>OX422214.1:206172496-216172496 GCA_949130495.1 Sambucus nigra | reverse complement strand
AACAGGGAGAAAAGTACGAGTACTAATGGTACACCAAGTATGGATGGGTGATGCGTGCAACACATGGATATATGTGATCCTAGGTGCACGTGGTGCGAAGTGTACATGGAGAATTTTTTATAAGTGCGTGAATAGAAGCATAAGCATGGGATACGCATGAAAAAAGGGAACATGCAAAAATGGGGGAAAATACAAACAAACATAACACCCATGTAAATTGAGACTAGCCCTCAAAATAAAAATCCCCTGCAGAGTCGCCACTGTGGCCATCCTCGATCCTCGCGGCGGGCGGGGACGTGAGTATCCTAGGTCCTGCGCGTCCCTCTCGGGAGCGGTTCGGCTGACGTCATTAATGAGGTAAAAAATGTAGAGAGATGGAGTCGTCAATCTATTTTACTCAAAACAGACAAAAGAAAGGGATCCATCCCGAAGGACAGCATCCAAAGACATACTGATGCATACGAAACCAAAATGATCCGAAAAGGGTTCGAAGGTTAAGTTATGAAATGGGAAGGTGTTAGGCACCCATTCCGCTCTTACGGTATCTTATGGGTTTTTGCTATTTTCCTTTATTTTCCCCGTGATATGTGTGCATGTGTATATATAGTGGAGATAGGAATCCTCGAGTTGTATCATGGAAGAGATAAAGCAAGTCATCCATAGGAATGTTCCTAAATATAATATTAGAAAATAGGATTTATGCGGTTATCCTTGCGTTGATCATTATAATGGAACGATAACGCATGTGGGATAATACGCTACTAAGAACAAATATATAGAATATAAGAGAATTGAGTTTAGAGAAAATGGAAAATGAGAGAAAAAGTAAAAATAGGACTCAAGTCTCGAATTTTACCCCAAGACGCCTACGTAGCCTATAGAGGCATCAAAGTCCATGTAGTTCGCATGCAAGACGAGGGGTGGGGTTTATCCCATAAATCCAATTGGGGGATTCTCTTATTTGTGTGTGTGTGTGTGTGGAAAAAGTGCTTTAGTTGTTAGAGAAGTGTAAGAAAAATGTGAGAATTCCCGTTTGGAATTTATGAGCAAACCCTCTTTTTCTTATTTTTTGGGTTTTTTATTTATATGAAAATAAGAGATGTGCAATAATACTAAATAAAAAGCATATTAGGATATGTGATATGAGATAATAAAGAGCTAAGTAATAAAACAAGTCAATACGAATTTATGGGAATTTAAGGAGAGAATTGAGAAAATTGGACCTTCTTGAAGATCTTGAGCTTGATCTTGAATTATTGGAGAGCATCCCTTGCACTTGGATGATGATGTAGGGTAGTGAATTCACCAAGTTTGATGAAAAGGATGATGAAAAGTGAAGGTTAGAAAGGGTTTTGGATGTGGAAATCACGCTGACTTCGAGAGAGGTTTTCAGGATTTTGCTGAGAGTGATATGTTTCAGATCTGGGCTCCCCTTGCAATGAGGACATGGCCTACATTTTATAGGCCCGGGGCATTGACGATCGGCATAGCCTTGGTCCTGCCAATCGACAGGTGTGTTTAGGCACACTGCCGATAGGCAGGGTCTGGGACCTGCCATTTGGTAGTGTCTTTCAGGCCTTTTTGGAAAATCGATCGCAGAGTGCAAACCGTTCATTCGAATCATGCATGGGGTGGACCATTGGAAAGGTAATTCAGAGACCTTCGAAAGTCCTTTGGACTGCTCCCGAGTTTGAGAGATTACTTTGGGTCAAATATGGCTCTGAAGCGCTCGTTAGTCCATTGGAAAGGGAATCATCGGATGCAAACGGATCATTCGTCCGCATGGTATGTCCAAATCATGAACGGGGCGGACCGTTGGAAAGGTTAGGAGATGTACTTCGTCATTACAAAGTTTTTGATCCGATTTTGGGAGTTAACTTTGGTTAGTCGGGCCTTAGAAGCTTTTGGTGACCTCTCAGAGTAAAATGGATTGTTCGTCCATAACGTAAGTCATAATCGCGCACGAGGTGGACCGTTGGAAATGGGGTTCAGTGCCCTTTGAAGATTCATTTAGTCTCGATCGAGATGAAGAGTTAACTTAGGTCAAACGGAGCCCGAGAGCATCCGGTGGCCTCTAGATCAGGTTTTGAGGGAAAACGGGTCGTTCGTCCGCATGGTAAGTCAGAATCGTACATGGAACGAAGCATTGGAAAGGGGACTCAGGGCCCTTCGAAGATTCATTCAGTCTTGGTCGAGCTAAAAACTTTGATTTTTTGGTCAAATGGAGCTCGAGAGTGCCCGATGGCTTCTAGGTCAGTACTCAGGGTATGACCTGGGTTTGTAGTGATGAAGGGAGGTGCTAGGGACCTAAGGAGAGTTTAAGGGGCAACAGAATGGGGTGTCTACACCATCCTTGTTGATCGGGTCGGGGCTTCTCCCCAGCCTGATCCAGACAAGTTTGACGTTTATGGCCATCTCTTTCGCATTTGAAATACCTTTTTATGACATCATTCTTTACATGGCTATGTTGGCCCTGACGCTTTTGGCTCTTCATGAAATTTATATTACCTTTGTGGTATTTATGACCTTGAGGAACTTGTTGCTGTGGTATTGATGCTTTCTCATAATTGCTAACCTCAGTTATGTCAGATTGACAATATTCTCTTGTTCTTTTGCCTCCTATAAGTTGCATACTGTGATCTTGGTACTGTAAGACTGTAGTGGTAACTTCTTGTGCCACAATACCTGCTATTTCGATGATTGATACTCTCTCCGGGGGTACCTGAGGTATCAGCTGACCTTGCTCATTGACTCCCCCAACAGTGTTAGCTCGTTCTTCTTGACGTGCCATCTAAAAGTTGAAATGGACTGAATAAGTTCAACATCCATACAAATAAATTACAGAAGTACGAATTTCCAACTCATAAGGAGGAATACAACATTCCTAATATTAGGTCTCTAAATCAAAGGATGCTAAGCAAAAAGCATAATAAGCCGTACAGATCCAAAGGACACTAGAACTTGATGCTCTGATACCACCTATGACACCCCGCCTAATTAAATACCGGATGATCAGTCCTTTATTAAATTTAAAACACATATTCGGCGGATTCATTCTTAGCATCACCGTCAAAAAAAAAATTCTTATTTATCTCCTAATAAATAATTAAGCTAAGTGTCAAAATATTTAATTTTAATTATACTCAAATAATTCCTTAATAAATCTCCATTCTTTTAGGTATAAGCCATTTACATTACACATAAATATACTAAATACTAGACATGAATAAACTATTGAAATAAATTAGACTATATGTATTCTAGTTCCAAGGCTCAAACCAACAAACCATAAAATCCTCAAGTGTAATGGAAATAAAATGCTAAAGTAAACTGAGTACAATCTCTACTAAATGACTGAGAATGGGCAAAACAAGCCCTAAATGAATATCTGGAAAGGAACAGAAGGAACTGATAGAGGCGTCTAAGTTCAAAGACCTACAACTCCCACAACTGTTGTAGCTCGCCAAACGATCCACGCGTGTACGCCTGGTAACCCTGTGGCTGGGCACCTGATTAATAATATATATATATATATATGTATATATAGCAAAAGAAAGAAGAATATCAAGAAACGGGTCAGATCCCGAGTTGTAAAAATATTTGTTTTAGCAAGTATTTAAAACTGCAATAATGCAAGTATTATGTGCATGTTAGTTTCAAACTCTCACATGACATTCTCACCTCTTCACTATTGTGCACGCCTAACATAAGACTATCCTAAATTAGTTATCTATAATGTTACCAACTAGGTCATAGATTTGTACTTCTAAATATATCTCAAAGGAGTAACCCGTATCGCCCATACAATACACTATTAAAATCATTTATCCCCAAAACCACATTCCATACCCTCTGTTCTAAGTTAATCTTTTACTCATCAGATTTTATTTATTTATCAACATTACTATATCTACTAATTTCACATAATAGAATTTATCCACAAGTGACACACACACACACACACACACATATATATATATAACAGTGCTCCTATACAAACCTCCCGCATTTTCTTAATATCCGAACGGAATGCGTGCCATGTTATTAGGTATTAGACTTTTACACGATTGTGTAACTCAAAATTTTATTTTCTCTCTCCTATCGCCGCTCACGTCTTCTCCTATCCTCACGCTCTTTTCTTTTTTTAAGCCTTTCATACTCTCATGTCTTCTCCTATCCTGTCACCTCCAAAGTGTCCTCTCACCCCCACACTCACCTCTCTTTCATTGTGTAGACTTGTCCTCTCAATTACCTCTCTGCAATAGAAAGCTAAGTTAAAGGTACTATTGATTATTACAATTTTTTATTATTATACCTTTGGATTTATTTTGTAAAGATGTTTGTACATAATTCTTTACATGATGAGATTATTATAATAGTTGTACAAAAGTGTTTACATTATTATATCATTTATAATAATCATAAGCAAACAAGAATCTCTCATTGGGGAAAAAAAACACGAACCACTTTATACATAAGGTTTTGATATTTAACAATAGCTTTTGACATGGTTTGGATATTTTATTTTGTAATAAACTTGGAATGAGATGTTTGTACATAAGGTTCACATACGAGTGAAGATGAAGATGACAGTGAAAATATTTAGACAAAATTTTATTATTTGCACTTTTTTGGTATAATTATTTTAGTCACTGAAAAATCAACTTAGTAGGTTTATTTATTTTTTTGTCTGACAACAATTCATATTTAAGTTTTTTTTTAAAATTTTGAACGTGATATTTTCGAAGCATACATATAAAGAAGTCTTTCTATTGTAACAAAAAACTAATTAATAAAAGGGAGTTTTGGGGAAAGGTCCTCATAATTCTCAAAGTCTATAAAAATAGGACATCCACATAATTTTTATAAATTTAGTCCCTGTACTAAAAACATGACTAAAAGATCATGAAAAATGGTGCCGCTGACACGGACCCAAGAAATGAAATCCAAACTCTAAAGGGACCATACAAATAAATGCTATTGTACCACAGAGACTAGATTTATAAATTTGAAAAGCATTGTCCTAAAAATTCAAATATAGAAGGGAACATGACACGACCAGATTTATGTCGTTAGTTCTTAATTTTAAACTTTATTTTAATTAACATCAATTATTATTTTGTTATCAAAAGGTCACTAAATTGTGTGGTTAGTTTTTACTTTTTGAACTTTTTTTTTAGTCGGAGTGAACCACATATTTTGTTATCAAAAGTTCCTTTCACATAAAATGAGTTACAGCTTTTAGAAGACTTTTTTGCAGCTCCAGATAGTGGTACTTGTTTGTTCATAACTTTTTTCAAAAGAAGTGAAAGTTAGTCTCATAAATGTATAGATTATACTTAAATAAACATTGACATATTCTAGGGAGGAGAGAGAATGTGTATAAAAATATTAGTATTGTTCTCCTCTCTCCTCTATCTTATTCGCATATCATGACACGATTATAGTCCGGATTATATTTGTACGGGAAGACCGTAGGAGATCAATTATGTATATATATATATACATATCCTGCACCCTTAGGTTAAGACCACTTGGCGTAATGCATACTCTTCTATCATGTCCCGGTGCATCAATCACTGCATAAAGGACAACTGGTTCAATCTCTCAAGAACCATAAATTCAAAACACAAATATTGGAGGCGAGTATATTCCCCAACCAAATGGGTCACGCACATACCTACGCTCCCATTCAGCCGTCGAAACTATCCTACATCTCAGATAACACGTAACCAAGTTCAAATACTCTAAGTAGAAGTTAAATATCCCTCCATTGGGTCACTCAGGATAAGACTTTCCACTGCGCGAAAACCTCCTCCCGATAGTAAGCAGCATAAGTATGCTATACACACAATAATAATAATAATAATAATAATAATAATAATAATAATAATAATTATTATTATTATTATTATAATAATAATAATCATATAATAGGCATTCCCACATCCCATTAAAATTCAAGGTATTCACCCAACATGTATTTTTCATACATAGTATTCTCTCATTACTACTCATAGTATAGTTATTTATGTTATTCCCTCTTTCGAAATTTCCATTGTTAATTCACCTTTCCAAATATTTAAGGTATTACCCTACGAATATTCCCTAGCAATTCTGCACTATGCTAAAATCACTAAATGACAGTTTCCTATCTCAAAACAACTACGTAAACATACTTGGGCAAAAATTGCAATTTTCCAAGTTTTGGACCCGTCATTCAAACCGGGTCAGATGTCGTTTGAACAACATCTTGCGAGATCCATTCTCGTTCGAAAGAAGATCAATCTCGTTCGAACGAGATTGAGCAGTATTCTTTCCCACTAACCTTGTTACGTTCTACACCCTTAACAATTTCGTTTTCCACCATTTTAAGCCCAAAACCTCTAAACTTATTAGCCCAAACACCAATCATTCAATTCCAATCAACTACCTAACATCTACATATGATTTCCAACAATATATCATCATTACATCATTACTATTAACCATTAAAATTCGAAATCCCCAAATCTAAATGTCAAGAACCCTTGCTATAAAATTTACATGCAAAACTTTAAATTAAACCCAAATTCAATCCGAAAATTATCAAAAATTCAAGGACATAAACCTATCTACATAAGGGAATCAAACTTTATTCAAATTAGACCCAATTTATGACTAATTCTCCTAAATTTTTCACCAAATTTAATCTTTATAACAAAGGAAAATTTACCTAGTCTAACATGAACCCAATTATTTCTAAGGAAAGCAAGTAATAAAAACTTGCCTCAAATTGATGTTTTGATCTGTTGATGAAATTGGTATAGGATTGCTCCTTGTCTTACGATCTACACAAAGATGGTTATGGTGGAGGAAGATGATGGGTTTTGCACCAAGAATACTTATGGGTTCTCTCCTATCTTCTTTGTGTTTCTCTCTTTCTCGCTCGTAGGTTTGGAACTGACAGACTCCCCTCTTACTCACGTGCACTTTATTTATTTTCCTAATTTTTGTCCATTTTATTTCTCAAAAATTCAAATGACAAAAATACCCCTACAGGGTGCTAGTTTGGCCAAAAATATTCTGAAGTCCAAATAAAATACCTGAGTAGAGTTTTCTGACTATTTCGACCCTGTCGGACTCAATGGCGCACTCGAAATGACCATATGAGTTACTTAAAATAAATTATCTTTATATTCCATTTAATTACTCCCGGTATGACTCATACTCGTGTCCCAAATTAAAATGCCAAACTGTCATATTTAACATTTTAACAATTTATAAGATTTTCATAATTTCATATTACATATTCACACAGTAGTATTCAATAAATCTCATAAATAAGTATTAACCTTTGGCACGCTAGTTAATAATTTTTTTAATCTGGATTAATAAATAAATAAATTTTCTCACCTTTTAATTTAATTAATCCAACAATCATAATTAATCTCCTAATTATTTAATATATAAAAATATAGGGTGTTACAATATATCGATGTCTGAATTGGATTTGTCGACTGGTGAAGAGGCTCCCTTAAACTAGAGATATGTCATTGACGTGTGAGGTTTTCTCACTGGACTGGGGTATTCATTTCCATTTATTTCTATGCTATGTAAACTCTTATCTAAAAGAAGGCATGCAATGTTAAAAAAGTTGAGATTTGTTTAAAAAATGACGATGCCATCGTTCATTCTCTGTTTCAAAAACATGAAAATGATTCGAACAATCAAGTATTGCTACTATTGACTCTTAATTTGATTTAGTTGTTTATTGTTGTAATGAAGATGAAATGGAACGGTGGGGAAAAAAACGAGAAGGTTAGGGGTAGAGGTTAGAAGCCAAAGAGATGGAACAAAAGAGTCAAAATAAAGGATGGATGATAGGAAAATGTGTTAAGAGGATCATCTGGCGAAAGTAATATGTGAGTAGCATTAAATATTATTAATAACTCTAATACTATCGTATTATAGGTATAATATTTATATCATTTCCCTTAGCTCAAGGGACAAGTCAATTGCACACAAACAAGACTTCACAGAGTTTTATGTAACTACCCATAATAGTAATACTATAACCGTGGATGTAGGTTTTTGCTTAGCTTAACCATGATAAAAATCTTCATTAACTTGTTCATTTTCTTCCTTATTCCTTAAATAATTATTTTTTATTACGGAATTGGTTATTTATAGCTAAGATACCATCGATACGAATTTTGGACATCAACAAATTGACGTCGTTTATCGGAACGACCTATTATCATCGTTCTATACCAATTCTGTTAACTTATTCACCTTGGAAGATCTTTAAAGAATGATGGACGTTCCTGAAAGCATCCTTACAGTTGCTGGTAACACTTTTAATCCATTTGCTCCTCATAGCGTAGCAGATCTTTAAGGAATCTAGACCAATCTTGACAAAGGGCAAGAAGCAATGCAAGAGAGAGTAAGGCAATTAGCTAAACATTGCAGGAGAAGTCTACTAGTGCACCATTATAGAGGGAGATGTCGCCTACTCCTCCTCCCAGAAATGAAAAAAATAGTTATTCCAGGTTCTTACGTGACAAATCTTATCACGTAGGAGTAACCTCATCCATCAGATTTACTGATTACTATGATGGTCAGTCTTTCACTTCTGAGCAGCCAAGCGTAGTAGAATTGTTAAGCAAGGCCTATGCTTTTGATCGTTTAGGTCCTCGAACAACCATAAGTCATCATAGAGAACCAACCAGATCTTGAGAGCACCGAGAAGGGTCAGTCAGGTCCAGATCTAGCATTCGAGGATCCGTGCATGCTAAGTAGACTTCACAGGAAGAGCGCTCAGCACAAACGCATAGTAAGACCTCCAAAGCCGCCTCAATCAAGTCCAAACTAGAAGATCACTCTTAGAAGGGATTAATACATATATTGGAGGATTGCTTAGGGGAGACGGCTAAGACCAAGAATCCTTTTCAAAGGAGTTTTGTGAAATGATCTCCCTTCATCCCAACCATTGTGGATTAACTTACACCCTATAAATTCAAACCACTAGTGGTCACACCTAAGGATGATGGCTAAACTGATCCCCTCCTTCATCTTGAATACTATCAGGCTGTTGCTGAAGAGATGCGATGTCGAGCTTTCTCAAGTACATTCACTGGTCCTGCCTAGATATGGTATAATAATATACCCTGAGGATAAATTTCCAATTTTCATCAGGTCACCAAACTATTCATCATAAATTTCTATTTTAGAGCAATGATGACAAAGACAATATCCCATTTACTGAGTGTTCGCCAACAGCTAGGAGAAACTATCAGAGAATATATCACTCATTTTAATAATGAGAAATTAAAAGTGGTAGATTATGAAAAAAAACTCCATTACTATTTTGATGAGTAGATTATTTCCCGAAAAGCTGTATTATGCATGGGCGAAAAAACCTCCCAAAACCATGATTGAATTGATGACAAAGGTTGGTGAAATCATGAATACTGAAGAAGTTATGGCTGCCAAGTAAGTCCCCGGGAAAAAAATTGATGGTCAGAAGAGCTCGAAGAAAAAAGATAAGAAAGACAAGAAGATCGAGAAGCCTAAGAAGTATGAGGTATATAATCCACTTACTATAGGTGTGCATCACATCTTGGAGGAGATTAGGGGAATTAAGGACTTGAAGTGGCCTGGGAAATTGGAATCACCACCCAACCGGAGGGATAAGTGTAAATACTATGAGTTTCACAAAGACCACGAGCATACCACTGATAACTGCTTAAGCGACTTAAAAAGTGTCTCTAACGCATGTGTTTACGACTCAAGTGCAAGCCGGTCGCTCAAGTAATAATCCGGTAAATCGGGTGCCGAACTTAGGGAATAGGACGAATGCTCGTGACAATAAATATGAAGAACGATTAACCCTACGATTGACTCTAAGAAAGAAGGAAAAGATGATGAATTATGATTTACCTACTAACTTATTCAATTTAATTAAATTAACAACTAAACTACGTATACAGGAAGAACTAAACGAGTTTTAAATAAATATGAGAAGATGAAATTATGGTACACTCCCCTGAACCATCGGTGATTATGTAGAACATTAAAGCTTTATAAACCTAATTCTCAATTCAAAGAAACATTAAATACTCTTTAAGCATTCAACATATGCGGATTTTACTCCTCACAATATCAAATCAAAAATTGTATTCAACGAGAATGATAAATTATCAAAATGCCAGTGTCACCCTTAAACATTTCGGTTACCTAGGGCAAACAGAATTAAAAAACCTATAACTTTTATTTTAATAAAGTTCTGTAGGTCCCCGAATATATAACTTTCAAAAAAACTTTTGCTTGAGCGAAATTTAGTTAAAGATGAATACAAACCAATTTCTCTTTTGAAAAAATCTTTTCAATTTTATCAAACCACACCAAATTGTGACACAAATTAACTTAACCCAATATCTTGTTTAACCCTAAGAATGCAACGGGTTATAAAGCAATTAACGCTCCTCTGATCCTCTACCAATCTTCACTGTGACCATGCAGAAAGTAACCTTCTTCTACAATGATCATCTACAGCAGTCGCCTCCACGAATGCCTCGGTATCCACCGATATGGCCTTGTGTCATCTACGATGTTGAACACGAAAGTAAACTTCTTAGCTTCTCCACAACAAAACAAACAATATTCAAGTGTTGAACAAACCCAACTTGGTGCAACAAAGATCACATAAACATATGATAATGATAACTCAAATCTTTATAAACTCTAAGGATGTTTTAGAGTGAACACACTTAGAAAACTTAGTGCATAAACCTTTCTATATGATAAACTGTTTTTCGTACTGCACGCCCTTTGAGAAAAATGAATACGCCTATTTATAATTATTTTAAGGCAGTGGAGGATCTCGTTCGAGCAAGATACTACGTTGTTCTATTGATAGCAACCCTCATTCGAACAACAAAGTTTGTCGTTTGAGCGACAGTCCCCTGATTAGAGTCCAACCCAACTTAAACTCTAATCAAACCTTATTAGTTCTAAACGACATGTAAACAAGTAAAACACTTTTAAAACATTTTCTTTTTTAAAAATAACATCCTTATTTTTATAAAATAAATTTTCGAGTTTCACTAACATTATGCATTCACACCTGAGTGATCTCGGAATGCAATTAAACTTTGAGGATGAGAAATTCACACCAATTAAACTTCGACATAATTAATTACTTGAAGCTTTGCCGCAACGTCTTCAATTAATCTTCGACATATCATAGTCTTTGAGTGGATCGTAACAATAAAAATCTACCTATGACTCAAACGTGGTTTGTTTCGAGAATAAGTCAAAACTATATTAAGACTCAATTGGAAATTTGGTACTTGCAAATCTCCCCCTTTGACTATTCCGGGACAAAACCAACAGTAAAATGCCTAAGTCAGGGCGTCAAGCCGTATGACGCCTAAATCCCATCCCATAAAACCCAAAAATAAAATTACATCATCAGTACATGATAAGACTCATAAACGATGGTCCGACAAGCATGAAACTGTCTCTGAATGTCTAAAATGTGACGTAGACTTGAAATCTCGAATCTTTTTAAGCATACCTACACAAATGAAACAGACAAATACCAATTGAAGTATGGAGGAACAAATGATATAAATCAATATGAAAACTCAAATCAGAATCATTTGTTATGTGAGTAAATATGAAACTAATTTGTAACAAGATATCATTTTGAATACAAATATGAAACTCATAAAACTCCCCATACATCACAAACATCTTTCTCTCCCCCTTTTTGTCCCGAATAGACAATCCGATGAAAAGATAAATAAACCGAGCACAATACAATACCAATTTGATTAAATTAACTTGAATAATGGCTAGATAAACATGAAACAACCAGCTAAATATGATCAATCAATGTCAAATCAGTAGCTAGCAAACAGGAAAATCACACATAAAAATATATTAAATCCAAGCAGGTGTGATTAAACAAACCAATGCAGTAAAATATCAAATATCTAAAAAAATACTGCATAAACATAAAGTCCTGAAGCAACCTAGTACCAAAATATGAGCAGTATGCAACAGGGTACTGAAATAGTAGTGGTTGTAAAAAAAAAAAAGATGTCGCGAGAACGAGCCAGGAACGTCGCTCTAACGATAAGCAGTGTCGTTAAAATGAAAGCTTCTCGCGACAATGGATCTCGCTCGAACGAGCAGATCAAACTTACACGGTTTCCCATAAATATTAAACAGTGTTTCCCAGTGGAAAATTTTCGTGAAAATTCTAACTGGAAGGGGCTCAAAACAGAGAAACAGTGTTAATACAGTAGAAAAACTAAAAGAAGTAAAAAAAAACAAATATGAGTAACATGCTTGCACAATACCGATGTGCCTAAACATGAACATTGAATGTATGGGCTTGAACCACAACCAATGAATCACAATTTCAACACATCGAAACGATTAAGAAGCTCTAATTGATAGCAATCAAACTTTATTATAGCCATATGTGACAATTAAAATGTTAGCTTAATAAAATAAACAAAACATCATGCACACGTATCCAGAATTTTGATGATTCTAGAAACAATAGTGTCATGACACGATTTTCAACGTTTAGGATTCTTTGTGGAAACCCGTTTAAATTTTTAATCCATCCAAACTCCCTCAAATATATCATATTTTTGAATGAATGAATCAAATTTGGCCCATTTTGGTATATGAATGTTTTTATTGCCTTTTAATTTTTTCGAGCTCTTTTAAACGATGGCTTTCACGATGAGTCAATTTTACACTCTCGCATCCCTTTCCCGTGAATACTAATCATTTTTTCAATTTAATCCTTACGGTAAACGATTATTACATGCACATCTCCTCCTTAAGTCTACTTACGCATGATGACACAATTGAGATAAGAACGTCTCACCAAACTCAAATATGAAAGAGTAGTCAAACATCCATATAGACTTGTGCATGTGTGGAAAGATGACATATATACAAAGTCGAATCAAAACGCATATCAACTTCAAAAGAACCCCATAATATAATGGTTAAGATCATTCTAAGCATCGATAATAATGACCAAATGTCCTAGCCATATGGATAATGGAATAAAAGGATCCAAGCACACCAATATGCCACATCAAACATGTTAATTCACAACATAAAAATAAAATTGAAAATCTTTTTGGCTTTTTCAAAATATTTTGACTCAAATAAAAACAAAATCTTTTTGTGTTTTTCTCAAAATTTTCAAAACCAAAAATCTTTTTGTATTTTTCAAAAAGTTTATCAAAAAGAAAATCTTTTTGTATTTTTTCAAATAGGATGTAATAAATGAAAAATATAATACGAAATGATAAACATGGTAACACACTCAGGCTTTAGATTTAGCATGGGAAGAATCAAGTTCAACCAAATAAGAACCATGAAGTTTTTTAGTCCTAAAGACTCTATGTCCGATTTCTTAACCCAAGTAGATGTGACATAATGCATGGGGGTTTTTGTAACCGACACGACTTTATTCCTAAACTTCCTAGGAGCATTCATAAGGCCATAACAAAAATGTCTAAGGTGACCTTTTCTACCACAATGGGAACAAGTGTAAACGTGGTGGGAATGATTACCAACATCACTACACCAAAAATAGGAATCTGGCACGGTTTAAAATGGTGCCAGATCAAATTTGGCACGATTTTGAACTGTGCCAGAATCAGGTGTTCCAAAATGGCCAGTTTTTGTGGCACGGCTCAAAAGTGTGCCAGATTTGACCAAACAGGAACACTTTTAGCACACTTTTAAACAGTACCAGAATTTAATATTTCTGGCACACTTTTGGCACAGTTTTGAACTGTGCCAGATTGAGCACATTTTGATAAACTTTTGGCACAGTCAAAACCGTGCCAAAATTTGATACACTTTTGGCACGGTTTTGAACTGTGCCAAATTTTTGGATAAAAGAAAAAAAAATTAATTATTTAAAAATAAGAAAATTCACAAATTGAAAATCTCGAAAGTTGTTGATAAACCAATGTGCATACAAACTTCAAAATATTACAAGTCTTTAGTAGTTCATAGACCAAAAAAAAATTGGGCAGTGTTTCCTCTATTTTCTGGACATTCTAAAACCTGCTAATATGAAACTTGTGTAACATAAAGCCCGCACAACCACAAAATATAACAATAAACTTACAAAATCCCGCACGACCATAGAAGTTAACAATAAAACTACAAAAACCCGCACTGCCATAACACAAAAAAATAGAATCATGAATAAACCCCTTGTTGTAAATCATTGAGTTATCTGTGTGTTCCACATGAATAAATGCTAACGATAAAATGTTATCGTGCAAAAAAAATAGGATAAAAAAAAGATATTAGTAACTAAGTAATTTATAAAAAAATAACTCAAGCTAAAAAATTACATATATGAGTTGCAATTATTATTATATTCTAAAATTGAAGATCTTATGCAAGTTATGACTACCTGATCAATTTCTACGAGTTACATTGGTCCCGTCCGAGGTGTTCGTGCTTCTTACGGGACCATTTGGGGGTTCGTTTGAGTTTTCACCCTTTAAGGGCTTATTTTCAAGCTTAATCGATATATTTTGAAATTATCGTCATATTCTCAAATCGGGAGACCCGCGACTACGCGATCAGTTCGTACAAGTTACATTGGTTTCGTACAAGCTATTGGTGCCTATTACAGGACCGTATGGGGGATGGTTTGGGTTTTCACCCTCTAAGGGCTTATTTTTAAGCTTAATCGATATATTTTGAAATTATCGTCATATTCTCAAACTGAGAGGCCCGTGACTACACTGTCAGTTCCTACAAGTTACATTGATCCCGTACGAGGTGTTATTGCCTCTTACGGGACCGTTTGGGGGTTGGTTTGGGTTTTCACCCTTTAAGGGCTTGTTTTTAAGCTTAATCGATATATTTTGAAATTATCATCATATTCTCAAACCGGGAGACCCGCGACTACGCGATTAGTTCGTACAAGTAACATTGGTCCCGTGCGAGTGTTGGGGCCTCTTACGAGGCCGTTTGGGTTTTCACCCTTTAAGGGCTTATTTTTAAGCTTAATCGATATATTTTTAAATTATCGTCATATTCTCAAATCGAGAGGCCCGTGACTACGTTGCCAGTTCGTACAAGTTACATTGGTCCCGTGTGAGGTATTCGTGCCTATTATGGGACCGTTTGGGTTTTCACCCTTTAAGGGCTTGTTTTAACCTTAATCGATATATTTGGAAATTATGGTCATATTCTCAAACCGAGAGGAATGTGACTATACTGTCAGCTCCTACAAGTTATATTGGTCCCGTACGAGGTGTTCGTGCCTCTTACGGGACCGTTTGGGGGCTGGTTTGGGTTTTCACCCTTGAAGGACTTATTTTTAAGCTTAATCGACATATTTTGAAATTATCATCATATTCTCAAATCGAGAGGCCTGTGACTACGCTGTCAGTTCGTATAAGTTACATTGGTCCCGTGCGAGGTGTTCGTCCCTATTACGGTACCGTTTGGGGACTGGTTTGGGTTTTCACCCTTTAAAAGCTTATTTTAAGCTTTATCGATATATTTTGAAATTATCGTCATATTCTCAAATCGAGAGGCTCGTGACTACACTATTAGTTCCTACAAGTTACATTGGCCCGTGCGAGGTATTTGTGCCTCTTACGGGACCATTTGGGGGCTGGTTTGGGTTTTCACCCTCTAAGGGCTTGTTTTTAAGCATAATCGATATTTTGAAATTATCATCATATTCTGAAACCGAGAGGCCCGTGACTATGCTGTCAGTTCGTACAAGTTTCATTGGTCCTGTGCGAGGTGTTAGTGCCTCTTACGGGACCGTTTGGGGGTTGGTTTGGATTTTCACCCTTTAAGGGCTTATTTTTAAGCTTAATCGATATACTTTGAAATTATCGTCATATTCTCAAATCGAGATTCCCATGACTACACTGTCAGTTCCTACAAGTTACATTGGTCCCATGCGAGGTGTTAGAGCCTCTTGTGGGACCGTTTGGGGGTTGGTTTGGGTTTTCACCCTTTAAGGGCTTATTTTTAAGCTTAATCGATATATGTTGAAATTATCGTCATATTCTCAAAACGGGAGATCTGCGACTACATGGTCAGTTCGTACAAGTTACATAAGGGCTTATTTTTAAGCTTAACCGATATATTTTAAAATTATCGACAAATTCTCAAATCGAGAGGCCCGTGACTACACTGTCAGTTCGTACCAGTTACATTGCTCCCGTGCGAGTTGTTCGTGCCTATTACGGGACCGTTTGGGGACTTGTTTGGGTTTTGAACCTATAAGGGCTTGTTTAATGCTTAATCGATATATTTTGAAATTATCATCATATTCTCAAATCGAGAGGCCCGTGACTATTCTGTTAGTTCCTACGAGTTACATTGGTCCCGTGCGAGGTGTTCGTGCCTCTTACGGGACCGTTTGGGGGTTGGTTTGGGTTTTAACCCCTTAAGGGCTTATTTTTAAGCTTAATCAATATATTTTGAAATTATCGTCATATTCTCAGATCGAGAGGCCCGTGACTACACTGTCAGTTCGTACAAGTTACATTGGTCCCCTGCGAGGTGTTCGTTCCTATTAAGGGACCGTTTGGGGACTGGTTTGGGTTTTCACCCTTTAAGGGCTTGTTTTAAGCTTAATCGATATATTTTGAAATTATAATCATATTCTCAAACCGAAAGGCCCGTGACTACACTGTCAGTTCCTACAAGTTACATTGGTCCCGTGCGAGGTGTTCGTGCCTCTTACGGGACCGTTTGGGAGCTGGTTTGGGTTTTCACCCTTTAAGGGCTTGTTTTTAAGCTTAATCGATATATTTTGAAACTATCATCATATTCTCAAACCGAGAGGCCCGTGACTAAGTTGTCAGTTCGTACAAATTACATTAGTCCTATGCGAGGTATTTGTGCCTACTACAGGACCATTTGGGGACTGGTTTGGGTTTTCACCCTTTAAGGGCTTGTTTTAAGCTTAATCAATATATTTTGAAATTATCGTCATATTCTCAAACCGAGAGGCCCGTGACTACACTCTCAGTTCCAACAAGTTACATTGGTCCCGTGCGAGGTGTTCGTGCCTCTTACGGGACCGTTTGGGAGCTGGTTTGGGTTTTCACCCTTTAAGGGCTTGTTTTTAAGCTTAATCGATATATTTTGAAATTATCGTCATATTTTCAAACCAAGAGGCCCGTGACTACACTGTCCGTTCCTAGAAGTTATATAGGTCCCGTGCGAGGTGTTGGTGCCTCTTACGGGACCACTTGGGGGCTGGTTTTGGTTTTCACCCTTTAAGTGTCTGTTTTTAAGCTTAATCGATATATTTTGAAATAATCATCATATTCTCAAACCGAGTGTCCCGTGAATACTCTATCAGTTCGTACAAGTTACATTAGTACCGTGCGAGGTGTTCGTGCCTATTACGGGACCGTTTAGGGACTAGTTTGGGTTTTCACTCTTTAACGGCTTTTTTAAGCTTAATCGATATATTTTGAAATTATCATCATATTCTCAAACTGAGAGGCCTGTGAGTACACTTTCAGTTCCTACAAGTTACATTAGTCCCGTGCGAGGTGTTCATGCCTCTTATAGGACCGTTTTGGGGATGGTTTGGGTTTCAACCTATATGGGCTTGTTTTTAAGCTTAATCGATATATTTTGAAATTATCGCCATATTCTCGAACCGAGAGGCCCGTGACTATGTTGTGAGTTCGTACAAGTCACATTGGTCCCGTGCGAGGTGTTGGTGCCTCTTACGGGACCGTTTGGGGGCTGGTTTGGGTTTTCACCCTTTAAGGGCTTATTTTTAAGCTTAATCGATATATTTTGAAATTATCATCATATTCTCAAACTGAGAGGCCCGTGACTACACTGTCACTTCCTACAAGTTACATTGGTCCCGTGCGAGGTGTTCGTGCCTCTTACGGGACAGTTTGGGGACTGGTTTGGGTTTTAACCCCTTAAGGGCTTGCTTTTAACCTTAATCGATATATTTTGAAATTATCATCATATTCTCAAATCAAGAGGCCCGTGACTACGC
Organism: Sambucus nigra; assembly: GCA_949130495.1. Lineage (NCBI taxonomy): Eukaryota > Viridiplantae > Streptophyta > Magnoliopsida > Dipsacales > Adoxaceae > Sambucus > Sambucus nigra. The sequence continues at coordinate 216,154,450 of OX422214.1, read as the reverse complement.
TGTTAGTTCGTACAAGTAACATTGGTCCCGTGCGAGGTGTTGGTGCCTCTTACAGGACCGTTTGGGGCCTGGTTTGGGTTTTCACCCTTTAAGGGCTTATTTTTAAGCTTAATCGATATATTTTGAAATTATCGTCATATTGTCAAAACGGGACACCTGCGACTACATGGTCAGTTCGTACAAGTTACATAAGGGCTTATTTTTAAGCTTAATCGATATATTTTGTAATTATCATCATATTCTGAAATCGAGAGGTCCGTAACTACGCCGTCGGTTCGTACAAGTTACATTGGTCCCGTGCGAGGTGGTCGTGCCTATTATGGGACGATTTGGGGACTGGTTTGGGTTTTCACCTTTTAAGGGCTTGCTTTAAGCTTAATTGATATACTTTGAAATTATCGTCATATTCTCAAATAGAGAGGCCCGTGACAACCCTGTCAATCCCTATAAGTTACATTGGTCCCGTGCGAGGTGTTCGCGCCTCTTACGGGACCGTTTGGGGACTGGTTTGGATTTTCAACCTTTAAGGGCTTGTTTTTAAGCTTAATCGATATATTTTGAAATTATCGTCATATTCTCAAATTATCGTCATATTCTCGAATTGAGAGGCCCGTGACTACGTTGTCAATTCGTGCAAGTTTCATTGGTCCCGTGCGAGGTGTTGATGCCTCTTACGGGACCATTTGGGGGCTGGTTTGGGTTTTCACCCTTTAAGGACTTATTTTTAAGCTTAATCGATATATTTTGAAATTATCGTTATATTCTCAAACCGAGAGGACGGTGACTACACTGTCAGTTCCTACAAGTTAAATTGGTCTCGTGCGAGGTGTTCGTGCCTCTTACGGGACCGTTTGGGGTCTGGTTTTGCTTTCACCCTTTAAGGGCTTATTTTTAAGCTTAATCGATATATTTGAAAATTATTGTCATATTCTCAAACTCGGAGACCCGCGACTACGCGATCAGTTTGTACAAGTTACATTGGTCCCATGTGAGGTGTTGGTGCCTCTTAAGGGACCGCTTGGGGTTTGGTTTGTGTTTTCACCCTTTAAGGGCTTGTTTTTAAGCTTAATCGATATATTTTGAAATTATTGTCATATTCTCAAACTGAGAGGCCTGTGAATAGGATCGGTTCGTACAAGTTACTTCATCTCGTGCGAGATGTTCGTGCCTATTACGGGACCGTTTGGGGACTGGTTTAGGTTTTCACCCTTTAAGGGCTTGTTTTAACCTTAATCGATATATTTTGAAATTATCGTCATATTCTCAAATCTAGAGGCTCGTGACTACACTGTTAGTTCCTACAATTTACATTGGTCCCGTACGAGGTGTTCGTGCCTCTTACGAAATCGTTTGGGGGCTGGTTTGGGTTTTCACCCTTTAAGGGCTTGTTTTTAAGCTTAATCGATATATTTTGAAATTATCATCATATTCTCGAACCGAGAGGCCCGTGACTATGCTGTCAGTTCGTATAAGTTACATTGGTTCCGTGCGAGGTGTTCGTGCCTATTACGGGACCTTTTGGGGACTTGTTTGGGTTTTCACCCTTTAAGAGCTTGTTTTAAGCTTTATCGATATATTTTGAAATTATCATCATATTCTCAAACCGAGAGGCCCGTGACTACACTGTTAGTTCCTACAAGTTACATTGGTCCCGTGCGAGGTGTTTGTGCCTCTTACGGGACCATTTGGGGGCTGGTTTGGGTTTTCACCCTTTAAGGGCTTGTTTTTGAGCATAATCGATATATTTTGAAATTATCATCATATTCTCAAATTGAGAGGCCCGTGACTATACTGTCAGTTCGTACAAGTTTCATTGGTCCCGTGCGAGCCGTTTGGGGTTTGGTTTGGATTTTTACCCTTTAAGGGATTATTTTTAAGCTTAATCGATATATTTTGAAAGTATCTTCATATTCTCAAATCGAGAGGCCCATGACTACACTGTCAGTTCCTACAAGTTACATTGGTCCCATGCGAGGTGTTCGAGCCTCTTGCGGGACCGTTTGGGGGTTGGTTTGGGTTTTCACCCTTTAAGGGCTTATTTTTAAGCTTAATCGATATATGTTGAAATTATCGTCATATTCTCAAAACGGGAGACCTGCGACTACATGGTCAGTTCGTACAAGTTACATAAGGGATTATTAAGCTTAATCGATATATTTTGAAATTATTATCATATTCAGAAATCGAGAGGCCCGTGACTACGCCGTCAGTTCGTACAAGTTACATTGGTCCCATGCGAGGTGGTCGTGCCTATTTTGGGACGATTTGGGGACTAGTTTGGGTTTTCGCCTTTTAAGGGCTTGCTTTAAGCTTAATCGATATATTTTGAAATTATCATCATATTCTCAAATAGAGAGGCCCGTGACAACCCTGTCAGTCCCTGCAAGTTACATTGGTCCTGTGCGAGGTGTTCGCGCCTCTTACGGGACCGTTTGGGCGCTGGTTTGGGTTTTCAACCTTTAAGGGCTTGTTTTTAAGCTTAATCGATATATTTTGAAATTATCATCATATTCTCGAACCGAGAGGCCCGTGACTATGCTGTCAATTCGTGCAAGTTACATTGGTTCCGTGCGAGGTGTTGGTGCCTCTTACGGGACCATTTGGGGTCTGGTTTGGGTTTTCACCCTTTAAGGACTCATTTTTAAGCTTAATTGATATATTTTGAAATTATCGTTATATTCTCAAACCGAGAGGCCGGTGACTACACTGTCAGTTCCTACAAGTTACATTGGTCCCGTGGGAGGTGCTCGTGCCTCTTACGGGACCGTTTGGGGGTTGGTTTTGTTTTCACCCTTTAAGGGCTTATTTTTAAGCTTAATTGATATATTTGAAAATTATCATCATATTCTCAAACGGGGAGACCCGCGACTATGCGGTCAGTTTGTACAAGTTACATTGGTCCCATGTGAGGTGTTGGTGCCTCTCAAGGGACCGCTTGGGGTTTGGTTTGGGTTACACCCTTTAAGGGCTTGTTTTTAAGCTTAATCGATATATTTTGAAATTATTGTCATATTCTCAAACTGAGAGGCCTGTGAATACGTTGTCGGTTCGTACAAGTTACATGGTCTCGTGCGAGATGTTCGTGCCTATTACGGGACCGCTTGGGGACCGGTTTGGGTTTTCACCCTTTAAGGGCTTATTTTAAGCTTAATTGATATATTTTGAAATTATCTTCATATTCTCAAGCCGAGAGGCCCGTGACTACACTGTCAGTTACTACAATTTACATTGGTTCCGTACGAGGTGTTTGTGCCTCTTACGAAACCGTTTGGGGACTGGTTTGGGTTTTCACCCTTTAAGGGCTTATTTTTAAGCTTAATCGATATATTTTGAAATTATCGTCATATTCTCGAACCGAGAGGCCTGTGACTACGCTGTCAGTTTGTACAAGTTATATTGGTCCCGTACGAGGTGTCCGTGCCTCTTACATGACCGTTTGGGGGTTGGTTTGAGTTTTCACCCTTTAAGGACTTGTTTTTTAGCTTAATCGATATATTTTTAAATTATCATCATATTCTCAAATCGGGAGACCCGTGACTACACAGTCAGTCCGTACAAGTTGCATTGGTCCCGTACGAGGTGTTGGTGCCTCTTACGGGACCGTTTGGGGGTTGGTTTTGGTTTTCACCCTTTAAGGGCTTATTTTTAAGCTTAATCGATGGAGATGAGAGTGACTGAGATTGGATAGGAAACGAATTCGAAATTGAGGAACGTTGTGAAAATAATAACTTAATTGACTTAATTAGACACGCTAAGAGATTTGGTGTCATACACAACACAATATATAATCATCAGACATGTTGATGAATTAAGAGAGTTGAAAACTTACATCCACATCATGTTGCTCTTGCTCAGTTCGTATCCCTAGCATCATTTCCCTGAGATATAAACTTTATCAATGTGCTTGATGATGCTTTCGTCTATTAATTTCTTCCCATCCTTATCAGCCACATGAAAAACTATACATTAAACATTCATAGGCCCTAAGTCAATACGAGTTTCAAGACAACACATATATAATACTAACGTGCGCATAATGGAGCATAGCTTACCATCCATGAACTATCTTCACTACTGCTGCTACCACCTCATCTTCACTACTGCCGCTTCCCCCTCATCATCACGATGTTCTAAATATCAGTCTCAAATAATGTATGTTCGAATCAGTAGAAACATAACAATACTCCAAAGTGTTCCACCACTTACCATTCACATCAAAAACTAGTAAAAGCAAGGGAGGTTGTGAGAACAAACTCAAAAACCAGTAATTAATTTCAACTGTTTTTTACCTTCTCAAGTGAGAAACATATTCTTGGGGGCTCACGTTCTTCATATGTTCTCAAGTGAGCAACATATTCTTTATACAATAACCTGAAATACAGGCACCATGGGATTTGAATAGCATAAATGAAACCAAACATATAGGGTCTGGATAACTGCTATATTAACAGTTATATAACTGTTTATATAACAGTTATGTGTATATAACAATTATATAGCTGTTATAAATGTAATTCATTATGCAGGACCATGTCACAACAATAAATATAAGAGGGGGTGAGCAGGAGGAACTTTTAGCTAACTTTTCAGACATTCAAAATGTTCAAGACATACTCAATTTGACGCATCACTCAAGGCATCCTGAGATCAACATAAGTATAGTTTGGGCCCAAATGAATCTAGAAGACGTACTAAGGTACCCAATCACAAAAAAGAAATAACTTAAACCCTTCAAAATATAGCACTGACCCCCACCCACACACACGAAAGGACCAAAGATAACAGTATACATATCTCTTAAGAACTTCAGATATACATATACATGTTAGAACCAATCTATGTGTCAAACAATACAAAAATCCTTGGATTCTGACCAACTGTTTCAGCATTGATGTCCAGAGGTACTTCTTGGCATATCCACACGTGAGACACATTTGGTAACAATGTGAATTGTGATATTGAGCAAATGGTACCTTGTATCCTGACTCCAAATAATAGATCGTGTAGAGATACCTTGTACCTTGTAATAGATCGTGTGGAGATGACTCCAAATAATAGATCGTGATATTGAGCAAATGGTACCTTGTACCTTGTAACCTGACTCGATTATAGATCGTGTGGATATGCCAAGGTACCATTTGCTCAAAATCGTGTTATATATAACATGTGTTATATATAACTGCTATTATATATAACTCATAACTGTTATATATAACTGCTGCTGTTATATATACCCCATATATAACTCATACCTTATAGGGAAGTACTTCGAAGCAAGGTGGCATAGGTGGAAGAGGATCTTGTGGAGAATCCTCTTGTCCGCATCCTTCCTAACCGTATATGTGTACCTCATAAGAAATAAAATTAAAAATTAATAACTAAATGTTAAATTGGAAAATATAGATGTTAGCGTCCAACATAAATTAAACTAACCTTTCTTTAAGTGATCCATAATCGAGTCCCGAATGCTCATTTTACTGAAGCTATAATCATCATCCATGACAAAAATATTTGATACAAAGAAACAAAGGATGTGATAATAATATTTTATCCCAACACCACAAAAGTAAATATAATATGCAAACAAATAAAAAACAAAGATAGCAGTTATATTGTCAGAAGTTATAGTTACTTTTACACTTGCGACTACAAAAGTGGATGCAATACCTAATTTGCACCAAGGTAACTATTTTAACGATGTAAGAGCTCCATGTTCATCAAACACAAAAGTTATAAAAGTTACAAAAGTTGACTCAATTACATCATTCGTTGGTGTCACCAATGGGAGGAAAAATGTCGTCAAGCAAATACATAATTCCATTTTTACCAACATCTTCCAAGTTCTCGCAATGATCTTGTTTTCCACACCAAACTGGATACTCGGGAACTTTGATGTCATCGAGTAAAACTCGCACTTCATTCTTTCTCAACGTATGGAAATGAACGGTCGAGACGGCTCCTGGTTGCGTTTTCCTCCCATAACCAACAAGTTCACGTGTATGGGATAGTATTTTTCATTCAATTAGAGAGGTGAAATTTGGAACCTTTAATGCAGGGGAGGAAAGAGAACACGAAGGAGCCTCAGTGCCTAAAGTAGGTAACTCCTGAACGTTGTGTCCAACACATGAAAATTTCCTGGTTTTGAAGTTAGTAATGAATTCTGATAATGAGGACTTTATCCCCTCTATGTCACTCCTTATGTGATCAACATGATCCTTCCAATTTTTGGTGTCCACTTTCACCTCTTCAAGCATTTCTCTAGCAAATGCCGACCCTAATATAGCGGTTCTCGAAATTATGGACCCAACACAACGAACACGTCCTCGCGTATCTTTTTCGAAAACCTCAAAAATAGGCCCGACATCCAAGGTCTCCTCCTGACCACTGGCTTTGTATACATCCAGAAGCAATTGAATTTGGTCCTGTACAGAAATATATTAACATTAGGTTTGATGATACGATACTTTTTTAGACAAAACGAACATTAAAAAATTTAAATTGCCGCAAATATTTTATCATGAGGGGCCTAACCACCTCCTTTGACTATATGTGTTGCCAACCATAATTCAGCACGAGTGGGTGCACGTCCATACTTCTTTCTCCAATTATCTGAATCTTGGGCATAACCATGACGACCTGTGTTATGAGTTGTCTTTCTCACACAATTTTGTTTAGTCTCTTTGTTCTTTCTTCGCAAAGTTTTTTGAACCTCTAAAGCTTCATTATTGCAAAACACCTCCCTGTCCTCAGACTTGACATTTTGTGGCACTTTCTTCTTCCACTTTCCAACATCACCATCCTTCAAATTAACCTTTAGCTTTGACTTAAACTTTTTCCAAGAATCGTTCGCTTTTTTCATAAAAATGTGCTTCTAACTTTCACGCACATCTGGGAACTCTTTCTACAATATATAAAGAAATAAAATTAGAACATCACATAATTGAATTTACTAACTATTACATTCTTTGGAATAGAAAGGAATGGTATACCATTCATGATGACCAAACTGAGTTCTTATATCACACATTCACTTATTTTCAACTCTCATAAGAAATGGGAACAAGTGTCCTTGCTAAGTCTCCCAAACCGGTTGAGAGTGTATATGAATCTTCACCAACTGGAAGGCCGAGCTCATTAAATTTTAATTTCTTAGCGGAAGAGTCATCACCTACTCTTGAAGCACCCGAAGCAACCTTAGAACGGGAGGTTGATATAGGCGTCGCCCCATTTATTGACGGTTGCGAAGCATCACCAATACGAGACATTTATCTGGAAAAAAATGACTATTGGACACCAAAATAATCAGAATAGACCTTTACAAGAATATTACATGTTCAAATAGCAATATAAAGAAGATTACATGTTCAAATAGACACCAGTATATTACATGTTTAAACATCAGTAAACATAGAATTACAAGTTCAAACAGCCATACCTGTATTAAATGTTCAAACAACAATAAACTATTAAATGTTTACAACAACAACAACAAATGGAATAAATAGAATATTACTCGTTCAAAATAACAAAAAATATAATGTTGCATATTTAAAAACAAGTTCAAAACTAAATCATTGCACTAGAAATCCACGTCCAAAAGCTCCAGCAATTTATCATTTTCCTCGAGAATGGAGTCATACATCGTACGATCAATATCAATCGCATCTATTTCTTTTGTCAGTCTCTTGGGAGAGCGTTAAACAACTGACCAACCCTTCATCTTTACATCTTGACAATAAAATACTTGGCTGGCTTGATATGCAAGGATGAACGGATCATCATGAATTGTATTTTTACTCATGAGCTTACTAAGATTCACCATCACTAATTTTGAGGTGGGTTCAACTTTTCAAGCATTCTTACCATCAACATCCATCCAATCACAATAAAAGACAGTATGTGTGAACTTAATGTGATTGAGGTCGAGTATTTGTCTAATAACTCCATAACAGGTTGTCATAATCCCCTTCTTATTAAAGGCCTTAGTGGATACACCACTACTCTGAAAGTTATGATTCTCTTCTTGTTCAGAAGTACAAAAGGTGTACCCATTGCATTGAAATTTCTCATAGCTGATAACCCTATGGAGCGGACCATCGGCATATGGAAAAATTCCCGTATCATTAAATCTTGAGGCATGTAAGGAATTGTTAATTTTTTAGAGTATCATTAAAAATAATTACGGTTGATAAAGAAGTACATGTATAAATAGAGACTTGACTCGTTCCTTAGCCAAGGGATGAAATCATCAATTCTATGCCTCGATTGAGTCTCAATTACCATAAATTTTCTACAAGAAATTAGTTTTAAAATTGAGAAATATCACATTACAATCAATTAATATGAATTAACAAAGAACTAAGTGTGTACCTTCTCCATTCATCAATACCGTCACATTGAGATAAAACCCATCTTCGCACTTGCTCATATTATACATTATTTAAGATCAATTCTTTACTTTTACCCAATGCTCGTTGGCGCATTTCGAGTCATCAAACTCATCATCAAGAAAATCCTCAAGATTCCTCTTATGATTTCCTTCACCTCTTTTCGATATGTACTCCATGGCATACAAAGAACCTTTATGTAACAAATATGCATTAGCAATGCTCCCTTCAATGTACCTCTTGTTTCATGACCACTTTTTATATCTTCCCATTTTTCTCTCAAACAACCACATCGCCCGATATCTTGGTGGCCCAGCTGTTAAGGCTTCATCGGCTAAATAGTGCATGAGGTGGATCATCACCATAAAAAAGGCAGGTGGAAAATAAATTTCCAAGACATAAAGTGCCTCTACCAATGCATTTTTAGCCTTCAAAAGATGTTCCCTAAATATCACTTTGTCACACAACACATTAAAGAATATGATTTTTCATTGTACAGCTTTAAACAAAGGCTTATGATCCAAAAATGAATGCATAAGCAATGCAGGAAGCAACCGTTGCATAATGACGTGATAATCATGGCAATTGAGATTGGTAAATCCAGGTGGATCGAGGTTAACATTGTTACCGAAATTTGATGAAAATCCAATCGCTACCTTTAATGTTTTTAGTGTACAAAAAAAGGCTTCTTTCTCTTCCTTTCCTAATGAGAAAGGTGCCTTTGGCATCAGCCTTTTGTTACTGCCTTCAATATCTTTCATCCATAATTTCCTTTTAATATTCAAATAAACTTTCAAGTCTTCACGGGCTTTGACCGTATCTTTATTTGATGAACCTTTCACCGAGAGTATTGTACCTAAAATAGTCTCTGTGACATTATTTTCAACATGCATAACATCTAAATTATGTCTAATATCATGATCCTTCCAGTACTCTAAGTCAAAGAAAATTGACCTCCTTGAAAAATCCTCGGTACCCGCTATATTCTCATCGTCACCCTCACTTGGATAATCATCATCTTCCATTACGACATCCTCCTTCTCCTTACCCTTCCCCTTCCCCTTTCCCTTTGCCTTTCCCTTTTTGTCTCCCTCTCCCTCTCTTTGAACACCTTCTCGAGCGATAAGTGACACTATCTGCTCAACTTTTACACTTGTTAAATTTCTTGGAGCCATAGCATCCTCTATTTTACCATTAAATGTTTGCTTTGATGTGTCAAACCTGTAAGGATGGTCTTTAGGAAGGAACATACGAGATCGTTGGTAATAACATTTCGTTGACTTAGGAAGATATTGAGAAGGTGTATTTGTAGAACAAACAGGACACCCATTGTAACCATGAGTTGAACAACCTACTAACATCCCATAAGCTAGAAAATCATGTATACCCCACATCGACATAGATTTTAACTAAAATTTCTCATTTTTGTACGCATCCCAAGCCTCAACTCCAGACCATGAGATCTTTAACTCATCAACCAACGATTGGAGGAAGACATCAATATTACTTAATGGTGACTTTGGTCCGAGAATTAATACAGACAACATTGAAAACTCACTTTTCATACACATTGATGGACGAGGGTTGAGAGGTTGAATTATCACTGGACAACAACTATACTTACAACCAAACATGTTATTCGGGCTGAAACCATCAGTTGCTATTGCAAGTCGAGTATACCGCGGATCTTTTGCAAAATATCTCCACATAATGTTTGAATTTACCCATTCTGCTGAATCTCGGGAATGACGCAAGAATTCCATATAAGATCTTGCACGAGCATTCCAAGTCATTTTCTCTACTATCTATTTCATGGTATACAACGTTTTTAGCCTAGGGATTAGAGGTTAATGTCGCATTACTTTCTTAGGAATCCTAGAGTACTTTTTTTTCCATTAGTATTCTGAATTTCTACCCCGTCCTCGTCTAGACAAGTAAACTTGTAACATAAAGAACCACATTTTATACATCTAGTAGATTTTTCATGCTCTTTCCAAAATATCATGTAGTTGTTAATGCATACGTCATACTTAACATAATCCATACCGAGATCTCTAACGGTGTTTTTCATTTCTGTATAACTAGTTGTCAAGTTGTTCTCTTTAGGAAGTAGTTCATTTAACAACCTAAGAATTCCACCTGTAGCTCCATTCGATAAATTGAATTGTGTTTTCAAATCATTCAACTTTATAAGAGCATACATTATGGTATGACGCGAAGAACCAGTAGCTGGGTGGAATGGCTCCTGTGCGAGTTGATGTAAACGATCATACTTCTTGCCTTTGTATTTATGTGTGTGCGAATCATCGGGAACCTCAAAAGTTAGGGGGGCTTCATCACTACCTACACAATTAGGTTCATTATGTTCCACTTCACCCATAAACATCTCATAAGCATCATTCACAAGATCATTCAAAATTGGAATATTGTGCACATCAGTGTGTTCTATCGGTGTCACAGATTGCGGTGGTTATTGGACTTGATCAACAACTAATGTCTCACCATGAAAATGCCATAATGTATAGTTCATGTCCATACCATAGGTCATTAAATGAACGAATATATCATCTATAACAACATGTTCTTTCCCATTTCGATAATGTCTACAGGGACATGAATGTTTAGCATTCGAACTATTGATACACATATAATGTAGAAACTGTACCACCCCATCTCTATATGTATCGGTCTCGATATTTTTCTCATTTATCCACTCTTTGTTGATTCCCGACGACATCTTGATAAGTTTAGTGAACACATTATAATATAAACGCTTACTGTAAATATATTTAAGTTTATTCAAGTGTAAATATGTATATATTTGAGCTCCTATATTTCCTCCATCTCCTCTACAAGGTAAGGGTCCTATCCCATTCGAAAATGCATATTTTATATTGTTCATAATGTCTCATGCCATGTCCTAATCTGAAAAATTTCGCCAGCATCTCCCTACAATTCTTCAAGTACACAACTTAAATTGGGAGTGTTCATGTGTTACTTAAGTTTTTCAACCAAGAAAACACAAAACACTACATCAATCTAGTATGCACCCAAAGAACATAAAGGGATACCACCGATTTTTTCAAAATAGGACAAGCATAAACATTATGTACAATACAAACTTTTGGATTTCCAATCTTTCCAAAAATGGGACAATTCAAGAGTTCTCACCACAGTTATAGTGAGACCTCTTGTACGGGTCTAAGGTTTTTCTACATGTGTAACATCATTATTGAATGTTTAGTATTAATGTCTACTTACTATTTAAATAGTTTTTTTATGCCTTTTCTTAAATTTTCAACACATAATCTCATTTATCCATTTAATTAGTGGGGTGTCTACTTTTCAATTTGTTATTTTTACATTAACATTGAATATTTTGCGCTTAAATTTTCTTAGAACTCCGTAACCTATACGAATCAAATCAAATATAACTTTTAAATATAAGGGTAAGAACATAAAAACATAGATTGCCACTAAAAGATTCCAAGGTCCTTCCAAAAACCAATGATTATTTTTTTTCATTATCAAATCACTAAAAACTCACACATTAATAAAAACAACAAATATTTAAAAATGTATATATAAAACCCTAAAAAGCAAGCACGAATCAAATCACGCATATCATAAACTCTTGAATCAAATCACAGATCAAATCTTATACCTAACTTAGGTTAAAAAATAATAATACGTGAGTGGAGAGAGAGCGCCTGTCGTAGAAAGATTTGAGTTAGCACCGGAGAGAGAGAGATTGAGTTAGCGCCGAAGAGAGAGAGAGCGAGAGAGAGAGGGCCAGTGCACCACAGACCGGAGAGAGAGTCAGTGAGCGGGAATTGGGCGACATAGAGAGTGAGCGGGAATGAAAAGTGATAGAAAAGAGTTTTTTTTTGGTATTATATATTTTAGTAAGTGTACTCAATTTTGGCACTGTTTTAAAGTGTGCCAAATTTTTATTAAACCGTGCCAAAATCTGGCACAGTTTTAAACTGTGCTAGATTTTAATATCAGTGTGTGCCAAATTGTTATTTTTGGTGTAGTGCATATTTACCTCTCCTCGCTAAACCTAATGGATCCTCTCACACGAATGGTATTGGCTTTGGGGGTGGGAACTCTCTCATCGTAGCCTATACCACACCTATCTTTCTTAACTTGGACGGTACCTAACATCCTATCCAATTTATTTGACGCAGACTCCACGTCAAACTTAACTCTAGACGAGTCTCTCAAACTCTCCTCCAACTCCTTAATCCTAGACTCAAGTAGATGCCTAGACTCATCAAACTCTAGCAACTCCTTTTTCAAGGCCTCCATCAAACCTTTACGGGTGTCTCTCTCTTTCTCTACGTACTCTATCTTCTCCCTAAGCTTCTTCTCCCATGCCCTAAGATCCTTAATCAACGCATCATTATTTTCTATGGCACGCTCATTCAACTTAGCTTGCGATTTTGAGTTAGCCTTTTTCACCTTCACCGTCTCCTCAAACAAACCTCAAAATGCAACTTGCAAATTGCTTTTGAATTTGAACAAACTTCTTGAACTTTCTTGCCAACAACACGACATCCTCAAAGTCGGCATCAAAATAGTCATTTGAAACTTTAGTTTCCTCCTTCAGAGCTTTCAAAGCAATGCTCTTTTCTTTCTTTGGGACTGATTGGAGGTAAACATATCGAGTTCATAGGTTTGTAAGTCACCTATGATCTCTTCCAGTTTCAACGAGTTAAGCAAACCAAGGGAATTCCTAACAGTCACTTTCACATCAAACCTAATTAGCAACAATCTCAAAACTTTATTAATCACTCAGTTATCGGTAATCTTCTCACCTAGGTTAAAAGCCGCATTAACAATCATGGACAACCTAGTGTAAAACTCATCAAATGTCTCACTCTATAACATCTTAATCGTCTCAAACTATGTAGTGAGATTTTACAACTTAGACGCCCTAACCATACTCGTGCCCTCGTGAATGAGTGCTAGTGTATCCAAAGCTTCTTTCAAAGTTTCGCAAGTCATGATACGATTATACTCTTCAAGTGTGACATGTGAGGAACTAACGTGCAGACCTTTAGACTTATACAGGGCAAGCCTATGTTCAGTTTCAGTCCATGACTCAACGGGTTTCAAACTAGTGACCTCACCTTCTCGTGTGACAGGTGGTGTCCAACATTTTTCAACCGCTAACCAGACACACTTATTATTGGATTTTAAAGCACTTATCATTCGCATTTTCCATTAAGTAAAAAATAAGAGTGAGAAAACTATCATAACCTCCAAAATTCATCCTTACAAGCAAAAAGGGATCAAGCACAATAAAAATGTATTTCAATCTCTGATACCAATTTGTAGGTCCCCAAATATATAACTTTCATAAAAACTTTTGCTTGAGCAGAATTAAGTTAAGGATGAATACAAAACAATTTGCTCTTTTGAAAAACTCTTTTCAATTTTATCAAACCATACCAAATTGTGACACAAATGAATGATGATGCTGAAATCTAGCACCACCAGGTAAGTGATGATGAGCTCAAACTATAGTAACCATGGCAGCCATAGAGATATAAGTGTATAAATATGTAGAAGGAGATGAGGATAAGGGGAGTAAGACAATGATATATAGTGGTTCAGCCAATTAGTCCTACATCCACTGTGAGTGTGTGATCCACTAAGTATGGGCACTAATGGCCTTGGATACAATGCACATGAGCTCACTTTCTCTCTCTACAGTGTGTACAAGCAGAGTTTCTGTTAGGGTTACAATTATCCCTCTCTTCATCGATCCCCTGTAGGGTTGTAGGTGACAAATATATATACGTCTTGGGGGGTATAGTGTACCCCCCAAGTATGCATGGTGCATGTGAATGATGATCTAGCCAATCTTCTGTTGACACTTATAGATGCCAAATGATGACATAATATTCCCTCATGTGAGGGTATGATTTGGTTATAATGGTCTGCCATGTGCCATATGGGCCTCACGCGCACTGTTCCATGCGTCTCCCAAACCACGCGCCGTGATGATGTCACCCTCGACCTATGATGTGAGGCCGAGGGCAAAGTTCCTTCCGGTAGTTAGTCTGGCTCAATTCTGGCCTCGTACTGTCGTACCCTCGGAGGGTCGTCCGGAGCCTGACGAAGGGTCGGCCCCCTGAGGGGTTATTCGGATCCTGGTGAAGGGTCGGCCCCTGAGGGGTCGTCCGGAGCCTGATGAAGGGTCGGCCCCCCTGAGGGGTCGTCCGAAGCTGGTGAAGGGTCGGCCCTGATGGGTCGTCTGGTTGGAGGGAGCCCTCAGCCGGGCCGAGGATATATACGAGTATATCAATCACCCCCCAGCCCTTAGCCATAGATGTTATTGAGATGGCTGAGGGATAGTACTATAATTGTGATGTATGCATGATCAGTTAGGTGAGTGACACCTGGACGAGCACTCATTACCACTTCAGTTTCCTAGGCATGGCGGCTGCACACTTTGCCTGGGGCTTTGTGCCCTAATGATACCCTTCTTGGTTAATGGGCCCACTCATTACTAAGGTATTTAAGGGATTTTTGAACTCTCTCTCTTCTTCTTCTTCTTCTTCGCGCCCAAGCTCTCTCTCTCAAGTCTCCAGCCTTCCTGCCATTTTTGCAGCTTTCGAGCCTTCGACTTAGCAGCTTCACCCTTTCTCTTCAGGTAATCTTCCGCCACCGACGCCCTCTTCACTTTCATTTCTTTTTTGCTTTTCTGTTTTAGGCTTGTAGGGCTTGATTTGGGTTGTTTTACAACTTTTTCGGCGACTGTCTTTTGAGTGTTCTTGAATTTCTTGGGTGTTCTTGAGTGAAAATCATTGATTCCCCTTGTTTTAATCCAAAAGTCTAATTTGGTCAACTGAACACTTGTTTTTAGCTAAGTTCCACAAATTCCTCCAAGTCTATGGTCTCCCTCTTTAATGATTAAGAGGCTTTATGGTTTAGTATCTGAATTCCCTTCCCTGAGAGAGAAATTATTTGTTGAGATCAGACGAATAGAGGAAGAAGAGGAGAGGAGACGAGGGGCCGACCCTAATTGGGTATGACCCATCTTTCCTATTCCCCTAGCCACAATAAAACCATTTGTCGTCTGAGTCTTGTGGGTCGTCCCATCGTCCAGCCGAGTGTCAGTCAAGTGAGATGGACGAGAGAGCATCCTCACCAACTGGCGCTGGTCCTTCTTGTAGAGTAGGTACATCTGACCTAAGCCCGAGCCGACAGGCCGAGGGTATGGTTCCCTCCGAGGCTGTCCCTGTGACAACCCTATCTCCACATGCCTTTCAGATGGCCTTTCCCAGAGGCCTCTAGAAGATGATGAGGCCGATGGAGAGGGGACTGAGGACGAGGGCGATGATTCAGATGACTAGGTTGATACATCCCATGCCTCGTCCTATACCTCCTCAGTTAGGGATCGCGACCTCTTATTGTGGAGACATGCCTATGGAGTTCCCCCTAGCATAACCATGAGGGTTGCCTCTGAGGACGAGAGGGTTTTTGAAGGTGATGAGGGAGAGGTTGCTGTGTATGAACAAATGTTTAAGGTAGGTGTCGGACTCCCTTTACATCCTGCCATCGTAGACATTTTATCGGCCCTTGGCGTTGCCCCCTCTCAACTTCCTCCCAATTCCTGGAGGACGATACTAGGTTACATCTCCCTGTGGAAGAACGCTTTCACCGATGAGCCCTCGGCCGACATATTCTTGGCCTGCTACAATATCACCTCCTTGTCCAAATATCCCGGATACTATCATCTGGGGGCGAGGAGGTCTTAGAAGAAACTTCTCCACGTGGCGCAAACCTCTAACCACGATTGGAAAAAGAGATTCTTCTTCGTCTCTGGGGAGTGGGAGTTCTCCGCCGAGGCATCCCCTGCTGCCGATGGTTTGAAGGTCCCCTGTAGATGGTCTAACCCATCAATGAAGGCTAGGTCAGACCCCAGACTTAGTCTGGAAGAAAAGGACATCGTTGAGTATCTGAGGGGACGAGGGAGAGGGGGTGAGATTGCAAAATTTGAAGATTTGATGACCACCCGGTTCCTCAAAGAAGCTGGTCTGAGGGTCGGCCCTCTGACAGAACTATGTGAGTTATACTGAACGTTTTCCATTCTTTGCTTATTTTTGAAGTGTTTCCTCTTTATCTCTGTGCTTTTCTTACGTGTCGTATCCTTTTCAGGTCATCCTGCAGGTGTATCAGACTACTTTTGGGAAATGACTGCTCCCAGCTTACTATCCGGCTTGGCAAGGAAGAAGGGTAAGGAGCCTCATCAGGCTCCAAGGAAGACGAAGGTCGCTGGGCCGACGGTTGTTGAGCCAACCGCCGATAGCCACAAAAGAAAGGATCCTGAGGCTCCTGTTGACCCTCGGCCGGATTCTCGGACGAGGGCCAGGGTCGAAGCATCTTAAGGGACTGCTTCTTCATCCAGCATGGGGGCCTTCTGGTCCCAGAACCTGGCACATCTGAGGGCCGAGCCCTCATCACTGATCACAAACTTGAGGGCAGCCAAGGCCTCGATGTTTTCTGCTCCCTCGACTGCTGATTACGAGTTCCTATCAAAGATGCCTCCTGCCAAAGTGTACGACTATGGTCTGCACGCCCTTGCACATGTATTGGTCTTGACCCACTTCTTTAATTTCATTCTTTCACCAACTGTTTCCTCGGCCTCTTGACATCTGTTTATTATTATTGTGCAGTCTGTATGCGCCTTTACCTCGGCCACCAAGTGGATGGCTGAGAACCAAGCAAAGTTTCATGAGGCCAAGAGGACCATCCAGCATGAGGCGTAACTTCAATCGGAGCTTGATACTGCAAGGGCCGAGTTGGAGAGTACCAGGACAGAGCATGCAAGGATCCTGGACCAGCTGACGAGGCAGCACGACGAGGACTTGAAGGCCAAAAACCTGCTTCTGAAGGAGAAGGATGAAGCCATGACCCATCGGGAGGCCCAGTTCAAGATTGAACTATTTGAGGCTGTGAAGAAGGCCGAGGCAGACGCCGTGGAGGCCTATAAAACCTCAGATGAGTTCCAAGGTTTCGGTCTTGAGTACTTGGAGAGAGGAATTAGAACGGCCTGCCGGTGGGTCGTCCTCAGATTTGGCGATGTTGTCTCCTCTGTCCGGCCGTCGATTGAAGCAGTCCGATTGGATGACCCTCTGATCGCCGAGGCTCTGTCCTAGGTAGAATCCCAAGTTCAAGTCGAGGGTGTCGGCACATCTGAGGATCAGCCAGTTGCGGTCATCGAGGAAACCCCTCTCGTGGATGTTGAGGCCTTGCCCTCTGATGTTATCCAATAGGGTGGCTGTTTGTAGCCCATACCCTGTTGATGTAATTGTCATTTTTGTACTCTACTTTGTATAACACTTGCCATTTCATTTATACCATCATCTCCTTTACTATCTTCCATTTGCCTTTTGTATGGTTCGTGTTGTGAGCTTTTTATTATCACTAACCTCTCCCTCGTCTTTCTTGAGGACAGTGGTGGGGTCGTCCCCTCCACTGGCCCTCATTATAGCCGAGGGATCAAATCACCAAACAAATAGTTTTAATGTTTTCCCTCATCTTTCTTGAGGACAGTGGTGCGGTCGTCCCTTCCAGCGGCCCTCATTATAGCCGAGGGATCAAATTACCAAACAAATGGTTTTAATGTTTTCCCTCGTCTTTCTTGAGGACAGTGGTGGGGTCGTCCCCTCCACTGGCCCTCATTATAGCCGAGGGATCAAATCACCAAACAAATGGTTTTAATGTTTTCCCTCGTCTTTTTTGAGGACAGTGGTGGGGTCATCCCCTCCACTGGCCCTCATTATAGCCGA
Organism: Sambucus nigra; assembly: GCA_949130495.1. Taxonomy (NCBI): domain Eukaryota; kingdom Viridiplantae; phylum Streptophyta; class Magnoliopsida; order Dipsacales; family Adoxaceae; genus Sambucus; species Sambucus nigra. Next base: position 216,136,257 of record OX422214.1, on the reverse strand, counting down.
GGGATCAAATTACCAAACAAATGGTTTTAATGTTTTCCCTCGTGTTTCTTGAGGACAGTGGTGGGGTCGTCCCCTGCACTGGACCTCATTATAGCCGAGGGATCAAATTACCAAACAAATGGTTTTAATGTTTTCCCTTGTCTTTCTTGAGGACAGTGGTGGGGTCGTCCCCTCCACTGGCCCTCATTATAGCCGAGGGATCAAATCACCAAACAAATGGTTTTAATGTTTTCCCTCGTCTTTTTTGAGGACAGTGGTAGGGTCGTCCCCTCCACTGGCCCTCATTATAGCCGAGGGATCAAATTACCCAACTAATGGTTTTAATGTTTTCCCTCATCTTTCTTGAGGATAGTGGTGGGGTCGTCCCCTCCACCGGTCCTCATTATAGCCGAGGGATCAAATTACCAAACATGGTTTTAATGTTTTCCCTCGTCTTTCTTGAGGACAGTGGTGGGGTCATCCCCTCCACTGGCCCTCATTATAGCCGAGGGATAAAATCACCAAACAAATGGTTTTAATGAAGTCTTCCCTCGTCTTTCTTGAGGACAGGGGTGGGGTCGTCCCCTCCACTGGTCCTCATTATAGCCGAGGGATCAAATTACCCAACTAATGGTTCCATGCGCACAAGATGAGGGGAAACACTGATATTTCTCATTAATTTTCAATGTATTCTGTCGAAGCAGTACCTATTACAATTATGGCCCATCAAGACCTTACAACATTACTGATAGTATTTTTTCAAATGATCTGCATTCCAGGGGTTGGAAAAGGGTTCCCCCTCTAGGTTTTCTAGCCTATAGGTCCCTGGGACAACTTCATCGATGACCCTATATGGCCCGTGCCAATTAGGGTGGAGCTTGTTGGGCTCTGCCAAGTCTTTTTGAGGACCAAGTCCCCCACCGCAATTGGTATCTATTTCACCCTCTGATTGTAAAACCTTGCGGTCCTTTGCTAGTAGGCGGCTTGTCTTATCTCAGCATCTTCCCTCCTTTCCTCGATTAGGTCTAAGTCAAGTCTCCTTTCTTCTGCATTTCTCTGGGAGTTATACATTTGGACCCTATGAGTAGGAAACCCAATCTCAGTGGGGATGACGGCTTCTGAGCCATAAGCTAGCATGAATGGGGTCTCTCCGGTAGAGGACTTCGCTGTCATCCTGTAGGCCCACAGCACGGCGTATAACTCCTCGACCCATTTTACTTTTGCCTCCTCAAGCCTCTTCTTGATTCCATCTAGGATTGTATAATTGTAACCTCTGTCTGCCCATTGGTCTGAGGTCGTCCAGGGGTGGAGAATAATTGTTTGATACTCACCCTTTCACAGTACTTCTGAAGAGAGGTATTTTTGAACTGAGTCCCGTTATCCGAGATGAGGGTGTTGGGGAGACCATATCTGCATATCACATTTTTCCAGATGAACTGGAAGGTCTTCTGCTCTGTAATCATGACCATCGGTTCGGCCTCCACCCACTTTGAGAAGTAGTCAATCGCTACGATGAGGAACCGATAGTTATTGACTGCTCTCGGTAAGGGTCCTACCAGGTCGATCCCCCATACTGCAAACGGCCATGGGGATGTAATGGAGGTAAGAGGCTGATGAGGTTGATGAGGGATGGTAGCAAATCTTTGGCATTTATCACACTTTTTTACATATGCTGCGGCATCTTTCCCCAAGGTCGACCACCAGTAGCCTTGGGTGATCACCCTCTTCGCTAAGGATCTACCCCCAACGTGGCTTGAGCACGATCCTTCATGCACATCTTGCAAAATGGAAGGGACTTCTGAGGGATGCACACACCTAAGTAAGGGGAGCAAAAACCCCTTTTTGTACAAAGTGTCTCCGATGACAGTGAATTTTGCAGCCCTGTATCTCAGCTTCTTCCTTTCTTGCCTTGCTTTTTGCATCTCTCCCTCTTTAATGTATCTGATTAGAGGGTCCATCCATGAAGCTCCTTGAGAAACATTCAGGCAATTTCTAAGTGTTCCCTCGGCATCTTCAATAGTTGGTCGAAGAAAATTTCCACTGGGACTGTCCTCCTTATGTCTGTCCTAGTCGCTGAGGCCAACCTAACAAGGGCATCAGCTCGTCCATTATCGAGCCTAGGTACCCTCTTTAACCTTACTTCTCTGAAGCTCTTCAATAATGACCGCACCTTCTCGAGGTATCTAGCCATCCTCTCGTCCTTGGCCTCGTAGACTCCTAGTATCTGATTCACTACTAGCCTCGAATCGCTATGAACCAAAATTTGGCCGACGCCAAGAGATTTGGCCAAGGAGAGGCCTTCTATCAAGGTCTCATATTCGGCCTCATTTTTGGAGGCCTTGAAGTTGAACCTCAGGGCGTACTCAATGTCTGCTCCATCGGGCATTGATACTATTAATCCAGCCCCACTCCCGCTTTCGCACGAGGACCCGTCGACAAAGAGACTCCACACGGTATGCTCTTCTGAGAAACTTCCCTCGGTGAGTGACCCCTGTCTGAAGAGATACCTCCCCTCTTCGTTTTCAGCCACTTTCCTTCCAGTGGTGCTCGTCTCAGCATTATCTGTAGAGGGGTCAGTGAGTCTACCTTGCTGGGTATCTGTCCTGCTGAGGCCCTCACCCTCGGCCTCCTCACCTTCCCAGGTAAACTCGGCCATGAAATCTGCCAATGCTTGCCCCTTAATGGCCGTCCTAGGCTAATAAGCAATGTTGAACTCCCCCAGCTCTATAGCCCAGGTCATTAGCCTTCTTGATTTTTCAGGCTTGTGCAAGACCTGCCTAAGAGGAGAGTCAGTGAGGATGACCATTGTATGGTACTGGAAGTATGGCTTCATCTTTCTCGATGCGTGAATCAAGGCGTAGGCCAACTTCTCCATCCTTGGATATCTTTTCTCTGCCCCCTGGAGTGCCTTGCTGTTAAAATACACAGGCTTATTTATCCCGTCTTCGTCTCTTACAATGGCTTCACTGATGGCGGACTCTGAGACGGTGAGGTACACATAAAGTCGTTCACCCTGCACGGGGCGTGACAGCAGCAAGGGAGACCCCAAATATGATTTTATCTCCTCATCACACTCTTCACTCCATTCGAAGGCCATCCTGAGGATCTTGAAGAATGGTAGACACCTGTCTGTGGCCCTTGACACAAATCTGTTCAAGGCAGCAACTCTCCCCATGAGTCTCTGAACGTCTTTAATGGACTTCAGGGTCTTCATCTCAACATGGGCTTTTATCTTTTTGGGGTTGGCCTCGATGCCTCTTTGGTTGACAAGGAACCCCAAGAACTTCCCTGCTCCGACCCCGAAGACACACTTGGTCGGGTTGAGCTTCATCTGGTATTTGTCCATCGTGTTAAAGGTCCTCTCCAGGTCTACCACATGATCCTCTGCCTTCAAACTCTTAGTCAACATGTCATCTACATAAACCTCCATAGACTTCCCAATTTGGTCTTCAAGCATTTTATTTACAAGGCGCTGATACGTTGCCCCTGCATTTTTTAGGCCAAAGGGAATGACCCTATAACAGTATGTTCCCTTATCAGTAATGAAGGCTATCTTCTCCGAGTCTTCAGGGTTCATGGAGATCTGGTTGTACCCTGAATAGGCATCCATAAAGCTCATGAGCTCATGGCCTGCAGCAGCGTCTACCATCTGGTCAATGCGGGGGAGAGGGAAGCTGTCTTTGGGACAATGCTTATTGAGGTCAGTTAAGTCCACACACATTCTCCACTTCCCGTTGGCCTTTGGGACAATGACCGCATTGGACATCCATTCAGGGTAAATGAATTCTCTGATAAATTCAGCGTCTTCTAATTTTTTGACCTCATCCCTTATGACCTCATACTTTTCTCTAGAGTAGATTCTCCTCTTTTGTTTCACCGACTTTGCTCCCCCTACCACATTGAGCTTGTGACACATGATTTCAGGGTCGTTCCCTGGCATATCTTCATGGCTCCATGCAAAGATGCTTCGTCTTCTCCTCAATAGTTTAATGAGGTCTTCGTTGATATTGGGCTTCAGAGACTTGCCGACTTGGACGGTTTTTCCCGGGTCATCCTCATCGAGGATGATGGATTCTACCTCTTCCGCGGCTTCTCCCTTCTTTAACTTCGTCTCATCCCTGGGGTCTAGGGTGTCAATATTGTATGTAGTAGTGGCCCTCTTGTGTGCCTCTCTTTCTTCAGCGGAGTTGTAGTAACATTCTCGTGCTGTCGTCTGGTCTCCCTGAACTTCCCCCACCCCGTAGGGGGTAGGGAATTTAATCATCTGGTGAACCGTAGACGGCACAACTTCAAACCCCTTGAGGGCCACCCGCCCCAATATGATGTTGTAGGCTGAAAAAACATGTTCCTCCATCACAAAGAAGCTGACCTTTTTGGTAAGCCACTTCGGCCACTCGTCCCCCATCCTGACGTCGGCCTCATACACTCCAAGTGGATGAACCTTTTCCCCACTGAACCCAATCAATGGATGATGGTACGGGACGAGTCTAGCACGACTGAGACCCAAGGCTTTAAAGCATGGCAAAAAAATTACTTTTGCAGATGAGCCCCCATCTACCAGGATCCTCAGCACCTCGCACCCATGCACCTTGGTGGTGATGACGAGAGGGTCATCATGTGGGGCTAAGAGGCCTTTGAAGTCCATTCTTGAGAACCCTACTATCAGAGTGTCCATGTCAACCTTCTTCCTCTTTTTTGACTTGACCTCCAGAGAAGTCGAGTGTACTGTCTTCGTCATTGCCATGGCTTCTGTCACGTGGGCCTTCCTATCTGTGACTTCAGACCCTCCTCCTGCCAGACCCCTGGAGATCATTCCCACTCCAAGTGAGATTATATTTATCCTCTTGACAGGGCCTTGGTCGTCTCTCGGCGGGAGGTCAGGTTCGTCCTCATCATCAGAAGGGTCATCCCCTCTTTTTTGAGGACCTTCTTTGCATGCATCAACTCGCTTTTTTCTGGGGTCGTCCCCTCGGCCCCTCTTGAAGGCACCTTTGTCAACGTACTTTCTGATCTTTCCTTCTTTCAGCATCCTCTCAATCTCATCTTTCAGAGTAAAGCATCTATCTGTCACGTGGCTGTGGTCTTGGTGGAACTCACACCACATGTTTTTATTCCTCTTGTTGGGGGCTGCCCTCAACTTCTCAGGCCACTTCAGGGACCGATCGCTCTTTATCTCATTGAGAATATGTTCACAGCTGACCGTTAGAGGGGTGTAACCCGCGAACTCATCGTTGGTAGACCTCTTTATCTCATTGTGAATATGTTGAATCAGGCTATGTAGTCTCTTAGACTCTCATTCTTCCCCTGCTTAACATAGAGCAGGTGGGTGGTCTTCTTCTGTGGCCTCATCCCGAAGCAGAAATTATGGATGAACCGGTCTGCCAACTGCTTAAAGTTTTTGATAAGCACCCAAAACTGTACATTTTATACCCCGAATAGTTGTATTTTAGTTGCTATTTCTCGACAATATGGTTCTTATGCGCTTAAATGTTTAATATGCAGGTTCAATGTACGTTGCGGTATTCAAACGCGTATTTCAAGGCAATTGTGCATTTTACGGAGCTAAATACCAAATTTCCTGACCCTAACCTAACCCATCCTAGCCTAAACTTGTCCCTAAACCGTCACCCAAGACCCGTGTGTGTTGGTTTGGTCCCTTTTTATTTTATTTTAATTTTTTTTAGATTTTTAGTTTATGTCATTTTAATTTTAGGATTATTTTAGAATTTTTTAGGTTTTATTTCCTATTTTTATATTTTTTATTTCTATTTTTATTTATATAATATAATTTTATTTTATTTTATTAAGTTTTTAGTTTTAGTTTTTATCTTATTTTATTTTATTTTTTTAGGATTAGTTTTTAGGAATTTAGTTTTATTACATTTTTTTTAGGACTTTAGTTTTTAAGTTTAATAGATTTACATTGTTATTTTTTTTAGTTTTATTTTTATTGAGTCTTGATTTTAATTTTTAGTATAGGAATTTAATTTTTAGATTTTTAGTTTTTATAAGTTTTATTTTATTACTTAGATTTTATTTTTATTTTTAGTTTTATTTTATTAGGGTCCAAATTAAACTCACACACACCCCAAACCTACACACAAACCAATCCTCATCCTCACCTTCACTCTATTATCCTACACCTCACCACAAACAAACACACACCCCTTCTTCTTCAACCTCCCAACAACCATCTCTCTCTCTCTCCTCTAAACCCACCAAAATCCATTAACACAAAACACACAACCCCACACTCCATCTTCTTCCCCAAGCTCACTTTCTCACCACTCTCCCTCATTAAACCAAACCCTTTCACCAACTCCCACTCTCTCTCTCTCTCCACCTGTCCAAATCGCGACCACCCCCTTACCCCGGAAATCCCCTCTGGCGAAACCCCCGCCGGCAGCCACCGACCTCACCGCCGGCGTCGCGTTCGCTGCCAACTCGACAGTCTCTCTCTCCGGCGAACCCTCAGGCGCCAAATCCCTGCTACGCAACCCCTTTCCGGCGACGCTCGGCAGCCCACTCCGCTGCCCCAGCCACCGACCTCACCCTTGCCGTGACCCACCTCCGCCATCTCTCTCTCTTCGCCGGAACCCCATGTCCATCCACCTGCCGCCCCTCTTACCCCCGATCGTAACCCCTCCGACGACCCGAAATCCTGTACGACCCACAACCCGAAACCCCAAGCCTCCTTTCCATGACCTCCATACCCATGAAACCCCCATTCCCATTTACCTAAACCCAAAGCCTTACCCATTTTTCAAATACCCAACTTCTCCCAAGACCAAAAACGTGACCTGTCAAATTCCAAGCCAAAGCCAAACTAATTGCCCCATGTGCCAATAAATCCCAATACTCATTTTACCCCCCAACAACCATTTAACCCCATTTTCCCAAATTACCCTCAATAACAAATCAGATTTTTTCCAAATATTCCCTCACCTCACACCCCATGCACATGTGACCTCACCCAAAACACATGCACTCCCTACCAATTTCCAATTTTACCCCCTTTGCTCCATTGCATATTTAATGAAGAAGAAAACCCATTTGTTAAGGAGGCTAGAAAGAAGATGATAAAAGAGAGAAGGAACTATCTAGAGAGAGTTTTTAGTTAGAATTTTTGGAGAGAAAAATAGAGAGAGAATTAGATAGGAAAATTCATTTTAATTTTTCTAGTGGGTTGGTTTCTTTTGTTCTACATTTTGAGTGTTGTAATTAAGTGAGGTGAAGGATGAATATAAGAATTTAAGCATTTGAAGGCTATTTGGTTTGATTACTCCTCTCTAATTTTCATTATATGCTCTTATTTGATTTTAATTTCTATTGGATGATGATTATGCAGGGCTAATCACCTCATTCAAGGGGTGATTGAAACCCTCATGAATCCAAATCAATTTAGTTTGTAATTTTAATTTTGATAATTCCCTTTGAGTTGTATATTTGATTCCCACTTTATTTTCACATTGAGAAATGGAAAATCAACCTTGAAAAAGGTATGAAAATTTAATTAATATTTGATTAAGTGGTTTAAGCTAGAGATAGACCTACCATTTGATTTTAATATCAATCTAATTTTCATCTACTCTTGATTTGATTTACTTCTTTCAATTTAAAATTAGTTGGACAAATTCTTCTTAGTAGATGATTTGTTTAGTTAATTTTAATTCAATTAGAGTAGTGTTTGTGGGAATTAAATTTGCTTTTCTAAAAGAATATTTAATTAATTCACTAGTTTAATGAGAATTAGCTTTTGAATTAATTAAAGGTTTTGGGAATTAATGAAATTAAAATAATACAAGCTTAGTTGATTTGGGGAATTGAGGGTGGATTTCTCTTCCCTTGAATATTTTCTCTCATTTAGTTACACTCTCACTAATTTCCATTACTCACTAGTATTTTTGTCACACCTTATTTTAGTTTGATTACTCTTACTTTTGTTATTAGCCTTAGTCATAATTACTTATCCTCAAAACTTGTTTTAATATTGAAAAAGCATAAAAAAAAATAGAAAAATATAAAACAAAAAAAAAAGTAATTAGAAAAAGTGACTTGCACAAATTTTTCTCTTATGTGCTTCATCCTTGAAGTTGGTTCGATTATCCCTAACTTACCTCTATATTGTTAGTATTTTATATTTGTTGTAGGTGTTTGAGGATTTTGATTAGCTTGGTTCCATCAACGACATACATACAAAAAAAAAATCAAGTTATCAAATGGCGCCGTTGCCGCTTTGAGGAGTTTGAGGCACTCGAGAAGGAATTGTGCTTGCCATCCATTTAGTTCATATTTTTCATTTTTTAGTACTACTTTTTATTTTTCTAGAAGTTGTGTATTAGGACCTTATTATATATTGGCTTGTATTGCGGTGCTTAGAGACACCACTTATTTTTCATTTAAAATTGTAATAAAAGAAGATAAGCGTGATAGGCAAACCGGACAAGGTAGAGAGAGGGCGTCCATTGGTGAGGAATTAGAAGCCTCTCTACCTTGGGTCGGTAGGACTCCCGGGGCCGACTGAGATTGGTGTATTCTCCCCCCGGTCGACTCAACATATTCGGCACCCCACGGCCTAAAAACCGTGGGAGTTAAATTTCTTAAACCCTCGCGCCCTCTTGTTAGCGAGTTCATATTTTGTGTGCTCCTCCGTGCTCTTGTGTGAATTTAATTCTTGCACTTAATTTTGAATGGAATGATGAATTAAATTGACTAAGACCTACACCCGGTCACTAACGAGAAGGGATTTCATCACCCAACTCAATCACTTATCCTTTGTGTGCTACCCTAGCTATCATTAATTTAAAATCAATCAACTAGATAGCCCCATAGGATACGATGTTCGTAGGACCCTTTTTGATCAATTTGACTTGTAGGATAACCCGTAGAGTCCTCTCCACCGGGCAAACCCTCGAACGGTTCGCTTTGCGGCACGAAAGTGTCCAGGGAAACTGGGTTTTAAGTGCGGCCGCCCAGTAAAACGGGTTTGTGCTGTCCCCAGCGTTGTACCGGCCGATCGTTTCGTCGTAGTAGCTTTGTGGAGAATCTCTGTGGCAAGCCTCTTGGCATCTTGTGATTAAAGTAGGAACACACATTTTTACAAAAGGTGATCACTCATATAAATTCCGTGTTTTTTTTATCGCCCGCGGATTTCATTAAAATTTGACTTCCCCTCTCATTAATTTTCAAGATAAATAATTGGTTATGTGCTAGTAGGGATTTTTTTTCCTTTACTTGTGTGTGTCCAATTCCCTTTTCGGTAGTCCATTTTAGTGAATTCGTCCAAATTCTTCGAGTCCAAAATTTTCCCCACCTTGTTTCTTCCACAAAAATCCAAAAATATTTTCTTTTCTTATTTTTATAAAAAAACAAAAAACACTCAAAAATATTTTCTTCTTCCTTTCCTTCTATAAACAAAATTTCAAAAAAAAAAAATAAATACATATTTTCTTTCTTTCCAAAACCTCAGCAAAAATCCAAAAATATTTTTCCTTTTTTCCAAAATATCCAAAAAACCAAAAAGAATCCATCTTTGCATGCCCACGTGGAACCGAGTTAATCGTCGATTAATTCGTTCACGTAGTCTCTCTCCTGTCTCATCCACCTTAGGAGAACCAAGTGTTCCCCTTACTTCTTCCATTCCACCGATCACTTTGAGTTGTCCCCGAGTCGACATCTCTAATCCCATCATTCATCCACCCACCATGGCTGAAGAGCGTGCCTTAAGGGACTATTTTGCCCCGATAACGGCCACCCCACCATCTTGCATAGTTCTTCCACCCACCCCGGCGGATCAATTCGAAATTCGTCCGGCAACCATTTCCATGTTGCCCAATTTCCATGGTCTTTAGCGTGAATCTCCATACACTCACTTGCGGAAATTTCTCACGGTTTGCGCTACTTTCAAAAATCAAAATTTAGATGAAGAAAATGTTTGTCTTCGCTTGTTTCTATTTTCTCTCCATGATAAAGCATCCATGTGGCTACATTCCTTGTCACCGGATTCTATCCATACATGGGAACAACTTATGAAGAAGTTCATGTCTAAGTTTTATCCCATAAGTAAAACCAATGAGGTTCGCCAAGCCATTCAAGATTTTCGCCAAAAGCCCACCGAGCAATTTTGTGAAGCATGGGGCCGTTTTCAAGATTATATCAATAGTTGCCCACATCATGGTCTCGAGAAGAGTCGCCTTGTCCATAGTTTTTACAATGGTCTCATTCCGTCCACTCGCACCATGATTGAGTCCATGCACAAAGGCAATTTCATGCACTTAACTCCCACTGCCGCCTACAATTTTCTCCTTGAATTAGGCAATGACTCCCAAGATTGGGAGGGCACCAATGAATTTTCGAGATCCGAACCACCACGAGTAGGTAGCACTTATGAGGTTAAAAATGATCCCGAATTTAAATCTTTACTCCATGGCTTAAACACTTTGACTAAGACTGTTGATGCTCTCAGTTGTTCTCTTTCTAAACAAGTGATGAATGTCAACGAGTCTAATCCTTCTTGCCATGTCTGTTTAAGTCATGATCATTTATCTCATTTGTGCCCCCTTATTCACGATGATCCCGAACCCACTCTTGCCCAAGCATGTGCCTTTGATACCACTCGAAAACCCGCACCACCGTCGTTTACTTATAATCCGAATAATAGGAACCATCCCTATTTTTCGTATAAGTACGACAATCACCTTGCTCCATCCCAACCACAACAACATGTTGGTGGTCCACCCGGGTTTCATCAAAACCCACAAAGGCAACATCGCCCTCCTATACAGAATCACCATGCTCCTTACCACCAACAGAACCATCCATCATCCTTTTTCCCCCAAGGAGGACCGTCCCACCCCAATCATCAAATTGTCCCTGTCCCACCTCCGTCCTACGAGTATTCTCAGCCGCTTAGTTCTAACGGCGAGTTGGTCCCCCAACCCCCTTATGCCCCTCCACCTCAATCATCCACCTCCTCTATTGAGAATCTCCTCACTCAATTCATCACGACTCAACAACAAACCACCCAAGTGCAGACTCAAGCCATCCAACGGCTTGAGCAACGTCTTAATCAGTTTGAGTCTGAGCGAGAGAAAGGTCGTTTTCCGAGTCAACCCATTCCTAACCCTAAGGGGAATGGAAAGGAGTCGGCTTATGAGGTTGGATCCCCTTCCACTCCACCCACATACCAAGCGGACATGAAAGCGGTGAGTACTCTACGATCCGGTAAACAGGTTGACAATGGTGTTGATGCTCCCTGTGATGTTCCCATCCCACCCACCCAGATTTTCCCATTAGAACCACTCCCTAAGATCCCACCTTCCCATAATGCCACCGACAAGAATGCTTCCACACCTACTGAGGCCACCACTACTTTTGTCCCTCGAGTCCCTTTCCTTCATAGGTTGGCCCCAACGAAGAAGGCTCAACAATTTGATGAAATCAAGCAAGTTTTTCAGAATGTTCACATAAACATTCCCTTTCTCACCGCCATCCAACAAGTTCCTTCTTATGCAAAGTTCTTAAAGGACTTGTGCACTGTCAAGCGACGGACGAATGTGCCTCGTGATGCTTTTGTCACTGAACAGGCCACATCCCTCATCCACGAGAATGGTGTTGTGAAATATAAAGACCCTGGTCGTACCACTGTCTCGGTAATGTTAGGAGATCAATTCTCTACTAGGGCCTTGCTTGATCTTGGAGCGAGTGTAAATTTGCTACCTTACTCTCTCTACCTCGAGTTAGGTTTACAAAACATGAAACCCACACGGGTAACTCTTCAACTTGCGGACCGATCTGTGAAAGTACCTAAAGGAATTGTTGAAGACTTTTTGGTGAAAGTGTCTGACTTTTACTACCCTGTGGATTTCATCATCTTAGACACTCCTGCTCCCGACCCAACCAATATTCCTATCATTTTGGGTCGCCCATTTTTGGCAACTGCCAATGCCATCATCAATTGTCGAGATGGGTCAATGAATCTTTCTTTCGGTAATATGACCGTCGAAGTCAATATTTTCCACCTCATGCAACAACCGGCCGATGTTGATTCCATTGATGAGGTATGCATGATTGACTCCTTAGTCCAAGAAATGTTGGATACCACCTCCCCAGAAGATCCTATCCACCAATGTTTGGCTCACTTTGGGTCCGACTTTGATATTGATTCGTCCATCTCCGAGGTCAATGCCTTGTTAGACTCTACACCACTGTTGGACACTTCCACTTGTGTTCCTCCATTTGAGCCTCTTCTTCTCGATACTCTTCTTTCCGTGTATAACCCAGTCAACTCGTGTCCCGATATTCTCCCGGACTCTGTTTCTGCGTCTGAGTCCGATGCCTCTCCCGAGCCACCACCTAGTTTGGAGCTTAAGCCATTACCTACTGAGCTGAAGTATACCTTCTTAGGCCCAAACCAACATCACCCCGTCATTATTGCTTCTGACTTGAAATCGGATCAAGAAGAGCAATTGGTCCACACTCTCACTCAACATAGCACTGCTTTAGGGTGGACCATTTCTGACATTCAAGGTGTCAGTCCCAATGTCTGTAGCCACCGCATTCATTTAGAAGAGAATGCCAAGACCTCTCGTGAGCCACAACGCCGACTCAATCCGGCAATGAAAGAGGTCGTTCGAGCTGAAATTCTAAAGTTGCTTGATGCTGGTATTATCTACCCCATTTCAGATAGCCAATGGGTCAGTCCCATTCATGTGGTGCCTAAAAAGTCCGGCGTCACCGTTGTCAAAAATAGTGACAATGAGCTTGTGCCTACCCGCATACAAACCGACTGGCGTGTTTGTATTGATTATAGAAAGCTCAATGCTGTCACTCGCAAAGACCACTTCCCTCTCCCATACATTGACCAGATGTTTGAACGCTTAGCTGGCCATGCTTACTACTGCTTCCTTGATGGATATTCAGGGTACAACCAAATACCTATTGCCCCTGAAGATCAAGAAAAAACTACCTTTACCTGTCCATTTGGCACATTTGCGTACTCTCGTATGCCCTTTGGCCTTTGTAATGCACCTGCGACTTTTCAAAGGTGTATGACTAGTATTTTCAGTGACATGGTAGAGCGTTTTCTCGAAGTCTTTATGGATGATTTTTCTGTGTTTGGTTCATCCTTTGAACAATGCCTATCCCATCTCAATATGGTCCTTCAGCGTTGTCAAGAAAAGAAGTTGGTTCTCAACTGGGAGAAATGCCATTTCATGGTAAAAAAGGGTATTGTTTTAGGTCATGTTGTCTCCAGCTCCGGTATTGAGGTCGATAAAGCAAAAGTAGACTTGATTTCCTCACTTCCCATTCCTAAGTCTGTTAAGGACATTCTCTCCTTCTTAGGACATGCGGGCTTCTACCGGCGTTTCATTAAGGACTTTTCTAAAATCGCGCGACCTTTGACAACCCTTTTATCAAAGGATATCCCTTTTGTCTTTAATGAAGCCTGTGTTGCTTCTTTTGAGCGCCTAAAAGCTGACCTCACTTCCGCTCCTATCATGAAACCTCCCAATTGGTCTCTCCCCTTTGAGCTCATGTGTGATGCTTCTGATTTTTCACTTGGTGCCGTTCTTGGCCAGAAAGTTGACAAGCGCCCACATGTCATCTCTTATGCTAGCAAAACCTTGCATGATGCTCAACTTAATTACACAACCACCGAAAAGGAGTTGTTAGCTGTTGTGTTTGCTCTTGATAAATTCCGCTCATATTTCATAGGTTCCCCTATCATCGTGTATACTGATCATGCTGCTCTTAAGCACCATCTTCATAAGAAGGATTCCAAACCATGATTGATACGGTGGATTCTCTTACTCCAAGAGTTTAACCTTGAAATTCGCGACAAGAAAGGTTGTGAAAATGTTGTTGCTGACCACCTCTCTCGCATTACTGTCACGTCTGACTGTGATCATATCCCCATTTCTGAGTCATTTCCCGATGAACAACTATTTTCCATCTCCACTTCGCCTTGGTATGCGGATATTGTCAATTTTCTTGTTATCGATCAACTTCCTAGTCATTGGTCGAAACAGGAACGCTCCAAATTCATGGCGAATGTGAAGTTCTACTCTTGGGATGACCCGTTTCTCTACAAGTATTGCCCCGATCAAGTCATTCGTCGATGTGTTCCCGGATGTGAACAACGCAGTATTCTGTCCTTTTGCCACAATAATGCTTGTGGAGGCCACTTTGGCTCAAAGAAAACTGCTGCCAAAATTTTGCAAAGTGGTTTTTATTGGCCTACTCTTTTTCGCGATGCCCATCAATATTGCCAGGCTTGTTCCAATTGCCAACACTCTGGGCGTCTCTCTCGTCGTCATATGATGCCTCTCACACCCATCCTCATTGTTGAAATCTTTGATGTGTGGGGTATCGATTTCATGGGACCATTTCCCTCCTCTCATGGTTTTCAGTATATTCTTGTTGCTGTTGACTATGTTTCCAAATGGATCGAAGCCATTGCCTGCCGCACCAATGACCATAGAGTTGTGGTCCAATTTCTCAAAGAGCATGTCTTCACGCGTTTTGGAACCCCCAAAGCTATCATTAGTGATGGGGGTAAACATTTTTGTAATCGAGTCTTTGAACACCTTGTCAAAAAGTATGGTGTTACCCACAAGGTTGGTCTCTCTTACCACCCGCAGACTAGTGGTCAAGTTGAGGTCTCCAACCGCGAGATCAAGCAAATTCTTGAAAAAACCGTCAATCCTAATAGGAAATATTGGTCCTTACGCTTGAACGACGCATTGTGGGCATACCGTACTGCTTACAAGACTCCAATTGGCATGTCTCCTTATCGCTTAGTCTTTGGTAAGCCTTGTCACCTTCCTGTCGAGCTTGAACATCATGCTTATTGGGCCGTCAAAAGCCTTAATTTCGACATTGATGAGGCGGGTGTACATCGGAAGTTGCAACTTAATGAATTGGAGGAAATAAGAAATGATGCCTATGATTTGTCCAAAAAGTATAAGGACAAGATGAAGTGGATCCATGACCAAAGTATCATGCGCAAAGAATTCCACCCTGGTCAAAAAGTTCTGTTGTATAATTCTCGGTTGCATCTCTTTCCCGGGAAATTGAAAACCAAGTGGTCTGGACCCTTCATTGTTGGGTCAGTTACCCCGTATGGTGCCATCACCGTGCAAAATCCCAAGGATGGTAGCCTCTTTCAAGTCAATGGTCAACTCTTGAAGCCCTTCTTGGAGCTAGGCTCCACTCACATAGAATCTATTGACCTTGTTGACCCCATTTATGAAGACTGACCGTTCAGTCTTGTTTGGGGGTGATTCTCATCACCCGATTTTTCTGCCGCCCCGTGCTTTCATAGATCTTATCTTTAGGGTGAGATTCCATCGGTCTGGCTGAAGACGTTAAACTTAGCGCTACCGGGAGGCAGCCCGTGTTTCTTGTACTTGTCTCATCTTGTTTGGGGGTGGTGTTTCACATCACCCTATGCTTTCTCATGCTTATAGACTTGTACATCTTTTACTCAGGTTTATTCTTGGCTACATCTGTCCACTTCATTAGCGGTTGATTTCTGGTAATCTCTTTCCTACCTTCTGCTCTCAATTTTTAAAATCATTTTACCTAACATCGAGGACGATGTTCCTTTTTGTTTAGGGGTGGGGAATTTTATCAAAATCGTACCTCTTTTGAAAAATTTTGAGTTTTAAACCTGATTTTTTAAAAAAATTTCGTGCAGTTTGTTTCATCTCACTCATTGGTGTGAAATTTCAATCATCCATCTTTTAAAGTCTAGGAATCAAGTTAGAGAATATTTTTTCTAAATAACTTATGTAATACATAACAAGGCATTGTGCACCATGAATTCCTAGACTCAACAAAATTTGCGCACTTATCACGTCATTACGTTTAGAGTTGAAGAGTACTATAATTCTAAAGAGAACCTTAAGGATCACTAGTAGAGACTTTAGCCCGTGAGATTTGTGCCTTTCACCCTTTTAGAGTGTTTTACGCAATCTCCGAGTCACAAGTTGATTCAACTTCTTTGGGTCCGCACTTTAATTGTTGTATGATCTCATTTTCTTTCATAAAAATTTGGCTTGATCACTGAGAATGACATATTTTTCGAGTTGTAAGAAACACGTGTCTTGAAATTTGTCCCGAATACTAAATTTTCATCCATACTCCTACCACTTTTTCCATTTCGCATCCATTTTTCACCCATACACTTCACCCATTACATTTCCATTATCTTTTCATATTTTCCCCATCCATATATATTTCCCTACACACCCCCACCTATCACCTCCATTTATATCATCCATCATCATTTTCAAATAAAAGAGTGTGATTTCAAATGTAAATGTCTTCATTGTTGGTTTGAAAATGAGAGAAAAAAAAAGAAGAAAAAAAAATAATATATAAAAAAATAGCAAATTATAGAAAAAAAAAAGAAGAAAAAAAAAAGAAAGAAAAGAAAAGAAAAAGAGAGTCTGTAGTTAGTAATAAAGACATTTGTGCCTAAAGTATAAAACACTCTTCTATCATATCCATTCATATATCATCATTCATATCACCACTATATCCTACATCACATATCCACCATCCATCATATCATCACATCACCATCCTACCTACCTCATCCCATCCATCCTACCTATCATATCCTTCTCATCCCATTTTATTTCCCCTCACCCATAATCATCCACATATTTCCCCTAGGTGTTCGGGCAAATGAAAGTCGACGTGGTGAATAACTCGATGTTCTCACTATAGTGATTAGCATTCTTTCATGAGATCATTTTTCTTTCTTATTGTTCTTTCTTTCATATATGTGTGTGAGACGTTTGAACTTGCTTATATTTACTCACCTCCTCACACACAAGAGCGATACACTTACCCATATCTCGAGAGTTCGTTTGAGAGTGATATATCTAGTGAGATTTGAAGTTGAAGCGTTGATTCCGACAAGGCAATCTAGGAATTACTCTTATGATTCTCGACCCATTTTGACTGATTCAAACTACACACGTTGAGTTCTAGGAAGGATGTGCCTTGAGTATTTACTTAGCTAACATTTTACAAATTCTAGCTTGTATTTCTCAAAATATTTCTCATGTGATGGATTGTGCGATTATTCTACATCTAATAAGAGATTGACTGCCTTTTAATAAATTTTTGCAAATAAAGAATTTTGTGGGTATATTCCCTGCAAACCCTCACGAGACACAACTCGTTCTGTAGGGCAACCTATAGGTTTAAAGGCTTGTTGCACATGCTAAGTGCAATCGCAAGTGCCCGCGAAAGTGGTACACTTTTGGTTACTTATCTTTCTCTTTCTCTCTATCTTATTGCTCGAGGACCAGCAACGCTCTGTTTGGGGGTGGTGTGATAAGCACCCAAAACTGTACATTTTATATCCCGAATAGTTGTATTTTAGTTGCTATTTCTCAACAATATGGGTCTTATGCGCTTAAATGTTTAATATGCAGGTTTAATGTACGTTGCGGTATTCAAACGCGTATTTCAAGGCAATTGTGCATTTTACGGAGCTAAATACCAAATTTCCTGATCCTAACCTAACCCATCCTAGCCTAAACTTGTCCCTAAACCGTCACCCAAGACCCGTGTGTGTTGGTTTGGTCCCTTTTTATTTTATTTTAATTTTTTTTAGATTTTTAGTTTATGTCATTTTAATTTTAGGATTATTTTAGAATTTTTTAGGTTTTATTTCCTATTTTTATATTTTTTATTTCTATTTTTATTAATATAATATTATTTTATTTTATTTTATTAAGTTTTTAGTTTTAGTTTTTATCTTATTTTATTTTATTTTTTTAGGATTAGTTTTTAGGAATTTAGTTTTATTACATTTTTTTTAGGACTTTAGTTTTTAAGTTTAATAGATTTACATTGTTATTTTTTTTAGTTTTATTTTTATTGAGTCTTGATTTTAATTTTTAGTATAGGAATTTAATTTTTAGATTTTTAGTTTTTATAAGTTTTATTTTATTACTTAGATTTTATTTTTATTTTTAGTTTTATTTTATTAGGGTCCAAATTAAACTCACACACACCCCAAACCTACACACAAACCAATCCTCATCCTCACCTACACTCTATTATCCTACACCTCACCACAAACAAACACACACCCCTTCTTCTTCAACCTCCCAACAACCATCTCTCTCTCTCTCCTCTAATCCCACCAAAATCCATTAACACAAAACACACAACCCCACACTCCATCTTCTTCCCCAAGATCACTTTCTCACCACTCTCCCTCATTAAACCAAACCCTTTCACCAACTCCCACTCTCTCTCTCTCTCCACCTGTCCAAATCGCGACCACCCCCTTACCTCGAAAATCCCCTCTGGCGAAACCCCCGCCGGCAGCCACCGACCTCACCGCCGGCGTCGCGTTCGCTGCCAACTCGACAGTCTCTCTCTCCGGCGAACCCTCAGGCGCCAAATCCCTGCTACGCAACCCCCTTCCGGCGACGCTCGGCAGCCCACTCCGCCGCCCCAGCCACTGCCCTCACCCTTGCCGTGACCCACCTCCGCCATCTCTCTCTCTTCGCCGGAACCCCATGTCCATCCACCTGCCGCCCCTCTTACCCCCGATCGTAACCCCTCCGACGACCCGAAATCCTGTACGACCCACAACCCGAAACCCCAAGCCTCCTTTCCATGACCTCCATACCCATGAAACCCCCATTCCCATTTACCTAAACCCAAAGCCTTACCCATTTTTCAAATACCCAACTTCTCCCAAGACCAAAAACGTGACCTGTCAAATTCCAAGCCAAAGCCAAACTAATTGCCCCATGTGCCAATAAATCCCAATACTCATTTTACCCCCCAACAACCATTTAACCCCATTTTCCCAAATTACCCTCAATAACAAATCAGATTTTTTCCAAATATTCCCTCACCTCACACCCCATGCACATGTGACCTCACCCAAAACACATGCACTCCCTACCAATTTCCAATTTTACCCCCTTTGCTCCATTGCATATTTAATGAAGAAGAAAACCCATTTGTTAAGGAGGCTAGAAAGAAGATGATAAAAGAGAGAAGGAACTATCTAGAGAGAGTTTTTAGTTAGAATTTTTGGAGAGAAAAATAGAGAGAGAATTAGATAGGAAACTTCATTTTAATTTTTCTAGTGGGTTGGTTTCTTTTGTTCTACATTTTGAGTGTTGTAATTAAGTGAGGTGAAGGATGAATATAAGAATTGAAGCATTTGAAGGCTATTTGGTTTGATTACTCCTCTCTAATTTTCATTATATGCTCTTATTTGATTTTAATTTCTATTGGATGATGATTATGGAGGGCTAATCACCTCATTCAAGGGGTGATTGAAACCCTCACGAATCCAAGTCAATTTAGTTTGTAATTTTAATTTTGATAATTCCCTTTGAGTTGTATATTTGATTCCCACTTTATTTTCACATTGAGAAATGGAAAATCAACCTTGAAAAAGGTATGAAAATTTAATTAATATTTGATCAAGTGGTTTAAGCTAGAGATAGACCTACCATTTGATTTTAATATCAATCTAATTTTCATCTACTCTTGATTTGATTTACTTCTTTCAATTTAAAATTAGTTGGACAAATTCTTCTTAGTAGATGATTTGTTTAGTTAATTTTAATTCAATTAGAGTAGTGTTTGTGGGAATTAAATTTGCTTTTCTAAAAGAATATTTAATTAATTCACTAGTTTAATGAGAATTAGCTTTTGAATTAATTAAAGGTTTTGGGAATTAATGAAATTAAAATAATACAAGCTTAGTTGATTTGGGGAATTGAGGGTGGATTTCTCTTCCCTTGAATATTTTCTCTCATTTAGTTACACTCTCACTAATTTCCATTACTCACTAGTATTTTTGTCACACCTTATTTTAGTTTGATTACTCTTACTTTTGTTATTAGCCTTAGTCATAATTACTCATCCTCAAAACTTGTTTTAATATTGAAAAAGCATAAATAAAAATAGAAAAATAAAAAAAAAAAAAAAAGTAATTAGAAAAAGTGACTTGCACAAATTTTTCTCTTATGTGCTTCATCCTTGAAGTTGGTTCGATTATCCCTTACTTACCTCTATATTGTTAGTATTTTATATTTGTTGTAGGTGTTTGAGGATTTTGATTAGCTTGGTTCCATCAACGACATACATACAAAAAAAAAATCAAGTTATCAGTTTTCAATGGAGTTTATTGGGAGAGACGTGTACCAGACATGTGCAACCCCAGTCAGGGTACCAAAGAAGTCACGACACCTCATTTTATCCGAGATAGAGTATATGTCTGCTGCTGACTGATACATCTCCACATGGTGGACGGGGTTTGTGCTCCCGTCATATCTTGGGGTAACCACAGGTGGCTTGAACTTTGATGGCGTGGGGAAGTTGAGTATCTTTGCCACAAAGGGTGAGCCTATGGTGTATCCCCTCTGAAGATGGCCAGGGCTCTTCAGTATGTCGCCAATCTTATCCTCCAATCACTGGATCGAGTCATTCCAAGGCCTCGTAGGGTCGTCTTGGCCCATGTTATCCCCTGCCGCCTCTTTCATATAGACGGAAGGTCCTGCCGCTACTGGCCTGCGTCGACTGTTTACTTCCCCCTGACCATCATCTCGCCCTAGGGGTCGTTCATCTGCTACCTCCCTTCTGGACTTCGCAGCACTCCTTGATCTAGACAATTTCTCCCACATGTCATTTATTGGGCCCAGCCTCTCAAAGGCTGACCCCCTGCTCAAGCGATCAAAAGCGGAGCCTCTTGGGAGATCTTTAGGATTTGGTCTCCCTCACTTCCCTCTGCTCTCCTCGAGGGGTCGTACAGTATTGTTGGAGACCTCATACGGCTCCCATCATTCTATGGGCGCCTCCTCTCCGTCCAGGTCATCGTACCTGTCTTCAGGGCAAGGGTTTCCTTGCCTCCCCAGGCGTAGACGCCGGGGATCAGCAATATCCCTACGCTGCTGAGGGAGTGGTAGGTCTTTACGTGGTGCCTGGGGTGGTCCCCTAGCCCCATGTTGTCCTGGAGCTGCTTCCGGAGTAATCATCTCAGGTGAGACCCCTGGTGGTCTTAGTATTCTTTGGCTCAGAGATGCGAACTGCTCTTGCATGATCCGCTGGCTTGCTGCCAGAGACTTCAAGGCTTCCGCCACATCTGCCATCTCAGACTGAGGTGGTGGCTGACTGGAACTGGGTCCTCCCCCATCATCCGGTGGGGGAAGTGGTGGTGGTGGCATCTCTGGTGCCATTTGTTTGAGCTGTGAACAGCTGAACTGGAAAAAGGACTGGTGAGCTTGAGAACCTTAATGGGTCTCTTTTAATGGTGAAATGTATCCACACAGGGGGAGAGATAGATCACCACCAGAGTGCCCAGTGAGGTCAAGCTGTACAAGGGAAGAGATGTCTTCTCGTTCCCACAGACGACGCCAAATTGATGATGCTGAAATCTAGCACCACCAGGTAAGTGATGATGAGCTCAAACTATAGTAACCATGGCAGCCATAGAGATATAAGTGTATAAATATGTAGAAGGAGATGAGGATAAGGGGAGTAAGACAATGATATATAGTGGTTCAGCCAATTAGGCCTACATCCACTGTGAGTGTGTGATCCACTAAGTATAGGCACTAATAGCCTTGGATACAATGCACATGAGCTCACTTTCTCTCTCTACAGTGTGTACAAGCAGAGTTTCTGTTAGGGTTACAATTATCCCTCTCTTCATCGATCCCCTGTAGGGTTGTAGGTGACAAATATATATACGTCTGGGGGGGTGTAGTGTACCCCCCAAGTATGGATGGTGCATGTGAATGATGATCTAGCCAATCTTCTGTTGACACCTGTAGATGCCAAATGATGACATAATATTCCCTCATGTGAGGGTATGATTTATTTATAACGGTCTGCCACGTGCCATATGGGCCTCACGCGCACTGTTCCACGCGTCTCCCAAGCCACGCGCTGTGATGATGTCACCATCGGCCTATGATGTGAGGCCGAGGGAAAAGTTCCTTCCGGTTGTTAGTCTGGCTCAATTCTGGCCTCGTACTGTCGTACCCTCAGAGGGTCGTCCGGAGCCTGGTGAAGGGTCGGCCCCCTGAGTGGTCGTCCGGAGCCTGGTGAAGGGTCGGCCCCTGAGGGGTCGTCCGGAGCCTGATGAAGGGTCGTCCCCCCTGAGGGGTCGTCCGAAGCTGTGAAGGGTCGGCCCTGATGGGTCGTCCGATTAGAGGAAGCCCTCAGCCGGGCCGAGGATATATACGGGTATATCAATGAACTTAACCCAATTTTCTCTTGTTTAACCCTAAGCATGCAACTAGTGATTAAAGCAAGTAAAATAAAGTAAAGAAATACTCACAATGCCGATGTAGGAGGAAAAACCCAATCAGGAAAAAATCTCGGACGACCCAGAACAGACAATCACTATGACAATGGTTTTACAAAGTCAGATGGTAGTCTTATATAATGACTCAATACACCCACGAGACTTGACACTCCTATGACCTTCTACTAATCTTCATAGTGCCCATGCATAAAGTAACCTTCTTCTACAATGACCATCGACAACATTTGCCTCCACGAATGCCTCGGTATCCACCGATACGGCCTTGTATCATTGACGATGTTGAACATGAAAGTAACCTTCTTCACTTATCCATCACAAAACCAACAATGTTCAAGTGTTGAACAAACCCAACTTAATGCAACAAAGATCACATAAATATATGCTAATGATAACTCAGATCTTTGTAAACTCTAAGGATGTTTTTGAGTGAAAACACTTAGAAAACTTTGTGTAGAAACCTTTTTGTATGATAAACTATTTTTCACACTGCACGCCCTTCAAGAAAATAGAACACACCTATTTATAATTATTTTAAGATAGTGGAGGATCTCGTTTGAGCGAGATCTGCATCGTTTGAACGACAACAACTCTCGTTCGAACGACAACGTTTGTCGTTTGATCGACAATCCCCTGGTTCGTGTCCAAACCAACTTAAACTCTAATCCAACCTTATCAGTTCTAAACGAGGTGTAAACAAGTAAAACACTTAAAATTTATTTTCTTTTTTAAAAATAACATCCTTATTTTTATAAAATAAAATTTTGAGTTTCATTAACATTATGCATTCATACCCGAGTGATCTCGAAAAGCAATTAAACTTTGAAGACGAGCACCAATTAAACTTTGTCATAATTAATTCCTTTAAGCTTTACTGCAACGTCTTCAATTAATCTTCGACATGTCATAGTCTCTGAGTGGATCGTAACAATAAAAATCTACCTATGACTCAAACATGTTTTGTTCTGAGAATAAGTCAAAACTACATTAAGACTCAATTGGAAATTTGGTCCTTACAAGTTCAAACCTTTCGATTGTTAATTATATTTTATTCACTTTTAAATCCATCCATAACACCTAGGTTGGGTTCATGTACCCAAACTCGGTACAAACTTAGCCGGGCATATCTATGTGGGAAACAAACAAAAATCTAACGTTTCATGCGTTGGAAATCATAGTTAAGCTATTACTAAACATGCATTGAAGTCTTTGAATCCGTGAAAAATAAAGAAACATGCAAGAACATGCAAGAACAAGAAAGAGAAGACAAACTTGTTATTAAAAACCATAATCAACAATTAAGGAATCTTAATACATGAATTGAAACAAGGGTTTTTGCCTTATTCTTTCTCTAATTCTAAGGTAAAAAGTAGCTTAAATATATCTAGACTCTTAAAGGAATAATTATACCCGGATTTTTACAAGTGTTTCAACCTTGTACAACTCTTATTTTTTAAGTGGAAAAGATTAATTCGATCAGATGCCGTTGAACCAGTTCGATTTGGCCTTTAAGAGAAGGGCGAACCAATTTGGTTGTGAGGAAAAATTTGTAATCAGCAGCAAATCGATTTGCTCATATCTAAACCGATTCGGGCCTAAAAAAACTATATTTTCTTCCTTGATTTCTTCTCAGTTTCCTATCTTCATATCTTCTCAACCGGGCCTGGGATTTAGCTGTCGTTTTTCCTATGTACTCGCGAGGTTGAGGTCTAAGACTTCTCTTTGGTTCCACATCTGAATTCCAATTGCATAATTATTTTACTACCCTTGACTTTTCTTCTTTTCTTTTCTATTTTCATTTCGGTTTCTCTATTTTCTTTATGTGCGTGAATTTCCTAAAAAATCTAAGAGAAATACACGAAACTTGGTGTACTTGCTGGAAAATGTCAATAGCAAAGGTATGAGTTAAATCCACTTCAATTGCACTGCATGAGGTGATAAAAGCCTCTAAATTATGGGGAATAAATATGAAGAATTTATTCCCAATCAAACCCCCCTAACATAGAAATTCGATCGTCTTGAACATTGTAAAAGAATTAAGCAATATAAAAACACTTGAAAAATGTTTTATTGGGATATACTGTCTTTTTTGTGAAAGAGCGATTGCATTTAGCGTATGCAACAAGCCATTAAACCCCTAGATTACCCTAGTAGGATGATTGGTGTCTGGTGAGAGTTTGCAGTGAATATACCCACAAAATTCATTTTTCAGCTCAAAGAAAAATCAAAATACTTAAAAATTGTACAATTTAAACTTTTCTAAAAATAGTCACCAGATTTTTTCTTTGTTAGTCTCAATTTGTAGTGTGTGTGCGAAGCCGAGAATTAAACCGCTAACTTCCACCAATTGATTATTACATTATTTTCCAAAAATTCGTTTTGATTCAATTATCACGGGATACTCTCACAAACGAATTTCTCAGAATGTGGCTATTTCTCTCGGTGTACGTGACTTATAATCATAAATATATGGAACAAGAATTTATACACACAAATTTAAAAGACATAATTTTTGAGGTGAATAGATCTCTTCATCAGAAAACGGTTATTGAAAAATGGGAAACATCGCCTCTTATTCACACCAATTGATCTCTCTTATTATCTTTTCGTGTATTAGGCTCGCCATGCGGTAATTAATTTCGTTATTTGAACTCGGTTAGGACTTGTTCGGGTTATAAGGCGAATTGGGTAAAAGGAGAATGGTTGAGAATTTCGAAGTTGGGAAATTTTGCTTACTATGTCCTTTGACGCTTTTTCGGGAATTTGCTTTTTTTTCTCTTTTTTTAAATATTTTTGTTGAGCATTTGGACTTTGTTGAGGAATTTTTTTATTTTCACTACTTCGGACTTCATGGGTTTTTTGGGTTAACAAACGAAATTGAAAATTTTTATTAGGCTCAAAATGGCTAGAAAAAGGACAAGTTTTCATTACTTTTTATAGCTAATATTTTTTGGGTTACAAATGATGGCCTAACTTCATTTCTCCAAATTGCTAATTATTTTACTATATGCGTCTCGAGAATAATTTAATTTAGAGATATTTTAGCGCGTTTTTTAAGACAACATTTCACTCGTTTTTCGTAACCGATCAAAACAAAGGAATTGAGATCCTCAATGACTTATTTTAGAGCTAAATTGAACTTTGAGTTAACCGTTAACTTGAATTGATTTAATTACTAACAAAAATTAAAGGCTCGAAATCTCATCAGGTTAATTAATCTCTACATTTATTCGTTAAGTCATCAATTTTTTGCTCAATTTCTATCTTTAGTCAATTTCAGCTTAGTGCATTTGAATTTTTTCCAATTTGAGACTATAAACAAAATTTTAGTGACATTTTTGAAAAATTTAGATTCCAAATTTTATTTATTTTGAAGGAAAATATTTTTGACTTTTTTTAATTTTTCAATTTTTTTGGAAATTTTATATTTTTGGGCATTTTAAAATTTGTGAAAATTTTAAAACGCACGTGTACCCCTCTAACTTAGACTTTTGCAATGTCATCATGCAAAAAAGACTAAATTCTAAACAAAAGAAGAGTGCGTAAAAAAAAGACAAATGGCAAAATGCAACCTTTTTGTATTAATAACCAACAAAGTACAAGAAACTAGAAAAGATAGAGCTTACATAGTTCTTTTTAACAAAAATAGACAATAAAGATCCAAAAAGAAGAACTGCATAAATGGTGACCAAAACAACCATCAGTCCTCAAAAGCGGGGCTACTATGGGGGTGGGATGGAAAGGCCCAGAGCGCTTGGATCATAAGGGTCATAAAAATATGTCGGGAGTGTGACATTGGTGACTTGTAACTTATATATCTCGGCTTATAGGCGGACCATCATACATGTGCCACGACAATAAGCTTCTTGGTCCGCCCAATAGCCATTCAAAAAACCATTGGAACTCGCCACTAGATTTGCGATACGGGGAGTGATACCCTCTCCCACTGGCTCATAATCAGAGTCGTCATCCTTATTGTAATTGAGTTCCTCCTCCCCCATTTTAACATCTTCCACAAATGGTGGAGGTGGGCGCTCTACCTCCATTTTTCGCACGCTCTGAGTAAGGGATTCTTGTCCAATGGGCTTGGGGAGTCGGGGTTGCATTTGTGGTGGTTGAATTCTGGAATCCTTTAAGAGGGAAGTGATGAAACGATCATAGAGGAGGGCGCCCTTGACCTTGTGATCCATGGCGGAATGAATGATTTCCCCGTAAAAAGTATGGGCGAGGTGCATGGAGCTCGCATTTCTAAGGAGATGATAAAGGAAATTATCGTGGCGGATGTGGATGGACAAGTTGCTAGACGTTTGTAGGATAACTCCGCAAGTGATCAAAAAGGCAAGCCGGGTGGTTTCATCTAGTTTGCCCATCGAAAAAGTGTCGTAGTCCCAAAGATGATTGGGGGTGATGCGCTCAATGCATTGGCGCTTCGGGATAGGGTTACCCACGGTGGGGTAATCATATCTTTGGGGTCGGTCACCTATTGGGATCACATTGTTTGGATGACGGTGTTTAGAGTAAGATGGATACGCATCTCATCGATGTAGTCTTCATAATTATTGTCATTGACTTTGACGAGAGTTCCATAAAAGGTACGCACTTTGTCAAGCCATACATCCTCGCAAGGAGTCGCAAGAAATTGGCGCCACCATTATCGGTGAAAGAGAGTAGAGACTTCAGGCGGTAACTTATTTCAATTTACTTCACGTTTGATATGCATGGTGCGTGTGGGAGAGAGAAATGTCTCTCAGCAAATACTCTCTTGGAGAGAGTGATAGGGGTGGTCTCCATCATGTAAAATTTATGTTGAATCGTACTCGGCGGGGAGTTCATCATTGGCCATTTTGGGGAGAAAATATGGGAATTAATTTTAGAAGAGTAAGAGTGAGGAAGATGGAAGAGGTGGAAAGTAATTGAGTAGTGGAGGTGTATTTATAGGTGGAGGGGTGGTGAAAATGGAGGGAAATGTTGAAGGGAAGAATGTGGAGGGAAAAGGGGGAAGAATGTGGAGGGAAATGAATGGAGTGAAGGAGATGGAGGGAAAGTACATATGTATTGGGAAGGGGTGATTTCCTGCACCTGCTACCAGCGAATCGATTTGGCCAGGGGCGAACCAGTTCGTCTCCTTTAATTTTTTTGTTCGATCACCAGGTCGAACTGGTTCGGCCCGGATAGTGAAGCCAGGGCAAACCGGTTCAGAATTCCAGTATACCCCCTAACTTTGCACTAAAAAACTAAGTGTTGGAACTCCGAAAACTCTCTTTTCCAAAAAATTCTCAAAACACTCCCACTCACATTTTAGCTTGGAAAACCACAAAAATTCATTTTGCCTCATCGTAAACTCTCTCAAAATGTGAATTTGTGCTCCTATCGTTTCTCGACTCATAACCTACGGATATCTAGCTAACCTAACCTACATAACCTACTAGGATACACAAGAATTACCCCATTTACATCGGGGGTGAGACAACCTTTCCTTTAAAGTTTATTCAACCCCGCATATGAGGTCGAACTACCAAATTGTATTGTCTTCCTCAACGTATGCCTCAAGATGTGTCTTTAGGCGTTGTCCATTCACTTTGAAGGTGTCTCCCCCTTAGGATCTTCAAATTCTACGGCTCCATGGGAAAACACCTCTCTCACAATGAATGAGCCGGTCCACTGCGAACGTAAATTGCAGGGAAACAATTATAAACATGAGTTATATAGAAGTACCTTTTACCCCGAATGAAGCTCTTTTTGATGGATAATTTGATCATGGACGAGTCTCATTCTTTCTTTGGATATTTTGTCTCTCTCATACGCATTGTTGCGTATTTCTTCAAACTCATTCAGTTGGATCTTGTGAGCTTTTTCGGATTAATCCATGTTATAATTCACCCTTTTAATTACCCAATATGCCTTATGCCTTATGCTCTAGATCTATGGGGAGATGGAAAGGTTTTCTATAAGAAAAGCGAAAAGGGAACATCCCGAGAGGGTTCTTGTACGTGGTTCGTTAAGCCCATAGTGCATCGTTCAAATGGATAGATCAATCCTTCCAATTAGGATCGACGGTATTTTCTAGAATGTGCGTGTTCTCACAATTTGCTAACTCAGCTTGCCTGTTTGTTTGGGTGTGATAGGTCGTCCCAACCTTTTGAACAACCCTATACTTTTTCATGAGTTTTTAAAATGACATACTATAAAATTGTTTGTCGTTGTCGCTAATGATTGCCTTCGGAGCTCCGAAACGAGAAAGTATGTATTCTTTTAAGGACTTTATCACCACCTTGTTGTCATTTGTCTTTGTAAATATGTCCTCAACCCATTTCGACACATAATCTACCACGAAAAGGATGTATAAGAACCCAAAAAAGTGAGGAATGGGGACCATGAAGTCAATGCCCCAATAATTAAATATCTCAATGACGAGTATAGGGGTCAACGACATCATGTCTCATCAAGTAATAGCTCCCATCCTTTGACACCTGTCACAAGATTTGTAATAATCATTCACATCCCAAAAAATTATGGGCCAATAGAGATCGCTTTGAAGAATCTTAGCGGTTGTCTTATTCGTCGAAAAGTGTCCTCCACAAGCTTTTCTATGATAAGAATGAATGGCACTAGGTATATTATCATGCGATAAACATCTTCGGATGATTTGGTCTGCGCAGTATTTGAACAAATAGGGATAGTCATAAAAGAAAATGTGCGACCACGTTAGGAACTTCTTTCTCTCTTGCGGTGTCCAATCGGAAGGAATGGGACCTGTGACAAGGTAATTCACTATATCCCCAAACCTGGGGAGAGAATATGTGGCAAATAATTTCTCATTTGAAAAATACTCGTCTATAGGTATATCATCACTAAGTACTCAGACGAGAGTCAGGACAAATAGTCGACTATGACGTTTTCTAGTCATTTCTTATCTTTTATGGAGAGGTTGAACTATTGTAGGAGTAGGATACACCTAATGTGGTGCTATTTAGCATCCAAGGAGATACTTAAGAGTCGCGTGGTTGGTAAAATATACGATAGGCAAACTAATGAGATAAGAGAGGAATTTATCTAGGGCAAAAACTACGACTGGTAATTCTTTCTCCGTAGTGGAGCAATTGAGTTGTGGTCTGATTAACGTCCAGCTATCATAGTAAATGACATGAGCCTTATTATCTTTTTACCCAAAATAACCCCTACAGCATAATCACTCGTATCACACATGAGCTCGAATGGAAGGGACCAATCCGAACTTGCATAATGGGAGCGAACATGGGCATTCTTTTTAATTTTTCAAAATCACTTTGGCATGATTCATTCCACTAAAAGGGGGAATCTTTCACAAGTAAATTACTCAAGGTCCTAGCGATGGAACTAGAGTCCTTAATTAACCTCCGATGAAAACTCGAGTGGCCCAAGAAGAAGCGCACATACTTTAGTGGCTTAAGAGGGAGAGATTGGCTATAACATATACTTTTTCCCTATCATCCTCAATACCTTTTGACGACACTATGTGGCCAAGAACTATTCTTTCAATAATCATAAAATGGCACTTCTCCCAATTTAATACCAAGTTCTTTTCCACACAACGTGCTAGCACTTTTTCAAGATTAGCAAGGTAAACATCAAAAGAGGGGACGAAGACACTAAAGTAAACGAAAACCTCAAGGCCCCGTTCGACCATATTGTTAAAGAGACAAAGCATGGACCTTTGAAAGGTCGGGGGTGCATTATATGATCCAAAAGGCATCCATTTATAGGCAAACGTGCCAAAAGGACATGTGAAAGTCGTCTTCTCTTGATCAAGCACATCTACCTCAATTTGGTTATATCTGAAATAACCATCGAGGAAGCAATAAAATGGGTGTTCTACTTCTTGTTCTAACATTTGGTTGATAAACGATAAGGGAAAATGATCTTTTCTTGTGCCAACATTGAGCTTTCGATAGTCAATGCAAATGCGCCACCCGGTGGTGGTGCGTTGAGGGATTAGCTCACCCTTGGCGTTCTCGACCACAATCATTCTCGTCTTCTTCGGGACAACTTGGATATGACTCACCCACTTGCTATACGGGATGGGGTAAATTATGCTCGTGTCCAATATCTTTATAATCTTTGCTCTCACAACATCTTTCATCAAGGGGTTCAATCGATGTTGCATCTCCCTCGAAGGCTTCACGTACTCCCCGAGGTGGATTTTATGGGTACAAATCAGAAGACTTATACCTTTTAAATTTGTAAAGATCCAACCAAAATACTCTAGTGCTTCCTCAAAATCTCTAGTAATTTACCCTCTTGCTCTTTATCTAGGATCGAGGAGACAACAACGGGAAATGTCTCATCCTCTCCCATATAAACATATTTTATGTTGGAGGATTGTTTCTATAATTTGAGGATGGGAAATTTTTCATCAGAGGGAACTGTACGCGACTCCCTCGATGGTAGTTCATCAAATCTAGAACCCAATTAATATCTCTCACGTCCATCCGATGCCCTCTCGTCTAATATCGCTCTCAACTTCCCTACCTCCCTCTCAACGTCGGTGTATGTCCCTTCACTCTCACTTCCCAAACTAAGGCACGCTCCTAATGAATACCCATTGATATTTCCCTCTATATTCTCATATACTATATCCTCAATAAGATCCACCGTGTGAAAATCATCCTTATCACCCAATTTCTTGGTGATGTTGAAGATATTTGTCTCAAGGGTTATGTTACCAAACGTGAGTTGCATTTGTCCATTTTTAGTGTTAATAGATGAATTAGCTGTGCTAAAATAAAAGGCCTAGCATGACAAGAACATGATTGCTCAAGGGGATGGAAGGCTCCGTGTCCCAAATGACAAAATCTATCGGGAAGTAGAAAGTGTCCACTTGGACTATCACGTTCTTAACAATCTCTCAAGGTAACTTCATGGTATGATCCTCGAGTTGGAGAGTGATTTTAGTGGGCTTGAGTTCCCCAAATCTAATTTCCTATATATGCAATAAGGGAGAATGTTAACACTCGCCCCTAAATCTAGTAAGGCTTTCTCGATGATGTTCTCTTTAATGATGCATGAAATGCTCGGTGTTGTTGGATCTTTAAACTTCAGTGGGAGGTCATTTAATAGAATTGAGCTCATATTTTGTGCTAGGAAAATGTTCTTTTTAACATTTAGTCTACTTTTTACCTTCAATAAATCCTTAAGGAATTTAACATAGGCAGGAATTTGCTTTATGGCCTCGAGAAAAGGTAAATTTAGCTTTACTTGCTTAAGGACATCTAGCACATCTTCACGAGAGGATCCTTTAAGAGGAGGATCCAACTATTTAGGGAAAGGAGCATCAGTGAGCGATTTGATTTCACTACAATTTTGGTCTTAGTGGTGTCCTCATTGTCACTCTCATTTAAGGGGGCATCTTCTGCTTCTTTCATGCCGGGGGAAACTTCCTTTTATTTAGGTTTGTCGTGTGGGGGTGGTGATAAATTTACAACTCTCCCAATACGTAGAGTGGTAACATTTTGACATTGCTCTTGATGATCGCCGAACGTAGATCAAACACTAGTTTAACCTTAGGGAGGCCTTTGGACTTTCCCTTCTCTTGGATACTTAAGGGGGATTGCAATTTAGAAATATTTGCATTTAGTTCGGCAAATAGTCGGGCATTTTGAGCATTGGTCGCCACTTGATATTGCATAAATAGGTGCAAAGTATCCTCAAGATTTTTCCGTGGTGGGGTGACATAAGGCGTAGGAGGTGGTGCCTGCGTATGTGGGGCTTGTGGGAAATATGGAGGTGGTGGTGGAGGAGAGGCAACGTGTGAATTAGGATTCAACGCAACATGTTATTTCCCATAACTAAAATCTGGGCAGTTCCTCCACGAAAGGTGGTAAGAATTTTCATGAGGGGAATTAAAATTACCCTTAAATGTTCCTACCGCTTCCACTTGCTCTTGAGGCATGAATTTGCAGGCAGGTTTCGTCGGGCATTCCTCAATTGAATGTTCCGCCTCACAAATAGCACACACCTTCTCTCTCAATGCTCGAGTGGATCCAGTTGTTTCTCTTCCTCTTGACTCGACTAAGTCTTCCAACCTTTGAGCAAGTTGGTTGATTTACAGTTTCAACTCGTCTTATTTATCCAATTGATAGAGTTCAGACGTGGAAGGAGATGTGGACGTCTGTCGAGGCCAAGCATTTGGATCGCATGTGTCCCACACTTGAGTAGTCTCGATAACATACTTAAGGCGAGCCTCGGCATCGTGCTCATCTAACGCGAGGAGTTGCCCTTGGCACATAGTTTCTATGAGTTAATTGGAACTTCAGTTTAGCCCGATATGAATGAAGGAGAGAAATCTCCACTTCTCAAATTCGCGATATGGGCACATATTAAGTAGCTCGTTAAAATGCTCCCAACATTTATCAAAAGGCTCATTGTCATGTTATTTGAATGTTTAAATATGATCTTTTATGGAGTTAGTTCGATGTTAGGGAAAAAATTTCAAGAGAAACTTTGTTTGCATATCTCTCCATGATCCAATCGAGTTCGGGGCTAAAGACCACAACTAAGGCTTAACCTTGTCCTTCAAGGATAAGGGAAAAAGTTTGTGGCGAACGACGTCTTAAGAACAAGCTTGATCACTAAAAGTTTCACACACCTATGCAAACTCGCGGATGTGGAGGTATGGTTTTTTCGACTCCAGACCATGGAATGTGGGAAGAATCTGGTCATCCCATTGTGAAAAAATTTGCCCCGCATTATATGGGAATATAATGCATCCCGGAGTGAGGATTCGTTCGGGATATAAGAGGTCTCTTATGGGGTGATACGGTAACTCACCCTCACCCGAACCAATACAAGCGTTATCTGACATCGCGCTCTATCCAATTGATTCAAATTCCTCACTCGACACCCCATAAATGTGACTCAAAGTGTGACTTGTGATGGAGTTGGGCGGTGTAGGAGGTGGAACCCGAATTGAGGAGCGTAGAGGTGTGTGAACTATCAGGATCGTACTAAACTATAGGATTGTCATGAATTCATGTTGGAGTAGATTGAGGCGTTGGTTGGGGATTTGGACTTGAGAAATTTTCCCTTTTTTTCTCTTTTTCTGATTTTTTTTGGATTTTTTAAGAATTAGAGTCAAAATTTGGATGACTTAAACCTAACCTAAATGTCTA
Source organism: Sambucus nigra (assembly GCA_949130495.1). Taxonomy (NCBI): domain Eukaryota; kingdom Viridiplantae; phylum Streptophyta; class Magnoliopsida; order Dipsacales; family Adoxaceae; genus Sambucus; species Sambucus nigra. The sequence goes on along the minus strand of OX422214.1, from coordinate 216,102,807 downwards.
TCTAGTCCCCGACAACGGCGCCAAAAACTTGACGCGACTTAAAAAGTGTGTCTCTAACGCATGTGTTTACGACTCAAGTGCAAGCCGGTCGCTCAAGTAATAATTTGATAAATTGGGTGTCGAACTCAGGGAATAACACTAATGCTCGTGATGACTACTTGGAAGAACGATTGACCCTACAACTGACTCAAAGAAAAAAGGAAAATATGATGAATTGTGATTTACCTTCTAACTTATGCAATTTAATTAAATTAGTAACTAAACTACGTATGCAAGAAAAACTAAACGAGTTTTAAATAAATATGAGAAGATGGAATTAGGGTACACTCCCCCTAACCATCAGTGATTACGTAGAACATAAAATCTTCAAAAACCTAATTCTCAATCCAAAGAAACACAAAATACTCTTTAAACATTCGACATATCTGGATTTTACTCCTCATAATATCAAATCAAAAATTGTATTCGACACGAATGATAAATTATCAAAACGCTAATGGAATCTTCAAACATTCCGGTTACCTAGGGCAAAAGAAACTAAAAGACCTACAAATTTTATTTTAATATATTTCAATCCTTTAAATTGTTAATTATATTTTATTCACTTTTAAATCAATTCGTAATACCTAGGTTGGGTTCATGTACCCCAACCCACTAAAAACTTAGCCGCACATATCTATATGGGAAAGAAACAAAAATCTAACGTTACATGCGTTGGAAATCATAATTAAACTATTAGTAAACATGCATAGAAGTGTTAGAATCCTTGAAAAATAAATAAACATGCAAATATAAAGAACGTGCAAGAACAAGAAAGAGAAGACAAACTTGTTATTAAAACCCTTGAGAATTTGATCAACAATTATGGAATCTTAATACGTGAATTGGAACTAGGGTTATTGCCTTCTTCTCTATCTATTTCTAAGGTAAAAAGTAGCTTAAGTATATCTAGAATCCTAAAAGAATAATTGTACCCCATTTTTTTACAAGTGTTTCAACCTTGTAAAACTCTTATTTTTAAAGTGGAAAAAATTAATTCGATCAGATGCCGTTGAACCGGTTTGGTTCAGCCCTTAAGAGAAGGGAGAACCGATTAAGAATTCCAGTATTGAGGAAAAATTTGGAATCAGCAGCAAACTGGTTCGCTTATATCCTAACCGTTCGACCCTGGAAAAAACTATCCTTTCTTCCTTGATTTCTTCTCATTTCCCCATCGTTATATCTTCTCTACGGGCCTCGAATTTGGGTGTCATTTCTTCCTATCTGCTCGTGAGGTTGATGTCGACTTCTATTTAGGTTCTTCATCCGAATTCTAGTTGCACAATTACTTTACTAACCTTGAATTTTCTTCTTTTATTTTCGATCTTCATTCTAGTTTCTCTCTTTTCTTTATGTGCATGAATTACCTGAAAAATATAAGAGAAATACACGAAACTTGGTGTACTTGTTAGAAAATGTCAATAGAAAATATATGAGATAAATCCACTTCAATTACACCGCACGGGGTGATAACAACCTCTAAATTACGGGAAATAAATATGAAGAATACATCCCAATCAACTGCATTGACCTAAAAATAAAATTGAACCTCTCATTCACTAAGGAAAACTAACCAAGTTTCTTTATCGAATGGATGGTCGAGACACGAGTAGAAGATCAGAGTCCCCTTGAAAAAACAAAGATGACAAGAAAAAAGGTCGAGAAGATGATTCTGAGGTTGACCTTGACTTGATAAAAAAAACTATGGATCCTGAGATTGAGGTAGGCATGATATTTTTTGGTTGTCATTTCATTTCAGGAGGAGATGCTGGAGGTAGAGATGAAGTCGTCGAGAGAAAGGCCTATTTAAATGAGTCCAAAGCTTATTCTTATATTAGATGAATCAACTTATCCGACGAGACAGATGGTATACTAATAAAGGTGAATAAAGATAATTTGGTCATTGTCTTCTCTAAGAATTACTTATCAGGAGTGCTCCACCCTCACGATGACCCTTCAGTCATCACCTTCCGGGTGTACGAGGTAAGTCTTGCTAAATTTCTCATGAATAATGGTAGTTCAGCGGATGTTATGTTCTATAACTTCTTTCACAGTCCGAGGTTACAAGATAGCAAACTAGAACCCTATCATAGGCCTATAATCAGTTTATCCGTAGAAAAGGTTTATCCTTTAGGAACTATCAAATTAGAAATTATGATCAACACTTGACCAGCAAGCAAAATTAAAAAGATTCGCTTCTTCATCCTAGGCAAGAATGTTCCCTCAACCTTTAACATAATCCTCGACATAGTCGGATTGAAAAAATTCAAGGCAGTGTCATCTATAGTTCATCAGTGTCTGAAGTTCCCCACTCACTATGGGGTCGACATAGTAAAAGGCAACCAAGTGGAGGCTAGAAAGTGTTACCATACTTTATCCGACCAATAAGAAGTGAAAAAGAACACAACTACTTACCAAATCGACACTCTGGACCCCCGAGAGGAAGTTGATTTAGTCAAAGGGTAGGTCGTAGAAGCCATATAAACCATCATATTAAATGATTAAAAGCTAGAGAGGACCACCCAAATTGGCTCAATCCTAGCACCATCCCTCAAACAAGAATTAATTACATTCCTTAAAGAGCGAAAAATCATGTTTTCCTGGATCCTTAAAGATATGCCTAGAATCGACCTAAAGTTTATATGCCATGATGTTAACATCAACAAGGACACTAAGCCGATCAATCAGAAGTGCAGGGTATTTAGCCCTGAGAAAAACATGGTTAACCAAGAAGAGGTACACACATTGCAAAAAGCTCAATTCATTAAAGATGTCAAATACCCTAACTGGTAAGCCAATGTAGTGATGGTGAAGAAGAAGAATGACAAAGTGCAAATGTGTATGGATTTCACCGACCTCAACAAAGCATGACCAAAAGATCAATTTCTATTGTTAAGGATTGATCAGTTGGTAGATGCCAAAGAAGGTCATGAGCTACTAAGCTTTATAGATGCCTATTCTAGGTACAATCAGATCAAAACAAAGCTTTAGGATAAAGAAAGTATATCATTTACCACTACCCGAAGTACTTACTGCTACAATGTTATGCTTTTAGGGATTAAAAACGCTGGAAAAACATACCAAAGGCCAGTAAACAAGGTTTTTAAAGAGCATATTTGGAAGAATATGGGGATATATATGGATGACATGCTCACAAAAAGTAAGAAGGTAGATGATCACATCCAAGACCTCAACCAGACATTTGACCAACTTAAAAAACATCAAATGAAGCTCAACCCGACCAAATGTGTATTCGACGTGCAAGAAAGGACGTTTTAGGGATTCATTATGAGTCAAAGAGGAATTAAATCTAATGACGATAAATTAAAGGCATTGATTGATATACAATCTCCAACATGAACGAAGGATACACATAAATTAATTAGAAGACTGGTTATCCTCAACCAATTTGTATCCCGAACTATTGACAAATACTTACCATTCTTCAAAGTGCTCAGAAAAACCTTCGAATGGAATGAGGAATGCGAAAATGCCTTTTAGGATTTCAAGAAGTATTTGGGATCTCCACCACTGTTCTATCGACTAATTCTTGGGGAGAAATTGTATTTATATTTGGTTGTCTCAGAATCCGCTATTAGCTCGACATTAGTCAGATTGGAAAATAGAGTTCAAAAGTCGGTGTATTACACTAGTAACGCATTCAGAGGAGCATAAATCAGATATGCACGCATGGGAAAAATTAGCATTTTCTCTTATTGAAGCTTCATGGAGGATGACACCATAATTTCAAACGCATACCATCGTGGTCTAAATAGATTTACCTCTGCGCTAGGAACTTCACAAACCTAATAAATCAGGGATATTGACGTCGTGGGCAGTTGGGCTAGGAGAATACAAATTCATTTATGAGTCTAGAATTGAATTAAAAGGATAGGTTGTAGAGGATTTCATTGCTGAATTCACATATCCAAAAATGGCCAATAACCCAAGTTTGCTTGCCGGGCATACTTCATTGGAAGAAAGATCCGCTCCAAAGCAAATTGAAGTAACCATCGACAAACCTGAAACATAATCTGCACAAGTACGATGTGAAGAGAAAGAAAATATTCCAGTAAGGAGTATTATCTAAGGGGAACTTTAACTATGACGCCCCGATTTAGAAGTTGTATGTAGATGGATCCTCATATGCCACTGCTAGTGAATCATGCCTTATCATCAATACTCTAGACAACATAGATGTGGAATATGCACTTCGTTTTCAATTATAGGACTCTAACAATAAATAAGAGTAGGAAGCACTAATCGCATACTTGTAGTTAGTCTTATCATTGAGAGTCGAGAAGGTTATGACACATAATGATTATAAGCTAATTGTCAACCAAGTACTTCAAATATATGGGGTTAAGGGAGATCCAATGATCAAGTATATATCTAAAACTATGGAATTCATCTCCAACTTTCCTATAGTTAAAATGATCAGGATACTAAGGATAGAAAATGCCGAGGAGATGCACTTGCTAGGTCGACTTCAGTGACCCGAACAAAGCTCAGGAGAACCATCCTGGTGGAAATTCTTGCACATAGAAGTATTTATATGGAAGTTGTCATTTTCATTACGGTGGATTTAGGACCCTAATAGATGGATCCTATCAAAAGCGACATTAACAAAGATGTATTACTTGCTAACCCAAAAGATGCCAGGAAGTTATGGTACAAGACAATTAGTTATGTGTTAGAGTGATGAGTCTTATACAAAAGGGAATACACCGTTTTACTAATTTGGTGTGTACACCCCACAGATGTACCATATTTGATCAGAGAAGTGAATGAGGGTTTTTGTGGAGCTTATTCAGCTAGCCCATCTTTAGTGTGAAGAATAGCTATGTAGGGATATTATTGGCCGATTATGAAAGCATATTGTATTTCCTTTACCAAGAAGTGTGATAAGTGTCAAAAGTTTGCTACAATCCATAGAAGACCAGGGGTTGCTGCTTTAACTCCAATTACTTCTCCATGGCCTTTTTCTATATGGGGAATTGATTTGGTCAGCCCATTGTCAAGGACAAAAGGAAGATTCAAGTACTTGATGGTGGGAGCGGATTACTTTACAAAATGGGTAGAGTCTGAGCCATTAGCTGAAATGCCTTATAAAAGAGTTTTCCAATTCATATGGAAACATATAATATGTAGGTATGGAATGCCATATGCCTTCATCATTGACCATGACACTCAGTTCAACAACGAGAAGTTTGAGGAGTACTGCATTCAGTCCAAGATTCAAAAACTTCACTCTGCCCCCAGACACCCATAGTGTAATGGCCAAACGGAGACCACCCAAAAAATAATACTTTTTGGGTTGAAAAAGAGGTTAGATGACGTTAAGGTAAACTGGATAAATGAGTTGCACAGTGTTCTTTGGGCATATAGAACTAGCCAAGGATAGCCACAGGTGAAACTCCATACATACTTACTTTTGGAACTGAGGTAATTGTACCAGTCAAGATAGGTTTACTGACTTATTGGGTATTGAACTTTGATTCCCCTAAAAGTGATCTCATGAGAAGATTGGATCTAGACTTGATTAAGGAAGTCAGGGAGGATGTTTTACTTAGAGTAGCTACTTATCCACAAAGATTTGCTAGATTTTAAAACAGGCGAGTCAAGCAGACCAACTTGAAAGAGGGAGACTATGTCCTTAAGAAGATCATCCAAAAAGGAAAGAAGTTAAAGGAAAACTCGCATTATCTTTATCGTATCTCGACAGTCGTCCGACCATGAACTTATCATTTAAAAACACTTGAAGGGGAAGAATTAAAGAATCCATGGAATGTCGATCATCTCAGAAAATATTATTGGCATATCTGTTAGGCATTTGATGTAATCGTTTCATCGAGTTTAATAAAGTTATGATTTCCAACCAATGATGCTTAATTTTTATGTTTTTTTTCTTCAGATTATGGAGATGACACATCCCCCAACAAAATTTTCCAAATTCAAAAAATTATTTCATATAGGACTTCGTCTGTGACAAGTCACGAATAAGATGTCCCTAAAACTTCATGTATGACCTAAAGTCAAGAACAAGAAGTTTACTTGACCAAGTTAAATTCAGAAAAATCATACACTACTAAAATATTTGATCGCCAATGGTGACTAATGCAAACATTTATCTCTAAAAATAATAAAGATTCGTTTTACCTAAGTATATTAGTAGAACCTAAGGCCCAATAACTCAAGTTCACACTTGACTAGATATAGATTAATCAAGCAGGTTAGTCAGTTGTATAGACGATCAAATAATCAAAACATTAATTGTCAAACATAGATTAAAATACATGGACAACCCTGTATTAAAAAAAAAGTCTTTTTCATTTCAACAAACTTCAATAGAAAACAAACACGGAGATGATCTTAAAATAAAAACATTTGATGACAAAAAAAAGGCATTCTGTAGACACCCCATTCTAATACCCCCTAACCTCTCCTTAGGTACCGAGCACCTCCCTTCATCATTGCAAACCCAAGTCATACCTCGGGTACTGAACTAAAGGACATTAGACACTCCCAGGCTCCATTTGATCAAAAGTTAAACTCTTCAGCTCGACCGAGACTGAATGAATCTTCAAAGGGCACTGAAACCCCTTTCCAATTATCCATCTCGTGCACGGTTCTAACTTACCATGCGGATAAATGACCTATTTTCCATCAAAACTAGATCAGGAGGTCATCAGGCACTCCTAGGATCCGTTTGACCAAAAGTCAAACTCTTCAGCTTGACTGAGACTGAATGAATCTTCAAAAGACACTAAAACCCCTTTTCCAACGGTCTGCCCTGTGCGCAATTCTGACTTACCATACGGACGAACTATCCATTTGCGTCTGAAACTCGATCAGGAGGTCACCGGACGCTCCCAGGTTCCGTTTGATCAAGTCAACTCTTCAGCTCGGCTGAGACTAAATGAATCTTCAAATGGCACTAAAACCCCTTTCCAATGGTCTGTCCCGTGCACGATTTTGACTTACGGTACGGACGAACAATCCATTTTACTCTGAAAGGTCACCGAATGCTTCCAAGCCCCGATTGACCAAATTCAACACCCCAAATCCAGTCAAGCTCTTTGGAATGTCTATGTACATATCCTAACCTTTCTAACGATCCACCCCGTGTGCGATTCTGACTTACCATGCGGACGAACGATCCATTTGCGTCCGACCGACAAACGCTTCCGAGCCACATTTGACTCAAAGTTAACTCCCGAACCCGGGAGCAGCCCAAAGGACTTTTGAAGGTATCTGAAATTCCTTTCCAACGGTTCACCCCGTGTAGAATTCGGATCAATGGTTTGCGCTTTACGATAAATTTTCCAAAGGAACCTGAAAGACACTGCCAAACGGCAGGTTTTAAGCCCTGCCTATCGGCAGTGTGACTAAACACACCTACCTATTGGCAGGACGAGGGCTATACCGATCGATAATGCCCTGGGCCTATAAAAAGGAGGGCCTAACCTCATTAAAAAAAAAGAGAAGATCAGAGATCCATCACTCTCAGCAAGCTCAGAAAACCCCTCTCAAAGTCAGCGTGATTTCCACATCTAAATCCCTTTCCTACCTTTACCTTTCATCATCTTTTTCATCAAACTTGGTGAATTAAGTATCCTCCATCATCACCCAAGTGCAAGGGCTGCTATCCAACATCCAAGATCAAGCTCAGGATCTTCAAAAAGGTCCAACTTTCTCCACTCTCCTTAAATTCCCTTAAATTCGCATTAACTTGTTTTATTAGTTAGCATCTTTTATCTCACATATCCTAATATACTTTTTATTTTTTAATATTACACATCTCTTATTTTCATATAAGTAAAACCCAAAAAATAAGAAAAAGAGGATTTGCTCATAAATTCCAAACGGGAATTGTCACACTTTTCTCACAACTAAAACACTTCTTTACACACACACACATACAAGAGAAGTCCCCGATTGGATTTATGGGATAAATCCCACCCCTCGTTTTGCATACGAACTACGTGGACTTTGATGCCGTTATAGGCTACGAAGGCATCTCGAGGTAAAATCCGAGACTAGAATCCTTTTTCCACTTTTTTACTATTTTTTTATATTCATTAAACTTAACCCTTTTAGATTCAATATATTTACATATATATATGTTTGTTCTTAGTGGCGTATTATTCCATATGCGTTATCATTCCCATATAATGATCGACGCTGGGATAATCGCATAAACCCTATTTTCTATTATTATTTTTAGGAACATTCCTATGGATGACTCGCTTTATTTCTTCCATGATATAAGTCGATGATTCCTATCTCCACTACGTATACACATGCACACATATCATGGGGAAATAAAGGAAAATAGAAATAATCCATGAGAGACTGTAAGGGAGGAATGGGTGCCTAACACCTTCCCATTTTGTAACTTAGCCTCCGGACCCTTTTCGAATCATTTCGGTTTCGCATGTATCAGTATGTCTTTAGATGCTGTCCTTCGGGATGGCTCACTTTTATTTTGTCTATTTTGAGTAAAATAGACTGGAGACTCTATCTCTCTACATTTTTCACCTGATTAATGACGTCGGCTGAAGCTCTCCTGAGAGGGATGCGCCGGACCTAAGGGGATCCTCTCCCGCCACGAGGATATATCTGGGGATGGCCACAGTGGCGACTCTGCTGGCGATATTTTCATTTTGAGGGCTAGACTCTATTTATATGGGTGTCATATTTGTTTATATATTTCCCTATTTTGCATGTTTACCTTTTTCATGTGTACCTCATGCTTACGTTTCTATTCAAACACTTGTAGAAAATTCTCCATATACATTTCACACCACGTGCACCTTGTATCACATATATCCTCATGTTGCACGCATCACCCATACTTGGTATACCATTGATACTCATACTTTGCTCCATGTTAGGCATGATCATGAAAGATACTCTCATCATAAGATACTAATAAGAGGATCATGCATAATTCACACGATATCACCAAAGAGCATTGTGATTGACCAAATTTTGTCTAATAACTGGAGGGTCACTTCGTTATGGGCTCTGGTCCGGCAGGGTGCAGTTAGACTAAGTGATATGACTCTCACCTTCTATTGGTCAAGTACCTTTAACGTATATCGAACGGTTCCCCCGCATCGTACCACTTGATCGAAGTCATGACAGGAGGTATATCGCAGGGAATTTGTTCACGTACGCCGAGTATATCGAATTCGCTCTCACACGTACCATCCCCATGAGGTATATAGTGAGGAAATTCACATACACTCGGGTATATCAAATGGCTTGTCCACACGTACCGATTTCCCTCGAAAGCAGGACGTATATTGTGAAAGTCACGCCAAAGGGGGGAACCCTTTTCAATTCACCTAACCAAACTTCATACCCGCATATAGGTGTCAAGCCTATGACACACATGTTAGATTGTCGGTTTCAACCCGAAACTCTGCCAAAATTTTGGGTCGGCCTGTCGTCCGAATTTTTCACGCATTTTTAAAATGGGACCCTGCCCGTGAGCTTGGTTACAAGTTCAGCCATAGCTTTGCATATATTATAAACCCAAATTTTCCAGGCTCGAGTCCCGTTCAGTATTTCATTTGGAATTTAGGAGAATTTAATATAAGTGAGAACATAATAATAATAATCATGCTGAGACCCGTCTCTAAAATATTTCTCCCTTCTTAATCAAAAATCCAAAAACATTTCTCCTTTCTTTACCAAAAATCTAAAAATATTTTTTCTTTCAATCTAAAAAAAATGTTAAAAATATTCTCCTTCTTTCTTTTTAAAAATAAATTTCGTTTTACGCCCTCTCAGGTGGATCACACGTCCTTGCCCTATCTCCTTATTGGCTTCGGTCTTCAATCAAATCACCCCGGAGTTTCGTTCGTTCCCCTGCTACCTCTTCTGAGTTCGGTATCCATTCTCTTTCCATGGAGAACATAGATTAAGCACCAGTTGCGCAGCCAGATCTGATGGAAGTTTTAGCTCAGCTCATGTCCAAGATTGACAACCTTCAGACTGAGGTTCGAGAGATGCAACGAAACCAGGTTCCTGTTCCTCAAGAGCTCGAGGACCTATTCCCTCACGCTATAGGTCCACTCAAGCCTATCTGGGTTCCCAAAGAATATCAGTTTGCTCCACGTTCCCCTCCTGTTAATGGGACGTCGCCTGCCCAGCTTCTTATGCCAAACCTTGCCCAGCCTGGGGCTAACTTGCCTATGATCGTTGATCCGAAAGAGGAAGAGTTGAACAAGGTTAAAGAAGATATCAAGATGTTGACTAAGAAGTTCGGAAAAGTTAGAATCTCCTAAAGTTACATGGACTACACCCACATATCCCCTTATCCTAAGGTAAGGTTGCCCGAGAAGTTCAAGATATCGAATATAGAGAAATTCGGAGGAAGTGGACCACCGATTGTTCATCTTCATAGTTATCACCGTGTTATGACTCTCCTAGGGCTTCAGAAGAAGTGATGGCCCAATTATTTCAGCAAACTTTAAAAGATCGCTATCTCCGATGGTTTTTATCTCTCGAAGAATCCAGAATCCGTAGCTCGGAGGGTGTAGCTCGAGAATTCATGTCACAGTACAAATATAACGAAGAGCTTGAGGTCACCCGTCGCTATTTAGAGCTGCTCAAATAGAACTCTAGGGAATCAGTGAGTAACTTCATAGCCCGATGGAGGGAAAAGGCAGCCACTATGACGAATCGGCCATCCAAGGAAGAACAAGTCAGCATAGTGAAGAAGAACTTCTTACCCCATGTTCGAGCAACCATGGGAGGACAATACTATCCCCACTTTCGAGCTCTCAGAGAAGTAGGAGTAGAAATCGAGGAAGGTCTTGCTAAAACAGAGGTTGAACCAAAGAAAGTGTCCGGATAGTTCACCCCCAGAAAATATGACAAACCTGCCAGTGCTGCAGTCTCAACCATCAACAACATCTCACACCCAACCACTTCGTGGGCACCAGAAAGCCGCCCTGTCCTAGTCCGAAAGGAATAAACCGAGCTACATGCTTCCCTCTCCAAAGTTTATCAAGCCCTGTTAAGCCGAAACCTCATCAAGCCCTTGGATCCCCGTCCATTGCCCAATCCACTTCCGAGAAACTTCAAGGCAGATGCCCATTGCGCCTTCCACTAAACTGCTGGTCATACCACCGACCAATGCTTTCACCTTCAAAACGTAATCCAAGATCTAATTGACTGGGGTACCATTGCCCCACCAGCCAATCCTAAGACAAACACTACTCACAACCCACTTCCAAATCATACCAATGCTATATTCCTATAAATGAACCCAGAATTTGATCCTTCAACTCAAATCACACCCATACACTCTCCCAAACCTCTCCAAACTTGCCCATATTTCCTCCTACACCTTGTTAGCCTCACTGATCACGCACTGTCACTCCATACCAGAGCATGCATATTGAATTATCATAAGTGTTAAACCAACTCCTAGAGTCGGGATGAAATTACCCTCATAGATGATCATTGATTACCAGAGGTTCAGCACGCTGTTCTTGGAAGCACGAAAATGGCCCCAAAAGTCAGACAGTTGGGTGGTACCAACCAATGAAGTCAGTTTGGATGATGTCATCCAGATCATGGCAGAATTATTTTGGAAAACCAATGACATTTGCAGTATGACTGAGTTAGTTGATACTCTGAAATTATAAGGGCTCCTGGTCCCTTCACCCTTACATATCCCCACAGAATGGGAAGAGTTGTATGAAGAGGCTATTGAAGTTGTGAAATGCATTGACTTTACATGGAAAGACAAAATTGTTGCCACCGGATGGGAGGAAGAATTTGGAGATTCGAATAAAGAACAAGCTTTCGAGAAAACTGGCCCGGTAGCCAACATGTGTGGGATGATATCATTTGAGGAGATCCTCGAAGAAATAAACAAATTGGCAGAACAACCCGAGATCGACGAGGAAACAGGGTTCATGTTCTTCCCTTTTCAGTAAATCACATGACCAGATTAGGGAGGCATTACCAGATCCCTAGCCCACTACCAGCCAATGACAAAGGGAATGGCGTTGAAAACCTTCCTATGCCAGAAATGAACCTCGAGGAAAAGCAAGATCCTCGATCAACTGAAGAAAACTCACGCTAACATCACTCTATGGGGGCTTTTCATGTCTTCCCAGTTATACAGAAATGCTTTGATCAAATTGCTCACTGGACCCACAGTTCCTCCTTCTACCACACCAGAAGAAGCGATAAATTTAGTCGGATCCTTGAACTCTACCCGAATGCTATCCTTTTCCGAAGAAGAAATTCCCTGAATTGGGCCAAACCACAATCATGCACTCTACATCTCCGTCAAAGTTATGGGGAAAATTGTACCACTCTCTCTTGTCGATAATGGATCCGCCTTGAATGTCTGCCCATTAAGAACCTTCAAATGCTTAGGACTGGAGGAAAATGATCTCGCTCTAACTTTTGCTGCTGTACGCGCCTATGATAATACTCGTCGGGAGGTGATGGGATCTATAAAATGTATAATAGGGGCTAGCCCTATAAACCCCGTCGTTGAATTCTAAGCTATTGACATCCCAACTTGTTTCAACCTGTTACTCGGACGACCTTGGCTCCACAATATCAAGGGAGTGTCTCCCTCACTCCATCAGAAATTGAAGTTCTTCGTCGACGGACGAGTAATTACCATTTTGGGCGATGACGATAATACCGAGGGTGCAAGTACCAGCAATCCAATCCTTGAGATACAACACGGGTCAAATGACATGCTCCTATCAGGATTTTGAGTTGAACCACTTCTACTCCCGACATAGGACAATTTCATAGAAAGGGTTTGTCCAGAATACGACCCTCATGGCAACGTCAAGGTGATTCAGATGTTCAGAAACATGCACTCCATGCTCGGACTGGGGCTAGGAGAAAGACAATAAGGGATACTTGATCCCATTGAACCGAAGAAAGATTTCCCTCCTTGTGGTTTGGGGTATCAACCATCAGAACAAGAACTCAGAATGATCCACCAATCTCGACTAAAGAGAAGAGTAGACCGCATTCAGACTATCTCAGGTGACTCCTTGAATGGACGATTCATCAAACAGGGTGAGGACTTACCCTTTTGCGGCTTTTCGAAACCATGGTATGACCATACAGACAAAATTATGAAGCCCAAAATGGAAATCTTTTTCCAAGACAACTACCCATTGGTCGAAAGTTCCTAACGCCATGTAAAACCATTCATTAAAGATACCGAAGAGACTGAGGAAAGTGACTCCGAGGACTCGTTTAACTTGCAGACACTGGGTCTAACACTCTGCATGGTTTATTCAAGCACTACATCACTAGATCCATCCCACTTGATTAAAGCTGCTGATACACCTCTCCTCAACTAGCATGCTACGTCGGTTCTACCTGTTGAAATCCCACATAACCCCAATGTTTACCCTATTTTTTCTTCTATGGTCCATCCTTTCTCAAATGTAATCGAGACCTCCTTTGATGAGGTTCTCAATGCTGTTTTTCCTATCAATGAAATAAATGAAGATTTTGAGTATCTTGTTGTGCCTTACATTAATTGTTTAGATTCTAATCAAACTTTTGATGATGATGAATTTGTAAATGAACAATTCTTAACTGATATAGATAAGGTTAATAACAAGCAACATAATTGCGTTAAAGTTAATGAAGAAGATACTGTTATTATTAACCTCGGTTATAGTAGCCAACTGCGCGAGATTAGGATAGGGGCTACCTTCGACGAACATGAGCGCGCACAACTTGAAGAATTATTGAAGGAATTCGTGGATGTCTTCGCATGGTCCTATGACGATATGACCGACATTGATCCTGAAATTGCTCAGCATGAGAACCCCACTCTTCCATATTATAAGCCAATTAAACAAAAACTAAGAAAGCTTTGCACCGAATGGTCGCTCAAAGTCAAAGAAGAGGTGGTCAAATAGTTGAACGTGAGTTTCATTCGTGTGATCGAATATCCCATATGGATAGCCAACATAGTGCCTGTGCCGAAATCAGGAGGGAAAGTTTGGATGTGTGTAGTCTACCGGGACTTGAACAAAGACTATCCAAAGGATGATTACCCGCTACCCAATATCGACATGATCGTGGACAGTATGTCTAGTCATGCTCTCAAGTCATTCGTCGACGGGTTTGTCGGATATAACCAAATCAAAATGCACACAGATCATAAAAAAAATTGTGTACATCACCCCATGGGGCACCTTTTGCTACACTATTATGCCATTTGGTCTCAAAATTGCTGGGGCTACTTATCAGAGGGCTGCCACGACCATCCTGCACGATCCGATTCACAAAGAGGTCGAGGTCTATGTGGATTATATGATTATCAAATCCAAAACTAGAGAAGGTCATATTCCCGCTCTCCAAAAGTTCTTCGAATGACTGGGACGATATCAGATGAGACTCAATCCATATAAATGTGTATTCGGCGTTACAAAGGGAAAACTCTAGAGATTCATGGTCAGTGAAAAAGGGATAGAAGCAGATGCTTCCAAGCTAAAAGCCATACTTGATATGCCACCTCCTCTAACGAAGAAAGAGGTCCAAGGTTTCCTTCGGAAATTAAAATACATCAGTCGGTTCATCAGCCATCTCACCTCCATTTGTGAACCAATTTTCAAACTCCTCCGAAAGGATTCAACCAAAATTTGGAATGAGGTCTGCCAAGAAGCCTTCGACCGAATCAAACAATACCTGACTCAACCTCTAGTACTCATGCCACCACAGCCTGATCTCCCCTTGCTCCTATACCTAACCATAACTGACATTACAGCTAGAGCTTTGCTAGCTCAATACCTTAAAGATTCCCATAAAGAAAGAGGCATCTATTATGCCAGTCGCAAATTGGTCGGGTACGACGTCAACTACACCTCTTTAGAAAAAGCATGCGTCGCGCTTGTTTGGGTCACCCAAAGGTTGCGACATTACATGCTCACCTTACCCATTAAACTTGTATCCCGAATGGACCCCATCATGTTCCTGCTTGAGAAACCCGCCTTATCCAGTCGAATGGCTCGATGGTTGATGTTCTTAGTCGAGTTTGATATCGTATACGCCAGACAAAAAGCCATGAAAGGAAGAGCCATCTCTGACTACCTCGCTGACTACCCCATGGAAGAAGCTGACAACTAGATCTCCGAATTCCCAGAAAAAAATATCCTCTGCTCTACTCAGGACGATCTCCAATGGCAAATGTTCTTTGACGGTGCTGCCAACAAAAAAGGATATGGCATTGGCATAGTTTTGATCGCCTCAGATGACTCCCACACTCCCATCGCCACAAAATTGGATTTACCTTGCACTAACAGCGTGACTGTATATGGGCATGTACGGTAGGCCTTAAAGTTGCTCTCAAGAAAGGTATTCAATGCCTAGATGTCTACGGGGATTCCGCCCTCATCATGGATCAAGTGCTCAAAAAGTGGAGAGTCAAGGACGAGAAACTCCAACCCTTCCATGCCAACTTAGAAGAACTAGACTCCCAATTCCAAAATATCACCTTCCACTACCTACCTCGAGAAAAGAATAACCTAGACGATGCCCCTGCTACCCTATCCTCCATGGTCGATATGCCCGAAGGAATAAAAATGGCCCCATTCCTAGTTCAAAAGCAAGATAAACCAACCCATTGCTACCACATTGAACTCATCACCAAAGAAGATATAGAGCTAGACAACTGCAGGTATTATGATATCTGGAACCTCCTCAAGTAAGGTAAGTATCCCGAGGGTTCCAACAAGAAGGAACGGGCAACCCTTCAAAGACTGTCCGCCCAATACATCATTTGTCATAAAGCACTGTTCAAGAGAAATTTCGATGGAACCCATCTACACAACATCGCTGGGGCTTGACATTGAAGAGGTAATGCAAAGAATCCACACCAAGGATTGCGAACCCCACATGAACGGTCACATGCTTGCCGAGAAGATCATACGATAAGGCTACTACTGGACCACCATGACCCAGGATTGCACCTCTTATGTCTGGAGATGCCTCAAATGCTAAAAGTTCTCCAACGTTCAACACCTGCCTCCGCGAGAATTATACAACATGACTTTTACCTGGACGTTCTCCACCTGGGGCATCGACATCATAGGGAAGGTTACACCCAAGGCCTCTAATGGACATGTGTTCATCCTGGTTGCCATTGATTACTTCACCAAATGGGTCAAAGCCGAGTCATACGCAGTGCTGAATGCCAATAAAGTGGCCAGATTCATCAAGAAAAATATCATCTACCGATATGGGGTCCCGTATGAGCTTGTGTCAGATAACGAGTTGGATTTTGAGGCAGAAGTCATAGAAGTGGTTAATGAGTATGGGATCCATAAACAAAAATATTCTCCCTACCAACCTCAAACCAACGGTGCAGTCAAAGCCGCCAACAAGAACCTCAAAGCTATTATTAGTAAAATGACCGAGAGTTGTCGAGATTGGGCCGATCGAATCCCATATACCCTCTGGGGCTACCAAACCTCAATTCGGAACCCTACTGGGGCTACCCCTTACTCTCTAGTCTATGGCATAGAAGCGTCCTACCCGTGGAGCTAGATATACCCTCGTTATGCATCATGCTTGAAAGCAAGATCGATGAGGAGGATTGGCATCAAAGTCGCCTCGACGAGCTGTCACTCTTGGACTAAAGGAGATTAAAAGTGTTGTATCACATACAAGGGTACCATCACCGAATAGCGCATTCATTTAATAAGAGTGTCAAGGACCGCGGTGTCCGAGAAGGGGATTTACCCCTCAAAGAAATAATAGAGCCCATCTGGGACTCCAAAGGGAAATTCAAGCCCAATTAGAGCGGCCCATACATTGTGAAGAAAATCTTGTCCGACGGTTCCGCCATGCTCACCAACTTAGAAGGAAAAGAAATGGCTCGTCTAGTCAACCTGGACCGTCTCAAGAAATTTTACCCCTAGTTCGAAATCTCGGCGCGCTATGACCCTTCTCATCTCCCTTCTCTTTTTTAAAAAAATCTTCATTTCCCTCTACCCAGAACTATGTGGGCCTGATCCTCTGCAAAAATCATTCTCATAAAAATTAAAAAATTTCAAAAACCCCCAGAGGTACGTAGGCAGCTCATACGCCTTACATGAGCATGAAACCTTTTTTTCACAAAAAGCTATTCTTTTCTTATCTCCGAGAATGACAGCTCACTTTAACATATACTTGAACAAAAGGATTATGCATGCCTTAGCGATCGATATAGATTATTCAAAATACAAATTTCATCAAAAGGCATGACTAAATGATCAAAAACTTATTTATTTCAATAATAAGAAATTACAGTTCAATTACATAAGAAAAGGAACGGATGACTCCCTTCCCCCCTACCTTCCTAAAAAACCAAATAAAATTACCAAATTTATTCCCATTACAAAACAAACTCTCCAAGAATCCGACCCACAGCTACCAGAAGAGCCCGCTCCATCATCATCATCTACATTTGGGGGTCTCCAAGCTTCCCCTGCCTGAATGGAGTGTTATAGATGCTCCATTGACCAATAATCTTGAACCACCCTCGAAAAAACTACCAAACCTCCTTCCATGGTATTAGATAAGGCAAGCCAAATTTATCCAGTCTCCACTCCTAACATCTTGCTAACTACTCTCCTCCACAACCACTTTATATAATCCTCAGGGATGTGCCAAACTCTCCCAACAGACTGAGAGGGACGGGTCGACGAACGCCAACTCTCCCACAAAGAGCCAAGCCGCATGCCCAGACGCTCTATCAAATCTTCTACCGGAAAGAAGTCTAGTATCCAAGGTGGCACGATCTGCTTCCAGCAAAATTGGCGCTGAAGCCGCTAAGGGAAATAAAAAGAGGTCTGTCTGAGACCAACCAGCCGGTCATACGGGTATTCTCCTAGTTCCAGAATAAGCAGCATCTGTCCCCACCAAGGAACCAACCAGTACAGATTTAGAGCCCCATGCTCTGAAAATCAGTTCTCCCAACTCTCAATATCCAGGCCAACACTGATGAAATGGCGTCAAAAGAAATTGGGTACAACCGACAAAGGGTACTCCGGAAAAGTCACCAGGTGGAATCTTTCAGACAACCACATGAACAGCATCACAGAGATACACCTCAGAAAGTCAGAACGACCTTCTCACCAAGCATCCAGGACATTCAAAGTCTCCACCAGTATCACCGCCATAGGATTGCAATCGTAGGACATCCATGAGGTAATAGATGCAAGTTATGGGTCCACCAGCAGCTCCCCAGTCACCAGCAGTAATTTTAAAACCGAGCCTAGAACGACAACTCCGACATATCTAGCATCACCAACCTCCTGCAAATGCACGGACCGTAACACCACCGAAAGAGAAATCATACCTCCAGCCACCAGTGATCTGGCCGCTGAGGATGAAATACAAAGAAGCCCAACCAACAACTCCCGGGGAGAACGGGAAAACTCTGGCAGAGCCGCAGCAATGCCGGGATTTATTCCCATCATGACAGAAAATTCCTCATAAGTTGGACAAACTTCTTCCAAGCCAAAGCGGAATACATGGTCTTCGGGGTAGCAGAATTGTACCGCCGCCATCAGCATGTTCCACTCTATGGGACGATTACGCCATAAAGAAACTCGACGCATGTTAAAAGCATCATAATCGACATTATAAGAGCACATTACTTCCAGGGCTTCGAGGTAGTTGGCAAACTCAATGCTACCAGGGAGAGCCATCTTGTAAGACTGAGCAATAGTAAGCAAGTAAGAATGTGGGAAAGGAAGAAAGTGAAAGTGTGAGGAAGAAAGACCCTCCCACACCCTTTTATACTCGGAAAAACCCTTTACAAAAGACATAACCCCTCCAGAAATTAGAGGGAATCCTGGCCCACAAGGTATCAAAGGCTTAAGAGGGTACCATTCAAAGCTTTGAATTGATGGGACTGGACTGACCTGTCGATAGGCAGGATAGGGTGCTTGTCGATCGACAACCCACTACTTTTGGAAATTTTCCTTCTTCCTCTTTTGTGAAAATTCAGAAAACTCAAAATAAATTGATATTCTCAAACATAATTTCAAAAATCCCCTTTTCATCTTTATATAAATTCTCATTTTGAATAAAAATTTCTTTCAAAATCCCAAAAATATTACTTTTTATGGTCTCAGCAGCAAAGTAAAAAGCGCATGTGCATGCA
Organism: Sambucus nigra; assembly: GCA_949130495.1. Taxonomy (NCBI): domain Eukaryota; kingdom Viridiplantae; phylum Streptophyta; class Magnoliopsida; order Dipsacales; family Adoxaceae; genus Sambucus; species Sambucus nigra. The sequence continues at coordinate 216,083,600 of OX422214.1, read as the reverse complement.
TTCATTCATTCATCATTAACAGAAGATAATAAAAAAAACATCATTGTATTGCATAGATATATTTCTGTATTACATCATTTTTGCAGGAAAAATAAAAAAAATGAAAAAACAATGGAACTCAGCCTGAACCCACATTCTCGCTCTCTCTCTCACCTAGTTTTCACCTCTCTCTCCTAAGAGCTTCCACCCCTGCGATGCGCTCTCTTTCACCGATGGCAAGATGACGCACCACCGCTACCTGAACCAGACTCCTCCCAGTATGAGGACAACGGCACCAAGAAAGAAGGAACATGAACTGCGTCCCGAATATGGGCAGTCGCTGAAGATATCTAATCCCTAATATCCCTCAGCCAACTGGTGGACACCCGGACATGCTGCAAGAAAAGGAAAAATTAGTATCAAACAGAAAAGACCAAAATAAATAGAAAGGAAGGAAAAGAAAAGAGCAGAAAAGATATACCTCAAGGCGAAGAACCTCCTCTATCAAGCCCAACTCCTCCTGGTCCATCGCATGAGGACGATGCAGCATAGGCACCATCCCTCCATCAGCCCGTCGGATATTGTGCGAAGGAATAAGCAGTCGCACAAAGGGAACCTCCGAAGTTGCCACTGCTTCAGATGTTGAAGGACCGCCACCTCTGTGGGAAGACCCCATTGGCCAACTCGAACCCACAGGAAGGAAGGGCAGTGCATCATATATACTGGGCGCCATCAGCCAGCTCGTCATAAAGTCCATAATCATACGACACAGCCATATCGGTGTATAACAGGTAGGACTCGCCAATTATTTTCGCGATCCTCGCATCCTCTGGCAGTAACTGCTCTTGCCTCATAGACATAGGGGGCCTCACTGGTGGCACCACACCTCCCCCTCAGCAATCTGACGAACCACCCTCCCCTCGAGATACAAAGTGTGGCCAAACTCATGCGCCAACAAACGTCTCATCTGCGCATTTACTCCGGTCAACCCCGTGTCCTGAACGGTCATCCCCCAAGGGTAAAAGGTCACTTGAAAAATCCCCAGCAGGTATAAGTCAATACAGAATCAGAGCATATCAAGAACGGAACTAAAGAAGGAAAAGTCTTACCCTATCACTGGTCAGGCCATTCAAGACATCATGCACCGCCCCCAGAGAAAGAGACTTCCTCGACTGTCGATTGTCCTTGCACCATCGATGCAACTGGAAAAAATCCCAAAGAGTAAGCGATCAGTTAGGTATCACACCCGATCACCTCATAGAACCATGTCTGCCAAAGACACAACTTTCATAATTAAAAAGAGATGCGTAAGGAAAATGCGAATGCAAGAAAGGAAAATGCACAAATTTAAAGAATACCTCAAGAAAATACATGGCTCCAGTGAAAGACTGTCAACAACACTGGCTTAAAGCATCCAGATAGAAATAAAGGGTCTCCAAAGTCAGGCTCCCCCAATCATAGAGAGGGATGTTCGAAAACATCCTCAAGTATGGTAAAAACCATAAGTGGACAACGTCGCCGCTCGACGCCACCAAAAATCCCCCCAACACCAGCAAAATGAACAACCAGGCTATCTACCTCACCGACAGCCCGTCCTCAACATCGATCACTCTACCCAATAAAACATCCTTCAACAGTGACAGACGGATTGAGTCCCCAGACACTATCCTCCCCACATCACCGAGCGCCACGCACACCGCCTCCGGCCTTACCCGCAAAGAGCGATCCACCTTTATCTGCTCCCCATCGCAATCCAACCCCAGTAACTGATGCACATCTATGAGACTCACGGTCATCACCCCAAAACCAAAATAAAAGGTGTTGGTAGTATCCCACCACCTCTCCCCTAGGGCATATAAGACCATCGTCGAACGAGGCATCTCATTAAGCACAGATGCCAACCTCCCAAAGCCTGTTGAGGATACCACCCAACGCACCACAGGTGGAAGATGCTCCCAAACATCCTTCAGCCCCATCATCTGGCCGGTATGCATATTCAACAGAGAAACATCAAACTGCCAAAAGAGAAAATCCTTGTCAAAATCTAAGAAAAAAGGAAAATTACCAAAAAAGAATGCCAAAAGTCATCTACTTACATAACCGCCAGGGTTCACCACCCCCGAAGAGTGATGATGCAATGCCTCTCGCAGTAAGGACCGCTCATCTGCAACTGACTCGAATGCATTAAAAGAATTCTCATTCCCAAAGTAAGAGGCGCCCTGGCCCTCCATTCCATGTTTGCCCAGTCATCAATAACCAACCATTCCTGGTGTACTGCGATACTCACAAAAGCGCCCATTTTTAGAGATCGGAATGCTATAACTATTCTCAGAAGAAAATTGCAAAAAGAGGGAAGGCAAGAAGCTGTGAAAAATGAGGGGAATTCGCCCCCTTTATGTAGGATGCCAAGGGTCATGCCGATCGGCATCGACCCCCACCTACTGATCGGCACTAACCCTTTGCCTTCTCGAGGCAGTCCAAAAGTCCATGCCACTTTCGAATGGCACCCTCTACACCATGCCGACGGGAACCGCCCTTAAAATTTCGTACAAAAATTCCCAAAAAACTAGAAAACCCTGGAAAATCCTCAGAAAATTCCTAAAAATCCCAGAAAGGATTTGGAACATTTTCACCAAGAAAATTTTGCACTTCCTCAAGTGAAACCCCTATTTCCCCAGCGAAACTCTCAAAAGACAATCGAATCTCTCCCCAGCAACGTCCCCAGAGGACCTCCGAAATATCCAAAACTTCAGAATCATCCCTTATTCCCCAAAGGTCTCAATTCTCCTCGAGAAATACATCCAAGCCCTAGACCACCTAATCATTTCCCAGCAATCGGCTCCTTAGATCGGATCAAATTCATGAGGTAATTTTTTGGGCAGAGTTCCCGAGATCATTTCAACTTAAGCACATAGAATTGACTTCGACCCGCAGAATTGGTCATCTCATCCTTACGCCCGCAGAATTGGCTTTGACCCGTAGAATTAGTCATCTCATCCTTAAGCCCGAAGAATTGGCTTTGACCCATAGAATTGGTCATTTCAACTTAAGCCGGTAGAATTGGCTTTGACCCGCAGAATTGGTCATCTCATCCTTAAGCCCGTAAAATTGTCTTCGACCTGCAAAATTATTCATCTCATCCTTAAGCCCGTAGAATTGGCTTCGACCCACAGAATTGGTTATCTTATCCTTAGGCCTATAGAATTAGCTTCGACCCGCAGAATTGATCATCTCATCCTTAATCTCGTAGAATTGTCCTCGACCCGCAGAATTGGCCATTTCAACTTAAGCTCGCAGAATTGGTCATCTCATCCTTAAGCCCGCAGAATTGGTCATCTCATCCTTAAGCTCGCAGAATTGGCTTTGACCCGTAAAATTGGTCATTTCAACTTAAGCCCACAAAATTATCTTCGACCCGAAGAATTAGTCATCTCATCCTTAAACCCGTAAAATTGGCTTCGACTCGCATAATTGGTTATCTCATCCTTAAGCCCGTAGATTTGGTTTCGACCAGAAAAATTGTTCATCTCATCCTTAAGCCCGCAGAATTGGCTTCGACCCCCAAAATTGGTCATCTCATCCTTAACCCCACAGAATTGGTCATTTCAACTTAAGCCCACAGAATTGGCTTCAACCAGTAGAATCGGTCATCTCATCCTTAAGCCTGCAGAATTGGTCATCTCATCCTTAAGCCCACAAAATTGGCTTCAACCCATAGAATCGGTCACCCTCATCTTCAAGCCCTCAGAATTGGCTTCGACCCGCAGAAGTAGTCATCACAACCTAAGCCCATCAGAATTAGCTTCGACCCACAGAATTGGTCCCCCCATCATTGTTTTGGTCATCACTTCCTTTAAGAACATCCCCAGCATGTTCCGTCAAGCCCTCAGAATTGGCTTCAACCCACAGAATCGGTCAACCAAGCCCTTAAAATTAGTTTCGACCTGTAGAATCGGTCACCCTCATCTTCAAGCCCTCGGAATTGGCTTTGACCCATAGAATTGGTCACCCTCATCTTCAAGCACTTAGAATTGCCTTCGGTCTGCATAATCAGTCATCATTATCCTTAGGTCTTCAGAATCGACCTCGACCCTCTGGTTATCTTCTTTCAAAGGCATCATGTGGTGTCTATTCGACGACTATCATTTATTCCAAACTCACCCGTTGAGGGGCTCTGTAGACACCCCATTCTAATACCCCCTAACCACTCCATAGGTCCCTAGAACCTCCCTTTATCATTTCAAACCCAAGTCATACCCCAGGTACTGAACTAAAGGCCATCGAGCACTACCAGGTTCCGTTTGACCAAAAGTCAAACTCTTCAGCTCGATCGAGACTGAATGAATCTTCAAAGTTCACTGAAAACCCTTTCCAACGGTCCATCCTGTGCGCGGTTCTGACTTACCATGCAAACGAATGACCTGTTTTTCCTCAAAACTCGATCAGGAGGTCATCGGGCACTCCTAGGCTCCGTTTGATAAAAAGTCAAACTCTTCAGCTCGACCGAGACTGAATGAATCTTCAAAGGTCACAGAAACCCCTTTCTAACGGTCTACCCCGTACGCAATTCTGACTTACCATGCGGATGAACGATCCATTTGCGTCTGAAACTCGATCAGGAGGTCATCGGACGCTCCCAGGCTCCATTTGACCAAAGTTAACACTTCAGCTCGATCGATATTGAATGAATCTTCAATGGGCACTAAAACCCCTTTCCAACTGTCCATCCTGTGTTCGATTTTGACTTACGGTACGGACAAACGATCCATTTTACTCCGAAAGGTCACCGAACGCTTCCAGGGCCCGATTGACCAAAGTCAACTTCCCAAACTGAGTCAATCTCTTTGAAATATCAATGCACATCTCCTAACCTTTCCAAAGGACTTCTCTCGTACCCAAAGTCAACTCTCGAACCCGAGAGTGGTCCAAAGGACTTCTGAAGGTATTTGAAATACCTTTCCAACGATTCACCGCGCGAACGATTCAGATTAAATGTTTACGCTTTACGATCGATTTTCCGAAAGAACCTGAAAGACACTGCCAAACAGCAGGTTCCAAGCCCTGCCTACTGACAGTGTGCCTAAACACACCTCCCGATTGGCAGGACCAGGGCTATGTCGATCGGTAATGCCTTGGGCCTATAAAAAGAGGTCCTAACCTCATTCAAAACAAGAGAAGATCAGAGATCCACCACTCTCAGCAAGCTCAGAAAACCCCTCTCAAATTCAGCGTGATTTCCACATCCAAATCCCTTTCCTACCTTCACCTTTCATCACCTTTTTCATCAAACTTGGTGAATTAAGTATCCTCAATCATCACCCAAGTGCAAGGGCTGCTCTCCAACATCCAAGATCTTCAAGAAGGTCCAACTTTCTCCACTCTCCTTAAATTCGCATTAACTTATTTTATTACTTAGCATTTTTAGTCTCTTATATGACATATCCTAATATACTTTTTATTTAGTATTATTACACATCTCTTATTTTCATATAAATAAAATCCAAAAAATAAGAAAAAGAGGATCTGCTCATAAATTTTAAACGGGAATTCTCACACTTTTCTCACAACTAAAACACTTTTTTACACACACAGGCACACATATAAGAGAAGTCCGCGATTAGATATATGGGATAAATCCCACCCCCCGTTTTGCATACGAACTACGTGGACATTGATGCCTCTATAGGCTACGTAGGCATCTCGGGGTAAAACCCGAGACTAGAGTCCTTTTTCCACTTTTTCCTATATTCTTTAAACTTAACCCTCTTAGATTATATATATATATATATATATATATATGTTTGTTCTTAGTGGCGTATTATTCCACATGCATTATCATTCCCTTATAATGATCGACGCTAGGATAATCGCATAAACCCTATTTTCTAATATTATTTTTAGGAACATTCCTATGGATGACTCTCTTTATCTCTTTCATGAAACAAGTCGATGATTCCTATCTGCACTACGTAAACACAAGCACACATATCATGAGGAAATGAAGGAAAATAGCAACAACCCTGAGAGACCGTAAGGGCGGAATGGGTGCCTAACACCTTCCCACTTCGTAACTTAGCCTCTGGACCCTTTTCGAATCATTTTGGTTTCGCATGTATCAGTATGTCTTTGGATGCTGTCCTTCGGGATGGATCCCTTTTCTTTTTTCTGTTTTGAGTAAAATAAACTGTGACTTTATCTCTCTATATTTCTCACCTCGTCAACGACGCCGGCTGAAGCACTCCCGAGAGGGACGCGCGGGACCTAAAGGGATCCTCTCCCACTGCGAGGACATATCCGGGGATGGACACACATTCCATTAAATGTTTCCATTCAACCTTTCCCATGCCAACTGGAGGAACATCAAGAGTATTAAGTAGCATAGCAGTCTTAAAGTTCCTCAACCTATCGCGACCATTGGTGCTCGGCTGATCCGACAAACAAAGAGGACGAATGTAGGAATCTTCACCATGAAAGCCATAATCTCCTTAGTACTTTCTCTCTAAGATTTAGTGAATTTCATAAGTCAGAATCCTTTTGGAATCAATGCTGAACGGAGGGTCAAGATAAGCCAATGCCACAGTTCACTTTTTTCATCTACCTTTAAGAGTGTTAGTACATTCAGCCATCCCCACTTATAACCTTCTAGGTGAGATTGCTCCAATTGATTCTCTATATGAGTTATTTTTTCCTCATATCCATCCATCCAGACATCATTGGGTTATTTATGAAATTCAAAGGTTAATCGATCCACTTGGTCTTGAAGCTTTTTAATAGCTTTATTTTTATCCTTCAACATAGATGCTTGGTCGGCCAAGGTTTTCTTGGTCCTTTCTTCATCTTCAGTAGGTTGAGCAACTATCACATGCTTGGAAGATTGTCCGGTCTTACCCTCCTTTAAAATTTTAAACTCATCCATTAATCGATCATTCTTCATATCTTAAAATTATGTTCCTTCACTAGGGACAGAGGCTGAAAACCTCTTCAAGCTTTACAGTTCAACCCTAGGATTGTTATTTTCCTGCTCCAATAACTTGGAAACTTCTCGAGCACTCTCCACTTCTCAATTTAATAAGAACTCTTTCCTCCTGAATACTGAGGAAATGTCTTCGAGTTTCTTATCAAATCCAAAGTTATTGCTCAGTGAATTATACTTGGATTTATAATAAAAGTGTAGTAAAGACAAAGAAAGGTTGTGATCTTCTTACAGTTGCTCAATCATTTCGTAATAGGCAACATTGTTGGCTACTTCCCTATCAAATAGACCACGTACATGGAGGTAGGATTTTTTAACTTGGTCTGAGGCATTAATGCTGAGTAACCCCTCTAACTCGGCATCGGTAAAATCTATATGCCCAACTCTGGACAATCTAAAGATGCTTCTGAGAAAGTCGTTCTCAGAAGATATGATAGTAGTTTTCCTGGAATATAGTTATATAAGAAATGCAACATATTAAAAGTAAAATTATGAAGAAAATAAAAAATAGTGGTTCAACTGAACGACCATTCCATTGCTTACATAAAAAAATCATTACAAAATTCTTGTCATTATAACCCAAAATAAAGAAAAAGAAAAATTCAACAGCATCATCAAAAATAAAGAATCACATAAAAAGAAGAACTAGCTAATAGTCTATAAGAGTTACACCTTCTCTTTGTCCTTGGCAACTTCTTTAGGGGGACATAAGCTTTATCCATATGCACAATTGAGGACTCCCCAGAGCCTTATTCATCACTAACTTCTTCCTCAATATTAAGGGGAGTACCAGGGTCAGTTGAATAGATCAGAACCTTCAGTTGTGCCGACCTCCTTCAGTGTATCAGTCTAATTGTCCTTAAAGGAGACTTTTTTTATATACTCAATACGGATAGAAGTAGCAGTGAAGCCCTTCTCCTATCCCTTATTAAAAGAATCCTTCTTGCCCTTCTTATATTGAGCCTTCAGTTTTAACATCTTCTTTCTCTCAGCATACACTTTAATAGCTGAGTTAACTTCCATTAGCTCAATAGTCTTTGATTTCTCCTCGATTGCTGTCACTTTATCCTCACTTTATTTGTATTTCTTCTGCCATTGCTTTTGATCTCTATCATGGGCCGCAGTGTAATTCAAAGACTTCTTTAAGCCTTCAAATGATTCCTCCACATCAGTTGATAATTCCCTCAATCGGTCATCCCTTATCAGCAATTGGTCATAATCGACCAAGAACTACAAAGCAATCGAACAACAAACCAAGTATCAAATATTAATAAGGATAGCAGAAATTGAATAAGATAAGTAGGCGAGTTATAATTACCAAAGCAAGATTTTGATTAGCCCTCTCTATCAACCTAGACCTTGTCATTATAGCTAGTGCCGACCTATCAGCATGTAAGTTTCCTGAATGGATCAAGCCTCTGGACAAACTAGGGTTCACTACCATAGAGGCAGACTCTGCAGCAGCCTTATTAGCTAAAACTTTCTTCACCACTTCCTACTAAATAACGTGCCCTCTCTTCAACCTCTTAAATTGAGTCTCAATCTCCTTAAGCTCCTTAGTAAGGATAATTATTGGTCTGTTAGAACCACCTTTACTAGCATTCTTAAAACCACCTTCAACTATAATAGACTTCTTGAGTGTTAACATCTGGTTGAGAAATTTCCTTTCTACATTTGTCCTGGAAATGAACTAGGGATGGTACTAATATCTATGGACTCAAAAGAGTCAGACGATTTTCTAATTTTCAACTCTTTTTTAGCCAAAGAGGTAAAAATAGGCTCCTCTTCCTCTTCAAGGTTACTGGGGGATTTTGGTATGGTATCTGTTGGTTGGGAAATGAATGAAGTGATAGCACTCTTGTATTCACGTAAACCAAAGGCTAACCCAGTGTGTTCCTCTCCTAGTCTTTGTTGGATTAACCAAATAAACTTCAAATCTTCAAAATTAACTTCTGAGTCACGAGTGGACTTTGTCTTCCGTTCCTCTGTAGACAAACCAAATACAAATGTTGGTCGGCATATTATCAAACAATTAAAAAGTATAGGAAATTTAAAAGTTCAAAAAAATTATTGACCCATGACACGCCCTTCTTGGGTACATCCAGGACCCTTATACCTAACCCTATCACGAAGGGGAGCATGTTGCTAATTTTTCACTACCACTCCATAGTCCTAATAGTCTTTATTGAAATCAGGAAGATTAACCACCAAAGGTCTGTTAGCTTCTCTCATCTTCAGGAAGTATGTGTTATCTCCTATGCTACCCCGCTTATAACAATACATTAGTTCGGTAATCTGTATGTGGGTTCTATATATTTCATTCGAGATTAACCTCGTTCACTACACATCAAGTATTGGGGGAAACTCTAACAGAAACCACATCAAAATATTAGCGAAACTCTAAAAAAAGTTGATTGGGAGAAAAGGTAATTTCACACTATGCAATAAAAGAGTAGGAATCTAGTGTCCTTCCTCTAGAGCTAATACGTCTATGGGACCATTAACCACGTCCAAGGTCATCCAGTCATGAATTTTTCTTCTCTCCTTCACTCCTATACCGAACTTTCATCTATCATATACACTATACTTTCTAAAGCAACAAACAAAAGAGATGAAGAAGAAAAAGGCTTACTGATTTCCCAAAAACTACTGCAAGTTCGAACGATAGCAAAGAAACCTAAAAGAACTATAAATATGGGTGTGAACGTTTAAGGTAGAGAGAAGAAACCATCCTTTTATACGTTCTACAGGTTAATCTCAAAGATTGAGAATGGAATGATGAGCTGAATGACCGATTAAACTTTCGACGATCGCATGCTTTCCAAAGGTTAGAAAGACTAGCGTACCCTTTAGCGGTTCGCTATTTTTCAAACTATTGAGAAATGTGCCACTCTATTGATGCAATCGGTGGAAAAGTACAAGTCTCAAAGGTCAGCGGTCGACCTCCACTGTATTGGGCGTCGAATAACTTTCTAGAGCAAATACTCCATCCTTTCACTAAACCATCAAGCATGGAGCATTGGGGGACTTTGTTGTGGGTCAAATTATTTGTGCCATATGGACCAATGAGATAGGGACGCATTTCATCATAAGCATACCTCCCAAAGTTTCGTTTATACTTAGCCGGGTCCAAAAATACTTGGTTGGCATACCATCCAACTAGCGTAAGAAGATGAATTATCAAACAGAAGAAAGGTCACTCTCACATGGGAATTATCAATAGTCATTCCACATGTACCCTAGAAGATCAATAGTCTAATTTATTATATATGGGTGTAAATTCTTGAATATATAAAGGTATTCCATCCCTTAGTTTCCAAATAACCATAAATATATCATTCCCCTTACCTCAAGGGACAAGTCAATTGCTCATAAGTAAGACTGCACGAACTTCTATGCAACTACCCACAATAGTAATATTATAACTGTAGACATAGGCTTTTTCTTAACTGCACTACGTTAAAAATCTCTCTTGTCTTGTTTATTTTCTTCCTTATTCCTTATATAATTATCCATGATTACGAAATTGGTAATTTATAGTTAAGATAATATCTATATCAATTTTGGACATCAACAATAGTATTCTTTTGTAATGAAAAAAATAAGTTGCAAAAATATTTCAGGAAGAAATAAAGACTATTAGCAAGGAATTTTATCCGTCACAAAATATCTTCTGCAATGAAATAAATATTGTTATAAAGGTGATTATTATTTGCAATCAAAAGTGTCTTTTTTGCAAAGAAAAAGATTTTTACAAAAGACTTTTAGCAACGAAAAATTAACATTTGGAAAGGAATTTTAATTCTCTCAAAATATCTTTCTGATAGGATTTTTTAGTATCTTTTGCAACAAAATATTCATTATAAAAGATTTTTAGTCAAATTATGAGAACTATTTTGCCACAAAAAAGCTTTTTTCTTCCAATGAAAAATTTCTTGTATCATATTTTTAGCGACGATGAAAAAAATTTCTTACAAAAGATCTATGATGGCTAGTGCGAGGAAAGTTGCAAGGAAAAAAATCGTTGCAAAAGGTTTTTGCAACAAAAATATACCTTTGGCAACGATTTTTTCCTTGCTAAAAGCCATAATTCTTGCAGTGAGTACACAAAAAAAAAAGAACCAAGAATACAAATTCTGAGAAGGCAAGAAAAATGACGAGAAGAAGACAAGGAGGTTGGGTACAAAAAAGTATGGGTGTCCATTTTTATTTAAAGGATTTAAAAGTCAAGATGATGACAACTGGAAAGTGCAATTTATATGCGGTATGCACAATCATTCACTGGATGAAGATACCACATCTGGAGGTCGATTGTATGTCGGGATACTTTACATTCGTAAAAAAAATGTTTTTGATATAACATTTCTAGGTTAAACTGACAATCAATTACAAAGCCTAAGGCCACGACAAAATAAAAGGGTAAGAATTGAAAAATAACATATGGTCACAACATGACTGAGAAAGAATACAATGCGTCACTATTAGATGAGTTTAATTAAAAAATTATCAAATTTATCATTATTCGGATGTGGCATTATATGGGCACTGCGGGTACGGGTGTTGTGCCGAGTTATTGCATATGAGTGCTTGTCAACAAATGTTGACTGAACTAGGCGAACGTAAGGAATTGAACTTGCCAATGTTAGGCATTAATTGAACTTATAAAGATATTAAGGAAGCGTAAGAAGTTTTTGACAAAAAATGTGTGCACCATCGATAATGGATGTAGTTTCCATTTATCGGTTACTTGTTTGCCACTGCATTCAACTGTGTCCTTTATGTGTATTCTCCCAAATAAAATATCACATACTTGCCACTACGGATTGGACCAACCACTAACGTTTTAAATATTGTGACAATAGTATTATATGTTAACAATCATTTCATGCAATTAAGTCTGAAGCAAAGAGCTCCTATGCCGCACATTCCTCCAGGTTAGATATATCATCGTTACTTAGATGCTCAACGATGGGCAGATTCAGTGAGTGGTCTCATTACTAAGTGGGACAACCTTATAGGTTGCCCATCCTTAAAGTTACCTTCAATTCAAATGAATATTGATAAATATATGTAACTTTCTTTTTAACTCATATCAGTTGTTGAAGTTACTTACTATTTATTATAGAGTAATTATGTTTCTTTTTATGTTTTTTTAAAAGCGCATGGATATTTAAACATATATTGTGTGATTAAATTACATACTGCTAACTACAGATTCAAAGGCATGGAAAATACCCAACCATTGCATTATTCTTTCAACTAAACCTCATACATATAACTAACAAATGTAACCCATTTTTTGGCGTTTTGCAGGAAAGCATGAGTGGAAATTATCTCACAAACGTATTTTGGATAATTAAATTAGTAGATAAATATTTTGTTGTTTCAGATTTTTTTACTAGTACGTAAACATTAGTTTTTTGAATGCTGAACTTCGTTTTTAAGAACTTAATGGTTACATGTTTCATCATTATGTCATTATTATTTCGTAGAATGTTATAGGGGTGCACACGGTTCGGTTTGGATCGGTTTTGGTACTAATCCGAGAACCGAACCGACCTGGGTCGGTTCCAAATTTTTGGAACCGGAACCGAACCGACTTTAATACAGAACCGAACCAAACCGAACCAGCGGTTCCCGGATCGGATCGGATCGGTTTTCGGTTCCAAAATCATATTTCATAACTAATTTTTTTTAAGATTAATGTGTTTCATAACTAATTTTTTTAAGGTCAAAATTAATTTTGACCACAATAACTTAAGTTAGAAACTCAAATAATCACAAAAATATAAATTACAAGTGTTGAATATATTAAATAAATATATATATGTAATTATAAATCGGTTCGGTCCCGGATTGGTTCGGATCGGATCGGTTTTCGGATCAGATTGGTTTTTTTTACCCTGGAACCGAGAACCGAACCGATGTATCGGGTTTTTTTTCAAACCGAAGCCAAACCATTGAGCAAAAAAACCGAACCAATACAGTCGGTTTGGTTCGATTTATCGAATTTTCGGTTTCGATGTGCACCCCTAGAATGTTAATGATAAGTGTATTTTTTATCGTTAATTAAATATATATCATTTCTAATTTTTTTGTGTATAATACATGTGTTGCATGGTGGAAAACATAATAAAAAAAAGGTAGAGCGAAGATAAATTTACTAAGAAATGATAAAAATTAAAAAAAAAAAGAATGAGAATAAGAGAAAGAGGAAGAGGAAGAAAAAAAATAAAAAGAAAAAGAAAGAAAGCAAGTTTGTTAAAAAAGTGAAAAGTATCAAAGATGAATAAAACATATGAAAATAAAAGATGAAAATAATTGTTTAGAGTGTTTGCATGTGTGTTTAAAGTATATTTTATTTTTCATTTAAACTACCCCATGAAGTTGAGTGGATAAATAGGAAGACAACCCAACAACATGAGTATATTAAGACTAGGGTGGTTAGATAAAATTAAGGGGTTGAAATAAAATCTCCCGTAATAAAACCAAAGACAACGCGAACAATGCATGAACCATATGAGAAAGAATAAGATAATTGTTCCGCGGGTATCATGATATGTCTTGGAAAACCCTATATCACTACAGACTTTTGGAATATCATATATTCATTATTAATAGGAAAAGATTACTACAATATACTTATCCCACCATTTAGATAAATATATAATAATAATCTACTTCCCCATAGTTGATAGAAAAATGTGGTTAATTTTTTTATTAAGGGATTTTACATATAAGTCTCATTTAAAGAGATTTTCATAAATAAATCATATTGACTTTTCAACTATCAAATATGCCCCATTATTAATGTTTGAGACATTTATTTAACAAATTTACCCCTTTAAATCAATCATCCATAACTATCGGGGAAGTTAATCATGTGGTTGAACGTTTAATCTATTTTTAAATCTTCAAATGACCATAACTTTATATTCACAAATTCACCTTTCGCTAAATTACTATTTCTGAAATCTACTCACCAAGATCTATCAAACAAGATCCACGAATTCTACAAAATTCTAAGTAAATAAAAAATTACATGGATAGTAAATATTTACCGTGTTCATAAAAAACTAATAGCATTTTATATCTCAGACGTTTTCAAAGACAGTAAACATTTACTATGCTAATAATACACATATAGTAAATATTTACCATCTCCATAAAAATTGAAGAAAACACGTTATTTTTATTTTTAATACATTATATTGAATGTGGATCTTATTTATAAGGCTTGATTAGTTGCTTTCAAAGATAATAATTCTGGATTTGTATATTGAAAGTTATAGTTCTTTAATGTTTGAAAGGAAAAAAAATAACTACCAAATTAAATTTGGAGGGAATATGGGGAGAGGGGCATATTAGTAAAGAAAAATTCATAAATTTAAAATTATAACGTAATTAATGGTTGACTAGTTAATGGGACTTAAATAAGAAAATACTCTCCAAACATAATTTTCATATAATAATCCCTTCTAATTATGTACCAAAATATGAAAAGAAAAATCAAACGTTAAATGTAAATTATTTATGAATAAACTTATTGGATAAGTGAAGCAAAAGTAGGATTATACTAGACTAATCCTATCAATGGACTGGGATTTGATCCAGACTCAACCCAACTACCTGATACTCAACCCAACTCAACTCAACCCAAAAATCAAAAGTAGGATTATCCTACTACCCAAATACTCTATTACCCGATTATTGAACGGACGGGGCCTAGTATATACCATACCCAACACGATAAAGACCCAACTATGCTATAATTACCTGAGTTACGTAAATATATATTACATTTTATAGAGAGTTTTTACCATTAGATTATTTTTTTACATAACGATTCATGCACATTTTTCAAAGCATTACTCACCCTAAATATATCTATTTACTGCATATGCCACAAAAAACCCACCTCTCCATTTTTCTCTATCTCTCATACTCTCGTCTTTAATCATCTCTCTAATGATGCTACTAAAACCTACTTATATTTCACATCTCTAAATCTATGTTTGGTTTGTTTTATCTCTCGATCTTTTTCATAAACAAATCCTCAAATTATTTTCAAAGTTGTTAACGGCTAACTACAGGTAATGCTTTTTCTTTGATAATCAAAAGTCTATTTTTTTTAACAATCAATCTATCTTTGATAAGATTTTTATTTCATCATTAAACTACCAATTATTATTTCTTATAATCTATGTGGGTCGGACAAAGGGGGTGGGCCCCATGTCCTAAAAGGTATCATTTTTGCCTAACAAAATATAAACCCGATGGGTATTCAAGTAGGTTCAAATCTATTACATTTCTATGCTAATCGGAGACAGTTTAGGGTAAACCAGGCCCATCTCCGACCCTTTTACAAACCTATACTAGAACATGGAGCATAACTTTCTTAACCCTATGTAAACAAGGCTTAACGTGACCATCCAATGTGATGGCTAAAATATAATTACTCAATAATGGACGCAAAATTTTTACGAGTTATTAATGTTATAAATAATAACTTTGGACGGACGTGTTAAACCTCACTAAATAAGGTCAACAATTTTGAACTCAATGATAAATATCCTCATTTTCATGCATCCAATACAAATATTTGGAGAAAAATTTAAATTTAATCACCCTCCCCTATTGGAGATTTTCTCGCTCTAAATAAATCCATATTGGGACAACATCAAAATTTATAGTTTTAACAATTTACATCCTCGCCTGTATAGCCATTTTTTAAAGAAAAAAAAGTCTACGTGTACCAAATTTTAATTTCTCTCCCCGCAGTAAACAATTTAGGGTTAAAAGAACTAAGCCCATTTCCCATGCTAAAATATTTAGCGTAGAAGTTATAAACCTCTTTCAACTTTTTTGTTTTGATTCATTTAATTAATAAAATATTAATCCAATTCAATTTAAAGTAGCTATTAAAATCTTCCAAAATAACCCCCCTCCCCCCCCCCCCCCCCCCCCCAAAAAAAAAAAAAACCTCATCCTCTTCTAATTTTGTCTGCATTCAACACAATACTCAATACCTCATTAGTCTTTTTAAAGGGGATTGAAGGTAATATCTAAATTAGAGAAATATTTCCCAATTAATAGAAGACACCCAAGAGAGGGAAGCAGTGGGGCATCTCAGCTCAGTAGCTCAACGAAGAGACTCAGTGATGCAGTGCAACGAGAAAACTGGCTGAGAGAGATCTTCTTTATCTTCATTTCTTTCTTAGTCAAATTGTATATTTTAAATACATTGATTGTAATGTTGTAGCTACTTGTAATATTGACTGTGAGGTTAAACGGTACTCACGAGAGACCAAGCCTGGCAGGGTCTGGGAGAGCTTACATGATCTATCGAATGACTTCGTCGTGGGAACTTCAGAGGGAGTTGGTTGGAGCATTGAGAAATTAGGCACCATTAGGACTTGTCCTGACCATATTAGATACACCTGGTAAAACACCAAGTGATCTGTTCATCATGGAAACTTATATGGAGTAACCTTGAGTTCCATCTCATCTTGGGCTTTGAGTCAAAAGGTACCCTACCAAATGTCGCATCTACATTACAACCGTCGTCACTAGCTACCTGCCCGCTTTCCAATCCGAACTTGAGTAAACCACTATGGTATTGGGGCTATTAGACGGTGCGGTTAGTCACCTCTATCATGACAATCCTCTGATGCATAGTGTGTAGGCAAAAGGCATGTCCTGGAATTAAATGATTATGACGTAAAGTGTGCGAATCCATCAAACATTTAATGTTTAAGACTTAAAGTGTTGAAGGAAGGTCTTTCACATTAATGAAGACTGAGACGTCTCGAGAAGGGGTGTGGGGCTGTTTATGGGACTCAACCACTTCTGAGATAAGGGAGTTCTTTCTAGAGATTTATTTCTAGATAGAGAATATATCAGAGAGAACTTATTGCAAACCAGGGAGTTTACTCACCCATCATTATCATTTATTCTAAAGCTTTGAATATCCAACAAGCGATCCTTCAGAGGTTGTTGGTGTGTTGGCTACCTCCCGATGTGTATTTAGGGTGCTTACTTCTCTCTCCCTTTGAGTGAGTTGTTTTCGAGTTTCCTTTATTGTTATTTGAGTTATACACGAGAGACTTGTGAGTTAAATATGAGTGTTGATTATATACAATATCGTGTGTTCATTTGTATTTATTAAAGAGTTCTTGGGTGATCGTTCATCACCATATCTATAGGGATTACACCTCAACTGGTATTATTACACTCCCAGACTTCAAGGGGACTACCCTCTTACATTTGGCGACCCCGTTGGGGAAGTATTCTTCTAAAAATATGGTGCCAGATAACGTTAACCATACCATTAATTTTAACGCTATCTAGCGTAACAAGGAATAAACGACGAGGGAGCCTGAGGCTTCCAGGGATGAGGTTCCTCGGGTGGAGGTTCCCCAACTTCAAACGATAATCAGAATCCCAACGGTGGCATAAGCCTCCACTAGTGTCGTGTTGGGACAGGCACATATGTCCCTTCTCATGGGTAAGTTCTTTGAGTTCTTACAGAATTCCATATCTGCAATGACTTTAGGATGGGGATTTGACCCCAGCTCCTTCATAGCGATAGCCCAATCAAGCATAGCTTCAACGGTACCTCCCCCCAAGAGCATTGTGCCTACCCCTATCCTAACGGTGAGTTCCCTAGGTGTGGCAAGTATTCCACCTGTGGTCCCTCGGCCCATTGTTGTAGTGGTTGATAAAATTCCTGATTCTGCCTTGGAAGGAATGAGGAAGGAGACTCATAATGAGATGCTAAAGATGATAGCAGCTTCCTCGTAGTCAGCCAGCGAGGTAACATCGGTGTACGATTTTTGTACTCCTTACCCTCAGGAGTACAATGACACCCTACTCGAAGGACTACATTCCTCTTTTCTTTAATAAGTACATAGGAAAGGAAGTAACCCCAAAGGAGAACATAAAGCACTTCATTGAGCATCTGGGGGCTCATTGAAACAACAAGAAGCTAAGGTTGAGGGAGTTTTCCAAATCCCTCACCAATAAGTCTTATACCTCGTACTCTCACTTGGCACCAAAGAGTGTATCAACGTGGGAGGAAATGCACATTATGTTTTTCTAGAAGTTCTTTCTGGCAGAAGATGAGTTCACGTTGACACAACTGGGTAGGGAGAAGCAACGACTAGGGTAAAAAGTGGTGGTGTACGTTTGAAGGTTCAGAGAAAGGTCCCTCGAAGTGAGAAAAGAGGCCAAGGAGTCTAAAATACTTCAAATTTATGCTGAAGGTTTGCTCCCAGAGTATATATTTTACCTTACCAAAGAAATGCATAAAGGAACTTTTGCATCATTTTTAAAGGCATCAAGGAACACATCGTTGGCCGTATGGCCAAACCCTTTCGTGGTGCCTATGATGTTTAGGCAACTAATACAGCCTATTGTGGCACGTGGTTAACCCTTATAAATAGGATACCTGATAGGGGAGAGGGGGTCAAACAGTCGAAAAGGGATAACACGAGAAAGTTCGATAGAGATATAGATGATCCACCACCACTCCCTTGCACTATTGGGGAGGCTGTTAGTTATTACAACACTATGGTCCAAAGAGGGACAGTATCTGAACCCAATGATACTCCAACTATGGATCCTGATGCAGAGACAAGAGCTAATCCCAAATATTTCCAGATCCATCGAAAGATTGGTCACCTAACGGCAACCTTCTTTACACTAAGGAAGATTATAAGTAAATACATGAAAGCAGGGACTCTATAGATCCCTCAGGAGAACGTCAACAATAACCCACTATCGAACATCAACAATAACCCACTACCAGCACATATGTCTAATCTAGTAGTTTTTTATGATGAAGAGTCTGAACAAGAGGTGAGGGAGCTAGAGATTAAATGAGAAGAGTCTGAGGATGCATTAGAGGAGTGCACCAGGGGAATAACTAACGTGGTGATAGCCTATGATGATGCTAGTGCCAAAGATGTGAACGATGTGTGCAATTTAGATAATGAAGAAGTAGATCATGGGCTAGAGTACCATGTCGTATCTCGATCGCCCAAGTTCTCGTGGTGCTTTGAGTAAGTGGGAATTTCGAAGGAAAGTCGACTGGAGATAACGCAAGTGATCTTGGACATTACACGAAAGAATACAGTTCCATCACAAAGATAGAGGGGCCCCATGTCCAAGTTGGTAAGAAAGTTCTTGTCTGAAGTGACTTTAGTAACGCTGATAAGGCCATAAGGTTCCCGTACAATAGGCCCTTAAATGTTACGGCTAGTATCAATGGTATAAGTTTCGCAAGGACCCTGATGGATGGGGGAGAATCGATAAATATCATGCCCATCAGCGCATTCTATGCATCCAATATTTTTGAGGAAAGGATGATACCAATGCCTTTGGTGATTTTTGGTTATAACGACCAGTCCTCCAAGTTGATTGGGTATGTGAATGTTAGAATTATAATGGGAAATCTCACTTCACATATTAAATTTCATGTGATTAAGAGTGCTACTTCTTACCACCTTCTGATACGAAGGGTGTGGACGCACAATCACAGTTTAGTCCCATCGGCATATCACCAATACGTTAAGGCAAATGTGAAAGGGACTGAGATCATTATACGTGCAATAAACAAGACCTTTATAATCGAAGAGACTCACCTGGTGGATATAATATTCTACACATAGCTGGATGAGGATTCCTATGTCCTAACGAGAAGAGTGGAGCAAGCCAAAATTCCCTCTATTAGAGAAAGAATGGGGCCTATGAATGGTGTACTAGCGAGGGAGAAGGAAGAAAATAAGTAGCTGAAGAGGTTAATCCTATTGATTTTAGACCTCAGAATAACTATAAGCATCTCAGAGATAGGATGAGGCCTAGGATGGACTCAATGGATCATGAGGCCAAACGACAGAGCGTGCTGAGTAAGTTTTTAAGGAATAGGTTAGTGGAAGCCTCAAGAGAGAGGAAATGGAAGGCAGCTATAACGACCAAAAAATAGTACAAGAAGATGATAACAGAGGATGGGAAGGTGATCTATCGCATTTGAAGGTGTGAGCGGGCGATCGAATGAGCTATTTCAAAAGCTGACGAAGAGGCTGACCCTGTATATGAGTGTTTCTTGATGGACTAACAGGGGAAATCCATGGTCTTAGACAACTCTAACATACAACAGTTTGTTAAAGAAGTGAGACAAGAGCTAGAGTACATAAGGGATCACCCTAAGCCATAAGTGCAAGAGCTAGATCAGCTGGATCTAGCAGAAGAGGGAGAAGATCCAAGGCCCATATTTATTTCGAAGGATCTAATCAGAGAGAAAAGAAGGTCCTTGATTGTGCTAATTCGAGATTACAAAGACATTTTTGTATGGAAGTACATAGAGATAGAGGGGCTAGATGAAGCAGTAAGTTGCCACAAGCTAAACGTTATGCCTTGAACCATACCGATAAAATAAGCTACAGTAACTTACAATCCTTAACTGGATCTAAAAATTAAAAAGGAGGTGCAAAGTTTCTAGAAATAGGGTTCATCAAACTTATACATCACCCATTTTAGTTGTTAAGCATAAACCCAGTGGGAAAGAAGGACAAAAATCAGATAAGGATCTATGTGGACTTTAGGGATTTGAATAGAGCTTGCCCAAATTATGACTTCCCTCTGCCCTCCATTGATAGATTGATCGATGCAACTGCTGAACGTGAAATGTAAATCTTCATGGATAGGTATTTTGGGTTCAACCATATCAATATGGATCCAATTTATGCAGAGAAAATGACATTCAGAACCCCGTTAGGCAATTTCATATACAAGGGAATGCGTTTTGGGTTGAAGAATGCTAGGGAAACATATCAGAAAATGATGATGGACATTTTCTATGACTTCTTTCATAAGTTTTTATAATTTTATGTGGATGATCTAGTCATCAAGTCGAAGAAGGATGAGTCCCATCTGAACGATTTGAGAAAGGTATTCATTCGGTGCAGGAAATACAAGATGAAGATGAACCCGCTGAAGTGTGCCTTCGGAGTTACAAGTGGAAAGTTCCTGGTGTAAGGACATTATTTTATTGTCTGGCTTACATGTGAGTATGTCGTATACAGCTATACCCGTCGAAGACTTATTCAATTTCAATCATGCATCAAGACGAATCTGAATATCAATGTTCTTCAACATTCAAGTCTCTGCGAGATTAATTTTGGTAAGGTTGTTTTTTTTTACCTTAGCATTTCACTTAGAGTGTTGGGATAATTTTTCTAAAATTTTTTATAAGTGTTGGATTGGAGTTTTTTGTCAAAAATATTTGTCTAAGTGTTGAAGCGAACAGGAATAAAAATTATTTTTCACTCAGCTCGTTCGAGCGACCACTGCTTGTCGTTCAAGCAACAGGATGATGTCGCACGAAGCTGTCGTTCGAGCGACAGAGCTATTTGGTTCGAGAGACTTCTCTCATCGTCTGAGCGACGCGCCGCCTTAAGTTTTGTTTATATAAAGTGTGTTAAACCACCCCGTTTTCGTTAAGAAGATCGACATTTTTCATTTTTCACAAACTGAAAACCAGTAGAATTCTATGTCTTCTTCATTTAGGGTTAAAATCCTTTCGTTTTCAATTCACAAATCATCCCAATCTTTATGTGAATTGTTTTGGAACCCAAAAACATAATTTTGTGAAGTTTCTCTTGTAGAAAAGATCTCTACTGCTGATCTAGGTGCCATTTGAGGGAGGTACTGGGTTGACATGACTAAGTGTCAAAGGGAGTACTCGTGGATGTTCCTGGGCTGACTGAACTACGGTATTTTTGGAGTCACTGCAAAATTCCATTGCTAATTTAGGTTATAGCCTATGAAAGTTTGATGAAGTAAATTCTTTGCACATTTTACTTGTTATCATTGTGAGTATTATTAGTGAAATAAAAGGTTTTGACCTTCGATAGTTTTTTTTGAAATCTTTGAGTCAGCAATTTATATTTGTTTGTATTGGCATGATCCACTACTACTAAATGTATGTTTTATGGCTGAATTAAATTGGATTAAAAATTGACACCGATTAAATAAGGTTAACATGGAAATTTGCATATCCGGTTTAATCAACATCACATCGCGCATTTACAAATCGATATTAGAGCTTATTTAAGTGATCACCACTTTTACAAATTGGTATCAGAGCTTATTTAAGTGATTACACATACTTTCTCAAATTAGTATCAGAGTGGGTTTCTCAAAGTTATCGAGTGATTCTTGTTTTTCGCAAAATTTTGTGATATTGATTTTTTTGAAAAATTAGATTTTTAAGATCTTGCATGTTTTACGATGGAGCACTTATGCAATCAGATGCCTCCCCTTGATGACATGCATTAGAATTTTGATGATTTAAATAGTTTGATTTTGACGTTTGCGAAACGGATTGATTTTTTGGAAAACAAATCTCGTTTTAAATCCGCTATGGATATTTTGAGAATGGTTCAAAATGAAAGAGATTTTTATCATGAGAATTTATTTCTTTGGACCGGGACTTTAATGCTTTAAAATTTTCCAAAAAGGAGAGTGATGATAGAGTCCTATTTTTAGAAAAATAATTGTTGGACTTTAAAAATTCTAGGATTTGTGTTTGTGCCAAAGAAGATAAATATATTTGAGTCAATGAGTATGTGACACGTGAGGAGAGTCTTAGGGAAAAGTGTGTTATTTTAAGGGAGAACGTGATAACCTTCTAGGAATAATTGAAAATTTAGAGAAGGAGTCCCTAAAATTGGAAGAGTCTAATTCTTTGCTTGAGTAAAAAAATTTAGAGTTGAAAAACGATTTGACAGACTCGAGTAGTATTGGTAGCAATGGTAGTGGTTCGTCGTGTTCTCATGTTTTGAGTGTTAAAGCCAAGACCATTATTTGTTTTAGAGGGTCAATCAATCCCAAGGACATTATAAAAGGTCATTCCATAGGTGTCGTTCCACCCATTTACACATGTTCACATTATGGTAGGAAAGGGCACCTTAGGCATTTTTATTTTGATCTTGGAATTAGTCCTAAGAAGTTGAAGTCGAGTGTTCCATTGGTTCCCAAAACCTCCATGCGTTATTGCACACCTATTTGGGGTTAGGAAATCACTTTTATAGGAACTAGATGTTAGACTTGTTGATTCTCGATTGCTTACACATGATTCTTCTGTTGCTATATCTTATAGATGATTGTGTATGCATGGCTTGTTTGTTATATGCTAGTTGTACTTCATGATATATGTTTGCTAGTGTTATGACACATATACTTTTTGTATTAGATTTTTGTTTTTGATAAAAATTTTTAAAAATACAAAAAGATTTTATTTTGACAAATTATTTAGAAAAAGACAAAACGAGTTTTGTATTTTGTTTACACTGTTTATGAATGGACATTTAGGATGACCAAGTCACAATTTCATTCCATATCCATGTGACTATTTGATAGTATTTTGATATGCATCATCATTTCATTTTTGTGCTTTGAGTAATTGAGATGTGATTTGTTGTTACTACCAACATGTTTGACTCATGAGTCACTTTAATGCACACTTGCACGGATTTGTTTAATTATTTTTCTTGTCTATCACATGTTGGTCGATGTGCTTTCATTTCAATTCTGTCTTTAAAATGAAATAAATGCGATAGAACTTGACAATGAAAGTAGTGCATGTAAGAACCGTTGATGTGAGTTTGTATGCTTTAATTGAAAAACGGGGAAGTGTTACGAAAGGTACTCATTTATCCCTTGCGATTAAGCTACTGTTTAAATCGAACCTAAATAAAAATTTGACAAAAACAGAAGCCGAGGTCCAAAGAGGTTGAAAAGAGCCCGAAAAAATTTAAATGAAATAAAAAGAAAAATATGCCATAAAGTCGGCCAATTTAATTTATTTTCACCACCTCAAAAGAAAAAATAAAAAGAATTATTATTTATGGCGGAGTTTGGATGGAATATAAAACGGGTTTCCACGTCTTGACAATGTCATGAAAAAATATTACATAGGTTTACATGAAATTGGTGTGAAAATCATGTTTGACTTTGATTTGTCGATTTGATTAAGACGATATTATCTAAATTCTCATTTTTTTAACACCTAATGATGATTTTGAAATAAACCGAGCGCCCATGAAACTATGCCACACGCGCAAATGAACATACTCTGATTTCATGCAATGTTTTTCTAATAACATATGTATGATCAAATCAAGAAAAACTTTATTATCTAACTAATCAGATTTTAATACATGCGGAAATTAAAATAAATTAAATCTGATTTAATTAAAAGTTAAATTAATAACAATCTGATTTATTACGATAAAATCCAATATATCTCATATAAAGAATTATTCCAATTCAAGAAATTAAATCATGTAACAATTTTAATTATAAATCATACAAAGAATAAGATGAGGATAAGAAGATAACAAGTATGATTTTTTAACGTGGTAAAAATCCAAACTTGTGAAAACATCCACGACTCCCTCTATGGAGTAAACAAAAAATTCCACTAAAAATAATTTTACAAGAGTTACAAACACCCAAACATGCAACGCAAGATCCTAAGCAATTCAGTCTTGAAACATATACCTACCCGAGTTACTCCACTCTAAAAGGTCTTCCCTCCACGGCGTTTCTGATTCTGATACTTTAATCTCCTTTGCAGTTTTCTTTGCTTTAACTCCTTGCCTCTTGTTTTAGCGAATTCTAACTCAGTCAAAACTGATCTCCCAACAACATACTAGTTGTGCAAAACGTGCAAGTGAATATGTTCTAAATGCAAACCATGCAAGAACTTAATTCAAATCTCAAGCATATAAGTTTTCTTCAAAAACTTAACAAAAATACATTTGTAATCAAGCAAATAAGTTTTCTATAAAAACTTAAGAAAAATGCATTTTCAATTAACAATCAATTAAGTTTTCTACAAAAACTTACAAAATAAATTTTCAATCAAAAATCTTATAAACATTCTTTATAAGAAATACGTACAACACTTATTATGAACACACAACAAGATTTATTCAATCAGTTAAAATGTGTTCTCAATCTCTCAAAAATTTATTTTCAATTTTATGAGGAAAGTGTTTTTCAAATTATTTCATATATATGAGAAAACAGATCTTTAAAAAATGATTTTCAATAAACATGCAAGATCCGGAGAAATTCTTATTTAAACATCATATAGCATTTAACACAAAATCAGAATATTTCGATCATAAAAATATTCAATAAAATTCGGATCTAAAAATCTAAGGAATTCTAGTTTTTGTAAAAAATTATTTCAGCATGAATGCACTTAAATTCTATCTACAATAACACAATATTTCAATCTCTAAAGTTATGAGATGCTGTGTAAGATCATTGAGAATTTAAAAACAAAAACAGAATAAAGATGAAGTAGAATGAACACAATGTGTAAAATAATACTTTCTTCTCTCTTAGATCTCTCTCTCTAATTCTCTATATTTTTCTCAAAAAATATTAAACCCTCTTGTGTTTCTCACTCTAGAAGATATGACTGAAAAAGTCTTTCAAAAAATCTAACTCCAATAAACTCTTCAATGAGGTTTATATAGGTGAGAAAACATTATTCTATAACCTTTTAAAATCAAGGGTTCGGATTAAAAGTTATTAATCTAGGGTTGAGATTAATTCGAGTTAAAACTAATTAACAAATTAACAACTTACACTGATGCCACAAACTCGGTCGGTTATAAAAGATTCAAGAACCTAAAACCACTAACAGATACAAACAAGGCAGTATAGGGTTTTAGTTGTAACAAACTCCAACGGATATATTCGGAACAGGTGGCATATAATCAATATCCCCCAATAAGATACAAACATTTATCTGACAGTTAAAAGCTATAACTAAAAAATATAACTGAGTGAGTGGGTACATTCAAAGGTTTAAACGGTCACAGCTTCCTTAGGCTAAAAAAGCTATGAACCAAGCAGGTCTACACCTTATGAGATCTCGAATAGAATTACAAATCTAAGGCTGAGAGTTATAGTCTTATCGTCCAACATCTAAAAGTATAAAGGCTGAAATGACAAGTCACCTTAAAGCTTGAGCTTCCTACTCTAAAGTGTAAGGCCGAAAGCATGTAGGAGGTATAAGAAATATCGATTTAAAGAACTAAACCCATGACAGAGATGGCCAAAACATAAGTGGTCAAAAGGTCTATGGCATGCAGATGTCTAAAGTAGGTGTAAATAAATGGCTTATAGCCGAGAGTTAATATGTAAAACCTTTAGTCTATGACAGGTATAGACTATAAACTTTCGATCAAAATTAGTAATGGCCTAAACACTGTGCGTTGATTCATTAGAACACACTAGAGCAGGTACAACACAGTCAGTTAAGGGTCAAAAGTTATACGGACAAAATCACTTTAAGGTTTAAAAAAAAATAAAGCTCCTAAAAGCACTTGGTTATAGCAGGTAATATACGCGGTATGGCCGAATCCTAGCAGGTCTACTAGTGGCCATAAGATTTGATGAGTCCCAAGACTAGGACTGCTCCTAATCGTACACAGCTATTGTACTTAATAAATGGGTATGGCCAAAAGTTTAAAAGGTGTTGTTTGAGGTTCAGAAAAGGACGAAAGCAGGTAATGAACCTAAATAACTAATGGGTCATAATAGGACGAAATCTAGACAAATCCAAGTGAGTCTTTAAAGTAAAAGACTACCAAATTTTTAACAGTTATGAACTAACTTTACCAAGGTAAAGGCCAAAAAAAAAATATTATTTCGAAAATTCATTTTAGTTTCAGAAAAATAATTCCGAAAATTATTTTGAAATAAGAAATTTATTTTAATTCAAAATTACACCAATTTTATTTTTAAAAATTATTTTCAGAAAAATAATATAATTTCATTTTTAGAAAAATATTATGCTTACAATTAATTAGACACACAATTAAAATCATAGATCAAGAAATGTGCATGTGTGCCTAATGTGCCAAGTGCAAATGCGTAATCACACGTGAATACCTTTACTCCAATATGGCGTTGAGTACAGTCGAGGCATGTTGAGTCGTCGAGTAACGTTGCAAGATGTACCAAGGAGAAGGCTCGCACTAAAAAAAATATTTTGACACAATATCCAAATTAGTTGAAATGCCTAAATAATGTAGACTCAAGTAAGTCAAATATTTAGGGTGTTTCAATCTCCCCCTTTGGATATTTGTGACAAAACCCTTCGAGTACATCATGGTACTCTTAGGAAAAAATAAATCACCTAATTCCTATACAACAATTCCTATTCTACCCAATCCACAAAAAAATCCTAGAAAATAAAAATTACAATACTCAACTATACATCAATTTACCATGACACCTTCTTGTGATTTCCTGCATTTAAAACATTAAAACCAAACTCACAAGAACAAGTGTATGATATCTAGAAATTGATAAATCATTTTAAAAACAAGATATCATGATAATAATTCAAGAATCAAGACTAATAAAATGATGTACTCTTCTCCCCCATTTTGTCTCAAATAGACAAAGGATAAAAAAATAATAACATGAGGAAGATTAAAAAAAATAGCTACCACAATAAACATATTAACGGTTCTAATCAAGTTCCACTCCTACATTATCATGATTTTAAGAGGTATTTTTTGCATTGACAAACATCCATACCCTAAAATCTTTGAGGACATATAATTACCATGATTATGATAGAAAAATATGTAAATATGGTAGAAAAATGAATAAAGCACATTCATTTAGTCTTCAGGGACTTCTCAAATAAAAAATAAGGGTAAATGACATATTAGACATAATTTAAACATATTCAGCATATTCTAGAGTAATCAACAACTATGGTCTCTCCCCCACAACCAATAATATGGTTATAAAAAAATTATGCTAAGCATAAAAACCATATAGGGGTTCTAGATTCAAGAAATAGAATGAGAACAATTAGGGTAGATTAAATAACATGTTGTCTACCATGAGGTCATACATATAAAAATCATCATCATATATGGATATAGAAAGTAATCAGATTTGTAACATGAAATCATATGATCAAGAAATAAGGATCAACACTCCAGACGGTTAAATCTTATTCGGAGCGACCCGCTCTGCTACCACTTGAAAAAAATCGAGCGCCCATGAAACTATGCCACACGCGCAAATGAACATACTCTGATTTCATGCAAGTTTTTCTAATAACATATGTATGATCAAATCAAGAAAAAATTTATTATCTAACTAATCAGATTTTAATACATGTGGAAATTAAAATCAATTAAATCTGATTTAATTAAAAGTTAAATTAATAACAATCTAATTTATTACGTTACAATCCAATATATCTCATATGAATAATTATTCCAATTCAAGAAATTAAATCATGTAACAATTTTAATTCTAAATCATACCAAGAATAAGATGAGAATAAGAAGATAACAAGTATGATTTTTTAACGTGGTAAAAACCCAAACTCGGGAAAACATCCACGACTCCCTGTACGGAATAAACCAAAAATTCCACTAAAAACAATTTTACAAGAGTTACAAACACCCAAACATGCAACGCAAGATCCTAAGCAATTTTGTCTTGAAACATATACCTACCCGAGTTACTCCACTCTAAAAGGTCTTCCCTCCACGGCGTTTCTGATTCTGATACTTTAATCTCATTTGCAGTTTTCTTTGCTTTAACTCCTTGTCTCATGTTTTAGCGAATTCCAACTCAGTCAAAACTAATATCCCAACAACATACTAGTTGTATAAAACGTGCAAGTGAATATGTTCTAAATGCAAACCACGCAAGAACTTAATTCAAATCTCAAGCATATAAGTTTTCTTCAAAAACTTAACAAAAATACATTTGTAATCAAGCAAATAAGTTTTCTATAAAAACTTAAGAAAAATAATTTTTAATTAACAATCAATTAGGTTTTCAACAAAAACTTACAAAATAAATTTTCAATCAAAAATCTTATAAACATTCTTTATAAAAAATACATACAACACTTATTATGAACACACAACAAGATTTATTCAATCATTTAAAATGTGTTCTCAATCTCTCAAAATTTTATTTTCAATTTTATGAGGAAAGTGTTTTTCAAAATATTTCACAAATATGAAAAAACAGATCTTTAAAAAATGATTTTCAATAAACATGCAAGATCCGGAGAAATTCTGATTTAAACATCATATAGCATTTAACACAATATCCGAATATTTGGATCATAAAAATATTTAATAAAATTCGGATCTAAAAATCTAAGGAATTCTAGTTTTTGTAAAAAATTATTTCAGCATGAATGCACTTAAATTCTCTCTACAATAACACAATATTTCAATATGTAAAGTTATGAGATGATGTGTAAGATCATTGAGAATTTAAAAGCAAAAACATTATAAAGATGAAGTAGAATGAACACAATGTGTAAAATAATACTTTCTTCTCTCATAGATCTCTCTCTCTAATTCTCTATATTTTTCTCAAAAAATATTAAACCCTCTTATGTTTCTCACTCTAGAAGATATGACTGAAAAAGTCTTTTAAAAAATCTAACTCCAATAAACTCTTCAATGAGGTTTATATAGGTGAGAAAACATTATTCTAGAACCTTTTAAAATCAAGGGTTCAGATTAAAAGTTATTAATCTAGGGTTGAGATTAATTCGAGTTAAAACTAATTAACAAATTAACAACTTACACTGATGCCACAAACTTAGTCGGTTATAAAAGATTCAAGAACCTAAAACCACTAACAGATACAAACAAGGCAGTATAGGGTTTTAGTTGTAACAAACTCCAACGGATATATTCTGAACAGGTGCCATATAATCAATAACACCCAATAAGATGCAAACATTTATCTGACAGTTAAAAGCTATAACTGAAAAATATAACTGAGCGAGTGGGTACATTCAAAGGTTTAAACGGTCACAGCTTCCTTAGGCTAAAAAAGCTATGAACCAAGCAGGTCTACACCTTATGAGATCTAGAGTAGAATTGCAAATCTAAGGCTGGCAGTTATAGTCTTATCGTCCAACATCTAAAAGTATAAAGGCTGAAACGACAAGTCACCTTAAAGCTTGAGCTTCCTACTCTAAAGTGTAAGGTCGAAAGCATGTAGGAGGTATGAGAAATATCGATTTAAAGAACTAAACCCATGACAGAGATGGCCAAAACATAAGTGGTCAAAAGGTCTATGGCTTGCAGATGTCTAAAGCAGGTGTAAATCAATGGCTTATAGCCGAGAGTTAATATGTAAAACCTTTAGTCTATAACAGGTATAGACTATAAACTTTCGGTCAAAACTAGTAATGGCCTAAACACTGTGCGTTGATTCATTAGAACACACTAGAGCAGGTACAACACAGTCAGTTAAGGGCCGAAAGTTATACGGACAAAATCACTTTAAGGTTTAAAAAAAATAAAGCTCCTAAAAGCACTTGGTTATAACAGGTAATATACGCGGTATGGCCGAATCCTAGCAGGTCTACTAGTGGCCATAAGATTTGATGAGTCCCAAGACTAGGACTGCTCCTAATCGTACACAAGTATTGTACTTAATAAATGGGTATGGCCAAAAGTTTAAAAGGTTTTGTTTAAGGTTCAGAAAAGGATGAAAGCAGGTAATGAACCTAAATAACTAATGGGTCATAATAGGATGAAATCTATACAAATCCAAGTGAGTCTTTAAAGTAAAAGACTACCAAACTTTTAACAGTTATGAACTAACTTTACCAAGGTAAAGGCCAAAAAAAAATATATTATTTCGAAAATTCATTTTAGTTTAAGAAAAATAATTCCGAAAATTATTTTGAAATAAGAAATTTATTTTAAATCAAAATTACACCAATTTTATTTTTAAAAATTATTTTCAGAAAAATAATATAATTTCATTTTTAGAAAAATATTTTTGCTTACAATTAATTAGACACACAATTAAAATCATAGATCAAGAAATGTCCATGTGTGCCTAATGTGCCAAGTGCAAATGCGTAATCACACGTGAATACCTTTACTCCAATATGTCGTTGAGTACAGTCGAGGCATGTTGAGTCGTCGAGTAACGTTGCAAGATGTACCAAGGTGAAGGCTCGCACTAAAAAAAATATTTTGACACAATATCCAAATTAGTTGAAATGCCTAAATAATGTAGACTCAAGTAAGTCAAATATTTAGGGTGTTTCAATCTCCCCCTTTGGATATTTGTGACAAAACCCTTCGAGTACATCATGGTACTCTTAGGAAAAAATAAATCACCTAATTCCTATACAACAATTCCTATTCTACCCAATCCACAAAAAAATCCTAGAAAATAAAAATTACAATACTCAACTATACATCAATTTACCATGACACCTTATTGTGATTTCCTGCATTTAAA
Organism: Sambucus nigra; assembly: GCA_949130495.1. Taxonomy (NCBI): domain Eukaryota; kingdom Viridiplantae; phylum Streptophyta; class Magnoliopsida; order Dipsacales; family Adoxaceae; genus Sambucus; species Sambucus nigra. Next base: position 216,052,297 of record OX422214.1, on the reverse strand, counting down.
ACATTAAAACCAAACTCACAAGAACAAGCGGATGATATCTAGAAATTGATAAATCATTTTAAAAACAAGATATCATGATAATAATTCAAGAATCAAGACTAATAAAATGATGTACTCTTCTCCCCCATTTTGTCTCAAATAGACAAAGGATAAAAAATAATAACATGAGGAAGATTAAAAAAAATAGCTACCACAATAAACATATTAACGGTTCTAATCAAGTTCCACTCCTACATTATCATGATTTTAAGAGGTATTTTTTGCATTGACAAACATCCATACCCTAAAATCTTTGAGGACATATAATTACCATGATTATGATAGAAAAATATGTAAATATGGTAGAAAAATGAATAAAGCACATTCATTTAGTCTTCAGGGACTTCTCAAGTAAAAAATAAGGGTAAATGACATATTAGACATAATTTAAACATATTCAGCATATTCTAGAGTAATCAACAACTATGGTCTCTCCCCCACAACCAATAATATGGTTATAAAAAAATTATGCTAAGCATAAAAACCATATAGGGGTTCTAGATTCAAGAAATAGAATGAGAACAATTAGGGTAGATTAAATAACATGTTGTCTACCATGAGGTCATACATATAAAAATCATCATCATATATGGATATAGAAAGTAATCAGATTTGTAACATGAAATCATATGATCAAGAAATAAGGATCAACACTCCAGACGGTTAAATCTTATTCGGAGCGACCCGCTCTGCTACCACTTGAAAAAAATCGAGCGCCCATGAAACTATGCCACACGCGCAAATGAACATACTCTGATTTCATGCAAGTTTTTCTAATAACAGATCTATGATCAAATCAAGAAAAATTTTATTATCTAACTAATCAGATTTTAATACATGTGGAAATTAAAATCAATTAAATCTGATTTAATTAAAAGTTAAATTAATAACAATCTAATTTATTACGTTACAATCCAATATATCTCATATGAATAATTATTCCAATTCAAGAAATTAAATCATGTAACAATTTTAATTCTAAATCATACCAAGAATAAGATGAGAATAAGAAGATAACAAGTATGATTTTTTAACGTGGTAAAAACCCAAACTCGGGAAAACATCCACGACTCCCTGTACGGAATAAACCAAAAATTCCACTAAAAACAATTTTACAAGAGTTACAAACACCCAAACATGCAACGCAAGATCCTAAGCAATTCTGTCTTGAAACATATACCTACCCGAGTTACTCCACTCTAAAAGGTCTTCCCTCCACGGCGTTTCTGATTCTGATACTTTAATCTCATTTGCAGTTTTCTTTGCTTTAACTCCTTGTCTCATGTTTTAGCGAATTCCAACTCAGTCAAAACTAATATCCCAACAACATACTAGTTGTATAAAACGTGCAAGTGAATATGTTCTAAATGCAAACCACGCAAGAACTTAATTCAAATCTCAAGCATATAAGTTTTCTTCAAAAACTTAACAAAAATACATTTGTAATCAAGCAAATAAGTTTTCTATAAAAACTTAAGAAAAATAATTTTTAATTAACAATCAATTAGGTTTTCAACAAAAACTTACAAAATAAATTTTCAATCAAAAATCTTATAAACATTCTTTATAAAAAATACATACAACACTTATTATGAACACACAACAAGATTTATTCAATCATTTAAAATGTGTTCTCAATCTCTCAAAATTTTATTTTCAATTTTATGAGGAAAGTGTTTTTCAAAATATTTCACAAATATGAGAAAACAGATCTTTAAAAAATGATTTTCAATAAACATGCAAGATCCGGAGAAATTCTGATTTAAACATCATATAGCATTTAACACAATATCCGAATATTTGGATCATAAAAATATTTAATAAAATTCGGATCTAAAAATCTAAGGAATTCTAGTTTTTGTAAAAAATTATTTCAGCATGAATGCACTTAAATTCTCTCTACAATAACACAATATTTCAATCTGTAAAGTTATGAGATGATGTGTAAGATCATTGAGAATTTAAAAGCAAAAACATTATAAAGATGAAGTAGAATGAACACAATGTGTAAAATAATACTTTCTTCTCTCATAGATCTCTCTCTCTAATTCTCTATATTTTTCTCAAAAAATATTAAACCCTCTTATGTTTCTCACTCTAGAAGATATGACTGAAAAAGTCTTTTAAAAAATCTAACTCCAATAAACTCTTCAATGAGGTTTATATAGGTGAGAAAACATTATTCTAGAACCTTTTAAAATCAAGGGTTCAGATTAAAAGTTATTAATCTAGGGTTGAGATTAATTCGAGTTAAAACTAATTAACAAATTAACAACTTACACTGATGCCACAAACTTAGTCGGTTATAAAAGATTCAAGAACCTAAAACCACTAACAGATACAAACAAGGCAGTATAGGGTTTTAGTTGTAACAAACTCCAACGGATATATTCTGAATAGGTGGCATATAATCAATAACACCCAATAAGATGCAAACATTTATCTGACAGTTAAAAGCTATAACTGAAAAATATAACTGAGCGAGTGGGTACATTCAAAGGTTTAAACGGTCACAGCTTCCTTAGGCTAAAAAAGCTATGAACCAAGCAGGTCTACACCTTATGAGATCTAGAGTAGAATTGCAAATCTAAGGCTGACAGTTATAGTCTTATCGTCCAACATCTAAAAGTATAAAGGCTGAAATGACAAGTCACCTTAAAGCTTGAGCTTCCTACTCTAAAGTGTAAGGTCGAAAGCATGTAGGAGGTATGAGAAATATCGATTTAAAGAACTAAACCCATGACAGAGATGGCCAAAACATAAGTGGTCAAAAGGTCTATGGCTTGCAGATGTCTAAAGCAGGTGTAAATCAATGGCTTATAGCCGAGAGTTAATATGTAAAACCTTTAGTCTATAACAGGTATAGACTATAAACTTTCGGTCAAAACTAGTAATGGCCTAAACACTGTGCGTTGATTCATTAGAACACACTAGAGCAGGTACAACACAGTCAGTTAAGGGCCGAAAGTTATACGGACAAAATCACTTTAAGCTTTAAAAAAAATAAAGCACCTAAAAGCACTTGGTTATAACAGGTAATATACGCGGTATGGCCGAATCCTAGCAGGTCTACTAGTGGCCATAAGATTTGATGAGTCCCAAGACTAGGACTGCTCCTAATCGTACACAGGTATTGTACTTAATAAATGGGTATGGCCAAAAGTTTAAAAGGTTTTGTTTAAGGTTCAGAAAAGGATGAAAGCAGGTAATGAACCTAAATAACTAATGGGTCATAATAGGACGAAATCTATACAAATCCAAGTGAGTCTTTAAAGTAAAAGACTACCAAACTTTTAACAGTTATGAACTAACTTTACCAAGGTAAAGGCCAAAAAAATATATATTATTTCGAAAATTCATTTTAGTTTAAGAAAAATAATTCCGAAAATTATTTTGAAATAAGAAATTTATTTTAAATCAAAATTACACCAATTTTATTTTTAAAAATTATTTTAAGAAAAATAATATAATTTCATTTTTAGAAAAATATTTTTGCTTACAATTAATTAGACACACAATTAAAATCATAGATCAAGAAATGTCCATGTGTGCCTAATGTGCCAAGTGCAAATGCGTAATCACACGTGAATACCTTTACTCCAATATGTCGTTGAGTACAGTCGAGGCATGTTGAGTCGTCGAGTAACGTTGCAAGATGTACCAAGGAGAAGGCTCGCACTAAAAAAAATATTTTGACACAATATCCAAATTAGTTGAAATGCCTAAATAATGTAGACTCAAGTAAGTCAAATATTTAAGGTGTTTCAATCTCCCCCTTTGGATATTTGTGACAAAACCCTTCGAGTACATCATGGTACTCTTAGGAAAAAATAAATCACCTAATTCCTATACAACAATTCCTATTCTACCCAATCCACAAAAAAATCCTAGAAAATAAAAATTACAATACTCAACAATACATCAATTTACCATGACACCTTCTTGTGATTTCCTGCATTTAAAACATTAAAACCAAACTCACAAGAACAAGTGTATGATATCTAGAAATTGATAAATCATTTTAAAAACAAGATATCATGATAATAATTCAAGAATCAAGACTAATAAAATGATGTACTCTTCTCCCCCATTTTGTCTCAAATAGACAAAGGATAAAAAATAATAACATGAGGAAGATTAAAAAAAATAGCTACCACAATAAACATATTAACGGTTCTAATCAAGTTCCACTCCTACATTATCATGATTTTAAGAGGTATTTTTTGCATTGACAAACATCCATACCCTAAAATCTTTGAGGACATATAATTACCATGATTATGATAGAAAAATATGTAAATATGGTAGAAAAATGAATAAAGCACATTCATTTAGTCTTCAGGGACTTCTCAAATAAAAAATAAGGGTAAATGACATATTAGACATAATTTAAACATATTCAGCATATTCTAGAGTAATCAACAACTATGGTCTCTCCCCCACAACCAATAATATGGTTATAAAAAAATTATGCTAATCATAAAAACCATATAGGGGTTCTAGATTCAAGAAATAGAATGAGAACAATTAGGGTAGATTAAATAACATGTTGTCTACCATGAGGTCATACATATAAAAATCATCATCATATATGGATATAGAAAGTAATCAGATTTGTAACATGAAATCATATGATCAAGAAATAAGGATCAACACTCCAGACGGTTAAATCTTATTCGGAGCGACCCGCTCTGCTACCACTTGAAAAAAATCGAGCGCCCATGAAACTATGCCACACGCGCAAATGAACATACTCTGATTTCATGCAAGTTTTTCTAATAACATATGTATGATCAAATCAAGAAAAAATTTATTATCTAACTAATCAGATTTTAATACATGTGGAAATTAAAATCAATTAAATCTGATTTAATTAAAAGTTAAATTAATAACAATCTAATTTATTACGTTACAATCCAATATATCTCATATGAATAATTATTCCAATCCAAGAAATTAAATCATGTAACAATTTTAATTCTAAATCATACCAAGAATAAGATGAGAATAAGAAGATAACAAGTATGATTTTTTAACGTGGTAAAAACCCAAACTCGGGAAAACATCCACGACTCCCTGTACGGAATAAACCAAAAATTCCACTAAAAACAATTTTACAAGAGTTACAAACACCCAAACATGCAACGCAAGATCCTAAGCAATTCTGTCTTGAAACATATACCTACCCGAGTTACTCCACTCTAAAAGGTCTTCCCTCCACGGCGTTTCTGATTCTGATACTTTAATCTCATTTGCAGTTTTCTTTGCTTTAACTCCTTGTCTCATGTTTTAGCGAATTCCAACTCAGTCAAAACTAATATCCCAACAACATACTAGTTGTACAAAACGTGCAAGTGAATATGTTCTAAATGCAAACCACGCAAGAACTTAATTCAAATCTCAAGCATATAAGTTTTCTTCAAAAACTTAACAAAAATACATTTGTAATCAAGCAAATAAGTTTTCTATAAAAACTTAAGAAAAATAATTTTTAATTAACAATCAATTAGGTTTTCAACAAAAACTTACGAAATAAATTTTCAATCAAAAATCTTATAAACATTCTTTATAAAAAATACATACAACACTTATTATGAACACACAACAAGATTTATTCAATCATTTAAAATGTGTTCTCAATCTCTCAAAATTTTATTTTCAATTTTATGAGGAAAGTGTTTTTCAAAATATTTCACAAATATGAGAAAACAGATCTTTAAAAAATGATTTTCAATAAACATGCAAGATCCGGAGAAATTCTGATTTAAACATCATATAGCATTTAACACAATATCCGAATATTTGGATCATAAAAATATTTAATAAAATTCGGATCTAAAAATCTAAGGAATTCTAGTTTTTGTAAAAAATTATTTCAGCATGAATGCACTTAAATTCTCTCTACAATAACACAATATTTCAATCTGTAAAGTTATGAGATGATGTGTAAGATCATTGAGAATTTAAAAGCAAAAACATTATAAAGATGAAGTAGAATGAACACAATGTGTAAAATAAATCTTTCTTCTCTCATAGATCTCTCTCTCTAATTCTCTATATTTTTCTCAAAAAATATTAAACCCTCTTATGTTTCTCACTCTAGAAGATATGACTGAAAAAGTCTTTCAAAAAATCTAACTCCAATAAACTCTTCAATGAGGTTTATATAGGTGAGAAAACATTATTCTAGAACCTTTTAAAATCAAGGGTTCAGATTAAAAGTTATTAATCTAGGGTTGAGATTAATTCGAGTTAAAACTAATTAACAAATTAACAACTTACACTGATGCCACAAACTTAGTCGGTTATAAAAGATTCAAGAACCTAAAACCACTAACAGATACAAACAAGGCAGTATAGGGTTTTAGTTGTAACAAACTCCAACAGATATATTCTGAACAGGTGGCATATAATCAATAACACCCAATAAGATGCAAACATTTATTTGACAATTAAAAGCTATAACTGAAAAATATAACTGAGCGAGTGGGTACATTCAAAGGTTTAAACGGTCACAGCTTCCTTAGGCTAAAAAAGCTATGAACCAAGCAGGTCTACACCTTATGAGATCTAGAGTAGAATTGCAAATCTAAGGCTGACAGTTATAGTCTTATCGTCCAACATCTAAAAGTATAAAGGCTGAAATGACAAGTCACCTTAAAGCTTGAGCTTCCTACTCTAAAGTGTAAGGTCGAAAGCATGTAGGAGGTATGAGAAATATCGATTTAAAGAACTAAACCCATGACAGAGATGGCCAAAACATAAGTGGTCAAAAGGTCTATGGCTTGCAGATGTCTAAAGCAGGTGTAAATCAATGGCTTATAGCCGAGAGTTAATATGTAAAACCTTTAGTCTATAACAGGTATAGACTATAAACTTTCGGTCAAAACTAGTAATGGCCTAAACACTGTGCGTTGATTCATTAGAACACACTAGAGCAGGTACAACACAGTCAGTTAAGGGCCGAAAGTTATACGGACAAAATCACTTTAAGGTTTAAAAAAAATAAAGCTCCTAAAAGCACTTGGTTATAACAGGTAATATACGCGGTATGGCCGAATCCTAGCAGGTCTACTAGTGGCCATAAGATTTGATGAGTCCCAAGACTAGGACTGCTCCTAATCGTACACAGGTATTGTACTTAATAAATGGGTATGGCCAAAAGTTTAAAAGGTTTTGTTTAAGGTTCAGAAAAGGATGAAAGCAGGTAATGAACCTAAATAACTAATGGGTCATAATAGGACGAAATCTATACAAATCCAAGTGAGTCTTTAAAGTAAAAGACTACCAAACTTTTAACAGTTATGAACTAACTTTACCAAGGTAAAGGCCAAAAAAATATATATTATTTCGAAAATTCATTTTAGTTTAAGAAAAATAATTCCGAAAATTATTTTGAAATAAGAAATTTATTTTAAATCAAAATTACACCAATTTTATTTTTAAAAATTATTTTCAGAAAAATAATATAATTTCATTTTTAGAAAAATATTTTTGCTTACAATTAATTAGACACACAATTAAAATCATAGATCAAGAAATGTCCATGTGTGCCTAATGTGCCAAGTGCAAATGCGTAATCACACGTGAATACCTTTACTCCAATATGTCGTTGAGTACAGTCGAGGCATGTTGAGTCGTCGAGTAGCGTTGCAAGATGTACCAAGGAGAAGGCTCGCACTAAAAAAAATATTTTGACACAATATCCAAATTAGTTGAAATGCCTAAATAATGTAGACTCAAGTAAGTCAAATATTTAGGGTGTTTCAATCTCCCCCTTTGGATATTTGTGACAAAACCCTTCGAGTACATCATGGTACTCTTAGGAAAAAATAAATCACCTAATTCCTATACAACAATTCCTATTCTACCCAATCCACAAAAAAATCCTAGAAAATAAAAATTACAATACTCAACTATACATCAATTTACCATGACACCTTCTTGTGATTTCCTGCATTTAAAACATTAAAACCAAACTCACAAGAACAAGTGTATGATATCTAGAAATTGATAAATCATTTTAAAAACAAGATATCATGATAATAATTCAAGAATCAAGACTAATAAAATGATGTACTCTTATCCCCCATTTTGTCTCAAATAGACAAAGGATAAAAAATAATAACATGAGGAAGATTAAAAAAAATAGCTACCACAATAAACATATTAACGGTTCTAATCAAGTTCCACTCCTACATTATCATGATTTTAAGAGGTATTTTTGGCATTGACAAACATCCATACCCTAAAATCTTTGAGGACATATAATTACCATGATTATGATAGAAAAATATGTAAATATGGTAGAAAAATGAATAAAGCACATTCATTTAGTCTTCAGGGACTTCTCAAATAAAAAATAAGGGTAAATGACATATTAGACATAATTTAAACATATTCAGCATATTCTAGAGTAATCAACAACTATGGTCTCTCCCCCACAACCAATAATATGGTTATAAAAAAATTATGCTAAGCATAAAAACCATATAGGGGTTCTAGATTCAAGAAATAGAATGAGAACAATTAGGGTAGATTAAATAACATGTTGTCTACCATGAGGTCATACATATAAAAATCATCATCATATATGGATATAGAAAGTAATCAGATTTGTAACATGAAATCATATGATCAAGAAATAAGGATCAACACTCCAGACGGTTAAATCTTATTCGGAGCGACCCGCTCTGCTACCACTTGAAAAAAATCGAGCGCCCATGAAACTATGCCACACGCGCAAATGAACATACTCTGATTTCATGCAAGTTTTTCTAATAACATATGTATGATCAAATCAAGAAAAATTTTATTATCTAACTAATCAGATTTTAATACATGTGGAAATTAAAATCAATTAAATCTGATTTAATTAAAAGTTAAATTAATAACAATCTAATTTATTACGTTACAATCCAATATATCTCATATGAATAATTATTCCAATTCAAGAAATTAAATCATGTAACAATATTAATTCTAAATCATACCAAGAATAAGATGAGAATAAGAAGATAACAAGTATGATTTTTTAACGTGGTGAAAACCCAAACTCGGGAAAACATCCACGACTCCCTGTACGGAATAAACCAAAAATTCCACTAAAAACAATTTTACAAGAGTTACAAACACCCAAACATGCAACGCAAGATCCTAAGCAATTCTGTCTTGAAACATTTACCTACCCGAGTTACTCCACTCTAAAAGGTCTTCCCTCCACGGCGTTTCTGATTCTGATACTTTAATCTCATTTGCAGTTTTCTTTGCTTTAACTCCTTGTCTCATGTTTTAGCGAATTCCAACTCAGTCAAAACTAATATCCCAACAACATACTAGTTGTACAAAACGTGCAAGTGAATATGTTCTAAATGCAATCCACGCAAGAACTTAATTCAAATCTCAAGCATATAAGTTTTCTTCAAAAACTTAACAAAAATACATTTGTAATCAAGCAAATAAGTTTTCTATAAAAACTTAAGAAAAATAATTTTTAATTAACAATCAATTAGGTTTTCAACAAAAACTTACAAAATAAATTTTCAATCAAAAATCTTATAAACATTCTTTATAAAAAATACATACAACACTTATTATGAACACACAACAAGATTTATTCAATCATTTAAAATGTGTTCTCAATCTCTCAAAATTTTATTTTCAATTTTATGAGGAAAGTGTTTTTCAAAATATTTCACAAATATGAGAAAACAGATCTTTAAAAAATGATTTTCAATAAACATGCAAGATCCGGAGAAATTCTGATTTAAACATCATATAGCATTTAACACAATATCCGAATATTTGGATCATAAAAATATTTAATAAAATTCGGATCTAAAAATCTAAGGAATTCTAGTTTTTGTAAAAAATTATTTCAGCATGAATGCACTTAAATTCTCTCTACAATAACACAATATTTCAATCTGTAAAGTTATGAGATGATGTGTAAGATCATTGAGAATTTAAAAGCAAAAACATTATAAAGATGAAGTAGAATGAACACAATGTGTAAAATAATACTTTCTTCTCTCATAGATCTCTCTCTCTAATTCTCTATATTTTTCTCAAAAAATATTAAACCCTCTTATGTTTCTCACTCTAGAAGATATGACTGAAAAAGTCTTTCAAAAAATCTAACTCCAATAAACTCTTCAATGAGGTTTATATAGGTGAGAAAACATTATTCTAGAACCTTTTAAAATCAAGGGTTCAGATTAAAAGTTATTAATCTAGGGTTGAGATTAATTCGAGTTAAAACTAATTAACAAATTAACAACTTACACTGATGCCACAAACTTAGTCGGTTATAAAAGATTCAAGAACCTAAAACCACTAACAGATACAAACAAGGCAGTATAGGGTTTTAGTTGTAACAAACTCCAACGGATATATTCTGAACAGGTGGCATATAATCAATAACACCCAATAAGATGCAAACATTTATCTGACACTTAAAAACTATAACTGAAAAATATAACTGAGCGAGTGGGTACATTCAAAGGTTTAAACGGTCACAGCTTCCTTAGGCTAAAAAAGCTATGAACCAAGCAGGTTTACACCTTATGAGATGTAGAGTAGAATTGCAAATCTAAGGCTGACAGTTATAGTCTTATCGTCCAACATCTAAAAGTATAAAGGCTGAAATGACAAGTCACCTTAAAGCTTGAGCTTCCTACTCTAAAGTGTAAGGTCGAAAGCATGTAGGAGGTATGAGAAATATCGATTTAAAGAACTAAACCCATGACAGAGATGGCCAAAACATAAGTGGTCAAAAGGTCTATGGCTTGCAGATGTCTAAAGCAGGTGTAAATCAATGGCTTATAGCCGAGAGTTAATATGTAAAACCTTTAGTCTATAACAGGTATAGACTATAAACTTTCGGTCAAAACTAGTAATGGCCTAAACACTGTGCGTTGATTCATTAGAACACACTAGAGCAGGTACAACACAGTCAGTTAAGGGCCGAAAGTTATACGGACAAAATCACTTTAAGGTTTAAAAAAAATAAAGCTCCTAAAAGCACTTGGTTATAACAGGTAATATACGCGGTATGGCCGAATCCTAGCAGGTCTACTAGTGGCCATAAGATTTGATGAGTCCCAAGACTAGGACTGCTCCTAATCGTACACAGGTATTGTACTTAATAAATGGGTATGGCCAAAAGTTTAAAAGGTTTTGTTTAAGGTTCAGAAAAGGATGAAAGCAGGTAATGAACCTAAATAACTAATGGGTCATAATAGGACGAAATCTATACAAATCCAAGTGAGTCTTTAAAGTAAAAGACTACCAAACTTTTAACAGTTATGAACTAACTTTACCAAGGTAAAGGCCAAAAAAAAATATATTATTTCGAAAATTCATTTTAGTTTAAGAAAAATAATTCCGAAAATTATTTTGAAATAAGAAATTTATTTTAAATCAAAATTACACCAATTTTATTTTTAAAAATTATTTTCAGAAAAATAATATAATTTCATTTTTAGAAAAATATTTTTGCTTACAATTAATTAGACACACAATTAAAATCATAGATCAAGAAATGTCCATGTGTGCCTAATGTGCCAAGTGCAAATGCGTAATCACACGTGAATACCTTTACTCCAATATGTCGTTGAGTACAGTCGAGGCATGTTGAGTCGTCGAGTAACGTTGCAAGATGTACCAAGGAGAAGGCTCGCACTAAAAAAAATATTTTGACACAATATCCAAATTAGTTGAAATGCCTAAATAATGTAGACTCAAGTAAGTCAAATATTTAGGGTGTTTCAATCTCCCCTTTGGATATTTGTGACAAAACCCTTCGAGTACATCATGGTACTCTTAGGAAAAAATAAATCACCTAATTCCTATACAACAATTCCTATTCTACCCAATCCACAAAAAAATCCTAGAAAATAAAAATTACAATACTCAACTATACATCAATTTACCATGACACCTTCTTGTGATTTCCTGCATTTAAAACATTAAAACCAAACTCACAAGAACAAGTGTATGATATCTAGAAATTGATAAATCATTTTAAAAACAAGATATCATGATAATAATTCAAGAATCAAGACTAATAAAATGATGTACTCTTCTCCCCCATTTTGTCTCAAATAGACAAAGGATAAAAAATAATAACATGAGGAAGATTAAAAAAAATAGCTACCACAATAAACATATTAACGGTTCTAATCAAGTTCCACTCCTACATTATCATGATTTTAAGAGGTATTTTTTGCATTGACAAACATCCATACCCTAAAATCTTTGAGGACATATAATTACCATGATTATGATAGAAAAATATGTAAATATGGTAGAAAAATGAATAAAGAACATTCATTTAGTCTTCAGGGACTTCTCAAATAAAAAATAAGGGTAAATGACATATTAGACATAATTTAAACATATTCAGCATATTCTAGAGTAATCAACAACTATGGTCTCTCCCCCACAACCAATAATATGGTTATAAAAAAATTATGCTAAGCATAAAAACCATATAGGGGTTCTAGATTCAAGAAATAGAATGAGAACAATTAGGGTAGATTAAATAACATGTTGTCTGCCATGAGGTCATACATATAAAAATCATCATCATATATGGATATAGAAAGTAATCAGATTTGTAACATGAAATCATATGATCAAGAAATAAGGATCAACACTCCAGACGGTTAAATCTTATTCGGAGCGACCCGCTCTGCTACCACTTGAAAAAAATCGAGCGCCCATGAAACTATGCCACACGCGCAAATGAACATACTCTGATTTCATGCAAGTTTTTCTAATAACATATGTATGATCAAATCAAGAAAAAATTTATTATCTAACTAATCAGATTTTAATACATGTGGAAATTAAAATCAATTAAATCTGATTTAAAGCAAAAGTTAAATTAATAACAATCTAATTTATTACGTTACAATCCAATATATCTCATATGAATAATTATTCCAATTCAAGAAATTAAATCATGTAACAATTTTAATTCTAAATCATACCAAGAATAAGATGAGAATAAGAAGATAACAAGTATGATTTTTTAACGTGGTAAAAACCCAAACTCGGGAAAACATCCACGACTCCCTGTACAGAATAAACCAAAAATTCCACTAAAAACAATTTTACAAGAGTTACAAACACCCAAACATGCAACGCAAGATCCTAAGCAATTCTGTCTTGAAACATATACCTACCCGAGTTACTCCACTCTAAAAGGTCTTCCCTCCACGGCGTTTCTGATTTTGATACTTTAATCTCATTTGCAGTTTTCTTTGCTTTAACTCCTTGTCTCATGTTTTAGCGAATTCCAACTCAGTCAAAACTGATATCCCAACAACATACTAGTTGTACAAAACGTGCAAGTGAATATGTTCTAAATGCAAACCACGCAAGAACTTAATTCAAATCTCAAGCATATATGTTTTCTTCAAAAACTTAACAAAAATACATTTGTAATCAAGCAAATAAGTTTTCTATAAAAACTTAAGAAAAATAATTTTTAATTAACAATCAATTAGGTTTTCAACAAAAACTTACAAAATAAATTTTCAATCAAAAATCTTATAAACATTCTTTATAAAAAATACATACAACACTTATTATGAACACACAACAAGATTTATTCAATCATTTAAAATGTGTTCTCAATCTCTCAAAATTTTATTTTCAATTTTATGAGGAAAGTGTTTTTCAAAATACTTCACAAATATGAGAAAACAGATCTTTAAAAAATGATTTTCAATAAACATGCAAGATCCGGAGAAATTCTGATTTAAACATCATATAGCATTTAACACAATATCCAAATATTTGGATCATAAAAATATTTAATAAAACTCCTAAAAGCACTTGGTTATAACAGGTAATATACGCGGTATGGCCGAATCCTAGCAGGTCTACTAGTGGCCATAAGATTTGATGAGTCCCAAGACTAGGACTGCTCCTAATCGTACACAGGTATTGTACTTAATAAATGGGTATGGCCAAAAGTTTAAAAGGTTTTGTTTAAGGTTCAGAAAAGGACGAAAGCAGGTAATGAACCTAAATAACTAATGGGTCATAATAGGACAAAATCTATACAATTCCAAGTGAGTCTTTAAAGTAAAAGACTACCAAACTTTTAATAGTTATGAACTAACTTTACCAAGGTAAAAGCAAAAAAAAAATATTATTTCGAAAATTCATTTTAGTTTAGGAAAAATAATTCCGAAAATTATTTTAAAATAAGAAATTTATTTTAAATCAAAATTGCACCAATTTTATTTTTAAAAATTATTTTCAGAAAAATAATATAATTTCATTTTTAGAAAAATATTTATGCGTACAATTAATTAGACGCGCAATTAAAATCATAGATCAAGAAATATGCATGGGTGCCTAATGTGTCAAGTGCAAATGTGTAATCACACGTGAATACCTTTACTCGAATATGTCGTTGAGTAGAGTCGAGGCATGTTGAGTCGTCGAGTAACGTTGCAAGATGTACCAAGGAGAAGGCTCGCAAAAAAAATGTTTTGACACAATATCCAAATTAGTTGAAATGCCTAAATAATGTAGACTCAAGTAAGTCAAATATTTAGGGTGTTTGAGATTTTGAGATTCATTTGTTAGGAGTACATAAATTCATCGTGAATATATGTTATGCTTGATTGCAGTTATTTTCCTATCAATATGTTCACACCCATTCATTCCATTTTCATGATTTGGTTGTCTTAGTGTAAATTCATGAATTGTGATTTTTGTAAAATTATTTTTGCATTTAGTGTGAAGAAATTGAAAAATCAAAAATAATTTATGAAAGTTTTTGAGTTACTCCTTTGCATGAGCATTGTTTGATTCATGTTTGCTATGCATATTAGTCGTGATAACTCCATGTTTATTTTGTTTATTCGTTTTCTTATCTATTTCGGACAAATAAAAGGGGAGAGAACGAATTATGGGGGAGTTTGCATTATGGGGGAGATTTGAGATTTGATGAATAATGTTTTGAAGTTATGTTTATTTCATTTCAAACTCAATGCCTCACAAAGGTATTTGCTTTGTCTCATGTGTGTAGGTACAAAGATTGAAGATCATATGTTGCTCACCCTGATGAGAAAAGCTTAAAGATTTGAAGATTTGATGTTAAAGATTTTTTTAAGAAAGTTTCAAACTTGCATTTTTAGTACCTTTTCAGTTTTGGGTTCATGGGAGGGTATTAGATTTGTATAGGCATTTTGATTTGATAATTTGGATGTTTTTATATTATATCGACATAGATATAGGGGGAGATTTGTAAGGACATTATTTTATCGCCCGACTTACATGTGAGTATGTTGTATACCACTACAATCGTCGAAGACTTATTCAAGTTCAATCATCCGTCAAGACGGATCCAAATATCAACGTTCTTCAACATTCAAGTCTTTGCAAGATTAATTTTGGTAAGGTTGTGTTTTTGTACCTTAGCATTTCACTTAGAGTGTTGGGATAATTATACTGGAAATTTTTATACGTGTTAGAGTAGAGTTTTTCTTAAAAAATATTTTTCTACGTGTTGAGGCAAACAGGAATAAAAATTATTTTTCCCTCAGCTCGTTCGAGCAACCACTGTCTGTCGTTCAAGCAACATGGTGATGTTGTGCGAAGCTGTCGTTTGAACGAGAGAGTTATTTCGTTTGAGTGACTTCCCTCCTCGTTCGAGCAATGGGCCGCCTTAAGTTTTTTATATAAAGCGTGTTAAACCACCTCGTTTTCATTAAGAAGACCTAATGTTTTTCATTCTGCACAAACTGCAAACCAACAGAATTCTTTGTCTTCTTCATTTAGGGTTTAAATCCTTTTGTTTTCAATTCACAAATCATCCCAATCTTTATGTGATTTGTTTTAGAACCCAAGAACATAATTATGTAAAGTTTCTCTTGTAGAGAAGATCTCTACAGCTGATGTAGGTGCAAGTTAAGGGAGTTACTGGGTTGACGTGACTAAGTGTCAAAGGGAGTACTCGTGGGTGTTCTCGGGGTGACTAAACTACGATTCTTGTGGAGTTGATGCAAAATTTCATTATTGATTTAGCTTGCGGCCTATGAGAGTTTGTTGTGATAAATTCTTTGCAGATTTTGCTTGTAATCATTGTGAGTATTATTAGTGAAATAAAAGGTTTTTCCCTTCGGAGATTTTTCCTGAAATCTGTGAGTCGGTAATTCATATTTAATTGTGTTAGCATGATCCACTACACTTAGATGCATGTTTTAGGGCTAAATTAAATTGGATTAAAAATTAACACCGATTAAGTAAGGTTAACTTTGAAATTTGCGAATTCGATTTAATTAGTATCACACTGCGCATTTATAAATTGATATCAAAGCTTATCTAAGTGGTCACCATTTTTACACCTGGGCTTTATGGTGGATCGACAAGGAGTGAAGATGGATCAAGACGACCAACGAGCGATCCTAGAGATGCCATGTCCAAAAATATCGAAGGAGCTCAAGAGTTTTCTCATAAAGTCTCCTACCTCGGGAGATTTTTACCGGGGCTGGCCGAGATAATTCATCCATTGATGGAGCTGTTACGAAAGGGCACCAAGTTCACATGGGAGGAAACTCACCAAGAATATCTGACGAAGTTAAAGAAGCTGATTACTTGTCTACAAAATGATGATTCCTCCAAAGGCAGGGATACCGTTGCAAATCTACCTCATATATACCACAAGGTGCGTTGGAGCTCTCTTAGCATAGGAAATTGAGGAGAAAGAAAGGTTAGTCTACTATCTGAGCAGGATCATATATGGACCAGGGGCAAGGTAAAATAGTGTAGAAAGACATTATTTGTCCTTGGTGTTTGTAGTACAAAAACTTAGACATAATATGCTATCTTTCATAATTAATATTATGACAAGATGTGATCCCATTAAGTTTTTGTTAATGAGAACTATCTTGATTGGAAAAGCAGTTAGGTGGTTTCTCATCCTTTCAGAATATGACTTAAAGTGTGTGGTCCCTCGTGCGATAAAGAGCCAGGCATATGAAGATTTATTGGCTATTTTCCCATCTGGGATATTTGAGCCACCGCAAGAAAGCATTCAAGGAGATGATTTATAGACCAATTTTTTGGATGCGAACCGTGAAGAATGGAGCATGAAATTTGATGGTTCTTCGGTAGAAAAGAAGGGGGAGCAGGGGTTATTCTCTCAAAAGGGAAGGAAGAAATTTGTCTTTCCTACAAGTTAGATTTCCCTTGCTTAAACAATAAAGCAGAGTATGAGGCGTTAGTACTGGGGTTGCTAGAGGCCCTTCGAAGGGGAATCTGTTCACTATGCATCAAAGGGAATTCGAACTTAGTGGCTCAGTAAGTGAATGGAGATTATGCGTTAAAATACATTAGCCTAGAGCCCTATTAACAATAATCCTATAATGATGAATATGCATGATGACGCTTATGCCACCATAGCTCAGAAAGTGGCCATGAAGAGCGATGCAACAACGACTGTGATACAATGAAGAACATCTCCCTCGGTGGTGTAGACAATATTTATAATGGAAGATGATTCGAATTAGAGAGGTGAGATTAGGAAGCCGATGGAGTCTGGGGAAGGCAATATGGAACTTAAAGAACTAGTGCAGTACTTTGCCAATTAAGGAAGTCTTTACTTCGATAATGGGGTAGGATAGCTGTCAAGATGCATCAATCCAGAAGAAGCAGAGCAGAAATTAAAGAAGACACATGATGAACACTGCAAAACAACTGAGATCCCTTTGTACAAAAGAATCTAGAGATATGGATACTTCTAGCCAACGATAAAGTAGGATGCAACAGAATTACAACGAAGGTTCGATAAAAGCTACATTTTCTTTTAGTTAGTTGAATGTCACTTAGTTGAAACTCGGACGGACTTCAAGAAGCCTTACATTGATTTTATTAAGGATGGAGTTATTCCTGCAAAGAAAATTGACGCGATGGGACTCAAGCGAAGGGATCTACATTCAAGAGAAGCAACTTTATCGTAAAGGATACTTCAAAAGGTCATTAAGATGCATCACAAAGGATGAGGGAATGGAAATTTTGAAGCAAGCTCACGATCGAGCTCACATTATAGGGGAAACGTTATATGATCAATTTATGACCTTGGGTTATTATTAGCCAACTATGGAGAAGATTCTATTGAGTTTATTCGAAAATACAAAGCGTGCCAGCTACATAGAAATATATTATATACTCCTTCGGTGGAATTACACTCTTTGGCCACTCCTTACCCATTCCATACTTGGGCATTTGACCTGGTAGGGGAAATACATCCATCTTCAAGGGGAAAGATCTAAATATTAGTGGTAACAGAGTTCTTTACAAAGTGGGATGAGGTGATACCACTAAAGAGAACAACAATAGGTGTGGTGGCTAACTTCATTAGAGAGTACATAATCTACAGGTTTGGGATTCCAAAGGTTATCCTCTCTGGTAACGGGAACCCATTTATGAACAAATAAGTAACGATGCTCATAGATAAATAGTCCATCGTTCATCATACCTCAACGGTGACATATCCTAAGGGTAATGGTCAAGCTGAAGCAACCAACAAGACCTTGGTCAACATCTTAGCCAAGACGATGGAAGACTTCCCAGGATTATGGGATGATAAGATTCTACTATTTTTGTGGGCTAATTGAACGACGAAGATGAAACTTACACGGTATATGCCATTTTCTCTTGTGTTTGGAGCAGAAGAAATTCTACCGGTAGAGTTGGAAGTTCTTTCGACGCCATATACCTTGCAAAGCAGCATGCTCCCTCAGAGCAGACATGTACAGTTGGAAGAACTGGATGAACACAGATACAATGCGATGCAACACGTCCAAATGTAAATAAAGCAGCTTAGTGAGGCTAAGAACGTCTGTTGAAGGGGATTTGATTTTAAAGGCAATGGTGAAGCACATTGAGGGCTCCCATTGCCTAAATTTGCTCCGAACTGGAAGGGACCTTTGATTGTAAAGGAGGCTCACGATTCAGGTTACTTCTTAATCTCTAAGTTGGAAGAGGATAAACCTTTCAAGATTAACAACAAATGGTTGAAGATCTATCATGTTTAAGTGAGTAACCTAAGTTGGAAATTTATTTTGTGTTGGAATTATGCTGCAATTCGTTATATGAGTTTTTCTTTTGTGATGAGATAAGAAGAAAGAGTTCACTTGTAAATTATAAAAGTTTAATCTTTGCAATAAATATAAGAGTTGTAACAAAGAAGTGCATGATAATAAAATATTGTGTTTCTTTCATTGATATCCTCAAAATGATTAAAAAATTAGGATCTATTGCCAAAGAGTTACACTTGAGGAAATAAAAATAAAAAACTTACAACATGAAAGAAGGGATTTTAACCCACAAGGAACCACAAGTCAGGTGAGGAGAAGAAGTCTCCGGGAAAGCCCGAAGAAGCCTCCAAGCATGTTCTCTGAGCAGTGATGCAACCTTCAACCTTGGTTTGCACTTAAGCCCGTTCAATCAATAAGGCTTCACGTATTTTTTGGCCTTCAGTAGAGCTTCTTTGACAGCCCTAACTTCCTCATCAGCTGATCCTAATAGTGGGACTAACTTTGCTAGCCTATTCTGCTCATCCCATTGTCCCTCCACATACTTAAGATAATTCTCCCTTTGGCTCTCCAACTGTTAACTCTTTAAAAGTTTCAAGTGGTCAATTAGCCAGTTCAATTGGAAACCATTCTTGCCCATATCAAGCTGTCCAACTGATTTATGAGGGGCCTGATGAGGTTGGGCGTTTTATTAGTAACCACATCAATAATAACGGCTGCCAGACCCAAGGTGTTTGAATGGAGGCATGTAACACCACGCTCGCCCGGGGAGAGCGAACACAGCGCTACTATCGATAAAACTAAACTAATCCACAATTCACAAGGTATAGAGCATCTAAAAGCCACAATAAAAATAGAAACTACTAATCTCATCTTCAAATTAAGTGCAGCAATTCTCTCGAAATAATTACAACAATCTAACTATCTCGAAAATAAATAAATCTCCAAATGCTCTATACATCAAAAAAATACAAGTCTTCTCATTTCTTGTATAAAAATTCTTCCCAATTAATCCACGCTATAATCATCCCAATTGGTCCATAGCACTCAAATCCGTGCTCACCTGCCAACTAAGAAAAAGATGGGGAAGTACACAATACGACAGGAATATGCTCAACAAAGATGTTAGCGATGAATAAAACGTCACAATACGAATACGAATATTCAAATCAAATGCGAATCACATAAGCAATTATATCACTATAATTTCTCAACAACACATTAACCGGGTCACCAGGCCTCACCAACGTACCGCGCCTATGCATTTTTCTAGCATATCCGAAAAAAGGAATATTGGCGGGTGCCCAACCTCCGTGCCATATTAAAATCTTCATGATAACATGCTCAACACAATAATAATAATACCACATGAATCATAAATTAGATTCCAACAAATATTTCCAGATTCCAATTGAATTTAGCAATTCAAATACGAGTCAATAATCACAAGAAAACAACGAGAATAATACTCGCGAGATTAAGGAGCATATTGTGTAAAACCCCATACCTTAAACCATCACATGAATCAACAGTAATTCTGCCCAGAAATAGTAGATAACACCATAAAAAATCTGCTCCGAAGATCACCAAAATTTCCTCCAAGAACAACCTCAAAACAGCCCCAAGAACACCTCTAAAAACCTAAGGTTGAATGCATAAATTAAAGGGCTTTTTGTGTATAAAAGAGAGGAAAAGAAAATATGTTTACTGCATATTTTTGTTCCAAAAGATGCTTCAAAAATAGTCACCCACGACCCCTTTAAATTAGGCAAAAATAATAGAGTTGTAATCAAAACAAACACTGAAAACTGCTTGCAGCGCACGTTTTCTGGGAGGGTCGATGGATCTACCCCCCCGTCGATCGATCGATCACCCAGAAAAACTGACAGTTCGCCCAAAAAATGCCATAAGGCAAAATATTGTAAAATTCATATAAAATCCGTTTTAACTCCGATTTTAATTCCGCTTGAAGTTTTATTCTTCTAAAATCATAACCAACATATTTTGCCAATAAAAATAATTTTATGAAAAACTTTATTTTTCCTCTTTATTTCGAAAATACCCCGAAAATTACGCGGGTTGTTACACTTCCCCACTAACAATGGAATTTCGCCCTCGAAATTCGCCGAATACCTAACTCTCAAAAATCAGGCCACAATCTCCAAAAATAATTTCATCTCCGAAAATAAATTCCTCACATCTAATCTAGATGCCTAACGCGAAACGATTATCTAAAATAATCTATCTCCAAAAATATGCGCCACAAAAACGCAACAGACCCAAAACCCAAGACCCAAGGGTGGTCGTATACCTAAGCTCTAATACCATTCTGTAACACCCCGCCCGCCCAGGGAGAGCGAACGGAGCGCTACTATCGATAAAACTAAACTAATCCACAATTCACAAGGTATAGAGCATCTAAAAGCCACAATAAAAATAGAAACTACTAATCTCATCTTCAAATTAAGTACAGCAATTCTCTCGAAATAATTACAGCAATCTAACTATCTCGAAAATAAATAAATCTCCAAATTCTTTATACATCAAAAAAATACAAGTCTTCTCATTTCTTGTATAAAAATTCTTCCCAATTAATCCACGCTAAAATCATCCCAATTGGTCCATAGCACTCAAATCCGTGCTCACCTGTCAACTAAGAAAAAGATGGGGAAGTACACAATACGACAGGAATATGCTCAACAAAGATGTTAGCGATGAATAAAACGTCACAATACGAATACGAATATTCAAATCAAATGTGAATCACATAAGCAATTATATCACTATAATTTCTCAACAACACATTAACCGGATCACCAGGCCTCACCAACGTACCGCGCCTATGCATTTTTCTAGTATATCAGGAAAAAGGAATATTAGCGGGTGCCCAACCTCCGTGCCATATTAAAATCTTCATGACAACATGCTCAACACAATAATAATACCACATGAATCATAAATTAGATTCCAACAAATATTTCCAGATTCCAATTGAATTTAGCAATTCAAATATGAGTCAATAATCACAAGAAAACAACAAAAATAATACTCGCGAGATTAAGGAGCATATTGTGTAAAACCCCATACCTTAAACCATCACATGAATCAACAGTAATTCTGCCCAGAAATAGCAGATAACACCATCAAAAATCTGCTCCAAAAATCACCAAAAGTTCCTCCAAGAACAACCTCAAAACAGCCCCAAGAACACCTCTAAAAACCTAAGGTTGAATGCATAAATTAAAGGGCTTTTTGTGTATAAAAGAGAGGAAAAGAAAATATGTTTACTGCATATTTTTGTGCCAAAAGATGCTTCAAAAATAGTCACCCACGACCCCTTTAAATAAGGCAAAAATAATAGAGTTGTAACCAAAACAAACACTTAAAACTGCTTGCAGCGCACATTTTCAGGGAGGGTCGATCGATCTACCCCCCCCCCCCCCCCCGTCGATCGATCGATCACCCAGAAAAACTGACAGTTCGCCGCAAAAATGCCACAAGGCAAAATATTGTAAAATTCATATAAAATCCGTTTTAACTCCGATTTTAATTCCGCTTGAAGTTTTATTCTTCTAAAATCATAACCAACATATTTTGCCAATAAAAATAATTTTATGAAAAACTTTATTTTTCCTCTTTATTTCGAAAATACCCCGAAAATTGCGCGGGTTGTTACACTTCCCCACTAACAATGGAATTTCGCCCTCGAAATTCGCCGAATACCTAACTCTCAAAAATCAGGCCACAATCTCCAAAAATAATTTCGTCTTCGAAAATAAATTCCTCACATCTAATCTAGATGCCTAACGTGAAACAATTATCTAAAATAATCTATCTCCAAAAATATGCGCCACAAAAACGCAACAGACCCAAAACCCAAGACCCAAGGGTGGTCGTATACCTAAGCTCTGATACCATTCTGTAACACCCCGCCCGCCCAGGGAGAGAGAACGGAGCGCTACTATCGATAAAATTAAACTAATCCACAATTCACAAGGTATAGAGCATCTAAAAGCCACAATAAAAATAGAAACTACTAATCTCATCTTCAAATTAAGTACAGCAATTCTCTCGAAATAATTACAACAATCTAACTATCTCGAAAATAAATAAATCTCCAAATTCTTTATACATCAAAAAAATACAAGTCTTCTCATTTCTTGTATAAAAATTCTTCCCAATTAATCCACGCTAAAATCATCCCAATTGGTCCATAGCACTCAAATCCGTGCTCACCTGCCAACTAAGAAAAAGATGGGGAAGTACACAATACGACAGGAATATGCTCAACAAAGATGTTAGCGATGAATAAAACGTCACAATACGAATACGAATATTCAAATCAAATGCGAATCACATAAGCAATTATATCACTATAATTTCTCAACAACACATTAATCGGGTCACCAGGCCTCACCAACGTACCGCGCCTATGCATTTTTCTAGCATATCCGGAAAAAGGAATATTGGCGGGTGCCCAACCTCCGTGCCATATTAAAATCTTCATGACAACATGCTCAACACAATAATAATACCACATGAATCATAAATTAGATTCCAACAAATATTTCCAGATTCCAATTGAATTTAGCAATTCAAATATGAGTCAATAATCACAAGAAAACAACGAGAATAATACTCGCGAGATTAAGGAGCATATTGTGTAAAACCCCATACCTTAAACCATCACATGAATCAACAGTAATTCTGCCCAGAAATAGCAGATAACACCATCAAAAATCTGCTCCAAAGATCACCAAAAGTTCCTCCAAGAACAACCTCAAAACAGCCTCAAGAACACCTCTAAAAACCTAAGGTTAAATGCATAAATTAAAGGTCTTGTTTGTTTATAAAAGAGAGGAAAATAAAATATGTTTACTCCATATTTTTGTGCCAAAAGATGCTTCAAAAATAGTCACCCACGACCCCTTTAAATAAGGCAAAAATAATAGAGTTGTAACCAAAACAAACACTGAAAACTGCTTGCAGCGCACGTTTTCTGGGAGGGTCGATCGATCTACCCCCCCGTCGATCGATCGATCACCCAGAAAAACTGACAGTTCGCCCAAAAAAGGCCATAAGGCAAAATATTGTAAAATTCATATAAAATCCGTTTTAACTCCGATTTTAATTCCGCTTGAAGTTTTATTCTTCTAAAATCTTAACCAACATATTTTGCCAATAAAAATAATTTTATGAAAAACTTTATTTTTCCTCTTTATTTCGAAAATACCCCGAAAATTACGCGGGTTGTTACAAGGCACTTGGCATTGAAGGTTTGAGGAATGTGAGTGGCAATCTTCTCAATAATATTATGATTAATTACAGATAGTTTGGGAGACTGGAGAAGCACCAGGAGGAAAAAAATATGAGGAGCCATGTTTGGTGGAGGAACTTCACAACCTAACTAGCTATCAGTTGGCATGTCTCTAGTTGAACCAAGATCGTTATGGCTTGTATACTCAGCAGGGACTAGTTCTTGATGTGTGGATTCAACAGGTGAGGGTTCCCATTGAGTTGGAGCTTCAGTAGTAGCTGGTTCCCCCACAACCTGAGACATGATAAAGAGAAATGAGTGAAGAAAAATCTTAACAAATGGTTTTCATTGTTAAGTCAACGTTACAGGTGGGATTTGAGAAAAATCTTAACAAGTGGTTTTCATTGTTAAGTCACCGTTATAAGTGGAGTTTGAGAAAAAAATCTTAACATGTGGTTTTCATTGTTAAGTCACCGTTATAGGTGGAGTTAGAGAAAAAATCTTAACAAGTGGTTTTCAATGTTAAGTCATTGTTATAGGTGGAGTTGGAGAAAAATCTTATCAAGTGGTTTTCATTATTAAGTCACCGTTATATGTGGAGTTTGAGAAAAATCTTAACAAGTGGTTTTCATTGTTAAGTCAGCGTTATAGGTGGAGATTGAGTTTTGAGGAAAATATTAACAAGTGTTTTCATTGTTAAGTCACTATTGTAAGTAAATTTAATGAAAAACCTTAACATGTGCGTTTTCATTGAGAAGTCACCTCGAAGGCATAACGATAACATTTGTTCAAAGAAGAACGAGAGGAAATAACATACCTAAGGCACATTTGCAGAAGTAACGATTGTAGGAGTAACAACTTTAGGGGTAATAACTGAAGGAATAACTTCAACATCTTTCTGAATCTCAGTTGAACCTTCAGCAAGGGGACCCTCAGGCCATGGCGACGCACCTCCCTCGTGAAAAGTCACAAGTGCCAAGTTTGTGGAAGGTTCCAATGACTTTGTTTGAACTCTTAGATTATATATCAACTCCCATAGGGGCCGAAGGAACCCCTTGGTGAGAAGTTGAACCAATAGTAGAATGAGGAACCTGGGGTGTCTCAAAGAGAGAGGGAGGGGTCAGATCCAGAGAAAGATGCAAACAATATTTAAGTGTTAGACACAAGAAACACAACATAAAAGGGAGGCAAAGGCACAAGGAGTGAGATTTTACCTCAGTAATGTTAGTGAAAGGGCAAACACAATGGCAGGCCTCACGAGAGGGAACTGAAAAAGTGACCCAATAAGAGATGTGGCTAGGTCGGAAGAAATTAACCTGAAAGGAAAGAAAATGCTAAGTACACAATACAGATAAGTGGAAAAAATAGCTACAAGAGAAAAAGCTATTACCTCTGGAGGGATGAAAAATACTAGAACAACGTCTAGAGGGACCACAAGGAGAGGATATGTCTCAGAAGAAGCCAGAGGAGTCTCCTCTGGCGGATGGGAAGCTCCAATAGATTCTATAGAAGCAACATCTTTCCAACGGCCTCTGTTGCACGTTTGGAGGCATAACGGTGAGAATAAGTAAGCCCAATCATGGGAGAATGGGGGGGGGGAGATGCATCGATCTCAGAAATACCAAAATGTCCTCCCAAGAAAGGGATCACGGGTGAAGAAGGTCTACTTGCTTCAACCTACCTCATAAATAAAATATAGTCGCACAAGTGTTAAAGAGAATATACCTCACTAAGTTTGAAATGGTAAGTGTGGGAAAACATACCCCTTGCTCTTGAGATGAATGAGATGAAATTACCATGGGCAAATCAGGAGGTGAAGGTAAGTGAGAAGCTCTCTCAGTGGGACCATGCTCAATATCAGGATTACCGTTAAGGGTAATGGCCTCAATAGGAGCTGGAGGTGGAGAGGTTCTGGGAATAAAATTAGGTTTTGGCTGCACTTTATAAGCACGTTTCTTATGGGTTTTTGTACCCAAAGTCTTCTTCCTAACACCAGAGACACCAGCTGTAGAGGAGACTCTAAAAATTTTTAGCCTTGACGTAGCCCCCTTAATAGGATATCCCATGATGGCAAGAAAGACAACAACAGGAGGAACTAGGGGTATTACCAATCAAACTCGCGTTGTACCGCTCCAACTCATCTTGGCATTTGGTTCTTATCCCCCTACTCAAGTTTGCAAACATTTTGGGAGGAACGAAGGTAAGAGGAAATGAATTCACATGAACTTGGGACTTAGGATGGGACTTGTACTTTGAATAAGTCCTAATCTTTGAGATCTTGGCTTTTTTGAAAGGGGGTTTTGAAGGCCCCTCGCTAGGAGAACCTTTGTCAACATTAGGTTGCTTGAACGTTAAAGCTTTCTTAGCCCTTGGAGCAGCAATGGGGATCATGGGGAAGTATGGAGGTAGATCACTGGGAGGACCCTTAGGGATGTTGCTCAGAGGGAAATCAACCCCAAATACAAAATTACTATTAAAATTTAACTTTGAGGCTGGGAAAGTGAGAACTGGGGGATATACTGGAGGACTTTTAATAAATTTCCTGATCATGTCTAGCGACATCAACCAGTATTTGGTGGCAAAAAGACAAGTCACATTTCCCTTCCTTGTGATGGTGGGGATGGTGATTCCGCCAGCAATAGTTGAGCTGGTGGAGGAAGTACCAGAAGATTTTTAAAAGGAGCAAGCCTCAGAGAAAGTGGCCTTACGACGAGACTCCTAGAAAACAGGATAAGGAACCCCTTGGTTATAGCCCAATTGGCAAGAACACCGACTAAGGTTGTAGTTTTCTGAGGTATATCCTCACTCGGTGTATGAAGGAAAATATCATGGGGTGAATATAACCACAACGACAAAAGAGGGATCTTTATTGATTAGCTACTCTGAAGTGGCATGAACCGCTCTGGCTTCGTGGGTAAAGAAAAACCAAGTTAGGCCAAAAGAATCTTCGTTCTAAGGACACATTACGAAGCAGTTGGACCTATCAATAATGAGAATAAAGTTTTTTTAACTCTACTTCTTGTGAAACTGAAATAGCTGATACGTCTTTAGGTCTTTACAAACTCGGTAAGGCTTTCTTTTAGAGCTACCTCTAGGAAACGACTATAAATAAAACCTGTGAAGATGATGGTGTTAGAAAAATTGGCTAAGTTATAGAGGCCAAGGGAGCGTTTCATGTCCAAATGGGTCCTGTCCAACCAGCTATATAGGGACTCCAAGGCCATGGCTGTCAGAGGAAGCTTGAACCCCCTGGTTAAGTGAACTGAGATGTTAATGAGATCATGCTAGAGTTGGTCGTTGGGATTACCAGTCATCCCGAAGCAAGAAAGAATAACAAGTATATAGGCAAATAATTCTAAAGGTGTACCTTTGCCTTGGCCGAAACCAAAAGAACCATCCTTCTCGAAAGTGAAGAAGTAACTAATGGGGGGAATAAGGTAGTTTTATTGGAAGATCTCGTGCAACTTTGGCATATCTGATCCATCTTTGCACGGGCGATAACCTCTTCGGCACACAAAGCTTTATCATAATTAATGAAGGTACCTATAAGCTCAAGCCCAAGCAGATCACAAACATCTTTTAAGGTCATGATGAATTCTCCCACGCAGCCATGAAGGTATGGGTTATAATGTTCCAATGGGATACAAGTACTTGGAGCGTAGCGTTGTGGTTGGAAAGAGTAAACTCACCAAACCACTTTGCCTGATGGAGACTAAATTTTGTGAGGGCGTCATCATAAGTTAGTCGGGGAATCTCCTGACCCTTCGAAGTATGTCCAGGAATAGGGATAGTCACCTCAGTCAAGACATAAATGCAGAGTCCCCTCTGGGGGGAAGAAATGCCAAATGCTAGCATTATCATCTTCATCACCGAGTGTCAAGGAGTCACACTTAGCATTAAAAAGCACAATTTTGCACATGGCTGAGTATTCATCATCCTTGGCAAAAATAGGAGAGCGACGGTACAAGTGCAGTTGTGTTTGGCAAGCTTCTATTAGGGCGGTGACATCCAAACCAGGGCAGTGGTGGCAGGCAGAGCAATGGTGGTAGGAGTGACTACAGCAGTAGGGACATCAAATGAAAAAGCTATTGAAGCTTAAAGTGAGGAAATAGTGGTGAGAGGAAGGATTAAACTGAAAACAATGGAGCAAAAGTGCGAAAATAAGGAAAAGAGAGCAAGAACAATGTCATGGTTTGAGCAACAATGGCGAAAGAAGGTATTCTCTCTCTAAAGCTCTGGAGAAGACGATAGCAAGTGAAAGCATAAAAGAAAAAAATGGTTAAGTGTTAAGGTAATTAGATGCTTAAAAATCAAGTGGGAGGTTGAGTTTCCCACATAAGCACGTTCTAACCCTTCAAAATGATTACAAAGGGACACGCGACGCTTTGGGGAGTGCTCTGAGAGTTGAAAAGAAAATATCACGTCATTAATACAATCTCACACCAATTTTTTAACGTCATTAAAAACCCAAAAGCCCAATTAAAGATAATCTTCACGCTGTAAGCCCTAACGATGAGACAACGAGTTGAATATGCATTGGGGAGAATTTTAACTTTAAAAGGAAGGTCCCTCGTAGCAAAGTTCAAAAAGTTTACGATGTCCCCTCTCCATCAGTCTGAACGGAGTTAACTCTAGCTTAGGTACAATGGGGAGAATTTTAATTTTTGAACAAGTTTAAATATGGATGGCTGCAAGTTAGATACATCAGGGAGAATTATACCTTTGGAGCAAGTTGAAGGGAGGAAGGCCACAACTAAGAGAAAACACTAAGATAATTCATCTCACTAGGGGCAGTCCTAACGATAATTTCCCCTCATCAAAGGTTCTCTCAACAATGGAATGGAATAAAATATATAGGGGAGAATTTTACTTTGGGAAGTCAGAACGAAGAGGGATAAGTTTCACAGCAATAGCGAAAAAGGAAGAATTTGAGCTAACAAAAAAAAATAGTCCATCGGATTCAGAAGTTTTCGTGCATACATTTCTTGTGCTCAAAACAAATCTCTACATGAAGGGAAAAATGTAAGGAGATTGAAGGTAATCTCTAAATTATATAAAGCTTCCCAAATTAATATAAGAGGCCCAAGATAAGGAATCAACGAGGTAGCTTAACGAGAAAACACAGCGAGGCAGCTCAGCAAAAAGACTCAGTGATGCAGCGTAGCGAGAAAATTGGCTGAGGGGGCTCTTCTTTATCTTCCTTTCCTTCTTAGTCAAATTATATACTTTAAATACATTGATTATAATATTATAGCAATTTGTAATATTGAGTGTGGGGTCAAATGGTACTCGCGATAGACCAGGCTTGGCATGTCCTGGAAGAGTTTACATGCTCTACAAATGACCATGTAGTGGGAACTTCAGAGGGACTTGGTTTGGAGGATTGAGAAGTGAGGCAGTGTTATGACTTGTCCTAACCATCTTGAATACACCTGGTAAAACATCAAGAGATATTTTCATCATGAAACTTGTGTGGAGTAACCTTGAGTTCCATTACCTGTTGAGCTCTGAGTCAAACAGTCCCCTACCAAATGTCACATCTACTTGACAGCCGGTATCACTAGATACGTGCCCACTATCCAATCCGAACTTGAGTAAACAATTGTGGTATTGGAGCTATCAAACAATTTAGTGAGTCATTTATGTCGTGACAGTCCTCTCACACACAGTGTGTAAGTAAAAGGCATGTCCTGGCATTAAATGGTTATGACTTAAGGTGTGTTAATCCATCAAGCATTTAATATTTGAGACTTAAATTGTGAAAGGAAGGTCATTCATATTAATTAAGACTAAGACGTCTCGGGAAGGGGTGCTGGGCTATTTATGGGCCTCAACCACTTCTGAGATAAGTGATTTCTTTCTAGAGATTTATTGCTAGAGAGAGAATATATTAGAGAGAAGTTATTTCAAACGATAGAGTTTACTCAACCACCATTATCATTTATTGTGAATATTTTAATAGCTAACTAGAGATCTTCAGAGGTTGTTGGTATGTTGGCTTCCTGCCAAGGTGTATCTAGGGTGCTTGCCTCTCTCTCCCTTTGAATGATTTGTTTTCGAGTTTCCTTTATCGTTATTTGAGTTATACACGAGAGACTTGTGAGTTCAATCTGAGTGTTGATTATATACAATATCATATTTTTTTTAAAGGTTTATTTTCAATATTTAGAAGACCTTGCCTCTTCTAAATGGCTTACATCCAAAGAGAACAGAAAACTTGATAAGAGAAGAAAACATAAATGAGGATCTTTATAGAATAGATCCCTTACATAGCCATAATATAGGGAGAAAATTAAGAATAGACTAAGACCCCCTAATGACAAAATAGAACACCAATGCCCGTTATACATGTCTGATGGATGGGAGACTCCATTTATCCACTACTAGAAGTCCTTTGAGATGCTTTGGGAAGTCATTTAAAACAAGAGAAAAACAGTCCTTCTTCTCAGATGCTCCTAGATTGGCGAGAAAATCAGCCACTTGATTCGCCTCTCTATAAACATGAGCAATTTTTATCTTCATCAAATCCATTAAGCTCCTGATTTTATGAATAGCCCAACGTATTTTCCATGGAGGCTTTCTATGACAATTGATGATGTTCACTAGGGCCTCTGAATCACTTTCTATCAACAGGTCATATCCAATTAAGTCTAAGAGGAGTTTAAGGACTTTTAGTAATGCCAAAGCTTCAGCTTCCATATTAGACACCACTCCAAAATGAGCATGAAAATCCCATACCATATCTCCTGATTGATTCCTAAGCACGCCACCTTCTCCTCCCTGCCCAGGATTCCCTATAGCACTCCCATCAACATTTAGCTTTAAAGAGCCATTTATAAGAGGATTCCACTTTATAAACATTATATCTTTTTTACCATGCTCTATACGAGGAACTTCCCTTCGGGAAATTTCATTTTTAATGAGGACCAAGATTGAAGCCACACTAGGAGAGCAATCATCATATCGACATTTATTTCTATAGCACCATAAATACCAACATACAATTGATGGCACCACTCTGCTAGCAAAATGATCTATCTTAACCCCATGAATCGACCTTTGAAAAAGTTGGTTTCTTACACCTCCACTTCTTGTTCTTGTAATCCCATATTCTCTAGTTACTTGATCCCATATTGCAGAAGGAATTTCTCCAGCCTCAAATATATGATCAACATCTTCTTCTCTAGGCTTTTGACAACAGCAACATTTTGAAGGCCCTCTAAAACCAATAGCTTTGATCTTGTCATCGGTAGCAAGAAGATTATTCAACATCTTCCACATAAAGACAGACATCTTTATGGGAAGATGTTTATGCCAGATAAACTTCGAACTCAAACTAGATGGACTTGACTGCCTGCAAATGTTCCAAGCAGAGGTTATAGAGAAGGATCCTGTACTTGAAGGTTTCCAAATCAGAGTATCAAATGAATTAGGCATAATTTCTTCGAATTTTAACACTTTATAAGTGATCGAGGTGTTTAAGACCTGCTCTAACTTCTCTTTTTCCCATATTTTGCCTTGGTTCTAGAATTCTTTAATCTGACCAGCTTCTACCACATTTGATAGTTTACATTCAGTAACACCCCAGTTGTCCTTTGCTATATTGATATTTCCCTCTCCAATAACCCACATCATGTGATCTTTAGCTTTGTCCCTCACATTGCACATACGATTCCAAGTCTGAGTTGACCCTCTCATAGAAGTTGAACAAGGATGCTGATTCCTACAATAAGCTGCCATCATGAATTTTGCCCAAATAGATATTTGTTGTCTAAAATTCCACCATAACTTCATACTCAGGGCCGAATGAACATCATATATATTTCTGATTCCCAACCCACCTTCAGTTATGGGCTTAGTAATTTTCCCCCAGCCACACCAATGATGCCGAGACTCCCCAAAGCTATTACTCCAAAAAAAATTTGCAGTAATAGCAGAAATTTTATTGAGAATTGCTTTTGGAGGATTCATGGCAGATAGGTTGTACAGATAAATGGAAGAGAGCACTGAGTTAATGAGAACAACCTTACCTCCAAGGCTCAAACATTTAGACTTCCAACCTTGAATTCTATTCTTTATATTCTGCACCGTCTCTATAAAATAAATACTCTTTTTCCTTCCACTGAAAATAGGGCAGCCTAAGTACTTTATAGGATCAGACTTCAGTTGCATACCAGAAGCTTCCTTGATTTTATTAAGAGATCTGAGACTAATCTGCTTCGAAGCCATGACATTGCTCTTACTTGTATTGATTAATTGCCCAGACACCTGCTCATAGAGTCTTAACACCCTCATAATCTTCTTCACTTCCTTCAAAGAGCCTGAGCTAAAAATGATATTGTCATCTGCAAAAGACAAATGATTAAATCTAGGGCTGCCAATTGGCATTTTATACCCATAAAATTTGAGTTAGTAAGCAAGAATTCAAGGTTTTTGGATAGGACATATGCCATCATAATGAATAGGCTAGGGGATAAAGGGTCCCCTTGCCTTAAGCCTCTAGAAGATTTGAAAAATCTAGAATTATCTCCATTGATCATTATAGTGAACCATGCATTAGAGATAATCCTCCAGATATAATCCAGCCATATCTCGCAGAACCCCATTCTTCTCATAACCTTTATTAGAAACGGCCAAGAGACCCTATCATATGCCTTAGTCATGTCCAATTTAAGGATGATATTACCTCCAAAATTCTTGTGATGGAGACGAGAAAGACATTCTTGAGCCAACAAAACATTTTCTGTAATGGACCTGCCTTTGATGAAGCCTGATTAAACTGGAGAGATTATTTGATTCAAAAACTTTGAAAGTCTGTCATTTAAAATCTTTGAGAAGATTTTATTGACAAATTTTTTCATACTTATAGGTCTGAAATCATTAAACGATGGAGGGTTTAAAGTCTTTGGGATCAACGCAATTTTGGTAATTGTTAAAATTTTTGGAAGGATAGAGCCTGCAAAGAAACTATGGACTGCCTTCAACACATCAAATTTTATAATACCCCAAAAAAAATTAAAGAAGTAACCATGGAAGCCATCAACACCTGGACTGCTAAAAGAACTTAGACCTTTTATAGCTTGTTCCACCTCCTCCATTTCTGTCCACACAATCGAGTCTTTGTTCATGTCTTCACTTATGGTTTTTGGAATATGTCTAAGCAGTTCATGTTCCCCTTCTGGATTCACAACCTCTTCTGATCGAAAAATTGCAGAAAAATGATCAATTGCTTCAGCTTTTATCTCCTCTTTTGTATGTATCCACGTACCATCAGCCTTCTTTATCTTATCAATAGCTAATCTTCTCTGCTTATTTTTAACACACTTATGAAAATAAGCAGTGTTCATATCCCCATCTTGAACCCATCTCTCATTTGCTTTTTGCGACCAGAATTCATGTTCTGTTTTGAGACAATGATTATGGGAAGCTGTGACCTGGGAAAGAGCCTCTCTATTAAACTCAGAGGGATCATTTTCATAAGTAATTTCAGCTTGCAAGAGTAACTCTTCAGCATGCCTAGCAGCCTGGAAAATATCCCCATAGTAGGATCTACTCCACCTGCTAAGTTTTCCTCTGTTAGCTTTGAGTTTGAGGGATATAGCTACTATAGGGTTAGAGCACTCCACTTCCCTCCAGGTTTCTTCCACAATTTTGATGCAGGGATCTTTCTCAGTCCAAAATTTAAGGAAAACAAAGGTTTTTGGAATCTGATGGTTAATTGAGTTACCGGATAATAATAGGGGGTTGTGATCAGACATACTGCGATTGAGATGGTTAACTTCCCATTTAATGCCGCAATCTATACACTGTTGATTCATTAAAACTCTATCAAGCCTGCACCAAATGCTGCTCCCTCCATTTCTCTTGTTGTGCCATGTGAATTTCGAACCTTTATAACCCAAGTCTACTAGCCCATTTCCTTCTATGCACTCAATGAACTCGAACATAGTTCCAATATTAATATTATTTCCACCAGCCTTTTCTTCCTGATTAGTTATAATGTTGAAGTCCCCATAAATCATCCAAGCTGCATCAATACAGATATCTGACAAATGCTCCCACAGGACTCTTCTTTCAAGTCTGATGCAGCTAGCATAAACAAAGCTACATTGGACAGACTGAACAACACCATTGAGCTTAACATTCATAGTTATACACTGCGGCATATCTGATATGAGATCCCATTCCACCCCTTCCTTGAAAAAGCACCAAATTTTACTATTTATATTAGATTTGCTAGATGCAAAACCTAATTTGATCATAAAACTTTGAATTTTCCCCAATTCCTGCTTAGGCTCTAGAATGACCATCACTTGCAGCCTATGAATTTTATTGAGTCTTCTTATTCTCCTCATTGCACCTTTCTTTAAAATTCCCCGAACATTCCAGATCATATCTTCAATCATTTGGACTTATTAGTGTTTTTGGAGTTTGAGTTGGACCTTAATATTCTAATATTATTGATTCCCTTCAAGATTGGAGACTTTCTCTTCCTTATAACTGTTGTAAACCCATCCAACTGCTCTTTTTCAGTAGATGTACTGCCTACCCCAATCCTATTTTGAATATCATCTTCCAGGTTTGCTTGGATAATTTCCTCAACATTACAGGTCTTATCTATTGCCCCAACCATAGGCTCAATACAATTATCCTCAGCAACCTCTACTAGTTCTGAAACAGGCATACAGTAGGTATCACCTGTATCACAGATGGCTTCTACTTCTGGAACATTAGTAAGGAACTCCTTACTAGGAGTTTGCACATTTATTTGTCCTTCTACAATAGGCCTCAACTCCACCAACATTTCATGTTTTTTGAAATAATTAAAAATCAAGGTTTATCTTACTTTTGTGGGGCTGGAATGATTTTTCTCCAAGATCTCTCCTTCTTCTTTCTCCAGTTCTATTGCACTTACAATTGGTTCTTCTACTGTAGTTTTCTCAAACGATCTAGCTACCCATTCTTTTGTAGACTCTTTTTGATTTTGCTTCCCTCTCTGGCTTTCCTTGTTACTCATCCTATTCTTCTCAGCTTCCGAAACCTTCTTGAAATGACATTTACCTTGATCATGACCTTTCTTACCACAAAAATAACAAAAAGGGGGTAAATCTTCATATACTATAGGTTGCCAGAATCCAGAATCTTTATCCTTATTGCCAATCCATACCCTTGAAGGCAATGTTTTTTTTAAATCAACTTCCACACACAACCTAGCAACACTTGGTCTAGCAATTGAACCAGTCGCACCATCAATCTTGAGAGGCCTCCCTACTACTTTTCCAATAGAGAACATAGCACTCATATTATACAAATGAATAGGAAGAAGAGGAAGTAAAATCCAAGCAAGAACAATTGATGATTCCTTATTTGGATGAAAATCTGTATCCCATTTGAAGGATCGCATAGGGAAACCCTGTATGAACCAAGTGTCTTTAAGCCATATATGATGGAAGTCTTCTTCATGGTCAAGACGGATCAAAACATGTTTGTGGTCAATTAATCCTATATGAGCAGAGGCTTTAAGGTTTAGAGAACAAAAAAACTTTCGAATATCATCCACCGAAGGTCGACCGTGGGAGAACTTTCCAACCAAGGTGTACTTGAATGGTGCATCCATTTCTTGAATACTGGAATCCTCATACATAATAGCGGGTTCACCTTTGTAAGAAGTTATGGGTTGAAGAATGGTTTGTGGCGTGTTTTGGGAACAAACAACATCAGCAAAAGATTTTGGTTTTAGAACAAAATGGACGTGGTTTTGAAGATTAGGAGAGGCTTTTGAAAGGAAAGAAGAAGAAGCATTCTGATGGAGGGGTTGCATGCCTTCTCCTACAATAGGAGAAGGTAGGAAAGCCATGCAAACCCTAGCTAGGGTTAGGGTTGGCTAGAGAGAAAACGGATCCTTAAAGAGTTATTGGGTTATCGTTTATCATCATATCTATAGGGGTTATACCTCAATTGGTATTATTACACTCCTAGGCTTCAAGGGGAATACCCTCTTGCAGTCTTGATAAACACCATCTTCCTCAATAATTTTTGTAACCCATGTTTTTTTATAAAGGATACATATTTCCTAGAATACATGTTTTAACTAAGGCAAAAGTTTGGTACAAAATAAGCTTAACATGTTTCTCACCCACCAAATGCCCCTTTAATAACTAGAACACCCGTGCCCAAGATTTGTACTTCATTCCTCGTAATTTTTATGCCCTTAGTTCATGAACTGTAGTTGATGAACAAATTTTTGATTTATCCTTGTGGCCTTATTGCAATTTAAATTGGGGATTTAATGGCCTAGTGTTGGTTTGATAAAATTTGGTCGTCGTTCGAACGAGTGGCCACATTGTTCAAACAAAAATGATCCTATCATTCGAACTTCGTTTGAACAACCATCTAAAGACTAAAACTTGTTCGATTTCCATCGTTCTCTGGAATCTCATTCGAACTCCCTCGTTCAAACGACGTGCACTGACGTTCGAACGAGGGGTAGTTTCTCGTTTGAACAAGGGGTAGTTTGTCATTCGAATGAGGTGAGTTCCATTTCCATTCTTTATCTACGTTTTGCCCTCATCATTACCTCATTAGAACTATCATTCGAATAAGAGGTAATTTCGTTCGAACGAGGTCCAATTTATTCGAATGACCAAATGACGATTAAACTTTTCTACACATTTTAATGTGCTGTCATGACGTGAGGCGTTGGATTTGCTGAGTTGTCAAGCTCTCAACGACTCAGATCAAAATGAGGGTTTAACCCTTGATTAATGGGATAAGTGTTGGTGGGTTTAAATAGAGGAGAGGGGTTTGTAGAGGCCATTTTCATCGGATTTTCGGATCTTTGTCTCTCTAAAGATACACTCTCCCATTCCTCACTCAATTTCCACCATTTTTAAGATTTTCCCTTCCATCCCAAGTATTTTCCAAGATTTTCCCAAGCTAAAACACCCATTTCAAGCCTCGTTAAAGGGAAAGTTAGGTAGAAGAAGCCATTGTTGGAGCACTCTTGAAGAATTTCGAGCTTTCTTGAAACTTTGGAGTTTTTAGGAGCTTTGAAGTCATCCCCTTTAGTTTTTAATCTTCAAGTCAAAGATAGGGTTTTCCTTCAAGTGTTTTCAATATTAAAAGTTAATACGATGCATTCTAGAAGGGATTATTTTGCAAAAATATTTTCTAGTATGTCTATTTAAAGTTTTTCTTGCAAAATGGAAATTTTGCAAAGACCAAGTTAAAAATGGCATTTGATCAACAAATAATATTTTAATGTTGGAAAAAGGAGGAAATAAGTATGAAAATATATTTCCATGTTAAGATCATGTTTAGTTGCATATTTAATGGTTTGTAGGCTTATAATCCTCCCAAAAATGCTTAAAATGTTATAGTATGTTAAATAAGGATTTATAGACACAATATGTGGAATTAAAAATGTATTTCTTGATAAAATAAGGAAGTTAGAAATACTAACCCTAAATATGTTGTAAAATGAAGAATAATCATATTTAATGCAACATTTGGGTATAAATATAAGATGGACACTTGTAAAAATTGTCTTTATGACATTCAATATGTTTATTTAAAAGAAAAATAAAAATGTGGGATTTTCTTAGAGAAAAAGGATAATGTATAATTTTTGGA
Source organism: Sambucus nigra (assembly GCA_949130495.1). NCBI lineage: Eukaryota > Viridiplantae > Streptophyta > Magnoliopsida > Dipsacales > Adoxaceae > Sambucus > Sambucus nigra. Next base: position 216,014,308 of record OX422214.1, on the reverse strand, counting down.
TATAAAATCACGAGAGGTGGTTTGTGAATGAAAAATGACGATTTATAATGCCATGCTGAAAGAAATGTGTTTTTCAGAAAATTTTGATAAATGAAAGGTAAAAAGGCAATTTTGATAAAAATTAGATGGTCATAGTGGTTGGACTTCCTGATTTGACTTTATCACTCGATTTTGTGAAAAACTAAAAAATCAATGAAATAGCATAGAATGATGAAAGTAAAGGAATACTGTAGACATTGGTTAAAATGTTAAAATACATTAATATGGACTCAGATGAGACCGAGAAATAATTAAGAAGGGCTCGAAGCCATAGTATGAAAGATTCAAAATCACTGGCAAGAGCATATGGTAGGATAATCGGCGGTGTAGTTCCCGTTAAAGTATATGGATAATTGGAGGATTCCGAGAAAAGATAATTGAAATGAAAAATAATTTGGTTGTGCTTAAGGAATGTAAATAAGACAACCCAATAAAATGGGATAAAATGGAGACTAAGGAATAAAACATGATTAACTAATCTCTAGACCCGATGAATGGTGGTATGAAATGGTTAAGTGTCAGTATGAGCACATCACTCGGGTGCATTGTATGGTAGTTGCATTAATACTAGATAAATTGTTAAACATTTTCGAAATTGTTTAAAATACATGTTATACGTATAGTATTTTCATAGAAAACATATAGCTTAGTATTTTCCACCGTGATGAGCATTCTCTTACCCCAACTTTTTATGTTAAAAACCCCACCCCCTCTCCCACCCCCATGCCAGGTACATCGACTAGCGACATCGACAAGGACGTCGGTAAGACACCTGAGGGTAGTAATCGTCATCAGAAGCTCTGTTATTATTATAAACTTGTCTTTTGAACTATTCGATTTGAAATATTTTAAATCATTTTATTTGCGCCCTTGGCCAAGTGATGTTATAATAAAGGATTAATCATGATGTATTTCTTATTTACTAAACATTGATGGACTCAATGGATTTTCATAAATAAAATTTGTTAATTAACCTAATTACTTAAAGTGATCACTTGCTTCTCAAACTAAAATCAATAATTTAATCCTTATAAAGTGGTGAACTTAAAAAGTTTTTCTTAAATAATAGTATTGAATTTCCCCATCCCCCTTTAAATCCTTGAATCGGTGTTGGCTGACCCGATGGGGACCCAGACTCGGGTCGGGGCATTACAAATGGTATCAGAGCAATAGGATTCTCGGGTGTGATGGAGTGTTTATTATTTCTTAGTATGCTTCATTTATATATTTTCATTATAGTTTCTTCTTTAGTTACTATTGAAGTTAATCCATTCCATTATCGCTTTTATTTCGTATAATTGTTTATTGAACTCTCCTTTCTTGTGTAGATGACTACACATTGTGGTGGGGCTAGAAGATCAGGGAACAATGAGCTTAGACGCATGGAACATGTCGTACATCAACTTGCAGACTCCCTCTCGCAACAACAGAGGACCAACTGTAGTAGAACAATTGAGAGCACTAATTCGGCCTTCATTCTGAAAGAGTTTAGGAGGTTGCACCCACACACCTTAATGGGGAAGTTGGCCCGACGCTACATAATAGTGTCTTGATAATATCACTCGAGTTAGGAATATTCTTGACGTGATAGTTGGGCACAAAGTCAAGATAAAAACCTTCCATCTCACGGAGAAGGCACAACGCTGGTGGAGAGCCTACTCCGCTAGTGTGGCAAAGACTATAGACTGGGACAGCTTCAGGGTTATATTCCTAAACCAATACTTTTTCCATGGAATTTAAGGATGCCAATGATGATTTCTAATTCAGGTTAAAATGTCGGTGAATGAGTACCAGGTCTTATTTGACTGTTTGTGCAAGTATGTGTGTGCAGTGCAGAAGGATGAGGCAAAAAAGATGAGGTTATTTGTCAATGGCCTTAACCTCGGTATTCGACGGATCATTACTAGTTTGAATTTGCCAAATTTTAAAAAGTGTAGTGAATAAATCCATTAGGATAGAGTTCGAGGTAGAGGATGGAAAAGCCATTAGGGAGAATAAGAGGGAGCCTAATGGGCCCTAGGGCAGTGGTCACAAGAGGTTTAGGGGCTGGGATTGAGGCTTCTTTTCGAAGTTGAAGGACGTCATAGGGGGTTGGTTCATTATCCCCCTAGTATACTAGCGACCAAATTCCATGGCCCATACTAAGAGGACGTGTTGTGCATGCGGTCCCCCCAATCACTTTAAGAGGGATTACTCGTAAAGTGCTTCGAGTAATCAACAGGGAAATTTACAGATTGTCAACTATGTACTGGGCAGGAGTTTTAGCTACAGGAGTCCCACCCAACAACAATAAAAACTACAGTTTTCCATCAGGTATCATCATTTTGCGAGGCATAGCATAGACGTTTCACGTCCTAGTCAGAGGTCGAGCAGCCCGAGCCAAGTTAGGTGCCCGACGGCCAGTGTAAGAGGTTTAACCCTGATGCGCCTATGCCATGTCATTATTTACAGCCCCTTTAGATAATCCATCCATGATGGAAGGTATGATTCTCTTATTCAACACATATGTAAAGGCACTTTTTGATTTAGGTGCATCACATTCATTTATATCGATCTCTTTAGCCTTTATTTTGGTATTAGAGGTAGATAGGTTTCACCCTTTTATCTTCATAGGACTTCCATTAACGGTGGTATAATTTTTTATAGGGTATGCCGCAGTTATTTAGCTATGGATGGAGACTATGTTCTAGAGTACGACTTAATTCTTATGGACATGCATGGGTTAGAGGTGATCCTAAGTATGGATTGGCTGTCGTGTTTTGATGCTACAATTGAATGCCATCGGCATAGTATCTAAATATCTTAACCAGATGACTCTCGCCATCATTTCAGTAACGAGAAGGAAATTGGTTATCCTTGAAAGTTATCCACAATACGTGAGCAGAAATGGTACTTCGGTTGGTTGAGCAGTATGGTGGCTCAGGATGATCTGGATGGTATATTATTAGACTACCCATTAGTGCAAGAGTTTCCTGAAGTGTTCCCAGATGATCTTCCTAGTGCTAAGGTTTCAGTTAGAGGAGCTAACTAACAAGGACTTTATTTGCCTTAGTGTCTCCCTTTAGGGATATCCAGTCCGCTATGCCAAGAAGGAGAACAACTCCATGCGAGTTTGCATTGATTACTGTAATAATCGGGATTTTCAAAATCGACCTTAAATACCTATGGTCACTATTTTAACTCTTATAAAGTATTCAAATTCAAAAGTCTTCTAAGAAGAAGAAAACTGTACTTGATGCCCTGCAATTTTACTGAATGAACCTAGACCACCTAAAGTATCAGTAATTATAAAAATAGCCCCTGAAGACATCGAAGTAATATAACTTGACTTATATTTCACTCATAAACCTCAACTTTTTATCAAATTAATCCTTTAGACTTGAACTAATATAAAATCATAATTTTTTCCCTTAAAGATTTATGAAATTACAAAGGTTCCCCTATACGTTATGAAAAGTGAACTTTTAAGGTTATAAGTGTAACTTCAAGACTAACTAAGGACCAAACACCAAATGTTTGTTAATTTCTTAAAAATCCCTATCCAAATAAGCACCCACCTAAGCAAAAACAGCCAAGAACCACATGTGTACCCTAAGCACACATGTGATGAACAAAATCCTAAGTCAAAAACTCTATCGTAATAGTTCAAATCCACCTCTTTCTTCCACCAAAGCACTGCATTCATACTATACTATAAATACCCCAGAAAACCTCAGTTAAAAATTATTCAAACAGAAGTTCCAAAACTTAAAATGTTCACTCTAGACAGGTATTTTATGATTTTATTTACTATATTCAGTTCTTTTTGTTTCAATCATTTTCTGTATAGTTATAATGTTGTTAGAATGACTCAAAACAGTAGGAAAATTTACGTAGAAACAAAGCTCTAGATGAAGAACATGAAGTTTATCAATAAAAACTAATGTTTAAAGCTTTGAATATCTTCATAAGAACCTCAGGAACTCGATTGTAATAATCAAAAGCCATGAATGTGCCTATTAATCTCGAATTGATTGAAAGTGAATTTTGAACCAAAAAACTGAAAATTTGAATTCTCCATGTATAATCGATTTCAACCTCTGAAATCAAAACCAAACTACTCCTATACATAGAAGAAAACAAACCATATTCATAAGAATCCCTGCCATATCCTTAATCCATGAATATTCAGAAAAACACACAGTTATAGAACTTGAGATATACAGTATCTCAATCCATAAAACTTATATATTCGGATTCCTTATGAAACATTAGGTTGATTTGTTTAGAAATAATCTCAAATGGTTTAGAAATTAAGTACTTATTCAAGGTCAAAAATCAAAAAACCTAAAGTCAACTGTGAAGGGGAAGAAGATGAACTTTTTTACCAGAATTATTGACCTAGCGCGTGAGGGCGCGTGGCCGATAAAAAATTTCTGATTTTTTTTCCAATATTTTTATATTATTTTTCTGGTCAAAATGGTATAAGGCAATTCCATGTTTGGATTAACCTAGCCTAAGTTATGGAAGTATGAGGTTTAAACTTAAGAATATTTTACCAAAATTTCAAATTGACCCCTCCTGACTTTTTCAACTTACGAATTTGATCCCTAAATTTTGTCTATGGATACTTTAAAATATTGTAAGACAAAAAGTCTCTTGTACCAAAGTTCAAAAGTGAACTTAAATCCAGTATTTTAATGTCCCAAAATATCTACAATTAAACCTTCGAAACTTAAAAAGATACAGTTTTTGTACAAACTGACTGACCTAATCCCAAATACTTACATACCCAAACATTGTATACAGAAAATCACGTATCAGCTCTTCCCGATATACCGAGCAAGTAGTTTTTCCTACCTTTTTAATAGTAAAACTTTGGGTATTTAGCATACTGCTATCGATATCACTATGTGGTAGCTCCTATTTACTCTTAGTATGTGCATGTAATCATATTAACATACTACATATTTTATTAAATATCATCGGTATATGAATTTGAACATTCGTATTTCAATTTGACTATGGATCAATTTTAACCATTCTCACCAAAAACTAGTATCATGTTCCTTAATATTCCGTTTGCCCCTGTACTTTTGTACCACTATATTATAAGCATCAATATTAATCAGGAAGTAGACTGACGTGTTATCCCACAAAACTCTCTACTTGACCTAAGGGTCTCAAATGATTGAGATCCTGGATTTATTGCTATATGCGTATGAGTACAACTTTAATTGTGTGCCTAGCTAGTTACTTTTTTCCAAAAGTTTTGGGTTGATTATTATTATTACTTTGATTTTACTAATGGCTTAATTATTCTTTACCCCTTAGTGAACTGGTAAGTATGAGATTATTAGTTCAGTAACCCTTGACTTTCTTTACATGATCCTTAATGAACTGGTAACGAACTTTATTTTCTTAATGAACCAATAAGTATGGAATTATTAGTTCAAGGACTTTAATGTTCTTTATAGACTGATAAGTATGGGATTATCCGCTTTATTTCTTTAGCATTGCTAAACACTGATTCTATACACACTTCAAATCTCATCTATACGTATATTTGTTATAAACTGGTAAAAGTTTCTTAGCATATTTGTGTTAATTCCTTTTTCTCTTGAGGCACCCAGAGAAAGAGGATAATATATATTCCCTATTAGAGATAGATATCGGTCACCTGCTTATATATGTGACTGTTTGGGCAGAGAATAAGCGAGATGAGAGGAAGGAGTGGTACAACCCCTATGGTGGTACAACCCTATGTAAACTACTTTCATAATGAATAAAGTTATGTTATTTTGCCTTAACTTTAATTCATTGCTTTATGTGTACTTCTTGTTCATTCATACTAAAAAGCATGGTGCGATAATTACAGGGAGTTGAACAGGGTGACAGTGAAGAATAAATACCTTATACCCATACCAATAATTTGCTCAACTAGTTACGTGGGGTGGGTAGGTTTTCGAAGATTGACCAACAATTTGGTTACCATCAGTTTCATGTCAGAGAGGATGACATTCCTAAGGCAGCATTTTGGACTCGATATAGGCACTGTGAGTTTCTAGTGTTGCCCTTTGTTTGATGAATGCCTCGATAACGTTCATGGATTTGATGAACCGCATATATCTCCCTTATTTAGTTCGGTTTGTAATGGTCTATATGGATGATATACTGGTTTACTCAGCATCGAATGCAGACCATGAGAAGATTATTTGCTCAATATTACAAGTTCTCAAAGAGAATAATTTGTATGCCAAATTCATCAAGTTTGAATTCTGAATGAATGAGGTCAAGTTCCTAGCCCATGTGGTTTCCAACGAGGGCATTTCCATTGAACCTTTCAAGGTCAAGTTCATTCCGAGCAGAGAGAGGCCAAAGACAATCGCAAAGGTGCGCAGTTTCCTAGGTTTAGCCGATTACTACGTAACTTTGTATAACACTTCTCGAGGGTTGTATTTTTGCTCACCATGTTGACTCAGAAGGATATGCACTTTGAGTGGTCCAAGGATTATGAGTCAGCCTTCCAGAAATTAAAGGTTAGGCTGACTTCAGTGCCGATTCTTATTTTCTACAGCGTAAAAAGGGTTATACCATGTGTTGTGATGCTTTCAGTTTAGGTTTCGACATGGTATAAATGCAGAACAGTCAAGTAGTCGCTTATGCATCCCGTCAATTAAAGGTACAAGAGAAAAATTACCCCACCAATGAATTGGAGTTAGTAGTTGTGGTGTTGGGACTTAATAGTTGGAGGTACTACCTATGCGGGGAATGGTTTGAATTATTTTCTGATCATAAGAGCCTCCAGTATAGTTTCACGCAATGTGATCTCAATTTTCGTTAGAGAAGATGGATGGAATTAAAGAAGACTATGACTTTTCCTTAGAATATCATCCCGATAAGGCCAATATGGTGGCATATATTCTCTTAGTCGGAAATCTAGCCTTACTCCAGTAGCGATGAAGTGTTACCAAGCAAAGATGTTCAGTAAAATGCATAATTTTGACCTACACGTACATGTTTATGATAGGGCATACCTTTAGGGTGTGGTGGATAGGCCACTCATTCAATAGAAATTTTTAGACATTCAGTCATGTGATCCTGAGTTTATATATTGCCATGATCGTGTTTATAGTGGTGAAGTGTTCAACACTCTTACCATTGACAAGGATGGTGGTGTGTGGTACAAGGGTAGGTTGATTATTTCGATGATTGATGAGCTTTAGGACGAGATGATAATGGAGGCCCATCACTGGTGCGTTATCATACATCATGGTGCTACGAAGATGTGTGAGGACATATACATATATTTCTGGTGGTCCGATATGAAGACGGAAGTGGTGACGTACGTAGCAAAGTTCTACACTTGAAGGCAGAACGTAGGAGATTGGCAAGGCTGTCGAAACCACTACTCGTATTAGAATGGAAGTGGGAGCATATCATGATGGACTTTGTCACAGCCTTACCATGTTCTGATCGTGGTCATGATGCAATATGGGTTATAGTTGATTGGCTCACAAAGTTCGCACACTTCTTGCTAATTTAGTTTACGGATAACGTAGCTAAGCTAGAGAGGTTGTATGTTTAGGAAATAGTCCGACTTTATGATCTTTCCCTCTCGATTTTCTTGGAATGGGATTCACGATTTGTATCCCAATTATGAAAGAAGTTCAAACAGGAATTAGGCATCGTGTTGAGCACGAGTACATTGTATCACCTTGAGACAAATGGGTAATCAAATCGAACCATCCATATTTTAGAGCTTTCCCCCTATTGAGTAAGGTCGGGACTTTTAGCACCATACCCTAAGCCATCAGGGATGCCTAGCATCCAGGCCCTCCCTGTTCCCCAACAACTTAAAGGCAACCAAAGGGGACTTAGGGGGAGATGGAACAACGTCCAAACTGTGACAACCCATCAGCAACATCCTGCTTCTCACTAAAGACACTTCCACTCCCCGCCCTTCATTTTTTCAAGTAAGAAAAATTAGTAAAACGCCATTGTTACCCCAAAAGACGTGTCTGTTGGAGGAAACACTTTCCTCAAAAGTCATGATTGTTCTAAATAGTCATGGTTTTACCTATATAAAGGATCAATCCCCACTAGATTTATCTTTGAAGCTTTTTATTTTCTCCCCAAAATTCTCAATCAAATACACACCTTCGTTCGATTATTTGCTTTACTTAAATTCGACATAATTTTACACTAGTTTCCATCATAAATGTGACACCCCGACTAATTAAATACCAGGTAGCTACTCCTTTATTAAATTAATACAAAATGTCAAGTTGGTTCAGTTAATAGCATCACTGTCGAAAACATTTTAATAGTTACAAACCACATAGTATTTAAAAAGCGAGTTGTCAAATTTTAATTTAAATCTGATTAACATGCAATAAGTGAAATTATAAAAGTTATCATAACCATACACATTAAAGTCTTAATGGAGTGACAAACAAATAATAATGAATCCAGAGGAAATACTCCTCACAACAATCCCAATAGTGAAGTAAGCAAAACGGTCTGCATCCTGAATTAATTACAAAACAAAGTCTGAATAACTAAAATATAAAATGTCTCTAAGGAAATGGGGCGACATGCCCAACAACTGATAAACTGAACATGGATTCAAGACTAGAAATGAAGGCGTCTAATCTCAAGGCCCTGTAACTTCCACAACAGCTACATCTCGTCACGTGAATAGAATTCCTATGCATGGTGTCCTTGTGGTTGGGCACCTAAAAAGGTTTTTACAAAAATAGATTTGAAAGCAAACGGGTCAAAGCCCGAATGTGGAGAATAATTTTAAAAACAGCAAGTGATTTAATAACATTAAAACAATGAATGCAAAATACATGTTAGGACGTAATCTCGCATGAAATACTCACCTCTCGACTAATTGTGCACTCCTAACGTACCCTACCCATTTAAGAGATCCTCATATCTATCTAGACCAAAATGAATTCTAACCTTTCTACTCGATTCGCACTTTAAATCCAACATCATCAATAAAATAGAGGGTTGTACTATAATTCTCGGATTCTCAATTATTATCAATACAATTCACTATAGGTTATCCCTTTGTATCTTCAGCGATTATTACGATAATTACACTTCACAATTTAAGCATGAAAATTCTTTTCATTTAATCGTATATTATTCACGTCTTAATATACATTACTAGCACCCCGAGACTAAGCTGCGGTGCACACATACTCTGCTATCCCATCCCGGTACATCACGTACATAAGGATCACGCATTCCGAATCTCTCAGGAATCGTTCTCAGATAATAGCAAATCACAAACAATGGAGGCGAACATAGTTCACATCACACGGGTCACGCACATACCTACGCTCCCATGATCAGCAGACTTCTTAACTTCACAATAAGTCCTTCTCTAACCTAGGTCCTCGAGGTACCAATCTAAATCCCCCCCGTAGGCACACAAAGATTAGATGGCCCTAAACGAACGCAAACCTCCCGTGATAGAAAGTATGGTAGGTATGTCATACACATAAAATCATATATATACTAAGCATGCAAACATCTTAGTAATTACCATATTTTCATTAGTGGTACACATCTAGCCCTTATACCAATTTTTAGTATTACACAAATCACATGTCCCCAATTTATATGTGTTTAAGTCATTAATTATCCTCGCATCGTGATTAGTCACTCGCGTCCTAATCCGCAAATATCATTTGGTTCAAGTCACTCTTCTATATGTTACTCCTCAATATATCCCAAATCTCCAGACTATACCAATTAGTTAACAAGGGAAAGCTATCTCATCAATTAAACAAGGTTACGGGACACTAGAAATCAAATCAGACCAAAAAGGCCATTCTGTCAACTCGTTAGAAGTCTCGTTCGAACGAGGTCGTTCGAAGGAGAGTTCGTTCGAACGAAAAGGGCATCGAACGAGAGTTCGTTCGAATGAAAGGCATTGAATGAACTATCAACTCGTTAGAAGGAAAACTGTCACCTCGTTAGAAGCTCGTTCGAACGAGCTCGTTCGAACGACCTGGGCAGGTCTTCTAACGAGATGGCAGTTTCGAGCCCAGATTTTCCTACTTCATTTTTCCCAATTTCCTTCACCTCTAAACTCATCTAAAAATCATCCCAACAGTATTTTAAAGTTTCTAAATGTCACTAAACTTTCATAGATCGTATTTTAACATATTATTGGGGTTCCAATCTTCCTAAATCACACAAAATTATCATCAATCCCCAATTTTCCCCAAACCTTATGAGTATGAACCCTAGAAATTTAAAGTCTTCAATTTTCCTTAATAAATCCGTTTTTGCATCATGAAAAGTCGTAATTCTTTTAGTATAATCACCCAATAACAATTCTACATGCAATCCCTATATCAAAACCTGAATTTCTAACTCCAATTTCATGGGTTTTTATAAATCTCCCAATACAAAGCAATTATATAAATTTCTAAGCATGGAAGAAGCATTCGCTTGAAATTAACGTATTTAAACCACTTGCCTCGAATTGTTCTCTGAATTTGATGTTGAATGTTGAAGGTTTCTCTCTCTTTCTCTACAATTTCTCCCAAGGTTGAATGTTGAAGATGGTGGTTATGGTTTTCTCTTTTGGGAACCTCTCCTAACTTCCTCCTATAACTCCCGTAGCCCTCTAATCAGTTAAGTGCTGGTAATGGTTTAGTGGGTTATTAAATATCCTATTTTTAATTCCCAAAATTCGTTGGTCAAAATTCCCCAAATTTCAAAATTACTAAAATACCCTTTTAAGTTGTCGGTATGGCTTAAAAATGCCCCGGGACCCAAACTAAACCCCCGGCTAGTGTTTTCTGACTATTTCGACCCTTCCGGACATGTTGGCGCACTCAAAATGACCATTTGGTTGATAAAAATAAAATTCACTTTTTAATTTAAAAAATTACATTCTTGACGCGACTGACACGCGCGTTCCAACTAAATTTCCCAAATTGCCGTATTTCAGTCTCGGGACAATTCCAATATTTTCAATATTCATATATTGCCATTTATACACATTATAATCAAATACCAACTCACATATCGTTAGTATTTTATCCGAAATAATTCTCAATTAATTCACATTTAATTAATCCCATAAATAAATATCAATAAAAGTACGGGGTATTACATACTTCCCCCATAATAACAGAATTTCGTCCCGAAATTCGGATCTAGAAAGTACCTGGTAAAAACAACTCTGGATAACATTCGCGCATCTCATCCTCGCGCTCCCATGTGGAATCTTCGGCATTATGATGCCGCCACTGAACACGTACCAACGGTACTATCTTTGACCGCAGTTTTCGCTCGCTTCGGTCCAAAATAGCAATCGGCCCCTCCTCGTAGGAACTATCAGGATGGAGATCGATGTCCTCCAAAACAATGTGAGAATGAGCCAAATCGTCCCTAAGATATTTCCTTAGCGAGGAAATATGAAACACATCATGAATCCTATGCAAATTCTCCAGTAACCCAAGTCTATACGCAACGGACCCAATCCGCTCGATGATAGGAAATGGCCCCACATATCTCGGTGCCAGTTTCCCCTTCTTCCCAAAACGCATAATCCCCTTCATAGGAGATACTCTGAGTAAAACCTGGTCCCCCACTTTGAACTCCCTGAAGAACCTCTTCGCATCAGCATAGCTCTTCTGCCGATCCTGAGCTACCCGAATGCGACTCCGTATCAATTATATCCTTGTCGAAGTATCATGAATCACTTCTGGCCCAAGTAGTTTGTTGTCCCCCACCTCTAACCAACATGCTGGGGAATGACAAGGTCTACCATACAACGCCTCAAATGGAGCCATGCCAATGGTGAACTGGTAGGAGTTGTTGTAAGAAAACTCCACCAGTGGAAGATACTGCTCCCATCCACCCCCAAAGTCAATGATGCACATACGCAACATATCCTCCAACATCTGATTTGTACGCTTGGTTTGCCCATCAGTCTGCAGGTGATAAGCCGTACTCAACTGCAATTCAGTGCCTATGGACTCCTGAAAACTCCCCCAAAACCGTGAAACAAATATCTTATCTCGGTCAGACACGATATTTAGGGGCACACCGTGAAGTCTCACTATTTCTGCAATAAAAATCTGGGCATACTGTCCCGTAGTGTAGTCTGTCCTTACGGGTAGAAAATGAGCGACTTTGGTCAACCTGTCCACAATTACCCAAATGGGGTCGTGACCCCTCTGTGACGTAGGTAACCCCGTAATAAAATCCATGGAGATACTCTCCCACATCCACATCGGGACCTCTAATGGCTGTAGAAGTCCTGCCGGTCTCTGATGATCCACGTTTACCAGCTGACAAGTGGCGTATTTAGAAACAAACACGGAAATATATTTCTTCATCCCGCTCCACCAATATTGTCGTCTCATGTCTTGGTACATTTTATCCCCACCGGGATGTACCGCGAACCGTGAGCCGTGCGACCCTGCCATCACCTCGTGTCGCAAGTCTTCCCCTTCTGGAACGACTAGTCTCCCATTGAAGCGTAATCCCCCGTCTGATCTAACGGTATAGGACTCGGCTCCCTCTGTTAGTAATCGAACTATCTGCTCCTGACAGAACGAGTCATTTGCCTGTGCCTTTACCACCTTCGTGACAATCTACGGTGTAACTGTCATCACAGACATGAACGATCGGGCCACTGCATCCTGGTGTCCCAAATCCTTCCACTTATACTTCCACACCTCGGCCACCTCATCTACTGGCCTACGGCTCAACGCGTCTGCTTCCACGTTAGCCTTCCCTGGGTGATATTGGATATCGAACTGATAATCCTTCACAAACTCAACCCACCTCCGTTGCCGCATATTCAACTCCTTCTGCGTGAATAGGTACTGTAGGGACTTGTGGTCCATGAATAATCGAAACTTCTCCCCCAGGAGATAATGTCTCCAAATCCGAAGGGCAAATACAACTGACGCTAACTCCAAGTCATGGGTGGGGTAATTCTTCTCATGAGGCTTAAGCTTACGGGAAGCATAAGCTATGGCCTGACTCTCCTGCTGCAATACACCTCCAAGTCCTTGTAAGGACGCATCGGTGTAGACTAGATACTCAACTCCCGATCTCGGCAATGCTAACAAAGGTGCTGAGGTTAACTTGTCCTTCAACTCATCGAATGCCAACTGACAGGCATCGCTCCAAATGAATGGCACACCCTTGCGAGTCAGATGTGTCGAAGGACCCACTATCTCTGAGAAACCCTGAATAAACCTCCTGTAGTATCCTTCTAGGCCCAAGAAACTACGAATCTCAGTCGGTGTCGTGGGTTGTCCCCACTCCCTCACCGCGGATACCTTCCCCGGATCAACAGATATCCCCCGGTCTGAGATGATATGCCTTAAAAACTGAACCTCCTTCATCCAAAACCCACACTTCTCATACTTTTCATACAGCTCGTTCTAGCGTAGCATCTGCAAAACCTACCTCAAATGCTCGGCGTGCTCCTCCTCTATCTGGGAGTAAACCCGAATGTCATCGATGAAGACAATGACGAACTGGTCTAAGAACTCTCTGAACACCCTATTCATCAAGTCCATAAACACGGCTGGAGCATTGGTCAAGCCAAAAGGCATAACCCAAAAATCATAGGAACCATATCTCATTAAGAAAGGAGTCTTCGAGACGTCCTCTTCCCTGATACGCAACTGATGGTAACCTGATCGCAAATCGATCTTTGAGAAGAAAGAATCTCCTCTCAGCTGGTCGAATAAGTCATCGATTCGGGGCAACGGATACTTATTCTGTATCGTGACCTTATTCAACTCCCGATAATCTACCACAACCTCAACGATCCATCCCTCTTCTTTACGAACAACACAGGAGTACCCCACGGCGAAGTACTCCTCCGGATTAACCCCTGACCCAACAATTGCTCAATCTGATCCCGTAACTCTCTCATCTCGGCTGGAGCCATACGGTAAGGTGCGCGGGCAATAGGCCAAGTGCCCGACGTCAAATTGATCAAAAAATCTATCTCTTTACTCGGAGGTAGTCCAGGTATATCCTGAAATACATCGGCAAACTCTCGAACAACCGGAATCGAATCAAGTGGTATCACCACTTCCTTAGAGGTCTCCTCCTCTATATAATACAAGTGAGTGGACGATCCTCCCTCAGGGCGAGGCATCGCCACTAAAAACATCTCCTGCCCGGGAATGGAAAATATAATACTCCTGCAAAAACAGTCAATCATGGCTCGGTATGCAACTAGCCAATCCATACCAATAATGGCATCATACTCGGTCATCTCTAACATTAACATATCCGCGGGTAAAGTAAACCTCCCGATCTCTATACCCACGCCTCTACATATAAGGGAAATCATGGAACCCTTACTCAACGGTGAATCTACACAAGTAACCGTGCTCTCGGCGGTGTCTAACAACCCAATGGTGCGTGAAAATCTCATAGCAATGAAACAATGTGTGGCCCCCGTGTCAAATAAAATGCGCCCCAGAGTCCCCTGAATAGAGAACATACCCTCAATGGCCGGTGGATCCTGTGAGGCTGCGGCGTGCTGGAGCTGATACACTCTACCAAACTGAAGCTATCCCTATTGAACTGGGACCGCTGGAATGGGTGGTAATGCTGCCATCTGTGGTGGTGCTGGGAGGGCGGCGGGAAACATAGGCCTCTGTGGCTCTTGTCGAGCACCCTGCTGTTGCTGCTATGGGGCCCTGCCCTTATCAGGACAATCCTGGCGTTTATGGCCAGTCTTGCCACAAACATAACACCTCCCCGGAAAGTGTCCCCCTCGTTGTCCCCGCTGCCCTCGGCCCTGGTGGTCGTTACCATTCCTCCCCTAGCCATGCTGGCCCTGCTGAAACTGTTGCTGCTGACCATTCTGACCCTGCTGGCCCTGATGGACGTTCGGACCCAGATGGCCCTGCCTAAAACCTCCATGTCCGTTTCTGAAATTCCCCGATCTGAACCTCTTAGAATCCCCCTTCTGGGAACTCTGGTCACCCTGCCTGTACTGTCCCTGAGCAGATTGTGCCCCGCTGGCACCATTTCCCCCAGTCCTGCCCTGATGGATGGACTCTCCTGATCTCTTGCTCTCAATCATGTGAAAGCGGTGAACCTGGAAGTGTAGTAGTGCAGCGTTAACCACGTCAGAATAAGTGGCCAACGAGAGATTCCTCAACAAATGCTAACGGATCCTCCAAGTCAATCCATCTGTGAATTTCTGAATCTTCTTCGCCTCAGTCGGTATTTCATCCGGAACAATGTTCAGTAAATTAGTGAATTCGGCCTCATACTCGGCCACAGTCTTTCCCTCCTGCTTGAGGTTCATCAGCTTCCTCCTCATCTACGTGTGAACAGCTGACGGAAAATATTTGCGGTCGAACCGCACCCAAAACTCCTGTATAGTGAGAGTATCTCTCTCCTCTGCGGTGGAAATGGACTCCCACCACTGCAATGCAGATCTCACTAGCTTTAAAGTAGCTAGTATCTACTTCTGAACATCGGTGCACTCATACATCCTCAAGTGCCTCTGAATGTCTTTCCTCCACTGACTGGATATCACAACATCGGAGCTACCTGCAAACTCCGGAGGGTGTGCTTTCTGAAAAGCATCTCGAACGCGTTCCCAAGCAGACGGGAATGCATGTACCTGAACTGGCGTGGCTACCGGCGCCTGGGGTGGTGCCTGTTGTACAACGGCTAGGGAGGCATTTACCGCTTGGGCTACAATAGCTGCAACCTCGGCGGCATTCATGGTGCCCTATACTGGTGCAGGCTGTGGCTCTGGCTGTGCATTCCTAGGAACCCGTTGCGCACGTCTTGGAGGCATCTGAAATAAGAGTAAAGTCTATAAGTTAATAGCTGAAGAGCGTAGCATACATAAAGAATACAACAGTCCTAAAATATAGGGCTCTACATCAAAGAAAGCTCAGTGAAAATATAATAAGCCGTACAGATCCTAAGGACACTAGAACCTGATGCTCTGATACCACCTGTGACACCCCGACTAATTAAATACCGGGTAGCTACTCCTTTATTAAATTAATACAAAATGTCAAGTTCATTAAGTTAATAGCATCACTGTCGAAAACATTTTAATAGTTACTAACCACCTAGTATTTAAAAAACGAGTTGTCAAATTTTAATTTAAATCTGATTAACATGCAATAAGTAAAATTATAAAAGTGAACATAACCATACACAATAAAGTCTCAATGGAGTGACAAACAAATAATAATGAATCCAGAGGAAATACTCCTCACAACAATCCCAATAGTGAAGTAAGGAAAACAGTATGCATCCTGAATTAATTACAAAACAAAGTCTGAATAACGGAAATATAAAATGTCTCTAAGGAAATGGGGCGAAATGCCCAACAACTGATAAACTGAACATGGAGTCAAGACTAGAAATGGAGGCGTCTAATGTCAAGGCCTTGTAACTTCCACAACACCTACAGCTCGTCACCTGAATAGAATTCTTATGCATGGTGTCCTTGTGGCTGGGCACCTAAAAAGGTTTTTACAAAAATAGATTTGAAAGCAAACGGGTCAAAGCCCGAATGTGGAGAATAATTTTAAAAACAGCAAGTGATTTAATAACATTAAAACAATGAATGCAAAATACATGTTAGGACGTGCTCTCGCATGAAATACTTACCTCTTGACTAATTGTGCACTCCTAACGTACCGTACCCATTTAAGTGATCCTCATATCTATCTAGACCAAAATGAATTCTAACCTTTCTACTCGATTCGCACTTTAAATCCAACATCATCAATAAAATAGAGGGTTTTACTATAATTCTCGGATTCTCAATTATTAGCAATACAATTCACTACAGGTTATCCCTTTTTATCTTCAGCAATTATTACGATAATTACACTTCACAATTTAAACATGAAAATTCTTTTCATTTAACGGTATATTATTCACGTCTTAATATACAATACTAGCAGCCCGAGACTAAGCTGAGGTGCACACATACTCTGCTATCCCATCCTGGTACATCACGTACATAAGGATCACGCATTCCGAATCTCTCAGGAATCGTTCTCAGATAATAGCAAAATCACAAACAATGGAGGCGAACATAGTTCACATCACATGGGTCACGCACATACCTACGCTCCCATGATCAGCATACTTATTAACTTCACAATAAGTCCTTCTCTGACCTATGTCCTCGAGGTACCAATATAAATCCCCCCCCCCCCCCCCGTAGGCACACAAAGATTAGATGGCCCTAAACGAACGCAAACCTCCCGTGATAGCAAGTATGGTAGGTATGTCATACACATAAAATCATATATATACTAAGCATGAAAACATCTTAGTAATTACCATATTTTCATTAGTGGTACAAATCTAGCCCATATACCAATTTTTAGTATTACACAAATCACATGTCCCCGGTTTATATGTGTTTAAGTCATCAATTATCCTCGCATCGTGATTAGTCACTCGCGTCCTAATCCACAAATATCATTTGGTTCAAGTCACTCTTCTATATGTTACTCCTCAATATATCCCAAATCTCCAAACTCTACCAATTAGTTAACAAGGGAAAGCTATCTCATCAATTAAACAAGGTTACGGGACACTAAAAATCAAATTAGGCCAAAAAGGCCATTCTGTCAACTCGTTAGAAGTCTCATTCGAACGAGGTCGTTCGAAGGAGAGTTCGTTCGAACGAAAAGGGCATCGAACGAGAGTTCATTCGAACGAAAGGCATTGAACGAACTATCAACTCGTTAGAAGGAAAACTGTCACCTCGTTAGAAGCTCGTTAGAAGCTCGTTCGAACGAGCTCGTTCGAATGACCTGGGCAGGTCTTCTAACGAGATGGCAGTTTCGAGCCCAGATTTTCCTACTTCGTTTTTCCCAATTTTCTTCACCTCTAAACTCATCTAAAAATCACCCCAACAGTATTTTAAAGTTTTAAACGTCACTAAACTTTCATAGATCGTATTTTAACATATTATTGGGGTTCCAATCTTCCTAAATCACACAAAATTATCATCAATCCCCAATTTTCCCCAAACCTTATGAGTATGAACCCTAGAAATTTAAAGTCTTCAATTTTCCTTAATAAATCCGTTTTTGCATCATGAAAAGTCGTAATTCTTTTAGTATAATCACCCAATAACAATTCTACATGCAATCCCTATATCAAAACCTGAATTTCTAACTCCAATTTCATGGGTTTTTATAAATCTCCCAATACAAAGCAATTATATAAATTTATAAGCATGGAAGAAGCATTCGCTTGAAATTAACGTATTTAAACCACTTGCCTCGGATTGTTCTCTGAATTTGATGTTGAATGTTGAAGGTTGCTCTCTCTTTCTCTACAATTTCTCCCAAGGTTGAAGGTTGAAGATGGTGGTTATGGTTTTCTCTTTTGGGAACCTCTCCTAACTTCCTCCTATAACTCCCGTAGCCCTCTAATCAGTTAAGTGCTGGTAATGGTTTAGTGGGTTATTAAATATCCTATTTTTAATTCCTAAAATTCGTTGGTCAAAATTCCCCAAATTTTAAAATTACTAAAATACCCTTTTAAGTTGTCGGTATGGACTAAAAATGCCCCGGGACCCAAACTAAACCCCCGGCTAGTGTTTTGTGACTATTTCGACCCTTCCGGACACGTTGGCGCATTCAAAATGACCATTCGATTGATAAAAATAAAATTCACTTTTTAATTTAAAAAATTACATTCTTGAATCGACTGACACGCGCGTTCCAACTAAATTTCCCAAATTGCCATATTTCAGTCTCGCGACAATTCCAATATTTTCAATATTCATATATTGTCATATATACACATTATAATCAAATACCAACTCACATCTCGTTAGTATTTTATCCGGATTAATTCTCAATTAATTCACATTTAATTAATCCCATAAATAAATATCAATAAAAGTACGGGGTATTACAATAAAATTTCTTAACAGTATCGTCACCCTCTCCTCATAATTAAAATATGCAGTCAGAGAAAGTTCCATTGTATTTTTACTGCAGGTGTGCATAAACTCATCTGCAACCCAATTTGGTTGGGTAAATACTATTTTTAGGACACTACTTTCTCTAATGGAACAAATATTTTAATTTTGGAAGATTCTTTTTATCTGCCTTGAATAATTCACATTTACAAGATGTGGAACAATCAAGACCATTGCTGTATGAGTAGTATAGCAACTCTCTCATTACACTCACACACACACATACACACACAAACAGAGTAATAAGATTGACATAAATATGGTTAAAATTAAAAGTATTAGATAAATATAATTATCAAATTATTATTTATCAAACATATTAAGTCAAATCAAATTTTGGATGATATATTTAAGATCCATTATTGATCAATTAATATGAAACTTTAATATAAATCAATAAACTTACAAAAATATTTTTTTCCAAAAAGACAACCTGGGAATATATACCAAATCATAACTCATTTGAAAAATCTTTTTGACCTTCATCTTCTTTTCATACAAATGGTCTAGAAAGAGATACATAGAAGGGATCATAAGGCATTATAGATTGCTCTAAACCTTAGATAATATGCAAAGACGAAAGATGATAAGACAGCGTCTGCGGCTTCTCGTCTGCTCCTCTATACTACACCTACCGAAGATGTTCGGAACACGGCCTTTCCATTATCCAAATTCGATTAGGAGGTCCCCTTGCTTGCAAGTTTTCATGTCTTCACATCCTTGCTTATGTGCTTTATCTTTCTTGGTTGGCTTATTAAGGATCAAATAGTAACTTCTCCTCTGAGCCAACTCAAGAGACCGAGTTTCAAGAAACTCCTGAAACCCAAAATTACAGAGGTAGCTACTGAAAAGAATGTTTTGGAAAAAGAGGATGACATACTATACCAATGTTGGGTAGATACATATTAGGACTCCATATATGGAGCCAATCACAAAAATAAGGTTGTGGGAAAATGTGGCCTATGAATTTAGTAAGGAGATTAACACACCGATCAACATTCGACGAGTTCCCCCAAGACACAGTTAAACTCTATCAGTTGGTCGTGAGGCATACAAGCTAGAGACAAAGTAATTTTTCAAATTCATGAAGTTCTACACCATTTGAAACGACACTTAAAAATGGATTCAAGAGATACCAATATGATGCACCGCGTAAGAAGGTTAAGACTGATTTCACATCAGGAGGGATACGCCCTATATTTTTTAGCCCGACCAATCCTCTGCACCTATCGAGTAACAGTACATTCTTTTTATGGAGGTAGTGTCATTTCTAGTTGATGCCATCCCGACGTTCACTCAATCGAGAGTGCATAGACCCATCGATGGAGATGACGTGAAGGAACGGAGGAAAGTCGATAGAAGTTCTTCCACTAGCAACATTCCTGAGTTTATGGTGGACTTGAAATGCCTTTTTGCACTCAATTTCTCACAAGAAATTAAATGACTCCAACACAAAACTATCCTTATTGCATACGAAGAGGAGGAGGGTGATGGTTTGTCCTGCTCATTTAAGTAATAATAGTATTTATGGTTCAATTCAACACTGGAACTCTTCCATCGATTACTGAATCTGACATACGTGGATAGTGCTTCCTTGTATGTCTTAAATTTCCAGATATGCCAAATCATAAAACCATTAGTCTGCCAAATTACATTGCAAATATTTGTATAAATACCGACCCAAATTTACTTAAATACAATATAAAATTTCAAACCACTCATCCTCGAACCAACCAGTGCTCACATTGAATATGTTTATTTGAATGAGATTATAAATTTGCTGCTATATTATGAAAAATAGTATAACCATCTAAATAGAGGATCATGCTTATGGTCGTTGGTGCCAAGAGAAGTCAACTTTAGTAAGTACACCTCCCGCGACAGTTGACTTGCTGTGGCAATGCCATGTTTGCCGCTCCTGGGGGAACATTAGTAGAAAATTTTCCCCTAAATCAACATTTCTATTTTTGTTGATGGCCGTGGACACACAAAACATAAGATATATCAGCAAATATAGGTTTTGCTATATTTGTCAATGGTTCTGGAGACGGTCTTATAAAATAATTTGGTTCATATAATATTAAGGATTTTTCTACACTCACACATAAAGTAGACACACCTAACTAAAAGACAAAAATAACCCTAACCACTCCTCCTCAACGAAAAATAATTGAAAAAAACAAAAACTTCCCACTCCAAATTTATGACCCAGCTGCCTCTCTCTCCTAAAATAACCTAACCCCCAAATCCAAAATCTCTTTCCCAATTCAACATTACACAACCAATCGAGTATTTCTCCTAAAATAACCCTAACACCCAAATTCTTTAATAATAAATGCAAGCTTAATCTCGCACCATGCTTACAATCTCCGACCACTAATTAAAGCATCATAAACAAAATTTCAGGTCGATTATTTTTAAAATTTTGTTGTATGTAATGAATATCCTCTCTATAAAAAAAAATTCAAAATTTATATTTGTATCATTTCAGAATTGATAAGACCAAAATAACTTTTGCATTATGATTTGTACAGGTGAAAATGTCTTCTTTTTTAACAAATGGAGATAGACAAGAACAAGATGTTCGATTTAAAATTGTAACTACCTGCGGAGAATTTTTGGATGTGCGAATGACTCACAACAAGAGCAGCAATCACGGGAAATATTACTATTTGTGTGCAACGGGATAATGAAATTAGTTTTGATGGTGTCACCCCACAAAAATTCAATAATTATCAACAACTGATTCTCGGTTGATTCAAATGGTTGTCGATAACATGGCTGAAATGAAAGGGAAATGAGACGTTGTAGGGGGCATGAATCCAACCCCCGGATTAGAGGGAGCTTCCAAAAATAGCACAAAAGACTCAAGAGAAGGAACTAACGAGGCAACTCAGTGATACAACCCAGTGACCAAGCTTAGTTTATCTATGTTCTTACTTAGTTAGGTTGTAACTTTTGTTTATATTGACTATAAAGTGTAACGATTGTAATTATGTAATGATTTTAACTTATCAGTGTGAGGTCAAACGGTACTCATGAAATACTAGGCCTGGCAGGGCTTGGGAGAGATTTCATGCTCTATCGAATGACCTTACCGTGGGAACTTCAGAGGGACTTGGTTTGGAGGATTGAGAAGTGAGGCATTATTGGGGCATGCCCCAACCATTGTAGATACACCTAGTAAAACACCGAGAGATATTTCACCATGGAAACTCGTGCGGAGCAGCCTTGAGTTCCATCGTATGCTGAGTTTTGAACCAAATAACCCTCTACCAAATGTCACATCTACTTTAGGTGATGTCATAAGCCAGTTAAACAATATCTAATCCATACTCGAGTAAACCACTGTGGTATTGGGGCGGTCAGACAGTTTGGTGAGCCACCTCTGTGGTGATAATCCTCTGAAGCACAATGGTGAGGGAAAAGACATGTCTTAGAATTAAATGTTTATGATGTAGAGCTGATTAGTCCATCAAGTTTTTAATGTTTGCGACGTAAGGAATAGGGGGACGTCTGCTTATAGCTATAAGGGACTAAGGCATCTCGGGAGTGGTGTGGGGGATATTTATTGGCCTAAAAAACCTTTGAGAGAAGGGGTCCTTTTTAGAGCTTATTGGCTAGAAAGAGAATAAACTAGTGAGCAATTATTACAAAAACCAGAGCTCTTACTCACCCACCATTATCATTTATTGCGAAGCTTTTAATATCTAGCCAGAGATCTTTTAGGAGTTATTGGTGTGTTTGGCTAACTGCCAAGGTGTATCTAGGGTGCTTACTCCTCTCTCCCTCTGACTGAGTTACTTCTGAGTTTCCTTTATTATTGTTCAAGTTATACACGAGTGTCTTGTGAGTTCAATCTGAGTGTTGATCAATTATAATATTGCGTGTCAACTTGTATTTGTTTAAGAGTTCTTGGTTATCATTCATCACCATACCTATAGGGGTTATACCTCAACTAGTATTACCATATTCCCAGGATACAAGGGGACTACACTCTTATATTTGGCGACTTCGCTGGGGAGGTATTCTTCTAAAAGTATGGCGCAAGATAATGTTAACCGTATCATAGATTTTGACGCCATTCGGCATAATGAAGAACAAGCTGCGAGGGAACTGGAGGCTGCCAGGGATGGGGTTTCTTGGGTTGAGGTGCCCCTAGTTCAAACGAAAACATGTGTCCTAGGGGTGGCGCAAGCTCCCACTAGTGCTGCAATGGGACAGGCACATATGGCTCTTCTCATGGGCAGGTTCTTCGAGTTTCTATAGACTCCCACTACTACAATGATTTTGGGTGGATTTGACCCCAGTTCCTTTTTAACACCAATGGAGGATTCGATAGCCCTGTTAACCTCAGTGCTAATGGGGACTAGTCCTATGAACACAGTACCCATTCCTCTCCCAATGGTAGGTATCCTAGGCATGACGGGCATTCCACCTGTGGTGGGCACGCCAGGTGCAACGAGTATTCCATAGGTGGTCCCTCAGCCTATTGCTTAAATGATCGAGAAAACACTAGCATCCGCCTTGGAATAAACGAGGAAAGATATGTATAAAGAGACGTTGAAAATGATAGCAGCCTCCTCGCAATCAACCAGTGAGGTTGCATCAGTGTATGATAATTTTCGTACTCCTTATCCCCAGGAATACAACGATGAGCCTTACCCAAAGGACTACATTCCTCCCATCTTTGACAAGTACATAGGAAAGAGGGGGAACTCGAAGGAACATATCAAACGCTTTATAGAACATCTGGTAGCTCATTAAAATAACAAGAAGCTTAGGTTGAGGGAGTTTTTTAAATTTCTAACCAATAACGATTACACCTGGTACTCCCACTTGGCACCTAAAAGTGTCTCAATGTGGGAGGAAATGCACGTGTTGTTTGTCTAGAAGTTTTTTCTGGCAGAAGATGAGTTCATGTTGGCCCAGCTAGGCATGGAGAAGCAATAAACAGGGGAGGACATGATAGCATACGTTCGAAGGTTTAGGAAGAGGTCCCTAGGTGTAAGAGAAGAGGCTAAGGAGTCCAAATTGCTATAGCTTTATGCTGAAGGTTTTATCCCAAAATAAATTTGCCATCTCATCAGCTAAACACGCGAAGGAACTTTCGTAGATTTTCTAAAGGCGGTAAGGAATATATTACTAGTTTTTCGACGAAGTCCCGTCGTGGTGCCTGTGATGTTTGGGCAGCCGATACAGCCCGTCGCAGCACGGGGCTAGACCCCACGGGTAAGGTACGTTGATGGAGGAGAAAGCACTAAAAAGTCAAAGAAGGACAATAAAAGGAAGTTTGGTAGGGATAAAGAGTACCCACCGCCACTACCTTGCACTGTGAAAGAGGCTGTTAGTTATTACAACGCCATGGTCCAAGGGGAATGGTGTATGAACCCAAGGGCTTTCTAGCCATGGGACCAGATGCAGCAACGATAGCTGATCCCAAATACTGCCAGATCCATCAAAAGGTGGGTCATCTAACGAAAACTTGTTTCATGCTAAGGAAAATCATCAGCAAGCATAATGAAGACGGGGACTTTACAGATCCATCAGGAGAATATTAACTCCAATCCCTTGCAAGCACATGGGACAAATATGGTGGTGGCTTATGATAAGGACGCTGAACGAGGAGTGAGAGAACTGAATATCCAACGAGAAGACTTTAAGGATGCCTTGGAGGACTGTACTAGGGGGATAGCCAATGTGGTGATAGCTTATAATGAAGGTAGTGCAAGGTATGTGGAAGACATGTACAACTTGGAAGGAGAAAAGGTAAACCAAGGGTTGGAGTACCAGGCTATTTTGCAGTCACCCAAGTTCTTGTGGTTCTACGACTAAGTGGGGATGCTGAAGGAGAGCCAATTAGAGATAACGCAAGCAATTCTAGACATCACACAGAAGAACGCAGTACCATCTTTGATATGAATGGGGCCCATGGACAGGTTGATGAGGAAGTATTTGTCTGAGGTGACCTTTAACGATGCTGACAAGGCTGTGAGATTCCCACATAATAGGCCCCTGTACATAACGGCTAGTATTAAAGGGGTGAGTTTTGCGAGGGCCTTGATGGACGGGGGAGCATCAATAAACATTATGCCTATCAGTTTATTCCAGATAGCCAACATTCTGGAGGAAAGATTGATACCAATGCCTTTGGTAATTTCTAACTATGATAATCAATCATTTAAGTCAATGGGATATGTGAATTTAGGGATTGTGATGGGAAACCTTACTTCGTACATTAAATTCCACGTGATTGAGAATGTTACCTCGTGCCACCTTCTGATAAGAAGGATGTGGATGCACAACCATGGATTAATCCCTTAGACATATCACCAATGTGTGAAGGCAAATATTAAAAGGATTGAAATCGTTATACATGCGACGAAAAAGACTTTCGCCACCGAAGATGCTCACTTGGTTGATGCATCTTTCTATACAGAGCTGGAGAAATATTCTAGGGTGTTAATAAGAAGGATGGAAGCAGCGAGGGTTCCCTCCATCAGAGAGCGGATGGGACTCGTGAACGGCCAAAGCGAAGAATGGGAAAGAGGAAAAAAAGTGGCCGAGGAAGTTCACCTTGCTGATCCCAAGAAGTAGAATCTTATGAAGCAGCTCAAGGATAGAATGGGGCCCAGGATGGATCTGATGGAGCATGAGGCCCAATGATAGAGTGTGCTAAGTCAGTTTTCGAGAAGCAGACTGGCAGAAGCTTCGAGGGAAAGTAAGAGGAAGGAAGAAAATCACAGAGGATGGAAGAGTGATTTATTTCCTTTGAGGGTGTGAGAGGGTAGTCGAATAAGCTAATCTAGAAGTTAGTGAAGAGGCTGACCCAATGTATGAATGTTTCTTAATAGATCAATAGGGGCAATGCATGGTCATTGACAACTGCAGCATATAAGAGTTTGTAAAGGCTGTGAGAGAAAAGACAGAGTATATTACAGATTGACCGAAGCCACAAGTGCAAGAACTAGAGAAACTGGACTTAACCAATGAAGGTAAAGACCCAAGGCTTATCTTTATTTCGAAAGATCTGAGCAAAGAAAAAAGATGGGCCTTGGTTGATTTGATTTGGGAATATAGGGACATTTTTGTATGGAAATACACTGAGATGGAGGGGCTAGATGAAGAAGTGAGTTGCTACAAGCTCAACGTTATACCTTCAGCCATGTCGATGAAGTAAGCCACAAAAACTTACAAATCGAAGATGGATTTGAAGATCAAAGAGGAGGTGGAACAATTGATAATGGTAGGGTTCATCGAACCGATACAACATCCACTTTGGATGTCAAGCATCGTCCCAGTAGGGAAAAAGGAAAAGAATCATATAAGGATATGTGTGAACTTCAGAGATTTAAATAGAGCCTACCCGAAAGATGAGTTCCCTCTACCCTCCATTGATAGCTTGATTGATGCAATGGCGGATCATGAGATGTATAGTTTTATTGATGGGTATATGGGATACAACCAGATCATGATGGATCCAACAGACGTAGAAACGACGACGTTTAGGACCCCATTGGGCAACTTCATGTATAAAGTGATGCCCTTCGGGTTAAAGAATGCTGGGGCAACGTATCAGAGGACCATGATGGCCATTTTCCATGACTTCTTTCATAAGTTTTTAGAATTTTATGTGGATGATTTGGTCATCAAGTCGAATAAAGAAGAGTCCCATCTAGATGACTTGAGGAGGGTGTTCATTCGCTGCAGAAAGTACAAACTGAAGATGAATCCACTAAAGTGCGCTTTTGGGGTCACAAGTGGGAAGTTCCTGGGTTTTGTGATGGAGCAAAAGGGAGTAAATATGGACCAGGACAAGCAACGAGAAATCCTAGAAATGCCATTTCCAAGAATGACGAAAAAGCTCAAGAGTTTCCTCGGTAAAGTCTCCTACCTTAGGAGATTTGTACCAGGACTAGTCGAAATAACTCATCCACTGATGGAGCTGCTGCGAAAGAGCATGAAATTCAAATGGGAGGTATATCACCAAGATTCTTTGAACAAATTAAAGAATCTTCTCACTTCTCTACAAACGATGATACCTCCAAGAGTAGGGATATTATTACAACTCTACCTCACATCTACCACCAGATCCATCGGAGCTCTCTTGGCTCAAGAAGCTAATGGGCAAGAAAGGCCAGTTTACTACCTGAGAAGGATTATACATGGACCAGAGGTAAGGTACAGTAATTTAGAAAGGCATTGTTTAGCCTTGGTTTTCGTATCACAAAAACTTAGGCATTACATGCTATCTTTCACAATTCACAATGTGATAAGATGTCACCCAATTAAGTTTTTATTGGTAAGAACTATTTTAATTGGAAGAGAAGCTAGTTGGTTCCTCATTTTTTCAATGTGTGATTTGAAATGTGTGGTCCCTCGTGCTATTAAGAGCCAAGCGTATGCTAATTTATTGGCAATTTTCCTATCTGGGGTATTTGAGCCACCCCGAGAAAGCATTCCAGGAGACAACTTGCAGGCAAATTTTTTGGATGCCAACCTTGAAGAATGGACGAGGAAATTAGATGGTTCTTTGGAGAAAAATAAAGGAGGTTCCTTGTAGCTTTGTCTGCCGCCCTTCCGTGGTATAATAGGATGGATAGCAAAGCCGCCTTTGGCCCTTCACTTAATAAACCCCTCTTTGAGCCTCTACTGAATTTTGCTCGCCCCGGTCCTTAGTAGCATTGACAAAGTCAATCGAGCCTAACCAAAACGTCATAATAATATTCAAAGGTTGACTTTATCAACGACACAAGTAAGGAGTTGACAAAGGGGAGCAGACCCCCTATTGTTAATAGAGAGATTACCGTCCCGCCCTTTATAGTCGCAACTGTTATCATGGAAAAAGAGTTATTCACTAACGGGAAGGAAGAATTTTGCCTTTTCTACAAATTAGATTTCCTTTGCTCTAACAACGAAGCAGAATATGAAGCGTTGGTATTGGGGTTGCTAGAGGGACTTCGAATGAGCATCCATTCACTATGCATCAA
Organism: Sambucus nigra; assembly: GCA_949130495.1. Taxonomy (NCBI): domain Eukaryota; kingdom Viridiplantae; phylum Streptophyta; class Magnoliopsida; order Dipsacales; family Adoxaceae; genus Sambucus; species Sambucus nigra. Next base: position 215,986,294 of record OX422214.1, on the reverse strand, counting down.
AGGTGATTCAAACTTGGTGGTCCAAAAAGTGAACGAGGAATATGCGTTGAAGCACCTCAGTCTAGTGCCATATAGAACGATCATCCAATGGCGGATAAATCATTTCCATCAAGTCAAGATAAGAAGGCATCCCAAAATAATTAATAGACGTGTTGATGCTTATGCCACCATTCCTCAGAAATTAGCTATGAAAACTGATACAACTACTGTGGTGATCCAACGGAGAACAGCCCCATCGGTTGTGCAATCAATCATACCTATGGAAGGTGATTCAAATTGGAGGGGCCATATCAGGAGGCAGTTGGAATCTGGAGAAGGCAAGATGGAACTGAAGGAGCTAGGGAGAATCATGGAAACCTCTACTTCAAGAATGTGGGAGGATGGTTGTCAAGATGTATCGATCTAAAAGAAGCAAAACATAGATTAAAGAAGACACGTGCCAAACATGGTGAAATAACGGAGATCCATCTATACAAAAGAATTCAGAGGGAGAGATACTTCTGGCCAATAATGAAGCGGGATGTAACGGAGTTGCAATGAAGGTGTCATAAATTCCAACGCTTCTTTCAGGCGGCTGAATGCCACTTCATTAAAACTCAAGTAGACTGGAGGTAGCCCTACATCGACTTTATCAAAGACAGAGTTGTTCCTTTATAGAAAATAGATGCGATGTAACTCAAACGAAGGGCCCCGTAATTTTACGTCCAGGAGGGTCAGCTCCATCGAAGAGGGTACTTTAACAGACTGTTGAGATGAATCATGAAGGAGGAGGCAATGGAAGTTTTAAAACAAGCTCATGATCCAGCTCATATTGGAGGAGCAAAGATCCATGACTAACTAATGACCTTGGGTTATTATTGGCCACCTATAGAGAAGGATTCTGCTGAGTTTGTGCAAAATAGCAAAGCATGCCAACTGCATGGAAAGATGATCCATGCCCCTTCGATGGACTTAAATTCTTTGTCCACTTCTTACCCATTTCACACTTAGGTGTTTGACCTAGTAGGGGCGATACACCCACCTTAGGGGGTGGGGGGAGATCTGGATACTCATGGTAATATAATATTTTACAAAGTGGGTAGAGGTGATACCACTCAAGAGAGAAACTACAGGAGTGATGTCTAACTTTATCAGGGAGTACATTATTTGCAGGTTTGGGATTCCAAAGGTTATCCTCTCTAGTAATGGGTCCCCATTTGTCAATAAATAATTAACTATGCTTATAGACAGATACTCCATCATCCATCATACCTCAACGATGGTATATCCTAAGGGAAACGATCAAGATGAAGCAACTAATAAGACATTGGACAACATTTTGGCCAAAACAGTGGAAGACTTACCTGGATAGTGGGATGACAAGATCCTCGCAGTCTTGTGGGCCTATCGAATGACTAAGAGGAATCTTACTGGGTATACGTCATTCTCATTTGTGTTTGGAGCCGAAGGAATTCTAGTGGTGGAACTGGAAGTCCCCTCTTCCCCATACGCCTTGTGAAGTAGCATGCTCCCTTAGAGTAGGCATGTACAATTGGAAGCACTAAATGAGCATAGAGATAACACGATACAATATTTCCAAATGTACACGAAGCAACTCTCAAGAGCATATGATAACTTGGTGAGGCCCAGGAAATTTATGAAAGGGGATTTAGTCTTGAAGGCAGTAGTAAAGCACATTCGGGGGCTCCCATTGCTTAAATTCGCTGCAAATTGGGAAGGACCTTTCATTGTAAAGGAGGCTCACGATTCAAGTTACTGTTTAATTTCTAAAATGAAAGAGGATAACCTTTCAAGATTAACAACAAAGGGTTAACAGTATATTATGTATATGCTAGTAACCTCAGTTAGAATTTGTTTGTTTTATTGGGGTGCAATCCGTTGTATGGGTTATTTTCTCTTTTGTAATAAGATAAAAAGATAGAGTTTGTTTGTAAATTACAAATGCTTAAACTTCAGTATAAAACAGAGATATTACAATGAAATAAACTCATGAGGACAAAATACTATATCTTTCATTAATGTGAGCTGGATAGATTTACAAAATTAGGAGCTACTATCCAAGAGCTGCATTCGGTATAAATAAATAAAATTGACAAAATCAAAAGAAAAGACTTCAAGCCTAGGAGGAACCATAGATCAGGCTGAGAAAAGAAGTCCCCAGATAAGCCGATCAAGCTTCCAAGTAGGACTGTTGGGCAGCAATAAAGCCTTCAAGCCGGGTTTGCACTTGAGTTCTATTAATCAATAGGGTCTCCCATTCTAGCTTGGCCTTTACCAAGGCTTCTTCGAGAGACCTCACTTTTTCTCCAGCCTCTACTAGTAGAGGGGCCAACTCTGCTAGCCTTTAATCCTCAGATCGCTGTCCTTCAACCTGTTTCAGATATTTCTCCCTCCAATTAATGGCTCTTTATAAGCTTCAAGTTATTACTTAACTAAGTCAGTTAGAACCATCCTTGCACATCTCCTTCAAATTACCCAAGTAATGATTAATGAGTTCCCTATTAAGGTTAAACGTTTGGGTATTGACGACCTCAGTAGTAACAATTGCCAAACCTGGTAACCTGTGGCTCATCACCAATACATTGGAGCACAAGCAATTAACAGTGAAAGTCTCACGCTGGTGATGGACAATACGTTTAATGATGGACTGATCCATCACAGAAATTTGAAGAGAATGGCGAAGGATCATGAGATTGAAGTCAGGTGGAGCCATATCTGGAGAAGAAACCTCACATCCTGACTTACTGTCCGCTGATAGATTTGTAGTTGAACCACGATTGTTATGGTTTGAGTTCTCAAAGGGGACTTGATCTTTGTGTGTGGATTCAATAGCTATTATATAACACTGAGCTATAGTTAGAAATATGGTTGGAACCTTCATAGCCTGTAAAAAAAGATAAAAACTGAGGTGAGTTTTGAGAAAAATCTTAACATGTGGTTTTCATTGTTACATCACCGTTATAGGTGGAGTTTGACAAAAAATCTTAACAAATGGTTTTCATTGTTAAGTTACCATTATAGGTGGAGTTTGACGAAAAATCTTAATAAGTGGTTTTTATTTTTAAGTCATTATTATAGGTGGAGTTTGAAAAAAAAACTTAACAAGTGTGTTTTCATTGTTAAGTCATCGTTATAGGCAGAGTTTGACGAAAAACCTTAATAAGTGTGTTTCCATTGTTAAGTCGCCGTCATAGGTGGAGTTTGAAGAAAAACCTTAATAATTGTGTTTTCATTGTTAAGTCACCGATGTAGGTGGAATTTGAGATCTTTTTAACATGAGGTTGAAAAGTGTTAAAATAACACCAAATGCATAAAAGACATACATATGAAAGAAATTAGGAGAAAATGGCAAAAAACCTCAGGGATGGAGGGAGCAAGAATGATAGAAAGAGAAATAGTTGCAATGACAGACACTGCAGTAAGCAAATTAATTTCCTCACGAGCCTTCGAAGGCCCTCAGCCAAAGGAACCTCAACATTTAACAAAGAACCTAATTCAGATAAAGGAACTAGGTCCAATATTGAGGGAGCATTCGAAGGAACTATTCAATCTACCATGGAGACATCAAAACTTGTAGGGGCTGAAGAGACCCCAGGGCGAGCAGATGGCCTAACGGTGGTCTGCATAACATAGGGATCCACAAGTGAGGATGGCAGATTCAAACTGGCGGAAAGAGGCACACAATGATAAAGCATAAAGATATGGGAAATATAGTTTATCAACACAGGAAAACACAAGGAGTGACCTTACGGGGGACACCATAATTGCAAATCTCATCAGAGGGAGCTGCAAAATTGATCCAACAAGAGATGTGGTCAGACCAAGGGTAGCTACAACCTGAAATCCCAAGGAAGACGTGAAGGCTCAAATAATAACTCAGGAATGAAAAGTATAGTTAAGTCATAAATAAGATATTACCTCTGAGGGGCAAGACAAAACTGGGACAATACCTAGAGGCACTATTAGAATGGCAGACGATGCAGTAGAAGGCACGAGAGTTTCTTCTAAAGATAAAAAAGCCCGAACAGATTCTCCAAAAACATCAGCCCTCCTGAAAGCCTCTACTGCATGCCTAGAGGAAGAATAGTGAGAGTAGGTTAGCCCGTATATGGGAGAACAGGAAGCGAATGCATCGAAAAAAACACCCCTGAAGCGTCCTCCTACGAAGGGGATCACAGGAGGACTGGGACTTTCTTCTTCAATCTCTTGCACAATGTTTCTAAGTGTTAAAAAACACAGTTCGCTAATATGGAAATGGCTAAGTGTGGAAAATATGCATACCTCTAGTTCAGGAGAATAATGGGATAATATCACCATTGGCGAGGAAGGTGGGGAAGCAATTGGTGAAGCCCTTTGGGTGTGACATTGCTCAGCATCAGGACTATCATCTAAATTAATAGCCTCGATAGCAGAAATATCTAGGGTAAGCTATATATCAAGATATCGTTTCCTCTGAGTCTTGGTACCCAGAGTCTTCTTCCTAGTGCCAAAAGCACCAATACTGGAGGGAACTCTTGAGCTATTCTTTCGCTTTGATCCACCTTCGATGGATCTACCATAATAGTGGGAAATACAGCAGCAAGAGGGGAGGTAGGGGTGTGCCATTGAAACTCAGTGTTTATCCGATTCACCTTGGCTTGACCTTTCTTCCTCAGTTCCTCACTCTCTTCGGCAGACAGAGGGGGAGCAATGGAGGCAATAGGGAATGCATCCAAGGGAGCTTGAGGTTTGGGTTGGGACTTATAATTTTAAGAAGTCCCACTCTTGGAGGCCCTAGTTCTATTGGATGAAGGCTTGGAAGGTCCCTTGCTAGGAGCTTCACCGGTCGGGGCGTCCTCACCAGAAAAACCTTCGAAAGGGGCAGGGTTTTTAGGTGTGGGAGCTTTCTTAGACTTGGATGCAGCAACAGGTACTATCGGGCAATAAGGGGGAAGCTCACAAGGGGGGTCTTTGGGAGTTTTGCTCAGAGGTTACTCAACCCCAAGAACAGAGTTTCCCATGAGGCCCAGTTCCAAAGCTAGAAATGAAAGGACTAGAGGATACTGAGGAGGACTTTCAATGAATTCTTGAATTTTGGCCAGTTGCATCGGCTAAAATTTGGTCCCAAATAAAGTACTAACATACCCCACCCTGGTGACATTAGGGATGGTGACACTGCCTGTAAGTGTTGCACTGATAGACCAGGTTGTACAATTAGTGTAACAACTACAAATCTCAGTAAAAGTGGCCTTTTGATGGGATAGTTGGAAAATACCTGAGGAGCCCCTTAGTCAAAACCGAACTGTCGGCTATAGTGAATGAAGTTGTAATGTTCATAAGTGTAGCCCCACTAAGTGTATGAAGGTAAATATTTAGGAGAGAACAGAAGCACCACGGCTTGCGAGGGATCTTCCTCTATAAAGGCTTCAGTGGTGGCTTAGACCGCCCTTGCTTTAGACATAAAAAATTCCCAAGAATGGGCAATGACTTCTTCTTAGTAAGGCCGCATGATAAAGGAATCAAGCTTGTCAAAAATGCCCATTATCTCCTTTCGGCTCTATTTCTTATAAAAATGCAAAAGGTGAGGGGGCATAACGGCTTGTCCAAGAGGATAAGAAATAAAGTTGGCAGATATGGAAGGAAAATGGAGGTAGAGGAAACCCGTCAGAAGAATGGAGTTAGCAATATTGTCTAACTTGTAACGATCAAGAGACTGTTCTATATCAAGATGGGTCCTGTCTAACCAAGTGTAGAGGGATCCTAAGGCAATGGCAGCCAGAAAAATCTTAAAGCCTCTGGACAAATGGATGGAGATATTTATAAGGTCCCTCCGAGGTTGGTCGTTGGGCTTCTCAATTAATAAAAAATGTGAAAGTATAACGAGAAGGTAGGCTGGTAGCTCCAGAGATGTACCTTTACCATTGCCAGTGGTAGAAGAAGCATCCTTCTAAGTGGGAGATTCAAAGAAGTAACTAATAAGGGAAGTAAAAGTGGCTTTATTGAAATATCCAGTGCAACTACGGCAGATCTGATCCAACTCCGATCGATCAACAGCCTCTTCAGCATCCAGAGGCTTATCAGTGTAAGGCGTATCACCTGTGGGTTCAAGCCCTAGCATTTCACAGACGTCTTCCAATGAAATGGTGAATTCTCCCTAAGCGACTATGAAGGCATGAGTAGTGATGTTCCAGTGGGAGACCAAAACTTGAAGAGCAACATTATACTTTGAGAAGGTGAACTCCCCAATCCACTTGTCCCGTTGAAGCCTAACCCGGGCAATAACGTCAGCATAGGAACTCTGGACGTGAACGTTCTAGGCTGAAAATGGGTTGGAGAGCCCCCAGATGCTTTGAAGACAATCTGAGAGTAAGGGAAGTCACCTCGATCAAGTCTAAAATATAGAGTCCCCTTTGGAGGGAGAAAATCCCATTCAGCTGAGGCCTCATCTTCGTCACCTAACGATAAAGGGCCACACTTAACTTTGAAACTGTAAAATTTGCATGTGCTGGCAAAGTCATCGTCCTCGCCAAGGATGGGGAGAAATGATATAATCAAAGATATTCTTGACGGGCATCCTCCAAGGCAGTGGAGTCTGAAGGGGGATTAGCAGTAAGATCAGTAGCGGTCGCAGACGAAGTTTCGGGGGTAGAGACGCTGAAAGCTCTTGTGGAAGCCATAGCAAAAGTAGCTAAGAGTGGAGCATTTGAAGAAAAGTAGGAAGGGTTTGAAAATTAGCGAAGTATGACCACTAGAGGCGACAAAGGAGGCCGGGAAGGAGAAGAAGTGGGAGGAAGCTTGGCAACAATTGAGGTTTTGCTTTTTCTCTCTCTAATAAAACTTTGAGTTTGAAGAAGACGGAGTAAGCGTGAATGGAAAAATGGATGAGTGTTTTGAAAATAGCCTTTTGATTTTTCAGATTGACGTTTGTGTTTCCCACCCCCACACGTGACAGGCCACCCATAATCATTTCAAATTGACACGCGACACTTTGGGGAGAGATCTGGCAGTTGAAAAGATGTTCCCACATCATTAATGAAGTGACGCTAGGGGAGGAGAGAGAGTTTGATTTTAGAAGAAGTTATGATTTTGGCACCACAATCTATCAGACATATCCTAAACCCTAGGACCCTGAGCGATGACACAACAGATTGGAAGGAGAATGACAAAAATCGTTCCATTTCTAACCCACAATGGAGAAGCTCCTACCACGGTTCCAAAAAGCTACGATGTCACCTCACCATAAGTCCAAACAGGGTTAACTTTGACATAGGTACATCGGGGAGAATGTTTCTTTTTAAACTAGATGAAACGGTGTTGACCAAACTATAATTATCTCAGGGAGAATCGACTTACAAGGATAGTTCAAACGCTCATAAGAACACCTCGTAAGTCACCCAGACACTGTAAACTTTGACCTAGAAGCAATGAGAAAAATGCTAATCATTAAGTAAAAGTCCCAACGAGGCAGTACCTTCAACCTAGGATAATTTCCTTGGGAGAATTTACGAAAGAGAATCCAACTCCAAGTCAACAGAATGACCACAGTATCTAAAAATTAATGATGCCCCCTCGCCATAGGCCCAGGGCATGAATAGCTTTGGTTCAGGTACATCGGGAATAATTTTACTTTTTGATAGCATATATAAATGAAGAAGTTGCAACGAATACAAAATTAAAGGAATTTTTCAATGCAACAGAACATGACATATCAGATTGAGAAGTATTTCGTGTAGACATTTATTATTCACCATAATAAATCTTGACACGAAGGGGAAAATGTAGGCGGGCCTGAAGCTAGCCCCCGAATTAGAGGGAGCTTCCTGAAATAGCATAAAACACTCAAGAGAAGGAACAAGCGAGGCAACTCAACGGTGCAGCCCAGTGATCATGCTTAGTTTATTTCTGTTCTTACTTAGTCAGGCTGTAACTTTTGTTTATATTGACTATGAGATGTAATGTTTATAATGACGTAATGATTATAACTTATCAGTGTAAGGTCAAACGGTACCCATGAGAGACCAGACCCGATAGGGCCTGGGAGAGCTTTCATGCTCTATCGAATGACCTCATCGTGGGAACTTCAGAGGGATTTAGTTTGGAGGATTGAGAAGTGAGGCATTATTGGGGCTTGTCCCTACCATTATAGATACACCTGGTAAAACACCGAGAGACCTTTCACCATGGAAGCTCGTGCGGAGCAGCCTTAAGCTCCATCATACATTGAGTTTTGAACTAAACAGCCTTCTACCTAATGTCACATCTACTTTAGGTGATCTCACCAGCTAGCTAAATAATGTCCAATCCATACTCGAGTAAACCACTGTGGTATTGGGGTTGTCAGAGGGTTTGGTGAGCCACCTCTGTGGTGACAGTCCCCTAACGCACAATGATTAGGCAAAAGGCATGTCTTGGCATTTCATGTTTATAACGTAGAGCTGACTAGTCCATCAGGTTTTTAATGTTTGTGACCTAAGGCATGGGGGGACGGCTACTTACAGCTGTAAGGAACTAAGGCATCTCGAGAGTGGTGTGGGGACTATTTATTGGCCTCAACCACCTCTCAGAGAAGGGGTCTTTTTTAGAGATTATTGGTTATAAAGAGAATAAACTAGAGAGAAATTATTGCAAAAATTAAAGCTCTTATTCACCCACTATTGTCATTTATTGTGAAGCTTTTAATAGCTAACCAGAGATCTTTCAGGATTTTCTGGTGTGTTTGGCTGCCTTCCAAGGTGTATCTAGGGTGCTTACTCCTCTCTCCCTCTGAATGAGTTACTTCTGAGTTTCCTTTATTATTATTTGAGTTATAAACAAGTGTCTTATGAGATCAATCTAAGTTTTGATCAAATATAATATTGTATGTCAACTTGTACTTGTTGAAGAGTTCTTGGGGTATCATTCATCACCATACCTATAGGGGTTACACCTCAACTAGTATTACCATACTCTTAGGATACAAGGGGACTACCCTCAGGGGTTACACCTTAACTAGTATTTGAAATTGTAACTACTTGCGAAGGATTTATGGATGTGCTAATGACTCATAGCAAGACCAACAATCACAGGAAATGTTACTATATGTGTGCGACGAGATAATGAAACTATTTTTGATGGTGTTATCCCATAAAAATTCAATAATTATCAATAAATGATTCTCAATTGATTCAAATGGTTGTCGACAATGTGGCTGAATTAAAAGGGAAATGAGACGTCAAATTTCATCCTTAAAGAAACTTATTATTTCTAGTCTTATGTTTTGTGCTTACCTTAATTTTTTTGGATGAGATAATGTAACATCAATTCTTGGTTGTAATGAATTTATTGTGGCTAGTTAAATTTTGTAGTAATAGATGTAATGGCAAAATTGTAATATTTGAGACAATGAAATGAAAAGGTTGGCAAAATTTGTTTTTTTATTATATGCTATGAATTGGTGGACAACATTGGCTATTTATATCCGTCCATCCAACGATGTTTTTTGAAATATTAAACATGTGGTAGTTATAATCTTCCATTACAGAAGAAACTATATAATAAATCTTGCCCGTTATTTTCTCTTGAATCTCTTTAAACTTAGCGATCGTGTAAGCATCATAAAATTATTTATCCATCCTATAACGAGTGACACATGGGATCTAAAAATTAAATGATTTGAAATATCTAAGAGTTAAACTTAATGCATTTTCATATTATTAAACAAATTGCTTTAAATTTGTCTTAGAGTTGACATACCCATAAAAAAAAGGCTTTCATACTCTTATTTTGTTGAGTTGAGGATATTCCCGCCTAAATAGTATCTTTTAAAAATGCGAGAGCCCAATGTTTGCTCTCATTAAACAACCCGTTCAACCAATCATTATCTCTTAGGTTATTCCAACTTGTTTCAAACTCTTCACTAGTTAATAAATCGTAAACCGAGTGATGCATTGAAAAATTCAATAATTCATAGTGTCTATGGCCCCGTAATTTCTAGGCCAATTTTTTCATAATATGCCATAGGCATCATCGATGATGTGTGCTTGGTAATACATTTTCAATAGCTTTCTTTGTTTGTTTATTTGAGTAAGTAGTATTAGCAGGAGGAGCAATCCCATCCATATAAGTAAGCCACATATTAAAAAGCCAAGTGAAAGTGTTGACGTCCTCATTCGAGATCGAACCACAACCTAAAAAAATTGATTGGTGCAAAAGTCATATCTTACTTATTCGTAAGGTTAGTTATGTCAAGTGTGATCACATATTCAAACTCTTTATACGCAACCCAACTCCTTACATTAGTCCAAAATAACTTTTGAACTTTCCCTCATTATCTAAATCCATTAAATAAAATAAATTTAAAATATTGGCTTTTTTTCATGAAATAGTTTCGAATTTGTATAACATCTCCTTCCCCATGTCTTAAGCTCCTAACTTTAGCAATGGAGTTATAACAATCCTTTAAAGTAAAAGGGAAGTTCTCATGGCCGTCCAATTTAACAACAAACATACTGAAAAATTTATTTGTCCAAATACCCGTTATATTGTTAAACACAAGCCTCCCCTTGACGTAATGTCTCATAAACTGATTCTTCTTATAAAATGATATATTATCGGACTTAGGACATGATTATTGATGTCCAAAAATGGAGAAAATAAATAATAATGTTAAGTAAAATAATTAAAAGTGAAATATTGATATTAGAAAATGGGGATGAAGGATAGAGAAGACATAATGGATTTTTACGTGGTCTGGCCCTTTAAGGAAAGCCTACGTCCACGGTGTTGTTGGGTTTGTATTGCACTGATTGCCAAAGTTATAATTAGGGTTCTTGATATAACTCGTAGCTTGAGAAGATATCAACGGAAGTCCATTTCTTTCGTGGGAGAATGCCCTATTTATAGGTGATTTACGGATATTTACAATCGGACAAGTGGATTGATCTTATAAGTCGGGCAGTTACACCTGAAGATAAAAGCTTATCCTAATAAATTAAGGCACCTTGGATCACCGACTGGCCTTATTGATAAGTACATGGATAATTGATTTTCAATATATACATTATCGTAATCCCACGTGATTAATAGGGGACGTATTCTATATAAATGCTCATAGGAACATAGATGTGTCTAATCTTATTCAAACATGTTGGTTGAGCAGATTGGTACAGAGACAAACACCTTTTAGAGTAGAAACGAGCACATTTATTAATTCTTTTGCCATTTGGAGCTCATTCACCTTTGAGATTATTTAGGTATAATAGAAACCCCCCAAGACCTCTCACATGAACTCTATAACTTGTTGCAGGATGAGTGGATGAGGTGTTACATACTGTTCGTATTTGAGGTGCTTGTGGTTGGCTCATTTTGGTCGACCTAGGACGATCAGATTGCCTTCAGGGTTTTTAGAAATTTGTAGGGACACGTGTCAAGTAGCTGAAGCATTTTTTGGTAATGGTGACAATTAGACATGCGTGCTGATACTCTGCATCTCCACTTTATTTTTACAGATTTGTTGACGTTTTGTCTTCTACGTCTTTTCAATCCTTTCATCAAAGAGTATAAATACACGCCACATATATATCATTTATGTTACTTTTGGTATTCTTATGGAGCTGAAAAGAGAGCAACATTCAAGCGCTATTTCAAACGTTCTTGGGAGTTCGATCTTTTTGCTACCAGATATATTTTGTGGTCCTTTCTCTATATTTCGTAGCTCAATCTGCCATTAATGTACTTAATTAGGTACGCCTTCCTTGCTTTAGTTAGGGTTTCTTCATTCATGTACTTTGTTGGTTGGTTTCTTGTTGTTTTCTAGAGATAGTGACGTTAGACGGGCATTGAGTTAGTTGGCCTAGGTTTACTAGAGGGAAATTGGAATTCTTATGAGTTGTCCTCCACGCGTTCAAAGGGTTTACGACTTTGTTCATAGTCTTGAGTCTAAGCGTCCTAGGATCACTGAGAGGATATTCCCCCCGTCTTTTGCAAGTAATTGGAATGGAGGAACAACCGGGTCACCCCCTTTATACCCCTAGGTCTTCTTCTAGTTATAAGGGTCCTCTACTGACCCCGGGGTTACCTAAATTTCTTCCCCTATTCTAGATTCTTCTCATGTCGTTCCTATTACGTCTCCTTTTGTTGAGAGTGGGCGTATAAATACCATTTTCATGGACCGTATAAATATTGATTCTATTTTTGAGGAGGAAGTAGCCATAGATAGAGCTGGGGATAATAAGCTAGAAAGTGTTGGTCCTCAGTCCTCTGCCTCCCCTGTTGAGGGGTCCCTAATTAAGGAGGAGGACCTTGCTGGCTATTCTAATACCTATAACCCTGCTGAGATTGATGCCCATTGGTATCAGTGTACCATTACTTATGAATACCTTGATGCTATGAGAGAGAAGTTTGTCATTCCCATATCCATTCAAACCAGAATGCCCAGTGTATCAGAGAGATGTTACTCTGTTAGAGACGCTGATAAAATTTTCCTTCCCATATGGTCTCTCCTAGTGGACTTGAGACTTCCCCTCCACCCCACCATTAATTCCATATTTAGGGGTTATGGTGTAACCCTGACCCAATAGCCCCCCAATGCTTATAGAACTATATTAGGGGCAATGATGTTTTGGAAATTAAGGACGGGTTTTAATTTGACTAGGGATATTTTAGATACGTTCACAGTTTAAAGGATAATGATAAAGTCCCCGGGTATTACTACTTTTCTGCTCGAAAGCCCCATTATAGGATGGTTACTATGGTCTAGTCTAACAATCATAGCTAGAAGGGCCAATATGTATTCATAAAAGGGGACTGGGAATTTAGGTCCCATGAACGTGATTGGTCATGTAGGGTTCCATGGGAATGGAATAGTTCTAGCGACATAGATAAAACCCTTCATGTTGTTTGATATATCCTTATTTTTTTGTTATCTATCCATTCTGATATGACTGTTCTTCCTTGATTCTTTTAGTGAAACGAGCCCCCATACTTCCCAAGTCTTTGGTTGACCTGGTGGTATCATATTGTGGAAAGAAGCCTCCCACGTTTAAGGATTAGTTTACTGTTGAAAAATTCATTGCTAATGGGTAACACTCCTCTGGATGGTAGGGTCCTACTTAAATTTGAGGTTCCTCTGGAAGGTTTGGTAGCATGGGAGACTCATCTCGATACAGGTGACCAGCTTATGGGTGTAGAAGTAAATTTTGAAGCAAGTAAGTTACGCTAGCGCTTTGCTTTTAATCCTTTTCTCCTTTAAGTCCATTTGCTGATATTTATTTTTATCATTTGGCCAGGGGTAGGAGAGCATCTTTCTGAAGAAACTTTAGGCATGGCTCCCCATTATATAAACCAAAAGGCGTTAGCTGAGGCTCTCCAAAAAAGAGCTGGTGCCAGTTAAAAACAGACAAGAGCCGAGCAGGCTACTATTTCAAAGGTGGTTGACCAGGTTGCTCTTCATCAGGAAGTTCCAGCTGCTGCCAAGGCTAAGAGGAAAACCCGTATGGATCCTTCAGTTGGGGATAAAAGATCTCGAGAAGAAGAATAACAAGACAATCAGCCTTTGCATAAACTGTTGAGAAGGTTGGGTTATACTTCTGCTCCACGCCCAGGTCAGACCTCTCGTTATGGGAACGTTCCTGAATTTGAGTTTGATCTTGAATACAAAGTGACCTATGAAGATCTAAAGGCTGACCCCGACTCTCTTTTCTACTACGCCAAGAATTCCATCGATCTGTTTGGCTACCTGGGTTATGTGAAGGAATTTAAGTTTTTAAGGTGTGCTGACCCTGACTCCGTGTGGACTTTGGCGCTGCATCAGATGTCTGTGTTATGAATCTCCTTTAACCCTTTATTATAACTTGGTGTTGACGTTGTGTCTTGATTGCGTTTTCCTCTTTATCATCCAAGCGACTATGGCTTGAACTGTTTTACGAGAGAAGTCCCTAATGAACCACTTGGCTTATAATGAATTGTTTGAAGGAAATAAGACGCTGAAAGTTGGTCACGATAAAATCTCTATTGAGTTGAAGGAGCGGGATGAGCAACTATTGAAAAAGACGAAAGACTTGAGTAGGGTGGAGAATGGGAACATTCTTCTCAAGGAAAAGTTTGACCTCGATGACGCTAACATTCAGAGTATGGATGTGGCTCTTGTTGCTGATCTAGAGAAGTTCAAAAAATAGAAGTATGCCCTCGCTATAGAGTTACAAGCTGCTCGACATGCCCTTGTATCTGTCGGTATTGCAGTTGTGGAGGCTTACAAGTCTTCGATGAAATTCAACTCTAAATGCCTTGATTACGTTCTAGACAGGTAGGAGGAGTTAAAGAAGAGGGTGGGCATTCATTATCTAGATATTTCCAATACAATGAACGAATGGCAGGGAAGTGACGACGAGGTTGTTACCTTGGACGATGAAGAAGGTGATCACCCCCAGCTGATGGATTTGTGCCCAGGCATGCTTGATGATTTTTTGTCGATCTCTTTCTGTTGTCTTATTTTGGTTATTTTTGTTGTTCCCTTATATATCTATTTGAATGCGACTTGTTGCTTTTGTATGCTTTATATCTTGTTGCTGACTGCTTGCTGAAGTTGATAGAAATAATATCTTATTCTTTTCTGTACAAGAGTATGTAGGTTGATTGCTTCGTTCTCAAACTTATGATAATAAGTTTGTACAATCTGAATTGTTTGCGACATATGACGTCGTTCACAACCTCATTATTCATACGAGGTGGTTTGGTGAACTCATGAGGACAAGTTTATACTGATTAATTATTCACGACCTGTGAGGTCGTACATTTTACTGCTCGACCTCCTCGTTCGCGAACTTACTGGTCGTACAAGGTGGTCTGGTAAATTTGTGAGGACAAGTTTATACAGGTTTAATTGCTCGCGACTTATGGTGTCATACAGTCTTTTGGACTACCTCCTCGTTCGCGACCTCATAGGTCATACAAGGTGGTGTTTTAGTAGAATGATTTAAATATATATGTTTACTACATATAATGTTGAATAGGAGCCAAAAAAATGAGGTAGGAAAACATCATTTTATTAATAGAAATATTATGGACTACATCAATGAACTAACTAAAATTTTATGATGATACTTCCTAAGGTGATCTGAATTCCTGGGGTTCTTGAACTGTTATCCTTCCAAGGTCTTGATGTGGTAAGTCCCAGGCCTCACGATGTTGGTTATCCGGTAAGGCCCATGCAAATTGGGCTTGATCTTGTTGTTCTTTTATACTTCTTGAGGATGTAGTCCCCTTACTTTAAATTTCTTGGCCTTACTCGATGCTTATAGTAACGTGTTGCCCTTTGCTGATAGGAGGCCACACGCAATGCATCATGCTCTCTGACTTCTTTCAACAGATCAAGCTCTAGCCTTTTTGCCAGGTCGCATTTTGGGGAATTAAATTTTATGACTCTGTGTTTGGGGAGTCTTATTTATGTAGGGATCATCGTTTTTGTACCAAAGGTGAGCATATATGGCATTTCCCCGGTATCTATTCGTGGAGTAGTCTTGTACGCCAATAACACACTATGGAGTTTATTGATCCAGTGTACTTTTGCATCGTCGAGCCTTTTCTTGATCCCGTCTAAGATGGTCCTATTGGTGGCCTCAGTTTGGCCATTGCACTATGGGTGCCCAGGTGCGGAGTTTAGCTTTTGGATGTTTAACCTGTTATAGTAGTCTTCAAAATTTTGGTTGTCAAAATGCGTGCCGTGGTCGGTGATGAATGCGAAGGGCATACCATAGAGTCAAATGATCATTTTCCATATAAATTGAAATACCCTCTCATAAGGCATCTCTACCAGGGGCTTGCCTTCCACCCACTTTGTGAAGTATTCCACTGCGATAATTAGGTATTTATATCGCCCTTTCGTCCTTGGCAGCGGGCTGACCAGATCGATGCCCCACATAGATAATGACCATGGCGACACGATGGGAGTTAATAGGGTCCCGGGGAAACATTGGATCTTTGCGAACCTCTGGCATTTCTCATATTTTTTCATGTAATCTACACAGTCGTCCTTTATGGTCAGCCAGTAATACCCTTGAGTCGTAATACATTGGACCAACAACCTTTCTATGGAATGGGCTCCACAACATCCTTCATGCATATTTTTAATAAGCTTATTGACATCTTTAGGGTGAACACACTTTAATAACGAGACAGTGTACCCTTGTCTGTACAGTACTCCTCCTTCCATAACATACTGAGCTACCTTGTATCACATCTTTCTTGCTTCGTTCGGATTTGTAGGAAGCTTTCCATCTTGAATGTACGCTCGTATAGGGTCCAACCATGAAGGGCCCATATTTATTTCCAATAAGATCAAATTATCCTCTTCTGTTCTCCTACGTGCCAGTACTTTGATCGGTATCGTTCTTCTTAAGGATGTTCTGGTAACTAAGGCCAACCTAGCCAAGGCATCAACTTGGATGTTCTCCAGTCTGGGAATCCTTACTATCTTTGCTTTTGCGAAGCTCTCTAATCTTTGTTGCACAAGTGCTAAATATTTTTCCATTGATTCTTCCTTAGTTTTATAAATCCCTAATATCTGGTTGATAACTAGCTAGGAGTCACCGTGTGTCGAAATGTGGTCGACACCAATGGATGAGCCTAGACTGAGCCCGATGATGAGGGCCTCGTACTCTACCTCATTATTGGAGGCTTCGAACTATAAATGCAGGTCATACTCCACATTTATATCATTGGGCATGGCGATTATAATGCCCATGCCACTTCCTGCCAAACAAGATGATTCGTCGACGTATAAGTTCCAAATAGCGCAGTCCCCCTCAAGGTATGCTTCTTCTATTTTGCCGAACTTAAAGAGCTTATGTTGAAACTCATCACGCTGGCCCTTGACCCATTCGATGGAGATTTATCTATGAGTCTGCTTGGTGCTGTTAGGATCTGTGGTTTCCTTAGGGTGTAACTGTTCACTACTAAGAACTGAGCTCTCTCCTGAGGGAGTCTGCTGAGAAAGTTTCTCCTTATAGGTGAACTCTGCAATGAACTCACCTAACACCTGCCCTTTTATAGTGGTCCTAGGTTCATACTGTATATCGTACCCACCCAATTCAATCACCTCAGCCATGAGTCGACCATACTTTTCTGGTTTATGTAAGACTTGTCGGAGTGGCAGATCCGTGTAGATCACAATAATGTGGGCTTGGAAGTAAGGTTTCATCCTTCGCGAAGCTTCTCTTAATGCCAATGCCAATTTCTCCATTCAGGGGTATCGAACCTCAGCCCCCTCGTACGCTTTGTTGGTATAATAAACTGGTTTTTGTACCCCTTCGTCCTGCCTCAGTGGTGCCGAACTAATAGCTGATTCGGACACTGTGAGATATAAGTAGAGTTTTTCATCGACAACAGGTCATGATGAGAGAGGTGGGTATCCCATGTACAGCTTCAGTACTATGAATGTGTTTTTGCATTCTTCATTCCATTCTAATGATTTTCGTAACACCCTAAAGAAAGACATTCATATATCGGTGGCTCTAAACATGAACCTATTCAGCGCAACTACCTGCCCGATCAGGCTTTATACATACTTTTTCATTATGGGACACTTCATATTGAGCAGAGCCTATCGGGATTGGCTTCAATACCTCGTTGGTTGATAATAAAGCCTAGGAGCATGCCTTCTTTTACCCCAAACACACACTTGGCCAGATTCAACTTCATCTGGTACTTTTTTAATTTGTCGAAGGTCTGCCTGAGCTCTTTAATGTCGTCAGTGGCCACCTTGATCATAGTAAGCAAGTCATCTACATAAACCTCTATGTTAATCCCAATATGGTCTTCGAAAACTTTATTCATTAGCCTCTGGTAGGTGGCTCCTGCATTTTAAAGACCAAACGACACAACATTATAATAGTAGGTACCTCTAAGCACTATAAAGAATGTATTTTCCCTATCGGAGGGCTTCATCCTGATCTAGTTGTAATTAGAGTATGCGTTCATAAAATTGAGGAGCTCGTGGTCCTCCGTGGCATCGACCATCTGGTCGATTTGCGATAGCAAAAAACAATCTTTTGGGTAAGCCTTGTTCAGGTCTATGAAATCGACACATATCCTCCATTTATCATTTTTCTTGCGCACCACGACCACGTTAGCTGACCACTCCGGATACTTGACTTTGTCGATGAAGTTGGCCTTCTACAGTTTGACGACTTCTTACTAAATGACGAGGTTCTTATCAGCATAAAAAACCCTTCATTTTTACTTGACCGACTTGCCCCCTTCCATCACATTCAATTCGTGGCAAAGGAAGTCAGGATCTATTCCAAGAATGTCTTCATGGCTCCACGCGAACACATTCTTGCGTTGTTGTATGAAGTTTATGAGTTCTTGCCTTAAAAGTGGATCTAAACACGACTCGATTTGAACTGTTTATTCTGGATGATTATCATCAAGTGGGAATATTTTAATCTCCTCGGCAGGTTTCCCATTGACCCGCGTTGCTTCGTCTAGGGGATCTCTAGTTTCGATGTGATAGGTGGTCGTTAAATTCTTTTGTTCAACCTGATCGATTGAAATGAAATAGCATTCACGCGCGACCTTTTGATTACCTTTGACAACACCTACTACGAAGTGAGTTGGAAACTTCAAGCACTGATGTACTATAGATGGAATGGCTTTGAACTTTTTCATATTATACACACAAAAATATCATATTGTAGGCTAAAAGCACGTTCTTATCAAGTACAAAGAAGCATATCTTCTCCATTCGATTGATCGTCTATGTGCCAACCACAAATTCTAGCTCCACCATCCCCAGGTGGTACACCCTTTTGCCTGTAAACCCGATCAGAGGATGATAACAAGATGTTAGTTCTATGTCCTTGAGCTTCAACTTTTTATAACAACTATAGAACATAACATCTACAGAGCTTCCATTATCCACCAGGATCCTGGCCACCCGACCTTCTTGGATGATCATTTTGATGACCAAAGGATCGTCATGGAGGTACAATACCCCAAACAAGTCATCTTTTGAGAAGCCAATGATTAGTTTGTCCTTATTCACTTTGCGGGGGCATTTATCTGAACCTGCTGTCAGATTTACCTACGTAAGCTCCTAAGATTGGGCCTCTTTTAGATAAACCTAGCTTTCTGTGGGGTCCTCTCCCCCCACTGGATCCATCCCCAGTGATGAAATTACATTCGAAGGATATTATGCTAAAATTTCACACGGTCTACTTAGGTCTTTTAGGGAGATCTGAGTCGTCGTCGGAGTCGTCATCCCTTTCCCTTTTCTTGTCGTTGATCCTTCGGCATGGGGACTCAAAAAGTCGCCTAGTTTTTCCTTCTTCGGGATGTGGTCAGATTTTTTCGTTCACATACTTAGACAGCTTGCCCCCCTGATTAGGCCCTCTATGTCATTCTTCAGAGCTATACAATGGTCAGTGTTATGGCCGTGGTCCTTATGGAACTCGCACTACTTGCTTCTGTCCCTTTTGTTTTGTAGGCATCTTTGACTTCCCTGGCCACTTGAGGTCTTTGCTATCCCAGATCTCCTTCAAGATGTGATGAACTCCAATGGTGAGAGGCATGTACTCGTTACACTTTCATGGTTTATCAACCTTATTACCCATATGTTCCTATTTGCCATTGTTCTTACTAGCTGACGGCTTCTGGTTGTCGGATTCTTTGGCCACCATTGCGTCCTCGACATTCATGATCTTTCCTGCTTTGGCCAATAATTTTGCCATAATCTTGGGCAGCTCCTTGGCAAAGGCCGAAAATAATTTTCTTGGCCGTAATTCGCTCATCGGTGTCGTTATGGCATTAGGCTCGTTGTAATTGAAATTGACCGTCTTAATTGTCTCAATTTTGACACTTGAATGTCTTTGTCTACAACATTTTGTGTGTGCTCTTTTTGATATAGTATTTTATTACTCCTATAATATTTAGTGTAATACTTTATTTCATATTTTATATATATATATATATATATATATATATATTGAATTAAACATAGAAGTTGTTTAGTTTATTTTTATTATCCCAAAAACTAAATGGCGGCATTACCTTATTTATGTGGTATTTCGTTTGATTTTCAATTATGACCGTTTTGTTTGGCTGGCTAGTGGTGGGCTCGAGGTCTGATGGGTCTGGTCTGTGTGGGATCTGATTTGGCGTGTTATTTACTTCCCTTATGTCTCCACTGGTTTTATCGGTTTACCCCTCTTGTTTGGGTTTACCTATGTACCCTCAGCCGCCTATATTGTGTTACGATTATGGGCTTCTAGTTGGGGTTTATTTCATTTCTTACAAGGTCTTTTTCATTGGAGTCTATATATAGCAGTGTTGGGTATGAGAAAATCTGGCCCCTTTAATTTTAAAATACACCGAGTTGCTACCAACATTTTCTCTACTTTTTCACAAATCACAGTCACATACCTTTGAGAGTTTGAGTGTGAGATATTTTTCATTTTTCACTCCCAAATATATGAGACTTAAGATCTTGTCTTTTTTTGTGTGTGTGAGATATGATTTATGCTCTGGGTTATTTTTTCACGAGATCTTGGTGGATTTAAGTTGGCTTTGTTTAAATCGTGTTGTTCGAAGTTTTTTAACTATTCAATTTTGTGTAGTGACTGGATCATTTTTTTCATGCCTTCGCATATTCCGTCTATGGCTTGTTTTGAGCTTTCTTTATGAGTTTTCTTTTTACTCTCTCTCTCTCTCTCTCTCTCTCTCTAAAATACCTATATATATAAATATATCTAGGTATATATACGTATTTACATATATATAAATATATACTGATATATATTCATATATACTTATATAGAGAGAGATTTATTCGTTTTTATTTTTATTTTATGTGCTCAGTTCATATCTATTAACTGTGTGTCTGTTATAGTGTTCAACTATGTGTGGATTTTAGTGTTCAACTGAATGTGCATTTTACTTCAGCTGTGTGTGTGTGTGTGTGTTTTAGTGTTCAACTGTGTGTGCATTTTAATGTTTAACTGTGGCTGCATTTTTAGTATTAACTCATGTGTGTGTGTGTGTGTGTGTTATTCCCACTGCTATAACTTTAACTAAAACTCAGCGTTAACTTTGACTAAAACTCAGTGTTGAACTTGGAGTAAAACTCAGTGTTGACTCAAACTAAACTCATTGTTAAGTCGAACTCAACTCAGTGTGGTAACTCGGACTCAACTCAGTGTGTTAACTCAGACCAACTCAGTTTTATATTGGACTAATCTTGGACTTCTTGGACTTAACTAAAATTTGGTTTTAGGCTATTTAAAACTCGTGTGTATGTGATTTAATCTTGCTATTTAAACTCAGTGTTTAAAATCAGTTTTAACTCGGTATTAACTCAGTTTGTAACTCGGTTGTTTAAGCTCGTGAATTTGAGTTTATCACGTGTGATTAATTTGTTTTTGAAAAGATAACTATCACAACTGTTTAAAACATTTTGTTATTTTTTAATCAGATTAACTCTAGTGTTTTGGTTTGTGCAAAATACCTGTTTAGGAGTGTGTGTTCGAATCTGTACCTACCTTTCATTTAGTTACTGATTGGTATTTTTCTTGTTAACTAAATTAGACATAACCTGGTGTGTGTTTAGTCTCATTTTATTAACTAAGATAAATTTTTTTATGTTTTGATTAAATCAAACTTCATAAATTAATTTTGTGTGTTGCACAACTTCACAGGATCTCGGGTTTGAGTGTGCGATTGTGCGTTTGTAGTCACTATTACCTAGGTGTTATTGGGTGTTAGTCAAGTTGGGATGTATTTAGACTAGGCTGGGTATACGAGTTTGTATTTACTTAGTTTAAATCATTGTAAACTGGTGGACTGTAATCTGTAACTTATAATTAGTAATAGTGGACTTGGGTATGTGGGTTGTCCTGGGACTAAGGACATGGGGTTTACCACTGTGGTGGGTTCCTCGAGAACAAATACTGAGTCTCTATCTACTTTTTCTCATCCTATTCTAATTATCTTTATTTGGGCATCATCATCACAAATATTTTTTATTTGTGTGTGTGCGTACAACGGTTTCAATCAAGTTTTAAATTAAATTTAAAAGAGTTGGAGTTTTATTTATTAACTAAAACACGTTAGGGTGGTTAGGTTTTTTCAAGTGGTATCAGAGCGTCAGGACTCACTTTTTAAAAGTTTTATTCCGTAGAGATCCTTAACTCTTTTGTTTTAAATCAACTTTTTACTATGGGTGATCAAAATGGTGCTTCCGTACGTCCTCCCTCGTTCGATGGTGACAACTTCGCTTATTGGAAAGTAAGAATGGTTCGCACCTCCAATAATTGGGAGATGAGGTATGGTATATGATTGAAACTGGTTTTTCTATTCCTACTCACTTAGTTGGTGATGATGATGCTCAAATTTCTTTTAGAAAACCCCTTTTCGAATGGACTAAAGAGTAAAAGTTATATTCTCAATATAACAATAAAGGCAAAATTGTTATTTTCGAAGCAATGAATGCAACTGAAATTAAAAGAATTTCAGTTTGCTCCTCATCGAAAGAGGCTTGGGTCATTCTAATGACTACTCATGAAGGAGACTCTAGGGTTAAAAGAGCTAAGTCTCAAATGTTAGTTAGAATGTATGATTCTCTTTTTTATGAAAGATAACAAGAAATTTGATGAATTTTACCTTAAATTGCAAGATATTTTAAATCAATCACATGCTAATGGTGTAGTTTATAGTGATGCTGAAATATGTGATAAATACTTAGGTCTCTTTCTAAGAGCTTTGATTTAATTTCTCATACTATTGGTGATAATTTAGATAGTTACACCCCACATCTTTTGTGTAGTAAACTTAAAACTTTTGAATTACATGACACACTTAGAGATGAACAAAGGGGAAAAGTTTCTGCACAACATATGCTGAATTTTAGTTCTAATATTAACAATTTAGCTTTTACTTCTTCCTTGTCTAATGTTGATGATTCATCTATTACACTTGAGTCTTTGTACAAAGAAATTAATATGCTTTCTAATGACTTCAAGAAGTTTGTTAAGTTTAGGAATAAGTTTTCTTCAAGAGAAGGTCAACCTAGCTTTTCCAATGCACCTCATGATAACTTTGTGGAAAGGAAAATTTGTGAAGAATCATAACCTAACAATGATATCAATCATATTCAACGTAGAAAATGCAATAAATTTGGTCATTATGCTAATAACTGCTTTTCCAAATAGAAAAGGGAATCTTCAAGTAAAGCTCATATTTCTAAAACTTGGGATAATAATTTCGATAGTGGCAATGAAAATGATGAAATGAATAAAAAAAAATTGGTATTTGCATCTTTTTGTGATATTAAGTAAGAGAACATTTTTTATTTTTTATCTACTAGTTCTGATAACTCTGATTTATGTGTAGATAATTCTGAATTAGACTATGTGAATTTATATCGTATCTCACTTGACCAAAATCACCCTTAGTTCATAGCTTCTTTATCTAATATTGATAGTACTCTTGATGATGTTGAAGAATCATAAAATGTAGATAATTCTGTCATTTTAGAAGGTTGTGTGAGTCCGAGTTTAGAAGATTGTGTGAGTAATAAATCTCTTGATAACACAATTAAGGACTGCACGAATTTAAGTCAAGTTAATGCTAGATTAATGGCTAAAAATGATATTTTAAACAATTGAATCATATGTATGGCTAAAGAATATGTTTTTCAAGTAATTGAACTCAAAAATTAGGTTTTATTTCTAAAGAAAAGGATTGTCATGTTAACGGAACTTAATCACTCTCTAAAAATTAAGAACAAGGAAATTTTATTCAAATTTGATAAATCTCAAATTGAATTTAAGGTTGTTTTGAATAAATATGATGAATGTAAAAAGAAACTATAGGTCACTTTGAAAAAGTTAAAGAGTTATTGGAATGCCGGTGATGGAGTCAATACCATTAATAAAAATATGTGTTATGATCCAACCAACTCTTATTCTGATTTTGTTCCTACAAAAGGGCATGGTTTTGAGGGAAAATAATTTGATGTAACTAATTTTGTCAATTCTAAGGAACAATTCCAGATTCAAATGAGATTAGGCTGCTTTATAAACATAATGAAAATGAGGGTTGCTCTACTTTTGCTAAACCTAGGTTTTTATGTAGTTTTTATCATAAATCTGGACATTTAGAAAAATAATTGTTTTAAGAAATCTGGACAAAATAAAATTGGTTTAGGAAAACTTAGGCAAATTCAAAATGTTGGTAATATTAAAACTGCAAAACCTACTTTTAAGTGTATTTTTTGTTCTAAGTTAGGACACTTCGAGAAATTTTGTTATAAAAAGTTGAATTTAAATAGGAATATTGAAGTTAAAATTCAGCACCATTGTAATACTGCCAAGTGTGCTGAAGGAAAAGTGTTTCACTGCAATTTTTATTCAGAATTTGATCACTTAGAACAGTTTTGTTTCAAACGTTTGAACTTATGTAGACAAACTGTGAATGCTAAACAAAGGGTCCCTATTAATGCTAAGTTGGATTTTAGATATGTTTACAAATGTAATTATTGTCTGAAAATTGGCCATTTAGGACAATTATGTTATAAGCACTTAAATAAATAAAAAAATGGTGTTAATATTTTTCCCAAGATCCCTTTAAAATCTAAATTTGTTGTTAATCAAACTAAAGTTATTTCCGGTAATACCCTTTTTAAAACTGTTGCTCCCAATGTTGATTATAAATGGATTAAGAAAAATGACTTGGGATGTCAAAAGTATTGTGACTTTATCTCTACCTAATTTTATTTTAGTTTCTTCCCTTTGTCCCTTTGAGACAAACACTGGGAGAATTTGAGAATGTGTCTTTATGGTCTTTCAGGATAAATATTGTTAGTTGAGTTATGTATTTATTTAGGACTCAAAATGTTGTTAGCTGAGTTATGTATTTGGTTAGAATTCAAAATATTGTTAGTTGAGTTTTGTACTTTGTCTCAAAATTGGCAAAGGGGGAGACTGAAGTTGACCTTCTTAATTGTCTCAATTTTGAGACTTGATTGTCTTTGTCTACAACATTTTGTGTGTGCTCTTTTGATATAGTATTTCATTATTCCTACAATATCTAGTGTGATACTTTATTTCATATTTTTTTTTTTTAATATATATATATATTTGTATATATATTATAAATATTTTTTTGGACCTTATATTATTTTCTGCTATTAAAATAATCTTTAAATTTTGTTTGGTATTAAAATATTTTTAACTTTTGTTTTTAGTTTTTAAATGGGATAAATATATACTTTTAATTAAACGTAGAAGTTGTTTAGTTTATTTTTATTATCCCAAAACTAAATGGCAGCATTTCCTTATTTATGTGGTGTTTCATTTGATTTTTAATTATGACTGTTTTGTTTGGCTAACAAGCGGTTGGCTCAAGGTCTGATGGGTCTCGTATGTGTGGGATCTAATTTGGCATGCTATTTACATCCCTCATATCTCCATTGGTTTTACCGGTTTACCCCTCTTATTTGGGTTTACCTATGTGCCCTCAGTCGCCTATGTTGTGTTATGATTCTGGGCTTCTGGTTGGGGTTTATTTTATTTCTTACCAGGTCCTTTTCATTGGAGTCTATATATAGCAGTGTTGGGTATGAGAAAATCTGGCCCTTTAATTTCAAAATACACCGAGTTGCTGCCAACATTTTCTCTCATTTCTCTCTCTACTTTTTCATGAATCACAGTCATATACCTTTGAGAGTTTGAGTGTGAAACCTTTTCCATTTTCACTCTCAGATCTGTGAGACTTAAGATCTCCTTTTTTTTCTGTTGTGAGATATGAGTTGTGCTCTGGGTTCTTTTTTCACGAGCTCTTGGTGGATTTAAGTTGGCTTTGTTTGAATCCTGTGGTTCGAAGTTTTTTGGCTGTTCGATTTTGTGTACTGACTCGATCATTTTTTCTTGCCTTATCATGTTCCTGCCATCGCTCGTTTTAAACTTTCTTTATGAGATTTATTTTTACTCTCTCTCTCTCTAAAATACCTATATATATATATACACACACACACACACACACACACATATATATATATATATAGAGAGAGAGAGAGAGAGATTTATTCATATTTTTTTTGTGCTCAGTTCAGATCTGTTAACTGTGTGTGTGTGTTTTAATGTTCAACTATGTGTTCTTTTAGTGTTCAACTGTGGGTGCATTTGCGTTTTAGTGTTTAACTTTGGCTGTGTTTTTGGTATTAACTCGTATGTGTGTGTGTGTGTGTGTGTGTGTGTGTGTGTGTTATTCCCACTGCTATAACTTTGACTAAAACTCTGTGTTGAACTCGGACTAAAACTCAGTGTTGGCTCAAACTAAACTCAGTTTAAGTCGGACTCAACTCAGTGTAGTAACTCGGACTCAACTCAATGTGTGAAATCGGACCAACTCAGTGATATATTGGAGTAATCTTGGACTTCTTAGACTTAACTAAAATTTGGGTTTACCCTGTTTAAAACTCGTGTGTATGTGATTTAATCTTGCTGTTTTAATTCCGTGTTTAAAATAAGTTTTAACTCGATATTAGCTCAGTTTGTAACTCGGTTGTTTAAGCTCGTGAATGTGTGTTTATCACATGTGATTAAGTTGTTTTTGAAAAGATAAATATCACAATTGTTTAAAACATTTTATTATTTTTTAATCAAATTAACTCTAGTGTTTTGGCTTGTGCAAAAACCTGTTTTGGAGTGTATGTTTAAATCAGTACCGACCTTTCATTTAGTTATTGATTGGTATTTTTCTTGTTAACTAAAATTAGACATAACCTAATCTGTGCTTAGTCTCATTTTGTTATCTAAGATAATTTTTTATGTATTGATTAAATCAAACTTCATAAATTAAATTTTTGTGGTGCACAACTTCACGAGATCTCGGGTTTGAGTGTCTGGTTGTACGTGTGTAGTCACTATTACCTGGCACTACACCAAATATCGAAAATGGTCACGGAGAAGGGATCACGGCTGAAAGTCGTGACCAGCTGGTCACAGACTAAAATCGTGACCATGATCAAAATGGCCATGACCAAATTCATGACTCTATGTGGTCATGGGTCTTCTTGTGTGTGATCACGGTGTAACAACTCGCTTAATTAAATACTGGGTGATCAGTCCTATACCCAATTAAAATAGATTATACAGTTGGTTTATTCTAAGCATCACTGTTGAAAAATATTTTTTGCCTTAATATTTAATCACCTAATATCCAAGTAAGCAGGTTGTTAAAACTTTTTCAATTTAATTTCATAAAAAGTCCATTTTAATAACATAAATATTTAATACAAACCATTCACACAACGAATAATAATTAAATAAACATCACAATGGAATTTAAATGCAACTAAAATAAACTTTCCAATAAAAGATCTTAATACAATAATCCCAACAATACCAAATGTACCAAACTGACATAATAATATAATTCGACTCAGATAGAAAGGAAATAACTAGAATCCTCTTGGGCGACATGCCCTAAATAAAATATCAACAACTATAGATTATGAATCAAGAATAAGAAAGCGTCTAAATAAGGTCCACAACTCCATAACATCCATAGCATCGTCAATAGACCCAATCCTTTATTGTTGGTAACCCTGTGGCTAGACACCTGATATATATATATATATATATATATATATATATATATATATAGAGAGAGAGAGAGAGAGAGAGAGAGGATAGAAGAGAGAGACGAGAATGTGCAAGTAAACGGGTCAGAGTCCGAAGTGAAAACAGTTTTAAAAACAACAAGTGAATAAATGCTAGATTCAACAGTTATTATATACACGTTAGCTTATCGGACTCTCTCTTGAAATTCTCACCTCTCATCTAGAGTGCAAGCCTATTGCACCTATAAACCATACTAGTTACAGTCTCATGCTAACTAGTTCATCCCAGTGTATCCACTAACCATATCCCAATTCGTTCCCACGTATTACTCTCGTAATACATGTAATAATATCATATGTATCCATTTATATTCAACATGGATAAGCCCCTTATTAATTCAATTCAATTAAGTGTTCTCATACTTAATTAATTTCATATATCATTATCTTTCAATTCTACTTTAGTCACACAGTAGATATCATCATATGTATATATATGCATTCACTTTATTAAATATATACAATACTTCACCCCGAGATACAACTGCGGTACTGCATTACTCTATTATCAAGTCCCAATACATCTTGTCACTGTATAGGGGACTATAGGTTCGGTAAAGATCCCTCGAACCACAAATATTAAATTATTAATAATAGAGGTGAACATAGTCCTAATCCTTTGGGCTACGCACATACCTACGCACCCAAATGACCGTTCTATACCATTGTTCTCCCTAATGGTAATCGACCTAAGTCATATGTTCTGGAGCGACAAGTCAAAGATCCCCCCATATAGGCTCATCAGGATGTAACTATCCTCACGCGCGGACCTCCCCTGATAGCAAGTAAGCTAGGTATGTCATACACACAATCATCAATCAATTAAATAGGCATTATCATTTACCTATTTACTGTTAGGTACTCACACAGCCTATATCATATTTGGAATTCATCATATCCCAAGTACCCATCATTTTCTCGAATACCACCCGTACTTGTTATTCACAATTATTATCGTATATTTTATTATGTAGTTATCACTTAGATAATATTTTATCCGCCCCAAGTACTCGTAAATATATCATAAATATTACCCGTACTTGATATAACGATTATTCTCCTCTAAATCGTAATATAATTATATAGATATCTCTCACAAAATTTAATCCTCAAATCCAAATAATTTTCCAACATTAACCCAAGTCCCTCTCTCCTTGCTAATGTACCAAAATTAATAAAATCTCACCATGGGCTAAATTACCATTTTCCAAACCTTTTTTTTTTCGATAAAGGTACATTCTGCCCAAAAATATACAATTACAATTTGAGGCTTTTCTGCTCCGATTTTGAAAAAACTTATAACTGCAAAGTTGTGCCGAACGTGATTTTATACAAAAACTCACGTGCACACTACCAATTTCCCCTTAAAATAGTCCTAAAATTATCATACAATGTTCGTCTTTTTTTCAATAATTTTTCGTGCGTTTTATCCATTTTCTTTCACCCAAACTCACATGAAATATATTCTAACGAATCCCAAATATCTCAACATCATTTCTACATGATTATGGGTAATTATAATACAAGGAAAAAT
The DNA here is from genome assembly GCA_949130495.1 of Sambucus nigra. Classification (NCBI taxonomy): domain Eukaryota; kingdom Viridiplantae; phylum Streptophyta; class Magnoliopsida; order Dipsacales; family Adoxaceae; genus Sambucus; species Sambucus nigra. The sequence goes on along the minus strand of OX422214.1, from coordinate 215,957,129 downwards.
ATCTAAATCACCAAGTTTATATGAGAATTAGCATCAAACCCAACAAAACCTCAAAATTTCATTTATCTAAATTCTTCATTTTTATACACCTTAAAAATCTAGAATTTAGAATTATTATTCCTTCCCTAAATCACCAAATTTCATATTCAATCATGAGTAAGATTCATCTACATGCAATAACTATCATCATTTTATATTTTCTCCATAAACATATATTTTTTTCTACATGTTCATCCTAACAAGTTCATTATGTTCATAACCTCTACATGTGAATAATCAACTACATGAATTTGCATATCCATTAAATAAGATTTATCAATCATTATAATCCCAAATTCATAAGTTCATAATCCCAAAGAAAATCCTATTCTAATATGGATATTATAAACACTGAAATAGAGCAAGAATCACTTGCCTATTGATGTAGGTCTGAACTTTTGGAGAAGATAATGTTAAAACCTCCTCTTTTCTTTTTTCGGCGACTTTTCGGCGATAGTGCAAGGTGTAGATATGGTGGTTTGTAGTGGTTGTCCCCTTTAATCGCCCAATATGACTCTTCTTCTTCTTCTTCTTCTTCTTCTTCTTCTTCAAGGCAACTCTTCCCCTCCACAAGGTGACTTTTCTTTTCTCTCAAAGTCTTTTCACTTTCTCTCAAAGAACTCACAAATGAAAATAGATGAAATGAACCTTATGTAGAGTGTAAACCCACTTATATAAGAAGTCTTCAAGGCTAGATAAAGTATAAAAAACGTGGATACTATTCATCTCCCAAGCCAAATGACTAAAATGTTCCTTCGGGGTGTCCTTTCATTTTCCAATTGACCCGAGATCCAAATCAAACATCCGGGTATACTTTTCTACCTATTTCGACCCTTACGGACTCAACGACGCACTCTAAATGATCATCCAAATGATATTTAATTAATTTATATTTTATTATCCAACTTTAATCCCGACACGACTCATAAGCACGTCCCGACTTAAGTTCTATAATTGTCGTATTTGTATCTCACGACAATAGTCATAATTATTATATTCACATATTACTTATATATCAGTAAGTAATATTCAATAATATATTATTCTTATCATCAGTAATATTCAATTCGGATTAATCCTAATTAATTAATTCCAATTAATCCACAATAATTTGACCCATTAACTTTTAATTATTCTTAATTTAAAAGTCATAAATTACAGGGTATTACCCTGACTCCTTTGGGTCACGAATTTACACCCTGACCCAGCCGTGACCATTATGGCGCCAAGTTTCCCTCCAATTTTGGTCAGAAAAGGAGTCACGTCCTTTAGCCGTGATCACAAACCTCATTACATAGGGATATGGTCACGGACTTAAGCCGTGACCATGTCCTTATTTCCACCCTGACATGTAAGCAATAAAGGGGTCTTGTCATATGGTCACGACCCTAAGCCGTGACCATGGTTTTTGTACTTAAAAAACGCCGAACAATTGTTCATTTCCCTCGAAAACTTCTAAACCCTTATTTTTCTCTCCCTCTCTCCGGCGATTTCGACGGTATACCTTCTCTCAATCTCAAGCTCTCTCTCAATCTAAATCTCAAAGGTAAATATGTGTGTGTGCATATTTCTCTGTGTGTGTATATTATAAATATGTGTGTGTGTGTGTGTATATATATATATATATATATGTGTGTGTGTGTGTGTGTGTGTGTACGTGTGTGCATATATGTGTGTATGTGTATATACGTCTGTGTATTGTGTATATGTATGTAGTTGTGTATACATTGTCATTGTGTGTATTGTATATATGTATGTAGTTATGTATTCTATATTGTGTATACTATAAATGTGTATGTGTATTATAGAAAAAAATATGACTAATATCGGTTTAAGTTTCAAACTACGACAAATTTTAATTTTATGGATATTGTTGGTTTAAGTTTTAAACTAGGGCAAATTTTAATTTAATGGATATTGTTAGTTTAAGTTTCAAACTAGGGCAAATTTTAATTTAATGGATATTGTTCGTTTAAGTTTGGGATTGAAGTATTAAAATATACATCTCCATTAATATTGATGATAAATTCGAGATTAATTTTAGGATTAATTATAGGGTTAATTTTAGGCCTAAAATATAAAAATATACATCTCCATTAAAATTAAGTCCTAAAAATTCATAATCTATTAATTGTAGGGGTAATGTTTGTAAGGGTTAATTTTAGGGTTGATTTTAGGGATTATTGGCATAAATGACAAAAGTAGGTATTCAAAACCTAATAAATTAACGGTTGATGATTCATTAGAGCCATAATTGATAGGAATCATATTCACGCCCTCGTACATAATAATTCGTTAATGATTCATTAGAGCCATTATTTATAGGAATTATAATCACGCCTTGGTTCATTTTTCTAAGAAAAAATGAGTCACAATGCTAATAAATGGCAACAAGAGCGAAAAAGGTTGCAATTGGACCACACGCATACACCTTTCATTAATGAGCCTCATAAAGTGGGTACTCCAGTTTATTGGTATGGGAATTAGAAGATCGAACAATTTAACTACCTTGTAAAACGTGGAGTTCATCTCCAACAAGAATAATTGTTTAATCGTATTCTATTTTCCCTGCTACAATGTTGGGATGAAGCTATACAATATATATATCGCGTACATAATCCCGATAGATCACTGACCTTGCTTACGCTGTTAGAGAAGACAAAAAAAAATCACCCATTATGGATAGAATTACGTATAAAGAGCATTGACGAGAACTGTGATGTCTCACGACATATGGACGTCAAACTCAATCTTGCCAATAGGCTGAAGAGGATGAGATTTCGAGTTCATGTTGCTTATATCTATGCATCCATTATAGATATGCTTCCTCCTAATTGGCCACATGCAAAAATTCGTAGGTTTTTAAAAATAAATACATAATGGATGGAGATCGGACACATTAAACTTTTGTTAAAGTCTTACCATGAACATGTAGATTATAATATATAAAAAAAAAATATTTTGTTAGTTATATTTCCATATTGAACTTTGAAATTATCCATCTATTATTACAGATACACATTTAACTTTTATTATTTTTGTAGATAATGTCGGGTGGTAATGGAAGCAACGCTCCAACTAACAACATGACATAACCACAAGGAGAATTCTCATCACCAATTAGTGAGCAATATTCAACTCCACAAATTGTTCACTCCCCTACTCCGAGTTACGGGAGGCAAGGTACTCCCAATTATCCAACAGACATGCCCAACGCTCTTAAAACTGCTCGGTCAGTTGAGAAGAAGCCCATTGGGTTCTCTCTATTGGGAAATAACCCCATGGGGGATAAGAATCGCGTTCAAAATTTTAAATCCCAGTGTTTGTCCTTGGCAAAAATAAATGTGCAAATGGGAGGAGCTAACAATTGGAACCTCGTAGATAAAGCTATTAAATATGGCATCTACGAGTAACTCAGCAAATAATTTCATTTTCCCCCAACTCAAAAAATAAGGTGCTTTCTCAAGTTGTTGAATAAATTCAAACATATCGGAGAAACCTTAGGCAAAAGCATTTCCCTTAGGGAGCATCGAGTTCTGACATTTTGGTGCTCAAAGAGAAAGTCCCTTCAAACGTTAAGATGTCAATATCTTAATGGCATGATTATTTGTAGAATGAGGCGAAGGACTCTAAAATGCTGCAAAGGGAGAAAAACAATCAGAATAGGGCCAAAAAGCTGATGTCTGTCGTCTTGGCTCAAAATCTTATGAAGATTTGAAGAACGAGTGGACGACCATTACGATAGGCAGCCCGAATGAAGGAAAGACACCGAATAGGGCTAACTTGTACGTGCAGACTAGATGAGACAAAGATAATAAATTTCCTCCTCACTTGGCCAAGACTCTTAAATCAATAGAGTCTATCAGTCATCAGTTAGATTCAATCCCGTTCAATGACATTGACAATGATGCCATCTCACAAACCTTTGGGAAGGACCACAGAGGGAGAACGAGAGGTTTGGAGTCGCATATGTTAAAAATAAGATTCAAAAACACCGCACCTCTCGTGGACGAGCTTTCTTTTGTTAATGAACGTAAATTTAGGACTGAAGGGGATATAATAGGGCTTCGAAATGAATTGGGAGGTGTGAATGATAAGCTTGCATAGACTGTGTCCCTTTTAATCGGTCGTATGCCCCTACATCCCCCAATGCATCCCGATTTCCCTCCACAGATGCCAGGGATTCCTTAAAATTTTCCTCATTCTCCATTCCCCCCACAGATTTTGATTCCTCCTTTAACATTCCCTTTCTTAGTTCCTCAACATGGTATATGTATTGGATCATCGTCAATAACCCACGGTGACTATGGTGAGAAATACTATATATAGGACCTCATCTATAAATTTGTCGTTGAGATCTTCACGCTCATGTCCACTAACGTAGGAACTGTAGTACTTAATCAACCTTTGCAGCAGGGTGAGTGTCAGATCGTGGTTGATACAGTATATAAGGGTTGTGAAAATGTTCCAGTGCACATCAACAGAGGAGAAGGGAATTTTTTGAAAAATTATGCAAACTCTGTTTCCACTTGGTTGGTTTATCGCTTGATGAATATGTAGTAATGTTTTTCTTATGCTGTAATAATATCAACACATAAATTTATTTAATTTGAGTTTAAGTAGTTGTGTAGTATCGTTGATTGGCATGTTCTTGTATTTAAGTTATTGCATAGTAAATTGATTGGTGCGTTGTTGACTATATTAGTGCTTTGCTTTGATACTATATTAGTGCTTTACTATGCAATATGATATTTACGCAACATGATATTTATTTTATCATGTTAACACAGGACTGTAATTTGAAGATTATTAAATGGATTTTCCACAATACAAAGAGTGGATGGGGGAGACTAGTCAAATAGCTAATAGTTATTTTAAAGGCATTTAAGAATTTATTAGATACACTTTTAAGAATCTTAAAAATGAGAAGATTCCGTGTCCATGCACCCATTGTATAAACGAAAAATATAAATCTTTAGAAGATGTTGAGTTATATTTAATAATGTAGGTAATTTTTCAAGATTATAACAAGTGGACATACCATGGTGAAAAACATGTACCTTATGTTCCCCAAGAATTATCGGTAACCGAGTGGAAGTGGTAAATGATTCGCCAACACATCGTCCATTGACAGACCTAATTGACTATGCTTACGGAGTCCACCATAACCAAAACCACCAACCAAATAATGCTCACAATGAAGAATTTGATACTGAACTACCAGGAGACTGAGAATACATACGGCTGAGCCAATTCGGCTAGACCATTGTATAAATATTGCGATGAAGATCATTCGATATTATATGCAATGATTGGTTTGCATAATTTGAAGAGTCAATTTGGCATGTCTGGGAACAGCGTAACCGAAATTATTAAATGGGTTAAATAAATTCTCCCAAAAGAGAACACGTTACCAAATATTTATCCTACCATAAAGAAGAGATTGAAGGGTTTGGGATTGAAATACAAATCTATTCATGCATGCAAGTATGATTGCATATTGTATCTCAACGAACACGGAGAGAATGATGAATGTCCAATATGCGGTGAGCCTAGATATGTCGTTTGTGAGAAGGTAAATGACAAACCTGCAAAATATCAAAAGAGCTCGAAAGTCCCATAAAAGGTTTTGAAGTATTTTCCACTTGGGTCATGATTAAAATGATTTTTTAGTGTACCGAGGTGGGTGGGAATTTGATTCATCATTTGGTTAATTCACTCGTCTAGCAAATTTCAAATGCATGACACCATGAATTTTCAAAAGAACCACGCAACGTTCATTTTACAATCTCAACTGATGGGTTTATCCCTTTCGATAATTTAAGTACTAGTCAAAATTATTGGACAGTTCTCATGGTGCCTTTAAGTCTCCTTCCGCACTGTGCATAAGAAAGGAGTTCACATTATTATCTTACTGATACCCGGGCCGAAGGCTCTGGGTGATGATATTGATATATTCTTAGCCCCATTAATTGAAGAACTTAAAGAGTTATGGGATAAGGGGGGTGACGACATTCGACTCTCACAAGGATGAAGAGTTCAGACTTAAAGCAATGGTGATGTGGGCGATCCACGACCTTCCTGCTTATGGGACCTTGTCATGTTGTAATGTTCATGGTTATTATGGATGTCACATATGTGGGGAGGAAACTGAAGCCATTTGGCTACAACATAGTAGTAAGATGAGTTACACAGGTCATCGTAGATATCTACCGACCAGTCACCCTTTCAGGAATGACAAGTCTAACTTTTATCCGATGCTCGTGACCAATAGGATAAAATTTAGCCTTGTCATTCCTGAAAGGGTGACAGGTCATCGTAGATTTTTGATTAGCAGATCGAGGAGAAAGCAGTGGCTACGACTGCGAGGAATAGGTACTTAGGCAAGAACCCCAAGTTTGTAAACCTGAAGCGTAAAGTAAGGGGAGATCCTAACGACCCTACTATAACAAAACCATGGTCCAGGCGATTAATATTTTTTTATTTGAAGTATTGGAAAGATCATCGTGTAAGGCATGTAAATAAAGTGATGCACACAAAGAAAAACTTACAAAACATCTGATAGGAACATGTATGGGTGGATCTCATTCCAAATATGGAGAGTGGGCCTGACGAGATCTATAGGATATGAAGCTAAAGAAGAAACTCTCGTTAAAAATGATCCTATAACAGGAAGAATTTCTACCCCTCCGATTGCTTTCACTTTTACTACAAGTTTGTGAAAAAGTGGTAAACAGTTTGTGTTATTTCAGCATTGCTTCTCTGAACACAAAGATATCCGTCGAGCAATTACGTAAATCAGTTTGTGTTTTACCCTAGTTTGGGTAAAAGTGGTAAACTGAAGGCACATTAGAGCTGCAAAATCAACTTTAATCGAGGAAGTTTGTGTATTAGACAAATATTTTTCGGGGTCATTCTTCAATAGCAGCACACACTTTCTTGTGCATTTATGCAATGAAGATTTATTATGTGGTCCCATTAGGTATCGTTGGATGTATCCTTTTGAGCACTTGATGAAAACCTTCAAAGATTATGTAAAGGATACATGGTATATTGGAGGATCATTGCTGAAGAATACGTAACTGTGGAATCATCGTTATACGCTAGGGAATATATGCCAGAATAAGAGGTGGGGAGGTTCAATCCTCGTAGAGAAGGAGTGATCAAGGACCTTGACAAGTTTGAGGATGAATTACCGTTTGGGAACCCTAAAGAGGTGAAACTTATAAATATACAATATCAGCAAGAAGCTCGTTATGTCTTCAAATCGCAAGATGAAGTTGAAGAATGGAGAGAGTGAGTATCTATTAAATTCTTCTCCTTTGATTATATGTATTTTATATTTTACGATCTAAACTCTACAATTTACCAGTAGGAATCACAAGAATAAAATTGTCCAAAATCAAAGGAGAATTACACGACAACTGATTTTAGGGCATGGGTATCAAAAGAGGTAAATTTCACATCTTATGTGTGCGGTTATTTATTCGTGTGTGATAAAAATAAGCCCTAATACAAATTCATTAATAAATGCAACTTCTAAAAATAGATGATGTCTCTTCTAGGCTTGCACGCCTAGCAAAAGTCCCTAATTTTCGTGCGAAAGAGTTTAAGAAATTCTGCACTAACGGTTTTGATTTCATTTCATATCCATATGAGGAAAAACTTTTACCACAAAATAGTGGAATATCAATTTCTGCCTTGACCACCTGTATCGCTAGCAAAAGAGATAAAAATCCAAAGAATACGGTGCTAAACTATTATGGGATAGTCCAACAAATCGTAGAACTTGATTAATTAGATTTCACAGAAACTATATTTTACTCTGATTGGGTAAAGGTGGAGGATACTACAAATGCTTGTAAAGTTGATCCTGACTCCAAACTTATTATGGTAGATTTATCAAAGCTGAAGAGTAAAGATCTCATAGTTGACGAGCCTTATATTTATGCCTTTCAGAATGTAAAGAATGTATTCTACTTGAAGTGCATAAACGATGGTAATTGGTCTATTGTTGTGCATACACCAAAGGGTATGACTACTGAAGTGGATGCACTGAAGGCTCCAAAAGAGTTCCTGTCAGCTCTTGATGACAACCCTAATTTGAAGGATCTTTTAGTTGATTTAGAGGAAGATTGAGTATCAAAATATTATGTTACCCTTGTCAATCTTATTTGTATCATATTTTGATATTGACATTGTATTAGCATTTTACTTTGATGTATGAATGTTTCGTTAATTTTACGAATGTTTAATATGATTTATGTAAGTTAACTTTCGATACTATGTTATGCTCAGTCGAATATTTAGTTACTTTCATAAGATGCTCGGTTTGAGAATAGAGTCATTAAAGTTTGTGATTGGATCAAATTGAACCAACTAAATTCCCACGTGTTCCTATACATATACATTCTTTTATCTTAATGCAGTGTTCATAAAATGAAGTTAAATTAGCTTGATTTTATGGAGATTGTATTAAAAAAAATAGTCAAAAAATGTACATGTAAAAGAATATATTGGGGGCTCTAGGATCAATTTAGTCCAATCACGCATTCAGAAGACTCTAATTAATAGCCTTCTTAGACCGCATGAATCAGGTACTCTTTACTTTAACTGAAGTAGTTATATAATTGATATGCATTATCTTTTAAATTATTTAGATGATAGAAGGAGTATGGGATAATTATTGGTTTTGTTTGGTTTGGCTGTTGTATAATTATTGGTTGTTGACTTGTTATTGGATAGTATGTTAGAAGGAGTACGGGATAATGATTGGTTCTGTTTGGTTTGGATGTTGGATAATTATTTGTTGTTGGCTTGTTATTGGATAGTATGTTAGAAGGAGTACAGGATAATGCTCCCTCTAACGACATGTTTTTAAACTTAATTCTAGATATTTTCAAATTATCGTCATATTCTCAAATCAGGGGTCCTTTGATGACGCGATCAGTTCTTGCAAGTTACGTTGGTCCCGTGCGATGTATTCAAACTTCTTTAGGGGTTATAGCGTGGGCACTAAGGGGTTTCCCCTCTAGTGGCACATTTTTAAGCAGAAGTGTGGATTTTCTCAAATTATCATTGTATTCTCAAATCGGGGGTCCCGTGACCACACGATAGATTCCTGCAAGTTACGTTGGTCCCGCGCGCGGTGATCGCTCCCCTAAAGGGGCCGCTAAGGGGTTTCGCCCTCTAACGGTGCGTTTTCAAGCCTAAGTGTGGATTTTCTCAAATTATCATCATTTTCTCAAACCAGGGGTCCCGTGACAACGCGATTGGTTCCTGCGAGTTACATTGATCCCGTGCGAGGAGTTTGCACCTCTCACAGGGTCGTTTGGGAGATGCTTTTGGTTTTCGCCCTCAAAAGGCATGTTTAGCAAGAAAATCTACCTTTTCTGGCCTTGCCAAATGCAGTATGTTATAGAGCTCATTGAAATTGTTCTGGAAAGGAGTCCCGAATAATATGATGCATTTTTCCGTTTGGATTTTGATAGAGTATTCCAAATACAACTCCTCTTATTACGAGGAGTGTGGCCCTCATCAATAACTACCAATATAGGACAATTCAAGGAACTCAAAGGTGTCCTCACAGGGAACTCAACTTATGCTCAGGAGACGAAGGATAGGGAAGCAGTTTATGTTGAGCTGGATCGATAATAACCCCAACATTTTGAGCAATTTATAGTAGCAGCCCGACCCCACCATTATGAACAAAATAGGTGACCTCACAGAAAGATTAAGAGCTTGACAACCCTCGTTGAGGGTTCTCATTGAGGGTTGTCCCAATGAATCCACGTAGTCTCTCACGAGTGAATCCCTGAATTTTTATAACTATAGCAAGTGTTCCCATTATTGATTTTAGATGGTGGAGTTCAATTTTGTTGATTAGAGTGAAAGGTAATGTTTGTAAGGGATTAATTTCAGGGTGCAGGGAACTCAACATTACAAGGTGGCCTCATAGGAAGATTAACAACTTGATAAGCCTCAATGAGGGTTGTCAAGCTCTTAATATTTTTGCGAGGCCACCTCTTTTGTTCATAATGGAGGGGCCGGACTGCTACTACAAATTGTTCAAAACGTTGGGGCTATTATCGAGCCAGCCCACTAGAAACTTCTTCCCCATCCTTCATCTCCAGAGCATAAGTTGAATTCCCTATGAGGCCACATTTTAGTTCCCTGGATTATCGTATTTTGGTGGTTCTTGATGAAGGCCACACTCCCCATAATGAGAGGAGTCATATTTGGAATACTTTATCAAACTCCAAACAGGAAAACGCAGGCAGATTTTCTTGCCAAACATGCATTTTGAGGGCGAAAATCAAAAGAACCTCCCAAATGGCCCTTTGAGAGGTGCAAACACCTTGCACGGGATCAATGTAACTCGTAGGAACCGATCGTGTGGTCACGGGACCCCTGGTGCCGTTAGAGGGTACAACCCCTTAGCACCCCCCAAGAGGCCCCTTTAGGGGAGTGATCACCGCTCGTGGAACCAATGTAACTCTCAGGAACCGATCGTGTGGCCACGGGACCCCTAGTTTGAGAATACGACGAAAATTTGAGAAAATCCCCACTTAGGCTTGAAAACGTGCCGTTAGAGGGCAAACCCCTTAGTGCCCCCCAAACGGCCCTTTTAGGGGAGCGATCACTGCGCATAGGTCCAATGTAGCTATTAGGAACTGACTTCATGGTCACGGGACCCTCGGTATGAGAGCACAACCCAACACAGAGAATATCCACACTTAGGCTTGAAAGCGTGCCGTCAGGGGGGACAAACCCTACAATGTCTCCCAAACGGCCCCGTGGGTAGCACCAATACCTCGCTTAGGACCAACGTAGCCTGTATAAACCTACCGCGTGGTCACGAGATCCCCGATTTGAGAGCACGACCCAAAATAAAGAATATCCACACTTAGGCTTGAAAACGTGTCGTGGGCGTGCGAAACCCCTTAGCGCTCCAGGCCCCTTGAGAAGCGCCAACACCTAGCATGGGTCCAACGTAGCCCGCGTGAATTTATTGCCTGGTCACGGGACCCTCGGTTTGAGAGCACGACCCAAAATAGAGAATATCCACACTTAGGCTTGAAAATATGCCGTCGGGGGAGGGGTGAAACAAGACACCCCCCAAATGGCCCCTTAGGCGGTGCCAACACCTTGTTCGGGACCAACGTAGCCCGCATGAACCGACCGCGTGGTCACGGGACCCCTGATTTGAGATCACAACCCAAAATAGAGAATAACCACACTTAGGCTTGAAAATGTGCCGTCGGAGGAAAAAATCCCTTAGCACCCTCGTGGCCCCGTGAGCAGCGCTAACACCTCGCACGAGACCAATGTAACTCGTAGGAACCGACCCCGTGGTCACGGGACCCTCGGTTTGAGAGAATGACCCAAAATAGAGAATATCCACACTTAGGCTTGAAAACGTGTCGTTGGGGTGCGAAACCCCTTAGTGCACCCCTCCATGGCCCCGTGAGTGGCGTCAACACCTCGCATTGGTCCAATGTATCCCGTACGAACCGACTGCGTGGTCATGGGACCCTCGGCTTGAGAGCACGACCCAAAATAGAGAATATGCACACTTTGGCTTGAAAAAGTGTCGTTCGGGGGGGCCCCGACACCTCACTTGGGACCAACGTTGCCCACACGAATCGACCGTGTGGTCATGGAACCCCGAGTTTGAGAGCACGACCTAAAACAGATAATATCCACACTTAGGCTTGGAAATGTGCCGTCGGGGGGAGAAATTCCTCAGCGCCCCCATGGCCCCAATAACGGTGCCAACACCTCTCACAGGACCAATGTAAGTCGTAGGAACCAACCCTGTGGTCATAGGACCCTCGATTTGAGAGCATGGCACAAAATAGAGAATATCCACACTTAGTATTGAAAACATGTCATTGGGGTGAGAAACCCCTTAGTTTGGGCTCCATTGCCCGGTGAACGGCGTCAACACCTCGTACGGGTTCATTGTAGTTTGCACGAACTGACCTCATGGTCACAGGACCCTCGGTTTGAGAGCAAAACCCAAAATAGAGAATATCCACACTTAGGCTTGAAAAAATATCGTTGGGGGGGGGGGCAAACCCCCCAAAGCCCACCAAACGTCCCCGTGGGTGGCGTTAACACCTTTCTCGGGACCAACATAGCCCGTACGAACTGACCACGCGGTCATGGGTCCATCAGTTTGAGAGCACGACCCAAACACATAGAATATCCACACTTAGGCTTGAAAAGTGTCGTCGGGGGGCGAAACCCCACAACGTCCCCCAAACAGTCCCGTGGGCGGCGCCAACACCTCTCTTGGGACCAAGGTAGCCCGCACGAACTGATTGCGTGGCCACGGGACCCCCGGTTTGAGAGCACGATCCAAAACAGAGAATATCCACATTTGGGCTTAAAAACGTGCCGTCGAGGGGCGAAACCGCTTAGCGCCCCCGGTCCCGTGAATGGTGCTAACACCTCGCACGAGACCAATGTAACTCGTAGGAACTGATCGCATGATCACGGAACTCTCGATTTGAGAGCACGACACCCAAAACAGAGAATAGGGGTGAATAACGAATGGATACGAATCGAATACCATGCTTTCCATATCCGTATCCGCTTTTTGGATGCACTATTCGTATCCGCCTGGATAGTTAAAACCACTATTCATATATGTATCCACTCGGATACCTCGGATTCGGATAGTATCCGTATCTGTTTACATTGTTTAGCCATCGCAAAAAAATAACTATTAAAATAACAAATCCAATGAAATCCAATCCAATCCAAATAAATATATAACAAAATTACTACCTCCTGACATTAACAATTATGGCTTCCACGATAATTTTAGCGCTCGATAATGATAATATGGATTAAATTTATCCATACTTAACAACCATATAAGCTTAAAGCCATCCAAAAAAAGAAAATAGCAGCATTCCATAACAGTAGAACTATATATGCACCTTTTAGATTAAATCAAATTTATTGAGAATGATAACCTCATGGACCTTTTAGTCTTCAAAACATACTGATATTTTTATTTTAATAAATATACATTTTTATTTTGCATATAATATACCTGTTGTAAACTTTAGTTCTCATCACAATCAAAACCATCTCTTTACTTTTATGTTTCTCTATTACATTTATTTATAATTAAGGAAACTAATGAAAAACCACACGAGGGTTTCTGTTCTCTTGTTTTGTACGAGAGAGAAATGAAATGAATTTAGGGTCTTTTTATTTTGAGTGGAGTATATGTCCTTTAGCCGGTGTATATTGTGTGTGATGGGGTGTATTATAACTTTAGTATAAATCCATGATAATATACCCAATAAAATAATAATACATGGAATTTTATAATACACCCAATAAAATAATAACTTTAGGGTGTTCTTGTTTTGAGGGAGGTATGTGTTTATTTGGTTTTAGGGAATAAACGATTAAGGTTTTTTTAACATTAGTTTATTATTAATAATAATACTAATATTATTAGTAATATTTTAAACATATGTTTGACGGATACGGATATCCGGTAAAACGGATATCTGATAAAATGGATACTCTGCATCAGATAGGGATTATCCGTGTCGGATACTAGTACTATCCGTATCCGTATCCATTTTTTCGAATATTTTTATAGAGTATCCGTATTCGTATCCGTTTTACTTTTTTCGAATAAATATTCGCAAATTCGGATTTGGATATCGGAGGGATGCGAATTTTCGAATATCCGTTTACAACCCTAACAAAGAATATCCGCACTTAGACTTGAAAACTTGTCATTGGGATGCGAAACCCCTTAGTGTTCCTCCCACGGCCCCGTGAGCTGCGCAAACACCTTGCACGGGTCCAATGTAGCCCGTACGAATCGACTGCGTGGTCACGATACCCTCGATTTGATAGCACGACCCAAAACAAAGAATATCCATACTTAGGCTTGAAAACGTGTCGTCGAGTGGCGAAACCCCATACTGCTCCCCAAACAGCCCCGTGGGCGGTGCCAACACCTCGTTCGGGACCAACGTAGTCCACATGAACCTATTACGTCGTCACAAGACCCCCGATTTGAGAGCACGACCCAGATTTTAGAATGCCTATGTGACACCCCGCCTAATAAAATACCGGGTGATCAGTCCTATACCAAATTAAAACAGGAATCCCAGTTGGATCATCCTTAGCATCACTATCGAAAACTTTTCAAAACTTACTAACCATCTAGTATTCAAAAAACTGGTGCCAAATTTTAACCTTTTTAATTAAACCAAAACAGTACATGCGGAATAAAAATATAAACCATTCAAACAACTAAATAGAACTCAACTGAATAAATTGTTACACAACTTGCCGAATAAACCATCGGCCACCAAAGTGAAAAAATCCAATACAATATTCAACATCAGAATAAAACAAATCTAAAAACTGAACTGAAAGTCTGGGCGAGATGCCCTAAATAAAACTGAAACTGATACAAGATTCCTACTCTAGGAATGAATGAATAATGCGTCTAATCCAAACTCCTGCTAGCACCAACATATGCCGCAGCTCCGTGTCCCTGGAATAGAATATCAATCCTGGCGTCCCGATGGTTGGACACCTAAAAGGTTTTAAAAATGGTTTTATAGCAAGGGTTAGAACCCAAAACATTTTGAAAATATTTAGCAAGTGAATTAACTGCAGTAATTTAAAATGCATGAATGCGCTTCATATTTAAGTTAGTGTCGCACTCCCTTGAGGACATTCTCACCCCTCCACTATTGTGCACACCCACCGGTTATCTTAACCCCGCCTAGTTGTACTACCCCGTCCAACTAGTCCTGATATAACCTTCCCTTGTCATACTACTCTAACCCGAGTATAATAATTTCTTGAATTATAAGTTGTTTCACAATTAACTTAATTAATTCCTCTTAAATAGTAACTTATAACCGTATCACAAGTTATAAAAAGTAAATACATCACACACTGTATTATTACCCGTATATAATATTTACTACCATTATATACGTACCTTTACCACAATATCCACACACATAACATACGTATATCCATCCCTTCGAGTATACCCTCGCCGGATGATTCCCTCTAAAATGCTATCTCACTAGGTGTGCTCACAAAACCTAGTTCCCCAAGTTGGAATCGCTCACCAACTTGGCCCAAAATATAAACGTAGTGGAGGCGGTCATATTCCTTCCCAGAAAGTGAGATAAATCCCTCACCCATATATACCGGACGCTATGACCTGGGGATATACTCACCCTACTCCTCAAGCTAGGGGATTCACCCACATCGCGCAACCTCCCTTGATAGCATTAGAGTATATAAATTGAATAAATATCTAGTCACTGATATTTACTTTCACACACAATATATACACACAGATATATATATACTATCACTACACCGTATATTTATACTATGAACCCCGGCTTTACCGTGAACTAAAAATCCCGTACACTGCCTGTAATTTAATGTCACACAAAATACATACACGTATATATATATATATATATATATATATATACTATCACTACACCGTTTATATATATTAATAACCCCGGCTTTACCGTGAACTAAAAATCCCGTACACTGCCTGTAATTTCCTGAGTCTGTGGCTCGACTCAACGTAATTAATTTTCTCACTTAATAATTTATCGTCTTCCCGAGTCTATCGTCCGACTCTAATATATTTAATTCACACCTCAATTTATGTAATAATTTCCCCGAGTCTATGGTCCGACTCTAATTAAATTAATTGACACACTTATTAATTTAATACCTTCCCGAGTCTATCACCCGACTCTAATTAAATTAATTGGCACACATATTAATTTAATACCTCTCCGAGTCTATCGTCCGACTCTAATTAAATTAATTAACACACTTATTAATTTAATGCCACCCCGAGTCTATCGTCCGACTCTAATTTAATTAATTTACCCATTAATTAATTAACAAAAATTCGAGTCTGTGGTCCGACTCTAATATGATTAATTTACACATTAATTAATTAAATCCTACCCGAGTCCACAATCCGACTCTAATTAAATTAATTAATACACTTATTAATTTAATACTACCCGAGTCTACAATCCGACTCTAATTAAATTAATTAATACACTTATTAATTTAATAACTCGATGTCACCCAACCATTATCCCCGGGCTCACTTACTTGGCCCGTAACTTAATGTTTCTCGAGTCTATGTTCCGACTCCAAATTAATTACTCTCTCTCAAAAATACATTTAATACTTTGGTGTCACATAACCAACATACCCGGACTCACTCACTCGATCCATTTTTACATCTCATAATTTCTTTCCCACATTTTTCGCCCACAATGTGTCACACATTTATCTCCATAATTTCCCAATTATATTTACCTATAATTACCAACATACCCGGACTCGCCCACTTAGTCCATAGTTAAATATTTCCCGAGTCTATATCCCGACTCAAAATTAATTAGTTTATCTCCAAACTTAATTCACTACCTTGGGGTCGCATGACCAATATACCCGGATTCACTCACTTGATCCGTACCTCACTATTTTGGAATAAAATCTCTCAAATTCATCCATTAAATGCCCCACATAAATTCATCCTAGTCCCAATTACTTTCTCCCATAATTGATAGGAATATTTGTTTCACAATTATTTGTCACTAATTAATGTATGGTAATTAAATTTCTAATTAATTTCCCCCTTATATACAAACTGGGCGAACTGCCCAGAATTCCGAATCATCGATCGATCGAACCCCCTGGGTCGATCGATCGATCGTCCCTGACTTCGTCTTCTTCAAGAGGCAGTTCCACCATTAACGAAAACCTCCAACTTTCATTCTTTCCGCTGGACTAACCCAAGCCCAATCAACCCTATATCTACATAGGAATAGGATCAAGCACCTTATGGAAACATCAAACTGAAATTAAATCTCACGATTTTCTACTTTTTCTCGATT
Organism: Sambucus nigra; assembly: GCA_949130495.1. NCBI lineage: Eukaryota > Viridiplantae > Streptophyta > Magnoliopsida > Dipsacales > Adoxaceae > Sambucus > Sambucus nigra. Next base: position 215,940,138 of record OX422214.1, on the reverse strand, counting down.
TGGGTATTATCCGGGTTTCAAATCCCCAATACGAATTTCATTCATTTTATCAGTAATTAACCCTCTACTCTTACTGATTTTAACATCTGATTCAGTTCTCTACATTCTAGAATCATAAACACGATCAATCTCCCCCCTCAATCTCATTAAGGTATATAAATTTACAAAAACCCAATTTAGATCTTGGTGACACACCCAAAATGAATTTTCATACACACATCACTATGATATGAATTGATTATCATAATTTTATAAATCACAACAGTTAACCACTTGCCTGAAATCGTTCGTAGGGTCTGATCCGTTGGCGTAGTCCCTCAATTTGGCTCCAATAACCTCCAATTTGTTCTTGATTTGCTTTCCCCCAAATCTCCTCTCAAACCCTAGGTTTAGATTTATGTTGGCTGCAATTCCTTAATCTCCCCATTAAGTTAAAAACCCTTAATCCCGTTTTTAGTCTAATGGGCTTAATTAAAGTGGCCCAACTCACCCCGTGTGGGCCCGGTCATGCCCAAAAATATCCCGAGACCCAATTACTACTCCCGGGTACTCTTTTCTGACTATCTCGACCCATCCGGACTCAACCGCGCACTCAGAATTGGCATCCGAATTAATTTATAAAAATCTTTATCTCACACCCAATTTAGTCTATACCGACTCCCGGTTGAGATAAGTGCATACCCCGTCATTAATACCCGAAATGACGTAATTAAATTATTACTATTCACTTAGTAAATAAATTTCCCTAAACATTAACCATTCACCCCCCGATTAATATTTAAATATATATATTGCCATAATTAATTCAATTAAAATTACAACACACCAGTAATTTAAAATTCTCGAATTAATTAAATATCAACTGTACAAAAATACGGGGTGTTACATACTCCCCCCTTACAAAGGAATTTCGTCCTCGAAATTAAGATAAACTTAGTGTTCCAATATTCACATATTACTCACTAGTCATGTGCCTCCAAGCCCGCTATATCCATCACATCCGCTTCTAACCATACGTTACACAAGTATGCATTTAAACTTTGTCAGGGCGCCCATACACCCTATACCCGTGCTTAATCGCACAAAATTTGCCTTATTTAGCCCGGGTGCCCATACACCCTATCCCCGCGCTCTACCGCACGAAAGTTACCCGACTATGCTAGTTGTAACCCGTAATATAACTTCGAACCCGTAATCATATTACATATATATATATACATATATATCTACTGCCCAGGTACTCAACCCATGTGCTACGTCCAAACATCTCCCCATAAATACTTATCTCTCAACACAAAAGTATATACGCTTACCCTTATGCTACCAAAGACAACATAATACCGCGCCCTTACTACCACTAGTCCTTGCGCAAAATAAACCCCGAGCTATCTCTCTTTGCTCGAAAATCAATTCAACTACCCTGATTCACTTCAGTAAACATACCCACTTACCGGGATAAAATGTGAGAACACAAAACCTCACTATGTCCTATTGCACCACGTAATACAACATATATACCCACATATATATAGGCTATACACCCTCTCAGGTGATACCTAGTACCAACCATACCCTGGTGTCGCGAACACCAAAATTTAACTCCACTATCCACAATAGTTAAATTCCATCGCTATGCAGCCGATATTTTGAAAATATTATTAACCCTACTCCCATAATTCTCGAAAGTAGTAATTCCTCGCTTAATTCAACCAATCACTCAGTGTACGCCTCCACTCTCCCGTGAAGAACACTAAGGAACTCCGTTACCCTACAGAAAGTTTACCCACATGCTATGGCCGCTACCGCCAACGCACCCACTAAGTTCGACTCACCTGCGAACTCTAGTGAAAAATAAGTCTTATACTGTGACATCCTCTTTGTCACTCAAAAATATACCCCATTCCCCTAGGATAAAAATAATTACCTCTATACCCCAGCTGCAACGGCTGGTTCTCGGGTTTCGGAGGAGCTTCTCCCTGCCCGAATCCACTCGTGACTTGCTTTAGTGGCTGTACATCCAGGACCTCATCCTGTAGTTGACCCCTGCCTCGCTTAAGGCAATATCTCTTCATGTGTCTCGCTTTTCCCACAAACGAAACACTTTCTAATATGTTCACCCTACCACTGATCCCTTCCATGCCAACCTTGTTGGAATTCCTGGCCATCCCGCTGATAGCCTCCAGTTCTAGATCGTTTGGCATTATTTCCCTGCCGGAAATCCTGCCCCTGATCTTCCTCAGTCTGCTGCTGGGATACCCCACTGGTATTGTTCCCTTCTGCCTCATTCAACTGGATAATCCCCACTCCCCTCCCGCTTCCTTTCGCGTGGAAACGATATTCCCAGTACCGGAGTGTTGCGTTAATGACATCAGTATAATCTACTAATGCGGAATTATCAATTAAATGTTGTATGATTCTCCAGACTAACCCATCCATAAACTTTGCTTTCTTTCTCTTTTCCTTGCTTACCTCATTCGGTACAAAATTTTTGCTAACGAATAAATTATTCCTCGTAATCGGCCACGGAACGTTTTCCCCCTGAGTCACCTGTCTAAATTTTCTACCCATTTCGGTTTAAACCGCTGGAGGAAAAGTAGTTGCGGTCGAACCGCACCCAAAACTTTGCAATAGCTAGTGTGTCCCTTTACTCAACTGTGGTGATCGACTCCCACCACTGTAGAGCTGCTCCCACTAAACTAAAAGTGGTTAGCATTTGCTTTCGCACCCCATCGCAATCTCCCATGCGTAGGTGACGCTGGAAACCTCTCTTCCTTGACACGCTAGCACTACATCTGAACCCTCTCGCAACTCTGGTGGGTTCCCACTAAAAATAACATCTCTTTCTTGCTTCCACCCCGACGACCCCGCATGAGTCTGAACATCCGGCGCCACTAACACTTGCGGCAGATCCCGTGGAAAGTACCCTGCCGTTGCGACCACCATCGCTTCAACTGCCTGTGCCACTATTCCAGTTACCTATGCTGCCAAAATCATCACTGGCCGTAGATGCGGGAACTCTTGCTCCTAACGAGCCTCCCTCGTCTCATCTCCCCCTGCTGCCCTAGCTGCTCTCTCTCTCCTGGGTGTCATCTTGAATGAGAATCGAATTTGTATGAGTTCACTCTCAAAATATCAACTTCACAGAAGAACGTATATGCGCATACGTATGAGAATACAACAATTCTATAATAGGGCTCTATATCAAAGATTGCTAAGCCAAAACGTGAAAAGCCGCACAGATCCTAAGGACACTAGAACCTGATGCTCTGATACCATCTGTGACACCCCGCCTAATAAAATATCGGGTGATCAGTCCTATACCAAATTAAAATAGGAATCCCAGTTGGATCATCCTTAGCATCACTGTCGAACACTTTTTAAAACGGACTAACCACCTAGTATTCCAAAAACTGGTGCCAAATTTTAACCTTTTTAAATAAACCAAAACAGTACATGCGGAATAAAAATATAAACCATTCAAACAACTAAATAGAACTCAACTGAATAAATTGTTACACAACTTGCCGAATAAACCATCGGCTACCAAAGTGAAATAATCCAATACAATATTCAACATCAGAATAAAACAAATCTGAAAACTGAACTGAAAGTCTGGGCGACATGCCCTAAATAAAACTGAAACTGATACAAGATTCCTACTCTAGGAATGAATGAATAATGCGTCTAATCCAAACTCCTGCTAGTATCCACATATGTCGCAGCTCCGTGTCCCCGGAATAGAATATCAATCCTGGCGTCCCTGTGGCTGGACACCTAAAAGGTTTTGAAAATGGGTTTATAGCAAGGGTTAGAACCCAAAACATTTTGAAAATATTTAGCAAGTGAATTAACTGCAGTAATTTAAAATGCATGAATACGCTTCATATTTAAGTTAGTGTCGCACTCCCTTGAGGACATTCTCACCCCTCCACTATTGTGCACACCTACCGGTTACCTTAACCCCTCCTAGTTGTACTACTAACCTTCCCTTGTCATACTACTCTAACCCGAGTATAATTATTTCTTGAATTATAAGTTATTTCACAATTAACTTAATTAATTCCTCTTAAATAGTAACTTATAACCGTATCACAAGTTATAAAAAGTAAATACATGACACACTGTATTATTACCCGTATATAATATTTACTACCATTATATACGTACCTTTACCACAATATCCACACACATAACATACGAGTATACCCTCGTCGGATAATTCCCTCTAAAATGCTATCTCACTAGGTGTGCTCACAAAACCTAGTTCCCCAAGTTGGAATCGCTCACCAACTTGGCCCAAAATATAAACGTAGTGGAGGCGGTCATATTCCTTCCCTGAAAGTGAGATAAATCCCTCACCCATATATACCGGAGGCTACGACCTGGGGATATACTCACCCTGCTCCTCAAGCTAGGGGATTCACCCACATCGCGCAACCTCCCTTGATAGCATTAGAGTATATAAATTGAATAAATATCTAGTCACTGATATTTACTATCACACACAATATATACACATATATATATACTATCACTACACCGTATATATATAGTATGAACCCCGACTTTACCGTGAACTAAAAATCCCGTACACTGCCTGTAATTTAAGGTCACACACAATACATACACGTATATATATATACACTATCACTACACCGTTTATATATATTAATAACCCCGGCTTTACCGTGAACCAAAAATCCCGTACACTGCCTGTAATTTCCTGAGTCTGTGGCCCGACTCAACGTAATTAATTTTCTCACTTAATAATTTATCGTCTTCCCGAGTCTATGGTCCGACTCTAATATATTTAATTCACACCTCAATTTATGTAATACTTTCACCGAGTTTATGGTCCGACTCTAATTAAATTAATTGACACACTTATTGATTTAATACCTTCCCGAGTCTATCACCCGACTCTAATTAAATTAATTGACACACATATTAATTTAATAAATCTCCGAGTCTATCGTCCGACTCTAATTAAATTAATTAACACACTTATTAATTTAATGCCGCCCCGAGTCTATCGTCCGACTCTAATTTAATTAATTTACCCATTAATTAATTAACAAAAATCCGAGTCTGTGGTCCGACTCTAATATAATTAATTTACACATTAATTAATTAAATCCTACCCGAGTCCACAATCCGACTCTAATTAAATTAATTAATACACTTATTAATTTAATACTACCCGAGTCTACAATCTGACTCTAATTAAATTAATTAATACACTTATTAATTTAATAACTCAGTGTCACCCAACCATTATCCCCAGGCTCACTTACTTGGCCCGTAACTTAATATTTCCCGAGTCTATGTTCCGACTCCAAATTAATTACTCTCTCTCAAAAATAAATTTAATACTTTGGTGTCACATAACCAACATACCCGGACTCACTCACTCGATCCATTTTTAAATCTCATAATTTCTTTCCAACATTTTTCGCCCACAATGTGTCACACATTTATCTCCATAATTTCCCAATTATATTTACCTATAATTACCAACATATCCGGACTCGCCCACTTGGTCCATAGTTAAATATTTCCCGAGTCTATATCCCAACTCAAAATTAATTAGTTTATCTCCAAACTTAATTCACTACCTTGGGGTCGCATGACCAATATACCCGGATTCACTCACTTGATCCGTACCTCACTATTTTGGAATAAAATCTCTCAAATTCATCCATTAAATGCCCCAAATAAATTCATCCTAGTCCCAATTACTTTCTCCCATAATTGCTAGGAATATTTGTTTCACAATTATTTGTCACTAATTAATGTATGGTAATTAAATTTCTAATTAATTTCCCCCTTATATATAAACTGGGCGAACTGCCCAGAATTCCGAATCATCGATCGATCGAACCCCCTGGGTCGATCGATCGATCGTCCCTGACTTCGTCTTCTTCAAGAGGCAGTTCCACCATTAACGAAAACCTGCAACTTTCATTCTTTCCCCTGGACTAACCCAAGCCCAATCAACCCTATATCTACATAGGAATAGGATCAAGCACCTTATGGAAACATCAAATTGAAATTGAATCTCACGATTTTCTACTTTTTCCCGATTTGGGTATTATCCGTATTTCAAATCCCCAATACGAATTTCATTCATTTTATCAGTAATTAACCCTCTACTCTTACTGATTTTAACATCTGATTCAGTTCTCTACATTCTAGAATCATAAACACGATCAATCTCCCCCCTTAATCTCATTAAGGTATATAAATTTACAAAAACCCAATTTAGATCTTGGTGACACACCCAAAACGAATTTTCATACACACATCACTATGATATGAATTGATTATCATAATTTTATAAATCACAACAGTTAACCACTTGCCTGAAATCGTTCGTAGGGTCTGATCCGTTGGCATAGTCCCTCAATTTGGCTCCAATAACCTCCAATTTGTTCTTGATTTGCTTTCCCCCAAATCTCCTCTCAAACCCTAAGTTTAGAGTTATGTTGGCTATCATTCCTTAATCTCCTCATTAAGTTAAAAACCCTTAATCCCGTTTTTAGTCTAATGGACTTAATTAAAGTGGCCCAACTCACCCCGTGTGGGCTTGGCCATGCCCAAAAATATCCCGAGAGCCAATTACTATCCCCCGGGTACTCTTTTCTGACTATCTCGACCCATCCGGACTCAACCGCGCACTCAGAATTGGCATCCGAATTAATTTATAAAAATCCTTATCTCACACCCAATTTAGTCTATACCGACTCCCGGTTGAGATAAGTGCATACCCCGTCATTAATACCCGAAATGACGTAATTAAATTATTACTATTCACTTAGTAAATAAATTCCCCTAAACATTAACCATTCACTCCCCGATTAATATTTAAATATACATATTGCCATAATTAATTCAATTAAAATTACAACACACCAGTAATTTAAAATTCCCGAATTAATTAAATATCAACTGTACAAAAATACGGGGTGTTACAGCCTACACAGGTCCCGTGACCGCGTGGTCACGAGACCCCTAATTTGAGAGCACGGGACCCCCATGAGGTCAGCCAAGGAGCACTTACAGCAACTGATCTATTAGCCTCCCGATTCGAGGATTTTTTTTAATTATTATTAGAGCTCGTCAAGGCCCAAAGCCGTAACTAAGTTCATATCTACAAAAAATATAGTCATGGCCTAAAGTCGTGACTAAGTTGATATCTACAGTAAACATAGTCACGATCCAAAGTCGTGACGAATATTAATCATAAGAATAATAGTCACGGCTTTTAGTTGTGACCAAGTTTGATTGCGCAAAGAACATAGTCATGACTATGGGCCGTGACTAAATGCTTTCTTAATCCGGTGATGGTCATGAGTTTGGGCCATGACCAGACTTGTGAAGGGGGTCAGGGCTATGGGTCGTGATGACATCCGTGACTATGATAAGTCTGTGACCAGGACGTGGGTCAAGAATTTGGGCCGTGACCACATAAATTGGTCATGCCCAATTTGGTCGCGGACCAAATCCGCGATCCACACCTCCTGGTCAGGGATAAAGTCTGTGACCAATCGCTCAGTTTGGTGTAGTGTGGGTGTTATTAGGTATGAGTCAAGTTGGGTTGTATATAGACTAGACTGGGTGTACGAGCTTGTATTTTTTTAGTTTAAATCATTGTAAATCGGTGAACTGTAATATGTAACTTGGGTGTGTGAGTTGTTGTGGGACTAGGGATACGGGGTTTACTACTACGGTGGGTTCCTCGAGAACAAATACTGAGTCTCTATCTACTTTTCCTCATCCCATTCTATTTATCTTTATTTGGGCATCATCATCACAAATCTATTTTATTTGTGTGCATGCGTACAAAAGTTTCAATCAACTTTTAAATTAAATTTAAAAGAGTTGGAGTTTTATTTATTAACTAAAACACGTTAGGGTGGTTAGGTTTTTTCAGTAATCTACGACTTCTAGCTTCTCAGTGTTAAATCAGGTGACGTAGTCACGGGTTCTATCATCTTCCTTCTAGCAAACGCTGAGCATGTGGGCAACTTATTTCCCCAGTTTCACGCCAAAGCAGAAATTACTGATAAACTGGTTGGCTAGTTACTGATTTTTTTTTATTTTCCCTCTGGGCAGACTATTCTACAAAATTTGTATCGAGCCTGTTACGGTGCTTGAGAATGCTCAACATCGCATTTCATCCGAAATAGAATAAATATTCACAACGACTTGATACTGCTCGATGTGCAAGATAAGATCAGTCTTTCTATCATATTTTGGCATGATAACCAGTGGTTTAAATTTGGCGGGAGTGGGATATGTCACGACGGAAGAAACAAAGGGGTACCCTTTAATGAAATCTCTCTACACGGGATTCTTTGATCTAGTCATTTCTCCTACGCGATCCTGCGGGCGTTGGATGGACCCTTTCCAAGGCTGGTTATCATTAGGGTGTGTCCTTCAACCGGACTATCAGTTCGTCCTCGACTTTCGATTGAGCTCTTTTTCCTGGAAGTCTTCTCGACTTCATCCAACGCTTTGGTAGATCGGTGAGATCCTCTAATAGCAGTTTTGTCGGGCTCCTTCCTCTATGAGTGGTCTCGTGAGATCGCAACTGCTTGCCATCGGTGGCAACGGGGGCTCAGCAGATCAAATACTGATCCCCAACTCAGCCTCTCCAGTACGCGTGGCCATTCCTCCGAGTATGACCAGTCATCGAAAAGGTTGGGTGATTATATGGAGGAAGTGTTATGGGGACAATACGACTTGTCTCGCTGTGATCCGATCCACCGAGAGGAGTTGTGTAATACCCCGTAATTTTATTGATTTTATTTAATGGGAATTAATTGGAAATTAATCCGAATTTAAAATACTAGCGAGACGTGAGTTGGTATTTGATTATGATGATGATGTTAAATATTATTGGGTAAATATGGTAATATATGACTATTGAAATTATTAAAATTGTCGCAAGTCATAAATACGACAATTCAGAAAATTAAGTTGGGACGCACGTGTCAGTCGCGTCAGGAATCAATTTAATTGGATTTAAAAGTAAATTCTAATTTTATCATCCGTATGGTCATTTTGAGTGCATCAGTGTGTCTGGAAGTTAGAAAACACTAGTCGGGGGTTTAGTTTGGGTCTCGGGGCATTTTAGGCCAAATCGCCAACCTCGGAGGGTATTTTAGTCATTTTTATTTTTAGGGAGTATTGACCCACGAAATTTAGGCCTTGTTGATCAGCCTATATTAGGGTCATTATTTGTCAAAACCAAGTCTTGGGTAAAGAGAGAAGAGAGGAGAAGTTCCAAGGTGTTTTCCAAAGCCATAACTACCACACACCACCACGATCGCTGGAATTGTGACCGGAAAGAGAAGGAGACCCAACCTTTATCATCATCAAAGGCTCAGAACTTCTAGACAAAGGCAAGTGATTTAATCCATTAAGATTCAGAAAATTATTTACCCATGATAGTGTAGGATTTGATGATATCCTTGAAAATATTATAACTCATGAAATTTGGAGATGAAACCTTAATTATGGGTAGGATGTTTATGTAGTTTTGATTCTGGAAGGATAACATTTATGAGATCATAAACCATGCGTAGTTAATTTTGAATTTATGAGGAGATATGATGATTTTTGAAGAAAAAAAAAGGGCTTTTCATGAAAATAGGATGATTTGATCCAAGAAAACACTAATTGATGATAAATTGAGGGTTATGGAACATTAAGAATCATGTAATTAGGTTGTATAATGACCCAATATGTTTACTTCAGGATTTAACATCTTGTAATGAAGATTTGGGAAAAAAATGGGACTAAAAATGAAGCAAACCCGTAGCCTGCACCTGCTTGATCGATCGATCGACATTCATAGGTTGATCGATCGATGGTGCTCGATCGATCGATGATCAGGATTGATCGATCGATCACCCTAGAAATGGTAAAATTTTCCCCCTTTTTGGATTTAATCAATTCCGGCCATTGAAAGTTGAAAGTGGGGATTATATAAATACGTTAGGACTTTAGGGAGACCAGTAGGGATGTAACTAAAGCTCAGAACATATTATAATTGGTTTGGAACGTAGTGATTGAATTTACGAGTGTCCGACGAGTAATTTCCTATTTTATGATGCCAGAACATTATTTAAATTCTTAGGAGTAATAAGTTAGGATTTGGGACATAAATAAGGAGTTAAGGGTACTGAATTAATATGTGGGAAAGTTAGGAGACTTAGTAACCTCTTCGGTTAGGTTTAAGTACTCGAAATTATACGACGTGAGACGTATAGGTGAAATATATTATATATCATCCGGAATAATCATAGTGTATGAATTAGACTAATGGTATAAGGATGAGAATATACCTTTAATAATATAACAAGTTATCTAAGTTGTGTGAATGATTAGTATATGGATTATTATGTTTATGACATATCTATCATACTTGCTATCACGGGAGGTCGGCTTTCGAAATAGGTCCATCTAATCTTTGAGTGCCTACGGGGGGATTTAGATTGGTACCTTAAGGACATAGGGCTGTGAATGGCTTATTTTCAAGTTAATAAGTGAGCTGACCATGGGAGCGTAGGTATGTGCGTGATCCATGGGTATGTGAACTATGTTCGCCTCCAATATGTGTGATTTTGCTTATTGAAACGGTTCCTGAGAGATTCGGAATACGTAGGCCTTATGTACGAGATGTACCGAGATTCAATAGCAGAGTATGTGTGCACCGCAGCTTATCCTAGGGGTGCCTTATTTGTATATTTGTGCCGATAATAATGTACTTGTGTTTACAACAGACTCTTTTTTAAAGTGAGAAAATAAATAATTGTGACACTTTGAATGGGATTAATATGAGAATTTTCTATCATAATTGTTATAAATTAATCATGTAAATGAAAAGGTGAGTTACACGCAAAATATGTTAGAAAGTTGCGAATAGACCCCTATATTATATGTGAGGACAAGAAGTGGTTCGGATTAGTTAATTAACGACATAACTAAGATGGGTTAAGGTTATACATTAGGCGTGCACAATAGTTGAGGGGTGAGGTACTCATGTGAGAGAACGTAACTAACAGGTATATGATATTTACTGTTTAATGAAATTAAAGACTTGCTATATTTTTAAACTGTTTTCACCTCGGGCTCTGACCCGTTTTCTTTCAAATCTATTTTTCTTGTAAAACCTTTTAGGTGCCCCGCCACAGGGACGCCAAGCGTAGGAGTTCCATTTAATTGACGTGCTATAGCTGATGTGGAAGTTATATGATATCAGTAGTAGACGCCTCCACATTATGAATTTGATTCTATTCAGGATCATTTATCAGTTAGGGCATGTCGCCCCTTTCCATTTAGAGACAGCATTCTCAAAATACCAGTTTCATTTCAGTGTTGGTTTTATTTAGTTATTCAGACTTTGTATTGGGTTCTATTTAGTATTTGAATTATTCAGGGGAGTGTTACTCCAGACTCATTTTATCATTCCATTATTATTCTATTGTGATTGTGATGTGGATGTGGTATAGTTAGCTTATAATTTAATTGGTTGCATGTTAATTTAATTTAATAAAATTTGGCAACTCACTTTTTAAATATTAGGTGGCTAGTAATTGTTTAAAATGTTTTCGACAATGATGCTATGAACTGAACCAACTTGACATTTTGTATTAATTTGAATAAAGGAGTAGCTACCCGGTATTTAATTAGTCGGGGTGTCACATGTGGTATCAGAGCATCAAGTTCTAGTGTCCTTAGGATCTGTACGGATTGTTATGTTTCCGCATGGCGTCTTTTGATATAGAGCCCTATATTTTAGGATTGTTGTACTCTTTTGTGTATCTTACGTTCTTCAGCTATTTTGAGATATTAACTGTGTACTTATAAAACTTCCCTCTCATTTCAGATACCTCCTAGATGTGAAAACGAGTTCCCTGGGATGCCCATCCCGAACCTCAGCTTTCACTAGTTTAGGGTTCTATGGATGCTTCTGAAGTTGCCGCCATTGTAGCCCAGGCAGTAAATGCCACATTAGCAGTTGTGCAGCAGACACCACCTCAAGCGCCGGTGGTAGCCCCAATCCAGGATCAGGCATTACCGTTTGCTTGGGAATGTGTCCGTGATGCCTTTCAGAAGGCGCACCCTCCGGAGTTCATAGGGAGCTCTGACGTTGTTATGTCAAGCCAGTGGAAAAAGGACATCCAAAGACACTTGAGGATGTACGAGTGTACGGATGTGTAGAGACATATACTGGCTACATTTAAGCTAGTAGGATCATCATTGCAGTGGTGGGAGTCCATTACCTCCGCAGAGGAGAGAGATGTTCTTTCTATACAAGAGTTCTGGGTACGGTTCGATCGCAGATATTTTCCCTTAGCAGTTTACACCGAAATGAGGCAAAATTTGATGAACCTTAAACAGGAAGGGATGACAGTGGCTGAGTATAAGGAAGAATTCAATAATCTTCTGAACATCGTCCCCGATAAGATCCCTACTGAGGAGAGGAAAATCCAGAGGTTGATGGATGGGTTGACGTGGAGGATTCGTCAGCACTTGCTGGGAAATCTCTCATTAGACACCTATTCAGATGTGGTTAACGTAGCATTACTTCACTTCCAGGACCACCGCTTTCACTTGTCAGAGGGTAAGCGAGCAGGAGGGTCCAACCAGTAGGGCAGGATAGGGGAAATGGTGCCAGCGGGGCACAATCAACTCAGGGACAACATAAGCAGGGTGACCAGAGTCCCGAGCAGGGGGATTTTAAGAGATTTTGATTAGGAGGCTTTAGGCATGGCCAAGGAGGTTTTAAGCATAGACAGCATCAACAGTTTCAACAGGGCCAGTATGTCCAGGGAAAGGGTGGTAATGACCATCAGGGACGTGGGCAGCAAGGTCAAAGAGGGAGAAAATTCGCGGGTAAATGTTTCAGATGTGGAAAGATTAGCCACAAATTCCAGGAGTGTCCTGAAAGGGGCAGGGCCCCACAGCAGCAGCAGGGTTTTTGACATGAGCCTCAGATACCGATGTTTCCCTCCGCCCTCCCAGCACCATCGCAGATACCAGCCTTGCCATCTATCCCAGCAGTCCCAGTCCAATAGGGACAGCTTCAGTATGGTCAAGTTTACCAGTTCCAGCAGGCCACTGTCTCGCAGGATCCACCTGCGATTTAGGGTATGTTTTCTATTCAGGGGACTATGGGGCGTATTTTATTTGACACGGGGGCCACACACTGTTTTATTACCACAAGATTTGCATGCGCTATGGGGCTATTAGATACCGCTGAGAGCACTGTTAATTGTGTAGATTCACCGTTGAGTAGGGGTTCTATGATTTCTCTTATATGTAGAGGTGTGGGCATAGAGATTGGGAGACTTACTTTGCCTGCTGACATATTAGTATTAGATATGACCGAGTACGATTCGATTATTGGTATGAATTGGCTGGTTGTGTATCGAGCCATGATTGATTATTTCAGTAGGAGTATTATTTTTTCCATACCCGGGTAGGAGATGTTTCTAATAGCGATGCCTCGTCATGAGGGAGGATCGTCCACTCACTTGTATTATCTAGAGGAGGAGACCTCTAGGAAGGTGGTGATACCACTTGATTCGATTCCAGTTGTTAGGGAGTTCCCTGATGTATTCTGGGATATTCCTGGATTTCCTCCTAGTAGATAAATAGACTTTGTTATAGATTTGACGCCGAGCACTCAGCCGATAGCCCACGTACCCTACCGTATGGCTCCAACAGAGATAAGGGAGCTACGAGATCAGATAGAGCATCTGTTGGATCAGGGGTTTATCCGTAGGAGTACTTCGCCGTGGGGTACTCCTGTGCTGTTTGTTAAGAAGAGGGATGGATCTTTGAGGTTGTGTATCGATTACCGAGAGTTGAATAAAGTCACGATACGGAATAAGTATTCGTTGCCCCGAATCGATGACTTATTCGACCAGTTAATAGGAGTTGCCTTCTTCTCAAAGATTCACTTAAAATCGGGATACCATCAGTTGCGTATTAGGGAGCAGAATGTCTCTAAGACTGCCTTCCTGGCGAGATATTGTTCCTACGAGTTTAGGGTTATGACTTTTGGCCTGATCAATTCCCCAGCCGTGTTTATGGACTTGATGAATATTATGTTCAGAGAATTCCTGGACCAGTTCGTCATTGTCTTCATTGATGACATTCTGGTTTACTCCCAGATCGAGGAAGAGCATGCCGACCACCTGAGACAGGTTCTGCAGACGCCGCGTTTGAACGAGTTATATGCCATATATCAGAAGTGTGGGTTTTGGCTGAAGGAGGTTCAGTTTTTAGGGCATATCATCTCGGACAGGGGGCTATCTGTTGATTCGGGGAAGGTATCTGCGGTGAGGGAGTGGGGACAACCCACGACACCAACTGAGATACATAGTTTCTTTGGCTTACCAGGATACTACAAGAGGTTTATTCGGGGGTTCTCGAAGAGAGCGGATCCTTTGACACATCTAACTCGCAAGGGTGTGCCATTTATCTGGAGCGATGTCTGCCAGTTGGCTTTCGACGAGTTGAAGGACAAATTGACCTCAGCACTAGTGTTGGCATTGCGCAGACTGGAGTGGAGTATCTAGTCTACACTGATGCATCCTTACTAGGACTTGGGGGTGTACTGCAGCAGGAGAGTCAGGCCATAACTTATGCTTCCCGTAAGCTTAAGCCTCACGAGAAGAATTACCCCACCCATGACTTGGAGTTAGCGACAATCATATTTGCTCTTCGAATTTGGAGACATTATCTCCTGGGGGAGAAATTCCGTTTATTCACAGACCACAAGTCCTTTCAATACCTCTTTACCCAGAAGGAGCTGAATATGCGTCAACGCTGGTGGCTCGAGTTTGTGAAGGATTATCAGTTCGATATCTAATACCACCCAAGGAAGTCTAATGTGGTAGCAAACGAGTTGAGTCATAGGCCAGTAGGTAAGGTGGCCGAGGTGTGGAAAGCAAAGTGGAAGGAGTTAGGGAACTAAGACGTAGTGTCCTGATCATTCATGTCTGTGATAACAGTTACGCCCTAGATCATTACGAGGGTGATACAGGCCCAGGAAACAAACCCATTTTGTCATGAGCAAATAGTACAATTGTTAGCAGAGGGAGCTGAGTCTTATTCCGTTAGTTCAGACGGGGGCTTACGCTTAAATGAAAGGTTAGTTGTTCCTGAGGGGGAGGACTTGCGACACGAGGTAATAACAGAGTCGCATGGGTCTCGATTCGCGCTGCATCCTGGTGGGGATAAGATGTACCAAGATATGAGGCGACAGTACTGGTGGAGCGGGATGAAGAAAGATATTGCCGAGTTCGTTTTGAAATGTGCCACGTGTCAGTTAGTAAAGCTGGACCATCAGAGGCCGGTAGGACTTTTACAGCCATTAGACATTCCTATGTGGAAATGGGAGAGCATTTCTATGGACTTCATCATGGGATTACCTATATCGTCGAGAGGTCATGACTCTATATGGGTGATCGTGGATCGATTGACAAAGGTTGCTCACTTTCTACCATCCCGAACAGACTACACTATGGGATAGTATGCCTAGATCTTCATAGTTGAAATAGTAAGACTCCACGGGGTGCCTCTCAATATCGTGTCTGACAGAGACAATATATTTGTGTCACGGTTTTCGAAGAGTTTTTAGGAAACCATGGGAACGGAGTTACAATTGAGTACAACCTATCACCCGTAGACCGATCGGACAAATCAGATGTTGGAAGACATGTTGCGTATGTGCATCCTAGACTTTGGAGGTGGTTGGGAGCAATATCTTCCACTCGTGGAGTTTGCCTATAATAACTCCTACCAGTTCACTATTCGTATGGCTCCATTGAAGGCGTTGTACGGTAGACCTTGTCCTTCCCCATCATATTGGATAGAGGTGGGGGATAATAAACTCCTTGGGTCAGAGGTGATTTAAGATACTTTAACGAGAATAGAGATGATACGGAGCCGTATTCGGGTAGCTCAGGACCAATAAAAAAGTTATGCCGATGCCAAGAGGTCCTTTCGAGAGTTCAATGTGGGGGACCAGGTGCTGCTCAGAGTATCTCCTATGAAGGGGATTATGCGTTATGGGAAGAAGGGAAAGTTGGCACCTAGATACGTGGGGCCATTCCCTATCATCGAACGAATTAGGCCAGTTTGCGTATAAACTTGGATTACCGAAACACTTGCATAGGGTCCATGACGTGTTCCACATTTCCTCACTTAGGAGATATCTTCGAGACGATTTGGCCCTTACTCATATTACTTTAGAGGATTTTGATTTGTTGCTTGATAGCTCCTATGAGGAGGGTCCAGTTGCTATTCTAGACCATATCGAGAGGAAATTGCGATCGAAGATAGTACCATTAGTACGTGTTAAGTGGCGGCATCATAATGTCGAGGAGCCTACCTGGGAGCGCGAGGATGAGATACGCGAGCGTTATCTAGAGTTATTTTTGCCAGGTATATTTTATTTCCTAATTTCGGGATGAAATTATGTAATTAGGGGGGAAGTATGTAATGCCCCATAATTTTATTGATTTTATTTAATGGGATTAATTAAATTAAATGGGAATTAATTAGAAATTAATCCAGATTTAAATACTAGCGAGACGTGAGTTGGTATTTGATTATGATGACGATGTTAAATATTATTGGGTAAATATGGTAATATGTGATTATTGAAATTATTAAAATTATCGCAAGTCATAAATACGACAATTCAAAAAATTAAGTTGGGACGCGCGTATTAGTCTCGTCAGGAATCAATTTAATTGGAGTTAAAAGTAAATTATAATTTTATCATCCGTATGGTCATTTTGAGTATGCCAGTGTGTACGAAAGGGTCGAGATAGTCAGAAAACACTAGCCAGGGGTTTAGTTTGAGTACCAGGGCATTTTTAGGCCAAACCGGCAACTCGGGAGGGTGTTTTAGTCATTTTTATTTTTAGGGAGTATTGACCCACGAAATTTAGACCTTGTTTATCAACCTATATTAGGTCCATTAGTTGTCAAAACCAAGTCTTGGGCAAAGAGAGAAGAGAGGAGAAGTTCCAAGGGTTTTTCCAAAGCCATAACCACCACACACCACCATGATCGCCGGAATTATGATCGAAAAGAGAAGAAGAACCAACCTTTATCATCATCAAAGACTCAGAACTTCTAGACAAAGGTAAGTGACTTAATCCATCAAGATTCAGCAAATAATTTATCCATGATAGTGTAGGATTTGATGATATCCTTGAAAATATTAAAACTCATAAAATTTGGAGATGAAACCTTAATTATGGGTAGGATGTTTATGTAGTTTTGATTCTGGAAGGATTTCATTTATGAGATCATAAACCATGTGTAGTTAATTTCAAAATTATGAGGAGATGTGATGATTTTTGAAGAAAATAGAAAAATAGGGTTTTCATGAAAATAGGATGATTTGATCCAAGAAAAGACTAATTGATGATAAATTGAGGGTTATGGAACATTAAGAATCATGTAATTAGGTTGTATAATGACCCAATATGTTTACTTTAGGATTTAACATCTTGTAATGAAGATTTGGGACAAAAATGGGACTGAAAATGAAGCAAACCTGTAGCCTGCACCTTCTTGATCGATCGATCGACATTCATAAGTCGATCGATCGATGGTGCTCGATCGATCGATGATCAGGAAAGTTGAAAGTGGGGATTATGTAAATACGTTAGGACTTTAGGGAGACCAATAGGGATGTAACTAAAGCCCGGAACATATTAGAATTGGTTTGAAACGTAGTGATTGAATTTACGAGTGTCCGACGAGTAATTTCCTATTTTATGATGCGAGAACATGATTTAAATTCTTAGGAGTGATAAGTTAGGATTTGGGACATAAATAAGGAGTTAAGGGTACTGAATTAATATGTGGGAAAGTTAGGAGACTTAGTAACCTCTTCGGTTAGGTTTAAGTACTCGAAATTATACGACGTGAGACGTATAGGTGAAATATATTATATATCATTCGGAATAATCATAGTGTATGAATTAGACTAATGGTATAAGGATGAGAATATACCTTTAATAATATAACAAGTTATCTAAGTTGTGTGAATGATTAGTATATGGATTATTATGTTTATGACATATCTATCATACTTGCTATCACGGGAGGTCGGCTTTCGAAATAGGTCCATCTAATCTTTGAGTGCCTACGGGGGGATTTAGATTGGTACCTTAAGGACATAGGGTTGTGAATGGCTTATTTTCAAGTTAATAAGTGAGCTGACCATGGGAGCGTAGGTATGTGCGTGATCCATGGGTATGTGAACTATGTTCGCCTCCAATATGTGTGATTTTGCTTATTGAAACGGTTCCTGAGAGATTCGGAATACGTAGGCCTTATGTACGAGATGTACCGAGATTCAATAGCAGAGTATGTGTGCACCGCAGCTTATCCTAGGGGTGCCTTATTTGTATATTTGTGCCGATAATAATGTACTTGTGTTTATAACGGACTCTTTGTTAAAGTGCGAAAATAAATAATTGTGACTCTTTGAATGGGATTTAATATGAGAATTTTCTATCGTAATTGTTATAAATTAATCATGTAAATGAAAAGGTGAGTTACACACAGAATATGTTAGAAAGTTGCGAATAGACCCTTATATTATATGTGAGGACAAGAAGTGGTTCAGATTAGTTTTTTTAACGGCATAACTAAGACGTGTTAAGGTTATACGTTAGGCGTGCACATTAGTTGAGGGGTGAGGGACTCATGTGAGAGCATGTAACTAACAGGTATATAATATTTACTGTTTAATGAGATTAAACACTTGCTATATTTTTAAACTATTTTCACCTCGGGCTCTGACCCGTTTGCTTTCAAATCTATTTTTCTTGTAAAACCTTTTAGGTGCCCTGCCACAGGGACGCCAAGAATAGGAGTTACATTCCATGGACGTGTTGTAGCTTCTGTGGAAGTTACAGGATCTTGGTAGTAGACGCCTCCACATTCTGCATTTGATTCTATTCAGGGTCATTTATTAGTTAGGACATGTCGCCCCTTTCCATTTAGAGATGG
The DNA here is from genome assembly GCA_949130495.1 of Sambucus nigra. Taxonomy (NCBI): domain Eukaryota; kingdom Viridiplantae; phylum Streptophyta; class Magnoliopsida; order Dipsacales; family Adoxaceae; genus Sambucus; species Sambucus nigra. Next base: position 215,921,079 of record OX422214.1, on the reverse strand, counting down.
CATTCTCAGACTACCAGTTTCATTTCAGTTTTGGATTTATTTAGTTATTCAGACTTTTGTATTGGGTTCTATTCAGTATTTGAATTATTCAGGGGAGTATTACTCCAGACTCATTTTATCATTCCATTATTATTCTATTGTGATTGTGATGTGGATGTAGTATAGTTAGCTTATAATTTAATTGGTTGCATGTTAATTTAATTTAATAAAATTTGGCAACTCACTTTTTTAATATTAGGTGGCTAGTAATCGTTTAAAATATTTTCGACAGTGATGCTATGAACTGAACCAACTTGACATTTTGTATTAATTTGAATAAAGGAGTAACTACCCGGTATTTAATTAGTCGGGGTGTCACAAGCTGGTGTTTCCATAAGATCCCAGGTAAAGCTTTCTGGGATTTTCCATGGCTCGCCTACGATACTCCTGATGTCTCTCCTTGTGAGGTGCTGGGGGGAAGTCGTGCTTCGTTGCTCCTTAATGCCTTGAGCCCAAGCGTGGTGTCGATGGGATCGAGTTGCACGGGCCTTGTTTGGAGTGTGAGTGTCAATTTCTTGACACGATCCTGTATTACTCCTTTGTGACACCCCGACTAATTAAATACCGGGTAGCTACTCCTTTATTAAATTAAATCAAAATGCCAAGTTGGCTCAGTTAATAGCATCACTGTCGAAAACATTTTATAATTACTCACCACCTAGTATATAAAAAGTAAGTTGCCAAATTTTAATTAAAGTCTGATTAACATGCAACAAGTGTAATGAAGAATAATACCACCATTCACCATAATGAAGTAAATAGAATAACCGTCACATGATATAAGTAAATCTGGAGGAAAACTCCTCACAACATAATCCCACAACTGAAGTGAATAACGAAATACTGAATACTGAATGAATACATGCCAAAGTCTAAAAAACTGAAATGGAAATGTATCTAATAGAATTTGGGCAACATGCCCTACAACTGAGGAATACTGAGTAAGGAATCCAAATGATATAAGCGTCTAAAAGCAAATCCCTGTAGCTCCCACAAACAGCTACAACTCGTCATCTGAGTAAGAATCCTATGCATGGTGTCCTTGTGGCTGGGCACCTAAAATGGTTTTACAAAAAGTAGATTTGAAAGGAAACGGGTCAGAGCCCGAATGTGGAGATATTTAAAAACCTGCAAGTGCTTTAAAAACATTTAAAACAGTATATGCAAAGTACATGTTAGGACGTGCTCTCACATGATATACTCACCTCTCGTCTAACTGTGCACTCCTAACGTTCCTGTACCCATTCATGTGTTATCTCGTAACTATCCAAAGAGTTTCTAACACTACTACTCGGTTCACGTTTAATTTCCAACCTTAATAATTAAATAGAGATTTCTACTTTAATTCCCGGATTCCCAATTACTAACAAAACCCTTTATTGATAAAAGTTCTCTCTTTTCATCTTTTCAAAACATTACCATAACTATACTCACAATTTAACATAGTAAATTCCTTCTCATTTAACCGTATTTTTTTCACAACATAAATATACAATATAAGCACCCAAAGGCTAAGCTGCGGTGCACACATACTCTGCTATCCATCCCGGTACATCACGTACATAAGGATCACACATTCCGAATCTCTCAGGAATTGTTCAGATAACAACATCACAAATAGTGGAGGCGAACACAGTCACCATCACATGGGTCACGCACATACCTACGCTCCCACGATCAGCAGACTTATTAATATCACAATAAGTCCTTCTATGACCTATGTTCATCGAGGTAACCAATCTAAATCCGGGCAACACAAGGATAAGAAGGCCCTAAGCGAACGTAAACCTCCCGTGATAGCAAGTATGGTAGGTATGTCATACAGATAAAGTTATATACTAAGCATTCACACATCTTAGATATCTCGATACTAATAAAGGTATTCTCTACATCTTTATACCATTATTCCAAATTCAAGTATTTCAAGTATCCCGATAATATATAAATTAAATAGTCGACACGTCTCACGTCGTAATTTCTTAAACTTAAAACCTATCTCAAATGGACCATTAAGTTCCCATTATTCACACATATAACATCTTTATACCTAAGGTCTTTACTTCTGCCCCAAACCTTATTCCATCAAATTATTCAAATTTGCACTATTAACCCAAATATTATCTCACATACCGAATTTCATCAATTTAGAATAATTCCTCAAATTAAATTCCAATTAAAGTCCAATCTCATAATCATGTCTACTGGTCTTCCTTAAGGTTAAGGGTATTCACAATGTCTCCAATAATATTATTCAAGGGTTAACACCATTAAAATTCAATTAAGGAAAAACTTTACTCATTCTGGGAAGGTCGATCGATCGACCTTTACCTTCGATCGATCGATGGTGGTCGATCGATCGACTGAAGAACATCGATCGATCGAACGCACCAGGTCTGTTACGGACTGCTTCGTTTTGCAGTTAAAATTTCGTCCCAAAACTCCATTTTTAAGCATGAAACTCCAAGACAAGGTTACTATAACATTATACTATCATCCTACAACAGTATTAACATTCTAAGTCCCATAATTCATCCTTTAAAGGCTTAGTTTAGATCAAAACTACATCAAAATAATTTCCAGAATTCTTCCATTCAAGAACATCATTAAACTTCCTCTAACTCCATTTTAAAATCATCAAAGGTTCTGTTTAGAACATATAATTCGTCCAGAATATCACTACATGCAATTCCTACATAAATCATGGCTTTTAACTTCCAATTAATGGGTCTAAATTATCTTCAAAAATCAATTTCGAAAATTCCTAAACATGGAAAACATAGCTTGAATCAAATGAGTTTAAACCACTTGCCTTAATCTATCTCTGAATTTGGTGTTGAATCTTGAAGTTAAGTCTGTCCTCTCTCTTTCTTTCTGCAGAATTCTTTCCTTCTCTCTCTCTCTCAAGCTCTTCCCAAGGTTGAAGACAATGGAGTTGTGGAGGTGTGTTTGGTTTTTGGTAAGTTGGGATTGTATATCAACTTCACCCGTAGCCCATATTGTCTCTTAGTGTAGTTAGTGGGTTAAGTGGGTTAAAGAAATAGTCAGATTGTAATTACAATTTTCGTCACTTTTTAATTCCCAAAAATACAAATTACCAAAATACCCTTTATGTTGCCGGTATGGCCTAAAAATACCCCGGGACCCAAACTAAACTTCCGGCTAGTGTTTTCTGACTATCTCGACCCTTCCGGACGCGTTGGCGCACTCAAAATGACCATACGGTTAATGGAACTAAAATTCACTTTTTAATTTAAAATAAAATACCATAACGTGGCGGTCACACGCGTCAAACAAAATTTCCAAATTGCCATATTTAAATCTCACGACAATTTCAATATTACCAATATTCATATAATGCCAAGTATGCACATTATAATAAAATACTAACTCACATCTCGTTAATATTTTAATCCGGATTAATTTCCAATTAATAAACATTTAATTCAATTAATCCCCAAAAATAAATATCACAGAAATTACGGGGTATTACATACTTCCCCCCTAATAACTGAATTTCGTCCCGAAATTCGGAACTAGAAAGTACCTGGGAAGAATAACTCTGGATAACGTTCGCGCATCTCATCCTCGCGCTCCCATGTGGACTCCTCGACATTATGATGTCGCCACTGAACACGCACTAACGGAACTATCTTTGACCTCAGTTTCCGCTCACTTCGGTCCAGAATAGCAATCGGTCCCTCCTCGTAGGAGCTATCTGGCTTGAGATCAATGTCCTCCACAGCAATGAGAGAATGAGCCAAATTATCTCTAAGGTATTTCCTAAGCGAGGAAATATGAAACACATCGTGAATTCGATGCAAATGCTCCGGTAACCCAAGTCTATACGCAACCGGTCCGATCCGCTCAATAATAGGAAATGGTCCCACATATCTCGGTGCCAACTTCCCTTTCTTCCCAAAACGCATAATCCCCTTCATAGGAGATACTCTGAGCAAAACCTGGTCCCCCACTTAGAACTCTCTGAAGAATCTCTTCGCATTAGCATAGCTCTTCTGCCTGTCCTGAGCTACCCGAATGCGACTCCGAATCAATTATATCCTTGCCGAAGTATCCTGAATCACTTCCGGCCCACGTAGTTTGTTGTCCCCCACCTCCAACCAACATGCTGGGGAACGAGAAGGTCTACCGTACAACGCCTCAAATGGAGCCATGCCAATGGTGAACTGGTAGGAGTTGTTGTAAGCAAACTCCACCAGTGGAAGATACTGTTCCCATCCACCCTCAAAGTCAATGGTGCACATACGTAGCATGTCCTCCAACATCTGATTTGTGCGCTCGGTCTGCCCATCGGTCTGCGGGTGGTACGCCGTACTCAACCGCAACTCCGTGCCCATGGCCTGCTGAAAACTCTCCCAAAACCGTGAAACAAATATCTTGTCTCGGTCAGATACGATATTTAAGGGCACCTCGTGAAGTCTCACTATCTCTGCAATAAAGAGCTGGGCATATTGTCCCGCAGTGTAGTCTGTACTTACGGGTAGAAAATGAGCGACTTTTCTCAACCTGTCCACAATTACCCAAATGGAGTCATGACCCCTCTGCGACGTAGGCAACCCCGTGATAAAGTCCATAGAGATGCTCTCCCACATCCACATCGGGACCTCTAACGGTTGTAGTAGTCCTGCTGGTCTTTGATGATCCACTTTTATGAGCTGACAAGTGGCGCATTTTGAAACAAACTCGGCAATATCTCTCTTCATCCCGCTCCACCAATACTGACGTCTCATGTCTTGGTACATTTTGTCCCCTCCGGGATGTACCGCGAACCGTGAGCCATGCGACTCTGCCATCACCTCATGCCGCAATTCCTCCCCTTCCGGAACCACCAATCTCCCATTGAAGCGTAATCCCCCGTTTGAGCTAACGGTATAGGATTCGGCTCCCTCTGCCAATAATCGAACTATTTGCTCCTGACAGAACGAGTCGTTTACCTGTGCCCTCACTACTTTCGTGACAATCTGCGGTGTAACAGTCATCACAGACATGAATGATCGGGCCACTGCATCCTGGTGTCCCAATTCTTTCCACTTTGCCTTCCACACATCTGCCACCTCATCTACCGGTCTACGGCTCAACGCGTCTGCCACCACGTTAGCCTTCCCCGGGTGATACTGGATATCGAACTGATAATCTTTCACGAATTCAAGCCACCTCCGTTGCCGCATATTCAACTCCTTCTGTGTGAATAGGTACTGTAGGGACTTGTGATCCGTGAACAATCGAAACTTCTCCCCCAAAAGGTAATGTCTCCAAATACGAAGGGCAAATACCACTGCCGCTAACTCCAAGTCATGGGCAGGGTAATTCTTCTCGTGAGGCTTAAGCTTACGGGAAGCATAAGCTATGGCCTGACTCTCCTGCTGCAGTACACCTCCAAGTCCTTGTAAGGACGCATCGGTGTAAACAAGATACTCAACTCCCGGTCTCGGCAATGCTAACACAGGTGCTGAGGTTAACTTGTCCTTCAACTCATCAAATGCCAACTGACAGGCATCACTCCAAATGAACGGCACACCTTTACGGGTTAGGTGTGTCATGGGACCCGCTATCGTGGAGAAACCCCGAATAAACCTCCTGTAGTATCCTGCTAGGCCCAAGAAACTACGGATCTCCGTCAGTGTCGTGGGCTGTCCCCACTCCCTCACCGCGGATACCTTCCTCGGATCAACCGATATTCCCCGGTCGGAAATAATATGCCCCAAAAACTGAACCTCCTTCAGCCAAAACCCGCACTTCTCATATTTTGCATACAACTCATTCTGGCGCAGTGTCTGCAAAACTAGCCTCAAGTGCTCGGTGTGTTCCTCCTCAGTCTGGGAGTAAACCAAAATATCATCGATGAAGACAATGACAAACTGGTCTAGGAAATCCCTGAACACCCTATTCATCAAGTCCATAAATGCTGCTGGAGCGTTGGTTAAACCAAATGGCATAACTCGAAACTCGTAAGAGCCATATCTCGATAAGAACGCAGTCTTCGAGACGTCCTCCTCCATGATACGCAACTGATGGTAACCAGATCGCAAATTAATATTTGAGAAGAAAGAAGCTCCTCTCAACTGGTCGAATAGGTCATCGATTCGAGGCAACGGATACTTATTCCGTATCGTGACCTTGTTTAACTCCCGGTAGTCCACACACAATCTCAGTGAACCATCTCTCTTCTTCACGAACAACACAGGGGCACCCCATGGTGAAGTACTCCTTCGAATAAACCCCTGACCCAACAACTGTTCAATCTGATCCCGTAACTCCCTCATCTCAGCTGGAGCCATACGGTACGGTGCTCGTGCTATAGGTCTCGTATCTGGTAACAAGTCTATAACGAAGTCTATCTCTTGACTGGGGGGTAGGCCTGGTATCTCCTGAAACACATTAGAATACTCCCTGACGACTGGGACCGAATCTAAAGGAATCACAACCTCCTTAGAGGTATCCTCCTCAATGTAATATAAATGAGCGGTCGAGCCTCCCTCTGGGCGAGGCATCGCCACTACAAACATCTCTTGCCCCGGAATGGCAAAAACAATGCTCCCACCGAAGTAATCAATCATGGCTCTATAATCAGCGAGCCAATCCATATCGATAATAACATCGTGAACATGCATATCTAATACCAACATGTCCGCAGGTAATACCAAACCACCAATCTCTACCCCCACTCCCCGACATATAAAGAATATAAGTGACCCACTTCCCAATGGTGAGTCGACACACGTCACTGTGCTCTCCGCGGTGGCTAACAACCCTAAAGCCTTCGCGAAATGTGTAGCTATAAAACAATGTGTAGCCCCCGTATCAAACAGTACCCGACCCATAGTGCCATGGATAGAAAACGTACCCTCAATCGCGGGCGGAGCCTGTGGGACTGCTGCCTGGTGGACGTTGTAGACATGTCCATACTGTAGCTGCCCCTGCTGAGCCGAACTGCTGGAATGGGTGGCAATGCTGCCATCTGTGGCGGTGCAGGGAGAGCGGCAGGAAACATAGGCCTCTGTGGCTCCTGGCGAGCTCCCTGCTGCTGCTGCTGCTGTGGGGCCCTGCCCCTATCAGGACAGTCCTGGCGTTTATGGCCAGTCTTGCCACAAACGAAACACTTCCCCGGGAAGTTCCCTCCTCTCTGCCACTGCTGTCCCCGGCCCTGGTGGCCGTTACCGTTTCTCCCTTGCCTGCTGGCCCTGCTGAAACTGCTGATGTTGACCATTTTGACCCTGCTGGCCCTGATGGCCGTTATGACCCTACTGGCCATTTCGAAATCCTCCCTGACCATTCCTGAAACCTCCTGATCGAAACCTCTTATGATCCCCCTGCTGGAAACCCTGATCAATCTGCCTCTGCCCCTAAACAGATTGTGCCCCACCGGCACCATGTCCTCCAGTCCTGCCCTGATGGCTAAACTCTCCCGATCTCTTGCCCTCAGCCATATGAAAGCGGTGATCCTGACAATGTAATAAAGCAGCGTTAACCACATCAGAATAAGTGGCCAACGAAAGGTTCCCTAACAGATGCTGACGGATCCTCCATGTCAACCCGTCGGTGAATTTCTCAATCTTCTTCTTTTCTGTTGGTATCTCATCAGGAACGATATTCAACAGATTAGTGAACTCGGCCTCATACTCGGCCACGGTCTTGCCCTCCTGCCTCAGACTCATCAATCTCCTCCTCATTTCCGTATGAACAGCTGACGAAAAGTACTTGCGGTCGAACCGCACCCAGAACTCCTGAATCGTGAGAGTATCCGCTTTCTGAAAAGCGTCACATACACGTTCCCAAGCAGACGGGAATGCATTTGCCTGTACTGGCGCGACAACCGGCGCCTGAGGCGGTGCCTGCTGAACTACGACAAGTGCGACATTTACCGCTTGGGCTACTATGGCTGCAACCTCAGCGGCGTTCATCGTGCCCTGAACCGGTGCGGGCTGTGGTTCTGGCGTCGCATTCCTGGGAACTCGTCGTGCACGTCGTGGAGGCATTCTGAAATAAGAATAAAGTCTATAAGTTCGCAGTTATAAACTTAAAATAGCTGAAGAACGTAGCATAACCAAAAGAATACAACAGTCCTAAAAATATAGGGCTCTATATCAAAGAAAGCTCAGCGGAAACATAATAAGCCGTTCAGATCCTAAAGGACACTAGAACCTGATGCTCTGATACCACCTGTGACACCTCGACTAATTAAATACCGGGTAGCTACTCCTTTATTAAATTAAATCAAAACGCCAAGTTGGCTCAGTTAATAGCATCACTGTCGAAAACATTTTATAATTACTAACCACCTAGTATTTAAAAAGTAAGTTGCCAAATTTTAATTAAAGTCTGATTAACATGCAACAAGTGTAATGAAGAATAATACCACCATTCACCATAATGAAGTAAATAGAATAACCGTCACATGATATAAGTAAATCTGGAGGAAAACTCCTCATAACATAATCCCACAACTGAAGTGAATAACGAAATACTGAATACTGAATGAATACATGCCAAAGTCTGAAAAACTGAAATGGAAATGTATCTAATAGAATTTGGGCAACATGCCCTACAACTGAGGAATACTGAGTAAGGAATCCAAATGATATAAGCATCTAAAAGCAAATCCCTGTAGCTCCCACAAACAGCTACAGCTCGTCATCTGAGTAAGAATCCTATGCATGATGTCCTTGTGGCTGGGCACCTAAAATGGTTTTACAAAAAGTAGATTTGAAAGCAAACGGGTCAGAGCCCGAATGTGGAGATATTTAAAAACCTGCAAGTGCTTTAAAAATATTTAAAACAGTATATGCAAAGTACATGTTGTGACGTGCTCTCACATGATATACTCACCTCTCGTCTAACTGTGCACTCCTAACGTTCCTGTACCCATTCATGTGTTATCTCGTAACTATCCAAAGAGTTTCTAACACTACTACTCGGTTCACGTTTAATTTCCAACCTTAATAATTAAATAGAGATTTCTACTTTAATTCCTGGATTCCCAATTACTAACAAAACCATTTATTGATAAAAGTTCTCTCTTTTCATCTTTTCAAAACATTACCATAACTATACTCACAATTTAACATAGTAAATTCCTTCTCATTTAACCGTATTTTTTTCACAACATAAATATACAATATAAGCACCCAAAGGCTAAGCTGCGGTGCACACATACTCTGCTATCCATCCCGGTACATCACGTACATAAGGATCACACATTCCGAATCTCTCAGGAATTGTTCAGATAACAACATCACAAATAGTAGAGGCGAACACAGTCACGATCACATGGGTCACGCACATACCTACGCTCCCACGATCAGCAGACTTATTAATATCACAATAAGTCCTTCTATGACCTATGTTCATCGAGGTAACCAATCTAAATCCGGGCAACACAAGGATAAGAAGGCCCTAAGCGAAGTAAACCTCCCGTGATAGCAAGTATGGTAGGTATGTCATACAGATAAAGTTATATACTAAGCATTCACACATCTTAGATATCTCGATACTAATAAAGGTATTCTCTACATCTTTATACCATTATTCCAAATTCAAGTATTTCAAGTATCCCGATAATATATAAATTAAATAGTCGACACGTCTCACGTCGTAATTTCTTAAACTTAAAACCTATCTCAAATGGATCATTAAGTTCCCATTATTCACACATATAACATCTTTATACCTAAGGTCTTTACTTCTGCCCCAAACCTTATTCCATCAAATTATTCAAATTTTCACTATTAACCCAAATATTATCTCACATAACGAATTTCATCAATTTAGAATAATTCCTCAAATTAAATTCCAATTAAAGTCCAATCTCATAATCATGTCTACTGGTCTTCCTTAAGGTTAAGGGTATTCACAATGTCTCCAATAATATTATTCAATGGTTAACACCATTAAAATTCAATTAAGAAAAAAAATTACTCATTCTGGGAAGGTCGATCGATCGACCTTTACCTTCGATCGATCGATGGTGGTCGATCGATCGACTGAAGAACATCGATCGATCGAACGCACCAGGTCTGTTACGGACTGCTTCGTTTTGCAGTTAAAATATCATCCCAAAACTCCATTTTTAAGCATGAAACTCCAAGACAAGGTTACTATAACATTATACTATCATCCTACAATAGTATTAACATTCTAAGTCCCATAATTCATCCTTTAAAGGCTTAGTTTAGATCAAAACTACATCAAAATAATTTCCAGAATTCTTCCATTCAAGAACATCATTAAACTTCTTCTAACTCCATTTTAAAATCATCAAAGGTTCTGTTTAGAACATATAATTCGTCCAGAATATCACTACATGCAATTCCTACATAAATCATGGCTTTTAACTTCCAATTAATGGGTCTAAATTATCGTCAAAAATCAATTTCGAAAATTCCTAAACATGGAAAACATAGCTTGAATCAAATGAGTTTAAACCACTTGCCTTAATCTATCTCTGAATTTGGTGTTGAATCTTGAAGTTAAGTCTGTCCTCTCTCTTTCGTTCTGCAGAATTCTTTCCTTCTCTCTCTCTCTCAAGCTCTTCCCAAGGTTGAAGACAATGGAGATGTGGAGGTGTGTTTGGTTTTTGGTAAGTTGGGATTGTATATCAACTTCACCCGTAGCCCATATTGTCTCTTAGTGTAGTTAGTGGGTTAAAGAAATAGTCAGATTGTAATTACAATTTTCGTCACTTTTTAATTCCCAAAAATACAAATTACCAAAATACCCTTTATGATGTCGGTATGGCCTAAAAATACCCCGGGACCCAAACTAAACTTTCGGCTAGTGTTTTCTGACTATCTCGACCCTTCCGGACGTGTTGACGCACTCAAAAAGACCATATGGTTAATGGAACTAAAATTCACTTTTTAATTTAAAATAAAATACCATAACGTGGCGGTCACACGCGTCAAACAAAATTCCCAAATTACCGTATTTAAATCTCACGACAATTTCAATATTACCAATATTCATATAATGCCAAGTATGCACATTATAATAAAATACTAACTCACATCTCGTTAATATTTTAATCCGGATTAATATCCAATTAATAAACATTTAATTCAATTAATCCCCAAAAATAAATATCACAGAAATTACGGGGTATTACATCCTTGTCCTTTAGCCAAGCTCACCAGTATGCTGTGTAAGTTGCCTACCTTATAGGGGTAGACGGTGTTTGAACTTTTGCCACGCGGATGCTCTCGATCTTATCCTCCATTCTTGATAATCTCCACTATGTGTTGAATGAATGAATTTGTTAGGAGTCCTAATGGCTTGTCATGACTTCCCCACAGACGGCGCCAATATTTTGATGTTAAAAGATGGATACAAGAAATAATAATATTAAGTAAAACAATCAAGAGAGACGTATTGATATTAGAGAATGGGGATAAGAGATAGAGAAGACAGGATGGATTTTTACGTGGTTAGACCCTTTAAGGAAAACCTACATCCACGATGTTGCTGGGTTTGTATTGCACTGATTGCCAAAGTTACAATTAGGGTTCCCTATACAACTCATAGCTTGAGAAGATATAAATGGAAATCCCTTTCTTTCGTGGGCGAATGCCCTATTTATAAGTGATTTGCGGATATTTACAAGAGGACAGGTGGTTGCCCTTGTAAATCGGGAAATTACACCTGAAGATACATGTTTATTCTAATAAATTAAGTCACATTGGATCACAGAGTGTCCTTATTGATAAGTACATGGATAATTGATTTGCAATAGATACGTTATCATAATCCCACGTGATTAATAGGGGACTTCTTGTGTGTAAACGCTCACAGGAATATAAATGTGTCCAATCTTATTCAAACATGTTGGCCGAGGAGATTGGTACTGAGATGACCTCATTTTTTAGTAGAGCCAAGCACATTTATTAATTCTTTTGCCATTTGGAGCTCATTCACCTTTGAGATTATTTAGGTAAAACAACAAGCCTCCTCTTGACGTAATGTCTCATTAACTGATTCTTCTTATAAAATGATATTTTGTCGGACTTAGGACATGATTGTGATCAATGACTACTTTTGATACATACAACTTTCCATCGTTACCTGTTTATCCCTTACCCTAGCTTGACATTCAATTTTGGAAACGAGAGGTTTTATAAATGAATTTTTGCACTACTTCTCTCTTTGCCTGACTTAGCATGCACCAACTACCCATTTGACATCACTATTCGGTCCTTTCGATGATGGTTATTTTTCCACTCGAAACTCTTTTTTATTGTCATAATTTTTGTAATAATATAATGAATCATCACCAATGTCGAAAACCGTTCATACTTTAGCGTCACTATTCTCCTCTGAAACTTTACCCCTCCGTTTCATCCAATTCAATATTTAAGTTAACATCTAATTCATCATTTAATTTAACATCTAATTCTTCATTGAAAGTCTTATAATTTGTATTATGGTCCTGATTAGAATAATTAACATCTCCAACGTCAATTAACTTAATGGAATATAGTTGATAAACAAAATTATTCCATTAAACTAATGAAAGTACAACATTAACACAAGGACAAAATAAAAAATCATGGGTTGTAAAGTACAACATTAACTATACTCTAGATTATTAAAAAAACATATTGACGATTAATAAAAAAATTGAAAATACATTGAGCCATATGTCGATTTCTCCCTTTAATGAGATCGAATGATGGAAAAACAGGTATTCAATTATCTCCCTTCAGTTTGATTTGGGAGGGAGTTTGTTGCTTGCAAAGTTTTGGCGCCAAAAAGGTTATGTTGGGAGAGAGAGGCAGTTGTGTGGGTGAATTTGGTGGGAAGATCTTTTTTCCCCCTATTGTTTTTTATGAGTCAGAGAGGCTGAAGTCATCTTTATTGTTTAGCTAGGTGTGTCTACTTTATATATCCGTGTAGAAAAATCTAACATTACTCATTAAAGAATCTCCAATGCTAATATGAATTGGAAGAAAGTGGAGTGACACATAAGATGCATAAACAATATAAATAAAAATAGTTCTCCAATGCAAATGTGAATGTTGATTATGAATATGACGTGGCACACTTTTTTATAGACATTGTGAAGATGATCATCTAGATGTAGAGGGTTCCTTAGATATTGTGAGAAATAAAAGTAGCCAATTAAAACTCTATGACCCTTTTTGGTTGTGGAAAATAAGGCTATTTTTGATTTTTTTTCCAGAAAAATAGAAAATTAGAAAATGTGATCAAGTTTGATATTTTTTCAAAACAAGAAACTGAAAAACAATTTTCAAAATTTTTCATTTTTTCAGGAAATTGGAAAACAACTTTCACAAGTTGTCGACCAGTTTTTAATATTCCAAAAATTACATTTTAACCCAGAACTTTTTATAACTTACATCTAAATCCTTAACCTTTTTGTAATTATATTTTAATCACCTAGTTTTCTAAAAGTGATATTTTGGCCTTGAAATTTTTGAGAAATACGTTTTAGTCCCTGAACTTTCTATAAATTTTATTTTGGCTATTTGGATTGTCTATAAATTATATTTTCCCCCTGAACTTTTTGTAATTACATTATAAACCTAAACTTTGTACATATTATACTTGACTCCCAAATTTTCTATGAACTACATTTTGAAAACAATAGTTTATCTATCATATGAAGGCATTTTCTAGTTTCCTAATTTTTCATGGAAATAAAAATTGGAAATAGAGAGCAAAATTGGAAATAGAAAAGGGAAAATAACTTTTTTACAACTAAACAAGTCTTTTCCTTTTCCACTTTTTCTCTTCAAATAAACAAAAAAACCAATTAGTTGTACTAATGGTATAGATATCAAGTTTTTTACATTAAATTTGTGTACAAAATATATTAAAATATTATATATGTATATATAAAATATAATATAATACTTTAATGGACTTATACAATTTTAGAAGTACAAGTTGTGAGCTCCCGAATCGTGCAAACTTTCGTAAACAGTGAAGGAGACTCTTACCCAACTCTTGTGAGTTGCTATAGCGTGCAAGGATAATTCATCCACGTGAAGACACGTGCCATGCCCATCCCACACTTTCTTGTTCATTCCCAAGTTCCTCTCATATTCTTACAAAAACAAATGGCCCATAACTTGCCATCTCACCATCAACCTACATTACACGCCAAAAATTTTCCCACCTCTAAAATTTTCAATTACTTCCCTTATTATTAAAACCCACACAAATGTTACATTTCATTTAATTTCTTTCAACCTTTCTATATCTCTCCTCCCTTTTTCTTGGACTGAAAAAAGCTTCCATTCCATTCTCTTAGCTGTTAGCTGTGATCTTGTGAGAGATCACATGCTATGATGGCTGCTCAATTATCGTCTCCAGTTTGCACAGATACCCTCAAATTCCACAACCCATTACAGGGTGTGTGTTCAAAAAGCAGATGGCGGGTTTTAGCCAGGAATAATATTAGTTTGAACAGAAAGCGAAGAGGGTTTAGCAGAGTTAAGGTTGCCACTCAGGATTTTCAGTCAGTTGCTGATGATTATTATTCTGTCTTGGGTCTGGTAATTCTTCAAATTTTTGGTTTCTATTTGTTACTTTCTGTCTTGTGAGTGTGATACATTTTGATTTTGTCAGGGGTAATGTACATGTATTATAGTTAGAGCATCTCCACTGGTGGGAGAAAAAACCAAAGAAATATCTAAATATACAAAATGGTAACCCTCCAATGGGGTAAACAAGGGAACAAAATTTGTACTGGTTCTATAAATTTAGAGAACGGGTACAAATTCTGTAAGGGTTTCTACGAATTTTATTTGTTCGTATCAATTCTAAGAGCATCCACAATGGTGATACTACCTTTGAAGAAAATTTGTTGTTTTGCAAATTCGTAGCGCTGCAGTGGTGAGTGGTGGGCTAAATGAATTGTAGTGGTTTTCTAAACATGCGGAACGGGTACAGAATTTGCAAGTGGTTCCTACGAACTTCAGTTGTTCGTAGGAATTCCTACGAACTTCTCAAGTTCGTAACAAATATAAATACTCATTTTTATTCTAGATTTGGATTCCTACGAAGAACATTTGTCTGTAACAATTCCTACGAACAAATGTTGTTCGTAGGAAATGATTGAATAATTCCTACGAACATCTTTAGTTCGTAGGAAGTCATTTAGCAATATAAGACTTCTCCACCACTGTGAGCTTCAACCCTGACGAAAGCTAAACTCATCATTTGGTTTGGTAACTTTGCCATTCGTGAGATCCCCCCAGTAGGGATGCTCTAACGAACAAATAAAGTTCGTAACAAATATATTTTAGGTTCCAATGAACTTTAGAAGTTCGTAACAATTATATTTATGTTCCTACGAACTTCTGAAGTTCGTAAGAATATACAATATACTTCTTATGAACTTTAAATGTTCGTAGCAACTTTCAAGTCTTAATCTTTACAAATCACCACTCCGTAAACTACTGAGACAAAAGGTAAAAAACACTATTCAAATTTGCAGATATACCATTCGTGCATGTCCACCATTGGACATGCTCTTATGAAACGTTATGTTACCGAATTTATTCTCTTGTCAGTTTTTGCTGGAGGATCACTAGTACCCGAGATCGCCAAGTTTACTAATCTAAAAAAACCAGGATAAAATACGGTTGGGAATTGGGACACGTTAATATAAATAATATAATATTATAATTTTTTTATATGCATAAAATTGTACTAATTTGATATCTTTGTGAGCAAAATGACTACAAATAACATTTAAGTTATTAAAATTGCATAGACATAAACTATAAAGCTACAAAACATGAGATGGAAAAAATGAAAGAAAAAGGAAACAACGCATATTTTACAAAAAAAATTGAAGAAGAAAAATCTAATGGAAAATGAAAATAACCCAAAATAGCAAGAGAGAGAGAGAGAGAGAGAGAGAGAGAGAGAGAGAGGAGATCATACCTTGGAAACAGAACACAGTGAGGGTTTACTGTTTACTTCCCCCCTCTATACTTCCCTCCTCTATCTTTCTGATGGTCTTTGGTAAAATAATGAGACAAGAGTTTTAACCTAGGTCTATATTAGACAAACATTTTTTAAATGAGCTGTGCTATAAGTCCCAAAAAATGAGCTAAATAATCCCCGAAACAGCAATAAAGTGGGGGGACCCATACGACGAAGTACAACATTTATTGTTGTTTGGGGGATTTTTTCGCGACTCAATTTCTCTTTTGAAATTACAGGTTTGGCTTTTAAATATTAAACAAAAACACCCTCCACGTATCACCGCCGTATCGCTTTGATAATAAATTAAACAAATTTATAAATACTGTTTGGGGGTACTTATCGGGCAACTTGTTTGCATCCAGTACTTGCATGATACTGGCACGGGGAGTCGGGACCTCATATGAAGTAGTGGTGCCTCCTAGGTGTCAAGCAACGAGACTTGGCAGTGTTGAATAACTTATTAGTTTATAGATGATTTTGTACAAATTTTATTGTTGGACGAGTGACCTATTTAATTAGACCTCACAACGAGTCATGTCAGAGTGGAATAATTGTTCGTGTGGGGTTGTATCCTTTTCAGGTCTTCTCGTGTTTTAATCTAAACATGCAATTTTATTATCGGGTGAAAAAATCATATACAAACACGACACATGTCGTGTTCACCCATATTACCTGTCACGTTGATGAATCATTTTGAATTGTACAAGTGTACACATTAACCTGTTAACAAAACCAATAGACCCATTAGTTTATTAACAATACTAAAAGTCTCCTCGAGTAAAATTTGCTAGGAAAAAAGTAACGCTAAACTTTTTAACACTAATGGATATAAATTATCTACTTAAATTAATGGGTTTTGATCTTAATGGTTTTTTTAGAGAGTATAGCGGTTTAGCACCAAACCCATTCGCTAGGTTCACTCATATAATTCCATACCATTAAGGGCCCAAGACGCCCAGCCATTAATCAATAACGCGATCACAGTTTTTGGCTGTACATAGGTTGCAATTAATTTTGACTTTAAAGTCGTGGCATCAAAATCTTGTATGATTATGTAATTGACATCACCCATAATGCTCTTGTTTGATATGCTTAGAGGAGACGCTAGAAAGTAATCATTCGTATGCCACATATAATCAAAATCACTAGTACAGAGTTGCACATAGGATGTGTCATGTTTGATCCCAAAGAGTTTGGATAGGTTATGGAACGTTCTCTTGCCTATGGAAGATGACCGTAAGTTAAAAACAGGGTAATATTGACTTTAACCCTAACTGTTATGGTCACTTTTGAGTTGCACCTTCATAATTTTTTTAGGGTTGGGTATCGGTCGTTTTGGTCAGTAATTAGAGCATACCAATACCGAAACCGGTCTTGATACACTCGATCCGAAATTACCGATTGTAACGCTTGATACAACTTAACTTAATTCAAAACTAGACCGCACAATACAACGGTAAAATCATTATTATGGTAAATTCCAAAATTTTTGAAATAATAGAAACATTATAGTTTCTCCATTTCGATAAAAAATGAACTAATAGTATAAGAATGAACACAAAAGCTTTGAAACTCTCATGGGAATGATCATTACGACTTGCCCATTATAGGTGTGATGTATCAAAATTTTCAATATAAAAAAAAAAACTAGGATTACATTGTTTTTATTTAGTCAATTTATTTTTGACCAAAATAACAATGATCACCAAACTTTATACTCAAAAAGCTGGCCCTCTCATTATAGCGGGCCAGCTAACCTAAGTGTAGAGATTGTATTGTGGAGGTGTATATTTAGAAAGAGATATGAGCTATATCCCCTCTTCTATCCGATGTGGGACTTTTTTCTCACACCAAATTCCCATATGCTTTTCTTTTGAGCATGTCTTGTCCTGATGCTTTTTTTATATGCATGGCTTGTTTTCACAATAAACCACTTCAACTTTTCCTTTAGCACACATTTGTTATGAGCATGTGAATGCCCACATTTTCCGTTGAGGCGTCACGTCTTTCTTGAGTACTAACACAAATAGAAAACATTATTTCCTATTTTTTCATTTGTCACATTGGTTTTATCGTAATTTTTATCTTCCACGTAATAATTATAATATTATTTCCTATTTGTTTGACATAAACTACATGTCAATAGCCAAAAATCAAAACAAATATGATTTCTAGAGAGAGAAACAAGAGGTTTCTTATATTTCAAGAATGGAAGATATCCTCAAATGAGGAGTCCAAAAGTATTTATGCGGGGGAATTACTTGCTAGCAAGTAATTACCTATAATGACTAAAGAGGACAACTACTAACAAAAGAATACCCAATTAGTCCCAAACATACTTGGAGACCAATTAAAGTACTAAAAAAGGAATAAAAGAACTAAAATATAAGAGTAGAAAATAGAAATTAAAGGACAAAATGAAAATAACATTGGATTCCCATCGTTTTTCCATCCAATTAATGATAAAAATCAACAAATATAATATACATTTGGTACTTCTAGCATATTAATCAGTATATTGCGACGGTATTTTTTGTATATTGATTTAGATACTAATTTTGGTAAATCGGTTTTTTAACTGTCTAAACCAAAACCAACCAAAAAGTTTGAGGTAATTTCGGTTTTGGTAAATTCGATTTCTGGTAATGAAAATTAGTAAACCAAAACCATATTTTTTTTTTACCAAAATGGTATGGTACAGTAAAAAACCATACCGTAACCACCCCATTTTTTTTTCAATACCCCAACTGTCACAAAATCTCACCAAATGTTTTCTTGCAAATGTTGCTAACATCATGAGTGGGGTGTAACTCAAATATCTTTTTTTGTATTTCATTTTTGGGGTAGTTCAAAAGCGATCCTAAAGTGGGGGTGAAAGTCAAAATTTCGCTTTAAATACTATGAACCTGTCATGATGATTGAATAGTATCATAACATGTATCTTGTCAGCTAAAAATGTTGCGCGCATCCAAAATCTTTGTGCCTGACTTTTATTATGATGCTACACTTTTATCTTGTGATTCTTGTATAGGTCATATGTGCAACTTCTCTCCATTTCTCACTGTTTTGTTGAAGAGCAACAGGATTGTATAAATATTAGTGGTTAACATGAATGTATGATTACAAACATTGACCAGTGTGAGAATTCTTTTTTATTTGTCGAACATGTAGATATCTACAATACTCCTTATATCTAATTGCCATTTTCTTTTTTTTTTCTACCCAATCATCTCATTTTCCACTATATTTCTAACTTCTTGTATCTTTTCTCAATTCTTTAATCAAATACAGACATAGTGGTTCAGTTTACTAGAAAATTTGGGGAGGCTGTGATTAAGAGTGTATTAAGGTTTCATCATGATTAAGAGTGTATTAAGGTTTGAATATGTGATCAGTCAGTGAAAAAAATCATCTGCGAGTACGAATGTCCCGCACTAATATTTACTTCATATCAAAATTAAAGACAAAATGCTAGGTGTAGATACATGATGTTGAGGAATTTTTAATTATGCAGAAAATATGAACAGATGATTGGATTTGAGGCATAATAAACTACCGTCCTTAAGGTGTTATTTGCCCCCACTCGTACAGAGTTTGTTAACGGGTCTAGGCAAATTACCTCCAAGATACAACAAATCCACGGGTTTATTCAAGTAGCAAACTTGAAGAATAACCCAGAACACTCTATGAAATTGGTAAGAAGAAATAATAGAGAGAGAAAGAAATTTTTTCGAATTTCTGGTACATGCAGAACATTTGTCAACGTTAACTTCTTTCCAGATGTGAATTGTGGTTCAACGTTTCCCTTTCCCAGAACTTTGGCAGAATTATGATTCCCCATTATAACCTCTTGACCGTCCTCTGCTTTTTCATATGCGGAGTACAATAATTTATCATTGCAGACATGTATGGTAGCCCCAGAATCGAGCCACCAGCCAGAAGACTTCGTTATTGCCGCCATGTTTAGTTCGGTAATCATACCAATTTGCATGTCCGATACCATTGCTACAAGATCCTCGATCTTATTTTCCACCATATTTGCATTGTTTGTATTATTGGATTCAGTAGCATCTATCTTTTGTTTCTTGTTTCTGCAATCACGGGCATAGTGGCCATTTTTGCCACAATTGAAACAAGCCCCATTGGACTGTTTCTTATTGGAATTGTTTTTCTTGAACTTCTTACCATTAGGTTTGAAGTTCTTATGATATTTCTTTCCTTCAACAAAGTTAACTTTGGTGGAATTATGAGAAACATTTGTTTGATCACGGGATCTGGTTTCTTCTTCAATTCTTAAATGTTTCTGTAATTCCTCCAAACTTATATCATCTTTCCTATGTAGGAGTTTCTTACGACAATCATTCCAACTTGGTGGTAATTTTGCAATAATTGCACCAACTTGAAACGATTCAGAAATTTCCACCTTTAATTCACGAAGTTTTGTGACAAGGATTGGCAACTCATGTACTTGGTCTAAAACAGTTTGGTTATCACTTATTTTGAATTCGAAATATTTCAGAATTAAGAATTTATCCGTACCTTCTTTCTCTGTTTTGTATTTATATTCAAGAGCATTCCAGATTTCCCGCGGAGACTGCATAGAGTTGTAAAGATCATATAATCGATCAGACAGTGTATTCAGAATATGCCCACGATACACCAATTCGTCTTCTTCACGTTTCTTCCGTTGTTCTTTGACAGTTTCATTATCGTCTTCTTTTGGTTCCGGAATTGCTTCTAGTTTAGGATCCAAAACATATGCAATTTTCAAAACTGTGAGAAGGAAGAATAATTTTCCTTTCCAGCGAGTGAAATTTGTTCCATCAAAGCGATCCAAATGCACATTGGGATTCAGAAATATATTCATATTCTTTTCTGCCTCCATGAATCATCGTCTTGACTGGCTTGCATGAGACAAAATGAGTTTGCATTGCATTGATAAGTGGGGTCTTAATTGAGATTCTAGCTCATTGTTGGAGATAGCCAATGTTTATTAGCAAATGGGACTTTGAAAAGTCTATTTAATTAAGGACTCCATTTATGCAAATGCGATAACTATAAATATTCAAAACATTTAGCGTAAGTATAATCATTTAGTGGTATCTTGTCATGAGTTTCTTTTGATGGTATTATAAAGGATCGATATTATACAAATAAAATATTATTGGTTGCTAGAGCTAGTGTGAGATTGAGTTTATTGGATAATTACTGTGAAAAATCTGAGAAGCAGGTTCTAGTGTCACAATCTAACATGGAAAATGAGGTTATTCAGATGATTTGATCATGTTTTGTGAGTGTGAAAGATGTACATTTGGGTGAGGTGCTTATGCAGTTATGTTGTCGTCTCGTCTCGTCTTATTCTCAAAATAACTTGGAATCTTGTGATCCTGTGTAGAACTATGGGGATTATTGATGATCCTTTCGATGTTTTATGTTTACAGGACTAAGTCAGGTTATACTTTATTAGTGAAAAAGCAACAAATGTTATATTGCCTACTTCCTACTTTTCAAACTTGTTGCTTCACTTACAAGGTTGAATTCCCTTTCTATCCTTGATGCTTAATACTTCTTTCATTTGTTGGCCTGTGTAACCAGCTTCCAGATGCCACACCAGAACAGATCAAGAAAGCCTATTATAATTGCATGAAATCTTGCCATCCAGACTTGAGTGGGAATGATCCAGAGACTACAAATTTTTGCATGTTCATCAATGAGGTTTATGCGGTGAGTTTCCAACTTCAAGTGCAATGCTTCAAAATCTAAGTATACACTTCATATTTGTTCATGTTATTGTGCTTCTGCCATAAATATGAGAATATTGCCGTGTAGGTTCTGAGCGACCCCGTGCAGCGAATGGTATACGATGAAATTCATGGTTATGCTTTGACTGCAATAAATCCCTTTTTGGACGATTCATACCCAAAGGATCATGTGTTCGTTGATGAGTTTAGCTGCATAGGTACGTGTGGAGTCTTTCACTTCTACTTGTAATATGGCCTGTGTTGTGAACTTGTGGCCGATATATACACCTGAGATTTCTGAAATTATTATGATCTACACTGTTATCCAAAATGATTTTTAATTAAATTACAGAATATATAAACATAAATATATGTATGCGTAATAATTTGAAATGACACAAACTTACAGTGACAGTTGAAGAAATATAAATAATTGAGGCAAGTGTTGAACATTCTGTCCTTATGACGAGATTTTCCCCCGCAACGGTGCTCTAATGACTCGGCGACAATCTACACTTGCAATAGTAGCACTCCAAATTCCAAATTGCAAGTTACTGATGAACCAACAATAAAAGAACTCCATTTTTTATGGACACGAAAGTGGGACCAACTTAAGACCAAAATAATGTCTAAAAAGCAACAGGAAAAACGAAACACAAACAACCTATTTATACTAATTAAATGGCGGTTTAGAGATTGTTAAAACTGTCCAAACTGTCATAATAGTTGGGACAAAAATGAACTGAAGAACGAAATTAAACTGGGCCAGAAAAAATAAAATACACACCAAAAAATTGGATTAAAAAATTAAATTAAAGGTCCCAAAAGTTAATACTTTGACAAAGCTCACAATGTGCTGTGCTGGGCGGGCGCGGTGGTGCGCGTGTGGACTTGGAAGTCAATCCAAGCCCATGTAGTACAAGCTCCAAAGCCAAAGTGGGTTATAATACACTACACCCATTTTTCATATTCTATCTATGTGGGACTGTGGCTTTAACATAACACTTCAATTAAATTTCATGTTCCAATTGCGTACTTTGAGTAATTTTTTATTCATTAATTTATGGTTTTGCACAAGTGAGTATATCACGTTATACTCCTCACAGAGGAGAACACGGTACAATTTCGCACCGTCTCTTAAGACGTGTGGGTATGATATTAAATTGACCTGAAAGTTGACTACAAATATAACCTAATAAATTGCTATAAATTCCAACATACACCTGGGTAATGGTTTCAGCATTTTTTAATTTAGGAGTCTAAACTCTTGGGAGGAAATGACCATTTTCTTATCTACGTAAATTAGACAAATTTTGTCTTTTGAGTTTTATGGTGTATATATATCCGACCTTTAAGTATAATAGTTCTAAAATATCATGATCTCCAACAGTCATATAGCATTATTTAATCTCCAGAGTTTCAACATCTGGAGGAAAATGGCCAGTAAATCTATATAAGAAACGAAATTTTATTGGATAATATTGCTGAATCCAACAATGGGATGTGAGTGATACCTCATGAACTCAAAAGTCCGTGACCTTTTTATTTTTTTGAAATTTGGGAGATTTTTGACATTTATTCTTCCTGAAAACGGGCAGATAAACCCATGTATATGTTTGTGTTTGTTGTTACACATTTTTTCTTTTGATGATATTTTCCTTCTACATCTTTTTGAAATTTAGTATGTGCTGGAAACTAATTTAACATTAGTAAATACAACTGCAGTGGCAAAGTTTGGAATATGAACATATATATTTTTCCTCCTTTGTTATCAGGCTGCAAAAACTGTGCCAATGTTGCCCCAGACGTCTTTTCTATAGAGGAAGACTTCGGGAGAGCCAGAGCATGTTGCCAGTCTGGGAATCCTGATTTGGTTCAACAAGCCATTGATAGTTGGTAATCTTTTGCTTCATTTATAGAACATTTTTTTTTTCTTTTGGTTAGATGGTCTCAATTTTAAAAACCAAATTCAGCACAAAGGGTTATAATCTTTCAGAGATGGTGAGCTGAATGAAATAGATTAGTTTGCTGTCAGTTGTTTTAACGCGTTGAAAAAATCTTTAAAACATTTAGTTTTTGCAAGAAACACCATGGAACACAAGCGCCTCCCCCCCCACCCCCCCACCCCACATGTATATTGTTGAAAAGAACCCCCACGTGTCGCTAAAAAGTCCCCACAAGGGTGTATTTGCATCAGAATGTCCAGTTGAGGGGGCTTTTTTATTTTTATATTTTTAAACTTCCCTCTTTAATCAATGGCAAGGCTTACGAGTTCAATTTAAACAATGCTTACCCTTGTGTAATTATTTGATGTCAACCTGCCTCGCCACACATGATGTCAGGTTTGAAAATCTTAACCAAATACAGTTCAAATTCAAATTCTAGTAACTATGTTTCTGACCTGAGCTTTTCTTTGACAATCACTTGATGTTCATCTCTTGTTGAGATGGCCCAATATCGTTTTTTAATACTAGTAACTATGTTTCATGAAAAAATTCCTATTGTCTGTGTTGAGAGTATAAATATTTCATTGGGAATCCAAAGTTGGCAGCATAACATTGTTGATTAATTTTTGTCCGGATGCTCTAACTTTAACATAGTAGTAGAGTGAGCTATTTCAAAACCCAATTTCGTCACATACATTTCACATCACTAAGGGTCCGTTTGGTTGGCATAATTTGCCTAGGCAAATGCCAAAAAGTTGGCAAATATGAAAATTTGCCCACATTTTGGCTTTTTGGTTGCATAATTTGCCTAGGCATTAATTGCCAATGTACAACACCTCCTATGCACAATTTGTGGGCAAATTTTGCTTACCTATTTGAGTGGGAAATATTTGCCCACAAATTTGCTAACTTCTTAAACGATTTTAATGTTTTAAAAAATAATTTAAAAACTGTTATGAATATTTAAAAATTGTTTTGTAATGTTTCAAAAACTGTTTTTAATATTATAAAAAAATGTTAAGAAAATGTTTACAATTTTTTAAAAAAACCGTATTAACAAAATATTGTAAAAACTGTTTTTAACATTTTTAAAAACTGTTGTGAATATATTATAAAAACAGTTTTAAAGTTTTAAAAAATAATTTTAAAGACTGTTTTAAATATTTAAAAAAACTGTTATAAATATTTAAAAACTGTTTTGTAATGTTTTGAAAACTGCTTTTAATATTATAAAAAATTGTTAAGAGAATGTTTTACAAATTTTTTGAAAAACCGTAATATAAAAATATTGTAAAACAGTTTTTAACATTTTTAAAAACTATTTTGGATATATTATAAAAACTGTTTTAAAGTTTTAAAAAATATTTTTTAAAACTGTTTTAAAGAGTTTAAAAAAACTGTTGTGAATGTTTAAAATTTGTTTTGTAATATTTTAAAAACTGTTTTTGATATTATAAAAAATTGTTAAGAGAATGTTTTACAAATTTTTTAACATTTTTGAATATAATATAAAAACTGTAATATAAAAATATTGCAAAAACTATTTTTAACATTTTTGAATATAATATAAAAATTGTTTTTAAATAAATTAATTGGATTGACTTTAATTTCGCCTAATGTTGTTTGATAGCGTCATCTGAATTTGCCTAGGCAAAATTTGCCCATGCCCACGCTTTTGCCCGCTAACAACCAAACGGACCCTAATATAGTTTGCCCACGTGTTAGATTTCAAGCTGCCATCTAAAACCAATTGGTGTTAAGAAGGGCCAACATTTAATCTTTAGGGGTCGATTGGACAAAGTGTATTGGGGGGACTAAGGTATTTGTGGTACTCTAATTCTAATACACCCCCCCAAACAAATGACACGGACAAACGTCGAACCCGTGACCATTGACTCTAACACCACTTGTCGAATCTCAAGCCACTGTGTCACCTAAAACCAATTGGTGTTAAGGAGGTCCAACCAATAATCTTTTATGAGTCGACTCAGCAACATGCCCGGGTAAGACGTTTGTTGTGCTCTCATTCCAACACAATCCTTCGAACAAATGACGAGGAGAAGAGTCGAACCCGTGGTCATTGGCTCTGATCCCACTTGTTGGATCTCAAGCAGCCATCCTAAAACCATGGTTCAAAGTTGCGGTATTTGTGAAGTTTGGCTTGAATTTTTCGTGGGTAATGTTCATACGCGGGGCACTGTTCATACGTGGTTTTCTGTTCATACGCGATTTACTATTCATACGATGGGTATTGTTCACCTTTTCTCCGTATTTAAGGAGGTTTCAGCCATGGTTCAAAACACACCAACATAACATAGAGCTAGAGAGCCTTCTTCCCAAGTTAAGGGTTTTGGGGTGAAAGATATTCCCTTTCACCCATGGGCATTGCTCAAAGGTAGAGGGGTATGGGTGTGAGTGAGTGTTTCATATATGATAGGTGTGCTTAAGATGTAAATATGTGGCGGATTTCTCACCAGTTTACATGGGAGCGAGATACACTAGATTGGGTACATGGGAACCTCTTGGGAAACACTTGAGGGCAAGAGATTGAGAGGGTTCTTGACTTAGAACTTGGATTCACTTGGGTGGAGAGTTGGTGTACAATGTTTATATGGGATTTGGGTGGGAGAGTAGATGGTATGTGATTTATACTTGTAAATTCTCTATTGTATTTGTAATTTCTTCAAATATAGTGGAATCAGGCCTCACTGTAGATGTAGCCAAGTTGGTGAACCACATATATCTTAGTGTTGTCTATTTTATTTACATCATTAACAATGTGATAACCACCTGCAAGATCTAATGATTACAGTTTGATTTTTACCTAGGAGAAAATTGATTATCGGGGATGTTGTCATAGCAACTCTACATCCAAGGACAATGAGCATTGTTACGTGTAGAGGGAAATGAGCCGTTTCTTGATTCCGTATTTGAAACAAAAATGGAGGTGGCTTGGGAAGTACTTCAAGACGGTTAACGGTATATACTGAACTTTTGGGGATATTCTCACAATCTCCAAAAGTAATGAATTCCAAGGACAACTGTGATCGGTTGTAAGTGGAGTTCATAAATCACACGGTATTGTATGAATTGTGTGTGATTGGTTGATGTCGTCTGGATTGATCTTGATGGTATATTTTTGAGAACAAGGTGCACAAGTGAGGAAGGCCTTCCAAATGCACTTGTTTACAACTGAGCAGGGTGTATGTTCCCGCAGATGAGAGTGAAAGGTATTTTGATAGTGACGAGGTGGGGTCGAGGTCCCTTTTCGGAGTCGATGGGTATATTCGACTGGTTGCAGCTACATTTAGGCATTGACTCGTGTGTTCAACTTCAGAAGATGTCCAAGAAGAGCAGTTGAAAATTGCAAGGTGCAAATGGTATGTTTGCAAGAGGAGGTGTGTACTCCAAGGGAAATTTTCATGGATTATTTGGATCTTTGAAGAGGCATTGAACGGTATACGGATATGTGTAACTGGTACAATGAAGCTCAATGGTAGTTCTTTTGGTGGCGTGGTAAACGGGGAGATTCAGATGGGGGGAATTCTCATCAGGTTGAGTCTTGGTCGTGGTTTGCAATATTTCTCGCCCAGATGGAGATTTGTGAAGTTTGACTTGAATTTTGCACGGGTACCATTCATACGCGAGGGCACTGCTCATACATGGTTTACTGTTCATAGATTACTTTTCATACGCGGGGTATTATTCATACATGATTTACTGTTCATACGTGGGGTACTGTTCACTTTTTTCCTTTTATCAGGAGGGTTTCAGTCATGGTTCAAAACACACCAACACAACATAGAGCTAGAGAGAGTCTTCTTGTAAAAGTGCGGGTTTTGGGGTGAGAGGTGAGGGATCTTCCCTCTCACCTCACCCATGGGCATTGTTGAAAGGTGGAAGAAGGGTACGGGTGTGGGTGTGGGTGTGAGTGTTTCATGTATGGTAGGTATGCTTAAGATGTAATGTGTGGGGGATTTCTCACCGGTTTACATGGGGCGATATACATCGGATTGTGTACATGGGAACCACTTGGGATACAATTGAGGTTAAGTAAGAGATTGAGAGGGTTCTTGGTTTAGAACTTGGATTCACTTGGGTGGAGAGTTAGTGTACAATAGCTATTTTGGATTTGGGTAGGAGAGTAGAGTGTATGTGATTTATCCTTGTATATTCTCTATTTTACTTGTAATTTCTTCAAATATAGTGGAATCGGACCTCTCTGTGGATGTAGCTAAATTGGTGAAAGAAATATATCTTGATGTTGTTTCTCTTGTTTACATCATTTGTGATTGTCATTGTTACCATTTTATCTCAAGGTTCTAAAAGGCGCGAGGCGTGGTCAAGGCTTAGAGGTCAAGCCTCAAGCCTTAGGAGCCTAGGCAAAGCCCAGGGGTAAAAAAGTGTTTTTCCTTTTTTTATTATTTTAATTATTCCATGGCTAGTAATATAATAAAATAGTATATACCTTGAATTTTGAAAATATATCCATATGTTTGGTAGCCATATTTTTCATATTCATGCTCCATAACCAATATTTGTCAACTAATCCTTTGTTTTAAAAAAAAAAGTGCCCCTTAAGCCTTTTACCAGAAATAAGGCGTAGGCGATGCGTTTTTCTCAAGCCTCAAGCCTAGGCGGGCCTTTTAGAACAAAGTTTTATCTCAATTATATCCGGGGGGCGTGGTTGGCTGGAGGGTGCCCCAACAAATTGGGTGTGGGGGCACAATGTATCGGTGTATGACTTGGACCCCTAGTTTTAAACTCGGTCATGGTATATCGGGCGATCCGCAATGATATGCAATTTAGAGAGCCCAAAAAATTTCGAAAAAAATATATAAAATTTCACAAAAATAAGAATAATATAATTGATTAATGAGATACATACAAATACATACAAATTCATCATTTAGTATCCAGAGCATTGTGTGATACTAATGTGTGTTGCGCTTATTAGCAGCAATATTCCATAATAATTTAGTAATAAGTAAGCAAAACGATCAAATTAGACACAAATTTTTTAAATAAAAAAATTAAATAGAAGTTAAATATATTGTTTTCATTAATGTAATAAAATATTAAATATTAGTTATGTAAATAATAATACTTAAATAATATATTCCATAATACATTTTAAAAAATATTTTGATTAAATAGAGGTACATTTTATGGAGAGATAATAATTATATATATTAATATATATTAAGCAAATAATGATACATTTCAATATATATTTAGTCAATAATGCTACATTTAAAAAATATATTTTAAGTGAATAAAGAAGTGTTTAAAGACATTGATACATATTTAATACATTTTGATAATTGGATATAAATAAATTATAACTCATATGGTAGCATGGTTTAAAGACGCGGTATCGGTGTATGACTCGGACCCCCAATTGTCAACTTGATCTCGGTATCGGACGATACTAAATGATACGCAATTAAGAGAGCCCAAAAAAATTTGATAAAATTATAAAAAATTTCATAAAAATAAGAATAGTATTATTGATTAATTAGATAAGTACAAACCCATCATTAGGTATGCATAGCATTATGTTATTATTTATACTGACGTGTGTCGCACTTATTGGCAGCAATATTTCTTGATAGTTTAGTAATAAATAAGCAGAACGATCAACTTGACACAAAACTTCACTAAAAAAATAAAAAAAGGAAATAGAAGTTAAATATATTATATTGTTTTCATTAATGTAATAAAATATTAATTATTAGTTAAGTAATAATAATACTTAATTAATATATTCTATAACACATTTTTAAAATTATCTTGATTCAATAGAGGTACTTTTTAAGGAGAGATAATAATCATATATATTAAGTAAATAATGATAAATTTTAATATACATTAATTTAATAATGTTATATTTTTTATACTAAATAAAGAAGTGTTTAAACACAATGATACATATTTAATATGTTTTAAAAAATAGATATATTTACATTATCAACTAATATGGTAAGGATTTAATTCAACGGTAAAAACATCATAAATTTGATAGAAGTGGTACAATTCAATGACTTTTATAATTAAAATAAAATTTATAATGAGTTGTTTGATATCGTCCGAGTTGACCGAGATCGAGCCGCTATCGTCCGATTCAAGCCAAGAACGCCAATTACTCAACTCGTGTCACGGTATCGTTACGGTAGGCCACGAAACTGAGTTAACTTGGCCGAGTCAACTCGGTTTCGGCCGATACTTTGAACCATGTATGGTAAGGATTTAAATCAACCATAAATAACATCACAAGTTTGATAGAAGTGGTACAAATTTACTAATTTTTATAATTAAAATAAATTTTATAATGAGTGGTCCAATATTGTCCGAGACGACCGAGATCATGCCGATATCTTCCGAGTTGACCGAGATTGTGCCGATGTGGTCCGATTCGAGTCGAAATCTCCTATTACTCAACTCGTATCATGGTATCGGAACAGTAGGCACAAGACCGAGTCAACTCGGTATCGGCCGATACTTTGAACCATGCCTAAAACCAATTGGTGTTAAGGACCAAAAATTTATCTTTCACAAGCTGACTCAACAATGTGTCCTGGGGCAAGGCATTTGTTGTACTCATTTCAACGGTTATTGTGGCCGTTTGTGTCCTGTAGACAAGAAGTCATCATATGAATTGATGTTTTTTGCTATTTGTTAAACAAATGCTCGGATTAATCAATTGTGGCACTTCTATCGCTAATGCTTCTTCTACAGCCCAGTTGATTGCATCCATTGGACTTCTGCTGCACAAATATCTTTGCTTGAAGATGAAATGCGAAGGGTGGAAAGAGTAAATGTAAGACTTAGTTTCATTACGCATTTTCTCTCTTTAATCATCATATATGGTCAGTCTTTATTTTCTTGATCTGACATTTCTATTTTGAACTCTATAAGCTCATACGTTGTCGGATGAGAGTTGTGTAAATTTTCAGAATATCTTAATTCGGGATTTAAACTATGGATTTGAAGTAACACATGATGAATTTTAAGAATTTTTTTGTCCATAGAGATATAACACAATTTAAAAAATTCTGCACGTTGGGCTGTTTAAGTCAATAATCTGGTTACTCCAGCCCCAGTAGACCCATGTCATCTGTATTTGACTGAATCATTTAGTTGCTAAGGGCTTGAAATGGATCAGCTACAACAAATTTTTATATTGCATTTCATTCTCATAACTATTCTGGATTGCTTATGGAGTAGTATCTATGAATATTTAATAAAGTGTTATGTTGATTTTCATTTATTTTTAATTCAGATTGCAGCAGTTATACTTGCTGATCTCTCCAACTAATTTAGAGTTCATTTGTTGGGTTGTTGAAATTTGTTTATTGGCTAAATTATTAGGCATCTTACATTCTGACTGACATCAGCTGAGATTTTGCGGCCAATATTCCCTCCTAATACCATTTGTTGGCAGACTTTATAACACCCTACAGACAACATTTTATCCATAAAAAAATTTCTTATAATAAGCATGCTGTTATCTTTTCTTTTACTCTACCAATAGAAAAAATACCTTTGGAATATTAATGACTTCTTTGTTTAAAATTTTCACTAAAACAAAAAACTAAATTCGCTAACTATATGCTTTTGTTAATGATGATTAGGTTGCGCTGATGCTTTCCGGAATGGGATCGTCAATGGATGTTTTCAGAATGGTAAGATTTTTGTAACTTTGATTGTAAAATGAGTTCAATTGTTCAAGTGATCTAATTTTTGTCTCACAACAGATAAATAGATTTGCTTTTCAACGTTTCCAACAATTGAACTCATTTTACAATCAAAGTTACAAAATGGTGACAGTCAGACGACTGCTATAGTTATTCTTATTGTTATCTTTGCATTTACTGAGGTACACTTATTTTGACAGGCCAGATCTCGATGGGAAAAGAGACAGCTTAAAGTCCTGGTGAGAACTCTTGATATATATATAGAGAACATACATATCTGATTATATCATTGATGCAGATTTTCCCCAAGCTTTCTTATCTATATATTTCGTGCTTTGTCGAGTGACTTAACTTGAGTCACGTGGCTTTAAATTTTGTATCTTTGGAGGGAAATGGTATATGCTTTTTTAAGCGTTTTACTTGTCTATTAGAATTACATACTTCGATGATGCTTCTACGTGTTTTGAATTTAATGAAACTGTAGTGCTGATTTCTTCAGTTTCTATGTGGTGAGTACAATATTATCCGTTAAGTCATTGATGTCAACCCAAAATTCAGGCAATTAATAGAAAAGAAAACGATTAAATATAGAATTAATACAAGGTCAAGAGCAAATAAAAAAGTGATAAATCCAATAGATGCAGGATCAATTACTGACTTCAAACTCAAGCTTATGAAAATAGTCTTGTTAACTTTAAACTTGGAAAAACTAAAGCTATAGGGTCTACCTTGATTGATCTATCCAAGTTTCGCTATTTATAAATGAAGACAATAGATATAGGCAACTACCAATTTTAAAACAAATGATTCAAAAAGTCGCAAAAATCGAGGGTGTGGTAGCTGAGATACACATATTGTCTATTTATGTCTTTATAATGCTGCTCCTGTTTCTTCTTTCTTGACAATCTAGTTATTATAGGCATGGATTGGCTGATGATATGAGAATTTGTGGGTTTTTGGTTATTTAAATTATAAAACTAGTTTTATAAGTGCAATCTTGTAAATTGTTGCAGGAGCAAGCTAAATATAGGATGATGATGCAGCAAGATTCTGGTAAAACTGAATCATATTGGAGCAACCTTTGGGGCAATGGTAAAGATTACCAAAGTACAGGTAAGAAGGATCTAGTCATAGGAAATCGTTGACTCCTTAAAACTAATGTTTGGTAAACATCACTGCTGAATCTCAGTACAATTGCATTTTTTTTCCTTCAAATTTCATTTAGTGCAAAAGTCTTGCTTGTTTCCAAATATTATATAGCTCTTTTATGCATACGGTATAGGCACATGCTTTTCCTTAGACCATCTCGTATAGTGGCTTGCAGAATGTCGACCCACATCATTATTTATTTAGGTTTTTTGCCAAAATAGCAAAATCTAGATGGGGTGGGCTGCTCTAGCAGGCCTTGATATTTGTTGTGCAGCAATCCAACCACTTTCACCTAACGGCTATATTATAAAAATATGTATATAATATGTCCTATATTTTTGTAATATTATAATAATATTTTAAAGATATAATTTGAGGATTTTACATCGAATGGCCATCTTAACTTCTGATTTTTTGGTATATTGTTTTATTTATAGGTTTTGTGGTGTTTTTAATAATTGAGAATATATGTACTATAAAGTATATAAACATAGCGAGAGTCTCCTGTGCATATCAACGTTGCATACCAATTTTTTAAAATAGTAAAAAAATAATTTTTTTACATGACGTTTAAACATTTCATTAGGCTCATATAAAAAAAAATAACGTTTTTTGCTATTTAAAAAAATCGGTCAAACTTTGAAAGCTTTTAAAGCACTTTAAAAGCTGCAAAAGTTTGACCAATTTTTTTAAAATAGCAAAAAACGTTATTTTGAGTTGATTTTTTTTATATGGGTCTATTGAAATGTTTAAACATCATATATAAAAACTCTAACTCAAAATCATTTATAAAATGGATCCGCGCCAGGGTATGCACCGTTGGTATGTACTGGGGCCTGACTCTATAAACATATATTTGCACATATTTTCATGTGTGTGTGTGTATCAGCTATGAACAATTGCATGGGATGTACAATTGTAGCTCCAAGTCACTTGTCGGGGAGTTTTTTAAACAAGCGACTTGTTGCTTCATTAGTAAAAGGAATAATTTGGTAGAAAACACTTTTAACCTTGTGAAGTGTCTCCAATGAACGTGTCTAATAATGAAATGTGGTTGAATTGATTCACGGGTAAAGGAAGTGCTGTGCTTGTCATGATTTTTGCAATGCACAACAGCTATATTTCTAGCCAATTTGACTCAAAATTTAGCATTTCAAATAGGTTTTACCTATTTCAGCAGGCTTGTTTGAGTACACAATTTGGACTTGAGCCATTTTACAAGCCCTGGTTTTGAAATCTTCCCCCTAACTAGGTGTCCTTTTTGTGAATTGTTGGTATGATTATATTAATAATCAGTTAAAATTGCTAGATTATCATGCCACTTGTGAAGGAACTATCGAAGTATATTGTGTTACCTCCTTCATAGGCAAATACCTATCTAGTGATAAATCTTTGATTGTGGGAGATCATGGGTTTAAGTCCTTTGCTTAAAATTAATAGTAATTAGTGTAATATACATAACTTGAATCATTTTGGGTTCTTTAACATTCTTTTCTATATGTTCTTATCATTTCTATATTTCAGTTTAACCAGTGGTGTTTTTTTCATACTCTCTCTCCCCCTCAAAATATAACTGAATTTGCATGTGATGGTTGTGGTTGCAGAGGAGACGAAAGAGAGGGCAAACAGAGCTGCTGCTGCAGCTCGGAGATGGAGAGAGTACTCAAGAAGGGGCGTCGATAAACCCTCGACCTATAAACTTCCGGAGGCAGTCTCCAATCAGGAAGAATAAACCGTAAATTCTGAAAACCTTTTAATATTCTTCACTGTGTATATCACAGTCAAGTGTAATTAATTTATGTAAAGGTCTCCTTATAAATCCTGCATCTCCTGTAATATATGTATAATTCACACAGATCAGGCAACTCTGTGATTAAATTAGTCCAGTTACAGTTGAACCAATTAATGATACATAGCTGAATTAGATCATGTGAGTAGTCTGGTTTTGATTGGATGTGTTATATACTAATGTCATTGTGTGTATGTAGGCCTGTGTTTTGGCCGGATCGGATCGAAAAATGCATTTTCGGAAAAAATTAAATTTTTTTGGAAATAAAAATAATCATTCCAATTTATGATCCGATTTTTTTGGAAAATTAAAAAAATTTCCGAATTCAGAAAAATCGAAAAATGGGCAAATATAAAAAATTCACAAAATATATATTAAAAATCCAGAAATTTCGGAAATTTCAAAATTTCAAAAAAATAAATTTAGGATTTTCGCGAACTCGAAATTCTCATTTTAAAGAAACAAAGAAAAAAGATTTAACCCAGCATGTAAATACATGAGGATTTGACCTATTTTTTCATTTGTGTAGAGGTTGGAACGAGAATTTTATTTTACAGAGCACTACTTTGGAACCTTTATCCTCTCAAGACCAATGTGGGGCATGAGAAAGTATTAAAAAATCGAAAAGAAATCGAAAAAATTGAAAATCGAAAAATAATTCGAAAAATCCGGATCTGTAAAGTTTCGAAAAAATCCAAAAATCGAAAATTCAAAATTATTTCTGATTTTTCATCCGATTTTTTTTGGAAAAATAAAAAATGGTAAAATTGGAAATCGGCAAACTAAAATTGCATTCCAAATTTGGAAAAATACGGATCAAAAACAGGAAAAATCAGAAGTACGAAAAAAAATACAACCCTATGTGTATGTAATACCAGAATGATGCCCTTAAATATCTAGCTTTTCATTTAATGTAAATGACAAAGTATGTCATATATCAACCTTATCAAGGTGACTAATCTTTTTTATTCTAATTTTCTATATTTTTTATTTTTTATAGGGCTGATATTAAAACTATCCAGCGATAGCATATTTTTAATCCTCCCCACCCCCCCAAAAAAAAAAAAAAAAAAAAAAAAACACAAAAAGATTTCCATGGTCATCATCCTTACCTTAATTCCATCACAAGGAGCTCACCATATGAATTCTCCTTTTCCATTGTAGTCTATTATAAGCAATATTATCATTCAAATTTAAAGCCTTAAGATCTCTCATAATAATTTCCTCCCACGATAGCTTAGGACGACCCCTTTTCTTTTACCCTCTATTTTCAATAATCTTTCTCTTCTTATAGGTGCATCTATTGGTCTACGCAATACATGTCCATACCATCTAAGTCTACTTTCCCTTAGTTTATCGTTAATGGGAGCTATGCTTAACTTTTCTCTCACATATTGGGCGCGATTTGCGCAAAGGATTTTTACTAAAGAGCGGGTCTATCGTTGCCCTGTTCGCGATGTGCACGGTAGGCCTGTCAAAATCAGGGCTAGAAGCGACGCATGCGCTCGCCGCCGTCTTAATGACCAATAGTAGGGGCCTTCGGGTCCCAAAGGCACGTGTCGTTTGCAAAGCCTCGTTGCGGACGAGCCGCGCGGACCGCCTTGAAGTACCATTCCTACCGAGCGGTAGCGCTTGCCATTTCTAGTAATTTCTATCATCCATCGTAGCATCCTCATTTTACTAACATGGAGACTTTGTTCATGTTTTTTCTTTAAAGTCCAACATTCTGCTTCATATAGAGTTACTAACCTAACAACTGTTCTATAAAATTTTCCTTTTAATTTACTAGTGTAACACCTCGCGTAATTCTGGCGTCAGCGGCCACCAAAACTAAGCCGGGGTCACTAAATTAAATACCATTATTCGCATGTGATAGATATGAGACATATAAAATTTATTCAACAAGAAAATCATGAAATCAGTCCCAATAAATAATAATCATTAATGCGATATACATTCTATCACCATGCTAATCTCCAATAATATCCAAATCTTAAATTAAATAAAACTCCAATAAACTGAATCCATAATGAAATATCTTAATAAAATCGTAACAACTATGGAACCGAATGGCCCACCAAATCCATAATAAAAGTCGCATAATCAAATACGAAGGAAAGAAAACTAAACTAAACTAAACTATTAAGCATAAAATAACTAATCCAGCTTCACCTCTAAGAAGATCTTCAATAAATCCTATGTAGTTACTCTAATACTTATTCCTGAAAAAGATTAGTCAATGCACGGGTCAGAGCGCCAAGCATGAATACACACTACTCCCCTCAAATAGAGTCCATGAACCCAGACAGTAGCATAATACATGATAAATATCACAATAGAATATTTTAAATTAAACGAGGTATGATTAGGCACAATAACAATAAATTACTATTTACCCAAAATAATTCTTATTCAAAAATCCAACCAATATTATTTCAAATAACCAACAGTCTCATATTGTTAATTTAATTAAATTAACCCCACTTATCATTTTTCTCAATTTATTATAATGCATTGCGGTGCTCCCGCTTAAGGTGGTACTCCCACCAAATTCATATTAAGTTGCGGTACTCCCGCTTAAAGTGGTACTCCCACATGTTCTACACATTCCCCTCGTCAATAGCCAGCTGATCTGTTTAAACTATCAATCTTGCAGTATGATGAGGTTCCACTCACGATACGACATAAACACCAGCTGACCTGTTTAAACTGTCAGTCTCGGTACATTATGTCGCCAATATATTTTAATACCCGTTATTTTCTTAGGCATTAATTCTCAATTTCTCATGTTTTCTCGTTATTTTATATTTATTCACCCCACCCTTATTAGCGATGTGAGATCCTCAAAAACACCCTTGGCCCCATACCTAAGGGTCCCCCAATATATATTTACGTCCTACCTTAATTATATGATGGATTTCTATTAATAACTCTTCCTAGTCTTCTACCTAGGCTAGCGAATCGACGACACGACATAAAAATCAGCGCCACCCCGTAATCACCCATCCGTAAAAATCTACACTCACTAGTCCCATACCTAGAAAGCGTAAATCACAACTATGGCCTACCCACTAGTCCCATACCTAGCAAGTATCCTAAAATATAGGTGATTGCATACTACAAAAATTCTGTCGCCCCGCGACGTTAAATATCAACAACAATAAATCACATAATCCAACAACACATATAAACAATATCCCAAATTTGTTCGCAACGACACAATTTAATTTAATTTAGTTTAATTTAATTTAATTAATAATACAGTCTTCGTTATAATTCTTAACACAATTATTTCCATATAATTATTTGAGATTATTCAACATGCAAGTTTATGAAACATATCATCATTGTCCCCTTTTATTAACAACATAACTAATATGTGTGCGAACTCGTCCATAAAATTCTACATGCGATCCTACACCCAAAATAAACCCAAAACCCATCTCTAACCTATGCACCCAAGGGATATGAATATTAATTCAGATTAATAATTTTAATAAAACAATATCAAAAAATTAATGTCCACTTTCTCTAATTAAGGTTACTAATTTATTTTAAGAAAACATCTAATTAAGGGTTTATGCGACACTTAAAACGTATAATATTAAAGGAAATGAATAGAGTATTCATGCCTGAGTAAAAATCGTTCACAAATTTTGATTA
This sequence comes from Sambucus nigra, assembly GCA_949130495.1. NCBI lineage: Eukaryota > Viridiplantae > Streptophyta > Magnoliopsida > Dipsacales > Adoxaceae > Sambucus > Sambucus nigra. The sequence continues at coordinate 215,883,086 of OX422214.1, read as the reverse complement.
GACGGTTGAATTCCTCTCAAAAAATTAGCAAAGAGTTGTTCTTGAACAATCTTGAGAAAATCCCGATTAAGCCTTCAAATCTTGAGTTAAAATCTTGATTAAGTTTGGGGCCAAAGTTTGTAGATGGAAGGAAATAATTTTAGAAGAGGCTTCCTGTGCAATAGTTTGTGAAAAAGTGATTTATGAAGTCCAGCCACGAATTAGTCATAATATATAAGTGATTTAGGAATTTGAGTACAATTAGGATGCTAATTTCCCTTAACCATCTGCCACAAGCCGAATCGATTCGGCTTAGGTCCGAATCGATTCATCCCCTTGAGACCTGCCCAATTCTGCTAGTTTATAAATATAAATAAAATTTATATAAAACTTAAAAACCAACATATTAAATTATTAACAACAATTAAATCCCCAAATTTTATTTTCTCAACTTTCCAAATTTAATTAAATAATTACTGAATTAAATTACAGGGTGTTACATACTTCCCCACTAGCATAAGAATTTTGTCCTTGAAATTCGATAAAGCGTAAATGCGCAAAATAAAATAAGGCTCACATATGCCTACCCATACCATGATCGATGCCCACACACCCAATTCTACTCCATGCGAATCGCGGTAAAGTACAATATATATAACACCTGTATATATAAGTATCTAAACAAAATACATACCGTACTACTAGTGACGTCGTGGCCCCGGCTGCCTCAGCCCGAGGTTGAGTAAATAACACTTACCCAGTCCGGTCAGTGCCGGTACCGCTGACACTCCCTGAACACTTGTCGCTACTAGAATTGGAGGCCTCAGTCCTTGTTGCCCCTGTACTCCTTGACCTTGTTGTCCTTGTGTGACTTGGACCTATTGGCCCTGTGTCGCTTGGTCCTGTTGGACCTCTCTCTTGAAACACTTAGCCTCTCGATGCCCTATTTTTCCACACATAAAACACGCACCCTTAAAAGGTCTTGAATTCATACCCCAGTTTTGCTCACCCTGTTGTCCCTGTCCCTGTATTTGGGGACCCTGCGGAACACCCCAGCTATGTTACTATTGACCCCTCATCTGCCTCTTCCATGCCTGGTCATTGCGACCCTTATTTTATGCTCCTTGTCCATTAGACTCTTGTCTCCTTCCAAACTTCTTTTGATAATTAGATTTCTCTTGCCATAGTAACATTGCGATATCCACCACCTGAGCATAAGTATTGTATGACATATTTCCTAACACCATCTGCCTAATCGACCAAGATAATCCCTTAATGAAGCATTCCATCTTCTTCGCCTAAGTGCTAACCTCCTCCGGTACAAACATAGATAAATTAGTGAACTCCTATTCATACTCAACAATCGACTTTGAACCTTGCTACAAGTCCATAAATTATCTATTCTTCGCACTCCTAATAGCGTACGGAAAGTACTTATTATTAAATTTTATCATAAAATCTCCATAACTCAATCGGTCCCTATCCTCCGATGTGGTGACAGTCTCCCACCACCGTAATGCATCGCCAGCCAACTTTAATATAGCCAACATCTGTTTCTGAACGTTTGTGCAGTCCACCATCCTCAAGTGTCACTCCATATCTCTCCCCATTTGGTGATCAACCATTGGGTTAGATCCCCCTACGAATGTGGGAGAATTTCCCTATGGAAGCTGGTCCTTACCCTATCCCAAGCTGAAACGGGTGTACCCTGTTGCTTTGCCTCTAAAGTCACCCATATCTGTTTCCCCATTTCCATCTCGGTCACCGTGGCCTCACGTATGATATCCTTTAACCCCTTGGCATCAAAAGCAAACTGTTTCTACCTCTCTTGACCTGCGGATCCAGAAATTGACCCCTCTCTCCTATCCCCAGTCCTCCTAGTGTTCGCCATCTGAAAAGAAAGGAACAAAAACAACATCAGACTCAAAATAAATAGAGTACAAATCATCAAAAGGAATCAAAGATAGCAACGCGGAAACTAAAGCGGACTCACAACCTACGAGACCCAAGACCGTGCTCTGATTCCATCGGTAACACCTCGCATAATTTTGGCGTTGGCCGCCACCAAAACTAAGTCGGGAATCACTAAATCAAATACCATTCTTAGCACGTGAAAGATATGAGACATATAAAATTCATTCCACAAGAAATCATGAAATCAATCCTAATAAATAATAATCGTCAATGCAATATGCATTTCATCACCATGCTAATCTCCAATAATATCTAAATCTCAAATTAAATAAAACTCCAATAAACTGAATCCATAATGAAATATCTGAATAGAATCGTAATAGCTGTGGAATTGAATGGCCCACCAAATCCGTAATAAAAGTCTCATAATCTAATGCGATGGAAAGAAAACTGAACTAAACTACTAAGCGTAAAATAAATACTCCAGCTGCAACTCCAAGAAGATCTCCAATAAATCCTATGCATCTACTCCAATACTTCTTCCTGAAAAAGGTTAGTCAATGCATGGGTCAGAGCCCCGAGCATGAATACACACTACTCCCCTCAAATAGGGTCCATGAACCCATACAATAGCATAATACATGATAAATATCATAATAGAATATTTTAAATTAAACGAGGTATGATTAGGCACAACAACAATAAATCATTATCTATCCAAAATAATTCTTATTCAAAATCCAACCAATATTATTTCAAATAACCAACAGTCTCATATTATTAATTTAATTAAATTAACCCCACTTATAACTTTTCTCAATTTATTATAATGCATTGAGGTGCTCCCGCTTAAGGTGGTACTCCCACCAAATTCACATTAAGTTGCGGTACTCTCGCTTAAAGTGGTACTCCCACATTTTCTACACATTCCCCTCGTCAATAGCCAGATGATCCCTTTAAACTGTCGATCCTGCAATATTATGAGGTTCCACTCACGACACGACATAAACACTAGCTGGCCCATCTAAACTATCGGCCCCCGCACATTATGTCGCCAATATATTTTTGGGGCTTTGTAAATTTATGACATATTGTAATACGTATTCTGGAAATAGGACAATAAACATTTTGTTTCCAGTTTTAGTTCCTATTTATGAATAAATCCGTTGGCGCGGACCCATATCCATAAAACGTCAACCAATCATAGCATGCCACGTCAGCAGATAATTTAAAAATAGTAACAAAAAATGAAAACAAAATGTTTGTTGTCCTAAATCCATAACTAATATTATTTTATGTCCTAAAAGTGCATAATCTATATATTTTAATACCCGTTATTTTTTTAGGCATTAATTCTCAATTTCTCATATTTTCTCGTTATTTTGTATTTATTCACCCCACCCTTATTAGCGATGTGAGATCCTGAAAAATATCCTTGATCCCATACCTAAGGGTCCCCCAACACATAATTACATCCTACCTTAATTATAAGATGAATTTCTTTTAATAACTCTTCCTAGTCTTATACCTAGGCCAGTGAATCGACGACACGACATAAAAATCAACCCCACCCTGAAATCACCCGTCCGTAAAAATTTGCACTCACTAGTCTCATACCTAGAAAGCACTAAGGCCTACCCACTAGTCCTATACCTAGCAAGTATCCTAAAATATAGGTGAGAGCATACTACAAAAATTCTATCGTCCCCGCGATGATAACTATCAACAACAATAAATTACATAATCCAACAACACATATAAACAATATCACAAATTTGTTCGCGGTGACACAATTTAATTTAATTTATTTTAATTAATAATACTGTCGTCGTTATGATTCTTAACATAGTTATTTCCATATAATGATTTGAGATTATTCAACATGCAAGTTGATGAAACATATCATCATTTGTCCGCTTTTATTAACAACATAACTTACATGCATGTGAACGCGTCCCGATTTTATTTAAAATAACCCCCATAAAATTCTACGTGCGATCCTATACCCAAAATAAACCCAAAACCCATATCTAACCTACGCACCCAAGGGTTATGAATATTAATTGAGATTATTAATTTTAATAAAACAGTTACAAAATTAATGTCCACTTTCTCTAATTAAGGTTACTAATTTGTTTAAAGAAAACATGTAATTAAGGGTTTAGGCGACACTTAAAATGTATAATACTAAAGGAAAGGAATAGAATTTTCATGCCTAAGTAAAAATCGTTTGCAAATTTTGATTAGACGGTTAAATTCCTCTCAAAAAATTAGCAAAGTGTCGTTCTTGAACAATCTTGAGAAAACCCCGATTAAGTCTTCAAATCTTGAGTTAAAATCTTAATTAAGTTTGGGGCCAAAGTTTGTAGATGGAAGGAAATGATTTTAGAAGAGGCTTCTGATGCAAACGTTTGTGAAAAAGTGATTTATAAAGTCCAGCCACGAATTAGTCATAATATATAAGTGATTTAGGAATTTGAGTACAATTAGGATACTAATTTCCCTTAACCATCCCGCCGCCTCTGCCACAAACAAAATCGATTCGGTTTAGGGCCGAATTGATTCGGCCCTGGCGACTTGCCTAGTTCCGCTAGTTTATAAATATAAGTAAAATTAATATAAAACTCCTTTTTAACTCTGATTTTAATTCCAATTGAAAATTTATTTTTAAATAATAAAAAACACTATTTCAAATTATTAACAACAATTAAATCCTAGAATTTTATTTCTCTTGAATTTTCAAATTTATTTAAATAATTACCGAATTAAATTATGGGGTGTTACAATTAGTTATCCTTTCATCGCATAACACTCCACTTGCTTGTTTTCATTTCATCCAACCAGTTGACATTCTACTCGTAAAATCCTCATCAATATCCCCATTACTTTGTATCATTGAACCTAATTAACGAAATTTATTAGTTTGATTTATCACCTTTGCTTCAAGATTTAACATTATGCGCTATCAGACGCCTGATTATTAAAATTACATTCCATAAATTCAGTTTTATTTCTACTAATTTTTAGTCCCTTAAACTCTAAAGTATTTCTCCAAGTATTTACTCTCATCGCTAAGGCCTCCTTTGAAGTTTCTACTAAAGCTATATCATCCGCAAACAACATACGCAATGGGACATCTTCTAGTATGTTCTTAGTAATATCATCTAATACTAAGGCAAATAAGTAAGGACTTATGACCGATCCTTGATGCATTCACACTTTAATCGTAAAATTATTAGTTTATCCACAATTAGTTCTTACTCTAGTCTTTGTGTTATCATGCATATCTTCAATAACTTTAATGTAAATCATAGAGATTATTTTCTTCCTTAAATCCCACCATATTATATCCCTAGGTACTCTATCATATGCCTTTTCTAAGTCTATAAAGACCATGTGCAAATTTTTATTCTTACTTCTACATTTCTCCATTAACTGTCTTAATAAGTAAATAGCTTCCGTTGTGGATCGCCCTGGCATAAATCAAAATTGATTGTCCGAAATAGTTGACTTATTTCTTAATCTTTGTTCTATAACGTTTTCTCGTAATTTCAGTATATCCTATTTGTAAACATATATAGTAAATATTTACTACATAAATAAATAATATAACCTATTGAGAAAATATTTTGATATTATCTATTAGGAAATGTCTTATATAAATATAATTTTTTTGTCCACTAATCACCTCCCCTTAAAAGCATCCTTTGTCCTCAATGATCTAACGTGAGATGTCTTCTTACCAATTCCTAGTAATGCTCTAACTAGATTTTGTATTGAACCATTGGACTCTTGGGGCAGTGTAAAGTTTGAAAGTTAAAGAGAAAAGGTATGCATAACTTAAGGGACTTTGTCTTCCAAATATGATTTTGTACCTCACTTTTATAACCACTCATGTGTCCACTATTCCCACTAATTTATCCACTCTTGCACACTATGATTACTCTTCAACTTAACAAAATAAAAACAAGGACATTGAGCTTGGTTTCAAAAGAAAAAAAGGAGATAAAGATAAACAAGACTTGAAAAAATGTCTCTTTCATAAATGTTCACTTGAAAAATAATTTCTCTCTTAAATGTTCTTTGCAAATTTTTCACAAAGAAAATATTTCTCCTCCAAATTGTAATATGATATTGAGCAATTAATTTGGGATCGGTGTTAGTATGCCATATAACTACAATGCATAGTTATATGAGACAAAGGAGATTTTAGGCTTGTTTTATCCCGGGGACGACATGACTGTATACTATCTGCACAGTACCTAGTCCGTGACTCAACCCACTAATCGTTTACTACAAATTTCATAAATAATCGAGGTAATATTGTTTATTTTTACTGCGTAGGAAATATTTGATTTACAAAACATGTTGTTCACATTTGCGATATTCGTATGAGGTAACACCTTATTTTGAGTACTAGACTAATATAAAATATCATTTTAATTTTTTGAATTCTTCATAAAATTCTCTGATGTGATTTTTAATCACAATATCTAAATTGTATCAACATGGACTCGTGTTTGCGCCAACGATAATTGCCTTCGTTGATGATTCTTTGATTTGGAAGCGCAACAGGTTTAGCTACCTTTTGACCCGTATTTGTGATAGGAAGCTCAATGATGGGTGTGCCATGTTGGCAAATCTTATTTTTTATCATTAAGACGTGGAACACAAGGTATGGCAGTTATAGTATTATAAAAAGTAGGTTATTTTCGTCATTAGATAGTATCTGATAAGGCTTAAATAACTTGGGTTATAGCTTGTAATGTCCCCTCATGACACCTATGGTGTAGTCTCTGTTATTCAAAATATATTTTTTTAATTATTTTACAAAATATATAAACATGAATTAATTCAAAAATAATAATTTAAAATTAATATAAATATGAACTTACGGTGACGAACGATGCATAATAATTCCTTGATTGAGGCAAGTGTTCAACACTATGTCCTTGACATGATATTTTTCCCGCACAAGTGATCGACGGACTCAACAACAATTATCTCATAGGATACAAAAATATCACTTGCAATAGTAGAACTCCAAATTGCAAGTCACTTGTGAATCAACAATGCAGAACTCTCTATTTTGATGTGGACTAAAATGGACTAAGAAAAGACATTTTTTTTGTCTTAAAAACTTGAGAATAAAAGATTGACCGACGGTTAAAATTGGTTGGAAAAAATCCCAACAGTTGACTGTTGGGAGAAAACTAATAAAACTGAAAAATCTAACAGTTAACAATTGAAAGAAAGAAAAAAAATAGAATAAGAATATAAGCCAAAAATAAGTAAAATAAACCAAAAAAATTGAACTAAAAAAATAATAACAGACCCAATAAAAATGGCCCAAAAGCTATGGTCGGGTCGATGACGACGCGCCATATGGAATTTGAAGTCAACTCAAGCCCCTCCCCCCCCCCCCCCTCAAAGAGTTGGGATACCCCAAGAGCACCAAGGCTTTAAGTCAAAATGGGTTATAATATACTCTACCCATTTTCACATTCTTTCTATATGAGATAAGAGCTTTAACATAATACTTCAATCAAATTTCATGTTCCAAGTGGGTACTTTGAGCTACAATTTCTCATTAATTAATTTATGATTTTACACATGTGAGTATACCACGTTATACTCCTCGCGGAGGAAAATGCGTTACCACTTTGAACCGTCTTGAAAGATGCGTGGGTCCCATATTAATTTGACCTTAAAGTTGACTAAAATATAATTTTGTCAACTCAATTAAATACCATAAATTCCAACAATCACCCACATGAATGAAATTGGTTGAATCAACATAAAAGACTACGCATACACTAAGAGAGTTCTACATAAGAGTTTATTCATCAAGAAAGACAACTTTTGGCCTTAAATCTTCCTAAGTAAGATATATCAGATTTACTTACTGATCGATGAACGCGATGTCTTGAATTGTTCAATGCTTAGTATAAATCTAGCCAATGTACTTCACACAATATTTTTTTGAACAAAGTTGGTTCTTTCATTTGTGTTCATTTTGTCCTTGAATAATTCCTTATTTTGTGAGTGCTTTAGAGAATTTCAGCCTTTCAAAGTTCTCATAGAAGAGGCCCTTTTATGCTCACATATGTGACTTCCCATTGCGAGTATCCTACTATACCCCACTTGAATTTACCAAATACAGGATTCATTAAAAGTTAATATTATTCTTACTTACATTGTAGGCAACATTGTTTTAACATGGGAATATATTTGAGTTTGAAACTCATCAGTGCTATCTTCAAAGAGTCAGTAAAAATTCTATTGCCCCTTTGAACCTAAATCTTAGGATCTGCAGTCAGCTAGGAAGGGTTGCCATCAAGATAACTCTTTATTTAGTAGGCTTTAATCCCATTCCCCTCAATAAATTATACATTTTCTCTCTAATCAACCCTTTGTTTAATGGATCCACTATATTGTCCTTAGACTTAATATAATTATGAAAGGGACATAGGTTCCTGAAAAATACCATTTTTTAGTTTCAAAGGGATGGTTAACCAAATAATTCAATTTTTAATTTCTTTAAATCAATTTTCTCTTCTTACACAGAAACTTCAATTGAAGTTCTAAATTATGCAAATCAAACCAAATATGAATTTCGCCAAATTAATGATTCCGACTTGAATTAAAGTAAACTAAAATTTTCCAATTTAATTAAGCACCAATTAAATCATTTTTATGTGGTTAAACCAATTTTATCTTGTTAAACCTAAGCATGCTTCTAGGTGTGAATTTGCAAGATAAAATAAATACAACCATAATGTCGCAATGTATAAGGAAAATTCACAATGAAAAAAACCTCGAGCGGTCCAACCACAAGTCCACTAAGTACGAAATTACAAAAGGACACGATATAATACTTACATAATGACTTGACGCCCTCTTAAGCCTTGACGGTCTTCGTTCCTTCAACCGTTGCCTAGTGACAATGTAGGAGTCCACCTATGTTTCGGATTCCACCGAAGGGGCACAGCTACCGTCAAACACACGGAGTCCACCTTATGTACACCACGAACACGGAATCCACCTTATGTACACCACGAACACGGAATCCATAGAGATAAATAATATAAATAGTGTAGAGAATAAACCCCGGTGCCAAAACTGATCCAAAAAATATATCATGTAGAAACTTGGATCATAAAATGAACTGGGTGTAAACTTGATTTTTGTTTTGAAAGATAAATCATTAAATATTAACAGAAACGTAAGGGACTTTTTGAAAGAGTGTTTGATCTAAAAGTTTGGAAAAAGTCTCTTGAAAAAGTTAATTCCCTCACTACATAAATGGGTGGTAAAAGTATTGAGAGGTTATGGAGAAAAAAATTCTTGAAAACTGACAATTTTTGCAATTTTTTTTATCGTTCGAACGACTCTCAATCTCGTTCGAACGACATCGAACGAGATGTCACCTCACGCAAAAAAAATCTTGTTAGAAGTCATTCGGACGAGGTTGTAAGAGGGTACTTTAGATTATAGATGGAGGCGTAACTCCTATTTGAGTATAGTAATGATAAGCTAATTTGGCCAAAGCTTTGGATTGATGATAGGACACACAAACACAAACCCAATGAAGATGGACTCAGTTTAAACTCACAAAGCTCTCGTGTATAACTCAAGAAATAGTAATGAACTTTATAAGTAACTTAGCTAGAGGGAGAGAAGTAAGCACCCTAGATACACCTGGTAGGCAGGTAGAAACACACCAAAAACCTTCAAGAACCTCTGTCAAGTATTAAAAGCTTCGTAATAAATAACAATGGTGAGTGAGTAAACCCTCCGGTTCTCAATAACTCTCTCTGATGTGTATTCTCTCTAGCAATAACTCCTGAACTCTCAACAGATCGTCCTCTCCTCAGGGGTTGTTGGGGTCCTTAAATATCCCCCCACACCATCCCCGAGGCAACTCAGTCATTAGAGACTATGAAAGATATCCCTCATACTTTATGTCACAACATTAAATGTCTGATGCACTAGTGGTCTTCACATCATAAACATTAAATGCCAAGACATGCCTTTTGTCTAACCACTGTGTGTCAGGGGGCTGTTGTCGCAGAGGTGGCTCACCAACTGCCTGACAGCCCTAAATACCACTGTGGTTTACTCAAGTGCAAATCTGACATTGTTTAGCTCGTTACTAACATCACCTATAGTAGATGTGACATTAAGTAGAGGGCTGTTTGGTTCTCAACTCAACGCCCGATGGAACTCCAAGCTACTCCGCCTGAGGTTCCATGGCCAGAGTCCTTCGGTATTTTTTACCAGGTGTATCTAAGATGGTTAGGACAAGACCCAACGGCGCCTCACTTCTCAATCCTCCAAACCCGGTCCCTCTAAAGTTTCCACGACGAGGTCATCTGATAGAGCATGAAATCTCTCACAGGCCTTGCCAAGCCTGGTCTCTCGCGAGTACCATTTGACCTCACACTAAAACTCGTTATCATTCTCGTTACAACATTACAACCGTTATAGCTTACAGTCAACATGAACAGAAATACAGTATGACTAATACAACAAGATAAAGTATGAGTTGCCACGCCAAGATGCCTCGCTGAGTTGCCACGCTTGAGTTGCCACGCTTGAGCTGTCTCGGTTGCTTAATCTCAAACACTATTACCAATTAGGGAATTATCCCTACTCTGAGTATTACCTTCATGCCCCTTCTACATTTTCCCCTTCGTGGAGAGATTTGTTGGAACAATAAATGTCTGCACGAAACTTCTCAATCCGATGAACCCTCTCTGCGTGAAAAATTCTGGCCTCCTCTATTCGTTAGAACCAAAGCATTATAATCTCCTGGAAAAAGTAAAATTCTCCCCGATGTACCTGAGCGGAAGCGCCATGACTTATTGGGGCTTGGGCGAAGGGACATCGCCACTTTTTCCTTATGCTGAGCCTCAACCGTTCTAGCTTTATTATTTGAACTTCTCCCGAAAGGCCTACTATCCTTCTCAAATACTCGTTTGGGCTCTTGGTAAGTAAAATTCTCCCTTGGAATGCTTCGCCATGTTCGAAAAAGCAGAAATTCTTCCCGATGTAACTGAGTCATAAATTCTCAAATACTCGTTGGGACATCTTTTCCGTTGGGAGAATTATTAGGTATGTCTGACACAATTTTGGCGCCAAAACATAAACTTGGTTAGGAAGGCAATCCTTTCTATTCCCCAGATCTCACTTCGTATTTGACGTAGCGCTGTCTTTTTCACTGTCCAAAACACTTCCCGAAGTGCCACGTGTGCCTTTAAAATGATTATAGGCGGTTTGGCACGTACGGGGGTGGGGATGGGGGGTGGAAAACTCAAACGACAAGTAAAAAGGGTTTAAAAGTTTCAAACGTCTCTCTATTTCAAACCTTTATCTTCTTCTTCTTCTTCTTCTTCTTCAAGCTTTCAAATTTCCTGAGAGAGAGATCTTTGTGCGAGCTCTGTGCGACCTCCATTGTTGCCCCCCTTTTTGCTCAGCCGCCTTCTCTCATCTTTTGCACCACCATCTGCGGTTGTGCCCCTCCCTATTCATTTCTAACTCTTCTTTTACCAGACCTTTTCGTACTTCGGTTGTCTGCAATGGCCTCTTCAAGCAACCCTGCCACTCCTACCACCAGTGCTCCTCCTGCCACCCCCGTTGTCACAGCCCCTTCTGCTGCCTCATTGGTCGCTGTTCGTCAAGAACAGTTGCACTTCTACCTTCGGTCCCCCATTTTTGGCGAAGGTGATGACTTTTTTGGGTTTTGCAAGAGCTGCATTTTTAACGCCAAGTATGATGCCCTGATGTTTGGTGATGAAGACGAGATTTCTGATGAATGGGGCTTTTTACCTCTCGAGGGGACTCTCAAATTTCGTGTTGAGCGAGGGGACTTACCATGGTCCCACATTGATTTTGAAAGTCCTGGGGGCTCTCCTGCTCACTTTGCTGCTTGGAACTCTCATATGTAGAGTTCCCACATTGATACCCTCGCTAAGATTGGGCTACATTGAGCTAAGTGGTTTGGTGAGTTCATCCTCTCTAAGAATAACACTGCCCTTCCCGTTCTGGTGTCTCGCTGGAATGATACCACCCACACGTTCATCGCTGTGTGGGGGGAATTTACAATAACGTTGGAGGACGTGTGCGAGCTCTTAAGACTTGAGGCAACAGGTCATGAGCCCTATTTCGATGAAGCCCTGGATGCGCAAGAGGCTGCCGACCATTTTGAGTTGGATCGTATATGCCGAAGATGCATTGGTGCTTCAAATAAAGCCACATTCACTCCCCTTATCAACTACTTCTTCAAAGACCCTTCGGATGGAAGTTCCTCCGAGGTCGCCCCTGGACAAGGTACATCATTAGAGCTTCCTGCCTATATCCTTGTCATTCTTTCTCGCTTATTTTTAACTGGAAAACCCAACGACCAGCCTCGAAGGGATCTCATCAATCTATCTCTCCGATTGGCCTGGGGTATCAAGCTCCCTCTGGCTGCAATCGCCTTGGGGTCCCTCTACACATGGCTTGATAGGGTCCTTTTTGACATGGAGCGATCTATGTATCGTTACAACCTAGCTAATTTTGCCAACTGCATTCTCCTGATGGGTTTCCTTTATTTGGGCTTCCCGATCGTAGCCGCCAAGACTAGCCGTCGTCCCTCGAGGGAAACAATCCTGCCCCCTCGCTCATTTGTTTACCACAAGAGGCAGAGCCGAAAGGAGTTGACCTCCTTTATTGATGAATTTTCAAGTTTTATAATGAGGCCCTATGGGAAGGATATTTTCCTCTATACTTGTGATATTTTCAAGCATGGGGCAAGAGTGGTCCAGCCAATCACCGTAGACCTCATTACCGAAGACCCCTCATTGGCCGTTGTACTTCTATTTTCATCGGGATACCTGCCTCATACACCGAGTGGGGATACAACAGCGAACATTATAATCCCAATCGATGCAGTCGTTAGTTTGGCTTTGATCAAGGGGATCCTCACCCGGTGTTTCAATTATCTAACCCCAAGGTATCTTTTGGCGAGGCATGTTCCCTATTCTCCTCGACGGCCGCGTAGGGAGTGAGTTCGACATTGGCTAGGCAAGTCACCATCCCCAACATCACTAGGAAAGGGGACGTTACCCCTCTGTTTGACACAAAGTATTGGCATAGGCAGTTGGGCCAGATTGCTGAATTCATCGAGGGTGATCCCGTGTATCCCTCACTTCTTTTGTTTTCTTCCCTGGAGCTGGTCCTGAAGGGCAATTTCTTTCTCGAGGTTGAGTTCCCTCTAAGTCAGACCCTTAAATCACCTCCCACGAAACTTCCTCCATAATGCCCCATGATCCCTGTTGCCACGCCCAAATCAAAGGCCGCTGCGACCCCCAAACCATCTGTCCCCACGGTCGAAGCTATCACGGGAGAATGGCCTTCTGAGCCACCTACCAAGAAAGCCAAAAAGTCCAAGTCTAAGAAGGCTAAGGCCAAATAAAAAATGCAAACTCCATTGGAGGCATTGCCAATTGCCTCCGTTCCCCCTCCTATGTCTCCGGAACTGGCTGAAGAGCTGAGGAGGCGGGTAGAGGCCGAAGTTGCCCAGATAAATGCTGAATTCCAACGGTGCGCAGTGGCCATTCCTCCTCTGGGTACATTCCTTAAAATTGTGGTTGATCTTAGTGAGCCATTAGCAAAAAGAAGAAGAAGAAGAAGGTCGAAGGTGCCTGGAAGTGGTGGTGTCACGAGCTCAAGAAGGAAGACGCTGGGTACTAAGCCCTAGAAGAAACATATATTTGAGCGACCTTCATCACCAGCTCCTTCTGCCCTTTCTTCTTCGCCATCTTCACTAGTGGTTATATACTCTCGTTCTCCCTTCGGATCTGAGGTATGTGTGCATTATTTATTTCTCATTCTTCTTTTTGTGACATAGCTTCCATACTTATTGCCTGATATCTTTGGTGCAGGGAGTTAAAGAAGTGAGGGTCAGTCCTCCCAGTCCCCCCCAGTCCCCCAGTGAGTCGTTTCGTAGGGGGACATTGCAGTACTCCTTTAGCCGCTGCCGCCCTTCCCTGTTCTCCTTTAATAAGCCTCACCTATTCATGCCATTCCTCCTCCCATCGATCCAGGGATTCCGCCACAGGTGCCGCTGAGATGTCTGGCCAGCCCGAGGCAACTGTTCCAGCTTCCTCTGAGTTACCCTCGGAGCGGGAGCTCTTTCTTCCCCTGGTTGTGGTTGAAGAGAGTGTCCCACAGGTAAATGTCTTTTTCAAGCGTTGCATCTTTTATTTGTCCCATTGATTTATTCCTCAATTGTAACATGTTGGGCTATTTTAGGTGGAAGGGGTGTCGCTGATAGCCAACATTCTCCTTCCTCCCGTACTGTCAAGACCCATTACTGCAGTTCTCCTCTTTAGTGCCATAACGGGGGTAAGATAAGTGCATTTATGTCTCTTATCCCTTTGAGATTACTCCTTTCATCTAACATTTGTATTTACATTTGTAGCTCTCTCCAAGTCTTTCTCCTCCTTTCGCGTTGAGTGGCCTTATTCCTTCTCAGGCCCAGGTTGGAGTAGCTGCTCTAGTTGGGGCATCTCTTGAAGGTCCAACATCTCCTTCTGATGATGCGCCCGTGTTGGCCATAGTAACCTATGCTGGCGAGGGGAGTGTGCCTACCTTTGAGGCTTCTATATCCAAGGGCTCTGTTGAGGCTGCTGAGGTAATGAGCCCACCTCCCACGATTTCTAGCATCATGGCTCCCGCGGTGACTACCCCTCTCGCTCCTGCTGCTGGTGAGGAGGTACTTCTTTAATTTCTCAGTATTTCTTAGCTTCTCTAAATCCACCTATGTGGGTGACTTAATCAATGAAAACACTTATTTAATATTATTTTATAAAGTCAAACCTGTAACAGCGCCTTAACAATGAAAACATTTGTTAAGATTTTTTTCCCACAAACTCCACCTATAACGGTGATTTAACAATGAAAACATTTGTTAAGATTTTTCCATAAACTCCACCTATAACGGCGACTTAACAACGAAAATACTTGTTAAGATTTTTTCACAAACTCCACCTATAACGGTGACTTAACAACGAAAACACCTGTTAAGATTTTTTCATAAGCTCCACCTGTAACGGTGACTTAACAACGCAAGCACTTGTTAAGATTTTTCCATAAACTCCACCTGTAACGGTGACTTAACAACGCAAGCACCTGTTAAGATTTTCCATAAACTCCACCTATAACAGTGACTTAACAACGAAAACACTTGTTAAGATTTTTTCGTGAACTCCACCTATAACGGTGACTTAACAACGAGAACACTTGTTAAGATTTTTTCGTAAACTCATTATTTCTCTTGCATGTTCTCAGGTTGCTCGATAGGACTCTCCACTAATTCCTTCGTCCATTGCCTTGTCGATTCGTGAACCTGTCTCATCCGAAGAATCTAGCCATAATGATCAAGGTTCTACGATCGGTGCTGCGAAGAAAAGCGAATCTGGGTGCGAGCTTCCCCCGCCTGACTTGGATCCTCACGCCTTCTGCTTGATGGTACTCCAGCGTTCTCCCTAAATACCCGCTAATCATGGTTTGGTCATCGAGTAACTTGTGAGTTATCATCCTGAAACCTTCACGGTGGACTGCATTCGTTACAACATCTCAGTTATGAGCTACAGGCTCCAAGGCATGGCCATCGTTATTGCTGATATTTCCAACACTCCAACTGCGAACGTGACCAGACCCATCCTCAACTAGTTCTTGGGCTATCTGAGGGAGTTAGGTCATGACGGGTTCCATTTTGACTGGCTCATCGTACATTTGAAGACTTTGAAAAGCCAGCAGTTGGACAGCTAGAGGGAGCTTTTACGAAAACATCAGGAGGGTCAGAGGGCCGAGGAAACCAAGCTGGTCGAGCTAGCACCTCTCCTCGGAGCTATTGATAAGGAGGTGGAGGACCTCGAAGAAGCTCTGTGTTTGGCGAAGCTAAAACGAGAAAAACTTCTTATCGAACGTATGCAAGCACAGACTAGGTTGGAAGTTTCCATTAATGCCCAAATGTCTTGCTTAGAAGCTTCTTCGGGCCTTCCTGGAGATTTTTTCTCCTCCCCAGATTTGTGGTTCCTCTTAGGTTAATGAGTTTTTGTAGATGTATTTTCCTTTCTTCTCATGTAATTTCTTGGGCGATAGTTCCCAATTTTATAATACTCCAAAGTATATGAATGAAAAAATACTTATTCTCATGCCATTTATTTGTGTTATAGCTGTTTACATAGATTGTAAAATATGAAGTTCTGTAGTTCCTTCATCTTTACTTGAATTAAAATAAAGAGAACTTGCATAAACAAAATGAACTTGTATATTCATATCAGTTAGATACATTAGTGACCCCAAACGTAATTGCTTACATGTGATAGACCTTTAACTATTTGTTGTTAATCGTAAATGGCCTGTCTTCTTCTATCTTAGAAATTAAGCAATAACTTGAGTCATGAGCCTCCTTTACGATGAAAGGTCCCTCCCAATTCGCTGCAAACTTAGGTAGAGGAAGCCCCCTAATATGTTTAACTGCTGCCTTTAATGCGAGATCTCTCTCCACGAATTTCCTTGGTCTCACCAAGTTATCATATGCCCTGGAGAGCTGTTTCGTATACATTTGAAAGTGTTGCATCAGATTATCCCTGTGTTCGTCCAACGCTTCTAACTTCACGTGTCTATTCTAAGGGAGCATGCTTCTTTGCAGAGCCTATCGAGCTGAGGGAACCTCTAACTCTATCGAGAGAATTTCCTCAGCCCCATAAATAAGAGAGAACGGCGTATACCCTATAAGCTTCCTCTTAGTCATCCGATAGGCCCATAAAACGGCTGGTATCTTGTCATCCCACAATCCTGGGAAATCCTCCATCGTTTTAGCCAAGATATTGACCAAAGTCTTATTAGTTGCTTCCGCTTGACCGTTCCCCTTTGGGTATGCCACCGTCGAAGTGTGGTGGACAATGGAGTATTTGTCTGTGAGCATCGTTACCTCTGAATTGACAAAAGGGGTTCCGTTGTCTGAAAGGATGACCTTTGGGATCCCAAAACGATAAATAATGTATTCTCTGATGAAGTTGCTCACCACTCCTCTTGTTTCCCTTCTCAGTGGTATCGCTTCGACCTACTTTATAAAATTCTCCGTTGCTACCAAGATACATATCTTCCCCCTCGAAGAAGGGTGCATTACCCCTACCAGGTCGAATGCCCAAGTGTGAAAAGGATAAGGCATTGCTAGGGAGTGTAAGTCCACTGACGGGGCATGGATCATATTTCCATGAAGCTGGCAAGTCTTGCACCTTCGAACGAACCCAACAGAATCTTTCTCCATCGTTGGCAAATAGTACCCCAAAGTCATCAACTGGTCATATAACTTGGCCCCTCTTATATGAGCTGGATCGTGCGCCTGTTTGATAACCTCGGTCGCTTCTTCCTTCGTGATGCAACGTAACGGCTTGTTAAAGTACCCCCTTCGATAGAGCTGCCCCTCTTGGATGTAGAATCTCGGGCCCTTCATCGGAGTCCCATTGCATTAATTTTCTCTGTTGGGATAACTTCATCTTTAATAAAGTCAATATAGGGTTGTCTCCAGTCAGGCTGAGTCTCTACGAAATGACATTCTGCTGCCTCAAAGAACAACTTGCATTTATCGCACCTCCGTTGTAACTCGGCTGTATCCTGCTTCATGCTAGGCCAGAAATACCCTTTTGAATCCTTCTATAAAGGGGGATCTCAGTTATTTCACAGTGTTCTTCGTGCGTTTTCTTTAATCTCTGCCCTGCTTCTTCTGGGCCGATGCACCTTGACAGCCATCCTCCTACGTTTCTGAAGTAAAGGTTCCCTTGGTTTGTAAAGTACCGGGTTAATTCTTTGAGCCCCATCGTTCCTTCACCAGACTCCAGCTGCCTCTTAATCTCTCCCCTCCAGTCTGCATCCTCCTCCATCAGTAGAATTGACTATACCATCGAAGGAGCTGTTCTTTGTTGGATCACGACGGTATTTGTATCGTTTCTCATGATCATCTGCTGGGGAATGGTGGCATAAGCGTCTGGATGTCGGTTCATCGTTCTAGGCTTCCTTTTGACTTTGGTTCGATGGAATTGACAAAGAAGTATCTAGATGATTGTTCTATATGGTGCCAAGCCCATATGTTTCAACACGTACTCCCCATTTACTTGCTGAACCACCAAGTTTGAATCCCCCTTGATGCAAAGTAAATGAATTCCTCTCCGAAGAGCCTCTAGCAACTCCAGCACCAATGCCTCATATTCTACCTCATTATTAGAACAAGGGAAATCTATTTTGTAGGAAAGGAAGATCTCTTCAATTCCTTTTGAAAGAATAACCCCTGCTCCTCCTTTTCCTTCTGATGAAGATCCATCAAACTGCATTGTCCATTCCTCCTTCGTTGCGTCTATGTGATTGTCCCGCAGATCATCTCTCCGAAAACTTTCTTTGGGTCGCTCAAAAGTTTGTGAGGGGAATATTGCCAATAGGTCGGCATACGCTTGACTTTTGATTGCGAGAGGAATCACACATTTCAAGTCATATTCGAAAAGAATAAGGAACCACCTAGCTTCCTTGCCAATCAGTATAGTTCTCGCTAGCAAATACTTAATAGGATCACATCTAGTTACAATATGAATTGTAAAAGACAACATATAATGTCTAAGTTTTTGTGCTACAAATACTAAGGCTAAACAATGCCTTTCCAAGCTACTATATCTGACTTCTGGCCCGTGGATGATCCTGCTGAGGTAGTAGACTGTCCGTTCTTGCCCATCGATCTCTTGTGCCAGCAAAGCTCCCACGGACCTTAAGGTGGATGTAAGGTACAGTTGCAACGGTATTCCTGCCCTTGGTGGAACCATGGTCGGTGGTGAGATGAGCAGCTTCTTCAGTTCGTCAAGAGACTCTTGGTGAACTTCCTCCCATTTGAACTTCGTGTTCTTTCGCAGCAGGTGCATTAGTGGGTGTGTTATCTCGGCTAACCTAGACATGAATCTCCTAAGGTAGGAGACTTTACCGAGGAAACTCTTCAGCTCCTTCACCGTTCTTGGACATGGCATTTCCAAGATTGCCCGCTGCTTATCCTGGTCCATCTTCACCCCTTGTCGGTCAACCATAAAGCCTAGGAATTTCCCACTTGTTACTCCAAAAACACACTTCAATGGATTCATCTTTAATTTAAACTTCATGCAATGGGAAAACACCTTCCTCAAATCGCTCAGATGGGACTCCTCCTGCCTCGACTTGATGACCAAATCATCCACATAGAATTCTACAAACTTGTGAAAGAAGTCATGAAAAATGGCCATCATTGTTCTTTGGTAAGTTGCCCCAGCGTTCTTGAGTCCAAACGGCGTCACCCTGTACATGAATTTACCCAATGGGGTTCTGAATGCTGTTTTCTCTGCATCCACGGGGTCCATCTTGATCTAGTTTTACCTACATACCCATCCATGAAGCTATATATCTCATGACACGCCGTTGCATCTATCAGGCTATCGATGGAGGGTAGAGGGAACTCGTCTTTGGGGAAGGCTCTATTCAAATCTCTGAAGTCCACGCAAATCATTATCTGGTTTTTGTCTTTCTTCCCTACTGGGACAATACTGGATAACTAAAGTGGGTGCTGTATCAGTGTAATGAACCCTACCATTAGTAAGCGTTGAACTTCTTCCTTAATCTTTAGATTCAGCTCGGGCTTGTAAGTTCTTGTTGCTTATTTTACTGGAATGGATGAAGGCATTACGTTTAACTTGTGACAGCTTACTTCCTCATCTAGCCCCTCCATCTCCGTGTATTTCGATGCAAAAACATCTATAAACTCCCGAACCAACTCGATCAAGGCCTCTCGTCTCTGTTTGCCGAGATCCTTCGAGATGAAGATGGGCCTTGGGTCTTCTCCTTCTTTCTCCAGGTTTAACTGCTCCAACTCTTGTGCCTGGTCCTGGGTTGATCTGCCATGTAATATGGTTCTTCGGCGACTTCCTCCACAAATTCCTGTATGCTGGAATTCTCTATCACCATGCATTGCCCCTGTCGATCTACCAGAAAGCATTCGTATATAGGGTCAACCTCATTATTATCTTCCTCAGCCGCCCGCTCACACTGTTACAATTGATACACCACCTTTCCTTATTCGGTAGTGACTTTCTTACATTGTTTACTGGTAGCAGTGACTGTCTTTCTCTTCTTCTCCCTAGAAGCCTCGACCACCCTTTTTCCTGAGAACCGTCTCAGCACACTTCATCATTGGACTTCATGCTCCATCGGATCCACTCTGGGCCTCATCCTGTCTCTAAGATGCTTCGAGATTCTTTGGGGTCAAGAGGCTACCTGGTGAGCCTTTTTGGCTATTATCTTCGTGCCACTTGCAACCTCCTTACTTTGCTCATTCACGGGCCCCATCCTTTCTCTGATCGAGGGAACCCATGCTCCCTCCATCCTCCTCGTTAGGACCCGGACATCTTCTTCCAACTCACTATAAAACGTTGCGTCGACCAAGTGAGCTTCCTTAATAGCGAAGGTCCTCTTTGTAGCTCTAATGGTTACTTCCTTCCCCTTGATATTCGCCTTAGCACAATGGTGGTACGTAGAAGGAACTAACCCTTGGTTGTACATCCACACCCTTCCTATTAGCATATGATAAGAAGTTGCACTATCTATCATGTGGAACTTTATATGGGAACTCAACTTCCCCATCGCAATCCACACATTAACATATCCAATGGATTTAGAAGATTGATTGTCATACCCCGAAATTACCAAAGGCATGGGGACCAACCTTTCTTCCGGAATATTGGCTGCATGAAAGGAGTTAATTGGCACGATGTTAATGGAAGCTCCCCCATCCATGAGATTCCTCACAAAACTAACTCCGTTAACACTGACAGTCATATACAATGGCCTATTATGAGGGAATCTCACAACCCTATTGGCATTGTTGAAAGTCACCTCTGACAGGAACCTCCTTACCAGCCTGACCATGGGTCCCTTCCATTTCAACTAAGGGATTGCGTCTTTCCTTGTAATATCCAGTATCGCCTGGGTTATTTTCAACCTGCTTTCCTTTGGGATCTCCACTTGCTCGAAGAACTAGGTGAACTTATTGGATTTTAAAACTGCACAGTACTCTAGGTCCGGATCTGCTCCCTCATCTCCAATGCTGTACACGTCCTCCACGTCTTTGGCGCTTGCTTCATCATAGGTCAATACTAAGTTAGCCATTCCCTTGGTATGGGTCTCCAAAGCTGCTTCATACTCTTCTCTTTCTCCTCTCTCTGCCTCTTCATCATAGGCCACCACGAGATTGGCCCCATGTACTGGTAGCGGGTTGTTATTGACATTCTGTGGAGGGATTTGTAACGTCCCTGCCTTCACGTACTTGTCAATAATTCTTCTCAGTGTGAAGCAACTTTCTGTTGGGTGCTGGATCCTCCGATGGGCCTGGAAATACTTTGGATCCGCCTTCGTTGCCGTATCGGGCTCCTCAACGGGAACATCCTTTGGCTCATAGACCGTTCCCCCTTGGACCATCGCAATGTAATAGCTGACAACTTCTTTTACAGTACAAGGCAATGGTGGTGGGTCTTCCCTGTCTCTTTCGAACTTCCTCTTATTGGCCTTCTTCGGTGCTTCGTTCCTATCTTCCCCTCGGTGTACCCTACCCGTGGGCGCTGAGACCTCCCCCCGTGGGTTGCATCGGCTGCCTAAACATCATGGGCACCGCCACCGGATTGGGTCGTACCACCAAATATATATTTCTCGTTGCTTTTAAGAATGCCGCAAAAGTTACCTCGTGCGTCTCGTTAATAAGATGGCAGATGTACTTAGGAAGAAGCCCCTCAGTGCAGATCTGCACCAACTTGGATTCTTTGGCCTCCTCCCTTACGTCGAGGGATATTTCTTTGAACCTTCGAACATAGGTCACTACTTCTTCCCCAGGTCGTTGCTTCTCCCTACCTAGTTGGGTAAAAGTAAACTCATCTTCTCCCAGAAAGAACTTCTGGACAAACAACACGTGCATCTCTTCCCATGTAAAAACGCTGTTGGGAGCCAAATGGTAATACCAGGTATATGCTTTATCGGTCAAGGATTTAGAAAACTCCCTTAACCTAAGCCTTTTATTGTTACAATGCGCCCCCAAATATTCAACAAAGCGCTTAATATTCTCCTTCGAGTTCCCACTTTTTCCCATGTATTTTTCAAAAATAGGAGGAATATAGTCCTTCAAATAAGGCTCGTCGTTGTATTCCTGGGGATACGGTGTTTGAAAGTCATAAAAAACCGAAGCCACCTCGCCAGTAGGTTGCGAGGAAGCCTGCATGAACTTCAGCATCTCCTTTCTCATTTCCTCCATGGGTGATGCTACTGGGGCAACAACCAATGGTACCACGGGCTGAGCGCCCGTTGCAGCTGGAGCAGGATCCACGGTTGGGGCCGCCAATGCTCCTGATGCTCCCCATGATGGATTCACAATAAGGGGTACTCTCACTGGGACTGTTCCCTCTACGCCTGCACTTGGCAGGGCCGTTGGAGCTAACCCTGGTGTTACGAAGGCATTGACCTCCAATCCTCCTAGCATAGTTGAAGCTACTGGAGTTTGAAAAAACTCATAAAACTTGATCATGAGGAGCGCGACCTGAGTGGGTCCCAACCCCGCCCTCATGGAAGCTTGTGTCACCCCCGGAATGCCTGACATCACCGAAACCGGAGGTATCTTCGCTCGAGGAGCCCCATCCCTTAGGGCCTCTAATTCTCTCGCAACTTGTTCTTCATTATGCTGGACGTCATCAAAGTTGAGCCTTCGATTATCATTATCCTGCGCCATACTCCTTACTTAGAAGAATGCCTCCCTAGCGGAGTCGCCAATTGTAAGAGGGTACTTTAGATTATAGATGGAGGCGTAACCCCTATTTGAGTATAGTAATGATAAGCTAATTTGTCCAAAGCTTTGGATTGATGATAGGACACACAAACACAAACCCAATGAAGATGGACTCAGTTTAAACTCACAAATCTCTCGTGTATAACTTAGGAAATAGTAATGAACTTTAGATGTAACGTAGCTAGAGGGAGAGAGAAGTAAGCACCCTAGATACACCTTGGTAGACAGGTAGAAACACACCAAAAACCTTCAAGAATCTCTGTCAAGTATTAAAAGGTTCGTAATAAATAACAATGGTGAGTGAGTAAACCCTCTGGTTCGCAATAACTCTCTCTGATGTGTATTCTGTCTAGCAATAACTACTGAACTCTCAAAAGATCGTCCTCTCCTCAGGGGTGGTTGGGGTCCTTAAATATCCCCCCACACCATCCTCGAGGTAACTCAGTCATTAAAGACTATGAAAGACATCCCTCATACTTTATGTCACAACATTAAATGCTTGTTGCACTAATTGTGTTCACGTCATAAACATTAAATGCCAAGACATGCCTTTTGTCTAACCACTGTGTGTCAGGGGGCTGTTGTCACAGAGGTGGCTCACCAATTGCCTGACAGCCCCAAATACCACGGTGGTTTACTCAAGTGCAAGTCTGACATTGTTTAGCTCGTTAGTGACATCACCTACAGTAGATGTGACATTAAGTAGAGGGCTGTTTGGTTCTCAACTGAACGTCCGATGGAACTCCAAGCTACTCCGCCTGAGGTTCCACGACCAGGGTCCTTCGGTGTTTTTTACCAGGTGTATCTAAGATGGTCAGGACAAGCCCCAACGGTGCCTCACTTCTCAATCCTCCAAACCTGGTTCCTCTAAAGTGCCCACGGTGAGGTTATTCGATAGAGCATGAAAGCTCTCCGAGGCCCTGCCAAGCCTGGTCTCTTGCGAGTACCGTTTGACCTCACACTAAAACTCGTTATCATTCTCGTTACAACATTACAACCGTTATAGCTTACAGTCAACATAAACATAAATACAGTATGACTAATACAACAAGCTAAAGTATGAGTTGCCATGCTAAGATGCCTCGCTGAGTTGCCACGCTTGAGTTTCCACGCTTGAGCTGTCTCGGTTGCTTAATCTCAAACACTATTTCCAATTAGGGAATTATCCCTACTCTCAGGATTACCTTCAAGCCGCTTCTACAGAGGTAATTTAAACTAGGTTGTTTGAACGAGATTTCAGGCCATGAATCTAAATAATTTCAATACGAACGCATGGCCGCCAGTTCCGTATTTTTCTATTTTTTTAATTAGTTATGATTTTTCTACGAAAAGGTATTCGAGATCAAAATCTTAAGATAATATGAATTCAAAAAAATGACAAAAATTCTAACACCCAATAATAAATTTTCAAGTGTTAACATAATATAAGCATTCATACCTGAGATATCCTTGGACTGTTGATGATGAATAAAGGCACGAAACACGACATAAGATGTGATCTTCTTTTCCATGCCTTCAACATTAATGTCATAGGCTTGAAAGGTCACAAATAACTTCTATCCTATGACTCAAGGAGTTTTATCTAGAATGAAGCCAACACTTACAAATTGACTACATTGAAAATTTGTCCTTACAAATTTGACCCTTTGGCTATTCCAGGATAAAACCAAAGTTAAAAACCTATGGGTTGTCAAGCTCATCTAAAATACACAATCCTAACACAATAAAAAATATTGATGCTTTAATGACACATATGTTGAGAAGCTTTGGATTAAAAATTTTTATCGCATGGATGAAAACCTGCACACTTAAACACACCATTAAACACATTCGGAATATAAAAATATTAAATCCCCCCCCCCCCTTGTCTAACATTATCCACAAAAGAAAGATGTCTCCCCCTAAGTTAGATCTCCCCAAATTAAAAGCGTTAGCTATTATTTCTCCCCCTTTCTGTTTTAGAATATACAAAGATTAAGATCCATAGATTTAATTAATTTCTCCCTAGTTAAACCAATTCTCCCTCTAAAGGAAACAAGGGATAAGGAGAAAGGAAAAACAATTATATCATGAAATGGCGTATAGTGATACAAGAACAACAAAGCAACAAATCCACACAAAGAACAATAGATACCAACTAAGATGTGATAGCAAAATGGTACTAACTAGAATGTAATAATATAAGCATGGGATATCAATGAAAAATCGTAACAGGATAGATACCTATATCAACAAAAGGCATACATGGACTAGATGTGAAAGCAAAGACTAAAAAACAAATGATACCACATGTATAAATGTGAAAAATATATCAATGAAGCACAAGAACATATATATAGGTATAAATATCACACAAGACATTAAACACTATAAGTTTTCCACACTCATATGGCATAAATGTGTCTAAATAAATATGTGGTAAACGGAGTGAATGGGTGTGAACTAGAGACAAAATAATTATGACCCAATCACTTAAATATGTTCAAGGAGTTCTATTTGATTGCAAAACTTTATCAACTAAGATTTAGCCTTATGTGACAAGATAACGTGAACTCAATGAACAAAACAACACAATGCACACATGCCTAGAACTTTGATGATTCTATATATCAATAGAGTCATGACAAAATAAGCATAACTAGGATTAATTATGCAAACCCGTTGACCTTCAACCTATGTCTCCCACAAATGCATATAATTTTGAATTTTACACAATATTTTACATAATACACATTGACCTTGGCAATTTGCATTTTTATGCCATATATTCTTTTTGGCTCTTTTTCTTTTCTTTTCTATTCTCAATTCTTTTGAAAGATCAAACAAACTAAGTTGGAACCTTTTTGGCAATTTTTCTATTTTTATTGCCTTTATTCTTTTATTGGGATCTTGCCAACGGTGGCTATTATGAAAGGCGATTTGTTCCTTTCGTAGCCCTTTACTGTACACTCTCATCTATTTTTCATACAATTAAAACAAAACTCGCGGGATACGATTCTTACATGCACAAATTCCCCATAGTTACAAACATATAGATGGAAAAATTGATGGGAGAACATATCACTTAGCTTAAATATACATGTGAAGTCAAAGTTTCAAAAGAGCTCATGCATATGTGTGCGGAGGCATATATAAAGAGAATCCATAAAGAAAATTAAAATCAAATTACTCCATGCAAGCACGATATACAACAATTTAAGAATTAAATTCATAACCAAAAGTTCTAGCCACATAGAATAGAAAAGAAAAATATGATTGAGACACAAGGATATGCCACATAAAATGTGTAAAACTAAAATACACAAAAAAATCTTTTTGAGTTTTCATTTTTTATAAAAATAATTTTAAAGCAAGGATAAATCAAAAGATAAATAATATCTTTTGTATTTTTAATAAGACTCAATAAATGAAAAAATAAAACACAAAAGACTCAAAAATACATACAACTAGAAAACACATATATCATAAAGTACAAAAGCTACTACATGTAAAACACGCAAACAAACACCCATAATATATAGCAAGTGAGGAGTCATGTATAAGCACGTAGAAATAAACCATTCTAACATTCATATGTGCTTTTTGCTATGCGTAGTAAGGACCATCAAACATAGGAAACTACAAAATGATAATTTTTCCATATTTAAACCTAAAAAGGATCTAACACGATAATTTAGTGTTCTTGCTTTGATACCACTTGTGAAAGGGATGTAGGTTCCCGAAAAATATCAATTTTTAGTTTCAAAGGGATGGTCACCGAATATTTAGATTTTTAATTTCTTCAAATTAATTTTCTCTTTTTACACAAAAACTTCAATTTAAGTTCTAAATTATGCAAATCAAACCAAAAATGAATTTTGCCAAATTAATGATTCCGACTTGAATTAAAGTAAGCTAAAAATTTTCAATTTAATTAAGCACCAATTAAATCATTTTTCTATGGTTAAACCAATTTTATCTTGTTAAACCCAAGCATGCATCTAGATATGAATTTGCAAAAGAAAATAAACACAACCACAACGCCACGATGCACGAGGAAAATCCACAAAGGGAAAAATCTTGGACGGCCCAACCACAAGACCACTAAGTGCGAAATTACAAAA
The DNA here is from genome assembly GCA_949130495.1 of Sambucus nigra. Lineage (NCBI taxonomy): Eukaryota > Viridiplantae > Streptophyta > Magnoliopsida > Dipsacales > Adoxaceae > Sambucus > Sambucus nigra. Next base: position 215,856,203 of record OX422214.1, on the reverse strand, counting down.
GCACACAACAAAATACATACACAATAACTCGAATCTCTCGCAAGCTTGACACTATTCGTTCTTTTAACCTCTGCCTAGTGACAACGTAGGGATCCATCTACATCTCGAATTCCAACGATGGGTCACTGCTACCATCAAACACACGGAGTTCACCGTATGTACATCACGAACACAAAATCCATCGTAAGAAATAATTTCAGTAGTGCAGACAATAAAATTCGGTACCAAAATTGATCTCAAACATATATCATGTAGAGACTTGGATCGTAAAACGAATTGGCAGTAAACTTGGTTTTTGTTTTGAAAGATAAATCATTAAAGATTAACAAAAACTCAAGGGACTTTTTGGATGAGTGTTTTCTCTTAAAGTTTGGAAAAATTATCTTGAAAAAGTTAATTCTCACATTACATACATGGGTAGAAAAAGTAGTGGAAGGTTATGGAGAAAAAACTGTTAGAAAACTGATAATTTTCACAAAAACTGCTTTGGTCGTTCGAACGGGTCTCAATCTCGTTCGAATGACATCGAATGAGATATCAACGCACACAAAACAAAATCTTGTTAGAAGTCGTTCGAACGAGGTTGCTTGATCGAGATTTCAGGCCATGAATCTTGATAATTTCAATACGAACGCGTGGCCGGCAGTTTTATATTTTTCTATTTTTTTAATCAGTTATGATTTTTCTACGGACAATTGTTCAAGAACAAAGTATTTAGATAGTATGAATTCAAAACAAAATTGACAAAAATTCTAACACCTAATAATAAATTTCCAAGTCTCAATACAATATAAGTATTCATACCTGAGAGATCACTGGACCTTTGATTATGAACACAAAACACAAAACACGATATATGATGTGATCTTCTTTGACTTGGCCGTTACGTCTTCAATATTAATGTCATAGGCTTAAAAGGTCAAAAATAACTTTTATGACTTAGGAAGTTTTGTCCGGACTTAAGCCAACACTTAGAAATTGACTCAAATGAAATTTTTCCCTTACAATAATCAATGGAAACAATTCCATTAGAGATTAGTTATTTAACGTATTATATTTTTGACATATATACATATGACTCTATGCTCTGCCAATTTTCGACTAAATATCACATTGTATGCAAATTACAAGCACAAGTTTTGGCCATATTGGAATATCCTCTAAATAGGTACAAAGACATTTTTCTTCTTCTCCAACTTTAGGTAAAGTTATAAATTCAGATTCCATAGTGGACATAGTACAAGTCCGTTTTAAGGATTTTCATGATACACCAACACTACCAAGTGTAAATACATATCCACTTGTAGATTTAGAAACCTTTGAATAAGATATCTAATTAGCATTACTTTATACTTCAAGTACAGTTAGAAATATAGTGAAGTGCAATCCATTACTAAGGGTATATCTCAGATATCTAAGAACCCTAATTATGACTTTTCAACGTTCATCACATGGATTACTTGTATACCTACTCAATTTACTATCTGAGTAAGCAATATCTGACCTAGTGCAGTTCATGACATACATTAAACTTCCTATAATACGAGAGTATTCCAACTGAGATATACCATTTATAGTATTTTGATATAAATGAAGATTTATCAATGGATGCTTTAGAAATGCTATCACCACCTTTATCAAATTATCAAATATCTTCTCAATATAATGAGATTGAGACAAGATAAGTCCATCCGATATTTTAAAAATTTTAATTCCTAATATAACATCAGTAATACCCATATCTTTCATATTAAATTTACTGGACAATATTCTCTTAGTAGATTTAATGATATATTTATTACTTTCAATTATAAGCATATCATCTACATAGAGATAAACAATGACATAAACACTTTTAGTGTTTGTAATATAAACACATTTATCACACTCATTTATTTTAAATCCATTTGACATCATTAAGTTATTAAAATTCTCATGCCATTGTTTAGGTGCTTGTTTAAATCCATAAATGGATTTAACAAATTTACACCCCTTTTTTTTTCTTTTTCTGGAACTTTAAACCCTTCTGGTTGTTCCATGTATATCTCCTAATTTAACTCGCCATTTAAGAAGGCAATTTTTACATCAATTTAATGTATCTCAAGACTATGTAATGCTGCAATAGCTATTGACATTCGAATAGACATTATTCTCGTAACAGGCGAGTAAGTATCAAAATATTCCAATCCTTCCTTTTGCCTATAACCTTTAGCTACAAGTTTAGCTCGTATTTTTTCAATTGATCTATTAACTTTTACTTTTCTCCTGAATATCCACTTGCATCCAAGAGGTTTACTTCCCGAGGGAAGGTCAAACAATTTCCACATATGGTTTTGCATGATGTTTTCAATTTCATTATTTACAGCGTCTTTCCATAAAGGGGATTCTGGAGTTGACATGCTTCTGCGAAGTTACTAGGATCATTTTCTAACATATAAGTTAGAAAATATGGACCAAACGACCTTGAAGTCTTTGTCCTTTTACTTCTTCTAGGTGCAAAGTCGTCATCTTTCTCAATAAATTCACTTTTGACATTATCTTGATGACTACTAGATATAGTGTCGTAAGTTCTTTTATAAGAACTTATATCAACCAATTTTTATTAGGAAATATATTTTTTAAGAAACATGCATTTCTAGATTCAATAATAATATTAATATGTATATTGGGAATCTCAAATTTATGTATAAGAAATTGATATGCACTACTGTTAATTGCATAACCAATGAAAGTGAAATTAACAATTTTTGGTCCTAATTTAATCCTTTTGGGACTAGGAACCACCACCTTTGTAAAACACCACCACACTCTGAGGTATTTGTAAGAAGGTTCTTGACCTTTACATAATTTATATGATATCATATGTGTTTTGTTATAAGGCATTTTATTAAGAAGGTAATTTATAAAAAATAAAGCTCCCCCCATAAGTTCAGAGGTAAACCCGAACTTATCAACATAACATTCTTCATATCTTTTAGAGTTTGGATTTTGCATTCCGTAATACAATTAGATTGAGGTGAGTAAGGAACAATAGTTTGATGAATGATTTCGTGTTTTGAATAAAATTGTTGAAAAAGGGAATCATATTCACCTCCTCTATTACTCCTAACTACTTTAATCTTTTTTCTAAGTTGATTCTCAAATTCTATTTTATAATGTTTGAAAAAATTTTACCGCCTCATCCTTGCTTTTAGTCAGGTACACATAACGATATCTTTTGCAATCATCAATAAAAGTAATAAAATACTTATTACCACCTATTGTTGTACAAATTTTAGATCATATATATCACTATGAATTAACTCAAGAGGGTTTATACTTCTTTCAATAGTTTTAAAAGGAGTTTTAATTAACATCGATTCCATACACGTTTCACACTTGTGATTTGCGTCAATACAAAATTTTGTTATTAAGTCTAAATTAATTAATCTATGAATAGTATCATAACTAACATGACCTAAATACCATTCAATATACTACAAGACTCAAGAAAATAAATAAAAGATAAGTTCCTATCATTATTATTAATAGGCACTACACTCATTACATTAAGTTTGAAGAGTCCATTGCTCCTTTATCCTTTCCCTACATACATACCACTCTTAATGCGTATAATTTGCCAAATTAAAATACAAGTTTAATTACCTTCTTACTAAGAAAGTATCCTAAAATTAAGTTTTTTCGAATGTCAGGGACGTGGAGCACATCGCCGAGGATAATTTTCTTTCCCGAAGTCATCTTGAGTATACATTTTCCTTTCCCTTCAACCTTCGAAGTAAAATAATTTCCCATAAAAAATTTCTCCTTGTCATCAAAGTGTTGACAAGAAGTAAACATATTCTTATCAGAACATTATGTGACGAGTGACTCCAATGTCCACTCATAATTTCCTAGTATTTTCAACCATATTTATTTCGAAAACAATTGGCCGAAAGGCTCAAATCATTAATATCGTCGAAAAGGTTCTTAACTTTAGTGACATTGGCTCGTGCTGGATTATCTTTCTTATCCCCTTTATTTTTCTGGTTACAACAATCTTTAGCACAGTATTGCGGTTTATTACACACACAACATTTTTTTATCAAACTTTTTAAAGTTTCCACTTTTATTCCCTTTGAATGGACCACCTTGGTTCACATGCTTCATTTTCTTGTTTTTGCTATGTTACCCCTCTTCCACAACATGAGCCTTAGATTACATAGCATTTTTAGTTTTTTTCTTAGATACATGATTATACTCTTAAATCCTTAACCTCACAATCAAGTTCTTAAGTCCCATTTATTTATGTTTATGTTCAAATAATTTTTGAAGTCTTTTTAAGATGGTGGAAATTTTCCAATCATTACAGCTACTTCGAATGATTAACTTAATTCCATTTTTTAGAAAAAAATTCATGATAAATCAATTTTATCCCTTGCACTTTATTAATGACAGTCTTTCAATCAACCATTTTAAATTCCAAGAATCTACCAACAATGAATTTCTTCATTCCTTCATCTTCTGTTTTGTATTTTTTGTCCAAAGACTCCCACACCTGTTTAGCAGTTTCAAGAGGACTGTACGCATTATATGACGTGTTTTTCAAATTGTTGAGGATATAATTTTTGCATAGAAAATCAACACGTTTCAATGCATCCACTGCAATGATTACGTGCTTTTCAGTCTCACCTTCATTCAAAATTGGGGCATCTTCATTAAGGAAAGTTGTTAAATAAAATAACATTTGATGTTGCCAACGTTTGAAATCAGTCTCTTTGAATTTTTTGAGTTTTTCACTATGTTCAACATTTTTTGGTACAATTGCAAAGGGCAATGCAAAAGTAGATGCCATTTTTGTCTCAAACAGAAATAAATATGTACTTATGACAAGATATATGACTGGACAAATTACATTAATATAATGACACTATTATTTTTTCTATTATATAAGAACTTACTAACAAACACCAAGTTTAACTTAAATAACTCACATTTAGTAAAACTAAGCAGTTTTTTCCGAATTAATAAAAATTAGACTACATCATAGAATTGACATGTAGTTTATATAAATAACTACTAAGTATAATTTTTTTTTTATAAACATTTAAATGTGTAAAATAATTTTTTGGTGGACTAAACAAAGTTCGTAACACGGAATATTATAAAAACGTTTAAATAATTAATTAAGAGAGAAAAATCATTATGGATTTTTATAACGTAAAGAAAAAAATTATTCTTAAGATTGTTATCCAAAATGATTTTTTGATTATGTTACATAATACGTAAATGGGAATTAATACACAAACAATAATTTGAAATTAATATATGTAAGACCTTACAGCGACGAAAAGATCTAGAACAATTTCTTGATTGAGGCAAATGTTCAACACTTTGTCCTTAAGATGAAATTTTCTCCGCACTATTGCTCGACGAACTTAGTGACAACCGCCTCCTAGGATACAACAATCTCACTTGAACTAGTTACATTCCAAATTGAAAGTCACTTATAAACCAACAATGCAAAACTCTTTATTTTTTATGTGGACTAAAATGGAATGACATAAGACATTTTCCCGTATTAAAAACATATGAATAAAAGACTGACCCAAACTAATTATTTATACTAAACGTTTGGCGGTTAAAATTGGTTGGAAAAAATCCCAACAGTTGACTGTTAGGATAAAACTGATAAAATCGAAATCTGAACAGTCAACATTTGAAAGAAAGAAAAAAAACAAAATAAGAATACGGGCCTGAAATTAAATAAAATAAACCAACAAAATTTAACCCAAAAATAATAAAAGGCCCAATAAAACTGGCTTAAAAAGTTTATACTTTGGCCAAGTTAAAGCCCAGGGCCCACGAGCACGAGTTGAGCCCAGTTGGGCTGGCGGCGACAGCATGTGCGCTTGGAGGTCAACCCAAGCCCATGTAAGTCCTTCCTCTTTCAAAGAGTTGGGATACCGTAAGAGCACCAAACATAATATACTACACCCATTTTTCACATTGATCCTATGTGGGACAATAACTTTAACATAACACTTCAACCAAATTCCATGTTCTAATTGGGTACTTTGAGCTACAATTTCTCATTCATCAATTTATGGTTTTACACATTTGAGTATACCATGTTATACTCCTCGCGAAGGAGAACACGTTACCACTTCGAACCGCCTTGAAAGACATGTAGGTCCCATATTAATTTGACCCTTAAGTTGACTAAAATTTGATTTTGTCAACTCAATTAAATACCATAAATTCCCACAGTCTCTCGATAAGCATTTTCCTAAGTTGAGTTAGAGTCATTTTTCTTTCGTTTTTAGGTTGACCTCTGGGTTATACGTATGGGGTTTCTTGGGTAATATAGGTTAGGGGATTATAGTAGAAAATATGGGTGGACATAGGCCCAAGGCCTCCCAATCCCATCGAGTCCGTCCGAAAAAAATAAGGCTTTGGTAAAGTAAAAAGGCTCGTGAATCGGTCTTGGCAAAATTTTATAGGCCCATTTTTTTCTCGGTGGGCTTCGACATTTATTCTTACGCCCTCTTGATCCTGGCTCGGCCCAAGCCTGAGAAATGTGTGTGTGTGTGTGTGTGTGTATCAATAGTTTAGTTTTATTCCTTTAAGGTTAAAAGTAACAAAAAAGAATATAAATGAGAAACGTTTAAAAATATCAATTTTAGGCTTTAATTACTCTTAGTCTTGAGAGTACATTCTAAAATTAATTTTCTAAATAATAAAGAAGACCATAAATTTTCTAAATAGTAAAATAGGTTATAAATTTGCTGAACAATAAAATTTAGGTTAAAAAGGAAGTTTGTGTCCGGGCCTTGGCAAGAAGTTTTCGAATTTGGGAGGGATTGGGATTGTATAATGAGGCTCAACTCTAGGTTGAACGATTCTGAGATTGATTAATTTTTATAGGGCCGACCGGGCTCGACTCATGGCTACCCCTAGTAGAAATGGAGTTAAAGCGAAACTATTAAAATTAAAATCATACCCAGAGGTAATATTTTATTTCATTCAAATTTGGACATAAGCTTATCTTAGCGTTTAAGTGACAAAAATGTGATTTTAGAAAATGATTCTTTTGTCAAGATATGTTCATTAAACATATATAGGAACCAATTTATGGAATTGTAAATCATGCAATTGAGATAAGAGAATTATATAAGAGAAAAACCCTTTCGAAAAAAATCTCGAGCGAAACCGACACTTTCCATTATATAGGAATATATTTACATAAAGAAATGACTTACAAACTTGAAACTCTCACAGAATAAAAAATGCAGAACCTACACAATCCACTCTTTCCACCTTTTCATAGGAAGAGAAAGTATGAATCTCTCTTCGACCACTCGTCACATCGCCGCAGATGCTAACTTTTGTTAATAATTGCGTTTAAACCAATCTTTAAATCTTATTTCAAATTGAAGTAAACTTCGTGTTCCAATGAAACATATGAGAAGCCACCAATGAATTTATTACTTCCTTAAATGAGAGGGTCCTAATAGTTTATGGAAGTGTTTAAAAGTTTTGGGCTAGTAAAAAATAAACTCACAAGTATTTTTGAGATATGAAAATATTTAAAGTCTCAAGAATAAGTTTGAAAAATGTTTGTTTAAGTATTGAGAAGTAATGAAACTTCAAATAATTTCAAATGATAATAAAAATAATGATATCTCAAGAACACTCAAAGAAACTTGAAATAAGCTCATAAGAAATATCTCTCAATATTTTCTTTTGGAGTTTTTAGGCAAGGATATTTTTGTAATGAAGCAACTCTCCTATTTTTAAAGTATTTTTAACCTTGTGTATGAAGACACACACAACATAAGTCTAAAGTGTGATCTCGTTGACAACAACTTGACATTTAAGTTCTAGATAAGAGAATATATTGTTGGATATAAAGTCTTTCATGAGTCTATAGGAGTAGAGTAAAAAATATTTTGAAAGATCTCACTTTCCAGTTGCATTGTTGTAGCAAAGCTTTTGTCTAATTGAAATGAAGCTTTGATTCGCTGAGGCGAATGATCTGCGAGGGTAGGTCGCGAAGAAAAAATAAGTCTAGATTAAAAACTATGGGCTAACACGCAACCAACGAATTTAGGTCTTTGCTGATGCAAAGCCCTTCATCGCCGCAACGACAGGTCGACGAAAGTTCCATAATTTTTAATGAGCACTAAAAAGCAATGTTAGTTTTAAACGTTATCAAAAAAACATATGATATACTTATGCAATGATCTTTAAACATACACACGCACACACACACACACACACACACACACATATATATCACCACTACCAAAAACCATACCATCATGCACATTTAACACATTTTTCAATTTAAGAAAATCTAATTTTAGTTGTGTTAACAATGGGTGTCCTAAGTCATCTAAGTCCTTTACCTTTATCCTAAAGTGATATTCTCATTGATCAATGCATGAGGTAGTTCTTGTATGAAGATTGTAACACCCCGCCCGCCCGGAGAGAGTGAACGGAGCGCTACTCATCGAAAAAACTAAATCAAATTCACAAATAACAAGGTATAGAGCATATAAATCCCATAATAGAAAAGAAACCACTAATCTCAAATCTCTTAAAATAAATACAACAATTCTCTCGAATAAATTACAACATCTAAATCGAAAATAAAATACAAATCTCCAATGCCTTATACATCAAAATAATACAATCTTCTCATTGTATTCTCGAATATTCTTCCCAAAATAATCCTCGCTAAAATCATCCCAATTGGTCCATAGCACTCAAATCCGTGTTCACCTTCCAACTAAGAAAAAGATGGGGAAGTACACAATACGACAGGAAAGATGCTCAACAATAATATGTTAGCGATGAATAAAGCACAACAATACGAATACAAATATTGAAATCAAATGAAAATCTCAATAGCATTTTATCAATAAATTTCTCAACAACACATTAACCGGGTCACCAGCCCTCACCCCATCCGCATATGCTTTATCAAGTCATAGCCCTTGGAAGTAGGAATTTTGGCGGATGCCCAACATCCGTGCCATATTAAAATCTCATGACAACGTGCTCAACAACAACATGAATAATACCACATGAATCAAAATAATTCCAACAATTATTTTTTCATATTTCAATGAATTTAACAATTCAAAATATGAGTTAAATTAACAAGAATTCAACGAAATAAACACTCGTGAGATTTAGGAGCATATTGTGTAAAACCCCATACCTTAAACCACCAAAAGAACCATTAATAATTCTTCCCAGAAATCACAGAATAATTCACCAAAAATCTTCTCCAAAGATCACCAAAAGTTCCTCCAAGAACAACCTCAAAACAACCCCAAGAACACCTCCAAAAACCTAAGGTTGAATGCATAAATCAAAGGGCTTGTGTGTGTATAAAAGAGAGGAATTAAAAATATCCGCAAAGTATTCCGTAATATCCGCAAAGTATTCCGTAATATCCGCAAAGTATTACGGCTCCTCAAAAGCTCCGAAGTAGGAAAGTCAGTACGGGCATCCTTGCGGCGGAGCACTTGAACGGATACAAGATACATGCACAACAAGAAGTACGAACGGGTCAGGGCCCGATTTTATATGATCACCAGATGAATAAAAAGTATGACAGTTATGAACATTTAAGCATGAATGATAAAGACGAGAATCTATCAACATAATCTCACAGCATAAGCTAAGACAATTTAAATGATTATAAATTTCATTTAATTTTTACAAGAGGATTTAAATGAATATCATTAATTAGAAACCTCCATCCTTTTTTTTCTTTCACCATTTCATTTCATCTTTCCATTCCTTATCAGGAATATAATTACCGTCATATGATCTTTGTGGCATTTCATTCCTTATCAGGAATATAATCACTGTTATATGCTCTTTGTGGAATTTATCATACATCAAGTCCCTCTTGATTTAGAATTGTTATATTCATATACATACAACGATTCTAAGACCTCCCCTTCGAGTTTCCCCACTAGGCACTCCCCTAAATGTCTATCATCTTCCAGGGCCTATCAACAAGACAACCTGGGCACCTAAAGCAACGTCGGGAAGTGGCCACATGCCTGCGAGTGAGTCATAACCACACCCGAAATTTCCTCACTAGCGCAGAATATAACATATAACAATCCCGCATACGGCCGAGGTCTATAGTCTCCCTAAGTTCATTAGTCAGGGGACATCACCTCATACGCGAACTTCCCATATAATAGCATTTAGAGAGGTGTGTTTAAGTAAATTATCATTTACCATGTGCATTTCCATTTCCATTTCATTTTACATACGTATGGTTCATTTTATCCGAAACCATAATAATTGAATATTCTCATTAGTATTTATCGTATACTAAGTCCCGAATTATTCTCCAAGAGATCACAATATTTCTACAAATCGCAAGGTTCTATACACCTCAATTGAGCCCCTCATGTCTCCAAATATGGGCTTACAACTCATAGGCTCCCAATAATTTACTAAAGAAAAGAGATGCCCTAACCTCAATTTGCATACCCCCTGAATGAGCCCCGTTTAACCCATTTCTAATGTAGGGTAGTAACCCAACTCATCTAAAACTCTAGGACTCTAAGTTTACCTCATACAAGAAGGTTCCTAAATCCTAAGTCTAAAGAAAAAGGGCTGAGATTGAGTTAGAAAAGTAACTCAAAACTGCACGATTTCCGAATCGATTCGGCCTGGCCGAATCGATTCGGTCTGAAAGCGAATCGATTCGGACCGGCCGAATTGATTCGGTCAGGAAAACCTGACTTTCTACATACGTGTCGAATCGATTCGGACAAGCCGAATCAATTCGGTCCACTCAGACCTGAACTCTGCCCCTGTGGCGAATCGAATCGCCCCTACGAATTGGCCAAGCATGGGTTTAAGGGTTATGAACCCTAATTTCCCCAAATCTCTTTTCTTATCCAACAAACCTCATAATTAAACCCATCAACTAATAAATGCATCTAACTACCATCAATTTACACTAATAAACATATAAATCAACTTTTAAGGGTTCAACATCTACAAATCCCTCAAAATCCCAAATTTGATAAACTATAACAACTGCATAACAATCAATACCATTTATTCATCTTAAACCATATGTTAGCAAGTAGAAAAATTGCTTTGATGTTGGAATTTCAGATTCCTGGAAGATGAATGCAAGATCAACTCTCCAATCTTCAATCTCTTTCTTTCTCTCCACAAGTTCTCTTCTTCTCTTTTTCTCTCTAGGTTAACAAATCCACTTAAGAGTAATAAGTGAAATGCAAGACTAAATCGTGGCTTAAGTCTAAATTACCAACATAAATGGTTAATACCCCATTAAAATGATTCACAACTACACATTTAAGCTATAACCAGTCAAAAGTGCCCAAAATGAAAAAAATGCAATATGGCACTTATTTCGACTATCTCGCACATTTCGGGACTAACTACGCCCTCCAATTTATCATTTGGAAATTTTATAACTCATTTCAAGTTCCGGTTCCATTTTAAACCATAAATGCCATTTTAAATCATATGACACTATAAAACACAACATGGTGATATTTACTTACACATACAGTAAATATGCAACAATTTAGTAAATATTAACTTTTAACTCATTTAATTAATATTTACTCCATATTCCAACATTTTATATAATTACATCACACAGTGAACTAATATAAAATAGGTCTTCAAAAGCGAGGGTTGTTACATACCCCTCCCCCCTTATGAGGGAATTTTGCCCCCAAAATTCAAACGTACCTTGCAAGAAGAGATGCAGATACTTTTCCCGCATGTCATCCTCTCGCTCCCACGTGGATTCCTCGTCATTGTGATGACCCCATTGAACTCGAACCAATGGCACCACTCGAGATCTCAATCGTCACTCCCCGTGCTCTAAGATAGCAACTGGTTGTTCTTCATATGAAATGTCGGGTCGAAACTCGATATCTTCCAAAGGAATATGCTAAAGGACTCCCTCACACCTCTTGTACTTTTTCAAAAAGGAAACATGGAACACATCATGGACTTGCTGCAAGTGTTCCGGTAAGGCAAGTTGATACGACACCGGACTTACCTTGGCAATAATAGGAAAAGGTCCAACGTAACGTGGTGCAAGCTTTCCTTTCTTTCCAAAACACTTTATACCTTTCATAGGCGATACTCTCACCAACACTTGATCCCCAACCTCCATCTCAACTTGCCTTCTATTTGCATCGGCATAGCTCTTTGGACAATCTTGAGCTATCCGAATGAGATTTCGAATGAGTTAAATCTTGGAAGAAGTATCCTAGATCATTTCAGGTCCAAGAAACTTATTATCCCCCACCTCTAACCAACAAGTGGGCGATCTACAAGGCCGGCCATACAAAGCTTCATAGGGCGCCATCCCAATAGTAAATTGGTACGAATTGTTATAAGCAAATTCGACCAAAGGGAGGTATTGTTACCAACCACCCCTGAAATCAAGCACACACATTCGGAGCATATCCTCCAACATTTGGTTGACTCTTTCTATCTGCCATCTGTTTGAGGGTGATAAGAAGTGCTTAACTTCAATTCGGTTCCCATTGCCTCTTGGAAACTTCACCAAAAGTGGGAAACAAAAATCTTATCTCGATCAGAAACTATATTTAAGGGAACCCCATGAAGTCTAACAACCTCCTCAATAAATAACAGGGCATAACGAGCGGTATTGTAATCGGTGCATACCGGTAGGAAGTGTGCCAACTTAGTCAAACGATCAATGATAACCCAAATAGAATCGTGACCATTTTGCGACGTTGGAAAGCACGTGATGAAATCCATCGATATACTCTCCCACTTCCACACCGGAATTTCCAACGGCTGCAACAAACCTGTCGTTCATTGATGATCTATCTTGACCAATTGACAAGTAGCACATTGGGATACGAACTCAAAAATATCCCGCTTCATGCCTGGCCACCAATACTGATGGCGCATGTCTTGATACATCTTGTCGTTACCTGGATGCACTGCAAACTTGGAACCATGAGATTCTTCCATTATGGCCTGTCTTAAGTCCCCTTCGTCCGGGACAATTAGTCTCCCGTGGAAAGGCACCCCACCTTCACAACCTATAGAGTAGGATTCTGCTCCCTCGGTTAACAACTTGTGTATATGGTCCTGACAACCTTTGTCCCTCCTTTGGGCTTCAACCACCCTTGCCACAATAGTAGGCTTGATGGTCATCACCGACATAAATGCCCTAGCAACCGCGTCCTCCTGACTTAGCCCCTTCCATTTAGCTTTCCATACTTCCGCTAACTCCCCCTCGGGCTTTCTACTCAAAGCATCCGCTACCACATTCGCCTTGCCCGGGTGGTAGTGGATGTCAAATTGATAGTCTTTCACAAACTCTAGCCATCGGCGTTGTCGCATATTTAAATCCTTTTGGGAAAATAAGTATTGCAACGACTTATGGTCCGTGAAAAGACTAAATTTCTCCCCTAGGAGATAAAGCCTCCAAATCTTCAAAGCAAAGACTACTGCGGAAAGTTCCAAATCATGCACCGGATAATTTTTTTCATGGGGCTTTAACTTGCGAGAAGCATAAGAAATAACCCGTCTCTCTTGTTGAAGTACACCTCCCAATCCTTGTAGAGATGCATCAGTGAAGATTAAATATTCCAATCCTGGCCTTGGTAAGGCAAGGACTGGAGAAGTAGTCAACCTATCCTTGAGCCCGTCAAAAGATGACTGAAAAGAATCATCCCATACAAACCTCACCCCCTTCTGGGTTAAATTTATCAAAGGGCTAGCAATTTTAGAGAGACCCTTGATAAACTGGCGGTAATAACCCTCCAAACCCAGAAAACTATGAATCTCGGTAGGTGTCGTGGGCTGACCCCACTCCTTCACCGCAACCACTTTACTTGCGTCTACCAAAATACCCTAGGCTGTCACAACATGACCCCAAAACTGTACCTCCTGCAACCAAAAACCACACGTCTCGAACTTGGCATACAATTGGTGATCCCTCAATCTCTGCAGGACCAACCTCAAATGAGTAGCATGGTCGGATTCTGTTCGAGAATAAACTAGAATGTCATCAATGAACACTATGACAAACTGGTACAGGAAGTCCCGAAATGCCCTATTCATGAGGTCCATAAATATGGCAGGAGCATTGGTTAGTCCAAAAGGCATAACCAAAAATTCATAGGACCCATATCTCGTGAGGAAAGTAGTCTTGGACACATCTTTCTCTCATATCCGCAACTGGTGATACCCCATCCTCAAATATATCTTAGAGAAGTACGATGCTCCCCTAAGTTGATCAAACAAATCATCAATCCGGGGTAATGGGTATTTGTTCCAGATGGTGACTTTATTCAACTCTCTGTAGTCAACACATAACTGGAGAGAACCATCCCTTTTCTTCACAAACAACATCGGAGCGCCCCACGGAGACGTACTTCACCTAATAAACCCTTGCTCTATCAAGTCTTGAATTTGGTCTCTTAGCTCCCTCATTTTAACAGGAGCCATACGATACGGAGCTCTCGCAATCGGTCGAGTTCTCGACGCTAAATCAATTACAAATTCAATTGCCCTACTGGGAGGCAAACCAGGTATTTCTCAAAACACATCTTGGAAATATCTAACAATCGGAATAGAATCTAAGGAAACAACTACATCCCGAGAAGTCTGCTCTGTGATACAATACAAGTAAGTGCTAGTACCTCCTTCTAAGCAAGGCATAACAACTAAAAACATTTCTTACCCCGAAACGAAAAAGACTATACTCTTCCTATAGAAATTAACTATCGCATGATACTTCACTAGCCAATCCATACCCAAAATCACATCATACCCGACCATGTCAAGGATGAGCAAATCGGCCTCAAATCACAAATTTCCAAGAGTTATTCCTATTTGTTTACAAACAAATAAAATGAGCGAACCATCGCCCATAGAAGACTCAACACTAGTGAAGGTACTCTCTTCAGATTTTATCAACTCCGTAGTTTGAGCAAAACTTCTAGAAATGAACGAGTGTGTCGCACCCATATCAAAGAACACACGACCCATGTGCCCCTGAATAAGAAACTCACCCTCAATAGCTGGTGGCGCTGGCGAAGCCGGAGGAAGCATAACATCCTGAATATGGTAAACACGCCCATACTTGAGCTGTCCCTGCTGTGGAGGGGCAACTAGATTAGGTACTTGTGGTGGTAACTGAGCCTGCGAATGCTGAGGAACCCTAGGAAGCTGACCCCCAACCAACTGAGGATAATCCTTCTTATAATGACCAGCCTCCCCACATTGGAAGCACCGACCCGTCATATTCTACGGATTTCGGCCCCGGTTATTTCTAAACTGGGTAACGCCTTGGCACGGATGGCCCCTACCCCCATGACCATCCCAACCAGTTTATTGTTGTTGTGGGGCACCTTATCCTTGCCTATTGTTATTTCCACTGACATTAAACCCACCAAAATGTTGCCTTTTTGACAAGTCCAGTTGCTGGGGATCCCTTTCTTTCTGCTTATTACCCGAAGATTGGGACGAGGGAAAGTCTCCTCCTCCCGTCCCATTTCCTCCAGGTTTTCTCGCTTTCCCCACCCCTGTAGCTTTCTTGCTATTCTACATGTACAACCTATGTTCTTAGCAATGGAGCAATGCCACATTCATCACCTCACCAAAAGTTTGGAAGGCTGGATTACCCAACAAATGTTGCCGGATCCTCCAGTTCAAACCTCCCATGAACTTCGAAACCTTCCTCTCTTTCGGAGTCACCTCATCCGGTATAAAACTTGCTAACCGGGTGAACTCCTCTTCATATTCCGCCACGGATCTCTCACCTTGCACCACATCCTGAAGATTTCTTCTTATGTCCCTTTGAACTGCGGGAGGGAAGTACTGCCGATCAAACAAAGCCCAGAAATCATTGATAGTCATGGTATCTCTCTGTTCTGGTGTAGTTATCGACTCCCACCAATGTAACGCAGATCCGACGAGCTTGAAAGTAGCAAGGACTTGTTTCTTATCCTTACTACATTCCACCATTCAAAGATGGCGCTACATATCCTTCTTCCACTGATTAGCTCTAATAACATCAGAGCCTCCATCAAATTTTGGGGGATGGCCCTTTAAAAATGAGTCTCTAACTCTCTCCCACGGAGAAGGTCCCGTGGGAGCTTGTGCATCCTGAGCCCGTTGTTGTTGAGCTTGTGGTAATTGTTGAACCACGACGATCATAGAAGCATTAATCGCTTGGGCCACGATATTTGCTATATTAGCAGCATTTATAGTTCCCTGCTGCGGCGGTGGTGGAGGACCAACCTCCTCCTCTACAACTCTATTGCGTCTCGCCAGGAGACCTCTCTTAGGCGGCATATGAGATAAAGAAACAATAGAATTAGAATACTATTTAAAACAATCTAATTTTTGCAGAAGATCGCATGCATAGGAAACAAAACAGTCCTATCATTAAGCTTTATGTTAAAGAACGCTACGGTAGAACGTGATAAGTAAGCATAGATCCTAGTACTCTAGAACCTGATGCTATAATACCATCTGTGACAACCCGCTCACCAAAATATGGGGTGGCTAGCCCAATACTCCAATATAACAGGAATCATGGATGGAATCATTCTCAGCATCACAACAATATAATAAGTATACGGGATAACCACCCAATATTTCAGAAAATGGGTTGGCAAAAATTTTGTTTTTATTTTATAATAAGTTAAAGAAATAATTTAAACGACCCAATATGAAAAGAAAGTCGAAACCCAAGAAAACTTATATTACATCACGACAAGAATACAATAGGGGGACCGAATATGCTGTCGGTCAACAGGTACATATAACGTATCCAACAAGTTTAATGTAAGTTACATAATACATCCATTAAACAGTTACAAAATTTTGGGCTACACGCCCGAGGAAAAGACCCGATCATAACTAGGATACAAAATGAAGGCGTCTAACAATATATCCCATAATATTCGCAAAGTATTACGGCTCCTCAAAATCACCGAAGTAGAAAAGTCAGTACGGGCGTCCTTGCACCGGAGCACCTGAACGGATACAAGATACATGCACAATAAGAAGTACGAACGATTCAGGGCCCGATTTTATATGATCACCAGATGAATAAAAAGTATGATAGTTATGAACAGTTAAGAATGAATGATAAAGATTAGAATCTATCAACATAATCTCAAAGCATAAGCTAAGACAATTTAAATGATTATAAATTTCATTTAATTTTTACAAGAGGATTTAAATGAATATCATTAATTAGAAACCTCCATCTTTTTATTTTCTTTCATCATTTCATTTCATCTTTCCATTCCTTATCAGGAATATAATTACTGTCATATGCTCTTTGTGGCATTTCATTCCTTATCAGGAATATAATCACTATTATATGCTCTTTGTGGCATTTATCATACATCAAGTCCCACTTGATTTAGAATTGTTATATTCATATACATACAACGATTCTAAGACCGCCCCTTCGAGTTTCCCCACTGGGCGCGCCCCTAAATGTCTATCATCTTCCAGGGCCTGTCAACAAGACAACCTGGGCACCTAACGCAACGTCGGGAAGTGGCCATATGCCTGCGAGTGAGTCATAACCACACCCGAAATTACCTCCCTAGCGCAGAATATAACATATAACAATCCCGTATATGGCCGAGGACTATAGTCTCACTGTGTTCATTAGTCAGGGGACATCACCTCATGTGCGAACTTCCCTTAGGATAGCATTTAGAGAGGTGTGTATAAGTAAATTATCATTTACCACGTGCATTTCCATTTCCATTTCATTTTACATACATATGGTTCATTTTATCCGAAACCATAATCATTGAATATTCTCATTAGTATTTATCGTATACTAAGTCCCGAATTATTATCCAAGAGATCACAATATTTCTACAAATCGCAAGGTTCTATACACCTAAATTGAGCCCCTCAAGTCTCCAAATATGGGCTTAAAACTCCTAGGCTCCCAATAATTTACTAAAGAAAAGAGATACCCTAACCTCAATTTGCATACCCCCGGAATGAGCCCCGTTTAACCCATTTCTAATGTAGGGTAGTGACCCAACTCATCTAAAACTCCAGGACTCTAAGTTTAATTCATACAAAAAGGTTCCTAAATCCTAAGCCTAAAGAAAAAGGGCTGAGATTGAGTTAGAAAAGTAACTTAAAACTGCAGGATTTTCGAATCGATTCGGCCAGGACGAATCGATTTGGTCTGAAAGCGAATCGATTCGGACTAGACGAATCGATTCGGTCACGAAAACCTGACTTTCTACATAATTGTCATATGGATTCGGAGAAGACGAATCGATTCGGTCCACTCAGACCTGAACACTTCCCCCGTGGCGAATCGATTCGTCCTGGCCGAATCGATTCGCCCCTGCAAATTGGCCAAGCATGGGTTTAAGGGTTATGAGCCCTAATTTCCCCAAATATCTTTCCTTCTCCAACCAACCTCATAATTCAACCCCTCAACTAATAAATGCATCTAACTACCATCAATTTACACTAATAAACATATAAATCAACTTTTAAGGCTTCAACATCTACAAATCCATCAAAATCCCAAATTTGATAAACTATAACAACTACACAACAATCAATACCATTTATTCATCTTAAACCATATATTAGCAATTAGAAAACATGCTTTGATGTTGGAATTTCAGATTCCTGGAAGATGAATGCAAGATCAACTCTCCAATCTTCAATCTCTCTCTTTCTCTCCACAAGTTCTCTTCTTCTCTTTTTTTCTCTAGGTTAACAAATGCACTTAAGAGTAATAAGTGAAATGCAAGACTAAATCGTGGCTTAAGTCTAAATTACCAACATAAATGGTTAATACCCCATTAAAATGATTCACAACTACACATTTAAGCTATAACCAGTCAAAAGTGCCCAAAATGCAAAAATGCAATATGGCACTTATTTCGACTATCTCTCACATTTCGGGACTAACTACGCCCTCCAATTTATCATTTGGAAATTTTATAACTCATTTCAAGTTTCGGTTCCATTTTAAACCATAAATGACATTTTAAATCATATGACACTATAAAACGCAACATGGTGATATTTACTTACACATACAGTAAATATGCAACAATTTAGTAAATATTAACTTTTAACTCATTTAATTAATATGTACTCCATATTCCAACATTTTATATAATTACTTCACACACTGAACTAATATAAATAGGTTCTCAAAAGCGAGGGTTGTTACATATACACACACACACACACACACACACACACAACATCCATCCATTCATCCATCCATCCATTCATCCATACATACATATAATCATATATACACGTACAAAGGGCTTTGCTCTAATATTTTTTCACATAAACAAAAATAAATGTACCATATATAGAACAAATGTTTTAGGGTTATGCTTCATCACGTACATACATACTCTCCATGACCATGGCCCTCAGTATAATCAAGGAAGGTGGTCACGGTCCAAAATCTTGACCCAGCCGGTGTGATCATTTTCAATCCAATAATTATCACGATTCAAGACCGTGACCATTTTTTATGCATTATTTCCATAATCTTTAATATATGTCATGTTTTTAGACCGTGACCATTGACGTGAATACTTTGGCTCCATATTTTCCTCATAAATAGTCACAGTTCAGGTTCATTACCAGGTTGGTCATAGTCCACAATTGTGACCATGTTGTCTTGATCATTTTTATTTTTGGTATAGTGATACAATTGAGATAAAAGTTAAAATATGTTATGACTGAAAGAGAATGATATATAAGGAATCAAAAGTAACTAATATATGAGCAACAACCTTAATATATATGTCATCAAAAGCCAAACAATACGGTCACCCTAACTAAACTCTCCAACATGTTATATCGTTAACTCTTTTCTCATTAGAAGCACAATCTAAAAAATATAACCTAAGAACATAAATTTTCTTTCCTTCTATCCTATAGTTAACTTTATTTTATCACATATTGTCTCCCTCTTAATCAAGTGTTCTCTCCGTTTAGGTAACTATTTCCAATTTTAGAAAATATAAAGAGACTAAGAAAATGACCCAATAGAGACACATAAAATGAAGTTATAAGACACAATTAGAGAAAATAAGATTAGAGTGTGGGATGAATGATATGTAACACAATAAGCAGAAGGAGACGATAGACATACGAGATATGAGTCACGCGATTACACAAACGATTGATAATGATATAATAAGCCAAATATATAGAAACCACCATCGAGATTTCGACAAAATAATCAAAATATACTTATCATCAACTTAATCATAATGAACAAAGAGTACGGGATCATAAAAGATACTAGTTGAAAACCCAATTTTGAGTAAACAAGTTATATTACACGATCCAAATCTTAGAACTAAAAATATAAACATAATCTAAGATACCAGCTGATAACTCACGGAAGGATAACTATCTATGAAGTATGTCTAATAAACATCCAAATGTGAATTATTGATACCACAATCTCTAACATTCACTAAAGATATATGATACATCAAACTAGGATATAATACAATTTATCCTAGCATCGTAAGAATGAAATCATCGAGACAAAATGATTAAAATAATATAGGGATAAAATGTAACATATTATCCCAAATGTAAAAACTATGATATTAATATATAAAGAAATCTAGTACCAATATCAAATTCAAAGGTAATGCCATATAGTCTAAAGTTAGGAATAAATACAAATAATATCAAGTCTAAGGTTAATGAAGACTAAAATACAACATTGTTATACCCCCAAAAATAATCACTTAAAAAGAGAAAGAAGACATATATGATCAATGAATTTATCAAATAAACATGCAAGCTATACTATATGGAGAAAAAGAGAATACGTTGCAAAGGAATCTTCAAGAAACTTATCTCTATAAAGTGTTTTACATGGCACAAGAATATTGACGCAACAATATAAAAAATCCAATACCCATTATGATAAGTGAAAATATAGGCAATATTATCACACCCGCCAATTTTGAATTTATGTCCAATATTTATAATCAAGAAAATATTATCTATAAAAGGATAATAACATAATGAGGTCTTTAACTAAGAACATAAGATCCTATCTCGATGTGCAAAACAAAACAATTAAAACCATTGAGATAAAGGTACAAGATTAAGTTCAATTAAGATAACAAACTATAAACTAAATAACACAAAGCTTCAACTCTAGTAAAATATCCAACACCATTTTAAGATCATTTTCAACTCCCCCCCCCCCCCCCCCCCTTCAAATAAGCAAATTTATGGTTTAAACCTTTGGTCTTATATCCTTATTTTAACCCAACTTTAAAGATATTGAAGCTTTTAGATATTGCTATATTCAAATTTCTTTCTCAAGTAGAGGCTTCACGTGAGCAAAATGATGGGATACTTGTGACACCCCGACTAATTAAATACCGGGTAGCTACTCCTTTATTAAATTAATTCAAAATGCCAAGTTGGCTCAGTTAATAGCATCACTGTCGAAAACATTTTATTATTACTAACCACCTAGTATTTAAAAAGTAAGTTGCCAAATTTTAATTTAAGTCTGATTAACATGCAACAAGTGTAATGAAGAAATAAATAACACCATTCACCATACTGAAGTAAAACGAATAATCATCACAATAGAGTAAATAAAGTCTGGAGGAAAACTCCTCACTACAATCCCATAACTGAAATAAATAACCGAATACTGAAATAATACATGCTAAAGTCTGAAACTGATATGTAAAAGCTGTCTCTAAATAGAAATGGGCAACATGCCCTACAACTGATAGATAGTGACTCTGGAATCCAAAAGATAGAAGCGTCTACATGCAAGTCCCTGTAGCTTCCACAAACAGCTACAGCTCGTCACCTGAATGAGAATCCTATGCTTGGTGTCCTTGTGGCTGGGCACCTAAAATGGTTTTACAAGAAAAAGATTTGAAAAGCAAACGGGTCAGAGCCCGAATGTGGAGTTATATTTTAAAAACCTGCAAGTGCTTTAAAAACATTTAAAACATTAAATGCAAAGTACATGTTAGGACATACACTCACATGATATTCTCACCTCTCGTCTAACTGTGCACTCCTAACGTAAGTACCCATCTACAACGATATAAACCACTAGCTAAGTGACATCATAACTAGCTAGACTGTAATAGTTCCTACCCTTATTACCCGATTCTATTAACATACAACGCTCGTAATTAGATAGGGATTTAATGTAAACTCGGATGCTCAATATGCAATAAATATCACTATCAGTTAACTCGTTATATTATTCTCGAAACAATACCGTAATTATATTCACAACATTAACATGAAGATTCCCGTTAATTAAGTGTATATTATTCACATCATAATTATACAATACAAGCACCCCGAGAACTAAGCTGCGGTGCACACATACTCTGCTATCCATCCCGGTACATCACGTACATAAGGATCACATATTCCGAATCTCTCAGGAATAGTTCAGATAACACAAATCACAAATAGTGGAGGCGAACACAGTCACATCACATGGGTCACGCACATACCTACGCTCCCACGATCAGCGGACTTATTAACATCCCAATAAGTCTTTCTCTGACCTATGTTCATCGAGGTACCAGTATATATCGCCCCCGTAGGCACACAAGGATTAGAGGGTCCTAAGCGAACGCAACCTCCCGTGATAGCAAGTATGGTAGGTATGTCATACACACAATCCATATACTAATACTAAGTAAACACACATCTTAGTAATACCGTATTTTAATCGTAGTACGTATCGCATTCTCGTACTAACTATAATTATCACAATTTATACTCTACCGGTTTATCATCATACGCGCCATAGTTTATTCTCACGTCGTAGTAAACACTCACATCTCAACCCAAACCGTCCATGTACTACAACTCCCACATATAAATTCCTCCTCATAAATACCCAAATGTCCCAATTCTATCATTACTATATCTACGGAATGATATCTACAACCTCGAATAAGTTTACGGAACTCCAAAAATCAAAACAGTCCAAAATGGCCCAAACTGCCAACTCGTTAGAAGTCTCATTCGAACGAGACTGTTCGAACGAGTTTGGACTGTCAGCTCGTTAGAAGTCTCGTTCGAACGAGATCCAGTTCGTTCGAACGAACTGTCCCTTCTAACGATATCTCGTTTGAACGAGATATCGAATGAAATCCCTACTCATTAGCAACGACTGGTCAACTCGTTAGAAGCTCGTTCGAACGAGTTCGTTCGAACGACCTAGGGACTGCTTCTAACGACTCACCAGTTTCGGCCCAGATTTTTCCCCAATTCATTTTTCACCATTTTTATCACTTCTAATCTCTTCCAAAGTTCATCCCAACAACGTTTTAGGGTCTCTAATCATCCTTAAACATATAAAGGAGATATACTAACATCTTTTAAGGGTTTAATACCTTCTAAACATCAATAAATCACAAGTTTCTACATTATTCCCTAATTTTCTTCAAGAACACAAACCCTAGATTTTTCTCATCATAATTTCCCAGATTTTAATCCGTTTATACATCACATAGATATGAAATCTCTGAATTCAATCTTCAAACAATGATTCTACATGCAAACCTATCCCAAAATTAAATAATAACTTCCAATTTCATGGGTTTTCATTTAATCTTTCAAGAACAATTAAAATTCTTCAATTTCTAACATGGAAAAGACATTCTCTGAATTTAAATGGAATAAAGTCACTTGCCTTGGTTGTCTCTGAGTTTGGTGTAGGTTTGGTAGAACTTTTCTGCAGAATTTCTTCTCTCCAAGCTTCCTCTCCAATGGTGGCTTAAGGTGGCTAGGGTTTTGATTTGGGAACTTAGAAAACCTAAATGATAACCTACGTAGCCTTCTAGGTTAATATGGTTTGGTTATGGGCTTAGTGGGTCAAATCCACATCAGATTTAATTAACCAATTTTCGTCACTTTTAATTCCTCAAAATGTAAAATTACCAAAATACCCTTTAAGTTTCCGGTATGGCCTAAAAATACCCCGGGACCCAAACTACACCCCCGGCTAGTGTTTTATGACTATCTCGACCCTTCCGGACGCGTTGGAGCACTCAAAACGACCATACGGATTATAGATTTTTAAATTTACTTTCATAATTAAAATAATATACCATGACGCGGCGGTCACACGCGTCTCAACAAAATTTCCAAATTGCCGTATATAAACCTCACGACAAATTCCATAATTCCAAATTCATATATAATCATATATGCACATAATCAAATACCAACTCGCATCTCATTAGTATTTATAACCCGGATTAATTTCCAATTAATACGCATTTAATTAATTAATCCCTAAAATAAATATAGACAAAAGTACGGGGTATTACAATACTATTTTCTATTTTTAAAGGTAAAATCACACTATCAAAGTTATAGCCCTAACCACTTCTTCACTCATGATTTTTGATTTTGCATTAGTTTTTTCAAAATTCTCTAAATAATGAAATGATATACCTCACATACACATTTAAATGTTTAGACACTCTTTTATGAACCTATTGAACCTTTCTACAGTTTGCAGAAGACCATACATCTTTGCCATTCCTTATAAAGTGGAATCTAAAAGATGTGTCATGCAATGCAACGCGGAACAAGTTTCGAACATGTATTCTCAAGAAAAAAAATTCTCAAAGTTTATAAGACTTAAAATAAAATAGAGTCCATATCATGAAACACATGTCATTATCTCAAACAAAGGAAAAGTTACCAAATAAGCCATTATGACAACAAAAGTATGTCATTCAATATATCATCTAAAAGGCATCAACATGATTGCATAATTTTTTTTGAATTTTTTGATAAAACATACGTTCAACTAAAAAAGAGTATGCCATAGGATTAGTAGGTATATATGAGATACATACTCCTAAACATGTTCCTAAAAGATCAATCAATAATGAAAATAACCACAAAAGTCCTAGGATAATCAATATATATAATTTTCAAGTATTTGAAATCTTACTTCTAAACCTAATTTCGTAATTTTGGGTGAGATCAAATTATTTTGAAGACTTTCAACTTTCTTTTCCAAAATAATTTTGAAAAATTCACACAACCGAAGATCATTTTAACTGTGTTAAGAAATAAAATAAAACTTTTTCTTTCCTATTGATAAATATAAAAACTTTTATCCTCTTCTATTAAAGTAATAATTCACCAATAAAGTCTATAGATCCGAAAAAGATATATCGACAAATTTAATATTTTCAAAGATGATAGATCCTTGAGCTTCCAAAGTATATAAAAATTCATCTTTTACAAATGCATGCTCGTTTAAAAATTTGAAATTTTCTTTTTCAAGAGCATTGATGTTTTTCAAAAGAGTTTGATTTTCTTATTTTAAATCTTTTGTTTAGTCCAAATCAAATTTTGAAAACCCTTTCATCGAAAACTTAATCTTCTCACACATGTGAGCACGATCAACTTGAAGTTGACCAACAAGGTTTTTTTTAAGTTGTTAATCATAGTGAAAATATATCCATTTTATATATAGTTTAGTTGTCAATCTTCTATGTAAAATCATTTGAGTCATGCACTAATTTGTGCCCAAAATATTGATTCACATATGTTTTTTTGCGTGAGAGATTATTTTGCTGTTACATATGGACATTCAAGATATGAAGAACTTGTGACTTCTCTACATTCAAAATTTTCGTTGATAATCTACTAAAGAATATCTTTTTGCGGATTGTCTTAAACATTTGGCGATGCACACACTCATGATTTTCAAAATGAGTTTTTTTTCTATTTTTTTTGAAATAATCCTTGGAGTATGTGGATGTGTTTTTCAAAAAGTGATAAGTTATGATTTATAGCTTTAAAAGGAAAATCATTATATTTTCCATGATTATGCCTTTTGGCCACTTGCACAAATGGAATTGAGCATGTGCACATGGTAGCTTGTTTTGGTCGGGGTGCATATTGACTAAAACAGTACGCATGGAGAAACTTTATTTGTGCACACGACAGAGATAAATTTAAAATTTATTGTATAAATAGGCCTTGTTCCCTTGAATTCTTTTAACACTTCTTCATCACTTTACTCAAAGGATATTTTCATTTTGGGTTCTTTGCTTTGCCTTTCTATATTGAAATTGAGTGTTCAAATTAAATTCTGGTGAGAATTTTGGATCTAAATATATCTATCTCTATGTGAGAAATGTTTTAAGAGGATAAATCCAAGATAACACATTGTTTACATGTGATTATACTTCAATCCACATTATATAGAGTCCGAGATCTAAAAGGAGGTGCTCGGGCTATTTTAGAGTTCAAGAATGATGTGGTCCGAGGATGAAGAATGGACTTATATATTCAATCGATATAGTTTCGATTGGATTTCTGATTAGAACAGGGGAAAGTCTTCATATTCATAGGAAATTTCCTGTGAGAGCACCAGAGATAATTATCATCTTATATTGTGTAAAAGCGCTTTTTTAATCTAATGTGAAACTAGGTTATACAAAGTTTTTTCTCCCATAGGTTGGGGTTTTTTCTTGTGTAAATAAATCTTGTGCAATTGATTTGTCACTACACCAAGAAAGACAAATTGTCACCTTTCGTCCGGCCACCCTTGTCACGGTTAGTGACTGTGACAAAAAAACACGCATTTTTTTGTAACGATCATTGACCGTGACAACCTTATAAAGTTATCACGGTCAAAGACCGTAAAAGTTAGCGACAACTTTGTCGGTAAAAAAACCTTCCCTCTTCTTTTTTTCTACCATTTTGACTTTCCTCTTTTTTCCTCTTTCTAAGCGACTGCTCTCTCTCTCTCTTTTTCTAAGCAATCTTCAGGTTTGTTTTTTCCTCCCTTTCTCTTTTCTTTGTATATATGTGTGTGTATAAGTGTGTGTGTGTATATGGGTGGGGTGTGTGTGCATGTACAAGTGTGCATGTGTGTGCGTGTGTGTGCGTGCATGTGAGTGTGGTGGGGGAGGGGACAGGGGGTGGTGGGGCGGGGTGGGGGTGGGGAAGGGGGTATGGGGGTGGTGTGTGTGTGTGGTGGGGGGAGGGGGAGTGGTGGGGCAAGGGTGGGGGGTGGGGGGTGGGGGAGGTGTGTGTGTTGAAATTAATTGTTAATGTTTAGGACTTGAAATTAATTGTTAACTTAAGAATTGAAATTAATGTTTAGTTTAGGACTTGACATTAATTGTTAATGTTGATTTAGGACTTGAAATTAATGTTTAATTTAGGACTTGAAATTAATGTATAGTTCAGGACTTGAAATTAATTGTTAATGTTGATTGGGTGATGTTAGTTGGGATTGGAATTAATAGGTATTGTTAATAATGATTGAATCATATTATTTAGAGAATAAAATTAATTTGACATTATAAATATTATTTTGATATTTTTATTTAGGTTTGAAATTGTTAATGTTGAATTAATTGAGTAGATGAATTAAAAGGAGTACATGATACACATTTGTTGATTTGTTGTTGCTGTCGGATTATATTGGACGGATGTGGTTGGATATGGAAGTTTGTTGTTAACTTTTTTTAAAATCCTTAAATTAATTCACAGTAATAAATCATTAAATAATTATATTGTCTTACTTTGTTGGGTTGGTTAATTTTGGAAGTGGCACGACCACTGAATTATTGTCAAAATTGGGGGGAGGGGAAGTTTTCAACTTTTTTAAAAATTATTTTGTGTCATGACCCGTTCGAGAGTGGCACGACCATAGAGTTATCATAATTAAATGAAACATACTTGAAATCACACATGCGCATAGATACTAGCCTTCTAGTTCTTATGCGTACGCATTCAATACCCCTTAGACCCGTTCGAGAGTCATTACCCCTGTAATGAGATCTC
The DNA here is from genome assembly GCA_949130495.1 of Sambucus nigra. Classification (NCBI taxonomy): domain Eukaryota; kingdom Viridiplantae; phylum Streptophyta; class Magnoliopsida; order Dipsacales; family Adoxaceae; genus Sambucus; species Sambucus nigra. The sequence goes on along the minus strand of OX422214.1, from coordinate 215,828,324 downwards.
TCGAATTGTCCCGTTTGGACAGTTTGGGACTGCATAATTTCTGTATAATATTATTCTTAGTGGCTTAAACTTATTAGTTTTGGAGGAAGTTATGCAGTCGTATCTTAATGTTCTCCGGGTACATACTAGATGATGCGATGTTGAGTGTTATTTCAATTATCAATTGAAATAACACTCACACTTGCAAATCTACATCGCGTACTTGAAGAACTATGGGGACATACTGCCGAATTTTCCTCAAATTGAAACAATGTGCATGAGCTGTTAAGTATATACAGAAATATGCGGTCTTGAATGGGATAGGACCCCTCACCCTTTAGAGGAGATGGAGGAAATAGGAATTAATATTATAAATTGAATTTGAATTTGAAATTTAAAAATTGAATATAAATAAGATATAATTAAATGAAACATACTATAAATTTTATACAACAAGTAATAGGTGATTGTTTATATTAATGGGAACTAAATGTTCACACTTTTGTTTATACTAATCCATGAATATACGCTTCATACATATAATAGGTGATTTTGTGGAGTAGCTGTGATGGGGTATCTTAAATACAAAGAGTGGATGGGTGAGACAAATAGATTAAGGGATGTGTTTCGCAGAGGTGCTAATGAATTTGTGAAATACGCAAAGAGATGTCATAATGATGAAGAGTTTTCGTGTCCACGTGCTAGGTGTTAGAATGGTAAGGTGGTTGAGTGGAAAATAGTTGAACTATATTTTTTAAGATGGGGTATGAAAGATAGTTATCGATTTTGAATTTTTTATAGGGAATCGAAAGTTCCTTTTATCCTCGAGCCACCTCCATAACAACCTTCAACAAGTAGGATAGATGTACAAGGGGCCAATGTAGATCATAATGTGTTAGAGGATTTAGTTGATGATGCGTACGGAGTTCATGAAGTGGAAGAGAATGAGGTCATTGGCGATGTACAAGGTTCAGGTGCTCATGAAGACATCAGGATAAACCTGTGACAACCCGGTATTCGAAATAAGGGGTGGCCAGCCCGAGACTCCAATAATATAGGAATCATAGATGAAATCATTCTCAGTATCATGAAAACATAAAGAGTATAAGGGATAACCACACAATATTTCAGAAAACGGGTTGTCAAAAGTTTTGTTTTGTAATTTAAAGAAAACATTGTCAACAACCCATAATAGAAAAGAAGGTGGAAACCCTAAAAGTATATGTGCAACAACAACAACAAATATACAATAAAAGGACCGACTATAATGTCGGTCAACATAATTTCATACAATTTACAACAAGTTCAATAATTTACATATTACATTCATTATACAATTACAACAGTTTGGGCCACAAGCCCGAATAAAGACCTGAACATAACTAGAAAGCAACAATGAAGGTGTCTACACAAAATAACCCGTGATATCCGCAAAATGTCACGGCTCCTCAAAAGACACTGGAATGGGGAGGTCAATACGGGCGTCCTTGCGGTGGAGCACCTGAGCGGTTACAATATTTATGCACAACAATAAAGAAGAATGGGTCAGGGCCCGGTTTTATGTGATCACCAGATAAATAAATAGTATGACAATTATGAACAGTTAATCATGGATGATAAAGATGATATTCTAACATGGTGACATCATGAAATAAACTAAGACAATTAAATGATTATAAAGTAAAATTCAATTATGCAAGAGGATATGTATAATCATCATTAATCTAGAATCTTTATCATTATTCACCTTTTCATTTTATCTTTCCATTCCTTATCAGGAATACAAATTTTATCATGTGCTCTTTGTGGCACATATCTCAATTGTATGCTCTTTGTGGCATGTACTATGCTCTTTATGGCATTGCGTTATGCTCTTTATGGCATTAATATCCATCAAGTCCCACTTGATGTTAGAATAGTTATAAGTATACATATATAACGATTCTAGTACCGCCCATCCGAGTTTCCCCATTGTGCGCGCCCCTAAATAACCATCATCTTCCAGGGCCTACATCAAGACAACCTGGGATCCTATCGAAACGTCGGGAAGCGGCCATATGCCTGCGGGGTAGTCATAACCACACCCGGAATTACCTACCCATCGCAGAAAATATACAATAAGCGCTCATATGGCCTAGGACTATATCCACCCTGCATTCATTAGCTAGGGGGCTTCACCTTACGCACGAACTTCCCTTAAGATGGTATTTAGAGAGGGTGTGTTCCAACCATTTTATTAATTACCATGACATGGTTTAGTAAATTATCATTTACTTTATCCATTTACACTTTATCAAATGCATTATGGTTATTCGAAACTATACGTGCTTTGTATCATCATAATAACCTCGATGAATATTTAAACTCCCAAGTTAATTTTCCCGAATCTCCTTTTTGGGATTTATAATAAACCATCATACCTCAAATTAACTTCTAAAGTCTCCAAACACAACTTAGTAATCTCCTGGACCCCTACTAGTTAAAAAAAGGAAAGTAATGCCTGAACATCACTTCATGCACCCTCGAAATAAATCCCATGTATACCAATTCTAATCTAGGGTAGTAAACTAAATCACCTAGAACTCAAGGACTCTAAGTTGAATTCATACAATAAGGTTCCTAAATCCTAACTCTAGAGAAAAGGGTTGAATTTGGAAAAGAAAAATAATTAAAAATGCAAGTTTTTCGAATTGATTCAGCCAGAAAATATGGGGTTCTGCACAAATGCCGAATCGATTCGGTCCATCCGAATCGATTCGGTCAGGAAGGTTGGGTTTCTATATAAAATGTCGAATCGATTTGGACTAGGCCGAATTGATTCGGTTTACTTAGACCTAGAAACTGTCCCCATGCGAATCGATTCGGCCTGGGCGAATCGATTCGGCCTGGCCGAATCGATTTGTCCATGCGAATTTTGCCAATTTTGGCTATGGAGTCTTGGACTCCAAATTTACCCCCAACTCAAATCCATTCAAACCAACTCATTTATTGTCACCAATACATCATAAATACCACTAACTACTACCCTAAACATCAATAATCATCCAAATCATTCTTTAATGATTCAAGACCCTCAAATCCACAAAAACCCTAAAATAGTTAAACCAAGATTAATACACAATTATCACAACTAATCATTTATCTTAAACCACATGTAGCAAGTAGAAAACTTGCCTCAATCTTGCAAATGCAGATTTTCCTTGTGTAGTGTCAAGAATCCAACCTCAATCTTCAATCTCTTCTCCTTTCTCTACTCTTTCTCTTCCTCTCTCTTTCTCTCTAGGTCAGCAATTTCACTTAAGAGAATAGTGACTTAATCAAGACATAAATCGTGCCTTTATCTACAATTTACAACTAAAGTGGTAAATACCACATTAAATGGTTCGCAACTACACATATATGTTAAAATCAGTCAAAAGTGCCCAAAACCTCAAAATACAATATGACACATATTTTGACTATATCGCACGTTTCGGAACCAACTACAGCCTCCAAATTATCAATTGGATATTTTATAACTCATTTTAAGTTCCGGTTCCATTTTAAATCATAATGTCATTTTAAATCTTATGACACTATAAACTCAACATGAGGATATTTACATACACATACAGTAAATATACAACAAGTTAGTAAATATTAACTTTTCTTCATTAAATTAATACTTACTCTATATTCCAACATTTTATATATAATTACCTCATATAGTAAGTAAATATAAAATAGGTTCTCATAAGCGAGGGTTGTTACAAAACCTTGACGATGACTATCAAAGTTTAAAATTTAAGGCGACCCAACCGTTATACTCTGGCTATGAGAAAGATCAAATAAATTTACATGCCATGGTTGGTTTGCATAGTTTGGATACCCAATACGGTTTGTCTGGAAATAGCATGACAAGAATTCTGAATTTGGTGAAGGGCTTGCTACCCAAGGAGAATACGCTTCCAAATAGCTATCCTGTTATGAAGAATAGTTTGAAAGGTTTGGCAATGAATTATAAACAGATTCATGCTTGTGTGTATGACTGCATACTATATCAAAAGGAGTATGAAAATCTCGATCAGTGTCTGGTATGCGATGAACTTAGATATGTGCAATCTATTGGAAAGGAAGGCGCAAGCTCAAAAGTGCCTCAAAAAGTGTTGAAATATTTTCCCGTTGGACCTAGATTAAAACGGTGTTTCATAGTATCATGGATAGCGGGGGTAATGACCTGGCGTGCTAGGGCAGAAGTAGGGGATAATATCATATGTCATCCTATTGATTCTATATCTTGGAGGAGGATGAGTTATGAGTATCCCGATTTTTCTCAAGAACAGCATAACATTAGTTTGGTAATATTAAGAGATGGTTTCAATCCATTTGGAAATTTAAGCACTAATCAGAGGGTATGGACAGTGATCCTATCCCCACTCAACCTCCATCCTTTACAGTATGTCTATGTTGATACCTGGGCCAAAGGCACCAAGTGATGACATCGATGTCTACTTGGCTCCTTTGGTAGAAGAATTAAATGAGTTATGGGAAGAGGGTGTGAAAGCATTTGACTTTTTTAAAAAAGAAGAGTTTACGCTAAAAAGCTATGTTGATGTGGGCAATTCATGATTTTCCAGCTTATGGGACATTTTTCGATTATGTAGTACATGGTTATTTGGGGTGTCTTATATGTGGAGAGGAGACTGAATCTCTTCATCTCCCCGTTAGCTAAAAAAATGTATACCATTTCCATATGAGGTTTTTACCCCCGATCATAGTTTCAGATTAGAGAAAGGTTCCAATTTTTTATTGGGCGAGGTTGAACATAGGCTATCGCCAAGAAAACTTGCAGGTTCAAAAATTGAAAGTAAATCTTCTGATTTTGGCCCTATTATGCCAGGTAAGAATCCGAAATTTAAGAATGTCAAACATAAGAAGACCCTAACTGGCAATGAAACTGAGACAAGAAAGGCATGGTTTAGGAGGTTAATTTTATTTGACCTCCCTTATTGGAAGAATAACCCGGTGCGCCATGTATTGGATGTGATGTACGCAGATGAAAACATTCCTGAACATATTGTGGGCACATGCCTTGGGGGGAGTCATCCGAAGGATGGAGAAAATGCATGAAAAGACCTTAAATCGTTGAAACTTAAGCCATAACTATGGTTAAAAGAAGATAGTAGGGGAAGGAAAATAATTCCCCCTGGTGCATTTACTCTGACGAGTGAGGAAAAAAGGTGCTTTTAGACACAATATATAATTTGAAGGTTCCATATAATTTTTCGTCCAATTTGCAAAGGATTGTGAATTATGCCACCCATGATTTATATAAGTGTAAGTCCCAGGATTGGCATGTGATCATGCAATTGGTTCCTTTATTGTTTAAGCATTGTTTCTCCAAGCACAAGAATTTGCAGAGGGCTATTATTCAAATTAGTATCTGCTTCTCACTTTTCTGTGAGAAGGTAGTCAATCGAGAACACATACTGGTCGCAAAATTGGCAGTTAAAAAGCGATTTATGTGTTGGAGAAGTACTTCCCCCCATCATTCTTTGACATAGGTGTTCACTTGTTGGTACAGCTATGCGATGAGGCACTTCTTTGCGGTCCAATTAGATATCGGTGGATGTAACCCTTTGAAAGATTAATGAAAGTTTTCAAAGATTAAGTCAAGAATATATGATACATTTTAGGATCAATTGTAGAGGAATACATAACCGTGGAGTCATCAATCTATAATCGAGAATATATGTCTGACTCGATCAACATTTATGAAATGGATGAGTTCGTCGATGAGGGTGGTCATGTAATAGTCAAATGAGTGAAATTAACGAGTTTGCAACATGAACAAGTAACTTGTTATCTATTTGACACACATGAAGATGTCGGAGCATGGAAAAAGTAAGTTTAAATTATTTTATGTTTTACATCATTTTATACATGGTTAATTTTTAGGGAAAGTACTCTTAGGTCCCCCACAAACAAATTTTAAATACTGAAGGAATTTTGACAAATTTTAAACACTTAGGTCCACTGATTTCCTTCTTGTAGAAGTCCACGCTAATGGCATAACAAATGGGCCTAATAGTAAATTTTCCTTAAGTGTTTAAAAATTGCTACCAGAGGACCTAATTGTAGATTGCCTTCAATTTTTAATACGTTCGGCACATTAATTTTATGCAAAAAATATGAAGCTCGTGAGAATAATAAAAGACGAAAAATAATGGCACAATCAGACAACGAATTTAGGCAGTGGTTGCCACATGAGGTAATTATAATGAAAATGGTTGTTATATAATGTTACATTATAATAAAACTTTACAACTTACCTAATTAATTTACCTATATTCTCATCCCTTAAAGACGGGTGATGCAACATCAAGGCTTGCTCATCTAGCCACTGGACCCTTGTTCATGGCACAAGAGTACAAAAAGTATAGATTTAACGGTCACGTATTCGGTGCAAGGGTGTATGAGGAAAGTACAAATGTATGAAACTTGGGCATTTCATACAAGGCTCTTACTTTCTTTTGAGTGAGCACGAACGATAAAAACCTCATTGAAGTTGAAATGACTAACTATGGTGTAATTCGAAATGTATTTGAATTGGACTATGTAAGCTTCAAAGAGGTTGTATTTTACTGTGATTGGGTAAGAGTTGAGGATAAAAATGTTTATAAAGTTGATCCTGGCACCAATTTGATCATGATTGACTTGTCCAAGTTGAAGATCAATGAAGACATGAACGATGAGCCATTTTTTTATGCATTTCAAAAGGTCAAACAAGTATTTTACTTTGAGTATATCAACAACGAGGCCTACATGCGCCAAAGCATCTAAACAGTAGTGCGGACTTGGCTGCTTCTACCGGATATCAATCCATTTTTAATGATAACTCAAATTTGAAATAATTTTTAGATTTGTAATAAGTATTCCAATTATCAGACATTAGTTTAATGCTTTTAATTCATTTTCACTTGATCAGTTTACTGCATGTAATATTTAGATTTAATTCTTAAGCATTTGTTCAAAGTCCATGTCAGTGGGTGTATTATTCTAGTGTTTTATTATTATCGGACATCAGTTTAATGATTTTAATTCATTTATACTTGATCAGTTTAGTGCATCGATTCAAAGTTTCCAGTGTTTTGTTATAATATGGTTACTGCGTTGTATTTATCTAATTCATTTGAATTTGTACTAATAACAACATTGTTTTACAAAAAATGTCTTATTTAGGGCTTAGCGGCAGTGGAGGTGACGAGGGCTTCTCGGCCCCTAGGCACCGAAAATGGGATCGATCATTAAGAACAAGATGGGAATATTGGATAGATCCCTCGAGTTAGTGAAGATGGTTATCAACTCGGGGTACACTAGTTAGAGGGAGGTGCTAAATGAGCTCAAGTTGGCTGTTTGTGCGGCATTTCAGGTATTATATTTATATCTCAATTTAAATTTAAATTTAAATTTAAATTTCAATTTCAATTTCAATTTCAATTTATATGTATTAGCAACTTACACTTACTTTAATTTTATTTTGTATTTGTTTGAAAGGAACAATTCGTCCTGCCCCCACACCTCCGCGATTCCGTGTTGGAGCAGTTGAGGGAATAACATAAGACGTGGAAGAAAAATTTGAGATATCGATACTTTGGGAAGACTCGGGACTCCATTCTCAGACTGTGCGAGACCGTCCCGCCGAAGGAGCCGATCGCATTGGCAAAGTGGAAAAAGTTCATCGAAAATGAGATCGAGGAGTGACAATTGGCATCTCACTAATCGGGGAGGGAAAACTAGGCAAAAAAGACGGATGTGCACTACTCTGGTCGGACGCCTTACGCCGAGGTGGAGCACATCATGGTAAGTTTTTATTTTTCTATAATTATAGAGAAATATGTTATTATACATTATTTTATTTTGCGTTACCTACTAACTTTGCATTATTTTATTTCAAGGGATGGGAAGTGGCCCTGGGGGTAGGCCACGTAGACTCGATGCCTACATGGCAATTCGAACGAAGAAGGGCAAGGATAAGGAAGTGTCCCTAAGTGTCACGGCCACGATTGTAATTAATTCGATAGTTTAATTTTTGTTAATTACATTATAATTTTTTATTTACTTAATTAACTAATCGTGTGCTTTTTGTCATTTTTGGCAAAGTTTAAGGAAGTGCATGAGTCGCAGTCTAATGATGACAAGGCATATTTTTCCATGGACACACTCAACCAAGTTCTCGACGCTTATCACAAGGGGAGGACTAGGGGGTGAGCTCGCGGGTGATAAAATCTAGGATCATAGGAATGGAGACGAGTAACACTGGGTTGGCTCATCAGGTGGACACATATGACGCAAAGCTATTGAGGTTGGAGGCAATGATCCAAGATATGTACGCATTCATGAAGCGTCAGTTGGAGGAAAAGGGGAAGGAGAAGATGGTGGAGGAGGAAGTGTATGGGGATGAGGATGTGGACGTCTCTATTTCATCCCCGATATGCGCAAATTCATAGCTTGATGATCCAGTCCCCTACTTGGCTCCAGTCTAGCAGCCTATGTCAACAATCGGTTGGCCGAGCGTGTTTTTACGTTACATATATGATGGCCAACGGATAGCGAGGGGGTTGAGGGACCCGAATACCATCCCGGGTATGCCGATTCATGGACGTATCCTTCAAAACATCGAGGCCAAGGTGCTCGTCAAGCATGTGATAACTAAGAATGAGAACTCCGCATTGTGGTTGCACAAATAATGCAACGTGACACATATTGAGGGGTGTCTCAATGTGTATATCGTGTGGCCTTCCTTCCTCCTTGAACCTACCCCAGACTCTATGGTGTGACATTATTTGTATTTATGTTTATTTGGACACTTGGATTATATTTGAATTGTTACATTTTGCTTTGGATATGGATTGTAGTTTTATTTTATTTGGATATGGAATTATATATTTGGTGCATTATTTCTATTTTACTTGGATATATGCTATTTGAACATGCATAATTTTGCTATAACATGTACAAATATACTGCTGGGCAGTGACAATGGCCAAACTGCCCAGCAGATTTTTTTTAAATTTTGCTCAGATTTGTCACGGTCATTGACCATGATAATTTTTTAGAGTTTGTCACTTGTTTGTCACGGCCTTTAATCGCGACAAACCTTATCACGGTCAAAGACCGTGATAGGACCGTGACAAATCTAATGAACTTGCCATGGTCTGTGATCATGACAAGTCCGTGATAAAAATAAATGTCACCCCCAGACTTGTCATGATCAATGACCATGATAATTCGACAGTGTTAATGTAGTGTTGTGTTGTAATAGATTTTTCATGATTGATTGCTTGCTATTTATTTTAGATCTGATTTCTAGAAGTTAAATGACTGATCTAGATCTTTAATTCACATATAATTTTAAAATTTGGAAATTTTAAATTGGAAACCTATTTACACCCTCTAGGTTTATTCATAGTTCATATACAATTACATTATCATATTTTTATCATTCTTATAACCTTTTAATTTGGAGGATTACAAAATTTTCTTTCGCAAGTCTTAGTGATTCTTTATATTTAGATTCAAGAATCAAAGATGCTTGTTTGCTAACATTTTCCTCATTAGATTCTTATTCATTTTTGGACAAAGAATGTAAAACAAAATCGTATAGAGAAACAATTCCAGTAAGATAATGACCAAGATTACTAATAGGATCAATTTCAAACATATCATATTTAGTTTCGAAAGAATGACAATTATAAAAATTGGACGGAGTAACAAGTACGATAAAATAATGATTTTTCTCCATAGGAAAGTCTTCAAAAATTTCTTATCAAATTCCATTTATACTCCCCCACTAGATCTTCCTCAAGTTGATTTAACCTACAAAAGAGAAGTATAAACCTAATTGCAGTTGAGAGTGCGTGTAGTGAAAGTAGACTTATACCAAAACTACCCAAATTAAAATTATTGCCAAAGTTGAGGTAATATTTTCTTTTCATACAAATTTTTCCTTTAAATTATCCTAGCATCTAAGTGCAAAAATGACATTTACAATATGATTCTTTCGTTAACATATGTTCATTAATGATATAAAGGAATGAAATTACATAAGAGTAAATTATGGACTTGAGACGAGAATTTCTATGAGGAAAAAACCCGTTCGAGAAAAAACCTCAGGCTAAATTGACACCTTCCACCATATAAGTAAAAATATACACAAAGATATAAATGACTTACAAACTTGAGCATAACCTAAACTCAATGATGCACAACCTTGAAAAACCATTTTTCCCTTTTTTCGTTGGAAGAGAAAGAATACATCTCTCTCCGACCACTCACTACACTGTAGGTGTTAACTTCCGTTGATAATGTTGTGTTTAAATAAATATTCAATATATTTTAAAGTTAAACTTTGTGTTAAAATGGAACATATGATAAAACACCAATAAATTTCTAACTACCTTGGATGCGAGATTTCTAATAGTTTATGGAAGTGTTTAAAAGTTTTGGTTTAATAATTGTAAGGGAATTTTTTCGATAGAGTCAATTTACATGTATTTTGGCTTATTTCATATTTGGACAAAACCTTTGAGTCATAGGTTAGGTCTTTAGTGTGTTTACCCTCTCACGCCTATGACGGGTTTGATTGAAGACGGAGCGGTCAAGATATCATGTTCACTCTAACGTGCCTAGTTTCATGCCTTATTTTCATCTTTATGTTCCGAGGATCTCTTAGGTATGAATGCATGCATATTTTGATCATTGGATAGTTTACTTAGGTTTTATTTTGAACGGATTTTAAAATGCTTATTTTAAAATTATTTTAGAATTTTTTGAATTCTTTCTAATGACATTAGGTATGTCGTATGAACGAGTTTGCACATCTCATTAGATCATGATCCAATGAAGTTCGAATGAGGTAGTTTTTAGTTTGCGCTAGTTTCCATTGGATGTTTTGTTAGAAATGTGTTTGAACGATAAGTGTAGCCTCATTTGAACAAGATATAATTTTGTTCGAACGATCCGATGTGTTGTTCAATGTAAAATTCGTATGTCCATCATATCTCATTTTTAAAAAACCTATTATAAATAGGACTTAAGAGCATAGTTTTTTGTAGAGACCGTGGAGACAATTATTGTGCAACACAAATAAATATGAGAGAAGTAATGACCAAGAAAGAACAAATAAAATGCCAATCCCACAACAACAGATGTACGTGGTTCAGCAAAGATGTGCCTACGTCCACGGTGGTGCAGTCAGTATTATTTCTCAATATTATGGAGAATGAGTACAGAGAATACAACTTGTCCTTTGCCCCGGACCTAGGGTTTAATTTATAGATGTGTTGGTTAGTTAGTGGAGATGATGGGTTCCTCCATATTAGCCATCTTCCCTATAACTTCCCTTCATGGGATCGTGCTCCCTTATAACTTCCTTTCATGGGATCGTGGGGAAATCGAATCAATACAAAAGATGAGGGGCCTGGACTTTGGGCCGCTTGGGCTGGGCTACTCGTCCAGGCCTATAGTACTAAATTCCGGGTACCCACAATTGCCCCTAAATTTGTTGTGCCGTGTATACAGGCCCAACAGATTTAAATGATTAGCCATAATGGCCATGTTGTAATTCCTCGGGAGCTGTGGAGTTGATTTTGGAGGCAGTTGCTTCGCTTACTGTGCACTATGATTAGAATTTGAAGGCTTGTTGGGATAACCACATCTTTTCCGTCATTTCAGACTTTCCAGCACTCTTCCATCTTCTGAGAATTCTAGCGCATCATTCCCTTTGCTCTCAATCCCCATTTTTATTGCTTTTTTAGTCATCTTGAGCTCGTGCTTCTTCAGCACTCGAATCGATCTTCTGTCTTGTAAGTTTTTCGTGCCCTTTATTTGCATTTTATCTTTGGTTTGTGGCTTTTCTTTGTGCTTTCCAATGGTGGAGATTGGAAATAGATCGATCTCCGAGTTTAGAAAGTTCTACAACATTCCTGAGTGGGTAGAGATTGAGTGTTGTGCCTCGCCTCCTAGGAACGTTAGGGATATAGAGGATGCCCACTGGATTCATGCTTTGTTGCTTTCCCATGGGGACTTAATTTTCCCCCTAATGATCTGTTTTTGCAATTTTTTAGCTATTTTAGTATTGTACCTGCACAATGTTCGCCCAATGTATGGAAAATAGTGAACGGCGTGCATAGGATAAATCAATTGTATGGCACAAGATTAGGGCTTGCCGAGGTCTGCTTTTGTTACTCCTCTCGAACTAGTTCAGGTGTCCTGTACCTCAAAGCTAGGAGCCCTGATAGGGTATTGGTAGTAAATCTACCTGATTCCCATAAGGACTACTGGCAGGAGGGTTTTCTTGTTAGGAATTGGCAGTTCTCTCCCCAATCTGAAGGGTCGAGGTCTGAGAGGTTCACTATTCCCTTTTATGGGGAAGAATATCTAGGTAGATATCATACTATTGTTTCAATCTCTGCTGATTTATGACTTTTCTAACTCCTCTTTGTTTTTTCTTCTATAGCGAGGTCGAAGAACTTGGAGCCTGCCCTCAGCGAGGTCCGAATTTCTGAGTTGGTTAAAGCTTGGAACATCAGAGAGCCTTTGGGTGACGGCGAGCATCCCAGATCTGCCGCTTTCTTGTTAGAGTATAAGAACGTAGGCTCTAGCTTCATAGCACAGCCTGTGGATAGTGTACCAGAGTTTGATTCTTTGGGAGAGATTACTGCTGAGCCGATACCGTTGGACGAAGAAGAGAGAAGCTCTGAAAGTGAGCCTGCATGTAATCTCGGTGAAGGGAGCTCTGATAGTAGCAGCTCTTCTGATTCTGAGGAGGCTTCTAAGGCTCGAGGATCGTCGAGTACTTCCCGCAGTTCTGGTGAAGATATGCCTCCAAGGAAGAACCTGATCAGAGATGATGATGATGACCATGTGGTCCTTGCACAAAGGTCAAAGAAACAGAAGTCTGCATCTGGGTTTGTGGCTACAGGTTCTCAGCCTTCCTCTCAGGAGCAAGAGAGGAAGAGGAGAGAAGAAGAGCAGGTGAAAGAGAGGGAGAGAAGGAAGGAGGAGGAGAAGAAGAAGGTGGAAGAAAGGAAAAGGGTCGAGGAGAAGAGGAAGAGAGAGAGCAAGAAGGAGGAGGAGAAGAGGAAAGCTGAGGCAAGGACGAAGGCCGGGTAGGCCTTAGTTCCAGTGTCCGCTCTGCCAGAGGGAGCTTCCATGGCAATCTCCCCTCAGCTAGCTCCGTCTCTGCTTGAGAGAGCTTTCCTCCCGGCTGATCGCCAAAGGACAATAGGTTCGGAGCATCTGGCCCTTCAGGCTAGTCAGAGGCTTGCTCTGGTAAGGTTTCTTTTCATCTCGTGTTTTGCTGACTTCTCTTGCTTTCCTCTTCTTATATCTTTTTCTTTTTTGTAGTTCGTTACCGACTTCGTTGTGCTGTATCGCTCACGCGACGAGCTGGTGAAGAAGAATAGTGAACTGGAGCAAGAAAACTCTCCCCTGAAGCTGAAGGGTAAGGAGCTCGAGGCCAATTTTAAGGCTGTTGAGGCTGCTCGAAACTCGTCTGATTTGTCCATTGCCACTGCGAATAAGGAGAGAAGTGCGGCAATCACGGAACTAAAAGAGCTGAGGAAGGCCTACGACCTAGTTTTCTCGAGAAAACTAGCTGTGTTGGAGGAGAAAAGGGTTCTCTCTGAAGAGCTGGAGAAGAAGGAGTCCGAGGCTGTTACTGCCAAGGAAGACTCTTATAATTCCGGCTGGGCTGCTGCGTATGAGGACGCTGAAGTTCAGATAGGCTATATCAGTCGTCTGAACTTCAAGAAAGGATGGAATAAGGCTCTCGTGGCCACTGGGGTAGACGTTGCATCTCCACTTTTTGACGAGCATGATCCAGGGCTGAGGCCAGTCGTAGATGAGGACCCTACCCCAACTGCTGAAGGCACTGATCCTGTTTCTCAGGCGATTTCTACTAACGCTCCTTTGGTTGAGAGGATAGAGGATACCCCTGCAGCGGGCAATGCCGCTACTGATAAGGACAAGGGACCTTCCAGCTCTGGGCCACTCGAGGTTGCTAGTTGATAGGGCTTGCTTTGTAATTTTTTCTTTTTCAATCTGATGTAACCTCGTTCCTTATTAATGAAAAGACTTCATTTTTGTTTATGCTGATCTCTTTCTGTTCTCCTTCTTTTACTTGTAGTTGGTTGATGTTAATGACTATATTCCTATTACCTCCCAACTGGGTAGGACTCTTGGTCCTAATGCAAGCCCTGCAGTTCGCCAGGCCTTTGCTAGACTTTGCAAGTTTGCTAAGTCAAGGAACCAAAAATATAAGGATCAGTCCGAGCTGGTGGCCAAGCTGAAGGACAAGCTCCAGGAGATGGAAGAAATCGGTGCCTCAGTACAAGAAGAAGTCAGTGCACTGAGAGCGAGGTTACTGGAGGCCATCGAGATTAACCAGGTTGGGGAGCTCCTTCAACAGGAGAATGAAGACTTGAGAAGGGAGGTCCTAAAGCTTAAGGAGCACTCGTCGAGCACCGTTCCAGTAATCCTGCAAGGCTCTTCTTCGTCGCGAGCTGGATCTCGTCTTCCGCTTCCGCGTGCTGGTAGGAGTGCCAGAGGTAGGAACAGGAAGGTCAAGGAACAGCGTGACAGGGAGATGGAGGAGCTGCGCGACGATGTTCGGTGAGCTTATGTAACTGCTGCTGGGCTCCAAAGGGATGTTACCCGACTGTGGCATCTATTCAAGAAGGGCCCTCGACAAGTGTGGTCTGATGGCTACGATCAAGGCTGGCTGGATGCTCCCACGAGACTATCAGAGTTTGAAGAACTTTCTTTCATCAGAGGGTGGTTGAGTGCCCTGAGAGAGCTGCAGGTCCCAAGGAACTCGTGTTATGTTATCGACACGAGTTGTCCTCCTCCACTTTGATGCCCAGTCCATTCAGGAGGGATGATCGATGGATCCCCATTGATGCTATTCCCCAGCAACTATTGGAGTTGGACGCAAATGAAGTCGTGGAAGAGCTAGCCCCCGCTCCTGATGATGGAAGGAGAGCTAAAGTTGCTGATTATCTTATTCGGAGGCTTCCAACTCCTTGAGATTTTGTTACTCTTTTTCTTTTTGATAATGTAAATGCTTTGGGCGAGCTTCGCCGACTAAACATGTATTATCATTGTTTGTAAATATAAAACATTAATGAAAAGTTCATGTTTTGGGCAATTTTGCCAACTAAACGTGTTCATCCAATACTTTTATATTTTTGCTGCTTCATAATCCTTTTTATTTTGTCATGTGAGTGTCCCCCCAGTCCAGTACAATGCAAGAATACCATTGTGCCCTCACTTTACCTTTTAGGTTGTGTCGTCACACTCCCTTAGGCCTAAGTAGGGCAATTGGCGAGGACACACCCCGTATTGGATGTCTTCATCCGATCAGGATTTTGTTTAACCAAAGTAGGTTTGATGCCTAAGAATACTCTGTAGGGCTTCATATATTGCCAGGGGCAATGCTAAGAGGTCTGTCGTGCTTCATGACGATGACCTGAGGAGGGGTGTTCCCCTGCTATGTCGACCATTATGCCTGTGATTTGGAAGGGATGTGTAATAAAATATAACTGTTACTAATTAGAGAGTGATCAACTGAGAGATTTTCATTAGTGAAATAGGAAATGAACTGTCCTTTCACATAACGAATACAATAAAAGATTTAATAATAGAAAATTCCTAAAAATCGAATTTCTTGAGATTAGATGTGTTCCATGCTCGTGGTATCTCCCTGCCCTCCATCGTTTCCAAATGATAGGCACCTTGCAGGTCGTCTCTAATTATCTTATAAGGTCCTTCCCAGTTTGGGCCCAGTTTACCGTCTGATGGCTTCACTGTGTTGCCCAGGACCTTTCTTAGAACATAGTCCCCAACTTTTAATTTCCTCGGATTGACCCTTTTGCTGTAGTGCTTCGCGAGCTGTTGCTGATAGCTCGCTAGTTTCACTAGGGCAAGTTCCCTGCGCTCGTCGGCCAGGTCGAGTTCAGCGAGCAAAGCCTCATCGTTCTGGCTTTGTTCGACAAGGTCGGATCTCATTGTTGGCAATCCCACTTCTAGTGGGATGATCGCCTCCATACCATATGTTAGTGAGAATGGCATTTCTCCTGTTGCTCTCCTAGGAGTCGTTCTGTATGCCCATAGGATATGCGGTAGCTCCGTTGCCCATGCGCCTTTGGCTCGCTCTAACCGCTTCTTCAATCCAACGATCACTGTTTTGTTGGAAGCTTCAGCTTGTCCGTTGCTTTGAGGGTAGGCCACCGAGCTGAAGTGGTGCCTGATCCCGTGTTCGTTGCAGAAGTCCTGAAAAGGGCCACTCTCGAACTGTGTTCCATTGTCAGTGATGATGGTTCTGGGGATTCCGAATCGAGTGATTATATTCCTCCATACGAACCTTATCATGTCAGCATCTCGGATGTTCGCCAGTGGTTCTACCTTGATCCACTTGGTAAAGTTGTCAGTTGCAACCAACAGGTATTTGCGATTGCCGGCAGCGGTGGGAAGTGGTCCCACGATGTCCATTCCCCACTGGGCGAAGGGCCAGGGGCTGGTTAGGGATTTTAATTCGCTGGCGGGCTGGTGGACCATAGGAGTGTGAAGTTGGCATTTCAGGCATTTGCGGACATATACTGCGGAGTCCTTTTGCATGTATGGCCACCAATAGCCTTCCTTCATTGCTCGGAAGGCTAGAGACCTTCCTCCGACATGACTTCCACAGATTCCTTCGTGAAGCTCGTGAAGCACTGCCTTGACATCACCTGGGTGGACGCATCTAAGGTAGGGACCGGAGAAAGATCTTTTATACAAGTTGCCTCCTGTGGATAAGTGAAAGCGAGCAGCTTTGACTCTTATCTGGTGGGAAGTTCTCTTATCCTCTGGAAGGGTTCCGTTCTTTAAATAGTCCTTCAAGGGATCTATCCAGCTGGGGGATGATTCCAATTGGAGTATTGGTTCCGCGTTTGGCAGCTCGTAGTTGGGGTAAATGCTTGGGCCACTGAGGAAATCGATAGGGATAACCCTTTTAAGGCTAGAATCAACTGCCGAACTCAGGGATGCTAGCGCATCGGCGTAGCTATTTTGCCCCCTGGGAAAATACTGGATGTTGATCTCTTCAAAGCTCGTCATCAAGTTTTTCACCAAGGAGAGGTAAGCTGCCATTCTTTTATCCTTGGCGTTATAGTCTCCACTTATATGGTTGGAAACTAGTTCCGAGTCACCGAATACCTGCAAAGGCTTTGCTCCCAGAGTTTGTGCTTTTTGGAGACCTGCTATTAGGGCTTCGTACTCTGCTTCGTTGTTGGAGGCTGCAAATCCCAGCCTGATTCCTTGCTCAAGGACTGTGTTTTCTGGAGTGATGAGAACAATTCCTACCCCTGCCCCCTTTGAGTTGGAGGCTCCATCAACGAATAGTTTCCAACTTTCCACTGTAGGTTGGTTGTTTTGCTCTGTTGGCTTAGGCTGGTCGGAGGATTCTTCGCCTGTGAATTCAGCTATGAAATCAGCAAGGATTTGACCCTTGATAGCTGTCCTTGGTTGAAATTGGATGTCAAACCGGCCGAGCTCGACTGACCATTTAGACAGTCTGCCTGACAAATCCGCCTTCCTTAGGACAACCTTGAGGGGGTGTGATGTAAGGACGATGATCGTATGAGCTTCGAAGTAATGCTTCATCTTTCTCGAGGCTATTACTAGGGCGAATGCGAGCTTTTCCAATGGTAGGTAGCGCTGCTCAGCATCTAATAAGGTTTTTCTCGCGTAATATACGGGATGTTGGATTCCTGTAACTTCGCACATTAGCGCCGAACTGACAGTATTACTAGATACAGAGAGGTAGAGGTACAAAGTCCATTTGCTGTGGTATGACAAGCAGTGGTGGAGTGCTTAGGTAGGAATTGAGCTCGTCCAATGCTCGCGAGCAATCTGGGCTCCACTCTACTGTTTTGCTGCCCTTTAAGAGTTGGAAGAAAGGCTTGCATCTCTCAGAGGATTTAGAAATGAAACGATTTAGGGCAGCGAGCATTCCAGTGAGCTTCTGTACATCTCGAATTGTGCGAGGAGGTTTCACTCTGTTGATTGCATCAATCTGGTCCGGATTAGCCTCTATGCCTCGCTTGCTGACCAAATACCCAAGAAACTTCCCTGACTGGACACCGAAGGAACACTTGCTCGCATTGAGTTTCATTCGGTACTTCCTGAGGATTTCGAAGGTACTTGACAGGTCCGAGAGGTTATTCTCCTTCTCCTTGCTCTTGACGAGCATGTCGTCGATGTAGACCTCCATTGTGTCTCCCATTTGATTCTTGAACATTTTATTAACTAGCCGCTGATAGGTCGCCCCTGCATTTTTGAGCCCAAAAGGCATGACCTTGTAACAATATAAACCAACCGTCGTGATAAACACCGTCTTGTCCTGATCTGGGGCATACAAGGGAATTGGTGATACCCCGAGTATGCGTCCAGGAAACTCATTCGTTCGTGAGCTGCGGTGGCGTCTACTAGTTGGTCTATTTTTGGAAGAGGGAAGCTATTCTTGGGGCAGGCTTTGTTGAGGTCAGTGAAGTCTATGCAAAGTCTCCACTTTCCGTTACTTTTCGGAACTACCACTGGGTTGGATAACCATTTGGGGAATTGTACTTCCCGTATGGATCCTGCATCCAACAGTTTTTCGACTTCTTTTTCTATTGCTCTGGCCTTCTCAGGAGCAGTTCGCCGTGCCTTCTGCGTTATCGGCTTGAATGTGGGATCGACGTGCAACTGGTGGCAGACCATATTGGGGTCGATTCCTGGCAGCTCATAAGGTTCCCAAGCGAAAACATCTATGTTGCTTCTGAGTAAGGTTGACAACTCCTTTTGCTCTTGGTCGGTGAGTGATGCTCCGATCAGGAAGACTCTGTTATTGTCGCCTTCCCTAGCCGCCACTTCTACCAGGTCCTCGACGACACGCTCGGAGGGGAGGAGCCTGGTCTCCTCTACTCCAGGCCTTCCGTATTTTAATTGCTATTTGGAAGGAATTGCACCTTCCTCCACTTTCTCACTGGGTTGATCAGCTTTTTTCTCTGGCTTTGGTCGGATGGCCACTATGAAGCACTTCCTTGCCATCGCCTGGTCACCGTGTATCTCCATTACTCCTCGCTCGGTAACATATTTGAGCTTCTGATGGTAGGTCGAGGAGACTGCCTTCATCTCATGAAGCCATCCCCTGTCGAGGATGGCCTAGTACGGTGAATCAATGTCGACCACCCAAAACTCGATCATCTTGGAAATATTCCCAGCGCGCACTGGCAGTACTATTTTGCCCAGGGGCATGGTTATTTTTCCAGCGAAGCCGACCAGAGGGACAGTAGCTCCCTTTAGGTCGGCGATGCTCAACTTCAATTTCCTGAACAGGTCGATGTACATTACTTCGGATGAGCTTCCTTGATCGACGAGCAGCCTATCGATGTCAAAGTTGGCTATCCTGAGTGTAATGACCAAGGCATCATGATGTGGGGTCCTTACTCCCACTAGGTCTTCATCCGTGAAAACAATATGCTTGTTGTAGTTGATGTCCTCTGCTCGCCGACGTTTTCCTGACTATGATTTTGCTGGATCAATCTGAAAAGCTTGCATTACCGCTGTCAGTTTCTTTACCTCCATTCGAGCCGAGTTCCCTTGTATTTGCTTGAAGTCAGATACTCCGTGGATTACTGCGAATTCGTGTCCGGCATCATCCTCCAGCACGTTGTCGGGTTTCGCCTCTCTGTGGACAGCCACTTTCTCTACCCTCTTTTCCACAAAGTCATTCAAATGTCCGTAATGGGCCAACTCCTCGAGGTGGGACTTAAGAGCCTTGCAGTGCTCGGTCTTACGCCCTCCCTCTTTGTGGAAAGTGCATCTTAATGCATTATTTCTTTTCGAGGGGTATCCTCCCATTTTCCGGGGCCATTTGATGAACGGCTCGTCCTTGATCTTCGCGACAATTTTGTAAATTGGTTCTTTGAAGACGGTGTTGACCGCCTAGAATGATTTTGTTACGTCAGGGTTCCCTCCATTTTTGGAGCCATTCTTTCCCCCACTCTTTCCTCCTTTCTTCTGGTTCTTAACTTTCTCACTTCCCTTGGTTGTGAGCTTGGCTCGACCGTTTTCTCCTACATTAAGGCGGGTGACATCTTCCACCTTTGCGTATTTCTCAATTCGGGCCATCAGGTCGTCAATGGTCATAGCTTCCTTCTTCGTCAAGGACTGGTAAAGGAGGGAAGAGCTAGGTAGCCCAATTTTGAAGGAAGCCACTGCCACCTCTTCCGCGCAGTCCTCGATCTCGTTGAATAACTCCTAGTACCTCTTCGCATAGTCTCGGAGTGTTTCTTGAGGCGTTTTCTTCATGGTTAATAGAGCATCCATCCTTTTGGATCGGTGAGGAGGTTTTTCAAACCATTTCTGGGCCACGTCATGGAGGCTCGAGGGGAAAATATGGCACATCAGTGCATCCCGATGATTCCAGAGGGTCATGGCTTGCCGGTACTACCTGACATGATCAATGGGGTCAGTCTTCCCGTCGTAAATCTTGAACCTTGGAATGGAAAATTCTTGGGAGCCTCTTCCTCTTCAATTTCCCTCGTGAAGGGTGACTTCATCTGGGTCTTGAGGGCTCTCCTGGCGAGTTCTCTGGTCGACCTGGTGCCATGGTGAGATGGATGTTGGTCCATTTCTCTGCGGACCAGGTTCCATATGTTCTCATCGCTGCGAGCAGGGCTCTGGTAGCGGCGATCTCTTCTTAGTTGTTCGCGGAGGTCGTCGTCTGAGTCACCACCTTCGACCCGTTGATATTCCCGCCTAGGGCTCCTTCCTCAGCTGCGAGATTTGCTCGCCTGAGGGCTAGGTGTGCGATAGGTGTGTCTTCTGGTATCAGGACGTAGTTCCTTCTCCAGTCTCTCCAGTCTTCTTTTCAAGCGAGCATTCTCAGCCTCGTATCTGCGAGAAGACTCCCTCTGCTCGTGGAGCCTTGCCTCGTCTGCATCAATCAATCTGGATATCTGCGTGGACCTTGCTGGTCCTTGACTTTCTTCTGAGGCTGGCCTTTCCAAGCGAGCCCCACGATCTGTACGTCGGACTTCAGACCTAATCCTGCGAGGATCAGGTGGCTCTTGAATATCTCCTGCTTGAGGAGCGTTGCTGCTGTGTCCAGACATCTTAGATTCTTTTCTTGGCGTGGGCTCTTCTCAGGGAAAGATGAACGCTTCCCACAGACGGCGCCAATTGTGGAGACAATTATTGTGCAACACAAATAAATATGAGAGAAGTAATGACCAAGAAAGAACAAATAAAATGCCAATCACACAACAACAGATGTACGTGGTTCAACAAAGATGTGCCTACGTCCACGGTGGTGCAGTCAGTATTATTTCTCAATATTCTTGAGAATGAGTACAGATAATACAACTTGTCCTTTGCCCCGGACCTAGGGTTTAATTTATAGATGTGTAGGTTATTTAGTGGAGATGATGGGTTCCACCATATTATCCATCTTCCCTATAACTTCCCTTCATGGGATCGTGCTCCCTTATAACTTCCCTTCATGGGATCGTGGGGAAATCGGATCAATACAAAAGATGAGGGGCCTGGACTTTGGGCCTCTTGGGCTGGGCTACTCGTCCAGGCCTATAGTACTAAATTCTGGGTACCCACAGAGACTTTTTTCATAACCTTAGATTCATAAAACTCTTCCAAAAATCTCTCAAAAGGTTTTGATCTTCCATGATCATGTTTTCCAACTAAAACCCTAATTTACACCCAATTTTTTTAAGATCTAAGTTTTTGATCAAATATGTACTTTGAGATATTAGTTTGTGGGCACCAAGGTTTATTCTCTTCATCTTGTTGAGAATTATTTCGTACGATAGACTTTGTATTTGCAGTTGACGGATGGTGGACTCCATGTTATGATGTTGTGGTGAAGAAGTGGCAGATTTTGTGTTCCAATCCATGAACGATTGCTAAGGCTTATTGGTGGATACTGAGGGGTGTGTGGAGTTACATATTGTGGAAGTTGTGCAGGTGGGCTCCTACGTGTCGTTGTGTAAAGGTTGATGTAACAAAGAGCATCAAATCTTGTGAGGGCATCGAGTCATTGTGTAAGTCTATTATCGTGTTCTTTGTAAATCCATACATAGTGAATTTATTATTGCTAGTCCATCTGAGTTTTTTTTCATTTGGATTTTCCTCATACATCGGGAGTTATTATTTGATTTACTTATTTTATCCCACACTCACCTAGATGCATGTTTTAGATTAAGATAAAATTGGTTAATTTATTTATCACAACCTTTAATTTAATCAATGTAAAGTTTTATTTCGGTTAATATAGTTTAATTTAAGAATTATTTTTTTTAAATAGTGATTTGTGTGTATTTTGAACCGTCCTCCAATTATTAGCACTTTCAAGTGGAATCAAAGAAGGTGTCTACAATTTGTTTATGCATAAATTCAAGCGGCTTTTATATGGAAGGTCAATATTTTTCTAGACCACCTTTGTTTGATGGGTCTAACTATGTGTACTAGAAAGTGCGTATGGAATCAACATTTAAGTCAATAGATGAGAGGTTATGAAAAGCAGTTATTAGAGGGTGGATGCCCATAACTTTAGTAGGTGACGTTAATATACCTAAACCCATATATACATGTATAAGGGATGAGCATACGTTTTGTAATTATAACTCACATTGTTTGAATGCTTGTTTTGTGCCGCCAGTTCAGAGGAGTTCCTTCGTATTATGAAATGTGAAACATTTAAAGATGATTGGGACATACTCCTACTTACTCTTGAGGGAATGAATGTTATTAAATCTTTATAACTCTAAAGCCTTACCACCAAGTTTGAAAGCATTATGATGGAGGAGAGTGAATCCTTCGATGATTTTTATGCTAGATTGTCTGATATTATGAATTCCTCTTTTAAATTTGGAGAGAGAATAACTAAAATTCAAGTAGTAAAAAAAATATTAAGGTCCTTGGCTGAAAGATTTAATTCAAAAGTGATAGTTTTTAATTATTTGGCACTTTGGACTCTACGAAGCTTGAAGAGATTATAGGTGATCTTTAAACTCACGAGCTTGACATTTTTTCCTCCAAAAGGATGAAAAAAGATAAGGGCATTGCTTTGAAAGCCTGGAAGGAGGAAACACTTATTTTCGATGTCGAGTCTGACATCGATTATGATAATGTGGCCATATTTGAGAAAAAGTATAAGCAAATTCTCAAGCTTGAAAAATAATCAAAAAAATGAAAAGAAAATTTAAAAAAGTAGGTTTAACAAGGTAATAAAATTCTATAAAAATCATAACGATAATTTTAAGAGGATGAGTCATCTATATGCTTTGGGTGTGAGGGTTATGGCCATAGAGAAGTTGGGTGTCCCACTAAACTAAGGAAGGAGGTAAAGAAAATGAAGGCATATAATGCCACCTTTAGTGATAGTGAGCCGAAAGAGGAACCCAATTCCTTCAATGATCACAACTACATTGCGTTCATGGCTAGTCATGTGAGCCTTGACTAAAAATATTTTGATGAATATAATTATGAGCATGAAAATTCCAAGCCATTGTTTTTGATCCCCAAGTTAGTGATGGTGGAGTAAGTGAGGAAGAAGAATATAAGATTATGCAGAGAATTTAAATAGGCTAACTTGAAATTGGAAGCTAGGTTGAAATAGTGTGCCATAGGCAATGATGAGAGTATACTTATTGAGGATCTTAGGGAGCGTGAGAAGACTTTTGGGGAGAATTTTGCATTTTTTGAGGGGAGCGAGATAACCTTCGTGGTTTGATGGAGATTTTGAAGAAGGACTCCCTTGTTTTTAGTGTGTCTAGTGATTTGCTTGAGTGTAGGATTGTGGAGTGAGAGGAGAGATTGAGAGACTCAATTAGTGTCAAATTTGATTTGGATTCTAGGTCAGGAAAGTTGGATAAAATTTTAGGCACTATCTGAATCAAAGATGATAATTGCAGTATTGGCTTCGATATTCCAAATACGTTCCCTAATAAAGACAATACCATGCTTTTGAGAGAGTCAACCATTACTAATGATGTTAGAAAAGATCAACCCATAGGTAACATTCCTCATTATGTCTTCACCTAAATACATTGAGGCATGAAATGTCACCCTATGCATTTTTTCTTTGATCTTAGGAAAGGTCCTAAGTATTTTAAAGTCTAGAATCATTGAGGTTATCAAAACTCAAGAGCGTCATGTTTCACCTATGTAGGTAAGGAAATTTAATTTGAAGGTCTTAATTTTAGACTTGTTGATTCTCGAATGCTTGCACATGATTCTTCTCATGCTAAATCAAATAGTTGATTGTGTTTGCATGTTTACATACCTACCTTTTGTACTTCATGTTATATGAGTTTCCTAATTATATAATGTTTGAGTCTTTTATATTTTGTTTTTCCTTTTTTGGGTCTTTATTGAAAAATAAAAAAATATTTTTTTTAATCTTTTGAGATTTGTTTTCAATTGGTGTCATTTTTTAAAAAAATGTTTAAAGCTCAATTTTTTTTGTTTATGTGTAGTTAAGTTTTACCCATTTTTTGTGGCATATTGGTGTGTTTTAATCCACTTCATTCCATTTATCCACGTGGATCATATATTTGATTATTATTTTCAATGCTTAGATTGTTATTAATTATTCTTACATGGAGTTGTTTGACTTTGATTTGTTTAATGGATTTACTTTGCATATGCCTCGATACATATATGCACGAACTCTTTTGGATTTTAACATCATATCTTACATGATCTAAGTGAGGTGTTCGCTCATAAATCTTATCATTATACATATCTTTTCAACTATGGGGGATTTGTGCATGTAAGAACCATTGGAAATATGAGTGTGCACGAAAAATGACCACGACGGGAGAAATATCCTTTTCTTTAAAGGCCACTGTTGGCAAGAGGCTAAACAAATTAAGAGACAAAGAAAAGAAAATATCATGAAGGATAAATTTTAGTATTGGTTCTTCAAAAGTATGATACAATAAAAAAATAAGAGTAAAAGTATAGCTAAGTTTTGAGGGTGTTATAAGTTCAAGATCATTCGATTTCCAAAATGAGTCTTATTTAATACTTATTTGAAGTTATTGATGTGAGAATTATCAATATTTTTTAGGCTAATAAGCAATGTACTTGTATTTCCATTGTGAGTTCACTTTGCCGATCACTATGAGGATAATTCTTCATTTAATAAAGTTAATACAGTCAAATAGAACTCCTTAGAAATTTTTGAGTGATTGAGTCATATTTCATTTCTGGTTGGTTCATGCTCCTTGACTCTGTACCACCTTTGTTTAGACACATCGATATTATGCTAGTGTGAAAAACTTATGCATTTTGTGTCTTGATTATGGTATTTATACACGCACACACACACACACACACACACACACACACACATATATATATATATATATATATATATATATATATATATATATATATATATATATATATATATATATATATATTTTCATGTATGTCATTGATATCTTTTGCATATTTATATATACGGTATCATTTTATTTTGAGTTTTTGTGTTTGCATTTAATCCCTGAATGCCACATGTTATGTTTTAGTTTCAAGTTGTTTAATATTGGTATTCTATATGATCATATTCATATCTCTTATTCCCAGTTTATATTAGTATCTTATGCTTCATTGTGTATTCAAGTTGGTATCATTTCTTGATCAAACCTGGTATTAGTTAATTATTGTTTGGATTATTTGTACTTGTGTCGTTAGGTTGTTTTTTGTTGCATGTTTCACTACACATCATTGCATCATATATTTGTTTTTTCTTTATGCCAAACTATGTTTCATTTAGGGGGAGTTTGGGATGGGAAGAAATTGTTTGATTGTAAATATTTATCTTTGTCTATTCTTAAACAAAAGGGGGAGAAACATTAGCTCAATCTCTATAGTCTCAGGGAGATTTTTGTCTCAGGAGGAGACATCCTATCTTTTCTAACGATTGTTAGACAAAAGGGGATGTTTTATTTTTATGTGGATTAATATTATTATATATTCTCTTTGCATTCAAAGTTATGTTTAAGTGTGCAGGTTTGCAATGATGTGACAAAGTATACACATGAGCAAAGCTACTCAATGTTTGATTCTATCGAGCGTTTGTACTTTTTTATTTTGGGGTTGGGGATTGAGTATTTTGGAGATCTTGATGTCCTATAGGTTTTTATTTTGTGTTTTATCCCTGAATAGTCAAAGGGGGAGATTTGTAAGGATAAATTTTTGATAAAGTCAGTTTGTATGTATTTTGACTTATTTTGTGTTTGGATAAAACCTTCGAGTCATAGGTTAAGTCTTGAGCGTGTTTACATTTTAAAGCCTATGATGTGTTTGAGTGAGGATGTAGCGACCAAGATATCATGCTCACACCATCATGTCCAGTTCGTGGATTTTTTTTCATCTTCATGTTTCGAGGATATCTCAGGTATGAATGCATAAAATTTTGATCCTTGGATATTTTACTTGGGTGTTTTTTTATAAAATTATTTTGAATGGATTTTAAAATGTATATGTTAAAATGATTGTAGATTTTTTTTGAAATGATTCGAACGAGTATGTATAGTCCTTAGATCATGATCTAACGAAGTTCGAACGAGGTAATTTTTGGCCTGCACTGGCTTCTCATTATAAGTTTCGTTAGAAAGATATTGGTGTTAGAAGTCTAGATTCGTTCGAATGAGATCCATTTTTGTTAGAAAGAGATGACACATTTTTCATTGAAAATTTTATTTTTTGGCCTTGTCTCATTTTTATTATAAATTGGACTTCAAAGCACCAGTTCAAAGCACCAGTTTTTATTATAAATTTTATTTTTTGGCCTTGTCTCATTTTTATCATAACCTTAGAGTCATAAAACTACTCCAAAAATCTCTCCCAAGGTTTTGATCTTCCATCATCATTTTCAAACTAAAATTCGAATTTACTCCGAACTGTTTAAAGATCCAAGTTTTTCATCATACATATGTTTTGTGATCTTAGCTTGTAGGCACCAAGGTTTATTCTCTTCATCTTATTGAGAATCATTTTGCATGGTGGACTCCGTATTTGCTATTTACACACGGTGGACTCCGTGTTGTGGTTTGCGGCGAAAAAGTGGTGGATTTCATGTTAAAATCAGTAGAAAAATCCTGGGCTTTATTGGTGGATACCGAGGTATGTGTGGAGTCACATGTTATGACAGTTACATGGGTGGATTTTCTGCGTGTCGATGTGTTAAGGCTAGATGAATGACGATCGTCAAAGTGTACGAAGGAGTCAAGTCGTTGTGTAAGTTTACTGTTGTGACCTTTGCAAATCCATACAAATTGAATTTGTGTGGATGGAATGTCCAAGTTTTTTTCCATTTGGATTTTCCTCATATATTGGGCATTGTTGTTTTATTTACTTATTTTATCCTGCACTCACCTTAATGCATGTTTTTCGTTAAGATAAAATTGGTTAAGTTGTTTATGACAAGGTTTAATTTAATTAGTGTAAACATTACACCATTTATTGAAGATGGTCAAGAACCTAGTCCATGACCAAATCCACGGGTCACATACCTAGGCCTGGACCAATTTCATCGTGACCAATAACAATGGTTATGGACCTGATCTGTGACCCTAAATGACGGTCACAGTCTATCCCATGGGAAAATATTGGCTCTGTGGCCACGGACCTGGGCCGTGACCCTATGGTCATGGATATGGGCCATGACCATGGGTGTGGCAATATTCAAATTAGGTCACGTCCCATGTCTGTGACTATGGGTGGGACAATGTTAAAATTGCCTATGATAATTGATTTATTTGTTTTAAAAAAAAAACTGGGGGCCAGGGATTTCGGTCGTAACCATATCCATTTAATAAAAAAATATAATTTATTTTTAGGTAGCCCCCCCCCCCCCCCCAAAAAAAAAAAACTGTATTCAACAATCATTTTATATACAATTAAGAAACATTGTAATATTAGAATTAACAATCCAAAGTAAAGCACCGTGCCATCCTAGTTAATTCATAAATTATACTAAATATTAATAATTAAAACTAAACATTCATTAATCAAACTAAAGCACCAATATCATAATAGGATACAATTTGGATACAAATAGGATTGTTAACGTCCAATATAATACAAGATACACTGGTCCCGTAACTATACGATCAGTTCCAATGAGTTACATTAGTCCTATGCGAGGTGTTTGTGCCTCTTATAGGGCCATTTGGGGAATGTTTTGGGTTTTCTCCCTCTAAAGGCATGTATTTAAGTCTACGTCTTCATATTTTTAAATTATCGTCATATTCTCAAATCGACATTCCCGTGGTTGCACGGTTAATTCCTACAAGTTACATTGGTCCTGTGCGAGATGTTCGTGTCTCTTATGGAGCCGTCTGGGGAGTGTTTTGGGTTTGTACCCTTTGACGTCATGTTTTTAAGCCTAAGTCTTGAGATTTTGAAATTATCATCACATTGTCAAATCGGGAGTCCTGTGACTACGTAGTCAGTTCCTACGAGTAACATTGGTCCCGCGCAAGGTGTTTGTTCTTCTTATGGGGCCATTTTTGGGCTGTTTTGGGACTTCACCCTCCAACGACATGTTTTTAAGCATAAGTATTGATATTTTCAAATTATCATCATAGTCTCAAATCGATATTTCCATGGCTAGGCAATCTGTCCTTATGAGTTACATTGTTCCTATGTAAGGTGTTCGTGCCTCTTATGTGGCCGTTTAGGGGTCGTTTTGGGTTTTCTCCCTCTAGCAACATGTTTTTAAGCCTAAGTCTAGATATTTTCAAATTATCATCATATTCTCAAACCACGAGCCATGTGACTACACGATTAGTTTTTGCGAGTTTCATTGGTCTCGTATGAGGTGTTCGTGCCTCTTATGGGGCCATTTAAGGGCTATTTGGGTCTTCACCCTCTACTGGCATGTTTTTAAGACTAAATATAGATATTTGAAAATTTTCACGATGTTCTCAAACTGAGAGTCTCGTGACGTCAATTCCTACGAGTTATATTGCTCCCGTGCGAGGTCTTCATGCCTCTTACAGAGATGCTTTAGCCTTTTGCCCTCAAACGACATGTTTTTAAGCCTAACTTATGAGATTTTCAAATTATTATCATATTCTCAAATCAGGAGTCCTGTGACTATGAGTTACATTGGTCCCTTGTAAGGTGTTCGTGCCTCTTTACAGGACCGTTTGGAGGCTATTTTTGGTTTTTACACCCTAATGGAATTTTTTTAAGCCTAAGTCTATATATTTA
Organism: Sambucus nigra; assembly: GCA_949130495.1. Lineage (NCBI taxonomy): Eukaryota > Viridiplantae > Streptophyta > Magnoliopsida > Dipsacales > Adoxaceae > Sambucus > Sambucus nigra. Next base: position 215,799,035 of record OX422214.1, on the reverse strand, counting down.
TTAATTGTCATCTTATTCTCGAACCGGTAATCCCGTGACTACGCGATCAGTTTCTATACATCGGTCCCGTGCGAGGCTCCAGGCCTCTTGCGGTCGCGTTTGATAGTTATTTTGGGATTTCTCCCTCCAATGGCATTTTTTAAGACTAAGTCTACACATTTTCAAATTATCTTCATATTCTCAAACAAGGAATCCCATGACTACGCATTCATTTCCTACAAATTACATTGGTCCCGTGCAAGGTGTTTGTGCCTCTTACGGTGCCGTTTGGTGGTTGTTTTAAGTTTTCTCCCTCTAGCCTTATGTGTTTCAACCTAATCCTAGATACTTTCAAATTATTGTCATATTCTCAAATCGGGAGTCCCGTGATTATGCGATCAGTTTCTACAAGTTACATTGGTCCCGTGTCACTTGTGAGGTATTCATATCTCTTACGGGCAGTTTGGGGTTGTTTTGGGATGTATTCATAACTAATTCATATGCAAATAAGCAATATTGTAACCACATATTTAATGATTCAAAGTTAAGGACCTTGCCATCCGAATTAATTCATAAATCATTCTAAACATTCACAATTGAAATTAAATGTTCATAAATCATTGTAAATATTCATAAATCAAACTAAAGCGTAAATATATTGCCAATATCATAATAGGATACAACTTGGACATAAACTTTCTTCACTCATTTTTGTTTATTTTTCTACCTCTAAAAGAGATTTGTTTTCCATCGTCTCATTTTCCAAACTGTATTTCTATTGATCGATCGACACTTCAACATTTAGACGGACTCTATACTTTTATAGCCAAAGCGTGGGAGCTTGATTATCCCTTCGGTAAATGTCTTTGTCGAAGATTTCTCCGATATGTTTTGAGTTATTCAACAACCAGGGAAAGAACCTTTAACTTTGAACGACCGGGGAATGGAAAACTCTTACAAAGTTATTAAAAAACGTCATCCTTAATGGCTTGATCAACTTCATTTCAAATATCTGTTGCCCTGACTCTCACATTCATTTTCCCAAGTGATAACCATTTGATTTAAGGATCTAGATATCATTTTTATTACCAGTAGGACTATTCTTGAGAGTGATAACCCAATGAGATTCTTCTCATTTGCTCGAGAGGTGTTGAATATGGGGGGTGGGGCTATTGTATTTATAGGCGTTTGTTGTGTACTCGTAGATGGAGTGGTGGAGTGAACCATTGGTGGAAAATGGTATTGTTTACCCACCGGTGATGAGAATCTAGGTTGGGGTCATGAGAAGAGAATCTAGGAGGTGTGTCATGATCATTTGGTATGTTACGTCCATTTCCATTTAACATTACCTACAATAAAACAATAAGAAATAAATTCATAATACTAACATCTTCATGACAATATATATGTATATACCTTATCATAATAAGACTTTAAAATATTTTCAATCTGTCTGATCTCCATCTATTCGATATTAATTTTTAAAAATTTATGGATTTTTTCAATTGGACAACTAACAAGAAGCATATCTATGATTTATGGAAATATGTCTGTAACATGAACTTGGAATCCTTTCTTCTTCAATTTAACGTCCATATGTCTCAAGACATCATAGTTTTGGTCAATGCTCACTTTACATAGTTGTATCACAATGGGTGAATATTTTTTTATGCCTATCCTCTAATGGTGCAAGTAACATCGGGGCTGCTTCAAGATTATGTAGGTGAAATATATTTTCTATTGCCTCATCCCAATTTACTAGTAGGAAAAATAGAATATGATCGAATTGGTACTCTTACGAGAGATAAACTCCACGATTTGCATGTTAATTAAACAGTTCAATATTCTTGTTGCCATAATTGTAAATATGATTACCCTATATATAGTGCGCACTAATAAAAGATGTATACATGTAGTCTAATTTCAACTTTCCTTACTCTCGTTGTCAGTAATTATCGCCATGCCTCATTTTTCCTGAGAAAAAATTAAGAGGGTATGAATATGAGTCCTATAAGTAATGGCTTTAATTAGTCACTAACTAGTTATTATTTTTCAACCGGTCCAATTTAAGTTTATTTTATTTTTTTCTAACATTGTTATGCATCCTTTCAAATCTGAAATTGGGGTTCAAAAACACACCCAAAGTGGTCACTTAACCATAATATAAATGGTCTACAGTACATCTTGAACTTTATGCATTATGATAGTATAATGTAGATTCCCCATTCATAAGCATAACACTCGCTACTCTGTTGATTAGGTTTTTATCCCGGGAGTAATGACAAAACAATTAATTCCAAAAAATATCACTCCAACAGAAACCCCACTATCTAATGAAATCAACATGTCATCCTTCACTGCAGGTTATATACCACCGCTAAAGTCTCGACAATACGACAGATCTTAAAACAGTCCACATAAACATATCATTATATTTATTGAAAATTTGAGAACTTTTGGGGTTGACCTATCATTTAGATTAAAAGAGTTACTGAAATCCCTTAACAACGAAAATAAATGGTCGTCAAAATAGATTAGATCGCGAGGGAAAAACAAATGGAAAAAACAACTATTTCAATCTTTGATGCCAAAAATTGAATAATGATTAAAGCTCCCCCCCCCCTAAAATAAAATAAAATAATCAAACATACCACAAAATTGAAGGCATGTTTAGACAAGTCTGACCATGCAGGGACCTCAATTGATCATTGAAGGGAGATATAGAAGAGGCCTAAGAAGTAGCTCTAGTTCTACCCATGACGTAAGTTTGGAAATTGGTTCTACCCAGTGGGATATGTACGTCAACCCTTTGAGAGAATCCAAATATCTTATATGAGAACTGATTATAAAAAGAAATAAACTAAGAAAATATAAAAAGTTGGATTGGTGGAAAGAGGGAAATCCAAATCCAAATTTAAAAAGTTGGATTAGTCAACCCTTCGAGGGATATACAAATCTCCCATTTTACTCATGGGATGAAAACAAACTATTCACTATAAAGTCCAATATGGAGTTGAATGTCTCAAATTTGAACATTTGATGTAAATTTCCATTAGACTATCATAATGCATAAATTCCAACATTGCTTAATAAAAAGAATTTTCTGGGTACTCAATTTATATCAATAATACCTAATTAACTTCAAAACCAAAATAACAATATTCAACCAAATTTTAAGATCTAAATAACAATACTCTGTCTATATTTATAATGCCCAAATAATTTGAAGCATTGAATAACAATACACAAGAAATGTTAGCAATACCCAATTAATTTCAAGCCTAAATAGAAATATCCAAAAATCTCAAGCCCAAAATACCAACACACAATTAATATTAATGATATCTAATCAATTTCAAGCGCTAAATAAAAATACCCAAATAATTATATAAACTATTTATCATAACAAATTCAACTGTTGTTATATTTAACACCAATATATGTAATTAATTTGAACTAAAAATTGTAGGGAACTTAAGCTAGGGAGAATACCCGAAAGAGAGAGAACCGGAGGAGATAGGAGAAGAGTTATTAGAGAGAGAGAGAGAGATTATGAAATGAAAAAAAGGGTTGGGTTTTTTATGTATAAAGGGTATGGTCAAGGTCCTGGGATGTGATCCCAGGATGTGACCATTTATTTTTCTACACGTCATGAACATGGTCACGATCTAGGACCGTGACCAGGGTGGTGAGATGTAAAAAATAAATGGTCACGATCTAAAGACTATGAATACCTCCCATGAAAATTTTAAAATACTCACGACCCATGACCATGATCCATCACAACTGAAACCCAAATATTTGTCATGTCTATGGTCATGGTCCATGGTAGTGAACCACTTCGGCGGGAGTTTTGGCGCCCATTTTTCTATGGGTGTGGTCACGAACTAAGGTCGTGACCCTTGTGATGATGGGCTATGTTCATGACCAATGTCATTTAATGGCACGCTTTTCTTGGTCATAACATTTGTCACGTGCTTTTGGCTCTGGTCATAGTCTTAGGCCATGACCATTCTCGGTTTGTGGTGTAGTGAAAGTTTTATTTGGCTTAATTTAGTTTAAGTTAAGATTTTTTTTAAGAATAGTGGTTTGTATCTATTTTTAACCATCCTTTGTTTATTAGAACTTTAAAACAAAATGAACTCAGAAGTATTTTGAAGATATCAAAATATTTAAAGTCTCTCAAGAACAAGTTTGGAAAATTCTTCAATCAATCCATAGGCAAGTTTACTTTGATTAAGAATTTAATTAAGTTTATATTAGACTAATAGTAGTTCATTGGAGTGTGAGCATAAATCATATATTATGATGTGAAATCATATTATAACCTAATTTCATAATTTGATATTTTATTACATGTTTAAGACATAATCAAATATTGATGAACTATTGTGTTTTAATGTTCAATCCTTTAGATTGAACCATGAAATTGTGAAATTAGAACCTACAAACATGATATATCAATCCTATTGATGTTAATATGTAAAACCCTTAACTTAAATTGATTGTAGAATTGAAATCTTTGGCTAATTTGTTGAATCTTATTCTAACAATGAACTTAGGGTTTTGTTTTATAATTTTGGTAATCGAAACATATAACGGAGTTATAATCATCTATAACTTTTCCAAATGTGTTAGTAATATTTATATGAGGCTTAAAGATGACTGAAGGGGGATAATTTGTTGTGTAAAAAGCTTGAGGTTTGCAAGTTTTGGGGCTATGGACAAATTAGGAGCAAGGCAGAGGGAAAAATCCTTCCCAGATTTGATTCAAGCAAGCCCTAGGACTTATTCCCAGTGTCGATTTGGGTTGGTATTACAAGGTGAAGCCAACCATAAGTTCATTTGAGGGGCTCTTCATTTGGACTAATTGTGATATGACCAATATGTTTAGAGGATTATAACCTATGTTTAAAAACTCTTGATGATTGGGATATAAACTTACATAAATGTTAATCAACTAATGTGCAATATAGGGTAAACCACATGTAGTTAAGTAATGGTTAATATAGGTAATAATCTAGGATGAATATTTCCGCTTAGTTGATCTTATCATTGATTTATTAGTTGGTTTAGAATGATTATGTGAGTAATATGTTGAAGACGATACCTACTTTAAATACCTTGGGTTTCAATTTGAGATTGTTGTTATTTATAATACTAAGTGATGCTTCAAGCGTTTATATAATCCTTGATAGTCTTAAACATATGTATATCCCATCGAGTAGGGTAATTTATAAATTAGTATGATCCATATAAATATTAGGCATGAAAACATACCAAGATTTTAGAGCATTGGGATTTTAGGCTGTTATTATACATAAATGATTAAAGTCCACATGTGTATTAACTTACGATGATATAAATTATATGTGTAACCTTATTGAGAAGGGTTTTTACAGTTTGCCTATTTTGTGGGTTACTATTTACCTATTTTGTGTGCAAGCATACACATTATGTGTGTACTCATAAGGGACATACTAGGAGAGATTTGATGGGAAACATAAGAGGGTGACTGTGTTAGTATCCCTAGAATTGAAATGGGCTTTACCTTGGTCCAATATATCTTGATTCTACTACTGACGTACCCATATCCCTAGTGGGAGAAATGAGGTTATACCTTAGTATACTCTTGGGTATGGGACCATATAAGTGGTGGGTAAGGCATAATGATTTCCTTTGGCTAATACCATGAGGTCATTGAGTTGGAATGCCTTATAACTATACCTGGTACGCACGAGTGATCCCCGAAGGCATTAATGATATACCTTTGTATATTTATTTGCGGGATTGAGCATAGACCTTGTGATTTAATGTGAGTTGTGAATACTCATAGGCATTTTTAATTATGTGATACTTATTTATGATATATCGTGAGATGATCGTATTGGATTATGTTATAGTAGAGTATACACTTGAGATTATGAAATGTATAATATTGTAATAATATACCAGAGGAGTATATGTTGTTTGTGACTTGAGAATTTTAAAGACTAAAACATCAGAGGTGTACATATTTAAATGTATATCTTGAGACATTTGGCATAATAGAATAATGATTAGTAAGGGATTTATTGTTAATGCACGAGTTTATCGCAGAGCATGTAATTCTCAATAGAGGAGATGGAATTAAAACTGTTAAGTAAAGATACTTAATTACAAAAACTTTTTTTTTTATCAAATGAGCCTTACTTGGGTTTAGGAGTAGAACCATATGCTTATTTAAGTTTTTTGTGCGGGGTAACTAAATAACTTAAAATCTACTTAATATGGTAGGAAGATTAATGTTGCCCAAATTTAATTATATTCTTTGTAAGATGTGGGTTCTTCAGATACAGTTAGTATTAAATGAGGCGTAACCCCTTATCAATATCAAGACTAACACTTTTAGGTACGCAATATAAACAATAGTCACATGTAAATCAGAGGCAAAGAGATGCAATATTTGGGCTTGAATTAAAAGGCATATTAACATACGAAATATATGACAAGCACAATAAATGCATGGGACCAGAAAGTGGCGTGGTCGGAGGGAGAAAGAACAAGCATTTTAGGCACAATAAACACAAGGCAGGAACTTCAAGCTCAGTTAATGCCTAATGATGGGTGCATTGAATGTGTATGGGAGTTAATGCTCTCGCGAGAGTTCTTTAGTATAAGGAAATTTGGGCAGCAATTCTGGTCTTTGGCCTCATCTCTCCTTTTAGATTTTTTTGTTTGGTTTTATTTATATGGGGGAAAGGCTGCTCGAGTCAGCATGCCCTCGACCCCTATGGTCTCGTGCATTAAATGCATGATATATTGCATTTAATGCATGGGATCTGATAGTATTGGCGAGAAACCATTCTATTGGATGGAAGTATTGAGGGCATTAGTAAGGGATATGACTCGTCAGCTTGAGGCTGACTCTAGGATGGCTATGTGGTCAGGTTTGGTGAACTAGACTTGCCATCCAAAGGATAAAGGCACTTGAGTGCTGCATTCTTGAGTCCCTGAACATCAGACATCGTGACGTCAGGAAGTGTTTCAAACTGTGATTATTATTAGGTATCAGGTCACATCAGTCAGGTGGGCTGGCACCCAAGTTACTTCGAGGAGGTAACCTCAAGGGGGTAAGTATTGTGGGAGATCGAGTAACTCGTGGATGTTTACTCAAATAGGTAAGCAATGAGTAGGCTCGAGTGACATTTGTCCTTGGTGAAGTTTTTTCCAAGTGTGCTAAGAGGGTTGGTAATGATTTCCAACGTTTCCTTGTTCTCAATCCTTCAAACTATGTCCCTGCGAAGTCCCCACGAGGAGCTTGCTTGATAGAGCATGAGAGCTCTCCCATGACCTGCCAGGCATGGTCCCTCGTGGGTACCAAACAACCTCACTCGACATATATATTCATAAGATAAAATACATATTACAACATTCTATTTCTTATTTCATAACTTTCCTCTTGGTATTAGATCCTTTGAGCCAGGTCTATTGGAGGCTCTTCGAGGTAGGGAGCTACGAGATACTTGATGTGAGGGATCCTCGAGGTGTGTCCTACGAACCACTTGAAAGAGGTTGGTGCCGTTTGAAAATCCAAACCCATTGATGGAGGAAGGAGAGTATGTTGAAGAATTCGCTTACCTACCCACTGCCACTGTTACCCTCTTTCGAATTGAGCGTGGTGATTTTCCCTACTCAAAGGTGGAATATGAAGATTCTTCGGGTGCCATCGAGGGGTTGGGCCCTTGGAATGAGTATATTCATTCAAAATATTTCGTTCAGTTAGCCCTTGTAGGCTTGTATTGCTCTCTTCGGTTGGGTGACCTTACTTTTGCCAAGAATAATACTGCTCTGCAACTGTTGGTTTCTCGTTAGAGCCACAGGTCACACACCTTTGTCACCGCATGGGGTGAGTTTACTATCACCTTAGAAGATGTATGTGAAATTTTGGGGTTAGAGGCTACTGGGTTTGACACCTTCTTCTAGGAGTCTATCTCTAGCGAAGAAAAGAGCCTAAGAGAAGAAGTGGAGGCAATAGTTAAGGACTGTATGGTCACTTAAAATAAGTGCACCTACTCTGAAGTAATTCTTTACTTCTACTTTATTGAGGAGAAGGTCGTTCTTAGAGCCCGCGAAACAACTAGGGAGAACCCTTGGGGAAAGGAGGTATTTGAATAGCCTCCGATTGGAAAAGGCTATGGATCTAAGATCGAGTTGGTGGGCTACATCTGGGTGATTCTATTGAAAGGTATATCTTCGGGGCAAGTCCTATGACTGCCCTCAGAAGGAACTGATCAACACGATCATTTGCATGGACAATAGTGTAACGAGCTCCCTTACTGCTATTGTTACTTGGCTAGGCCATGTGGTGAAGGACTCCTCTTGAAGAATTAGCAGGTTTGATGTTTTAAATTATGCCAACAATGTTCTCTAAATAGCCTTTTTATATACCCATTTTTTGGATTATGCCCCCGCCGATAATTACCCTGGTTCACAGCCCGTGAAAATCCCTCAAATATATTGTTAGAAGAATAAGAGTATCAAGAAGCCTCTGGTTACCTTGATTGATCGGGCTGGGAGGTTCATACCTCGCCCCTATATTGGGGTGAGTCAGTCTTTTACTAATAATTTCTTTGCTGAAGGGGAACATCCCATTGGTGCCATTGACGAAGCCCTTGCCAGGAATTTTCCACAAAACAGTGTCCCCCTTATGTAAATCCCCTCATATCTGCCTTCTTATACCGAATGGTTGTCTTTTTACTCTGTGTATAGCCCACACAAGGTTTCTTTGCAGTTTGGTTATGACCAAGGGCCCCCCTTATTGAGTCATTTTACTTGAGAGAAGCTCACAAATTTTCTTTTGCCTGTTCAAATTACTTGCCTCCACTGTTGTCAGTTTGTGTGCCAACTACCTAGCCAATTCCGTGATCCCAAGCAAAGAAGCTCGACGAGGAAGGTTGAATATGTACATTCAATGTGTTTTGGAAGAATCAGTTAGTTCCCTTTCAAACCAACCTCTTGAAAGAGACCATGTATCCCGAAGTTGAAAGGTTTCCACGCACTGAGTTGGGTTTGAGCAATTGCACTACCTAGTCTTCCATTTTTTCTCTTAGTACGACCAATACCAATGCTCCCCCTGAGCTGCCTCTGCTAGCGCCTGTTGATCAGGCCATCGTGAAAAGAAAGAAATCCTCCTAAACCTCTGTTTAGGACGATGTTTCCCCTGGTTCTTCTAGGCTAGTTGGAAGGAATGAGTCTCCCCGCGTTACCTCATCAGGTGCAGTCCTTAAGGACACTCGAAATGAGCCTTTGAAGAAGCTTAAGATCATTCCACATCCTCCATTAGACTCTACTCCTGTCCCAAAGATTTCTGAAGTGGTGAGCCAGATGGTGGATCGTCTTCGCCAGACTTGGGAACATTTTAGTGAACAAGACATAGCTTTCATATCAGCTAAGATGTCTGCTCGTGGGTTTTCTTATGACCCTCAATCTGTTGGGAGTAGTAAAAAGAGGAAAATGATTTGCCCCCGCAAGCTTGTGATGGAGGAGTCGAGTGAGTCTAGTGAGGAGTAGTTCCTTGAGGAGTATGTGTCTGGTGATGATGTTGGTGATGATGGTGATGAATATGAGGGAGGAGAGGAGGAAGAAGAAGAAGAAGAAGAAGAAGAAGAAGAAGAAGAAGAAGAAGAAGAAGAAGAAGAAGAGGAGACTGCATTGGTGTGGTAGCATAGGTTGAGGAGGATGGTTTCTCCTTCAAAACCTACCTCGACCCCTCAAGATTATAAGATTGCAGAGGATGTTTTAGAAGGAGAGGTAAGTCCCTTAATCTCTCTTAATCTAAATATCTTCTTCCTTCTCTTCTTTTCATAATAATACTCCCATGTCTCTTTTTCAGTTTAAGGCGCGAGGTGATGCGAACGATGGAGTTGGAGAGGATCGTCCTGTCGAGAGAGATACCCCTACTACTCCACAGGTAATATCCCATTTCCCCTAGGGGCACTTCATCTATGTCTAGTAGTAGCTATTCTCCTGATCCCTCTTTTCTGCTCGAGTAGGATGGCCTTGAGAGGGATGTTCCCAATGTGAGAGCTACTATGGATGTATTGAAGTCCACTATGCCTGTCCCATTGCTGCCTGTGGTGAGTTTGTTTTCTTATCTGAACTATTGTTTCTCTTTCATCTTTTTATTATAAGTTTTAACTTCTACGTTGCAGGCGCCCGTACTTGTTCAAGCTATTCCTTCAGCCCACCTTCCTTCGAATGAACAAATGCTTGTATCTGTGTTCGGGCCTTCCAGTCTGAACCAAGAAGGTGCTCAGCCTGCTGCAGCTGCCCAAGGTGAGGGCAAACAAGAACGTGTGGTTGACACAGTGGAGGATAGTGGCCGAGAGAAAGTTGCTGAGGTCGGGGGGGGGGGGGGGATGTGATTGCCCCCCAAAGTCAACATCTAATGATAGGTCCGGGTCTTATCACTACAAGAATTTGCACCATTAGCAACAATATTTAACAACACAAGCTATTTTTGTTTCCAAAGATACACTTTTGGCAACATAATCTTATTTATGTTTCCAAAAGACTATTTTAGAGGGTACTTTTGGCAGCATAAAATAAAGTTTGTTGCCAAAAGTTAAAATTTTAAGCGGGAAGGTAGAAAAATAAAAGGGGGAAGAATTTTATCTTTAGCATCATAATTGTTTGTTCCAAACATGACCTAACTTTTGGCAACATAACACTCTTGTTGAGAAAAATAGACAACTTTTGGCAACAAAGGAAATTGTGAAGCCAAAGGTATTTTATATATTTTTTTAAGTGTAAAATACCAAAATATATCAAATTATACAAAAAAAAAATCGATTGTAAACTTCCCCCCAAACCCACACACGCCCACGCCGCTCTCATTTGCGAAACCCTACCCCCATCAGTCCCTCTCTTTTATCGACGCTCTCTCTCATCTTCTCCTTCGTAGGTTCCCTCTCTCATCTACCCGTAATCTCATCTACTTGCGAAGCTTGGTGCACCGCTGCTTACATAGGTATTAACCTGTTCGTTTACAAAGGTTCAGTCCTGTAATCTCATCTTCTCCTTCGTATTCTTTGTTACTTTCAATTTGTATCATTACTTCATGTTTTCGACCTAGGGTTTGTGATTGAATGTCATTTAGTTAGTTACTTATTTTTCAATTGAGCCTCTCTGCTAGTTGTTCAATTTCTCCAATAATTTTCTGCTGTGAATTTCAAATCTATTTAGTTATGCTTAGTGTGTGAGTTTTCTTACGCACTTTATGTTAATTTATGGCCTGATTTATTTACAAATTAGTCATTAATATTTATGTCATCTAGAATATCTTTACAGATTGAGGTAATAGCAATATTAGAAACTGTTCTTTATTTTTCCTTTAAAAAAATAACACCAGTAGTGATTTTATGTTTACAAGTATTTACTTCCATTTTATTATGCATACCAGCTTATCTACACTGAAAAGATGTATTGCCCTGTTCTATCAAAGAATGTCAGTTTTTTTGAATATTAGTTTTATTTGAAGTATTCTTGCTTTTGTATGTTCTTAATTTGGATCCCTATTCGAATTACTCCCCCATACAAACTCAGGGTGAGGACAATACTCAATATTTCACAATAGAACTCAGAATAAATTGACAGGACCCACATCGAACACATGTGCTTGGTTTGTCGCCTTTCTCAATTACTTACTCATCTTCACTAATTCTTCATGTATGTCCTATGCCAAAATTGAAAAACTGGTAAATAAAACAAAAAACCAAGAACATTCACAAATCAGGAAATTAAGTCACATATTGTTGTAAAATGACTACTTTCCCTACATAATGGTTAATATATCTTTTTAAAATATAATTTTGGTATTGCAGGACCTCTTTGTGTCGGGACAGATACAACATCAGCACACTGGAATGGGCTATGGCAGAGGTACTGCGCAATCAGAGACAATGGTGAAAGCCAAAGCGGAACTCGAAGAAGTGATCTGAAAAGGGAAGATCTCGAGTTGTTTGCACAAATATGCAAGGATCAAGAATGAGGGAGCTTATTCGGAGGATCTCAAGTTGAGAATAAATTTAGTAAGTATTTTATGTTGATGATAGAAGATTTTCTAACGTAGTGCACCTTTACTAAAGTAAATTCTTTATTTAGTTGTGTGCACGTGTGTGTGTTGTGTAAGATGTGTGTGTGTCTTAAGGCCTTAATAAGTGGTTGACATGGAGGAAGGGGCTATATGGATTTATATACTATTTTTAGATGTTAAATAGATGGAAGGGATTTATTGGTGGTTTAGCTACGACTTTTATGGTTGTTGTTGTTGTTGCGATTATTTTAATATTAAAATAGGTTGGATTTCATGAATAAACAAAGGAAACTTTATCAAAATTTTATGAAATAAGTAAGTGTTCTAAATTGATTAATACGAGCATACAACATTTGAAAATTGAACATTGGTGAATGAAAATGTAAAACAAATAATAAACATGCCAATGTGACCCATAGGAACCGACCGCGTAGTCATGGCACTCCCAGTTTGAGTGTACGACGTAAATTTGCAAAAAGTTAGACTTAAGCATAAAAACATGGTATCGAAGAGTGAAAATGTAAAACAAACACAAAAAGGTCCCGTAAGAGTCACGAATGCCTCACACGGGACCAATGTGATTCGTAGGAACTGACCGCGTAGTCACGAGGCTCCCGGTTTGAGTGTACGACGTAAATTTATTAAAAATAGAGTTAAGCATAAAAACAGGCCATCGAAGAGTGAAAACATAAAACAACCACAAAACGGTCTCGTAAGAGTACGAACACCCCGCACGGGACCAACGTGACTTGTAGGAATCGACCGTGTAGTCACGTGTAGGGGTGTAAACGGATCGGGTAAGGGTATATCCAGATCCGATCCGGGTATTTTTTAGCGGATCGGGTCTTACCCGATTACCCATCGGGTATCAAAAAATGAATCTAGACTCGGATCCGTTAAGGACCCGGAGACCTGACCCGAATACCCGACCCAAATACCTGTAACTATATATATATATATATATAGTTATATATTATAGTTTATATATAAACTTAACCATATATAAACTTAACTAAACTATATATAAACTATAAACTATAAGTTAAGTTTATATATAGTTTAGTTAAGTTTATATATGGTTAAGTGTATATATAAACTATAATATATAACTATAACTATAACTATATATATATATATATATATATATATATATATATATATCTGTAACTTACAGTTATATATTATATACTAAACTAACTTAACTTAACTTTTATATAATATAAGTTAACTTATAGTTATATATACTAACTTAACTTATAGTTATATATACTAACTTAACTTAACTTTTATATAAATTTTATATAATGTAAGTTAAATTCGAGAGGTGCCTCGCAAGGTCACTGCAGAAATGACATTTGAGAGGTGCCTCGTAAGGGTCAGCGCAGAAGTCCAAGATTAAGAAGTGCCACTGCAGGGGTCAGCGCCACTGCAAGGGTCACTGCAGCTGCAAGGGTCAGCGCCACTGCAAGGGTCAGTGCCACTGTAAGGGTCAGTGCCACTGCAAGGGTCAGCGCCACTGCAAGGGTCACTGCAGCTGCAAGGGTCAGCGCCACTGCAAGTGTCATTGCAGCAATGACATTCGAGAGGTGCCTCGCAAGGGTCACCGCAGAAGTCCAAGATTGAGAAGTGCCACTGCAGGGGTCAGCGCCACTGCAAGGGTCACTGCAGCTGCAAGGGTCAGCGCCACTGCAAGGGTCAGCACCACTGTAAGGGTCACTGCCACTGCAAGGGTCAGCGCCACCGTAAAGGTCACTGCAGCTGCAAGGGTCAGTGCCACTGCAGCAATGACATTTGAGAGGTGCCTCGAAAGGGTCACCGCAGAAGTTCAAGATTGAGAAGTGCCACTACAAGGGTCAGCACCACCACAATGGTCACTGAAGCAATGATATTCGAGAGGTGCCTCGCAAGGGTCACCGCAGAAATCTAAGATTGAGAAGTGCCACTGCAAGGGTCAGCGCCACTGCAGCAATGACATTCACAAGGTTCCTCGCAAGCGCCATTGCAGAAATCCAAGATTGAGAAGTGCCATTGCAAGGGTCAGCGCCACTGCAAGGGTCACTACAGCAATGACATTCGAGAGGTACCTCGAAAGGGTCACCGCAGAAATCCAAGATTAAGAAGTGCCATTGCAAGGGTCAGCTCCACTGCAAGGGTCACTACAGCAATGACATTCGAGAGGTGCCTCGCAAGGGTCACCGCAGAAGTCCAAGATTGAGAAGTGCCACTACAAGAGTCAGCGCCACTTCAAGGGTCACTGCAGCAGTGACATTCGAGAGGTGCCTCGCAAGGGTCACCGCAGAAGTCCAAGATTGAGAAGTTCCACTACAAGGGTCACCGCCACTGCAAGGGCCACTGTAGAAATGTTATCTGAGAAGTTCCACTGCAAGGGTTCTGACATAAGCTCATATCGAGAAGGAACCCACCCAGGGCGGCCAGGATGAGGGAGTAGCTACCACGAGCAACTCCTCATCATGAAATGTCATTCTTTAAAAGAACAACAGTACTAACACTTTGACTTCTTATACAAGTTGCCTAGTTGAGTAAGCAGGGCTCAAGCAGTCTAGTTGGGACCTCCTGGGAGTCTTGGCTTGGAGGCTGAAGGGAAAGGTATGTTGGGCAAGCCCAACCAATTAGCACTATAGGATTGAGAGAATACTAGTAGGAGACCCAGAAGTCACTCAAGACTACATACACTTCACACTTAGTCACAAGTGAAGTGAGAAGCCAAAGGGCTGGCTGCTCACAAGAAAATAACTATTTATAAGATGATTTTAAAGGAGAGGGTCCTCTAAACCCCTCTCAAGAAAAATGATTTTAAAAGGGGGTCCTCAAGACCCCCATCAAGCTTACAAAGATTTTAGAGGAGGTGGTCCTCGAGACCCCCCTCAAGTTTACAAAGTTTGTACCAAAAGTTACCGTTTCAAAAGATATTTAGCAAATCATATATTTTATCTCCATTAGAAGACATATTTGCTTTTAAACTTTGGTTGGCACCAGGGGGCATCTTCCACAGGGGACAGGCAGAGCTGCCTACAGGTAGGGACAAATAGTACACTGCAGACTTTGTCCCTCACCAACCCTCTAAGTTTTGGCACCAAAAGTGCCAACCCAGCCTTAGTGCCCAAGTATAAATAGGACCCTTGGGCAAGGTCATAAGAGGATATAGAGAAAAACTCATCAACATTGTTACTATGTCAAAATCACACCAGAACCTCTCTAGTATTCTCTCCCTGCTCTCTCTCTAGTGCTAAGTGCCTTGTTCTTTCACTCCCTACTGACAGCCATCATTCTCAGGAGCTCCTCTTGAGAAAATTACTACTATTGTTGTGGAAGTTCATCTTCTTGCAGGGAGGGAGTTCCAACTTGAGCTCCATTTTTACCAAAAGGAGAAGGTCTCATAAGCAGATGCTCCAGAAGTTATTGAGAACCTTGCAGACAGTGTCCATGGGAGTGGGTCACGCCTCACCCTTTCTAGTTATTCATAGACCCCAGTTGCACTACCCTCCTACACTCCTGTTGGGAACCATGCTAGAACAAAGTAAGAGATTTCTAGAGAAAAGGTTAGTTTATAGTGTTATCATCTTTCAATTTCCGACGAGTTGCCTTTAGTATAAAGTGGATGGACTCACTAAATGATATGATTAGAGAACTAATAAGTAAAGATCCAAGACTGTACCGTGTGAGCTGCCTCATTGAGTAGAAAACTATAAAAATACAGCCAGCTATGACAGTTGAATCAACATAACCGGCTATCACAGCTCACACGTTTCAATTTTAGATCTTACGCACAACAGTTGCCGTTGCATATGGCAAAACAATTAATTGAAGTCAATGAAGATTAAAGTCATGCATTGTTATTGTATCCTTACATTTAAACTTCATCCTTACATTTGGTATTGCATCCTTACATTTAAACTTCATGCATTTGTTGTTGTAGTCAATTAAGGTTAAAGTCATTTGTTTACAGAGAATTTGACCAGCAGGGGAACTCAGAGATAAAGGATTGAAATTTGGCACTGATTTAAACAGGCGCACTAGATCAATGCTTGCTACAGCCTCAACATCACCTACGCAATCATCATCTAATAGTGGGACAACTTTAACTGTCACCAAAAGTATGGCTTCTGTACCAAAATTACCATCTGAAATCATTGGAAAACTGTTGAAGAAATCATCAAAGAGGTGAGTACTGAGCTACTAGGTACCATTACGTTTTTAAACATACGAGATCCATAAGCAGTAACTATCACTGTATGTATATATATATATATATACTAGTGGAATGCCCGTGCCTGAAGGCACGGTGAAACATTCCAAAATACGTAACAACAAAACGACAAAAATTTACAAAGTATGTAAATGGAAAATAATAAAATTTTCATTCTCGAAAAAAACAAAGTATAATTTTAAAAACATTGACCATAGTACCCTTTATTTATAGGACTATCCTCCATGTTTAACATATAATAAATACTCCAACAACTCATATCTCAACAACAATATACCAAATCTTCAAAAACAATGAGGTAGTCGCTTATGTTCATAAACTTACCTATTTTTTCTAACAATAATAGAAAAAATCCGCAAAAATAAAAAAATAGTGAATAACTATTGGTTTATAGAACTATCCACCATATTTAAGACAAAAAAATCCCAACAACAATATATCAGGTAGTCCTAATCCCAACAACACCGCAACTCTTCCAACATCATATGCCCTCTTGTTGAATGTGTACAACTCATCATATGCCCAAAAGTCGATTGAGCACCCCACAACTCTTCCAACATCAATCCTGTGATTATATAAACAAACATATTAATTAAAAAATAGATGAATTATTTTGAACAAAATCCACTCCCTCTGCTACATATTTTCAGCAACCTACTTTGTTTTTAAACATCATATATCTCTGTTATACCTACTTTTATTATACTATGTTGCATAAAATAATAGTGGTAACCTACAACATCAATAAATTTAACACCTTTGGTCCTGTTAATCATAGTATTTGATCCATCAGTGCTACAGCAGCCGACTCTTGTCGACTGTATAGGTCCACCATTTAAATTGATTCTATAAATTGAATCCAAGCCCTAAGTGCTAAGAAATTGTAGGTTCACTCAGTTAATCAAGTCCTAAGAAACATCATAACACTGAAATGAAAATGGAGACCTTTTATCCTTTCTACTTTCCAACATCTCATATTTAGTTCATTGTCATCTTGTAAGTTATAAATCATACAGAAAAATTCATCACGTATAATAATATAACAATTCAGTAAACTTACCACTTCACACAATTACATTGTGATTTCAATTATCAAACTTTGTCATGAACAAATACATAATTGCATTGTGATATGCTAACCTCATGCTCCAAGTCAATGATTACACCCAAGGATTCCAAAACATCATCACTACCAAATCAACAAATATGGAAAGCAAAATCATCTTTATGGATACTAAAACTTTCAAAGTGAATAATCGCAAAAATTTCCAAATAAGATAAGAGAGGGAAGAAATATTAATGAAATCAATAGAGCTATGCAATGAACCATACTGGGTAACTCAAAAATTCCCCACTTCCTTTTCTCCTATCCCCTGTTTCTCATCTATAAAGACTAAGGGAGTCGGGTTGTATAAAAATTTTACTAACTCATTTAACTATCATAAAACAATTCAATGAGGAAAATAAACTGTTTACATAAGTCACAATTTATATAGGAGAAAATTAAACCATTGGCCTATGTCAGAAAAAAATCAAAAACTTTTAAAAATAAACAATAAATAAGCACTCGAGATGGCCATGTCGAGACCGCAACTGCCTATGCAAACATATTTATTAGAACATTAGGCATCAACCAAGAGGGAGGCTGAATCTCAACCAATGAAGGGACTTTACTTGATGACGGTTCAAAAGAATTCATTGCATATAAAAAGGTCCAACGAAATAATACAACATGCTCCTTCAAAGGAGAATAAAAAATAAGTTGAATGCTAAAGAAATCTTAGAGGAACTGATTAAAAAACAAAAAAAATAGCTTATATATTATGGTTAAGAGGATCTTGAAGATAACTAAAGTAGTAGAGCACCTAAGGGAAAACTGAAGTAGAAGAGCACCTATAGCTTGAAGATAACTGAAGCAACAGAGCACCTGGAGTTGCTGAACATGACTGGCTGCATAACACTGGCACTGGACCTGTCGAACTTAAAAAATTTAAATAAACTAAACAAAATATAGAAAACATACTATAAAACAATGAACTATAGAAAACCAAATGTCATGGGGAAAGGAAACAAATAATTAAACAAGTAAAGATTCACGGACAGTTTAAGCAATCTGTGATTTAGTGCATAGATTTAAATCCCCAATTTATATTCCTTATCAAAACAAAATTGTTGAATGTAGAAAAAATAAAGTAAAAAGATGTTTACATACTCGCCTGCAAATCTCATAAGCTCAAGTCACACCCAAAGTAATTTTTCATTGTCAATCTATAATCATCGGTCATGATTCCAACCAATTTACTCATCGAGTAATCATTCTGAAAACAAACTCCCCAGGTAAGATGAATATACTCAGTAACTTTGTCTATTGTAGTCTATTGATTCTTGAGTTGTGCAAATTCTATGAGATGTGTCTTCTTTTATTGTAAAATGAATACATTTCCTTAACTGATTTGCACCACCCTTAGGATATAATCCATTGTTGCCTTTTGTCAGTCATTCTTTTACTACCTTACTATACTTTTTGCTATTGATTATGGTAAGGCATCCTCTAACCTTTGAGTAAAGGTATTATTAAATTCTCAGAGATCCCATGCTTTAAGGATTCAACTTGACATTCTGTATAGTTGGTATTCCAGCTATCATGATGGAGAATTCTATTTATCATGAATTGAATGCTAGTTCTCTTTTCTTGGCCTTTAGTGTAGGAAGTATCATAGATATGCATCCTTTAGGAGTCTTTCAAATTACATCGTCCTCCAAATTTTATCTACAAACAAAGAAAAAATAATGATAATCAAAAATCATAAAGAATCATCAAAAATTAAAAACAAAGTATAGCACAAAAACATTAAATCAAGAAATAATCATGGAGGAAACTGTATAACCATGAGAAGAATGATATCAATATGAAATGCATGATACTTGTGATTTACTGATGAAGAAAGCATTGTGTTTGTTGTTGTATACAATATGTATTTTTTAAGATATATTAATATGTTTCTTGTTGTATAGTATATGTATACGAAATGAAAATGCTCCCATTTTTGGGACTCCCTCTTTCAAACACGATAGAGACAAAATCCTATTTTGGGACTCCCTGATTTCAGTTATTTTCGAACATAAGGGAATGCAATAGGGTGCTGAGTCAGATCGATATATCAGGAATTTCTTCTCGGGGTACCATAAACCTATTATTTTTAAATATGAAAGTGCTAGTCTTAGTAGTTCAAAACCATTAAACTCATTTCGGATTGAACACAAACTTAAACATCGTTGCAATTTGTATCATCACAGCTTGTGCCTAAAATAGGGCCATCTTCAAGCCTATGAAACACTAAGAAGCACTCGTACCATCTTGTCATCATACCCAAGTTTTGTACTCGCACATTTGGTTTGGTATGCTACTCCTTATTGACAACATTCAAAACAACAAAAAAATATACACTAAATAATACACTGCTAAAGGAAATGATTCGTATGTGGTCTCAAAGCTTGAAATGATAAATAATCAAAATCTCACTTAGACAACGAATCCTCATCAAAGAGGGGAGATTGTTTGGCAGCTGGTATGGGCTTCAAAGTTTACCATAGATCCCGCCACAAATTACCTATACATCAATGACCAACCAATTGTCAGAACAAAAAATTATATTTCCACCTAAGTTTAGATATGAAAACTTATGCAAGGCTAAACGGGTAACGAAGAACAGAGGCAAAAACAGTTAACATATTTCGTAGTGTCATCATCGTAGTATGGAACTGCTGCTTTATAGTATCATCATCGAAGAATTTACATATGTCGCAGAAGTATTACCCCATTTTAATACTGCTGTTCAAACAAACATGACGAACCTTCTACTCTGTATCGATTGGAAATATGATTAGAACACAAAGATATTAATTTTAAAACTATGTTTAGTATATAATAAATGAATAAGTAAGAAATGGAAGGCAACAGATTTAGTGCATCAGTTGCGGTTGGTGTTCTTGTTAGGACTGTACATGCTACTAATTCATGAACTGCCTCTGTCATTCAAATACCTGTAGTAAGGATGTATTTGATCATTCGGAATAATCAATTAAATATGAACAATTATTTACACATTTGCAACTTACCCATTCTTCTAGACCTAAATTAATGGTGCTTAAAAAAATACTTTAAATAGGAGTTGCCACATTGAATTCAAATATGATTATTCAGAATCATTCTTTCTGCCTCTTTCATTCAGAATACTTCAAACGTGATGATTCAGAACTATTCACCTTTAACGTATCATTTCTTTGGTTGACCAAATTTTCCCAAACTTTACTCCAAAGTATAGCACCATCGTCGATCAAAAAAACATATGCCAGAGAGGAATGCGATTGTATGGAATGAAATTTCCAGTACTGATACATAGTGTCAACTGAAATGTTAATATATGGATGCTTAAAACCAAACAGTTTTAATAATCATGTGTTAAGGATGCATTAAACATGAACTTTTATATTTGCAGATTTACAACTCACACGGGTAAAAAAAAAGTAATTCTCCTTGGGGGAACAATGAACTTTTATATTTTCAAATCACAAATATGAAAAAAATTAGGTACTGCCAAAGATTAAAAAAGGCACCAATAAAGATACTCATTTGAGAATTATGCCCAGCACCTACTATGCAACAAAAAGAATGTAAATTTATAAAATCCCTCAATTTCGATTCAACCACTTAAAGAAGTTTTGTAAACACAAAATATATGTATTGTATAGTTAATATCCAACACTCATATTTAAAGTAAAAAAGATGTTTCATATCGCAATTTCCACTTGGTGAAATCCAAATAAAGCTAGATTAATGACTTAAGATTTAAAATTCCTACACACTAACAAATCACGAAAATGATAATTATTGGAAAATTATTGTGGATATTGAGTATCCTAAAAACCTACCCCAAATAAGAATTCAGAAACTATACAAAAGTGCATGCATACACTACAAAACATATCACTTCAAACTAATATATAATCTAAACCAAAACTAATAATCAATTCCAAAGCTGGAGATGAATGGAAACTGAAAAGTGAAAAAAATGCATGTGCACTCAAACCAAAGTACATGAAAAAGAAATATAAGTTTGAAGGTTCTTAATCTTTAAAAAATCCTATTTTAAACAAACCCCCTATTATTTAAACCATTAATAACATGGGATAAGTTACCCCCCCCCCCCCCCTTCTAATTTTAACTATAAGCAATTGAATAAAACATGGGATGAATGTTAACGTTCTTCGAAAAAATATGGAAGATTTCGTAAAAACTATCAACAAACACGAAATATTTATTTTTTTCACATAACTATTTTATCAAACACTTGTGGGTCATTTGTAGGAATAACCTTCTAGTTTGATGGATTTTAAACAACCTCATAGATTTGAATCCTGGAATAATTTTCTATTTATATAAAATCAAATCAATAATTTAGTTAGTCTAAAAAAGGAAACAACTAAACTCACCATAGACTATTCTAGCATTGTACGTGAGATTTCATTGTTAGGGACTTGTTGTACCTACAACAAAACATGTAAATTTATATTGATTAATAAATTTGTGCCATTTTGGAAAAAAACACAAAACAAAAACCACAACATTTCCAAATGTACTGCACAAAACACTAATAAAAATGAAAATAATCCAAAAAATCCATATATCGAAAACCCTAAAATCAGAACAAAAAATCCTAAAATCCACACCAAAAACCCTATGTCTATAAAATCCATGATATATGAAAAAAATATACCTAAAACCTTAAATCTGAAAGCTTATAAACATAAAGCCGCTCAAATCAAATCAAATAGAGGAAGCTGGAGATAGAATACCTTCGACTCAATATTTAAGTTGAATCCATGGGGCGAGATACTTGAAATCGAACTATAACAAACTATGATTCAATTAAACCAAACCACATGGATCTGATGATTTAGAAACTCACCCTGGAGATATCCCATTTCGTTGAAAGAGAGAGAGAGAGAGAGATAGAGAGAGAGAGAGAGAGAGAGAAGGTTGCTAGAAATGGGAGACATAATGTGGGTTTGAATTAAAGTAGAAGGTAGTGGATGTCAGCGAGAGAGAGGTGTACTCTGTTCGAGAAAAATATGGTTTGAGTGTGAAATTTCCTATTTTAACCATGCTTTTGAATTTTGAGTAAGAGGGGGAAGGGAAATCAAGTGCTAAAAAGAGGGGGAAATCAAAAAATGAAAGGTTAAAAGAGGAAAATGCAACAAAATAATTTCAACCATTGGATTATTGCATTGGTGGCCAAATCCTAGCCCCTAACCTCGCATAATTAAATACCGGGTGGCCAGTCCCATACCAAATTAAAACAGAATATACAGTTGGCTCATTCTTAGCATCACTGTCGAAAACATTTACAACTCACCCAATACCCAATTAAGATGGTGTTAAAAACTTTTCAAATTTTAATTTAACAAAATCCATTTCCAGTTTAAGAATAACACAACACATTTTATTCTACAACAAAGATCACTAAATAAATAACTCAAAAGAATTTAAGTGCAACTGGAATAAACATTCCCAAATAATATAAATCCTTTACAATAGTCCCAACAATATCAAATGTATTAAAATGACACGAATACCAAAGCTAATTAGGGGCTAGGATTTGGCCACCAATGCAACAATCCAATGGTTGAAATTATTTTGTTGCATTTTCCCCTTTTAACCTTTCATTTTTTGATTTCCCCCTCTTTTTAGCACTTGATTTCCTTTCCCCCTCTTACTCAAAATTCAAAAGCATGGTTAAAATAGGAAATTTCACACTCAAACCATATTTCTCTCGAACATAGTACACCTCTCTCTCGCTGACATCCACTACCTTCTACTTTAATTCAAACCCACATTATGTCTCCCATTTCTAACAACCTTCTCTCTCTCTCTCTCTCTCTCTCCTCTCTCTCTCTCTCTCTCTCTCTCTCTCTCTTTCAACGAAATGGGATATCTCCAGGGTGAGTTTCTAAATCATCATATCCATGTGGTTTGGTTTAATTGAATCATAGTTTGTTATAGTTCGATTTCAAGTATCTCGCCCCATGGATTCAACTTAAACATTGAGTCGAAGGTATTCTATCTCCAGCTTCCTCTATTTGATTTGATTTGAGCGGCTTTATGTTTATAAGCTTTCAGATTTAAGGTTTTAGGTATATTTTTTTTCATATATCATGGATTTTATAGACATAGGGTTTCTGGTGTGGATTTTTGGATTTTTTGTTCTGATTTTAGGGTCTTGGATATATGGATTTTTTGGATTATTTTCATTTTTATTAGTGTTTTGTGCAGTACATTTAGAAATGTTGTGTTTTTTGTTTTGTGTTTTTTTCCAAAATGGCACAAATTTACTAATCAATATAAATTTACATGTTTTGATGTAGGTACAACAAGTCCCTAACAATGAAATCTCACGTACAATGCTAGAACAGTCTATGGTGAGTTTAGTTGTTTCCTTTTTTAGACTAACTAAATTATTGATTTGATTTTATATAAATAGAAAATTATTCCAGGATTCAAATCTATGAGGTTGTTTAAAATCCATCAAACTAGAAGGTTATTCCTACAAATGACCCACAAGTGTTTGATAAAATAGTTATGTGAAAAAAATAAATATTTCGTGTTTGTTGATAGTTTTTACGAAATCTTCCATATTTTTTCGAAGAACGTTAACATTCATCCCATGTTTTATTCAATTGCTTATAGTTAAAATTAGAAGGGGGGGGGGGGGGTAACTTATCCCATGTTATTAATGGTTTAAATAATAGGGGGTTTGTTTAAAATAGGATTTTTTAAAGATTAAGAGCCTTCAAACTTATTTTTCTTTTTCATGTACTTTGGTTTGAGTGCACATGCATTTTTTTCACTTTTCAGTTTCCATTCATCTCCAGCTTTGGAATTGATTATTATTTTTGGTTTAGATTATATATTAGTTTGAAGTGATATGTTTTGTAGTGTATGCATGCAATTTTGTATAGTTTCTGAATTCTTATTTGGGGTAGGTTTTAAGGATACTCAATATCCACAATAATTTTCCAATAATTATCATTTTCGTGATTTGTTAGCGTGTAGGAATTTTAAATCTTAAGTTATTAATATAGCTTTATTTGTATTTCACCAAGTGGAAATTGCGATATGAAACATCTTTTTTACTTTAAATATGAGTGTTGGATATTAACTATACAATACATATATTTTGTGTTTACAAAACTTCTTTAAGTGGTTGAATCGAAATTGAGGGATTTTATAAATTTGCATTCTTTTTGTTGCATAGTAGGTGCTGGGCATAATTCTCAGATGAGTATCTTTATTGGTGCCTTTTTTAATCTTTGGCAGTACCTAATTTTTTTCATATTTGTGATTTGAAAATATAAAAGTTCATTGTTCCCCCAAGGCGAATTACTTTTTTTTTACCCGTGTGAGTTATAAATCTGCAAATATAAAAGTTCATGTTTAATGCATCCTTAACACGTGATTATTAAAACTGTTTGGTTTTAAGCATCCATATATTAACATTTCAGTTGACACTATGTATCAGTACTGGAAATTTCATTCCATACAATCGCATTCCTCTCTGGCATATGTTTTTTTGATCGACGATGGTGCTATACTTTGGAGTAAAGTTTGGGCAAATTTGGTCAACCAAAGAAATGATACGTTAAAGGTGAACAGTTCTGAATCATCACGTTTGAAGTATTCTGAATGAAAGAGGAAGAAAGAATGATTCTGAATAATCATATTTGAATTCAATGTGGCAACTCCTATTTAAAGTATTTTTTTAAGCACCATTAATTTAGGTCTAGAAGAATGGGTAAGTTGCAAATGTGTAAATAATTGTTCATGTTTAATTGATTATTCCGAATGATCAAATACATCCTTACTACAGGTATTTGAATGACAGAGGCAGTTCATGAATTAGTAGCATGTACAGGCCGAACAAGAACACTAAGCGCAACTGATGCACAAAATCAGTTGCCTTCCATTTCTTACTTATTCATTTATTATATACTAAACATAGTTTTAAAAATAATATCTTTGTGTTCTAATCATATTTCCAAGCGATACAGAGTAGCAGGTTCGTCATGTTTGTTTGAATAGCAGCATTAAAATGGGGTAATACTTCTGCGACATATGTAAATTCTTCGATGATGATACTATAAAGCAGCAGTTCCATACTACGATGATGACACTACGAAATATGTTAACTGTTTTTGCCTCTGTTCTTCGTTACCCGTTTAGCCTTTCATAAGTTTTCATATCTAAACTTAGGTGGAAATATAATTTTTTGTTCTGACCATTGGTTGGTCATTGATGTATAGGTAATTTGTGGTGGGATCTATGGTAAACTTTGAAGCCCATACCAGCTGCCAAACAATCTCCCCTCTTTGATGAGGATTCGTTGTCTAAGTGAGATTTTGATTATTTATCATTTCAAACTTTGAGACCACATACGAATCGTTTCCTTTAGCAGTGTATTATTTAGTGTATATTTTGTTGTTGTTTTGAATGTTGTCAATACGGAGTAGCATACCAAACCAAATGTGCGAGTACAAAACTTGGGTATGATGACAAGATGGTACGAGTGCTTCTTAGTGTTTCATAGGCTTGAATATGGCCCTATTTTAGGCACAAGCTGTGATGATACAAATTGCAACGATGTTTAAGTTTGTGTTCAATCCGAAATGAGTTTAATGGTTTTGAACTACTAAGACTAGCACTTTCAGATTTAAAAATAATAGGTTTATGGTACCCCGAGAAGAAATTCCTGATATATCGATCTGACTCAGCACCCTATTGCATTCCCTTATGTTCGAAAATAACTGAAATCAGGGAGTCCCAAAATAGGATTTTGTCTCTATCGTGTTTGAAATGAGGGAGTCCCAAAAATGGGAGCATTTTCATTTCGTATACATATACTATACAACAAGAAATATTAATATATCTTAAAAAATACATATTGTATACAACAACGAACACAATGCTTTCTTCATCAGTAAATCACAAGTATCATGCATTTCATATTGATATCATTCTTCTCATGGTTATACAGTTTCCTCCATGATTATTTCTTGATTTAGTGTTTTTGTGCTATACTTTGTTTTTAATTTTTGATGATTCTTTATGATTTTTGATTATCATTATTTTTTCTTTGTTTGTAGATAAAATTCGGAGGACGAGGTAATTTGAAAGACTCCTAAAGGCTGCATATCTATGATACTTCCTACACTAAAGGCCAAGAAAAGAGAACTAGCATTCAATTCACGATAAATAGAATTCTCCATCATGATAGCTGGAATACCAACTATACAGAATGTCAAGTTGAATCCTTAAAGCATGGGATCTCTGAGAATTTAATAATACCTTTACTCAAAGGTTAGAGGATGCCTTACCATAATCAATAGCAAAAAGTATAGTAAGGTAGTAAAAGAATGACTGACAAAAGGCAACAATGGATTATATCCTAAGGGTGGTGCAAATCAGTTAAGGAAATGTATTCATTTTACAATAAAAGAAGACACATCTCATAGAATTTGCGCAACTCAAGAATCAATAGACTATAATAGACAAAGTTACTGAGTATATTCATCTTACCTGGGGAATTTGTTTTCAGAATGATTACTCGATGAGTAAATTGGTTGGAATCATGACCGATGATTATAGATTGACAATGAAAAATTACTTTGGGTGTGACTTGAGATTACGAGATTTGCAGGCGAGTATGTAAACAAATTTTTACTTTATTTTTTCTACATTCAACAATTTTGTTTTGATAAGGAATATAAATTGGGGATTTAAATCTATGCACTAAATCACAGATTGCTTAAACTGTCCGTGAATCTTTACGTGTTTAATTATTTCTTTCCTTTCCCCATGACATTTGGTTTTGTATAGTTCATTGTTTTATAGTATGTTTTCTATAGTTTGTTTAGTTTCTTTAAATTTTTTAAGTTCGACAGGTCCAGTGCCAGTGTTATGCAGCCAGTCACGTTCAGCAACTCCAGGTGCTCTGTTGCTTCAGTTATCTTCAAGCTACAGGTGCTCTGCTACTTCTGTTTTCCCTTAGGTGCTCTACTACTTTAGTTATCTTCAATATCCTCTTAACCATAATATATAAGCTATTTTTTTTGTTTTTTAATCAGTTCCTCTAAGGTTTCTTTAGCATTCAACTTATTTTTTATTCTCCTTTGAAGGAGCATGTTGTATTATTTCGTTGGACCTTTTTATATGCAATGAATTATTTTGAACCGTCATCAAGTAAAGTCCCTTCATTGGTTGAGATTCAGCCTCCCTCTTGGTTGATGCCTAAAGTTCTAATAAATATGTTTGCATAGGCAGTTGCGGTCTCGACATGGCCATCTCGAGTGCTTATTTATTGTTTATTTTTAAAAGTTTTTGATTTTTTTTCTAACATAGGCCAATGGTTTAATTTTCTCCTATATAAATTGTGACTTATGTAAACAGTTTATTTTCCTTATTGAATTTTTTTATGATAGTTAAATGAGTTAGTAAAATTTTTATACAACCCGACTCCCTTAGTCTTTATAGATGAGAAACAGGGGATAGGAGAAAAGGAAGTGGGGAATTTTTGAGTTACCCAGTATGGTTCATTGCATAGCTCTATTGATTTCATTAATATTTCTTCCCTCTCTTATCTTATTTGGAAATTTTTGCGATTATTCACTTTGAAAGTTTTAGTAGCCATAAAGATGATTTTGCTTCCATATTTGCTGATTTGGTAGTGATGATGTTTTGGAAGCCTTGGGTGTAATCATTGACTTGGAGCATGAGGTTAGCATATCACAATGCAATTATGTATTTGTTCATGACAAAGTTTGATAATTGAAATCACAATGTAATTGTGTGAATTGGTAAGTTTACTGAATTTTTATATTATTATACTTGATGAATTTTTCTGTATGCTTTATAACTTACAAGATGACAATGAACTAAATATGAGATGTTGGAAAGTAGAAAGGATAAAAGGTCTCCATTTTCATTTCAGTGTTATGATGTTTCTTAGGACTTGATTAACCGAGTGAACCTACAATTTCTTAGCGCTTAGGGCTTGGATTCAATTTATAGAATCAATTTAAATGGTGGACCTCTACAGTCGATAAGAGTCGGCTGCTGTAGCACTGATGGATCAAATACTATAATTGACAGGACCAAAGGTGTTAAATTTATTGATGTTGTAGGTTACCACTATTATTTTATGCAACATAGTATAATAAAAGTAGGCATAACAGAGATATATGATGTTTAAAAACAAAGTAGGTTGCTGAAAATATGTAGCAGAGGGAGTGGATTTCGTTCAAAATAATTCATATATTTTTTAATTAATATGTTTGTTTATATAATCACAGGATTGATGTTGGAAGAGTTGCGGGGTGCTCAATCGACTTTTGGGCATATGATGAGTTGTACACATTCAACAAGAGGGCATATGATGTTGGAAGAGTTGCGGTGTTGTTGGGATTAGGACTACCTGATATATTGTTGTTGGGATTTTTTTGTCTTAAATATGGTGGATAGTTCTATAAACCAATAATTATTCACTATTTTTTTATTTTTGCAGATTTTTTCTATTATTGTTAGAAAAAATAGGTAAGTTTATGAACATAAGCGACTACCTCATTGTTTTTGAAGATTTGGTATATTGTTGTTGAGATATGAGTTGTTGGAGTATTTATTATATGTTAAACATGGAGGATAGTCCTATAAATAAAGGGTATTATGGTCAATGTTTTTAAAATTATACTTTATTTTTTTCGAGAATGAAAATTTTATTATTTTCCATTTACATACTTTGTAAATTTTTGCCGTTTTGTTGTTATGTATTTTGGAATGTTTTACCGTGCCTTCAGGCACGGGCATTCCACTAGTCTATATAATAAGGAGTAGAACTTTGCTACTATTCCTTAAGTTGATAAGCTAATTAGGGGCTAGGATTTGGCCACCAATGCAACAATCCAATGGTTGAAATTATTTTATTGCATTTTCCTCTTTTAACCATTCATTTTTTGATTTCCCTCCCTTTTTAGCACTTGATTTCCTTTCCCCCTCTTACTCAAAATTCAAAAGCATGGTTAAAATAGGAAATTTCACACTCAAACCATATTTTTCTCGAACAGAGTACACCTCTCTCTCGCTGACATCCACTACCTTCTACTTTAATTCAAACCCGCATTATGTCTCCCATTTCTAACAACCTTCTCTCTCTCTCTCTCTCTCTCTCTCTCTCTCTCTCTCTCTCTCTCTCTCTCTCTCTCTCTTTCAACGAAATGGGATATCTCCAGGGTGAGTTTCTAAATCATCAGATCCATGTGGTTTGGTTTAATTGAATCATAGTTTGTTATAGTTCGATTTCAAGTATCTCGCCCCATGGATTCAACTTAAACATTGAGTCGAAGGTATTCTATCTCCAGCTTCCTCTATTTGATTTGATTTGAGCGGCTTTATGTTTATAAGCTTTCAGATTTAAGGTTTTAGGTATATTTTTTTCATATATCATGGATTTTATAGACATAGGGTTTCTGGTGTGGATTTTTGGATTTTTTGTTCTGATTTTAGGGTTTTGGATATATGGATTTTTTGGATTATTTTCAATTTTATTAGTGTTTTGTGCAGTACATTTAGAAATGTTGTGTTTTTTGTTTTGTGTTTTTTTCCAAAATGGCACAAATTTACTAATCAATATAAATTTACATGTTTTGATGTAGGTACAACAAGTCCCTAACAATGAAATCTCACGTACAATGCTAGAATAGTCAATGGTGAGTTTAGTTGTTTCCTTTTTTAGACTAACTAAATTATTGATTTGATTTTATATAAATAGAAAATTATTCCAGGATTCAAATCTATGAGGTTGTTTAAAATCCATCAAACTAGAAGGTTATTCCTACAAATGACCCACAAGTGTTTGATAAAATAGTTATGTGAAAAAAATAAATATTTCGTGTTTGTTGATAGTTTTTACGAAATCTTCCATATTTTTTCGAAGAACGTTGACATTCATCCCATGTTTTATTCAATTGCTTATAGTTAAAATTAGAAGGGGGGGGGGTAACTTATCCCATGTTATTAATGGTTTAAATAATAGGGGGTTTGTTTAAAATAGGATTTTTTAAAGATTAAGAACCTTCAAACTTATTTTTCTTTTTCATGTACTTTGGTTTGAGTGCACATGCATTTTTTTCACTTTTCAGTTTCCATTCATCTCCAGCTTTGGAATTGATTATTAGTTTTGGTTTAGATTATATATTAGTTTGAAGTGATATTTTTTGTAGTGTATGCATGCACTTTTGTATAGTTTCTGAATTCTTATTTGGGGTAGGTTTTTAGGATACTCAATATCCACAATAATTTTCCAATAATTATCATTTTCGTGATTTGTTAGTGCGTAGGAATTTTAAATCTTAAGTCATTAATCTAGCTTTATTTGGATTTCACCAAGTGGAAATTGCGATATGAAACATCTTTTTTACTTTAAATATGAGTGTTGGATATTAACTATACAATACATATATTTTGTGTTTACAAAACTTCTTTAAGTGGTTGAATCGAAATTGAGGGATTTTATAAATTTGCATTCTTTTTGTTGCATAGTAGGTGCTGGGCATAATTCTCAGATGAGTATCTTTATTGGTGCCTTTTTTAATCTTTGGCAGTACCTAATTTTTTTCATATTTGTGATTTGAAAATATAAAAGTTCATTGTTCCCCAAGGCGAATTACTTTTTTTTAACCCGTGTGAGTTGCAAATCTGCAAATATAAAAGTTCATGTTTAATGCATCCTTAACACGTGATTATTAAAACTGTTTGGTTTTAAGCATCCATATATTTACATTTCAGTTGACACTATGTATCAGTACTGGAAATTTCATTCCATACAATCACATTCCTCTCTGGCATATGTTTTTTTGATCGACGATGGTGCTATACTTTGGAGTAAAGTTTGGGCAAATTTGGTCAACCAAAGAAATGATACGTTAAAGGTGAACAGTTCTGAATCATCACGTTTGAAGTATTCTAAATGAAAGAGGCAACAAGAATGATTCTGAATAATCATATTTGAATTCAATGTGGCAACTCCTATTTAAAGTATTTTTTTAAGCACCATTAATTTAGGTCTAGAAGAATGGGTAAGTTGCAAATGTGTAAATAATTGTTCATGTTTAATTGATTATTCCGAATGATCAAATACATCCTTACTACAGGTATTTGAATGACAGAGGCAGTTCATGAATTAGTAGCATGTACAGGCCTAACAAGAACACCAAGCGCAACTGATGCACAAAATCAGTTGCCTTCCATTTCTTACTTATTCATTTATTATATACTAAACATAGTTTTAAAATTAATATCTTTGTGTTCTAATCATATTTCCAAGCGATACAGAGTAGCAGGTTCGTCATGTTTGTTTGAACAGCAGCATTAAAATGGGGTAATACTTCTGCGACATATGTAAATTCTTCGATGATGATACTATAAAGCAGCAGTTCCATACTACGATGATGACACTACGAAATATGTTAACTGTTTTTGCCTCTGTTCTTCGTTACCCGTTTAGCCTTTCATAAGTTTTCATATCTAAACTTAGGTGGAAATATAATTTTTTGTTCTGACAATTGGTTGGTCATTGATGTATAGATAATTTGTGGCGGGATCTATGGTAAACTTTGAAGCCCATACCAGCTGCCAAACAATCTCCCCTCTTTGATGAGGATTCGTTGTCTAAGTGAGATTTTGATTATTTATCATTTCAAACTTTAAGACCACATACGAATCGTTTCCTTTAGCAGTGTATTATTTAGTGTATATTTTTTTTTTTTTTGAATGTTGTCAATACGGAGTAGCATACCAAACCAAATGTGCGAGTACAAAACTTGGGTATGATGAGAAGATGGTACGAGTGCTTCTTAGTGTTTCATAGGCTTGAAGATGGCCCTATTATAGGCACAAGCTGTGATGATACAAATTGCAACGATGTTTAAGTTTGTGTTCAATCCGAAATGAGTTTAATGGTTTTGAACTACTAAGACTAGCACTTTCAGATTTAAAAATAATAGGTTTATGGTACCCCGAGAAGAAATTCCTGATATATCGATCTGACTCAGCACCCTATTGCATTCCCTTATGTTAAAAAATAACTGAAATCAGGGAGTCCCAAAATAGGATTTTGTCTCTATCGTGTTTGAAATGGGGGAGTCCCAAAAATGGGAGCATTTTCATTTCGTATACATATACTATACAACAAGAAACATATTATTATATCTTAAAAAATACATATTGTATACAACAACAAAAACAATGCTTTCTTCATCAGTAAATCACAAGTATCATGCATTTCATATTGATATCATTCTTCTCATGGTTATACAGTTTCCTCCATGATTATTTCTTGATTTAGTGTTTTTGTGCTATACTTTGTTTTTAATTTTTGATGATTCTTTATGATTTTTGATTATCATTATTTTTTCTTTGTTTGTAGATAAAATTCGGAGGACGAGGTAATTTGAAAGACTCCTAAAGGCTGCATATCTATGATACTTCCTACACTAAAGGCCAAGAAAAGAGAACTAGCATTCAATTCACGATAAATAGAATTCTCCATCATGATAGCTGGAATACCAACTATACAGAATGTCAAGTTGAATCCTTAAAGCATGGGATCTCTAAGAATTTAATAATACCTTTACTCAAAGGTTAGAGGATGCCTTACCATAATCAATAGAAAAAAGTATAGTAAGGTAGTAAAAGAATGACTGACAAAAGGCAACACTGGATTATATCCTAAGGGTGGTACAAATCAGTTAAGGAAATGTATTCATTTTACAATAAAAGAAGACACATCTCATAGAATTTGCGCAACTCAAGAATCAATAGACTATAATTGACAAATTTACTGAGTATATTCATCTTACCTGGGGAATTTGTTTTCTGAATGATTACTCGATGAGTAAATTGGTTGGAATCATGACCGATGATTATAGATTGACAATGAAAAATTACTTTGGGTGTGACTTGAGCTTATGAGATTTGCAGGCGAGTATGTAAACATCTTTTTACTTTATTTTTTCTACATTCAACAATTTTGTATTGATAAGGAATATAAATTGGGGATTTAAATCTATGCACTAAATCACAGATTGCTTAAACTGTCCGTGAATCTTTACGTGTTTAATTATTTGTTTCCTTTCCCCATGACATTTGGTTTTGTATAGTTCATTGTTTTATAGTATGTTTTTGATAGTTTGTTTAGTTTCTTTAAATTTTTTAAGTTCAACAGGTCCAGTGCCAGTGTTATGCAGCCAGTCACGTTCAGCAACTCCAGGTGCTCTATTGCTTCAGTTATCTTCAAGCTACAGGTGCTCTGCTACTTCAGTTTTCCCTTAGGTGCTCTACTACTTTAGTTATCTTAAAGATCCTCTTAACCATAATATATAAGCTAATTTTTTTGTTTTTTAATCAGTTCCTCTAAGGTTTCTTTAGCATTCAACTTATTTTTTATTCTCCTTTGAAGGAGCATGTTGTATTATTTTGTTGGACCTTTTTATATGCAATGAATTCTTTTGAACCGTCTTCAAGTAAAGTCCCTTCATTTGTTGAGATTCAGCCTCCCTCTTGGTTGATGCCTAAAGTTCTAATAAATATGTTTGCATAGGCAGTTGCGGTCTCAACATGGCCATCTCGAGTGCTTATTTATTGTTTATTTTTAAAAGTTTTTGATTTTTTTTCTGACATAGGCCAATGGTTTAATTTTCTCCTATATAAATTGTGACTTATGTAAACAGTTTATTTTCCTCATTGAATTGTTTTATGATAGTTAAATGAGTTAATAAAATTTTTATACAACCCGACTCCCTTAGTCTTTATAAATGAGAAACAGGGGATAGGAGAAAAGGAAGTGGGGAATTTTTGAGTTACCCAGTATGGTTCATTGCATAGATCTATTGATTTCATTAATATTTCTTCCCTCTCTTATCTTATTTGGAAATTTTTGCGATTATTCACTTTGAAAGTTTTAGTAGCCATAAAGATGATTTTGCTTTCCATATTTGCTGATTTGGTAGTGATGATGTTTTGGAAGCCTTGGGTGTAATCATTGACTTGGAGCATGAGGTTAGCATATCACAATGCAATTATGTATTTGTTCATGACAAAGTTTGATAATTGAAATCACAATGTAATTGTGTGAATTGGTAAGTTTACTGAATTGTTATATTATTATACTTGATGAATTTTTCTGTATGCTTAAAAGGTCTCCATTTTCATTTCAGTGTTATGATGTTTCTTAGGACTTGATTAACCGAGTGAACCTACAATTTCTTAGCACTTAGGGCTTGGATTCAATTTATAGAATCAATTTAAATGGTGGACCTCTACAGTCGACAAGAGTCGGCTGTTGTAGCACTGATGGATCAAATACTATGATTGACAGGACCAAAGGTGTTAAATTTATTGATGTTGTAGGTTAACACTATTATTTTATGCAACTTAGTATAATAAAAGTAGGCATAACAGAGATATATGATGTTTAAAAACAAAGTCGGTTGCTGAAAATATGTAGCAGAGGGAGTGGATTTTATTCAAAATAATTCATCTATTTTTTAATTAATATGTTTGTTTATATAATCACAGGATTGATGTTGGAAGTGTTGCGGGGTGCTCAATCGACTTTTGGGCATATGATGAGTTGTACACATTCAACAAGAGGGCATATGATGTTGGAAGAGTTGCGGTGTTGTTGGGATTAGGACTACCTGATATATTGTTGTTGGGATTTTTTTGTCTTAAATATGGTGGATAGTTCTATAAACCAATAGTTATTCACTATTTTTTTATATTTGCGGATTTTGTCTATTATTGTTAGAAAAAATAGGTAAGTTTATGAACATAAGCGACTACCTCATTGTTTTTGAAGATTTGGTATATTGTTGTTGAGATATGAGTTGTTGGAGTATTTATTATATGTTAAACATGGAGGATAGTCCTATAAATGAAGGGTATTATGGTCAATGTTTTTAAAATTATACTTTGTTTTTTTCGAGAATGAAAATTTTATTATTTTCCATTTACATACTTTGTAAATTTTTGCCGTTTTGTTGTTACGTATTTTGGAATGTTTCACCGTGCCTTTAGGCACGGGCATTCCACTAGTATATATATATATATATATATATATATATATATATATATATACACATATATGTATATAGATCACTGATTATTTGAGTTTAAAGCAGTGTGTTTAAACATGTTTTTCAATTGTTTTTGGAGTTTGATACGAGTCAATGTATTCTATGTGCGATGTTTTTTTCCCCATTGATATCTCTTATGTTCATACATTGTTTACTTTTGTTGATTTAGCATTATTTGTTGTGCTTAATTGTGGGATTTGTTTTTGTATGATATAATTATTATGTCCGTTTAAGGTGGGGTTGTTTAGTATTAATTTTTATTGGGTCATTTTCTCGATGTCTATTGTCTTTTGAAGTCGGATAGATTATAATTTATTTTGTATTTTGTGTAGAATGAAAATGGATTTGCGACACATGAAAAAGTCAATGGATACGGAGGATCGAGGTATTTAGCTACTCGGATACTTATTTAAGTTTATGTAGCTACTCAGATACTATTTTTAGATATTAAATTGGTGGAAGGGATTTAATGGTTGTTTAGCTGCGTTTTTTGCTGTTGGGTTTATTTTAATGTTAAAAACAGGTTGGATTTCATGAATATACAAAGGAAACTCTGCCGAAATTTTCTGAAATTAAATAGTGTTTAAATTGATCAAGTCAAACATATATGCATTTGAAGTTATACAAACCCATGTAGTCATTTATTTTTGTATCTTGTGCAGGTTATGATGAATTTTGTTTGGAGTTATTATGTTCGTGGTGGCTTGGAGCTGCAATTTCTTATAGTGTAGGGGAGCGATATTGTCGTCGTCGTTTTAGTTTACGTGGATTTTTTTAACATCTTTTGATGTGTTAATGTATTAGGTTAAATCATGTTTACATCTTTTGTTATGTTCTTATTTGGGAGGCATTTATTTTGTGCCTTTATACTTAGATTGCGATGAAATATTATTTTGTAATTCATATTTATGAGATTTGGTTGAAAATTGTGGAACTTTGTATTACTTATGATTGTATGAAAAAAGCGTAATGTTATTTTGGATGATAAGGTTGCGCTTTTGATGAAAAAAGTGCAGGTTTAAACGTGCTTCCAATTGCGAAAAAAATAATAGGTAATAAATAGAAATATTGTACTTTTGGCAACACAATTTTTTGTCTATAACTTTGGATATGGAAACACATATTTGGTTTTCAAAGGTAAGGCTTTTGGCAACACAAGAGTTGTGTTGCCAAAAGGTACGGCTTTTGGTAACACAAGAGCTGTGTTGCCAAAAGGCTATACCTTTGGCAACACAACTCTTGTGTCGCCAAAAGTATAACCTTTTAGCAACACAGCTCTTGTGTTGCCAAAAGATGTACCTTTGGCAACACAACTCTTGTGTTTCCAAAGATATTACTTTTGGCAACACAACACCTCTGTTGCCAAATGTATAGCCTTTTGGCAACACATCTCTTATGTTGCCAAAATCTATAGCCTTTGGCAACACACTATTTTTGTTACTGTTGAGTGACTTTTGGCAACGCAAATAATATTTTTTATTATAAATTTGACAAGTTATAAAATACTTTTGGCAACACAATTGCGTGTTTCCAAAAGTATACCTTCAGCAACACAAGCTTGCTATGTTGCCAAAGGGTTTCCTAGACAGACAATTGGAAACAAGCTGGAAACATAGCAAAATATGTTGCCAATACCTTTTAGCAACATATTTATAACTTTAGCAACATAATTTGTATGTTGATAATGGTGCAAATTCTTGTAGTGTATTGAGGAAGAAGATGTGGTTCAGATGGCCACTCGCGAGTTTACTGATGAGCGGCTTCAAGAGATACTTCCACTATTCCATCTTTCTATTGCGTATAAATTTATTAATTTTACCAAGTAATGTTGGGCTTTGAGTTCAAAATCGCCCATAACCGAGGGTCAGGTAGGCCTAGTCTTATAGGCATAAAATTTCCCATAA
This sequence comes from Sambucus nigra, assembly GCA_949130495.1. Lineage (NCBI taxonomy): Eukaryota > Viridiplantae > Streptophyta > Magnoliopsida > Dipsacales > Adoxaceae > Sambucus > Sambucus nigra. Next base: position 215,761,606 of record OX422214.1, on the reverse strand, counting down.
CCGCGGGTCAGGCGGGCATAGTAATAGAGGACTTCGAAATTAAAATCTCCCATAGCTGAGGGTCAGGCGGGCCTAGTATTGTAGACATAAAATCTCCCATAACCGTGGGTCAGGCGGTCCTAGTCTTATAGGCATAATCTCCTATAATCGAGGGTCAGGAGGGCCTAGTAATGTAGGAATTTGAAATTAAAATCTCCCATAACCAAAGGTCAGGAGAGACAAGTCTTATAGGCATAAAATCTCCCATAATCGAGGGTTAGGCGGGCCTAGTCTTATAGGCATAATCTCCCATAACAAGGGTCAAGCGGGCCTAGTCTTATATGCATAATCTATATGTTAGTAAGATGTTATGTACACGCTTTCCTCATTTTTATTTCTTACTTTAGCTGTTTATTATATTTCAGGTGGAGGTTGATAAACTCGCAGTATTTAGGCCCGAGGTTGAACCTATTTCTCAGGGACTAACTCAGGCGGGGACCTTAGATGGGGTTTCTTCATTGGGTAAGGCCCCTAGGATTGGTGATGCCCTCGTATTTATTTCTCCTCAGATTTAAGCGAGTGATAGTGCCTCGCATACGCACCGTCTCTCTGCCAGTGATAGTATTTTCACCATACATCCCCCTTAAGCGGTCCCCAAAGTGGTTGAGAGGCAGAAATTAACCAATTTTCCTTCTATTTTAACTGAGGGTCCTCGCCTGTTAATCAAGCAACTGCTTATTTATTTTCCTTCAAGCTTTATCGCTCGCTGCCTTCAGTCGATTCCTGGAATAATGGTGTGTCGTTTGCTTGGGATCACGATGGAGTTAGAGGAAATTCTCAATATGCCCCTATTTTCCCTTATCCTTGATACAATCAAGAATTTACTGGGGAGGATTAATGTGATGACGAATGATGGGTTCTCTATGACTTGGCTGGTGGAACTACTGTGGAGTTTCAAGAAGGCTGATCTTCCCCTTGTCTATCATCGCCTCCAAAGTTCCCATCGTTCATAAGTGGACATCTCACATGATCTTGTAAGTCTGGAATCCCAATTACTGATATCTGAGCAAAGTGAACAGGAGGCTCGCGAGGCAGTTGCTCATGCGAAGGCCGAGTTTATTGAGAAAGAGAGGGAATTAGAAGCCATTCATCAGACCAGGGAGATTCGTTTTGAGAAAATTCTTCCTCAACATCACCACTGGCAACTTGGTTAAAATAATCTTCGTTTTATCATGGACAACCCCTAGCTTCGTTATTTAATGTTTTTTTATTGGTGCTGCTCATTTATGTGGACTTTTGAATTTTTGGAACTTGGTTGTAACCACAATGTTATCGTTCATTTGAAATAGAGAAGCATTAACAACTTTGGTTTCCTTTCCTTTCTGTTGTTTCAATTGAATATTGGTTATGCTTACTATATCGATGTTAAGTACATCATACATAATAAAGGAATCAAAGACGAAGTTGTGAAAATAAAAATAGTGATCTAGCATATGACACGTAAATATAGTTTCCCACTGTATTAAATGGGCGAGCCTTATTGCTTTATAGCATTCATTTAGGGTTTCTAAAAAAATAAGTCAATGAACACGAGTGGTAGAACATACATTCAGACATGATAAACCTTTAGCCACTTGTTATTCAATTTGAAAGTCATAAAATCTTCCAGCTTAGATATCTTGCCGGAACCCAAATCATGAGTTGCTCGAACAATATAGGGCCCCTCTCAGTTTGCTTCGAACGTTGGTAGTGACAAACCTCTTATGTGTCTTGTGCATGCTTTTAGGACCAAGTCCCCCTCCTTGAACCTCCTTCGCTTCACCAATTGATCCTAATATTTGGATAACTGCTTCCTAAATATCTCGAAGTGCCTCGTGGAGTTATCCCTATACTCTTCTAAGGCTTTGAGTTATACGTGGCGGCTGTGAGGGAGCATATCACTTCGTAGTTTGTAGCGAGCAGAAGGTTCCTTGAGTTCAGCCGGTAACACAACTTCTGCCCCAAATACTAAGGAGAATGGTGTGTACCCTGTTGGCTTTCTTTTCATCATTCGATCAACTCATAGAACCTCGGGGAACTTGTCATCTAATGATCCTGGAAAATTTTCTAATATTTTTGCCAAAATGTTCACTAAAGTTTTGTTGGTGGCCTTTGCCTACCCATTGCACTTAGAGTATGCCACTGTTGATTTGTGATGGATGATGGAATACTTTTCTATGAGCAGGCGAACTTCACTGTTTACAAAGGGGGTACTATTGTCCTACAGAAACACCTTCGGGATGCCAAAGTGTTAAATAATATATTCCTTCATAAATCGAGCTACTACCCCCGCGATGGCTTTCTTATGTGGTATGGATTCCGACCACTTTGTGAAATATTCTATGGCGACTAAAATACATATCTTTTCTCGTGATGAAGGGTTAATGAATCCTACCAGGTCAAAGGCCCAAGTATGGAATGGGAATGATGTAGATAAAAAGTGCAGGTCCATTGAACGAGCATGAATCATATTCCTATGTAGTTGACAAGCTTTACACTTTCGAACAATATTGGCTGAGTCTTTTTCCGTCGAAGGCCAATAATAACCCAAGGTCATTAGTTGATTGTAAAGCTTGGATCCTCCGATGTTCCCTGGGTGGTGAGATTTCTTTAACACCTCTTCGCCCCCTTCTCTTCTTATGCACCTTAGAGGCCTGTCATGGAAGCCTCGTCGGTATAATTTACCATATTGTATGAAGTACCTCGGTGCACGCCTTTTTATCTTTGTAGCGTCCTCTTTATCCGTTGGCATCACTCAATCTATCAAGAAATCCTTATAGGGCTATCTCCAGTCATGCGACTGGTCAATGAAGTTACATTCTTCTGCCTGATAGAAAAGGCGGCACTTCGAACACTCTCTCTGTACTACTACGACCTCTTGTCTCATCGAAGGCCAATAGTACCCTGCCCGTTGTATCCTTCTATACAAAGGAATATTGATGGTCTCATAGATATCTCCGTGTACTTCAATCAGCCTTCTTTTAGATTCTTCGAAGTCCACACACCTGGACAACCAACCTCCTTTATTCTTTTAGTATAAGTTACCCCTGGAAATAAAGTATTGTGCTAAATTAGCTAGGTTAAGTGGATCTTCCCCTCTCTCCAACTGCCTTCGGATTTCACCCCTCTAATCATCTTTGTCCTCTGAGGGTATCATCTCAGACACCGTCGAGGGGGCCATTCTCTTTATGATTCAGACCACCGTTGGCTCTCCATCGAAGGTAATATTTTGTGTAATGGTGGCATAGGCATCCGCATGTCTGTTCATCATTTGAGGGTGCCTCTTTATCTTTACCACCTTGAACTTCCCAAGAAGTCGTTGGATGATCGTACGGTAAGGTGCTAGACTCATGTGCTTTATAGCAAATTTCCCTGTCACTTGTTTCACCACCAAGTTAGAATCCCCTTTAATTGTCAGGACTTGGATACCCCTTCTCAGTGCTTCGAGTAACCCCAGGACTAGTGCTTCATATTTAGCTTTGTTATTTAAGCATTCGAACTCCAACTGGAAAGACAAGAGAATTTCTTCACTGCCTATTTACAGAATGACTCCCGCTCCTCCTATTTTCTCGATAGAAGAGCTGTCAAATTCCATACTCCATTCATCTAGACTGGCTACTATGAAATTGGCCTGGAGTTCATCACCCGGGAGCTCTTCAATAGGTGACTCGAATGTCCCAGATGGGGAAATGGCCAACAGATCTGCGTATGCCTAACTTTTATGGCCTGAGGGACCACACACTTGAGATCATACCCCGAAAGGATTAGGAACCATCTGGCTGCCCTGCTTATCAATACAGTTCTAGTAAGTAAAATTTTTATGGGATCACACTTAGTTACGATATGAAACGTGAAGGATAACAAGTAATGCCCTAGCTTTTGTGCTACAAATACAAGGGACAAATAGTGCCTCTCAATGCTAGTATATTTGTCCCTAGGCCCGTGTATAATCCTACTCAAGTAATAAACTGATTTTTCAATGCCTTTACTCTCTTGGGCCAACAAAGCCCCAATAGACCGTTCTGTTGACGTAAGATATAAGCGTAAAGGGGTACCTGCCTTCGGGGGAATCATTATTTGAGGAGAAGTAAGGAGTTCTTTCAGCTTGCCAATGGCTTTTGGGTGCATTACTTCCCATGAAAACTTCACGCCCTTTCTCAATAGCTCTATCAGGGGCTGTGTTACCTCAGCCAACCTCGGGATAAATTGTCTCAAGTAGGAGACCTTGCCAAGGAAACTCTTTAGCTCTTTCGTTGATTTAGGTCTAGGCATGTCAACGATGGCTCGTCGTTTATCCAAGTCCATTTTTACCCCCTGGCGGTTTACCACAAACCCAAGGAATTTCCCACTCGTCATCCCGAAGGTGCATTTGAGTGGGTTCATCTTTGGCTTATACTTCTTACAGCGAGTGAATATCCTCCTCAAATTATCCAGGTGAGAGCCCTCTTTCTTAGATTTAATCACCAAATCGTCAACATAGAATTCCATGGTCTTGTAGAAAAGGTCATGAAAGATGGTCATCATCGTTCTCTGGTAGGTGGCTCATGCGTTCTTCGATCCGAAAGGCATGACTGTGTACATGAAATTGCCCAAAGGAGTCCGAAAAGCAGTCTTCTCTGCATCGGTCAGACCCATTTTTATCTGATTATACCCCATATAGCCATCCATGAATCTATACATTTCATGTCTTGATGTTGCATCAATTAGGCTATCAATTGAATGTAGCGGTCGTTCATCCTTTGGGCATGCCCGATTTAGGTCTCTAAAATCTATGCATATTTTGACTTGACTCTTGTCCTTATTTCCCACAGGCACAATGCTAGAGAGCTAGATCGGGTGTTGGATCGGGACTATGAAACCAGCTGTGAGAAACCTCTGAACCACTTAATCTTTAAGTCCAACTTTGTCTTGTACATTCAAGTGGACTATTTCATCAGAATGGCTGAGGGCATAACATTCAGCTTATGATAACTGACCTCCTGGTCTACTCGAGGCATCTCGGTGCACTTCTACGTGAAGACGTCTTTAAACTTCGATAGCATCTTGATCATTTACACTCGAGGGGTTCCCTTCAAGTCCTTTGAGATAAAAATAGAGTTTGAATCTTCACCCTATATAGCTAAGTTGATCTTTTCCAGATCTTAGATCTACGGTCGAGGGCTATCTCTCATGCATTCTTGTTCCTCTTCCAGTACTTCCACAAAATCTTGTATTCCAGAGTTGTCGATTACCAAGCATTACCCCTGGTTATCCGCCAGGAATCATTCATAGACCGGGTCAGCTTCATCTTCCATAATCTCAGCTGCCCACTCATACCTTTATAATTTGTAGATAATTCTGCCGCTAGGCAAAACCACCTGCTTACATTGTCGGTCCACTTTCTTCTGAAAAGGCCTCTTCCTTTGATTCTCATCTGTCTCCCTAACTGTTCGTCTGCTAAGAACACACTGCATTTGGAATTGGTGCTCGATAGGGTCGATGTGCGGGGTCATTCGATCGCAGAGCTGCCTTAATAGACTAGGGGGCCTCATCGCTCCCAGTTCGCGCTCTTCTCCATAAGTTATAATCGTTCGAGCAGGTGCTCGTACTCTCTCTCGAGTTGAAGATCCTTATCACCCGAGTATATCTTGTTACCACGGTTGTTTCTTTCACCAGATCGGTACAGAAAGCCGCATCCACCATGTGGGCCTCCTCCTTCGCAAAAGGTCTCTTAGTTGCTCGTATCACCACCTCCTTACCCTTTATGTTTGCTTTAGCACATTGATGATAAGTAGAGGGTAACAACCCGTGGTTGTAAATCCATACCCTACCTACCAATAACTAGTATGACGGCTCGCAATTCATGATGTGGAATTTAATATGAGAAGTGATGTTCCCCATTTTGATGCCCACATTAACATAACCCACTAATGTGGAGGATTGATTATCATAACCTGATATTTCTAACGAATGGGACACGATCCTCATGTCTGATAACTCAGTGACATAGAAGGATTCAATGGGCATTATGTTGATGGATGCCCCTCCATCCAATAATACTCGCGAGAAAACACCATCATTCACTGATGCAGTAACATACAAGGGTCTATTGTGCAGATGCCTGATCAGCCTCTGAGAAAGTTACTTATGAGAGATATCTACTCACCAGTTTAGCCATAGGTCCCTTCTATTTTAAATGTGTTTCCATGTTTTTCTTTGCGATCTCCAAAATAGCTCGTGTGACTTCCTGTCAAGAATTTTCAGAAAGACTAACCTGATCAAAGAACCAGCTAAACTTTGGGGAGCGAACCACAACGGTGCACTCGATCCATGGATCTGACTGGTCATCTTCTAGGTCGTAAAATTCTTCCACATCTCTGTACGCAGCCTTGTCATATGCTATCACTACATTAACTATTTCTAGAGAACAGGTTTCAAGCTGCCTGTTGAGTCCCTCGACGGAATCGTATGCTTCTTCCCCTTGGTCTTCTGCCCCTTCAATCATGTCTCCTAAATGGAGTTGATCCAGCTCGATAGTGCGCTCTTCTAATGACTCTTTGAAGCCATCACTAGAAGATCCTTCAACTTCATTGCCTTCAAGACACTATCCCATTGCCAATAAACCGACCTCTTTGTCCAAAGCACTAGCCATATGGGCCCCATGAGGAGGTAAAGGGTTGTCTTTCACATTAACTTGTGACAGTACGATGTTTCTATTCTTTACATGATGGTCAATCAACCTACTGAGTTAGAAACACACTTTGGTGGGGTGGTTTACCCAGTGGTCTAGTGCGCAATAATGAGGCTTCTCTCTATCTTCTCGCGTGAGTGGCGCAGTGTGGACATTAATCAGCCTGCATACCTTATCACGGACCATGAGATCATAAATATTCAAGGCCTGTTCCACCGTGCCAGGTAGCTCGGGGGGATCCTATTCAACTTTAAACTTTCTCTTGTTATCTATGCCCCTTCTACCTCCTCGGGCGCTATTATTTCCCCTTTACTCCCCGTTTGCGTAGTTTATCCTCGAGGGTATTCCCCTCCCCGTGGTGACTGTTGGCCTCATCAGTAATTTTGGCAAGACGGGCGGGGCTACTAAAGGTTTTACCACTGAGGAAATATTTCTTACTGCTTCTAAAAACATTGCAAATGTACCTTCTCTTGTTTCGTTAATCAGGTGACATATATATTCGGACAGTAAGCCCTCCATGTGCACTTGTAAAAGTTTGTCTTATCGTGTCTCCTCTCTCACATCAAGGGAGCATTCCTCGAACCTCCTAATATAAGCCACATCATCCTCTCTTGGCTTTTGCTTCTCACGCGCGAGCTGGGTGAGTATGAACTCATCCTCATCCAAAAAGAACTTTTTCATGAACAAAATATGCAACTCTTCCCAAGATCTCACACTATATGGGGCTAGGTGGGAGTACCACGTGTAGGCTTTTTTGTCATGGATTTTGAAAACTCCCTCAGCCTCAACTTCTTATCATTGCAATGGGCTCCGAGACTCTCGATGAATCTTTTCACATGCTCCTTGGGATTAGTGCCTTTCCCCGTGTACTTTTGTTAGATTGGAGGAATATAACCCACTAGGTAGGGTTCATTATTATATGCCTCTAGGTAGGAGTACTGAAGTCATTGTATACCAAGGAACTGTTTCCTTTAGATGCGACTATAAACTTTAGCAGCTCTTTCTTCATGTCCTCCAAGCTGGCTGGCGAGGGGCTAGCTGACTGCGGCATCACCGGGGTCGTCAAGACTGGTATGTTTACTCCAAGGCCTACTATTACAGCTGGAGCATCTGAAGTTGCTCCCCAATCTGTAACATCAGTACTATTGTCATGAGTGGGACCGTGGTAGGATGCGCACAGCCTGAGGATGGCGAAATAATGGGAAAGACGTTATTAAAAGCAAGCATTGCCACTCCTCCTATCACAGTGGGAGCCGGTATGGCCGTTAGCGATGTAACAAAGGATTTCCCTCCCATGGGTGCCCCTAAGATGGCTTGGGCTGTCGGAGTTTTTATGAACTCCGCGAATAAACCCATCATCCCCTGCATTTGCATTTGTCCTATTCCTCCTTGCACGTCCATCGTATCCGTCACTCCAACACTGGGAGCAGTAGGCTCCGTCCTTACCGTTCTCGTCTCCTTCGATAATGCAACGTTTTTACCTCTTCTTCATGTTGTATAGCATCAAAGTCAATGACCCTAATAGTGTTACCCTCTGGAATCTTTTCAAAACAGAATACCTCCCTAGCAGAGTCGATAAATGTAAGATGTGGGTTCTTCAGATATAGTTAGTATTAAATGAGGCGTAACCCCTTATCAAGATCGATACTAAGACTCTTAGGTACGTAATATAAACAACAGTTACAGGTAAATCATAGGCAAAGATATGCAATATTCAGGCTTGTATTGAAGAGCATATTAACACAGGAAATATTGACAAGCACAATAAATGCATGGGACCAGCAAGTGGTGTGGTCGGAGGGAGAAAGAACAAGCATTCTAGGCACAATAAAGACAAGGTAGGAACTTCAAGCTCAGTTACTTCCTAATGATGGGTGCATTGAATTTGTATGGGAGTTAATGCTCTCACGAGAGTTCTTTAGTATAAGGAAATTTGGTATACAATTCTGGGGTCTGGGATCGTCTCTCTTTTTTTATTTGTTTGTTTGGTCTTTTTTATATGGGGGAGAGGCTTCTCGAGTCAACATGCCCTCTATACCTCTGGTCTCGTGCATTAAATGCATGAGATATTGCATTTATTGCATGGGATCTAATAGTTTTGGTCAGAAACCATTCTATTGGCTGGAAGTATTGGGGGCATTAATAAGGGATATGACTCGTCAGCTTGAGTCTTACTCTAGGATGGCTAGGTGGTGAGGTTTGGTGAACTAGACTTGCCATCCTAAGGATAAAGGCACTTGAGTACGGCATTCTTGAGTCCCTGAATGTCAGACATCGTGGCATCAGGAAGTGGTTCAAATAGTGACTATTGTTAGGTATCTGGTCACATCAGTCAGGCGGGCTGGCACCCAAGTTACTTCGAGGAGATTACCTCGAGGGGGTAAATATTGTGGGAGATCGAGTAACTCAAGGATGTTCACTCGAATAGGTGAGAAATGAGTAGGCTCGAGTGACATTTTTCCTTGGTGAAGTTTTATCCAAGTATACCAAGAGGGTTGGTAATGATTCCCAACATTTCCTTATTTTCAATCTTCCAAACCATGTCCCGGCGAACTTCCCTAGAGGAGTTTGCTTGATAGAGCATGAGATCTCTCCCATGCCCTATTAGTCATTGTCCTTCGTGGGTACTAAATAAGCTCACTCGACATGTATATTCATAAGATAAAATACATAATGCAACATTCTATTTCTTATTACAAACTACTGTCGTCCAGGTAACTTTCCTCTTCGGATTGGATCTTTCGAGCCAGGTCCATTGGAGGATCTTCGAGGTAGGCCGTTGCGAGATACTTGATGTGAGGGATACTCAAGGTGAGTCATGAAAACCACTTGTATAGATAATCTTCGAAGTGTATTTGTTGGACATCCTTCTTTGTAAACAATCGATCTATTGGGCTAAATTAATCACTCACCGGGGGGGGGGGGGGGGGACACCCCCTACACTCTTAGTCACTTTAGACTTTCTAGGTTTAATCCTCATTGTTGAGATATTTTTACAATTCTTAGGTAGTAGTTGCTGCCGCAAAATTAAGCTACTTATTGAAGGAGTTTGTTTAGCACCAGTATATTCATCTTTCCTATGATGTAGGCGTCGAGCCGTGCCACTTATTTACATTCCTCTTCTTATTTATTTTCAGTTCAGTCAGTTGTAGTTATTTTAGAATATTCTTGAGTCAGACTTTGTATAAGATGTAATTTTATTTAGGTTTTGTTATTGGACTATTGAGATTATATATTCCAGAATTCGAGTTTACTTTTATTGTCACTGAGATGGTATCATAGATGTATTATTTTATTTAACACTTTTGTTATCTCTTCTTGTGTTCACTTGTATCGTTATATTTTTTTCGTTATCGTGAGAATATTGTCAAATATTTTTTATTCTCATAGTTTTTGTATTAGACACGATCAATCGGTTATTAATTTTACCAGGTGTTATAAAATATCATTAATAACATGGGGTGTTTTCATAACAAGAAGGCTATTTAAATTACAACATTAACAAACTATAGTACTCCCAATTTTAAATTTTCACTGGTAGGAAGAGTTATTTACATCATATATTGAATAATGACTTAGTAACAACCTCATACAATACAGATTGACACAATTTTTTTACTTAACGAGTTAGCCATTAACATGTTTATCCGTTAGACCACATAAATGGGTGATAAGACCCTATATAAGATTTAAATAGAAAAACGATAAGTTCTCAGTATGCCACAATATGAATTATACATGGCTCTTAAGTAATCAAATATGAGTTAGAGCAATTTTTGACAGAAACTCAATATGGACAAGACACAAACATGATAATGGCGAATCTCTCTCTCTCTCTCTATATATATACCTAAAATTGTCACCACAACATAACGTTGACAATTGTAGTGCCCACACAATAAAACTTGCACACTTAATAAAAGTTCCAGTTGCCTCTCTCTCCTCCAGACATTTGTATTAACTTTTCTTAGTTGTTGCCCTTTTTAATTTTTTACCTGTCCCAAAAACATATTCATCCATATCTGTCGGTATTTTTTTACCTTCGATGGTAATGAATGTTGTATTATGTGGCCCACCCTCTCCAATACATAGTTTTACATTAGCCCAAATTACTCACCTAGCCACCACGAACGTAATAGTAGGTTATCTTTCTCTCATGAGAGAGATATTCACCAAGGCCTTTCAAAGATTTGATGTGCCCCTAGTGGATGATGAAAAAGCTTTCCTGCACGCTGGCTTCACCTTCCTTCTGTCTTGCAACCTTGGTGATCACTTCTATTCTCCTGCAGAAATGGAAGATGCTGAGAAGCATTGAGATGTCTTTGCATATTGTGTCCCTCACTTCTAGTTTATATTGTGGTTGGTGTTGTATAGTTTTATTCATTTTTCCTGGAAAGATGGTCCTCAAAATCATGTTTTACATGTTTTTAAAGCCGGAAAACATAATGGAGACAAATATGTAAGTGAATTTGAAACCCAAGTCTGGATGTTGAAAGCAATTAAGTTCTTTTTTGTATTTGTTTCTTCTCACAGAACCATATAAGGTCATATCTCACAATATATTTTTTTATAAATATGTAGACACCACATTCTAGGACCCCCTAAGTATCTCCTTAGGTCCCTAGAACCTACCCATTTCACTTTAAAAACCCTAGGTCGCACTCCGAGTACCGATCTGGAGTCCATCGGGCGCTCTTGGGCCCCGTTTAACATTGGTAATCTCTATCGTCGGAGTGAAATATCTTTGAATATTTTAGGGGATCAAAATCCCCTCTCCAACAGTCCTCCCCGTGCACGAATCGACATCACAGTTCAGATGAATGAGCCATTTTACTACCGAAAATCAATTCGGAAGACACCGAGAGCTCTCGGGCCCCTATTTGACCCCAATAAACTTCACCATTGGAGGGAAAGATCTTTTAATCTTTAAAGGTCATTGATACCCCTTTCCAATGGTCTATCTCATCTGTGAAACGACGTAACCGTTTGGACAAACGACCAATTTTCCCTCAAAAATCGATCCGGAGGCCACCGAACGCTCCCGGGCTCCGTTTAACTAAGGTCAACCCTTCGGATAAAATGATATTGAATGAATCTCCTAAGGGAAATGAATACCCTTTCTAATTCTCCGCCCTGGGTGCAATTCTGACTTACAGTAAGGACGGATGATCTGTTTTACTCCGAGAGGTCATCGGGCACTTTCGAGTCCCAGTTGACTAAGTTCAACTTTCCGAACCAAGTAAAACTCTTTAGAATGTTGAATTAAATATCTTAAAATTTCCAACGAACTTCCCCATGCTCAATTCTGACTTACAATGGGGACAAACGATCCATTTCCATTCAGTGATCTCCCGTCCAAAGGACCGACGTGCGCTTTCGAGCCATATTGACCCAAAGTCAAATCTCGAACTCGGGAGAGGCCCAAGAAGGTATCAAAAGTAACTTTCTAATGGTATCCCCCATGCACGATTAGGATCAGCAGATTACGTTCTACGACTATTTTTCTAAGAAAATCTGCACAAGACTGCCAATTGGTAGGTCCCAGACCCTGCGTATCGGCAGTGTGCCTAGGGTCACCTGCCGACTGAAAGGACAAGGGTAGTGTCGAGCGTCAACCCCATGACCCTATAAAAGGAGGGTATGACCTCACTAATAAGACACCAATACCAGAGATCCATCAACATCAGTGATCCTAGCAACATTCTCTCAAAATCAGCGAAGTTCCCCATGTGAAGTTCCATTCAAGCTCACATTCCCATCCTTTTCATACCCCATTTGGTAAAATCATATTCTCTCTTATCCAACACTCAAGTCACATTCAAGGGAGTTCATCCCAGATCAAAGCTCATGCTTTAAAGAAGGTCCAATTCCTCCCCTCTCTCTTTAAATTCCTTATTTTTGAATAAATTTCATTAGATTCATAATCTAGTTCCTACTTTAGTTCATACACATTAATATTTACATTTTTATTAGTATATTTCACATACTTTATTTTCTTTAAAAAAACCAAAACAAAAAAATAGGGTTATGCCTATAAATTCCGAACGGAATTATTCATCACATTTTTTCAAAACCAAAAAATACATTTTCTACACACACACATCTATAATGAAATTTCTTTCAAATTTATGGGATAAACAACACCCCCATGCCACATTCGAGGTACGTGGACTTTGATGGCTTTATAGGCTACATAGATGTTTCGAATTAAAACCCGAGACTCGAGTCCAATTTTCCAATTTTTTAATTTTCTCAATTTCATAAATTTCCCAATCTTCCTAAAATCTTCCATTTCCATGTTTATCATATGCTTGTATTACGTAGTATGATTGTTAGCGTTTCATCCAACACGCATTATCGTTTCATAATAAGGACTAATATTGCAATAAACGGACATATCCTGTTTTATATATTTATTGTTATGGGAAGATTCCCATGGTATGAGTTGAAAGATTCTGATCTCCATTATATATACACATGCACACACTTCATGGAGAAATAAAGGAAAACAATAATACTAGCCCATGAGAGATCGAAAGGGGGGGATGGGTGCCTAACACCTTCCCATTCCATAACTTAGCCCCCAGACCTTCTATCTATTAGTTTCCTACGCATCAGTTTGTCCTTGATGCCTCTCTCTTGAAGCGGTAACATGTTCTTTTGCCTGTTTTATGCCAAATAGGTTGGTGAATCCATCTATTTACATTTACCCTACACCGACGACGGTCGAAGTGCCCTGAAAAAGGGGGCGAGACCGCAATATTTCGAGGGATCCTCCACCCCCTTCCGCTCGAAGATTTCCCGGGATGGCTATAGTGGCAACTCCATTGGGGAATTTTTTCATAAGAGGGCTAGACTTGGTTTACATCGGTATTTTTATTTCCATGTGTACGGATGCCCCCATTTATAAATTCCCCTTTTCTCTCCTTATTTTCTGTATAGAAAAAACCTCATTCTTATGTCACTACTCTCACACTTGTAGAAATTCTCCATGTACACTTCACACCACATGCACCCAGGTTCACATACACCACTTAGAAATCCATGCTTAGGTGTCACTAACACACACCTTCACTTGTATATATCCATGATCACTTGTAGATAATCACACACCACTCACTCTCACATATCGATTCTTAGTATTGGTATATTTCTTATACATCACCCCCTGCTTGGCGTGATGATCATCAATAAAGATACAATCTTCGTAAGATACTAATCAAGAATCATGCATGATGCACACAACATCACCATAGAGCATTGCTATTGACCAAATTTTATCCCATAACTGGGGGTTCACTTCGTTATGGGCGCTGGCCTGACAGGTTATAGTTAGCCTAAGCGAAATGACTCTCACCTTCTATTGGCCAAGTGCCTTCGACATATATCGAACGATTCCCTCGCATCATACCGCTTGACCGAAGTCATGACTGGAGGTATATCATAGGGAACTCGTTTATGTACGTCAAGTATATCGAATTAGCTCTCACACGTACTATCCCCACGACGTATATACTGAGGTAATTCATGTACTCTCAGGTATATCAAATGTCTTGACCGCACATACCGATTGACCTCAAAAGCAAGACGTATATTGTGGAAGTCATGCCAAAAAGGGGGACCCTTCCAATTAACCCAACAATTGCATACCCGCATATAGGTGCCAAACCTAGGACACACATATTTAGTTTGTCGATTTTAACCCAAAACTCTGTCAAAATTTTGGGTCGGCATGCCGCCTAAATTTCTGCGCATTTTTTAAAATGGGTCCCTGCCCACGAGTTTGGTAACAAGTCCAACAATAGTTTTTACATATTCTTCAAACCCAATTTTTTTCACTCTCGATTCCCGTCCGACATTTCTCCTTTTGCATTTAGTTAAACCTAATAAGTGAGAACATAATAAACACAATAATAATCATTATGAGTCATGTCTCTCGCTTTTCCTTCTTTCTTTTTCCAAAACGTATCCAAAAACATTTTTCCTCTTTTAGCAAAAATACCAAAAATATTTTCCCCCTTTTGTCGTACTAAAAACATTTTTCCTTCCCTGTGTCCAAAAACATTTTGTCCTCATCTTTTCCAAAAAAAAATATCAAAAATATTCTTTTCTCTTTTCCAAAAATAAATCCCAATTCTTTCTCCTTCTCAAGTCGATCGCACACACTTGGCCTGAGTCCTTATTGGCTTCGGTCTTCAGTCGAACCGCCCTGAAGCTTCGTCAGTCCCCTTACTTCCTCTGAGTTTGAGATTCATCCACTTTTCATGGGGAACACAGATCAAGTACCGAATGTGCAGTCCGATTTGTTAACAGTTCTAGCTCAACTTACTACCAAGATTGACAACCTTCAAATCGAAGTTCATAAGATGCAACGAAACTGGGTCCCTATTCTCGATGAGCCTGAGGTCCTCTTCTCTCACTCTATAGGTCCACATGTACCCAAGCCTATTTGGGTTCCCGAGGAATACCATCATGATCCACGTGCTCCTCCTGTTAATGGGCCGCCAACCCAACTTCCTATGTCGAATCTTGCCCATCCAGGGGCTAACTTACCTATGACCATTGATTCGAAGGAGGAAAAATTGAACAAAGTCAAGGAATACCTCATGATGTTGACAAATAAATTTGATCAAGTCAGACTCTCTGGTAATTGCATGGACTACACCAACATGTATCCATATCCTAAAGCCAGGTTACCGAAAAAATTCACGGTACCCAACATCGTGAAATTTGGGGGTAGTGGACCTCCAATTATTCATATATGTAGTTATCACTGAGCCATGACTCTCTTTGGTCACTCTGAGAAAATAATGGCCCAAATGTTCCAACAGACCTTGAAGGATAGCACTCTCCGTTGGTTCTTATCTCTTGAAGAGTCCAGAATCTACAGTTGAGAAGATGTTGCCCACGAGTTCATATAATAGTACACGTACAATGAGGATTTAGAGGTTACCCGTAGTGATTTAGGGCTACATAAGTAAAACTCTGGGTAATCAGTTAGTAACTTCATAGTAAGATGGAGAGAAAAAGCATCCACCATGACAATCGACCTTTCGAAGAGAAGAAAGTTAGCATTGTGAAAATGAACTTCTTACCCCATATTCGAGCAACGATGGGAGGACAGTATTACCCACTTTTTTGAGCCCTCCGAGAAGCAGGAGTGGAGATCTAAGAAGGCTTGGCCAAGACAGAGGTCGAACCAAAGAAAACATTTGGACACTTCACTCCTAGAAAGTCTGAAAAACCTGCCAATAACTTAGTTTCCACCATTAACACCATCTCTTAGTCTGCTGCTTGATGGGAACTAGAAAGCCGCTATAACCCAGTTCGAAAGGAATAAATCGAGAATCATGCTCCCCTCTCTAAATTTTACCATGCCCTCTTGATCCAAAATCTTATCAACTCCTTGGAACCTCGTCCAATACCAAACCCACTTCCCAGAAATTTCAAGCCAGATGCCCAATGTAACTTCCATCAAACCGCCGGCCATACCACTAACCAATGTTTTCACCGCCAAAATGTGATCCAAGGACTGATTGAATAGGGTATCTTCACCTCACCATCCAATCCTAAACCAAACACTACCCATAATCCCCTCCCAAATCATACAAATTCCATGTTCTTTGAGGAAAATCCAGAATTTGAATAATCTTCCCAGATCATACCAAGTAAATCACCAATCATACCCATATACTCTATCTAACCTCTCCAAACATGTGCATACTTTCTCTTACACCCTACTAGCTTTGCTGTTCAGGCCTTCTCACTCTTCACCAGAGCATGCATCGTTATTTGCACTCGTTCTAGAGGTAAAGGCATGGAACTATCAGAAGTGTTGACCCAACTCCAAGAGTTTGGGATGAAATTGCCCCCAAATGACTGTCATAGATTCAGTATATTATTCTTAAAAGATAAAAAATTGGCCCGAGAGTCAGACAATTGGGTGGTACCAACCGATGAAGTCATTTTAGATGATATGGTCCAGATCATGGTGGATTTATTTCGACAGACATGTGATGTTTGTAGTATATTCGGGCTTTTGGATTCTTTGAAACTACAAGGGGGTTTAGTCCCTTCACTTTCACACCTCCCCACCAAATGGGAGGACTTATATGAAGAGTTCGTTGAAGTCGCAGAATGTATCAACTTTTCATGGAAAAATAAAATCCTTTCCACCGGGTGGGGGGACGAATTCGATGATTCAAACGAAGAGAAGAGTTAAGAAAAGACTAGTCCGATGACCGTCGACTGTCATAGATTCAGTATGTTATTCTTAGAAGATAAAAAATTAGCCTGAGAGTCAGACAATTTTGTGGTACCGACTGATGAAGTCATTTTAAATGATATGGTCCAGATCATGGTGGATTTATTTTTGACAGACATGTGATGTTTGTAGTATATCCGGGCTATTGGATTCTTTGAAACTACAAGGGGGTCTAGTCCCTTCACTTTCACACCTCCCCACCAAATGGGAGGACTTATATGAAGAGTCCGTTGAAGTCGTGGAATGTATCAACTTTTCATGGAAAAATAATATCATTTCCACCGGGTGGGGGGACGAATTTGATGATTCAAACGAAGAGAATAGTTAAGAAAGGACTAGTCTGATAGTCAGCATGTGTGGGATGATATCATTTGATGAGTTACTAGGAGAGATCAACAGTGTGGATGAATAACCTGATATCAATAGATAAACATGATTTCTATTTTTCCCTCCTTCTGTGAACCACATGACCAGGTCAGGAAGACATTACCAAATCCCAAGCCTACAACCATCAGTGAATGATAAAGGAAGGGTGTCGAGAATCTTTCTATGCTAGAAATGACCCTCGAGAAAAGAAAGATCCTCGATCAACTAAAGAAAACCCAAGCCAATATCACTATGTGGGGACTTTTAGGTCTTCCCAGATACACCAAAATGCCCCGATCAAGCTACACACAGGACCCACAGTTCCTCCCTCAACCACGCTAGAATAAGCAGTAAATCTAGTCGAATCCTTGACTTCTACTAGAATGTTCTCCTTCTCTGATGAAGAAATCCCCAAGATGGTACCAAACCACAATTATGCTCTCAACATCTCTGTCGAGGTCATGGGGAAAACTCTCCCACTTTATCTTTTCGATAATGAATCAGCTCTTAATAATTGTCCATCGAGGACCCTCGATTGTTTGAGATTGAAAGTGAGCGACCTTTCTCTCACCTCTGGTGTCGTACATGCCTATGATAATACCCATCGGGAGGTTTTGGGTTCTACAAATCTTGCTATAAGGGCTGGCCTTATAATCCTATTGTTGAATTCCAAGTCATTGATGTCCTAGCCTGTTTTAATCTATTGCTCGGATGACCGTGGCTCCATAGTATCAATGGGGTGCCTTCTTCCCTTCATCAGAAACTAAAATTCTTCGCTAATGGGAAGGTCATTGCCATTTTAGGTGACGAAGACAATACCGACAATGTAAGCATCAATAATCTAGTACTTGAAATACAACACAGGACAAATGATATGCTTCATTTAGGTTGTCGTGTTAAACCACTTCTACTCCCAACAGGATATGATTTCAAAGATAAGGTTCGTCCAAAATATGACCCCCATGGAAACGTCAATGTAATCCAGATGTTCAAGAACATGCACTACATGCCCAGAATGGGGCTAGGAAAAAGACAACAAGGGATACTTGAACTTATTGTATTGAAGATGGCCTTTCCTCCCTATGGATTAGGCTATCAACCATCAGAAGAAGAACTTTCAATGATCCATTAGCCTCGACTAAAAAGGAGGTCAGAATGCACCAAAACTATCTCGGGAGATTTCCTAAATGGAAGATTCATCAGAGAGGGTGAAGATTTCCTCTTCTGCGGCTTCCCCAGACCATGGTATAACCATGAAGATAAAAAAGATAAAACCTGTACTGGAGACCTTCTTTCATGACAGATACCCATGTGCTGAGAGTTCACAACACCCTGTACAACCGCTCATTGAAGATATCGAAGACTCTAAGGAAAGTGACTCCGAGGATTATTTCGATTTAAAGACACTGGGGCTAACACTTTGCATAATCCACTCAGTGGCAACCTCATCGGATCCATCCCATATGATCAAAGCTACTAATTCACCTCTCCTCAACTAGCATGCTGTACTAGTGCCACCTGCTGATATTCAACCTAACCCTGAGGTTTATCCCATTTCCCCTTCTTTGGTTCTTCCTCCTAACTTTGATGTAATCAAAACCTCCTTTGATGAGGTCCTCAATGTTGTTTTTCCTATCAATGAAATAAACAAAGATTTTAAGAATCTTTCTGTGACTTACATGAATTGTTTTGATTCTAATCAAACTCTTGATGATGATGATTTTTCAAATGAACAATTCTTAACTGATCTAAAAAAGGTTAATAAAAATAACATAATCGCGTTCAAGTTAATGAAGATGAAACTATTGTTATTAGTCTCGATTTAGTAGCCAACTATGCGAGATTAGGATACGAACATTAATAAGAATGAGCGCTCATAACACGAGGAATTACCAAAGGAATTTATGGACGTCTTCACATGGTACTACGATGACATACCCGGTATCAACCCTGAGATAGCTCATCACGAGATCCAACTCTCTTCGAATGCAAATCGGTCAAAGAAAAACTGCGAAAGCTCCGCAACGAATGGTTACTAAAAGTTAAAGAGGACGTGGTCAATAACTGAATGTGGGCTTCATTCGTGTGATCTAATATCCCACATGACTAGAAAATATCATACCCGTGCCGAAGTCCAAATGGAAGGTTTACTGGTGCATCGACTATCGAGACTTGAAGAAGGTCTCTCCAAAGGATGATTTCTCGCTACCCAATATCAACATAATTATGGACAATATGTCCAATCATGCTCTCAAGTCGTTCATTTATGGGTTTGTCGGATATAACCATATCAAGTTGCACCCTGATCACCAAGAGAAAACCTCATTCATCACCCCTTGGGGATCCTTTTGCTACACTGTCATGCCATTTGGTCTAAAAAAACATAGGGGATACTTACCAGAGGGATGCCACAATAATTTTGCATGATCTGATAAACAAGGAAGTCGAGGTCTACATAGATGACGTGATTATCAAGTCCAAGACTAGGGAGGGTCATGCTCCCACTCTCTGAAAATTCTTCGAACGACTGCGACAGTACCAGATGTGACTTAACCCACATAAATGTGTCTTTGGCATTATCAGAGGAAAAATCTTGGGATTCATGGTTAGTGAGAAAGGGATAAAATCATATCCTACCAAGATGAAAGATATACTCGAGATGCCACCACCCCGAATGGAGAAAGAAGTCCAGGGATTCCTCGGGAAATTATAGCACATCAGCCGGTTCATCAGCCAATTGACTTCGATTTGTGAACCCAACTTCAAAATCCTCTGAAAGGACTCACCCAAGGTCTGGAATGAAGCTTGCCAAGAAGCCTTTGACTAAATCAAACAATATCTAACCCAACCCCTAGTACTCATGCCATCGCAGCCTGGTCTTCCATTACTCCTATACCTAAGCATAACCAATACTGCAGCTGGGGATTTACTAGCCTAATACCTTGAAGAAACCCGCAAAGAGAAATCCATCTACTATATCAGTCGCAAGTTGGTGGGGTACGAAGTTAACTACATCGCCTTAGAGAAAGAACGTGTCCCTCTTGTCTTGGTTACCTAAAAGATATGGTAATACATACTTGCCTTTCCCATCAAACTTGTATCCCAAAAGGATCCTATCAAGTACTTGCTCAAGAAACCTTCCCTGTCTAGTCGAATGGCCCATTAGTTAATACTCCTAGCTGAATTTGATATCACCTATGTGATGTAAAAGTCCATGAAAAGAAGAGTCATCTTAGATTACCTTGCTGAATACCCCATGGAAGAGGCCGATGTCTGGATCTTTGAGTTCCCAGATGAGAATATCCTCTGTACCTCCCAAGAAGGCCTTCGATGGAAAATGTTCTTCGATGGCACTGCCAACAAGAAAGGGTACGGCAGTGGGACACTCTTAATTACCCCTGATGACTCTCATACTCCCATTAACATCAAGATGGATTTTTCTTGCACCAACAACATGACTGAATATGAGGCATGCACGGTAGGCCTCAAAGTTTCCCTCAAGAAAGGAATTCAATACCTCGATGTCTATGAGGTTCATCCCTCACCATCGGTAAAGAACTTAGAAAATTAAAAGTCAAGGACGAGAAACTCTTATCCTTCCATGCCCACCTTGAAAATCTAGCTTCCCAATTCTAATAAATCACCTTCCATTACCTACCCCCAACAAAGAGTAACCTTGTCTTACTACCGTAGCCTCCATGATTAACATACTCGAAGGAACAACCATAGCCCTTTTCCTTGTCCAAAGGCTAAACCATCCCACTACTACCATATCGAAATCATCACAGAGGAAGATCTTGAGATAACCAACGATTGGTACTATGATATTTGGTACCTACTCAAGGATGGTAGGTATCCTCAAGGTTCTGACAAGAAAGACTGAGCAACCATCTGCAGACTGGCTACCCAGTACATTATCTACGATAAAGCACTATTTAAGAGAAACTTTGATGGAACCCATTTGCACAGCATCGCAGGGCTGACATTAAACAAATGATGCAGGAAATCCACATCAGAGAATGTTGACCCCACATGAATGGCCATATGCTCGCTAAGAAGATCATCTGATAAGGATACTATTGGACTACCATGGTTCAAGATTGCACAGCCTATGTCCAAAGATACCTCAAATGCTAACAGTTTTCCAATCTACAACACTTGCCCACGCTGGAATTGTACAACATGACCTCTTCCTGGTTGTTCTCCATATGGGTCATCGACATCATAGGGAAAGTTAGACCAAAAGCGTCTTACGAGCATGAGTTCATCCTAGTCACCATTGATTACTTCACTAAATGGGTCAAGAGACGAGTCCTATGTAGTCCTGAATGCTTAGAAAGTGGTCAAGTTCATCATGAAAAACATCATTTATCGATATGGGGTCTCGCACGAGCTAGTAGCAGTCAACGAGTTACATTTCTAGGCAGAAGTTACAGAGGTGGTCGACGAGTATAGAATTCAGTGACACAAATCTTCTCCATACCGATTTCAAACCAACGGAGCAGTCGAAGCATCTAATCAGAACCTCAAAGCCATCATCAGCAAGATGACCAAGAGTTCTCGAGACTGGGCCGACAGGATCCCATACGCCCCCTGGGGCTACCACACTTCAGTCTGAACCTGTACTGGGGATAACGCTTACTCTCTAGTCTATGGAATGGAAGCAGTCCTACCTGTAGAGTTAGAAATACTTTCGCTATGAATCATGGTTAAAAGAAAATGTAAGGACATATTTTATAAGTCCTGTTTGCATTAGAGTATGTTGTATACCGCTACAACCGTGAAAGAATTATTCAAGATCATCCAATCATCAAGACGGATCCGAATATCAAAGTTCTTCATCAAAGAAGTCTCTACGAGATTAATTTTGGTAAGGTTTTGTTTAAGTACCTTAGCATTTCAGTTAGAGAATTGGGATTATTTTTCACAAAATATTTTCTAGGTGTTGGAGCGGAATTTTTAATGTTTTTTGTCAAAAATATAATTTTCAAAGTTTTTGAGGTGGAGCATTTATTGAGAAAAAGAAAAAGAAAAATATTTATTATTATTGTCGTTCAACCGACATGGCTTGTCGCGCGAAGTATCAAACTACATTGGATTTCGCTCGAACGACATCCAATCTCGTTTGAACGAGCCGCCTCCTTAAGTCTCTTATAAATAGTACTCTCCAACTCCATTTTTCATAAGAAAACTTGTGCAAAAACTGTCTACGTTTTTTGCAAACAGCAGTACGAATTTATCTTCTCACTTTTAAAGGATTTATCTTTTTGTTTTCAATTCACAAAATTCTAGTAGCATATGTTAATTGTTTTAGAGATTTGATCTTGCTGATATTGCTCTTGTAGAGAGGGTAAATCTACATCATACGACTGCGAGTCATTGAGGATCTTTTTGCATGAAGATTTTTTGCCGATTTGGAGTGAGGTTCATAGGGAGTGCTGCAGTGTTCCTGGGTTGAAGATAGGATTGCAGTTCTTATGGATTGATGCGCGTAATTCATTACTAAGGACGAAGACCGATGCCTATGGGTATTCCTGTGACAAAATATATTTCATTATAATCCGTCTAAGTTACTTACAAATTATAGTGAAATAAAAAGGTTTTTCCCTTCAGGGATTTTTCCCGAATTTGTTTGTTTTATCCTGCATGCTTTATTTTATTTGATAAATCACTTAGATGCATGTGTTAGGGTTTAAATAAAGTTTGGATTTAATTAAAACTGGTCGGTTTGTCACATAATTAAAATTGGTTTTATTTGAGAAGTGGTATTATTCCGTTGTATCATACTTTCAAATTGGTATCAGAGCGGGTTACGCTAATTTATCGCATGATCAAGATTTTCACGTATTTTTACTGATACGATTTGACTACTCCCGTTGTCAAATTGGATCAGAGAGGGATATGCTATTTTATTGCGTGATCCTGATTTTGCACAGTCGTTTTGTTGATATATGCCTGTTGCACTAAGTTATTGTGTTGTGATCCTAATTTTTCAAAACTGGTTTGAAAATTGATTTTCCTAAATATGGCTTTTGTCGATTTTGATGATTTTTATGTCAACTTTTTGAAAAGTCTAATTGGAAAACTCACACGAACTCTTTTTTAAATCTTCCATTGAAAACGATTCATAGAGGCGTTTGGGTTGGGAGGGTGTAAGTCACACGATAGATGAGTGTCCCACAAATTTAAGGAAGAAATTGAATAAACCGACATCTTATGTTTCTACCCTTACTGACTCAGAAGAAGTGTTTTATGCTTCTAGGCGAGAGCTTCCCACCCGAGGGATTAGTGATGATAGTCAGGGTGATGAGAGTGAGGATGGAAGTGTATATGAGCATAACCTACAAACGGCTTTCAATGAACTTTGTGCCGAAGCTTTGAAAATAAAGAAAGAAAATTTGAAATTAAAAGCTCAATTGAAAGAGCGTGCCTTAAAAAATAATGATGTTTTAGTTGAAGATCTTAAGGCAAGTGAGAAAATTTTGAGAGAGAATCTTGAGTACATAGACGGAGAGAGAGATAGTCTTCGAGGGGTGATGGAGGCTATGAAAAAAGAGCTTCTTGAGTTTGAGGATTCAAGGCGCATACTTGAATCTAGGATAGGTGAACTTGAGAAAAGTTTGAGAGATTCGAGTAAAGTGAAATTTGATTTGGAGTCTTGGTCTGAAAAGCTTGATAAGATTTACTGTCGAAATAAAAAAGGATAGGGGTGGGATTGGTTTTGAAAAATAGGTTGCACCTATTCCTAAAGCCATCCCCACACGTATGAGAGATCCTCCTAGGGATTTTAAGAGAGAGCCGCCTAGGATTGTTAGCAAAGAGTGACCTAGGATTTTGAGGAGAGAGCCACCTTTAGGTAGCATTCATCGCCATATATACACATGTACCCATTGCGGTCGAAAAGGTCACCTTAAGCATTTTTGTTATAAACTTCAAAACAATCCTAGGAAGTTTAAAGAGAGAGTCATATGGTTCCTAAAACCCCCCACCTCGTTACACATCGATTGTGGGTTAGGAAATCGGATTTAGAAGTGTATGGTCTAATTTTTCATGACTCTCGTCTACTTGCATGTGATTCACGCCATGTGAGATCGTTTCGTTGATTGTGTTTGATATTTGTCACGCACTAGTTGTGCGCCCTGATATACTCGCACTAGTGTTACGACTCACTTTTTTGTAGTTTACATTATTTTATTAGTTTAGCTATTATTTTAGCACTATTTTGCATCTATCAACACCTTTTAGGTATTTTTTTATGAATTTTTTTTCATTGGGAAACACTGTGTTATATTCTGGGTTAGAAGGGATTTATGTTCTCTCGTTCGAGAGAGATCTCGTGTCGCACGAAGATGTCGTTCCAACGACATGCGTTTTCGTTTGAGTGACATCGGGTTTCGTTTGAATGACTTGTTTGGTTTTCTACATCCATCTGTTTCAGTACCCTGGGTTCACATGCTTATGTTTTTAGTACTGCTGGGTTGTTGCCGTCAGTTTATTTGCAGTTACTTTTTGTATTTATGTTTAATTTCTAATACTGGATTGTTCCTTTAATCACACCCGCTTAGAATGATGATTCATTGTGTAATTTTATGTTTTCTAGCATAGGATGATGCTCATGCCTATATTATGCCTATTGCCAGTGTGTACCATGTTTGTATTTATGGTTTTTGTTTTCGAAATTTTTTGAAAAAATACAAAAGGATTTTTATTTTTTATAAGAAAAATTAAAAAAGTCAAAAAGATTTTTGTAGTCTATTTACACCTTATATGAATGCACATTTAGGATGACCAAGTCACAACTTCATTCCATATCAATGTGACTATTTGATAGTGTTTTGATATGCATCATCATCTCATTTTGTGCTTTATAATGTGTGGAGTCATTAAGATGTAATTTGTAATTACTACCTACTTGTTTGACTCTTATTTGCCTTTAATGCACACTTGCACGAATTTGTTTGTCTATCATACTTGTTTATCACATATTGTTCGGACTGTTGCCATCTCAATCCTGTCTTTAAAACAAACCAAATGCAATAAAACTTGACAACGGAAGAAGTGCATGTAATAACCATTTACCGTGAGGATTTAAATGCAACAAAATATGATGAGTGATTCACGGGAAAGGGCTGCGAAAGTGTAAAATTAACTCGTCGTGAAAGCCACCATTTGAAAAGAGCCCAAAAAATTTAAAGGCGATAAAAAGATAAATATGCCAAAAGGGGGCCACCTCAAAAGAAAATATAATAATTATTATTTATGAAGGAGTTCGTATGGAAAGAAATGAAAAACGGGTTTACACGTCCTAAAAACGTCTTGAAAAAAAGCATTCATAGTTTTAGACGTTATTGATGTGGGAATCATTACTGACCTTGATGTGTTGATGAATTGAGTCGATGTCATTTAAATTCAATATTTTAAAAACCTAAGGACGATATTGAGATTCATTCGATAGGAGTACACATATGCATCGTGCACATATGTTATGTTTGATTGCATTGATATTCCTATCTAATTTGTTCACACCCATTCATTCCGTTTCCACGATTTGGTTATCTTAATGTTATTCATGGTGTATTTTTTGTAAATTGCTTTTGTCTAAAAAATAAAAAATCAAAAATAATTTGTGGATCCTTTGAGTATTTGCTTTACATGCGCGTAGTTTGATCTATATTTGTGTTGTTTAATCGTGACAACTCCATGTTTATCTTGTTTATTCGTTTACATGTCTATTTCGGTCAAATAAAAAGGGGGAGAATGAATTATGGGGGAGTTTGCAGTATCAGAGATTTGATTATATTGATTGATATATTTATAGAATTTTAAACTCGATGCATCACTAAGGTATTTTCTTCATCTCATGTGTGTAGGTACAAAAGTGAAGATCATTATGTTGCACACCCTAAGGAGAAAATCTTTGATATTTGAAGATTGATGAAGATTTTGAAATAAGATTTGAAGACTTGCATTTCAAGTACCTTTTCACTTTTGGCATCATGGGAGGGCATTAGATTTGTATAGGCATTTTCATTTGATAATTAGATTGTTTTTATTTTGTACCGGCATAGGCATAGGGGGAGATTTGTAAGGACATATTTTATAAGTCATGTTTACATTAGAGTATGTCATATACTGCTACAACCGCCAAAGAATTATTCAAGATAATTCAAGCATCAAGATGGATACGAATATCAAAATTCTTCATCAAAGATGTCTCCGCGAGATTAATTTTGGTAAGGTTGTGTTTAAGTACCTTAGCATTTCTCTTAGAGTATTGGGATAATTTTTCACAAAATATTTTCTAAGCGTTGGACTGGAGTTTTGAATGTATTTCGTCAAAAATATAATTTTTGAATTTTTTGAGGCGGTGCATTTACCGAGAAAAATAAAAATAAAATATTTAATATTAATGTCATTCAAACGACGGCCTATGTTGTTCAAACGACATTGCTTGTCGCGCGAAGTATCAAACTACATTGGATTTTGCTTGAACGACATCCAATCTCGTTTGAACGAGCTGCCGCGTTAAGTCTCTTATAAATAGGACTCTCCAACTCCGTTTTTCATAAGAAGACATGTGCAAAAACTGTCTACATTTTTTACAAACAGGAGTACAAAATTTTCTTCTCATTTTTAAAGGATTTATCGTTTTTTTTTCAATTCCCAAAATCCCAATAGCATATGTGAATTGTTTTGGAGCCCGAGATGCGATCTTGTTGACATTGCTCTTGTAGAGAGGGTATATCTACATCAAATGACTACGTGTTATTGAGGATCTTGCTGCATGAAGATTCTTTGTTGAGTTGGATTGAGGTTCATAGGAAGTGCTTCGGTGTTCCTGGGTTGAAGATATGACTGCGATTCTTGTGGATTGTTGCGCGTAATTCATTGCTGATGACAACGACCGACGCCTGCGGGTATTCGTGTGTCAAAATATATTTCATTGTAATCCATGTAAGTTACTTACAAATTATATTTAAATAAAAAGGTTTTTCCCTTCGGGGATTTTTCGTGAATTTGTTTGTTTTATCCTGCATGCTTTATTTTATTTGATAAATCACTTAGATGCATGCGTTAGGATTTAACTAAAATTTTGGTTTAATTAAAACTGGTTCGTTTGTCACATAATTAATATTGGTTTTATTTGAGAAGTCGCATTATTCCGCTGTAGCACACTTTCAGCAAAGTCAACGAGGAAGACTGGCACCAAAGCTGTGACAGCCCGAATATAATTATGATAAATTATATTTAAATCATGCTTATATTATGTGATATGAATAATGTTCTATTAGTATATCTAATGTTAAGTGATTATGTTTATTATAATCCTACTTTCATAAATCATGAAAGGTCGAAGTATTTACGAATACAAAATTTTGTTGTTTTCGGTAGAAATGTCCCTGTCAGAGACTAGTTTTGACCCTTATCACATTACATTAGACTTGAGGTAAAAACTATATAGTTGTAGACATGTGAGTTAGGGTTTTAACAAAATAAATGGTGCATCAAACGGATGTGCGAGTAAGAAGTTAGGCCAAAATTACGAACAAGGGGCAAATCTGTCAATTCCCTCTAAGTAGTAAATTGTCTTTTATTAAACCAAATGGTTTAATTTGATTGGTTGGCTTGGGAGGCAGCCTTGGCCGACTTAAAACTCTCCCTCTAACATATTTATTAAGCAAAACAAACCCTAGGTTCAGTTTGAAGAGTGTTGTTAGCTTGAGGAAAGAGAAGGTAGAAGTTTAGGAAGAAAATTGAGGAGAAAAAGTGTAAAAAAGTCCGTAGAAATTACGTAAACGTCCCGAAGGTAATCCTAATTGCAAATCTTGTCATTTATCTTATATTACTGATTTATATGATATAAATCATCATAGGTTTACGAAAGTTTACGAAAGTTTCAGCCCTTTATATTTGTGTATGGTTAGATGCAAGTTTATGTTAAGTTGAATGTAGAAACCCTTAAAATTGCTTTGTATTGAAATCCCTTGCATTCAAACTTACATATCTCTTTGTGTGCTTACTGGAATTGAGAAATTCCAATTGGATATTAAAGTAGACTCATATATTCATATCATACCCGAAAATGAGAATTTATCTCTTTATGGTTAGGCTGTAATGATGATTTCAAGTTGGTACATGGTTGTTGTTTGTATACTTGATTTCGGTATGCCCTTAGTTTAGTCAAGATTTTGAGATAGCAAATGAAGTAAAACAATTATGAAGCTTTAATTATGTACTATTCAGTATGTGTACTGAAAATGGGTTGAAAATAATGGAAAGTTATGATGGAAAAAAATTATGAAAATTCTTGGAAGTTGAAGGAACAATAGAGGAGCTTGTAGGGCAGATTTCTTGTGTTGTAAAGAAATGGCCATAACTTGCTCTAGGAAGCTTGAAAAATTACACCGTCACTTGTAATGGATAGTATATTAATATATGTTTTCATATTGATGAGGTTGGACCCCTGTATTTGTACAATTTAGGAATATAGGATGGTTAAGTATGTAAGACCATAATTTCAGGCCATACTGGGTACCCCTTGAATGAATGTTTGTATTTCATCCTTACAAAGGGTACTTTGAGTACATGTTTCATGTGTATATACATTGAGGAGTATAATTTCATGTTTACTTGACTTTGGTTATAAATTCCTCATAAGGTATTTCCTACGGTTGAATGTCCGTAACTTTATCAACATGTATATCATTGTTTTGCCTTTACCTATGTTTTATGGCATGTGACTTAATTGGAATTATATTGTTGATGTATAGTCATGGAAAGTTACATAATTATGTTAGGATAATATTTATGATTGAGGTTAAGTACTGATTTAGTTGGATTGACAGGTGTAAGGTCTAATCAACCCAGTTCAACTCCACCAGAAGGAAACGTAAATACATAGTTGTCAACCAAGGTGAGTGTACTCACTGGAATGATGTATTTGTATACTGTTACGAATATGATCATAATGTTATGAATATAAAATTGTTCATTTCAGTTTACCGAAATGAGGGGTTACTCCTCGACCAGTAATGGGGGAGATTTGTCTATTAATGACAAGGGGTTACTCCTCGACCAGGAATGGGGGAGAATTGTCTATTTAGACAGGGTATGCGAATCATGATTCGGAAAAGTTGGTCATTCATTATGAATGAGACGGATAAGTTAATACATAAGTATATGTACATGATTTATTTCATTTAAATTCATGCAGTAGTATAGTAGTGATGCATTCACTGGGCTATTTTGCTCACGGTTCCTATGTTCACAATTTTTTCAGGTAACGCGATGTCACTGCCAAATCTAGGAGGTCGGGTTGGGTTAGCCAGGAATGGGAGAAACTATGATTTTGTGTAAATGTAAATGATTTAATTAAGTTAACTTATCCTTCAAGAAAGTTTTTATGGACATGATTACTCTGATGTTGTAAAAGGTTTTCAGTTATATGGATTTACAATGATGACTCTGAAATCAAAACTCGTGATTACGGTTTGGTTAGATTAATTATGGTTTGACTCACTTTGACTTTCAAACTTAATTATAAGTAACTGGGTTGGGGTGTGTCAAAAGCCGTCTCGACGAGCTGTCCCACTTCGACGAAAGGAGACTAAAATCTCTATAACATATACAAGGGTACCATCGCCATATAGCGCGATCATTGAACAAGAGAGTCAAAGACCGCGGTGTCTGAGAAAGGGACTTAGTCCTCAAAGAAATAGTATAACCCATCTGGGATCCCAGAGGGAAATTCAAGCCTAATTGGAGCGACCCTTACATTGTGAAGAAGATCCTGTCCGGCGGCGCCGCTATGCTCACTGACCTTGATTGAGAGGAAATGATGCGTCCAATCAACCTGGACCGTCTAAATAAATTCTACCCCTAGTTCAAAATCTCGGTGCGCTACGACTTTTGTCACCTCTTTTCTATTAAAAAAAAGTCTTAATTTATCTCTCCTCAGAACTACGTGGGGACTAATCCTCTAAAAACCTTTTTTCTTTCAAAAAATGAATTTCAAAAAAATTTCAAAACCCTCAGAGGTACGTAGGCAGATCATCTGCCTTACATGAGCACAACCCCCTTCTTTTTCATTAAATGCTAGTCTTTTCTTACCCCCGAGAACAACAGTTCATTTTAACATATACATGAATAAAAGGATTTTGTAAGACTTAGTGAACGGTATAGATAATTCAAAATGAAAAAATGATCAAGAGGCACAACTAGATGATCAAAAACTCATTTATTTCATCATTCAAATTTTCAGTACGATTACATCGACATAGGGAGTCAAATGACTTCCCTTGTCAAGCCTACTCCCACTTTTCTGAAACCAAAATAAAAAAAAACAAGACCCACTACTCCCAAAATAACCCTCAAATTATTAAAGCTTCACAAAATTGTACCCGCAGCTGTTATAGGAACCCTCCACATTATTACCCACATCCTAGGGTCCCCAAACTGCCCCTTCCTGAATGGAGTGTCGTAGATGCTCCATAGAGCAATAATCTCGGATTATCTTAGGGAAAACCACAATGACTCCCTCCATGGTTTCAGATATGGCAAACCACCTTTGCCCAGTCTTCACAACCAACATCTTGGCCACTACCTTCTTCCACAACCACTTCATGTAGTCCCCTGAGATGTGTCAGACTCTAACAATATATTGATAGGGGAGGGTCGACAAATGATTATTCTCCCATAAGGAACCAAGCCGCATGCGCATACGCTTTGTCAGGTCCTCCACATGAAAGTAGTTCGGTGTCCGCGGTGGCACAATTTGTTTCCAACCAAATTGGCGCAGAAGTCGCCAAGGAAAGTAAAAAGAGTTCAGTTTGAGCCCTACTAACAGGACATATTGGTACTCCTCAAGTTATAGAATGGGCTTCATCTCCCCCACCAAGGCACTGACTAGTGCAAGCCTCGAGCCCCGTGCTCCACGAACTAATTTTCCCAACTTTCAATGTCTAGTCCCACACTGATAAAGTAGTGCAAGAAAAAGTTTGGAACCACCGATAAATGATACTCAGGGGGGAACGCCATACAGAGTCTCTTTGACAGGCGCATGAACAATATTACAGGTCTACCCCCCAGAAAGTCTAAAGGACTTTCTCGCTAGGCATCTAGACCATTAAAAGTCTCCGCTAGAATCACCATCGTAGGATTGAGACAATATGACATCTAAGAAATAATGGCTGTGAGTTGGGGTGTAACAACCCGTTATCCGAAATAAGGGGTGGCCAGCCCGATACTCCAATAATACAGGAATCATGGATGGAATCATTCTTAGCATCGTAACAACATAAAGAGTATACGGAATGACCACACAATATTTTAGAAAACGAGTTGTCAAAAATTTTCATTTTTTAATTTAAAGAAAGCAGTTAACAACCCATAATTAAAACACAAGTGGAAACCCCAAAGGTATATATGTTACAAATACGACAATATAAATTAAAGGACCGAATATAAGATTGGTCAACAGAATTAAATACAATGTACATCAAGTTCAACTGATTACATATTACATCCATTATACAATTACAATAGTTTGGTCCACACGCCAGAAGAAAGACCCGAACATAACTCGAAAACAACAATGAAGGCGTCTACACAAAATATCCCGTGATATCCACAAAATGTCACGGCTCCTCGAAAGACACTGGAATGGGGAATTCATTACGGGCGTCCTTGCGGTGGAGCACCTGAGCGGATATATATATATATATATATATATATATATATATATATATATATGCACAACATGAAAGAAGAACGGGTCAGGGCCCGGTTTTATGTGATCACCAGATAAATGACAAGTATGACAATAATGAATAATTAAGCATGGATGATAAAGATGACAATATAACCTGATAACATCCTATAATAAACTAAGGCAATTAAATGATTATAAAGTGAAATTCAATTAGATAAGAGAATAAGAATAATCATTTACCTTTTTCATCTTTCATCCTTTTCATTTCATCTTTCCGTTCCTTATCAGGAATACAAGTAATATCATGTCCTCTTTGTGGCACGCATCTCAATTGTATGCTCTTTGTGGCATGTACTACGCTCTTTATGGCATTAATATCCATCAAGTCCAACTTGATGATTAGAATAGTTATAAGTATATAAATATAACGATTCTAAGACCGCCCGTCCGGGTTTCCCCAATGTGCACCCCCTAAATGACCATCATCTTCCAGGGCCTATCATAAGACAACCTTGGATCCTAACGAAACATAGGGAAGAGGCCATATGCCTGCGGGATAGTAAAGACCACACCCAGAATCTCCTACCCATCGCAGAAAATATAAAACAATGCTCATATGGCCTAGGACTATATCCACCCTGCATTCATTAGTCAGGAGGCTTCACCTTACGCATGAACTTCCCTTATGATGTCATTTGGAGAGGTGTGTTTAAACCATTTCATTAATTTCCATTGCATAATTTAGTAAATTATCATTTACTTTATCCATTTACATTTTATCAAATGCATTATGGTTATCCGAAATAATACATGGCTCACAATATAATAACCTCGAAGAATATTCGAACTCCCAAGTTATTTTCCCAAGTATCCTTTTGGGCTTTATAATAAACCATCATACATCACATTAACTTCTAAGGTCTCCAAATACGACTTAGAAATCTCCTAGACATGTACTAGTTGAAAAAGAAAAGTAATGCCTGAACATCACTTCGTGCGACCTCGAAATAATCCCCATGTAACCCAATTCTAGGGTAGTAAACTAACTCACCTAGAACTCTAGGAATCTAAGTTGACTTCATATAAGAAGGTTACTATGTCCTAAAACTAGAGAAAAGGGGGTGAAAATGAAAAAGAAAACAAAATAAAAAATGCAGGATTTTCGAATCGATTCGGCCAGAAAATATGGGTTTCTGCGTAATGACAAATCGATTCAGACCCTCCGAATCGATTCGGTCAGGGAAATTGGGTTTCTTCATAAATGCCGAATCGATTTGGACTAGGAAGAATCGATTCGGTTCACCTAATCCTAGAAACTGTCCCTGGGGGAATCGATTCGGTCAGGCCGAATCGATTCGGCCCTGCGAATTTTGCCACTTTTGGCTATGGAGTCTTGGACTCCAAATTCAACCCAACTCAAATCCCTTCCACCCAAGCTCATTTATTGTCACCAACACATCATAATTGCTACTAACTACTATCATAACCATCAATAGTCATCCAAATCATTCTTTAATGATCCAAGACTCACAAATACACAAAAACCCTAAACTAGTTAAACCATGATCATTCCACCATTATCACATCTAATCATTTATCTTAAATCACATATAGCAAGTACAAAACTTGCCTCAATCTAGCAAATGAAGAATTTCTTTGTGTAGAAGCAAGAATTCCTCCTCAATCTTTTATCTCTTCTTATTTTCTCTACTCTTTCTCTTCCTCTCTCTAGTTCTCTCTAGGTTTAGGAAATGACATTAGGGAAGACTAGAAGACTTAGTAAGAACAAGTTGTGCCTTTAATAAAAAATCCCAACTTAATTGTTCAATACCGCGATAAAATAACACGCAACTGCATATTTAAGGTATAATCAGTCAAAAGTGCCAAAAATCTCAAAATACAATATAGCACATATTTTGACTATCTCGCACGTTTCGGAATCAACTACGGCCTCCAAATTATCATTTGGACGATTTATAATCCATTTTAAATTCTGATTCCATTTTAAATCATAGGGTCATTTTAAATTCTTATGACACAATAAGCTCATCATGAGGATATTTACATGCTCATACAATAAATATTCAACAAGTTAGTAAATATTAATTTTTCTTCCTTAAATTAATACTTACTCCATAATTTAATATTTTATACATGATTACCTCACATAGTAAGTAGATATAAAATAGGCTCTCATAAGCGAGGGTCGTTACATACTCCCCCCCTTATGAGGGAATTTTGTCCCCAAAATTCAAGCGTACCTTGCAAGAAGAGATGCGGATATTTCTCCCGCATGTCATCCTCACGTTCCCACGTCGATTCTTTAGCATTATGATGACTCCATTGGAGTCTCACCAAGGACACCACACGAGACCTCAACTTGCGCTCCCCATGCTCTAGAATAACAACCGGTTGTTTTTCATATGAAACATCGGGTTGCAAGTCAATGTCTTCAAAAGGAATATGCCAAAGGGCACCTTCGCATCTCTTATACTTCTTCAGAGAGGAAACATGGAATACATCGTGAATTTGTTGCAAAGGCTCCGGTAAGGGAAGTTAATATGCCACTGGACCGACTTTCACAATAATTGGAAAAGTTCCAACAAAACGCGGCGCAAGCTTTCCATTTTTCCCGAAATGCTTAATGCCCTTCATTGGTGACACTCGAACCAAGGCTTGGTACCCAACCTCCAACTCCATGTGTCTTCTACCTGCATTGGCATAGCTCTTTTGGCGATCTTGGGCTATCCGAATGTGGTTCCGAATGAGTTCAATTTTTGAAGAAGTATCTTGGATCATTTCTGGTCCAAGGAATTTGTTATTACCCACCTCCAACCAACAAGCGGGTGACCTACTTGGCTGGCCATAAAGAGCTTCATAGGGCGCCATTCCAATAGTAAATTGGTATGAGTTTTTATAAGAAAACTCAACCAATGGGAGGTATTGTTCCCAACCGCCCTTGAAATCAAGCATGCACATATGGAGCATATCCTCCAACATTTGGTTTACTTTTTCAGTTTGACCATCAGTTTGAGGATGATAAGAAGTGCTTAACTTCAATTCGGTTCCCATGGCCTTTTGGAAACTTTGCCAAAAGTGGGAGACAAAGATCTTGTCCCGATCAAAAATGATATTTAAAGGTACCCCATGAAGTCTAACGACCTCCTCGATGAACAATTGGGCATAGCGAGCAGTATCAAAATCCGTACGCACAGGTAAGAAGTGTGCCGACTTAGTCAAGCGATCGACAATCACCCAAATTGAATCATAACCCTTGTGTGACCTTGGTAAGCCCGTAATAAAGTCCATCGATATGCTTTCCCATTTCCATACCGGAATCTCCAACGGATGCAACAAACTTGTCGGTCGCTGATGATCAATCTTGACCAGCTGACAAGTAGTGCATTGAGATACAAACTCCGAAATATCCCACTTCATGCCGGGCCACCAATACTGGCGACGCATGTCTTGATACATCTTGTCCCCACCAGGATGTACCATAAATTTCGATCCGTGAGATTCTTCCATCACCGCCCATCTCAAATCCCCCTCTTCCGGAATAATAAGTCTTCCATGGAAGCGTAGTCCACCTTCTGAACTTATCGAGTAGGATTCCGCTCCCTCAGACAGTAATCGGTTTACATGACCCTGACAAACCTTATCCCTTCCTTGGGCTTATATAACCCTTGCCAAAATGGTAGGAGTAATGGTCAACACTGACATGAACGCTCTCACCACCGCATCCTCCTGACTGAGCTCTTTCCACTTAGCTTTCCATACCTCAGCTAACTCTCCCTCGGGCCTCATACTCAAGGCATCCACCACTACATTCGCCTTGCCCGGATGATAATGGATATCAAATTGGTAATCTTTCATGAACTCCAACCATCGGCGCTGACGCATATTCAAATCTTTCTGTGAGAATAAATACTGCAGCGATTTATGGTCCGTGAAAAGACTGAATTTCTCCCCCAAAAGATAATGTCTCCAAATCTTCAAAGCAAAAACAACCGCGACGAGTTCTAAGTCATGCACCGGATAATTCCTTTCGTGAGGCTTTAGCTTGTGAGAAGCATAAGCGATAGCCCGCCTCTCTTGTTGAAGCACACCTCCTAATCCCTGAAGATATGCATCGGTGAAGAGTAGATATTCCAATCTCGGTTTGGGTAAAGAGAGGACTGGAGCCGAAGTCAGTCTATCCTTGAGGTCATCAAAAGCAGCCTGGCAAGAGTTATCCCAAATAAATCTCACCCCTTTCCGAGTCAAATTTATCAAAGGGCTTGCAATTTTTGAGAAACCCTTGATAAACCGACGGTAATAACCCGCCAAACCTAGAAAACTACGAATTTCGATAGGTGTCATGGGCTGACCCCACTCCCTCACCGCAACCACCTTGCTTGGATCCACCGATATACCTTGGGATGAAACCACATGACCCAAAAACTGAACTTCCTTCAACCAAAAGCCACACTTTTCAAACTTTGCATACAATTGGTGATCCCTCAATCTTTGCAGTACCAACCGTAAGTGAGTAACATGGTCAGATTCTGTCTGAGAATAGACTAAGATGTCATCGATGAACACAATAACAAATTGTTCAAGGAAATCCTGAAATACCCTATTCATAAGATCCATAAATATAGCGGGGGCATTGGTTAGTCCAAAGGGCATAGCCAAGAATTCATAGGATCCATATCGGGTCAGAAATGCGGTCTTCGATACATCCTATTCCCGTATCCTCAATTGATGATACCCCGTCCTCAAATCGATCTTAGAGAAGTATGTCGCTCCACTATGTTGGTCAAATAAATCATCAATGTGAGGCAAAGGGTATTTATTTCGGATGGTGACTTTGTTCAACTCTCTATAGTCCACACATAGCCGGAGAGAACCGTCTCTTTTCTTTACAAACAATACCGGAGCGCCCCATGGCGACGTACTATGCCTAATAAATCCCTGCTCCAACAACTGCTGAATTTGATCCCTTAACTCCCTCATTTCCATAGGATCCATGCGATATGGAGCTTTTGTAATAGGTCTAGTTCCCGGTGCTAAATCAATCACAAACTCAATCTCCCAGCTCGGAGGTAATCCCAGTATTTCCCGAAAGACATCTTCAAAATCTCTAACAACCGGAAGAGAATCCAGGGGAAAAACTACATCCCTATAAGTATCCTCCGCAATACAATATAAATAGGTACTCGTACCTCCTTCCATACAAGGCATAAAAACCAAGAACATTTCTTGTCCCGGAATGGCGAAGACTATACTCTTCCCGTAACAATTCACTATCGCGTGATATTTCACTAACCAATCCATACCCAAAATCACATCATACCCGACCATGTCAAGGACGAGCAAATCGGACTCAAAGCACAAATTACCAAGATTAATCCCTATGTTTTTACAAACAAAGAAAATCAATGAACTATCACCCATAGAGGATTCAACGCTAGTGAAAGTACTCTCGGCAAACTTTATCAAATATGTAGTCTGAGCAAAACTCCTAGAAATGAAAGAGTGTGTCGCACCCCTATCAAATAACACTCGACCCATATGCCCTTGGATGAGAAACTTACCCTCAATCGCTGGCAGTGCCGGAGGAGCTGGAGGAAGCATAGCCTCCTGAATATGATAGACCCGTCCATACTGTAGTTGCCCCTGCTGTGGAGGAACTACGGGATTAGGTTCCTGTGGAGGAAACTGAACATATGGTTACTGTGGAGCCCTAGGAAGATTCCCTCCAATCAACTGAGGACACGACCTCTTATAATGGCCCAGCTCTCCGCACTAAAAACATTTGTTCACCACATTCTCCTGATTCCGCCCTTGATTGTTTCGGAACTGCCTCGAACCTCGGCCCTGCTGGCCTCTACCACCGTTCCCACCTCTACTTGCTTGTTGTTATGGCGGTTCACCTTGACCCGGCCTATTATTGTTACCACCCGCATTAAATACACCAAAGCGTTGACGTTTAGACAAATCCCCTTGCTGGGGGTCCCTCTCTCTTTGCTTACACCCCGAAGATTGGGATGAAGAAGAGGTTCCTCCCCCGTACCCATTCCCTCCAGGTTTTCCCACTTGTCCCATCACAGTAGCCTTTTTGCTATTTTGCACAAATAATCTATGCCCTTGGCAATGAAGTAGTGCCTCATTCATCACATCCCCAAAGGTTTGTAAAGCCGGATTTCCCAACAAGTGTTGTTTTATCCACCAATGTAAACCTCTCACAAACTTGGAGATTCTCTTATCTTCTGGAGTCACTTCCTCCGGTACGAAACTTGCCAACCGGGTGAACTCCTCTTCGTACTCGGAAATAGATCTCTCTCCCTGTACTAAATCTTGAAGCTTCCTTTGCATCTCCCTTTTGACTGCGGGAGGGAAGTACTTT
Source organism: Sambucus nigra (assembly GCA_949130495.1). Taxonomy (NCBI): domain Eukaryota; kingdom Viridiplantae; phylum Streptophyta; class Magnoliopsida; order Dipsacales; family Adoxaceae; genus Sambucus; species Sambucus nigra. The sequence continues at coordinate 215,723,187 of OX422214.1, read as the reverse complement.
CCGTCAAACAAGGCCCAAAAATCAGTGATTGACATCGTATCCCTTTGCTCCGGTGTAGTCATTGACTCCCACCAATGTAATGCCGATCCGACAAGCTTGAAGGTAATAAGGATTTGCTTTTTATCCTCACTACATTCTACCATTCAAAGATGGCGTCGCATGTTTTTCTTCCACTGATTTTCCCTTATAACATCCGAGCCTCCATCGAATTCTGGGGGATGGACCTTTAGAAAAGACTCCCTAACTCTTTCCCACGGAGAAGTTCCCGTAGGAGCTTGTGCCTCTTGCCCCCGTGGTTGAGCTTGTGGCATTTTTTGTACCACGGCAGTCATCGCTACATTGACTGCTTGGGCCACTATGTTTGCTATATCGACAGCATTTATACTCCCCGGTGGCGGCGGTGGAGGACCAACCTCCTCTTCCACAGCTCTATTATGTCGAGCGGGACGTCCTCTCTTAGGCGGCATCTGAGATGAAGAAATAATAGAGTTAAGATATTATATAATACAATCTATCTTGCAAAAGATCGCAAACAAAAGCAACAAAGCAGTCCTAACATTAGGCTCTATATCAAAGAACACTACGGTAGAATGTGACAAGTCCGCATAGATCCTAAAGACTCTAGAACCTGATGCTCTGATACCATATGTGATAACCCGTTATCCAAAATAAGGGGTGGCCAGCCCGATACTCCAATAATACAGGAATCATGGATGGAAGCATTCTCAGCATCGTAACAACATAAAGAGTATACGGAATAACCACACAATATTTCAGAAAACAAGTTGTCAAAAATTTTTGTTTTGTAATTTAAAGAAAGCAGTTAACAACCCATAATTAAAACACAAGTGGAAACCCCAAAGGTATATATGTTACAAATACGACAATATAAATTAAAGGACCGAATATAAGATCGGTCAACAGAATTACATACAATGTACATCAAGTTCAACTGATTACATATTACATCCATTATACAATTACAATAGTTTGGTCCACACGCCAGAAGAAAGACCCGAACATAAATCGAAAACAACAATGAAGGCGTCTACACAAAATATCCCATGATATCCACAAAATGTCACGGCTCCTCGAAAGACACTGGAATGCGGAAGTCAATACGGGCGTCCTTACGGTGGAGCACCTGAGCGGATATAATATATATATATGCACAACATGAAAGAAGAACAGGTCAGGGCCCGATTTTATGTGATCACCAGATAAATGACAAGTATGACAATAATGAATAATTAAGCATGGATGATAAAGATGACAATATAACCTTATAACATCCTATAATGAACTAAGGCAATTAAATGATTATAAAGTGAAATTCAATTAGATAAGAGAATAAGAATAATCATTAACCTTTTTCATCTTTCATCCTTTTCATTTCATCTTTCCATTCCTTATCAGGAATACAAGTTATATCATATCCTCTTTGTGGCACGTATCTCAATTGTATGCTCTTTGTGGCATGTACTATGCTCTTTATGGCATTAATATCCATCAAGTCCAACTTGATGATTAGAATAATTATAAGTATATAAATATAACGATTCTAAGACCGCCCGTCCGGGTTTCCCCACTGTGCGCCCCCTAAATGAGCATCATCTTCCAGGGCCTATCATAAGAAAACCTGGGATCCTAACGAAACATCGGTAAGAGGCCATATGCCTGCGGGATAGTCAAGACCACACCCGGAATCTCCTACCCATCGCAGAAAATATAAAACAACGCTCATATGGCCTAGGACTATATCCACCCTGCATTCATTAGTCAGGAGGCTTCACCTTACGCACGAACTTCCCTTATGATGTCATTTAGAGAGGTGTGTTTAAACCATTTCATTAATTTCCATTGCATAATTTAGTAAATTATCATTTACTTTATCCATTTACATTTTATCAAATGCATTATGGTTATCCAAAACAATACATGGCTCACATCAATATAATAAACTCGAAGAATATTCGAACTCCCAAGTTATTTTCCCAAGTCTCCTTTTGGGCTTTATAATAAACCATCATACATCACATTAACTTCTAAGGTCTCCAAATACGACTTAGAAATCTCCTAGACATGTACTAGTTGAAAAATAAAAGTAATGCCTTAACATCACTTCGTGCGACCTCAAAATAATCCCCATGTAACCCAATTCTAGTCTAGGGTAGTAAACTAACTCACCTAGAACTCTAGGACTCTTACTATGTCCTAAAACTAGAGAAAAGGGGGTGAAAATGAAAAAGAAAACAAATTAAAAATGCAGGATTTCCGAATCGATTCGAACAGAAAATATGGGTTTCTGCATAAATGCCGAATCGATTCAGACCCTCCGAATCGATTCGGTCAGGGAAATTGGGTTTTTGCATAAATGCCGAATCTATTCGGACTAATTCGAATCTATTCGGTTCACCTAATCCTGGAAACTGTCCCTGGGCGAATCGATTTGGCCAGGCCGAATGGATTCGGCCCTGCGAATTTTGCCACTTTTGGCTATGGAGTCTTGTACTCCAAATTCAACCCAACTCAAATCCCTTCCACCCAAGCTCATTTATTGTCCCCAACACATCATAATTGCTACTAACTACTATCATAACCATCAATAATCATCCAAATCATTCTTTAATGATCCAAGACTCACAAATACACAAAAACCCTAAACTAGTTAAACCATGATCATTCCACCATTATCACATCTAATCATTTATCTTAAATCACATATAGCAAGTAGAAAACTTGCCTCAATCTAGAAAATGAAGAATTTCTTTATGTAGAAGCAAGAATTCCTCCTCAATCTTCTATCTCTTCTTCTTTTCTCTACTCTTTCTCTTCCTCTCTCTAGTTCTCTCTAGGTTTAGGAAATGACATTAGGGAAGACTAGAAGACTTAGTAAGACTAAGTCCTTCCTTTAATAAAAAATCCCAACTTAATTGATAAATACCGCGATAAAATAACACGCAACTGCATATTTAAGGTATAATCAGTCAAAAGTGCCAAAAATCTCAAAATACAATATAACACATATTTTGACTATCTCGCACGTTCCGGAATCAACTACAGCCTCCAAATTATCATTTGGACGATTTATAATCCATTTTAAATTCTGATTCCATTTTAAATCATAGGGTCATTTTAAATTCTTATGACACAATAAGCTCATCATGAGGATATTTACATGCTCATACAGTAAATATTCAATAAGTTAGTAAACCTTAATTTTTCTTCCTTAAATTAATACTTACTCCATAATTTAACATTTTATACATGATTACCTCACATAGTAAGTAGATATAAAATAGGCTCTCATAAGCGAGGGTTGTTACATGGGGGTCCACCAGTACTTCCCTAGTTACCAACGACAGCTTTGAAACCAAGCCCAAAATGATGGCCCTAGCGTGACCAACATCACCAACATCCCATAAATTCACACAATGCAGCACTATAGGAAGAGAAATCATTCCTCCCGTGACCAACGACCTGGATACCGAAGGTGAAATGGGGAAAAGTCCAACCAATAGCTCCTTAGGGGGCCGGGAGAACTCAGGCATAGCCACCATAACGTTGGGATTTATCCCCAACATGGCAGAAAACTCTTCATAGGTTGGACAGATTTCTTCCAACCCGAAGCGAGAGACATGGTCTTCAGGGTACCAAAATTCCACGGCTGTCATCAGCATATTCCACTCTATGGGTCGGTTGCACCACAAAGAGACTTACCGCATGTTGAAACCATCGTAGTCAACATTGTAGGAACACATTACTTCACAGGTTTCGAGGTAGTTCGCAAACTCAACACAACCAGAGAGAGCCATATCTCAAAATAAGAAGAAAGTGATCAAAGAAGGATGTAAAGGAAAAAAATGTGGCGGAGTGAAGAAAAGCTCCACCCGATCGAAAATCTCCCATTTTTTTGGAAAATCCCCTTTTTCCCTTTTTGGCAAAACCAAAAATTCAACAAAAATAATTTTTGTTCAAAGGGAATTTCGAATTTCTTTGACTTGTCCCATTTTAAAATAAAGCCTTTCTCCAATAATTTTTTATTCTTTTTACAGTCTCAACATCAAAGTAAAAAGAGCATGTGCATTAATCACTCAAAAACAAATTAATCAACAAAAAAAAAGTTCACTTCATTTGTATATATTTTTATTGTATTACATTGGTTTTTTACAGGAAAAATAAAATAAGAAATACAACGAGACTTAGCCCGAACTCAATTTTCTTTCTCTCTTTCTCACCCATATTTCTCTCTTTATCTCTCTCTCTCTCTCTCTCTCTCTCTCTCTCTCTCTCTCTCTCTCTCTCTCTCTCTCTCTCTCTCTCTCTTCACCTACAAACTCTCTCTTATTTCTCTCTCTTTAAGAGTCTCCCTCCCTGCGGTGAGCCCTCTTCCCTCTACGGCGAGACGATGTGCCTCCACTCTCAGAGCCCAACCCTTCCTCAGACGAGATAGATGGCACCAGACAAGAAGAAATCGGAATCGCATCCTTAATGTGGGCCATCGCTGAATATATCTTATCCCTAATATCCCTTAGCCAAGTGGTCGACACCCGAATGTGCTATGAGAAAATAGAAAAGGATCACATAAGCCAGTCTCAGGCAAAGGAAGAAATAAGAAAATCAAAAGACGAAGAGATAAAAAGTATACCTCGGGTCGAAGGGCCTCCTTTTCCAAGCCCAAATCCTTCGGGTCCATCGCATTAGGACGGTGAAACATACTCACCGATCCTCCATCTGCTAGCCAAATGTTGTAACCAGGCGATAACGGTCGTACGATGGGAGACTTCGAAGTCGCCGCCGCTGATGTCGTCACACTACTTGCACTATGGGAAGACCCCCACCTGCTGACTCAAACCTGCACGGGGATGAGGTATCACGTTATATACGTTGGGTGTCATCAACCATCTCGACACAAAGTCCATATAATCATACATCACCACCATGTCGGTATATGACGAGTAGGGCTCACCTATCATTATCGCCACTTGGGCGTCGTCCGATATCTCCCGCACCCGCCTCATGAACATTGGTAACTTCTTCAGTGGAATGACAACCTCATCTTCCATGATCTTCCAGACTACCCTTTCCCCGAGGTAACAAGAATAGTCAAACTCATACGCCAACAGACATCGCATCTGCGCATGTCCCCCAGCCACCCTATATGCTGGATAGCGCTCCCCAAGGATAGAAGGTCACCTGTAAATTCCCACCAAGAGAAAAAAGATTAATACCAATAAAAGGTCATCAAGGGAAAGACATTCTCAAGAAAAAGGGGGACTTACTTGCTCACTCGTCAGGCCATTCAATACTTGATGCACTGTCTCTAGAGAGAGGAATTTATTTAATTACCGATTGGTCTTCCGTCACCGATACATCCGACATAAGTCCCCAACAGACTCATCCTTCAAAGCTATCAATTGGGTGTTAAACCCAATTACCTCATAGATACACATCTGTAAACGACAAAGGGTCATCAAGAATAAAGCGAATGAAGAAAAATGTGAAAAATGAAGAATACCTCAAGAAGATATATGGCTCAAGTAAAAGTTTATCGGCAGCAAGGGTTGAATGCATCAAGAGAATAATATAGCATCTCCAAGGTTAGGCTCCCCCAGTCATAAAGACAAATTTCCGAAAACACCCTGAAAATGGCTAAAAGCCACAAGTTCATGACATTGACACTCATCGCCACCCGAAAACCTCCCAGCACCAGCAAAATAAAAAGATGAGCCATCTAACATTCCTGCCGCCCATCGCTCCCATCAATCCTCCTCCTCACCAAAAACTCCCTCAAAAGATACAAATGAAGAGAGTACCCATAAACCACCCTCTCCACATCACCCAACGCCTCTGGCATCACCCTCAGTGTCCTGTCCACTTCAATCTGCATACCCTCGCAATCTAACCCCAGTAGCTGCTACACATCTATAGGAGTCACCGTCATCTCCCCAAAGCCAAAATGAAAGATGTGGGTGGTGTCCCACCACCTCTCCCCCAGAGCACAAAGAACAACCGTAGAATGGGGTATCTCACTTAGAGTAGATGCGAGTCTCCCAAAACCGATTAATGACACCATCTAACGCACCACAGATGGAAGGTGCTCCCAAAAATTGTCAAGCCCCATCGTCCCTCGAGCACACATGGTCGACATATAAACATCAGACTGTCAAAAGTAAAAAGTAAAAGGGAAACATTTATTAAGTTCAAGAAATAAGGAAATATGCCAAGAAAAATGGAAGAGAATACCAAAATTCATTAATACTTTCATAACCGCTAGGGTTCACCACCCTAGAAGAGAGATGACACAAAGTCTCATATAAGAGAGTCCGATCATCCTCCACTGGCTCGAATGAATCAAAAGAGTTTTCAATGCCCAAAGAAAGGGGCACCATAGCTTTCCATTCCAAGCCCGCCCAGTCATTAGTATTAAGCCATGCCATGTGTGTTGTGCTACTTGAGATCTCATCCATATCTTGACTTTGTAATGTTGGAACGATTTGAAAAATGTCATTACAGAAGAAGACAAGTCAAAAGGCTATGAAAAATGAGGAGAACCCGTCCCCGTTTTATAGGAGGCTAAGAGGCATGCCGATCAGCATCTCCATGACACCCTCGATCGAAACTCTCCCTCCACCTGCTCGAGATACCCCCAAAGACCGTGCCACTGCCATTTAACTCCCCTCTATCTATGCCAGTCGGCACCCCCTTTGAAATTTTGAACAAAAAGATCGAAAACTAGAAAATTTTGAAAAATCCTCGGAGAATTCCCAAATGGATTTGAGAACCTTGTCTACCAAGATTTATTTTTTAACACACTCATTTCCCCGGTAGAACTCTTATCTCCCCCAACAGAATTCTCGAAATCAATTTCATGTGTCCCCAACAACGTCTCCAAAGGACACCACAAAATTAAAAAAAATCCACAGCTGAGAAACGTCTTACACTCAGATCATTCCCTCTTCCCCAGCAGGACCTAAAATTAAATGCTTACCTGAATCCCTAGGAGAACTACAAGATACATATCCTCAGTGGAATCTCCAAGTTTCCCCAAGAAACTTAATCCCACAGAATTGGCTTCGACCCATAAAATTGGTCGCTTCTACTTAAGCCCGCAGAATTGGCTTCAACCCGCTGAATTAGTACTTAAGCCCGCAGAATTAGCTTCGACCCACAGAATTGGTCGCTTCTACTTAATCCCTCAGAATTGATTGATCGCTTATAGTTAAGTTCTCATAATTATCTTTGACTCGTAGAATTTTCCGCTCCTACTTAATTCTGTAAAATTGGCTTCGACTCGTAGAATTGGTCACTTGTATTTAAGCCTGAAGAATTGGCTTCGACCCGTAAAATTGGTTGTTCTACTTAAGCCCACAGATTTGGTGACTTCTATCTTAAGCCCGCATAATTTGTTACCCCTATCTTAATCCCACATAATTGGTTTTGACTCGTAGAATTGGTCGCCCCATCTTAATCCCTCATAATTGGATTTGACGAGCAGAATTGGTCACCCCTATCTTAAGCCCTCAGAATTGGCTTTGACCCACAGAATTGGTCGCCCCTACTTAAGCCCTCAGAATTGGCCTTGACCCGCAGAATTGGTCACCCCTGTCTTAATCCCGTATAATTGGATTTGACTCGCTGAATTGGTCACCCCTACTTAAGCCCTTAGAATTGGATTTGACCCGCAAAATTGGTTGCCCCTACTTAAGACCTCACAATTGGCTTTAACCATCAGAATTGGTCACCCCTAATTAAGACCTCATAATTTGCTTTGACCTGCAAAATTGGTCACTCTCTACTTTTGACCACGGTCATCACCCCCTCTTAGGTCCTCAGAATCGGCCATACACATCCTCCTATGTCCTCAGAATCGACCAACCCAGGCATCCCCTTAGATCCTTAAAATTGACCTCGATCCTTTGAACCGGTCATCCGCATCGCCTTAGGTCCTCAGAATAAACCTAAAAACCTCTGAATCGGTTATCCCCATCCCTTAGGTCCACAAAATCGACCTCTATCATGTGGTGTCTATTCGATGTTTTTTGCTTGTTCCAAGCTCACCCCCCGAGGGTCTCTATAGACATCACATTCTAGGATCCCCTAAGTCTCTCCTTAGGTCCCTATCACCTACCCATTTCACTATAAACCCTAGGTCGCACTCTGAGTACCAATCTAGAGGCCATGGGAAGATCCTGGACCCTATTTGACTCCGATCAACTCTATCGTCAGAGAAAAATTTCTTTAAATACTTGAAGGTATCTGAATCCCCTTTCCAATGGTCCACCCCTGTGTGTGAATTGGCATAACGATTTAGACGAATGGATTATTTTATTGCTAATAATCAATTCGGAGGCCATCGGGAGCTTCCTGGCCTCGATTTGACCCTAATCAACTTCACCGTCAGAGTGAACGCTCTTTGAATCTTAGAAGGGCACTGAAACCCCTTTCCAATGGTTCACATCGTGCACAAAATGACATAACCGTTCAGACAAACGACCAATTTTCTCCTAAAAATTGATCCGGAGGCCATCGGGCGCTATTTGACCAAGGTTAACCCTTAGGCTCAAATGAGACTGAAAGAATATTCGAAGAGTGCTAAATACCCTTTCTAACGGTTCACCCCATGTGCAATTCTGACCTATGGTACGAATGAATGATCCGTTTTACTCCGAGAGGTCACTGGGTGCTTCCGAGCCCTGGTTGACCCAGGTCAACTTTTTGAACCAAGTAAAAATCTTTGGAATATCAAAGTACAACTCTTAAACATTCCAACGGTTTGCCCCGTGTGTGATTTTGACTTACCATAAGGGCGAACGATCCGTTTCCATTTGGCGATCTCCCATCCAAAGGACCGACGTGCGCTTTCGAGCCACATTTGACCCCAAGTCAACACTCCTACATTAGAGAGGCCCAAAGAATCTTGAAGGTATCATAATTAACTTCTAAGGTATCCCCCGTGCGTGATTCGAATTAATGGATTACGTTCCATGTTCATTTTTCTAAGAAAATCTGCACCAGACTGCCAATTGGCAAGTCCTAAACCCTGCCTATTGGCAGTGTGCCTAGGGTCACCTATCGACTGGAAAGATAAAGGTAGTGTCGATTGGCAACCTCCTGATGCTATAAAAGGAGGGCATGACCTCACTAATAACACGCCAACACCAGAGATCCATCAGCATCAATGATCCCAGCAACATTCTCTCGAAATCAGCGAAGTTCCCCATGTGAAGTTCCATTCAAGCTTACATTACCATCCTTTTCATACCCCATTTGGCAAAATCATGTTCTCTTTCATCCAACACTCATCTCACAATCAAGGGAGTTCATCCAAGATCAAAGATCAATCTTCAAAGAAGGTCCCATTCCTCCCCCTCTCTTTAAATTCCTTATTTTTGCATAAATTTTATTAGATTCATAATCTAGTCCCTACTTTAGTTCATACACATTAATATTTACATTTTTATTAGTATATTTCACATACTTTATTTTCTATAAAAAATCCTAAAACAAACAAAAGAGGGTTACGCCCATAAATTCTGAACAGAATTATTCGTCACACTTTGTCAAAACCAAAAAAAATACATTTTCTACACATAAAAATCTATAATAAAGATCTTTTTGAATTTATGGGATAAGCCCCACCCCATGCCGCATTCGAACTACGTGAACTTTTGATGCTTTATAGGCTACATAGGCGTTTTGGATTAAAATCCAAGACTCGAGTCCAATTGTCCAATTGTCTAATTTTCTAGTTTTTATTTGCCATATCATATAGTTTTTGCCATATCATATAGAGAATAGGTTTCCAGCTGCCTGTTGAGTCCCTCGATGGAATCGTATGCTTCTTCCCCTTGGTCTTCTGCCCCTTCAATCACGTCTCCCAAATGAAGATGAGGCAGCTAGATGGTGCGCTCTTCTAAGGACTCTTTGAAGCCATCACTAGAAGATCCTTCGACTTCATTGCCTTCGAGACACTGTCCTATTGCCAATTAACCGACCTCTTTGTCAAAAGCACTAGCCATATGGGCCCCATGAGGTGGTAAAGGGTTGTCGTTCACATTAACTTGAACAGTACAATGTCTCCATTCTTTACATGATGGTCAATCAACCTACTGAGTGAGAAACACACTTTGGTGGGGTGGTTAACCCTGTTGTGTAGTGCGCAATAATGAGGCTTCTCTCTATCTTCTCGTGTGAGTGGCGCAGTGTAGACATTAATCGGCCTACATACCTTATCACGAACCATGAAATCATAAATATTCAAGGCCTGTTCCACCGTGCCAGGTTGCTCGGGGGGATCCTATTCAACTTCAAACTTTCTCTTATTATCTCTTCCCCTTCTACCTCCTCGAACGCCATTATTTACCCTTTACTCCCCTCGTTTGCGTAGTTTATCCTTGAGGGTATTACCATCCCCGTGGTGACTGTTGGCCTCATCAGTAATTTTGGCAAGACGGGTGGGGCTACTAAAATTTTTACCACTGAGGAAATATTCCTTACTTCTTTTAAAAACATTTCAAACGTACCTTCTCTTGTTTCGTTAATCAGGTGACACATAATTTCGGGCAGCAAGCCCTCCGTTCACACTTATAAAAGTTTGTCTTCTCGTGTCTCCTCTCTCACATCAAGAGAGCGTTCCCCGAACCTCCTAATATAAGCCACGACATCCTCTTTTGGCTTTTGCTTCTCACGCGCCAGCTGGGTAACTATGAACTCATCCTCATCCAAAAATAACTTTTGCACGAGCAAAACATGCAACTCTTCCCAAGATCTCACACTATCTGGGGATAGGTGGGAGTACCACGTTGTTGATGTAAAAAACTAGATTGCTCGAATTATTCAATCACAGATAAATAAATAAGACAAAGATTTTTAAAGTGGTTCGGCTAGGAATAAAGCCTACGTCCACTGTTATGTTATTGCGGAGTGTTTGTGGAATTCTTGATTACAAGTTCTCTCCAGAAATTCCCGTCCCCCTTGAATGGGGATGATACAAGGTATTTATAGCCCTTAGGCTGTACATGAAAGGGTTGATACATTAAATGATATACATATGAAAGGGTAATACATTTAATGCAGCGTGTGCGTCAAGAATATAAACATTCAATGAATAGTTGAGCTGTTGATTATCTAGCAATTAATGATATGACCGAGGTGCAGCTCGGACCGCCATAGTTGCTTGATGATCAGGAGTTCCTCGGAGCACTAGAGTACCTCGGAGCACTAGAGTACCTCGGAGGGCTGGAGTTCCTCGGTGCGCAAGAGTTCCTCGGAAAGAATCATGATTGGTCGGGAAATGAACTTCCTCTCAGCTATTGTGCCACGTAGATTGACACATGTCTTCGTATTTTTCGTCCACATCAGCATATTAATTTTGGTATCAACAGAAGCCCCCAATGTTTCATATTTCGAATTTTGAGGAGTATGAAACATTCTTTCTCGGTATATGGCAATATTAAATGACCTTCCCGGGTTTCAGGAACATTGTATTCAAATTTCCTTCTCATTTCACAGTTTCCGCCTTTTTTATAAGCGCTTCGATCTTCGTGCAATTTTTGTCCTTTTAGCCGCCGGAAGTTCAGTAATTTCTTTTTGGTAATCATTTCTTTCGCCGCTTCCCAATGCAAAGTATTTAAACTTCTTTGGTAACCATACCGTCGTCTATGCTTTCCAATTTTCTGCATTCAAGCTTTCTATTCTCTTCTTCTCTCTTGTGCGTTCATCCTTGTTTCCGTTCGTTGTCAACATACCTCCTTTCTTCCTGTAAGATCTTCTTCCTTTCTTCTGTATCTTTTTTATTCAATATGGTTTATATTGTAGAGTCTGTTGAGAAATTTCGTTCTGATTTTTCCATTCCTTCCTGGGTAACTTTAGATTATTTTCGATTGGCTGAGGGACATTGGTTCCCCAGTCTTTTCATTGCTGAATGTGGTTTTTCCTTTCCACCAAACCCATTATGTCTTGAGTTTTGTCAATATTTTGATCTCGTCCCTGGGGTTTGCATAAGAACATTGCAGACGAGCACATAAGGTCTGCATCATATTTGCTGCAATATAAGAGTTATACAACCTCTTATACTGATCGCCCTGTTGAACCAGCTTCAACCCCAGAAAATTCTTCTTCAGACTCTCATCTCCCTTTAAGTCAAAGAATGGGTAAGAAAAGAGCTCCTCCTGCTCTCTTCGACGACGTTACTTTTGCTGTTGGGACTAAGAGAAGCAGAACTGATGTCCCAGAGGGGACTAAAAAGGTGGATGCTGGGTCTTCTAAAGCTACCGAGAAGCCCCCAATGGTTCCGAGCAAGAAGAATGCTCCTGTAAATGTAATTACAATCTCTCCGACCAAGACCTCTTTGGTTGAAGGTTCTGACCGCCCGTTGAAGAGATTGAGGAAATCATCCTTAGTTACTCCGGCTGAAACTGCCTCCTCCCTACCTGCTGGTGGTACTGATGTTCCAAACATCATTCTTCCAAGTTCTGCAATGAGCTCGGTCGTACCCGAGGTCCATGGTATTGATGAAAGAATTCCTAGGGATATGCTGACCTCCCTAGCTGCTCGTCACCTTGCTTCAGTAAGTTTCTCATACTTCTAGTTTTTCTTTCTTTCTCTGAAAGCTTGCATTTTGTATTGACTTTACTATTTCTTTCATCTTTCAGCTGGTGAATTGTTTCAACAATATTATGAAGAAGGATGAAGCTATTAAAGCTTCAAGCTCCTCGTCAGGTGTAGAGGATGCTCTGTTGGGTTTGACCCAGTCTTTAAAGGAATCTCGTCAACAGTATGTTGACGAAAAAGCTGTTTGGGAGAAGAGATTAGCTGTGGCTGAAACTGAGAAGGTGAAAATGGCCGAAACCTCCAAGAATTTGGAGGAGAAAGTAAAAGATTTAGTGGTTAAACATCAGGAATGTGATGGCCAGCTGAAAAAGGCAGAGGAAGAGTTATCTACCCTGCGAGATATCAAGGTCAAAAAAGAGGAATTGGATGTGAAGCTCTCCTCGGAGAAGTTGAGGAGAAAGGCTGCAATCAAGAAGCATTTCAGTGCTGGTTGGGAGAAAGGATGGGATAAAGGGATAGCTGCAATGACATCCCAAGTCCAATATGGGAAGTTGAAATACTTCCACGATGGCTGGGTAGCTGCTCTGCAAGAGTTGAAGGTCCAAGACGATTCTGAGTTATTCCAACAACACCTCCCTGGTCCTCCTCCAGCAATTGTGGAAGAAGAAGAAGATGAGCCTGCCTCAGATGAGTCTTCTATGGCTATGGGTGACCCAGTCTCTGCTTCTCAACCCTCTGTAGTCGAGGACGTTTCTTCTATGCCTCCTCCTGCTGAGAAGATTCCTGCTGATCAAACTGTTGTACCCACCGAGCAACCGAGCTCGTCGTCCCAGCCTCCCGAGAAAGTCTTGGGGGACAAGGAAAAGGTGTGAAGTTGTTCGGTATCATTTCTGTATTTCATTACTTGTAATCGAACACTGTAATTCTTTTGTGATCCAATAAAATACATCTTTGCTCATCTCTGTTGTTGATGATTTGTATTTGTTGATTGTTGTCTTTTTCTCGTCCTTAGTTTGTTGCTAGAATGGAATTGATCTCTTCACATGATACCGAGCTGATGCAGCAATGTCACCAATACTATAAGGCTGGTCACACATTCCTTAGTACATCAGAAATTGCTGATATCCTTGGCCATGGTGCCTCAGAGCAGGCAATTGAAGCTTATCAGTACTTGAAAGCTTTACTCGACCGAGCAGTGGCCAACAATGTCGCTTACTATGACTTGATTGAAGAGCTTCATGGTTCCATAGAGGATCTTCAAAATCAATACAATGAATCAATGGCTTTGTTGCATAAGGATTATGAAAATAGATACCAGCAGCTCTCTTCAGAAACAGGCCATAAGAAGATCATTGCTGGGTACGACATTAGGGAGAGAACCCTAAAAGGTGAAGTTGAAGCTTGCAGGCAGATTGCCGAGATCCTGGAATAAGAAAATAATAATCTGCAGAAAAAGTTAGCTCAATATGAATCTGCTGCCTCATCTTCCACTGCATTAGTACCAGTTACTGATGAAGGTTTCTCGTTCTTAGAAGTCAAAAACGCCAAGTTAAGGCAAGAACTGGATGACTTAAGAAGATCTGCTGTTTCTGGGACTGCTCGTGGACGAGGAAGAGGTTCTCGGGGACGAGGAAGAACTGTCGAGGAGCAAAGTTCTCCAGTTGCTTCTCGGAGCCGATCAAGAGTTCTTAGTCGTAACATTGAAGAGTCTCGCACTCAATCTACTCTGGAAACTCAAGCGTTCCAACTGAATGCTAAGGATCGTGCTCTGTCTGAATTGTCCAAGAAAAACTTATCTTTAGAAGATCAACTGGTTGAGACTAAGTCTGCTCTTCATAATAAGGATCTTTTTGCCAAAAACCTTCTCGAGCAATTGGATAGATTAACCTTTCAATTTCATAAACAACCCAGAGAATTCTGGATGGCAGGATATAATGAAGCCCTTGTTCATTTGGATGCTCGTATTGAACATGACAACAATGAAGGTTATAAGCAAGGGTGGTTGAACGCATTGGGTGTATTAAAGTTGGATCAAGGTCACTTCTTATGGGATTATCATGCTCCAACTTTACTAGACTTGCCTGTGCCGCCTTTCAAATTGGACATGGCCTGGATCCCAGCTCGTTCCATTCCTCGCAGCTTAATTTCGAAATACCTCGGTGATTATAGCCTTCATTCCCAGGTTGAATTATCTCTTCCTGAGCATCTTTTGGATACACCTTCTGTGATGCACGTCAGAATGCTCATGGATGTTAATTTCATTAATTCTCCTCTTTGTCTAGAGGATCCTCCTGCTGGCGAGGAGCCTGTTTCAAAAAATAAAGGAAAGAAACCAATAGAATAGGTTTTAAATGTAACAGTTAGTACATTCATGTAATTTGTAATTTATTCTGAATTTTAATGAAAAGATTTTCATTTTCTGTTTGCAAATTTCTACTGCTACTTTGTTGCGTTTGTTAAACACCTTTGTATTTGTGCATATGTATCTGTTAAAAAGATAATATTGTTCATTGAGCAACTTAATAAAAGTTACAAGTATCAAGATTGTTCAATAAAGTAATGAGTATAAATTGTTCAAACTGTTCCCAACCAACCAAGGTGGATAAATAATGTTTGTCGACCAATTTACAGTTGATGGGTTTTTATCCCAGTCCAGCCATACTTGGTTCAATTTCAAATGTAAAAATGTGTCCGACCAACTAAGGTCAATAATTTATCATCGTCGACCAACTATAGTTGGTGGGTTTTGGAATATTTCGTTCTTCAAAGAACTTTTTGCAATAATTTTACCTCCCGACCAACATAAGTTGTAATGTGAGAGTATATTTTTATCTTACCAATCGTAGTTGATCATGCTGGTGTATACCTCCTATCCAAAGGAGTAGTAGTGGTTCTTCCGAACTTTTTTGGCTCATACGAGTTGTCCACTAGATGTTTTACCAACCGTAATTGGTTATACTAGTGTCGCCTCCTAACCAAAGGAGTATTTTTTGGCTCCTTAGAGCTTTTGGCTCCTTAGAGCTGCTCCTAACCAAAGGAGTATTTGGCTCCTTAGAGCTGCTCCTAACCAAAGGAGTGTATATTTTTATCTTACCAACCGTAGTTGATCATGCTGGTGTATACCTCCTATCCAAATGAGTAGTAGTGGTTCTTCCGAACTTTTTTGGCTCATACGAGCTGTCCACTAGATGTTTTACCAACCGTAATTGGTTATACTAGTGTCGCCTCCTAACCAAAGGAGTATTTTTTGGCTCCTTAGAGCTTTTGTCTCCTTAGAGCTGCTCCTAACCAAAGGAGTATTTGGCTCCTTAGAGCTAGAGCTTTTGGCTCCTTAGAGCTGCTCCTAACCAAAGGAGTATTTGGCTCCTTAGAGCTTTTGGCTCCTTAGAGCACTTTTTGGCTCCTTAGAGCACTTTTGGCTCCTTAGAGCGCCTCCTAACCAAAGGAGTATTTAGATTGTTCTCGCCCTTTTATCAACCGGAATTGATCGTGGGTCTGAACTGTAGTCTTCTTCTTGTTATCAAGCAGCGTAGTGTACAACACTAGTATTCCCCAAAAAACTTTCAACAGAAAGAAAATGGTGAAACATCCTCGTTTTATTCATAATGAAGGAAATGCTTTACATTTTACATCACTGATAATACTTGCGTAGGTGTTCAGCATTCCATGCATTCTTAAATTCTTCTCCCTCTAGAGTTGCTATTCTGTAAGTTCCTGGACGAACAATCTCTGTAACTCGGTATGGTCCATGCCAGTTTGCCTCTAACTTATTTTGCTTCTGAATGACTTTCTTTAGCACATAATCCCCTTCCTTTAGATCGCATTTCTTCACCCTTTTGTTGTAGAACAGAGCTGTTCGTTGTTGATAAGCAGCATTCCTAATGGCTGCCTCTTCTCTGACTTCTTCGAGCATATCCAAATACAGTCTTCTCATCAAATCACTGATCGGAGAATTGAAATTCAGCACTCTGTGCATTGGGAGACCCAACTCGGCAGGTATCACAGCCTCACTTCCAAATGCTAGCATATATGGTGATTCTCCAGTTGCTGCTCGGGGAGTTGTTCGGTAAGCCCACAAAACTGACTGTAGCTCATTAATCCAATTTGCTTTAGCCTCACTTAGCCTTTTCTTTAACCCATTTAATAATGTTCTGTTCGTCACCTCAGTCTGCCCATTGCTTTGAGGATGGCCTGGTGCTGAATGAAACTTCAAAACGTTCGACTGATGACAATAGGCAGCAAATTCCTCATTATCAAATTGTGTTCCATGGTCTGTAATGAAAGCATGAGGGAGACCATATCGACAGATGATATTCTTCCATATGAACTGATACACCTTCTCGTACGTCATATCAATTAGTGGTTCAGCTTCCACCCACTTAGTAAAATAATCCACTGCAACGACGAGGTACTTGAATCTTCCTCGGGTGGTCGGCAGTGGTCCAACCAAATCAATTCCCCACATGGCAAATGGCCAAGGGGAAGTTATTGGTGTCAGCAATGCTTGTGGAGTTCGTCGAATGGAGGAAAAACGTTGGCACTTGTCACACTTCTTGGCATAGGCTATACAATCAGCCCTCATCGTCGGCCAGTAATATCCCTGTGTCATTACCCTTTGCAAAAGTGTCCGACCTGCTACATGAGCTCCACAAGATCCTTCATGGATTTCTTCAATCAATTCTTTGACTTCTGATGGATGCACACATCTCTGCAAACCTGCCATAATTCCTCGTCTATACAAAACACCATTAGTTAACACATACCGAGCAACTTTATACTTCAATTTCTTGGCAGCTAGTTTGTCCTCCGGTAATTCTCCTTCTTCAATGTATGCCCTGATAGGATCCATCCAAGATGGTCCTAAATCAAGGGTAATAATCTTCACTGTCAGATCTTCTTCTATGCTCCGACTTTCTAATACTTCAATTGGTATTATTCTTCGTAGCTCGGTGCGCGTAGCTGACGCTAATCGGGCCAATGCGTCTGCTCTAGCATTCTCCATTCTCGGTATCCTTACCAATTGAATAGCATCAAATTCTGTCAATAACTCCATCACCTTTGCATGGTACTTCACCATTAACTCTCCTTTCACTGCATATATTCCCATCACTTGATTCACAATTAATTGAGAATCACTGAAAATAATTACTCGCCGTGCCTCCATGACTTTCGCCAAATGAAAACCTGCTATCATAGCCTCATATTCAGCCTCATTATTGGAAGCTTTGAATTGGAATCTCAAGGCATACTCCATGTCAATATCATCTGGGGTGTTTAAAACAATCCCTGCTCCACAACCAGCTGTGCAAGATGATCCATTTACATATAATCTCCATGTAGGTACCTCGTCTTCAAATTTCTTATCTGTCAGAGTTCCTCGGTAAAATATCTGTTGTTTTCTTCAATCATCCCCTGATATCTTTCGCTCTTCTTCGGTCATCTGTTCGCATTCTTTTACCAACCTTAGTTGGTCTGGGTTTGAATATGATGATTTTTCTACATCCACAAGTCCTTTTACCAACCTTGGTTGGTCTGGACCTGATTCTATTGATCCTGTATCGTCCACAGGTAGGTCAGCAAACACCTTTTGCTCCTCGGGGGTATCAGGGTATGTGAACTCTGCTATAAAATCTGCTACAGCTTGCCCCTTCAATGATGATCTGGGTTCATACACAATATCATATTCACCGAGTTCTATTGCCCAATACATCAATCTTCCTGATTTTTCTGGCTTGTGAAGGGCTTGTCTTAATGGCATGTCGGTATACACGATGATGGTATGGGCCTGGAAATATGGTCTCATTCTTCTACTTGCTTCAATTAATGCCAATGCCAATTTTTCTAGCTTTGGGTACCTGATTTCTGCACCTCGAAAGGCCTTACTTGTGTAATAAATTGGCTTCTGGATTCCATTCTCCAATCTGATCAACGCCGAGCTAACTTCATTCTCTGATACTGCCAAATACAGGTACAGCTTCTCTCCGGTTATTGGCCTGGACAACAATGGTGGTGCTCCCAAATACTTTTTCAAGTCTTGAAAAGCTTTTTCACATTCATCAGTCCACTCAAAACTTTTTCGCAGTGTTTTGAAGAATGGGAGGCATTTATCAGTTGCTCGGGATACAAATCTGTTGAGCGCTGCAACTCGTCCGGTAAGACTTTGCACCTCTTTCCTCGTCGTTGGGGATCGCAGCCCTAAAAGAGCTTTGATCTTTTCTGGATTTGCCTCAATACCTCGTTGGTTGACGATGTATCCGAGGAACATTCCTTCTCGTACTCCAAAGGTACACTTCGTCGGGTTGAGCTTCATTTGGTATTTATCCAGTTGATCAAAAGTTTGACTCAAGTCAACTAAATGATCAGTAGCTCTCTTGCTTTTGGTGAGCATGTCGTCGACATAGACTTCCATGTTGCAACTGATTTGTTCGGCAAAAACCTTGTTCATCAGCCGCTGATATGTTGCACCTGCATTTTTTAAACCAAAAGGCATAACATTATAACAATAAGTTCCCCTTGGGGTAATAAAAGAAGTACTTTCCCTGTCTTCAGGTTTCATTTTGATCTGGTTGTAGCCAGAATATGCATCCATGAAACTGAGCAGCTCATGTCCCGAGGTAGCATCCACTAGCTGGTCGATTCTGGGCAATGGAAAATGATCTTTTAGGCATGCTTTATTGAGATCAGTGAAATCAACACACATTCTCCATTTGTTGTTCTTCTTCTTTACCATCACCACATTTGCCAACCAATCTGGATATTTTACATCTTCAATGAATTGAGCTTTCTGGAGCTTCTCGACCTCCTCTTGTATAGCTTGATTCTTCTCGGGACTAAACACTCTTCTTCTCTGTTTCACAGGCTTGATCTCCTTATTCACATTGAGTTCGTGACATAAGAAGTTTGGATCTATTCCTGGCATGTCTTCATGACTCCAAGCAAAAGTATTCCTCCTGTTTCTCAAGAAAGTTATCAGCTCCTGTTTTATTGAAACATCCAACGACGATCCTATCTGAGTTACTCGTTCAGGATGCTCGTCGTCCAGGATAACAGTTTCTGTAGATTCCACCACCTGTCCTTTTACAAGTTGAGATTCATCCCTAGGGTCAAGAGTTTCAATTTCTGTACCCTCCTCCACTTGATAAGTAGTAGTCTTTTTCCTTGATTTTTCAAGTTCCTCCTGCTCGGCAGACGAATAATAGCATTCCCGAGCTACTTTTTGATCACCTTTCACAACTCCAACTCCAAAATTCGTTGGGAATTTCAAACACTGATGTATTGTAGATGGAACTGCTTCGAACTTCTTCAATCCAACTCTTCCCATGATGATGTTATAGGCTGACTGCACATTCTTATCCATCACAAAGAAGCGTATTCTTTCTGTTCGACAAGCAGGCCAAGTTCCAATGAGTATATCCAACTTGATTGTCCCAAGTGGAAAAACTTTCTCGCCAGCAAAACCCAGAAGGGGTCTGTGATAAGGTTCCAATTGAGATAATTTCAAATTCAAGCTATCAAAGCATGAATAGTACATGATGTCTGCCGAACTACCATTGTCTACTAACACCCTTGAAATGACCACATCCTTCATCCTCATTTTGATCACCAAAGGATCATCATGAGGGTAAAGAATACCTGCCAGATCATTTTTTGAAAAACCAATCACTAGCTTCTCTTTGTTTACCTTCCTCGGACGATCATCCTTGGCCAGGTTTATTCGCTGAATGTATGAACAAGCTTGAGCCTCTCCGAGGTAAGCTTTTCTTTTTGCAGTAAGGTCTCCTCCTCCTGCATCTCCTCCTGTAATAACATTACAATCAAATGACCCAAAACGTATGGAAAATACCTCTCGTTCAGGCTGCCTTGGCCTCTTGGGAAGATCAGGGTCATCATCTGGATCATCTTCATGGTCCCTCTTCTTTTTCTCCTCTGCACGACGAGGAGATCTAGATCTCTCTCTAGTTCTGTCATCATTCTTCCTTTCACCTCTGCGATCCATATACTTTGACAACTTTCCTCTTCGGATGAGTGTTTCAATCTCGTTCTGAAGGGCTATACAATTTTTAGTCATATGGCGATGATCTTTGTGAAACTCGCAATATTTGGCCTTATTCCTCAGATCGGGATTTGTCCTCAGTTTCTCTGGCCACTTGATTTCCTCGCTATTCTTGATTTCTTCCAAAACATGATTAATACCCATTTTCAATGGAGTATAATTATCGTACTTCTTTAGGACTTCCAACATCGTCCTATTATTCCTGGAATGCTTATCGCCACCACTACTTTTCTGATCTTTCTTTTTAGACTTGTCGACCTCCACTTTAACCTCTTTATCCATATTCTTTTTCGCAGCCATAGCCTCCTCGGCATTCATAATTTTGGCTGCTTTTGCCATCAACTCCGACATAGTTTTAGGTGGATCTTTGGCCAAAGTGTAGTATAGCTAGTTAGGCAGCAAACCACTCATCAAAGCAGTGATTGCTGTCTTTTCTTCGTAATCTATGACTTCCAACTTCTCGTTATTAAAACGAGTTATGTAATCTCTAGTACTTTCACCTAATTTTTGTCTAACACTTAGCAAGTGTGCTACTCGTTTTACCGGCTTCGCCCCAAAACAAAAATTGCCAATGAACAACTCGGCTAATTTAAAGAAAGTTGAAATCTTACCCCGAGGAAGATTGTTGTACCATATCTGGGCAGATCCAGTAAGGGTTCCTGAGAATGCTCTACATCTCATCTCGTCGGGGACGGCATATATGTCGACGACAGCTTGGTATTGTTCTATATGAAGTACATGATCTGTCTTTCCATCATACTTGGGGGTCACCACAGGTGCTTTGAATTTCGATGGCATTGGAAAATCCACAATGGCTTGCACAAAAGGTGTCCCTTGAACAAAAGTTCTCTGTAAGGGGTTTCTTGCCTTAGCCATTTCGCCCAGTCTATCCTCCAACCGCTGAATGGAACCTTTCCATGCTTCATTTCCTTCCTCAGGCCGCTTAGTCCGAGCAACTGATTGTTCTGACGTAGCTTCCTGAGATTTATCTTGACGAGTAGCTGGTCGTGATTGTGCTGATCCTTCTCTCAGACCTGATGGTGGCCAAAAACTTCTCGGTGGTGCTCTAGGTGGACTCATATTACTCCTTGGTCCTAATTGACTGAAAGGATACGCCCTGCTTAATCTTTCCAAAGCGCTGGTTCTCTCTGGAGAGAGAGATATAGGTTGATTTGTATCCGTAGCCCGTATCGATGAAGTTCGCCCAGGTTGATAAGAAGAATCATTAGATTCCCCATTGTGATATGATGCAGTACGTCTGGATCGTGATTGCCCACGATCACTCCGTTGTCCTGAATAGGTAGGTGCACCACCTTGAAGAGTTTGAATGAGTTGCCTCATAGATTCTTGCATGGCGGTTTGTCCTTGAGCCAGATTTGTCATAATTCCATCCAGATCCGGAGTTGCAGATGGATTTGGAGGATTTCCAGCACTTCCAGCATTTCGATTACTGGATTCTGGATTATCTGCCATTGATGATAAATGATTTTTATGAAAAACGATAGTAACAGTCGTTTCCCACAGACGGCGCCAATCTGTTGATGTAAAAAACTAGATTTCTCTAATTATTCAATCACAGATAAATAAATAAGACAAAGATTTTTAAAGTGGTTCGGCTAGGAATAAAGCCTACGTCCACTGTTATGTTATTGCGGAGTGTTTGTGTAATTCTTGATTACAAGTTCTCTCCAGAAATTCCCGTCCCCCTTGAATGGGGATGATACAAGGTATTTATAGCCCTTAGGCTGTACATGAAAGGGTCGATACATTAAATGATATACATATGAAAGGGTAATACATTTAATGCAGCGTGTACGTCAAAAATATAAACATTCAATGAATAGTTGAGCTGTTGATTATCTAGCAATTAATGATATGACCGAGGTGCATCTCGGACCGCCATAGTTGCTTGATGATCAGGAGTTCCTCGGAGCACTAGAGTACCTCGGAGCACTAGAGTACCTCGGAGGGCTGGAGTTCCTCGGTGCGCAAGAGTTCCTTAAAAAGAATCATGGTTGGTCGGGAAATGAACTTCCTCTCAGCTATTGTGCCACGTAGATTGACACGTGTCTTCGTATTATTCGTCCACATCAGCATATTAATTTTGGTATGAACACACGTGTAGGCTTTTTTGTCATGGATTTTAAAAACACCATCAGCCTCAACTTCTTATCATTGCAATGGCTCCGAGACTCTCGATGAATCTCTTCACATGCTCCTTGGGATTAGCGCCTTTCCCCGTCTACTTTGGTTAGATTGGAGGAATATAACCCACTAGGTAGGGTTAATTGTTATACGCCTCTGGGTAGGAGTGCGTAAGTCATCGTACACCAAGGAACTGTCTTCTTTAGACGTGGCTATAAACTTTAGCAGCTCTTTCTTCATATCCTCCAAGCTAGCTGGCGAAGGGCTAGCTGACTGCGGCATCACTAGGGTCGCCAAGACTAGTATGTTTGCTTTGTGGCCTACTGTTACAGCAGGAGCATCTGAAATTGCTCCCCACTCTGTAACACCAGTACTGTTGTCATGAGTGGGACCGTGGTAGGACGCGCACCGCCTGAGAATGGCAAAATAATGGGAAAGGCATTATTAATAGCAGGCATTGCCTCTCCTCCTATCACAGTGGGAGTCGGTATGGCCGCTAGCTATGTAACAAAGGAGTTCTGTCCCATGGGTGCACCTAAGATGGCTTGGGCTGTCGGAGTTTTTATGAACTCCGCGAATAAACCCATTAGCCCCTGCATTTGCATTTGTCCTATTCCTCCTTGCGCGACCATCATCTCCGTCACTCCAACACCGGGAGCAGTAGGCTCCATTCTTACCTTTCTCGTCTCCTCGAGTAATGCAACATTTTTTTCCTGACCCTAATAGTGTTACCCTCTGGCATCTTTTCCAAAGAGAATACCTCCCTAGCAGAATCGATAAATGTAAGATGTGGGTTCTTCAGATATAGTTAGTATTAAATGAGGCGTAACCCCCTATCAAGATCGAGACTAACACTCTTAGGTACGCAACATAAACAACAGTTACAGGTAAATCATATGCAAAGATATGCAATATTCAGGCTTGTATTAAAGGGCATATTAACACAGGAAATATTGACAAGCACAATAAATGCATGGGACCAGCAAGTGGCGTGTTCGGAGGGAGAAAGAACAATCATTCTAGGCACAATAAAGACAAGGCAGGAACTTCAAGCTCAGTTACTTCCTAATGATGGGTGCATTGAATTTGTATGGGAGTTAATGATATCATGAGAGTTCTTTAGTATAAGGAAATTTGGTAAATAATTCTGGGCTCTGGGCTTGTCTCTCCTTTTTGATTTATTTGTTTGGTCTTTTTTATATGGGGGAGAGGCTACTCGAGTCAGCATACCTTCGATCCCTCCGGTCTCGTGCATTAAATGCATGAGATATTGCATTTAATGCATGGGATCTGATAGTTTTGGTGGGAAACCATTCTATTGGCTGAAAGTATTGAGGGCATTAATAAGGGATATGACTCGTCAGCTTAAGGCTTACTCTAGGATGGCTAGGTGGTCAGGTTTGGTGAACTATACCTGCCATCCTAAGGATAAAGGCACTTGAGTGTGGCATTCTTGAGTTCCTGAACGTCAGACGTCGTGATGTTCGGAAGTGGTTCAAATAGTGACTATTGTTAGGTATCTGGTCACATCAGTCAGGCAGGATCGCACCCAAGTTACTTCGAGGAGATAACCTCGAGGGGTAAATATTATGGGAGATCGGGTAACTCGAGGATGTTCACTCAAATAGGTGAGAAATGAGTAGGCTCGAGTGACATTTGTCCTTGGTGAAGTTTTATCCAAGTATACCAAGAGGGTTGTTAATGATTCCCAACATTGCCTTGTTATCAATCTTCCAAACCATGTCCCTGCGAACTTCCCAAGAGAAGGTTGCTTGATAGAGCATGAGATCTCTCCCATACCCTACGAGGCATAGTCCTTCGTGGGTACTAAACAACTTCACTCGACATGTATATTCATAAGATAAAATACATAATGCAACATTCTATTTCTTATTACAAACTACTATCGTCCAGGTAACTTTCCTCTTCAGATTGGATCCTTCGAGCTAGGTCCATTAGAGGCTCTTCGAGGTAGGCCGTTGGATACTTGATGTGAGGGATACTCGAGGTGAGTCATGCGAACCACTTGTATAGAGAATCTTTGAAGTGTATTTGTGGGACATCCTTCTGAAAGAGTTGACGCTTGTGTTCAATTAAGAAATAATATAATAAACACCTTTTTAACCCAAATTAACCCTAAGCATGCAACTAGGTGTGATTGAAACAATATGAAATCATGCAAGAATTATTCAACACACAAAGTTAAGGAAAAATCCCCCTCAGGGGAAAAACCATTTGTATATCACTATAATTTGTAAGAGAAACGGATTACAATCGGATTACACTGAAATACAAGTTTTTGACTAAGAATTATCCTCGGGTATCAGATTCTGTATTCGCGGCTGGAATTATCCCTTTCCAGTAGGGTTGGCGGCTGGAACTGTCCCTGTCCAGTAGGGTTGCAATGAAGAGGAAGAAGCGGTCCACTTCACAAAGGGTTGAACAACAGCAATGGTGTTCTTGGGTTACCAAACTTGATTCACATAGATATGGAAGATGTGTGAATCTAAAAACCTAGAATCATAGGACTCAATAGGTGAAGACTTTAGGGTTGATATGCTCTGAAAAATGTGGGAAAGTCTTGCCGAAACCAACTACTGATCGTGGTTTAAATAAGGAGTCAAAACCCTAAAAAAAATCTGATACACGATCTGTTTGATTCTATCCAGGGCGGACAGGTCCGGGCCTTAGGCGGATCGGTCCGATAGCGGACCGGTTCTTTTAATTTGAAGCTGATTCGGTTCGCATTCGGTTCGGAGCTCTCTGGACTTAAAAGTGCAAGGCGGTCCGGTCCGGTCTTGGGCAGATCGGTCCGCAGTCGGATCGGTTCTTTTTATATAAAGGCGGACCGGTCCGGGTAGTCAGAGGCGGATTGGTTCGTTTTAATTTCAGGCGGACCGGTCCGGCTGACTGGATTTCTGAATTCTTCCTTTCTTTTGATCTTCGGATTCCGTTGATGATGAATGGACTTTGAATCTTTGCAACGGTGTTACGGCTAATGACATATACAAGTATGTTGGACAAAAATGTCCTTACAAATCTCCCCCTATGTCTATGCCGGAACAAACATAAAAAATCTGAATTATCTATAATCACAATGCCTATACAAGTCTACCCTTCCATGAACCCAAAAACTGAAAGTGGTACAAATGACTAAGGCTGCATCGTTTGTTCTTCGAATCTTCAGATCAGAAATCTCAACGTTTTTCTCATCAGGGTGTGCAATATGGGATTATCAAGGATGTACCTATACACATGAGATAAAGCAAATACCAAGTGACGTATCGAGTTTGAAATGAGTTAATAAACATATACGTATATACCAGATTTATGATAATTCTCAAATTTCAAAACTCCCCCATAATCAGATAATTCATCCTCCCCCTTTTTATGATGTCCTCAAATAGACAAAATGAGAGAAATGAAATAAACAAGCAAAGCCGGGGTGACACAAGGTATAAATCACACCATTAATGAACATAAAACAACCAAGTCGGTGATGGCGTAAATGAATGGGTGTGATCAAAATTCGATAGGAAAATTAAAGCATACAGACATGACATATGTGCACGATGAATATTGGATATTCCTAACGAATGAACTCGAATGCTTCCTTTGGTGTAAAAGATTGGAAATATAAGATATTGACTATATCAAATCTACAAATCAAAGCTCAAAGTGATTTCTACACCAATAACGTCCAAAATGATTTTCATGTTTTTTCAGGACTTTCAAGGAAGTGCAAACCTGTTTTTTCAATCTCCAACCAAACTCCCTCAGATTTATATTTTGAATACAGGAATACTAAATTCTCAAACTTTGGAGAATTGGGAGAAACCTAAATGGCCCATATTTGGCATGAATTGCTTTTTATTGCTTTATCAATTTTTTCGGGCTCTTTTAACCTCTTAGGACCTCGGATATTAAAATTCCTCCATTTTTTAGGTCGTTTTTAACGGTGTCTTTTGCGCAAAGGATAAGAATCAACTTTCGCAGCCCCTCCCCGTTATGAAAATATACACACAGTCTCACCAAAACAGTTTTCACATGCATTCCAATCTTGTCAAGTTTTATCGCATATTGTTCATTGTATAGACAGAATTGAGATAGAAACACTCAAGCCAATATGAGATAGACAAGTGCAATAATCAAATATAGCCGTGCATGTGTGCAATAAAGGATATAGGAGTCAAGCATGTAGGAAATATCACTAATTACATCTCAAGGATTCCAATCAATGTTAAGCACATGGATGAAATGATGTAGCCTCTCAAATCGCTATAAAACAGTCACATGGATAAATGGAATGAAGTTGTGACTTGGCTATCTTAAATGCTCATCCATAAAAGGCAAATCTCTTTTTAAATTTTTCAAAAATTTTATCAAAATAAAATCTTTTTGTGTTTTTCTAAAAATTTTTCTAAAAAGAAAATCTTTTTGTATTTTTCAAAGAATAATGAAAAGCAAAAATAAGTAAAACACACTAATAGTACAATCTAGCAATAGGCATCAGAGGATATGAAAATGACAATGCAACCTATGCTAGACACGGACCAATCCCTCAGTCAACTGTGCAAATCCCCAAAGACATCCTAAGACTCTCAAATCCAAGGGCATCTAAAGGTTTCGTGAAAATATCGGCTAACTGACGGTTCGTGGGAACAAAACTCAGGGTTACGACCTTCTCCTCAACCAACTGACGTATAAAGTGCTCGCGTAACCTGATGTACTTTGTGCGCGAATGTTGGACTGGATTGCGGGATATGTGTATCGCGCTCGTGTTATCACAGGAAATGGTCATGGTGTCCTGTGAAATCCCATAATCCTCCAACATTTGCTTCATCCACATGAGTTGCGTGCAACAACTCCCGGCGGCGATGTACTCAGCCTCCGCAGTGGACAAAGAGATGGAGTTTTGCTTCTTGCTCAACCAAGAGACAAGAGCAGAACCAAAGTAGAAACATCCACCAGAAGTGCTCCTACAACCATCTGCATCTCCGGCCCAATCAGCATCCGAATAGGCGGACAAACGGTCATTGGTATCAAAAGAATACCAAATGCCGTATGAGAGAGTTCCACTCACGTATTTGATAATACGTTTTAGAGCGAGTAAGTGAGACTCTTTCGGAGATGCCTGAAATCGCGCACAGACTCCAACACTATAGGCTATGTCGGGACGACTAGCAGTCAAGTAGAGAAGACTGCCTATCATACTCCGATACAAGGTTTGCTCAACGTCCTTGCCTGAAGTGTCCTTACTAAGCTTGGTAGAAGTACTCATAGGAGTACGAGCATGCTTAGCGGAGTCTAAACCAAATTTCTTCACAAGGTCTCTAACATACTTGGATTGAGAGATGAACATCCCATCCTCTAGCTGACGAACCTGGAGACCAAGAAAGAAAGTAAGCTCACCTACCATGCTCATCTCAAACTCACTTTTCATCTCCTCCTCAAAGTGGTGAGCATGCTGGGAGCATGTGGATCCAAAGACTATGTCGTCCACATAGACTTGGGCAACCAAAATAGCACCGTCATCTCTCCTGACGAACAACGTCATATCAACTCCCCCTCTCTTGAAGCCACGGGTTAAGAGATAGGAAGTAAGCCTCTCGTACTAAGCACGGGGTGCTTGCTTCAAAACATACAAGGCTTTACTCAGATAATAGACGTGATCCAGGTGCTTAGGGTCTTCAAACCCTTTTGGTTGTTCCACATAAACCTCCTCCTGTAGAATGCCATTCAGAAAGGCACTCTTGACGTCCATCTGATATAACTTGAAGTGCAGATGACATGCGATGGCGAGTAGTAAACGTACGGACTCAAGCCTCGCAACAGGAGCAAATGTCTCCCCAAAGTCTACACCCTCTATCTGTGTGTAGCCTTGAGCAACCAACATAGCTTTGTTTCTAGTAATAGTACCATTTTCATCTATTTTATTCTTGAAAATCCACCGAGTACCTATCACATTAGTATCACTAGGTCGGGGGACAAGTTCCCAGACATTGTTCTTCTTAAACTGAAGCAACTCATCCTGCATAGCGGATATCCAGTGTTCATCCTTGAGTGATTCCTTGTGATTCTTGGGCTCGACTTTGGACGTGTAGCAGTGATGACTAACAACGTTCTCTAGTTGAGCACGAGTCTTGACCCCTAGAGTGGGATCGCCAACAATGGCTGAAGGATCATGACTCTTGCGAACCCAAGGAGGTGTGTCCCCTAAAACAGGAATAGGGTCCACAGAGTGTGGGAGAGGAACAGGAAAATCACTGTCAGAACAGTCCTCATCCTCACAGTGAAGGTTGGGATCAATAACCATCGGAGGTTCGTCATCTTGCACAGTGACGTTTATTGATTCCATAACCTTAGAGCTCTTCAGGTTAAAAACCCGGTACGCTCTACTGTTCAATGAATATCCTAGCAATATTCCCTCATCGCTCCGGGAGTCAAACTTTCCTAATTGCTCTCTATCCCGTAGGATGTAGCATTTACTCCCAAAAACACGGAAATATGCCAAGTTGGGTTTCTTGCCAGTCGATAATTCATAAGGCGTCTTAAGTGTGTGTGGACAAAGATAAACCCTATTCACCGTGTGGCATGCAGTAGACACTGCCTCTGCCCAAAATCTCCTAGAGACCTTACGACCTTGAAGCATTGATCTAGCCATTTCTTGGATCGTTCTATTCTTTCTCTCAACAATCCCATTTTGCTGAGGAGTTCTCACAGAAGAAAACTCATGTTTGATCCCAATGATATCACAGTAAAGATTTACTTTTGCTTCAGTAAATTCAGTGCTGTTGTCACTACGCATCCTGTTAATATTGACTCCGTGTTGATTTTGCAGGATACGACACTTGGTCGTTAGGAATTCAACAGCATCTGATTTCTCTCTTAGAAAACTGACAATAGAGTATCTAGAGAAATCGTCCACCATCACGAGAATGTATCTCTTACCACCTAGACTCTCCGTGCGAGTAGGACCCATAAGATCCATGTGAATCAACTCAAGAACACGTGAGGTGGTAATGGAATTCAACTTTCTATGCGGACTACGAATTTGCTTTCCCAACTGACAGGGTCCACAAATCATGGAAGTTGGCTTTCCAAGTGATGGTAAGCCACGTACTAGGTCCTTTTTGACTAAACGAGATAAGTCTCTAACATTCACATAACCTAGATGTTGGTGCCACAGATCCATAGGAGTGATCGTGGCGCTGTTGCAGACAAGTGAGGATTTGGGCTCAGTCCCATAACAGTTATCCTCTGTCCTCACCCCTTGCACTAATAGTTTACCGGCTTGATTATAGACCTTACAAGCTTCCCGGTCAAACTTTACTACAAAGTCATCGTCGCACAGCTGGCTGATGCTGAGAAGGTTTACTTTCAATCCTTTGACGTACAAGACATTTTCTAGCTTAGGAAGTCCTGGTAACTCAACTGTACCTCGTCCTACAATGCTAGACTTACTCCCATCTCCAAAGGTAACTCTCCCATCATCATAATCCTCAATCTGAGTAAAAAGGGAGATATCACCTGTCATGTGTCTGGAGCATCCACTGTCAAAATACCACTGAGAGGTATTATGTGCTTTGAGAGCAACATGGACAACAAGGGCCTTTTTCTCTTTCTTAGGAACCCAAGAGTAGGTACCTTTTTGTATTCCCTTATTGTTGTTGGTTTTAGCCGGAATGCGGGGCGCATTCATTGATGGTAAGGTCATCCATCGGAATTCCTCCATCAAACTCTGTGATGTGGCGGCTAGAAACTCAACTCGCTCTCTTAGACTGGCAAACTCATCAGTATGATGTGGAGGAGTAAAAGTACGTCGTGTCCGACCCAAACTATAGCAAACATCCCTAAGGTGTCCATTTCTTTTGCAATGGGAGCAAAAGGGCACAGTATTAGGAGAACCTTGGTTTGCTTTTCTTGGTCGAACTCTCCTTCTTGGTTTTAGATGACGGCCATAAGGAGTCGTAGTAAACTCAAAAATTGGTCCCGGTGCAATTCGAGATGTGGAAGCACCATCAAAACCAATTCCTTGCCTGTCACCAAAACCTAAAGCGGGACCGAGGAGCATCTTTCCCATCTTCCCATATCTGTCCTCGATTTGTACCTTGACTTTCCTAGCTCTCTCAAGGTCATGAGTAAGCTGAGCAACAAGGGCTTCAAGTTTCTTTCGAGTCTCCATGGAGGAATGGAGCTCACTAGTAAGACTAGCCACTTGTTTAGTCAAGTCCGCTTTCTCTTTCTCAAAACTGCTCTCTCTCTCTAAGAAAATTCTCTTTACTAACCCAGGCAGACTCTCTCTCTCTCTCTCTCTCTCTCTCATGGCGGTGCAGGTGGAGGTCTCTCTCTCTCTATCGTCTCTTCTAACTCTTCTTCTAACGCGGTGATCCTAAGAACTAATGCCTTGTTACGTTTTTTAGTTTTGAAAGACTCATTATATAACTCGGTGTAGGCGCGTTGAAGGTTACTCTCGTCCTCACTACCTTCCTCCTCTCCCTCACTCTCTTCGCTCTCGCTGTCGAGGTGTCCCTGTGAAGTAGCATCCTCATCGTCGTGAGATGCACTAGGAGTACTCACATGACTAGCCATGAACGCGGTGAAGTTACGCTCATGTGGTGACTCATCTCCCGAGTCCACCGACTCGACCTCACTGTCGTCACTAAGGGTAGCATTTAGGACAGCTTTACCCTTTTCCCTATTCAAACGAGTGGCACACTCAAACGCTCTGTGTCCCTTACCGTCGCAATCAAAACACCTCTCACTGTCTTTAGGGGGTTCTTTGAAATCTTTCTTATCAAACTTATTTTTCTGAAAATTCTTTTTATCTTTGAAATTCCCGTTTTTCTTAAATTTCAGAATTTTCTTGAAGTTTTTAGCAAATAAGGCCAAATCATCTATGTCAAACTCACATTCAGAATCAGAAGTTTATATTTTTCTAGATGACTCGACTCTCTTTCTTGCCGACCCCTCACTTTTTCTCTCTTGGGCTTTAAGGGCAATTCCCTTATCTTTTGGCTTGGCAGATTTAGGAAACATGTCTATTTCATAAGTTTGTAAATCTCCTACCAGTTCTTCCAATTTTAGTGTATTTAAATTACCCAAGGAATTTAGCACAGTGACTTTAGGTATAAAACGCTTAGGAAGGGAACGAAGAATCTTTTTAACAACTCTAGCATTTGGAATATGTTCACCAAGATTATAGCTAGTATTAACAATGTCAGACAGCCTAGCATAAAATTCATCAAAACATTCATGTTCATGCATGGTCGTGGTTTCAAATTGAGTTGTTAAATTTTGTAATTTTGACTTTTTAACAACATTTGTTCCTTCATGGGTAAGTTGCAAAACATCCCATGCTTCTTTTGACGTGGTACACGTCATTATGCGTTTGAACTCATCAGGAGTGACAGACCCAGAGATAGCACTTAGACTATTAGAATTAAAAGATGACCATTTAAATTCTTCATTAGTCCAAGAAATGTCAGGTTTCAAGTTGGTCACATTATCAACAGTCACAGTGGGAGGAGTCCACCCTCGTTCATTCAAAATCCAGACACGTTCATCAATGGCTTTTAAAGCCGACCTCATACGGGCTTTCCAATAAGCATAATTTGTCCCGTCAAAAATAGGCATTTTAAAATATGACTTCTCCATTTGAACACGCACTTTTTCAAAAATCAATTTTTTCAGAAAATTGATATCTTAGAAAAACTTTGCGGAAAAAGGAATACGCGATAAATTAGCGTAACCTGCTCTGATACCAATTTGAAAGAGTTGACGCTTGTGTTCAATTAAGAAATAATATAATAAACACCTTTTTAACCCAAATTAACCCTAAGCATGCAACTAGGTGTGATTGAAACAATATGAAATCATGCAAGAATTATTCAACACACAAAGTTAAGGAAAAATCCCCCTCAGGGGCAAAACCATTTGTATATCACTATAATTTGTAAGAGAAACGGCTTACAATCGGATTACACTGAAATACAAGTTTTTGACTAAGAATTACCCTCGGGTATCGGATTCTGTAGTCGCGGCTAGAATTATCCCTTTCCAGTAGGGTTGGCGGCTGGAACTGTCACTGTCCAGTAGGGTTGCAATGAAGAGGAAGAAGCGGTCCACTTCACAAAGGGTTGAACAACAGCAATGGTGTTCTTGGGTTACCAAACTTGATTCACATAGATATGGCAGATGTGTTAATCTAAAAACCTAGAATCATAGGACTCAATAGGTGAAGACTTTAGGGTTGATATGCTCTAAAAAACGTGGGAAAGTCTTGCCGAAACCAACTACTGATCGTGGTTTAAATAAGGAGTCAAAACCCTAAAAAATCTGATACACGATCTGTTTGATTCTATCCAGGGCGGACCGGTCCGGGCCTTAGGCGGATCGGTCTGATAGCGGACCGGTTCTTTTAATTTGAAGCTGATTCGGTTCGCATTCGGTTCGGAGCTCTATGGACTTAAAAGTGCAAGGCGGTCCGATCCGGTCTTGGGCGGATCGGTTCTTTTTATATAAAGGAGGACTGGTCTGGGTAGTCAGAGGCGGATCGGTTCGTTTTAATTTCAGGCGGACCGGTCCGGCTGACTGGATTTCTGAATTCTTCCTTTCTTTTGATCTTCGGATTCCGTTGATGATGAATGGACTTTGAATCTTTGCAACGGTGTTACGGCTAATGACATATACAAGTATGTTGGACAAAAATGTCCTTACACCTTCTTTGTAAACGATCGATCTATCTGGCTAACTTAATCACTCACAGGGGGGGGGGGGGGGGGTGGTACACCCCCCTACATTCTTAGTCACTTTAGACTTTCTAGGTTTAATCCTCATTGTTGAGATATTTTTACAAGTCTTAGGTAGTAGTTGCTGCCGTAAAATTTAGCTACTTGTTGAAGGAGTTTCTTTAGAACCAATATATTCATCATTCCTATGATGTAGGCATCGAGTCGTGCCACTTATTTACATTTCTATGCTTATTTATTTTCAGTTCAGTCAGTTGTAGTTATTTTAGAATCTTCTCGAGTCAAACTTTGTATAAGATGTAATTTTATTTAGGTTTTGTTATTGGACTATTGAGATTATATAAATCCAGAATTGGAGTTTACTTTTATTGTCACTCAGATGGTATCATAGATGTATTATTTTATTTAACACTTTTGTTATCTCTTCTTGTATTCACTTGTATCGTTATATTTTTTTCGTTATCGTGATAATATTATCAAATATTTTTTATTTTCATAGTTTTTGTATTAGACACGATCAATCTATTGTTAATTTTGTGAGGTGTTATAAAATATCATTAATAACATGGGGTATTTTCATAACAAGAAGGCTATTTAAATTACAACATTAGCAAAGTATAATGGTCCCAATTTTAAATTTTCACTGGTAGGAAGAGTTATTTACATCATATATTGAATAATGACTTAGTAAAAACCTCATACAATACAGATTGACACAATTTTTTTACTTAACGAGTTAGCCATTAACATGTTTATCCGTTAGACCATATAAATGGATGATAAGACCCTATACAAGATTTAAACAGAACAATGATAAGTTCTCAGTCTGACACAATATGAATTATACATGTCTCTTAAGTATCAAATATGAGTTAGAGCAATTTTTGACAGAAACTCAATATGGACAAGACACAAACATGATAATGGCGAATCTCTCTCTCTCTCTCTATACCTAAAATTGTCACTACAACATAACGTCGATAATTGTTGTGCCCACACAACAAAACTTGCACACTTAATAAATGTTCCCCTTTTTAATTTATTACATGTACCAAAAACCTATTCATCCATATCTGTCGGTATTTTTTACCTTCGATGGTAATGAATGTTGTATTATATGGCCCACCCTCTCCAATATATAGTTTAACATTAGCCCAAATTACTCACCTAGCCACCACTAACGTAATAGTAGGTTCTCTTTCTCCCACGAGAGAGATAATCACCAAGGCCTTTCAAAGATTTGATGTGCCCCTAGTGGATGGTGAAAAAGCTTTCCTGCACAATGGCTTCACCTTCCTTCTGTCTTGCAGCCTTGGTGCTCAGTTCTATTCTCCTGCAGAACTGGAAGATGCTAAGAAGAACTGAGATATCTTTGCATATTGTGTCCCAAACTTCTAGTTTAAATTGTGGTTGGTGTTGTATAGTTTTATTCATTTTTCCTGGAAAGATGGTCCACAAAATCATGTTTTACATGTTTTTAAAGCCGCAAAACATAATGGAGACAAATATGTAAGTGAATTTGAAACCTAAGTCTGGATGTTGAAAGCAATTAAGTTCTTTTTTGTATTTGCTTCTTCTCATAAAACCATATGAGGTCACATCTCACAATATATTTTTTTATAAATCTATAGACACCACATTCTAGGACCCCCTAAGTATCTCCTTAGGTCCCTAGAACCTACCCATTTCACTTTAAAAACTCTAGATCGCACTCCGAGTACCGATCTAGAGTCCATCTGGCGTTCCTGGGCCCCGTTTGACTTCGGTCAACTCCATCGTCGGAGCGAAATCTCTTTGAATATTTTAGGGGAACTGAATCCCCTCTCCAACGGTCCTCCCCATGCATGAATCGACATAACGGTTTAGATGAATAAACCATTTTACTACCGAAGATCAATTCAGAGGACACCGAGAGCTCCCGGGCCCCAATTTGACCCCAATCAACTTCACCGTCGGATGGAAATCTCTTTGAATCTTTGAACGTCACTGAAACCCCTTTCCAACGGTCTATCCCATCTGTGAAATGACATAACCGTTTGGACAAACGACCAATTTTCCCCCAAAAATCGATTCGAAGGCCACCGAATGCTCCCGGGCTCCATTTAACTAAGGTCAACCCTTCGGCCAAAATGATATTGAATGAATCTCCTAAGGTCATGGAATACCCTTTCTAATTGTCCGCCTTGGGTGCAATTATGACATACAGTAAGGAAGGATGATTTGTTTTACTCTGAGAGGTCATTGGGAACTTTCGAGTCCCGATTGATCAAGGTCAACTTTTCGAACCATGTAAACTCTTTAGAATGTTGAAGTAAATCTCTTAGAATTTCCAACGAACTGCCCCATGTGCAATTCTAACTTACCATGGGGACAAACGATCCATTTCCATTCAGGGATCTCCCATCCAAAGGACCGGCGTGCGCTTCCGAGCCATATTGACCCGAGAGAGGCCCAAGAAGGTATCAGAAGTAACCTTCTAATGGTATCCCCCATGCATGATTAGGATCAACAGATTACGTTCTACAACTATTTTTCTAAGAAAATCTGCACAAGACTGCCAATCGGTAGGTCCCAGACCCTGCGTATCGGCAGTGTGCCTAGGGTCACCTGCCGACTGAAAGGACAAGGGCAGTGTCGATCGTCAACCCCCTGACCCTATAAAAGGAGGGTATGACCTCACTAATAAGACACCAACACCAGAGATCAATCAACAACAGTGATCCTAGCAACATTCTCTCAAAATCAGCGAAGTTCCCCATGTGAAGTTACATTCAAGCTCACATTCCCATCCTTTTCATACCCTATTAAGTAAAATCATATTCTCTCTCATCCAACACTCATCTCACATTCAAGGGAGTTCATCCAAGATCAAAGATCACGCTTTAAAGAAGGTCCAATTCCTCCCCTCTCTCTTTAAATACCTTATTTTTGAATAAATTTCATTAGATTCATAATCTAGTTCCTGCTTTAGTTCATACACATTAATATTTACATTTTATTAGTATATTTCACAAACTTTATTTTTTATAAAAAAAGAAAACAAACAAAATCGGGTTACGCCCATAAATTCCGAACGGAATTATTCATCACATTTTTTCAAAACCAAAAATACATTTTCTACACACACACATCTATAATAAAATTTCGTTCGAATTTATGGGATAAACCCCACCCCCATGCCACATTCGAGCTATGTGGACTTTGATGACTTTATAGGCTATATAGACGTTTCGAATTAAAACTCGAGACTCGAGTCCAATTTTCCAATTTTTTAATTTTCTTAATTTCAAAAATTTCCCAATTTTCGTAAAATCATCCATTTCCATGTTTATCATATGCTTGTATTACATAGTATGATTGTTAGCGTTTCATCCAACACGCATTATCGTTTCATAATAACGAAATAATATCGCAATAAACGCACATATCCTTTTTTTTTATATATATTGTTATGGGAAGATTCCTATGGATGACCTCACTCGACCTTTCCCATGGTATGAGTTGAATGATTCCGATCTCCATTATATATACACAATCACACATTTCATGGAGAAATAAAGGAAAACAATAATACTAGCCCATGAGAGATCGAAAGGGCGAGATGGGTCTATTAGTTTCGTATGCATCAATTTGTCCTTGATGCCGCTCTCTTGAAGCGATAACATGTTCTTTTTCCTGTTTTGTGCAAAATAGGCTGGCGAATCCATCTATTTACATTTACCCTATACTGACGACGGTCGAAGCGACCTGAAAAAGGGGGCGAGACCTCAATCTTTCGAAGGATCCTCCACCCCCTTCAGCTCGAAGATTTCCCGGGATGGCCACAGTGGCAACTCCGTTGGGGACTTTTTTCATAATAGGGATAGACTTGGTTTACATTGGTATTTTTATTTCCTTGTGTGAGTATGCCCCCATTTATACATTCCCCTTTTCTCTCCTTATTTCATGTACAGAAAAAACCCCATGCTTATGCCACTACTCTCACACTTGTAGAAATTCTCCATGTACACTTCACACCACGTTCACCCAGGTTCACATTCACCACTTAGAAATCCATGCTTAGGTGTCACTAACACACACCTTCACTTGTATATATCCATGATCACTTGTAGATAATCACACACCATTCACTCTCACATATCTATTCTTAGTATTGGTTTATTTCTTATACATCATCCCCCGGCTTGGCGTGATGACCATCAATAAAGATACTATCTTCGTAAGATACTAATCAAGAATCATGCATGATGCACACAACATCACCACAAAGAATTGCTATTGACCAAATTTTGTCCCATAACTGGGGGGTCACTTAGTGATGGGCTCTGGTCTGACAGGTTGTAGTTAGCCTAAGAGAAATGACTCTCACCTTTTATTGGCCAAGTGACTTCGATATATATCGAACAATTCCCTCGCATCGTACCATTTGACCGAAGTCATGACTGGAGGTATATCACAGGGAACTCGTTCATGTACGTCAAGTTTATTGAATTAGCTCTCACACGTACTATCCCCATGAGATATATAGTGAGGCAATTCATGTACACTCAGGTATATCAAATGGCTTGACCACACATACTGATTGACCTCAAAAGCAATATGTATATCGTGGAAGTCATGCCAAGGGGGGACCCTTCCAATTAACCCAACAACTGCATACCCGCATATAGGTGTCAAACCTAGGACACGCATATTTAGTTTGTCGATTTCAACCCAAAACTCTGTCGAAATTTTGGGTCGGCATGTCGCCTAAATTTCTGCGCATTTTTTAAAATGGGACCCTATCCACGAGTTTGATAACAAGTCCAACCATAGTTTTTACATATTCTTCAAACCCAATTTTTTTCATGCTTGATTCCCGTCCG
The DNA here is from genome assembly GCA_949130495.1 of Sambucus nigra. Lineage (NCBI taxonomy): Eukaryota > Viridiplantae > Streptophyta > Magnoliopsida > Dipsacales > Adoxaceae > Sambucus > Sambucus nigra. The sequence continues at coordinate 215,684,818 of OX422214.1, read as the reverse complement.
ACATTTATCCTTTTGCATTTAGTTAAACCTAATAAGTAAGAACCTAATAAACATAATAATAATCATTCTCAGGCACGTATCTCACTTTTCCTTCTTTCTTTTTCCAAAACGTATCCAAAAACATTTTTCCTCTTTTACCAAAAATACCAAAAATATTTTCCCCCTTTTGTCCTACTAAAAATATTTTTCCTTCCATGTGTCCAAAAACATTTTGTCCAAATCTTTTCCAAAAAAAAATATCAAAAATATTATTTTCTCTTTTCCAAAAATAAATCCCAATTCTTTCTCCTTCTCAAGTCGATCGCATACCCTTGGCCTGAGTCCCTATTGGCTTCGGTCTTCAGTCGAACCGCCCTGAAGCTTCATCAGTCCCCTTACTTACTTCGAGTTTGATATTCATCCACTTTTCATGGGGAACACAGATCAAGTACCGAATGTGCAGTCGGATTTGTTAACAGTTCTAGCTCAACTTACTACCAAGATTGACAACCTTCAAACCGAAGTTCATAAGTTGCAATGAAACTGGGTCCCTATTCTCGAAGAGCCCGAGGTCCTCTTACCTCGCTCTATGGTTCCACCTGTACCCAAGCCTACTTGGGTTCCCGAGGAATACCAGCATGATTCACGTGCTCCTCCTGTTAATGGGTCGCCACCAACCCAGCTTCCTATGTTGAATCTTGCCCATCCAAGGGCTAACTTACCTATGACCATTGATCCGAAGGAGGAAAAATTGAACAAAGTCAAGGAATAGCTCAAGATGTTGACCAATAAATTCGATCAAGTCAGACTCTCTGGGAATTACATGGTCTACACCAACATGTATCCATATCCTAAAGCCAGGTTATCGAAAAAATCCACGATACCCAACATCGAGAAATTTGGGGGTAATGGACCTCCAATTGTTCATATCTATAGTTATCACTGAGCCATGAATCTCTTTGGGCACTCTGAGAAAATAAAGGCCCAAATGTTCCAACAGACCTTGAAGGATAGCACTCTCCGTTGGTTCTTATCTCTCGAAGAGTCCAGAATCTACAGTTGAGAAGATGTTGCCCATGATTTCATATCATAGTACATGTACAACGAGGAGTTAGAGGTTACCTGTCGTGATTTAGAGCTACTTAAGCAAAAATCTTGGTAATCAATCAATAACTTCATAGTAGGATGGAGAGAAAAATCATCCACCATGACAATCGACCTTTCGAAGAGAAGAAAGTTAGCATTATGAAAATGAACTTCTTACCCCATGTTCAAGCAACGATGGGAGGACAGTATTACCCACATTTTTTAGCCATCCGAGAAGTAGGAGTGGGGATATAAGAAGGCCTGGCCAAGACAGAGGTTTAACTAAAGAAAACATCTGGACACTTCACTCTAAGAAAGTTTGAAAAACCTGCCAATATCTTAGTTTCCACCATTAACACCATCTCTCAGCCTACTTCTTGATGGGCACTAAAAAGCCGCTATAACCCAGTCCGAAAGGAATAAATCGAGCATCATGCTCCCATATCTAAAGTTTACCATGCCCTCTTGAGCCAAAATCTTACCAACTCCTTGGAACCTCGACCAATACCAAACCCACTTCCCAAAAATTCCAAGCCAGATGCCCACTGTAACTTCCCTCAAACCGCCGGTCATACCACCAACCAATGTTTTCACCTCTGAAAAGTGATCCAAGGATTGATTGACCAGGGTATCATCGCCTCACTATCCAATCCTAAACCAAACACTACCATAATCCCCTCCCGAATCATACAAATTCCATGTTCCTAGAAGAAAACCCAGAATTTGACTCATCTTCCCAGATCATACCACGTAAATCACCAATCATACCCATATACCCTCTCGAAGTTCTCCAAACATATCCATACTTTTCCTTACACCCTTCTAGATTTTCCGATCAGTCCTTGTCACTCTTCACCAGAGCATGCATCGTTATCGGCAACCGTTCTGGAGGTAAAGACATGAAACTATCAGAAGTGTTGACCCAACTCCAAGAGTTTGGGCTGAAATTACCCCCAGATGACCGTCGACTGTCATAGATTCAGTATGTTATTCTTAGAAGATTAAAAATTAGCCTGAGAGTCAGACAATTTTATGGTACCGACTAATGAAGTCATTTTAAATGATATGGTCCAGATCATGGTGGATTTATTTTGACAGAGATGTGATGTTTGTAGTATATCAGGGCTATTGGATGCTTTGAAACTACAAGGGGGTCTAGTCCCTTCACTTTCACACGTCCCCACCAAATGGGAGGACTTATATGAAGAGTCCGTTGAAGTCGTGGAATGTATCAAATTTTCATGGAAAAATAATATCGTTTCCACCGGGTGGGGGGGGACGAATTCGATGATTCAAACGAAGAGAATAGTTAAGAAAAGACTAGTCTGATAGTCAACATGTGTGGGATGATATCATTTGATGAGTTACTAGGAGAGATCAACAGTGTGGATGAATAACCTGATATCAATAAATAAACAGGATTTCTATTTTTCCCTCCTTATGTGAACCACATGACCAGGTCAGGAAGACATTACCAAATCCCAAGCCTACAATCATCAGTGAATAATAAAGGAAGGGTGTCGAGAATCTTTCTATGCCAGAAATGACCCTGGAGAAAAGCAAGATCCTCGATCAACTAAAGAAAAACCAAGCCAATATCACTCTATGGGGACTTTTAGGTATTCCCAGCTACACCGAAATGCCCTAATCAAGCTACTCACAGGACCCACAGTTACTCCCTCAACGACGCTAGAATAAGCAGTAAATCTAGTCGGATCCTTGACTTCTACTAAAAATCTTCTCCTTCTCTGATGAAGAAATCCCTAAGATGGGACAAAACCACAATTATGCTCTCAACATCTCTGTCGAAGTCATGGGGAAAAATGTCCCACTTTATATTTTCGATAATGAATCAACTCTTAATATTTGCTCGTCGAGGATCCTCAATTGTTTGAGATTGAAAGTGAGCGACCTTGCTCTAACCTCTAGCGTCATACATGCCTATGATATAGTACCCATCAGGAGGTATTGGGATCTATAAATCTTGCTATATGGGCTGGCCTTATAAATCCTGTTGTTGAATTCCAAGTCATTGATGTCCTAACCTATTTTAATCTGTTGCTCGGATGACTGTGGCTCCATAGTATCAATGGGGTGCCTTCTTCCCTTCATCGGAAACTAAAATTCTTCGCTAATGGGCAGATTATTACCATTTTAGGTGATGATGACAATACCAAGAATGTAAGCATCAATAATCAAGTACTTGAAATACAACACGAGACAAATGATATGCTTCATTTAGGTTTTCGTGTTAAACCACTTCTACTCCCAACAGGAGATTATTTCAAAGATAAGGTTCGTCCAAAATATGACCCCCATGGAAAGGTCAATGTAATCCAGATGTTCAAGAACATGCACTTCATGCCCAGAATGGGGCAGGGAAAAAGACAACAAGGGATACTTGAACTTATTGTATTAAAGAAGGACTTCCCTCCCCGTGGCTTAGGCTATAAGGTATCAGAAGAAGAACTCAGAATGATCCATTAGCCTTGACTAAAAAGGAGGTCAGAATGCACCAAAACTTTCTCGGGAGATTTCCTAAATGATAGATTCATTAGAGAGGGCGAAGATTTCCTCTTCTACGGCTTCCCCAAACCATGGTATAACCATGAAGATAAAAAAAATAAAACCAGGAATAGAGACCTTCTTTCATGACAGATACCCATGGGCTGAGAGTTCACAGCACCCTGTACAATCGCTCATTGAAGATATCGAAGACTCTAAGGAAAGTGACTATGAGGATTATTTCGATTTAAAGACACTGGGGCTAACACTCTGCATGATCCACTCAGTGGCTACCTCATCGAATCCATCCCATACGATCAAAGCTACTAATTCACCTCTCCTCAACTGGCATGCTGTACTAGTGCCACCTGCTGATATTCAACCTAACCCTGAGGTTTATCCCATTTCCCCTTCTTTGGTTGTTCTTCCTAACTCTGATGTAATCAAAACCTCCTTTGATGAGGTCCTCAATGCTGTTTTTCCTATCAATGAAATAAATAAAGATTTTAAGAATCTTGGTGTGACTTACATGACTTATTTTTATTCTAATCAAACTCTTGATGATGATGATTTTGCAAATGAACAATTCTTAACTGATCTAAATAAGGTTAATAAAAATAATAAAACCGCGTTCAAGTTAATGAAGATGAAACTATTGTTATTAATCTCGATTTAGTAGCCAACTATGCGAGATTAGGATAAGAACCTTAATAAGAATGAGCGCGCATAACACGAGGAATTACTAAAGGAATTTATGGACGTCTTCACTCGGTACTACGACGAAATGCCCGGTATCGACCCTGAGATATCTCATCACGAGATTCCAACTCTCTTTGAAAGCAACAAATGGTCACTCAAAGTTAAAGAGGACGTGGTTAAACAACTAAATGTGAGCTTCATTCGTATGATCGAATCTCCCACATGACTAGCAAATATCGTACCCGTGCCGAAGTCCGAAGGGAAGGTTTACTTGTGCATCGACTATCTAGACTTGAACAAGGCCTCTCCATAGGATGATTTCTCGCCACCCAATATCAACATAATTATGGACAATATGGCCAGTTATGCTCTCAAGTCGTTCATTAATGGGTTTTTCGGATATAACCATATCAAGTTGCACCCTGATCACCAAGAGAAAAACTCATTCATCACCCCTTGGGGATCCTTTTGCTACACTGTCATGCCATTTGGTCTAAAAAACATAGGGGATACTTACCAGAGGGCTACCACAATAATTTTGCATGATCTGATACACAAGGAAGTCGAGGTATACATAGACGACGTGATTATCAAGCCCAAGACTAGGGAGGGTCATGCTCCCACTCTCTAAAAATTCTTTAAACGACTGTGACAGTACCAGATGTGACTTAAACCACAAAAATGTGTCTTTGGCATTATCGAAGGAAAACTCTTGGGATTCATGGTTAGTGAGAAAGGGATAAAAACATATCCTACGAAGATTAAAGCTATACTCGAGAAGCCACCACCCCGAATGGAGAAAGAAGTCTGGGGATTCCTTGGGAAATTATAGCACATCAGCCAGTTCATCAGCCAATTAACTTCAATTTGTGAATCCATCTTCAAACTCCTCTGATAGGACTCAACCAAGGTCTGTAACGAAGCTTCCCAAGAAGACTTTGACTAAATCAAGCAATATCTAACCCAACCTCCAGTACTCATGCCACCGCAGCCTAGTCTTCCATTACTCCTATAACTAACCATAACCAGTACTGCAGTTGGGGATTTACTAGCCCAATACCTTAAAGAAACTCGTAAAGAGATATCCATCTACGATATAAGTCGCAAGTTGGTCGGGTACGAAGTTAACTACACTGCCTTAGAGAAAGCATGTGTCCCTCTTGTCTTGGTTACCGAAAAGATATGGCAATACATGCTCGCCTTTCCCATCAAACTTGTATCTCAAATGGATCCTATCAAGTACTTGCTCAAGAAACCTGCCCTGTCCAGTCGAATGGCCCGTTAGTTGATGCTCCTAGCTGAATTTGATATCACCTATGTGACGTAAAAGTCCATGAAAAGAAGAGTCATCTTTGATTACCTTGCTGAATACCCCATGGAAGAGGCCGATGTCTGGATCTTTGAGTTCCCAGATGAGAATATCCTTTATACCTCCCAAGAAGGCCTTCGATGGAAAATGTTCTTCGATGGCGCTGCCAACAAGAAAGGGTATGGCACTCGAACACTCTTAATTACCCCTGATGACTCTCATACTCCCATTGACATCAAGATGGATTTTTCTTGCACCAACAACATGACTGAATATGAGGCATGCACGGTAGGCCTCAAAGTTGCCCTCAAGAAAGGAATTCAATACCTCGATGTTTATGAGGTTCATCCCTCACCATAAGTAAAAAACTTAGAAAATTAAAAGTCAAGGATGAGAAACTCTTATCCTTCCATGCCCACCTTGAAAATATAGCTTCCCAATTCCAAGAAATCACCTTCCATTACCTACCTCGAGCAAAGAGTAACCTAGTCTTACTACCTTAGCCTCCATGGTTAACATACCCGAAGGAACAACTATAGCCCCTTTCCTTGTCCAAAGGCTAAACCAACCCATTACTACCACATCAAACTCATCACAGAGGAAGATCCGGAGATAACCAACGATTGGTACTATGATATTTGGTGCCTGCTCAAGCATGGTAGGTATCCTGAAGGTTCTGACAAGAAAGACCGAGCAACCCTCCGCAGACTGGCTACCCAGTACATTATCTACGAAAAATCTCTATTTAAGAGAAACTTTGATGGAACCCATTTGCATTGCATCTGAAAAACGTTGCTAATGCCGTTTAATACAAGATTAAACTGTATAAGAAACTCCGAGATGTTTGTTGAATAAACCATTTTATTTTGAAAATAAAAATTATAAACAACAAGATGTGTTTACAAAAACTTATGTACGAGAGTAATCAAGACTTTGTAATAAGTTTTAAAACAAGATAGTTTCAAAAATTCAGCACACTATAGAATGAGATGAGTAGATGAAGATAATCAGAACACACAGTTTTTAACGTGGTAAAACCTCTCCCAATAGAGGAAACATCCACGGTGACTTCTAAGTCACAAAAGTAAAAATCCACTAACAACAAATAATAGTTACAAACAATACAACATACATGCACACAAATCAACCTATTCTAAGTTTAGGAATATACCCCACTTGGTGTCCTTCTAACTTCTCATAGATCTGATTGTTGATGATGTTCTTCCAGTTTGATAACTTCCTTTGCTTTAGATTCCTTACGTCGACTCAATAATCTTTGATCTTATTCACAACACTTCCAGTGTGGTAGTGTGTTAAGTGTTTGTGATGTGATTCCTATCAACATGCATGAACTCACACACACTTAGTTTTACAGACAGTCCTAGAAAATTACATATAAAGACGATATGCTGTGATTTTCTTTTATTTCTTTCTCACAGAACTTGAAACCTTTTTTACCTTTAATATATCCCAGATTCCAAGGATATCTTGCTTCTAAATCGGTCAAGATCTTAATCAATCTCGGTTTTTTTTAAAATATTTTTGAGATTGAAAATCTCCAAGTGTGAATCCAACTAGCTCAAGGTTAAGTTTCGTAAGAATAGAAACCATAAAATATTTACAGATCTAAATCAGTAAAGATTTTCTTAAAACGAAAAATAAACATGCAGATCTAGTGAAATATAACATGCAAAGTGTAGATCTACAATTTCTATAAAGAAGAAATACAGATCTTTACACGAATGTTTAAGTTGGTAATAAGATCACAGACTAAGAGGTTACGGCTTCAATATGAACAAACCACTCTCTCTCTCAAACACTCAAGGTTGTGTTTGGGGTTATGAATATACGAAGGTTTGAATAAGAAATGAAGTGTTTAGGGTTAGGGTTAGGGTTTGGCTAACACAGTTTCTTTTCTCTCTCTTCTCTCTTTTCTTTTCTCTCTTCTCTCTCACTTCTCTCTTCTCTCTATTTTTTCTCTCTCGGAAATGACGACTGCCAAAAGTCTTGAAATGTTGAGAAATAGAGGGTTTATATAGGAGTGGAGGAAGGTTCTGGATCGACGAAGGCAATCAAGGGATGAGATCAGGTCTTCCTAATTTTGACTAGATCTAAGGGTTATAAAATAGCGGTGGTTAAGTTGAATGTGATTGGTTCATAGAGATAGCACCAGGATTGACTAAAAACACATGCAGACCATCGATAAGGAATGATCTAACGATCAGCAAACCACCAGGCAATCCTTTCACAAAACAAACACAAATTGATGCATCAGGCAAGTGACAAGTGTTGGCATATAAGAGGCTTACAGACGCGCGTCAAAAGTAATTATAGGCAGCACCCTGAAGTCTCTAGCGCATTTACATTCTACCCAATCAAACATTCCAATGAAAAATGAAGTTTCCAAAATAGAATATTAACCCCACAAATTTTATAATCACATTTTTATTAATAAAAACATTATTTAAAAAATGTTTAAAAATTCCCAAAAAATAATTAAAGCCACATTTTAAGGGGAATTAATCACACAATCAATTTTAAGCAATATATACACATGTATGCACTTCTAATGTGTGTAGTGTGATTCAATTTTATACCTTCTTGGATCATTGAAGAGGATTAGAGAGAATGATTCTGAGGTTCTTTGGATTCTAGGTTAGACAACCAATTTTGTCACTATTTCCAAATTAGTTGAGCACTCATACAATATAGACTTAAGTAAGTCTAAGGTATAAGGTGCTTCAATCTCCGCCTTTGGAAATATGAGACAAAATCTCCTTTGAGTTAGCTTAAAATCTTAGGGAACCAAAAAAAATAAAACCTAGTCCTATACAAAAGATACTATCTACCCATTTCCTAGAAAGTCAAAAATTACATAACTCAACTATTTACAAAATTTGTACACTAGAAATGGTAGACAATCAGTAGAAGAGATTCCTGCAAATATGCACACTAAGATCAAGCAGTTTAGATGAAATGTGAACAAAACATAGAACCCGTAAGACTCAAATTTCTCCCCCATTTTGTCTTAAATGGACAAAGGGTAAAACTTAAGGTCTTAAGAGTTTAATCAGCACATACCATACCTATAGAATTTCGCAAATACCGAAATCTGTTATAGTCTAGAGGTTTAGTGAACATGTCTGCAAGTTGCAGATCAGTAGGCAGGTAATGGATTTCTAACTCCTTAGTTTCAACAAGTTCGCGTATAAAATGATGTCTTATTTTAATATGCTTAGTTCGCGAGTGTTGAACCGGATTTTTAGATATGTTAATAGCGCTTTGATTGTCACAATACAATTATAACTGATCTTCTTTAATCCCATAATCGCTTAACATTTGTTTTATCCATAACAATTGAGCACAGCAACTTCTTGCTGCTATATATTCGGACTCAGCCGTAGATAAAGATGTGCAATTTTATTTTTTGCTACTCCAACCAACTAAGTTATTGCCGACATAATAACAGGCACCTGATGTACTTTTACTGTCATCAGTACAACCGGCCCAATCAGCATCAGTATACCCTATGATGGTGCTACAGGTATCCTTAGTATACCTAAGTCCAAGATTAAGAGTGCCTTTTATGTACTTTATGATACGTTTTACACAGGATAGATGGCTCTCTTTAGGGTTATTCTGGTAACGAGCATACAGACATACAACATACATTATATCTGGTCGTGAGGCAGTTAGATAGAGTAGGCTACCAATCATACTACGATAAAGTGTGGAATCAACGTACTTTCCATTTTCATCTTTGCATAATTTAACAGTAGTACTCATAGGCGTTTTGGCAACTTTAGCATTATCTAAACCAAATTTCTTAACAAGATCTAAGGCATACTTGGTTTGAGAGACAAATAGACCATCAGAATTCTGTTTCACTTGAAATCCTAAGAAAAGTTGTAGCTCCCCCATAAGGGACATATGAAACTCCTTATGCATAATAGCAGAAAAAGATTTAACTTCAGAGTTTGACGTAGACCCAAAAATGACGTCGTCTACATAGACTTGGGCTATAATAATGTTTTTGTCAAAATGTTTGACAAAGAGAGTCTGTTCATTTCCTCCTCTCTTAAAACCCTTATCCAACAAAAAGTTGGAAAGGCGTTCATACCAATATCTAGGAGCTTGTTTTAAGCCATACAAGCCTTTTTTAGACAAAAGACATGGTCAGGATATTTAGGGTTAATGAACCCTTTGGGTTGTTCTACATACGTTTCTTCGGACAGAATTCCATTGAGGAACGCAGACTTGACATCCATTTGATAAAGTGTAAATTTTAAGTGACACGCTATGGCGAAAAGAAGTCGAACAGATTCAAGCCGAGTGACGGGGGCAAATGTCTCGCTAAAATCTATCCCTTCTATTTGTGAGTAACCTTGAGCAACTAGTTTAGCTTTGACTCTAAGGATTACCCCATTTTCATCAGATTTGTTCTTAAAGATCCAACGTGTCCCAATAACATTTTTGTTACAAGACATCGTGAATGACAAATTGTAAAAGTTCTTCCTGCAATGCAGAAATCCAGTGTGGGTCATTCAATGCTTCATTAACATTTTTCGGTTCCACAAGGGAGACGAAACATGCATAATTAGCATAATTTCTTAACTGGGATCTAGTACGAACTGGCTCATTAGGATTACCGACCACGTTGTCAATGGGATGATCTTTAGAGACCCAGCCAGGTACTTCTGGACACTCAATAGGTAATGAGTCATCTATTTCTGGTGAATCAGTTTTGAAATCATTTTCAGATTCAACCACAATAGGTGATTCAGATATCTTATTTTCGACAATAGTATCGCTTACAATTACATTTATCGATTCCATGAGGGCCTTAGTACGCAGATTGTATATACGATAAGCACGACTGTTTGGAGAGTAACCTAAAAAGATGGCTTTATCACCACGTGTCTCGAATTTAGACAAATGTTCTCTGTCTTTACAGACATAACACTGACTTCCGAAAGTTCTTAGATATTTCAGATTAGGCTTCTTGCCGTACCACAACTCATAAGGGGTTTGTTTAGTGTTTTTTCTAAGGTAAACCCTATTAATAATATGACATGCAGTTCTAATAGATTCTACCCAGAAGTATTTAGGTAGGGATTTGGCATGCAGCATGACACGTGCCATCTCTTGAAGAGTTCGGTTTTTCCTTTCGGCAACACCGTTCTGCTGAGGAGCCTTAGGGGCACTAAATTCGTGTTTGTAACCGTTGTAGTCACAATATTAACCTATTCCTGTGTCTATGAACTCTCCCCCTCTATCGCTACGAATGCGATTGACTTGTGTGTCCTTCTCATTTTCAATTCTTAATAGAATTTTCAAAAAATTCTGAAACGTGTCAGATTTATGTTTCAAGAAGGCAACCCAAGTGAATCGTGTGAAATCATCAACCATGACAAGGATATAACTCTGTCCACAAAGACTAATAGTTCTAGAAGGACCAATAAGGTCCATATGAATGAGATCTAGAGGTCTAGAAGTGAGAATGTCTTTAACCTTTTTATGCGAAGCCTTAACTATTTTTCCTTCTTGGCAATGACCACAGACAACCCTGGAAATAGGTTTAATTTTAGGAATCCCTCTAACAATCTCTTGACTAGACAATCTACCAAGGATATCATAACTTAAGTGACCCATACGATTATGCCAGATTTCATTGTCATCCATTCTGACAATGTTACAGGTTTCAGAACCAGTCTTGACAGTATAACAATTGTCAGGTGTTCTAAATCCTGTAATAATGCATTCACCTTTATCATTTAGAATTTTACAATTGTTCTTTGAAAAGGTAAGTGTATGGTCAGAGTCACAAAATTGTTATATACTTAGGAGGTTGGCTTTAAGGCCTTTAACTAATAGTACATTTTCGAGAGTAGGTATTCCCTCTTCTTTTAGGGTTCCTTTACCTATGATCCGGGATGAAACTCCGTCACCAAAAACTACTTTGCCTCCAGCAAATCTGGTTTTGTTTAAGAGTTTGGTTTCATCTCCTGTCATATGTTTGGAGCATCCTGAATCTAAATACCAACCAGATGAAGTGTGTTCAGCTTTTAAAGCAGTGATAACAATGTTACACTTCATTTGGGATAAAATATCATCTTTTCTAACCCAAATAGCTCTAGTTTTAATTTTGCGCAAGTTTGCCCTCATTTGATAAAATTTTCGAGAAACAACTTTTTGTCGAAAAACATTTGGAGCAACAAACTGATTATTGTGGAAAGTTTGAGCTTTTGGTTTAGGAAAGTTTCTGGGAGCCTTTCTCTTAAATGAACTCTTAGTTTTGGTCTTTCTATTCCTGTAGTTAGAGTTCTTGTCAGGTTGTCTTGGAAGGACATAATGGTTACGATTTTGCCTAGAATAGTTAAAGTTCTTGTAGACAGAAGTGTTGTACACATGGGTGTTTAGACGCCTAGCATAACAACCTTCAAAGGAATGACCATAAATGTCACAGTACGAGCAATATTGATTGCTTGAGGGATGAACTTCCTTAGGAAAACTTCTAAAAATGGGTTTAACAGCATTCTGTTCAGAAGTCCTATTCCTAGGAGGGATGGTTTTAAAGGTAGATTCAGCCTTTCTGATCAAAGGACAGATGTATTTAGTCTTAAGTGTAGTGTCAGCCTTAGAATTACTAGACTCTCCAATGTCTTTTTGTTGTTGCTTTTGATCAAATTCCTTTTTAATAAAATGAAAATCTGGACATGTTTCAATTGGTCTTTTGCCCCCAGACACAAACTTAATAGGTTCAAGATTTATAGTTTGTGGTTTATTCTTAGGACAAAATCCAATACCGGTTCTATCATCAGAATTGGTCTTGGAGTCAACAACAAAGTCAGTAAAACAATTTGAATTGTTTTCAAACTTAGAAATTTTTTTGAAAACAGTAGCTGTCTTTGTTTTTGCTTCCTCCAGTTCTAATAATGTTCCCTTGTATTTCATTTCCAGGGTTTCATTAGTTTTAGTCAACTCTTTTATTTTTTGATCAAAAGCTTCAATTTCAAATTGATGAGACAGACACTGGTTAGTGTATTATTCGGCATTCAGCTTCACAATAAGACTTAGATCATCTAATTTCTTAGACAGGTCTCTAACAGTCTTCTCCAATCTAGTGCCTTTTTTAAGAGTTTTAGCATACAAAGTATGGATATCTGGGAGGTCATCTGTGTCTGAGTCGCTAAGTGACGTGTGTGTAGTGGCCCCTAACGATTCAGTTTTAGTACTCACGCACCCATTTACATCGTCATTATCGAGATCACTTTGACTCACACACACGGAACTAGAACTAGCAACATTTTCAGATAACAAGGCATCTAGGCCAGTCAAAGTAGTATTCACACAAGCAAGAGTAGGAGCATCATTATCACACACAGGCATATCATCATTGTAAATGATCTTAGCATAAAAGGACATGCAAGGGTCAAGTACATTTGATGACTCAAGTTCCTCTTCATCAGAGTCACTTGAATCATCCCAAGTTTTACAGACATTTGCTCTATTGTGTGTGTTGGCTTTATTCAGATTAACTCTGCAATCGTGAGCAATGTGACCTAGTTTCCCACATCTAAAACATTCAATCTTTTTAAGGTCTCTGCTGGGTCTGGAATTGTTGTCCTTAGGATGTTTGTCAAGACCTCTCTCATGAGGTTTGGGATTAGACAGAGTAGGATAATTAGGCTAGCCTTGTTTAGTTGCCTGTTTGTTTCTAAATTTAACAATTTTCTTAAATTGTTTAGACATTAAGGAAATTTGATTATCTAGTTTGTCTATATCACACTCCTCATCAGAGTCAGAGTTGATCAAATTAGACTCAAGTTTAGATATCTTAGAGGCAAAACTCAAGTTAGAGTTGGGCTGTTTTCTTTGAGAATGATTTAATTGTTTCTTAAAGTCTAATTCCATTTCCACAGTTCTAAGTTTGCTACTGAGTAACTCAGGGGTAAGGTTTTGATCACTCATTTCCTCAATAACATACCTCTTACTGTCAAACTTTTGTGGTAATGATTTTAGGATTTTAGAAACAATCTCATTCCTATCATAAGTTATACCATTAGCATGCAACTTAGTAACTATATCAGTTAAGTTCATGTAAAAGTCATCAAAAGACTCAGAGTCAGACATAATCAAAGAGTTGTACTGATGGGTAAGCATTTGAGTTTTAGCAGCTTTAACTCTTGAGTCTCCTTCATGGGCAGTGATTAATGTGTCCCAAGCTTCCTTAGAAGTGGCACAAGATGAGATTCTCTTGAACTCATACTCATTAATAGACATAAAGATGGCATTCTTGCCTTTATTGTTATTACGAGAAATAGTTTTCTCTTCTTGGGTAAACTCACTTAAGATTTTCTTTACCCTCTCATCACTTCCTTCAGTGGCTGGTTTAGTAGGATAAGTATATCCATTTTCAATAATGTCCTAGACATCATCTCCTAAAGTCCCTTAGATGAAGGCAACCATTCTTACTTTCCAGTAAGCAAAGTTGTTTCCATCAAAGAGTGGAGGTCTGGACAGATTACCAAACCTTTCATTCTTCTCGTCCATAGTTAGGTTTTTCAGAAAACGATTTCTGAAACACAAGATCTTTTTGAAATAAAAGTTTACAGGGCTCTGATACCAATTGAAAAACGTTGCTAATGCCGTTTAATACAAGATTAAACTGTATAAGCAACTCCGAGATGTTTGTTGAAGAAACCATTTTATTTTGAAAATAAAAATTATAAACAACAAGATGTGTTTACAAAAACTTATGTACGAGAGTAATCAAGACTTTGTAATAAGTTTTAAAACAAGATAGTTTCAGAAATTCAGCACACTATAGAATGAGATGAGTAGATGAAGATAATCAGAACACACAGTTTTTAACGTGGTAAAACCTCTCCCAATAGAGGAAACATCCACGGTGACTTCTAAGTCACAAAAGTAAAAATCCACTAACAATAAATAATAGTTACAAACAATACAACATACATGCACACAAATCAACCTATTCTAAGTTTAGGAATATACCCCACTTGGTGTCCTTCTAACTTCTCATAGATCTGATTGTTGATGATGTTCTTCCAGTTTGATAACTTCCTTTGCTTTAGATTCCTTACGTCGACTCAATAATCTTTGATCTTATTCACAACACTTCCAGTGTGGTAGTGTGTTAAGTGTTTGTGATGTGATTCCTATCAACATGCATGAACTCACACACTCTTAGTTTTACAGACAGTCCTAGAAAATTACATATAAAGACTATATGCTGTGATTTTCTTTTATTTCTTTCTCACAGAACTTGAAACCTTTTTTACCTTTAATATATCCCAGATTCCACGGATATCTTGCTTCTAAATCGGTCAAGATCTTAATCAATCTCTATTTTTTTTAAAATATTTTTGAGATTGAAAATCTCCAAGTGTGAATCCAACTAGGTCAAGGTTAAGTTTCGTAAGAATAGAAACCATAAAATATTTACAGATCTAAATCAGTAAAGATTTTCTTAAAACGAAAAATAAACATGCAGATCTAGTGAAATATAACATGCAAAGTGTAGATCTACAATTTCTATAAAGAAGAAATACAGATCTTTACACGAATGTTTAAGTTGGTAATAAGATCACAGACTAAGAGGTTACGGCTTCAATATGAACAAACCACTCTCTCTCTCAAACACTCAAGGTTGTGTTTGGGGTTATGAATATACGAAGGTTTGAATAAGAAATGAAGTGTTTAGGGTTAGGGTTAGGGTTTGGCTAACACAGTTTCTTTTCTCTCTCTTCTCTCTTTTCTTTTCTCTCTTCTCTCTCACTTCTCTCTTCTCTCTATTTTTTCTCTCTCAGAAATGATGACTGCCAAAAGTCTTGAAATGTTGAGAAATAGAGGGTTTATATAGGAGTGGAGGAAGGTTCTGGATCGACGAAGGCAATCAAGGGCTGAGATCAGGTTTTCCTAATTTTGACTAGATCTAAGGGTTATAAAATAGCGGTGGTTAAGTTGAATGTGATTGGTTCATAGAGATAACACCAGGATTGACTAAAAAAAAATGCAGGCCATCGATAAGGAATGATCTAACGATCAGCAAACCACCAGGCAATCCTCTCACAAAACAAACACAAATTGATGCATCAGGCAAGTGACAAGTGTTGGCAGATAAGAGGCTTACAAACGCGCGTCTAAAGTAATTACAGGCAGCACCCTGAAGTCTCTAGCGCATTTACATTCTACCCAATCAAACATTCCAATGAAAAATGAAGTTTCCAAAATAGAATATTAACCCCACAAATTTTATAATCACATTTTTATTAATAAAAACATTATTTAAAAAATGTTTAAAAATTCCCAAAAAATAATTAAAGCCACATTTTAAGGGGAATTAATCACACAATCAATTTTAAGCAATATATACACATGTATGCACTTCTAATGTGTGTAGTTTGATTCAATTTTATACCTTCTTGGATCATTGAAGAGGATTAGAGAGAATGATTCTGAGGTTCTTTGGATTCTAGGTTAGACAACCAATTTTGTCACTATTTCCAAATTAGTTGAGCACTCATACAATATAGACTTAAGTAAGTCAAAGGTATAAGGTGCGTCAGCATCGCAGGGGATGGCATTGAAGAAATAATGCAAAAAATCCGTATCGAAGAATGTTGACCCCACATGAATGGCCATATGCTTGCCAAGAAGATCGTCTGACAAGGATACTATTGGACTACCATGGTTCAAGATTGCACAAACTATGTCCAAATATGCTTCAAATGCCAATAGTTTTCCAATATACAAAACTTGCCCATGATGAAATTTTACAACATGACCTCTTCCTGGCCATTCTCCACATGGGGCATTGACATCATAGGGAAAGTTACACCAAAAGCGTCTAACGAGCATGAGTTCATCCTAGTCGCCATTGATTACTTCGCTAAATAGGTCAAGAGACAAGTCCTACGCAGTCCTGAATGCTAAGAAAGTGGCCAAGTTCATCATGGAAAACATCATTTATCGATATGGGGTCTCGCACGAGCTGGTATCAGTCAACGGGTTACACTTCGAGGCAAAAGTTACAGAGGTGGTCGACGAGTATAGAATTTAGTGACACAAATCTTATCCATATCGACTTCAAACCAACAGAGCAGTCAAAGCATCTAATCAGAACCTCAAAGCCATCATCAATAAGATGACCAAGAGTTCTCGCGACTGGGTCGACAGGATCCCATGCGCCCTCTGGGGCTACCACACTTCAGTCTGAACCTCTATTGGGGATACCGCTTACTATAGTCTATGGCATGGAAGGAGTCCTACCCGCGGAGCTTGAAATACTTTCGCTATGAATCATGCTTGAAAGAAAATGTAAGGACATATTTTACAAGTCTTGTTTGCATTAGAGTATGTTGTATACCGCAACAACCGTCAAAGAATTATTCAAGATCATCCAAGCATCAAGACGAATCCGAATATCAAAGTTCTTCATCAAAGAAGTCTCTGGTAAGGTTTTGTTTACGTACCTTAGCATTTCATTTATAGTATTGGATTATTTTTCACAAAATATTTTTTAGGTGTTGGAGCAGAATTTTTAATGTTTTTTGTCAAAATATAATTTTTAGAGTTTTTGAGGTGGTGCATTTATCGAGAAAAAGAAAAAGTAAAATATTTAATATTACTGTCATTCAAATGACATGACTTGTCGCGCGAAGTATCAAACTACATTGGATTTCGCTTGAACGACATCCAATCTCGTTTGAACGAGCCGCCGCCTTAAGTATCTTATAAATAGGACTCTCTAACTCCATTTTTCATAAGAAGACTTGTGCAAAAATTGTCTATGTTTTCTGCAAACTGCAATACGAATTTATTTTCTCACTTTTAAAGGATTTATCCTTTTGTTTTCAATTCACAAAATTCTAGTAGCATATGTTAATTGTTTTGGAGATATGATCTTTCTGATATTGCTCTTGTAGAGAGGGTAAATCTACATCATACGACTCCGAGTCATTGAGGATCTTGTTGCATGAAGATTTTTTGCTGATTTGGACTGAGGTTCATAGGGAGTGCTGCAGTGTTCCTGGGTTGAAGATAGGATTGCGGTTCTTATGGATTGCTGCGCGTAATTCGTTACTAAGGACGAAGACCTATGCCTGTGGGTATTCCTGTGTCAAAATATATTTCATTATAATCCGTCTAAGTTACTTACAAATTATAGTGAAATAAAAAGGTTTTTCCCTTCGGGGATTTTTCCTGAATTTGTTTGTTTTATCCTGCATGCTTTATTTTATTTGATAAATCACTTAGACGCATGTGCTAGGGTTTAACTAAAATTTAGATTTAATTAAAACTGGTTGGTTTGTCACATAATTAAAATTGGTTTTATTTGAGAAGTCGCATTATTCCCTTGTATCACACTTTCAAATTGGTATCAGAGCGGGTTACGCTAATTTATCGCGCGATCCTGATTTTTCACGTATTTTTGCTGATACGATTTGACTACTCCCGTTGTCAAATTGGATTAGAGCGGGATATGCTATTTTATTGTGTGATCCTGATTTTTCACAGTCTTTTTGTTGATATATGCCTGTTGCACTAAGTTATTGTGTTGTGATCCTAATTTTTCAAAACTGGTTTGAAAATTGATTTTCTTAAATATGGCTTTTGGCGATTTTTATGATTTTTTATGTCAACCTTTTGAAATGTATAATTGCAAAATTCACATGAACTCTTGTTTTAAATCTTCCATGGAAAATGATTCATAGAGGTGTTTGGGTTGTGAGGGTGTAAGTCACACGATAGATGAGTGTCCCACAAATTTAAGGAAGAAATTGAATAAACCTACATCTCATGTTTCTACCCTTAGTGATTCAGAAGAAGAAGTTTTTTATGCTTCTAGGCGAGAGCTTCCCACCCGAGGGATTAGTGATGATAATGAGGGTGATGAGAGTGAGGATGGAAGTGTATATGAGCATAACATGCAAACGGCTTTCAATGAACTTTGTGATGAAGCTTTGAAAATAAAGAAAGAAAATTTGAAATTAAAAGCTCAATTGAAAGAGCGTGCCTTAAAAAATAATGATGTTTTAGTTGAAGATCTTAGGGCATGTGAGAAAATTTTGATAGATAAGATTGAGTACATATAGGAAGAGAGAGAGATAGTCTTCGAGGGGTGATGGAGGCTTTGAAAAAAAGCTTATTGAGATTGAGAATTCAAGGCGCTTACTTAAATCTAGGATAGGTGAACTTGAGAAAAGTTTGAGAGATTCGAGTAAAGTGAAATTTGATTTGGAGTCTAGGTCTGAAAAGCTTGATAAGATTTACTGTCGAAATAAAAAAGGATAGGGGTGGGATTGGTTTTGAAAAACAGGTTGCACCTATTCCTAAAGCCATCCCCACACGTGTGAGAGAGCCTCCTAGGGATTTTAAAAGAGACCCACCTAGGATTTTAGGAAAGATCCACCTAGGATTTTGAGGAAAGAGCCACTTAGGATTTTGAGGAGAGAGCCACCTTTAGGTAGCATTCATCGCCACATATACACGTGTACCCATTGCGGTAAAAAAGGTCACCTTAGGCGTTTCTGTTATAATCTTCAAAACAATCCTAGAAAGTTTAAAGAAAGAGTCATACCGGTTCCTACCCCCACCCCACCTCGTTACACATCGATTTTGGGTTAGGAAATCGGATTTAGAAGTGTATGGTCTAATTGTTCACGACTCTTGCATGTGATTCACGCCATGTGAGATCGTTTGTTTGATTGTGTTTGATATTTTTCATGCACTAGTTGTGCTCCCTGATATACTCGCACTAGTGTTACGACTCACTTTTTTGTAGTTTACATTATTTTAGCTATTGTTTTAGCACTATTTTGTATCTATCAACACCTTCCAAGTATTTTTTTTATGAATTTTTTTCATTGGGCAACACTGTGTAACATTTTGGGTCAGAAGGGATTTCTGTTCTCTCGTTCGAGAGAGATCTCATGTCGCACGAAGATGTCGTTCTAACGACATGCATTTTCGTTTGAGGTACATCGAGTTCCGTTTGAATGACTTGTTTGGTTTTCTACATCCATCTGTTTCAGTACCCTGGGTTCACATGATTATGTTTTTGGTAATTCTGGGTTGCCGCCGTCAGTTTATATGCAGTTACTTTTTGTTCATTTAATCACACCCACTTAGATTGATGATTCATTGTGTAATTTACTGTTTTCTAGCATAGGATGATGCTCATGCCGATATTAAGCCTATTGCGAGTGTGTACCATTTTTGTATTTATGTTTTTTTTTTCGAAATTTTTTGAAAAAATACAAAAGGATTTTTATTTTTTATAAGAAAAATTAAAAAATTCAAAAAGATTTTTGAAGTCTATTTACACCTTATCTGAATGCACATTTAGGATGACCAAGTCACAACTTCATTCCATATCAATGTGACTATTTTATAGTGTTTTGATATGCGTCATCATCTCATTTTGTGCTTTATAATGTGTGGAGTCAATAAGATGTAATTTGTAATTACTACCTACTTGTTTGACTCTTATTTGCCTTTAATGCACACTTGCACGAATTTGTTTGTCTATCATACTTGTTTATCACATATTGGTCAGAGTGTTGTCATCTCAATCCTGTCTTTAAAACAAACCAAATGCAATAAAACTTGACAATGGAAGCAGTGAATGGACTAACCATTTACCGTGAGGATTTAAATGCAACAAAATATGATGAGTGATTCACGGGAAATGGCTGCGAAAGTGTAAGATTAACTCGTCGTGAAAGCCACCATTTGAAAAGAGCCCGAAAAAATTTAAAGGCAATAAAAAGATAAATATGCCAAAAGGGGGCCACCTCAAAAGAAAATATAATAATTATTATTTATGAAGGAGTTTGTATGAAAAGAAATGAAAAACAGGTTTGCACGTCCTAACAACGTCTTAAAAAAAAAGCATTCATAGTTTTAGACGTTATTGGTGTGGAAGTCATTCCTGACCTTGATGTGTTGATGAATTGAGTCGATGTCATTTAAATTCCATACTTTAAACACCTAAGGACGATATTGAGATTCATTCGATAGGAGTACACATATACATCGTGCACATATGTTATGTTTGATTGCATTGATATTCCTATCTAATTTGTTCACACCCATTCATTCCATTTCCACGATTTGGTTATCTTAATGTTATTCATGGTGTATTTTTTGTAAATTGTTTTTGTTTAAAAAATCAAAAATAAAAAATAATTTGTGGATCCTTTGAGTATTTCCTTTACATGTGCGTAGTTTGATCTATATTTGTGTTGTTTAATCGTGACAACTCCATGTTTGTCTTGTTTATTCGTTTACATGTCTATTTCGGTCAAATAAAAAAGGGGAGAACGAATTATGGGGGAGTTTGCATTATGAGAGATTTGATTATATTGATTGATATATTTATAGCATTTCAAACTCGATGCGTCACGAAGGTATTTTCTTCATCTCATGTGTGTAGGTACAAAAGTGAAGAACTTTATGTTCCACACCCTGATGAGAAAAGCATTGATATATGAAGATTGGTGAAGATTTTGAAAAAAGATTTGAAGACTTGCATTTCAAGTACCTTTTCACTTTTGGCTTCATGGGAGGGTATTAGATTTGTATAGGCATTTTGATCTGATAATTCGATTGTTTTTATTTTGTACCGGCATAGGCATAGGGGGATATTTATAAGGAAATATTTTATAAGTCATGTTTACATTAGAGTATGTCATATACTGCTACAACTGTCAAAGAATTATTGAAGATAATTCAAGCATCAAGACGGATCCGAATATCAAAATTCTTCATCAAAGAAGTCTCCGCGAGATTAATTTTGGTAAGGTTATGTTTAAGTACCTTATAATTTCACTTAAAGTATTGGGATTATTTTTCACAAAATATTTTCTAAGTGTTGGAGTGGAGTTTTGAATGTATTTCATCAAAAATATAATTTTTGAAGTTTTTGAGGCGGTGCATTTACCGAGAAAAAGAAAAACAAAAATATTTAATATTAATGTCATTCAAACGACGGCCTATGTTGTTCAAACGACATTGCTTTTCGCGCGAAGTATCAAACTACATTGGACTTTGCTCAAATGACATCCAACCTCGTTTGAACGAGCCGCCGCCTTAAGTCTCTTATAAATAGGACTCTCCAACTCCGTTTTTCATAAGAAGACCTGTGCAAAAACTGTCTACATTTTCTGCAAACTGTAGTACAAATTTGTCTTCTCATTTTTAAAGGATTTATCCTTTTGTTTTCAATTCACAAAATCCCAATAGCATATATGAATTATTTTGGAACTCGAGGTACGATCTTGTTGACATTGCTCTTGTAGAGAGGGTATATCTACATCATATGACTATGTGTCGTTAAGGATGTTACTGCATGAAGATTCTTTGTTGAGTTGGATTGAGGTTCATAAGAAGTGCTGCGGTGTTCCTGGGTTGAAGATAGGACTGCAGTTCTTGTGGATTGTTGCGCCTAATTCATTGTTGATGACAACGACCGACGCCTGCGGGTATTCGTGTGTCAAAATATATTTCATTGTAATCCGTGTAAGTTACTTGCAAATTATAGTGAAATAAAAAGGTTTTTCCCTTCGGGGATTTTTCGTGAATTTGTTTGTTTTATCCTGCATGCTTTATTTTATTTGATAAACCACTTAGATGCATGCGTTAGGATTTAACTAAAATTTTGGTTTAATTAAAACTGGTTGGTTTGTCACATAATTAATATTGGTATTATTTGAGAAGTCGCATTATTCCACTGTAGCACACTCTCAGCAAAGTCAACGAGGAAGACTGGCACCAAAGCCGTCTAGACGAGCTGTCCCACTTCGACGAAAGGAGACTAAAAGCTCTATATCATATACAAGGGTACCATCGCCATATAGCGCTATCATTCAACAAGAGAGTCAAAGACCGCGGTGTCTGAGAAAGGGACTTATTCCTCAAAGAAATAGTAGAGCCCATCTAGGACCCCAGAGGGAAATTCAAGTCTAATTGGAGTGACCCTTACATTGTGAAGAAGATCCTGTCCGGCGGCGCCGCTATGCTCATGATTAGGCATAAATTCTTCATATTTATCCCCTTAATTTTGGTATTTTTATGATCCTGTGCGGTGTAAATAGCTTGGATTTATCTCATATCTATGCTACTAACCCTATTTGGCAAGTATTTCGTATTTTGTGTATCTCCTATGTGTTTTACAGATATTTCATGCAAGTTAGTGCCAAAGAGAACTCAAAATAGTGAAAGAAACCAAGAATCGGGGAGTTGAGGGGCATTTATGTAATTTTGTAGCCTTAGTCCGGAGGTGGGGACAACTAGAAAGTTGAAGAGCTTTCAATTACAAGAACACTGGAAAAAATGGAACCTCAATCCGAGTTACGGTGAAGAAGTTATGCCCATTTGAAGTTGAGAAGAAATTCAAGAGCAAAGTTGTCAGACCCAAACCGAACCGAAGCTGAGAAAAAAAAACCGGTCCGCCCATTAGTCCCGCTCCAGATCCGTTACTAAATTAGTCACGATCCAGATCCGTTACGAAATTAGTCACGCTTTCTAAGTGTGACAAATTGGCAGATACGGGATTTTTATATTGTGCTTATCTTTTAGCCAAAAGAGTTTTATGTTTTGGGGACTCTTCTAAACGACCCTTAGCCTATATATTTAGTCATTATGACTCTTTTTATTAAGATTTCATTCATGTAAAAGCTCCATAACAAGTAGGAACATCTAGGAGAAGAATTTACATACTTTGCACCATTAATTCAAGAGCTTTTCGAGTTTTTCTTCAATCTTTGATTTCTTCTTGCATGTTCTTGTTCTTCAGTCGTGGTAATTTTTATTTCCAGCACTTTTATTATTATTTACCATGTTAGGCTAGATTTTTAAAGGTTGGGATACATGAACCCAACCTGATGTGTTAATTGCATGTGTATAATATTAATCCTCTGAATTTAGTGATTGATTATGACCGTATTGCGTAGTTACACAACAATTGTAGATCTTTATATCTCATTTGCCTCTGGGTACTCGTGATGATTTAGAGTGCAATTCGAGTGCTACTATCGCGATACTGATTTACTCATCCTCAGATTAAGTATGACGCGGGCTTGAACCTCGTATACATAATGCTTGGGAGTACTAAATTCCGGGTCAAATTAATCAGTTAAATTTACGATTAGTTTTATACCATCAATACTCTAGGGTTGGGGGATTGTGTCTCTACCTTAATTTTCCAATTAGTTTTAGTTAACTTCTTTATTTTTTCCTTTTCCCTTTCTCACTCAATCATCTTATTTTTATTTCTTTTTAGTGTCAAGTTAGGGTTAACAGTCTTACCTTTGTCGTCACGTTCACTCGTCCTAGTTCCCTGAGGATTCGATACCCAGACTAGCCACTATACTCCACAAGAGTGTAGTTATAGTTTAGGTTTTTGTATTGTGGTTGGAAGCCGATAACAACGACTAGCGTATTACACGGACGCTCGGTTTTCCACACGATCAGCTCACCGACCTTGATGGAGAGGAAATGATTCGTCCAATCAACCTGGACCGTCTCAATAAATTCTACCCTTAGTTCAAAATCTCGGTGCGCTACGACTCTTATCACCTCTTTATTAAAAAAAGTCTTAATTTGTCTCTACTCAGAACTACGTGGGGACTAATCCTCTAAAAACCTTTTTTCTTTCAAAAAATGAATTTTAAAAAAATTTCAAAACCCTCAAAGGTACGTAGGTAGATCATCCACCTTACATGAGCACAACCCCCTTCTTTTTTATTAAGTGCTATTATTTTCATACCCCCGAGAACAACAGTTCATTTTTATATATACATGAACAAAATGATTTTGTAATTAGTGAACGGTATAGATAATTCAAAATGCAAAACTCATCAAGAGGCACAACTAGATGATCAAAACTCATTTATTTCATCATTCAAAATTTTGGTATGATTACATCGGCATAGGGAGTCAAACAACTTCCCTTGTCAAGCCTATTCCTACTTTATTGAAACCAAAAAAAAAAAACAAGCCCTACTAGTCCCAAAATAACCCTCAAATTATAAAAGATTCACAAAATTCTACCTGCAGCTGTTAGAGGAACCCTCCCCATCATTACCCACATCCTAGGGTCCCCAAACTTCCCCTTCCTGAATGGAGTGTCGTAGATGCTCCATAGCGCAATAAGCTTGGATTAGGTTAGGGAAAACCACAATGCCTCCCTCCATGGTTTCAGATATGAAAAACCACCTTTGCCTAGTCTTCACAGCCAACATCTTGGCCACTACCTTCTTCCACAACCACATCATGTAGTCCTCTGAGATGCGCCGGACTCTACCAATAGATTGATAGGTGAGGGTCGATAAATGATGATTCTCCCATAAGGAACTAAGCCGCATGCGCATAAGCTCTGTCAGGTCCTCCACAGGAAAGAAGTTCGGTGTCCGCGGTGGCATAATTTGTTTCCAACCAAATTGGAGTAGCAGTCGCCAAGGAAAGTAAAAAGAGTTCAGTCTGAGCCCTACTAATATGACATAGTGGTACTCCTTGAGTTATAGAATGGGCATCAGATCCCCCGCCAAGTCACTAACTAGCGCAAGCCTCGAGCCCCGTGCTCCAAGAACCAATTTTCCCAACTTTCGATGTCTAGTCCCACACTGATAAAATAGTGCGAGAAGAAGTTTGGCACTGCCGATAAATGATACTCAGGTGGGAACGCCATACGAAATCTCTTTGATAGCCGCATGAACAACATTACGGGTCTACCGCCCAGAAAGTCTAAAGGAACTTCCCGCTAGGCATCTAGACCATTCAAAGTCTCCGTCAGTATCACTGTCGTAGGATTGAGACAATATGCCATCCAAGAAATAATGGCTGTGAGTTGGGGGTTCACCAGTACTTCCATAGTTACCAGCAACAGTTTTGAAACCAAGCCCAAAATGATGGCCCCAGCATGACTAGCATCATCGACATCCCATAAATGCACAAAACACAGCACTGTAGGAAGAGGAATCATTCCTCCCGTGACCAACGACCTGGATACCGAAGGTGAAATGTGGAAAAGTCCAACCAACAGCTCCCTAGGGGGCCGAGAAAACTCAGGCATAGCCGCCACAATGCTGGGATTTATCCCCAACATGGTAAAAAACTCTTCATAGGTCGGACATATTTCTTCCAACCCGAAGCGAGAGAAATGGTCTTCAGGATACCAAAATTCCATGGCTGCCATCAGCATATTCCACTCTATGGGTCGGTTGCGCCACAAAGAGACTTGTCGCATGTTGAAACCATCGTAGTCAACATTATAGGAACACATTACTTCACATGTTTCGAGGTAGTTCACAAACTCAACACTACCAGAGAGAGCCGTATCACAAAAATAAGAAGAAAGTGAGCAAAGAAGGATGTAAAGGAAAAAAATGTGACGGTGTGAAGAAAAGCTCCACCCGATCGAAAAGCTTCCATTTTTTGGAAAATCCCCTTTTTCCCTTTTTGGCTAAACCAAAAAATTCAACAAAAATAATTTTTGTTCTAAGGGAATTTCGAATTTCTTTGACTTGCCCCATTTTAAAATAAAGCCTTTCTCCAGTAATTTTTTATTCTTTTTATAGTCTCAGCAGCAAAGTAAAAAGAGCATGTACATTAATCACTCAAAACAAATTAATCAACAACAAAAAAAGAAGTTCACTTCATTTGTATATATTTTTACTGTATTACATTGGTTTTTTTACAGGAAAAATAAAACAAGAAATATAACGAGACTTATCACGAACTCAATTTTCTTTCTCTTTTTCACCCATATTTTCTCTCTCCCTCTCTCCCCCATATTCTCTCTCTCTCTCTCTCTCTCTCTCTCTCTCTCTCTCTCCACCTACAAACTCTCTCTTATTTCTCTCTCTTATCTCTCTTTAAGATCCTCCCTCCCCGCGATGCGCCCTCTTCCTTCTACAGCGATACGATGTGCCTCCACTCCCAGAGCCCAACCCTTCCTCAGACGAGGTAGATGGCACCAGACAAGAAGAAATCGGAATCGCATCTTTAATGTGGTCCATCGCCGAATATATCTTATCCCTAATATCCCTCAGCCAAGTGGTCGACATCTGAATGTGCTGTGAGAAAACAGAAAAAGATCAAATAAGCCAGTCTCAGGCAAAGGAAGAAATAAGAAAATCAAAAGATGAAGAGATAAAAAGTATACCTCGGGTCGAAGGGCCTCCTTTTCCAAGCCCAAATCCTTTGGGTCCATCGCATTAGGACAGTGCAATATATGCACCGATCCTCCATCTACTCATCGAATGTTGTAACCAGGCGAGAACGGTCGTACGAAGGGATCCTTCGAAGTCGCCGCCGCTGACGTCGTCGCACCGCTTGCACTATGGGAGGACCCCCACCTGCGGACTCAAACTTGCACGGGGATGAGGTATCATGTTATATATGCTGGGTGGCATCAACCATCTCGACACAAAGTCCATATAATCATACATCACCACCGTGTCGGTATATGATGAGTAGGGCTCACCTATTATTGTCGCCACCTGGGCATCGTCCGAGATCTCCCGCACCCGCCTCATGAACATTGCGGACTTCGTCGGTGGAACCGCAACCTCATCTTCCATGATCTTCCAGACTACCCTTTCCCCAAGGCAACAAGAATAGCCAAACTCATGCGCCAACAGACGCCGCATCTACGCATGTCCCCCAGCCACCCTATATGCTGGATAGTGGCCCCCCAAGGATAGAAGGTCACCTGTAAATTCCCAGCAAGAGCGCAAAGATTAATACCAACAAAAGGTCATCAAGGGAAAGACATTCTCAAGAAAAAAGGGGGATATACTTGTTCACTCGTCAGGCCATTTAAGACTTAACGCACTGTCTCTAGAGAGAGGAATTTCTTTAATTACCGATTGGACTTCCATCACCGATACATCCGGCAGAAGTCCCCAATAGACTCATCATTCAAAGCTATCAATTGGGTGTTAAACCCAATTACCTCATAGATACACATTTGTAAAGGACAAAGGGTCAAAATTTATGAAATCAAGAATAAAACGCATGAAGAAAAATGTGAAAAATGTAGAATACCTCTAGAAGATATATGGTTCTAGTAAAAGTGTACCGACAGCACCGACTGAATGCATCAAGAGAATAATATAGTATCTCCAAGGTTATGCTCCCCCAATCATAAAGATGGATGTCAGAAAACACCCTAAAAATGGCAAAAAAACACAATTTCACGATGTCGCCACTCGAAAACCTCCCAGCACCAGCAAAATAAAAAGATGAGCCATCTAACGTTCCTGCCTCCCATCACTCTCATCAATCCTCCTCCTCAGCAAAAACTCCCTCAAAAGATACAAATGAAGAGAGTCCCCATAAACCACCTTCTCCACATCACCCAACGCCGCCGTTAACGCCTCTGGCATCACCCTCAGTGTCCTGTCCACCTCAATCTGCATACCCTCGCAATACATCCATAGGAGTCACCGTCATCTCCCCAAAGCAAAAATGAAAGATGTGGGTGGTGTCCCACCACCTCTCCCCCAGATCACAAAGAATAACCATAGAATGGGGCATCTCACCTAGAGTAGATGTCAGTCTCCTAAAATCGGTTGATGACACCATCCAATGCACCACAGATGGAAGGTGCTCCCAAACATCCTCAAGCACCATCGTCCCTCGGGCACGCATGGTCGACATATAAACATTAGACTGTCAAAAGCAAAAATCAAAAGAGAAACCTTTGTTAAGTTTAAGAAATAAGGAAATATGCCAAGAAAAAAGGAAGAGAATACCAAAAGTCATTAATACTTTCATAATCACCAGGGTTCACCACCCTAGAGGAGAGATGACGTAAAGGCTCATATAAGAGAATCTGATCATCCTCCACTGGCTCGAATGAATTAAAAGAGTTTTCACTGCCCAAAGCAAGGGGCACCCTAACCCTCCATTCCAAGCCCGCCCAGTCATTAGTATTAAGCCACGCCATGTGTGTTGTGCTAGTTGATAACTTAACCATCTCTTGACTTTGTAATGTTGGAACGATTTGAAAAATGTAATTGCATAAGAAGACTAGTCAAAAAGCTATAAAAATGAGGAGAAGTCGCCCCCTTTTTATAGGAGGCTAAGGGTCATACCGATCGGCATCTCCATAACACCTTCGGTCGAAACTCTCCCTCCACCTGCTCAAAATACCCCCAAAGACCGTGCCACTGCCATTTGACACCCCTCTATCTATGCCAGTCGGTACCCCCTTTGAAATTTTGTACAAAAATATCGAAAAATTACTAGAAAATTTTGAAAAATCCTCGGAGAATTCCCAAATGGATTTGAGAACCTTGTCTACCAAGAATTTTTTTTTACCACACTCGTTTCCCCGATAGAACTCTTATCTCCCCCAGCAGAATTCTCGAAATCAATTTCATGTCACCCCAGCAACGTCTCCAAAGGACGCCATAAACTTCAAAAAAATCCATAACTGAGAAACGTCGTACCCTCACATAATTCCCTCTTCCCCAGCAGGACCTAAAATCAAATGCTTACCTAAATACCTAGGAGAAATACAAGATACATATCCTCAGTGGAATCTACAAATTTCCCCAAGAAACTTAATCCCACAGAATTGGCTTCGACCCATAAAATTGGTCGCTTCTACTTTAGCCCACAGAATTGGCTTCAACCCGCTGAATTGGTACTTAAGCCCGCAGAATTAGCTTCGACCCGCAGAATTGGTCGCTTCTACTTAATCCCTCAGAATTGGATTCAACCCGTAGAATCGATCGCTTCTACTTAAGTTCTCATAATTAGCTTCGACCCGTAGAATTATTCGCTCCTACTTAATTCTACAAAATTGGCTTCGACTCGCAGAATTGGTCTTTTCTATTTAAGCCTGAAGAATTGGCTTCGACTCATAAAATTGGTTGATTCTACTTAAGCCTGCAGATTTGGTCACTCCTATCTTAAGCCCGCATAATTGGTCACCCCCTATTTTAAGCCAACATAATTGGTTTTGACTCGTAGAATTGGTCGCCCCTATCTTAATCCCTCATAATTGGCTTTGATGAGTAGAATTGGTCACCCCTATCTTAAGCCCTCAGAATTGGCTTTGACCCAAAGAATTGGTCGCCCCTACTTAAGCCCTCAGAATTGCTCTTGACCTGCAGAATTGGTCACCCCTATCTTAAGCCCGCGGAATTGGATTTGACCCACAGAATTGGTCACCCCTACTTAAGCCCTCGGAATTGGATTTGACCCGCAAAATTGGTCACCCCTACTTAAGCCCTCAGAATTGGCTTTGACCCACAGAATTGGTCACCCCTACTTAAGCCCTCATAATTTTCTTTGACCTGCAAAATTGGTCACTCCCTACTTTTGACCACAATCATCACCCCCTCTTAGGTCCTCAGAATCGGCCATACACATCCTCTTATGTCCTCAGAATCGACCATCCCAAGCATCCCCTTAGATCCTTAAAATTGACCTCGATCCTATGAACCAGTCATTAGCATCCCCTTAGGTCCTAAAAATAAACCTTAAACCTCTGAATCGGTTATCCCCATCCCTTAGGTCCACAAAATCGACCTCTATCATGTAGTGTCTATTCGATGTTTTTCACTTGTTCCAAGATCACCCGCAGACGGGCTCTGTAGACATCACATTCTAGGATCCCCTAAGTCTCTCCTTAGGTCCCTAGCACCTACCCATTTCACTATAAACCCTAGGTCGCACTCTGAGTACAGATCTAGGGGCCATGGGACGCTCCTATACCCTATTTGACTCCGATCAACTCTATCGTCTGAGAAAAATCTCTTTAAATACTTGAAGGGCTCTGAATCCCCTTTCAAATGGTCCACCTCCATGTGTGAATTGGCATAACGATTTAGACGAATGGATCATTTTATTGCGAATAATCAATTCGGAGGCCATCGGGAGCTTCCTGGCCTCGATTTGACCCCAATCAACTTCACCGTCAGAGTGAAAGCTCTTTGAATCTCATAAGGGCACTGAAACCCCTTTCCAACGGTTCCACCGTGCGCAAAATGACATAACCGTTCAGACAAACGACCAATTTTCTCCCAAAAATCGAACCGGAGGCCATCGGGCGCTACCGGGCTCCGTTTGACCAAGATCAACCCTCAGGCTCAAATGAGACTGAAATTATCTTCAAAGCGCACTAAATACCCTTTATAACGATCCACCCCGTGCGCAATTCTGACATATGGTACGAACGAATGATCCGTTTTACTCCGACAGGTCACCGGGTGCTTCCGAGCCCTGGTTGACCCAGGTCAACTTTCCGAACCAAGTAAAAATCTTTGGAATATCGAAGTACATCTCTTAAACTTTCCAAAGGTCTGCCCCGTGTGCGCTTTTGACTTACCATGAGGACAAACGATCTGTTTCCATTTTGCGATCTCCCATCCAAAGGACCGACGTGCGCTTTCGAGCCATATTTGACCCAAAGTCAACTCTCGTACATTAGAGAGGCCCAAAGAATCTTGAAGGTATCAGAAGTAACTTTATAAGGTATCCCCCGTGAACGATTCGAATCAATGGATTACGTTCTACGTCCATTTTTCTAAGAAAATCTGCGCCAGACTGGCAATTGGCACATCCTAGACCCTGCCAATCGGCATTGTGCCTAGACTCACCTGTCGACTGGAAGGACAAGGGTAGTGTCAATCGGCAACCTCCTGGCGCTTTAAAAGGAGGGCATGGCCTCACTAATAACACACCAACACCAAAGATCCATCAACATCAATGATCCCAACAACATTCTCTCGAAATCAGCGAAGTTCCCCATGTGAAGTTCCATTCAAGCTTACATTCCCATCCTTTTCATACCCCATTTGGCAAAATCATATTCTCTTTCATCCAACACTCATTTCACATTCAATGGAGTTCATCCAAGATCAAAGATCAAGCTTCAAAGAAGGTCCAATTCCTCCCCCCTCTCTTTAAATTCCTTATTTTTGCATAAATTTCATTAGATTCATAATCTAGTCCCTACTTTAGTTCATACAGATTAATATTTACATTTTTATTAGTATATTTCACATACTTTATTTTCTATAAAAAAATCCTAAAACAAACAAAAGAGGGTTACACCCATAAATTCTGAACAGAATTATTCACCACACTTTGTCAAAACCAAAAAATATATTTTCTACACACACAAATCTATAATAAAGTTTTTTTCGAATTTATGGGATAAACCCCACCCCATGCTGCATTCGAACTACGTGAACTTTTGATGCCTTTATAGGCTACGTAGGCGTTTTGGATTAAAACCCAAGACTCGAGTCCAATTTTCTAATTTTCTCAATTTCACAAATTCCCCAATTTTCCTAAAATCTCCCATTCTCATGTTTATCATATGTTTGTATTACATAGTATGCTTGTTTACGTTTCACCCAACATGTATTATCGTTTCATAATAACGATTAATATGGGGATAAATGCGCAAATCGTATTTTTTATATATATTATTTTGGGAACATTCCTATGTATGACCTCACTCTACCTTTCCCATGGTATGAGTTGAACGATTTCGATCTCCATTATATATAAACACGTACACACTTCACGAAGAAATAAAGAAAAATAATAACACTAGCCCATGAGAGACCAAAAGGGCGGGATGGGTGCCTAATACCTTCACATTCCGTAACTTAGTCCCCAAACCTTCGAGTTATTGGTTTCGTATGTACCAGTTTGTCCTTGATGTCGCTCTCTCGAAGAGGAAACATGTTCTTTTGCATGTTTTGTGCAAAATAGGCTGGCGACTCCATCTCTTTACATTTACGCCACACCGAAGACGATCGCAATCTTTCAAGGGATCCTCCACCTCCCTTCCCCTTGAAGATTTCCCGGGATGGCCACAACATCTTTTTAGTTTTTATTTTTTTTCCTTTTGATCTTTAGTGTGACCTGAAATGTGTATTTCCAAAAACGATATTTACCTTTCGATTGCACTGTAAATCTATGTTTATTGTTTTTATGTGTTGAACCAATTTCTCTCTCTCACTTATCTAATGTTTTTATGTGTGTTAAATAATGTCTATCTTTCCTTTTTTCTATTTATTTTCTTATATAGCCTACTTTTATTACATATGATCTTAATGTAGTATGATTATAATACATATTATGCTTGGGTTTGTAGAATTTTTTCCTTTTCTAAGGCACAATTTACTTATTCCAAACACCAAAACCATCTCCATATTAATATTAACTCCTTTCAAATGCAATAGGTAAATCGTGGCTTAATGTTTGAGAAGGTGATTCTTGCTCTTCTTTTTCAACATAGAATTTTATTTTTAAATTTTACCCTACTTTTTTTCGGTAATCTAATTATTGCTATAATTCTTGAAAGTTGCTTACTAATATGATTATTAGTATAATTTTTGGCATGTGCTTTATTGACCAACTTGGACACCAAGTGCTAAAAAAATTGGCCATTCAAACAATGTTCCTTTTTCTTTTTTTTCTTCAGTTTTTTGTACTCATTTGTTCACCATATTGAATTTGACAAAGTGAGTAAAAATAAAGGCAAACTAAAGTTTTAAAGGTACTTATGAGATTAAGCTTAAAACATGTAATTATCTCACACCAAGATGAATGATTATACTATTCATTCTTCAATCTTTATATGTGGTAATTTCAATAGAACCTGTACTAATTTAATATATATATATATATATATATATATATAAACATACATACATAAATATATAAATACATGTATGTATGTATTATAATGTTCACTCGGCGTGATATGTTATATAATTATTAGTATATTTTTGTAAAAAGTAGTATATCAACTGGACCTAAAAATTGTCCGTCATCGCGTGAGTCTGCAAACTCGTCTAAATGTAATTGAAATGACATAGATATCTTATGACTAAATAGTCTTAATTAGAATTCAATGGCCATTTTTTTTTATCTTACAAATTTAAAGATTGAAAAGAAAAAAAGATGGGAAATGATGTATATACCAAAACTTAGCACTAATGGTGCACCAATAGTACTTTTACGATGTTGTATCATGATGTGAAGCGTGGTGCATATTGAGTGATTCTACACGTACAAAGGATTCGTACAGAATCGTTTGTACAGACTAACGTGTCGTGTTTGTATTGGTCCGTGTCTGGACCAACTCAAAGCACGGACCAATACAAACACGACACGTCAATCTGTACAGACGATTCTGTACAGATTCCTCTGTACAAATAGAATTTTTGGGTGCATATTATGTGCCCAAGTTCCCGAACTAAGTTAAAGTAAAAATAAGATGCAATACGTTAGGATTGTAATATGACAAATACGATAGAAAAATAAACGATTTAGAAAAATGTACTTCAAATTTATTACTCAAAACATTTTCAAATTATATCAAGCGTTTGCACATTGGGGTGAAACTTAAATAATGTACAAATGCTTAATACATTTTTGAAATATTTTGAGATTAGTAACATCACTCAAAGATTTAAGAACAATTTTTCATACAGAAAAACATGAATAATATTTCACAATGGAAAACGATGTATTACAACTCTCTCTCTCTCTTGAGAATCACTCTCAACCTAACAATTAATGCAATATGTATGTTCACAATCACACACAATAAAACTCTCATTAATAATGAAGTTCTCTTTTTAATCCAAGTCCGATGTTCACTTCTTCATCTATCTCTGGCTCTTCCAATCTCTATATAATTTTTTAAGTATATATTAATAAATATACACGCATTGAATGTCAACCCACTCAATTATTTGAATACTACCTCGAGCTCATCAAGTGCACGAGGCTCAATATGGCTGGTCATGTCCCTTCCTATTATCTAAAAAGATAAATAAATTTACAGATAGCCGAAGCTCCTCTGCCTAGACAATCGATTGAAGAGGAGTTCAAAGTTTGATGTCCATTGTCTATCTTGATAATCAATCGATGATGCTGGCAGAACATTTAACTTAATCGATTGAAGCAGCAGAGACAATGTGAACAATAAAGTGTTCAAAATAATAGTCTAGAGAAATATTAGTTAAAGTAATTGAGAAAAACTGAATTATATTTCAAGTTGGAAATATGTGGTTCTTATATGAAAGGTCGTCCAATGTCAATTTGTGTCCAAATTCTTGTCATCCAGACCTATTTCGAGTACTATATATAATTGATTTCTTATTGTGTTGCGTTTAAATCATGCATTTCTAAATACAACTATATCTAATAGCTCAATAAGGTAATGACCCAAATCTGTTAAGACAACCGAAACTTGCAAATCCATTACTTTTTATCTTGCACTAACGAGCTTTATTTACTCTCCAGAATTTTCTACTAGATTTGAATTTCTCAGTTCTGTCGCAACTACGTGGTGTGGCTATCTTTCTTGTGGTCCCCGGAATTTTATATAAATAGTGGATGCAACTACTATGCACTTCGTTAAATGGAATAAATAACTCTTCTACATATGAATTATTTTTAATGAGTTGCCTATTTTTTTTTTTAGAAATTAGTGTACAACTCACGCGATGCGAGGGTGTTCACAAATTTCTCTATAATATTTGGAAGAAATTATTATTATTTAAATAATTTAATACATACACATTTTGGCCAAGGAAAGTTTCACCTAATGGTAATTTTAAAAGTTGTTATGTCTTCCAATATTTTTTCAAATTTGTAAAACACAACCTAACTAATTGTAATTTGTAAATAAATAATCACAATTTTACTACCACTAATGTAAAAATGGTAAGGGACTGGCATCACTCTGTGTATATAGTTCAGTCGTGTGCAATCATGTAGCAAATCTTTATACAACTTCCCATTATCGCAAGTAGAGAAAGAATAAATATGCATTATAAACTACACGAACATTGAGAAAAATAATAGTTCAAAAAGTGTAGAGTAGGATAAAACTCAAGTTATACTTTATCTCTTGTCCTACAAACCTTTTTAAGAGGGTGGACAGTTTCAAGTACAAAACATTTGAAAGAAGAAAAACCTAAAAAAATCATCAATGTCTTCATAAGCAGTTGTAACAACAGAGGAAGCAACCTTGAAATGATATCTTGGTTAGCTAACATTCAACCAAGATAAGTAATACATGTATAATTATTGATTTGTGTTTACTTTTAAAAATAAAAAATGGAACCATAAGAACAATAAATGCAACATTAGTGTGTCACCCCACCTAATTAAATATCGAGTGATCAAGCCTTTATCAAATTAAACACATGTTTCTTATATGGTTTATTCTTAGCATCACTCTCGAAAAACCAAATTAATTTCTAACCACCTAATAGTTAATTAAACAGGTGCCAAATTTTATCTTCCAATTAAACAGAATAAATAAATAATTCGAAAACTAAAAAAAGATTCACAATATACTAGAATGTAAGGACATTTTTGTTATGTCTTATATCTTACATTTATGTATGTCGTACGCCGCTACATTTGGCACGTTCTACACAATCTCACATGACGGCCTCAATCCGAATTTCAAGAATCAAGCATTCAACATCTCCATCATGTGTCCCACATCTGCCTCAACGACTTCACGTTCCACGATTTTAGTCACTTTATGTAAGTGGTAAGCAAGCGAAGTCAAAACAGTGAAAGAAGGCAAGATAGAAAAGTTCAAGGGTATTTTTATAATTTTACAGCCACCGTTCGGAGGTCCAGTCAACTAAAAAGTTGAAGATCTCACCGCCACGAAGATACTGAAAGAAACGACACCCCAATTCGAGCTACGGTGAATGAGTTATGGCATTTTGAAGATGGGAAAAATCCTTAGAAGAATGTTGTTAGTTTAACCCCAAACCAACAAGGTACCGCGAACCACATAGTGAACCGGTTCAGGGGGGAACCGATTAGGGGTACACCAGAACCGGTTATGGGTACACGAACAGCAACAATCCCAATTGCTTACAACTCTTTTGATTTTCCTATAAAAGCCAACTTCGGGGGAGTTATTTTTAAGACTTGAGAGACGTTTTTGAAAGTTCTATGAGCTCTAGTCTTCATATTTTTTTGAGTCCCAAGACTCATGTTTTGATTCACACATCCTTGCCAAACCCTTGTGAATCTTTTGGAACCCAAGAACACTTTGCTTTTATTCAACCTCTGTGGAGAAGGGATCTCCACATTTGATCGGTGGATATCGAGCGTAGTCATTCTGCGTGTGGACGAGCCAAAGACGACGAATCGATGCCTGGAGGGTATTTCGCTGTCTCTCGTATCTTTCAAGATTTATTGAAGGCACCGTGCATTACACACTTGTGGACGATTATTGGTTGTATGTATGTCAAAGGTCTTGTAAATTCTTCAAAGTGTTATAAAAGGTTTTACTCGAAAGGGGTTTTTTCCTATATCGGTCGTCTATATTTTCCATTCATGGTTTGATTGATTTGTCACATATTAGATCCATGTTTAGAGGCTGAATTAATAGACTCTAATTAAATAAGTGTGTCAATTTAGAAATTTACGAATTTAATCAATTATCACACCGTCACGTTTTCTCAAATTGGTATCAGAGCAGGTTACTCTAATTTATCGCGTATTCCTATTTTCCGCAAAATCGTGTGATATTGATTTTTTGAAAAATTAGTTTTGTGAAAAATTGCAATTTTTTCCAATGGAACGCCCATTTAATGCGGAGCTTATTTTTGAAAAAGTTCACGACCGTGCTGAAAAATTAAAACTTTTGAATTTGAAACTTTGCAAAAGAATTAAAGTTTTGGAAAAAGAAAATTATTGTTTTAATAGTAAGATTGAATATTTGCAAACGTTTCAAACTCAGTTAGATATTTTTCGGAACACTTTGGTAATTTGTGTGTTGATTTTGATTCTTTAAAAATTTTCAAAAAGGAGAGTGATGAAAGAGTCCTAGTTTTAGAAAAGGAATGGAAGGACTTAAAAAATTCTAGGGTTCCCGT
Source organism: Sambucus nigra (assembly GCA_949130495.1). Classification (NCBI taxonomy): domain Eukaryota; kingdom Viridiplantae; phylum Streptophyta; class Magnoliopsida; order Dipsacales; family Adoxaceae; genus Sambucus; species Sambucus nigra. The sequence goes on along the minus strand of OX422214.1, from coordinate 215,647,315 downwards.
TTGTGCCGTCAAGGATAAAAAATTAATCGATGATTTTACGGTACGTGAAGAGACTTTTAGGGAGAAGTTTGATTTAATTGAGGGGGAGCGCGAAAAACTGTTAAGTTTAATTAAAAAATTTAAAAAGAAGTCCCTGTCTTTGGAAGAGTCTAATTCGTTGCTTGAATTAAATATTTTGAAGTTGAAAAATAATTTAAATGATTCAAGTAGGTTTGATAGTTATGGTAATGACTCATCGTATTCTCATGCTTCTAATGCTAAAGTCAAAACCATTAATTTTGTGAGAGGGTCAACGAATTTCAAGGATGTTAGAAAAGATCACCATTTAGGTAATATTCCTCCCGTTTACACATGTTCACATTGTGGTAGGAAAGGTCACCTTAGGCATTTTTATTTTGATCTTGGAAAATGTCCTAGAAAGTTTATGTCTAGTGTTACCATGGTTCCCAAAATCCTCACACGTCGTTTCACATCTGTTTGGGTTAGGAAATCACTTTTAGAGGCACTAGATTTTAGACAAATTGATTCCCGTTTGCTTGCACGTGATTCTTCTCTTGCCATATCATATAGATGATTGTGTTTGCTTGTTTGTCATATGCTAGTTTTTGTTTCATGATATTTATGTTTGCTAGCATTGTGACATGTACTTTTTGTATAAATTTTTATTTTTAAAAAAATTTAAAAAATACAAAAAGATTTTATTTTGATAACATTTTTGAGAAAATCCAAAAGGAGTTCTGTATTTTGTTTGCACCTTTTATGGATCATTCCATATTCATGTGACTATTTGATAGTATTTTGGAGAAAATAGGTCAATTCATCCATGTGCTTTTGTAATAACCCGCCCTTTTGGAGACGATTAAATCCCATAATTAAGTATAAATTGGAATTTGGAGAATTTCTCGAAATAGTGATTTCTGGGATTTTCGAGGATTTAATGATTTTCGAAGGGTGTTATAAATTATTTTGGGACCATATAGGTCGAGATATTTTATTTATATGTCGCCACGGAGTATAGCGGCAAAAGAAGTGAGATTTTGAGTAGAACACCGCATTTAATTATTTTGGGTTGGAATAGTGATTTGCGGTCAAGTACCTCGGATGGGAATTTCGACTGCACCATAATTCTCGGAATGGCCGAGATAGTCGGAAAAGAGTGTCCGATTGTCGAAAATGAGTTTCGGGTAATTTTAGAGGTAAAAGTAACTCGTAATTGGGTAAACGAGTCGTTTTGGGGTTTTAAAGGGTTAAAACCCTTTTCTCTATATATAAAGAGGAAGAGAGGGAGAAAAAGAGAAAGAAGAGAAGAGAGAGAGGAGGAAGAAAAGAGGAAAAAAGGGGGAGATTCCGGCCAGCCTCCGCGGGATTCGGCTCGAGGTCGTCGGATTTTATCCACGAGGCAAGTGTTTACTTGCTTTATTTGTTTTTATGCATAAATATCTCATATCATTGTTGGTATAACAAACCCTAATGATTTTGGGTTAGGTATTCGTGGATAAAACGGGTTTTTGGGAGTTAAAACGAATAAACCCCTAAAAATGGTAAATTGGAGAAACTTAAGTTTTAATTGAAATTTATTGGTGATTCCGGGTTCTAGGATGTTTAGAACCCTTAATATAGGTGTATTTGTAGTTGGTTGAGGTTGTAGGACGTTGGGTGACGCGTCAAAAGCTTGGGAGAAGCTTTAATGGCTGAAACCTTCTCGAAGAAGGTGATAAATAGTAACCCGCAGCCTTAAGGGTCATTTTTGACTAGGAAAAGAATTGATTTAGCTTTAGGTCAAAACACGAAAGTTGTATATCTTTTCGATACGGTCGCGTGGGCGCCGACCGCGTATTTTTATGATTTTTCTACGATTTGATATGATTTTTACAAGATGACAGCTCCGGGTTGAAAGTACCAACTCGGAAATCAAATCGGGAATTGGAAAAATAAAGGCTAGAAATTATTGTGTAGATGTTTGGGATGATTTTTGGTGTAGAGTAGAAACCATGAAAATGAATTTGGATTGATTTTTGGGTATTTTGGAGTTTGAGAAATCGCCCAAACTGTGACCCTCGAACAGGCCGAATCGATTCGGGTACAGGCCGAATCGATTCGCCTAAGGGGAATTGGGTTTCTGCAATGGGCCGAGTCGATTCGGGTACAGTCCGAATCGATTCGCCATTTACAGACCTGTTTGCAGAATACTTTCCGAATCGATTCGGATTGGGAACCGAATCGATTCGCCCACCCGAATCGATTCGCTAAAGGGGCGAATCGATTCGCTTAGGCCAGAATTTCTAGTTTTCTCCCTTTAAGAGTATGGGGAGTTGAATTACCATTTAGGATTTTTATGGGGATTCCTAAATAAGGGTTTTGAGGATAAATAAACCTTTAAGATATGATTGAGGTAATTAGTATTGAACAAAGTAAAGAAATACTTTGGGTTTAATATCATGCTTATATGAAAAGCATGATTATGATTCCTCGAGGGAATCTTTGGGATTAATGGTCATCGCTTTATATAGTTGGCAAATATGGCCATTTATGTATATTCAAGGATGAATATAGGGTATATGTATATACTATGTGATTAAAGTATATATGATATGATGAAAATGATTTTGGAAATATTATATAAATGTTTTCAAAATGGAAAGACAAATGATTTTCATAAATAATAAAAATGAGGATACACACCTCTCTAAATCGCTATCATAAGGGAAGTTGCGTTCGTATGGTAAAGGCCCCTGGCTAATGATGCAGGGTGGATATAGTCCTATAGGCCATGTGAGCGTTTGTTGTTATATTTTCTGCGCTGGTTAGGAGATTCCGGGTGTGGTCTTGACTATCCCGCAGGCACATGGTCTCTTCCCGACGTCTTTCGATATAGGATCCCAGGTTGTCTTGGAGGCCCTGGAAGATGATAGCCATTTAGGGGCGCGCACAGTGGAGAAATCCGGACGGGCGGTCTTAGAACGCGTTTATTAAAGCAGTTCATAATAATGGATTTGCTTTAATTACATTTCCTGGATATAGGAAGGGAAATGGGTTATATATAAATTGGCTTCGGTAACACTTCCCGGATGGAAGAAGGGATGTGGAAGCATATGTTATGATCAAAGCATTTTTATGATAATGAAAATGGCTTTGAATACATTTCCTGAATATAAAAAGGGAAATGGGATATTTTGATAAGGAAAAGCATTTTTATGTTAATAAAATTGGCTTTCAAAAAGTATATGGTTTGTTAAAGCAATTCATGATAATGAATTGGCTTTTATAAATACATTTCCTGGATATGAGAAGGGAAATGGAAGTTTTTGAAATGAAACGGATAAGTATTTATAAATACTTTATATCAAGTAATCCTCAGTCCGGGAGATATTTATATTATCCGGAAGTATATTGTAGATGTATGTATATTTATAAATTGGGTGCCGAGGGTCTAATGAATCCCGACGATCGACCGTGCCGCATAGTAGTGTATCGGGGGGGTTCCTTGTTTGGATTTCGCTTCGCGAGACACCCCACGCACGAATATGGCACTGTGTTGAGACTGGGTAGAAGTTTAATCCTTAGTGCTCTTATATCATTAAATGTTTATGGTACATATATATTATATATCTTTCTGTACTGAGGGAGTGGCGGATCTCAAAGATCGACCTTCCTGCATAGTAGTGTATCGGGGGGGTTCCTTGTTTGGATTTCGCTTCGCGAGACACCCCACGCACGAACATTGCATAGCGTCGAGATTAAAGTGAAGTTAGCCCTTAGTACATCTATTTGACTATCTAGGTTAGATAGTGGTTGGGTATTAGACTAGTTTAGCAGGGTAGCTTGACTATGATGTTTTTCGGGATGCGCCAGGTGTGCACTGTTAGAGGAGAGGTGAGGGGTATCTCATGGGAGTGCGATACCAATTTAAATATGAGATAAAACTATTTTTCTAAAAATAAAGCATTTATGCACTTGCAAAATATTTTCTAAACATTCGGGCTCTGACCCGTTTGTCTACTCTCCTTTCTTTCTCTATACTATGTATATATAGGTGTCCAGACACAGGGACGCCTGGATGGAAACTCTTTCGAGTCAGACGTCTGCTGCAGCAGCTGTGGATGCTTGCAGGACTTTCAGTAGACGCTTCCCTTCTTGTACTCTAGATAGGAGGTACTGTATACACATTCGGGCCAATGGTCCAACTGCATTTATTTATTCTTTTAGAGCATTCGATATGGTTGTATATTTGGACCGAGTGTTCGGTTATTTTAGTTCCTTTCATTTCCATTTCAGTTCATTACGCATTTAATTGTGAATGTTTTAATTTGTGCGCTAAAAAAAGAGTAGTTAGATAAAAGTTTTTAATGGCCACCTAATAGGATATTAGTAATTAAATGGATTTTCGACAGTGATGTTAAGGATGATCCATTTGTGACTCATGTTTTAATTTAATATTGGAGTGATCGCCCGGTATCTTATTAGGCGGGTTGTTACAGATGGTATCAGAGCATCAGGTTCTAGTGTCTTTAGGAATCTGTGCGGACGTACTACGCTTTCAGCGTTGCTCTCGATTTGTATAGAGCCCCAGGATTAGGATTGTTGATATCTCTTGTGAGATTTCGTTCTCCTGCCATATTATGAGATTATAGAAATCTTTTGCGCGCTCGTTTGAGAATCGTGTGCGGAGCTTGGATGGCAGCAGGAGGTGAGGCTTAGCTGGTGCAGCTGGTAGAAGGTTGGGATGAGTACCTTAGTAGAGGTCACTCTCTCTATGGCAATTGTTAAGAATTATCTCAATGACTACTAAAGCATAGTAGTTACGAGTACCATAGTGCCGCCGTAATAGAGTGTGGTACTAAAGTTGGATTTCCCCGTGGAGAATAGGGATTAGAAAGGGATCTTACGGATAGTTCTAACCGTGAGTCCCCATGAATCAGCAGGATTAGAAGAATGCAGCTTTGGGAATTATTCGCCTAAGGTTCAGCAGAGGTATATGGTGTGAGTATTTGGCGTGACTAGATAAAGTCGTGGTATTAGTTAGCCCTAGACTCGTGTGTGTATTTTGAGTTGTGGCGGTCTCGATAACATTATAATGTATGATTATGTGTTTTCCGCAATAGCGGAATTTTATTTTTCTTCGTTCTCCATAGAGGCGGGTGATTATATTTTGTATATATACGTATACGGTATATGGTGTAACGGAGCGATAGCAGGCTAATGATGGCAAGTCTATCGTGTCCGCAATTCCTGGAGGGAACATGTTGTTATTGTGGTGTCTCACCTTGATACAAGTCGAGTACACCTTTGTTATTATGGATTTATGGATCCTCGATGAGCAGAGGTTTCCCTATTATGGGATGGTATATGTGGCAACCTTATAGATATAATTTAAGGCCCACCGAATCGTTGTTGAGCGGTAAGATTTAGCTCAGTATTGGTTTGTGCAAGGACTTAGGAATGAGTGCGAGCGCAGAGTGGTATGACTCTTAGTTAGAAATAGGAGTTCAGATCACCTTTTGTTGGATTAGGGGATGGGGTTATCCCGGTTGCATGTTAAAATGACTGAACTCCACAACCAACGAAGTCAAGGGTTAATGTGTGGAGGGGTTCCTTGTTTGGATTTCGCTTTGCGAGACACTCCACACATGACTCTTAACGGCGTTGGGAGTGGAGAGCTGTTATGGGATGCAAGGATGTTGATCTTGTGGAAAGGTCTTATAGTACGGATGAACCACTATAGTCTATGAACCATATAATGTTAATATACTTATGGAAATGTTGTGCTATGGAAAAGCACTAAAGTGGCCCTCTCACCACAGATAGTTGGGTTGGAGTTGGACTTAGAGAAAATGATTTGAGGATGATTGCCAGGCCTTTATAAGAAGGCAAATTTTGAGAAGGTATGCTTTGAGCATTATGTACGTGACACTTTTACAAAAAGTGGGCACTTCGTTTGATTAGGTTTCCTTCTGTATGGGCGGAAGGATAAGATAGTAGGAATGCGTTCATAGGCTAGCCTAGTAGGATTTAGGACGTCCCGCTTCTGTGCCTTGGGTCGTTATATCTCGATGACCGACTACGCGAGGGAGTAGTGTAACGGGAGGGTTCCTTGTTTGGATTTCGCCTTGGCGAGACGTCCCACGCATGAAACCAAGCACTTGTCGGGAGTTGAGAGAGGCCTTGGGCACTAGGGACATACTTAGGACTATATTAGTTTCGAATAGGTAGGGTAACGCATAGATCGTAGCATTTTTAGGATATAGGTTCACTAGTATTAGCAGCGCCGAGGTTAGGAATATTGAAATGCGCGGGTTCGGAGGACCCATAGATGAGTATTACACCGAGGAAAGGAGATCCTTATTGGGAGAGAGTGATGTGTGTCAGACGTTCGTAATGTTTGTGCTGATATGCACAAGTTAGAAAGGTGTATGGGCACCTTGGTAAGGTGGTTTGATATACCGCCTAGTTAAGATAAGAGTAGTACACGAGATTGAAATCCATACCAAGAGGCATTTTAGAGGATGGGTATTAAGTGACGTATGAGAGTCACTTTATGATTGCGGTAGCCGCATAGTGTATGGTTAGGAACCATTAGGTTAGTATCTTTTTCCTTGAGGTTTTAGTATTTGTAGTAATCCTAGTTAGAGGGTGCAAGTTACATCTGAATTTCGAGGACGAAATTCTGTAGTAAGGGGGGGAGTATGTAATAACCCGCCCTTTTGGAGACGATTAAATCCCATAATTAAGTATAAATTGGAATTTGGAGAATTTCTCGAAATAGTGAATTCTGGGATTTTCGAGGATTTAATGATTTTCGAAGGGTGTTATAAATTATTTTGGGACCATATAGGTCGAGATATTTTATTTATATGTCGCCACGGAGTATAGCGACAAAAGAAGTGAGATTTTGAGTAGAACACAGCATTTAATTATTTTGGGTTGGAATAGTGATTTGCGGTCAAGTAACTCGGATGGGAATTTTGACTGCACCATAATTCTCGGAATGGCCGAGATAGTCGGAAAAGAGTGTCCGATTGTCGAAAATGAGTTTCGGGTAATTTTAGAGGTAAAAGTAACTCGTAATTGGGTAAACGAGTCGTTTTGGGGTTTTAAAGGGTTAAAACCCTTTTCTCTATATATAAAGAGGAAGAGAGGGAGAAAAAGAGAAAGAAGAGAAGAGAGAGAAGAGAGAGGAGGAAGAAAAGAGGAAAAAAGGGGGAGATTCCGGCCAGCCACCGCGGGATTCGGCTCGAGGTCGTCGGATTTTATCCACGAGGCAAGTGTTTACTTGCTTTATTTGTTTTTATGCATAAATATCTCATATCATTGTTGGTATAACAAACCCTAATGATTTTGGGTTAGGTATTCGTGGATAAAACGGATTTTTGGGAGTTAAAACGAATAAACCCCTAAAAATGGTAAATTGGAGAAACTTAAGTTTTAATTGAAATTTATTGGTGATTCCGGGTTCTAGGATGTTTAGAACCCTTAATATAGGTGTATTTATAGTTGGTTGAGGTTGTAGGACGTTGGGTGACGCGTCAAAAGCTTGGGAGAAGCTTTAATGGCTGAAACCTTCTCGAAGAAGGTGATGAATAGTAACCCGCAGCCTTAAGGGTCATTTTTTACTAGGAAAAGAATTGATTTAGCTTTCGGTCAAAACACGAAAGTTGTATATCTTTTCGATACGGTCGCGTGGGCGCCGACCGCGTATTTTTCTACGATTTGATATGATTTTTACAAGATGACAGCTCCGGGTTGAAAGTACCAACTCGGAAATCAAATCGGGAATTGGAAAAATAAAGGCTAGAAATTATTGTGTAGATGTTTGGGATGATTTTTGGTGTAGAGTAGAAACCATGAAAATGAATTTGGATTGATTTTTGGGTATTTTGGAGTTTGAGAAATCGCCCAAACTGTGACCCTCGAACAGGCCGAATCGATTCGGGTACAGGCCGAATCGATTCGCCTAAGGGGAATTGGGTTTCTGCAATGGGCCGAATCGATTCGGGTACAGACCGAATCGATTCGCCATTTACAGACCTGTTTGCAGAATACTTTCCGAATCGATTCGGATTGGGAACCGAGGCGATTCGCCCACCTGAATCGATTCGCTAAAGGGGCGAATCGATTCGCTTAGGCCAGAATTTCTAGTTTTCTCCCTTTAAGAGTATGGGGAGTTGAATTACCATTTAGGATTTTTATGGGGATTCCTAAATAAGGGTTTTGAGGATAAATAAACCTTTAAGATATGATTGAGGTAATTAGTATTGAACAAAGTAAAGAAATACTTTGGGTTTAGTATCATGCTTATATGAAAGCATGATTATGATTCCTCGAGGGAATCTTTGGGATTAATGGTCATCGCTTTATATAGTTGGCAAATATGGCCATTTATGTATATTCAAGGATGAATATAGGGTATATGTATATACTATGTGATTAAAGTATATATGATATGATGAAAATGATTTTGGAAATATTATATAAATGCTTTCAAAATGGAAAGACAAATGATTTTCATAAATAATAAAAATGAGGATACACACCTCTCTAAATCGCTATCATAAGGGAAGTTGCGTTCGTATGGTAAAGCCCCCTGGCTAATGATGCAGAGTGGATATAGTCCTATAGGCCATGTGAGCGTTTGTTGTTATATTTTCTGCGCTGGTTAGGAGATTCCGGGTGTGGTCTTGACTATCCCGCAGGCACATGGTCGCTTCCCGACGTCTTTCGATATAGGATCCCAGGTTGTCTTGGAGGCCCTGGAAGATGATAGCCATTTAGGGGCGCGCACAGTGGAGAAATCCGGACGGGCGGTCTTAGAACGCGTTTATTAAAGCAGTTCATAATAATGGATTTGCTTTAATTACATTTCCTGGATATAGGAAGGGAAATGGGTTATATATAAATTGGCTTCGGTAACACTTCCCGGATGGAAGAAGGGATGTGGAAGCATATGTTATGATCAAAGCATTTTTATGATAATGAAAATGGCTTTGAATACATTTCCTGAATATAAAAAGGGAAATGGGATATTTTGATAAGGAAAAGCATTTTTATGTTAATAAAATTGGCTTTCAAAAAGTATATGGTTTGTTAAAGCAATTCATGATAATGAATTGGCTTTTATAAATACATTTCCTGGATATGAGAAGGGAAATGGAAGTTTTTGAAATGAAAAGGATAAGTATTTATAAATACTTTATATCAAGTAATCCTCAGTCCGGGAGATATTTATATTATCCGGAAGTATATTGTAGATGTATGTATATTTATAAATTGGGTGCCGAGGGTCTAATGAATCCCGACGATCGACCGTGCCGCATAGTAGTGTATCGGGGGGGTTCCTTGTTTGGATTTCGCTTCACGAGACACCCCACGCACGAATATGGCACTGTGTTGAGACTGGGGAGAAGTTTAATCCTTAGTGCTCTTATATCATTAAATGTTTATGGTACATATATATTATATATCTTTCTGTACTGAGGGACTGGCGGATCTCAAAGATCGACCTTGCTGCATAGTAGTGTATCGGAGGGGTTCCTTGTTTGGATTTCGCTTCGCGAGACACCCCATGCACGAACATTGCATAGCATCGAGATTAAAGTGAAGTTAGCCCTTAGTACATCTATTTGACTATCTAGGTTAGATAGTGGTTGGGTATTAGACTAGTTTAGCAGGGTAGCGTGACTAGGATGTTTTTCGGGATGCGCTAGGTGTGCACTGTTAGAGGAGAGGTGAGGGGTATCTCATGGGAGTGCGATACCAATTTAAATATGAGATAAAACTATTTTTCTAAAAATAAAGCATTTATGCACTTGCAAAATATTTTCTAAACATTCGGGCTCTGACCCATTTGTCTACTCTCCTTTCTTTCTCTATACTATGTATATATAGGTGTCGAGACACAGGGACGCCTGGATGGAAACTCTTTCGAGTCAGACGTCTGCTGCAGCAGCTGTGGATGCTTGCAGGACTTTCAGTAGACGCTTACCTTCTTGTACTCTAGATAGGAGGTACTGTATACACATTCGGGCCAATGGTCCAACTGCATTTATTTATTCTTTTAGAGCATTCGATATGGTTGTATATTTGGACCGAGTGTTCGGTTATTTTAGTTCCTTTCATTTCCATTTCAGTTCATTACGCATTTAATTGTGAATGTTTTAATTTGTGCGCTAAAAAAAAGAGTAGTTAGATAAAAGTTTTTAACGGCCACCTAATAGGATATTAGTAATTAAATGGATTTTCGACAGTGATGTTAAGGATGATCCATTTGTGACTCCTGTTTTAATTTAATATTGGAGTGATCGCCCGGTATCTTATTAGGCGGGTTGTTACAGCTTTATAATGTTTGGAGTCATTAAAATGTAATTAAGTGTTATTACCTACATTTTTTACTCAGGTTTTCCTTTATTGCACACATGCACTGATTTGTTTGATTATTTTGCTTGTCTTATCACTTGTTGGTTGGGTGCTTTCACTTCAATCATGTCCTTTAAAACGAACCAAGCGCGATAAAACTTGATAAGAAAGTTATTCATGTGAGAGTCGTTTGTGAGTTTGTGTGTTTTGTTTAAAAACGGTGAAGGGCTGCGGAAGATTATTTTTTATCCTTTGCGATTAAGACGCCGTTCTAAAATGGACCTAAAAAAATTGAGGAATTTTATTATCCGAGGTCCAAAGAGGTTTAAAAGAGCTTTAAAAAATTTAAAGGCAATAAAAAGAAATTTATGCCATTTATGGGCCATTTAGGTTTTTGCACCAATTGTCCAAAGTTTGATAATTTAGTTTAATACCTCTGAAAGAAAATATTTTTTAGGAAGTTTGGTTGGAGAACTAAAACGGGTTTGCACGTCCTTGAAAATCTTGAAAAAACGCTAAATAGTTTTGGACGTTATTGTTGTGGAAATCACTTTGACTTTGATTTGTTGATTTGTATAAGATGATGTCATTTAAATTCAATAAATTTTACACATAATGATACTTTTGATGCTCATTCGTTAGGAGTACACATATGCATCGTGTAAATATGATTGATTGAGTTTATTTACCTATCGAATGTGTTCACACCCATTCATTACGTTTCCATGACTTGGTTGTTTGAGTCTAAATCCATGGTGTGATTTTTTTTGTATCCTATTTTTGTATGAAAAATTTGAAAAATTCAAAAAATAGTTGTGAAGATTATTTTTGAGCATCCCTTTGCAAGAGCACGTTTTCCATTTGATTGATGCTTTGTTTTGAATACCGTGACACCCCGGCTTTGCTTGTTTGATTTTTTCTTCTCATTTGTCTATTTGGGGACATACTAAAAAGGGGGAGAAAGAATTATCATATTATGGGAGAGTTTTGAGATGATGAGATTTGTTTTAAGTTGGTATCTATGTTTATCTCATTTCAAACTTGATGCGTCACTTGGTATTTGCTTTATCTCATGTGTGTAGGTACTTCATTGATGATCATATGTTTCACACCCAGATGAGAAAAGCATTGAGATTTTTCAAGATTTCAAGAATAAATGATGAAGACTTATTCATTTGTATCTTTCCAGTTTTGGGTTCATGGGAGAGTATATTTGTATAGGCAATTTGCTATTTGATAATTCAGATTTTTTGTGTATGTACCGGTATAGACATAGGGGGATATTTGTAAGGACATTTTTGACATGTCCTATATCTTACATTTATGTATGTCGTACGCTGCTACATTTGGCACGTTTTACACGATCTCACATGATGGCCTCAATCCGAATTCTGGGAATCAAGCATTCAACATCTCCATCATGTGTCCCACATTTGCCTTAACGACTTCACGTTCCACGATTTTAGTCACTTTATGCAAGTGGTACGTAAGCGAAGTCAAAACAGAGAAAGAAGGCAAGATTGGAAAGTTTAATAACATTTTCATAATTTTACAGCCACCGTTCGGAGGTCCAGTCAACTAGAAAGTTTAAGAGCTCGCCGCCACGAAGATACTGGACGAAATGACATCTCAATCCGAGCTACGGTGAAGGAGTTATGGCCTTTTGAAGATGGAGAAAAATCCTTAGATGAATGCTGTTTGTTTTAACCCCAAACGAGCAAGGTAACGCTAACCGCATAGTGAACTGGTTCGGGGTACACCAGAACCGGTTCGGGGTACATGCACAACAACAGTCCCTGTGAAACACCCCGCCCTCCTGGGGAGAGCGAACGGAGCGCTAATGCGATAAAATAAATCCAAATCCACAAGTGACAAGGTATAGAGCATCTAAATAAAATCCAACAAAACAAGAGAAACCACTAATCTCAATACTCCAAATTCAATAAAACAAAGTCTCTCGAAATAAAAAATGCAACAACTAACTCGAAATAAAATACAAATATCCAAAGCTCTATACATCTAAATAATACAAATCTTTCCCAAACAATCATCGCTAAAATCATTCTCCATAGCGCCCCAAAATCCTTGTTAACCTGCCACTAAAAGAAAATATGGTAAAGTACACAATACGACAAGAAATATGCTCAACAAATATATATTAGCGATGAATAAAACGTAACAACACGAGTACGAATATTCAAATCAAAATGCAAATCTCAATAGCATTTCATCATTATAATTTCTCAACAACACATCAATGGGTCACCAGGCCTCACCACATCCGTATATGCTTTATCAAGCCATAGCCCGGGAAACAGGAATTTTGGCAGGTGCCCAACATCCGTGCCATATTAAAATCTCATGACAGCGTGCTCAATAACAACATGAATAATTCCACATGAATCAAAATAATTCCAACAATTATTTTTTTTCCAGATTTCGAAGAATTTATCAATTCAAATATGAGTCCAATAATTGCAAGAATTCAAAGAGAATGACACTCGCGAGATTTAAGGAGCATATTGTGTAAAACCCCATACCTCAAACCATGATGAGAAACCAATGATGACATCCTCAAGATCAACACAAAAGATCTACAAAATCTCCTCCAAGAACCTCCAACAAAATAGCCCCAAGAACACCTTTAATCTAAGGTTGGAACTCACAAATCTCAAGGGCCAATGTGTATATAAAAAGAAGAGGAAAATAAAATATATTTGCTGTCAAAATTTGTGCCAAAAGTAGGTTAAAAGGGTTGCCCATGACTTCCTTTCATAATGCAAAGAAATGAAGAGTTGGAAGCCAAAAGACTCATTTAAGAAGCCAAAAGACTCCTTTAAATAAGGCAAATAAATGAAGAGTTGGAAGTCAAAACAACTCCAAGAGTTAAAAATATTAAAAATCATTTTAAAATCCGTTTTAACTCCAATTTCGAAACCGTTTGAAATTCTCGCCTTTAAAAATAATAACCAACATATTTTAGCAATAAAAATAATTTTATCAAAAAGTTTATTTTCCTCCATTTTCCAGAAATTAATTAAAATAACCCAAAATTACGCGGGTTGTTACACCCTGTTGCTTAAAACTCTTTTGGCTTTCCTATAAAAGACAACTTTGGGGGAGTTATTTTTTAGGACTTGGAAAGACGTTTTTTAGAGTTCTATCAACTCTAGTCTTCATATTTTTTGAGTCCCAAGACTCATGTTTTGATTCACACATCCTTGCCAAACCTTTGTAAATCTTTTGGAACCTAAGAACACTTTGCTTTTGTTCAACCTCTGTGGATAAGGGATCTCCACATTTGATCGGTGGATACCGAGCGTAGTCGTTCTGCGTGTGGACGAGCCGAAGACGACGAACCGACGCCTAGGGGTATTTCGCTGTCTCTCGTATCTTTGAAGGTTTGCTGAAGGCACTTGCATTACACACTTATGGGCGATTATTAGGTTGTATGTAAGTCAATGGTCTTTTAAATTCTTCAAAGTGTTATAAAAGGTTTTACCCGAAAGGCTCGTCTATATTTTTCATGCATGGGTTGATTGATTTGTCACAAATTAGATGCATGTTTAGAGGCTATATTAATAGACTCTAATTAAATAAGTGTGTCAATTTCAAAATTTGTGAATTTAATTAATTATCACACCGTCACGTTTTGTCAAATTGGTATCAGAGCAGGTTACGCTAATTTATCGCGTATTCCTATTTTTTGCAAAATCGAGTGATATTAATTTTTTGAAAAATCAGTTTTGTAAAAAATCGCAATTTTTCCAATGGAACGCCCATTTAATGAGGAGCTTATTCTATAAAAAGTTCACGACCATGCTGAAAAATTAAAACTTTTGAATTTGAAATGCAAAAGAATTAAAGTTTAGGAAAAAGAAAAATTTTGTTTTAATAGTAAGATTGGATATTTGCAAACGTTTCAAACTCAAATAGATATTTTTGATGAACACTTTGGTAATTTGTGTGTTGATTTTGATTATTTAAGAATTGCCAAAAAGGAGAGTGATGAAAGAGTCCTGGTTTTAGAGAAGGAAATGATGGACTTAAAAAATTCTAGGGTTCCCGTTTGTGCCGTCGAGGATAAAAAATTAATCGATGATTTTACGGCACGTGAATAGACTCTTAGGGCGAAGTTTGCTTTAATTGAGGGGGAGCGCAATAAACTGTTGAGTTTAATTAAAAATTTGAAAAAGAAGTCCCTGTCTTTGGAAGAGTCTAATTCGTTGCTTGAGTCAAATATTTTGAAGTTGAAAAAAGATATAAATGATTCAAGTAGGTTTGATAATGATGTTAATGGCTCATCATGTTCTCATGCTTTTAATGCTAAAGCCAAAACCATTATTTTTTTGAGAGGATCAACTAATTCCAAGGATGTTAGAAAAGATCACACTTTAGGTAATATTTCTCCCGTTTACACATGTTCATATTGTGGTAGGAAAGGTCACCTTAGGCATTTTTATTTTGATTTTGAAAAATGTCCTAGAAAGTTTATGTCTAGTGTTCCCGTGGTTCCCAAAGTCCTCACACATCGTTTCACATCTGTTTGGGTTAGGAAATCACTTTTAGAGGCACTGGATTTTAGACAAGTTGATTCCCGTTTGCTTGCACATGATTCTTCTCTTGCCATATCATATAGATGATTGTGTTTGCTTATTTGTCATACGCTAGTTTTTGTTTCATGATATTTATATTTGCTAGCATTGTGACATGTACTTTTTAAATAAATTTTCATTTTTGAAAAAATCTGTAAAATACAAAAATATTTTATTTTGATAAATTTTTTGAGAAAATCCCAAAAGAGTTTTGTATTTTATTGGCACCTTTTAGGGATGAACACTTAGGATGAGCAAGACACAACATCATTCCATATTCATGTGACTATTTGATAGTGTTTTTGAGATAATAGGTCAATTCATCCATGTGCTTTATAATGTTTGGAGTCATTAAAATATAATTAAGTGTTACTAACTACATGTTTGACTCATGTTTTCCTTTATTGAACTCATGCACGGATTTGTTTGATTATTGTTCTTGTCTTATCACTTGTTGGTTGGGTGTTTTCACTTCAATCCTGTCCTTTAAAACGAACCAAGCGCGATAAAACTTGATAAGAAAGTTATGGATGTAAGAGCCGTTTGTTAGTTTGTTTAAAATGGTGAAGGGCTACGAAATATTATTTTTTTATCCTTTGCGATTAAGCCGCCGTTTTAAATTTGACCTAAAAAAATTGAGAAATTTTATTATCCAAAATTTTATTATCCGGGGTCCAAAGAGGTTTAAAAGAGCCCTAAAAAATTTAAAGGCAATAAAAAGAAATTTATGCCATTTATGGGCCATTTAGGTTTTTGCACCAATTGTCCAAAGTTTGATAATTTAGTTTAATACCTCTGAAAGAAAATATTTTTTAGGAAGTTTGGTTGGAGAACTAAAACGGGTTTGCACGTCCTTGAAAATCTTGAAAAAATGCTAAATAGTTTTGGACGTTATTGTTGTGGAAATCACTTTGACTTTGATTTGTTGATTTGTATAAGATGATGTCATTTAAATTCAATAAATTTTACACCTAATGATACTTTTGATGCTCATTCGTTAGGAGTACACATATGCATCGTGTAAATATGATTGATTGAGTTTATTTACCTATCGAATGTGTTCACACCCATTCATTACGTTTCCATGACTTGGTTGTTTGAGTCTAAATCCATGGTGTGATTTTTTTTGTGTCCTATTTTTGTATGAAAAATTTGAAAAATTCAAAAAATAGTTGTGAAGATTGTTTTTGAGCATCCCTTTGCAAGAGCACGTTTTCCATTTGATTGATGCTTTGTTTTGAATACCGTGACACCCCGGCTTTGCTTGTTTGATTTTTTCTTCTCATTTGTCTATTTGGGGACATACTAAAAAGGGGGAGAAAGAATTATCATATTATGGGAGAGTTTTGAGATGATGAGATTTGTTTTAAGTTGGTATCTATGTTTATCTCATTTCAAACTTGATGCGTCACTTGGTATTTGCTTTATCTCATGTGTGTAGGTACTTCATTGATGATCATATGTTTCACACCCAGATGAGAAAAGCATTGAGATTTTTCAAGATTTGAAGAATAAATGATGAAGACTTATTCATTTGTACCTTTCCAGTTTTGGGTTCATGGGAGGGTAAATTTGTATAGGAAATTTGCTATTTGATAATTAGGATTTTTTACGTATGTCCCGGCATAGACATAGGGGGAGATTTACAAGGACATTTTTTATATGTCATATATCTTACATTTATGTATGTCGTATGCCACTACATTTGGCACGTTCTACACGATCTCACATGACGGCCTCAATTCGAATTTCGAGAATCAAGCATTCAACATCTCCATCATGTGTCCCACATCTGCCTCAATGACTTCACGTTCCACGATTTTAGTCACTTTATGTTAGTGGTATGCAAGCGACGTTAAAACAGTGAAAGAAGGAAAGATTAGAAAGTTTAAGAGCATTTTCATAATTTTACAACCACCATTCGTAGGTCCGGTCAACTAGAAAGTTTAAGAGATCGCCGCCACGAAGATACTGTAAGAAACGACAACGCAATTCGAGCTACGGTGAAGGAGTTATGGCCTTTTGAAGATGGATAAAAATCGTTATGAAAATGATATTTGTTTTAACCCAAGCCAGCAAGGTACCGCGAACTGCGTAGTAAATCGGTTCGGGGTACACCAGAACCGGTTCGGGGTACACACACAATAACAGTCCCAATTGCTTTAAACTCTTTTGGTTTTCCTATAAAAGCCAACTTCGGGGGAGTTATTTTTTAAGACTTGGAAAGACGTTTTTGAGAGTTCTATTAACTCTAGTCTTCATATTTTTTGAGTCACAAGACTCATGTTTTGATTCACACATCTTTGCCAAACCCTTGTGAATCTTTTGGAACCCAGGAACACTTTGATTTTGTTCAACCTCTGTGGAGAATGGATCTCCACATTTGATCAGTGGATACAGAGCGTAGTCATTCTGCGTGTGGATGAGCCGAAGACGACGAATCGATGCCTGGAGGGTATTTCGTTGTCTCTCGTATCTTTGAAGGTTTGCTGAAGGCACCGTGCATTATACACTTATGGGAGATTATTAGGTTATATGTAAGTCAAAGGTCTTTTTAATTCTTCAAAGTGTTATAAAAGGTTTTACCCGAAAAGGTTTTTTTCCTGTATCAGTCGTTTATATTTTTCATGCATGGTTTGATTGATTTGTCACATATTATATGCATGTTTAGGGGTTGAATTAATAGATTCTAATTAAATTAGTGTTCCAATTTAGAAATTTGTGAATTTAATCAATTATCACACCGTCACATTTTGTCAAATTGGTATCAGAGCAGGTTACGCTAATTTATTGCGTATACCTATTTTTCGTAAAATCGTGTGATATTGATCTTTTGAAAAATCAGTTTTGTCAAAAATCGCAATTTTTCCAATGGAACACCCATTTAATGAGGAGCTTATTTTTGAAAAAGTTCGCGACCATACTGAAAAATTAAAACTTTTGAATTTGAAACTTTGCAAAAGAATTAAAGTTTAGGAAAAAGAAAATTCTTGTTTTAATAGTAAGATTGAATATTTACAAACGTTTCAAACTCAAATAGATATTTTTCATGAACACTTTGGTAATTTGTGTGTTGATTTTGATTCTTTAAAAATTACCAAAAAGGTGAGTGATGAAAGAGTCTTGGTTTTAGAGAAGGAATTGGAGGACTTAAAAAATTCTAGGGTTCCTGTTTGTGCCGTCGAGGATAAAAAATTAATCGATGATTTTACGGCACGTGAAGAGACTCTTAGGGAGAAGTTTGCTTTAATTGAGGGGGAGCGTGATAAACTGTTAAGTTTAATTGAAAATTTGAAAAAGAAGTCCCTGACTTTAGAAGAGTCTAATTCGTTGCTTGAATTAAATATTTTGAAGTTGAAAATGATTTAAATGATTCAAGTATGTTTGATAATGATGGTAATGGCTCATCGTGTTCTCATGCTTCTAATGCTAAAGCCAAAACCATTATTTGTTTGAGAGGGTCACCTAATTCCAAGGATGTTAGAAAAGATCACACTTTAGGTAATATTATTCTCGTTTACACATGTTCACATTGTGGTAGGAAAGGTCACCTTAGGCATTTTTATTTTGATCTTGGAAAATGTCCTAGAAAGTTTATGTCTAGTGTTCCCGTGATTCCCAAAGTCCTCACACGTCATTTCACATCTGTTTGGATTAGGAAATCACTTTTAGAGGTACTAGATTTTAGACAAGTTGATTGTCGTTTGCTTACACATGATCCTTCTCTTGCCATATCATATAGATGATTGTGTTTGCTTGTTTTTCATACACTAGTTTTTGTTTCATGATATTTATGTTTGCTAGCGTTGTGACATGAACTTTTTGTATAAATTTTTATTTTTGAAAAAAATTGAAAAATACAAAAATATTTTATTTTGATTTTTTTTTTAGGAAATCCAAAAAGAGTTTTGTATTTTGTTTGCACCTTTTATGGATGAACACTTAGGATGACCAAGTCACAACATCACTCCATATTCATGTGACTATTTGATAGTGTTTTTGAGACAATACGTAAATTCATCCTTGTGCTTTATAATGTTTGGAGTCATTAAAATGTAATTAAGTGTTACTACCTACATGTTTGACTCATGTTTTTCTTTATTGAACACATGCACGGATTTATTTGATTATTGGGCTTGTCTTATCACTAGTTGGTTGTGTGTTTTCACTTCAGTCCTCTCCTTTAAAATGAACCAAGCGCGATAAAACTTGATAAGAAAGTTATGCATGTAAGAGCCGTTTGTGTGCTTTGTTTAAAAACGGTGAAGGGATACGAAAGATTATTTTTTATCCTTTGCGATTAAGCCGCCGTTTTAAATTGGACCTAAAAAAATTTAGGAATTTTATTATCCGGGGTCGAAAGAGGTTTAAAAGAGCCCAAAAAAATTTAATGGCAATAAAAAGAAATTTATGCCATTTATGGGCCATTTAGGTTTTTGCACCAATTCTCCAAAGTTTGAGAATTTAGTTTAACATCTCTAAAAGAAAATATTTTTGAGGGAGTTTGATTGGAGAATTAAAATGGGTTTGCATGTCCTTGAAAATCTTGAAAAAGCGCTAAATAGTTTTAGACGTTATTGGTGTGGAAATCACTTTGACTTGTTGATTTGTATAAGACGATGTCATTTAAATTCAAAAAAATTTACACCTAAGGATACTTTTGATGCTCATTAGTTAGGAGTACACATATGCATCGTGGACATATGATGGATTGAGTTTATTTACCTATCGAATGTGTTCACTCCCATTCATTACGTTTCCATGACTTGGTTGTTTGAGTCTAAATCCATGGTGTGATTTTTTTGTATCCTATTTTTGTATGAAAAATTTGAAAAATTCAAAAAATAGTTTGTGAAGATTTTTTTGTAGCATCCCTTTGCAAGAGCACGTTTTCCATTTTATTGATGCTTTGTTTTGAATACCGTGACATCCCGACTTTGCTTATTTGATTTATTATTCTCATTTGTCTATTTTGGGACATACTAAAAGTGGGAGAAAGAATTATGATATTATGGGGGATTTTTGAGATGTTGAGATTTGTTTTAAGCTGGTATCTATGTTTATCTCATTTCAAACTCAATACGTCACTTGGTATTTGCTTTATCTCATGTGTGTAGGTACTTTATTGATGATCATATATTTCACACCCTGATGAAAAAAGCTTTGAGATTTTTGAAGATTTGAAGAATAAACGATGAAGACTTATTCATTTGTACATTTCCAGTTTTTGGTTCATAGGAGGGTAGATTTGTATAGGAAATTTTCTATTTGATAATTCGGATTTTTAATGTATGTATCGGCATAGACATAAGGGGGAGATTTGTAAGGACATTTTTATCATGTCCTATATCTTACATTTATGTATGTCGTACGCCACTACATTTGGCCCGTTCTACACGATCTCTCATGACTGCCTCAATCAGAATTTTGGGAATCAAGCATTCAACATCTCCATCATGTGTCCCACATCTGCCTCAACGATTTCACGTTCCATGATTTTAGTCACTTTATGCAAGTGGTACACAAGCGAAGTCAAAACAGTGAAAGAAGGCAAGGTAGGAAAGGTCAAGAGCATTTTTATAATTTTACAGCCATCGTTCGGAGGTTCGATCAACTAAAACGTTGAAGATCTCTCCGCCACGAAGATAATGGAAGAAATGTCACCCCAATCTGAGCTACGGTGAAGGAGTTATGGCCTTTTGAAGATGGAGAAAAATCCTTAGAAGAATGCTATTTTTTTAACCCCGAACCAGCAAGGTATCGCGAACCGCATAGTGAACCAGTTCGAGGGGAACTGATTTGGGGTACACCAAAACCAGTTCGGGGTACACGCACAACAACAGTCCAAGTTTCTTGAAACTCTTTTGGTTTTCCTATAAAAGCCGACTTCGGGGGAGTTATTTTTTAAGACTTGGAAAGACGTTTTTGAGAGTTCTATTAGCTCTAGTCTTCATATTTTTTGAGTCCCAAGATTCATGTTTTGATTCACACATCCTTGCTAAACCCTTGTGAATCTTTTGGAACCCAAGAACACTTTGGTTTTGTTCAACCTCTGTGGAGAAGGGATATCCGCATTTGATCGATGGATACCGAGCGTAGTCATTCTGCATGTGGACAAGCCGAAGACGACGAACCGACGCCTGGAGGGTATTTTTCTATCTCTTGTATCTTTGAAGGTTTGCTAAAGGCACCGTGCATTACACACTTATGGGCAATTATCAGGTTGTATGTAAGTCAAAGGTCTTGTAAATTCTTCAAAGTGTGATAAAAGGTTTTACCTGAAAGGGTTTTTTCCCAATATCGGCCGTCTATATTTTTCATGCATGGTTTAATAGATTTGTCACATATTAGATGCATGTTTAGGAGATGAATTAATAGACTCTGATTCAATAAGTGTGCCAATTTAGAAATTTGCAAATTTAATCCATTATCACACCGTCATGTTTTGTCATAGAATCCAAACCATCATGATCTGTGAATGAAACAAAGTCATGTCGAATAAACCATCGGAAAAAAATAACCAAAACCAAGTAATAAATAAAGTCTAAACTGATACAAAATTGAAACTATAATACCGATAATGAACCGAATGTCCAAACAGGATATACAAGAGTGAGATCTTATGCTAGGTCTGAATGAAAGAGTCGTTTACTCAAAATCCTGTCGGCACCCACAATGCTACAACTCCGAGTCCCTGGAATAAAACCATAATGTATGGCATCCCTGTGAATGGGCACCTATAAGGTTTTAAAAATATTTTTATAGAAATATTTGTACTCAAAACTTTTGAAAATATTTAGCAAGGAGTTTATCGCAATTTAAGTTGGTTATTGATTACACATAGTAGGTTCACGCACACTCTCTTGAGTTTCCTCACCCCTCATCAAATGTGCACACCTAATGTTCTATACTTAGCCCACATAGATATCATACCCAATCTATCTCGACTACAGTATATAACTGATCTTATCAAGTCTATGCTCCCGTACTTCCCATACAACACACTTCATTATTAACATTTCTCGCGTGTTATTTACTTTTCATATAACATTCACATATGTTGTTTTTAATCATTATAATCAAGTCTCACTACTAAATTCATATAGCATTTCACATCTAATCATAATTCAATTCCCATAATTAAGTTTCACTACTAAATTCATAAATCATTTCAAAGTTACCATCTAACTTCTATAATTAAGTTTCACTAATTAATTCATTATAGATATTCCCATTCTAATCTAAATCTTGGAATTAAGTTTCTCTCTACTTAATTTATCATTTAGATGTATATATATATATATATATATCATCTACAAGTCTACTTTAGCACATAAGTAAAATATCATGAAGTATATATTTCACACACAATATATACTATAAGGATATTGATCCGGATAATCATTGACCCCAATCATCATATCATTTACATTGGTCCGGATATCCCTCGACCCCAAGGTAAATGTTATGCATATGAACATTGGTCCGGACAATCATCGACTCCAATATAGTTGGTATGCCGTAGGCATTCACATTGCCTAAGTAGTTAGTATAGTAGGTATTCCCGCCACCTATGAGTTTACCTTAGTCCGGATAGCCAGCGACCCCAATGTAAATACTATTCATGCACATATATTGGTTCGGATATCCATTGACCCTAATATAGTCAGTATGCTCTAAACATTCACATCGCCCAAGTATTGAATGTAATAGGTATTCACACAACCTAATAATTAACATTGGTATGCAATATATTTCTTTCTAATACTCATCGTATCTTTTAGTTTACGATTTCTTTCACTATCGTATTTTATTTAAGGCTTCACATAATTCTAAAGGTCCCTAGTTACTCCTTAAATATAATTTCAGTAGTTATTATCTTTAACCTACTGGTATACATATTGAATTGACGTTAAATCTTCCCATAACTTAATTCCTAATTTTCCCCCGATATATGACTCCATCCGTGTATCCTCGTCGGTCCATTTTCTAAGTCCTTCACCCAATGGCCTTAATGGACCTTAACAATATACCTACTGGTCATTATTCAATCCCCAAATAAGTATAATATCATTCCTGGGGTTCCCCTCCCTTGTTGGTGAACACAAGAATTTAATCAAGGAAAGGAAGCCGAAATCCTCTTTGGTCGATCGATCGAAGATTTGGTCGATAGATCGATCCGTCGATCGATCGATATTCAAGGGTCAATCGATCGATCGAGCTGTGACGGGCCCAATTCTTCTTCTTCATGCGTCTACCTCCATTAACACACCTCAACTCTCATGGCAGTCCACCCAATTCACAACCAATCACCCAAAACTATTTCTACATGTATAAGGATGATTTTTAACGTTCCTAACACATCAAATCTTTGCATAATTCAGTCAAGAACGAATTAAAAACTTTTATCAACAAAATCCCTAGTTTTATGTTCTTCCTAAAGGTTCAAGCACAAAACCATATTTAAATACATGAAAACAAGTGAAATGTCATATAAATTCAAAGTCCTGTACATGTATAATTTCATCTACATGAAATCCTATCCCAACATGCATTAAATTCATTATTCTTCCCAATAATTTATTCACGGTCGAATTATCTATCAATCCCTACACATGGGTATTATAACTTCAATTTAATTTGATGTAATACCCCGTATTTCTACGTATTTAGAATTTAATTAATGGAGCGATTAAATAGAAAAAAAGGACCTTATATTTAAATTACGTGAGTAGAGTAATTTAATGAGACCTTATATTTAAATTACGTGAGTAGAGTAATTTAAGATGATCTAAATTTAAATTACGTGAGTAGAGTAATTTAATGAGACCTTATATTTAGATTACACGAGTAGAGTAATTTAATGAGACCTTATATTTAAATTACATGAGTAGAGTAATTTAAGATGATATAAATGTTAAATGGGGTGATTTAATATTTTAAGTCGAGTTACTGAAGATGACTTGTGAATAACTCATGAATTTACTTTACATCATAACGAGTGATATGGGCGTATATGATTTAAATCTTAACCGAGAGCCAAACATGGGATAATGAGAGGTTGAGATAAGAAATATTATATGAGTGACTCAAAAGACAATTTAGAGGTCACGGTTAGCTCCAGAAGGGTCAAAATAGTCAAAATATTATACCCAGGGGTACTAGTTGGGTCCCGGGACATCTTTGAGCTAAATTGGGACCATTCAAGGGCATTTTGGTCTTTTAAAAGATAGGAGTGGGAAGACCTACGAATTTTTGAGTCTTTTATCATCTAATTAAATAAGGAATTAGGGTTAGAAACCTCATAACTCACGGAGAGGCCATTAAAGAGAAAAGAGAAGTTATTCTCAAAGAATAAAAAGAAGAAGTGTGAGAGATTCAAAGAAATCCTTGAAACTCAAGAAATTGAAGAGTGAAGATAGAAGGAGAAAAACAATCGAACTCTACAACAACTACGAAATCAGATCATCTCTGAATCAAGGCAAGTGGTTATTTACAAAATCTAAATCTGAGTTATAATATCAATGTATAAGATGTGTAGAATAAATGGGTTTGAATAATTCTTGAAGGAAGATTTGATACATGTTTGGGATAGGACTTGCATGTAGTTAGATTTACATCTGTAGAGGATTAAATTATAGAAGAAATATGATTCCTATTACGAAATATAAATCTGGGTATATGATGATTTAAGATAAAGAAACCATATATCTAGGGTTTTGAGAAGTTAAGAATAATTGTGATTCTTAGATGATTTTCGTGAAGATTTAATGATATATTAACGTTAGGAATAGTTTATATCCATATATAAACTAATTGGTTATGTCAGTAGAGAGTTCCAGAAGATTTAATGGATTTTTGAGGGGTTAAAACTTAAGAAAGACGAAACAGGTAGAAGCTGCCCAGAACTTCATCAGTCGATCGATCGATGATAAAGGTCGATCAATCGACCCCTGCTGTTTCCTGAAAAATATTATTGAGTGAATTTTCTTCGATGGTCGTCACTTATTGGGAAGTTTAGAATGGTTTTATACCTATCCTAGGACTTGGTAAAGACTAGTAGGTAGAGGGTTGAGACCCATCATAGTCATTGAGAGAAAGACTTAGAAAATGACTCGAGTATCGGAAATGGTGAATTTAAGTTACGAAGGGAGTTAACATGAATTCAAAATAATTATCAGTAGGGTAAAGATGAATTAACTACTGAATTAATTGGAGGGGTAACTAGGGCCCTTAGAGTAGTGCATATACTCAATTAAATGCGATAGTGATAATAAATCGTAAAGTAACAAGTACGGTGAATATAAGAGAATAAAATATTACTTACGAATATGAATGATAGGTCAGGTGTGTACCTACTGAATTGTATGAACTTTTAGGTAAAAGGAATTATACCTAAATTGATTATGTTAGGGTCGATGAAATATTCCGAACTAACATAGATTTATTATATGTTTGGGGTCGATGAAGAATGCCGAACCAAACCATAAAACTGGTGTGGTGATGAAAGAGTCTGAGCCAGAATATGTGTATATATATAAATAGTTGGGGTCGATGTATTATTCCGAACCAACTCTTACTTGGGGTCGATGAGTTATTTCGAACCAAGAGTCCTTTATGTGTGTTATAAGTACATATTAGTGATAACTAATCTTTAGTATATGTCGTGTGATAAATGTATACTGTAGGTATAATCTACCGACATGAATAGTAGATAATAAGATGGACTGATGATATTTTAGTAATAATTAAGTGGTGAGACTTAATTATAAAATAAGAACAAAGATAACCAGAAATGAATAAGTTATCTATGTGTAAAACATATGAGATATGAACTATTAAAATACTGCGTGTATGATATGGTGACTTAGAAAGTAGATGAGCCCAGTGGAGTATTCTAGTCTAGTTATCTTGGGTAGTATAGCTAGATGGACTAAATACCAATGTTAGGTGTGCACTATAGGAGAGGGGTGAGGTAACTCAAGAGAGTGTATGAAATCTTGACATGCATAATCAATAACTCATATTAGTGATAGATTCTTGTAAAATATTTTTAAATTATTTTGAGTACTAACTCTTGCTATGTAAAATCCTTTTAAAAACCTTTTAGGTGCCCAATCACAGGGACACCCAGCTGTAATACCCCGTTATTTTGAGGTTTATTTATGAATATAATACAAGATTTCAGTAATATTATTATTTTATTAATCGGGGATAAAATAATTTATTTTTATTTGAAATCGAATCAAACATTTAAATTTAAATTATTTTTGAACATTTTGTAATGGTTTAAATATGTAAAGTTGACAATTTTGAATTAAAGGGAAATATTGTAATATGTAATAGCTTAGGTTCTAAGATAGGGTTTGAGAGATGGACTATATAAGGAATACTATGGGTGATTATAAGGAAAGGGAGATGAAAAAGAGAGGTTAAAAACGAAATCCAAAGAGGTAAAAACGAGCGGAATGAGAAGAGCCAATTTGGAATGTTTAGATCTTCTTTTTGAGTGCATTCGAATGAGATTTGAGAAAAACTCAAAACACATACCTGACTCAATTTTTCGTGTAGAATCCAAATCTGAAGTCGAATTGGTGAATCGAATAATTTTTGGATCTGATTTTTCAGGCTTTTAAAATAGGACTATTTGGGGTTATCTCATATTGGGGCTAGAACATGATTTGATTATTTTCGCGAGAGGAACGTGATGGTGCGATAAGATTTTGAGGCTGAATTTATGTGATGATTCATGCCATGATTTTAAGGCATGGGGTTTTACACAATATGCTCTTTAAATCTCTCGAGAGTTATTCCCTATGAATTATTGTGATTATTGAACTAATATTTGAATTGTTAAATTCGTTGAAATTTGAAAAAATAATTGTTGAAATTATTTTGATTCATGTGGTATCATTGTATCATTATTGAGCACGTTGTCATGAGATTTTAATATGGCACGGAGGTTGGGCACCCGCCAAAATTCCTACTTCCCGGGCTATGTCTTGATAAAGCATATGCGGATGGGGTGAGGCCTGGTGACCCATTGATGTGTTGTTGACAAATTTATTGATAAATGCTATTGAGATTCGCATTTGATTTGAATATTCATACTCGTGTTGTTACGCTTTATTCATCGTTAATATATTTGTTGAGCATCTTTCCTATCGTATTGTGTACTTCCCGATATTTTCTTTAAGTTGGCAGGCTAGCATGGATTTGAGCCCTATAGACTAATTGGGATGATTTTTAGCGTGATTTATTTGGGAAGAATATTTTTGGAAGGCTTGTACTAATTTATTTTGATGTATAGAGCATTGGAGATTTACTTTAGTTGTATTTCTTGAGAGACTTGTTATATTTATTTAAAGATTTGATTAGTGGTTTCTCGTTTGTTTATTGTGGGTTGTTTAGATGCTCTATACCTTGTTTATATTGTGGATTTGAATTTATTTTATCGATAGTGACGCTCCGTTCGCTCTCCCCGGGCGGGCGGGGTGTTACACCAGCATGACTTCATTCCAGGGATTTTGGAGTTGCAGCGCATGTGGATGTTGCAGGGCTTTCTTAGACGATTCCTTTGTTTTAGATCTAGTGTAGGATCTCAGTTTTAGTACTCTCAGTTTGGGGACATGTTGTCCAAACTTTACTTTTGTAGTTATTCTGATATCTTTGATTTGGAGTTAGTTTTATTTCAGCTGTGGTTTTCGGTGAAACTTTATTTCATTCAGTTATTTATGATGATTGGTTTAGTACTGCTTAAATCATATTATTCCTCATGAGTTGTTTATCTGTTTAATGAAGATAAAATTTGGCATTAGATTAATTTCACTTAGGTGATTAGTAATTAAAAAGTTTTCGACAGTGACGCTCAGAATGAACCATTTAAAAAACTTGTTTAATATTAAATTAAGGTTTGATCACCCAAGGTTTAATTAGGCAGGGTGTCACATTTGTAAAAAACAGCTTTCCTTGATTACTGTAGAGTCTGATTTCGTGAGGAAGATGATATATCTATATGTTTCCTCTTCAAATCTTCACTCCTTAGGTGCTTAGGGTGTAAGAATACTTTTCAGACTTCAACAATTCTCCTTAATCCTTTTGGGATGGTTTCTCTCTTCTCTCTAATGGACTCTCCAAGTTCTATGAGTTATAAAGCCTAACCCCCAATCCTAACCATTATATATAGGAATTTAATTTTCGTAGGTTATTTACCCTCTATTTTTAAAATGACCAAAATGCCCTTAGTAGGTGCCGATTTAGCCCAAAATTGACCCGGGACCTAAACTAAACCCCTAGGTACACTATTTCGACTATTTCGACCCTATCGGAGTCATCCGTGATCTTTAAATTATCATACGATTCACTTAAAATATATTTCTCATTTCTTACCTCAAAATAGTCTGCACGCGACTCCCGCTGAGATAAAATAAAATACGCACATATCATTCGCTATACCGTATAACCACAATTAATAAAATATGCTCATATCACTTGTTATTCCGTATAACCAAAATTATCAATTATTTACTATTCCCACTTAGTAAATGTCATAATGCAATATTAATCAGTATCTATCTCTCTATTAATATTTAATAGTCACAATTATCATCTAATCGCATTAAATTACTTCACTCGCGTAATTTAATTAAAACATATTTTTCCTAATTAATTAAATAAAAATGCACAGAAATACGGGGTATTACATATTCCCCCCCCCCCCTACAAAGAAATTTCATCCTCGAAATTAGGCACGACCGGTACTAAAAATTAGGATCTATAACATCACGACATCTCTAGTACCCAAATTCAAATCTTAATAACATAAGGGCCATTCCACTATACACCTGCTAGTGGTAGCCACCTATCAAAAGGCTTAATCAATCTAGTCCTAGTTTATCAATGAGCTTTCTAATTTCACTACATACTGATATGCTCTATCAGTCATGTGATCTCAATACTGGATCTATCGTCTCCATATTGAGAAAAGGTCGTACAACCTTAAATGCCAACTCCCCTTATTCACCACAACTCAGAAGTCCCTTCATGGGAAAAATCATGATAACCTCTGACCACTCATGTCAGTATACAGAACTTTGGTTCAATGTGACGTAACTCTTATAAAATTTAAAAAGTCACCCAAAATAGTGTGTGGTTCACTCCACTCTTATCCAATGGACTCCAAATCACGGCCAGTCCAAAATCTAGTTATCCCTGACCTCGAATCAACCTGAGGGTAAATGACAAGGCTTACCACACAAAACCTCGAAAGGTACCTCGTGTCTGATAAATCGGTATATGTTATTACACACAACTCTATCAATGGTAATTTCTCCCCTCAATTACCCTACAAGGCCCAACACGCACTACTCACATTATCCAGCATAATAAACCACCTCTCATCTAGCCATCGGGCTATAGGTGATACAATATGACCAAAACAAAAATTTGTCCCCATCGCTTCTTGATAATCCCTATAAGAGGTGGGATTATAGGGTCTCATCCTGATTCACAATAACATTGGGAGGCACCTTGTACCGGTGCAATCCTTCTTTTCAAAGAAAGAATAACAATTTCTTCCTCTCAATCAATCCATTCCATACACTCGGAGGAATTCTTCACCTAATCACGATGTTGACATCCCATCAATGAATTTTATCAGTTTTCCTACCCATTTCGTCACTGAAAACGTAGGCTTGTTACCAAATTTTAGTTGATCATCTCGAGTCAACCTTTTTCCATCTGTGAGTGGTGCATCCGGAGATAATCTCACTATGTCACACCCAAGACCAATTCCCACTTATAATATCTCCTATTAAGTGGTACTTTATACTCCCCTTCTTCCCTTGGTATGCCAAGAGTCACGGCCCGTGCACTTTTTGCAACGGGCACACTACTTGGGTCTTTTTCCCCCATAGTCATCAACATTCTATTTAAACGTAAGCCACTCTCAACATTCGACTGAGTAAGGCTCCGCTCTATTTTCCCACAACAGTTCGGCCTCCTCTTTATCAAGAGATATCTTTTGGCTGGCTTCCCACAACCTTTCAACCCATCTCAGTGTTCTACTCTCATTGCACACATATACTTTGATTATCGTCATTCTCACATGACATTCAATCCGTCATACCATTCTTGCTTTATTTATAATTTCCCTTAGGCATATGTTCCACACATTGATTCCTACGTCCTCCTATCGGTGCATATCTGCATAATACTGGAAACATCACACACACTTTCCTTAAGACTGGCCTCGCATTCTCGATGTGGCTATAACTCATGCGTATTCTTAATCACCCCATAAATTGAAATTTATTTCTCCATAACATCTTTTCACCCTTCAACTCGTGGTGAGAAGAAAACTTCAGTGTTTTTTCCACAGCACTACTGGCTCCACTGGCCTTATACCGTATTATAGCTCTGAGCTCAAAGTGTTCCCTCGACACATTAAAAAATTTATACTCAAAATTGATGCCCTGGCATCCATCAATATCTCTCTACTCACGATGTTTACTAAGGCCCATGCATATCTCATCCCGCATTAACCTTAAGACACATAATTAGGACTCTCTAAAATCCTATTTCTGGACATATAAATATAAATATCAACTCCCATGTCTTTAAAGAAGTGATATAACCATGCGTTCAGCCTATCACCAAGTTCTGAGTGCTAAATGTAATAATGAGCTAAATCTCTCAGCTCGATAATAAATCCAATATACCTCCATTTACATCAATAAGGTCCCAACACACCGGTATCAAATATCTTCAGACAACCATACTCTTCAAAGTCTCTATCATAATATAATATAAATGTGATCCCGATCCTCTTTCAAGCGAGGCCTCGTCAAATAATGCATCCTAACCTAAAACATTGGTAACGATGGTCTTGCTATCACATCCCCCTATTGTTCCACCCACATCGCTAATTAGTCCATACTAAGGACAATATCACACTCGCATGATATGTCACTAGGATGAGTAATTTCAACATACATATACTCCTTGTGCCTGCACCCGCTTTCCCTATAAATAGTACTAAAGAGAGCCCCGCTATACAGAGGCAACTATATACACATTATAGTGATATCGACGATATACGCACTAAACTCGCCTCACACACAAATCTAGTGCCAATGGAATATTGTGACTTCCTCGTGTCACATATAACTTACCCCACTAACCTGAGGATAAAACTCATACTTCCAATTGTTAATAATTATGGTGGATCAAATGGTTCTTGGGCACAACACACCTGTCCGAACTACACAAAAATTATCTTAATCATTTTCCCAGCTAGGCACCATAATCTTGTCCCTTTTTACTCACTTAGGGCAAAATCAATGCATGTGGTCCTAATCCCCACATAAAATGCCTCTTCATAAAATTCCATATTCCTAGCCATATTGACCCTATTATGGTTGTCCTTCTCTCGAACCCTGGTAGCCTCGACCCCAACGGCCACCCTCATTGTTCCCTTAGCTTCGTCGGCCCTAAGGGGCACACTACTGGCCTTACCAGTCCTAACTAAATCTAACGCCACTCGATAGTAATTCAGCTATCTAAATCATTTAAATGGGTCCCCTGAAGGGTCTCCCACTTATGGTGTTTCACTAGCACCGTTACATCTAATCTTACTCCCTGATTAAATTCTCCAATTCTTTTAACTCCATTCAGAAGTGAAGAGAGTCGAATCCCCCAATTTTAATATCTTTATAAAATCCTTAAAAATTTATTTCCTTTTATGACATATATGCGGAAGCGTTAGGTGGTGGTGGTTCAACTTAAAATAAAAAAATTTAATTTCTATCTAAATTAAAATTAAACACGAGTGAAATATGATGAACACACACACTAATTTAAATTTCACTTAAGCCATATTAATTAATCCGAGTCCTAGAATTTTCCTAAGTCAAATTTATCATAATTTCCAAATTAGGCCAAACCAATTTTAACACAATAAATTAATGACTTGAATTAACTACATTTACCCTCACATAATTATGTAGCACCAAATTAAACATGAGTAGTGATTAAATTAACCCAATTTTATCTTCTTTACCTAATCATGCGTTCTAAGTGAGTATAGCAAGATAAAATACATAATGAAATCACTACGCCGCGATGTACGAGGAAAAATCCAAGACAGG
This sequence comes from Sambucus nigra, assembly GCA_949130495.1. Taxonomy (NCBI): domain Eukaryota; kingdom Viridiplantae; phylum Streptophyta; class Magnoliopsida; order Dipsacales; family Adoxaceae; genus Sambucus; species Sambucus nigra. Next base: position 215,615,223 of record OX422214.1, on the reverse strand, counting down.
AAACAACCTCAGGCGGCCCTAGCCTCAAATCCACTAAGTACGGAATTACATATAAAAGACAGATGACTTACTTCCTCAACTCGAACCCTCTCAACCCTTGATGCGTCTTCTTGCAAACACCTCCACTTAGCGAATAACCCCGGAGCTCCACCACAATCCAGGAATCCACCGATTGGACTTTATGTGGTCACCGTCACCAAAACTAGGAGCCTTTCTCCAAGTGGGTAAATCACGAAAACGTCTTCTTCTTTGTGGGATTTAGAAGCAAACCCAAACTTCTCTTCGAACTAATGTAGAGATAAAACACGGTTCCAAACTCCAAGAAAGATGTATATATATGAACTTGGATAAACAAAACAATGGGTGTAAACAAGAGTGTATATGATTTTCTCCTTAAAAATTAACACTAAAAAATAATGAACTTTTCCTGAAACAATTTTGCTTTCAAACACTCTCTATAGGTTGGTAGGATATGAAAAGTTAACCTTGAAAAATTTATTCCCGCACAAAGATATTCAGCAAAAAGTAGTGGGGTAAAACCAAGTGGGAAAGTGGGCAAAACTGCTTAAAACTGCCAAAAACCTGTTCCCGCCAAATCTCGTTCGAACAACATTTCGTTCGAACGATATTCTCGTTCGAACAAGTCTTCTAACGAAGTTACAGTATGAACTAGTTAGAAGCTCGTTAGAACGACCATCTCTTTCGAACGACATTTCGAATGAAGTTCCAGTATGCCATAATGGGAAGTTGTCGGCAATCTCGTTCGAACGACAATCTCGTTCGAACGACAATCTCGTTCGAACGACACTTTGAACGAACTCACAAAATGTTCAAAAATTCTTTTTAAGCACATAAACGTTTTATATACTTTATATATAAGTTTTAATAGAAATCATTCCGAAAACAAAATGCAGTTTTAAAAACCTAACACCCAATAAAAACTGTTCCAAGCTCCTATATATATATGTAATGCATTCATACCTTGGGAGCATGGAACCACTGTTGATGACGTTGAAATGAGGCACATAAACCACGGCATTTTGATGAAACTTTATACATTTGGCCACTATGTCTTCAACAAACACATCATAGGCTTGAGTAGGTACACTTGAACACTATCCTATAACATAAATGTTTTTGTCTAGAATTGAGCCAAAACTACAAAGGACTCAATTAGAAATTTGTGTCCTTAGAAATCTCCCCCTTTGGCTATTCCGGGATAAAAACCAAACAAAAATCCTAAAGGGCCGTCAAGCTCACTAGACTAAAAAACAATGTCCCACCCAAAATAAAATACAATGTTTGATATCTTTACCGGTGTTGAATGTTGCCATTTAGAAGTATTCCTGCACACTTAAGCAACTATCAAATGCATAGGGAATATCAAAATATTAAATGAAATTAAATAATTACTCCCCCTAACATAATTCTCCCCTTTATCAAACAAATGACCTACTTAGAAAGACGTCTCCTCCTAAGATAAATCTCCCAAACTAAGATACGATAATAATAGGATTAGATACCATTTCTCCCCTATCATTCTCCCCCTTTTTGTTCAGGAATAGACAAAGGTAAAAAATTAAACATTAACTTATCTCCCCCAAATAAAGCATATACACCCTCTAAACTAAGCAAGGGATAAATAGAATGGGATAACAAGCTAAAAAATGTAATTGTGCATATAGTGATGAGAACGTTAAAGCACTTGGGAAACAAAGATTCAACTAATCCAATAAATAACATCGAATACCAACTAGGATGCATTAAAATGATACCAATATGATACATAAATTGTTAAGCATGTGATATCAACAGAGAATGCAATAAAATGGATACCAAGTATGAATTATAGCATATATGGATTAGAAATTAAGGCAAAGTCTAAACAAAAATATCAAATATATGTATACATAATATATACCAAAGAGACTCAAGTACACATATATAGATATAAACACACAGATGACACACACAAAATATAATAGGAGTCTTTCACACTCGTATGGTAAAAATGTGTCATATGGAAACGGAAGTGTTGGGGTGTGAACTAGTAACGATTAAATTTAGACCCAATCACTTAAAACATGTTCACGAAGTTCTCAATTGATTGCAAACTTCATCACATTTGAATATAACCTCATGTGATAATATAAATTGAACTCAATGAACAAACATACACAATGCATACAAGCCTAGAATATTGATGATTCTACAAACCAATAGAGTCATGACATGAAATACGCAACTAGGATAAACGGACATTGTGCAAACTGTTGATATACCATCCAATCTCCCTCAATAAGCATTTATATTAATTTTGAATGAATATATCTATCAAACATAGGCCTTGGCAATTATTTTTCTTTTTAATGCCATATTTTCTATTTTTAGGCCTTTGGACCACGTATTTCTTTTAGGTCCATTCAAAACGGTGGCTGACAATCGCAAAGGATTACTAAGTCCTTTCGGAGCCCTTCCCTGTGCACATTTATATTTATCATGTTTTTATTTTTCACACAAATCTCACGTGCAACGGATTTTGACATGCACTATTCCTCCTAAGTCACAAATATGTAGATGACAAGATTGGAAGGAGAACACCTCACAAAGCTCAAATATGCGTACGAAGTTAAGTTTCAAAAGAGCTCGTGCATGTGTGAATAGAGGCATATAGAAATAGAATCCATTTAAACAACACAAAATCCAACTACTCCATGTAAGTATGGTAAAGAACATAATAAGGATTGATAATCTAAACAAAAGTTCTAGCCACATGAGAGCGTTAAAGGAGGGATTCAAACATTAGTATATGCCACTTAAAGTGTGTCAAACCAAAATACACACAAAATAAAATCTTTTTGATTTTTTGGAATTTTTAACCAAAAATAAAAATATACTCAAAAGACAAACAAAAATCATTTGACTTTTCAATTAAGTTTAAATTACCAAGAGAAAAAAATTCAAATGATAAACAAAAATATTTTTGTATTTTTTATTTAATGCAAACAAAATTAAGGAATAAAATACAAAAGAGATAAACAAAAATCATTTTTCTAGCATGAGATATGTGATTAAGCAATGACCAGAAAATGATTAAATAAGCATACATTTAGCATGATAATATAGCATGAAGCACAAAAGCTAAAGTAAGCAACCACTAACACATTCATCCTTTAGATTTAGCAAGGGAGGAAGCATCTGAAAGTAAATGAGAATCAAAAACCCTATTTTGCAAGGCAACCAAGTCGTATTTCCTAACGCAAATTAATGAAGAATGACTATCTTAGGGTGTAGGAAATTTAACTACCTTGGTTACGTTACGATGGGATTTTTTAGGAATTCGTTTAAGATCAAAACAAAATTCCCTAAGATGACCTTTTCGACCACAAAATGTACAAGTAAAAACATGTCGAAAAGATTTACCTAAGGAGTGATCTCTAAAGACTTTCCTAGTAGATTCTCCTAAAACATTGGTTTTGGCTTTATGAGTAAATTCATTACAAGTATTGAAGCCTAAACCACAAGTGTCATTTTTAATTTGGACCGTTCCTAATATTGTATCTAATTTTTTCGAACGACACTCCAAATCAAATTTGACATTACTAGAGTCTTTTAATTTATTTTGCAATTCTAAAATGTTAGACTCTAATAAAACCTTTCGCTCTTCAAAAGCAAGAAGCTCCTTTTTTAAGGATTCCATTAAACCCCTAAGGCTATCTCACTCGCCTTCTATATATTCAAGCTTCTCTAGAAGAGCTTTCTCTCGTGTCCTAAGGTCTTCAACCAACATACTATTATCAACGACCTTGACACGTTCTTTCAAACTTCCTTCTAACTTCAAATTAGCTCTTTTCAATTTAATAGATTCTTTATAAAGTTCTTGAAAAGCATTTTGAAGTTCACTCACATTAACCTCTTCTTCATTTTCACTCTTTCTTTCTTCTCCACTTTCACTATCATAAAAAACAAGAGAATCATAAACAATGACCTTGGAAGTGTCATGTGTTAACGTTTCATCAATCGATGAGTTCTCACTTTCACTCACATGACTAGCCACAAAAAACCACAAAATTAGGCTTAGTGGGGGAATCGGGTCCCTCTTCCTTATCACTATCACTAAGGGTCGCATTATATGAAATGGGTCGTTTACCCTCTTTCCTTAGTTTAGTGGGGCACTCAGAAGCCCTATGGCCATAACCCTCACAACCAAAACACCTATTTGACTCATCCCTATTTAATTGTTCATTGATAGGTTTAGGTATCTTCTCGGCTTTGTCATACTTAGAAGTTTCAAATTTCTTAAAATCATTTTTAAATTTATCTTTGTTAAATTTAAGAAATTTTATAAATTTACGAGCAAACAAGGCCATGTCTTCCGAGTCACTATCACTCTCGCTCTCTACTACTTGTTTGACCTCTTTTCGGGCTTTTAAAGCAACGCCCTTTTCTATTTTCTTTTCAGTTTTAGAGGGAAACATATCTAGTTCATAGGTTTGTAAATCACCTATAAGCTCTTCTAATTTCGTAGAGGCTAAAGTTGGTAAAGAATTTAAAACGGTCACTTTTGGAATAAATCTATTGGGAAGGGACCTTAAAATTTTCTTTACAACTCGTTTGTCTGGTATTTTCTCTCCCAAGTTAAAAGATGAATTGACAATATCGGAAAGTCTAGCATAAAATTCATCAAAAGTTTCATTATCGTTCATTTTGATAGTTTCAAATTGAGTGGTAAGGTTTTGGAGTTTCGAAGCTTTAACGACACTAGTTCCTTCATGAGTTAGTTGTAAAATATCCCAAGCTTATTTAGCAGTTTCACACGTCATAATACGTCAGAATTCATCTGGTGTGACAGCGCTAAACAAGGCATTCAAACCACGGGAATTAAAATTAGAAAGTTTAAACTCATTCTCAGTCCATCTATCGGCCGGTTTGGGAACACATTCATTTTCAACTAATTGAGTTGGTGGAGACCACCCGTTAACTACAGACATCCAAACCCTTTCATTGATAGATTTTATTGTCGATTTCATTCGCGCTTTCCAATACGCGTAGTTAGAACCATTGAAAATAGGAAATTTTGAAAATGGAGAAAATTTGATTTTAGCCAAAAATTATTTAAAGGATCTTTAACGAAATAATTTATCGCTTTGGCTCTAATACCAAGTTGAAGAGAGTCGAATCCCCCGATTTTAATATCTTTATAAAATCCTTACAAATATATTTCCTTTTATGACATAGATGCGGAAGCGTTAGGAGGTGATGGTTCAACTTAAAATAAAAAAAATTAATTTCTATCTAAATTAAAATTAAACACAAGTGAAATATGATGAACACACGCACTAATTTAAATTTCACTTAAGCCATATTAATTAATCCGAGTCCTAGAATTTGCCTAAGTCAAATTTATCATAATTTCCAAATTAGGCCAAACCAATTTTAATACAATAAATTAATGACTTGAATTAACTACATTTACCCTCACATAATTATGTAGCACCAAATTAAACATGAGTAGTGATTAAATTAACCCAATTTTTTCTTCTTTACCTAACTATGCGTTCTAGGTGAGTATAGAAAGATAAAATAAACAATGAAATCACTACGCCGCGATGTACGAGGAAAAACCCAAGACAGGAAACAACCTCGGACGGCCCTAGCTTCAAATCCACTAAGTACAGAATTACATATACAAGACAGATGACTTACTTCCTCAAATCGAACCCTCCCAAGCTTTGGCGCGTCTTCTTGTAAACACCTCCACTTAGCGAATAACCCCGGAGCTCCACTGCGGTCTCGGAATCCACCGATCGGACTTTATGTGGTCACCGTCACCCGAACTAGGAGCCTTTCTCCAAGTGGGTAAATCACAAAAACGTCTTCTTCTTTGTGGGATTTAGAAGCAAACCCAAACTTCTCTTCAAACTAATGTAAAGATAAAACACGGTGCCAAACTCCAAGAAAGATGTATATATGTGAACTTGGATAAACAAAACAATGGGTGTAAATAAGAGTGTATATGATTTTCTCCTTGAAAATAAACACTCAAAAACAATGAACTTTTTTTAAAACAATTTTGCTTTCAAACACTCTCTAGAGGTTGGTAGGATATGAAAAAGTAAACCTTGAAAAAGTTATTCCTGCAGATAGATATTCAATAAAACGTAGTGGGGTAAAACCAAGTGGGAAAGTGGGCAAAACTGCTTAAAATTGCCAAAAACTATTCCCGCCAACTCTCGTTCAAACAACATTTCATTCGAACGACATTCTCATTCGAACGAGTCTTCTAACGAAGTTCCAGTATGAACTCGTTAGAAGCTCGTTAGAAATCTCGTTAGAACGACCATCTCGTTCAAACGAAGTTCCAGTATGCCATAATGGGAAGTCGTTGGCAATCTCGTTCGAATGACTTGTGGTTTGAACGACACTTCGAACGAACTCACAGAATGTTCAAAAATTCTTTTTAAGCCCAGAAACTTTTTATATACTTTATATATAAGTTTTATTGGAAACCATTCTGAAAACAAAACGCAGTTTTAAAAACCTAACACCCAATAAAAACTGTTCCAAGCTCCTATATATATGTAATGCATTCATACCTTGGGAGAATGGAACCACTGTTGATGACGTTGAAACGAGACACATAAACCACGACATTTTGATGAAACTTTATACGCTTGGCCTCTACGTCTTCAACAAACACATCATAGGCTTGAGTAGGTACACTTGAACACTATCTTATGACATAAATGTTTTTGTCCGAAATTGAGCCAAAACTACAAAGGACTCAATTGGAAATTTATGTCCTTACAAGAAGGAAGCATTTATATCAACACTGCCAAAAGTACAACATCGTCACAATCTGCATCAATCGTCAAAGAAGAATTTTCCCTTTAAGTGTTGGTGACTCCTCTCGTGAATCCATTACACACCTTAAAGGCTCTTTTCTCCATTGTACCCAATATGGTGATTTACTCCAACCATTACAACATTTCTCCTACGAGCCAAATGAAATTTTACCCCCAATTCACTTTCGATTATATATTAATTCCTGCTATATGCCAAAGTCTCTGGGTATTATACATACATTGGCTACACGCAGAATCTCTGCATCTAAAAAAATTCCAACAGGTGGTACTCTTCAAAGAACCCTCTGACTTTCTCCCATCCTAACCACACTGGGTGAGTCTATTTTATCACCAATATTTTCTATAACGGTACAAAAATATATATGTTGCACTCTTGCAGTCCTTACCGCTCCATCATCCCGAGAAGCAATAGGGGTGACCTCTGCTACAGTTATCGACCCCAAAATATTCTTCAACTCTAACTGAGCCCCCTACCGCTTTCCCAACGGCCCTCACTGGTCGTCCTCTGCGTAATTATCAAATGAAGCACACCCATATGCATAAAAGATTCACTAATAGTTTTTCACTATAGTAGGAGAACGTAAGGCACTCCCATAGAGGAATACAACCATCTTATGATAGGGCTCTATATCAATCAAATGATACACTAAAAACGTAGTACTCCATACAGATTCTATAGGCACTAGAACCTGATGCTCTGATATCATCTGTGACACCCAGCCTAATCAAATATCGGGTGATCAGGACTTTATTAAATTAAAACAGGTTTCTCATATGGTTCTGTGACACCCCGACTAATTAAATACCGGGTAGCTACTCCTTTATTAAATTAATACAAAATGCCAAGTTGGTTCAGTTCATAGCATCACTGTCGAAAACATTTTAATAATTGCTAACCACCTAGTATTTAAAAAGTGAGCTGCCAATTTTAATTTGATTCGATAAACATACAATAAATGAATTATGAAATGCTAACATAACCACCACAACATAGTCACAATATAATAATCATCAACTAATAATAAGTCTGGAGGAATACTCCTCACAACAAACCAAATACTGAATAAATAAATACTAAGTCTGCATCACTAAATTAATTACAACCCAAAGTCTGAAATAACTGGAAAGTAAGATGTCTCTAAAAGGAATGGAGCGACATGCCCAACAAAATAAGAAAATCTGATAATAGAATCAAGATCGAAGATGCAGGCGTATACTGTCAAGGTCCTGTAACTTCCACAGCAGCTACAACACGTCACCTGAATAGAACTCCTATGCATGGTGTCCTTGTGGCTGGGCACTTAAAAGGTTTTACGAAAACATAGATTTGAAAACAAACGGGTCAGAGCCCGATTGTGAAAATAGTTTAAAAATTTGCAAGTGTTTAATATCATTAATCAGTGAATATAAAGTACATGATAGTGTGTGCACTCACATGAGTTCCTCACCTCTCAACTAATTGTGCACTCCTATCGTACCTGTACCCATTCTAGTTGTTCCCATATCTAACTAGTCCGATACCAAATTCCAACATTTTTATACGATATCCAATTCAATTTCCAACAACTTTTATTTAACAGAGTGTTATAACTTGCAACACAGTTTTCCCATGTTAGTACTACTAATTACTAGAGATCTTACATTTTCACTTTACAAACTGTTGCTATTATTTATCCTCACATTTATACATGACAATTCATTTCAATTAACAGTATATTATTCTCATCATAAGTATACAATACTAGCACCCCGAGACTAAGCTGCGGTGATCACATACTCTACTATCAAATCCTGGTACATCACGTACATGAGGACCACGTATTTCGAATCTCTCAGGAAACGTTTCATTAACAACAATCACAAACAATGGAGGCGAACATAGTTCACATCACATGGGTCACGCACATACCTACGCACCCATGATCAGCAGACTTAGTTACTTCTCAATAAGCCATTCTCTGACCTACGTCCTCGAGGTACCAATCTAAATCCCCCCCCCCCCCCCCCCCGTAGGCACACAAAGATTAGATGGCACTAAACGAACGCCAACCTCCCATGATAGCAAGTAGGGTAGGTATGTTATACACAGATAACTACATATACTAAGAATTCACACATCTTAGATATTATAATATTTTATTAGTGGTATACTTCTCGTTCTTATACTAACATTTAGTGTTATACAAATCACAAGTCCCCGGTTTATATGTATTTAAGTTATCAATAATTCTCACTTCGTGATTAGTTACTCTCTTCCCAATCCACAAATGTCATCCGATTTGATACACTATTCTAAGTTTTACTCCTCAATGTACCCCAATCTCCCAACTATACCCACTAGTTAATAAGGGAGGGTTATCTCACCATTTAAATAAGTCTACGGGATACTAGAAATAAATTCAGGCCAAAAAGGCCATTCTGTCAACTCGTTAGATGTCTCGTTCGAACGAGTTCGTTCGAATGAAGGGCTTCGAACGAAATACCAACTCCTTACAAGGGATACTGTCATCTCGTTAGAAGTGCGTTCGAACGACCTGGGCAGGTCTTCTAACGAGATGGCAGTTTCAGCCCAAAAATTCCCAAGTCCATTTTTCTCAATTCTTCTCTCCTCTAAATCCACCCTAAGACCATCCAATTTATGTTCCAACGTTTTTAAACCATTTCTAATCATCCTAGATCATCTCTTGACATATTTTAGGGGTCAAATCTTACAAATCATCAAGGAATTAATATAAATCTCCAAATATTTCCCCAAACCCAAGGAACAAGAGCTCATAATTTTCTTATGCCCAATTACTCATCATAAATCCGTTTTTAAATCATCATATATAACTCCTTGAATATTAAATTAGTACATCATCATTCTACATACAAATCCTAATCCAAATTCAAAGTTTCTCCAATAATTTCATGGGTTTTCTTCAAAAAGTTCAATATAAGATAATTCCTACACTAAACACGGAAGACATATTAAATGCACTAAAAATATGAAATCACTTACCTTAGATTCGTTTTCCAGAATTGATGTTGGTGAATGAAGGTTGATTCTCTCCTTTCTCTACAGATTTTCTCCCAAGGTTTAAGATGGTGGTTGGAGGTTTCTTTTTGGAACTTCTTCAAACTCTCCTATAACTCCCGTAGCCCTCTTACTCACCTAATGCTGATAATGGGCTTAGTGGGTTCCTAAATAATATATAATTAACTCCTAAAATTCGTAGGTTTTAATCCCCATAATTTCAAAATTACGAAAATACCCTTTTAAGTTGTCGGTATGGCCCAAAAATGCCTCGGGACCCAAACCGGCTAGTGTTTTCTGACTATTTCGATCCTTCCAGACTCGTTGGCACACTCAAAATGACCATTCGGTAGATAAAAATAAAATTTACTTTTTAATTCAAATAATTACATTCCGGACGCGACTGACACGCGCGTCCCAACTAAATTTCCTAAATTGTCGTATTTCAGTCTCGCGACAATTTTAATATTTTCCCATATTCATATAATGCCATATATACACATCATAATTAAATAAAAACTCACATCTCGTTAGTATTTATATCCCGATTAATTCTCAATTAATTCACATTTAATTTAATTAATCCCTTAAATAAATATCAATAAAAGTACGGGGTATTACAGGTTCATTCTTAGTATCACTATCGAAAAACCAAATTAATTACTAACCACCTAATAGTTAATTAGACCGGTACCAAATTTTATCTTCCAATTAAATAGAAGAAATAAATAGTTTGAAAACTAAAATAACATTCACAATATACTAGAATCCAAACCATCATGATATGTGAATGAAACAAAGTCATGCCGAATAAACAATCGACAAAAACAACCAAAACCAAGTACTAAATAAAGTCTAAACTGCAAGGTAAAACGGATACAAAACTGAAACTATAATACCGAAAATGGACCACATGTCCAAACAGGATAAACAAGAGTGAGATCCTATGTTAGGTATGAATGAAAGAATCGTCTACTCAAAATCCTATCAGCATCCATAGTGCTAGAACTCCGAGTCCCTGGAATAAACCATCAAGTATGGCATCCCTTTGGATGGGCACCTAAAAGGTTTTGAAAATATTTTTATAGAAAGAGTTAGTACTCAAAACATTTGAAAATATTTAGCAAGCAGTTTATCACAATTAAAACCAGTTATTGATTACACGTGTTAGTTTCACGCACACTCCCTTGAGTTTCCTCACCTCTTATCTAATGTTCACACCTAACGTTCTATATTTAGCCCACCTAGATATCATACCCAAGCTATCCAGACTAAAGTATATAATCGATCTTATAAAGTCTACTCTCTCATACCGCCCACACAACACGCTTCATTATTAACATTTCGAGCGTGTTATTTAGTTTTCATATAGCATTCACATATGTTGTGTTTAATCATTATAATCAAGTCTCACTACTTAATTCATATATCATTTAACATCTAATCATCATTCAACTTCCATAATTAAGTTTCACTACTTAATTCATAAATCATTTCAAAGTTACAATCCTACTTCTATAATTAAATTTCACTACTTAATTCATTATAAATATTCCGAATCTATTATAAATCTAGGAATTAAGTTTCTCTCTATTTAATTTATCATTTAGATGTATCTCTCTCTCTCTCTCTCTATATATATATATATATATATATATATATCACTGTTCTAAAAAACTCGCCTAGGCTTGAGTCTTGAGAGAAACGCCTCGCCTTAAGATTTTGACGCCTTAGGCTTGGTAAAACCCTTAAGGCGTATTTTTTCTCTAAAAATAATAATGTTTTAGTGAAACGATATTGCCTTTTAAATATTTTTTTACAAACCGGACCATTATCTCATCCAAAATAATCAAATAGCATTTTTATTTGCAAATATTCAGACATATATTTATGATATGTGCAATTTTACTATTTTAATAGCCTTGTTATGGTTAAAAATATTAAAATATATTAAAAAGGCCTAAACGCCTTTTCACAGCTTTTTACGCCTAGGCCCGCTTAGGCTTCTAAGGCTTAAGGCTTGACCTCCACGCCTCGATCACGCGCCGCATTTTTTAGAACCTTGACATATATATATATATATATATATATATATATATATATATATTGTAATACCCCGTATTTTTATGCTATATTAATTTGGGGATATATATAATTTAATGTGAATTAATTATTTAATATAAATCTGGAAATTTATTTATGCTATAATTATTAACGCGATGAGAATTAGTAATTATGGGAAATTTGTTGAATATTACTAATCAGCAAAGTAATATATAATATTGGTTATATTGAATGTCACGAGTGAATAAAATGACAATTTCTGAAATTTGAGTCGGGACGTGTCCGTGTCACGTCGGGACTAAATATTGATAAATAAAAGTGAATATTTTATAAGTTGTTCGTATGGTCGTTTTGAGTGCGCCAACGCGTCCCGAAGGGTCGAGATAGTCAGAAAAGTGTACCCGGGGGTTTGATTTGAGTCTCGGGGAATTTTTAGGCCTAATTAGTAACCCGGGAGGGTATTTTAGTCATTTTGTATTTTTGGGTAATTAAACCCACGAAAATTAATAACCTATATCAGCCATTTAGGTTAGTCATCTAGGGTTAGAAAACTCAAAACTCTAGAACGGCCATTGGAGAGGAGAGGAGAGAGCTCTCAAGGCATTCCAAGGCTCAAAACTCAACCGTTTGCACCGCCGCCACCGCCAATGCGTAGATCGCGAGATGGGGAAAGCAACCACACCGAATTCGGCACCAAACCAGACTTCTGAAAATCTCAGGCAAGTGTTTATCTTGCTTATTTCGTTGGTGCATCTTTCATATTAGTTTAGGAATGATTAGGGATGAATTATATGGAAGAAAATCCAAATTGAGATAGGAAATTGCATGTAGTGATGACTTAAACATTATTCTGGAAATTATTTGTGATGTAGAAGATTAAACCACGGAATTTTGATGTTTTATAAGAAGGAAATTTCTGGGAAAAATAGATTAGAACCATAATTAAAAGATTTCTAGGGTTCTTGAATTTTAACTGAATTTTGGCTTGTTAATCCATGTTTAGTGATAGAAATACACATGCTTTACGTTGGGAATACCTAGTATGGTGATATAATGTTTGTAGTATGAATTTTGGAACGTTTGGGATTGAAAAATATGGAATTGATTGAGGTTACAAGATGAAACCTGTAACTGCAGAATTTCAGATTTCGTATACCTGCTTGATCGATCGATCGAGCCTAGAGCTTAGATCGATTGAACCTTCGATCGATCGAGCCCCAGACCTCGATCGATCGACCCCTCCTGGCAGACTCCTATTTTTCCCTTTTTAAATTAGATAAATTCAAATTATTGTGAAATAATTCTTGGGCATCCTTAATAAAGTGTTTTGGGAGGTAGGGAAGACCAGTAGGACATATGAATAACTTTGGGAGCTTTAATGTCGGACGAGAATTGTATTTTTGGGATAATTACATAAGGGTAGATGAATTTATTTTTTAAAGAGAGAGACGCGTAAGAGAGTTACGATGGAATATAAAAAGGACACATACTGAATTTTTACTTGGGAGGATAGAGTCCACAAGTGTTACGTAATAGTTGGGAAAATCCTTCGAATTAAGGTTAGAGACGACCCCTTATACGCGATACTAATAATGTGAAAATAAGGATAAAAGTCGTAACTATGGAATTTGAAATATACCTAATATTGATATGGTAATATTAGTATAGTTATATGACTGTGTTTGCATATACTATCTATGTGTGAAAAACATACCCACGCTACTTGCTATCCCTGAGGTTACCGCGCTGGGACGATCTTATCCTGTGTTACCTTATGGGGGATATTGATTCGTACCCTAGGAGATAGATATCCTTGGTACAGGCTATCGGTTTGATACTTTAGACGGTCCTAAGAGACGCGGGTATGTGCCATCCTCTTAGAGACTTGGAATCTATGCTTCGCCTCAATATTGTTGTGTATGTGTTAATACAATTCGAGAGTGATTCCGAATTTGTATTCCCCTTAATACGAGTGATATGGGGTTTAGATAGTAGGGTATGCCTGCACCATAGTTTTTATTTGGGGTGCTGTTATATTATATATATTATACGAGTAGTTAATATATATGAAATTCTGGAAATTGGAACTGCCTACTATGATTTGGTAAGTAGGACATGGTTGATGGCTTAAATTGTAAATACTTGTTTTGAGAAAGTATAATATGACACTCGAAAACTTTATTGATAAATAAAGTTAAAATGAGAACTTTGATTACAAAATTGAAATCTTACGTTGTAAACAATTGTGTTGTTCAGTTTTTAAATCTTGCGAATAACCTAAGATAAGACAAATCGTTGGGGGAGATTAGTGTGATATATGATAGATAAACCGTTGGGAAGGTTAGTACGATAGGCGTGCACATTAGAAGAGAGGTGAGAATTTCTCAAGAGAGTGTCGCACTAATATGTTGTTGGATTGGCCTGTATCAATTTAAATACTTGCTAAACTAATTTTAAAATCATACACACTATCGGGCTCTGACCCATTTCTATTTCTCTTTCTCTCTTATATATATATGTATATATTACAGGTTCCCAGCCACAGGGGCGTCTTGCTTAGGATCCCTTGGAAGGAACGTGCTGCAGCTTAGGTGGGAGTTGCAGGCCACTTGCTTAGACGATTCCATTAACTTGATTCCACTTCTATTATTCTCAGTTATTAGGGCATGTGTCGCCCTTTCTACTATTTATCTATTTTATTGGGACATTTGTATCTCAGTTATTTCTAGTACTGTTACTATGGGATTTATTCTGTATGGATGTTTTACTTTAAGTTTTAATGTTGGGATTTTGAATGTTGGATGGTTAAATTAATTGGATAATGTTCCAGAATATCTGTGGTATGATTCTTACTTATTGGAAATGTTGTTAATAAATAAACAAATAATTTTTCTTTAAAAATAAAATTTGGGATGAAATGTTATAAATGGTTTTGACACTTAGCTTAATTAATTAGGGTGTTAAATTGGAAAATCTATTTTTCGACAGTGATGCTAAGAATGAACCAACTGCTAACCTTGATTTAATTTAATAAAGGAGTGATCACGCGGTATTTAATTAGGCGGGGTGTCACAGGTGGTATCAGAGCATCAGGTTCTAGTGTCCATAGGATCTGTACGGCTTATTTCGCTTTCAGCTTAACGTTTTTGTTATAGAGCCCTATTATTAGGATTGTTGTATTCTTGCTTTTACGTTTACGCCTTCAGCTATTTGAGGTTTGATAATGACTGTAGACTAATAAACTTCTTCACGTTTCAGATGCCTCCGAGACGTGCACCGAAGGATAGGCGTGCCTAGGCCGAGCAGCCAGCAGCCCCGGCACAAGGCACTATGAATGCTAATGAGGTAGCCGTCATTGTTGCTCAGGCAGTGAATGCCGCACTAGCGGTGGTTCAGCAGGCTCCACCCCAGATTCAGGCAGTGGCGCCAGTACCAGAACAACTTCCATCTACATGGGAGAGGGTTAGGGAAGCTTTTCAGAAGGCGCATCCCCCTGAGTTCTCTGGTAGCTCAGATATCATCACCGTCAGCCAATGGAAGAAAGACATCCAGCGGCATCTCCGTATGTATGAGTGCACCGACGTGAAAAATCAGTTATTGGCTTCCTTTAAGCTGGTGGGGGCCTCTTTGCAGTGGTGGGAGTCCACTACCACCTTGGAGAAGAAGGACACGATCCCGATTCAGACATTCTGGGAGCGGTTTGACCGCAGGTATTTTCCACCCGCCGTGCAGACAGAGATGAGGCGAAAATTGCTAAATTTGAAGCAGGAGAATTCCACCGTAGCCGAGTATGAGGAGGAGTTCACGAGACTTCTCACCATCGTGCCAGATGAGGCACCCACTGAGAGAAAGAAGATTATGTTATTTGTGGACGGGTTAGCTTGGAGGATCCGTCAGCACCTTATAGGGAATTTGTCCCTAAGTACTTTCACTGATGTACTCAATGTTGCGTTGTTACATTTCCAGGATCACCGCTTACATCTTCAGGGAAGCAAGAGAAAAGGAGAGTCCAGCCAGCAGGGCAGGACCGGGGGTAATAGTGCTAGTGGGGCACCATATCATGGACAGACTCGTCAGCACGAGAAGAGTTCCCATCAGGGGGACCCTGCTAAGCGATTCCGTTCAGGTGATTCTAGGCAGGGATTTGGGGGTTATAGGTAGGGCCAGCAGGTATAGCCTAATCAACAGGGCCAGTAAGGCCAACACAGACAGCAGGGCCAACAACGTACTCATCAGGGCCAACAGGGCCAGTGGCGGGGAGGTAACGGCCAGCAGGGCCGCGATCAGTAGGGTCAGAGGGGAGGCAACTTCAAAGGCCGATGTTTTGGGTGTGGTAAACACGGCCATAGGCACCAAGATTGTTCAGAGGTAGATAGGGCCCCACAGCAGCAGGGAGCCCGTAATGAGCCACAGAGGCCACTTTTTCCACCTGCCCTCCCAGCTCCAGCCCTACCATCCGTTCCAGCAGCTCCAGTGCAGCAGGGGCAGCTACAGTATGGACGTGTATATAACGTCCACCAGGCAGCAGCTCCACAGGCACCACCCGCGATTGAGGGTATGTTTCCTATCCATGGTACTATGGGTCGGTTTTTGTTTGATACTGGGGCGACGCATTATTTTATAGCTACACATTTTGCGAAGGCCTTAGGGTTGTTAGCCACAGCAGAGAGCACAGTGACGTGTGTAGACTCACCACTGGGGAGTGGGTCGCTTATTTTCTTTATATGCCGGGGAGTGGGGGTAGAGATTGGTAGCTTGGTATTACCTGCAGACATGTTAGTCTTAGATATGCATGAGCACGATGTGATTATTGGTATGGATTGGCTCACAGCTTATAGAGCCATGATTGATTGCTTCAGTGGGAGCATTGTTTTTGCCATTTCGGGGCAAGAGATGTTTGTAGTGGCGATGCCTCGCCCAGAGGGAGGTTCGACCCCTCATTTGTATTATATAGAGGAGGATACCTCTAAAGAGGTTGTGATTCCGTTAGACTCGATTCCAGTCATTCGTGAGTATTCTGATGTATTCCAAGAGATACCGGGCCTAACCCCCAGTCGAGAGATAGACTTTGTCGTAGACTTATTACCGAATACTAGACCGATAGCGTGCGCTCCATACCGTATGGCTCCGGCAGAGATGTGAGAGTTACGAGATCAGATAGAGCAGCTGTTAGGTCAGGGCTTCATTCTCAGGAGTACCTCACCTTGGGGCGCTCCAGTCTTATTTGTGAAGAAGTGAGATGGTTCACTGAGGTTGTGTGTGGACTACCGGGAGTTGAACAAGGTCACGATACGGAATAAGTATCCGTTGCTTCGAATCGATGATATGTTCGACCAGCTGAGGAGAGAAAATTTCTTCTCGAAGATAGATCTGAGGTCGGGGTACCATCAGCTACGTATTAGGGAGAAGGATGTTTCAAAGACTGCCTTCTTGATGAGATATGGGTCTTATGAGTTCAGGGTGATGCCATTCGGACTCACAAATGCTCCATCCGTTTTCATGGACTTGATGAACCGAGTATTCAGAGAGTTCTTGGATCAGTTTGTCATCGTTTTCATAGATGACATTTTGATATATTCACACTCCGAGGAGGAGCATGCAGAGCACTTGAGGCAGGTTCTTCAGACTCTACCAGAGCATCAGCTGTATGCAAAGTACGAGAAGTGCGAATTCTGGTTGCGAGAGGTACAGTTCTTGGGGCATGTTGTTTCTGAGCATGGGATAGCAGTTAACCCGAGTAAAGTGTCAGCGGTGAGGGAGTGGGGACAACCCACGACACCGACGGAAGTGCGTAGTTTCTTGGGGTTAGCTGGTTACTACAGGAGATTCATTCGGGGATTCTCCAAAATACCAAGTCCATTGACGAATCTGAGTCGCAAAGGGGTACCGTATGTTTGGGATGATGCTTGTCAGTTGGCTTTCGACGAGCTGAAAGACAAGCTTACTTCAGCACCAGTCCTTGCGTTACCGAAGCCGGGTGTGGAGTACCTGGTTTACACCGATGCGTCTTTACGGGGACTTGGGGGAGTACTTCAGTAGGAGGAGAAGGCTATAGCTTTTGCCTCCCGCAAGCTTAAGCCGCATGAGAAGAATTACCCCACCCACGACTTGGAGTTAGGAGCGGTCGTCATTGCATTGAGGATATGGAGACACTATTTATTGGGGGGGGGGGGGAAATTCCGTTTATTCACAGACCACAAGTCACTGCAGTACCTGTTCACTCAGCGAGAGCTGAATATGCGTCAGCACAGATGGTTAGAGTTTGTGAAAGACTACCAGTTCGATATACAGTATCATCCGGGGAAGGCCAACGTAGTTGCTGATGCGTTGAGTCATAGACCAGTAGACGAGGTAGCGGATGTCTGGAAAGCAAAGTGGAAGGAGTTGGGTCACCAGGACGCAGTAGCCCGTTCTTTCATATCCGTTATATCAGTCACACTCGAGATTGTTACGAGGGTGATACAGGCACAGACCACAGACCCGTTTTGCCAGGAGAAGATTGTACGACTTTTAGCCGAGGGTGCTGAGTCCTATTCTGTTAGTTCTGATGGGGGTTTGAGGTTTAATAGGAGGTTGGTGGTTCCAGAAGGGGCAGAATTACGTCATCTAATGATGACCCAATCTCACGGGTCCCGATTTGTGGTGCATCCTGGAGGGGATAAGATGTACCAGGATATGAGGAGACAATACTGGTGGAGTGGGATGAAGAAGGACATTGTTGAGTTCGTGTTCAAGTGTTCTACCTACCAGCTGGTGAAGGTGGACCATCAGAAACCATCAGGATTGCTTCAGCCATTGGAAGTACCCGCATGGAAGTGGGAGAGTATTTCCATGGATTTTATTACGGGGTTGCCTATATCACAGCGGGGCCACGACTCTATCTGGGTGATTGTAGACCGTTTGACCAAGGTGGCTCATTTTCTACCGGTGCGGATAGATTATACCACGGGTCAGTATGCTCAGTTGTTCATTGCTAAGATTGTCAGATTACATGGGGTGCCCCTGAATATTGTGTCAGATAGAGACAAGATTTTTGTGTCACGTTTCTGGGAAAGCTTTCAGGAGGCTATGGGTACTGAGTTGAGGTTGAGTTCAGCTTATTACCCACAGACAGATGGACAGACAGAGCGTACAAATCAGATGTTGGAGGATATGCTACCCATGTGTGTTCTTGATTTTGGAGGAGGTTGGGAGCCACATCTTCCACTGGTAGAGTTTGCTTATACTAACTCTTATCAGTTCACGATTGGCATGGCTCCATTTGAGGCTTTGTACGGCAGACCTTGTCGTTCCCCAACTTATTGGCTCGAGGTGGGGGATAACAAGTTGCTAGGGCCGTAGGTGATTCAGGAAACCTCCGCGAGGATTGAGATGATCAGGAGTCGCATTCGAGTAGCCCGGGACAGGCAGAAGAGCTACGCCGATGCAAAATGGTTCTTCAGAGAGTTTAATGGGGGACCAAGTGTTACTGCGTGTATCTCCTATGAAGGGAGTGATGAGGTTCGGGAAGAAGGGGAAATTGGCTCTGAGGTACGTAGGACCATTTCCCATCATCGAGAGGATTGGGCCAGTTTCATACAGGTTGGGACTCCCAGAGCTTTTACATCGCATTCATGATGTATTCCACATCTCGTCATTGAGAAGATATCTTCGGGATGATATGGCTCATACTCACATCGCAATAGATGAGATAGACTTACAGCCTGACAGCTCTTACGAGGAGAGACCGGTGGATATCCTAAACTTTAGTGAGAGGAGATTGAGGTCGAAGATAGTTCCACTTGTACGGGTCCAGTGGGAGCACCATAATGTGGAGGAATCCACTTGGGAGCGCGAGACAGATATGCACGAGAGATATCAAAATTTGTTCTTACCAGGTATGCCTTATATTTTTCCGAATTTCGGGATGAAATTCCGTTATTAGGGGGGAAAGTATGTAATACCCCGTATTTTTATGCTATATTAATTTGGGGATTTATATAATTTAATGTGAATTAATTATTTAATATAAATCCGGAAATTTATTTATGTTATAATTATTAACGTGATGAGAGTTAGTAATTATGGAAAATTTGTTGAATATTACTAATCAGCAAAGTAATATATAATATTGGTTATATTGAATGTCACGAGTGAATAAAATGATAATTTCGGAAATTTGTGCCGGGACGTGCCCATGTCACGTTGGGACTAAGTATTGATAAATAAAAGTGAATATTATATAAGTTGTTCGTATGGTCGTTTGGAGTGCTCCAACGCATCCGGAAGGGTCGAAATAGTCAAAAAAGTGTACCCGGGGGTTTAATTTGGGTCTCGGGGCGTTTTTAGGCCTAATTAGTAACCCGGGAGGGCATTTTAGTCATTTTGTATTTTTGGGTAATTAAACCCACGAAAATTAATAACCTATATCAGCCATTTAGGTTAGTCATCTAGGGTTAGAAAACTCAAAACTCTAGAACGGCCATTGGAGAGGAGAGGAGAGGAGAGAGCTCTCAAGGCATTCCAAGGCTCAAAACTCAACCGTTTGCACTGCCGCCACCGCCAACGCGTAGATCGCGAGACGGGGAAAGCAACCACACCGAATTCGGCACCAAACCAGACTTCTGAAAATCCCAGGCAAGTGTTTATCTTGCTTATTTCGTTGGTGCATCTTTCATATTAGTTTAGGAATGATTAGGGATGAATTATATGGAAGAAAATCCAAATTGAGATAGGAAATTGCATGTAGTGATAACTTAAACATTATTCTGGAAATTATTTGTGATGTAGAAGATTAAACCACGGAATTTTGATGTTTTATAAGAAGGAAATTTCTGCAAAAAATAGATTAGAACCATAATTAAAAGATTTCTAGGGTTCTTGAATTTTAACTGAATTTTGGCTTGTTAATCCATGTTTAGTGATAGAAATACACATGCTTTACGTTGGGAATACCTAGTATGGTGATATAATGTTTGTAGTATGAATTTTGGAACGTTTGGGATTGAAAAATATGGAATTGATTGAGGTTACAAGATGAAACCTGTAACTGCAGAATTTCAGATTTCGTATACCTGCTTGATCGATCGAACCTTCGATCGATCGAGCCCCAGACCTCGATCGATCGACTCCTCTTGGCAGACTCCTACTTTTCCCTTTTTAAATTAGTTAAATTCAAATTATTGTGAAATAATTCTTGGGCATCCTTAATAAAGTGTTTTGGGAGATAGGGAAGACCAGTAGGACATATGAATAACTTTGGGACCTTTAATGTCGGACGAGAATTGTATTTTTGGGATAATTACATAAGGGTAAATGAATTTATGTTTTAAAGAGAGAGACGCGTAAGAGAGTTACGATGGAATATAAAAAGGACACCTACTGAATTTTTACTTGGGAGGATAGAGTCCACAAGTGTTACGTAATAGTTGGGAAAATCCTTCGAATTAAGGTTAGAGACGACCCCTTATACGCGATACTAATAATGTGAAAATAAGGATAAAAGTCGTAACTATGGAATTTGAAATATACCCAATATTGATATGGTAATATTAGTATAGTTATATGACTGTGTTTGCATATACTATCTATGTGTGAAAAACATACCCACGCTACTTGCTATCCCTGAGGTTACCGCGCTGGGACGATCTTATCCTGTGTTGCCTTATGGGGAATATTGATTCGTACCCTAGGAGATAGATATCCTTGGTACAGGTTATCGATTTGATAGTTCAGACGGTCCTAAGAGACGCGGGTATGTGCCATCTTCTTAGAGACTTGGAATCTATGCTTCGCCTCAATATTGTTGTGTATGTGTTAATACAATTCGAGAGTGATTATGAATTTGTATTCCCCTTAATACGAGTGATATGAGGTTTGGATAGTAGATTATGCCTGCACCATAGTTTTTATTTGGGGTGCTGTTATAATATATATATATTATACGAGTAGTTAATATATATGAAATTCTGGAAATTGGAACTGCCTACTATGATTTGGTAAGTAGGACATGGTTGATGGCTTAAATTGTAAATACTTGTTTTGAGAAAGTATAATATGACACTCGAAAACTTTATTGATAAATAAAGTTAAAATGAGAACTTTGATTACAAAATTGAAATCTTACGTTGTAAACAATTGTGTTGTTCAGTTTTTAAATCTTACGAATAACCTAAGATAAGACAAGTCGTTGGGGGAGATTAGTGTGATATAAGATAGATAAACGGTTGGGAAGGTTAGTACAATAGGCATGCACATTAGAAGAGAGGTGAGAATTTCTCAAGAGAGTGTCGCACTAATATGTTGTTGCATTAGCTTGTATCAATTTAAATACTTGCTAAACTAATTTTAAAATCATACACACTATCGGGCTCTGACCCATTTCTATTTCTCTTTCTCTCTTGTATATATATGTATATATTACAGGTGCCCAGCCACAGGGGCGTCTTGCTTAGGATCCTTTGGAAGGAACGTGCTGCAGCTTAGGTGAGTTGCAGGCCACTTACTTAGACGATTCCATTAACTTGATTCCACTCCTATTATTCTCAGTTATTGGGGCATGTGTCGCCCTTTCTACTATTTATCTGTTTTATTGGGACATTTGTATTTCAGTTATTTCTAGTACTGTTACTATGGGATTTATTCAGTATGGACGTTTTACTTTAAGTTTTAATGTTGGGATTTTGAATGTTAGATGGTTAAATTAATTGGACAATGTTCCACGATATCTGTGGTATGATTCTTACTTATTGGAAATGTTGTTAATACATAAATAAATAATTTTTCTTTAAAAATAAAATTTGGGAAGAAATGTTATAAATGGTTTTAACACTTAGCTTAATTAATTAGGGTGTTAAATTGAAAAATCTATTTTTACGACAGTGATGCTAAGAATGAACCAACTGTTCACCTTGATTTAATTTAATAAAGGAGTGATCGCCCGGTATTTAATTAGGCGGGGTGTCACACACACACACACACACACACACACACACACACACACACACACACACACACATATATATATATATATATATATATATATATATATATATATATATATATATATATATATATATATATATATATATATATATATATATATATCATCTACAAGTCTACTTTAGCGCATAAGTAGAATATCATGAAGTATATATTTCACACACAATATATACTATAAGAATATTGGTCCGAATAATCATCAACCCCAATCATCCAATCATTTACATTGGTCCGGATATTGCTCGACCCCAAGGTAAATGTTATGTATATGTATATTGTTCCGGACAATCATGGAGCCCAATATAGTTTAAATGCCTTAGGCATTCACATCACCTAAGTAGTTAGTATAGTAGGTATTCCCACCACCTATGAGTTTACATTAGTCCGGATAGCCATCGACCCCAATGTAAATATGATTCATGCACATATATTGGTTCGAATTTCCATCGACCCCAATATAGTCAGTACACTCTAGACATTCACGCCGCCTAAGTATTTAGTATAGTAGGTATTGACACAACTTAATAATTCACATTGGTACGTAGTATATTTCTCTCTAATACTCATCGTACCTTTTATTTTACGATTTCTTACACTATCGTAATTTATTTAAGCCTCCACATAATTCTAAAGGGCCCTAGTTACCCCTTAAATATAATTTCAGTAGTTATTATCTCTAACCTACTTGTATACATATTGAATTGAGGTTAAATCTTCCCATAACTCAATTCCTAATTTTCCCCCGATATACGACTCCATCGGTGTAACCCCGTCGGTCCATTTTCTAAGTCCTACACCCAATGGCCTTAATGGACCTCAATAGTATACCTACTCATCATTATTCAATCCCCAAATGAGTATAATATCATTCTTGGGGTTCCCCTCCCTTGTTGGTCAACACAAGAATTTAAGCAAGCAAAAGAACTCGAAATCCTCTTTGGTCGATCGATCGAAGATTTGGTAGTCCTCCCAATTCACAACCAATCACCTAAAACTATTTATACACATATGAGGATGATTTCTAACATTCCTAACACATCAAATCTTTGAATAATTCAGTCAAGAACGGATTAAAAGTTTTTATCTTTAAAAACCCTAGTTTTATGTTATTCCCAAAGGTTTAACCACAAACCCAGATTTAAATTCGTGAAAACAAGTGAAATATCATCTGAATTGAAAGTCATCTACATGTATAATTTCATCTACATGAAATCCTATCCCAACATTCATTAAATTCATTATTCTTCCCAAGAATTTATTCACAATCAAATTATGTATCAATACCTACACATGGGTATTATAACTTCAATTTAATTTGCAATAAACAACTTTCCTTGATTATTATAGAGTCTGATTTCCTGAGGAAGGTGATGAATCTATATGTTTCCTCTTCAAATCTTCACTCCTTAGGTGCTTAGGGTGCAAGAATACCATTCAGACTTCAAGAATTCTCCTTAAGCCTTTTGGGAATGGTTTCTCTCTTCTCTCTAATGGACTCTCCAAGTTATGTGAGTTATGATTCCTAACCCCCAATCCTAACCATCAGATATATGGCTTTAATTTTAGTAGGTCATTTACCCACTATTTTTAAAATGACCAAAATGCCCTTAATAGGTGCCGATTTGGTCCAAAATTGACCCATGACCCAAACTGTACACTATTCCGACTATTTCGTCGGAGTCATCTTTGACCTTTAACTTATCATACGAGTAACTTAAAATATATTCCTCAATTCTGTAATACTCCGTATTTTTATTGCTTTTAAAATTGGGGATTTATTAAATTTAATTGAGATATTAATTTGATATTAATCCGGATATTTATTTTTACTATTTACTAGCATGACGTGAGTTGGTAATTATTGGGAAGTTTTTGAATATTACTAGATGAGTAAAGTAATACATTATATGTATTTTATTAAAAAAAATTATCACGAGTGAATAAAATGGTAATTATGGCAATTTATATTGGGACGCGCCTGTGTTGTGTCAGGACTAAATTATTATTATAAAAAGTGGATATATTATAAGTCACCCGTATGGTCGTTTTGAGTGAGACAAAGTGTCCGTAAGGGTCGAGATAGTCAGAAAAGTGTACCGGAGGGTTTAGTTTGGGTCTCGGGACATTTTTAGGCCTAATTGACATCCCAGGAGGATATTATAGACATTTTGTATTTTGGGGTAATTAAGCCCATTAAATTTACTAATCTATATCATCCATTAGGATTTGTCTTCTTGGGTTATCAATTACAAAACCTAAGAACGACCATTAGAGAAGAAGGTGAAGAGTTTTTCAGGCAATCCAAGGTCAAGAACTCACTCGATTGCACCGCCACCACCACCAAAATGCCAATAGCAAGACGAGGGGCGCAACCATATATTTTTTATCAATAAATCAGACCCTTGATCCCAGGCAAAATATCTATCTTGCTGAGTTCTAGTTGATATTCCTTCCATGTTAGTCTAGGAATGAAATTCATATGTTTTAATTGAAGAATTATATGTTTTGGAAGAGAAATTATATGTGCTGTAGGGAGAATCCATGTCATCTGAATTCTTGATCATATATAGAGGATTAACCACAAATTTATTATGATATTTGGAAAGAAAATTTGGATTAAAATAGAGGTTTGTGATTATACATACAAGAATTGGTTTTATAAAGAAATCTGGGATTAAACCCCCTTTTGATTGATTCGTTGAGGATTTATTGTTGTTGTTACGTTAGAACTTGTTTATATATATTGCTTATACATTTGGATTACTATGATAGGAGTTTGGGATGAAATTACAGAGATTTGGAGGGGTTAGAATGATTGAACCCGTAAGTTGAAATTTATAAAAAATTAGGTAAGAACTGATCGATCGACCCCATTCATCGATCGATCGATCCCTCCTAGAAAAGTGCATATTTTTCTGCTTTTTGTTTAATCCGGTTAAAATACATAGGAACCCTTGATTATTATTTTTAGAGTATAAAGGGTTATGAAGAGGACCAGTAGGGTCTAAGTAGACTCCATTGAGTGAAATTTAATATGGGATGAAATTTTGGGTTAACGGGGAGTTTCGTTACACATTAGAAATTGTGCGTATGTTCACTAAATATTTGAGACTAATGAAAGATTTAGATCAGAAGGTTAGAGAGATTATACCTACTGAAATTATACTTAGTGAGAGAGAATACTTCGAGAGATGAGAAGTAAGTAAGAAATGAATTTATAAATGAGAATAAAAGGAGGCGAATCCGTTATGAGAGATAATTGGTAATTTGTGCTAAGACTGGATAATTATAATTATAGGTCATGGGCGCACCTAATTTGGAAAATGTGAATATCTATATATATGACTATGTGACTGTGCATATATTAAATACTATTAATCTGTGTAAAATTTTACCCGGGATACTTGCTATCACAGAGGTTTTCACGCCGGGATAGTCTTATCTCGATTGGATCTTTATGGAGGATATTGAATCGTACCCTAGAAGATAGTATTCACAAATACAGACTATCTGAAAATGACAGTCAGATGGTTCTAACAGACGTGAGGGTATGTGCTGACCTCTTTGGACTTGGAACTATGCTTCGCCTCCATTTGTATGTGTATTGTGTTAATATTGTTCGAGAGTGATTCCGAACTAGTAATTCCCTTAGTATGAGTGAAACGGGGATTTGATAGCAGAGTATGCCAGTGCCATAGATTTAGATTTATGTGGGGTGTCGATAGCGTGTATATATATATATATATATATATATATATATATATATATATATATATATATATATATATATATATATATATATGGAAACTTTCTACTGTGCGTATAAGTAGTTAAGTAATGAATAAATGCTCCAGCTTTATAAAAAGTGTTCGTGAATTTTGTAACGATATTAAGTGGTTCTAAATAACGTAAGAATAAGGAAGTGAATGATTTTATAAAACTAAATATTATGGCCTTAGTATTTCTCGGGATAGATTTTTATGGAAAAATAAGTTAGATAGAATTATGTGATCAGTAGTACGGTAGGCGTGCACACTAGATGAGAGGTGAGAATTCTCAAAAGAGTGTCGCGCACTAACATGGTGGTTATATTAGCCGGTAAGCATTTTAAATACTTGCTAAACTATTTTTAAAATTGTTTTACACTCTGGCTCTGACCCGTTTTCTGTCATTTATTTCTCTCTTGTATATATATGTATGTATTACAGGTGTCCAGCCACAGGGGCGTCATGCATCAGTTCTTTGGATTGGACGTGCTACAGCTTATGTGGTAGTTGCAGGCCCTTGCTTTAGACGACCTCTTCATTGATTCAGTTCTTACTTTAGATCTTTATAGTTAGGGAATGTGTCGCCTGTTTTCCTATTCTGTTTGGATTTATCAGAGATTTATGTTTATTTACATTTCTAGTATTCAGTACTCCTCGGGAGTTAACCCTTGTCAGGATGATTTCATTTATAGTTCTTAAACTTGGTTTGGTTTATCTAGATGCTTAAATTATTGTGTGTTAATTGCCATCCTTAGTATGTATGTGATTCTTAAACTGTTGGGTTTTAAAAAGGATTTCATATTGGAATTTAAAAAAGTAAAAATAAGACTTTAAATTGTTTTGACACTTAGCTTAATCATTTAGGGTGTTTAAATTGGAGACAATTATTTTGCGATAGTGATGCTGAGAATGAACCAACCGTTCACCTTGATTTTAATTTAATAGAGGACTCATCACCCGGTATTTAACAAGGAAGGGTGTCACAGGTGGTATCAGAGCATCAGGTTTTAGTGTCGTTTAGGATCTTTGAGGCTTATTATGCTTCCAACGTTGCTTTCCTTGATACAGAGCCCTATGTTTAGGATTGTTGATTTCTTTGGTGTGATTTCGTCCTCCTGCTATCTCATATATATCAGTGAATCTTATTCACATTCGGGCGTGTTCTAACAATGAAGTATGGAAGATATGGGCTGTTGGGCGAGTAGCGGGAGGCAGGGCTTAGTGAAGTTGTGAAGTATATTCGAGGATGATGACCGTAGTCGAGGTCATCCCTATTATGGCACGAGAGTCCAGGACTGTAAAGACGGCTAGGACGCAACCTATGAATCCCAAGTGCTGCTATAGTTGAAAGTGATGCCAAATTAGACTCACCCAACGTAGTACGCTTGGGAGAGGGTCAAATGGAAAATTGAGGAGAGTCATCAGCAGAAATTCTACAAACGCGGGAATTGTGTGTGTTACCCAATGAAGATAATATATTCAAAGACTTGGGCATATGGCGGAGTGTGGTTAACTATAAGTGAAAATTTGGGGTAAAATTTTTCTTGACTCATCGAATCAAAGTTATAATAGTGGGCGGTAACCACCACATTTAATAGTGAAATTTTGCGTCAATGGAAGGACCTTAGGTACAGTTTAATCGCACGTTCCTTCATCAGTTGTTCAGAATAAGATGTGAACGTTGTTTGGAACCCATCGCGAAAGGTCCGGACAGAGGTCCATTTGTAAATGAATTTATACTTTTAGCTAATCTTGTATCAGCGGAAGTGGATACCAATGGTAGAGAAGATTTCAAGTGGGAGATCAACTCGTGAGGAAAGTTGACAACACTTAAAGAGAATTCTATTGGACAGTTGATTCATATGGTGACAATGTCACGCATTGTCCGTAGAGATGTTAACGCTCTTATGTGAAAGGAGCTAAAGTAATTGAAAGATTTATTGGAGAGTGAGACTTGATCAAATGCAATTAAAAAAGTTCTGCAAGGGGGAGACCCATCAGGGGGGCTCATTTAATTGATTCAGATAGCCGAATTCTTACCAAGTGATGGTGAATTCAGTAAGGGTTATTGAAGCCAGTAGCACGTTCCTTAGGGCCAAAAAAGATTAGGGAACAATGGGGATAGCCATCAAGATCGAGACTATTTAAGTCTGAGAGAAGGACAACCCTAATAGGGTCAGTATGACAGGAGATAAGTGGGTTATGAGTTGGGGTATTTTGTGGAGAGTAAGACCACATGAGTTAAAAAATTTCCAAAGCGAGAAAAAGGGAAAGGGTATGGTTCTTTCAAGGGAAATGGTTAATGTAATTTTTTATTTGGTTCAGACAGACGCCTTATGTACGGAAGACCATTAAGTAGCCAAGGCGATTAGCAAAGTAGAAGTATGAGTTTTATCCTCGGAGGATAAAGCGTGTTTTATGTGACACGAGCAATTCATTACATTTTTGTTTATTGCTATATTCGCATGTGAGAAGAATTTAGAGCGTATATCTATAGCGTTATTATTATGTGTATGTTTTCCCTGGTATAGCGGGGTTGTTTTCAGTAATAGCCGCGGAGGATAAATGGGTGCATTGTTTGTGTTAGACCTGTCAACGGGTCGGTTTGGGTCGTGTACGGGTCGGGTTAACGGGTTAACGGGTGAAAACACCCTTAACCCGTACACGACCCGTTAAGCCTAACGGGTCTAATAACAATACCCAAACACGACCCGTTAATATTAACGGGTACACGACCCAAACTGTTAACACCCATTAATATTAACGAATCATTTTGGGTCGAAATGGGTAACGGGTTGGGTGACCCGATAATACCCGTTAGTCTTCAATACTTTAAAAATAATGGATTTTAATTGTAATTTTTATTGGGTATAGATTGGGTGACCCTATAGCACCCGTTAGTCTTTAAAGATTTAGAAATAATGGGTTTTAATGGTTATTGTTATTGGGTACGGGTTGGGTGACCCTATAGTACCCGTTAGTGTTAACGGGTGTTAACGGGTAGAAACGGGTTAAAACGGGTACAGGTAAATTTCCAAACCCGAACCGTTAGTGTTAACGGGTCTACCGTGTCAACCCGTTAATGACCCAAACCCAATAAGGGTAAACCCATTAACTTATAATTTCGTGTCGGGTCGTGTCGTGTTAACGGGTTATCGTGTATTTTGACAGGTCTAGTTTGTGTTATATAATTTATTGAGATTACTCATTTTAGTGATGTGATATGCGAGTATATTATTGTACTGATTATGGTTTTATAAAAATGGTTAAAACATTAGTAAGCAGTGATTGCAAGGCTATCGGGGTTGCTGCCTTAGTGCATCATGTTTTGTTCTGACAATACCTCACCTACGAGAGGGTCGGGCTTGCACTCATTTTATATATATTATAGCAACTTCGAAAGGTATAGTGGTATGAAAATGTTTAATCCCAGGGTGTATAGGGACTTTATTATTATGATTCAGTGTGTATTGGGTTTACCATTGGGTGAAAAGATTTCACTCATTATTATATGTAACGCTCAGGACTTAGTGGTAGGAGGAGCGCATTGTTATATTTATCCTTTGGGAATGTGAAAGTTAATACTTATATTCATATGTTTGAGAATGGGATTTTGAGAGTTCCGATCGTATACGTACGAGGTTTATGGAATGTGATTACCACCAATACTAAGCAATAGTGAAATTGGCAAAACATTCTTTGTTTCAATACAATTGCGAGAGGAGATGTAGTTTTTCTGTCAAGAGGCGGAATAAAAAAGTATAGGTTATGGATGGAGGACCCAACGGATTTCGATAACCGACTATGCTAGGTAGTAGTGTATCGGGGGGGTCCTTGTTTGGATTTCGCATTGCGAGACATCTCACGCATGAAACTTAGCATAAGGTTAGAAGTAGAGAGATGTTTGGTCATTAGTCCATCAGTCTAGTACCTCGATCATTATAGGAGCCGGTAATATTGATTGTAAGTTAAAGTTGAGTGATAATTTAAGGCCAGTGGAGCCAGATGTGTGGTAAAGAAACATTGGAAGTTTTGTTTTATCACCCAATCGAAGGGTGGAACGATGATGAGGAGGTTTGGGAGTACCCAAATGTTGTAACCACGTTGTGTCACAAGGGAAACGAAGAATTAGGTGTTATGTGTGAAGCGTAGGTGATGCTTACACTAGTATACACAGTTTATAGGGTGTGTGGGAATCCTGGTTAGTTGTTGCTTGAATCGTTCAAGTTGAAGAGACGTGGAAATAGACACATGGAATATATGTTTTTGAGAACGACATAATAAAGTGGAACTGGTAGAGTGGATTAAGTGTGGTGCGAAGGACGATAATTCATATCTACATGTACAATCAGGGTAGCCAACACAAATTTAGTTGGAAGGTTATGGGAAGTCATTTAGGGGTATTCCTTGAGAAGGATAAAATTTAACTATTATAAAAAACACTCGGAGGGAGTTTTACCTAGTCAAGTGTGGTAACCGACTTGCACGTAGGTTGAATGATGAGGTTAGTAAGGTATTAAGGTTCAACAATGCACATCGTGGAGAAAAGTGCACGGGTCGCAACTTTAAGTGTACACTAAAGAAAGAAGGGGAGTGTTAAGCGTCACTTATGTGAGTCATTATAAGTAGAAGTCGATGTTGGGCGGGACATAGTGAGTAGTCTCCGCAGGCACCATTCATAGATAGATATCGGTTGGAACGAGAGGATCAACCAGAGAATTTTATAGCAAACCTACGATTCCTAAAATAGAAGAGAGCAATTGTGTGAAATTTCTTGGATGGGGTGCCAGCTTCAAGGTAAAGTCACGAGTTCCTTAGAATGTGTGGAACAAGTTGACCTAAAAGAAAGTGATTATTATTATTATTTTGGGTGGTATACACTATTAGACAGTGTGCCTCAACCTTTCTTTGAATATAAGAATCGCGCCGGTAAGAGGTTCTTAACGGTACTATTCTGAACTAGAATGGGTTCATTGAACCTCACTTTCAAACCAGGATCTCAAAAAGTAATGGGGATAACGTTTCATTTTGAGTAGGTTGTATCACCCTTAGCCAGGGAGTAGGCGTGGTGATTAAAGATTAGTAGAACCACGTGAAAATAACTTTGAATTCATGGTGATCATTTTATTTCGACAACGGATGTATCTAGCAAGGGACGTTTAGTACAGTAGAGTTTCGTGGAAGCACTCGTACGTGTTTATTGTGGACAAACTGCGTATTGAAATTTTGTGTGGAAAAACCTTAACTATTCTCCCTCTGGTTGTTTGAAGGTGAGTGGAAAATCAGGAAGTTTGATGGGCTGAGTTAGAGTCTGATGATTATGGTGGAATTACCACGGCTGTTTTAGGTGACTTTTGAATGTCGTCAGAGTTACGTCGCCAAAAATTGAGATTCGAAGAACTGACAAGAGTGGTCAAATGTTCACATGGTTTCTCTCAACAAGGGAGTTTTGTGTTCAGATAAATACGAGAAATTGTTACGTCGTGAGGTGCGGCCTCCCAATAATATTGAGACAATGGGGGCCAATGATGTGTATACTCGTTGTATGCGAATAGCAACAGATTGTTGCACAATGTGAAGTTCCTTTATTAAGGTGTGACTCTATAACTAATAGTATTGAGAGTGTTAAATATGTTTATTGTGAGGCAGGGGAACTATAGAAATTCGCCTTACCCAAAAGTCCATTTTGAGTATTGATAAAGTATCCAAATCTATTTTTAGCAAGCATACCTTATTTTTCGAATTTTGGGACAAAATTCCGTTATTAGGGGGGAAGTATGTAATACCCCGTATTTTTATGGCTTTTAAAATTGGTGATTTATTAAATTTAATTGAGATATTAATTCGATATTAATCTGAATATTTATTTTAATATTTACTAGCGTGACGCGAGTTAGTAATTATTGGAAATTTGTTGAATATTACTAAATGAGTAAAGTAATACATTAGATTGATTTTATTAAAAAAATAATCACGAGTGAATAAAATGGCAATTATGGCAATTTAAGTCGGGACGCGCATGTGTCGTGTTAGGACTAAATTATTATTATAAAAAGTGGATATATTATAAGTCACTCGTATGGTCATTTTGAGTGCGCCAAAGAGTCCGGAAGGGTCGAGATAGTCATAAAAGTGTACCCGGGGGTTTAGTTTGGGTCTCGGGGCGTTTTTAGGCCTAATTGACATCCCGTAAGGATATTATAGACATTTTGTATTTTTGAGTAATTAAACCCACGAAATTTCCTAAGCTATATCAGCCATTAGGAGTTGTCTTCTAGGGTTATCAATCACAAAACCTAAGAACAACCATTAGAGAAGAAGGTGAAGAGTTTTCCAAGCAATCCAATGCCAAGAACTCACTCGATTGCATCACCACCACCACCAAAATGTAGATCGCACGACGAGGAGCGCAACCATATATTTTTCATCAACAAATCAGACCATTGAATCCCAGGAAAGTATCTATTTTGCTGATTTCTAGTTGATATTCCTTCCATGATAGTCTAGGAATGAAAATCATATGTTTTAATTGAAGAATTATATGTTTTGGAGGAGAAATTATATGTGTTGTAGGGAGAATCCATGTAGTCTGAATTCTTAATCATATATAGAGGATTAACCACAAATTTATTATGATATTTGGGAAGAAAATCTGGATTAAAATAGAGGTTTGTGATTATTCATACAAGATTTGGTTTTATAAAGAAATCTAGGATTAAACCCCCTTTTGATTGATTCGTTGAGGATTTATTGATGTTGTTACGTTAGAACTTGTTTACATATATTGCTTATACATTTGGATTACTTTGATGGGAGTTTGAGATGAAATTATAGAGATTTGGAGGGGTTAGAATGATTGAACCCATAGGTTGAAATTTGCAGAAAACTGGGCAAGAACTGATTGATCGATCGATCGACTAAGAGTATCGATCGATCGATCGACCCCATTCATCGATCGATCGATCCCTCCTGGAAAAGTGCATATTTTTCTCCTTTTTGTTTAATCCGGTTAAAATACGTAGGAAACCTTGATTATTATTTGTAGAGTATAAAGGGTTATGAAGAAGACCAGTAGGGTCTAAGTAGACTCCATTGAGTGAAATTTAATATGGGATGAAATTTCGGGTTAACGTTGAGTTTTGTCACACATTAGAAATTGTGCGTATGTTCACTAAAGATTTGAGACTCGTAAAAGATTTAGACCAGAAGGTTATAGAGAGTATACGTACTGAAATTATACTTAGTGAGAGGGAATACATCGAGAGATGAGAAGTAAGTAAGAAATAAATTTATGAATGAGAATAAAAGGAGGCGAATCCGTTATGCGAGATAATTGAGTAATTTGTGCTAAGAACGGATAATTATAATTATGGGTCATGGGTGCACTTAATTTGGAAAATGTGAATATCTATATATATGACTATGTGACTGTGCATATATTAAAAATTATGAATCTGTGTAAAATCATACTAGGGCTACTTGTTATCACGGAGGTTTTCGTGCCAGGACAGTCTTATCTCGATTAGACCTTTATGGGGGGATATTGACTCGTACCCTAGAAGATAGTATCCACGAATACAGGCTATCTGAAAATCATAGTCAGATGGTTCTAAGAGACGTGAGGGTATGCGCTGACCTCTTAGGACTTGGAACTATGCTTCGCCTCCATTTGTATGTGTATTGTGTTAATACAGTTCGAGAGTGATTCCGAACTAGTAATTCCCTTACTATGAGTGAAATGGGGACTTGATAGCAGAGTATGCCAGCACCATATATTTATGTGGGGTGCCGATAGTATATATATATATATATATATATATATATATATATATATATATATTGGAAACTTTCTACTGTGTGTATAAGTAGTTAAGTAATGAATAAATGTTTCATCTTTATAAAAAGTGTTCGTGAATTTTGTAACGGTACTAAGTGTTTCTAAGTAACGTAAGAATATGGAAGAGAATGATTTTCTAAAACTAAATATTATGGCCTTGGTACTTCTCGGGATAGAAATTTATGGAAAAATAAGTTAGATAGACTTATGTGATCAGTAGTACAGTAGGCGTGCACACTAGATGAGAGGTGAGAATTCTCAAGAGAGTGTCGTGAACTAACATGGTGGTTATATTAGCCGGTAAGCATTTTAAAATACTTGCTAAACTATTTTTAAAACTGTTTTACACTCTGGCTCTGACCCGTTTTCTGTCATTTATTTCTCTCTTGCATATATATGTATGTGTTACAGGTGCCCAGCCACAGAGGCATCATGCATCAGTTCTTTGGATTGGACGTGCTGCAGCTTATGTGGGAGTTGCAGGCCCTTGCTTTAGATGACGTCTTCATTGATTCAGTTCTTACTTTAGATCTTTATAGTTAGGGCATGTGTTGCCCGTTTCCCTATTCTATTTGGATTTATCAGAGATTTATGTTTATTTACATTTCTAGTATTCAGTACTCCTCGGGACTTAACCCTTGTCAGGATGATTTCATTTATAGTTCTTAAACTTGGTTTGGTTTATCTAGATGGTTAAATTCCTGTGTGTTAATTGTCATCCTTAGTATGTATGTGATTCTTAAACTGTTGGGTATTAAAAAAGTTTTCATATTGGAATTTAATAAAGTAAAAATGAGACTTTAAATTGTTTTGACACTTAGCTTAATCAATTAGGGTATTTAAATTGGAAATAATAATTTTACGATAGTGATGCTGAGAATGAACCAACCGTTCACCTTGATTTTAATTTAATAAAGGTCTGATCACCCGGTATTTAATTAGGTGGGGTGTCACAATTTCTTACCTCAAAATAGTCTACATGCAACTCCCGCTGAGATAAAATAAAATACACACATATCACTCGCTATGTCGTATAACCACAATTAATAAAATATGCACATATCACTCGCTATTCCGTATAACCAAAATTATTAATTATTTACTATTCCCACTTAGTAAATGTCATAATGCAATAGTAATCAGTATCTATCTCTCGATTAATATTTAATAGTACTACAAGAAAAAAACTTTTTATGACATTTTTTAAGTGTCATAAAACACATTTTATGTCGTTTTATTTTTTAATAAAAAAACGTCATAAGTTTGGGTATCATAATTGATACCCATAAAAAGTGTCATATTATGCAACGATTATATATGACTTTTTTTTCAAAACTGTCATATTTCATTTTCCTTTCTACTTTATCTATTTTTAGAGACTTTAGATACTTCACTCGAAAGGATTCTTTGAACCTCATAATATTGGCCTGATCCTTCGATCTTTTCTTCGTACGTTTGATTCCCATTGTAGTCCGCACATGTATGAACAACATGATATCTTATGCAAATAACATAAAACCTTAAGGGATCTATAAGATGTCAAAATTGATTTAAAAAGCGTCATGATAAACAATTTTCAAAAGGTCTTAAAACATTTCATCTCATGAGGGTTTAATATAAGAGGTCATAAATTAAATATATAATAAAAAATTAATAACCAATATTAATGTCATATTTCACAAATAAATCTAAACACAAATCAAAATTTATGATAACATAAAAATAGCCTTGAATTTTTTTGTATTCGAAGTCACGTACATCTAAAATGCACCAAACCAAGTCATTTGTCCATATCAAAAAAATAGTGGAACACAAATAGATATACCCACCATTAACATCATTTACAAAAAGATAATGACTTACTACATGTATCATAGCTAGATATACCCATTACGTTCATCATTAAAAAAGTCTTCAAAAAAATATACATCCAAAAATCACGCATAAATGCGTCGGTTTTCCTTTGGCTTTCGCAAAATTGTGCCGACATCTCAAAAGCTCCAACCACCGACCTACTAGAACTACCACATCCCGCTTTTGTAGACGGCGATTGGGACTTGGGTTGATATAGACCTCTATTTCTCTGCACCACTGCTCAGTCGACAAGTTCTTTCTCATTCGGACTTATTCCAGAAATCACCAACCCCAGTGACAACGAAACAACGTGGTCAGTAACATCATCAGCAATGTTCTTAACATATATTCTTGAGGCCTACACTCAAAGTTAAATAATGAATCATCATTTACTAAAATAAGGAAAATGAGATATAAGTAGAATTTAAACAACTACGAGGAGGAAAGTGGGTAATTATAGTACCCGACATTTTAAGATTTGTTCCTTTCTTCGGTCCTCAAACTGCGGACGTAAAATTTACTCACGCTCGGCTTTCTTTTGTGTGCTGGCTACATAATGCACCTTCGAGCTTGTTCAATATCAAAATCTCCCTGTAAAAATAATAAAAAAGCATAAGAATTAAACCTCACTTTGTTTGAATAGCAACCGGTGTAGTGTCAGTTCCATCCCAGACAAATGTGAAATGAAGAGGCTAGTTGAATGCTCCTAGCCATGGATTGAGCTGGCCAACATTATTTTTTATGACTTGTTCTGATGAAGGCAACAAGTGTTTTCAATCATCAACACCACCATTAATAACTCATTGCCCAAACAAAAAGATCGTTTTATAGATAACACTAATATGTCACTTATGGCGGAGATATCACAAGAACATAAAACCTATATAGAGGAAATTACAATTGATGAAGAATCCAATATACCAATTACTACACCGAGTACAAAGGATAAGTCGTAATAACAGGGGAAGAAAACTAAAAAAATCTACAAAGTTACTCCGGTTTCACAAGCACGGTGATGCCAGAGACACTGTTTTCTAATTTTTTCTCGAACGTGAGGTTGGAGTGTTAAGAGTTTAATATACAAGCTAAGATTTTTGGGCAATTGATAACAAAATAATAACTGAGATGTATGGACTATGGAACACATGATGGATATGCAAAAACAAAAAACAAACAGATAAATTACATAGAGATTGAAAAAAATTGCATGGAAAAAGTTCTCGTCTGAATAAGTAAATAATAGTAAAGTATAGAAGCGTACACTGGTTGCACCCCTTATTTATTTATACTGAGTTTTTCGTAAAAAAAGAATATTATAGAATAACATAAAAGTGTAGACATACCATTTAAATACATGTTTGGCGTTACTCGATTCTCGATCGTACAACACCCTAAAATGATACCCACCTAAAATGATAAAGCAAACAAAATCAAAATTTATAATTCTACCAAGATTACATAAAGAAACTTGAAAAAATTATGAGGACCAAGTAACATGTAGTACTATAACAGCAACAAGCTGTACCTCAAACAATTAAAACGGGGGAGTCAATTGTAGCATATTCGCCTTGAGGAGGAAGAGATAGAATAGTATATGGGTTGCACACATTGGGCAAATACTGCAAAGAAAACATAAAAAAGGACCTATAGTAAGATTACAGGAGTAATTGAAGATAAAATTTCCACCTCTAAATGACGAACATCGATAATTTGTAAATCTACCAAGATGACATAAATAAAACTTGAGAAATAATGAGGACCAAGCAAATAACATTGACATATGACAATAGAGAGAGAAAACCTCTCAAATTGATTGATTGACAAAGAGCATAAAGGGAGAGATAGACACAGACATACCTCTCCTACTCTCCATTGGTCTTTAATAATCAACACACTTGGTTAAATAAATGAAGGGAGTTTCAGACCTTGTGATTTTTAGAAATTTGTTTACGGTTCATACTTCATTGCTTTATGTTCTGAGATATTTTTCCTTTACACCCAAGTTTAGATTGAAACTGACTTCAGCCTCTGAATTCTCGTTGATTGGGTTTTGGCCTCCATATTTTGTGGTTTCGTTAATTGACTAATACAGGTCATAATAAGGACTGAAATGTCCCTAATAATACTTAATCCTATATAAAACATGATGTTAAAATGCGAGTTTTAGTGTCTAATAACTGAAAATATTTGGGGTTAAGGCTGAATTTCACTTGAGGTTAATTGATCCTTACTTTGGTAAATAGGTGGCAGATTGGGGAAAATTTCATCTTGGCATTTTGTATAATGAAATTGGTAAAATAGTATCTCTTGGCATAATTCCCAATATCCATAATTTGACATATATTGGTTGCTAACAAATATGTCTGGTTTGGTTAATGAAACATCTAAGTGTCCCGCGATGGCTTTTCTCCTTGTTTCACATTTATTTCTTCACGAATTTTAAGTCCCGCAAGAATTAGAACTACGCATTTAGGTTTTGGTGAGGCAAAATTAATGAAATGTCTATAAATGTTCTTAATAAATATGTTAGAGAATGCTAGCATGTTTTTTGTCAAGACCATGGAGTACATACCTGAGCAAAAATGGCTTGGACAAGAAGATGGATGGTTCCCAAGATGAGAAGTGAGACCCTCCACTCCACTATGAATGCAACAATGAATGAAGTGAGGAGAGATGTCATGTTATACAGTATCATAAAGATCCTATCCGCAATGGTTAATTTCACATCAGCGGCATCCGAGGTTTGAATTATATAGTTTGTCAGATGATGTGTAATGAATGATGAATAGTAGCTTACCAAATCAACCACTTTGAACGATGCCTTTTTATAATGAACGTTAGCTTCATCAGTAAGTGCCTAAAAATAAATAGCATGTTCCACAACTCAATACAATGCAAAGAACAGTAAAATTGTATTCAATAAAGCCATTGGCTAAAAACTTCACAAATCCTAGCAAAACCTTCGGCAGTACAAGTTCGAGTGCCAAAAAAGATAGTAACATTCAATACCTAAAAAATTAGATTGTTCTTTTGTACCGCAGCTGAATATTTGGTAAAGAGTAAGCAATACCAGCTAACATTGACATACAGAGAAATAAGGCTAACATTGAGAAATCAGATGTGATAGGGTAAATTGTACCTCGGATCGTCTTAGAAGAGTGGCCAAGATACTTATTCACTCTTTAAACTTTACTGAACACATATGAACCAAGAGGAACACTGCATCCAACCTGATTTGCAAGGTTCCCATCTGAAGCTGGAGAGAGAGAGAGAGAGAGAGAGAGAGAGAGAGAGAGAGAGAGAGAGAATTGGTAAAGGGGTGCAAAATAAATAAAACTATAATGTCTTATAGCATGATGCATGTGCTCTGGTTTTTCTCCTTAATTTATTTTTCATGGTATTGGGAATTTCACATGCACATAAAAATACTTCATAAGCCACATACCAAAAATGATTCAAAATTTTAATAAAATAAAAACCTCAAAAATTCTGAAGCATATCAACATAATGATTTCCAGATAATTATACAATCTGACCGATCAATTCAAGACATGAAGAAAAATTCTCCAAGCGAGCACATCCGTATCTTTCTCGTTGAAGATATTCCAGGAATTATTTTTATCTTTCAACCTAAGATAGCCAAATGATAGTGGAGGAAAATAAAATCATCTTGAAACGAAATCGAGGGATTCTCTTACCACTAGATCAAATTGGGTGCGTTTCATAAATGCAACAGGCTTGGAAAGTTTTTTCCCAGACATTAAATATCTAGCATGACTTTATAGGATGTTCTTAACAGAAGAAACATGTGCACTCTGCTCTTTGAATGAGGTACTGCTCCATAGAAAATTCATCACATAATCAATTTCAATGCAAAAATGTTGCAGCACCTGTGCTAAGCAAACCAATTTATAGAAGGATCCCTTTTACCTTTTTGAGTCTGAAGTCTGTCGCCGGTTACTAGATGGGAAAATAAATCATCCTAAGAATCTGGGAGATAGTTTCTCTGAATTCATTGCTACAGGTTCATATTCCCTCCCTGACCTGAGGAGAAACCTCACCAGTGTGTGTGTGCTTGAGAGAAAGAGGGAGAGACGGACATTAACCCCCACTAATCAGGGTATTAATCATCTTACTGAATGTAACACAAGATTAAGACAATTATGTACCAGCTCACCTTCTAGTTCATATAAAGATTCATCAAGTGTTTCATGTACAAATTCACGTCAGATTAATATATATATCTTACAGAAGGATATATAACTATAGAGGAGAGAGAGGAAGAGAGAGAAAATACAACACATTTTAGCACATGGTTACCTGTAATAAGCGTAAAGCACGGTATTGACACATAGCAGGACCTTCAAGTTTAGCAACAACCTGTGGAATTAGACATAGTACATAAGATACGACATAATTTCACATTAAAAATATGACCTCATAGAGTAAATGTAGCACCTTAAACATTTTGGGGGGCACATAGTGTTTCCTTCCATGTGAATTTAAATTTATTAAATATATAATAGTTCTTGTATCAACTTTGTAATTCAAGTAAAACTAAGTGTTCAGATGAATGATTATAATGCAATGTTTATGTTTCAAGTTTTTTCCTTGTTTTTCAATAGCACAAAGATCCTCCTAAATCGGACACAAAATTTATATGACCAAACAAATATCCTTCACCGGAGTGCTTGAAATGACACTTTACTCTATACAGATACTAAAGAACAATGCTAACAAAATCTATTTTACAGCCAGAGGAGGCGGAGGTGTACTTTTTGTACCAACAAAAAGGTGATGAAAATCGTAAGCAATTCTCAAGCTTAGAAGCAAGAAAAATATTCAAGATTAATGACTTTTACTCACAAGTATATAACAAGCTCTTCGTTGTAAGCATTCCTCAAACAACCTATTTGAGCATAAGATTTCATCATTACTAAATAATTAACACAAGGCAGCACTAGTTTATAAGACGATAAACTGAAACACGCAGCGCTAATTGCGAGTAAATTTAAGTGAGGATTTCAATCAATAATTAACCTAACTTCTAACGTAAATTATGTGAAAAGACAAGCGAAATGAAACAGAACGCAAACTTCGGGGGGGTGTATTAAATGGTTTAAGGGAGTTTCTTACAACAATTGAAAAGTTTTGAGTTTTTTTCCCTTCACCCTTACAACAACTCACACCATTTCCCTTTTATCATGATAGTCATTAAAACTTTTTTCATGTCATGTTAGAGATAGACTTTCCAAGACGGACACTTTCACTAACCAAGAAATGAAAGCACATACGCTGTTGATCTTTCGGCAACAGAAAACAAATTTGCCCAATATTGACCATTTATTTTTCTAGCAACGCTAACAACCACATCAAAATACTCAGGAAATTTTCTTATTAAGTCACAGGTCTTCTCCAAAAGAGAAGATTTGGTAGCATTCTTGGGAAGTGAGGTCTTATTTCTGCTTGCATTTGGACTATAGAAAACAGTTAACATATCTTAGGTACAGATTTAGCAACCATTGGAAATGTTAAACAGTCAAAGTTATCAAACTTATAGGCAAGTCGCGTAGAATATAGATTCCAATGCATGCAAAAAGTCAATGAAAATCATGCATGTGATGTAAACACACATGAATAATAAGGGCATGGTTATAATTATCTTTTCCATTATTCCAATAGTCCCTTACTTTAGTAGATATTATTCCTTAGGTAGGTATATTATATAGGAGAATATTTTTGCTAGATAATAATTGTCATTTTTAGACTTCAGCCTCTCTATGGTTTACTTGGGAGATTGAAACTCCCTTTTGGCTATACATGATGTAAGCTCTTGCAAGGCATTGAATATTCTATTGAGAGGTTTCATCTTTGTTTGTGTGCTTTTCTTTTGGTGTCATCATTGACAAGTAACATCATAAACACACGCACACAGAAATATAAACAAACGACCAAAAAGGGATCAAATCTTTCGATGACCTCAAAAAAAGCGATTGCAGTGATATTTAAAGAGAAGCGGAACATGATAGCCAAGTCACTCCATTAAGAAAAAAACACTAAACGGGACAAACTGAAAAAGGAATATTATGTTCCCATAGAATTCTAACATTTAGGGGATGAGGGAAACCCTATCATATAATATCATCGATTGAATCAGTCCACACTCACTCACACCCTTAAGCCAGATATACCCAATACACACAAAATGGGATTACTTGACGATTAAATTCATTAAATTAGTAAATCGATATGGAGTGGGAATTTAAGCCAGACAAATAATCCTCCACTTTAGCATCAGACTTTCGTGACTTATGGGTCCCAGTTGGAACCCATTACAATATATTAGACATTGAATATTCTAATATAGTTTATATTTTCGGGTCTTTCCAAATCATGTCCTGGAGAAAGAAAAAAATTAAAAAATCCAGACACTTGTTAAATTCAATCAAAATACCTTTAGATTTGGCATTAGTTACATGTGATTTCAGTAAAATATTCTCACTACGTCCAATTAATTATATTCATCGAGGGACCACAACGAATACTCCTTTTCATGCAGGAACTTTTGCTAAGAAGCTAAAAGCTAAGTGGACTTCACTCAATTAAGAATATTTATAGGGGACCT
Organism: Sambucus nigra; assembly: GCA_949130495.1. NCBI lineage: Eukaryota > Viridiplantae > Streptophyta > Magnoliopsida > Dipsacales > Adoxaceae > Sambucus > Sambucus nigra. The sequence goes on along the minus strand of OX422214.1, from coordinate 215,572,214 downwards.
TTATCCAATTAAAAAAGATGTACCCAATGCACAAGGATCCCTCTTAACTGCAGGGTCTGGGAGAGACGGATGGGGAGGCTGCTCCCATCTCTCGAATCCAAGACCAACCGTAGGTTGGGCGAGGGCTGGCATTTTTCCAATATTCTATATATTTTTTATAGTAAACATGAAAAGATCAAAATGATATGCTTGGGATGGAATTACATAAGCACCCTTAATAAATATAAATGACCTGGAAATGTTAGCATCAAACAATGTAAACAGAAGCCACTTAAGGCAATGGGAAAAATGGGGCTTCTCTTCTGATAGTTGTGCCATTTTTAAAGCTTCTTCACTCTTGTTCCTCTGTCAAAACATTATCAGAAACAGAATCAAAAATTTCCAAAATAGAAGTGTATAACCTAACATAGAGTAGAAAACTCATTTTTATCATGTCACTGATACATATTTATTGTAAAAGGATATAAGTAGACCTCCTGATTACATTATAAAACAGTAACAGTAAGGTAGAAATCATTAGGACCATGCAGTACCTGAAGAAGGTGCCGAAGGAGGAAATGTAATATATTTTGAGCTTGAGGATATGGATCATGGAAACTCTGTTCATGCTGAAAATGACATCCTCTATGAAACACCAACTACATCTCACCGAATCAAAGGAAATCAGAGGAAAAGTAAATTCCCCGCTGTCTTTTTGTCTGTTAAACTCGTCGAAGAGTTGGACAAGATAATCCGATGAAAGCAGCATGTACGATATAATACTTATGGGCTCATCGTCATAAATCGGGACAACAATGTCATTAACACCCACGAGGAGAAGCAATCGTGCCCCGCCTTAGAGTTCAGCTTTTCAAAATGATGAGATGTAGATAGGATTATACTCGCTGAACGAGTCAAGTTTCTGAATGCTACCTAAAAACTTATTATTCAACGAGCGATAAAAAATTATGAAGCATATTCCCAACCAGCCCATAGAATCTTCCATATTATCATAACCTTTGAAGGATAAAACAGGTACCTTCGGACCACACAGGGATTTTGCATGATCTTGTAAATCAAATGTTTCAATCACTGAGATAGTGGTTGAAGAATCTACCGAAACTGAAAATGCATTTCTGGGGTGATTTTCACCGGTCCACGCTACATCGAGAGTATCGGACAAACATTCGATAATAGTAAACTGCCCATTCGAGAGGACCCGATGAACTGGAGGTAAACAAGATACCTTGGGCCTCCTCGCAATCTTCTGAGCCCAACGTTGTGGTTAAAGAATCTGTTTGGCCGATAGGGAACTGCCCATCAGAGAGGGTTCTATGAACTATTGCATTGAGATCCGAATGATGAAACGCATCATAACCATTTCTACCAACACAAAATTTAATACGGTCTTCCATTTTTGGATTTAAATCTAAACCCTTTTCAACGATTTTTGTGTCCACATAGAAGGATTCAAAATTGTTTGAACCTTTACCCCGATGAACAACGATGTTTATATCAATGAGTTTCTCATTAGTAGAAAGGGGTTTCTCCATAAGTTCACCCTAAATGCTATTGCTATCTGAACTCACCACATAAATCAGGCAGTGGTCCCACATATAAGACTGGAATAGTAATTATCTTCGCAGTCGATTAATCTCGAGAATATCAATGAGAGGTTGGCCTTTTTTCACCTCCTTGTTCATGATTTTTTGGAGAGATTCCTGCAACCATATTGAGAAATACATCAAACCCCACATGTTGAATGCATTTTCAAAATTAGTCACGAAATGCGCCAGGGACCACATATTGAAAGGGTCCACATTCTAACACAAAGATGGTGTCTTAATGTCTTGTTAAAAATGTGGGTTCTAAATTTGTTAAGAAAAAGAAACTCCAATGTCTTATGATATTGCATGATCCCATTCTATGAAGTATGGATGAGAAGGTTATACATTTAAACAAAAAAGATGGTACACAGGTTCTAAGCTTATCAACAAAAACAAAACCCAATGCCTTGTGAAATTTCATTATACCATTCTACAAAGAACGGATACATCCATGGCGAGACATATCTGTATTAAATAAGTATCGATTGCCGATACTTAGCAGATACTCTCAGATATCAGGCACTTATTATGTGATGTGTCCACAATTTAATAGATAAATTATTAATTTCGAACTCTTGATAAGAAAAAATATTGGGCACTACAATATGATTTACGAGGAGCTGAATAAAGAAGATGGGTCTATTTTACCAGCCTCACACCAGTTAAAAAAATTTTGGCCACTACAATTTGATTTACAAAGAAAATGAGTCTATCTCACCAGCCTCACACTAGTTTTAAGTCTTGTTGGGCTGAGAGAAACTAAGTACCAATCATATAAATACAAATATTAGTATGAAAAAGTACATAAACTAAAGGAGTATGTTCATTTTCTTGTAGTACTATCTAGTGTTTCTGTTTCAAATGACTCACCTTATATAAATCATATAAATCCAAAGGACTCACCTCGAATTTTATCTTCACATTCTAAATCATTTCTTCTAAATCTACTAATTGGAATCTTGATTCAGATAACTTCGTGCTGATATTGAGTGAATATAGAGCACTATGTACTTCGAAAAATAAAAGCTCTTCCAGACCAATCACTTGCCCAATATTTACAATGAGGTTAGATATATACTCAATGAGGATTTGACTGATGCCTTTCAATTCAAAATAGTTATCATTGCACCTCATGTAGCTCACTTTGAATCAACTCCTGATTTGCGTAGTTAAAATCAAGTTTGTGGGGTGGAAAGTACACCGAGTGAACATCAATTGATGTGTACCAAAATCAAGCAACCATATTTTCAAATCTGCAAACAAGTAGCAAGTAAGAACTCGGAGAGAGAGAGAGAGAGAGAGAGAGAGAGAGAGAGAGAGAGAGAGAGAGAGAGAGAGATAAAGAGATGCATCATAGAGATAATAAAAATGAACAACAAACAGTAAATACATTTTATAAGGCCAACCAAAAAGATTACTAATGTCATAATTAATCTCTTTGCACAAAAAGTCAATTAAAACTCAAGTGCATATATAGATGATAAGCTAGCAATGACACGGACACATGACACATGACCCGACACGATTTATTTTAGAAAGAGGCCCGAACAACAAAAATGAACAACAAACAGTAAATACATTTTATAAGTCTAATCGAAAAGATTACTAATGTCATAATTAATCTCTTTGCACAAAAAGTCAATTGAAACTAAAGTCTATATATAGATGATAAGCTAGCAATGACACGGACACATGACACATGACCCGACACAATTTATTTTAGAAAGAGGCCCGAACACTTTGGGAACATGTAAACTATTATTTATATTTTTCTATATATTACTAGAAGAAAAAAATTAACATTGTTCCAATAGTCGGAGATGGACATGATCTCCTAGAGAGGGTCAGTGCCTAATAGTCCCCAAAAATGAATAGCAGGCACAAAAATTATTTTAATAACTAAAACCCAAATATATCATTTAGGTCATATATTAATCTCTTTGATACACAACTCAAATTTAGTCAAGCACATATATGGCATTTCCAAATTTTAACATTTACTACTTTAGCTAATATTAGTAATAAAAATTTATAACTAAAATCTTAGTATGCTTTTCGGATACTAACATTTTAATTATTGAACAATTCCTATTTTTCATGTAGGCCAGAGCTCCACTGCCCTGATTGAAAATATTATGTTTTAGGTATCAAAAGTTGAATATAGACCCTACTTGTTCTAGCAACTTGTTTCAATGTGATACAAGAGGTAATGAATACACAAACAAGAGATAATGGAATGTGAACCGTGCTTGACAACATGATATGTTTCATATGCAACTGTTCACCTGAAAGAAATAAAAACAACCCCTGCCATGTATATTAAAATTAGTAATTAAACGATAAATACAAAGAACAAAAGAATGGTAATGAATATATATACATCACCGATCTTCAAAAAACCGTCGATAGTGTGGTTGAGAAATGGATTCCCCAAGTTCATCAAAACGTCCACCACATTATTTTTCCAATAGCAAGATTTCTGAAATTTAGGCTTCGAAGATAACCATATTAATTGAAAGAAAGCGTATGAAAAGTAATCACTCCAAAAAATCCCAAAATAAAAAGAAACTAAGATGAGAAAAACGCATGAGGAGTCTACACAGTGACAAGAGGAAGCAGAGGGACATTTGAGAATATATATATATATATATATATATATATATATATATATATATATATATATATGGGGGAGACTACACAGTGACAAGAGGTTAAGAGCAATAATGAGAATCAAATATAAATACCAATATAAATAATGAAAATCAGACATAATTATCAATAAAATACAATCAGACAAAAATTACCTAAACTCAGTAGTACGGTGGCATGCTCGGGTACATTCCACTGGGCGAAACTCTAGGACCGGAAGACAGCTGTTGGTGTAGTAGTGATGGATACGCCGATGCTGACGCAAATCCATAGCTATCACCTTCCGGGTATCCTCCAGACAGCATTCCAACTGAACTTGGCGGCAACCCATACATTGAGGACCCAGAATTAATCATTCTACCATACTCTGACCCACCACCATACTGTGATCCACCACCAGCACCATACCCACCACCAAACGTGCCTGGGGCTTGATTCCCATACCCACCACCCCCAATCGATGAAGGCATAGGCATCCCATAATTTGAAACGCCATAATTTGTGTTTTGAGGGTAATCACTTGTTATAGGAGCCCCAACAACGCCAGGGGTTTACCCTTCTTCCCATCAGTGGCGTATTTGCAAAAACCTGATGTCTATGCATCAAAGGGGATACGACAAGAAGAGCTGTCGGTGGGAACATCGGGCGCGAGGGAGTGAGAATGTGAGAAGAGCGGGTTCTCCTTTTTGAGGTCTAAATTTTTAATGGGAATAAAGGGCGCATACTAAAAAAAATTGGGGCAGAAAAAAATGTCATAAATGTACCCACTTTAAAAATTCTCAAAAAAAGGTCATAATATCTATAATTAAATATGATTTTTATATTTAAAGTGTCATAAAAAATAATACTAATATATATAATGACATTTTATGCTAAATTTGTCACATTAATAATATAATTGACCTTTAAATGACATTTTTGTAATAAATGTCATTAAATTATTTTTTCGAGCGTCATAAAAGGTATTTTTCTTGTAGTGTAGTCATAATTATCATCTAATCACATTAAATTACTTCACTCGCATAATTTAATTAAAACATATTTTTCCTAATTAATTCCTCAAATTAATTAAATAAAAATACACAGAAATACGGGATATTACAATTAGTACAGTAATGCCATCTTCAAAAGCATTTACAAATAAAATACTATAAATTTTAATTTTAAAAATTAAAAGTGAAGATAACCTTGTGTGTCACTTGCTAAACCACTTATATATATATATATATATATATATATATATATATATATATATATATATATATATATATATATATAGAGAGAGAGAGAGAGAGAGAGAGAGAGAGAGAGAGAGAGAGAGAGAGAACAAAAAAGCAAAACTAGGCACATTGAGCAAGTCATAAAATCCAAAACTAATTCGATACTATAAACAACATACTTAATAGTGGAACAATAACATTGACTCGTTTTATTAAACCACTAAAATACAACTTATACAGATCTTAAACAACTACTATAACATATATAGTCTACAACAATAAATTACAATAGCAACGAATTGGGCCAACCTAACTTCTAAACCATTTCTTAAAAACCTATGCCTAACATCTCTCAAAGCTACCTGCTATAACAGGTAGCTACATCCCCTAAAAAACCTCTCTCTTCACCCATTCGAAGAAGGATGATAATATTGCATCAGCCCAAAACATAGAGCCGTCTCTGCCACTTCTCCTCATAACCCCAACACACCTTCCTCTACTTCCTCATCTCCAATCTTCCTCCCATTTCTCCAAGAAGAAGAGCAAGATCCAGTACCCCAACAAAAATAAGAAGAGGAACTACACTCAATCAACGACCCAATTCTCTATTTCTTCAAGTCTCTCTCTTCCACTCAAGCCCCAGACCCATCTCGTGAAGGCAAACTCTCCCTTTAAAAAAACCTCTGCACTTCTTGGCACCTCGCCACACACACTAACTCCCAGGAACAAACTCAACCCATCATAAAAAATGAATCTTTAGTCCAAAAAGAGCAAATGGGTTTTGTAGTTGAGGGTGTGGTGGATGAGCGAACCATAAGAAGGTTAAAAAGACTAAGCATAATCGTATACCAAATACAAAAGAAAAGAGGAGAGCCGATCCAAATCCAAGGGCATCATCAATTCTCTTTGTCTTATCGTCTTTGCTCTTTCCATCTGTCAATATTTTGGGAATACGTAAGCTTATATAGTAATAGTGAGAGGGATGAGGGGGATATGAATAGGGATATGGGAACACATAAAGTCAATAATAAATTAGGTATACAAAAAGTTTGCACAGGGAGAGAGATAGACCACCTCTTTGGAAGGAGAGAGTCACAGAATCAGAGAGGTCGATGAAGTAAAATAAAATACATGATATAATAGTATTGACGAGGCGGTGAAGTAGAATAGAGAGTTCAATATATGGTTGACACGTGAAGTACCTAATGAGAAAACAATATTAAATTTTTGTATAGAATTTTAAAAATACTACATATATTTGTTTTGTCATTATTTGTTACTCGAATCATTTGTCTAGAATATATTGATTGATATTTTTAATTTATATGTTTCCATTACTAACAATCGACAATGTATATTTTGCATATTAACTAGATAACAAAAAAGGGTTAATTTTATCTTCCTCTCAGCGTATCCACATGACAACTAATATCTCCTTCATATTTCCTCCCCCTCTCTCTCTAACTTAATGAACTCAAAATTTGGTTCTCTTAGAAAACAATTCTTCCATATCTATCTTCAATCTAGCTTCAAAATGTATTCAAACCCCATCTCACCCGTCCCTCCATCTCCCTCCAAAATGTTAGTCGACTAAACCCCCTGCGTCTCTACATTTACTATTTATTTATCCAAACTCTCTCTCTCTCTCTCTCTCACACACACACACACACACACACACGCGCATGCACACACACATACTCCAAAATGCTAATCGACCAAACCCTCTGTTTCTCCACTACTGATCTTTCTCTGTAATATTGTAACCAACATGTGAATAATTAGGAGGAATTCTTCATAAATACATGGTATTTACCTCACCTATTTTTTGTAGCAATTATACATAAATTTGTTGATACTAAAGGTTTCCTCTCATTTTTTTTATAATTGAATTATGATTATATCATTAACACTTGATTTTGAGATGCCACCAAGAAAACTAAGCAGGGGTTACTATAGTTCTTTCCTCAAAGGATATATTAAAACTCTATTTGTGGATGAAATGAACCAAATATGTTTTTTCTCATTATCTAAATAGGATACGCATGAAAAGGGGAGTTGCTGATTAATAGAAACCCTCATAGTCTTCACTATCCTTCCTTTTAAAAGGTAACGCCTTACTCTTAATCTGTTAACTTTGTTCTTATGTTCACACCTCCGAGTTAAAAGTTTTTTTTTAAATTTTATCATTATATGTATGTTAAATTGATCCTTATATTGCTAAAATGGATTTCTTATTTTAATTTACTGGTGGTAACAAAATGATTAATCAGATTATAAAAAAGACGTCCATTTTCTTAATGAGTTTCAATGTGCTTGCTTTTGTGACTTTAAATTTAGCTTATGCCACAAGAATTGAAATTTAACTCATGGCATGTCACGAAATAAAATTATGATATGTCGTTTGAAATCACCTTAAAAATTGGATATATGGTTAGTTACAAAGGACATCAGACAGTAGACATTAACTTTTGATTGTGTAATGTCAACCTTTATGTTTCAGTGGCATTGCAATCTTTATCATAACTTAAACCCATATAGAAAATGCAATCTATGAAAATAACGCGCATTATCTGATGAAGCACCAAACCCATTTCCAAAACCTTAACTGCTTCTCCCCAATAATGTCCATCCTCTTGACTACCTCCTGCTTATTGTTCCTCCTTATCTTTCTCATAATCTTCCCACTTTATAAGAATTAATCCTTCAATCATAATTGTTAAATCAGTTAGCAAAAGCACATAAACATGCCTAGAGGCTAAGATGCTCTTCGACTTCACTATCTTATACGATAGGACTACCAACACTAATATCATAACAAAATAAAAACCACGAGTATTCTCTGAAGTTATTTTGTAGGAACTTATTGCTTTAGGAGTAAAATGAAAGTGACCTCTACGCGCTTTTAAAATAGGCAACGTATCACGTAATGATTTAGGAACTCTTACGGTTATGGGTGATGGTTGTATATTGTTCATAAATCCACATCAGAAGCTCCTCTTATGGCTTCTGTGTTTGTCTCACATTTGCGCAATTGAGGTTCTACACTGCTTTCATAGTCAAATGTGTGTCCTCCCTCAAGGTGGAGTGAAGGTTGTGAGAAAAGATGAATGGGTGATTATGTTTGTGTTTGTTTATGGGAGTAATGATTATTAGCTGGATAATAAGAATAAGAATGGAGATTTTGAATATGAGTTCCATTCGATCTCATATTCTGCTTTCTCATCGCTCCTTTCATATTCACTAACCATTCTCTCTCTTTCTCTCAATGGTTAACCAATCCACCCACTCTCTCCTTATGAGAATGCCATAAAAAAGATGCCTATGTACATCATGTTTATCAATCACTTTCTTTGGTTAATATTTCTTTATACCAAAAAATAATTAATAGTTCAATTAAACCTGAGTACAAGCTAAGATTTAAACCAAAGATTTGCCCCACCTTTAACAAATCTAACCCGTGCAAAAAGGAGTGCAATAAAAATCATACGTTTTATCTATTTTTATGATTACAAGCTAACATGACATAAATTAACGAAAATATCAATCTTTATGCTTTGTTTTAAAATGAATTTTAGTGACGTAAGAGATTTGTTACGTCTTAAGCAAGTAAAATGGCATTAAAGCAGATGAAAAATGGGGGCACGGGTGGGTCTAGAGCTCTAGGTAGGTTATTTATTCCTTTTATTATGGTAGTAAAAATTATTATTAAAACACTGGTTGTATATGGATTTCGGGGTTATACTGTATATGGAAAATGTTTGTTATTGTGAAGTTCTTCCCAAGCATTATATTTTTAGTTTTAGATTTATTTGCAACACAAATGTCATTACTTATGGTTGAGCAGGTTATGTAATATGTGGTTTTAGCTATTTTACTAATTGATTGCATTTGATTGTGTGTTATAGGTTTCCATAAAAAACAAGGGATTATCATGCTTGAAGTGCACTTATTGAAATGTTTCGAGTCAGCTGAGTGAACATACACACTGGGTTTGAAAGTACGGGGTTTATATGCTATGTGTGATCACAATGCATTATGTACAGTGGTTGTTAAATTTCTAGGAACGAGTTAAGTAATTGAGGATAGCATGGAGTGGATTTAATGGAGAATTTTATGATGCTAACTACAAGGAAAACTATGCTGAATTGTCTTCACTTTCATTGTTGCATACACAGACACAACTAAAGCCAATAAGTTTGTCTCACATTGGACAAATTGCAGGTTCACAATTCACAATTCTTCTCTTACATCCACACGCCGCCAATTGATACCACAGTGTTGGCAATATGGTAGTTCATGTGCTAAATAACAAGGCTAAGTCGCAGTCTCTACCGAGGGTTGGCAAGCCCGGTTGTAACGCCCGAATCGAGTTTGGGTTATCGTTTGATCAATTCGCACCAAGTCAAGGAGTTAAAAGGGGGGAGGAAAAAGTCCATTTGCCTTATTTAAGAAAATCCTTTTAATTACTCCATTGATTAAGGACATAATTTACCATTTTTATATTTGAAAAAAGAAGTGATCACTTTATGTAATTAGTCAATTAACAAGATTTACTTATAAAAACTCAATTTAATCCACAAGGCTAAATAAATGAGAACTAAATAAAAATCAACCCTGTATTATTATATGCTATGGACGAAGGCCCGAGTACCGAATTACCAATGTTTCAAGTTGTAATTTTAAATAAAGTCCAGAGCTTTTAATGACGTTGGTTGCCTTCTGGGACATTACTAGCGTCTTTTTCGGTGTCCCTACTTGATGTACTTTAGGGGATGGGGGTGGGGGTGGGGTTTAACATAAAAAGTAGGGGCGAGGGAACACTCAACAGGATGGGTAATATTAAGCTATACATTTTCTAAAAAAAAGAGTATACATATAGCATGTATTTTAATTAATTCCAAAATTATTTAACAATTAGCTAGTATTAATGTAACTACTACGCAATGCAACAGAGCGATGACTCAGACTCACACTTAACCATTTCATACCATCCTTTACCGAGACTGAGACTATTTATCATATTCTATTCTTTAGCTTTTAGTTATCGTATTACATTAAGTTGTCTTACATATGCATCATAAAGCATCACCATTGTCTTTTTCTTTTTCCCTTTTATCTTTTCTCGGAATCTTTCAGTAATCGCATACTCTAACAGGCTCCACACCACCGACTATGCTACTATATACTATGGTCAGTGATTTTAGATCTTTCCCCCTAGTGCTTCGGACCCTCCATAATTATTCCGATGTCATCCGAGTCCAACTTATTTTGTGTTAACATTTTAACTAATGTCCACATTATTTTATCCTTTTATCATTATTCTCATTCTGCAGTTTAAACTATTCCTTCACTTTATCAGCGTGCCATATATCTCCTTTTATTTATTTTTCACAAAAAACCAACCGATAAGGTCTAAAGAGGAAGTCCAACCAAGAGGACCCTAATTTTTTGCCAAAATCACCATTTTACCCTTTTCATCATAGTTTTTTGAAAAACATATTTAATTTCATTTTGGCACTAGAACTCAAACTTTTTCTTCCAAAACATTCTTTCTATAATTTTATGCCAAAAATCATGTTAATACTTAATGTTTTGCCACATAAAATACATTTAATCCTTCAAGACCATTTTAAACCAAATGTCAATATTTTTTCCCTATTATCATACGTTGCCCAAAATTTCATTTTTTTTCATTTTAACAATATTTAACATATATTAGGGTTGTTTGTTTTTCTACATGTGCTCATTTCTTCGTAAAACCCATTAGAACATGACTTAATTGTTGTATTGTATACTTGAACAAAAATTAGCTAGATGGTAAAACATGGTATAACATTCAACAAAAATTAGTTTTATTGTATACTTGAATTATATTCATGTATGCTTTGAAATAACTTAATTGTTGTTTGATAGTAATATATGGATTTTTAATGATGTACGCAATTGGCTAGATGGTCCAAGGAAAGTGAGACATTACCATGGACATTGTTAAATGATTATGGATATTCATGAAGTAAATATGAACATTCCCATGGACATTGAAGTTCTATAGGTGTTGTGATCTTAATTATTTTGTAGTTTGTTTCTACTTTTGTTTTTCCTAATTTATGTTAAATATTTTTCAATTTTTATGGTCAAAGCTTATATTATTTCGACTTTTATTTGTAAAAGTTCCTTAATAATTAAAAGTTATAAAAAATTTCTATATGAAATTTAAACATAGTGACGATATTGTAATCAACAATGTAACATGACTTATAACTTCAATATGCTTGATAATCATCATCATCAAAACATGTGGTTTATTTTTAATGTTAGAATAGTAAAGCACCTGCGCATCGCGCGGGTCGAAAACTAGTATCTAATATTACTCTTCTTTTTTTTAATCAACTTAAATGTTTGTTTTTGTCCAATTATTTTCTATCTACACCCAAATGTGTATTTATGAACTCAGACCTATGCATTAAGACACGTACACACACACACACACACACACACACACTAGTTTTTAGCCCCGCGCGATGCGCTAGTGCTTACAGTTCTTATTATTCAATGCAATGCAAACATATATATAAAAATAGAGGTAAAATATATAACGTTAAAAGACCTATTTCACATTTGTGTGATACATGCTGTTAATAGAAAAAAAATTATAAAATGATAAAGAATATATGTATTTCATTAATAGAATATTTGATGCCAAATAAAAACTTACATGTAAAATTGTAATGCAAAAAGGAGAATATTTAATGATGAAGTAAGGAATATTAAAAAAAAATAGAATACACACACACACACATGTCACAACCCGCCTAAAATAATAACGGGTGGCCAGCCCTATACTATATTAAATCAGAAGTTTTAGATGGTCCAGTCTCAACATCAACTATCGGTACTATATAATATAGGACTAACTACCCGATATCATATAAGCGGGATGCTAAAAATTAAATAAAATGTGCAACAACCAACCAACCAACTAACGCTAAAAAAAGAAAGATGCAAGAAAAAAGTAAAATAAATGAAATGAATAACTACTACGAAATGTACTACAAGGAGTAGACCCGAATAAGCTGTCGGGTCACGGCCAATACAATAACTGAAATGGAATAAATATAAACATGTATATAAATATCCCTTGGGTACAAACCCGATATACAACATGAATCCTACCTAGAATTTTAAAGAAGTAGGAAGCAGCTACATGAAACATCCCGCAACAGTCCGCAACTGTCACGGCTCCCAAGACTCTGGATAGAAAGTCATCCGGCATCCATGCGGTAGGATACCTGTGGTAATATATATATAGACAAGGAGGAGAGAAAAGTAAACGGGTCAGAGCCCCGAATGTGAAAAATATTTAGCAAGTGTGTTAACCGTGCATAATAATTATCGGTGCACTTATTTCATAATTAAAGTGAGACCGCACTCTCGTGAAATCCCAACTCACCTCTCATCTAAAGGCGCGCACCTATTCGCGTCCCCAAGTTTTAGTTAAATTACCCCCATTGTTATTAGGACAACCTAACTTATTATAGGCCTAGCCTATACCCACGAGAGCTACTTTCCCGTCATAATCTAAGTATCCACCCTTTCTAATCCTACTAGATTATGATTACAACAGTTTTGCCATAATAGGCTTAATGGATTCCGATTTATAATTTCATGAATTATAATTCTTAATACGTTACCCCTATATATATATATATATATATATATAGGCTAAAATATCATAATTTATTTCTAAATATCATGCACATGGATTAATGGCAAAACTTCTCTCTAATCTCAAAATTGTACTACGTTTCGTGCGTGGGGAGTCTCGCAAAGCGAAATCCAAACAAGGACCCGCCCCGTTACACTACTCCTGACAATGTCACGACTAGAGATCCATTATGCCATATATGTAATTACTTCTCTCAAATCTCGACATTGCACTGCGTTTCGTGCGTGAGGTGTCTCGCAAAGCGAAATCCAAACAAAGAACCACCTCGTTACACTACTCCTGGGCAATGTCGATCCTAGAGATCCATAATCCTTAACATACGATTTAATACTACCATTACTACTAAACTTTTAAACTACAATATGAAAACAACTAAAAAATCTCCCATAATATCCTTAGGATGATGTAACCGAAGTATTCCTTAAATGCGATACATCAACCCCCAAATAATCTGGTACACCATAATCATCCAGATGTACCCCATAGAAATACCATATCCTTTCATCTAGGATATATAAATATATATATAGGTATTTTATTCTCACCATATATATATACATGCCATCATCCATACCCATGACCAAGTGTACATACCATATATGATGTACAATGGCCATGCACATATAATACCCGGCTAAATATATAGCGCCGATAAAACTGCATCAATGCTATCATCTTCCCAGAGTCCGACTCACGTAACAACTGGGGACCACCTGGTGGGGATCAACGACACCCACCTCATGATAACTCACACACACGACGTCCCGAGAAGCGATCATAGTTCCAATCGGCAATGAGACGAAACATACCCACCACGTCTCACCCCAAAATATATATATATATATATATATATCGTATAATAACACAAGGGACGACTATGACCTGGGGAATATCCACACCCTGCTCTATATGCCAGGATGCTCACCCTCTGCGCGGAAACATCCCAATGATAGCATGAGCGGGGTATGCTTAACCACATAAGTATATATATCGCTCACATGCGCAATATACATACATCCATATGATCCCATCATATGATCCAATATAGTAAACCATCATATACGGTTTAAATATCCATACCATGTATGTCCACAACATAAATATATCCATATATTCACATTCATACATAGATATATGTACATATATTCACACATCGCTATATCAATATATATACAAACTAATTCTCGTTCATATGTATAAGATATATAAACCCGGCTATAAGTATACATAGTCCTCAATATACAAGCCGTCACCACAATTTCCATTAAATATACCTCGATATGTGAATACAATCCCTCACTTGAAACATATTCAATCATTTTTCCTATGATGAATAGTCTCCCAAAACCATATGTATATATCTATACATATATATTCAATGTTAGGGTTATCACCCAAGAGTTTGTGTAGGAATCCATCACTACACATTTCCTCCATATCCAAAAGTACATAATTACCTTTAGTACTATTTAACCATAGGCACACACATGACTTAATAGTCTAAAACCTCAATTTATTCCAACCTCATTTCAAGTATTGGAATCTCCGTGGTCATATCCCCATAATTACGTGTAACTATCCTAACTAGAATTTATGCTACCGCTATTTCTAGTCGATAGTACGTTCCCAAGCCGTTCCCAAAGTCACCTATGGTTCGAATAAATCTCAGTAACCCTTACTCCTATTAAGTTATCAATTGTTCCTTAGACTAAACATTTCTAAGGATATGAGACCCCTCACTCTTAAAGAGTATGCAACCACTCTCTTCCATTTGGCCCCAAATTATATCTTAACCATATCCTATCCTTATAAGGATTTGACATAAATGTCGGCCTAGAAATTTCACAACATACATGGATATTTCTTATCGAATGATTCCAAGAAGTTCCCACTATCAGATACTAAGTGAGAGACCCCCTATAAGTCACCAAAAGATATCTCTTACTTTATAAGAGAGAACCCCAAATCAACAAACCCAACTAAAAAGGGCTAGAAGTCATCTTAGGAAACCCATAAAACAGCCCATTAAGGAAGCCCCTAAGAATAAACTCCAAAAGAAAAGGGGGAGAGACAACTCCAAATTGTTGGGCTAAAAACAGGGGACCGGTCGACCGGCCCCAAACCCCCGGTCGATCGCGGGTCCAAATTTTGCCTATGAAGAAATGCAGTAGGCTTTTACCTTAAGGCGCGGTCGACCGGTCCCCAGACCGCGGTCGACCGGCCATACCAGTTAAGCTGGTCGATTTCCTTTTCTCAGCAAACCCACGAAATTAATACCCAAATATCAACAGCAAGCCCCCAACTCTTTAACCCAATAATTTTATTAACAAGAAAACCCATCCTACATCTCATCCCAACCATTTATATGTTATTAAACCATAGAATAACATTGATTTCAAGATTTAAACCCAAAAATCTAGGTTTTGGTATTTATACCCAAAATCCATTTCTTTACCCCACAAATTATGAAATGAAATACACAAATAGCTATTTAGCAAGATTAAACACTTGCCTCAGATTTGTAGAGGTTGGATCGTCCTCGATGTCGCGGTTGGGCCGGAAATCCCCAAGCTTTTCTTCCTCTCTCTCTTCCTTTCTTCTTCTTTCCTTTCTTCTTTCTCCCTCTAGGGCTTTTTTCCCTTTTCTCTCAAATGAGAATGGCCTAATCCGTAAGCCACATAAACCTTTAAAACAAAATCCCAATTTTAAATGTTAATACACACTTTAAATGACTCGTTTACTCCAATTCAAGTCAAAATAGCTTAAAAACATTCCGGAGCCGAAATAAGACCCAATGACAGTCATTTTGACTATCTCTACCCTTCCGGGATCGATGGTACCCTCAAAAATATCATCCGGAATACTTTAAAAGATTCTCTATTTTTGGGCCTCAATTCCCAAATTTTGAAATTCTCCAATTAAATTAAATTTTATCTTCCCAAAATTTAATTTCTCAGTCTCCAAAAATCGAGGGTTGTTACAACACACTCACATATACATATATATATGATCAAATACCAAAAAGTCCTTCAAACATTTGTTACTACACACTTAGTCCAAGCCTTTTACTTTGTACCAAAAAGTCTCTTATTCTTTTATCTTTAAAGGTCCGCGCCAGCGGCATGGTAAAACCTTTTTGGCATGGTGAATGACTTTTTGGTGCAAAATAAAAAGTCTTGGACTAAACGTGTATTAAAAAAAGTTCGAGGGACTATTTGGTATATGCCCCGTATATATATATATATACTAGCGGAATGCCCGTGCCTGAAGACACGGCGAAAATTTTCCAAAGATTGAAATGTGTAAACAATTTAAGCCGATGTATACTATAATGTGAAAACAATTTATAAAATTTGGACAAAATTTCCCTTGTTTATCGACCCTGCTAAGAAATTAAAAAAAATCTACAACACTAATAGTCCTTCTTGGACCTCAGATAAACATCATAACTATCACAGTTATACCATTATGAAACTTCACAACAATACAAAACTATTATTTACAACACAAAAGGGTAAATATTTAAAAAAAAAAATTGGCTAGAGTTCCTTTTGTTTATAGGAATATCCACCCTGTTAAAAAAACAATCCAACAAAGAAATACCATCACAATTTACACCATTACGCAAAAAAAATCAAAAGAACGTTTAGTTAAATATATACTAAATAGAAACATGAAACGTTAAACGCGGCTTTGTTTCACCCATAAACTATAGAGGAGAATCCAATTCAGTGGCTTGCATCAAAACCATCACCAAACTGTGGTGGCAAGGAGCCCTTGGGCACATCTAACACAGCATAAACAGCTTCTAAAAAACCTTTCTTCATATCTGAAATCTTTGATGCCATGAATTCTTCCTCACTTTGTCTGAACTTCTTGACTTTGTCTAAACTTCTTCCTCACTTTATTTCCCAGTTTGTACAAATTTTGAAACATAAAAATGAGTTCTTGACTTTGTCTGACTTTGATTTTACTATAAATATTAGAACATTTATCAAATTATAATACTATATACGCAAACATCTTTACAATACTTTTTTATAGAATGAAATTTCCATGATTATTAGGGCTTACCTTGTAAATTAGTTACATTTAACAAATTGGTACCAACTGAGGTGAGTTGGCAATTGTCCCCATGGCAACAACGTCGATGAACTTATAGTCATGATTGTGACGAAACTGTTGACCAACAATTGTAGAAAATCATCTATCTCGGTGTTAAAAATTGATCTTAAAGAAAGTAATCAAATCAAGACAACAACAAAGAAATATATGATATTTAAATCGATTAAATATTAAAATGCCCAAACAGAATAGAGTGGGTGAAGAGTGATAATAAGAAGTTAAAATGATCCGAAATTATTTTCCTGATAGGGGAAATGAGACTTTATAGGAAGAAATGAGACAATTCTCTAATCCTAATTGAGGACAGAGATCATAAAACTGGTACATAACATTCAACCAAGTAAACAAATCCATAAATAACACTTACGATAACAAAAAGTTTAAGACTAAACACTACTCCAATCTAGATTCTACAGAACATAAAGGTTCTTTAATCACCATAAGGTGTAAAAGAGAATACTAAACTTTATAATTAAGAACAAAAAATACTAAAATCAACCTCAATATATTAAACACTAACTTCAAAATATCAGGCTGAGCATTCTGAAAGTGGTAAAAGCGGGTTCAACATCAGGCTGAGCATTCTAAAAGTCTAAAAATATTGGCAATCATCACATTGGGAGAGTAATTTCGGCATGGGTAACTTCATGATTCACACCTGTGGCATCAATGACTTCCACAATTGTTTCATAAAAATAATAAACAAAACATCAGAAGTCACTGCTATATAAAAATGAGAAAATCTGATAAATAAATAAATAAAATATGAGAATATTTGCAAGAATATGACACACGTGCATCCACACCAAACGCGTTTTCAGATAAAGACTAACCCAATTGATCATATTATAAAGATCTCATAAATTTGAGGCAGAGCCTCATTTTCTTCTCCGATGAATCAGTAGTATATGAGTAGGACCATGGCATAAATAGATATTGGTTACATGAACCTGACTCACTTCCAGGAGCATACGCTGCCAATAATAGTAAATAGATATAGGTTACAACTTAGGGAAACCAATAGGCATACACCACTAATCACCCTCAATACAACATACACCTCCATACAACATACATCGTTCAATTTCATTATAATGTGGCAAGTATCGTGGCCTTCATTATTCGAGTTCTCATCGGACTCTTGTCCGTAAAGTATTAGGGAAAGAAAAAAGGCCCATTTAAACTCACTCGAAGAGCATGTGGATGGCCTTGACTATTCTTCTCTGCTACTGTTCTTCTCTTGACTACTGTTCTGGTATTTTCTCTTCTGGTATATACATGCAAGCCTAAAACTCAAACAGAAGAAAATTTATGAAAATTAGGATGTCCTTATAGAAATTTATATTATAAAAGTTGTTTGAAAATAAGAGAGAAGATGGAACCCTATCAAAATAATTAAAAAAAACTTCATTTAGCTTAATAACTAATTTGCAATCAGATTAAGAATGAACGGTACATCATAAAAAACATATTTTCATTTCCAAGTGTCGGAATAAAGAATAGGCCTATAATTCCTCCCAAGTAAAAACAATGAACATTTATTTTTGCTTGAAATTCAAGACCCTCGATTAATATAGAAAAGCCGAGTTAAAACATATATTATTTGAAACCCATAGATGAAATTTGAAACCCATATATTAAACATGTTAGTAATGGAGTTCACAATGAATCCAATTCTCGACAACGCATCAATTGCCTAACTCCATAACGAATCTAGTTGGGTTTAAACTTACAAACTAATTTTAAATCAAATAGCATTTCAACGTAAGAACACAAACTAATAGTATATAAAATGGTCACTCATGTAAATGGAATATAACAAAAGAAACAAAAAATCATGATCATTGCAATAATAAACAAAGAAAATATCAAGAGTAGTTTTGTAAATACCTAGAGAGGAAGGATACCTATCATTATTATCACCTTCATATAACCAATAACTAAAGTAAACAAATAATAGGATTAATTATAGGTCTGAATATGGAAACTCATATTGTTAACATCTCAATTAGAATTCTAATCCTATAGAAAGAAAGGAAAAGAGAGACAGTATGATCAATACATATATATTCCATGACAAAGCAAAAACCAAAGCTCAAAACAAAAGCATTAATGTAAGAATGTATGAAAATTTGGAAGATATGTATACCTTCGCAAGACAAAAGGGTTAATATCGCATAAATGAAGTTAGAAGTCCCATACTTGCAAGTGGCGACCGATACTGCTTGTAATAAAAAAGAAATAAATCAGACCCAAAATGAGAGATAAATACCAAAGCATAGAAATGGTCTGGAACTCAACTCTAAAATGAGAGACAAATAGCAAAGCATATGAAAAAGTAAAAAAATACAAAATAAGCACTAAAAGCATAAATATAAACTGTAGAGGTCATACAACTTAGTATTTGGGAAATAACATGAAAAATCAATATATAAATTGTCAATTCCTAATATAATATTATCATAAACAATGATATACCAATTCTAAAAAGAAACCACATTCACTAATCATGATTTAAAGAAATTAAAGTCCTAAGAATTACACATAACAAAATACAGAAAATTTAAAAACCTAAAGTAGAAAAACAGTAGGCGAGTAAACCTAAAAGGGAAAAACTTACCACATTAATCAAATAAAACTCCATTTTCATGATGAGCACAAAAAGAACCAAAAAGGAAGAGTTGTTATTTTACAAAAGTCAAAGCTAAACAATTGACCCTTATTTAAACATAAAGAATATCGGCAAAGGATAAAAGGTAAAATCGATCTTAAAAGAACAAATCATTTATCCATAGCCACAAGAAAGGTTAAAGTAAATTGGGTCAAAGCAGCAAGTACAAACCACATTTAGTACAAACCCAATAGGAAAAAAAACAATTTCATTAAACACATGGGATTCACTAAAACATTTCATTACACATATGGCGTTCTTAAGTTACTAAACATCTATATACCTCTAGTGGACTAATAGGAATCAAAAGTACCAATTTCTGAGACTGAAAATATGAAATGGGCGGGGTATCTATCCAGCCCAAAATGCTCTAATATTTGGACGCCAAAGTACCGCATTATGAAACCCCAAAGAAATTAATACTATAAACCATCTGATAGATAGATCTTAAACAATGCACAAAAACCATTGGTTATGTAGGGTTGTCGTGTGTCGGTGGTATGAGAGGGAGAGAAAATATAGTGAGTTAGAGAATGAGATACATTAGAGAAAAAATTAATCCATCGCAATATAGTTTACAAAAAAATAAAGTAGGAGAGAATACCTGCACAGTTTGTTTCTATAAACCCTGAAACATAATCACACCAAAACTTCTGAATCAACCTTGAAACAAAAATGACAAAAGATTAATAAGTAGAGACGATACATAATTTGGATGTTTAACTAAACTTGAAGGCACACAATCATAGAAAGTGGAGATAAGATCGTTATAGTTAAATCTAAATAAAACAAGACACGCA
Source organism: Sambucus nigra (assembly GCA_949130495.1). Taxonomy (NCBI): domain Eukaryota; kingdom Viridiplantae; phylum Streptophyta; class Magnoliopsida; order Dipsacales; family Adoxaceae; genus Sambucus; species Sambucus nigra. The sequence continues at coordinate 215,551,437 of OX422214.1, read as the reverse complement.
CAGTGAGAGAGACCAATGGTGACTCTAAAGTGGGTTGTGAGTGAAACCGTCCATGTATAATCTGTGAGTAGTAAGTTCAGATAGGGGGAACTAAAATGGGTTTAAAATTTGAAAGAAATAGAGAGTTGTTGACGTAAGTGATATGATAATGTCAGTAACGAATTTCTCTTCCAAATATTCTGCAAGCCAGGCCCCCAAATTTTGAACCCACTACATTACAAAAGCCCTAACAAACCAGATCTCAAAAAATATATATGAGAACAACAAAACCCAAAAATCCATATACAAAATACCATAAGAAAGAAGATCTACATAAGAAAATTACAAAATCACACCATATATTTTAAGATCGCGAGAACGAATCTGTAGGTGGGTGAGAAACAATACCTTAGAAGTTTGCTAGAGAGAGAAAGAGGCGACGGTAGGTGAGTGGGAGAGGGGGATTGTAGGGTTTGTGTTTGGGGCTTTGTTTTTCAAAATAAATCTCAGTCGTTCGTCTTTTGCCTTGTTGTTTAGTTTATCATAGAGAGAGAGAGAGGATGGTGCAGTTGCATATTGTTGTCCATTGATGGACTTGAGAGAGAAGGTAGCGAGTGGGTAAGGAGTGGGTCAGAGATTGGAAAGGGGGTGAGAGAGAGAGAGAGACGTGAGTGATTGTGATAAAAGTGGGTAGAATTTGAAATTAAAGGTGAAATAAATTTAGGGTGTACTATAGTACATTTTATTAGTGTGGGAGTGAAAATCCAACCTTTCATTTAGTTATGGATGATTTTGATGATTCAATCCTAGCCTCTACTTGTGTTATCTCTTTATTGAATAGTGTCAAAACTTCTACTCCTTATATATATATATATATATATATATAAAGGCTATTTATAAATATAAATTAATTTTTTAAACAATACCATTGTTATAAAAATATAAATATATAATCATTTTTTTGTAAAACTATAGTGTTAACACTTTTTTTTATAATTTTTTAATAAAACCTATTTTTATAAAGATAAGTACAAAATATTTTATTATATATAAAAACTATATTTTCATAAAGTAGTTTTCTAAGAACTGTAATTTTTAGCTTCATTTCTTTATATAAATTGTATTTTCAAAGGCTTTAAACAATACTATTTTTATGAAAATAAAAATATATAATCATTTTTTTAGTAAAACCTAATTTTATAAATATAAGTATAAAATATTTTATTAAATATAAAAATTGTATTTATATAAAGTAGTTTTCTAAAAACGGCTTCTTAAACTTTATTTCTTTATATAAATTGTTTCAAAAGGTTGTTCTATAAATATAAATACAATTTTATTTAATAATTTTTTTTTATAAAGTAATGTTAACGTTCAGAATTTATAAATTGTTTTAGAAAATTTTACATTTTTTTTATAAAAACTTTTTTTGAGTTATATATAAAACATTATTTATTATATAAATATTAACTTTTATTAGTTAAGAGAAAATATGCTTTATATGTGAAAGACTTTTTCTATATGTGTGTATATATCTATATATACAGTCCTGCTCTTGTGCGGACAGGACATGTGTCACCAAACGGTGCACCTAGAAATTATCGCCAAAATTATAGGCACACTCTCTCACATGTTCGGTCCGCATTCTTAAAGTGCGGACTAGTCCGCACAAGAGCATTATATATATATATATATATATATATATATATATATATATATATATATATATATATATATATATATATATATATATATATGCTCATTTGTTCCCTTTCTCATATTCTCTACCGTGAAATTTATGACTAGCTAAGCTCATCCAAGCACTGATCTCATATGGCTTGCTGGATTGGTTAAAGTCATGCTCATTCGGTTTTCGACCCTCATTTATATTGTTATATTAAGTTTTACTTACATTATTTTTACTCATTAGATTTGAACCTCAACATGATAAATAGGAAAAATGATAGGCACACCGGGAGCAAGTACCGGGTTAGTACCGGTAATGCTTTAATTGCTTATATAATAGTGTGATTTGATTGTTTTATGTTGTGGGCTCCACCAATGTACAAGTCATATAAAACGCATTTGACACTAAATCAGTACTTGGACCCGATAAGAATATCATTACTCGATAAATAAACTTTATAAAAATCTTTTATGATGCTTTATGAGTCAGTCCATCATGAAACTAGATAAACCCAAACTGAATATAATAAACTAAATGGGGCCTATTGGCTAGATAACTCTTAAAAAGTTTTTAGATGCTGATACTGCATTCATATTTTAATTTAGGAGACTCGCTTTCTATTTGGGGAATACATTTGAACCAATATTATCCTAAACAAATCTTTAAGCAGAAGACTTCAATTTTAGAGCAGAAGCAACGTAAGATTACTTAATATAGATTTGAACGTTACTGCTTTGGAGAATATTTTATACTCTGAAATAGTTGTATTATTAGAGCAGGGTTATTATAGTAATTATGAACAAGGTCAGTAATGTAATTGTATCAATTAGTTAGAATAGTTAGGTTAGTTACAACAGTTCTGTTAGCTAATTACTAGCTAACTGAAACAGAATTAGTTTCTATAAATAGTCTTGTGTACTTGTATTCAAATATTGATTGAAATGAAATCTCTCTAGCTTCTCTCTAAAAGTTTAAACTCTTCTTCTCTTCTCTTTCTTCTATTCTTTGTCAAATTATATCATGGTATTAGAGCTATGATTGTTGATACCAAAATTAATATGCTGATGTGGACGAATAATACGAAGACACGTGTCAATCTACGTGGCACAATAGCAGCGAGGAAGTTCATTTCCCAACCAACCATGATTCTTTCCGAGCAACGAGGATACACCGAGGAACTCTAGCACACCGAGGAACTCTAGCACCCCGAGGTACTCCAGCGCTCCGAGGAACTCTTGTTCAGCGAGCAACTAAGGCGGTCCGAGCTGCATCTCGGTCGCATCATTAATTACCAGATAATCAACAGTTCAACTATTCATTGAATGTTTATAATCTTGACGCACACGCTACATTAAATGTATTGCCCTTTCATACGTGTATCATTTAATGTATCGACCCTTTCATGTACAGCCTCAAGGCTATAAATACCTTGTATCAACCCCATTCAAGGGGGACCGGAATTTCTTGAGAGAACTTGTAATCAAGAATTCTGCAAACACTCAGCAATAACATAACAGTGGACGTAGGCTTTATTCCTAGCCGAACCACTTTAAAAATCTTTGTCTTATTTATTTATCTGTGATTGAATAATTAGAGCAATCTAGTTTTTTACATCAACAGATTGGCGTCGTCTGTGGGAAACGACTGTTACTATCGTTTTTCATAAAAATCATTTGTCATCAATGGCAGATAACCCAGAATCTAGTAATCGAAATGCTGGAAATACTGGAAATCTTCCAAATCCATCTGCATCTCCAGATCTGGCCGGAATTATGACAAATCTGGCTCAAGGACAAACCGCCATGCAAGAATCTATGAGGCAACTCATTCAAACTCTTCAAGGCGGTGCACCTACATATTCAGGGCAAAGGAGTGATCGTGGGCAATCGCGATCCAGACGTACTGGGTCATATCGCAATGAAGAATCTAATGATTCTTCTTATCAACCTGGGCGAACTTCATCAATACGGGCCACGGATACAGATCAACGTATCACTCTCTCTCCGGAGAGAACTAGCGCTTTAGAAAGATTAAGCAGGGTGTCTCCTTTCAGTCGATTAGGACCAAGGAGGAATATGAGTCCACCTAGAGCTCCATCGAGAAGTTTGCGGCCATCATCAGGTTTGAGAGAAGGATCAGCACAATCACGACCAGCTACTCGTCGAGATAAATCTCAGGAAGCTATGTCAGAACAATCAATTGCTCGGACTAGGCGGCCTGAGGAAGGGAATGAAGCATGGAAAGGTTCCATTCAACGGTTGGAGGAGAGACTGGGAGAAATGGCTAAAGCGAGGAACCCTTTACAGAGAACTTTTGTTCAAGGGACACCTTTTGTGCAAGCCATTGTGGATTTTCCAACACCATCGAAATTTAAAGCACCTGTAGTGACCCCTAAGTACGATGGAAAGACAGATCCTGTACTTCATATAGAACAATACCAAGCTGCTGCCGACATCTATGCCGTCCCCGACGAGATGAGGTGTAGAGCATTCTCGTGAACTCTTACCGGATCTTCCCAAATATGGTACAATAATCTTCCTCGGGGTAAGATTTCAACTTTTATTCAGTTAGCCGAGCTGTTCATCGACAATTTTTATTTTGGGGCAAAGCCAGTGAAGCGAGTAGCACATTTGCTAAGTGTTAGGCAAAAATCAGGTGAAAGTACTAGAGATTACATAACTCGTTTTAATAACGAGAAGTTGGAAGTCATAGATTACGAAGAAAAAACAGCGATCACTGCTTTGATGAGTGGTTTGTTGCCTAATAAGTTATACTACACTTTAGCCAAAGATCCACCTAAAACTATATCGGAGTTGATGGCAAAAGCGGCCAAAATCATGAATGCCGAGGAGGCTATGGCTGCAAAGAAGAATATGGATAAAGAAACCAAGGTGGAGGTCGACAAGTCTAAGAAGAAAGAGCAGAAAGGTAATGGTGGTGACAAGCACTCCAAGAATAGTAGGACGACATGGGAAGTCCTAAAGAAGTACGATAATTATACTCCATTGAAAATGGGTATTAATCACATTTTAGAAGAAATCAAGAACAGCGAGGAAATCAAGTGGCCAGAAAAACTGAGGAAAAATCCTGATCTGAGGAATAAGGCCAAATACTGCGAGTTTCACAAAGATCATGGCCATATGACCAAAAATTGCATAGCCCTTCAGAACGAGATTGAAACGCTCATCCGAAGAGGAAAATTGTCAAAATATGTAGATCGCAGGGGTGGGAGGAAGAATGATGATAGAACTAGAGAAAGATCTAGATCTCCTCGTCGTGCCGAGGAGAAAAAGAAGAGGGACCATGAAGATGATCCAAATGATGACCCCGATCTTCCCAAGAAGCCAAGGCAGCCTGAACGAGAAGTATTTTCCATACGTTTTGGGTCATTTGATTGTAATGTTATTACAGGAGGAATTGCAGGAGGAGGAGACCTTACTGCAGAAAGAAAAGCTTACCTCGGAGAAGCTCAAGCTTGTTCATATATTCAGCGAATAAATCTGGCCGAGGACGATCGTCCGAGGAAGGTAAACAAAGAGAAGCTAGTGATTGGTTTTTCAAAAAACGACCTGGCAGGTGTTCTCTACCCTCATGATGATCCTTTGGTGATCAAAATGAGGATGAAGGACGTGGTCATTTCAAGGGTGTTAGTAGACAAGGGTAGTTCGGCAGACATCATGTATTATTCATGCTTTTATAGCTTGAATTTGAAATTATCTCAATTAGAACCTTATCACAGACCCCTTCTGGGTTTTGCTAGCGAGAAAGTTTTTCCACTTGGGACGATCAAGTTGGATATACTCATTGGAACTTGGCCTGCTTGTCGAACAGAAAGAATACGCTTCTTTGTGATGGATAAGAATGTGCAGTCAGCCTACAACATCATCATGGGAAGAGTTGGATTGAAGAAGTTCGAGGCAGTTCCATCTACAGTACATCAGTGTTTGAAATTCCCAACGAATTTTGGAGTCAGAATTATGAAAGGTGATCAAAAAGTAGCTCAGGAATGCTATTATTCGTCTGTCGAGCAAGAGGAACTTGAAGAATCAAGGAAAAAAACTACTACTTACCAAGTGGAGGAAGGTACAGAAATTGAAACTCTTGATCCTAGAGATGAATCTCAACTTGTAAAAGGACAGGTGGTAGAATCTACAGAAAATGTTATTCTGGACGACGAGCATCCTAAACGAGTAACCCAGATAGGATCGTCGCTGGATGTTTCAATAAAACAGGAGTTGATAACTTTCTTGAGAAACAGGAAAAATACTTTTGCTTGGAGTCATGAAGACATGCCAGGAATAGATCCAAACTTCCTATGTCATGAGCTCAATGTGAATAAGGAGATCAAACCTGTGAAGCAGAGAAGAAGAGTGTTCAGTCCCGAGAAGAACCAGGCCATACAAGAGGAGGTCGAGAAGCTCCAAAAAGCTCAATTCATTGAAGATGTAAAATATCCAGATTGGTTGGCAAATGTGGTGATGGTAAAGAAGAAGAATAATAAATGGAGAATGTGTGTTGATTTCACTGATCTTAACAAGGCATGTCCTAAAGATCATTTTCCATTGCCCAGAATCGATCAGCTAGTGGATGCAACCTCGGGACATGAGCTACTCAGCTTCATGGATGCATATTCTGGCTACAATCAGATCAAAATGAAGCCTGAAGACAGGGAAAGTACTTCTTTTATTACCCCAAGGGGAACTTATTATTATAATGTTATGCCTTTTGGTTTAAAAAATGCAGGTGCAACATATCAGCGGCTGATGAACAAGGTTTTTGCTGAACAAATCAGCTGCAACATGGAGGTCTATGTCGACGACATGCTCACCAAAAGCAAGAGAGATACTGATCATCTAATTGACTTAGGCCAGACCTTTGATCAATTGGATAAATACCAAATGAAGCTCAACCCGACGAAGTGTACTTTTGGAGTACGAGAAGGAATGTTCCTCGGATACATCGTCAACCAACGAGGTATTGAAGCAAATCCAGAAAAGATCAAAGCTCTTTTAGGGCTGCGATCCCCAACGACGAGGAAGGAAGTACAGAGTCTCACAGGACGAGTTGCAGCGCTTAACAGATTTGTCTTCCGAGCAACTGATAAATGCCTCCCATTCTTCAAAACACTACGAAAAAGTTTTGAGTGGACTGATGAATGTGAAAAGGCTTTTCAAGACTTGAAGAAGTATTTGGGAGCACCACCATTGTTGTCCAGGCCAATAACTGGATAGAAGTTGTACTTGTATCTGGCAGTATCAGAGAATGCAGTCAGCTCGGCGTTGATCAGATTGGAGAATGGAGTCCAGAAGCCAGTTTACTACACAAGTAAGGCTTTCCGAGGTGCAGAAATCAGGTACCCAAAGCTAGAAAAATTAGCATTGGCGTTAATTGAGGCAAGTAGAAGAATGAGGCCATACTTCCAGGCCCATACCATCATCGTGTATACCGACATGCCATTAAGACAAGCCCTTCACAAGCCAGAAAAATCAGGAAGATTGATGTATTGGGCAATAGAACTCGGTGAATATGATCTTGTGTATGAACCCAGATCATCATTAAAGGGGAAAGCTATAGCAGATTTTATAGCAGAGTTCACGTACCCTGATACCCTCGAGGAGCAAAAGGTGCTTGCTGACCTACCTGTGGACGATACAGGATCAACAGACACAGGTTCAGACCAACTAAGGTTGGTAAAAGGACTTATGGATGTAGAAAAATCATCATATTCAAACCCAGACCAACTCTGGTTGGTAAAAGGGCGCGAACAGATAACCGACGAGGAACGAAATATACCAGGGGATGATGAAAGAAAACAACAGATATTTTACCGAGGAACTCTGACAGATAAGAAATTTGAAGAAGAATTACCTATATGGAGATTATATGTAGATGGATCATCTTGCACAGCTGGTTGTGGAGCAGGGATTGTTTTAAACACCCCAGATGATATTGACATGGACTATGCCTTGAGATTTCAATTCAAAGCTTCCAATAATGAAGTTGAGTATGAGGCTATGATAGCAGGTTTTCATTTGGCAAAAGTTATGGAAGCACGGCAAGTAATTGTTTTCAGTGATTCTCAATTAATTGTGAATCAAATGATGGGAATATATGCAGTTAAGGGAGAATTAATGGTGAAGTACCATGCAAAGGTGATGGAGTTATTGGCAGAATTTGATGCTATTCAATTGGTGAAAATACTGAGGATGGAGAATGCTAGAGCAGATGCATTGGCCCGATTAGCGTCAGCTACGCACACCGAGATGCGAAGAACGATACCAATTGAAGTATTAGAAAGTCGGAGCATAGAAAAAGATCTGACGGTAAAGATTATTACCCTTGATTTAGGACCATCTTGGATGGATCCTATCAGAGCATACATTGAAGAAGGAGAATTACCGGAGGACAAGCTAGCTGCCAAGAAATTGAAGTATAAAGTTGCTCGGTATGTGTTAACTAATGGTGTTTTGTATAGATGAGGAATTATGGCAGGTTTGCAGAGATGTGTGCATCCATCAGAAGTCAAAGAATTGATTGAAGAAATCCATGAAGGATCTTGTGGAGCTCATGTAGCAGGTCGGACACTTTTACAAAGGGTAATGACACAGGGATATTACTGGCCGACGATGAGGGCTGATTGTATAGCCTATACCAAGAAGTGTGACAAGTGCCAACGTTTTTCCTCCATCCGAAGAACTCCACAAGCATTGTTGACACCCATAACTTCACCTTGGCCATTTGCCATGTGGGGGGTAGATCTGGTTGGACCATTGCCGACGACCCGAGGAAGGTTCAAGTACCTCGTCGTGGCAGTCGATTACTTTACTAAGTGGGTGGAAGCTGAACCACTAATTGATATGACTTACGAGAAGGTATATCAGTTCATTTGGAAGAACATCATTTGTCGATATGGTCTCCCCCATGCTTTCATCACAGACCATGGAACATAATTTGATAATGAAGAATTTGCTGCCTATTGTCATCAGTCAAACATTTTGAAGTATCATTCAGCACCAGGCCATCCCCAAAGCAATGGACAGACTGAGGTGACAAACATAACATTACTAAATGGTTTGAAGAAGAGGTTAAGTGAAGCTAAAGCAAATTGGATTAATGAACTCCAATCAGTACTATGGGCTTACCGAATAACTCCCCGAGCAGCAACTGGGGAATCACCATATATGTTAGCATTTGGAAGTGAGGCTGTGATACCTGCCGAGTTGGGTCTCCCAACGCATAGAGTACTGAATTTCAATTCCCCAGTCAGCGATTTGATGAGAAGACTGGATCTGGATATGCTCGAGGAGGTTAGAGAAGAGGCAGCCATTAGGAATGCTGCTTACCAACAACGTACAGCTCTGTTCTACAACAAAAGGGTGAAGAAATGCGATCTAAAGGAAGGAGATTATGTGCTGAAGAGGGTCATTCAGAAGCACAATAAACTCGAAGCAAACTGGCATGGACCTTACCGAGTTACAGAGGTTGTTCGACCAGGAACTTACAGAATAGCAACTCTAGAGGGAGAAGAATTTAAGAATGCATGGAATGCTGAACACCTGCGCAAGTATTATCAGTAATGTAAAATGTAGAGCATTTCCTTCATTATGAATAAAACGAGGATGTTTCGCCATTTTCTTTCTGGTTGAAAGTTTTTCGGGGAATACTAGTGTATACACTACGCACAACAAATACTCCTTTGGTTAGGAGGCGACACTAGTGTGACCAACTACGGTTGGTAAGATATCTAGTGGACAGCTCGAAAGAGCCAAAAAATACTCCTTTGGTTAGGAGGCGACACTAGTGTGACCAACTACGGTTGGTAAGATATCTAGTGGACAGCTCGAAAGAGCCAAAAAATACTCCTTTGGTTAGGAGGCGATACTAGTGTGACCAACTACGGTTGGTAAGATATCTAGTGGACAGCTCGAAAGAGCCAAAAAATACTCCTTTGGTTAGGAGGCGACACTAGTGTGACCAACTACGGTTGGTAAGATATCTAGTGGACAGCTCGAAAGAGCCAAAAAATACTCCTTTGGTTAGGAGGCTACACTAGTGTGACCAACTACGGTTGGTAAGATATCTAGTGGACGGCTCGAAAGAGCCACAAAATACTCCTTTGGTTAGGAGGCGACACTAGTGTGACCAACTACGATTGGTAAGAGATCTAGTGGACAGCTCGAAAGAGCCAAAAAATACTAATATACTCTCACATTACAACTTATGTTGGTCGGGAGGTAAGATTATTACAAAAAAGTTCTTTGAAGAACAAAATATTCCAAAATATTTGACCCACTAACGGTAGTTGGTCGGGGATAAAGACCCACTAACTGTAGTTGGTCGACGAGGAAAAATTATTGACCTTAGTTGGTCGAACACATTTTATGAAAATATTTGAAATTGAACCCAGTATGGCTGGTCGGGGATAAACACCCATCAACTGTAGTTGGTCGACAAACATTATTTATCCACCTTGGTTGGTTGGAAATAGTTGGAACAATTTATACTCATTACTTTATTATTAAGTGATTGAACAACCTTGATACTTGTAACTTTTTATTACTAAGTTGGTTGATGGACAGCACAATATTGTTATCTTTTTAACAGATACATATGCATAAATGTAAAGTGTTTGATAAACACAAGACAATACCAATACAGATCTACAAACAAAAATGAAGTCTTTCATTAAAAATTCAAAATAAGTTACATATTACATGTGCTGACTATTACATTAAGATTCCTATTCTATTGGTTTCTTGCCCTTTGCTTTTGAGACAGGATCTTCGCCAGCAGGAGGATCTTCCAGGCAAAGGGGAGAATTAATAAAGTTCAAGTCCTTCAGTATTCTGACGTTCATTATTAAAAGTGTATCCATTAGATGCTCTGGACGAGATACTTCGATTTGGGAATAAAGGCTATAATCACCGAGGTATTTTGAAATTAGGCTACGAGGAATGGAACGAGCTGGGATCCAGGCCATATCTAATTTAAAAGGTGGCACAGGCAAATCTAATAACCCTGGAGCATGATAATCCCATAAATAATGCCCTTGCTCCAATTTTAATACACCCAGGGCGTTCAACCATCCCTGCTTATAACCTTCATTGTTGGCATGTTCAATACGAGCATCCAAATGAACGAGAGCTTCATTATATCCTGCCATCCAGAATTCCCTGGGCTGCTTATGAAATTGAAAGGTTAATCTATCCAATTGTTCGAGAAGATTTTTAGCAAAAAGATCCTTAGTATGAAGAGCAGACTTCGTTGCAGTAAGTTGATCTTCCAAGGATAGATTTTTCTTGGACATTTCTGATAGAGCACGATCCTTAGCATTCAATTGAAACGCTTGAGTTTCCAAAGTAGACTGAGTGCGAGCCTCTTCAACATTGCGACTAAGAACTCTTGATCAGCTCCGAGAAGCAACTGGAGAACTTTGCTCCTCGACAATTCTTCCTCGTCCCCGAGAACCTCTTCCACGTCCCCGAGCAGTCACAGGAATAACAGATTTTCTCAAGTTATCCAGTTCTTGCCTTAGTTTGGCATTTTCAACCTCTAAGAACGAGAAACCTTCATCAGTAACGGGCACTAGAGCAGTGGAAGATGACGCTGCAGATTCATATTGAGCCAACTTTTTCTGTAAAATATTATTTTCTTGTTTCAGGATCTCGGCAATCTGCCTGCAAGCTTCAACTTCACCTTTTAGGGTCCTTTCCCTAATATCATATCCAGCGATGATCTTTTTATGGCCTGTTTCAGAAGAAAGTTGTTGATATCTATTTTCATAATCCTTGTGAAACGAAGCCATTGATGCATTGAATTGATTTTGAAGATCCTCTATAGAACCATGAAGTTCCTCAATCAAGTCGTAGTAGGCTACATTGTTGGCCACAGCTCGGTCGAGTAAATCTTTCAAGTACCGATAAGCCTCAATTGCCTATTCTGAGGCATCATGGCCAAGGATGTCAGAAATTTCTGATGTACTAAGGTCTGTATGACCAGCCTTATAATATTGGTGACATTGCTGCATCAGCTCGATATCATGTGAAGATATCAGTTCCATTCTAGCAACAAACTAAAGAAGAGAAAAAGACAACAGTCAACAAACACAAATCATCAACAACAGAGATGAACAAAGATGTATTTTATTAGATCACAAAAGGAATTACATTGTTCGATTACAAGTAATGAAATATAGAAATAATGCCGAACAACTTCACACCTTTTCCTTGTCTCCCAAGACTTTCTCGGGAGGCTGGGACTAGGAGCTCGGTTGCTCGGTGGTAACAACGGTTTGATCAGCAGGAATCTTCTCGGCAGGAGGAGGCATAGAAGAAATGTCCTCAATGACAGAGGGTTGAGAAGCAGAAACTGGGTCACCCATAGCCATAAAAGATTCATCTGAGACAGGATCATCTTCTTCTTCTTACACAATTGCTGGAGGAGGACCAGGGAGGTGTCGTTGGAATAGCTCAGAATCGTCTTTGACCTTCAACTCTTGCAGAGCAGCTACCCAGCCATCGTGGAAGTATTTCAACTTCCCATATTGGACTTGGGATGTCATAGCAGCAATCCCTTTATCCCATCCTTTCTCCCAACCAGCACTGAAAGATTTCTTGACTGCAACCTTTCTCTTCAATTTCTCCGAGGAGAGTTTTACATCCAATTTTTATTTTTGGACCTTGATATCTCGCAGGGTAGATAACTCTTCCTCTGCCTTTTTCAGCTTGTCGTCACATTTTTGATGTTCGACTTCTAAGCCTTTCATTTTATCCTCCAAATTCTTGGAGGTTTCAGCCATCTTCACCTTCTCAGCTTCAGCCACAGCCAACTTTTTCTCCCAAATAGCTTTTTCCTCAACATACTATTGACGAGATTCCTTTAAAGATTGGGTCAAACCCAACAGAGCATCCTCTACACCTGATGAGGAGCATGAAGCTTTAATAGCCTCATCCTTCTTCACAGTATTATTGAAACAGTTCACCAGCTGAAAGATGAGAGAAATAGTAAAGTCAATACAAAATGCAAGTATTCAGAGAAATAAAGAAAAACCAAAAGTATGAGAAATTTACTGAAGCAAGGTGACGAGCAGCTAAGGATGTCAGCATATCCCTAGGAATTTTTTCATCAATACCATGGACCTCGGGTACGACCGAGCTCATTGCAGAACTTGGAAGAATGATGTTTGGAACATCAGTACCACCAGCAGGTAGAGAGGAGGCAGTTTCATCCGGAGTAACTGAGGATGATTTCCTCAATCTCCTCAACGGGAGTGCAGAACCTTCAACCAAAGAAGTCTTGGTCGGAGAGATTGTAATTACATCTACAGGAGCACTTTTCTTGCTCGGAACCACTGGGGGCTTCTCGGTAGCTTTAGAAGACCCAGCATCCACTTTTTTAGTCCCCTCTGGGACATCAGTTTTGCTTTTCTTGGCCCCAGCAGCAGAAGAAATGTCATCAAATAGAGCAGGAGGAGCTCTTTTCTTGCCCATTCTTTGAGATAAAGGGATGTGAGAATCCGAAGAAGAATCTTCTGGAGTTGATGCTGGCTCAACAGGACGAGCAGTATAAGAGGTTCTATAGCTCTTATACTGCAGCAAATTTGATGCAGACCTGATATGCTCGTCAGCAATCGTCTTATGCAAACCCCAGATAAGTTTCAGATGTTTAATATTCACTTCTGACTCTTTTGGAGTTTTTCTTTTGCTATCAATTGCAAATAAATACATAACGAGATATCAATCATACATTTTGTCAAACATGATGAAAGCATAATTTCATAAGTAAAATAAAATGAAAAATAAACCTATCCCATTGCCATATGGGGGGCATCTGGGACCGTTGTATACTTCATCTCCAGTTAAAGGGGCATATTGCTAATTTTTTATGATCAACCCATGCTCAAAATAATCTCTATTTGAGTCAGGGAGGTTAACTACAAGAGCCCTATTCAGAAACCTAGTTTTTAAATAATAAATATTATCTAGAGTAGCCCATTTATAGCAATACATAATTTCAGGGATCCCAATACGAGTCCCATGAGTTAGATTTAATTTGTGCACCCCATTAATTATTCTCCATGAATTGGGGGCTATTTTTGTAGGGACAAGATCAAAATATTGACAAAACTCAAGACACAATGGGTTCGGTGGAAAGGAAAAACCACATTCAGCAATGAAAAGACTGGGGAACCAATGTCCCTCAGCCAATCGAAAATAATCTAAAGGCTCAGAAAGAACCTCTAGAGTTACCCAGGAAGGAATGGAAAAATCAGAACAAAATTTCTCAACAGACTCTACAATATAAACCATATTGAATAAAAGAGATACAGAAGAAAGGAAGAAGATCTTACAGGAAGAAAGGACGTATGTTGACAACGAACAAAAACAAGGATGAACGCACAAGAGAGAAGGAGAAAATAGAAAGCTTGAATGCAGAAAAGTGGAAAACGTAGAAGACGGTATGGTTACCTAAGAAGTTTAAATACTCTGCATTGGGAAGCGGCGAAAGAAATGATTACCAAAAAGAAACTACTGAACTTCCGGCGGCTAAAAGGACAAAAACTGCACGGAGATCGAAGCGCTTATAAAAAAATTCAAAATAAAGGCGGAAGCTGCGAAATAAGAAGGAAATTTGAATACAATGTTCCTGAAACCCAGGAAAGTCATTTAATATCGCCATATACCGAGAAAGAATGTCCCATACTCCTCAAAGTTTGAAATATGAAACATTGGGGGCTTCTGTTGATACCAAAATTAATATGCTGATGTGGACGAATAATACGAAGACACGTGTCAATCTACGTGGCACAATAGCAGCGAGGAAGTTCATTTCCCAACCAACCATGATTCTTTCTGAGCAACGAGGATACACCGAGGAACTCTAGCACACCGTGGAACTCTAGCACCCCGAGGTACTCCAGCGCTCCGAGGAACTCTTGTTCAGCGAGCAATTAAGGCGGTCCGAGCTGTATCTCGGTCGCATCATTAATTACCAGATAATCAACAGTTCAACTATTCATTGAATGTTTATAATCTTGACGCACACGCTGCATTAAATGTATTGCCCTTTCATACGTGTATCATTTAATGTATCGACCCTATCATGTACAGCCTCAAGGCAATAAATACCTTGTATCAACCCCATTCAAGGGGGACCGGAATTTCTTGAGAGAACTTGTAATCAAGAATTCTGCAAACACTCAGCAATAACATAACAGTGGACGTAGGCTTTATTCCTAGCCGAACCACTTTAAAAATATTTGTCTTATTTATTTATCTGTGATTGAATAATTAGAGCAATCTAGTTTTTTACATCAACAATGATAAAACAAATATTCTCGATTCTGGTTTAATCTTCCGCTGTGTATATTCAATCAATTTGTGTGTTGATTGAATCCTTTCTAGGATTCTTGCAATCTGATAAAGATATAGTTACAGAAATTTCTGGAGCACCAAAGCACGAAGCAAGTGAGTTGTAATCAAACACAAAGTAATCATTCAGTTCTCAGTAATTGTTCAAAGCACTAAGCATTGTTGAAGAAATAATGGGATCCATAAAAATTGAAGGCCTTCTAGGCATGTTAACTGTTCGATTAGAAGAAGAAACCTACAGTAAATGGAAATTTCAAATAATATCTGTGTTGAAAGGATTTGGATTGTTTGGTCACTTTGATGGATCTTCTCCATGTCCATCAAAGTATTTGGTAACTGAAGAAGGAATTTTTAGAGATGTTAATCATGCTTATACTTCTTGGATCCAAGAAGATACTGCTTTAATGGGAATTTTGATGGCTACTTTACATGTTGATGTCATGGAGTATATTATTGGGAGTCAAACTTCTCATGAAGCTTGGTTGCAATTACAAGATAGGTTTGCTGATGTTTTTGATGCTAGAGTAAACAATCTCAAGGCTGATTTTTATACAATAAAGAAAGGAAGTGCTTCAATTGATAAATTTCTTCTAAAAGTCAAGCAATTGAGGGATAAATTAATTGGTTGTGGAGAAATCATTAAAGATTTAGATGTAGTTGTGGATGTGGATGTATTAAATGGATTACCAGATGAATTTGAGGTTATCAAGGCTGTTATTCTGAATAAAGAAAAGGTTATAACTCATAAGGAGTTAAGGTGTCAATTAATTGGTGCAGAGAGATCTTTAGAGAATAAAGTGAATACTCTTAGTCAATCTTTTGATGGAATGATGGCTTCTTCTGCTTGTGAAAATGGATCTAGTTCAAGAAATGTGTCTTCTCAAAACCATATCCAGGCTTCTTCCATGTCTTCTCAAGTAACCATGCCCTCTCAATTTGTCAACAATAGACAACAAAACTATACTAATCAGTTTCATGGAGGTTTTACTGATGGAAATAATTTTGGTGCATTTCATGGAGGTGGAAAATATAGAGGGGGTAATAAAAATAATTTTCATAGGAACTACACTAATGGAGGAAGAGGTGGTAATAATAGAGGTTATAGAGGATCGAATTTCAACACCTCCAGTATTCATGAATGTCAAATTTATAGTAAAAGAGGGCACACAGTTGTCAATTGTTTTTTCAGAGTTCCTGATCAAAACACCTCAGTTATTGAGTGTCAAATTTGTGGAAAAAAGGGACATGTTGCTCTAGATTGTTATCATAGAGCTAACTCTGTTTATCAAGGCACCTCTGCACCAAACATTGCTGGTTTGACATCTCAAACTCAAGGAGCACATGACTTTGGAGGATCTGATTTCTGGATTGCTGATAGTGGAGCATCTCAACACATGACTAATGATTTAAGCACCATTACTCAAGCTATACCACATGATTCCACAGAAAAAGTTACTATTGGTAATGGTAAAGGTTTGAAAATCTTACATCTTGGACAATCAACTTTATCTAATTTGTTACAGCTAAAACAAGTTCTCTGTGTTCCTGGATTAACTGCAAATTTACTGTCCTTGTATCAATTATGTAAGGATAACAATTGTTGTGTGATACTTGATGAACATTCTATTATTGTGCAGGACAAGGTAACAAGATAATGTTTCAGGGAAGAAGTAGTAGAGGATTGTATCCCATTCCAAAGACCTTACCTGTTCATCATAAGACTCATACATCTCATTATAATCTTCATGTTGCTTTCTTGGGTCAAGTAATCAAATCCTCAGTTTGGCATAAAAGGTTGGGGCATCCCACTAATGAAATTGTGTCAAAAATTCTTAGTAAATCTCAAATAAAGATGCCTACTGATACCAGTCCTCGTGTGTGTGCAGCCTGTCTTCAAGGAAAAATGAGTAGAATGCCTTTCTCTTTGTCTTCTCATAGATCTCAAATTCCTTTCAATAAAATTCATGCAGATGTATGGGGTCCTTATCCTTGTAAATCAATAGAGGGATTTAGATACTACTTGGCCGTTGTTGATGATTGTACACGATTTCTTTGGTTGTATCCATTAGTGAATAAATCATATACTTTTGATGCCTTTCAGAAATTCCTTGCCTTTGTTAAAAATCAATTTCATGCTGATATTAAAATTTTCCAGTCTGATGGTGGTGGAGAATTCTGTAGTCATGCTTGTGATAAATTCATTTCTTCTCTAGGTGTTATTCATCAAATTTCTTATCCTCACACTCCTCAACAAAATGGATTGGTTGAAAGAAAGAATAGACACATAATTGAAACTTCAATATCCTTATTATCTGCTGCAAGTCTTCCTTCTCAATTTTGGTATCATGTTGTATCTCATTCTGCTTTCCTCATTAATAGAATGCCATGTCAAGTCTTAAAAATGAAATCTCCTTACTATCAATTATTTCATCAACTTCCTGATATCAAATCTCTTAGAATTTTTGGGACTGTTGTTTACCCATACTTAAGACCTTATAATAAAAATAAACTTGAACCAAGAAGCCTCCAATGTACCTTTCTTGGATATTCTTTTGGATATAAGGGATCTATTTGTTATCATAAAGAGAAAAATAGATTGTACTTATGCAGACATGTTGTTCATGATGAGTCTATCTTTCCTTTTCATAAAGTCAATTCTTTGTTGTCTAGTCCTTCCATCAGTACCACTACTACCTCTAAGACTACTTTTCCACATGTTTTTATCCCTTCTACTTCTCTATTTCCATCGACAGTTCCTACTACTACTTCCTTAACAACACAAAATTTGTTACCTGTCCTGTCTACAAGTCAATTGGAAAGTGTACTACCTATAGCAAACTCTATCAATGAGTCATCTGCTATGCCATCAGATATTCAACAGCCATCAAACTATGAGAGTATGGAGAATGTAACTGATAATGATGGAAATACAACTGCTATAGATGATGTTATTCAGTCTACTCATCCTATGATGACAAGATCTAAAGATGGTACTACAAAAAGGAAAACATTTGAAGACTTTTATTGCTATGCTGCTACTGGAATATTAGAGTTTAAAGAGCTAGAAGAACCTTTAAGTTTTAAGTACCACTACTACCTCTAAGACTACTTTTCCACATGTTTTTATCCCTTCTACTTCTCTATTTCCATCGACAGTTCCTACTACTATTTCCTTAACAACACAAAATTTGTTACCTGTCCTGTCTACAAGTCAATTGGAAAGTGTACTACCTATAGAAAACTCTATCAATGAGTCATCTGCTATGCCATCAGATATTCAACAGCCATCAAACTATGAGATTATGGAGAATGTAACTGATAATGATGGAAATACAACTGCTATAGATGATGTTATTCAGTCTACTCATCCTATGATGACAAGATCTAAAGATGGTACTACAAAAAGGAAAACATTTGAAGACTTTTATTGCTATGCTGCTACTGGAATATTAGAGTTTAAGGTTACTTCTCATTATCCAGAATGGAGAGCTGCTAAGGATGAAGAAATGAAGTCTTTACAACTTCAAGGAACATGGAAGTTGGTTCCTAAACCAGTTAATAATAATGTAGTGGGGTGTAAGTGGATTTATAAAATCAAGAGACACTCTGATGGAAACATAGCTAGATATAAAGCAAGACTTGTAGCTCAAGTTTTCAGTCAAGAACAAGGATTTGATTATGATGAAACCTTTAGTCCTGTAGTGAGACATACTACTGTGAGACTTGTTCTAATTCTGGCTGCTTCATTCAAGTGGGAACTAAGGCAACTTGATGTCAAGAATGCCTTTCTGCATAGAGAATTAAAAGAGGAAGTCTTTATGAAGCAACCTCTTGGATATGAAGATCTTTAAAACCCCTCATTTGTGTGTAGTCTATCAAAATCATTGTATGGGTTAAAACAAGCTCCTAGAGCCTGGAATGCCAAATTCACTTCTTATCTACCAGTAGTTGGTTTTAAAGTATCTCCATCAGATCCAAGTCTCTTTATTAAAACTGTTAATACTGATATTATCATCTTGTTGTTATATGTTGATGATATTATATTAACAAGGTCTAACAATGAGTTGATGCAATAAGTTATAGACAACCTAAGTTCATTATTTGAGATGAAAGATATGGGTAAGCTGACCTACTTTCTGGGATTACAAATTACTTACAATACTGATGGAATCTTGTTTATTAGTCAGGAAAAATATGCTAAGGATTTTCTTACTAAAGCAGCTATGGAAACTTGTACCTCATGCACTACTCCTTGTATACCTAACCACTATGTAATGAAGAATGATGGTATTGTGCTAAGAGAGCCTTCCCTTTACAGGAGTATTGTGGGAGCATTACAATATTTGACCTTTACTAGACCAGATATTGCATATGCAGTAAACACAGCTTGTCAATTTTTGACTGAGCCTACAGATCAACATTTAAATCTTGTGAAGAGAATATTGAGGTATGTGAAAGGAACTACTACGATATGGTTGCATTACACAGAAGTTCCTCTTGATATTCAAGCCTATAGTGATGTTGATTGGGGAGCAGATCCAAATGGAAGAAGATCAACTTCAGGCTATGTCGTATTCTTGGGGAATAATCCTATTTCTTGGCAATCAAAGAAGCAAAGTTCAGTAGCTAGAAGTTCTTGTGAAGCTGAACATAGAGCTTTAGCTAATGCTGCAGCAGATGTAATTTAGGTCAGAAATATCCTTAAAGACTTGCAAATGTTTTTACCAGAACCTCCATTACTTCACTGTGACAATCTTGGAGTGTTAGCTCTTAGCTCCAATCCAGTGTTCCATTCCAGAATTAAGCACCTTGACATAGACTTCCACTTTGTTAGAGAAAGAGTTCAAAGAAAAGACTTCAATGTTCAGTACATTTCTACAAAAGATCAAACTGCAGATGTTCTTACCAAAGGATTGTCTACTGCTTTGTTTCACAAACATTGTTCAAACCTTAGACTAGGACTCCCTAGCTAGGTTTGAGGGGTTGTATTAGAGCAGGGTTATTATAGTAATTCTGAACAAGGTCAATAATGTAATTGTATCAATTAGTTAGAATAGTTAGGTTAGTTACAACAGTTCTGTTAGCTAATTACTAGCTAACGGAAACAGAATTAGTTTCTATAAATAGTCTTGTGTACTTGTATTCAAAGATTGATTGAAATGAAATCTCTTTAGCTTCTCTCTAAAAGTTTAAACTCTACTTCTCTTTTCTTTCTTCTATTCTTTGTCAAATTATATCATGTATAACATAGTAGCGGGGACTAAAAATTGCTGATTATTTTAAAAAGTTCTGGGTTCGTGCGAGTATAGCAAAATCGAATTCCAAATCTTGTTAGTAATTCGAAGATTTGAATCTGACCTTAATAAATAGTTGAATCCGGGTTTTGTTTCTTGTCAAAACTTTTGCATCAAATTCTAACCATTATATATTTTGAAGTAGTAGGTTTTACGATGGGTCCACTGAAAATACCACTCAATATATTGTTGATAATTTGACAGACTTATTTCTTGGGTCAGTTTCATAGTTAAATGTATCATGGTTCACTTTGAAAATTCCACATGTCCCAGATTTATACCCATACTTTCTTTTTATTCGTCTAATATTTATAGTCTACTTTTTGAAATAGTATATAAAAAAGGCGTGCTTACAATTTTTTTTTAATTAAGAGGAATTAAATCCCCAACTTTATTAGAATTAGGTAGAACAACCCTACCCAGGTGGCTTTTACAAATGAATGAGACTTGAGAGAAAAGAAAAACTATCTGATGATTTTAGCATATTGTATGCCCAGAAGGTTCATTTTATAACGGCCTTTAGAGAGCAGAGGAAGATCTTTAGAGAGTTTGAAAGTTGAAAACTTTTCAGTAAGAACTCGATAGGATGCTAAATGCCTGCCACATTGTTTGATTCTCTCCAAGAATGGCAATAGGACACTGATATTACATTCTCAAGATCTTTAATAGAGTTTATAACCCCAATGAAACTCCAAGGAGGAGCTTTAATAAGGCCATTTAATATATCTATAGAGAGTTTGGAGTCTGATTCAACCTGAACCACTACAAGAAAAATGATCATTTATGTCAGTCAAAAAACTGACATAAATGACCATTTATGTCAGTTTTAGAATTTTTCAAAACTGACATATAAAGCCCTGACATAAATGTTCGTAAAACTGACATAAATAAGATCACATTTATCTCAGTTTTTAAGAACACACATAAAAACTACGGTATTCACCATGTTTTTAATCACATTTTCACAAAAAACTGACATAAATAACATCACATTTATGTCAATTTTAGTAATTTTATGAGAGTTTTATCGAAACTGACATAAATGTTGATATAAAAATTTAAAAAAAAAATATTACCCCATTAATAGACAACTATTATTTGAGGTTAAATCAACCCTTGTAAATAGATAATAAATAGTCGAACAACATTCAAATAGTCTAACTTTCATCAAACAAATTCACATATAACTTGAAATATACAATATTCATCAAAGAAAATAACATTGTGCCTCAAATAAACAAAGTGTCAATTTAAAAAAAATGGAAAGAGTCTCCTTTGTTTATTGGACTATCCACCCAAGGGGTAACAACCAATCCAACAAAATGTAAAATTGAAATAAATGGCAACCTAGTTATTTATGTGATAATATCCTAAAAATAGTGATGATACATCACAATATCCAAAAACTAACATTGCGAATTACATCATAAGAATCACAATCCAAAATACTACTCAAGCTAGGACGTTGTCGAACGAAATGTTCAATCCAATTTGTTCTCGATGCTATCCAACCCAGAATGAGTAACCCTGCAATCAAATATAATCAACATAGTTTTCATCAAAACACAATCATCTCAACACATTGTCATTACAACATAACAAAATACAATTACTCGGAAATACCTAATATATATAATCCGTAATGAACTCAATGAACTTCATTTAGTTCATTCAACGTGTATGTCACTTTATCGGACAATCTTCTCATCTAAAAAATTGAAGATAGAATTGAACTTATTATTACGGTATATAATAGTTAATAACTAAACAATATTTTATATAATAGGACAAAAAGAAAACATTGGTAACATACCTTTGTTTGAAAAGGTATGGAAGGATCCTCCATGAAGTACTTCATGAACTTCAACACAAAATATCCACAATAAAGAGTACCATTTCGTTGCATTGGGCACTAGTTAACACATTACTGAACAAATAATAAAAGAGTACAAGTCTAAAATATTTTTTATACAACACAAATAATTGTAAAAACTATAATAATTTTGGGCAGAATTTCCTCTCTTTACAGGACTATCCACCCTACTCAAAAAATATAAAATACTCCAACAACAAAACTATCAAGTTCACCTCATCCATCTAGCTGAAAATGATTGTACTCAAAACTAAATTCCAAATTCACATGGCCATATGCCAACTACCTCATTCTCTATGATAGCAAAATTGAACATTTGTCTATTCCTTACAAAAAAAAACTCTTGGATATTGTATCATTGAAGACATGTGAGTTGTTGAGAGTCTAAAAATTAAGTTGATTACCGATTGAAGCATTGACAGTTATATATATATATATAACAGTATTATATATATATATAATAGCTGTTATATATATATACTGTATACATATGCAAACGTCCCCTGCGCCCTCTCTTTTCCTTTAGTAAGTAGTAGAGTGATTCCTTCCCTCTAGATAGATAGCAAGGTAAATGGATTTAGGAAAGAGTGAAAGGAAACTGAAAAAGCTCTTCTAAGGTAAGCCCTTGCTTTTTCCCGTTTAGGAGAGTCGCTTTTTCCCGTTTAGGAGAGTCGCCTCAGGGAGTAAATAGCAGCAGTATATAGCAGCAGCAGCAGCAGCTATATATATATATATATATATATATAGCAGCAGCAGTATATACTAGTATTGCATCTCCTTTTCTATCTCCCCTTTAGACTACATTTAATTTGAGGATACTACATTCAATTCGAGGATACATTCAATTTGGGGATACTTTAAATTCTTCTTAAAATGCCTCAAATTGAATGTTATAGTATTGCATCTCCTTTTTAGCAGCGAAGCTGCTATCATATCAATTTGATTTTAATTTTAAACACTGATAGTTTTTTACATCATCTTTGGTTCATTCTGCAGAACATTGACAGTCTCTTTGGACATGTACACATCTCTGAGCTGATAACTATAGTTGTGCGTTGATGTGGTGTTGGTGTAGTGTTTAGGTAGCCCTCTAATTCTTCTTATATTATTTTATTTTTGACTTTCAATTTGGTTAATAAAGGATCATATGATTATTGCTCATCTTTTCTTAGTGACTATACCTTTTTTACATTTTCTTATTCATTTTCGTTACATGAATCGTCATGTGAATGTCAATTGGGACCATAAACAGCAAGAAGCCAAATCCATAATTCCCTACCAAAGTTCCCACCTAATATGCCTATCACAGTGACCATAAACAGCAATGATATTAATTGGGCATGGTATGTGGTGGTGTTTAATTGATTTAGATATAAACTGATCATGAATGGTTATGGAAGACACCTCCCAGTCATGTTTCCAAAGCATTAGAAAGACCAATCAGTTTTGATAAAATCTTTAGACTCAAATGATATTTTTCGAGAGGACAAATTCAAGACTTTGACACATTCTAAGTTTGACCATCGATGTTTAGGAGGAAAGAAAGTTAGGAGTTTGGGAGGAGACTTAAACAAGCAAATCTCAGTATTTGTCTCAACTGAGCCAGTGGCCTGCATTTCATCCTGAGCTGAGTCCATTTGAAACTCGACAATAGGCATTGATCAATTTAGACATATGGTGAGATACCAATTGGGACTATGACGAGTTTTTTCAGTACTAGCTTTAGATGTTCAACTTCGTCTTTAGAATTAATCAATTCAGCTTCAACAGTCCGACCATTGCCAATCTTGATCTAAAGTCCAATTTTCAGAAAACGTTTTGGGTGATTTTGTGATAAAGTTTGTGTCATCTCAAGTGTTAGTTAGACTCTCATGTCCAGATATCATCTGTGCGTTGTCCCTAGAGTTGAGATTTTCGGATAAGTCCTTTCCAATAGCCACTTTACTGCCTACAGGTAAATTAGACGCATGCTTAGAGGTATTGGAGGCCAATTCTAGATAGGTAACATTTTGCTCGGAAGTCTGTTCAGCAGGTGTGAGCACAACCACTCCAGCTTTATCAAGTGATTTTCAAGTGTTATATGGTATATATTAATGGTCCTAAAGATTTTAAAGCTAATTTATATGAATATTTTAGTTGGGACTAATTATAGGTGTACTCTTATAATATTTTTCTATTTGTGGGTCATTAATGCTAAAAACAATTCACTGTGTATGATTTTGTTTAGTTGATTATTGGTTTGTACAAGCATTATTAAACCAACTTTTTTTGTGTGTTATGTTTGGTTAGTTGCTTCAGTTTCTACGACAATAGCATTTGCTCTTAAATTCTGTCGAGGGTGGAAAATTATAGTAATGTATGAAAAGGTGGGTTCTCATTCAATGAAGAGTTATTATAAGCAGCAGTTTATTAACTGAGGTAATGTTTTTCAGATGTTCTCATTCAATTATATTTCAGATGTTTTAGATGTTCTCATTCAATTATATTTCAGATGTTCCAGTAAATATTAACTGAGGTAATGTTTTTCAGCTTCATTTTGCAGTAGCAAAGAGATAACTGAGATCCATAAGAGAACATATAAGCAGCAGTTTATTAGAAATGGGATTTAGTTGATTTGGTGTTGGTACTATTTTTAAAGTTCTGATTCTATTTTGCACTTCAAATCAATATTACGTTTTGTTTTGGTATCAGACTTCATTACATCCATTAGTAACTTAAATAGCAGTGGGAGAACCTAATAATCTTATGAATGAATGCGTTTCCATCATTTATCTCATATGTACGTAAGTTTAATGTTTTTCAAATTTTATCTTTCCTTAGGTTCTTGACAAATTGGCCATCCTAATGTTTCATTCTAAGATTATATCTTACATTTTCAAATTGTATAGTTTTGTATGGTTTCAAGTTTGAATTTGTGTTATCAATACAAGATTCAAATCAGGTATACTTTTTTGGTAGCTAACTAATCAGGTACACTTTGAATATTACTGTCATCTCTTAAATTTGGTGGATCATTTATGCTTAAGCATGTGCATATGTTCAGGAGGGCAGTGCATATGTCAGTGTATGATAAGAACTCAGATGACCAGGGTCATCCTACAGCGGTTCCAGATGAAGAATCCAACCCAAATCTGACGAGTACTGGGAACTCCATCGCAAAACTACGGTATTTGGCCCAGCAGCCACTAATCCATAAGGTGAACCTAAAGAGACTTATCGTATATAAGCACAATAATGTGGATGTTACACACCCTGAATCTTTTTTGTGGCCCATTGCATTGTACATTCCACCTCCGTCATGTAAAGATCGAGTTTTCTAGATGTTACTTTCATTAAATTATAGTAGATATCTATAAATGAAGAATGTCTTTATTTGGCGCTTTATTGGCAGTTTTTGTCTGTATATTAGTTTAGAGGTATATTTTCAATGTCAATTAGTTTATGCATAATATTTACGAACGGATTAATTTTTAATTGTGTTATCATATATATCATATCAGTATTATATATATCGGTATGATATATATCATATATATCTGGTATAATCATATAATCGGTATTGATATATATATATAAGAAGACTTTTAGAGGGCGACTCCCACTGGAGGAGGGGCAGATGCTACTATATCCAATGCAAAAATATATAAAAAAGGAGTGCCCCCTTGAGCACCCTTATCATTAGACCCGCAGAGCCTTTTGAAGGTATATATATATAACCTTGATACATGTTATATAACACCTACTATATGATAAATTTACCTTAATACAACTCCACGATGCGTTATGCCTTTTCCCATCGATGTTCAATGTGTTAATCCCACTACATGTAAAGAGAATTCAAAGACGTGTATTAGGTAATGTTCAATAATAATGCACTCATCATGCATGTCAAACAAAATTAAAAATTATATTATACTCACGTAGTGATATACATCTTATCTTTGTCACTGGGTACCGTATTCAATGAATCCAACCAATAAATAGTTCTTGTGGACAAATCAATGACGATCAATACCCAATGGAACCTGTAAAACGAATTTTGTCATAATTATATAGTCCAGAATATAATAAAGATTTGTTTATTCGTGTGGAAAGAATTAATTTAACTACTTACATATCTTCGAGATTGTAAGGAATGAAACAAATCTGACTTTTTTTTGCATTCCCCAGCCTTTTTCCAATAAGTCGAGTTAAACCAAATTTTTTTGTACCATTGAAAGACTCGGGATTGAAGAATTGAAACTCTTCTCGGGAGCACTGAAACTTATCATACAAGAACCTGTAAAAGTAAGTAACTAAATTAGTCACTACGCATTTTAAATAACACGATTAAATCAAGTTATACCTCATGTATGCAACAATGCACGTTACATCTAAAGGCTTCAATGCACAAAAGTCTAACAAATCGTTCTTAAAAACATAGCATTGACCCTTATCTTCTCCAAACATCTCTTTCTCCAGTGGAATCGTTATTTGATTCGTCTTCATTATAATTAAATTATGGGTGAAGGCAGTTATCAAATCGCAATCAACATTCTTGTTTACTATATCACATCTACTTTCACCGAAGATATCCTTCTCTTTCTCATGGCCTACTTTTTTCCTAACTTCCATTTCATTCTACATTGAATCATGTGAAATGTCAGAAAGCAATGTCATTCATAGCACAAACACAAACTTATAGATAAACATAAGAACCAATGGTTTACCTCAAATCCCAACACTAACTCTTTGGGCCAAGCAACATATGACCCAATAGCCTCTTTCACAAAATACATTTCACTTGGAACAGGTATCGGGAGGATGGCACTAGAAGAAATAACTTTAGAAATGGAAACCCGAACATTGTTTTCTCCCAATGCTATATTATGAATTTTCTCGTTCGGTCCATTCCTATCGAATACGATCCCCTCGGCAACGATGTTAGTTTTATTGCCAATAGCCAACCTACATTCTCTAACCTAAATTACGAAAAATAATCACATAAAAATTTAGCAATGTGTTAAAATTGAGCAATTTATTGGCCTCAACCAATTAAAACTACATAAAATTCAATACCCTACTAATCCAACCAAGTAAAACTACAAAGTTATCACCATCGAGAAATGTGATCCCATTACCTTTGAAGAAGACACTTGTTTCGTACTTTTATCACTAGTTATCGAAGAAGGTTTCTTACTTTTCACAGCAGCTACTGATTGAGGTAGTAACGTTTCACTATGTGTTACACCACTATCTGTGAACTATGCCAAAGAAACACAAAAACAAATTGCAATTACAACAAAAATCACAAAACCTTAATGGTATGCGTTTATATAATTATCTGTCTCATTATACCTTTGAAGAAAGTGATTGTGTTGCAATTTTTCCACCCGAACTTGAACGATTTATATTTTCACGCATATATGAAGCAACTTTCTCAGCTCGGGGTGCGGCTGTTGGGGCTGCGACAACCGGCACATTTCTTAACTTCAACTGGGCTTCCATATCTTTTAATCTTTTCTTCGCTTCTCTTAATTCAGATTCTAACTCGGTAATATGTCTCTTGGAACCACGCTTTGGAAGATTGAAGTACCTTGTGGGAACAACTCCGAATCCCAACCCCCGAACACGGCCCGAGTGTTCGGGAGTACCCAATGTCATAGTAAGAACATCATTACTTCCTTCAGTGATTAAACTACCATCTTTAACTTGTCTTTTCAATTCAGCCTACAATGAAGTAGATTCAATCATTCAGAATGTCATCTAAATATTATCAAAATTACAAATCATACACTAAAAAACACCAAATAAAGGAACTCGTGTCGTAATTTATAAAAACTAACCATTTTATCCACCACCTCTTTTAATGAATCATCTCCATATTCACCATTTTTCTTTTCACGGCCTTTCAACCATAAGAAAGCCCTGTCATCTTCATATTCTGAACCCATCTTCTTTTTCTGGTATCAATTGTAAAACAAAAAATCATATTATTAAAGAATAATTCAATGTTCAAGTTCAAACCATCACAAATCTAACGAAAATATTCAAACTAAAACATACCAAATCTTCAGTAAGACCGACGTAACCCTTCTTGCTCATACGATGATTGTATGTGACCTTGAATCGCTTTTCCCTTTGTGCCTCACTTGCAATCTTATAAATCAAAGCAAAAAATTAGAAAAGAATAACAAAAAGTACCACACAAATCTTCTACTATTTTTTCAATTATACCTCAAATCCTTTGGTTAGCCTGCTGCAAACAAATTCAGTCCACACATATGAATTTCTCGTATTTTGGAGGAGGATGTTTGAGAAGCTCGCGTTGGTGTCTCAATGGTCTAATCCAAAGTCTCGTGAGGTTTGTTTTGAACGCTCTCCAACTGCAACCCATAGAGGATAACACCATCCTCTTGCTGTTCGGATCAATATCAAATTTGATCTGAAAAAGAAAGATGTTGAATACATGTCTTAAAATCAGTCTAAAGATGTCTTAAAATTAGTGTAAATATGTTAGGTAATTTAGTCTGTTAGCAAACTAGTGTTGCATAAAAGGAGATTAAATTAAACCCAATTGTAATCGACAAGAATTGGTATCATAGCAGTAAGTTAAGATTGCACAAACGACGGAAACTTGATGGCAAGCGATAGAGTCAGGGTTTGCATAAATACACCAAACATCAGATGTAATGGATCACAAATTGGAACAAATACGAACAGAATTTAAGAGTGATATGAATTCAGCCATGGATACAACA
The DNA here is from genome assembly GCA_949130495.1 of Sambucus nigra. Classification (NCBI taxonomy): domain Eukaryota; kingdom Viridiplantae; phylum Streptophyta; class Magnoliopsida; order Dipsacales; family Adoxaceae; genus Sambucus; species Sambucus nigra. The sequence goes on along the minus strand of OX422214.1, from coordinate 215,522,494 downwards.
AAAATGCATCAAACAATATTTTCTATATATAACAGCTATATATATATATATATACCTGTATTTCCTCCCACAAATCATTCTTCAATTTGATTGGCACTTTAGGCCAACTTGGATAAGTTATCGGCACAAAGCACTTCACCATCAAACCCCCATAACTTGATAATTCTTTTTTGCTAGTACTTATTGGTTGACCAAGATCATTATATAAAATTCTTATCCGTTCCTCACTGCTCTTTATTTTAGTCAATCGCTTTAGCTTCGCCGCACCTCTGCCTTTACTACTATATTGTGAAGGTTTCTCCATGAGTTCGAGATCAATGTCTTCCATTTCAAGTTAAAGCAATCGAACTGTTGAAACACAAAAAAGAGCAATAATATAGATTTCAGCAATACAAGTCGTAACTACTCAAACAATACAATTATTAAAATGTACCACAAATTAAAATTCACCATTTTATTCTATGTTAATTAAAATGTACAAGAGCGCAATTGCCAAAATATTAAGCCGAAAATAATAATCCATAGTCTTAAGCAAATGTCACATAGCCCATATTCCATACATTCAATTTCCAACAATCAACTGTAGTAGGTTCCACACAAAAAACTAAAAAGTTGGACAACTTCACCAAACAAGCTTACATTTTAAGAACCCATAACTAATAATAAAGAACAATTCAAACATTAAGCATCATAACATCGTCTAACACAATTATGTTGGCGTATTGTCTATCCATGTCCCCTCACAATCTTCACGCATATAAGTTTCGGAAGATTCCTCAACCACGTCGAAGGATTCAATAGTTGGCAAAACTGTAGTGCAAATATCATCCCCGAGACATCCTTCATTGAGATCATCTTCATCATCTTTATCATAGTAATCCCTTTGAGGAGTTGACAATACAATTGAATATTTAGGATTCATTTGGTCCGGAACATAGAAAACTTGTTTCACTTGAGAAGCTAAGATGAAAGAATCGGATTTATGACCAACTCTATCAAGATCGACGGATGTAAAACCAAGCTCGTCTATGTTAATTCCGTTTTTGTTGTCAACCCAATCACACTTGAATAAAGGAATCTGAATTGAAAAATAGTCAAGTATCCATATCTCCCTTATGACACCGTAGAAAATCATATCGGTACGAACAGGATTGTTGTCCTTTGCACTAGCTATCTGCAACGTCTTAGCAACTAGGCTCACTCCAATGTTTTGGGTTACTCGTGCATCATCGCGATCCTTTGTTAGGTAACGAACTCCGTTAATGACATATCCGTGAACTTTGATGACGTCTCGACGAGGTCCACGAGCAATCCATTTTAAGTCATCTGAGATATTGTTGTTTGGGAGTTCTTCTTCGAGAGCAACCTATTAATATAAGAATTTTAGTTACTTACAAAACAAAATTCAAACATATTAAAGTAAGGGGATATTTCGTCTTTATTCCCACTTTAGTTTTTAATATTAGACCTCACCAACTATTTAGTTTTACTTTACACTCTACCACTATTTTCCAGTGGTTGGTATTAGACTTCGAAATTATTTTTCACTAAGATTTGCAACTAATAAATAAAAAAACAGTGGCATTGTTTAAAAGAAAACTAAAAAATGGGTAAAGTCTTATGAAAATTAAAGTGGTGGTTAAGTCAACATGTCCCTAAATCATACCCTTTTACTTAACCAATGGATAAACGTGCGGTTGTGCTCTTCTTCAAGCCACTTCTTATTTTTCCCTTTTCGAGGATGGGTTTCTTTCAAGCACTGTTCATGCTCCCTAACAAAGTATTAATGAGTAACGCAACATTAGTTATTAATATATGAGATAAGTATGTGAGGAACTAACTTCATATTAATGGGAAGTTAGGAAAGTCATACTCTATATAAGGTTGAACATCATTCGTGTTATGTAACACATGAAGATGTGCCTGCTCCAAGGACATGCGATCAACTTCAACGACATCTGAACCTCCTATCGGTTTATCATCATCCTTCCTTGCCGGAATTCCAATTGAATCTAATTCCGATAAGAACTCATAACAAAACTCAATAGCTTCTTCTGCTATGTAACATTGAGCAATACAACCTTCTGGGCGATTACGATTTCTCACATAACCCTTTAATACTTTCATGTACCTAACACATGAAAAAGAAAACTAAATCGATACACTTATTTACTTATATTAATACATGATAGTAAAGTAAATTGACCTAACCTTTCAATTGGGTACATCCATCGAAAGAAAACAGGACCGCAAAGTTCGACCTCCCTCACAAGATGCACCATTAAATGCACCATAATGTCAAAGAAGGATGGTGGAAAGTATTTTTCTAGCAAACACAATGTGATCACAATTTCATTCTGAATTTCTTTTAGTTTTTGCAAGTCCACTACTTTGGCACAAAGGGCATTGAAGAAAAAACATACTCTCATGATCGCATATCTCACATGTTTTGGCAATACCGATCGAATTGCAATTGGAAGAAGTTGTTGCATTAGAATATGGCAATCATGAGACTTCAAGCCATACAATTTCAAATCTTCCATAGAGACATGGCTTCTAAAATTAGAAGAGTACCCATTCGGGACCTTAAGGTCATCCAAAGTTTGGCAGAACATTTTTTTTTCCTCTCTCGATAACGTATAACATGCTGGCGGTAGGTATGTCCTTTTTTCATTAACCTGCGGTGCTAACTCACTTCTTAAGCCCATTTTTTCAAGGTCGAGTCGACACTTCACCCCGTCTTTCGTTTTTCCTGGAATATTAAGCAAGGTTCCAATGATACTATCACAGACATTCTTTTCAATGTGCATGACATCTAAGTTATGTCGAATAGGCAAATCCTTCCAATAAGGAAGTTCAAAAAATATCGATTTCTTCTTCCAAAAATTTTCAACCCTATTGTTACTAGGACCGCCTTTTTCAACCCCATTACCTACCCTCCTCGGTCTCTTACGCTTTAATGATTTCTTCAAATTAACCGCCCTCACCTTTTTTGCCTTCTTTCCCCATGCAACCTTAAGTCTCCCAACTTTTATCAATATTTGTTCACCGCTTAAAGGTTCAGGGGAGGCTTGGAACTCTTGCTCACCGTTAAAAGCCTTTTTCTGGCTTCGAAATGGATGGTTTTGTGGAAGGTATCTCCAATGTCCCATATAAACGCACTTGCCACAGTGTTGTAATCTGATGGAATACGTTTTTTCACTACATATTGGACAAGCATTATAGCCTTGAACAACACTTCCAGATAAATATCCATACGCTGGAAAATCATTAATTGTCCACAAAAGTACTGCCCTCAAAGTAAAAGATTCTTGTTGAAAGGCGTCGTAGGCTTTAACTCCTTCATGCCACAATGTATTCAGATCTTCTATTAACGGAGCCAAATAAACATATATATTATTCCCCGGTTGTTTTGGACCCGATATCAACGTAGTCAACATTGTAAACTTTCTTTTCATACACAATTCCGGTTCAAAGTTATATGTGTTCAACATGACCGGCCAACAACTGTACCTACTACTAAGGGAACTATGAGGATTAATTCCGTCCGTTGATAGTGCTAATCGAAGATTTCTTGGTTCTGCTGCAAAATCGGGCCACTTTTCATCAACTAATTTCCAAGTTGGTGAGTCTGCTGGGTGACGCAACAAACCATCAACAATTCTATCATCTGCATGCCATGTCAGAGACTTAGCGGTCTCTTTAGATTGAAACCACCTTTTGAATCTCGGAATGGGTGAAAAGTACCATAACACTTTCGCAGGAACCCCTTGTTTCCCCTCATCCCTTTTTTGTTCTTTCAAATTCTTCTTCTGTTTGAACCTGGATGTTCCACAAGTGGGGCATTCAACAGCTTCTTTATACTCTTTTCTATAGAGTATACAGTCATTAGGGCATGCGTGTATCTTTTGAAAGTCCATTCCGAATACCGATAAGCAACGTTTTGCCTCATTACTGGATGAAGGCAATACATTGTTATCCGGAAGCATGTCGGCAATGATTGACAGCATATTTGAAAAGCATTTATCAGACATCCCACTCTTCGCTTTAAGATTGAATAGCTTGACGATAGCGGATAACTTTGTATACTTTTTACATCTTTCATACAATGGCTTCTCCGCATCTAAAAGCAACTTCTGAAAAATTTCTGCATTTCCTGTGAAGTCTTCTTTTATAGCCTCCACCATGTCAATCAACTCTTCAACATCCTCCATGGTATCCATATTAAGATCGTCACAGATAGGATCACCCATATTAACATCCGGCAGTGTTTCACGATAATCCTCCTCTCAGTGCCATTTCCATACAGTATAATTCGGATCGATACCCGAACTATACAAATGTTGTCTGATTTCTTTAACACCCATTTTTAATCTATTTTCACATTGATTACAAGGGCATCGTATGAAGTTCTCATCCAAGGAGGCGTTTTGAGCAACCCTAAGAAAATTATCAACACCTTTTATGTATTCTTTTGATAATCTGTCCTTGCTCATCCAAGACCTGTCCATTCTGGCCTGAGTATGTAAACCACCACGAGTGAGATATAAGCAATAAAAGATATGTAATTGTTAAAAATAATGCAATATTATACAACATAATATATTCACACCATTAGAAAATATCGTAGAAAGTATAATATCCCTCTAAAACTATCACATAGTATAAGCATGGGACAGTATTTATTGCAACACAGAACACAGGAGAAAGAACAATGACTTTAAAAACACACTTGTCACTTTTGGACTATAAAAATTGACAATTTTAAAAAGGAGAAAGAAAGATATGTCTGTAGAAATTCATTACATCTCGTGTGGAGGAGCTGAGATTTTTTTAACTAAGGTCTTGTTAGGTCTTGGTTATGTAAGATTAATCCAAGTAGATTCAAATAGCAGTGGGTGATGATCATATTCAATCTTAGGCAGGCCAGTACAAGAAACATTATTCCAAACATTTATCCAATCAATTCAAAAAAGGTCTGAATCAGGTATTAATATGTATATAGAACTATATCTTAACAAAATGAAATCAGACTTATTTGATAACGTCAACAAACAGTATTTGAATCAATGTTTTGATAACATCTGTTAGACCATCATCTCCCGAAACTCTGCGTCCAAACTCATCCCAATCGAACCATAAATCCCTTTACGCTTGAACTATAATTTTACTCCATTCATACTCATGGCAATCGAACCACATATGAAAATAAACAAACTCAAAGAAAGAGAAATAGAATGGGACTTTTATACCACGCCTCTTTAACTTCGATATTACAATTATCGATTACATCACTGACCTTTTCGTTTTTTACTATAGACTTTCGGGATCTTCACAGGAATATAATTAATGTGGGATAACTTCGTGCATCACCATAGACATACCCCTGTTGTTAACCTTGCATTGATATCTTTTGCAACCAACTGACTTTTTTCTTGAAAATTAAGGATTATGATTGATTTCTGATCTTGAAGATATATGAACACCATGTTAACAACAGGGGTATGTCTATTGCTGTCCTGAGGGCATTTTTAACAAAACACGCAAAGAGGATCATGAAGCAAATCAGTACTTGCAATGTTGGAAGAACTTGAGAAAATTTCATCTTCAGTAGGATAATCTGAAAGGATGTTGTTCATGTCGTCAGAAATTTCTTTATTTATAACTTCAAGAAAAGAATGTTCTACAGGTTTATATTATGTAGACCATAAATTTTGAAAGTGTTCTTGAAACATTTTAAAAATTTCTTCACTAGTCTCTTCCCACTGACCTTGATAATTTTTTAGTCTATTGATCGTAAGTTTTCTTTTTCGTCTCTGACAGAAGCATGATTTTTTTTGTGTGTTAAGGTCTCCAAGCTTCAGCCATTTCAAATGACTTTTTTGCTGCCAAAAACTTTCCTCTCTTTGAAGAGCAATATTAAGTTTTGCCCTAGTTTTATACATTTCACTTCTAGTGTTATCATTTGGCATTTGTTCAAATTCTATTTCCTTTATAAACATCAGATCTTCAAGGTCTTTAACTGTCTGAAAAACATTTTTGAAAGTTTCTTTATTCCAACTTCTCAATTTTTGATTTTAAATGTGTGATTTTTAAAGAAAATTTGGTCATAGGAGGAGCATGAATGTTTATTGACCAAGAATCTTTAATATCATCCTTAACATTTGAGTTATTACACCACAATGACAGAAATTTGAATGGTTTAGGATAATTATTTATACTACTCTTAATAGAAAGTAATAATGGACTATGATTATAGCATAATTTGTGTAAGTGAGTTATATTAGATTGAGGAAATTGCATAATCCAATTTTGATTAGCTAAACCTTTATCTAGCCTACATAATATGGTACAATTTATTCTATTGTTTGTCCAAGTAAATCTTGATCCAGAATACCCTAAGTCAATTAAGGCAGAATTAGAAACCATGTCTCTAAAATCTTCTATAGCATGAAATTATAAAGGATTGCCTCCCAGTTTTTCTTCATCACTTAAGACAACATTAAAGTCTCCTATCACTAGCCAAGATTGGTTAGCAGAATCAGATTTTATATTCCGATTTTGATTATAACATTCTCTTCGATTTCGGTTCTAACATTGGCCTTTTGTAAGTGAATCTGTGCTCAGCCTAGTGTCTTCATTTCCGAATGCATGGTGTTCTGAGAGGTGGTGATGTTCTCAAGTTATTTTAATACTTGATCCATCATGGATGGATCATGGTCTTCTTTAGTATACATGGAGCATACTGCGTATCAAACATGATAATCATGGGCGGGGACTTCACTGATGAAACCTAGATGATCGGTTGAAGCGTGAACTCGAGTTTCCAAGGTAAGAACTTAGTGTGAATTATCTACTAATAATGATAACTACAGAAAAATTCGGGGCACTTTCGTTTAGGATTGGGTAGACATAAGGACAATACATAGGGGGAGAAGAACTCATATATGAATGATTTTTTTATGCAATTCTTTTATCTGTGTTTAACCATATGTGGACGATATTTTTTATTTTATTTTATTTGGAAGTATCTTCTAAGGAGAAGAAATTAACATAGTCCCGTTAAATTTGGGTTAACAGGGGTGAGCTCTCATTTTTCATGTGAGGAGCTAGGAAGTAATGGACTTTGGTATATTATTTTCTCAAATAAAATGTGGGTAGGTGAATCTAACATAAATGAATTCTGTTTGTTCGATGACTTGAGGATACCTATTATTTTATAATCTGTGAAGAAAAGGAATTTATTCAGCCTAGAATCTGAGGGGTTTTCGACCAGACTCGGACTATTTGATAATTTTTGAAATTTTACAAAATGATTGGCCCGTAAGTATATGTTCTTTTTGTGTACTAGGATGTTTACTTAGATTTTTCTCTATATGCAAAAGGGCAATGGGAGTCGGTGATCGGTGGATCGCTTTTCATTATCATGGATCATGGTTTATTGACTGCTTAAACTGAAAAACCTTTAAGGTACCCATAAAACTACTTTACCCTAGTATTAAATAACTACTAAAGCTTATTCGATATGCCCCAATATTGAAGAAACTTCAAATGTTCCCTGTCACCAAGACTTTGGTATGGAGAGAAAAGTTGTTTGATATATCGGACGAGTGGGTAAAAAGAGTGAGAATATTGATTCGCTAGTAGCCTTTTGTCTGACCGCTTTTGGCCTCACAGGTATAAGGTTTAAATAATATGAAAATCAGGACTATGTAGTGTGCGATGTAAATAAGTAGTCTTTATTTTCAAATATTTTGATGTTTATTTTATCGCCATGTCCTTTACGTGTACTTATATGTTTGAATACATGGGGACCTAAACACAAATCTACATTTCGAGGGACTATACAACAAAGGCCTCTAAAAAGTTCTAAAATATGTATGAAGTAGTCATGCGGTGGAATAATAGGAAAGAAGCTTAATGATAATTTGGTTCATTGATTTATTCCCAACGGAGTCGTCAATTGTGGTGTTATGGGCCCGGGGGGGGGGGGGGGGGGGGAGAGGCTTCGGGAAGTTCTTTTCGATCATTTGTCATGATCCCTATGGGGGTGATAAATTTCTTATCTCTCGTTATTTCCTTCAACCCGAGCTTGTGTTATAGTTTCGTTGGTCCAATGATTTGCCCCTAGAAGTTGTTAGACACCATTTTTAATTTTTATCGCATGCCCTTGGTTTGGTTTTGAGCTTAGATGTTCCGTGTGAGGGGTTATCGGTTGTTCATAGTAGCTAGTTTATTTATATAAAAATAAACAGTAGATTCAGGTTAGCCCTTTCAGGATAATCCTAATGAAGGTTTAGGTCTACGAATGGTCCAAATATTCTTATTGTATGTTTCGAGAACTGGATTACGAGTGGGGAAGGTGTTAGGTAACCCACTTGTTCTTTATTCTTACTTAATTATATGCTTATTATCGCTCTTAGCATTAGGTGATTTCCTTTTAGTTTATTTCATAACATGCTTAGAGACCTTACTTTGAAAATCCCTTAAAACGTAGGTATGCTTATGTATGAAAATAGTATGCACGAGAGGTATATGAACGTCAATTAAATCGGTGTGGGTACATAGGGATTATTGTGTATGAGTCTGTATTCGTGTAATGGGTGGTCGTTTGTATGTATGTAAGTGTGCGAAGAAGATCGTCTTAGGTAACGGGTGGCCGTCAATATATCTATATAATAAGGAGTAGAATTTGAACACTATTCAATAAGATCATAAGCTAATTAGAGGTTGAGATTAAAACACCAATGCAAGAAATCAAGGGTTGGAATCAAATACCCATGTTACCATTTTTACCCCTTACATAATTGGTTTCCCCAATGTATATGGCTAAATCTCTATAAAGCTTATGTTTGCACCCATGTATATGGCTAAATCTCTTTAAACTCATTATCTCTCAATTTATTGGTTTGATTGTTCACTTTTCGTTCAGTGGTTTTTAGTGTTTGAGAGCTCAATTTATTACACCCATGTATATGGATAAATCTCTATAAAGCTTCTGTTTGTACCCATTATCTGTGTTCAGTGGTTTAGGCATACTCCGTGTTCTTCATTTGTTAAGTAATGTTGCAGAACTGCTCGAGTATATGAAGAGGTCAGATTTTTATAGAGTTAAATACAAAGGAGGTTCTGATATAATTGGTTCAATTTCTCATGGAAGAATAAAATGTATGGATAACCTTTCGGATTAGTACTCTACAGTAATCAGAAGTACAAGATATTGGATTCCAACTCCAGATGGTAATTTTTCAACTAAATCTGCTTAGAACCTCATCAGGTATGCTAAACCAATCTCTACATTGTTTAAATTCATTTGGAACTATAATAATCCTCACAAAATATCTATATTCCATTGTTGCTCTAATAATTCTGAATCTCTGCATCTAGATGCCACTGTTTCTATAATAATTTTGAATCTCTACAACATTTATTCTTAAATGGTCCAATTGCTCAATCGGTATGGAAACATTTTTCTCAGCTTCTTGGAGTGCATATCTCTTAGTCATCTATTTATATGGTGGTTAAGAATTCCTAAACAAAATTACCTCAAATTTGTATGGAAGATTTCAAATCTGCTTCAATTTTTATTAGTATCCTCTCCATTTTTGTATTGTAGATTTGTTAGTATCCTATCCAAATATGATAATGAAGGATGCATCTTTATTTTTTACAAAAATTGAAATGGGACTCACATATGGAAAATAAAATTTGTATTGTATATTTAAATGAATTTTCCATTGTAGATAGGTATTTCACAAACAGCTTGCAAGCAGGGCAGTTGTGTATAGTATATTGAAATGCATCTTTATAATCTGTTTTGTATTGTATATTTGTATTGTATATTGAAATGCATCTTTATAATATGTTTTAATTTTGACAGCAACAACAGTTTGCTTTAGTTTGGGGGTTACAAATGTGGAATAGTTTGGGGGTTACAACAGTTTGCAAGCGGGGCAGTTGTGTATGATTTTTGATGTGGGAAGTTTTGTGTGTATTTTTTTAATCTGGGAAGCTGTGTGTGTGATTTTGATTTAGGTAGCTGTGCGTGTATGTGATATTTATCGGAGAGCTCTACGTGTGATGGTGTGATAGTGTGTGTAGTTTGCTTGATGATTACACAGCACATGGTGTGCATAGTCTCTATGTGTTGACAAGAACCATAGAGACTAGGACGAATAAGTTCCTTCATGCTACCATCAATGACAACAAAATTTTTGTCCACATTAGTTTTTCTCCAGTGACACGATTAACAAAGCAGCAAGTATTTGCAATAAGTGATCTCCTCGGTTCAATGATCATCAGATACAGATTTCGAGAAAGAACCAGCTCCCGAACAGTGTCAATAAGATCCCAGGGGGTGGAAAGGGCAAGAGATTACCGCAATTTCTTATACTGACATATAGTCATGTGGCAGTAGCAACAAAAATCATGAACGAGGGATCCTATTGCAGAACAATTGCAAAAACTCTTTTCAACGCAGCTGCCTAATGCAGTCTTCATCTCCTCTTTAGGTTTGTCCTCCTCTATATCTTCAGGTATGCCTTACAACTTGGGTTTTTATTTCGGGGAACACTCACCATATGACTAATGCTTCATTAGTGTGGCAGTTTACCAAATTGCTGTATTTTTTGTCCAGTGTTATTACGTGTTGAGCAGTTGTTGGGTAGAAATTTACCAATCTTCTTGGCGGGGTGAAGTCGACTAAAGTCCAGTGCCAACGACAGTTTTGTGTTTCTTTTCACACATAGACTTAGTTTGTTGGTTATCACATTTTTTGTAAAAGACTAACAACATTTGTTTGTTGGTTATCATGTTTTTTATTCAGTTTTTTGACGGAATATATATCTTTACTGTAATATTACCTGCCAAGGCAGTTTTTATTTAAGTGCCCAAATCTCACCAGGTACATCTGGTTTCTTGGAAGATTTCTAAAATTTGTTCTTTTTAGAAATACCAAGCATTTAGCAAGTTGGTAAATCAAATGCTGTGTGTTGTGAGGTCTGATTCATGCTTCCTAAAATAGTGTTCGTGCCCTGCGTCTTGCTAAGGCATTCTTTATTTCTTTATACATTAATATTGTTTGAAACATTATGAATTATACTTGGTTTACAGTTTGTTTGAATCAAAATTCTTATTGTGTTGTACGTACAAGACTACTTAGCATGAAAATGAGACTATACATTGGAAGTATCGTCAAAGATTTTCATTGGCGGTGATATTGGGGAAATATCTGTAATGTCTCTATTGAGCCTCCCCTATTCCAGGTACTCAATTCATATCTTTTTCGTTTTTCAATCGCATGTTTGTTTTAGCATAAAAATTTTTGATTTTTCATTTATGTTATCTTAATTCGGCTAATGATATTTATCTTAATTCTTTTGGGACCGCACATATGTGGTCAACAGAGTATTTATTTTGGTGTGTTGATTTTGATCCAGCACTTATAAGGGATGCAATTGGTTCTGTACGGGATCTGATCATGCGAAAAACCATGTGATCTTTCACATGGTCGGATGCAAATGGATCCACCTTTGGGAGTGATCTGAAATGGATTTTTCTGACTATGCTCTGGTTGTTCATAGAGGGCACGTGTGTGTTTCGGTTCACTTGGCTTTCAAAGGGTTTTACTTGATTGGTTACCACGTACATTGCTTAATTTTCAATGCATTGGTGGATTTCATGTGCCTAAGAAGCCGAGGCAATCTTGATTGAAGCCAATTCCATATTTTCCTACTCCATCTTTTTTATAGAAATAACACTAGATCAAAGGGGAGTTCAGTGGTTGAAACCTCTGTAAATAGAACAACTCACTCACGCATCGGACATATTTTGTGTGCCTTTATACCATTCACCGCAAAACATTTATATTTTTGTTTCTTGAATCTGTATGTGTGATTTTAGTGCTTGAAATTTTAAGTTTTGACATCTTTCAGTGGTAGTTTCTCTCACTTTTTTATTCAAATTTGATCATATATCGGTATAGAACTATCGGTGGTTATTGGTTTATCGACAAGAGGTGTATATACTCTCTATCTCTATATCCTTGACTCACACACGCTCACTTTTTCTCGATGTAAAAAAGTGAAGGAAACTGTGCCCAAATTTGGATATTTACTAAATGAAGGAAACGCGGCCAAATTTTCTAATGTGTTGTGACAAAGACTGTTTGATTTAAATTATACACGATTCAATATTTTGGAATTTTTTTCCCGTGCTTTCAGGCATAGGCATTCGATTGATGAATATTGTATATTTCATATTATATGTGAATTTGTTAGATGAATTTAGACTATTTGAATGTTGTTAGACTATTTGTTATTTGTTAATCAGGGTGAATAGTTCTATAAACAAAAGATATTATGGCCAATTGTTTTAAAATTACACTTTGTTTTGTTGGGAACGGTATTTTTCCCGTTTTGCATTTATGAACTTTGAAAATTTTTGCCGTTTTGTAATTACGTGCTTTCAAATTTTTCGCCGTGCCTTCAGGCATGGGCATTCCGCTAGTATATATATATATATATATAAGGGTGTGAGGAAGCTCGATTTGGGTAACGGTTGGTTGTTAATGTATATAAGGGTGCAAGAAACCTCGACTTGAAGATAGTTTGGTACCTCGAGTTGGTTACTCCGTATATGGACTAGAATCCCAATGTTTTTGACTGATTCCTGAGAACAGTTTTGAAAAGTATGTTTTTTATGTTTTGTATTTAATTGTGGAATTTGATTAGAACTTATTTAACCTATGAGCATGTCATTTCAATAAACATAGGTGTTGGGTTAAAATCGAGCTTTAAAATGTAAATGCTCTAAAATGCATACCCAGTCCCCTAAACAGGGGCCGGACTAATATTGACAGTTTATCACAATATATATATATATATATATATATATATATATATATATATATATATATATATATATATATATATATATATATATATATATATATATATATATATATATATATATATATATATATATATATATATATATTTCTCGAGGGAAAGCCCTTTGTGAAATGGCAACGTTTAGTCGGGAAGAACTTCATTTAAAAGCATTGACTTTAACAGGATGTGCGTAGAGGTTTGACTCTTTCTCTTAGAGGAAACAACTTTCTAGAAGTACGAACTTCACTAAGAGGAAGTGACTTTCAAAAGTATGGACTTTTCTCGGGGGAAAGTGACTTTCCTACAACACTAACTTCACTTTGGACTTTTCAAAACGAGCTCGAGTATCTCGAGTTCTCGGGATTGAATAACATTTTTGATCTCTTAATTATTTTGATTTTAATTTTTTAGGATTTATTGACATCTTAAATTGTTCGGTTTTATTTCATATTGATTGAATGCGTGGGTTGGATGAATTTTCTTGAATTATTAATTGGGAGTTCTTGTATGAAACATGTCTTCCATTTTAACCTATTTATATAGGTGAATTAAATTTTGAGGACTCTTTAATGGATTTCCCACAATAAAGAGTGGATGGAAGATAGTATGAGAGATGCTGATAAGCATGTAAAGGGCGTTCATGAATTTATTAAATATATAGGTATAAATCTTAATAGAGATAAGATCCCATGTCCGTGCACCTATTGTATGAACAACAAATATTAGTCTTTGGAGGACATTACGTTTCATATTATAAGATGGGGTATGTCGTAATACTGTAATATATGGACATTCTATGGGCAAAAGAATATATCATATGTTCTAAAAGAATTATCGGTACCCGATCAAGTGGAAGTGATGAATGGTTTGTTAGCACATCGCCCTTTAACCCACCTAATTGATAATTCTTATGGAGTCCACCACCATCAAAACCACCAGTCTATGGATACAGATTATGTTCATTATGACCTAGTTAATGAACACTGTGCATGAGAAAAGAGTTCACATTATTGATACCTAGGACAAAGGATCCCAACAACATTATTGATATTTTCTTAGCCCCGTTAATTAACAAACTTAAAGAGTTATGCGATGAAGGCATGTGGTCATTTAACACTCATAAGGCTAAATAGTTCACACTTAAAGAAATAGTGTTGTGGGAGATCAAGGACTTTCCTACCTATGGGAACTTGTCCAATTGCAATGTTCATGGTAATTATGTATATCCCATATATGAGGAGGAAATTGATTCCACTTAACTACAACATAGTGGTAAGATATGTTGTGCCAATCATCATAGATTTCTACCGAATAATCACCATTTTAAGAACGATAAGAATAAATTTTTACCTATTGATCAAAAGAAGGCTGATACACACACAATGACGGATCTAGGATTTTAATTCAGGACGGCCGGAACTGTAAGATTGAATTTTTTTTCACAACTCAAGCAAAACATCATTTAACATGTTAAAATTAACGAGTCCGACTCGAAAGAAACCCGAATATGACAGGTCTGACTCAAAAGAAATTCGAATATTGAAGGACACAAAAACGATACTGCACAATTACATATTAGGAACTAAAAATCTTAACAAAAACTCAAGTACTAAGCACTAAATGAATTGACCCTACATTTCTAAACCTCTAAATACTATACATTAAGCATAACATTTTACATTATGTCAAAAACTAGATATTTTACATTTAACTTAAATATTTTAAGTCAACCGGGACAATTAATGTTTAGTCGTTAGGAGCTAAGTATATTTTACATTTAGTTCACCTTATTTTTTAATTTTGCAACAACTCCCCTGTTTACTTTTTTGATAATTATTTTTTAAAGTTTAGGATAAGATAAAAAAAAGTTTGTAATTGTTTTAAGCGCCGAGGGATCTTTTGGAACAAAATTAAAAAGTTTGGACTATATATTAATTATAAAATTGTCAAACAACTTTTCTTCAAATGACCCTACTATTTTTTGCAACAAGTCATTAACCAAAATTATTAAACATTGAACATATAAACTGAAAAGCAAATAAAATTACGCTTGAAACTAATGACACTCAACTATTTCTTTAATGTGTGTTTTTAAAAAAAAATGACAATATATAAACTGAATTTATAATAGACACAATTCTTTAAAGAGTTGCTAATAGTTGTAACCAATCTAAACAAATAAAGGTTTGAACAATGCTTGGCACAAACATAACTATTTACTAATGTAAAAAGAGTTAAAGCAACGTACGCCGGGATAGAAAACAGGAGAAGAGGGAAGGCGTCCCAGCTGCAAGCCTGATAAAAGACACAATAAAAAGGAAGAGAAATCAATTAGGTTTTCAAACAAAAATATTACAAACACATACAAAAATCAAGAACGGATCGCATATACACAAATCAAGAAATCGCACACACACATATCAAGAACAAATCGCATATACACAACACATATACACAAACCCTTGCAAATCTAAATTAGAGCTTTTTGTACCTGATTGATGAATCTCGCCGGCGCCGGAGGTGATGAGACGTGAGAGAGCTGGAGGTGCTGTGAGCCAGAGTTTGCGTGAGCGAGACAGAGAGAGAGAGAGAGAGAGAGACGTGCGACCCAGATAGAGGGAGAGTCAGAGAGAGAGAGCGACCCACAGAGAGAGAGCGACCCACAGACGTGCGACCCACAAAGAGTCAGAGAGAGAGAGAGCGAATTTTGAGGGACGAGAGAGGGAGAGAGGGACGGGTAGTTGATGTACGGGAGAGGGAGAGGAGCGAATTTTGAGGCTCCAAATTTTTGGAGCGAGGGAATGAAAAAAATTAGCACCGCCTTTTTTTTTCATTTATCTCAGTTTTTACCCCAAAGATGAAAATAACTCATATATATTTGTGTCATCTATATATAAATATGAGATAAATGATTTATTTTTTATGTCAATTTTATTTAAATTGAAATAAAAATTTACTTTCAAAGTAAAATTGACATAAATGAATATTATTTATGTCAATTTACATTTGTCTGACATAACGTTCATTTGTAAATTGACATAAATGATATTTTTTCTTGTAACTGACTGAATGTTGAGTCTTAAACACATCCTTAAACCTCTAAGGATAGCCAGAAGCTCAGCTCTGTTGTTAGAACAGGTACCTTCAAAAGAAGAAAATGCCTCGATGAGAAGACCTTTATAGTTTCTTATGATGCCACCTGATCCAGCAAAACCTGGATTGCCTTTAGAGGGTCCATCACAGTTTAATTTGAAGACACCTTTAGCTGGTCTAAACCACTTAATCAGAAGAACAGAAGGCTGCTTAATGATTGAAAACTTCATATCGAATAACTGAGAGATATGCTCAAAAGAAGAATCCTTAGAGAAGAAATTTTTTAGAGAACATAAAGACACTTGATCAATAACCCGAGTAATTATCTTCTTGTGACACATTTTGATACCTTCAAAACTACTTTGACTTCTACTTTTCCATAATTCCCATATGATAAAGCCTGGTAAAATGGATAGTAAAACTTGGATGAAGTCTTGGGCTGGTCTACGAAGCCCAGGACATAAGCATGAGATTAATAGAAGAGAATGAAATCTGCAAACCAAACATATTAGCAAAGAAGTACCAAGTGCAATTGGACCATTTAGAAACAAGCGATCAGAGATTCTTGGTGTTTGAGGCAGCAAGAGCATATAGAAGACAACTGAATTCCCTTAGCTTACAAAGTTATTCATCCATACAATATCAATGAGAGAACGATCATCCAAACGTCTGTTTTGCATTTAAAGATATTTAATCGATTTTAGGATGAAAATTTTGAAAAAGCATAATTTTATTCCTTCAAATGTTTGGCTTTCAAATTGACTATCATCAATTCTTTTTTTGACTCAAATTGCGCGTTTTTTTTTTTGTTGTTGTTTTTTTTTTTTTTGGGGGGGGGGGGAGGGGGTGGGTTGAAGAAAGGAGGGATGTACTCTGTAATTTAGTTTCTCATGATATTTGGTAAAGTTTAAGACATTTTTATGTGTAAAATATATAAATAATATTCATATTATGATAGTAATTGGACCAAAATAACTATTACCCTCTCCATCCCTCACCTTCCGCTTCGGCCACCCCTGCCCCTCTCACTTGCGACGAGAGTGGGGGACGTCCACAAGGGTCCCTCAAATCCAAAAGGAAGATAACCAGTGATCCAAAAAATTCAAACCCGTCATGTGGGTCTCCCCCGGTTTGGTCAGTCGTAGTGTTGACTCGTGTAACAGTCTTCTCGACTGTGAAAGACCAGCTCACAAAGAACATATCAGAATTGTTACGATAAGAACTACTCTTCTGGTGGTAGATCGGACTTGCGATTTTGAAGATATATTTTTTGGTTTTTATTGTTTATTTTTGCATTTGCAGGCTACTTTTGGAGTTCTTTCATTCGTCTCCTATGTGGGCGTTTTATCAACTTTTATTATAGCTGTCGGGTTTTGGAGGTTTTGGTTCAACTGTCCCAGCAGTTCTTCCTCTCGGGTTGAGACTCAGAAGGTCTTCGTGGTTTTTTGGATTTCTCCCAACTTAACTAAGGTCTACTTATTTTTATTCCCTTAGAGTTTGAGCCTCACTCCTTGGCGCTGGTATTTTTGATGTGTTTGTCTCACATTATTCCACCGTCTGTTTGCCTTGTGCACAGACCTTGTTCGGAGCGGCTCGCCCTCTGGTATCTTCGGTACCAGTTTCTTGGTTTTGTTGCTGGGATATGTTGTGCGCAGACCCTAAAACTTGTCGGTTGTAGTATAAGTCTTTATCTAGGCTTTGTCCTAATTTTTCTGCTTTTGTCTACGTTTTTTCTCTTCTCTCCCTTCTACATAACTCAAGCTTGTTTGAGTTATGTTGTTCTTCTCTTTTGTTACCTCCCGGTTCATTAATGAAATCCCACTTGGGACGATGAAAAAAATAATAAAAAAAAAACAATAATTGATTTTACAATCCACTTTTGATTTTGATTCTGAAATATTAACACGCATTATGATCAGATTTTTATGTATCTGCGTTTATTAGAAGAATTTGACTCATGGTTCAAAGTATCGGCCGAGTTGACTCGGTATCGGCTGAGTCAACTCGGAATCGGAGGGCACCGATCCGATACCGAGAGACGTTTCAAACAAAACACTGAATCGGTCGAGACAGCCGCGATATCGCCCGAGACAACCGATTCTGAGACGCCTCGCCGCGATATCGGTCGAGACAGCCGCGATATCGGCCGAGACAACCGATTCAAACGATATTGTCATATTTTGTTTTATTTTTTTATAGAACTTTTATCTTTTACCATATTTCTTCGTTGTTGAAAATATATTGTAACATTTACAGAATGGTATTACTTTTTCAAAAGTATTAACATTAATTTTTTAAAACATAAAACTCTTTTTTTTTAAATGACTCTACTAAAAAAAATATATAAATCTTTTAAAAAGTAGTACTCTTTTTTTTTTTTTAAATGACTACTAAAACTCTTTTTTCAAAGAAATGTTATTTTTTACAAAAAATATTCAAATATTTTTGCAAAAAATATATAATGTACATTTATGTTTGTAAAAAATGTACATTTATGTACAAATATTATTTTGTACGTTTTTTGTAAAAATGTAAAAAAATGTACATTTTTGTTAAAAAAAATGTACATATTTGTAAAAAAATATATATTTGTACATATTTGTAAAAAAAGTGTAAATATTTGTAAAAAAATATATATTTTTGTTAAAAAAATGTACATTTTTGTAAAAATGTCATTTTATACGTTTTTGTAAAAATGTACATTTTTGAAAATTTTTGTAAAAAATGTTCTTTTGTACGTTTTTATAAAAATGTAAAAAACAATATACATATTTGTTAAAAAAATGTACATTTTTGTAAAAATGTTCTTTTGTACGTTTTTGTAAAAATGTAAAAAAATGTACATTGTTGTTAAAAAATGTACATTTTTGTAACAATGTTCTTTTGTACGTTTTTGTAAAAATGTAAAAAAATATACATTGTTGTTAAAACAAAATGTATATTTTTGTTTTTCAATATTATTATTGGTTTACTATGCAATATTGAATCTGACAACTCTGTTGCGCTTCACTATAACTAATTCTATAATGCAATGCATATTGAATGATGAGTTTGAATGTATCTCATTGGTCCACATTGTTAATCTTATTTTTTTAAAATTTTCTATATTTTTTTCGGAATTTTTTGCGCTCTCTAAATAGCGTATCTTTGCGTATCGCCCGATACCGCGACCGAGTTGACAATCGGGTGTCCGATATCGGGACCGATACCGAGACTTTGAACCATGATTTGACTCATTGGTGCTTCAGCCATGCATTTAGTCGCCTCATGGTGCTACAATTCATGATCCCCTCACGAATTAAGAGTTATTTGTTTCGGGAGTAATACTCTGACTCCTAAAAGAAAATCTTCAAATTATTTTTTGAGGAATAATGATATGAGTATCAAAACCTCTCCAAAAGTGACGTAGATTTCACTTATTCTCTCAATTACCTTTTAAGTGTTGCTTTGTGATACGAGTTCCGACAGAAACACATAAAATTATTGTTTTTAAGAGAGATTTTGAGAGAATTAATTGAAATTCATAGAATGACTTTTTTCTGAGACTCAGATCATTATTCTCGTTTTAGACTGTCCTAAATTAAGTGGTCACTTTGAAAAACTTTATAAAATCTCATGATATTTAAGTAAGTTTTTGTTTTGATTGTTGACTACATCAATATCCCTTTTTCTTTTTTCTTTTCAGTTTTCACTTTTGAATTAAGACTTTTAATACTAGACCGACGGAGTATGATGTTGTCTGGTTTGAACTTTTTTTTTAATTTATTTATTTAGCCTTTTAAATTCTAGATATGGTAAATTCACGTATATTGTTTTATAATGCAACTGCAAAGTTTGAAAAACAAAATGTCAATTCCAGTTAGACTCAAAAATTACATGTGAATATACTATTATAAATTTTAAGAAAACACAAAAATATGAATCAAACAGGCTGTAAAGGCAATAATGGGTGCGAGTCAAACCCATTAGTTCTCTATCATGTTCACAAAGATTAGGGCGTCAAATTAAAACATTTAAGCTAAGTACAAAATATCAACTTCAACAATCCAACTCTTCACATGTAGGTTGAAGATGTTTTGAATTGAGCCAATGTTTGATAAGATATTTATGAACAAAATATTACGCATTAGGTGAAGAAAAAACATAGTTGAATTTTTAGTCATCTCCATTATACAACTTCAAACATTCAAGTAACAAAACAAAAGAGGAGGTTAAATAGAGAAGATATATTTCAGTCTTATTTATTTTACCGCAGAAGCTACACTATGAGCCCAGTGTTTTAGATGATCTTTCATGTTGTTTTCATTCCTCAAAGCTGAAACATTTCTCCAATCCATGAATGGATTATTTTCTTTTATTTGATCAAATCCCTCCCATGATTCTGAAAGATAAGGCCTTGAAACTGCAAAATTTTCACCTTTTCTTCCCCTTCCTTGCAAACCAGGAATGATTGACACCAAACCGGGATCCTTATCATCTTCTTTAGTGAACACAAAACCCAAATCCATAAACCCTTTTAACTCCTCAGACTCAAGCTCAGACAAGCTCTTACTCTTTTTGCCACCTTTATTCCTTCTCCTTCTTTCTCCTCCTACTTTTGACTCAGCCTCTTCCTGTTTGGCAACTATTTTAGAGATTTCTTTAAACTCTTCCCCAGAAAATACAGTTTGGAGCTTCAACTTCACCATATTTGATTTTGGAGATGTTTTGCAACTCAAACATTGATCACTTTGAGATAACACACAAGGGTTTGGTTCTTCGAGTTTAGTTGTAGAATGAGATGAAGTTTGTTTGAATGGAAATATTGCATGTTCAAACCAGTAAGAGTCAAAGAGCTTTAGAATATCTTCAGCTGCCATTAGTGGTTGGCTTACAATGGAACCACTATTTGGGGAAATGAATAAGTACACAGCAAAAGGTTGTGGGGTTCAAATGTTTATTGGATAGCATTACATTATTGAGTGGGGACCTTGTTATAATTAATGCCATGTTATGGGGAACACTTTAGTGGGGATTATCGATATAGATAATTTTGTGCAGTTTATATTTAAATATTAGAACAACTTGTACTTCAAATGATTGTTTCCTCTTCTCGCCAACTCTTCACTCTAAGAGCACCCACAATGGAAAATACAAGAAAACAAGAGATTTGGTAACTTTACAGAATTTGACCCTTGTAGTGGTGGGCGAAAATGAACAAATTCTGTAAAAGAATTTGTAAGCGTTCTCCAAGTTTACAGAATGGTTACAAATTCTGTAAGGGTTCTTACGAACTTTATTTGTTCGTAGCAATTGATACGAACAAATAAAGTTCGTAAGAAATATAAATAATCATTTTTATCATATTTTTGGGTTCTTACGGACAACAAAAGTCCGTTAGAATTCCTACAAACTTCTGTTGTTCGTAAGAAGTATTAATTTTGTTTCCTACGAACTTTTATTGTTCGTAGGAATTATTTTGCAGATCCTTAAACGTTCACCATTGTGTACACAGCTAATTATGAAAGGATAAACCCACTTTCTATTTTGTAAACTACCTTTCGTTGGTCTCCGCCTCTCTGGATGCTCTAAGAATGCAAACTTTGTATGGCAAGGCCATGTTTGGGTTGGACTTTCAGTGTATGTATGTATATCTATCTATCTATCTGTTGCGCTAAAGCAAGACTATCTCTAGCGACCAAGACGATAAAACTCACTCGGGAATTTTATCAAACACTTGGTGTGCGGAAAACACCCAAGACCTTGTTCCCAAAATGAACTAGTGTGCAAACTCCCAATCAATTCAACCAAGCATCAATGAAGAGACAATAAGAACATACAAGCAATCATCAAAGCAAAACAACAACGATATACCGTGGTTCACCCAAATTTGGGCTACATCCACCAAGGAGGATTTCTTCTTTCTATAGATAAATGGAGGAACCCAAAGGTTATACACACACACAATTTATCTCTCTTAGAAAGTCACTCACAACCTCACAAGAACTCACCCCTCAAATGGGAGCTCTACCTCTCTTTAGCTTTGATAACTCACAAAATAGCTCTCAAACTTGTCCTCTCTCAAAACCTAGAAATGACACTTGTATTTATAGATTTGAGCCAAAATGGCAAATTTGTAAATAAACCAAAACTGAAAAAATAGGAGAGCCAAAATCAACAAACTCCACCTTGGCGATCCTGACGATCCAACCAATCTCTAGAATGCTGAAATTGAACCCGCTTGAAGACTGTCCCACCATCTACCAAGCTAATGCGATTCCCCCAAGCGATCCTCACGATCCAACCGAACTCGGAATGCAAACATCAAATCCGCTCTAAGATCATCCCGACATCTAACAAGCCAATACGCTCCACCCGACGCTAAGCCACCCCAAACTTCAACCATGAAGTGAGATACCGCAAGTCTTCACTCCAAGACTCCAAACGACTCCACCCGCCGAGGAACCAAGTTCTAAACTAAGAACTCTCCATCTCATGCATCCGAATGCTTCCCATGTAACCATACGGTGAATCTCGCTCCTCATGTAACCCGGTGAGTACACCCCCACACAATACATATAGCATACACCCTCTTTACATGAAACATTCAAACACATCAACACCATCTTCCACCATGAGAAATAACCACGGATGAGAGGGAAAATTCCTCACCTCTCATGCCCTCCAAATCTCACCCTCGAAAGATATACCAAGTCTTTGTCACGAAAAACTCCCGTTTGCCAATGCTCGCAAACAATAACTCATCGACCTTCCTTGAACTAGCTACACACACCTCGAATCCATCACAGTCCTACACCTCCTCGATTCGAATCGGCCAATGCATGTGTGCAACTAAACCGGGTCAACATCACCCGTTGGCCCTGGAGGGGGACTTCGATCCATCCCCTCCACTAGTAGGTATTCTCCCATCACTACCGTCTACTCTTGGAAAGCTAGCACCCAATGTCTCCACTTTGTTCACAAACGAGACATGCCTCGAATGTTCGATCACTTGTGCACACCGCTTCCTTGTCTTCCTCGAAGTTTGATTTAGACGATACAACCCCTCTCTCTCCTCTCCCCTCGCTAGGACCATACAACCGCGTGTGACTTTCAAGACTCTACCCGCCACCGACACCCGGCAACCCTTGGAATCCAAACGGCTAATGGATATCAAATTCTTTCGCAACTTTGGGACATAGGCCACACCACCCAAAGTGCGTTCCACCCCATCGAACATCTTGAGTTTCACCGTCCCAACACCCTCAACGGAAACCTTCTCTCCGTTAGCCAAAGACATGGAACCTTTTCCATTTTCTGTGAAAGTCTCAAAATATTCCCTCTTGGAGCAAACGTGATCCGACGATCCCGAATCTAATATCCAATCATCTTGGGAAAGAGAGTTAACCTTGGAGATTGTGAGAAGTTCTCCAAGTTCATCTTCATAATTCGCACTCGCTACCGTTGCCCTCTCGGAATCAACCTTGCCCTTAACCTTGTCGTTCCACAAAGGACATTCTCGGATCATATGACCCCATTCCCGACACTTGTAGCATTTCGGCCCTTTACCACCAACACCCCTCGATCTAGACCTACTACCGTCATTAAATCCCCGGTTAGAGTTCCTCCCGCCATTTTGCCCACCTCCATCTCTCGCCATAAGGCCTTCACTATGGGAATACCCGTCACCTCCACATTTCTTCTTTCTCATCGTGACATGAGATTGAATATCTTGCACAACCTCGTTGCACCGGAGCATAGACTTCCCAAACATGAGCGTGGTCACAAAATGCTCGTATGAATCGGGTAATGATGCAAGCAACAACAATGCTCGATCCTCCTCAATGAATTGAACGTCTATCCGGTTCAAGTCATTTATCAAGGCATTAAAAACGTTGATATGCTTCATCATATCCTCACCCTCCTTCATCTCAAGCTTGAAGAGTTTCTTCTTGAGGAACAATTTATTTGACAACGACTTTCCCAAATAAATCTCTTCAAGCTTATCCCACATGCCTTTAGCCGTGGTCTCCGCTATCACGTTATTCAACACATCATCCGTGATAAGCATCTCAATACACGAAGCCGCTCTTTGATCAATGTCAATCCACTCGGCATCGGTCATGCCTACCGGTCGTCCCTCTACCCCCAACAATGCTAATTGCAACCTCTGTTGGACAAGAACGCCTCGCATTCGTCTTTGCCATAACCCGAAATTGATCTTCTCATCAAAAGCCTTCATGTCCGTCTTCATTGAGCCACTCGATCCATAACTCGGATCCCATCTCTTAGAGCCTCTGCTCGTAGAGGTTGATTCTCGAGTACTCTCCACATTTTCCGTCATTTGGAACAAAAGCAAAAGCTATGCCAAAATTGCCAAAATTGATTCAACCTCGAACCAAAAATACCGGGCAAACAATGCAACAAAAGCTCTGATACCACTTGTTGCGCTAAAGCAAGACTATCTCTAGCGACCAAGACGATAAAACTCACTCGGGAATTTTATCAAACACTTGGTGTGCGGAAAACACCCAAGACCTTGTTCCCAAAATGAACTAGTGTGCAAACTCCCAATCAATTCAACCAAGCATCAATGAAGAGACAATAAGAACATACAAGCAATCATCAAAGCAAAACAACAACGATATACCGTGGTTCACCCAAATTTGGGCTACATCCACCAAGGAGGATTTCTTCTTTCTATAGATAAATGGAGGAACCCAAATGTTATACACACACACAATTTATCTCTCTTAGAAAGTCACTCACAACCTCACAAGAACTCACCCCTCAAATGGGAGCTCTACCTCTCTTTAGCTTTGATAACTCACAAAATAGCTCTCAAACTTGTCTTCTCTCAAAACCTAGAAATGACACTTGTATTTATAGATTTGAGCCAAAATGGCAAATTTGTAAATAAATCAAAACTGAAAAAATTGGAGAGCCAAAATCAACACTATATATATATATATATGCAGGTTCTGTGCAAATTAAAATTTGCATACTAAGTTTGCACATTATTTTTTAAAATAGCAAAAAAAATATTTTTGCTATTTAAACATTTCAAAGAACCCATATAAAAAAAATCAGTTCAAATTTTTTTTTCTATTTAAAAAAAATCAGTCAAATTGTCGCAATTTTTAAAGTGCTTAAAAACTGTGAAAGTTTGACCGATTTTTTAAAAAAAGTGGAAAAAAAAATTATGTTAGATTTTTTTTGTTTCATATTTAAACGTTTCAAGGAACCCATATAAAAGAAATCAGGTCAATTTTTTTTTTTTTTTGCTATTCCAAAAAAAATGATGTGCAAACTTTAGTATGTACAGAAGCCTGCGTCTGAGAGAGAGAGAGAGAGAGAGAGAATATACTGATATTGTGTGGACTATCTCGCATATTAGTGCGGACATGGACATGTGTCACCTAACGGTGAACCCGAAAATTATTGGCTAAATTATCGAAATTCTCTCTCTTTTTTGGGCTCACCGCCATGTGACACATATTTAGTCTGCACTGTTGATATGCGGGACAGTCCAAACTTGAGAAGTATATATATATATATATGCTAAAGGCCCCCACAACATCTGTCGCTGGAACCACCAGCTGAAAAAAATAACATGGATATTAACACCCACACAACTTGTAATTTATAGAAAAGAAAAAAAAAAGAATTCAAAACACACATGAATTGTAAATATGCAAATGAATTGTAAAAGGTTTGGTATCTCAAATGGTGATTGAAAATCCCTCATGCAAGACTAGTCATTTGCAGTAAAATATAAGATCCCAATTTGTTTTATAGATGCGTGGTCCCAATTCAAAATAAGGCATACGGAATTCCCTCATGTGGTTGAATACATTAAGAAGACGTGGTTGCCAATGTTTGAAGAGTTTACACTACTGTGGACGAATAAGATTAAGCACCGTGGTAATCGTACAACAAATAAGGTTGGGGGTGCTCATGCTCAATTGAAAAAGCAACTTGGGCCATCAAATCTATCATTTGTAGAGTTGTGGAAAGAAGTGCATGTTCTTTTGACTGCCCAAGTCACACAGATACATGCTGACTTGGAGATATCACAGGATCTCGCTTGGCACACACATAACATTCCTGAGTTTAAGCATTTATGGGGGCATATTTTGAACTATGCACTTGATCTACTAGTGAGGGAGATTGATCTAATCGTTATTATGGGAGTTAGTGAGCATACATGCGGTCATGTCTTTCATTTAGTTTTTGGGTCACCATGTGGTCATGAGATGGCATTGTATGGTACACAAGGGGCAAGACCGATCCTTCTCGGTGCTGTTAATGTACATCAACAACCACTTAATATTGTGCTGAATTTACAGAAACATAGTAAGGTTGACTATGATCCCAAGATGATTGATTTTAGAAAGCAATCGTCATAGTCGACTGAGTATAAAAGGAGGGTTCTTCTTTTTAAGTTGGATGATCTTGCAAGTCTAGCCGATAGCGGTTTGTTGAATACACAACCGATTATGACTAAGGGTAGTCCACATTAAAAATTAACTGTTAAGGAGAAAAAAGCATGCCATGTCAACAAAGCGTGATCAAAACATCCAAGCCACTTAATGACTTGGTTGTGGAAGCTACATCCCCAACAAAGAAAAAGAAATCGAATATGACATATATTGTCAAATGTAACTTGTAATAGTGCCTTTTTTCCAACCGTTCGTGGAGAATTTGATGGACATTAGGTAATGAAAAGTCTTGTTATAGGGTTATAGTTCTCAGAGTTGGTTGGAATGGTTCGACAGTTGATTCATTGAGATATCCCCAAAGAGATCTTATACATGATCTAATTATCAATAAAATTTGTTGTCCTAGTTTGTTTCTTGGGGCATTAAGACATGCTCCAAGATTTCGAGGGCCTTGAATTGTGAAAAATCATCGTGCAATAAGGAAGGTTAGTATCAAGTTCTTGAGATGGCGTTCTTGGCCGTGCAAGCATGCAATTGTGTCGTCATGCACTTTTAAAATCGTTGTGCCTCACATTTGTGTCGTTTTGCAACCCTCTACCTCAAAATCCAATATAAATCATAATAATGCTAAATGTGGATAACATGCACTATGTTTATGTGCAACCTAAGGAAAATTGCCCGCTCCGACCAATATCGTGTATATGGAATGACCATCACGAGTCACAAGATAAAGGGTGGAAATAACTTTTTAATGACCGTATTAGATAATGGAACTCCATGTACCCAATTGATTTTGATTCACGGGATATGTCCATAAATGTAAATTATAAGATGTTACATTGATCTTTTTTGTTACACATATACTTATGATTAGAGGATGGTGATATGTTTGGGATTGTATTTTTTGGTTCTTAACTTGTATTTGTGGATGTTAAAAATATAAAGGGGTACACATGTAAAGTGAATGGATATATATCAATGGAAACTTTTGTTAAACGAAAATATAATTAACCCTTTGATTAATATTTATAAGGACATAAATTTTCAATTGGGTCCCTGTATTGTTTTGACTTAATTCCGTACACAAAACTATGTTTGTAATATGTCATAGGGAGATTTTTATTGTATCATGATCTCACTTGGTCTATGACGTATTGAAGAAAATTGAAGACGTTGCGGCAAAGCTTCAAAGATTTTATCATGCCGAAGTTTAATTGGTGCAAGTTTACTCGTCTTCAAGTTAATTGCATTCCGAGATCACTCAGGTATGAATGCGTATAATTAATGGCGCTCGGAATTATTTTTATAAAAGATAAGGATGTATTTTTATAAATAAAAATGTTTTAAAATGTATTTAAAAGTGTTTTAAGTGTTTACACAGCGTTTTATTCTGATAAGCTCGAAAAGGAGTTTGACTAATTTGGATCTCTTTTAAAAGAGATGTTTCCTTCAGAAAGTCAAAAAGTCAAACTTTCGCCCTGTTGTTCAAACGACATAAGCTCTCGTTCAAACAAGATGCCTATGTCGCGCGAACGACGTGGCATTGTTGTTCGAACGACACTCTTTTTGAGGTGGCGCTTAATTGTTATTTAAAGCGTGTTTGCATCAGAGTTTCGTAGGTCTGCATTCTATAAAAATAGTATACCATCCAGTACGAGTTTGGCACATATTTTCTAAGGTTTAAAAGATTAAACACATCCTTAGAGTTTGCAAAGATCCGACTTATCATTCTTATATGCTTACGTGATCTTGCTGCACCAAGTTTGTTTGTTCTATCATTAAACATAAGGGTTTTACGGTGAAGAAAAGAGAATGACTTCTTGTTTGACATCGTACACGAATCAAAGCCAATCGGTGGACACCGAGACATTCGTGGAGTCGAGTGTTGTGGATAGGTATCGTGAAATATGGAATTTCTGCGTGGACACTATTAAAGAACGGTAGAAGATCATAAGGAGCTTCAAGACCCGTGGGGATCGAGTCATTGAGTAAGGCTAATCTATCTTTGTAAAACCATTATTCATAGTGATTGTCTAGCTTGGGCCATCCGAAGTTGTTTTCCTATTTTGGGGGTTTTCCTCGTACATCTGGCATTGTGAGTATTCTTTACTTTACTTTACTTGCTTTAATCACTAGATGCATGTTTAGGATTAATCAAGATAAAATTGGTTTAAAGTAAGAATTGGGTTTTCACAACTTGATTTGGTGCATAATTAAAAGTTGGATAATTTTCGGAGAAAATTGGTTTTGTTTAAAAACACACATATTGGGCACTTTCAAATTGGTATTAGAGCTAGAAAACATAATTTATTTGCTTTGTGATCCCGTGTGTTTGTTTATCTCTCCTGTGTTTATTTTCTCTCGATGGATTCTCTAAGCTTTGACGATTTACATCGTTTGAATTTAAAGTTTGCAAAACGTACTGAAGTTTTGGAGAAAGAAAATTATGGTATCAAAAATAGCATTGAATATTTGTAAAAATTTAAAATTCAAAGAGATATTTGTCATGAGAAGTTTAGTTCCTTGTTTAAAGATTTTACTTTATTAAAATTGGGCAGAACAGAGAGTGATGATAAAGTCCTCGTTTTAGAAAAAGAATTAGAGGATTTAAAAAATTCTAGAGTTTGTGCCGTTGAGGAAAATAATTCGATTACTGATTTTGTGGCACGAGAAAAGGCTCTTAGGGATAAATTTTCTCACTTTGAGGGGGAGCGATATAACTTTTTAGGGGTAATTGAAAATTTAAAGAAGGAGTCTCGAAAGTTTGAGGAGTCTAATCGTTTACTTGAGTCGAAATTTTTGAAGTTAAAATTTTTTTAAATAACTCGAGTAGTGATGCTAGTGGCTTATCTTGTTCTAGTGGTTTGAATGTAAAAGCCAAAACTATAGTTTATTTTAGAGCGTCAGCCGCATCCGACGGTGTTAGAAAAGGTCAACCTAAAGGTCCCGTTCCTTGTCGAGTTTACACATGTTCGCATTGTGGTAGGAAAGGTCACCTTAGGAGTTTCTGTTTTGATCTTAGAAAAGACCCTAGGAAGTTTAAACGTAGTGTCCCATTGGTTCCCAAAACCCGCTTTATTAGGTATACAACTGTTTGGGTTAGGAAATCCGTTTTAGAGATGCTAAATGCTTCGTTGGTTGATTCTCACATGCATGCACATGATTCATCTCTCGCTATTTCTTATGGTTAGTATCTTGCATGTTTTATCATACGCTAGCCCTTGCATCGTGTTTATAATTTGCTAGTGTTATGACATGTTTATCTCTTTGTATTTTATTTTTCTCTTGTTTGAGTCTTATTTGAAAAATAAAAAAAGATTTTGTTTTTGGAGAAAACTTTTGAAAAGCCAAAAAGATTTTCAGTTTTTGAGTTTATATGTTTGATGTGGCATATTGGTGTGCTTGGAACCCCCTATCGTTTCATTATCCATGTGGCTAGGACATTTGGTCATTATTATCGATGCTTAGAGTGATCTTAACCATTGTTTATATGGGGTTGTTTCGAAGTTGATATGCATTTTGATTCGACTTTGTATATATGCCAACATTGCACACATGCACGAGTTTATATAAATGTTTGACTTATCTTACATATTTGAATTTGGTGAGGCGTTCTTATCTCAATCTTGTCACCTATGCGTAAGTAGACTTAAGGATAAGTGTGCATGTAAGAACCGTTTACCGTGAGGATTTAAATTGGTAAAAATAATGAGTGATTCATGGGAAAGGTCTGCGAGAGTTCAAAATTAACTCGTCGTGAAAGCCACCGTTTAAAAGAGCCCAAAAGAAGATGCAATATGCTAAGAAAAGGGCAAAATTTATTTAGTTCATTCCAAAGAAAATATGATATTATTGAGGGAGTTTGGATGGGTTAAAAATTTAAACGGGTTTACACAATTAATCCTAATGTTGAAACATTGCAATTTGACACTATTGTTTTTAGAATCGTCAAAATTCTGGATTTTTGTGCATGTAGTATGTTTAGTTCATTAAGCTCACACTTTTATTGTCATACGACTATGATAAAGTTTGATGATCTATCGCTATCAATTAGAGCTCCTTGAACGTTTCGATGTGTTGGAATTGTGACTCATTTTTTGTAGTTTCACGCCCATTCATTCCATATCCATGTTTGAGCACATCGTTACGATGTTTGCATGTAACTCGCTTTTTTGGTTTTTATGAGTTTTTGTGTTTTGTGTTAAAAGACTATTGTTTTAACACTGTTTTGCTGCTATCAGGCCCTTCCTGGAATCTTTTTGAGGAAATTTTTTCACCGGGCAATATTATATTATATTTTTGGGATTCTGGAAAATTTTGACAGGTCGCGAGAAGTCGTTAAAACGACATCCCTATGTCATGCGAACGACATCTATCCTTCGTTCGAGCGACTCCTCACTTCGTTTAAGCGACGTCCTTGGCTCGTTCCAATAACAGGCTGAATTGTGGCTTCTGATTGGTTTGCAGTCCACTGGTTCAAATCGGTATATTTTTGTTGCTGCTGGAAGTGTTTCTGGACTGACTGGTTTATATGCAGGATTTGTGGGTTTTAATTTTTTTTGCATAAAATCCGTTTATCACACCTGATTAGATTGGTATATTTTTTGTGTGATTCCTTGGTTTACTAGCTACTGATTTGACATTACTTGATCATATTTAGCTGGTTGTTTTATGATTATCTAGCGATTTCAAATTAATTCAAATTGGTATATTCTCATGCTAGATACTTTCATTGGTTTATCTTTTCACCGGATTGTCTATTCGAGACAAGAAGGGGGAGAGATGTATGTGATGTAGGGGAGATTTGAGCATGTTTTGGTTTATATATATTTACAAATTGGTATCTCAAATTGGTATTACACATTGGTATCATTTTGCTGCTCAAATTTTTTAACAAATGATTTTTCAAAGATTATTCATATTGGTATCTATTATTATTTGGTATCATTTGGATATATATTGGTTTGATTTGTTACTCCGTACTTCACTTGGTATTTGTTTGTCTATTTCATGTGTGTTGGTATGCTTCAGTGATTCGAGATTTCAAGTCTACATCACATTCAGACAGCTCATGCTTGCCGGTGCTACATATTCTAGTCCGTGTCCTGTAACTTTTGATTTTGGGTTTATGGGATGGGATTTAGGCGTCATACGGCTTGATGGCCCATCTTAGGCATTTCACTGGTTTAGTTTTGTCCCGGAATAGTCAAAGGGGGAGATTTGTAAGGACATAAATTTCCAATTGAGTCCTTGTATTGTTTTGACTTAATTCCATGAACAAAACTATATTTGTAATATGTCATAGGGAGTTTTTTATTGTGTCATGATCCCACTTGGTCTATGACGTATTGAAGAAAATTGAAGACGTTGCGACAAATCTTCAAAGATTTTATCATTCCGAAGTTTAATTGGTGCAAGTTTACTCGTCTTCAAGTTAATTGCATTCCGATATCACTCAGATATGAATGCGTATAATTAATAGTGCTCGAAATTATTTTTATAAAAGATAAGGATGTATTCTTATAAAGAAAAAAGTCGTAAAATGTTTTTAAAAGTGTTTTGAGTGTTTACACTACATTTTATTCTGATAAGCTCAAAAATGAGTTGGACTAATTAGGACCTCTTTTAAAAGAGACTTTTATTCAGAAAGTCAAAAAGTCCAACTTTTGCCCAGTCGTTCAAACGACATAAGCTCTCATTCGAACGAGATGCCTATGTCGCGCGAACGACGTGACATTACCGTTCGAATGACACTCTTTTCGATACGGCACTTATTTGTTATTTAAAGCGTATTTGCGTCAGAGTTTCGTAGGTTTCGTAGGTGTGCATTCTGGAAAAACAGTATAGCATCCGATACGAGTTTGGCACATGTTTTCTAAAAAGATTAAGCACATCCTTAGAGTTTTCAAAGATCTGAGTTATCATTCTTATATGCTTACGTGATCTTGTTGCACCAAGTTTGTTTGTTCTATCATTGAACATCAGGGTTTTGTGGTGAAGAAAAGAGAAGGACTTCTTGTTCGACATCATAGACGAATCAAATCCAATCAGTGGACACCGAGGCATTCGTGGAGTCGAGTGTTGTGGATAGGTATCGTGGAAGACGAAATTTATGCGTTGGAACTATTGAAGAACGATAGAAGATCAGAAGGAGCGTCATTGAGTAAGGCTAATCTGTCTTTGTAAAATCATTGTTCATAGTGATTGTCTGGCTTGGGCCGTCCGAAGTTGTTTTTCCATTTTGGATTTTTTCCTCGTACATCTAGCGTTTTGACTATTCTTTACTTTACTTTACTTGCTTTAATCACTAGATGCATGTTTATGATTAATTAAGATAAAATTGATTTAAAGTAAGAATTGGGTTTTTCACAACTTGGTTTGGTGCATAATTAAAAGTTCGATAATTTTCGGAAAAAAATAGTTTTGTTTAAAAACATACATATTGGGCACTTTCAATATAAATTAGTTTAATTGTAATTAATGTAAATTTTAGTTCAATCTAATATATTTACATTAATGATTTCAAATAAATTCTTATTAAGTGATTATATATATATAGTCTCCTGTAAGGACTCCTTATGGTCCAGACTCTGTTACATACCATTTTTTTTAAATAGTAAAAAAATGAATTTTTTTATGAAACTTTATGGATATGATCTTCACGGTGAGAAGATCATCTCCAAATTTTTTCGTCAAAAAATTCAATAAAAAAAACCGTTTAGTGGTGGTGATATGTAAAAAAATAATATAAATATGAATTTTCAACCGTTGAAATGTTGGGTCTGCGCTAGCCGCTTTATGAATTGAATTTTTTGATGGAATTTTATGAATATGATCTTCTCACTATCGAGATCATATTCATGAAGTTTCATCAAAAGATTCAATCAATAAGTGGGTGAGATGATCGCCAAAATTTCAACGGTCGAAAATATATATTTATACCATTTTTTTACATATCACCTCATCTCAGCGGTTTTTTTATTGAATTTTTTATGAAAAAAATTGGATATGATCTTCTCACCGTAGAGATCATATCCATGAAGTTTCAACAAAATTTTTTATTTTTTTACTATTTTAAAAAAATGGTATGTCCCGGGCCCTGTAATATAAGGAGTCCTTACAGGAGAGAACCTCTCTCTCTCTCTCTCTATATATATATATATATATATATATATATATATATATTTGTTTTATTTGTATATGTTATACTTTTTGTGTCATTAATTATATACACTCATGCTTGTCATTTGTATATTTACATATACACACATATTTACTCTTAGTCCATATATAAATTTCATATTTTTTTAATATAAACTAGATATGCTATATATGCATTTATATTTTTTTTCATTCTATAATATATAATATAATAACTATTTTTATATATACATAATACTTTGTAATATATCATACATACACTATATGTGCTCTTATAATAACTGTTTACATCTCTTTTTGCCTTTATATGATTATATATATATATATATA
Source organism: Sambucus nigra (assembly GCA_949130495.1). Lineage (NCBI taxonomy): Eukaryota > Viridiplantae > Streptophyta > Magnoliopsida > Dipsacales > Adoxaceae > Sambucus > Sambucus nigra. The sequence continues at coordinate 215,488,599 of OX422214.1, read as the reverse complement.
TATATGAGGGCTGCTAATGGTACCGGTGTGGATGCACCGATTTGTTACACCGGTTGAGGTGGCCGGCTGAGGTGGCTTGGTAGGAAAGAGATCGTTTTTTTGTTTGTGTTCCATGTGTTTACTTGTTTTACTGTTTTTTTTTTCTTCAAAAATGTTTTTCAAAACTATTTTCTAAGAATGCTTGTAGTGTAAAAATTATTTTTTTAGAAATTATTTTTTGGTAAGATTTTTTTTGGTTAAAAAATATTTTTTATATATAAATATGTTAACAATTGAGACATTTTTTTAATATATAAGTTTGGGGAAAAATTTTGGTGTCTCTTAAACCTCAAAACATTGGTGTTTGAAAAATAAGGTATGCCGCTGGCGCGGCCCTTTAAACATAAGAGAATATTGAAAAATTGGGTGTTTTAAAAATAATGCGCGACGCTGGCGCAGACCTTTAAAAATAAGAGAATATTCGGTAAATGGGTGTTTGAGAGGTTAAATGCGTTAAAAATAATTTTAAAAAAACAAGAGAATGTTGAGGAAAATGAGTGTTTTAAAAATAAGGTGTGCCGCTGGCGCGAACCTTTAAAAATAAAAGAATATTTGGTAAATGTGTGTTTGAGAGATTAAATGCGTTAAAAATAATTATTAAGAAATAAGATAATATTGGGAAAATGGATGTTTTAAAAATAAGGTGTGTTTTAAAAATAAGTTGTGCCGCTGGCGTGGCATGGACCTTTAAAAATAAGAAAATATAGAGAAAATTGGGGTTGTTTTAAAAATAAGGTGCGTTGTTGTCACGGCCCTTAAAAAATAAGAGAATATTGGGAAAATTGGTGTTTTAACAATAAGAGAATATTAGGAATTTTTTTATAAAAATATATTTTTAGTGTCGTTTTTTTATCGCAATTGGTTAGTGGCGCTGGCGCGGACCCACATTTATTAAGAGATGTGTCAATCGCAACATGTCATGTCAGTGTGTCAATCACAACACGGCGCGGATCCACATTCATTAAAAAACAAAAGATTTTTTTAATGAAAAAATATTTTTTAGCAAAAAATAAAAAACAGTTTTACCAAAAAATAAAAAACATAAAAAACAATTTTATCAAAATAAAAAAGTTTTCAAATCGATCGGTGAGTGCAGCTGGCGCGGACCCACATCCATTAAATGATGCGGAACCCCGCCACGACAATAATTGATCGCTAATTTAAGATTTCAACGTTTCGATGTTTAAGAGACCAATTTTTTTCCCCAAACTTATAAATTAAAAAAAATGTCTCAATTGTTAACAAATTGATATATAAAAATTGTTTTTTAACAAAAAAAAAATCTTACCACAAAATAATTATTAAAAAAATAGTTTCTAAAAAGATAATTCTTACACTAAACCAACTTATAACGGAAAAAAATTGTTCTTAAAAAATAGTTTTATCAATATAAAGAGTTTATAACCAAAAAAAAATATTTTTTAAACTAGTTATAACACAGCAAAAAAAGTATTATAAATTATTGGATAAAAAAAATCGATATATTAAATAACCACATCGATTAAAGATATCAACGTTTTTATGCAATGCTATTGGCCACACAAAAAGCACAATGCTATTGTTTTTATTATTTTTTACTATTTCACACAAAAAAAAATTACTATTTTTAAAATAGTAAAAATGGTCCACGCCAACGTAATAAAAAAAAAGTACGACTCAATGTCACGTAGCGTTTTTATTTCGATCGTGATCGTGTTTGTTAAAAATTAAAGATTCATAATCGCATTGTGTTGTTTTTTAATTAGTTTGTGTTAAGTTAAAAAAACATGAGAATTAGGAGAAATACAAAAATAATAGAATATTTGACATATTTTTCTACATATATTTATATATAGCGTGTATTTAACGTATAGATTTTAGCAAAAAAAAATATACATATAAATATTTTTAAAATCGATTTGTTAGTGCCGCTGGCACGGACCCACATCCATTAAATAATGCAGATCTGTGTCAGCGACAATAATCAATTACTGATGTATAATTTGACATATAATTTTGTCGTATATTTTTTTTACATATATTTATATATAGCTTGTATTTAACATATAGATTTTAGCAACAAAAAAAATTTAATATTTTTAAAATCGATTTGTTAGTATCGCTGGCGCGAACCCACATCCATTAAATGATGCAGATCCGTGCCGGCGACAATAAACGATCGTTGATGTCTCAATTGTTAACAAACTGATATATAAAAATTATTTTTTAATAAAAAAAAAACTTACCACAAAATAGTTATTAAAAAAATAGTTTCTAAAAAAATTATTTTAACAATAAAAAGAGTTTATAACAAAAAAATATATTTTCAGAATATAGTTTTAAAAAACAGTTTTTCAAAAAAAAAAGGATAAAACAATTAACACATGTAACAACCCACCAAAAAAACTCCTCATCATTCCTACTCAGCGGCCACCTCAGCAGCCACCTAAGCCGGTGCACTAATCCGGTTGCTTAAGCATTATTCATATATATATATATATATATATATATATATATATATATATATATATATAAGTTACTTTAATGTTCTATTACATGTATGTTATATATCTTTTACTATCATAAATGTTTATACTACACTTACCGTGGTCAATAATGTTGGGTTGTGGGTATGGCTCATGACCACACACACTAGTAGCCAAGCTATGATTATGAGGAAGAAAAATGTCCCATACATGTTTCCTTTTTATCTAACTTACCTCATAGTTACTACAAAGCTAAAAGTTTTTACTGTTAACTAGTGGCGTAGCCAGGATTGTGAGTGAGTAGGTGCTAAAATGTGTGACATATCCCGGGGGTTCGGGGGCGAAAACTCCCGAGGCGAATTTTTTTGGAGTTATTTTTTCTTTTTTGGGCATAAATCTAGTACTATAGAAAATTTCAATAAAACATAACTACGTATGAACTCCTACAAATTAACTAAAAGTACGAGAAAGTTAACTGAATAAATCAATAAAATTAAGAAAACTAAAATAGTAAATAATGGAAATAACACACCTGGGTAATGCAAATCTAACGGCAATGAGTCGTCTTGCGGTGTTGCTCGCACAAAAAATACTTGGAAAAAAAACAGCTCCCAAAAATATTTTGTCGAAATCGAAAAAGAGGGCCAAAGAGAATCAGTGAAAGCCGAGAGACGAAATTAGCCAAAAACAAACACGAACGTCGGATCTAAAAGTCCCAAAACTTGTTCCACCGGAAAAACAATACCACCAAAAAAAATTATACCGCCGAGCAAGAGAGACAGCACCAACTCCAAACAGTAAATCCCCAAACGATCCACAAACCTCCAACTTCAAAACAGCAGCAAGAAAAGCGGTGGAGCCGGCCAACACTAACAATTACATAAAAAAAGTTCGTTTATTAAATGATTTTCTTCTACCTTAGAGTTCGTTGATTTTTTGGCTTCTCATGGACTAATTGATTTCTTCATTTAAACACCAATCAATTACATAAACAGAGAAAGATTTTTAGGTTCATTGATTTATGGGTTGTATAAACATGTGTGTTTTTTTCAAATCAGATAGAAAAAAGACAAACTCCAAAGCAGGAACACAATTCATATATGGTAAACCAACAGCAGATATAGACGTCTTTGGCAAAAAAAAAAACAGCAGGTATAGACGTCAAAATTTCAAGAACTGGTATGGTCGAACCAGGTTGAAAACTGAGATGAAAAGGAAAAAAAAAGCCAGAATAAATAGAATCTTAGTTCTCTCAGATCATAACCAACAGATATGTTCGAAATCAAACTTCAACCTTCAATATCTACTCGAAAAATGGACGAAATTTCACAGATCTGTTCGAAAAAGCAAATCAGTCTAGTCACACATAGGTGTATATAAAATTTATAAAAAAAATCTAGAAATCTAGTGGGTGCGCCCGCACCCACTGGGCATAGTGTAGCTCCGCCCCTGCTGTTAACCTTTCTTTTTACTCCCAAGAATACATAGATTAAGATTACTACACTATATTTTCTTTTGTGCCACACTTAACTTTGGCAATATTGTTTTCAGTAAGCTCAATACTCAGACATATATTTTTTTTTCCACGCCTGTAAAATTTTCTTTTATAAAAATAAAAATGAAAGAACTGTCTCGGACAGTACCAATTTATTTTTAATACAATTGACTTTGGGCTCCCATACTTGTTTATATATATATATATATATATATACATGGGCAGAGCCACACACACCCGAGAGGGTGCAGGCGCATGCACTGATTTTTGGGATTTTTTTTTATATATATACATGTGTGTAATAGCTTAAATATTAAGATTAAAATTGGTAATTTTTGAAACTTAAGTCTATATATACAACAGCAGCCGACCCTAATTTTTTAACCCAACCAAAGTTTTGTCTTCTCTCTCTATTCAAGAACAAAACAAAAGGTAAGTCTCCTTTCTCTCCTCTATTTACATATTTGTTAGTCTACAACACATTAACGGCTTCAAGATAAAAAATTCCTGAATGTGAACGGCCCTAGTTTACTGAAATTATTACTGAAAATTATTACGGACCCTAGTTCAAGATAAAAATTATTATTGAAAATTTTCTCCTCCATTACATCGATTTTATTACTAAAATTATTACTGAATTTATTACTAAAATTTACAAAATGATTAATCATACAAAGTGATTAAAATTTTACTGAATTAATTTATCAAATAAATTCAATAATAAATTTCAACATCAATGGGTTAATCTTTTTCCAACAAATTTTATGTTAGATTAATTCTGATTTTTATGTTAAATCCTTTTCCATTAATTCTATTAATTTTAAATAACTTGTTTAAGTTAGATTAAATCTGTTTGATTAATATATCGAAAGAGACGTGTTGAATGATATCGACACTGAACATATCATTCAATTTTTCCAGAAAATGAAGTTTAGGAAAGTTGCATTGTAATAACTATCCTATTTTATTACTAGATTTATGCCCAAAATAGTACAAATAACCCAAAAAAAATCGCCTCGGGGGCTCCCGCCCCCGAACCCACCCTGGAGTACGTCAAACAGTTTCGCACCCACTAACTCCGAATCCTGGCTCCGACACTATATATATATACAGTCATGATCTTGTGCGGACCGGACATGTGTCACCTGGCAGTGAGACCAGAAATTATTGCCTAAATTATAGGCACACTCTCTCTCTTTTCTGGGCCCACCGCGAGGTGACACATGTTCGGTCCGCATTCTTAAAATGCGGACTAGTCCTCACAAGAGCAGGACTGTATATATATATATACTAGGGTATGCCCGTGCCTGAAGGCACGCAGATAATCGCAAACCGATAAAAAAAATCAAAGTACATGCCTAAAGGCACGAAGAAAATTTCCAATGTATTGAAGATGTAAACAATTTAAGTCATAAAGTTTTTCTTTACAACACAAAAGTGTAAACAATTTAAAAAATGTGGGAAATTTTTTCTTTATTTATAGGACTATCCACATTATTTGAGAAATAAAAAATACTCGAAAAACAAATGTGTGAACACTTTGTTCGAGTGGATTCATGCCTTCAACACTAAATGTGCAAAATTGACGCACGAAAACCAAAGACTAATATAATATCCAAGAACAAAACAACAACTAAATAAGATTAATCTTTTATACAAAGACAAAACACACTAAATCATAAATCTTATTTTGAAGCCAACCGCACTACATTGAAACCAAAAATTTGAGCCAATTGAGGAGCAACTAAATCGAAAGAGGCAGGAATGCGTCATCTTTTACACTAAATATGTCAATTCACATATTATCGCTCTAGACACTTTGAATCAAAGTATCATATATCTTCTTTGTGTTCGACACTCAAAATCGTCAATTACACGCAACACCACATCAAGCGCAAAGCATTATCGATGTTCATTGTTCTCGATCAAGTTGTGGCACGTTAGGGAGGATGTCACTCAACACCACATCTGCAAAAAAAAATCAGAAAACATAATATTAGATATGCCCTATTCTTTATAGAAACTGAAAGACTTTCCTAATATTGTTCTTTATAGAAGTTAGGACTTTCACTTTGTTCATCAATAGAGAGATATAGAGGAGTGAATACGTACAATTTGAAGAATATATTGGACAATTGTGAGTTAAGCAGTCGTCGCAATTCAATTTTGCTTCCACACTATATGAGTCAATTTTAATCAACCCAAAGATCATGCTGAAAAGAACGACAATTGGCAATTCAGTTTTGCATTCGATCATGTGATTTGTGTCATTATTAATAATAACTACAGTGCATATTACAGTGGTTAGAGTCGTCCATAATCGGAGTACCTATTGGGACACTACGTCCCTGACCTTCAAGACATTCCTAGAGTTGTCGAGGATGAATATCAATCGTCCATATTTTCAATGATGAACATTTTTTTATTGGAGCTTCGCTTTGAGTATGATTCTGGCTTGGATATCACCCTCACGTGTTAAAAAAAGAAATGTACACAATTGATCATAGGAACCAACATAGCCCCGGAGCATAATATCAGTCACCATGATCATTACTCTAATAACTCCGCAATGAAACAATAAATAAAGAAATAAGAAAGTGGATAAATATTTAATCGATCTTATTACCGCAACAACTGAATTAACTGCTATTATGAATTTCCAGTCCCACCAACTCAACCATCTCCAATTGATTGCGATAATGAAGAGAACTGCCATAAACCAATGATAAATGTCCGTGCTACCTGTAATCAAAGAGGGGAATATAAACAAAACAAAACGGGGAAAAAGGTCGAGCTCAGGTCTTATTAGATGTTGGTGAAAAATAAAACAAAAAATGGCACTTAATTTTCAAAAGGCAATAATATTTAGATAGAAATTTACAGATCTTAACTTCACATTATCTCCTCGGTTAATCATTGTACCTACAATGGTGCAGATCTTAACTTCACTCTGAATCAATTTGCAGATCTTAACTTCACATTGTCCCTGAGCTCATGTCTTTTTTTAATTTGATTCATATGCATTTACAAAGAATAATATTCAGATAGAATTTTTTTATGCAAGAAACTTTACAAATTGCAACATGAAAAATCAAATATCGCACCATCAGAAATGAAGAGCTAAGGCTAATGCCAATGAAGAGCTACAACTAATGTCAATATAGATAACAGTTAGGAACAAAGAAGAAATGCACAAAAATGAAGAGTTAAGGCAGAATCTATCTAAGGCCAATGCTAGTTTGAGCTTGGCTTTAAAAAATAAAGAGGACTTTTGGAAACAGAAAATGAGTAGAAAATGGGATTTGGAAGGTGATACCAACTCAAAATTCTTTCATCAATCAGTTAAGGTCAAGAGGGATGCTCTTATGATCCATAAAATCAAGAAGGAAAATGGGGATTGGTGCGACTCAGAAGCAGGTAAAAAGTCTGAATAACATACCAGACTTTTCAACTTAGTGGCCTTAATAATGTCAAGTTAGTTTGATTCATGAAATTGGCCCATAGAACATTGTTGACCTTTAATTTCTAGCAGTGCTTCAAGTTAGTGTCCTAAATAACGTCAAACAAACTTCTACATGTCAATCATTTGCAATTCATTTAGCTATGGCCATATCGCCCTGCACAAAAACATTTGCAAATTCAAAATCAAGAAAGGCAATTTCAAAACAATTACTCAACTTTAGTGTCAGATATGCGCACATGTAGAATGGAAACATAAAAGCTGTTATGATCAGATATGAGCATATGTAAACTCTTTAACCTTGGCATCAATCTAATTCTACATACACGATCAGATCTGGCAGGTGAGTACATAGGTGTGTACTTGTGTTCTAAAAGGCATCATATTCATGGGTCACACACTAACTGCATCAGATCTGACAGTTAGTGTTATATTTTTACCATCACACAACTACATTAGATCACACACCAACTGCATCAGATCTGGAAGTTCTAAAAGGCATCATATTCATGGGGAAAACAACTATTCCTCAAACTTATCAGTGTTATATTTTTGTTATATTTTTAATTAAGTAGTTATATATAATTACTCTTGCATTATCAAAGTGATATGAATTATTTGATTGACTTTTTTTTTTGCATATGATTGGAAACCTTATGTGTGTAAAATATCTGGTAGTGTTAATCAGTATGTTAGAGATGCCACCCTCTGAATGATCATAGATGGTCCTACATAACATGGTGACAATTTAACTTTCTTTACAAACCTCATTAACCATTTCATGGAAGATACATTCATCAAAACATTGTCTCTCATCGTGAAATTTAGCGGTCATCGCCTGTGATTAGTTTACCTCTTCAGTCGACTTTATATAATCTCAATCCTCTCTAGAGTCAACATAATCTTTTCAGATTTATCTCTCATAAAGTTTGGTACCAATAATAGTATCTCTAGAGTCTCGAAAATCATAGTTAGATCTACAAAACTAAACCAAAAAATACTCACAGTTAGATAGAAACAAACAAAAAACCAGAAGTAAAATTGAAAAAAGCCCTAATTCTGTAAATAAAAACAAAATAAAATCTTTAATGAGCATCAAAGAAAAAACCATAAATAAAATCTAAAAGTTCCAAACACAAAAAGCCCGATAATGAACATACTTATTGTCTAGAAGTTCCAAATAAAACGAACATACTTCAAAACACAAAGAATGAATATCTTCATCTTCTGTCATTGAAGGTTGTCTGTAACATAATAAATAAAAAAGATTAATAAACTGTCATTAAACTCTGTTTTTACACCCAAAAAAAATATTGCAAATAAAAAAATCTGAATGATGTTTTGCAGGTAAAATCTTAATATGGAATTACATTCCAAGAAAACCTTTTACACCCATTTTCTATGTTTGCAATGAACATAACCTAAATATACTCACTTTCTATTGCAATCATCTCGTGATGATAAGTCCACTTTCCAAATTTGCCATGCTAGCTGGTCAGATGCAGTAGTAAAAAAACGCATAATAAGGCCATCCCGTTACACGAAAAGGAGAGGGGGGGGGGGGGTCAGTGTATTACTGAAATAAAATAACGCTCAATGAAAGTATCAAAGATGGAAACATAAGGCAAGCATATACCAATATCATCATTGAATCCATTAAGAGCGAGACTACAAATGCATACTACTCCAAACCCGCTCACCCATTCTTTTATATATGTTTAGACTTTCAACCATTAAGTCGACCACTTTTATGCAATTTTCGAACTTTCAACCACTTTTATGTTGACACACTGAAAGCAAAGTTGAAAGAAAACAATTACCTTTAATATATTTGGCACAAAACAAACTTAAATAAAAGCAATAAATTTGTCCAGTTGTAGCATTAATGTCCCATCCAGGAAACCTCTTGCTCTCAAATATCAAACAAAAGGAAAGCATCTGATTTTTAAAAAGGTTGTTATCATAGTCCTCGGGAGGATCGATCTGGAATACAAAACGAATATTAATGTAAAGCAACTGATTGTTATAAACGTTGCACCTGATTGTTAAAAATATTGCCAGAATTGAATGTATGAAAAGATCATTTCAAGATTAATGCACGTGTACAAACTTTCTCCTCAATGAGAATTTTCATGAAAAATAACAAAAAGGACATACATATACAATAGAAAAGGAACAAAAAACTGCATAAAAAAAACAGAACAAAATCGTCTTCTTCAAGATCATCGTCCTCATCTTCTTCAAAACTCTTAGCAGATTTTAACATATCTATGAAACTTTGATTCTTTTGAGCTGGCAATGGCCTATAAATTTAACAAAAAAATCATGATTGATTGAGTAAAGGATAGAGGGATGCGAAAGAAATGGAGAGAAAATTGACTAACTGAGAGGATGAGAGATTGGTGAACATTGTGCTAGGACTCTTGTGGTTGAACGGTGACAGTGTTGATGGCTCCAGCGATGTTATCCATTGCCATCCTTCAATCTTCTCCGTCGCCTCTGCCAAACACACAACAGGGGGGCTTGTTCATGTGTAAATGCAATTCCATGATAGCAGCTAATAAATTTGCATCAAGAACACAATAAACACAAAAAATGTTATAATACAGGTTAATAAATGAATTATGAAAATTTCTTTTATGTGCAACTTTTTGTGGTAGGTGGTGTGAGCCAAGGCTGCGACATAGAGCGAGTGGGAAGATGATATGAGTTTAAATAAAAATAATAAATTTGAATATTAAATATAGAATAAAACCATAGATGCATTTTAGAGGCGGTAAAGCGACATTCACTTGCACCAATACTCAACTCAACAAAGCATGAACCAATAAAAAATAAAATCTGAGAAAACTCAAACGTATCATTTTTCGAAACGCAATGGTAGACATGATAGTTTCAATTTTAACTTTATTTTGGTCCTCTATGACCAAACGCAAGCTCATCCATAACTTTTATGTGCATGAAACGGGCTTATAAAGAAATGGAACGATGGCACACCCTTCCTTGGATATTTCGCCAAATATAAAAATTCAATCGATGACAATTTGAAATAAAAACACATAACACGCGCTCCAAAATATCTTTAGTGCTCAATTTCATTCAAGATATGAAATAATTAATCAATTATAATAAAAACACATAAATGGAACGATTCTTTTTTGTATTTGATGGCTAGTTTTATCATCTCTCGAACGATCTTGTGAAGGTTGAGTAATATATTCTCTTTCATTAAAACTGTAATTAATGGCTATTGAGTAATAATACCTGCTTAATGCTTAGATTGATGGTTTATTGAGATGCCCAAGGTTTTATGTTGTCTGAAGTGGCTCTTGGCCAAGCATCACAGTTTTGGGGTTAATCAAACGGAAGGCATCAATCACCACCTTCCCTTTAACACTATGAATGGGGTCCACCACCACTGCCACAACTTGTTGATTTACAGCTTCAAAACTCTGTTAAGTCTTAATGTCCACATAAAAGAGCCAATAGTAAAACATGGGATGAGAATTGTACCATCCAACCACCATCTTAGGTCTCCCAGTTTGTTTGAGCATATCAAGCATATTAGTCATAGCAAAAACATCCAATACACGAATTGTGTACTCATCCAAAAACTCACCCAACATCAAACCCATAACCTCCATAGGCAACCCATCTCTCCCATGTTTGGGCATCTTTAGGAGGGAAAGTGAAGAGATTTAAACTTGCTCGGATGTATCGAGTGTTGGAGAATTCGATAGCGGGTGACCCAAGCACCTCCGGCATGGGCGAACATCCTTTGCAATCTCTCCCAGACATTTTTCTGAGATCCTAAGTTTAGAGCTATAGAACAAAAGAGGTGCGCAAAATCGTAGTTTAGAATTAAAAAACATTCATTACATACACAACCATTAATTTTGGTAGAAATCCAAAACTAACCAATCAAAACCTTACACATTTACACATAAATGGTATGTGTCGATCATGAGGAAAGGAAAGACAATTCTTAAACAATTCTTAATTCGAAAATAAAATCGTGGTCATAATATTTTAACTGTAACGCGGTTTCTTAATCCAATCGAAGTGAAATAAAAATTTGTAACGCTACTTCCTTTATTCAACTTCTTCACATAGTAAAAACTTTTAACTGAAGAGAAGAGCGCTGAACTTGAATGCACAATGACTTTGATGCACATCTCAAGTTTTTCATTCGAATGCATAAAACAGAAGACAATTCTAAATAATAAATTACCGCCAAGAAACTTGCAACAATGCATTACACGCATACACACGTTCATATAACACACATCATGTAAAAACAAACAAAATTTACTAAATTATTTCTGAATTGAATAAATTTATAAGGCTAATGCGTACATACAACTCAAATTATGAGATCAACCCGATTTCTTTTTTTTTTGGTAGCATAACCCTATTTCCAACTTCAAGAGAATACAAATTGAAAATCTCAAAAACCCTATATTAAGTCATAATATAAAGTTACCATAATGATAGATGTGCAAATACGATACCAAAATATGTAAAGAGAGAGAGAGATTACCTAAGATGCTTACATACATGTGCTGTCAAGGTGATCATTACCATAATAATGAAATAGAATACCATAATTACCTAAATTTGAACACCATATACATTCAATTTATAAAAATAGACAACAAAAATTACACTTGATCATTACCACAATAATGAAATAGGATATAATCTCAAAACAGGGGAAATGGGATTTGAACAAAAATATATAATAAAAATGTTACAATAAACCAACATACCACAAAAAAATGTTAGTATGTAACAAAAAAATAACGGCAAAGAAAAACCTTAGCTTGAAAGCCCTAAAAATGAAAACCCAAAATTGGAAACCCAAATGTTACTTAGTGATGAAGAAAATCCCAACGGACCATCAAGAAAATCCTTAATATGAAAAGAAAAAATGAAGTTAGACCCAAAGATAATGAGGTGAACCCCAAACAAATTTTGAAAGGAAAATACACCTTTTTTGTATGTTGAGAGCGTGAGGGTTAATAGTGAGCTCAATTTTGAACCCTTGAAATGTGTAATACCCATCATTGCATGCACTCTAAAATCAATGAATATAAATCCACACAAAATAATCATTCACTTTTTCTCATAACAACACAAAAAAATACGGAGTATACGCGCAACACCAAACCCTAACAAAAAATAGTATGGCGGAGAGAAGCTACCTAAGATGGAGAGAGAGATAAATGTTTTTGCAGATGGAGTCACCGTATGAGTCGGTCTGGGAGGGGGTGTGGAATTTTGGTGAGAATAGAGAGAGAATGATGTTTCAGGAGGGAGATCGTGGGGGTTTGGGTGAGTGAGAAGGCGTGAATTTTGTGTTCACCAAAATAACCTTGTATTTGAATTAAAGTGAAAGAATGGAAATTAATTAGTGATAGAGAAAAAGAGAGGGAAACCAAAAACTTTAGGGGTAAAATAGGGAGTGCAAAAAAAAATTCATATTGATGACATCATAGTGCTATCTTATGACATACATAAGTTTTATACTTTATTATATATATATATATATATATACTTTAAGCTATTGAGAGTATTCTAACCTAAACCTATGGTCGATAGTTTTATTTGGCAAATGGATATCTGCTCGTTTAGGAGTGACAATTCGGGTTATTTGTATCATTTTTGGATCGCATTAATTTTTATTTGAGTATAAGTTTTAGATAGTCTTAAATCTATACAAGCAAATCGTGTCAATTTCGGATCGTTTCGAATTAATACCATAATCGAGTTATCGTGTCAAAAATTACCAATCGCGTTCGTTTATTGTTTTGATCACATTTATTAATTATTCCTTATTTACAAACATATATTAAAAGACTTCATATTTTGATCTGAACAAATTTTTTTCGGACCATTTCTCTCCTGACTTTGATAAGACCTTGCATGACTTTGTCATAAATGGACACGCGCATGACTTTGTAGCTTATAGTGTGCCAGCAACTTAGTCGTGATAGGGGTTTGTTAGTTGGTGTTGTTTGTTCTAAAAATTGTCAATTCCAATTGGACTATGCGTCTCCTTCAATAAATGGAGTACAAATTTTGTGACTATCGTTTCCCATTAACTTTATATATATATATATATATATATATATATATATATATATATATATATATATATATATATATATATATATATATATATATATAGAGAGAGAGAGAGAGAGAGAGAGAGTCAGGTTCATGTGCATATTAAGTTTGCACATCATTTTTTAAAAATAGTTATAAAAATATTTTTGAGTAAATTTTTTTTGTGTGATATTTATACATTTCAACGGACCCATATAAAAAAAATCAACTAAAATATTTTTTTTTTGCTATTTTTAAAAAATCGGTCAAACTTTCGCTGCTTTTAAGCACTTTAAAAGCTGCAAAAGTTTGATCGATTTTTTAAAAATATCAAAAAAAAAATTTGAGCGGGTTTTTTTTTATATGGGTCCGTTAAAATGTTTAAATATCACATAAAAAAAATCAACTCAATTTTTTGTTTTAATGTTTTAAAAAAATTGGCGTGCGCCAGCACTGTGAAAACTTAGTGTGCACAGGAGCCTCTCTCTCTCTCTCTCTCTCTCTCTATATATATATATATATATATATATATATATATATATATATATATATATATTCGGGTATGTCCATGCCTGAAAGCACGACGTAAATTTTTGAAAGTGTACGTCGTTGATTGGACCATATGTCGTATTTACATACATACAAACAGACAGACACAGTGTTTATGTACATACATACATATACCGTGGTACGAACCTTTTATGTTAAAATTATGATAACAAAATAACGATCGACCCAATTTAATTTCAATACAAATAAGTTAAAATATATGCATATACCTTCATATGAACCTTTTATGCTAAAATAAAGCACGATGAACACTTCTAAAAAATGCGTCGACTGCGACTTGTAATCATAGATTTTTTTATAAAATACATAAATGTGTACACGATTTAGAAAATTTGGATAGAATTTCCTATATTTATAAGACTATCCACCTGTTTAGGAAACCAGAACTACTCAGCTATACAAATAGTCCATCCCGAATATTATATAAACCAAATCATTATTTGCAACTTTACCAACAAAATGATTATAAAAATAATACTTAAACACATTAATAAATTTTCAATCTAATAAAAAGTATAAATCGTCAATTGATCAAACTCCTCGTGATACATTTGTAATGGGGGCGACATAAGGCTCAAAGCTAAACACGGTCCCAAACTCAGGCATCTAATTGACACGGTCTCCTCGTATTTGTCATAATCTGAAAATTTAACGATAAAAAATAGACCTGTTAGTTTGAATCCATAATAAATATAAAAAAATTAACTTAATGTCTAAACAATGAGTACCAAAGGTAAACATGATTAACTAAATATCTAAATAATGAGTACCAAAAAGCTAGATAAAGAAATAATATAAACCATACTGGCATAAGCTAGATAAAGCTTATAAATAATATAAAGCCTATTCTAATTAAATACAAAACATATTATAATAAAACATACATGTCATGGACCAATACTTCATAGATGGACTTCCACAAAATATCACTAACTACATTGTTGCATTAATAATATCTACAAAATACAAACATAATGTAAAAGAAATAATAATATTTCATGTTTTTAAAACATAAATCCATAATTTGTTAACTAACACAAAATTTCTTTTATCATGTAATTCCTACTTTGTTCACATCCAAGACAATCCTGGCATTCAATCTCGACTTTAATGGAAAGGAACTGAAAAGTTAAAATAAAGAAAACTAATAAACATGGTGTACGATTAGCTACTGTTGTATAGGCGTGTTAATTCCACGGTGATAATTGTCATTAGGTAATAGTACTTATGGTATGGTATGTGTACCTGTTCAAAGAAATTGAGTGGGTTAGTCTGGAGTTCCAATTTTTTTATTTATAGTTCTGATAAATAAAGTATTAAAAATAATCAACTAATGTCTCAGTCAGATGGAAGACGGTGTCGGGAAACCCAATGTGGTTAGAGATGAAGGAATGGTGAAACCTAATATATAAAGATTTAATGTTAACTCCAACATAGTTAACTTTCAACAAACTTATTATATAAAGATCTAATGTTAACTCCAAGACAATAACCTTTTTCTTGGGAGAAAATATGCAAACCAACAGCAATAAAAATTAAAATTTTGTAGCTTACAATGCTGATAAGCTGAAACAGAAGAACATGTTTCAAGTGAATATCAACTAAAAAATGAATGAGCATGTTGCAAAAGCACCTCGTGTTGTTAGGGAGCAACCACTACCATAGTGTTGTGAATCATCAGAAAATAAAAAATTGACTCAATGTTATTAGCAGACTATCATAAGAATCATCAGGAAAAAAAATAATCACTTATTTAAAACATTACCTCAGTGTGTGTGAGAGAGAAATATGATGCTAAAAGTATACGCGAGTCACATGTCCCAACCATCTCGTGATGTTCTTATCTGCCTTTAAGGTAAATGAAATTAAGTCCGTGGAGCCCAAGATTTGTTGAAGCGGTTATTTTTGGGTGCAGTGCATCCCGATTATCATAGAAGATGACATTGTTTTACCATTTTCCGATGTAATCCCATGGGAGGACATCGGGGTGTACATCGCAGAGAAGGACGTTCCCAATTTAGACACCATTCTTACATAATATCTACCACAATTAATACTGAGAAAATAGAGATTGCTTGTCAACCCATCGATGAAGCAGACAATGTTATTCCCACAACCTGCTCAAGCAGGAGACACTTTCCATCAAATTGTGAATGGGCTTGCTCGCAAACTACCTCATGATAAGAGAATATATTTGAAGCCATGTGAGAAGATCTTAAACTAGACTGCTGGCCCAGTGGGTGACCATAAACCGTGGTATCAGATTATATAATGTGGAAGAACAGCTAATGTGGCCATATTGGCTGCATTTTCTACACATGATGTCACGAAATGAAAAATCTTGACCGCATTTTCGTGTGTGGGGGGGACCTAAAATGAAGAAAAATAAATTATTAGGATTAACCAATTTGAAAGAACTCCCAAAACATCTACAACCACGAAGGTTTTTAAGATCTCTAATATATTTCCCAAGTATATGCGTTACGTTACATGTAAAGAACACAAACTACAAAAATGAATGTTTGAAATGAATTTTGTGATATGGGCAATTACATCCTCAACCGGAACAGAGAAACTATAACAGTTAAAAAAACTGAGGTCATATACACCAAGCTAGGCTATATCATATGATCTTTGACAACAAAATGTGTTGGTTCACCTGATGGCCAACATCCTAAATGATCTTATCTTCAGGTGTGTTAACAACATGGTGAAGTAAAACAGTTTGTTAAGCCACTCCAATGCCTGAACCCTGTATGAACCTCTTTTGGACACTATATGGAACATCTTTTCTCAAAGTTCATCCCCAGCTTTTCTAGTTCCTAATTTAATAAAAAAAAACAGAACAATTTAACATTTATGTGCGGATATTTGGATTTGTTTAGGGAAGAGATTTTACTTATGTTCTCAAAATAGGATAGAAATTAAAAAAAATAATAACTTTACCTAATTCCGGAGATTGTTCATGTGAGTTACTTACAATAGCATCCAAGATCGGAATAGTAGGGTTCCACCCCCAAAGGTAAGCTTTGAAGGTTTGTGTTGAGCCTTGCTTCTCCTCATAAAGCATGTCCCTTTTATTGGGATTCTTTGCTTTAGATTTCTTCGATACAGGTGTTCTACTGACCATACTTAATTCTTCTATTCTGTAACAAAAATATAATCAAAGAAGAAAAAAGTCTTAAACAATGTAAAATAGTTACTTGGGCCTTTTATCAAACACCTACTAACCAAAGATGCAGAAGTTCAATGAGATAAATATTCATAGGAATCCTTGATAAGACATTACTGCACAGATAGATCAACTATTCATGGCTCTCAACAACCAAGCTTATCAACCACCATCATCAACTTATGCTGGGGATAATCTAAAAAGAGATAGATTACCAAATTAGTATCTCGAACAATACAAAGCTTAGTTTCAAAACTCAATCAAATAAAAAACTCCAAGTAAAGTCTAAATATATATCTATTCTATAAGAATAAGAAATCTAAAGGATTCGTTTAAATTTTGGTTTGAAAGCACCTAAAACTTCGAAGGTTTACACAGATAAGATGAATGAAAGGGAGAGAGGTGTAGATAACCATTTTAATATGCTGATGTAGCTAAAAAGTCACCTTTACTAAGGTCCATCATTGGTATAGCATGAGTGGGAGCTTAAAAATGGAGCTTGTTTTTCTTTAAATATATGTTGGATAAAACATAATAATTATACTATAAATGTTTCTCTCTTTTTAATCTCAGAAAATGGAAATTAAGCAAGTACATGAAAAATCACTAATATTATATTAAATACGAAGTCAAAACACCAATCCCATACTAGAGTAGTAGTACAAAATGAGAAGGCATTGTAGAACACGTAAAATTAATAGATGTGTCTCTCTTTTCAATATATGTGTGAACAATGCCTATAGAAAATATATTGAAAAACTTGTGTAAACAATCCCATACTAGAGTAGTAATACATGTGATTGTTTACACAAGTTTTTATTTAACTATTGTGGTCAGGTTTTCACTTTAAAAATTAATACATCTCTTCGTGTCAAAATGAGAAGGCAAAATCTTTAAACATACAAAATTAATACAAACTAATTATTGAACCTTTTAATTAATCACAATAGTTAAATAAAAACTTTATGTAAAAAAATTAAGAAGTTGGAGTACTCACTTTCACATTTTGTCAAACACCTGGTGTTCAACATACCTGAGATAAAATAACAGATACAAAGAGGTATTAAAATCTAATAGAGACTAAAGTTTGAATCGATAAACAATATCGTAAACAAATGTGTGTAATGTGTAAGAAAAGAAAAGTCCATTTAAATAACCTCCATGTGATTGAAATAGTCACATTTCAGTCAAAAATCTATGAAGCTATATACGTGTTCGAAGATAAGAAGAAAATACATACATCAGACTTTACTCATACGATTACCAAGAAGAATAACAAAGTTCCCTTTGTTAACTAATATAATTTATGTAGTAGAATGAAATGAGTGTATAACATAGTAGAAATAATCATTATTGTGATTTCCTGTGTACATGGGATTTTTGTTGTGTAGGGATCCCTTGTAATCATAGTAGAGATAAACATTAGGCAAGTTAGAAGAGAAAAATGTCTCTAAACACAATATCAACAAAAAAACCTACGAACTCAAGATAAGAAAAAATAAGAACTATATTCCTTAAAATCAAACGAATCTACACTGTAACCCTAAATTAGTAATTGAAAAAATAAAAAGTTTATGGCCCAATTTTGTGTCTGAACACAACATGTGAAGAAATCCCTAAATATTAAGCCTAAAGTTAGAAGAGATATTTGTAACCTACTATAGCTTTCGTAGGGTAAGATAATTCATACCTATGTAGGAAAGATGGAGGAACATCGAACCATGAAGAAGAAGAAGAAGATGATGATGACGGCGATTATGAAGTGGGGGTCGATGAAGATTAGCAGAGCGATTTGGTTATTTGATAGAGGAAGAGTGAGATCGTGTCAGGCTGAGATGCCTTTTTTTGTTGTATTACAAAAGTAACCCTTATATTTGAATAAAAGTAAATTTTAAGGAGTAAAATGAGGGGAAAAATATATTACACTCAGATAAAATTGTAATTACAATTAGAGTATAAAATGTGGTGTGGGGAGGTACATAATATTATTTTGTAAATACTAATCGTACCCTCCATCTAGTGCCTTGTTGGTTTCAATATGAATCGTGAAGTGTATTCCCATCTTATTAATAGTGAAAACTCCATTGTAACTTATTATATATTTATTTCTATTTCTATTATTTATATTTATTTATGGCTTATTCAATCTTCCCAGATCATAAGTCGACTGAGATATCAGTCCTAGGTCCCACACGAATTGA
This sequence comes from Sambucus nigra, assembly GCA_949130495.1. Classification (NCBI taxonomy): domain Eukaryota; kingdom Viridiplantae; phylum Streptophyta; class Magnoliopsida; order Dipsacales; family Adoxaceae; genus Sambucus; species Sambucus nigra. The sequence continues at coordinate 215,469,089 of OX422214.1, read as the reverse complement.
TTTATCCAATATCTTACACCTATTATCTCTACTAGGATAAATCGTATATTTGGTTTGCTCTTTCTTCGTAGTTTATAAGTGGACTGTGTTTCTCTGGGCCCCACATTTATTTACACCAAAAGTCTGTATTTTTTTTACCTTACACTCGATTTTCTGATGTGTTGAAAAGAAACCATTTCATATATTATTCTTTTTATGTCTACTAGTCTCTCTTTCCTACATATGTTAGTCTACATTTTTTTTACATCAAATCAATAGAGATTGTTTCATCAGATACGATTTTTATTTCCAAGATACTGAGCATTTAATGCTTTCTCAGTCTACTCTCAAAACAAAAGAAGAAGCTCTTCACCGTTCATATTTTTACACTAACTTATTTATTTCAAAGCTCAAGGTGTAGAGATAACACACAAAGAAAGATACAAAAATAAAACAAGAGAGTAACTAGAAATTTTATTCAGCTTATACTTTGTTATTTTTGAAGAAGAAATTTAAGAGCACAACAATCAATATTCTTCTACAAGATTTTCAGAAAAAACTTGAGCCAAAAATCAGATTTATTGTGAGGTCTCGTTAAAGAAGAAACTCATATCTACATTGTATTTCTAGAGAGTTTCATCATTCCAAACTTTGTACTAAAAATCCAAATTTATTTTAAAGCTTTGTTGAAGCTTCGGTTGTAAGAGGCGATTAGTTCCTACCCCCAAAATTAGACCACAAAATTTGAAGCTCGGTATTAGCTTGCAAACGATTGTACATAGTGGTTTGATCCTACCATCAAGTAAATCAGGAATAGTGAAGCTCAGAAGCTCTTGGCGTGTGGATGTAGGCTGATATTTGTCTGGATCACGTTAAAATTACGGTGCCATTTAATTTCTGCACTTTCATCATTTATTTGCTTGTCCTTATTTAATATTATATTTTCAACACTCATATTGCAAATAATTTAAATCCGAAATTTGTTAAAATTATTTTTAAGATAAAAATAATTATTTCCAAATTCATTAATTAATTAATATCAATTAATATTAAGTACAAAAATTGATTATATATTTATTGGGGTGTTTAAATCTGAAATTTAACTTGTTTAAATTAATTGGTTGTATTTATTTGACATTCATTGATTTAATCATTTAAGATTTATCAATCTGAAATTTGGATTAAGTGTTTAAATTAAATATTTTTTGAAATTTTAATTTGGCCTGAAAAGTTTGCAAAATCTCAATTCACCCCCCTCCCTTTTGGGTATTTTCCTGGGAAACAACTTTATTTAAAATGTTTTATTGATCTTAACTTTAATGTTGAATGTTTAAATCCAATGTTAAATGTTAAATGTTATATCAACAAATCTATTACAAAGCAACATATTGCAAAGCCAATAATTAAATGGAAAAACTTTCAATCAAACACTAGAAAATGGTGAATGTTTTATTAAACAACCCAAATCCAATAGTGTCGACATTGTATTACCGACAATATATACACCTTTTGGTACTAAACTACCCAAGTTATCCATAACACCACTACAATTATTAAATAGTTATTTCCGGTATCACATAACATAATTAACCACATTCGCCCATATGATTCCGACTAAAAGATAGTCGTTAATTAACCATTAAGGCCACTAGAATAATTTGACACCAAACACCGAGCATAAGTATTCGGTACCAAGGGGCCAAATATTATGTTGGCTTGACAAACACTCGATATTGGGTTGCCGACTTGGTGAAAAAATAATGGCACTTCATTATTTCATCGGTGAATTGTCGCCAGATGGGGTTTATGAATTTGGATATCCCACTCGACCATACGATGCCGAACCACCAATTATCAGTATCTAACCATCGATAGAACAAGCATGATTCATCACCAAAACACTGAGTAAAGTCATTTTGTACTGAGGTGCTAAACAGTATGTTGGGCTGGCAAACACTCAGAATTAGGTTGCCAAATTGGTGCAAAAATATCGACATTTCATATTGAATTGGTGAACTGTTGCCAAATGGGGATTATGACTTTGTAATATCACTTGGTAATTAAACAAATCTCACAATTAAATAACTCATTAATAGTTTGTGTAAAGAGCAAAATTTATAATTGCTCGCTATTTTTTTTATATTTGGCTTATCCCATTACACCCCATTGCACCTTCATGAATGTTCTCAAGTCTTTAAGTGAAGAAGATCTTGTGACCATATGCAAAAATTGAAGATCGAGTGTCACTACTTTACCCGAGAAGGTGTATGAGGTAATTTTAGTAATCTTACTTTATTCAGGAGTCTTTTCAAAGAGTTTGAATTTACAAATATATTTCAAAATATTTTTAATAGATTTTTGAAAAAATCGCAGGTTCGTTAGAACGACAATATATATCGTTCGAATGAGTTTTCAATAGTCATTGGAACGCTTTACAGTTTCATTTGAACGAGTTCTGTAGCCCCCTCTTTTGGCAGGCTCTGGAATGTCATTCGATTATTCGTTAGAAAGGCATTCAAATGAGATGGGTACTTTGTTCGAGCGAGATGTGACTTCATTCGAACGAATACGTGAGAGTTTTTTAACTGATTTTAAATGAAATATTTCATATTTATCATTTGAAGATATCTTTCCCTATAAATAGAGGTGCAGTGATGTATTTGTTTTCAATCCTTCTAAGAGATCCTTATATGATCAAACTCTTCAAAATTTTCATCCAAACCCTTTGGATAATTTAAGATCAATTTTCGAAATCAAGAAGAATATGTTATGAGATCTAAACTTTATGGAGATTAGTTCCCTACAGTGGATTTTTGGAGTTGGCGCTCTACGACTAAAGAAGAAAGGAATAACAATTTCTGATCCTGATCGGTGGATACCGAGGCAAGAGCTGCTTACCATGGGCGGTTTTGGACTTACCATTTTCAATTAAAGATTCGTATGACACTAGTGCATTAAACTTATTGGAGCTCTAATTTGTCTGTAAGTCTGTATTTGCTTATTGTGTCTAAAACAGTGCTGAAATATAGGTTTTGTCTGAAAGGAATTTTTCTCCATCATCTTCCCATTCTTTTTTGGTTTGGATATTTGGTTTATGTTTTGGATTCACATTATCTTGAAACTTCACGTAACTTTAATCAAGATTAAATATGGCTAAAAGGAATGGACTATCCATATAACCTTCATTTTCAAAAAATTTATCAGAGAAAGCACACTAAGTTATCGTGTAGTTCCTTATTTTGTGTTATTTAGGGTGGTCTATTCTCTCTCTCTCTCTCTCTGTCTCTCTCTCTCTCTCTCTCTCTCTATATATATATATATATATATATATATATATATATATATCGTGTTTGTTTTTTGTTCTCTCTTGATGAGTTACCATTGTGATAAGTTGTTTGATTCATTTAGTGATGATGATGAGTTTGATATTCGAGATGTGTACAATAATCTACATAACCGTGCTGAAACATTAGCTCTTGGGGATTTGAAGTTTGCAAAAATAATTAAAATAAAAAAAGAAAATTCCCGTTTTAAAGCTGAAATTAAAATTTTGCAAAATATTCAAACTCAAATAGATATCCTTCATGAGAAGCTCATGGAAATGAACCGTGATTTTATAAATTTATAAGTGTCGAAGAAAGAAACTGAGGATAGAGTCTATTTTTTAGAGATATAATTAAAAGACTCTAAAATTTCTTCGGTTAATGTACGTGCTATCGAGGATAATAATAAATTGATTGATGATTTGAGGTCACGTGAGAAGACACTTAGGGATAAGTTACCTTACATTGAGAGGGAGTGAGATAACCTTCTAGGAATAATTAAAAATTTGAATAAGAGGTCCCTAACGTTTGAAGAGTCTAATTCCTCGAGTTTATGATTTTGAGGTTAAAACATGATTTGAGAGAATTAAATAATGTTGGTAGTAATGGTACTGGTGTGACACCCCGCTTATTAAAATAAGAGGTGACCAGCCCAATACTCCAATATTAACAGGAATTATAGATGGTCCGTTCTTAGAATCACAGTAATATAATAAATATACGAGATAGCCACCCATTATTTTAGAAACCGGATTGTCAGAATTTATTTATTCAGTTAAAGAAAGCATTTAAATAATCCCAATTGAAAAGAAGGTGAAAATAACTAAAAACAGATAATCTATCAACCATCATATACATAAAAATAACCGAATAAGTTGTCGGTTAACAGACACTTACGACAAGGTTACACTGAGTATTAAAGTATAACATTTCATAATATCATACAAGTACAAAACTTGGGCAAGATGCCCGTGCGTGTAACCGATCATAACTAGAATACAAAAGATGGAAGCGTCTATATCCAAATATCCCGTAACATAAACAAGGTGTTACATCTCCAAGACACTGGGATAGAAAAGTCAATACGGGAGTCCTTGCGGCGGAACACTTGGGCGAATTTTAGATTCATGAAAAATAAAGAAATATAGACAGGTCAGGGCCTGATTTTATATGATAACCGTGTGAATAAAATGCATGACAGTTATGGACAATCTAATCATCATGAATAATGATAAGAATCTAACTACTCAATCTAAAAGCATGAAAACATTTTAATTATGCAATAGAATATGAATAAAAATATTATTAAATAAAATTCAATCCCCTTTCTAGATAATTTCATTACAACGTTCTATATCTCTCTAGGAGACATTTTCAAAGAAGTTAAATTCATAGAGTGCTTTGCCATCAATAATATCCCACTTTAATATGAATAGTTATATTTCACAACATATAATGATTCTAAGACCTCCCTTCCGGGTTTTCGTACTAGACGCGCCCCTAAATAGCTATCATTTTCTAGGGCCTATCACCAAGACAACCTGGGCATCCTAAATCACATAACGTCAAGAAGCGGCCATATACCTTCGACAGTGAGTCATAACCACACCCGAAATTACCTCACTTCGAACAATAATCACACAATATAATATAACCAGTCCTATGACCGAGGACTATATTCACCATGAATTCACTAGCCAGGGGACTTCACCTCATACGCGTAACTTCCCCTATGATATCTTTTAGAGAGGTGTGTATATGCAAATTTATCATTCACAAGTTATTTACTTTATCAAGTATGCATTACATTATATCCGGAGCCATAAGCATTTAATGTCATCATTATAATCCTTAATGTTTAATTATCCCCAATATAAATCTCCCTTAATTAACATTCCATATATAACCCCTCATGAATGATATTCTTCAATACAATTCTAAAAGTTGACATTAACTCACTATAATTCTCCTTAGGTATAGACTAGTTCATTCTAATAAAGAATCATTTATCTTTCTCTAATTTAACTAACTAAATTGATTCCCGAACTAATCCCCAACTCTCATTCTACTTAGGTTCTTAAATACCTTACTACTAGACTCTAATACTCTAGTTTTACTTCATTCAAGAAGGTTCCTAAGTCCCTATCTTAAAAGAAAGAAGCTAGAAATGATTAGGGATTTAAGAGTGAAAAACAGGGGACCGCGGTCGATCGCGCCTCAACGGTTTTGTCTACAAACGAATGCAGTAGGCTCAGTTTTGGAAGCCCGATCTACCGGTACTGGGACCGCGGTCGACCGCGCTCAAATTTTATACATATATAAGAAAGCAGTAGGCTTTGCCCTGAAGGCTCGGTCGATCGGTCCTGGGACCGCGGTCGACCGTGCCTAGTTGACCCTCGAATTTCTCTTCGTCTATAAGATTGAATCCAAAACCTAAACTCCTTATTCTTACACTTCCTTCCTCGTCATCAACCAAGAACACAACCACAACATCTCTACACCACAACAGACTCACACGACCAACTTAAATCATACAAATAACAAGATCCAAGGGTTTAAACATCCAAATCACCAAAACCTACTATTTGTTCAAATTCTCCAATTACACAACTATCACAACAATTTATTCACATTAAATCATATACTAGCAAGTTAGAAACTTTCCTTAAGCTGAAATCATGGATTCCCAGGAGGTAGATGCAAGATCACACCCCAATTTCTTCAATTCTTCTCCTTTATCTTCTTTTTCTCCACAATTCTCTCTCTCTCTCTCTCTCTCTCTCTCTCTCTCTCTCTCTCTATATATATATATATATATATATATATATATATATATATATATATATATATAGGTTTAGGAACATATAAGAGGAATAAAAGGGTCGCAAGACTTAAATCGTTCACCTAATACTTATTTCTAACCTTAAATGTTAATACACCATTAAAATGACTTGTAACTACACAATTAAGTCATAACCTGTCAAAAATGCCCGAAACACCACAGATACAATATGGCACTTATTTTGACTATCTTGGATATTTCGGAACTAACTACGCCCTCTAAACTGGCATCCGATTTATATAAATCATTTTCATATTCCACTTCATTTTAAACCATAATTGTCATTTTTAGCACACGATATTACAAAATAAAACATGATGCTATTTACATTCACATAATAGTAAATATGCAAGAATTTAGTAAATATTATCTTTTACTTACTTAGATATTATTTACTCCATCCTCTAATATTTTATATAATTACCTCATATGGTAAATTAATATAAATTCAATGACTCAAAAGTAAGGGTTATTACATACTCCCCCCCCCCCCCCCCCCTTATAAGGAAATTTTGCCCTTAAAATTCAGGCATACCTTGCAAAAAGAGATGGGGATACTTTTCTCGCATATCGTCTTCACGTTCCCAAGTTGACTCCTCGGTATTGTGATGCCCCCATTGGACCTGAACCAAAGTCATCACTCGAGATCTTAGCCTACGCTCCCCATGATCTAAGATTACGACTGGTTATTCCTCGTATGAAATATCGGGCTGCAATTCGATATCATCCAAAGGAATATGCCAGTGAGCTCCTTCACACCTCTTGTACTTTTTTAATAAAGATACATGAAACACATCATGAATTTGTTGTAGGCGTTCCGACAAAGCAAGTTGATAAGCTACAGGGCCTACCTTAGCAATAATGGGAAAATGGACTACGTAGCGCGGCGCAAGATTTCCTTTATTCCCAAAACTCGCACCAAAACTTAATCTCCAACCTCCAATTCCACATCCCTTATATTCCCATTAGCATAACTCTTTTGATGATCTTCAGCGATTCGGATGTGATCGCGTATGAGCTCAATCTTGGAAGAAGTATCTTGGATCATTTAAGGTCCAAGAAATTTATTATCTCCTACTTCTAACTAACAAGTAGGTGATCTACACAGTCGTCCATATAATTCTTCATAGGGTGCCATCCCGATAGTGAATTGGTATGAATTATTATAAGAAAATTCGACCAAGGGAAGGTATTGTTCCCAACCTCCTTTGAAATCAAGCACACACATTTGGAGCATATCCTCCAATATTTGGTTAACTCTTTTTGTCTGCCCGTCTGTTTGAGGGTGATAGGAGGTACTCAACTTCAACTCGGTTACCATAGCTTCTTGGAAACTTTAAGAAAAATGGGAAGCAAAAATTTTGTCTCGATCGGAGACTATATTAATGGGAACCCCCTGGAATCTAACAATCTCCGCAATAAATAGTCGGGCATAACGAGTAGTGTTATAATCTATACGTACTGGTAAGAAATGTGTCGACTTGGTTAAGTGATCAACGATAACCCAAATGGAATCATGACCGCTTGGTGACGTTGGCAATCCCGTGATGAAACCCATCGAGATTCTCTCCCACTTCCATACCGGTATTTCCAAGGGTTTTAACAATCCCGTCGGTCGCTGATGATATACCTTCACCAGTTGATAAGTAATACATTAGAAAAAAAATTCGAAAATGTCCCGTTTCATACCCGCCCACCAATATTGACGGCGCATGTCTTAGTACATTTTGTCTCCACCAGGATGTACTACAAACTTAAACCCGTGAGATTCTGTCATTACGGCCCGCCTCAAATACCCTTCATCCAGGATAACAAGCCTCCCGTGGAAACGTAACCCACCCTCACTTATAGAGTAGGATTTCACTCCCTCGGTTAACAATTGGCATATACGGTCCTGATAATTTTTATCCCTTCCTTGAGCTTCCACAACCCTTGCCACTATAGTAGGCATAACGGTCAACACCGACATAAATGCCCTAGCAACAGCATCCTCTTAGCTAGGTTCCTTCCATTTAGCCTTCCATACCTGCGCTAACTCCCCCTCGGGTTTTCGACTCAACGCATCTTCCACTACATTAGCCTTACCCGGGTGATAATGAATATCAAATTGGTAGTCCTTCACAAACTCTAACCATCGACGTTGCCTCATATTTAAATCCTTTTGTGAAAATAAATATTGCAATGATTTGTGGTCCGTGAAAAGACTAAATTTCTCCCCCACGAGGTAATGTCTCCAAATCTTCAAAGCAAAAACCACTGCAGCAAGTTCCAAATCATGAACGAGATAATTCTTCTCATGGGGATTTAGCTTGCGAGAAGAATAAGCAATAGCCAGATGCTCTTTTTCTAACATACCTCCCAACTCTTGTAGAGATGCATCTGTAAAGACAAAATATTCCAACCCCGGCCTCGGTAACGCAAGTACTAGAGCAGAAGTTAACTTATCTTTCAACTTATCAAAAGCTAGCTGACAAGAATCATCCCAAACGAACCTCACTCCTTTTCGAGTTAAATTTATCAAAGGGATAGCAATCTTAGAAAAAAACTTGATAAATCTGCGGTAATATCCAGCCACACCCAAAAAACTGTGAATCTCTGTAGGTGTCGTGGGCTGACCACATTCCCTCACTGCAATAACTTTACTCGGGTCTATCGAAATACCCTAAACTGTCACAATGTGACCCCAAAACTGTACTTCTTGTATCCAGAAACCACACTTCTTAAACTTTGCATACAATTGATGATCCCTCAATGTCTTTAGAACCAACTATAAATGCTTAGCATGATCGGCCTCCGTTTAAGAATACACTAGGATGTCATCAATAAATATGATAACAAACTGGTCCTGGAAGTCTCGAAACACTCTATTCATGAGGTCCAAAAACATGGAAGGAGCATTGGTTATTCCAAAAGGCATAATGAAAAATTCTTAGGACCCATATCTAGTTAGGAACGCAGTTTTGGACACATCCTACTCTCATATCCGCAGCTGGTGATACCCCGTCCTCAAATCTATTTTGGAGAAGTACGACGCTCCCCTTAATTGATCAAACAGATCATCGATCCGAGGTAGTGGGTATTTTTTCCTGATGGTAACCTTATTCAATTCTCGGCAATCAATTCACAACCAGAGGGAACCATCTCTCTTCTTTACAAATAATACAAGAGCTCACCATGGCGATGTACTACAACTAATAAATCCCTGCTCCAATAATGTTTGAATCTAATCTCTTAACTCCCTTATCTCAACAGGAGCCATACGATACGGAGCTCTAGCAATCGGTCGTGTTCCCGGTGCTAAATCAATCACAAACTCAATCTCCCTACTAGGAGGCATACTCGGTATCTCCTGAAAACATCTGCAAACTCTCTAACAACGGAAATCGAATCTAAGGAAATGACTACATCACGAGAAGTCTCCTCCGCAATACAATATAAATAAGTGCTAGAACCTCCCTCTGAATGAGGCATATCAACTAAAAACATCTCTTGCCCCTGAATGGCAAAGACTATATTTTTCCCATAGAAATTTACTAACGCGCGATACTTTACTAGCCAATCCATACCCAGGATTACATCATACCCGACCATGTCTAGGACGAGCAAATCGGCCTCAAAATACAAGTTACCAAGATTTATTTCTACTCGCTTACAAACAAAGAAAATGAGCGAACCATCGCCCATTGAAGATTTGACACTAGTGAAAGTACTCTCCACGAATTTAATTAGCTCCGTCGATTGAGCAAAAATTCTAGAAATAAACGAGTGTGTCGCACCCGTATCAAATAATACACGACCCATATGCCCATGAATGGGAAACGTACCCTCGATAGCTGGCGGGGCTGGAGGAAGCATAGCATCCTGTATATGGTCGACACGCCCATACTATAGTTTTCCTATTGTGGAGGGACAGCTGGATTAGGCACTGGTGGCGGTAGTTGTGCCTGCTGATGCTATGGAATTCTAGGAAACTATTCCCCAATCAACTGCGGACATGCCTTCCTATAGTGACCCAGCTCCCCACATTAAAAATAACGACCCGCCATATTCTCCTGATTACGGCCTCTATTATTTCTGAACTACCCAAGGCCTTGGCCCGGATGGCCTCGACCCCCATTATTACCCCGACCTGCCTGGCCTACTTGCTGCTATTACTGGGCACCATGACTGTGCCTAAAATTTCTGCTACCGAAATTAAGTCCCCTGAAATGCTATCTTTTGGATAAATCTCCTTGCTGGGCATCCCCTCCTTTTGCTTACCTCTTGATGACTGGGATGAGGATAGTACTCCCCCTCCCACACCATTTCCTCCTAGCTTACTTGCTTGCCCCACAACTGAAGCTTTCTTACTTCCTTGTACATGCAACCGATGATCTTGACAATGGAGTAAAGCAGCATTCATAACGTCCCCGAATGTCTGTAAAGCTGGATTCCCTAGCAAGTGTTACCAGATTCTCCAGTGTAAGCCTCCAATAAACTTTGATATTTTCCTCTCCTCCGGAGTCCCCTCATCTGGCATAAAACTAGCCAAGAAAGTGAATTCCTCCTTGTATTCAGCCACATAATGCTCACCTTGAACTACATCTTGAAGTTTCCTCCTCATTTCCTTTTGAACTGCTAGAGGAAAGTACTTTCTGTCAAACAAAACCCAAAAATCTGATATTGTCATTATATCTCTCTGTTCGGGAGTAGTCATTGACTCCCACTAGTGCAACGCTGCTCCAACTAATTTAAAAGTAGCAAGGATTTTCTTTCGTTACTCACTACAGTCTACCATGCGAAGATGGCGCTGCATATCCTTTTTCCATTGGTTAGCTACTATCACGTCAGAACCACCCTAAAATTCCGAGGGATGACCCTTTAAGAAGGATTCTCTGACTCATTGCCATGGAGAAAGTCCCGTAGGGACTTGTACCTCCTAAGCCCTTGGTTGTTGGGCTTGGGGAAATTATTGAACCACGACAGTCATCGCAGGATTGACCGTTTGGGAAACTATATTAGCTACCTTGGTGGCATTTATAGTTCCTTGTTGTGGTGGTGGAGGACCTACATCATCTTCTACAACTCTATTTCTTCTCGTAGGGCAACCCCTCTTAGGCGAAATCTGAGAAAAGAAATAATATAATTAGAATACCATTTAGAACAATTATCTTCACAGAAGATCGCAACTATACAAAACAAAATAGTCCTAACAATAGGGCTCTATATCAAAGAATGCTACGATAGAACGTGATAAGTCCACATAGATCCTAAAGACTCTAGAACCTGATGCTTTGATACCATCTGTGACACCCCGCTTATTAAAATAAGAGGTGGCCAGCCCGATACTCCAATATTAATAGGAATCATAGATGGTCCATTCTTAACATCACAATAATATAATAAATATACGAGATAACCACCCATTATTTTAGAAAACGGATTGTCAGAATTTATTTATTAAGTTAAAGAAAGCATTTAAACAGTCCCAATTAAAAAGAAGGTGAATATAACTAAAAACATATAATCTATCAACCATCATATACATCAAAATAATCGAATAAGTTGTCGGTTAACAGACACTTACGACAAGATTACACTGAGTATTAAAGTAAAACATTTCATAATATCATACAAGTACAAAACTTGGGCAACACGCCCGAACGTGTAACCGATCATAACTAAAATACAAAAGATGGAAGCGTCTATATCCAATATCCTGTAACATCCGCAAGGTGTTACAACTCCAAGACACTGGGATAGAAAAGTCAATACGGGCGTCCTTGCGGCAGAGCACCTGGGCGAATTTTAGATTCATGCAAAACAAAGAAATATGGACAGGTCAGGGCCTGATTTTATATGATCGCCATGTGAATAAAATGCATGACAGTTATGGACAATCTAATCATCATGAATAATGATAAGAATCTAACTACTCAATGTAAAAGCATGAACACATTTTAATTATGCAATAGAATATGAATAAAAATATTATTAAATCGAATTCAATCCCTTTTCTAGATAATTTCATTACAACGTTCCATATCTCTTTAGGAGATGTTTTCAAAGTAGTTTAATTCATAGAATGCTTTTCCATCAATAATAACCCACTTTAATATGAATAGTTATATTTCACAACATATAACGCTTCTAAGACCTCCCTTCCAGGTTTTCCCACTAGACGCGCCCCTAAATAACTATCATCTTCCAGGGCCTATCACCAAGACAATATGGGCATCCTACATCGAATAACATTGAGAAGTGGCTGATTCGTATCGAATATTGCATATTTCCGCCCATTATCTTTATGCATTCTAGCACTTTTACGATCCTAAATGCCTATAATTATGCTCATTAACCAAACAACCTTGGATTTGGATATATACATGCTTTGCAGGGGTTATTTGTGCCTTTGTAGGTATTGGAACGCTAAAAGTGAGGTTCGGTTGCATTTCGGAGAATTCCGTCATCGAATGCTACTTCAAGGGAAATTTGGTCTTTTCAAACTCACTATTTTTTATGGAATGAAGTTACCAACATGTAGATCATCAAATTATCTTTCCGTGGCCACTGACCGTGCGTCATTCTGACTCCGTATGTGGAAGTTATGCCCATTTTCGGAAGGTTTCGGTATTTTCTTCTACTTCAAGGGCATTTTGGTAATTTCATACTGCATAATTTGGAGGGTTTCAAAACATAATCATGTAGATAATTGGATTATCTTCGCGTCGGTTCCGACCACGCCTCATTTCGATTCTGTATGAGGGAGTTATGGCCATTTCCGTGCAACGCGTCAAAATTGGTTCAAAGTGGAAAAGTGGGCTGCCTCCAGCCCAAGGCAAATTCCAAAAGTGCGGTCGACCGGTCCCAAAACAGAGGTCGACCGGTCCCATCAGATATGGACGAAAATTGACTTATTTTGGGTTTTTTGGGTTGGTTTTATTGGGGGTTTATTTTGGGGTATTAAATGAATGTTTGGGGCTTTTCTTTGAAGATATCTTTCATTTTTTAGTTAGGGTTTTGGGTATGGAGAGCTCATTTCTTCCTCTTCTTTGGGTGTTCCCCATTAATGGGTTGTAAGTGCACTATTCATCTTCCCCTCCATTTATATTATTTGCTATTCTTTGTTTAAGCTTTGTTTTCTTGATTTATTGCTTTGATTTATTAGTTGTTGGTAGTTTAATTCTTGTTTTCTTTGGTAATTAGTTATTTTACGTAGTTTAATCATGTGCAGTGAGTAGTTTTACGGGTTTGGGTCGTGTGTCCGCCATTGATGGGCGTTGAGCTCCGAAAATTAGGTTTTGTGTAAAATTGCATTTAATTGAAACCTCGCGTATTAAAGTCGGATTATTATGCGTTTAACTTTCTTTGTCATGCAACGTTAGTGTTTATAGCGGTAATCCGAATTTAAGATGCGTGTGACCATTTTCTGTTAATTGTTTAATCTCGCAACTTTGGGTTAAATTCCTTATTGTGTGATGTTTATACTTAATTTAAAATGCTCGATTAAATGTTTTTGAATCGAAATTCTAATTATTAGTTGTTTAGCCCATGGTGGGGACACGATCCCGACTCTCGTTTTATTAATTCTAGTTTAGACTTAACTTCTTAATGTTTCCCTTTTCTTTATTTCCAACCTATCACCTTTTACACTTTTATTTTAGGAGTATTAAATCCTATAAATTCTAGCAACTCGTCTCTGTGGATTTTCGATACCCGGACTTGGCCGCTATACTCCCTTTTTGAGTGTAGTCATAAGTTTAGGTTTTTGTATTGAGGAGGTGAAACGAAAACAACGATTAGCGCCTTGACACGCGCCTTGACACGCAAGCTTTGTTTTCTTTTCTTTTATCCATTTCTTATTTTAGTCCATGTTTTTGCTCACATGTTAGTTACTTAGTATGCTTTTCTTAGAAAAATTAAAAATTTCAAAAAGATTTTCTTTCTTTTTTCTCCTTTTTAGGCATTTTGCCTTTGTTTCCGATGATAAATTTCAATAATTGCCCGATCCAATTGACAACCCAATGATGCATGTTCTAGATTTTAGAAGTTATTAGACTTTAGTCTCGATTATTGATATTGTGAATAACTTCATGAATTAAACTTTAATCCCATGAGCACATGCACTTTTATTGTTATATTGATTTGGTTTAAGATTTTTATAACTCGGTAATCTTTTGTTGCATTGTATATACTTACACCGAGTAAGCTTTGTACCTTTCGTCATTTGTGAGTGCATACACTATTCATTTCTCATTGAAAACGTTGAATTCGTTGGTAATCTCTCTATTCTTTCATTTCACCGTTCATTAATTGAGTTCATACTTGAAATGTGTTACTTGATCATGATTTTCATATACTGTTTTGATTCGAGAATTGCGTAAACTTTGTGAAATGATCATAGGCCCTCTTTGTTATATCACCCATATGAGCCGTGACCTCACCCTTATATGTTTACCCTCGCTAACCCTTTTGAGCCTAAATATAGCCTTTCATTTCATACCCCATTCCCATAACCAACTCTACATTGGAGTTATAAACCATACATACACTTTCCATACCTTTGTTTGGAATGTTACTCGGGATTGAATGATGTTGTTATGATATCGGTTGCAATTTAGGCATTTGAGAGTTTGAAAAGTAAAGAAAATAGTGAAAAAGTGAAAAATAAAAGAGAAAGCAAAAAGCAAAAGAAAACAAAAACAAAAAGTGAGAAAAAGAAGAAAAGAAAAGAAAGAGAAAGTTGTATATGTTGTGTAGTGTTCAATAAGCTTTGATTACTCTCCCCGATGATATATCTAATGCCGTTTTGGAACTTGTTTTCAATTTTTGCTATTTCCCGCATCCTTCCCATTATTCCAAGTTTTCATCTCCGAACACTTTGAATCCGTACATATACCTTTCATTTCGTACCTTAACCCCAAACCTACATTATAACCCTATAAAGTCCTATGTGATCTTAGGGTGCATTTAATTCAAAAGTCATAATAGTTGTGATAATCTGTGAAAATGCATTTCGCCTCTTTTAGTGTGCGGTATCCTTTCATTGAGATTACAGTTTTTCATTTTATATATAGCGTTCTTCATTTGTGACATGTGTGCGGCCTAGTTTCCATTTACATTTACTCTTTATGCCCGCATGTCCCGTGTATTACCTCCCATTCCGAGTGATTTCATTTGTTGAGCGTAATGCCCGTGAGGATTGAATGTATGCTTGCTTTGATTAGTATCCGATTTATATAAGTTTTTTGCCAAATCATATTTTGCATTTGCTCTCCCCCCTCCCACTTTTAAAGTTTCAATTCTATGAGGTGCATTCTATAATGCTAATGATTCGAACTTTTATGTGAATTCATTCACTTTGCTAATAATGCATATGAAATCTTTTTCGCTTTTGTTGGGCTTGTCGCATGTTGGTTCTGGCATATTTTGAGGAAACTTTATGATGTTTGTGGGTATCATCCCTGAAAACCCTCACGAGACGACACTCGTCCACTAGGGTAACCTAGGGGTTTAACGGCTTATTGCATATGCTAAATGCAATCGTGTTCCCTACGAAAGTGGCAATTATATTTCGATGCATGTATACGTTTTGTATTTCCTTCTGTGGACTAGTTTTGTTTGTTGCATCACTAGGGACTAGCAATGTTTAAGTTAGGGGGTGTGATTCGTATCGAATATTGCATATTTCCGCCCATTATCTTTATGCATTCTAGCACTTTTACGATCCTAAATGCCTATAATTATGCTCATTAACCAGACAACCTTGGATTTGGATATATACATGCTTTGCAGGGGTTATTTGTGCCTTTGTAGGTATTGGAACGCTAAAAGTGAGGTTCGGTTGCATTTCGGAGAAGTTCCGTCATCGAATGCTACTTCAAGGGAAATTTGGTCTTTTCAAACTCACTATTTTTTATGGAATGAAGTTACCAACATGTAGATCATCAAATTATCTTTCCGTGGCCACTGACCGTGCGTCATTCTGACTCCGTATGTGGAAGTTATGCCCATTTTCGGAAGGTTTCGGTATTTTCTTCTACTTCAAAGGCATTTTGGTAATTTCATACTGCATAATTTGGAGGGTTTCAAAACATAATCATGTAGAGAATTGGATTATCTTCGCGTCGGTTCCGACCACGCCTCATTTCGATTCCGTATGAGGGAGTTATGGCCATTTCCGTGCAACGCGTCAAAATTGGTTCAAAGTGGAAAAGTGGGCTGCCTCCAGCCCAAGGCAAATTCCAAAAGTGCGGTCGACCGGTCCCAAAACAGAGGTCGACCGGTCCCATCAGATATGGACGAAAATTGACTTATTTTGGGTTTTTTGGGTTGGTTTTGTTGGGGGTTTATTTTGGGGTATTAAATGAATGTTTGGGGCTTTTCTTTGAAGATATCTTTCATTTTTTAGTTAGGGTTTTGGGTATGGAGAGCTCATTTCTTCCTCTTCTTTGGGTGTTCCCCATTAATGGGTTGTAAGTGCACTATTCATCTTCCCCTCCATTTATATTATTTGCTATTCTTTGTTTAAGCTTTGTTTTCTTGATTTATTGCTTTGATTTATTAGTTGTTGGTAGTTTAATTCTTGTTTTCTTTGGTAATTAGTTATTTTACGTAGTTTAATCATGTGCAGTGAGTAGTTTTACGGGTTTGGGTCGTGTGTCCGCCATTGATGGGCGTTGAGCTCCGAAAATTAGGTTTTGTGTAAAATTGCATTTAATTGAAACCTCGCGTATTAAAGTCGGATTATTATGCGTTTAACTTTCTTTGTCATGCAACGTTAGTGTTTATAGCGGTAATCCGAATTTAAGATGCGTGTGACCATTTTCTGTTAATTGTTTAATCTCGCAACTTTGGGTTAAATTCCTTATTGTGTGATGTTTATACTTAATTTAAAATGCTCGATTAAATGTTTTTGAATCGAAATTCTAATTATTAGTTGTTTAGCCCATGGTGGGGACACGATCCCGACTCTCGTTTTATTAATTCTAGTTTAGACTTAACTTCTTAATTTTTCCCTTTTCTTTATTTCCAACCTATCACCTTTTACACTTTTATTTTAGGAGTATTAAATCCTATAAATTCTAGCAACTCGTCTCTGTGGATTTTCGATACCCGGACTTGGCCGCTATACTCCCTTTTTGAGTGTAGTCATAAGTTTAGGTTTTTGTATTGAGGAGGTGAAACGAAAACAACGATTAGCGCCTTGACACGCGCTACTTTTCGCACTTAATTAGTGGCCATATACCTTCGACAGTGAGTCATAACCACACCAGAAATTACCTCACTTCGAACAGTAATCACACAATATAATATAATCGGTCCTATGGCCGAGGACTATATTCGCCCTGCATTCACTAGTCAGGGGACTTCACCTCATTTGCATAACTTCCCCTATGATATCTTTTAGAGAGGTCTGTATATGCAAATTTATCATTCACAAGTTATTTACTTTATCAAGTATGCATTACATTATATCCGGAGCCATAAGCGTTTAATGTCATCGTTATAATCCTTAATGTTTAATTATCCCCAATATAAATCTCCCTTAATTAACATTCCATCTATAACCCCTTATGAATAATATTCTTCAATACAATTCTAAAAGTCGACATTAAGTCACTCTAATTCTCCTTAGGTATAGACTAGTTCATTCTAACAAAGAATCGTTTATCATTCTCTAATTTAACTAAACAAATTGATTCCCGAACTAATCCCCAACTCTCATTCTACTTAGGTTCTTAAATACCTTACTACTAGACTCTAATACTCTAGTTTTACTTCATTCAAGAAGGTTCCTAAGTCCCTATCTTAAAATAAAGAAGCTAGAAATGATTAGGGATTTAAGAGTGAAAAATAGGGGACCGGTCGACCAGTTATGGGACTGCGGTCGACCGCGCCTCAACGGTTTTATCTATAAAAGAATGCAGTAGGCTCAGTTTGGAAAGCCCAGTCAACCGGTCTTGGGACTGCGGTCGACCGCGCTCAAATTTTATACTTATATAAGAAAGCATTAGGCTTTCCCCTAAAGGCCAGGTCGATCGGTCATGGGACCGCAGTCGACCGTGCCTAGCAGACCCTCGAATTTCTCTTCTTCTACAAGATTGAATCCAAAACCTAAAATCCTTATTCTTACACTTCCTTCCTTATCATCAACCAACAACACAACCACAACATCTCTACACCACAACAAACTCACATGACCAACTTAAATCATACAAACAAGAAGATCCAAGGGTTTAAACATCCAAATCACCAAAACCTACTATTTGTTCAAATTCTCCAATTACACAACTATCACAATAATTTATTCACATTAAATCATATACTAGCAAGTTAGAAACTTGCCTTAAGCTGAAATCACGGATTCCCGGGAGCTAGATGCAAGATCACACCCCAATTTCTTCAATTCTTCTCCTTTCTCTTCTTTTTATCCACAATTCTCTCTCTCTCTCTCTCTCTCTCTCTCTCTCTCTCTCTTAGGTTTAGGAACATATAAGAGGAATAAAAGGGTTAGAAAACGTAAATCGTGCACCTAACACTTATTTCTAACCTTAAATGTTAATACACCATTAAAATGACTTGTAACTACACAATTAAGTCATAACCTGTCAAAAATGCCCGGAACTCCACAGATATAATATGGCACTTATTTTGACTATCTTGAATATTTCGGGACTAACTACGCACTCTAAACTAGCATCCGAAATAATATAAATCATCTTCATATCCCACTTCATTTTAAACCATAACTGTCGTTTTTAGCACATGACATTGCAAAATAAAACATGATGCTATTTACATTCACATAATAGTAAATATGCAAGAATCTAGTAAATATTATCTTTTACTCACTTAGATATTATTTACTCCATCCTCAAATATTTTATATAATTACCTCACATGGTAAATTAATATAAATTCAATGACTCAAAAGTAAGGGTTATTACAACTAGCTTCCATGATTCTAATGCTTTCCTTGATAAAGTCAAGACCAGTGTTTATTTTAGAGGGTCAACCTCATTCTAGGGTAATTAAAAATGTTAAACATGTTCCTCATTACGTCTACACATGAACACACTGCAGTAGGAAAGGTCACTTTAGGTGTTCTTGCTATGATCTTAGAAAATACCCTAAGAAGTTGAAGTCTAGTGTCCACGTGGTTCCTAAAACCCGGTGCGTTAAGTATTAATATATTTTGGTTTGGAAATTGATTTTGGAGGCGCTAAATGTTATACTAGTTGATTCTCGCTTGCTTCCACATGCTCTCACATAACTTCATAGAGATTTAGATAATTTTCGAGAGAAATTGGAGTTTTTAGTTAAGACTTATCAATGTTTGATGGAGGAAGTTCAAAGGATGTCTACTCCTATTGATAATACCTTCCAGACTAATGACTAAGGTCATGACTTGTATGTATTATATGGTGTTTATCATGTTGCCAACTTTTATATCTATGGATCGATTGTATTTCTATGTTTATATTCTTTGAAAATCCAAAAAGATTTTAAAAATAGTTTAAAAATATTTTATTTTTGGTAAAAAATTTGAAAAATATATTTATATCTTCTTTTTCACTATATATGGATATGCATTAAAGATGTTCAAATCACAACTTCATTCCATCCATTCATGTGACTTTTTCATGACATTTTAATACATGGCTTCGTTCCTTTAGTGTGCTTAATAACTCGTGGCTAGCATTTCGTTGCTCATTAATGATCACTTTCTTCATGCTAGACTTTTATCACCTCTGTTGCACATATGCATGGACTTTCTGAACATTGTACTTTCTTGTCATATATCGAATACGGTGTTCTCATCTTAATGTTGTTTAATAACGAAGAAAATGTACTAGAAATAAATTGTGCTTATAAGAACTATTGCTCAAATTTATTTTCCCTGAAAATTTATTTCATTTTAAGTATTTGAAAGAGGCCATGAAATAGAAAATTCTCTTTGTGTTAAAAGCCACTATTGACAAGAGCCTAAAACAAATTTTTGGCATATAAAATAAAAATGTTAAGGCCAATTTTTATTTCATTGATACTTCGCTTATATGAGAATTATGATATGTTCAAAATTTTGAGAGTGCATACTAAAACATGTGAGATTTTGAGAGTGTTATAAGTAGAAAATCAATGGGTTATGGAATTTCTTGAAAAATATTAAATAGTTTGGCATTGTTTATTTGAGAAGCATTAACATTCATGACATTTTGCATAAGTCGAGTCGATTTCATTTTGTTTAATATTCTTAGACCTAAGGTTGAAATTGAGTTCTTTCTGTAAAAGTATCTCTTTGACTTCATTTGCCTTTATTTCGTATGCCTATGTTTGATTTTTCCATGGTTTAAGGTCACACAATTTCATTCCTCTTTCACGATTCAGATATTTTAGTGCTATTCTATGGTGTACTTATTTGTATTATATATATATATATATATATATATATATATATACTTTATAGTTAATAAGTTCAAAATTTTCAAAAATACTTGGTTGCTTATTTGAAATCTCATTACATGTGCTTAATTGTTTATCTTTTTGATGATATTTCATATTTGGTTTCATGTATGCTAATATTTCAGGATTAGTTTTTAATCCTTTGTTTATTATGGACAAAAAGGGGGAGAATAAATTGTGGCGGAGTTTATTTTTTCTTTACACTCCTATGCATCACACTATTTCTTTTTCTTCATCTGTGTAAGTCGATTCCATCTTGATGATTTGATTCATTGCACGTGAAGAATTTCAGTTGAAGAAAAAGACTCTTATTCCTTTTCATTTCTTGGTTTGGGAGGTCATTAGTTCTATATGTTTTAAGGGTTAATTTTGTTTTGATTTGTGTGTTGTACCGGAATAGCTCAAGGGGGAGATTTGTAAGAGAAAAATTCATAATTGCTCGTTATTTATTTCTTAAGTCTTCAAGTGAAGAAGATCTAGTGGCCACATGCAAGAATCAAAGTTTGAGCATCGCCACTTTAGAAGGTTTTTGAGGTGGTTTTAGTAATCTTACTTCATTCAGGGTCTTTTCAAAGAGTTTGAATTTACAAATATTTTTCCAAATGTTTTAAAATATTTTTTAAAAGTTTTTAAAAAAAATCACAAGTTCGTTAGAAGGAAGTTATATGTCGTTCGAACAAGTTTCCAAGGGTCGTTGGAATGCTTCATAGTTTCATTCGAATGAGTTTTGTCGCTCTGTCTTTTGGCAGACTCGGGAATGATATTCGATCATTCGTTAGAAAGGCATTCAAACGAGATTGGGTACTTATTTCGAGTGAGACATCCATCGATAAACTTCAGGAATCGTTATTCATTTCTTCTTCAGTCCTAAAGCCTCAACTCCAAATCATCTATAGATAAATAATCTCCACAAGGTCTAGAACTCAGAATATATTCTTCTTGGTTTCAAAAATTGATGCTAAATGATCCATGGGTTTTGAATAAATGTTTTGGAGAGTTTGATCATGAAAGTAACTCTTAAAAGGATTCAAAACAAATGTATCCCTTCATCTCTATCAATATAGAAACATATCTTCAAAGGATAGATATGAAGGATTGCATTTAAAATAGGTTAAAAGATAAAATCTCGCGTACTCTTTCGAACGAGATGCTTGCTGTGGGTAGTGCCAGACTGTACCATTTTTGTTAAAGATTCCAAAACACTACTGCATTAAACTTATTGGAGCTCTAAATTATATGTAAGTCTGTATTGGTATGTCATGTCTAAAACAGTGCTGAAATATAGTTTTTTTCTTAAAAAAGGTTTTTCTTTTATATTCTTCCCATTCTATTTTGGTTTGGATATCTGGTTTGTGTTTTGTCTTCACATTATCTTAAATGTTCACGTAATTTTAATCAAGATAACATTTAGCTAAAAAGATTTTTTTGTGTGACCTTATATATGGACAATCTACATAACCCGCGCTTTCAGTTTGATGATACCTTATTTGGCCCCTAGTATTTCAAAGCCTCTTAAACACCGTAATTATCCTCAGGCGGGGAAAAAGGTCCTAGGGTGAATATATGATCTCAGCCAAACCACTGCCCATTCCAAATTACCTCTGTTGGTCCAAAAAACGGCCACAGTACTGTAGCGGTCCTCATTCTTTTACTCCTCCTCCTAGAATGATATGTCATTCAAACACGTCTATTCAATCGAGGTCAGAGACAATAATACCATAGCTCCATTGTATTGATGCTCAAATAACTCCTTAGCCTAACAATAGATGATCTCCCATGGTTTCTTAATCCTCAGCACAAAGGGGTATCACTACAAAATGCCTCAAGATCAACCTGTGGAAATCCTTGGGTAGTCTAGAGCTTCCAAGCCTCCGACAAAGCTCCTGCGATCAAGTAATCCCAAAAGGAGGTACTATCTCTCTTTCTTTCAATTTTATATTCAAATCCTCTAATAATTAGGCAAAGTATGAAGCCTTGGTGGCAGGCTTAGGCCTGGTTATTCGCTTATAAGAAGAACATGTACAAGCTATTAATAACTCTCAACTAGTGATCGACGAGGACCTTAAGGTTTATAAGGAAAATGTGATAGTGTTAAACGAAAATGTATTTAACCCCTTAATTAATATTTAATTAGTTTAATTATAATTAGTGTACATTTTAGTTTAATTTAATATATTGATTTTGATGATTCCAAACATACTCTTATTAAGTGATTTTGTAAATATTTTTTTATAATATAATATTTATAATATAATTTCTTTGTATAGTTGTAAATATTTTTTTTATTTTATAATATTTATAATATAATTTCTTTGTATAGTTATTATTCTAATTTTGTGTGCATTTTTAGTCGTAGTTAAGTTACTTAGTTCTATATTTATATATTTCATTTCTATATAATATAATTTTTATACACTATTAATAGTTATGCTACTTTTAATGTAGTTGTCATTTTATATATTTATTTTATTACATATCATAATATTCATTTAGTTGTGTTATATATAATTAGTTATTTATATAGTTATATATTTTTTTAATATATTTTTTATATACTTAGTTACAAATATAAATTAATTGATGTAATTACATTAAATTATAGTTGCACGTGATATTAGACTAATATATGCTATATATACCCATTAGATGTTCAGGGTTTTTTTTATGCTTATATTCTAATTGATAAAAGATGTCAAAGCCTTATGTCCCTTCTTATATACATATTTATATATGTTTTGTATTTCAAATAAAAAGGATTTTTTTCACGTTATATATATATATATATATATATATATATATATATAATAGTAATAATAATAAAAAAGGGCTTCTCACTCATTGAAGTGACAGTGACTTATATTGTCTTGAACTCATAAAAGAAGACTTGTAATTAAATAAATATTTACGTTTCTTTATGGGAGGTCTCATATTTTCCTAAACTGTACTAAACCCAATTTGTGTCTCTTTATTTTTATTTTTATATATATATCTACTTTTATATTTTTATATGTATACTCTTAACATCTTTTAGACTATATATAATATTATATTACGTATGAAACAATAATTTCTCACTTGTCAATACTCATATCTGTAGCCTTTAATTTTTACTTGTCACATGCACCATACATGAACAGTGTATTAGTAGTTATTATTATGTATTTATATATATAAATAATAGACTACTAATAACAGTATATACTAGACTACCTATAGTAGTCACAATTACTCACCTCGGTCATTGCAAGTAGTATACAGAGGTTTGTAACTTTTACCTTTGCATAATTTATATATATATATATATATATATATATATATAAATGTTTATATCTTTGATAAACTCCTATATCATATTAGTGCTTGCTTGCAAATATTTTGGGCCACACGGTTCAACTTTTACCTATTATAAATTATATATAATCCCATTAGTTGACAAAGAATCTCTCATACTAGTTGGTAAAATACAAGTAATTTTTTAACCAAAAATCCTATCTTTGGCATCCGTTTTAATTATAGGAGTATGAGGACTTTTTAGGCTTGGACAGACTCACGAAATGATTTACCTGATGGTGGCTTGCGTATGACAGCTAATCAAAATTCATAATATCTATCAATATATATATATATATATATATATATATATATATATATATATATATATATATATATATATATATATATATATATATATATATATATATATTCTTGTACAATAACTCCCACTTTGAAGAAATATTATTGGTTTGCTTTATTTTATCTGAACAAAATTCTCTCACTGCCTTGAGCAGTTGTTGGAAGATTTCTTGGACTTTGTTCTATCAAAATCTATCTTCAAAGATCATCTGTGTAAACGTCTAGTTCACGCCTTTATTTTGTCTAGCTTTGATAAGTGATAAAAATGATTTATTACTTTGTTTTTACCTTTGTAAATGCTATTTTATTTTATGAACAATAATCCTTTTAACGTTAGATGTGAATGATATATTTTATTATTTGAGATTTTTTTTGTGGGACCATAAATGTTGACTCGACATATTTTTTTATGGCCCCATTATATTATCATATTTGTACATTTCATTCCCATGAAATATAGATGAACATATTGTTCTTTACAAACAAATATTGTTTTATATTGACAACTGATATATCATTTTGAATACATGTCTTGATGGCCAGAACCAATAAAGGTGAGTATCTTTATTTGGACAAGTTCTTTTGTTGGAAGTCCACGAGTAGACTGTTATGACATTATTTCTTTGCCCCTCATTTATTTTCTTACAAGATATCATTTATGTACTTCAGTTCATTGTATACTTCTTGTGCATCTAACATCTCTCTCTCTCTCTCTCAGTCTACTTATTTATTGAACAACAAAGATGGTTGATTATATACGTTCTTCATTTTCAAGAGATTGTGCATTAAATGCAACACTCACTCTACTCCAAGTTGTTGATCAGACGCTCTCCAACGGTCATTATTTTTCAAGCTACAAAAGAAGGCCAAGTTTTTGTTGAAGAATGACACACGAAAATATCTACAAGAGCGCAACCAGAAAATTTTATTCAGCTCCACATACTCACAGAAAAGAGAGCAAACAGAAATTTGTATTCAGCTCTACTCAAGTTTGAGACAACTACAAATTTATATACTCTTCTATTTGTTGAAGAAGAAATTGAAGAGCAAAACAATCTTTATCTTTATTCTTCTACAAAGATTTCAAATGAAGACTTGGGCCAAAATCAAATCATGTACAAAGTCTCAACCAAGAAGAAACTCAGACTCATTTTGTATTATAAAAGAGTTTCAAACATTGTAAACCAAACTTCTACTACATCTGTGTAAAGATTTGAAGCTGGGAGTTTAGCTTCGGTTGTACTTGGAGCTGGTATTTGCTTCAATTTATTGGGTCTGTAAATGGTGGTTTGATCCTACCGTACAAGTGGATCAGGAATAATGAAGCGCGGGAGATGGAAGCTTGCTCTTGGCGCGTGGACGTAGGCCAAAATTTGGTCTGACCACGTTAAAAATACGATTTCATTTATTTTCACCATTTAAATTTATTTATATGCTTGTGATTGATTAATTTTATTTTTTAATCACTTATACTTGCAAGTTATTTAAATCCGAAAATTTGGTAAATTTATTTTAAGATTAAAATAATTATTTTTGTAATATTAATTTATTTCAGGATATTAATTTTTATTAATTACGAAAATTGTTTATAAATTTATTGGGTCTTATAATTTTGAAATATAACTTGTTCAATTAATTGAGAGTAATTATTTGATTTTCTTTGTGTGAATCTCTTAAGATTTATTCCATAAGATAAATTTATATTAAATACAAAAATTTGATAATTTATTTATTGTGTGTTATAATCTCTGATTTAAATTATTTAAATTAATTGGTTGCATTTATTTAATCGTTATTGGTTTAATCATTTAAGATTTTTTAAATCTGAAATTTGTATTAAGTGTTTTAAATTAAATATTTTCTGAAATATTATTTTAACTCAAAAAGTTTGTAAAAATCCCAATTCACCCCCTCTTGGGTATTTTTCTGGGCAACAATTGGTATCAGAGCCGAGGCTCTAATTTATTTATTTTGATTTAGCAATCCTAGAGTTAAAGATAATGACAAACTTTTCTGTATTAATTTTGAATATTGCACTTTACATTTTTATTATTTGTATGCTAAAATGTTTTATCTCTTGTTGCTACTCCTTATTTCATTATATGAAGAGAAAATGGATATGCAGTGGACCATATGTTTCCAACTTTATTTTGAAGGAAAACCTCCTTGAAAGTTCTGATTTTGATGCACTTAATGAAGATATGTGCAACCCTTGCTTATTTGCTCACATTGATGAATCATGTACTAAGAAGAGGAATAATGTTCATTGTTTCATGGCTAGTAACAATGAGGAGGTACACTCTAACCCTAGCGTTAGTGATAATGAATCTTACTCTACTCATAGTTCAAATCATCATGATATTGTTGATGATTATGATGAATTACAGGATGCATTCAATGAGTTATATGAAAAATATGAAGATATTGGAAAGAAGTTCATTGCACTTAAAAAGACCAATGCTAAATGTGACTTTATTTCAAAAGCTTTTGATAATCTAAAATTAGAAAATGAATCTTTAAAAAGTGAAATTAAGTCTTTGAAAAAGGAAAAATCTGTAAATGTTACTCACCCTCTTGAAATTGAAAATAGTGAATTAAAAAGGGAGATTGATTATTTAAAGAAATCTTTAGATACCTTTACTAAAGGAAATGGATATTTTTATAAGATTGTGGAAAATCAAAGAATTCGATTTAATAATAATGGTATAGGATATGATGAACAAAATGAGAAAAACAGTTATTCTTGTCTATTTCGAAATGATGCCTCTTCTAGTCATTCTAACTCTTTATGTTCATATTGTGGTAGACATACACATTATTCTAAATTTTGTAAATTTAGAAAAAGAAAGTATAACACTGAATTAGCTTGGATTCCTAAAGAAACAATTATGTATGCCGACTCTTATAAACCACACTCATATTGGATTCCAAAAGATAATGTTTTCAGGTGCAAAACTGGTGTTGGAACTTGAACAAATTTATGAGAAATATAATTAATGTTAGATTTTTTTTAAATATTATTTTCTTGTTTAGATGTTTGTTTAAGTTGTACACTTTCTTTACTTGACAAATATTGTGATATGTTGTTTTCATATTTAATATACTTATATTCATGAAATATTGTTTCATATGATTTTTGGATTTTATAGGCTTATTCATGAATAATAATCTGATTAAATTCATGTTATTCCTAAATGTGTCAATTGTTTGAAAATGTGAATACCCTCATTTTTTGTCCAAGCCAATGTATACTAATATGTTTTTGTATATGATAAAATTAACATTGATGATTATTATTTGCTGCGTAAATGTATGTCGTAAGTTGCGTATGTCACTATTGTTCTTGATGATTATCTCTTATTATGACTACGCTTAAATTTTTGATAAGAAAATGAATTATGAAATTTTCTCTTTAATATTGCTTTATGGATCTAACACCTTTTTGGATGGAAAAGGGATCTTGAAAGTTGTGTAGGTTTCAAATTGAGATGGATTATGGATTATGGATTTTCAAGCCTATGATTTGGATAGCAAGAAAAGTTGAAGATATAACACTTCCTACCTAGTGTTAAAAATGCCATACAAGGAAATCATTTCATGGATATATGAGGTATTGGTAAGATTGTGAGGTACACTTTTCTTGAATTATAAATATCATATATTTATTGATGATATGATCTTATTAGATATTATCCCATACTTAAATTATTTGTTATAGCATATGAGTTTGTTCTAGATTATTTATACATCATGTTAATTTATACATTTATTATTGTTGATTATTTTATGTTGTAAAACATGCACTAGATTTTGATGATAATCTTTAGAGATGAAAATTCATAATCGTTGTGTGTTACACTTAGACATATATTTGTAATTAATGATTTTATATTAATTCATGACTTTATTGTATATTAAATTGAAACGAAAATGTCATTCGAGAATATTTTGATAAAATGTAATTTGTATATTTGTGAGTCATATGAGCTACTCGTTGATTTTATGATATGCACTCATTGATTTTGATAATATGAACTTTTTATTTTTATGAGCTAAATTTATGACATGCTATATATTTTGTGCCATTAATTAAATATTAGTGACATTTCATGAAGTATATAATTTTTTTTATAGTTAACATTTGTGTTACTTGTGCTTACTTGAAAAATCATTTGATTATTGAGATTTTTATGTTTTAGTTTCATGGCATGTTATATGACCCGATTAGTTGAAAAGTTTTGTCTTTTATGAAAAACATTATTTTTTTGGAACAAAATGATTCTTATAATGTTTGTGCTTAAAATTCTGAAAGTATTGAAGTTGATTCTTATAATGAGTCTTTTCATTAATGAGTTTTTGAAATATATTGAAGTTGATTCACTTATGTCGCTTTCATTATTGAGAAAATTATTGATTGATTGATTTGAAAGTTTTTGAGCAAAAAGTTGAGTTATTTGTTGAAAACATAAAATATTGATTTTGTGATGAGCTTCTCATTATCAAAATCTGAATTTATTAAGTTTTCTATTTTGGCTTCATGATATGTTTCATTCATGAAAATTGATTTAATGACTTTCATTGAAAGATTACATCTTATTAGAAGATAATTAAGAAAAAAAAATATTGAAAATATTTTATCTCATGAAAAAGATGCACATTATTTGTTATATGCATATATGCCTTTATTGGTATCCCTTAGGGGGAGATAAAAGGTTTTTTGGAAATTAGTTGATCATCGAAATAAACTTGATCTTAAATTTTAATATATTCGCTTGCATTAATATGTATATTGCTATATGATTGATTATTTCGATAATCTTATGCTCGTATCTTGAAAATGACGAAAGCTTGAACAAAACACAATATATTTTTTGCTATATGCTGCTATCTTCTAACTCATGTGTGCTTTATTTCAAATTATTTGAAAACATCGAGTTATGAAATGTTTCATATTGTGCGCTTAAAAGTTTATATCATGACGATTTATACAAAAATTGATATGCGCCTATTGAAAATTTATGTTGCAATTTTTTTTTATTATTGAGAGAATTAATTATGCAAATTGATATATCTCTTGTGTTTGCATTATTTGAAAACATTGAGTTATGATATCTATTTATGCGTAAAAAGTTGTTCCGAGGAACCATTGTGTGCAACGCACGGCTAGTGTGTGTGACTGCAATAATTGGTATCATTTATCATTTATCATTATTGTGACTTATATGATACTTGATGATATTCATGACTATCTGAAAATTCAAAATTTATGATGACACATGTGCGTATTGAAAATTTTCATATTATTTATATGTTCCTTGAGATTTATGATTGGATCCCATGTAAAAATTATTTTTGATAAGGGGAGATTCCCTTTTATCCTTGACACTCGTTTTATATGAAAAATCTTTTTGATAATGTCAAAGGGGGACAAAATATTTATGATTCACTAATTGTGCTTAATGTATCATTTTATAGATTAGTGTGAATCATTGTTTGTCATCATAAAAAATGGGGAGATTGTTAAACGAAAATATATTTAACCCCTTAATTAATATTTAATTAGTTTAATTGTAATTAGTGTACATTTTAGTTTAATTTAATATATTAATTTTGATGATTCCAAACATACTCTTATTAAGTGATTTTGTAAAAAAAATTTATTTTATAATATTTATAATATAATATTTTTGTATAGTTGTAAATATTTCTTTTATTTTATAATATTTATAATATAATTTCTTTGTATAGTTATTATTCTAATTTTGTGTGCATTTTTAGTCGTAGTTAAGTTACTTAGTTCTATATTTATATATATCATTTCTATATAATATAATTTTTATATACTATTAATAGTTATGCTACTTTTAGTGTAGTTGTCATTTTATATATTTATTTATTACTTATCATAATATTCATTTAGTTGTGTTATATATAATTAGTTATTTATATAGTTATATATATTTTTAATATATTTTTTATATACTTAGTTATAAATATAAATTAATTGATGTATTTACATTATATTATAGTTGCACATGATATTAGACTAATATATGCTATATATACCCATAAGATGTTCAGTGTTTTTTTATGGTCATATTCTAATTGATAAAAGATGTCAAAGCCTTATGTCCCTTCTTATATACATATTTATATATGTTTTGTATTTCAAATTAAAAGGATTTTTTTTCACGTTATTTTATATATATATAATAATAATAATAATAATAATAATAATAATAATAATAATAATAATAATAATAATTAAAAAGGGCTTCTCACTCATTGAAGTGACAGTGACTTCTATTGTCTTGAACTCATAAAAGAAGACTTGTAATTGAATAAATATTTACGTTTCTTTATGGGAGGTCTCATATTTTCCTAAACTGTACTAAACCCAATTTGTGTCTCTTTATTTTTATTTTTTTATATATCTACTTTTATATTTTTATATGTATACTCTTAACATCTTTTAGACTATATATAATATTATATTACATATGAAACAAGAATTTTTCACATGTCAATACTCATATCTGTAGCCTTTAATTTTTACTTGTCAGATGCACCATACATGAATAGTGTATTAGTAGTTATTATTATGTATTTATATATATAAATAATAGACTACTAATGACAGTAGATACTAGACTACCTATAGTAGTCACAATTACTCACCTCGGTCATTGCAAGTAGTATACAGAGGTTTGTAACTTTTACCTTTGCATAATTTATATATATATATATATATATATATATATATATATATATATATATATATAAATGTTTATATCTTTGATAAACTCCTATATCATATTAGTGCTTGCTTGCAAATCTTTTGGGCCACACGGTTCTACGTTTACCTATTATAAATTATATATAATCCCATTAGTTGACAAAGAATCTCTCATACTAGTTGGTAAAATACAAGTATTTTTTTAACCAAAAATCCTATCTTTGGCACCCGTTTTAATTATAGGAGTAGGATGACTTTTTAGGCTCTGTGCCATCAGGTAGTGGACAGACTCACGAAATGATTTACCTGATGGTGGCTTGCGTATGACAGCTAATCAAAATTCATAATATCTATCAATATATATATATATATATATATATATATATATATATATATATATATATATATATATATATATATATATATATATAGAGAGAGAGAGAGAGAGAGAGAGAGAGAGAGGAAGGCTCACCTACATCATGCACTATACATCACACCGTACATCACACCTAATTCTAAGCCCAAGAAAACATTTTTTTTCCAATTTTATATTTTTCCTTGAAATTAACCTTCAAACCCATATGCAAAAAATTAGGTCAAAATACATTTTATAGCTATTTTTAAAAAATCCACAAAAAATTGCTGGCGCAGACCCTTATAAATAACGTATTTTTAGCAGCTTTTTGTGGATTTTTTTAAAAATAGCTACAAAATGTATTTTGACCTAATTTTTTGCATATGGATTGATTGGAAGGTTAATTTCAAGGGAAAAATATAAAATTTCAAAAAAAAGTTTTTTAGGGGCTAGAATTAGATGTGATGCACAGGTGATGTATTGAGCATGATGTACTATAGCCTGGCCTCTCTCTCTCTCTCTCTCTCTCTCTTTATATATATATATATATATATATATATATATATATATATATATATATATATATTTGTACAATAAATCCCACTTTGAAGAAATATTATTAGTTTGCTTTATTTATTCTGAATAAAATTCTCTCACTGCCTTGAGCAGTTGTTGGCAGATTTCTTGGACTTTGTTCAATTAAAATCTATCTTCAAAGATCATCTGTGCAAATGTCTAGTTCACGCCTTTATTTTGTCTAGCTTTGATAAGTGATAAAAATGATTTATTATTTTGTTTTTACCTTTGTAAATGCTATTTTATTTTATGAACAATAATCCTTTTAACGTTAGATGTGAATGATATATTTTATTATTTGAGATTTTTTTTGTGGGACCATAAATGTTGACTCAACATATTTTTTTGTGGCCCCATTATATTATCATATTTGTACATTTCATTCCCATGAAATATAGATGAACATATGGTTCTTTACAAACAAATATTGTTTTATATTGACAACTGATATATCATTTTATTTACATGTCTTGATGGCCACAACCAATAAATGTGAGTATCTTTATTTGGACAAGTTCTTTTGTTGGAAGTCCACGAGTAGACTGCTATGACATTATTTCTTTGCCCCTCATTTATTTCTTACAAGATATCATTTATGTACTTCAGTTCATTGTATACTTCTTGTGCATCTAACATCTCTCTCTCTCTCTATCAGTCTACTTATTTATTGAACAACAAAGATGGTTGATTATATATGTTCTTCATTTTCAAGAGATTGTGCATTTAATGCAACACTCAGTCTACTCCAAGTTGTTGATCAGAAGCTCTCCAACGGTCATTATTTTTCAAGTTACAAAAGAAGGCCAAGATTTTGTTGAAGAATGACACACGAAAATATCTACAAGAGAGCAACCGAAAAATTTTATTCAGCTCCACATACTCACAGAAAAGAGAGCAAACATAAATTTGTATTCAGCTCTACTCAAGTTTGAGACAACTACAAATTTATATACTCTTCTATTTGTTGAAGAAGAAATTGAAGAGCAAAACAATCTTTATCTTTATTTTGCTACAAAGATTTCAAATGAAGACTTGGGCCAAAATCAAATCATTTACGAAGTCTCAACCAAGAAAAAACTCAGACTCATTTTGTATTATAAAAGAGTTTCAAACATTGTAAACCAAACTTCTACTACATCTGTGTAAAGATTTGAAGCTGGGATTTTAGCTTCGGTTGTACTTGGAGCTGGTATTTGCTTCAATTTATTGGGTCTATAAATGGTGGTTTGATCCTACCGTACAAGTGGATCAGGAATAGTGAAGCGCGGGAGATGGAAGCTTGCTCTTGGCGCGTGGACGTAGGCCAAAATTTGGTCTGACCACGTTAAAAATACGGTTTCATTATTTTCACCATTTAAATTTATTTATATGCTTGTGATTGATTAATTTTATTTTTTAATCACTTATACTTGCAAGTTATTTAAATCCGAAAATTTGGTAAATTTATTTATTTCTGGATATTAATTTTTATTAATTACGAAAATTGTTTATAAATTTATTGGGTCTTATAATTTTGAAATATAACTTGTTTAATTAATTGAGAGTAATTATTTGATTTTCTTTGTGTGACTCTCTT
This sequence comes from Sambucus nigra, assembly GCA_949130495.1. Taxonomy (NCBI): domain Eukaryota; kingdom Viridiplantae; phylum Streptophyta; class Magnoliopsida; order Dipsacales; family Adoxaceae; genus Sambucus; species Sambucus nigra. Next base: position 215,435,624 of record OX422214.1, on the reverse strand, counting down.
AAGATTTATTCCATAAGATAAATTTATATTAAATACGAAAATTTGATAATTTATTTATTGTGTGTTATAATCTCTGATTTAAATTGTTTAAATTAATTGGTTGCATTTATTTAATCGTCATTGGTTTAATCATTTAAGATTTTTTAAATCTAAAATTTTTATTAAGTGTTTTAAATTAAATATTTTCTGAAATATTATTTTAACCCAAAAAGTTTGTAAAAATCCCAATTCACGCCCTCTTGGGTATTTTTCTGGGCAACAGATAGGATAGAAGGAAACCTAGAAATTGTGAAGCACCTCATCTAGAGAATTCACAAATTTTACATTATAAGGGTCCCTTAAGTAAAAAATTCATAGGCTGACCATCTTGCACAAGTTGACTAATTTGATGAGGTAGACTCAAAGGTCTTAGTTGTCACCTTGGACCAGTTTAACCTCACTCAACTTCAAATTAAAATTACAGAGGTTGATGAGAGATCAGACTAGACCACTCCTATCAAATTCTACCTCGGGTGTGCGGTCCTACCGAAATATAAGCTTTAGGCTAGAAGGATGAAGTCCCTAGCTTCTAAATGCTACATGAAAATGAGGTATTTTTCAATAATGGGTACTTATCAACACCTTAAAGATGCCTTAGCCTATCATAGGACAATTATGTCCCCAGAGACCTCCATAAAGGTGTATGTGGTGCTGATATCGGCCCAAAGATCCTAGTCTTAAAGGTCTTAAGGCAAGGATACTTCTGGTCAATACTGGGGAAGGAAGCCAAGGACCTAGTGCAATGTTATGAAAAGTGTTAGAGGTTCTCTTTTATTCCAAAGTAGTCGATTGAGAAGATGGCTTTGATTCAAAGTCCATGGACATTTACTTAATGGGGAGTGGACTTGGTAGGGGGCCCTCCCCTCAGCAAGGGTAAAAAAAGTTATGTATTATTGCCATTGATCATTTCACCAAGTGGGATGAGGCTGAGCCTTTAGCCACCATCACAGGGAAGAAAACTATAAAGTTCATCTTGACAAACATCCTTTGTAGGTTTGGCTTATCTAAGGTCATCATTTAAGCTAAAAATAAATGGTTTGACAATTCATCCTTTATCAGGGAGTTCTATTCAAACTATGGGATAAACAATTATTATTCCTCTCCAAGCCATCCTTAAGCCAATGGCTAAGTTAAAGTAACATACATAACCATTTTCCACATCTTAAAAATAGGTTAGAAAAGTCTAGGGACTATAGATTGAGGAGTTTACGAGCATACTATAGGATTACAGATTCGCACTCAGAGGTCCAATAGGAGAAACCCCTTTCTCCCCGACCTTTGGAACTGAGATTATATTCCTAACAGAGGTTGAAGTACCTACACAAAGGGTAGCTTATTTTGAATCGGAGGCCAATGATGATGGTCTTAAGAGGTCTCTTAATGATTTAGTGTAAAAAATATAATCTTTACTGATCTGAAAGGTTACATATAAGCAGATGAAAACCTCTTACTTCAGAAAAAAACCTCCTACTTGGTCCTATGAGAAGTCACTCTTGCAAATAGAAATTCGAGTGAAGGGAAACTAGGCCTAAAGTGGGAAGGTCCATATGTGGTGACTAGAATAGTAAGGCGAGGGTGTTATTACCTTGAAGACATGGAGCGATACGAACTTTCGCATGGAACATTGAGGACCTCAAAAAATATTATTAATGATGTATTTTGTCACTAGAATGAAATGAAAAGATTTCATTTTGTTACCCATTATGTCTTAATGTTCCATATGAGTCACAAGGATTAAATCCTCACCTCAAAATATATTGTAGAGGTCCACATGACCTTAGTCCCAAGACATATGGAGTTCCAAGGCTTTAATCCTTTACCCCCAAAGTCCATAAGGTCTTCAACGACCCATAAATATTAGAAAGGTGTGGCCATCCCGAGAGTTTTTTGGGGGTCGGCGGGGGGGTGGGGTGGGAGGTGGGGGGTGGGGGGATGGAGGGATGGGGGTGTTGGTTATCTCCCAAGGTCAATCCCTCATTCCTAGACCCTTTATTTGGCGTGGCACGACATTACATCCTTTATCGGGGCACTCGGACATCATCAGTATGAGGTGATATGTAGAGATGTAGTCATCAACCTATTTTGCACAAAATATGCAAAAGAAATATTGTCGCCTCTAGAGAACGACATCGGGAATAATACTAATGATTGACAAACCAAGTAGTTCAAGGATTCGGGGACTAGGTTACGAAATATGAAGGTGTTAGGCATTCGTCCTACCCTTTCGATCTCTCATGGTCATGTGTCAACCTTCTCCTATTCAACTCTGTGATGTGTCTGCTTATGTGCATAATACAAATGGAGGACTAAATCGCTCGACTCACATCATGGATAAAGATGGAGCGAGGTCATCCTTAGGAGTGTTCCCAAAATAGTAATTAAAAGTATGATGTAAGTGTTTGTAAATTTGCAAGTCATCATAGAAGAACGATTGCGTCTATTTGGCAAGGCATAGTCAACCAAGAATGTATATATATATATATATATATATATATATATATATATATATATATATATATATATATATTAATAATATATGATAAGGACAAAGTAAAAAATGTATGTATGAGGGCTCGAGTCTAGGGATTTACCCAAGATGCTTACATAGCCCGAGGGGCATCAAAGTCCAAGTAGTTCGAAGACAATACAAGGTGGGGTTTGACCTATAAATCCAACCTGGGGCTTTGTTTATATGTGTGTGTAGAAAAAGATGTTTTAGTGTGAGATAAGGTGATGAGAATTCCCAGTTTGGAATTTATAAGTAAGCCCTCTTTTTCTTATTTTTGAGTTTTTCTTATGAAAATAAAGTATGTGCAAATACTAATAATAAAAAGTTTCAAGTTAAGATATGTGATATAATGAAGTAAAATCTAACTTCAAAATGAAGTAACTAATGGAAAAATAAGAGAATTTAAATATAATGGGGAAGGCTTAGACCTCCTTATGAAGACTTAAAGTGGATCTCATGATGAGATGATGGTGGTTTGCGAAAATGGTTGGAAATTTACTCTAAATAGTATGAAAAAGATGGAAGGAATGTGGGAAATGGGCTATTAAGGAGGGAATAACTCTGAATTCGAGAGAATTCTCTCTGAATTATTGAGAGGGTTGTTCAAGGGTGCTTTTCATAGTGAGGTCATGGACTATATATATAGGTAGGGCCAAGGGGGTACCGATTGACATGGTCCTACTACTACCTATCGATATCAAACCCCAGATACATAGGGTCCTGGGTTACCATTCGGTAGTCTGATGGAGGGTTTTTGTAAAAATTACCGTAAAATGAGAACTGTAAGTCAGAATCGTGCACGGGGTAGACCATTGGAAAGGGTATTCAGAGTCCTTTAATAATACATTGAGCCACTCTTGAGTTTAAGAGTTGAACGAAGTCAACTGGGGCTCGAAAGTGCCCATTGGTCACTAGATATGAATTTTCTTGAGGACAACGGATCGTTCGTCTGAACCATAAGGCTGATTCATGCACGGGACAAACCATTGGAAAGGGTATTTAGAGACCTTATAATATTCATTGAGCTTGGCCTCTGGATTAGTTTTTAATAGTTAATTGGACCGTTGATTCTAATCGTAAGTTTGATTCATGCACGTGGTGGACAGTTGGAAAGGAGATTTAGATCCCTTCGAAGATTCATTGAGAATTTACTCAGACAAAAAAGTTAGGCGGAGTCGAACGGGGTGCAGGAGTGCCCGGTGGTCTCTAAATAGATACTCGGAGTATGACCTAGGGTTTGTGGTGAATGAGTGAGTGCTAGGGACATAAGGAGATGCTTAGGGGGGTCCTAGGATGGAGTGTCTACAAAGATACCCTCGACGGGCGATCTTAGAATAAGTGAAGGACACCGAATGATATATAACACATCAACTTTGGGAAAGAGGATTTTAGGTTGATTCTACATACCTAGAGGATGAGGTTGACCAATTGAGAGTGTCGAGATTAGTTATGAGGAGCTAAAAAGGTGAAGATGACCAATTCATCGTATTGAAGTCAGTTCAGAGGACTTATGGAGATAAAAATGATCAATTCAGAGGATTGAGTTCAGTTTTGAGGACCTAGGGAGATAAGGACAACCGATTCAGCGAGTCGAGGATGTCTTAAGATTAGTTATAAGGGTATAGGGAGACTAATTCGGCGATTCGAGGTCAATTCTAAAGTTATACCGAGGATGACCAATTCTAAGGGCCTAGGTCATTTTTGAAGACCTAAATTTAGGGCGACCAATTCTGATAGCCGAGGTAAATTCTGAGGACCTTAAGTTGTGACGACTAATTCTAAGGGCCAAGGTTAATTCTGAGGACCTTAAGTTGTGACAAATAATTTTGAGGGTCGAGCTCAATTCTGAGGACCTTAAGTTATGATGACCAATTCTGAGGGTCGAGGTCAATTATGAGGACTTTTGGTTATGACGAATCATTCTGAGGGCCAAGGTTAATTCTGAAAACTTTAAGTTATGGAGACCAATCACTATAAAAAAAATTGCTTTTTACTACGGAGGATTTTGAGACGGATAAAATTCTGGTCTTTAAAACTCACTTTTTGAGACGGCTAAAATTTACAGTCTTAAAAACTATTATTTTTTAAGACAGTTAATTTTACATGTCTCAAAAGATATACTTTATAAGACAGCATGTTAATAGCCATCTCAAAAGCTATACCTTAAGAGACGGCTGATACCAAATTGGATTCCCCTTTCTCTTTTTTTCCGTTCCCGCTTCTTCCCTCCCCCACCCCCCCCCCCCCTTCTATTAGTCAGAAAAAAAAAAAGAAGTCGAACCAAATCCTCCCCACCTATATGCCTCACCCACGACATTTACTTCTTCACTGGCAAAAAAATCCACGCACACGCCCTAGCCGCATGCCTTCACCACCCTCACTCTCGCCTCCTTAGCCGCACGCCTTCACCGCCCTCACTCTAGCCGCCCTAGCCCTTGCCCTAGCTTCTGGTTAAGTTAATAATATCGGGTCAGTCATATTTTTTTTGTTGACTATTTTGATTATCTTTTATGCTATTGTTGCATGTTAAAGGGTTTATGTTATCAATTAATTTGGTTGGAAGATTGTACAGGAGGATCCAACCTAAAATATTGTATACGGAGCAAGGTTTCAATATGTGGATTGATGTGGATAAAAGGTAATTTTAATTATTGGTTATTGCTTAATATGATTAGATTTTTTACTGGATTGATTTGTAGTGGTGATAAGAGGCTGAGGGTGAGCCAATTAAAAACTTGGATTGTTAATTGGATGTTGTAGTATAGTTTTAAGAATAATTTATGATAATAACTATATACTTGTTTGTGTACATGTTAGTTATAATTATTGATATGTTTGTTTGTGTTAATTAATTCATGTTCTTTGCAAGTAGTTTATGCCATTAATCTGGTTCACTATTCGATTATGATTTTATTCTGTCATTTCCAAGTAGTTTATGCTAATTTTTAAAATTCAAATCACTAAATGTTGGGACACAAACTCCAACAAATAAACAAATGAGGTGGTACCTAAAAGCAATAAATAAAAAGACAAGCATTAGTTAAAATTCTAATTTAAATAAAAAAATAGTAAACACAAACAAGTAATGTCACAATCTTTAAACAATCTAAAAAGATAAACTTGATATCTCACGATCTGAGTGGCAAGAAATGAGGCACGAATACCAAGACGCACAAAAGTAACCTAAGAGAAGTGATCATGTCCTCACTGGACTCCCAATCCGCAATTGACTACTATACGATTGTTTAGAATTAAAAATATGATTTAGGAGTCGAAAACTTAAAATAGTAACCGAGTGGCCTAAAAAGAGGCGCAGACACCCTAAGAGTACCAAAGTATGGTACCTCATCATTTTTGAATTAATCTCATATCTCAAATCATTTTGCATTCATGGATAGTTGCGTTAGATGGGTAAGTTTTTTGTGAAATCAGATCTGGATTAGATTAGATCTAATGATGGTTATGAGTTTTAGGGATTTGATACAATTTAATATTGTTTTGATCCATTGATCGTGTGAATCACTTGTTGGTGAAGTTATTACTGATAATTATGTGGCGACTCATGTTATGTTTTTAATTCAAGACAAATAGTTTTTTTCCCAAACTTTTGTTAGTTCTACACTTTATGGGGAGTGCTATTTGAATGACCATATTCATTTAAAAAATAGTAACTTTTTCAACCAAACTTTCTCACGCATCGCACGGATTACCACTAGTATCTAATATAAGTTCGTATTTAATGATCTTTAGTGCGAGTGGGTGAATTTGATTTGTTGACATTTGGTTGACTAACCAAAATTGCAAGTTTGTTGTCATTTTAAAGTGTATTCATGGGGAAAACGTGTTGATACTCTAAAAATAAGATATTTAGGGGTAATGTAGAAGAGAGTCACCCCACACTTTTTCCTTTACAAATAATTCAACATCCTCCTTAGAATCAATGAGTGTTTCCATGAGCATAGCATAAGTTTCTCAAGAATGTTTCAGTGAAATCATCAACGCACAACGATGGTCATTTTAAACAACGTGTACCACACATCTGAAACAACCAACTAAACAAACGACAAATAAACATTGATATATGACGTAGAAGATTCAACAACCTTGACAACAAACGATGACTATATGATATTAGAGTTGTCTTCTCTGCCACAACCATAGGTAATATTGGAGTCGTCTCCTCTATCACAATCACATGAAATGTATTATCAGGGTCGTACAAGCTTGAATATAAAATTTGGTAAGGGTATGCCTTCAAAGAAGTTATGATTTAATAAAGATTCATCAAACAAGAAGGCAATAAACAAATAGATCGAAATTTCATAATTAGAAAGTGCGGGCTCTTGCTTGCTTTGAATTTGATGCCTGACCGATCAAGATCAATTGCAGAGTAATACACGATAGGATAATTCCCCGAACAAACATTATATGTTGGCCGATTGCACATGTGTAAAAGATTCAACATATGATAACATTTCATCTCATCAATCTCATTGTCCTCTCTCATTTTGATGTCTTGGTCCAGCATATTGTCGAAAAATAGAAGCGTATGTTTCTGAAGTGATAGCGTTACACTCGTTAACAAAATATGAAAATTATTAGTGTAATCCTTTACTGCCATTTTCTAGAAGTTTAGACTCACAGTAGCGTGGAAGAAATCAAAAATATATCTTAAGTCACCAATTTATAGCATCTACGATAATTTTTCTGAGAGTGAGATGGAAGAATTGTTTAAGAACACATAAAGGAACCTGGTTCTCTAGTAGTAGTGAGTCATGTTTCATTACAAAGTGATCTAATTCCTTAATGAATATTGGGTGTGTAACATTATGATCATGAGTCAGTGATCTTCATAGAAATTCAAGTATGAACCAATAATGAACCAAATGGTGGTAACTCTCCGAGCTGATTCATCGAGCCTTATTATTAATGAGACTCATTATCTCCCATTGGGAATTTGAGTCCATTATCTCCCAAAAAGATTGGATTATTCTAAGAGTCATTGGTCCAACCTTAGAGTATTTTGAATTCATAAATTTAGTCTATAAGCTTCTACCTTCCTTCATGCTCCAAGTCAACTTGATATTAGTAGCTTCCATAATAGAGGACAAGTTTTTAACATCTAATCTGCCTGCTTGCTTAGGAAAACAGATAGAATCCCATCTAATCCAATGGTATTTATTCCCATATTCCTTGTTCATCCCCCAAAAGAAGGCACTAATCAACTGGTTTATAGACTTAATGACCATTTTTGGGGGATTCAAAGCAAATAGAGAATAAATAGGCATTGAAGAGGGGACTAATTGGATGAAAGTAAGTCTTCCTCCTAATGAGAGGAACTGTAAGGACAAATTGTCCATATTTATGTATATGTTATGTCATACGCCGTTACAACATTGATGGTTGAAAAGATCACATCGTCATCAATGAAATCCGAAATCCGAAGATCAAAAGAAGAATGAATTTGGGAATCAGACCTGACCGGACCGATCCGGCCCAGATAAAAGAACCGATCCGGTTCATCCGGACCGATCTGCCAAAAGGGACCGGACCGATCCGCCTGCTGTGTTGAGACCAGTACACCCCGGATCCATAACGAACCGATGACACCAAAATGTCGAACCGATCTGATGCCAACCGGATGGATCCGTCTTGAGAAAAAGAACCGATTCGAGTTCACCGGACCGATCCGCCTAAAGGATCGGACCGATCCGACGAGGATAAACTCTGCCAGATCGTGGCCAAATTTTCTAGGGCAAAGAGTTCCTTATTTAATCCACGATCAGAGGTTGTTTTTAACAGAGACTTACACACGATTTTCTGAGTTCCATAACTCTTAAGTCTTCATGGTATTTGAGTCCATTGATTCATACCATTGATTCACACAAATTCCATACATTTGTGAGTCACTTTTGGTAACCCTAGAACACCATTGATGTTGTTCAACCCTTTGTGAAGTGGACTGCTTCTTCCTCTTCATTGCAGCCATACTGGAAAGGGTTTCTTCCAGCCGCGACTACAGAATCCGATACCCGAGCGTAATTCTTAGTCAACCTGTATTTCATTGTAATCCGATTGTAAACTGTCTTTTACAAATTATAGTGATATAGAAATGGTTTTGCCCCTGTGGGGGATTTTTCCTTAAACTTTGTGTGTTGAATATTTATTGCATGATTTCATATTGTTTCAATCACACCTAGTTGCATGCTTAGGGTTAATTTGGGTTAAAAATGGTATTTATTATATTATTTCTTAATTGAACGCAAGCGCCAACTCTTTCAAATTGGTATCAGAGCAGTTTACGCCATTCTATCGCGTATTCCTTACTTCCACAAATTTTTTCTAAAGATATCAATTTTTGAAATAAATTGATTTTTGAAAAGAGCGTGTTCATATGGAGAAGTCATATTATAAAATGCCTATTTTTGAGGGGTCAAATTATGCTTAGTGGAAAGCCCGTATGAGGTCGGCTTTAAAAGCCATTGATGAACGTGTCTGGATTTTGGTTGAACGAGGGTGGACTCCTCCCACCGTGACTGTTGATAATGTGACCAACTTGAAACCTGACATTTCTTGGACTGATGAAGAATTTAAATGGTCTTCTTTTAATTCTAAGGGTCTAAGTGCTATTTCTGGGTCTGTCACACCTGATGAGTTCAAACGCATAATGACGTGCACCACGTCAAAGGAGGCATGGGATATTTTGCAACTTACCCATGAAGGAACAAATGATGTTAAAGAGTCAAAATTGCAAAATTTAACAACTCAATTTGAAACCATCACCATGCATGAAAATGAATGTTTTGATGAATTTTATGCTAGGCTTTCTGACATTGTTAATACTAGCTATAATCTTGGTGAACATATTCCAAATGCTAGAGTTGTTAAAAAGATTCTTCGTTCCCTTCCTAAGCGTTTTATACCTAAAGTCACTGTGCTAAATTCCTTGGGTAATTTAAATACACTAAAATTGGAAGAACTGGTAGGAGATTTACAAACTTATGAAATAGACATGTTTCCTAAATCTGCCAAGCCAAAAGATAAGGGAATTGCCCTTAAAGCCCAAGAGAGAAAAAGTGAGGGGTCGGCAAGAAAGAGAGTCGAGTCATTTAGAAAGATAGAAACTTCTGATTCCGAATATGAGTTTGACATAGATGATTTGGCATTATTTGCTAAAAACTTCAAGAAAATTCTGAAATTTAAGAAAAATGGGAATTTCAAAGATAAAAAGAATTTTCAGAAAAATAAGGTTGAAAAGAAAGATTTCAAAGAACCCCCTAAAGACAGTGAGAGGTGTTTTGAGTGCGACGGTAAGGGACACAGAGCGTTTGAGTGTGCCACTCGTCTAAATAGGGAAAAGGGTAAAGCTGTCCTAAATGCTACCCTTAGTGACGACAGTGAGGTGGAGTCGGTGGACTCGGGAGATGAGTCACCGCATGAGCGTAACTTCACCGCATTCATGGCTAGTCATGTGAGTACTCCTAGTGCATCTCACAACGATGAGGATGCTACTTCACAGGGACACCTCGACAGCGAGAGCGAAGAGAGTGAGGGAGAGGAGGAAGGTAGTGAGGACGAGAGTAACCTTCAACGCGCCTACGCCGAGTTATATAATGAGTCTTTCAAAACTAAAAAACGTAACAAGGCATTAGTTCGTAGGATCACCGCGTTAGAAGAAGAGTTGAGAGAGAGAGAGTCCTCCACCTGCACCGCCATGAGAGAGAGAGAGTCTACCTGGTTTAGTAAAGAGAATTTGCTTAAAGAGAGAGATAGCAGTTTTGAGAAAGAGAAAGCGGACTTGACTAAACAAGTGGCTAGTCTTACGAGTGAGCTCCATTCCTCCCTGGAAACTCGAAAGAAACTTGAAGCCCTTGTTGCTCAGCTTACTCATGACCTTGAGAGAGCTAGGAAAGTCAAGGTACAAATCGAGGACAGATCTGGGAAGATGGGAAAGATGCTCCTCGGTCCCGCTTTAGGTTTTGGTGACAGGCAAGGAATAGGTTTTGATGGTGCCTCCACGCCCCAAATTGCACCCGGACCAATTCCTGAGTTTACTACGACTCCTTATGGCCGTCATAAAAAACTAAGAAGGAGAGTTCGACCAAGAAAAGCAAACCAAGGTCCTCCTAATACTGTGCTCTTTTTCTCCCATTGCAAAAGAAATGGACACCTTAGGGATGATTGCTATAAGTTGGGTCGGACACGACGTACGTTTGCTCCACCACATCAAACTGATGAGTTTGCCAGTCTGAGAGAGCGTGTTGAGTTTCTAGCCGCCACATCACAGAGTTTGATGGAGGAATTCCGACGGATGACCTTACCATCAATGAATGCGCCCCGCATTCCGGCTAAAACCAACAACAACAAGGGAATACAAAAAGGTACCTACACTTGGGTTCCTAAGAAAGAGAAAAAGGCCCTTGTTGTCCATGTCGCTCTCAAAGCACATAATACCTCACAGTGGTATTTTAATAGTGGATGCTCCAGACACATGACAGGTGATGTCTCATATTTTACCCATATTGAGGATTATAATGATGGGAGAGTCACCTTTGGAGATGGTAGCAAATCTAGCATAGTTGGACGAGGTACAGTAGAGTTACCAGGATTTCCAAAGCTAGAGAACGTGCTGTACGTCAAAGGTTTGAAAGCAAACCTTCTTAGCATCAGCCAGCTGTGTGACGATGACTTTGCAGTAAAGTTTGACCGGGAAGCTTGTAAGGTCTATAATCAAGCCGGTAAACTGTTAGTGCAAGGGGTGAGGACAGAGGATAACTGCTATGGGACTGATCCCACATCCTCACTAGTTTGCAACAGCGCCACGATCACTCCTATGGATCTGTGGCACCAACGTCTAGGTTATATGAACGTTAGAGACTTATCTCGTTTAGTCAAAAAGGACCTAGTACGTGGCTTACCATCTCTTGAAAAGCCAACTTCCATGATTTGTGGACCCTGTCAGTTGGGAAAACAAATCCGTAGCCCTCATAGGAAGTTGAATTCCATTACCACCTCCCGTGCTCTTGAGTTGATTCACATGGATCTTATGGGTCCTACTCGCACGGAGAGTCTAGGTGGTAAGAGATACATTCTCGTGATGGTAGACGATTTCTCTAGATACTCTATTGTAGTTTTTCTAAGAGAGAAATCTGATGCTGTAGAATTTTTAACGACCAAGTGCCGTGTCCTGCAAAATCAACACGGGGTCACTATTAACAGAATACGTAGTGACAACGGCACTGAATTTAAGGAAGTAAAGGTGGATTTGTACTGTGATAGCCTTGGGATCAAACATGAGTTTTCTGCTGTGAGAACTCCTCAGCAAAATGGGATTGTTGAGAGGAAGAATAGAACGATCCAAGAGATGGCTAGATCTATGCTTCTAGGTCGTAAAGTTTCTAGGAGATTTTGGGCAGAGGCAGTGTCTACTGCATGCCACACGGTGAATAGGGTTTATCTTCGTCCCCACACACTTAAGACGCCTTATGAATTGTGGACTGGCAAGAAACCCAACTCTGCATATTTCTGTGTTTTTGGGAGTAAATGCTACATTCTACGGGATAGAGAGCAATTAGGAAAGTTTGACTCCCAGAGCGACGAGGGAATATTGCTAGGATATTCATCGAACAGTAGAGCGTACCAGGTTTTTAACCTGAAGAGCTCTAAGGTTATGGAATCAATAAACGTCACTGTGCAAGATGACGAACCTCCGACGGTTATTGATCCCAACCTTCAGTGTGAGGATGAGGATTGTTCTGACAGTGATTTTCCTGTTCCTCTCCCACACTCTGTGGACCCTATTCCTGTGTTAGGGGACACACCTGCTTGGGTTCGCAAGAGTCATGATCCTTCAGCCATTGTTGGCGATCCCACTCTAGGGGTCAAGACTCGTGCTCAACTAGAGAACGTTGTTAGTCATCATTGCTACACGTCCAAAGTCGAGCCCAAGAACCACAAAGAAGCACTCAAAGATGAACACTGGATATCTGCTATGCAGGATGAGTTGCTTCAGTTTAAGAAGAACAATGTCTGGGAACTTATCCCCCGACCTAGTAATACTAATGTTATTGGTACCCGGTGGATTTTCAAGAATAAAATGGTACCATAATCAGAAATAAGGCTAGGTTGGTCGCTCAAGGCTACACACAGATAGAGGGTGTAGACTTTGGGGAGACATTTGCTCCTGTTGCGAGGCTTGAGTCCGTCCGTCTTCTGCTCGCCATCGTATGTCATCTGCACTTCAAGGTATATCAGATGGATGTCAAGAGTGCCTTTCTTAATGGCATTCTACAGGAAGAAGTTTATGTGGAACAACCAAAAGGGTTTGAAGACCCTAAGCACCCTGATCACGTCTACTATCTGAGGAAAGCCTTGTATGGTTTGAAGCAAGCACCCCGCGCTTGGTACGAGAGGCTTACTTCCTATCTCTTAGCCCGTGGCTTTAAGAGAGGGGGAGTTGATATGACGTTGTTCGTCAGGAGAGATGCCGGTGCTATCTTGGTTGCCCAAGTCTATGTGGACGACATAGTCTTTGGATCCACATGCTCCCATCATGCTCACCACTTTGAGGAGGAGATGAAAAGTGAGTTTGAGATGAGCATGGTTGGTGAGCTTACATTCTTCCTTGGTCTCCAGGTTCGTCAGCTAGAGGATGGGATGTTCATCTCCCAATCCAAGTATGCTAGAGACCTAGTGAAGAAATTTGGTTTAGACTCTGCTAAGCATGCACGTACACCTATGAGTACTTCTACCAAGCTTAGTAAGGACACTTCAGGCAAGGACGTAGAGAAAACCTTGTATCGGAGTATGATAGGAAGTCTTCTCTACTTGACTGCTAGTCGTCCCGACATTGCCTTTAGTGTTGGAGTCTGTGCGCGTTATCAGGCGTCTCCTAAAGAGTCACACTTACTCGCTCTAAAACGTATTATCAAATACGTGAGTGGGACTCTCTCATACGGTATTTGGTATTCCTTTGATACCGATGACCGTTTGTCCGCCTATTCGGATGTCGATTGGGCCGGGGACGTAGATGGATGTAAGACAACTTCGGGTGGGTGTTTCTACTTTGGTTCTGCTCTTGTCTCTTGGTTGAGCAAGAAGCAAAACTCCATCTCTTTGTCCACTGCGGAGGCTGAGTACATCGCCGCCGGGAGTTGTTGCACGCAACTTATGTGGATGAAGCAAATGCTGGAGGATTATGGGATTTCACAGGACACCATGTTCAATTCCTGTGATAACACGAGCGCGATACACATATCCCGCAATCCTGTCCAACATTCGCGCACAAAGCACATCAGGTTACGCGAGCACTTTATACGTCAGTTAGTTGAGGAGAAGGTCGTAACCCTGAGTTTTGTTCCCACGGACCGTCAGTTAGCCGATATTTTCATGAAACCTTTAGATGCCCTTAGATTTGAGAGTCTTAGGAAGTCTTTGGGGATTTGTACAGTTGACTGAGGGGTTGGTCCATGTCTAGCGTAGGTTGCATTGTCATTTTCATATCCTCTGATGCCTATTGCTAGATTGTACTATTAGTGTGTTTTACTTATTTTTTCTTTTCATTATTCTTTGAAAACTACAAAAAGATTTTCTTTTTAAAAAAAAAAAAAAATTTAGAAAAACACAAAAAGATTTTATTTTGATAAATTTTTTTGAAAAATTCAAAAAGAGATTTGCCTTTTATGGATGAGCATTTAAGATAGCCAAGTCACAACTTCATTCCATTTATCCATGTGACTGTTTTATAGAGATTTGAGAGGCTACATCATGTCATCCATGTGCTTAACATTGATTGGAGTCATTGAGATGTAATTAGTGATATTCCCTACATGCTTGACTCCTATATCCTTTATTGCACACATGCACGGCTTTATTTGATTATTGCACTTGTCTATCACATATTGGCTTGAGTGTTTCTATCTCAATTCTGTCTATACAATGTACAATATGCGATAAAACTTGACAAGATTGGATTGCATGTAAAAACCGTTTTGGTGAGACTGTGTGATTATTTGCATAACGGGGAGGGGCTGCGAAAGTTGATTCTTTATACTTTGCGCAAAATCCACCGTTAAAAAGGACCGAAAAAATGGAGGTATTGTAATATCCGAGGTCCTAAGAGGTTAAAAGAGCCCGAAAAAATTGACAAGGCAATAAAAAGCAATACATGCCAAATATGGGCCACTTAGGTTTCACCATCAATTCTCCAAAGTTTGAGAATTTAGTATACCTCTATTAAAAATATAAATCTGAGGGAGTTTGGTTGGAGAATGAGAAAAACGGGTTTGCACTTCCTTGAAAGTCCTGAAAAAGCATGAAAAACATTTTGGACGTTATTGGTGTAGAAATCACTTTGAGCTTTGATTTGTAGATTTGATATAGTCAATATCTTATATTTCCACTCTTTTACACCAAAGGAAGCATTTGAGTTCATTCGTTAGGAATATCCAATATTCATCGTGCACATATGTCATGCTTGTATGCTTTGATTTTCCTATCGAATTTTGATCACACTCATTCTTTTACGCTATCACCGACTTGGTTGTTTTATGTTCATTCATGGTGTGATTTTATGCCTTGTGTCACCCCGGTTCTTGATTGCTTGATTTATTTCTCTCATTTGTCTATTTGGGGACATCATAAAAAGAGGGAGAATGAATTATCTGATTATGGGGGAGTTTTGAAATTCTGAGAATATCATCTTAAATTGATATATATGATTATGTTTATCTCATTTCAAACTCGATACGTCACTTGGTATTTGCTTTATCTCATGTGTGTAGGTACATCCTTGATAATCCCATGTTGCACACCCTGATGAGAAAAGCGTGAAGATTCCTGAAGAATTGAAGAACAAACGATGCAGCCTTAGTCATATGCACCGCTTTCAGTTTTGGGTTCATGGAAGGGTAGATTTGTATAGGCATTGTTCATACTTGATAATTCGGATTTTTTTTAAGTTTGTTCCGGCATAGACATAGGGGGAGATTTGTAAAGACAAATTGTCCATCTTTATGTATATGTTATGTCATACGCCGTTACAACATTGATGGTTGAAAAGATCACATCATCATCATCAATGAAATCCGAAATTCGAAGATCAAAAGAAGAATGAATTTGGGAACCAGACCTGACCGGACCGATCCGGCCCAGATAAAAGAACCGATCCGGTTCATCCGGACCGATCCGCCAAAAGGGACCGGACCAATCCGCCTGCTGTGTTGAGACCAGTACACCCCGGATCCATAACGAACCGATGACACCAAAATGACGAACCGATCCAATGCCAACCGGATGGATCCGTCTTCAGAAAAAGAACCGATCCGAGTTCACCGGACCGATCCACCTAAAGGACCGGACCGATCCGACGAGGATAAACTCTGCCAGATCGTGGCCAGATTTTCTAGGGCAAAGAGTTCCTTATTTAATCCACGATCAGAGGTTGTTTTTAACAGAGACTTACACACGATTTTCTGAGTTCCATAACTCTTAAGTCTTCATGGTATTTGAGTCCATTGATTCATACCATTGATTCACACAAATTCCATACATTTGTGAGTCACTTTTGGTAACCCTAGAACACCATTGATGTTGTTCAACCCTTTGTGAAGTGGACCGCTTCTTCCTCTTCATTGCAGCCCTACTGGAAAGGGTTTCTTCCAGCCGCGACTACAGAATCCGATACCCGAGGGTAATTCTTAGTCAACCTGTATTTCATTGTAATCCGATTGTAAACCGTCCTTTACAAATTATAGTGATATACAAATGGTTTTGCCCCTGTGGGGGATTTTTCCTTAAACTTTGTGTGTTGAATATTTATTGCATGATTTCATATTGTTTCAATCACACCTAGTTGCATGCTTAGGGTTAATTTGGGTTAAAAATGGTATTTATTATATTATTTCTTAATTGAACGCAAGCGCCAACTCTTTCAGGAACTTAGTCTTCCAACTTTGGATTTTAGAGGCTATAGACTGGACTAATGGTTCAAAAAATAAGGCTTTTCTTCTACCTTTAAATAGAGGGCAGCCTAGGTATCTAATTGTTCCACTTGCACCTTTAAAACATGTTACTTGAGCTATTCTGATATTGGCAGCAGTAGGAGCTTTCAAACTTTTGAGCTCACATTTTGATAAAGTTGTCCATATTATATTTACACGACCTCTATCAAGTTTAACTAGGATCAAACCCTCTGCATCTCTGTTATTACACCATCCATACCTTGTTCCGCTATTTGGATCAGTAGGAACCATAGTAAATTTGAAAGCATTCAAATGAACTGCAACATCATTATTAAAAAGGACTGCCAACTTATCTCATCCTCTTGTTCAAGTATAGCATTCAAACCTCCTAATCCTCAAAATGAGATTCTTCATCAGATATTCATGCTCAAGTTTGATACAAGGCAAAAAAAAATGTTTATACTCCCCATTTGCAAGTTGGCAAAGCTGGTTGTAATTCTGTGATCTAGTTATGTATACATATGTATACATACATCTGTTTAGACAATCTTACTGAGTTTCATTGTTCTCTAGCTAATGGTTGAATTGTATTCACATTCACGATGGTGTGCTATGGTGCTTTTTTATCACACGAGTCACCCTACTCCCTAGCCTAATGAGCTATAGGAGAGTAGTTAGCTTTATTATCCTGCACATACATCTTAGTAGAAAACGAGAAACATTTTACATATTAAGGAGTGAACGGTTAAAGTAACGCAAGTCGCAATGCTTACATATCTAGTTAAAGATTAGGGAAATTTTACATCAGTGTTCTAAAAAGCGGTCTAAGTAATAAAAAAAGAGGACCAAGTGAAAACATCGGCAATTTTTTAAAAAAGGAAATTGCCCAGCACTGCATAGAAATTATGAAATACTGCAATAGCGTAGAAATACAAATATATACGGAAATATGTATTTAATTAATCTATATACACACACACACAAATCAGAAGTGACTATAGTAGCATTTTGTGTGATATTTCTAAATGTTACTCTGTTTTGGTGTCAACAATAACATTATTTTTTCTTTCTATTATGTTTTTATTTTTTTTAAGAATCGGATATCAGTTGTAGAAAATGTCTTTTGTGTGTAATATTATTATTGTTCTGTCATAGTTTCGCAATCTTTTATTTATATATGGGATTAAGGAAATAATAGTAATGTTGGAATTATGGGACATTAAAGTATTGTTAGCAATGTGAATGGATAAGTCATTGTTATAGGTTTTTTGTAACTTAAACTTCAACATATTCTTGTAATTGGTGTGTAAAAAGAGGGGGGGAGAGGAGGAAAACGCCTAGGAAACCATCATCCTTCCGTCTACCGCCTAGCACTTTTTAGAACATTGATTTAATTATAAACTCTTGCATGCCAAAATCATCAATAAATAAATAATACGATCGTAGATAAAAGGCAAATGAAAATATACTCACCTTATGTGGTGCATGTTCTAACAATTGATTTTATACTTTTCCTTTCACCAGAGTCAAGATGTCCAATTTGTTGACGAGTATGGCAATGAGATTATTACGTTTATCTTCATTCACTAAAGTAGGAATGTTTATCTTCACTCCTATACTGAGGGTTTGTACCTAATTGCTTTTGAAATTAAATCAATGCAGTTTGAGTAATGTCTTTTGATGTCAAAAGATTTTAACTGAATTAAATTTTCCATACTCGTCAACAAATCTTAATCATTTTTAATATTTTAAAACACATTACCAATGTTTTCTCATTTCCATAACCTTAAATGATATTTAAGCCTTTAGTTTTGGTACATAACCAACCTATTCCATCAACCCTTAACATCATCAACGGGTCTTCCACCCCCTTTGTTTAAGAGTTATAATAAAGTCACCATATGAAATCCACATTTTTTAAGGAATTTTTACTCCTTCAAGATATATACTAACCTCAATGAGAAGAGGAGAGTGTTTGAAATAGTCCTATTAATATTCTTCACCATAGTATTTCTATACTAGTTTATCTATTCAACTTGTCTCTGCCATATATGGTCATTAGTCCATGTTGTTTTTCCCCTTCAATTGCAGCATCTAGTATGTGCAAAAAATGTACTGATTGATTAGAGTATCCAAATAACATACAATTTGAATATCAGGAAGGTTGATTCCAACGTTTGTAACACAATCTGCAAGACAAGCTCAGATTACTCTCCACTTCTCTTTTCAATTCCTTTAGTCATAGATTCCATTCCCGAACCCTTCAAATTCCAGATAATCTGTATCAATCATCCAAATTGCATAAACTTCTTGGTTCCAACCTTCTCATGGTAACCCCTTTAGAGTTTTCACCTCAAAAATCCAAAGACTTAAATCTGACCTTTCCAACTGGAATAAAGAGGACTTTTATAATGTGTTTGATCAAATCTCCTCTCTAAAAAACCATGTGCTTGCTAAGGAAATGGCTTATGAAAATCTCCTCTCTATCCCAGTCAATAACGGGCCTGCTAAATGCTCTAAGTAATGAAGATCTATTTTGGCAACAAAAAATGAGGGGTAAATGGCTTCTTGAAGGGGACTCCAACAGTAACCTTTTCACACTTTAATCAAAATTAGAAGGCATGTTCTTCTTATCCATAATACAAAATCTTCCTGGCAGCTTATCAAGTCTTATGATCATTTCCATTAGTGGATTACAACTGATGGTGTCCATTAGGGTCCATTAGGATTATAACTGATAGTCGCTTATCAGGTCTTACGATCACTGCCATTAATGTAATCTTGATCATAACATCTTGATCAGGTCTTATAACTGATGATATTATTTGTTGTTTGCCAAACACTGCATACATATTATTTTACACTTCTTTGGCTGAAACTATTATTACTACTGCATTTCCATATAAAACACAGATTATTCTCTACACATCCGCATTTCGTTAGTTTATCTCGAGTTCAGATCTTATCCAAGCAACAAATCCACATATTGAAAGCCAATCTGATCAGTTCAAAATGCTAAACATTTATGCTTATTTGGTGCTTGTGATCCTATGGTTTGATTTTATTAGTGGTTCGTTCCTACTTCAACTGGATTGACCCAAATCAGGGCTTAGTTATGGAACCCTCACGGGCAAATACAAAAGAGAAGATAGTGCCTTCGGACCGCAAATCGGTTTGGCGGTGATCGTTTGCACAAGCACTAATGCGTAACCAACCACAACCCCAAACTAATGCTACATGTGAATTGAAGAAGCCGCAACTGTATAAAGGTGAGGCTTCCATTTCTTTCTCATAAAGTGAGATAAATGACCTCTCAAGGCCATACATTCAAACCATCGTAGGCAAGTTCTCACATGGGAGATCCCCCCTAAAAAGAATAAAAAAGGCTTTCAGTGCATTGAAACTTAAATCAGCTTACTGCATTGGACTGATGGATCAAAAACACCTCATAATCAGATTCAACCACCAAGACGACTTTTCCAGGCTATGGATTAGAGAGTCATAGAGCATTGGGGGCTGCCCAATGAGCATTGGGGGCTGCCTATTGACAGTGGTGCTAGCAACACAAATGGGAAAATATGGGTTTTATGGTGTTATGAAGTGGAAATCGAGATTCTAAGAAACATGGACCAATGCTTAACACTAAAAATATCCCACAATACTCTACACAACATAGTCATTATTTCGATAGTATACGCTAAATGCACTATAATAGAACGATAAGACCTATGGAAGGAACGGGTCTTCATTAACAATACGTATAAGGATTCCCCAATAGGCTGTAAAGGGGGCTTTAATGTGGTGGCCAATGCAGACGAGAAAGTAGGCGGATCCCCTGCTTTTGTTTGTAAAAGTCTCTTGCAGTCTTTCTCTTTGGTTTGGTAATTAACCGACCCTATTGAAGATTGTACGTAGGTAAACTATTATGTTAAGTGTGATAGGTCTACTAGATGAGATTTGTGGATTTCTATGATTGATGTCTCTCTATCAATGTGTGTTTTTGCAGTTTGTGCAAAAATTAAAGCAGGTAAAAATGGTTCTAAGGGTCCGGAATAAGGATTTTTTAAAAATGTGTTCAAGAAGTGAAGGAAGCGGATAGTTTACTGAGTTTAAATTTAACTATTGGCCCTAATGAGGATAGTTTGTTGTTGTGTCTGAGCATTTGGCCCTAACTGATGAAGATGGTGTTAGGGATGGTTGCGGAAGTTATACGACCACAAATTACAGTTATTAGTGAAGGTGCTTTTCTTTCTCTTTGTTAATATCCGGATTTTATTATCAATTATGTTTGAATTCAATAAAGACTTGATTTTTAATATTTTATTTTAATTTCAGGGAATAAATAAAAGGGCAAATATATTGGGAATCATATCAGCAGAATCGGGGCAGCTTGAGAATGAAGTTGGTGTTCGACAAGTGTGTGCAAATGGGGTTTTCATGCAAACAATCATAGTTGAAACAACGCTTGATGAGGGTAATATTGAAGAGGCATAATATGCCTTGCGTGATGGTTTATCACTCAATTTCGAGGTCAACTCTGCCTTTTCTCTATAATATATGCATTGTAATTTGGCTTACTTTTTCTCTTCTAAATTGTAGGTGGGGTGGGGACAGAAAGTATACTTTTTCTCTTCTAAATTTTTCTTACTTTTTCTCAATATTTGCATGCCCCATTCAGGAATGCCAATGGGACATGCCGAGTTCTCCTAAAGCAGTTGAGCAGGGCATTGACCAATGCCAAGTTAAATTTTGTTCATTATGTTGTCCAACGGTAAAAGGAATCATAATGTGTATATTTCTTTATATTAGTTGTTTAGAAAATTGTGGTTATTTTTATCGTTGTTTTTGAGTTAATTTTTATGTTTAAACAGGTTGGTTTTCATGAATAAATAAAGGAGACTCTGCCAAATTTTTTTAAAAATATTAAGTATTTTTAAAAGCAAATAATACGAAGATATACAAATTTGATAAGGTTTTTAAAGATTGTCATCTATAGGAACTATTAAAAAAAATTACTTCTTTATTTAAGGTAACTGATACTTAATAAATTTATTGCAGGTGAAAACCCTTTGTGGACAAGGCAAGATATTTGAATCATTTTGCTGGAGGTCGTATGCTTGAAGATTGCAAGTTTACTTTGTGTACATCATTTTATATTAGGGATAGATGTTTTTTTATGTATTTTTTCTAATGAGAAGAGTGAAATTGTATAGAGAGATCTATGTTGGACACAATATTTAAATGGTGTCTTTTTTCTTTGTATGAATTTTAATTATAATTGAATGAAAAATTATATGTTATATGTTGAAATGGGATGCAAAATATGTCATATTTTTTTTAAGAGGTTTTGTTTATAATTATATAGAGTAAATTAAGGAATAGATGAAATTTTAATTTTGGTGCCAAAATTATTAAAGACGGCTTCTTTGCCGTCTCAAAAAGGTTCCATAAACGGGGACTTTTTGAGACGGTTAAGTTATCGTCTTAAAAAACTCTTTGGGGACGTATGTTGGTGTCTCTAAAAAAACTATAAAAGATAGATTTTTTGCTATCTCAAAAGGGTCCTGTAAGCAAGGACCTTTTGAGACGGTGTATTTCCCGTCTCAAAAAGCTTTTAAAATGGGGGTCTAATACTATGCTCCTTTACCGTCTCAAATGGCGTCACAAAAGGCTTTTGAGATAGCTAGAGGACTTTTTGAGACGGTTGGAGCATCGTAGTAAAAAGCAGTTTTTTTTGTAGTGAATTCTGAGGGTCAAGATCAATTCTGAGGACCTTAATTTGTGACGACTAGCTCCGAGGGTCGAGGTCAATTCTTAGTACCTTAAGTTGTGATGACCAATTTTGAGGGTCGAGGTCAATTCTGGGGACCTTAAGTTATGACGACCAATCTACGGGTCGAGGTCAATTATTAAGACCTAAAGTTCTAATGCGGGGAATCACTCTCCTCGGGAGTTTTAAATTATCTTGGGGGGTGCAGGTAGACCTATGGTTCCACTAAGGATTGTTTTCTTTTGAAACTCCATCGGGGGATGTTTAGGCTGGGAGATTGTTAAGGATAGGGGTGTAGATTAATCCTGCTGTGGATTATGCTAGAGATAAGAGCGTGAGCTTAATCCTGTTGAATATTTTGAGAGTTTATGAGGGGTTAAATTCTTTCAAAAGATGATTTTCTTGAGAAAATTGATGTTCCATATTTTCTAGGGAATTTTGGGATTTTTTCGGGCAATTTTTAGATTTTTAATAGAATTTTTTGCCATTTTTTGCACAAAATTTGAAAGGGCGTAGGCAACCTTGGGAGGTTTCTAATTGGTAACTCTTTGAATTCTTTGGGAAGAGAAAAATGTGGTTGCCGACCGACATAGTCAGGGCGTTTCTGATAGACATAGTTAGGGCGTTGCCAATCAATAGGCCCCTTAACCTTTTATAAAAAGGGGGAGAATCCTCCCTATTTTCACACCTTCAAGTGTTTGAATATTATGCTTTTTCTTTTTAAAAATTGTTCATAAGTCCTTTCAGCTTCAGGTTTTCAAATGTATTGTTCTTCAAGCAAGGTGTACAATGACGAGTGGATGCCTGTCGACAACTGGGCTGGCCTGAAGTGGCAGTTTAGGGTGCCTCTTAATTTGGGCAATGAAAATGACTTTGATTTACTCGAGCTTGTAGCTGATGAGCATATCCTATTATGTGAGCCAGCATACCACTGTTCATCTAGGGTGAGGATCGCTAGTGGCTACATAAGTACAATGTCCTTTGGTATCCCATTTCATTTTTTTCTTTATTTTTTGTGCTAATTAAAGTTTTTTCTTAGTTTTTTGTTACAAACTCACATTGCTATTTCGAGCATTCGGTCTCAGGGGAAGACGAGGCTAAAGGAGGTTTGGGAGAATCTACCAGCTGTGGTGCATTGGATGGTTTCCTATGTGAGTTTTGGCCATTTGGCGCATACTTTAGATGAGACGCCACGTTCTACTGCTATTTTGTGTTCTCTAGGTGGCAGGTGGTGGGACACTACCCATACTTTCCAACTTGGCTTTGGGGAGATGATGTTTACACCCATAGATGTTCAATATCTGAAGGGGCATGATTGTGAGGGGTTTCAGATAGTGGTGGATCTCATGCTGAGGGTGACACTAGAGGCGGTGTATGTAGATTTTGAGGATGTGAGTGTGATCGTTTTTAGGGATTTGATATGTATTTATACTTTGAGGGAGATGCTCCTGAGGAGGAGGGTGGATGTGATCGATGGGAGATAAGTGAGACAGATGACACGTCTGTTTATTTTGCTTTTAGTGGTTGGCTTTCTCATAGCGACGTGATCCATCTTTGGTTCTTACCGTAATTAAGGATGATTTTCAATGTCCAGTTGTATGATTGGGGGATCTTGACTTTGGCATCCCTTTATTCTTCTTTGGAAGCTTTCAGCTAGTATTTTTGGTAAACTTTTATGGGGGCCACGTATCTTCTGGAGGTAACTTTGGCTTTATTTTCCTTTTTATGCATTTCCTTGTATTCTTCTTTGTTTCTTTTTTCCTGATTCATGTATTTTACAGAAGTGGTTTTATGAGGTGATCAAGTATAATGTGGGGTCGATAGCTTTAAAGTATGAGGTTTTGAGGGACTTCTATCAAATGTTCTGGTGGCAAAAGTCCAACCGGAGGTTGAATACATCTTTTTCCTTGTAAACATTCGACGGGCTCTGAATGCCCTAACGAGCGATCATGTTATCTTTATGTCTTTTCTGAGTCCCTTTTTGGTATCTTCATTTCTTGATATGATATTGATTCTCTGTTGGGGATTGCATGTGACCTTTAACCCCTGGGGGTGACTTCGCGGGATACAGGGGTGACAGGCTTACATGAACAGATGTGGCCGTTTATTGCACATCACTTTGAGTACATCTAGTACCTAGGGCAGAGGGTGGTACTGCAGATTGTGGAGGAGGAGGTAGCGATCCCACCATCAGTGACCCTATGTAAATGAGGTGGGTGAGAGAGATGTCGGACCATGCTCGGATGACAAGGATGATCGATGAGCCCTATACGCATTATACGAATATAGGGGTGAGTTACGATTATCTGAATTTTATGATGTGTTGGATGATGCCCTCTTGTATATATGATGTGGAGACCATGCCTCCACCCACCACAACTTCGGGCAGGGGTACTAGTGCACTGATGGGATCGGCCCACAACTCAGGTGGTGGCATGTTGTCGTCGGTAGCAGTAGACAAGGATCCAATCAATCATCTTAGTCCCCCTTCCTATAATTTTTGACTGAGTAGCGAGTATTCCCTGAGCATGTTGCACCGTCCTAATGCATCGGTGTCTGGGTTGACGGGGATTATGGATGAGGCCCTCCAGCCTGAGGTATATCCTTTTTCTTTTTTGTATTATTGATTCTTATTTGCTTCTTTACTTACTGATTTGTCTTTTGTTGTTGCTTATTTGCTTGCAGTATGTTTGGGTATCGACCACCTAACTGAGGGACATCAAGGATTGGATGTACTTGATGTTAGAGTACGTCAAGAAGTTGTCTCCCTTATGCTTTATGCCTCCTTCCACCTCAGATGAGGGTTCGGGTTCTGGGAGTGAAAGACCCATTGCTCGTTCTAGGGATAAGCACATCCGCTGTGGGGGTTGAGGGTTGGAGAGAGAGAGAGAGAGAGAGAGAGAGAGAGAGAGAGTTAAGGCTTTGGGTTAAGTTACGTTTATATTTTGTATTTTTCTTATCTGCAAAATGTAACCAAGTGAAGCAAAATATAAGATATATGCATTTTTTTGGCATTTTTCTTTATTTAGTGTCTTATCCTATATGCACTTTAACTTTTATGTTGAGATTGTTTATTTTATGTAAAGATAGTAATAAGTACGAAATTGATAATGAAATGCAAAAGGTTTGTTATTATTAGAAAAAAAGTAGAAGTAATTAACTCAGGAAAAAGATTTTTGAGTACAAATTTATTTTGAGAAAAATGAGTAAATAACCCGGGGGTAATTTTTAAGAATGAGAATTTTTCTGAAATTGATTTTGGTAAAAGAGATGATGAAATTTTCTAAAATAGGGGGTTGCCGATGAACATACCCCTTGACCTGCCTATTGACATGGGGTCAAGTCAAATCATCCTTAAGACTTGATTGCACTTTTCTACTCATCAGATTACTCCTCTAGGGCTGAAATTTATTCAAGTTCCTAGAGCTTTTGTCTTTAGCCAAAGGTTTTGAGTATAAAAGGAGGGTTGTGGGATGTGCTTTCTCCACCAATACCTATATTTCTCTTCTTTCAACATATTTCTTGTTCTCAAATGTCTCTTCCCATGTATGAAGGATTTTCTTCTTACCTTGATGGCCTGGAGGCTATGTGCTTATACAATGTCGATTATGATGTTTTCAACTTAAGTCGAGTTTCTCTGTGGCTATTGGTTACAGCGGTACAGTTCTAGTACCATGAGAACTATGTCTTTCATTTTGGCCTAGATGAGGTCTGTCCCATGCTGGGGGTCAACACCAGTGTGGATACGTCTATGCTCGATTTTCCCATTCTCTCCAGGTATTCTTGTCAGAGTTGCTTCACATTTCTCCCCTAGTGGCTCGATCGTCGGTTACTGGAGGGACTATTTCCCTTCAGGAGGTTATGGATTCAGTACGCTTGAGGAATTTTGAGGATCCTGACTTTACTGGAGCTATCTCCTTAGGCCTTACTGTGAAGCTATTGTTGGTGATGGAGGACTTGACAATGGATCACCAAGTGGTTGCGATAATGGCATGCTAGTCTTATCACCATAATCCAGCGGCGCTGGTGCTAACTGAGACCCTGAACGGTCTTGATGCTTGGAAGGAGGGTTGCTCTAAATTTCTAAGGGGGAGCCCGATAATGTTATTTATGTGTCTTGTAGAGAGGTTTCATATGGCTGACCCTCCTGAGTATCCCTTGGCGATTATGCCCGATTTCTTTGTCTGGCATTTCTTCAGCTTCGTCCCATTTGTAGATACTTTGGTTAACTGGTTTGTGGAGCATGGAACTCGGTGTCTTCACTGTTCAGTGCCATAGTGGGGGGACTTGTTGCCTTTCTTGCATCTTGGAGAGTATCAATATGTGCGATTGGTGGGCATTTGGTACACTTTCGTTTATTCCACCTAGAAGCTTTGGTGCCAAGTAGAGTGGGAGATAATTGTGTCCCCTTACATAAAAACTTCTTTCAAGTGGAGGATTTGACTGAATCACTAGAGATGATGCTGGACTCTTAGTGGCAGTGCCATTGGCCGTTTATCCATCCATCACAATCTATGGGAGGGGCCTGGTATGTATCCGTGGACTACCTGAAGTGGTTATGGAAGCGGGTAGTAGAGAAAATTATATTGGAAGAGACCGATCAAAGATGGTTCATTGCTTTTGACACCATAGAACACGGTGTTGTGGTTTCGTCCAGGCTTGTCAGGGCGTACCGCTTTATGGAGCACATACGGAATGTCAACCATGATTGGGAAACTTAGGGACCTCCAGGGTCTAGTAATGATGATGAAGCGGGGCCATCGGGCAGTGAAGGCGATTCTTTGTGAATCTTGGGTGATTTCGGTGTTTTTCTTATTTATTTTTTGGGGGTGGGGGGTGGGGGGTGGTGGTGAA
The DNA here is from genome assembly GCA_949130495.1 of Sambucus nigra. NCBI lineage: Eukaryota > Viridiplantae > Streptophyta > Magnoliopsida > Dipsacales > Adoxaceae > Sambucus > Sambucus nigra. Next base: position 215,408,491 of record OX422214.1, on the reverse strand, counting down.
TAATTTTTTTTGTAACTTGGTTTAGGGTTAGGTTTGTTTAGGAATGGTTTGGTTAGCTAAAAGAGATTATTAGTTTAACTCCCTTTACTGATACTTCATGTAACATTGTTGTATTCCTTATTAGAAATAAAAAGTATTTTTGATCATATTTTGTTGTACCTTTTGATGAGTTTTGCACTTGAATTATGTATACCAATCGCTAAGATAGACATAATCCTTTTGTTCATTTAAATGATAAATTGGGTAGCCATTCTCGAAGGTTAGAAAAAAAATGCATTTTGTGAAATAGAAGGGGACCGGACCCATGTATGGTGGATGTGTTGCCTACATACCTCTAGGAGTTTTGAAAATTTTCATAAATTTCATTTTGAAAAGAAAATATTTTTGAGAGGGTCAAATCCCACGTAGTTCTGGGTAGGGAAAATGAAGAATTTTTTATAATATAAGGGGGATGAGAAGAGTCATAGCACGCCGAGATTTCAGACTAAGGGTGAAATTTCTTGAGATAGTGGAGGTTAACTGGATGCTCCATCTCTTCTCCATCGAGGTCTTTGAGCATAGCGGCACCTCCTGACAGAATTTTCTTCATGATATAGGGGTTGCTCAAATTCGGTTTGAATTTCCCTCTGGGGTTCGAGACGGGTTCTATGATCTCTTTAATGGCAATGTCCCCTTCATGGACACCATGATCATTGACTTTTTAGTTATATGATCGCGTTATTTGGCGATGGTACCCTTGTATATGATATAGAGCCTTCAGTCTCTTTTTATCCATGAGTGATAATTCATCAAAGAGGCTCTAATGCCATTCTTCTTCATCAATTTTGCTTTTGAGTAGGATGCGAAGGGAAGGTATTTCTATCTCGATGGGTAAGAATGCTTCCATACCGTACATTAGATAATAAGGGATAGCCCCAGTAAGCATTATGATTGAAGTGCGGTAGTAACAGAGGGTGTAAGGGATCCAATCAGCCCAATTTCTACAACTCTCAGTCATCTTGATGATTATGTGTAAGGACATAATTTTATAAATGTCTGGGGTAGAATCTAGGAATTTTCTGTTTGTCTTATATTATAGTATGTATGTCTGATATTGCTACATTTGGACCGTCAACACGATCATCCACAACGTCCTTGATCCGAATTCATGCATCCATCATCTTCACACGTGCATCATGCTTCATGCAACGTTCTGCTCAACCGTTCCCACTACTCCACTACGCATTATTAGTAAAATGATTTATTGGAGTTGTTTATATTTGCATAAATATTTGGGAATTTTTTTTTAAAAAAATATTTTTTAAAGTTTGGATTATATTTTATCAAAAGGAGAAATTTTTCTAAGTGTAAAAGCGGAGTGCCTCGGTCGACGAGCTCATTCAAATGAGCTGCCACTGTCGTTCAAGCGAGATAAGTATCTCGCGCGAAGTCGTTCGAACGACACGTGTCCTTCGTTCGAGCGAGATGCCTATCTCGTTCGAGCGCCGCCGCCGCCTTTATTTTCGTATAAATACCAGTGTACCTTCTACACATATTTCCAAGTCTTTTACACACTAATTTCTGCATTTTCACACCAGAAAACAGACTTCATTTTTGTAAGGTTTTATACCTTTTTGATTCACAAATCCATTCCCATATATTTGTGTGAGTCCTTAAACCTTCAAGAGGATAGTTTTTACTCATCTGGAGTATCTTGTGGAGAAGCCGTCTCTTTTCTTCATTGCTTCCCTCCTGAAAAGGGAAAGTTACAGCCGACGAATTTATGGAGAAGTCGTTCTCTTCTTCATTGCTGAATACTTGGAGTTCTTGCGGGAGATTCCAGTCGAGAAATCAAAATCGACGCCTGAGGGTATTTCGTATGTCCTCTTATTTTCATTGTAATCCGTGTAACCATTTTTAAAAATTATAGTGAAAATAAAAAAAAAGGTTTTTGCCCCTTTGGGGGATTTTTTCTGAAATTGTTTGTTTTATCTTGCATGCTTTATTTTATTTGATAATTCATCTAGATGCATGTTTTAGGGTTTAAAAAAAATTTGGGATTAATTAAAATTGGATTTTATTTGAGAAGTTGCAATATTTCAACTATAGCGATTCTACAAATTAGTATCAGAGCTTTATTAAAAGCGAGTGCATAACTTTTACATTATGGTTTTGAGGCTTATATTAGTGGCTTAAAAATCACCATTGGTTTGGGGTTGGTAGGGAGAAGATTTTTGTCTCTGAATACTGCACTCATCAACTAGTTCTGTGACCTCAGTATCAAAATGGATCCCATTATCTAATACTAACTCGTGGGGAACTCCGTATAGGAAGATGATGTTCCTTTTGTTAAACCTGGCAACTTTCTTGGCATTCAAGATCACGTATGACTTGGTTTTCTCCCATCTGGTGAAGTAGTCTGGCGACCAGGATGAATTCGTTACCGTTTGAAGCTTTGGGAGTAACCTTACTTATGATATCAATGCCCCGGGTAGAAAAGGGCCAAGGAGAAGTCATGTTATATAGTTCTCGAGGAGGCAAGTGTTTGATATTGGCAAACTGTTAGCATTTGAGGCATCTTCAGACATAGGCCATTCAATCTCGAACCATTGTGGTCCAATAGTATCCTTGATGGATGATCTTTTTGGTAAGCATGTGACAGTTCAGATAGGGCCCGCATTCCCCACTGTGGATCTTCTGCATCATTTCTTCAACATCAACCCCTGCTGTGTAGTGTAAATGGGTTCCATTAAAGTTTCTCTTGAAAAGTGCTTTGTCGCAAATGATATATTGGGTAGTGTCACACCCCGCTTAATTCTGGCGTTGGCCGCCACCAAAACTAAGCCGGGAGTGAGTAAATAAAATATCATTCTTAGCATGAGACAAATATTAGACATATAAAATTAATCCACAAGATAAATGATAATCAATCCCAAAAGATAAACCATCCAAATAATTGATAAAAGATCCATCTTCGTGCTAAACTCAAAGTAAATACATTCTCTAATAATATGAAACTGAATAATCTCCAACTGAATCGAGTGAAATAAGTGAATAAAACCCATACAACTTTGAAACTGAATGGCCCAATCAAAACCATAAATTGTGTCTCAAAGTAAATACTAAAGAATGGAAAACTAAACTAAATCAATGCGCATAAGGTAGAGCAACTCCAACTGCACCTCCAAGAAAATCTCTAAATAATTCTATGCAGCTTCTCCAAATACTATTTCCAGAAAAGTTAATCAACGCACGAGGTCAGAGCCCTGAGCATGAATACACACTACTCCCCTTAAATATGATCCTTGAACCCAAACAATAGCATTATACGCAATAAATTTCACAATAGATTATTTTAAATTAAACGATATAATTCAACGCGATAAATATAAATCACTAACTACCCGCAGAGATCGCCATTTAAAAAGGCACACCAATATGATTTTAAATTCCCAAGTCCCGCGAAGTTATTCTTTTATTAATTAACCCATATTATCAAATTTCTCAAATATTTATGTTCTTACTTCAATAATTATTAGGTATGGCGGTCTTCTTGCCTCGGGTGATAATTCACCAAAATTCATTATAGCGGTCCTCCCATCACGGGTGATAATTAACCAATGTCATACTTCCCCTTGCCAAAACACCAGCTGAATCCGTTTAAAGTGTCGGTCCCCCGCAATTTGACAAGGTTCCACACACGACATGACATAAATCGTCCAAGCTGACTTGGTTAAACTTTCGATCCCTGACACATTATGTCGCCGCAAATTTTAATACCCGATTTTATCCTAGGCATTAATTCTCAACTTCTCAATTGCACAAATTTATAAATTACCCCACCCTTTTAATCGATGTGAGATCCTCAAAATACCCCTTAGTTCCATACCTAAGGATCTCCAAGTTATCAATACATCCTACCCTATGTATAGGATGAATTTCTAACTTGAATCTCTACCTAGTCTCCTGCCTAGGCTAGTGTAACGACGATAAAATATAAAAAATCAGCCACCCCCAAAATGATACAAATTGTGATAATCTACCCTCACTAGTCCCATACCTAGAAGGCATAAATCATCAAAATGCCTACCACTAGTCCCATACCTAGAAGGTATCCTAAAATATCGGGAGAGAAAAAATACCCAACAACCCATCGTCACAATGACAATTTAATAATACCAACAAGTCACACAAACAATCATAATTAATCAACGTATAAAACTATGCCTGGTAATCCAATTCAATTAAATCTTAATTTACTTATCACAACGTGATAAACACCTAATTAATCCCATGTAATTGTTTTAAATTAATTACACCGAGATTTCATCACTAATACAAAAGAATTCCAATTTCATCATCTCTACACAAATTATGTGAGTTATACGCCCCAAATTCATTTATTTCAAAACTTGGGTTTTTTCTACATGCAACCTACACCAATAAAACCCAAAATCCACTCATAAATCCTACGTACCCAAGAGTTATGAATATTAATCATATTAAAGGATTTCATAAAAATAGCCCCAAGTTTTATGTGTCCACTTTCTCTAATTAGATTGCTAATTGATTTTAAGAAAACATTAAATTAAGGTTTAGACAACACTTAAAACGCATAATACTAAAGGAAAAGAATATAGTATTCATGCTTGAAATTAGTCGGATAAAAATCTGAGTAGAAGGTTGAGCTCCTCTTGAGAAAACACAAATTGAATCTTCAAAACTTGCTAAAAGTTGGGGCTAGGGGTTGAACATGAGAGAAAATATATTTTGAGAACATTACTGGAGAAAATTTGAGAGAAAGAGTATTTTTCGAAGTCCCAGCCCCGTAATAGTTTGGTATTTAAAGGGTTTAATAGTTAAAACGAAATTAGGAGTCTAATCAGCCATCGCCTTAATGTCGTTCGAACGAGGACAACTGTCGTTCGAATGACATGCGACGTCGTTCGAACGACATCAGCTGTCATTTGAACGACCCCTACATCTAAAAATGAAATCTTTTAAAATCTAACTTTTAATCTGATAAATATTCTTAAAAACGCTCCTGTCAATTAAATGATAAAAATCCTTATAACCTTTTATAATAGACCCGAATAATTCCCAATTGAAAATTTACTAAAAAACCAAGTTAAACTCTTAAAGTCCATTAAATCCAAAATTTTATTTTTCTCCAAATTAATTTAGGTCAATTAATTAAAACACGGGGTGTTATAGGTATCCATTTTGTGAATGGTGTCACAATCTTTCTTATCAGCATATTGGTATGCCTACTATGTTTCAGGAGGCGCCAAATGTCATAGTACCATAACCCTACCATGTTAGAATATTTTTCAGGAATGAGCTCAATATGGTAGTAGTGGGTAGGCTTAACTTATTTCTAAACAAAGAAAAGGGCCATTGTTATTCCCACAGGCATGTCGATCATGGAGGACAGGGTAGCAAGGGCGCCATCTAGGTTATTCTTTGCACGAGGTAAGTCATGGAAGGTGACATATTTAAACGGGGAGGCCAGTTATTTTACGTGGGCATGGAAGGATAGGAGATTTTTGTCTTTGACATTATATTTTATGAGGATTTGACCGGCGATAAGGGCAGAGTCTCTGTAGATGTATAGGTGTCGAATTCCTTTCTTGAGGTCGATCTTAAGGCCTACAGTGCATGACTTATACTCAGTCATATTATTGGTGCAAGGGAAGTCAAGTTTAATGGAAATATAGGTGTGAGAGTCATCGGGGTGATTAGGAGTATCCCAATACCGTATCCTTTCTTGTTGGCAGCTCCATCAAAGAATATTTTCCATTTGAAGTCCTCCTGAGAGGTGAAGAGAATATCATCGTCTGAGAATTCAGAGAACCAAACATCAAATTCTTCCATGGGATAATCAATAAGGTAGTCAGAGATATCTCTCTCTTTCATAACTTTCTGCGTGACTCTTAAAATATCAAACTCGACTAGAAACATCAACCAACAAGCCATTCGACTGGATAACGCAGTCTTCTCTAGCAAGTACTTGACGGGATTTATACGGGATACTAGTCTGATGAGGAAGGAAAACATGTAGTGTCATAACTTCTATGTGACCCAAACTAGGGCGACACATGATTTCTCCAAAGCAGTATAGTTTACTTTGTACCTGATCAGTTTTCAATTGGCATAATAAATAGCTCTTTCCTTACGGGATTCTTCAATGTGTTGGGCTAACAAATCCCCTACTATAGTATCTGTTACGGTCAAGTATAGAATGAGGGGGAGACCTGGCCGCGGAGACATAAGCACTGAAGGTCGGGTGAGGTATTGCTTGATTCTTTCAAAGGCTTCTTAGCAGGCCTAATTCAAGACTTTAGTTTAATTCTTTCAAAGAAGTTTGAAAATGGGTTCACAAATAGAAGCTAGCTAGCTGATGAAATGAATGATGTACTGAAGTTTACCCAGGAATCCTTAGAATTCCTTCTCCGTCCGTGGTGGTGGAACCTAAAGTATGGCTTTTAAATTGGAAGGGTCTGCTTCGATTCCTATCTCGCTGAACATTAATCCCAAGAGCTCTCCTTTCGTGACACTTTTCTGTGGGTTTAGCTGCATCTAGTATTGCCTTAGTCTCTTGAAAAGATTTCGGAGGGCGAGAATAATACCTTCCCGACTCTTGGACTTAATGATCATATCATCTACATGGACCTCGACCTTTTTACGAATAAGGTCATGCAGGATGGTTGTGGTAGCCCTTTGGTAGGTGGCCCCGACATTCTTAAGTTCGAATGGCTTGATAGTCTACCATAAATTTCCCCATGGGGAGATGAAGGTAGTTTGCTCCTCATGGTTAAGGTGAGTCTTAATCTAGTTTTATCCAACAAATCCATTGATAAATAACTTAAGGCCATGGCTAGTTGTGTTGTCCACAATCATGTAAATGTTGCTTAATGGGTAATTATCTTTTGGGGATGCTTTATTCAAATCCCGATAATCGATGCAGATGCGAACTTTCTTCCCTACTTAGGCACATGAACGATATTGGCGAGCCACGCAGGGTATTAGATTATGCGAAGGAAACCCACATTCAATTGATTGACTTCTTTATCTTTGACTTGGGTGAGTATTCAGTGCAGATGTTCCTTAGTTTTTGTTTGATCGATTTTCATTCTAGTAATGTTGAGATCTCATGTTGAGTTATTTCTGGGTCAATGTCGGGCATGTCATCATGCGAAGACATCCACAAATTCTTTTAATTGTCCTTCGAATTGTGCACACTCAATGTCATTAAAGGTGGACCCGATCCTAATCTCGCTCTAATGGCTACTAGAATCGAGATTATTAACAACAGTCTCATCATCATTAATTTGCACGCAGTTATGTTATTTGTTATTCTCCTTATCAAGACTAGTTAAGAATTATTCCTTTTCAAAATCATTATCATTAAAGGTTTGATTATAATTAGTATAATTAATGTAAGGCATAACAAGATACTCAAAATCTTTATTATTTATTTTTTGGGAAAAATAACATTAAGAACCTCATCAAAAGAGGTCTTAGTTACATTGATATAAAAAAAGGAATAACAACATCGGGTGAAGAGACCTGGATAGGGTAGATAATAGGGTCAGGTTGAATCTGAGCAGGTTGGACAGGCATGACATTCCAGTTGAGGAAAGGCATGCTAACAACTTTGATTTGAGTAGAGGGGTCAGACGACGCATTATCTGAGAAGATCATGGAGAGACTCAGTCCCAGTATCTTCAGGTTGAATGAGTCCTTAAAATCACTTTCCTAAGAATCATTGGTAATTATCACAACTCTCTCGATAAGAGGTTATACTTCATATTGGCAGTCTTAGGCCCAAGAGTTACTGTCTTAAAAGAAGATTTTCAGCCCCAGTTTCATATACTTATTGACATGGTCATACCATGGTTCGGGGAAGGTGTAAAAAGTGAAGTCTTCACCTTCCTTGATAAACCTTCCATTCAAAGAGTTTCTTGAAACAATCCTTTCTTCTGCTAACCTTCTTTTCGGTCATGGTCGTCGGAGTTCTTTGAGTTCTTATGATGAGGGCTGGTAACCCAGTCCATATGGGGGGAAAGCCATCTTCAAGACTATGAGCTCAAGGATCCGTTACCTGTGTCTCCCTAGCCCTATTCTGGGATTTAAGTGCATGTTCTTGAACATCTGAATCACATTGATGTTACCATGAGGGTTGTGTTATGAATATACTTAATCTTTGAAATTTTCTCCTCCTAGAAGGGGAAGTGGGTTAACTCTGAAGACAGAGAGGATCAATCCATTCATCCCATGTTGGATTTTAAATATTGGGTTACTGGTGCTGGCATTGTCTGTACTGTTTTCATCTCCCAAGATTATGATAACCTGGCCTTTGGAGAAGAATTTCCAATTCTAATGCAGAAAAAAAGATACCCCTCAGATTCTATGGATTAATGGACTACCAAGGTGTATATTGGAACATGAAGGTATGTCAATGACTTGGAACTCGGTGACAGGATTGATAGGTCCATCCCTTACTATGAGTTTTATGGATCCCATTACTTATCGGCGTGTATTGTTATAAGCACGCACGATGGTACAAGTGGGAGTGAGATCACTGACTTTCAATCCCAAGCAATTAAAAGTTCTGAGAGGACAAACATTGAGGGCAGATCCATTATCAAAAGTGAGAGTGGTATAGTCTTTCCAAAGAATTCAATGAAGATATTGAGGGCATAATTATGGTTAGGGCCAATTTTTGGTATCTCCTCTTCGAAAAAGGAGATAAGTCCGGAAGAGGTTAAGGACCCAACCATGTTTGTGGCTTCTTTAGGAGTGGTGGAAGCATGAAACGTAGGCTTGGTGAGGAGCTTTATCAAATCATTTCAGTGCAACTAGGAGGAAATAAAAAGCCCCCATAGGGTGATATTAGCTTTGGTTTTCTTGAGCTAATCAAAGACCTTTCTTTCTTTGATGGTCATTTCTGGCATGGAAAGTTCTTCGATAATTCCCTTTGCCTTATCTGTCTCACTCACATGATTAATCATATCTTTATAGTGTCTCCCTGACCTAATTATGTGATTTACTAAGGTGGGGAAGAATAAGAACCCCATGTCTTCATCTACCTCTGCCTAAATGGCCAGCTTATTGATTTCCACCAGATCTTCGAAGGATATTATTTGGCACAGATTGACAAATAGACTTATTTCTTCCCAACTGGGTTCGTCATCTGAACTGTCAAAATCATCCCACCCTCTGGTGGCGACTATGTCCTCTTGACAAGAGAAGTCCATGCATTAAATAACCTCGACGAATTTATCATACAAATCTTCCCACTCAACGTGGAGGCATAGGAGTGAAGGGACCAACCATACTTGAAGCTTCAAAGCAATGAGTAGCTCATTAATGCTGTAAATTTCACATATCTATAGAAATGCATCGGTCATTATCTAGACCACATCATCACGATTGACTTCTTCAATAGGTACCACCCATTTATTTGACTCCCGAGCCCATTTTTGAGCATTTGTGAACAAGTCACAGAGTTTGAAACAATCAACAATCATCTCGGTGGATAATTTTACCCTAAAATCCGTGAGTTGGTTCAACACAACTGGAAACTCCATGTATTTCCCTTTAAATTGAGTACGAAAGACAACATAGGCAATTATAAGGAGTGACAAAGCTTGATTGCTGAAGTAGGTAGGGTGTAAGAGAAAATATGGGAAAACTTTAAGCTGTTTAGGTGAGATTATAGGTATAATGGGTGCTTTGTTGGGCATAACATGAGCAGATGGATCAAATTCTGGGTCACTCTCTAAAAAGATGGCATTTTTATGCGTTGGAAGTAGGTTATGAGTGGTATTGGGTTTAGGATTGGCTAATGGGGTGGTGATACACTGATTAATTAGGCCTTGGATCACATTTCTAAGGTGGAAACATTAGTTGATAGTATGGCCAGCAGACTAGTGGAAATTTTAATGGGCATCATCTTTGAAGATTTTAGGGATTGGATTTGGTAATGGATGGAGGTCCAGGGGTTTGATGAGGTTTTGGATCAACAGGGCCTGGTAGACTTTTGACAAGGGAGCATGGAGCTCAATGTATTCTTTCTTGATAGGATTAGGGAGACTTTCTGGTGCCCAAGAGGTAGTAGGTTGGGAAATATTATTAATGGTTGAGACTGTAGTACTGGCAGGATTCTCATACTTCTGGGGAGTGAATTTTTTTTATCACTTTCTTCTACTCAGATTCAACTTTGGCAATGCCTTTCTTAATTTCTACACCAGTCTCGAAGGGATCGAAAGTGTGGGTAATATTGTCCTCCCATGGATTCTCATATATGCGTCAAGGAGTTTTTTTTTACAATACTAACTTATTTTTTCCTCGAAAGGTCTGTTGTTTATGGTAGCAGCTTTCTTTTTCCACTTTCTTATAAAGATACTAATTGTTTCCCCAGGTTATTCTTAAGAACCTCTAGATCTCGGTGCGTAACCTCTATCTCCTTATTGTACTTCTACTGAGATATGAATTCTCAGGAGAAATCCTCCCAACTACAGAATATGGATTCTTCGAGGGATAGAAACCAACGGAGGGCACTTTCTTTTAAGGTCCCCTAAAACATCTGGGCCATTATCTCTTCGAAGGCACTAAGGAGGATCATAACTCGGTGATAAATTCAAAAGTGAACAATTAGGGGGGCCCTTCCCCCGTACTTCTTGATGTATAACATCTTGAACTTCTCTGGAAGTCTGGCTTTAGAATAAGTAGACATATGGGTGTAGTCCATGTAGTTCCCGGATATCTTGACTTGGTCAAACTTCATCGACAGTATCTTGAGGTATTCCTTGAACTTATTAAGTTCCTCCTCCTTAGGATTCGTGGGTAGTGGAAGCTTAGCCCCTGGTTGGGCAAGGTTCGGAATATGGATTTGAGCTAGAGATGACCCATTGTTAGGCAGAGCATGTGGAGCATCCTAATACTTTTTTGGGACCTAAATAGGATCGGAAGATCGTGGACCCATGGAACGAGAAAAGAGAACCTCAGCTTCTTCGATAATATGGGCTCGGTGACTCTGCATCTCATAGACCTCGATTTAAAGGTTGTCAATCTTAGCATTGATCTGGGCTAAGATGGTCATCAGATCAGGCTGCAGATTTGGTGCTTATTTAGTGTTCTCTATGAAGAGTTTGTGAAGGTAAATCCCAAACTCGAATAAGGTAGTAGAAGAACCGGCGGAGCTCAGAGCGGTTTGACGGAAGATTGAAGCCAAGCCAAACTTGGGTATGCAATCAGCCTAAGAGGAAAAAGGTTTGAATTTATTTTTAAAAGAAGAAGGGAGAGTTTTTTTGGTATTTTGGAAGAACGAGGAAAAAGGTTTTTGGTATTTTTAGATTTTCAAAAAAATGATGGAAAAGGACAGGAATCTCAAGATGATTATTATTAATGTTATTATTATATTTGCCTAATTGTAGTAAAAATTCCAGACATGACCCAATCCTGGGAAAATAGGGTTTGAAAATATGTAAAACATGGTTAGACTTGTTTCGAGGCTCACGAACAAGTTCCTGTTTTGAAAAAAAGGTGAAATCGTGCAAAAATTCAGGCGGTATGCCGACCCAAAATTTCGAAAGAGTTTCACACTATAATCGGTGGACTAAATATGAGTTTCCTAGGTTTGACAACTGTATGAAGTTTATGAAATTATTGGGTTAGTGGAAGGGTTACCCCTTTGGCATGACTTCCATGATATACCTCTTGCCTATAAGGGAAATCATTCATTGGTATGTGTGGACATGCCATTTGATACACCTGAGTATTCATAAATTTCCTCTTTATATACCTTGTGGGGGGCAGTACGTGTGAGAGAAAATTAGATATATTGGATGTATGTGAATGAGTTCCCCTCTATATACCTCCCATCGTGAGTTCGGTTAAGTGGTACGATGTGAGGGGAACCGTGCAATATATGTTGAAGTTATAAGGCCAATGGAAGGTAAAAGCTCTTAGGCTAACTGCGACCAGCAGGACAAGCACCCATTAAAAAATAACCCCCCAGTACGTGACAAAATTTTGGTCAATATAGCCATGCTCTTCGTGATGTCGTGTGCAAAAATGCATGAGTCTTAATTAACATATTATTGAGAGAGAGTATTTTTTTTATCATTTTTTGTTGGCATAATGAGTAGAGGGAATACTACACTAATGGGGAGCATATACAAGTATTATGAAAAGTAAATCTAGTATGGAGACTATACTACGCATGGATACATGTGTGCAATTAAATGACATGGGAATATATACAAGTGAGTGTGTGTGGTAGTGAGACTATACATGGATTAACTACAAATGATGTGTGATATGTGTAAGTGGGCATATATATAAGTGAAAAAAGTGTGGTTGTGTGCTAGTGAAGCCTAAGCATGGATATTCTAAGTGGCCTGTGAAGTATAAAGTGAAGCTAAGTGTAAGTATATACAAGTGTGTGAGTGGAAAGTGATATATACATGATAGATATATATAAAAAGGTAAAAGAGGAGAAAAGGAAACATACAGGTAGGTGCATACGTACACATGCAGAAAATAATAACGCCTATGCAAAAATAGAGACTAGTCCTCTTAAAGTCGTCCCCAGCGGGGGTCTGGGGGGTATATCTCCCGAGGTGGATACCTCCTTCCTTCCCCCTTTCCCTGAGTGCATGCGGGATTGCATCCTTTATCAAGGCGCTCGGCCATCATCGGTGTGAGATGATATGTAGAGATAGAGTTGTCAACCTAATTGTTTCAAAATAGGCAAAAGAAATGTTGTCGCCTCTAGAGAAAGGCACCAGTGACAATACTGATTCTTGCGAAACCAAGTAGTTCAAGGGTCGGGGGACTAGATTACGGAATAAGAAGGTGTTAGGCACCCACCCTACCCTTTTGGTCTTTCATGGGCATGTGTTAATCTTCTCCGGTTAAACTCCGTGATGTGTGTGCTTATGTGCATAACATAAATGGAGGACGAAATCGCTCATCTCGCGTTATGGATAAAGGTGGAGCAAGGTCATCCTTAGGAGTGTTCCCAAAATAGTAATTAAAAGTATGATATGAGTGCTTGTCTATTTGCAAGTCATCATAGAAGAACGATTGTGTATATCAGGCAAGACACAATCAAGCAAGCCTATATATATATATATATATATATATATATATATATATATATATATATATATATATATATTTAGAATATATGATAAGGACAAAGTAACAAATGTATGGGGGAGGACTCGGGTCTAGGGATTTACCCAAGATGCCTATTTAGCCCGGGAGCATCAAAGTCCACGTAGTTCGAAGACAATACGAGGTTGGGTTTAACCCATAAATCCAACTGGGGACTTTGTTTATATATGTGTGTGCAGAAAGAGTTGTTTAAGTGTGAGAAATAGTGATGAGAATTCCCCATTTGGAATTTATATGTAAACCTTCTTTTTTTTTGGGTTTTTCTTATGAAAATAAAGTTTGTGAAAATAATAATAATAAAAATTTTGAAATTAAGATATATGATGCAATGATGTAAAGTACTAAAGTGAAAATGAAGTAACTAATGTAAAAATAAGAGAATTTAAAGACAAAGGGGAATAATTAGACCTCCTTATGAAGACTTGAAGTGGATCTTGATTGTAGATGTGTTGATCTCATGATGAGATGATGGTGGTTTGAGGAGATGGTGGAAATTTTCTCAAAACAGGTATGAAAATAATGGAAGGAATGTGGGAAATGGTCTTTTAAGGAGGGAACAACTCTGAATTCGAGAGAATTCTCTCTACATTGCTGAGAGTGTTGTTTAGGGGTGCTTTTCAAAATGAGGTCATGGCCTCTATTTATAAGGATACCGGGGGTTTCCATTTGGTATGGTTTTAGACCAACCAATAAACATAAAACTCCAGACACACTGCCGATAGGCAGGGTCCTAAGGTTGCCATTCGGCAGTCTAAGGAAGTTTTATTGTAAAAATGATCATAAAATGCGAACTATAAGTTAGAATTGTGCATGGGGTGGACCGTTTTAAAGTGTATTCAGAGCCCTTTAAGAATCCATTAATTCACTCCCAGGTTTGGGAGTTAACCAAAGTCGAATGGGGCTCAGAAGTGCTTGTTAGTCACTAGACAGGAAATTTCGAAGGAAAACAAATCATTCGTCCGAACTTTGAGGCCGATTTATGCACGGGATGGACCGTTGTAAGGGAATTCAGAACCTTCAAAGATTAAATGAGATTTTGCTCTGGCGAGAAAGTTGACAGGAGTCAAACGGGTCGCGGGAGTGCCTGGTGGCCTCCAAATGAGTTTTCAATAGTAAAATGGATCGTTCGTTCGAACTGTAAGGTCGATTCATGCATGGGGAAGATCGTTAAAAAGTGGATTGGGAGACCTTCGAAGATCCAATGAGATTTTTCTCAGATGAGAAAGTTGATCAGAATCAAACGGGGCCCGGAGTGCCCGATGGCCTCTAAATCGATACTCGGAGTATGAGCTAGGGTTTGTGGTGAATGAGTGAGTGTTAGGGACCTAAGGAGGTTCTTACGGGAGTCCTAGGATTTGGTTTCTATATAAGACTTCAATTATTGGCTCTAAAGTAATTTATAAGGTCCACGTAACCACAGTTTAAATACTCGTGGAGTTATTAGGCTTTAATTCTTGGGTCCTAAAGTCCCCAAGGCCTTTAATTACCCAACAAGAGTTACAAGGTTTAAAGCCTTGGATAAAATTATTATTCAAAGGTCCAACATAAAAAATACTAAAGGAATTACTAAGAATCTCATCCTTGATTCCACTAAAATTGACTAAGTTCTAAGGATCCATAAGACTCAACCTAAAATGACCCTTTTTGCACAAAACATGTTTCCAGAAAACACAGGATTATGAAAAAAATTCAAAAACCTTAACAAATTATTTTATTCAGCCCTATGTTTTGACAAAGACTAACTTTAAAATATCAAAAGTCCTTTTTATGCCCACGTCTCAAAATTTGAGACTTAGAAAAGATTCTATTTAAAAAAAAGGGGGGGGGGGGGGGGGGCTAAGTGTTTTACATGCAAAACTATTGTTTAAAATTCATGTTTTATAAAAGTTCCAGGTCCTAACTTTGTAAGAAAACATTCAGAGATTCTAGGATCCTTAATGGAACCTCAGACTTATGCATAAGTCTTTTATCCTAGCAAGTTAAGGTCCTAAGGTCTTAAGACCCATCATGGGACTTCAATTTTTTTCTTCAAATTTTAGAGGTCTTATGACCCATCGTGGAACTTTAGTTTAAAAAAATTTCGAGTTCAGAGGTCCTCACGAAACTTCAAATTCAAAATTTTCCAAGTTCCAAGGACTTGTAACCCATCGTGGAACTTTGGAATAAAAAATTTCCAAGTCAAGAGTTCTTATGACCCATTTTGGACTCCATAATAACACTAAGTTCAGAGGCCTTAGGGTCCATTGAAGGACTTTAAGTTTAAAAATTCTCTTAGCCCAACAACCTTATGACCCATTATGGGTCTCCTGTGTCAAAATGACTAAGTCTAGAGTCTTAGGAACTAATTAGGAGGGGGCTTAGCTATAATTTCTATTCTAAGGCTTTCTTACTTAGTAGGATAAGTTTCAAAGGTCTTAGGACCTTTATAGGAGCAAATTTCAAAATGAGGATGTCTAAATGTAAGGTCTTATGATTCTTCACCGATTTATCTTTTGGCATTCTTACCCAAAATTTATGGGAGGCCGGGTGTTTGTACAAATTTTTGGGCCCTCACTCCTAAAAAAGTACAAGTACAAGGGATTATATAGTTCTAAGGTCTTACGACACATTTCAGAACCTCAATTTTGACTTTAGAAACTTCACAAGTGTATAACAATGGTCTTAGGAACTTCAGAAACACTTCAACAATCTAGCTACTAAAATCATTTTTACTTTATTAAGAAATCTTGGTGGGGCAAGGGGAGTACTACCTATTAACAAACCTCAAACAAATGAATGCTATGCAAAAATTCCTCAACAAAGTAAAAATAAAGAAAGTATGAAGAAACACGGAGCAATATTGAAATTGAGATTTCAAAAACCAAGCCATTTACATTAATAAAAGGTATGGGACATTATAATAAAAAGGCTTGTGGCCAAAAAGAAAAAAAAGAAAAAAAATTACATAAAAGTCTTCTCAAGGTTTAAGATTGGTGGGGTTAATAAGAGATTCACTTTTTGGGGGCTTGATTGGGGCTGAGAGGCGAAGACTTACTTCAAAGTTTTTTCTTCTTCTTCTTGGACCTGGGAGGAGGAGTTTTCTTCAGCATCATCACCATTGTTGCTCTCATCAACTGATCTCTCTTCACCAAACTAAGTATCTTCAGTAAATAACCCAGAAACATCCACATCAGGAAATATTTCCTTGATCTTAGCCTTGTAATCCTTAAATATAGAGTTGAACATGTGGAAAATTGTTTTCTTTAAAGTCTTAAGCTCAATCAAAACGTCTAAGTTTCTCTTCATTGTAGTGTGAATCTTCCCTTGGAGATCCTTGTGTCCATCTACATTTCTTTACCATAGGAGGTCATCTGGTCATCCAAAGCATTGAGATCAGCCATTAGCTACTTCAAAAGACCCATATCCTCCTCAGCCTTTTGAAATTTATCTTGAATGATTCGAATCTTGAGGGTCTGATCCCAGAGGGACTCCATTACCATTGAGCCAATTCATGGGATTCCTTGACCTTGGCCATGGAATCCCGAGCAACCGCTAAAAAAGGAAGCACTATCCTAGAGATCCATCTCATTCAAAAGCTTGTCCTCCTATAAATAAGTGATCTTAGACCTCATGCCTACTCTCTCCTTCTATAAAGAAGCCACCTCTAGCCTCATATTATTAATGATCTGGTTTATCTATAGTTGGACGAGTACCCATTTGTCCTCCATCTCCATAAACTTGTTCCATCATTTACTACCATCAATGTCATTCATTATAAGAGCCTCTTACAAGTGATGTGCATGCGAAAGAAGAAACAAAATGAGAACAAGGTACAAAGAACCAAGCATGCTAAGGAAAAGTAAAAAAGAATGCGAGTATACCTTACCCTGTAAATGGATAAGTTCTTGGGTGTTGGCATAAGTCCCCTTGGCCCTCAGTGTGGCCATCATATCTAACTAGTTCATTTTGGCCATCGAATGGAATGCATCCAAGATAAAGTATGGGAGTTCATATTAGGGCCAGTCTGATGTCTAGAATACCTCTCTACTCCAGGGGACACCATATCTCCCCCCACTGCAATGGATGATCTCCCACGTTGGCCTAAGACCTCAGAGGAACGCTTTAGACACACATTTTTTTGGGGAACATCGCCACTTCCTTACATTTCGTAAGGGGATCACATAAAGAATCCTTAATTTTTGGGGTCAGGTGTTGCAAGTCCCCTAAAATAAAAGAACGACTCTGCTTACCCCAGATGTTCCACATGCCCCCAATATTGCTTTCAGTTAGGGTAAGGTTTTGGTCACGGACTACAACACTAATTCCTCATAGGAGCCAAACCTTAGGTTTTCCTCCTTTCTTATCTCTACACCAGGGATTAGAAGGTCCATCGATGTACTGAACTTAACACATTTAGTGGTTTTGGACCTCTTTTTCTTACTAAATGTGGCTTTAGTAGGGGTTTCCTTAACAAACTTCCTGTACATCCTTCATTCCTACCGTTCATCTAGTAGATCAATAATAAATTTGATTAATTTATCAGAAGAACCAAATATGAGGTACTATTGGAAAGAGAAAATCCAATTTACTTACTGGGAGAGAAATTTGACTCTAGCAAGATAACCTCTTTGACTGAGGAGAGGACCTTTTCAAGTCCTGGGGGAAGCTGAGGATTACCGTTGGGCTGGTCATCCTCACACTAAGAGGCCTCCAGAACCTCAGTGGATGCTTTCCTCTCTCGGGACACCAAGATAAGGGCTCATACCCCATCATATTCCCAACCAAGATTTTGGGGGCCATATGAGCATTTCCTAAGGTCATATCCCTAGGCTAATGGCCCAGCCCACTATTGAAAAAATGATTGTTTGTGATAATGATTTCAAAAGGGTTAGAGGCTAACCTTTAGGCCTCAATTATCCTATCCACTTCCTCTTGAGAAGGCTCATCACCCACTACAAAAGAAAGGATATTGTTGAGACTCATGACTTAGATGAATCAATAAGTGTAAAAATGGAGGCAAACTTTAACTTACCCACAATCGAAGGAGTACACCAGAGGTTAAGGCATTAGATTGGCTCAATAGGGTCTAGGGTGGACTAAGCTCCACCTACGAAGAATAATATATCCTTACATTTCTTGGGAGAATTGTGCATGTCCTTGAAAAAACATAGTGACCTTTAGATCTAGGTACTTCAACCTCTTGTCCTTTGCTTTGTTGAGCTCATGGATTATGTACAACTTGAAGAACTAGGACAGAGTAATGTAATACTTGCTCTTTCTTGATTCCGTAAAAGCTAATATTATGGCTATCAATGATCTCCAGGATTTGGACACCAACTGAGGATGAGCTATCCTCATGGTATTTAAATCCTCACAATATGCAGAGGTAAGGGGAAGCTGAATCCATATTGGAGGAAACATTCGTTAAAACATATGTACTGAGCCACAATAGAGAAATCCTTCTCATTGGGCTTTACATTCATCAGAATAATAAATTCAGGAATCCTCTAATTTTTTTGGATGTCTACCGAGTCATACTTCGTAATTCGATTAGCTGATTGGGATCCACTAGAAAACTTAGGGTCATTATCCCCCAAATAGCGATTACCATTGTACTATAAGGGATGGGCCAAGAAGGGATATTTGAGGGTCAACTACAGATAGAGGCTTTAAGTCCAATACTTTAGAGATATACATGTTTTTGTCAAACATATTTGAAAGAAAAATAGGAAATAACAAATTTGTTTTCTCGAAGAGTTATAAAAGAAAACATACTTGAAGTGAATGGTGAAGGATTCAAGCCAGCCCAAGGGGATCCTTTATATGCCCCAAGGCTTTACACTTCACTTTCTTAATCCCCAAGGCATGTACTATCAATGCCACCATCCATTTGCAATATCCTTCACATTTAAATCTAATTATGACGAGATTCTTGGTGATTAGTTACATACTTACCCCCAACTTACGTAATAGATAAGTGTTGCCCCTTGTAAATCTTACAAAGGACAAAAAGGTTTACTGATTACACAAAATTTAACCCCCTAGTATTTAAAAGTCTCTTAGACTCCTCAATTATCCTCATGCGAGTAGAGAGGTCCCATTATCAATCCCTGAACTCATCCAGACCACTACTCAATCCTAAAGACCTCGCCTGCTTTAAAAAAGGGCTATAGAACTATAGCATACTTCGATCATCTCCTCCTCCTCCTCCTCCTCCTCGTCCTCCTCAAATAATGATTAGTTATTCTAATATGTCTCCTCAACCAAGGTTAGAGATCAGATCACTAGAGTTTTGTTGTGTCTGATGATCAGAGAAGACCTCAGCCTAAAAAGAAATGATCTCCTAAGGTTACTTAACCCTCACCACAAATGGGTATGGCTAAAAAATTCCTCAGAATTGACCTATGGAAATCCTAGGGTAGTTTAGAACTCCCAAGACTCTGACAAATATCCTGCGACCAGTTTAGCGGAGTAGGTGGAAAGTGGAATTCCAGCTACCACTACCATTTAAGCCCACTAGCATCCCATCCACATTTAATGCCACTAGTAACTACCTTAAACCACCTGCAAAACCTTTGGACAAAACTATACCTCCTTGTTGACGCCGTCAGACCTTAGAGATATCACAACCAAGCTATGATAGTATATTCTCTATCTCTCTTGGATTTTGCATATAAATAGAAGGCTAAAAAAAAGTTTAAAGCCACGTTTAATTCATCATGCTTGTAGAGAACCAAGAGTGTTAGTATTCGTTAGTGTTTTGCTCCCTTTAATATACTCCCTTAACCCACAATTATGAGCATAAGCTTGTAACTTGCGATCATTTTCAGTTATCTTATACATTATATACGTTCTTGGCCCCTAAATCAAGACTTAGGAACCCTTAGATAAGTCCATCAATTACTTCCTAAGGTCCTTTGAATTGTTGACAAAGGTCATAAAGGACCTCAAAATATCTTGACCAAATCTCAAGAGGTATCATAGATTGTAATAACTCTTTAATGATCAAATAAACAATATAAAACCCTTTGACACTGTACTTAGAATCCTCATATTAGGACTGAACCACTTTGAATACTTATCTAAACACTTTGACACTCCTCTCTATTTGCCTGTGTAAAGGGGAGAACCTTATTGCTGAAAGTATATCATTTAGTCAGCATCATAGTGTCGTTTCTTGGTATGCTCCAAAAGTTTAAAACAGTATCAACATTATGATTCTGAATTAGTTCTTCTATAATAAATAAGTTAAATCGACATCATAGTGCCAAAACGGTATAGTGTTTATGCATCATGGTGTCGATACAATAATATGATGCCAAAAATTCTAAGAATTCTCGGCACAATAATGCCAAATGAGTTCTTCTATAATAAATTCTTGTATTGGCATCACAGTCTAAAAAATGCTATATTTTTTCAGTATCATAGTGCCGAATTATGTCGTAGTTCTCGACACTATGATGCCAAAGGTATAATTACACACTTTTAACCCTAAAAAACCCATTAATGGTTTTTCATCGTTGAAATTTGAATTCACTTATTTTTTCTTGATGGTTTTTTACTTCTTAACAAATTCAAAATCATCTCTAAGGTTTTTTATTCTTAGTGTTACTTATAGTTAGGGTTTGAATGCATTGTTATTGTTGAAATGTTGAATATTGGGATGGATTTAATGATATCTAAGAATGTGATGTACCAACCTTTGCATATAGTAGAGATTCTTATGGGTTTTAAGGCTTGGTTTGGTTGGTCTTCTTTATTGGTTTCAGTTTTGGGTTGTTGTTAGGATTTATGTTGTTGAGAGCTTTAGGTTAGAGAAAGAAATAGGAGGAAAAATAAAAACTTTGGTCCAATATAACGTATATATGTTTAACCAACTGGGTGGCTGTGCCTGGGGTGAATTGTATAAGTTTTGGTGTTTTATATGGTGTTATTAGATGGTGGTCCCAGAGACAAATAATTGTGGTGTATTTAGCAACACCCTTAACCTAAGATCTACTTTGTTAAAGTTATTTTGACTCGAGCGCAACCCATCTACACTTCTTTTTTCTAAAACCACTTTTTCATGAAGAAAACTATCTTGAAAAATAGTAAATATATATATATGTTGAATCATTTTAAAATGTAATGAGTTTTAATTCGGAGTCATCTTCTTGATAAAGGACTTAAAAGAGAATTTCAGAAATGAAGTCCTATATTAAAGCTTTATGCAAATGTGAAATTATATATCTCTACCTAAAAATTCGCTTATGAGGACTTCCCACGTAAGAGGTCTATGAATCATTTCCCTCACTCTTAATATCAGAAATTATCTCAACCGTCTCAATCCCCCATCTCCTAAATTGTAGGGATTCAATCTAAATAAACCATATAGACCTATTAGTAATGAAAAAAGTATCAATATAACGAGAAAGGGGGACACATGTGCCAAGAAAAAAGAAAAATACGATGGTTCATATCCCTCTTGTGCGGGAAGTTCGCGCAAGAGCATTATTCTATCACTACATGACATATTAGATTATACGATGCACAATGTGCGAACGAACAATTGGACAAATTTTGGTGCACTAAAAGCTTTGATAGATCACTTAGGATGTTGCTCGGAGCATTGCATCCTATAGTTTTGCCAAAGTCAATAAATTCGGATTGTTGTCGTGCTGTTGTCCGATCAAAGACTGATATCACCCAACCGAGTTGATTTAAATCGTTGGATCAACTCATGTGGATTCGTAGATGGTGAATTAAATATCTTACAATGAGATGCTTCATTCGTACCATACGATCGGGATATAATCCGAATATATATGATGTAATGACTACTGAAACTCACATGTTCAATGGTTATTATTCATGAACATACTCAAAAAATGACCGTCAAAAGAGTTTGAAGCCTCTATTTTGAACTCACAACATTTCTCCTCACCATGTTTTGGTATTACTGGGTTTACATTTCATAATGTTCCTTGTATCATTAATTAATACATAAATTGAACCAAACACTTGACACCACCATATTGTATCCTAATAGAAAAATTCAATCAAACTTGTTTGTGCATTCGTGGTTCTTTTATTGGAAGGGAGTAAATATTACCCAAAAGACACTGTTTACGAACGGGGCATGTAGTAACTTGAAATCATAATTTTCTATTCCTACTTTAAATTATACATACTCGCAACTATTTTGACAATAATATTATGAGTGAAGTCTTGGTTTGACTCGATTGTTTTTAATGGAAAAAATTTCACTAGTTAGAAAAATAAGGTCGTGTTCTTTCTCACATCAATAGAACAAATTTCCATTGTTAATGGTGGACTAGACTCAAAACTCGAATCCACATCGGGGGACATCGAGGAAATCAAGAAAAAATAGACAAATAGAAAGGATGTGATATTTTTGTATTGAGGATATATTATCAATGTAGTATCATAACCAGTATATAATGCACATTGAATGATTCATATGAATAATGAGTTATGAAAGACACTCAAAAATAAATATCAAAACGAGGACAAAAGTACCACAAGTTATTCATTTATAATTATAAGAATAGTAAAATGACAAATTATAAATTTGTCATTGAATAATACTATGAACTCACATAAATAGTTTGTAATCTTAAGGCTATTGAAATAATCTCCGAGATAAATTTCAAGGGGGTTGATTGTTTCAAAACTTACCTCAGCTTTAAATGGATTTAAGAACAAACTCAATCATGATGACAAGATATATACTAGTTAGATCCAATAATTATTCGAAGTAACACCAATCAGGCAATCTCAACCATAACTTTGGATCCCCAAATAACTAGTACCCAGAATCATAAATACTAACATAATATTCTCTACGATTTAAATAATAATATAAAATGAATAGGAATTAAATAAATAAACCTTACATTAACTCTAAAGAAGTATATGCAACTCACGCCCTTAACTCCCTATAGCTAATTAGCGGTCTCAGTTCATATGACGTGCCACGTGATAACATGAAATATTAACAACAAAAGTTGATTAGGACCACAGAAAGAATACCACTATATCATCCTAAACAAAAGTGAGAATATAATTAAATATCACAATTGTTAAGTTATCCATGATTTACAGGGGACGATACCTCATACTCAACTCTACATCATTATGCGATGGTTTATTGTTTACCGAGGTATGCTCTCTTACACCATTACTCTTAATCATAATGTATACTAGTTTCATATAGTAGTGGCAAATGGGTGGTTATGGGCGGTTATGGACGGGTCAAAAATGGATATGGATAAATTTGGGCGGGTCAAAAGCGGGTCGAACATAATAATTTGGGCGAGTTTGGTCGGGTTAAATTCGGGTCGGGTCGGGTCGGGTCAAACCCGGATCGGATCGGGTTGACCCGCTTTTTTTTTTGAAAAAACAATTATTATACCATATACAAATAAATATGGTATAATAATTTTGAAAAAAAATATACAAGTAAATACTTGAATAAAAAAAATCTTTTAACTCTTTAATAATTTGAGTTTTATTTTTGTGAGGATTCAAAACCATTTTGACCCGCTAATGACCCGCCAACAAACCATTTTATTTGATCGTTCAAACCATTTTGACCCACAAACACAATTAATGGGATCCAAACACATTATTTTGGGTGAATTATGGGCGGTTTCATCCTCAAGAGCCCATATTGTCGGCCCTAGTTTCATACTTAATCTATCTCATATCCTCACGGGGACATGACACACACATAAAAACGTCATAGTCACCAACCAATACTATGGCATTTATACCCCCAATGTTTTTGCAGGCACGAAATGCACACATAATCCATCATTGTCATCACCCAACCCAATGGATGTTTGTACCACAGTCTTTGAACAAGTACACAATCCCCACAGAAATCCTCATATGTGGCAGATACTACTACAAAGGTTACTATCCTCAAGTCCCTGCATAGGCACATATATCCCACAATATATATTATTTATACATTTTTGTCACGTATACCCATTCTCTCTTTAGTAACCAAAATATATTATTATTCCTTCCTTATTTTCAAGTAAAAATATCATAGCATTATCTTTAAAATCCCATGTCTTAATACTCTCTAGGCTGTTGATGATCGGTAAAATTTGTAAATAAAGATTTTGGCGTTGGGTGTTTTCCGTCTAACAAAAATCACAACTTGGTACACTATAGAGTGTAGCGGAAAGTAGGGGTCAAATCAACATGGAACGCATTTTAGAATTCATTTAATTTATTACTTAAAAATGATAAAATAGAATATGATCTATTTTGGATTTTTGAGACTTGACTACAATTAAAACTAGGCAAAAAGTTAACTACTAAAGATTAACTAAATGAGTTATGGGTCCTTTCCTCACCATGAATTAAGGTAAACAGTTCAGATCACATTTAACCTATCATATTCAATTGAGACAAAGCATTTGAGATGAAGAGGCCAAACTTAAAAATGAAAGATTAAAATTTCAATCAAGTATGGTGACAAATGAATTAAAGTTCCTTTTTGGTTCATTCTTCAATAGAAAAAAGTTAAACTTCCATGTTCAAACTTATTTTGGTATATTATTTTCTAAAATATTTATGTTCTTTAGTACTGTCTACTTTTAAAACATTGAAAAATACCCGAGTTTTGAATAGGAACCAAACCTTTACTACATCTTTTTCAACCATATGATATCCTCACACATCTAAGATAGTAGTCTGTGGTTACATAGCCTTAATATAAAGGTGCTCCTCCATTTAATAGAAGATTTTATTAGTATAAGATCTGAATACATTTGTTGTGGACCAAAACCAATAGTGGTTGTGTAACGTATTCCAATAGTTGACGCGCTCTTTGAAGACTATGGTGCAAAAGAGTTGATAGGAAGTTAGTTCGTTTTGTGATTATAAGTCATTTTTTCCTATTTGGGTAAATCTCCATCATAGTACATTTTCATTTATTTCGGCCCCGGGTATTTTCCCATTGGCTTGGTTTTCCTCATACATCTAGTAGTTTGTGAATTGATTTTCCTCCCCACATTATTAGAAGCACTTGCCTTAAGAGGAAAATAAAATTTATTAAATTTTTATTATTAAAAAAAATAATTTCTCAAATAAACCTTTGGATTGTTTATACACTTTATTTTTTTAAAATTGAAATTATCTTTTGAAATTGTTAACTTATTTTTTATTGGGTAGTTACCTTCGAGGGATCGCATTCTTAACATTATTATCAGCTAACTATAGGAATTTTTGCATTAGAATTCGGCACTTACCTATCTAAAAAAGGTGTGGATATCTTTTTTATATATCATCCTCTCTCTTAGGTGGACTCAACTTCACTATGGTGACTCAAATACTCAAAAACTAATGGAATTATATTAGACCAAAATACCTTCCCTCTTCGATCCATGATACATACTTATTTATCGGCATATGAATCTTTAGAGTAGAAGTTGATATTGCTGAGGTCTATATTTACGACGTGACACCCCTTAAAATCTAAGATATATTGATCAAGTCTATAATAAATAATACGTGAGTCTAAAAAAATCGAATATCATTTGATATCACTACCATCATGTTGTGATAAAGCAAACGAAAAGATATTGAAAAAACATAATATAATATGTGCAAAAAAATTAGCAGAGTTACTATAAGAGGAAGAGTGAGAATTTCATCCTTTATAAATAGAACTTGAGTGATATAGAATCTGTTTAAACTCAAATGTGAGAGATCATATGCATACGAAAGAACGAGTATACAAAAATTTAAAGAAGATAATTTTTTGTCCTAACATTATTGCTCTCGTGCATGTGATTATGAGTACTCTTAAAGATAAAACACGATTCACTTAATATGAGGGATTTTGCAGATATTTTTAAAGAAATAGAAATATATTGAAAATGCAAAAATATGATATAATGTTACTTCCCATTGCATTTCATGTACAATAATTAATCAAATTTATTTTAACATATCTATATATATGTTTTTTTTTAAATATGTCCATTATTCCTATTGTGAGACATCCTTATTTTCATATGGGACCAGGAGGATCATAGGATTCCAAGGAAAAGGAAAACCAACGAGTTTCATGTGCTTCGGTGTTAGGAGGATCACACGAGTCCCGAGAAAATATGTCCCAGCGATTTCCACGTGTTCGGATGTCACTATTGTCTAAACCTGCATACAAGTTTGAGGCATTCCGACCCTATGAGAATATGAATATGAATATGAATATGAATGAGCATGGGGGGGGGGGGGGGGGGGAGATTGTGTCAAATTTGAGCTTGAGTTAAATGCATATTTTTTAATGATTATTGACACTTGTGTGATGAAAATCAAAATAGTTATGTGCATTTGAAGAATGAGGGCAATATGGTCATTTTATTTTTTCACCATATTCATCTTGACCATCCAAATAACAAATGGTGAAAAAGTTAAAATTTTCACCTAGTGAAAACTCGGCCATATAAATAGAAATGGTCAAAATAAAATCACCAAGCTAATAATTCACCTTTTACTTTTAATACAGTAAAAGTATTTGACCACGAACCAAACGGCCCTTAGGAGGAAAATTAGCAGTTAAAAAGTTTTATTGAAAAAAATACCGCAAGCTAGCTCACCAAAAAAAAAAGGAAGGGACAGGAAGATTGCCAAGCAATTGAACCCAATGGGTAGAAAATTGTAAGTCAGTTAGAATACTTTGCTGCACAATGATAATTATTTTTTTTTAGACTCAGAGGACTGCAGGAGAGTGTCTAAGGAATATCTCAATTTTTTTTGGACAAGAATTCAGGTTATTCTTATTTTTTTATATATATAATATTCCCTTAACTTATCCTATCCTATCCTACAACTTCCCCCAAATGATCTTATTATAACTAATATATTGTGTATTTTATTTTTGGGTCAATAAAGGTTCTCCCAAAGTTTTAATCCTATGTGCTTCCAAATTATGGAAATTAATCGGAGGCACTTTAAGTATCATATTAAAAAGGAATATTATAAGGCACATGACAATGACGATGAGAGCCCAAAAAATACACCTCCTAGTGATGTCCGACTAATGACAAGATTTAGTGAATTTTTGGGGTAAGGAAAATCCAATGGTATGGAAAATTAATATGTACTTTATATTTAATACACTACACCAAAACAGTCAATCAGTAACACTACTGTTGTGTTACAAAGAATTACTAACACTAAATTACCATTACAAAAAAGGTGTGGGGAAGTAAATTACTAACATTTTTTTACTGTTACTAAATTATGTGTTACTAACACATCCGTACAATTACTAAAGTGTTACAAATTTATTCAAATCCTAACATATATCAAGAATTAGTAACAGTACAAGTCCATTACTAATATTGATGAATTTTTCAAAAATAAATAATATATGTTTTATTAATCACAACAATGAATAAAATGGAAAAATTAATAAATATCAATCACCAATAAGATGACATTCAATATTCCATGATGCTAATAAAACAAGTTCTTTATGATAAAAAATCACAACATAAAGTTTGTGTAATACTAAAATGTTTGTTTCCACCATGACAATCCAAACAACATTTCAGGTGTAGTGGATTAATACAGAAATTCATAGTGTAACCAAAAAATAAAATAAAGAATACAAAAGCCTCATTGGGCTACCCTATCATCTCTGCTAGTCATGTTTCTCAACTCCATTTGTTGAATTTCAATCCGGCTCATCACTTGCGAAAAATATTCTCCTGCAAAAGACATTTACAAGGTGTCTTCTTTCAGATGCCGCTGATGCCAGCAAGGAATTCTTCATCTGAATATCATTAATTTGTTGCAGCTAGGGCTGTGTTTTTTTTCCGAACATTCCGATTTTTTCGATATCCGATCCGATATTTTTCGATTTTGGAATGTATATAAGGTTTTTGATTTCCGATTTTTCCGAAAAAAGTCGGATCGAAAATTGAAAATAATTCTGAATTTCCGACTTTCCGATTTTTTCGATCCGATTTTTTCGACACTATGCCGATCCGATTTTTTCGAATATTTTCCAAATTTTTTTCCGATTTCCAATTTTTCTAATTTTTTTAAACATTCTCATGTGTCCCACATCGGCTAGGAGAGAAACAGAGGCCTAAAAAAGTTCTCTATAAGAGGAGAATATCTCTCTATCCTCTACACGAATGAAGAAAATGGTTAAATCCTTACATATTTACATGTTGGGTTAAATTTTTTTTTTATGATTTCTTTAAAATGAGAATTTCGAGTAATCGAAAATCCTATATTGATTTTTTTGAAATTTTGGAATTTCCAAAATTTTTAGTATATCTTTTGAATTTCCGAATTTTTCCGATTTTTTTCCGATTTTCCGATTTTTCCGAATTCGGAAAGTTTTTTGATTTTCCGAAAAAATTGGATAGGAAATTGAAACAAATATTTTATTTCCGAAAAAATTGAAATTTTTTCCGAAAGGTCATTTTCCGATCCGATCAGGCCGAAACACAGTCCTAGTTGCAGCAACCTGTGGAGGGAAATTTTAACCTTGGTCTGCAAAATTTGACTAGTTAGTAACTCCATGAGATATAGATAGTCACAATTTTATGCCCCCAAAGGAGGCATGGCAGAATTATTCCTAAAATACCCCTGTACACCTGCGAAGTAATAAAGTCTTGTTGTCACATTAGGCAGACACCAAAATAGTCTATGGATCCACGGAAAAAGTTTAACAAGAACATGGAGAGACTAAACGACATAGCGTAATCTCGTACCAGAATCAGAATTATGACATAAATGCCCTGGTTACCAGAATACGCAATCTCATGAAGCACGTCAGAGTTCATAATGCAACAAAGAAAGTTATATCCATATAAGTTGCATATAAAAAGTAATAGTTTAAGGGCTTCTCACTTCTTCCCGAGGAATTGGCCAATTTGAGCCTCCCATCGACCACATTTGTGCAGTGTTACTCCTTTGTATTTTGAGCTACCACTAGAAAGTCCAGTGGTCTGGCGACGAAGTGAATTGAACAAATTCTTTTGTCAAGTTCTTCATCTGTAGATTAGTTGAATGAAGATAAATATGCAAATTGTTTAAAATAAAACTTCCACTTACTATTGATCAACATTACTCTACCTCTTTCATATCTTCATCATAATCGCTTATAGTAAAATCAATATCAGCATCAAGTCCTCAGAACTTAATTGCAGCATGATCATAAGCTCTATATCATGATTATGACATAAGTAAGCAAAAGTCGCATATACCAACCAAAAACTGAACTACAAAACAATTTTCTGACTAAAATAATCTCACCTAGCTGCAGCATGAGCTGTGTCAAATCCACCAAAAATAATGCAAAAAATATTGATCAAATAACTCCATCCGTTGGTATACTTTGCAAATAATCAAGCATAAGCATCAGTTGCTTACCCAAATACACTTGTGTCCTAGAGCCTGCACAAAAACACATTCAATTCAATAAAAGATTGTTCAGTAAAACGATCCAACATACATCCATAACTGGAATCCAATGATATGAAGAAATCATTTCATCCAAGGGTGTAAATGAGTCGAGTCGAGCCGAGCCAAATAGGATAGTCAAGCTTGGTTTGAAAATGATTAACGACCTTAAAGATGTTCAATCTTATCTGATTGAACACGAGTCAAGCTTGGTTTGAAAATTTTTAATGACCTTAAAAATGTTCAATCTTATCTGAATGAACACGACTAGCTTGATTATCAAATAACTGAGTTTAGAGGTAAAGAAGTTCCAAACTTTAAAATCCAACCGACTAAGGAGAAAAATATGTTGAATATATTCCTCATTGCCATTTTTTCAACAAAAGCATTGAGAATAAATTATAAAGCCAAAATATCTAGTGATATGATGGTGTTTCCTTTCATCTATATGATGCAAGAAAGGAAATTGCTTTGAAAGCAGCTCGAGTTCTAATTCTTGTCAATATAGCAATAACTTTTGATGCATTTAGGAGCAAGGGGTTAATTTGAATTCTATTATCCAAAATACCTTAAGGCACCCAAGGATCATACCAAATATTTATGTCACAACTCCCCAGAATCCATGTATAATTATTTTTAACCAAATATGAGAGTATTCATAGCTATAGGAGAGATTGATGGATGGATACCCTTACAGTATGAATCTAGCCCAAAGAGAGCTACCTTGTCTGAATATTGGAGGGGTGGGTCACGGATCGATTATCATTTCTAACAATCCAAAAACAATCAACAGAAAAAGGAAAGAAAAGAAAAAAGGAAAAGTGACGGCAGAAGATACTGGCTAGGAAGGTGCCAAATAAAAGTACTTTTTACAAATAACAAGACAAAAGTATACAAAATCTCTTTTAAAGGTTTCAGATTCAACTTCTAACTAATGAGGTAAAGGTTTATAGATCCAAAGATGTAGAGTAGGGGAATTGGTATATCATCCTACAGCCGCATTGCAGCATACAGATCCAATTCTTACCACTTAGAAAACAAGGACACTTCTA
Organism: Sambucus nigra; assembly: GCA_949130495.1. Lineage (NCBI taxonomy): Eukaryota > Viridiplantae > Streptophyta > Magnoliopsida > Dipsacales > Adoxaceae > Sambucus > Sambucus nigra. The sequence continues at coordinate 215,377,850 of OX422214.1, read as the reverse complement.
TACAAAGAAAAAAGAAAAAAAAAAAGCAATGGTTCCCTAGAACTATAGATGATGCAAATGAAGAAAATAAAATTTCACTCACCCCTCGCAGTTCCATGATTCAAAGCGTTACCCAGTGAAAGAATAGTTTGCATCATTCGCTTCAACTTGACTGAATTCCTGATCTGTTACGAACAGAAATCAAAATGATTTGGGAGAAAACAATCTTCACAGAAATATCTTTACTATAATAAATAAAAAGCAAAGAAAAGAGGCAAAGGCAAAATAGCTCACCTCTTCCGATGTAGAATTTACAATATTTAAGGTATTTTTAAGGTCATAAATCTGAAGAGGCACAAAAAGAAGAATTAAAAAAATTGTGACTACAACAAAGAAAAGAACAAAACCAGATGGTGAACTTCAACTTCTTCTGACCTGGGAATGAAATTGAATTTTGAAAGAACAAACTCTGAGCTTGGACTCTACCGGTGGAACTTTCATCAACTCCAAAAAAAACTGTCACAAAAATGTCTAAAGCATGTTCATCAAGACTTTATGACATAATGACCTTATTTGTGGATCAAGTCAAAATGACCTTATTTTATACATGGATCTAGTTTGAAGTTTTGGAAAATCTAAAACAGTGATCTAGTGTAACAATTCAATTTCCGAAAAAGAGTTGCGTGCATAGTTTTCTTTGACCAAAATCAGGTTTTTTATTTTTTTCAGCCTCTTAGCTTAATGTTAAACTCTCAAGGCTGAAACGCCTAAAGTATATTATTTTTTTGGCCTTATTTAGTTCATATATGCTAAATATCGGTTATTTTGACCATTTATCATGATTCATTATCAAATATATAATAAACTCTTTGATATTATTGATATTATACAAAAACAATAATATTAAGCTGATGTAAAATTTCATTAAAAAGAATAAAAAATTTACGCCCATTAAGCATTAAGGGTGTGTTTGATACCACTGAAATTTTTGGTATGTTTATAACTATATAACACATATTTTATATATTGACCATTATCTTAGGAATTAGTTCTATGATTTGGAATTTGTATTTTAACTCTGTCTTGTAACCATATCTGATATACAATATACTAACAGCTTTGGGTCTCGACCAAATGTCGAATCAAATACAACAGACTTAGGGAACCAAACACAGTTGAGCTGTTATTATGGCCGCCAACAACTCTAATCCCTCTGCAGTGCTCACCACTTAATTTCCATTAAATTTATCTCTACCAATTTATATTTTGAAGGCCCAAATTGTCATTTTAACTCTCAAATCACATGTTGCACAGCCTAACTCCTTCCCTCATTCCTTGCAACATAGAACAAATAACAGTAATAGTAATGTAGATGAGTACTACTCACCAGGACCCAAAACAACCCTTGATCACCCTTTCCACACAATTCCAACACAGCTAAATGATAATATAGACACAGATAACAACACAGACACACGTAATGTCAAAGGCGTGTGTCATGTTGAAGGCACGTAATGTCAAAGGCTAGTCTTGTGAACATGGGTAATTTTCTAGTACATGCATAAATTTTTAAAAGTAGATCTTAAATGTACACTTAACTAGTCTAAATCAATATCAAGATATAGGATTGAAGTTTGTTATCCTTTGAGAAACATTGATCTTAAGGATACAAGATGTTTCAATAAAACTTCGGTTTACAAACAACACACGAACAATAGCACTTCAGTTTAAATCCATGTTCTTTGATGGATCTTCCTCAACCCATGCGTTATAGACCATTCTCTTTCATGCTTCAAATCTGATCATGTAACTCTTATGTTCTAGTGCATTTATTAGTCTTCCTCTCACTTTTTTACTGATAGTATTGGTCTCCATTACAGTTGAGTTAATATTACACCTACATAACAGCTACAGAATGGTACATTTGAATAAAAAGATAAGAAGAAAAGAAAAAGTGTCTAGGACCAATTGAACTATAAAGGAGAACTGTAGAGTAATATAGAAATGAACAAAAACTCGAAGTTTGGCTTACCATCAAATCAGGCAAAGGAGCCTTAACTTTAGTAAGCATGATTTCACAATTATATGCCCTTCTCAGGTCGATCTTTAAGATTCATATATATTTCATGAGACAACAAAAAACGGGATAAATGTTCTTCAAATGGTAATTGTTATTAAAATAAGAAATAGATAATAAACATATTAAGGGCATTGCTATATTAAGTCCCAAACTTTGAATAAAAAATGGTTTTCGCCATCAGCTATTGAATTTTCCACTCAATTACTGTCTAAAATTGGCATCCCTGATATTAGTAATTGAAAGTTTTGTTACCATAAGTAATAACGCAACTTTTAATTTGAAGAATGAAATATATGGAGGAAAAAGAGATTTTGTAGCTCAAAAATAAAAGTACACAAGAATGGTTTATATATTTTCTTAAAGTAAGAATCACATACTCTTAGTGAACCTTTTTCTATATTTGTGGATATACTCTTGACAATACACTTACGGTTTTAACATAACCCAACAAGACATAAAACATACAATAAACCAAAGGAGCAAACCAACTAAGAATACCCAACTATACCGCAAACCAGAGTAAGCCACATGTCAGGTAACTCAAAGCCAAACTCATGTATAAACAGAGCATGACGCACAAAAGAAGTCTCTATAGGATTGGCGTGTCTGGTGATTCCGAGAGGGAGAAGAAACTCGAAAATGAATATGAGCCTTCCAATATTGTTGGGAAGTATTTGACTGAGAAGCAAGACCAAATAAGACCGATTGACCTCCCAAAGAGGATGCAGGTCACATTATTTATGCTAATCATATATGTTTGTCTCTAGTTAATTATTACACGCGTCTTATATGAGTCTCCTCGGGCCAATTATAGCTGTCCTTTGTTCTTCTATACAGAAATCAGAGGAAAGCACTGGAAGTGCATTTTGGTGTAGTGATTTGCGAAATGCATATCACTTATTCATAACCAACACTATAATAACATTCCAGTTAGGGAAATTGTTGCGAATAAACATAAAAATCAATATGTACTGTTATGAGCCTTGTGATAATAGGCTGCTCATATGATAGTGTTCTCTGACGTGTACAGGTTAAATCAACAATGATACATGTCATCTATTTTAACATAAAAGTACTTCCTTTATAGACACATAGATTTCCACTTAAGAGTTTATTTCGTGTGAAAACCAAATTGAGGTCAAATGCCTATTGTTAGACCATATGTCATAAGATATTGATAGTACTAGTAGGTAAAAAAATTGAATGGAGTAATGACTTTCATATCATACTCTATCCTCATACTACAGAGCGAATGTCACATATAATAGAAAAGCACATCTGTATCCAACTCAATAACAGAGAATATGGTTGACATTACTGATAGTCATGGAAAAAACTTTGAGTTTAATATAAGAATGCTTCTGAACCACCCTTCTTCCCTTGCTCCACAACTTCTCCCCTTCATAACATAACATCTGATCAGTTTCCTGGTGCAATGTTCGTCATGGAATCACATCAAACAATTTTTTTTAAACATATAGTTATTTTAAGGGGATTCGTCAAGTACATAATATGATAAAGGTAAATAAGGCGTGTGTGTCTTTGTGTAACTGGCTGTATATTTGTACAAATGGGACCTTTACTCACAATACAGAAAAGGTCCCATTTGTCTAATTAATGGTTTCACATCCAGAACATAATCATTCTCCCGTCACTTCCATTGTAATTCAACATTCTAATAATTGACACTAAATCATTTCAAGTTTCCTTCCTTCTTTTGTAATGTAATTAGTAATTAAGCACATAGATAATTGCTAACTGCAATCAGGGACAGACATAGCCAAAAGTACGGTCATAAAAAGCACAACAGAAACAATGATTTGTATAATTCTCATTACTTATGACATGCATCTCAAATTATCCACTGAAAGTAATTCATCTTCAACAGGAATGGACACGATATTTCTCTATAAAACTACAATTATGAAAGGCAGGAATACCTTCTTCCTTTAAAAGGATCTTGAAAAAATTCGCACAAATCCTATGCACCGAGGCTCATTATAGTTCCCATTTCAGTCACCGATAATGAAAACACCTGGAAATATACAAAACAAACAAAATTACAATCTTTATATATGCATTCACCATATCTAAGAATTCACCATATCTAAGCATAATCTTGCACGCCAAACGAAATAAAATGGAGTCCTACGGTGACACAAAATCGCGACACAATACAATACAATGACATGTCGCGAATGAGAGTGTGACACGTCAATTGTGTCGCACTTTTGTGTCCAAATTTTGTGCCGATGTAACATTTTTGAATAAAATGTTGCTTAAAACAATTTGAATTACCTGAAGGCCAAATTGACAACACTTCTCGAAACTAAACTAACATGCTTTCTACTCCAATCATTTTGATGAACAGCTGCCACGGGAGCAAATTGAAGCAACAACAAACCCTCCTTGGAGATCTTAAATGCCCCAAACTGCAAACAAATAAACCTATTAATTGAGACAACTGTAAGGGTGGATGATATAGCCTATGCTCCCACTTGTTAAAGGTGTGAAATTTACTACACTTATTTAGATTGTAGTCTTAAACAAGAAAGTAATAAAAAGAGCATACATCTGGAGGAGAGAACTCGGGTGGGCGAGCCTTTGTAAATTGAGTGCCCAACAAATACCTTAGCTGCTAACCCTGTGGAACTAGGAGTAGCTACATGACCTACGTACACAACAACATGAACAGCTTTTTGCCAAGCTTAATCTTCTCCTCCCAAGTTTTCTTCTCTATTTCCAACGCTTGTTGAGACTCCAATAAACATTATTTAAGACCATCAAAGGCCTCTTTCACGTCAGAGGAACGAAGAGAATCATCCTTCTCCTAACATCTGGTTGAAATCAACCAGGAACTGCAAAGAAGAAAAACAAAGTTAACATAAGAAGTAGAAGATAATGCATAAAGAAAGCATATAGAAAGGCGTCTCACCAGAGCAAGGCTTTGAGCAGCCCTCTCAGATATCTTTAGTCAGGGCATGGAAGGAGCAACACCCCTATGGTCTAGAAGAGTACTAGACTTAATTAATTTCCTGGCCAAGCTAGGACCTATGGCTATAGAGGATCTAACACCAAATAGAGTAACACCGACCAAGCATCATAAATGTAGACCAAGCTATGGCCAAGACTAAATGCTGCATACTTTCAGGCAAGAATCAAGCATAGAACATTGGGGCTTCTGTTGATACTAAAAATTACCCACTTATGTGGACCTACTAGAGACGGACATGTGTCATCCTATATGCCAAGAATCCTAGTCAGCAAGTTATAGCATCGCTGACCAACATGCAGAATGCCGACCAACTGCAGGAAGGCTGACCAGTAGTGGGAAGGCCGACCAACTTGATTAGTAGGACGCCAACAACCAAGAGCATTATGGACGTTATGTACTGATGTAAATGCCTAATTTATAAAGGCATTCCATCCATTAATATTCTATCTCCTAACTCCTCACTTGGCTATAAATACATTGTAATCCTTTCATTAAGGGAAGTTAAAGATATTCAAAGTACGAAAGGCAAGACAAATACAAGGCAATAAGAAACACGGTGGACATAGGCTTTCCCTTATAGCCGAACCACTTTAAAAACCTTCTCTTTTTTATTTACATGTATTTATCTGTGATTAAACAATTTGACCTAGTCTAGTTTTTTACAACAACAGGAATCTAGACACATTAGTCTACGACATCAAGTTTTGAGGCAGTTACTCAAGGAAGGAGTAATATTAGTCGACTATATTGAAACGAATAACAATTTAGCGGATCTTCTAACTAAAAGTCTTGTTAGAGAGTTAATATATATACAACCTCAAAATGAATGGAACTAAGGTCTGTCAAATAATTCAACCACCTTTAATGGGAACCCATCTTAGGTCTTGAAAATATTGACCAAGTTCAATGCGTAACTAGCAAGTTAAATGATTAATTGTGGAATACTAAGAACATACATATGAAAATCCATTACTATGAGCCTAGTATTGGTCTTCTGTATGGCGGGGAATGGACTTTACTTCTTAATAAATCAAATAAATGTGACTCACATAATCACTAGAGTTAATTTACCTATATGAGTGTTAAAAGTGTGGCCGCAACCCACTTGAAATCATAATAAGCATAAGACCAAAAATGTGCGTGCTAACAGAACATTCTTTAACACGGAGATCAATATGCAATTATTTCGACTTGTCTTTAAGGGTCCTTGGTTTAAGATACATTCACCACTCATTAAAATTTGAATTATTAACACTAAGTGAAAGTTCAAGTCTGAAATACAATTCTCATTTATGTACTAAATTTCAGTGATAGTGCCAAAAAAATTCTATTATTGTCCTTATACTCTCATATGTTCGATTTTTTATAATATAAGTAATGTTTTATTTATTTGTATTTTGATAATGACAGGAGATTGTTGGAAAATTTTAAAATATTCTTGGGCATTAAAATAGTTTAAATGGGTTTTTAGTTTTTTTGTAAAAAGAGAACTAAATAGGTGTAACAAAAATGTGTGTAGTTTCTAAAGTCTCACATAGAAATTTTACACAAAACTAAAATGGTATATAACAAAATGACAAAGTAACTATACGTGCCTTGTACGAATTTTGATTCAATTTTTATTCCAAAATGGTTTTTATTCCAAAATGATATCATTTTGGGTAATGTTTTGTTGTTGGTAGGCCTATATAGTTAGTTTGGGCTTTTTCTTCGAGTGTTAAGGCATGTGTGCCTTTGTTGCATTTTGTGCATTTCTTTGTTAAGCCTTTGGCTTTTGTTTGGACTCTTTGTATTTTCTCTTGGACTCCTTTTGATAATTATGTTCACATTTTATCAAAAAAAAAAATTACAGATAAAGATACTTAAATTGACTTTATAATATGTCGTAAAAAAACATTGTATTATATGATTTAAAGTAGAATAAAAGAAATAAAATTCATGTAGACTAAATATTTAGTTGAGTTGGCACAATGATGTTGATAAGTTGAAGTAGTTTGTTCAAAAGTTAACAGATATGTTACTATTATTTGTCCCATCGAGAGGAATAGACTTTTTGCATTCAATGCATTCATCCTTTTTGTGTACTCACATTATGCTTTATATAATGAAAAAGTTTACATTAAGCGCACTTGTTATGTAAAGAATAAATTATGCATTCATGTACTATTGCTATGGAAATGTGAAACACAAAAAAGTAAAGGCTGCTATTAAACTGAAAGAGAATCAATTATTAAATTATTATTGCTTAAATTTAAAATATAGGTGACAACCTCATAAAAATAGATCATTTCTCTAATACTCTAGTGAGATGACAAAGTGCATAAAAAGGTATAAATAAGCGTTATTGAATCGAGACTAAAGTATATTCTTGGAAAGGACAAACATGAACAAGAAACTAAACGAAATGCTGCCTTCTACTTGGCTTTGGGTGCAGGTGTGGGCCCATTCTTCTTGACATTGGGTTCAGCTGCTAGCACTGCTTGAGCTGATGGGTTGAGCTCATCCCAGGCTTCAATCCAGGTAACCATAGCATCCCCGAGCTTCTGGAAGTAGGGGTCAATAGGGCCCAGCTTGTCCTTAACGTGCTTTGAGAGCTCAGTGTAGCACTTTTGCACAGTGTTGCATTCTTTAGGCAGGGTAACAGATTGGAAGAAAGGGATGATTTCTTCTTGCCAGTATATACCCTTGTATTCCTTCTTCAAGTTCACAAAAGGGTTACTTGCCTTGCTGTGCCAAATGTATGGCAGCCCTGTCTTCACCCCAAGATCCAAATGGTCACAGATAACCTGAAATTTTTTAAAACAATAAAAACATTGTTACCAGAATATAATCTCTAAATCAAATTATTTTTGTGTTACAATCTTCATAAAGTTAAAAGAGCATTAAGTATAAAAAAGTCACTCAATGAAATGGTACTATTATATTATTATAGATGCAGTCTTTGAGAGAATATGAACTCTTGAATGGTGTTCAAATATTTAATCAAAATCACAAATACCTTATGCCTAAACTAATTTGCAAAATCTATACAAAATTTTAGTAGCTAAAAGCAACCGGACATATTTCAAAACATTTGTTTCTGTGAGGGGATTAATTATAAATTACCCTTGGAAGATACCCAAGTAATGATAACGAATAAAAAGAAAATGAATTCAACAAAAGAATACATACAAATATATATTGAGAGAAACATGAAAGAGAAGCAGATGGAGGTTACCTTGCAACACCAGCCAGCCCACATATCATCGTATCGGCCAATAGGTTGGCCATCTCCCATGAGCCCAAAGTACATGGCTGGCCCAATCAGCTCCCTATCGAACCCAAGGTTCATCCCACACATTGGGAACAATGTTCCTTTCGGAATTGTCATCACAGCATCCACATACCTATTTGAACTAATATTAATTCACATAAAGTAAACATCAAGCTAAACGAAAGGAAATACCAAGTGTAACGCTTAGAACGATAAAATGGTATACATATTGAGACTTCCACTTTCAACAAAATTACTAAATATTATAAGTTTGTGATACCACATTATCGATAACCGTCATACTTAATATTTCGTTACTTCAAATGTGAAGTGGTTTAATTTCAAACCTTGAGTTACGCTCGAGAGGCTTAACAAGCTGAGTAGGGGCATCATAGTCAGGGATGTTGAGCCAGAGGCCATGAGAGATAGCAGTGGGTTTTCCTTCCCTCATGCTAAATGGGTAGCCACGCACGAAATCAGCACCTTCCCTATATGGGTCATACAGTGTGTTGAAGAACAAGGGTGTGGAGGGTGACAGCAGGTTGTTTATGTGCTGTGCTAGTGCATTTATCTTTTTCCCACTCGGATCCTTTGCCACCTTTTTCCATTTTCAATTTTGTTAACAACACAAAAAGATAATTAAATAGAGGAAGATAAATGGTACATGAATATATCCATCAATTCGTAAAGGTTCAATCTCACATTCTAGCTTTTAAGTTTTATGCATTCTAAACAACATTCTAAACCGCATTATTTTGGGGCCATGGTCCCCCAGTTAATTTGAAATCAAGTTGGGTATATATTTTGATGTGTACACAAACTTTTGTAGTGAATGATCTATAGTGGTCGAAGAATAAAGTAAGATTTAGTCCTACTGTCATAAGTGATAGTATTATTGAACGTTTCCACCAAATGCATAAAATACTATGGCTATAGTAGTCCTAGGGTTGATCCAGTACGTTGATTGATTATTTTATCATTCAAGAGGTGGTCCACAAATTTTATTTTATTAACTAAATATGTGTTTCCACAAAAGTCAATCATTCTAGAGGGTGATAAGCAGGGACGGACCTTGGGGGTATAAAAATAAAAATTTACTAATAAAATGTATAAATAGACGTCCTTTACATAAATATGTCTAAGAATGTAAATTTTGCTATAAATAACAACTAAATATTGACTTTTGATTATAAATTTACATAAAAATACCAATTAATTCTTTATTTTCAATGGGGTGGACTCCTAATATATTTTTAAAAATTTTGAGAGGGCAAAATCCTATAATTATTGAAAAATCATAAGAAAATACAAGTATAATAAGGAAATTTCAAAATTTTATTGATGTTTATTAGTTTTAATATTAAAGAAAGATTTGAGTTTGATAATGGGACTCAAATTAGAACTATATATTATATAAAATTATGTCATATTTCAAAATTACCTTTCAGAACAATACATTTGAGAAAGCAAGTGCATGTTTTAGATTATAAATTCATAGCTTAAAGATATATCTGAAAACTAATGTATTTTCTCAAAATGTTTTAACTTATAAATAAGGACTATTAATACGGTAACATTTGTCACAACTGAATAAATATAAACTAACCCCAATTCACCACACGCTTAAATTGCCAATGCTAAGAATCACATTGAGGAAGACATCCACAAGAGATATATAAACACACTCATACATATAATAAGCCGTAAACTATGAACCTCGTCATTCGAAGAATAATTTTAATTTAATTAATATCCCTCAATAGACCATTTTGGTAACGATGTAGAAACATAATTGAATAGAAGCTATATTTGAATTTGAAGAATGAAAATGCCATTTTGAAAAGAAAAAAAAATGAACAAAACATTTCCCAGACTAGATATTTGACTCTAGTCATAATGACGTATGTTCCAAACACGAAATATCACACCGGTGAAAAAACAAAAACATAAACAAAAATGAACCCACAGGATTTATGAAGATTCACCGATCTCTATCAACGAGTGGGGCCTAGATTAGGACGACAAACCAACGACGAGACATATTTCGTTTTGCTATCGTGAAGACGATCTAACATACTTTCATGGGCTTGCAGCAACTCTTAAAAAAAACGTTGGCTTTAGGGTCCGTTTGTCAATTCAATTTTAACGCTTGGAATTGAAAGGCCCAATTTCAATTGTGAAACGGAATAATAATATAAGAAAAACTTACAAAGCAGTCATCGTCAATTGTGTAGATGTACTTTTTCTTGGACACCATGAAGCCGAAGCAACGGCAAGCGGAGTCCTTGAAGGAGATGCAACTGGCCTTGGGTCCAAGAATCCGGTTAATATCGTTCCTGTTGTAGAGTTCGTAATCGAAGCCTTCAGGTACCCGGATGACCTTTGTGGGATCTCCATCTTGAACGATAATCAAATGGTATGGCTGGAAAAATGGCCTCCACATTTCAAGGAAATCAAGATTCCTGATTGTGGGTATCACTATGTCGAGTTCATCTGTCAGTGGGGGTATTATTGTTGCCGCTGGCTGACCCATATTCGAGATAGAGAGAGAGAGAGAGAGAGAGAGCTGGTGAGTGAGTTTTGGAATGGAGAGAAGGATGGTTTTTATAGAGAGTGTGGGCGGTGTAGACGTAACGAGGAAGGAAGGAGTGAATGTGGAGAGAGATTTAGTTTAATATGGATGGAAGTCGAAAAAGAAGGTTTCCCATGTATGTGTTGGCTCGGGACCTGCCAGCTGTTGGCAGTAACTACAGCCGTTTTGTGTATGCAAAATCCTCAACCAACAATCCAATATTTTTCAATCAACTTTTGGGTTCACTTAAAAATTTATTATTTTATGTTTTTGATGTAATTGTAAGAGATTATGAAAAAATAGCATGAATACCACGCCATGTAATTCATGGCCGAATATATATATATATATATATATATATATATATATATAACTATGAAAATTATGCAAATTAATTGTTAACAAAAATCAAAGATTTTCAAATAACTGAATGAAATAAAATTTTAATTATAATAGGAAAAAATTATTAATATTCCAACATCTAAAAACGGGAATGTGTCCCTTTTTTCCAATAGCTCCACCCTTGAGAAAGAGTTAGATTTTTTTTCAGAAGCCATACATTATCTATAAAGCCATTAATCTTTCCTTAATATATGCACCTTTGGATGATAAATTTCTAAAATATTTGCTTTAGTTTTTCTTGTATACGTTGGTAAACAATGGATCCCATGATAAAAGTCTAGACAAAATGCAAAACTTCACACGGGTAAACACAAAATTGAAAAACTATACATTTGACTTTTTGAAAAATCATTTTTGAAAATCAGTAATCAGTCCGATATATTTTAGAAAAAGAATTATCGTTGCCAACAAAGCTTAAACGTAGATCGTTTGTTGTAGATCAAGTTCTTATGGGTTTTATGGTTTATATTTCTACCTCAACTTGTTCAATACAATCTGACAAAGTAAATACAAAACATTATAGAACCGAGTCTCCGCATGAGTATATATAAATAATTGATTAATAAATACCTAAATCGATTGATTGATAGATACCTACATATATATAAACAAATCTGAATATATATATAAACAAACCAGACGAAACCCAATTAAAAAAATACCTGATGATGAATATTGTTAAATTTAAAAGGATAGGATGGGTCTTATAATTCTAGCAAAAGAATTTACAGATGCAGATGACGAAACCCAATTTCTCCATCCCTACCAAATCGTGTGACCAAATAACCTAATAGAAATAGTAGTAAACATTTCCCTCCACATTTGAGCCCTGGTTTGTGTGGTGTTTTACCCTTAATTGGGAGATTTGGATCGTAATTTCATTTCTTTCAATCTATTTCTATGCATACATATAAAAGTGTGATAACCGCTCAGAGATGGATAGATGATGGAGCAGCTTGTAGTTGCGTTGTTGCTGTTGGTGATATCTAGTGCAACAGTGGTTTCATCAGATGCCTCTAATCACAAATACAATGAAAGAGATGGAGAGAGAGAGAGAGAGAGCAGTGGATGAGTAGGGGAATAGGGAGTGAATGAAATGAAGGGATATATCTGCTATTGGAATTCTTGAAACTCTAATCGTTTGGGAAGTGTAAAAGTTTTTAGAATTGTAAAAGGTGAAATAGAAGAGGGAAGAAATATTATGAAATCAGTTGAGTATACATGACACGTGGAGAGGCTAAGGGCCTGTTTGATTTGCAACTATAATTCAATTTTCTATGTTTAAATAAAATTCTGATAAAAATCTTCGTTTGGCAACCTGTTTTTAAACACAGAATTATAATATTTCTGTGTTATAATCAAGTTTTTCAGAAAACAAGTTTAGAGTGTTTTATAACTTCTGTTTTTTATTTTTTTACTCAAAAATATCCATTCTTAATATATAATGTATATACATAATACATTAATTGGTGTATTGTAATACCCCGTATTTCTGAATATTCTATTTAATTAAATTAGAGAATTAAATGAGAAAATACGGCTTAATTTAAATTACGTAAGAGGAGTAATTTAATGAGATTTATTAAAAATTGTAATTTTGGAATATTAATCGAGAGATAAATACCGATTTATATTTCTCATTATATTTACTTAGTGCGAGTGGTAAATAGTTACTTAACGCGTGTAGACCGTGTTGGGGTGAGAACGAGTAATATTTTTAAGTGACTCAAATGATAATTTAGAGGTCACAGATGAGTCCGGAAGGGTCAAATTAGTCAAAATAGTATACCCAGGGTACTAGTTGAGTCTCGGGATAATTTTGGACTAAACCGAGACTATTCGGGGGCGTTTTGGTCTTTTAAAATAAGAGGGTATGAAGACCTACGAATTTGAGAGCCTTTTTATCAGCCGTATGAAAGAGGGGTTAGGGTTAGAAAACCCATGTAAACACCAATACCATTAGAGAGAAGGAGAAAACCAATTCCAAAGCTCAAAAAGGGATTCTTGAAGAATTAGACTTGAATCTTGCACCCAAATCATCCACGGAAGAAGGATGGAGGGAGAAGAACATCAACCCATCATCAACTCCACGAAATCAGATTTCCCTCTGTCAAGGCAAGTGTTTATTACAAATAAAATTCAAGTTATAATACCCATGTGTAAGAAATTTTAAGAATTGGTTGATTCTATTGAAAAACTTTGAACTAAATGTATGAATTGATCATATATTTGGGTAGGATTGCATGTAGAATGAATCCCTAAGTAAAGATGAAACAAAATTTGAATATGTTTGATGATTAACATATAATCTTTATGAGTTCTTGGTTAAAGAACATGAATCTTGAATGACTTAGGGTTTAATTGAGGAACACAAGATGTCAATCTGCCAGAATTTTTGACACAACTTTAAACGTATCCCATTTGAGTTGTACTTCGAATTAAAGTGTGAACCATACATTCCTAGAAAGGTATTTCTCTTATCTATCCAATAAACTTGTAATCAGGTCAATCGGAGTTCTGTATAGGGAGTAATCGATATTTTACTACAGGGTGTTTGATCTGTCAACATAGTAATCTGCCAGAATTTTGACGTGATTTTAAACGTGTGCGATTTGAATTTTACTTCAAATTAGAGTGTGAACCATACATTAATGGAAAGGTATTTCTCTTAGCTATCCAATGAACTTGGAATCAGGTCAATCGGAGTTCTGTAGAGGGAGAAATCGAAATTTTACTAGAGGGTGTTTAATCTGCCAAAAGAATTTATGATTCGTTTAGGCTGCGAGAAAATGTGAGATCTTTCTTTTTAAGACTCAAATGCCTAAAATTTTATCGGGGAAGTGTTTGGGACCTTGATGAAATATATTTCTATAATAATGATATGGAAGTAGGTCTATGATTGAGTGTTGGACCTTAATTTTGTGAGAGAATTAAAGTGGAGATTCATAGGCTTGATTGTGACGTATTCTAATTCGAGATGATAAGAATATGATTTCGAAAAAAGTGTGAGCGAGCTTAAATTTATTGAGTCAGTAGGTTAATAAGGGTAACTACTGAAATTATATGTAAGGGGTAACTAGGACCCTTAGAGTTATGTGAATACTCAAATAAATGCGATTAATGAGATAAATCGTAAAGCGAATGTTGTACGGCAAATATATGAGATTTAAATATTACGTACGTATATAATTAATAGGTCGGGCGTGTACCTACTGAATTATGTGATCTTTTAGGTCAAGAGATTGATACCTAAATTAATTATGTTAGGGTCAATGAATCATTCCGAACCAAGAGATCTTTATTTGTGTATATAAATAATTGGGGTCGATGTATCATTCCGAACCAATTCTTACCTTGGGGTCGATGAATCATTCCGAACCAATAGTCCTTTACGTGTATAAAAAGGGCAAAATAGTAATGACTGATACTTAGTATATATATTGTGTGTGAAATATATACTTGATGATATTCGACTTCTGTGTATTAGTAGATTGATATATATTAAGTATTTAAAGATATATACTGAACTGGTAAGTTAAGTAGTGAAACTTAATTATGAAATGCACCTTTAGATAGAGAAAATCTATTTAGTAATTCAAGTAGTGAAACTTAATTACACAAGGTGGAACTCAACAATTGTGAGAATTGTAGTAATTTTAGTAGTGAAACTAAATGATAAGTATTGAAAAATAACATAGATGAAATGTTACCTGAGAATTAATTAACATACGCGAGATGTTAGTGAAACGGTTGTACTGTATGGGCG
Organism: Sambucus nigra; assembly: GCA_949130495.1. Taxonomy (NCBI): domain Eukaryota; kingdom Viridiplantae; phylum Streptophyta; class Magnoliopsida; order Dipsacales; family Adoxaceae; genus Sambucus; species Sambucus nigra. The sequence goes on along the minus strand of OX422214.1, from coordinate 215,362,803 downwards.
GTAATGGAACTTAAGTATAGATAAGTTCAGATGATTACTTAGTCCTAGATAGCTTGGAAGATACGGCTAGGTAGGCTAAGTGTAGAACGTTAAGTGTGCACAAGAGATGAGGGGTGAGTAAACTCAAGAGAGTGTATGAGAACCTAACATGTGTAATCAATAATCGCATTTTTATATTGTGATAAACGCTTGCTAAATATTTTCAAAATGTTTTCAGTACTAACTCTTGCTATAGAATATTTTTAAAACCTTTTAGGTGTCCAGCCACAGGGATGCCATGTATGATGATTCCATTCCAGAGACTCGGAGCTGTAGCACAGTGGATGCTTACAGGATTTTGATTAGACGATATTTCTCATTCAGATCTAGTACAGGATCTCATACTATCTATGTATGGACTTGTGGTCCGGTATTAGTCTCAGATGTTAGTTTCAGACTAGTGGTTATTCTATTGTTGTTTGGGATTTTTAGCCGATGGTTTATTCGGGAATTACTTTTGTTCTGTTGTACTTTTACTTTGTTGTTTGAATTATAGTACATGATTATTTGTACTTTGTTCCGCATGGTTGATTTATCTGTTTTAAGAAAGATAAAATTTGGCACCGGTCTAATTTTACACTAGGGGATTAGTAATTAAAAAGTTTTCGACAGTGATGCTAAGAATGAACCATTTGAGAAACCTATTTTAATTTAATAAAGGCCTGATCACCCGATGTTTAATTAGGCGGGGTGTCACAAATATGTCATAATTCGAAATTTTTTTATTGGACCTTTCTTTCATCCAATCATATGCAGCTACCATAAAAATAAACACATGACCATATGACCACATTTTTCTGGTTAGAGAGTGGATTTTTTATCATATTCTTCCTTTCATAGTATAAGCTTTTGGAAGAAATAAGCCCTAGGATAGAGAAAATAGGGTTTAAGGAATGATTGTTTGGGAAAAATTATCGTAAATTAAAGAGTTCTTAAAAAGTAACTATATTTTTGTTAAAGTTGGTCACATGAATGGGTTCTACAAATTGTATATTTTATTTCTAATTTGGAAAATATTTAGATGAGGCCCATTATGAAGAGAGAGAGAGAGGGAGAGAGAGAGGTTTAACACTATATATGAGAAATTGCGTTAGAATGGTAAAAAATGAAACTTGAAAAACCAAGACTTGAATCATCATTTTGTGGAAGTTTTATTTTATGATATTTGTGTATGTGATCACACACACACACACACACACACACACACACACACACACACACATATATATATATATATTAGGTAGTTTTTTCCATGAATTAAAATCCAAAGTAAAGATTATGTATGCTTAATTATGTTAGGTTATGCTATAATATTTTATTTCAGACTTAGTTGTGTTCAAAGTGGCATAACTTATTGGATACTTATTGAAATCAAGTTATTCTAGTTGGAGATATTAGATAAAATATATTAGTATAACATATGCTAAGATGTGCATACAATATCTTTTGGTTTGGCTTGGGTGTTGTTTTGAAGTTGAAGTCTCGTTGTTGTTTTTCTGCAGAAATAACTTAAAATATGTTGTAGTAAAATGGGCATAACTTTCTATAGAAAATTTAAAATATCATTCTGTAAATTATGTTAGAACTTTAATGCATAGGGTTTCACAAAAATTTAAGTTGAATATCTCATTATTTTCTAGTTATTTCAGATTTACTAACTAATGTGATGTGTGACTAGATTTAATTTTATTTTCTATATTCAAATACTAATAGTATTGCATTAATATGTGAGGAAGCATATAACACTACCATGCCAAGGAACTAAATTTGGTACTAATATTATTACTTTACTTTGGGGTGAATTACCTTCCCAACTAAATGTAGATGCTTATACTTTTATATGGAAAGGTATAGCTCAAATACTTGTGTTGGGATGCTTGTGTAATGATGTGGTGTTTACGAGACATATACACATGATTAAAAATGTTAAGTGCGGTTATCTAAGTTTATGGGTTGTGATGGCTCCTAGGAGATGTGATAGTATCATTTTAATTAAATAATTCAATTTAAGGTTTTGTTTACTAGTGCAAAAATAAAGTGATGTGGTGGTCCCTGATATGGCAAATACAGCACCCTACTGCGGCATTCACTCAACATAAGCTTATAGGCCGCGGGCCCAATCACCACAGGGTTCGATACCCACATTTCTAGCCGTGCTAACGGGTTGCAGCCTGTACAACATAGGGTGCGACCCGCAACTTAACATATTACAGGGTGCGACCCTATTCTGTTCACTAACGGGCCGCAACCCCAATCCATTACAGTAACGACAGTACATGATCCTCCTATAAATAGAGGTCCACACCTCGAGATTAGGGGGAAGGGTCAGATTCTTTAATACCTGGCGAAGCCTTGCCAAATTCTCTCTACACAACTTCAACGTACATCTTGTAGACTACTCGTCGGCATTACAACCATCTCTCCGACACACCGAAAACCTTCATTACTACCATGTACTCTCCTTTATTCACATACTTGTACGCCTCTTTAGGCTGGATTATATTATACTATGCAACGCATATAGTGAGAATGGAGCAACACAGTGAACGTAGAACTATTTTAGAGGCTTAACCCCTCTATATTGCGTGTTTTCTCTCTCTTTTTACTAGTTCTATTTGCTTATTATACCTTACACTTAGTTTGCTGGTATGAAAACGACTAGCGGACGATTTCTCGTATCATTAATTTGGCGTCGTCTATGGGAACTAAGATATTTCAATCTTATTCTCTGTATTTTGAGTTCTTAAACACCTTATTTTATTCATGGGGATCATTTGGATCATCATCTCATGAGTAACTTTTGGTTATTGAGCTCTATTTCATATTTTACACCATTAGATGGGTATTTCGTATATTTAGATCTATTCTTGGGTCTCTATTTATGACCTTAGATCTTTCTTACATACCCCTGTGATATCGTCTCATCTGGATAGTGCTGAAAAGCATGACGGGCTTTAGCCCCAAAAAGGTGAATGGTTAGGGAAGGATTGTATTTACTCCAATTTTTGTTATTCTCGACCTATGATCTAGGGTTTATCATTGAAACTGTGCCGTTTTGTGAACCATGAGGGTATTCTCTCATTAATAGACCCTAGTAGGTATGCTCTTCATGTGTTGGGGGAGAGAAACTCAGTTTATAGGTTTCAAGCTTGGGATTATTCCGTTCGCTGCTTAGAAGCGGATTCGGCCTGGTAGTTCAACTGCTTTTCTTGTCGCGGACTCTGCTAGTGTAGTTGTAATATAATAACCCTAAATCATCGGGGAAAAAACTCGTGGTCTTCAACTCAACCATGGTGAATATCAGTTAAAGGCTGCGACAGTGCACTTATGTGCTTCATTAGTCGCGGCCTCGTCAGAATATCATACAGTAGTTCAAACACTGCATCCCAAATTCATACCTGGTTAATCCAATGTTTCCATAATTACTCACTTCTGCTAGTTTTGTCTCAGATTATATATTTTTTAAAGACTAACAAAAGTAAAAAAATGGAAGGAGAATCCAGTCGGAGCACAGAAGTCAAAGATGAGATTATACAACTGTACAATCACCTCAACTATCTCTACGATAGTCATGCCTCACTCCAAACCTAGGTCCACTACTTGACTCAGAGGGTCCTTATGCTTGAGTCCATGACCTCATCCAATATGGGTGCGGAACCCAGAATCATTGCCTCAACAGCCTTCGCTACTGTGGCAGTTCCAGAATTTCCATCCGCGGAAGAAATCAGTAGGAGCCAGAAAAGGAAAGTAGAGAAGGCAGAAGAGGGCAAGGGCTCTAGGACTTACACTCCACTGGCCTTCTTAATTGAAGACATCATTGAGTCCATAAAAGAGGACAAGCTGCTGAAGTGGCCTGAAAAAATCAAAGCTCCACCCTACAAGAGGAACAAAGCCAAGTGGTGCAAATTCCATCTGGACTACGACCATGACACTGAGCAATGCTATGCATTGAAGGATCAAATTGAAAGGCTGATTAGGCAATGGATGTTGTAGAGGTTCCTCAGAGATGTTTAGGAGATGCAGCCTAGTCTTGCAGGCCACATGCCCATTTTTCATGCTTATATTTTATAGTTCATCTATTTCTATTTTATAATGAAACCCTTCTTACACTGTTTTAAATCAAACTTTGTATTACCCTTACAAAGTCATATATATATATATATGAAATCAAGTTCACTCTGATAGTACCATGTTTTGATTCTCATTTCCATGAAATGTTATCTTATAAATGATCGTTTTGTCTTAAACAAATCTTGATTCAAGACAATATGTTATATTGGTAATGATAATATATAAACGGTCCCACAACACCCGTCAAGATGCCAAATTGCTCAAAAGAAGATAATAATTGAACATGGTGAAAGTAACTATCGAGAGTAGCTATCTGAATTAGTCCACGACATCACTTATAGCGTTTGTCTTATTCCTACATATTATGGATGCATTATGGAAAGCGTCTATCAGAAAGTGTTATTAGCCATGGGGATCTACAGTGCCTGTTCATAGCTCTCGAGATGCGTCATTAAGGTGGGAGGTTTGCAATATCCAACCATGGACGACTTTATATATCAGTAGCTATGGGCGGCTTAAAAATATAACCCAGCTTGCGGAGGCTTGATAGTATATAATATATTAGCTTTGGGTGGCTTAATAACATAACCCAGCCTCGAGAGGCTTGATAATATCCTATATATTAGCTGCGGGTGGCTTAAAAATAGAACCCAGCCCAGGGTGGCTTGATAGAGTCCCATATATTAGTTGTGGGTGGCTTAATAACATAACCTAGCCTGGGGAGGCTTAATAGTATCCCATATATTAGATGTGGGTGGCTTAAAAACATAACCCAGCCTTGGGAGGCTTGATTGTATCCCATCTATTAGCTGTGGGTGACTTAATAATATAACCCAGTTTGGGAGGCTTGATAGTATCCCATATATTAGCTATGGGTGGATTAATAACATAACCCAGCCTGGGGGGGCTTGATAGTATCCCATATATTAGTTGTGGATGGATTAATAACATAACCCAGCTTGGGGAGGCTTGATAGTATCCCATCTATGTACAGAGGTCCATTTTTGAAGATAAAAGCCACATTCCAATGACGGATCGCTGCCCTACAGTGTGAAGATTGGAAGCCTACAAGGAAAGATATAAGAATACAAGTAAAAAGCCTACAAGGCTCACCCATATAAGCCGCAGCCTTATTCTCCTGGATGCAGATGTCTAAAAACTCAACTTGTTAGGGTGTTGTAGAAGTATCACATGGGATATTGTCGCGGATTACTCAAGAGATTAGTGAATGCGAAGAAAAGACAGTCAGGCTAAAGCACGACCGCAACCCATATAAAAAACATTTGTATATTGGTTGCAACTAGTATGTTAGCCTAGCAAGATCATTAAATCAAATAATTATTTATTCATACAAGTACGAAGGTGTGTAAATGAAGTTAAAAAATTATAGAAGAAATCTGGCTGCAGCCTATGTGAAGAAACCATTTATACTATGGTGCCGCAACTTTAATCTATTAGTCAAAACATTCAATCAATCAAGTAAGCAAGCAATTAAGTTTTTAAGCATTGGAAATGCAAAAGTGTCCGCAACCTTGAATAATGAAGATCAGAAGTTAAAAACTCTTGGAAAAGATCAGTGTTAAAGTTATACAAGCGAAGGCCATAACCTTTAATATCAAAAGTCAAAATGCAAGGGGCTGCATCCCCAATGGTTGAGAATTAAAGTAAGGCTAGGAGGTGGCATCATCTTCTTCATTTCCATCTTCCTTATCTGCAATCGTCTCTATCTCTTGCTCTGCTGCCGTGGCCTCTACCTCAGCCCTCAGCCTGGCCCTCTCCTTGGCTGCAGCCTTCATTTTGGCCACGCAGGCTTCATGTTCAGTATCCATGACGCTCCAAGATTTGATTATAGTCGCGGCATCAGGGAAATTCTTAGCTACTCTATACCTCAGCTCCTGGTAGTCACAGATATAAGCTCTGTTATTGATAAGGAAGAAGTTTATGGAGCCTTTGTAAGATGCTACGGTGTTGCTAATGGCTAATTGAAAGGTTTCGACGCGTTGCTCATCTTTTCTGAAAAGGGTCGCAGAGTGATCCTCCTCCATCTTCTTAATATCAGCGACGTGATCTTCCTCCATCTTCTTCATCGCCCCTGCATGGGCCTCGACATCCTTTGTAGATTTGACCTTTAATTCCTCGTGATGCTTCTCAAGAAGTCCCAACTTGTCATTCGCAAGCTCTGCGGCCAGGGAAAATTTTGCAGTCTGAGCTTGAGAAGCCTTGAGAGCCTCCGCGGCTTGCTTGAAATTATCCTCAGCTTCATCCTTGGATTTGACAGCCACTTTATGATCCATATGAGCCGCCTGGAAAGCAATCGTCGAAGATTTATTACCATCTTCAAAGGATTCAGTTCTAGTCGTCTCCAAATTAGTCGTGTGAACAACCTTCGCAACATCCTTATGTTTGTAGAGACCTTCATACTGAATTTTTTGGGTCACCACAAATTTCGTTGCCTGTAAGTGTATTGAGACTTAGAAAATAAAACTCAAAACTACAAAGAATGTTAGAAAGTTGGTATTACTTACTCTAAGCATACTGTGAAGGGTGTAAGACTCCATGTCCTCGTGGTCCTCACCTACCAACCGATCTAAGTCGGCCCCATCCATCGCCTTCCTTATCCTATGGATGAAACAGGCAGTTGTGTCCCAAAAAAACTAGGGATCTAGTTTGCGCAATTGTGGCCATTGACGTCTACTTTCCGGAGGAGGCAAATTGGCATTTACAGCTATTATGGATGGTGGAGGAGGAGAATTTCTCTCATGTACAGGAGAAGTGCTGCGGACACCCTGATCAGATAATGGTGATATCAGACCGACTGCGGCAAGTTTAGCACTGATGTCATCATCAAAAGTGCCCTTAGGCCTCTCATTAGGGGCCAAATCCTCAACTTAATGCGAGGGTGCAACAACATTTGTTTGATCCACAATAAGATTTTGTGGTGCGTCAGGTTCAACTTGGCCACCAGGGGCAACTATGGCAGGAGCCTTAGACTTGGTCTTTTTTCTCTTCCTGTGCCTGGCAGTGTTATTGAGTACCACTGCGTCCTCATCTATCTCAGCTAGCTGAGCTGCTAATCGAGACTTATTAATCTCCTCAGTTAAAAAAATGAAGCAAAGTTAATATCCAAAGTTTTAAAAATAATTTCCATGGAACAAATTATTGAGAGTTATTACCTTCTTTGGCCATCTCTCTGGGAATAGATTTGCATGGGAAGTAACCCGCTTCAAATATAGAGGAAGAGGTTACAAGTGTGCTGAACTTCTTCTGCTCAGCAGGAACTTCTGCGACCTTGCCAACTCTCTTTTCTTACCGCTTACTCAGCTGCAAACTGTTAAGAACTACAAAAATATACAAAGGTTAGTACAGAAGCAAAGTGGAGAATAATGTGCAACTATAAAGTTTGGATACAAATGTAATTGAATAAGTACCTAGTTTAGAGGGACGCCCCTATTGCCATGGCATCCTAAATGATCTCTCACTCTATTCAGTGTGGATCTCCCACCCTTCTCTAGAAATGTAGAACTATACCCTTCTAGTTCTTTACACTGGTAGAACTCCCAGAGTAAAGGGTCTCATCCCTGTCGCGAACGAAAAAGTAGTATTACCCTATAAACTTTACAGAGTTTTCCTTTGGGCGATAGAAGTGGAAAGACTCCGCGGGAGTAATGTTTATCTTGAATTTATTCTCCCATAGTACAATAGCTGCAAGAACGACCCTCCAGCCATTGGGATCTATCTGAGTTGGGGATAACCTTATTATTTAAAAAATCCTCCTAATGGGAATAGGGACAGGCAACCGAATCCCATAAATGAATGCGTGCAAAGGGAAGCAGATGCCGTCATCAGCAAGTGTCGTGCATGGCCTCTATTCTGCGGCAGGGGTTGAGCACAGTAAACCCTCAGTAAACTCGAAGGCCTCAGCAACCTGATCAACCCATTCTTGGGTCATAGAAGTGTGGATGCTAAGTGCAACAAGAGGTCTCTCGGCCCTCCCAGATGTGCCAACAGGTTCATCCCTAACATTGGTTTCACCCCCTGTCGCGGTTCTCTCATCTATGTCCATCGGATAGTTTCTAGAATTGGCCTCTTCTTCCATGGCCATGGAGTCTGGACTTGAATCTAAAGTTAATACTACACAGTTAGGGCAATCTCTTAACTGACACGGCCCTATTGTCCTCAAAGGACGGACTAAAGGAAGTTCGAGAGGAGAGGATCCAAAATGTTTGTTCCAAAAGCCTCTCAGAAATTCGTTTGGGTCAAAGTTTATATGGATGCAGTAGGACCTGAAAAGTTAAGAGTTCGTAGTTAGGCGCCGTAGCTAATATCGTCCTAAGGCCTCTCATAGGCCGCGACAGGTGTAATGATATATCAAGTTGAGGGTGAACAATAAATATTAGGCTAAATGGGCTAAGTATACCAAATGTGGGGTCCTAAAACCCTAGAAGTTAATTATCACCGTGACATATAATTTTAGGGGAAAAGATGTATGTTATCTTCTTACATGTCGTAGTCATTAAACTATGGACAATGCATGGGCTAAATGTCGCGAACTCTATCTGAGAACCTAAAGATTGTGAGTTACAACACCACAACCAAATATCTACATGCCACAGCCTATACTGCATACCGCAACATTATGTTTAGTACCTGTCGCATTAATATTTTCTATGCTGCGAATATCAATATGTGAAGGTTGCATTGATTCAAGAAAGCCCTAAATTACTAAAGGGATCTTACCAGGTCGCCACTACTCACTCAAAACAAGTTAGTATTCAATCTTCGTAAAATCAAATATCAAAGGCCCTAAAAGGTGAAACGTCTCTCTCAAGAACATAACCTTTTAAATCAAGACCTAGAATATGAAGGGCCTCTCTCAAGAACACAAGGAATAAATGCACCGATTATTACTATCTTTACAATTGGAACATTCATAAAGCAACAAACATGATTATAATATCAGTTTTTTATCGCAATTTAAGAAAACAAATCCAGATGTTCAATTCGTGAAGCCTATTTCTATCATATGAAGATTTAATTCAAGGTTCAAGAGAAATTATATTCAATCAAACAAATGTGAATTCAATTTCGAACAGACATGCGAGTTTAAATCTCAGAAGAGTCATAGTTATTATGATTTGCTACATGGGTTCCTATCAATCTGGTGGAGTTTTTCTCAGAAAATTGAGGTAAATACTTAAAAAGTAGGAAAAATGGTTGGGAAGTTACCTGGAAATGGGTGAAAGTCGGTTGCTCAGCCCCAAAGCACCTTGAAGCGTCTCAGAACCACCACACACAACTTTTGAAAGTCTTCGAAAAAAGTAAGAGGATGAACGAACAAAGTTTGGCTATCGATATGCTCTCAAAGATTTGGGAAACGTAATAAAGTCCACGGATGGAACAATTTATATAAGAGGGCACGGGAAGACGAAACATCGCCTTGGAAGTATCAGGGCACCTTGAGAGGACTTGACTACTCAGCCGCAACCCCAATCGCAATCTCTTGGTACTACGACTTGGGGGCTTATTGATATGGCAAAAACAGAACCCTACCATCGCATTCACTCAAAACAAGCTTATAGGCAGCGGGCCCAATCACCATGGGGTTCGACACTCACATTTTTAGCCACGCTAACGGGACGCAACCTATACAGTATAGGGTGCGGCCCCCAACATAACATATGACAAGGTGCGACCCTATTCTGTTCACTAACATGTCGCAGCTCCAATCCATTATAGTAACGACAATACATGATCCTCCTATAAATAGAGGTCCACACCTTGAGATTAGGGGGCAGGTTTAGATTCTATAATACCTGGCGACGCCTTGCCAAATTCTCTCTACACAACTTCAACATACAACTTGGAGGCTACTCGTCGGCATTACATCCATCTCTCTGGCACACCGAAAACCTTCATTACTACTATGTACTCTCATTTATTCTCATACTTGTACGCCTCTTTAGGCTTGATTATATTGTACTATGCAACACATTTAATGAGAATGGAGCAATACAGTGGACGTAGGCCTATTTTAGAGGCTGGACCACTCTACTTCTCTCTCTCTTTACTAGTTTTATTTGCTTATTATACCTTACACTTGGTTTTCTAGTACAAGAATGAGTAGTGGACAATTTCTCGTATCATCAGTCCTTATTAACCGTTGTGGGTTAATTTCATCGTGGTGGGTCCAGGCTTGCAAGAGTCCATAATTCCTATATGGGTTATATGATTTTAAATATTTATTCAAACTTATTATAGGTGTCTTTTATATGTATAAGGTCCTTCACTAAGCTTTTGTATCCCATACTACTATAATGTTTTGTTTCAGGTTTGCCTATCGTTTGGAGTTTACTGCCAAGTTAGGACCTTAAAATGAGAGAGTGAAGGATATATAATATGGGTTGAATATCAACAAGATTTTTGTAAAAATATTACACCAAGAAACTTGTTTTTGTAAAGTTATTTTGTACTTGGTAAGTTATATGTGAACGTAACGATGTCCTTGTTTTGTACTTGTAAGTTATATGTAAAGGTAGTTATATTATCTTATAAACATGCCTTTGGAAAAAACTATTGTGTTATTTTCTGAGAGATTACAGTTATATCATTGTTGAAGAGAATTTATTTGTATTAAAAAGGATGGTTTTAATTTAATTAAAGTAAGGTGTGACAACTTAATATCAGAGCATGGTTATTAGGTTCTGGACATGGTGTCAGGGTCTGGATTGGCAGTGGACACTAGAAAGTGAGTTTGTTACGAGTTATGATTTTGACTAACAATATTAATGGTAGGCTTGTGCTATTGCATTTTTGTTTAATTCATTAATGTTGAAATAAGTGATGGATCCACATAAGCATCATGATAGAGCAGAGGGGGATGCATGCCATATTCCTAATAGTTAGGAAGGACAAATACCTATTGAAGTGGAGGAACCAGAGGTGCAACAATAACCTATTGATGATGTGGAAAGAATATTACATGCAGTGGCACAACTAGTGGAACAAGAGAGAGGTGAAGTACATGGAGGAGAAAGGGATAAATAACATGAGAGATTCATGAAGTTAAATCCTCCAGCATTTACTGGGACTACCAATTCGTTAGTGGCAAAAGGGTTGATTAGAAAGATGGAAACAATATTCAAAATGATGGAAGTGCAAGATGATCAAAGGTTTTGTTAGAAACCTTTAGGTTAGAGGTTAATGCAAAATAATAGTGGGACGCTATAAAAAGGTTACTTACTACAATTGGGGGAGTAGTGTTAGCAATTCCTCCACCAATTACTTGGTAAAAGTTTGTGAATGTTTTCTTTCAAAAATATTTTTCAATTTTTTATAGGCAAGAGAAAGAAAAAGAATTTATCATGCTAAAATAGGGGAATCAAACGGTGGCAGAGTATGAAACTTTATTCATATCTGTATCTAGATTTGCACCTGATTTGGTGAGGATAGAAGAAAGTAAATGTAATCAGTTTCAAATTGGGTTGGATGTAAATATAAAAACCATGGTTGATAATATAAAGATCATAGATTCTGTGGACTTGGTGGATAGAGCTATAGTATCAAAAAAGTCAATAAAAGAAATGCAAGATAAACATTCAAAGAAAGCTAGATATGGTGGTGCTAAATCATATGAATGAGAGACATGAACCTTAGTTCTGAATGTAGCACGAGGGGGATCTAAAGGTTAAGGATTTAAAAATACAAGAAGTATGTATGAAAGATTTTAAGCTCGAGGTGGAAGGACTTTGATGAGTCAATAAAAAAATGCATTTGTGTTGGGATCGGGGATTTTTTTTATTATACATGTGGTGGTGAAGGGCATATGTCTCGAGTGTGTAAAATAGATGAGGTGACACCTTTATGTTACCATTGTTATCAATAAGGGCACATGACGAAGAACTGTCTAGTAATGGAAGCTACAACACCAGTTGGGAGTGTGACGATAGGAGGTAGGAATTTTACACAGAATGTACAGAGGGGGGATAAAGGAGGTACATCTCAAAGACAAGGTCTGGTAGAGGTTTTACACTGACATAACTAGATGCATAATCTATATCTAATATAGTGATGGGTGCACTTCCTATTTGTGAAAAAGATGCTTATGAAAGTGCGATAGGCCCCAAATTTTAAATTTTTCAAAATGAATTTCCTTAAAGTGTGGAATAAAGATGGTTTAACCACATAAACAACTTACAACAAATTTTAATTTCTTTCAAATTAAAATTATACGAAACACAAAGTGAATGAATTAAACGACGAATGGATTTTTCACTTAAACCAAATAATTCAATTCAAGTCCTTAAAATTTGCCTAACAAGATTAATCCATTTTTGCAAATTAGGCCAAACAAAATTTTACCAAAATAATTATCTTTGAATTGAATTAATTTAAATTTCACCCAAATGTATTTTAACACCAAAAAACATAAGTGTGATAATTAAATCAAATTTTATCTTGAATTACCTAAGCATCCATCTACGTGATTTAAGCAAGATAAAATTAAACAATATCACACGATGCGCCGATGTACGAGGAAAACCCAAATGGGAAAAACCTCGGACCACCCTAGTCACAAATTCACTAAGTACGGTAGTTTTTACAAAGACTCGATAAAAGAGTGTGACACCCTGCCCAATTAAATATCGGGTGATCAGTCCTTTATAAAATTTAAAACAGAATGTTCAGTTGGTTCATTCTTAGCATCACTATCGAAAACATAATATCCTTAATATTTATAGCTTAATTGTAATATCCTGCCCCCTTACTTTATTTAAAAATTTGTATAAATTGTAATGGAGTGAGGCCTGATGAGAATTATTGGGAATTGTGGGTCAAAAAGTGAAGAAAATAAAAGAATAGAATGAGGGGTCATTCTAACAACATGGGTGTATAGTCAGAAGCGAGATCCATTATCACGCGAAAGTTGTGCGAAGCAGGTATTCAAATGAGATCACACTACATTAGAGTCTCACGTCGCGTGAACCCCTTCATCGAACGAGGTGGAGATGTCACTCGAACGAGGTTGTGATGTTGTTCAAATGACGTGCCTCAGAAATATTTTTATCAGATTGCCTTTGTGCGCTGTTACATTTTTAGCCCTTGATTTGGTGTAGGCATGTAAACGGATTAAATTCAGACCGGACCAGGCAAATCCAAATCCAAATCCATATCCGTTGATGTTAAACGGATTCGGATCTGATCCGTTTATTAATCGGACCGAATCAGGCAAATCCAAATTCATATCCGTTTATCTTAAACGGATTCGGATCGGATCCGATTATCCGTTTATGTTAAACTTGATTTGCAACATTTTTATTTTCAACTCTTATTTCATAAATTTATTTGGCAAATCTTGCAAAAAAACAGTTAATGAAATAAAGAACTATTATAATAAATATTTAAAATATATATTTAAAATGTTATTAAATACAATATATATATATATATATATATATATATATATATATATATATATATATATATATATATATATATATATATATATTACTCGGATCGAATTATTAACGGATCGGAGTATATGAATCCAAATCCGCTCCATTTAATCAACGGGTAATCGGGTAATCGAATTTTAGGCATGATCCATATCTGCTTAAATGGATTGGATTCGAATTCGGATAAAATTCGATCCATTGACAGGCCTAATTTGGTGTGCTATCAAGCTCAGATGAGCCTAGAATGGGTAAAATGGGATTTTTGGTCTTTAAAGGGGCCCTTATAAGGATAGTTTTAGTCATTTGTTAGGGGAAAAAATACAAGAAGAGAGAGAGGAAGAAGGGTGGTCTTTCACCATTTTTGGGTTGTTCTTCCACCTCTTTCAACCACAAACCACCACTCCTCCACCATACATCAACCATAAACCACTATTTTCTTAGTGTATTCCACCATATATGAACATCATAAACCTATTTCCACCATGGATGAGGAGAGCTACGAATTTTGGTGAAGTGTTGGAGGATTTTTGGAGAAGAAGATGGAAGTTTTCACAGAGTTAAAGGGTTTTTATCTTGGAAGCTTGAATGAAGAATTTTGGAGGATAAATTTGGTAACACCTAGAGGCCACCATTGGAGGTGGGGATTTTCTCCTCATACACCTACATTCTTGCCACCATTTGGAGTCTTTGAGGTAAGAAAATCTATCCTTAGTGTTTAAGACTCTATATTCATTATTTGTAGTCTTGTTGTTAGAATGCATGAGTAGGATGCACATAAGTAAATAATGGTTTCTATTAGATTAATATTAAACATTAGAATAAAAATGTTGATAAAGTGTTATTTTATTGGAAATAAAGAGTGAATAAATATTTCAAAGTCTTGAAATATTAAAAGTTGGAATTTTATGAAAATAGTATATTTTCTAGGAAGATTGGTGTTAAACATTTTATGAAATAAAATATCTGAAGATAATGATTTATTTTGTTAAATATTAGTAAAATAATGTTTCAAAGTTTCTTGCAAAAATGTAAAGTTTTTGAAAATCGACATTTGTTGAGTTTGAAGAAATAAAATGTCGTTAATGCGTGGAAAGTATAGTTTAAAGTATGATGAATATCTAAAAGAAAATGTATGTTTAACCCATTGATAGGATTTAAGAATTTAAAATCCATCTTCTCATGCGTACAAACTTGTAGTATTTTGGCAATAAGTGTGTAAACAAGTTTAAAGAATATTTTGTTGGGTTTAAACATGAAGAAAAAGTAAAAATTCTAGTCTTCAACATATGTGAAAATGGGATTAAAGGTGTGATGAACATAAAGTTGTAGGGCTCAATGTATTGATAAAAGGAAATGTAGTCTTTAAGTGTAATTAGATTTCCTAAATAAATAAAGTAAAGAAATGTCTAGTTTCGAAAGATGGTTATTAATGGTGTTGAATAAGTGTTATTGGTTAAAATTGGAAAGTTAGTGTGTATTATAACTTAATAATGTTGTAAA
The DNA here is from genome assembly GCA_949130495.1 of Sambucus nigra. NCBI lineage: Eukaryota > Viridiplantae > Streptophyta > Magnoliopsida > Dipsacales > Adoxaceae > Sambucus > Sambucus nigra. The sequence goes on along the minus strand of OX422214.1, from coordinate 215,347,741 downwards.
AATATTATCACTTATAAAATTGGAAAGGAAATAATGAGATAAATGTGTTTCCAATTAAGAAGATTATTACTCTAAGGTTAAAAGGGTGTTAAAACATTTACGAAGTTAGTGTGGTTAACTTATTAGTGTTTTGAGAAAATAAACACTTGCGAAAATGGGGTAAAATTTAAGTTTGGAAACAAATGGGTAAAATGGTAATTTTACTTAAAGTGAAACATTTAAATGAAATAAATTATTGAAAAAGGTGTTACGCAAATTGGTCCTAAATAAATATAATTTTGAAATAAAATCAAAGTTAAAGTGCAAGGAACATGAAATGATAATTTTAAGGAAAAAATGCTCACCATAGTCGGGAGAGCTCAACTTATTCAGACTATATACTAGAGCATGCTACTACACTCATTTAAAATCTATAAATGGCCTGCATCTTTAATTAAAGATCTTTCTAAATGGTCCAAGAATTTTCTCTGGTCTGGAAACACTACAACCAAAAAGTTGATCACAGTCTCACGATCTCAAGTTTGTTCTCCTAAAATAGAGGGTGGATTAGGAATAAGGAATATTAAGGCCCTGGTCAAAGACACAGTTGGAAAGTTGGCTTGGGATATCCTTCATGGAGATTATTTCCTTAGCAAAAACATAAGGACTAAATATAATCTCTACTACTTTTACCATTCTATTGATTAATGTACCTCCATAGTCTCAAATATGCCTATGAGGGTATCTTTTTACATTGCAAATGATTAGTTGGCAAATGAGATTTAATATCCTCATGGAATGATACTTGGTTAACTAGATCAATCAAACAAATGATAGGGATAAGTACTAACATTAGCTCCAAGACCAAGGTGAGTAAACTGATATTTCAAGGTAAGTGGCATCTTCCCAAGATCTTTAAGAATAAATTCCCTCAAGTGGCTCACGAAATCACTATGATAGATCCCCCCAAAAGCAACATAGAGGACAATTTTTTTTGGGATATGTCCTATAATGGAAGATACTCTATGAAAGATGGATATGAAGCTTATAGAAATCATTTTTAAGTGGATAGCAGGTTATCAGAAATTTGGAGGAATTTTATTGCCCCCAAATTAGCAAACATTGGCTTGGAGAATTTTGAAAAACAAGTTTCTACAGATGGCAACATTAAAATATATGTCATTCCAACTTTTTCTTCATGTTTAATGTGCAACACATTTTCCATTGAAGAAAATACAATACAGCTCCTTTTCCAGTGTGATTTTTCTCAGTCTCTATGGCAGTGGGTTTAAAATTTATTCAATATTCCTTTTAATGAGGAAGGTGATATCATTGAGTACTGGAATAAGTAATTCTACACATGTTTTAGCCCCCAGCTAAAGAATTTATGGCAAATAACATATCTAGAAACTATTATGTTGATTTGGAAGTTCAGAAATAAGCTTAGATTTGAAGGCATAAAACTAAATCTACAATGTTGTAAAAATCTCTTCAAGATAAACTTATCATATACAACAAAATTCTCCCAGGTTCATTATAGGCAGTCATGACAATACTATCCTGAATAAGATTAGTGTGGATCAGAAATACATAAGTGCTCTTAGTGTGAAAATAATTTTATGGCATCCTCCTCCAATTGGATGAATCAAAATAAATGCAGGTGGCTCATCCCTAGGCACTCCAGGCTCAACTTCATGTGGAGTTTTTTTTGGGACAACCAAGGGGTGTATATGGGAGGTTTCAGCATGTATATTGGATAAAATACTGCTTTCTATGCTGAGCTAAAGGAATCCATAATAGGAGTTAATTTGGCTTTCCATAAAGTTTGGAAAAATATTTGGCTAGATTTTGACTCTCATAGTCTAGATCACATTTTTAGATCTTTTTGTTTCCACCGTCCATGGCAGTTACATATATCCTGGGAGAATTGCAAACAACAGATGAACTAAATAAACATAAAGGTGTCATATATATCCAGGGAAGGAAATTCTATAGATGATAAATTAGCTAGCATACGTGGGTCTCATTTAAATTTACATTGATGGTCTACCCTTCCGAATGAGGTGAGGGGTTTGCTAGGTCATGACATGATGGGATTAACCCAGTACAGGTTCTCTTGATTCAGTTTATTTGCTCTGTGGAAAGCCATTTATGGTCTCTCCTCAGCCTAGATTTGATTTTTTCTTATTCTCTCCTTCACCCTCTCATGTAAGCCACCGGGAAGGGGCTATTCCTTCTTTTTTTATTTTCTTATTTTCATTAATAAATTTGGTCAGAGTTCTTTCCTATTGGTAAAAAGAAAGTGTAACACAAGTTATAGTGTAACCTCGGGCTTTGGCTTCGGTCGGGTAAAAAGGAAAGTGAAATAATGTGAACATTTGCAAAATGTTAAAACACATGTAATATAACTCGGATAACACCGGAATAATTAAGGAGGGACTGGAGCCCTGGGGTGAAAGACCCAAAAAAATGGACAAACAATATAGTTCGCATAGTTAGAGGAGTGGAACCCGTTGAAGTATGCGGTTATTGAAAGATTCCGAGAAAATATAAAGGAATAAAGAACATATTAAGAAATGAATTGTGTGGTGAAATGTGTTAATACAATCAAGGTTGAATGAACTAATAGATGTTCGATCAAAGCTTAAAATGGACAAATAAATGTGAAACTGATTAATGTCCATAAGGTAAAGAAAAGTTAAAGTGAATGGGTGGTTAAGCAAGATAAGTGGTTAAATCCATAATTAATACAAGAATGTATTGTAAAAGGTTTTTCAAAGGCTAAATGAGTATTTTCTAACACGGTGTTCGTGTCTGTTGAAAGGGTTACTTTCAATGAAAATACTAATGTGGATTGTGTAAAATGAAAAGGGTAATTTCGGTAAAGAAATGGTTTTCGATCAAACCAAGTGCACTTGTTTCAAGTATTTAACTGCGTGTATTAAATAAATTAAGAAATGTCATAATGAGAAAAAGGAAGTCTTTTATAAGATTAATGTGAATTAATCTAGATAAATAAGGTTTTTGGAAGTAAACTGTTACATGCGTTAAGTATATGCATATGTGTATGTATACATGGTAGTTGCATGTGCACATAATTATAATGTGTTAGTGTCTTCTTTCTGTTGTTCGACTCTATATTGCATTTATATATTTCCCACTGGGCATATGGCACACTCCCTCGCTTTGTTACAGTGGGTTGGGTGCGATTTCATATCTTGAGAACGTTAAACAAGTAATGATTTTATTTTATATTACGTTAGAAGCTCCGTATGCTTGGATTTCGAGGTGCTCCCTATGGGTCCCTCACGTAGTTTAATTTGAAACTGGAATTTCATGCTAAACAAATGAAATGTTTATTAAAATAAAATTGGACTAGCAATATTATATAGGTTTTTTTATTGCACTTCACACCTAATGCTCGGGTGTAAAGACATTATTTCCATTGTGCGTAGTTTACATAAAGTATGTCATATACCGCTACAACCGTCGAAGAATCTCACGATCATTTGTTCAAGATGAAGGATCCTAATTTCAAGCACACTCAACATTTGAACAACATGAGGTACAATTTCATTAGAATGTGTTTAAGTTTCATAAATGGTTTACATTTAAATCGGGATACTTTTCGAAACTGTTTTAAAATAAAATGAGGCATTTTTTTAAGTCAAAATAATTTTTCAAGACCTGTAGGTGTGCTTTTAAAAATAAAATTTTCTCTCTTCTATCATTCAAACGATAACTTCTAATGACATGCAATGTCGTTTGAAGGGTCGTTTGAAGCTTGCATCAAACGAACCCGTATTGTTTTAGTTTTTATCTAGTCATTTTTAAGGTCATGAGTAACGACATGAGAGGTCGTTCAAATGACTTGTGCTGCCTCAAGTTTTTTGTTCAGCTATAAATATCTACTTTGGAGACCTATTTCATTAAGACTTTTTGGCAAAACGAAATTGCATCTTGCCAGACCTTTTAGTCTTCGAAGTTTAGGGCCTTTTTTATTTTTTATTCACCAAAATCAATCCCAATCCTTTGTGAATCATTCGGGTAACCCAGATACTTCTATTGAAGTTTGTTCTTGTGGAGTACCATATCTACTGATGTTTTGTTAGATCTTGAGGGAGTTATTGACTGAAGACTATGGTCACTTGAGGATACTTATGGGTGTTATTTGCTGAGGAGAGTTGCGGTTCTTGTGGGTTCTTACGGGAGTTCATTGCCGATCTAGGGTGTGGTTTATGTGAATTTGCTGCGGTAAATTCATTACAGATTGCTGTAAGTGTATCGTACTTTGCAATTCGCAAACATTTATAGTAATAAAGGTTTTGCCCTTTGGGGAGATTTTTCCTGAAAATTTTTAAGCCAACAATTTGTGATTGTTTGTGATGGCATAAGTATTCACATGGATTCATGATTAGGGTTTAAATAAAATTGGAATTAATTTGGATCTAAGACTGCATTTAATTAAATAAGTTTTAATTGGAAATTTGAGAATCCCAAAAGTAATCAATATCACGCGCATTTTCAAATTGGTATCTGAGCTTTTGCTCGGGATTTTTATACCGTTTACAAATTGATATCAGAGCAGGTTACTCTAATTTCTTGAGTGATTCTTTTTTCACAACATTTTTGTGATATCAATTTTTAAAAAAATGATTTTGAAAAGTTACGAAAATTTTCTGATGGAAAACATATATAACCGGTTGCCCGTATTTGATAGCACATATTATGCCTATTGGAAATCCCACATGAAATCTGGTTTAAAACCAATTAATGAACATGTCTGGATTGTTTGTGAAAGATGGTGGACTTTTCCCGCTGTCACCGTTGATAATGTCATTTCTCCCAAACCTGTGTCGGACTGGACTGAGGATGATTGTAAATTGAATTTTAACTCCCGTGGCCTTAGCACTATTTTTGGAACTGTCACCCCTGACGAGTTCCATCATCTTATGACGTGCAACACATCTAAAGAGGCATGGGATATCCTCCAAATGACACATGAGGGTACCAACACAATTAAGGCGTTTAAGTTACAAAATTTGACCACCCAATTTGAGACAATCACGATATCTGAGTCTGAGTATTTTGCGGAGTTTTATGCAATGTTGTTGAACATAGTCAACATGAGTTTTAATTTGGGTGAGAAAATTGACGAGATGAGGGTTATTAAAAAGATTTTGAGGTCACTTACATCCCATTTTATACCTAAGGTCACTATTTTAAATGCTTTGGGGATATTAAATACACTTAAGTTAGAAGAACTTGTAGGAGACCTTCAAACTTATGAGATTGACATGTTCCCTAAAATTGTTAAGCCTAAGGATATAGGGATTACACTTAAGGCACACTATAGGAAAAGTGAGGAAGTGTCTAGGAAGAAAGGGAAGAAAAAGAAAGAGAGAGTTTGTGATTATGAGTCTGAGGGAGAGTTTACTATTGATGATGTGGCTATGTTTGCTAAAATTTTTAAAAAGTTTCTAAAATTTTCAAAAGAAAATTCTTCCAACAAATTTCTTATAAGAAAAATAAAAAGAAAGAAGAGGCCAATAAGAGTTGTGAGAAAGAGAAAGAGGAGGAGGAGATATGTTTTGCATGCGAGGGAAAATGGCACAAAGTGTTTGAATGTACCACTATGCTAAAGAGGAGGGGTAAGAAAGTTCCTATGCCATCCACTCTTAGCGATAATGAAAAAGAGGTGAATGATTTCGGGGATAAGTCATCATATGGTATGTGTGTCGCCTTTATGGCAAGTCACGTGAGCACATCTTGTTTGTCCTGCAATGATGAGTATATTTTTACACGTGACACCCCCAATGATGATTTGAGTGTTTATAGTGAGTGTGAGAGCGAGTTTGAGAGTGAATATGAAAGTGAACTCCAAAAAGCATTGGAAGATTTATACGCCGAGACCTTAAAGACGAAGAAGTTGAATAAGGATTTGGTTTTAAGGTGTTATATTTGGAGAGAGAGAGATATATAAATTTTGAGGAGATTTGAGGCATCGACAAGTTAACTTAAGAAGGTGAAGGTTTCTTTGAGTGAGCACTTGATCGTCGTAAGGTCGGGAAAAGTGTAAACTTAGTGCCCTCGTGTTACAACTAGAGAGAGATATCGAATGCGCCTGGGAGGTCAAGGTTACTATAGAGGACATAACTAAGAAGGTTGGTAAGATGCTCCTCGATCTCGCTTTGGGTAATGTTGAGAGATTAGGAGTAGGTTATGACGGTTCTTTTACTTTTCATGTTGCACCCGAGTCGGTTCCCGAGTTTGTGATTGATCCATATGGATCTCAACCTAACCCACCTAGGCATACGTTACCCAATAGGAGAGTTCATCCTAGACGTTTTAGGAGAGGTGTTCCTAGCCCCATGTATGTTTGCACCCATTGTAAGAAGATATGACACCTTATGAAATTCTATTTTAAGTTGGGTAGTGTGTCATGTAGAGTTTTGCCATGTGTTCCAACACACACGCCCACACATGATACTTTGCCAGCTCCGGGAGATTACGTGAGAGGGTTTGCACATATTCGAGAGAAAGTTAAGTTTTTAGTCAAAACTTCACATGATTTGATGGATGTTTTTCATAGAATGTCACCACCTTTGGAAAACTCCTCCGCACCTAACGGTTGAAGTTTAGACATGTTTGCTAGCATATGATGATATTCAGGATGATATTTTTTACCTATTGCTAGTGTGTACCACTTGTGTATTTATCTTTTCCATTTTTGATATATTTTTTGAAAAACCAAAATATTTTTATTTTTGAAAAAAATACAAAAAGATTTTCTATTTTTTGAGAAAAATTGAAAAAGCCAAAAAGATTTTATTTTGATAATTTTTTTGAAAAAAGACAAAAGAGTTTTGTATATTATTTTACACCGTTTATGAATGGATATTAAGGATGACCAAGTCATACCATCATTCCATATTCATGTGACTATTTGATAGTGTTTTGATACGCATCATCATTTCATTTTGTGCTTTACAATGTTCGGAGTCATTGAGATGTGATTAGTTGTTACTTTCTATATGTTTGACTCGTGATTTCCTTTATTGCACACATGCATAGATTTATTTGATTATTGTGCTTGTCTATAATATATTGGTCAAAATATTTTCATCTCAATCCTATCTTTAAAATGAACCAAATGCGATAAAACTTGACAAATAAAGTAGTGTATGTAATAACCGTTTCCCGTGAGGAATTTGTTTATATGTAAAGAAAGTAATGAATGAATGGGGAATGGATATGAAAGGAACACACATCATTTTCGATTAAGCCATCATTTAAATCAGACCTATAAAGTATGGCACTGTAAAAAGTAGCCAAGGTCTAAAGAGGTTGAAAACATTCCGAAAAAAGTTAAGGCAATAAAAAGATATATATGCCAAAAGGGGCCATTAGGATTTCGATCACCTCAATAGAAAGATAAAAAGATTTATTATTTATGAGGGTGTTTGGGTGGAAATATAACAACGGGTTTGCACGTCCTGACAAAGTATTGAAAAAGCATTACATAGTTTTAGACGTTATTGGTGTGAAAATTATATTAGACTTTGATGTATCAATTAGATTGAGTCGGTGTCATTTAAATTCACATTTTGACACTTAAGGATGATTTTGAGTTCATTTGTTAGAATTATCCATATTCATCTTGCACATATATTATGGTTGATTGCATTGATCTTTCTATTGAATTTTTTCACACCCATTCATTTCGTTTCCATGATTTGGTTATCTTAGTGAAAATTCATGTCGTGTTTTGTTTTTGCAATTTTTATTTTCTTGAAATAATTTAAAAAATAAAAAATAGATTGTGAATGCTTTCGAGTTTATTATTGCATGAGCGTAGTTGATTTATTCATGAGGTTTTGATTGATTTTAGTTACACTCTATGCGTATTATTATTTTTCTTTTCCTTGTCTATTTCGGACAAATAAAAAGTGGGAGAACGAATTATGAATTATGGGGGAGTGAGAGTTTGAATTATGGGGGTGATGTGATTTGATTGGATCATTGTCTGACTTACTTGATTTGATTTATGTTTATCTCATTTCAAACTCGATACGTCACGAAGGTATTTTTTTCTTGTCTGATGTGTGTAGATACAATTTGCCAACCCTGATGATGATAAAGAAACGTTGGAGATTTGAGATGTCAAAGTTGAAGACTTTTGAAGAATTTGAAGACTTGCATTTTTAGTACCTTTTTTCTTTTATTTTGCATGGGAGGGTATTAGATTTGTATATAGGATTTTTTTTTTTATAATTCAGATGTTTTTATTTTGTATTCGCATAGACATAAGGACATTATTTCCATTATCCGTAGTTTACATAAAGTATGTAGTATACCACTACAATCATCGATGAAGCTCACGATCATTTGTTCAAGAAGACGGATCCAAATTTTAAGCACACTTCAATTTTTGCGTAATATGAGGTAAAATTTTGTTACAATGTGTTTGAGTTTCCTAAATGGTTTACTTTTATATTGAAATATTTTTTGAAATTGTTTTAAAACAAAATGAGGCATTTTTTCTAGTCAAAATAATTTTTTAAGACCTGTAGGCGAGCTTTTAAAAATAAAATTTTCTCTCTCGTGTCGTTCAAATGCCAAGGCTCAAATGACATGCCAAAGTCGTTCAAACGACAGCATCTAACTACATGCAATGTCGTTTGAAGGGTCATTTGAAAGGTCAATTGAAGCTTGTATCAAACGAACCCGTGCTGGTTTAGTTTTTATCTACTCGTTTGTAAGGTCATTAGTAGGGACATAAGATGTTGTTCAAACAACATGAAGATGTCGTTTGTAGTCGTTCGAATGACCCGCGCTGCTTTAATTTTTTTGTTCAGCTATAAATACCTTATCTGGAGACCTATTTCATTAAGACTTTTTACAAAATGAAACTGCATCTTAACAGACCTTTTAGTCTTCAAAGTTTAGGGCCTTTATGTTTTTGGTTTACCAAAATCAATCACAATCCTTTGTTAATCATTTGTGGAACCCAAATACTTCAATTAAACTTTTTGTTACTGCGGAGTGCCATCTCTACTGCTGTTTTGGTAGCTCTTGAAGGAGTTGATGGATGATGACTTCGGTCATTTGAGGATGATTTCTTTGTTGAGGAGAGATGCAGTTCTTATGGTTTCTTGTGGGAGTTCATTTCTAATCTAGGATGCGGTCTATGTGGGTTTTCTGTAGTAAATTCATTGAAAATTTCTTTAAGTGTATTGTACGTAGCGATTTGCAAACATTTATAGAAATAAAGTTTTTTTCCTTTTGAGGGATTTTTCCTGAAATTTGTTTAACCAGTAATTTGTGATTGTTTGTGATGGCATAAGTATTCACATAAATGCATGATTAGGGTTTAAATAAAATTGGAATTAATTTGGATCTAAGACTGCATCGAATTAAATAAGTTTTAATTGGAAATTTAAGAATCCCAATTATAATCAATATCACTGCATATTTTCAAATTAGTATCAAAGATTTTTCTCGGCCTTTTTATACCATAGACCGAGTTGACTACGGGTAACCCATAAATGTGAGCTGGGGTGTTAGAAATGGTATCCGAGCTCTAGGTTCAAGGTTCCTTTAGGGAGTGATGTAGTGAGGTCGGTATTGGATCTTCCAACATCGGTGTTGGTATGGGCCGACCGGTCTTACTAGTTTGATGACGGTTTAGCTCGTATCAGCGAAGGAAGATTCAAAGAGGTTAGCACAACAAGTAAACTAGTGCTAAATGTCACACAATCAATTTGACAGTTATTAATCGCTTCTGTGTGCTTCTGATTAGAATTGTTGGTAAATTTACTAGTTTCCATGCAAACCAATCGTTGGTAAATTTACTAGTGGTAACATCGTGGTTGTTAGTGTGAGGTGCTTATGTTCCAATCGTTGGTGGCATAGAGACTCCTAAGATTTTAATAGAACGAGACAACTCCCATTGGGCAAGTGGCATAAATTTCACATGGTCAATGGTAGAGGTTAATGCTTAGGGTAATTTGACAAAGCACTGATGATTGGTGATTAAAAAGTATACATCCCTTAGGTGAAATGTCTATCGGTAGTTAACGCTGATAATGCAATTAAGAGGATTCGATCCTTGGGATGATATCGCATTTGATGGTAGTCTAGTGAACCTATGAAATTGTGTAGGCTAATAGTGGAAACACCATGATCTTTTGCATGAGGTGTATTGTGTGGTAACTTTAATGATGAGAGTAACCTTGGCAGTGGCGATAGTGAGTTGCGTTCTTTGCAACCTAGCTATAAAGGTTGTATATTTCATATATGGGGATTCGATAACTGACAGGAGTTCACAATGATTGATTCTATAGTGAAAACCTATTGGGTCCCTTGATTGAGGAGTTGGGATTAATGTATCTTAATTATAACGTGGTAGTGAATAATAAGATCCCTCATGGCATTCGTGGTGTAGACTTTGGTATTTATAGTCAATATCCGACGTCCCATATCCCACCAAGATCTATATATAGTCATGTAACTTGTAGATTAGTCCAGTATATGATATTCACATTGTGAGTTAATTTAGTTGTCATAGTTGATCATTCATTAGGGATTAAATGAGGCAGACCTTAAGATTTATTGGTTGCAGGCGACGTCCTGTACCCTTCCATAACCCTTAGTAGAGTTGGTTGTGGTTTTTATGTGGCTTATAGTCACAACTATTTGGGAGAAAGATAAGATTATGATCTAAGTGTAGAGGCTCATTTTAGCCACCGAGGTAATGGATGGGCATGAGGTAATCCTAGTGTTGGAGTAGTTTATAGGCATTTTGAGGTGCCCATAGGACAAATTGTATGTGGAGTCATTGAGGATAAAGATCAAATGTCATGACACGTTGATGTGTTTGATAGATAAGGTGAACCATAGGTAGAATCTCGTAGACTAGTGTCTTTGCGAGCACCGAGTAATTGCGTTGTGGGTATCCAAAGGTTTGTATAATGCACCTATAATGAGAAAGGTGATGATGAAATCTTGTCAGGTCTTAAGGACGGTTACATAAAATGTGTTTAGTGTCCTTAGGATATCAATTAGTTTGGTATGAAGGAGCATTAGTATCCTAGTAATGATTGTGTTGAGGGTCAACTCATGATCATGAATTGTGGTTGTATAAGTGTACGTGATGGGAGTGGCTTCCCAAATTGGCATAAATGGGTAGTCTGATACCCAAAGTAGGGTGATAGCTTGTATCGTTATATGAGTGATGCTCAGATGTCATGGAATGACTTGTATTGGTGTTGTGGTTCTCGATTTCAGGATGTACTAGGACATGTATTTGAGACTTAGGGTGATGACGCCATGTGGATATTTGGAGATGGAAACTGAGATGGGGAAACATCAAAACATGATTTTAATATCGGCGTGTGTCGATGGTATATACTAGGGTATCCTTAACAATGAAAGGACTATTTCTTGGCACATCTTGCAAAGCTGGTTCGGATTATAAGATGTAATAATATGTGATATTCACTACCCTTAGATGGCCAATGGAGGTGGGTGTGGTTGCCACGTAAATATTGTGTGGGTAAAACCCTAAAGTATGTTTGGTGCCAATCTCATGTGTTCAAAGGATAATGTAAGGTTAATGCTTCTCTTGAACTAAGTAATGCCTATGGGAGTTTAGGATTTTGATCATGATATGATAAGGCAGACAATAACATAGGTGTAGTAGGTGGGTGACGTCGTCATCAATAAACTAATAAGGTTAGTGCAAACAAGGGTATGAGTCACCCATCAATCGAACTTGTTCATGTGAGCCAAGGATGTGAAGGGTAAGTCCTTACTCCCAAGGAAGGAAGTCAGGCGTTGACTTCCTAAAGGACTGTTAATTCGTATATTGTTTTCGTGTTACGAGAATGGATGGTGGTGATTCAATTTGTCATATCTAGTGACCCAAGCTAAGGTCTGTGGCTAGGATTATTGTGTGGTGAGAACTTTGGGAATGAGTGACATGACTTCAAGCATATGTCATAGGTTCGATTTCGTAAATCATATTCGGACGCTAATGATCAAAATTTCTTGGGACGATTGCTTGTACCTTCTAACTCTCGTGTGACCCTTTCAACTTCGGTAATCGGGGATTGGTATTCTCACATAAGTGGTAACTCAGATTGGTACCATGTCATGGTATGACGCGATTGGGCCTAGTAGAGCACGGTTGACTGGGTATAGTCAATGCAACTCAATAACTAGGTGCACCTTATCTGAGGTGTTATTGCTATTGTATAAAAGTTATGTGTATAGGTGGATATGCTTTTTGACACATAGTTCGCTTGCGATTTTGGCCTTTCTTAGGAATAACAACCTTCCCGATTGGCTAACATGGCAGTCAGTGGCTTTGATTACAAATATCGGGATGGTCACTTCAAGATATGGTATAGTGTTAGAAATATAGGGAGACTTAGAATAGTGACGCTTTGCCATGGTGGGTGGATTAAAGCGAGGCATTATCGAGTGCTCAAAGGTGAGGCACCTAGATTAGTACTAGGGTCATCAGAGTGACACATCAAAAGGTGTACACAGAATGCACGGTGATGACATGGTAATAATATTAATTTTTGGAGTGAGAAAATAATATATTATGGTTATTGGCAAGCTAGTGCGAGCTGTGTAGTTAGGATCGCCTAAATTTTTTAGGACACAAGATGTACGATCCTAAAATAAAATTGATTATGACGATGAATATGACAATTGGTTTCATTACAGTTCACATTGTCGATTGCTAGAGAGGATTTATCCGTGGAGGTGACAATATGCCTTGGGTACTATCATAGGTGGTGCTAGAAATTGTTTGATGTGATCATAAAGTGAGTGGAGACTCAAAGTTGATTATGTTAATTTCATGGTTAGCGAGGTGGTGAGCGTTAGAGCATGTCCCGTGTTGATTATTTAGTGACAAACCCCGTATGGAGGCACATAGGGTGATCTTAGTATTTAGAACTTCGATGATTTTTTCTTGGAAGATTTTTATGGTTTATAATAGAGGTTAGTGAACCCCATAAGCCCAAGGAGTGATAGATCGAGAATTTCATGGAAGATTTTGCAAGGAGGGAAGTTTGTAATACCTTTCCCAAGTTGTTAATTTAAAATTTTGTATAAATTGTAGTCAAGTATGGTGTGATGAGAATTATTGGAATTTGTGGGTCAAGAATTGAAGAGAATAAAAGAATAGAAAGAGGGGTCATTCGACGCAAAGCTCGCGCGAATAAGGTCTTCAAACGAGATCACACTACATTACAGTCCCATGTTGCGCAAAGCCATCCATCGAACTAGGTGGAGATGTCGCTTGAGCGAGGTTGTGATTTTGTTCAAATGACGTGCCTCGAAAATGTTTTTTTTAGATTGGCCTTATGTGCTGTCATATTTTTGGACCTTGATTTGGTGTGCTGTTAAGCTCAAATGAGCTCAGAATGGGTAAAATAAAATTTTTGGTCTTAAGGACCTTGATTTGGTGTGCTGTTAAGCTCAAATGAGCTCAGAAGGACCTTGATTTGGTTTTCATAAGGATTATTTGGTCCATTTATTTAGAAAAAATCCCAGAAGAAAGAGAGAGAGAGAGAGAGAGAGAGAGAGAGAGAGAGGAAGAAACGTGGTCTTCCATAATTTTTAGGTTTTTCTTCCACCTCTTCCCACCACAAACCACCACTACTCCACCATACGTCAACCACAAACCACCATTTTCTTAGTGTATTCCACCATATATGAACATTATACGACCATTTCTACCATGGATGAGAATAGCTACAAGTTTTGATGCAGTTTTGAGGGATTTTTTGAGAAGAAGATGGAAGTTTTTATGGAGTTGAATGGGTTTTTAACTTAGAAGCTTGAATGGAGAATTTTAGATGATACATTTGGTAACCCCTTGAGGCCACCTTCGGAGGTGGTGCTTCCTCCCCCTACACTAACCTTGTTGCCACCATTTGGAGTCTTTAAGGTGGGAAAATATATCCTTCATGTTTAAGACTATTTTCATTATTTGTAATATTATTATTAGAATGTATGAGTAAGATGCACATGAGTAAATAAAGGTTTCTATTAGATTAATATTAAACATTTTTATGGAATTAAAATTTTGGTAAAATGTTATTTTGTGGAAATAAAGGTGAATAAATATTTCAATGTCTTGAAATATTAAAAGTTGGTATTTTATGAAAATACAATATTTTCTTGAAGATTGATGTCCAACATTTTATGAAATGAGATGTTTGAAGATAATGATTTATTTTGTTGAACATTGGTGAAATAATATTTAAATGTTTCTTCAAAAATGTAAAGTTTATGAAAATGGACATTTGTTGAGTTTGAAGAAATAAAATGACTTTTATGCCCTAAAAGTATATTTTTTAAGTATGATGAATTTCTGTAAGGAAATCTATGTTTAACCCATTAATAGGATTTTGGAATTTAAAATCAATCTTCTCTTGCATATGAACTTGTAGTATTTTAGAAATAAGTGTATAAACAAGTTTAAAGAAGATTTTTTTAGGTTTAAATATGAAATAAGAAAAAGTAGAAATTTTAGTCTTCAAGGTATGTGAACATGGGATTAAAGATATGATGGACATAAAGTTGTAAGACTACATGTAATGATAAAAGGAAATGGTATTTTCTTATAAAAGTAGTCTTTACGTGTAATTACATTTCTTGAATAAAGAAAGTAAAGAAATGTGCAGTTTGGAAAGATAGTTATTAGTAGTGTAGAATAAGTGTTGATGGTTAAACATTGGAAAGTTGGTGTGTATAACTTAATAATGTTGTAAAAGATCAACACTTATGAAATTGGAAATGATATAATGAGACAAATATTATTCCAATTAAGAAGAATATTACTACAAGGTTAAAAAGGCGTTAAAACACTTAAGAAATTAGTGTGGGTAACTTAATAGTATTTTGGAAAAATTAACACTTGCAGAAATGGAGTTAAAGATGAATTTGGAAACTAATGGGTAAAATTGTAATTTTACTTAAAGTGAAACATTTTTATGAAATAAAAATATTGAAAAATGTGTTTCCCAAATGGGTCCTAAATGAATATAACTTTGGAGTAAAATCAGTAATACCCCGTACTTTTATAGAGATTTAAATTACATAAGTGGGAGTAATTTGGAAATTTAAGGAAATTACTGTGAATAGTAATTTTGGAATTTATGAGTATAATTTGATAAATTTAGAATTTAAAGTGAATAGTAAATATTAGCTTGCTAATGTCGGATTAATATTTACATGGATTAGATTTTTTTTACGGGACTAAGTAAATGAGTTGGATTGTTTTAAATACATGTAGCAGTTGGGAAAGCGACACAGGATAATATTTTATTTGGAAAACATGCATATTGGAATGTGTTGGGTTTAATTAGTGAATTTTAGTTCAGTGACTCGGATGGAGATTTCGAGTGCTAGGTTGGTTTCAGAATGGCTGAGATAGTCAGAATAGTGTATCCGGGGGTAGCATTTAGGTTCCGGGGATTTTTGGACTAGTAGGGACTCGCAATTGAGTATACGAGTCAATTTTGGGTATAGTAAGGGATAAGATTTATAAACCCTTATAACCCTCACTTCGTTCACATTTTCAGCCCTAGCAGAGAGAGGGAGGGAAGGGGGAAAATAAAGGAAGAGAGAAAAGGGGATTTTCGGCCAAACTCCGCGGGATTCGATTCGAGGTCGTCGGATTTTATCCCCGAGGCAAGTGTTTAACTTTCTTTAATGATTTAGTGTGTTTATTTCTCATATTATAGTTGGTGTGTAGAACTATAAAGATTTTTGGGTTGGGTTTTCGTGAATCAAAACGGGGGTTTCGAAAGTTTGAACGAGTAAAACCCGGATAATATTCGATTTGAGAAACTTAGAAATTAATTGAAATTAGTTGTTGATTTTTGGTTCTAGGATGATTAGAACCTATTTTCTTTCAGAATATATATTTTTTTGTGATTAAATAAGGTTGGGATAAGAAACAAAAAACTTGGAGGTATGTTAATGGCCGAATCAGTTTCGGGGAAGACGATAAATAGTACCTAGCGTTATTTCCGAATCGATTCGGCCTAGAAGAATATCGATTCGAATTTTGGTCCAAAAATAAAATTTGTAGATATTTTCGATACGATCACGTGGGATCCAACTGCGTATTTTTTTGATTTTTTTGATTTTATAATGATTTTTATACGGAAGGCTGTCCGAGATCGAAATCGTTAGTTAGAAATCAAACCTGATATTGGGAGAATTAAGGCTAAAATTGTTTGGAGATTATTTTAGGGGATTCTAGAAGTGATATTAGGACTCCTAGATAATGGTATTGAGAGTGAGTAAACCTCAAAATGAAGGAGAGGACTTCGGGTTAATTTAGTGTACAATTCGGGGGATGGACCTAGTGAATGTTCGGGTCGAGCAACATTCGAGAGAAGTATTCGGCAAGTGCGTTTGGAGATATTTATGCGGTTAGAATACATTTGGGCTGAATAATTTTGAGTAAATACTAGAGTGCGATTAGGATGAATTATAGGATATGGGCTAATGATAATTAAGCGACTATCCGATACGTCTATTGACGACTATGATTATAGGTAATGCGATACCTATAAGATTTAAATAAGTTGAGAGTATACTTATTTAATTAGTATGAATTGGTATATTCGGAGAGTATATAAATCCTTAAAAGTGATTAAGGTTATAGTTATATATTAAGTAAGAGAATACTTATAAGTTTAGTATCGTAAGTGTGCGAATACTTAGATACTATTACGAATGGGAACAGTCAGGGTTATTGGCTATCTCTATGAGAGTTTGGCAATTATAGCCATAATATATTGAGAAATGATATAGATTATATATACGATATTGTTACAGTATATATAATATGATACGGAAATACATATATATCTCTGTGTGATTAGTATATTTGTATCTTAGAGGCTGGTTCCACGGGCTTTCCTTTAGAGTAGGGTTGGAACAACCAGATTATATATTTTCTCTATTGTGATCCGGGGAGGTTGCGCGATGTGGGTGAATACCCTGGCTTGAGGTGTAGGGAGAGTATATGCCCAGGTCATCTCATCCCGCGTACGAGTGCGATGTGTGTACTCCACTTGTAGAGGGAATATGACCGCCTCCACCGTTATATATTTTTACCATAACCATGAGTGAGTCTGGCTTGGTACCATGGTTGAGTGAGTAAACCTGGATTCGGATAGGCACTATGAGACTGCATCCTCGAGTTATAGCTCGGTGGGATGGTTATTATACTTATGATTGTGATAGGTATAATTATATACTTGTTGCGTATAGTATATTTCTTGTATATAAAGATGAGATACAATATAAAGTAAATTTGTATAAAATGAGAAGAACGAATAAAGTGTTATTCTCCTTCCGGTAGATTCGTATCCGGATTTATATGAGTATGAATCATAGATTCTAGTGAGAACTATATATATATATATATATAATATGTGTTATGTACCGAGGGCCTAATAGATCTCAACGATCAACATTGTTATGTAGTAGTGTATCAGGAGGGTTCTTTCTTTGGATTTCGCTTCGCGAGACACCCCACGCATGAACGTAGAGCAATATTGGGAATGGGGAGAAGTTTATCCCTTAGGACTCGGGTTTATGAGGATTTTTAGAAGATGGGTGAAATAGATTAGTTAGCTCGGGTAGCTTAACTAGGTTGTTTAAAAGGTATGCGATTGGTGTGCACTATTAGAAGAGGGGTGAGGGGTATCTCATGGGAGTGCGATACCAATTTAAATATGAGAAAAATCATATTTTAAAATATGGAAATTAAGCACTTGCTAAAATATTTTCAAAACTCGGGCTCTAACCCGTTTCTCTCTCTCTCTCTCTCTCTCTCTCTCTCTCTATATATATATATATATATATATATATATATATATATATATATATATATATAGGTGTCCAGACACAAGGGCGCCTGGATGATGATTCCTTCGAGTCAGACGTTGCTATAGCAGCTGTGGATGCATGCAAGTTTATTTTTAGACGCTTTTATTCTTGTTATCTAGATAGGAAGCATTGTAGTATCACTCGGGCCGAAAGCCCAATTGTATTTATTTATTCTTTTATCACCTTTTAGTTCGTCATTCGATTTGGTTTATACTATGTTAGACCGAGTGTTCGGTTATTTATTTCATTTCAATTTTTGTATATATAAATTGTGTGGATGTTTATTTGAATGGTTTGTTTATAAAGGTTAGTTAAATAAATTTTGACGCCAGCCTAATAGGTTATTAGTAATTAAAATGGTTTTCAACAGTGATGCTAAAAATGAACCCTATGAGACTCCTATTTTAATTTGGTATAGGATTGATCACCCGGTATTTTAATAGGCGGGGTGTCACAGATGGTATCAGAGCATCAGGTTCTAGTGTCCTTAGCAATCTATACGGATGTACTACGCTTTCAGCGTAGAGCCTTATGATTAGGATTGTTGATTCCTATTGTGATATTTCATTCTCCCTCCATTACGTAAGATTATAGTAAATATTTTGCGCACTCATTCGAGATTCGTGTGCTAATCGATGAAGGGCGACCAGGGAAGGTCGTGATGAGAGCAGCAGGAGGCGGGGCTTAGTTAGAGCTGTAAGTTGAAGTCGGGGATGTGGACCGCAGTATAGGTCAATCCCTTTGTGGTATTTTCATGGATTCCTACAACGACTACTAGAATATAGTAGTTATATTTATTTATGTACCGCTAGAGTATAGAGAGTGGTGATAAACTTGAATTACCTAGTGAAGTTAAATTGGGAAAAAGTTTGAAAGGTCTTTGATAAGGACCATATGTTGAAGTTAAGTCATGCGGAGGCAATGTAGCTTTATTTAGTGGAAGTATAGGGCTCATAAGCTTTGGCTTAGAGCGGGGTATAGGAATGCCCAGATGTGAAAATTTGAGGAAATTTTTTTCACTCATTGGAATAATGTTGAAATAGCGGGAACGATGGTCACAATATTTGAGGGAGCAGGATGTTTTGCTCGTAGAAGAATCTTACGGATGGTTTTAACCGCGACTTACTTTGATTTATCAGAAATAAAGAGAATGAAGTTTCTCAATTTTTCACATGAGGATCGGTCATAGGCCGACAGTGAATAAAGAGTTATATGGTTAGGAAAACCTTGTACCGAAGTAAGGTAGGAACAATGAAGAAAGAGTCCTTCGGTGAAATGATAGGCTCACTAGTAAGTGTTGCTAACACTTATGAAGAATTTATGTTCATGTAACCCCACAGGTGGACATCCGCTGGGGATTCATTGAAACAGGGTAGTTGAGGCCGGTACTGTATTTCCTTTTAGTCAGAGGAGCTAAGGGAAATATGAGGATGATTGTCAGGATCGAGGCTATTAGTGTTAGAGATATTGAAAACCTTAACATGGTCAGGGTGGCCAGCGAGGAGGAAATCAGGTGAGGTGGAGTGTAGAACCACAGTTAGTCCTTGCCCGGTAGGAGTTAAAGGACACGAGTAGAGTGCTTGGATGTATCATTAATTAAAGTAGTTTTTAGTTTGGTTAAGACAAGTTTACTATGTCTGGAAACCAATTGGAGCAGTCAGGGATATTTGGTGATGTTATTATTATGAGTTTCACCTCGGATGAAGGAGGTATATTATATGTGACAAGATTGAGTCGTAGTATTATATTATCCCTAGATTCATGTGTGTAATTCGAGCTTTGTGGCGTTATCGGTAACACTATATAGTGTATGTCTATGTGTTTTTCCGCGGTAGCGGGGTTCTATTTTCCTTCATTCCCTGTAAAAGCGGGTGTTGATATTTTGAATTTTTTTCTTGTTTGTACTGCTCGTTTTGTGTGTGTTATATGAGTATAGTATTATTCTGAGTATAATGTATTTGTGGATGATTGGAGCAATAGCAGGCTAATGATTGCAAGACTATCGTATCCGCGATTCCAAGGTGGAACGGGTTGTTATTGAGATATCTCAGCTGGATACGAGTTGAGCTCGCCTTTATTATATGTTTAGATGGAACTTAGGTGAGTAGATGTTTCACTATCATGGATTTAGTGCATGGGGATCTTATAGATATGATTTAAGGTATGTAGGATTTAGTATTTTATATGTTTTATACTACCTCCACGACCGAGAAAGTTGAGTAGTAGTGTATCGGAGGGGTTCCTTGTTTGGATTTCGCTTGCGAGACACTCCATGCATGAACCTTAATGACGTCGGGAGTGGAGAGATGTTATTGTATGATTTAATGTTGGTTTTGATGATAAATTAGTTGAGAGTCATGTGATTATTAAAGGTTAAGGGAAGTAGACATGCTGTGGAAAAAGCACTGGAAATGTTTCTCACGCCGCAAGTAAGCGGGTGAGGTTAGGTTAAAGGAATTGATTTGAAGCTTATGGCCATGTCGTGTCTAGGAGGCAAATTTTGAGGTAACATGTTTGTGTATGATGATTGTAACACTTGTGTAGGGTATAGACGCCGTAATTAGTTAGACTTTTCATTTAACTAAGATGGAAGGACACAGTGGTAGAGGTACGTTAGTAGATTAGCGAGGTAGGATTTTAGAACATCCCGATGGTGTTCCTTAGGCCGTTATATCTCGATGATTGACGATGCGAGGAAGTAGTGTAACGGGAGGGTTCCTTGTTCGGATTTCGCTATGCGAGACATCCCACACGTGAAACCAAGAAAATGTCAGAAGTTGATAAAGGTCTTGGGAACTAGGGATATAGTTAGGATAGTACTCATTTAACGTGTGAAGGAAACACATCGATCGTAGGATTATTAAGAAGCTAGGCCAGTGGGTCATGTGGCGCTGTTTTAGGAAGATTGTAGTGAGTTAATCACGAGAAGATTGGTGGGTTAACTTTAAGAAGGATTGGATTTCCAGGTATAGGAAGAATTGACTTTTGAGTTGTATGGGTGGGGAGTACCTAGGTGTTAGTACCAAGCCGAGGAAACCGAGGCTCATTTTTAGAGAGAGTGTTACGTCTATGACGTTTACAGTAGTGGCGCAGATAAGCATGGAGTACAGGGTGTGTGCGCACCTTGGTAAGTTGATTTTATATACTGCTAGAAGTAGAAGGGGCGTAGTATATAAGGCTAAAGAATGTGCTTTAGAGAAGTTGTGGGTTAGATTGAACGTCATAGGATGCACGCGATAACCCAACTGGGTAGGTGCAACAAGAGTTAGTACACCTAACATAAGTGAGAAGACTGACGGGAACGGTCAAGCGTTAGTGTAGTTTCATATTTGAAGGAAATTCAATGTTCTGTTATAGATGAGTGTATGCCTAGAGTAGCGGATCTTCGATGGGATAAGTAAGTTAGAGCGAAGGTTATAAGCTCATTTTCTTTATATGCACTTATAGAAGCACTAGGTGCGATGTGACATTATTAGAGTCAACCTTACAACCGAGGCAGTGGTGTAGCATATAGATATTTAGTTAAGCTTGTGGTTAAGCTAGTGCGTTAGAGCATACACCTTGAGATAGGTGGGTACCATTAATAGGTTCATGGTAGGGGACCATTGGGTAGTACCATTCGACTTCGGTGTACTAGGACGTGGTGTAATTAGCGATCCCAGGTTGGTGGTGCAGGTTAGATCTAAATTTTGAGGACGAAATTCCGTTGTGAGGGGGGAAGTATGTAATACCCCGTACTTTTATAGAGATTTAAATTGTATAAGTGGGAGTAATTTGAAAATTTGAGGAAATTACAGTGAATAGTAATTTTGGAATTTATGAGTATAATTTGATAAATTTAGAGTTTAAAGTGAATACTAAATATTAGCTTGCTGATGTCGGATTAATATTACATGGATTAGATTTTCTTACGGGACTAAGTAAATGAGTTGGATTATTTTAATTACATGTCGCAGTTGGGTAAAGTAACAAAGGATAATATTTTATTTGGAAAACACGCATATTGGAATGTGTTGGGTTTAATTAGTGAATTTTAGTTAAGTGACTCGGATGGAGATTTCGAGTGCGCGGTTGGTTTCGGAATGGCCGAGATAGTCAGAATAGTGTATTAGGGGGTAACTTTTAGGTTCTGGGGTTTTTGGACTAGTAGGGACTCGCAATTGAGTATACAAGTCAATTTTGGGTATAATACGGGATAAACTTTATAAACCCTTATAACCCTCACTTCTCTCACATTTTCAGCCCTAGGAGAGAGAGAGAGAGAGAGGGAGAGAGAGAGAGAGAGAGAGAAGAGAAAATAGGATTTTCGGCCAAACTCCACGGGATTCGACTCGAGGTCGTCGGATTTTATCCACGAGGCAAGTGTTTAACTTGCTGTAATGATTTAGTGTGTTTATTTCTAATATTTTAGTTGGTGTGTAAAACTATAAATATTTTTGGGTTGGGTTTTCGTGAAACAAAACGGGGGTTTCAGAAGTTTGAACGAGTAAAACCCGAATAATATTCGATTTGAGAAACTTAGAAATTAATTGAAATCAGTTGTTGATTTTTGGTTCTAGGATGATTAGAGCCTATTTTATTTGAGAATATATAGTTGGTTGTGATTAAATAAGGTTGGGGGAAGAAACAAAAAGCTTGGAGGTATGTTAATGGACGAAACAGTCTCGGAGAAGATGATGAATAGTAACCAACGTCATTCGTCTCTTGGTCAAAAACTAAAATTTATAGATCTTTTCGATAGGATCGCGTGGACGCCGATTGCATATTTTTTTGATTTTTTTAAATTTATAATGATTTTTCTACGGAATGCAGTCCGAGATCGAAATCGTTAGTTAGAAATCAAACCTGATATTGGGAGAATTAAGGCTAAAATTATTTGGAGGTTATTTAAGGGGATTCTAGAAGTGATATTAGGACTCCTAGATAATGGTATTGAGAGTGAGTAAACCTCGGAATGAAGGAGAGCACTTTGAGTTAATTTATTGTACAATTCGGGGGATAGACCTAGTGAATGTTTGGGTCGATCAACATTCGATAGAAGTATTCGACAAGTGCGTTCGGAGATATTTATGCGGTTAGAATGTATATGGGCTGAATACATTTGAGTAAATACTAGAGTGCGATTAGGATGAATTATAGGATATGGGCTAACGAGAATTAAGCAATTATCCGATACGTCTATTGACAACTATGATTATAGGTAACGCGATACCTATATGATTTAAATAAGTTGAGAGTATACTTATTTAATTCATATGAATTGGTATATTCGGAGAGTATATAAATCCTTAAAAGTGATTAAGGTTATAGTTATATATTAAGTAAGAGAATACTTATAAGTTTAGTATCGTAAGTGTGCGAATATTTAGATACTATTACGAATGGGAACAGTCAGGGTTATTGGCTATCGCTATGAGAGTTTGGCAATTATAGCCATAATATATTGAGAAGTGATATAGATTATATATACGATATTGTTACAGTATATATAATATGATACGGAAATACATATATATCTCTGTGTGATTAGTATATTTGTATCTTAGAGGCTGGTTCCACGGGCTTTCCTTTAGCGTAGGGTTGGAACAACCAGATTATATATTTTCTCTATTGTGATCCGGGGAGGTTGCGCGATGTGGGTGAATACCCTGGCTTGAGGTGTAGGGAGAGTATATGCCCAGGTCATCTCGTCCCGCGTACGAGTGCGATGTGTGTACTCCACTTGTAGAGGGAATATGACCGCCTCCACCGTTGAGTATTTTTACCATGACCATGAGTGAGTCTGGATTGGTACCATGGTTGAGTGAGTAAATCCGGATTCTGATAGGCACTATGAGATCGCATCCTCGAGTTATAGCTCGATGGGATGGTTATTATACTTATGATTGTGATAGGTATAATTATATACTTGTTGCGTATAGTATATATCTTGTAGATGAAGATGATATATCATATAAAGTAAATTTGTATAAAATGAGAAGAACGAATAAAGTGTTAATCTCCTTCCGGTAGATTCGTATCTGAATTTATATGAGTATGAATCATAGGTTCTAGTGAGAACTATATATATATATATATATATATATATATATATATATATGGGATTTAATAATATGTGTTTTGTACTAAAGGCCTAATAGATCTCGACAATCAACATTGTCATGTAGTAGTGTATCTCGGGGGAAGGGGTTCCTTGTTTGGATTTCGCTTCGCGAGACACACCACGCACGAACGCATAGCAATGTTGGGAATGGGGAGAAGTTTAGCCCTTAGTACTCGGGTTTATGAGGATTTCTAGAAGATGGGTGAAATAGATTAGTTAGGCCGGGTAGCTTAACTAGGTTGTTTAAAATGTATGCGATAGGTGTGCACTATTAGAAGAGGGGTGAGGGGTATCTCATGGGAGTGCGATACCAATTTAAATATGAGAAAAATCATATTTTAAAATATGGCAATTAAGCACTTGCTAAAATATTTTCAAAACTCGGGCTCTGACCCGTTTCTCTCTTTTCCCCTCTCTTGATATATATATATATATATATATATATATATACTAGGGTATGCCCGTGCCTGAAGGCACGTTGATAATTCACAAAATGACAAAAATTTTCAAAGTGCGTAATTGGAAAAAGAAAAAATTTCCATTCCGCAACAAAACAAAATGTAGTTTTAAAAAAATGGTCATAATCTCCTTTGTTTATAGGGCTAATCACTTTAGTCATGTTTTTACTCGTGTTAAATTGGGTGTCAAAATTAGATGCCATATTTAGTTCACAACAAAAATAGATTTTTTGAAATAACTTGTATGAACCTATTAATTTAAAAAAATTTGGCCAATTATTTAATCTTGTATAATGAAATCAACATGTTTTTTAGAACACATAATTGTAAGTAATTTTTTAAAATTGGGCAAATTTTCACGTGTTTATATTAGAGCTAGCAAAACGGGTCAACAGTTTGTGATTTCACACGACCCGACCCGACATGATGAGAATCCAACGAATACATGATACAAAATGATAGCATGTTTTTTTCTTAATGCAAACACGACACGTTAAAAAACACGACATGACACATTAACACGGCAAGTAAATATGCTTTAATTGGACACGATTAGATCCGACCCAACATAACATGATTGGACGCGATTAAACCAATTATCAAGGAATTACAAAAATAGTGGATGTACATAATAGGTTAATAATGGGCCTACATGGAGTTGATAGTGGGTCTATTCCACCAAAATTAAAAGTAAGGCATATCAAAATACAACGGAGCTGCATAGGGATCTCAAACATTGTAGGCATATGGAGTTCTTTCATCAAAGTTTAAAGTGAAATATTTGACGTACAAAATAAAGAAAATAGATGATTGGAGGAAGGTAATAAGCCACCTAATTAACTTACTAAATTGTGTAGTGATGTACATTGAGTGAAATGGTATGCACATGAACAGGTAGTCCACCAATAGCAGTTATAGCTGATCATCAAGTGTTTCAAATATGCGTACATAGGAAAACTAACATCAGTCCATCTATAATGTAACTGATCACCAGACAATCTATTATGGGACAGTGTTTGACAGATCCAATGTGGGTGTAAAATTAATAAACATAAACATAGAGAAAAACCTGGATATCTCACATTGATTTTAACTCTTACCAATAAAATAACTAACGGATAACAAAGATGGATGAAATATTAAAAGTGTATTTTGAAACTACAAAAAATTGTCCCTGGGTTATTAACAAATCCAAATGCCGAAAAGTATTAGTAATCCACACATATCTTATTTAAAAATAAAGCAATGTAAAAGTTTTAAGAGGATATTATTTCTAACTAACTTCATATCAAAAAAATAAATTAGACTTCAGCAAGGTTCTAAAAAACGCGGGGCGTGATCGAGGCGTGGAGGCCAAGCCTTAAGCCTTAGAAGCCTAGGCGAGCCTAGGCGTAAAAAGGCGTGAAAAGGCGTTTAGGCCTTTTTAATATATTTTAATATTTTTTAACCATAACAAGACTATTAAAATACTAAAATTGTACATATCATAAATATATGTTTGAATATTTGCAAATAAAAATACTATTTGATTATTTTGGATGAGATAATGGTCCGGTTTGTAAAAAAATCTTTAAAAGGCGATATCGTTTCACTAAAGCATTGTTGTTTTTAGAGAAAAAATATGCCTTAAGGGTTTTACCAAGCATAAGGCGTCAAAATCTTAAGGCGAGGAGTTTCTCCCAAGCCTCAAACCTAGGCGTGTCTAGGCGGAGCCTAGGCGGGTTTTTTTGAACAGTGGACTTCAGTAATCAGATGTTTTATGGTCTTAAACTTACATATAAAAATGAAGAAATAGAAAGTTATCTAAAGGATATAATTTGAAACTTCCAACTAACTTCATATCAAAAAAATAAATAAGACTTCAGTAATCGGATGTTTTATGGTCTTAAACTTGCATATAAAAATGAAGAAATAGAAAGTTATCTAAAGGATCTATTTTGAAACATAGAACCATGTGACTATCGGGTCACCCCGTAAAACCTGGATCAATTAAACAGAGTAGCATACAAATTTCCTTCGCTCAGCTGCGCGGTCCCAATATTATATTAATTGTACCAAATTGTTGAAACTTGATGGGAACACCTGGACTATGTATATAAGCCATAAATGAACCTCCAAATATAAGCCGAATCACCGCTAGATTCCAAGTAATTGAACTGAAACATAAAATAAACATATGGATGTTCACTTGCAGCCGGGAAAATGCAAGACCAAATATATATCAATAGCATAAAAATTCAACATAAACTTACATCCTCAAAGACATTTATATATCTCTCCTTGGGTATGTCACGTTTATGCAACAGCTTAATCCACTTGCACTCTTTGTATAACCTATATCCACCATATGAGTTACAATCAAGTACTAAGGCTTCAAATGATTTTATTGGTATGTTTACTGTTTTTGCTTGATCTTTGTGCTTTGCGAACCTCTACTCAATATAAGTAATTTTTGTGTTTGATATGTTCCATTCGGAAATGGATTCAAAGATAATTTAATAATATATCAGCATAATAAAAATGGATTTATAATAAAAGTGAACTAAGAAATTAAAGGAATTATCTCACTACCTATGATCTGCAAAGAAAAATAAGAAATTGCAACTTGTACAGATTAAAGTAAAGAAAATACTTCCACACATCAGTATCCGGTTTCTGTTAGAAATTGCAACTAAGTCAGTGGAATTTTTTTGAAGTAGATACAGATGGGGATAAGTCAGTGGAATTTTTTTGGTTCAACTCCCCATAATTAAAAGAGATACGGATGAAATTTTACTTTTCTCTCTTTTCGCATAGCTCGCTTGTGATTTAGTCAATGAGATTGTGTATACATTGTTCTACAACTACGGGAGAGCCATACCAAGGTCTTGATTCATCATCTGAACCAACGGGTGAGTGAGTGCACCTTCCAAATGGGCTGATACTTCCAGCATGACTCCATCTCCCCATACCTCTGCTTGACCGCAAACCTGCTTATACCCATGACCGATAAATCGAGCACGTAAAGTAGGGGTAGTTGTAGTTGACATTGACGTGTTTGTATCAATTATTTTATCAATGTCGAAAACTTGTTGGTCAGAACTGCAGAACTGGACTCGCTGTTTGAGTTGCCCAAGAAGCGAGATCCTTGAATATACCTCCTTCTATACATACATATCTCAATTTCAGAGTATAAACAACTTTCTTGCAACATGATGTGGGAACTATTATCTTTCTTGTTGTTGGTGGTGGAAAAGATTGTGAGGGTGGCAATGATGTGGGAACTATTATTCTGCTCTGCCTCATCTAGTATGCAGACATGCTCTAGCTCATTTAGTATAAAAATATATAAAAATCTGCAAATTAATTGGATAACACAGTGTTTTACTAAATGTGTATATGCAAAATATTATATCTAAAGTGTACAAAATATCATATCTAGAATGTGCATTGAAAAACAATCCATACAAAACCAAAAGATAATAAAAGAAAATAAAAATTGACTTACGTTCATACACATCTTACCTGAAATACATGTGTGCTCGTATCACGCTGGCCTACTGACTTGGGTAAGCTATTCAATGGACTGAAATGTGGAGTGGCAGCCATAACTTTAACCGTAGTCGAGTCATATTTTTCCATATCATGTACCTACAGTAGTGGCTGCGCTACTCTTCCGCTTCGCTAGCACCTCTTTTATGCTACTTAAACTCACATATCACAAAAAAATGCTCAACACTCATGATACATGGTTGGTTTGAAGGACCAATAAGACCTTGTATCTAAATAAAGCTGTTGACACCATAAACAAAGAATTAGATCAAGAAGAGTTCAACTTATATTTCTCAATTGTCATAATAATTATTGGCTCAGTTTCATACCTTGGAGATCAGACAACATCAAGTTTAGGAGTAGTTTTCTGTGGAATTCTTGAGCGTGATGAACTTCACAAAGAAAAAATGTATGCTCTTTCACACCCTTAATTCCAAAAGTAGTAGCTTCTTCTCCAGCTGCTATAACTAATTTGTTATATGATATCTTGAAATACTATGGTTCCAATGTAGCTACTCCCTCAGAGACAGTTAGGCAATGAACCTATTATAGCATTTATAGATTGTTTATAATCATAGCAACAACATTATTTTCAAATCAAGTAAAACTTTCATGTAACAAAAATTAACAACATACCTTGATGTGTAGGATAGGCTCCGATCATCACTGGGTAATATTTTCAAAATAGTGATTAGTTTGCTGTATTTAACGGCCGAGGAATGCAAGATGGCTTTTCGTGTAAAAAATTATCAACCACTCTATAATGTCTTGATTAAGCTATTGGATGTGAAGAGACTGTCACTGTTGTCCTGCATCACTATGAGCTGAAATGTCTTCATTAAGCTAAAAATATGAAATGAAAACCTTGACCTATCATTGGATATCAAAACCAAATATAGAAACTGTTACGAAAACCTTGCCCAATAATTGGATATCCACACCAAATAAGTACCATATCAATAATACTATGGACTTACCCTATCAGCTTACCTCATCAATGACTGACCATTGACACAATTGTTTACTGACTAATAAATCTATTACGTAGAGTGATAAATCTACATGAACTAATAAATCTAAAAGTGCGGAGTATACTGACTCTTGTTCTTTTTTCTCCTCATAAGAGTAACATCATAAATCATTTTGAATATGCATAATAAGATAATATGAAGTTACCCCCGTTTAATCATGAAAGGCAGAAAAAAATAGTCGGACCTGAGTGCAATATGGCTTTTCGTGTAAAAAATTATCAACCACTCTATAGTGTCTTAATTAAGCTATTGGATGTGAAGAGACTGTCAATGTTGTCCTGCATCACTATGAGCTGAAATGTCTTCATTAAGCTAAAAATATGAAATGATAACCTTGACCTATCATTGGATCAAAACCAAATATAGAAACTGCTACGAAAACCTTGCCCAATAATTGGATATCCACACCAAATAAGTAACATATCAATAATACTATGGACTTTCCCTATCAACTTACCTCATCAATGACTGGCCATTGACACAATTGTTTACTGACTAATAAATCTATTACGTAGAGTGATAAATCTACATGAACTAATAAATCTAAAAGTGCGGATTATACTGTCTCATGTGTTCTTTTTTCTCCTCCTAAGAGCATCACTGTAAATCGTTGTGAATATGCATAATAAGATAATCTGAAGTTACCCCTGTTTAATCATGAAAGGCAGAAAAAAACAGTCGGAGCTGAGGTTTTATTCAATAATAAGGCATTGTCTCAGAAAATAGTAATCAATAAAACTTACAAAGTAAATATCAATGAATCATCAGGGCCTAAAATTTAAAAACCCTATAAACTATTAAACGCAATCCGCAACTTATTACCAACTAAAGCATCAACACAATATAAAGATCGTCACAGCTACCAAGTAGTTAAGGAATGGTCCAACAACTGAATATTATTTGCCAAGATCCAAACAGAATATAATAGTAAACAAATAATAAACAAAGACATAGTATTCACATTCATTTTATCATCACCCTCATGACTATGTAATTTTATCAAACACATGGCATTCACAACGCAAAAAATCATACTATCTCTAAATAAATGTGCTCCTGGTAGTGATCTCTGTGAAAATAAAAATAAACCATCTAGGAAACTAACAAAATTGGTGACCAAACAAAACCCATAATAGATAATCAAAATGTGAAAAAAATAGATCAGAAAAAGAGAACAAACTATATTAAAGGATATGAACAAACCCAAACTAAAAATATATATGAGCATAGACCAAAATGAACATAACCCTAGTATTATACAATCAAACAGAGAAATCGAAATCTTGATGTGAGAGTGATAGAAATAATATCTTGGATCTCAAACAATGAACCCGAAAATACTCCACGAAACAACCTGCAAAAAAAGAAGAAACTATGATTATTGATAATTTATTGAAATTACCTAAAAAAAAAAGTAGAATCCATGAATGAGAAATGTGAGAAGAGGGAGAAACTGAGAGTATCTGCAGTTCATGAGACGCTAAAGAGGGAGATAAAGAGGGGGTCGGGTGAGCTTGGGAATGAGGGGTAGGGTTTGAAGTGAGTTTGGTGTGGGTTTACCAAATTACCCTTGTGTTTGAATTAATTAGTGAGAAGAAAAAAGGGGGGAATTCAAAATTTTAAGGGATAAAAAAGGGAACACATCAAATTATTCATCGATGACATCATCTCTCAATGTGAACTTCCCTGCCCCCATAGTTGAAACATAATAAATCATTTACCCAAAAAGTTTGGTCTCACTTTGATATAAAATAGCCCATATAGTTCAAATGTCAAAGAATCAATCAACTAAATATTAGCATAAAGTACCCAAACAATATTACCTCTCTCGGCTCCAAATCTGAGATACCCATTACATCGTTTATACAGAACCCATAAATCATTCATACAGAACCTGCAATGAATTATTCAAACTGAGCAGAAAGTTAAAAATAACTAAATGATTGTGACACCCCGCCTAATTAAATACCGGGCGATCACTCCTTTATTAAATTAAATCAAGGTGAACAGTTGGTTCATTCTCAGCATAACTGTCGATAAAAAATAATTTTTCCAATTTAACACCCTAAATAATTAAGCTAAGTGTCAAAACCAATTTTAAACATTAACTTCCAAATTTTATTTAAAGAAAAGATTTATTTATTTTATTAACAAAGATCAATGAATAAGATTCACGCCACAATAAACTGGAACCAAAAATCCAATATATAAAACATCCATCAACGAATGTCAACATGCGAGAAAATAAAGTAATACATCCATCCTGAACAAAATCCCATAATAACGAACTAGGAAACAACTGAAATAACAATGTCCCAACATAAAGAAATAATGGAAAGGGCTACACATGCCCATCTGAATGAAAGTGCTAAGAGTGGATCTGAATGAACGAAGTTGTCTAATCAAAAGACCTACAACTCCCACCTAAGCTGCACCGCGTTCCTTCCAAGGGATCCTAAGCAAGACGCCCCTGTGGCTGGGCACCTGAAATACATACATATATATACAAGGGGGAGAGGGAGAGAGAAAACGGGTCAGAGCCCGAAAGTGTGTATGATTTAAAATTTGTTTAACAAGTATTTAAATTGATACAGGCCAATGCAACAACATATTAGTTCGACACTCTTTTGAGAAATTCTCACCTCTCTTCTAATGTGCACGCCTATCGTACTAACCTTCCCAAATGGTTTAACTTAACAATTTTTTATCATACTAACCTTCCCAATAATTTAATTTAACTTAACTTACTCATAAGTTTTCAAAACCGGACAATGTCATTGTTTAAAAAGGTTACTTTCAACTTATAGCACAACTCTCGTTTTAGCTTCATCAATTTATAAAGTTCCCAGTGACATATGATATTCTCGCAAAACAGTATTTATTATATGAGTCAACTACCATATCCTACTTATCAAATCAAAGTAGGCAGTTTAAATTCCACAATCTCATATATATATATTAACTACACGAATAATATATATATATATATATAACAGCACCCCAACTAAAGCTATGGTGCGTGCATACTTCCACTATCCCAAACCCCATACCACTCATATCAAGGGGAATACAAATTCGGAATCACTCTCGAATTGTATTAACACATACACAAACAATAGTGAGGCGAAGCATAGATTCCAAGTCACTAAGAGGATGGCACATACTCGCGTCTCTTAGGACCGTCTGAACTATTAATTCAATAGCCTGTACCAAGGATATCTATCTTCTAGGGTACAAGTCAATATCCCCCATAAAGGTCCCATCGAGATAAGACTTGTCCCAGCGCGGTAACCTCAAGGATAGCAAGTAGCGCGGTATGTTTTTCACATGCATATAATATATGTACACACAATCATATAAATATACCACTTTATCATATTAATATAGGTTCTTCTCATCACCCATAATTATACCATATATCCTTAATTTCACAGTTATAGAATTTCGCATAAGGTTTCGTCTCTAACCTTGACTCGAAGGGTTTTCTCACTAATTACGTGACACTCGTGGATTCTAACTATCCAAGTAGGAAATTCACTAGGTAGACGCCTATTCACTATCGTAAGTATTTGACGTAATCTCTCACTTGAAATGCGTAGTTTCATCATTCCTTAATTAATTGTCCCTAAAACGCAATTATCGTCTCATAATAAAGTTCCCATCCTTTAACCATATGTCCTACTGGTCTCTCCTATATCCCAAAACATTTTATTTATAATGCCCAAGAATCATTCCACGATAAATTAATTCAACTAATTAAACAAGGGGAAATAAGAGGCTGCCAGGAAGGGTCGATCGATCGACGACTGGGGCTCGATCGATCGAACCTTCGATCGATCGACGCTCTAGGGTCGATCGATCGATCAAACAGGTATTTCGATTTCTACAGAAGTGTAGTTACGGGTTTCATCAAAATTCTTCATCCAAATACATATTTTCCCAACACTAATCGTCCCAAAACTTATACCCCAAACATAATAACATATTACCAGATGTTTCTAACGTTAAGCATGCGTATAACCATCATTAAACATGATTAAACAACCTAAAATCTCATCTAATCATCAAGAACCCTAAGTTTTCTTTAACTTCTGTTCTAATCAGCTTTTCTCCGGAATTTCCTTCTACATAATCATCAAAAATCCGTGGGTTAATCATCTACATCCCATAAGGTTTCCAGAATATGGTTTTAATGACTTCTACATGCAAATTCCTATCAAGAATTGGGGTTTTCTTCCATAGATTATACTCCTAATCATTCCTAGACTAATATGAATATTGCACCAATGAAAATACGCAAGTTAAACACTTGCCTGGGATTTCAGAGGTCTGGTTTCCTGTTGATTTTGGTGTGGTTGCGTTCTCCTCCTCGAGATCTACGTGTTAGTGGTGACGGCGGTGCAAACGGTGGTGTATT
Organism: Sambucus nigra; assembly: GCA_949130495.1. Classification (NCBI taxonomy): domain Eukaryota; kingdom Viridiplantae; phylum Streptophyta; class Magnoliopsida; order Dipsacales; family Adoxaceae; genus Sambucus; species Sambucus nigra. The sequence continues at coordinate 215,314,288 of OX422214.1, read as the reverse complement.
TGGCCTTAAATCACCTTGAGAGCTCTCTCCTCTCTTCTCCAATGGCCGTACTAAATAGCTGACCTAAATAGCTGCTAAGGATGGCTGAAATTCGTGGGTTTAATTACCCTATTTTGTAAAATGACCAAAATGCCCTCCCGGGTCACTAATTAGGCCTAAAAACACCCCGAGACCCAAACTAAACCCCCGGGTACACTTTTCTGACTATCTCGACCCTTCCGGACGCATTGGCGCACTCAAAACGACCATACGGACAACTTATAAAATATTCCCTTTTTAATTAACATAATTAGTCCCGACGTGACACGGGCACGTCCCGACTGAAATTTCCGAAATAGTCATTTAATTTACTTATGACATTCCATATAACCAATATAATATATTACTATGCTCATTAGTAATATTCAACAAGTTTCCCATAATTACTAACTCTAGTCACGTTAATAATTATAACATAATTAATTTCCGGATTTTTATTAAATAAATCATCACATTAAATTTAATAAATCCCCAAATTAAATATAGCATAAAAATACGGGGTATTACATACTTCCCCCCCTAATAACGGAATTTCGTCCCGAAATTCGGAAAATAAGGCTTACCTGGTAAAAACAACTCTGGATATCTCTCGCGCATATCTGCCTCACGCTCCCAAGTGGATTCCTCCACATTATGATGCTCCCACTGGACTCGCACAAGTGGAACTACTTTCGACCTCAATCTCCTCTCACTATAGTCTAGAATAGCCACTGGTCTCTCTTCGTAAGAGCTATCCGACTGTAAGTCAATCTCATCTATCGCAATGTGCATATGGGCCATATCATCCCGAAGATATCGTCTCAGCGACGAGATGTGGAATACATCGTGGATGCGATGTAAATGTTCTGGCAATCCCAACCTATATGCTACCGGCCCAATCCTCTCGATGATGGGAAATGGTCCTACGTACCTCGGAGCCAACTTCCCCTTCTTCCCGAACCTCATCACTCCTTTCATAGGAGATACACGCAACAACACTTGATCTCCCACATTAAACTCTCGGAAGAACCGTTTCGCATCGACGTAGCTCTTCTGCCTGTCTTGGGCTACCCGAATACGACTCCTGATTATCTCAATCCTCACGGAGGTCTCCTGAATCACTTCTGTCCCTAATAACTTGTTGTCCCCCACCTCGAGCCAACAAGTTGGAGAACGACAAGGCCTGCCGTACAAAGCCTCAAATGGAGCCATGCCAATCGTAAACTGATAGGAGTTATTATAAGCAAACTCTACCAGTGGAAGGTGGGGCTCCCAACCTCCTCCGAAATCGAGAACACACATGCGTAGCATATCTTCTAACATCTGATTAGTACGCTCTGTCTGTCCATCTGTCTGTGGGTGGTAAGCTGAACTCAGTCTCAACTCTGTACCCATAGCCTCCTGAAAGCTTTCCCAGAAACGTGACACAAAAATCTTATCTCTATCTGATACAATATTCAGGGGCACCCCATGTAATCTGACAATCTCAGCGATGAACAACTGGGCATACTGACCCGTGGTATAATCTGTCCTCACTGGCAGAAAATGAGCCACCTTGGTCAAACGGTCTACAATCACCCAGATAGAATTGTGGCCCCGCTGTGATGTAGGCAACCCGGTAATGAAATCCATGGAAATACTTTCCCATTTCCACGCGGGTACTTCCAACGGCTGAAGTAATCCTGACGGTTTCTGGTGGTCCACCTTCACTAGCTGGAAAGTAGAACACTTGGACACAAATTCAGTGATGTCCTTCTTCATCCCACTCCACCAGTACTGTCGTCTCATGTCCTGGTACATCTTATCGCCTCCCGGATGTACTGCAAATCGGGACCCATGAGAATGAGTCATCACTTCATGACGTAGCTCCGCTCCTTCTGGGACCACTAATCTCCTATTAAACCGCAACCCTCCATCCGAACAAACAGAATAGGACTCATCACCCTCGGCTAGAAGTCGTACAATATGCTCCTGACAAAACGGTTCTGTGGTCTGTGCCTGTATCACCCTCGTAACAATCTCGGGTGTGACTGACATCACGGATATGAAAGAACGTGCTACTGCGTCCTGGTGACCCAACTCCTTCCACTTTGCTTTTCAGATGTCCGCTACATCGTCAACCGGTCTACGGCTCAACACATCAGCAACTATGTTGGCTTTCCCCGGATGATACAGTATATCGAACTGGTAATCTTTCACAAACTCTAACCATCTGCGCTGACGCATATTCAGCTCTCGCTGAGTGAACAGGTACTGCAGTGACTTATGGTCTGTAAACGGAATTTCTCGCCCAATAAGTAGTGCCTCCAAATTCTCAATGCAAAGACGACCGCAGCTAACTCCAGGTCGTGGGTGGGGTAATTCTTCTCATACGGCTTAAGATTGCGGGAAGCAAAAGCTATAGCTTTCTCCTCCTGCTGAAGTACTCCCCCAAGTCCTCGTAAGGACGCATCTGTGTAAACCAGGTACTCAACACCCGGCTTCGGTAAAGCAAGGACTGGTTCCGAAGTAAGCTTGTCCTTCAGCTCGTCGAAAGCCAACTGACAAGCGTCATCCCAGACATATGGTACCCTCTTGCGAGTCAGATTCGTCAATGGACCCGTTATTTTAGAGAATCCCCGAATGAACCTCCTGTAGTATTCGGTTAACCCCAAGAAACTATGCACTTCCGTCGGTGTCGTGGGCTGCCCCCACTCCCTCACCGCTGACACTTTGCTCGGGTCAACTGCTATCCCTTGCTCAGAAACAACATGGCCCAAGAATTGTACCTCTCACAACCAGAATCCACACTTCTCGTACTTAGCATACAACTGATGCTCTCGTAGAGTCTGAAGAACCTGCCTCAAGTGTTCGGCATGCTCCTCCTCGAAGTGTGAATATATCAAAATATCATCTATGAAGACGATGACGAACTGATCCAAGAACTCTCTGAATACTCGGTTCATCAAGTCCATGAAAACGGCTGGGGCATTTGTGAGTCCGAACGGCATCACTCTGAATTCATAGGACCCATATCTCGACAAGAAGGCCGTCTTTGAAACATCCTTCTCTCTAATTCGTAACTGATGGTACCCCGACCTCAGATCTATCTTCGAAAAGAAAGTTTCTCCCCTCAACTGGTCGAATAGATCATCGATTCACGGCAACGGATACTTATTCCGTATCGTGACCTTGTTCAACTCCCGGTAGTCCACGCACAATCTCAGTGAACCATCTCTCTTCTTTACAAATAAGACTGGAGTGCCCCAAGGTGAGGTACTCCTACGAATGAAGCCCTGACCTAATAGATGCTCAATCTGATCTCGTAGCTCTCGCATCTCTGCCGGAGCCATATGGTACGGTGCACGTGCTATAGGTCTCGTATCCGGCAATAAATCTATAACGAAGTCTATCTCACGACTGGGCGGTAGGCCTGGTATCTCCTGAAACACATCGGAATACTCCCTAACAACTGGGATCGAATCCAAAGGAATCACAACCTCCTTAGAGGTATCCTCCTCAATGTAATATAAATGAGCGGTCGAACCTCCCTCTGGGCGAGGCATCGCCACTACAAACATTTCTTGCCCCGGAATGGAAAAAACAATGCTCCCACCGAAGCAATCAATCATGGCTCTATAAGATGCGAGCCAATCCATACCAATGATCACATCATGCTCGTGCATGTCTAAGACTAGCATGTCTGCAGGCAATACCAAGCTACCAATCTCTACCCCTACTCCCCGGCATATAAAGAATATAAGCGACCCACTCCCCAGTGGTGAGTCGACACACGTCATAGTGCTCTCTGCTGCGGCTAACAACCCTAAGGACTTCGCAAAATGCGTAGCTATAAAATAATGCGTTGCCCCCGTATCAAACAAAACTTTACCCATAGTACCATGGATAGGAAACCTACCCTCAATCGCGGGTGGTGCCTGTGGAGCTGCTGCCTGGTGGACGTTATAGACACGTCCATACTGCAATTGCCCCTGCTGTACTGGAGCTGCTGGAATGGCTGGTAGGGCTGGCACCAGGGCTGGAGCTGGAAGGGCAGGTGGAAAAAGTGGTCTATGCGGCTCATTACGGGCTCCCTGCTGCTGTGGGGCCCTATCGCCCTCTGGGCAATCCTGGTGCCTATGGCCATATTTGCCGCACCCAAAGCATCTGCCTTTGAAATTACCGCCCCTCTGACCCTGCTGTCCACGGCCCTGTTGGCCGTTACCTCCTCGCCACTGGCCCTGTTGGCCCTGATGTGCACGTTGTTGACCTTGCTGGCCCTGCTGCTGTCCCTGTGGTCGGTGTTGGCCCTACTGATTAGACTGACCCTGATGGTCCTGCCTGAATCCTCCGAATCCCTGCCTAGAATCACCTGAACGGAATCTGTAAGGACACAAATTTCCAATTGAGTCCATATATATAGTTTTGGCTCAATTCCGGACAAAAACATTTTTTCATAGGATTTTATTTAATTGTAATATTCAAGACCTATGAAGTATATGTTGAAGACGTAGCGGCAAAGAATTTAAAGCTTCATCAAAATGCCGGTTTATGTGCCTCGTTTCTACGTTATCAACTAAGGTTCCATGCTCCCAAGGTATGAATGTAATTATATTTATATAGGAACTTGGAACTTTGTTTATTTGGGTGATTAGGTTTAATACAACCTTGTTTATTTCAGAAATTATTTCAAAAGGACTTTATATTAATATCTATATATAAATGTTTCTGGGCCAAAATAGAATTTAACAAAATTTCTGAAACTCGTTCGAAGTTTCGTTCGAACGAGATTTTTCGTTCGAACCAAACTTCGTTCGAACGAGACTGCCTTTCTAACCAAACTGGTCAGTCGTTAGATAAGTCGTTCGAACGACTTTCTCGTTCTAACGAGATATCTAACGAGGTTCTAACGAGCCCAGGCTGGTCGCTCGTTAGAAGCCTCGTTCGAACGACAGTCAAAGTCGTTCGAACGAGAACGCCAGGGCGGGAACAGTTTTGAGCAGTTTTTTGCAGTTTTCTCCCACTTTCCCCACTTGGTTTTTAACCAACTTTTACATACTTTATTATGTGCGGGAAACACATTTTCCAAGATAACTTTTCCTAACTTTTTCATTTCATATCCATCTCTTAGAGAGAGTTTGAGAGCTAATCTTTTTAGGGAAAATGTTCATGTTTGGAGAGTCAATTTCTAAAGAAAAATTCATACACACTCTAGTTTACACCCAATAGTTGTTTATCCAAGTTCCATATATACATATCTTTACTTGGAGTTTTTGGCACCGGTTTTTCTCTACCGAATTCAAGAGACGTTTCGGGTTTGCTTCTACACCCCATCACAAAGAAGACCTTTGTTGAGATTCTACCCGTTTGGAGAAAGGCTCCATGTTCGGGTGACGGTGACCGTTTAAAGTCCTATCGGTGTATTCCGAGACCACGGTGGAGCTCCGTTGGTTATCCGCTAATTGGAGGTTAGTACAAGAAGGAGCATCACGGCTTGAGAGGGTTCGAGTTTAGGAAGTAAGTCTTTTGTCTTGTATTTTGTAATACCATTTTTAGTGGATTTGAGGCTAGGGCCGTCCCGAGGTTTTTTCCCGTTAGTGGGTTTTTCCTCGTATATCGCGGTGTAGTGTGACATTGTTTAATTTTATCTTGCGTAAAATTTGGTTTATTCAAGTCACTTGCATTAATATGGTTTCGCCTAACTTTGAATAATTGTTAATGATGACTTAGGCAAATTCTAGGACTTGAATTATTGTTTTAATTTGTTTCTTAAGATATTAAAACCCGGCCTTGTTTTGTTTTGTGGAACCATCACTTGTATTTAACGCTTCCGCATTTGTTTAAAAAAAAGGAAATTACTATTTTAATTTGAGATTATTATTTCAAACCCGGGGATCCAACTCCGCGTCTACAAATTGGTATCAGAGCCAAAAACGATAAATTATTTCGTTAAAGATCCTTAATTTTTGGCTAAAATGGATTTTTCCCCATTTTCAAAATTTCCTATTTTTGATGGTTCTAACTACGCGTATTGGAAAGCGCGAATGAGATCGGCACTAAAATCTATCGACGAGAGAGTTTGGATGTCTGTTATTAACGGGTATTCCCCACCAACTCATCTTATTGAAAATGAACGTGTTTTAAAACCCGTCGATAGATGGACTGAAAATGAGTTTAAACTTGCCAACTTTAATTCCCGTGGTTTAAATGCCTTATTTAGCGCTGTCGCACCGGATGAATTCCGACGTATTATGACGTGTGAAACCGCTAAAGAAGCTTGGGATATTTTACAAATAACTCATGAAGGAACTAGTGTCGTTAAAGCTTCTAAACTTCAAAACCTCACCACTCAATTTGAAACTATCAAAATGGATGAAAAAGAAACTTTTGATAAATTTTATGCTAGACTTTCAGATATTGTTAATTCATCCTTTAACTTGGGAGAGAAAATACCTGACGACCGTGTAGTAAAGAAAATTTTAAGGTCCCTACCCGATAGATTTATTCCAAAGGTGACCGTTTTAAATTCTTTACCCACTTTAGCCTCTACGAAACTAGAAGAGCTTGTAGGTGATTTACAAACCTATGAACTGGATATGTTTCCCTCTAAAAATGAAAAGAAAATCGAAAAGGGCGTTGCTTTAAAAGCCCGCAAAGAGGTTAAACAAGTAGTAGAGAGCGATAGTGATAGTGACTCGGAAGATATGGCTTTGTTTGCTCGTAAATTTAGAAAATTTCTTAAATTTAACAAAGATAAAGTTAAAAATGATTTTAAGAAATTTGAATCTTCTAAACATGATAAAAACGAGAAGATTTCTAAAGCCGATAAGATCCCTAAACCTAGTAATGAAAATATTGATAGGGACGAGTCTAATAAATGTTTTGGTTGTGAAGGTTATGGCCATAGGGCTTTTGAGTGCCCCACTAAACTAAGGAAAGAGGGTAAACGACCCATTTCATATAATGCGACCCTTAGTGATAGTGATAAGGAAGAGAAGCCCGAATCCCCCACTAAGAAAAATTTTGTGGCTTTTATGGCACATGTGAGTGATAATGAGAACTCATCGGATAATGAAATTATAGCACATGCCACTTCCAAGGTCATTGTACATGATTCTCTTATTTTTGATGATAGTAAGAGTGAAAAAGAAGAAGAGAGTGAAAATGAAGATGAGGTTGATATGAGTGAACTTCAAAATGCTTTTCATGAATTATATAAAGAATCTATTAAATTGAAAAGAGCTAATTTGAAGTTAGAAGCGAGTTTAAGAGAGAGTGTCAAGGTCATTGATGAAAGTGCCTTAATAGAAGACCTTAGGACACATGTGAGGACTCTTCAAGAGAAGCTTGAATATGTAGAAGGCGAGAGAGATAGCCTTAGGGGTTTAATGGAATCCTTGAAAAAGGAGCTTCTTGCTTTTGAAGAGCGTAATTCTTTACTAGAATCTAACATTGTTGAATTGGAAAATAAATTAAAAGATTCTAGTAATGTCAAATTTGATTTGGAATGTCGTTCGGAAAAACTTGATAAAATGTTAGGAACAATCCAAATTAAAAATGACACTTTTGGTTTAGGCTTCAATTCTTGTAATGATTTTAACCCTAAAGTCAAAACCAATTTTTTAGGAGAATCTTCTAGGAATGCATTTAATGATCACTCCTTAGATAAATCTTTTCGACATGCTCTTACTTGTACCCATTATGGTCGACAAGGTCATCTTAGGAAATTTTGTTTAGATCTTAAACGAATTCCTAGAAAATCCCATAGTAAAGTAACCACGATAGCTAATGTTTCTACACCCCAAGATAGTAATTCTTCATTAGTTTGGGTTAGGAAATCCGACTTGGTTGCCTTACATAATATGGATTCTGATTCTCATTTACTTACACATGACTCCTCCCTTGCTAAATATAAAGGATAATTGTGTTAGTGTTTGCATACTTTAGCGTTTGTACTTCATGCTATATTCATATGCTAAAAGTATGCTTGTTTAGTAATTTTCTAGTCATTGCCTTACTTCATATCACATGCTAGAAATTATGACTTGTTTATCTTTTTGTATTATCTTTTGTGTTTGATTTAACTGCAAAATATAAAAAGATTTTTGTTTATCATTTGTGTTTTATTTATTTCATTTATGCTTAATGAAAACTACAAATGATTTTTTGTTTAGTCTTTTGAGTATATATCTTTATTTTTGATTAAAAATGTTAAAAACTCAAAAAGATTTTGTTTTGTGTGTATTTTAGTTTGACACACTTCATGTGGCATATACTTGTGTTTGAATCCCATCATTTACGCTCCCACGTGGCTAGAACTTTTGGTTTAGATTTTCAATCCTTAAAATGTTCTTTACCATTTTTATGGAGTAGTTGGATTTTGTATTGTTCAAATGGATTCTATTTCTATATGCCTCTTTTCACACATGCACGAGCTTTTTTGAAATCTCAATGTCACATGTTATATTTGAGCTTTTTGAGGTGTTCTCCTACCAATCTAGTCATCTACATATCTATGACCTAGGAGGACTAGTGCATGTCAAAATCCGTTGCATGTGAGATTTGTGCGAAAAATGAAAAACATGATAAATAAATATATGCACGGGGAAGGGCTCCGAAAGGATAAATTAAATCCTTTGCGATTGTAAGCCACCGTTGATTGGATCTAAAAGAAATACGTGATCCAAAGGCCTAAAAACAGAATATTTGGCATTCAAAGAAAGCAATTGCCAAGGCCTATGTTTGTTTGATATATTCATTCAAAAACAAAAGAATATATATGCTTATTGAGGGAGAATTGGATGGTATATCAACGGTTTGCACAATGTCCGTTTATCCTAGTTGTCTTTAATGTCATGACTCTATTTGGTTTGTAGAATCACCATCATGCTAGGCTTGTATGCATTGTGTATGTTTGTTCATTGAGTTCAATCTTTATATTGTCACATGAGGTTATATTTAACTGTGATGAAGTTTGCAATCAAATGAGAACTCCGTGAACGTTTCTTAAGTGTTTGGGTCTAAATTTAATTGTTGCTTGTTCACACCCCTACACTTCCGTTTCCATATGACACATTTTTGCCATACGAGTGTGCAAACTTATTGTATTTTGTGTCATGTGTGTGTTTATATCTATATATATATATATATGATATTTGTTTGTCTTTGCCTTGTTTTTAATTGCCCATATGCTTTCATGTTTTATCACTTTAAGCTTTCACTTGCTGTTTCTTAGTTCTTTATCCTTTGCCTATTCCCGAACAAAAAGGGGGAGAATGATGATAGGGGGAGAAATGGTATCTAATCCTATTATTATCGTATCTTCGTTTGGGGGAAATTTATCTTAGGGGGAGACGTCTTTCTAAGTAGGTCATGTGTTTAAAGGGAGAATTAATTTAGGGGGAGTAATTAATTAAAAATTGCATTTAATATTTTGATATTCCCTATGCATTTGATGAGTTTGCTTAAGTGTGCAGGAATTATTCTATAGCGGCATCTTTCTATGGCAAAGAGTTTAATCCTTGGGTTGAGTCAAGATTGGGCGGGTTATGTTTTGAGTCTAGTGAGCTTGACGGCCCTTTAGGATTTTTCTTTGGTTTTTGTCCCGGAATAGCCAAAGGGGGAGATTTGTAAGGACACAAATTTCCAATTGAGTCCATATATATAGTTTTGGCTCAATTCCGGACAAAAACATTTTTTCATAGGATTTTATTTAATTGTAATATTCAAGACCTATGAAGTATATGTTGAAGACGTAGCGGCAAAGAATTTAAAGCTTCATCAAAATGCCGGTTTATGTGCCTCGTTTCTACGTTATCAACTAAGGTTCCATGCTCCCAAGGTATGAATGTAATTATATTTATATAGGAACTTGGAACTTTGTTTATTTGGGTGATTAGGTTTAATACAACCTTGTTTATTTCAGAAATTATTTCAAAAGGACTTTATATTAATATCTATATATAAATGTTTCTGGGCCAAAATAGAATTTAACAAAATTTCTGAAACTCGTTCGAAGTTTCGTTCGAACGAGATTTTTCGTTCGAACCAAACTTCGTTCGAACGAGACTGCCTTTCTAACCAAACTGGTCAGTCGTTAGATAAGTCGTTCGAACGACTTTCTCGTTCTAACGAGATATCTAACGAGGTTCTAACGAGCCCAGGCTGGTCGCTCGTTAGAAGCCTCGTTCGAACGACAGTCAAAGTCGTTCGAACGAGAACGCCAGGGCGGGAACAGTTTTGAGCAGTTTTTTGCAGTTTTCTCCCACTTTCCCCACTTGGTTTTTAACCAACTTTTACATACTTTATTATGTGCGGGAAACACATTTTCCAAGATAACTTTTCCTAACTTTTTCATTTCATATCCATCTCTTAGAGAGAGTTTGAGAGCTAATCTTTTTAGGGAAAATGTTCATGTTTGGAGAGTCAATTTCTAAAGAAAAATTCATACACACTCTAGTTTACACCCAATAGTTGTTTATCCAAGTTCCATATATACATATCTTTACTTGGAGTTTTTGGCACCGGTTTTTCTCTACCGAATTCAAGAGACGTTTCGGGTTTGCTTCTACACCCCATCACAAAGAAGACCTTTGTTGAGATTCTACCCGTTTGGAGAAAGGCTCCATGTTCGGGTGACGGTGACCGTTTAAAGTCCTATCGGTGTATTCCGAGACCACGGTGGAGCTCCGTTGGTTATCCGCTAATTGGAGGTTGGTACAAGAAGAAGCATCACGGCTTGAGAGGGTTCGAGTTTAGGAAGTAAGTCTTTTGTCTTGTATTTTGTAATACCATTTTTAGTGGATTTGAGGCTAGGGCCGTCCCGAGGTTTTTTCCCGTTAGTGGGTTTTTCCTCGTATATCGCGGTGTAGTGTGACATTGTTTAATTTTATCTTGCGTAAAATTTGGTTTATTCAAGTCACTTGCATTAATATGGTTTCGCCTAACTTTGAATAATTGTTAATGATGACTTAGGCAAATTCTAGGACTTGAATTATTGTTTTAATTTGTTTCTTAAGATATTAAAACCCGGCCTTGTTTTGTTTTGTGGAACCATCACTTGTATTTAACGCTTCCGCATTTGTTTAAAAAAAAGGAAATTACTATTTTAATTTGAGATTATTATTTCAAACCCGGGGATCCAACTCCGCGTCTACAGAATCGCTTAGCAGGGTCCCCCTGATGGGAACTCTGCTCGTGCTGACGAGTCTGTCCATGAGTTAGCGCCCCATCGGCACTATTACCCCCGGTCCTGCCCTGCTGGCTGGACTCTCCTGCTCTCTTGCTTCCCTGAAGATGGAAGCGGTGATCCTGGCAATGTAGTAACGCTGCATTGAGTACGTCAGTGAAAGTACTCAGGGATAGATTTCCAATAAGGTGCTGACGGATCCTCCAAGCTAACCCGTCGACGAACAGCCAAATCTTCTTGCCCTCAGTGGGTGCCTCATCCGGCACAATAGTGAGAAGTCTCATGAACTCCTCCTCATACTCAGCTACAGTAAGGTTCTCCTGCTTCAGATTTAGTAATTTCGGCCTCATCTCAGTCTGCACTGCGGGTGGAAAATACTTGCGGTCAAACCGCTCCCAGAACAACTGAATAGGGATCGTGTCCCTCTCCTCCAAAGTAGTAGTGGACTCCCACCACTGTAATGCGGCTCCCACCAGCTTGAAAGAAGCCAATAACTGCTTTTGTACTTCGGTGCACTCATACATGCGAAGATGCCGCTGGATGTCTTTCTTCCATTGGCTAACCGTGACAATGTCGGAGCTACCGGAGAACTCAGGGGGATGTGCTTTCTGAAAAGCATCCCGAACCCTCTCCCATGCAGATGGAAGCTGTGCTGGTACTGGCGCCACTGCCTGGACCTAGGGTGGAGCCTGCTGAATCACCGCTATCGCGGCATTCACCGCTTGAGCAACAATAGCGGCTACTTCATTCGCATTCATTGTGCCTGGTGCCGGAGCTGCTGGCTGCTCGGCTTGGGCACGCCTATCTTTCGGAGCACGTCTCGGAGGCATCTGAAATGTGAACAAGTTTATTAGTCTACAGTTATCAACAAATCTCGAATAGCTTAAGACTTAAACGTAAAAGCAAGAATACAACAGTCCTAAAAATAGGGCTCTATAGAAATAACGTTAAGCTGAAAGCGAAATAAGCCGTACAGATCCTATGGACACTAGAACCTGATGCTCTGATACCACCTGTGACACCCCGCCTAATTAAATAACGGGTGATCACACCTTGATTTAATTTAATAAAGGAGTGATCGCCCGGTATTTAATTAGGCGGGGTGTCACAATGATATAAAATAAAATATAGTGGAGACAGAGTACTGCTTTGGTTGGTCTTAGACAGTGAGGGGATTGGGGAAATGGGGTGATGAGAGGACTAATATGTTGCATCCGATACCGAGAATAGATTACTATCATGTTGCATCCAATACCGAGAATAGATTACTCATATGGTATTCAAATGGCTGGGTTAAACAAAAGTTTAGTTAGAAATTCATTCAATAAAATAATTTATTCAATAACATATATGGAGGAAGAATCTTTACAAATTCATTCAATAAAAAAGTTTCCAAAAAACCATGATTTAAGTCCAAAATTTCAAAACAAAAACATTCTAAAAGGCCCAAACAAAGAATCTAGAAAATATCTACAAAATTAGTAGGTGTGATGAGTATGAGAAAACCACAAAGAATATAGATCTGCGGCGAAACCAACAGAATCAGCCAATTTTATGCAAATATCTACAAAATTAGTAGGTGTAGTGCGTATGAGAAAACCAATTTTATGCATGGATCTAGAAAGTTAGGATAAAAAATTAGCGTATGCCATTTTCAAAACCCTACGCACCTCAAATCTTGGACCTCTCTACTCCACAGTACCATACAAAGACCAGTCGTCGATGCATCTGGAAACCTCCTGACCATCGATTTCAACAATGACAAAGAAAAAACCATCATCAATGATTCAACCGAACGAACAAAAAATTCAACCGACGGTGCTCAGCTTTATTAATTGAATACATCATCAATGATTTAACCGACGGTGCCCCAGCGTCGATTAGAAAATTCTCAATTCAAGATCCGACCATAAACGAACAGATATAAGGATCAAAATAAACGAACATATATAAGGATATAAGGATCAACTTCCTCACTTAATGATCGTAGTTCAGACTTGTACAGAATAAGGGTTTGGTATTTGAAATAGTTCTCAGCGTCTTTAATTTATCATACCCATTTGAGATTCGGCAAAAATGATTTTGGTACTTGAAATACCCATTTGAGATTGGCCAAACTTCATCCTCTTTAATGGCCGAGCTATACCAAACTGGACTAGCATGCCCTCCAAGCTCCTTAAAGGCAGAGAGACGGAGAGGCAGACCGGGTCTGAAAAGTGGGAGGGTGAGTTCACAGGAGAGGATGTGTGTTTGAGAGGGAGGGAGAGAAAGGCAGAAAATGAAAACTCAAGTTTATTCCTCTGCCTCATGTATCCATAATGGGCGTAGGTGAGATATTGTGAGGCTCGAGGTCTGCGTCCAATAAAGAGAGATATTTTGAGGCTCGAGGTGCAGCTAATGGGGGTGGGTAAGAGTCAAATGGTAAATTTGCAGTGCACGTGGCTCCATATTTAGTCATCAGATACAAACTTTCAACATTCAACCTCAAACTCAACCTTTAGATCCTCTTTTATTATTGTTTTTACTAAAATACCCCAAATTTCAAATTAAAGTGTTATTTTGGAAAGCAAAAAAATAAAAGAAAGAAAAAATGTGAGGGACAAAATAGATATTATAGGAAGAATCATATTGATGACATCATTATTGAAACTTGTGACATACACAAGTTTCATAATTTATTATATATATATATATATATATATATATATATATATATATATATATATATAGGTGTCCAGACACAGGGACTCCTGGATGATGATTCCTTCGAGTCAGATGTTGCTGTAGCAGCTGTGGATGCATGCATGTTTATTTTTAGACGCTTCTATTATTATGATCTAGAGAGGAAGCATTGTAGTATCACTCGGGCCGAAAGTCCAATTGTATTTATTTGTTATTTTACCGCCTTTTAGTGCGACATTCGATTTGGTTTGTACTATGTTAAATCGAGTGTTCAGTTATTTATTTCTTTTCAGTTTTCGTATATATAAACCGTGTGGATGTTTATTTCAAGGGTTTGTTTAAAAATATTAGTTAAATAAAATTTTGATGCTAGACTAATAGGTTATTAGTAATTAAATTGATTTTGGGCGGTGATGCTAAGAATGAACCATATGAGACTCCTATTATAATTTGGTATAGGATTGATCACCCGGTATTTTATTAGGCGGGGTGTCACAAAATCAAAGTAAAAGTTTAAAGGACATGAAAAGATAATTTCAAGTGTAACATGAGTTGGGGCGTAACCCCGAATTTTGTCTTTGACTGGGTACAAAAGAAAAGTGGAATAATGTGAACATTTGAAAATTATTAAAACACATGTAAAGGAACTCGGATGACATCGGGATAGTTAAGGAGGCCCCGAAGCCTTGTGGTGAAAGACCCAAAATAACTGACGAGAGCATATGGTACACATAATCAGCGGTATGGAGCCCATTAAAGTATATGGTTATTTGAAAATTCCGAGAAAAGATAAAGGAATAAGGAACATGTCAAGAAATGGATTGCGTGGTGAAACTTGCTAATACAGCCTAACTTGAATGAATTATTAAATATTTTGTTAAAGGTTAAAATGTACAACTAAATGAGAAATTGATTAATTTCCATAAGGTAAAGGAAGGGTAAATTGAATGGGGAAATGGGTGGTTAATCAACCTAAGTGGTTAAAACCATAATTAGCACAATAATGTTTTGTAAAAGGTTTTTCAAAGGATAAATGAGTATTTTCTAACACGGTGTTTGCGGTTGTTGAAAGGACGGTTTGTAAATATTAATGTGGATTATGTGAAATAATAAAGGGTAATTTAGGTGAAGATTTTTCTTTCGATCAAACCAAGTGTAGTTGTTTGAAGAATTTAACCGCAAGTGTTAAATAAATTGAGAAATGTCATAATGAGAAAAATGAAGCCTTTTATAAGATTAATGTAAATTAATATGGATAAATAAGGTTTTTGGAAGTAAACTGTTACATGCATTAAGTATATGTATATGTATATGTATATTTATATATGTATACAAGGTAGTTGCATGTGCACGTAAGTATAACGTGTTATTGTCTTCTTTCTGTCGTTCTATTCTGTACTGCATTTGAATATTTCCCACTATGCATTTAGCTCACTTACTCTCTTTGTTTCGACAGGTTGAGAGCGTTACACTGGTAAGTAGTTTCTTTTTTATTATATTTGTATCTCTATATGCTTGAACTTCAGGGTGCTCCCCATGAGACGCTCATGTAGTTTAATTTGAAACTCGAATCGCGTGCTAAACAAGTGAAATGATAGTTAATATAAAACTAGAGTAACAACATTATATAGGTTGTTTCATTGCACTTCACACCTAATGATCAGGTTGGACCGGGTTGACTATAGGTAACCCATAAATACGGGCTGGAGCGTTACATTATTCATGTAAAATTATAACGTAATTTGAGGTATTTTAGTGCGAGAGGCCGCCAAAATAAATAAATCATGCAATCCTTTGTGACCAACCTAGGATTGGCAGAATGTCAACTCCTCCCCAGTTATGGAAGTGGTAGCACCATTTTTTTCTAATTAAAGTATTCCTTATGTTTGTTGTTTGAAAAAAAATATGTTAAATTTTATTTTTATTTATTATCATAACTTTTTTTTTCTTTCTTTTCGAACACATTAGTTGAAAAAACAGTTTTGCTTACCGACAAGCCTAGTGTGTATAGAAAGACTCGGGAGTTAAATGATGTCTCATATTGTTTTGAGGATGTAGTGGATGGTAAAGAGGTATTATATACTCACTTTAAATTCATGATTGGTGGGTGTTATAAATGTAGGGCTTTATAGAAAGAAAAGTTAGGTTTAAATAAAAACATTCCTAACTAACTCTTTGCATTATGTATGAAATTTTCCCCTAACGTAAAACATATATCTATTTGATATATTTTTCATATTCTTGATGATATTGATATAGTAATAGTTTTATTCTTTAAATTGAGCTAGTGTATATTATTTTTTGAAGTTGTGTTTTATTCATTTTGATTAGTTATTTATTTATTACTCTTTTTTAAACTTATGCGAATGTATATGAATGCAAAATTGAAAGAGGCACAAAATGATGTTAAGTGAGAGATAAGACATATAAAGATATTATATGTCGGAATGAACATATGATAACATTATGTAGGGGAGTTGGTATCCAACCTACATCTGTAGGGACGAGTCCCTCTCAACTTTATGAGGATGAGAGTGAGTGATTGCAAAATTTGATTGAGAATGGAGATGATCATCGTTCACATGAGGTTCATGAGATAAAGGAATCAATATCCCAGACTACCCGTAAAAATTTTCACATATATTTCAAAGTGCAGGGTTCCCAATATCGACAAATGATACTCTATGTACTTCCGATCTAAATGTTTCTGGTCATGGTAAGCTAATACATAGCTGCTATAATTATTTTATTGGAAATATTATAACTTCTTTATATTATGGATGACCGTGAGAGCTCATGATTGAACTCTAGCGTGGTTAAAACTTATCATATGAACATTATTATGTCAAAATGGTGGATTGTTGTTTTGTTGATGAATCTGATTTTGCTAATTAAACAACTTGGATTTCATCTACAAACAAAGAAGAATTAGCCAAAATTTTCTAAAAATATACCACTTTTCATGTAGTATCTTTATATTAGGCATTCCCATGCATGCAAGTTATTGAACTCCATTAGTGCTTAAATTTACAACATATATTTTATTACATCGAATTGGTGGAAGAGAATGAATTAATGGATCATTGCTTGTGTTATTGAATATGATTTTCTTAATTAAACAAATTGACTTTCATGTACAAACAATAGAGTCTACAATTTTTTTCTATAAATATAACCTTTCTTTGCTATATTATTTTTATATTAGGCATGGTCATGTAGGCCAGTGACTGAACTCTTGTATATCTAAATTTATAGTTTGAACTTTATTTTGTCAAATTGGTGAAAGGTATTTAATTGATGGCTTGTTGTGCTGTTGAATATGATTTTGTTTATTAAACATGATAGATTTCATGTATAAATAAATAAGATTTTTTTTGAAATTTTCTAAAAGTATAGCCCTTTTCCCTATTAGTATGTTCATATTATGCATGGTCGTGTAAGCTAGTGATTGAAATTTAGTGTTTGTAAAGTTTATAGTATGAACTTTAATACGTCACATTCGGGGAATGGATTGATTTTTTGGATTATTTTCGCATTGTTGGATATGATTTTGTTAATTAAACATTTTGGACACCATCTATAAATAAAAGGAAATTATGTTGAAATTTTCTAGAACTGTAAAGATCTTTTAAATGATCAGCTAAAAGGGTTTGGGTTCATATTTGGTGTTGTAGTTTTTATCGTGTTTAGGTCTTACTTAGGTCATTCTTTTACTTTTGTGTTTAATCAATAAAGCTTTAATTTAACGTGTTTATGGCTCTATGACATGGCTAAATAATATTTCGTAGATAATTAAGTAGTTCCAAAGGCATGGGTACCTAGTTTACATTCACTTTAAATTCAAATTTTTAGATTCCGTTAAGGGACTTGTTTGCTTTTTATATATTAAATAGTTGATTTTTAGAGAGTAATAATTAAAACATGTTGCATATGCATTAAACTATTATGAAGTATTTAAATTTAATAGTCTCTCTTTGGGTAGTGTATGGACATTGAGAACAATATCAAGGCAAATTAATTCACTAGAAGAAAAAAAATTCTATTTGTCATTGTTTTAAAATAACCATTTTATCATTTTAGATCAAAATGACATAAATTTCATATTACTATATTTTATATAAATTTCATATTACTATATTTTATATCACGGTTTATCAAAGAGTAATTTTTTATCAGGTTTTGTTTTAAAAATTGTGATTAAATACCTAGAAAAATTTCCCCTTAAATGGCAAAGATATCTTAATCTCGGTTCCTTAAATTGCACAACTTTTTCTTTCTTCAAATTGCCCACTGAACGGAAATTGCGACCCATGAATCTCTCTCTCTCTCTCTCTCTTGGGATTCTCTGCTCGTCTCCCTCACACTTTCTTCTCTGATGATTCCTTCTCTCTCTATGTATTTTTGGGCCCCTTTAATTTATTATCACTCCATGAATACACACACACACACACACACACACACACTCTTAGCTTAGTATGAGGGTTTATAATTTTTTTATTTGGTTCAGGGTTTATAATTGTTTTATTGAGGTTTTACAATTTTTGCAATGGTTATTCAACTATATTTATTATGATACTCATATTGATGCGGGAGTAAAGTGATATCCCCCTCTTCGAGTTTTAGCTACCATATCATTTTTTTGATCAATGTTGTTTTACATTTAAAGGTATTTTTTATCCCCCCTATAAATTTAGTATCGATGGGTAATTATTGAATTTGAGTTAAACATGATCATAAACTTTATTACGATTGCAGCTGGATTTAGTTTGTTCATTACTTCATTGTGAAAACTAGTGATTATTATAGAATAATTTATGAGAGGAAAATATTCCTTTTAAATTCATTGCAAAAGAGGATGTGAGTTTGAGTGAGTATATGCAAAATGGAATAATGTGTGTAGACACACCATTCTAGTAGCCCTAAGCACCTACGAACATAGGTCCCTAGCACCAACTCGTTCATCGCAAACCTTAGGTTAAACTATGAGTACCGATCTAGAGGCTACCAGGCACTCCCGGGCCCCATTTGTTTTCGATCAACTTTCTCTGCTAAGCGAGCTCTTAATGAATCTTTGAAGGGATCTGAATCTCCTTTCTAACAGTCCACCCCGTGCACAAATTGGCCTTACAGTTCGTATAAATGGTCTGTTTTACTGTCGAAAACTGATTTGAAGGCCACTGGGTGCTCCCAGGCCCATTTGTAAGGCCTCTTTTGAAAAGGTTCTCAATTTTGTTTTTCTCAAAAACAAAATAAATAAGGATATTGAGTGTCTTGCTGTGCCTTACATTAATTGTATTGATTTTAATCAAACCTTTGATGTTGATTATTTTGCAAATGAATAATTCATAACTGATCTTAATAAGGAGACTAACAAACAACATAACCGTGTTCATATTAATTATGATGAGACTGTTGTTATTAATCTCGATTCTAGTAGCCATCGACGCGACATTAAGATAGGGTCTACCTTTACCGAGCATGAATGTGTACAATTTGAGGAACTACTGAAGGAATTCATGGACATCTTTGCCTAGTCCTACACATGGTCGGAATTGACCCAAAAATAGATCAGCATGAGATACTAATATTCCCATAATACAAGTCGGCCAAATGGAAGATAAGGAAACTTCGCACCGAATGGCCACTGCAAGTCAAAGAGAAAGTGGTTAAATAGCTGAACGTGGGGTTCATTCGGGTAGTCAAATGTCCTACATTGCTTGCCAATATTTTCCCCATGCCGAAGTCAGGAGGAAAAGTCCATATGTGCGTCAACTATCAGGATTGGAATAAATCATTCTCAAAAGACGATCACCCATTTCCCAACATCAATATAATCGTGGACAAAACATCCTGTAATGCCCTTAAGTTGTTTGTTGATGGATTCACTAAATATAACCAGATTAAGATGCACCCTTAGCATCAGGATAAAACTACCTTCATCACCTCATGGGGATATTTCTTTTATACTCTCATGCCATTCGGATTCAATAATGCCGAAAATACCTACCAAAGGGTTACCACAACCATCTTGCATGACCTTATTCACAAGGAGGTAGAATTTTACATAAGTGACATGATCATAAATTTTGAGACTTGAGAAGTTCACATTCGTTCTTCGAACGACCGCGGTAGTATCATATGCGGCTAAATATGTATGAATGTGTTTTCTGCATCATGAAAGGAAAACTCTTAGGATTAATGGTAAGTGAGAAGGTAATCAAAGTAGACCCTGCCAAGATGAAAGACATACTAGAGATGCCACCACCAGGGATGGATAAGGAAGTTCGAGGATTCTCTAGTAAACTATAGTACATCAGTCGGTTCATTAACTAACTGACTTCTATCTGCGAGCCGATCTTCAAACTTCTTCGAAAGAATTCAACCGAAGTCTGGAATGAGGAATGCTAAGAAGACTTTGAACGAATCAAGCAATACCTCACCCGACCTCCAGTCCTTATGCCCCCGCAACCAGGTCTCCCCTTCCTCCTATACTTCACAATAACAGATTATTACAGTCGGGGTTTTTATGGACCAATACATTGAATAATTCGGCAAGGAAAATTCATTTATTACGCAAGTAAAAAATTAACTGAGTACGAGGTCAACTACAGTGCTTTGGAGAAATAATGTGTTTCCCTGGTTTGGGTCACGTAGAATTTACGACACTACATGTTTGCCTTCCCCATCAAACTAGTATCCGGTATGGATCCCATTAAGTACTTGCTAGAAAAGACTGCTCTGTTAAGTCGAATGGCATGTTGGTTGATACTGCTAGCCGAGTTCGATATTATATATGTCATGCAAAAAGCTATAAAAGGGAGAATCATCTCCGACTACCTTGATGATTACCCCATATATTCTTTTCACCTCTCAAGAGGACCTTAGATGGAAAATGTTCTTTAATGGAGCTAACAATAAAAAAGGATACGACATTTGGAACTCCTGATCACCCATGATGACTCTCACACCCCCATTTCCATCAAATTAGACTTTCACTGCACCAAAAATATGACTGAGTATGAGGCATGCACTATAGGCTTCAAAATCATCCTCAAGAAAGTAATTTGACACCTACATGTCTACGAAAAATCTGCCCTCATCATCAGCCAAATCCTTTAAAAATGGAAAGTCAAAGACGAGAAACTCCTACCCTTCCATACCCACCTACAAGAGTTAGTCTACCAAATCAAAGGTGTCACCTTCTACTACATTCCTCATTCAATTATTTTCCTGGTTGATACCCTTGCTGCTACCTGGTTTCCAGGGTCGACATGCCTGAGGGAATAACAATGGACCCTTTCCCGATTTGAAAACAAGCTATGCCCACCCACTTATAGAACATTGAACTCGTTATCGAGGAATATTATGATATGGACGAGTTATGGTACTATGAAATTTAGCACTTCACCAAACATGATAGGAATCCCAAAAATGCCTATAAGAAAGACCGTGCAACTCTTCATAAATTGGATACCCAGTATATCATTTGTAACAAAGAGATGTTCAAGAGAAACTTTGATGGAACCCATTTTCACTTCATAGCAAGGGTTGATGCTGAAGAAATGATGTAGAATATCCAAAATAGGGAATTCAGGCCCACATGAATGTTCATCTGCTTGCTTGAAAGATCATTCATCAAGGGTAATAATGGACCACCATGGTTCAATATTGCACTGCCTTTGTTCCAAGATGCCTGAAATGCCAACACTTTGCCAATCTCCAACACTTACCCCCTCGAGAACTGTATAGTATGACCTCTCCCTGACATTTTTCCACCTTGGGAATTGACATCACTCGAATGCTTACTCCCAAACCTTCAAATGGCCACGAATTCATCCTGGTCACCATCGATTAGTTCACCAAATTGGTCGAAGCCGAGTCTTACGCAATGCTAAATGCCAAGAAAGTGGTCAAGTTAATCAGAAAGACATCATTTGCCGATATAGAGTTCCCTATGAGTTAGTATCATATAATGGGCTCCACTTTGAAGATGAGGTCTTGGAACTAGTCAACGAGTACGGGATTCAGACACACAAATCTTCTCCCTACCGACCCCAAACCAATGGTGATGTTGAAGTAACCATTAAAAGCCTCAAAACCATAATCAATAAGATGGTTGAGAATTGTAGAGATTGGGATGGTCGGATCCCTTATTCCCTTTGGGGCTACCTCACTTCAATCAGAATGCTTATTGGGGCTACCCCTTATTCTGTAGTATACGACATTGAAGCGGTCCTACTCATTGAGATGGAAATACCTTCCCTTTGCATCATGCTCGAGAGAAAAATTAGCGAAGAAAATTGGCCTTAGAGCCGATTTGACGAATTATCACTATTGGATAAAAAGATACTTAAGGATCTATACCATATAAAAGTTATCATCACCAGAGTATGCGATCATTAAATCGAAAAGTCAGGGACTGTAGTGTCTAGGAAAGAGACCTCACCCTCAAGAAAATCATAAAACCCGTCTGGGAGCCAAGAGGGAAATTCGAATCGAATTGAGTGGCCCCTACATTATGAAGAAAATTATTTTAGGAGGCGACACAATGCTCATAAAACTCAATGAGGAAGATGTGGTGTGTCCAGTTAACTTGGACCATCTCAATAAATTTTACCCTTAGTCCGAAATCTCGGCATGTTATGACTCTTCTCATCCCCCTTTTATTCTAAAAACATTTCTTCATTTCCCCTACCTGGAACTACATGGGACCTAATCCTCTAAAAACCATTTTCTTTTTAAAATGGAACTCATGAAAATTTTCAAAACACCAAGAGGTACATAGGCAGCCAATACTCCTTACATCGGTCTAACCCCCTTCTTTTTCATAAAATGCTATTCTTTTTTAACTTCCGAGAATGGGGGTCCATTTTATCATTTACATGATCAAAAGGATTAGGTATGCATTAGTAATTGTCATAAATAATTTAAATGTGAAACTCATCATCCACTGACTAAACCATTCTTAAATTGACCCAATATTTACTAAGCTACACAATAATTATTCCAAACCCCAAAAGCACAAAACACCAAAATTATCTTAGCTTAAAAAGAATCACCCCAAGCTTCACAAAACATTACCATTAATTATCCGACGGCCTTGATTAATCATCATTAGTGACCCTTGGATGTCCCCAAGTCTCCTACTCCTGTTTAACACTCTGTATGCACTCCATAGAACAATACGCCCTGACAAGTTTAGACCATATGACAACACCATCCTCCATGGTGTCGAGGTCCACGAACCACCTTTGGCCAGTCTCCTGCTCTATGATTTTCTTTACTACCCACTTTCATAACCACTTATAGTCCACAAACACATGCTAGGACCCTCCTACAGATTATGGTGGACGGTTAGACGGTCAACGGTGCTTCCACAAGGAGCCCACCATTATCCTCTATGATTCATTCAAATCCTCTATCGGGGAGAATCTCGTTATGCAACGTGTGCGTGGGACTGCGTTAGAGTTTAATGTGCGAAAGTAAACTTATTGTTGAGTAAACACGTTAAACCTACGAGTTTATACGAATGATGCAAAGGGGACTAAATTAAACTTTTACTTAATTTGTTAACTTTATGAAAATGAATTTGATTTTTAAAGTTAATTAACTGTCCAAATTATTATGTTGTTAAATCCAGGTGATTTACAAAAATAATAACCAATTCAGTTTTTAAGTGAGTTTCTAATTATTTAAACCTACCTTTTTCATATGAGGTGATATACGGAAAATATAAAGCACATGGTGTTTATTTTACGTCGCAAAAACCCTTCCCCGGGAAAAACGACAAACTCCTCTAGGAGTTACCTAATCTACTTCCACTAAAATAATAAATCAATAGGAACGATTTACAAACAACAAACTTGACAAATAAAGAAGGAAGATATAGCTATTACCCCACATGCCCAAGACTCCTCCCTGGTTGCTTATTATGTTCTCTCTTTAATTCCGTCCTCGCTTGTTCTTGCGTTCTACACTTCTCAGCTTCTCCCTTTTGATCTTCTAGCTCAAGATTAGCTCAGTGCCTATTGTTCTATTTTCTAGTGAAGTGATAGTGTGTGGTGTACTATCCTATATGAATACACACCCACACTTAATGAATACACACAGAATGCAATGCAGCAGATTATATCACCTATATATCTTTGCAAGTCTTATGTCATTCAAATCAAGTCTTCTTGACTTTGAATACAGTTTTGAAAAGCTTTCTTTTCTTTCTTTCAAATCTTGAACACTAGACTTGTTCAAATATTTACACAATAAATGTGTCTACGTGAATATAACATGAATAGGTATATGTGAGTGATATGAGATGAAAACAGATCCTGAAAATCACTTAAACCATCAAGTAATCATACTCACAGAATAATGACTTCAAATATATTCAATAAAAACAGACAGTCAAATATTCACAATCTTATTTTTCAGAAAATAAATATTAGATTAAATCAGATTTTAATCTAAAATCTCATCGAGACTATTTTCACAAATATTTCAGATTAAATCAAAACAGTCTTAAGCACACAATAAAATAATATTCAGTTCAGATTTTAAATCTTTACAAATCCGATCTCAAAAATCTTAGGTTTAACTTTCTAAACCAGCAGCAATACAAATCTGAATATTATCAAATATTTTCTGAAAAAATATGTTTTAAAACAAAATGTTTAAAAACATTCAAGATCTCACAAACAAGTCACAAGCAGAATATTCACACAAAAATTAATTTCGTGAATAGTGTGTGTTCGGGTGCAAATATTAGATCTAAAGACTGATCTAAATAATACACACAGATGAGAGAACTCACTTACAAAAATTATATACTCTTTAAAAATCGTAAGTGCAAATTTAGAATGAGAGATGTCCAATCTTCATTTCCGTTTTGACAGAAATCAACACTTCAAGATGACACAAAAATATTTTTGGTTTAATCTCTCTCTCTCTCTCTCTCTCTAAAAATTTTGACAGAGTTCTGCTACAAAAATTATTTTCTCATCTCTGCAAAAATAATATACAAAGGGTACTATTTATAGAGTACACAAGTGTGTGCAGATTGGTGTAAAATAGAGTCACATGGATCACTAAAGAAATACACACAACCATCGATAAAATCAGATCCGACGGTCAACAAAGAAACACAAAGTGTTGTATTAAAAATGTGACATGTGTAGTGCAAGTTGTTACACACTAACAGAATCAAGAAAATCGATTTTATAAAGCACAGTCGTTTTGAAAAACTGAACGCCAGCTGTAAGATAGAGTACTATAGACGCACCATATTATTACCGTTGTAACAAAATATCAATACGATATCATTTTAAATGAAAATCCAAAAATCATTTTTGGTTTCAAAAAATCGTGGGCGGTTTCGAGGGTAACCAGGGGAGGATTTAAACTATATCTACGACGTGGTTTTCAAAAATGAAAATCAGTATTGATAAAAAGCAAAACCGTGACAACTACAAGGTAAGGCTAACAGTAAAAGGGTCAAGGGCCACGACGTCGTTTAAAGAGAAAACCAAAAATCATATCTGGTTTTCAAAACTAAAACCGTGAACAGATATTCAAAAATTCCAGGGGCGGTCAAATCTATAACATATTCCAATAATTATTAAAAACTACACGCCAAGTCAGAATCATGCGTCAAATCGTACAAGACAAAAAAATGGGCCAACAATGCTGTAATAGCTTTATACGCCAAGGGCCAAAAGGGTGACATGCCAACTGTTATTGCTAGCAACAAGCTACATGCCAACATATATACCTGCTACTTGAAAGGTCATGCAACTATAAAGTGATTGAATGGTCAAATCTCTATCTGAGCAAGGGTCAAATCTCTATCTGCCAAGGCCATAACTAAATATATAATATAAAATATATCTTATGTATGAGATGGGCTAATCTCGGCTACAGGCTGATATCACGCATATAACCTATATTAAACTATATATATATATATATATATATATATATATATATGCGTGTATAGTATATATGTATGCGATATCTATATATATATATATATATATAACAACATATAATGACACGCAAATGCATATATTCATAATATAACAAAAAAATTATTTTTAACTTCAAAAAAAATATTCTGCAACTTTTATTAAAAAAAATATTTAGTGTCAAAACTTATTTTCAAAAAAAATATTTTTCTCATAAAAATTTCAAATAAAGTTTTTGAACTCAAAAATAATAATTATGACGAAACCAAACATTATCATAAGATATGATAAAAATGCAAATGCAACGTGGTGTCATGTCCTACGTGGCTAAAATTCCTATGAGCCATAGAAAATGAAAAGTACCTTTTTCTGAGAGGGCGGACTGAATCGAGTGCTCATTTGATGTAGATGAACAAGGAGAGCTTGGCATCGATAAGGGAACCCGCAATCCTACATTACAAAAATATTTTGTCAAAATTCACGTCCAACTAGATGAAGTCCTATATAGCTAAAGCACGAAAAGCAAATCATAGGTGTGCTCTATATAGGGACCTTCAAACTCCCCCATTGGACTAATTTTGACAAAACCCTTGAGTACATCAAATGATATACTAAGGAAAAATAATTCCTAATATGTCCTATAAAAAAGAGTATCTAACTACCCACCCATCATAGAAATGAAAAAGACACAACTCAGATGCCCGGTTGATGAAAACCTGCAAAACATAAATACACTTTCTGCCGGGAGAAATCAAGTTAGTAGCATTTGCTCTACCAAAATAATAATATGACAGCATTAAATGTGCATGAAATAACAAAACAGAACATGTATGAACACAAGACTAGAATATGTACTCAACTCTCCCCTATTTTGTCTAAATTAGACAATGGTTGAAGGTTATCATAAAAACAAGTTATAATCTGCAAAATAAGCGTCTCCTACATCAAACATGGTTCTAAGAGATGCCGTTATTAGTAGATATCTTTATCCTAAAACCTCAGAGATCGTGAAATCAAGATGCAGACAATATACAAGTTTTAAATATTGAGCACACCATTCCAATCAAACAAGGGATTAACGAAAGACTTAGAAAATATATCATCAAGTCTACAATCACTAGTAAAATGTTCAACTACCCCATTATGTTGAGTGCCTTTTGGAGCACTAAACTGATGTGAAGTACCACTAGTCTCACAAGAATTAATAACCCCGATTTCTTTAAAATCATCTTCCCCGTTATTGAATAACTCTAAAGGGGCAATGGTATTTTTATCTTTCACACATTGGTGAGGAGACTTAGTAGTTTACTTCATAGGTACATCGTTACAAATATTAGGGAGACATTCTCTCGATTTTAAAAAGTCCAACTAAGGTCTTAAATCACAAGTCCTGACCCAAATAGGCAATGTTTTTAAAGGTTTTTGTGCCTTTTGGAATCTAGGATGGTATGTTTTCTTATGGGTCTCAGACCTAGAGTAGTTGAAGGAACGGTTCCACCTATTATTGGGTCGATGCCTATGAAAATTTGTAAATCGCTTCACTTTCTTGTCAAAGAATTTAAAATGAGAATCATTCTTACGATTACCAAGGCATTCCCAATTTTGGTGTCCAAAAACATCACAAAAACTGCAATAGCAATTAATAGCAGATTTTTTGATATAAGAATCAGACTTCCTAGACTTTAAAACACCCAAGTCAGGTTTAGTACTCAAGTTTGTCCTTTTAGGGGGCGAAATGTATTTAGGAGAATCAGCATACCTTATAGGAGGATACTTGAGATCAAATTCCTTTGCAGAAGTAGTTTCATGTAAAATTTATATTCCTTTATCAACTTTTGAACTACTCAAATTTTGCTTAAGTTGGGTACTATCCCTAACAAAATTAGTAGGTTTAATACAAATACTATTCTTAGCTTTCTCATCATAACCAAGTCCATTTGTATTAAAATCATATTTCATAAAGTCCAAAAATTTATCTAAATGAAAATCTCCTTTAGATTTCTCCAAATCTTGTTCTCGAACCCTTTTAAAAGCATCGACACACATTTCTTTAGATTTTTCGAGATCAACCAATGTGGCCTTGTATCTTTGTTTGATTCTATACTGCATTTAAATATTTCCCACTATGCATTTGGCTCACTTACTCGCTTTGTTTCGACAGGTTGAGAGTGTTATACTGGTAAGTAGTTTCTTTTTTATTACATTTGTATCTCTATATGCTTGAACTTCATTGTGCTCCCCATGGGACCCTCATGTAGTTTAATTTGAATCTGGAATCGGGTGCTAAACAAGTGAAATGATAGTTAATATAAAACTAGAGTAACAACATTTTATAGGTTGTTTCATTGGTCTTCACAACTAATGATTAGGTTGGACCGGGTTGACTATAGGTAACCCATTAATCCGGGCTGGAGCGTTACATTATTCATGTAATATTATAACGTAATTTTAGGTATTTTAGTGCTAGAGGCCTCCAAAATAAATAAATCATGCAATCCTTTATGACCAACCTAGGATTGGCAGAATGTCAACTCCTCCAGTTATGGAAGTGGTAGCACCATTTTTTTCTAATTAAAGTATTCCTTATGTTTGTTATTTGAAAAACATTATGTTAAATTTTATTTTTATTTATTATCATAACTTTTTTTTCTTTCTTTTCAAACACATTAGTTGAAAAAACAGTTTTGCTTACCGACAAGCCTAGTGTGTATAGAAAGACTCGGGAGTTAAATGATGTCTCATATTGTTTTGAGGATGTAATAGATGGTAAAGAGGTATTATTAACTCACTTTAAATTCATGATTGGCGGGTGTTGTAAATGTAGGGCTTTATAGAAAGAAAAGTTAGGTTTAAATAAAACCATTCCTAACTAACTCTTTGCATTATGTATGAAATTTTCCCCTAACGTAAAACATATACCTATTCGATATATTTTTCATATTCTTGATGATATTGATATAGTAATAGTTTTATTCTTCAAATTGAGCTAGTGTATATTATTTTTTGAAGTTGTGTTTTATTCATTTTGATTAGTTATTTATTTATTACTCTTTTTTAAACTTATGCGAATGTATATTAATGCAATATTGAAAGAGGCAAAAAATGATGTAAAGAAAGAGATAAGACATATTAAGATATTATATGTTGGAATGAACATATGATAACATTATGTAGGGGAGTTGGTATCCAACCTACATCTGTAGGGACGAGGCCCTCTCAACTTTATGAGGATGCGAGTGAGTGATTGCAAAATTTGATTGAGAATGGAGATGATCATCGTTCACATGAGGTTGATGAGATAAAGGAATCAATATCCCAGACTACCCGTAAAAAATTTCACATATATTTCAAAGTGCAGGGTTCCCAATACCGACAAATGGTACTCTATGTACTTCCGATCTAAATGTTTCTGGTCATGGTAAGCTAATACATAACTGCTATAATTATTTTATTGGAAATATTATAACTTCTTTATATTATGCATGACCATGAGAGATCATGATTGAACTCTAGCGTGCTTAAAACTTATCATATGAACATTATTATGTCAAAATGGTGGATTGTTGTTTTGTTGATGAATCTGATTTTGGTAATTAAACAACTTGGATTTCATCTATAAACAAAGAAGACTTAGCCAAAATTTTCTAAAAATATAACACTTTTCATGTAGTATCTTTATATTTGGCATGCCCATGAATGGAAGTTGATGAACTCCATTAGTGCTTAAATTTGCAGCATATATTTTATTACGTTTAATTTGTGGAAGGGTATGAATTAATGGATCATTGCTTGTGTTATTGAATATGATTTTCTTAATTAAACAAATTGACTTTCATGTATAAACAATAGAGTCTACCAAATTCTTCTATAAATATAACCTTTTTTCGCTATATTATTTTTATATTAGGCATGGTCATGTAGGCCAGTGATTGAACTCTTGTATATCTAAATTTATAGTTTGAACTTTATTTTGTCAAATTGGTGAAAGGTATTTAATTGATGGCTTGTTGTGCTGTTGAATATGATTTTGTAAATTAAACATGATAGATTTCATGTATAAATTAATAAGATTTTTTTGAAATTTTCTAAAAGTATAGCCCTTTTTCCTAGTAGTATGTTCATATTATGCATGGTCGTGTAAGCTAGTGATTGAAATTTAGTGTTTGTAAAGTTTATAGTATGAACTTTAATATGTCACATTTGTGGAATGGATTGATTTTTTGGATTATTGTCGCATTGTTGGATATGATTTTGTTAATTAAACATGTTGGACACCATCTATAAATAAAGGGAAATACTGTTGAAATTTTCTAGAAATGTAAAGATCTTTTAAATGATCCTAAAAGGGTTTGGGTTCATATTTGGTGTTGCAGGTTTTTATCGTGTTTAGGTCTTAGTTAAGTCATTCTTTTGCTTTTTATGTTTAATCACTAAGGCTTTAATTTAACGTGTTTATGGCTCTATGACATGGCTAAATAATATTTCGTAGATAATTAAGAAGTTCCAAAGGCACGGGTACCTAGTTTACATTCACTTTAAATTCAAATTTTTAGATTCCATTAAGGGACTTGTTTGCTTTTCATAAATTAAATAGTTGATTTTTAGAGAGTAATAATTAAAACATGTTGCATATGCATTAAACTATTATGAAGTATTTAAATTTAATAGTCTCTCTTTGGGTAGTGTATGGACATTGAGAACAATGTCAAGCCAAATTAATTCACTAGAAGAAAAAAAATTCTATTTATCATTGTTTTAAAATAACCATTTTCTCATTTTAGATCAAAATGACATAAATTTCATATTACTATATTTTATATCACGGTTTATCAAAGAGTAATTTTTTTATCAGGTTTTGTTTTAAAAATTGTGATTAACATACCTAGAAAAATTTCCCCTTAAAAGGCAAAGCTATCTTAATCTCGGTTCCTTAAATTGCACAACTTTTTCTTTCTTTAAATTGCCCACTGAACGGAAATTGTGACCCATCAATCTCTCTCTCTCTCTCTCTCTCTCTCTCTCTCTCGTGATTCGCTTCTCGGCTCCCTCACACTTTCTTCTCCGACTGTTCCTTCTCTCTCTTCTCTGGGGTTCCTCACTATCACTCCGACGAACCTCACTTTCTCGAAGAAATTTATCTCTTTGTATGTTTTTGGGCCCCTTTAATTTATTATCATTCCATGAATACACGCACGCACACACACACACACACACACACACACACACACACACACACACACTTATTCAGGGTTTACAATTGTTTTATTGAGGGTATACAATTTTTGCAATGGTTATTCAACTATATTTATTGTGATACTCATATTGATGTGGGAGTAAAGTGATATCCCCCTCTTCCAGTTTTAACTGCCATATCATTTTTTTATCAATGTTGTTTTACATTTAAAGGTATTTTTTATCCCCCCTATAAATTTAGTATCTATGGGTAATTATTGAATTTGAGTTAAACATGATCACAAACTTTATTACGATTGCAGTTGGATTTAGTTTGTTCATTACTTCATTGTGAAAACTAGTGATTATTATAGAATAATTTATGAGAGAAGAATATTCATTTTAAATTCACTGCAAAAGAGAATGTGAGTTTGAGTGAGTATATGCAAAATGGAATAATGTGTGTAGACACACCATTCTAGGACCCCCTAAGCACCTTCGTACATAGGTCCGTTCATTGCAAACCTTAGGTCAAACTATGAGTACCGATCTAAAGGCTATTAAGCACTCCCGGGCCCCATTTATCTTCGATCAACTTTCTCTGCTAAGCGAGCTCTCAATGAATCTTTGAAGGGATCTAAATCTCCTTTCTAACAGTCCACCCCGTGCACAAATCGGCCTTACAGTTCGTATAAATGGTCTGTTTTACTATCGAAAACTGATTTGAAGGCCACTGGGTGCTCCCAAGCCCATTTGTAAGGCCACTTTTGAAAAGGTTCTCAATTTTGTTTTTTTCAAAAACAAAATAAATAAGGATTTTTAGTATCTTGTTGTGCCTTACATTAATTGTATTGATTTTAATCAAACCTTTGATGTTGATTATTTTGCAAATGAATAATTCATAACTGATCTTAATAAGGAGACTAACAAAAAACATAAACGTGTTCATATTAATTATGATGAGACTGTTGTTATTAATGTCGATTCTAGTAGCCATCGACGCGAGATTAAGATAGGGTCTACCTTTACCGAGCATGAATGTGCACAATTTGAGGAACTACTGAAGGAATTCATGGACATCTTTGCCTAGTCCTACCCATGCTCGGAATTTACCCAAAAATAGATCAGCATGAGGTACTAATATTCCCATAATACAAGTCGGCCAAATGGAAGCTAAGGAAACTTCGCACCGAATGGCCACCGCAAGTCAAAGAGAAAGTGGTTAAATAGCTGAATGTGGGTTTCATTCGTGTAGTCAAATGTCCTACATTGCTTGCCAATATTTTCCCCATGCCGAAGTCAGGAGGAAAATTCCACATGTGCATCAACTATCAGGATTGGAATAAATCATTCTCAAAAGACGATTGCCCATTGCCCAATATCGATATAATCGTGGACAAAACATCCCGCAATGCCCTTAAGTTGTTTGTTGATGGATTCACTAAATATAACCAGATTAAGATGCACCCTTAGCATCAGGATAAAACTACCTTCATCACCCCATGGGGATATTTCTTCTATACTGTCATGCCATTCGGACTCAACAATGTTGAAAATACCTACCAAAGGTTTACCACAACCATCCTGCATGACCTTATTCACAAGGAGGTACAATTTTACATAAATGACATGATCATAAATTTTGAGACTCGAGCGGGTCACATTCGTTCTTCGAACGACCGCGGCAGTATCACATGCGGCTAAATATCTATAAATGTGTTTTCTGCATCATAAAAGGAAAACTCTTAGGATTCATGGTAAGTGAGAAGGTAATCAAAGTAAACCCTACCAAGATGAAAGACATACTAGAGATGCCACCACCAGGGATGGATAAGGAAGTTCGAGGATTCTCGAGTAAACTACAGTACATCAGTCGGTTCATTAACTAACTGACTTCTATTTGCGAGCCGATCTTCATACTTCTTCAAAAGGATTCAACCAAAGTCTATAATGAGGTCTGCTAAGAAGACTTTAAACGAATCAAGCAGTATCTCACCCGACCTCCTGTGCTTATGCCCCCGCAGCCAGGTCTCCCCTTCCTCTTATACTTCATAGTAACAGATTATTACAGCAGGGGCTTTTATGGACTAATACAACGAATAATTCGGCAAAGAAAATTCATTTATTACTCAAGTAAAAAATTAGCTGAGTACGAGGTCAACTACAGTTCTTTGGAGAAAGAATGTGTTTCCCTGGTTTAGGTCACGCAGAATTTACGGCACTACATGTTTGCCTTCCCCATCAAACTAGTATCCGGTATGGATCCCATTAAGTACTTGCTAGAAAAGACTGCTCTGTTAAGTCGAATGGCATGTTGGTTGATATTGCTTGCCGAGTTCGATATTATATATGTCATGCAGAAAGCTATAAAAGGGAGAGTCATCTCCGACTACCTTGATGATTACCCCATATATTCTTTGTACCTCTCAAGAGGACCTTAGATGGAAAATGTTTTTTAATGGAGCTACTAATAAAAAAGGATACGACATTTGGAACTCCTGATCACCCATGATGACTCTCACACCCCCATTTCCATCAAATTAGACTTCCACTGCACCAAAAATATGACTGAGTATGAGGCATGCACTATAGGCCTCAAAATCAACCTCAAGAAAGTAATTTAACACCTAGATGTCAATGAAAACTCTGCCCTCATCATTGACCAAATCCTTAAAAAATGGAAAGTCAAAGACGAGAAGCTCCTACCCTTCCATACCCACATACAAGAGTTAGTCTCCCAAATCAAAGGTGTCACCTTCTACTACCTTCCCCATTCAATGATTTGTCTGGTTGGTACCCTTGCTCCTACCTTGGTCTCCATGGTCGACATGCCTGAGGGAATAACAATGGACCCTTTCCTTGTTCGAAAATAAGCTATGCCCACCCATTTATAGAACATTCAACTCGTTATCGAGGAATATTATGATATGGATGGGTTATGGTACTATGACATTTAGCACTTCACGAAACATGATGGGAATCCCAAAGATGCCTATAAGAAAGACCGTGTAACTCTTCATAAATTTGATGCCCAATATATCATTTGTAACAAAGAGATGTTCAAGAGAAACTTTGATGGAACCCATTTTCACTTCATAGCAAGGGTTGATGCTGAAGAAATGATGTAGAATATCCAAAATAGGGAATTCGGGCCCACATGAATGTTTACCTTCTTGCTTGAAAGATCATTCGTCAAGGGTACTAATGGACCACCATGGTTCAATATTGCACCGCCTATGTTCAAAGATGCCTGAAATGCCAACACTTTGCTAATGTCCAACACTTGCATCCTCAAGAACTGTACAACATGACCTCTCCCTGACATTTCTCCACCCAGGGCATTGACATCACTCGAAAGCTTAATCCTAAACCTTCAAATGGCCATGAATTCATCCTGGTCACCATCGATTAGTTCACCAAATTGGTCGAAGCCGAGTCTTACGCAGTGATAAATGCCAAGAAAGTGGTCAAGTTGAACAGAAAGACCATCATCTATCGATACGGAGTTCCCCATGAGTTAGTATCATATAATGGGATCCACTTTGAAGATGAGGTCTTGGAACTAGTCAACGAGTACGGGATTTAGAAACACAAATTTTCTCCCTACCAACCCCAAACCAATGGTGATGTTGAAGTAACCATTAAAAGCCTCAAAACCATAATCAACAAGATGGCTGATAATTGTAGAGATTGGGATGGTCGAATACATTATTCCCTTTGGGGCTTCCTCACTTCAATAAGAATGCTTATAGGGGATACCCCTTATTCTCTAGTGTATGACATGGAAGCAGTCCTACTCATTGAGATGGAAATATATTCCCTTTGCATCATGCTCGAGAGAAAAATTAGCGAAGAAAATTGGCCTTAGAGCCGATTTGACGAACTGTCACTATTGGATAAATAAAATACTTAAGGATCTATACCATATAAAATCTATGATCACCAGAGTACACGATCATTAAATCGAAAAGTCAGGGTCTATAGTGTCTAGGAAAGAGACCTCGCCCTCAAGAAAATCATAAAACCTGTCTGGGAGATAAGAGGGAAATTCAAATCAAATTGAGTGGCCCCTACATTATGAAGAAAATTATTTTAGGAGGCGCCACAATTCTCATAAAACTCAATAAGTAAGATGTGGTGTGTCCAGTTAACTTGGACCATCTCAATAAATTTTACCCTTAGTCCGAAATCTTGGCACGTTATGACTCTTCTCATCCCCCTTTTATTCTAAAAAAATTTCTTCATTTCCCCTACCTAGAACTACATGGGACCTAATCCTCCAAAAACCATTTTCTTTTCAAAATGGAACTCATGAAAATTTTTAAAACACCAAGAGGTACATAGGCAGCTAATACTCCTTACATCGGTCTGATCCCCTTCTTTTTCATAAAATGCTATTCTTTTCTAACTTCCGAGAATGGGGGTCTATTTTATCATTTACATGATCAAAAGGATTAGGTATGCCTTAGCAATTGTCATAAATAATTTAAATGTGAAACTCATCATCCACTGACTAAACCATTCTTAAATTGACCCAATATTTACTAAGCTACACAACAATTATTCCAAACCCCAAAAGCACAAAACACCAAAACTATCTTAGCTTAAAAAGAATCACCCCAAGGTTCACAAAACATTACCATTAATTATCCGACGACCTTTCTTAATCATCATTAGCGACCCCTGGATGTCCCCAAGTCTCCTACTCCTATTTAACACTGTATGCACTCCCTAGAGCAATACGCCCTGACAAGTTTGGACAATACCACAACACCTTCCTCCATGGTGTCGAGGGCCACGAACCACCTTTGGCCAGTCTCCTCCTCTATGATTTTCTTTACTACCCACTTTCATAACCACTTATAGTCCCTAAACACATGCTAGGACCCTCCTACAGATTGTGGTGGACGGTTAGACGGTCGACGGTGCTACCACAAGGAGCCCATCATTATCCTCTGTGATTCATTCAAATCCTCTATCGGGGAGAATCGCGTTATTCAACGGGGAACAATTTGTTCCCACCCGACTTGGCAAAGAAGTCTCTAGGGGAAATAAAAGGAGGTATGGCAAAGGCTAACCAACTGCACATATCGGTACTCTCCCAGCTGCAAAATAAGTTGCAAGTCTCCTTACCATGGCAGTGAACAATGAAGACACCTGGCTCCATATTCCACAAACCAGTTGACCCAGTTCTCCGATGATCCAAAACTGAAGAAAGGATGGACAAAGAAATTAGTCACTCCCACTAAGGGATACTCAGGAGGGGTCGCTAAATGAAACCTCTATGCAATACATATGTACAACATTAACGATATCCCCTAAGAAAGTCCGAGCGACCCTCTTTCCTAACATCCAGACCGTTCAGGGTCTCAACCAGAACCACCGCCGCAGTGTTATGGCGGTAAGACATCCATGCCGTTGTTGCATCTACTTAGGGATCCGCCATCAAGTCCTTTGTCACCACTAAAAAACTCGTAGTAAGTCCCAAGGCGATGACTCCAACAAAGACAACATCCTCAAAACCCCTTAATAGCATTGAGAACATAACCTCTTGAAGAGAAATAAGCCCTCGAGTAACCAACGACCACGCCGCCGAAAGAGAAATATTGAGAAACTCCACCAGAAATGCCTAGGGAGAACACGATAAATCGGGCATAGCCGCTGTTAGATATGGTCGTCATAGGTAGGAAAGACATTGTAAGGACAATTTGTCAATCCTTATGTATATGATATGTCATACGCCGTTACAAGAATGATAGTTGTAAAGATCACATCGTCATCAACGAAATCCGAAGATCAAAAGAAGAAGGAATTTGGGAATCAGACCTGGCCGGACCGATCCGGACCAGATAAAAGAACCGATCCGACTAAAGGGATCGGACCGATCCGCCTGCTGAGCTGAGACCAGTACACCCGGATCCATAGCGAACCGATGAAGGCAAAAGTTCCGGACCGATCCGATGCCAACCAGACCAATCCGGTTTCAGAAAAAGAACCGATCTGATTTAATCAGACCGATCTGCCTAATCGACCGGACCGATCCGGCGAGGATAAACACTGCCAGATCGTGCAATCGATTTTGTAGGGTTTCGATCCCTTATTTAAACCACGATCAACAATTGGTTTTCTTTAGACTTATACACGATTTTCTGAGTACCATAACTCTTAAGTCTTCATGGTATTTGAGTCCATTGATTCATACCTTTGATTCACACAAATTCCATATATTTGTGAGTCACTTTTTGGTAACCCTAGAACACCATTGCTGTTGTTCAACCCTTGTGAAGTGGACCGCTTCTTCCTCTTCATTGCAGCCCTACTGGACAGGGATAGTTCCAGCCGCCAACCCTGCTGGAAAGGGATATTCCAGTCGCGACTACAGAATCCGATACCCGAGGGTAATTCTTAGTCAATCTGTATTTCATTGTAATCCGATTGTAAACCGTATTTTACAAATTATAGTGATATACAAATGGTTTTGCCCCTGTGGGGGATTTTTCCTTAAACTTTGTGTGTTGAATATCTTGTGCATGATTTCATATTGTTTCAATCACACCTAATTGCATGCTTAGGGTTAATTTGGGTTAAAAAAAAGGTATTTATTATATTATTTCTTAATTGAACGCAAGCGCCAACTCTTTCAAATTGGTATCAGAGCAGGTTGCGCAAATTTATCGCGTATTCCTATTTTCCGCAAAATTTTTCTAAGATATCAATTTTCTGAAAAAATTGATTTTTGAAAAAGTGCGTGTTCAAATGGAGAAATCATATTATAAAATGCCTATTTTTGACGGGTCAAATCATGCTTATTGGAAAGCCCGTATGAGGTCGGCTTTAAAAGCCATTGATGAACGTGTATGGATTCTGGTTGAACGAGGGTGGACTCCTCCCACCGTGACTGTTGATAACGTGACAAATTTAAAACCTGTCACGACGTGGACCGATGATGAATTTAGATGGTCTTCCTTTAATTCTAAGGGATTGAGTGCTATTTCTGGGTCTGTCACACCTGATGAGTTCAAACGCATAATGACGTGCACCACGTCAAAGGAGCCATGGGATGTTTTGCAACTTACCCATGAGGGTACGAACGCTGTTAAAGAGTCTAAATTACAAAACTTGGCCACCCAATTTGAGACTATCACCATGTCTGAGTGCGAATGCTTTGATGATTTTTATGCACGTTTGTCGGACATTGTTAACACATGTTTTAATTTGGGTGAGGTGATTGATAACACGCGTGTCGTTAAAAAGATTTTGAGATCTCTTCCAAAATGCTTTATTCCTAAAGTCACTGTTTTGAACTCTTTGGGAAATTTGAAATCACTTAAGTTGGAAGAACTTGTAGGAGATCTTCAAACCTATGAGATTGATATGTTTCCCAAAACCATTAAGGCTAAGGATAATGGCATTGCTTTAAAGACTCATTTTAAGAAAAAGAAAGAAAAATTTTGTGAGTCCGATTCTGAGGGAGATTTTGGTTTTGATGATATGGCCCTGTTTGCAAAAAATTTTAAAAGAATTCTCAAATTCAAGAAAAGTGGAAATTTCAATGATAAAAGGAATGTTGAGAAAAATACTTCTGAAAAGGAAAATGAGAAAGATTCCAAAGACCCTCCTAAGAAAGACAGTGAGAGATGTTTTGAATGCGATGGTAGGGGTCATAGAGCGTTTGAGTGTGCCAATCGTCTGAATAGAGAGAAAGGGAAAGCTTTCCTAAATGCTACCCTTAGTGACGACAGTGAGGTCGAGTCGGTGGACTCGGGAGATGAGTCACCGCATGAGCATAACTTCACCGCGTTCATGGCTTTTCATGTGAGTACTCCTAGTGCATCTCACGACGATGAGGATGCTACTTCACAAGGACACCTCGACAGCGAGAGCGAAGAGAGTGAGGGAGAGGATACGGAAAGTAAGAGCGAGTGTGATCTTCAACACGCCTACGCTGAGTTGTATTCTGAGTCATTTGAAACCAAGAAGCGTAATAATGCTTTAGAGAGAGATTTAAGATTGTTTGGAGAAAGAGAGAGTTGTGATGAGAGTGGAAAAGAAAGAAAGAAAGATCTTGAGAAGATAAGATGTTTTGAGTGCGATGGGATAGGGCACAAGAAATTTGAGTGTCCCACTAGACTTAAGAGAGAGGGCAAGAAAGTTGCTATGCCCACTTCTCTAAGTGATAGTGAGGGTGATAATGGTGATGATAGTTTGATCCAAAAAGCCTTTAGAAAGTTGTTTATCGAGACCATGGAAACAAGAAGGTCTAATAGGATCCTAGGTCTTCGGATTGGTGAGTTGAAGGAAGAGAATGATGAGCTTAAAAGGGAAAAAGGTGACTTGACCAACACGGTGTCTAGTCTGAAGACACGTGTGTCCCATCTTGAGGATGACCTCAAACAAGCACGGGAAGTTCAAGTCACATTAGAGAATTCACCCGAGCCTATATCCACCATTGTGAGTGAGTCCCATGGGTGTTCGTCTAGGAATGTTCATCCCAAAATTGTTGATAAATTGCTTCCTAGACCGGTTTATGTTTGCTCCTACTGCAAGAAGCAAGGACATATTAGGGAATTTTGTTCTAAGATGGGTTTTGTGCCATATCATGCCACTTCACATATTCATGCACATGCACCCACTCATGATACTTTGCCTGCTCATTTTGATAGAGAGTTTGCACATATTCGCGAGCAAGTGAAGTTTTTGATCAAGACTACACATGATCTAGTGGAGTTGGTTCAAAAGATGCCACCATCTTTAGAAAACTCCACCGTTACTCCCGGTTGAGATCTAGTCTTGATTGCTAGCATAGGTTGTTTATCATGTCATTTTTTAAACCTATTGCTAGCATGTATCATTAGTTAGTTTTTCACTTTTTAAAAAAAAAAAAATACAAAAAGATTCTCTTTTTAGAAAATTTTTAGAAAAACACAAAAAGATTTTATTTTGATAAATTTTTTTTTGAAAAAGTCCAAAAAGAGATTTGCCTTTTATGGATGAGCATTTAAGATAGCCAAGTCACAACTTCATTCCATATATCTATGTGACTGTTTGATAGATATTTGAGAGGCTACATCATTTCATCCATGTGCTTAACATTGATTAGAGTCCTTGAGATGTAATTAATGATATTTCCTACATGCTTGACTCCTATATCCTTTATTGCACACATGCACGGCTATATTTGATTATTGCACTTGTCAATCTCATGTTGGCTTGAGTGTTTCCATCTCAATCCTGTCTATACAATGTATAAAATGCAATAAAACTTGACAAGATTGGAATGCTTGTTAAAACCGTTTTGGTGAGACTGTGTGTACATTTTCATAACGGGGAGGGGCTGCGAAAGTTGATTCTTATCCTTTGCGCAAAAGCCACCGTTAAAAAGGACCTAAAAAATGGAGGAATTTTAATATCCGAGGTCCTAAGAGGTAAAAAGAGCTCGAAAAAATTGAAAAGGCAATAAAAAGCAATTCATGCCAAATATGGGCCATTTAGGTTTCACCCAATTCTCCAAAGTTTGAGAATTTAGTATACCTCTATTAAAATATAAAATCTGAGGGAGTTTGGTTGGAGATTGAAAAACGGGTTTGCACTTCCTTGAAAGTCCTGAAAAAGCATGAAAAACATTTTGGACGTTATTGGTGTAGAAATCACTTTGAGCTTTGATTTGTAGATTTGATATAGTCAATGTCTTATATTTCCAATCTTTTACACCAAAGGAAGCATTTGAGTTCATTCGCTAGGAATATCCAATATTCATCGTGCACATATGTCATGTTTGTATGCTTTGATTTTCCTATTGAATTTTGATCACACCCATTCTTTTACGCTATCACCGACTTGGTTGTTTTATGTTCATTTATGGTGTGATTTTATGCCTTGTGTCACCCCGGTACTTGATTGCTTGATTTATTTCTCTCATTTGTCTATTTGGGGACATCATAAAAAGGGGGAGAATGAATTATCTGATTATGGGGGAGTTTTGAAAATTATCTCATTTATCTCATTTCAAACTCGATACGTCACTTGGTATTTGCTTGATCTCATGTGTGTAGGTACATCCTTGATAAATCCATAATACACACCCTGATGAGAAAAGAGTGAAGATTCCTGAAGAATTGAAGAACAAACGATGCAGCCTTATTCACTTGTACTCTTTCAGTTTTGGGTTCATGGAAGGGTAGATTTGTATAGGAAATTTCATACTTGATAATTCGGATTTTTTTTTATGTTTGTTCCGGCATAGACATAGGGGGAGATTTGTAAGGACAATTTGTCCATCCTTATGTATATGATATGTCATACGCCGTTACAAGAATGATAGTTGTAAAGATCACATCGTCATCAACGAAATCCGAAGATCAAAAGAAGAAGGAATTTGGGAATCAGACCTGGCCGAACCGATCCGGACCAGATAAAAGAACCGATCCGGTTCACCGGACCGATCCGGCTAAAGGGACCGGACCGATCCGCCTGCTAAGCTGAGACCAGTACACCCGGATCCATAGCGAACCGATGAAGGAAAAAGTTCTGGACCGATCCGATGCCAACCAGACCAATCCGGTTTCAGAAAAAGAACCGATCCGATTTAACCGGACAGATCCGCCTAATCGACCGGACCGATCCGGCGAGGATAAACACTGCCAGATCGTGCAATCGATTTTGTAGGGTTTCGATCCCTTATTTAAACCACGATCAACAATTGGTTTTCTTTAGACTTATACACGATTTTCTGAGTACCATAACTCTTAAGTCTTCATGGTATTTGAGTCCATTGATTCATACCTTTGATTCACACAAATTCCATATATTTGTGAGTCACTTTTTGGTAACCCTAGAACACCATTGCTGTTGTTCAACCCTTGTGAAGTGGACCGCTTCTTCCTCTTCATTGCAGCCCTACTGGACAGGGATAGTTCCAGCCGCCAACCCTGCTGGAAAGGGATATTCCAGTCGCGACTACAGAATCCGATACCCGAGGGTAATTCTTAGTCAATCTGTATTTCATTGTAATCCGATTGTAAACCGTATTTTACAAATTATAGTGATATACAAATGGTTTTGCCCCTGTGGGGGATTTTTCCTTAAACTTTGTGTGTTGAATATCTTGTGCATGATTTCATATTGTTTCAATCACACCTAATTGCATGCTTAGGGTTAATTTGGGTTAAAAAAAAGGTATTTATTATATTATTTCTTAATTGAACGCAAGCGCCAACTCTTTCAGACATGGTCGTCATGGTATAAGAAATGTATCACCGCTACTAGAAAATTCCCGTCTATAGCTTGATTATGTCACAGAGAAACCTGGCGCAGGTTGAAAGTA
The DNA here is from genome assembly GCA_949130495.1 of Sambucus nigra. Classification (NCBI taxonomy): domain Eukaryota; kingdom Viridiplantae; phylum Streptophyta; class Magnoliopsida; order Dipsacales; family Adoxaceae; genus Sambucus; species Sambucus nigra. Next base: position 215,271,969 of record OX422214.1, on the reverse strand, counting down.
TCATAATCCACATTTTATAGGCACAAGGCCTCCAGATCATCAAGGTAAGAGGATAATTATTAATACATGGGAATAAAAATTTGGGCAATAAGAAATGATACGCAAGAAGAGAAATGTGGGTATTGGTGGAAAAAACACATCCCATACCCCTCCTTTTATACTGAAAATCCTTGGACAAAAACAAGAACTCTGCAATCTCGATTAATTCTCTGCCCTACAGGAGTACACTGATGTGTAGGAAAGTGCAATCAAAGACTAGGAACGATTTGACTTGACCCCCTTGCTAATAGGCAGGTCAGGTGTATGTTAATCGGTACCTCCTTATTTTGGAAAGTTCCATCTTTATTCTTTTACCAAAATCCTTTTCCAAAAAAATCCTTATTTTGAAAAACTCCCCCCGGGTCATGCCTTTTAAAATGATCCCTTTTCCCTATTTTATTTAATAAATATTTTTCTCAAAAAAAACATTCTCGTTATTATTCAAAAGTCTTTTCCCTGAGTTAATTAGTTTTACTCCCCTTTTCTCAGATAAAAGTAATAGACATTTTTTTCTTCTAATTCCATATTTATTTTTATCTTTGCATAAAACCGACAACCTTAGGAGAAAATTAAAAGCACATATAGAATAAGTCACTAAATAAAAAAAAATGCCAAAAAAGAAAATGCATATTTCTTCATATATATTTTGTTTCACTTAGTTACATTTTTCTGATAGAAAAGAAAAAACATAAAAATACAAATGGGACTTCGCCCCAACCCCTAACTTTCTCTCTTAAGCCCTTAAACCCCGCGAAGGAGACCCTTTCCCGGGTGACGAGCGATAGATCCTCCACTCTCAGAACCCTAACCCTCATATGTGGTGGATGACAAAATAATGTATGAAGGAGTCGACTTCTTGATATAACCAGACATGGAGGCCATCCAGTCCTTGATACCCCTCGACCTGTTGGTCGGTACCCGAATATACTGCAAGCATAGAAGCAACATCAAAAGACAAAGCAATCAGTAAATAAGTAAAGAAGAATCAACTGGACAAAAGAAAGAGAAGCGATATACCTCAGGCCTAAGGGCCTCATCCATAAGCCCCATCAAACCAAACACTTCAGTAAAAAGTTATAGGAAAGGGGAGTAACTTGAATGATTGGAGCCTCCTTTGTCGCCGATGTCGTCAACGTGCCCCTATTGTATCGTGGGTCGATCCCATCGGTGCACTAGAGCCCTTGATCGAAGATGTGGAAGATGAAGTATATTCTCCACATCGTAGATACATGAGGGAATTAACCAGCTCGTCAAAAAATCTGGATAATTATATCTCGCTATTGTATCCTGTTGAGCGTATTGGTCTTGCCGATCGTTGCCATCGCCTGGGAATTGTCTGACATCTCTCTCATGAGGTTCATGTATATATGGGGCACTAACGATGGGAACACCACCTCCTCTTTGACAATATGCCTCACCACTCTCCCCTAGGTACTAGACATTCCCAAACTCATGTGTAATCAATCGCCGTATCTGCACATGTAGGCCCATCACCCTAGTATCCTGCAGAGTCACCTCCCAGGGGTAGAAGGTAGCCTATAATACCCAACAAATATTTAATATCTACTTAAGAGATGAAGATGACAAGAAAGAACTCAGAAAAGATGAAAGATAACCTGGTCGCTCATTAGAGAGTTCAGAGACCGCTGCACGCTCGTAAAAAATAAAGACTGATTTGATTATCAATTGGATTTCTTCCACTTTAACATCCTTAAATACGACAATAACCATTTATGGACGACCTCTCCACACAACAAAATTAAAATAAACAAATGGGTCGGCTATCTCACCTCTCGCCCGTTGATTACGTCCACCATCCTCCTCAAACGGGTCTCTCTCAAAGTAGAATATAAATAGAATCCCAGACATGATCCTACCCACATCCCATAATGTTTCATGAACCTCCTCCGAATTCACCCACAATGTTTGATCCACGTATTTTTGGAACCCCTCATAATCAACCCCCATCAGCTACAAAAAGTCCATAGGAGTAACAATTAGCTCCCTAAAGCTAAGATGAAAGGTATGGATAGTGTCCCACCATCTCGTACTAGAATACGATTTCTCATCCAAAGACTACGTCAGACGAACAAAACCAAAATATGAAACCATCCAACGAACCACAACAGGGAGCTTCTCCCAAACCTCCTTCTGCCCCATCATGCCCCGAGATCGAATGCCCGAAGGAGATATATAAATATGCAAAAGAAGAAGAAGGAAAACCCTTCATTAGAACAAAGAACAAATAGAAAAATGAATTAGAATACCAAAAGTCACCATACTTACGTAGCCACTAAGGTTCTTCACCCTAAAGGAACGGTGATATATAGACTCGCTTAGTAGGATATACTCATTAGCTACAAGCTCAAAAAAATCAAACGCGTTGTCATTGCCCAATGAAAGGGCCACCCTAGAATTCCATTCAAGGAGATCCCAGTCATCAACGGCCAACCACTCAGTGTGGTATCCCTCACTTGAAGAACCAACAAATTAAAGTGTTGAAGAAAAAAGGACTTAGGAAAGTTTTTTAGAGATAAAAAGAAGAAGATTCAATCACTTCAAGGTGTGAAAAATGGGGAGGGAGGCCAACAGATCAATAATCCCCTAACTATACCGATTGAAAATTACCTTTTTCTCTTCTCAAGGAATCCCAGGAGTCCATGCCATTACCGATTGGCTCCCCCCAAGCCTGCCTATCGGTAGCCTCTTCAAAGTTTAGTACAAAAAAATTAAGAAATTGCTCAAAAAATGGCCCCAAAATCCTTCAAAATATGAAACATTATTTTCCAGAAGAAATTATTTTTAGAGCACTAAGCCCCTTACAAACTCTCAAAATCCCCAACTAGATTAATCTTACACCATCATTCTCAGCATATTCCACAACAAAATTAATGATGTACCCACATCTATGATCTCAAAACTAAAGCATTCTTAGTAGAGTCTCAAGACAACACAATTCCCAACTGAATCACAAGCACACCTGCACCCCTAAGATAATTTCGAATTCCCCAGGATTGACCTACTCGAAGAATTGGTTGTCAGAAATTTAAGGTCCTAAGAATTGCCCTTAGACCTCAAAATTGGTCGTCATAACTTAAGATCTTCAAAATTAACCATTACCCTCAGAATCGGTCATCACAACTTAAGGTCCTCATAATTGACCTCGACCCTCAGAATTGATCGTTATAACTTAAGGTCCTCAGAATCGACCTCGACCCTCAGAATTAGTCGCTATAACTTAAGGTCCTCAGAATGACATCGGTCCTTAGAATTTGTCATCATAATTTTAGGTCCTCAGAATCAACCTCGTCCCTCAAATGTGGTCATCAGAACTTAAGGTCGTCTTAATTGACCTCGACCCTCATAATTGGTCGCTATAACTTAAGGTCCTTAGAATTCACCTCATCCTTCAGAATTAGTCGATACAACTGAAGGTCCTCAGAATTGACCTCGGCCCTCAAAATTGGTCGTCATAACTTAAGGTCCTCAAAATTGACATCGACCCTTAGAATTAGTCAATATAACTTAAGGTCCTTAGAGTTGACCTCGACCCTCAGAATTCGTCACCACAACTTAAGGTCCTCAGAATTAGCCTCGACCTTTAAAATTGGTCTTCACCACTTTAGGTCCTTGGAATCAACCTCAACTCGCTAAATCGATCATCTTCAGGATCACTTTAGGTCCTCATAATCGACCTCAACCCACTGAATCGGTCATCCCTAACATCACTTTAGGTTTTCATAATCGATATTGACCTGGTAAATTAGTCACCTTATCCCCTTAGGACTAATTTTAATAAATTTGTAACTCAATGAATTGGTCATCCTCATCTTCTTAGGTATTCAGAACTGACCTCGACCAGTCGAATCAGTCACCTTAATACTTTAGGTCCACATAATTAACCTAAAAACCTCTTTCCCAATGTAGATGTGGTGTCTATCATTCGAAGACATTCACTCATTCTAAGCTCGCCCGTCGAGGGTATCTCTATAGACACCCATCTTAGAACCCCTTCTAAGCACCTCCTTATGTCCCTGACACTCTTTCATTTAACGAAAAACCTAAGTCATACTTCGAGTACCAATCTAGTGGCTATTGGGAACTATCGTGCCTCGTTTGACTCTGATAAGACTATTCTTCTAAGCTGAAGCTCAATAAATCATCAAAGGTATCTTAATTCCCTTTCTAATAGTCTACCCCGTGCATGAATCCGTCTTTCGGTTCAGATGAACGGTCAATTTTACTACCAAAAACCAGTCTCGAGGCCACCAGGCGCTCCTAGTCCCCGTTTAACTCCGACCAACTTCCTCACCTAAGCGAAAGCTCAATGAATCCTTGAAGGGATTTAAATATCCTTTCTAACGGTCCACCTCATGCATGAATCTACCTTACAGTACATATGAACTATCCATTTTACCCTAAAAATCGATCTAGAGGCTACCAGGCATTCTCGAGCCCGTTCGGCTCCGATCAACTCTTCAACTTGAACATATATTAATGAATTTTAAAGGTCTCTGAATTCCCTTTCCAATGATTCACCCCATATTTAAATTAGCCTTACGGTACAAACGAATGACTCGTTTTATTCCGAAGGGTCATCGAGCGATTTTGGGCCCCCTTTTACCTTGTCAACTCTCCAAAATGCATAAAGCTTAATGAAATCTCGAAGGTCTTTAAATACCCTTTCCAATGGTTCCTCCTGTGTGCAAATCAACCCTGTGGTTTAGACAAATGATTTGTTTTCCTTCAAAAATTTCTTGTTTAGTGACCAATGAGCACTTTTGAGTCCCATTTGACATTGGTCAGCTCGCAAACTTAGGAGTGGATCAATGGATTATTAAAGGGATCTGAATACCCTTTCCAACGGTCTGCCCCATGCGATATTTTGACTTACAATTTACATTTTATGACTATTTTCCATAAAACCTGTCTCAGACTACCGAATGCCCCCCGAGGACCCTACCTACAGATAACGTATATGGGGTTTTGTGCTAATAGGTAGGTCAAGGTCCCATCTAATCGATACCCCCTTGGTGCTATAAATAGAGGCCATGACCTCACTTTGATATGAACACCTTAACATCCCTCTCAGTAATTTAGAGAACATTCTCTTGAATTCAGAGCTATTCCCCTCTTGAAAAGCCCGTTACCACATTCCTTCCATCATTTTAATACTCCTTTTGGTAAATTCTCAACCATCTCCTCATACCACCATCACCTCTTCATGATATCAACACATCTGCAATCAAGATACACTTCAAGTCTTCATAAGGAGGCCTAATTTTCCACCCTTTTCTTTAAATTCTCTTATTTTAGCATTAGTCACTTTATTTTTACTTTACCGCCTTATTTCATTCCACCACGTACCTTATTCTCAAATCTTTATTAGTAGTATTTTCACATACTTATTTTCATAAAAAACCCAAAAACAAGAAAAAAGGTTTACATATAAATTCCAAAAGAGGGATTATCACACATCCTCACATTTGAAGCAGACTTATCTCTACACACAGATATAATATAAATACACTATTTGGATTTATGTGTTAAACCCCACCCTACGTTATCTTCGAACTATGCGGACTTTTATGCCCCTTGGGCTATGTAGGTGTCTTAGGTAAATCCCTATATTCGATTCCTCCCTTATATACATTTGTTACCATGTTTTTATCTTGTATTCTTAATATTTTTTATATGCTTTCTTTCTTGTTTCTTGTTCGATGTATGCATTCGTTATTCTATAACGACTTGTGAATCGACAAATACTTATATTTTACTTTGAATTACTATTTTGAGAACACTCCTAAGGATCATCTCACTCTTCCACTTTCTAAGACGCGAGTTGAGAAATTTCGTTCTCCATTTATATTAAGCACATTATCACACACTTCTCGGAGTATAATAGGAGAATCTTAACACATTCCCATGAGATACTGAAAGGGAGGTATGGGTTCCTAACAACTTCCCATTTTGTAGCTTAGTCCCTCGACCCTTGAATTATTTGGTTTCGCAAACATCAACATTGTCCTTGATGTCCTTGTATCGAGGCGGCAATATTTCTTTTGCCGATCTTGTGAAAAATAGACTCGCGAATCCATCTCTACATATTACCCCACATCGACGACGACCGATCACCCCGAGAAAGGGCCCGATCCTGCATGGATGCCTGAAGGGAAGGAAATGTAAGGAGTCCCTCCTCGGAGACCCCAACCCCCTTGAGATGGCCACAATATGTGTATATGTTATTTGTAACATTAAACTATTAGAGGACATATAATATTATTGGAAGAATTCAGTTCCTTAAGGATTCCATTAAATTTTCTCAAGTAGTTTAATTGGATTATATATAAAAAGAGATTTGTTTCCTTATCTTTTTTTAAACCTTTATGATATAGTTAATTTTGTTGATGAAGGCATCTACAATTATGAGGAGAAATTGTATTTTTGTGTTGTTGTTTACTCGACTTCTTCAATGAAATTTTTTAACATTATCTTAGGTCGGTATAAAAGTAGCATACTAAGCTATGTTAAATAAGTTTATTTTAAATAATAAGACCCCATTATTAGAAGACTAAGGTTAATTAGAAAATAATTATGTATACGACCAATGTGCTCAACAAAGGATGGTTTATAAAGACTCCATAATCAACAAATATAAACTAAATAAACAACTTTATGGTTATATGGTAATCCGATATAGAATTTTCAGTAAGACCACGTCCATTTCTTGAGGTTTTCAGAGAAACCTGACTTGCATAAACATGTTTCAAATAACTTTGCTATAATTTGTATAACATTCCAGCAAACTAAGTTGAGCCCCATTTTTTACGAATAAATAGTATCATGATTCTGTGAAATAAAAGAATGTTGATACATCTGTCTGCTTCTTAGTTTAGTACCTAGAGAAAGAGTCCATATAGAGAGTGCTGAGAGTTAGTTTTGTAATAATATGGGTTGTAGATGGTTGTGGAGTGAGCCTTCCTGTAGAGAAAGTCATAGATACAATTTTAAACCAACTAAGCTCATGATGGACATATGATTAAGTAATGGGAAATTTTTAAGTCAATTTGAAATAAACCAAGATGATAACATGCATAAGATCAATTTTAGCACGATTTCTGGGCATAATATTGGATATGTAATATAATCGATGTTCATTCTTAACATTCTTAGTTGAACTTCTAGTAATGCCATGAGTTAGGTTGATGGATAAATACTAAAATTCTACATTAAGCAGCAAACCAACATCATGTAGTGAGCAGGGTTAAAATTAGACAAACTGTGATGGTGACATGCATTTGAGTAGTTGCTTGAATGAAGAAAGTAAATTAACACAAAATTTGGGAGGTATAATGGTATTAAATAAAATCATGTTTGTAGACCATAAAATAAAATATATATTTAAACACACCTATCCACCACAAGTCCCACCATCATATATATATATATATATATATATATATATATATATATATATATATATATATATATATATATATATATATATCAGGGGAAAATAAAAATGATATATGAAGACCATTGAAAAAAGCATAAACAAAATATAAAGATTCACTAAATGCAAGACATTAATCTAATTTGCATCAAAAAAAATTCCAAACCCACTAAACCCTCAAAAGTTGAGTCACACATCAGCCCTATTCTAAAACCTAGAAAACTATTTGAATGTGGTGGGGAGAGAAAGAGAGTGAGAGTACCTAAAATATTTGCAAAAACCAATCAATACAAAAAATTAAAAACTAAAGAATATAAACGAACTGAAATTTGTGTATGTGTTATGTGTAATTATATATGTGTGTGTGTGGGGGGGGGGGGGGGGGGGTAGAGTTGCTAGCCAAAATTCATCCTTAAACCCATTAAAACACTTGACACTCTTTCCCAAGTTCAATGTGTAAGTATTTTTACATACATTGTAATGTCACTTCTATTTCCATGAAATGTATAATGTAATTACTAATTCCTCAACTTGACAAACATTCACAAGCTCATAATATCGATTTTGGTCAATACTAGTGTTCAATTTGCAATAATCTCCGTGCATCAAAGAAATAACCTAATGATTAATATATTGTACACAAATGTTTGTTGACATATCACTTGAGATGGATAAGTCATGAATGACAAAGGATAGGTTATTAAAAGAATGCACGAATTGATTTGACTATTTTCTTAACGAGGCTAAAGCTGTTACGAATAATCATAACTCAAGACAATGCTCATGCAATCAGTGCAAGAACATATTAAAGTTCAATATGAAAGAAATAAGACAAAATATGTATCAATCGATTCTCAAACCAAACTACATTGTAAGGGAAATGTCATGGAGAGGATGATCCTCATGAAGAGATGCCATATGTTAGTGTCAATGAGCCTATATATCAAGCCCAAAAAATGAATACTCTCTATGATTTTGCAAACACAATAAAGATGGTGTAGGCTTTGAATAAAGACTTCATGGGATATGAAGAAAGTTTTCAAAAATTTCTTGAAGATGTAGAGAAGCCTCTCTTTAAAAGTTGTAACGAGTATAAAAAGCTATCAGTAATTATGAAGCTCTACAATACTAATGCTAAGTGTGATTGGTCTAATAAGAGATTTATAGAAATTGATGCTTTGTCCAAATCAATCCCCATCTTGTTAGAAAAAAAGTCCCAAATAGGCTTCATAACTGGGCAGTGGAGAAAAACATGGATAGATGACTCTTCAGAATTAAAGTAGGCCTTGAATCTAGAACATCATCTCACACCCAAAATTTTAATATTATCATCTAGAAGTAGACAACTAAAATAAATTTTCCACATAAGAATTGACATTTTTTTAGGAATTTAGCTGTCCCAAATATTTCTTAACACCCTTGAAAAAGGAAAATGAGGCTTTAAGTAGTTATTAGCAAAAGAAATAGAGAATGAACATGTATATTCCAACTTCCAGATATAATGCTCATTATACAGTTCCATATAAGAATTGCAGTCCTCCTTAACTCCCATAATGTTCTTCCATGTAGATGAACTTATCAAAGATCTGCTTCTCCTCGATTTGTAGCTATTAGACATATAAGCAACCAATAAAGATTTTTTAATTTTTAATTTCCAGTATAGTTTCATAGATCCATCCTTAGAAAGAATACTAAAATCCACAAATCCCAGACCTCCTTTATTGAATTCTTTGCATAAACACTCCCAATTTTTCCATTGATGTCTCCAACCTTCTTCTTCATTTCCTCCCCAAAAGAATTTATTAAACATATAGTGAATTTTCCTAATCAGAATCTTAGGAGGATTGATTGAAGCTAATAAGTAAGATGAGATTAGAAAAAGAACATATTTAATTAAAGTATACCTTCCACCACTAGATAACATCTTGCATTTCCATCCAGCTATTCTATATCCAAGGAGGACATTAGGGAATCATAAAATTTCAATTTATTTCTCCCTTTAAAAGAGGAAACCCAAAGTATTTGATAGGCTGATTTTTAAACTTCAACCCTAAATTTTCGGCAACCTTATTTCTAAAGCTCAAAGGCTTCTTCAAATCAATTGTAAAAGACCTTTTCAGAACATTAATTTTCTGTACAATAGTATTAGAGTACTTTTGAAGGAAATCAATGAGATTCTTCAAGATTTTCTTATCACCTGTACATAATATAATAATATAATCAAGAAAAGAAAGGTGAGAAATAAGAGGACTCCCACTAGGTAAATAATAAGACTTGATAGACCCCTTGTTCATCAAATAGTCTAGAGTTATACTTAAGCATTCAATAACTAAGATGAGTAAACTAGAGGAAATGGTATCCTCTTGTCTAATACCTTTGGAAGATTTAAAGAATCTACATGGAACACCATTAATAAAAATTGAGAACCAATTATTTGAAATACATCTCCATATAAAATCGATCCATCTTTCCCCAAAACCAAAATTTTTTAGGACTTGAGTTAGAAAGACCTAATGCACTCTATCATGTGCTCTATGAAGTTTGATTATGACATTACCATAATGAATTTTCTTCCCCAAGTTATAAATCATCTCTTTAGCAAGCAAACCATTATCTTGAATTGATCTTCCTTTAGTAAAACCACTTTGAAGGCGGTATTATTGTGGATAATTAATGACATTTTGACTTATGGGAATGTATGTGTTATGTTGTTAAAGGCTATTATGATTGTCCAATTTTCAATGAGAAAACATATTCTCATCGACTGGAACATTGTTCGAAGAATATTTATATAAGACATAGAAAGTATATTCTAAGAAACAATCCTTTTTCAAACCAACAAAAGGATATTAATGGAGAGAAAAATCTTAGATCCTCACATAAGCCTTTGGGTGGTGAACAACTATTGATAAAGGTCGGGAGAATCAAGGATTATTGGGGAAAAAAAAATAACAAGGAGAAGAAAAATTAGATGAAGGAGGAGAAGAAGAAAAAGGGGAGTTTGAAAAAAACACAGACTTTAAAGAGTTTGAATATGAAGGCATATGATGACAATGATGTTGGTGGCGATGGTGGTGATAGTGGTGATTTTACTGCTTGTTGGAAGGAAAAGTTTGTATTTTTAATCTTGAATATTGGAAACATTTACCTATTTGATATAACTTGGATGTCATACACATTAAAAAACATGTTTACAGTAGCATCACTGGAACCCTACTTAACATTCTAGGAAAAACAAAAGGTGAAGTGAAGTGTTATTAAGAACTTGAAGCTATGGGATTAAGGACTGAATTGATGCCTCGAGTTAATGAAAAGTTGACTTACCTACCACCAACATGTTATTCATGGTTCATTGAGGATAATATGATAGTTTTTAGAACTTTGCATGACCTTAAGGTCCGGGATGGTTACTTAATAAATTTTGTAAGACTTGTCTCAATGGAAGATTTGAAGTCGTGTGATTTAAAATCTCATGATTGCGATATCCTAATGAATTAATTTTTGACTATTGCAAATCGATCTGCATTGCCTAAGCACGTGATGTACGCTGTTATTAGAGTTTGTTTTTTTCAATGCATTATGTGCCAAGTTAGTGGACGTGGAAAAAATAAAAGAAATTTATAAGGATGTTGTGATCACATTGTGTTTATTGGAAAAATACTTTCCACTTTACTTATTTGATATTATGGTGAACTTAATAGTGCGTCTTGAAATAGAGGTTGAATTATGTGTTTCGGTGTTATTTTGGTGGATGTACATAGTTGAGAGGTGAGCTAATTCAAAATGTCTTTTCATTTCGTAGTAGCATGAGAAGACACGATATTTTTTGCTTTATCTATTTTGTCATTATAGGCACATGAAAGTGTTAAAATGCTATGTGAGAAATCAAAATTGTTTGAAAGGTTGCATAGTCCAGTGTTATATTGTGAAAGAGGCGATTGATTTTTGTTCATAATTTCTATCTGAATAAGATGCAGTTGGAGTTCCTTCCACTAGAAACGATGACAAACCTTTTGGGGCTTTTAATGATATTGAAGTTGACCATGTGTCTTTGTCCCAATACTATCTTCATGTGTTCTATAACACAAATGGCATTCAACTTTACATAGACTAAGTATAGTTAAATTTTCTCTTTGTATGAAACTGTTTTCCTTCAATAAATAGTATTTTTATTTATTATTCATCACGTGTTACTCATTAATACCTTGGTATGTTAAAGTTTAAGGTTTAAAAGTAGAATGCGATCCATATACTCATGGGTACGAAGATCATATGGGGAACTTTCTCTCTCTTGTAATCTTCTTCCTAATCTAGCCAACCTTAATCCTCATTAGGGTTAGCAAGAAAAGAACAACTTCCATGGTTTATGAACCTAAACCTCCTGATCCCCAACCAAAAGTTTAGTCAAAATCATTTTTTAGTATTCTATCATCTTCATCATGTCCATCCAAAATTCAACTCAAGACCCCATAAAGATTAAAAGGTGAACCAACAATTTTATTCTCAAAAGAAGATATCAAGAAACTGGCTGACCCATATAAACTTTTAATAGTGGTTAAATTCTCTCATGGATGTCCTAGTATAGACATTATAAGGAAACGATTTGAAACTTTTGCTTTAAACAAAGCACATCACATTGGTTTCTGGACCCCAAACATATTCTTATAAGACTTTATTCTGAAGAATATTTCATACGATTATGGATGAAGGATCAATGGTTCATAGGAAAATTTCCAATGAGAACCTCTAAATGGTCTCCAGAATTTTTGCTAGACCAAGAAAGTTCAATAGTCCCTATTTGGATTTCATTCCCAAGCCTCCTGATTCATTTTTTTGCAAAATAATCCCTCTATTCAACAACCCAAGTTGTTTGCAAACCTCTAAAACTTGATGCCTCAACTGCCTCTATCAATAGGCCAAGCACTGCAAGGGTATGCGTGGAATTGGACTTATTTGCTCAGAATCCAGAAAGGGTATTACTTGGTTGTGAATAATATGGGTTTTGGCAAGATATAGAATATGAAAATATACCATCATACTATGTTAAATGTTATAAAATAGGTCAAAAAGAAGACTAATGTCTTCTCCACAAAAACATTTTGAATCAAGAAATCATTTCCTTTAAGAAAATGGATCAGCCAATAAATCCAATCAATTGGCAATTAGTGCAAAAAAACAAGCAAACATTAAAAATTTTGACAAAGTTCCTGATAATTAAGAAGATGGGGATCACATCATGGGAAACGTTGATAACATACAAAGGAAAAATAAAATATGACAAGAACCAGTTCCAAGAAGTTTTCAAAAGGATAGTCAAGACACTATCAGTAAAACAACTGTATCAGAGCCATTTCCAAATACCAATCACAACACCTTTAATGGAAAAAAGTGGAATTCCAAAAGATTTTTTACAAGCACACAATGACAAAATCAAAACCGTAGACATAGAGTATGAGGAAACTAGAATTATAGATTTTCTAGACCTCCCCCATGAATCAACATAATTGCCTATAAAGGGTAGGAAATCATATTATGATTGTTTATCCCACTCAGACAGTGAATGCAAAAAAGTAGAAGTAAATCCTTTTGTAGAGGAATTACAAATCTTCTCCAAAAGTTTGGGTGTTAGACTAGAAAAATCAAAAAAGAAAAAGGAAGATCTTTAAAAAGAACAAAAACAAATCAACAGTTCTCCTATCACTTAAGAAGACTTAAAAAAAAGACTTGATTGCAGATCCAATATTCAAGAGTGTGACTAGAGACAATGTCAAGAAGAAAAATAGAGCATCCTTTTGTAACAACCCGTCCTTTTGGGGATAATCAAATTCCATAATTGGGTATAAATTGGAAATTTGAGGAATTTCTCGGAATAGTGATTTTTGGGATTTTCAAGGATTAGATGATTTTCGATGAGTGTTGTATTTACTTTTGGGATTAAGTAAATATGTCGAAGTATTTTAATTATATGTCGTCGTTGAGTAAAGTGACAAAAGGTAAGTTTTTTAATTGGAAAACCCGCAGTGAGATGCAATGGGTTAAAATAGTGAATTGCGGTCAAGTTCCTCGAATGGAAGTTTTGACTGTGCGGTGAGTCTCGGAATGGCCGAGATAGTCAGAAAAGAGTGTTCAATGGTCGAAATTGAGTTTCGAGAATTTTTAAACGAATAGGGACTCGTAATTCAGTAAACGAGTCTTTTTTGGGTTTTAAGGGGTATAAACCCTTTTCTCCCTATATAAGGAGGGTGAGGGGGGGATAATAGAAAGAAAATAGAGAAGAGAGAGAGGAAGGAAGAAAAAGAAGAGAAAAAGGGAGATTTCGGGCCAAACTCCCCCGGACTCGACTCGGGATCGTCGAATTTTATCCACGAGGCAAGTGTTTACTTGCTTTATTTACTTTTGGGCATAAATCTCATATCGTAGTTTGGTAACAACAAACCCTAAAGGTTTTGGGTTTGGTTTCGTGGATAAAACGGGTTTTTGGGAGTTAAAATGAATAAACCCCAATAATTTTCCAATTCGAAAAAATTAGGATTTAATCGAAATTAGTTATTTGTTTCGGGTTCTAGGATGTTTGAACCCATTTTATATGTGTGTATATCGTTGATCGAGGTTGGTGGATGTTAGAGATGGAGAAGAAAGCTTGGGGGAAGCTTTAATGTCCGAAACAACTTCTCGAAGAAGAAGCTGTCTGACGTAATCGATCGAGGGTAGAGGATCGATCGAGGGCCATGGGTCGATCGATCGACCCTTTAGGAAGTTTGATAATTTTTCCTAGGGTTAATTGGATGTGATGAATTCCAAGTTTAATTGATTCTAGATTATTTAAGAAAGGAAATAAGTAATCTTTTAAGAGTAAATAGTCATCCAATGGAGGGAAATTATGGGAATTAAGTGAGTGTTTTATGTGTGTGACACTAAAATGCTATTTTCGAGGAAAATAGATAAGTTGAGGAATTAGAAAGGTGGGGCTTCTAAAATAGGGTGGGGACCTCTAAACGATTATTTGGACAAGATGTAGTCCTTGGGTTTGTGGGAAGGAAATCCATAACATATTTAATTTTAGGGTATTCGGGGTCGAATATTAATTGGGATGGTTTCAGTGGCCATTTTGGCATATATGATTATACGTGCGGGATAACATAATTTTGTTGATGATGGTTGAGGGAATCCTATGAGATTATTAGGATGAATTGGAGAATATACTTATTTAGTTAATGTAAATTGGTATATTTGGAGATATCCACTAAATCCTTGGATGGGAATAAGGTATTTATTATTTATCAAGTGAGGGAATACTTTCGGTATGGTATCGTGAGTATGTGAATGTATGAATATAATTCTTTGAGAGAATATTTGGGATTATTGGTCATCGCTATGTGTGATTGGAAATTATGGTCATTTATATATGTACATTCGAGGAGGAATATATATATATACACACACACTATGTAATTAAGGTATATATATTATATGAATACATATGTATCTATATGTGATTGGTATAGGTGTGTTTAGATGGCTGATTTACACGGGCTTCCCGTTTGGGTATAGGGTTGGAACAACCGAATTATATATATGCTCTAGTGCGATCCTGGGAGGTTGCGCGATGTGGGTGAATCCCCTGGCTCGAGGAGCAGGGAAAGTATAGCCCCCAGGTCATTATCGTCCCGCATTCGAGTGCGATTTATGTGATTCCCACTTGTAGGGGGAAACTGACCGCCTCCACCATTGTGTATATGTTTACCAAGACCATTGAGAAGTCTGGCTTGGTACCGTGGTATATTGAGTAAACCCGAATTTTTGGATCGACACTATGAGACCGCATCCTCGAGTTATAGCTAGTTGGGATGGTTGTTATGCTTGTGTGTATGGTATATTGCTTGTGCATGAGAACAATGTAATATATATATATATATATATATATATATATATATATATATGAGAGTAAAGAGATTCTCAGTCTGAGAGGTAGATCCGGATGTGTATTATAAAAATGAATATAGAGTAAATTTCAGTCCGGGAGATATTATCCGGATGTATATAGAATTATTTATATTAGAATAAGTATGTTATGTATATCATTATATAGTATGTATACACGTTATGTACTGAGGGTCTAATGGATCTCGACGATTGACCTTGCCACGTAGTAGTGTATAGGGGGGGTTCCTTGTTTGGATTTTGCTCTGCGAGACACCCCACGCACGAACATGGCATAGTGTTGAGATTGAGGGGAAGTTTAGCCCTTAGTACTTGGAATTACTAGGGTGGTTGACAGATGGGTGATGGATTAGTTAGGCAGCGTAGTGGCTAAGACGCTTTTAGGGATGCGCTAGGTGTGCACTATTAGAAGAGAGGTGAGGGGTATCTCAGGGGAGTGCGATACCAAATTTAAATACGATATAAAACATATTTTTAAAAATAAAGCACTCATGCACTTGCTAAATATTTTTCACACTCGAGCTCTGACCCGTTTATCTACTTTTCCCTCTCTTGCTATATATATATTATATAGCTATCCAGACACAGGAACGCCTGGATGACACTTCCTTCGAGTCAGACGTCTGCTGTAGCAGCTGTGGATGCATGCAGGTTCTCGATAGACGCTTCTATCCTTGTAATCTAGATAGGAGGTACTGTATAAATATTCGGGCCAATGGCCCAAATGCATTTATTTATTATTTTACCGCCTTTTAGTGCGGCATTCGATTTGGTTGTATCGTATTTGAACCAAGTGTTCGGTTATTTTATTAAATTTCAGTTTCATTTACATAAACTGCGTGGATGTTTTATCTTTGTGGGTGTTTAAAAAGAGTAGTTAAGTAAAATTTTGACGTCAGCCTAATAGGTTATTAGTAATTAAATTGGTTTTCGACAGTGATGCTAAGAATGATTCATATGCGACTCCTTTTTTAATTTGATATAGGAGTGATCGCCCGGTATTTTATTAGGCGGGGTGTCACACCCTTCCAAGGTACAAATGATCAACACCATAGTATGTGTAAGGACATATTTTTTATAAGTCCGTTATCAATTTAGTATGTTGTATACCTCTACACCGTCGAAGAACATTCAAGAACATTCAAGAATCAAAGAAGGATCCGAATATCAAGTTCTTCAACATTCAAGCCTCTGCAAGGTTAATTTCGGTGAGAAAGGATTTAAGTCCCTTTACAGTTCATTTAAAAGTGTTGGGATAATTTTAAAAGAGGCTTGAAAATTTTTCTAAGTGTTGAGGCGTTCTTTTTCATCAAAATGAATTTTCCAAGATTTAAAGAATAATTTTTAAAATAAAAAAATTAAATTTATTTTTCGCGAATTTTCTGGTTCGAACGACATGGGATCTGGTTCAGACGACATTAGATCTCGTTCGAATGACATGGGATCTCATTCGAACGACACGCCACCTTAATTTTTTTTATATAAAGTGCGTTAAACGAGGCGTCTTTCGTTAAGGAGACCTGGCGATTTTTTATACCAGTAATTTGCTAACATCAGAACACTTCGTCTTCTTCAATTTTAGGGTTTAAAACCTTTTTTTTTCAATTCACAAAACATCCCAATCTTTTAGTGAACTGTTTTGGAACCCTAGATTCAAGTTTGTTGAAACTTTACCTTTGTGGGGAGAACTCTACAACTGGAGATCTTCGTGCTATTGTGGAGGAAGTCTCTATAAAGTTACTCATGTGTGGAGGATAATCTACACCATGAAGACTGCGTGTCTAGGACTGTGTGTCCTTGTGGTATAGCTGCGTGTGAACCACTGCTGATTTCTAGCCGTTGCTTTGGAGGTTTGACGAAGAAACCGTGTGTTACTCTTTTGGGCGAAAGAAAGATGGTATGTAAGTCAATGGTCTTATAAACTTATCAAAGTTCTAGAAATAAAAGGTTTTGCCCTTCGGGGATTTTTCCTGAAATTTTTGTCGCATGCTTTATTTATTTATGATTTGACACACGCAGACACGTAATTGCATGTGTAGGGGCTGAATTAATTTGGTTTAAAAATAGACTCTAATTAAATAAGATTTAATTGGAAACTTGCGAATTAATTTAAATCAGTATCACACACCGTCGTTATATTTTGCAAATTGGTATCAGAGCGGATTACGCTAATTTATCGCGTGATCCTGATTTTTTAAGGATTTTTTTATACAATTTCACTTCTAACGTCGTCAAATTAGTATCAGAGCAGATTGCGCTAATTTATCGCGTATTCCTATTTTCCGTAAAATTTTGTGATATTGATTTTTTTGAAAAATCAGTTTTGTAAAAATCACAATTTTTCCGATGGAGCACTTTTGTAATCGGATGTTCCCCTTTGATGACATGAGTCAGAGTTTTGATGATATAAATCATTTTAATTTGACGTTTTCTAAAAGAATTGATTTTTTGGAAAAAGAAAATTCTCGTTTTAAATCCGCGATGGATCTTTTACAAACGGTTCAAAATCAAAGAGATTTTAATCGCGAAAAATTTGTTTCTTTGGACCATGGATTTAATGCTTTAAAATTATCCAAAAAGGAGAGTGTTGAGAGAGTCATATCTTTAGAAAAGGAATTATAGGACTTAAAAAATTATAGGGTTCCCGTTTGTGCCGTAGAGGATAAAAAATTAATCGATGATTTTAAGGCACGTGAAAAGACTCTTAGGGATAATTTTGTTTTAATTGAGAGGGAGCGCGATAAACTGATAAGATTAATTGAAAATTTGAAAAAGAAATCCATGTCGTTGGAAGAGTCTAATTTGTTGCTTGAATCAAATATTTTGAACTTGAAAAATGATTTAAACGATTCAAATATGTTTGATAGTGATGGTAATAGCTCATCTTATTATCATGCTTCTAGTGCTAAAGCCAAAACCATTATTTATTTTAGAGGGTCAATTAATCCCAAGGATGTTAGAAAATATCACACTTTAGGTAACATTCCTCCCATTTACACATGTTCACATTGTGGTAGGAAAGGTCACCTTAGGAGATTTTGTTTTCATCTTGGAAGATGTCCTAGGAATTCGAAGTCTAGTGTTTTGATGGTTTCCAAAACCCCGTGTCGACGTGTTACATCCTCTTGAGTTAGGAAATCACTTTTGGATACGCTAGATTTTAGAATAATTGATTCTCATTTGCTTGCACATGACTCTTCTCTTTCCATATCATATAGATGATGGTGTTCACATGTTGTCATACGCTAGTTTTTTGTTTCATGATATTTATGTTTGCTAGCGTTGGGACATCTACTTTTTGTATATTTTTCATTTTTTGAAAATTTATAAAAAAGACAAAAAGATTTTATTTTGATAAAATTTGTGAGAAAATCCAAAAATATTTTTGTATTTTGTTTTCACCTTTTATGGATGAAAACTTAGGATGACCAAGTCACAATTTCATTCCATTTATCCATGTGATAATTTGATAGTGTTTTGAGACAATATATCATGTCATCTTTGTGATTTATAATGTTTGGTTCATTGAGATGTAATTAAGTGTGTAAGGACATTTTTGTCCATTTTCAATGTATTATGTCATACGCCGTTACACCGTTGAAGAAAATCAAGATTCATTAAGTCATCAACGGATCCGAATATCAAAAAAAAGAAGAGGAATCAAAGTCTGACAGGCCGAACCGGTCCGTCCAGAGAAAAAGAACCGATCCGACCTTGGACCGGTCCGCCCCCTAGTCGGACCGATCCGCTTGCTGAAAAGCCAGTACACCCCGGACCGATTGCGAACCGAAAAAGCCAAAAATAAAAAGAACCAATCCACATACCCGGACCGATCCGCCTCAGACCCGGACCGATCCGCCTGGGAGAAATCCAAACAGATCGTGGTTCATATTTTTTAGGGCTAGGACTCCTTATTTAAACCCACTACGAGGAGTTGGTTTCTGAGGGCTTTGAAGACGAGATTAAGAGTCCTTATACTAAAAAGTCTTCATGGTATTTGAGTCCCTTGATTCATACCTTTGATTCACACAAATTCCAAAACTTAGTGAATCACTTTTGGTAACCCTAGAACACAATCTTTGTTGTTCAAACCCTGTAAAGAGGACCGTTCTTCTTCATTGCTGTCCTACTGGAAAGGGATATCTCCAGCCGCCGACTACAGAATCCGACACCTGAGGGTAATTCTTAGTCACTTGTATTTTCATTGTAATCCGATTGTAAACCGTTTCTTTACAAATTATAGTGAAAATAAATGGTTTTGCCCCTTTGGGGGATTTTTCCTCAATTATGTGTGTTTGAATAACTGTTGCATGATCTCATCTTGTTTCAATCACACCTAGTTGCATGTTTAGGGTTGTTTTGGGTTAAAAGGTGTTTAATATATAATTTCCTCATTTGAACGCAAGCGCATACTCTCTCAAATTGGTATCAGAGCCAGTTACACAATTTTACCGTGTAATTTTCCGCAAAATTTTTCTAAGATATCAATTTTCTGAAAAATTGATTTTTTTTGAAAACGAGTGTGTTCATTATGGAGAAGTTATATAATAAAATGCCAGTTTTTGACGGGACAAACTATGCATAGGCCTGTAAATTGAGCGCTCGAGGCCCGAAGCCCGCCCGTTCGGCCCGCTATTTTCGGGCCGAGCTTTATTTGAGTTTGAGCCGAGCCGAGCCTGAGCCAAAATTTCAAGCCCGAATGAATTTCGGGCCGAGCTTGAGCCGAACCTTGCCAAGCCCGAATTGGGCCCGAAGCCCGAATTTCATATTTCCAAATAAATAAATAAATAATTTATATAATTGCTCAAGTCACAATAGGCCTTTGTTAGTGATCAAATTTTGCTAAATGTATGAAATTTAATAGGCATTTGTAGGTTTTCACTCTTATTTCCTTTGTTTTAATTTAATACATTTCATAATTATATATTTTATTTCATGAAATATCAATTAGATTTTAATGTGTAATTTTTTCCATGATGGAAATACAAGAAAAAAAAATTAATTCAAACTTTTTTTAGCATAAAAATTGAAATCGGGGCTGCCCGAAATCGGGCTCGAAGCCCGTAATATATACGAGCCGAGTTCGGGCCTAGGTGGGAAAAAATAATTCGGGCCGAGCTCGGGCTTGAGCATGGGTAAGTGAGTTCGGGCTGAGCCTGAACAACCCCAAGCCCGGCTCACCCAGCCCGATTTACAACCCTAACTATGCATATTGGAAAGCCCGTATGAGATCTGCATTGAAAGCCATTGATGAACGGGTCTGGATTTTGGTTGAAAGAGGGTGGACACCTCCCTCTATTACTGTTGATAATGTGACCAGTTTAAAACCTGTCACTTCTTGGACTGAAGACGAGTTTAGATGGTCATCATTTAATTCTAAGGGTCTAAGTGCTATTTCTGGGTCTGTCACACCTAATGAGTTCAAACGCATAATGACGTGCACCATGTCAAAAGAGGCATGGGATGTTTTACAACTCACCCATGAAGGAACTAATGCTGTGAAAGAGTCTAAATTACAAAATTTGACAACTCAATTTGAAACAATCACCATGCATGAGACTGAATGTTTTGATGATTTTTATACCAGACTGTCTGACACTGTTAATACTAGCTTTAATCTGGGTGAACATATTCCTAATGCTAGAGTTGTTAAAAAGATTCTTTCGTTCTTTGCCTAAGCGTTTTATCCCTAAAGTCACTGTGCTAAATTCTATGGGTAATTTAAATACGCTAAAATTGGAAGAACTTGTAGGAGATTTGCAAACATATGAAATTGATATGTTTCCTAAAACTGCTAAGTCTAAAGATAAGGGAATTACACTTAATGCCCAAGAGAGAAAGAGTGAGGGGTCAGGTAGAAAGAGAGTTGAGTCTTCTAGAAAGAGAGAGATGGATACGTCAGATTCTGATTGTGATTTTGACTTAGATGATTTGGCCCTTTTTGCAAAAAAATTCAAAAGGATTCTCAAATTTAAGAAAAATGGCAATTTTAAAGATAAAAAGAAATTTGAGAAAAATAAGTTTGAAAAGAAAAATGAATTTTTTTTTAAAGATCCTCCTAAGAAGGAAAGTGAAAGATGCTTTGAGTGCGACGGTAGGTGTCATAGAGACTTTGAGTGTGACACTCGTCTGAATAGAGAGAAAGGGAAAGCTGTCCTTAATGCTACTCTTAGCGACGACAGTGAGGTCGAGACGGTGGATTCAGGAGATGAGTCACCGCATGAGTGTAACTTCACCGCATTCATGTCCAGTCATGTGAGCACTCCTAGTTCTCCTCACGACGATGAGGATGATGCTACACAGGGACACCTCGACAGTGAGATCGATGTGAGTGAGGAGGAGTATGATACAAGTGAGAGCGAGAGTGATATTCAACGCGCCTACGCTGAGTTGTATTCTGAGTCTTTTAAAACTAAAAAGAGAAACAAAGCGTTAGTTCTTAAGATCACCGACTTAGAGGAAGATTTAATAAAAGCGAGAGAAAGATAGACCTCCACCTGCATCGCACTGAGAGAGAGAGAATCTGCCTGTGTTGAGAAATAGAGTTTGTTTAGAGAGAGAGAGATAGTATTTTTGAGAAAGAGAGAGGGGACTTGACTAAACAAGTGACTAGTCTTACGAGTGAGCTCCATTCCTCTATGGAGACTCGAAAGAAACTTGAAGCACTTGTTGCCCAGCTGACTCATGATCTTGAGAAAGCACGAGAAGTCAAGGTACAGATCGAGGACAGATCAGGCAAAATGGGAAAGACGCTCCTCGGCCCCGCTTTAGGTTTTGGTGATAGGCAGGTAATTGGTTATGATGGTGCCTCCACCTCCCAAATTGCACCTGTACCAGTTCCTGAGTTTACTACGAATCCTTATGGCCATTGTCAAAAAACTCGAAGGAGAGTTCGACCAAGAAAAGCAAGCCTAGGTCTGCCTTTGACTGTGTTCTTTTGTACTTATTGCAAAAGAAAAGGCCACCTCAGGGAGTTTTGCTATAGCATGGGTCGGACACGAGGTACTACTGCTCCACCACGTCATACTGATAAGTTTTCTAGTCTGAGAGAGCGAGTTGAGTTCTTAGCTGCCACATCTCAGAGTTTGATGGAAGAATTCCAACGGATGTCTTTGCCGTTAGTGAATACTTCTCACATTCCAGCTAAAACCAACAACAACAAAGGCAAACAAAAGGTCACCACTTCTTGGGTACCTAAGAAAGATAAAAAGGCTTTTGTTGCTCATGTTGCTCTCAAAGCACATAATACCTCACAGTGGTATTTTGACAGTGGGTGCTCCAGACATATGACAGGTGATGCTTCATTTTTTACATCTCTTGAGGATTATCAGGATGGCAGAGTCACCTTTGGAGATGGGAGCAAGTCTAGCATTATAGGACGAGGTATTGTAGAGTTACCAGGATTTCCTAAGCTAGAAAATGTGTTGTACATCAAAGGTTTAAAAGTGAACCTTCTCAGCATTAGCCAGCTGTACGACACTGACTTTGCAGTAAAGTTTGATCGGGACGCATGTAATGTCTACAATCAAGACGGTAAACTTTTGATGCAAGGTGTGAGGACCGAGGATAATTGCTATAGGACTGAGCCCACATCCTCACTTGTCTGCAACAGCGCCACGATCACTCCTATGGATTTGTGGCATCAACGTCTAGGTCACGTGAACGTTAGAGATTTGACTCGTTTAGCTAAAAAGGACCTAGTACGTGGCTTACCATCTCTTGGAAAGTCAACTTCGATGGTTTGTGGACCCTGTCAGTTGGGAAAACAAATCCGTAGTCCTCATAGGAAGTTGCATTCCATTACCACCTCTCGTGTTCTTGAGTTGATTCACATGGATCTTATGGGTCCAACTCGTACTCAGAGTTTGGGTGGTAAGAGGTATATCCTTGTGATGGTCGATGATTTCTCTAGATACTCCATTGTAGGTTTT
The DNA here is from genome assembly GCA_949130495.1 of Sambucus nigra. Lineage (NCBI taxonomy): Eukaryota > Viridiplantae > Streptophyta > Magnoliopsida > Dipsacales > Adoxaceae > Sambucus > Sambucus nigra. The sequence goes on along the minus strand of OX422214.1, from coordinate 215,248,605 downwards.
CTGAGAGAGAAATCCGATGCTGTAGAATTTTTAACGACCAAATGCCGTGTCCTGCAAAATCAACACGGAGTCACTATTAACAGGATACGTAGTGACAACGACACTGAGTTTAAGGAAGCAAAGGTGGATCTTTATTGTGATAGCCTTGGGATCAAACATGAGTTTTCTGCTGTGAAGACTCCTCAGCAAAATGGGATTGTTGAGAGAAAGAATAGAACGATCCAAGAGATGGCTAGATCTTTGTTTCTAGGTCGTAAAGTTTCTAGGAGATTTTGGGCAGAGGCAGTGTCTACTACATGCCACACGGTGAATATGGTTTACCTGCATCCACACACTCTTAAAATGCCTTATGAATTATGGACTGGCAAGAAACCCAACCTGGCATATTTCCATGTTTTTGAGAGTAAATGCTACATCCTACGGGATAGAGAGCAATTAGGAAAGTTTGACTCCCGGAGCGACGAGGGAATATTGCTAGGATATTCATCGACGACTAGAGCATACCGGGTTTTTAATCTGAAAAGCTCTAAGGTTATGGAGTCAATAAACGTCACCGTCCAAAATGATGAACCTCCGACGTCTATTGATCCTAACCTTCAGTGTGAGGATGAGGATTGTTCTAATAGTGATTTTCTTGTTCCTCTCCCACACTCTGTGGACCCTACTCCTGTGCTAGGGAACACACCCACTTGGGTTCGCAAGAGTCATGACCCTTATGACATTATTGGTGATCCTACTCTAGGGGTCAAGACTCGTGCTCAGCTAGAGAACGTTGTTAGCCATCTTTGCTACACGTCCAAAGTTGAGCCCAAGAATCATAAAGAAGCACTCAAGGATGAACACTAGATATCTGCTATGCAGGATGAGTTGCTGCAGTTTAAAAAGAATAATGTCTGGGAACTTGTGCCCCAGCCTAGTGAGACTAATGTGATAGGTACCCGGTGGATTTTCAAGAATAAAATGGATGAAAACGGTACCATAATCAGAAATAAGGCTAGGTTGGTCGCTCAAGGCTACACACAGATAGAGGGTGTAGACTTTGGGGAGACATTTTCTCCTGTTACGAGGCTTGAGTCCATCCGTCTTCTACTCTCCATCGCATGTCATCTGCGCTTCAAGATATATCAGATGGATGTCAAGAGTGCCTTTCTGAATGGCATTCTACAGGAGGAGGTTTACGTGGAACAACTAAAAGGGTTTGAAGACCCACTGCACTCGGAGCACGTCTACTATCTAAGAAAAGACTTGTATGGTTTGAAGCAAGCACCCCATGCTTAGTACGAGAGGCTTACTTCTTATCTCTTGGCTCGTGGCTTCAAGAGAGGGGGAGTTGATATGACGTTGTTCGTTAGGAGAGATGACGGTGCAATTTTGGTTGCCCAAGTCTATGTGGACGACATATTCTTTGGATCCACGTGCTCCCAACATGCTCATCACTTTGAAGAGGAGATAAAAAGTGAGTTTGAGATGAGCATGGTTGGTGAGCTTACTTTCTTCCTTGGTCTCCAGGTTCGTTAGCTAGAGGATGGGATGTTCATCTCTCAATCCAAGTATGCTAGAGACCTAGTGAAGAATTTTGGTTTAGACTCCGCTAAGCATGCACGTACACCTATGTGTACCATTACCAAGCTTAGTAAGGACACTACAGGCAAGGACATAGAGCAAACCTTGTATCGGAGTATGATAGGTAGTCTTATCTACCTAACTGCCAGTCGTCCCGACATAGCCTTTAGTGTTGGAGTCTGTGCGCGATATCAGGCGTCCCCGAAAGAGTCACATTTACTTGATCTAAAACGTATTATTAAATACGTGAGTGGGACTCTCTCATACGGTATTTGGTATTCCTTTGATACGGATGACCGTTTATCCGCCTATTCAGTTACTGATTGGGCCGGGGATGTAGATGGATGTAGGAGCACTTCTGGTGGGTGTTTCTATTTTGGTTCTGCTCGTGTCTCCTGGCTGAGCAAGAAACAAAATTCCATCTCTTTGTCCACAGCGGAGGCTGAGTACATAGTCGCCGGAAGTTGTTGCACGCAACTCATGTGGATGAAGCAAATGCTGGAAGATTATGGGATTTCACAGGACACCATGACCATTTCCTGTGATAACACGAGCGCGATACACATATCCCGCAATCCAGTCCAGCATTCGCGCACCAAGCACATCAGGATACATGAGCACTTTATACGACAGCTAGTTGAGGAAAAAGTCGTATCCCTGAGTTTTGTTACCACCGACCGTCAGTTAGCCGATATTTTCATGAAACCTTTAGATTCCCTTAGATTTGAGAGTCTTAGGATGTCTTTGGGGATTTGCACAGTTGACTGAGGGGTTGGTCTATGTATAGAATGGGATGATTATTCATGTTCATATCATATGCTTCCTATTGCTAGTTTGTTTTATAGGTCCCATTATTGTACAGCTCTTTATTTATTCTTTTTGCTTTTTATATTTCTTTTGCAAAATACAAAAAGATTTTCCTTTGAGAAAATTTTTGTGAAAAATACAAAAGGATTTTTGTTTTTGTATATATATATTTTAGAAAAGACCAAAAAGATTTTGTCTATTTTGCACCTTTTATGGATGAGCATTTAAGATAGCCAACTCACACCTTCATTCCATTTATCCATGTGACTGTTTGATAGAGATTTGAGAGGCTACATCATTTCATCCATGTGCTTTACATTGTTTTTGGAGTCTTTGAGATGCAATTAGTGATATCTTCCTACATGTTTGACTCCTATATCCTTTGTTGAACACATGCACGACTTTATTTGATTATTTCACTTGTCTATCTCATATTGTCTTGAGTGTTTCCATCTCAATTCTGTCTATACAATGTACAATATGCGATAAAACTTGACAAGATTGGAATGCATGTAAAAACCGTTTTGGTGAGATTGTGTGTTTTTGTATAACAGGGAGGGGCTGCGAAAGGTAATCATCTATCCTTTGCGCAAAAGCCACCGTTAAAAAGGACCTAAAAAATGGAGGAATTTTAATATCCGAGGTCCAAAGAGGTTAAAAGAGCCCGAAAAAATTTAAAGGCAATAAAAAGAAATTCATGCCATATATGGGCCACTTAGGTTTCACCATCAATTCTCCAAAGTTTGAGAATTTAGCATACCTCTATTCAAAATATATCTAAGGGAGTTTGGTCGGAGAATATATCAACGGGTTTGCACTTCCTTGAAAGTCCTGAAAAAGCACGAAAACATTTTGGACGTTATTGGTGTGAAAATCACTTTGAGCTTTGATTTGTTGATTTGATTAAGTCAATGTCTTATATTACCATTCTTTTACACCAAAGGAAGTATTTGAGTTCATTCGTTAGGAATATCCAATATTCATCGTGCACATATGATATGTTTGTATGCTTTGATTTTCCTATCAAGTATAATCACACCCATACATTTACGCTATCATCGACTTGGTTGTTTTGTGTTCATTCATGGTGTGATGTTATCCTAGTGACACCCAGCACTTGCTTATTTGATTTCTTTGTCTCATTTGTCTATTTGGGGACATCATAAAAAGGGGGAGAATGAATTATCTTACTATGGGGGAGTTGGTATATATGTTTGTCTCATTTCAAACTCGATACGTCACTTGGTATTTGCTTTGTCTCATGTGTGTAGGTACTACATGGATTAACATTGGATTGCACACCCTGATGAGAAAAGCGTTGAAGATTCCTGAAGAGTTGAAGAACAAACGATGAAGTCTTATTCAATTATACCTTTTCAGTTTTGGATTCATGGAAGGGTAGATTTGTATAGGCAATTTTATACTTGATAATTCGGATGTTGGTTTTTATGTATGTACCGGCATAGACATAGGGGGAGATTTGTAAGGACATTTTTGTCCATTTTCAATGTATTATGTCATACGCCGTTACACCGTTGAAGAAAATCAAGATTCATTAAGTCATCAATGGATCCGAATATCAAGAGAAGAAGAGGAATCAAAGTCTGAAGGCCGGACCGATCCGCCCAGAGAAAAAGAACCGATCCGACCTCGGACCGGTCCGCCCCCTAGTCGGACCGATTCGCCTGCTGAAAAGCCAGTACACCCCGGACCGATTGCGAATCAAAGAAGCCAAAAATAAAAAGAACTGATCCACATACCCAGACCGATCCGCCTCAGACCCGGACCGATCCGCCTGAGATAAATCCAAACAGATCGTGGTTCATATTTTTAGGTCTAGGACTCCTTATTTAAACCCACTACGAGGAGTTGGCTTCTGAGGGCTTTGAAGACGAGATTAAGAGTCCTTATACTAAAAAGTCTTCATGGTATTTGAGTCCCTTGATTCATACCTTTGATTCACACAAATTCCAAAACTTAGTGAATCACTTTTGGTAACCCTAGAACACAATCTTTGCTGTTCAAACCCTGTGAAGAGGACCGTTCTTCTTTTTCATTACTGCCCTACTGGAAAGGGATATCTCCAGCCGCCGACTACAGAATCCGACACCTGAAGGTAATTCTTAGTCACTTGTATTTTCATTGTAATCCGATTGTAAACCGTTCCTTTACAAATTATAGTGAAAATAAATGATTTAGCCCCTTTGGGGGATTTTTCCTCAATTATGCATGTTTGAATAACTGTTGCAAGATCTCATCTTGTTTCAATCACACCTAGTTGCATGTTTAGGGTTGTTTTGGGTTAAAAGGTGTTTAATATATAATTTCCTCATTTGAACGCAGGCGCATACTCTCTCAAAGTGTTACTTCCTTCATGTTTGACTCATGATTTCCTTTATTGCACACATGCACGAATTTGTTTGATTATTTTGCTTGTCTTATCACATGTAGGTTGGATGTTTTCACTTCAATACTGTCCTTAAAACGAATCAAGTGCAATAATACGAGAGTAATAAAAGTAGTGCATGTAAGATCCATTTTCCCGTGAGGAATTTGTTTAAGATAAAAAATGATGAGTGAACATGGGAAAGGGCTGCGAGTGAATAATAATCACGTCGTGAAAGCCACCGTTTGAAAAGAGCCCGCATAAAAAAATTAAGGCAATAAAAATATGAAATATGCCAAAATTTTGGGCCAATAGGTTTTCTCTAAGTTGAGAATTTGGAATCTCATTAGAAAAATAAAATTGCATTATTATATATGAGGGAGTTTTGGATGGATATATCAATGGGTTTGCACGTCCTTTGAAAAGTTCTTGAAACGGCACTAAATAGTTTGGACGTTATTGGTGTGAAAATCATTAAGACTTTGATTTGTTGATTTAATTAAGACGATGTCATCTAAATTCAACAATTTTTACACCTAAGGATACTTTTGATGTTCATTCATTAGGGGTACACGTATTCATCATGCATATATGATTGATTGAGTTTATTTACCTATCGAATGTGTTCACACCCATTCATTCCTTTTCCATGACTTGGTTTCTTGAGTTTAAATCCATGGTGTGATTTTTGTATCTTATTTTTGCTTTGAAAAATCAAAATTAGTTTGTGAAAGTTTTTTAGATACACCTTTGCATGCACGTATTTTGATTCCTATTTGCTATGAAATTTTGTCGTGACACTCCATGTTTTGATGGTTTCTTCTTATCTGTCTATTTTGGGACATTATAAAAAGGGGAAGAAATAATTATCATGTTATGGGAGAGTTTTTGTATTATGGGGGAGATTTGATTTATTATTAATTTATTCTTATATTATTTCAAACTCGATGCATCACGAAGGTTTTTGCTTTATCTCATGTGTGAAGGTACAAATATTGAAGATCATTATGTTGCACACACTTATGAGAAAAGCTTTGAGATTTGATGAAGATTTTTGAAGAACAATTTGAGATCTTGCAAATTTATTCATGGGAGGGTAGATTTCTATAGGCATTTTGGTATTTGATAATTCGAATATTTTTATGTATGTTTCGGCATAGACATAGGGGGAGATTTGTAAGGACATATTTTTTATAAGTCCCTTATCAATTTAGTATGTCGTATACCACTTCACGGTCGAAGAGCATTCAAGCATCAAAGACAGATCCGAATATCAAGTTCTTCAACATTCAAGCCTCTACAAGGTTAATTTCGGTGAGAAAGTATTTAAGTCCCTTTACAGTTCATTTAAAAGTGTTGGGATAATTTTAAAAGAGGTTTGAAATTTTTTCAAAGTGTTGAGGCGTTCTTTTTCATCAAAATGAATTTTCCAAGATTAAAAGAAGAATTTTTGAAATTAAAAAGTTAAATTTATTTTTCGCAAATTTTCTGGTTCAAAGACATGGGATCTGGTTCGAACGACATTATATCTCGTTCGAATGACATGGGATCTCGTTCGAATGATGCGCTACCTTAAATTTTTTATATAAAGCGCGTTAAACGAGGCGTCTTTCATTAAGGAGACCTGATGATTTTCGATACCAGTAATCTGCTAATAGCAGAACACTTCGTCTTCTTCAATTTTAGGGTTTAAAACCTTATTTTTCAATTCACAAAACATCCTAATCTTTTAGTGAATTATTTTGGAAACCTAGATTCAAGTTTGTTGAAACTTTACCTTTATGGGGAGAACTCTAAAACCGTAGAGCTACGTGCTATTGTGGAGGGAGTCTCTATGAAGTTACTCTTGTGGGGAGGATAACCTACACCATAAAGACTGCGTGTCCTTGTGGTATAGCTGCGTGTGAACCACTGCTAATTTTTAGTCGTTGCTTTTTAGGTTTGACGAAGACACCGTGCGTTACTCTTGTGGGCGAAAGCAAGATGATATGTAAGTCAGTGGTCTTGTAAACTTGTCAGAGTTCTAGAAATAAAAGGTTTTTACCTTCGGTGATTTTTCCTGAAATTCGCGTCGCATGCTTTATTTATTTATGGGTTGACACACGCACACACGTAATTGCATGTTTAGGGGCTGAATTAATTTGGTTTAAAAATAGACTCTAATTAAATAAGGTTTGATTAGAAACTTGCGAATTAATTTAAATCGGTATCACACACCGTCGTCATATTTTACAGTATGGAATGCCAGAGGGGTTAGGAAAAAACTACAAAAAGAAGAATCAAAATTCTATGTAAGTATCACCATCTTCCCTTCATTGCTATTTGAGACCCTAAAATTGATAACCATAAATTAGAGGATCTTAGAAGAAAATTAAATTTTTATGGATGTGGGGTCAATATTAACAACAAAATATGGTGGTTTTGGAGGTATGAGGTAAGATGCAAAATAATAATAGATACAGACCAGAGTGATCTTACAGAACTTAACCCTCCTAACCTTCCAACCAAAATTTTTATAGATTTAGTTTATGACAAATGCGCAATGTTAGAGAGAATGGTTCTATGGACCCAAATAGAATTAAACTCCCAAAATTGTTAAGAGTTACCTTACATCTCTATAGGAGATTTTAACACAGTGACTAATAGTTCTGAAAAGACAGGTGGTAGGAATATAGACATTAGCGGAGTGGATGAGTTCAATAACTAAATCCTTGCAGCAGCTCTTATTGATCTAGGTTATCTAGGATCTAGATTTATGTGTCATAACAAAAGGGACAATGATATAGGTATATGGGAAAGATTAGATAGAGGTCTCATAAACCAAAAGTTGTTAAACTCCTACACTAACTAAATAGTTAAAACCCTTAATAAAAGCTGTTCAGACCACTCTCCTTTATTGCCATGAATTTGACAAATGAGAGAGCCTATAATCAAACCTTTTAGGTTCCAAAACACGTGGATTAACCGTAAAGATTTCGAGGAGTGTGTCCAAACTTCTTGGAACAAACCTATAAGTGGAAGTCCTCTCAATAAATTTGATATGAAATTAAAAATTCTTAAAAAAGATCTTAAAGAATGGAACAAAAAAACTTTCAAAAACATTTTTCAAGAGATTTCTAATATAGAGGATGAATTATTATTAAAAGAAGATATTTACCAATAAAATCCAACTCAAGAGCACATAATTGAAATGGAAGAAATAAAATGTGAAGAAAAATATTGAAGTCAAAAGGAAAAAATTAGATGGATTAAAGAGGGGGACTTAAACAAAAAATACTTTCATGTTGTAGTTAATAACTCTAAAAGACACCTTAAGATCCATAAAATTAAAAATAGAGACAATAGCTAGATATAATCAGAATATTCAATAAAAGAAGAATTTGTAAACAACTTCCAAGAGGCTCTTATAGCTGAATATACCAATGATAGTTATAACCTGCTCAATTACATCCCTAACATTGTAGACACATAATTAAAAATGAGCTCACTAAAATTCTTGAAGCTGACGAGATATTTAAAGCTATAAAATCTCTTAATAATGACAGTGTAGTTGGCCCTGATGGCTTCAATGGTCACTTTTATTCTAATTGTTGGAATATAATTAAAAGACATCTCATAGAAGCTATTCAATGCTTTTTCTTGGGTAGGGACATTCCTCAAAGTTGGGGAACTACCAATATATGTCTAATTCCAAAAATTAAATCTCCAACTAAATGTATAGATTTTAGACCTATAAGTCTATTTAATTTCAGCAACAAAATAAGATCCAAGATTCTCAACTCTAGATTAGGTCCTCATATGCACAAATTTATATCTCCTAACCAAAAAGGTTTCATCAAAGGTAGAAATATCCTATATAACATTCTCGTAGGCCAAGAAATAATGCATCTCATTGATAGAAAAAACCTAGGTAGCAATGTAGTGATTAAATTAGACATGACTAAGGCTTATGACAAAGTATTTTGTTTTTTTCTTATTAAAGTTCTCAGAAAATTTAGATTTTGTGAAGGGTTTATTGATATAATTTGGAGAATCATTTCCTCAAATTGGTTTTCAATTTTAGTGAATGGACAGCCTGCTGGGTTTTTTAAATCTTTAGGAGGTTTGAGACAGGGGGATCCTTTATCCCCAAATCTATTTATTTTAAGTGTTGAAATTCTTTGTAGGGGTCTCTATTGTCTCATGGAAACAGGTAAAATTGGTCATTTTACTCATCCCAATTTTTTTTCCCTAATTAGTCACCTTGCTTTTGCTGATGTTATAATAATATTTACTTAAGGTTCTAAGAAAAATCTTAAAAACCTCATGAGTTTTCTTACTGATTATGAAAAAGTTTCAGGACAACTCATCAACAAATCCAAAAGTAATTTTTTTTACCCAAAATAAAGCTTGTAGCTTAAGAACAAACATCATTCAAGAAGTTACAGGTCTTCAAAAAGGTAATACTCCTATAAAATACCATCGTTGTCCTCTTTTCAATGGAAGAAAGAAAGCAATATATTTTGAAAGTATTATAAATTCAATCAAATTAAAAATTGATGGTTGGAAATCAAATTTTTTATCTCAAGTTGGCATAATAGTCCTCTTAAAATCAATCCATAGTTCTATACCCCTACATAATATTGTTTCTCTTAAACCCCCCAAAGTTATCATAAACAAAATTAAAAAATTGTTCAGTAACTTCTTTTGGGGTAATCATAAAGAATATGGTAATAAATTCCACTGGTGTAAATGGAATAATCTTTGTTTTAAATATAAAGAATAAATTCCACTGGTGTAAATGGAATAATCTTTGTTTTAACTATGAATAAGGAGGTATTGGGATTTGAAGCATGAAAGATATATATACTTTATCTAGATGGAGAATGTGTAGGAATTACATATATGGTTCAAGTTTATGGGCTATGTTTATGAGAAGTAAGAATAAAAGAAATACCAGATCTAATAGATCTATATCTTTCAACTTCTTTAAAACTCAGCTACATGATATCGACCAGTACATCACTGAAATTAAAGGGGAAAAAATTTAGATGCCTTCTCAAGACGGTAAATTTAGTTTTAAATCAGCTTATGATCTAATAAAAAATCCCAGGACTTCGTCATTCTTATGTAAAAACATCAGGAAAAATTCATTCCTAGAAAAATTTTAGTTTTCTCATGGAAATGTCTGCAAAATTGTTTACTATTAGAAGACAACCTTGAATAAAAAGGTATCAAAATACCCCATGTTTGTAGATGCTACTACTTATCTTTTGAATAACTACACCATGTATTCATTAAAGGCCCAATAGTTAGGGAGGTATGGTCCCATTTTGCTAACATAATTGGCATTAAAATTTCTTCTAAATCTCTTAATATTATGCTTATAGAATGGTGGCTTGAGGGTGAATCAAACATCATCTATAACCTTATACACAAAATAATTCCATTATGCATAATATGGGAGATCTAGAAAAATATAAACAAGTCTGTTTATGAGAAAAACACTATGTCTGCAATCAATATCATTGAAGATGTAATTTCCATAGTCAAAGACATAACTGCTGCATATCCTTTAAATGGTGGTAATTCCAATTATCATATGTAACAAAGGCGTTTGATGGTGCGTACTGTTTTAGTTTTTATAATTCGTTTCTTGGGTCGTTAGAAGGTTGCTTCTAGAAAGATTAACATCTCGTTCGAATGACCTATTGATCTCTTTCTAATGATGTTATGCCACCTCGATTTTTATGTTTGCCTATAAAAACCCGTTTCCTGTAGGTATTACGTAAGAGTTTTCAACCTCCTTTTTTTTATAAATTTGCTGCACATAAAGTTTTCCTTTTAAAGGACAACAACCCTTTGGATTCACACAGACCTCCCAATCAATATTTTATGAATCACTTTGAAACCCTCATAAACACATATTCCATTCTTGGAGTTGCTTTTGTGGAGAAGATGTCTCTACTACTGGACTTGTAGTTCTCGTGGGAACTATTATTGAAGAAGACGAACTGAAGCCTGATGGATTTTCATCTTTCATTGTTAGTATTTCTCTATGTACATGTAAGATGTTATTTACATATAATAGTTGAATAAATTTTTTTTCCCCTTTCGGGGATTTTTCCTGAAATTCGTCTTCTTGATTATTTGATTGCATGCTTATATGATTTACTACTTTCAATCACATAGTTGCATGAACTAGGTTTTCAAACTAGTTAAAGTTAACATTTAATTAAATAAGTTTGGACTATTAAACCGGAGTTCACCCTCAAGTTGGTAGCAAAGCCATTTACACAACTTTACCGTATAACTAATTTTCAGCAAAAATTTTCTTGATATCAATTTTCTAAAAATTTGATTTTTGAAAAAGCTTAAGTTCAAATAGATAACTTATATAATATAATGCCAACTTATGGATCTAATTATGCCTATTGGAAGGATACAATGAGATCCATTTTGAAGGCTTTTGATGAACAAGTCTGGATTACATGTGAAAGAGGGTGGACACCCACTATGGTTGTAGGTAATGACGTTAATCCTAAGCCCGTGAAGTTATGGACTGAAGAATAATTTAAATGGAGTAACTTTAATTCACATGGCCTTAGTGCTATTTCTGGAGCCATCACAGCCGACGAGTTCTAATATATTATGATTTGCACTACATCAAAAGAGGAATGGGATATCTTGCAGCTTACACATGAGGTCACAAATGATGTTAAGGTATCTAAATTGCAAAATTTGACTACACAGTTTGAGACTATAACCATGCCTGAATCCGATAGCTTTGATGAATTTTATGCTCACCTATCGGATAATATTAATTCATGTTTTAATCTTGGTGAAAAAAATTCCTAACGCTAGAGTAGTTAAAAAGATTATAAGATCACTACCTGTTGGTTTTATCTTGAAAGTCATTGTGCTTAATTCTTTAGGAATGTTAGATTTCCTTAAGTTAGAAGAATTCATAGGAGACCTTTAATGCAATATCCCCCCTCGTTCAATTAATTAAATTATATATGGATTATAAGTTGAAGAGGAGTTAATTATGATTAAGGAAGAATCATAGATGAAAGTGGAGAAAAATAAAAAGAAAGAGAAAAAGGGGTCGTTCACACGACATACAGATTTGATTCGAATGACAGTGTTAAGGTCGCGAAATAGGTCACGATATGCAATGATTCCAACAACGTGATACTAGTTTACAAGTTCAGGTCACACAAAGTGTCTCACAATCCACAGATCGAACGACATTAGAAACCGTTCTAACGACATAGGTGATATCGTTCGAATGACATATGGGAAGTCATTCGAATGAATTTTGTTGAGTTTTTAGATCTGATTACCCTTATGCGCTATCATAATTTGGAGCGTTGATTTTATGTATTGTTGAGTCCTAATCATCCAAGAAAGGTCAAAATGGGATTTTTGGTATTAAGAGAGGTTTTATAAGGGTTTGTTTGGTGTATTTGGATTATTAATGTAGGGACAAATGGAAGAAGAAGAGAGAGAAAGAGAGTGAGAGGGAGGTGGGTGGTCGTACACCTCCACCCAACCACCATTACACCTCCATTTGTGTGATGTTCCACTATATTCAAACACAAAATAACCATTTCTACCAGGATTAAAGAAGAACCATAAATTTTGGATAAGTATTTGGGGGATATCTTAGAGAAGATGAAGGTGGGTTTTAATGGACTTGAAGTAGCTTACTTGGATCTTGGAGGAATAACACTTTGGAGCCTTGGAGGATGCATTTTGTAACCCCTTTAGGCCACCTTTGGAGGTAGGGATCTCTCCCTCTACACCAACACCACCATTGGATCCATTAGAGGTGGGAAAAAATTACTCTTAGTGTAAGATTGAATTTTCACAATTGTAGTTTTGCAGTTAGACTATTTGAGTAGGGTGCATTTAGTTAAATGGTGTAAATACTGTGTAGAACTTAATAAAAAATTTTAAGGAATAAAAATGTCGAAAAAATGTTATTTTGTTGAAAATAAAGAATGAATAAATATTTCAAGGTTTGAAATAGTAAAATTTGACGTTGTATGAAAATGATGTATTTTCTAGAAAAAATGAAGTTAAACATTTTTATGAAATGAAATGTTTGAAAATAATGATTTATGTTGGTAAACATTGATGAAATAATGTTTTGAAATTTATTGCAAAAATGAAGATTTGATGAAAAATGGACATTTATTAAGTTTGAAGAAATTAAATGCCTTTTGTGTATAAAAAATGTATTTTGGATAATATAAGTGAACACATGTCCTTCTATGTGGACAAAGTCCTAGTTAGGAAGAAGTAAATCTGTCGACCAATACGTGGAATGCCGACCAACACAAGGATTGTCGACCAACACAAAAAAGGCCGACCAATAAGACAACAAAGCTTCATCATACCAAGGGTCATACTATACGTGGTTTATACAACCAATCGTCACATTTATCATGCAAGGATGTAAATGCTTAATTATATAGAAGCATTACATCCCTTGACATTCCAACCCTTGACTTTCGAGTCACTATAAATACATTGTAGCCCTTTCATCAAGGGCACGGATGAACGGATTCTCGGATATTCTTATCTACAAGAGTACCTTATTTTTTGTAACCACAAACATCAATAAAATAACAGTGGACGCAGGCTTTCTTCCCTAGTGGAATAACTTTAAAAATCTCTTTCTTTATTTACTATTGCGTATTTTATTTGTGATTAGAAAATTAGATCAAGTCTATTTTTTACATCAACAACGAGGATGAAATGTAGGTTTAAACCATGTAGTAAGATTTTTGGGTTTTAAATACATCCTCTTATTCATATAAACTTGTAGTATTTTGGTATTAAATTTATAAAGAAGTTTAGAGAATATTTTGTTGGGTTTAAACATGAAATAAGAAATGTTAGAAATTTAGTGTTCAAAGTGTGTGAAATTAGGAGTACACATGTTGATGAAAAGAAATGGTATTTTCTTATAAAAATAGTCTTAATTATAAATGGATTTCTTAAATAAAGAAAGTAAAGAAATGCGTGGGTTGGGAAAATATTGATAAAAGTATTCATTAAGTGTTAATGGGTAAACATGTAAATGTTAATTTTTAACTTTGTAGTGTTGTAAAGGATGAACACTTATGGAATTAAAAGGGGTTAACAGTGTACAAGTGTTTCCAATTAAGAAGAATTTTACTCCAAGTGTAAAAGGTGTTAAAGTGTTAGACACTTAAGAAATTGATATGAATAACTTAATATTATTTTGTGAGAAATTAGCACTTGTGAAAATGGAGTAAAAAGTGATTTTTTAAATAAGTGAGTAAAATGGTAATTTTACTTAAAGTTAAACATTTTTATGAAATAAATATTTTGTAAAGGGTGTTACACAAGAAGGCCTAAATGAATATGAGTTTTATAATAAAAATCAAGGTTAAAGTGTAAAGGACATGAAACATTGTTTTTCGAAGTGCAACACAAATGGGGTGGTAAACTCCCAGGTTTTGGCTAAGACCGGATAAAAAAGGAAAAGTTGAATAATGTGGACATTTGTAAATTGTTAAAACACATTATAAGGAATTAGGATTGTGACACCCCGCCTAATTAAATACCGGGCGATCACTCCTTTATTAAATTAAATCAAGGCGAACAGTTGGTTCATTCTTAGCATCACTGTCGTAACATAAATTTTTACAATTTAACACCCTAAAATAATTAAGCTAAGTGTCAAAACCATATTTAAACATTACTTTCCAAATTTTATTTAAAGAAAAATTATTTATTTATTTACTAACAACATCTCAATAAATAAGAATCACACCACAATAAACCTGGAACATAATCCAATTAATTTAAAACATTCGTCAATCGAATGTCAACATGCGATATCTAAAGTAATACATCCACTGAATAAAACCCATAGTAAACAGTACCGAAAATAACTGAAATACAAATGTCCAATAACAACAGAATAATGGAAAGAGCTACACATACCCAACTAGATGAAAGTACTAAGAATGGATCTGAATGTACGGAGTCGTCTAATCAAGAGACCTGCAACTCCCACCTAAGCTGCAGTGCGTTCCTTTCAAGAGATCCTAAAAAAGACGCCCCTGTGGCTGGGACCTGTAATACATACATATATATACAAGAGAGAGAAAGAGAAAAAGAAACGGGTCAGAGCCCGATAGTGTGTTTGATTTAAAATACGTTTAGCAAGTATTTAAATTGATACAGGCCAATGCAACAACATATTAGTGCTACACTCTCTTGAGAAATTCTCACCTCTCTTCTAATGTGCACACCTATCGCACTAACCTTCCCAACGGTTTATTCTATTATTTTATCACACTAACATTTCCAACAATTTTGCTTATCTCAAATTACTCATAAGATTTTAAAACCAAACAATACCATTGTTTAAAAAAATACTTCCAATTAGTAACAACTCTCGTTTTAGCTTCATTGATGTACAAAGTTTCCCAGTGACATATTATACTTTTCAAACAAGTATTTCCGATTTATAGTCTAGAATTATTTCTCACTTACTATATCACATAAACAGTTTAAATTTCCCAAATTCAGATATATATATTAAGCACTCGTATAATATATATATTCTAACAGCACCAACATACAAACTATGGTGCAGGCATACTCTGCTATCCAATCCCCGTATCGCTCACACAAAGAGATATACAAGTTCGGAATCACTCTCGAACTGTATCAACATATATACACAAACAAGATTGAGGCGAAGCATAGATTCCAAGTCTCTAAGAGGTCAGTACATACACTCACGTCTCTTAGGACCGTCTGAACTATCAGTCCGATAGCCTGTACCAAGGATATCTATCTTCTAGGGTACAAGTCAATATCCCCCATAAAGGTGCAATTGAGATAAGACTATCCCAGTGCGGTAACCTCAGGGATAGCAAGTAGCGCGGGTACGTTTTTCACACGTATATAATATATGCATACACAACCATATAAATATACCACTTATTATTATATCAATATAGGTTTCTCTCCTCACCCATAATTACGATATTTATCCTTGACTTTCACATTAAGTATTCTTATAAGGGTTCGTCACTAACCTTAACTCGAAGTGTTTCTCCAACTCATTTTGTGACCCTAGTGAACTCTAACCTCACAAGTATAAAATTCAGTAGGCGTCCATATTATGTTCCAACGTAACTCTCTTACGCACCTTACCCTTCAATACAAAAATTAATCGACCCTAAAGTAAATATCCCATAAATACCATTCTCATTGAAGATTAAAGGTCCCACATTTATTCATATGCCCTACTCGTCCTCCATGTCTCCCAATGTTATTTTATTTAGAATGCCCAAGAATTATATCACGACAATTTGAATTTAACTCATTTAAAAGGGAAATAGAAGTCTGCCAGGAGGGGTCGATCGATCGAAGTTTGGGGCACGATCTATCGAACCTTCGATCGATCGAAGCTCTAGGCTCGATCGATCGATCAAGCAGGTATTTCGATTTCTGCAGAATTGCAGTTACGCGTTCTACCACTTTTCTTCATCCAAATCCATATTTTCCAAACCCAAACGTCCCAAAAATTCTACTACTAACATTATAACATTATACCAGATGTTTTCAACGTAAAGCATGTGTAATTCTATCATTAAACATGGATAATCAACACAAAATCTTATCTAATCATCAAGAACCCTAGAGTTTTCTTAATCATGGTTCTAATTTGATTTTACCAGAATTTCCATCTAATACATCATCAAAATTTCGTGGGTTATTCTTCGACATCACAAAAGATTTCCAGAATAAGGTTTAAGTCTTTACTACATGCAAATTCCTACCAAAATTTGGGTTTTCTTCCATCTATTTCATCCCTAATCATTCCTAAACTAATATGGAAATTGCACCAACGAAAATAGCAAGATAAACACTTGCCTGGGATTTTCAGAAGTCTGGTTTGCAGATGAATCCGGTGTGGTTACGTTCCCCGTCACGCGATCTACGCGTTAGCGGTGACGGCGGTGCAAACGGGTGACTTTTTGGCCTTGAATTGCCTTGAGAGCTCTCTCCTCTCTTCTCCAATGGCCGTAATAGGGTTCTGAATATTCTAACCCTAAATGGTTAACCTAATTGGCTGATATAGGTTGCTGAATTTCGTGGGTTTAATTACCCAAATATGTAAAATGACCAAAATGCCCTCCCGGGGTACTAATTTGGCCTAAAAACGCCCCGAGACCCAAACTAGACCCCCGGGTACACTTTTCTGACTATCTCGACCCTTCCGGACGCGTTGGCGCACTCAAAATGACCATACGGGCAACTTATAAAATATTCATTTTTATTTAGCAATATTTAGTCCTGACGCGACACGGGCGCGTCCCGACTCAAATTTCCAAAATTGCCATTTAACTCACTCATGACATTCAATATAACCAATATTATATATTATTTTTCTCATTAGTAATGTTCAACAATTTCCCATAATTACAAACTCTCATCACGTTAATAATTATAACATAATTAATTTTTGGATTTTTATTAAATAATTCACTCACATTAAATTTAATAAATCCCCAAATTAATATAGCATAAAAATACGGGGTATTTCATACTTCCCCCCTAATAATGGAATTTTGTCCCGAAATTCAGAAAATAAGGCATACCTGGTAAAAACAAATCCGGATATCTCTCGCGCATATCTGCCTCGCGCTCCCAAGTGGATTCCTCCACATTATGATGCTCCCACTGGACCCGCACAAGTGGAACTATCTTTGACCTCAATCTCCTCTCACTATAGTCTAGGATAGCCACCGGTCTCTCCTCGTAAGATCTATCAGGCTGTAAGTCGATCTCATCTATCTCAATGTGAGTATGGGCCATATCATCCCGAAGATATCGTCTCAACGACGAGATGTGGAATACATCATGAATGCGATGTAAATGCTCTGGCAGTCCCAACCTGTATGCAACCGGCCCAATCCTCTCGATGATGGGAAATGATCCCACGTACCTCGGAGCCAACTTCCCCTTCTTCCCGAACCTCATCACCCCCTTCATAGGAGATACACGCAATAACACTTGGTCCTCCACACTAAACTCCCGGAAGAACCATTTCGCATCGGCGTAGCTCTTCTGCCTGTCCAAGGCTACCCGAATATGACTCCTGATCATCTCGATCCTCGCGGAGGTCTCCTGAATCACTTCTGGTCCTAGAAACTTGTTATCCCCCACCTCGAGCCAACAAGTTGGAGAATGACAAGGCCTGCCATACAAAGCCTCAAATGGAGCCATGCCAATCGTGAACTGATACGAGTTATTATAAGCAAACTCTACCAGTGGAAGGTGTGGCTCCTAACCTCCTCTAAAATCGAGAACACACATGCGTAGCATAACCTCTAACATCTGATTAGTACGCTCTATCTGTCCATCTGTCTGTGGGTGGTAAGCTGAACTCAACTTCAACTCAGTACCCATAGCCTCCTGAAAGCTTTCCCAGAAACGTGACACAAAAATCTTATCTCTATCTGACACAATATTCAGGGGCACCCCGTGTAATTTGACAATCTCAGCGATGAACAACTGAGCATACTGACCCGTGGTATAATCTGTCCGCACCAGCAGAAAATGAGCCACCTTGGTCAAACGGTCTACAATCACCCAGATAGAATTGTGGCCCCGCTGTGATGTAGGCAACCCTGTAATAAAATCCATGGAAATACTCTCCCACTTCCACACGGGTACTTCCAATGGCTGAAGCAATCCTGATGGTTTCTAGTGGTCCACCTTTACCAGTTGGCAGGTAGAACACTTGGACACGAACTCGACGATGTCCTTCTTCATCCCACTCCACCAGTATTGTCTCCTCATATCCTGGTACATCTTATCGCCTCCCGGATGTACTGCAAATCGGGACCCATGAGAATGAGTCATCACTGCATGACGTAATTCTGCTCCTTCTGGAACCACCAATCTCCCATTAAACCGCAAACCTCCATCAGAACTAACAGAATAGGACTCAGCACCCTCGGCTAGAAGTCGCACCATCTGCTCCTGGAAAAATGGGTCTGTGGTCTGTGCCTGTATCACCCTCGTAACAATCTCGGGTGTGACTGACATAACGGATATGAAAGAACGGGCTACTGCGTCCTGGTGACCCAACTCCTTCCACTTTGCTTTCCAGACGTCCGCTACATCGTCTACCGGTCTACGGCTCAACGCATCAGCAACTACGTTGGCCTTCCCCGGATGATACTGTATTTCAAACTTATAGTCTTTCACAAACTCTAACCACCTGCGCTGACGCATATTCATCTCTAGCTGAGTGAACAGGTACTGCAGTGACTTGTAGTCTGTGAACAAACGGAATTTCTCCCCCAATAAATAGTGCCTCCATATCCTCAATGCAAAGACGACCGCTGCTAACTCCAGGTCGTGGGTGGGGTAATTCTTCTCATGCGGCTTAAGCTTGCGGGAAGCAAAAGCTATAGCCTTCTCCTCCTGCTGGAGTACTCCTCCAAGTCCCCGTAAAGACGCATCGGTGTAAACCAGGTACTCTACACCCGATTTCGATAAAGCAAGGACTGGTGCTGAAGTAAGCTTGTCTTTCATCTCGTCGAAAGCTAATTGACAAGCATCATCCCAAACATATGGTACTCCCTTGCGAGTCAGATTCGTCAATGGACCCGCTATTTTGGAGAATCCCCGAATGAATCTCCTGTAGTATCCGGCTAACCCCAAGAAACTACGCACTTTCATCGGTGTCGTGGGCTGTCCCCATTCCCTCACCGCTGACACTTTACTCAGGTCCACTACTATCCCCTGTTCAGAAACAACATGCCCCAAGAACTGTACCTCTCGCAACCAGAATTCACACTTCTCGTACTTAGCATACAACTGATGCTCTCGTAAAGTCTGAAGAACCTGCCTCAAGTTCTCGGCATGCTCCTCCTCGGAGTGTGAATATATCAAGATGTCATCTATGAAGACGATGACAAACTGATCCAATAACTCTCTGAATACTCGGTTCATTAAGTCCATGAAAAAGGTTGGAGCATTTGTGAGTCCGAATGGCATCACCCTGAACTCATAGGACCCATATCTCGTCAAGAAGGCAGTCTTTGAAACATCCTGCTCTCTAATACGCAACTGATGGTACCCCGACCTCAGATCTATCTTCAAAAAGAAAGTTGCTCCCCTCAACTGGTCGAACTGATCATCGATTCGAGGCAACGGATAATTATTCTGTATCGTGACCTTGTTCAACTCCTGGTAGTCCACACACAATCTCAGTGAACCATCTCTCTTCTTCACAAACAAGACTGGAGCGCCCTAAGGTGAGGTACTCCTACGAATGAAGCCCTGACCTAACGGGTACTCTATCTGATCTCATAGCTCTCGCATCTCTGCCGGAGCCATATGGTACGGTGCGCGTGCTATAGGTCTTGTATCTGGCAATAAATCTATAACAAAGTCTATCTCTCGACTGGGGGGTAGGCCTGGTATCTCCTGAAACACATCGGAATAATCCCTAATAACTGGGATCGAATCCAAGGGAATCACAACCTCCTTAGAGGTATCCTCCTCTATGTAATACAAATGAGCGGTCGAACCTCCCTCTGGGCGAGGCATCGCCACAACAAACATCTCTTGCCCTGAAATGGCAAAAACAATGCTCCCACCGAAGCAATCAATCATGGCTCTATAAGATGTGAGCCAATCCATACCAATAATCACATCATGCTCGTGCATGTCTAAGACTAACATGTCCGTAGGTAACACCAAACTACCAATCTCTACCCCCACTCCTCGACATATAAAGAAAATAAGTGACCCACTCCCCAGTGGTGAGTCCACACACGTCACTGTGCTCTCTGCTGTGGCTAAAAACCGTAAGGCCTTCGCAAAATGCGTAGCTATAAAACAATGTGTTTCCCCCGTATCAAACAAAACTCGACCCATAGTACCATGGATAGGAAACATACCCTCAATCGCGGGTGGTGCCTGTGGAGCTGCTACCTGGTGGACGTTATAGACACGTCCATACTGTAATTGCCCCTGCTGCACTGGAGCTGCTGGAACGGCTGGCACCTGGGCTGGAGCTGGGAGGGCAGGTGGAAAAAGTGGCCTCTGTGGCTCATTATGGGCTCCCTGCTACTGTGGGGCCCTATCACCCTCCGAACAATCCTGGCGCCTATGGTCGTGTTTTCCGCACCCAAAACATCGGCCTCTAAAGTTACCTCCCCTCTGTCCCTGTTGACCACGGCCCTGTTGGCCGTTACCTCCCCGCCACTGGCCCTGTTGGCCCCGATTAGCACGCTGCTGGCCCTGCTATCGGCGTTGGCCCTGCTGGCCCTGTTGATTTGGCTGGCCCTGCTGGCCCTGCCTATAGCCCCCATATCCCTGCCTAGAATCACCTAAACGGAATCGCTTAGCAGGGTCCCCCTGATGGGAACTCTGCTCGTGCTGACGAGTCTGTCTATGAGATGGTGCCCCACTGGCACTATTACCCCCGGTCCTGCCCTGCTGGCTGGACTCTCCTGCTCTCTTGCTTCCCTGAATGATAATGCCATATGTAGCACCCTGCCGCGATAGTACTCATCCGAAGCCGCGGATGTTCAGACCATACAGGCCGCGGCATTTATCTCAGTCAGGGCGCGGCCAGATATCTCGTAGGGTGCGGCCCCCTACATCAGAGGCCGCGGCACCCCACCTTAGGGCGCTTCACTACTCGGCGTTGCTTACTCTACGGGCTGCACACCCTTATCCACAGGTGACGGCAGACTTGGTACATGCCACGTGCTGTGGGCACATGACTCAACTCACTTCCTTATAAATAGAGGACCATACCCGAAAAAGGGGGATCGATTCCAGATACGCCCAAGGCAGGCTCTACAATACAGATTCTCACTACACAACCTCAAGACACAACTAGGAGGCCACACATCTACATCGCAGCCACTTATCCAGCACTCCGGAATCCTCAGTACTGCCATGTACTCTCCTTTATTCTCATATTTGTATGCCACTTTAGGCACGATTATACTGTACAATGCAATGCATATAATGAGAACGGAGCAACACAGTGGATGTAGGTCTATTTTAAAGGCTGAACCACTCTATATCTTGTCTTCTCTCTATTTACTTGCTTTACTTGTTCATCACACACTCTACTATTGACTTGCTGGTATGAGAACGCCTTGTGGCCGATTTCTCGTATCATCAGTTTGGCGCCGTCTGTGGGAAACCTAGATACCTCAATCTTGTTTCTCTATGTTTCGAGTTCTTGAACACCTTATTCTATTCACGGGGATCCTCTGGATCATCATCCCGTGAGTAAATTTTGGTTACTGAGCTCTATTTGATACTTACACCCTTAAATGGGTATTTCATACCTTCAGATCTGTTCTCGGATCTCCATTTTATGACCTTAGATCTATTTTACATACCCCTGTGATATCACCCCACCTAGGTAAAGCGGGAGGGCTTAATGGGCTTCAGCCCCATAAATGTGGGTGATTAGGGAAGAGTTATATTTACTCCCTTTTTGTTCTTTTCCTATGATCTGGGGTTTATCATTATAATTGCGCCATTGTGTGTACCGAGAGGTTAATCTCTCATGGATAGACCCTAGTAGGTATGCTATCCACGTGTTCCGGGAGAAAAACTCAGTTTTGGGTTTCAATCTTAGGATTTTCCCTGTCTAGGTAGGGATGCGGCGTGGTAGTTCAACTACCTAACATGTCGCGGCCTCTACTGGAATAGGTATGTTGCAGAAGCTTCAAAACATCAAGGAACACTCGGGTGGCCTTCAGCTCAACCTTGGTGATATCATTCAAAGGCTGCGGCAGTGCACTTGTGTGCCATACTTGCCGCGGCCTCCTCAGCATATCATGGGACAGTTCATTCCCTTCCCCCCCCAATACTCCTGTTATTACTCACTTATGTTAGTTTTGTCTCAGATTCTATATACTCTATAAAGACTAACAAAAGCAGAAATGGAGGGGGAATCCAGCCAGAGCATGGAAGTCAAGGATGAGATTGTGCAACTGTACAATCACCTTAATCACCTCTATGACAGCCATGCTTCACTTCAGACCCAGGTCAATTACCTCACTCAGAGGGTGCTGATGCTAGAGGCCGCGGCCAATCAAAATACAAACGCAGGTCCGAGAAGAACTTTACCTGCCGCGGCAGTCAAAGTAGCCGCAGGACCAACTGGCAAAAGGCAGAAAAGGGAAGCAGAGAAATCAGAGAAAAAGTCGGGCGTCTATACGCCGTTGATTTTCCCAATTGAAGAGATCTTTGAGTGTATCAAAGAGGACAATCTTTTGAGGTGGCCAGAAAAGCTGAGAGCTCCACCCCACAAGAGGAACAAAGCCGCCTGGTGCAAATTCCATCAGGACCATGGCCATGAGACAGAGCAATGCTATGCTCTGAAAGATGAAGTCGAAAGGCTAATTGGCCAGGGGATGCTGCAGCAATTCCTGAAAAATGCATAAAGGGCTCAGCCGGACCTGACAGAGGCTGCATGCCACACCTCATCCTTAGCCTTTTTCAATTCAACTATTTCTGTCTATGCTTTATGTAGCTCATTAGAGCCCGAATACTCAAGATTTTATGTTTTATTAACAAAGCCATTAGCTGAAACATACATATATAAATATAATGAATTAGCAAATTTTGCCATATCTCATTCCTCTCTTGTTTTCATAATTTATCATCTCACAAAAAGACCTTTTGTCTTAAACAGAATCCAAGGGAAGAATAAAACATTATCTTGGAAGATTATTATTATTTTGGGATGCACCTATGGAGGGATTGCGGTCTTAATTAGCTCAAAAGTTCTCCTCACGACGTGCGACTGTATCTTATCATATGATGATTATAATCAGGAAAGCATCCGAGGATTCAGGGAGCTTTTATCAGCCACGGGGGCTTACAATGCCCGTTCTCAGCTCTCGGGACGCGTCATCAAGCCGGGAGGCTTATAATCTCTGGCCGTGGAGGGCTTTATGTATATCAGTAGCTGTGGGTGGCTTCATAACATAACCCAGCCTGGAGAGGCTTGATAGTGTCTCACATATTAGCTGTGGGTGGCTTAACAACGTAACCCAGCCTGGAGAGGCTTGATAGTGTCTCACATATTAGCTGTGGGTGGCTTAACAATGTAACCCAGCCTGGAGAGGCTTGATAGTGTCTCACACATTAGCTGTGGGTGGCTTAACAATGTAACCCAGCCTGGAGAGGCTTGATAGTGTCTCACACATTAGCTGTGGGTGGCTTAACAACGTAACCCAGCCTGGAGAGGCTTGATAGTATCTCACATATTAGCTGTGGGTGGCTTAACAACGTAACCCAGCCTGGAGAGGCTTGATAGTGTCTCACATATTAGCTGTGGGTGGCTTAACAACGTAACCCAGCCTGGAGAGGCTTGATAGTATCTCACATATTAGCTGTGGGTGGATTAACAACGTAACCCAGCCTGGAGAGGCTTGATAGTGTCTCACATATTAGCTGTGGGTGGCTTAACAACGTAACCCAGCCTGGAGAGGCTTGATAGTGTCTCACATATTAGCTGTGGGTGGCTTAACAACGTAACCCAGCCTGGAGAGGCTTGATAGTGTCTCACATATTAGCTGTGGGTGGCTTAACAACGTAACCCAGCCTGGAGAGGCTTCATAGTGTCCCAAGATCGACTAAAGGTAAGCCATGGAGGACAATCGAATCAACTATTGGAAGCTCAGTCATCATGATCATGAGGCGTGTCAAACCCGTAGGAGGATGGCCTCAGTTTCCTAGGGTCAAGGTTCTACAGTCCCATTATCTTGTCATCTTCATCCACCACAACCTTAGTGATGGATGGTAACCCGCCAGTTAAATGGAAAAAGCGGTCGTTGCTCGTTCAAATCGCTGCGGCATGTACAGAAAAAGAGAGAAATCGCACCGCGGCCTGGGGTGACCGCCTAAGGTAGTGTAAGGCAATAAAGGGCCAAGGTGACAAAGGAACCGCGGATGATATACAAAAAGTGCATGGAATTATGCTATGCTGCCGCGGACTTGGTTACAAGTTCTACAAGTTCTTTCAATACAAAAAGCTGGTTACAAATATGAGAGGCAGTAACATACAACCATTCATTATGGATGGCAGAGTATAACACGCAATGCAAAAAAGAAGAAAATTTGAAGCAGAGATAAGAATATGGCCGCAGCCTTTGTATTAATAAATGTGGATTACAAAAATAGGGGCCGCAGCCACAGCAAAGTTCGAAATTACAAAGTGCAACTTAAAATTCAAGAAGCCGCGTCGTCGTCGTCATCAGCTTCATCACCGCCCGCGACGGTCTCTGTCTCCTCGGCCTCTGCCTCTGCTTGGGCTATCAGCCTTGCCCTCTCTTCAGCCGCGGCCCTCAGCTCAGCAATGCACTCCTGATGTTCTGCATCACTTAATTTCCAAGCGAGGACCGTATCCTTGGCATCAGGGAAATTTCTAATGATTCTCTGCCGCAGCTCCTGATAACCGCGGAGGTAGGCCCTGTTATTTGTAAGGAAAAAATCCTTGGAGCCTTTGAAGGACTCCACGGCATGATCTATAGCCAGCTGGAGGGCGTCGCCGTGATCAACTTCCATCTTTTTGATAGCCGCGGCATGGGCTTTGTCCTTCTGGGCAGACTTGGCTTCAAGCTCTTGGTATTTTTGCTGGAGGAGGGCAAGCTTGGAAGTTGCAATCTCCGCAACACGGGCGGCTTCAGCTGTTTGAGCTTGCGACTACTTCAGAGATTCCGCGGCCTGATTGAAATTCTCTTCCGCTTCCTCTCTGGCTTTATTGGCCTTCTCCAGGTCCATGTGGGCTGCCTGGAGGGCCGCGGCAGATGATGCTTTCCCGGCCTCAAAAGAAGATGTCCGAGCCGACTGCAGGTCAGCGGCATGAGCACTCTTCTCGGCCTCTTTCAGCCGGTATAATGCCTCGTACTTTCTTTTTTGGACTACAATCACGTCCGCGGCCTGTATATGGAATAAGAGACGTTAGCAAAAGCAAAAAATACGAGGTACAAAGATTATGATGATTGGTACGTACCCTGAGAAGGCTGTGGAGGCCACAATCCTCCAGGTCTTCGTGATCTTCCCCAACAAGTCTGTCGAGGTCCGCGGCATCCAATGCCCGTTTCATTCTCCGGGCAGCCTTGGCAGTAGTGTCCCAGGAGGAATTTGGGTCAGGCTGCCTTAGCTGAGGCCTTGGCCTACCATCTGGCCCAGTCTCTCCACGGAATTGGGGAGGCGGCAAATTTGCGTTGACGGCCACAACATTGGGTGGGGGTGGAGAAGACGATGGTTGCCGGGGAACTTCCGCTGGCAGAAGTCCTGCCGCGGCCAAATTTTCCCCTATGTCATCATCAAAGTGTTCATGATGCACAGGGGCTTCATCGTGAACCACTTGATCCACGGCAGGATCTGTGGGTTTATCAACAAAAGAAGTCGCGGCCTGTACCTTGGCCCTAGACCGCTTCCTTTTCCTGCTCCTCGCGGTGTTATTTAGGACGATCGCGTCCTCATCCATCTCTGCCAACTGCGCGGCCAACAGTTCCCTATCAACCTCCTCACCTGGAAAATAATGGCATGAGTTCAACAAATTCCAAGAGAATAAAACGACCGCGGAATGAGAGAAATGGTACAGTTAGTTACCTTCTGCGCCCATCTGTTGAGGAATTGATTTGTTGGGGAAGAATCCCGCCCCAAATATAGTGGACGATGTTATAAGTATGCTGAACTTCTTGTGTTCAGCAGGAAACTCCGCGGCCTCGGCAACTCTTTTTTCCTGCCGCGAGTTCAAGTGCAGATTGTCAAGAGCTGCAGAAAGAAGATACAGTTCCAAGTTAGTAGTGGCCAAGAGAAAATAAAAGACGCCTAGAATCTTATACCTAGTTTGGAGGGTGAACCCCATTGCCGCGGCATTTTGTATGATCTCTCTCTCTCGTTCTCCTCTGGGTGCATCTCCCAGCCTTCACCGGAGATGAAAAAATATTTCCCCTTCCAGTTTTTTACGCTGGTCGGTCTCCCAGTGTATAGGGTCTCGTCCCTGCCGCGGCTAGAAAAGTAATAGTAGCCCGCAAACTTTACTGAGTTCTCCTTTGGGCGGTAGAAGTGGAAGAACTCCGCGGGAGTAATGTCCTTTTTGAACAACTTCTACCAAAGGACAACTGCAGCAAGAACAGCTCTCCAACCATTGGGGTCTAACTGAGCTGGAGCCAGCTTCATCGTCTGGAAAATGCGACGGATGGGAACGGGAACAGGCAACCGCAGCCCATAGATGAACGCGTGCAAAGGGAAGCAAATTCCATCATCAGAAAGTGCCGTGCACGGTCTCTGGTTCGCGGCAGGGGCTGAACATGTCAAGTTTTCTGGAAACTCGAAAGCCTCAGCAACCTGCTCAACCCATTCTTGGGTCATCGAGCCGCGGATGTCGAGAGCGGCCAATGGTTTTGCAGCCCTCCCAGATGTACTTCCAGGCTTATTTCTAGAAGCCGCGGCAATCTCTCCTTCTCCCATGGGATGAGTGCTTGAATTGGCTTCTTCCTCCATCGAACGAGATGGGGAACCCTTCCCAGATGCAGAATCCGCGGAGGTTGAGTCAATTACCACGCAGTTCGGACAATCCTTCAGTTTGCAGGGCCCAACTGACCTTAGAGGCGGCGCGGAAGTAAGTTCTGGGGGAGAGGTCCCAAAATGCTTTGCCCAAAAGCCTCTAAGGAACTCGTCTGGGTCAAAGCTCATATGGCTGCAGCAGTACCTGAAAAGTAGAATTCGCAGTTAGGCGCCGCAGCCAGTATGACTTGTAAGACTTCAAGAGGCCGCAGAAGGTTGTTTGTTTTAAATCTTGAAGGCTGGAATTACGTCCCTAATACAGTTATTAATAAGCGAACTCTATTGCTTATGGGACCAAACGGCCCCAACTGTCCGTGGACAGTTCCATTTTATGGAACCTGAGCCGTCGCGGAAATGAATTAGAATTGCCTTAAGGCATCACCGACCACGGCTATTCCTAATTTTTCAGACAGTCCTAAATTCTCTAGTAGCAACTACAGTTATTCTACATGGATGTCTTGGTCCCAAGGGGAATGTGTATGTAGATGCCGCGGATGTGGACTTAAGGGACCGCGGCCATTTGGCACATTAGCGCAAAATTGCTAATCATATTGTGCCGCGGCATTTATCCTAAACAGTTGATTAACAAAATTTTACATATCCTAAGATCAAATTCACAAAAGGTGGAGTTTTCAGCTATGAATGTCAAGGACAGTGGTATGAATGTCATATGCAGCAGATATGGGAAAAAAGCAAAACAAACATGTAAAACCCAAGATTTCAGGCAAACGGACGAAGAAAGGCGTAAACAACGAAGAAAAGTGAGAGTAGTGGTTGAAAAGTCACCTGGAAATGAAGAAAACCGCGAAGAACAACCTCACACCACCTTGAAAACACCACACACAGCTTCAAACCACCTCGGAAGGCTGTCGGAAAATGCAAGAAGGATTGTGCAGAATTTCGCTCTCGATTTGCTCTCTCAAGTTTTGGAAACGTAATGAAGTCCACGGCCAGAAACAATTTATATAAGGGAGCGCGGAAGACGAATCGTCGCTTTGGAAGCACCGCGGTTACTAGGCTTATAAGCCGCAGTCCCAATATACTTCCCTTGGCACAACGGCTTGGGGGCTTATTGATAATGCCATATGTAGCACCCTGCCGCGATAGTACTCATCCGAAGCCGCGGATGTTCAGACCATACAGGCCGCGGCATTTATCTCAGTCAGGGCGCGGCCAGATATCTCGTAGGGTGCGGCCCCCTACATCAGAGGCCGCGGCACCCCACCTTAGGGCGCTTCACTACTCGGCGTTGCTTACTCTACGGGCTGCACACCCTTATCCATAGATGACGGCAGACTTGGTACATGCCACGTGCTGTGGGCACATGACTCAACTCACTTCCTTATAAATAGAGGACCATACCCGGAAAAGGGGGATCGATTCCAGATACGCCCAAGGCAGGCTCTACAATACAGATTCTCACTACACAACCTCAAGACACAACTAGGAGGCCACACATCTACATCGCAGCCACCTATCCAGCACTCCGGAATCCTCAGTACTGCCATGTACTCTCCTTTATTCTCATATTTGTATGCCACTTTAGGCACGATTATACTGTACAATGCAACGCATATAATGAGAACGGAGCAACACAGTGGATGTAGGTCTATTTTAAAGGCTGAACCACTCTATATCTTGTCTTCTCTCTATTTACTTGCTTTACTTGTTCATCACACACTCTACTATTGACTTGCTGGTATGAGAACGCCTTGTGGCCGATTTCTCGTATCATCACTGAAGATGGAAACGGTGATCCTGGCAATGTAGTAACGCGGCATTGAGTACATCAGTGAAAGTACTCAGGGATAAATTCCCAATAAGGTGCTGACGGATCCTCCAAGCTAACCCGTCGACAAACAACATAACCTTCTTGCTCTCAGTATGTGCCTCATCTGGCACAATGGTGAGAAGTCTTGTGAACTCCTCCTCATACTCCGCTACGGTCAGACTCTCCTGCTTCAGATTCAGTAATTTTCGCCTCATCTCAGTCTGCACGACGGGTGGAAAATACTTGCGGTCAAACCGCTCCCAAAATGACTGAATAAGGATCCTGTCCCTCTCCTCCAATGTGGTAGTGGACTCCCACCACTGCAAAGCGGCTCCCACCAGCTTAAAGGAAGCCAATAACTTCTTTTGCACATCAGTGCACTCATACATACGGAGATGCCGCTGGATGTCTTTCTTCCATTGGCTAACTGTGACAATATCGGAGCTACCAGAGAACTCAGGGGGATGCGCTTTCTGAAAAGCATCCCGAACCCACTCCCATGCAGATGGAAGCTGTACTGGTATTGGCGCCACTGCCTGAACCTGGGGTGCAGCCTGCTGAACCACCGCTAGTGCGGCATTCACCGCCTGAGCAACAATGGCGGCTACCTCGTTTGCATTCATAGTACCCTGTGCCGGAGCTGCTGGCTGCTCGGCCTGGGCACGCCTATCCTTTGGAGCACGTCTCGGAGGCATCTGAAACGTGAAAAAGTTTATTAGTCTACAGTTATTATCAAATCTCAAATAGCTGAAGACATAAACTTGAAAGAAAGAATACAACCATTCTAAAATAGGGGTCTATAGAAATAACGTTAAGCTGAAAGAGAAATAAGCCGTACAGATCCTATGGACACTAGAACCTGATGCTTTGATACCACCTGTGACACCCTGCCTAATTAAATACCGGGCGATCACTCCTTTATTAAATTAAATCAAGGCGAACAGTTGTTTCATTCTTAGCATCACTGTCGTAACATAAATTTTTCCAATTTAACACCCTAAAATAATTAAGCTAAGTGTCAAAACCATATTTAAACATTACTTTCCGAATTTTATTTAAAGAAAAAATTATTTATTTATTTACTAACAACATCTCAATAAATAAGAATCACACCACAATAAACCTGGAACATAATCCAATTAATTTAAAACATTTGTCAATCGAATGTCAACATGCGAAATCTAAAGTAATACATCCACTGAATAAAACCCATAGTAAACAGTACCGGAAATAACTGAAATACAATTGTCCAATAACAACATAATAATGGAAAGAGCTACACATGCCCAACTAGATGAAAGTACTAAAAATGGATCTGAATGTACGAAGTCGTCTAATCAAGATACCTGTAACTCCCACCTAAGCTGCAGCGCGTTCCTTTCAAGAGATCCTAAGCAAGGCGCCTCCTGTGGCTGGGCACCTGTAATACATACATATATATACAAGAGAGAGAAAGAGAAAAAGAAACGGGTCAGAGCCCGATAGTGTGTTTGATTTAAAATACGTTTAGCAAGTATTTAAATTGATACAGGCCAATGCAACAACATATTAGTGCGACACTCTCTTGAGAAATTCTCACCTCTCTTCTAATGTGCACACTTATCGCACTAACCTTCCCAACGGTTTATTCTATTATTTTATCACACTAACCTTTCCAATAATTTTGCTTATCTCAAATTACTCATAAGATTTTAAAACCAAACAATACCATTGTTTAAAAAGATACTTCCAATTAGTAACAACTCTCGTTTTAGCTTCATTAATTTACAAAGTTTCCCAGTGACATATTATACTTTTCAAACAAGTATTTCCGATTTATAGTCTAGAATTATTTCTCACTTACTATATCACAGCAACAGTTTAAATTTCCCAAATTCAGATATATATATTAAGCACTCGTATAATATATATATTCTAACAGCACCAACATACAAACTATGGTGCAGGCATACTCTGCTATCCAATCCCCGTATCGCTCACACTAAGGGATATACAAGTTCAGAATCACTCTCGAACTGTATCAACATATATACACAAACAAGATTGAGGCGAAGCATAGATTCCAAGTCTCTAAGAGGTCAGTACATACCCTCACGTCTCTTAGGACCGTCTGAACTATCAGTCCGATAGCCTGTACCAAGGATATCTATCTTCTAGGGTACAAGTCAATATCCCCCATAAAGGTCCCATCGAGATAAGACTATCCCAGTGCGGTAACCTCAGGGATAGCAAGTAGCGCGGGTACATTTTTCACACGTATATAATATTAGCATACACAACCATATAAATATACCCACCACCGTTGCCTTGCACGATATAAGAAGCTGTGAGTTGTTATAATGCGATGGTCCAATGGGGAACGATTTATGAAAGAAAAGGCATTCCGATGGAAGAACCTGATGCTGCAACAAAGGTGGATCCTAAATATTGTCAGATCCATCGAAAGATCCAACATCCGACAGAGAGCTGTTTCACACTAAGAAGAATCATTGACAAGTACATAAAGGCGGTAACATTGCAGATCCCCCCACAAAACGTTAACAACAACCCCTACCAGCGCATGGGGCCAATCTCGTGGTGACCTATGATGAAGGAGAGGAGTACGAGGAGGCTTTGGAGATTTTCACCAGGGGAATGGCTAACGTCGTGTTAGGTTACGATGAATCAAGTGCCAAGGATGCGAAAGATGTGTACAGTGTTGGAGGCAAGGAAATAGATCCAACTCTGGAATATTGCGCAGTTTTGAAATCTCCAAAGTTCACTTGGTTCTTCAACCAGGTGGGGGTACCGAAGGAGATTAGGCTGGAGATAATCCAGGAAATACTTGATATTGTGAGGAAGAACGCAGTCCCTTCGCTGAGATGGAAGGGCCCTATGGCTAGGTTGGTGAGAAGGTTTCTATCAGAGGTAACCTTTAGCGACGCAGATAGAGCCATAAGGTTCCCTCATAACAGGCCATTATATGTGACTGCCAATGTCAACGGAGTTAGCTTCGTAAGGACTCTCATGGATGGAGGAGCTTCCATTAATTTCGTGCCAATCAACTCCTTTCACGCGGACAGTATTCCAAAAGAGAGGTTGGTTCCCATGCCTTTGGTAATTTCGGGGTATGATAACCAATCTTTTAAATCCATTGGGTACGTTAACGTGGGGATTGTGATGAGAAATTTGAGTTCCCATATAAAGTTCCACGTGATAGAGAGTGCAGCTTCCTATCATTTGCTGATAGGAAGGGTTTGGATGCACAACCAAGGGTTAGTTCCTTCTACGTATCACCAATGCGCTAAGGCGAATATCAAGGGGATGAAGGTAACCATTAGGGATACAAAGAGGCCATTCGCTATCGAGGAGGAACACTTGGTGGAGCTATAAGTTCCCTCTTCCCAATAAACCTTACGTAGCAGCATGCTCCCTCAGAATAGACACGTGCAATTGGAAGCGTTAGATGAACACAGAGATAATTCGATGCAACACTTTCAAATGTACACGAAACAACTCTCCAAGGCATACGATAATCTGGTAAGGCCCAGAAAGTTCGTGGAGGGAGACCTCGTTTTGAAAGCAGCAGTGAAGCACATCAGGGGGCTTCCTCTATCGAAGTTTGCAGCCAATTGGGAGGGACCTTTTGTTGTAAAAGAAGCTCATGACTCAGTCTATTGCTTAATTTCTAGAATAGAGGAGGACAAGCCATTCAAAATTAACAATAAACGGATGAAGGTTTATCATGTGTAGACAATTAAGTTTGAACCATGATTGTAAATAGATTTTGTTATAAATATACAAGTTTTAGTTATGACTTGAACAGAATAAAAGAGTTACAAAAATATAGAAATTTATAAAGCAGTTGTAACATTTTTATTCATTTCTAAACGATAGAGCATTACAAAATTGGGAACTATTGACCAAGAACTACATAGAAAGAAGCAAGAGGAAGATATATATATAAAGTGTTGACTATCCTAAGAGGAACCATAGGCCTGAAGACGAGAAAAAGTCTCCAGGAAGGCCCAAAGAAGTTGTAGTGCAAGACTATTGGGCATTGATGGAAATATCCAACCTCATTTGTACTTATACGCGTTGGATGAGGAGTCTTTCTCGTTTCGGCCTGACCAGACGCAAAGCCTCTTCGACATCATCTATCTCCTTATCAAATGCTTCTAGAAGGGGTGCTATTTCGTCCAACGTGGCTTTCTTAGCCCGTTGGTCCTGCTGATGATTCTGTAATAGCTCCCTCTACCTGATCAGTTGCTGGATCTTCAAAGTTTTTAAATACGATATAAACCAGTTAAAACGAAAACCATCACGACCTAACTCCTTCAAATAGCTAAGAAATTGGTTAAGGAGTGGTCTGGTAACGGTCGCAGTGGGAGTGCTAGCGATTTCTGCAACAACGGTAGTCATGCCTTGCAGCCTATAACTCATGACAGAGAGGTTGGAACGTAAGAAATCCACCGAGAAGGTTTCAGGATGGTGATTCAAAAGTTTCTCGATCACTAGTCAATGAGTGGTAGGCATTTGGGGAGAATGTTGAAGGACCATTAAGCAGAATGCATGAGGAGCCAAATCAGGCAGAGGAAGCTTGCACCCGGATTCACTCTCCGTTGTAGCACCGATCGTGGAACCTTGGTCAGCATGGCCAGAATCTTTTGAGACGACAGGTTCCCGATGAGGTGAGACAATAGGAGAAAGAACGGTTGGAGATGTCTCTCGTGCAACCTGAGATAAGAAAAGTAATGAGTTTATGAAAAAAAACTTAACAAGTGTTTTCATTGTTAAGTCACCATTATAGGTGGAGTTTATGAAAATCTTAACAAGTGTTTCCGTTGTTAAGTCACCATTATAGGTGGAGTTTATGAAAAATCTTAACAAGCGTTTTCTTTATTAAGTCACCGTTATAGGTGGAGTTTATGAAAACTTAACAAGTTATTTCGTTGTTAAGTCACTGTTACGGTGGAGTCTATGAAAAAAACTTAACAAGGGTTTTCGTTGTTAAGTCACCGTTATATGTGGAGTTTATGAAAATCTTAACAAGTGTTTTCGTTGTTAAGTCACCGTTATAGGAGAGTTTGCAAAAATTCTTTGACAAAAATGCATAAAATTAAGGAAAATACCTCAGTCATGGCCGAGGCAAGAACGGGAGTCACCATAGCAGCCATGGGGGCAGGAGCCGTTGGGGGCGGGCTCATTACCTCAGAAGCCACAACGGGTGTCCCTTGTTACAGAAGCCTCAACGGCAGGAAAAACTCCCTCACCAACATAGGGGACCAAGGCCAGCATGGGTTGTTCACTAGGAGAAGATGGTGGGCTCCCAAATGACGCCTCAACAGGGGTGGACGTAGAAAAATAAGCACGAGGGGCAGAAGCGCCAACCTTAGCCTTATACACGTGCAAACCTTCGAGAAAAGGTGGAGCAAGATTGGGAAAAAGCTGCAACATGAAGTCCAGTGTGAAAGAAAAAAAGAGAAAAAGAGGAATAATCACAAAAAAAGGGAGAAGTACCCCTAAATGTCACTTACCTCAGTTATGGTACGAAAAAGGGGAATTGTGGTCAAGGGTCTCGTTAGCTCCGTGGGAAGACAAATGTTGGCTAACAATGAGGACACTTCCACCTAAGGCATCCCAAAATCTCAAGGTTTAGTATGATAAATAAATAAAGGGGTGAAACTGTCAGGACGTTATACCAAACAAAATATAGAGGAAATAACACCTCGGGCTCATTTTCTTCATCCAGAACGATGGGCAGAAGAAGCTTGGGTGGAGAAGATAAACCAGAAAGGGTGGGGAGAGTTGTCTCTGGTTGCGAAGATACACCCACAGAGTCAACAACATCCCCCCCACGATAATATCCCTCGTACATTGAGAGGCTGAACGGAGGGAGTAGGTAAGACCGGTCATGGATGAATGAGGAGGAGTCACACTGGGTGGCGAAACACCGAAACGCCCCCCCCCCCCGAAAGGGCTCACGGGGGGACTAGGGGGCTTGGCACTTTCTTCTTCAACCTCCTGCACCAAAGTTACCAAAATGCATAAGCAAATGTACTTTTTTTCTTCTTCCTTAGGCAAATGGGAAATTATAACAGAACAAGTATACACACCTTAGATCTAACAGGCAAGGGGGTAGGAGATAATTGCACCTCAGGAGTTTGTCTCCTCTGGGACTTGGTACCCAGAGTTTTCTTCCTCGTTCCTGATGCACCAGGGCCACTACCGAGAAG
Organism: Sambucus nigra; assembly: GCA_949130495.1. Classification (NCBI taxonomy): domain Eukaryota; kingdom Viridiplantae; phylum Streptophyta; class Magnoliopsida; order Dipsacales; family Adoxaceae; genus Sambucus; species Sambucus nigra. The sequence continues at coordinate 215,213,249 of OX422214.1, read as the reverse complement.
AACCTTTGAAGTCTTTCTCCTCTTTGCCGTGGGCTCGGTGGGATCAACTTGGATTGTGGGGAAGGTTCCCGATAGAGGAACAACTGGAACACGCAGCTGGAAATCAACGTTTATGCGTGCCACCTCAACTTGAACTTTTCTTCTCAACTCCTCAGCTCTCTTCGCAGGCATATTAGGAGGAACGGAGGCAATGGGGACTGCCTCCTTGGGAGCTTGAGATTTAGTCCGGGACTTGGACTTGGAAGAAGTCCCTCTCTTTGCCTTCTGCCCTGAAGGTCCATCGGTAGCAGCTTTGGTCGAAGGGGCAACTTTCTTAGAGGCTGTAGCACTCTTGGGTTTGTGCATAATAGTGGGAATCATGGAACAAAGGGGAGGAAGCTCAGTGGGAAATGACTTAGGGGTCTTACTCATAGGTAACTCAACCCCAAGGATGGATTTACCCTTTAAATCCAGCTCCAATGCAGAAAAGGAAAGAACTGGAGGGTACACTGGATCCCCCTCGATGAACTCTGTAATATCACCCACTTGTTTTAGCAAGTATCGTGTAGCGAACAGAGAGGACACATCCCCTTGCATTTTGTTACTAGGAATAGTTACTCACCCATCCATTGCAAAACTTATTCCCCATGCAGTAGTGGATGAAAACAGGGAGCAAGCCTCGCTAAAAGAAACCTTGGGTTTGACGATTAAAAAATTGGGCGAGGAGCCCCATGATCAAAACCAAATTGGCGGCTGCATCGATTGGGATTGTAGTGCTCACTAGTGTATCCCCACTCGGTATAGGAGGGCAGATACTCGGGGGAGAACAGAACAACCATGGCCAGCGAAGGATCTTTAATATCTGCGCCTACCTCCACTAACCTGGCCTCATGTTGGAAAACGTCACAGTTGTGAACAAAGATATCCTCTTCGTAGGGTCTCATAACAAAGTCCTCAAAACGATCAATCACAGGGATCAACTCCTTTAGACTCAACTTCTTATGATAAACGTAGGAGTGCAGGGGCATAATTCTTTCCCCAGAAGGAGGACGGTGGATCTTGGCCGCTACAGCAGGGAAATGAACATAAAGGAAGCTCGTCAGAAGGACACAGTTGGCAAAATTTGCCAAGTTATAACGACCAAGTGATCATTCCATGTCGAAGAGGGTCCTGTCGATCCATGTATAGAGAGATCCCAGGGAGATTACAGCCAGTGGAAGCTTGGTACCTCGGGCCAAATGAAGGGATATATTGATAAGGTCCCCTCGGGGCTGATCATTGGGTTTTCCCGATAGAAGGAAACGAGAAAGAATGACAAGGATATAAACAGGAAGTTCCAGCGATGTACCTTGACCAGGGGCACCCCCAGAAGAACTACCTTCAGCAGAATCCTTGAAGAAATAATTAATAAGTGGGGGGAAAGTGGCCTTATTCGATGAATCGGTGCAGTTTCGGCATATTCGATCCATCTCCAAATGATCAGCAGTCTCCTGGGCATCCAGAGCCTCATCAGTATAAGGCTCGTGGCCTTTCGCTTCAAGGCCCAGGAGCTCACACGCGTCTTCTAATGTCACCGTAAACTCACCCCATGTAGCGATGAATGTATAGGTAGTAACGTTCCAGAGAGACACCAGAACAGGAAGGGCAACATTATTCTTGGACAGAGTGAACTCACCAAACCATTTAGCCCGTTGCAGTCCAATCTTGGTGAGAATTTCAACATAAGAGCTCTACATGTGGGAGTTCCACGCAGCAAACTGAGCGGGAGAACCCCCGGGAGCTTCAAACTTAATGTGAGACCACGGGAAGTCCCCTCGCTCCAAACAAAATAGAAGAGTCCCCTCGGGAGGAAGAAAACCCCACTCAGTAGAGGCTTTGTCTTCATCACCCAACAATAGAGGGTCAAACTTAGAAGAAAAATGGACCTTCTTACATGCACCAACAAAATCATCACCTTGTCCAAAAATAGGTGATCGACGGTAAAATCTTAGTTGTTCCTGGCGGGTAGTATCCAGGGTGGTGGCAGCGGTAGGGGTGGCAGGCGGAACACCGGTGGCAGACACAGTGGGGTTACTTGAGGACGCCATGGAAAATAATGACACAGTAATAGAAAATCTTTGAGCAAGAAGGGTTTAAGAGCGCGAATGGAGAAACACGATCACAAGTGGTGGTATAGAAGGTAACAGAAGAAAGAAGTTAGGAAAGAGCAATAACAATGGAGTTCTAGCAATGGAGTTCTCATAGACTTTCTCTCTCTAAAGTGAAATGGAAGCTTGAGGAAGACGAAACTAAAGTAAGAGAAAATAAAGGTTAAGTGTTGGGATATGCACGTTTGAAATTTCCAAGTTCGGCGTTTAGATTTCCCCACCTTCGCACGTGCGCAGCCACCTATAATCATTTCACATAAACACGTGGCACTTCGAGAAGTACTTTGGCAGTTGAAAAGACTACGTCGTGTCATTAATGAAGTGACGCATAGAGAACAGAAAGCGTTGCCTTCTTCAACAAGTTTAAGTTTTGGTGCCAAAAGATTTTGTCAGGCATATCCATTGAACTTCTAACGAAGGAGATCCCCCAACGGTTCAACAAAGCTACGACGTCCCCTCGCCACATGTCTCATCATTTTTCGAAAATAGCGAAGCACCACGGGGGAGAATTTCATTTACCAGAAATCCAAATGAGTATTTGAAAAAGGTTAGTAAGCCTTTCGGGATAATTCCAAACATTAGAGCTAGAACGGTTGGGGACCAACACGAGGAAAAAGCAGCGATGTCCCTTCACCCAAGTCCCAATGAGATTGGCGCTTCGGCTTAGGTACATCGGGGAGAATTATACTTTTTTCAAAAGACTATATCACTGCGGTTGTAACAGGAAAGGAGGGCTAGAATTTCTTGTTCACAGATTGAGAACTATATCACGCAGAGCAGGTTCATCGGATTGAGAAGTTTCATGCATATATTTCTTGTTCCAACAAATCTCTCCACGAAGGGGAAAATGTAGAGGTGGCTTTAAGGTAATCCTGAGATTAAGATAATTCCCTAATTGGCAACAGTGTCGGAGATTAAACAACCGAGGCAGCTCAAGTGTGGCAACTCAGCGAGGTAGCTTGGCATGGAAACTCATAATTTAGCTTGTTGTATTAGTCATATTGTATTTCTGTTTATGTTGATTGTAAGCTATAATGGTTGTAATGATGTAACGAGAATAATAATGAGTTTTAGTGTGAGGTCAAACGGTACTCGCGAGAGACCAGGCTTGGAAGTTCCTGGGAGAGCTTCCATGCTCTATCAAATGACCTCACCGTGGGAACTTTAGAGGACCTAGTTTGGAGGATTGAGAAGTGAGGCACCGTTGGGGCTTGTCTTGACCATCTTAAATTACTCCTGGTAAAAACACCGAAGGACCCTGACCGTGGAACCTCGGGCGAAGTAGCTTGGAGTTCCATCGGGTATTGAGTTGTGAACCAAACAACCCTCTACTTAATGTCACATCCACTTTAGGTGATGTCACTAGCTAGCTAAACAATGTCAGACCTGTACTTGAGTAAACTACCGTGGTATTTGGGGCTGTCAGGCAGTTGGTGAGCCACCTCTGTGACAACAGCCCCTCGACACACAGTGGTTAGGCAAAAGGTATGTCTTGGCATTTAATGTTTATGACGTGGAGACAACTAGTTCATTAGGTATTTAATGTTGTGACATAAAGTATGAGGGATGTCTTTTCATAGTCATAAATGACTGAGTTGCCTCGAGGATGGTGTGTGGGGCTATTTAAGGACACCTACCACCTTTGAGGAGGGGATGTTCCTTTTGAGAGTCAAGAAGTTATTGCTAGAGAGAGTTATTACAAACCATAGGGTTTCACCCACCCACCATTGTCATTTTATTACGAAGCTTTTAATACGTGATAGAGATTCGTGAGAGTGTTTTTTGGGCGTGTTTACCTGCCTGCCAAGGTGTATCTAGGGTGCTTACTTCCCTCTCCCTTTGGCCGAGTTACTTCTAAAATTCCATTACTACTTTTCTGAGTTATACACGAGAGATTTGTGAGTTTAAATCGAGTTTCATCTTCATTAGGCTTGTGTTAGCAAGTTCTATTACTAATCCAAAGCTCTGGCCAAGTTAGCTTATCATTACCATACTCAAATAGGGGTTACGCCTCCATCTACAACATAAAGTACCCTCCTACAACACATGATATGATATTTACATAATGAGACAATTTAGTTTCCATAGGTTAACATTCATTTAAGGATTGAGTGAGGCAGACCTGGAGGTTTATAGGCTGCAGGTGATGTCCCTTATCCTCCAACAACCTGTAGTAGCATTAATTATGGTTTGTACGTGACTTAGAAAGGTATGATTAGTATCTAAGTATTGAAACTCATTTTAGCCACGAAGGTAATGGATAGGTGTGAGGTAATCCTAGTGTGTGAGTTGTTCATAGGCACATTGTGGTGACCATCGGACAAATTTTGTGTGGCATCATTGAGGATAAATATCGAATGTTGTGATGGCTTGGGGTATTTGAGGATTAAGGTTCACTATATCTAGAAGCTCGTAGACTAGTATCTTTGCGACCACCAAGTAATATCGATGTGGGTATTGAAAGGTTTGTAGAGTGCACCTATGATGGTAATATTATAGACGATGAAACGTTGTTGAGTTTTGGGACTTTTACAAAAATATGCTTGATATTCTCAGGAGACCAATTAGGTACGATAAAAGAGATGATAGGAGTATAGTGACGATAGTATTAAAATCCAGGTAATGATTCCAGATTGCCAGTCATTTAGTATATGTGTCGGGTATGGCTTTCCAATCGGCACAGATGGGTGGAGTAATCCCCAAGGCAGAGTGATAGTTGTGACCTTATAAGAAGGATGCTCGAATGCCATGGAATGACTATTATATGTTTGGTGATACCCGATTTCAGGATACACCAGAGATGTAATCGATGCTTAGAGTGATGGCGCCATATAGCGAGATAAAAATGGAAATTAAGGTTGGGTAGCATTGAAACATGATTATTATGTTAGTCTGTCGATAGTATATGCTAGAGTAGCATAGACAATGTAAGAATTAGTTATTGTAACGTCTTTCCAATTTAGTTCGGGTTAGAAGCCTTAGCTTAATGTGATATTTACTACCCTAAGGGTGCCAATGAAGATAGGTGTGATCATCACGAAAAAACCATGTGGGTAGAAACAGTAAGGTGTATTGTTGGCAATCTAGTTTGGTCATAAGACACGATTAGGTGAGTGTTTCGCTTGAACTAACTAATGTCTATAGGAAAATGGGATTCGATCACGATATGTTGAAGTTGATAATAACCTAGGTTAATAGGTTGGTGATGTCATCATGAGTGATTGGACAAGATTCATGACTAGAGAATGAGGTCCACTAATTAGAATGATTCACTTACGCTAAGGATGTGAAAGGTAGGGCCTTTCTTCTAAGGAGGGAAGTCAAGCATTGACTTTTTATTGGACTACCAATTCAAAAATTGCATTCATGTTATGAGAATGAATTGTTGGGATTTGATTTGTCACAACTAGTGAGCCAGCCAGGGTATATGGCCAAAAGTGGTGATCGATGAGACTTTTGGGAATGAGTGATAGGACTTCAAGTATATGGCGTAGGTTCATTTCCAAGAGTTAGAGTCAGATGTTTATGGAAAAAATTCTTGTCCCTGTAATGTATGTGTGTAAATTTCAGTAATTGGGATTCTGTATTTTCACTTGTGGTAACTCAGAATGGTTCAATGTCATGGTACGCTGCGATTAAGCCCAAGAGAGCATGGTGGATCGGGTTTGGTAAATATAGCTCGGTAACTGGGTCCTCCCATTTGAGATATTATTGATATTACATGATGTTTTATGTACGGGTGGCTATGTTTTCATCCACATGGTTTTATCATAGTAGCAATCCTTTTTAGAACTAGTAAACTTTCGACTGGTCGTCTCGGTAATCAGTGGCTTGGGTTGCAAAGAGCAAGATGTTGACTTAAGGACACAATATAGTGTTGGAAATAGGGAAACTTAGAACATGATGGTTCTCTTCCATGGTGAGTGGATTAAAGTGAGATTATAGTGATTTATCCAGTGTGGTTCCAATTATTATGCAACACAAATAAATACGAGAGAAACAATTACCAAGGAAGGACAAGGAATATAAAATGTCAATCACACAATAAAGGATGTACGTGGTTCGGCAAAGATGTGCCTACTTCCATGGTGGTGCAGTCGATATTATTTCTATATACTCCGTAGAGTAATTACAGAGAATACAACTTGTCCTTTTACCCCGGACCTAGGGTTTAATATATACATGTACATGTAGGTAAGTGGAGGTGATGGGTTCCTCCATGTTTTCCATCTCCCATATAACTTCCCCTAATGAGAACGTGGGGGGAGACCGGATCAATATAAGAGATGAGGGGCCTGGATTTTGGGCCGCCAAGACTGGGCTACTCGTCCAAGCCCATAGATCTAATTTCGGGTACCCACAATTTCCCCTAAATTTGTTGGGACATGTTTATGGGTTCAATAAATTTAAATGATTAGCCATAATGGTTGTGTTACGATTCCTCGAGAGCTGTGAAATTGATTTTGGCGGCAGCTGCTTCGCTTATTGTGCGCTATGATTAAAATTTGAAGGTTTGTTGGAATAGTAACTTTTTTCCCGTCGCTTCAGTCTTTCCAGTATTCTTCTATCTTCTGAGAACTCTAGAGCCTCGTACCTTCTTCTCTCAATCTCCATTCCCATTGCTTCTTAGTTGTTTGAGCTCGTGCTTCTTCATCACTTGAACCGATCTTCTATTTTGTAAGTTTCCTGTGCCCTCTCTTTGTACTTTCTCTTTGGTTTGTAGCTTTTCTTGAGTCTTACAATGGCGAAGATTGGAAATAGGTCAATCTCTGAATTTAGGAAGTTCTACAACATCCCCGAGTGGGTAGATATTGAGTGTTGTGCCTCCCCTCCTAGGAACGTTATGGATATAGAGGATGCCCACTGCATCCATGTCTTGTTTCTTTCCCAGGGGGACTTAATTTTCCCCCTAATGATTTATTTTTGCATTTTTTGGCTATTTTAATATTATTCCCACACAATGCTCGCCTAATGTGTGGAGAATAGTGAATGGCGTGCATAGGATAAATCAATTGTATGGTACTAGGTTAGGACTTACCGAGGTCTGTTTTTGTTACTCCTTTTCTCGAACTAGCTCAGGTGTCCTATACCTCAAAGCTAGGAGCCCTGACAGGGTATTGGTAGTAAATCTACCTGATTCCCATAAGGACTACTGGCAAGAATGTTTCCTTGTTAGAAATTGGCAGTTCTCTCCCTAATTTGAAGGATCGAGGTCTGAGAGGTTCTCTGTTCCTTTTTACGGGGAGGAATATATAGGTAGACATTATACTGTCGTTTCAACTTTTGCTGATTTGTGACTTTTCTAACTCCTCTTTGCTTTTTCTTCCACAGCGAGGTCAAAGAATTTGGAGCCTGCTCTCAGCGAGGTTCGTATCTCGAAATTGGTAAAGGCTTGGAATATCAGGGAGCCTTTGGGTGACGACGAGCATCCCAGGTCTGCTGCCTTTCTGCTCGAGTACAAGAACGTTGGCTCCAGCTTCATAGCTAGGCCTGTGGATAGTATACCAGAGTTTAACTTCTTTAAAGAGACTACTGCAGAGCCTATCCAGTTGGACGAGGAGGAGAGCAGCTCTGAAAGTGACCTTGCAAGGGCTGTGAGTAATTTGGGTGGAGGGAGCTTTGATAGTAGCAGTTCCTCTGATCGTGAGGAGGATTCTGAAGCTCGTGGATCATTGAGAACTTCTAGCAGTTCAAGTGAGGAGATAGTGCCTCCAAGGAAGAACTTGATTAGGGATGATGATGATGAGGACCACGTGCTTCTTGCACAGAGGTCTAAGAAGCAAAAATCTACTTTTGGGGCCGTGGCTACTGGTTCCTGATCCTCTTCCTAGGAGAAGGAGAGGAGAAGGAAGGAAGAGGAGCAGGTGAGGGAGAGAGAGAGAAAAAAGGAAGAAGAGAGGAAGAAATTTGAGGAGAAAAAGAGGGTCGAGGAGAGGAGGAAGAGAGAGAGAGCGAGAAGGAGGAGGAGAAGAGGAGAGCTGAGGCGAGGATGAAGGCTGGGCAGGCCTTAGTCCCAGTATCTGCTCTGCCAGAAGGGGCCTCCGTGGTAATTTCTCCTCAGCTAGCCCCGACCCTACTCAAGAGAGCTATCCTCCCGGCTGATCGCCAAAGGGCAGTTGGTTCAGAGCATTTGGCCCTTCAGGATAGCCAAAGGCTTGCTGTGGTAAGGTTTATTTTTCTCTTGTGTTTTTCTGACTTTCCTCATTTCCTTCTTCTAATATTTCTTCTTTTTCGTAGTTTGTTACTGACTTCGTCGTGCTGTATCGTTCACGCGACGAGCTGGTGAAGAAGAACAGTGAACTGGAGCAAGAAAATTCTGACTTGAAGCTGAAGGGTAAGGAGCTCGAGGCTAATTTTAAGGCTGTTGATGCTGCCCAGATTTCATCCTACTTGGCTCTTGCTACCTCGAACAAGGAGAAGAATGTGGCGATCAAGGATCTAAATGAGCTGAGGCAGGCCTACAAACTAGTTTGCTCGAGTAAACTTGCTGTCATGGAGGAGAACAGGGTGCTCTCTGAAGAGCTGAAGAAGAAGGAGTTCGAGGCTGTCACTGCTAAGGAAGAGTCTTACAATTCTGGCTGGGCTGCGGCATACGAAGATGCTGAAGTTCAGATAGGCTATATTAGCCATCTGAACTTCAAGAAAGGATGGAACAAGGCTCTTGTAGCTGCCGGGTGGATGTAGCATCCCCACTCTTTGACGAACATTACCCAGAGCCGAGGGCAGTCGTAAATGAGGACCCTGCCCCAGCTGTTAAAGGCTCTGATCCTGTCCCTCAGGCAACTCTTCCTGACGTTTCTCTTGTTGAGAGGAAAGAGGACACCCCTGCCGAGGACAATTCTCCTGCTGATGCTGATAAGGAGAAGGGGCCATCTACCTCTGGGCCACCTGAGGTTGCTAATTGATAGGGTTGCTTTGTCTTTTTGCTTTTTCTAGTCTGTAAATTTTCTTTCTTCAGTCTGATGTAACTTCAATCTTTATCAATGAAAAGGCTTCATTTCTGCCTGTGCTGATCTCTTTCTCTCTTTTATCTTTCTTTCACTTGTAGTTAGTTGATGTGGATGATTACATTCCTGCCACTTCCCAATTGGGTAGGACCCTTGGTCCCAATGCGAGCCCTGAAGTTCGCCAGGCCTTTATTAAACTTTGCAAGTCCCTTAGGTCTAGAAATCAGAAGTATAAGGAGCAATCTGAGCTAGTGTCTAAGCTGAAGGACAAGCTCCAGGAGATGGAGGACATTGGCGCTTCAGTGCAAGAGGAGATCAACGTGCTGAGAAAAAAACTACTAGAGGCCACCGAGATCAACCAAGTTGGGGAGGCTCTTCAACAGGAAAATAAAGGCCTGAGGAGATAAGTCTTACGACTTAGGGAGCATGCTCCGAGCACTGTTCCAGCAGTTCTGCAAGGTTCCTCGTCGTCGCGAGTTAGAGCAGCTCTGCAAGGTTCCTCGTCGTCGCGAGCTAGATCTGGTCCCACTCGCCCTCCCCTTCCGCGAGCTGGTAGGAGGGGCAGGGGCAGAAACAGGGGAGCGAAAGAGTTTCGTGATGAGGAAATGGAAGAACTCCACTGTGATGTTCAACGAGCATATGTGATTGCCGCTGGGCTTCAAAGGGACGTTACCCGATTGCGACACTTGTTCAAGAAAGGTCCTCGGCAAGTATGGGCTGACGGTTATGATCAAGGCTGGCTGGATGCTCTAACGAGACTATCTGAGTTCGAGGAACTTTCTTTCATCAGGGGGTGGTTAAGTGCCTTGAAGGAGCTGCAGGTCCCGAGGAATTCAGTGCTATGGTATCGTCATGAGATGTCTTCCTCCACTCTGATGCCCAACCCATTCAGGAGGGATGATCGATGGATCCCCATCGATGCTATTCCTCGGCAATTATTGGAGTTGGACGCGAATGAGGTTGTGGAAGAGTTAGCCCCTGCTCCTGATGATGGACGAAGAGCCCGAGTGGCTGATTATCTTTCTCGGAGGCTTCAACCCCCTTGAGATTTTTCTAGTTGTTATTCTTTTGTATTTTTGATAATGTAAATGCTTTAGGCGAGCTCGCCGACTAAACATGTATTATCATTGTTTGTAAATATGATGGATTAATGAAAAATTCGAGTTTTGGGAAATTGTGCTGACTAAACGTGTACATCCTACTTTTCATATTCTTGCTACTTTATAATCTTTTTTGTTTTGTCATGCAAGTGTCCCCCCAGTCCAGTACAATACCCAAGTACCATTGTGCCCCACTTTACCTTTTAGGTTGTGTCTTCACACTCCCTTAGGCCTAAGTAGGGAAATTGGCGAGGACACACCTGGTGTTGGATGTTCTTCATCCGATCAGGATTTTGCTCAACCGAAGTAGGTTTGATAACCAATTATAAAATCTGGTCGTATTGCCGAAGAATCCTCTATAGGGCTTTATATATTGTCAGGGGCAATGCTAAGAGGTCTCTCGTGTTTTATGACGATGACCTGAGGAGGGGTGTTCCCCTGCTATAGTGACCACCGTGCCTGTTATTTGGAAAAGATGTGCGATAAATGCAGCTGTTACTGATTAGAGTGTAATCAATTAAGTAACTTTCATTAGTAATAAGGGAAATGAACCCCCCTTTTACATAATAAAGGAATACAAGAAAAAGATCTAAAAATAGAACTCCTTGAAAATCTAAAATAGAATTTCTTGAGATTAGCTGCATTCCATGCTCGTGGTATCTCTCTGCCCTCCATCGTCCAACTGATAGGCACCTTGTAGGTCGTCTCTAGTTATTTTAAAGGGTCCTTCCTAGTTCGGGCCTAGCTTGCCGTCCGATGACTTCACTGTGCTGCCCAGGACTTTCCTTAGAACATAGTCCCCAACTTGGAATTTTCTAGGGTTAACCCTTTTGTAGCAGTGTTTTGCAAGCTGTTGTTGATAGCTCGCTAGCTTCACTAGGGGGAGTTCTCTGCGCTCGTCGGCTAGGTCGAGTTCAGGCAGCAATGCCTCATCATTCTGGCCTTGGTCGACAAGGTTGGATCTCATTGTTGGCAAACCCGCTTCTAGTGGGATGACTGCTTCCATGCCATATGTCAGTGAAAATGGGGTTTCTCCTGTTGCTCGCCGAGGAGTGGTTCGGTACGCCCATAGGATATGGGGTAGCTCGGTTGCCCATGCGCTTTTGGCTCGCTCTAATCGCTTCTTCAATCCATCGATCACGGTTTTATTAGAAGCTTCAGCTTGTCCATTGCTCTGAGGGTAGTCCACCGAACTGAAGTGCTGCCTGATCCCGTGTTCGTTACAGAAGTCCTTAAAGGGGCCACTCTCGAAATGAGTTCCATTATCAGTGATGATGGTTATGGGGATTCCGAATCAAGTGATTATATTTCCCCATATGAACCTTATCATATCAGCATCTCGGATGTTCGCCAGTGGTTCTGCCTCGGTCCATTTAGTGAAGTAGTCAGTTGCAACCAATAGGTATTTGCGATTGCCGGCAACGGTGGGCAGTGGTCCCACGATGTCCATTCCCCATTGGGCGAAGGGCCATGGGCTGGTCAGGGACTTTAGGTCACTGGCGGGTTGGTGGACCATAGGATCATGAAGCTGGCATTTCAGGCATTTACGAACATATACTACGGAGTCCTTTTGCATATGTGGCCACCAGTAGCCTTTCTTCATTGCTCGAAAGGCTAGAGACCTTCCTCTGACATGACTTCCACAGATTCCTTCGTGAAGCTCGTGTATAACTTTCTCGACATCACCTGGGTGGACGCATCTAAGGTAAGGACCGGAGTAGGATTTCTTATACAAGTCGCCTCCTGTGGATAAGTGAAAGCGAGCAACTTTGACTCTTATCTGGTGGGAAGTTTTCTTGTCATCTGGGAGCATTCCATCCTTTAAATAGTCCTTTAAGGGGTCCATCCAACTGGGGGCTTACCCCACCTGGAGTATCTGTTCCACGTTTGGTAGCTTGCTGCTGTGGTTAATGCTCGAACAAATGAGAAAATCGATGGGGATGATTCTTTTTAGGTCAGAGTCAACTGTCGAACTCAGGGCTGCTAAGGCATCGGCATGACTGTTTTGCCCCCTGGGAAACTGCTGGATGTTGATCTCTTCAAAGCTCGTCATTAATTTTTTCACTAGGGCGAGGTAGGCTTCCATTTTTTCATCCTTCGCATTGTAATCTCCACTTATCTGATTGGAGACTAGTTGAGAATCACCGAACACCTGTAAATGTTTTTCTCCTAGAGTTTGTGCCTTTTGGAGACCGGCTATTAGGGCTTCGTACTCTGCTTCGTTGTTGGAGGCTGCAAATCCAATCCTGATTCCTTGTTCAAGGATTGTGTTTTCTGGAGTGATGAGAACAATGCCTACCCCCGCCCCCTTTGAGTTGGAGGCTCCATCAACGAATAGTTTCCAGGTTTCCTCTATTGCTTGGTTCTTCTCCTGCCTTGTTGGTTGAGGTTGGTCGGAGAGTTCTTCGCCCGTGAATTTGGCTATGAAATCAATAAGGATTTGACCCTTGATAGCTGTCCTTGGTTGAAATTGGATGTCAAACTGACTGAGCTCAACTGACCACTTAGACAATCTGCCCGACAAATCTGCTTTCCTTAGGACCGCCTTAAGGGGATGCGTTGTAAGGACGATGATAGTATGAGCTTCGAAATAATGCTTCAGCTTCCTCGAGGCTATTATTAGTGCAAAGGCGAGCTTCTCCAATGGCAGTTACCTTTGCTCGGTGTCTAATAAGGTCTTGCTCGCGTAATAAATGGGGTGTTGGATCCCTGCAACCTCACATATTAGCGCAGAGCTGACAGTGTGATTGGATACAGAGAGGTACAGGTACAAAGAATCCGCTTTCTGTGGTATGACAAGCAGCGGTGGAGTGCTTAAGTAGGAATTGAGCTCGTCCAATGCTTGTGATCAATCTGGGCTCCACTCTATCGTTTTACTCCCATTTAGAAGCTGGAAAAAAGGCTTGCACTTTTCAGAGGATTTGGAGACGAAGTGATTTAAGGCAGTGAGCTTCTGCACGTCTCAGATTGTGCAAGGGGGTTGCACCTTGTTGATTGCATCGATCTGGTTTGGATTAGCTTCTATGCCTCGCTTACTGACCAAGTACCCAAGAAATTTTCCTGACTGGACACCGAAGGAACACTTGCTCGCATTAAGCTTTATCCGGTACTTCCTGAGGGTTTCGAAGGTACTTGACAGGTCCGAGAGGTGATTTTCTTTCTTCTTTCTCTTAACAAGCATGTCATCGATGTAGACCTCCATTGTATCTCCCATCTGATCCTTGAACATTTTAGTGACCAGTCGCTGATAGGTTGCCCTAGCATTCTTGAGCCCAAAGGGCATAACCTTGTAGCAATATAACCTAACTGTCATGATGAACGTCGTTTTATCTTAGTCTGGGACATACAAGGGGATCTGGTGATATCCCGAGTATGCGTCTAGGAAGCTCATTTGTTCGTGAGTTGTAGTGGCGTCTACTAGTTATTCTATCTTTGGGAGGGGAAAACTATCCTTAGGGCATGCTTTGTTGAGGTTAGTGAAGTCAATGCAAACTCTCCACTTCCCATTATTCTTCCGAACTACTACTGGGTTGGACAACCACTTGGGCAATTGCACTTCCCGTATGGATCCTGCATCCAGCAGTTTTTCGACTTCCTTTTTGACCACTTTAGCCTTCTCGGGTGCAATTCTCCGTGCCTTCTGCGTGATTGGCTTGAATGCGCGGTCGACGTGCAACTGATGACAGACCATACTGGGATCGATTCCAGGCAGCTCGTATGGTTCCCATGCGAAAACGTCTATATTGTGCCTCAGCAAGGTTGTCAACTCCTTCTGTTCTTGGTCGGTGAGAGATGCTCCAATCAGGCAGACTCGGCTACTGTTACCAACTTCAGCCATAACTTCTACCAGTTGCTCGACGACACGTTCAGAGGGGAGGAGCCTGGTCTCCTCTACTCCAGGTCTTCTGTACTTTAATTGCTATTTGGAAGGTATCACACCTTCTTCAACTTTCTCGCTGGGTTGACTGGCCTTCTTTTCTGGCTTTGGTCGGATGGATGCTATGAAGCACCTCCTCGCCGTTGCTTGATCGCCGTGGATCTCCATTACTCCTCTCTCGGTTACATATTTGAGCTTCTGATGGTAGGTTGAGGAGACTGCCTTCATCGCATGAAGCCATCCCTTGCCGAGGATGGCCTGGTATGGTGAGTCGATGTCAACTACCAAAAACTCGATCATCTTGAAGACGTTTTTAGCACATACTGGCAGTACTATCTTACCCAAGGGCATGGTTATTTTTCCAACAAAGCCGACCAAAAGAACAGTAGCTTCCTTTAGGTCGACGACGCTCAACTTCAATTTCCTGAATAGGTCAAGGTACATTACTTCGGCTGAGCTTCCTTGATCGATGACCAGCTTGTCGATGTCAAAGTTGGCTATTCTGAGTGCAATGACCAGGGCATCATGATGTGGGGTCCCACTAGATCTTCATTCGTGAAAACAATATGCTCGTTATAGTTGACGTCCTCTGCTCGTCGACGCTTTCCTAACAGTGACTTTGCTGGATCGATTTGAAAAGCCTGCATTACCGCTGTAAGTTTTTTCATTTCCATTCGATCTGAGTTCCTTTGTATCTGCTTGATGTCAGATGCTCCGTGAATTACTGCGAACTCATGTCCAGCATCATCCTCCAGCACGTTGTCGGGTCTCGCCTCTCTGTTCGTGGCCACTTTCTCTGCCCTTTTTTCCACAAAGTCATTCAAATGCCCAGACTGGGCCAACTCCTCGAGGTGAGACTTAAGAGCTTTGCAGTGCTAGGTCTTCTGTCCTCCCTTTTTGTGAAAAGTGCATCTTAACACATTGTTCCTCTTCGAGGGATCTCCTCCCATTTTCCCGGGCCACTTGATGAATGGCTCATCTTTGATCTTCGCGAGAATTTTGTAAATCGATTCCTTGAAGGCGGTGTTGGCCGCCTGGAATGCTTTTGACGCGTCATGGTTTCCTCCGTTCTTGGAGCCATTTTTGCCCCCATTCTTTCCTCCTTTCCTCCGGTTCTCAGTTTTCTCGCTTCCCTTGGTAGTGAGTTTAGCTCGACCGTTTTCTCCTCTATTGGGGCAGGTGACATCTTCCACCTGTGCATATTTCTCGATTCGGGCCATTAGGTCATCAATAAACATAGCTTCCTTCTTCGTCAGGGGCTGGTAGAGGATGGAAGAACTAGGGAGCCCAATTTTGAAGAAGGCCACTGCCACTTCCTCCGTGCAGTCCTCGATCTCATTGAATAACTCCCAGTACCTCTTCGCGTAAGCTCTGAGGGTCTCTTGAGACGTTTTCTTCATTTATCTCCTTCATCCTGCACATACTTAGTAGTAAATCTAGACAAAGCAGTAAATTTAACATTATACTCCCTCACGGACATTTTCCCTTGGGTCAAATTTATAAATTCCCTCACCTTCTCCCTCCTATAAACTTTAGGGAAATACTTAACGTACAAAGATTTAATAAACTCATCCCAAGTAATAACACCAGTACCTTCCATTTCGGGCACCAAATGGTTGCTGGCTTCCCACCAATATTTGGCCTCTCCTTTCAGCTTAAACACAACTAGATTCACTTTCTGGTCACCTGGAACTTTCATAACTGCAAAGATGGTCTCTATATCTCTCACCCACAACTCAGCTTCTGTAGGTTCCACCGACCCTGAATATTCTGGAGGATTCAGCTTCAAAAACTTCTCATGCATGGAATCTTTGATTTCCTTCCTTGCCTCTCTCTCAATTGTGGCCACAGTCTTTGATTCCAGATATCTAGCCTGTTGCTCAGCCATTTGTGCCAAATTTCATTCTTGTTGCTCTGCCATCCTCTGTATTGCCTGAGCCATTATTTTCATATTCATAGGCTGCTCTTGCTCTGTAGCCCTTCCAACAACACTTTGCTCTACTTCAATATTATCCGTACGAGAAGCTACTCCCTGTTCTCTAGGTTGTCCACTCCCAGGTTCCATCGGGAATTATCTGTAATACAACAAAATTCTAACAACCAATATAAACAGTTTACAATACTACACTATTGGTTAGTATATAAACAATTCAACAATATCAAATCAATCAATAACTTCCATCTAATCGTCGCACACGTCCAGAATTAATAACCTAGATGCTCTGATACCACTAATTGTCACACCCCAAACCGAATATCCATACTAATCATTTATTATTAGAATAATTAAATCATAATCTTGAGCCCATTGGAAATACAATTCATTTATCCATATTTTACTACATAATGTGCATAATCATCATAATATTATTCTTGTGCCATAACAAAATCAATATCAGAGTCATAATTAAGCGGACATACAATACTCTGATTAACTATTGTAGGAGGGTAGTGAGACTGGGGTCTATGAATAACTGGAAAGGGTGAGGCGTGACCCACTCCAATGGACGTTGTCTGCAAGTCTTCAAGGTCTCTTGGTGCAACTTCTGAAGAAAACTTCTCCTTCTGGTAACAATGGAACTCAAGCTTCAACTCACTCCCTGGAAGAAGATGAACTTTCACAGAAAAAATAGTAATCTTCTCAAGGGAAACACCTGAGAGTGATGGTTGTCAGTGGGGAGTGAAGGAACAAGGCACTTAGCACTATGAGAATGAGCAGGGAGAGAATACTTAGGTAGGTCTTGTGATATTTTGGCAGAGTAACAGTGCAATTTTTTATTGTCTATCTTTTGACCTTGCCCAGAGGTCTATTTATACATGGGCGTTGGGGGTGAGCTGGCGATTTTGGGCGCCAAATTGAGAGAGTTGGTGGGGAACAATGTCTGAAGTGTACCATTTGTCCCTACCTGTAGGCAGTCTGCCTGTCCCCTCTGCAGGCGCCACCTGGCGCTGACCAAAACTCAAAAAGCACATATGTCCCCTAATGGAGACAAAATAGCAGATTTTGGTAGTTATCTTTTGAAACGGTAACTTGTGGTGCAATTTTGCAAATCTGGAGAGAGGAGACCTTAAGGCCTCATCTCCTCTAAAAGTGTTATTTTTCTTGAGAGGGACCTCGAGGACCCCCTATTCTGGGAAAGTCATTTTGTTGTAAAGAGTTTACTTCTTGTGAGTCGCCAGCTCTTTGGCTGCTCACTTCACTTGTGACCAAGTGTGCAGTGTGTGTGGTCTCGAGTGACTTCTGGGTCTTCCTACTAGTATTCTCTCAATCCTATAGTGCTAAGTGGTTGAGCTTACTCAACATACCTTGTCCCTCAGCCGCCAAGCCAAAACTCCCTGGAGGTCCCAACGCGCCTATTCGAGCCCTGCTTGCTCGACTAGGCAACCTGTACAAGAAAGTAAAGTGTTAGTGTTGTTGTTCATTTAGAGACTGATGTTTCATGATGGGGGGTTGTTCGTGATAGTTACTCCCTCAATATGAGTTTCTGTCAAAACCCCTGTAGCAGCACTTCTCGAATAACATTTCTGCAGTGACCCTTGCAGTGGCGCTGAGTCTTGCGGTGAAGCCGACTCTCTCAACTGTCATTACTACAGTGGCCCTTGAAGCGGCGCTGGCACTTGAAACGGCGCCGACCCTTGCGGCGGCGCGGACCCTTGCATCGGCGCTAGTATTTGAAGTGGCGCCGACACTTGCAGTGGCGTCGACACGTGATGCGGTTTCGACTCTTGCAACAGCGTCGACACTTGAAGTGGCGTCGACGTTTGCAGCAGCACTGATACTTGAGGTAGCGCTGACGCTTGAAGTGGTCGCTGATACCTGAGGCGGCGCCGACCCTTGTCGTGGCGCTGACACTTGAAGCGGTGCTGACGCTTGAAGCGGCGCTGACACGTGACGCGGTCGCTGATACCTGAGGCGGCGCCGACACTTACAGCGGCGCTGACGCTTGAAGCGGTTGCTGATACCTGAGGCGGCGCCGACCCTTGTCGCGGCGCCGACACTTGAAGCGGTGCTGATGCTTGAAGCGGCGCTGACGCCTGAAGCGGTCGCTGATACCTGAGGCGGTGCCGACCCTTGTCGCGGCGCCGACACTTGAAGCGGTACTGACGCTTGAAGCGGTCGCTGATACCTGAGGCGGCGCCGACCCTTGTCGTGGCGCTGACGCTCGACGTGGTGCCGACGCTCGAAGTGACGCTGAGGCTCGAAGTGGCGCTGACATATGAGGTGGCGCCGACCCTTATCGTGGCGCCGACGCTCGAAGTGGCGCTGACATGTGAGGCGGCGCCGACCCTTGTCGTGGCGCCGATGCTCGAAGTGGCCCTGATACTTGAATCGGTGCTGGCATGTGAGGCAGCGCCGACCCTGGTCGCGGCGCCGACGCTCGAAGTGCCGCCGACGCTCGAAGTGGCGCTGATGCTTGAATCGGCGCTAACATGTGAGGCGGCGCCGACCCTTGTCGCGGCGTCGACGCTCGAAGTGGCGTTGATACTTGAATCGGCGTTGACATGTGAGGCGGCGCCGACCCTTGTCGCGACGCCGACGCTCGAAGTGGCGCTGATGTTTGAATCGGCGTTGACATGTGAGGCGGCGCCGACCCTTATCGCGGCACCGACGCTCGAAGTGGCGCCGACGCTCGAAGTGGCGCTGATGCTTGAATCGGCGCTGACATGTGAGGCGGTGCCGACCCTTGTCGCGGCGTCGATGCTCGAAGTGGCGCCGACACTTGAAGTGGCACTGACGCCTGAGGTAGCACTGATGCTTGAAGTGGCGCTGACGCCTGAGGTAGCGGTGATGCTTGAAGCGGCGCTGATACTTCGCAATGGCTTTTGGGCTTCTTGGTGACCCTCGCGGGTACCTCTCGGGTGTCATTAATAAGAGAAAGTATTTTTTATTTCGTTTTCTCTTTTTTCTGCTGATAACACCCTTCTACAACTATGATCAACTCAATCCATACTAAATCAATATATACAATGTGTGAGTATATTAAAACCTTCAGTGTGACAACGATAAAATCCCCATTTTTAAATCCCAGCTCTTTCAACGGTGCGACTCTCAAAGTTACCGATCATATAGTATCCTAGCTGGTAGCGTACAAACCTGAAATTGTTAAAATATAAATCGTAAGCATTAAGCTTAGTGAAGTACTCCTTCCCTGCAATGGAATAACAATTCTATCTCGAATATGTGGATATGAAATCCGAACAATCTTGCCCATTGGCAATAACAAATCCCGGATCATAAGATCGTAATAATTCTACTCGTTTGCAATAACAAATCCTGGATCATAAGATCCAAATAATTCTGCCCATTGGCAATAACAGATCCTGGAACATAAGTTCCAAATAATTCTGCCCATTGGCAATAACAAATCCTGGAACATAAGTTCCAACAAATCATTGAATCTTTGTCCAATTCCAATCCTGGATCATAAGACCCAACCAATCCTGGATATTTTAATATCCAAACAAATTCTGCATACCGAAGTATTCAAACAAATCCGCTCTTAGAGCTATATTCATATTTATATATGAAACAAATAATAAGTACACTCACCTTGACAGTTTAACTGGCTTTTCCCATGCCTTTATCTGGTACTCGTTCAATCAGCTCTTCTTCCCTTCCTATCATTCTTACAATATTAGTATCATCATAAGAATATTAACAATTTAAAGAATAACTTAAACATAACTCAATCCATAAGCATCATATAATTCTATTCAAATCATTCATTATAAATGAAGTTCCACAAAAATTCATGTTAGTACATCTGTCATATATAAATCATAGACCAACATATATTCATTTATTCTTAGTAATTCAATCCTTATCACATTAGGATTCCAATACAACAGCCGACACATCATTTCAAGTTTCCTAGAGCAAAATAAGCCAATTTCTTCACTACATAACAAATATGCCCTATAGGCTCTTTTATCGTTCATTCAACTTCCAAGAATTTTCATAATTTTTATACATCATAACTTTCTATTATATTTCACCTAACATAAGTAAACACATTAAAAAATATAAGATTAAAGTTTCATAATTTTCAGAGTTCATTTGCTATGTCAAGAAAAACATTGAACACATGGCGGGCATACTTTCACCCTTAGGGCAGATTTCATACCCGAACTTCAAACTCTCACCAAAGACTCATTTATTTGTATTTTCACATGATTTTTGGATATGTCATACATATATGAGTCCAGGTTAATCTCCAATTGGAATCAATCAATTCCAGTAAGTACACAAAAATATATGAGAGTTTTAATAAAAAAAAAGTTTCTAAACAAAGCAATTTTAGGGTTTTATACATTAAACTTAACTTAAACTTTCATCTAACCAAACATATATATCAAGGGCTGCAAGTTTAGTAAAAAAATGATGGTTTCTATCATCTAAAACATAAATATAAGAAAAACAATAAGATTTGCAGTTAGAATTACCTTCGGGGCTTTTACGTAATTTTCTATGAATTTTTCTTCAATTTTCTCCTCACTTTTTCTTCCTAACTTCCTACTTCTCTTTCCTTAAGCTTAAAATCTCTAATGGCTTCATTTGGATGAATAAAGAGGTAATTATAAGGGTTTAAGGTCGGCCAAAGCCACCACCCTTCCCAACCAATGAGAATAAAACATTTGTTGCCATAATAAGACAAAATACTACTTAACGGATGGACTGTTTTGCCCCTGTTTCGTAATTTTGGTATAACTTCTCACTCGAACCTCCATTTCACACACTGTTTGTTGTATTAAAACCATAACTCACTTGTATACAACTATATAGTTTTCACCTCAAGTCAATTGTTATGTCATAAAGGTCAAAGCTATCCTTAAACATGAACATTCCTACCGAAACCTTCAAAATTTTGTATTTGTAACTAATTCGACATTTCATGCTTTTTGAAGGTAGGATTAGACTAAACATAATATATTAACATCATATATATTAATAACACACTAATCATATCACATAATCTAAGCATGATTTAAGCATAATTAATCGTAATTATATTCGGGTTGTCACAATTCTCCCCCTGTTGGGAAATTTCGTCCTCGAAATTGACATACCTTGGTTGTCCGAATCAAACAAATACGGATAACGCATTTTCATGCTATCCCCACTCTCCCATGTAGCTTCTTACATGGAATGCCTTCTCCACACAACTTTCACAAGTGGGATCACCTTTGATCTCAATATTTGTTCTTTCCTATCGACGATAGCAAGCGATTCTTCCACGTAGCTCAACTCTTCCTTCAACTCAATAGGTTGTTCCACCAATACATGTGAAGGGTTTTCTACATACTTTCTCAACATAGAAACATGGAAAACATCATGTAATCGAGATAACTCCTGTGGTAACGCTAACTTGTAGGCAACCATCCCGACTTTCTCAAGAATTTCATAAGGTCCAATGTAGCGTGGACTTAATTTACCTTTCTTTCCAAACCTCATAACTCCTTTCCATGGTGATATCTGAAGAAACACGTAATCCCCTTTCTGAAATTCTAAATCTTTTCGTCTCTTATCCGCATAACTTTTCTGTCTGCTTTGAGCCGTTCTCATTCTATCTTGAATAATCTTCACTTTTTCAGTGGTGACTTCAATCAACTCTGGACCCTCTATCTTCCTCTCACCAACTTCACCCCAATATACGGGTGTACGACATCGTCTACCATACAACGCTTCATATGGACCCATACCAATAGAAGACTGAAAACTATTGTTATATGCAAATTCTATCAAAGGCAAATACTCATCCCAATTACCTTTGAAATCAAGCACACAAGCTCTAAGCATATCTTCCAAAATCTGTATTATTCTTTCAGACTGCCCATCTGTCTGGGGATGAAAAGCCGTACTAAACTTTAAGTTGGTACCCATAGCATACTGCAAACTATCCCAAAATCTGGATGTAAAGGTAGGGTCCCTATCTGAAGCAATAGATACAGGTGCTCCATGCAATCGGATAATCTCATTAACATATAATCTAGCATACCTGTCAACTTTATATGTAGTCTTGACTGCTAGAAAGTGAGCTGACTTGGTTAACCTGTCTACCACTACCCAAATCGAATCTGACCCCTTCTGAGATCGAGGAAGCCCAACTACGAAATCCATCGTTACATGATCCCATTTCCATTCTGGTATTCGTAATGGTTGAAGTAAACCAGTAGGTTTCTGATGCTCCACTTTCACTTGCTGACATATAAGGCACTTAGCAACAAAATCAGCTATTTCCTTCTTCATATTATTCCATCAATAATGCTACTTTATATCCCTATACATTTTAGTACTACCAGGATGCATAGTATAAATGGAATTATGAGCCTCATCTAAAATTTCCTCTTTCAATCCACCCACATTAGGCACACATAACCGTTGTTTATACAATAAAGTGCCATCATTCACAATACAAAAATCTTCAGACTTTCCATCTTGGACATCTTGTCATTTCTTCTCAAGGAAAGGATCTTGACTTTGCAAATCATGAATACGGGTAGCTAACAAAGGCCTCACGCTTTCATGAGCAAAGAATCTGTCCCCATCTGCTAGCTGCAATTCCACTCCCATCAATCTCAACTCCATAATATGAGCAACTCTAGCACATTGAATGCAAGATAATCAGCCTGAAGCCTTTCTACTTAAATCATCTGCAACTACATTTGCCTTTCCTGGGTGGTAGTGAATTGTACAATCATAATCTTTAATTAACTCCATCCAACGCCTCTGCCTCAAATTCAACTCCTTCTGAGTAAATAAATACTTAAGGCTTTGATGGTCAGTAAAAATTTCACATACCTCACCATATAGATAATGACGCCATAACTTCAAAGCAAACACAATAGCAGCAAGTTCCAAATCATGTGTAGGATAATTACGCTCATGTGTACGCAACTGCCTAGAAGAATAGGCAATAACTTTACCATGCTGCATAAAAACACAACCGAACCCCTGATGTGAAGCATCGGTATAAACAACAAAACCTTCTCCACCATGCAGAATAGTAAGAAAATGTGCAGTTACCAATCTCTTTTTCAATTCATCAAAACTATTTTCGCAATCAGAATTCCATTCAAACTTAACATCTTTCCGGGTTAGTTTAGTCATTGGTAAGGCAATCGAAGAAAATACCTTAATAAACCTTCTATAATACCCAGCTAAACCCAGAAAACTCCTCACCTCAGTCACATTATTGGGTCTCTCCCATTTCACAATAGCCTCTACCTTTTTAGGATCAACACATATACCATCTCCAGAAATAACATGGCCTAAAAATACAACTTGTGATAGGCAAAATTCACACTTGCTAAACTTAGCATACAACTTCTTATCTCTCAACAGATTCAAAATAGTTATGAGATGCTTTTCATGTTCAACCATATCATGTGAATAAATCAGAATATCATCAATAAAAACTATCACAAATGAATCAACAAAAGGATGCGAAACCCGGTTCATAAGATCCATAAATATAGCTGGAGCATTAGTCACCTCAAAAGGCATCACAAGAAATTCAAAATGACCATACCGAGTACGAAAATCAGTTTTAGAAATATCACTTTCCTTCACCCTCACCTGATGATAACCCGATCGCAAGTCTATCCTTGAAAACACTTTAGCACCCTGTAACTGATCAAACAAATCATCTATACGAGGTAAAGGATACTTGTTCTTAATTGTAGCTTTATTCAGTTGCCTATAATCAATACAAAAACGCATGGTACCATCTTTATTTTTCACAAATAAAACTGGTGCACCCCATGGAGATACACTAGGCTATATAAACCCCCTATCAAGTAAATCTTGCAATTGAATCTTAAGTTCTTTCAATTCAACAGGTGCCATTATATATGGTGCTATAGAAATAGGGTCTGTTCCCGGTGCTAATTCAATATTAAATTCAACTTCTCTTTCTGGAGGTAACCCGGGAAACTCACTAGGAAACACTTCTGGAAAATCCCGTACAATAGGAACATCGACTAACTGTAAATCCCCCTTCCTAGTGTCAAGAGCGTATGCAATAAAACCCTCACAACCCTTACTCAATAATTTCCTCATCTGAATAGCAGAAATGATGCAACTGGGAACAATTTTCCTTTCCCCCACAAATTTAAATTCAGATTCACCAGGCATATTAAAAACAACTTCCTTACGAAAACAATCCATGGATGCATGATATTTGGATAACCAACCCATTCCCAGAATTATATCAAAATCAGAAATATCCAATGGAAGTAGATCTATAGATGTATCTCTAGACCCCACAGTCAAAACACAATCACGAAAAACATATTCAACTACAATCATATCCCCCATAGGCATGGAAATACCCAACCCCACCTCTAAATGAGTACATGGTCTATTCAGATATATGGAAAATGCAAATGACACAAAAGAATGTGTGGAACCAGGATCAATCAGAACATAAGCACTTCTATCAGTAACATAAAGTTTACCTATCACCACATCTGGAGTAATCTGAGCCTCTTTCATCATGAAGACTCGTCCACCTGGCTTGGAACCACTGGCTTGTCCTCTGCCCATACTTTTCACTGCACTGCCTGGAGATAACACTCTACTTGCTGCTTCGCTAGGTGCTGCTGTAGTCTCTGCCAACTGCGGACAATTCTTCATAACATGCCCCACTTGATGACAATGGTAGCATTTTACTCCTTTAATCTTAAGACACTCGGATTTATAATGCCCCTCCTCTTTATAAAAGAAACATGTAACAATTCTTGTCGGTGCCTCACCCTTTCCTGACCTCCTAACCAGATTAGAAGATTCCCCACCCCTAGTATCTCTGCCAAATCTCCCTTGGCCTCTACCACTATATCCACCACCTCTCTGAAATTTATGAGGTTCCACCTTAACACTTCCACCCTCACCTCCCCTAGACTGAGATGCGTCGAATCTAGTTTTCTTAAAACTCTCTCTGTTCGCAACACCTTGGTTCATTTGCCTTTCTGCAATCGTGTCTTTGTTTACCAGAGAAGCATAATCTCCTAACTCATAAGTGGCCACTCTATTTTGAATAGGCCAAATCAGTCCATCTTGGAACTTACTACATTTATCTCCTTCATCCCGCACATACTTAGTAGAAAATCTAGACAAAGCAGTAAATTTAGCATCATACTCCCTCACGGACATTTTCCCTTAGGTCAAATTTATAAATTCCCTCACCTTCTCCCTCCTATAAAATTTAAGAAAATACTTAACGTACAAAGATTTAATAAACTCATCCCAAGTAATAACACCAGTACCTTCCATTCTGGGAACCAAATGGTTGCTGGCTTCCCACCAATATTTGGCCTCTCCTTTCAGCTTAAACACAGCTAGATTCACTTTCTGGTCACCTAGAACTTTCATAACTGCAAAGATGG
Organism: Sambucus nigra; assembly: GCA_949130495.1. NCBI lineage: Eukaryota > Viridiplantae > Streptophyta > Magnoliopsida > Dipsacales > Adoxaceae > Sambucus > Sambucus nigra. The sequence continues at coordinate 215,187,814 of OX422214.1, read as the reverse complement.
TCTCTATATCTCTGACCCACATCTTAGCTTCTGTAGGTTCCATCGACCCCGAATATTCTGGAGGATTCAGCTTCAAAAACTTCTCATGCATGGAATCTTTGATTTCCTTCCTTGCCTCTCTCTCAATTCTGGCCACAGTCTTTGATTCCAGATATCTATCCTGTTGCTCTGCCATTTGCGCCAAATTTCGTTCTTTTTGCTCTGCCATCCTCAGTATTGCCTGAGCCATTATTTTCATCTCCATAGGCTGCTCTTGCTCTCTATCCCTTCCAGCAACATTTTGCTCTACTTCAGTATTATCCGTATGAGAAGCTACTCCCTCTTCTCTAGGTTGTCCACTCCCAGGTTCCATCGGGAATTATCTGTAATACAACAAAATTCTAACAACCAATATAAACAGTTTACAATACTACACTATTGGTTAGTATATAAATAATTCAACAATATCAAATCAATCAATAACTGCCATCTAATCGTCACACACATCCAGAATTAATAACCTAGATGCTCTGATACCACTAATTGTCACACCCCAAATCCAATATCCATACTAATCATTTATTATTAGAATAATTAAATCATAATCTTGAGCCCATTGGAAATACAATTCATTTATCCATATTTTACTGCATAATGTGCATAATCAACATAATATTATTCTTGTGCCATAACGAAATCAATATCAGAGTCATAATTAAGCGGACATACAATAGTCTGATTAACTATGATCAACTCAATCCATAATAAATCAATATATACAATGTGTGAGTATATTAAAACCTTCAGTGTGACAACGATAAAATCCCCATTTTTAAATCCCATCTCTTTCAACGGTGCGACTCTCAAAGTTACCGATCATATAGTATCCTAGCTGGCAGCGTACAAACCTGAAATTGTTAAAATATAAATCGTAAGCATTAAGCTTAGTGAGGTACTCCTTCCCTACAATGGAATAACAATTCTATCTCGAATATGTGGATATGAAATCCGAACAATCTTTCCTATTGGCAATAACACCTCCCGGATCATAAGATCCAAATAATTCTGCCAGTTGGTAATAACAAATCCTGGATCATAAGATCCAAATAATTCTGCCCATTGGCAATAACAAATCCTGGAACATAAGTTCCAACAAATCATTGGATCTTTGTCCAATTCCAATCCTGGATCATAAGACCCAACCAATCCTGGATATTTTAATATCCAAACAAATTCTGCATACCGAAGTATTCAAATAAATCCGCTCTTAGAGCTATATTCGTATTTATATATGAAACAAATCATAAGTACACTCACCTTGACAGTTTAACTGGCTTTTCCCTTGCCTTTATCTGGTACTCGTTCATTCATCTCTTCTTCCCTTACTATCATTCTTACAATATTAGTATCATCATAAGAATATTAACAATTTAAAGAATAACTTAAACATAACTCAATCCATAAGCATCATATAATTCTATTCAAATCATTCATTATAAATGAAGTTCCACAAAAATTCATGTTAGTACATTTGTCATATCCAAATCATAGACCAACATATATTCATTTATTCTTAGTAATTGAATCCTTATCACATTAGGATTCCAATACAACAGCCAACACATCATTTCAAGTTTCCTAGAGCAAAATAAGCCTATTTCTTCACTACATAACAAATATGCCCTATAGGCTCTTTTATCGTTCATTCAACTTCCAGGAATTTTCATAATTTTTATACATCATAGCTTTCTATGATATTTCACCTAACATCAGTAAATAGATTGAAAAATATAAGATTAAAGTTTCATAATTTTCAGAGTTCATTTGCTATGTCAAGAAAAACATCGAACACATGGCAGGCATACTTTCACCCTTAGGGCAGATTTCATACCCGAACTTCAAACTCTCATCAAAGACTCATTTCTTGGTATTTTCACATGATTTTGGGATATGTCATACATATATGAGTCCAGGTTAATCTCCAATTGGAATCAATCAATTCCAGTAACTACACATAAATATATGGGAGTTTGAATAAACAGAGTTTCTAAACAAAGCAATTTTAGGGTTTTATACATTAAACTTAACTTAAACTTTCATCTAATCAAACATATATATCAAGGGCTGAAAGTTTAGTAAAAAATGATGGTTTCTATCATATAAAACATAAATATAAGAAAAACAATAAGATTTGCAGTTAGAATTACCTTCAGGGCTTTTACGTAATATTCTATTCATTTTTCTTCAATTTTCTCCTCACTTTTTCTTCCTAACTTCCTACTTCTCTTTCCTTAAGATTAAAATCTCTCATGGCTGAATTTGGATGAATAAAGAGGTAATTATAAGGGTTTAAGGTCGGCCAAATCCACCACCCTTCCCAACCAATGAGAATAAAACATTTGTTGCCATAATAAGACAAAATACTACTTAACGGATGGGCTGTTTTGCCCCTGTTTCGTAATTTTGGTATAACTTCTCACTCGAACCTCCGTTTCACACACTGTTTGTTGTGTTAAAACCATAACTAACTTGTCTACAACTATATAGTTTTCACCTCAAGTCAATTGTTATGTCATAAAGGTCAAAGCTAGCCTTAAACATGAACATTCCTACCGAAACCTTCAAAATTTTGTATTTGTAACTAATTCGACATTTCATGCTTTTTGAAGGTAGGATTAGACTAAACATAATATATTAACATCATATATATTAATAACACACTAATCATATCACATAAGCTAAGCATGATTTAAGCATAATTAATCGTAATTATATTCGGGTTGTCACAGATACACCTAAGGTATTACTATGTTCAACAAAGTGAAGCAGGGAAAGGGGTAAATCAAGCGTACAATAATGATTTGATGGGATTATTCCTCCTTAAAGTGATAGAATCGCTTAGTGTGGTTCTCGACAAGCTCATGCGAGTCATATAGTTAGTATAGCCTGATAACTGTGGAGTAACAGGATGTGCGGTCCTAAGCTAGGATTTATTTTTAGTAACATTGTAAATGCGGGGTGGTCCCTATGTGTGTTTCAAACCAAACCAATTTTCACCAAAAATTATCCAACTTTTAATTAGCACCAAACCAAGTTGTGAAAACCAATTATTACTTCAAAACAGTTTTATCTTAATTAATCCTAAACATGCATCTAGTGATTAAAGCAAGTATAGTAAGGTAAAGAATACTCACAACTCCGGATGTACGAGGAAAAAACCTAAAACGGGAAAACAACCTCGGATAGCCCAACCTAGACAATCACTATGAACTAAGATTTTACAGAGACAGATTAGCCTTACTCAATGACTCGATCCTCGTGGGTATTGACTCTCCTTCTGATATTCTACCGATCTCTAATAGTGTCCACGTAGAAATTCCATCTTCCACTATACCTGTCCACAACACACGCGTTCATGTATGTCTCGGTGTCCACCGAATGGCTTTGATTCACCTACGATGTCAAACAAGAAGTCCTTCTCTTTTCTTCACCGCAAAAGCTTGATGTTCAGTGGTAGAACAAACCTTCTTGGTGCAGCAAGATCACATAAACATATAATAATGATAACTCAGATCTTTGCAAATTCTATGGATGTGTTTAAGCTTTTTAAACCTTAGTAAACATGTGCAAAACTCGTACTGGAACGTAAACTGTTTTTCCAGAATGCACACTTTTAAAAACTTTGATGAAAACACGTTTTAAGTAAGAATTAAATGCCGCCTCAAAAACAGTGTCGTTCGCGTGACATAAGCATCTCGTTTGAACAAGACTGCTTGTCGTTTGAATGAGCCCACGTGTCAGTTTGACTTTTTGTTTAAAACGTCAGATCCAAATTAGTCAAACTCTATTTCGAGATTATAAGAATAAAAATGTAGTGTAAACATTTAAAACACTTTTAAAACATTTTTCTTTATAAAATTAAATCCTTATCTTTTATAAAAACAATTCTGAGCACCATTAATTATACGCATTCATACCTGTGTGATCTCGAAATGCAATTAACTTTGAAGACGAATAAACTTGCACCAATTAAACTTCGGCATGATTAATTCTTTAAAGCTTTGCCGTAACGTCTTCAATTTCTTCAATATGTTATAGACCCAAGTGGGATTGTGACAAACTAAAATCTCCCTATGACACATTACAAACACAGTTTTGTTCACGAAATTAAGTCAAAACAATACAGGGACTCAATTGGAAATTTATGTCCTTACAAATCTCACCCTTTGACTTTTCCGGAACAAAACTAAACAAGTGAAATGCCTAAACCAGGCCATCAAGCCGTATGACGCCTAAATCCCATCCCATAAACCCAAAATAAAAAATACAAGACACATACTAGTATATGTAGCACCGGCAAGCATGAACTGTCTGAATGTGATGTAGACATGAAATCTCGAATCGCTGAAGCATACCTACACGCATGAAACAGACAAACAAATACCCAGTGAAGTATGGAGGAAGAAATGAAACCAATATATATATCCAAATGATTCCAAATAATAATAGATACCAATATAAATAAACTCTGAAAAATCTTTTGTTAAACAATTTAAGCAGCAAAATGATACCAATGTGTAATACCAATTTGTAAAATATGTAATAAAAAACATGCTCAAATCTCCCCTACATCACATACATATCTCCCCTTTTTTGTCTCGAATAGACAATCTGGTGAAAAGATAAACCAATCAAATTATCTAGCATGAGAATATAAACCAATTTGAATCAATTTCAACTCGCTAGATAATTATGAAACAACCATCTAAATATGATCAAGTAATGACACATCAGTAGCTAGAAAACCAATGAATCACACAAAGAATATATCAATCTAATCAGGTGTGATACATAGACTATATGCAAAAATCCAACTTAGGACCAATAAAACATGCATATAAACTAGTCAGTCCAGAAAAACTTCCAGCGGTACCAAAAAATCCCTGAAATAAACCAATGGACTGCAAACTAATTAGAAGCAAGAGTTTAGGCCGTCGTTCGAATGAGCCAGGGATGTCGGTCAAATGAGATGAGGACCTCGCTCGAACGAGACTTTGCGCGACGTAGTGATGTCGTTCGAACAAGATCTCGCGACATGCCGAACTTTCACAGATTCTGAGAATTATCTTATATTTTTGCCCGGTGAAAAAATTTCCAGAAACAAATTCCAAGAAGGGCCTGACAGTAGCAAAACAGGGCTAAAACAGTAAGATTTTAACACAAAATGCAAAAATGCATAAAAACTAACAATGCGAGTTACATGCAAACATAGTACCGATGTGCTCAAACATGAACATGGAATATATGGGCGTGAAACTATAACAAATGAGTGACAATAACAACACATCGAAACGATAAAGAAGCTCTAATTGATAGCTATAAATCATCAAACTTTATCATAGCCATATGACAATTAAAGTGTGAGCTTAAGGAACTAAACATACTACATGCACACAAATCCAGGATTTTGACGATTCTACAAACAATAGCGTCAAATTCCAATGTTCTAACATTAGTATTAGTTGTGCAAACCCGTTTAAATTTTTAATGCATCCAAACACCCTCAATAATATCATATTTTCTTTGAAATGAACGAAACTAATTTGACCCTTTTCTTAACATATTGCATTTTATTTTGGGCTCGCTTAAACGGTGGCTTTTCTTAACATATTGCATTTTTTTAATTAAGTAGAAATTCAAAACCTCATGCTAAACGTTTCTTACATGCACACTTATCCTTAAGTCTACTTACGCATAAATGACAAGATTGAGATAATAATGCCTCACTAAATTCAAATATGCCAGAGAAGTCAAATATTCATATAAACTTATGCATGTGTGCAATGTTGGCATATATACAAAGTCGAATCAGGATGCATATCAACTTCGAAACAACCCCATATAAACAATGGTTAAGATCATTATAAGTATCGATAATAATGATCAAATGTCCTAACCACATGGATATGAAACGATTGTGGTGGGGGTCCAAGCACACAAATATGCCACATTAAACATGTAAACTCAAAAATAAAAACCGAAAATATTTTTGGCTTTTCATTAAATGAAAGCAAAATCTTTTTGTCTTTTCAAAAGTTTTCTTAAAAACAAAATCTTTTTGGATTTTTAAATATTTTCTTGAAAAACAAAATCTTTTTGTATTTTTCAATAGGACTCAAACAAATGAAAACTATAATACAAAATGATACACAAGTCATTATACTAGATATGAATATATCATGAAGCAAACTAGTATATGACAAACATGGCAACACTATCATCCTTTAGATTTAGCATGGGAATAATCAAGTGCACCCAAACGAGAATCATGAGGCTTTGTTCCTAAAGCCACTAAATCCGATTTCCTAACCCAAGTAGGTGTAAAACGACGCATGGGGCTTAGGGGAACTGGGACAACTTTATTCCTAAACTTCATAGGAGCTTGTGTAAGGTCGTAACAATAACACCTAAGGTGACCTTTCCTACCACAAAATGTTCAAGAGTAGTTATGGTGGGAATGATTACCTATATGTGGACCTTTTCTAACCTTCCTAGTGTTTCTCACACATACGGGGGGAATGGGAACAACTCTCTCATCAAAACCTATACCTCCCCTATCTACCTTAATTTGGACGGTGCCTAAGATCTGATCTAACTTCTTCGACATAGCCTCCAAATTAAACTTAACTCTAGACGAGTCTCTCAATCTCTCCTCCAACTGATGAATCCTAGACTCGAGCAAATGCCTAGACTCCTCAAATGCTAAAATATCCTTTTTCAAAGACTCCATCAAATCACAAAGACTATCTCTCTCTTTCTCCACAAACTCTAGTTTCTCCTTAAAGTTATGCTCTCGTTCCCTAAGATCCTCAATCAATCTATCATTATTTTCTATGGCACGCTCATTCAACTTAGCTTGCAATTTAGAGTTAGCCTTTTCACCTTCACAGTTTCGACATACAACTCATTAAACGCATTATGCAACTCTTTCACATCTATCTCCTTCTCGTCACTCTCTTCTACCTCACTAACATGGGATACACTCAAAACCTCCTCAGAAGTTTCATGCACATGAGAATCATCGTCGCTCATATGACATGCCATAAACACAACAAAGTTATGATCAATGGGGGAACTCTCTCCCTCTTCCGGATCACTATCACTTAAGTCGGCACTATAGACAATGGGTTTCTTTCCCTCTTTCTTAAGTCTAGTGGGACACTCCTTAACTTTGTGAACATACCCCTCACACCCAAAACACTTATCCGACTCATCTCTCTTAGTCTTCTCAAACTTATCTTTAAAGGTGGGATCTACTTTGTTGTTGTTGAAATTTTCAAATTTCTTGGCATCTTTCGATTGCTTTTGAAACTTAATAAATATTTAAAATTTCTTTACCAACAAAGCAACATCCTCAAAATCGAAATCGGAATCGAAATTCGAAACATTGATTTGCTCCTTTCGGATTTTCAAAGCAATACCCTTTTCTTTCTTAGGCACTTTCTTGGAGGTAATCATGTCGATTTCATAAGTTTGTAAGTCACCTACAATCTCTTCTAGTTTCGTCAACTCTAATGTACCCAAGGAGTTTAAAATGGTCACTTTCGTATCAAATCTACTAGGCAATGACCTAAGGATTTTCTTAATGACACGGTTGCCGAGAATTTTCTCACCTAGGTTAAATGACAAGTTGACAATATTGGACAATCTAGCATAAAACTCATCAAGAATCTCACTCTCTAACATCCTAATGGTCTCAAACTGTGTAGTGAGATTTTGAAGTTTTGACGCCCTAACCATGCTAGTGCCCTCGTGAGTGAGTGCTAAAATATTCCAAGCCTCTTTTGATGTTTCACAAGTCATAATTCTATTATATTCTTCCTGTGTGACATGTGAAGAAATAACGTGCAGACCCTTAGAATTATATTGTGAAAGTCTTTGTTCAGTTTCGATCCATGACTCAACGGGTTTTAAACTAGTGACCTCGCCTACAATAGTGACAGGGGGTGTCCAACCTTTCTCAACTTCTTGCCACACACGCTCATCAATAGATTTTAATGCACATCTCATTCTCATCTTCCAATATGTGTAATTAGTGCCATAAAAAATAGGAGTTCGAGAAAATTCGTTATCTCCGAAATTCATCTTTGAAAACACACGGGATCACAAAACAAATAAAATATGTTTTCTAGCTCTGATACCAATTTGTAAATGCGGGGTGGTCACTATGTGTGTTTCAAACCAAACCAATTTTCACCAAAAATTATCCAACTTTTAATTAGCACCAAACCAAGTTGTCAAAACCAATTTTTACTTTAAACCAATTTAATCTTGATTAATCCTAAACATGCATCTAATGATTAAAGCAAGTAAAGTAAAGTAAAGAATACTCACAATGCCAGATGTACAATGAAAAAACCCAAAACGGGAAAGCAACCTCGAACGGCCCAAGCCAGACAATCACTATGAACAAAGGTTTTACAAAGACAGATTAGCCTTACTCAATGAGTTCATCCCCGCGGGTCTTGATGCTCCTACTGATCTTCCATCATTCTTCAATAGTTCTCACGCATAAATTCCATCTTCCACGATACATGTCCACAACAGACGCGTCCACATATGTCTTGGTGTCCACCAAATGGCTTTGATTCGTCTACGATGTCGAACAAGAAGTCCTTCTATTTTCTTCACCATAAAACCCTGATGTTTAATGGTAGAACAAACCTTCTTAGTGCAACAAGATCACATAAACATATAATAATGATAACTCAGATCTTTGCAACTCTAAGAATGTGTTTAAGCTTTTTAAACCGTAGAAAACATGTGAAAAACTCGTACTGGAACGTAAACTATTTTTCCAGAATGCACACTTTTAAAAACTCTGATAATAAAATGCTTTAAATAAGAATTGAAAACCGCCTCGAAAATAGAGTCGTTCAAATGACATAGCCACGTCGTTCGCGCGACATAAGCATCTCGTTTGAACAAGTCGCTTGTCTGTTTGACTTTTTGGCTTTTTATTCAAAAAGTCTCTTCCAAAAGAGATCCAAATTCGTCAAACTCTATTTCGAGCTTATCAGAATAAAAATGTAGTGTAAACATTTAAAAAACTTTTAAAAACATTTTAAAACATTTTTCTTTATAAAATTACATCCTTATCTTTTATAAAAACAATTCTGAGCACCATTAATTATACGCATTCATACCAATGTGATCTCGAAATGAAATTAACTTTGAAGACGAATAAACTTGCACCAATTAAAATTCGACATGATTAATTCTTTGAAGCTTTGTCGTAACATCTTCAATTTCTTTAATACGTCATAGACCAAGTGGGATCGTGACAAACTAAAATATCCCTATCACAGTGTGGCCATCCCTGATCCTCGCAGCGCTGGGGTGGGCGCGTGAAGGGGAGAGGATCCCTCGGGTCCCACGCATCCCTCTCGGGAGCGCTTCGACCGGCATCGTTTGAGATGAGGTGTTAAAATGTAGAGAGATTCAGAGTCGCCAGTCTATTTTACTCAAAACAGACAAAAGAAAAAGGGGAATCCATTCCAAAGGATGGCATCCAAAGACATACTGGTGCATGAAAAACCAAAATGATTCGAGAAGGGTTCGGAGGCTTAGTGACGAAATGGGAAGGTGTTAGGCACCCATTCCTCCCTTTCGGTCTCTCATGGATATTTACTATTTTCCTTTATATTTCCCCCCGTGATATGTGTGCATGTGTATATATATAATGGAGGTAGGACTCCTCGACTTGTATCATGGAAAAGATAAAGCGAGTCATCCGTAGGAAGATATAAGAATAGTATTAGAAGAATAAGATTTACGCGATTACCCCTACGTTGGTCGTTATAAGAACGATAACATATATGGAGTAATATGTTACAAGTATATAGAATATAAGAAAATTAGCTTTAGAGAATATAGGAAAATAAGAGAAAAAGTGAAAAGAGGATTCGAGTCTCGGGTTTTACCCCGAGACGCCTACGTAGCCTATAAAGGCATCAAAGTCCAAGTAGTTCGCATACAAAAAGAGGGGTGGTGTTTATCCCATAAATCCAAATGGGGGATCTCTTATTTGTGAGTGTGTGTGTGTGTGTGTAGAAAAAGTGTTTTAGTGGTGAGAAAAGCGTGAGAAAAGAATGAGAATCCATATTTGGAATTTATGAGTAAACCCTCTTTTTCTAGTTTTTTGGGTTTTTATTTATATGAAAATAAGAGATGTGCAATAATAATAAGTAAAAAGTATATTAGGATGTGTGAGATGAGATTATAAAAAAGTGCTAAGTAATAAAACAAGTTATTACGAATTTAAGAGACTTTAAGAGAACGTTGAGAAAGTTGGACCTTCTTGAAGATATTGAGCTTGATCTTGAATGTTGGAGAGCAGCCCTTGCACTTGGATGATGATGGAGAGTGGCTAATTCACCACGTTTGATGAAAAGGATGATGAAAAGTGGTAGTAAAAAAGGGATTTGAAAGTTGAAATCACGCTGCCTTCGAGAGAGGCTTCTGGGATTCGCTGAGAGTGATTTTTATCAGATCTCAGAACCCCTTGAAAATGAGGTGAAGGCCTACTTTTATAGGATCAGGTCACTTTCGATCGGCATAGAACCGTTCCTGCCTATCGGCGCCTACCGATAGGCAAGGTCTTGAACCTACCATTTGGCAGTGTATTTCAGGCCTTTTCGGAAAAATGGTTGCCGAGGGCAAACCGTTGGTCAGAATCGCACACGGAGTAGACCGTTGGAAAGTTTATTTAAATACCTTCGAAAGTCCTTTGGATCGCTCCCGGGTTTGGTAGTTGACTTTGGGTCAAATATGTCTCGAAAGCATTTATCGGTCCAATGGACGGGGAATCGCTTGGACGGAAACGGATCGTTCATCCGCATGGTAAGTCCAAATCGCACACAGGGTAGACTGTTGGAAATATTAGGAGATGTCATTCATCATTACAAAGAGTTTAACCCGGTTTAGGGAGTTGACTTTGGTCAACCGAACCCTGTAAGCATTCGGTGACCTCCTGGAGTCAAACGGATCGTTCGTCCGCATGGTAAGTCGTAATTGTGCACGAGATGGACCGTTGGAAAGGGTATTTAGTGACCTTAGAAGATTCATTCAGTATCGAGCAAGATGAAGAGTTGACTTAGGTCAAAAAGAGTCCGGGAGCGCCCGGTGGCCTCTAGGTCAAGTTTCGAACGCAAACGGATCGTTCATCCGCATGGTAAGTCAGAATCGTGCACGGGATGGACCGTTGGAAAGGGTATTCAGTGACCTTCAAAGATTCATTCAATCTTAGTCGAGATGAAGAGTTTAACTTTTTGGTCAAACTGAGCTGGGGAGTGCCCGATGGCTTTTAGGTCAGTACTCAGGACATGACCTAGGTTTATGGTGATGAAGGGTGGTACTAGGGACCTAAGGAGAGTTTGGGGGGTAACGAAATGGGGTGTCTATAGAGAACCTCGATGGGTGAGTTTGAAACAAATGATGACCGTCGAATAGACACCACATGATGCTTTTGAGGGAGTATGACCGATTCAGAGGGTCGAGGCCAATTCTGAGGACCTAAGGAGTTTTCTAGGGATGGAATGATGATCCAAGGTTTAGGTCGATTCTGAGGACCTGAAGTGGTATTGGGGGGATGACTAATTCAGCGGGTCGAAGCCAAATCTTCGGGCTTAGGGTGAAGATCTAATAACCGAGGTCAATTCTGACCTAAGAGTGGTGACGATCGAGGAGTGGGGTCAATTCTGACCCTACTCAGGTGACGATCCAAGACCGAGGTCAATTTTGACCTAAAGAGTGGTGACGATCAAGGGTCGGGGTCAATTCTGACCCAACTCAGGTGACGATCCAAGACCGAGGTCAATTCTGACCTAAAGAGTGGTGACGACCGAGGACCAGGGTCAATTCTGACCTAATTCAGGTGACAATCCAAGACCGAGGTCAATTCTGACCTAAAGAGTGGTGACAACCGAGGAACGGGGTCATGTCTAACCCAATTCAGGTGACGATCCAAAACCGAGGTCAATTCTGACCTAAAGAGTGGTGACGATCGAGGACCAAGATCAATTCTGACCCAGCTCAGGTGATGATCCAAGACCAAGGTCAATTATGACCTAAGAGTGGTGACGACCGAGGACCGGGGTCAATTCTAACCCAACTCAGGTGATGATCTAAGATCGAGGTCAATTTTGACCTAAGAGTGGTGATGACCAAGGACCGAGGTCAATTCTACCCCAACTCAGGTGACTATCTAAGACCGAGTTCAATTCTGACCTAAGAGTGGTGACGACCGAGGACCGGGGTCAATTTTGACCCAACTCAGGTCACAATACAAGACCGAGGTCAATTCTAACCTAAGAGTGGTGACGACCGAGGACCGGGGTCAATTCTAACCCAACTCAGGTGACGATCCAAGATCGAGGTCAATTCTGACCTAAAGAGTGGTGACGACCGAGTGCCACGATCAATTCTGACCCAACTCAGGTGACGATCCAAGACCGAGGTCAATTCTGACCTAAGAGTGGTGACGACCGAGGACCGGGGTCAATTCTGACCCAACTCAGGTGACGATCCAAGACCGAGGTGAATTCTGACCTAAAGAGTGGTGACGATCGAGGACCGGGATCAATTCTGACCCAACTTAGGTGATGATCCAAGACCGAGGTCAAATCAGACCTAAAGAGTGGTGACGATCGAGGATCGGGGTCAATTCCGACCCAACTCAGGTGACGATCCAAGACCGAGGTCAATTATGACCTAAAGAGTGGACGGAGATTGGATTTTGATTTTCCTGGGGAAAGTGCTTTGTGATTTTGATCTGAGCTGGGGAGCTGATAGCTGGGGAAGCTTTTGTTTCATTAGGAGACCTTGCCGGGGGGGGGGGGGGGGGGAACAACCTATTTTGGGTGCTGTAAGAGAATTCCGTCGAGGAAGTGATCAGGTGATCCTTAGAGGTCCTCCTGAGCGGTGCCGGGAGGAGTTTTCACTTGATTTTGAGGGTTTTTCTAGGAAAGAAGGGTTTCGCTCGAGGGAACATGATGTTTTCTTAGTGAAAAGGCTTTAAATCCTTCCTGGGATTTTTAGGAACTTTTGGAGGATTTTTGGAGGCTTTCTGGGAAAAAATTAATGGGGGTGACGGTCGGCATAGTATGAAGGGGGCCATTCGACAGTGGCACGGGCTTTTGTGCTACCTCGGGAAGGCTTGGCGTCGGTGCTGGATGAGACGCCTCGTTCGACAGTGGTCTTGTACGCTTTGGGAGAGAGGTGGTGGGATACTACCCACACCTTCCATTTCGGCTTCAGGGAGATATCTGTGACTCCCATAGACGTACAACAGCTGTTGGGGCTGGATTGTGATGGAGAGAAGATAGAGGTGGGTCTCTCTTTACGGGTGAGACCGGAGGCAGTGCGTGTGGCACTTGGTGATGTAGGGAGGATTGTTTCTAGGGATTCTATCTGGCTATCCCTGCTGAAGGAAGTTCTGCTGAGCAGGGTGATTGATGTGGAGGACGGGATGCAAGTGAGGGAGATGGCCTGGTTATTTATTCTGCTAGTTTTGGGAGGTTTCATGGTGTCGTCGAGTGGCGACATCGTTCATTTGTGTTTTTTGTCGTACCTGAGGATGTTTTCAAACATCCCTTTCTATGATTGGGGGAGTCTGACTTTGGCGACCCTTTACTCTTCTCTGGATGCATTCAGTCGGTGCTGCTAGCAGACCTTTACCGGAGCCACATACCTTCTTGAGGTATTCTTCAGTTTACGCATTTCTTTTCATGCACTCTCATTTTCCTTTCATGCATTCGCATCTTCCTTTCATGCATTCACATTTTTCTTTTGTTCATTCACATTTTTCCTTATACGTCATCTTTTTTGCTTGTGAATTCAGACGTGGTTCTACGAGGTGATTGGGTGAAATACCCCATTGATTGCTTTGAAGAACGACACTGTTGGGGACTCCTATCGATTGTATCGATGGCGTAAGGCCAATCGACAGTCGAAGGGATCTATCTCCCTAGAGGCGGTGCGCTAGGTCTTGAATGACCTGACCAGTGGTAGGGTAAGACTCTTTCCATTTCAATCTTGGTTTTTGCACCTTTTGATCTTGTATTGATTTATGCTCGCTTGGAGATTTTCAGGTGACCTTTTATCCTTGGGGGGACAGCCATTCAGGATGTGGGGGCGATCGGGGTGAACGCGCGGATGAGGCATTTTCTGGCTCATGAGTTTGGCCATTCCTGGTATCTCGAGGATAGGGTGGTTCGTCAGATTATAAAGGAGGAGGTGGTGGTGACACCTGCACAGCCTCCTACGTCTATAAGGTGGGAGAAACTTCTCTCAGAGGATGAGAGGATCGCGGCTATGATTGGCGAGTCCTACTTTCTATACACCGATACAGCTACGCCGTATGACTATATGGACTTTGTGATGAGATGGTTGATGGCGCCCAACATATATGATGCCCTGTCTTTCCCTCCGGCAGGTTCGAGTCGGGCGGTGGGATCTTCCCACATCGGCGGTGGTCCGTCGGCATCTGTGGCAGTGGCGACTTCAGAGGTTCCTTTTGTGCGGCTGCATACCCCTTCATACAACATTCGGCGGGCTGATGGAGGGATGGTGCCTATGCTGCACCATCCTCATGCGATGGATTCGGAGGAGTTGGGTTTGACATAGAAGGTCCTTCAACCTGCGGTATACCTTTCTGTTCATCTCTTTCTTTCTTTTCTGTTTTGGTCATCCTTGCCCTGATACTGATTTCACCTTTTCTTGCAGTAAGTTCGGGTGTCGACCACTTGGCTAAGGGACATCAGAGACTGGATATCTTTGATGACTGCCCATATTCGGGATGCGGTCTTCGTTCCTTCTTACTTGGTGTCGTCTGCCTCGTCTGGAGAGGACTCTGGCTCGAGAAGTGGTGGTGCGTCGTCTCGCCGTAGAGGGAAGAGAGCACGTTGCAGGGGTGGAAGCTCTTGAGAGAGAGAGAGAGAGGAAAAAAAATATAGGTTCGGGCTGAGTCCCGTTGTTTTTGCTTTTTTTTTATCTCCTGCAAAAATGATGTAACACAGAAAATAGATAAATGTAATGCAATGGAATTTTTTGATTATCTTTTATTAATGATGAATGAATGTATGCACGTGTGCTTTTTACTTTGCTGCTGAGATCGTAAAAATGAGTATTTTTAGAATATTTTGAAGGAAAGTTTTTTTATCAAAAAGGGGAAATTTAAAGGGATTTTGAAATTCTGTTGAGAATATCAATTTATTTTTATTGAGTTTTCTAATTTGACAAAAGAGAAAAAGAGGACATTTCTAAAATGGGGGGTTGCTGATCGATATGCACCCTGACCTGCCTATCGGCAGTTCAGTCCAGTCCCATCGATTCAAAGTTTTAATTGGTACCCTCTTCAGCCTTTGGTACCTTATGGGGTAGGATTCCCTCTAATTTATGCAGGGATTATGTCTCTTGTGAGGATTCTTAAGTATAAAAAAGGGGGAAGGGTGGAGTGTTTTCATCACATCCTTTGCATTTTCACTTACTTGCCCATTATTTCTTAGCCTTGCAAGATGGCTCTCCTTGGTAACATTGAGTTTTGCCAATTACGTCGAAGCCTTAGAAGCAATGTGCTCTTATAATGTCGACTACGATGCTTTCAACATGCATCGAGTCTCCTTGTGGTGCAATCGGCCTCTTGAGTGGAATGTGCTGACGGCGGCGGTACAATTCTGGTACCCCGAAGACCATGTATTTTGCTTTGGGTTGGAAGAAGTTTGTCCTACTTACGAGGAATTTTCTTCCATACTGGGTGTAAATCCTATTGCTGCCGCGGCTCTGCCCGAATTTTCCCTCTCTCCTAGGGATTTGTTGGCCGGGCTTCTTCATATTTCTCCTTCGGTGACTAGATCATTGGTTACTGGAGGATTGATCTCCCTCCCGACGGTGCTGCAGTTCATGCATTTACGGGAAGTAAGTGATGCTGGCTATGCTGGAGCTGTTGTTCTGCGTCTGGTTTCAAAATTGCTGCTAGTGATTGGGGAAGTGCAAGTGGACCCATTACTTGTAGCCATTACTTCATGGATATCATATCGTCGCAATCCTGCGGCAGTGATACTGGCAGAGACCCTGAATGGCCTGGATGCCTGGAGAGAAGGTGGTTCTGACTTTTTGAGGGGTAGCCCCGTGATGCTGTTCATGTGGTTGTCTGAAAGATTTCGCTTGGAGACTCCTCCAGAATATCCCTTGCCGACCGTACCCAACTTCTTTTGACGCTACTTCATCAGCGTTGGCATGTATGTTGAGAACTGGGAGCGTTGGTTTGTGGAGCATAGGGCTCGTGGGCCGTATTAGTCAGTGCCTTGGTGGGGGCAGTTGCAGCCCATTCTGGAGCTAGGAGAGTATTTGTATGTGCGGTTGGTTAGTCTCAGGCAGACCTCCTTTTATTTCCCTTGGCGACTTCTACACTTATTTGGTTGGGCACAGGTCGTGCCACCGCGGACCTCAAATTTCTTTCCGGTAGAAGATTTGACTGAGCGCCTGCATCTGTTTCTTGGATCTCTGTGGGAAAATCGACATCCATCGACCCGTCCCTCCTAGTCTGTCGAGAAAGTTTGGCATGTCCCCAAAGATTATATGGAGTGGTTGTGGAGGAAAGTAGTTAGCAAGATGTTGGTAGTGGAGACTAGAAAAAGATGATTTTCTTTATCTAACACCATGGAAGGGGGTGTTGTGGTCTTTTCGAAGATGGTTTAGGCTCATCGATCCATGGAGTGTTTATGGCACTCTATTCAGGCAGGGGAAACTTGGGGACCTCAGGATGTTGATAATGAGGGTGCAGGATCCTCTGGCAGCTGTGGGTAGGACTCTTGGAGAGTTTATTTGTGTAATATATGCGGTGATTTTATTTGGCTTTTTATGGTAGTAGGGGAAGGGAGTTATCCGTTCCTTTTTCTTATATAATCCGTGTTGAATTTTCTTATTAATTAAATAAACAAGTTTCTGATCATCCAGCTGTGCCTTTCGATGAATTTTGTAATTTTGAATTATCTACACCGATCCCTAAGGCATACATAATCCTTTTGTTCAAGTATTCTTTAGAATGAACCGCCATTCTCGGAGGTAAGAAAATAAATGGTATTTTGTAAAAAAGAAAGGGGCCGCACTCATGTGAGGTGCATGAGATACCTATATACCTCCGGGGTTTTTTGAAAATGTTTTTATCTGTTTGAAAATAATTTTTTTGTAGAGGATCAGGCCCAGGTAGTTCTGGGTAGAAGGAAATGGATATTTTTTTTAGAATAGAAGGGGGATGAGAAGAATCATAGCGCGCCGAGATTTCGGACTAGGGGTACAATTTCTTGAGACGGTCCAGATTGACTGGATGAGCCATCTCTTCCCCATCTAGGTCAGTGAGCATGGCGGCACCACCGGATAAGATTTTCTTCACAATGTAGGGGCCGCTCCAATTGGGCTTGAATTTCCCTCTGGGGTCCCAGATGGGTTCTATTATCTCTTTGAGGGCTAATTCCCCTTTCGGACGCCACGGTCCTTGACTCTCTTATTGAATGATCACTCTATTCGACGATGGTACCCCTGTATGTGGTAAAGATCTTTTAATCTTCTTTCATCTAAGAGGGATATCTCATCAAGACGGCTTTAGCACTAGTCTTCTTCACTAACTTTTCTTTCGAGCATAATGCGTAGAGAGGGTATTTCCAGCTCCACAGGTAGGACTGCTTCCATACCGTAGACCAGGGAGTAAGGGGTAGCCCCAGTAGAGGTTCGGATTGAGGTTCGATAGCTCCATAGGGCGTACGGGATCCGGTCAGCCCAATCCCTATAACTTTCGGTCATCTTGCTGATGATAGCTTTGAGGTTTTTTTTGGCGGCTTCCACTGCACCATTGGTCTGAGGTCGGTAGGGAGAAGATTTGTGTCTCTGAATCCCATACTCATTGACTACTTCTGTGACTTTTGCTTCAAAATGTAACCCGTTATCTGATACCAGCTCGTGCGGGACCCCATATTTGCAGATGATCTTTTTCTTGAAGAATTTGGCCACTTTCTTGGCGTTCAATGCTGCGTATGACTTAGCTTCGACCCATTTGGTGAAGTAATCAATGGCGACTATGATGAACTCATGTCTGTTTGAAGCCCTTGGTGTAACCTTTCCTATGATGTCGACACCCCAGGTGGAGAACGGCCAGGGGAGGTCATGTTGTATAATTCTTGCGAATGCAGGTGTTGAAGATTGGTGAATTGTTGGCATTTGAGGCATCTCCGGACATAAGCAGTGTAGTCCTGGGTCATGGTGGTCCAGTAGTAGCCCTGTCGGATGAATTTCTTGGCAAGAATATAACCATTCATATGGGGCCCGCATTCCCCGTTGTGGATTTTTTGCATTATCTTCTCAATCTTAGCGCTTGTGATATAGTGTAGATGAGTTCCATCGAGGTTCCTCTTGAGCAGGGCTTTATGACAGATGATGTACTGGGTGGCCAGTCTTTGGAGAGTCGTTCCATCTTTCTTGTTGGAACCATCGGGATACCTACCATGTTTAAGGAGGCACCATATATCATAGTACCAGCAATCGGCTAGTTTGGGATCTTCGGTGGTGACAAGTTCAATATGGTAGCAATGGGTTGGTTTGTCTTGCTTTTGAACTAGGAAGGGGGTCATTGTTATTCCTTTGGGCATGTCGACCATGGAGGCCAAGGTAGCGAGAGCATAGACTAGGTTATTCTTTGCTCGGGGTAGGTAATGGAAGGTGATATCTCGAAATCGGAAGGCTAACTCTTCTAAGTGGGCATGGAAGGGTTGGAGCTTTTCGTCCTTGACCTTCCACTTTCTGAGCACTTGACCGTTGATAAGGGTAGAATCCCCGTAGACGTCAAGGTATTGAATACCTTTCTTGAGAGCAACTTCGAGGCCCACTGTGCATGCCTCGTATTCCGTCATGTTATTGGTGCAAGGGAAATCCAATTTAATGGCGATGGGAGTGTGGGAGTCATCTAGGGCGATCATAAGTATCCCAATGCCATATCCCTTTTTGTTGACAGTGCCATCAAAGAACATTTTCCATCGAAGGCGGTCTTGAGTAGTGCAGAGGATATTTTCATCTGGGAATTCGGAGATCTAGAAATCTGCTTCGTCTATGGGGTAATCGGTGAGGTAGTCAGAGATGGCTCTTCCTTTAATGGCTTTCTGTATGACGTACACGATGTCAAACTCAGCTAGGAGCAATAACCATCGGGACATTCGACTAGATAAGGCGGGTTTCTCAAGCAGGTATTTGATGGGGTCCATTCGGGATACAAGTTTGATGAGGAAGGCAAGCATGTAGTGTCACAACTTTTGGGTGACCCCGACAAGTGCGACACACGCCTTTTCCATAGCAGTGTAGTTGACCTCGTACCCGACCAGTTTGCGACTGGCGCAATAGATGGCTCTTTCTTTACGGGAGTCCTCAAGGTATTGGGCTAGTAAAGCCCCAACTGTAGTGTCGGTTATGGTTAGGTATAGGATCAAAGGGAGACCAGACTGTGGTGGCATGAGCACTGGAGGTTGGGCCAGGTATTATTTAATTCAGTCAAAAGCTTCTTGGCAGGCTTCATTCCAAACCTTGGTTGAATCCTTTCGGAGGATCTTAAAGATTGGTTCATAGATGGAGGTTAGCTGGCTGATCAACTGGCTAATATATTGCAATTTCCCAAGAAAACCTCAGACTTCTTTCTCTGTTCGGGGTGGTGCCATCTCAAGTATGGCCTTCAGCCTTGCAGGATCTATTTCTATCCCCTTTTCGCTGGCCATGAATCCCAAGATTTTTCCCTTTATAACGCCGAAGACACACTTTTGTGGATTAAGTCGCATCTGATACCATCGCAGTCGTTTGAAGAACTTTCGGAGAGCGGGAACATGACCTTATCTAGTTTTGGGCTTGATAATCATATCATCCACATAAACCTCGACCTCTTTGTGAATCAGATCGTGGAGGATGGTTGTGGCAGCCCTTTGGTAGGTATCCCCAACATTCTTGTGACCGAATGGCATAACGGTGTAGCAAAAGGTTCCCTATGGGGTGATGAATGCAGTTTTTTCTTGGGGGTCGAGGTGCATCTTGATTTGGTTATATCCGGAAGACCCGTCGACGAATGACTTGATAGCATGACTGGCTGTGTTGTCCACAATCATGTCGATATTGGGTAGTGGATAATCATCCTTCGGAGAAGCTTTGTTTAAATCTCGGTAGTCTACACACATTCGAACCTTCCCTCCTGATTTCGGCACAGGTACAATGTTGGCTAGCCATGTGGGATATTCGATCACACTAATGAAGCCCACGTTCAACTGTTTGACCACCTCTACTTTGACCTTGAGCGACCATTCGGTGCAGAGTTTTCTCAATTTTTGTTTAACCGGCTTGTAATCTTGGATAGTGGGGATCTTGTACTGATCTATTTCAGGATCAATGTCGGGCATATCATCATAGGACCATGCGAAGACATCCACGAACTCCTTAAATAATTCTTCGAGTTGTGCACGCTCATGCTCATCAAGGGTGGCCCCTATCCTAATCTTGCGCAGTTGGCTACTAGAACCGAGATTAATAACAACAGTCTCTTCTTCATTAACTTGAACGCGGTTATATTGTTTATTATTAACCTTATTTAGATTAGTTAAGAATTGTTCATTTGCAAAATCATTATCATCAAAAGTTTGATTAGAATTCAAGCAGTTAATGTAAGGCACAACAAGATACTCAAAATCTTCGTTTATTTCATTGATAGGAAAAACAACATTGAGAACCTTATCAAAATAGGTCTCGATTACATTTGAGCAAGGATAGACAACAAAAGAATAAATAGGGTAAACATTGGGGTTAGGGGAGATTTCAAGAGGTAGAACTGGCACAGCACGCCAGTTGAGGAGAGGTGTATCAGCAGCTTTAATCAGACGGGATGGATCCATTGATGTAGTGCCTGAATAGACCATGCAGAGTGCCAGCCCTAGTATATGTAAGTTGAAGGAATCTTCAGAATCACTTTCCTCAGTCTCTTTGGTATCTTTGATGAGTGGTTGTACGCGGTGTGGGAAAATTTTGGCCCATGGGTAGCCATCTTGGAAAAAGATTTCCATTACATGCTTAATATTCTTGTGTGTGTGGTCATACCATGGTTCTGGAAAACCGCAAAATGGAAAGTCCTCGCCTTCTTTGATGAATCGTCCATTTAAGGAGTCTCCTGGGATAGTTGGGATGCAGTCTAATCTTTTCTTTGGTCAAGACTGGTGGATCATTCTGAGCTCTTATTCTGATGGTTGATACCCCAAGCCATAAGGAGGGAAATATTTTTTCAGTTTGATGGGATCGAGTATCCCTTGCTGCCTTTGCCCTACTCCCAGTCCGGGCATGAAATGCATGTTTATGAACATCTGAATAACATTGACATTACCATGAGGGTCATATTCTGGACAAAGCCTTTCTTTAAAATCGTCCCCTGCCGGGAGGAGGAGTGGCTCAACCCGGAATCCTGACAGGAGCATATCATTTGACCCGTGCTGTATCTCAAGAATTAGACTGCTGGTGCTTGCGCCCTCGACATTTCCGTCGTTAACCAAAATGGTGATGAATCGCCCGTCGACAAAGAACTTCAATTTCTGATGGAGTGAGGAAGACACACCCTTGATATTGTGGAGCTAGGGTCATCCGAGCAACAGGTTGAAATAAGATGGGATGTCTATGACTTGGAATTCAACGATAGGGTTTTTAGGGCCAATCCCTCTTACAAGTTTTATGGATCCCATCACCTCATGACGGGTATTATCGTAGGCACGTACATCGGCAGAGGTTGGAGCGAGGTCGCTTTCTTTCAGGCCTAAACACTTGAAGGTTCACAGAGGGCAAACATTCAAGGCCGATCCGTTATCGACAAGGGAGAGTGGCACGACTTTCCCCATAACTTAGACGGAGATGTTGAGTGCATGATTGTAATTTGGGCTAGATATGGGGATTTCTTCTTCAGAAAATGATAAAATTCGGGTAGAGGTTAAGGACCCGACCAGATTTACCGCCTCTTCTGGTGTGGTAAAAGGAGGAACTGTGGGTCAAGTGAGCAATTTGATTAAAGCATTTCTGTGTAGCTGGGAAGACATGAAAAGTCCCCATAGAGTGATGTTAGCTTGAGTTTTCTTCAGTTGATCGAGGATTTTGCTCTCCTCAATGGTTATCTCTGGCATAGGAAGGTTTTCAATGCCCTTCCCCTTGTCATTTGCTGGTAGTGAGCTTGGAACCTAGTAATGTCTCCCTGATCTAGTCATGTGATTTATTAAAAAAGGAAGGAACATGAATCCTGTTTCCTCGTCAATTTTTGGTTGTTCTGCCACCCTATTTATTTCTCTGAGGAGACCTTCAAATGATATCATCCCATATATGTTGGCTACTGGGCCAGCTCTTCCTGAAGCCTATTCTTCGCTGGAATCTTTGAACTCTTCCCCCCATCCGGTGGCAACAATTCTGTCTTTCCATGTAAAGTCAATCCATTCCACAACTTCAACGACTTCTTCATACATGTCCTCCCATTCTGTGGGGATATGTGTGGTTGAAGGGACCAAGCGACCTTGTATCTTTAAAGCGTCAAGTAAATCGATGATATTGCAAATGTTGTTGGTTTTGCCCGAATAACCCTGCCATAATCTGGACAACATCATCTAGGCTAACTTCGTCGGTTGGTACCACCCAATTGTCTGAATCTCGGGCCCTTTTTTTTTGTGTTTCCAAGAACAGTGTGCTAAACTTCGAACAATCGATGATCATCTATGAGGGCAATATCAGCCCGAACTCAAGGAGTTGGTTTAACACCTTTAATAATTCCATACCTCCATTTTTAGAACAGGTACGGACAGCGATGCATGCTCTGGTAAGGAGTGACAGTGCCTAATTAGTGAGGCTAATAGGGTGTAGGAGGAAATATGGGCAAATTTGAAGAGGTTTAGGAGAGTATATGGGTGTGATTTGAGTTGAGGGATCGAAATCTAGGTTTTCTTCTAAGAAGATGGCATTGGTATGATTCGGAAGTGGATTGTGAGTAGTGTTTGGCTTAGGATTGGCTAGTGGGGAGATGGTACCCCGGTCAATGAGATCTTGGATTATGTTTCGAAGGTGAAAGCATTAGTCGATGGTATGGCCGGCAGTTTGGTGTAAATTGCAATGAGCATCGATCTTGAAATTTCTTGGGAGTGGATTTGGTAATGGACGTGAATCCAAGGGTTTGGTGAGGTTTCGGCTTAATAAGGCTTGGTAAACTTTGGAGAGGGGAGCATGGAGCTCAGTGTATTCCCTTCGGATGGGGGCAGGGCGGCTTTCTGGTGCCCATGATGTGGTTGGTTGAGAAATATTATTGATGGTTGAAACTATAGCACTGGCAGGCTTGTCATACTTTCTAGGGGTGAACAGTCCGGACACCTTCTTCGGTTCAACCTCTATTTTAATGAGGCTTTCCTCGATTTCCATTCCAGACTCTCTGAGAGCTTGGAATTGGGGATAGTATTGTCCCCCCATCGTCGCTCGGACATGAGGCAAGAAATTCTTCTTCACCATGTTGACCCGTTCTTCCTCGGATGGCCGATTGGTCATGGTAGCTACCTGCTCCCTCCACCGGGTTATGAAGTTACTGGCGGATTCTCCTGGATTCTGTTTGAGCAGCTCTAAATCATGATGGGTGACCTCAAGCTCTTTGTTGTATTTATATCGCGACATGAATTCTCAGGCTACATCCTCCCAGCTACAGATTCTGGATTCCTCAAGGGATAAAAATCATCGGAGGGCACTATCCTTCAAAGTTTGCTGAAACAATTAGGCCATCATTTCTTTAGAATCTCCTAGTAGAGTCATGGAACGATGATAACTTCGAAGATGAACAATCGGGGGTCCACTCCCCCCGAACTTATCGATATTCGACATCTTGAACTTCTTGGGTAACCTCGCTTTAGGATAAGGAGGCATATGGGTGTAGTCCATGTAATTCCCAGAGATCCTGACTTGGTCAAACTTCTTTCTGAGAATCTTGAGATCCACTTTATATTTATTCAACTCCTCCTCCTTTGGATCATCAACCATAGGCAGGTTAGCCACAGGCTGGGTTATGTTTGGCATTGGAAGTTGGGCAGGCGGCGACCCATTGACATGAGGGGCACACGGAGCATGCTGATATTCTTCGAGAACCCATATAGGCTCGGGTGCACCCATAACACGAGGGAATAGGGCTTCGAGCTCTTGAGGAATTGGAACCTAATTTTGTTGCATCTCTCGAACCTCAGTTTGGAGGTTATCAATCTTGGACACGAGCTGAGCTAGGACTGTCGTCAGATCAGGTTGTATGACTGGTGCTTGATCTGTATTCTCCATGGAAAGTGAATGGATTTCGAACTTGGAAGAAGTAATAGAGGAATGGATGAAAATCCGAGGTGATTTGACTGAAGACCTAAGCTAGTAGGAAGCCAAGCCAAGGGCTTACAATCGACCTAAGAAGGCGTAGGATGTGATTTATTTTTGAGAAAAAAGGAAAAACTATTTTTTGATTTTTGATAAATAAGGGAGAAATGTTTTTGGATTTTTGATAAAGAAGGGAAAAATGTTTTTGGATTTTTGATAAAGAAGGGAAAAATGCTTTTGGAGACGGAACTTAGCATGATTATTATGACTATTATGTTCTCACTTGTATTTAATTCTCCTAAATGCAATGCCGGACAGGACCCGAGCCTGGAAAAGTGAGGTTTTCAATATATGCAAAGCTACGGTTTGGACTTGTAACCAGGCTCATGGATAGGGTCCCATTTTAAAAATGAGAAAAAATTGGGCGGCAGATCTACCCGGAATTCTGACAGAGTTTCGGGTTGAAACCGACAATCTAAAGTGCGTGTCCTAGGTTTGACACCTATATGCGGGTATATAGTTGGTTGGGTGAATCGGCATGGGTTCCCCCCTTGGCGTGACTTCCACGATATACGCCTTTCTCTTGCGGGAAATCGGTACGTGTGGACAAGCCATTTGATATACCTGAGTGTACGTGAATTGCCTCACTATTTACCTCGTGGGGATGGTACGTGTGAGAGAGAATTCGATATACTTGGTATACGTGAACGAATTCCCTGCGATATACCTCCCGTCATGACTTCGGTCAAGCGGTACGATGCGAGGGATCCGTTCGATATACGTCGAAGGTACTTGGCCAATGGAAGGTGAGAGTCATATCGCTTAGGCTAACTGCGACCTACCGGACCAGCGCCCATCACGAAGTGACCCTCCAGTTACTGGGTAATATTTAGTCAATAACAATGCTCTTTGGTGATGTCGTATGAATCATGCATGATTATCTTATTAGTATCTTATGATGAAAATGCCTTTCTTGATTATGCCAAACAGGGAACAAAGTACAAGTACCCAAGGTACACCAAGTATGGATAGGTGATGCGTACAACATGTGGATATATGTGATCCTAGGTGCACGTGGTGTGAAGCGTACATGGAGAACTTTTTACAAGTGTGTGAAGATAGGCATAAGCATGGGATACTCATGGAAAAGGGGAACATGCAGATATAGGGGGAAAAATAAACAAATATAACATCCATGCAAATAGAGTCAAGCCCTCAAAATACACAAATCCCCATTAGAGTTGCCACTGTGGCCATCCCCGATCCTCGCCTGACTGGGGAGGGCACGCGAAGGGGAGAGGATCCTTTGGGTCCCGCTCATCCCTCTTGGGAGCACTTCGACCGGCGTCGTTTGAGATGAGGTGTAAAAATATAAAGAGATTCAGAGTCGCCAGTCTATTTTACTCAAAACAGATAAAAGAAAAAGGGGAAGCCATCCCGAAGGATGGCATCCAAAGACATACTGGTGCATTCGAAACCAAAATGATTCGAGAAGGGTTCGGAGGCTTAGTTATGAAATGGGAAGGTGTTAGGCACCCATTCCGCCCTTTTGGTCACTCATGGATATTTACTATTTTCCTTTATATTTCCCCCCGTGATATGTGTGCATGTGTATATATATAATGGAGGTAGGAATCCTCGAATTGTATCATGGAAAAGATAAAGCGAATTATCCATAAGAAGATATAAGAATATTATTAGAAGAATAAGATTTACACGATTACCCCTACGTTCGTCGTTATAATGGAACAATAACACATATGGAGTAATACGTTACAAGTATATAGAATATAAGAAAATTAGCTTTAGAGAAGATAGGAAAATAAGAGAAAAAGTGAAAAAAGGACTCGAGTCTCGGGTTTTACCTTGAGACGCCTACGTAGCCTATAAGGCATCAATGTCCACGTAGTTCACATACAAAACGAGGGGTGTGGTTTATCCCATAAATCCAAATGGGGGATATCTTATTTGTGAGTGTGTGTGTATGTGTAGAAAAAGTGTTTTAGTGGTGAGAAAAGTGTGAGAAAAGTATGAGAATCCCTATTAAAAATTTATGAGTAAACCCTCTTTTTTTTTTTTTTTTTGGATTTTTATTTATATGAAAATAGTAGATGTGCAATAAAACTAAATAAAAAGTATATTAGGATGTGTGAGATGAGATAATAGAAAAGTGTTAAGTAATAAAACAAGTTATTGCGGATTTAAGAGACTTTAAGAGAAAGTTGAGAAAGTTGGACCTTCTTGAAGATCTTGAGCTTGATCTTGAATGTTGGAGAGCAGCCCTTGCACTTGGATTATGATGATGGAGAGTGGCTAATTCACCAAGTTTGATGAAAAGGATGATGAAAAGTGGAAGTAAAAAAGGGATTTGGAAGTTGAAATCACACTGCCTTCGAGAGAGGTTTCTAAGATTCGTTGAGAGTGATTTTTATCAGATCTGGGCGCCCCTTGCAAATGAGGTGAAGGCCTCATTTTATAGGCTCAGGTCACTATCGATCGGCATAGACCCATTCCTGCCTTTCGGCACCTGACGATAGGCAGGGTCTTAACCTCCCATTTGGCAGTGTGTTTTAGGCCTTTTCAGAAAAATGGCTGTCAAGGGAAAACCGTTGGTCAAAATCGCGTAGGGGCAGACCGTTGGAAAGGTAATTACGAGACCTTCGAAAGTCCTTTGGACCTCTCCCGGGTTCGGGAGATGACTTTGGTTCAAATATGGCTCGGAAGAATTTGTCTGTCCATTGGATGGGGAATCGCTCGAACGCAAACGAATCGTTCGTCCTAATGGTAAGTTCAAATCGCGCATGCGGTGGACCGTTGGAAAGGTTAGGAGATGTAATTCGACATTCCAAAGAGTTTGACCCAATTTGGGGAGTTGACTTTGGTCAACCGGAGCCTGGAATCATTTGGTGACCTCTTGGAGTCAAACAGATCGTTTGTCCGCATGGTAAGTCAGAATTGCGTACGGGATGGACCGTTGGAAAGGGTATTCAGTGCCCTTAGAAGATTCATTCAGTCTCGGTCGAGATGAAAAGTTGACTTAGGTCAAAAAGATCCCGGGAGCGCCCGGTGGCCTCTAGGTCAAGTTTCGGATGCAAAACCTTTAGAAAGGGTATTCAGTGTCCTTCGAAGATTCATTCAGTCTCAGTCGAGATGAAGAGTTTGACTTTTTGGTCAAATTGAGCCGGGGAGTGCCCGATGGCTTCTAGGTCAGTATTCGGGACATGACCTAAGTTTGTAGTGATGAAGGGAGGTACTAGGGACCTAAGGAGAGTTTGGGGGGTAACGAAATGGGGTGTCTAAAGAAACATTACAACACAGTTTTCTTCACGGAATTAAGTCAAAATAATACAAGGACTAAATTGGAAATTTATGTCCTTACAAATATATACGACGGTTAGTTGTATTATGATTTACATTTAGTGAGCATTGATTGCTAGAAGGGGTTTTCCTGTAAAGGCACCATTATGCCTTAGGTACTAGCATAGGTGGTGCTAGGAATGGTTTGGACTTGGTCATAAGGTGAGTGGAGACTCGGGGTAGATTATGTGATGTCATGGTCAATGAAATGGTGAGCATTAGGTCATATAGAATATTGAGTAATTAGGGACCTTAGTGTTGAGGAATTTGATAGTTTGTTTTGGTGGATTTCTGGGACTTAGAATAGAAGGTGGTGGATCCCATAAGTTTGAGGATTGATTGATCGGGAATTTCGGGGATGAAGTTCCCTAAAAAGGGAAGTTTGTAATATCCAACCCCGCTAAATTAATTAAATTATATATGGATTATAAGGGGAAGAGTAGTTAATTATGATTAAGGAAGAATTATAAATGAAATTTCTAAAAAATAAAAATAATGAGAAAAATGGGTCGTCGGAAGGACATAGGGGTGTCATTCGAATGATAGTGTTAAGGTCGCGAGATATAGGGATTCCAAAGAAGTGCTACTAGTTTACAATAGCAGGTCGTGTAAAGGGTCGTGCGATCCACAAATTGCGTGATATTAGAAGTCGTTCTAATAACATAGGTGTCGTCATTAGAAAGACATATGGGAAGTCGTTCGGACAACCTTCGTCGAGATTTTAGATCTGATTACCCTTGTGCGCTTTCACAATTTGGAGCGTTGATTTTATGTGTTGTCGAGTCCAAATCTTCCCAGAAATGGCCAAACGGGATTTTTTATATTAAGAGAGGTTTTATATGGGTTTTTTTTGTGTATTTATGTTATTTGTGCTGGGAGTAATGGAAGAAGGATATATATATATATATATATATATATATATATATATATATATATATATATATATAGAGAGAGAGAGAGAGAGAGAGAGAGAGAGAGAGAGAAGAGAGAGAGAGAGAGAAAGAGAAAGAGGGAGAGAGGTGGGTGGTCTTCCACCTCCACCCAACCACCATTCCACCTACATTTGTGTGATATTACACTATATTAAAACACAAAATAGCCAATTCTACTATGGTTGAAGAAGAACCACAAATTTGGGAGAACTATTTTGGGGATTTGTTAGAGAAAATGAAGTTAGGTTTAATGGAATTGAAGTGGGTTATACTTGGATCTTCGAGGAAGAACACTTTAGAGCCTTGGAGGATGAATTTGATAACCTCTTGAGGCCACCTTTGGAGGTGGCGGTTGCTCCTCCTACACCAACACCACCAATGGATCCATTAGAGCTGGTAAAACCTCACTCTTAATGTAAGATTTAATTCTCACAATTGTAGTCTGGTAGTTAGACTATTTAAGTCTGGTGCATTTAGTTAAATGGTGTAAATAATGTGTGGAAGTTAATAAACATTTATATGGAATAAAAATGTTGGAAAAATGTTATTTCGTTGAAAATAAAAAATGAATTAATATTTTAAGGTTTGAAATAGTAAATGTTGATGTTGTATGAAAATAAAATGTTTTATGAAATAAAAGATTTTAACTCAGAATGAGTTAAACATTGTATGAAATAAAATATTTAAAAATAGTTATTTATGTTTGCAGACATTAGTTAAATATTTTTTTAAAATTTCTTGCAAAAATGTAGATTTCATGAAAAATGGTCACTATGAGTTTGAGGAAATTAAATGTCTTTTGTGTATAAAAAATGTATTTTTGAAAGTATAATTATTTCCCATTATGAAATGTAGGTTAAACCATGTAGCATGATTTTTGGGTTTAAAATCAATCTTCTCATTTATATAAACTTGTAGTATTTTGGTATTAAATGTATAAAGAAGTTTAGAGAAGGTTTTGTTGGGTTTAAACATGAAATAAGAAAAGCTAAAAATTTAGTCTTCAAGGTGCGGGAAATTGGGAGTGCACATGTTGATGAAAAGAAACGGTATTGTCTTATAAATATAATCTTATATGTAAATGGATTTATTGAATATAGAAAGTAACTAAATGTGTTGGTTGCTAAAATGTTGGTAAAAGTATTCATTAAGTGTTAATGCGTAAACATGGTTTAATTTAGTAATATTGTAAAGGATTAACACGGTGGAATTAACAGGGGTTAATGGTGTAAAAGTGTTTCCAACTAAGAAGAATATTAATCCAAGTGTGAAATGGTGTTAAAGTGATAAACACTTAAGAACTTGGAATGAATAACTCAATAGTGTTTTTCGAGAAATTAACACTTGTGAAAATGGTGTAAAAGGTGATTTTTAAAATATGTGAGTAAAATGGTAATTTTACTTAAATTGGAACATTTTCATGAAATAAAAATACTGGAAAGGGTGTTACACAAGAAGGTATTAAATGAACATAATTTTTGGAATAA
The DNA here is from genome assembly GCA_949130495.1 of Sambucus nigra. Lineage (NCBI taxonomy): Eukaryota > Viridiplantae > Streptophyta > Magnoliopsida > Dipsacales > Adoxaceae > Sambucus > Sambucus nigra. The sequence continues at coordinate 215,157,627 of OX422214.1, read as the reverse complement.
AAATCAAGGTTAAAGTGTAAAGGACATAAAATGTTAATTTTCAAAGTGTAACACAGTGGGATAGTAAAGTCTCGAGTTTTATCTTCGATCATCATTTGTAAAATATCAAAAAACATTAAAAGGAATTATGATGACACCAGTAAAAGCAAGAAGGGCTCGGAGCCCTTGGCTGAAAAACCGTAAACACTAACTAGAGCATATCGTGCGCATAGCCGGCGGTGTAGAGCCCTTGGAAGTCTGCGGTATTGGAAAAGTCTGAGAAAAGATAAAGGGAATTTGGAACATTTCAAGAAATGGGTTGTGTAATAAAATGTATTAATACAACCAAACTTCAAGGAACAAATAAATGTTCCGGTAAATGTTGAAATAGACAAGTAAATGTATAATTGATAAATGTCCATAAAGTGAGTAGAAAGTTAAAGTCTGTGGGGGTAAATGGGCAATCAAGAAATCTAAGCATTTAAACCCATAATTATTAAAATAATGTGTTGTAAAAAGGTTTTTAAAAGATTAAACAAGTATTTTCTTACACGATGTGTGCGTGTGTTGATGGGGTGAAATTCAACGAAAATACTAAAGTGTATTAAAGTAAACAAATGCATGGTTCCGGTAAAGGAATGTGTTTGTATAAAGTGAGTGTTGTGGTTTTAAGTGTTGAACCGAGTGTATTAAGTAAAGTGTGAAAATGCTAAGGGTGAGTAATGGAAATCCCTATAAGATTAAGGTATATTAATCTGGATAAATAAGGTTTTCGAAAGAAAAACCGTTTTATGCATTAAATATATATATATACACACACACAAACGCATACTATATGGTTGCATGTACACATAGGCATAAGGTGTTGAGTATACTTTCTATCGTTTGTTCTATATTTCATTTTTATATTTCTCATTGGGCGTAGACTCACACCAACGCTTATTAAGGTAGGTTGGTAGATGTTTCATATTTTGAGGGAGTTACACAGGTAAGTACCTTATTTGTTTTTACGTTAGTAGCTCTGTTTACTTGGACTTCGGAGTGCTCCTCATGGGTCTCTCACGTAGTTTATTTTGAAATAGGGAATAAAATGCTAAACAAGTGAAACTTTAATTAAAATGACTAGAAACATTGTATAGATTTTTTCGCTGCATTTCACACCTAATGCCCGGGTAGGACCGGGTTGACTACGGGTAACCTATAATTTCGGGTCAGGGCGTTTCATTCAAACTTACAAAATAGACATGTTTCCTAAAACTAAAAAACCAAAAGACAAAGGGATTTCACTTAAGGCTGGCATAGAAAAAGTAAGGAGACGTATAGAAAGAGAGATGAGACATATAGAAAGGGAGAGGAGATGTCGTTCAACTCTGAGTACAAATTTGATTTAGATGATTCATCCCATTAGCTAAAAATTTAAAGAAATTTCTTACACTTAAAAATAATGGCACGCGTAAAGATAAAAATAATTTTGAGAAAAATAAAAGTGGGAAGATATTTGGAAAAGATAAAAAGGATGCCCCGAAGAGAGAGGAAGAGAGGTGTTATGAGTGTGATGGGAGAGGTCACAAAACATATGAGTGCCCAACTAGGTTAAAGTGTTAAGGCAAGGAAAAATTTTCCTTAAATGCCACTATAGTTACCACATTATAGGACCCCATAGGTCCCTAGAACCTCCCCATCTCACTATAAACCCTAGGTATCACTCCGAGTACCGATCTAGAGCCCACTGACACCCTCGGGCCCCGTTTGACCTTGGTTAACTCTATGGTCAGATAAGAGATCTTTAAATATTTGATGGGACCTAAATACCCTTTCTAATGGTCCACCTCGTGCGCAAATCCGCATAACGGTTCAGACGAACGGACCATTTTACCACCAAAGACCGGTTTGGAGGCCACCGGGCACTCCTAGGCCCCGAATTGACCCCAATTAACTTCAAAGAGAGAGAGAAATCTCTGTAAATATTTGAAGGAAACTGAAACCCCTTTCCAACGATCTTCCCCATGCATAAAATGGCATAATTAGACAAACGATAAGTTTTCCCCTAAAACTTGATCCGAAGGCCACCGAGTACTCTCGGGCTCCGTTTGACCAAAGTCAACTCATCATCTTGAATGAGAATAAATTAATCTCCTAAGATCACTGAATACCCTTTCTAAAAGTCTGCCATGTCCGTGATTCAGACCTACGGTATGGAAGAACTTTCCACTTTACTCTGAGAGGTGCCCAGGCACTTTTGAGCCTCGGTTGGCCAATGTCAACCTTCAGAACTAAGAAAAAGTCTTTGTAAAGTCAAAGTACATCTTCTAAACTTTCCAACGGTCCATCCCAAGACCGATTATGACTTACCATACTGACGAATGATCCGTTTGCATCCGATGATCTCACGTCCAAAGGACCAATGTGCACTTTCGAGCCACATTTGACCCAAAATCAACTCCCGAACCTAGGAGCAGTCCAAGGACTCTTGAAGGTGTCTAAAATACCTTTCTAACGGTATGCCCAGTGCATGATTCAAATTAACAATATGTGTTCTATGAACGTTTTTCTAGGAAGATGTGCATTGGACTGCCAATTGGCAGGTCCAAATCCCTGCCTATCGGCATAGTGTCTGGAGTCACATGCCGATAGGCACCCCCAGGGGTAGGACGATCGACACCCCCTAAACCTATAAATAGGGGCCATGACCTCACTCCAAAGGCAATAAAGACAACATATCCATCTGCATTAGTGATCTTAGCAACATTCCCTCAAAATCAGCGAAGTTCCTCATGTGAAGTTCCATCCAAGCTTACATTCTCATCCTTCTCATACCCAATTTCGAAAATATATTTCTCTCTCATCAACATTCGTCAACACTCAACATAGTTCATCCAATATTAAAGATCAAGCTTCAAAGAAGGTCCAATTCGTTCCCTCTCTTTTTAAATTCCTTATTTTTGCATAATAAACATTAGATTTATAATCTAGCTCTTATTTTAGTTCATAAACATTAATATCTACACTTTTATTAGCATATTGCACATACTTTATTCTCTACAAAAATCCCAAAAAACAAATTAAAGAGGGTTACACCCGTAGATTTCGAACGAAATTATCCATCACACTTTTTCAAAAACCTAAAAAACACAGTTTCTACACATACACATAGAATAAAATTTCGTTCGGATCTATGGGATAAACCCCATCCCTATGCTACATTCGAACTACGTGGACTTTGATGCCTTGATGGGCTACGTAGGCATCTCAGATTAAAATTTGAGACTTGAGTCCAATTTCCCAATTTTTTTAATTTTCCAAATTCCCAAATTTTTTGAAATCTCCCGTTTTCACGCGCACACGCACACACACACACACAGATATATATATATATACTAGTAGTGACCCGTGTGATGCACGGTCGGGTGTAACGCATTTTGAATTATATTATTCAAATAATATACAAAAAACTTATAATATCGTCGCGTAGATAAGCGAACATGTCGTTGTTCATTTGAGCGTATAATTCTCAATGTTATTAATATTAAATGTCATACAGAAAACATAAAATATGGTTTTGATGTCATCTTTGTGTTAACTAATATCTTAGTAACTGCTTTAAGGATTTTTTTTAGTTAGACCCATTTTATGACCATTTTCTTGTGATCTGGCTAATGTGTAAAACATATATCGTGTATTGCTTCAAGTGGACACATGTGAATTACATAAAATAACTAATATGTGTTTAACACGTGAGTTATTAAAAAAATAATCGTAGTCATAACCATGAACATATAAATTTAACTAATATGGTGAAAAATGCATATGAATTGAAATGAATATGAGGAAATGAATGTCCGGAACTACATTGTCGTAGAACAAAATATAGTTTGAAAAGTCAAATTAGTAAAAAAAAAATACGTATAAAAGTTAATTTTAAAATAAAGTAGTAGTTCAAACAGGTAATAAGCCATAGAAAATTTAAAATACATTAATAGGCTGTAAGTAAAAGTAAATATTGATGCAACATATGTTCTAACAAAAAATTTCAAATGTGGACACTACATACTTTATTCTTCTTAACTGGCAATGAACCGTTAATAAAGGTACATGCATGTGTCAAGCTTTTCTATTTTTTCGTTTACATATCATATAGTGCATACTTTTGCTTATAAGAATTGTTATTATTAATTAATTTAATTTTTGTATAGAAATAAATAATTGTATATTTATGTTTCGTAATCTCGTTTTTGATATTTCTATTCTTAAACTATTTAATTGTTAATTTTTATTTTACTACAAATAAGTATGGTTTTTTACTTATGTTATTGACGAACTTTTTTATTTGATTAAAAATTAATGGAATGGGATGTTGCAAATAATTGATCAACATCGTTAGTAAATGTACGGGCATGTGCCAAGTTTTTCTATTTTTCGTTTACATATCATATAGTGCATACGTATGTTTATAACTATTGATTTTTTTAATTAATTTGATTTTTGTATAAAAATTACTAACAGTCTATTTACGTTTTATACTCTAGTTTTTAATATTTTTATTCTTAAATTATTTCGTTGTTAATTTTTGTTTTATTACAAAGAAGTATCATATTTTACTTGTGTTATTGATGCAGTTTATTATTTGGTTAAAAATTAATGCCATGGAATGTTGCAAGTAGTTGATCAAAATCATTAATAAATGTAAGCTCTTTCATCTAACATAACGTATCTCTTTCTCAATGGATCGAAGAAAGGAATCTAACAATTAATGTAGAAATTTCCAACAATATCATTATTTGTAGTTCAGTCAATATCATTATTTGCATATGGGGGGCTCCAATACGGGAGAAACACCGACTCTCCGTGACACATTTTTTTAGGAAAATTGCGTTCATTTTATTTTATTTTTGTATCTTAAATATTTATGGGTACTCCTAGAAACCAACTCAATATGAATTTGTTTCGGTATCTTAAAAAATGGATTATTAGTTGACAGTTTTTAAGTTGACTAAAAATGCATAAAACTGATGAGAGAGAGAGCGAAATGGGTGAGGGTTATGATAGTCTAGTTAACTGAAAAAATAATAGTAAGGCGATCGGTTTTATAAAACAAAACTCACAAATTTAAAACACTAAATAAAACAAATTAAGTAAACTACTAAACAACCCAACAATGAGGTGGGTGTATCTATATACACACACACACACACCTGCACACTTCACAAAACAACATCATCAAAGAAACCACCCAAAATAATCCAGAACCCATATCACAGGAACCACTCAAAAACAAACCAATGAATACGTGTATATATACACGCTTCGAAAACACAACAGCAAAATCGAAGAAACCGCCACAAAACCCCAAAAATCTACAAAATCAATCACATAAACTCATTAGTGATTGAGAGAAACTTATATTACACACACATACACACACACACATACACACATACACATCACAAAACTCTTCTAAGATTTAACAATGTATTTGGTTTTATATTCAAATAAACCACTCCAATGAATAATCCTAAAAAATGCACCAAGTGCATCCTCGATAATAGTATACAGTACCACAAATATATAAATAGACAACTAATAAATCTAATAGGGTAGACTTTGTAGTGTAAAATGGAGTAGAAATATTTTCAAATTTACAGAGTTTGTAGTTTTCAGTTCAACAGGGGGTGGCTTTGGTGTTGTCTCTTTTTGATTTGTGGGTTGAAAGGGTTTGCGTTTTTTGTTTCTCGTAATAGTCAGGAAAATCTTAATAGAAATTGAGAATCACGTGACTACAGGACATGTTTCATCGTATTAAATTTGTATGAAAAAGTATTCTACGTTTCGATTGATAGAGGCATGTGATGTATTAAAAATACTATCAGTAAAACTGTCAATTAATTTTTTACCGCCCTAGGCCATTCTCGTATCTCGTTCAGTTTATCTCCAACCATCACTGTTAGCGAGGTTCCTAATAATTTTGCCCATCCTTTGATCCTAGTAGTACACATAATAGTTGGGTCCACCCATATATGTGTAAGTTGCAGATTTAGAAAGAAAGTTATGCACAACTCTTGCCATTATCATATAGGTGAAACTTAATCAATATGTATATATTTCTATTGAACCGTGCATTCCTTTTGTCTCCCTTAATAAATATATGTTTTAAAATTATACACCTCTACACACACATGTTGAGGTCCTAATTGCCAAGCGTTATATAGGGCTGATATTAGACCCCCAATTGTAAGCCAATGAATTATTCCTTACTCCTCCCCACCCCAGTTGCCAGAAATAAAATTAAAAACAATAAAAGAATAAAAGCGAAGATTATTTGAGATTATGTACTTCTCTCTTGCTGTGTATCCATCCAGTTGCTTATCATCACCGTTTTCAGTTTGTAAATGGGTCAGAGTCAATACATGTGCGATTTATATTGTTTTCTCGTGGGTTGACTGCCAGTGATGACAGAAAGTATGAGAGCATTGACTGGTAAAACATGGGATATAGAAATTAAAAAATAGGAAAACAAAACTAATAAAGATAGGACATACCTGTTTTGAAGTAAAAAACAAAAAAACATTGTATCACTCACATCCCCAAGCACAACATGATAGACAAATTAAAATAATTTAACAACAGAAACCAAAAGCTCATACTTACACGCACATAGAAAAGAACCTGAACACAAAAAATGTTTTGAAAGAAAGAACCATATGGATAATTGAACTCTGTAAACATGAAAATCAAGAAAACACAGCCCGAGAGTAAAGAAAATCTAAACACCATACTTTTGAATAGACTTAAAGCATGGTGAAACACAAAGGTGATATAAACAAACACCAATACAAAATAGAATCTCGGTCTAACAAAAATGAGAACATTTTTTTCCTGTGTTACTTGTTATATCCGGTTCAGTTAAGAATGGTTGATATTTTAAACGAAAATGGAATCTATCTATACTATACTCCACTGTGAAGCAAAAAAATCCAAAAGAAACCAACAAATTAATAGAGAGAGAGAGGAGTGTGGAAAAAAATCTCACCAGAATGGAATACATATCTACTCAAAGTTGTCATCCTACAAAAAACCAAGAGAAGTTAAACCATAACTTTTCGGACAATATGTTAGATTTAGAATGACACAGATAACACCGTAATTGTGATAAGTTGTTTATACTAATCTGTTAAAAAAAGAAAATCTGAAAGAAGTCACTAAAAATTGAAAGGCGGAGGGGGGAGGGACTATAGAAAATAACTCACTGAAATGATAGATTTGTATTCAAAGTTTACAGATCTGAGAGGGCATTAAAGGTCGTGAATATGAGAGCAGAGATAGGAGAGTGTTTTTTCTCTTATGGGAGATGCTTGAAGACACGGAGGGTATGTGGTAGTTCTAAAAGAGACGTGATATGTGGAAGTTTTAAAAGTGACGTGGGTGCATGGGTATTCGAAAGTTACGAATTTGATGGGTGAATAGACTTCTTAGAATTTACATGGAAACATCATATGTAGCCACGTGTATTTTTTAAATAAAAATAATTCAAAACTCTGAAAAATTAGGATTCAACTTTTGGAGGCTTCTCAAGGCTCAACTATATATATATATATATATATATATATATATATATATATATATATATATATCATGCTTGTTTATTCAACACATATTATCCTTTCCTAATAACAATCAATATCACAATGAATGCACAAATCATACGCTCTACATATGTTGTTTGGGAACAATCCTATGGATGACCTCACTCTACCTTGCCCATGGTATGAGTTAAATGATTTCGATCTCCATTATACAAACACACACACACACACACACACACACACACACACACACACACACACACACACACACACACAGTTCACGGGGACGTATAGGATAATAATAATAACACTAGACCATGAGAGACCAAAAGGGAGGCACGGGTGCCTAACACCTTCCCAATTCGTAACTTAGCTGCCAAACCTTCGAACTATTGGTTTCGTATGCATCAGTTTGTCCATGATGCTGCTCTCGTGAAATGGCAAAATTTTTTTTACCTATTTTGTGCAAAATATGAAGGTGAATCTATCTCTTCACATTCAACCCCACACAGACGACGACCGAAGCAACCTTTCCAAAAGGGGTGAGATACCATGGCACAACTTTCCCTATGGGAGATGTATCTCTCTCGGTCTCCCCCGGCGCCGCCGGGATGGCCACAGTGGGGACTCCTCTGGGGACTATTTTTAAGTGGGCTAGACTCTATTTGCATGGGTGTTTTACTTTCTTGTATATTGCCCTATTTTTATGTTCCCCTTATTATTCCCTGTACATATGTACCCTATGCTTATGCCACTATTCACTCACTTGTAGAAGTTTTTCGTGTACACTTCACACCACGTGCACCCAGGATCACGTATAGACACATGTTGCACATACCACCCACTCTCACTTGTTATCCATGCTCTATTGTTTATACTTGTACCTCATTCTCGACTCGGAATGATTAATAGAGATACTCTCTCCATAAGTTACTAATCAAAGAATCATGCATGATACACACAACATCACCAAAGAGCATTGCAATTGAGAAAATGTTATCCCGTAACTGGGGAGTCACTTCGTGATGAGCGCTGGTCCAGGAGGTCTCAGTTAACTTAAGCGATATAACTCTCACCTTCCAATAGTTAAGTAACTTAAATGTATATCTAACAGTTCCCCCGCATCATACCGCGTGACCGAAGTCATGACGGGAGGTATATCGTAGGGAACTCATTCATGTACGTCGAGTGTATCGAATTCTCTCTCATAGGTACCGTCCCCACGAGGTATATAGTGAGGCAATTCACGTACACTCAGGTATATCAAATGGATTGTCCACACGTATCGATTTCCCTCAAAAGCAAGACTTGTATCATTGAAGTCACGCCAAAGGGGGGAATACTTTCCAATTAACCCAACAACTGCATACCTGCATATCGGTGTCAAGCCTGGGACACACATATTACATGGTCGGTTTTGACTCGGAACTTTGCCAAAATTTTGGGTTGGCCTGTAAAAATTGCTTGGTAACAAGTCCAACCCTAGTTTCTATATATGGTAAACCCAATCTTTCCAGGCTCGGGTCCCGTCCGCATTTATTTTTTGCATCTAAGCAAATTTAGTAGAAGTCAGAACCTAAGAAGCATAATAATCATGTTGAGACCCATCTCTCGTCTTTTTCTCTCTCTTCCCAAAAGTGTCCAAAAACATTTTTCCTCTTTTATCAAAAATGCCAAAATACATTTTTATCCTAATGTTTTCCAAAAATGCCGGGAAAAAAAAATTTCCTCCTTTTCTAAAAATAACAAATTTCCTTCTTTTTTCTCTTCCTAAAATAAATCTTTTTGTCCTTATCAGATCGATCTCATACCCTTGGTCTGTCTCTCTAATAGCTTCGGTCTTCAGTCAAATTGCCCCGATGTTTTGTCAGTACCCTTACTTCTTTTGAATTCGAGATCCACCCGCCTTCCATGGAGGACATGGATCAAGTGTCAAATGTACAGCTAAATTTATTGACAGTTCTAGCTCATCTCACTACCAAAATTGACAACCTTCAAACCGAGGTTCATGAGATGTAAAGAAATCGTGCCCCTATCCCTGAAGAGATCGAGGTCCTCTTCCCCCGAGCTATGGGTATGCCTATACCCCAACCTATTTGGGTTATCGAGGACTACCAACAAGCTCCCCATGCTCCTCCTACTAATAAGCGGCTGCCAGCGCATATACCTATGCCAAACTTTGCTCAGTGAGGGGTTAACTTACCCGTGACTATTGACATGAAAGAGGAAGAATTGAACAAGTTTAAGGCATACCTGAAGATGTTGATTAAGAAGTTAGATCAAGTCAGACTCATTGGGGACTACATGGACTACAAGCACATTTCTCCCTATCCTAAAGCCAGGTTACCGAAAAAATTCAAGATGCCCAATATCGAGAAGTTCAGAGGTAGTGGACTCCCAATCGTTCATATCCATAGATATAATAGAGACATGACTCTCCTAGGGTGCTTCTGAAGAAATAATGGCCCAGATGTTCCAGCAGATTGTGAAAGATGGCTATCTCTATTGGTTCTTATCCCCTGAGGAATCCAGAATCCGTAGTTGGGAAGATGTTGCCCGTGAGTTCATGTCACAGTACAAGTACAACGAGGAGCTAGAGGTTACTTATCATGACTTAGAGATACTTAAGCAGAACCTTTGTTAATCATTCATCAACTTCATATCAAGGTGGAGAGAAAAAGAAGCTACCATGACCAATCGACCTTCCGAAGAAGAATAGGTCATTATCGTAAAGAAAAACTTCGTACTCCATCTCCAAGCAACGATGGGAAGATAATATTACCCTCACTTTAGAGAACTCCGAGAAGAAGGAATGGAAATCGAAGAAATATTTGCCAAGACAAAAGTTGAATCGAGGAATACATCTAGACAGCTTGCTCCTATAAAGTTTGAAAAAACTGCAAGTACCACGGTGTCTACCATCAACAACATCTCTCAGCCTGTCACTTCATTGACACCAGAAAGTCTCCTAAACCTAGTCCGAAAGGAATATACCGAGCTTTATGCTCCTCTCTCCAAAGTCTATCAGGACCTCTTGAGCCGAAATCTGATCAAACCATTAGATCCCCATCCATTACAAACCCACTTTCGAAAAACTTTAAACCTAATACCCATTGTGACTTTCATCAAACTGCTAGCCATACCAGTGGCCAATGTTTCCATCTTCAAAATGTGAGTTAAGGCGTAATTGATTGAGGTGTCATCGCCCCACCATCTAACCCCAAACCAAAAACTACACATAATGTACTCCTTAATCATGCAAATGCCATCTTCCTGGTAGAAGACCCAAAATTTGACCCATCTACCCGAATCATGCCAAGTGAATCACTAGTCATACCCATATACTCTCCAAAACCTCTCCAAACATGCCCATATTTCCTCTTACACCCTACCAGCTATGCCGATCAAGCCTTATCCCAACTCACCAGAGCATGCATCGATGTTCGCACCCGTTCTGGAGGTAAAGATATGGAACTATCAGAAGAGCTGAACCAACTCTTAGAATTCATAAAAAAAATCATTGGCTTATCAAATTATCTATTGAGCCTTGAAAAATATTCAACAAAAGACATTAAAAAATCCACTATCTATTTTACGTCAAGCAATATGTGGAGCAACTCCTGATATATCAGTAAAAGCAAGATATGTGGGTGGATCGAATCATCAAGTTCCCATTGAAATATGATCCACACAAGGAAAAGCATTGCGAAAGTCTTAGGCAAATCCAAAGAAGGTGTTCTGGTACGTTCATCACAAAATATTTTTAGATCCTAATACACCCAATGCCAGATAGATGCCAAGAAGTACAAGCCTAAAAAAATAATATGTTCCCCGACCACTCCTTCATAACTCCAAATACCCAAATTTTTTAGAGTGCCTTATGTGTTACTCCAACCGCCTAAAATTTCCCTCTTAGATGACCATCGACTGTCATAGATACAGTGGGTTGTTCTTAGAAGCTCGAAATGGGCCCGAGAGTCAGAAAATTAGGTGGTGCCAATCGACAAAGTCAGTCTAGATGACATGGTCCAAATCATGACATATTTATTTTGATAGACTAGTGATATTTGTACTGTATTTGAGCTACTCGATGCTTTGAAATTATAAGGAAAACTGGTACCTTCATTTCTGCATTTCCCTGTCGAATGGGAGGAATTATACAAAGAGGTCATGGAAGTTGTGGAGTGTATTGACTTTTCATGGAAAGACAATATCGCTGCCATCGGATGGGGGGAAGATTTTGAAGATTTAGTTGAAGAGTAAGATTAAGAAAAGACTAGTTTGATAGCCAACATATGTAGGATGATATCATTCGAGGAGCTACTAGAAAAAATTAATAAGGTAGTTGAACAACCCAAAATCGATGAAGAAATATGATTTCTATTTTCCCCTTCTTTTGTAAATCGCATGACCAGGTCAAGAAGACATTACCAAATCCCAAGTCTACAACTATTAGCGAACGATAAAGGAAAGGGTTCTGAGAATCTTCATATGCTAGAAATAACCCTCGAGAATAGCAATATCCTCGATCAACTAAAGAAAACACAAGCCAATATCTCTTTATGGGGACTCTTTATGTCTTCCCAACTGCACCAAAATTCCCTAATCAAGCTACTCTTAGGACCCACAATTCATCCCTCAACCACGCTATAAGAAGCGATGAATCTAGTCAAATCCTTGACTTATACTCGAATCCTCTCCTTTTCTAAAGAAGAAATCCCCAAGACTGGTCTTAACCACAATCATGCCCTTAATATCTACGTTGAAGTTTTGGGGAAAGTTGTCCCCATTTCTCTCGTCGACAATGGATCAACTCTGAATGTTTTCCCGTTAAGAACCCTCAATTATCCGGGATTAAAATGAGCGACCTTGCTCTAACCTCTGTTGTCGTACATGCTTACAATAACACCCGTTGAGAAGTAATGGGATCTATCAAGCTTGTAATAGGGGCTAGACCTATAAAATCCATCGTAGAATTCTAAGTCATTGACATCCCAGCATGTTTCAATTTTCTTCTCGGAAGACTGTGGCACCATAGCGTCAAAGTGGTGTCCTCTTCCCTTCATTAGAAATTGAAGTTCTTCACCAACGGGCATGTCATCACCATCTTGGGCGATGATGACAACACCAAGAATATAAGCACCAGTAATCCAATACTCAAAATACAACACGAAGTGAATGATATGCTTCTATCAGGAATCCAAGTTGAACCACTCCTACTCCCAGCAGTGGATGACTTCAAAGATAGGATTTTTCCAGAATATAACCCTCATGGAAATGCCAATTTAATCCAGATGTTCAAAAACATACACTTCATGCCCGGACTGGTCTTAGGACGAAGACATCAAGGGATAATTGAACCCATTGTGTTGAAGGAGGTCTTTCCTCCCTTTGGCTTAGGCTATCAGTCATCAGGAGAAAAACTCAGATTGATCCATCAACCTAGACTGAAGAGGGGGTTAGAATGCACCATAATTGTCCCAAGACATTCCCTAAATGGAAGATTCATCAAAGAGGGTGAAGATTTCCCTTCCGCGGCGTCCCTGAACCTTGGTATGAACATGTAGACAAGAGGATGAAACCAGGAATGGAGATCTTCTTTCAAGATAGCTACCCATGGGCTGAGAGTTCCCAGCACTGTGTACAACCACTCACTGAAGAGACTACAGTTGATACCGAGGATTTTGAGGGCAGTGACTCTAAGAACTCTTTTAATTTATAGATACTGGGGCTAACACTCTACATGATCCATTCATGGGCCACATCTTCTAATCCATCTCGCCTTATCAAAGATGCTGATACACCTCTTTTCAACTGGCTAAATCTGTGACACATGCTAATGTTCAACCTAACCCCTATGTTTATCCCCTTTCCCCTTTAGTTGTTTCCCCTCACTCTGATGTAATCGAGACCTCATTTGATGAGGTTCTCAATGTTATTTTTCCTATTAATAAAATAAATGAAGATTTTGAGTATCTTGTTGTGACTTACATTATTTGTCTTAATTCTAATCAAACTCTTAATGATGATGATTTTGCAAATGAACAATTCTTAACTGATCTAAATAGGGTTAATAACAAACAACATAACTGCATTCAAGTTAATGAAGATGAAACTGTTTTTATTAATTTCATTTTAGTACCCAAATGTGTGATATTATGATAGGGGCCACCCTTAATGAGCATGAGAGCGCACAACTCAAAGAACTACTAACGAAATTTATGGATGTCTTTGCATGGTCCTACGATGATATGCCTGGCATTGACCATGAGATAGCACAACATGAGATTCCAACTCTCTCGGAATGCAGATCGATCAAACAGAAACTGCAAAAGCTCTGCACCGAATCGTCACTCAAAGTTAAAGAAGTAGTCAAGCAACTGAACGTGGGCTTCATTTGTGTGACCAAATATCCTACATGGATAGCCAATATCATACCCGTGCTGAAATCAGAAGGGAAGGTTCACATGTGTGTCGACTACCAAGACTTAAATAATGCCTCTTCGAACAATGATTACCCATGATCCAACATTGACATAATTGTGGACAATACGGCAAGTTATGGTCTCAGGTCATTCGTCGATGGGTTTTCCAGATATAATCAGATCAAGATGCACCCAGATCACCAAGAGAAAACATCATTCATCACCCTTTGGGGAACCTTTTTCTACATCGTCATTCCATTTGGACTAAAAAATGTAGGGGCTACCTACCAGAGGGCTGCCACAACCATCCTATATGATCTGATACACAAGGAAGTCAAAATCTATGTAGATGACATGATTATCAAGTCCAAGACTAGGGAATGCTATTTTCCCTCTCTCCGAAAGTTCTTCGACTAACTGCGATAGTACCAAATATGTCTTAACCCATAAAAATGTGTCTTTTATAATTACTAAAGGAAAACCCTTGGGATTAATGGTTAGTGAGAAAGGAATCGAAGAATATCCTACCAAGATAAAGTCCATACTTGATATGCCACCACCTCTAATGGAGAAGGAAGTTCGGGGATTCCTTGGGAAATTACAGTATATAATCCAGCTCATCAGCCAACTAACTTCCATCTGTTAACCCATATTCAAACTCCTTCGAAAGGATTCAACCAAAGTCTGGAATGAAGCTTACCAAGAAGCCTTCAACCGTATGAAGCAATACCTAACCCAACCTCCGGTGCTGATGTCACTGCAGCCTAATCTTCCATTACTCCTATACCTAATCGTAATTGATACTGTAGTTGGGGCTTTGCTAGCCCAATACCTTGAATAAACTCGTAAAGAGAGATCCATCTACTATGCCAGTCAAAAGTTAGCCAACTATGAAGTTAACTACACCGCCTTGGAAAAAGCATGTGTCGCTCTTATCTGGATTACCCAAAAGTTACGACACTACATGATCACCTTCCCTATCAAGCTTGTATCCCAAATGGATACCATCAAGTATCTACTTTAGAAGCCTTCCCTATCCAGCCTAATGTCCCACTGGTTGATGCTCCTAGCCAAATTCAATATTACCTATGTCACCCAAAAGGTTATGAAAGGAAGAGCCATCTCTGACTACCTTGCTTACTACCCTGTGGAGGAGGCCGTTGTTTGGATCTTTGAGTTCCCGGATGAGAATACCCACTGTACCTCCCAATATGACCTTCGATGGAAAATGTTCTTTGACGGCACTGCCAACAAAAAGGTGTATGGAATTAGGACCCTCCTAATTTGCCCTGATGACTCTCATACTTCTATTGCCATCAAGCTGAACTTTTCTTGCACTAACAACAACACTGAATACGAGGCATGCACGATGGGCCTCAAAGTCGCTCTCAAGAATGAAATTTGATACCTCAATGTCTATGGGGATTCAACCCTCATCATCGGTCAAGTACTTAGAAAATGGAAAGTCAAGGATGAGAAACTCTTACCCTCCCATGCCCACCTAGAAGATCTAACTTTCCAATTCCAAGAAATCACCTTCCATTACCTGCCTTGAGCAAAGAACAACCTAGCTGACACCCTTACTACCTTGACCTCCATGATTTACATGCCCAAGGGAATGACCATGGCCCCTTTCCTTGTCAAAAAATAAGACAAACCGACCCACTGATACCAAATTGAGCTTAGCACGGAGGAAGATCCCGAAATAGCCGACTGCTGGTACTATGATATTTGACACCTCCTCAAACATGGTAGGTATCCCCAAGGATTTGATAAGAAAGACTAAGCAACTCTTCGTAGTCTGGTTGCCCAGTATATTATTTATGATAAAACAGTATTTAAGAGAAACTTTGATGGAGCCCATTTGCACTGCATCGCAGGGGATGACATTAAAGAAATGAAATAGAAAATCCACAGCGAGGAATGCGGACCCCATATGAACATCCATATGATTGTCAATCCAGAGGGGTAACTTCTGGACTACCATGGTTCAAGATTGCACAACCTACGTTTAAATATGCCTAAAATGCCAACACTTTTTTAACCTACAGCCCCGCGGGAATTGTATAACATGACTTATCCCTGTCCGTTCTCCACATGGGGCATTGACATCATAGGGAAAGTTACATCGAAGGAATCCAACAGGCATGAGTTCATCCTAGTCGCCATTGACTACCTCACCAAATGGGCCTAAGTCGAGTTGTATGCAGTCCTGAATGCCAAAAAAATGGCCAAATTCATCAAGAAAAACATCATTTGTCAATTTGGTGTCCCACACGAGCTGGTATTAGAAAACAGGATACACTACGAGGCAAAAGTTATAGAAGTGGTCGACGAGTATGGAATTCAGAGACACAAATCTTCTCCATACCGACCTCAAACCAATGGTGCAGTTGAGGCAGCCAATAAGAACCTTAAAGACATTATCAATAAGATGATCGAGAGTAGTCGAGATTAGGCCGACAGGATCCCTTATGCCCTCTGGGGCTATCGAACTTTAGTTCAAACCACTACTGGGGTTACCCCTTACTCTTTAGTCTACGAAATGGAAGGAGTCCTAACCATGGAGATAGAAATCCCTTCGCTATATGTCATGGTTGAAAGCAAAGTCAGTGAGGAAGAATGGCACCAAAGCCGTCGTGACGAGCTGTCCCTCTTGGATGAAAGAAGGCTAAAAGCTCTATATCACATACAAGGGTACCATCGCCACATAGCGCAATCATTTAACAAGAGAGTCAAGGACCACGATGTTTGAGAAGGGGGTTTAGCCCTCAAAGAAATAGTAGAGCCCAATTAGTGAAGAAGATCCGGTTGGAGAAGATCGCTAAGCTCACTGACCTTGATGGAGAAGAAATGGCGCATCCAGTCAACCTGGATCGTCTTAAGAAGTTCTTCCCCTAGTTCAAAATCTCGGCTTCATTTCCCCTAATCCGAACTACGTGGGTCCTGAACATCTAAAAACCTTTTTATTACAAAAAAAAATTCAAAACCCTCAGAGTTATGTAGGCAACTCATTCGCCTTACATGAGCACGACCCCCTTCTTTTTCACAAAATGCTATTCTTTCCTTATCCCCGGGAACGAAAGTTCATTTTAACATAAACATGAACAAAAGGATTATGTATGCCTTGGAGATTTATGTAGATAATTCAAAATGCAAAGGTCATCAAGAGGCACAACTAGATGATAAAAAATTCTTTTATTTCATTATTTAAAATTTCAGTACGATTATATCGGCATAGGGAGTCAAACGACTTCCCTTGTCAAGCCCATTCCTACCTTTTTAAAAAACCCAGATAAAAATAAGCCCCACTACTCCTAAAAATCACCCTCCAATTATTTCCAAAGTACAAAACCACACCCATTACAAAAGTATCACAAAGTCCTACCCACAACTTCCAGAGGAACTGGACCCATCCTTACTCATGTCCTGGGGTCACTAAAGTTCTCCTTCATGAATGGAGTGGCGTAGACACTCCATAGAGTGATAATCCCAGACTAGCTTGGGGAAAACCATAAGGCCTCCCTCCATGGTGTCAGATATATCAAACCACCTATTCTGAGTATCCACAACTAGTATCTTGGACACTACTTTCTTCCACAACTACTTCATGTAGTCCCCAGAGACGGGCCGAACTCTACTCAGAGATTGGGAAGGATGGGTCGACAGATAAGGATTCTCCTACAGCTACAGAGATCGAAGATGAATGCGCATACGCTCTGTCAGGTCCTCCACTGGAAAGAAGTTCGGTGTTAATGGTGGCACAATTTGTTACCAACCAAATTGGCACAACAGGCGCCAGGGAAAGTATAAGGGGGTCTACCTGAGGCTAACCAACCGGACATATTGGTACTCCCTGAGTTCTAGAATAGGTAGGAACTCCCCCCACTAAGGCACTGACTGTTGCAATCCTTACCCCATCTCTCAACATCTAGGCCCACGCTAATGAAATAGAGTGAGAAGAATTTTGGCACTACCGACAAAGGATACTCAGGTGGGACCGCCATACAGAACCTATCTGACAGCCACATAAACACCATCATGGGGCTCCCTCTCAGAAAGTTAGAACGATCCTCCCGTCAAGCATCTAGACCATTCAAAGTCTCTCGCAGTATCACTACCACAAGATTATGACGGTACGACATCCAAGAAATAATAGCCGTAAGTTGGGGGTCCACTACTGTTTCCTTAGTCACCAATAACACTTTTAAAACCAGACCCAGAATAACAGCCCAAACATAGTCGACATCGCCCATGCCTTGCAAATGCACTGACTGTAGAACCACCGGAAGAGAAATCATTCCTCCCGTGATTAACGAGCTGGATGCCAAAGGCGAAATATGGAGAAGCCCAACTAATGACTCCCTAAGAGAATGGAAAAACTCGGGAAAAGCTGCAGCAATGCTAGGATTTATCCCCAGCATGGTAGAAAATTCCTCATAGGTAGGGCAAATTTTATCCAACCTGAAGTGAAATACATGATCCTCAAGATACCAAAACTTAACTACCTCCATCAGTATATTCCACTCAATGGCCCGGTTATGCCACAAGGAGACTGGCTGCATGTGGAAGGCATCATAATCAACATTATAAGAACACATTGCTTCTAAGGATGCAAGGTAATTGGCAAAATCAATGCTACCAGGGAGAGCCATCTTGAAAAATAAAAATATAATAGGCAAGTAAGAATGTGATAAAGAAAGGAAATGAAATGAAAGTGTGAGGAGAAAAGCCCCATACACACCCCTGTTTATACTTGAAAACTCTCAACCAAAGACAAGAAACCCTGCATAAATCAGAGTAAAACTTGCCCCACCAAGTACCAAGAAATTGAAGAAAGTGAAATCAAAGGCTTGCGTTGATTGGACTAGACTGATACGCCTATAGGCAGGACAGGGGTCATGGTGATCAACAACCCCCTATTTTGGGAAAATTCCCTTTTTCCTCTTTTGTCAAAATAAAAAAAACCAATAAAAATAATTTTTATCTTAAGAGAATTCCGAGTTTCTTCATGCTTTTACTTATCCCATTTTAAAATAAAATCCTTCTCAACTCAATTTTCAAATTATTTTTATGGTCTCAGCAACAAAGTAAAAAGAGAATGTGAATTAATCACTGAAATGGAAATTAATAAAAACTTCATCTTGTGACACCCCTCCTAATTCAATACCGGGCGATCACTCCTTTATTAAATTAAAATCAAGGTGAACAGTTGGTTCATTCTTAGCATCACTGTCACAAATGAAAATCTTTTCCAAATTAAACACCTTAATTAATTAAGCTAAGTTTCCAAATCATTTGAAACCTTTATTTCCATTTTATTAAATCTGATAATAAAACCTTTAATCATTAACATATTAAGAGTCACACATTAATAATGAGAATAGAAATGAACATTCAAAAATTTAACCATCAATAATAAATCCCAACATTTAGAACACTAAAGGAAAACATCCTGACAGTAATAAATCCCAAAATAAAGATGCTGAAAGTAAAAAGAATTACAGTCTCGGATAATATCAACTAAATAATGGAAAAGGGCGACACATGCCCCCGCTGGATAAAGCTGAACTAGAAGTAGAGTCAACAATGAGGTCGTCTAAGCAATAGCCTGCAACTCCCACAAAAGCTACAGCGCGTTCCATCCAAAGAATCCTAAGTAAGACACCCCTGTGGCTGGGCACTTGTAGTACATATATATATATATACACAAGAGAGAAGAAGTAACAGCAAACGGGTCAGAGCCCGAATGTAAAACCGTTTTAAAAATAGTTTAGCAAGTATTTAAAATGCTTACCGGCTAATGCAACAGTCATATTAGTACGCGACACTCTCTTGAGAATTCTCACCCCTCATCTAGTGTGCACGTCTATCGTACTAATGAACCCCATTTATCTCTCTAACTTATTCTCCATAAGTTTTAACACGAGAAATTAAGGTTATGATATTCACTTTTAGAAAATCTAACTCTTCAAGATTTCTTATGTTATTTAGAAAAATTCCGTATTGTTAGATCATTTTCGAATACTTACATTGAAGTTGATGAATTTCATACTTTACTTAACTACTATTTTACTCAGTAGAAAGTTCTCATATAGTTATACGTCTATATAATAATTACTCGTATAATATATATACAAACAGCACCCCACATAAAATCTATGGTGCTAGACTTCCATATATAAGTATATATATACCAATCACCCATAAATTATATATATACTAACGGCACCCCACATAAAATTTATGGTGCTGGAATACTCTGATATCAAGTCCCTGTATCACACAAACTAAGGGAAATACTGGTTCGGAATCACTCTCGAACTGTATTAACACAAACACAAACAAAATTGAGGCGAAGCATAGATTCCAAGTCTTTAAGAGGTCAGTACATACCCTCACATCTCTTAGGACCGTCTGAACTATCGATTCGATAGCCTGTACCAAGGATATCTATCTTCTAGGGTACGAGTCAATATCCCCCATAAAGGCACATCGAGATAAGACTGTCCCAGCGCGGTAACCTCAGGGATAACAAGTAGCGCGGGTACGATTTTTACACAGAAATAATATATGCACAATCACACCATCATATATAAATATGTATTCACATCCACATTATTAAATTAGGTACTCTCAGGACCCAAAATTATCATTATCCGTTATTACACGTTTTACTCAATTATATCGTATAACGGCCTCATTCCTTTTTATTCTCGTAATTGATTTATTCTAAACTCACTTCTTGTCACTCGAAGTGTTTTCTTTGTCTAAGTAAAATTTCAATAGGTCCTCTCTCGCCTTCTAATCCAACTTATTAAATGTTTCGATTATTTAATCAACACACGTATGATTTCTTAAGTCTGAAAGTCTTCCCGTTTACCCATTATTTCCCTTCACATCAAAGTTCCACTTTATGGGATTTCTCTTGACCCTACTGGTCCTCTTTATGTTCCATTATATTCTAACAATCCTAATCAAGGTTTACTACGCATAAAATCGGATTAAGCTAACATGAGCAAAAATGCAGTTTTCCCAGGAGGGTCGATCGATCGATGAAGGGTGTCGATCGATCGATCAAGCAGTTATGGCAAAACTGCAGAAAACCCATCTACAGAATTGTTAGCCCAAACTCCTTCAAACCATCATATTACAGTCCCAAACTCCCAACAATTCATACTACAAGTATTGTATACCCATTTAAACAATTTCCTACGTAACACATGCGAATTTTCATCATCTATAACAAGGAAAAAGGGTCAAAATCTTTATAACTCTCAAGAACCCTAATTTTTCTTTAATTTCATATCTTTAAATTCTTTTTCCAGATTTTCTATCACTAATACCATGGAAATTCGTGGATCAACCTCTACATGTGAAATGGATTTCCAGAAATATGACTTCTATCACTATAACGTGCAATTTGTGTCTCCAATTATTGTTTTTCTTCAAGAATACTAATCTAATCAACCTAAGACTAATATAAAAGGATGCATTAACTTGATAAAAGCAAGATAGATACTTGCCTGGAAATTTTGTCTCTGAGTTGTGGACGGATTTGGTGTGGTTGTGTTCCCCGTCGCGCGATCTACGCGTTGGTGGTGACGGCGGTGCAATCGGAGGTGTTCTTGGCCTAGAACTCCTTGGAGAGTTTCTCCTCTTCCTCTCCAATGGCCTTCATTAGTATTACATTGAGTTAACCCTAAAATATGAAAATTTCCATCTGATATAACCCTATAAAATTCGTGGGTTTAATTACCTATAATTATGGAATGTCCAAAACGCCCTCCCGGTGTACTAATTAGGCCTAAAAATGGCCCGAGACCCAAACTAAACCCCCGGGTGCACTTTTCTGAGTATCTCGACCCTTCTGGACACTTTTCCGCAATCAAAACGACCATACGAACAACTTATAATTTATTCACTTTTATTAATCAACATTTAGTCCCGACACGACACAGGCGCGTCCCGACTTAAATTTCCATAATTGTCATTTTATTCACACGTGACAATGTCATAAAAATAAATCTCATATATTACTATACTCATCCAGTAATATCCAACAAATAATAAATTTCCAATAATTAATAACTCTCGTCACGCTAGTAAATATTAAAAACAACATTCCGGATTGAAATTAAATTAATTTATCTCAATTAAAATTAATAAATCCCATAATTTAAAAGCCATAAAAATACGGGGTATTACATACATCCCCCCTAATAACGGAATTTCATCCCGAAATTCGAAAAATAAGGCCTATTAGGTAGCACAATTCTGGATATCCTTTTCCATACACAAACTATTTACATCGTAAGGCACTCAATCACTATAGACCTTTCCTCACAGCAACCCTATTTTACATTCTCACTAGAGACACTTCACATTGCGCTCCCAACCGACAACATTCGAATAGGTCACGCCTATACGTTATAATTTTTCCATTATCTCACTATTATTAGGAGGCCGCACCTAACTACATGACAACTACTCAAATTTATTCATATACAAAACTCCCATTCTGGGAAAATCATACGAACGTTTGACCACTTTTGCTCGGCTAAAACAGTC
Organism: Sambucus nigra; assembly: GCA_949130495.1. Classification (NCBI taxonomy): domain Eukaryota; kingdom Viridiplantae; phylum Streptophyta; class Magnoliopsida; order Dipsacales; family Adoxaceae; genus Sambucus; species Sambucus nigra. The sequence continues at coordinate 215,135,072 of OX422214.1, read as the reverse complement.
GTGGAATTCCACCATAGTTATCGGATGTTTTCTCGACTGATCCAAAATTTCTGATTATCTACTCACCTCTAAACATACGTAAGGAGAATAGTCGAGGTTCTTCCATACCAAAACCTTAATAAGCGCCTCGTACGCGACAAACAGGTACGAGTGCTTCTATAGAGCATTCCTGAAATCATCGTACCAAGATTTCATAATCTCCTTCACGTGAATCCACTAATCTTTAATCGCCGTTGACCTATTCCCTGGCTAAGGGTGATACATCCCACTCGAAACGAAACCTTATCTCCGATGGTTCCTGAAATCCCATATCAAAGGTGGGATTCACAAATCTCATCCTGATTCAAAAGTTTAAACTGCGCCGGACCATGCACTGGCGCGATCCTTCCTTTCAAAGGAAGTCTGGGCATACTAGTTAATATTGTAAACCAGCCCAAAGGAATATCAATCACTTCCTTCTCGGCGATATAATTCACATGTTCGGGATGAACCCTTGATCTTGTTTTGAGGATGGCAACCCATCCAATAACTTTACCGACTTACCGACCTCTTTCAATTTCAGGAATTTTCGATAAACACAACATTCTTTGGTTGATTCTCCTATTTCAACCAAACCTTACCTATGGGAGGTGCATGTAGAGACTACTCACTACGTCCTACTAAACATTAATTTTTTTTCCTTGAAATGTCTCACATTAAGTGACACGTAATACTCCCCTTCCTTCCTTGGAGTATGCCGAAAGTTCCGACCCGTTCTCTTCTCTCCACGAAGTGCACTTCTGGATCTCTTATACCATACTAACATCATTACTCTGTATGCGCAAGACGCTCTCACACTTGACTAATAAAAACTTCGCTCCGAGTGTGCTTCATAACAATTAAATTCTACTATATTCAAGGAATACCCATTCTTTAATGGCTTCCCACAGCCTTCCATCAAATTAGGGTGTGCTATTCTAATTGCACACTTATGTATGGATTTTAACCCTCGTGTGACGTTGAATCCACTTTATCACTTCCACTTCATTATACTATTTCCACAAACATAAATTTCACACGTATATTACCACGCCCCTTCGACTCGGATGATTTTTAACTGTAGCTAACCAAGATGACCACATTTTGCAACACCCGACCGCCCTAGGAGAGCGAACGGCGTGCTACTCATCTGTAGAACTAACTAAATTCAACGAAATAAAAGGAATAGGGCATTGAAATTTCATGACAATAAAAGAGGAATAACAAACCTCAACCTTCTTCAGATAAGTACAACAATTTTTTTCGAAATTGGTACAACAGCCAACTTACATATATAATTATTTGATCCCATTTCGACCAGGGTACCGAACTCATGGAATAGTGACCAAACGTCTCCCTATTTCCAACCTTACGCTAAGTTTCATGCGTGGGATGTCTCGCAAAGCGAAATCCAAACAAGGAACCCCCCGATACACAACTACCTAGCATTGTCGGTTATTGAAATCCGTTATGTCCTCTGTCCGTGGCATTTACCCCTTTATTCCGTCTCTTGACAGAAAAGTTACAATTTCTCCCGTAATTATACTTAACAAAGAATGTTTTACCAATTTCACTATCGTCCCGTATTGGTTGATGGTAATTACAGTCTATAAGCCTCGGATACATACGATCGGAATTCTCAAAATTCCCTTCCCTAATAATAGGGGTACAACTCTTAACTCCCACATCTCTAGAGGATAGATATAACAATGCACTATTCCTATTACCAAGTCCCGAGTGCTTAATATAATACTGAATTAAATCTTTTCGCTCAACGGTAATCCCGATACACACTGAATCATAATGACAAAGTCTATACATACATCGGCATCTAATATCTCGAGCCCAATATCCCCTTTGAAGTCTATAGGATAGATAATATAAGTGCGAGTCCGACCTTCTTTCAGGTGAAGCCTCGCCAGAACAAAAATAAAACATGTTGCACTAATGCAACCACTCCGATAGCCTTGCAATAAATGCCCACTATTGTATTAACCATTTCTATAACGTTTTTAACAAAGATAATATCATACTCGCATATCGCATCACTTCAACGAGTAACCTCAATAAAGTACATAACACAGTTAATATACTCATTCATCCTCCGCGGATAGCGTTGAAGAAAATCTCGTTACACTAGAGAAAAATATTCACATAATAATAACATTTATAATTATATGCATTAAGCTCGTCTCACATGATAATCTAGCAAGGAACAAAATATAGTGACTCTCTCGTGTCACATAAACACGCCTCATCCTCTGAGGCTACAACTTATACTTCCACCTTGCCAATCGTCTTGACCGCACAAGTGGTTTCTGGACGTAACACGTCTACTTAAACCAAACAAAATTACTTTAATCGTTGTCTTTTACTAGGAACCGTATTCTTGTCCTTTTCTCACTTTGGAACATATTATCGTGAGCGATCTCACTCCGTAAAAAAATACCCCAACACATAATTCACTTATCACCTGTCCTACTAACCAGGTTAGGATTGTCCTTCTCTCGTACTTTAGTATACTCTGTTCCTGTTGGCTGCCTCGGTTATACCCTTAGCCTTTTCAGGCCTTAAAGATCATGTTACTAGCTATAATAGTAGTTACTAAATTTACCATCACTTGGTAAGCATTCAATTATCCGAATCATTTAAATGGGTCCCCTGATGTATATCTACATCCCTTTGTGGTGTTATACCACCACCGTTGTATTCAGACTTATTCTCGACTAAATTCTTCGATTCCTTTATGCTTCCCGCACAAGGATCATTATCGTTTTTATTGACAAAATACGACATTGTCAACCTCTGAATCAGCCATCCATCAGAATTTCCTCCTTGAGTATTGTCAACTATTATTACGAGTTGGTATCCCACATGGAGTCGTTTCCCCCACTTGTATCTACATCTTCCGATACAAAATTTCGCTAACGATTAAGAATCATATTCACAAATGGACCGTTGTCATGCCGTCCCGCGATGGGTTCAGAACCACGTTCGCTTCTAATCCTAAACAGTTTAGGAAGGAACATACGGTCAACACTGTACCTAAGGTTCTCCTATAGGCATAGCATTCCACTTCTAAAATTGGTGGTTGACTCCCATCATTATGACTTCGTCCCGAAAGCCAAGAAAATTTTCTCTAAATTTTCACTTTTAGTTAGTGACACCCCGTTCTATATCTAAACCTTTGGATACTTTACCTCCTTTGGTAAACACACACAATTCCCGCATTTTTAGAATTTCCACACATAGTTCCCTACCTGTTTTGTAACACGTTGGGTAAGGTTACTCTCGTACCTCATTCGATCATAGCAGCACTTAAAAATCATTGTTGCACCTTAGTCGCCTTTCTAGTCTTGGTTTCTCTCGCCATAATGGAGGTGACCTCGACTACGATCATCATCCTCGGATATATTTTATAATCTCAACTGAGCCCTGCCCCCTGATGTCCGCTTAACGGTCTTCTTCTGACATCCGTCATCGCTCGGCACACGCACACATCCGAACGGAATTTGAATTCACTAATGTATACACATTATAGCAGGAGAACGAATTCTCATCAAGAAATCGACAATCCTAAACATAGGGCTGTATATCAACAAAGCAACTCTGAAAGCATAATAAGTCGCACATATCCTAAAGGACTCTAGAACCTGATGCTCTGATACCACCTGTGACACCCCGCCTAATTAAATATTGGGCGATCACTCCTTTATTAAATTAAAATCAAGGTGAACAATTGGTTCATTCTTAGCATCACTGCCGCAAATGAAAATCTTTTCCAATTTAAACACCCTAATTAATTAAGCTAAGTGTCAAAATTATTTGAAACCTTTATTTCCATTTTATTAAATCTGATAATAAAACCTTTAATCATTAACATATTAAGATTCACACATTAAGAATGAGAATAGAAATGAACATTCAAAAATTTAACCATCAATAATAAATCCCAACATTTACAACACTAAAGGAAAACATCCTGACAGTAATAAATCCCGGAATAAAGATGCTGAAAGTAAAAAGAATTATAGTCTCTGATAATATCAACTAAATAATGGAAAATGGCGACGCATGCCCCCGCTGGATAAAGCTGAAATAGAAGTAGAGTCAACAATGAGGTCGTCTAAGCAATGGCCTGTAACTCCCACAAAAGCTACAGCGCGTTCCATCCAAAGAATCCTAAGTAAGACACCCCTGTGGCTGGGCACCTATAGTACACACACGCATATATATATATATATATATATATATATATATATATACACAAGAGAGAAGAAGTAACAGCAAACGGGTCAGAGCCCGAATGTAAAACCATTTTAAAAATAGTTTAGCAAGTATTTAAAATTCTTACCGGCTAATGCAACAGTCATATTAGTACGCGACACTCTCTTGAGAATTCTCACCCCTCATCTAGTGTGCACGTCTATCGTACTAATGAACCCCATATATCTCTCTAACTTATTCTCCATAAGTTTTAACACGTGAAATTAAGTTTATGATATTCACTTTTAGAAAATCTAACTCTTCAAGATTTCTTATGTAATTTAGAAAAATTCCGTATTGTTAGAATGTTTCTGAATACTTACATTGAAGTTGATGAATTTCATACTTTACTTAACTACTATTTTAGTCAGTAGAAAGTTCTCATATAGTTACACGTATATATAATAATTACTCGTATAATATATATACAAACAGCACACCACATAAAATCTATGGTGTTAGACTTCCATATATAAGTATATATATATCAATCACCCATAAATTATATAGATATATATACTAACGGCACCCCACATAAAATTTATGGTGCTGGCATACTCTGCTATCAAGTCCCCATATCACACAAACTAAGGGAAATACTAGTTCGGAATCACTGTCGAACTGTATTAACACAAACACAAACAACATTGAGGCGAAGCATAGATTCCAAGTCTCTAAGAGGTCAGTACATACCCTCACGTCTCTTGGGACCGTCTAAACTATCGATTCGATAGCCTGTACCAAGGATAGCTATCTTCTAGGGTACGAGTCAATATCCCCCATAAAGGCACATCGAGATAAGACTGTCCCAGTGCGGTAACCTCAAGGATAGCAAGTAGCGCGGGTACGATTTTTACACAGAAATAATATATGCACAATCACACCGTCATATATAAATATGTATTCACATCCACGTTATTAAATTAGGTACTCTCACGACCCAAAATTATCATTATCCGTTATTACACGTTTTACTCAATTATATCGTATAACGGCCTCATTCCTTTTTATTCTCGTAATTGATTTGTTCTAAACTCACTTCTTGTAACTCGAAGTGTTTTCTTTATCTAAGTAAAATTTCAATAGGTCCTCTCTCTCCTTCTAATCCAACTGATTAGATGTTTTTATTATTTAATCAACACATGTATGATTTCTTAAGTCTGAAAGTCTTCCCGTTTACCCTTTATTTCCCTTCACATCAAAGTTCCACTTTATGGGATTTCTCTTGACCCTACTGGTGCTCTTTATGTTCCATTATATTCTAACAATCCTAATCAAGGTTTACTATGCATAAAATCGGATTAAGCTAACACGAGAAAAAATGCAGTTTTCCCAAGAGGGTCGATCGATCGATAAAAGGGGGTCGATCGATCGATCAAGAAGTTATGGCAGAACTCCAGAAAACCCAGCTACGAAATTTTTATCCCAAACTCCTTCAAACCATCATATTAAATTCCCAAACTCCCAACAATTCATACTACAAGTATTGTATACCCATTTAAACAATTTCCTATGTAACACATGCGAATTTTCATCATCTATAACAAGGAAAAAGGGTCAAAATCTTTATAACTCTCAAGAACCCTAATTTTTCTTTAATTTCATATCTTTAAATTCTTTTTCCAGATTCTCTATCACTAATACCATTGAAATTCGTGGCTCAACCTCTACATGTGAAATGGATTTCCAGAAATATGACTTCTATCACTATAACGTGCAATTTGTGTCTCCAATTATTGTTTTTCTTCAAGAATACTAATCTAATCAACCTAAGACTAATATAAAAGGATGCATTAACTTGATAAAAGCAAGATAGATACTTGCTTAGAAATTTTGTCTCTGATTTGAGGACGGATTTGGTGTGGTTACGTTCCCCATCGCGCGATCTACGCGTTGGTGGTGACGGCGGTGCAATCGGAGGTGTTCTTGGCCTAGAACTCCTTGGAGAGCTTCTCCTCTTCCTCTCTAATGGCCGTCATTAGTATTTCATTGAGTTAACCCTAAAAGCTGACACTTTCCATCTGATATAACCCTATAAAATTCGTGTGTTTAATTACCTATAATTGCGAAATGTCCAAAATGCCCTCCTGGGGTACTAATTAGGCCAACAAACGCCCCGAGGCCCAAACTAAACCCCCGGGTACACTTTTCTAACTATCTCGACCCTTCCGAACACTTTGGCTCACTCAAAATCACCATACGAGCAACTTATAATTTATTCACTTTTATTAATCAACATTTAGTCCCGACACGACACAGGCGCGTCCCGACTTAAATTTCCATAATTGTCATTTTATTCACACGTGACAATGTTATAAAAATAAATCTCATATATTACTATACTCATCCAGTAACATCCAACAAATAATAAATTTCCAATAATTACTAACTCTCGTCACCCGAGTAAATATTAAAAACAACATTCCGGATTAAAATTAAATTAATTTATCTCAATTAAAATTAATAAATCCCATAATTTAAAAGCCATAAAAATACGGGGTATTACATACTTCCCCCTTAATAACGGAATTTCGTCCCGAAATTCGGAAAATAAGGCCTATCAGGTAGCACAATTCTGGATATCCTTTTCCGTACACAAACTATTTACATCGTAAGGCGCTCAATCACTATAGCCCTTTCCTCATAGCAACCCTATTTTACATTCTCACTGGAGACACTTCATATTGCTCTCCCAAACGAGAACATTCGAATATGTCACGCCTATAAGTTATAATTTTTCCATTATCTCACTATTATTAGGAGGCCGCACCTCACTACATGACAACTACTCAAATTTATTCATATAAAAAACTCCCATTCTGGGAAAATCATACGAACGTTTGACCACTTTTGCTCGGCTAAAATAGTCAGGGAATTCCACCATAGTTATCGGATGTTTTCTCGACCGATCTAAAATTTCTGGTTATCTACCCACCTCTAAATGTACGGAAGGATAATAGTCGAGGTTCTTCCGTACCAAAACCTTAATAAGAACCTCGTACGCGATAAACAGGTACGAGTGCTTCTACAGAGCATTCCTGAAATCATCGTATCAATATTCCAAAATCTCCTTCACGTGACTCCACTAATCTTTAATCACCGTGCACCTATTCCCTGGCTAAGGGTGATACATCCCACTCGAAACGAAACCTTATCTCCGCTGGTTCCTGAAATCCCATATCAAAGGTGGGATTCACAAATCTCATCCTAATTCAGAAGTTTAAACTGCGCCGGACCATGCACTGTCGCGATCCTTCCTTTCAAAGGAAGTCTGGGCATACTAGTTAATATTGTAAACCAGCCCAAAGGAATATTAATCACTTCCTTCTCAGCGACATAATTCACATGTTCGGGATGAACCCTTGATCTTGTTTTGAGGATGGCAACCCATCCAAGAACTTTACTGACTTACCGACCTCTTCCAATTTCAGTAATGTTCGATAAACACAAAATTCTTTGGTTGATTCTCCTCTTTTAACCAAACCTTACCTATGGGAGGTGCATGTAGAGACTACTCACTACGTCCTACTAAACATCGATTTTTTTTCCTTGAAATGTCTCACATTAAGTGACACGTAATAATCCCCTTCCTTCCTTGGAGTATACCGAAAGTTCCGACCCGTGCTCTTATCTCCACGAAGTGCACTTCTATATCTCTTATACCATACTAACATCATTACTCTGTATGCGCAAGTCGCTCTCACACTTGACTAATAAAAACTCCGCTCCGAGTGTGCTTCATAACAATTAAATTCTACTCTATTCAAGAAATACCCATTCTTAAATGGCTTCCCACAGCCTTCCATCAAATTAGGGTGTGCTATTCTAATTGCACACTTATGTATGGATCTTCACCCCTCGTGTGACATTGAATCCACTTTATCACTTCCACTTCGTTATACTAGTTCCACAAACATATATTTCACACGTCTATTACCACGTCCCATCGACTCGAACGATTTTTAACTGTATCTAACCAAGATGCCCACATTTTGCAATACCCCGACCGCCCTAGCAGAGCGAACGGCGTGATACTCATCTGTAGAACTAACTAAATTCAACGAAATAAAAGGAATAGGGCATTCAAATTTCATGACAATAAAAGAGGAATAACAAACCTCAACCTTCTTCAGATAAGTACAACAATTTTTTTCCAAATAGGTACAACAGCCAAAATAAATCACTTTCGCTCTATTCATCAAGAAAATTATAGGTCATCTCTTTTGTATAATAAAGTTCTTTCCAGATAATCCATGCTAAAAATTACTCCATCTCCTTATTCACCTTGTGTTCTGAAAGCGGTTACGACATTTGGGTACTCTTAATCACCCTAGAAATCAAAATTTTTAAATCCTCCTTATCATCGTTCCACCCCTCAACCCATGGGGATAACTTTCAATGCTTTCTTACCACACAATCTAGCTCCAATGGCTTTAAACAAATTCAACTTTTAACTTACATACATAATTACTTGATCCCATTTCGACCAGGGTACCGAACTCATGGAATAGTGACCAAACGTCTCCCTATTTCCAACCTTACGCTAAGTTTCATGCGTGGGATGTCTCGCAAAGCGAAATCCAAACAAGGAACCCCCCGATAAACTACTACCTAGCATTGTCGGTTATTGAAATCCGTTACGTCCTCCGTCCGTGGCATGTACCCCTTTATTCCGTCTCTTGACAGAAAAGTTACATTTTCTCCCACAATCATACGATCGGAATTCTCGAAATTGCCTTCCCTAATAATATGGGTATAACTCTTAACTCCCACATCTCTAGAGGATAGATATAACAATGCACTCTTCCTATTAACAAGTCCTGATTGCTCAATATAATACTTAATTAAATCTTTTCGCTCAACGGTAAGCTCAATACACACTGAATCAAAATGACAAAGTCTATACATACATCGGCATCTAATATCTCGAGCCCACTATCCTCTTTGAAGTCTCTGTCATAGATAATATAAGTGCGAGTCCGACCTTCTTTCATGTGAAGTCTCGCCAGAACAAAAATAAAACATGCTGCACTAATGCAACCACTCCGATAGCCTTGCAATAAATGCCCACTATTGTATTAACCATTTCTATAACGTTTTTAACAAAGATAATATCATACTCGCATATCGCATCACTACAATGAGTAAACTCAATAAAGTACACAACACTGTTAATATACTCATTCATCCTCCGCGGATAGCGCTGAAGAAAATCTTGTTACACTAGAGAAAAATATTCACATAATAATAACATTTATAATTATATGCATTAAGCTCGTCTCACATGCTAATCTAGCAAGGAACAAAATATAGTGACTCACTCGTGTCACATAAACACGCCTCATCCTCTGAGGATACAACTTATACTTCCACCTTGCCAATCGTCTTGACCGCACAAGTGGTTTCTGGACGTAACACATCTACTTAAACCAAACAAAATTACTTTAATCGTTGTCTTTTACTAGGCACCGTATTCTTGTCCTTTTTCTCACTTCAGAACATATTATCGTAAGCGATCTCACTCCGTACAAAAATACCCCAACACATAATTCACTTATCACCTGTCCTACTAACCAGGTTAGGATTGTACTTCTCTCGAACTTTAGTAGACTCTGTTTTTGTTGGCTGCCTCGGTTATACCCTTAAAATTTTCAGGCCTTAAAGATCATGTTACTATCTATAATAGTACTTACTGAATTTACCATCACTTGGTAAGCATTCAATTATCCGAATCATTTAAATGGGTCCCCTGATGTATATCCACATCCCTTTGTGGTGTTATACCACCACCGTTGTATTCAGACTTATTCTCGACTAAATTATTCGATTCCTTTAAGCTTCCCGACAAGGAGCATTATCGTTTTTATTGACAAAATACGACATTGTCAACCTCTGAATCAGCCGTCCATCAGAATTTCCTCCTTGAGTATTATCAACTATTATTACGAGTTGGTCTCCCACTTGGAGTTGTTTCCCCCACTTGTATCTACATCTTCCGATACAAAATTTTGCTAACGATTAAGATTCATATTCAAATTCAAAAATGGACCCTTGTCATGCCCTCCCACGATGGTTTCAGAACCACGTTCACTTCTAATCCTAAACAGTTTAGGAAGGAGCATATGGTCAACACTGTACCTAAGGTTCTCCTATAGGCATAGCATTCCACTTCTAAAATTGGTTGTTGACTGCCATCATTATGACTTCGTCCGGAAAGCCAAGAAAATTTTCTCTAAATTTTCACTTTCAGTTAGTCACACCCCGTTCTATATCTAAACCTTTGGATACTTTACCTCCTTTGGTAAACACACACAATTCCTGCATTTTTAGAATTTCCACACATAGTTCTCTACCTGTTTTGTAACACGTTGGGTAAGGTTACTCCCGTACCTCATTCGATTATAGTAGCACTTGAAAATCATTGATGCACCTTAGTCGCCTTTCTAGTCTTGGCTTCTCGGACCATAATGGAGGTGACCTCGACTACGGTCATCATCCTCGGATATATTTTATAATCTCAACTGAGCCCTGCCCCCTGATGTCCGCTTAACGGTCTTCTTCTGACACCCGTCATTGCTCGGCACACGCACACATCCGAACGAAATTTGAATTCACTAATGTATACACATTATAGCAGGAGAACGAATTCTCATCAAGAAATCGACAATCCTAAACATAGGGCTCTATATCAACAAAGCAACGCTGAAAGCATAATAAGCCGCACAGAACACTAGAACCTGATGCTCTGATACCACCTGTGACACCCCGCCTAGTTAAATACTGGGCGATCACTCCTTTATTAAATTAAAATCAAGGTGAACAGTTGGTTCATTCTTTGCATCAGTGTCGCAAATGAAAATCTTTTCCAATTTAAACACCCTAATTAATTAAGATAAGTGTCAAAATTATTTGAAACCTTTATTTCCATTTTATTAAATCTGATAATAAAACCTTTAATCATTAACATATTAAGAGTCACACATTAAGAATGAGAATAGAAATGAACATTTAAAAGTTTAACCATCAATAATAAATCCCAACATTTACAACACTAAAGGAAAACATCCTGACATTAATAAATGCCAGAATAAAGATACTGAAAGTAAAAATAATTACAGTCTCTGATAATATCAACTAAATAATGGAAAAGGGCGACGCATGCCCCCGCTGGATAAAGCTGAACTAGAAGTAGAGTCAACAATGAAGTCGTCTAAGCAATGGCCTGCAACTCCCACAAAAGCTACAGCGCATTCCATCCAAAGAATCCTAAGTAAGACACCCCTGTGGCTGGGAACGTGTAGTACATATATATATACACACAAGAGAGAAGAAGTAACAGCAAACGGGTCAGAGCCCGAATGTAAAACCGTTTTAAAAATAGCTTAGCAAGTATTTAAAATTCTTACCGACTAATGCAACAATCATATTAGTATGCGACACTCTCTTAAGAATTCTCACCCCTCATCTAGTGTGCACGTCTATCGTGCTAATGAACCCCATATATCTCTCTAACTTATTCTCCATAAGTTTTAACACATGAAATTAAGGTTATGATATTCACTTTTAGAAAATCTAACTCTTCAAGATTTCTTATGTTATTTTGAAAAATTCCGTATTGTTAAAACGTTTTCGAATACTTACATTGAAGTTGATGAATTTCATACTTTACTTAACTACTATTTTAGTCAGTAGAAAGTTCTCATATAGTTACACGTATATATAATAATTACTCGTATAATATATATACAAACAGCACACCACATAAAATCTATGGTGCTAGACTTCCATATATAAGTATATATATATCAATCACCCATAAATTATATATATATATATATATATATATATATATATAAATATATATATATATATATATATATATATATACTAACGGCACCCCACATAAAATTTATGGTGCTGGCATACTCTGCTATCAAGTCCCCGTATCACACAAACTAAGGGAAATACTAGTTCGGAATCACTCTCGAACTGTATTAACACAAACACAAACAACATTGAGGCGAAGCATAGATTCCAAGTCTCTAAGAGGTCAGTACATACCCTCACGTCTCTTAGGACCGTCTGAACTATCGATTCGATAGCCTGTACCAAGGATATCTATCTTCTAGGGTACGAGTCAATATCCCCCATAAAGGCACATTGAGTTAAGACTGTCCCAGCACGGTAACCTCAGGGATAGCAAGTAGCGCGGGTACGATTTTTACACAAAAATAATATATGCACAATCACACCGTCATATATAAATATGTATTCACATCCACATTATTAAATTAGGTACACTCACGACCCAAAATTACGCATAAAATCGGATTAAGCTAACATGAGCAAAAATGCAGTTTTCCCAGGCGGGTCGATCGATCGATGAAAGGGGGTCGATCGATCGATCAAGCAGTTATGGCGAAACTGCAGAAAACCCAGCTACGGAATTGTTACCCAAAACTCCTTCAAACCATCATATTACACTTCCAAACTCCCAACACTTCATACTAAAAGTATTGTATACCCATTTAAACAATTTCCTACGTATCACATGCGAATTTTCATCATCTATAACAAGGAAAAAGGGTCAAAATCTTTATAACTCTCAAGAAACCTAATTTTTCTTTAATTTCATATCTTTAAATTCTTTTTCCAGATTTTCTATCACTAATACCATGGAAATTCGTGGCTCAACCTCTACATGTGAAATGGATTTCCAGAAATATGACTTCTATCACTATAACGTGCAATTTGTGTCTCCAATTATTGTTTTTCTTCAAGAATACTAATCTAATCAACCTAAGACTAATATAAAAGGATGCATTAACTTGATAAAAGCAAGATAGATACTTGCCTAGAAATTTTGTCTCTGATTTGTGGACGGATTTGGTGTGGTTGCGTTCCCCGTCGCGCGATCTACGCGTTGGTGGTGACGGCGGTGCAATCGGAGGTGTTCTTGGCCTAGAACTCCTTGGAGAGTTTCTGCTCTTCCTCTCCTATGGCCGTCATTAGTATTTCATTGAGTTAACCCTAAAATATGACACTTTCCATCTGATACAACCCTATAAAATTCGTGGGTTAAATTACCTATAATTGCGAAATGTCCAAAACGCCCTCCCGGGGTACTAATTAGGCCTAAAAATGCCCCGAGACCCAAACTAAATCCCCGGGTACACTTTTCTGACTATCTCGACCCTTCCGGACACTTTGACACACTCGAAAAAACCATTCAAGAAACTTATAATTTATTCACTTTCATTAATCAACATTTAGTCCCGACACGACACAGTCGCGTCCCGACTTAAATTTCCATAATTGTCATTTTATTCACACGTGACAATGTTATAAAAATAAATCTCATATATTACTATACTCATCCAGTAACATCCAACCAATAATAAATTTTCAATAATTACTAACTCTCGTCACGCTAGTAAATATTAAAAACAACATTCCGGATTAAAATTAAATTAATTTATCTCAATTAAAATTAATAGATCCCATAATTTAAAAGCCATAAAAATACGGGGTATTACACGTCTTTATTTGCATATATTTTCCTGTGTTACATTGATGTCTTGCAGGAAAAACACAAAAACTAACGAGACGCAGCCCGAACCCAATTTTTTGTATCTCTCTCTCTCTCTCCTACTCTTTCTCTTTTCTTTCTGTATCTTCTCTCTCTTTCTAAGAGCCTCCATCCCTACAGTGTGTCCTCTCCCATATGACCAGACGATGTGCCACCACTTCTAGAACTCGACCCTTCTTCGGATGAGGTAGATGGCACCAAACAAGGAGGGGAAGGAATTGCATCCTTAATATATCCAGTCACTGAAGATATCCAATCCCTAATATCCCTCAACCGAGTGGTGGAAACCCGAATGTGCTGGAGGAGAAAATAGAAAAATCCAATCAGTCAAGTCTGAAAGAAGAAGAAAGGAATCAAGAAATTAGAAGGCAAAGACACACAAAGTATACCTCAGGTCGAAGGACCTCCTTTGTCAGGCCCAACACCTCCGGATCCATCGCATTGGAACGATGATGTAAATGCATCGACCCTCCATCATCTCGTTGTAATACCACATATTTTTGAAATATTTTATTTTAATTATGGGATTAGGAATAATTAATTTAAATGGGGAAATTTATTTATAATTAATCCAGATTAAATTAAATAATTACTAGCATGACGAGAGTTAGTGTTTATTAATGAGAATTATATTTAATATTACATAGTGAGTAAAGTAACATATGAGTATGCAAATATTAAAGTTGTCATGAGTGAAAAATACAACAGTTTCAGAAATAAAGTCAGGACGAGCGTGTTAATCGTGTCGAGAAAAAATTAATGGAATAAAAAGTAAAATATATATAAGCCGCTCATATGGTCGTTTCAAATTCACCATTGTGTCCGGAAGGGTCGAGATACTCAGAAAAGTCTACCCCAGGGATTACTTTGGGTTCCGGGACAACTTTAGGCCGAACCGGCATCCCAGAAGGGCATTTTAGTAAATTTTAGGATTTGGGGTAAATAAAGGACAAAAATTAGATAAATAAAAGATCTCCTACATGGGTTAGATTAGGTTATGTACTATGATAAAAAGGTTAGACACAGAGAGAGACCAAAAAGGGGGAAGGAGGAAGAGAAGTCTAGGGAAGAGCCACCATGAGTGCACCTTTTCCACCACCGTGACCACCATTGCGTAGATCGAAGAATGAGGGTCATAACTATATCAACAACACCAAAGGATTATACCATCTTTCGTAAAGAAAGTGTTTGAATCTTGCTCTTTTAGCATTAAATGTATTCATGTTAGTGTAGGTAAGGAAACCCCCTTAAATTGCATGTAACTGGATGAAGAATTTATGATGAAAAAGATATATTATGGTTAATTTGATACCTAGTTGAATGGTCCATGTAATTTGAAGATTAGCTACGAATTTATGTTGATAATCGTTGATTAAATTTGGGATTAAATAGGTTTAATTCGAAACCTTATGAACAAGGGTCCATGAATCTAAAATTTGGGGATTTTAGGTTTGAGTATTAATTAATCCAGAATTAATGTGTCTAAGATGTTAGAAATCATCCTTTTATGAGGAAAAATAAATTAGAATTTAATGGAAAGAGTTTTGGACTGATTTATAGAGGTTTTAGGACTATTTATGGATGAAAAATGTAGCAGGTGCAGGTTGGGGATGAAGCTGCTCAATCTCATTCAAACGAGATTAAGCCCGGTTCGAACGAGAACCCTTGTCGCGCGATATGTCGTTCTAATAACATGTTATCTCATTCAAACAAGATAGCTTCTGGTTCAAACGACAGGTCCAATTTTTGGGTAATTTTCTTTTGTTTCAAATCTGGATAGCAGGTTTATTAGAAGTGATGATCAGTAATAAAATTGGGATTCGGGTTAGAACAAAATTATTGGGTAATAAGATGGGTATGATATTTTATGACAATTGGAGTGACGATTTATCTCGAAGTTACGAGCGAGAGAGTATTCATAATCCAGTATGTGTAATGCTAGTTGTAATGAGAGATACTACCTATAAGTTAAATGTTCGGGTTGCGTGTATACCTAATGAATTTGATAGGTTATGTGAATGCCTATAACGATATATATTCTGTGTATGATATACCTACCATACTTTCTATCACGGGAGGTTGTGAAAGGGGACAGTTCTATCTTGAGGAGCCTTCGAGGGGATATTTGACTGGTACATAAGAGCATGGAACCTAGGTACAGGCTATCTGAGAATGATAGTGTTGACAGTTATATGAGTGTGTAGGTATGTGCGTAGCCCATAGACTTGGAACCATGTTCGAGTCCAATATATGTGATTTGTGAATTTATGGTTTGTGGGAGATTCCGAACTCATTGTCCTTATTCAAAGCGAGATGTACCGAGACTGCAGAGAAGAGTATAAGGGTACTGTAGTTGAGTCTAGAGGTGCCTTTTTAGTATATATAATATATAGTGATGTGCATATATATATATATATAATATTAATTGTTGTGTGAAAGTATGTGGGTAAGGAATATAATGAAAATTCCTGAAGAATTTAAATAAGTGAACACTTAACATGATTTATAAATACTTCCCAAAATTAAGATATAAATTGTGAAAAACTTTTAATATGGTAGTTCATCGAAAATACGAGTTGGAATTACGGGTAGTAATTATAAGGATTATGTCTACAGGCTAGTTAGGTGGTAAATAATTAGCATGAGTTTAGAGGTGCGTCAGACGCGCACATTAGTTGAGAGGTGAGAATCTCAAGTGAGTGCCCAAAACACTAACATGCACATACTATTTGCTTTCTTGCAATTTTTAAATACTTGCTAAACTTTTAAAATATTTTACACTCGGGCTCTGACCCGTCTCTTTCAAATATTTTCTCTTTTGTCAAATTAGTTTTAGGTGCCCAACCATAGGGACACCAAGCATATGAGTTCCATTCATTGGACAAGCTGTAGCTGCTGTGAAAGTTATCGGACCTCAGTAGTAGATGCCTCTATATTTTCCATTTCACCATTTCGAGTTATTTCCTTCTATTAGGGCAAGTTCCCACCTTTCTATTAGACAGTCAAAGTTTATGGATTTATTTATTTATTCCTTTCAGTTGTGGGATTACTTTGTTGAATAATTGTATTTTGTAATTAGTCTGGAAGTGTTTACTCTAGTCGCATTTATTATTTCCAATATTTCCTTTTATATGAGATTATTATGAATGGTGAATGTTTAGTTACTCGTTAATTATGTTTTATATTAACTAAAAGATAAAATTTTGACATTAACCCTTTTTATATATATAAGATGGTTAGTATTTTTAAGAAAAAATTTCGACGGTGATGCATATTCTGAACCAACTTGATATTCTGAACCAACTTGATATTCTAATTTAATTTAATGAAGGACTGATCACCCGGTATTTAATTAGGAAAGGTGTCATAAGTGGTATTAGAGCATCAGGTTCTAGAGTCCTTAGGATCTATGCGGCTTAATACGCTTTCAGTGTTGCCTTTTTATTTTATATGGAGCCTTGTGTTTAGGATTGTTGATTTCTATGTTAGGATTTCGTTCTCATGGTATAACGTATATATTAGTGAATCTTATTTGCATTGGGGTGTGTTCATGTGTCGAACAATGACGTATAACAGGCGAGGGTCATTGGGAGGACATCAGGAGGCAAAGCTCAGTTGAGGTTGTAGAGTATTTTCGAGGATGATGAATGTAGTCGAGGTCACCCCTAGTATGGCACGGGAAGTTTGGACCGTAAAGACTACTAGGGTGCAATATACGATTTTCAAGTAATGTTATAGTAGGAAGTGACACCAAATTAGACTCACCCAGCGTGGTTGGGATGGGAGAAAGACAGACGGGCCTTTGAAGAGGACCATCAGTTGAATTCAAGAAATGCAAAGATTGTGTGTGTTAGCCAACGGAAGTTAAATATCAAAAGGCTTGGGCATATGGTAGAGAGTCGTTAACCGAAAGTGAAAATTTGGGGTAAAGTTTTTCTTGGCTCGTAGGAGCAAAATTAAAATGGTGAGAGTCAACCACCACATTTAGAAGTGGAATGTTGTGTTAATGGAAGGATATTAGGTATGGTTTGACTGCAAGTTCCTTCACTAGATGTTCAGGATAATATGTGAACGGTGTTTGAAACAATCACAAGAGGGCCGGACAGAGCTCCATTTGTGAAAATGAATTTAATTATTTAACGAATTTTGTATTGGATGAAGTAGGTGCAATGGGGAAGAGGATTTGAAGTGGGAAATTGACTCGTAAGAAGAGTTGTCAACACTTAAGGGGTATCCTGCTTGGACAGTCGATACAGATGGTGACAATGTCGCATTTTATCAATAGAGATATTAATGCTTTTTTGTGTGGGGAGCTAAAAGAATAAAAAAAATTAGTCGTAGAGTAAGACTAGGTGAAACGGTGTTAGTGAAGTACCACAAGGGGGAGACCCATCAGGGGACCCATTTAAATGATTCGAATAACGAAATTCTTCCCAAGTGATGGTGAATTTATTCAAGGTTGTTGAGGCCAACAGTGTATTCCTTAGGACCACAAAACTAAGGGGAAAACGGGGTAGACATCAGAGTTGAGACCACCAGACTCCGAGAGAAGGGCAACCTTAATATGGTAAGGATGGACAAAAATAATTGGATTATACATAGAAGTATTTTTGTGGAGAGTAGGACCACATTCATTAGTTTTTCCCGGAGCGAGTAAAGAAACAAGATTCTGGTGCCTAGTAAGATCAATGATTAAATTAGTTTTCTTGTTTTGGTTCGAACAAGCATGTTATGTCCCGGAACCATTCGAGTAGCCAGGGTGAACAGTAAGGTAAAAAATATGATTTTTATCCTCAAAGAGGTACTTTGATTTACGCTAGATTTGCTTGTGATAAGAGTTAAGTGCATATATCGATATAATTATTATTGTGTATATGTTTTCCCCGGTATAGCGGGGTTATATCTGGTGTCACCGTGGGTGAGCGAGTGTATTGATAGTGGTATGTATTTTATTGATATTACATTTTAGTGACGTGTTATATGAGTATGGCATTATCCTGGATAAGGCTTTATAGTAATGGTTAGAATGACAGTGGGCAGTTATTGCAAGGCTTTTGGGGTTTCTACTCTAGGGCAGAATGTGTTGTTTTGGTGATGCCTCACTTGTGAGAGGGTCGAGCTCACATCTATATTATCTTATTATAGGGACTTCAGAGAGTATAGTTGTCTTGAAATGTTTCACCTCGGTGAGTAAGGACTTTATTGATATGATTCGAGGTGTATTAGGCTTCCTGTCGAGTGGAGAGATTTAGCTTGTTGTCATATTTATCACTCAAGGCTTGGCGATAAGAAGAGCATATTGTTGTATCACCCCTTTAGAGACGTGGGGGTTGAGAGTTACATTTATATGTGTGAGGAAATGAATTTGAGAGTCCCGATTGTGTTCGAGGTTTATGTATGTTGATTACCATTAATGTTGAGTGATAGTGCGTTGGGGGGGGGGGGGGGGGGAGTTCCTTGTTTAATTGTAATTGCGGAAGGAGATATAGCTTTTATGTCAAGACACGAAAATTTAGGGGTTACTGTTATGGACTGAGGGCCTAATGGATTTTGATGACCGATAATGCTAGGTAGTAGTGTATCGGGGGTGTTCCATGTCTGGATTTCGCTTTGCGAGACATCGCACGCATGAAACTTAGCGTCAGGTTGGAAGTAGGGAGATGTTTGGTCATTATTCCATCAGTCTGGTACATCGGTCATTATATAAGTATGTAGTTACAACTGTAAGTTGTAAGTTATATTACGATATAAGGACAGTGGAGCCGGTTATGCGATGACGAAACATTGAAAATTTTGTTTATCACTGCGAGTTGCAGGGTGGAACGATGTTAAGGAGAATTTAAAATTTTGATTTCTGGGTTGATTGAGAATACCCAAGTCTTATAACCACATTTTGAATGTAGGGGCAATAATGAATTGGGCGTTATGTGAATCATATGTGATGTTTATGACAATATGCGCGGTTTATAGGGTGTGTGGGCGCCCTGGTTAGCTGATATCAAAATCGTCTGAGTTAAAGGGACGTGGTAATGGATGTGTGAAATACATGCCTGTGGGGCCGCCATAATGAAGTGGAAGTTGTATAGTGGATTAAGTGTCACGTGAGAAGGACGATAATCCATATATATATGTGCGAAAAAAGTAGCACACCCATATTTGGTTGAAAGGCTGGGAGAAGCCATTTAAAAAGGGATATCTCTTGAGAAGAGGAAAAAAATAATTATGGAAATTTGGAACGAAGTCCTACCCAGTCGAATGTTGAGGGTGACTTGCCCGTAAATAGAATGATGATGTCAATAAGGTATAAAGACTCTAGAAGTGCACATTGTGGCGGAAAGTGCACGGGTCATAACTTTTGGTATACCTCGAGGGAAGAAGGGTAGTATTAAGTACCACTTAATATGTGACATTATAAGTGGAAGTCGGTGTTGAGAGGGACAAAGTGAGTAGTCTTCGCATGCACCACTCATATATAGAAATCAGTTGGAGCAAGATGATCAACTAGAAAACTTTGTATCAAGCTGACAATTCTAGTAATGGAAGGGGGCAATCAACCTAGTAAATTTCGTTGATGGGTTGCCAACCTCAAGATAAGGTCAAGATTTCCTTCGAATGTGTGAAACAAGTTGACCAAAAAGGAAGTAACTGTTATTCCTATGGGGTGAGTTACACTATCAGATAGGGTTCCCCAGTCTTTCTTTGAAAAGAAGGATCGTGTCGGTTCATGATCCTGGCCAGTATTGTTGTGAACCAGGATGAGATCCTTGAACCCCACCTATAATATAGGATTTCAGGAAGCAATGGAGATGACATTTTGTTTTGAGCAGGTCGTATCACCTATAGCCCGAGGAGTAGGTGTAAGGTGATTGACAACTAGTGAAGTTGTATGAATGTGATATTGGAATCACTGTGATTATTTTCATTTCCACAACAAATATAGCTGGTAAGTGAAGTATAGTACGGTAATTGGGAGAAGATATTACCTAATGGTAGAGTTGTGTGTAAACACTCGTACCTTTTACTCTGAACAAGGTTCTTATTGAGATTTTGTGTGGAAAAACCCTTAAGCATTCTCCCTCTAGTTGTTTATAGGTGAGAAGATAATAAAAAAATTTAGATTGGTCAAAAGTTAGAGTCCGATGACTAAAGTGGAATGGCCACAAACGATCTTGGGTGGTTTTTGACTGTTGTAAGAGTTACGTCTCTAGGAATCGAGATTTAAAGGACTGAAAAGAGTGTTCAGATGTTCATATGGTTTATCTCTAGATGGGAGTTTTGTGTTTTTGATGAATACAGGAAGTTGGTACATAGTGATGTGCAGTCTTTCAATAATATTGAGATAATAGGGCCAGTGATGTATAGGCTCGTCTTATTCAACTATCATTGGTAGGAGCACAATGTGAGGTGTTACCTTATAACTGATGAAGAATGTCAGTATCAAGAGAGTTGAACAATCTTGATGTGAAGCTAGGGCCATAGTGAACGAGCATTACTTTGAATTTGGTTTTGAGTACTGGAGGATACGGTGTTGTAAAATCCTCAATCTTAGTAGAGGTTGTATCAGAATTTTTGGATGAAATTTCGTTATTAGGGGGAAGTACGTAATAACCCATATTTTCAAAAAAAAATTATTTTAATTATGGGATTAGGAGTAATTAATTTAAATGGGGAAATTTATTTATAATTACTTCGAATTAGATTAAATAATTACTAGCGTGGCGAGAGTTAGTATTTATGGGTGACAATTATGTTGAATATTACTTAGTGATTAAAGGAATATATGATTATGAAAATATTAAAGTTGTCATGAGTGAAAAATATGACATAAATTAAGTAGGGACGTGCGTGTCAGTCGTGTCAGAACTTAATTAATAGAATAAAAAGTAAAATATTTATAAGTTTCTCATATGATCATTTCTAGTGCGCTATTGTGTCCAGAAGGGGAGATAGTTAAAAAAGTCTACCCGAGGGAATAGTTTGGGTTCCGGGGCAGTTTTATGCCGAATCGACATCCCGGAAGGGCATTTTAGTAAATCTTATTTTTGAACTAAAATAAAGGACAAAAATTAGAGAAATAAAATATCTCCTACATGGGTTAGATTACGTTATCTACCGAGAGAAAAAAGTTAGACACAGAGAGAGACCAAAAAGGGGGAAGGAGGAAGAGAAGTCTAGGGAAGAGCCACCATGAGTGAACCTTTTCCACCACCGTGACCACCATCGGGTTGATCGGAGAACGAGAGTCATAACTATACCAACAACACCAAAGGATTAGACCATCTTTCGTAAGGCAAGTGTTTGAATCTTTCTCTTTTAGCATTACAGTTGTTCATGTTAGTGTATGTCATGAAAAGATATATTAGGGTTAATTTGATACCAAGTTGAATGGTCCATGTAATTTGAAGATTAACTATGAATTTATGTTGGTAATTGCTGATTAAATCTGGGATTAAATAGGTTTAATTTGAAACCTTATGAACTAGGGTTCATAAATATGAAATTTGGGTATTTTAGGTTTGGGGGTTAATTAATCCAGAATTGATGTGTCTAAGATCTAAGAAATCATCCTTTTATGTGGGAAAATAAATTGGATTTGAATGGAAGGAATTTGGAACTGATTTATCGAGGTTTTAGGACTGTTTATGGATGAAAAACGTAGCAGGTGCAGGTTGGGGATGAAGCTGCTCAATCTCGTTCAAACGAGATTGATCCCAGTTAGAACAAGAACCCCTATCACGCGATATGTCATTCTAATGACATGTTATCTCTTTCAAATGAGATAGCTTATGGTTCAAATGATAGGTCCATCTTTTGGGGAGTTTTCTTCTATTTCAAATATGGGTAGCATGTTTATTTGAAGTGATAATCAACCGTAAAATTGAGATTCAGCTTAGAATAAAAATATTGGGTAATAAGACGAATATGATATTTTATGACAATTGGAGCGACGAGTTATCTTTAAGTTATGAGAGAGAGAGAGAGAGTATTTGTAATGTAATATGTGTAATGCAAGTAGTAATGAGAGATACTACTTATAAGTTAAAATGTTCGGGTTGCGTGTATACCTAATGAACTTGATAGTTTGCGTGAATGCCTATAACGATATATATTCTATGTATGACATACCTACCATACTTGCTATCACGGAAGGTTGTAGAAGGGAATAGTCCTATCTTGAGGAGCCGTTAAGGGGATATTTGACTAGTACCTCAGAGGATGGAACCTAGGTACGGGTTATCTGAGAATGATAGTGTTGGCGGTCGTATAGGTGCGTAGGTATGTGCATAGCCCATGGGATTGGAACCATGTTCACCTCCAATATTTGTGATTTGTTAATTTATGGTTCGTGGGAGATTCTGAACCCATTGTCCTAATTCACTGCGAGATGTATTGGGACTTAATAGCAGAGTATGAGGGCACAGTATCTGAGTCTAAAGGTGCCTTTTTAGTATATATATATATATATATATATATACACACACACACACACACACCTGTAATATTACTTGCTGTGTGAAAGTATGTTGATAAGGAATATAATCGAAATTCTTGAAGAACTTGAGTAAGGAAAATACGAGTTGGCATTGTGGGTAGTATTTAGAAGGATTATGTCTACAGGCTAGTTAGGTGGTAAATAATTAGCACGAGTTTAGAGGTGTGTTAGGCATGCACATTAGTTAAGAGGTAAGAATCTCAAGCGAGTGCTCAAAAATTAACATGCACATACTATTTTCTTTCTTTCAATTTTTAAATACTTTCTAAACTTTTAAAATATTTTACACTCGAGGTTTCGACCCGTCTCTTTCAAATATTTTCTCCTTTGTCCAATTATTTTTAGGTGCCCACCCACAGGGACACCAAGCATAGGAGTTCCATTCATTGGACGCGCTGTAGCTGCTGTGGAAGTTACAGGACCTCGGTAGTAGACGCCTTTATATTTTCCATTTCTTCATTTTGAGCTATTTCCTTCTGTTAGGGAAGGTTGCCCCTTTTCTATTAAACAATAAGAGTGTATGGATTTATTTATTTATTCCTTTCAGTTGTGGTATTACTTTGTTTGATTGTTGTTTTTGGTATTTAGGCTGGTACTATTTACTCCAGTCACATTTATTATTTCAGTTATTTCCTTCCGTATGAGATTATTATGAATGGTGAATGTTTAGTTACTCGCTAATTTGGTTTTATATTAATTAAAAGATAAAATCTTCACATCAACCTTTTTTAAATATTGAGTGATTAGTATTTTTAATAAAAGTTTTCAACGGTGATGCATATTCTAAACCAACTGGATATTCTAATTTAATTTAATAAATTATTGATCACCCGATATTTAATTAGGCGAGGTGTCACACCTGTCGGATGTTGTAACCAGGTGAGAACAGCCGTACAAAGGGAGCCTCTGAAGTCGTTGCACTGCCTGCATTGTGGGAGGACCCCACTTTTCGTCTGGAACCCGTGTGGGGAAGAGGAATCACACTGTATATACTGGGAGACATCAACCATCTCCAACCAAAATCCATTTAGTCATACATCACAACCGTGTAGGTATACTGCAAGTACGACTCTCCCATCATCGCTGCCACCCGTGCATTCTCTGATATCTCTCGCAATCGCCTCATGAAAATAGGGGGCTTCGCCGACGGAACCGAAACCGCGTCTTCCATGATCTGTCGGACTACCCTCTCCCCGAGGTTCCAAGAATAACCAAACTCATGCGCCAGTAGACGCCGCATCTACGCATGTCCCCCAGTCTCCCCAGTGTGCTGAAAGTCACCTGTAAATCCCCATCGAGAGAAAAAGATAAATATAAATAATAAAAACCATTAAAGGAAAGGAAAGCCCTAAGATAAAAGAGGTCTTACCCGCTCCCTCGTCAGGACATTCAAGACCCAATGCACCACCTCCAGAGAGAGATACTTCTTCAACCGTCGGTTGGACCTCCACCACCGGTACATCCGATAGAATCCCCAACAGAGTCATTCTTCAAAGATATCAACTGGGTGTTTAACCCAATCACCTCATAAAATCACATCTGCAAAGGGCAAAGGCCATCATTTAATAAATCAAGAAAAAGAGCATGAAGGAAAA
The DNA here is from genome assembly GCA_949130495.1 of Sambucus nigra. Taxonomy (NCBI): domain Eukaryota; kingdom Viridiplantae; phylum Streptophyta; class Magnoliopsida; order Dipsacales; family Adoxaceae; genus Sambucus; species Sambucus nigra. The sequence continues at coordinate 215,110,111 of OX422214.1, read as the reverse complement.
TGCGAATGAATAAAGGAAAAATGCCAAAAAATAAATAATACCTCCAGAAGATACGTGGATCCAGTAAAAGACTCCTAGCAGCACTTCCTGAATGCATCAGGAGAATAATAAAGGGTAACCAAAGTGAGGCTTCCCCAATCATAAAGGTGGATGTCTGAGAACACCCTCAAAAATGGCAAAACCCACAAGTGCACGATGTCGCCACTCTTCGCCACCAGAAAACCTCCCAGCACTAACAGAATGAACAAGCAAGCCATCTAGCGCACCTGCTTCCCATCGCTCTCATCGATACTCCTCCTAAAGAAAACTCCCTCAATAGAGACAAATGGAGAGAATCCCAAAAAACCACCCTGTCCTCATCACCTAAGGCCGCAGTCACCGCCTCCGGCATCACCCTCAGCGTCATGTCCACGTTAATCAGAGCACCATCACAGTCCAACCCCAGTAGATGCTTCACATTAATGGGAGTCACCGTCATCTCCCCAAAGACAAAATGGAAGGTGTGGGTAGTGTCCCACCCCCTCTCCCCTAGAGCATATTGAACTATCATAGAACGAGGCGTCTCATCGAGAGTAGACCCCAGTTTCCCAAAGTTGGTTGATGACACCATCTAGCTCACCACAGATGGAAGGTTCTCCCAAAAATCCTTAAGCCCCATCGTCCCTCGGGCACGTATAGTCGACATGGAGACGTCAGACTGTCGAAGAAATAAAGAAAATCACTATCAAATTCAAGAAATAAAGGAACCTCGTCAAGAAAAAGGAAAAGATTACCAAAGGTCATTCAATACTTACATAGCCACCAGGGTTCACCACCCTAGAAGAACGATGATGTGAGGGCTCACATAGAAGAATTCAATCATCCACCACCGACTCAAATGCGTCAAATGAGTTCTCACTGCCCAGTGCAAGGGGAACCCTAGCCCTCAACTCCAACCCCACCTAATCGTCAGCATTAAGCCATGCTATGTGAGTAGCGCTGGTTGAAAACTCATCCATCTCTTAACTTTGGAACATCGTAACGATTTGCAAAAGGTAATTGTAGAAGAAGGCAAGTCAAAAAACTATGAAAAATGAGGAGAACTCGCCCCCTTTTATAGGAGACTGAGGAGCATGTTGACCGGATTCTCGTTGCCATCACTGATTTGAACTGACCCTCCACTTGCTTGAGGCACCCTAAAAGACCGTGCCACTACCGTTTCACACCCTTCCATCTATGTCGGTCAGTACCCCCTTTAAAATTTCGTACAACAAGTAAAAAAAAATCAAAAAATCCTGAAAAATTCCCAAAATCACTTGATTAATTTTAGAATCTCTTCACCAAGAAAAACATTTTTTCACATCCCCAACAGAATTACAGAAAATAATTCTCCCCAGCAATGTCTCCGCAGGACATTCCGAAATTCCAAAAATTCCCCAGCTCAAAATCCTCAAACCATTCCCTCTTCCCTAGTGGAACTTAAAACCAAATGCTTCCCCAGTTTCCCATAAAAAGATCACACATCCCTAGTGGATTCCCCAAATTTCCCAAAGGAAAAATAAGCACTCAGAATTGGATTTGACCCTAAGAATCGGTTGCTTCTACTTAATCCCGTAGAATTGGCTTTGACCCTCAAAATTGGTCACCCCAAATAAGCCCGCAGAATTGGATTCAGCTGATAGAATTGGTCATCTCTACTTAAGCCCATAGAATTGGTTTTGACATGCAGAATTGGTTATCTCTACTTAAGCCCACATAATTAACTTCGACCTGCAGAATTGGTCACCCCAAATAATCTCGCAGATTTGGCTTCGTCCTTCAGAATCGGTCATTTCTACTTAATCTCGCAATATTGGCTTCGACCCTTAGAATTGGTCACCTATACCTTAAGCCCTCAGAATTGGCTTATACCCTAAGAATTGGTCACCTATATCTTTAGCCCTCAGAATTAGCTTCGACTCATTAAATCGGTCACCCTAAATAAGCCCGAATAATTGGCTTCGACCCTCAAAATTGGTCACTTCTAATTAAGCCCCCATAATTGTCTTTTACCCTCTGAATTGGTAAACTCCATCTTAATCCCATATAATTGGCTTCGACCCGCAAAATTGGTCACCCCAAATAAACCCACAGAATTGGCTTCGACCAGCAGAATTGCTCACCCTAAATAAGCCCGCAGAATTGGCTTCGACCTTTAAAATTGGTCATCTCTACTTAAGCTCGTAGAATTGGCTTTGACCCAGAGAATTGGTCATGTATACTTAAGCCCCCAGATTTGGCTTTGACCTTCAGAAATGGTCTCCCCAAATAATCCCATAGAATTGTCTTTGACCCTCAGAATTGGTCATCTCTACTTAAGCCCTCGTAATTGACTTTGATCCACACAATTGGTCATCTCTACGTAAGCCCGTAGAATTGACTTCGACCCGCAAATTGGTCACCTCAAATAAGCCTTTAGAATTGGCCTCTTCTACTTAAGCCAGAAGAATTGTCTTTGACCCTCAGAATTTGTCACCTCTATCTTAAGCCCTCAGAATTGGGTTTGACTCGCAGAATTGGTCACCACAAATAAGCTTGCAGAATTGTCTTCGACCCTCAGAATTGGCCATTTCTACTTAAGCCCGCAGAATTGGCTTTGACTTACAGAATTCGTCATTTCTACTTAAGCCCACAGAATTGTCTTGACGTGCATAATTGGTCACATCTATCTTAAGCCCTCATAATTGGTCATCTCTACTTAAGCCCGCAAGATTGCCTTCGACCCTCAGAATTGGCCACCTCTATCTTAAGCCCTCATAATTGGCTTCGACCTACAGAATTGGTCACCCCTATATTAAGCCCGTAGAATTGTGTTCGACCCTCAAAATTGGTCATCTCTACTTAAGCCCTTAGAATTGGGCCGCTTCCACTTAAGCTCTCAGAATTGGGCCGCTTCCACTTAAGCCCTCAGAATTGGCTTCGACTTGGTCGCTATAATTTAAATTCTTAGAACTAACCTTAACCCTCAGTATTGGTCACCTCCTTGATCATCAACTCCTCTAGGTCCTCATAATTTGTCGACCCAACATCACCTTAGGTCCTCATCATCGATATCAACCCTCTGAATCGACCATCCTCATCCCTTAGGTCCACAAAACTAGCCTCTATCATGTGGCGCCTATTCGATGTATATCACTTATTCCAAGATCACCTGTCAAGGGGCTCTATAGAAACCATATTCCAGGACCCCCTAGGTCTCCCCTTAGGTCCCTAGAACCTCCCCATCTCACTGTAAACCCTAGATCGCACTCTTAGTACAGATCTAGAGCCCACCAGGTGCCCCCGAGCCCCATTTGACCCCCGTCAACTCTATCGTCTGAGTGAAATCTCTTTGAATCTTTGAAAGTCTATGAATAATATTTCTAACGATCTAGCCTGTGCATGAATCGGCATAACGATTCGGACCAATGGACCATTGTAGTACCAAAGATCGATTTGGAGGCCACCGGGCACTCCCAGGCCCCAAATTGACCCCAATCAACTTCACCATCTGAAAACGCGGAATTTCCTTGTTATGTAAACTCAAAAGATGCGAAAGCGTTAGAATGATGGTTCAACTTTATAAAACAACAAATTTTAATTTCTTAAAACAAACTAAAATTACACCGAGTGAAGTAAAATTAATCAATTAATATATTCACTTAAACCAATTAATTAAGCCAAGTCCTAGAATTTGCCTAAGTCATATTTATCAATATAAGCATGTTAGGCGAAACCAAATTTTAGCAAATGACTTGAATTAAACAACTTTACCCAATATTTAATTTAAGTCCAAATTACATGAGTGTGATAATTTAAACCAAATTTTATCTTGAATTATCCTAAGCATGCGTTCTAAATTATTGTGTAAGATAAAATAAACCAATCACACTACGCCGCGATGTACGAGGAAAACCCCAAAACGGGAAACAACCTCGGACGGCCCTAGCCACAAATTCACTAGATACGGAATTACAAGTACAAGACAAAAGACTTACAACACACGACTCGATCCCTCTCAAGCCCCGATGCTTATTCTTGTAGAAACCTCTTCCTAGCGAATAACCTTGGAACTCCACTGCGGTCTCGGAATCCACCGATAGGACTTTCTATGGTCACCGTCACCCGTACACGAAGCCTTTCACCGTGTGGGTAAAACAACATAAAAACACTTCTTCTTTCTTTGTGGGTGGTAGAAGCAAAACCCGAAACTTCTCTTCAATTCGGTGTAGAGAAAACCGGTGCCAAACTCCAAGCAATTGATATGTATAAAAGAACTTGGAATAAACAAACTTGGGTGTAAACTAGAGTGTTAAGTGAATTTCTCTTTGAAAATTAGCACTCAAAACATGAACATTTTCCTAAACAATTTTTTCTCTCAAACTCTCTCTAAGAGATAAACTAGGATGGAAAAGTTAAGTTGGAAAATGTGATTCCCGCACTTCATAAAGTCTGAAAAATCAGTTAAGAAACAAGTGGGAAAGTGGGTTAAAAACTTCCAAAAACTGTTCCCGCCTGGTCAACTCGTTCGAACGACATTTCGTTCGAACGAAGACTCGTTCGAACGAGACTTCTAACGACGCTCCAGTATGGACTCGTTAGAAATCTCGTTAGATACCTCGTTCGAACAGAAAGTTCGTTCGAACGACATATCGAACGACGGACCAGTATACTTAGTGGGAACTCGTTGGCAAAACTCGTTCGAACGAAACCTGGTTCGAACGAAAAACTCGTTCGAACGATATTTCGAACAACTTCCCAATTTTTTATTAAAATTCGATTTTGGCCCAGAAACTTTATATACTTTATTTTAAAGTTCTAATTAAATATTTCTGAAAGTAAAACACAGTTTTTATTAAACCTATCACCCAATAAACTTTGTTCCAAGCTCCTATATATATAATTGCATTCATACCTTGGTAGTATGGAACTATAGTTGATGACGTAGAAACGAGGCACGCAAACCGGAATATTTGATGAAGCTTTATACACTTTGTCGCTACGTCTTCGACAAACACTTCATAGGCTTGAGAGTATTACAATTACATACTATCCTATGAATAAATGTTTTTGTCCAGAATTGAGCCAACACAATACATGGACTCAATTGGAAATTTGTGTCCTTACAAATCTCCTCCTTTGTCTATTCCGGGACAAAAACCAAAACAAAAATCCTAAAGGGCCGTCAAGATCTCTAGACTCAAAACATAACCCACCCAAACTTGACTCAACCCAAGGATCAAACGCTCTGCCATTAAACAATGCCGCTTTAGAAGAAATCCTGCACACTTAAGCAAACTCATCAAATGCATAGGGAATATCAATGTATTTCAAGCAATTGAAATAAGTACTCTCCCCCTAAGATAAATCTCCCCCAAACTATAAAGAACTAATAAACAACATGATGAAGCTCAAAGTGATAAGACATGAAAGCATATGGACAATTAAAGCAAGGCAAAGACAAACAAATATCATATATATATAAACTAGAAATATACCAATGATTCACTTGCATATATATATAGATATAAACCCACACATGACACAAAATACAATAAGTTTGCACACTCGTATGGCAAAAATGTGTCATATGGAAACGGAAGTGTAGGGGTGTGAACTAGCAACAATTAAATTTAGACCCAAACACTTAATAAACGTTCACGGAGTTCTCATTTGATTGAAAACTTCATCACATTTAAGCATAACCTCATGTGACAATATAGATTGAACTCAATGAACAAACATACACAATGCATACAATCCTAGCATGATGATGATTCTACAAACCAAATAGAGTCATGACATTAAAGACAACTAGGATAAACGGACATTGTGCAAACCGTTGATATACCATCCAATTCTCCCTCAATATGCATCTATATTCTTTTGCTTTTGACTGAATATATCAAACAAACATAGGCCTTGGCAATTGTTTTCTTTTTAATGCCAAATATTCTGTTTTTAGGCCTTTGGATCATGTATGTCTTTTAGATCCAATAAACGGTGGCTTACTATCGCAAAGGATTTAATTCATTCTTTCAGAGCCCTTCCCCGTGCACATTTAGATATATAATTTTTTATCTCACAAAGCTCACGTGCAACGGATTTTGACATGCACTAGTCCTCCTAGGTCATAGATATGTAGATGACTAGATTGGTAGGAGAACACCTCAAAAAGTTCAAATATAACATGTGACATTAAGATTTCAAACGAGCTCGTGCATGTGTGAAAAGAGGCATATAAAAATATAATCCATTTAAACAATACAAAATCCAACTACCCCATATAAAACATGGTAAAGAACATTTTAAAGATTGACAATCTAAACCAAAAGTTCTAGCCACATGGGAGCGTTAAAGGTGAATTCAAACACAAGTTTATGCCACATAGAGTGTGCCAAACTAAAATACACACAAAATAAAATCTTTTTGAGTTTGTGAAATTTTTAACCAAAAATAAATAATCTATACTCAAAAGACAAACACAGATCATTTGAATTTTTCATTAAGTTAAAATTATCGAGAGATAAAATCCAAATGATAAACAAAAATCTTTTTGTATTTTTCATTTAATGCAAACAAAATGAAGGAAATATAATACAAAAGATAAACAAAAATCATAATTCTAGCATGTGATAAGTATGGATTATAGACTAGAAGATGATTAAACAAGTATACATTTAGCATGTGAATATAGCATGAAGTACAAAAACTAAAGTATGCAAACACTAACACATTCATCCTTTAGATTTAGCAAGGGAGGAAGCATGTGAAAGTAAATGAGAATCAAAAATCCTATTTTGCAAGGCAACCAAGTCGGATTTCCTAACCCAAATTAATGAAGAATGACTATCTTGGGGTGTTGGAACTTTAACTACCGTGGTTACTTTACTATGGGATTTTCTAGGAATTCGTTTAAGATCAAAACAAAATTTCCTAAGATGACCTTTTCGACCACAATGTGTACAAGTAAGAACATGTCGAGGAGATTTTCTTAAGGAGTGATCTCTAAAAACTTTCCTAGACGATTCTCCTAAAACATTGGTTTTGGCATTATGAGTAAATTCATTACAAGTATTGAAGCCTAAACCACAAGTGTCATTTTTAATTTGGACCATTCCTAACATTTTATCTAGTTTTTCTTAATGACACTCCAAATCAAATTTGACATTACTAGAGTCTTTTAATTTATTTTGCAATTCTAAAATGTTAGGCTCTAATAAAACATTTCGCTCTTCAAAAGCAAGAAGCTCCTTTTTCAAGGATTCCATTAAACCCCTAAGGCTATCTATTTCGCCTTCTACATATTCTATCTTCTCTTGAAGAGTCCTCTCACGTGTCCTAAGGTCTTCTATTAAGGCATTTTCATCAATGACCTTGACACCCTCTCTTAAACTAGCTTCTAACTTCAAATTAGCTCTTTTCAATTTAATATATTCTTTATAAAGTTCTTGAAAAGCATTTTGAAGTTCACTCATATTAACCTCTTCTTCATTTTCACTCTCTCTTTCTTCTCCACTCTCACTATCATAGAAAACAGGAGAATCATGTACAATGACTTTGGAAGTGGCATGTGCTATCGTTTCATCAATCGATGAGTTCTCACTATCACTCACATGACTAGCCATAAAAGCCACAAAATTTTTCTTAGTGGCGCTTCTCTTCCTTATCACTATCACTAAGGGTCGTATTATATGAAATGGGTCGCTTACCCTCTTTCCTTAGTTTAGTGGGGCACTCAAAAGCCCTATGGCCATAACCTTCACAACCAAAACACTTGTTAGACTCGTCCCTATCTAAATTGTCATTACTAGTTTTAGGGAACTTCTCGGCTTTAGAAATCTTCTCGCTTTTATCATGTTTAGAAGTATCAAATTTCTTAAAATCATTTTTAAATTTATCTTTGTTAATTTTAAGAAATTTTCTAAATTTACGAGCAAATAAAGCCATATCTTCCGAGTCACTATCACTATCGCTCTCTACTACTTGTTTGACCTCTTTTCAGGCTTTTAAAGCAACGCCCTTTTCAATTTTCTTTTCAGTTTTAGAGGGAAACATATCTAGTTCATAGGTTTGTAAATCACCTACAAGATCTTCTAATTTCGTAGAGGCTAAAGTGGGTAAAGAATTTAAAACGGTCACCTTTGGAATAAATCTATCGGGTAGGGACCTTAAAATTTTCTTTACAACACGGTCGTCAGGTATTTTCTCTCCCAAGTTAAAAGATGAATTAACAATATCAGAAAGTCTAGCATAAAATTCATCAAAAGTTTCTTTTTCATTCATTTTGATATTTTCAAATTGAGTGGTGAGGTTTTGGAGTTTTGAAGCTTTAACGACACTAGTTCCTTCATGAGTTAATTGTAAAATATCCCAAGCTTCTTTAGCGGTCTCACACATCATAATACGTCGGAATTCATCCGGTGTGACAGCGCTAAACAAGGCATTTAAACCACGGGAATTAAAATTAGCAAGTTTAAACTCATCTTCAGTCCATCTATCGGCGGGTTTGACAACACGTTCATTTTCAACTAAATAAGTTGGTGGGGAGTACCCGTTAACAACAGACATCCAAACTCTCTCGTCGATAGATTTTAGTGTCGATTTCATTTGCGCTTTCCAATACGCGTAGTTTGGACCATCAAAAATAGGAAATTTTGAAAATGGGGAAAATTCCATTTTAGCCAAAAATTATTAAAAGGATCGTTAACGAAATAATTTATCGCTTTGGCTCTGATACCAATTTGAAAAAGCGGAATTTCCTTGTTATGTAAACTCAAAAGATGCGGAAGCGTTAGAATGATGGTTCAACTTTATAAAACAACAAATTTTAATTTCTTAAAACAAATTAAAATCACACCGAGTGAAGTAAAATTAATCAATTAATATATTCACTTAAACCAATTAATTAAGCCAAGTCCTAGAATTTGCCTAAGTCATATTTATCAATATAAGCAAGTTAGGCGAAACCAAATTTTAGCAAATGACTTGAATTAAACAACTTTACCCAATATTTAATTTAAGTCCAAATTACATGAGTGTGATAATTTAAACCAAATTTTATCTTGAATTATCCTAAGCATGCGTTCTAAATTATTGTGCAAGATAAAATAAACCAATCAAACTACGCCACGATGTACGAGGAAAAACCCAAGACGGGAAACAAACTCGGACTGCCCTAGACACAAATTCACTAGATACTGAATTACAAGTACAAGACAAAAGACTTACAACACACGACTCGATCCCTCTCAAGCCCCGATGCTTCTTCTTGTAGAAACCTCTTCCTAGCGAATAACCTTGGAACTCCACCGCGGTCTCGGAATCCACCGATAGTACTTTCTATGGTCACCGTCACCCGTACACGAAGCCTTTCTCCCGTGTGGGTAAAACAACATAAAAACACTTCTTCTTTCTTTGTGGGTGGTAGAAGCAAAACCCGAAACTTCTCTTCAATTCGGTGTAGAGAAAACCGGTGCCAAACTCCAAGCAATTGATCTGTATAAAAGAACTTGGAATAAAAAAACTTGGGTGTAAACTAGAGTGTTAAGTGAATTTCTCTTTGAAAATTAGCACTCAAAACATGAACATTTTCCTAAACAATTTTTTCTCTCAAACTCTCTCTAAGAGATAAACTAGGATGGAAAAGTTAAGTTGGAAAATGTGATTCCCGCACTTCATAAAGTCTGAAAAAATCAGTTAAGAAACAAGTGGGAAAGTGGGTTAAAAACTGCCAAAAACTGTTCCCGCCTGGTCAACTCGTTCGAACGACATTTCGTTCGAACGAGACTTCTAACGACGCTCCAGTATGGACTCGTTAGAAATCTCGTTAGATACCTCGTTCGAACAGAAAGTTCGTTCGAACGACATATCGAACGACGGACCAATATACTTAGTGGGAACTCATTGGCAAAACTCGTTCGAACGAAACCTGGTTCGAATGAAAAACTCGTTCGAACGATATTTCGAACGACTTCCAGATTTTTTATTAAAATTCGATTTTGACCCAGAAACTTTATATACTTTATTTTAAAGTTCTAATTAAATATTTCTGAAAGTAAAACACAGTTCTTATTAAACCTATCACCCAATAAACTTTGTTCCAAGCTCCTATATATATATATAATTGCATTCATACCTTGGGAGTATGGAACTATAGTTGATGACGTAGAAACGAGGCACGCAAACCGGCATATTTGATGAAGCTTTATACACTTTGCCTCTATGTCTTCAACAAACACTTCATAGTCTTGAGAGTATTACAATTACATACTATCCTATGAATAAATGTTTTTGTCCGGAATTGAGCCAACACAATACATGGACTCAATTGGAAATTTGTGTCCTTACACCATCAGAGCGAAAGCTCTTTGAATCTTCAAAGGGAACTGAAACCCCTTTTAAACAGTCCACCTCTGCACAAAATGGCATAACCATTCAGACAAATGATCAGTTTTCCCTCAAAAATCGATCCGGGGACAATAGGGCGGTCCCGGGCTTCGATAGAACAAAGTCAACTCTTTAGCTCAATGATATTGAATGAATCTCTCAAGTTCACTAAATACCCTTTCTAATGGTCCACCCATGTGTGCTTCTGACCTACGTTAGGGACGAACGGTCCATTTTACTCTAAGAGGTCCCCAGGCGCTTTCGGGCCCCGGTTGACCATGATCAACCTTTCAAACCAAGAAAAATTCTTTGGAATGTTGAAGTACATCTCCTAAAATTTCCAACAATCTTCCACGTGCGTGATTCTGACTTACCATACTGATAAAAAATTCGTTTGCGTCCGACAATCTCCCATCCAAATGACCGACCTTCACTTTCGAGCCACTTTTCACCCAATGTCAACTTACAGAACCAGGAGTAGTCCCAAGGACTCAAGAAGGTCTGTGATATACCTTTCTAATGGTATGACCCATGCCTAATTCAGATCAAAATTTTGGTTTCTACGACCATTTTTCCAGGAAGATCTGCATGAGACTACCAATTGGCAGGTCGAGATCCCTATCTATCAGCACAGTGTCTGGGGTCACATGCTGATAGGCACCCCCAGGGGTAGGCCTATTGGCACCCCTGACCCTATAAATAGGGTCCATGACCTCACTCCAAAGTCAACAGAGACAACATATCCATCAGCATCAGTGATCTCAACAACATTCCCTCGAAATCAGCGAAGTCCCTCATGTGATGTTCCATCCAAGCTTACATTCCCATCCTTTTTATACCCAATTTTGTAAATATCCTTCTCTCTCATCAACATTTGTCAACACTCAACTTAGTTCATCCAATATCAAAGATCAAGCTTCAAAGAAGGTCCAATCCGGTCCCTCTCTGTTTAAATTCCTTGTTTTTGCATAATAAACATTAGGTTCAAAATAGATTTCTTATTTTAGTTCATACACATTAGTATCTACACTTTTATTAGCATATTGCACATACTTTATTCTCTAAAAAAGTCCCAAAAAACAAATAAAGGAGGGTTACACCCGTAGATTCCGAACGAAATTATCCATCACACTTTTTCTAAAACCTAAAATACACATTTTCTACACATACACGTAGAATAAAATTATGTTTGGATCTATGGGATAAACCCCACCCCTATGCTACATTCGAACTACGTGGACTTTGATTCTTTTAAAGGCTAAGTGAGCATCTCGGATTAAAATCCGAGACTCGAGTCCAATTTTCCAATTTTTTCAATTTCCCAAATTCCCAAATTTTCTTAAATCTCCCGTTTCGTGTATATATATATATAATGCTTTTTTGCGTTTCATCCAACACATATTATCATTTCTTAATAACGATCAATATCATGATGAACACAAAAATCATACTTTCTACATATGTTATTTTAGGAACATTCTTATGGATGACACCACTCTACCTTGTCCATGGTATGAGTTGAATGATTCCGATCTCCATTATATGAACATTCGCACACACTTCATGGGGATATACAGGAAAATAATAACACTAGCCCATGAGAGATCGAAAGGGCAGATGGGTGCTTAACACCTTCCCATTTCATAACTTAGCCCCCGAACCTTCAAACTATTGGTTTCATATGCATCAGTTTGTTGTTGATTCCGCTCCTTTGAAGTGAAAACATTTTCTTTTACCTTTTTTGTGAAAAATAGGATGGTAACTCTATCTCTTCACATTCACCCCCACACCAATGATGATCGAAACATCCTTTTCGAGAAGGGTGCGAGATCGCGGCGCAGCCTTTTTAAGGGGAGATGTATCTCTCTCTCTCTCTCCGCCTGACGCCACTCGGGAAGGCCACAACCACCCTTAGTGATGACATCAAGGTAGAGTCGGTGGATATTAGAGACGAATCAATGCATGAATGTAACTTCACCGCATTTGTGGTTAGTCATGCGAGTACGTCTAGTGCGTCTGACAACGATAAGGAAGCTACTTCACAGGGACACCTCGACAGTGAAAACGACGTGAGAGAGGGTGAGGATGTAGTTAGTGATAGAGAGTGTGACCTATAATGCACATATGCCATCTGTAAGGACATTTTTCTCATGTCCGAAATGTTTCATTTATTTATGTCGTATGTCGCTACATTTGGCACGTCACCTCACGATCTCACATGACGGCCTCTATCCGAATTCCGGGAATCACGTATGCATTATCTCCATGAATGTGCCCCTCATCTGCATCAACGACTCCACGTTCCTTGATTTTAGGCTCGTAATGCAAGTGGTACGCAAGAGAAGTCAAATCAGTGAAACAAGGCATGATAGGGATGTTCAAGGGAAAATTGGTAATTTTACAGCCACCGTCCGGAGGACCGGTCAACTGGAAAGTTGAAGAGCTTGCCGCAGCAAAGATACTGGAAGAAACGGCACCTCAATCTGAGCTACGGTGAAAAAGTTATGGCCCATTAAAAATGGAGATATTGTCATTAAAAATTATGGGAATTTTTTCAAAGTGTTTAAGCCATGTTCCCAGCACACTTTCCCGAACCCAGCCCAAAACCGGTTCGGGGGGGCGAACCGATTCGCAGGGGTACCCGAACCGGTTCGGGGTACCTGTACGCTGGATAGGATTTCAGCATTTTAAAATCGTGGGTCTCTTCATGGTTTTCCCTATAAATACCAACTTCGGTGGAGTTGTTTTGCAAGACTTTAGGAGACGAATTTGAGAGTCCAAATACATCTAGTCTTCATATTTTTGAGTTCCAAGACTCATGTTTTGATTCACACATCCTTTCCAAATATTTGTGAATCCTTTTTGCAACCCAAGAACACAACTTTGGTTTGTTCAACCCTTGTGGAGGAGACCGTTCTTCTTCTTCATTGTAGCCCTACTGGAAAGGGATAATTCCAGCCGCGACTACAGAATCCGATACCCGAGGGTAATTCTTAGTCAACTTGTATTTTCATTCTAATCCGATTGTAAGCCGTTTTCTTACAAATTATAGTGAAAATAAATGGTTTTTCCCCTGTGTGGGATTTTTCCTTAATTGCATGTGTTTGAATGTTCTTGCGTAGATTATCAATTTATTCAATCACATACTGCTGCATGTTTAGGGTTTGTTTGTATTAAAAGGCTTTTAATATATAATTTGATCATTTGAACGCGAGCACACGTTCTCAAATTGGTATCAGAGCGGGTTACGCTAATTTATTGCGTGATCCTGATTTTTCAAGGATTTACTTTCTGATACAATTTGTCTACTCATGTTTACAAATTGGTATCAGAGCCTGTTGCACTATGTTATTGTGTTTTGATTCTGATTTTGCACAAAAATGGATTTTGATGGTTTTGATGATCTTTGATGTCAAATTTTTGAAAAATTTTGGAAAATTCACACAAACTCTTGTTTTAAATCTTCTGTTGAAAACGAATCTGAGAGGTGTCCTTGTTGTGAGGGTGTTGGTCACACGTTACACGAGTGTACCACAAATTTAAAGAAGAAATTGAATAAATCGATTTCTCATGTTTCCACCTTAGTGATTGTGATTCGAAAGAAGAAGTTTTTTATGCTTCTAGGCGAGAGTTTCCCATCCATGTGATTAGTGATGATAGTGAAAGTGATGGGAGTGTGGATGAAAGTGAGGAGGAAAGTGTAGATGAGCATGACTTGCAAACTGCTTACAATGAACTTTATGCTGAAACTTTGAAAACAAAGAAAGAAAATTTGAAATTGAAAGCTCAATTGAAAGAGTGTGCCATAAAAAATAATGATTTTTTAGTTGAAGAACTTAGGGCACATGGAAAAATTTTAAAAAAGAAGTTTGAGTACGTCGAGGATGAGAGAGATAGTCTTAGAGGGTTGATAGAGACTATGAAAAAGGAGCTTTTAGAGTTTGAGGATTCTAAACGAGTACTTGAATCTAGGATAGGTGAACTTGATGTGAAATTGAAAGATTCAAGTGAAGTGAAATTTGATTTGGAGTCTAGGTCTGAAAAACTTGATAAGATTTTAGGCACAGTCGAGATCAAAACGGATAGGGGTGGGATTGGGCTTGAAAAATATGTTGCACCCATTCCCACACGTGTGAGAGAGCCTCCTAGGATTGTTAAGAAAGAGGCACCTAAGTTTGTTAGGAAAGCACCCCATAGGAGCATCGTGAGAGAACCTCCTAGGATCATTAGGAGAGATCCACCTAGTCAAATTCGGAGAGAGCAACCGAGAAATTTGAGGAGAGGGCCACCTTTAGGTAACACACAACGCTCTATTTACTCTTGCACACATTGCGGTAGGCAAGGTCATCTTAGGCACTTTTGTTACAAGCTTTTAAATGGACCTAGGAAGGTTAATGAAAGAATAAATTCGATTCCCAAAACCCCCACACTCCGTTACACATCAATTTGGGTTAGAAAATCGAATTTAGAGGCTTATGGTTTATTTGTCCACAATTCCCGTTTGCTTGCACGTAATTCACCCCATGTGAAATCTTTTGGTTGATTGTGTTTGCTTGTTTGTCATACACTAGTTGTGGTTTCATGATATATTTTTACTAGTGTGATGACTTGTACTTTTTGTATAATTTTTTTTATTTTGAAAAATACAAAAAGATTTTACTTTTGATAAAATTTTGAGAAAATTCAAAAAGGTTTTTTTTTGTTGCACCGTTTATGGATGAACACTTTGGATGAACAAGTCACTACATCATTTCATTTTTTTTCATGTGACTATTTGATAGTGTTTTGAGACAATAGGTCAATTCATCCATGTGCTTTATAATGTATGGAGTCATTAAGATGTAATTAAGTGTTGCTTCCTACATGTTTGACTTATATTTCCTTTATTGTACACATGCACGGATTTATTTGATTATTGTGCTTATCTTATCAGATGTTGGTTGGGTGTTTTCACTTCAAACCTGTCCTTAAAACGAACCAAGCGCGATATATTTTGATAAGGAAATTGTGCATTTAAAAACCGTTTTTGTGAGTTTGTGTGTTTTGTTTGAATAACGGGGAGGGGCTGCGAAAGGTAATAATCTATCCTTTGCGCAAAAAGCCACCGTTAAATTGGACCTAAAAAATGGAGGAATTTTAATATCCGAGGTCCAAAGAGGTTAAAAGAGCTCGAAAAAATTGAAAGGCAGTAAAAAAATATTCATGTCAATTATGGGCCATTTAGGTTTTTGCACCAATTCTCCAATGTTTGAGAATTTAGTTTATCACCTCTAAAAGAAAATATATATGAGGGTGTTTGGTTGGAGAATTTAAAACGGGTTTGCACGTCCTTGAAATGCTTAAAAATGCGCTACATAGTTTTGGACGTTATTGATGTGAAAATCATTTGACTTTGATTTGTTGATTTGCATAAGACGATGTCATCTAAATTCAACAAACTATTACACCTAAGGATACCTTTGATGTTCATTCGTTAGGAGTACACGTATGCATCGTGCACATATGATTGATTGAGTTGATTTACCTATCGAATGTGTTCACACCCATTCATTCCGTTTCCATGACTTGGTTGCTTGAGTCTAAATCCATGGTGTGATTTTTGTATCATATTTGTTCATATTGGTATCCTATCTTTGTATGAAAATTTTGAAAAATCAAAAAATAGTTTGTGTTTTTTTTGTATACCGTGACACCCCGATTTTTCTTGTTTGATTCATTCTTCTCATTTGTCTATTTGGGGACATCATAAAAAGGGGGAGAATGAATTATATTATGTTATGGGGGAGATTTGAAACTTGAGTTTGCTCATAAATTGATATATATATGTTTATCTCATCATTTCAAACTCGATAAGTCACTTGGTATTTTGCTTTGTCTCATGTGTGTAGGTACTACATCGATAATCTTTGAATTGCACACCCTGATGAGAAAAGATCTGTGATTCCTGAAGATTTGAAGAACAAACGATGAAGACTATTCATTTGTACCTTTTCCAGTTTTGGGTTCATGGGAGGGTAGATTTGTATAGGCAATTTCATATTTAATAATTCGGATTTTTTATGTATGTACCGGCATAGACATAGGGGGAGATTTGTAAGGACATTTTTCTCATGTCCGAAATATTTCATTTATTTATGTCGTACGCCGCTACATTTGGCACGTCACCTTACGATCTCACATGACGGCCTCTATCCGAATTTCAGGAATCACGCATGCATTATCTCCATGAATGTCCCCCTCATCTGCATCAACGACTCCACGTTCCTTGATTCTAGGCTCGTAATGCAAGTGGTACGCAAGATAAGTCAAATCAGTGAAACAAGGCATGATAGGGATGTTCAAGGGCCAATTGGTAATTTTACAGCCACCGTCCGGAGGACCGGTCAACTGGAAAGTTGAAGAGCTTGCCGCAATAAAGATACTGGAAGAAACGGTACCTCAATCTGAGCTACGGTGAACAAGTTATGGCCCATTGAAAATGGATATATTGTCATTAAAAATTCTCGGAATTTTTTCTAAGTGTTTAAGCCATGTTCCCAGCACACTTTCCCGAACCCAGCCCGAAACCGGTTTGGGGGGGCGAACCGGTTCGCAGGGGTACCCGAACCGGTTCGGGGTACCTGTACGCTGGATAGAATTTCAGCATTTTAAAATCGTGGGTCTCTTCATGGTTTTCCCTATAAATACCAACTTCGGGGGAGTTGTTTTGCAAGACTTTAGGAGACGAATTTGAGAGTCCAAATACATCTAGTCTTCATATTTTTGAGTCCCAAGACTCATGTTTTGATTCACACATCCTTTCCAAATATTTGTGAATCCTTTTTGCAACCCAAGAACACAACTTTGGTTTGTTCAACCCTTGTGGAGGAGACCGTTCTTCTTCTTCATTGCAGCCCTACTGGAAAGGGATAATTCCAGCCGCGACTACAGAATTCGATACCCGAGGGTAATTCTTAGTCAACTTGTATTTTCATTCTAATCCGATTGTAAGCCGTTTTCTTACAAATTATAGTGAAAATAAATGGTTTTGCCCCTATGGGGGATTTTTCCTTAATTGCATGTGTTTGAATGTTCTTGCGTAGATTATCAATTTATTCAATCACATACTGCTGCATGTTTAGGGTTTGTTTGTATTAAAAGGCTTTTAATATATAATTTGATCATTTGAATGCGAGCACACGTTCTCACCATCTTATGTTGCTGAGTCCTTTCAAACGAAAAAACAAAACAATGGGTTAGTAACTAGGATAGTTACGCCAGATAAGGAGTTAGGGGAGATGAGAGAGAGAGAGAGAGAGAGTCCTCCCTTAGAGATTCTTTAAAAGAAAGAGAGAGAGAGATTTTAGAGAGAGGGGGAGAAAGAGAGAGAGAGTTTAGACAGCGAAGGAGTTTTTGAGAAAGAGATAGGGGACTTGACCAAACAAGTAGCTAGTTTTACGAGTGAGCACCTTGCATCCGTGGAGATTCAAAAGAAACTTAAAGTCCTTGTATCCCAACTTGGGATAGATCTTGAATTCCCCGGGAGGTTAAAGTAAAGATTGAGGATACATCTGGGAAGATGGTAAAGATGTTCCTCAGCCCCGCTTTAGGGTTTTGTGAGGGGTAAGGAATAGGGTTCAATGATTCTTCCACATCACACGTTGCACCGAAACTGGTTGCTGAATTAATTGTGAATCCCTATGTCCTTTAACCAAAACCCCAAAGAAAAGTTCGTCCAATAAAAGTAAACAAAGGTTGGCATGAGACTATTTACTTCTGCAGTTATTGCAAGAGAAAATAACAACTTAGAGAGTTTTTCTATAGTTTGGGTCGAACTCCACATACACATACTTTGTCGCACCACTTTAGCAATTTTTCTAGCCTTAGAGAGATGGTTGAGTGTTTAGTCGCCACTTCTCACCGTTTGATGGAAATTTTCTAACAGATGTCTTTGCTGTAAGTGGATACTTCTAACATCTCGACTAGATCCAATAAAGACAAGGGTAAATAAAAGTTCACCACTACTTGGGGGCCTAAGTGTGGAGGGAAATCCCTTATTGTTCATGTTTCTATTAAGGCTTAGAATACCTCCCAGTGGTATTTTGATAGTGTTTTCCCCAGGTATATGACTGGTGACATTTCATTTTTTACCAACCTTGAAAATCACAAGTATAGTAAAGTCGCCTTTGGATATGGGAGTAAATCTAGCATTATAGGATGAGGTATAGTAGAGATACCTAGATTTACTAAGATAGATGGTAAAACTAGGTTTACCTAACATTATCCAGTTGTGCGAAACAAACTTTACTGTAAAGTTTGATCGGAACGAGTGTAACATTTTTTATCAAGATGGTAAAACTAGGTTTACCTAAATGCAAATAGAAATGTCGGACGAGACACGATATTGGTAAAATTACGTTTGAAAAATATGTAAAACATGGTTGGACTTGTTCCCTGGATCATGGACAGGGTCCCGTTTTGAAAAAGACAAAATCGCACAAAAATTGGGGCAGCATGTTGACCCATCATTTAGACAGACTTTCAGGTAGTGATCGGCAAACTAAATATGAGTGCCTTAGGTTTGATGCCTATACGAGGTTAGTTAATTGTTGGGTTAATTGGAAGGGCTCCCCCCATTGGCGTGACTTCCACGATATACATCTTGCTTTTGAGGGCAATGGGTACGTGTGGACAAGCAATTTAATATACCTGAGTGTACGTGAATTGCCTCACTATATATCTCATGGGGATAGTAACTCTAAGAGAGAATTCTATATACTCGATGTAAATGAGTTCCCCGTGATATACCTCCCATCATGACTTTGATCAAGTGGTAGAATGTGGGGGGAACCGTTCGACATACGTAAAAGTTACTTGGACAATGGAAGGTGAGAGTAATATTGCCTAGGCTAATTGTGACCTGCCGGACCAGCGCCCATCACAAAGTTTCCCCCAGTTACGAGACAAAATTTGGTCAATATCCATGCTCTTTGGTGATGTAGTGTGCAAAATGCACGATTCTTGATTAGTATATTATGGAGAGAGTATTTTATTTAGCATGATGATCATTATAGTAATGGGGAAGAATGTAAAAGTAAAAACTAAATCTAGCATAGAGCATGATTATTACACTAAGCATGGATATGTGAGAGTGAATGATGTGTGAATAGCTATAAATGAGTGTGTGGTAGGAACCTAAGCATGGATCAACTACAAGTGGTGACAAGTGTGAGTGAGCATATATATATATACAAGTCTTATAAGTGGAGGTGAATATTAGTAACACCTAACATGGATATTCTAAGTGGTGTGTGAAACATGAGGGTATAAGTGATCCTACGTGTAAGTAGTGAGAAGTGTACATGGATAGTATCTATAAGTGTGTGCATGAGGAGTGATATAAGAATGAGGTAGATATGTACAAGAAATAATAGAGGAGAAAAAAGAACATACAAGTAGATGCATATCCACACAAGAAGAAAATGATCACACCCATGAAATTAGAGTCTAGACATCTTATGACAAGTCAGTCCATAGCTAAGTCGCCATGGTGGACATCCCTATCCGTTTCAAGGGGAAATGAGTGAAGGTCTGGCGCCCTCTTCCTCTGTGAGAGCTTCGACCATCATCTATGTGAGGATATGTAGAGAGATAGAGTCGCCAACTTATTTTGCTCAAAAGAGGCAAAATAACATGTCGCGGATTGAGAGGGTGGCATCAAAGACAAACTGATGCTTACAAAACCAATAGTTTAGAGGTTCAGGGTCTAAGTTACGGAATGGAAAGGTGTTAGGCACTTATCCCTCCCTTTCGGTCTCTCATGGGCTTGTGTTACTATTTTTCTTAGTTTCTTCGTGAAGTGTGTGTGCATGTATATAAAAGTGGAGATCGAAATTTCCCGACTCATATCATGGAAAAGATAGAGTGAGGTCATCCATATGAATATTCCAAAAATAATATCTAGAAAATATGATATATGCGTTTATCGAGATATTGACCGTTATGATGAAACGATAATATGTGTTAGATAAAATGCCTAGTTTGAATCATAAATATGGTATATATATGAGTATTGTATAAAAAGAAGAATGAAAATGAGAAAATGAAAAATTGGACCCGAGTCTCGAGTTTTAACCTGAAACACCCTAAGTAGACTTTAAAGGCATCAAATTCCATGTAGTTTATATTCACATAGGGGTAGGGTTTATCCCATAGATTCAAACGAGAATTTTTTATATGTGTGTGTAGAAAGAGTATTTTAGTTTGAGAAAATGTGTCGAATATTCCCGTTGGAATTTATAGGTATAACTCTTTTTCTCAATTTTTTTTTTATAGAAAATAGAGTATGTGGAATATAACTAATAAAAGATAAGATGTTAATGTGTATGAACTAAAGTAAAAAACTAAATTAATAATTTATGTAATTAATGTAAAAAAAAATTAAAGAGAGAGAAGGGTGTTTGGACAATCTCTGGAGAATTGAAGCTTGATCTTGATCCTTAATGAGATCATTTAAATGTTGAGATGAATGTTATATGAGAGAGAACGAGATTTTTCTATATTAGCTATGAAAGTGATGGGAACGAAAGGTGGAAAGGAATTTCACATAAGGATTCTTCACTGATTGTAAGAGAATGTTGTTCAGATTACCAATATTGACGGATTTGAGGTGTGCTAGGGACTAAGATCATAAACTTTATTTATAGGGTGGGTACTACCGATTGACATAGCCCTGGCTCTTCCAATCGGCAGGTAGCTCTCGATACACTGCCGATTGACAGGGAAATGGGCATGCCAATCGGCAGTCTCGTGCAGATATTTTTGGAAAAAATGTCATAGAACGCAATTCATAAATGCAAACCATTCATTGGGCATACCGTTACAAAGGTAATTCAGATACCTTAAGAGTCCTTAGGGACACTCCCGGGTTAGGATTTGACTTTAAGTCGAGGAAAAACGGATCGTTGATCCGAATGATTATTCCATTTCACGCACGAGGTGGATCGTTTTAAAGCAGTTTCAGTGACCTTCAAGGATCTATTGAGATTTTTCTCTGACGTTGGAGTTAATTGGGGTCAAACTGGGGCCCGGGAGCACCTGGTGGTCTCAAGATCGGTTTTTGATAGTAAATTAGTTTGTTTGTTCGAATCGCTCTGCCAATTTGCTCACGGGGTGGACCGTTAGAAAGATGATTCAGAGCCCTTCAAAGATTCATTAAGCTTTAACTCTGACTCTAGAGATGATCCGAGTCAAACGGGGCTCGAGAGTTCCCGATGACCTCTTGATCGGTACTTGGAGTATTTTAAGGTTTGTAATGAAATGGAGAGGTGCTAGGGACATAAGAAAAGGCTTAGGGGGGGTCCTAGAATGTGGTGTATACAATGTCATTATTTGTTAGGAGAGTAAAATGTGCTATTTTGGTTTCCCAAGTCCATGTGAACGACATAGTCTTTGGATCCATGTGCTCCCTCCATACTCACGACTTTGATGAGGAGATGAAAAGCGAGTTTGAAATGAGCATGGTTAGTGAGTGATCATTCTTCCTTAGTCTTCATATTTTTTAGATCCAGGATGGAATTTTCATCTCCCAATCCAAGTATGAAAGAGATCTCGTGAAGAAGTTTGGGTTAGACTCCACTAAGAACTCGCCCACCCACCCCTATGAGTACCTCGACAAAGCTTAGCAAGGTCACTTTAGGCAAGGATGAAGAACAAACCATGTATAGGAGTATGATAGGTAGTCTTATCTACTTGACTACCAGTCATCTTAACATAGCCTTTAGTGTTGGAATATGTGCGCGATATCAGGTGTCCCGGAAAGTATTGTTAAATACGTGAGTGGGACTTTCTTATATGACATTTGGTATTCCTTTGATACCTATGATCGTTTATCTTCCTATACAGATGCCCATGGGGGCAGGGATGTAGGATCACTTCAGGTGGATGTTATAATTTTGGGACTTCTCTTGTCTCTTGGTTGAGCAAGAAGCATAATTCCATCTCTTTGTCCACTACGGAGGCTGAGTACATCACCGTCGGGAGTTGTTGCACGCAATTCTTATGGATAAAGAAAATGTTAGAGTATTATGGGATTTCACAAGGGATCATAACTATTTCTTATGATGACACGAGCGCGATTAATATATCCCTCAATCCAGTCCAGCATTCGCGCACCAAGCACATTAAGATACACGAGCATTTTATCTGAGACCTAGTTGAGGAGAAGGTCGTGTCCTTGAGCTTTGTGACCACCGACATCCAGTAAGCCGATATCTTTACGAAACCTTTAGATGCCCTTAGATTCAAACGTTTTAAGAAGTCTTTACATATCTGTAGAGTTGATTGAGGCTTGGTTACTTCATCTAGTATAGGATGATTTTTCGCACTCATATTCTTGATTCGTGTTGATAGATTGTATTATTTGTATTATTCCTATATTACATTTTTTTCTTTTTTATATTTTAGAAAAATCCAAAAATATTTTTGATCTTTTAGAATAAATTGGAAAAATACGAAAAGATTTTTGGTTTTTAATAAAAGAGAAAAATCCAAATATATTTTCAATTGTTAAGAAAAATGAAAAACGAAAAATGATTTTCTTTTTATATTTTTTTGGAAAACACAAAATAATTTTTGTAGTTTGTCTACATCTTATATGGATGGACATTTAGGATTGCCAAGTCACAATATCATTATGTTATCCACGTGACTTTTTGATAGTGTTTTGAGACACAACTTCATTTCATCCACGTGCTTTATAATGTTTGCGCTCAATGGCCTCTGGATCGGTACTCGGAGTATGATATAGGGTTTGGAGTGAAATGGGGAGGTGCTAGGGACCTAAGGAGAGAATTAGGGGGTCCTAGAATGTGGTGTCTACAATAACAATTCCACATTTCTATGGACAATATGAATTTATTTTTGAGATCGACCTAGATCACGATTTTTCTTAAAAATAAATAATATTTATTCTTTTTTAAACTAAATTAAATAATGTAATCAATTTATCCCACAAATTATATTTTAGTTTTTGATTTTTTATTCTAATTAATATCTTTTGTTATTTAAAAAAATTAAAATAGTGAGGCTAGGTAATTAAATTCGTACATGATATTAGGATATTAGTTCTGATTTAGTTCGGAAAATTATAATTGAATATATTTAAATATTATCAAGTTTAAAATATTAATGGAAGGGTGTTTCAAAATACTCATCACATTCTACATCGATATTTTAGAAAGTGATGTGATTAATTCCTTTATTATCTTGAATTTCTTCTCCAATAAACGAAATTACTTATGGCATCATGGGATTTTAAAATTGTTAAGTGATAGTTTTTTGAAATTAAATGTGAGCATATTCGATCTCCCCTTCCCCCCTCCCCTCCCGAGGGTGGGGGGCAAGTTCCACAATGGAGTCAATGACATTAATTGTGGGACCAAAAGTCATTATCTATTTAATTATATTTTATAGAGATTTATTGAATTGTTTGGATAACATAATTGAAATATGTAATTTCTACCTAATTTAAGGTAAAGTTTTAATCTCCCAACGAAAAATTTCATTCCAAAAAAGGAATTAGGATGCTAGATGGGATTATTTCTAGTTAGTGGTAAAGGAAAGCTAAATTAAAATTTAATTCTCATGTAGTTAATTTATTTTTTCAATGACGATTCTAATATTTCAGAATGGTCTCAACTTTCAACTAACTTGTGTTAGTCTTAAAAGTACAATTAATGTAATGATTTTGAAGGACTAAAAATGTTATTGGGCATTTTTCTAATTTTCGACGATAATAAACTTATTTAACCCAGGAAGTATTTTAAAAGGTGATATGATTAATTCCTCTTGTTATCATTTATCACGGTATCACGATATTTCAAAATTCTTAATTGATAGATCTTTGAAACTAAGCATAAGTATGTTTGATCCCTACAATGGTGAAGTTCTATATGATCATATTTTATTTTAAAGAATAAAACGATGGGTGTTAGTGAACATTGATGTTAGGTTATGATGCTCTGATACATTCTTAAGATACTATTCATCTTTGGTGAACTAGAGATCCCTTGGATTAGAAATTTGTGGGGAAATACGAATTAGTTTCTTGATCCGAAAGCTACCTCAATCCTTTAAGAAATTTCACTAAGATTATACTATTTCATAGTTTGACTAATATGATGGTGGAATTGATTAAGTAGGTTTAGGTAGCATTGAGCATCATAAGAACTGAAGGCATAAAGTTAGTTGTAGAGAAGCCGTCGACCTTTTGCTCGACATGGAGGTATAAGAAGAATGATAAGTCTCGGGTGTAATGGGATGTGGTTAAGAAATTCAATAATGCTTAGGGACTAGATAAAAAGCCTAATGGCAAGTAGTTTCATCGAGAGCAGCCAGAACATCAATAGTAGCGATGTCCAGTTTTTATAGTAATATAATGAAACAGATAAGGAAATGTATTTTCTCCTTCAATGTAGAATTAAGATTTATGCTCATGTCTACATGAACTAAGTGTGTAGACTCAAGAGCCAAAAATTAGGTCTACAACTCTTTGAATATGTTTCATGTAATTGAGCAACTACATAAAGAATAGATGTTCCTAATTATGGGTAATAAGAAAAACACAAAGGTATTAAAATTAGTTCAACTCATTTTAGATTTTGGTGGGGACAAAAATATAATGTTGGAAAATTATTTTATGTACTTGGTTTTAGAAGGAATATTGTTTCAAGTCTCAAAATTGGTTCTGAGCATATTTTTAAAATATTTACATAATTTATTTCATCAAAACTGGGAAAGTTATTATCAATTCTGGCACATTATAATATAATTTATATATTATAAGGTTAGTCTAACCAATACTTCCAAATAATGAAATGAATAGTCCTAATGTGCAATCATTATAGAGAAAGTTTCCTTCTCAGTTGAACTAAGAACATTTTCGGCACTTACACGTAGGTCATTTTAATATAAAATGAATTCAAGGATTGGTATTAAATGGAAAAATAAATTCATTGGAAATATAGACACTTCGAGTCCATCAAGCTTATTTAGTTCGTAAAATGACCCAGAGACCCTTCACATACATAAGCTATAGAATCAAAGATGTGTCTGAAATTGTTCGTTTTAATTTATCTATGAAAGACCTACTTTCTAATTATGAATCAAATAAATTGAGTGATAATAGGTTTTGATAAATTTAGTCTAATCTAAGCCTTGTAAACATCCATACCAAATTATTACTGATTTTAATCTTATATAAATTAATTACTAAGTTTGCATGAAAGATTATTCGGGTAACTAAATAAGGAGCACAATCGCATAAGAGACCGCGATGTACATGAAAAACCCAAATGGAAAAAACCTCGGATGGCTAGCCTTAGGCAAAATTCACTATAAACAAGGATTTACATAAGACCCAAAAAACATACAACACTTAACTGCTTAAGCCTACACAAATTAATGTTTTCCCACCTTCATTCATTACAACTGGATAAAAAAAATGTCAACCTCACAGCAACTCCATGACTCAGACTCCTTTTATAGCCTGAACCATTACCCACTCATGTGGAATCCACCACACCAAAAATGTAGAAGATAAAGTTTTGTGTTTGATCCTGGACTATGATCAAGATAATCAATATAACTTTTGGATTTCGACTAAAAATATGCAATTACACTTTGGAGGCTTAAAAATATTTTTTTGTAAAAGACGCTTGCAAATTCAGAGAGTAAACTTAAGTTTTAACAAATGTTTGCATCAAGAAAAAGTCCACCATTTTCTCAAAATTTAAAATGTTCATTCGAACGAGAACATCAGTTCGTTCGAACAACTTTACATACCTCTTTAGAACATGATCAAAGTTCGTCCGAACGAATGATGAATTTCATTCGAACGAGCTTCCAATGACCTTCAAACGTGTTGACCAAATATAAATATAAGCTACTAATTTGACTATCATTAGAACCTCAATTGAGCGAGAATGGAATCTCGTTGGAACCTTATTCAAACTAGAATGCCTTGTCATTCGAATAACATAAAAAATGTCGTTTGAACAACTTCATCAAAATGAAAAAATTTCAAGAAATAATTTGAAATGATAAAAATTCTCAAAAAAATAATACAGATGCATTTATGATTATTTTGACACAAAAAAATCATATAGCTTCAATCTCGAGAAGCGTGTAGTGCGTCCAATCATGTAGAACCAACTGTAGCCGCTTGCGTGTCTCGATTCATAGACTTGAGTAACAAATATATGTTACACATATAAACCAACATGTTTTGACCAACGGAATAAGATAATACATCTATAAGACTCATTTGGAAATTTTCTCTTACAAATCTCCCCAATTGGCTATTCCAGGACAAAACACGAGACATAATGAAAAATGCTAAGCCAGGTCATCAAGCCACCTATGCCCATCCGAAAACCCAAAAAATGGACATAGATAACCTACTACTCAACAATTGATGTTCTATTGTGTAGCTTATAATGCAATCATGAAGGTGAAAACCTACACACATGAAATAACAAATACTGTGACATATGGGAGAATATAGAGTAATAATGGAAGTTAAAAACTCCCCCAACTTCAAAAAATCTCTCCCCCTTTTGTCTGAAAAAGACAAAGAGGTAGAGAAGAAAATATCCTGCAAAGAATATCACATATATTGACATACAGACACAACTGTCAAAAATAGATAAAACTGGGGAATCATGTGACACACTTTAAAAAGAGATCCATGTAAAATATAGGATGAGAATTTATCTACAAGCAGGATATTATACATGCAGGGAAGCTCTGATACAAATTTGTAAACGCAAAATAATCGTAGGGTGGTAACAAAAAAAATTGTAACACCAATTATAAATGTGGAAGCCAATTTTAAGAAGAGTTTTATCTTTTTATCCTAATCATGCATGTACGGTGATAAAAAAGATAAATCAAATAAGAAACTACGACAAGGTAAAGTTTCTAGGAGAACAAACCAAAAGGAAAATACTTTATTCACTTAGAAATTTACAAGATAGTCGACTTACAGATTACTTGATCACTGCCACAAGTATAACGCTCCAGTCTTTGCAAATATCTAATGAACAAATATGATCCTCGTAATAATCACTTGACCGAAGTCCTCCATCAGCCTCAACCTTCGTCTTCAGTAGTGAATCCCTACAGGTATCACAAGTTAGAAATGGAAATCCTCTCCACTAAAGGTATATGACAAGGACACAAACTTTCTAGGTTTCAAAAAATTCACAAGAACAATATTACATGATGTTTTGTTATGAACTAATCAAGTGTTTCGCAACACAAAAGGTGGTGAACTTTTGCAAAAGTTAAGAAATCGCAAAATTTTTAAACATTCTGAACATGAAACAGGTATTTATACAAAACTTATGGCGTTACTTCATTCAAACGAGATCACAGGGCCGTTAGAATGACATGGACATAGCAATTGAAGTCCTTACAAATGACCTTTTAAAAAATAGTACAAGTCATTTGAAGCTCATTCGAAACCAGGGATCAAATGACCTTGAGATGTCATTTGAATGACATGAATATATCATTTGAATAATTAAAGAAAAAAATTAAATTTGAAAATATTTGCCTACTGTAAACTCAAAAAATATATTTTTTTGAAAATAAAAGTTCATGTTCGTCTTTGGATGAAAATAAATATCCCAAAACATAATTTTGTAAATTAATTCAAACTCTAAATTATTTTATTCCTCATCAGGATGTTGGGAAGTATTAAAACTTGGAGATGCTTGAGTTCGGGTCATCTTGACCATGTGTGACAATTTGTGATGGGATATGCCAAACTAGCCTATATGATATGAACAATCCTAGAAAAATTGTTCTTACAAATCTCCCCTTTCGTCTATTCCGATACAAAATAAACAAACATGACCGAACACCAAATGAAAATCAAAATCTCCTATGACAAGAACACTAATACCCTTCCTAACCCTATAAATGAATGGCATAAGTCTCTTTATCTCCAAACATCTTCTTCATCCTCCCAAACTTTGTCTTCATTCGTGTGTCTTGAATTTTGCAAAAGGAAAACCTACACACATGCGACAAAAAACATATACCCTTGTGACACATTGAGTTTCAAACAAAATAAAACTAACAAAGAAATTCTCATTATAAATCAAAATCTCAAACTCATTTTAATTTTATCTCCCCCTTTGTTTTAATCCAAAATAGACAAATAGACAAATAAGTAGAAACATAAGCATCGAATACGAAGAATCATATCGAAGATAAGATATCACCACTAAAAGATATAAATCAAGAATGTGTAATGATCATCTCAAAAGCAAACACAACCAACTATTTTTGAAAATTTTTAATTTTTCCAGAAAAAAATTTCACAAATACAACATGCAATACCATATATAATATATGCAAAATATATCAATGAAAAATTGGTACACATATATAGGTATAAACGACCACAAAACACATAAGCTTTACATACTAGCATAGTATCGATGTGTCCAAACAAGTGGGATGGAATGCATGGGTGTGAACTAGTAACAAAATAGTTATAACCCAAACACTCAAATATGTTCAAGAAGTTCTAATTGATCGCAAAACTTTATCGAACTAAGCTTTAGCCTCAAGTGACAATAAAGTTGAACTTAATGAACAAAACAAGCACAATGCATGCAGGCCTAGAATATTATTGATTCTACAAATCAATAGCGACATGAAAAAAGAAGAATAACTAAGTATCATTGTGCAAACCCGTTGATCTTCAACTAAACTCCCTCAAAAGATAAACATTATCATTTTTCATTCTTTTCTTTTCTTTTAAAGTTATTAGTTTTGAATGATCAATCAAACTAAACTATTTGGCCCCTTTTGGCATATTTTTCTTTTTATTGCCTTAATTTTTTCTTGGGCTCTTTTCAAATGGTAACTTTCACAACGATTTTACTTGCCTTTCACAGCGCTGTCCCCTATACACTCATATTTTTTCTATGATAAATAAATCCTCACAGCGAACGGTTCTTACACGTACAACTCTCAACAGTCAAATAAACATATAAATAAACATATAGATGACAAAATTGATAGGAGAGCATCGCACCAATCTCAAATATACATCATGAAGTCAAAATCCAATAAGC
Source organism: Sambucus nigra (assembly GCA_949130495.1). NCBI lineage: Eukaryota > Viridiplantae > Streptophyta > Magnoliopsida > Dipsacales > Adoxaceae > Sambucus > Sambucus nigra. The sequence continues at coordinate 215,080,595 of OX422214.1, read as the reverse complement.
TCTTGCATGTGTGTAGAGGCTTATACAAAGTCGAATCCGTAAAGCAAATCAAGTTCAAAACAACTCCATAAACATGATTAAAAATAATATAAGCATCTAAAGTCATAACCAAATGTCCTAGCCACACATAAATTGTGAAGTGAATAGGATTCAAACACACCAATATGCTATACCAAATGTGTAAAACTAAAATACATAAAAAATTGAATATTTTTCAAAATAAAATCTTTATGTATTTTTCAAATGTGACTCAATAAAAGAAAAATATAATACAAAAGATATAATTGTCATAACACTAGCAAATATATATATATATATATATATATATATATATATATATATATATATATATATATATATATATATATATAGAGAGAGAGAGAGAGAGAGAGAGGCAGGCTCATATGCACACTAAGTTTGCACATCATTTTTTTAAAATAGTAAAAAAAAAAAATTTGAGTTGATTTTTTTTGTGAAATATTTAAACATTACAAGGAACCCATATAAAAAAAATAGCTCAAAAAAACTTTTTTTGCTAGTTTTAAAAAATCGGTCAAACTTTCTATGCTTTTAAGCCCTTTAAAAACTGCGAAAGTTTGACCGATTTTTTAAAAATAGCAAAAAAAGTTTTTTTGAGTTATTTTTTTTATGTGAGTCCGTTGAAATGTTAAAATATCATATAAAAAAATTGGTGTGCGCCAGCACTCAAAAATATTTTTTTTACTATTTTAAAAAAATGATGTGCAAACTTAGTGTGCACAGGAGCCTGCCTATCTCTCTCTCTCTCTCTCTCTCTCTCTCTCTCTCTATATATATATATATATATATATCATGAATCGTAACTATAATATGAGAAATAAAATTGTGCAAGCAATCATCCATAAGAGTACTACTCAAGTCTTTTAAATCGTTGGACACTTTTAAAGTACTAAAGTCACGAAACAAGGCAGCAAAATTCTCACGAATGATATCTCTTTGATTATGAATAGTTTGCAAAAGTTTCAAAATATTTTCAAGAATTTCAATTCTTTTGGCAAGCTTCAAATTCAAATTAGAATCCATCGAGAGAGAAAAACAAAACAAACACAAGGGAGATGAATAAACAACCACCCAAAAATTAGTTAAACAGGATCAAACACAATAACTTATTGCAACCTACTCTGATACTAATTTGTAAATGCAAGGAAGATCTAATACCAATTTGTAACTGAAAAATAATCGGAGGGTGGTAACAATAAAAAATTACAACACCAACTATAAATATGAAAGCCAATTCGAAACAGATTTAATCTTTTAACCCTAATAAAGCATATATGGTTATAAAATAGATAAATCAAACAAGCAAATACGAGCTAAGTTTTAGGATAAAACCCAAGACAGAAACACCTTTATTCACTTAGAATTTTATAAGACAGCCGACTTACATGCTACTTGATCACTGCAACAAATATAATGCACTAATCTTCGCAAATATTTAATGAAAAACTATGATCCGCACAAGAATCACATGACCACAGGCCTCCTTTAGCCTCAACCTTCATCTTCAGTAGTGAATCCTCGCAGGTATCACAAGTCAACAATGGAGATCCTCTCTACAAATGGTGTATGCAAAGGATACAAACTTTCTAGGGTTTAAACAATTCACAAGAAAAATAGTGTAGGATGTTTTGTTGTGAATTAAACAAGTGTTTATCAACACAAAAATTAAAGAACTTGGGCAAAAGTTAAGAAGTTTTGAATATGGCAAAAGTTTTAAACATTCTGAACACGAAATATGTATTTATACAAAACTTAAGGTGATGCATTGTTAGAACGAGATCACAGGGTCGTTAGTACGACATGGACATGTCATTTGAAGTCCTTTCAAACAACCTTACTAACGACCTCTTAAAAAACAAAACAATATGGTTTGTTTTAAGCTCATTTGAAATCACGGATCAAATGACCTTGAGATGCCGTTTGAACGACATGGGGATGTCGTTGGAACTACTAAAATAAAAAATTAAATTTTTAAAAATCGGCCTATATTAAACTTAGAAAACATATTTTTTGAAAATAAATGTTCGTGTTCATCTTTTAATAAAAATAAATATACCAAAATATAATTTCATTAATTAATTCAAAATCTAAATTGTTTTATACCTTATCGAGATGTCGGGAAGTCTTTAAACTTGGAAATGCTTGAGTTCGGTTCCTCTTTACGGAGCATGATGATTTGCAATGGGATACGCCAGAGTAGCCAAAAGCTCTGCTGTGAACAATCATAGAATTTTTTTTCTTATATATATATATATAAATGATGGTACGCGACAATATGTATAAAGAGATGATATGAAACTGAATCGCCACATGATAAATTTAAGATTATACAAGTAACATAAAATCCAACCGAGTATATGAGATAATGACGAATAATATCAATACTAGTACAAATCTTTGTCTCAAAACTAAAGAAACTCTCTCTCATAAAGTACAAAAAAATACTCCCATCAACTACACAAACTCTCATCACATAATCAACTCTCAAATGGTAGTGGGAGATCATCAAATGCATCACTACGCTCTTATCCTGCTCTAGAAGAGCTCGCCCCATGTCGTTACTCCCAACGCAACATCTCCAAAAAATTAACCATCAACAATGACTATAGCTGAATCCTATGCTTGCTCTCTCGGGCAAGCTAGGCAAGTAAAATGAACTAAAGATATTGGGTGTCTGTCATCTCTGCTTGTCCTCCTGCTATTGTGAAGAAGGGTATTGTACTTATGTGGTCAGCTCCCAAACTAACTCAGAATCCCCATACGAATGAGGGGAAAGGGAGTTAAGGAAATCAAAGACTCTGAGGTAGGACTCGAGGTAGAAGAATAAGGGGTAGAAGGGGAAATCGGGTGAGGATGATGAGCAAAAAAGTGCCCAGGAAGATAGACCTCAGAACGGCGGACATAGTTCACATAAATAATCGATAATGAGCTCATCTGCTCCTCCTCACGAAGAACAGGGTCCTGAGAAACTAGACAAATACAAATGACCAAGATCTTATAAGAAAGGTCAACCCATATGGACGACGTGTCATTGTTTGGCACATAAGCCATAATGCTTAGAATCATCGCATGAAGGTTAATGATCAACCTTGTACTAATGGCATGCAAAAATTGAACTATCTCGTCGAAAATCAGTGTAGAATTAGAATGGGAAAGGAAAGTGGTGCATGTGGTGAAATCGGGCTTGATGTCAGAATGATATAGGGTGATTGTGTTAACAAGATAGGTGTGGAAAAGCATAGGAAGAATATTGTCCATGGGGGTTCATTCTTCCTCGGGTTGAGGTAATGTGGCATTAGGGGAACGAGGAATGGTTAACAGGGAGGCAATAGTTTTGGAGTTAACGAGAATGTCGACACTTCGAACTGTAGAGCGGGGGAAACTGTGTGTTGTAATTCCCTTTATTTTTTAGGATATAGAATTTAATTAAATTGAAGTTATAAAATTTAATTAAATTGGATATTTGGGAATTTATTTAATTCTGAGAAATTATTTAATTCGATGATTTAGATTTAATTAATTCACTTTAGTTTAATTTCACGTGTGTTGTATTTTCAGGTGAATATAAGATGATTATATAAAATGACTCAGATGGTGATTTAGAGGTCACTGTTGATTCCTAAAGGGTTGAAATAGTCGAAATAGTATACCCGGGTGTATAGTTTGGATCCCGAGACGATTTTAGATCAACCTGACACCATTTAAGGGAATTTCGATCATTCGGGAGTTTGTGTTTTGGATAAATCCTAAAATTAAAATATTATTTCAGCCCCTTGGATTTAGAGTCTAGGGTTAACTCAAATTAGACAAGAAAGAGGCCATTAGAGAGAAAGAAAAGAGGATTCTTGGAGCTGTGAATACTAATTCTCACCACCGACGTGTCAGAATCGTAATCGAAGTAAGGAGAGATCGGATCTATCATCATATAATTGAAATAAGAACAGAAATTATAAGATAAGTGTTTATCTTGCATGTTTTTGAAGAATTTATAATACCCATGTAGTATAGTGTTTTCAATTTCATGATTTTAATTATGTTCTAGGGATTTAGATATAACTCATGATTCGGTGTAGGATTGCATGTATAATGCATTCCTATGTGAAGATAAAATGAAATGAGAATATATTTAATGATTAATATGGAATCTTGATGGTTTCTTGGTTGAAGAACATGAATCTTGAATGACTTAGGGTTTAATTGATGAACACAAGATGTCAATCAGCCAGAATTTTTGACGTAAATTTAAAAGTATTCCATTTCAATTGTACTTACAATTAGAGTGAGATCCATAGATTCCTGGAAAGGTTTATGTCTTAGCGTTCTAATTATATTTTATTCATGTTAATCGGAGTTCTGTAGAGGGAGTAATCACGTTTTACTATAGGGTGTTTGATCTGCCAGCATAATAATCTGCTAGAATTTTTTACATCTTTTAAACGTGTGCCATTTTAATTGTATTTAGAATTAGAGTGAAAGTCATAGATTTATGGAAAGGTCTATGTCTAAGGTTTCCATTTATATTTTAATGAGGTCAACTGGGGGTTTTCAAAGGTAGAAATCAAAATTTTACTACAGGGTGTTTAATCGGGTAGAAAATTTATAACCCGATTTGGTTACCCATAATTGCCTAATTTTTCTTGTTTAAGCCATGAACTTGTGTATAATTCTCACAAGACTTTTGGAATGTCTTTAAATTATAGTAAGGGGTATAATTACCACCATTAGTCCAATGGTAAGGTTGGGTCTTAGTCATAAGGGAGAATGATTAAGGCAATGGATAATCGTTCATAATTTGTAATGCTAGTAAATTTGGGCGAATGAAAACTAATCATGGAGAGATGAGTGAACCCATGATTCCGACCAATAGTGTAGGAGTGAATAATATACTAATATTTAATTAAGGGGTCATTATGGCCTTTCAGGTAGAGATTAATCCTAGGGTTAGAGAGTCATAATCGTATATCGATAGTACGTTGAGTATTTAAGAGATATATATCATGTACAGAGTATATTTATAGGCCGAATATAAATCTATATGAGTTATAGATATGGGATGAGTGTATACCTATATGGATTATATATATAGATGGTGTGTATATCTATATGAGTTATAGTTATGGGTTAAATGTATACCTATACATGTTATATATAGAGATGGCGTGTATATCTATGTGAGTTATAATTATGGGTTGAGTTTATTATACCTATACAAATTGTATTCATAGGTGGTGTGTATACCTATATGGATCATATTTATAGGTTGTGTGTATGCCTATATATGACATGTGTATTAGGTTGTATGTATGCCTATTATATGCTTTTTTATGTGTAAACATACCTACGCTGCCTACAATCAGCAGGTTTTCACGCAAAGGGCGATCCCACCTTGATGATTCCGGTGAGATTTGGATTAGTGCCCTAGAACATAGAACTTAGGGTGTCTCACTATGTGTCCTGTATTAGTGCGACTGGCATGTCATTTGGGTACATTAAGTATGTTCGTAGGCCAAAGTCGTAGAAATATATTCTCCTCCATAATATGTGTTAATTGAATTTGGGTTCGAGGAGACATACCGGACCATTAGTCCTTGATTTTGTACGAGATGTACATGGACTTGATAGCAGAGTATGTCTAAATCACGAGGGGCCATTTAGGGAATGCTATATTTGTATATATTATAGTGTGATATATATATATATATGATTATTCTACTTATATGTGATGGTAGGAAGGATAGATAGTGTATATCTAAAAGTAAAAGTGATTATGTGATTTTTCTACTTTTGTGTGATGTAAGGAGGATAAATAGTGTATATCAAAAAGTGATTCAATTAAGATTAATCTACTTAGTGCGTGAAATTAGTAAAGATAGATGGTTTATATCTAAAGATAATTTAAGTAGATCTACTTAATGAAATGGTTTAATAATAACAGACGAGAAAATTTGATTATTAGTATTACGAAATCATACGATGCGGGTGGTATGATAAAGCTAAAGAGATAGTTTAACTAATGACTTATTGAGTAAATATTAGAATATGGTCGCGTACTGTATGGGTAGTACGGGGGAGCTAAGCTGTCAGTGGTTAATTAGTTATTGATGAGACCTAGTTGGGATGGGTAGCATAGCTAGGTTGATGACGTTAGGCATCCAGATTAGTTGAGAGGTGAGGAACTTAAAGGGATTGTGGGTTGAACTAACATGTGTAATCAATAACTGGTTTTTAACTATGATCTAAATGCTTGGAAAATATTTTTGAATTTTTTTTCTTGGGCTCTGACCTGTGTGAAAAATATTTTCAAAACCTTTTAGGTGTCCAGCCACAAGGACACCCATGTTGATGATTTGTTCCAGGGATGCGTAGTAGAACTTGGGGATGCTTTCAGGATTTGGATTAGACACTTCAGTTACTTCATTCCTAGAGTATGATGCAGTTCAGTCATTTCATTCTGGCATGTTGCCCCTTCAGCTTTTGCATTTATTTCATTTCATACTTTTACTGAGGCTTATATTTATATATTGGACTTTATGTTAGACTTGGGAACCGATGGTTTATTCGGTATTATAATATTCAGTTAGTTACCTTGTTGATTGATTCATATTATTTATGCGTGGATGGTTTGGTAATTGTAGTTAATTCCGCATGTTATAGTTTAATGAAAGATAAAATTTTGGCATTGGTTTATTTAAAATCTAAGTGGTTAGTAATTTAAAAAATTTCGAGAGTGATACTAAGAATGAGCCAAATGAGAATCCTGTTTTATTTTTATGAATACTGATCACCCGTATTTAAAAAGGAGGGGTGTCACATGTGTGCCGTCAGGTGATAATAGAATTCCTGCAGAAGAACCTGAATAATTACATCAGGCATGGAGAAAAGGGGGTCCCACCTATGGCCCGCAAACCCCCCGAGAAGAAAAGTCTAAGAAAATAAAAAAACGTAACAACCCTCTCCCTAATGATACACCTAACAAGGAAACCTGGACGATAAAAATGCTCATAGTCAATGTGAATCGCCCATTGGGGAGGTCTGAAAGTAGGACGACGTGCAGTGGCAACTCTCCCATGAGGAGTAGAGTTATTCTCAAGAGACACATCGCGAGATGAACGGAATTTTTGACCCTTGGCCATAAAAATTAACACAAGGGAAATGGGATGAAAAGGGAACCTGACAGGAAGAAAGTAACCTATGCAACTCGCTACGAACCTATCTCCGACAATAATTCCAACCGACCCCTAAGACAAGCTAATGAATACAAAGAAACAATTAGCCAAAATTAAGATCAAGAATATAGGACTGAAGGCACAAGAACTAAGAGCATGAGTGAAATAACACCATTTCAGTAAAGAAAATGAATAATTCAAAAAAAACTGAAATTTGTGATATAACACTCATGAAAGGGGCAAAATAAATGTTTTTATTTTTGAATGAACATTTAAAAAAAATAAAGAAAAAAACGCCCCCCAAAAATGAAAGAGACGTGGATATGTGTTGAATGTAACACAGGGATATTCACACAACTAGCTCTTAGAATAAAATCACGAAAATACAAATTATGTTTATATATATATATACACACAAAAGAAATACACATGTTTATATATCTTATAATACAAAAAATAAAGAAAAAAAACTTACCCTAAAAAATGATTTGTAACCCTAGTCAGTAGAGATGCACCCAAAAAATATGATACTCGAAGAGGTGGAGCAGTTAGAGGAAGATGAAAACTTCAAGATGGAGCTCACGAGAAAATAGGGGTAGAAAAGGCACGAAATCAAGAACTGCTGGAGGGGAAAGGTTCTATAGATGTAGGAAAGAAAAATAGGAATGAGGAAAGAAAATGGGGAATTAACAACTGAAGAAGACCTAAAAGCATTTTCAAGGTCGTTCGAACAAATATGAAGTTCATTCGAACAAACATTAAGACTCATTGAATGACAAAGTAGTTCGTGTGAATGAAGAGCTAATATTATTTGAATGACTACCGAGTGAACTTCCAACGTCTAGTGAATGGGAAAACAGAGGAGTCCTCGTTAGAAGGTCCTTCTAACGAACCTCTAAACTCATTCAAATAAAGTGGTGTTCTAGTTAGAATGAACCAAAATAATAAAATTTTAAAAAATACACCAAAAATAAAAATAAGATCAACAAGAAAAAAAGAAAGAAAATCACATAGAAATGTGAGAAAAACATTTGAAACATGTAGAATGGAATGTATGGGCATGAGCCTAAATCATGGGAGAATCATTTAAGACTACGCAATAGTGCACGACGGCTTATGGACATATCAAATTAGTCAAGTTTATAAATCAAACTTAGTAAAAACCAAAGTTGGCACTCACAAGAGGTTGACGCATTTATGCATAGATACTGAAGACTCAAGGGTTCGTAACCCAATATATTCAGTATGGAAAGATGGAATAGGAATAAATTTGTGAAAACCTATTGATCATCAATTAATCTTCCTTATATGCTCATACTTTTCAAAATGATTTCTCATTTTATGATATAGAATACATGCTCAAATTGGCCCTTAATATCACTGTATACACCCCATTCTGTTACCCCCTAACTCTCCTTAGGTCCCTAGTACCTCCCTTCATCACCACAAACCCAGGTCATGTCCCAAGTACTGACCTGGAAGCCATCGGGCACTCCCCGGCATAGTTTGACCAAAAAGTCAAACTCTTCATATCGATCGATATTGACGAATCTTTGAAGGGCACTGAATAACCTTTCCAACGGTCCATCCCATGCGCGATTCCGACTTACCATGTGGACGAATGGTCCGTTTGCATCTGAAACACAACCTAGAGGCCACCGGGCCCCGGGACCTGTTTGAACTAAGTCAACTCTTCAGCTGAACTGAGGCGAAATGAATATTAAAAGGGAACTTAATCCCCTTTCCAACGGTCCATCCCGTACGCGATTCTGACTTACCATGCGGACGAACGACCCGTTTGACTCCGAGAGGTCACCGAACGCTTCTAGGGCCCAGTTGACCAAACTCAACTCCCCAAACTAGGTCAAACTCTTTGGAATGTCGAATTACATCTCCTAACCTTTCCAATGGTCCACCCTGTGCTCAATTCGGACTTACCATGCGAACGAACGATCCGTTTACGTCCGAGTGATTCCCCGTCCAATGGTTCGACAAACGCTTCCGAGCCATATTTGACCCAAAGTTAACTCCCGAACTCGGGAGAGGTGCAAAGGACTTTCAAAGGTCTCTGAATTATGTTTCCAATGGTCTATCCCGTGCGTGATTCTGACCAACGGTTTACCCTCGGCAGGCAATTTTCCGAAAAGGCCTGAAACACACTACCAAATAGCAGGTTCCAGACCCTGCCGATAGGTAGAAACGGGTCTATGCCGATCGGTAGTGACCTGAGCCTATAAAAGGAGTCCTTCACCTCATTTGCAAGGGGAGACCAGATCTGATAATATTCACTCTCAACGAATCCCAGAAACCTCTCTCGAAGGCAACGTGATTTCAACTTCCAAATCCCTTTTTTACTCCCACTTTTCATCATCCCTTTCATCAAACTTGGTGAATTAACCACTCTCCATCATGATCCAAAGTGCAAGGGATGCTCTCCAACATTCAAGATCAAGCTCAAGATCTTTAAGAAGGTCCAACTTTCTCAAACTCCCTCTTAAATTCTCTCAAATTCTCAATAACTTGTTTTATTATTTAGCACTTTTATTATCTTATCGCACACATCCTAATATTATTTTTTTATTTATTATTATTGCACATCTCCTATTTTCATATAAATAAACCCCAAAAAACAAGAAAAAGAGGGTTCGCTCATAAATTCCAAAAAAGGGATTCTCACACTTTTCTCACCACTAGAACACTTTTTCTACACACACACAGACACACTCACAAATAAGAGATCCCCCATTTGAATTTATGGGATAAACCCCACCCCTCGTTTTGTATACGAACTACATGGACTTTGTTGCCTTTATAGGCTATGTAGGCGTCTCGAGGTAAAACCCGAGATTCGAGTCCTTTTTCTCACCTTTTTTACTTGCTATTTTCTCTAAATCTAATCACCTTATATTCTATATATTTGTAACGTATTACTCCATATGCGTTATCGTTCCATTATAACGACCAACGTAGGGGTAATCGCGTAAATCTTATTTTTCTAATACTATTCTTATATCTTCCTACGGATGACTCGCTTTATCTTTTCCATGATATAAGTCGAGGATTCCTACCTCCATTATATATATACACATGCACACATATCACAGGGGGAAATATAAAGGAAAATAACAAATATCCATGAGAGACCGAAAGGGAAGAATGTGTGCCTAACACCTTCCCATTCCGTAACTAAGCCTCCGAACCCATCTTGAATCATTTTGGTTTCTCATGCACCAGTATGTCTTTGGATGCCATCCTTGGGGGTGGCTTCCCCTTTTTTTCTTTTGTCTGTTTTGAGTAAAATAGACTGGAGACTCTGAATCTCTCTACATTTTTACACCACATCTCAAACAATGCCAGCCGAAGCGCTCCCGAGAGGGATGCGCGGGACCCGAGGATCCTTCCTTCGCGCGCCCGCCCGCAGCGCGAGGATCGGGGATGGCCACAGTGGCGACTCTGCTGGGGATATGTGTTTGTTTTGAGGGCTTGACTCTATTTACATAGATGTTATATTTTTTTATGTTTCCCCCCATATCTGCATGTTCCCCTTTTCCATGTGTATCCCATGCTTATGCTTATGTTCACACACTTGTAGAAAATTCTCCATGTACACTTCACTCCACGTGCACCTAGGATCACATATATCCCCATGTTTCACGCATCACCTATCCATACTTGGTGTACCTTGGGTACTTGTACTTTGCTCCCTATTTTGCATAATCAAGAAAGGCATTCTCATCATAAGATACTAATAAGAGAACCATGCATGATTCACACGACATCACCAAAGAGCATTGTTATTGACCAAATTTTACCCTGTAACTGGAGGGTCACTTCATGATGGGCACTGGTCCAATAGGTCGCAGTTAGCCTAAGCGATATGACTCTCACCTTCCATTGGCCAAGTACCTTCGACGTATATTGAACGGTTCCCCCGCATCGTATCGCTTGACCAAAGTCATGATGGGAGGTATATCGCAGGGAATTCATTCACGTAAGCCGAGTATATCGAATTCGATCTCACACGTATCGTCCCCACGAGGTATATGGTGAGGCAATTCACGTACACTCAGGTATATCAAATGGTTTGTCCACACGTACCGATTTCCCGCAAGAGCAAGACGTATATTTTGGAATTCACGCCAAAGGGGGGAACCCATGCCGATTCACCCAACCAACTGCATACCCACATATAGGTGTCAAACCTAGGACATGCACTTTAGATTGCCGGTTTCGACCCGAAATCTCGGCTCGGTCTGCTGCCCAATTTTTGCGCATTTTTAAAAAGGGACCCTGTACGTGAGCCTGGTTACAAGTCCAAGCCGTAGCTTTGCATATATTAAAAACCCCACTTTTCCAGGCTCGGGTACCGTCCGGCATTGCATTTAGGAGAATTAAATACAAGTGAGAACATAATAATCATAATAATCATGTCGAGTTCCGTCTCCAAAAACATTTCTTCTTTCTTTATCAAAAAAAAAATCCAAAAACATTTCTCCCTTCTTTATTCAAAAATCCAAAAATAGTTTCTCCCCTTTTTCTCAAAAATAAATCTCATCCTGCGCCTTCTCAGGTCGAATGCAAGCCCTTGACCTGGCTCCCTATTGGCTTCGGTCTTTAGTCAAATCACCCTGGAGTCTCGACCGTTCCTCTACTACTTCTTTCAAGTTCGAAATCCATCCACTTTCCAAGGAGAATACAGATCAAGCACCAGTCATACAGCCGGATCTGACGACAGTCCTAGCTCATCTCGTGTCCAAGATTGACAACCTCAAAACTGAGGTCCGAGAGATGTAACAAAACCAGGTTCCTAATCCTCAAGAGCTTGAGGACCTATTCTCGTGCTATGGGTCCACCCGAGCCTATCTGGGTTCCCGAAGAATGTCATCATGCTCCACGTGCCCATCCTATCAATGGGCCACCGCCTGCCCAATTTCCAATGCCAAACATTGCCCAGCCTATGGCTAACCTGCCTGCGGTCACTGATCCCAAAGAGGAGGAGTTGAATAAAGTCAAGGAGGATCTCAAGACGCTCACCAAGAAGTTTGACCAAGTCAGGATCTCTGGGAATTACATGGACTACACCCACATGTCTCCTTATCCTAAAGCGAGGTTGCCTGAGAAGATCAAAATGCCATATATCGAGAAGTTTGGAGGGTGTGGAGCCCCGATTGTTCATCTTCGAAGTTATCATCATTCTATGACTCTACTAGGGGCTTCTGAAGAAGTGATGGCCCAATTGTTTCAGCAAACTTTGAAGGATAGTGCCCTCCGATGGTTTTTATCTCTCGAGGAATCCAAAATTCGTAGCTGGGAGGATGTAGCCCGAGAATTCATATTGCAATATAAATACAACGAAGAGCTTGAGGTCACCCATCGTGATTTAGAGCTGCTCAAACAGAATCCAGGAGAATCAGTCAGTAACTTCATAACCCGGTGGAGGGAGCGAGCAGCTACCATGACTAATCGGCCATCCGAGGAAGAACAAGTCAACATAGTGAAGAATAACTTCTTTCCCCATGTCCGAGAGACAATGGGAGGACAATACTATCCCCACTTTCGAGCTCTCAGAGAGGCTGGAGTGGAAATCGAGGAAAGCCTCGTTAAAATAGAGGTTGCACTGAAGAAGGTGTCCGGACAGTTCACCCCTAGAAAGTATGACAAGCCTGCCAGTGCTACAGTCTCAACCATCAACAACATCTATCAACCAACCACATCATGGGCACCAGAAAGCCACCCTGCCCCCATCCGAAGGGAATACACTGAGCTCCATGCTCCCCTCTCCAAAGTTTACCAAGCCCTATTAAGCCGAAACCTCATCAAACCCTTGAATCCACGTCCATTGCCAAATCCACTCCCAAGAAATTTCAAAACCAATGCTTACTGTTCCTTTCTCCAAAATGCCGATCATACCACCGACCAATGTTTTCACCTTAGAAACATAATCCAAGATCTCATTGACCGGGGTACCATCGCCCCGCCAGCCAATCCTAAGCCAAACACTACTCACAATCCACTTCCGAATCACACCAATGCCATCTTCTTAGAAGAAAACCTAGATTTTGATCCCTCAACTCAAATCACACCCATATGCTCTCCCAAACCTCTTCAAATTTGCCCATATTTCCTCCTACACCCTACTAGCCTCGCTGATCAGGCACTGTCACTCCTTACCAGAGCATGCATCGCTCTCTGTACCCGTTCTGAAAATAGAAATATGGAATTGCCATAGGTGTTGAACCAACTCCTAGAGTTCGGGCTGAAATTGCCTTCATAGATGATCATCGATTGTCAGAAGTTCAGCACACTATTCTTAGAGGCACAAAAGTGGGCCTGAGATTCAGACAGATGGACGGTACCAATCGACGAACTCAGCCTAGATGATATTATCGAGATTATGGCAGAATTATTCAGGCAAACCAACAACATTTGTAGTATCACCGGGTTACTTGACACTTTGAAGTTACAAGGGTGCTTGGTCCCTTCAATCACACATATCCCCACAGAATGGGAGAACTTGTATGAAGAATCCATTGAAGTTGTGGAATGCATCGACTTTACATGGAAAGATAAAATTGTTGCCACCAGATGGGGGGAAGAATTTGAAGATTCGAGCGAGGAACAAGCTTCAAGAAGAACTAGCCCATTAGCCGACATATGTGGGATGATATCATTTGAAGAACTCCTCGGTGAAATAAACAGGGTGGCAGAACAACCTTAGATTGACGAGGAAACGAGATTCATGTTCTTTCCTTCTTCAACAAATCACATGACCAGATCAGGGAGACATTACCAAGTTCCAAGATCACTACCAGCAAATGACAAGGGGAAGGGCGTTAAAAACCTTCCTATGCCAGAGATGACCATTGAGGATAGAAAGATACTCGATCAATTGAAGGAAACTCAAGCTAACATCACTCTATGGGCACTTTTCATGTCTTCCCAGCTACACAAAAATGCTTTAATCAAATTTCTCACTGGACCCACAGTTCCTCCCTCCACCTCACAAGAAGAAGCGGTAAATCTGGTCGGATCCTTGACCTCTACCCGAATGTTATCATTTTTTGAAGAAGAAATCCCCAGATTTGGACCAAATCACAATCATGCACTCAACATCTCCGTCAAAGTTATGGGGAAGGCCGTGCCACTCTCCCTTATCGATAACGGATCCGCCTTGAATGTTTGCCCTTTGAGAACCTTCAAGTGTTTAGGCCTGAAAGAAAGTGACCTCGCTCCAACCTCCGCCACTGTACGTGCCTACGATAATACCCTCCGGGATGTGATGGGCTCCATAAAACTTGTAATAGGGGTTATCCCTATAAACCCTGTCGTTGAATTCTAAGTCATAGACATCCCAACTTGTTTCAACATGTTGTTAGGACGCCCCTAACTCCACAATATCAAGGGTGTGTCTTCCTCACTCCATCAAAAATTGAAGTTCTTCGCCGACCGGCGAGTCATCACCATTTTGGGCGACGACGAAAATGTTGAGGGTGTAAGCACTAGCAGTTCAATCCTTGAGATACATCACGGGTCAAATGATATGCTCCAATCAGGATTCCAAGTTGAGCCACTCTTACTACCGGCAGGGGACGGTTTCAAAGAAAGGGTTTGTCTAGAATATGACCCTCATGGCAATGTCAATGTGATTCAGATGTTCAAAAACATGCACTTCATGCTCGAATTGGGTCTAGGGAAAAGTCAACAAGGGATACTTGAGCCCATCAAACTGAAGAAAGCTTTACCTCCCTACGGCTTGGGGTATCAGCCATCAGAATGAGAGCTCAGAATGATCCACCAGTCTCGACTAAAGAGAAGATTAGACTACATCCCGACTATCTCAGGAGACTCCTTAAATATACGATTCATCAAAGAAGGCGAGGACTTCCTCTTTTGCGATTTTCCAGAACCATGGTATGACCACACAGATAAGAAGATGAAGCCAAGAATGGAGATATTTTTCCAAGATAGCTACCCATGGGCTGAGAGTTTCCCACACCGCGTACAACCGCTCATCAAAGATACCGAAGAGATTGAGAAAAGTGATTTCGAAGATTCCTTCGACTTACAGATACTGGGGCTGGCACTCTGCATGGTTCATTCAGGCACTACATCAATGGACCCATCCCGTCTGATTAAAGCTGCTGATACACCTCTCCTCAACTGGCATGCTGCGCCAGTTCTACCTCTTGAAATCTCCCCTAACCCCAATGTTTACCCTATTTCTTATTCTGTTGTCTATCCCTGTTCAAATGTAATCGAGTCCTCTTTTGACGAGGTTCTCAATGTTGTTTTTCCTATTAATGAAATAAATGAAGATTTTGAGTATCTTGTTGTGCCTTACATTAATTGTTTAGATTCTAATCGAACTTTTGATGATGATGATTTTGTAAATGGGCAATTCTTAACTGATCTAAATATTGTTAATAATAAACAACGTAACCGCATTCAAGTTAATGAAGAAGAGACTGTTGTTATTAATCTCGGTTCTAGTCACCAACTGCACGAGATTAGGATATGGGTCACCCTTGATGAGCATGAGTGTGCACAACTCGAAGAATTGCTAAAGGAGTTTGTAGATGTCTTCGCATGGTCCTATGATGATATGTCCAGTATTGATCCTGAAATAGCTCAGCATGAGCTCCCCACTCTCCCAGATTACAAGCCAGTTAAACAAGAATTGAGAAAACTCCGCACCGAATGGTCGCTCAAGGTCAAAGAAGATGTGTTCAAACAATTAAACGTGGACTTCATTCGAGTGATCGAATATCCCACATGGCTAGCGAACATTGTACATGTCCCGAAATCAGGAGGGAAGGTTCGAATGTGTGTAGACTACCGAGATTTAAACAAAGCCTCTCCAAAGGATGATTATTCGCTACCTAATATCGATATGATTGTGGACAACACAGCCAGTCATGCTCTCAAGTCATTCATCGACGGGTTTTCTGGATACAACCAAATCAAGATGCACCTAGACCACCAAGAAAAAACCGCATTCATCACCCCATGGGGAACCTTTTACTACACCGTTATTCCATTTGGTCTCAAGAATGCTGGGGATACCTACCAAAGGGCTTCCACAACCATCCTGTATGATCTGATTCGCAAAGAAGTCGAGGTTTATGTGGATGATATGATTATCAAGTCCAAAACTAGAGAAGGTCATGTTCCCGCTCTCCGAATGTTCTTCGAACGACTGCGACGGTATCAGATGCGACTTAATCCACATAAGTGTGTCTTCGGCGTTACAAAGGGAACACTCTTGGGATTCATGGTCAGCGAAAAGGGGATAGAAGTAGATCCTATAAAGTTGAAGGCCATACTTGAGATGCCACCACCCTGAACAGAGAAAGAAGTCCGAGGTTTTCTTGGGAAATTATAATACATCAGTCTGTTCATCAGCCAGCTAACCTCCATCTGTGAACCAATCTTCAAGATCCTCCGAAAGGATTTAACCAAGGTTTGGAACGAGGCCTGCCAAGAAACTTTTGACCGAATCTGGTCTACCTTTGATCCTATACCTAACCATAATCGACATTGCAGCTGGGGCTTTGCTAGACCAATACCTTGAGGATTCCCGTAAAGAAAGAGCCATCTATTATGCCGGTCACAAGTTGGTCGGGTGCGAGGTAAATTACACTGCTTTGGAAAAGGCATGTGTCGCACTTGTCTGGATCACCCAAAAGTTGCGACACTACATGCTCGCCTTCCCCATAAAACTTGTATCCCGAATGGACCCTATCAAATACCTGCTTGAGAAACCCACCTTGTCCAGTAGAATGGCCTGATGGTTGATTCTCCTAACTGAGTTTGATATCGTGTACGTCACATAGAAAGCTGTTAAAGGAAGAGCTATCTCTAACTACCTCGTCGATTACCCTGTAAAAGAAGCAGATGTTTGGATCTCCGAATTCCCAAATGAAAATATCCTCTGCACCGCTCAAGACCGCCTTCGATGGAAAATGTTCTTTGACGGTGCTGCCAATAAAAATGGATATGGCATTGGGATACTTCTGATCGCCCCAGATGACTCCCACACCCCCGTCGCCATTAAATTGGATTTCCCTTGCACCAACAACATGACGGAATACGAGGCATACGCAGTGGGCCTCAAGGTTTCTCTCCAGAAAGGTATTCAATACCTTGATATCTACGGGTACTCCGCCCTTATCATCGGTCAAGTGCTCAAAAAGTGGAATGTGAAAGACGAAAAACTCCAACCCTTTCATGCCCATTTAGAAGAGTTAGCCTCCCATTTCTAAAATATCATCTTCCATTACCTACCCCAAGCAAATAATAACCTAGCCGATGCTCTCACTACCTTGGCCTCCATGGTCCACATGCCCGAAGCAATAACGATGACCCCCTTCCTAGTTCAAAAGAAAGACAAACCGACCCATTGTTACCATATTGAGGTCGTCTCTACTGAAGATCCTGAACTAGTCGATTGCTAGTACCATGATATCTGGTGCCTCCTCAAATATGGTAGATATCCCAAGGGTTCCAACAGGAAAGACTGAACAACCCCTCGAAGACTGTTTGCCCAGTACATCATCTGTCATAAAGCCCTACTCATCTACACTGTATCGTAGGGTCTAAGATTGAAAAGATAATGCAGAAGATCCACAACGGGGAATGAGGTCCCCACATGAATGGTCGCATGCCCGCCAAGAAGATCATTCGATAGGGCTACTACTGGACCACCATGACCCAGGATTGCACCGCCTATGTTCGGAGATGCCTCAAATACCAATAATTCTCCAATCTTCAACACCTGCCTTCGCGAGAATTATATAACATGACCTCTCCCTGGTCGTTCTACACCTGGGGTGTCGACATCATAGGGAAGGTTACACCAAAGGCTTCAAACAGACATGAGTTCATCCTAGTCTCCATCGATTACTTCACCAAATAGGTCAAAGATGAATCATACGCAGTACTGAACGCCAAGAAAGTGGCCAAGTTCCTTAATAAAAATATCATCTGCCGATATGGGGTCCCGCAAGAGCTGGTGTTAGATAACGGGTTGCATTTCGGAGAAGAAGTCACAGAAGTAGTCAACGAGTACGGGATTCAGAGACACAAATCTTCTCCCTACCGACCATAGACAAATGGTGCAGTGGAAGCAGCTAATAAAAACCTCAAAGATATTATTAGTAAGATGATCGAAAGTTGTAAGGATTGGGCCGATCGGATCCCGTACGCCCTGTGGGGCTATCGAACCTCTACTGGGGCTACGCCTTACTCCCTGGTCTATGGTATGGAAGCAGTCCTATCTGTGGAGCTGGAATTACCCTCGCTACGTGTCATGCTCGAAAGCAAAGTTAGTGAAGAAGACTGGTGCTAAAGCCATCTTGATGAGTTATCCCTCCTAGATGAAGGAAGATTAAAATCACTTTACTACATACAGGGGTACCATTGCCGAATAGCGCGATCATTCAACAAGAGAGTCAAGGACCGTGGTGTCCGGAGGGGGATTTAGCCCTCAAAGAGATAATAGAACCCATCTGGGACCCCATAGGGAAATTCAAACCCAATTGGAGCGGCCCCTACATTGTAAAGAAAATCTTATCCGACAGTGCCGCCATGCTCACTGACCTAAATGGGGAAGAGATGGCTCGTCTAGTCAATCTGGACCATCTCAAGATATTTTACTCCTAGTCCAAAATCTCGACGCGCTACGACTCTTCTCATCCCCCTTCTATTCTAAAAAAAACTCTTCATTTCCCTCTACCCAGAAATACGTGGGCCAGATCCTCTGCAAAAACTATTTTCAAACAGATAAAAAACTTTTTCAAAAACCCTAGAGGTATGTAGGCAGCTCATGCACCTCACATAAGTGCGGCCCTTTCTTTTTCAGAAAATACCATTCTTTTCTTACCTCCGAGAACGGCGGTTCATTCTAAAGAATACTTTAACAAAAGGATTATGTATGCCTTAGCGATCGGTGTAGATAATTCAAAATTACAAAATTCATCGAAAGGCACACCTAGGTGATTAGAAACTTGTTTATTTTATTAATAAGAAAATTCAACACGGATTACATAAGAAAAGGAACAGATAACTTCCTTCCCCCTACTACCATAAAAAGCCAAAAAAAAACCACATCTAT
Source organism: Sambucus nigra (assembly GCA_949130495.1). Taxonomy (NCBI): domain Eukaryota; kingdom Viridiplantae; phylum Streptophyta; class Magnoliopsida; order Dipsacales; family Adoxaceae; genus Sambucus; species Sambucus nigra. The sequence continues at coordinate 215,061,278 of OX422214.1, read as the reverse complement.
TACACAAACAAACTCCCCAGGAATCCTATCCACCGCTACCAGAGGAGCCTGCACCCTCATCATCTACATCCTGAGGTCCCCAAGTTTCCCATGCTTGAATAGAGTTCCGTAAACATTCCATGGATCGATGAGCCTTAACCATCTTCGAAAAAACCACAACACCCCCTTCCATGGTGTTTGACAAAACAAACCATCTTTGTCCAGTCCCCACTGGCAACATCTTGTTGAGGTGGCACGACCTGTGCCTAGCCAAATTGGCGCAGAAGCCGCTAAGGGAAATAAAAAGAGGTCCATCTGAGACCAACCACCCGCACATATGAATACTCTCCTAGCTCCATAACAGGCTGCAACTGTCCCCACCATGGCACGGACCAATACAGACTCCGAGCCCCATGCTCCACACACCAATGCTCCTAGTTCTCAACATATAGGCCAACACTGATAAAGTAGCATGAAAAGAAGTTAGGTACATCCAACAAGGGATATTCTAGAGGAGTCGCCAAGCAGAATCTTTCAGATAACCACATGAACAGCATCACGGAGCTACCCCTCAAAAAGTCAGAACGACCTTCTCTCCAGGCATCCAGGCCATTCAGGGTCTCTGCCAGTATCACCGCCGCAGGATTGCGATGATATGACATCCACGAAGTAATGGCTGCAAGTTGTGGGTCCACCTGCAGTTCTCCAGTCACCAGTAATAATTTTGAAACCAGACCCATAATAACGGCTCCAGCATAGTCAGCATCACCTACTTCCCGCAAATGCACAGACTGCAGCACCGCCGGGAGGGAGATCATTCCTCCAACAACCAATGATCTGGCCACTGAAGGCGAAATATGAAGAATCACGATCAATAAATCCCTGGGAGAGCGGGAAAATTCGGGCATAGCCGCAACAACACTAGGGTTTACACCCAGCATGGCAGAAAATTCCTCGTAGGTAGGACAAACTCCTTCCAACCCAAAGCGAAATACGTGGTCTTCGGGGTACTAGAAGTGTACCGCCGCCATCAATACGTTCCACTCAAGAGGCCTATTGCGACACAAGGAGACTCGACGCATATTGAAAGCATCATAGTCGACATTATAGGAGCACATTGCTTCCAAGGCTTCGAGGTAGTCGACAAACTCAACGCTGCCAGGGAGAGCCATCTTGCAAGGCTAAGAAATAATGGGCAAGTAAGTGAAAATGAAAAATGTGTGATGAAAACACTCCACCCTTACCCCGTTTTTATACTTGAGAACCCTAATAAGAGACATAATCCCTGTAGAAATCGGAGGGAACCCTACCCCAAAAGGTACCAAAGGCTGAAGATGGTACCATTCAAAGCTTTGAATTAATGGGGCTGGACTGAACTGCCGATAGGCAAGTCAGGGTGCTTGTCGATCGGCAACCTTCACCCCTCCCCCCCCCCCCCCCCCCCATTTTTAGAAATTTCCTCTTTTCCTCTTTTATCAAATAAGAAAACTCAATAAAAATAAATTGATATTGTCAACAGAATTTCAAAATCCCTTTAATTTCCCCTTTTTAATCAAAAACTTTCCTTAAAAAAATTCCAAAAATACTCCTTTTTTTTTACGGTCTCAATAGCAAAGTAAAAAACATGTGTGCATGCATTCATTCATCATCAATAAAAGATAAACAAAAAACTCCATTGCATTGCATATATCTGTTTTCTGTTTTACATCATTTTTGCAGGAAATAAAAAAATGGGACTCAGCCCGAACCCACATTCTCTCTCTCTCTCTCTCTCTCTCAAGAGCTTCCACCCCTGCGACGTGCTCTCTTCCCCCTACGGCGAGACGACACACCACCACTACCCGAGCCAGAGTCCTCTCTAGACAAGGCAAACGACGCCAAGCAAGAAGGAATAGGAACCGAGTCGCCGAAGATATCCAGTCACTGAAGTTCCTTAGCCAAGTGGCCAACACCCGGAGTTGCTGCAAGGTAAGGCGGAATCAGTATCAAAGCAGAGATGACAAAAAAAAGAGGAAGATAAAGGTATACTGCAGGTCAAAGAACCTCTTCCGTCAAACCCAACTCCTCCGGATCCATCGCATGAGGACGGTGAAACATAGGCACCATACCTCCATCCGCCCACCGAATGTTGTACGAAGGGGTATGCAACAGCACAAAAGTCACCTCTGAAGTCGCCGCCGCCGCAGATGCCGACGGACCACCGCCGCTGTGGGAAGATCCCACCTCCCGACTCGAACCCGCAGGAAGGAAAGGCAGGGCATCGTATATGCTGGGCGCCATCAACCAGCTCATCACGAAATCCATATAGTCGTACGGCGCGGCCGTATCGGTGTATAGCAAGTAGGACTCACCGATCATCACCCCAATCCTCTCATCCTCTAACAGCAGTCACTCCCGCCTCATAAGACATAGGAGGCTGCGCAGGTGGCACCACCACCTCCTCCTCAGAAATCTGACGAACCACCCTCTCCCTGAGATACCAAGAATGGCCGAACTCATGCGCCAGCAAATGCCTCATCCGCGCATTCACCCTGGTCACCCCCGCATCTTGAATGGTTGTCCCCCAGGGATAAAAGGTCACCTGAAAATCTCCAAGCGAGCATAAATCAATACAAGATCAGAAGGTGAAAAAACTAAGACTGAAATGGAAAGAGTCTTACCCTACCACTGGTCAGGTCATTCAAGACCTGACGCACTGCCTCTAGGGAGAGAGATCCCTTCGACTTCCGATTGGCCTTACGCCATTGATACAAGCGACAGAAGTCCCCAACAGTGTCGTCCTTCAAAGCGATCAGTGGGGTATTGCACCCAATCACCTCGTAGAACCACGTCTGGATTCACAAGCAAAAAGAGACGCATAAAGAAAATGTGAATGCATGAAAGGAAAATGCGGATCCATGAAAGGAAAATGCACAAACCAAAAGGTACCTCAAGAAGGAACGTGGCTCCAGTAAAGGTCTACCGGCAGCACCGACTGAATGCATCCAGAGAAGAGTAAAGGGTCTCCAAAGTCAGACTCCCCCAATCATAGAAAGGGATGTTCGAAAACATCCTCAAGTATAGAAAGAACCACAAAGGGACGACGTCGCCACTCGACGCCACCATGAAACCTCCTAACACCAGAAAATTGAATAACTGGGCCATCTTCCTCACTTGCAGCCCGTCCTCCACATCAATCACCCTGATCAGCAGAACATCCTTTAGTAGGGACATCCGGATGGAATCCTCGAAAACTATCCTCCCTACGCCACCAAGTACCGCACGCACTGCCTCCGATCTCACCCGTAAAGAGAGATCCACCTCTATCTACTCTCCATCACAATCCATCCCCAGCAGCTGCTGCACGTCTATGGGAGTCACAGTTATCTCCCCGAAGCCAAAATGGAAGGTGTGGGTAGTATCCCACCACCTCTCTCCCAAAGCGCACAAGATCGCTGTCAAACGAGGCGTCTCATCCAGCACCAATGCCAACCACCCAAAACTCGTTGATGATACCATCCAACACACCACAGGTGGGAGATGCTACCAAACATCCCTAAGCCCCGTCGTCCCGCAGGCGCGCATGTTCTTTAAAGAAATATCAGACTGGAAAAAAGGAAAAGTCTCATAAAAAGTCAAGAAAGAAAGAAAAATAACCAAAAAGAAAGTAATGCCAAAGGTAGGGTTACTTACATAACCATCGGGACTCACTCTCGAAGAGCGATGACGCGATGGCTCCCGCAGTAAGGTTCGCTCATCCGCAATAGGCTCAAACGCATCAAAGGAGTTCTCACTCCCCAAAGCAAGAGGCGCCCTAGCCCTCCACTCCACATTCGCCCAGTCATCAACGGTCAACCACTCTCGGTGGACTGCAATGCTCACAAAAGCGACCATTTCTTGAAGATCGGAATGCTAGAACGATTTGCAGAAGAATCGTAGAGAGAGAGAAAGCAAAGAAACTGTGAAAAAAATGAGGGGATTCACCCCATTTATATAGGATGCCAAGCGCACTGACCCCTTTCCTTCCCGAGGTAGCCCAAAATTCTGTGCCACTACCGAATGGCACCCTTAATACTATGTCGATCGACACTCCCCTTAAATTTCATACAAAAAATCCAAAAAAAAAACCAAAAAGTCTCGAAAAATCCCCGAAAAATTCCTAAAAATACCAGGAGGGATTTAAAGACTTTTCACCAAGAAAAATTTGCGTTCCCTCGAGCGGAACCCCTCTTTCTCAGCAAAATCCTCAAAAACCAAGTGAAAACTCCTCCCGATAAAGCTCCGAAGGATCTCTAAGGATCACCTGATCACTTCCCCAGCGGAATTCTCTTACAACACCCAAAATAGGTTGTTCCCCCCCAGCAGGATCTCCTAATGGAACAAAAACTTCCCCAGCTATCAGCTCCCCATCTCATATCAAAATCACAGGGCCCTTTCTCCAGCAGAATCAAAATCCAATCTTTATCCACTCTTGGGTCATAATTGACCCCGGTCTTGGATCGTCACCTGAGTTAGGTCAGAATTGACCTCGGTCCTCGGTCGTCACCACTCTTGGGTCAGAATTGACCCTGATCTTTGATCGTCACCTGAGTTAGGTCAGAATTGACCTCGGTCCTCGGTCGTCACAACTCTTGGGTCATAATTGACCCCGGTCTTGGATCGTCACCTGAGTTAGGTCAGAATTGACCTCGGACCTCGGTCCTCACCACTCTTGGGTCATAATTGACCCCGATCTTGGATCGTCACCTGATTTAGGTCAGAATTGACCTCGGTCCTAGGTCATCACCGCTCTTGGTTCAAAATTAACCCCGATCGTCACCTGAGTTAGATCAGAATTGACCTCAGTCCTCGATCGTCACCACTCTTAGGTCAGAAGTGACCTCGGTCTTGGATCGTCACCTGAGTTAGGTCGGAATTGACCTCGGTCCTAGGTCATCACCACTCTTGGGTCAGAATTGACCCCACTCTTTGATCATCACCTAAGTTAGGTCAGAATTGACCTTGATCCTTGGTCGTCACCACTCTTGGGTCATAATTGACCCCAATCTTGGATCGTCACCTGAGTTAGGTCAGAATTGACCTCGATCCTCGGTCGTCACCACTCTTGGGTCATAATTGACCCCGGTCTTGGATCATCAGCTAAGTTAGGTCAGAATTAACCTCGGTCCTCTGTCGTCACCACTCTTAGTTCAGAATTGACCTCGGTCTTGGATCGTCACCTGAGTTGGGTCAGAATTGACCCCGGTCCTCCGTCGTCACCACTCTTTAGGTTAGAATTGACCTCGTTCTTGGATCGTCACTTGAGTTGGGTCAGAATTGACCCCGGTCCTCCGTCCTTACCACTCTATAGGTCAGAATTGACCTCGGTCTTGGATCATCACCTGAGTTGGGTCATAATTGACCCCGGTCCTTCAGTCGTCACCAATCTTTAGGTCAGAATTGACCTCAAACTTGGATCATCACCTAAGTTGGGTCATAATTGTCCCCGGTCCTCGGTCGTCACCCCTCTTTAGGTCAGAATTGACCTCGATCTTAGATCGTCACCTGAGTTGGGTCATAATTGACCCCGATCCTCGATTGTCACCACTCTTTAGGTTAGAATTAACCTCGGTCTTGGATCATCACCTTTTGTTGGGTCAGAATTAACCCTGATCCTTGGTCATCGTCACTCTCTAGGTCAGAATTGACCCCGGTCTTGGATCGTCACCTGAGTTGGGTCAGAATTGACCCCAATCCTCAGTCGTCACCACTCTTTAGGTCATAATTGACCTCGGTCTTGGATCGTCACCTGAGTTGGGTCAGAATTGACCCCGGTCCTCGGTCGTCACCACTCTTTAGGTCAGAATTTACCTCAGTCTTGGATCGTCACCTGAATTGGGTCAGAATTGACCCTGGTCCTCGCTCGTCACCACTCTTTAGGTCAAAATTGACCTCGGTCTTGGATCGTTACCCGCGTTGGGTCAGAATTGACCCCGATCCTTGTTTGTTACCACTCTTTAGGTTAGAATTGACCTCGGTCTTGGATCGTCACCTGAGTTGGGTCAGAATTGACCCCGGTCCTCGATCTTCATCACACTTAAGTCAAAATTGAGCTCAGTTATTAGACCTTTACCCTAAGCCCACAGATTTGGCTTTAACCCATGGAATTGATCATCCCCAGCACACTCCTTAGGTCCTCAGAATCGGCCTCGACCCTCTGAATCGGTCATACTCCCTCAAAAGCATCATGTGGTGTCTATTCGACGGTCATCATTTGTTCTAAACTCGCCCATCGATAGGCTCTGTAGACACCCCATTCTATTACCCCCTCACTCTCCTTAGGTCCCTAGTACCTCCCTTCATCACCACCAACCCAGGTCATGTCATGAGTACTGACCTGGAAGCCATCGAGCACTCCACGGCTCAGTTTGACCAAAAATTTAAACTCTTCATCTCTACTAAGATTGAATGAATCTTCGAAGGGAACTGAATACCCTTTCCAACGGTCCGTCTCATGCGCAATTCTGACTTACCATGTGGACGAATGGTCCGTTTGCGTTCGAAACCTGCCCTAAAAGCCACTGGGTGCTCTTAGGCCTTGTTTGACCTAAGTCAACTCTTTAGCTGAATCGAGGCTGAATAAATCTTCAAAGGTAACTGAATCCCCTTTCCAACGGTCCATCCCGTGCTCGATTCTAACTTACCATGCGGACGAACGACCCGTTTGACTCCGAGAGGTCACTAAATGCTTGCAGGGCCCGGTTGACCATAGTCAACTCCCGAAACTGGGTCAAACTCTTTGGAATGTCGAAGTACATCTCCTAACCTTTTTAAATATCCACCCTGTGCACAATTCGAACTTACCATGCGAACGAACGATCCGTTTGCGTCCGAGCGATTCCCCGTCCAATGGATCGACACACGCTTTCGAGCCATATTTGACCCAAAGTCAACTCCTGAACTTCGGGAGCGGTCCAAAGGACTTTCAAAGGTCTTTGAATTACCTTTCCAACAGTCTATCCCGTGTGCAATTCTTACCAACGGTTTGCCCTCGACAACCAACTTTCCGAAAAGGCCAGAAACACACAACCAAATGGCAGGTTCCAGACCCTACCTATCGGCAGGTGCCGATAGGTAGGAATGGGTCTATGCCGATCGGTAGTGACATGAGCCTATAAAAGGAGGCCTTCACCTCATTTGCAAGGGGAGCCAGATCTGATAAAATTCACTCTCAATGAATCCCAAAAACCTCTCTAGAAGGCAGCGTGATTTCAACTTTCAAATCACTTTTTTACTCCCACTTTTCATCATCCCTTTCATCAAACTTTGTGAATTAACCACTCTCCATCATCATCCAAAGTGCAAGGGCTTCTCTCCAACATTCAAGATCAAACTCAAGATCTTCAAGAAGGTTCAACTTTCTCAAACTCTCTCTTAAATTCTCTTAAATTCTCAATAACTTGTTTTATTACTTAGCACTTTTAGTATCTGATCTCACACATCCTAATATTATTTATTTATTTATTATTATTGCACATCTCCTATTTTCATATAAATAAAACTCAAAAAAATAAGAAAAAAAAGGTTTGCTCATAAATTCCAAAAAAAGGATTCTCATACTTTTCTCACACTTTTCTCACCACTAAAACACTTTTTCTACACACACACACACTCACAAATAAGAGATCCCCCATTTGGATTTATGGGATAAACCACACCCCTCATTTTGTATGCAGACTACGTGGACTTTGATGCCTTTATAGGCTACGTAGGTGTCTCGGGGTAAAACTCGAGATTCGAGTCCTTTTTCTCACATATTTTACTTTCTATTTTCTCTAAATCTAATCTCCTTATATTCTATATATTTGTAACATATTACTCCATATGCGTTATCGTTCCATTATAACGACCAACGTAGGGGTAATTGCGTAAATCTTATTTTTGTAATACTATTCTTATATCTTCCTACGGATGACTCGCTTTATCTTTTCCATGATATAAGTCGAGGATTCCTACCTCCATTATATATATACACATGCACACATATCACGGGGGGAATATAAAGGAAAATAGCAAATATCCATGAGAGACCGAAAGGGCAGAATGTGTGCCTAACACCTTCCCATTTCGTAACTAAGACTCCGAACCCATCTCGAATCATTTTGGTTTCGCATGCACCAGTATGTATTTCGATGCCATCCTTGGGGCTGGCTTCCCCTTTTTTTCTTTTGTCAGTTTTGAGTAAACTAGACTAGCAACTCTGAATATCTCTACATTTTTACACCATATCTCAAACGACGTCGGTCGAAGCGCTCCCGAGAGGGATGCTAGGGACCCGAGGATCCCTTCTTCGCACGCCCACCCACAGGGCGAGGATCGGGGATAGCCACAATCACAATAATTATTTTTACTTTAATAAGTCGGCTCTTGACAATGGTAGCTTTTCATGTGAAGGGGAATTTTCTCCAATTCACTCGATCCATTGCACACTCATACACATGAATAACATACCATATTCACACGCAATAGTTCTTACATGCACAATAATCCCGATAGATCTATATGTAAATGACAGTATTGGTAAGGGAACATATCATTTAGGGAATGCAAAGAACACCAACACTAGAGAGAGACTGTGAAATGTGTGTTTAGGAAAGGTGATTATAAGAGACCAACATATAGGATATAATAACATAACAACATCTTTATGATCGAAAAGACATATTTAGGCACTATAAAATCATAACCAAATCTAGAACATCGTGATAGGTCAAGAGAAAATGGAGTGAATAAGTTTTGCAAAGATCTCAATCACTCCACAAAAAGTATAAAAACATAAATAAATCTTTTTGATTTTTTTTATAAAAGGAAAGAAACCAAAATATTTTTTTTTAGTATTTTTCATAAAATATATAAAAACATGTACAATATAGTTTAGGGACATAAAATGTAGTAATAAACTTACACCCTAAACTAGATGATGATCCGAACTCAATCGATGCAAAGAATACCAATAGATTTCCTAAGATTTTCAAACCTAAGAGCATCTATTGTTTACTGAAAAGATCGATGAATTGAAGATTGGTGGAAACAATGCTTAGGAATACGATTTTTTCTTCAACAATGTCACGAATGAAATGCTCATGGATCCTAATATACTTTGTCCTAGAATGTTGGACCGAATTACAAGAAATATGAATAGAACTAGTATTATCACATAACATGGTCATGGTGCCTTGGTCGATCCCAAAATATACCAACATGTGTGTAACACCCCGAATCTTTAAGCATTATATATTTCATTAATTTGGATAATTTAAATTACTAGTCTGTTGTAATTTAATTGAATTAATTATTATGAGTTTATTTAAATATTAATCAGTAGAGTTAATGGTTAATATTTATGGGAAATAAACACTAATTGAGTAGTAATAATTTATTTACGTCATAATGAGCAATAATGATGTGGTATTATTTTATCTCAATCGGGTGTCGAGGATAGACTAACTTGAGGTCGAGATAGGAAATTTTAGAAAAATAATCCGAATGACAATTCTGTGTGCACAGTTGATTTTGAATAGGCCAAGATAGTCGAAAAAGAGTACTTAGGGTGGTAAATGGGTCTCGGGGCATTTTAGGCATAATTGGGCCCACCGGGGGTGTTTGGGCCATTTTAATTTGGTCCATAAGCTTAACTTTGGGATTAGGATAATAAAACCTAAGTTAGAGAGTTTGTGGCAGCCAAAACTCAAAAAGAAAACCCTAGTTTTACAGAGAAGAAAAGAGGGAGAAAGTAGGGAGATTTTGGGGAGCCAAATCCGAGGAGATTTCCTGTGTCCTTCATCAAATCACCATCTACCCCAAAGGAATTCAAACCCTCTGAACTAGTACAGGCAAGAGGTTAACTTACTTTTAATTTAAATTGCAGTCTTCAATTCATATCACCGTGGGTGTGATTAAAACCCATTTTTGGGTAGGGTTGTCATATAATTTGGGTGTCGCTTTATTGAATACTACGTGTGTATATTTTTTAGGAAGGTTAATATCTCAAAGCGTACTGTTGGCGATTAAGACTTGGGATTTGAACCTAGATAATTATCTCGTCTAAAATTGATCAGTAGTGAAATCAAATCTGGGAAGAATTTTTACAAATTATGTATATTTTGACGTATGAATCCGGATGTGATTTTTATAAACCGATAAGAGTTGGAGATCTTCATACGGGCTAGCTCCTGACTAGTTGGAGGATGGTTAATGAGGTTTTAAGAGTTTACATCGAGATAAAAATTGGTTGGAGGAAGTGTGAATGTGAATGGGATGAACGTTTGGTTTTAAATTATGGGTAGAAGGTTATTAACTAAACGAAATTCATCCATGGTGGATGAACGCAGTAGGAAAACGAGGGGGAACCCAACAGGCCGTTCGAACGACCTAGGGTCTCATTCGAACGATGCTGTCGACTTTCAACTAGTTCGACCCTTTTTATTTTCAGCAAAAAATTTATGTGTACAACAGAAAAATAATTCGGCTAATGTGTAGGTTTCTCCTAGTTAGGGACTTAAGGGGAATACATGTAATTACGAGGAGAAATAAAAAGGTGAAATTTATTTGTGGAATTTGGGGTGATAAATTCTAAAGTGTAAATTAAGGGGGCTGAGTGAATGTGTTCGAGTACTCTACTTGGGTGCCACCATTTTAATAAATTAATTAATGTGAAATTAATTAAATTTAGAGTCGAGGATTTGACTCGGATATTTTAGGCTAGTGTTGCGGCAGTTAAGCATGGGTTCGTCGGGTTGAATTTATTATATATATACGGATAGTGTGATAGTGTGTATATATATATATAGTATGATAGCTTGGTTTTTGACGGTGCGGATCGATGCCAACTCCTTACACATTTTTTCAAAATGGATGGTTGAGATCATATCTCTTTCTTTTTTAAAAAATTACCCCTCAACTATTTGGTTTCCCCCTCTCTTTCTACCTTTCAAACTTACCCTTTAATTCAAAATTTTGGCATTTTGGGAAGACCTCTCAAATTAGACACCCACCCCTCCCGCTCATACATTCTCTCGACTCTCTCCCTCAGACTCTTACATGTAAACTCACCTGTAGTGCTCTCTCATCCTCCCCTTATCTTATCCGTCTTTCTCCACCTCTTAGACATAGACTCATACAGGTCACTATCTTACACAAATACACATATAAACACACACACTTGATTTTATTTACAGATTTTGTTCCTTTTGTTTTAGATCACATTATGTGTATGTTTTTGTTATTTATTTTGACTTTTACAGGTGAACTGATTGTAATATGGATCTTCTGATGATATATTTCTAAGAAAATAGGTATTTAGGGTGATGATTTTTATCTTATTGTTTGGCTAAGAATTTTTACAATCATTTATGTTCGAGATTATTTAACTAATTAGAAGTTTTTCTATCATCCATGAACTTTTAATTTATTTTTGTTGATTTTGAGTTACAGGTAATGTATACACATCCATCCATTTCAATGTTCAAAGTTTAGTTCAATAATGCCCTAATCTCAAAAGAGGTACTTTTTCATTTTCCCACTAATTTATCTTTCATGCCTTTCATTTTTGAAACATGTGAACACTTGTTTTGGGATATGTAATTTCTTTGCTGAAAATCCCTAATACATTAGGGTGATTAACCTATTGGTAATTTTGATGTTGTAATCAAATTATGTTATCATTTCAACGGATTTGACTTGCACAAGTAATAAGTGAGTTCAATTTTTAATTTAGAATGTAAACGTGCGCGTGTATCGAAAATGATTATGTATAGGTAAGGATTGCGTGTAAACAGGTACGTGTATCATCAAGGATTAAGTATCTCTCTTTTTTTTTTTACTTACACAGGGTTCTTTTGTTGAGTAACTTGAGTATCTATAATAATCTTTTGTTTCTTTTCCTTTATGATGTGAAACCATCTTTGAATTATTATTATTCCAATGTGATCATGTTCGCTCTAATTTATTTTGGTTGTATGACTAAATCAATTATGACTTGACATCAATAATGTATTGTATATAATCAACATAAATCAAGGGGTGCATCGCATGTGTCTTTACTTTCTTACATCAAATTCCCTCTTAGTAGAACACGGGAAATTTTGTGCCTTAAAGAATTTCGATGTCCTATCCCTCTTGGTATAGTACTGTGTTAAGATTGTTTTCTTAATTTTAGTATGATGATATTTATCCAAGTTGATAGTTAATGTTAAAAGTTTAAAAACATAAATCATTTTTTTATCTAATGGATGACGAGAATGCCCTGCTACAGCAGGCCCTTGCAATGTCAATGGATGACGTTCTTGCTCTTCAGTTCTTTGTGAAGGAATTTGTTGGAAGACGAAAAATCTGTGTTATCTATACTTGTTTCGCTCCCAGGTATTGATCCAAATGACCTTTCGGTGAAAGATTTGCTTGCAACCATGCAAAGTTAGTTCGGGTCTGAGCAGAAGAAGGATGAGGAAAAGGCTCCACATGAGGAAAATTGATGATGCCTAGAGTTGGATTTCCATTTGAGGTTAATTACTCTTTTAGTTGTTTCATTTGTCTCATGCACCTACGAGCTACATTTGGTGCGTTAAGATGTAATTCAGTGATTTCTTAATTAGTGACTTTTTAATTTACAAATCCTTTAGTTATATATAGGTTCGTTGATAGTTAATATTCTTAATTTTTTACTTCTATTCATTTTTTATAGGCCGAGGTTCAAGTTGGGGGTAGTTGTTGTACTTGTTAACATTACTGAGCCAAAGTTCAGGTACCCTGGTGAGTCAGATCTTTATAAACACGGTTTTTTTCATGGTATATTCAGATCCGTCGAAATAGATACGTGAAAACCCATATACATGGCCATAATGGGTCAGATTCATTTTACGGCCCCAGTGGAGTATATGCCATGTTTACCGATAAAGATGCCAGCAGAGGTTTGGCCAAGATGATAAAGAATGAAGAGGACGTATGTGCCTCTCTGGCCTCTCCGATAAGGATATAGACGTCCTCAATTATTAGGAAAACAGGTTCCAAGCCAACGACGAAGAAAACAAACAAATATAATATGTTTGTAATGTCTCTCTACTTTTGTTGTTGTTTATTGTAAGGGGATTCATTGAAATTTTGATTCATTCTAAGTTTGATTTCGATGTTTGATTTCATTTTATATATGTTTTATTCTCTCCATGTATTTACCAGATTAAACACGTTTTTTTACATTAATGAGTATGAGGGAGATTCTTTCACATCATCAGATGTAGAACGTGCTCTTTGGAGTGCTGCTGTAGGGGCCAAGATATCAGCTTCCTCAACAGATCCTGATAAAGAGGTTAGCTTAAAGAAAAGTACCAAAAGGAAGAGGAAAAATTGACCCCGATGACATATCCCGAGAGATTTTGTTTCAAGCTTTTGGTAAGTTTGCTGGTCCTGCTTATGAAGTCACTCATTAACTTGGGGTGGGAGCCCCTAAGTGCATCTTATCAATATGTAACCACCTTAGCAGATGTCTACCATTAGTTTAATTTTTGAGTGTATGATTTGTTTATACTGAATAACATATGTCTTATTTTAATTGTGCTGGAAGCCATAGTTTTGGTGCGGGATTATTATATTTTTTTTACTGAATTTCGGTAAAAAATATATTGTTCTGGTTGAAATAAGAATAACAGGGGATACTTAATTTGTTTTCATCTGATATTTTCTTTCCTTTTAAGTGATAAAATGTTGCATTCATTATTGTGCTGAATTCATTTTTAGTAATATAGTTTGCTTAACCGAAATGTGGTGCTGAATTCATAGTCATGTGGTTTATTTTTAGTCATTGTTGTGCTGAAATGCTGAATTTAATGATGTGGTGGATTCATTTTTCCAATGTAATCTTGGTTAACGGGGTAAAGAGTTGGGTGTAGGTCCAGTGAGTTTTCGAGACGGGTGTAGTGGGTTATAGTAGGTGGTTAGGGTCTCACCGGAGTAGTGAGGTTCAGGTGGGGTAGTAGAAGTCGTTTGGATTAGAGTATAGGGTTGGCCAGAGTTATAAGGTGGGTTATGGCTCGATCCGGGGGATTTGGATAGGTGGGGTGGACGAAAAGGTGAGAATGATCTCGGGTTATGGGTTAGAGTTAGTACAAGGTGGAGGTCAAGAGGTTAGTACAAGGTTAGTCAGGGGAAGGGTTTTAGGTTAGATGGAAGAGCAGGTGGTGGTTAGTTGATGGGTTAGAAGGTTAGGTAGTACCTAAATGGTTAGTTTAGGATGGGGGTTTTGGAGGAAGCAAGTGGAGAGTTTGATGAGTCAACAGGTTATAGGGTTTGGTCCACGAATTCACGTGGTTTTTTGGGTCCTAGATAGATGTTGTTTTCATTTATTTATTCATCGTGGAAAACAAACATTAAAAATAATTTTGTACAAATGATAATCACTTTTCATAAGGAAACTTTTAGGATAAATGCCATAACTTTTTAACCAAAAATCGAAATGAGGCGATTCTGGCGCCGTTGGATTCATATCGCCTATGCCTAGCTAACAATGTTTCGGGCTATTTTTTCATTGTTCATAGGTCAAAATCGATTTTAAAGTCGGATGTTCCATTTTTTATTGTCAAATTTGGGTTGGGCAAGGTTTTTTCGTCAATTTTTACCTATTCTGATTGCGTCCTTGGAAAAATTTTAAAATATGTCACATTTTGTTTAGTTTCTGGTAAATACTAAGCATGCCACCTTTAGTTTTAGTTTATTTATGTCCAAATTAGTTTTGAAAAATGGTGAATAAGGTTATGGACTTACAAGCAAGAAGAAGAATCTAATGTTTATATGTTGACTGGCATTATAATGTTTTAGAATTACAATTGAGTTACATTGCACACATTTTATCATTTTAAAGATAGTTTAGTACCTAACATATTTTTGCTCCTTATTAGACAATGTTCCTTATTAGACAGTTGCTAATAATTTGTATTGCGAGTGTGTTCCTTATTAGACATTGCATTGTAATACGACATAGTGTAATGCATTATTGTGTAGGGTGTTTGGACATTTTACACAATCAAGAGTTTCTGGTAATGACAGAGCCCAAGGTCGTTCAAGCCACTCAAAGTCTCCAGCAACCCCCACTTCATCAGGTAGCGAATATAATTCATACGATGCTCTTAATCAAAGCTGGGGGGGTTTACAAGGCTGATGGATATGATACTGAGAGATCTTGGACTGACATGCAGTCTGGACGTAAGGTTGACTACACTACTTTTCCCTGGACTTAAGAATAATTAGAGTTAAAATATAAGAGGGAATAAAGGATTTTATGATTGTCTCTTATTATTTGTTATGTTCTTTGGTTTATATAAAGATTTTCTCATATATGATTTGGACCTATCGTTATGAATCTATAAAGGTTAAATATTCATACATGCACTTAGTTTAAAAACACATATTTTCTCATGCTTTATTTCATTTCTAGGAATTGACTAGTTTAAACTTGGTGTTGAATAGGTATCCGTGATAGGTCCAATTCAGTTTGGGAATTGTTTTCAAGTGTTGTTTTGTGATGATGTTTGAAATTATTCTGCACCAAATGACTCTGAATAGGTATTTATGATGATGTTTGAAATGACTCCAAACATTTATTTGTGATGATATTTCAACTCATGTATCTTATATGTGCAGTTTTAGATGCAAAAATATCTTATATTTCAAGTTAGGTATCTTATATTTCAAGTCAGGTATTAAATAGAGAACTTAGCTAGCTGACACTTTTGTAAACAGTTACCTAAGCTCTATGCTATTTTGTCTAAATGGAACTAGAATGTGAAGTAATATTAACTTAAGTAATACTAGATAAATAACAATGCGCTTTGTGCAAGAAAAAACATTCCAGTACTATAAGTTCATCTACACTACACATCTCCAATATTCTTATCTTTCATCACATAAGTTTCTGTTTCACTTTTCTCTATAAGTTCTAATTTTTTATTATCAAAATCATCTACAATTTGTGGCTATGTGATCAGATCTGCACCCCCTGCATTTTTCAAATCTAATTCAGAATATTTCATAGTTTCCTCTTCACTCTTTCTTCTCACTACAACCTTCGATCCAATGGAATTATCCATAATTTATACCTCATGCAAAGTTAATTTCACAGCAGCAACTAACTAATTGTACTCCCTCCAGCTTTACCCATATTTAATGATTAACAATGACTGAAAACTAGAATATCTTTTGATTGTCATCAATTTTAGAGATCTTTAACTACACTCCCTCAACATTATCCGACATCACTATTCTAAATAGATCCGTAAGTTTTTATGTTTGTGATAATAAAACTCATTGATCTTTAATAAGTCATCGATTTCTTAGATATTTCCAATAGTGGGCCCAAATATGGATCAATTCAAAGCTTTTTTTGGAGAGACGATTTGGATTAGGATGGTCATACAGTGGATCTGAGGCCATCAGTTTCCTCTAAGGCTCTAATCAACCTAAACAAGTCCTTGCTCAGATAATTTTACTCTACTCCTCACTTTTTAATCCCTAATTCTGATTATGATCACGTAATTAGGTTTTTCTGATTTTTTTAACTTGATCTCAACTTTTACTTGGACATTTTCATGTATTGATATGCACACAAGAACTCATGTATGCATATTTTGGGTGCAAACTATTTTTCATACCATTGTAGCTTATTGAATTCTTGTTGGATATCATCAATGACTCTTTATAAATTGAAAATACACATTTAATTGCAAACTATTTAATATGATCGGGATGATAAAATATATGGAGATACATAGAAGACGCAGTGTCCTCTTAGATGCC
Source organism: Sambucus nigra (assembly GCA_949130495.1). Taxonomy (NCBI): domain Eukaryota; kingdom Viridiplantae; phylum Streptophyta; class Magnoliopsida; order Dipsacales; family Adoxaceae; genus Sambucus; species Sambucus nigra. The sequence goes on along the minus strand of OX422214.1, from coordinate 215,044,502 downwards.
TATTTGTTCGATTAGAACTCATGAAAAAAATAACAAATCTCACTTCACTCCAGATGTTGTAACTCCAGGTAATGCTTATTCTTTGAGCTTATTTCAGCCCCTCTGTCTTATATTTCTACATTAACGCAACCACGTTTAATCTTTTCCAGCTAATCTCTTCCTTATTGGCCTCTGTTTTCAGGTACACGGGGTATCACTGATGTCATTGTTGGTTTATTTAACTCTTTGTTCAGGTACACATAGTAGCAAATGTGTTATAAGCCCATATTTGGACCTATACTACGGGATTTCAGGTCAATGCATTCAACTCTTAATTGCAATACACTTATATTTTGTTCTAATTTTATTCTAATTACAATACACTAAATATGACGTATGGTTCTATCAATGACATACACTTTTGAAAATTAGCATCATGCTTTTTATATCAATCACCAAACTCTATGATGCCATAGTAATTACATAACTGCTAACTGCTAATTGAAATCAACCATAGTAATTAATGCATTACTAATCCCTTTTGTATCAATCACCAAACTCTATGATGCTAAAACAATGAGTATAATTACTATTTGGCATCATAGAATATGACCCATAATCCCTTTTCATCAAAATTACTATGCATTACTAAAACTCTATCAGGCCAAGGTATAGTCATCAGTTATGCCCAAGTTTTATTTTAGTTTCTTCGTTTCTTATTTTAGTCCTATTAATGGTCCAATTATCATCTACGCAGGTCAGTCGTGTCAATCAGAGGCATAGAAACTTAAAATACACTTGATTATTGGATTCATTCGAGGAAGATACATTTTTTGTATACGGATTTTGTGATGATGAATGAGACAAGCGTGACGTGGGAGATACAAGCGACATGGTGTAATATGCTTTGGTTGTAAATAGAATTTTCTTTGAAATTTGAATTGTCTATTGTGATACCTGTTTTTTTCTGAGTTGAATAGTTGATGATATATGTGAGGTCCAAGATGTACTATTATTATTATTATTATTATTATTATTATTATTATTATTATTATTATTATTATTATTATTATTATTATTATTATTATTATTATTATTATTATTATTATCTAAAAAGGGTGGATAGTCGTATAAACAAAGGAAACTCTGTCAAATTTTTATAAAATATTTGTATTATGAATGGAACTTGAACGAAGGAAACTTTTCCCAATTGATAATTTGACCACGAGTAATAGTTTGGGAATTTTTTCAGTTATGCACTTTGAAAATTTTGTCGTTTCACGATTACGTACTTTGAAAAAATTCCGTCGTGCCTTTAGGCACGGGCATACCCTAGTATATATATATCAGTGTAAGATATTTTTTATAATTACATACCCCTCTAGTGCTATTATAGGATGTTGCGCGATGTTGGTGAATCCCTTAACTAGTGAATATAGGGAAAGTATAATCCCCAGGTCATAGCGTCCAGTAATATATGTTGTGATTCTTTTCGAGGTGAGATGCTTTGGGTATGATTCAGTCTCACACTCGGAAAACTATGACTGCCTCCACTAAACTTATTAGTTATTTCATGATTCAGTGTGAGTGAACCGTCTCATGGTATCTTTGTTAGATTGAGTATACTTTGGATGATAGCATTTTAGAGAAAACATTAGGTGAGTTATTACTCGGGAGGATGGATACTATATACAACATGTGTGAATGTGTAATATATTTAATACGTATATAATTGTATAGATAATTGTATACGAGTGAAATACCTGGTATACCTGGTATATTTAAGATGTATACAATGGTATACATAACACGGGGTTGGCTCGTCAAGTGGACATGCATGACACGAAGCTATCAAGGTTAGAGGCGACGGTCTAAGTTATGTACGCATTCATGAAGCGTCAGTTGGGAAAAAAAGGGCAAGGGTAGGGGGAAAGAGAATATGGTGGAGGTGGAGGTGGAGGAGGACGGGGACGTGGACATCGCTTCTTCATCGTCGATACGTGCGGACTCACCGCTTGATGATCCAGTCCCCTACTAGTTGCCTACATTAACAATAACTTGGTCGAGCATGTTTTTACGTGACATATATGATGGCCAACGGATAGCGAGAGGGTTGAGGGACCCGAATACCATCCCGGGTATGCCAGTTCATGGACGTATCCTTCAAAACATTGAGGCCAATGTGCTCATCATGCATGTGATAACCACGAAGGAGAACTCCGCATTGTGGTTGCGCAAACAATGCGACGTGACACATATTGAGGGGTGTCTCAATGCGTATATCGTGTAGCCTTCCTTCCTCCTTGAACCTACCCCAGACACTATGGCGTGACATTATTTGTATTTATTTGTATTTTGACACTTGCATTATATTTAAATTGTTTTGAGTTGTTACATTTTTGTTTGGATATGGATTGTATTATTATTATTTTATTTGGATATGGAATTATATATGGAATGATTTGGTGAATTATTTTTTATTTATTTGTATATATGTTGTTCGAACAGGTATAACTTTTCTATGACAGGTACAAACATACTGCTGGGTAGTGGTAGTCGCCAAACTGCCCTGCAGTTTATTTTAAATTCTGCCTAGATTTGTCACGGTCATTGACCGTGACAAGTTTGTGACAAAGGAAACTTATCACGGACTTGCCACGGTCAATGACCGTGACATTTTTTTAAAGTTTTTCACGGGCTTGTCACAGTCTTTAACCGTGACAAACCTTATCAAGGTCAAAGATCGTGACAAGTCTAATGAACTTGTCACGATCGACGACCATCATAAGTCCAACTTGTCAAGGTAAATGACCGTGACACACCTCCATACTTGTCACAATCATTAACCTTAACAAGTTGGACTTATCACGGTCATTGATCGTAGCAATCCGATAGTTGGGTGTAGTGATGTTAAGAATGAACCAAATGAAAATCCTAAATTAATTTAATAAAGGACTAATCGACCAGTATTTAATTAAGCGAGGTGTCACATATGGTATCAGACCATCCAGTTCTAGTGTCCATAGGATCTGTATGGCTTAATGCGATTTTAGGTTGTCGTTCGTTTGATATAGAGACCTATTACTAGGACTGTTGCTTTTATCTTCGCGTGTTTGAGATATCATACTTCTACCATTAAACTTTGTTTTCATTGTGAACTCAAAAAATTCTATTAAATTGCAAATGTTACTTAAGAGGGAGCTACTGGATAGCTCCTCTAGGAAGTTTAAGGCTGGACATGTACAACGGATACCTCAAGTACCACATGGAATGGTGACAGTCACAGAGATGGAGGGGGGTATAGCACAAGTAGTTACAATCGCATTACTGCATTATCAAAATTATCAGGTCTAGTGGATGGGGAGAAAACAACAAGGGAGATTAGATAATCGTATAGTAATGAAGAAAACAATATAAGTAAAGCTCCATAATAGCAGAAGAGTAACCAATAAGGACAGGTTTCCCGACAGAGGGATTCAACTAAGAAATTTCAATCGGGGAGTTACCGACCAGAGGGTCAAGGTTCCTTACAGGGATAGAAACATGGGTACTTTTAGGGGCATTGTTTCGCTTGTATCCAGATAGGTCATCGAAAGAAAGACTACTCGTAGAAGAATAGAGGGCAACGACAGGATGCCCAGCAGAGACATTAGGCACAACAGAAACATGTTCCTCAAGGCCTCAAAGGGAGGGGGAATGAGAGTGGTCAGTGTGGCTAGGGGAAATAGGGACATCCCTAGGGTCAGTGTCGACATAAATAGTAGGCCTAGGGTTGGATAGGGCAAGGCCACTTGGACTACTGCTCCTCGTTCGGGAAGGAAGGCCATCAAAAGATGGAATTGCCCTTCTAAGGGAGTTTTTTCCAGATGTGGGGAGGTGATTCACCAACGAAAAGATTTCCCATATAATAATAAAGTTCCATAACAGAGTGTCCAATAAGGATAGTAGAGTCTCAACATGGCCAGTAGGCCTAGGGTCGGATAGGGCAAGGCCACTCGGACCACTGCTCCTCGTGTGCGAAGGAAGGCCATCAAAAGATGGAATTCCCCTTCTAAGGGAGTTTTTTCAGATGTGGGGAGGTGATTCACCAACGAAAAGATTGCCCACGTAATAATACAGTTTCATAAGAGAGTGTCCAGTAAGGACAGCAGAGATGGTTATCCCCGATAGTATCTACTCCGTCACCGTAGGTGCCACTAATGCATGAGGTGCCTATAACATCCGAAATGCAGTCATGCCACGGGCACTTCAATTTCCATTAGCATTTCAAGGTACGATGTTTTGTTAATTTGTATATCCATGGGTAAATAGAGAACTTTCGCTAGCATGGGTGAGTCAGAGTATATATAATTTTTTAACATTTAAATTTGTAGGCAAGTTGGCTTTAGTTGGTACATTTGCCATTTTATTCTTACAGTTAAATACTTATAGTTACCGTGGGTAATGGGGCCCTCTTTAGTTCCATCTATAGGAGAGCGAGTTTAGACACTAAGAGGATATATTTTATGAGGTTATCTCATTGTGATATATGTTATGTGAGTATGATTTTATCATAGGTACAGACTAGTTAGTGATGTTTAGGCGGTGGTGGGAGATTACAGCAAGACTATCGTGGTTGCAGTTCCACAGTAGTATGTATAGTTATGTGATGTCTCACCTGAAAGAGGATCGATCCCCATCTATGTTAATTTATGATATAGAACTCAGAGGGTACAACGGTCCAGTATATTTGATCACGATGCATAGGAACTATTACTTATTTGATCCAGGGTATGGCAAGCTTACCATGCATCGGAGAGATATAACTCGTTAGTAACTTAGCACAGAGGGATTAGAGATATTACGAGCGTAGTAACTTATAAATCCTTTAAAGATGTGGGAGTCGATGGTTAGAGTTACGAGTATAAGGACAGGGATTTGGGTAGCCCGTGTATAAGATCTCGGGTTCTATGGAAATTAAGGACCGATAATGTTGAGGGATATGACATATGGGAAATCTCATTTGAGCTTCATTGCGGGATGTTACACGCATACATCATAAATATTAGGAGTGGAAGGATGTGATCGATGTTAGGTCATCGGTTCGAATGATGATTAGTAAATGTGCGAGAAAATGCTCTAAATGGAGAGTTATTCCGATATAGGGCTAGTGGAGTCAGGTAGTGCGGCAAAAGAAACACCGAGAAGACCTTGGAACCACAAGTTAATGGGGGAGGAAATATCGAGAAAATAAATATAATTTCTATTTAATGTAAATTGAGAATACCCACAGGATATATCCACACCAAGAATGCGAGGGTTTAGCTCAAGATAAATATGTTACGTATATGACGTTTATGATATTCATAAAAATGCGCTTGAGTTATAGGGTGTATGGGCCCCCTGGTTAACTTGATTTTTAGAATAGTCCAAGATAAAGGAACATGCATTATAATACCTTGAAGATATGCTTGTAGGGTAGTTAGACAAAAAAGTGGAAGAATCGGGAGGACTGAAATTCGTTTGAGAAAGGCAACGATCTGACTAAGAGTATATCAAAGAAAACAAGCACAGCCATGGCACGTTCAAAGACAATGGAAGAACATGTAAAAAGATATCAATGGACAAGGGAGAACACCCCAATTTTGGAAATAGAACGGAGTCTCACCTAGTCAAAGGCCTAGAGTGGATCACGTATGGATAAGATGTATATTTTTACCCAAGGAAAATTGCCTAATGAGTAGAGTTTTGGAGCATAAGTGGAAGCAAATGATTTATGGGACATTTTGTGAGGTGCCTAAAGAGGATGAATATGTTCCATGTGGTGTGAAAGTTGAGCATGAGGTATGTTGTTGAATGAGATATAGTGAGGTTATCTCTAGGTACACCAATTAGGGATGAAAAAGGTTGATCCGAGGCTATCCACCAAGATTTTTGTAATTTTGTCCGTTCCAGCGATGGGATTTATGCGTAAATCGGTAAAATTCATAAATAAGGTTATTCAAACATCATGGATAGACCAGGGTTTCCATCGAGTTGTGAAATGGATTAATCATAACAAAATAATTGCCCTTGTGGGGTGGATTATACTATCAGGCATTATATCCAATTTTTCAATTGAAGGGAAGAAGCGAGACGGAATAGAGTACCATCCAATATTATTGTGAATTAGGATAAGATTCTTCAATCCCACTTCTGGTAGGAAGTTTCAGGAGGTGACGGGGAAAGAGTTGTATATCGTGCCAGACATGTCACCCATAAGTCGATGGATAGGCAGGAAGCGATTAAGTTGTAGGAGGAATTGAGAAATGAGGATTCTAGATTTTTGAGTAATTTGGAGTATTAATTACCACCGGTAGAGCTATGCGTGATGCCTTATAGTGGTTTAAGTATCAGTCATAAACCTTTTGAGACTTTATAGGGAGATTTTGTTATCCACCCTTTGGTTGGTAAGAGGTGGGGAAATAAAAAAGCCTCTAGGACCCAAAGTGATTTATGGTCCATCGATAAGAATTGAGTACCCCGAGTCTTTTCCGTATCGTTTAGGAACGTAAAGAGAGTTACATCACCTTGAGATAAAGGTTTGGATTCTGACATGAGTAGTCAGGGACTTTTGCGGATAACTACACGTATGAGAGTCACCTGTTAGGCAATAAGGAAATTAGCACCCATAAAGATGGGCTCTTTTCTAATATAGAGATAGAAGATTCGATGGGATATAGGCTTATCTTTTGAGGCACTATATGGTCGGGGACCATTGAGTTTGAAATTAGTGACCAGGTTTGGTATAGATGCCTCCTATGAAGTAAAACAGGAGGTTCAGCAAGAAGGGGAAGATAACACCAAGGTATGTGGAACCCTTCCCTATTATTGAGAGAGTGGGGCCGGTAGCATATAGACTGGGCTTACCGGAGCATCTTCAATGGATACATGCCATGTTCCATGTGTCTTTGCTGAAGAAACATCAGAGGAGCGAGAGAACTTTTCGGTATGACCCACTCGAGGATATTGATTTGCAGATAGACATCTTGTGTGAGGAGAGACCTGTGGCTAGTCGGGATCATAATGAGCTTAAGTTGTGGTCCAAGGTGGTACCACTAGTCAGAATTCAGTGGGGACATCAGAGTGTTGATGAGTCAAAATGGGAGAGGGAGGATGTCATGCAAGAGCATTATCCGAAGTTATTCACCGCAGGTATGACCTAATTTCGGGGACACAATTCCCTTGTAAGGTGGGAGTATGTAATACCCCGTATTTTTAAGCATTATATATTTAATTAATTCGGCTCATTTAAGTTACTAGTTTCTCATAATTTAATTGACTTAATTATTATGAGTTTATTTAAATATTAATTAGGAGAGTTAATGGTTGATATTTATGGAAAATAATTACTAAGTGAGTATTAATAATTTATTTACGTCAGAACGAGTGATAGTGGTATTATTTTATCTCAAGCGAGAGTCGGGGATAGACTATATTGAGGTCAAGATAGGGACTTTTAAAAAAATCACTTGGATGATAATTTTAAGTGCACGGTTGATTCTGAATAGGCTGATGTAGTCGAAAAAGAGTACTCGGGGTAGTAAATGGGTCTCAGGGCATTTTTAGGCATAACCGGGCCCACATGGAGTATTTGGGCCATTTTAATTTGGCCCATAAGCTTAATTTCGGGACTAGAATATTAAAACCTAAGTTAAAGAGTTTGTGTCAGTCACGACTCAAAAAGAAAACCCTAGTTTCGCAGAGAAGAATAGAGGGAGAAAGTGGGGAGATTTCATGTGTCCTTCATCAAATCACCATCTATCCCAAAGGAATTCAGACCCTACGAACCAGTACAGACAAGTGGTTAACTGGCTTTTAATTTAAATTGTAGTCTTCAATTCAGATCATAGTGGGTGTGATAAAAATCCATTTTTGAGTTGGGTTGACATATAAATTGGGTTTCAATTTATTGAATACTATGTGGTAGAAAAATGAAGGGAGAGGGGGGCAAAACCCAATAGGTTGTTCGAACGATGCTGGAAACTTTCAACCAGTTCACCCCTTTTTATTTTTGGCCTAAAATTTTGGTGTACAACAGAAAAATAATCCGTCTAATGTGATGGTTTTTCCTGCTTAGGGACTTACAGGGAATACATATAATTGTGACAAGAAATAAAAAGGTGAAGTTTATTTGTGGAATTTGGGGTGATAAAATCTAAAGCGTAAATTAAGGGCCGAGTGAATGTGTCTTGGTATTATATTTGGGTGGCACCATTTTAATAAATTAATTAATGTAAAATTAGTTAAATTTAGAGTCGGATATTTGACTCAGATATTTTAGGCTAGTGCTGCGGGAGTTAAGCATGGGTTAGCCAGGTTGAATTTATTATATATATACGGATAGCGTGATAGTATATATATTATTGTGTATTCATTAAATATGAGTGTAAGATATTTTTTTGAATTACATACGCCTCTAATGCTATTATAGGAGGTTTCACGATGTGGGTGAATCCCCTCGCTAGTTAATTCAGGGCGCATATAATACCCAGGTCGTAGCATCCAATAATTTATGTTGTCATTCTTTTCGAGGTGAGAAGCTTTGGGTATGATTTAGCCTCACACTTTGGGAACTATGACCACCTCCACTACACTAATTAGTTATTTTATGATTTGGTGTGAGTGAATTGTCTCGTGGTATCCGGGTTAGATTGAGTATACCTTAGATGATATCATTTACGAGAAAAAATCTGGTGAGTTATTACTCAGGAGGATGGATACTATACAACATGTGTGTACATGTGTAATATATTTAATACGTATACAATGGTATAGATAATTATATACGGGTGAAATTCCCGGAGTGAAATGGTATTAGTTATATAACTGGTGAAATTGTTATATAGGCAATTATAGTTGATAAATTAAGTCAATGAAAGAAATAACTTATAAATCATTGGTAAAATTTACTCGGGATAGAGTAAGGTTTCAGTCAGAGGTTATAAGAAGGCGAGTTAGATGGGGTAGTATAACTAGGAGGGTTATAAGAAAAAGTTGTAGGTGTGCACAATAGTTTAGGGGTGAGTAATTTCTCAAGTGAGTGCGACACTAGTTTAAATTTGAAAAGCATTCATGCATTTTAATTACTAAAAACTTAATCACTTGCTAATTATTTTCAAAATTTCTAGGGTTCTAACCCTTGACACAAATAATTTGAAAAACCTTTTTGGTGTCCAGCCACAGGGACGCCAGCCTTGAGCTTCTATTTCGGGGATGCACAGTTGTGGCATATGTGGATGCATGCATGAGATTGGATTAAATGCATCTTTTTTTCATTCCTAGATTAGGGATCTCATTTCAGTTACACTTCCATTTAGATCTTGTTTCAGATTTAGTTTTGGATTATTTCTTTATTCATTGGATTATTTCATTGGATTTTGATTCATAGCCGATGGTTTATTCGACCAGTCATTGAGTTATTTATTCAGTATTGATTTTAGACTCAGTGATGGTGTGTATGGGTTTATTATTTTATTTCTCTTGTATATGTATCTATTTAATGAAAGATATAATTTGACACCAGTTTAAATCAATTAATTCGATGGACAGTAATTAATTTTGTTTCGACAGTATGCATAGAATGAACCAAATGGAAAATCCTGAAATAATTTAATAAATGGATGATTGGCCTGTATTTAATTAAGAGGGGATCATAATGTGTTTCATCCACAAGAGTTATGTGCAAAAACTCCCGGTGGAAATTTACTCGGCCTCTGCCATTGATAAAGAGATCGAATGTTGTTTCTTGCTCAACCACGAAACTAGAGAACTCCCAAAATAAAACACCTTGAGCTGTTTTTGCAATCATCTAGATCCTCAGCCCAATCAACCTCAAAATAAGCCAATAAGAGATCATCGGAATCAAAAGAACACCATAACCCATAATCTAAAATGCCACTCACCTACTTAATGATTAATTTAACAAACACACATACAAATACTAAAGACAATATCAGGACGACTTGTGGTTAGGTAAGAAAGGCTACTTATCATGCTCCTAAAGATGGATTGTTCGACTTCCTTTCTTGATGTGTCTTTGCTAAGCTTAATCGTAGAACTCATTGGTGTACGTGCATGCCTAACGATGTCTAAACTAAACTTCTTCAGTAGATCTCTATCATACTTGGTGTTGATGTAAAAAACTAGATTTGATCTAATTATTTTAATCACAGATAAAAACAAATAAATAAATAAATAAATATAAGACAATGGATTTTTAAAGTGGTTCAGCCTTAGGAGAATGGCCTATGTCCAGTGTTTTTGTATTGTTGACTGTTTGCCTGGAATTCTCGATAATAGGTTTACCAAGAGATCCCCAGTCCCACTCTAATAAGGAGGTTACAATGTATTTATAGCCTTGAGGTTGTACATGTGAAAGGACAATGCGCTGTTATCCAGTTGACATATATATTTGTATGATAATAATGAGCATTTAATGCACAATCGTCTTTTTGATTCTCTTGATTTTGATGCTCTGCACGCTAAGTAGCTCGGACCGCCTGAGTTGCTCGGCATGCTTAAGTTGCTCGGGGCACCCAAGCTGCTCGGTATGATTGAGTTGCACGAAACCCTTAATTCCTCAGGGCGCCTAAGCTGCTCGATATGATTAAGTTTCTTGGGGCGCTTGAGTAGCTCGGTGGCAGTGTGTTATTCATTGGAAGTATTTGTAATTGCCACGTAGGTTGACATGTGTCTTCAAGTGAATGATCCATGTCAGCAGACTAAATTTGGTATCAACAGAAGCCCCCAATGTTTCACAGTTTGAGTTTGACGAAAAGTGTGGAACATTCTGCTTGAAAACTGCTTAGATTATTGGTTTTTATGGATTTTAGGAAGATTTTCATTGTATATAACTCCTTCTTGAGCCCATAGTATCAGGATTCACAAATATTTCGAATTTTCATGACCACTTCGATATTTGTGCCCTTTTCTTCTTTTAGCCGCCAAAAATGCAAATGACTTTCCTTGTAATCATTGTTTTTCTCTATTCCCGGGGTAAAGTATTTAAGTGTGACAAAAATCCTATCATTTTTCACTTTTCAAATCTGTATCTCTGAACTCTTCATCTTCTCTCCATCTCGTGCCTTCTTTCTTTCCATTATTTATTGACAACTGATCTCTATTTCCTCTGTAAGATTTTCTTCCTTCTTCTTTATTTTCTTTATTCACCATGGTTTATCCTATTGAGTCGTTAGACAAATTTTGATCTGAGTTTTCACTCCCTTCGTGGGTTATTTTGGATGAACTTTTTGAGCCTTCTGATTATTTTTCTTTGGCTGAGGGACACTGGTTTCCAAGTCTTTTTATAGTCGAATGTGGCTTTTCTTTCCCGCCAAATCCCCTGTGTTTGGAGTTTTGCCAATATTTTGATATTGTACCTGCAAGAGTAGATCCAAATACATGAAGGATAGTTAATGGCGTACATAGTTGTGACAACCCGCACTCCGAAATAAAGGGTGGCCAGCCCGATACTCCGACATATACAGTAATCATGGACGGAAATCATTCTCAGCACCACAAATATAGTAAGAGTAACCGAGAAAACCACCCATTAATTCAGAAAACGGGTTGTCAAAACAATTTATGTGATGTAAAAGTTAACTTAAGAAAACAATTTAAACAACCCATTCTAGAAAAATAGTGAAATTCAAAGAAGCATAATTAACATAAGTTCAAAACAACTATGTACAAGAGGATAACCGAATATGCTGTCGGTCCACAGTTACACAAAAGTAATTACCACAATTAGATGTTATAATACATTCATTAAGCAATTACAAGTTTGGGCCACTCGCCCGAGTGATAGACCCGATCATAACTAGATATCAAAAGAATGATGGCGTCTAGCAAAACATCCTATAATATCCGCAATTTCATACAGCTCCTTAAAAGCAAAAGAGTAGGAATATCAAAACGGGCGTCCTTGCGGAGGAGCACCTGGGCGGATACAATAACAAGCACAACATAGAAGAAAATGAACGGTTCAGGACCCGATTTTTATATAGTTCCCAGATGAACAAAAAGCATGCTAGATATGAACAGTTAATCATGGGTATGGAAATCAGAAATCTAACAACCTAAGCATGAATCATAAGAAGACAAATGAAATAACATGCCTAAAATAAACTATGTAAGAGAATGACATGATGTAGTAATTAAATTAAAAGTTTATATTCACCAATTTTCCACTTTAATCCAGTTTACATTTCCTTAACAGGAATACACTATCATTATTTTCTTATTTCATTCAAATTCCCATTCCTTAGCAGGAATGTAATTATCATAGTACCATTTAGTGGAAAATATACATCCCTCAAGTCCCACTTGAGTTTAGAAAAGTTATATTCTTATACATATAACGATTCTAAGATCGCCCCTCCGAGTTTCCCCACTGGGCGCTCCCCTAAATGACTATCATCTTCCAGGGGCCCATCAAACAAGGCAGCCTGGATACCTAACTCATGTCGGGAAGTGGCCATATGCCTGCGAGTGATTCATAACCACACCCAGAATTACCTCACTAGCGCATAAAAATACATATAATAAACCCGCATATGGCCAAGGACTATAGTCTCCCTGCATTCACTAGTCAAGGAACATAACCTCATGCGCGAGCTTCCCTTATGATAGCATTTAGAGAGGTGTGTTTAAGTAAATTAGCATTTACTATAAAAATCATACATTTCCTTTCCATTAACATTTACATGTTTCATTTGTTTGGAACCCTGATCATAGGATATATCATTTATTTTCAATTTAGGTTATACCTCGAATAAATATCCAAGGGATCATATTTGTTTCCCTAGCTTAAGGTCTTATATACCTCATTTCAAGCCCCTAAAGTCTCCACGCATGATCCTACAACTCCCATCCATATATAGGATGCACAAAGAAAAGTCATGCCATAACATCACAAAGGACAACCCCTCCCCTGGACTTAACCCCAAGTGAAACCCATTCAACACTAGGGTGACAACCAACTCAACTAGGACTCTAAAAGACAAGGTTTACTTCATTCAAGAAGAGTCCTAGGTTCCTAGGGGAAGAAAGGGATTAAAAACAAAAGTAGGAAATTTGGGGAAGAAAACAGGGGACCGGTCGACCGGTCCCAAGACCGCGGTCGACCGCGTCTCAATTTTTAGTCTATACTGAAAAGCAGAAAACTCATTTCGGACGAGCCGGTCGACCGGTAGGGGACCAGCAGTCGACCGCGCCCTTAATTTCATTCCTTTGAAAGAAAGCAGTGTGCCCTCCTCCGAAGGCCCGGTCGACCGGTCAGTAATACGCGGTCGACCGGTCATTGCAGACCTAGACCTCTTTCCTATTTCTTCTTCTAAACCCAAAAATCAATTCCCAACCAAAATCACCCAACCACATTTAATGACACTAAAAGTTCATAAATGTTCCCATCAACAATTTTCTACCTCAAACAACAATCAATCTCTATCAAAGATGTTGATACCCATAAATCCAACCAAAAACCACAATTATATTACATCCAAACTATACATAACTACCCATACTAATTATTCATCTTAAACCATATAATAGCAAGTAGAAAACTTGCCTTGGGGCTTCAATTTCAGTCTTAGTTGAAGAGGAAAGCAAGATCAAACCACCAATCTTCAAGATCTCTCCCTTTTTCTCCAAATTCTCTCACTCTTTCTCTCTCTCTTCGAGCTAGAGCACTTAGGGCAAATAAGAGAAAAAGAAAGGCTTGGGGGGATGACTAAAAGGTGGCCTTAGATAAAAGATCTCTCATTTTAAATGTCAATACCGCAATAATGTAATTTCTAATACGCAATATGCAAAAACCAGTCAAAAGTGCCCAAAATCTCAAAATACAATATGGCACACATTTCGACTGTCTCACACCTCCCGGAACTAACTACACCCTCCAAATTATCATTTGGAAATTTTATAAACCATTTTATGTTCCGGTTTCATTTTAATTCAAATTGCCATTTTAATTTTCATGACAAAATAGAACACCACATGGTAGTAATCACCTACCCACATGGTAATTATACAACTTATTAGTAAATATTAACTTATTTCATCAAATTAATACTTACTCACATCTGGCATTTTATATATGCAACTACTCAACATAGTAAATAAATATAAAATGGGCTCCCAAAAGCGAGGGTTGTTACATACTCCCCCACTTATGAGGGAATTTTGCCCCCAAAATTCAAGCGCACCTTGGATAAAGAGATGCGGATACTTTTCCCGCATATCATCCTCACGCTCCCAAGTAGATTCCTCGACACTGTGATGACTCCATTGTACTCTAACCAAGGGCACCACTCGAGATCTCAATCTACGTTCCCCATGCTCCAATATGGCTACCGGTTGCTCTTCATAAGAAACATCGGGTTGTAACTCTACCTCCTCGAAAGGAATGTGCCAAAGGGCACCGTCACACCTCTTATATTTCTTCAAAGAGGAGATGTGGAAGACATCGTGAATTTGTTGCAAAGGTTCCGGTAGGGCAAGTTGATACGCCACTGGACCCATCTTAGAAATCACAGGAAAAGGTCCAACAAAATGCGGTGCAAGTTTCCCTTTCTTTTCGAAACGCTTAACGCCTTTCATAGGCGACACTCGAACCAACACTTGGTCTCCAACTTCCAACTCCACGTGTCTTCTCCCCGCATCGGCATAGCTCTTTTGTCTATCTTGGGCTATTCGAATACGATCTCGAATAAGCTCGATCTTAGAAGAAGTATCCCGAATCATTTCAGGTCTGAGAAACTTGTTATCTCCCACTTCTAACCAACACGTGGGAGACCTACAAGGCCTACCATACAAGGCTTCATAGGGCGCCATCCCAATAGTGAACTGGTATGAGTTATTATAAGCAAATTCAACCAAAGGGAGATATTGCTCCCAACTACCCTTAAAATCAAGCATACACATACGAAGCATATCCTCCAACATTTGGTTAACCCTTTCGGTCTGGCCATCTGTTTGAGGGTGATAAGAAGTTCTTAATTTCAATTCGGTTCCCATGGCCTTTTGGAAACTTTGCCAAAAGTGGGAAACAAAGATCTTGTCTCTGTCGGAAATAATATTCAAGGGCACCCCATGCAATCTAACAATCTCTTCAATGAACAACCGAGCGTAACGAGCGGTATTATAATCGGTGAGGACGGGAAGGAAGTGCGCCGACTTTGTCAAGAGATCCATGATAACCCATATAGAATCGTGACCCTTTTGTGATGTTGGTAAGCCGGTGATAAAATCCATTGAAATGCTCTCCCATTTCCAAACCGGAATTTCTAACGGTTGTAACAAACCTGTCGGTAACTGATGATCAATATTAACCAACTGACAAGTAGTGCATTGAGATACAAACTCCGAAATATCTCGCTTCATCCCCGGCCACCAATATTGACGGCGCATATCTTGATACATTTTAATGTTTCCCGGATGCACCAAAAATTTAGAGCCGTGAGATTCCGCCATCACAGCCCATCGTAAATCCCCATCCTCCGGAACAATAAGCCTCCCATGAAAGCGCAATCCACCCTCAAAACTTACCGAGTAGGACTCCACTCCCCCAGTCAGTAATCGGCGAATGAGGTCCTGACATTCTTTATCCCTGCCCTGGGCTTCCACAACCCCTGCCACAATCGTCGGAGTAACGGTCATCACGGACATAAACGCCCCAGCAACCGCATCCTCATGACTGAGTTCTTTCCATTTAGCTTTCCACACATCAGCTAGTTCTCTATCGGGTTTCCTACTCAAGGCATCCGCCACCACATTCGCTTTGCCTGGATGATAATGAATATCAAATTGGTAATCTTTCACGAACTCCAACCATCTTCGCTGCCGCATATTCAAATCTTTTTGAGTAAATAAATATTGCAACGACTTATGGTCCGTGAAAAGACTAAACTTCTCCCCAAGAAGATAATGCCTCCAAATCTTCAAGGCAAAGACAACTGCGGCTAATTCTAAGTCATGCACCGGGAAATTTCTTTCATGAGGCTTGAGTTTCCTGGAAGCATATGCAATAGCTTGTCGCTCCTGCTGAAGCACACCTCCCAAACCCTGTAGAGATGCATCGGTGAAAACTAAATATTCCAACCCTGGCTTGGGTAAAGCGAGGACTGGAGCCGAAGTCAATCTATCTTTGAGCTCATCGAACGCAGCTTGACAGGAGTCATCCCAAACAAATCTAACTCCTTTCCGGGTCAAATTTATCAAAGGACTAGCAATCTTAGAAAATCCCTTGATAAATCGACGGTAATAACCCGCCAAACCCAGAAAACTGTGTATCTCGGTAGGTGTCGTGGGCTGACCCCACTCCCTCACCACAACAACTTTACTTGGGTCCACCGATATACCTTGCGAAGTCACAATATGACCCAAGAATTGCACTTCCCGCAACCAAAAACCACATTTCTCAAACTTAGCGTACAATTGGTGATCCCTTAAACTTTGCAGGACCAACCCCAAATGAATAGCATGATCATCTTCCGTTTGAGAATACATAAGGATGTCATCGATAAACACGATAACAAATTGGTCTAGGAAGTCCCGAAATACCCTATTCATAATATCCATGAATACGGCAGGGGCATTGGTTAGCCCAAAAGGCATAACCAAAAACTCATAAGACCCATACCTCGTTAGAAAAGCAGTCTTGGATACATCTTTCTCCCGTATCCTCAACTGGTGATACCCCGTTATCAAATCTATCTTAGAGAAGTAGGTCGCTCCCCTGAGCTGATCAAACAAGTCATCTATGCGAGGCAAAGGGTATTTATTCCGGATGGTGACCTTATTCAACTCTCTATAGTCAACACACAACCGGAGAGAACCATCTCTTTTCTTCACAAATAACACAGGAGCACCCCACGGCGATGTGCTACGCCTGATAAACCCTTGCTCCAACAATTGCTGAATTTGATCTCTTAGCTCCCTCATTTCCACAGGAGCCATACGATAAGGAGTTCGCGCAATCGGTCGAGCTCCCGGCGCTAAGTCAATTACAAATTCAATCTCTCGACTAGGAGGTAAACCCGGTATCTCCCGGAAAACGTCCTCAAAATCTCGAACAACAGGAATAGAATCTAAGGGAACAACTACATCCCGAGAAATCTCTTCCGCAATACAATATAAATAAGTACCAGTATCTCCCTCTAAACGAGGCATAACCACCAGGAACATGTCTTGTCCCGAAACGGCGAAGACTATACTCTTCCCGTAATAATTAACTATATCATGATACTTAACAAGCCAATCCATGCCCAAAATAACATCATACCCGACCATGTCTAGGACGAGTAAGTCGGCCTCAAAACACAAATTTCCAAAAGTGATCCCTATACGTTTGCAAACAAAGAAAATAAGGGAACCGTCACCCATAGAGGACCCCACACTAGTAAAGGTACTCTCCGCAAATTTTATCAACTCTGTGGACTGAGCAAAACTTCTGGAAATAAAAGAATGTGTCGCACCCGTATCAAACAGAACGCGACCCATGTGTCCCTGAATAAGGAACTTGCCCTCTATAGCTGGCGGCGCTGGCTGAATAGGAGGAAGCATAGCATCCTGAATGTGGTAGACTCTCCCATACTGTAGTTGACCCTGCTGCAGAGGGACGACTGGATTCGGTGCTTGTGGAGGGAACTACACATAAGGCTGTTGAGGAACTCGTGGAGGTTGTCCCCCGATCACTTGAGGACAATCTCTCTTATAATAACCAGCTTCTCCACATTGGAAACATTTCCCCACCATATTCTCCTGACCTCGACCTCTGTTATTTCTAAACTGCCCGAAGCCTTGGCCCAGATGGCCCCTACCTCCCTGGCCACCCCGACCCGTTTGCTGTGGCGCGGCACCCTGACCTTGCCTGTTGGTATTTCCACCAACACAAACCCACCAAAGCGTTGCCTTTTTGACCCGTCCCCTTGCTGGGGATCCCTTTCTCGTTGCTTATTACCCGTAGGTTGGGACGAAGGAAAGGCTCCTCCTCCATTCCCACTCATCCCGGGCTTCCCTACTTGCCCCATTCCTGTAGCTTTCTTGCTATTCTGTATAAACAACTGATGCTCCTGACAATGAAGTAATGCCGCATTCATCACTTCACCAAAATTTTGTAAAGCTGGATTACCCAGCAAATGCTGCCGGATTCTCCAGTTTAGACCTCCCATGAATTTTGAGACTTTTCTTTCCTCCGGAGTCACCTCTTTCGGCACAAAACTAGCTAGTCGGGTAAACTCCTCCTCGTATTCGGCAACAGATCGTTCTCCCTGAACTAGATCATGAAGTCTCCTGCTCATCTCCCTCTGAATTGCGGGAGGAAAATATTTTCGGTCATACAAGACCCAGAAATCAGTAATCGACATAGTAACCCTCTGTTCTGGCGTGGTCATCGACTCCCACCAATGTAATGCTGCCCCAACCAACTTGAAAGTAGCAAGGACTTGCTTCTTTTCCTCACCGCAATCCACCATTCGCAAATGGCGTTGCATATCCTTCTTCCATTGATTTGCTCGAACAACATCGGAGCCTCCGTCAAACTCTGGAGGATGGCCCTTTAAAAAGGACTCCCTTACTCTTTCCCACGGAGAATGTCCCGCAGGTGTTTGAGCATCCTGTGCCCGCTGTTGAGTTGTTGGCATCTGTTGAGCTACTGCGGTCATGGTAGGATTAACTGCATGAGCCACAATGTTGGCCACATCCGCAGCATTAAAAGTTCCTTGGGGTGGTGGAGGACCAACATCCTCTTCTACAACTCTATTACGTCTCGCAGGGAGACCTCTCTTAGGTGGCATCTGAGATGAAGGGACAATAGTGTTAGAATACTATTCACAACAATCTATTTCACAGAAGATCGCAATTATAAGCAACAAAGCAGTCTTATCATTAGGCTCTATATCAAAGAACGCTACGGTAGATCGTGACAAGTTCACATAGATCCTAGTACTCTAGAACCCAGTGCTCTGATACCATCTGTGACAACCCACACTCCAAAATAAAGGGTGGCCAGCCCGATACTCCGACATACACGGTAATCATGGACGGAAATCATTCTCAGCACCACAAATATAGTAAGAGTAACCGAGAAAACCACCCATTAATTCAGAAAATGGGTTGTCAAAACAATTTATGTGATGTAAAAGTTAACTTAAGAAAAAAATTTAAACAACCCATTCTAGAAAAATAGTGGTATTCAAAGAAGCATAATTAACATAAGTTCAAAACAACTATGTACAAGAGGAGAACCGAATATGCAGTCGGTCCACAGTTACACAAAAGTAATTACCACAATTAGATGTTATAATACATTCATTAAGCAATTACAAGTTTGGGCCACTCACCCGAGTGATAGACCCGATCATAACTAGATATCAAAAGAATGATGGCGTCTAGCAAAACATCCTGTAATATCTGCAATTTCATACAGCTCCTTAAAAGCAAAAGATTAGGAATATCAACACGGGCATCCTTGCGGAGGAGCACCTGGGCGGATACAATAACAAGCACAACATAGAAGAAAATGAACGGGTCAGGACCCGGTTTTTATATAGTTCCCAGATGAACAAAAAGCATGCTAGATATGAACAGTTAATCATGGGTATGGAAATCAGAAATCTAACAACCTAAGCATGAATCATAAGAAGACAAATGAAATTAGATGCCTAAAATAAACTATGTAAGAGAATGACATGATGTAGTAATTAAATTAAAAGCTTCTATTCACCAATTTTCCACTTTAATCCAGTTTCCATTTCCTTAGCAGGAATACACTATCATTATTTTCTTATTTCATTCAAATTCCCATTCCTTAGCAGGAATGTAATTATCATAATACCATTTAGTGGAAAATATACATCCCTCAAGTCCCACTTGAGTTTAGAAAAGTTATATTCTTATACATATAATGATTCTAAGACCGCCCCTCCGAGTTTCCCCACTGGGCGCACCCCTAAATGACTATCATCTTCCAGGGGCCCATCAAACAAGGTAGCCTGGGTACCTAACGCACGTCGGGAAGTGGCCATATGCCTGCGAGTGAGCCATAACCACACCCGGAATTACCTCACTAGCGCAGAAAAATACATATAATAAACCCGCATATGGCCGAGGACTATAGTCTCCCTTCATTCACTAGTCAAGGAACATCACCTCATGAACGAGCTTCCCTTATGATAGAATTCAGAGAGGTATGTTTAAGTAAATTAGCATTTACTATAAAAAACATACATTTCCTTTCCATTAACATTTACATGTTTCATTTGTTTGGAACCCTGATCATAGGATATATCATTTATTTTCAACTTAGGTTATACCTCGAATAAATCTCCAAGGGATCATATTTGTTTCCCGAGCTTAAAGTCTTATATACCTCATTTTAAGCCCCTAAAGTCTCCACGCATGATCCTACAACTCCCATCCATATATAGGATGCACAAAGAAAAGTCATGCCATAACATCACATAGGACAACCCCTCCCCTGGACTTAACCCCAAGTGAAACCCATTCAACACTAGGGTGACAACCAACTCAACTAGGACTCTAAAATCCAAGGTTTACTTCATTCAAGAAGATTCCTAGGTTCCTAGGGTAAGAAAGGGATTAAAAACAAAAGTATGAAATTTGGGGAAGAAAACAGGGGACCGGTCGACCGGTCCCAAGACCGCGGTCGACCGCGTCTCAATTTTTAGTCTATACTGAAAAGCAGAAAACTAATTTCGGACGAGCCGGTCGATCGGTAGGGGACCATCGGTCGATCGCGCCCTTAATTTCATGCCTTTGAAAGAAAGCAGTGTGCCCTCCTCCGAAGGCCCGGTCGACCGGTCTGTAATACGCGGTCGACTGGTCGTTGCAGACCTAGACCTCTTTCCTATTTATTCTTCTAAACCCAAAAATCAATTCCCAACCAAAATCATCCAACCACATTTAATGACACTAAAAGTACATAAATCTTCCCATCAACAATATTCTACCTCAAACAACAATCAATTTCTATCAAAGATGTTGATACCCATAAATCCAACCAAAAACCACAATTATATTACATCCAAACTATACATAACTACCCATACTAATTATTCAACTTAAACCATATAATAGCAAGTAGAAAACTTGCCTTGGGGCTTCAATTTCAGTCTTAGTTGAAGAGGAAAGCAAGATCAAACCACCAATCTTCAAGATCTCTCCCTTTTTCTCAAAATTCTATCACTCTCTCTCTCTCTCTTAGGGCTAGAACACTTAGGGCAAATAAGAGAAAAAGAAAGGCTCGGGGGAAAGACTAAAACGTGGCCTTAGATAAAAGATCTCTCATTTTAAATGTCAATACCGCAATAATGTAATTTCTAATACGCAATATGCCAAAACCAGTCAAAAGTGCCCAAAATCTCAAAATACAATATGGCACACATTTCGACTGTCTCACACCTCTCGGAACTAACTACACCCTCCAAATTATCATTTGGAAATTTTATAAACCATTTTAAGTTCCGGTTTCATTTTAATTCAAATTGCCATTTTAATTTTCATGACAAAATAGAACACCACGTGGTAGTAATCACCTACCCACATGGTAATTATACAACTTATTAGTAAATATTAACTTATTTCATCAAATTAATACTTACTCACATCCGGCATTTTATATATGCAAGTACTCAACATAGTAAATAAATATAAAATGGGCTCCCAAAAGCGAGGGTTGTTACATACTCCCCCTCTTATGAGGGAATTTTTCCCCCAAAATTCAAGCGTACCTTGGATAAAGAGATGCGGATACTTTTCCCGCATATCATCCTCACGCTCCCAAGTAGATTCCTCGACACTGTGATGACTCCATTGTACTCTAACCAAGGGCACCACTCAAGATCTCAATCTACATCCCTCATGCTCCAATATGGCTACCGGTTGCTCTTCATAAGAAACATCGGGTTGTAACTCTACCTCCTCGAAAGGAATGTGCCAAAGGGCACCGTCACACCTCTTATATTTCTTCAAAGAGGAGATGTGGAAGACATCGTGAATTTGTTGCAAAGGTTCCGGTAGGGCAAGTTGATACGCCACTGGACCCATCTTAGAAATCACAGGAAAAGGTCCAACAAAACGCGGTGCAAGTTTCCCTTTCTTTCCGAAACGCTTAACGCCTTTCATAGGCGACACTCGAACCAACACTTGGTCTCCAACTTCCAACTCCACGTGTCTTCTCCCCGCATCGGCATAGCTCTTTTGTCTATCTTGGGCTATTCGAATACGATCTCGAATAAGCTCGATCTTAGAAGAAGTATCCCGAATCATTTCAGGTCCGAGAAACTTGATATCTCCCACTTCTAACCAACACGTGGGAGACCTACAAGGCCTACCATACAAGGCTTCATAGGGAACCATCCCAATAGTAAACTGGTATGAGTTATTATAAGCAAATTCAACCAAAGGAAGATATTTCTCCCAACTACCCTTAAAATCAAGCATACACATACGAAGCATATCCTCCAACATTTGGTTAACCCTTTCGGTCTGGCCATCTGTTTGAGGGTGATAAGAAGTGCTTAATTTCAATTCGGTTCCCATGGCCTTTTGGAAACTTTGACAAAAGTGGGAAACAAAGATCTTGTCTCTGTCAGAAACAATATTCAAGGGCACCCCATGCAATCTAACAATCTCTTCAATGAACAACCGAGCGTAACGAGCGGTATTATAATCGGTGAGGACGGGAAGGAAGTGCGCCGACTTTGTCAAGAGATCCACGATAACCCATATATAATCGTGACCCTTTTGTGATGTTGGTAAGCCGGTGATAAAATCCATTGAAATGCTCTCCCATTTCCAAACCGGAATTTCTAACGGTTGCAACAAACCTGCCGGTAACTGATGATCAATCTTAACCAACTGACAAGTAGTGCAATGAGATACAAACTTCGAAATATCTCGCTTCATCCCCGGCCACCAATATTGACGGCGCATATCTTGATACATTTTATCGTTTCCCGGATGCAGCGAAAATTTAGAGCCGTGAGATTTCGCCATCACAGCCCGTCGTAAATCCCCATCCTCCGGAACAATAAGCCTCCTATGAAAGCGCAATCCACCCTCAGAACTTACCGAGTAGGACTCCGCTCCCCCAGTCTGTAATCGGCGAATGAGGTCCTGACATTCTTTATCCCTGCCCTGGGCTTCCACAACCCCTGCCAAAATCGTCGGAGTTACGGTCATCACGGACATAAACGCCCTAGCAACCGCATCCTCGTGACTGAGTTCTTTCCATTTAGCTTTCCACACATCAGCTAGTTCTCCCTCAGGTTTCCTACTCAAGGCATCCGCCACCACGTTCGCTTTGCCTGGATGATAATGAATATCAAATTGGTAATCTTTCATGAACTCCAACCATCTTCGCTGCCGCATATTCAAATCTTTTTGAGAAAATAAATATTGCAACGACTTATGGTCCGTGAAAAGACTAAACTTCTCCCCAAGAAGATAATGCCTCCAAATCTTCAAGGCAAAGACAACTGCGGCTAATTCTAAGTCATGCACCGGGTAATTTCTTTAATGAGGCTTGAGTTTCCTGGAAGCATATGCAATAGCTTGTCGCTCCTGTGGAAGCACACCTCCCAAACCCTGTAGAGATGCATCGGTGAAGACTAAATATTCCAACCCTGGCTTGGGTAAAGCGAGGACTGGAGCCGAAGTCAATCTATCTTTGAGCTCATCGAACGCAGCTTGACAGGCATCATCCCAAACAAATCTAACTCCTTTCCGGGTCAAATTTATCAAAGGACTAGCAATATTAGAAATTCCCTTGATAAATCGACGGTAATAACCCGCCAAACCCAGAAAACTGCGTATCTCGGTAGGTGTCGTGGGCTGACCCCACTCCCTCACCGCAACAACTTTACTTGGGTCCACCGATATACCTTGCGAAGTCACAATATGACCCAAGAATTGCACTTCCCGCAACCAAAAACCACATTTCTCAAACTTAGCGTACAATTGGTGATCCCTTAACCTTTGCAGGACCAACCCCAAATGAATAGCATGATCATCTTCCGTTTGAGAATACACAAGGATGTCATCGATAAACACGATAACAAATTGGTCCAAGAAGTCCCGAAATACCCTATTCATAAGATCCATGAATACGGCAGGGGCATTGGTTAGCCCAAAAGGCATAACCAAAAACTCAGAAGACCCGTACCTCGTCAGAAAAGCAGTCTTGGATACATCTTTCTCCCGTATCCTCAACTGGTGATACCCCGTTCTCAAATCTATCTTAGAGAAGTAGGTCGCTCCCCTGAGCTGATCAAACAAGTCATCTATGCGAGGCAAAGGGTATTTATTCCGGATGGTGACCTTATTCAACTCTCTATAGTCAACACACAACCGGAGAGAACCATCTCTTTTCTTCACAAATAACACAGGAGCACCCCACGGCGATGTGCTACGCCTGATAAACCCTTGCTCCAACAATTGCTGAATTTGATCTCTTAGCTCCCTCATTTCCACAGGAGCCATACGATAAGGAGTTCGCGCAATCGGTCGAGCTCCCGGCGCTAAGTCAATTACAAATTCAATCTCTCGACTAGGAGGTAAACCCGGTATCTCCCGGAAAACGTCCTCAAAATCTCGAACAATAGGAATAGAATCTAAGGGAACAACTACATCCCGAGAAATCTCTTCCGCAATACAATATAAATAAGTACCAGTATCTCCCTCTAAACGAGGCATAACCACCAGGAACATGTCTTGTCCCGAAACGGCGTAGACTATACTCTTCCCGTAATAATTAACTATAGCATGATACTTAACAAGCCAATCCATGCCCAAAATAACATCATACCCGACCATGTCTAGGACGAGTAAGTCGGCCTCAAAACACAAATTTCCAAAAGTGATCCCTATACGTTTGCAAACAAAGAAAATAAGGGAACCGTCACCCATAGAGGACTCCACACTAGTAAAGGTACTCTCCGTAGATTTTATCAACTCTGTGGACTGAGCAAAACTTCTGGAAATAAAAGAATGTGTCGCACCCGTATCAAACAGAACGCGACCCATGTGTCCCTGAATAAGGAACTTACCCTCTATAGCTGGCGGCGCTGGCTGAATAGGATGAAGCATAGCATCCTGAATGTGGTAGACTCTCCCATACTCTAGTTGATCCTGCTGCAGAGGGACAACTGGATTCGGTGCTTGTGGAGGGAACTACACATAAGGCTGCTGAGGAACTCGTGGAGCATGTCCCCCGATCACTTGAGGACAATCTCTCTTATAATGACCAGCTTCTCCACATTGGAAACATTTCCCCACCATATTCTCCTGACCTCGACCTCTGTTATTTCTAAACTGCCCGAAGCCTTGGCCCGGATGGCCCCTACCTCCCTGGCCACCTCGACCCGTTTGCTGTGGCGCGGTACCCTGACCTTGCCTATTGGCATTTCCACCAACATTAAACCCACAAAAGCGTTGCCTTTTTGACCCGTCCCCTTGCTGGGGATCCCTTTCTCATTGCTTATTACCCGTAGGTTGGGACGAAGGAAAGGCTCCTCCTCCATTCCCACTCATCCCGGGCTTCCCTACTTTCCCCATTCCTGTAGCTTTCTTGCTATTCTGTATAAACAACCGATGCTCCTGACAATGAAGCAATGCCGCATTCATCACTTCACCAAAAGTTTGTAAAGCCGGATTACCCAGCAAATGCTGCCGGATTCTCCAGTTTAGACCTCCCATGAATTTTGAGACTTTTCTTTCCTCCGGAGTCACCTCTTTCGGCACAAAACTAGCCAGCCGGGTAAACTCCTCCTCGTATTCGGCAACAGATCGTTCTCCCTGAACTAGATCCTGAAGTCTCCTTCTCATCTCCCTCTGAATTGTGGGAGGAAAATATTTTCAGTCATACAAGACCCAGAAATCAGTAATCGACATAGTAACCCTCTGTTCTGTCATAGTCATCGACTCCCACCAATGTAACGCTGCCCCAGCCAACTTGAAAGTAGCAAGGACTTGCTTCTTTTCCTCACCGCAATCCATCATTCGCAAATGGCGTTGCATATCCTTCTTCCATTGATTTGCTCGAATAACATCGGAGCCTCCGTCAAACTCTGGAGGATGGACCTTTAAAAAGGACTCCCTTACTCTTTCCCACGGAGAAGGTCCCGCAAGTGTTTGAGCATCCTGTGCCCGCTGTTGAGTTGTTGGCATCTGTTGAGCTACTGCGGTCATGGTAGCATTAACTGCATGAGCCACAATGTTGGCCACATCCGCAGCATTAAAAGTTCCTTGGGGCGGTGGAGGACCAACATCCTCTTCTACAACTCTATTACGTCTCGCGGGGCGACCTCTCTTAGGCGGCATCTTAGATGAAGGGACAATAGTGTTAGAATACTATTCACAACAATCTATTTCACAGAAGATCGCAATTATAAGCAACAAAGCAGTCTTATCATTAGGCTCTATATCAAAGAACGCTACGGTAGATCGTGACAAGTCCACATAGATCCTAGTACTCTAGAACCCAGTGCTCTGATACCATCTGTGACAACCCGCACTCCGAAATAAAGGTTGGCCAGCCCGATACTCCGACATATACGGTAATCATGGACGAAAATCATTCTCATCACCACAAATATAGTAAGAGTAACCGAGAAAACCACCCATTAATTCAGAAAACGGGTTGTCAAAACAATTTATGTGATGTAAAATTTAACTTAAGAAAACAATTTAAACAACCCATTCTAGAAAAATAGTGGAAT
Source organism: Sambucus nigra (assembly GCA_949130495.1). Taxonomy (NCBI): domain Eukaryota; kingdom Viridiplantae; phylum Streptophyta; class Magnoliopsida; order Dipsacales; family Adoxaceae; genus Sambucus; species Sambucus nigra. The sequence goes on along the minus strand of OX422214.1, from coordinate 215,017,764 downwards.
TCAAAGAAGCATAATTAACATAAGTTCAAAACAACTATGTACAAGAGGATAACCGAATATGTTGTCGGTCCACAGTTACACAAAAGTAATTACCACAATTAGATGTTATAATACATTCATTAAGCAATTACAAGTTTGGGCCACTCGCCCGAGTGATAGACCCGATCATAACTAGATATCAAAAGAATGATGGCGCCTAGCAAAACATCCTGTAATACCCGCAATTTCATACATCTCCTTAAAAGAAAAATAGTAGGAATATCAACACGGGCGTCCTTGCGGAGGAGCACCTGGGCGGATACAATAACAAGTACAACATAGAAGAAAATGAACGGGTCAGGACCCGGTTTTTATATAGTTCCCAGATGAACAAAAAGCATGCTAGATATGAACAGTTAATCATGGGTATGGAAATCAGAAATCTAACAACCTAAGCATGAATCATAAGAAGACAAATGAAATAACATGCCTAAAATAAACTATGCAAGAGAATGACATGATGCAGTAATTAAATTAAAAGCTTCTATTCACCAATTTTCCACTTTAATCCAGTTTCCATTTCCTTAACAGGAATACACTATCATTATTTTCTTATTTCATTCAAATTCCCATTCCTTAGCAGGAATGTAATTATCATAATACCATTTAGTGGAAAATATACAACCCTCAAGTCCCACTTGAGTTTAGAAAAGTTATATTCTTATACATATAACGATTCTAAGACCGCCCCTCCGAGTTTCCCCACTGGGCGCGCCCCTAAATGACTATCATCTTCCAGGGGCCCATCAAATAAGGCAACCTGGGTACCTAACGCACATCGGGAAGTGGCCATATACCTGCGAGTGAGTCATAACCACACCCGGAATTACCTCACTAGCGCAGAAAAATACATATAATAAACCCGCATATGGCCGAGTACTACAGTCTCTCTGCATTCACTAGTCAAGGAACATCACCTCATGCGCGAGCTTCCCTTATGATAGCATTTAGAGAGGTGTGTTTAAGTAAATTAGCATTTACTATAAAAACCATACATTTCCTTTCCATTAACATTTACATGTTTCATTTGTTTGGAACCCTGATCATAGGATATATCATTTATTTTCATCTTAGGTTATACCTCAAATAAATCTCCAAGGGATCATATTTGTTTCCCGAACTTAAGGTCTTATATACCTCATTTCAAGCCCCTAAAGTCTCCACGCATGATCCTACAACTCCCATCCATATATATGATGCACAAAGAAAAGTGATTCCATAACATCACATAGGACAACCCCTCCCATTCAACACTAGGGTGACAACCAACTCAACTAGGACTCTAAAAGACAAGGTTTACTTCATTCAAGAAGAGTCTTAGGTTCCTAGGGGAAGAAAGGAATTAAAAACAAAAGTAAGAAATTTGGGGGAGAAAACAGGGGACCGGTCGACCGGTCCCAAGATCACGGTCGACCGCGTCTCAATTTTTATTCTATACTGAAAATCAGAAAACTCATTTCGGATGAGCCGGTCGACCGGTAAGGGACCAGCGGTCGACCGCGCCCTTAATTTCATGCCTTTGAAAGAAAGCAGTGTGCCCTCCTCCGAAGGCCCGGTCGACCGGTCTGTAATACGCGGTCGATCGGTCATTGCAGACCTAGACCTCTTTCCTATTTCTTCTTCTAAACCCAAAAATCAATTCCCAACCAAAATCATCCAACCACATTTAATGACACTAAAAGTTCATAAATGTTCCCATCAATAATTTTCTACCTCAAACAACAATCAATCTCTATCAAAGATGTTGATACCCATAAATCCAACCAAAAACCACAATTATATTACATCCAAACTATACATAACTACCCATACTAATTATTCATCTTAAACCATATAATAGCAAGTAGAAAACTTGCCTTGGGGCTTCAATTTCAGTCTTAGTTGAAGAGGAAAGCAAGATCAAACCACCAATCTTCAAGATCTCTCCCTTTTTCTCCAAATTCTCTCACTCTCTCTCTCTCTCTTAGGGCTAGAACACTTAGGGCAAATAAGAGAAAAAGAAAGTCTTGGGGGAAAGACTAAAACATGGCCTTAGATAAAAGATCTCTCATTTTAAATGTCAATACCGCAATAATGTAATTTCTAATACGCAATATGCCAAAACCAGTCTCTGAAAGATTCTCGTCAAAAGTACGAGGAAGATAAAGGTTCTTGGGAGAAGCAATTTAAGTCCATTGAGCTAGACAGAGATCAGGCTGTGAATGCCTCCAAGGAATTGGAGAATAAGTTGAAGGAGTTTGAACAGAGCAACAAGGAGCTTGAGGTTAAGCTTAAGTCTGCTGAAAAAAAGTTGTCAAACTTTAAGATGTTGAGCGAGAGAAAATGGAGGTGGAAGAAAAGCTGAAGTCTGTCGAGGAGCTCCTTATGGAAAGGACCTCCTCGAAGAAGGAAAAAATTAAAGCTACAGTTATAAAATGATTCAGTGCTAGTTGGGAAAAATGATGGAATAAAGGCCTGGCTGTGATATCTTCTCAAATAGAGTATGCAGGTGTTAAATATGTTAGGGATGGATGGGTAGCAGCCTTGAAGGAGCTGAAGGCTGCTGAGAATTTTGAGTTATTCCAGCAGCACACTCATGGCCCTCCTCCCTATCCTGGAGAAGAAGAAGAGGATGAAGCTGCTTCAGATGAATCTTCCATGATGACTAGAGATCAGGCCCCTACTGTTCCTGTTCTTTTTCCTTCCAAGCAACCCTAACCAACCAGCACTTCAGTCGAGCATCTACCATTGTGTTCCGAGCAACCCACCCTTCACCCAAAACTTCTGAGGAAGTCGTAGGAAATAAGGAGAAGGTATAAAGTTGTTCGGGTTTTCTATTTTGTTATTTTATTGAATGTAACTTGGAACTGTGTATCTCCTCTTATGATGAATAAAAATTTGAACTTTGGTTGTTCGTCTTGAATTTCTCTTTTAATTACTCTATCTGCATTATTATTGATTCTTTTTATTTCTTTTCTTTGCTAGTTTATGGCCAGGATTGAGCTCTTATCAGCTCATGTTACAGAATTGATGAAGAAATGCAATGACTATTTTAAAGCTGGTCATGCAGATCTTAATGAAGCCCAAATCATTAATATCCTTGCTTCAGTTGCTTCTGAACGAGTAGTTGAAGCTTACCAATATTTGAAGTGCTTACTTAATCGTGTTGTGGCCAACAATGTGGCCTACTACGAAATGATTTAAGACCTTCAAGGAACAATCGAGGAACTTCAACAATAATATAAAGAATCCACTACCCTTTGCATCAAGGATACGAGAAAAAATATTAATAATTGAGTGCTGACAAAGGGTATGACAAATTTATCTCTGCTCATGAGAAGAAGGAGAGTGTTCTGAAGCTTGAAGTTAAAGAGCACAGGCATATCGTCAAGTTGTTGGAACAGGAGAACATTGCTTTGTAAGAGGAAATAAAGCAACTTAAATCTTCTTCTTCTTCTTCGGGAGCCTTGGTCCCAGTAAATGATGATGGTTTTTCATTTCTGGAAGTAGAAAATGCTAACTTAAGGGATGAGTTAGAAACCTTGAAACGAGTTGGACCCTCCACATCTACTCGTGGATGAGCAAGATCTTCTCGTGGACGAGCAAGGGTTGGTCGGGTCACCATTGAAGAAGCTAGAACGCAGTCGGCTTTAGATAATCAAGCCATTCAGTTAATGGTGAAGAACCATATCTTGGCAGAAATGTCTAAGAAGATTCTGAACTTCACCGAACAACTCTCTAATCAAAGCTCTGCTTTGGAAATGAAAGAAATTCTAGTGAAGAAACTCCACGAGCAACATGAGAGGTTAACTTATCAGTTCCACAAGAAGCCCAGGGAATTTTGGATGGTTGGGTATAACGAAGCTCTGTACCATCTCAATGCTCGGTTGCAACAGTCAAATAATGAGGGATATAAGCAAGGGTGGTTGAATGCCTTGTGTGTGCTAAAATTGGAGCAAGGCCACTACTTATGGGATTATTATGATCCTGGAGTGCTCGATTTGCCCATGCCTCCTTTTAATCTTGATATCAGTTGGATTCCTGTTCGTGCAATTCCTCAATGCTTGATTTCCAAGTATCTCGATGATTACAGTCTTCATGCAAACTTTGAGATATCTCACCCAGAGCATTTGTTTGATCGGCCCTCTAAAATGAATGTTAGAATGCTACGAGATGTAAACTTTATATATTCTCCTTATACATTAGATGATCCTCCAGCCGGGGTAGAACCTGTTTCAAAAGCATAGGGGAAGAAACCTATATAATAGGATATTCTTATATAATGAATCAGACTTTTCACATCATATGTAATTTTACTTGATTTGAATGAAGAAATTTTTAGTCTTTTGCCATTTCATTTTATTTTAAATAATTTGTAGAATGTCTTTGCTTGTTGGTTGGTAAATATATATATTATACTTATCCCATTTGTTATTTTATTATAGTGACTTGTCACTCTTTAGGCCTAAGCAATGGGATGATTTGCATCCCATGTTCCTTCTTAGTTGTAGTAATCTCGTATGGATTACCTTGTTGCCTGGACAGTGGATGCCCCGGAAGGTCGTCCAGCTTCTTGCCTAGTTTGGTACCAACAAATCGGAGTTGTTTGTAATTGGTTTACCGACCAACCAGAGTTGGTGGTAATCAGTTCCCGACCAACCGGAGTTGGTGGTAATTGATTCCCGACCAACCGGAGTTGGTGGTAATTGATTCCTGAACAATTAGAGTTGGTGGTAATTGATTTCCAACCAACTGAAGTTGTTGGTAATTAGTTCCCGACCAACCAGAGTTGGTAGTAATTGATCCCAACCAACCGAAATTGGTGGTAATTGATTCCGACCAGCCGGAGTTGGTGGTAATTAGTTCCCGACCAACCGGAGTTGGTGGTAATTGATTCGTTGTGTTGCTCTGAATTTGGGTTTGTGGTTTGTGTAATGTGTTGCACTAATACTCCAAAAAAAACATCAATAAAAAGAAATGGGGGTGAAACATCACTTTATTCATTTTGAAAAAACTGCGTTACATATGAATTTTAACTACAGATAATACTTGCGCAGATGCTCTGCATTCCATGCATTCTTAAATTCTTCTCCTTCTAAGGTTTCAATCCTATATGTCCCTGGACGAACAACTTCTGTTACTTTGTAGGGTCCATGCCAGTTGGCTTCCAGTTTGTTATGCTTTTGGATCACTTTCTTCAACACATAATCCCCTTCCTTCAAATCAGACTTCTTCACTCTTTTGTTATAGAACAAAGTTGTTCGTTGTTGATATGCCGCATTCTTGATTGCTTCTTCTTCCCTAACTTCTTCAAGCATATCCAGGTCTAATCTTCTCATCAATTCACTAACATGAGAATTGAAATTAAGCATCCTATGCGTGGGTAGATCTAATTCAGCAGGTATGACAGCCTCACTCCCAAATGCCAGCATATATGGAGACTCTCCAGTCGCTGTTCGTGGTATGGTACGATAAGACCACAACACAGAATGTAGCTCATTAATCCAATTTCTCTTTGCATCATCCAGTCGCTTTTTCAAACCATTCAGTAACGTTCTGTTTGTCACCTCAGTTTGCCCATTTCTTTGGGGATAGCCTGGTGTAGAGTGGATCTTCAGTACAATGGATTGATGACAATACGCAACAAACTCCCCGCTATCAAACTGGGTTCTATGGTCAGTAATGAATGCATGTGGGATACCATATCTGCAGATAATATTCTTCCAAATAAATTGATAGACTTTGTCGTATGTCATATCAATGAGAGGCTCAGCTTCCACCCATTTGGTAAAGTAATCCACAATAACCACGAGGTATTTAAATCTTACCTTAGTCGTTGGGAGTGGTTCTACCAAGTCTATCCCCCACATGGCGAATGGCCAAGGGGACGTTATGAGTGTTAACAATGCTTGGGGAGTTCTTCGGATGGAAGAGAAGCATTGACATTTATCGCACTTCTTAGCATAAGCTACGCAATCAACTCTCATCATTGGCCAGTAATACCCCTGCATTGTTATTCTCTGCAAAAGCGTCCGACCTGCTACATGGGCTCCACAAGACCCATCATGAACCTCTTCGATCAAATATTTTACTTCGGAGGGATGGACACATCTTTGTAGCCCTACTATAACTCCTCGTTTATATAAAATACCACTAGTCAATACATAATGAGCATCTTTAAACTTCAGTTTCTTAGCTACGAGTTTATCAATTGGTAAGCACCCATCTTCAATATAGGCCCTGATGGGATCCATCCAAGATGGTCCCAAGTTGAGAGCAATGAAGTTCATCATCAGATCTTTGTCTATGCTCCGACCAACCAGGATTTCTATTGTGATTGTTCTTCGTAGCTTGGTGCGTGTGGATGATGCTAACCGAGCTAGGGCATCTTCTCTTGCATTCTCCAATCTGGGTATTCTAAACAACTGAACTGCAGTAAAACTCGATACCACCTCCATTTCTTTTGCATGATACTTGACCATTAATTCTCCTTTTGCTACATACACCCCCAGAATTTGATTTAGGATTAACTGGGAATCACTTAATACAATGACCTACTCTGCCTTCATGGTTTTAGCCAGATTTAAGCCCAAGATCATAGCTTCATATTCAGCCTCATTATTAGAAGCTTTAAATTAAAAGCGCAGAGCATACTTCATATCAATCTCATCCGAACTGTTTAAAATAATTCCTGCTCCACTGCCTGTAGTGAACGAAGAGCCATCCACATACAAATTCCATATAGGTACTTCATTATCAAACTCTTGATCAGACAGAGTTCCTCGGTAGAATATTTGATGCTTCTTTTTGTCCTCCTCCGACACTTATCGCTGCTCGTTGATCATCTTCTCTTACTCGTCTACCGACGTAAGTTGATCGGGGTTTAAATTTGATGATTGTTCTGTATTAAACTCCTGTTCTTTGGAGGCACTTTCCTGAGTAAACTCTGCGATAAAATCCGTTACTGCCTGCCCCTTGAGCGACGATCTAGGCTCATAAATTATATCATATTCACCAAGTTCTACTGCCCAGTACATCAATCTTCCTGATTTCTCAGGTTTATGCAGAGCTTGTCTTAATGGCATATCGGTGTATACCACTATAGTATGGGCTTGGAAGTATGGCCTCATCCTTCTGCTTGCTTCGATCAGTGCTAATGCCAACTTCTCCAACCTTGGATATCTGATTTCTTCTCCTCAAAAAGCCTTGATGGTGTAATATACTGGTTATTGTACTTCTTCCTCCACTCTTATCAACGTCGAGCTTACTGCATTTTCGGAAACTGCCAGGTACAAGTATAGTTTTTCTCCCATCACTGGTCTATATAACAATGGAGGTGTCCCCAGATATTTTTTCAATTCTTGAAAAGCCTCCTCGCATTCATCATTCCACTCAAATGTTTTTCGGAGTGTTTTGAAGAATGGGAGGCATCTGTCAGTTGCTCGTGACACAAACCTATTAAGTGCTGCAACTCGCCCTGTGAGACTTTGCACTTCCTTCTTCGTGGTTGGAGATCGTAGCCCCAATAGAGCCTTGATCTTTTCAGGGTTCGCCTTAATTCCTCGTTGGTTAATAATATATCCGAGAAACATGCCTTCTCGTACTCCGAATATGCATTTGGTGGGATTCAGATTCATTTGATATTTCTCTAGTTGATCAAAGGTCTGACCTAGGTCAACTAGATGATCAACAACTTTCTTTCTCTTTGTCAGCATATCGTCAACATAAACCTCCATGTTATGACTGATTTGCTCTGCAAACACCTTATTCATCAGCCGTTGATATGTCGCACCTGCATTTTTAAGTCCAAAAGGCATAACATTATAGTAGTAAGTTCCACTTGGGGTGATAAAAGAGGTACTCTCCCTATCCTCAGGCTTCATTTTAATCTGGTTGTAACCAGAATAAGAATCCATGAAACTCAACAATTCATGCCCCGAGGTAGCATCCACTAGTTGATCGATTCGAGGCAAAGGAAAATGATCCTTTGGGCATGACTTATTAAGATCAGTGAAGTCTACACATATCCTCCACTTGTTATTTTTCTTCTTTAACATCACCACATTTTCTAGCCAATCAGGATATTTGACATCCTCAATAAAAAAAGGCTTTTTGTAGCTTCTCTACTTCTTCCTGTATGTCTTAGTTCTTCTCAAGACTAAAGACTCTTCTTCGCTGCTTCACTGGCTTGATTTCCTTGTTCACGTTGAGCTCATGACACGGGAAACTCGGGTTTATCCCTGGCATGTCTTTATGACTCCATGCAAAATTTTTCTTTCTGCGCCTTAGAAATGCTATCAATTCCTATTTTATCGATACATCCAGTGATGCACCAATTTGAGTTGTTCGTTCTGGATGCTCGTCGTCTAGAATGATATTTTTGGTGGCCTCCATGACCTGTCCCTTCACAAGCTGACACTCATCTCTAGGGTCTAACGTTTCAATCTCTGCATCTTATATTTCATCCACTTGATAAGTAGTAGTCTTCTTTCTGGATTATTCTCATTCCTCCTATTCGGCAGATGAATAGTAGTATTCCTGAGCTACTTTCTGGTCGCCTTTCACCACTCCTACTCCAAACTTAGTTAGGAATTTTAATTATTGATGTACAGTAGATGGTATTGCTTCGCACTTCTTCAGACCTACCCTTCCCATGATGATATTGTAAGATAATTGGACATTTTTATCCATTGCGAAAAAGCGTACTCTTTCTGTTCGACAAGCAGGCCATGTACCGATAAGCATATCCAACTTGAATGTCCCAAGTGGAAAAACCTTCTCGCCAGTAAAGCCAAGGAGGGGCCTATGATATGGCTCCAACTGGGCTAGCTTCAGATTCAAACTGTCAAAGCATGGATAGAACATGATATCTACTGAACTACCATTATCCACCAGTACTCGTGAAATCACCACTTCCTTCATTCTCATCTTGATTACCAATGGGTCATCATGAGGATATAGTACACCTTCCAGGTCGTTCTTAGAGAAACCAATGACCAGTTTGTCTTTATTCACCTTCCTCGGGCGATCATCTTTAGCCAGATTTATTCACTGAATGTACGAGCAAGCTTGAGCCTTATTGAGGTAAGCTTTTCTCTCCGCAGTCAGATCTCCACCTCCTGCATCTCCACCTTTAATAACATTACATTCAAATGATCCGAAATGAATTAAAATACCTCACGTTCTGGCTATCTTGGTCTTTTGGGGAGGTCGGGGTTATCTTCGTGATCTCTCTTCTTGTCTTCTTTTGCTCGACGAGGAGACTTAGATCTTTTCCTTCCTCGGTCGTCAATTTTTCCACCATTTTGGCGATCAAAATACTTAGCCAGTTTTCCTCGTCTGATGAGTGCTTTAATTTCATTCTGGAAAGCTATGTAACTTTTGGTCGTGTGACCATGGTCTTTATGGAACTCGTAATATTTGTACTTATTCCTCTTGTCAGGATCTGCCTTCATTTTTTCTGGCCAGTTTAACTCCTCGCTGTTCTTGATCTCTTCCAAAATGTGGTTTATATCTACCTTCAAAGGAGTATAATTTCCAAATTTCTTCAATTGTTCCAGTGCTTGCTTTGCTTTCGACTGCCTGCTGCCACCATTATTCTTCTGATCCTTCTTCTCACTCTTGTCAGCCTCGACCTTGGTTTCCTTAGTGTCTGTATTCTTCTTCACAGCCATAGCATCCTCGGCGTTGATAATCTTAGCTTCCTTTGCCATTAGTTCTTCCATGGTCCTAGGTTCATCTTTGGCTAGAGTATAGTACAACTTGTCTGGCAACAGTCCACTCATCAGGGCAGTAATTATTATTTTCTCCTCATAATTAATAACTTCAAGTTTCTTGTAATTGAAACGAGTAATACAGTCCCCGGTTCTTTCACCTTCCTTCTCTCTAACACTCAGCAAGTGCACTACTCATTTGACAGGTTTCACTCCAAAATATAAGTTCCCTATAAAGAGCTTTGCCAGTTGAAGGAAAGTCGCAATCTTCCCCCGAGGAAGGTTGTTGTACCATATCTGAGCTGATCCGATAAGAGTTCTTGAAAATGCCCTGCATCTCATCTCATCTGGAACTGCATAGATGTCGGCAGTAGCTTGGTATTGTTCTATATGAAGAACATGGTCAGTTTTTCCATCATACTTAGGCGTCACCACAGGAGCTTTGAATTTTGATGGTTTGGGAAAATCCACAATTGCCTGTACGAATAGTGTTCCTTGAATAAAAGTTCTTTGTAGAGGATTCTTGGCCTTAACCATTTCCCCTAATCTGTTCTCCAACCTTTTAATAGAACCTTTCCATGCATCGTTTCCCACCTCGGGCCTATTTGTTCGAGCAACTGATAGAGCTGAGTTTTCCTCTTGGGATCTTCCATTACGGGTTGTTAGTCGTGATTGGGCAGAGCCTTCTCTTAGATCATATGGTCGTTGAGAGTTCCTCAACGCAATCCTAGGAGGACTTCTATTCCTCCTAGGGCCCAAACGATCAAAAGGAGAGACTATACTCAACCTTTCTAGAGAATTAGTCCTTTCTGGAGATAGAGTGACGTTTCATTGAGAATCTGTAGCTCGTACTGAGGAAGTCTGACCAGGTTGATAAGAAGGATCATTAGAACTCTCAATACGATATGATTCGGTGCATCTAGATCGAGATTCCTCTGGCAATAGCGTTCGCCTAGTTCACGATGAGGGTAAACGGGTATTTCTCTGAACACTTTGTTGTCCTGATTGGGCTGACACTCCACCTTGAACAGTTTATAAGTTGACGCATGGTTTCTTGCATGGCCGTTTGGCCTTGGGCTAAATTAGCCATTATTCCAGCCACATCTGGAATATTTGCGGGAATAGATGGATTTGGAGGGATCCCAATGTTTCGATTACTGGATTTCATATTATCGGCCATTGATGATGAATTATTTTGGTGAAAAATGCTAAGTACAGTCGTTTCCCACAGACGTCGCCAATCTGTTGATGTAAAAAACTAGATTTTATCTAATTATTTTAATCACAGATAAAAATAAATAAATAAATAAAAGACAATGGATTTTTAAAGTTGTTCAGCCTTAGGAGAATAGCCTACGTCCACTGTTTTTATATTGTTGACTGTTTGCCTGGAATTCTCGATAATAGGTTTACCAAGAGATCCCTAGTCCGCCTCTAATGAGGAGGTTACAATGTATTTATAGCCTTGAGGCTGTACATGTGAAAGGAAAATGCGCTGTTATCCAGTAGACATATACATATGTACGATAATAATGAGCATTTAATGCACAGTCGTCTTTTTTATTCTCTTAATTTTGATGCTCTGCACTCTAAGTAGCTCGGACCGCCTGAGTTTCTCGGCATGCTTAAGTTGTTCAGGGAGCCCAAGCTGCTCGATATGATTGAGTTCGAAACCCTTAGTTCCTCGGGGCGCCCAAGATGCTCGGTATGATTTAGTTGCTCGGGGTGCTTGAGTAGCTCGGTGGCAGTGTGTTGTTCATTAGAAGTATTTGTAATTGCCAAGTGAATGATCCATGTCAGCAGACTAAATTTGGTATCAACACTTGGTTTCGAATATGAAAATCATAACCTTTAATTGATGAACCTGAAGACCTAAGAAGAAAGTAAGTTCACCTACCATACTCATCTTGAATTCACTCGTCATATCCTCTAGAAAGCGATAAATATGTCAATCCTAAGTGGAATCAAAAAATATTTTATTGACATACACTTGCGCAACAAAAAATATCACTCTTATCTCTACACACAACTCCCCCTCTCTTGAATCCACGGTCTAAGAGTTAGGAAGAAAGTCTCCCATAACAATCTCGAGTACCTTCAATCCTTATAGGGATTTCTTGAGATAAAAGACATGATTGGGGAATTTTGGATCTTTAAATCCATTGGGTTATTCCACAAAGACCTCATCTTGTTGAATTACATTAAGAAAGTAACTCTTGACATCCATTTGATACAACTTTAACTTTAAATGACACGATGTGACTAGAAAAAGATGAACAAACTCTAGCCTAGCAACTGGAACAAATATCTCATCAAAGTCAATACCCTTAATTTGAGTGTAACCTTAAGCAACCAACCTAGCCTTATTACGAACAATGATACCATGCTCATCCATATTGGTTATATGAACCCAATTGGTACTAATGAAATTTATGTCTCTAGGTCGATGGACTAATTCCCAGACATCATTTTTTTTAAATTAAAGCAACTCTTCCTGCATGTCATTAATTCAATGTTCCTCCATGAGTTCTTCCTTAAGGTTCTGGGGATTGATTTCAGATGTGTGAAAAAAATGGCTAACCTCATTTTCTAATTAAGCATGAGTATTGACTCCTTAGTTTAGATCTCCAATAATGTTAGTGGGGTCATAACTCTTACGAACCCAAAATGGTGGATTCTCTTTGTAAAAAATAGAGTCCACCATATCGTTGTGAGAAATGATGGGATCATCACCGAGGATGAATTATTCTCACAAGTGAGATCATCATCGATAAATATTGAAGGAGCATCATCTTAGTGACATTTTTCGATTCCATGATCTTAGAGATTTTAAACTTGTAAACCCTATTATTTTGAGTATTTGACGAATAACCTATAGATATTCCCTCATCTCTCCTAGATTCAAGCTTTCTCAAGTTCTCTCTATCACGAAGAATGTATTAAGGACTCCCAAAGACTAAAAAATAAGATAGGTTAGGATTTTTCTCGATCCATGATTCATATGATGTTTTAATGGTGTGTGGACAGAGATAAACCCTATTCACCGTATCGCATGCGGTGTTAATAGCTTCTGCCCAAAAATGCCTAGGATCATTTCAACTAAGAAGCAAGGACCGTTCCATCTCCTGAGTGTTACTTTTCCTACACTCAATAATGTCATTTTATTAAGGTGTGCCTACTGCCGACAATTCATGTTTAATACCTAACTCATTAGAAAACTCTTTAACACTAGTATTAATGAATTTTGTTCCATTATCACTTTAAATGAGATTTATCGTGATACTATTTTGATTTTGTAGAACACGGTATTTTGTTATTAAAAATTCAATAGCATATTGCTTTTCCTTAAGGAATCCCACAATAACATACCTTCAAAAAGTCATCGACCATAACTAAGATATACTTTTTACCATTAATGCTCTTTGTACGCGAAAGGACCTATAAGATCCATGTGTATAAACTATAATACATGAGAGGTAAAAATAGTATTCAACTTTTTATGGGGACTCTTGATTTTTTTTTTCATGTTGTCTAGACCATAAAATAAGAAAGTTGGTTTTCCTAGGGATGTTAAGCCACGGACTAGGTCATTCCTCACACGACGATAAAGGTCCCTATAGTTCACATGACCTAGTCTTTGGTGCCAAATGTCGACAGGGGGCCCTCAAACTATTGAATATGAAAGAGGATTTAGGAATGATACCTTAATAATTATCAAAAGTACTAACACCTTGCAATACGATCTTATCAGAACCATTGTAGACAGAACAATCCATTTGGTTAAACTTAACCACGAGGTTTTTATCACATAGTTGTCTAGCTTTAGGAACACAAAAATCTCAATGGTTCCATATCCCACTAGCCCGACACCCATTATCGAAGGTGACTTTACCTTCCTTGTGATCCTCAACATTGGTAAAAAGAGATTTATCACTTGTTATGTTCCTTAAGCAACCGCTATCAAAATACCATTAGGAGGTATTATGAGATTTGAGAGAAATATTAACAACAAAATATTTTGTGTCATTTTCTTTCATAACCCAAGTAGGAGTGTAATTCATGGTCATTGACTTCATTTTTCTCTTTCTATTATTGTTTCTAGAATTCGGTTTCAATGAGTTCCAATGAGGTGTCGACAAGCTTTGGAACTCTTCCATTAAGACTTTTTAAATATGAATAGGATATTCAACCTGTTCTTTCAACATAGTCAGGTGGCTATAGTGGGGTGAGGGAGTACGATAATAAGAATACCTCTCAAGAATCTGGAAAAAGTCATTAAGATGTCCCATTCTTTTTCAAAGTCAAACATAGGGTTGAACGAATTTCATCTTATTATTTTCCTTAAGAGGGTTCCTCTTTTTTGGGTTTGGTTTAGGAGTGTTAGTTTCGGACACAAACTTTGTAATAGGTACATATTTAGACTTGAAAGACTCACCCTCATAATATCCTATTCCCTTTCTTTCTTAATAGCCTTTCTCCTTATACTCGTAGATAAGTCTGAGAAACAAATTCCTCATTCTCCTAGAATTATTCTTAAGAGTGAATTTTACTTAACGAGAATCCTCAAAGGTCTTTCTTGAGTATCACAATTTGGGCTTCAAGCTTCTCATAAACATACATAGAATCAAGAAGATCATTAGAAAGTTTTGGGAGTTTAAAAATGAAGTCATCCTTCTCTTTTCCCATAAAAATAAGCTTCTACCAATGCCTCACTCTCCTTCAAGGCAACCAACTCCTTTCCAAGCATCAACACCTTAAAAATCAACATTTTATTCTTCTTTTGAATTTTTTAAGGACTCAGTGTAGAACTCAAAAATAGGTGGATTGGAGATTAGAGTTATCAACATCTCCATCACTACAACCATCATCATCGTCACTATCTTGTAAAGGATTGAACTATATTTGATCCCATCATGTAAAAGATTGTCAAAATTAGAATGAGGCATAATATAACACATGCATGACTAGCTGTGAAATCAGTGAAGTTGTGTCCAGAAGGTGAACAATTACTCTAATCATTTCGACATCACTATTGCTTAGAGTGGCATTATAAATAACTTTATTTTTCACTATCTCTTAATCTTCGTGGGACGTTCAAATGCTCTGTGGCCACGACCTTCATACTCATAACATTTATCAGATTCATCTTTCTTACAATTATCATTATTAATTTTCTTAAAATTGCAATCACTGAAATTCTCTCCTCCCTTATTATATTTATTTTTCTCAAAAATTTAGTTATTAAATTTTGTTTCTTAAAGTTTATTTTTTTTTAATTTGTTAGCGAATAAGGACAGCTCATCAGGATCTAGGTCAGATTCATCAGATGCAGACATCTCCTCCTTTCGGCATTTTAAAGAAAAGTCCTTATCTTTCTTCTTTGTATTTTGAGGAAACATGTCATGTTTGTAGATTTATAGATTACCAACAAGCTCTTTTGGTTTCATAGTGTCGATGATTCCTAATTAGTTTAAGATAGTGACTATTGGGTTAAATCTTTCAGGTAAGGACCTTAAGATTTTTTTTAGAACTCGAGTTTCAGAAATTCTTTCTCCTAAACTGAATGATAAGTTTACGATGTCTGAGAAATGATCATTGAACTCATCAAACATTTCACTCTCACGCATATGAATGGTTTCAAATTTAGTTAGATTTTAAAGCTTGGAAGATTTTACGGCATTTGTTACTTCATGCAGAAGCTGAAGTATTTTCCAAGCCTCCGGAAGTTTCACACATCATGATTCGGCGGAAATTATTAGGGGATACTGCACCGAGCAAAGCATTGAGACCATGGGAATTAAAATTACAAAGTTTATGTTCTTCCTCACTCCATGTCCTAACCGGTTTAGGGATAGCATGCTATCCTACAATTGTTGTGAGTGGAGTCCACCCTCTAACTACCCCCATCAACACTATCTCATTTATCGTCTTAAGCGCAAATTTCATAAAGGCTTTCCAACATGAAGAATTTGACCCGTAAAACATCGATAGCCTATTTATTGACTCGATAGAAAATCCACAAGAAAATATTCATATATAACATATAGACACCGGCTCTGATACTAATTGAAACAACAATTTTCCAATTACAAATCAAATAATTAAGTGATAACATGTTCTGCCAAATTTAGTCTAAGCCACGTCTTGTAAACAGTCATACAAATCATTACCAATTTAAATCTTTTATAATTTTATTAATAAGTTTTCATGCAAGATTAGTCAGGTAATTTACCGATAAGCATAATCACACAAAAGACGGCGATGTACAAGTAAAACCTAATAGGGAAAAAACTTAGATGGCCAGGCCTAAATAAAACTCACTATAAATAAGGTTTTACACAAGGACTCAAAAGACTTACAACACTTGACTCCTCAAGCCTATGCAGATGAATGTCTTCACACCATCATTCATAGTAACTGAGTCGTCCAACATTAGCCCTATGGTAACTCCATGCCGCGGACTCCTCGTATAGCCTCAATCATTACCTACTCGTGTGGAATCCACCACACCAGAAATGTATAAGATAAATTTTGGGTTTTATCTTAGACTATGATCAAGATAATCGATATAATATTTTAATTTATCTTAAAAAGATGTTTTTACACTTTGGAGGATCAAAAACATTATTTCTGCAAAAGAGACTTCTAAATTTTGAGACAAAATCTAAGTTTTAACAAGTGTTTGCATCAAGGATAAGTCAAAACCACTTTCTCGAAATACAAAATTTTTTATTTGAATGAGAACATCAATTCGTTCGAAACAACTTTACATACCTCGTTGGAACGTGATCAAATTTCGTTCAAACGAATGATGAATTTCATTCAAACAGGCTTCTAATGACCTTCAAACGTGTAGACCAAATATAAACAGATCCCACGCGTTTGAATATCATTTGAACCACATTTGAACAAGAATGACTTCTCATTTGAATGACATCAAAACTGTCCTTGACTTGATCAAAATGTAATTTTTCAAGAAACAATTTAAAATCATAAAAAACCTCAAAAAATTAATCCAAATATATTTATGATTATTTTGACATATAAAAAATCTTATAACTTCTATCTCGAGAAGCATATATTGTGTCCAATTATGTAGGACCAAATGTTGTCGATTGCGTGTCTAAGTTCATTGGATTGAGTAACAACTATATGACACAAATCTAAACCTGCGTGTTTTCACTAACGGAATAAGTCAATACATACATAAGACACAATTGGAAATTTTTCCTTACAAAATGTTCTTACGATTATCTCGGAAGATATGGTTATGAGTCATTCCTCAATTTATTTGGAAATTACTTAAGGGGTGGATATATTTAGCTTATGAACCACAAGTCTGAAGCTTTTCATAAGTTCAAAATGTAAAAGGATAAAGGGGAGCATAGGTATGATAAATTGATCCAAATCCTACGATTTGATCATGGGTATGATTACCTCTTGGTAGAGTTTAGGAATCATTTATCAGTGACAGGGGTTGTATCGCAACTTTCTAGACCAGGTACTCCATTATGGAATGGTGTATCGAAAAAAGAAATATGAATCTTTTAAATATTGTAGGGTCCATGGCTAGTTATTCAAGATTGCAATATTTTCTTTTATTTTTTACATTAGAGAAGACTATATAGAGATAAAGTGCGCTACGGTTCAATGGTACAAACTTATTTAATTAAATGTCAACTTTAACAAGTTTTATACCCTAGTTTATGCAACTATGTGATTGAAAGCAGTAAATCATATAAGCATGCAACTAAATAATCAAGAAGATGAATTTCAGGAAAAATACTCGAAAGGAGAAAAACCTTTTCTTTTATTTCACTATTATATGCAAATTGCAACTTACATGTATATTGAAAAATACAAACAATGACAGAAGAAAATCCCATAGGCTTCGGTTTGTCTTCTTCAAAAATATTTCCCACGAGAACTACAAGTCCAGCAGTGGATACACCTTTCATACAAGAACAACTCCAAGAATGGAATATGTGTTTATGAGGGTTTCAAAGTGATTTACCAAATATTGATTGGGAGGTTTGTGTGAATAAAAATGGCTTTTAGACTTTAAAATTTAGACTTTATGTGCAGAAGGTTTACAAAAAATGAAGGTTAACAAGTCTTATGTAATACCTATAAGAAGAAAGTTTTGATAGGCAAACATGAAAATTAAGGCAGCATTACGTCGTTAGAACGAGATCAAGAGTTCATTCGAATGAGATGTTACACTCGCTAGAAGAAACCTTTTAACCCATCAAAGTACTTATAAAAACTAAAATAGTACGCATACGTTTGAGTTATATTCGATGTAATCCATCAAACGATGTATCAAACGACATCAACATGTCACGACAAGGCCATGTCGTTCTAACGACAAGGCCATGTCGTTCGAACGATAGAAGGTGAAAAATATTTTTATTTAAAATACATCCTCGTTTTTGGTAAAATAAAACCAAGTACAATTGAATAGATAAAAAAATATCCTAAAAATATTTGCGAAAAACTACGAACTCCAAATAAAGAATATACCATAAAGATGTGGAGTAGTGTAGAAAGGTTAATGTTGAACGTGATGCATGTTGAAGATGAGTGGTTCATGTTAACGATGTACATTTCCAAAGATTCAAATTGTGGACATCGTGGATGATCGTGTAGACGTGACAATCTAATGGGATAATCCATATCTTATGTAATCTATAACGCTAAATACTGGTCCTAGATTTTAGTGCACAATGACATACAATGTCCTTATAAATATCTCCTATGGCTATGCCGGTACATACATAAAAAACATCTGAATTATGCAACCCAAAAACATTCCTAAGACATACCATGTTCTAATATCCCCAAAACCCCTCAAATGGAAAAACATCAAAATATATATGTCTTGAAATCTTCAAATATTCAAAAAAATCTTCAAGTCTCCAAATTCCTTTGTCTTCATCAAGTGTATCATGAATATGATCTTCAAATTAACTTGATCACATTATACAAGAAATAAATACCCATGAAAAAGTTTTAAATAAAATGATATGAATAGATAATAAGCATAAATAAGCAAAAGCGAATCATCAAACTGAAACTTTCCCTCTCCCCAGTAATTCATTTCTACTCCCCCTTTTTATCATGTCCCAAATAGATAAGGAAAATAAACATAGGCAATAAATATGGAGTGTTTCACAAACAATAAATAACTATTTTTGGAATTTTTCAAAAAATTCTCAAAAAATACAAAGATAATACACACTATGAACTAACACTAAGATGACCAATTCGTTAAAGCGTAAATGAATGGGTGTGAACAAAATCGATTAGAAAATTAACTCAAACAATCATAACATATGTGCACGATGAATTTTGGATACTCCTAACGAATGAACTCAAATCGTCCCTAGGCGTAAAAATATTGAATTTATATGATATCGACTCAAAATAATCAACAAATCAAAGTCTAAAATGATTTTTGTCTTAACTCCCTCAAAACTCAGATATAGAATATTTCACTCGACTCATTGTTTTTTGAAAAAATCAATGTTCATATGTAGCGAAGCATCAATGTTCTTTGAATTTTGCCTAGCACTATACAACTTTTCCTTTTGAGTATTTTAAATCTTTTAGGCTCTTTTCTTTTTCAAATGGTGGCTATTCATGAAAAGATCTTTTTACTTTTGTAGCCCAAGCAGTTGATTTTGAATTAACACATTTACCAGAGATGTAAATTTCAATTTTTCCAATTCGGACAATGGTTCTTACATGCACTACTTTTATTATCTCATTTTATCGCATTTGGTTCATTTTAGAGATAGGATTGAGATGAAAACACAGCAAAATGGGATAGACAAGTACAATACTAAAATAAATTCATGCATATGTGAATTAAGGGAGATAATGAGTCAAACATATAAAAAGTATCTCAAATCACATCTTAATGACTCGTTTGTGGGCCCGGTTTGGCTCCGATCAACTATATCGTCAGAGAAAAATATCTTTGAATCTTCGAAGGGCTTCGAATCCATTTCCCAATGGTCTGCTCCGTGCATAAATTGGCATAACGGTTCGGATGAATGGACTATTTTAGTACCGAAAATTGATCTAGAGGACACCAGACGCTCTCGGGCCCCTATTTGACCCCAATAACCTTCATCATCAGAGAGAAATCTTTTTAAATATTCGAAGTTCACTGAGACCCCTTTCTAACGGTTTGCCCCGTGTGAAAAATGGCAGAACCGTTCGGACAAACGATCTGTTTTCCCCAAAAAATTGATCCGTATGCCATTGGGAACTCCTAATCTCTATTTGATGAAGGTCATCTCTTTCGCACAAACAAGACTGAATGAAACTACTAAGGGCACTAAATACCATTTTCATTGGTCCACCCCATGCGCAATTCTGACTTATAGTGAGGACGAACAACCCATTTTACTCCAAGAGGTCACTGGGTGCTTATGGGACCCGGTTGACCAAGGTCATCTTTCAGAACCAAGCGAAGCTCTTTTTAATGGTGAAATACATCTCCTAAACTTTCCAACAGTACACCCCGTGCGCGATTCTAACATACCATGCGGATGAACAATCTGTTTCCGTTCGATGACCTCCCGTCCAAACGACCAATGTGTGATTTCGAGCCACATTTGACTCAAAGTCAACTCCCGAACCCGGGAGTGGTCCAAAGGACTCTTTAAGGTATCTGAATTAAATTTCTAACGGTATGCCCCGTGCACTATTCCTATCAATGGATTGCGTTCTACGAACATTTTTTGAGCAAATTCGCACAAGACTGCCAATTGGTAGGTCCATTTCCCTGCCTATCGGTAGTGTGTTTAGGGTCACCTACCGATTGGCAGGGATAGTGCTATGCCGATTGGCATACCTTACCCTATAAATATATGGAATGACCTCACTCCCAAGTCACACCTCAAATCCATCAGCATCGCTGATCTCAGCAGCATTCTCTCGAAATCAACGAAGACCTCCATGTGAATTTCCATTCAAGTTTCCATTCCCATCCTTTTCATACCCAATTTGGCAAAATCACATTCTCTCTCATCCAATATTCATCTTACATTCAAGGGAGTTCATCCATGACCAAAGATCAAGCTTCAAAGAAGGTCCCAATCCTTCATGCTCTCTTTAAATTTCTTGCTTTTTCACTAAATACATTAGATTCATAATCTAGTTCTAAATTTAGTTCATACACATTAACATCTTACACTTTTATTAGTATATTTCACACACTTTATTTTATATAAAAAAATCCAAAACAAACAAAAAGAGGTTTTATCTCATAAATTCCGAACAGGCTTATCCATCACACTTTTTCAAAACTAAAACACATTTTTCTACACACACCCCTCTAATAAAATCCCGTTAGAATCTATAGGATAAACCCCACCCTTACGTCAAATGCGAACTACGTGGAATTTGATGCCTTTATAGGCTACGTAGGCATTTAGGATTAAAACCCGTGAATCGAGTTTAATTTTTAATTTTCCAATTTTCTAACTTCCCAATTTTCAACGTTTCTAAATTTTCCAATTATTCTAATATTGCAATTTTTCTAAATCCCCCATTTTTGCATTTATCATATTCGTGCATTAGTATACATATTATGTTTGTAATTATTATTATCATTTTATCCAACCCATATTATCGTTTCATCATAATGATCAATATTGCGATAAATGCATAAACCATATTTTCTATATATTATTTTGGGATCATTCCTATGGATGAACTCACTCAATATTTTCCATGGTATGAGTTGAATGATTCTGATCTCCATTAAATATACATGCACACACTTCATGAATAAATAAAGGAAAATAATAACACAAGCCCATGACAGACCGAAAGGGCAGGATGGGTGCCTATCGCCTTGCCATTTCGTAATTTAGCCCCCGAACCTTCGATCTATTGGTTTCGTAAACATCAATTTGTATTTAATTCCACTCTCTCGAGGAGGCGACATGTTCTTTTTCCTTTTTTGTGAAAAATAAGTTGGCGACTCCATCTCTTTACATTTACCCCACACCGACAACAATCGAAGCATTCCTAAGTAGGGCGTGAGACCTTTCAATCCCCATTCCTTCCCTATCCCATTTGGGAAGCAGAGGAGAGGAAGGGTGCGCATCTTGATCAGGATGGACACAGTGGCGACTCCGCTGGGGATAACTTTCATAAGATGGATAGACTCTGCTTGCATGGGTGTTTTGTTTTCTTGTGTGCTTATGCACTTACCTATATGTTCCCTTTTTCTCCTCTATTATTTCTTTTACATACCTCATGCTTATATAACCACTCACTCACACACTTGTAGATATTCTCCATGTACACTTCACACTACGTGCACCTAGGATCACTTATATCCACACATTGCACACACCACTTAGAATATCCATGCTTAGGTGTCACTAACACACACCTCAATGTTAGTTAAATAAAGGGATAAGAGGATATCGGAATATCTGTGTTGGGGTGGGGGGGGGGGGGTGGAGGTTCCAAAAATGGAAGGGGGAAGCTACCAAAAAATTACTTAGGGGAGTGTGTTCCCCTTGATTTCCTCTAAGAAATAATTTATTACAAAAATGATTAGGAAATAGAGTTGTATCCTTATTTTATATAACAACCAAACTGAAATCTCCTGTTTCTTTCAACTCTTGACAACCTCCCTTAATTTACTCATTGGTTTCAGCACCCAAAAGTCCTTAAACCACACTTGACTTCTCTTTATTTCTCCTCCCCATCATAAATGCTAATTTTTCGTTTTTTTTCTTTTCTTTCTATTCTACTGAAATGACTCCACTCCTCTATTTTCCCAAGCTCAACATTTCTCTCTCTTCGATTAATACAGTATTGCAAAATTGGGTTTAATTTCTTTATACTTTTTTCCTTATTTTTCGTGAGACTCTTTCTCTTTATATCACAAAATTCTATTACCCCTTTTATTTAAGAACCTCGAGCGCACAAAGTTCATTCATCCCCTTCAATATCACCCTAAAATAAAACCATACAAATTACAAGGCACAATTCCACTAATAATCAACACATGACCCACTCTACATTTTAATAATTAAGCCCCTAAGTCAAATAAATCACTTTAAACTGAATTAACTTACTGGACTAAAAAAACTTTATTAAACCAAATAAGCAGATAGTCAACCAAACTAATTAATCCCATTTAAGATAAATAAGCCCATTAAATTGATTAATAATTAGAATTGGTATTAAAATTTTCACATCACTTCCAATATTAATTAAACCCAATATCAATATAATTATAATGTTACTTCCACTAATTGTATAAACTCTTAAGATGAGCTTAATTTACCATAATGTGACATAAATTAATTTCATTTCTCCAAGTTACATTCCGTTGCCCTTTTATTTAATTATGCTATTATTAGTTAATTAAATTCTAAAAAATAATGGGGCATTACAAAAAGTTCGTTATGTGCATTGCAAATGAAGGTATTTTTGTCCAATCTAGTTTGAAGGGGCAATTTAAAAATTTGACAATAATTATAACAAAAAAAAATTCTGAAAATATGAAAATTACTGAAAGATATTTTTAAAATATGAAAATTACTGAAAATATATATAAAATTTGGAAATTACATAAAATAATTTAATTTTCATAATAAATATTAAAATACTCTAAACTACTCAGAAAAGAGTTGAAAATGTGGAAATTTTTAAAAAGCAGAAATTTTGAAAATTGCTATAACAACTTTTAAAATAAAAAAATTGCTAAAAACATTTTAAAAATCTACAAATTACTAAAAAATAGTTAGAAAATAAAATTTAACACCGTACAAAAAGTACCCTCATGTACAATGCACATAATTAACTTTTTGCTCAAAAAAATTAACATTTCATTTTTTTATTTTTATTAAAAATGTAATGTTTAATTATCAATGTGGCATTTTATTATATTTAATTAAGTCGGCAAATGAATAATAATTTTTAACCAATTAATTACCAAGTGTACATTTTTTTATAAATTTATACACGTGTTAAATATCGTGTATATTTAAAATAATTTTTATATCAAATTACATTAAACGAAATTCGAAAATACTTTTGAATCAAAATAATATTTAGGTGTTAAAAATTGAAGGGTATAAAGTGGCAATTTTAGAATTTAAACATTTGAGGGTAAAAATATAGAAACTAAAAAACCAAAATATCTTTTTGGATTAAACTGCCCCTTACCCCATTTGTCCCGTTCGTTAAAAAAAAAGAAAAAATAAAACACTGTTATAAATGCCCAACTTGGCTTTTACCAACCTGCATCTCCTAGAAAAACATAAACTTGAATAGGAGAACACCAAAAACAAACCAAACCTTCTTCTTCCTCCCCCCCTCCCCACACACACAAAAAAAAACACCCACGTATGGAAGTTTTTTGTTAATTCCTTCCATCGTCCTTTTGAGTTATATATATACTGTGAGTGCAAATTAATCACAACTACTAGGATTCGAGAAAGCAATTAAAGAATAAATGTAAGATACCAATCACATAACACAAGAATATACGTGGTTGGGCAAACTACCTACGTCCACGGAGAGATTATTGTGTTTTTTTAAGTTCTCTCGAGGCTTTGAAGTTACATCCTCCTTGGCCATGGGGGTGGGTTGTATTTATAGTTATGTAGAACCGCGGTGGTTGAATCAGTCAATGAACTCCATTGGCTTAAGATAAAAGTGTGTGATGACTTCCTGAATATCTCGTCCAAAATTTTTGGTAACTAACGTGAGGTGATAATGATTGTAGATACATGCGTAATTATCCATGTGATAAGGGATGTTAATAATCCATCATTGCTAATAGAATGGGCTGGGCGTGTGCCACATGCTGCTGAGCTGGTCAGTTGGTCAGTCGGTCTCGAATGGGGCTGAAGTTATATTTAGGTCCCACAATTGCCCCTAAAATTCCCTTATTCTGGAGTTATAAGGACAATGCCCAAACTTACCCCCTTATAATTTGAGGCCCCGTTAACGTACAGCGTCCACTTCTCGTCGTTAGCCTACTCGTTCATCTATGATTGAGCGACCAACTGCTGGTTAGTAGGACCATCTCCAGTGAATTCTGTAATTAAATTGGCCATAACATTCCCTTTGATCGTCGTCATTGGTTGAAAGCGAATGTCAAACCTCCTAAGCTCTACCAACCACTTTGACATCTGTCTAGAAAGGTCAACTTTGCAAAGGACAACCTTAGGAGGGAAGGAGGTAATCACAGTAATGGAGTGAACTTCAAAATAATTCTTCAACTTTCGTGAAGCGATTACGAATGCATAAACTAGTTTCTCCAGAGGCAAGTAGCATTTATCGACATCCAAGAGCGCCTTGCTGGCATAGTAAATAGAACAATATCAGGTAGCTGCTGATATTTATGTTGTTCCAGACGAAATGCGATGCAGGGCGTTTTCAGGAACCCTCACTGGATCTTCTCAAATATGGTACAACAATATTCCTCGGGGGAAGATTGCAACTTTCTTTCAACTGGCCGAGCTCTTTATTGGAAACTTTTGTTTTGGAGCAAAACCAGTTAAGCGAGTAGCACACTTGCTAAGCGTTAGACAAAAAGAAGGTGAGAGCATCAGGGATTATATTACTCGTTTCAATAACGAGAAGCTCGAAGTTATTGATTATGAGGAAAAGACAGCAATCACTGCTCTAATGAGTGGATTGTTGCCAAATAAATTGTACTATACTTTGACCAAAGATCCACCTAGGACCATGTCAAAATTAATGGCAAAAGCAGCCAAAATCATGAATGCCGAGGAAGCTATGGCTGCAAAGAAGAGCATGGACACTATGGAGACCAAAGTTGAGGCCGAAAAGATTGAGAAGAAGGATCAGAAGAATAATGGTAACAAGCAGTCAAAAGCAAAGCAAGCGTTGGAACAGTTGAAGAAATTTGGAAACTATACTCCTTTGAAGGTAGATATAAACCACGTTCTGGAAGAGATCAAGAACAGCGAGGAGTTAAACTGGCCTGAGAAAATGAAGACAGATCCTGACAAAAGGAATAAGGCCAAATATTGCGAGTTCCATAAAGACCATGGTCACACGACCAAAAATTGCATAGCTCTTCAAAATGAAATTGAAGCACTCATCAGACGAGGAAAGCTGACCAAGTATGTTGATCCTAGAAATGAAGGAAAAAACAACGACCGAGCAAGACAGAGATCTAGATCTCCTCATCGAGCAGAAGAAAATAAGAAAAGAGATCATGAAGATGATCTAGAAGACGACCCCGATCTCCCTAAAAGACTAAGACAACCAGAACGTGAGATATTTTCTATCCGTTTTGGGTCATTTGATTGCAATGTTATTACTGGTGGAGATGCAAGAGGTGGAGACCTTACTGCAGAAAGAAAAGCTTACCTCAATGAGGCGCAAGCTTATTCGTATATTCAACGGATAAATCTAGTTGAAGAAGAATGCCCGAGGAAGGTTAACAAAGATAAACTGGTCATCGGTTTCTCTAAGAATGACCTCGCAGGTGTGCTATATCCTCATGATGACCCATTAGTGATCAAAATGAGGATGAAGGAAGTAGTGATTTCGCGAGTCTTGGTGGATAATGGTAGCTCGGCAGATATTATGTTCTACCCATGTTTTGATAGTTTGAACCTAAAGCTATCCCAGTTGGAGCCATATCATCGGCCCCTCCTCGATTTTGCTGGCGAGAAAGTTTTTCCACTTGGAAAGATCAAGTTGGATATGCTCATCGGTACATGGCCTACTTGTCGAACAGAAAGAGTGCTCTTTTTTGTGATGGATAAAAATGTCCAATCAGCTTACAATATCATCATGGTAAGGGTAGGATTGAAGACGTTCGAAGCAGTACCATCTACTGTACATCAATGCCTAAAATTTCCCACCAACTTTGGAGTAGGAATTGTGAAGGGTGACCAAAAAGTAGCTCTGGAATGCTACTATTCATCTACCGAGCAAGAAGAACTGGAAGAATCCAGGAAAAAGACTACCACCTATCAAGTGGATGAAGGTGCAGAAATTAAAACGTTAGATCCTAGAGACGAGTCATAGCTCGTAAAAGGTCAGGTGGTGGAGGCTACTAAAAACGTCATTCTGGACGACGAACTCCCAGAACGAACAACTCAAATCGGTTCATCGTTGTACACCCCACTAAAATAGGAATTGATAGCCTTCCTAAAAAGCAGAAAATAAACTTTCGCATGGAGCCACGAAGATATGCCAGGAATAGACCAAAATTTCTTGTATCACGAACTTAATGTGAACAAGGAAATTAAACTTATGAAGCAGCGAAAAAGAGTGTTCAGCCCCGAGAAAAACCAAGCTATACAAGAGGAGGTCGAGAAGCTCCAAAAATCTTGCTTTATTGAAGATGTCAAATATCCATATTGGTTAGCTAATGTGGTGATGGTGAAGAAGAAGAACAACAAGTGGAGGATGTGTGTAGACTTCACCGACCTCAACAAGGCATGCCCAAAGGATCATTTTCCTTTGCCCGGAATTGATCAATTAGTGGACGCTACCTCGGGACATGAGCTGTTGAGCTTCATGGATGCTTATTCTGGTTACAACCAGATTAAAATAAAACCTGAAGACAGGGAGAGTACCTCTTTTATTACCCCTAGGGGAACTTATTGTTATAATGTTATGCCTTTTGGTTTGAAAAATGCAGGTGCAACATATCAGCGGCTGATGAACAAGGTGTTTGCAGAGCAAATCAGTCATAATATGGAGGTTTATGTTGATGATATGCTGACAAAGAGCAAGAAAGTTGCTGACCATCTAATTGATCTAGGTCAAACCTTCGATCAATTAGATAAATATCAAATGAAGTTGAACCCAACTAAGTGCATATTTGGAGTACGAGAAGGCATGTTCCTCAGGTATATTGTCAACCAACGAGGTATTAAAGCAAACCCTGAAAAGATCAAGGCTCTATTGGGGCTACGACCTCCAACGACGAAAAAGGAAGTGCAAAGTCTCACAAGGCGAGTTGCAGCACTTAATATATTTGTATCACGAGCAACTGATAGATGCCTCCCATTCTTCATAACACTCTAAAAATGTTTGAATGGAATGATGAATGCGAGAAGGCTATTCAAGAGTTAAAGAAATACTTGGGAGCACCCCCACTGTTGTCCAGACCAGTGATGGGAGAAAGATTGTACTTGTATCTGGCAGTTTCAAAGAATGCAATTAGCTCGACATTGATAAGAATGGAGAATGGAGTACAAAAATCGATCTATTACACTAGCAAGGCCTTTCGAGGAGCAGAGATCAGAAATCTAAGACTGGAAAAGTTGGTGCTAGCGTTGATTGAAACGAGTAGAAGAATGAGGCCATACTTCCAAGCTCATACCATAGTTGTGTATACTGATATGCCATTGAGGCAAGCTCTCTATAAACCAGAAAAATCAGGGAGATTGATGTACTGGGCAGTAGAACTTGGTGAATATGACATAGTTTATGAACCTAGATCATCGCTTAAAGGGAAAGCAGTAGCAGATTTTATAGCAGAGTTAACCTACCCTGATACCCCCGAGGAGCAAAAGCTGAACACCGACCAACCTGTGGATGTTACAGGATCATCAGATTTCAACACTGACCAACTTAAGTCGGTTGACGATCAAGAGGAGATGGTTGACGAGCAGCCGGAGGTGCTAGGGGAGGACATAAAGAAGCAATAAATATTCCACCGAAGGAACTCTATCCGATAAAAAATTTAAGGAAGGGGTACCTATATGGAATCTGTATGTGGATGGCTCATCTTGAAGTACAGGCTGTGGAGAAGGGATTGTTTTAAGTAGCCCGGATGAAATCGATGTGGAGTATGCTCTGCGCTTTCAATTCAAAGCCTCTAATAATGGGGCTGAGTATGAAGCTATGATTGCAGGTCTTAGTTTAGCAAAAACCATGGGGGCAGAGCAGGTCATCATATTCAGTGACTCACAGTTGATCGTAAATCAAATGCTGGGAGTATATGCAACAAAGGGAGAATTGATGCTCAAATATCATATAAAAGCGATGGAAATTGTATCAGGCTTTAACGTTGTGCAATTAATTAGAACACCAAGATTGGAGAATGCAAGAGCAGATGCTTTAGCTCGATTAGCCTCAGCCATATGCACCGAACTACAAAGAACAATTCCAATAGAGATTTTGACTAGCAGGAGCATCGACGAAAATCTGATGATGAACTTTATTACCCTTGATTTAGGACCATCTTGGATGGATACTATCAGGGCATATATTGAAGAAGGGTTTTTGCCAACTGATAAGCTCGCAGCCAAGAAACTGAAGTTTAAAGCTGCTCATTATGTATTAACTAATGGCATTTTATATAGACGAGGAATTATAACAGGACTGTAAAGATGTGTGCATCCCTCCGAGGTAAAGGATTTGGTTAAAGAAGTCTATGAAGGGTCCTGTGGAGCTCATGTTGTAGGTCGGATGCTTTTACAAAGAGTAATGACGCAAGGATACTATTGGCCAACAATGAGGGCTGATTGTATAGCCTATGCCAAAAAATGTGATAAATGTCAACGCTTCTCCTCTATCCGAAGAAATCCCTAAGCATTGCTAACACCCATAACATCCCCTTGGAAATTTTCCATGTGGGGAATAGACTTGGTCGGGCCACTCCCGATGACAAGAGGAAGGTTCAAATACCTTGTCGTCACTGTGGATTATTTTACTAAATGGGTGGAAGCTGAACCTCTAATTGATATGACTTATGAGAAGGTGTATCAATTTATTTGGAAGAATATCATTTGCAGATATGGTCTTCCCCATGCATTCATTACTGATCATGGAACCCAATTTGATAACGAGGAGTTCATCGCATATTGTCATCAGTCAAACATTTTGAAAACCCACTCGGCACCAGGCCATCCCCAGAGCAATGGACAAACTAAGGTGACAAACAGAACACTACTGAATGGTTTGAAGAAAAGACTAGATGATGCGAAGGAAAATTGGATCAACGAGATGCATTATATATTATGGGCTTATCGTACTACACCACGAGCAGCAATAAGAGAATCTCCATATATGCTGGCTTTTGGAAGTGAAGTTGTTATACCTGCCGAGCTGGGCCTCCCCACACACAGAGTGCTGAATTTCAATTCTCCTATCAGTGACTTAATGAGAAGATTAGACTTGGATATGCTCGAGGAAGTTAGAGAAGAAGCAGCAATCAGGAATGCTGCATACTAACAATGAACAGCTCTGTTCTACAACAAGAGGGTACAAAAGTGTGATTTGAAGGAAGGAGACTATGTGCTAAAGAAAGTAATTCAAAAGCACAATAAATTGGAAGCTAACTGGCATGGACCCTACAGAGTAACAGAAGTTGTTCGCCCAGGAACTTACAGGTTTGAAACCTTGGAGGGGGAAGAATTTAAGAATGCATGGAATGCTGAGCATCTACGCAAGTATTATCAGTAGTAGGGATTCCTATGTAAATTAATAAATGAAGTTTTCTTCAGTACGAATAAAGTGTTGAAGTTTTTATCCAATTCTCTCATTTTGATGAAATTTTTCGGAGTATTAGTGCTACACACTATGCATCAAGTTCAAAATAAAAATCCCACCAACTACGGTTGGTCGATCTACCAACTATGGTTGGTCGATAAATAAAAACCCTACCAACTACGGTTGGTCGGTCTACCAACTACGGTTGGTCGATAAATAAAAATCCCACCAACTACGATTGGTCGATAAATAAAAATCCCACCAACTATAGTTGGTCGGTCTGCCAACTACGGTTGGTCGATAAATAAAAATCTACCAACTATGGTTGGTCGGTCTACCAACTACGATTGGTCGATAAATAAAAATCCCACCAACTACGGTTGGTCGGTCTACCAACTACGGTTGGTCGATAAATAAAACCCTACCAACTACGGTTGGTCGGTCTACCAACTACGTTTGGTCGATAAATAAAAATCCCACCAACTACGGTTGGTCGGTCTACTAACTACGGTTGGTCGATAAATAAAACCCTACCAACTACGGTTGATCGGTCTACCAACTACGGTTTTCGTTAAATAAAAATCCCCTAACTACGGTTGGTCGGGGAATAAAAGTTCACCAACTCCGGTTGGTCGAAAACAAATATCTTAATAAACTCTAGTTGGTCGGTAAGCCAATTACAATCATCTCCAGCTGTTTAAATTAAACAGGATCATGAGATAAAGGATATTTTATCACATAAAGATCAAAGATTGATAAATCACTGCAATGAAATAAGCAACCAACAAGCAAAAGCATTCTACAAATTATATAGAAGAAAATGACAAAAGACAAATTTTCATTTATACTAAATAAAATTACAAATGTATTACCAAAATTTTTTATTAAAATTAAATAGAATTACATAAGTGGTGAAAAGTACAAGTCATTACATAAAATCCTATTCTATGGGTTTCTTTCCCTCTGCCTTTGAAGAAGGTTCCATTCCGATAGGAGGATCATCTAAGGCATAGGGAAAGTTTATAAAGTTTATGTCTTTGAACATTCGAATATTCATCACAGAAGGACGAGCAAGCAAGTGATCTGGCTGAGATATCTCAAAATTTGAATGAAGATTGTAGTCACCAAGATACTTTGAGATCAGGCACTGAGGAATGGCCTGAGCAGGAATCCAACTCATGTCAAGCTTAAATGGAGGCACTGGCAAATTGAGCAACCCAGGATCATAATAGTCCCACAAATAGTGACCCTGTTCCAACTATAGCACACCCAAGGCATTCAGCCATCCATGTTTATACCCCTCGTTGTTCGACTGCTGGATCCGATCATCAAGGTGGTAAAGGGCTTCATTATAACTAGCCATCCAAAATTCTCTGGGCTGCTTGTGGAACTGATAGGTCAACCTCTCTAACTGCTCATGAAGATTCTTCACCAAATTTGTCTTATTCTCCAAGGTAGAATTTTGGGCAGCAAGTTGCTCATCGAAGGTCTGAATCTTCTCGGACATCTCAGCTAATGCTTGATTCTTTGCCATCAATTGGAATGCTTGATTCTCCAAGCCTGCCTATGTTCTAGCATCTTTAATAGTTACCCGAGCAGCCCTTGCTCGTCCCCGAGAAGATCTTGCTCATCCGCGAGCAGATGTAGAGGGTCCCAACCTCTTTAAAGTTTCCAACTCGTCTCTCAAATTGGCATTTTCAACCTCTAGAAATGAGAAACCTTCGTCATTGACAGGGACCAAGGCTCTCGAGGTAGATGTTGCTGATTTTAGTTGGGATATTTATCCTCGCAAGTTGTTATTTTCCTGCTCTAGCAGTTTCGCGATCTGACTATGCTCTTCAACTTCGGTCTTCAAAGTCCTCTCCTTAAAATCATAAGCAGCGACTAACTTATCATAGCCTTTGTCAGCATTTAGCTACTGATACTTTTTCTCATACCCCTGATGCAAAAGGGAAGAGGATTCCTTGTATTATTGCTGAAGTTCCTCGATGGTACCCTGGAGATCTTCAATCATCTCGTAATAATCCACATTATTGGCAACAGCTCGATCGAATAAGCATTTCAGATATTGGTAAGCTTCCACTGCTCGTTCAGAGGCATCTGAGCCAAGGATATCAAAAATTTATGACTTATCCAAGTCTGTATGGCCAACTTTGAAATATTCATTACATTTTTTCATCAACTCAGTATCGTGAGTTAACAAGAGTTCCATCCTGGCTATAAACTAGCAAAGAGAAACAATAAATAGGATTAATAAATGATAAAGGCATAGCAAGATAAAGAAAGTCAACATGAACAATAAAAACTCAATTTTTATTCATCAAAAGACAAGTACAAGGTTCAGGGTTACATTAAAAAAAATTAAAGCCCGAGCAACTCCACACCTTCTCTTTATGTTTTGCGACTTCCTCGAAAGGATGAGATGAGGAGTCTGGTCGCTCGGAGGATATTGGTAGTTGCTCGACAAAGGTACTGGTAGATTGAAGCTGCTCGGTAGGAGTAATAGTTAGTTGGGGATGCTCATAGCGAAGTTCAACAGTAGGGACCTGATTCCCAACCATCATTGAAGATTCTTCAGAGGCAGCTTCGTCCTCTTCTTCTTCACCAGGGGAAGGAGAAGGACCGTGAACATGACGTTGAAACAGCTCAGAACTCTCTGAGACCTTTAACTCCTGCAGAGCAGCAATCCATCCGTCCCTGAAGAATTTGAGGCTAACAAAATCCAATTGAGAGGACATGGCAGCTAGGCCTTTGTTCCAACCTTTGTCCCAGCCAGCACTGAAGGACTTTTTAATAGCCAGTTTCCTCTTCACCTTCTCCGAGGAAATCTTCTCAGATAGAAGTTCCTCGACAGCTTTCAATTTCTTTTCTGCCTCTTCCTTCTGACGATCAGCTTCACGGAGTTTGCCCAGTTTCTCTTCAGTAGTTTTGAGCCTGGTCTCAAGCTCTCCATCATTCTTGAGCTTTTATTCAAGCTCTTCATTTTTCTTCTTAAACTCTTTCATTTTCCTCTCTAACTCCTGATAGGCCTCCACATATTTTTCTCTCTCTTGCTCGACAGACTTCAGTTGCTTCTCCCAAGCAACCTTATCTTCTTCATATTTTTGACGAGAATCCTTTAAGGATTGAGTCAGACCTACAAAAGCCTCCTCCACACCTCCCGAGAAGCTCAAAGCTTTAAGAGCTTCATCCTTTTTCAAAATAGTATTGAAACATGTTACCAACTGATAAGAAAAATAACTTTGAGTCAGAATAAGAATAGAACATTAAAAAATGAAAGTTTAGATTAGTAATACTTACTGAGGCAATATGTTGAGCTGCCAAGGTGATAACCCTATCCCGAGAAAGAGTGTCTTCAAGGCCTTGAATTTCTGGGATAACCCAAGAGTTCACAGAGCCCATGGCAGAGCTCGGAGCAACAAAAGTGGGAACACCACTTCCAGCAGTTAGAGGCTGAGAGATGGACTCAGCTAATTTATCCGAGGATCTTTTCTTCAATTTCCTCATGGGAGAAGGAACATTCTCGACCAAGGATGTTGTCTTGGTCAGTGATATAACTATAACCTCGCTGGGAGGAGAAACAGCTACAACCTTGCTCGGAGCCACAGGGGGCTTCTCAGCAACTTTCTTAGCAGCAGCAGGAGGGGGTGCATCAACTTTTCTTATCCCTTCCTCTGGGACATCCTGCTTATTTCTCTTTGCATCTACATTGGCAGAGTCTGATTTGTCAAAGTATGAGGGAGCTCTTCTTCTCTTCATTCTGTCATTGAGAGGAATATTTGATTCAGGAGAGGAACCTTCAGAAGCTGGTGCTGGTTCTATGTCACTTATTACTGGACGAGCAGTAAAAGAAGAAGTGTAACTCTTGTACTACAACAAGTACGAGGCTGATCTGATATGCTCGTCAGCAACAGTTTGGTGCAAACTCCAGATAAGTTTCAAGTGCCTCAAATTGACATCAGTTTCTTTAGGGGATTTCTTTTTGCTATCAACTGCAAATAAACAAAAATTAAAATGTCAATGACGCATTTTATCAAAAACAAAGAAAACATAATTTCAAAAATAAAATAAAATAAAAACAACCTATCCCATTGCCATAGGAAGGGCATCTAGGACCCTGATACACATCATCTCCATTTAATGGAGCATGTTGCCAATTTTTCATAACAACCCCATGCTCTAAGTAATCCCTGTCTGCATCGGGGAGATTGACAACTAAATCCCTATTTAAAAACCTAGTTTTTAAATAAAATGTTCTATCACTAACAACCCATCTATAACAAAACATAATTTCTGGAATTCCTAAACGAGTTCCATGAATTTGATTTAACCTATGAACTCTATTAACTATTCTCCAAGTATTGGGTGCTATTTTTGCAAGAACAACGTCGAAATACTAACAAAACTCCAAACATAGGGGATTTGGAGGAAAAGAAAAGCCACATTCGGCCACAAAGAGACTGGGGAACCAATGTCCCTCAGCCTAAGAGAAATAGTCAGAAGGTTCAGAGAGTTCCTCCAAAATGACCCAAGAAGGAATTAAAAACTCGGAACGAAATTTGTCAAGAGATTCAACGACATAAACCATGATG
Source organism: Sambucus nigra (assembly GCA_949130495.1). NCBI lineage: Eukaryota > Viridiplantae > Streptophyta > Magnoliopsida > Dipsacales > Adoxaceae > Sambucus > Sambucus nigra. The sequence continues at coordinate 214,982,969 of OX422214.1, read as the reverse complement.
AACAAAAGAAATAAAAGAGAAGAAAGAAGATCTTACAGGAAAAAGATTAATCAGGTGACAACGAACAATGGAAGAAACGAACACACAAGACAGAGAATAAGTGAAGAAGTTCTAAAGATGCAGATTTGAAAAAGTAAAAGACGATCAAGTTTTCTGAATCGTTTAAATACTTTACCTCGAGAATGGAGAAAAGCATGATTACCAAGATGGACGATTGCGTATCCGACGGCTAAAAAGAAGAAAAAGGCATAAAACACGAAGCGGTTATGGAAATTCAAAATACTTTAAAAGCCTGATACTTTGTATTCAAAACGGAGTTATGTACAATGAACGATTGTCTAAAATTCATAAAGTTTAGGCAACATAAATGTTCCATACTTTTCTTCAACATCAAACCACGAAACATTGGGGGCTTCTGTTGATACCAAATTTAACCTGCTAACATGGACCAATTATGTGAAGACATGTGTCAAACTACATGGCACCCGTGAACATTTTAGACAACACATTGACTCCGAGGAACTCAACCTACCCGACCAACTCAGTCACTCCGAGCAGCAAGTGTTCTCCGAGGAACTTTATTGTATTGAGAAACTCATGTATACCGAGCTACTTAGGCGGTCCGAGCAGCTAAGGTGGTCCGAACTGCACCTCATACAAAGAATTTATAACCGAATAATTAAGAGGATTGAATGCGCATTAAATGTTGATTATCATACAGATGTACACGCCTATTGGACAACTATGTAATATTCTCTTGCATGTACATCTTCAAGGCTATAAATACATTTTAACCTCCTCATTAGCAGGGGACTCGGAATTTCTTGGTAAACTCATTATCGAGAATTCTGCAAACAATCAGCAATAACACAAACAGTGGACGTAGGCCATTCTTTCAAGGCTGAACCACTTTAAAAATCTCTTGTCTTATTTATTTTTTATCTGTGATTAAATAATTAGAGATAATCTAATTTTTTACATCAACAATATATATATATATACTTTTATACTTAATAATTTCAAAATTTTCAAAAATACTTGGTTGCTTATTTGGGATCTCATTACATGTGCTTAATTGTTCATCTTTTTGATGATATTTCATATTTGGTTTCATGTATGCTAACATTTCAGGATTAGTTTTTAATCCATTGTTTATTATGGACAAAAAGGGGGAGAATAAATTGTGGCGGAGTTTATTTTTTCTTTACACTCTTATGCATCACAGTATTTCTTTTTCTCCATCTGTGTAAGTCGGTTCCATCTTGATGATTTGATTCATTGCACGTGAAGAATTTCAGTTGAAGACAAAGACTCTTATGTATTTTCATTTCTTGGTTTGGGAGGTCATTAGTTCTATATGTTTTAAGGGTTAATTTTGTTTTGATTTGTGTGTTGTACCGGAATAGCTCAAGGGGGAGATTTGTAAGAGAAAAATTCATAATTGCTTGTTATTTATTTCTCAAGTCTTCAAGTGAAGAAGAGCTAGTGACCACACGCAAGAATCAAAGTTTGAGCATCACCACTTTAGAAGGTTTTTGAGGTTGTTTTAGTAATCTTACTTCATTCAGGGTCTTTTCAAAGAGTTTGAATTTACAAATATTTTTCCAAATGTTTTAAAATATTTTTTAAAAAGTTTTTAAAAAAAATCACAAGTTCGTTAGAAGGAAGTTATTTGTCGTTCGAACAAGTTTCCAAGGGTCGTTGGAATGCTTCATAGTTTCATTCGAATGAGTTTTGTCGCTCTGTCTTTTGGCAGGCTCGGGAATGATATTCGATCATTCGTTAGAAAGGCATTCAAACGAGATTGGGTACTTATTTTGAGTGAGACATCCATCGATAAACTTCAGGAATCGTTATTCATTTCTTCTTCAGTCCTAGAGCCTCAACTCTAAATCATCTATAGATAAATAATCTCCACAAGGTCTAGAACTCAGAATATATTCTTCTTGGTTTCAAAAATTGATCCTAAATGATCCAAGGGTTTTGAATAAATGTTTTGAAGAGTTTGATCATGAAAGTAACTCTTAAAAGGATTCAAAACAAATGTATCCCTTCATCTCTATCAATATATAAACATATCTTCAAAGGATAGATATGAAGGATTGCATTTAAAATCGGTTAAAAGATAAAATCTTGCGTACTCTTTCGAACGAGATGCTTGCTGTGGGTAGTGCCAGACTGTACCATTTTTTGTTAAAGATTCCAAGACACTACTGCATTAAACTGATTGGAGCTTCAAGTTATATGTAAGTCTATATTGTATGTCATGTCTAAAACAGTGCTGAAATATAGTTTTTTTTCCTTAAAAAAGGTTTTTCTTTTATATTCTTCCCATTCTATTTTGGTTTGGATATCTGGTTTGTGTTTTGGCTTCACATTATCTTACATGTTCACGTAATTTTAATCAAGATAACATTTAGATAAAAAGATTTTTATGTGTGTGACCTTATATATGGACTATCTACATAACCCGCGCTTTCAGTTTGATGATACCTTATTTGGGCCCTAGTATTTCAAAGCCTCTTAAACACCGTAATTATCCTCAAGCGAGGAAAAAAGTCCTAGGGTGAATATATGATCTCAGACAAACCACTGGCCATTCCCAATTACCTCTGTTGGTCCAAAAAAGGGCCACAGTACTGTAGCGGACCTCATTCTTTTACTCCTCCTCCTAGAATGATCAGTCATTCAAACACGTCTACTCAATCGAGGTCAGAGATAATAATACCATAGCTCCAATGTATTGATGCTCAAATAAGGCCTTAGCCTAACAATAGATGATCGCCCATGGTTTCTCAACCCTCAACACAAAGGGGTATCACTACAAAATGCCTCAAGATCAACCTATGGAAATCTTTGGGTAGTCTAGAGCTTCCAAGCCTCCGCGTAGCTCTTGCGATCAAGGAATCCCAAAAGGAGGTACTATCTCTCTTTCACTCAATTTTATATTCAAATCCTCAAATAATTAGGCAAAGTATGAAGCCTTGGTGGCAGGCTTAGGCCTGGTTATTCGCTTATAAGAAGAACATGTACAAGCTATTAATAACTCTCAACTAGTGATCGACGAGGTCCTTGAGGTTTATAAGGAAAAGGTGATAGTGTTAAACGAAAATGTATTTAACCCCTTAATTAATATTTAATTAGTTTAATTATAATTAGTGTACATTTTAGTTTAATTTAATATATTGATTTTGATGATTCCAAACATACTCTTATTAAGTGATTTTGTAAAAAAAAATTATTTTATAATATTTATAATATAATTTCTTTGTATAGTTATTATTCTAATTTTGTGTGCATTTTTAGTCGTAGTTAAGTTACTTAGTTCTATATTTATATATTTCATTTCAATATAATATAATTTTTATACACTATTAATAGTTATGCTACTTTCAGTTTAGTTGTCATTTTATATATTTATTTTATTACTTATCATAATATTCATTTAGTTTGTTATATATAATTAGTTATTTATATAGTTATATATTTTTTTAATATATTTTTTATATACTTAGTTATAAATATAAATTAATTGATGTATTTACATTATATTATAGTTGCACATGATATTAGACTAATATATGCTATATATACCCATTAGATGTTCAGTGTTTTTTTTATGGTCATATTCTAATTGATAAAAGATGTCAAAGCCTTATGTCCCTTCTTATATACATATTTATATATGTTTTGTATTTCAAATTAAAAGGATTTTTTTTCACGTTATTTTATATATATATATATATATATATATATATATATATAATAGCAATAATAATAATAAAAAGGCTTCTCACTCATTGAAGTGACAGTGACTTGTATTGTCTTGAACTCCTAAAAGAAGACTTGTAATTAAATTAATATTTACGTTTCTTTATGGGAGGTCTCATATTTTCCTAAACTGTACTAAACCCAATTTGTGTCTCTTTATTTTTATTTTTTTATATATATATCTACTTTTATATTTTTATATGTATACTCTTAACATCTTTTAGACTATATATAATATTATGTTACATATGAAACAAGAATTTCTCACATGTCAATACTCATATCTATAGCCTTTAATTTTTACTTGTCACATGCACCATACATGAACAGTGTATTAGTAGTTATTATTATGTATTTATATATATAAATAATAGACTACTAATGAAAGTAAATACTAGACTACCTATAGTAGTCACAATTACCCACCTCGGTCATTGCAAGTAGTATACAGAGGTTTGTAACTTTTACCTTTGCATAATTTATATATATATATAAATGTTTATATCTTTGATAAACTCCTGTATCATATTAGTGCTTGCTTGCAAATCTTTTAGGCCACACGGTTCTACTACCACACGGTTATAAATTATATATAATCCCATTAGTTGACAAAGAATCTCTCATACTAGTTGGTAAAATACAAGTATTTTTTTAACCAAAAATCCTATCTTTGGCATCCGTTTGAATTATAAGAGTAGGAGGACTTTTTAGGCTCTGCGCCATGAGGTAGCGGACAGACTCACGAAATGATTTACCTGATGGTGGCTTGCATATGGCAGCTAATCAAAATTCATAATATCTATCAATATATATATATATATATATATTCTTGTACAATAACTCCCACTTTGAAGAAATATTATTGGTTTGCTTTATTTTATCTGAACAAAATTCTCTCACTGCCTTGAGCAGTTGTTGGCAGATTTCTTGGACTTTGTTCTATCAAAATATATCTTCAAAGATCATCTATGTAAACATCTAGTTCACGCCTTTATTTTGTCTAGCTTTGATAAGTGATAAAAATGATTTATTACTTTGTTTTTACCTTTGTAAATGCTATTTTATTTTATGAACAATAATCCTTTTAACGTGAGTTGTGAATGATATATTTTATCATTTGAGATTTTTTTTGGTCGTACCATAAATGTTGACTCAACATATTTTTTTATGGTCCCATTATATTATCATATTTGTACATTTCATTCCCATGAAATATAGATGAACATATTGTTCTTTACAAACAAATATTGTTTTATATTGACAACTGATATATCATTTTGTTTACATGTCTTGATGACCACAACCAATGAATGTGAGTATCTTTATTTGAACATGTTCTTTTGTTGGAAGTCCACGAGTAGACTGTTATGACATTATTTCTTTGCCCCTCATTTATTTTCTTACAAGATATCATTTATGTACTTCAGTTCATTGTATACTTCTTGTGCATCTAACATCTCTCTGTCTCTGTCAGTTTACTTATTTCTTGAACAACAAAGATGGTTGATTATATACGTTCTTCATTTTCAAGAGATTGTGCATTTAATGCAACACTCAGTCTACTCCAAGTTGTTCACCAGACGCTCTCCAACGGTCATTATTTTTCAAGCTACAAAAGAAGGCCAAGTTTTTGTTGAAGAATGACACATGAAAATATCTACAAGAGAGCAACCATAAAATTTTATTCAGCTCCATATACTCACAGAAAAGAGAGCAAACAAAAATTTGTATTCATCTCTACTCAAGTTTGAGACAACTACAAATTTATATACTCTTCTATTTGTTGAAGAAGAAATTGAAGAGCAAAACAATCTTTATATTTATTTTGCTACAAAGATTTCAAGTGAAGACTTGGGACAAAATCAAATTCATTTACGAAGTCTCAACCAAGAAGAAACTCAGACTCATTTTGTATTATAAAATAGTTTCAAACATTGTAAACCAAACTTCTACTACATCTGTGTAAAGATTTGAAGCTGGGATTTTAGCTTCGGTTGTACTTGGCACCAGTATTTGGTTCAATTTATTGGGTTTGTAAATGGTGGATTGATCCTACCATACAAGTGGATCAGCAATAGTGAAGCGCGGGAGACGGAAGTTTGCTCTTGGCGCGTGGACGTAGGCCGAAATTTGACCGAACCACGTTAAAAATACGGTGTCATTTATTTTCAGCATTTAAATTTATTTATATGCTTGTGATTGATTAATTTTATTTTTTTAATCACTTATACTTGCAAGTTATTTAAATCCGAAAATTTGGTAAATTTATTTTAAGATTAAAATAATTATTTTTGTAATAATTAATTTATTTCAGCATATTAATTTTTATTAATTACGAAAATTGTTTATAAATTTATTGGGTCTTATAATTTTGAAATATAACTTGTTCAATTAATTGAGAGTAATTATTAGATTTTATTTATGTGAATCTCTTAAGATTTATTCCATAAGATAAATTTATATTTAATACAAAAATTTGATAATTTATTTATTGTGTGTTATAATCTCTGATTTAAATTATTTAAATTAATTGGTTGCATTTATTTAATCGTCATTGGTTTAATCATTTAAGATTTTTTAAATCTGAAATTTGTATTAAGTGTTTTAAATTAAATATTTTCTGAAATATTATTTTAACCCAAAAAGTTTGTAAAAATCCCAATTCACCCCCTCTTGGGTATTTTTCTGCGCAACAATTGGTATCAGAGACAAGGCTCTAATTTATTTATTTTGATTTAGCAATCCTAGAGTTAAAGATAATGACAAACTTTTCTGTATTAATTTTGAATATTGCACTTTACATTTTTATTATTTGTATGCTAAAATGTTTGATCTCTTGTTGCTACTCCTTATTTCATTACATGAAGAGAAAATGGATATGAAGTGGACCATATGTTTCCAACTTTATTTTGAAGGAAAACTTCCTTGAAAGTTCAGATTTTGATGTACTTAATGAACATATGTGCAATCCTTGCTTATTTGCTCACATTGATGAATCATGTACTAAGAAGAAGAAGAAGAATGCTCATTGTTTCATGGCTAGTAACAATGAGGAGGAACACTCTAACCCTAGCGTTAGTGATAATGAATCTTACTCTACTCATAGTTCAAATCATCATGATATTGTTGATGATTATGATGAATTACAGGATGCATTCAATGAGTTATATGAAAAATATGAAGATATTGGAAAGAAGTTCATTGCACTTAAAAAGACTCATGCTAAATGTGACTTTATTTCAAAAGGTTTTGATAATCTAAAATTAGAAAATGAATCTTTAAAAAGTGCAATTAAGTCTTTGAAAAAGGAAAAATCTGTAAATGTTACTCACCCTCTTGAAATTGAAAATAGTGAATTAAAAAGGGAGATTGATTATTTGAAGAAATCATTAGATACCTTTACTAAAGGAAATGAATATTTTTATAAGATTGTGAAAAATCAAAGAATTCGATTTAATAATAATGTTATAGGATATGATGAACAAAATGAGAAAAACAGTTATTCTTGTCTATTTCGAAATAATGCCTCTTCTAGTCATTCTAACTCTTTATGTTCATATTATGATAGACATACACATTATTCCAAATTTTGTAAATTTAGAAAAAGAAAGTATAACACTAAATTAGCTTGGAATCCTAAAGAAACAATTATGTATGCCGACTCTTATAAACCACACTCATATTGGGTTCCAAAAGATAATGTTTTTAGGTGTAAAACTGGTGTTGGAACTTGAACAAATTTATGAGAAATATAATTAGTGTTAGATTTTTTTTAAATATTATTTTCTTGTTTAGATGTTTGTTTAAGTTGAACACATTCTTTACTTGACAAATATTGTGATATGTTGTTTTCATATTTAATATACTTATATTCATGAAATATTGTTTCATATGATTTTTGAATTTTATAGGTTTATTCATGAATAATAATCTGATTAAATTCATGTTATTCCTAAATGTGTCAATTGTTTGAAAATGTGAATACCCTCAATTTTTGTCCAAGCCAATGTATACTAATATGTTTTTGTATATGATAAAATTGACATTGATGATTATTATTTGTTGCGTAAATGTATGTCGTAAGTTGCGTATGTCATTATTGTTCTTGATGATTATCTCTTAATATGACTACGCTTGAATTTTTTATAAGAAAATGAATTCTGAAATTTTCTCTTTAATATTACTTTATGGATCTAACACCTTTTTGGATGGAAAAGGGATCGTGAAAGTTGTGTAGGTTCCAAATTGAGATGGATTATGGATTATGGATTTTCAAGCCTATGATTTGGATAGCAAGAAAAGTTGAAGATATAACACTTCCTACCTAGTATTAAAAATTCAATACAAGGAAATCATTTCATGGATATATGAGGTATTGGTAAGATTGTGAGGTACACCTTTCTTGAATTATAAATATCATATATTTATTGATGATATAATCTTATTTGATATTATCCCATACTTAGATTATTTGTTATAGCATATGAGTTTGTTCTAGATTATTTATACATCATGTTAATTTATACATTTATTATTGTTGATTATTTTATGTTGTAAAACATGCACTAGATTTTGATGATAATCTTTAGAGATGAAAATTCATAATTGTTGTGTGTTACACTTAGACATATATTTGTAATTAATGATTTTATATTAATTCATGGCTTTATTGTATATTAAATTGAAACGAAAATGTCATTCGAGAATATTTTGATAAAATGTCATTTGTATATTTGTGAGTCATATGAGCTACTCGTTGATTTTATGATATGCACTCATTGATTTTGATAATATGAACTTTTTCATCTTTATGAGCTAAATTTATGACATGCTACATATTTTGTGCCATTAATTAAATATTAGTGACATTTCATGAAGTATATAATTTTTTTTTATAGTTAACATTTGTGTTACTTGTGCTTACTTGAAAAATCAGATGATTATTGAGATTTTTATGTTTTAGTTTCATGGCATGTTATATGACCCGATTAGTTGAAAAGTATTGTCTTTTATGAAAAACATTATTTTTTTGGAACAAAATGATTCTTATAATGTTTGTGGTTAAAAATCTGAAAGTATTGAAGTTCATTCTTATAATGAGTCTTTTCATTAATGAGTTTTTGAAATATATTGAAGTTGATTCACTTATGTCACTTTCATTATTGAGAAATTTATTAATTTATTGATTTGAAAGTTTTTGAGCAAATAGTTGAGTTATTTGTTGAAAACATAAAATATTGATTTTGTGATGAGCTTCTCGTTATTACAAAATCTGAATTTATTAAGTTTTCTATTTTGGCTTCATGATATGTTTCAGTCATGAAAATTGATTTAATGACTTTCATTGAAAGATTACATCTTATTAGAATATAACTAAGAAAGAAAAATATTGAAAATATTTTATCTCGTGAAAAAGATGCACATTATTTGTTATATGCCTTTATTGGTATCCCTTAGGGGGAGATAAAAGGTTTTTTGGAAATTATTTGATTATCGAAATAAACTTGATCTTAAATTTTAATATATTCTCTTGCATTAATATGTATATTGCTATATGATTGATTATTTCGAGAATCTTATGCTCGTATCTTGAAAATGACGAAAGCTTGAACAAAACACAATATTTTTTTTGCTATATGCCGCTATCTTCTAACTCATGTGTGCGTCATTTCAAATTATTTGAAAACATCGAGTTATGAAATGTTTCATATTGTGCGCTTAAAAGTTTTTATCATGACAATTTATACAAAAATTGATATGTGCCTATTGAAAATTTATGTTGCAATTTTTTTTATTATTGAGAGAATTAATTATGCAAATTGATATATCTCTTATATTTGCATTATTTGAAAACATTGAGTTATGATTTCTATTTATGCCTAAAAAGTTGTTCCGAGGAACCATTGTGTGCAACGCACGGCTAGTGTGTGTGACTGCAACAATTGGTATCATTTATCATTATTGTGACTTATATGATACTTGATGATATTCATGACTATCTGAAAATTCAAAATTTATGATGAATTTATGATGACACATGTGCATATTGAAAATTTTCATGTTATTTATATGTTCCTTGAGATTTATGATTGGATCCCATGCAAAAATGATTTTTTATAGGGGGAGATTCCCTTTTATCCTTGACACTCGTTTGATATGAAAAATCTTTTTGATAATGTCAAATGGGGAGAAATATTTATGATTCACTAATTCTGCTTAATATATCATTTTATAGATTAGTGTGAATCATTGTTTGTCATCATCAAAAAGGGGGAGATTGTTAAATGAAAATGTATTTAACCCCTTAATTAATATTTAATTAGTTTAATTGTAATTAGTGTACATTTTAGTTTAATTTAATATACTGATTTTGATGATTCCAAACATACTCTTATTAAGTGATTTTGCAAAAAAAAATTATTTATAATATTTTTTGTATAGTTGTAAATATTTTTTTTATAATATTTATAATATAATTTCTTTGTATAGTTATTATTCTAATTTTGTGTGCATTTTTAGTCATAGTTAAGTTACTTAGTTCTATTTTTATATATATCATTTCTATATAATATAATTTTTATATACTATTAATAGTTATGCTACTTTTAGTGTAGTTGTCATTTTATATATTTATTTATTACTTATAATAATATTCATTTAGTTGTGTTATATATAATTAGTTATTTATATAGTTATATATTTTTTTAATATATTTTTTATATACTTAGTTATAAATATAAATTAATTGATGTATTTACATTATATTATAGTTGCACATGAGATTAGACTAATATATGCTATATATACCCATTAGATGTTCAGTGTTTTTTTTATGGTCATATTCTAATTAATAAAAGATGTCAAAGCCTTATGTCCCTTCTTATATACATATTTATATAAGTTTTGTATTTCAAATTAAAAGGATTTTTTTCACGTTATTATATATATATATATATAATTATAAAAAAAAGGGCTTCTCACTTATTGAAGTGACATTGACTTCTATTGTCTTGAACTCATAAAAGAAGACTTGTAATTAAATAAATATTTACGTTTCTTTATGGGAGGTCTCATATTTTCCTAAACTGTACTAAACCCAATTTGTGTCTCTTTATTTTTATTTTTTTCATATATCTACTTTTATATTTTTATATGTATACTCTTAACATCTTTTAGACTATATATAATATTATACTACATATGAAACAAGAATTTTTCACATGTCAATACTCATATCTGTAGCCTTTAATTTTTACTTGTCAGATGCACCATACATGAACAGTGTATTAATAGTTATTATTATGTATTTATATATATAAATAATAGACTACTAATGACAATAGATACTAGACTACCTATAATAGTCACAATTACTCACCTCGGTCATTGCAAGTAGTATACAGAGGTTTGTAATTTTTACCTTTGCATAATTTATATATATATATATATATAAATGTGTATATCTTTGATAAACTCCTGTATCATATTAGTGCTTGCTTGCAAATCTTTTGGGCCACACGGTTATAAATTATATATAATCCCATTAGTTGACAAAGAATCTCTCATACTAGTTGGTAAAATACAAGTATTTTTTTTAACCAAAAATCCTATCTTTGGCATCCGTTTTAATTATAGGAGTAGGAGGACTTTTTAGGCATTGTGCCATGAGGTAGTGGACAGACTCACGAAATGATTTACCTGATGGTGGCTTGCGTATGACAGCTAATCAAAATTCATAATATCTATCAATATATATATATATATATATATATATATATATAGAGAGAGAGAGAGAGGGGGGGGAAGGCTTACCTACATCATGCACTATACATCACACCTAATTCTAAGCCCAAGAAAACGTTTTTTCCCGATTTTATATTTTTTCCTTCAAATTAACCTTCCAATCAATGCATATGCAAAAAATTAGGTCAAAATACATTTTGTAGCTATTTTTAAAAAATTCACAAAAAATTGTTGGCGCAGACCCTTATAAATAAGGTATTTTTAGCAGTTTTTTGTGGATTTTTTAAAAATAGCTACAAAATGTATTTTGACCTAATTTTTTGTTAATTTCAAGGGAAAAATATAAAATTTAAAAAAAAGTTTTTTAGGCCCTAGAATTAGGTGTGATGCACGGGTGATGTATAGAGCATGATGGCCAAAATCAAATCATTTACGAAGTCTCAACCAAGAAGAAACTCAGACTCATTTTGTATTATAAAAGAATTTCAGACATTGTAAACCAAACTTCAACTACATCTGTGTAAAGATTTGAAGCTCGGATTTTAGCTTCGGTTGTACTTGGAGCTGGTATTTGCTTCAATTTATTGGGTCTGTACATGGTGGTTTGATCCTACCGTACAAGTGGATCAGGAATAGTGAAGCGCGGGAGACGGAAGCTTGCTCTTGGCGCGTGGACGTAGGCCGAAATTTGACCGAACCATGTTAAAAATACGGTGTCATTTATTTTCAGCATTTAAATTTATTTATATGCTTGTGATTGATTAATTTTATTTTTAATCACTTATACTTGCAAGTTATTTAAATCCAAAAATTTGGTAAATTTATTTTAATGATTAAAATAATTATTTTTGTAATAATTAATTTATTTCAGGATATTAATTTTTATTAATTACGAAAATTGTTTATAAATTTATTGGGTCTTATAATTTTGAAATATAACTTTTTCAATTAATTGAGAGTAATTATTTGATTTTATTTGTGCGAATCTCTTAAGATTTATTCCATAAGATAAATTTATATTTAATACAAAAATTTGATAATTTATTTATTGTGTGTTATAATCTCTCATTTAAATTGTTTAAATTAATTGGTTGCATTTATTTAATCGTCATTAGTTTAATCATTTAAGATTTTTTAAATCTGAAATTTGTATTAAGTGTTTTAAATTAAATATTTTCTGAAATATTATTTTAACCCAAAAAGTTTGTAAAAATCCCAATTCACCCCCTGTTGGGTATGTTTCTGGGCAACAGATAGGATAAAAGGAAACCTAGAAATTGTGAAGCACCTCATATAGAGAATCCACAAATTTTACATTATAAGGGTCCCTTGAGTAAAAAATTCATAGGCTGACCATCTTGCACAAGTTGACTAATTTGATGAGGTAGACTCAGAGGTCTTAGTTGTCACCTTGGACCAGTTTAACCTCACTCAACTTCAAATTAAAATTACAGAGGTTGATGAGAGATCAGACTAGACCACTCCTATCAAATTCTACCTCAGGTGTGCGGTCCTACTGAAATATATTCTTTAGGCTAGAAGGATGAAGTCCCTGGCTTCTAAATACTACATGAAAATGAGGTATTTTTCAATAATGGGTACTTCTCAGCACCTTAAAGATGCCTTAGCCTATCATAGGACAATTATGTCCCTAGAGACCTCCATAAAGGTGTATGTGGTGCTGATATCGGCCCAAAGATCCTAGTCTTAAAGGTCTTAAGGCAAGGATACTTCTGGTCAATACTGGGGAAGGAAGCTAAGGACCTAGTGCAATGTTATGAAAAGTGTTAGAGGTTCTCTTTTATTCCAAAGTAGTCGATTGAGAAGATGGCTTTGATTCAAAGTCCATGGACATTTACTTAATGGGGAGTGGACTTGGTAGGGGGCCCTCCCCTCAGCAAGGGTAAAAAAAGTTATGTATTATTGCCATTGATCATTTCACCAAGTGGGATGAGGCTGAGCCTTTAGCCACCATCACAGGGAAGAAAATTATAAAGTTCCTCTTGACAAACATCCTTTGTAGGTTTGGCTTATCTAAGGTCATCATTTAAGCTAAAAATAAATGGTTTGACAATTCATCCTTTATCAGGGAGTTCTATTCAAACTATGGGATAAACAATTATTATTCCTCTCCAAGCCATCCTCAAGCCAATGGCTAAGTTAAAGTAACTAACATAACCATTTTCCACATCTTGAAAATAGGTTAGAAAATTCTAGGGACTATAGGCTGAGGAGTTTATGAGCATACTATATGATTACAGATTCACACTCAGAGGTCCAATAGGAGAAACCCTTTTCTCCCCGACCTTTGGAACTGAGATTATATTCCCAACAGAGGTTGAAGTACCTACACAAAGGGTAGTTTATTTTGAATCGGAGGCCAATAATGAAGGTCTTAAGAGGTATCTAAATGATTTAGTGTAAAAAATATAATCTTCACTGATCTGAAAGGCTACATATAAGTAGATGAAAACCTCCTACTTCAGCAAAAAACCTCCTACTTGGTCCTAAGAGAAGTCACTCTTGCAAATAGAAATTCGAGTGAAGGGAAACTAGGCCTAAAGTGGGAAGGTCCCTATGTGGTGACTAGAATAGCAAGGCGAGGGTGTTATTACCTTGAAGACATGGAGCGATACGAACTTTCGCACCCCTGGAACATTGAGGACCTCAAAAAATATTATTAATGATGTATTTTGTCACTAGAATGAAATGAAAAGATTTCATTTTGTTACCCATTATGTCTTAATGTTCCATATGAGTCACGAGGATTAAATCCTCGCCTCAAAATATATTGTAGAGGTCCACATGACCTTAGTCCCAAGACATATGGAGTTCCAAGGCTTTAATCCTTGACCCCCAAAGTCCATAAGGTCTTCAATGACCCATAAATATTAGAAAGGTGTGGCCATTCCGAGAGTTTTTTGGGGGTCGGCCGGTGGTGGTGGTGGTGGTGGTTATCTCCCAAGGTCAATCCCTTATTACTATACCCTTTATTTGGCATGGCACGACATTACATCCTTTATCGGGGCACTCGGACGTCATCAGTATGAGGTGATATGTAGAGATGTAGTCATCAACCAATTTTGCACAAAATATGCAAAAGAAATGTTGTCTCCTCTAGAGAACGACATTGGGAATAATACTAATGATTGCCAAACCAAGTAGTTCAAGGATTCGGGGACTAGGTTACGAAATATGAAGGTGTTAGGCATTCGTCCTACCCTTTCGATCTCTCATGGTCATGTGTTAATCTTCTCCTATTCAACTCCGTGATGTGTCTGCTTATGTGCATAATACAAATGGAGGACTAAATCGCTCGACTCACATCATGCATAAAGATGGAGTGAGGTCATCCTTAGGAGTGTTCCCAAAATAGTAATTAAAAGTATGATGTAAGTGTTTGTAAATTTGCAAGTCATCATAAAAGAACGATTGCGTATATCTGGCAAGGCATAGTCAACCAAACATATATATATATATATATATATATATATATATATATATATATATATATATATATATATATATATATATATAAGAATATATGATAAGGACAAAGTAAAAAATGTATATATGAGGGCTCGAGTCTAGGGATTTACCCAAGATGCTTACGTAGCCTGAGGGGCATCAAAGTCCACGTAGTTCGAAGACAATACAAGGTGGGGTTTGACCTGTAAATCCAACCGGGGGCTTTGTTTATATGTGTGTGTAGAAAAAGGTGTTTTAGTGTGAGAAAAGGTGATGAGAATTCCCAGTTTGGAATTTATAAGTAAGCCCACGTTTTCTTATTTTTGATTTTTTCTTATGAAAATAAAGTATGTGCAAATACTAATGATAAAAAGTTTCAAGTTAAGATATGTGATATAATGAAGTAAAATCTAACGTGAAAATGAAGTAACTAATGGAAAATAAGAGAATTTAAATACAATGGGGAAGGCTTAGACCTCCTTATGAAGACTTAAAGTGGATCTCATGATGAGATGATGGTGGTTTGAGAAGATGGTTGGAAATTTACTCAAAAGTGTATGAAAAAGATGGAAGGAATGTGGAAAATTGGCTATTAAGGAGGGAATAACTCTGAATTCGAGAGAATTCTCTCTGAATTATTGAGAGGGTTGTTCAAGGGTTCTTTTCAAAGTGAGGTCATGGACTATATATATAGGTAGGGCCAAGGGGGTGCCGATTGACATGGTCCTACTACTACCTATCGATATTGAACCCCATATACACAGGGTCCTGGGTTATCATTTGGTAGTCTAATGGAGGGTTTTTGTAAAAATTACCGTAAAATGAGAATCGTAAGTCAGAATCGTGCACGGGGTAGACCATTGAAAAGGGTATTCAGAGTCCTTTAATAATACATTGAGCCACTCCTGAGTTTTAGAGTTGACCGAAGTCAAATGGGGCTCGAAAGTTCCCATTGGTCACTAGATATGAATTTTCTTGAGGATAACGGATCGTTCGTCTAAACCGTAAGGCTGATTCATGCACGGGACAAACCGTTGGAAAGGGTATTTAGAGACCTTATAATATTCATTGAGCTTGGCCTCTAGATTAGTTTTTAATAGTTAATTGGACCGTTGATTCTAATCGTAAGTTTGATTCATGCACGTGGTGGACACCTTGAAAGGAGATTCAGATCCCTTCGAAGATTCATTGAGAATTTACTCAGACGAAAAAGTTAGGCGGAGTCGAACGGGGTGCGGGAGTGCCCGGTGGCCTCTAAATAGCTACTCAGAGTATGACCTAGGGTTTGTGATGAATGAGTGAGTGCTGGGGACATAAGGAGGTGCTTAGGGAGGTCCTAGGATGGAGTGTCTACAAAGATACCCTCGACGGGCGATCTTAGAATAAGTGAAGGACACCGAATGATATATAACACATCAACGTTGGGAAAGAGGATTTTAGTTTGATTCTACAGACCTAGAGGATGAGGTTGACCAATTTAGAGTGTTGAGATTAGTTATGAGGAGCTAAAAAGGTGAAGATGACCGATTCATCGTATTAAAGTCAGTTCAGAGGACTTATGGAGTAAAAATGATCAATTCAGGGGATTGAGTTCAGTTTTGAGGACCTAGGGAGATAAGGACAACCGATTCAGCGAGTCTAGGATGTCTTAAGATTATTTATAAGGTTATAGGGATACCAATTCAGCGATTCGAGGTCAATTCTAAAGTTATACCAAGGATGACCAATTCTGAGGGCCTAGGTCATTTTGAAGACCTAAATTTGGGGCGACCAATTCTGATAGCCAAGGTCAATTTTGAGGATCTTAAGTTGTGACGACTAATTATAAGGGCCAAGGTTAATTCTGAGGACCTTAAGTTGTGACTAATAATTTTGAGGGTCGAGCTCAATTCTGAGGACCTTAAGTTATGATGACCAATTCTAAGGGCCGAGGTCAATTATGAGGACTTTTGGTTATGATGAATCATTCTGAGGGCCAAGGTCAATTCTGAGAACTTTAAGTTATGGAGACCAATCACTACAAAAAAAATTGCTTTTTACTACGGAGGCTTTTGAGACGGCTAAAATTCTGGTCTTTAAAACTCACTTTTTTAGACGGCTAAAATTTACAGTCTTAAAAACTATTATTTTTTAAGACAATTAATTTTACCTGTCTCAAAAGATATACTTTATAAGACAGCATGTCAATAGACGTCTCAAAAGATATACCTTAAGAGACGGATGATACCAAATTGGATTCCCCCTTCTCTTTTTTTTCGTTCCCGCTTCTTCCCCCCCCCCCCCCCCCCCCCTTTCTATTAGTCAGAAAATAAGAAAAAAATGAAAAGAAGTCGAACCAAATCCTCCCCACCTATATGCCTCACCCACGACATTTACTTCTTCACTGGCAAAAAAATCCACACACACGCCCTAGTCGCATGCCTTCACCGCCCTCACTCTCACCGCCCTAGCCGCACGCCTTCACCGCCCTCACTCTAGCCTCCCTAGCCCTTGCCCTAGCTTCTGGTTAAGTTAATAATATCGGGTTAGTCATATTTTTTTTGTTGACTATTTTGATTATATTTTATGCTATTGTTGAATGTTAAAGGGTTTATGTTATTAATTATATTGATTGGAAGATTGTACAGGAGGATCCAACCTAAAATATTGTATACGGAGCACGGTTTCAATATGTGGATTAACGTGGATAAAAGGTAATTTTAATTATTGGTTATTGCTTAATATCATTAGATTTTTTACTGGATTGATTTGTAGTGGTGATAAGAGGTTGAGGGTGAGCTAATTAAAAACCCGGATTGTCAATTGGATGTTGTAGTATAGTTTTAAGAATAATTTATGATAATATCTATATACTTGTTTGTGTAAATGTTAGTTATAATTATTGATATGTTTGTTTGTGTTAATTAATTCATGTTCTTTGCAAGTAGTTTATGCCATTAATATGGTTTACTATTCGATTATGATTTTATTTTGTCCTTTCTAAGTAGTTTATGCTAATTTTTAAAATTCACATCACTAAATGTTGGGACACAAACTCAAACAAATAAACATATGAGGTGGTACCTGAAAGCAATAAATAAAAAGACAAGCATTAGTTAAAATTCTAATTTAAATAAAAAATTAGTAAACACAAACAAGTAATGTCACAATCTTTAAACAATCAAAAAAGATAAACTTGATATCTCACGATCTGAGTGGCAAGAAATGAGGCACGGATACCAAGACGCACAAAAGTAACCTAAGGGAAGTGATCATATCCTCACTGGACTCCCAATTTGCAATTGACTACTATACGATTATTTAGAATTAAAAATATGATTTAGGAGTCGCAAACTTAAAATAGTAACCGAGTGGCCTAAAAAGAGGCGCGGACACCCTAAGAGTACCAAAGTATGGTACCTCATCATTTTTGAATTAATCTCATATCTCAAATCATTTTTCATTCATGGATAGTTGCGTTAGATGGGTAAGTTTTTTGTGAAATCAGATATGGATTAGATTACATCTAATGATGGTTGTGAGTTTTAGGGATTTGATACAATTTAATATTGTTTTGATCCATTGATCGCGTGAATCACTTGTTGGTGAAGTTATTACTGATAATTATGCGGCAACTCATGTTATGTTTTTAATTCAAGAAAAATAGTTTTTTTCCCAAACATTTGTTAGTTCTACACTTTATGGGGAGTGCTATTTGAATGACCATATTCAGTTAAATAATAGTAACTTTTTCAACCAAACTTTCTCGCGCATCGCACGGGTTACCACTAGTATCTAATATAAGTTCGTATTTAATGATCTTTAGTACGAGTGGGCGAATTTGATTTGCTGACATTTAGTTGACTAACCAAAATTGCAAGTTTGTTGTCATTTTAAAGTGTATTCACGGGGAAAGCGTGTTGATACTCTAAAAATAAGATATTTAGGGGTAATATAGAAGAGAGTCGCCCCACACTTTTTCCTTTACAAATAATTCAACATCGTTCTTAGAATCAATGAGTGTGTCCATGAGCATAGCATAAGTTTCTCAAGAATGTTTCAGTGAAATCATCAACGCACAACGATGGTCATTTTAAACAACGTGTACCACACATCTGAAACAACCAACTAAACAAACAACAAATAAACATTGATATATGACGTAGAAGATTCAACAACCTTGACAACAAACGATGACTATATGATATTAGAGTTGTTTCCTCTGCCACAACGATAGATAATATTGGAGTCGTCTCCTTTATTACAATCACATGAAATGTATTATCAGGGTCTTACAACCTTGAATATACAATTTGATAAGGGTATGCCTTCAAAGAAGTTATGATTTGATAAAGATTCATCAAACAAAAAGGCAGTAAACAAATAGATCAAAATTTCATAATTAGAAAGTGCGGGCTCTTGCTCGCTTTGAATATGATGCCCGGCCGATCAAGATCAGTTGCAGAGTAATACACGACGGGATAATTCCCCGAACAAACATTATATGTTGGTCGATTGCACTTATGTAAAAGATTCAACATATGATAACATTTCATCTCATCAATCTCATCGTCCTCTCTCATTTTGAAGTCTTGGTCCAGCATATTGTCGAAAAACAGAAGCGTATGTTTCTGAAGTGATAGCGTTACACCCGTTAACAAAATATGAAAATTATTAGTGTAATCCTTTACTTCCATTTTCTAGAAGTTCAAACTCACAGTAGCGTGGAAGAAATCAAACATATATCTTAAGTCACCAATTTATAGCATCTACGATAATTTTTCGGAGAGTGAGATGGAAGAATTGTTCAAGAACACATAAAGGAACATGGTTCTCTAGTAGTAGTGAGTCATGTTTCATTATAAAGTGATCTAACTCCTTAATGAATATTGGGTGCATAACATTATGCTCATGAGTCAGTGATCTTCATAGAAATTTAAGTATGAACCAACAATGAACCAAATGGTGGTAACTCTCCGAGCTGATTCATCGAGCCTTATTATTAATGAAACTCATTGTCTCCCATTGGGAATTTGAGTCCATTATCTCCCCAAAAGATTGGATTCTTCTAAGAGTCATTGGTCCAACCTTAGAGTATTTTGAATTCATAAATTTAGTCCATAGGCTTCTACCTTCCTTCATGTTCCAAGTCAACTTGATATTAATAGCTTCCATAATAGAGGACAAGTTTTTAACATCTAATCTGCCTGCTTGCTTAGGAAAACAGATAGAATCCCATCTAATCCAATGGTATTTATTCCCATATTCCTTGTTCATCCCCCAAAAGAAGTCACTAATCAACTGGTTTATAGACTTAATGACCATTTTGGGGGGATTTAAAGCAAATAGAGAATAAATAGGCATTGAAGAGGTGACTAATTGGATGAAAGTAAGTCTTCCTCCCAATGAGAGGAACTTAGTCTTCCAACTTTGGATTTTAGAGGCTATAGACTGGACTAATGGTTCAAAAAATAAGGCTTTTCTTCTACCTTTAAATAGAGGGTAGCCTAGGTATCTAATTGTTCCACTTGCACCTTTAAAACCTATTACTTTAGCTATTCTGATATTGGCAGCAGTAGGAGCTTTAGAACTTTTGAGCTCACATATTGATAAAATTTGTTGTCCATATTATATTTACACGACCTCTATCAAGTTTAACTAGGATCAAACCCTATGCATCTCTATTATTGCACCATCCATACCTTATTTCGCTATTTGGATCAGTAGAAACCATAGTAAATTTGAAAGCATTCAAATGAACTGCAACATGATCATTAAAAAGGACTGCCAACTTATCTCATCCTCTTGTTCAACTATAGCATTCAAATCTCCTAATCCTCAAAATGAGATTCTTCATCAGATATTCATGCTCAAGCTTGATACAAGGTAAAAAAAAATGTTATACTCCCCATTTCCAAGTTCGCAAAGCTGGTTGTAATTATGTGATCTAGTTATGTATACATATCTATACATACATCTGTTTAGACAATCTTACTGAGTTTCATTGTTCTCTAGCTAATGGTTGAATTGTATTCACAATCACGATGGTGTGCTATGGTGCTTTGTTATCACACGAGTCACCCTACTCCCTAGCCTAATGAGCTATAGGAGAGTAGTTAACTTTATTATCCTGCACATACATCTTAGTAGAAAATGAGAAACGTTTTACATATTAACGAGAGTGAACGGTTAAAGTAACGCAAGTCACAATGCTTACATATCTAGTTAAAGATTAGGGAAATTTTACATCAGTGTTCTAAAAAGTGGTCTAAGAAATAAAAAAAGAGGCCCAAGTGAAAACATCGGCAATTTTTAAAAAAGAAATTGCCCAGCACTGCGTAGAAAGTACGAAATACTGCAGTAGCGTAGAAATACAAATATATACGGAAATATGTATTTAATTAATCTATAAATATACGCACACACAAATCAGAAGTGACTATAGTAGCATTTTGTGTGATATTTCGAGATGTTACTCTGTGTCAACAATAACATTATTTTTTCTTTCTGTTATGTTTTTATTTTTTTTAAGAATCAGATATCAGTTGTAGAAAATGTCTTTTATGTGTGTAATATTATTATTGTTCTGTCATAGTTTCGCAATCTTTTATTTATATATGGGATTAAGTAAATAATAGTAATGTTGGAATTATGGGACTTTAAAGTATTGTTAGCAATGTGAATGGATATGTCATTGTTATAGGTTTTTTATAACTTAAACTTCAACATATGCTTGGTATTGGTGTGTAAAAAGAGGGGGAGAGGAGGAAAATGCCTAGGAAACCACCATCCTTCCGTCTACCTCCTAGCACTTTTTAGAACAGTGATTTGAATTATAAGCTCTTGCATGCCAAAATCATCAATAAATAAATAATACGATCGTAGATAAAACGAAAACGAAAATATACTCACCTTATGTGATGCATGTTCTAACAATTGATTTTATACTTTTCCTATCACCAGAGTCAAGATTTCAAATTTGTTGACGAGTATGGCAATGAGATTATTACGTTTATCTTCATTCACTAAAGTAGGAATGTTTATCTTCACTCCTATACTGAGGGTTTATACC
This sequence comes from Sambucus nigra, assembly GCA_949130495.1. NCBI lineage: Eukaryota > Viridiplantae > Streptophyta > Magnoliopsida > Dipsacales > Adoxaceae > Sambucus > Sambucus nigra. The sequence continues at coordinate 214,960,936 of OX422214.1, read as the reverse complement.
TAATTGATTTTGAAATTAAATCAATGGAGCTTGAGTAATGTCTTTTGATGTCACAAGATTTTAACTGAATTAAATTTTTCATACTCGTCAACAAATCTTCAGCATTTTTAATATTTTAAAACACATTCCCAAAGTTTTCTCATTTCCATAACCTTAAATGATATTTAAGTCTTTAGTTTTGGTACATAACCAACCTATTCCGTCAACCTTTAACATCATCAACGGGTCTCCCCCCCCCCCTATTTAACAGTTATAATAAAGTCACCATATGAAATCCACATTTTTTAAGGAATTTTTACTCCTTCAAGATATATAATAACCTCAGTGAGAAGAGGAGATTGTTTGAAATAGTCCTATTAATATTCTTCACCATAGTATTTCTATACTAGTTTATCTATTCAACTTGTCTCTGCCATATATGGTCATTAGTCCATGTTGTTTTTCCCCTTCAATTGCAGCATCTAGTATGTGCAAAAAATCTACTGATTGATTAGAGTATCCAAATAACATACAATTTGAATATCAGGAAGGTTGATTCCAACGTTTGTAACGCAATCTACAAGACAAGCTCAGATCACTCTCCACTTCTCTTTTCAATTCCTTTAGTCATAGATTCCAATCCTGAGCCCTTCAAATTCTAGATAATCTATATCAATCATCCAAATTGCATAAACTTCTTGGTTCCAACCTTCTCATGGTAACCCCTTTAGAGTTTTCGCCTAAAAAATCCGAAGACTTAAATATGACCTTTCCAACTGGAATAAAGAGGACTTTTATAATGTGTTTGATCAAATCTCCTCTCTAAAAAAACATGTGTTTGCTAAGGAAATGGCTTATGAAAATCTCCTCTCTATCCCAATCAATAACGGGCCTACTAAATGCTTTAAGTAATGAAGATTTATTTTGGCAACAAAAAATGAGGGGTAAATGGCTTCTTGAAGGGGACTCCAACAGTAAACTTTTCACACTTTAATTAAAATTAGAAGGCATGTTCTGCTTATCCATAATACAAAATCTGCCTGGCATCTTATCAAGTCTTATGATCACTGCCAGTAGTGGATTACAACTGATGGTGTCCATTAGGGTCCATTAGGATTATAACTTATAGTGGCTTATCAGGTCTTACAATCACTGCCATTAATGTAATCTTGATCATAACATCTTGATTGAGTCTTATAATTGATGATATTATTTCTTGTTTGCCAAACACTGCATACATATTATTTTACACTTCTTTGGCTGCAACTATTATTATTACTGCATTTCTACATAAAACACAGATTATTCTCTACACATCCCCATTTCGTTAGTTTATCTCGAGTTCAGATCTTATCCAAGCAACAAAGCCACATATTGAAATCAAATCTGATCAGTTCAAAATGCTAAATATTGATGCTTATTTAGTGCTTGTAATCCTATGGTTTGATTTTACTACTGGTCCGTTCCTACTTCAACTGGATTGACCCAAATTAGGGCTAGATTATGGAACCCTCACGGGCAAATACAAAAGCGAATCTAGTGCCTCCGGACGGTAAATCGATTTGGCGGCGATCGTTTGCACAAACACTAATGGGTAACCAACCACAGCCCCAAACTAATGCTACATGTGAATTGAAGAAGCCGCAACTGTATAAAGGTGAGGCTGCCATTTATTTCTCATAAAGTGAGATAAATGACCTCTCAAGGCCATATATTCAAACCATCGTAGGCAAGTTCTCACATAGGAGACCCCCTGGACAGAATAAAAAAGGCTTTCAGTGCGTTGAAACTTAAATCAGCTTACTGCATTGGACTAATGGATCAAAAACACATCATAATCAGATTCAACCATGAAGATGACTTTTCCAGGCTATGGCTTAGAGACTCATGGAGCATTGGGGGCTGCCTATTGACAATGGTGCCAACAACACGAATGGGAAAATATGGGTTTTATGGAGCTATGAAGTGGAAATCGAGATTCTAAGAAACATGGACAAATGCTTAACACTAAAAATATCCCACAATACTCTACACAACCCAGTCATAATTTCGATAGTATACATTACATTCACTAGAATAGAACGATAAGACCTATGGCAGGAACTGGTCTTTGTTAACAATACGTATAAGGATTCCCCAAAAGGTTGTGCAGGGGGCTTTAATGTGGTGACCAATGCAGACGAGAAAGTAGGTGGATCCCCTGCTTTTGTTTGTAAAAGTCTCTTGCAGTCTTTCTCTTTGGTTTGGTAATTAGCCGACCCTATTGAAGATTGTACATAGGTAAACTATTATAAAACTATTATGTTAAGTGTGATATGTCTACTAGATGAGATTTGTGAATTGCTATGATTGATGTCTCTCTATCAATGTGTGTTTTTGTAGTTTGTGCAAAAATTAAAGTACGTGAAAACGGGTCTAAGGGTCCGGAATAAGGATGTTTTTAAAAATGTGTTCAAGAAGTGAAGTAAGCGGATAGTTTACTGAGTTTAAATTTAACTATTGGCCCTAATGAGGATAGTTTGTTGTTGTGTCTGAGCATTTGGCCCTAACTGATGAAGATGGTGTTAGGGATGGTTGCGGAAGTTATACGACCCCAAATTATAGTTATTAGAGAAGGTGCTTTTCTTTCTCTTTGTTACTGTCCGGATTTGATTATCAATTATGTTTGAATTCAATAAAGACTTGATTTTTAATGTTTTATTTTAATTTCAGGGAATAAATAAAAGGGAAAATATGTTGGGAAGCATATCAGCAGAATCGGGGCAGCTTGAGAATGAAGTTGGTGTTCGACAAGTGTGTGCAAATGGGGTTTTCATGCAAACAATCATAGTTGAAACAACGCTTGATGAGGGTAATATTGAAGAGGCAGAATACGTCTTGCGTGATGGTTTGTCACTCAATTTCGAGGTCAACTCTGCCTTTTCTCTATAATATATGCATTGTAATTTTGCTTACTTTTTCTCTTCTAAATTGCAGGTGGGTTGGGGACAGAAAGTATACTTTTTCTCTTCTAAATTTCGCTTACTTTTTCTCAATATTTGCATGCCCCATTCAGGAATGCCAATGGGACATGTCGAGTTCTCCTAAAGCAGTTGATCAGGGCATTGACCAATGCCAAGTTAAATTTTGTTCATTATGTTATCCAACGGTAAAAGGAATCGTAATGTGTATATTTATTTATGTTAGTTGTTTAGAAAATTGTGGTTATTTCTATCATTATTTTTTAGTTAATTTTTATATTTAAACAGGTTGGTTTTCATGAATAAATAAAGGAGACTCTATCGATTTTTTTAAAAAATATTAAGTATTTTTAAAAGCAAATAATACGAAGATATACAAATTTGATAAGGTTTTTAAAGATTGTCATCTATAGGAACTACTAAAAAAAATTACATCTTTGTTTAAGGTAACTGATACTTAATAAATTTATTGCAGGTGAAAACCCTTTGTGGACAAGGCAAGATATTTGAGTCGTTTTGTTGGAGGTCGTATGCTTGAAGATTGCAAGTTTACTTTTCGTACATCATTTTATGTTAGAGATAGATGTTTTTTATGTATTTTTTCTAATGAGATGAGTGAAATTGTATAGAGAGATCTATGTTGGACACAATGTTTAAATTGTGTATTTTTGCTTTGTATGAACTTTAATTATAATTGAATGAAAAATTATATGTTATATGTTGAAATGGGATGCAAAATTTGTCATATTATTTTTAAGAGGTTTTGTTTATAATTATATAGAGTATATTAAGGAATGGATGAAATTTTAATTTTGGTGCCAAAATTATTAAAGACGGCTTCTTTGCCATCTCAAAAGGGTTCCATAAACGGGGACTTTTTGAGACGGTTAACTTATCGTCTCAAAAAACTCTTTGGGGACGTATATTGGTGTCTCTAAAAAAAACTTTAAAAGAAAGATTTTTTGCTGTCTCAAAAGGGTCCTGTAAGCAAGGACCTTTTGAGACGACGTATTTCCCGTCTCAAAAGAACTTTTTGAGATGGCATCTGCCTTCTCAAAAAGCTTTTAAAATGGGGGTCTAATACTACGCTCCTTTGCCGTCTCAAATGGTGTCACAAAAGGCTTTTGAGACGGCTAGAGGACTTTTTGAGACGGTTGGAGCATCGTAGTAAAAAGCAATTTTTTTTAGTGAATTCTGAGGGTCGAGGTCAATTCCGAGGACCTTAATTTGTGACGACCAACTCCGAGGGTCAAGGTCAATTCTTAGGACTTTAAGTTGTGATGACCAATTTTCAGGGTCGAGGTCAATTCTGGGAACCTTAAGTTGTTACGACCAATTCTGCGGGTCGAGGTCAATTATTAAGACCTAAAGTTCTAATGCGGGGAATCACTCTCCTTGGGAGTTTTAAATTATCTTGGGGGTGCAGGTAGACCTATGGTTCCACTAAGAATTGTTTTCTTTTGAAACTCCATCGGGGGATGTTTAGGCTGGGAGATTGTTAAGGATAGGGGTGTAGATTAATCCTGCTGGGGATTATGCTAGAGATAAGAGCGTGAGATTAATCCTGCTGAATATTTTGAGAGTTCATGAGGGGCTTAATTCTTTCAAAAGCTGATTTTCTTGAGGAAATTGATGTTCCATATTTTTTAAGGAATTTTGGGATTTTTTTGGGCAATTTTTAGATTTTTAATAGAATTTTTTGGCATTTTTTGCATAAAATTTGAAAGGGCATAGGCAACCTTGGGAGGTTTCTAATCGGTAACTCTTTGAATTCTTTGGGAAGAGAAAAATGTGGTTGCCAACCGACATAGTCAGGGCGTTTCTGATCGACATAGTTAAGGCATTGCCAATCGATAGGCCCCTTAACCTTTTATAAAAAGGGGGAGAATCTTCCCTATTTTCACACCTTCAAGTGTTTGAATCTTATACTTTTTCTCTTTAAAAATTGTTCATAAGTCCTTTCGGCTTCAGGTCTTCAAATGTATTGTTCTTCAAGCAAGGTGTACAACAACTAGTGGTTGTCTGTCGACAACTGGGCTGGCCTGGAGTGGCAGTTTAGGGTGCCTCTTAATTTGGGCAATGAAAATGCCTTTGATTTACTCGAGCCTGTAGCTGATGAGCATATCCTATTATGTGAGACGGCATACCACCGTTCATCTAGGGTGAGGATCGTTAGTGGCTACATAAGTACAATGTCCTTTGGTATCCCATTTCATTTTTCTCTTTATTCTTTATGCTAATTAAAGTTTTTCTTAGTTTTCTGTTACAAACTCACATTGCTCTTTCGAGCATTCGGTCTCAGGGAAAGACGGGGCTAAAGGAGGTTTGGGAGAATCTACCAGCTGTGGTGCATTGGATGATTTACTATGTGAGTTTTGGCCATTTGGGGCATACTTTGGATGAGACGCCACGTTTTACTGCGATTTTGTGTGCTCTAGGTGGCAGGTGGTGGGACACTACCCATACTTTCCAACTTGGCTTTGGGGAGATGATGTTTACACCCATAGATGTTCAACATCTGATAGGGGATGATTGTGAAGGGTTTTAGATAGTGGAGGATCTCATGCTGAGGGTGACACTAGAGGCAGTGTATGTACATTTTGAGGATGTGAGTATGATCGTTTTTAGGGATTTCATATGTATTTATGCTTTGAGGGAGACGTTCCTGAGGAGGAGGGTGGATGTGCTCGATGGGAGATAAGTGAGACAGACGACACGTCTGTTTATTTTGCTTTTAGTGGTTGGCTTTCTCATGGCGACGTGATCCATCTTTGGTTCTTACCGTAATTAAGGATGATTTTCAATGTCCAGTTGTATGATTGGGGGATCTTGACTTTGGCATCCCTTTATTCTTCTTTGGATGCTTTCAGCTAGTATTTTTGGTAAACTTTTACGGGGGCCACGTATCTTCTGGAGGTAACTTTGGCTTTATTTTCCTTTTTATGAAATTACTTGTATTCTTCTTTGTTTCTTTTTTCCTGATTCATGTATTTTGCATAAGTGGTTTTATGAGGTGATCAAGTATAATGTGGGGTCAATAGCTTTAAAGGATGAGGTTTTGAGGGACTTCTATCAATGTTCTGGTGGCGAAAGTTCAATCGGAGGTTGAATATGTCTTTTTCCTTGTAAACATTCGGCGGGCTCTGAATGCCCTAACGAGCGATCATGTTATCTTTATGTCTTTTCTGAGTCCCTTTTTGGTATCTTCATTTCTTGAGATGATATTGATTCTCTGTTGGGGATTGCATGTGACCTTTAACCCCTGGGGGTGACTTCGCGGGATACAGGGGTGACAGGCTTACATGAGCAAATGTGGGAGTTTATTGCACATGACTTTGAGTACGTCTAGTACCTAGGGCAGAGGGTGGTACTGCAAATTGCGGAGGAGGAGGTGGCGGTCCCACCATCAGTGACCCTATGTAAATGAGGTGGGTGAGAGAGATGTCGGACGATGCTTGGATGACAAGGATGATCGACGAGCCCTATACGCATTATACGAATATAGGGGTAATCTACGATTATGTGAATTTTGTGATGTGTTGGATGATACCCTCTTGTATATATGATGTGGAGACCATGCCTCCACCCACCACAGCTTCGGTCAGGGGTACTAGTGCACTGATGGGATCGTCCCACAACTCAGGTGGTGGCACGTTGTCGTCGGTAGAAGTAGACAAGGCTCCAATCAATCATCTTAGTCCCCCTTCCTATAATTTTTGACTGAGTAGCGAGGATTCGCTGAGCACGTTGCACCGTCCTAATGCATCAGTGTCTGGGTTGACGGGGATTATGGATGAGGCCCTCCAGCCTGAGGTATATCCTTTTTCTTTTTGTATTATTGATTCTTATTTGCTTCTTTACTTACTGATTTATCTTTTGTGTTGCTTCTTTGCTTACAGTATGTTCGGGAATCGACCACCTAACTGAGGGATATCAAGGATTGGATGTCCTTGATGTTAGAGTATGTCAAGAAGTTGTCTCCTTCATTCTTTATGCCTCCTTCCTCCTCAGATGAGGGTTCGGGTTCTGGGAGTGAAAGACCCACTGCTCGTTCTAGGGATAAGCACATCCGCTGTGGGGGTTGAGGGATGGAGAGAGAGAGAGAGAGAGAGAGAGAGAGAGAGAGAGAGAGAGTTGAGGGTTTGGGTTAAGTTCCGTTTATATTTTGTATTTTTCTTATCTGCAAAATGTAACCAAGTGAAGCAAAATATAAGAAATATGCATTTTTTGGCATTTTTCTTTATTTAGTGTCTTATCCTATATGCACTTTTACTTTTATGTTGAGATTGTTTATTTTATGTAAAGATAGTAATAAGTACGAAATTGATAATGAAAGGCAAAAGGTTTGTTATTATTAGAAAAAAAGTAGAAGTAATTAAATCAGGAAAAAGATTTTTGAGTACAAATTTATTTTGAGAAAAATGAGTAAATAACCCGGGGGTAATTTTTAAGAATGAAAATTTTTCTGAAATTGATTTTGGTAAAAGAGAAGATGGAATTTTCCAAAATAGGGGGTTGCTGATGAACATACCCCTTGACCTGCCTATTGACATGGGGTCAAGTCAAATCATCCTTAAGACTTGATTGCACTTTTCTACTCATCAGATTACTCCTCTAGGGCTGAAATTTATTCAAGTTCCTAGAGCTTTTGTCTTTAGCTAAAGGTTTTGGGTATAAAAGTAGGGGTATGGGATGTTCTTTTTCCACCAATACCTATATTTCTCTTCTTTCATCATATTTCTTGTTCTCAAATGTCTCTTCCCGTGTATGAAGGATTTTGTTCTTACCTTGATGGTCTGGAGGCCATGTGCTTATACAATGTCGATTATGATGTTTTCAACTTAAGTCGAGTTTCTCTGTGGCTATTGGTTGCAGCGGTACAATTCTATTACAATGAGGACTATGTCTTTCATTTTGGCCTAGATGACGTCTGCCCCATGTTGGGGGTTAACACCAGTGTGAATACGTCTATGCTCGATTTTCCCATTCTCTCCAGGTATTCTTGTCAGAGTTACTTCACATTTCTCCCCTGGTGGCTCGATCGCCGGTTACTGGAGGGACTATTTCCCTTCAAGAGGTTATGTATTCAGTACGCTTGAGGAATTTTGAGGATCCTGGCTTTACTGGAGCTATCGCCTTAGGCCTTACTGCGAAGCTATTGTTGGTGATAGAGGACTTGACAATGGATCCCCAAGTGGTTGCGATAATGGCATGGTAGTCTTATCACCATAATCCTGCGGCGCTGGTGCTAACTGGGACCCTGAACGGTCTTGATGATTGGAAGGAGGGCTGCTCTAACTTTCTGAGGGGGAGACCGATAATGTTATTTATGTGTCTTGTAGAGAGGTTTCATATGGTTGACCCTCCTGAGTATCCCTTGGCGATTATGCCCGATTTCTTTGTTTGGCCTTTCTTCAGCTTCGTCCCATTTGTAGAGACTTTATTTAACTAGTTTGTGGAGCATGGAGTTCGGTGTCTTCACTGTTCAGTGCCATAGTGGCGGACTTGTTGCCTTTCTTACAGCTTGGAGAGTATCGGTATGTGCGATTGGTGGGCCTTGGGTATACTTTCGTTTATTCCCCCTGGAAGCTTTGGTGCCAAGTTGAGTGTGAGATAATTGTGTCCCCTTACATAACAAACTTATTTCAAGTGGAGGATTTGACTGAATCACTAGAGATGATGCTGGACTCTTTGTGGCAGCGCCATTGGCCATTTATCCATCCATCACAATCTGTGGGAGGGGCCTGGTATCTATCCGTGGACTACCTGAAGTGGTTATGGAAGTGGGTAGTAGAGAAAATTATATTGGAAGAGACCGATCAAAGATGGTTCATTGCTTTTGACACCATATAACACGGTGTTGTGGTTTCATCCAGGCTTGTCAGGGCGTACCACTTTATGGAGCACATACGGAATGTTAACCATAATTGGGAAACTTAGGGACCTCCAGGTTTGAGTAATGATGATGAAGTGGATCCATCAGGCAGTGAAGGTGATGCTTTGTGAAGCTTGGATGATTTCGGTGTTTTTCTTATTTTTTTTTCGGGGGTAGGGGGTGGGGGTGAATAATTTTTTTTGTAACTTGGTTTAGGGTTAGGTTTGTTTAGGAATGGTTTGGTTAGCTGAAAGAGATTATTAGTTTAACTCCCTTTACTGATACTTCATGTAACAGTGTTGTATTTCTTATTAGAAATAAAAAAAATTGATCATATTTTGTTGTACCTTTTGATGAGTTTTGCACTTGAATTATGTATACCAATCGCTAAGGCAGACATAATCCTTTTGTTCATTTAAATGATAAATTGAGTAGCCATTCTCGGAGGTTAGAAAAAAAATGCATTTTGTGAAATAGAAGGGGACCAGACCCATGTATGGTGTATGTGTTGCCTACAAACCTCTAGGGGTTTTGAAAATTTTCATAAATTTCATTTTGAAAAGAAAATATTTTTGAGAGGGTCAAGTCCCATGTAGTTCTGGGTAGGGAACATGAAGAATTTTTTACAATATAAGGGGGATGAGAAGAGTCATAGCACGCCGAGATTTCAGACTAAGGCTGAAATTTCTTGAGATAGTCCAGGTTGACTGGATGCTCCATCTCTTCTCCATCGAGGTCTCTGAGCATAGAGGCACCTCCTGACAGAATTTTCTTCATGATATAGGGGTTGCTCCAATTCGATTTGAATTTCCCTCTAGGGTCCGAGACGGGTTCTATGTTCTCTTTAATGGCAATGTCTCCTTCATGGACACCATGATCGTTGACTTTTTGGTTATATGATCGCGTTATTTGGCGATGGTACCCTTGTATATGATATAGAGCCTTCAGTCTCTTTTTAACCATGAGTGATAATTCATCAAAGAGGATCTAATGTCATTATTCTTCATCAATTTTTCTTTTGAGTAGGATGCGAAGGGAAGGTATTTCTATCTCGATGGGTAAGACTGCTTCCATGCCGTACACTAGATAATAAGGGATAGCCCCAGTAGGCATTATGATTGAAGTGCGGTAGTAACAGAGGGTGTAAGGTATCCAATCGGCCCAATTTCTACAACTCTCAGTCATCTTGATGATTATGTGTAAGGACATAATTTTATAAATATCCGGGGTAGAATCTAGGAATTTTCTGTTTGTCCTAGATCATAGTATGTATGTCTGATACCGCTACATTTTACACGTCAACACGATCATCCACGATGGCCTTGATCCGAATTCATGCATCCATCATCTTCACACGTGCATCATGCTTCATGCAACGTTCTGCTCACCCGTTCCCACTACTCCACTACGCATTATTGGTAAAAGGATTTATTAGAGTTGTTTATATTTGAATAAATATTTGGGATTTTTTTAAAAAAAAAAATTTTTGAAGTTTGAATTATATTTTATCAATATGAGAAATTTTTCTAAGTGTAGAAGCGGAGTGCCTCGGTCGACGAGTTCATTCAAACGAGCTGCCACTGTCGTTCAAGCGAGATAAGTATCTCGTGCGAATTCGTTCGAACGACACGTGTCCTTCGTTCGAGCGAGATGCCTATCTCGTTTCGAGCGACGCCTCTGCCTTGATTTTAGTATAAATACCAGTGTACCTTCTACACATTTTCCCAAGTCTTTTACGCATTAATTTCTGCATTTTCACAGCCCAGAAAACAGACTTCACTTTTTTAAGGTTTTATACCTTTTTGATTCACAAATCCATTCCCATATATTTGTGTGAATCCTTAAACCTTCAAGAGGATAGTTTTTACTCATTTGGAGTATCTTGTGGAGATGTCGTCTCTCTTCTTCATTGCTTCCCTCCTAAAAAGGGAAAGTTACAGCCGACGAATTTATGGAGAAGTCGTTCTCTTCTTCATTGCTGACGACTTGGAGTTCTTGCGGGAGATTCCAGTCGAGACATCAAAACCGACGCCTGAGGGTATTTCGTATGTCCTCTTATTTTCATTGTAATCCGTGTAACCATTTTTAAAAATTATAGTGAAAAAAAAAAAGGTTTTTCCCCTTTGGGGGATTTTTCCTGAAATTGTTTGTTTTAGTTTGCATGCTTTATTTTATTTGATAAATCATCTAGATGCATGTTTTAGGGTTTAACTAAAATTTGGGATTATTTAAAATTGGATTTTATTTGAGAAGTTGCAATATTTTCGCTGTAGCGATTCTACAAATTGGTATCAGAGCTTTATTAAAAGCGAGTGCATAACTTTTACATCATGGTTTTGAGGCTTATATTAGCGGCTTCAAAATCACCATTGGTTTGGGGTCGGAAAGGAGAAGATTTGTGTCTCTGAATACCGCACTCATCAACTAGTTCTGTGACCTCAGTATCAAAATGGATCCCATTATCTGATACTAACTCGTGGGGAACTCCGTATAGGAAGATGATGTTCTTTTTGTTAAACCTGGCAACTTTCTTGGCATTCAAGATCACGTATGACTTGGTTTTCTCCCATCTGGTGAAGTAGTCTGGCGACCAGGATGAATTCGTTACCGTTTGAAGCTTTGGGAGTAACCTTACCTATGATATCAATTCCCCAGGTGGAGAAGGGCTAAGGAGAAGTCATGTTATATAGTTCTCGAGGAGGCAAGTGTTTGATGTTAGCAAACTGTTGGCATTTGAAGCATCTTCAGACATAGGCCATTCAATCTTGAACCATTGTGGTCCAATAGTATCCTTGACGGATGATCTTTTTACTAAGAATGTGACAGTTCAGTTGGGGCCCGCATTCCCCACTGTGGATCTTTTGCATCATTTCTTCAACATCAGCCCCTGCTATGCAGTGTAAATGGGTTCCATTGAAGTTTCTCTTGAAAAGTGCTTTGTTTCAAATGATATATTGGGTAGTGTCACACCCCGCTTAATTCTGGCGTTGGCTGCCACCAAAACTAAGCCGGGAGTGAGTAAATAAAATATCATTCTTAGCATGAGACAAATATGAGACATATAAAATTAATCCACAAGATAAATGATAATCAATCCCAAAAGATAAACCATCAAAATAATTGATAAAAGATCCATCTCCGTGCTAAACTCAAAGTAAATCCATTCTCTAATAATATGAAACTGAATAATCTCCAACTGAATCGAGTGAAATAAGTGAATAAAACCCATACAACTTTGAAACCGAATGGCCCAATCAAAACCATAAACTGTGTCTCAAATTAAATACTAAAGAATGAAAAACTAAACTAAATCAATGCACATAAGGTAGAGCAACTCCAACTGCACCTCCAAGCAAATCTCTAAATAATTCTATGCAGCTTCTCCAAATACTATTTCCTGAAAAGTTAATCAACGCACGAGGTCAGAGCCCTGAGCATGAATACACACTACTCCCCTTAAATATGATCCTTGAACCCAAAAAATAGCATTATACGCAATAAACGTCATAATAGAGTATTTTAAATTAAAAGAGATAATTAAACGCGATAAATATAAATCACTAACTACCCGCAGAGATCGCCATTTAAAAAGGCACACCAATATGATTTTAAATTCCCAAGTCCCGCGAAGTTATTCTTTTATTAATTAACCCATATTATCAAATTTCTTAAATATTTATGTTCTTACTTCAATAATTATTAGGTATGGCGGTCTTCTTGCCTCGGGTGATAATTCACCAAAATTCATTATAGCGGTCCTCCCGTCACGGGTGATAATTAACCAATGTCACACTTCCCCTTGCCAAAACACCAGCTAAATCCGTTTAAACTGTCGATCCCCCACAATTTGACAAGGTTCCACACACGACATGACATAAATCGTCCAAGCTGACCCGGTTAAACTTTCGATCCCTGACACATTATGTCGCCGCAAATTTTAATACCCGATTTTATCTTAGGCATTAATTCTCAACTTCTCAATTGCACAAATTTATAAATTACCCCACCCTTTTAATCGACGTGAGATCCTCAAAATACCCCTTAGTTCCATACCTAAGGGTCTCCAAGTTATCAATACGTCCTACCCTATGTATAGGATGAATTTCTAACTTGAATCTCTACCTAGTCTCCTGCCTAGGCTAGTGTAATGACGATAAAATATCAAAAATCAGCTACCCCCAAAATGATACAAATTGTGATAATCTACCCTCACTAGTCCCATACCTAGAAGGCATAAATCATCAAAATGCCTACCCACTAGTCCCATACCTAGAAGGTATCCTAAAATATAGGGAGAGAAAAAATACCCAACAACTCGTCATCTCAATGACAATTTAATAATACCAACAAGTCACACAAACAATCGTAATTAATCAATGTATAAAACTATACCTGGTAATCCAATTCAATTAAATCTTAATTTAATTATCACGTGATAAACACCCAATTAATCCCATGTAATTGTTTTAAATTAATTACACCGAGATTTCATCACTAATACAAAAAAAATTCCAATTTCATCATCTCTACACAAATTACGTGAGTTATACGCCCCCAAATTCTTTTATTTCAAAACTAGGGTTTTTTCTACATGCAACCTACACCAATAAAACCCAAAATCCACTCATAAATCCTACGCACTCAAGAGTTATGAATATTAATCATATTAAAGGATTTCATAAAAATAGCCCCATGTTTTATGTGTCCACTTTCTCTAATTAGATTGCTAATTGATTTTAAGAAAACATTAAACTAAGGTTTAGACAACACTTAAAATGCATAATACTAAAGGAAAAGAATATAGTATTCATGCTTGAAATTAGTCGGATAAAAATCTGAGTAGAAGGTTGATCTCCTCTTGAGAAAACACTAATTGAATCTTCAAAACTTGCTAAAAGTTGGGGCTAGGGGTTGAAGATGGGAGAAAATATATTTTGAGAACATTACTGGAGAAAATTTGAGAGAAAGAGTATTTTTCGAAGTCCCATCCCCGTAATAGTTTGGTATTTAAAGGGTTTAATAGTTAAAACGGAATTAGGAGTCTAATCAACCACTTCCTTAATGTCATTCGAACGAGGACAACTGTCGTTCGAATGACATGCGGCGTCGTTCGAACGACATCAGCTGTCATTTTAACGACCCCCACATCTAAAAATGAAATCTTTTAAATTCTAACTTTTAATCTGATAAATACTCTTAAAACGCTCCTGCCAGTTAAATGATAAAAATCCTTATACCCTTTTATAATAGACCCGAATAATTCTCAATTGAAAATTTACTAAAAAAACCAAGTTAAACTCTTAAAGTCCATTAAATCCAAAATTTTATTTTTCTCCAAATTAATTTAAGTCAATTAATTAAAACGCGGGGTGTTATAGGTAGACATTTTGTGAATGGTGTCACGAACTTTCTTATTAGCATATTGGTATACCTACCATGTTTCAGGAGGTGCCAAATGTCATAGTACCATAACCCGACCATGTTGGAATCTTTTTCAGGAATGAGATCAATATGGTAGCAGTGGGTAGGCTTAACTTATTTCTAAACAAAGAAAAGGGCCATTTTTATTCCCACGGGCATGTCGATCATGGAGGCCAGGGTAGCAAGGGCGCCATCTAGGTTGTTCTTTGCACGAGGTAAGTCATGGAAGGTGACATATTTAAACGGGGAGGCTAGTTATTTTGCGTGGGCATGGAAGGATAGGAGATTTTTGTCTTTGACATTATATTTTATGAGGATTTGACCGGCGATAAGGGCAGAGTCTCAGTAGATGTATAGGTGTCGAATTCCTTTCTTGAGGTTGATCTTAAGGCCTACAGTGCACGTCTTATACTTAGTCATGTTATTGGTGCAAGGGAAGTCAAGTTTAATGGAAATATAGGTGTGAGAATCATCAGGGGTGATTAGGAGTATCCCAATACCGTATCCTTTCTTGTTGGCAGCGCCGTCAAAGAATATTTTCCATTTGAAGTCCTCCTGAGAGTTGAAGAGAATATCTTCGTCTGAGAATTCAGAGAACCAAACATCAAATTCTTCCATGGGATAATCAATAAGGTAGTCAGAGATATATCTCTCTTTCATATCTTTCTGTGTGACTCTTAAAATATCAAACTCGACTAGAAACATCAACCAACAAGCCATTCGGCTGGATAACGCAGTCTTCTCTAGCAAGTACTTGACGGGATTTATACGGGATACTAGTCTGATGAGGAAGGAAAACATGTAGTGTCATAACTTCTGTGTGACCCAAACTAAGGCGACACATGATTTCTCCAAAGCAGTATAGTTTACTTTGTACCCGATCAGTTTTTAATTGGCATAATAAATAGCTCTTTCCTTACGGGATTCTTCAATGTATTGGGCTAGCAAATCCCCAACTGTAGTATCTGTTACGGTCAAGTATAGAATGAGGGGGAGACCTGGCAGTGGAGACATAAGCACTGAAGGTCGGGTGAGGTATTTCTTGATTCTGTCAAAGGCTTCTTGGCAAGCCTCATTCAAGACTTTAGTTTAATTCTTTCAAAGAATTTTGAAAATGGGTTCACGGATAGAAGTTAGCTAGCTGATGAAATGAATGATGTTTTGTAGTTTACCCAGGAATCCTTAGAATTCCTTCTCTGTCCGTGGTGGTGGAACATCAAGTACGGCTTTTAAATTGGAAGGGTCTGCTTTGATTCCTAACTCCCTGAACATTAATCCCAAGAGTTCTCCTTTCGTGATACTGAAAATGCATTTCTGTGGATTTAGCTGCATCTAGTATTGCTTTAGTCTCTTGAAAAGATTTTGGAGGGCGAGAATAATACCTTCCCGACTCTTGGACTTAATGATCATATCATCTACATGGACCTCGACCTCTTTATGACTAAGGTCATGCAGGATGGTTGTGGTAGCCCTTTGGTAGGTAGCCCCGACATTCTTAAGTTCGAATGGCTTGGCAGTATACCAAAAGGTTCCCCATGGGGTGATGAAGGTAGTTTTCTCCTCATGGTTAAGGTTCATCTTAATCTAGTTTTATCCAACAAATCCATTGATAAATGACTTAAGGCCGTGGCTATTTGTGTTGTCCATAATCATGTAAATGTTGCTTAATGGGTAATTATCTTTTGGGGATGCTTTATTCAAATCCCGATAATCGATGAAGATGCAAACTTTCTTCCCGACTTAGGCACATGAACGATATTGGCAAGCCATGTAGAGTATTAGATTATGCGAAGGAAACCCACATTCAATTGATTGACTTCTTCATCTTTGACTTTGGGTGAGTATTCGGTGCAGATCTTCCTTAGTTTTTGTTTGGCCGATTGTCATTCTAGTAATGTTGGGATCTCATGCTGAGCTATTTCTGGGTCAATGTCGGGCATTTCATCATGCGAAGACGTCTACAAATTCTTTTAATTGTCCTTCAAAATATGCACACTCAATGTCGTTAAGGGTGGACCCTATCCTAATCTCTCTCTAATGGCTACTAGAATCGACATTAGTAACAACAGTCTCATCATCATTAATTTGCAAGAAGTTATGTTATTTGTTATTCTCCTTATTAAGACTAGTTAAGAATTATTCATTTGCAAAATCATTATCATTGAAGGTTTGATTATAATTAGTATAATTAATGTAAGGCACAACAAGATACTCGAAATATTTATTATTTCTTTTTCGGGAAAAATAACATTAAGAACCTCGTCAAAAGAGGTCTTAGTTACATTGATATAAAAAAAAAGGAATAACAACATCGGGTGAAGAGACCTGGATAGGGTAGATAGTAGGATCAGGTTGAATCTGAGCAGGTTGGACTGGCATGACATTCTAGTTGAGGAAAGGCATGCTAACAACTTTGATTTGAGTAGACGGGTCAGACGACGCATTATCTGAGAAGATCATGGAGAGACTCAGTCCTAGTATCTGTAGGTTGAATAAGTACTTAAAATCACTTTCCTTAGAATCATTAGTAATTATCACAACTTTCTCGATGAGAGGTTATACTACATATTGGCAGTCTTAGGCCCAAGAGTTACTGTCTTAAAAGAAGATTTTCAGCCCCAGTTTCATCTACTTATTGACATGGTCATACCATGGTTCGGGTAAGGTGTAAAAATTGAAGTCTTCACCTTCCTTGATAAACCTTCCATTCAAAGAGTTTCTTAAAACAATCCTTTCTTCTGCTAACCTTCTTTTCGGTTATGGTCATCGGAGTTCTTATGATGAGGGCTGGTAACCCAGTCCATATGGGGGGGAAACCATATTCAAGACTATGGGCTCAAGGATCCATTACTCATGTCGCCCTAGCCCTATTCTGGGATTAAAGTGCATGTTCTTGAACATATGAATCACATTGATGTTACCATGAGGGTTGTGTTCTGAATATACTTGGTCTTTGAAATTTTCTCCTCCTGGAAGGGGAAGTGGGTTAACTCTGAAGACAGAGAGGATCAATCCATTCATCCCATGTTGGATTTTAAATATTGGGTTACTGGTGCTGGCATTGTCTGTACTGTTGTCATCTCCCAAGATTATGATAACCTGGCCTTTGGAGAAGAATTTCCAATTCTAATGAAGAAAAGAAGATACCCCTCAGATTCTATGGATTAATGGACTACCAAGGTGTAGATTGGAACGTGTAGGTATGTCAATGACTTGGAACTCGGTGACAGGATTGATAGGTCCATCCCTTACTATGAGTTTTATGGACCCCATTACTTATCGGCGGGTATTGTTATAAGCACGCACGATGGTACAAGTGGGAGTGAGATCACTTACTTTCAATCCTAAGAAATTAAAAGTTCTGAGAGGACAAACATTGAGGGCAGATCTATTATCAAAAGTGGGAGTGGTATAGTCTTTCCAAAGAATTCAATGAAGATATTGAGGGCATAATTGTGGTTAGGGCCAATTTTTGGTATCTCCTCTTCGAAAAAGGAGATAAGTCCGGAAGAGGTTAAGGACCCAACCATGTTTATGGCTTCTTTAGGAGTGGTGGAATCATGAAACGTAGGCTTGGTGAGGAGCTTTATCAAATCATTTCAGTGCAACTAGGAGGAAATAAAATGCCCCCATAGGGTGATATTAGCTTTGGTTTTCTTGAGCTAGTCAAGGACCTTTCTTTCTTTGATGGTCATTTCTGGCATGGAAAGTTCTTCGATAATTCCCTTTGTCTTATCTGTCTCACTCACATGATTAATCATATCTTTATAGTGTCTCCCTGACCTAATTATGTGATTTACTAAGGTGGGGAAGAATAAGAACCCCATATCTTTATCTACCTCTGGCTAAATGGCCAGCTTATTGATTTCCACCAGATCTTCAAAGGATATTATTTGGCACAGACTGGCAAATAGACTTATTTCTTCCTAACTAGGTTAATCATCTGAATTGTCAAAGTCATCCCACCCTCTGGTGGCGACTATGTCCTCTTGACAAGAGAAATCCATGCATTAAATAACCTCGACGACTTTATCATACAAATCTTCCCACTCAACGTTGAGGCATAGGAGTGAAGGGACCAACCATCTTTGAAGCTTCAAAGTGATGAGTAGCTCATTAATGCTGTAAATTTCACATATCTATAGAAATGCATCGGCCATTATCTAGACCACATCATCAAGATTAAGTTCTTCAACAGGTACCACTCATTTATTTGACTCCCGAGACCATTTTCGGGCTTTTGTGAACAAGTCACAGAGTTTGAAACAATCAACAATCATCTCGATGGGTAATTTTACCCTAAAATCCATGAGTTGGTTCAACACAACTGGAAACTCCATGTATTTCCCTTTAAATTGAGTACGGAAGACAACATAGGCAATTATAAGGAGTGACAAAGATTGATTGCTGAAGTAGGTAGGGTGTAAGAGAAAATATGGGAAAACTTTAAGCTGTTTAGGTGAGATTATAGGTATAATGGGTGCTTTGTTGGGCATAACATGGGCAGATGGATCAAATTATGGGTCACTCTCTAGAAAGATGGCATTTTTATGCGTTGGAATGGGTTATGAGTGGTATTGGGTTTAAGATTGGCTAATGGGGTGATGATACCCTGATTAATTAGGCCTTGGATGACATTTCTAAGGTGGAAACATTGGTTGATAGTATGGCCAGCAGACTAATGGAAATCTCAATGGGCATCATCTTTGAAAATTTTAGGGATTGGATTTGGTAATGGATGGAGGTCCAGGGGTTTGATGAGGTTTTGGCTCAACAGGGCCTGGTAGACTTTTGACAAGGGAGCATGGAGCTCAATGTATTCTTTCTTAATAGGATTAGGGAGACTTTCTGGTTCCCAAAAGGTAGTAGGTTGGGAAATATTATTGATGGTTGAGACTGTAGTACAGGCAGGCTTCTCATACTTCTGGGGAGTGAATTTTTTGATCACTTTCTTCTACCCAGATTCAACTTTGGCAATGCCTTTCTTAATTTCTACACCAGTCTCTTGAAGGAATCAAAAGTGTGGGTAATATTGTCCTCCCATGGATTCTTAGATATGCATCAAGGAGTTTTTTTTACAATACTAACTTATTTTTTCCTCGAAAGGTCTGTTGCTCATGGTAGCAGCCTTCTCTTTCCACTTTCTTATAAAGATACTAATTGTTTCCCCAGGTTCTTCTTAAGAACCTCTAGATCTCGGTGCGTAACCTCTAGCTCCTTATTGTACTTCTACTGAGATATGAATTCTCGGGAGACATCCTCCCAACTACATAATATGGATTCTTCGAGGGATAGAAACCAACGTAGGGCACTTTTTTTTAAGATCCCCTAGAACATCTGGGCCATTATCTCTTCGAAGTCACTAAGGAGGATCATAACTCGGTGATAACTTCAAAGGTGAACAATTGGGGGGACCCTTCCCCCGTACTTCTTGATGTATAGCATCTTGAACTTCTCTGGAAGTCTATCTTTAGAATAAGTAGACATATGGGTGTAGTCCATGTAGTTCCCGGATATCTTGACTTGGTCAAACTTCTTCGACAGTAGATTGAGGTATTCCTTGACCTTATTAAGTTCCTCCTCCTTAGGATTCGTGGGTAGTGGAAGGTTAGCCCCTGGTTGGGAAAGGTTCGGAATAGGGATTTGATCTAGAGATAACCCATTGTCAGACAGGGCATGTGGAGCATCCTAATACTTTCTTAGGACCTAAATAGGATCGGAAGATCGTGGACCCATGGAACGAGAAAAGAGAACCTCATCTTCTTCGATAATATGGGCTCGGTGACTCTGCATCTCATGGACCTCGATTTAAAGGTTGTCAATCTTAGCACTGATCTGGGCTAAGATGGTCATCAGATCAGGCTGCAGATTTGGTGCTTGGTTAGTGTTCTCTATGAATAGTTTGTGAAGGTAAATCCCAAACTAGAATAAGATAGTAGAAGAACCGACGGAGCTTCAGAGCGGTTTGACGGAAGATCGAAGCCAAGCCAAACTTGGGTATGCAATCAGCCTGAGAGGAAAAATGTTTGAATTTATTTTTAAAAGAAGAAGGGAGAGTTTTTTTTGGTATTTTGGAAGAACGAGGAAAAAGGTTTTGGGTATTTTTAGATTTTCAAAAAAATGAGGGAAAAAGGACACAAATCTCAAGATGATTATTATTAATGTTATTATTATATTTGCTTAATTGCAGTAAAAATTCCAGATATGACCCAATCCTGGGAAAATAGGGTTTGAAAATATGTAAAACATGGTTAGACTTGTTTCCAGGCTCACGAACAAGTTCCTGTTTTGAAAAAAAAAGTGAAATCGTGCAAAAATTCAGGCGGTATGCCGACCCAAAATTTCGAAAGAGTTTCACACTGTAACCAGTGGACTAAATATGAGTTTCCTAGGTTTGACAACTGTATGAAGTTTATGAAATTATTGGGTTAGTGGAAGGGTTCCCCCTTTGGCATGACTTCCATGATATACCTCTTGCCTATAAGGGAAATCATTCATTTGTATGTGTGGACAAGCCATTTGATACACCTAAGTATACATAAATTTCCTCTTTATATACCTTATGGGGGGCAGTACGTGTGAGAGAAAATTCGATATACTCGATGTACGTGAATGAGTTCCCCTTTATATACCTCCCATCGTGAGTTCGGTTAAGTGGTATGGTGCGAGGGAAACCGTGCAATATATGTTGAAGTTATAAGGCCAATGGAAGGTGAAAGTCATATCTCTTTGGCTAACTGCGACCAGCAGGACAAGCACCCATTAAAAAATAACACCCCAGTACGTGACAAAATTTTGGTCAATATAGCCATGCTCTTCGTGATGTTGTGTGCAAAAATTCATGAGTCTTAATTAACATATTATTGAGAAAGAGTATTTTTTTATCATTTTTTGTTGGCATAATGAGTAGAGGGAATACTACATTAATGGGGAGCATATACAAGTATTATGAAAAGTAAATCTAGCATGGAGACTATACTACGCATGGATACATGTGTGCGATTAAAAGACATGGGAATATATACAAGTGAGTGTGTGTGGTAGTGAGACTATACATGGATTAACTACAAATGATGTGTGATATGTGTAAGTGAGCATATATATAAGTGAAAAAAGTGTGGTTGTGTGATAGTGAAGCCTAAGCATGGATATTCTAAGTGGCCTGTGAAGTATAAAGTGAAGCTAAGTGTAAGTATATACAAGTGTGTGAGTGGAAAGTGATATATACATGATAGATATATACAAAAAGGTAAAAGAGGAGAAAAGGAAACATACATGTAGGTTCATACGTACACATGCAGAAAAGAATAACGCCTATGCAAAAATAGAGACTAGTCCTCTTAAAGTCGTCCCCAGCGGGGGTCAGGGGGTATATCTCCCGAGGTGGATACCTCCTTCCTTCCCCCTTTCCCTGAGTGCATGCGGGATTGCATCCTTTATCAAGGCGCTCGGCCATCATCGTTGTGAGATGATATGTAGAGATAGAGTCGTCAACCTAATTGTTTCAAAATAGGCAAAAGAAATGTTGTCGCCTCGAGAGAAAGGCATCAGGGACAATGCTGATTCTTGTGAAACCAAGTAGTTCAAGGGTCCGGGGACTAGGTTACGGAATAAGAAGGTGTTAGGAACCCATCCTACACTTTTGGTCTTTCATGGGCATGTGTTAATCTTCTCCGGTTGAACTCCGTGATGTGTGTGCTTATGTGCATAACATAAATGGAGGACGAAATCGCTCGGCTCGCGTCATGGATAAAGGTGAAGCAAGGTCATCCTTAGGAGTGTTCCCAAAATAGTAATTAAAAGTATGATATGCGTGCTTGTCTATTTGCAAGTCATCATAGAAGAACGATTGTATATATCAGGCAAGACACAATCAAGCAAGCATATATATATATATATATATATATATATATATATTATGAATATATGATAAGGACAAAGTAACAAATGTATGGGGGAGGACTCGGGTCTAGGGATTTACCCAAGATGCCTATTTAGCCCGGGGGCATCAAAGTCCACGTAGTTCGAAGACAATACGAGGTTGGGTTTAGCCCATAAATCCAACTGGGGACTTTGTTTATATATGTGTGTGCAGAAAGAGATGTTTAAGTGTGAGAAATAGTGATGAGAATTCCCCATTTGGAATTTATATGTAAACCCTCTTTTTTTTTTTTTTGGGGGGGGGGGGGGGGGGGGGTTCTTATGAAAATAAAGTTTGTGAAAATAATAATAAAAAAAATTGAAATTAAGATATATGATGCAATGAAGTAAAGTACTAAAGTGAAAATGAAGTAACTAATGTAAAAATAAGAGAATTTAAATACAAAGGGGAATAATTAGACCTCCTTATGAAGACTTGAAGTGGGTCTTGATTGTAGATGTGTTGATCTCATGATGAGATGATGGTGGTTTGAGGAGATGGTGGAAATTTGCTCAAAACAGGTATGAAAATGATGGAAGGAATGTGGGAACTGGGCTTTTAAGGAGGGAACAACTCTGAATTCGAGAGAATTCCATCTACATTGCTGAGAGTGTTGTTTAGGGATGCTTTTCAAAATGAGGTCATGGCCTCTATTTATAAGGATACCGGGGGGTTCCATTTGGTATGGTTTTAGACCAACCAATAAACATAGAACTCCAGACACACTGCCGATAGGCAGGGTCCAAGGGTTGCCATTCGGCAGTCTGTGGATTTTTTTTGTAAAAATGATCATAAAATGCGAACTATAAGTTAGAATTGTGCATGGGGTGGATCGTTTTAAAGGGTATTCAGAGCCCTTTGAGAATCCATTAATTCATTCCCAAGTTTGGGAGTTAACCGAAGTCGAATGGGGCTCAGAAGTACTTGTTAGTCACTAGACAGGAAATTTCGAAGGAAAACAAATCATTCGTCCGAACCGTGAGGCCGATTTATGCATGAGATGGACCGTTGTAAGGGAATTCAGAACGTTCAAAGATTAAATGAGATTTTTCTCAGGCGAGAAAGTTGACAGGAGTCAAATGGGTCGCGGGAGTGCCTAGTGGCCTCTAGATGAGTTTTTAATAGTAAAATGAATCGTTCGTTCGAACTGTAAGGTCGATTCATGCATGGGGAAGATCGTTAAAAAGGGGATTCAGATACCTTTGAAGATCCAATGAGATTTTGCTCAGATGAGAAAGTTGATCAGAATCAAACGGGGCTCGGAGTGCCCGATGGCCTCTAAATCGATACTCGGAGTATGAGCTAGGGTTTGTGGTGAATGAGTGAGTGTTAGGGACCTAAGGAGGTCCTTACGGGAGTCCTAGGATTTGGTTTCTACATAAGACTTCAATTATTGGCTCTAAAATAATTTCTAAGGTCCACGCAACCACAGTTTAAATACTCGTGGAGTTATGAGGATTTAATTCTTGGCTCCTAAAGTCCCCAAGGTCTTTAATGACCCAACAAGAGTTACAAGGTTTAAAGCCTTGGATAAAATTATTAGTCAAAGGTCTAACATAAAAAATACTAAAGGAATTACTAAGAATTTCATCCTTGCTTCCACTAAAATTGACTAAGTTCTAAGGACCCGTAAGACTCAACCTAAAATGACCCTTTTTGCACAAAACATGTTTCCAGAAAACACAGGATTATGAAAAAATTTCAAAAACCTTAACAAGTTATTTTACTCAGCCCTATGTTTTGAAAAAGACTAACTTTAAAATATCAAAAGTCCTTTTTATGCCCACATCTCAAAATTTGAGACTTAGAAAAGCTTCTATTTTAAAAAAAAATTGGGGTCTAAGTGTTTTACATGCAAAACTATTGTTTAAAATTCAAGTTTTATAGAAGTGCCAGGTCCTAACTTTGTAAGAAAACATTCAGAGATTCTAGGATCCTTAATGGAACCTCGGACTTATGCATAAGTCTTTTATCCTAGCAAGTTAAGGTCCTAAGGTCTTAAGACCCATCATGGGACTTCAATTTTTTTCTTCAAATTTTAGAGGTCTTATAACCCATCGTGGAACTTTAGTTTAAAAAAATATCGAGTTCAGAGGTCCTCATGAAACTTCAAATTCAAAATTTTCCAAGTTCCAAAGACTTGTAACCCATCGTGGAACTTTGGATTCAAAAATTTCCAAGTCAAGAGTTCTTATGACCCATTTTGGACTCCATAATAACACTAAGTTCAGAGGCCTTAGGGTCCATTGAAGGACTTTAAGTTTAAAAATTCTTTTAGCCCAACAACCTTATGACCCATTGTGGGTCTCCTGTGTTAAAATGATTAAGTCTAGAGTCTTAGGAACTAATTAGGAGGGGGCTTAGCTATAATTTCTATTCTTAGGCTTTCTTACTTAGTAGGATAAGTTTCAAAGGTCTTAGGACCCTTATAGGAGCAAATTTCAAAATGAGGATGTCTAAATCTAAGGTCTTATGATTCTTCATCGATTTATCTTTTGGCATTCTTACGCAAAATTTATGGGAGTCCGGGTGTTTGTACAAAATTTTGGGCCCTCACTCCTAAAAAAGTACAAGTACAAGGGATTATATAGTTCTAAGGTCTTACGACACATTTCAGAACCTCAATTTTGACTTTAGAAACTTCACAAGTGTATAACAAAGGTCTTAGGAACTTCAGAAACACTTCAACAATCTAGCTACTAAAATCATTTTTACTTTATTAAGAAATCTTGGTGGGGTAAGGGGAGTACTACCTATTAACAAACCTTAAGCAAATGAATGCTATGCAGAAATTCCTCAACAAAGTAAAAATAAAGAAAGTATGAAGAACACGGAGCAATATTGAAATTGAGATTTCAAAAACCAAGCCATTTACATTAATAAAAGGTATGGGACATTATAATGAAAAGGCTTATGGACCAAAAAGAAAAAAAAAAGAAAAAAATTACATAAAAGTCGTCTCAAGGTTTAAGATTGGTGGGGTTAATAAGAGATTCACTTTTTGGGGGCTTGATTGGGGCTGAGAGGCGAAGACTTACTTCAAAGTTTTTTCTTCTTCTTCTTGGACCTGGGAGGAGGAGTTTTCTTCATCATCATCACCATTGTTTCTCTCATCAACTGATCTATCTTCACCAAACTAAGGAACTTCAGTAAATAACCCAGAAACATCCACATCAGGAAATATTTCCTTGATCTTAGCCTTGTAATCCTTAAATATAGAGTTGAACATGTGGAAAATTAATTTCTTTAAAGTCTCAAAGTCAATCTAAAAGTCTAAGTTTCTCTTCATTGTAGTGTGAATCTTCCCTTGGAGATCCTTGTGTCCATCTACATTTCTTGACCATAGGAGGTCATCTGGTCATTCAAAGCATTGAGATCAGCCATTAGCTACTTCAAAAGACCCATATCCACCTCGGCCTTTAGAAATTTATCTTGAACGATTTGAATCTTGAGGGACTCCACTACCATTGAGCCAATTCATGGTATTCCTTGACCTTGTCCATGGAATCCCGAGCAACCGCTAAAACAGGAAGCAGTATCCCGGAGATTCGTCTCATTCAAAAGCTTGTCCTCCTCTAAATCAGTGATCTTAGACCTCATGCCTACTCTCTCCATCTATAAGGAAGAAACCTCTAGCCTCATATTATTAATGATCTGGTTTATCTACAGTTGGACGAGTACCCATTTATCCTCCATCTCCATAAACTTATTCCATTATTTACTGCCATCAATGTCATTCATTATAAGAGCCTCTTACAAGTGATGTGCATGAAAAAGAAGAAATAAAATGAGAACAAGGTACAAAGAACCAATCATGCTAAGGAAAAGTAAAAAAGAATACGAGTATACCTTACCCTGTAAATGGATAAGTTCTTGGGTGTTAGCATAAGTCCCCCTGGCCCTCAGTGTGGCCATCATATCTAACTAGTTCATTTTGGCCATCGAATGGAATGCATCCAAGATAAAGTATGGTAGTCCATATTCAGTCCAGTCTGATGTCTAGAATACCTCTCTACTCCAGGGGACACCATATCTCCCCCAACTGCAATGGTTGATCTCCCACGTTGGCCTAAGACCTCAGAGGAACGCTTTAGACCCACATTTTTTTAGGGAACACCGCCACTTCCTTACATTTCGTAAGGGGATCACATAAAGAATCCTTAATGTTTGGGGTTAGGTGCTGCAAGTCCCCTAAAATAAAAGAACGACTCTGGTTACCCCAGAGGTTCCACATGCCCCGAATATTGCTTTCAGTTAGGGTAAGGTTTTGGTCACGGACTACAACACTAATTCCTCATAGGAGCCAAACCTTAGGTTTTCCTCCTTTATTATCTCTACACCAAGGATTAGAAGGTCCATCGATGTACTGAACTTAACACATTTAGTGGTTTTGGACCTCTTCTTCTTACTAACTGTGGCTTTAGTAGGGGTTTCCTTAACAAACTTCTTGTACATCCTTCATTCCTACCGTTCATCTAGTAGATCAATAATAAATTTGATTAATTTATTAGAAGAACCAAACATGAGGTACTAATGGAAAGAGAAAATCCAATTTACTTACTGGGAGAGAAATTTGACTCTAGCAAGATAACCTCTTTGACTGAGGAGAGGACCTTTTCAAGTCCTGGGGGAAACTGAGGATTACCCTTGGGCTGGTCAAACTCACACTAAGAGGCCTCCAGAACCTCAGTGGATGCTTTCCTCTCTCAGGACACCAAGATAAGGGCCCATACCCCATCATATTCCCAACCACGATTTTGGGGGCCATATGAGCCTTTCCTAAGGTCATATCCCTAGACTAATGGCCCAACCCACTATTGAAAAAATGATTGGTTGTGATAAGGATTTCAAAAAGGGTAGAGGCTAACCTTTAGGCCTCAATTATCCTATCCACTTCCTCTTGAGAAGGCTCATCACCCACTACAAAAGAAAGGATATTGTTGAGACTCATGACTTAGATGAATCAATAAGTGTAAAAATAGAGGCAAACTTTAACTTACCCACAATCGAAGGAGTACACCAGAGGTTAAGTCATTAGATTGGCTCAATACGGTCTAGGGTGGACTAAGCTCCACCAACGAAGAATAATATATCCTTACATTTCTTGGGAGAATTATGCCTATCCTTGAAAAAATATAGTGACCTTTAGATCTAGGTACTTCAACCCCTTGTCATTTGCTTTGTTCAGCTCATGGATCATGTACAACTTGAAGAACTAGTCCAGAGTAATGTCATACTTGCTCTTTCTTGATTCCCTAAAAGCTAATATTATTTCTATCAAAGATCTCCAGGATTTGGACACCAACTGAGGATGAGCTATCCTCATGGTATTTAAATCCTCATAACATGCAGAGGTAAGGGGAAGCTGAATCCATATTGGAGGAAACATTCGTTAAAATATATGTACTGAGCCACAATAGAGAAATCCCTATCATTGGGCTTTGCATCCATCAGAATAATAAATTCAGGATTCCTCTAATTTTTCTGGATGTCTACCAAGTCATACTTCGTAATTCGAGTAGCTGATTGGGATCCACTAGAAAACTTAGGGTCATTATCCCCCAAATATCGATTACCATTGTACTATAAGGGATGGGCCAAGAAGGGATAGTTGAGGGTTAACTACAGATAGAGGCTTTAAGTCCAATACTTTAGAGATATACATGTTTTTGTCAAACATATTTGAAAGAAAAATGGGAAATAACGAATTTGTTTTCTCGAAGAGTTATAAAAGAAAACATACTTGAAGTGAATGGTGAAGGATTCAAGCCAGCCCAAGGGGATCCTTTATATGCCCCAAGGCTTTACACTTCACTCGCTTGTTCCCCAAGGCATGTACCATTAATGCCACCATCCATTTGCAATATCCTTCACATTTAAATCTAATTATGACGAGATTCTTGGTGATTAGTTACATACTTACCTTCAACTTACGTAATAGATAAGTGTTGCCCCTTGTAAACCATACAACGGACAAAAAGGGCTACTGATTATACAAAATTTAACCCCCTACTATTTAAAAGTCTCTTAGACTCCTCAATTATCCTCAGGCGAGTAGAGAGGTCCCATTATCAATCCCTGAACTCATCCAGACCACTACTCAATCCTAAAGACCTCCGCTACTTTAAAAAAGGTTTATAGTATTATAGCATACTTCGATCATCTCCTCATCCTCCTCCTCGAATAATGATTAGTTATTCTAATATGTCTCCTCAACCAAGGTTAGAGACCAGATCACTAGAGTTTTGTTGTGTCTGATGCTCAGAGAAGACCTCAGCCTAAAAAGAAATGATCTCCTAAGGTTACTTAACCCTCACCACAAATGGGTATGGCTAAAAAATTCCTCATAATTGACCTATGAAAATCCAAGGGTAGTCTATAACTCCCAAGACTCTGACAAATATCCTGCGACCAGTTTAGCGGAGTAGGTGGAAAGTGGAATTCCACCTACCACTACCATTTAAGACCACTAGCATCCCATCCACATTTAATTCTACTAGTAACTACCTTAAACCACCTGCAAAACCTTTGGACAAAACTCTACCTCCTTGTTGACGCCGTCAGACCTTAGAGATATCACAACCAAGCTATGATAGTACATTCTCTCTCTCTCTTGGATTTTTCATATAAATAGAAGGCTGAAAAAACATTTAAAGCCACGTTTAATTCATCATGCTTGTAGAGAACCAAGAGTGTTAGTATTCGTTAGTGTTTTGCTCCCTTTAATATACTCCCTTAACCCACAATTGTGAGCATAAGCTTGTAACTTGCGATCATTTTCAGTTATCTTATACATTATATACGTTCTTGGCCCCTAAATCAAGACTTAGGAACCCTTAGATAAGTCCATCAATTACTTCCTAAGGTCCTTTGAATTGTTGACAAAGGTCGTAAAGGACCTCAAAATATCTTGACCAAATCTCATGAGGTATCATAGATTGTAATAACTCTTTAATGATCTAATAAATAATATAAAACCCTTTGGCGCTGTACTTAGAATCCTCATATTAGGACTGAACCACTTTGAATACTTATCTAAACACTTTGACACTCCTCTCTATTTGCCTGTGTAGAAGGGATAACCTTATTGCTGAAACTATATCATTTAGTCAGCATCATAGTGTCGATTCTTGGTATGCTCTAAAAGTTTAGAACAGTATCAACATTATGATTCTGAATTAGTTCTTCTATAATAAATAAGTTAAATCGACATCATAGTGCCAAAACGGTATAGTGTTTATGCATCATGGTGTCGATACAATAATATGATGCCAAAAATTCTAAGAATTCTCGACACAATAATGCCAAATGAGTTCTTCTATAATAAATTCTTGTATTGGCATCATAGTCTAAAAAATGCTATATTTTTTCAGTATCATAGTGCCGAATTATGCCGTAGTTCTCGACACTATGATGCCAAAGGTACAATTACACACTTTTAATCCTAAAAAACCCATTAATGGTTTTTCATCGTTGAAATTTGAATTCACTTATTTTTTCTTGATGGTTTTTTACTTCCTAACAAATACAAAATCATCTCTAAGGTTTTTTATTCTTAGTGTTACTTATAGTTAGGGTTTGAATGCATTGTTATTGTTGAAATGTTGAATATTGGGATGGATTTAATGATATCTAAGAATGTGATGTACCAACCTTTGCATATAGTAGAGATTCTTATGGGTTTTAAGGCTTGGTTTGGTTGGTCTTCTTTATTGGTTTCAGTTTTGGGTTGTTGTTAGGATTTATGTTGTTGAGAGCGTTAGGTTAGAGAAAGAAATAAGAGGAAAAATAAAAACTTTGGTCCAATATAACGTATATATGTTTAACCAACTGGATGGTTGTTCCTGGGGTGAATTGTATAAGTTTTGGTGTTTTATATGGTGTTATTAGATGGTGGTCCCAGAGAGCAATAATTGTGATGTATTTAGTAACACCCTTATCCTAAGATCTACTTTGTTAAAGTTATTTCGACTCGAGCGCAACCCATCTACACTTATCTTTTATAAAACCACTTTTTCATGAAGAAAACTATCTTGAAAATAGTAAATATATATGTTGAATCATTTTAAAATGTAATGAGTTTTAATTCGGAGTCATCTTCTTGGCAAAGGACTTAAAAGAGAATTTCAGAAATGAAGTCCTATATTAAAGGTTTATGCAAATGTGAAATTATATATCTCTACCTAAAAATTCGCTTATGAGGACTTCTCACGTAAGAGGTCCATGAATCCTTTCCCTCACTCTTAATATCTAAAATTATCTCAATCGTCTCAATCCCCCATCTCCTAAATTGTAAGGATTCAATCTAAATAAACCATATAGACCTATTAGTAATGAAAAAAGTATCAATATAAGGGGAAAAGGGGACACATGTGCCAAGAAGAAAGAAAAATAAGATGGTTCATATCCCTCTTGTGCGGGAAGTCCGCGCAAGAGCATTATTCTATCACTACATGGCATATTAGATTATACGATACACAATGTGAGAACGGACAATTGGACGAATTTTGGTGCACTAAAAGATTTGATGGATCACTTAGGGTGTTGCTCGGAGCATTGCATCCTATAGTTTTGCCAAAGTCAATAAATTCGGATTGTTGTCGTGCTGTTTTTCGATCAAAGACTGATATCACCCAACCGAGTTGATTTAAATCGTTGGATCAACTCATGTGGATTCGTAGATGGTGAATTAAATATCTTACAATGAGATGCTTCATTCGGACCATACGATCGGGATATAATCCGAATATATATGATGTAATGACTACTGAAACTCACATGTTCAATGGGTATTATTCATGAACATACTCAAAAAATGATCGTCAAAAGAGTTTGAAGCCTCTATTTTGAACTCACAAAATCATGTGTTCTCCTCACCATGTTTTCTGTCTTTGGTATTACTGGGTTTACATTTCGTAATGTTCCTTGTATCATTAATTAATACATAAATTGAACCAAACACTTGACACCACCATATTGTATCCCAATAGAAAATTTCAATCAAACTTGTTTGTGCATTCGTGGTTCTTTTATTGGAAGGGAGTAAATATTACCCAAAAGACACTGTCTACGAACGGGGCATGTAGTAACTTGAAATCATAATTTTCTATTCCTACTTTAAATTATACATACTCGCAACTATTTTGACAATAATATTATGAGTGAAGTCTTGGTTTGACTCGATTGTTTTTAATGGAAAAAATTTCACTAGTTAGAAAAATAAGGTCGTGTTCTTTCTCACATCAATAGAACAAATTTCCATTGTTAATGGTGGACTTGACTCAAAACTCGAATCCACATCGGGGGACACAATGAGGAAATCAATAAAAAATAGACAAATAGAAAGGATGTGATATTTTTGTATTGAGGATTTATTATCAATGTAGTATCATAACCAGTATATAATGCACATTGAATGATTCCTATGAATAATGAGTTATGAAAGACACTCAAAAATAAATATCAAAACGAGGACAAAAGTACCACAAGTTATTCATTTATAATTATAAGAATAGTAAAATGACAAATTATAAATTTGTCATTGAATAATACTATGAACTCACATAAATAGTTGGTAATCTTAAGGCTGTTGAAATAATCTCCGAGATAAATTTCAAGGGAGTTGATTGTTTCAAAACTTACCTCAGCTTTAAATGGATTTAAGAACAAACTCAATCATGATGACAAGACATATACTATTGAAACTCTTCTTTGTGAGATTCGTTTTGAAAAAGATTATAGCAACTCGCATTTTCCATACTTATAATGACCAATTTTAAATATAAAACATACAAATCACGAAAGAATTAAATAACATTCCCGAAATGAACAATACAATAACGAAACCATGGTATCAGGACATAAATACATAGTTAGATCCAATAATTATTCGAAGTAACACCAACCAAGCAATCTCAACCATAACTTTGGATCCCCAAATAACTAGTACCCAGAATCATAAATACTAACATAATATTCTCTACGATTTAAATAATAATAATATAAAATGAATAGGAATTAAATAAATAAACCTTACATTAACTCTAAAGAAGTATATGCAACTCACGCCCTTAACTCCCAATAACTAATTAGCGGTCTCAGTTCATATGACGTGCCACGTGATAACATGAAATATTAACAACAAAAGTTGATTAGGACCACAGAAAGAATACCACTATATCATCTTAAACAAAAGTGAGAATATAATTAAATATCACAATTGTTAAGTTATCCATGATTTACAGGGGACGATACCTCATACTCAACTCTACATCATTATGCGATGGTTTATTGTTTACCGAGGTATGCTCTCTTACACCGTTACTCTTAATCATAATGTATACTAGTTTCATACTTAATCTATCTCATATCCTCACGGGGACATGACACACACATAAAAGCGTCATAGTCACCAACCAATACTATGGCATTTATACCCGCAATCTTATTGCAGGCACGAAATGCACACATAATCCATCATTGTATCACCCAACCCAATGGATGTTTGTACCACAGGCTTTGAACAAGTACACACAATCCCCACAGAAACCCTCATATGTGGCAGATACTACTACAAAGGTTACTATCCTCAACTCCCTACATAGGCACATATATCCCACAATATATATTATTTATACATTTTTGTCACGTATACCCATTCTCTCTTTAGTTACCAAAATATAGTATTATTCCTTACTTATTTTCAAGTAAAAATATGATAGCATTATCTTTAAAATCCCATGTCTTAATACTCTCTAGGCTGTTGATGATCGGTACAATTTGTAAATAAAGATTTTGTCGTTGGGTGTTTTCCGTCTAACAAAAATCACAACTTGGTACACTATAGAGTGTAGCGGAAAGTAGGGGTCAAATCAACATGGAACGCATTTTAGAATTCATTTAATTTATTACTTAAAAATGATAAAATAGAATATGATCTATTTTGGATTTTTGAGACTTGACTACAATTAAAACTAGGCAAAAAGTTAAGTTAACTACTAAAGATTAACTAAATGAGTTATGGTACATTTCCTCAGCATGAATTAAGGTAAACAGTTCAGATCACATTTAACCTATCATATTCAATTGAGACAAAACATTTGAGATGAAGAGGCCAAACTTAAAAATGAAAGATTAAAATTTCAATCAAGTATGGTGACAAATGAATTAAAGTTCCTTTTTGGTTCATTCTTCAATAGAAAAAAGTTAAAACTTCCATGTTCAAACTCATTTTGGTATATTATTTTCTAAAATATTTATGTTCTTTAGTATGGTCTACTTTTAAAACGTTGAAAAATACCTTGAGTTTTGAATAGGAACCAAACCTTTACTACATCTTTTTCAACCATATGATATCCTCATACATCTAAGATAGTAGTATGTGGTTACATAGCCTTAATATAAAAGTGCTCCTCCATTTAATAGAAGATTTTATTAGTATAAGATTTGAATACATTTGTTGTGGACCAAAACCAATAGTGGTTGTGTAACGTATTCCAATAGTTGACGCGCTCTTTGAAGACTATGGTGCAAAAGAGTTGATAGGAAGTTAGTTCATTTTGTGATTATAAGTCATTTTTTCCTATTTGGGTAAATCTCCATCATAGTACATTTTCATTTATTTCGGCCCCGGGTATTTTCCCATTGACTTGGTTTTCCTCATACATCTATTGTTTTGTGAATTGATTTTCCTCCCCACATTATTAGAAGCACTTGCCTTAAGAGGAAAATAAAATTTATTAAATTTTTATTATTAAAAAAAATAATTTCTCAAATAAACCTTTAGATTGTTTATACACTTTATTTTTTTTAAATTGAAATTATCTTTTGAAATTGTTAACTTATTTTTTATTTGGGTAGTTAACTTCGAGGGATCGCATTCTTAACATTATTATCAGCTAACTATAGGAATTTTTGCATTAGAATTCGGCACTTACCTATCTGAAAAATGTGTGGATATCTTTTTTATATATCATCCTCTCTCTCTTAGGTGGACTCAACTTCACTGTGGTGACTCAAATACTCAAAAACTAATGGAATTATATTAGACCAAAATACCTTCCCTCTTCAATCCATGATACATACTTATTTATCGGCATATGAATCTTTAGAGTAGAAGTTGATATTGTTGAGGTCTATATTTACGACGTGACACCCCTTAAAATCTAAGATATATTGATCAAGTCTATAATAAATAATACATGAGTCTAAAAAAATCGAATATCATTTGATATCACTACCATCATGTTGTGATAAAGCAAACGAAAAGATATTTAAAAAACATAATATAATATGTGCAAAAAAATTAGCAGAGTTACTATAAGAGGAAGAGTGAGAATTTCATCCTTTATAAATAGAATTTGAGTGATATAGAATCCATTTAAACTCAAATGTGAGAGATCATATGCATACGAAAGAACGAGTATACAAAAATTTAAAGAAGATAATTTTTTGTCCTAACATTATTGCTCTCGTGCATGTGATTATGAGTACTCTTAAAGATAAAACACAATTCACTTAATATGAGGGATTTTGCAGATATTTTTAAAGAAATAGAAATATATTGAAAATGCAAAAATATGATATAATGTTACTTCCCATTGCATTTCATGTACAATAATTAATCAAATTTATTTTAACATATCTATATATATGTTTTTTTTTTAAATATGTCCATTATTCCTATTGGGAGACATCCTTGTTTTCATATGGGACCAGGAGGATCATAGGATTCCAAGGAAAAGGAAAACCAACGAGTTTCATGTGCTTCGGTGTTAGGAGGATCACATGAGTCCCGAGAAAATATGTCCCAGCGATTTCCACGTGTTCGGATGTCACTATTTTCTAAACCTGCATACAAGTTTGAGGCATTCCGACCGTATGAGAATATGAATATGAATATTAATATGAATATGAATGAGCATGCATGTATCTATCAAACCATATATAATCTCATTTTAAGGTGTTTTTCATTTACTTTACTTAAAAAGTAATGGTTCAGGTATAAAAAAACCTTTTTCTTTAAAATTGAAACCAACAATGTCATTATTTTTGTTTCATGGTGATACAATCCATCCCTTTTAATTATGTATTAATGCGGCTACCCTGGAATCAACTCAAAGTTACTTCTTTCTTAGAAAGAAGGTAGAAAGGCTTCCAGATAGTGGAAAGAAATGGAACATGCGTAAAGATGATAATTTTGTGGAACCAAGATTGCCAAGCAATTGAACCCGATGGGTAGAAAATTGTAAGTCAGTTAGAATACTTTGCTCCACAATGATAATTAATTTTTTTAGACTCAGAGGACTGCAGGAGAGTGTCCAAGGAAAATCTCAATTTTTTTTGGACAAGAATTCAGGTAATTCTTATTTTTTTTTATATATAATATTCCCTTAACTTATCCTATCCTATCCTACAACTTCCCCCAAATGATCTTATTATAACTAATATATTGTTTATTTTATTTTTGGGTCAATAAAGGTTCTCCCAAAGTTTTAATCCTATGTGCTTCCAAATTATGGAAATTAATCGGAGGAACTTTAAGTATCATATTAAAAAGGAATATTATAAGGCACATGACAATGACAAGATTTAGCGAATTTTTGGGTAAGGAAAATCCAATGGTATGGAAAATTAATATGTACTTTATATTTACTACACTACACCAAAACAGCACGATCATAAGCTCTATATCATGATTATAACACTACTGTTGTGTTACAAAAAAAATTACTAACACTAAATTACCGTTACAAAAAAGGTGTGGGAAAGTAAATTACTAACATTTTTTTACTGTTACTAAATTATGTGTTACTAACACATCCCTACCATTACTAAAGTTTTACAAATTTATTCAAATCCTAACATATATCAAGAATTAGTAACAGTACAAGTCCATTACTGATATTGATGAATTTTTCAAAAATAAATAATATATGTTTTATTAATCACAATAATGAATAAAATGGAAAAATTAATAAATATCAATCACCAATAAGATGACATTCAATATTCCATGATGCTAATAAAACAAGTTCTTTATGATCAAAAATCACAACATAAAGTTTGTGTAATACTAAAATGTTTGTTTCCACCATGACAATCCAAACAACAACATTTCAGGTGTAGTGGATTAATACAGAAATTCGTAGTGTAACCAAAAACATAAAATAAAGAATACAAAAGCCTCATTGGGCTACCCTATCATCTCTGCTAGTCATGTTTCTCAACTCCATTTGTTGAATTTCAATCCGGCTCATCACTCGCGAAAAATATTCTCCTGCAAAAGACATTTACGAGGTGTCTTCTTTCAGATGCCGCTGATGCCAGCAAGGAATTCTTCATCTGAATATCATTAATTTGTTGCAGCTAGGGCTGTGTTTTTTTTCCGAACATTCCGATTTTTTCGATATCCGATCCGATATTTTCCGATTTTGGAACGTATATAAGGTTTTCGATTTCCGATTTTTCCGAAAAAAGTCGGATTGAAAATTGGAAATAATTCTGAATTTCCGACTTTCCGATTTTTCCGATTCCGATTTTTTCGAAACTATGCCGATCTGATTCTTCCTAATATTTTCCGATTTTTTTTCCGATTTCCAATTTTTCTAATTTTTTTAAACATTCTCATGTGTCCCACATCGGCTAGGAGAGGAAGAGAGGCCCAAAAAAGTTCTCTATAAGAGGAGAATATCCCTCTATCATCTACACGAATGAAGAAAATGGTTAAATCCTTACATATTTACATGTTGGGTTAAATCTTTTGTTTTGATTTCTTTAAAATGAGAATTTCGAGTAATCGAAAATCCTATATTGATTTTTTTGAAAT
This sequence comes from Sambucus nigra, assembly GCA_949130495.1. Lineage (NCBI taxonomy): Eukaryota > Viridiplantae > Streptophyta > Magnoliopsida > Dipsacales > Adoxaceae > Sambucus > Sambucus nigra. The sequence continues at coordinate 214,923,953 of OX422214.1, read as the reverse complement.
TTTGGAATTTCCAAAATTTCTGAATTTTTAGTATATCTTTTGAATTTCCGAATTTTTTCGATTTTTTTCTGATTTTTCCGAATTCGGAAAGTTTTTTGATTTTCCGAAAAAATTGGATAGGAAATTGGAACAAATATTTTATTTCCGAAAAAAATGAATTTTTTTCCGAAAGGTCATTTTCCGATCCGATCAGGCCGAAACACAGCCCTAGTTGCAGCAACCTGTGGAGGGAAATTTTAACGTTGGTCTGCAAAATTTGACTAGTTATTAACTCCATGAGATATAGATAGTCACAATTTTATGCCCCCAAAGGAGGCATGGCAGAATTATTCCTAAAATACCCCTGTACACCTGCGAAGTAATAGTCTTGTTGTCACATTAGGCAGACACCAAAATAGTCTATGGATCCACGGAAAAAGTTTAACAAGAACATGGAGAGACTAAACGACATAGCGTAATCTCGTACCAGAATCAGAATTATGACATAAATGCCCTGGTTACCAGAATACGCAATCTCATGAAGCACATCAGAGTTCATAATGCAACAAAGAAAGTTATATCCATATAAGTTACATATAAAAAGTAATAGTTTAAGGGCTTCTCACTTCTTCCTGAGGAATTGGCCAATTTGAGCCTCCCATTGACCACATTTGTGCAGTGTTACTCCTTTGTATTTTGAGCTACCACTAGAAAGTCCAGTGGTCTGGCGACGAAGTGAATGAACAAATTCTTTTGTCAAGTTCTTCATCTGTAGATTAGTTGAATGAAGATAAATATGCAAATTGTTTAAAATAAAACTTCCACTTGCTATTGATCAACATTACTCTACCTCTTTCATATCTTCATCATAATCGCTTATAGTAAAATCAATATCAGCATCAAGTCCTCAGAACTTAATTGCAGCACGATCATAAGCTCTATATCATGATTATGACATAAGTAAGCAAAAGTCGCATATACCAACCAAAAACTGAACTACAAAACAATTTTCTGACTAAAATAATCTCACCTAGCTGCAGCATGATCCGTGTCAAATCCACCAAAAATAATGCAAAAAATATTGATCAAATAACTCCATCCGTTGGTATACTTTGCAAATAATCAAGCATAAGCATCAGTTGCTTACCCAAATACACTTGTTTCCTAGAGCCTGCACAAAGACACAAAGACAAACACATTCAATTCAATAAAAGATTGTTCAGTAAAGCGATCCAACATACATCCATAACTGGAATCCAATGATATGAAGAAATCATTTCATCCAAGGGTGTAAATGAGTCGAGCCGAGCCAAATAGGATAGTCAAGCTTGGTTTGAAAATGATTAACGACCTTAAAGATGTTCAATCTTATCTGATTGAACACGAGTCAAGCTTGGTTTGAAAATTTTTAATGACCTTAAAAATGTTCAATCTTATCTGAATGAACACGACTAGCTTGATTATCAAATAACTGAGTTTAGAGGTAAAGAAGTTCCAAATTTTAAAATCCAACCGACTAAGGAGAAAAATATGTTGAATATATTCCTCATTGCCATTTTTTCAACAAAAGCATTGAGAACAAATAACAAGACAAAATATCTAGTGATATGATGGTGTTTCCTTTCATCTATATGATGCAAGAAAGGAAATTGCTTTGAAAGCAGCTCGAGTTCTAATTCTTGCATCATATAGTTCCAAACAAGGACACTTCTATACAAAGAAAAAAGAAAAAAAAGCAATGGTTCCCTAGAACTATAGATGATGCAAATGAAGAGAATAAAATTTCACTCACCCCTCGCAGTTCCATGATTCAAAGCGTTACCCAGTGAAAGAATAGTTTGCATCATTCGCTTCAACTTGACTGAATTCCTGATCTGTTACGAACAGAAATCAAAATGATTTGGGAGAAAACAATCTTCACAGAAATATCTTTACTATAATAAATAAAAAGCAAAGAAAAGAGGCAAAGGCAAAATAGCTCACCTCTTCCGATGTAGAATTTACAATATTTAAGGTATTTTTAAGGTCATAAATCTGAAGAGGCACAAAAAGAAGAATTAAAAAAATTGTGACTACAACAAAGAAAAGAACAAAACCAGATGGTGAACTTCAACTTCTTCTGACCTGGGAATGAAATTGAATTTTGAAAGAACAAACTCTGAGCTTGGACTCTACCCGTGGAACTTTCATCAACTCCAAAAAAAACTGTCACAAAAATGTCTAAAGCATGTTCATCAAGACTTCATGACATAATGACCTTTTTTGTGGATTAAGTCAAAATGACCTTATTTTATACATGGATCTAGTTTGAATTTTTGGAAAATCTAAAACAGTGATCTAGTGTAACAATTCAATTTCCGAAAAAGAGTTGCGTGCATAGTTTTCTTTGACCAAAATCAGGTTTTTTTATTTTTTTCAGCCTCTTAGCTTAATGTTAAACTCTCAAGGCTGAAACGTCTAAAGTATATTATTTTTTTGGCCTTATTTAGTTCATATATGCTAAATATCGGATATTTTGACCATTTATCATGATTCATTATCAAATATATAATGAACTCTTTGATATTACTGATATTATACAAAAACAATAATAATAAGCTGAAGTAAAATTTCATTAAAAAGAATAAAAAATTTACGCCCATTAAGCATTAAGGGTGTGTTTGATACCACTGAAATTTTTGGTAGGTTTATAACTATATAACACATATTTTATATATTTACCATTATCTTAGGAATTAGTTCTATGATTTGGAATTTGTATTTTAACTCTGTCTTGTAACCATATCTGATATACAATATACTAACAGCTTTGGGTCTCGACCAAATGTCGAACCAAATACAACAGACTTAGGGAACCAAACACAGTTGAGCTGTTATTATGGCCGCCAACAACTCTAATCCCTCTGCAGTGCTCACCACTTAATTTCCATTAAATTTATATCTACCAATTTATATTTTGAAGGCCCAAATTGTCATTTTAACTCTCAAATCACATGTTGCACAGCCTAACTCCTTCCCTCATTCCTTGCAACATAGAACAAATAACAGTAATAGTAATGTTGATGAGTACTACTCACCAGGACCCAAAACAACCCTTGATCACCCTTTCCACACGATTCCAACACAGCTAAATGATAATATAGACACAGATAACAGCACAGACACACGTAATGTCAAAGGCGTGTGTCATGTTGAAGGCACGGTCTAGTCTTGTGAACATGGGTAATTTTCTAGTACATGCATAAATTTTTAGAAGTAGATCTTAAATGTACACTTAACTCTAAATCAATATCAAAATATAGGATTGAAGTTTGTTATCCTTTGAGAAACATTGATCTTAAGGATACAAGATGTTTCAATAAAACTTCGGTTTACAAACAACACACGAACCATAGCACTTCCGTTTAAATCCATGTTCTTTGATGGATCTTCCTCAACCCATGCGTTATAGACCATTCTCTTTCATGCTTCAAATCTGATCATGTAACTCTTATGTTCTAGTGCATTTATTAGTCTTCCTCTCACTTTTTTACTGATAGTATTGGTTTCCATTACAGTTGAGTTAATATTATATCAGCTACATAACAGCTACAGAATGGTACATTTGAATAAAAAGATAAGAAGAAAAGAAAAAGTGTCTAGGACCAATTGAACTATAAAGGAGAACTGCAGAGTAATATAGAAATGAACAAAAACTCGAAGTTTGGCTTACCATCAAATCAGGCAAAGGAGCCTTAACTTTAGTAAGCATGATTTCACAATTATATGCCCTTCTCAGGTCGATCTTTAAGATTCATATATATTTCATGAGACAACAAAAAAAGGGATAAGTGTTCTTCAAATGGTAATTGTTATTAAAATAAGAAATAGATAATAAACATATTAAGGGCATTGCTATATTAAGTCCAAAACTTTGAATAAAAAATGGTTTTCGCCATCAGCTATTGAATTTTCCACTCAATTACTGTCTAAAATTGGCATCCCTGATATTAGTAATTGAAAGTTTTGTTACCATAAGTAATAACACAACTTTTAATTTGAAGAATGAAATATATGGAGGAAAAAGAGATTTTGTAGCTCAAAAATAAAAGTACACGAGAATGGTTTATATATTTTCTTAAAGTAAGAATCACATACTCTTAGTGAACCTTTTTCTATATTTTGTGGATATACTCTTGACAATACACTTATGGTTTTAACATAACCCAACAAGAGATATAAAACATACAATAAACCAAAGGAGCAAACCAACTAAGAATACCCAACTATACCGCAAACCAGAGTAAGCCACACATGTCAGGTAACTCAAAGCCAAACTCATGTATAAACAGAGCATGACGCACAAAAGAAGTCTCTATAGGAGTGGCGTGTCTGGTGATTCCGAGAGGGAGAAGAAACTCGAAAATGAATATGAGCCTTCCAATATTGTTGGGAAGTATTTGACTGAGAAGCAAGACCAAATAAGACCGATTGACCTCCCAAAGAGGATGCAGGTCACATTATTTATGCTAATCATACATGTTTGTCTCTAGTTAATTATTACACGCATCTTATATGAGTCTCCTAGGGCCAATTATAGCTGTCCTTTGTTCTTCTATACAGAAATCAGAGGAAAACACTGGAAGTGCATTTTGGTGTAGTGATTTGCGAAATGCATATCACTTATTCATAACCAACACTATAATAACATTCCAGTTAGAGAAATTGTTGCGAATAAACATAAAAATCAATATGTACTGTTATGAGCCTTATGATAATAGGCTGCTCATATGATAGTGTTCTCTGACGTGTACAGGTTAAATCAAGAATGATACATGTCATCTATTTTAACATGAAAGTACTTCCTTTATAGACACATAGATTTCCACTTAAGAGTTTATTTCGTGTGAAAACCAAATTGAGGTCAAATGCCTATTGTTAGACCATATGTCATTAGATATTGATAGTACTAGTAGGTCAAAAAATTGAATGGAGTAATGACTTTCATATCATACTATATCCTCATACTACAGAGCGAATGTCACATATAATAGAAAAGCACATCATGTATCCAACTCAATAACAGAGAATATGGTTGACATTACTGATAGTCATGGAAAAAACTGAGTTTAATATAAGAATGCTTCTGAACCACTCTTCTTCCCTTGCTCCACAACTTCTCCCCTGCATAACATAACATCTGATCAGTTTCCTGGTGCAATGTTCATCATGGAATCACATCAAACAATTATTTTTAAACATATAGTTATTTTAAGGGGATTCGCCAAGTACATAATATGATAAAGGTAAATAAGGTGTGTGTGTCTTTGTGTAACTGGCTGTATATTTGTACAAATGGGACCTTTACTCACAATACAGAAAAGGTCCCATTTGTCTAATTAATGGTTTCACATCCAGAACATAATCATTCTCCCGTCACTTCCATTGTAATTCAACATTCTAACAATTGACACTAAATCATTTCAAGTTTCCTTCCTTCTTTTGTAATGTAATTAGTAATTAAGCACATAGATAATTGCGAACTGCAATCAGGGACAGGCATAGCCAAAAGTACGGTCATAAAAAGCACAACAGAAACAATGATTTGTATAATTCTCATTACTTATGACATGCATCTCAAATTATCCACTGAAAGTAATTCATCTTCAACAGGAATGGACACGATATTTCTCTATAAAACTACAATTATGAAAGGCAGGAATACCTTCTTCCTTTAAAAGGATCTTGAAAAAATTCGCACAATTCCTATGCACCGAGGCTCATTATAGTTCCCATTTCAGTCACCGATAATGAAAACACCTGGAAATATACAAAACAAACAAAATTACAATCTTTATATATGCATTCACCATATCTAAGAATTCACCATATCTAAGCATAATCTTGCACGCCAAACAAAATAAAATGGAGTCCTACGGTGACACAAAATCGTGACACAATACAATACAATTGACGTGTCGCAAATGAGAGTGTGACACGTCAATTGTGTCGCACTTTTGTGTCCAAATTTTGTGTCGATGTAACATTTTTGAATAAAATGTTGCTTAAAACAATTTGAATTACCTGAAGGCCAAATTGACAACACTTCTCGAAACTAAACTAACCTGCTTTCTACTCCAATCATTTTGATGAACAGCTGCCACGGGAGCAAATTGAAGCAACAAAAAACCCTCCTTGGAGATCTTAAATGCCCCAGACTGCAAACAAATAAACCTATTAATTGAGACAACTGTAAGGGTGGATGATATAGCCTATGCTCCCACTTGTTAAAGGTGTGAAATTTACTACACTTATTTAGATTGTAGTCTTAAACAAGAATGTAATAAACAGAGCATACATCTGGAGGAGAGAACTCGGGTGGGCGAGCCTTTGTAAATTGAGTGCCCAACAAATACCTTAGCTGCCAACCCTGTGGAACTAGGAGTAGCTACATGATCTACGTACACAACAACATGAACAGCTTTTTGCCAAGCTTAATCTTCTCCTCCAAAGTTTTCTTCTCTGTTTCCAACGCTTGTTGAGACTCCAATAAACATTATTTAAGACCATCAAAGGCCTCTTTCACGTCATCTGAAGAGGAACAAAGAGAATCATCATTCTCCAACATCTGGTTGAAATCAACCAGGAACTGCAAAGAAGAAAAACAAAGTTAACATAAGAAGTAGAAGATAATGCATAAAGAAAGCATAAAGAAAAAGGTCTCACCAGAGCAAGGCTTTGAGCAGCACTCTCAGATATCTTTAGTCAGGGCATGGAAGGAGCAACACCCCTATGGTCTAGAAGAGTACCAGACTTAATTAATTTCCTAGCCAAGCTAGGACCTATGGCTATAGAGGATCTAACAGCAAATAGAGTAACACCGACCAAGCATCATAAATGTAGACCAAGCTATGACCAAGACTAAATGCTCCATACTTTCAGGTAAGAATCAAGCATAGAACATTGGGGTTTCTGTTGATACTAAAAATTACCCACTTATGTGGACCTACTAGAGACGGACATGTGTCATCCTATATGGCAAGAATCCTAGTCAGCAAGTTATAGCATCGCTGACCAACATGCAGAATGCCGACCAACTGCAGGAAGGCTGACCAGTAGTGGGAAGGCCGACCAACTTGATTAGTAGAATGTCAACAACCAAGAGCATTATGGACGTTATGTACTGATGTAAATGCCTAATTTATAAAGGCATTCCATCCATTAATATTCTATCTCCTAACTCCTCACTTGGCTATAAATACATTGTAATCCTTTCATTAAGGGAAGTTAAAGATATTCAAAGTACGAAAGGCAAGACAAATACAAGGCAATAAGAAACACGGTGGACATAGGCTTTCCCTTATAGCCGAACCACTTTAAAAACCTTTTCTCTTTTTTATTTACATGTATTTATCTGTGATTAAACAATTTGACCTAGTCTAGTTTTTTACATCAACAGGAATCTAGACACATTAGTCTACGACATCAAGTTTTGAGGCAGTTACTCAAGGAAGGAGTAATATTAGTCGACTATATTGAAACGAATAACAATTTAGCGGATCTTCTAACTAAAAGTCTTGTTAGAGAGTTAATATATATACAACCTCAAAATGAATGGAACTAAGGTCTGTCAAATAATTCAACCACCTTTAATGGGAACCCATCTTATGTCTTGAAAATATTAACCAAGTTCAATGTGTAACTAGTAAGTTAAATGATAATTGTGGAATACTAGGAACATACACATGAAAATCCATTACTATGAGCCTAGTATTGGTCTTCTGTATGGCGGGGAATGGACTTTACTTCTTAATAAATCAAATAAATGTGACTCACATAATCACTAGAGTTAATTTACCTATATGAGTGTTAAAAGTGTGGCCACAACCCACTTGAAATCATAATAAGCATAAGACCAAAAATGTGCGTGCTAACAGAACATTCTTTAACACGGAGATCAATATGCAATTATTTCGACTTGTCTTTAAGGGTCCTTCGTTTAAGATACATTCACCACTCATTAAAATTTGAATTATTAACACTAAGTGAAAGTTCAAGTCTGAAATACACTTCTCATTTATGTACTAAATTTCAGTGATAGTGCCAAAAAAATTCTATTATTGTCCTTATACTCTCATATGTTCGATTTTTTTATAATATAAGTAATGTTTTATTTATTTGTATTTTGATAATGACGGGAGATTGTTGGAAAATTTTAAAATATTCTTGGGCATTAAAATAGTTTAAATGGGTTTTTAGTCTTTTTGTAAAAAGAGAACTAAATAGGTGTAACAAAAATGTGTGTAGTTTCTAAAGTCTCACATAGAAACTTTACACAAAACTAAAATGGTATATAACAAAATGACAAAGTAACTATACGTGCCTTATACGAATTTTGATTCAATTTTTATTCCAAAATGGTTTTTATTCCAAAATGATATCATTTTGGGTAATGTTTTGTTGTTGGTAGGCCTATATAGTTAGTTTGGGCTTTTGCTTCGAGTGTTAAGGCATGTGTGCCTTTGTTGCATTTTGTGCATTTCTTTGTTAAGCCTTGGGCTTTTGTTTGGACTCTTTGTATTTTCTCTTGGACTCCTTTTGATAATTATGTTCACATTTTATCAAAAAAAAAAAACATTAGAGATAAAGATACTTAAATTGACTTTATAATATGTCGTAAAAAAAACATTGTATTATATGATTTAATAAAGTAGAATAAAAGAAATAAAATTCATGTAGACTAAATATGTAGTTGAGTTGGCACAATGATGTTGATAAGTTGAAGTAGTTTGTTCAAAAGTTAACAGATATGTTACTCTTATTTGTCCCATCGAGAGGAATAGACTTTTTGCATTCAATGCATTCATCCTTTTTGTGTACTTACACTATGCTTTATATAATGAAAAAGTTTACATTAAGCGCACTTGTTATGTAAAGAATAAATTATGCATTCATGTACTATTGCTATGGAAATGTGAAACACAAAAAGTAAAGGCTGCTATTAAACTGAAAGAGAATCAATTATTAAATTATTATTGCTTAAATTTAAAATATGGGTGACAACCTCATAAAAATAGATCATTTCTCTAATACTCTAGTGAGATGACAAAGTGCATAAAAAGGTATAAATAAGCGTTATTGAATCGAGACTAAAGTATATTCTTGGGGAGGAAAAACATGAACAAGAAACTAAACGAAATGCTGCCTTCTACTTGGCTTTGGGTGCAGGTGCGGGCCCCTTCTTCTTGACATTGGGTTCAGCTGCAGGCACTGCTTGAGCTGATGGGTTGAGCTCATCCCAGGCTTCAATCCAGGTAACCATAGCATCCCCGAGCTTCTGGAAGTAGGGGTCAATAGGGCCCAGCTTGTCCTTAACGTGCTTTGAGAGCTCAGTATAGCACTTTTGCACAGTGTTGCATTCTTTAGGCAGGGTAACAGATTGGAAGAAAGGGATGATTTCTTCTTGCCAGTATATACCCTTGTATTCCTTCTTCAAGTTCACAAAAGGGTTACTTGCCTTGCTGTGCCAAATGTATGGCAGCCCTGTCTTCACCCCAAGATCCAAATGGTCACAGATAACCTGAAATTTTTTAAAACAATAAAAGATTGTTACCAAAATATAAGCTCTCAATCAAATTATTTTTGTGTTACAATCTTCATAAAGTTAAAAGAGCATTAAGTATAAAAAAGTCACTCAATGAAATGGTACTATTATATTATTATAGATGCAGTCTTTGAGAGAATATGAACTCTTGAATGGTGTTCAAATATTTAATCAAAATCACAAATACCTTATGCCCAAACTAATTTGCAAAATCTATACAAAATTTTAGTAGCTAAAAGCAACCGGACATATTTCAAAACATTTGTTTCTGTGAGGGGATTAATTATGAATTACCCTTGGAAGATACCCAAGTAATGATAACGAATGAAAAGAAAATGAATTCAACAAAAGAATACATACAAATATATATTGAGAGAAACATGAAAGAGAAGCAGATGGAGGTTACCTTGCAACACCAGCCAGCCCACATATCATCGTATCGGCCAATAGGTTGGCCATCTCCCATGAGCCCAAAGTACATGGCTGGCCCAATCAGCTCCCTATCGAACCCAAGGTTCATCCCACACATTGGGAACAATGTTCCTTTCGGAATTGTCATCACAGCATCCACATACCTATTTGAACTAATATTAATTCACATAAAGTAAACATCAAGCTAAACGAAAGGAAATACCAAGTGTAACGCTTAGAACGATAAAATGGTATACATATTGAGACTTCCACTTTCAACAAAATTACTAAATTTTATAAGTTTGTGATACCACATTATCGATAACCGTCATACTTAATATTTCGTTGCTTCAAATGTGAAGTGGTTTAATTTCAAACCTTGAGTTACGCTCGAGAGGCTTAACAAGCTGAGTAGGGGCATCATAGTCAGGGATGTTGAGCCAGAGGCCATGAGAGATAGCAGTGGGTTTTCCTTCCCTCATGCTAAATGGGTAGCCACGCACGAAATCAGCACCTTCCCTATATGGGTCATACAGTGTGTTGAAGAACAAGGGTGTGGAGGGTGACAGCAGGTTGTTTATGTGCTGTGCCAGTGCATTTATCTTTTTCCCACTCGGATCCTTTGCCACCTTTTTCCATTTTCAATTTTGTTAACAACACAAAAAGATAATTAAATAGAGGAAGATAAATGGTACATGAATATATCCATCAATTCGTAAAGGTTCAATCTCACATTCTAGCTTTTAAGTTTTATGCATTCTAAACAACATTCTAAACTGCATTATTTTCTAATAAGTAAAAAGCCAAGGGGGCCATGGTCCCCCAGTTAATTTGAAATCAAGTTGGGTATATATTTTGATGTGTACACAAACTTTTGTAGTGAATGATCTATAGTGGTCGAAGAATAAAGTAAGATTTAGTCCTACTGTCATAAGTGATAGTATTATTGAACGTTTCCACCAAATGCATAAAATACTATGGCTATAGTAGTCCTAGGGTTGATCCAGTACGTTGATTGATTATTTTATCATTCAAGAGGTGGTCCACAAATTTTATTTTATTAACTAAATATGTGTTTCCACAAAAGTCAATCATTCTAGAGGGTGATAAGCAGGGACGGACCTTGGGGGTATAAAAATAAAAATTTACTAATAAAATGTATAAATAGACGTCCTTTACATAAATATGTCTAAGAATGTAAATTTTGCTATAAATAACAACTAAATATTGACTTTTGATTATAAATTTACATAAAAATACCAATTAATTCTTTATTTTCAATGGGGTGGACTCCTAATATATTTTTAAAAATTTTGAGAGGGCAAAATCCTATAATTATTGAAAAATCATAAGAAAATACAAGTATAATAAGGAAATTTCAAAATTTTATTGATGTTTATTAGTTTTAATATTAAAGAAAGATTTGAGTTTGATAATGGGACTCAAATTAGAACTATATATTATATAAAATTATGTCATATTTCAAAATTACCTTTCAGAACAATACATTTGAGAAAGCAAGTGCATGTTTTAGATTATAAATTCATAGCTTAAAGATATATCTGAAAACTAATGTATTTTCTCAAAATGTTTTAACTTATAAATAAGGACTATTAATACGGTAACATTTGTCACAACTGAATAAATATAAACTAACCCCAATTCACCACACGCTTAAATTGCCAATGCTAAGAATCACATTGAGGAAGACATCCACAAGAGATATATAAACACACTCATACATATAATAAGCCGTAAACTATGAACCTCGTCATTCGAAGAATAATTTTAATTTAATTAATATCCCTCAATAGACCATTTTGGTAACGATGTAGAAACATAATTGAATAGAAGCTATATTTGAATTTGAAGAATGAAAATGCCATTTTGAAAAGAAAAAAAAATGAACAAAACATTTCCCAGACTAGATATTTGACTCTAGTCATAATGACGTATGTTCCAAACACGAAATATCACACCGGTGAAAAAACAAAAACATAAACAAAAATGAACCCACAGGATTTATGAAGATTCACCGATCTCTATCAACGAGTGGGGCCTAGATTAGGACGACAAACCAACGACGAGACATATTTCGTTTTGCTATCGTGAAGACGATCTAACATACTTTCATGGGCTTGCAGCAACTCTTAAAAAAAACGTTGGCTTTAGGGTCCGTTTGTCAATTCAATTTTAACGCTTGGAATTGAAAGGCCCAATTTCAATTGTGAAACGGAATAATAATATAAGAAAAACTTACAAAGCAGTCATCGTCAATTGTGTAGATGTACTTTTTCTTGGACACCATGAAGCCGAAGCAACGGCAAGCGGAGTCCTTGAAGGAGATGCAACTGGCCTTGGGTCCAAGAATCCGGTTAATATCGTTCCTGTTGTAGAGTTCGTAATCGAAGCCTTCAGGTACCCGGATGACCTTTGTGGGATCTCCATCTTGAACGATAATCAAATGGTATGGCTGGAAAAATGGCCTCCACATTTCAAGGAAATCAAGATTCCTGATTGTGGGTATCACTATGTCGAGTTCATCTGTCAGTGGGGGTATTATTGTTGCCGCTGGCTGACCCATATTCGAGATAGAGAGAGAGAGAGAGAGAGAGAGCTGGTGAGTGAGTTTTGGAATGGAGAGAAGGATGGTTTTTATAGAGAGTGTGGGCGGTGTAGACGTAACGAGGAAGGAAGGAGTGAATGTGGAGAGAGATTTAGTTTAATATGGATGGAAGTCGAAAAAGAAGGTTTCCCATGTATGTGTTGGCTCGGGACCTGCCAGCTGTTGGCAGTAACTACAGCCGTTTTGTGTATGCAAAATCCTCAACCAACAATCCAATATTTTTCAATCAACTTTTGGGTTCACTTAAAAATTTATTATTTTATGTTTTTGATGTAATTGTAAGAGATTATGAAAAAATAGCATGAATACCACGCCATGTAATTCATGGCCGAATATATATATATATATATATATATATATATATATATATAACTATGAAAATTATGCAAATTAATTGTTAACAAAAATCAAAGATTTTCAAATAACTGAATGAAATAAAATTTTAATTATAATAGGAAAAAATTATTAATATTCCAACATCTAAAAACGGGAATGTGTCCCTTTTTTCCAATAGCTCCACCCTTGAGAAAGAGTTAGATTTTTTTTCAGAAGCCATACATTATCTATAAAGCCATTAATCTTTCCTTAATATATGCACCTTTGGATGATAAATTTCTAAAATATTTGCTTTAGTTTTTCTTGTATACGTTGGTAAACAATGGATCCCATGATAAAAGTCTAGACAAAATGCAAAACTTCACACGGGTAAACACAAAATTGAAAAACTATACATTTGACTTTTTGAAAAATCATTTTTGAAAATCAGTAATCAGTCCGATATATTTTAGAAAAAGAATTATCGTTGCCAACAAAGCTTAAACGTAGATCGTTTGTTGTAGATCAAGTTCTTATGGGTTTTATGGTTTATATTTCTACCTCAACTTGTTCAATACAATCTGACAAAGTAAATACAAAACATTATAGAACCGAGTCTCCGCATGAGTATATATAAATAATTGATTAATAAATACCTAAATCGATTGATTGATAGATACCTACATATATATAAACAAATCTGAATATATATATAAACAAACCAGACGAAACCCAATTAAAAAAATACCTGATGATGAATATTGTTAAATTTAAAAGGATAGGATGGGTCTTATAATTCTAGCAAAAGAATTTACAGATGCAGATGACGAAACCCAATTTCTCCATCCCTACCAAATCGTGTGACCAAATAACCTAATAGAAATAGTAGTAAACATTTCCCTCCACATTTGAGCCCTGGTTTGTGTGGTGTTTTACCCTTAATTGGGAGATTTGGATCGTAATTTCATTTCTTTCAATCTATTTCTATGCATACATATAAAAGTGTGATAACCGCTCAGAGATGGATAGATGATGGAGCAGCTTGTAGTTGCGTTGTTGCTGTTGGTGATATCTAGTGCAACAGTGGTTTCATCAGATGCCTCTAATCACAAATACAATGAAAGAGATGGAGAGAGAGAGATAGAGAGCAGTGGATGAGTAGGGGAATAGGGAGTGAATGAAATGAAGGGATATATCTGCTATTGGAATTCTTGAAACTCTAATCGTTTGGGAAGTGTAAAAGTTTTTAGAATTGTAAAAGGTGAAATAGAAGAGGGAAGAAATATTATGAAATCAGTTGAGTATACATGACACGTGGAGAGGCTAAGGGCCTGTTTGATTTGCAACTATAATTCAATTTTCTATGTTTAAATAAAATTCTGATAAAAATCTTCGTTTGGCAACCTGTTTTTAAACACAGAATTATAATATTTCTGTGTTATAATCAAGTTTTTCAGAAAACAAGTTTAGAGTGTTTTATAACTTCTGTTTTTTATTTTTTTACTCAAAAATATCCATTCTTAATATATAATGTATATACATAATACATTAATTGGTGTATTGTAATACCCCGTATTTTTGAATATTCTATTTAATTAAATTAGAGAATTAAATGAGAAAATACGGCTTAATTTAAATTACGTAAGAGGAGTAATTTAATGAGATTTATTAAAAATTGTAATTTTGGAATATTAATCGAGAGATAGATACCGATTTATATTTCTCATTATATTTACTTAGTGCGAGTGGTAAATAGTTACTTAACGCGTGTAGACCGTGTTGGGGTGAGAACGAATAATATTTTTAAGTGACTCAAATGATAATTTAGAGGTCACATATGAGTCCGGAAGGGTCAAATTAGTCAAAATAGTATACCCAGGGTACTAGATGAGTCTCGGGATAATTTTGGACTAAACCGAGACTATTCGGGGGCGTTTTGGTCTTTTAAAATAAGAGGGTATGAAGACCTACGAATTTGAGAGCCTTTTTATCAGCCGTATGAAAGAGGGGTTAGGGTTAGAAAACCCATGTAAACACCAATACCATTAGAGAGAAGGAGAAAACCAATTCCAAAGCTCAAGAAGGGATTCTTGAAGAATTGGACTTGAATCTTGCACCCAAATCATCCATGGAAGAAGGATGGAGGGAGAAGAACATCAACCCATCATCAACTCCATGAAATCAGATTTCCCTCTGTCAAGGCAAGTGTTTATTACAAATCAAATTCAAGTTATAATACCCATGTGTAGGAAATTTTAAGAATTGGTTGATTCTATTGAAAAACTTTGAACTAAATGTATGAATTGATCATATATTTGGGTAGGATTGCATGTAGAATGAATCCCTAAGTAAAGATGAAACAAAATTTGAATATGTTTGATGATTAACATATAATCTTTATGAGTTCTTGGTTAAAGAACATGAATCTTGAATGACTTAGGGTTTAATTGAGGAACACAAGATGTCAATCTGCCAGAATTTTTGACACAACTTTAAACGTATCCCATTTGAGTTGTACTTAGAATTAAAGTGTTAACCATACATTCCTAGAAAGGTATTTCTCTTATCTATCCAATAAACTTGTAATCAGGTCAATCGGAGTTCTGTATAGGGAGTAATCGATATTTTACTACAGGGTGTTTGATCTGTCAACATAGTAATCTCCCAGAATTTTGACGTGATTTTAAACGTGTGCAATTTGAATTTTACTTCGAATTAGAGTGTGAACCATACATTAATGGAAAGGTATTTCTCTTAGCTATCCAATGAACTTGGAATTAGGTCAATCGGAGTTCTGTAGAGGGAGAAATCGAAATTTTACTAGAGGGTGTTTAATCTGCCAGAAGAATTTATGATTCGTTTAGGCTGCGAGAAAATGTGAGATCTTTCTTTTTAAGACTCAAAGGCCTAAAATTTTATCGGGGAAGTGTTTGGGACCTTGATGAAATATATTTCTATAATAATGATATGGAAGTAGGTCTATGATTGAGTGTTGGACCTTAATTTTGTGAGAGAATTAAAGTGGAGATTCATAGGCTTGATTGTGACGTATTCTAATTCGAGATGATAAGAATATGATTTCGAAAAAAGTGTGAGCGAGCTTAAATTTATTGAGTCAGTAGGTTAATAAGGGTAACTACTGAAATTATATGTAAGGGGTAACTAGGACCCTTAGAGTTATGTGAATACTCAAATAAATGCGATTAATGAGATAAATCGTAAAGCGAATGTTGTACGGCAAATATATGAGATTTAAATATTACGTACGTATATAATTAATAGGTCGGGCGTGTACCTACTGAATTATGTGATCTTTTAGGTCAAGAGATTGATACCTAAATTAATTATGTTAGGGTCAATGAATCATTCCGAACCAAGAGATCTTTATTTGTGTATATAAATAATTGGGGTCGATGTATCATTCCGAACCAATTCTTACCTTGGGGTCGATGAATCATTCCGAACCAATAGTCCTTTACGTGTATAAAAAGGGCAAAATAGTAATGACTGATACTTAGTATATATATTGTGTGTGAAATATATACTTGATGATATTCGACTTCTGTGTATTAGTAGATTGATATATATTAAGTATTTAAAGATACATACTGAACTGGTAAGTTAAGTAGTGAAACTTAATTATGAAATGCACCTTTAGATAGAGAAAATCTATTTAGTAATTCAAGTAGTGAAACTTAATTACACAAGTGGGAAGTCAACAATTGTGAGAATTGTAGTAATTTTAGTAGTGAAACTAAATGATAAGTATTGAAAAATAACATAGATGAAATGTTACCTGAGAATTAATTAACATACGCGAGATGTTAGTGAAACGGTTGTACTGTATGGGCGGTAATGGAACTTAAGTATAGATAAGTTCAGATGATTACTTAGTCCTAGATAGCTTGGAAGATACGGCTAGGTAGGCTAAGTGTAGAACGTTAGGTGTGCACAAGAGATGAGGGGTGAGTAAACTCAAGAGAGTGTATGAGAACCTAACATGTGTAATCAATAACCGCATTTTTATATTGTGATAAACGCTTGCTAAATATTTTCAAAATGTTTTCAGTACTAACTCTTGCTATAAAATATTTTTAAAACCTTTTAGGTTTCCAGCCACAGGGACGCCATGTATGATGATTCCATTCCAGAGACTCGGAGCTGTAGCACAGTGGATGCTTATAGGATTTTGATTAGACGATATTTCTCATTCAGATCTAGTACAGGATCTCACACTATCTATGTATGGACTTGTGGTCCGGTATTAGTCTCAGATGTAAGTTTCAGACTAGTGGTTATTCTATTGTTGTTTGGGATTTTTAGCCGATGGTTTATTCGGGAATTACTTTTGTTTTGTTGTACTTTTACTTTGTTGTTTGAATTATAGTACATGATTATTTGTACTTTGTTCTGCATGGTTGATTTATCTGTTTTAAGAAAGATAAAATTTGGCACCGGTCTAATTTTACACTAGGGGATTAGTAATTAAAAAGTTTTCGACAGTGATGCTAAGAATGAACCATTTGAGAAACCTGTTTTAATTTAATAAAGGCCTGATCACCCGATGTTTAATTAGGCGGGGTGTCACAAATATGTCATAATTCGAAATTTTTTTATTGGACCTTTCTTTCATCCAATCATATGCAGCTACCATAAAAATAAACACATGACCATATGACCACATTTTTCTGGTTAGAGAGTGGATTTTTTATCATATTCTTCCTTTCATAGTATAATCTTTTGGAAGAAATAAGCCCTAGGATAGAGAAAATAGGGTTTAAGGAATGATTGTTTGGGAAAAATTATCGTAAATTAAAGAGTTCTTAAAAAGTAACTATATTTTTGTTAAAGTTGGTCATATGAATGGGTTCTACAAATTGTATATTTTATTTCTAATTTGGAAAATATTTAGATGAGGCCCATTATGAAGAGAGAGAGAGAGAGAGAGAGAGAGAGAGGTTTAACACTATATATGAGAATTTGTGTTAGAATGGTAAAAAGTGAAACTTGAAAAACCAAAACTTGAATCATCATTTTGTGGAAGTTTTATTTTATGATATTTGTGTATGTGATCACACACACACACACACACACACACACACACACACACACACATATATATATATATATATATATATATATATATATATATATATATATATTAGGTAGTTTTTTCCATGAATTAAAATCCAAAGTAGAGATTATGTATGCTTAATTATATTAGGTTATGCTATAATATTTTATTTCAGACTTAGTTGTGTTCAAAGTGGCATAACTTATTGGATACTTATTGAAATCAAGTTATTCTAGTTGGAGATATTAGATAAAATATATTAGTATAACATATTCTAAGATGGGCATAAAATATCTTTTGGTTTGGCTTGGGTGTTGTTTTGAAGTTGAAGTCTCGTTGTTGTTTTTCTGCAGAAATAACTTAAAATATGTTGTAGTAAAATGGGCATAACTTTCTATAGAAAATTTAAAATATCATTCTGTAAATTATGTTAGAACTTTAATGCATAGGGTTTCACAAAAATGTAAGTTGAATATCTCATTATTTTCTAGTTATTTCAGATTTACCAACTAATGTGATGTGTGACTAGATTTGATTTTATTTTCTATATTCAAATACTAATAGTATTTCATTAATAGGTGAGGAAGCATATAACACTACCATGCCAAGGAACTAAATTTGGTACTAATATTATTACTTTACTTTGGGGTGAATTACCTTCCCAACTAAATGTAGATGCTTATACTTTTATATGGAAAGGTATAGCTCAAATACTTGTGTTGGGATGCTTGTGTAATGATGTGGTGTTTACGAGACATATACACATGATTAAAAATGTTAAGTGCGGTTATCTAAGTTTATGGGTTGTGATGGGTCCTAGGAGATGTGATAGTATCATTTTAATTAAATAATTCAATTTAAGGTTTTGTGTACTAGTGCAAAAATAAAGGGATGTGGTGGTCCCTGATATGGCAAATACAGCACCCTACTGCGGCATTCACTCAACATAAGCTTATAGGTCGCGGGCCCAATCACCACAGGGTTCGATACCCACATTTCTAGCCGTGCTAACGGGCTGCAGCCTGTACAACATAGGGTGCGACCCACAACTTAACATATTACAGGTTGCAACCCTATTCTGTTCACTAACAGGCCGCAACCCCAATCCATTACACTAACGACAGTACATGATCCTCCTATAAATAGAGGTCCACACCTCGAGATTAGGGGGAAGGGTCAGATTTTACAATACCTGGCGAAGCCTTGCCAAATTCTCTCTACACAACTTCAACGTACAGCTTGTAGACTACTCATCGGCATTACAACCATCTCTCCGACACACCGAAAACCTTCATTACTACCATGTACTCTCCTTTATTCACATACTTGTACGCCTCTTTAGGCTGGATTATATTATACTATGCAACGCATATAGTGAGAATGGAGCAACACAGTGAACGTAGAACTATTTTAGAGGCTTAACCCCTCTATATTGCGTGTTTTCTCTCTCTTTTTACTAGTTCTATCTGCTTATTATACCTTACACTTGGTTTGATGGTATGAGAACGACTAGTGGACGATTTCTCGTATCATCAATTTGGCGTCGTCTATGGGAACTTAGATATTTCAATCTTATTCTCTATATTTTGAGTTCTTAAACACCTTATTTTATTCATGGGGATCCTTTGGATCATCATCTCATGAGTAAATTTTGGTTATTGAGCTCTATTTCATATTTTACACCATTAGATAGGTATTTCGTATATTTAGATCTATTCTTGGGTCTTTATTTATGACCTTAGATCTATCTTACATACCCCTGTGATATCGTTTCATCTGGATAGTGCTGAAAAGCATGACGGGCTTTAGCCCCGAAAAGGTGAATGGCTAGGGAAGGATTGTATTTACTCCTATTTTTGTTATTCTCGACCTATGATCTAGGGTTTATCATTGAAACTGTGTCGTTTTGTGAACCATGAGGGTATTCTCTCATTAATAGACCCTAGTAGGTATGGTCTTCATGTGTTGGGGGAGAGAAACTCAGTTTCTAGGTTTCAAGCTTGGGATTATTCCGTTCGCTGCTTAGAAGCGGATTCGGCATGGTAGTTCAACTGCTTTTCTTGTCGCGGACTCTGCTAGTGTAGTTGTAATACAATAACCCTAAATCATCGGGGAAAAAACTCGTGGTCTTCAACTCAACCATGGTTAATATCAGTCAAAGGCTGCGACAGTGCACTTATGTGCTTCATTGGTCGCGGCCTCGTCAGAATATCATACAATAGTTCAAACACTGCATCCCAACTTCATACCTGGTTAATCCAATATTTCTATGATTACTCACTTCTGCTAGTTTTGTCTCAGATTATATATTTTGTAAAGACTAACAAAAGTAAAAAAATGGAAGGAGAATCCAGTCGGAGCACAGAAGTCAAAGATGAGATTATACAACTGTACAATCACCTCAACTATCTCTACGACAGTCATGCCTCACTCCAAACCTAGGTTCACTACTTGACTCATAGGGTCCTTATGCTTGAGTCCATGATCTCATCCAATATGGGTGCGGCACCCAGAATCATTGCCTCAACAGCCTTCGCTACTGTGGCAGTTCCAGAATTTCCATCCGCGGAAGAAGTCAGCAGGAGCCAGAAAAGGAAAGCAGAGAAGGAAGAAGAGGGCAAGGGCTCTAGGACTTACACTCCACTGGCCTTCTTAATTGAAGACATCATTGAGTCCATAAAAGAGTACAAGCTGCTGAAGTGGCCTGAAAATATCAAAGCTCCACCCTATAAGAGGAACAAAGCCAAGTGGTGAAAATTCCATCTGGACTACAACCATGACACTGAGCAATGCTATGCATTGAAGGATCAAATTGAAAGGCTGATTAGGTAATGGATGTTGTAGAGGTTCCTCAGAGATGTTTAGGAGATGCAACCTAGTCTTGCAGGCCACATGCCCATTTTTCATGCTTATATTTTATAGTTCATCTATTTCTATTTTACAATGAAACCCTTCTTACACTGTTTTAAATCAAACTTTGTATTACCCTTACAAAGTCATATATATATATATACATATATATGAAATCAAGTTCACTCTGATAGTACCATATTTTGATTCTCATTTCCATGAAATGTTATCTTATAAACGATCGTTTTGTCTTAAACAAATCTCGATTCAAGACAATATGTTATATTGGTAATGATAATATATAAACGGTCCCACAACACCCGTCAAGATGCCAAATTGCTCAAAAGAAGATAATAATTGAACATGGTGAAAGTAACTATCGAGAGTAGCTATCTGAATTAGTCCACGACATCAGTTATAGCTTTTGTCTTATTCCTACATATTATGGATGCATTATGGAAAGCGTCTATCAGAAAGTGTTATTAGCCACGGGGATCTACAGTGCCTGTTCATAGCTCTCGAGATGCGTCATTAAGGTGGGAGGTTTGCAATATCCAGCCATGGACGACTTTATATATCAGTAGCTATGGGCGGCTTAAAAATATAACCCAGCTTGCGGAGGCTTGATAGTATATAATATATTAGCTTTGGGTGGCTTAATAACATAGCCCAGCCTCGAGAGGCTTGATAATATCCTATATATTAGCTGCGGGTGGCTTAAAAATAGAACCCAGCCTAGGGTGGCTTGATAGAGTCCCATATATTAGTTGTGGGTGGCTTAATAACATAACCTAGCCTGGGGAGGCTTAATAGTATCCCATATATTAGATGTGGGTGGCTTAATAACATAACAGAGCCTAAGGAGGCTTGATAGTATCCCATATATTAGCTGCGGGTGGCTTAAAAACATAACCCAGCCTTGGGAGGCTTGATTGTATCCCATATATTAGCTGTGGGTGACTTAATAATATAACCCAGTTTGGGAGGCTTGATAGTATCCCATATATTAGCTATGGGTGGATTAATAACATAACCCAGCCTGGGGGGGGGGCTTGATAGTATCCCATATATTAGTTGTGGATGTATTAATAACATAACCCAGCCTGGGGAGGCTTGATAGTATCCCATCTATGTACAGAGGTCCATTTTTGAAGATAAAAGCCACATTCCAATGACGGATCGTCGCCCTACAGTGTGAAGATTGGAAGCCTACAAGGAAAGATATAAGAATACAAGTAAAAAGCCTACAAGGCTCACCCATATAAGCCGCAGCCTTATTCTCCTGGATGCAGATGTCTAAAAACTCAACTTGTTAAAGGTAATTTCTCTTGTATTTTACAAGTATTTTGTGCAAGTAGATGGAAGAGAGAACTCAAAAGAGTGAAAAAAACAAGAAAAGAGAAGTTAAAGGGAATTTTTGTAATTTTTTAGCCTTATTGCAAAGGTGGGGACAGCTGTAATGTTTAAGATCTTGAAGTCACAAGAATACTGGAAAATTGGTACCTGAATTCGAGCTACGGTCAAGAAGATATGTGCATTTGAAGATGAGAAGAATTAGAGATATAAAAAAAATGAACCAGTTCGGTTCTGAAGGGAACCAGTTCGATGTAATACCCCGTATTTTTGGCAATATTTATTTTGGGATTAATTAATTAAATGAGAATTAATTGGAATTTAATCTGGATAAAATACTAGCGAGATGTGAGTTGGTATTTGACTATATTGAGTATATATGGTGATATATGAATATTGAATTATGAAAATTGTCATGAGATTGATATACGGCAATTTGCTCATTTTATTGGGACGCGTGCGACAGTCGCGTCAGGATATAATTATTTTAATTATAAAAGTGAATTTAAATTTTATTAACCGTATGGTCGTTTTGAGTGCGCCAACGCGTTCGGAAGGGTCGAG
Organism: Sambucus nigra; assembly: GCA_949130495.1. Classification (NCBI taxonomy): domain Eukaryota; kingdom Viridiplantae; phylum Streptophyta; class Magnoliopsida; order Dipsacales; family Adoxaceae; genus Sambucus; species Sambucus nigra. Next base: position 214,901,198 of record OX422214.1, on the reverse strand, counting down.
ATAGTCAAAAAATACTAGCCGGGGGTTTAGTTTGGGTCCCGGGGTATTTTTAGGCCATACCGGCAACATAAAGGGTATTTTAGTAATTTTGTATTTTTGAGGAATTAATAATGACGAAAATTAGGAGTCTTTATCTAATTGGTAATAGACCCACTAAACCCACTAACCAACCCTTAATGACCCAATAAGCTACGGAGGTTATCAAATTAGGTTTCCAACTTTCCCAAAGAAAACCCTAGCCACCATAGCCACCTTTGGAGAAGAAGGCTTGTAGAGAGAGAGAGAGAGAGAGAGAGAAGGAATTCTGCAGAAAAACTTTACCAAATCAACACCAAATTCAGAGATAAACTCAAGGCAAGTGATTTAATTCTGTTTAATTTCAGAGAATGCTTTTTCCATGCATAGGAATTTAATAAAATTGATTTGTTCTTGGTGTAATATGAAAACCCATGTATTTTGGAACTTAGAACTTGAAATCTTGAGGAGAATTGCATGTAGAATGGTAGGTAGATGATTATACTGATGATATTAGTGATTGGATGAAATTAAAACGGATTTATATTGGGTTAATTCATGATTTAAAATTTTAGGGTTTGTGTTCTTGAAAAAATTGGAGGAAAGTGATGAGACTTGATGATTTAATGATGATTGGGATGAATTAACTCCGTAAAATACGTTAGTTTATAACCTTGATATGTTTAGGATTGATTAGAGACCTTAAAACATTTTTGGGACGAATTTTAGAGGAGATTTGAGGAGTAAAAATTGATGAAAAACGAAAGTAGGAAATCTGGTCTCGAAACTGGTCGTTCGTTAGAAGACCTTCCCAGGTCGTTCGAACGAGCTTCTAACGAGTTGACCAGTCGCTTCTAACAAGGGGAGATTTCATTCGATACCTTCGTTCGAACGAGATGTCGTTAGAAGGTACAGTTCATTCGAACGAACTGAAATCTCTTTCGAACAGCCTCGTTCGAACGAGACTTTTAACGAGCTGGCAGTTTAGGCCTTTTTGGCCTGTTTTGATTTTGGGAGTCCCGTAAACTTGTTCGAGGATAGAGATAACATTCCTTTGATGGTGTATTAGTATACTTGGGACATTTGGGTTATAATGAGGAGTAAATTATATAAGTGTGAATCAAATCAAATAGACATTTGAGTCGAGACGTGAGTGCCTACGACGACGTGAGAATAAATTATGGCGCGTATAAATATGGACCGGGATTATATAAATTGTATATATATTAAGTTGGTACGAGAATGCGATATGTACTACAATTAAACTGCGGGATTACTAAGATGTGTGCTTACTTAGTATTGGTATATGAACTGTGTGTATGACATACCTACCATACATGCTATCACGGGAGGTTTGCGTTCGCTTAGGGCCCTCTAATCCTTGTGTTTCCCGGATTTAGACTGGTTACCTTGATGAACATAGGTCAGAGAAAGACTTATTGGGATGTTAATAAGTCCTTTGATCGTGGGAGCATAGGTATGTGCGTGACCCATGTGATGTGACTGTGTTCGCCTCCATTATTTGTGATGTTGTTATCTGTGAACTATTCCTGAGAGATTCGGAATATGTGATCCTTATGTACGTGATGTACCGGGATGGATAGCAGAGTATGCGTGCACCGCAGCTTAGTCTCGGGGTGCTTATATTGTATATTTATGTTGTGGAAAATATACGCTTAATAAACTGGAACTTTCATATGGTATTGTGTGTAACTATGGAATAACATAGAGGGATAATCTATAACAAGTTGTATTACTTTTGTATGAGAACCTGAAGTTACGTTAAGCCCTATTTAATTGAGATCGTTTTAATGTTAATGGGAACCGAGTAATAAGGGTAGAACCTATGGCAGTCTAGCTAGATATGATGTCACTTAGCTAGTAGTTTGTGTCATTTTAGATGGGTACTTACGTTAGGAGTGCACAGTTAGAAGAGAGGTGAGAATTTCATGTGAGTGCACGTCCTAACATGTACTTTGCATTTAATGTTTTAAATGTTTTTAAAGCACTTGCAGGTTTTTAAAATATCTCCACATTCGGGCTCTGGCCCGTTTGCTTTCAAATCTATTTTTTGTAAAACCATATTAGGTGCCCAGCCACAAGGACACCATGCATAGGATACTCATTCAGGTGACGAGCTGTAGCTGTTTGTGGAAGCTACAGGGATTTGCTTATAGACGCTTCTTTCATTTGGATTCCTGATTCAGTATTTATCAGTTGTAGGGCATGTTGCCCATTTCTATTAGAGACATCTTTCCATTTCAGTTTTTCAGACTTTGGCATGTATTGATTCAGTATTCAGTATTTCGTTACTTATTTCAGTTGTGGGATTTGTAGTGAGGAGTTTTCCTCCAGACTTTAATTACATTATGTGATGGTTATTCTATTTACTTCGTTATGGTGAATGGTGTTATTATTCTTCATTACACTTGTTGCATGTTAATCAGACTTAATTTAAAATTTGGCAACTTACTTTTTAAATACTAGGTGGTTAGTAATCATAAAAATGTTTTCGACAGTGATGTTATTAACTGGACCAACTTGGCATTTTGAATTAATTTAATAAAGGAGTAGTTACCCGGTATTTAATTAGTCGGGGTGTCACATTCGATAGGCTAGAAAACCAGAACCGATGTGGTTTAAGGGAACTGGTTTTCCATTAGTAACGCTCTATATCCACGACAAAACATTTGTCACACTTTAAAACCATTACAAATAATCTGAAGCGAGATTTTTATTTTGGCCCTACTTTTTAGCCTAGAGAGTTTTATGTTTTGAAGACTCTTCTAAATGACTTCTAACCTATATATTTAGTCATTAGGTTATTTTAAAATATATTTCATCATTATAAATCTCCTAATCAATGAGAAATATCTAGGAGAATAATTTACAAGTTTTGCACCTTTAATTCAAGAGTTTTTTTGGTTTTTCATCAAGCTTTGATTTGTTCTTGCATGTTTGTGTTCTTCAACCTTGGTAACCTTAAATTCCATCACTTTTATTATTCTTTACTTATTTTCACATGCTTTTAATGGATTCTTCGATTGTTAACACCATCATGTTTAGGAGTTAGTTCAAGGGTTGGAATCATGTTTCCGCCATTGATGGGTGTTGAGTTTTGAAAGTTAGGTTTTGGGTAGAAATATAATTAATTAAAACCTCATGTATTAAAGTTGGAATATTAGGCGCTTAACTTTATTTGCCATGCAACTTTAGTGTTTATAGAGATATTTTGAAATTAATCCACTTGTGACCATATTCGAGCGAAAGTTTAATCTTTCATTGTTGAATTATATTTCTTCATGTTTGATGTTTAAAATCAATTGAACATGATCAGTTAATTATTTTCGAACCAAAATCCTTTATACGCGTTGTTTAGCCTATGGAAGAGATGTGATCCTAATCATGTTTTCATATTTTTTAGTTCTAATTAGCGTAATCAACTTCTTTATTTTTCCCTTTTTCCTTTCTCACCCACTATTATCTTTTACACTTTTATTTTAGAAATAATAAATCAATTAAAATCTATCAAATATTCCCTGTGGATTCGATACCCAGACTAACTCCTATACTCTATAAGAGTGTAGTTAAAGTTTATTTTTTTTCTATTGCAATCAAAAGCCGATAACAATGATTAGCGTATTATACGAACACTCGGTTTTTCCTCGATAAAAAACTATTCGCTGAGTAAATCAACACATAATATGTAGCATTTTTTAGGTACTTAAAGATGTGATTCACTATAGTACACTTTTCTTCACCTGGATTAGACTGAAATATGTTGAATATGTCTATGTCAAAGCAAATATTTGAGCTAGTACACAATATAACAAACGTGAGATTGTCCATCGTTGAAACATAAGGTATAATCGTCATCCTTTATATCTAATTTCTTAGGGCACTGATCCTTAGACAAAATGATTCCATGTAATTCCCTAAAATATGATTAGGCATGTTAATTACATGATTAAGTATAAGTTATGATTGATAAGATTGATGATGGGTATTAAACATTTTAATTATAATGTACAGAGGATGCATACTCACGTGATATATATGTTGCTTGCATTAGATTCTAATTGAACTTATGATTAATGATAATATATTTAGAGCATATGATTAGTTAATTAGTTAAATAAATCTTTAAGTAAGTTAGAGTGGAATTCTGAATAGGGGATGAATATGTCATAATTCGATTTTTTTTATTGGACCTTTCTTTCATCCAATCATACGCAGCTACCATAAAAATAAACACATGACCATATGACCACATTTTTCTGGTTAGAGAGTGGATTTTTTATCATATTCTTCCTTTCATAGTATAAGCTTTTGGAAGAAATAAGCCCTAGGATAGAGAAAATAGGGTTTAAGGAATGATTGTTTGGGAAAAATTATCATAAATAAAAGAGTTCTTAAAAAGTAACTATATTTTTGTTAAAGTTGGTCACATGAATGGGTTCTACAAATTGTGTATTTTATTTCTAATTTGAAAAATATTTAGATGAGGCCCATTATGAAGAGAGCTAGAGAGAGAGAGAGAGAGAGATGGATATATATATATATATATATATATATATATATATATATATATATATATATATATATATATATATATATAGAGAGAGAGAGAGAGAGAGAGAGAGAGGTTTAACACTATATATGAGAAATTGTGTTAGAATGGTAAAAAGTGAAACTTGAAAAACCAAGACTTGAATCATCATTTTGTGGAATTTTTATTTTATGATATTTGTGTATGTGATCACACACACACACACACACATATATATATATATTAGGTAGTTTTTTCCATGAATTAAAATCCAAAGTAGAGATTATGTATGTTAGGTTATGCTATAATATTTTATTTCAGACTTAGTTGTGTTCAAAGTGGCATAACTCATTGGATACTTATTGAAATCAAGTTATTCTAGTTGGAGATATTAGATAAAATATATTAGTATAACATATTCTAAGATGGGCATAAAATATCTTTTGGTTTGGCTTGGGTGTTGTTTTGAAGTTGAAGTCTCGTTGTTGTTTTTCTGCAGAAATAACTTAAAATATGTTGTAGTAAAATGGGCATAACTTTCTATAGAAAATTTAAAATATCATTCTGTAAATTATGTTAGAACTTTAATTCATAGGGTTTCACAAAAATGTAAGTTGAATATCTCATTATTTTCTAGTTATTTCAGATTGACTAACTAATGTGATGTGTGACTAGATTTAATGTTATTTTCTATATTCAAATACTAATAGTATTGCATTAATAGGTGAGGAAGCATATAACACTACCATGCCAAGGAACTAAATTTGGTACTAATATTATTACTTTACTTTGGGGTGAATGACCTTCCCAATTAAATGTAGATGCTTATACTTTTATATGGAAAGGTATAGCTCAAATACTTGTGTTGGGATGCTTGTGTAATGATGTGGTGTTTACGATACATATACACATGATTAAAAATGTTAAGTGCGGTTATCTAAGTTTATGGGTTGTGATGGGTCCTAGGAGATGTGATAGTGTCATTTTAATTAAATAATTCAATTTAAGGTTTTGTGTACTCGTGCCAAAATAAAGGGATGTGGTGGTCCCTGATATGGCAAATACAACACCCTACTGCGGCATTCACTCAACATAAGCTTATAGGTCGCGAGCCCAATCACCACAGGGTGCGATACCCACATTTCTAGCCGTGCTAACGGGCTGCAGCCTGTACAACATAGGGTGAGGCCCCCAACTTAACATATTACAGGGTGCGGCCCTATTCAGTTCACTAACAGGCCGCAACCCCAATCCATTACAGTAACGAAAGTACATGATCCTCCTATAAATAGAGGTCCACACCTCGAGATTAGGGGGAAGGGTCAGATTCTATAATACCTGGCGAGGCCTTGCCAAATTCTCTCTACACAACTTCAACATACAGCTTGTAGACTACTCGTCGGCATTACAACCATCTCTCCGACACACCGAAAACCTTCATTACTACCATGTACTCTCCTTTATTCGCATACTTGTACGCCTCTTTAGGCTGGATTATATTATACTATGCAACGCATATAGTGAGAATGGAGCAACACAGTGAACGTAGGACTATTTTAGAGGCTAACCCCTCTATATTGCGTGTTTTCTCTCTCTTTTTACTAGTTCTATCTGCTTATTATACCTTACACTTGGTTTGCTGGTATGAGAACGACTAGTGGACGATTTCTCGTATCATCAATTTGGCGTCGTCTATGGGAACTAAGATATTTCAATCTTATTCTCTGTATTTTGAGTTCTTAAACACCTTATTTTATTCATGGGGATCCTTTGGATCATCATCTCATGAGTAAATTTTGGTTATTGAGCTCTATTTCATATTTTACACCATTAGATGGGTATTTCGTATGTTTAGATCTATTCTTGGGTCTCCATTTATGACCTTAGATCTATCTTACATACCCCTGTGATATCGTCTCATCTAGATAGTGCTGAAAAGCATGATGGGCTTTATCCCCGAAAGGTGAATGGGTTCTTCGATCGAAACGAGATGATGTTAGTCGGCCCCCTCCCCTTCTTGGAACTTATGCACGCTTCCATGCACTTACCGAGCCTAAGATTTTCCCCCAAAAAACTTTCATTACCTTTGAAGTATCCGCTCGATTTTCATTCGTGGCCCGACTCAAATTCCCCAACGATTATCTACTCACTGGATTCCAACAACTTGTCTTGGTTTTGATGTTGCTCTGATACCCACGCTCTATCCCACACGCGAGACTTGGGAACTCACAAAGGGCACTAATGTGTTGCTTCCTGTCTGATCTCCATCCCTCGACCCTTATGTGCCTCTTAATTTATACCATGGCTCAATTTGTTATTTTTTTTTGTTGGGAAAACTAAGGCCAAGAAAACCCAGAGCTAGAGATAGAGAGAGATTTATTATTATAAGAAGAGAAAAGCTTTTTCCGAGTTGCTCACAAGCAATTGAAAATAACAAATGAAACTCTATGTGGCTTATCTAGAGTAGGGAATCCTAAATTTATTTTTGCTTGTAATAAAAATATTTTGCTCTTTACGTGACACGGAAAATTTATGTGATACAAGGGTACTTAATACCGGGATGTAATTATTAAGCCCAATCTTATTAGAACAAAGTTAAAACCCTTGAAGTTGCACCTCTCATCACTCTCCTCCACCACATCCTCCCCCCTCATCACTTGCAAAACATGTCGTTCTTCTTCGAAAAAAGGAGAGGAGTCTATTAGAGGTTAAGCATCCAACCATATTCACGGCTTCTTCAGGAGAAGTAGAAAGAGAAACTGTGGATCCGGTGAGGAGTGTTATCAAGGCATTCCGTTGCAACTGAGAGGATATGAGGAGTCCCCATATGGTGATATTAACTTGGGTGTTCTTGAGTTGATTAAGATTTTTCTTTTTTCGATGGTCATTTCAGGCATCGGAAGTTCTGCAGTAACTCTCTTTCCTTTATCTATCCCTTGTGACTGAGGATTCAAATCTTTGTAGTGTCTTCCTGACCTCGTCATGTGGTTCACAAAAGCGAGAAATAATTAGAATCTCATGGCTTCATATATCTCGGGTTGAATGGACACCTTATTGATTTCTCCCAATAGATATTCAAAGGATATCATTCCACATAAGTTAGCAACTGGACTGACTATTTCCCTGTTTAGTTCATCATCTGAGTTGTAAAAATCATCCCCTCCTCCAGTGGTAACTATGTCTTCTTACCAAGAGTAATCAATACATTCAACAGCCTTAACGATTTTATCGTATAACTCTTCCCACTCAATGGGGAAGTGCAGGAGTGAAGGGACTAACCGTCCCTGAAGCTTTAACGCGGTGAATAACTCACAGATGCTGTAAATTTCACTTGTCTGTCGAAATGTATCGGCCATGGTCTGCACCATATCATCTAAACTGACTTCTTCGAAAGGTATTACTCCTTTGTTTAATTCCCGAGCCCATTTTTGGGCTTCGATGAATAAGTCACTGAATTTATGATAATCGACAGTTATTTTGATGGGCAATTTCAGCCCAAAATCTAAGAGTTGGTTCAACGTAGCAGGTAGCTCCATGCATCCCCCTTAAAATCGGGTGCAGATAGTAATGCAAGACCTTATTAGGAGTGATTCAGCTTCATTAGTGAGGCATATATGATGTAATATAGAAGATGGACAAACCTTGAGAGGTTAAGGTGAGATTGTGGGGATAATGGAAGCTTTATTGGGAACGATTTGAGTAGATGGGGTAAATTTTGGGTCATTTTCTAGGAATATGGAATTTGTATGTGCTGGAAGTGGGTTGTTGGGGGTATTAGGTTTAGGATTAACTGGTGGGGCGATGAGACCCCCGTCAATTAGGCTTTGCACAACGTCTTTAAAGTTAGAAGCATTGGTCGGTAGTATGACTTGCGAATTGGTGAAAGTCACAGTGGGCATCAGGCTTAAAGTTTTTAGGGAGTGGATTTGGTAATGGACTGGGGTCTATGGGTTTGATGAGATTTTGGCTTAACGGGGCTTGATAAACTTTGGACAGGGGGAGCATGGAGCTCAGTGTATTATTTTTTTGCAGGATTAGGGCGGATTTTGGGTGCCCAAGAGGTAGCAGGTTATGAGATGTTATTGATAATTGAGACTATAACACTCGTAAGTTTATCATACTATCGGGGATTGAACTATCCGGTCACTTTCTTTGGTTCAGATTCCACTTTGGTGACACCTTCCTTAATTTCTACACCATCCTCTCGAAGGGCTCGAAAGTGTGGGTAATATTGTCCCCCCATGGATTCTCGGGTGTGAGGCAAGAAGTTCTTCTTCATAATATTGACATGTTCCTCCTCGGAGGGCCTATTGGTCATGGTGGCAGCTCTCTCTCTCCACCTTCCTATGAAGCTATTTACTGTCTCCCCAGAGTTTGTCTTAATAAGATTTAGATCTCGGTGCGTAACTTTTAGCTCCTGATTATACTTGTATAGAGACATGAATTCCCAGGCGACATCTTTCGAACTATGGATACTAGATTCTTCGAGGGGCAGAAACCACCGAAGGGCTCTTTATTTCAAGGTCTGCTGAAACATTTGGGCAAATATATCTTCAGAGGAACCAAGAAGGGTCATGGCTCGGTGATAACTTCGAAGGTTCATAATTAGGGGCCCGCTGCCTCCAAACTTCTCGATGTCTTACATCTTGAACTTCTCTAGCAATCTTGCTTTGGGATAAGGAGACATATGGGTATAGTCCATATAGTTCTCGGATATCTTGACTTGGTTGAACTTCTTGGATAGAAGTTTGAGGTCTTCTTTGACCTTGTCCAATTCCTCCTCTTTGGGATTCATGGGTACTGGCAGGTCAGCCCTTACCCAGGCAAGGATTGAAATCGGGAGTTGAGCAGGTGGTGGCCCATTTATAGGTGGGACACGCGGGACATGCTGATACTCTTCTGGGACCCAAACAGGCTCGAGGGAGGGTGGACCCATAGCATGAGGAAAGAAAACCTCCGGTTCTTTGGAAATTTGGGCCCGGTGTCATTGCATTTTATGGACCTCGAGTTGAAGGTTGTCAAACTTGCGGGCTAAGACATCTATCAGATCGGGCTACACATTCGGTGCATGGTCATTATTCTCCATGAAGAGCTCGTCAAGGTAGATTCCAAACTCGGATGAAGTAGCAAAAGAATCGACGGAGGTTCGGGATGGTTTGATGAAAGATCGAAGCTAATAGGAACTAAGCCAAAATTGGGTAGGTGATCGACCTGAGAGGAAAAACTGTTCGAATTTATTTTTGAAAAGAAGAAGTGAAGAAAAAATTGTTTTTTAAGAAAAGGAGGAAAAAAGGTTTTTGGCATTTTGGTTTTTTGACAAATAAGGGAAAAGGGAGAAAAATCTCAGTGATTATTATTATTAGGTTTTCACTTGTATTAGGTTTTCCTAAAAGCAAAAAAATGCCAGACAGGACCCGAGCCTGGAAAAAATGGGTTTGAAAATAAGTAAGACGTGATTTGACTTGTTTCCAGGCTCATGGACAGGGTCTTGTTTTGAAAAAAGGCAAAATAGCACAAAAATTCGGTTAGTATGCTAACCCGACATTTTAGCAGAGTTTCGCATGGTAACCGATAAACTAAATATGAGTGCCTTAGGTTTGACGCCTGTATGAGATTTATGCAATTATTAGTTTAGTGGAAGGGTTCCCCCTTTTATCATCACTTACACGATATACCTTTTGCCTATAAGGGCAATCATTCATCAATACGTGTGGACAAGCTATTTGATATACCTGAGTGTACGTGAATTGCCTCATGATATACCTCGAGGGGAAGGTACGTGTGAGAGAGAATTCGATATACTCGACATAAGTGAACGAGTTCCTTTCTATATACCTCCCGTCATGAGTTTGGTCAAGTGGTACAAGGCCAATGGAAGGTGAGAGTCATATTTCTTAGGCTAGCTGCAACCCTCAAGACCAGTACCCATCACAAAGTGGGCCCCCAGTACGGGATAAAATTTTGGTTAATATGGCCATGCTCTTGGTGATGTAGTGTGCAAAAATGCACGAGTCTTAATTAGTATGTTATGGAGAGAAAGTATATTATTTATTTTCATGATAAGTAGAGGGATTATTATACTAATGAGGGAGTATATACAAGTATCATTAAAATTATATCTAGTATGGAGCATGAAGACTATACTAAGCATGGATACATGTCTGCGAGTGATATGTGAATATCTACAAGTAAGTGTATGTGGTAATGAGACTATAAATGGAACAACTACAAGTGGTGTGTGACATTTGTAAGTGAGCATGGACATATACAAGTGTGAAAAGTGTGGGTGCGTGCTAGTGAAGCCTAAGAATAGATACTCTATGTGGTGTGTGAAGCATGTGAGTAGAAGTGAATATATATACAAGTTTTAGTAGTGTGAAGTGTACATGGAGTGTATATGCAAGTGTGTGAAGTGTATTAAAAAGTTATATATACATGAGGTAGATGTACACACAAAGTAGACAGAGGACAAAAGGGAACATACAAGTAGGTGCATACGCACACATGCAGACAAGAATAACACACATGCGAAAATTCTAGTCCTCTTAAAAAATGTTCCCAGCAGAGTCGCCACTCTGGACATCCATCCGGTGCACGAGCGGGGTTTGCGCCCTTTCTCAGGGTGCTCGGTTATTGTCATTGTGGGGTAGTATGTAGAGATATGGTTGCCAGCCTATTTTGCACAAAACAGGCAAAAGAAATATTTTCACCTCGAGAGAGAGGCATCAAGGACAATATTGATGCTTGCAAAACCAAGTAGTTCAAGGGTTTTAGGACTAAGTTACATAATAGGAAGATGTTAGGCACACATCCCGCCCTTTCGATCTCTTATGGGCATGTGTTAATCTTCTCCTATTAGATTCTGTGAAGTGTGTGCTTATGTGTATAATATAGATGAAGAATGGAATTACTCAACTCGCATCATGGAAAGGGATGGAGTGAAATCATCCTTAGGAGTATCCCGAAAATAATAATCAAAATATAATGTGAGTGCTTTCCAAATCACCGGTCGTTATACGAGAATGATGGTATATGTTTGATAAAACACAAGCATGTAAGCCTATGGCATCCGTTACGAATATAATCAAGTAGAAGAGGAATCGATTATCGAGATTTACCTGAGACTCCTACGTAGCCTAAAGGGGACCAAACTCCACGTAGTTCACATACAACGCGGGGTGGAGTTCAATCCATAAATCCAAGCAGGGGATTTCACTTATGTGTATGCGTAGATAGAAATGCTTTTTAAAAGAATGAGATGAGAATTCCTCTCTTTGAATTTATCGATATACTCTCTTTTCTTGTTTTTGTTTTTCTATAAAAAATATAGTATGTGCAAATACTATTAATAAAGGTATGCTGTTAGTATATGTGATCTAATGAAATAAAGATACTAATGCAAAAATAAGATTTTGGTGGACCTAGTTGTAGTCAATAGTTAATCACACAACCTAGTTGTAGTCGATGGTTAATCACTGGTTCCATTGCATCGAAACAAAATTATCTTCCACTTTAAATGAAGATTTTGGTGACATTAGATTTGAATACATTGGACGATTCCAAAGCTGGTCGAGCTTATATAACGTACTTTAGTTATTAGTGCTCTCCTCAGAGAATATGGCGAAAAAGAGTTAATAGTCAGCCAATGTGTTGTTGGATTGTAATTTATTTTCTTCAATTTGTAATACTCTAACATGGTACATTTGTCGTTCATTTCGTTCTGAGGATTTTTTCCGTTAGTGGGATCTTTCTTACACATCCGGTGTCATGTGAATTGTTTTATCTTTTGATGTTATAGACTAATTTCTCTTAAATTAAAGATAAGATGTGATTAAATTCTAATATTGACAAAAAAAATAGTCACATACACTTTTAGGAAGTTTTTAACCCATAGATTAATTTTTATCCCCTATCAATAATTTAATTTTAATTGCGTATCTACATCGAAAGCTCGTGCTCTCAATTTTAACATTCTGGTTTTGATGCATATGTGTTTGTTCAATATAATTTATTTGTTTAATTTGTATGAATTTACCATTGAACAAAAAATATATTCTAATTAAACTTTGAATTAAAACTAATAAAAAATATACTAACTTCTTGTGGCATTCTAACTGTTGCGCATGCCTCTCCCATTGTGATTGGTTTGCCACATTAACCATACATATGCTTGTTCATGATTTTGCTATTGCAGAACAACTTTATTATATTTTGGAAAGACAATTAAATAATAGTGGATAAAATATATCATTACATAATTTTTTTCCATGCATTGGAGATTCTCTAAGATTTTTCTTTCTCCTTAGATTTGTAAGACCCCCTATTTTCCCATGTAGAAGGTGGCTTGCTAATATGCCAAATAAAGGTGACGTCTAACAATTTATATTATGATAAGCACTGATAAATAACTGGGGGAGTTAAAACTATCTACAACAGTATATAAAATATGTAAATAAAACAAGATAATAAATACAACTGAATGCAACTGGATAACTGAGTAATATTAATTTCCATAATTCAAATCTTGAATGAGATTCCAATGAATAAAGCATAACTCTAAAACCTTATGACCTATCAAATAAATAACAAAATGTACAAAGTCGAACTACAAAGGAAATACAATAAAAGGTACCTCTACATCTACTCTAATAATTTGATAAGGCTCACTCTGCAGTCAGTCCGCTCAGCCTTGATTCTACAATTGTTGAATACCTAAAAATTATTTTAAACGACACTCATTTACTTCTCATGTCGTACCTTATGGCACTCACACCCTATGTATCTTAACTCTCATGTAACTGAAGGAATCCTAACTCTAGGAATGACTAACTATAAATCCCTGACCCAAATTTATGGGTTACCCATGGGTCAACCCAAATTGGTACAATTGTATTAGTGTGAAGTGATGTAAAATTACCCTAAATAAATTTCTATTCCTTCTTATGTAGTTAAAGCTACAGCATTTAGCATGAAATTTCGTTTTCTAGAAATATATCACAATATAACAATTGTAGAACCCATTAGAGTACTTCGAGAGTTCAAGTAATCAGATCTACTAACATAATAGGCTAAGGATCACTTACTTGTAAAACACTCTTAAATACCCAACCACATTTATCATGCCATAACAAATAAATTGTGTGAGGCAACGCTCAATGGGTTCCCTATAAAATGCAATAAAAAAATAATTGATGGAAAGAACATATGCTTTAACATAGCTATAACTAGTATGAATGTGCCATGTATATATGACCATATATGCAAATACTTTATACAAATAATTTTTTTTAGTCATTCCATTAATATTGTACCAAGAACTCGTGATTCCATTAATTTAATCTGGTTAATTTAAGGAAAATTCATTCTTTATTACCCTCTAAGAAAGACGATTTTATTTCACAAAAATCACTAAATTACCTAATTATCGTTTCAATACCCACACCCAGTGTTTGAAGATAATTATTCATAATTCTTAACCTGATCACCCTTAAAGTACGCCTTTAAGAATACATTAACAAGTTAAACTTGGGGTTATGTCACTTTAGGCCACTTGGTAACTCGTACTTTATCCTCTATTGTAATCTTCTAATTAACTATTTCCATGGACTTTATTGAATTCACATTAAATCCCTTTATTGTCAATCTTAAACTTTTACCCGAAATAACATCCGTATTTAATTTCATTTGTTGTTTTCGGAATTTCAACCAATTCTAATTATTCATTTATTATCCAAGAGTGAGCTATAATTCCATCTATGTTTACGAGCTTTCACTGTCTACCATAAATTTCAGGGGTCATGATTTACTGGTTAGTTATCTTAGGCCTTTCACCATAGGGCTTCGGGACCTTCTTAATTATTCTCGGTACTCACTTGTGAAAACATCTTTCACATTTTAAGTCCTTTATGTTAAGTTCACTATTTTTCAATTATTACTTTAGTGAACAAGAGTTTTTCCTTAATTTCTTAAGTTTAGGATCACTAGCGTTCATTTAAACCCTAATGCATAATTCTTCACATTTTTACTCAAAATGTACTACTTGAAGAAAGCCTTCATTTTACCCACTTTAGGGTTCATTTTGAAATTGGCTTAATTTGATAATACTTAACGTACTTTCAACACCTTAACCTATACATGCCCCATGTTAGCGCCCTAATTTAACATATTTTAACCTATAGCCTTTTGACAGACCATTGTATTTTTGTACTTTCTTACAACCTGTAAAGTCACATTAATTATTCTAACATTATCTTTAAATTATTAACATAATAATTCCATCTTAAACATCATCTTAACATAATACTAGTTAGTCCAAAATTATAGCAAGTGATTTTTGTGATACCTTTACACATAAAATTATAGTTTTAGTGTCTTAAAACGCTTACATGTAACCAAACATTTTATAAATATGAGGTAACACAAAGTTTATGAAATAATATCATTAACGTGTGATTTCTTTACAAAATATCTCACTTTATATTTTGAATTTTATTTGAACTTGGAAACCCACTTGAAATTCCTTAGTTTTTAACATATTCTTCAATTTGTTAAAAATCTCGACATACACCTTATATTTTGGACAAAAATCTTATGCTTACTGTGGGTACCCTGAATTTAGTATCATAGGCCTGGACGAGTAGCCTCTCCTTAGCGGCCCAAAGCCCAGGCCCATCACCTTTTGTATTAATCCGATTACCCCACGATCCCATGAAGAGAAGTTGTGGGGGAACGCGATCCCATGTAGGGGAGATGGCTAATAAGGAGGAACCCATCACCCACACTACTCCAACATATACATGTATAAATTAAACCCTAAGTCCGGGGCAAAGGACAAGTTGTATTCTCTGTACTTATTCTTCAGAATATAGAGAAATAACACTGACTGAACCACCGTGGACGTAGGCACTTTTTTGTTGAACCACGTATACCCGTTGTTGTGTGATTGGCCTTTTATTTATCTTTTCTTGGTTGTTACCTATTTCATATTTATTTGTGTTGCATAATAATTGTCTCCACAATTGGCGCCGTCTGTGGGAAGCGTTTATCTTTCCCTGAGAAGAGCCCACGACGAGAAAAAATCTAAGATGTCTGGTCACAGCAGCAACGCTCCTCAAGCAGGAGATATTCAAGAGCCACCCGCTCCTCGCAGGATTAGGTCTGAAGTCCGACGTTCAGATCAAGGGGCTCGCTTAGAAAGGCTAGCCTCAGAAGAAAGTCAAGGACCAGCAAGGTCCACTCAGATATCCAGATTGATCGATGCATACGAAGCAAGGCTCCACGAGCAGAGGGAGTCTTCTCGCAGATATGAGGCTGAGAATGCTCGCTTAAAAAGAAGACTGGAAAAACTGGAGAAAGAACTACATCCTGATACTAGGATACCCCCCTATCGCACTCCTAGCCCTCAGGCGAGCAAATCTCGCAGCCGAGGAAGGAGCCCTAGGCGGCAATATCAAGGGTTCGAAGGTGGCGACTCAGACGACGACCTCCGCGAGCAACTGAGAAAAGCTCGCCGATATCAGAGCCCTGCTCGTAGCGACGACAACATACGGAACCTAGTCCGCAGAGAAATGGACCAACATCTAGCTCACCGCGGCACCAGGTCGACCAGAGAACTCGCCAGGAGAGCCCTCAAGACCCAGATAAAATCGCCCTTCACGAGGGAAATTGAAGAAGAAGAAGAAGAAGAAGAAGAAGCTCCCCAAAAGTTTGCTATTCCAAGGTTCAAGATTTACGACGGGAAGACTGATCCCATTGATCATGTCAGGCATTACCGGCAGGCTATGACCCTCTGGAATCACCGAGATGCACTGATGTCCATATTTTTCCCTCAAGCCTTCATGACGTGGCCCAGAAATGGTTCGAGAAACTCCCTCACCGATCCATCAGGAATTTCAAATCCCTGGCCGAGCTCTTTACGGCCCGGTTCATCACCAGCAGCTCCCATCCCAAAAGGATGGATGCTCTATTAACAATGAAGAAAACACCTCAGGAGACACTCCGAGACTACGCGAAGAGGTACTGGGAGTTATTCAACGAAGTCGAGGACTGTGCGGAAGAGGTGGCAGTGGCTTCATTCAAAATTGGGCTACCTAGATCTTCCCTCCTTTACCAGTCCTTGACAAAGAAGGAAGCAACCACCATTGATGACCTGATGGCCCAGATTGAGAAATACGCAAAGGTGGAAGATGTCACCCGCCTTAACGTAGGAGAAAACGGTCGAGCCAAGCTCGCTACCAAGGGGAGTGAGAAAGTTGATAACCAGAAAAAAGGAGGAAAGAATGGGAGCAAGAATGGCTCCAAGAATGGAGGGAGCCCTGATGTTGCAAAGTCGTTCCAGGCGGTTAACACTGTCTTCAAAGAACCAATTTACAAAATTCTCGCGAAGATCAAGGATGAGCCGTTCATCAAATGGCCCCGAAAAATGGGAGGAGACCTATTGAAAAGAAATAATGCACTGAGATGCACCTTCCACAAAGAGGGAGGGCATAAGACCGAGCACTGCAAGGCTCTTAAGTCCCACCTCGAGGAGTTGGCCCAATCCGAACATTTGAATGACTTTGTGGAAAGGAAGGTAGAGAGAGTAACTGTCCACAAGGAGGAAAAACCCGACAACGTATTAGAAGACGACGCCGGACACGAATTCGCAGTAATCCATGGAGTATCCGATGTTAAGCAAATCCAGGGTAACTCAGCTCGGATGGAGGTAAAGAAGCTGACAGCGGTAATGCAGGCTTTTCAGATTGATCCAGCAAAATCATAGGCAGGAAAACGCCGGCGAGCAGAGGACATCAACTACAACAAGCATATTGTTTTCACGGATGAAGATCTTGTGGGAGTGAGGACCCCACATCACGATGCCTTAGTCATTACACTCAGGATAGCCAACTTTGATATCGATAGGCTGCTCGTCGATCAAGGAAGCTCATCCAAAGTAATGTACATCAACCTGTTCAGAAAATTGAAGTTGGACATCGCCGACCTAAAGGGAACCACTGTTCCTCTGGTCGGCTTTGCTGGGAAAATGACCATGCCTCTGGGCAAGATAGTACTACCAGTGCTCGCTAGAAATGTTTCAAAAATGATCAAATTCTTGGTGGTCGACATCGATTCACCGTATCAAGCCATCCTCGGCAGGGGATGGCTTCATGCAATGAAGGCAGTCTCCTTGACCTACCACTAGAAACTCAAATATGTCACCGAGCGGGGAGTGATGGAGATACATGGAGACCAGGCGATGGTGAGAAAGTGCTTCATAGCGGCCATCCGACCAAAGCCAGAGAAAAAAGCCGTTCAAACCAGCGAGAAAGTGGAGGAAGGTGCAATCCCTTCCAAATAGCAATTAAAATATGGAAGGCCCGGAGTGGAAGAGACCAGGCTCCTCCCCTCCGAGCGTGTTGTAGAGGACCTGGTAGAAGTAATTGCTAGAGAAGGCGACAACAGCAGAGTCTTCCTGATCGGGACCTCACTCACTGACCAAGAGCGAAAGGATTTGTTAACCTTACTCAGAAGCAACATAGATGTTTTCGCTTGGGAACCCTATGAGCTGCCAGGAATCGATCCCAATATGGTCTACCATCGGTTGCACGTCAATCCCACATTCAAGCCGATAGCGCAGAAGGCACGACGAACTGCTCCCGAGAAGGCCAAAGAAATAGAACAAGAAGTCGAAAAACTGTTGGATGCAGGGTCCATACGGGAAGTGCAATTCCCCAAATGGTTATCCAACCCAGCGGTAGTTCCAAAAAGCAACGGGAAGTGGAGAGTTTGCATAGACTTCACTGACCTCAACAAAGCCTGCCTCAAAGATAGCTTCCCTCTTCCGAAAATAGACCAACTAGTAGACGCCACTGCAGCTCACGAACGAATGAGTTTCCTGGATGCATACTCAGGCTATCACCAGATTCCCCTGTATGCCCCAGATCAGGACAAAACGGCATTTATCATGACGGTTGGTTTATACTGTTACAAGGTCATGCCTTTTGGGCTAAAAAATACAGGGGCAACCTATCAGCGGCTGGTTACTAAAATGTTCAAAAATCAAATGGGAGACACAATGGAGGTCTACATCGACGACATGCTCGTCAAGAGCAAGGAGAAGGAAAATCACCTCTCGGACCTGTCAATTACCTTCGAAATCCTCAGGAAGTACCGAATGAAACTCAACGCGAGCAAGTGTTCCTTCGGTGTCCAGTCAGGAAAGTTTCTTGGGTATTTGGTCAGCGAGCGAGGCATAGAGGCTAATCCGGACCAGATTGATGCAATCAAAAGAGTGCAACCTCCTCGCACAATCCGCGATGTACAGAAGCTCACTGGAATGCTCGCTGCTCTAAATCGTTTCATTTCTAAATCCTCCGAGAGATGCAAGCCCTTCTTCCAACTCTTAAAAGGCAGCAAAACGGTAGAATGGACCCCAGGTTGCTCACAAGCATTAGACGAGCTCAAGTCCTACCTAAGCTCCCCACCACTGCTTGTCATACCACAGCAAATGGACCCTTTGTACCTCTACCTCTCTGTATCCAGCCATACTATCAGCTCAGCACTAATGTGTGAAGTTACAGGGATCCAACATCCAGTCTATTACGCGAGCAAAACCTTACTAGACGTCGAGCAGCGCTACCTGCCATTGGAAAAGCTCACACTCGCCCTAGTAATGTCCTCGAGGAAACTGAAGCATTACTTCGAAGCTCATACGATCATTGTCCTTACATCACACCCCCTCAAGGCTGTCCTAAGGAAGGCGGATTTGTCGGGAAAACTGTCTAAATGGGCAGTCGAGCTCGGCCGGTTTGACATCCAATTTCAACTAAGGACAGCTATCAAGGTTCAAATCCTTGCTGACTTCATAGATGAATTCACAGGCGAAGAACCCTTCGACCAGCCTAAGCCAACATAACAAAACAGCCAGGCCACAGGGGGAAGCTGGAAACTATACTTTGATGGAGCCTCCAACTCAAAGGGGGCAGGAGTAGGAATTGTTCTCATCACTCTAGAAAATACAGTCCTCGAGCAAGGAATCAGGCTGGGATTTGCAGCCTCCAACAACGAAGCAGAATACGAAGCCTTAATAGCAGGTCTCCAAAGGGCGCAAACTCTAGGAGCAAAGCATTTACAGGTATTTGGAGACTCGCAACTAGTTTCCAATCAGATAAGTGGAGACTATAATGCGAAGGATGAGAGGATGGAAGCCTACCTCTCCTTGGTAAAAAACTTAATGACGAACTTTAAAGAAATCAACATCCAACAGTTTCCCAGGGGGCAGAACAGCCACGCTGACACCTTGGCAACCCTGAGCTCGGCAGTTGATTCCAGCCTTAAAAGGATAATCCCTATCGATTTCCTCAGTTGCCCGAGCATTTACCCCAACTGCGAGCTGACCAAAGCGAAACCAATACTCCAATTGGAACCAACCCCCAGCTGGATGGATCCCTTGAGAGACTATTTGAAGAATGGAACGCTCCCAGAGGATAAGAGGACTGCCCACCAGATAAGAGTCAAAGTTGCTCGCTTTCACTTATCCACGGGAGGCGACTTGTATAAAAGATCTTTCTTCGGCCCCTACCTTAGATGCGTCCACCCAGGCGATGTCAAGACAGTGCTTCACGAGCTTCACGAAGGAATCTGCGGGAGTCACGTCGGAGGAAGGTCTCTAGCCTTCCGAGCAATGAAGGAAGGTTATTGGTGTCCATATATGCAAAAGGACTCCGCAGTATATGTCCCTAGATGCCTAAAATGCCAGCTTCACGCCCCCATGGTCCACCAGCCCGCCAGCGAGTTAAAATCCCTGACCAGCCCCTGGCCTTTCGCCCAGTGGGGAATGGACATCGTGGGACCACTGCCTACCGCTGCTGGCAATCGCAAATACCTGTTGGTCGCAACTGATTACTTTACCAAGTGGATCGAGGCAGAACCACTGGCGAACATCCGAGATGCTGACATGATGAGGTTCATATGGAGAAATATAATCACTCGATTCGGGATCCCCAGAACCATCATCACTTACAATGGAACACAGTTCGAGAGTGGACCTTTTCAGAACTTCATGCGACCAACACGGGATCAGGCACCACTTCAGCTTTGTGGCTTACCCTCAAAGCAACGGACAAGCTGAGGCTTCCAACAAAACAGTGATCGCTGGATTGAAGAAGCGGTTAGAGCGAGTAAAAGGTGCGTGGACAACCGAGCTACCACATGTCCTATGGGCGTACAGAACGACTCCTAGGCGAGCCACAGGGGAAACGCCATTCTCACTAGCATATGGTATGGAAGTGGTCATCCCACTAGAAGCAGGATTGCCTACAATGAGATCCGACCTTGTCGAGCAGGGTCAGAACGATCAGGCTTTTCTCGCTGAACTCGACCTGGCCGACGAGCGCAGGGAACTTGCCCTAGTAAAACTAGCGAGCTATCAGCAACAGCTCGCGAAGCACTACAGCAAAAGGGTCAGTCCGAGGAAATTCGAAGTTGGGGACTATGTTCTAAGAAAGGTCCTGGGCAACACAGTGAAGCCATCAGACGGTAAACTGGGCCCGAACTAGGAAGGACCTTATGAGATAATTAAAGACGATCTGCAAGGTTCCTATCATTTGAAAACGATGGAGGGCAGAGAGATACCACGAGCATGGAACGCAGCTAATCTCAAGAAATTCTATTTTTAGGGGTTCTATTGTTAGATCTTTTATTGTACTCATTATGGGAAAAGACAGTTTATTTCTCAATTCACCAATGAAAATCTCTCAGTTGATCACTCTCTAAAAAGTAACAATTATATCTTATTGCACATCCTTTTCAAATCACAGGTATAATGGTTGGCATAGCAGGGAAATACCCCTCCTCAGGTCATCGTCATGAAGCACGACAGACCTCATAGCATTGCCCATGGCAATATATGAAGCCCTACAGAGTATTCTTAGGCATCAAACCTACTTTGGTTAAACAAAATCCTGACCGGATAAAGACATCCAATAACAGGTGTGTCCTCGCCAATTGCCCTACTTAGGCCTAAGGGAGTGTGACGACACGACCTAAAAGGTAAAGGAAGGGCACAATGGTATTCTTAATACTGGACTGAGCGGACACTCACATGACAAGATAAAAAGGATTGTGAAGCTGCAAAAATATAAAAAGATTGGATGAACACGTTTAGTCGGCAAAATCGCCCAAAACTCAAACTTTCCATTAATCTTTTATATTTACAAACAATAATAGTACATGTTTAGTCGGCGAAGCTCGCCCAAAGCATTTACAATTATTAAAAAACAAAATATCAAGAAGGTGGAAGCCTCCGAGCAAGGTAGTCAGCAACTTTAGCTCTCCTCCCATCATCAGGAGCAGGATCGAACTCCTCCACGACCTCATTTGCATCCAACTCCAATAGTCGCCGGGGAATAGCATCGATGGGGATCCATCGATCATTTCGCCTGAATGGATTGGGCATCAGAGTAGAGGGGGACATCTCGTGCCGATACCACAATATCGAGTTCCTCGGGACCTGCAGCTCTTTGAGAGCACTCAACCACCCCCTGATGAAGGAAAGCTCCTCGAACTCTGATAATCTTGTGGGAGCATCCAGCCAGTCCTGATCATAGCCATCAGTCCACACTTGGCGAGGGCCCTTCTTGAATAGATGCCGCAGTCGGGTGACGTCCCTCTGGAGCCCAGCAGTAGTCACATAAGCTCGCCGAACATCGCCGCGCAGCTCCTCCATTTCCCTCTCACGCTGCTCCTCGACTTCCCTACTCCTACCCCTTGTACTCCTACCAGCACGCGGGAGGGGAGGCCGAGCAGCTCGCGATGAGGAAGAGCCTTGTAGGACTACCGAAGCGGTGCTCGACGAATGCTCCTTAAGCTTCGAGACCTCCCGCCTCAGGTCTTCATTCTCCCGCTGAAGAAACTCCACGACTTGGTTGATCTCGGTGGCCTCCAGTAACTTTGCTCTTAGCTCGCTAACTTCTTCTTGCACTGAAGCACCGATTTCTTCCATTTCCTGGAGCCTGTCCTTCAACTTGGCCACCAGCTCGGACTGATCCTTATATTTCTGGTTCCTTGACTTAGCAAACCTGCAAAGCCTAGCAAAGGCCTGGTGAACTGCAGGGCTTGCATTAGGACCCAGAGTCCTACCTAGTTGGGAGGTAACAGGAATATAGTCATCCACATCAACCAACTATAAGTAAAAGAAAGAGAAAAGAAAGAGATCAGCATAAACAAAAATAAAGTATTTTCATTGATAATGAGCAAGGTTACATCAGATCAAAAAAGAAAAAAGTTACAAAGAAGCCCTATCAATTGGCAACCTCGGTGGATGGACCCTTGTCCTTATCAGCATCAGCAGGGACATTACCCTCTGCAGGGGTGTCCACTGCCCCCTCGACCAAGGGAGCATCAGCAGGAGTCGCCTGAGAAACAGGATTGGTGCCTTCAGCAGTTGGGGCTGGGTCCTCATCCACGACTGGCTTTGGCCCTGGATCATGCTCATCAAAGAGTGGGGATGCAACGTCCACCCCAGCAGCCACGAGGGCCTTGTTCCACCCTTTCTTGAAGTTCAGACGGCTGATATAGCCTATCTGAACCTTGGCGTCCTCATACGCTGCAGCCCAGCCACAGTTGTATGAATCTTCCTTGAGAGTGGCCGCCTGGGCTTTTTCCGCCTCCAGCTGCTCGGCCAGAGCCCTGTTCTTCTCTGCAAGGTCTAGCTTGCTCGATCACACCAGGTCGTACGCCTTTCTCAGCCCGCCAAGCTCCCTGACAGCATCATCTCTCTTGCGAGCAGAATTAGCAAGGGCCAAGGCAGATGTAGCTCGAGCTGTGTCAGCAGCCTTCAGATCGACCTCCAGCTGAGACCCCCTGGCTACCAGGACAGATTTTTGCTGTTCCAGCTCGCCATTCCTTCTAATCAGCTCACCGCGAGAGCGATAGAGCACAACGAAGTCGGTCACAAACTGCAAAGAACAAGGAAAGGATCAGGAAGAATAAACCATTAAAATCTGTCAAAAGAAATTGAGAGTTTGAAGGGAACCTTACCAAGGCAAGCCTCTAGCTAGCTTGCAAAGCCAGTTGATCGGACCCCAACGCCCTCTCACGATCTGTAGGAAGGACTACTCTCTCGAGCATCGCAGGGGCAAGCTGAGGAGAGGTGGCCACCGAAGCCCCCTCAGGCAAGGCAGATACTGGGACCAGGGCTTGACCAGTTTTGGTCCTCAGTTCCATCTTCCTCCTCTCCTCATCTTTTTCTCTCTCCCTTCTCTTTCTCTCTTCCACCTTCTTCCTCTCCTCCTCCTTTTTCTTCTCTCTCTCTCTCGCCTGCTCCTCCTCTGTCTTCTTCTTCTCTTGCTCCTGTGAAGAAGGCCGAGAACCAGTAGCTATGGCCCCAGAGGCAGTCTTTGATTTCTTGGACCTCTGTGCAAGAAGCACATCATCATCATCATCATCTCTGATTAAATTCTTCTTGGGAGGCATCTCTTCACCAGAACTGCTGGTAGTGCTCGAAGAACTGCTACTGTCAGCACTGCCTGCACCCAAATTACTCACAACACCTGCAGGCTCACTCTCCGAGCTGCTCTCTTCTTCGTCCAATTGGATGGGCTCAGCAGAAATCTCTTCGGAAGAGTCAAAGTCCGGAACACTATCCACAGGTCGGGCTATGAAACTGGAGCCTGTGTTCTTGTATTCAAGCAAAAAAGCAGCAGACCTAGGATGCTCGCCGTCACCTTAAGGTTCCCTGATGTTCCAAGCTTTCACCAGTTCCGAGATACGAACCTCGCTGAGAGCAGGCTCCAAGTTCTTTGTCCTCACTATAAAAGAGAAAGAAAGAAGAGGTTAGAAAAATCACAAAGTCAGCAAAGGTTGAAACAATAATCTGACATCTACCTATATATTCTTCCCCATAAAAGGGAATAGTGAACCTCTCAGACCTCGACCCTTCAAATTGGGGGGAAAGTTGCCAATTCCTAACAAGAAAACCTTCTTGCCAGTAGTCCTTATGGGAATCAGGTAGATTTACTACCAATACCCTATCAGGGCTCCTAGCCTTAAGGTACAGAACACCTGAACTCGTTCGAGAAAAGGAGTAACAAAAGCATACCTCGGCAAGCCCTAACTTTGTGCCATACAATTGATTTATCCTATGCACGCCGTTCACTATTTTCCATACGTTGGGCGAACATTGTGCAGGCACAATACTGAAATAGCTAAAGAAGTGCAGAAATAGATCATTAGGGGGGAAGGTAAGTCCCCCCTGGGAGAACAACAGGACGTGAATCCAATGTGCATCTTCTATATCCCTAACATTCCTAGGAGGCGAGGCACAACACTCAATCTCTACCCACTCAGGAATACTATAGAATTTACTAAACTCAGTTACTGACCTATTTCCAATCTTCGCCATTGGAAAAAATACAAGAAAAACTACAAACCAAAGAGAAAATGCAAAGAGCACGAGAGACTTACAAGACAGAAGATCAGGTCAAATGGCGAAAAAGCAACGAAAGTAGAGATCGAAAACAGAAGGTACAAAGCGCAAGAGTTCTCAGAAGATAGAAGATTGCTGGAAAAGACTGAAGCGACGAAAAGAAATGTGCCTTATTCCAACGAGCTTTCAAATCTAATCATAACGCACGGATAGCGAAGCGGGTGCCGCCAAAGCAACTTCACAGTTTTCAAAGAAATCGACCATAATAGCTGATTATTTAAATTCATTGGACCTGTAAAAATGGCCCAACAAATTTAGGGGCAATTGTGGATACCCTGAATTTAGTATCATAGGCCTGGATGAGTAGCCTCTCCTTAGCGGCCCAAAGCCCAGGGCCATCACCTTTTGTATTAATCCGATTACCCCACGATCCCATGAAGAGAAGTTGTGGGGGAACGCGATCCCATGTAGGGGAGATGGCTAATAAGGAGGAACCCATCACCCCCACTACTCCAACATATACATGTATAAATTAAACCCTAAGTCCGGGTCAACGGACAAGTTGTATTCTCTGTACTTATTCTTCAGAATATAGAGAAATAACACTGACTGAACCACCGTGGACGTAGGCACTTTTTTGCTGAACCACGTATACCCGTTGTTGTGTGATTGGCCTTTTATTTATCTTTTCTTGGTTGTTACCTCTTTCATATTTATTTGTGTTGCATAATAATTGTCTCCACACTTACCAACATCAAAAGTCCATTTTACAAGGTTACTAGTTTTATTCATTACTTTGATTTATACTCATTTTATACCCAAATATCAACTTTGGAACATAAAATCATGTTTCTTATCCATTCTTAACATAAAATAATATCATTTTATGTAAAACATATTTTGAAATAATTATTGCCATAATTTTATGTCAAAACCCATTCAACACATATTTCTTCCATATATTCATATGAAAACATGAATATTTGTACTCAAACATTCTCAAATAATTTGAACACATATCTTACTTGCAAAACCTTATTTTATATCATATAACATACTTTTAAATATTTTTATTTCATAAAAGTATCCACAATATATTTTGAAACCTTGACATCTTTAAAACTCTTCTTTGAATCCATTTTAACCCATATTAACATGTGAAATCATATTATATTCAACTAAAACTTTAGCATACTTGAATTATATATATATATATATATATATATATATATATATATATATATATATATATATATATATATATATATATATATTCTCACATATGTAATAATCATGATTTAAAGGCTTGAATATATTAGTAAATGTAACAAGACATAATTTTCCACCTCAAAGGAGCTTAAATAAAGGCAGAAATGGTTGTGAAGAGGGAAACCCCCACCTCTAAAGATGGCCTTAAGAGAGTTACCAAGCTTCTCATAGCTTTTTCCTTCTTCTTGCTCCCAAACCCATCTTCCTGCTACACCTTCAACTCCATGAAAAATTCTCTCTTCACAAAACCTACTTCAATTTCACCCCAAAATAACCCATATTCATCTCCAAAGACACCAATACAACTCTATTTAACCTTTGGTAATGGAAGAGGAAGAATTCAGGTATAACTTGGTAAAAATGTGGGGGAAATCATGGTGGGGTAACCCTTTAAAATGGAAGATTTTAGAGAAATGATGCAATTGGTTTTTGTTAAAGAAATGAGAGTAGGAGATGAACTCGTCTACCTCCCCCCCCCCCTCTCTCTCTCTCTCTCACACACACGCATACATATCTAACTAATTTAAATGACCCACTTAAAACTTATGGCAAGCCCATCAAGTAAATAGTTAGACGATAAGAAAACTTGGTTGAAAACCTCTCGAAAATTAACAACTCAACACCCCAAACCAACTAAAATTTGATAACTCAAAAGTAACTGATCTATTGTCTCAGACCCACCGGATCGATCCAAAATTATTTTTGGATTGATTCGATTTGCTGGGAGGAGGCATTTTTATTAAGTTCAAATTTTTCATGAATTCCACATTTCAGACCTATAAGCCTTCATACTTAGCATATGTATTCCTCAATCTAATTACCTTAAAATGTTACGCATGCATGCATGGTTATAATTATTGTAAACTTCATAAAATTATGAAAATAGTTGTGGGAATTATACTAAGAACGTAAGTACACAAGTCCCCAAAACTACGTGTGTACTCTATGTGACACTTAACTCCTATATAACATAATATCATCATTGTAAATAATTCATTAAGACTAATATCCACTCATACTATCCTCACCTCACATATTGTCCAAATAGTTCAAATCCTTTAATATGGATAAATACTATCACACACATTACCCACATAAGCTACCCATTGATAGGTTAACTACGGTATTACTCAATATATCGGTACATCATACCCATCATTAGTCTAACTATTATATAATATACAATATCCTTATAACTTATCCCATAACTTCCCTATCTGGTCAACTATCCACTATGCAAGTAACTAGTAAGCTCCACATAATTAGATAAATAATATCTATCAAGTGTCCAAGAACAATGTTATAATCACTAATGGTTTACCAAGTGTTATACGTATATATATAGTACCCATATACTGCCCCATGACCTATAAAACAAGCATATTATCATAATTTTAATATCATAATCTAGTACCCTCCTATAAATATGCCCATCGTCGGACTAACTATACATATAAGCATAATATAAAGGAAATAATATTTCGGGGACCTCTTTTGCCTCTATTGGGTCAATCTATAGGATGTCCCACTCCAAATGGATTGCAAATAAACACATAAAAATTAGAGAAATCACTACATTGTCACATCACCGTGTAATCACATACAAAGATTGCATAACGATCACACCTCATATGTCTCCTTCTCACGAGATGGTTGATTAATTACACGTAGGATTAGGATATAGACCTATATGCAACTTGCATCATCATCCAAGGATTAGTACCCTGGCCCATGAACAATCCCACAAATAATATGCAAAGCATATAATTCTACAATATTTATAAACTAATATGGTATACCATCCTAACCACAATCTCCACATAAGCCATAAGATTAAAACCCTAATTAAATAGTCAAAACCCACAGGAAAAAACTTAGGTCAAAACTCTAAGTTCTAGATAACTCCTCAACAAAAACAATATAGAGGCAATAATTTTCTACCTTGAATCGTTCATCCTCCTTAGCCCGATCGATCAACCCTACTACCGTGTCCTTGAAATGACTTCGTAATAAAAAAAAATTGGTCCAAAACCTAACATAAATAATTTTATTCACCCCATATCATAATTAAGGGTCATTCTAACTTATAATCATTTCCAAAACATCCAAAATGTCATATTTAAAGGATCCTTAACACGTTTTTAACATTATGTAATCATTAACAAGGTTAAATCCATAAAAATAAAGACTTAATCATCAATTTGAGTGATTGGGCATAAATATTGTATATTTATCCCCCTAATTTCAGTACTTTTGTGAACCCGAATGATGTAACATATATGGATTTGATTCACTTTTATGCTTCTAACCTTCTTGGCGAGTATTGCGTGTTTCGTGCTTCTCCTATTAGTTTTACAGGTTAATTATGCAAGCAGTGCAAAGGAGGAAACAAGACTGTGCAAGAAAAGCTAAGAAGGCATGTTCAAGGGCATGTCGGTAATTTTGCAGCCCGATCCGGAAGAAGAAGTCAACTGGGAAGTTGAAGAGCTCGGAACAACGAGCACATTGGAAGAAACGGCACCCAAATCCGAGCTACGGTTGAAAAGTTATGCTCAGTTGAAGTTGAAGAAAATCCAAGAAAAGAAGAGAAAAACCAGAAAAAAATCTAAGTGTTGAGAGCAAGTCCAGGCTGGTACATGCGAACCCCACTCCGAACCGGTTCGGAGGGGCGAACCGGTTCGCTGTACCTGCGAACCGGTTCGCTGTACCTGACACGCGAATTTTGTCTTTCATTTGGATTGGTCTCCAAGTCTCCTATTAGGTTTAAAAGACTCCAAACTTGTGAAAAACGTAGGGCATTAACCTAGGAGCAGCTTTTAGGGTTATTTTTAGAGAGTTTTTGATAGAGAAAAAGGAGAGAAACATCTAGGAACATCAAGGGCATAATTTACTTCAAGAATTCATTGTTTCGGGTTTGTTTTTACCAGTTTTAATTCAAGATTCTTGTTCCTCATTATTGTTCTTGCATGCTTAGTTTTCCTAATTGATTCAACTTGTTTTCGCATTCATAATACGTATTTACATGTTTAGATTTAGTTTTATCATGAATTCATACACATGCAACGTTATTATTTCATGCATTAGTCCATTTAACATGTCCGGCTAGGTTTTTCAAGGTTGGGATGCATGAACCCAACCTGATGTGTTAGTGCGTGTGTATAACGTCGATCCGCTGAATTTAATGATTAATTTAAATCGTATCGCGTAATTTCTTAAGAGTTGTAGATCTTTATATCTCGTTTGCCTCTGGGTACTCGTGATGATTTAGAGTACAATTTGAATGCAATTACCGCGATACCGATTTACTCATCCTCTGATTAGGTATGACGCGGGCTTGAACCTCGTATACATAATGCTTGGGAGTACTAAATTCCGGGTTTGAATTAATCGGATAAATTTATGATCAACGTTGTCACTGCATTACACTAGGGTTGGGGGATTGTATTCCCATCCTATTTTCTCATCATTTTAGTTAAAAAGTTCAATTTAATTCTTCATTCTTCATTTAGATAATTTAGTTAGTTGCATATTTTATCATAGTTTCATAATTGCATTTAGTGTAATCAATCCCAAAAACCAAAAATCAAATCTTTTCCTTTCTTTTTAGAGTCATCGTTAGGATTCCTCCGTCTTATCCCGTCGTCACAACTCCGTTGTCCTTTTTCCCTGAGGATCGATACCCGACTTGTCGGATTATTACTTGAACGACAGGCTTGCACTTGAGCCTAGAGAGCACACACTTTAGAAACACATTCTGAGTCGTGTCAAGTTTTTGGCGCCGTTGCCGGGGAATTAGGTAGACTTAGGATTAGATCGAGTTAATCCAAAACTTTGACCAAAAATTCAAAAAAAAAAAAAATAATAAAATTAAAAAATAAAATTCCAAAAAGATTCACAATCATCATCTCTCCTGAACTTAATGCAAAATTCTGAAGCCACTACCACACCCCATAATACTCCAACCAGCATTCACGAAAATCCGCTTGTTGAGTATAATCCTGACAGTCCCCACACTCGACAAGCCCCACAGTTCTGGATCCCACCTCCCACACCGTCACACTCCATCTCTAGCAACACTCCCTTCTCCTTCGTAGGACACACGTCGTGCACACCCAGTGAGAACGCCGAGTCGTCGAGTGAGAGAGAGATGTCGCAGCACAGTAATGCAACTACCGCTGAGGAAGAGCCTCCGTACCGCCCGTTGAGAGAATTCTTATATCCCGAGCGCACTGTCACTCCGGGATGCATTATACTCCCGTATAATGCCGGGCAATTTCGTTTCAAAAATGGGATGATCCAGACGCTACCACATTATCACGGTATGGATTCTGAAAAGCCATACCTCCACATAAGGGAATTTGAGGACGTGTGTGATACTCTCAACGATCAAACCTGCACACAAGAGGTAATCCGCCTCAAACTCTTCCCCTTCTCGCTTAAAGATAAAGCCAAAGCTTGGCTATGGTCTTTACCTCCAAGCTCGATTCCATCCTGGAATGAGCTACAGTCTAAATTTCTCAAGAAATTCTTCCCAACACATCGAACAATCTCTATAAAGGCTTAAATTCAAGCATTCAGGCAACAAGAAAATGAGCCTTTCCATCGATGTTATGAACGTTTCAACGAGTTAGTGGCTTCGTGCCCCCATCATGGATTTGATCCATCACAAATCATCTCCTTTATCTATAATGGGTTAAATCTTAATTCTAAACAGCTTGTTGAAACCATGGGAAGTGGTCCATTTGTCGATCTAGATGCCCATGACGCGGATCTTCACATGAGGTATGTCGCCGAGACTACCCAATCCTGGGATACCTCTGATCCGAACGCTCAAAACCGAAATCGACAATCTACCACCGCTCCGTCGACATCCGGTCTATTCCACGTAGATAAGAATTCTATGTCGGACTGTCGGTTGGACACCATTGAGAGAGGACTGCGAGACTTATGTGAGGTAGTTGGATCCATCAAGAATCCCGTCGAAAAGGTGTGTGCGATTTGTGAGGCGGGACATTCAACTGAGGAATGCCCGACGATACCCGCCTGCAAAGTAATATTACAGGAGCAAGTTAATGGTATAGGAGGCTTTAAGGGAAATTTCGGTGCCCCGCATGGAAATTCATACAACCCTTCGTGGAAAAACCATCCCGGTTTTAGCTACGGGCAACAACACGCCGCAATGAACCCTCCTTCGCATGTTGCCCCTCCTCCTCCACAACAATTTCAACAAGCTCCACACATGCAAGGACATGTGCAAGCACCACCACATCATGGAAATTATATTCCGCCACAGCGGAGAACTCTTGAGGATACTGTGAATCAATTCATCAATAGCCAGGCCGCAACCAATGCCAAGTATGATCGTCTCATTGGCGACCTAAATGCAAACCTGTCTAAGATACAATCCTCGTTGAGTGTCCAAGAGAAGGGCAAATTCCCTGCCCAAGGCCAATGACCTCCCCAAGGTCAAACTAGTGTTAGCTCCACATCTACTGAACATCAGGAGCAATGTCAAGCAGTGACCACTCTTCGTAGTGGAAGAGTCGTTGATTTACCACCTCCTCCACACGACACAACAAAAGATAAGGAGACTTCGCCCGTCACGAAAGAGGCCGAAGATGTCCCCTTGGACGAGAGTGATAAGGAAGGCACTAGTGAGCCTGAGGTGGTAGTTAAACCACCCTCCGCAGCACCATTTCCTCGAAGGTTGATTCCTACTCAAAAAGGGACTCCACGTGATGAAGTGCTAGAAGTTCTAAAGCAAGTGAAGCTGAATCTACCCTTCCTTGATGCCATCAAACAAATTCCAGCCTACGGCAAAGTTATCAAAGATTTGTTGACGGTGAAAAGGAGGATGAAAGTTAAAAAGAACGTCTTTCTAGCTCAGAACGTGAGTTCCATTCTGCTAAATGATCTCCCGCCTAAATTCAAAGATCCCGGTGCACCCACCATATCATGCATCATTGGAGATAATAAAATTGAGAAAGCCTTACTTGACTTGGGAGCAAGTGTAAACATACTTCCTTACTCCATTTATAGGCAACTTGACTTGGGCGACCTCAAGCCCACAAAGGTCACTCTCCAATTAGCGGATCGATCAGTGAAGATTCCACGAGGCATAGTCGAGGACGTGATCGTCCAAGTGGACACTTTCTACTTCCCGGTAGACTTTGTCATTTGGGACACGGAGCCCTCCTTTAACTCAAGCAACCATGTTCCCATCATCCTTGGTCGCCCTTTCTTAGCTACAGCTAATGCCATCATCAACACAAGAAATGGGCGAATGCAACTCACCTTTGGGAACATGACCTTGGAAACCAACATCTTCCACGTAGCCCAAAATGCAGGGGAGGAAGATGACCTTCACGCGGTGAGCCTCATAGATGAGGTAGTAGAAGAGTACTTCGAGGAAACTTTTTGTGGCGATGCCTTAGAGTTATGTTTAGCGACGAGCTATGAGTGTGAGGGGACGTCTACCCACTTCGAGAGGGATGTTGGAAGGTTGAGAGAATTACTCGATGAGAGTGCGTCGAACGAGGACGTGAGAGAGATTGATTGGGTTTCTAGATTCGAGGAACTACCTCCGAGGGATACACATATGGCTCCTTCCAGTGAAAAATTTCCAACCCTCGAATTAAAGAAACTCCCCTCCCATATCAAATATGCATACCTAGGAGAGGATGAGACATTCCCTGTTGTTATCTCCTCTAGCCTAGACGAGGGGCAGGAGGGCAAATTGATGAGAATTCTGAGGAAGCACCAGAGTGCTTTTGGTTGGTGTATAGCTGATTTGAAGGGGATAAGTCCTTTGATTTGCACCCACAAGATACATCTCGAAGAGGATGTCAAGCCCTCTAGAGAAATGCAAAGAAGACTGAATCCCAATATGAAAGAAGTTGTGAGAACCGAGATCATCAAACTATTGGATGCCGGGATTATCTACCCAATCTCAGATAGCAAATGGGTGAGCCCTATTCAAGTCGTCCCGAAGAAGTCGGGTATGACTGTGATTGAGAATACCAAGGGAGAGCTTGTTCCCCAACGCACCACCACCGGTTGGCGTGTTTGCATTGATTACCGGAAACTCAATGCGGGAACAAGAAAAGACCATTTCCCCTTGCCATTCATCGACCAAATGCTTGAGAGAGTTGCGGGCCACCCTTACTATTGCTTCCTTGATGGTTATTCCGGATATAACCAAATTGAGGTAGATGTACTTGACCAAGAGAAGACAACTTTCACTTGCCCTTTTGGTACGTTTGCCTACAAACGTATGCCATTTGGCTTGTGTAATGCACCCGCGACCTTTCAAAGGTGCATGTTGAGCTTATTTAGCGACATGGTCGAGAGAGGACTCGAGGTGTTCATGGATGATTTCAGCGTTTTTGGCACCTCTTTCGATCATTGTTTAGAAAAATTGGAAAAAGTACTTACCCGGTGTGTGGACAAGAACTTAGTGATGAATTGGGAGAAGTGCCATTTCATGGTCACTGAGGGAATAGTTCTTGGTCACATAGTATCATCCAAGGGCATAGAAGTTGATAGGGCTAAGATAGATGTCATAGCTGACCTTCCCCCACCGAGATAGCTTAAAGACGTGCGCTCATTCTTGGGTCACGCCGGGTTTTATCGAAGGTTCATTAAGGACTTTAGCGCCATCGCTAGACCCTTAAGTAACCGTCTCATGAAGGATAACCCGTTTGAGTGGACCGAGGCATGCCAAAGCTCCTTTGATAGATTAAAGAACATGCTCGTGTCCGCTCCCATCATGCAAGTTCCGGATTGGTCCCTACCGTTCGAACTTATGTGTGATGCGAGCGATTACGCAATTGGGGCCGTTTTGGGCCAACGTAAAGATAAGCAAGCTCATGCCATCTACTACGCTAGCCGGACCCTTGCCGGACCTAAACTCAACTACTCTACCACGGAGAAGGAGTTGCTAGCGGTGGTCTTTGCCCTTGATAAGTTCAGATCGTATCTCATTGGTTCTCCTATCACTGTCTTCACCGACCACGCGGCTTTAAAATATCTACTCGCGAAGAAAGACGCCAAGCCGCGCCTCATAAGGTGGGTCCTACTCCTACAAGAGTTTAATCTCTCCATCAAAGACAAGAAAGGAGTAGAAAACGTCGTGGCCGACCACTTATCTCGGCTCTCGTCCGACGTACCTAGTGATCCCATACCCATAGACGAGCACTTTCCGGATGAGCAACTATTTGCCACCTCTTCTTATCCCTGGTTTGCGGACATTGTAAATTATCTAGTCACGGGAGCCGTCCCTCCCGATTGGACACCGCAAGATAAGAAGAGGTTTCTTAATTGGTCGCGCATGTTCTTTTACGATGATCCCTTCCTTTTTAAATATTGCGCCGACCAAATCATCCGACGATGTGTACCGGATGACGAGATCCCAAAGGTCATCCAGTTTTGTCATTCGGAAGCATGTGGAGGCCACTTCTCGGCGAAAAAGACGGCCGCTAAAATTCTGCAATGCGGCCTCTATTGGCCCACAATCTTCCGGGATGCAAATGATGCTTGCAAGTCATGTAATAGGTGCCAACGAATGGGAGCCATTTCTCGACGCGACATGATGCCCCTTACCCCCATACTCATCATTGAGATATTCGATTGTTGGGGTATTGACTTCATGGGTCCTTTCCCCCCATCCTTTGGTTTCCTATACATCCTAGTCGCGGTAGACTACGTTTCTAAATGGGTAGAAGCTATAGCTACTAAGACTAATGACAACAAAGTGGTGATAAAGTTTCTACAGGAACACATACTTTCTCGCTTCGGAGCACCGAAAGCGATAATTAGCGATAATGGCACGCACTTTTGCAATAGGCCATTTGAAAAGCTCATGAGAAAGTATGGGGTCGTCCACAAGGTTGGGATGACCTATCACCCACAAACGAATGGGCAGGCCGAGCTAGCGAATCGGGAGATCAAGAACATTCTTGAAAAGACCGTCAATCCTACCCGGAAAGATTGGTCCCTTAGATTGACCGATGCACTTTGGGCCTATCGTACCGCGTTTAAAAATCAACTTGGAATGTCCCCTTTCCGTTTTGTGTATGGAAAACCTTGTCACCTCCCTGTTGAGCTCGAACACAAAGCGTATTGGGCAATCAAGCAATTGAACTTTGCCTTGGACAAGGCCGGTGAAGCCCGTAAGCTACAATTGATTGAGTTAGAAGAACTACGCAATGATGCGTATGAGAATGCCAAAATTTCAAAGGAGAGGATGAAACTTGCTCACGATAGCATCATTCGACGAAAAGAGTTTCATCCCGGGCAAAAAGTTCTTCTATACAACTCTCGGCTTCACCTCTTCCCAGGCAAGTTGCGGTCACGATGGTCTGGCCCGTTCGTGGTAAAGAACGTTTTTCCCCATGGCGCTGTTGAACTAAACGATTTAAAAGGGGAAAACACGTTCAAGGTAAATGGACAACGCCTAAAGCCATACCTAGTGGCATTTGTGGATGAGGTCGACACGATTTGGTTGTCGGACCCTGTTTACGGGGTCAATTGAGCTAAGCGAGTGAGGTCGTCGCACCCCCGACGCGTATGGGGTGATTTTGTGTGTAAAATAGTCGTGTGTAAATAGGGTAGTTAGGAGTCCGGAGCCTGCGTTGCATGACAGATAGGTTAGCACGTTTTTCGAGGTCGTAGTTGAGGAAGTTTTTGGGAGCCCGAGGGTCTAGAAGGGTTTTAGGGGCCGTATGCACAAGTTAGGGGATGAGAGAGCACTTAGAAATGAAGAGAAGAGTGAATTTCCTCGATTGGACCAGCCTGGTACCCCCGAACCGGTTCGGAGTGGCGAACCGGTTCGCTGTACCCCCGAACCGGTTCGCTGTACCTGTCAGATTCTTCCCCCTTTCTTCTCCAAATTCATTCCCCTTCCCTCCATTCTTTCCCCCTTCTTCCCCCTTCGTTTTTCTTCCCTCCAAATCTTTCCCTCCTTCCTAAATTCATCCCAATTCATTCCCTCCACCCTCTCCTTCCCAACCTTTCACATTTCCCACCAAAAACACACCCCTTCACACCTATAAATACACCTCACCCCTCCTCCATTTTTCACACCAAAACATTCTCCCTCACTCTATTCTCTCCCATATTTTCTCCCATATTTTCTCCCTCTCTCTCCCTCTTTTCCATCAAAATGCCGCGCCGCCCCGCCCCCCGCCCAAGGAAATATGATGAGACCACCATACTTGATGACCCGGGTAGGGGGGTATTCCGATGCGTCCTAGAACGCCATTGGTCCGAGATCTACTTCTCCTCCACGCGCGCCATTCACATCGAGCGCTTCGTGGATTGGGACACCCTTCCGGGCGAAGTCACCGCCCTTTTTGACCGCCGTGGGTGGTGCTCGTTCCTCGCCCCTATGTGCAATACCGTGTTTGAGACCGCCATTCGTCAATTCTATGCGACCTTGGTTCGCAAATCTTCCACACTTCACGAGGCGTATCTCGACGGTATCACCATTCCCCTCTCGGCAGCTCTCATTGCACGCAAAATGCGTGCCAAAGGGGTGATCCTCCCCGTACCCTTCCAATACCCCAACAATGGTGCCCCACACTCAAAAGACGAATGCGTTGCCCGCATGGCACCCGGGGCAGAATGGACACGCGAATCCTTCCCCATTGGTGGTTTGGCCGCCACGGTCCGCTTCACTCACATCATCGTTTGTGGTGCCATCCACCAAACCACCAATGACTCGGTAGTCCGGTCCCGTCACGCCAATTTCCTCTACTATTTTTTGGACCCCGAGAGCACCATCAACCTTGCCCAAGTCTTCTACGCGGATATCATCAATGCCGCCTATGACGAGAATGGCAAGGTAGCCCTCCCATACGCCCGTTTCATTACGGAGCTCTTGATGGATGCGGGAGTGGATGAACCCGGAAACCAAATTCGACTTCCTCGCCCCGTAAGCGGCACGTCCACAACTCGTAGTGAGCGCCAAATGCGCGTGGCTCACCCCGACCGTCCTATTCACGAGGAGGACGTGGCCGAGGAAGCTCCCGATGACCCAATGATGGATGTAGACGAGGAAGAATTCGAGGATGAGGAGGATGATTCCGATTTCGAGCCCCCGGGGGCCAACTTCGATAGGCGCATTTCGGCGGTTGAGGACCGTCTCGACGGGTTCATCAACCAATACAATCAAGACCAAGCGGACTACCGAAGGGACACCCGGATGATGTATCAACTTCAAGTCCATCTTCACCAGCTCAACTTTGGCGGTCCTCCTCCCCCCGTCTTTTATGACCCGAATGCACCAAGCTCCTCCCACCCACCTCCCCCATGAGCTTTTATTGTTTTTATCTTTTGGTTTAACTGTTAGTGGTGGTAGGGATTGCACATTGTTCACAGTTGTTTACCCATTTCTTATGTAACACAGGCTTCTCTTGGTTATAATACAATCTTGCATTTTTTCATATTTGTTTGTTTTATTTTTCCGCACTTTTTATTCGCCTTAATTTCGATTTTAGTCCTTTTTGCTTGAGGACAATGCAAAAGTCTAAGTTAGGGGGGGTCACAAGTGCGTATTTCTAAAACTTCACAAATTTTCAAAAATGCCCAAAATTTCCAAAAAAATCATAAAAATTTGAAAAATCCAAAAATATTTTTGTTCAAAATAAATAAAAATTGGAATTCAAATTTTTCAAAAATATCATTAAAAGTCAGTTTAAAGTCTCAAATTGTAAACATTCAACATACACAAAGCCGAAATTGACCAAAGATGGAAATTGTGCGAAAATTGACGACTTAACGAATAAATGTGGAGATTAACAAAACCCGGTGAGATTCGAGCCTATCACGTTTTGCGAGATTTTAAATCAATCCGAGTTAATTGTTAACTCAAAGTTCTTTTTAGCGCTTAATAAGTTGTCAAGGATCTCAAATTTTTTCATTTGACCGGTTTTGAAAAATGTGTGCAATGTTGCCTTGAAAATCGTGCCAAATTAGTCTCTAAACTTAAATTCACCTCGAAACGCATATGGTAACGCAATTGGCATTGTGGACAATGAAGTAGGCCTTCGTTTGTCACCCCAAAAATATTGGCCAGAAAAAGTAGCGAAAAATTATCCCTTTTGTAACCCAAATTGAGCCAAATAATTTTCCCTTTCGTTTGACAACCCGAAAAACCCAAAATAGCCCGGAATTGCAAAAAATGAAAAAAATTCAGAATTTAAGTCCGAAAAGTGCAACAAAAAGGCAAGAAAAAAAAAATAGAAGAATGCTCAACAAAAATAGCAACAAAGAAAAAAAGAAAAAGAAAAAAAAATAGAAAAAGAAGAAAAAAATGAGCAATAGCCCGGAAAATGCACAAATGGACATCACGAATGACTTTTCCAATTCCAACCCTCCATACCTCCTTTATTTTACCCAATGCAACCTTTAACCCGAAAAAGTCCTAACCGAGTCCAAATTGCGTAAATTGAGTACCGCGTGGAGAGTTAATACACCAAAAGATAATAAAGAGGTTAAATGCGCGAAATAGAGGCGATGTTCCCGTTTTTAAAACCGTAATCCGTTGAAGAGATCCTTTCACCATAAAATTTCCGTCTTTCTAATTTCATGCGTGTATTTGCTTCCATTACATTTACTCCTTATATCACGCATGCCGAGAGAATAGCCATAATCCGAGAGATTCGTTTATGAGTGCATTCCGTGAGAAATTGAAATCAAAACGAATTTTCGGATAAGTAACGTAATGATCAATCGATGAAAATTGGCGGTTATATTTCCGGCTTCGCACACACACACTACGGTTTGAGACTTGTAAATATGATTTGATGATGACTATTTTATGGTAAAGTTTGAATTGTACAATTTTGCGTATTTTGAATTTTCTTTGAGTCGAATTTTGTGGGTACATTCACTGCAAACCCTCACGAGACACAACTCGTCCTACTAGGGTAACCTAGAGGTTTAAAGGCTTGTTGCATATGCTAAATGCAATCGCTTGCCCGCGAAAGTGGTATTCTATCCCAATAAAGTCCTTGAAGTGTCCTTAACTCTTAATTTCATTCTTTTACATTGCTCGGGACGCGCAAAGTTCTAAGTTAGGGGGTTTGATTGGGCATAAATATTGTATATTTATCCCCCTAATTTCAGTACTTTTGTGAACCCGAATGATGTAACATATATGGATTTGATTCACTTTTATGCTTCTAACCTTCTTGGCGAGTATTGCGTGTTTCGTGCTTCTCCTATTAGTTTTACAGGTTAATTATGCAAGCAGTGCAAAGGAGGAAACAAGACTGTGCAAGAAAAGCTAAGAAGGCATGTTCAAGGGCATGTCGATAATTTTGCAGCCCGATCCGGAAGAAGAAGTCAACTGGGAAGTTGAAGAGCTCGGAACAACGAGCACATTGGAAGAAACGGCACCCAAATCCGAGCTACGGTTGAAAAGTTATGCTCAGTTGAAGTTGAAGAAAAATCCAAGAAAAGAAGAGAAAAACCAGAAAAAAATCTAAGTGTTGAGAGCAAGTCCAGGCTGGTACATGCGAACCCCACCCCGAACCGGTTCGGAGGGGCGAACCGGTTCGCTGTACCTGCGAACCGGTTCGCTGTACCTGACACGCGAATTTTGTCTTTCATTTGGATTGGTCTCCAAGTCTCCTATTAGGTTTAAAAGACTCCAAACTTGTGAAAAACGTAGGGCATTAACCTAGGAGCAGCTTTTAGGGTTATTTTTAGAGAGTTTTTGATAGAGAAAAAGGAGAGAAACATCTAGGAACATCAAGGGCATAATTTACTTCAAGAATTCATTGTTTCGGGTTTGTTTTTACCAGTTTTAATTCAAGATTCTTGTTCCTCATTATTGTTCTTGCATGCTTAGTTTTCCTAATTGATTCAACTTGTTTTCGCATTCATAATACGTATTTACATGTTTAGATTTAGTTTTATCATGAATTCATACACATGCAACGTTATTATTTCATGCATTAGTCCATTTAACATGTCCGGCTAGGTTTTTCAAGGTTGGGATGCATGAACCCAACCTGATGTGTTAGTGCGTGTGTATAACGTCGATCCGCTGAATTTAATGATTAATTTAAATCGTATCGCGTAATTTCTTAAGAGTTGTAGATCTTTATATCTCGTTTGCCTCTGGGTACTCGTGATGATTTAGAGTACAATTTGAATGCAATTACCGCGATACCGATTTACTCATCCTCTGATTAGGTATGACGCGGGCTTGAACCTCGTATACATAATGCTTGGGAGTACTAAATTTCGGGTTTGAATTAATCGGATAAATTTATGATCAACGTTGTCACTGCATTACACTAGGGTTGGGGGATTGTATTCCCATCCTATTTTCTCATCATTTTAGTTAAAAAGTTCAATTTAATTCTTCATTCTTCATTTAGATAATTTAGTTAGTTGCATATTTTATCATAGTTTCATAATTGCATTTAGTGTAATCAATCCCAAAAACCAAAAATCAAATCTTTTCCTTTCTTTTTAGAGTCATCGTTAGGATTCCTCCGTCTTATCCCGTCGTCACAACTCCGTTGTCCTTTTTCCCTGAGGATCGATACCCGACTTGTCGGATTATTACTTGAACGACAGGCTTGCACTTGAGCCTAGAGAGCACACACTTTAGAAACACATTCTGAGTCGTGTCATTGAGCATGTGTTTAATAATAGTTTTCTTAATTACGGAACTTGCATTTAAAACATATATGAATTATATAAATATCAATTTATTCATGGGAATCATCATACTAGATCAATCCTATAGGAAATATGAATAGTTCTAAAAATTGAACAAGATTAAAATTAATGTATTCCATGATTTTGCACGAAATCTTAACATAATATGTGACTAACCCAGTGTAAATCAAAACAATAATTGAGTATATCAAGTTAAATATAACACGTAGTAAAGAAAGTTACCCCTTACCATAAATCAGATGATCATATCTCTAGTTAGGCTCCTCTTGTTTATACCCGCTCTCCTAAGATCTCCTTTCTAAGCTAGAATTTTGTCTTATGGTATGATATATTATTAATGTTGGTTAAATATCTTTTTTCCTCTAAATCCTGCATTTCTTCTACATGCCTAATTTAAGTCCTCTAAAATACTAGAACACTACCCAGATGCTTCCACAACCTAGCCAACGAGTTACCTAACCTGGAGCCCAATCAAGCATAATCAAAACACCACTCCGAGTCTCTATATCCACCGAAGTCTAGTCCAATGTTACTTACTCAAAGTATAAATATAAATCAAAACATTATTATTAAATTACGATTCATTAATATATAATTTAATTTCTCCAAATAAATTAATATTAATGGAAGTGTGCCTCTTGACGGTAACTACCCAAATAAAAATTAATTCACCAAATATAAGAAAACAAAGTAATAATTTATTATTGCAAAAGGCTTAACAATTCGAAAATCTATGTAACAAAATATTGTACTAGATTTTTTAATCCAAATTTTATGTTCTTTAATTAAGGCAATGATTCTAAAATATACAGAAAAGTAAAATAAGCACAAAACCGGATGTACGGGGGAAAAATTTCGGGCCGATAAGAACGAAAAATGTATGACGATAGAGTATTACAACTAAAACAAAAAGACTTACAACCTTCAAGCTGATTAGAAACTCTTGCATATTTTATCCTCTGAGGAGAGCGCCGAAAGTTGAAGAACACTACAAAACTACAATCGATTTTGATCCATGACTAATGTCCTTAAATCTTTCACCAAAAAATTCTTCTTTAACGTTGGAGAAACTTGTTCCAAAAATTGAACTTTCAAGTGACTAAAAAATCTACATCAATATATTTAAAGGTGTCTAAAAGGTTAAATTGGTGTATTACAAAAGTATGGTGCCCTAAATCTCAAAATGATTTTTTTCAAGTCAAAGAAGAGGAAAAATCTACTCACGAACAAATGTTTTAAAAACTATTTTTGAATACAAAGATGAGTAAATAAACCTATAATGTTTTCTCAAAAGGGAAACCCAAAAAGCAATGGCTTGAACTCAAAGAAGAGGGCTAAAAGAAATATAGCTCTCAAATATTTGAAATGTTTTGATCAGCTAAAATATTTCTCAAAGTTGTCACTCTTGGTTTGGAAGAGCGTTGAACATATAAAAATATTGCCTTAGATTTGAAAGTGTTTAGGAGGCTAATATGTTAGGTTTGAAATTCCTATGGTGTTAAGAAGTCACTTCTAAGTGAAAGTCAATCGAAAAGGTATATTTGATACATAAACTAAAAGGATCTTAAGGAATGATCTCACAAAAAGGTGATTTCAGTGTTACCAGACACAGTCGCTGATGGTGTCGCTGTACCGAATAAAGTCTTTATTGTGGTTATTCTAAAGCGATGATTTCGAACAAAAATTATAAGGAAAAAATAATGGGACAAAAATATTAAGCGGAGGTTTATCACTGCAGCGAAGAAACGTGTAGCAATGGAGAAGCAATCCACGAGTCTGTCCAAGGATTTTGTCAAGTTTTACTTAAAAATGTATTGGAAATAGGTTTTGAAAAAACTTTAAGCCTCCTTATCCCAACCAAGAACACCCATACGTAAAATACATGAAAAATATGCAATTTCTTAAAAAAAATGATTATATAATATGAAAAATATATTTGCATAGTGTACTTGACAATTTATCCAAATAAAGTTAATTCAAAACATTTTTTAATTATGAAAAAAGTAGACGCAAGTGTGAATCTATGTACTTTAAGTCTTATATGTTTCCTAAGTGGTGTACTTGAGCTTCGACATGAGTGAATCCAGGTAAAAGTTGATGAAGCTTTCCAGTGACTTCTTAGGTAAAGACTCAAACATGTTTTTGAAAGGAATTTAGACAATCTATCATATGGATCTCATTGAATATACTATAATCATACAAATAACATGCAATGCAATTTAAATTATCATATGGATCTCATTGAATATACTATAATCATACGAATAACATGGAATGCAATTTAAATTCCCTGATAAATCAAACAACCATCATGCACATAAGCAATACAATTTAATATTTAATCATCAATATTAATTGTATAAAATACGGAGTATTACAAGATCACTCATCATGGTTTAGTTTCTACTACCGGAATTTAATTTAGGTAATGACATATTATTTGTTATTATAAGAATTTTATTTATTTTTAAATGTCTTTCGAATTTAAGAATAAAACAAAAATATTGGTTGTGTGAATTATTTAGTTAAAATACTAATGGAGTCAAAAAGTGAGGATGAAGAATCTAGAGGAGTGAGTAGGAGTGCGAAAACGTTTTTGACACACTATTTTTTTTACGTAAATGATGATGGCTAATTAAGTTTCTATGATATATTTAATAATCCCTTATTCGATTGAAATAAAGTCGTTTTAGGGTGTGGTTGTATATATGGTTTTAATGTTTATTTAATTTAGATTATTATGGATCATTTTCTAATCACAATGGGATAAGGGCTTGTTTGGTTTGCAGCTATAATTCTGTTTTCTGTGTTTAAATACAATTGTGATAAAAATCTGTGCTTGACAACCTGTTTTTAAACACTGAGGGCCTATTTGGTTTGCAACTATAATTATGTTTTTTGTGTTTAAATACAATACTGATTCGTTTGGCAACCTATTTTTAAACAGAGAATTATAATATTTCTGTGTTATAATCAAGTTTTTCCGAAAACAGATTTAGGATGTTTTATAACTTCTGTTTTTTATTTTTCAACTCAGAATTATTCATTCTTAATATTTTAATGTAGTTATACCTTAATATATAATATACAGACATAGTACATTAATATGTGTGTAATTCTTATAGATAAAAAATATATATGTACATGTACACAAAATTACGTATGGAATAATATAAAGTTAAATAATATTATCAATAGATACATGATACTTATATATAGTTTTATACATGTATTATTAATGTGTGGAATAATATAAAATATACATATAGTACATATGTATTAAAAAACATTATCAATTCAAGTAAGTATATAATTTTATAGTGAATTATACATGCAATATCATTATATATATATATATATATATATAGTTAAGCTCCCCATCATACCTCATTAAATATATCTAAAAATACATGATATTAAATATTAAATGTACGTGTATATAATTTATGTATGTATACATTTATGTATCATGTATGTATGTATGTATGTAATTTATGTATGTATGTATGTATGTATGTATGTATACATTCATGTATCATGTATGTTACATTTTTATTTTTTATTTTTTGACAAATAAATTGATTTATTAGAGATAATGGTGGGGAAAAGCCCCCCACCAGTGGCTTACATCAGAAAAGGATCAATGTGAGCTCCTATAAGTGACAAAGCCTCTATAATATCCATACAAAATCTAGATTTTATGCCTACAATAGGAAAATTCCTAAAAGCCATTTTAATCTACCCACAAATCAGAATAAGTATCGAAGATTCTTTCATTGGGACACCCTCATACATGCTTTTGTTTCTCGCGCACCATAAATGCCAACAAATGTA
The DNA here is from genome assembly GCA_949130495.1 of Sambucus nigra. NCBI lineage: Eukaryota > Viridiplantae > Streptophyta > Magnoliopsida > Dipsacales > Adoxaceae > Sambucus > Sambucus nigra. The sequence goes on along the minus strand of OX422214.1, from coordinate 214,856,430 downwards.
GGCTGGTATAGTCCAACACAGAATTCCTCTAATCTTGTCACCTTTAGAATTAATCCACCAATTCATTAAATTACCATTAAAGTTTGAAGAGCAAAACTTTAGACAAATAATATTGTAGAACCGACGCCAAATATTTTGTGCAATAGGATTACCCCCAAAAAATATGGTCTTTGTCTTCTTCACATGCCTTTATACAGCATCTACATTTCGAGGCAAGAGGAATATGAATTCTTTTGATGTTCTCGTCAATTGCTATTCCGGAGCCTCCACATGAAAACTGAAATTTTTTGGGAAATCCTCTTATCCCAAATTAGAGAAAAGGATCGTTGAATACAACCCTTATCTCTCACCAAGTGCCAAACGGATTTAATTGAAAATTCCCCTTTCTTAGACAAAAGCCATTTTCCTGAACCAATTTCAAAATTTTCAAAAAATTCCTCCCAATTATTTTGCATTTGCTTCCATACCTGAGAAGATGCAGAAATAGTACCTCTAAAATTTTGAGGTTCCAACTTTTTGTATTTGGCATGCATGAATCGGGACCATAAAGAGTTGGAATTAAAAAAATTCCGTCACAAATTATGAGCATAAGCAAGAGCAAGATCAGTCATGGATCTAAGATTCAGGCCTCCTTCTTCCTTTGTGGTGCAAATGTCCTTCCAGTTAACCCATTGGAATTTCGTCTTGTCTTCCTATTTACCCCATAAAAATCAGCCTAGCAATGTGTTTATGTGATTGAGAACATTTACCGGAGGATTAATTGCCTCCAGAAGATGGAGATGCATAGATTCTGCCACTTATTTAATAAGAGTAATCCTCACCGCTTGAGAAATACTTTGATGATTCCAGTAATTAAGCTTCCCAACCAGTTTGTCAATAAATTTAGTGAAGTATGCTTTCTTTTTCCTGCCTGCAAATAAGGGGATCCCCAAATAAATGATTGGAAGATTTCTGCATTTAAAACCTGTGATATTTTCCGTTATCTTTTTTTCCACGAGATTCATTTCCCGGCAAATAGAACGAAGTTTTGTTGCAATTTACCACTTGACCCGAGTGCCTTTCATACTCTTTCAAAAATTCCATGAAGTGCTTTAGGGATCGAATATCTCAATTTGCAAAAATAAGGGTGTCATTTGCAAAAAGAAGGACAAGAGATAATTGGGCAGCCCCTGGTTAGTGCAAAATTAGTCATTTTTCCACTTTCCATCATTTTTTAAATTCCACTGTTTAGAACTTCCGAGACTAAAACAAATAACGACGATGATAGAGGGTCTCCTTATCTCACCCCATTTTTTGATTTAAAAAATCCACATGCCTTCCCGTTAACGACTATCGAGTACCAACAATTTGAGATCAATCTCCAAATTAAGTCAATCACTGTTTCTGAGAAGCCAAATCTCCTAAGCGTTTTGATGATGAACAACCATGAAATTCTATCATACGCATTCGACATATCCAGGTTAATGATAATGTTTGATCCCCTTACTTTTTTTTAAAATATGACATCATCTCTTGAGCTAAAAGAATGTTCTCTAATATTGATCAACCTTTGATAAAACCTAATTGAGATGGAGATATAATATTAGGTAAAATTTACCCAATTCTTTTCGTAAAAATTTTTGAAATAATTTTAGACGAAAAGTTACAAAGACTGATAGGCCGAAGATCGCCACAAGATTTAGGATTGTCAATTTTTGGGATTAATACCACGTTCGTTGATGTCCAACTAACTGGTAATTCTTCACCAACAAAAAAGGATCCTATAACCTTGTGCAAATCAGATTTAATAATATCCCAGCAAGCGATAAAAAAAATACCATTGAATTCGTCTGGACCTGCTGCCCCATCTTTATTCATGTCGCCAATGGCCTCGTGGATTTCCTGAATAGACGAAATATTGTTGATTAGCTCGTTATCCTCTGGTTGCACTATATTGGGAATGCAATCCCAGATATCTTCGGCCCCAATATTGTTAACTGAGCTGCTACTGAACCCTTGCTGCCTTAGATCAACTGAATGCTTTTTAGAATACCTCGTCTGCCCGGATGAACTTGGGACAGCTACCATGCCAGCTTGATAAAGCAATCCCAAACTATCATATATCCTACTGTCGTTAATGGTTCCAAATGAACAAAGGATTTTCTAAAACGAACTCACGATTTCCTGCTCGACCTCTTGATCATCCGTTAACCACTGCCCATGGTTATTCAGAATTTTGGATAAGCTGAGCTTGTCCCTTTTCTTCCTCGTGACTGTATGAAAGAACTTCGTATTCGCATCCCCTTCTTTGGACCATCTTGCTCTAGACTTGTATTTCCAATATTCCTCTTCTCTATTAAGGACTGTTAGGTATTCCGCTTGGGTTTTGTGGAATTTAATCCTATTTTCTAAAGAACGGTTTGCATCAAATTCCATCTCGACCTCCAACATATCATCTTCTTCCTTTCTAGACATTTGAAAAATATCTCCGAATTTGCTTCTCGACCATATTTTGAGAAAGGATTTTACCCTTTTAAGTTTCTCTGCAAAAATATTTAAGGGTCTACCCTTGACATCATTATTCCAAGCTTATTCCACCACCTTACAGAATTCTTCATTTTTATGCCAGAATGACAGAAATTTGAAAGATTTCAAATTGGGATGTTTTCTATTATAATTTTGAGTATAAGTGGGCTATGATCAGATTTAGTCCTGTTGAGATGTTCCACCGAGATAATAAAATTCCCATTCATCCATTCGGTATTACCTACCACTCTATTAAGTCGAGCCCAAATACGAGCATTACCTTCACGATTATTACACCAAGTAAATCGGGAACCTTTGAAATTAATTTCTTGTAACCCTATATTTAAAAGAGCCAAGTTGAAATCCATCACCCCTTCCAAATTAATTTCATTCCCTCCAATTTTTTCATCATTCGATGCCACTATATTAAAGTCTCCTCCAACTACCCATTTCATATCACCCAGGTTTGATAAATATTCAAGATCATCCCACAAAGACATTCTTTCAAGTCTATTGCATTTCGCATAAACTACCGTAAAGAGGATCGAATTGGCAAAAAAGCTATTGGATAACCAAAGGGAAAGCGATTGAAACCCGTCCTGAGCTAAAGTCACCTTCCAATTATTTTTCCAAAAAATCCAAATTTTATTATTGTTATTGGCCAAACCACCCTCAAAATTTATCTTCCTACACACCTCTTCAAGTTTGTTTCCCTCAATTTTTGGTTCTAATAAAGCCACAATGGAAATCGAGTGAATGAGAATTAATCTTTTAAGTGTTCGAACATAGGGACCATTTCCCACACCTCTAGTATTCCAAAATAGGCGTTGGATCATTGAGAAACAACAAAGATTAAAGTTTTAGAATTTTTACCACCGGAACGGGTTTGAATTTTATGAGTATTCATGGTTGCATAATTCTTTCTTGGCCTTCTCTTTCTTACTACTGTAAACTCAGTTTCTTCCCCTACTGTTTCTTCCACCAATATCTTCTTGTCCAATCTTGGAAATTTTTTTGAAATTCCTTGGGAAAATGACTCCCAATCATCATTTACCTCTCCCACTAAGTGAGTTTTCGAATCTGAAGCATATAGGTGTCGCCATTCTTCTGCCATATTCCTGACAGTTGAGATTCTAGGTGCCCTAGGAGATAAGAAGAGATTTTTCATGGTTGTGGGGTCCATAATGACTTTCCTGAGTTTAGGAATATTAGCCATATCATAATCCCATTCATTTGTCGTTTTCTCCATATCTACATGCAAGCTAGGGTTAATGTCAATACTACCAATACTCGGTTGAATCTCTCCTTCTTCCAGCTCCGAGTTTACAGTAGTTAAAATCTCAAAAGAATTATTAATATCTAGTGTCGTGTCCTGCTTAGCGGCGATAAACGCTTATGAGTTCTTGACTGCTTCTGTAGACCTGGGTATATCAGTAATAACGTCACCTCATTTCGTACATGTCCCACTTCTTCTTGAGTCTTCTGGATAGGTTTCCAAATATGTTTTTGCGTCGGCTGAACTTCTTAAGAGAATACATCTACTTTCTCCTACATGGCAGTGTGATCGTCTTCCTTCTTACATGATAAGCTTCCATGGCCCAGTTTCGAGATGATATGGCAATATGGAGGAATGTTTGCATAGCAAATCTTCTGCCAAAACCCTGAATCTTTAGTCCCTAACCAAATCCTCTTGGGTAGTTGCTTAAACGCATTAACCTCGACGCAAACCCTAGCCATGCTAGGTCGAGATAAAGAGCCCGTAGCCTCATCAAGCTTAATGGGATTCCCAATCGCTTTAACAATGGAAAAGAGGGTGGTTTTGGAAAAAAAATGGACAGGAAGGTATGGAAGATTAACCCATACAGGAACTAGATGTAACAACCCTCACTTTTGAGAGCTTATTTTATATTTATTTACTAGGTGTAGTAAATATTAATTTAATGTGGAAAAGGTTGATATTTACTGAAATGTTGTATAGTTACCTTGTGAGTAGCTAAAATTATCCATGTTGTGATTTATTGTGTCATAAGGTTTAAAATGACATTTTGGTTTAATATGAAATCGGAAGTTAAAATAAGTTATAAAATTTCCAAATGATAATTTGGATGGTGTGGTTACTCCTGGTAGGTGCGAGATAGTCAAAATAAGTGCCATGTTGCATTTTGGTATTTCGGGCACTTTTGACTGGTTATAACTTAAATGTGTAGTTGCGAGTTTATCGCGTATTGATCATTTAAGTGGGCTTCTTAGACTTAAGCCACGTTTTATTTTCCCAACTCTATTCCTATTCTTCCATTTCACATTTGAGCCCTAGAGAGACTAGAGAGAGGAAGAGAACTTGTGGAGAAAAAGAGAGATTTGGAGATTCAATCTTCGATTGTTGTCTCCACCAAATCAAATCTGAATTTGCAAGATCAAGGCAAGTTATCTACTTACTACTATGTGATTTAAGGAGAATAATTAGTATTGTTAGTTATGAATTGTTATGGTTTGTCATTTTAGGGTTTTGTTAGATTTATGGGTATCATAACTCTTAGAAGTTGTTTTGGATGATAAATATTGTAAATGATGGTAGTTAGGTGCATTTGTGGTGTTTTAGTTCCATTAATTGATTGTGGGTTGGTTGGTTTTAGGTTTGGGAAGAAATTTGGAGTTCAAAACTCCATAGCCAAACTTGGCATTTTTGCACGGGTGAATCGATTCAGCCCTAGGGTGAATCGATTCGCATAGAAGCAGTTTTCCAAGTTTGTGTACCCGAATCGATTCGGGTTAAGGCCGAATCGATTCGGCATTTGCAAAAAGTTGAGTTTGTCTTCCAAACTGATTCGCTTTCAGAGCGAATCGATTCGCCAGGGCGAATCGATTCGGTTCCGACAGTTTTGAGTTATTTTCTTATTTAATTTTTAACCTTTTTCTTTAGGCTTAGGACCTAGGAACCTTCTTGAATGAAGTAAACTTAGAGTCCTAGAGTATTAGTTGAGTTTGGTTGCCACCCTAGATCTGAATGGGTTCGTCTGGGGTTTCTTTCCCGGGGGTGTTTAAAGTAATGTCGAGGCATTACTTCTCTTATGTTAACTTTTAGGAGTTAGGAAGTTAAATGCCCATGCTTGGAGACTTTAGGGGCTTATCGGAGTTATATGAACTTTGGGAATTGTAGAATCATAATGATTATTTGGAGACCAAATCGGGACTTGTAATTTGAGGAATATTAATGATGATATTCGATGGTAATAGGTTCGAATAAAATGAACCCAACTATTCAGTGATGATAGGTTCGAATGAAATAAACCCAACTATTCAGTGATGATAGGTTCGAATAAAATGAACCAAATACATGGATAATGGAACTGGATATTGGTAATGAAAATTGAAAATGAAAATGAGATTTAAGATGGTAAATGTTAATTTACTTATACACACCTCCCTAAATACTATCATAAGGGAAGTCCGCACGCGAGGTGATGCCCCCTGACAAATTAACGCAGGGTGGATATTGTCCTAGGCGATATGAGCGCTGTTATGTGTGTGTATATATATATATATATATATATATATATATATATATATATATATATATATATATTTCTGCTATGGGTAGGAGATTTCGGGTGTGGTCTTGACTATCCCGCAGGCATATGGCCACTTCCCGACGTTGCGTTATGATCCCAGGTTGTCTTATATATGATAGGCCCTGGAAGATGATAGTTATTTAGGGGCGCGCCCAGTGGGGAAACTCGGAGGGGCGGTCTTAGAATCGTTATATGTATGAGAATATAACTTTTCTGCATCAAGTGGGACTTGATGGATATTAATGCCATAAAGAGCATGGATACGTGCCACAAAGAGCATGTGATTGAGATATGTGCCATAAAGAGCACTTGATAGAAATTGTATTCCTATTAAGGAATGGAAAGATAAAATGGAAATGATGATTAATGATGGAGCTTTTTAATTAATGAAGTGAATTTATATCTTCCTGATTAAACCGAATAAAAGATTGTAACCATGTTAAGGAATGTAAGGATGAAATGGCAATTTGAGTAATGAGAAAAGGTTTTTAATTAAAGATGTTACCTTATAATTCTTTTGTATAAATGATTTACATTTCATAATTTGTTAAAATGTCTTAAATTGTAATGTAAGTTTAATATGCTAGATATCGTGCTAAATTTTCATCCTTATCATCCATGCATAACTGTTCATTCTTATCATGCTTTTTATTCTTCTGGTGATCATATAAAATCGGGCCCTGACCCGTTCATTTTCTATGTTGTGTATGTTATTATATCCGCTTAGGTGCTCTGTCGCAAGGGCACCCGTTGTGATTATTCCCATTCCAGTACTTTTGACGGGCTGTAAGATTTTGTGGATATTACAGGATGTTGTATTAGACGCTTTGATTTTTGTGTTCTAGATATGATCGGGTCTTAACTCGGGCGTGTGGCCCCAAACTTTTGTACTTGATTAATGAATGTATTACATAAGATATTAAACTATTGTAATGAGTTATATGTAACTATGGACCGACAGTGTATTCGGTCATTTTCTTGTATATTCGATTTAGATGTATTATGTATACTCTTTTGGAAATTCCACTTGCTTCTCAGATTGGGTTATTTAATTTAATTTTAATAACTGGTTTTAAAACTAAACTAAATTCTAAACTTTTTGGCAACCCGTTTTCTGATTTATTAGGTGGTTTTCCCGTATACTCAGTTTATTGTTGTGATGCTGAGAATGATATCCATCCATGATTCCTGTTACATTTGAGTATCGGGCTGGCCACCCCTTATCTCGGATCGCGGGTTGTCACACTAGAGGGCTATCCATATTGGCTTTAAAGTCCGGTGACCATTTAATAACTCTCATAGGAAACCTATGTATATACCAAAGGTCTCGTAGCCACATCTGATGAAAGTCTTCCTCACAATGGAGACAGATCAAAACATGTTTAGAATCCAAAATTCCCACTGAGAAATCTGTTTTGAGTGAAAACGTCAAGAAAGTTTTCCTGATAGTTTCAAGAGAAGGTCTCCCATGGTGAAATTGACCTATCAAAGCGTATTTTAAAGGAGCAGCTAGAGCACTAATGTCATCGTTGGAAAATAAAAGGGCTATCTCCCCTTATATTGCGAAGCCGAAAGAATTGGAAGATCAGTCTCTGTAGCCTTATTGTTTGACAGGATATCAGCGAAAGTTTTCACTGCATTCCTATTATTGGATTTCACATCAGACTTTGGGACAACAGGAGGTACCGTACTAGTATTAGGGTCCAGCGCCGCCGCCATGCTGGTAGGGTTCCACGCATGTGGGAGAGAGAGGAGAGAGGAGAGCTGTTACATTTTTATGATGTATGTATGTATGTATGTATGTATACATTCATGATACATTTATGTCATTTTTATGATGTATGTATGTATGTATGTATGTATGTATGTATGTATGTATGTATGTATGTATGTATGTATATAATTTATGTATGTATGCATACATTCATGTATCATGTATCCCATTCATGTATCATGTATGTTACATATAATTTATGTATGTATGTATGTATACATTCATGTATCATGTATGTTACATACATACATACTTGTATCATGTATCCCGTTCATGTATCATGTATGTTACGTACATACATACATACATACATACATAAATGTATACATACATTAATTATATACTCGTACATTTAATATTTAATATCATGTATTTTTAGGTATATTTAATGAGGTACGTTGTGGAGTTTAACTATATATATATATATATATATATATATATATATATATGTATGTATATATATATATGTATGTATGAAAGTTTTAATATCATATATGTATGAAAGTTTTATATATGTTTATATATACTTACACACACATATGTATGATATAAATATACATGTTTGCCAATTTTGTCAAATTTTCAAAAAACTGTATTTAAAAACAAGTTTACCAAACACACACCAATAATTATAAACACAAAAAACTGAATTTTAAAACTGTATTTAAAAGCAGCATTTAAATCGATTTTTCTGAATAGAGAACCAAACGGGCCCTAAGTTAATGCAAGACTAATTTTGATTTTTGAAATAAATAATATCAGAAAATAGGGTCGGAATACAATCCCCCTAACCATCGGTAAATACGTTGGATATAAATTGTGACGACCGGATATGATTATGATAAACCATGTTTAAATCATGCTTACCGTATGGGATGGGGATAATGTATTATTATAATATATAATTTTATGTTATTGTGTTTAGTCTAATCCTACCTTCGTAAGTTATGAAATATTGAATTAGTCACAAACATAAATTTGTGAAGTCTTCGGTAGGAATGTTCAAGTTCGGGACTAGTTTTGGCCACTATAATATAATAATTGACTTGAGGTGAATATATATAGTTGTATATATATGAGCTAAGTTTGTAACACAACTAACGGTGTGTAAAACAAAGGTCCGAGGAAGGAGTTATGCTGAAATTACGAACAGGGGGTAAAGTAGTCATTTAGCTTTAAAGGATATTTTGTCTTATATGGCGACACATGTCATATGTTGATTGGACCAAGTGGTAGGTGACTTATGCCGACTTATAAATATTGAAATAATCTCTTCCTTAAGCATATTTCATAAAGGAATATTTTTAGCCTAAGGTGAGAGAGTCGGGAGCTTCGGGAAGAAGAAAGTGAGGAGAAAAATTAAAGAAAAATTCGTAGAAATTACGTAAAAGTCCCTAAGGTAATTCTACCAATAAACTCGTTATATTTTTTTGTATTATTGATTGAAATGATATAAATCATCCTTTGGTTACTAAACTTTCATGTCTTGAGGTATACTTATGAATAGATGCTAGTTTAAGCAAAGTTGAACATGTAAATCGTGTATAATGTTTCGATTGGAAACCTTGTGTATTCAAACTCCTATATCTTTTTGCATATTTATTGGAATTGAATATTTCTAGTTGGAGATAAAAATAGAATCAAATGTGTATAACATATCCTAAAATTATGTGAAAATACAAAGAAATTTCTCTTTGGTGATAGTTTGAAGTTCAAGTATAAAATCTACCCCAATGGTGTAAATATGCACACCGGGTGTTCGATGTTTTGGTTGACATAGCAAATGAACCTTAAAAATTATGAAACTTTATTTTTTTTATTTCTCAATATGTTTAAGGATGTTTTGTGAAATATCACAGGAAGTTATGATGTAAAAAAATTATAAAAATTCCTGGAAGTTGACTGAACGATAAATGAGCCTATAGGGCATATTTGCTTTGTAATAAAGAAATGGACACATCTTGCTCTAGGAAACTTGAAATGATGTGTTGTCTTTTATATTGGGAACCTAATATGATAATAATTAGATTACCCAGAATAAATTAAAGTATGTTTGGGCTATGGATTGGATATGTTAAATATTTTAACATAAAATTGGATGAGACTTCATTTATGATAAATGATTTGAATGGGATCATATGATGCTAATGAGTTGAATTACGTTAAAGTGAGTATATGTATTGTTAATATTCTTATGATGATACTAATATTGTAAGAATGATAGGAAGGGAAGGAGTACTGGTTGGACAAGTGTCAGATAAGGACCCGGGGAAAACCCATTAAGTGGCCAAAGTGAGTGTACTCACTGGAAAGATATGTATTATACATGGTTATGGATATGACCTGAATATTACTTATTGGTAAGATGTATTATACATGGTTATGGATATAATATGAATATCACTTATTGGCAAGATGTATTATACATGATTACGAATATGATCACAATAATATTGAATATGAATATGTTCATTTCGATTTACCAAAATGGGAGGTTACTCCCCGACCCGGAATGGGGGAGATTTGTCTATTAAAGACAAGAGGTTACTCCTCAACCAGGAATGGGGGAGAATTTTCTATTGCAGACAGGATATGTGAATCATGATTCAGATAAGTTGGTCGTTCTTTATGAATGAGCCAGATAAGTATATAATTGGTCATTCTTTATGAATGAGTCGGATAAGTATATAATTGGTAATTCTTTATAAATCAGCCGAATAAGTATATAATTGGTAATTCTTTATGAATGGGCCGGATAACTATGAATATATCATCACGGGGATATGATTTATTGCATTTAATTTTATGCAATAGTGTAGTAGTGACGCATTTACTGAGCTATTTTGCTCCTGGTTCCTATGTTTATGTTTTTCAGGTATTGTGATATCACTGCCAAATCTAGGAGTTCAGTGGGGTTAGCAAGGGATGCATAAAACCATGATTTGGTCAAACATAAATGGGGTAATTTAAGCCTACTTATCTTTTCAGTAAGTTTGAATAAGCATAAGTACCTTAAAATTGTGAAAGGCTTTTTGTTTTATTGATTCATGTTAATAACTGAAACAAAAAAAAAGGATACTAATGTTTATGGCTTTGTTAAGGTAATTATTATTTGAATCACTTTGACTTTTAAACTTAATTATAAGTAACTGGATTGGAGTGTGTCAACTTTGGTATCAGAACCTAGGTTTTAGAGGTTCTGGGGTGAGGAGCGCCTAGATTTGGCAGTGGAAGTAGAAATTATTTTGAGTCATAAGTAAATTGTCTTTATTGAATAACATCTATTATTTATACATATATTTGGTTGTAGGGGATTTGAAATGTAAGGATCTTGCATGAAAGGAATTGAGATGTTAAGGTTTATTCGAGGATGACAGCGAATACAAGTATTTTAATATGAATCATTGCTTTGTTTTATTTGTGGTATGGACAAACATGTCATTGAAGGAAACTTTTGAAAGACAAAATGTGGTATACAAAAATTGTGAGGTATTGGAAGTGATCTCTTCTTATACTTGTATATGTGACTTGAGTTATGTCACTTATTAAACCATGGTCTGCTGTTTGCCCCATTTATGTGGGAGAGTGAGGTACGGGTGCCCATATTCCAGTAAAGGATAAGATGTGAGGAGAATTATTACTATTACATAATTACGATGAGACTTAAATTGTAAGATTGTGAATAAATTAAGATTCATATGGTAAAGTTGAAGTGAGAAGCTTAATAGTTGTATATGTTTAAATTTACTATGTGAAATGGTATGAAATTCAATTACTAGTCAATATATCACAATGGATCCAAATATGGGTTAATAATGAATTATGATCAGTAGAAGAAAATAGTGATAAGAATTGAGATGTACTTCTTTAATATTATGAGTATATGTAGTGGATATTACCCTTATGATGTTTTGAAATGCTTATATGAATAGTAAAGTTGAGACGAGGTGTTAAAGAGTTGGAAGTTTAAAAATATTGAGGAGCCCTTGTAAGAGTATGTGTTTTGTATGAGTATGGGAACAATGCTCATTGAGTTGGAATATCGACAACTGGTTTGGGTGGATATTGAGTTATATTTGTCATTGTACGTACGTGTTATCACTAAGAGTATGACATATAATGAATATGATTGACAGTACACGGGGTCACCAAGAAGTATTCGTAAGGATAATGTACTATGTGAGATACCATAATGTGATATATTAAGGTATTTGTACAGGTTATTTGAAAGAGATACGACATATAATAGTCAGAGAAGTATTATGGGGTTGGTAAGTATGGTTAAAGTTTTAAGTGGTGATGGTACGTTTAACATCCATGTTACCAAATAGGTAAGATGAGTGTATTAAGGATATTGCATAAGAATATCATGTTAATAAGGATTAGGATAAGATTATGATTATAAAGTTATTGTGCTAGATAAATAAATTGCTAAGGTCGTTGTATGTTTAGTTAAAAAACAATCAAATGATACTGAAAAAAGGAATATCGTGAGAAGTTAGATTTAGTTCATAGTGCAGATTGCATAATATACATAAAGGTGAATATGCAATCATGGTTAAGAAATAAAATTTAGTGAATAATTGTTCAGTTTCGATGTATGAATAGTAGTGAGGTTATATTTAAATTAAGAAATTGTAAGGATGATATCTAACATACGCTTAAACTTAAAAAATGATACGAAAAGTAGTTAAAGTCAAACGCATGTATTTGGTGTTAGATGGAAGATGGAAATGTGATGTGTAATAAGCTAGTATGATAATGTGATATTTATGATTTTAAATATTACACAATGATAAGTATAGACTATAGGAATGAAGGCAGAAAGGTAAAGAATGATACTAGGTTTGTTAAGAATGTTCACTCATTATGAATATATGCTGATACAACTGATAATCTATTATATGTGAATGTTCGTCATACATATATAAAGGCATGAAGTAATATATGTGTTGGTAATTGGTTTTCATTGATAAGAAATCATTAAATGATTATCCTTACGTGTAAATGATAAAGAAACTAAAGATAGTATGAAAGAAGATTTGTCGTACATCGAGGAACCAGTGGAAATTATTGATTGAAAAGAGCAAGTATTAAGGTATTCCTTAGTTAAAGTGTTGTGGAGGATCCATGAAATTAAATAAGAAACTTGGGAAATGGAAGATAGAATGAAAAAATAGTATCCCAAATTGTTTGATAAGTGAAATTCATCCTAAATTTCGGGGACGAAATTTTCTAGGGGGGAAGGTTGTGACGACCCGGATATGATTATAATAAACCACATTTTAATCATGCTTACCGTATGGGATGGGGATAATGTATTATTATAATATATAATGTTATGTTATTGTGTTTAGTCTAATCCTACGTTCATAACTTATGAAATATTGAATTAGTCACAAACACAAATTTATGAAGTCTTCGGTAGGAATGTTCAAGTTCGGGACTAGTTTTGGCCAATATAATATAATAATTGACTTGAGGTGAATACTATACAGTTGTATATATATGAGTTAAGTTTATAACACAACAAACGGTGTGTAAAACAAAGGTCCGAGGAAGGAGTTATGCAGAAATTACGAACAGGGGGTAAAGTAGTCATTTAGCTTTAAAGGATATTTTGCCTTATATGGCGACACATGTCATATTTTGATTGGACCAAATGGGAGGTGATTTATGCCGACATATAAATCTTGAAATAAGCTCTTACTTAAGCATATTTCATAAAGGAAGATTTTTAGCCTAAGGTGAGAGAGTCGGGAGCTTCGGGAAGAAGAAAGTGAGGAGAAAATTTGAATAAAAATTCGTAGAAATTACGTAAACGTCCCTAAGGTAATTCTACCCATAAAACTTGTTATATTTTTTTGTATTATTGATTGAAATGATATAAATCATAATTTGGTTACTAAACTTCCATGTCTTGAGGTATACTTATGAATAGATGCGAGTTTAAGCAAAGTTGAACGTGTAAATCTTGTATATTGCTTCGATTGGAAACCTTGTGTATTCAAACTCCTATATCTTTTTGTATATTTATTGGAATTGAATAATTATAGTTGGAGATAAAAATATACTAATATATGTATAACATACCCTTAAATTATGTGAAAATACCAAGAAATGAATCTTTGGTGATAGTTTGAAGTTCAAGTATAAAATCTACCCCAAAGGTGTAAATATGCACACCGGGTGTTCGATGTTTTGGTTGACATAACAAATGAACCTTAAAAGTTATGAAACTTTATTTTTTTTTATTTCTCAATATGTTTAAGGATGTTTTGTGAAATATGATAGGAATTTATGATGTAGAAAAATTATAAAAATTCCTGGAAGTTGACTGAACGATAAAAGAGCCTGTAGGGCCTATTTGCTTTGTAATAAAGAAATGGACACATATTGCTCTAGGAAACTTGAAATGATGTGTTGTATTTTATATTGGGAACCTAATATGATAAGAATTTGATTACCAAGAATAAATTAAAGTATGTTTAGGCTATGGATTGGATATGTCGAATATTTTAACATGAAATTGGATGAGACTTCATTTATGATAAATGATTTGAATGGGATCATATGATGCTTATGAGTTGAATTATGTTAAAGTGAGTATATGTATTGTTAATGTTCTTATGATGATACTAATATTGTGAGAATGATAGGAAGGGAAGGAGTAATGGTTGGACAAGTGTCAGATAAGGACCCGGGGAAAACCCATTAAGTGGCCAAGGTGAGTATACTCACTGGAAAGATATATATTATACATGGTTATGGATACGATCTGAATATCACTCACTAGTAAGATGTATTATACATGGTTACGGATATGATATGAATTTTAGTTATTGGTAAGATGTATTATAAATGGTTATGGATATTATCTGAATATTACTTATTGGTAAGATGTATTATACATGGTTACGAATATGATCACTATAATATTGAATATGAATATGTTCATTTCGGTTTACCGAAATGGGAGGTTACTCCCCGACCCGGAATGGGGGAGATTTGTCTATTAAAGACAAGGGGATACTCCTCGACCAGGAATGGGGGAGAATTGTCTATTATAGACAGGATATGTGAATCATGATTCAGATAAGTTGGTCGTTCTTTATAAAATGAGCCGAATAAGTATATAATTGGTCATTCTTTATGAATGAGCCGGATAAGTATATAATTGGTAATTATTTATCAATCAGTCGAATATGTATATAATTTTTAATTCTTTATGAATGGGTCGGATAAGTATGAATATATCATCACGGGGATATGATTTGTTGCATTTAATTTTATGCAATAGTGTAGTAGTCATGCATTTGCTAAAATTTATTTTGCTCATGGTTCCTATGTTTATGTTTTTCAAGTATTGTGATATCACTGCCAAATCTAGGAGTTCGGTGGGGCTAGCAAGGGATGCATAAAACATTGACTTGGTCAAACATAAATGGGGTAATTTAAGCCTACTTATCTTTTCAGTAAGTTTGAATAAGCATAATTACCTTAAAATTGTGAAAGGATTTTAGTTTTATTGATTCATGTTAATAACTAGAAAAAAAATGATACTCATGTTTATGGTTTGGTTAAGGTTATTATGATTTTACTCACTTTGACTTTCAAACTTAATTATGAGTAACTGGATTGGGGTGTGACATAAAACATTCAAGAATTTAATTGAACATTCAAAGAAAACATCAAATTTATCTGAGTACTTAACATTTGAAGATTTCACTCCTCACAATATCAAGTCAAAAATATATTTAATATGAACGACAAATTATCGGCTCGCGTATTATAGTCTTTAATATTTCGGCTACCCAAGCAAATGAAATTAAAAGACCGACAATATTTGTTCAGACAAGATCTCAAACCTCTAAATTATTTGGTTAAATTTATCTAATGTTATATCCATTATTTATATCTTGGTTGGGTTCATGTATCTCAACCATCTAAAAATTTAGTTGGGCATGGACTAATTAACCTTATGCATGGTTTTTACGATGCATGGAAACATGATGATATATAGAATGCGAACAAACATGTATTCAATCACGAATGAAAATGGAAGAATAACTATAACCTAAAAGATTTAATATTGAAAAGCAAAGAGAGGAACATAGTACTTGAATTTATAATAAGTGTAAAGCGAAGACAATAATGTAAGATTCTTGTCAATCTTCTTTTTATCCTTCTTCCCCTCCTCAAAAGTATGTAAAACTAGGTCAAAACTAAACTCTAACAAGTTTAATTACAAGTTACAACCACTTAGGGTAATTTTGGAAGAATTCCAAACCCATACAACTCTCTAGTTAAAAACTAGGAATAAACTAGAAATTCCGTATTTGAATGACCGAACCGATTTGAGCCAGGGGCGAACCCGTTTGCCCCAGTTAATTTCTGAATTTCCTATTTTTACCTTAGATTCTCTTCTCAACTTCGAATGCATGTAACTTCTTCACCATAACTCGAGTTTAGATGCCGTTTCTCCAAGTATGCTCATTGCTTCAAGCTTTTCAACTTTCTTTAGGCTCCGCCTCTGAATTTTGACTCAAATATTAGATAACTCCAGGCTAATTACATCGCACGGGACCGTAAAAGAACAAAAGTTAAGGGGATATATATGAAATATTTATGTTGTATCAAGCGGAAATCTGGGGCCGCTATAGTAGTTGCCACCCCACTATAGTTGCTAGCCAGTCCTGCTATAGCGGCCCAAAGCCCTGGGTGCGCGGCAAACCAAAAAAAAATTTCCCTCCTAAATTATAACTATAAAAACCCAATCGTGATACTCAAGAAATATTCGAAACACCTTTATGCCCCTGGCCTTAAACTGAAATCTCACATATATCCAACTCATTAATTTACTTATAATTATATTAGGAAAAACCGTAGAAAGATTAATTCCCAACAACTAAAGCCAAACAAGGAAAACGAATCCCATAATTGCACAACACAAGAATATACGTGGTTTGACGACTTGTTCATGTCCACGGAGTATTTTTCTCTTTCTTATTAATCAATTCGAAATAACAATAATTACATGCCCGTTTTTCGAGATGTGAGGGTTATATTTATAAGGAACATAAGGTGGATGAGTCATGTAGGACTCTAGGAGCTTGAATGTAGTTGATGCTTGACCGAACTAATCTTCCTCCTACGATTCTGTGACATCCCTCCTAATTAAATACGAGGTGATCCGTCCTTTATTAAATTAAATCAAAGTGTCGGGTTGGTTCATTCTTAGCATCACTGTTGAAAAATAATTTTTCTTTATTAATCACCTAATAAATAATTAAGCTAAGTGTCAAAACATTTAATTTTATAGACTAAGTCCTATAGTTACGATTTAATATACGAAAATATTTTTTTAAACATAGATAATAATAATGAATATCAAGCCATCCAAGTGAAATAAACAGTCTAGATTAATCAATCCAAATAAAATACCCTAAATCGAAGGACAATGAAATAATTAAAACAATCCCAACTAAAACTGAATACTGAAATAATAAAGAGTACAAGTCTCTCTGAACTAAATAAAAATTGGAAATGGGTGACACATGCCCCATCTAAAATGACTAAGTGAAGAGCTGAGATGACAAGGATGAAGTCGTCTAAATGCAAAGACCTGCAACTCCCACACTAGTTGCAGCACGTCAACAGTCCAAAGATCTATGTTTGGCGCCCCTATGACTGAGCGCCTATAATACATATATATATACAAGAGAAAGAAGAGGTGACAGGAAACGGGTCAGAGCCCGAGCGTAAAATAACTTTAAAATAGTTTAGCAAGTATTTAAAATGCTTACCAGTTGATATAACATACATGTTAGTGCCTCGACACTCACTTGGGAATTCTCACCTCTCAACCATTGTGCAGGCTAACGTACTGCTGAACTAATCTAGATAAAGCTAACCCAATTAACTAGTCTAACCCAATTTCTCCTCACCAATCTCGATTCAAGTAATTGCATGACTATAGTTTATATCTAATAACCTTTTCTTATGAATTTGCCAAACCACCTATGTTCATCTCAAGACAACCTTGAGTTCTCAAACACTTAATTC
The DNA here is from genome assembly GCA_949130495.1 of Sambucus nigra. Taxonomy (NCBI): domain Eukaryota; kingdom Viridiplantae; phylum Streptophyta; class Magnoliopsida; order Dipsacales; family Adoxaceae; genus Sambucus; species Sambucus nigra. Next base: position 214,838,517 of record OX422214.1, on the reverse strand, counting down.
ATTTAATAATAACTATTTACAAGCAGAGTAGATTAATCACCAGTACATATATTTATCACTCATAATATATATACTAATAGGGCACCCCACATAAATCTATGGTGCTGGCATACTCTGCTATCAAGTCCCCATATTTCTCGTACAAAAGGGAAATACTAGTTCGGAATCACTCTCGAACTGTATTAACATAAAACACACAAATTGGAGGAAAAGCATAGTTCCAAGTCACTAAGAGGTTAGAACATACCCTCACGTCTCTTTGGACCATCTGACTATCATTCTTGGATAGCCTGTACCAAGGATCCTATGTTCTAGAGTACAAGTCAATATCCCCCATAAAGGTCACATCGAGATGAGACTGTCTCGGTGCGAAAACATCCATGATAGAAAGTAGCGCGGATATGATTAAACACAGATGTTAACATACTGTATATACATACACTCGTATATACATATTTACATTATTCATATAGGTACACCCATGACCCATTTCATACTCTAACCATATGTGGCATGTAGCACCCGAGTCCTACGTATAATTAATTCTTTCTTTTATTTTCTCAATTACTGCAAATTCTTAGGTACTTCTCGACTCTCAAAGTGAATCATTTTAATAAATATAAAATCAGTAGGTGTACACTCTCTACCCTACTGGTCCAAGCCATCCTTAATTCTCACAAGGCCTAAGTTAAAATACGAACGATCTTCAACCCCATTTATACCCTCGTGAACCCTCGGTTAAATCTCATACAAAGTCGTACTGCCCGAGTCTTGTCTAAAGCCCTACTGGTCCTTCTCAAGTCCCATCATAGTATTTAAATTATGTCTAAGGGTCCTTATGCATTGGGGTTGGATTAACATTTAAAAAGGAAAGAAGATTCAATTTCCAGGAAGAGTCGATCGATCGAAGAAAAGGGTCGATCGATCAATCAGTTATTGGCCCAGAATTTTTGCAAATAATGTCTATGGGTTTCTTCCATTTTAATCATCAAAACCTCCATTAAAATGTCCTAAACTTCCAACCAAACATCACAAACATTATATAAACAAGCATGGATGATTTCTAACGTAAAACATTCATTAATTCCCCAATAATCACCATTAAATGGCTATAATTCATGATTTGGTCTCTAACCCTAGTTTACCATATTAATTCAGGAATACATATGATATTTCTTGACTTCCTTCTCTAATCATCATTCAAATTCGTGATAAATTATCTACATATGATAAGAATATCAGCCTAACATTATTTCCATTCAAACATATAAATTCTAGTCTTCCAATTTCATTAAATCTCCATAAAAATTTATAATTATATTTCCTACTCTAACATGGATGAAATATTAACTCAAGAACAGCAAGATAGATACTTGCCTGGAAATAAAAGGCCTGAGTTGTAGAAGATGATGGGTATAGTTACGCTCCTCGTTCTCCGATCTATGCATTGGTGGAGGAATTGATGGAAACGGGGTAGGATTAATGGTTCTCCCCCTTGGAAACCTTCTCTATTCTCTATTCCTTAACCTATCTTCAACTCAAGTGTTTCTAACTCTCGAGAACTCCAACTTTCATCAAATATAACCCTTAAATTTTCGTAATTAATTAAGGCTTAAAATTGGAAATTATACCCAAACTAAACCCTTGGGTACACTTTTCTGACTATCTCGACCCTTTCGAATACATTGGCGCACTCGAAATGACCATACGGGCGACTATAATTAATTTACGTTTTATTTTCTTAAATCAGTTCCGACACGACTAACACGCGCTTCCCGACTTAATTTCTATAACTGTCGTATTATTCACTCGTGATCTCATATACTACTTTACTCATTAAGTAATATTCAACATAATTCTTACCTATAATTACTAACTCTTGTCACGCTAGTAAATATTCAATTTAAAATTCGGATTAATATTAAATTAATTTATCCCAATTTAATTTAATTAATCCCATAATTAAAGGCTATAAAAATACGGGGTATTATAGATTCTCACTGATTGAACTACCATTTGTTCTCATATCTTAAGTCGCGATCTTTATCTACCTTTTCACCTACTTCGAATGACTCGAATTGTCCGAATATTTCCCCCATAAATACCTCAAAATCTTTGCAACAGGAAAAGGGTGAAGAGGTTTAATCTTTGGCGAGCACTGATTCTAGTCGACAGTGACTCTTGATCACCAGCTGGGAGTTATTTTTGGACTATACCAACACTTGTGATATTTTGGAGAAATAACTTTATATGTTTTGCCCGTTGAGTGCCTCATGGAATGCTGGTAATTTATCTTGATATCTTATGGGTCCTCTAGTAAAAAGTGGTTAAAAAGATCAAACGATGGGGCGCGCTTTTTAGCTATCACTTTGGGTCTTGTTTCAAATGATGAGATGCTTCGGGAGTTGAACCGCATAGTTTCAATGTTCTCCCTTCTGCATTATACATTTTCAGCTATTCAAGATGTCAGGAGGTATCTTCATCTTTCTTAACCAATAAGTCGTCTTTATTCTCCAGTTCTCTTTGTAATTTATTTTTGAAACTCCCATCCGCTTTCTTGAATCTTCTTGTGCTCTTTCTTCTTGAACTGATGAAATGGTGTATACCGTGAATGGAAAAATCTAAAAGAGTTTAAAAAAAGTTTTCAATCGCTGATTGGGTTCAAATTAAACGCGCCAATCAACTCGATGACTGCTATAATGTCCCCGGTGGCCATTGGATACATACCCAATCTGTAGCGGAGGGTGGTATCACCTTTCCACCAAACTAATTATATCTAGAGTTTTGTTAATTCTTCAGAGTTGTTCATGACCAATTCACCCCGAACATGTGAAGAATCATGAACGGGCTTCATTAAATCAATGAAATATATGGGACCCAAATTCGTATTCTTGAGATAAGGTATTGTTAATTCTGGGTTAGAACGAACGACAATGCCCTTTATCCTAAAGCAAGGAAGGTTGACAGGGTTTTGGTGGTCAATCTCCCTAATTTTAGCAAAAGGTCATTGGAGCAATGGTTTCATCTCTAGAGAATGGCAACATCCACCAATTTTCTAGGGTGGTAAGACCTATAAAGGGTTTAGGTGCCCTAGTGGGGGGCACAATATAGGTTGATCATTATCTCGATCATTCTTTATTGCTATTGACTAGTTGTTATATGAAATGTTTACTAACTCTTCTTTTTGTATTTTGGAGAGGGTTCAAAGAAAAAGGAGCCTACAACTTCTCATGTTAATTGGTTCGAGCGTGTGAAGGTTTGGAATCTGAGCAGACCACTATCTCCTGGTACCGAACACCCGAAATTGACATTTTTACTGCTCGAGTATGCAAACACGACCACCTCATTCGTGTCCAAGCCCGTTATTACAATTCATAAGATACCGGTCCATTCAACTAGTAAGGGGTATTCAAGTATGTCTACCTCATCTTCTTTAGAACCTATGAGCGTAAATGTTATCCTTAATGTTATCCTTACTGTTAATAAGACATACCTTTGAGAAAGATAAACCTTACTCTGGTGGATGTCTCTGGCCTCCCCACTCCAAAAGCCAAAGTTTGTAAGAGGAAGGAGGTCAAAGTTCGAAGGTCCCTCCGAGCCCATCGTGCTGCTAGATTCTCCTGATAAAAAGAAGCAAAGTATAAGGATAAGATCCATCCTTATACTTCTATCACTGTCCCCTCTATGAAGGTAGGTGACCCTAATATGGGGATTAACCACCATATAATGTCGGTGGCCAAGAATCCATATTTTCCCTTGGCTTGCTGAAGGGGACCGTTTTAAAAATAGACCGAGAAAAGGTTAAGAGAATGACCTCGAACTAACTTACTTCACACTTTTTGCATGCATTATCTCTGGTATGTTATGTGACTTTTAATCAGAATATTCCCTTATTTTGATAACTGTATTGACTTATAATTCTCTTATTTTTGCAGTTTGTATCAGATTTATTGCCATGATTAATAGAGAGTGTAAATAGGTCAAAGCAAATAACGACATAGATAAGGCCCTGATAAAGTCCCAATAGTCTTTTACTATTATTCAAGAGGCATATAATATTGAGAAAAAATTCACTAACATGGAAATGTCCAATTTAAAATTGGAACTTGATGAACTGAAAAATGTTGTTGAGGATAATGATTGGGTCTTAGCTATGGACAAATATGAGGCTTTTAAGCAGGGGTGTATAGAAGCCTTTGGTCATGCAACGAAGTTTATGACTAACATTCATAAGTTAAATTTTAAGAAAGGCTAGAATACAGCCCCGGTCAAGACTGAGGTCCCCCCCCCCCCCCGAGTATGAACTTTTTAGGTAGTTAATCCCTGCTTGACACCAAGGGATGAAGAAGAGGACAAGGCATCAGGTAGTGCTCAAGTGAAGGATGATCCAGACCAAGAGATGGTGGATGTTGATCAAGGCAAAGTCCCTACTACCTAAGAGAAGGTGAAGGAAAATGAGGGCCATGTTAGTTAGATTTAGCTCATGTCTTATTATTCCTTGTATTTTTTATGACTTTCGACTATTTATAAGGTCTTGCCCCACCTTTTGTTCTAATAAGAAAGACTTTCAGTCTCACTTTATTATTGTTTGTTAATATTTAATGCACCATGAATTCTCTGTAATTATCTCCTTCATGCCATAATGTCTTTCTCTTGATCCTTCTAGCTTTAAAACAAATTGGTAAATGTGTCAATGCTTTCAGAGACTAATAATTTGGACCTGGTTCTTGGTCAGGATGCCACTAGCCGAGCTCGTGGTGCATTCATTTATGTTCGGCAAGCCGTCCGAAAGATGACAAGTGCTTTTGACGAATAAGCTCATTTGGTCATTGATCTGTGAACATAAGTTACGGAGGTCAGTGATATCATTGAGCTCTTATAGAATGAGAATAATTCTCTGAGGTATATACTCGGAAAAACCAAGGAGGACCTCAAGAGAGATGGTGCCACCCATCAAGGTATGGGCTTTGAGATAGTGATATTGAAGTATCTTTTCAAAAGGGGTCCACATGCAGTTTAGGCTAACGGTTATGATGAAGGACTAGTGGATACCCCCTTCACTAGATGAAAGTCAATAGCTAACATACAAGCATGTTTAGTTGAACTCCCTAGCTGTTAAGAAGGTTTCCAAAGACTCGGAGATCTGGTATGAGTACCACATGGAGTGCCCTCCTTATAGTCATCCTCTATTTAGGAATGATGAAATTTAGTTTCCTCTTCAAGTCGTTCCCCTTCAGTTAGAGAAGGATTACTTGTCACTTCATGATAGTGACGACGAGTTTTAACGTAATCCTGATGATAGAAAAAGAATTCAAGTTATCGAGATGATAACTCGCACGAGATAATGGTTGTATGCCATGATTGTGTGTATTCATTTTGTAACTTTACCAGTATAGACCTCTTGTAAAATGAATGCTTTAGGAAAATATTACCTAATTCCATGTTTTATATTTTCCCATATTTTTATGTCGAGCATGTTTTTTTTGTCTGCCTTACCTTTTAGAGAGTTTCATCACACAATCTTAGGCCTAGGTCAACCTATAGTGAAAATACACTTGGTTATATGGTCGTCCACCCATTCAGGATATTAGCCGACTAAAGTAGGGGCGCTTAGTGCCTAAGGATTCCCTTAGCTTTTTTACTTGTAGGGGTAATTCTTGATGCTTTCGCATTTCTTAATGACAAGAACATGTAACCAAAATTTTAAATTAAGTGTAATCATACTAAAGGACCAGACATAATTATAACAAATGAAAGAATTGATCTTCCATTTGTAATAATAATGAATCTAATTGCATTAATTGAACTTTAAGTCTTACAAGAAACAAGACCTCAATAATTGATATAAATCTGGAAATGTAATGAAATCTGCGAGAAATAAACTTTCTAGAAATAAAAATTCCTAAGGTTGGCCGCATTCTAGGCCCTAGGGATCTCCCTGCCCCCCATTATTTTCAAATGGTGGTCTACTTGGAGGTATTCTCTAATAATATTAACTGTCCCTTCCTAGTTAGGGCCTAACTTTCCATCTGATGACTTGGACATAATCTCCAACTTGGAACCTTATTGGGTTAATGCCTTTGTTGTACTGCTTGGCCAATGGCTGTTGGTATGAAGATAACTTGATTAAGGTTTGTTCCCTTCATTCATCAGCTACGTCGAGCTCAGTTTTTATGATTTCTCTATGTAAGTCTTGGTCAGAAACTATCATTTTCATGGTTTGCAAGCCAGCTTCCAAAGGATTTATAGTTCCACCCCATAAGCTAAGGCAAAGGGTGTTTCCCCAATTAACCTCCAAGGAGTAGTACGGTATGACCAAAGGACGTTGGGAAGCTCATCCACACAAGTGCCTTTTGACTTCTCCAACCTATTATTCATTCCATCGAGTACCATATGTTAGAAGCCTCAAACTTCCCATTATTTTAGGGGTAGGCCATTGAGCTGAAATTGTGCTTGATGCTATGGTTATCACATAAGCTTTGAAATGGACCGATTTTAAATTTCATTCCATTGTCCATGATGATCAGTCTTGGTACTCCAAAATGAGTCACAATGTTTCTCCAGATGAATCTTATCATGATAGTGCCTCTGATGTTTGCCAATGTTTTGGCTTTGATCCATTTAGTGAAATAATTTATGCCGACTAAGAAATAGTTACGATTTATTGATGTTATAGGTAGAGAACTCACAATGTCCAAACCCTACTGAGAAAATGGCCATGGTTTGGTCAATGACTTTAGCTCGTTGGTCAGTAAATGAAGCATAAGCGAGAACACTTAGCACTTTTTGCACTTTCTAACATAGGAAAACATATTTATTTTCATGTATGTCCACAAGTTGCCTTATTTGGTAGATCTTAATGCCTAAGACATCCCCAAGCGTGACTCCCATATATACCATCATGAAGTTTGTACAGGACTTGATCGTCATCGTTTGGATGCACACATTGAAGGTAAGGACATGTGAAAAATTAGCAACTTTTACATTGCCTTGATGGGCTTATTTTTTATTAGCTAGTAATATGTCCTCTTATAAATAGGCCATTATTGGGTCCATCCAACTTGGATATTTCTGAACGGTGAGGATCTTCTGGTAACATTTGGTCTTGTAATACTAGGCTGGGTGAGGTAATCCACCTAGATAGTTATTTTAAGGTATGAGTTTACTACTGAACCCAGAGTGTCTAAGCCATCAGTGTGACTGTTATTTCCCCGAAGGAATTATTGAATGTGGACCTTTTCAAACCTAGCGATCATGGCGACCTACAAATATATTCACATTCACTTATCTTTGGCATTGTTGTCTCCTAATACTTGATTGGACCAGCCTTGAGTCTCATAGACGTCAAGGTGACTTATGCCAAGAGATGAGGCTTTTCGTAATTCGACGATGATATATTCAAATTTGGCTCCATTGTTAAATGCTTTGAAGCCAATTCTAATACCTTGTCCAGTCATAATCTCCTCGAGAGTTATAAGGACAATATACACTCATGTCCCTATTACATTAGAGGTTCCATCTACATATAAAGTCCACTTTTTGAGCTGGTTAAACTATTGGTTGGTCGACTGGTCGGTAAAGTCCTTATTATTGGGCTTCTACTCCCCTGTGAACTTAGCGATGAAGTATACCAGCTCTTTCCCTTTTATCACAATCCTTGGTTGATAATGGATGTGTAACCTTCCAATTTTAACCAACCATTTGTACATTCGTCCAGATAGGTAGGTTTTTTTTAGGACTTCCTTGAACGAGAAACATGTGATGACTATGAGTGAGTGAGCTTCAAAGTAATGCTTTAGTTTTCGTAGATCAATAACCATAACTATTTTACTGACATAGTAAATATGAGTTTAATGCCCTTCCTTCACACACATCAAGGTCGAGATGACCGCATAATCGAACACCGTGAGATATAGGTAGACTAGATCTCCCAGATTTGGTCAAAAGCAGAATTGGTCGACTTAGGCAGGTATTGATCTCATCAAGTTATTTCGAGCATTCCCCATTCTAGGTTAAGCCTTTCTATTTCTTTAATATCTGAAATAATGGTCGACACTTTTGAAAAAAATTCGAGATGAATTGGTTGAGTGATGCTGACATTCCTATCATCTTTTGAATATCGCTAAGTGTCTTTGCTGGCCAAACATTATTGATTGCCTAGATCTAGTCGAGGTTCGTTTCAATCCCCTTTGGTTGACTAAGTATACCAATAACTTTCCAAATTGAACTCTGAAAGATCACTTGGCTACGTTAAGCTTCATTTTGTAGTATATGATGACATTAAATGTCTACTCCAAGTTCTACACATGGCTGGATTTACTCTTGCTTTTTACAAGCATGTCGTATATATAGACTTCCATGGTGTCACCTAGTTCATCGTATAACATTTTTGTGACCAATTGTTGATATGTAGATCATGCATTCTTGAGACCAAATGGCATGACTTTATAGCAGTACATGTCAACAGTGGTAATGAACGAGGTCTTATCCTGATCGGGTCCAAGCATAGGAATTCTATGGTACCCTGTGTACACATCTAAAAAACCCATCGTTGTGGCATCGACCAGTTAGTAAATCTTAGGCAATTGAAAGTTGTCTTTGGGGAAATCTTTGTTGAGATTGGTGAAATTTATTTACTCTCTCAACTTTCCATTACTTTTCTTAATGACTATTAGGTTTGAGAGCCATTTTGGGAATTGAAATTCTTTAATGGATGTTGCCTCCAAAAGTTATGCCACTTCCTTTTCCATGGCTTTTGCCTTTTTCAGGACTGTTCGATGAGCCTTTTATATGATCGGTCAGTATATTAGATCCACGTGAAGTTGATGTCACATGATTTTGAGATTAATATTGGGCATGTCATAAGGTTGCCAAGGAAAAACATTTTGATTATCCTTTAGTAGAAAAATTAGTTATTCTTTTTTAAGTGAGCTCCCGATCAGGAATTTCCTTTATGGGTGTGAATCATCGAACACTACTTCATGTATTGGTTCCATGACCCTGTATGCGAGGCTCCATGACCTTGTAGTGGGGCTACCTGTGTTTCTTCTACCATGGTCTACCATACTTTAGTTTCTATTTGTATGGTGTGGCCCATCCTTGGTCATCTCAGTGGAGAACTATTTCTCCCTTTTCTTCTCATATTTGAGACTGATGGCAGCGATAAAGCATTGCTAAGAAATGACATGATTTCTTATAATCTCCATTATCCCTCGGTCGGTGATTCATTTAAGCTTCTAGTGATAAGTGTAGGGGATAACTTCCATAGCATGGATCCATCATCATCCAAGGAATGAGTTGTAAGGAAAATCAATGTCCACAACCAAGAACTCAGTAATTTTTTAGATATTCCCAGTTCGGACTGGTAGGACCACCTTCTCTGGTGGCATGGTTATTTTTCCTATAAAGTCGACCAAAGGAATGGTCGCTTCTTTTAGGTTTTTTACCTTAAGGTTAAGTGCGTTAAGCATTTTTAGGTACATAACCTCCGAGGAACTTTCCTGGTCAACTAGTAACTTATCCACATCCTAGTTTACAATCCTGAGTGTGATTACTAGTGCATCATGACATGGAGTCCTAGCTCTGACCAGGTCATCCTTCATTAAAACCACATGTTTATTCTTATTGATGTCTTCCGAGCATTGATGCTTGCTTGCTGGACTCTTAGCAGGTTCGATCTAGAAAGCTTACATCACTATGGTAACTTTTTTAGTTCCATTCAAATGATGTTGCCTTGAATATGCTTTGGGCTTGAGGCACTATGGATAACTGCAAACTTGTGCCCTATCTCATCATCTACTAGGACATTATTGGGCTTCTGGTCACATTTATGCTTGAAGAACAGAGAATGATCGCGAACCCGTGTTTCACATCATCATCTTCTAGGACATTTTGGGCTTCTGGTCAATGTTTACGGTGGTTTTGATGCTTTTTTTCTCCACATACTCTCTCAAGTGGCCGACTCTGACCAACTCTTCTACATGGTATTTGAGGGCCTTATAATAATCCATTTTTTACCTGTGATCTTTATGATACACGCTTAAGTGCGTCGTTTCTCTTCGGTGGGCTTCCCTTATATTCTTTGTCCACTTAAGGAATTATTGATCCTTGATTTTACTCAAGATCTTGTAAAATGGTTCCTTAAAAACTATATTGATCGCCTGAAATTTTTTAACTGGATCCTCCTTGTCTATACTCTTCGATCCTTCATTATGCTTCTTGACGCCCTTTTTGGAGGCATTCTCATTATTTTCATTATTGGTCATCTTTGAGCGAATGTTATCGTTTTAGGATCTAGTGACCATATTTTCAGACTTCGTGTATTTATTTATATGTGACACGAGATTGTCGATGGTGTTCCCCTCCTTCTTAGTAAGAGACTGGTGCAACATAAATATTACAGGTTATTCGATCTTGAACGCGAACACAACAATTGATTCGGAGTAATCTTCAACTTCGTTGTAAGTTTCTTAGTACCGCCAAGCACATTCCAATAAGGTTTCCTGGGTCTTTTTTCTCATGGTTAGGAGATAATCCATTCTCTTGGGGTAAGCACTATTGGTAATGAAGCAGGAAGTAAAGGCCTCTGCAAGCTGCTTAAAATTGTTGGCTGGCCTCTATGGCATCTTTTCAAACCATTTTTGTGTGATACCCCCAGGATGGAAGGAAATATGCGGCACATGAGAGCATTATTTTTGTTCCACAAGGTCATAGCTTGCCTATACAGATGGACGTGGTCAATGGAGTCGGTCTTTCCATCATAGATTTTAAACCTAGGAGTTTCAAACTTTTAAGGAAGTTCTGATTCTTCGATCACCCTTGAAAAATATGACTTCATTTGATTGACGAGGTCCCTCCTAGACAGTTCCTTGGTGGATCTACCCCCATGATTAGTGGGGTTTAGTCAATCTCCTTCCTAGTGAGGTCACAAATATCGTACCTGCGATGTCCTCCCTCCTGATCTCGTCTCGTCAGGGGGCTCCCATACACAAAGTGCTCTTAATCACGATGTAAACTCCTTCCTCAATTGCGAGTTTTACTCGCCTGAGGTATAAGGGTTCGGCCATGGCACTTACACTCGTCTCTGTGAATAACTTGCTCCATTATATCTAGGTGATGGTATAAATGTGCATTGTCTTCTTCTTAGAGGTGTATGGCCTCCTTTCATCACACCACAAACCAAGAATGGTCAAGGAAGGAGGTTCACGACCCATGACCGTGACTAAGTGATCACGACCTAGGACCGTGACCAAAATAAAACCTATCATAACACAGACCATGACCGAGCCAAAGAATGACATCCAACGAGTACGATCACAACCATAAAACGTGACCATGGGGGTCACGACAATGGTATGTGTCTATCCTATGACCAAATGGTCATCAAACTCCCGCCAAGGTGGGTCATGGCCCCAGATCGTGACCACGTGCATGACAACATAAGGGTTTTAATTAAGTTTGGTCATGGCCTTGGGCCGTGGCCATTGAAATAGTCACAGTGGTGGTCACGGACCTAGGCTGTGACCAAATCATGTTGATATAATCAGCCACAATCAATAATTCATTCCACGTGAACTCTTTATCTCTCTCTAGACTGCTGCAGTGTCTATCTTTATACACTGCTACCCTCTCTCTCTCTCTGAAGACACTTTTTCCTCTGGCGACCCTCTCTCTTTCTGGCGACCCTCAATCTCTAGTTTAGGCATCCTCTTTCCCCTAACTTGTTTTTATATTGTGTTTTTACTGTGTGTATGTGTGCATTACGTGTGTATTATGTTTATATATGTATGTGTATGCGTATGTATGTCTGTATATGAGTATGTGTATGTGCATGTGTATGTGCATGTGTATGTGTATGTGTATGTGTATGTGTATGTGTATGTGTATGTGTATGTGTATGTGTATGTGTATATGTATGTGTATGTGTATGTGTATATGTATGTGTATATGTATGTGTATGTGTATGTGTATGTGTATGTGTATGTCTATGTGTATGTGTATGTGTATGTGTATGTGTATGTGTATGTGTATGTGTATTTGTGTGTGTGTGTGTGTATGTATGTGTATGTGTATGTGTATGTGTATGTGTATGTGTATGTATGTGTGGGGTTAAAATACCCAAATAAAACTATGGTAGTTTTTAAAGAAAATGTGTTGTTTGGGTCCATTAATTGGGACTCAAGAAAAATAAATAATTCCCCGATATATGATGAATTCCTCCACCATCAATGGTTGAAATACGCAAATGAACTAGGGTAGTTTTTAAAAGGAATGTGTTGTTTAGGAGGTCCATTAATTGAGACTTAAGAAAAATAAATAATTCCCCATTGTATGATAAATTCCGCCACTATAAATGGTTGATTGCATGTTAGCACGACTCCAATAAAGATGTCATCTTTCCGATATAGTGATAGAATTTGACGTAAGTACTATATTAATTGACTCTCAATTTATGTCTTTCACCACATATGTTTATGGTAGTGAGATCTATATATCTGTTAACATCATCACAGAGCACAACCATGTATTTTATTTTAGTTATACATAGAGTTGTCTAATTTTTGCATCAAAACATTTAAGTATTGCATAGTCAAGCATGTATCTTGATATTCATGTGGATGTGATTGGTAGATGAGTGACCTGATTCCCATATAGATTGCCATGCACATCTTTCAGCATCAACGGATTCAACATGTATACAAAAGTTTCTAATGCGTTAATAAATATTGTATACTTTTGAAGTTGGATGAAAATTTATGCCTATGTAAACATGCAAGGTTTTATTTACTTGAAAAACTATTTTTACGGACAAAACTAAAAATGCATTTATAAATTGTGTGTAACCTCTAATTCAAAACAATTCCATTTGATTTTAATACTTAAATTGTTCTTGATGTTAATTTTTTGCACATTCATACACATTGTTCCAATTTACATCCCTTCGCATATATGTGTCACATTTTTTGCCTGTATTGGTTCAAGTCAAAACCGTGTGCACAGAGGGATTTTGTAACTGTTCACCTGACATAGTCAGAATTTTCAAAAATTATACATAATTAGATTAAAATCTAAAAATACCCAAATTAAACAGACCCAGATGTGAAAAATACTGAAATGTTGTAATTGGATTTTGAATCCTAAGGTTGAAAAACTTAAATTAGATCGGTTAAAAAATGATAGCTAGTTATGGATTAATTTGAGCCATTACTTGTAGGACTCATATTCACACCCTCATATATTTTTCTCAGGAAAAATGAGGCACGGTGATAATCATTGGCAACAATAGTACGAGAGGTTCCATTTGGACTGCACTTACACCTCTTTTATTTGTGTTTTCCATTTATATGGTAATCCTATTTACAAGTATGGGAATAAGTAGATATCGTTTAACTACCTTGCAAATCGTGGAGTTTATCTCCAACAAGCTTACCTGTTCGATTGTATTCTATCTTTACTACTAGAAAGCTGGGAAGAGACTATAGAGAATATATTTCTCGTACATAATCCTAATGTAGCCCTGGCGTTGCTTACATTGTTAGAGAAGATTGGAAAAACATTCACCCATTGTGGATACAACTACGTAAAGAGAAGGTGGAAAAAACATTCACCCATTGTGGATACAACTACGTAAAGAGAGCATTGACCAAGTTTGTGTTGTCTTGCGACATATTCACGTTAAATTAAATCTTGACAATAAGTGGAAGAAGAAAGGAGTTAAAGTTCATATCACAGAGATCTATACATCAATCAAGATACGCTTCCCATTAGTTGGACACGTGAAAAAATCCATAGATTTTTAAAAAGTAATACCGAATGGATGGAGACCATACACATTTAACATATTTCAAAGTCTTATTATGGGAATATATATACACATATAAATTCATAAACATCATTAGTAAGTCTTAAACTTGTTAGTACAATGATTTCATCGCATATCATTTTTTATTGTAGATAATGTTGATCGGTAATGGACAGAACATACCAAGTGATGACGTGACACCCCAACAAGTATTCTCATCTCCTGCACCCCAATAAGGATTCTCATCACCACATAGTGAACAATTATTTACTCCACCATTGGTTCACTCTAACACTGCATCTACGAGTAGACAACAAATGCCCATTACTCCAATACCCCCACCCCCTCTCCTAACACGGCTGGAGCAAATGATAAGAGCCCATTGGGTTCTCCTTTCTCGGTAATAATCCTACTAGAAATAGAAATGATCTTTAGATCTTTAAATCCCAGCGATTGTTGCTTGGGAAAATGAATGTGGGAATCGGGGCAACAGATAGCTGGAACTTAGTTGATCAAGTCATCAAGGATGACGTTAATGACTAACTTTGTAAGCGTTTTTCATTCCCCAACCGTTCAAAGTTACTGAACAACTGAGAACATATTGGAGAAACCTTCGACAGAGACATTTCCTAAAGGGGGCATCGAGCTTTGAGATTTTGGCGCTGAAAGACAAAGTCCCTTTGAATATTGAAATGTCCATCAGCCAATGGAACAACTTTTTTAAAAATGAGACGATTGACAAAAAGCTAATCCAGAGGGAGAAAAATAAACACAATATGGCAATTAAAGTTTATATCCATAAGCTCGGGTCTAAATCATATGAAGATTTAAAGAGTTAATGGTCAGATAGGACAAAGGGCTATCCAGAGGCTGACAACAGACCTAATTGGGGAAACTTGTATGTGCATTCCTGATGGAACAAAGATTATAAATTCACACCATACTTGGTTTCGACTCTGGTAAGTATGATCATTTATTTATTTATATATATATACACACAATATAAAATAATGTTAAAATGATAAGAATAAATTTAATTTCACGCTACAGGAATCGATCGAAGCGATTAGCAGTCACTCCGATTTGAGCCCCTATGATGACATTGGAAATGATGTGATGACCCAAACCTTTGAACCTGATAAAAGTGGGAGGACGAGAGGTTTTGGATCATATATGTCGAAAAACAAATTAAAACACACTGCCCCTCTCGTGGATGAGTTCTTTTCAGTCAAGAATCGCATCTTGAGCTAGGAGGAAAGTCAGTCCAATATAGATGGGGATGTCTAGGAGTTTAAGAGTAATCTGGGAATGTTGACGAGTGAAATCGGGCACTTTCTGTCCTTATTTACTCAAGGTTTTCATCTCTCGATGCCTTCTCAAGGTTTTTCCTACCCTCATTCTCAAGGTTTCCCCTATCCTCTGTCTCAAGGTTTCCCCTCCCAAATGTCGCCTCCTTCAACATTCCTCTCCTCGGTGCCCTTGCCTACCATTGTCCCTGGATTATTGGCATGTGCACACTTATTTCCTTGATTGTTGGAACTCGTGTTCACAATCTCCCTTTGCAAATGGGTGAGGCTCAGATAATGGTTGATGAAATACACAACGGTTTAGGATAAATGCATGTGCACATTGACAATGGAGAAGGGAACATGTAGAAAAACTATCATTATTCTTTTACCACTTGGCCAGTTTATTTGTTGGTCAAGCCTAGGCTATGAACAATTTTTGTCAATTTACAATATTTGAGAACAAATTGTAATATTTTGTTTATTTAAATTATTTAAAGTTTATGGGTCATTTGCTGATAATATTTGTGTATGCAACATGAATTTATGTTTAAGTTGTTTAATTTAAGTTTAAGTTGTGTTGAATAATTTTAATGAATTATAACTTGTACGTTCTTATATGCAACGTGACCTTTATTCCAACCTATTTATGTAGGTGAATTGAATTTTGAATATTATTTAATAGATTTTTCCACAATACAAAGAGTGTATGGGGGAGAGTAACCGAATATCTTATAATTTTGTAAAGGATGTTCAAGAATTCATTAAATATACATATAGAAATCTTAAAAGTGACAAGATTCCCTATTTGTGCACCTGTTGTATGAACGAAAAATATAAGTCTTTAGGTTCACTTTCAAATATTTCACGTTTTGTGAAATAAGTACATATTTTCAAATAAGGAAAGTGCATAGGATCTTAGCTATTTTATATAACAAGATTCCCTCTTGATCTGCAGTTATTTTAAAGATCCAAAGTCTGATAATTTTCACTAAATTGATTTTGTAAATCTTTGCACAATAAGTGATGTGTTTGTAATTTGATACGCATACTGTCTTTAATTAAGTAAGTGTGAGTTTCATGCATGTGATTTAGAGCACATCACCACATACACCTTTACACTACTACACTGAAAAGTGTAGGTATTGAGATATTGGACTTTAGAGTCGATATAAAGCTAAAAGGAGTGGAGTTACAAAGCTAGGAGAACATCAGCAACATGAGAACCTTGGGAGAAGTCAGAAAATTCCAGGGGAGTTGGTATAATTTCTAAACTTAGAATAAGTTGATTGTGTGTTTTGGTTATTATATAGCTTGTAACTTGTTACTCTTATTTAATGGATTTTTGATTTTGTGACTTAGAGGCTACTGTGGATGTTTTCCCAATTGAGTGGGTTTTTACCATGTTAAAATTGATCTTGCATGCTTCCTCTTATTCTCATCCCTTTCTTGAGGCTGTGTTGGTTTAATTCATTTTAAGTTTTTGGTTTTCAAAAACTGGTTAACGCTATATCTTAAATACCTCGTTCATACTGTTTTACACATCTTTGTTAAGAAATTTGTTTTGATTAAAGAGTTTCTCCAACAAACTATTCAGAGTCATTTAGATAGTTTAATCTTGTATTAAACGACATAAGTGGTGCTTTTTCAATTGGTATCAGAGCTTTAGTTTTTCAAAATTCCTTTAGATCTTGGGTTTCTGAAATTGTTTTCTCAAAACAATATATGGGGGAGAAAATTGAGTCTTACTTGGATATCTTGTTATAAACTTGTTGTATACTTAATTAAAAAGCTTGATCTCAGTTATTTCATTTATATGAATTAGTACCTTCATTTACATTAGATTTTTGTTAAGGTATTGGTCTGTAATTAGTTGAGTTATGTAATTTTCTTTTTCAAAGATATTGGGTAGATAGAAATTTTGTATAGGAATAGGACTTTCTTATTTCTTTTGTATCCCTACGAGTCCTAGATGACTCAAAGGAGATTTTATCTCATATTTTCAAAGGGAGAGATTGAAGCACCCTGTATTGTTGATGTAAAAAATTAGATTATTTCTAATTATTCAATCATAGATAGAATAAATAAGACAAAAGAATTTTTAAAGTGGTTCAGCCTTAAAAGAATGGCCTACGTCCACTGTTTTTCAAATTGCTGACTGTTCAGGAATTCTCGATAATAGGTTTTTACCAAGAAATTTCGAGTCCCTTACAATGAGGATGATACGATGTATTTATAGCCATGAGGTTGTACATGTGAAAGGGTAATACATAACGGTCCAATAAGCGTATACATCTGTATGATAATAATCAGCATTTAATGCGCATTTAATCCTCTTAATTATCTGGTAATAAATGTTCTGATCGAGGTGCAGCTTGGACCGCCTAAGCTGCTCGGACCACCTAAGTATCTCGGTATCCATGAGTTGCTCGGTGCAGTAAAGTTCCTCGGAGAGCACCTACTGCTCGGAGTATCTGAGCTGGTCGGGGAAATTAGGTTCCTCGAAGTCAAGGTATTGTTCAGAAATATTTGTTAGTGCCATGTAGATTGACACGTGTCTCCACTTAATTGAGCCATGTCAGCAGACTAAATTTGGTATCAACAGAAGCCCCCAATGTTTCACAGTTCGAGATTGAGGAGTGTGGAACATTCTTCTCAAAATATGGTGGGTTTAAATGGTCATCCTGAATTTTAGGAGTTCTTTCTTTATATTTATTTTTCTTTCCGAATTCATAGAATCAGACTTTTCAAAATTTTCTAACTGCTTCGGTCTCCGCGCCCTTTTTATCCTTTTAGCCGTCGGTAGCGTAAACGTCTCTCTTTGTAATCATTATTTTTACTCCTTCCCAAAGTAAGGTATTTAAACGTTTGCAGAAAATCCTATCGTCTTTTACTTTTTCAAATCTGTATCTTTGAGTTTTCCATTTCCTCTCTCTCTTGTGCGTTCATCATTTTCACCGTTCGTTGTCAACAGATCCATCCTTTTTCTGTAAGATTTTCTTCATTCTCTTTTATTTCCTTTATTCACCATGGTTTATCTTGTTGAGTCGCTTGATAAGTTTCATTCTGATTTCTCTATTCCTTCATGGGTTGTTTTGGAGGAACTTTTTGAACCTTCAGATTATTTTCGTTTGGCTGAGGGACATTGGTTCCCTAGTCTCTTTGTAGCTGAATGTGGCTTTTCTTTTCCCCCGAACCCTTTGTGTCTGGAATTCTGTCAATATTTTGACGTGGTTCCTGCAAAAATTGCCCCCAATACATGGATAATAGTTAATGGAGTTCATAGATTAAATCAGATTCATTGGACTCGCATAGGAATTCCAGAAATTATGTTTTGTTATAGATGGGTTGTCAGCGATAGTACTTTTTACTTGAAAACTAGGTTTTTAAATAGGGCTTTAGTGGTCAATCTCCCAGATGCCAATAGGGATTATTTCGAGCATGGTGTTGTTATGAAAAATTGGCAACATGCTCCACTAACTGGAAATGATGCGTATCAGGGTCCCAGATGCCCTCCCTATGGCAATGGGATAGGTTGTTTTTATTTTACTTTATTTTTGAAATTATGCTTTCTTTGTGTTTTATAAAATGTGTCACTGATATTTTAATTTTCATTTATTTGCAATTGACAGCAAAAGAAGGTCTCCAAAAGAGACATAAGTTAACTTAAAACAGTTGAAACTTATCTGGGGTTTGCATCAGACTGTTGTCGACAAGCATATCAGATCAGCTTCGTACTTTCTGTAGTATAAGAGTTACACCTCGTCTTTTACTTCTCGTCCAGTGATAGGTGAAGTAGAAATAGCACCAGCCTCTGAAGGTTCTTCTCCTGAGTCACACATTCCTCTTAGTGGCAGGATGAAGAGAAGAAGAGCTCCTTCCCTCTTCGAGAAATCTTCCTCTATTACTGGAGAGGCAAAGAAAATCAAGCATGATGTCCCAGAAGAAGGGACAAGAAAAATCGATGCACCCCCTCCGGCTGCTACTATGAAGGTTGTCGAGAAGCCCACAGTGACTCAGAGCAAGGTCGTTGCTCCAAGCGAGATTATAGTCATATCCCCGACTAAGACTACATCCTTGGTCAAAACCGTTGCTGCTCCTCCGAGGAAGCTGAAGAAGAGCTCCTCGGTCAATTTGGCTGAATCCATCTCTCAGCCTCTAACTACCGGAAGTGGTGTTCCTACTTTCGTTTCTTGGATCACTCTCGAGATCCAAGTTATTGAAGAAAATCTTTCCCGGGATAGGGTTACCACTTTGGCAGCTCGGCACATTGCCTCAGTAAGTATTGCAAATCTAAACTTTCATTTTTCATGTTATGTGCTTTCACTGACTTACAGTTATTTTCTTTTTCCAGTTGGTAACTTGTTTCAATACAATCTTGAAGAAGGACGAAGCCATCAAGGCGTCCATATCCTCTGGTGGCGTAGAGGAGGCTTTTGTAGGTTTGATGCAGTCTTTAAAATATTCTCATCAGAAGTATATTGATGATAAAGATGCCTGGGAGAAGCAGCTCAGTTCGACCGTGCAGGAGAGGGATCAGGTTGTTGAAGTCTCCGAGGGGTTGGAGAAAATAAAATATTTGGAGGAGAAGAACAAGGAGCTCGAGAAGAAACTCCAACGTGCTGGAGAGTTTGAAAACAAGCTCAAATCTGTCGTGTAAGAGCTAAGCAAACTTCGTGACGTTGGTCGTCAGAAGGAAGAGGTAGAAAATAAATTGAAAGATGCCGAGGAAATTCTATCCGAGAAGCTTTCCTCGGAGAAGGTGAAAAGGAAGTTGGCTGTGAAAAAGTCCTTCAGTGCTGGTTGGGATAAAGGTTGGAATAAGGGTTTGGCTGCCATGGTCTCACAGGGATAGTTGGGTGGCTGCTCTGACAGAGATGAATGTCGATGAGAACTCCGACCTGTTTCAGCGACAAATTCCTGGCCCCCCTCCTACTCCCGGGGAAGAAGAAGAGGACGAAGCTGCCTCCGAGGAATCTTCTATGATGGTTGGGGATCAAGTACCTACTGTTGAACTTCGCTATGAATAGCCCCAACCAACTATTACTCCTACCGAGCAGCTCCAGTTAACCAACATTTCAGTCGAACAGCTTCCAGCACCCACCGAGAAACCTTTTGTGCCATCCGAGCAACCATCCTCTTCATCCCAGCCTTTCGAGAAAGTTTTGGGAGACAAGGAGAAGGTGTAGAGTTGTTTGGACTTTTCTTTATGTTTTATTTTCTTTGTTAAATGTAACTCTGAACTATGTACTTCTCCTTTATGATGTAATAAAATTTGAAATTTTGATCCTACTATTGATTCTCTTCTTCTTGCTCTGTTTGCACTCTTATTGATTATTGTTATCTCTTCCTTTTACTAGTTTATGGCCAGGATGGAATTATTATCTGCTCATGATACAAAATTGTTGAGATAATGCAATGAATACTTCAAAGCTGGTCATACAGATATGACTGGAGCTCAAATTGTTGATATCCTCGGTCCAGATGCTTCGGAGCAAGCAGTCGAAGCCTACCAGTACTTAAAGTGTCTGCTCGATCAGGCAGTGGATAATAATGTAGCATATTATGAGATGATTGAAGACCTCCAAGGCACTCTCGAGGAGCTTCAACAATAATACAAGGAATCTACAGCCCTCTTGCACCAAGGATATGAGAAGAAGTATCAGCAACTAAATGCTGATAAGGGATATGATAAGTTGTTTGTTGCTTATGATGTGAGGGAGAGAACTTTGAAGACCGAGGTCGAAGAGCACAGGCAGATAACTAAGTTGCTGGATCAGGAAAACAATAATCTGCGAGGAGAGGTATCCCAACTGAGGTCTGCAGCCTCTACCTCAAACGCCTTGGTCCCTGTGAACGACGAGGGATTCTCTTTCTTGGAGGTTAAAAATGCCAATCTGAGAGACGAATTAGAGACCTTGAAGAGGATTGGGCCTTCTACCTCTGCTCGAGGATGAGCAAGAGCTTCTAGGGGACGAGCAAGAGCTACTCTAATTACTATTGAGGAACAAAGAACTCAATCGGCTCTAGAGAACCAAGCCTTCCAATTGATGGCAAAGAACCAGGCATTGGCTGAGATGTCTAAGAAAATCCAAGCTTTAGACGAGCAACTGGCTGCCCAAAATTCTGCCTTGGAGAATAAAACGAATCTGGTGAAGAATCTCCACGATCAGTTAGAAAGATTAACCTACCAGTTCCACAAACAGCCTAGAGAGTTTTGGATGGCTGGTTATAATGAAGCCCTTTATCATCTTGATGACCGGATCCAAAATGCAAATAATGTGGGTTACAAGCAAGGATGGCTAAATGCCTTGGGTGTGCTGCAGTTGGAACAAGGTCATTACTTGTAGGATTACCACAATCCTGGGTTGCTTGACCTACCAGTGCCTCCTTTCAAGCTTGATATGAGTTGGATTCCTGCTCGAGCCATTCCACAATGCCTAATTTCAAAGTATCTCGATGACTACAATCTTCATTCCAACTTTGAGATATCTCGCCTAGAGCACGTTCTTGATCGGCCATCAGTTATGAACATCAGGATGCTTAAAGATTTGAACTTCATAAACTCCCCCTATGCCTTAGACGATCCTCCTGCTGGTGAAGAACTTGTTTCAAAGGCAGAGGGGAAGAAACCCATAGAATAGGATTCCTGATGTAATAATTTTTTGTGTATTTTATTCTCAATGTATTTTGTTTTGGATTTAATGAAAAACTTATATTTTTGTTTACAATCTTGATTGCCATTGTCTTGTAGGTATTTTGTAAAAAAATTTACTTATTTACTAATGAATGTGCATGTATATCTGTTAAAAAGATAACAATATTGTGTTATTTATCGATCAACTAAAGTTGGTGAAAACTTATTGTCGACTATCCTGAATTTGTGGTAATCATTTGACGACTAACCAAAATGGATGATATTTTGTTTCTCGACCAACTTGGTGGTAATTTGAAATGTTACAAGTATTAAAAAAATTTCTTGATCACTTTTTAATTCTAAGCCATTAGTTGACTTTTATCACATAATCCTGCTTTGTTTAATAGAAATGTTCTCGACCAATCGTAGTTGGCAGATTTTCATTCCCGACCAGCCTTAGCTAGTGGATTGTTATTCCCAACCAATCGGAGTTGGTATTTCTGGGAAATTTTTTATTCCCGACCAACCGGAGTTGGTGGATTTTCTTCCCAACCAACCGGAGTTGGTATTTCTGGGAAATATTTTTTTTCCCGACCAATCGGGGTTGGTGGATTTTCTTCCCATCCAACCGGAGTTGGTATTTCTGGGAAATATTTTTTATTCCCAACCAACCGGAGTTGGTGGATTTTCTTCCCAACCAACCGGAGTTGGTATTTCTGGGAAATATTTTTCTTCCCGACCAACCGGAGTTGGTGGATTTTCTTCCCAACCAACCGGAGTTGGTATTTCTGGGAAATATTTTTATTCCCGACCAACCGGAGTTGGTATTTCTGGGAAATATTATTATTCCTGACCAACCGGGGTTGGTGGATTTTGCTGAGTAGTGTGTCCCGACCAACTTTAGTGTGTAGCACTAGTATTTCGCGAAAAAAAACTTCAACAATAGGAGAAACTTGGGTAGAATATTCACATTTTATTCATACTGAAGAAACTGCATTACATGAGGATTTACATTACTGGTAATATTTGCGCAGATGCTCTGCATTCCATGCATTTTTAAACTCGTCTCCTTCTAATGTTTCTATTCTGTAGGTTCCTGGTCGAACAACTTCTGTAACTCGGTAAGGTCCATGCCAGTTTGCTTCTAGTTTATTGTGCTTTTGAATCACTTTCTTTAGCATATAGTCTCCTTCTTTCAGGTCACACTTCTTCACTCTCTTGTTGTAGAACAAAGTTGTTCATTGCTGGTAAGCAGCATTCCTGATGGCTGCTTCTTCTTTAACTTCTTCGAGCATGTCCAAGTCTAACCTTCTCATTAAATCGCTGACAGGGGAATTGAAATTCAGTACTCTATGTGTTGGGAGACCCAACTCGGCAGGTATAACATCTTCACTTCCAAATGCCAGCATATATGGAGATTCTCCAGTTGCTGCTCGGGGAGTAGTACGATAAGTCCACAGTACTGAATGTAGCTCATTGATCCAGTTTGCTTTCGCGTCATTCACTCTTTTCCTCAAGCCATTTAGCAGCGTTTTGTTTGTCACTTCAGTTTGTCCATTACTTTGGGGATGTCCTGGTGCCGAGTGGATCTTCAAGATATTTGACTGATGACAATAGGCAGCGAACTCCTCGTTGTCAAATTATGTTCCATGGTCGGTGATGAATGCATGGGGAATACCATATCTACAAATGATATTTTTCCAAATAAATTGGTACACATTTTCGTACGTCATGTCAACAAGAGGCTCGGCTTTCACCCACTTAGTAAAGTAATCCACTGCGACGACGAGATATTTAAATCTTCCTCTGGTCGTTGGAAGTGGCCCAACCAAGTCAATTCCCCACATGGCAAATGGCCAAGGGGAAGTAATGGGTGTCAATAATGCTTGGGGAGTTCTTAGGATAGTGGAGAAGCGTTGACACTTGTCACATTTCTTGGCATAGGATATACAATCAGCCCTCATCGTTGGCCAGTAGTATCCTTGCATCATCACTCTTTGTAAAAGCGTCTGACCTGCTACATGGGCTCCACAGGACCCTTCATGGACCTCTTCAATTAAGTCTTTCACCTCGGAGGGATGCACACATCTTTGCAAAATTGCCATAATTCCTCGTCTGTATAGAATACCATTAGTCAGTACATAACGAGCAGCTTTAAACTTTAATTTCTTGGCTGCGAGTTTGTCAATCAGTAATTCTCCCTCCTCAATATATGCCCTGATGGGATCCATCCAAGATGGCCCTAAATCAAGGGTAATAAAGTTCATCGTCATATCTTCATCTATGCTCCGACCAGCTAGAACTTCAATTGGGATTGTTCTTCGTAGCTCGGTACGAGTAGCCAATGCTAATCGACCTAAAACGTCTGCTCTTACATTCTCCATTCTTGGTATTCTGACCAATTGAACAGTAACAAATTCCGATACCAATTCCATCGCCTTTGCATGGTACTTAATCATCAACTCTCCTTTTACTGCATATACACCAAGAATTTGGTTTATAATCAACTGTGAGTTATTGCATACGATTACCTGTTCTGCCTTCATGGTTTTTGCCAGACTAAGACCAATAATCATCACTTCATATTCGGCCTCATTATTAGAAGCTTGAAATTAAAAGCGCATAGCATATTCTATATCGACCTCGTCTGGACTTTTCAATACAATCCCAGCTCCACTACCTGAGGTGCATGATGAGCCATCCGCATATAGGTTCCATATAAGTATCTCGTCCTCAAACCTTTTATTAGACAAAGTTCCTCGATGGAATATTTGTTGCTCCTTTATCTCCATTTCTACCACACCTCGCTGCTTGTCGACCATCTTCTCTTGCTCTCCGACCAACTTAAGTTGATCGGGGTTTAAATTTGATGATCCTGTAACATCCACAGGTTGGTCGGTGTTCAGCTTTTGCTCCTCGGGAGTATCAGGATAAGTGAACTCTGCTATAAAATCTGCTACTGCTTGCCCTTTTAGTGACGATCTAGGCTCATAAATTATATCATATTCACCGAGTTCTATTGCCCAATACATCAATCTCCCTGATTTTTCTGGTTTATGAAGAGCTTGCCTTAACGGCATATCGGTATATATGACTATGGTATGAGCCTGGAAGTATGGCTTCATTTTTCTACTCGCTTCGATCAGCGCCAGTGCCAACTTTTCCAGTTTTGGATATCTGATCTCTGCTCCTCGGAAGGCCTTACTAGTGTAATAAATTAGTTTTTGTACCCTATCCTCTACTCTTATTAATGCCGAGCTAACTGCATTTTCTAAAACTGCCAGATATAAGTACAATCTTTCTCCCATCACTGGCCTGGACAACAGTGGAGGTGCTCCCAAATATTTCTTTAATTCTTGAAAAGCTTTATCGTATTCTTCATTCCATTCAAAAGTCTTTCGAAGCGTTTTAAAGAATGGGAGGCATCTATCAGTTGCTCGCGATACAAATCTGTTAAGTGCTGTTACTCGCCCTGTAAGACTTTGCACTTCTTTCTTCGTCGTTGGAGATCGTAGTCCCAATAAAGCTTTGATCTTTTCAGGGTTTGCTTCAATACCTCGTTGATTGACAATATACCCGAGAAACATGCCATCTCGTACTCCGAATATGCACTTGGTCGGGTTCAACTTCATTTGATATTTATTTAATTGATCAAAGGTCTGGCCTAAGTCAGCTAGATGGTCAGCAGCTCTCTTGCTCTTTGTCAGCATATTATCAACATAGACTTCCGTATTGCAACTGATTTGTTCTACAAACACCTTGTTCATCAGCCGCTGATATGTCGCACCTGCATTTTTCAAACCAAAAGGCATAACATTATAACAATAATTTCCCCTAGGGGTAATGAAAGAAGTACTCTCCTTGTCTTCAGGTTTCATTTTAATCTGGTTGTAACCATAATAAGCATCCATGAAGCTCAACAGCTCGTGTCTCGAGGTAGCATTCACTAGTTGATCAATTCAGGGCAAGGGAAAATAATCCTTTGGACATGCCTTGTTGAGGTCGGTGAAGTCTACACACATCCTCTATTGTTGTTCTTCTTTTTCACCATCACTACATTTGCTAACCAGTCCGGATATTTAACATCCTCAATAAAGCAAGCTTTCTGGAGCTTCTCGACCTCCTCCTGTATAGCTTGGTTCTTCTTGGGGCTGAACACTCTTCTTCTCTGCTTCACTGGCTTGATCTCCTTATTCACATTGAGCTCGTGACATAAGAAATTTGGGTCTATTCCGGGCATATCCTCATGACTCCAAGGAAAAGTTTATTTTCTGCTTTTTAGGAAAACTATCAGTTCCTGTTTTAGCGAGGCATCTAACGACGAACCTATCTGATTTATTCGTTCTGGGTGCTCGTCGTCCAGAATGATGTTTTCAGTAGCTTCCACCACCTGACCTTTCACGAGTTGCGACTCATCTCTAGGATCCATTGTTTCAATTTCTGCACCTTCATCCACCTGATAGGTAGTAGTCTTTTTCCTAGATTCCTCCTGTTCCTCCTGCTCGGCAGATGAATAGTAGCATTCCCAAGCTACTTTTTTATCACCCTTCACAACTCCTACTCCAAAATTGGTTGGAAATTTTAGGCATTGATGTACCGTAGATGGTATTGCTTCGAACATCTTCAATCCTACCCTTCCCATGATGTTAATGTAGGCTGATTGAACATTCTTATCAATCACGAAGAAGCGTACTCTTTCTGTTCGACAAGCAGGCCATGTACCAATGAACATATCCAACTTGATCGTCCCAAGTGGAAAAACTTTCTCGCCAGCAAAATCGAGGAGGGGCCTGTGATAAGGCTCCAGCTGAGACAACTTTAGATTTAAGCTGTCGAAGCACGAGTAGAACATAATATCAGCAGAGCTACCATTATCAACCAGTACTCTCAAGATCATCACTTCCTTCATTCTCATTTTGATCACCAATGGGTCATCATGAGGATACAGCACGCCTGCGGGGTCGTTCTTTGAGAAACCGATGACCAGTTTTTCTTTGTTGACCTTCCTCGGGCGATCATCTTCAGTCAAGTTTATTCATTGAATATATGAACAGGCTTGAGCCTCATTGAGGTAAGCTTTTCTTTCTGCAGTAAGGTCTCCACCTCCTGCATCTCCACCTGTAATAATATTACAATCAAATAATCCAAAACGTATTGAAAATACCTCACGTTCTGGCTACCTTGGTCTTTTGGGAAGATCGGGGCCGTCTTCTGGATCATCTTCATGGTCTCTTTTCTTGTTCTCCTCTGCTCGACGAGGAGATCTAGACCTCTCTCTTGCTCGTTCGCTACTTCTTCTTTCATTTCTACGATCAACATACTTTGCCAGTTTTCCTCGTCTAATGAGTGCTTCGATCTCATTTTGAAGAGCTATGCAATTTTTGGTCGTGTGGACATGATCTTTGTGGAACTCGCAATATTTAGCCTTATTCCTATTGTCAGGGTCTGACTTCATTTTCTCTGGCCAGTTTAACTCCTCGTTGTTCTTGATTTCTTCTAGAACGTGGTTGATGTCTACCTTCAAAGGAGTATAATTTTTAAATTTCTTTAATACCTCCCATGATGGCTTTGTTTTTGACTGCTTGTTACCACCATTGTTCTTAGGCTCTTTCTTTTTAGCCTTATCAACCTCCACCTTGGTCTCTTTGGTATCCATATTCTTCTTCGCAGCCATAGCCTCCTCGGCATTCATGA
The DNA here is from genome assembly GCA_949130495.1 of Sambucus nigra. Lineage (NCBI taxonomy): Eukaryota > Viridiplantae > Streptophyta > Magnoliopsida > Dipsacales > Adoxaceae > Sambucus > Sambucus nigra. The sequence continues at coordinate 214,811,099 of OX422214.1, read as the reverse complement.
TCTTGGTCGCTTTTGCCATCAGTTTTGACATGGTTATGGGTGGATCTTTGGCCAAAATGTAGTACAACTTGTTGGGCAACAACCCACTCATCAGAGCAGTAATCGCTGTCCTTTCCTCATAATCAATAACTTCAAGTTTCTCTTTATTGAAACGAGTTATATAATCCCTGGTGCTCTCACCTGCTTTTTGTCTAACACTTAACAAGTGTGCTACTCATTTAATCGATTTTGCTCCAAAATAGAAGTTTCCAATGAAGAGCTCGGCCGTTGAAAGAAAGTTGAAATCTTACCCCGAGGAAGATTATTGTACCATATTTGAGCAGATCCTGTAAGAGTTCCCGAGAATGCCCTACATCTCATCTCATCTGGCACAGCATAGATGTCAGTAGCAGCTTGGTATTGCTCTATATGAAGGACAGGTTCGGTTTTTCCATCATATTTAGGAGTCACAACAGGTGCTTATAACTTTGATGGTGTGGGAAAATCCACAATTGCTTGGACAAAAGGTGTCCCTTGGACAAAAGTTCTTTGTAGAGGATTCCTGGCCTTAGCCATTTCCCCTAATCTATCCTCCAACCTCTGAATAGAGCCTTTCCACGCATCATTACCCTCCTCGGGCCTACTGGTTCGAGCAATTGATCGTGTTGAAGTCGCTTCCTGGGATCTATCTTGTCGAGCAACTGGTTGTGATTGGGCAAAACCCTCTCTTAGATCAAATGGTCGTCGAAAGTTTCTCGACATAGCCTTAGGAGGACTTTTATTCTTCTTAGGGCCCAATCGATCAAAAGGAGAGACCCTACTTAATCTTTCCAGTGCACTAGTCCTTTCTGGAGAGAGAGTGATGTGTTGTTAAGTTCGACCCGGTTGATAAGAAAAATCATCAGATTTCTTAGTGCGATATGAATCGCTTTGCCTGATGTGTGAAGAAAGTAAACGAGTATTTCTTTGAACACTTCGTTGTCCTGAATGGGTTGACGCTCCACCCTGGATAGTTTGCATGAGTTATCGCATAGTTTCTTGCATGGCTGTCTAGCCTTGAGCCAAACTGGCCATGATTCCAGCCAGATCTTGGACATTTGGAGGAGCGGATGGATTTGGGGGATTTCCAGCGTTTCGATTGCTGGATTCAGGATTGTCAGACATTGGTGATGAATTGTTTTTGGTGAAAAATGAAAATTACAGTCATTTCCCACAGACGGCGCCAATCTGTTGATGTAAAAAATTAGATTATTTCTAATTATTCAATCACAGATAAAATAAATAAGACAGAAGAATTTTTAAAGTGGTTCAGCCTTAAAAGAATGGCCTACGTCCACTGTTTTTCTTATTGCTGACTGTTAAGGAATTCTCGATAATAGGTTTTTATCAAGAAATTCTGAGTCCCCTTACAATGAGGATGATACAATGTATTTATAGCCATGAGGCTGTACATGTGAAAGGATAATACATAACTGTCCAATGAGCTTATACATCTGTATGATAATAATCAGCATTTAATGCGCATTTAATCCTCTTAATTGTCTGGTAATAAATGTTTTGATCGAGGTGCATCTCAGACCGCCTAAGTATCTCCGTATCCATGAGTTGCTCGGTGCAGTAAAGTTCCTCGGAGAGCACCTACTGCTCGGAGTATCTGATCTGGTCGGGGAAATTAGGTTCCTCGAAGTCAAGGTATTGTTCAGAAATGTTTGTTAGTGCCATGTAGATTTACACGTGTCTCCACTTAATTGAGCCATGTCAGCAGACTAAATTTGGTATCAACATGTATCTTTGACTTACTTAAGTCTATATTATATAGGTGCTCATCTAGTTTGGAAGCAGTGACAAAATTTGAGTCCCATCCTTGTTTACCAAAGAACCTCAGAATCTACACTTGATTCCTCTACAAGCTCTTAAAGGTAGTACACCAACACCACACACTGGGACTGCATATATACATTGTTTCATGCTCTATATGATTGTGTGTGAGTTAAATCCCTTAAATTAATTTTTTACTATTTTGGGGATGTGTTAAATATTTTTTAAAAATTTTTAAAAGATTTTTTGAAATCAAAATTGGTTATATATAAACCTTTGGGACTGTTGTGCAATTTCTGTAATTTTCTTTTGTGGCTTAAAATTGGCTTGGGTAGGAAACAAAAGCGCTAGACACTTCAGGGTGTAGATTTAGTTATTTTACATACGCGTTTTATAACATGTATTGTGCCAACACGTGTTTCTATCTCGTTAGAGGATTTTGTGTTTATTTACCCTCACAGAATTGTGTTTTCTTGAGAGCCCTCGGATCAAAGTAATCAACGTTCTGCATCTGTTTTGATCCAATCCAAGTGAACCCATCTTGACCAATCACCTCTGGTTATTTCCACCGCATCATATAAACCCTTGGATTAATAGTCAAATGGTCAAAATTAATTCCAGTCGTAGGATTGCCTCTGAGTTCTCGATCCTTCCTCACCCACTATATAAACGATTTAAGCCTCGGCAATTTGAGACTTTTTGTAACAACCCGCGTAATTTTCGGGGTATTTTCGAAATAAAAGAGGAAAAATAAAGTTTTTCAAAAAATTATTTTTATTGGCAAAATATGTTGGTTATGATTTTAGAAGAATAAAACTTCAAGCGGAATTAAAATCGGAGTTAAAACAGATTTTATATTGATCTTACAATATTTTGCCTTATGGCATTTTTTGGGGCGAACTGTCAGTTTTTCGGGGTGATCGATCGATTGACGGGGGGGTAGATCGATCGACCCTCCCAGAAAACGTGCGCTGCAAGCAGTTTTCAGTGTTTGTTTTGGTTACAACTCTATTATTTTTGCCTTATTTAAAAGGGTCATGGGTGACTATTTTTGAAGCATCTTTGGCACAAAAATATGCAGTGAACATATTTTCTTTTCCTCTCTTTTATACACAAACAAGCCCTTTAATTTATGCTTTAAACCCTAGGTGTTTAGAGGTGTTCTTGGAGTTGTTTTGAGGTTGTTCTTAGATGAACTTTTGGTGATCTTTGGAGCATATTTTTGGTGGTTTTATCTGCGTTTCTGGGCAGATTTATCGTTGGTTTCTCATCGTAGTTTGAGGTATGGGGTTTTACACAATATGCTCCTTAATCTCGCGAGTGTTATTCCCTTTGTTTTCTTGTGATTATTGACTCATATTTGAATTACTAAATTCAATTGGAATCTGGAAATATTTGTTGGAATCTAGTTTTGATTCATGCGGTATTATTATTGTGTTGAGCATGTTGTCATGAGATTTTAATATGGCACTGATGTTGGGCACCCGCCAAGACTCCTTTTTCGGCTACTTGATAAAGTATGGCGCGGTATGGTGAGGCCTGGTGACTCCGGTTAATGTGTTGTTGAGAAATTTATTGATAAAATGCTATTGAGATTTGCATTATTTGATTTGAGTATTCGTAGTCGTATTGTTGCGCTTTGTTCATCACTAACATCTTTGTCGAGCATATTCCTGTCGTATTGTGTACTTCCCCATCTTTTTCTTAATTGGCAGGTGAGCACGGATTTGAGTGCTATGGACCAATTGGGATGATTTTAGCGAGGATTATTTGGGAAGAATTTTTAATACAAGAGATGAGAAGACTTGTATTTATTTTAATGTATAGAGCATTTGGAGATTTATTTTATTTTCGAGATAGTTAGATTGTTGTAATTATTTCGAGAGATTTGTTGTATTAATTTGAAGATGAGAATAGTGGTTTCTTATTTTATTGTGGGATTTAGATGCTCTATACCTTGTTATTTGTGGATTAGTTTAGTTTTATCGTTGAGTGGCGCTCCGTTCGCTCTCCCCGGGCGGGCGGGGTGTTACAGAATGGTATCAGAGCTTAGGTATACGACAACCCTTGGGTCTTGGATTTTGGGTCTGTTGCGTTTTTGTGGCGCAAATTAGGAGATAGAAATTTTTAGAGAATCGTTTCGCGTTAGGCATCTAGATTAGATGTGAGAAAATTAATTTTTGGTGACGAGTTTATTTTTGGAGATTGTTGGCCTGATTTTTTAGAGTTAGGCATTCGGTGAATTTCGAGGGCGAAATTCCATTGTTAGTGGGGAAGTGTAATAACCCGCATAATTTTTGGGATATTTTCGAAATAAAGAGGAAAAATATATTTTGAAACAAAATTATTTTTATTACTCAAATATGTTGGTTATTATTTTTAAAGCCGAGAATTTCAAACGGTTTTGAAATCGAAATTAAAATGGGATTTTAATTGAATTTTTATTATATAGAAGAGTCCTCAAAACATAAAACTCTCTAGCAAAAAAACAATATTTAAAAATATTGAACTGTCCAATCGAGCTGAATTTTTTTCTGTGGCTTCCTCTCGTCTTCAGCTAATTCTGTGTAAAATTTCATCTAATTCCAATGGTCCGATCGTCCGGGATAAAATTTTTAGTGTTTGTATCTGATTAGAACTCTTTTCTTAATCAAACTCTTAATCCTTTATATATCAACTAATTTGTGGCTTGGCTTTTCAAATCACTTTTTCATAAAATTTTCAACCAGAAGAGCTCTTTAAAATTACTCCCTTTCATATACAAACCATAGCCCCAAACTTATTCAAGATTTCAACCTTAGATTAGAAGGCTTATTTGGTGTTTTCTCGAGTTTGGGCTAGAACGAGATTTGATTATTTTTGCGAGAAGAACATGATGGTGTGATTAGATTTTGAGGTTGATTCATGTGATGATTCATGTTGGTTCTTTTTGGTGGTTTAAGGTATGGGGTTTTACACAATATGCTCCTTAATCTCGCGAGTATTATTCTCGTTATTTTCTTGTGATTATTGACTCATATTTGAATTGATAAATTCATTTGGAAATTCTAAAATATTTGTTGGAATCTAATTTTGATTCATGTGGTATTATTATTGTGTTGAGCATGTTGTCATGAGATTTTAATATGGCACTGAGGTTGGGCACCCGCCAAGACTCCTTTTCCGGCTACTTGATAAAGTATGGCGCGGTATGGTGAGGCCTGGTGACTCTGATTAATGTGTTGTTGAGAAATTATATTGATAAAAATGCTTGTGAGATTCGCATTTGATTTGAATATTCGTATTCGTATTGTGGCGTTTTATTCATCGCTAACTTTTTGTTGAGCATCTTCCCGTCGTATTGTGTACTTCCCCATATTTTCTTTTAGTGGCAGGTTAGCGCAGATTTTGGGCGCTTTGGATTTGATTTTAGCGTGGATTATTTTGGGAAGAATTTTTAATACAAGAGATGAGAAGATTGCATTTATTTTGATGTATAGAGCATTGGGATTTATTTTTATTTCGAGTTAGATAGTTGGTTTATTTCGAGAGAATTGTTGTATTTATTTGAAGAGATTTGAGATTAGTGGTTTCTTTTCTATTATGGGATTTAGATGCTCTATACCTTGTTATATTATGGAATTGGATAGTTTTTATCGTAGTAGCGCGCCGCTCGCTCTCCCCGGGCGGGCGGGGTGCTACAGAATGGTATCAGAGCTTAGGTATACGACAACTCTCGGGTCTTGGGTTTTGGGTCTGTGGGTGACTATTTTTGAAGCATCTTTGGCACAAAAATATGCAGCGAACATATTTTCTTTTCCTCTCTTTTATACACAAACAAGCCCTTTAATTTATGCTTTAAACCCTAGGTGTTTAGAGGTGTTCTTGGAGCTGTTTTGAGGTTGTTCTTAGAGGAACTTTTGGTGATCTTTGGAGCAGATTTTTGGTGGTTTTATCTGCGTTTCTGGGCAGATTTATCGTTGGTTTCTCATCGTAGTTTGAGGTATGGGGTTTTACACAATATGCTCATTAATCTCGCGAGTGTTATTCCCTTTGTTTTCTTGTGATTATTGACTCATATTTGAATTGCTAAATTCAATTGGAATCTGGAAATATTTGTTGGAATCTAGTTTTGATTCATGCGATATTATTATTGTGTTGAGCATGTTGTCATGAGATTTTAATATGGCACTGATGTTGGGCACCCGCCAAGACTCCTTTTCCGGCTACTTGATAAAGTATGGCGCGGTATGGTGAGGCCTGGTGACTCCGGTTAATGTGTTGTTGAGAAATTTATTGATAAAATGCTATTGAGATTTGCATTATTTGATTTGAGTATTCGTAGTCGTATTGTTGCGCTTTGTTCATCACTAACATCTTTGTCGAGCATATTCCTGTCGTATTGTGTACTTCCCCATCTTTTTCTTAATTGGCAGGTGAGCACGGATTTGAGTGCTATGGACCAATTGGGATGATTTTAGCGAGGATTATTTGGGAAGAATTTTTAATACAAGAGATGAGAAGACTTGTATTTATTTTGATGTATAGAGCATTTGGAGATTTATTTTATTTTCGAGATAGTTAGATTGTTGTAATTATTTCGAGAGATTTGTTGTATTAATTTGAAGATGAGAATAGTGGTTTCTTATTTTATTGTGGGATTTAGATGCTCTATACCTTGTTATTTGTGGATTAGTCTAGTTTTATCGTTGAGTGGCGCTCCGTTCACTCTCTCCGGGCGGGCGGGGTGTTACACTTTTGGCCTTCGTCCAAACTAGAGAGAAAATAAGAGTTAGTTAGTGAGAGAGAGAGAGAGAGAGAGAGGGGGAGAGAGTTAAAGAGAGAAAGAGAAAGAGTTAGAGAGAGAATTGAAACCCTAAACCTAACTCAGTTCAAATCTCACCAGAAAACCATTTTTCGAGAGTAAATCAGATCGAGATTTGTGAAGATTATCCTCTTTTATTCTTTATTTCTCCTCCAACGTAATCACGTTGGTTGAATCTTAGTTTATTTTCATAGAATCTTGAGATTTCGTTGTAATACCCCGCGACTTTGGGACCGAGAAATTAAATTTTTGGGAGAAATAAAATTTATTTAAATTAGAGAATTTTAAAATTTGGAAATTGAGGTCCAAAATTGAGGACGTTATAAAGTATTCCAGATGACGATTTTGAGTGCGCTATCGATTTCGGATGGGTCGAGATAGTCGAAATGACTGTCCTTAGGTTTTATTTTGATTTCGGAATATTTTTATGTTAGTTTGACTCGAATTGGAGTAAACGAGTCATTTAAAGTGTGTATTATCATTTAAAACTGGGACTTATGTTTTAAAGGTTTAAGAGGCTTACGAATTCAGTCAATCTCATTTGAGAGAAAGAGAGAAAAAGAAAGAAAGAGAGAAAGAAGAAAAAAGGAAGAGAGAGAGGAGAAAGCTTGGAGATTTCCGGCCCATACGCGATCTCGAGGACGATTCAACCTCTACAATTATGAGGCAAGTGTTTAATCTTGCTAAATAATTCATTTGTGTAGTTTATTTCATAATTTTTGGGCAAAATAATTGGATTTTGGGTATTTATATCAAACCTAGAATTTGGGTATTTAATCTTGCATTTGATGTTCATACTTGAATTTAAGGGTGTATAACTTGAAAGGGTTTGATATAAGATGATTTTTAGGTTAGAAAACATATTTGGAATGAAGATTGATGGTTAGAAGTTGTATAAATTGGATTTTCGGAAAGTTTGGGTTTTGGAGAAATTACCCCATTTCGGGGCTTGCTGAACAGGCCGAATCGATTCACCCCTTGTGAATCGATTCGCCATGTTGCAGAAGCATCAGGTCTTTAGGGCCAAATCGATTCGGTATGTAGCAGACTTACAGGTCTAGTTGGGCCAAATCGATTCGCTGGGGTCGAATCGATTCGCTGTTAGGACTGAATCGATTCGGAAACAGGGCTGTTTTGCTAGATTTTTCTAGAATGAGTTTTACTCCATTTCGGTTGGGTTCCTCGATTTGGAACTTATATATATGATGTGAGAGTTACGTTTTGGATTATTCTTGAGGGTTTCTCACATGCTTTGATCGCGGGGACATATTGAAGTAGTTTGGGAATATATAGATGTATTGGAGTTAGTGTATCGAGGTAGTGGGAAACCTCATTAGGGATAGAAGTTCTATTTAGAGGTCAGAAGTGATCTTAGATATGACGTAAGGTTTAGAAGTCTTTGAGAGAGTGGTGAGGGTATGGTGGAAATTGTAGGCCGATATTTGTGTTAAATCCTTAGCGATAGGATTCTATTTAAGATATGATTAGGGACCGAGGAGAGTGAGAGGTCGCGTATCCTTAGGGATGATAAAACTCAAAGAATAAATCGTAAATGTGGTAATGTTAAGGGTTCATAGGAATAATTGAACCATAGGCAAAAATTGAGAACAATTGGATTGTGCTACCAGCTAGAATAGGTTGTGTTGTAATGTTAATCGAGAGAGTTACTATATGTCTATGTGTGATTAATAATGGAGATTCCCATACTTGATGGGATCATGGAATAAATTTAGGATGAAGCTTGAGGTTTGCAGACTATTAGATATGTGTATACCTATAGTTGGGATTATTATTAGATATATCTATGTGCTTTCGGATATAGAGGGGATGTATAGTGATTGTTACATACGTTAAAGTTTGAGTTAATAACCTTAATGTTAGATATATTAGAAGACTATTCATATCATAGGGGCAATGGATGAATATGCTTCAAGTGAGGGATCGTGTTTATATAACGAATTAAGTTAGTACGCTTGGAATGACGGCTAATATGATGAGGAATATGTACGCTTATAGCCGTGTTTATAAATTTCTTACATACGGACGAGAGATGGTATATATATATATATATATATATATATATATATATATATATATATATATATATGTTGATATATGTGTGTCTGTATGGCGTGAATATCTATAGCGTGTGTGATGGTTTGTATATATATGATGTGATCATATGTAGGCATATATATATATAGTGTGAATGATATATATACTTATTGTGAGAGCATACCCGGCACATGCTATCATGGGAGGTTGCGCGATGTGGGTGAGGCCCCTGGCTTGAGGAGCAGGGTGCGTATAGTCCCCAGGTCATAACCATCCCTTATTATTTGTGTGATTTTCTTTTTGGGGGTGAGAAGTCTTGGGTATGAGTCGTTCTCACTTTCCGGTTTGGAGCTATGACCGCTTCCCATACGGCAGGATTGATTTTTTTACCATGGCGGTGTGATAATAGTCCGATAGGTGGTAACCCCGAGAGAAAGTGAGTAATCCCTGGAAAATGATAGCATGATGCAGTATTTTCGTATCCTATAACCGTTTATGTCATGTGTATGGCAAAGTGTACATTATGTGTGTTATGTATACATGGTTATAGGAATGAATGATTGCATATATATATATATATATATATATATATATATATATATATATATATATATATATATACTATAGGTGAAGGTGATATGAATTTTCCAGTATGTACATCTTGGGTGATTTCGGTGTACTAGTTATCAGGGTCGAAAGATCGTACTTAGAGACAATTGCGGTTATATCGACCTCAAGGAGTTGGATAGAGATTCTATTTATATCCTAAGATATCTTACTCAATATTTAAGTAGTTGCAGTAGTAGGATATGTATAGATGACATAATGGATCCCTACGATCAACATTGTCAAGGAGTAGTGTATCGAGGGGTTCCTTGTTTAGATTTCGCTTTGCAAGATGCCCCACGCACGAAACATAGTGCAATGTTGAGAGTAGAGAGAAGTTTTGTCCTTAGTACTTGAATGTATGTTGTTTAGAGAATAAGCTCTTATATTGAAACCAAATGTTAACGTGTGACGTACTAAGACTTATAATTGGTTTAAGCTAATAATTGGAACCTAAGCCTAGGAACTCTTATATGTGTGTATATATTTATGTGGGATTAGAATGGAAACGATTTTTGGGTTAAGTTAGGAAAGCGGGACATGCGGGTTTAAGTCATACGTACAGTGAGGTAGGTTGTCCTTAAAATGTGTCGGGTAGCTTAATTAAGATTCCGAGACACAAGTAGGTGCGCACTGTAGATGAAAGGTGAGTTTGGGGTTTCACGAGAGTGCGACTCCACTTAAATTATGAAATAGTGCATTTATATTTATTATGCATGGTTAACAAACTTGCTGCAAAACATTTTTACACCTCAGGCTCTAACTCGTTCATATTTATCTTTTGCTATATATATATATATATATATATATATATATATATATATATATATATATATATACTGTTTACTACAAGTGTCCCACCGCATGGATTCCGAACGTTTTTCTATCCAGAGTCTTGGGAGCCGTAGCAGTTGCGGACTGTTGCGGGATTTAGATTATAGTCGCTTTCTATTCCTTTAAAAACCTAGGTAGGATTCAGGTTGTGTATCGAGTTTATACCCAAGAGTTATATGTAGTTGTTTATATTTATTCCTTACGGTTGTTGTACTGTCTGTGACCCGACCGCCTATTCAGGTATATTTCCTTTTGTGTACTCATTTTATTTTAATTCTAGAACTTTCTTTTATCATGGTACTTGTGTGCATTCTACCTTACTCGTGGTTCTATATTGTTGGTTTAATATTCATTGTATGTTTTTTTAAATTTTGGCATCCGCTTTGATAGTTTTGGGTAGTTATCCTTATTTATTTTAGTATCGTCAGAATGGTCCATCTGAGATTCCTGATTAAATTTAGTATAGGGTTGGCCACCCGTTATTATATTAAGCGGGTTGTCACAGTCTCTGTGATACATTTCACTTAGAGAGCTCTTAGTTATGATTTCTTCTTTCGAGAAATCTTATTTTTGTTGGTTATTTTCAAATCGATAGGTTGTTTTCAAATCCTAAACCAACAAAACCTCTTCTGATTTCAGTTTACTCAAATATTTAGACTTAAATCTAGTTGAGATCTTGATTGGGGATTTCACTTTCAAATATTTCACGTTTTGTGAAATAAGTACATATTTTCAAATATGGAAAGTTCATAGGATCTTTGCTAGTTTATATAGAAAGATTCCCTCTTGATCTGCGGTTATTGTAAAGACCCAAAGTCCGATAATTTTGACTAAATTGATTTTGGAAATCTTTGCGCATTAAGTGATTTGTTTGTAATTTGATACTCATACTGTCTGTAATTAAGTGTGTATGAGTTGCATGCATGTGATTTAGAGCACATCACCACATACACCTTCACACTACTACACTGAAAAGTGTTGGTATTGAGATATTATACTTCAGAGTCGACGTAAACTAAAAGGATTGGAGTTACAAAGCTGGGAGAACATCAGCAACATCAGAACCTTGATAGAAGTCAGAAAATGCCAGAGGAGTTGGTATAATTTCTAAACTTAGAATTGGTTTGATTGTGTGTCTTGGTTATTATATAGCTTGTAACTTGTTACTCTTATTTGGTGAATTTTTTATTTTGTAACCTAGAGGTCACCATGGATGTTTCGCCAATTGGGTGGGTTTTAACCACGTTAAAATTGATCTTGCATGCTTCCTGTTATTCTCATCCCTTTCTTGAGGCTGTGTTGGTTTAATTCATTTTAAGTTTTTTGTTTTCAAAAACTGGTTAACTCTATATCTTAAATACCTCGTTCATAATGTTTTACATATCGTGTGTTAAGAAATTTGTTTTGATTAAAGAGTTTCTCCAACAAACTATTCAGAGCCATTTAGATAGTTTAATCTTGTATTAAACGACTTAAGTGATTCTTTTTCAAGCTTTCCTAGAGATTTCTATCTTCGGAGTGTGGACTTTGAGTTGTCTATTCTTTACTAAGTTATAATTAATAAAGGTGTACTGATTTTATTCATTCATTTATGTATTATTGAAGACTTGGAGTTAATTGTATCACGGACTCTATTCATTCAGAGTTTATTGTAGCTCAGTTTATTTCGTGGAATCAAATTTAATTATGATATACTTGTTGGACCACTTTATATTACTTCAGTTCGCTTTAGCACGTATGGATATTGGTTTAAATTTATTGGCATCTTGTATGGTTTGAGATATCAATATGTTCATCTATACTATTTATCTTATTCCTCCTACTTAGAATGATAGTTAATTGATCAAAGCCTTGGAAATTGGGCATTTGGACGTAGCTAATCCAAATACGAAATTTATGAAGTGTCACATGCGGCCCTGAATTCTTATGAAAAAAAGTTGGTATACGGAAAAAAGTTATCGAAAATTTTCGTTACTAAATTAAATCACTGTTTATTTTCGCTACTAACACTTGAGAGAAATTAGTCACACTAACATCTATTACTAACAGTTATTAACCCTGTTTTAAGGTGATGGATATATGAGGGGGAAATTTACTAACAGAAATTTCAGTTAGAAAAAGTCAGTTACTAAAAAAATTCTATATAAGATTTATAGGATGAATAGAAATATCATTTTCGCCTCTGGAAAAATCATGGATCCGCAATTACCATAAAGTGGAATAAACATTTTATTACATTTTATATTGACACTACTGCATACTCAAAACGAAAGAAACGAAAGAAATAAATCAAAAATTTAACCCCCGAACTACATCATATCATATGATCTTCATCTCCACCAAATTTCATCAAAATATTCAACCATTTGGTGGATGAAATGATTCTCGTAAATTGTGACAGTTAAAAAATGTATTATATGAATTTCACAATTCACCAACTAAATAGTTGATTTTTTTTATGAAATTGGGTGGAGATGATAAATCATATCCACCAAGTTCATAAATCAAAAGAATCATTAATTTACCCCACAAAGGTGGAGGTATGTCTTTTATGTATGTTAAATGAGGTGTGTGCCTAACTCTCTCTTTTATGTATATATATATATAACATGAAGTGAATGGAAGGTTGACCCCCACTAACCAGTGTAATATGAATTGTCTACTTGGTCGACTCCTACACACTTCAAACCGTTGAAGTACCCTAGAATACGTGAGAACAACTTTGACATCGACCCTGCCATAAAGTACCCACTCTTAACTTGCTTGTATAGGGGTTAAGTTCATATATCAATATCTATACATAAAATGACTTATGTATGCCACTCATTTGTCCACAAAAAGGGAAAACCATATGGATGCCGCTCTTTTTGTGTCATTTATATCAGATTAATACTTGTCACATTATGACTCCCTTTTTATATTTTTATCAACATTAAACAATCTGAAATCAACAAATCAAATATACTAACATTTAAAACATGTGATAATCGTGTTTTCCTAATGCAACTACACAGCACCGTAATGGAAACAAGAAAAAATAAAGCTTGACTAGCCTGCCCTTAAATAACATATTGAAGTCAAACTCAAAACTGGCCACACTTGTAAACCCATATCCCTAGAAGCGTATAAAAATTTCATCCAATTCTCTACAAGTTTCACTTTTTATAGATTAAAAGTTAGGCTCAATAAGTAGGAAGGCCCAAAAACAGGTTATAGTTGGGTTCATTTTAGATAAAATCAGAGTCAACTGAGCCTTAAAACATGAATGTCAAGAGAAAAATCAAACTTCAAGTAATTTTATAATTCCCAATATGGTTAGCATACATACTCACCCACCTTTTAGACAAAAGTACCTTTATGGTCAACACAAAACTATCAAATGCTACCGTTCTTTTGTCAAACCAAACATTTTGTTACTGGTCTGACTTGACTAAATATAAAGCTGATGAAAGTGAAAAAGAAATACGCAGATACAGCTAAACGTGATAGCTGATGGAGAGAGAAAGACAGAGAGAGATGCCAAATCAAGGTTATAAACACCATAGACATTCTTGATCGAACAAGGGTAAACCTAGTCAACCATGGTCAAATTTCTTGGTATAACAAGGTCTATTCTAGTTGACTAAGATGAGAGTTAACTGGATCCAAGGGTCTGCAGTTACAATTTCAACTCAATCTTTGATGTAGGAGCATAATTTGCAGGGCATTTTGTTATTTTTCTCTTTTTGATGTACTTTCTTTTTTTAGTTGATTAGTTGCTTTTAGATATTTTTTGTACTTGAGTGAGGAGGTTAAAGCTAGTAAGGGCATATTAGTATATATGTTCTTTCTTGTTGACCAAGTCTAGAACCTTACACCTAATCGTATATATACCCCTCTTGTAGCCTCGTTTGGGGCCACTCATTCATTTAAAGAGAGATTGAAAAACTTCCGTAACTTTTCTTTTAAGTTGTTGTCGTTGTGTAAGTTAATTTTACGCTCACGCATCTCTTATTTTACATCAATATTTTTCCTTTTTTTCCTTATATAACTACACATATAACTACGCAAGTTATCATCGTCATCCTTGCCTTAATCCCATCACTTGGGACTGATCACATGGATTCCCATTTTCTATTTTAATTTATTAAAAGCAATTTTATCATTATGCTTTTATTTGAATCATCATTATTAAATTTACATTCCATGTACTTAATTTTATTTTTACCGATATTTAGCCCTTTGGATTCTTAGAGCATTTCTCCAAGTTTCAACTTTGATCGCTAAAGCCTCTTAAAAAGTGTCTACTGAACTATATCATACGCAAACAACATAAACATTTGGATGGCCTCTTGTGTGTCCTAAGTAACTTCTAGCTTTGGGTCATTCATTCACCACCATAACTGCTTAGGGGGCAGAAATCCATGTTCCATATGAGCACCAAAATATGTTCACAACTTTAGAAATTTCCCACTAAATCCTTTTCCTCCCAAAAATCCACAAAGTATAATGTATTAAGGATATTATAATGTCCCAAGGTATTACAACTGATACCAGCTAGTAGTTAGTTGATCCTTATAAGAAGAGAAAGGCTCGTTTATAGGTTTCCTAGGTGTAATATCCATCACCAGCTCTTCATAAGCATTCCTCTCAAATACAATGTGGTTTTATTATTCAATTTGCTCCATTTCTGGTGGAACGACAAAATAACACAATGAAAACCAAAACTAAAAACATGAACAACGACTCGGTTTCTCCATATACCAGCTCGGACGATCTTATCACATCCAATATCGAATGCTCTCTGAGCTCTCTTAACAACCCTTTCGTTCAGTTTGGGAGTCATCAGACCCATCAACCTACTCCCACCTAATCGCTCTACTCTCCGGATCCCATTTCATCTTCACCATCCCCAAGCCCAGAGAGAAGAGCAAGGAATTGAAGGCTCGTCTAAGGAAGCTAGAGGAGGTTATGGAGAGGAATGATTACGGAGAGCTGGTGGAGGGATATTACATCCACGAAGCCTGTCAACGAGCCTTTCTCTTCTTACAAGGATCGACAAACGTCTAGTTGGTACCAAAAGTAATATCTTAGGGCATAATAATATCCTTAATAGAATGCCGAACCAAAAAATGACGAAGCAAAAATGTCTATGAAAAAATCATCAATCTTAGGTGACCACGTCCTACTCCGAAAAGGATGCTTAACCCAATCTTTACAAGATGGTATATGTACGGGTTGCCTCACGAAGCCTAAGATGTTAGTGTTTCTAATAATGGAAGTATATACCTTGGGTGCAAAGTCGAGACTCGAATGGATTACTAAGATGCTTTAAACAACACTACTAGTGCTTGTAAAAACTAATCCAATAACTAAAGAGTTGATTCTCTTAATATATATCCTTACTCTCCAACCCTTCTACTGATTCCCCAACCCAACACCAAAGGATCAATCTTTAGGAGTTAGAACGTGAAGAGCCCAAAATATCCTAACTAAATAAAGATGCCTTGGGCGAATGATTTTCATTTATGGTGCCATGTGAAAGACATTCAAACTAAGAGCACGACACTCCATCTCCCTCACTTTGTGTAGATATCTCTTATTTCGATGCTAAGGGACTGACTTATAAGAGTCCTACAATACAATCATGAGATTATTAACTTACTGCTCAAGATCTTGTATCGTGACTCTTGCTCCATATAGATCAAGAAAGGTATTTCTAAATTGTGCAAGTTGGGAAACCGAGTCAATTGCTTCCTCGGAAGGATGTCGATTGAACATTAAGAAACCATAAATTGATTGAACACTTGATCAGTTAGATCATAAAATTAGCTGTGGAAATGGTATGATTAAAAGTCCAGAAGAAAACAAGGAAACGAACCATATTTTAGTTTCCTATGCACCGTCACTTCCGTTGTCTTCTCCGGAGATGATGCACAGGAGTTTAGTGATGCAATTTTAGGGATTATGGAGGCACTTGAACAAAAGTGTCGTCGCTTTTTCAAAATCAATGAAACCAATCTTAATCGAAACATTTTCACCTCATTCGATCTATGCTACATCTATTATATTATGTACTTATTATACTCCCTCAACTTAAAATACCCATTTTACCCTCTTAATTTTACAACGCACACCACTAACTATTTAAATTTCTCTTATCTACACTATAATATTCAAATATATATATATTTAGCAATTCTCAATTTTACTTTGTAATATTTATACTGCACGCCATGCGTTAATAGCATTGTCCAATATAAATTCAACTAACCCTTACTCATTTCCTCAACACGTTTATAAAATAAGTAAAAAATCAATAATTGTTACATCTTATACAAATGCTAGACGGCCATATACATTCCATATAAAATGTGTCTTTTAGTTAGACTCGTGTGTCATTTTCTTAGCCTCATTTGTAATATAAATAGGCTAACCCCCTTTGATTTTGAGTTTGATACACGATGAAATCGAAAGTTTTTCCCCTCTAAACTGTCATTTTTTCCTAATCATGGGTGATTAGACCATTGTTAAATTAAACAGGAATCATCAATGGTTTTGTTCTTAGCATCACTGTCGAAAACAAATATATCACTAATACCCCAATAGCCTGGTGTTAAAATTTTAATCTTTTTATTAACATGCAAAAAGTTTTAAATTACTAAAGCACATCCACCGTGCCAAATGAACATTATAATGAATAATAAATCAACTGACTGAATAAAGATGACTAGAATAAACAAACATTCCAGCCTGAAGTTCCAAATACGATTGTCCATAAATAATACCAATCCAACAATTGAAATAAAAGAAGTACAATGTCTCTGAAATACTGTTAACTTAAGATGGGCGACATGACCGACTGAGATAAAGCAATTATCAAAAGGAGATGATAGAAGTGGAAGTGTCTACTACTAAGGTCCTGCAACTTCCACGGTAGCTGCACACGTCAATTGGAAATGAACTCTTAAGTTGGGTGTCCTTGTGGCTGGGCACCTAAACGTTTTTTTCAAAAATGGATTTGCAACGGGTCAAAGCCCAAGTAAAAATAGTTTAAAAATATTTGGCAAGTATTTAAAATGCATTAAAGAGAAGATATTGTAACGTGTTAACTTTGCGTGCCCTCACTTAAGATTCTCACCTCTCAACTAATGTGCACGCATAACGTATACTTCTGAACCAACTTAGTTACGCTACCCCGCCTAATTAGTCCCACTAAGTCTCTACTTGCACTCTATCTCGTTGAGCCCACCCGTATTTCCCAGACAATACGTTATTAAATATCCAACCCTTTAGCCAAGTTAAAGATTTCTGACTAAGTATTTATTGTCACATACTTAGGATAGTTTAGATATCACCATTTATGCCATCTACTAATACACAAGCCGTACAATAAATCACACATATATATATTTATCACTCTTACTCTTACTATATATACATTAAGGAATTTTGATTTCGAATTAATCTTAAATTGTAAAGATACAATTCACATAAATTGGAGGCGAACATAGTTCCAAGACTTTGGGCTATGCACATACCTAACGCACCCAAATGACCGGTCACACTAACATACTCACAATTAGCGCTCAATCCCTAAGTTCTATATTCTGAGGTACAAATCTAAAATCCCCCATCAGGATAAGATCGTCCACGATGCGAAACCTCCCGTGATAATAAGTAGCGTATGCATGTTCATTACACACAATAAGTCACACATTAGGTATTCACACAACTTATGTATATAAATTCAGTATAGGTAAGCACATAACCTACAATATATCCCATACGTAGTTTATATAACTCTCGAATATCCTACATATCATTGATTTATCATAATACCCCTCACCGTATAATCCCAAGTGTTTCCCACTACACGAAAGGTTACCAATTTCCCCTTAAGTCAATTCAGTAGATACCCCATTCCTACGTTATTGGTCTAATTAATTGGTTCCCTAGGAATCCCTGTGACATGATGGTGTTCCTTGAATTTAAATTTCATTACCCACTTGTAACAACCCTCGCTTTTAGGAGGCTAATTTTATATTAATTTACTGCACATATTAATTATATAAAATATTGGAACTGGAGTAAATATTAATTGAATGAGTTGAAAGTTAATATTTACTATATTGATGCATATTTACTGTATGTGAAAGTAAATATCATCAGGTTGCATGTTTTATAGTGTCATGTGTTTTAAATGACAATATGGTTTAAATGAAACCGAAACTTGAAATGGTTTATAAAATTATCGGATGCCATTTTAGAGGGCGTAATCAGTCCCGGAATGTGCGAGACAGTCAAAATAAGTGCCATATTATATTTTTAGGTTTCGGGCACTTTTGATTGGTTTTAGCTTAAATGCGTATTTGGGAGTCATTTTAATGAGGTGTTAACCGTTTAAGTTGGGGACTTTAGACTTAAGCCCCGATTTAGTCTTCTAAATCCCCTAAATTCCCTATTATATGTCTTACACTTAAGGAGAGAAAGAGAGAGAAGAAGAGAAAAGAGGAGAAATGAGAGAAATTGGAGATTAAAGCTTGGATTTGCATCTACCACAAAGAAATATGAAATACCAACTTCAAGGCAAGTTTTCTACTTGCTAATATATGATTTAAGATGAATAATTTGTGTGATAGTTGTGTAATTCCATTTATGGATCAACAATGGATTTTGTGGTAATCTAGCCCTAATCATGGTTTAGGTTGATGAAATTATGGATTATAGTAGTTATTAATCATGTAGAATGATTTGGGGTAGTTTAATAATGTTAAATGAGTGTAAAAATGGAAGGGATTTGGGATTTGGGGTAAATCTAGGGTTTATAACCCGTAACCCATACTTGGATAATTTGCCGGGCCGAAACGATTCGGCCTGTCCGAATCGATTCGCCCAAGAGGCAGCTTACATGTCTGAATGGTCCTAATCGATTCGGACTGTCCGAATCGATTCGGCAATTATGCAGAAAGTCAGATTTCCTGACTGAATCGATTCGGATAGTCCGAATCGATTCGCCTTTCTGACCGAATCGATTCGGACAGTCCGAATCGATTCTGAAATCCTGCACTTTTGAGTGATTTTTCTTAGTTTAATTCCAACCCTTTTTCTTTAAGGTTAGGACCTAGGAACCTTCTCATATGAAGTAAATGTAGAGTTCTAGAGTCCTAGATGAGTGGGGTATCTACCCTAGGATAGAAATGATTTATATGGGGGTTTTTACGGGGATATGCCAATTAATGTTAGGGCATTCTTTTCTTCTAGTTAATTATATTGAGACTAGGAGTTACGGAGTTATGTTTGGGAGACTTTAGAAGCTCAATTGAGCTATGTTAGTCTTAATAGTTAATAGTATAACACCGTAAAAAGGGTGTTGGGAGAATTAAATGGGGAGTTGACTCATCCTTTGAGGTTGTAATGACGATATAAGTTACATATGGCTCCGGATAAAAGGTGAAATATTTACAAAATGTAAATGCGTATGGTTTCTAATAAAATGAAACCTACATATGGAAAATGGAATATGGTAATGAAATGAAAATGGTAATAATTATGGTAAATGCTAATTTACTCCATAATGAATTTGGTAAATGATAATTTACTTAAACACACCTCTCTAAATGCCATCATAAGGGAAGTTCGCGCGCGAGGTGAAGCCCCCTGGCTAGTGAATGCAGGGTGGATATAGTCCTAGGCCATATGAGCGATATGTTATGTTTTCTGCGCTGGTGAGGAGATTCTGGGTGTGGTCTTGACTCTCCCGCGGGCATATGGCCGCTTCCCGACGTTGCGTTAGGTGCCCAGACTGCCTTGTTTGATAGGAACCTGGAAGATGATGGTCATTTAAGGGCGCTACCAGTGGGGAAACTCGGAGGGGTGATCTTAGAATCGTTATATGTATATAAATATAACAATTCATGATCAAGTGGGACTTGATGTATATGATATGCCATAAAGAGCATGATGAAGTGCCACAAAGAGCACAATGAAATGCCACAAAGAGCATTTGATGATGATTATATTCCTTATAAGGAATGGAATGTTAGAAAGAGCATAAACATTGTAATTATGAGTTCTGGATAAGGAACATAATAATGAAATGGAACAGTATAAAATGATGGAGGTTTTTAATGAATGTTAATTGTATTTTCTTTTTATGTGTAATTAAATTTAAATTTCATGATCATCTGATTTCTCTTAGTTTATGCTTTAAAATTTCGTAGGTAGATTCTTATTTCTCTTAGTCATGTTTTATTGTTCATAACTGCATAATTGTCATACTTTTTATTCATCTGGTGATCATATAGAACCGGGCCCTGACCCGTTCATATTTCTTGTTATGCATGCATCTTGTATCTGCTCAGGTGCTCCGTCGTAAGGACGCTTGATTTGACTTCCCTATTCTGATGTCTTTGAGGAGCTATGATACTTTGCGAATATTACGGGGTATTTGGTATAGATGTTTTCATTTTTGTATTCTAGTTAAGATCAGGTCATTTACTCGGGCGTGAGGCCCAAGCTTTTGTAATTGTCTAATGTAATGTATTATGTAATATATTGAACTTGTTTAATAGTATTGTACGAGTCTGTTGACCGACAGCATATTCGGTCCCTTATTGTACATATTGATGTGTATGTAATATTATTTCTTCGGGATTTCCACTTTCTTTTTTTAAATTGGTTTGTTTAAATTCTTTCCTTAACTTTAAAAATAAACATTTTTAGCAACCCGTTTTTCTGAAATATGGAGTGGTTATCCTGTATACTCTTTATTATGTTGTGATGCTGAGAATGATTCCATCCTTGATTCCTGTTAAATTGGAGTATAGGGCTGGCCACCCCGTATTTTGGTGAGTGGGTTGTCACACCACTTAGGCCTAATTAACCTTATCCCTAAATTCGCCTCATGTGAAAAAGTCTTAATCCCAACATCAGCCTATTAGTATTCAACATAACCCCCATTATATTTTAAAATTACCTCAATAGTTAATCCGGTCATTCCCCACGAGTTCTAAGAAAAAAGGGGGAAAAATTTAAAATCTCGGAAACCAAATGGATTCGACCTTTGTCCGAATCAATTCGGCCAAGGAGCTGAATCGATTCTCTATAATAGGTATCGTCTTTTTCCCTTAACTGTCACGGGATTTCATCAAACCTCTAAACCTTCATTACACAATCCCAAACTCCCAACCAAGTGTACCAAACATCATAGTAACATGTATAAATGACTTTTAGCGTAATAGAATCAATATATCATCAAATAACACCTTTAAATTAAATTAATTCAACATTAACTCTTAAAAACCCTATATTATCACTTTTATTCAAGAACATTCATAAGAACCCAGATTTCTTCACATTTTCATACCACCAATTTGTTAGAACATTCTGCATGTATAAAGGATTTAAATTTAACAACATGATTCCAACCCAAGAACATGATTTAAATCTTCCAAATTAACACTAATATTCATATATTTATGATTTCAATCATCCTACACCAACATGGATGGTACATATATTTAGAATTTAGCAAGATGAAATCTTACCTCAATCAGTAGGTCTGAATTTTTTTAAAAGAATGGTGGGATTGATTTCCTCTCATCCCGATCTACACAATGGTCACTACACCAAAACTGTCAGATTATCACGGTTATTGACGGTGACAAGTTCTACTTGTCAAGGACAATGACTGTTACAAGTCCGTGGATGATAACTTTTGTTGTCATGGACTTATCACGGTCATTGACCGTGATAACATCAATCAACTTGTCACGGTCTTTGACCTTGATAAGGAGTGTCACGGTTAAAGACCATGACAAACCAGTGACAAACTTTAAAAAATTGTCATGGACATTGATCGTGACACGTCCGTGACAAATCTGGGTAGAATTTAAAACAAAAATTGTGGGACAGTTTGGCCACTGCCACTGTCCAACAGTATATTTGTACCCGTTATAGCAAAATTGTACCCGTTCAAACATTATATATCCAAATAAAATACAAATAATGCACCAAATCATTCCATATATAATTCAATATCCAAATAAAATAATAATACAATCCATATCCAAACGAAAATGTAACAACTCAAAACAATTCAAATATTATCCAAGTGTCCAAATAAAAATAAATAAAAATAATGTAACGGCATAGTGTCTGAGGTAAGTTCGAGGAGGAAGGAAGGCCATTTGAGATACGCATTGAGACACAGCTCAATATGCATCAAGCCGCAATGTTCGAGCAACCACAATGCGTAGTTCTCCTTGGTGGTTATCACATGCGTGACGAGCACCTTGGCCTTGATGTTTTGAAGGATACGGTTATGAACCGACATACCCATGACTGTATTAGGGTCCCTCAACTCCCTACCTATCCGCTTGCCATCAAATATGTCGAGTAAAAACACCCTCGACCAACTGATTGTTGATATTGGTCGCTCGATGGGAGCCAAGTAGGGGACTAGATCATCAAACGGTGAGTCCGCGTGTATCGACAATGATCGAGCGATATCCTCCTCCTCATTCTTTGCCTTCCCCTTTCCCTTTCCACGTAACTCATGCTTCATGTATGCATGCATATCTAAAACTGTCACCTACAACCTTGATTTCTTCGTGTCATGCGTGTCCACCTGACGAGCCAACCCGGTGTTATTCGTATCCATTCCGATGATCCTATATTTACCCACCCATGAGCTCACCCTCTAGTCCTCCCCTTGCAATCAGCGCCAAGCACTTGGCTGAGTGCGTCCGTGGACAAAGATGCCTTTTCAGCATTAGATTGCGACTCATGCACTTCCTTAAGCTTTACCTGGAACGACAAAAAACACACGATTAGTTAAATAAGTAAAAACAAATTTTAATGTAATTCACAAAAATTAAACTGTCAGATTACTTACAATCGTGGTCGCGACGCTTGTGGACACCTCCTTATCCTTGCCTTTATTCATTTGAACTACCACATAGGCATCGAGCCTATATGGCCTACCTCCAGGGACATTCCCCGTGCCCTGAAATAAAATAATGCAAAATTAGTAAGTAAAATAATGTAGAATAACATATTTCTATAATTATAGAAAAATAAAAACTTACCATCCTGTGCTCCACCTCGGTGTAAGACATCCGGCTGGAGTAGTGCACGTCCGTCTTTTCGCTTGATTTTCCGTCCATGATTGGAGAGATGCCTATTATCGCTCCTCGATCTTATTGTTAATGAACTTTAGTCATTGTGCCAATGTGATAGGCTCCTTCGACAGGATGGACTCAGGCATTCTGAGAATGGAGGCAATGGTCTTCCCAAAGTATCGGGCCAACAAAATCTTATTCCATATCTTGTGTTTCTCCCTTAACTGCTCCAATACAGAATCGCGGAGTTCTGGGGACATGCTGAATTGTTCCTGTCAAACAAATACAAGACAGTTTCAAAGTAAGTGTTAGTTGTGAATAAATATAAATATAAACTGAAATTGAAATATAAACATAAATATAAATATAAATACACTACCCGTAGTGCCGCCCAAATAGCTAAATTGAGCTCATTTAGCACCTCTTTCCAACTGGTGTACCCAGACCGATAATCATCTTCACAAGCTCGATGGATCTAGATAATATGCACATCTTGTTCTCAACGACCATTCCTAATTTTCCCCATCTGGGGAGCCTAGGGGACGAGGATCCCTCGTCGCCTCCGCTACCATCGAGCCCTGAAGAATACATCATCATTATCATCATCATCCTTACCTTAATCCCTAAAGGAGACATTTTCTGTCAAAATTGTTATTATTTGTACAAATCCAAATGAATTAGAAGAATACAAACACACCTGCACACACACACCTGAAGAAGACATACAAACATTTTTTGTGACCGTGCCACTCTCGACTGGGTCTTGAGGTAATTTTAGAAAAAAGTTGACCCCCCCCCCCCCCCCCCGCCACACACACACAAAGGAGAGAGAGAAAGAGAGAAAATGATAAAGTACAAATGAATTAAAAGAATTAAACTGATGTCCGATAATAATAAAACACTAAAATAATACACCCACTAGACATGGACTTTGAATTAATGCTTAAGAATTAAATCTAAGTAGTATATGCACTAAACTGATCAAGTACAAATGAATTAAAAGCATTAAACTATTGTTCGATAATTGGAATACTTATTACAAATCTAAAAATTATTTCACATTTTGGTTTTCGTCCAAAATGGATTGATATTCGGTGGGAGTAGCCAAGTTATCCACACTACTGTTTAGATGCTTTGGCGCATGTAGGACGATTGACCACGACTCGTTGTTGATATACTCTGAGTAAAACACTTGCTTGACCTTTTGAAATGTACAAACAAACGGCTCATCGCTCACATGTTCGTTGCTCTTCAACTTGGACAAGTCAACCATGATCAAATTGGTGTCAGGATAAACTTTACAAATATTTTTACCCTCAACTCTTACCCAATCATAGTAAAATACAACCTCTTTAAAGCTTACATAGTTCAATTCAAATATATTTCGAATTACACCGTAGTAAGTCATTTCAGCTTCAACAGTGTTTTTATCTTTTGCACTCGCTGGAAAGAAATTAAGATACTTCTATGAAATTCCCGAGTTCTCAGTATTTGTACTTTCCTCGTACACCCTCGCACTGAATACGTAACCGTTCAATCGATACTTTTTGTACTCGTGTGCCATGAACAAGGGTCCAGTGGCTAGACGAGCAAGCCTTGCTATCGCATCACCCGTCCTTATGAGCTGAGAATATAGATAAATTAATTAGGTTCATTATAAAGTTTTATTGTAATGTAATGTTATATAACAGTCATTTTCATTATAATTACCTCATGTGACAACCACAGCCTAAATTCGCTATCTGATTGTGCCATTGTTTTTCATCTTTTATTGTTCTCACAGGCTTCATATTTTTTGCATAAAATTAATGTGAGGAACGTATTACAAAATTAATCATGTATAAAATAATCTAAAATAATGTAAAACTTAGAACAATTTAAACTTACTTTTTCCATTTTTTGACATCTTCATGTGTGTCAAGGAGATAACGAGCTACTTGTTCATGTTGTAAACTCGTTAATTTCGCTCATTTTCCCATCACATGACCACCCTTATCGACGAACTCATTAAAGTCATCAATGTTGGTCGAGTCAGGCATATATTCCCGAGTATAGATTGATGACTCCACGATGATGTATTCCTCTGCAACTGATCCTACAATGTATCATGTATTCTTGACGTAATCTTTGAAAACTTTCATCAATCTTTCAAACGGATACATCCACTGATGTAAAACTGGACCGCAAAAAAGTTCCTCGTCGCATAGGTGTACCAATAAGTGAACACTTATGTTAAAGAATAATGGGGGAAAGTACTTCTCCAACACACAAATCACTTCGGTCACCGCCAATTTTTTGGCCACTATGTGTTCTCGATTGACTACCTTCTCACAAAAAAGTGAGAAGCAGATACTAATTTGCATAATGGCCCTTCGCAAGTCCTTGTGCTTGGGGAAATAGTGCTTAAACAATAGAGGAACGAATTGCATGATCATATGCCAATTGTGGGACTTACACTTATGTAAATCATGGGTAGCATAATTCACAATCCTTTGTAAGTTGGATGAAAAATTAGATGGAACCTTCAAATTATATATTGTGTCTAAAAGCACCTTTCTTTCCCTACTCGTCAAAGTAAACGCACCAGGGGGAATTATTGTCCTTACCCTGCTATTTTCTTTCAACTATAGTTACAGCTTAAGTTTCAACAATTTAAGGTCTTTTCATGCATTTTCTCCATCCTTCTAATTACTCCCCCCAAGGCATGTGCCCACAATATGTTCATCGATGTTCTTCTCTACATGCTTCACATCCAATACATGGGCAAGTCAAATAAAATTGACCTCCTAGACTATGCCTTTCTTATCTCAGTTTCATTCCCAGTTGGGGTCTTCTTATGCTTAGCATTCTTAAATTTAGGATTCTTACCTGGCATATTAGGGCTACAATCAGAAGATTTACTTTTAATTTCTGAATAAGAAAGTTTTCTCGGTGGTAGCCTATATTCAACCTCGCCCGATAAAAAATTGGAACCTTTCTCAAGTCTGAAACTACGAGCGGGGGGTAAAAACCTCATATGGCAATGGTATACATTTTTTGAGCTAGCGGGGAGACAAAAAGATTCAGTCTCCTCTCCACAAATAGGACAAACCAAATAACCATGTACTACACAACCAAATAATGTCCCATAAGCTGAAAAATCATGAATTGCCCACATCAACATATCTTTCAGCGTAAACTCTTCTTTTCTTAAAGATTCAAATGCTAGCACACCCTCTTCCCACAACTCATTTAATTCTTCTACCAAAGGAGCCAGGTAGACATCGATGTCATCACTTAGTGCCTTTACCCCGCGTATCAACAAAAAAAATTAAAAATTCAGGTCTCATACACTATGAATGAGGGAGGTTGAGTGGGGCTGGGATCATTGGCTATACACTCTGATTGGTGCTTAGATTTCCAAATGGATTGAAACCATTTGTTGATATAGCCAAACGAATGTTAGACTGTTCTCGAGTAAAATTCGAATACTCATAACTCATCCTCTTCCAAGCTATAGAATCAATAGGATGGCGCATGAGATTATCCCCTACTTATACCCTAGCATGCCAAGTCATTGCCTTTGTTATCCATGGTACTGTGAAAAAATGCTTTAATCTAGGCCCAACAGTAAAATATTTCAACACTTTTTTAGGCACTTTTGAGCTTGTGCCTTCCTTGCTAGTAGATTTGACATATCTAGATTAATCGCATACCGGACACCAATCAAGATTTTCGTACTCCTTTCGGTATAATATGCAATCATACACACAAACATGAATCAATTTATACTTCATTCCCTTACCTTTCAAACTATTCTTCATAACATAATAGCTATTTGGAAGCGTATTCTCCTTGGTAACAAGCCCTTCACCCAATTCAGAATTCATGTCATGCTATTGCCAGACAAACCGTATTGGGTCTTCAAACTATGCAAACTAACCATAGCATGTAAAGTTATTTGATCTTTCTCACAGCCAGAGTATAACGGTTGGATCGCCTTAAATTTTTAACTTTGGTAGATATTGTCAAGGTTTATCCTGATATATTAATGAGAACCTGAACATCGTACAGCGTTAGTGACCTCATTATCTTCCACTTCATGAACTCCATACACGCTATCAACTAAATCCTCTAACATATTATGATATATGTCGTCCCCTTCTACATCTATCCTACTTGTTGAAGGTTATTGTGAAGGTTGCTTGGGGACAAAAGGAACTTTTAATTCCCCTTGAAAACTCCAAAATCGATAATTATGTTGCATATCTCATATTAAAAAATGTAGTTCAACTGTTTTCCACTCAAACGCCTTACCATTATCACACCTAGCACACGGACACGGAAACTCTTCATCATTATGACATTTCTTTACGTATTTCACAAATTCATTAGCACCTCTGCGAAACACATCCCCCAATCTATTTATCTCACCCATTCACTCTTTATATTTAGGATATCTCATCACAGCTACTACAAACAATCACCTATTAAAGGTAAGAAGCGCATATTCATGGATTAGTATAAATAAAACTAAGATTTATAGTATGTTTCATTTAATTATGTC
Organism: Sambucus nigra; assembly: GCA_949130495.1. Lineage (NCBI taxonomy): Eukaryota > Viridiplantae > Streptophyta > Magnoliopsida > Dipsacales > Adoxaceae > Sambucus > Sambucus nigra. Next base: position 214,783,354 of record OX422214.1, on the reverse strand, counting down.
TTATTTATATTCGATTTTTAAATTTCAAATTCAAACTCAATTTATAGTATTAATTCCTATTTCCTCCATCTCCTCTAAAGGGTGAGTGGTCATATCTCATTCAAGACCGCATATTTCTATAATAGACTTAACAACCCATGCACATTGTTACGATTTGAGAAAAATTCGGTAGCATATCCCCATAATTCTCTAAGTACACGACGTAGATTCGCAAGTGCGAGTGTTATTTAAATTTATCAATTGAAATAACACTCACACTCGTTAATCTAGTATGTACCCAGATAACATTAGGATACGACTGCGGAAATTCCTCAAAAAGTAACAAGTTTAAGCCACTAAGAATATTATTGTACAGAAATTATGCAGTTTCAAACTGTCCATACGAGACATTTTGAGAGATCTCATTAGCGGAGTAATGACTTTTGAACAGGTTTAAGGTCTATTGAATGCGTATGGATAAGAACTAAAAGGCTAGTATATATGAACACTATATGTAATTTCAGGTATGTTTCATTTAATTATCAAAAATGAAATAAACTATATATATAAATTAATAATATATTGTTCGTGACACAAAGTAGTTTTAGAAAAAAGTTGACCCCCCCCCCCACCCCAATTTGGATAATAATCTAGTGGCCATGCCACTTCCAAAATAAACTAACCTAACATCGGTCCACTATAATCCAATAACAACAGCAACAACAAACCAACAACTATGTATCCCGTACTCCTAATTCATCTACTCAGTTAATTCATTACATCACGTCTTATAAATATATCATCATTAAAGCTATACAATTAGAGATATACAATTAAAGTATACAATTGATTTTTTTAAAGTTATACAATTAAAGTTACTTCGAATCTCAACAATTATCTCTTAATGAGGGAAATCCTACTTGCATATGAAAGGGGCAATACATATTTTATTAATCAATTTGTCTGTTTCAATTGTCATGGTGTAATATTAATGTTTACCAACTTAATTCCAAATTCCAAAACAACAACATCTAACCCATAATATGTACAATTACTATAAATCCTAAACATCAATTCAAACTAACTACTTGCAAATTTAAAGCTAGCAATTAATAAGGGGAATCTAAAGGCTCCTAACTCATTTATATCCAATTAACTCATAATTAAATTAACAATAATAATTATAAGTCCCAATTCCAATTCCTATCATGACTATTCCGTGAGAAAAATCTCAAATTGAACTTTAAGCCTCTTATACGTGGGGAGAATCATCATTTACACATTTACGTATGAAATCAGGAGTTAATTACTTATCATTATGTATTAGCCAACAATATTTGGGTATTTATACTTAAGGGTACAACATATATTTGGGTATTTACACATTTATGTATGAAACCCTAATTGTTCCATTACTTACACACACACACACACATACTGCCCCCTCACCCCTTCCCCCACCCCGACTGCCCCTTCTCCACCCCACCCCACCGCCCACACCACAAACGCACACATATAGACATATTCATATACACAAATAAGAGAGAGAGAGAGAGAGAGAGAGAGAGAGAGAGAGAGAAGGGGAGAACAAAACGATGTGAAAAAAAGAAGGAAGGGTTTTTTTACTAATAAAGTCGTCACGGACCTGTCAAGGTTTTTTACCATGACAACTTTCTAACATTATCACAGTCATTGACCGTGACAATATCTCATAACAGACTTGTCATGGCCATTGACCATGACAAGCCTGGCCGGGTAAAGGGTGCCAATTTGGCCTATTTGGTGTAGTGGGTAGTAGTGGTTGTGCAAGAATGGTGTGGGACACCTTTGAAATGTGACACCCCGCCTAATAAAATACCGGGCGATCACTCCTATATCAAATTAAAACAGGAGTCTCATATGGATCATTCTTAGCATCACTGCCGAAAATCCATTTAATTTCTAATAACCTATTAGGCCGGTGTAAAAATTTTACTTAACTACTCTTTTTAACAACTACAACTTTAAAACATCCACACAGTATGCGTAAATGAAACTGAAATGAAATAAAATAACCGAACATTCGGTCAAAGTATACAATCATATTGAATGCTGCTAAAAGAATAACTAAATGCATTTGGTCCATTGGCCCGAATATTTATAGAGTACCTTCTATCTAGAGTACGAAGATGGAAGCATCTACCGAGAACCTGCATGCATCTACAGCTGCTGCAGCTGACGTCTGACTCGAAGGAAATGTCATCCAGGCGTCCCTGTGTCTGGACACCTATAATATATATATATATATATATACCAAGAAAGGAAAAGTAGATAAACGGGTCAGAGCCCGAGTTTGAAAATATTTAGCAAGTGCATAAATGCTTTATTTTTGGAAAAATAGATTTTATCTCATATTTAAATTGGTATCGCACTCCCATGAGATACGCCTCACCTCTCCTCTAATAGTGCACGCCTAGCGCATCCCTCTATACAGCCTAGTCAAGCTACCCTGCTAAACTAGTCTATTTCCCCCGTTTACTAGAGCCTACAACCCGAGTACTAAGGGCTAAACTTCTCTCCACTCTTAACACTGCGCTAAGTTCGTGCGTGGGGTGTCTCGCAAAGCGAAATCCAAACAAGGAACCCCCCCAATACACTACTACTTGGCAGGGTTAATGGTAGAGATCCATTAGGCCCGTAGCACGAAACTAAAGTATAAATACACACTTATATATTTATATACATATCACATTCATTCTTATATATACCTTACAATATACATCCGGATAATATCTCCCGGACTGAGGATTCATATACAAAGTTTTTATCAATACTTTTCATTTTTATCTCAAAACTTTCCATTTCCTTTCTTATATCCATGAAATGTATTTAAAAGCCAACTCATTAGCATGAATTGCTTTAACATATCATATACTTTTAAAAAGCCAGTTTTATTAACATAAAAATGCTTTTTCCGTTTTAAAACATCCCATTTCCCTTCTTATATCCGGGAAATGTATTTAAAAGCCATTTTTATTATCATAAAGATTCTTTTACCATATCACATGCTTCCACTTCCCTTCTTCCATCCGGGAAGTGTTACCGAAGCCAAAACCTTTATCCCATTTCCCTTCTTCCATCTAGGAAATGTATTTAAAGCCAATTTATTATCATAAATTGCTTTAACATATAACGCGTTCTAAGACCGCCCGTCCGGGTTTCCCCACTATGAGCGCCCCTAAATGGCTATCATCTTCGAGGGCCTATCATCAAGACAACCTGGGATCCTACAACGCAAGACGTCGGGAAGCGGCCATATGCCTGCGGGATAGTCAAGACCACACCCGGAATCTTCTAACCAGCGCAGAAATAATAATCGCTCATATGGCCTATAGGACTATATCCACCCTGCATTCATTAGCCGGGGGGATTCACCATACGTACGCAACTTCCCTTATGATAGCGATTTAGAGAGGTGTTTATCCATATTTTATTAATTATGAAAATCATTTATCTTTCCATTTTGAAAACATTTATATTTACATTTTCAAAAGTTATTTACATCATATCATATATATACTTTAATCACATAGTATATATATATATATACCATATATTCATCCTCGCATATATACATATGGCCATAATTGCCAATTACATCTAGCGATGACCCTTAATCCCAAAGATTCTCTCAAAGAATCATAATCATGCATTCATATACGCATGATACTAAACCTAAAGTATTTCCTCACATACATTCAATTACATAAATACCTAGGTTCGATGGTATTCGAACTCCCTCTCAAATTTTGTTCGTCCCGAACGTTAACTATGTTCGATCCCCGGATTATGCCCTACACCAATCCAAGGCCTTCTCTTTCATTTAAAGGTTTACTAACCCTCAAAACCATCATTTAGGAGTCTCGATATCATAACTAGGAACCCCCCATATAAAATCCCAAATTGTAATCTAACTCCTCATACTCTTAAGGGGAGAAAACAGGCAAATCTGACCAAAGCGAATCGATTCGCCCAAATTGCGAATCAATTCGGGTAGGCGAATCAATTCGGCCCCCAATCCGAATCGATTCAGAAAGTGGTCTGCAAACAGGTCCTTAATGGCGAATCAATTCGGCCCACTGCAGAAACACAGATCCCCTTAGGAGAATCGATTCTGCCTAGACCCAAATCGATACGGCCTGTTCGAGGGGAACTGTTTGGGCAATTTTTTTCAATCTCCAAAATACCCAAAATTTAATCCAATCTACATTTAAATCATTAGTTGGATTTATTCCCACAAACCCAAAGTTTTTATATCTCCTCAAATTCTTTAGAGGTCCTAACACTCCATTTGAGAACCCCTAATATTTATCTCCAAAGTTCTATCCTTAATTTATAACTAACGATTTCGATCTCGGACAGCTTTTCGTAGAAAAATCATTATAAATCCAAAAAAATAAGAAAAATACGGGTCGGTGCCCACGTGACCGCGTCGAAAAGATCTACAAATTTCTTTTTTTGACCAAGGGCCGAATCGATTCGCATCAGCGCTGAATCGATTCGGAAAGTCGCTGCCTCACTATTCATCATCATCTCCAACGATCCCAAACCTCCATTAATACACCTCCAAGCTTTTTATCTCTTCTCCCACCAACATATAACTACACCTAACTATATATACACCAAGGAAATAGGTTCTAATAATCCTAGAACCAAGAATCAACAATTAAATTCAAGAAATTCCTAAGTTTCTCCAAATTGATATTTTTCGGGGTTTAATTGTTTTAACTCCCAAAAACCGTTTTATCCATGAAAACCCAACCCAAAATCTTTAGGGTTTGTTATACCAACAATGATATGAGATATTTATGCTCAAAAATAAATAAAGCAAGTAAACACTTACCTCGTGGATATAATCCGACGACCTCAAGTCGAATCCGGCGGAGTCCCGAGATCTCCATTTCTCTCCTCTTTTCTCTCCTCCTCTCTCTCTTCTCTCTTTCCTTTCTTCTCTTTCTCTTTTCTTTCCCTCTCTCCCTCTTTATATATGAAGAAAAGGGTTTTAACCCTTAAAACCCAAAAACGACTCGTTTACTCAATTACGAGCCCGTTTAACTCCAAAATTCCCCGAAACTCAATTTCGACAATCGGACACTCTTTTTCGACTATCTCGAACATTCCGGGACGTACGGCGCAGTCGAAATTTCCATCCGAGGTACTTGACCGCAAATCACTATTCTAACCCAATATAACTTATTGCGGGTTATCTAATTAAAATCTGACCTGTTTGACACTTTTCTCCACGGTGACATATAATTAAATTACTTCGACATATTTAATCCCAAAAATAATTACAACACCCATCCAAAATCATTAAATCCTCGAAAATACCAAGAATCACTATTCCGAGAAATTCTCCAAATTTCCAATTTATATACAATTATGGGATTTAAGAGTCTCCAAAAAAGGACGGGTTGTTACATACTCCCCCCCCTTACAACGGAATTTCATCCTCGAAATTCGGATACAACCTACATCACCAAACTAGGATCACCAATCCCACTATATTCCACCTACCTCAGGGTGTACTCTAAAGAGATAGCTTCCCCACAAGTTCATCTAAATTTCTACCCATAGCACACAACAACGACGCGTTACTCCGATGGCTTCTCTTTATACCAAAGAGAAACGAGTCTTTTAACTATCGCTCTAACCTATCGCAAAGCTAATACTCTCGCTAACAAGTTCCCGTTGACCCACAACAGGGAAACTAATTTCCTTTTAAAAAGGAAACTCTACTAGCATTTGACTACTCCCAATAAGGGTCTCCTTTCCTCGGTGAAATACTCACCTATGGGTCCTCCCAACCCGCATAATTCAATTCTCCTAACCTCAGCACCACTAACTCTACTTAATTTACATCCTAAAAATACTACTATCTAAACATTACCCTACCTATGCGAAGCGAGTAATATCCTAAGTATTTCCCTGATGCCCAAGGCCTCTCTCAACTTCCGACATTTGCTTGGTTTCATGCGTGGAACGTCTCGCCAAAGAGAAATCCAAACAAGGAACCCTCCCGTTACACTACTCCCTCGCGTTGTCGGTCATCGACATATAGCGACCTAAGGCACACCAGGAGGACATCCTAAATCCTACCGCGCTAACCTACGAACGCATTTCTACTATTATATCCTTTCGCCCATACGAAAGGAAACCTAACTGTAGATACCTCACTCTGTTACCCCCTAACTCTCCTTAGGTCCCTAGTACCTCCACTCATCATCAAAAACCCAGGTCACATCCCGAGTACTGACCTGGAAGCCATCGGGCACCCCCTAGCTCAGTTTGACCCAAAAGTCAAACTCCTCGTCTCGATCTAGACTCAATGGATCTTCGAAGGGCACTAAATACCCTTTCCAACGGCTCACCCCGTGCACGATTCTGACTTACCATGCGGACGAACGATCCGTTTGCGTCCGACACCTGACCTAGAGGCCACCGGGTGCTCCCGGGCTCTATTGACCCAAGTCAACCCCTCAGATCGACCGAGGCTGAATGAATCTTTGAAGGGAACTGAATACCCTTTCCAACGGTCTATCCCGTGCACAATTCCGACTTTCCATGCGGACGAATGATCCGTTTGACTCCGGGAAGCCACCGAGCACTTCCCGGGCCCGGTTGACCAAAGTCATCTCTCCAAACTGGGTCAAACTCTTTGGAATGTCAAAGTAAATCTGCTAACCTTTCCAACGGTATGCCTCGTGCACGATTCAGACTTACCATGCGGACAAACGATCCGTTTGCGTCCGCACAATTCCTCGTCTAATGGACTGACAAACGCTTCCGAGCCACATTTGACCCAAAGTAAAATCCCGAACTCAGGAGCGGTCCAAAGTACTTTCAAAGGTCTCTAAAATACCTTTCCAACTGTATGCCCCGTGCACGATTCTGACCAACGTTTTTCCCTCGGCAGCCAATTTTTCGAAAAAGCCTGAAACACACTGCCAAACGGCAAGTCCCAGAACCTGCCTATCGGCACCTTCCTGCCGGAAGGCAGGAAGGGATCTAAGCCGATCGGCAGTCCCCTGGGGCTATAAAAGTAGGCCTTGGCCTCATTTGCAAGAGGAACCCAGATCTGATAGAAATCTCTCTGAACGAAACCCAGAAACCTCTTTCGAAGGCAGCGTGATTTAAACTTCCAAATCCCTTTTTCACTTCCACTTTTCATCATCCCTTTCATCAAACTTGATGAATTAACCACTCTCCATCATCATCCAAGCTCAAGGGATGCTCTCCAACATTCAAGATTAAGCTCAAGATCTTCAAGAAGGTCCAACTTTCTCAAACTCTCTCTTAAATTCTCTTGAATTCCCAATAACTTGTTTTCTTACTTGGCACTTTTATAATCTCATCTCACATACCATAAATACACTTTTTATCTAGTATTATTGCACATCTCTTATTTTCATATAAATAAAAAACCCAAAAAACAAGAAAAATAAGGTTTGCTCTCCAAATAGGGATTCTCACACTTTTTCCACACTTTTCTCACAACTAAAACACTTTTTCTACACACACACACTTACAAATAAGAGATTTATCCATTTTGGATTTATGGGTTAAACCCCACCCCTCACTTTACATGCGAACTACGTGGACTTTGATGCCTTTATAGGCTACGAAAGCGTCTCGGGGTAAAACTCGAGACTCGAGTCCTTTTCTCACTTTTTCTCTTACTTTCTATCTTCTCTTTATCTCATTTTCCATTATATTCTATATACTTGTTCTTAGTAACTTTTTACTCCATGTGCGTTATCATTCCCTTATAACGATCAACGTAGGGGTAGCCGCGTAAATCTTATTTTTTCTAATATTACTTTTATATCTTCCTACGGATGACTCGCTTTATCTTTTCCATGATACAAGTCGAAGATTCCTACCTCCATTCTATATATATACACATGCACAAATCTCACGGGGGGAAACATAAAGGAAAATATCAAATATCCATGAGAGACCGAAAGGGCGGAATGGGTGCCTAACACCTTCCCATTTTGTAACTAAGCCTCCGAACCCTTTCCGAATCATTTTGGTTTCGTACGCACCAGTATGTCTTTGGAAGCCATCCTTCGGGGTGGCTTCCTCTTTTTCTTTTGTCTATTTTGGGTAAAATAGACTGGCGACTCTGAATCTCTCTACATTTTTCACACCTCACAAAATCGACGCGGGCCGAAGCGCTCTCCCGAGAGGGGACGCACGGGACCCGAAGGATCCTTCCTCCCTCCGCGGCGGGTATCGGGGATGGCCACACTAACTAACCGAAGTGCCTACTCTTTGTAAAATCACTACGTACATCATACCCAACACATACCTTCTCAAAATTTGCCTTTTCATTTAGGCCTGGCTATAATCCTCGAATCAATTTCTCTAAGTCCTACTTCACCCACTCACTTGTGGCGAGAGGACCACTTTAGTGCTTTTCCATAGCACAAAATTTCCATAATCATACTGTCATCACTTGGCTCATTGTCTATAGTGGTTCATCCACACTATAAGACTTATCAACAAAACCCACATTCTTGCATCCTATAACATCTCTCCACTCCCAACGTTGTTAATATTCGTGTGTAGAGCGTCTCGCAAAGCGAAATCCAAACAAGGAACCCCTCCACACACTCCTACTTAACTTTGTCGGTCTTGGAGGTCCGTTATTTCAACATGCAACCGGGATAACCCTATCCCCTATTCCAATAAAAAGGTGATCTGAACTCCTATTTCTAACTAAGAGTCACAAAACCCAGCGCTCGCACTAATTTTAAGTCCTTACGCAAACAATAATGAGCTTAATCCTACAGTTCAACAATAACCCGGCGCAACTCAAATCATATCTATAAGGTCGCCACATACTCAATTCACAGTAATGAAACCTCTGCTCATCGAAGTCTCATCTATGCACATAATAAGGGCGAACTCAACCTGTATCCAGGTGAGACACCGCAACAACAACCCGTTCCACCCTGGAACTGCGGACACGATAGTCTTGCCATCATTAGCCTGCTATTGTTCCGAATATACCACAACATTACCATACTCGTATAACACATATAAAACGAGTATCACAAACCAAATATATATTTATATATATATTCAATATATCAACACCCGCCTCTATGCGTATGAAGGAAAATAAAACTCCGCTACCGCGGACAACACTTAGACACACATTATATATTGTTATCGATACCGACACCAAACTCAAAATACACACACGAGTCTAGGGCTAACGAAACACTGCTACTTTATCTAGTCACACCAAATATACCTCTTCCTTTATTGAGGTAAAACTCATAACAGCAACTTTGTTTTAACAATTTCCCCGGGTGGATGTCCACCATTGGGGTCCTCAAACGCACACATTCTCCATAAGTGTTAGCAACACTTCTCCAATGAGCCTATCATTCCTCGAAAGGACTCATTATCTATTGTACCTACCTCACCTCGGTACAAGGTTCACTTCTCCATATCACTCTTTATTCACTGTCGGCCTATGGTCGATCCTTATGTGAATAATCAAAAACAACATTCTTTCCAATCCTGCTAAATCATGGGGACTCACGGTTAAAGTTGTTCGTAAGATCCCTGTCGAATCCTTACCCTCACTAGGAAATTTAACTTTAGTACCACCATATACTATGGAGGTACTACAGTACTCATAACTACTATACTTTAGTAGTCGTTGAGACAATCCTTAGCAAACACCGCAAAGGGAGTAACCTCTACTACGGTCCTCATTCCCGACTTCTATCGGCTTCCCCAGCTAAGCCTCACCTCCTGCTACCATCCAAGCCTCGCACACGAACCTCAAACGAGTACGCAAAAGATTTCTATAATCTTATAATATGGCAAGAGAACGAAATCTCACCAGAGAAATCAACAATCCTAATCCTGAGGCTCTATAACAAATCGAGATCAACGCTGAAAGCATAGTACGTCCGCACAGATTCCAAAGGACACTAGAACCTGATGCTCTGATACCATCTGTGACACCCCGCCTAATAAAATACCGGGCGATCACTCCTATATCAAATTAAAACAGGAGTCTCATATGGATCATTCTTAGCATCACTGTCGAAAATCCATTTAATTTATAATAACCAATTAGGCCGGTGTCAAAATTTTACCTAACTACTCTTTTTAACAACTACAATTTTAAAACATCCACACAGTATGCGTAAATGAAACTGAAATAAAATAAAATAACCGAACACTCGGTCAAAGTATACAACCATATTGAATGCTGCTAAAAGAATAACTAAATGCATTTGGGCCATTGGCCCGAATATTTATAGAGTACCTCCTATCTAGAGTATGAAGATGGAAGCGTCTACCGAGAACCTGCATGCATCTACAGCTGCTGCAGCTGACGTCTGACTCGAAGGAAATGTCATCCAGGTGTCCCTGTGTCTGGACACCAATATATATATATATATATATATATATATATACCAAGAAAGGAAAAGTCGATAAACGGGTCAGGGCCCGAGTTTGAAAATATTTAGCAAGTGCATAAATGCTTTATTTTTGGAAAAATAGATTTTATCTCATATTTAAATTGGTATCGCACTCCCATAAGATACCCCTCACCTCTCCTCTAATAGTGCACGCCTAGCGCATCCCTCTATACAGCCTAGTCAAGCTACCCTGTTAAACTAGTCTATTTCCCCCGTTTACTAGAGCCTACAACCCGAGTACTAAGGTCTAAACTTCTCTCCATTCTCAACACTGCGCTAAGTTCGTGCATGGGGTGTCTCGCAAAGCGAAATCCAAACAAGGAACCCCCCCAATACACTACTACTTGGCAGGGTTAATGGTAGAGATCCATTAGGCCTGTAGCACGAAACTAAAGTATAAATACACACTTATATATTTATATACATATCACATTCATTCTTATATATACCTTACAATATACATCCGGATAATATCTCCCGGACTGAGGATTCATATACAAAGTTTTTATCAATACTTTTCATTTTTATCTCAAAACTTTCCATTTCCTTTCTTATATCCATGAAATGTATTTAAAAGCCAACTCATTAGCATGAATTGCTTTAACATATCATATACTTTTAAAAAGCCAGTTTTATTAACATAAAAATGCTTTTTCCGTTTTAAAACATCCCATTTCCCTTCTTATATCCAGGAAATGTATTTAAAAGCCATTTTTATTATCATAAAAATTCTTTTACCATATCACATGCTTCCACTTCCCTTCTTCCATCCGGGAAGTGTTACCGAAGCCAAAACCTTTATCCCATTTCCCTTCTTCCATCCAGGAAATGTATTTAAAGCCAATTTATTATCATAAATTGCTTTAACATATAACGCGTTCTAAGACCGCCCATCCGGGTTTCCCCACTATGCGCGCCCCTAAATGGCTATGATCTTCCAGGGCCTATCATCAAGACAACTTGGGATCCTACAACGCAAGACGTCGGGAAGCGGCCATATGCCTGCGGGATAGTCAGGACCACACCCGGAATCTTCTAACCAGCGCAGAAATAATAATCGCTCATATGGCCTATAGGACTATATCCACCCTGCATTCATTAGCCAGGGGGCTTCACCATACGTACGCAACTTCCCTTATGATAGCGATTTAGAGAGGTGTGTATCCATATTTTATTAATTATGAAAATCATTTATCTTTCCATTTTGAAAACATTTATATTTACATTTTCAAAAGTTATTTACATCATATCATATATATACTTTAATCACATAGTGTGTATATATATATATACCATATATTCATCCTCGCATATATACATATGGCCATAATTGCCAATTACATCTAGCGATGACCCTTAATCCTAAAGATTCTCTCAAAGAATCATAATAATGCATTCGTATACGCATGATACTAAACCTAAAGTATTTCCTCACATACATTCAATTACATAAATACCTAGGCTCGATGGTATTCGAACTACCTCTCAAATTTTGTTCGTCCCGAACGTTAACTATGTTCGTTCCCCGGATTATGCCCTACACCAATCCAAGGCCTTCTCTTTCATTTAAAGGTTTACTAACCCTCAAAACCATCATTTAGGAGTCCCGATATCATAACTAGGAACCCCCCATATAAAATCCCAAATTGTAATCTAACTCCCCATACTCTTAAGGGGAGAAAACAGGCAAATCTGACCAAAGCGAATCGATTCGCCCAAATTGCGAATCGATTCGGGTAGGCGAATCGATTCGTCCCCCAATTCGAATCGATTCGGAAAGTGGTCTGCAAACAGGTCCTTAATGGCGAATCGATTTGGCCCACTGCAGAAACACAGATCCCCTTAGGAGAATCGATTCTGCCTAGACCCGAATCGATACGGCCTGTTCTAGGGGCACTGTTTGGGCAATTTTTTTCAATCTCCAAAGTACCCAAAATTTAATCCATTCTACATTTAAATCATAAGTTGGATTTATTCCCACAAACCCAAAGTTTTTATATCTCCTCAAATTCTTTAGAGGTCCTAACATTCCATTTGAGAGCCCCTAATATTTATCTCCAAAGTTCTATCCTTAATTTATAACTAACGATTTCGATCTCGGACAGCTTTCCGTAGAAAAATCACTATAAATCCAATTAAAATAAGAAAAATACGGGTCGGTGCCCACGTGACCGCGTCGAAAAGATCTACAAATTTCTTTTTTTGACCAAGGGCCGAATCGATTTGGAAAGTCGCTGCCTCACTATTCATCATCATCTCCAACGATTCCAAACCTCCATTAATACACCTCCAAGCTTTTTATCTCTTCTCCCACCAACATATAACTACACCTAACTATATATACACCAAGGAAATAGGTTCTAATAATCCTAGAACCAAGAATCAACAATTAAATTCAAGAAATTCCTAAGTTTCTCCAAATTGATATTTTTCGGGGTTTAATTGTTTTAACTCCCAAAAACCCGTTTTATCCATGAAAACCCAACCCAAAATCTTTAGGGTTTGTTATACCAACAATGATATGAGATATTTATGCTCAAAAATAAATAAAGCAAGTAAACACTTGCCTCGTGGATATAATCCGACGACCTCGAGTCGAATCCGGCGGAGTTTGGTCCGAGATCTCCATTTCTCTCCTCTTTTCTCTCCTCCTCTCTCTCTTCACTCTTTCCTTTCTTCTCTTTCTCTTTTCTTTCCCTCTCTCCCTCTTTATATATGAAGAAAAGGGTTTTAACCCTTAAAACCCAAAAATGACTCGTTTACTCAATTACGAGCCCGTTTAACTCCAAAATTCCCCGAAACTCAATTTCGACAATCGGACACTCTTTTTCGACTATCTCGAACATTCCGGGACGTACGGCGCAGTCGAAATTTCCATCCGAGGTACTTGACCGCAAATCACTATTCTAACCCAATATAACTTATTGCGGGTTTTCTAATTAAAATCTGACCTTTTTGACACTTTTCTCCACGGTGACATATAATTAAATTACTTCGACATATTTAATCCCAAAAATAATTACAACACCCATCGAAAATCATTAAATCCTCGAAAATACCAAGAATTACTGTTCCGAGAAATTCTCCAAATTTCCAATTTATATACAATTATGGGATTTAAGTGTCTCCAAAAAAGCACGGGTTGTTACATGAAACTCCTCTCCTTCCACCTCCTGTGGCCTCTCTATGATTTGGTAACTTCTAACCCTAACTCCCTCACCCTACCAAATGATATAGACTTCGAAATTTCGTAGGTCCTCTTTCCTTAAAAATCAAAAACATCGGAATACCTTCCCGGGGACCAGTTTGGCCTAAAAATGCCCCGGGACCCAAACTGAATCCTCGAGTACACTTTTTTGACTATTTCGACCCTTCCGGACATATTGGCGCGCTCAAAATGACCATTTGGACGACCCCTAAATAAATTACTTTTTATTTCATTAAATCAAGTCCCCACACGATACACGCGTCCCGATTAAATGACTGTAACTATCGTATTTTCTACTCACGACAATTATAATGTATTCTTATTAATTGATTACTTGTTCACTAAGTAATACTGAATATAATTCACATAAATAAATATTAACCCTTATTTCACTGATTAATATTTATTTTAGACCGCATTAATTTCTCATTTTAATTTGAATTAATCTCAGTAAAAAATCATTAAAAATACGGGGTGTTACAATCAGTGCGAGGGTTTCTAATTTATATTTTTAGCTTTTGTCGTGCAGTCCTCGGAATATTGTCCACCACGGCATACTCCTTCCTTATTGTTTTTCTTTACTCTTTTTCTTAATACTGGAAGTCACTGCTTCGTTATTGAAGAAGAACTCAATTCAAATAAATAAATTTGAGAACATAATAAGATGAGTGGCTAAAACACACAAGCTCTATAGAATTTAGTTAAACTTTCAAGTTTGATTCATTGTCACGTATTTCATACACCTAATGTACATCTATATTTTTTTAATAATGATATTTTTCTATGAGCTAACCTCTCAATATGCACGATATGAGCTTTAAGAAAAATAAAATTATAATCATATTATGGATTGAGTATTTGCATTATATGTCTTGCAATTTTTAATGTTTTAAGATTGATCACGTCTTTGATTTTTTAATTGTCCATTTAACCTTGATTTTTTATATAATTATTATTAAATTTTACATAAAATGATAATATACATTTAAAATTAGGGCATAAAGTTCCATGTTCGTTGCTTAGAAGTTGAAGTTCCATGATTATTGTTAGGACCAGAAGTTCCAACTCCGTTTTAAATTTACTCGTATCAATCAAAAAAATGGACATGAACTTGTATAGTTAATTAAAATTTAGAATCTAAAATTCCCTAACGAATCAAAATTTGGACATGTAGTTCTCAAATTGCTATTTCAATTTTGGGACCTAAAATTATGATGTAGTTATTTTGGGGGGCTTGGAGTTTCGACCCGAATTCCCTCAATCATATTAATTTGCATCATTAGAACCTTAATCATTATTGTGGCCTGAAGTTCATAAATTATAATTTTAATTAAGATGTAGTTTTCCTAAATTGTAATTATAAATTATAATTGTAATTGTAATCTCTCGAAATATATTTGGACCTGAATTTCCAATAAATATTTACCCTAAATCAAAACCTGAAGTTTTTAACCATTTATATAATTATGTATATATGTTAAAAATATCTAAAATAATCATTTTTAACTAATGCTCAAAATATGTTTTAGTTAGAATTAATTTCAAAATAAATTGGATATTAAAGTATATATTTTTCAAATTCTTATCATTTGATATTATTTCTTAAATGAATAGTCTTTTTCAAGATTCTTTTAATGGTTAAATGCTCCTTTAACTATCATATCAATATTTTACCATTAATAAACTTATATTGACGTTTGTCTTCTTTTTATTGTTAAATTACCTTCTAATTGTATTTAATTTTAACTTTTTCACATTTTAATCATTTACCATAAACTGTAATCTTAGGAATGTGTATAGAGTGTAAATTACCCTCAATATATAAACACACAAGGAAAAATATATTATTCAGGATTCACACAGTCACTATCAATTTCTACCCACAACCCACTTAAACACATGGTTACATCTTTGTTTTCACTCCATTGTTCCAAACAAACAAATCTTAACTCATAAATTCTTTTTTTATCATTCAAAAACTACAACCAAACACTTCCCGTAACTCTACACATAACCTATATCCCCCCCCGATCCCCATCCTAACACTGTGGTAATTCATCTAACCACTAACACACTTTTATTGAGATGTGTATTCTTTACATTTCGTGATTACACTTTAATATTCATCTTTGGTGTGATGTATATACATTTTCAAAAAATACATTAAGTTGTAACATTCATTTTCATTGTGATGTATATACATTTAAAAAAATATTAAGCTCCATTTCTTATATATGTCATCACTCCAATAAATACAGTTTTTATGAGTGTGCCATATTAGTTTTCACATTATTTTTTAAAACTATAATAGTTCTTATGATTCCAAAGCCTCCACGCTAGATACTTTAGAGAAAAAGAACTTAATCTTTACAACATTTTTCACGATAAAACTCTCTCTCTCTCTCTCTATATATATATATATATATATATATATATATATATATACACCACACAATGAGGGCCTGGTTAGTTTGCAACTATAACTCTGTTTTCTGTGTTTAAATACAATTCCGATAAGAATCTGTGTTTGACAATCTGTGTTTAAATGATCCATAATAATCTAAATTAAATAAACATTAAAACCATATTATACAACCACACCCTAAAACAACTTTATTTCAATCGAATAAGGGATTATTAAATATATCATAGAAACCTAATTAGTCATCATCATTTACGTAAAACAAAATAGTGTGTCAAAAACGTTTCTGCACTCCTACTCACTCCTCTAGATTCTTCATCCTCACTTTTTCGCTCCATTAGTATTTTAACTAAATAATTCACACAACAAATATTTTTGTTTTATTCTTAAATTCGAAAGACATTTAAAAATAAATAAAATTCTTATAATAACAAATAATATGTCATTACCTAAATTAAATTCAGGTAGTAGAAACTAAACCATGATGAGTGATCTTGTAATACTCCGTATTTTATATAATTATTATTGATAATTAAATATTAATGTATATTGCTTATGTGCATATTGGTTGTTTGATTTATCAGGGAATTTAAATTGCATTGCATGTTATTTGTATGATTATAGTATATTCAATGAGATCCATGTGATAATTTAAATTGCATTGCATGTTATTTGTATGATTATAGTATATTCAATGAGATCCATATGATAGATTATCTAAATTCCTTTCAAAAACATGTTTGAGTCTTTACCTAAGAAGTCACTGGAAAGCTTCATCAACTTCTACCTGGATTCACTCATGTCGAAGCTCAAGTACACCACTTAGAACACATATAAGACTTAAAGGACATAGATTCACACTTGCGTCTACTTTCTTCATAATTAAAAAATGTTTTGAATTAACTTTATTTGGATAAATTGTCAAATACACTATGCAAATATACTTTTCATATTATATAATCATTTTTTTAAGAAATGGCATATTTTTCGCGTATTTTACGTATGGGTGTTCTTGGTTGGGATAAGCAGGCTTAGAGTTTTTTCAAAACCTATTTCCAATACCTTTTTAAGTAAAACTTGAGAAAATCCTTGGACAGACTCGTGGATTGCTTCTCCATAGCCACACGTTTCTTCGCTGCAGTGATAAATCTCCGCTTAATATTTTTGTCCCGTTCTTTTTTCCTTATAATTTTTGTTCGAAATCATCGCTTTAGAATAACCACAATAAAGAATTTATTCGCTACAGCGACACCATTAGCGACTGCGTCTGGCAACACTGAAATTACCTTTTTGTGAGATCATTCAGTAATACCCCGTATTTTTATGCTATATTAATTTGGGGATTTATTAAATTTAATGTGAGTGAATTATTTAATAAAAATCCGGAAATTAATTATGTTATAATTATTAACGTGACGAGAGTTAGTAATTATATGAAATTTGTTGAATATTACTAATGAGCAAAGTAATATATGATATTGGCTATATTGAATGTCATGAGTGAGTTAAATGAAAATTTCGGAAATTTAAGTCGGGACGTGCTCGTGTCGCGCCGGGACTAAATTTTGGTAAATAAAAATTGAATATTTTATAAGTTGTTTGTATGATCGTTTTGAGTGTGCCAATGCGTCCGGAAGGGTCGAGATAGTCAGAAAAGAATACCCGGGGGTTTAGTTTGGGTCTCGGGGCGTTTTTAGGCCTAATTAGTACCCCGGGAGGGCATTTTGGTCATTTTACATATTTGGGTAATCAAACCCACGAAAATCAACAACCTATATCACCCATTTAGGTTAACCATTTAGGGTTAGAATATTCAGAACCCTAGTACGGCCATTGGAGAAGAGAGGAGAGAGCTCTCAAGGCAATTCAAGGCCAAAAAGTCACCCGTTTGCACCGCCGTCACCGTCAACGCGTAGATCGCGAGATGGGGAACGCAACCACACCGGATTCATCTGCAAACCAGACTTCTGAAAATCCCAGGCAAGTGTTTATCTTGCGTATTTTCGTTGGTGCAATTTCCATATTAGTTTAAGAAGGATTAGGGAGGAAATATATGGAAGAAAACCCAAATTTTGATAGGAATTTGCATGTAGTAAAGACTCAAACCTTATTCTGGAAATCTTTTGTGATGTAGAAGGACAATCCATGAAATTTTGATAATTATAAGAAGGAAATTCTGAAGAAAATTTGTTAGAAACCTATTTTAGAGAATTTTAGTCTTCTTGATAATTAATTAACTTTTGGGGTTGTTAATCCTTGATTAAATGATAGAAATACCCATGCCTTACGTTGGAAACATCTGATATATTGATATAATGTTAGTAGTAAAATTTTGGGACGTTTGGGTTTGGAAATTATGGATTTGGATGAAGAAAAGTGGTAGAACCCGTAACTGCAATTCTGCAGAAATCAAAATACCTGCTTGATCGATCGATCGAGCTTAGAGCTTCGATCGATCGAAGGTTCGATCGATCGAGCCCCAGACCTCGATCGATCGACCCCTCCTGGCAGACTCCTATTTCCCTTATTAAATGAGTTAAATTTAATTTATCTTGAAATTATTCTTGGGCATCCTTAATATAATGTTTTGGGAGATAGGGGAGACCAGTAGGTTATACGATGAATTTTGGAGATGCTTAATGTGGACCAAGAACTACATTTCGGGATAATTACTTATAAATCGATTAATTTATGTATTGAAGGGTAAGGTGCGTAAGAGAGTTACGTTGGAACATAATAAGGACACCTACTGAATTTTATACTTGTGAGGTTAGAGTTCACGAGTGTCACAAAATGAATTAGAGAAACCCTTCGAGTTAAGGTTAATGACGAACCCTTATAAGAATACTTAATGTGAAAATTAAGGATAAATATCGTAATTATGGGTGAGGAGAGAAACCTATATTGATGTAATACTAAGTGGTATATTTATATGGTTGTGTGTGCATATATTATATACGTGTGAAAAACGTACCCGCGCTACTTGCTATCCCTGAGGTTACCGCGCTGGGACAGTCTTATCTCGATGGGACCCTTATGGGGGATATTGACTTGTACCCTAGAAGATAGATATCCTTGGTACAGGCTATCGGACCGATAGTTCAGACTGTCCTAAGAGACGTGAGGGTATGTACTGACCTCTTAGAGACTTGGAATCTATACTTCGCCTCAATCTTGTTTGTGTATATATGTTGATACAGTTCGAGAGTGATTCCGAACTTGTATATCCCTTAGTGTGAGTGATACGGGGATTGGATAGCAGAGTATGCCTGCACCATAGTTTGTATGTTGGTGCTGTTAGAATCACTACACCAAAAACAGCATTTTGGCACACCTTGATATTAAAAATCTGGCACAGTTTAAAACTGTGCCAGATTTTGGCACGGTTTAATAGAAATTTGGCACACTTTAAAACAGTGCCAAAATTTGGCACTGTTTTAAAGTGTGCCAAAATTGAGTACACTTCACTGGGATATAAAATACCTCAAAATTTTGGGACATTTTAGTTTCCCTCTTCTCTCTCCTTCTTCGTCTTCTCCCCCGCTCTCCCCCCGCTCTCCCCGCTCTCTCCACAAAAAACCCAAGCCCTACCATCCGCTCTCCCCCGCTCTCCCCGCTCTCCCCCTCACTCCCCTGCTGCGTCGGCCCTATTCCTCATCGGGTCACCCCTATTTTCCGGGTTTATCCTCCTCGGGTCACCTCCCCTGCTGCCGTCTCCCCTATTTTCGGGGTTTATCCTCCTCGGGTCACCTCCCCCGCTCCCCTGGTTCCGGGTTTTTGATATTCCGGTGTCGTGGTGTCCCTTCCGGCGACCTCGTGTTTTCTCGGTTTGAGGTATTTTATCCGGTGTCGTAATTTCCTTCCTTTATAAGTATTATATATAAAAATCAGTATATATGATTTTATATTTATATATCAGTATATATATAAATCTATCAGTATATATGATTTATATTTATATATCAGTTAGTATATCGTATATTTATATATCAGTTAGTATATATGATATGATTTATATTTATATATCAGTTAGTATATATATATCAGTTAGTATATAGTATATTTATATATCAGTTAGTATATATGATATGATTTATATTTATATATCAGTTAGTATAGTATATATGATATGATTTATATCAGTTAGTATAGTATATATGATATGATTTATAGTATATATGATATGATTTATATCAGTTAGTATAGTATATATGATATGATTTATATTTATTTATCAGTTAGTATATTTATATATCAGATATATAAATATAAAATCATATATACTGATTTATATATATATACTGAGGTGGAATTAAATCTAATATATACTGATTTTTGGAATGTGGAGATAACTTTTCAATAGTCCAGTTTAGGAAAGAGAAAGCCATGTGCAGCTAACATTTTCAGTCTTGAGGTGGGTGATATAGGAGGTGATTGTGTTTTCTTGGCAAGATCTGATGGGGGTGATGGGATTTCCAAGCACTTGAGGTGATTGTGTTCTCAAAGGCCCAGTCAGGGCACACTCCCTCCAAGGCTGTTGTCGCCCCTCTAAGGTATTTCTCATATTAATTTTTTGAATGGGTTTTCTGTTTTGCAACAAAATGCATTTTTTTTGGCACAAAAATGGTTCAATGTGCACAAAATGCATTTTAGGGCATAATAATCTCATATTAATATTTAAGTGTTTAAATGCTAATTGTGCCTGTTCATGTTTGTGACAATGTTAATGTGCACATAGAGGGGTAAAGCTTGGATAGTCCAATTGTTAGCTGTGGCCTGTTTCTCGCTAGCAACAAAAATAGAGGAGATTGAAGTGCCTCCCATTGTTGATTTACAGGTGAGAGAAAAATTAGTGTGAATATTTATTTATTTCATTATATATTGATCCATTTTCCTTTCTGATATGTTCTTATATGTAATGGACATATGGATTTTTGTGAGTAGGTAGGAGATCCCAAATTTTTATTTGAAGGCAAAACCATACAAAGAATGGCGCTTCTTGTTTTGAGAACCTTGAATGGAGATCCCAAGTTCTTTCATAGACTACTTTCTTAAAAAGATTAACCATGATCATCTTCCATCACAATCTTTGATCTCTAGATCAGTTCAATACATCTTAAGCACAATCAAAGGTAGATTATTCACTATATATACAATAAAGCACAATATAACGCTTGTCCTAATGGCACATAATGATACCTAATTATACTCATAAAAGGGACATGTTATCAATTTCACACACGTGTGTGTATAATCATATATGGGTACTGTAATATTAAAGAGTTTGATCCAGTGCTCGGTGGGAATTGAATGCAGGTATTGGGGAGGTTTGGAGATCAAAAGGTCAGCATAGGCTGTCAGTGATTTGTTTGGTTTTGTTTTACAAATGTTCAACTCAGGCCAGTTCCATCCAATCTTAATCAAGTTACTACAGGTAACTATTATTTAGTACCCATTCATTAACCTTTTAAAATGAAATAAATTATTTCTACTCAATATTTATAGTTTATCTTTTTCATTCTATATCTGATCATTCCTTTTAAAGTTTGAAAATCACTTCATGAGCTTATTTAGTTAAATTGGTGGAAGGGACTAGCTGGTGGTTTGGTTTTGGAATTTCCTGTTGCTGTTGAGTTTATATTAAATGTTAAAACATGTTGAATTTAACGAATAAACAAATGAAACTATGTCAAAATTTTCTAAAATCCATAAACGTTCAAAATTGATTAAAAACATACCGTTAGAGAATATGACGATATAGGAGGCACGAATACCTCGCACGGGACCAATGTAACTTGAAGGAACTGACCGCGTAGCCCCGGGTCTCCCGATTTGAGAGTATGACGATAATCTGGAAAAATCACACTTTTAAAAACATTCCATTAAAGGGTGAAAATCCAAACCAACCCCCAAACGATCCCGTAGGAGGCACGAACACCTCGTACGGGACCAATGTAACTTGTAGGAACTGACCGCATAGTCTCGGGTCTCCCGGTTTGATAGTATGACGATAATTTGCAAAAATCACACTTATAGTTAAAAACATGCCGTTAAAGGGTGAAAACCTAAACCAACCCCCAAACGACCCCGTAGAAGGTACTAACACCACGCACGGGACCAATGTAACTTGTAGGAACTGACCGCGTAGTCCCGGGTCTCCCGGTTTGATAGTATGACGATAATTTGAAAAAATCACACTTAGACTAAAAAATAAGCCGTTAAAGGGTGAAAACCCACACCAACCCTCAAACGACCCCGTAGGAGGCATGAATACCTCGCACGGGACCAATGTAACTTGTAGGAACTGACCGCGTAGTCCCGGGTCGCTCGGTTTGAGAGTACGACGATAATCTATAAAAATCATACTTGGAGTTAAAAACTTGCCCTTAAAGGGTGAAAACCCAAACCAGCCCCCCAAACGATCCCGTAGAAG
Organism: Sambucus nigra; assembly: GCA_949130495.1. Taxonomy (NCBI): domain Eukaryota; kingdom Viridiplantae; phylum Streptophyta; class Magnoliopsida; order Dipsacales; family Adoxaceae; genus Sambucus; species Sambucus nigra. Next base: position 214,760,819 of record OX422214.1, on the reverse strand, counting down.
GCACAAACACCTCGCACGAGAAAAATGTAACTTGTAGGAACTGATCGCGTAGTACCGGGTCTCCCGGTTTGAGAGTATGACGATAATTTGCAAAAATCACACTTAAAATTAAAAACAAGTCGTTAAAGGGTGAAAACCCAAACCAGCCCCCAAACGACCCCGTAGGAGGCACAAGCACCTCGTACGGGACCAATGTAACCTGTAGGAACTGATCGCATTGTCTCGGGTCTCCCGGTTTGAGAGTATGACGATGATTTGCAAAAATCACACTTAAGATTTAAAAGCAAGCTGTTAAAGGGTGAAAACCCAAACCAGCCCCCCAAACAACCCCGTAGGAGGCACGAACACCTCGCACGGGACAAATGTAACTTGTAGGAACTGACCGCGTAGCCCCAGGTCGCTCGGTTTGAGAGTATGATGATAATCTGCAAAAATCACATGCCGTTAAAGGGTGGAAACCCAAACCAGCCCCCCAACGACCCCGTAGGACGCACGAACACCTCGCATGGGACCAATGTAACTTGTAGGAACTGACCGCGTAGCCCCGGGTCTCCCAGTTTGAGAGTATGACGATAATTTGGAAAATCACACTTAGAGTTAAAAACATGCCATTAAAGGGTGAAAACCCAAACCAACCCCTAAACGATCCCGTAGGAGGCACGAACACCTCGCACGGGACCAATGTAACTTGTAGGAACTGATCACGTAGTCCTGGGTCTCCCGGTTTGATAGTATGACGAGAATTTGCAAAAATCACACTTAGACTTAAAAACAAGCCGTTAAAGGGTGAAAACCCAAACCAACCCCCCATCGACTCCGTAGGATGCACAAATACCTCGCACGGGACCAATGTAACTTGTAGGAACTAACCGTGTAGTCCCGGGTTTCACGGTTTGAGAGTATGACGATAATTTGCAAAAATCACACTTAGACTTAAAAACAAGTCGTTCAAGGGTAAAAACCCAAACCAGCCCCCAAAAGACCCCGTAGGAGGCACGAACACCTCGCACAGGACCAATGTAACTTGTAGGAACTGACCGTGTAGTCCCGGGTCTCACGGTTTGAGAGTATGACGATAATTTGCAAAAATCACACTTAGACTTAAAAACAAGCCGTTAAAGGGTGAAAACCCAAACTAGCCCCCAAACGACCCCGTAGGAGGCACGAACACCTCGCACGGACCGATGTAACTTGTAGGAACTGACCTCGTAGTCTCGGGTCTCCCGGTTTGAGAGTATGATGATAATTTGCAAAAATCACACTTAAACTTAAAAACAAGCCGTTAAAGGGTGAAAACCCAAACCAACCCCCGATCGACCCCGTAGGAGGTACTAACACCTCGCACGGGACCAATGTAACTTGTAGGAACTGACCGCGTAGTCCCGGGTCTCCCAGTTTGATAGTATGACGATAATTTGCAAAAATCACACTTAGACTTAAAAACAAACCATTAAAGGGTGAAAACCCAAACCAGCCCCCAAACGACCCCGTAGGAGGCACGAACACCTCGCACGGGACCAATGTAACTTGTAGGAACTGACCGCGTAGTCCCGGGTCTCCCGGTTTGATAGTATGACGATAATTTGCAAAAATCACACTTAGACTTAAAAACGAGCCGTTAAAGGGTGAAAACCCAAACCAACCCCCCATCGACCCCGTAGGAGGCACAAATACCTCGCACGGGACCAATGTAACTTGTAGGAACTGACCGTATAGTCCCGGGTCTCACGGTTTGAGAGTATGACGATAATTTGAAAAAATCACACTTAGACTTAAAAATAAGCCGTTAAAGGGTGAAAACCAAAACCAGCCCCCAAACGACCCCGTAGGAGACACGAACACCTCGTACGGGACCAATGTAACTTGTAGGAACTGACAGCGTAATCCCGGGTAACCCGATTTGAGGGTATGACGATAATTTGAAAAAATCACAATTAGACTTAAAAACAAGCTATTAAAGGGTGAAAACCCAAACCATCCCCCAAACGACCCCGTAGGTGGTACGAACACCTTGCACGGGACCAATGTAACTTGTAGGAACTGACCGCGTAGTCTCGGGTCGTTCGGTTTGAGAGTATGACGATAATCTGCAAAAATCACTTTTAGAGTTAAAAACATGTCGTTAAAGAGTGGAAACCCAAACCAGCCCCCCAACGACCCCGTAGGAGGCACGAACACCTCGCACGGGACCAATGTAACTTGTAGGAACTGACCGCGTAGTCCCGGGTTACTCGGTTTGAGAGTATGACGATAATCTGCAAAAATCACACTTAAGACTTAAAAACATGCCGTTAAAGGGTGGAAACCCAAACCAGCCGCTCAACGACCCCGTAGGAGGCACAAACGCCTCGCACCGGACCAATGTAACTTGTAGGAACTGACCGCGTAGTCCCGGGTCTCCCGATTTGATAGTATGACGATAATTTGCAAAAATCACACTTAGACTTAAAAACAAGTCGTTAAAGGGTGAAAACCCAAACCAACCCCCGATCGACCCTGTAGGAGGCACAAATACCTCGCACGGGACCAATGTAACTTGTAGGAACTGACCGTGTAGTCCCGGGTCTCATGGTTTGAGAGTATGGCGATAATTTGAAAAAATCACACTTAGACTTAAAAACAAGTCGTTAAAGGGTGAAAACCCAAACCAGCCCCCAAACGACCCCGTAGGAGGCACGAACAACTTGCACGGGACCAATGTAACTTGTAGGAACTGACCGCGTAGTCTCGGGTCGTTCGGTTTGAGAGTATGATGATAATCTGCAAAAATCATTTTTAGAGTTAAAAACATGCCGTTAAAGAGTGGAAACCCAAACCAGCCCCCCAACGACCCCGTAGGAGGCACGAACACCTCGCACGGGACCAATGTAACTTGTAGGAACTGACCGCGTAGTCCCGGGTCGCTCGGTTTGAGAGTATGACGATAATCTGCAAAAATCACATTTAAGACTTAAAAACATGTCGTTAAAGGGTGGAAACCCAAACCAGCCCCCCCAACGACCCCGTAGGAGGCACAAACGCCACGCACGGGACCAATGTAACATGTAGGAACTGACCGCGTAGTCCCGGGTCTCCCGATTTGATAGTATGACGATAATTTGCAAAAATCACACTTAGACTTAAAAACAAGCCGTTAAAGGGTGAAAACCCAAACCAACCCCCGATCGACCCTGTAGGAGGCACAAACGCCTCGCACGGGACCAATGTAACTTGTAGGAACTGACCGTGTAGTCCCGGGTCTCACGGTTTGAGAGTATGACGATAATTTGAAAAAATCACACTTAGACTTAAAAACAAGCCGTTAAAGGGTGAAAACCCAAACCAGCCCCCAAACGACCCCGTAGGAGACACGAACACCTCGTACGGGACCAATGTAACTTGTAGGAACTGACAGCGTAATCTCGGGTAACTCGATTTGAGAGTATGACGATAATTTGCAAAAATCACACTTAGACTTAAAAACAAGATATTAAGGGGTGAAAACTCAAACCAGCACCCAAACGACCCCGTAGGAGGCACGAACACCTTGCACGGGACCAATGTAACTTGTAGGAACTGACCGTGTAGTCTCGGGTCGCTCGGTTTGAGAGTATGATGATAATCTGCAAAAATCACTTTTAGAGTTAAAAACATGCCGTTAAAGAGTGGAAACCCAAACCAGCCCCCCAACGACCCCGTAGGAGGCACGAACACCTCGCACGGGACCAATGTAACTTGTAGGAACTGACCGTATAGTCCAGGGTCTCACGATTTGAGAGTATGACGATAATTTGAAAAAATCACACTTAGACTTAAAAATAAGCCGTTAAAGGGTGAAAACCCAAACCAGCCTCCAAACGACCCCGTAGGAGAAACGAACACCTCGTACGGGACCAATGTAACTTGTAGGAACTGACAGCGTAATCCCGGGTAACCCGATTTGAGGGTATGATGATAATTTGTAAAAATCACACTTAGACTTAAAAACAAGCTATTAAAGGGTGAAAACCCAAACCAGCCCCCAAACGATCCCGTAGGAGGCACGAACACCTTGCACGGGACCAATGTAACTTGTAGGAACTGACCGCGTAATCTCGGGTCGCTCGGTTTGAGAGTATGACGATAATCTGTAAAAATCACTTTTAGAGTTAAAAACATGCCGTTAAAGAGTGGAAACCCAAACCAGCCCCCCAACGACCCCGTAGGAGGCACGAACACCTCGCACGGGACCAATGTAACTTGTAGGAACTGACCGTCTAGTCCAGGGTCTCACGATTTAAGAGTATGACGATAATTTGAAAAAATCACACTTAGACTTAAAAATAAGCCGTTAAAGGGTGAAAACCCAAACCAGCCTCCAAACGACCCCGTAGGAGAAACGAACACCTCGTACGGGACCAATGTAACTTGTAGGAACTGACAGCGTAATCCCGGGTAACCCGATTTGAGGGTATGATGATAATTTGTAAAAATCACACTTAGACTTAAAAACAAGCTATTAAAGGGTGAAAACCCAAACCAGCCCCCAAACGATCCCGTAGGAGGCACGAACACCTTGCACGGGACCAATGTAACTTGTAGGAACTGACCGCGTAATCTCGGGTCGCTCGGTTTGAGAGTATGACGATAATCTGTAAAAATCACTTTTAGAGTTAAAAACATGCCGTTAAAGAGTGGAAACCCAAACCAGCCCCCCAACGACCCCGTAGGAGGCACGAACACCTCGCACGGGACCAATGTAACTTGTAGGAACTGACCGTCTAGTCCAGGGTCTCACGATTTAAGAGTATGACGATAATTTGAAAAAATCACACTTAGACTTAAAAATAAGCCGTTAAAGGGTGAAAACCCAAACCAGCCTCCAAACGACCCCGTAGGAGAAACGAACACCTCGTACGGGACCAATGTAACTTGTAGGAACTGACAGCGTAATCCCGGGTAACCCGATTTGAGGGTATGACGATAATTTGCAAAAATTACACTTAGACTTAAAAACAAGTTATTAAAGGGTGAAAACCCAAACCAGCCCCCAAACGATCCCGTAGGAGGCACGAACACCTTGCACGGGACCAATGTAACTTGTAGGAACTGACCGCGTAATCTCCGGTCGCTCGGTTTGAGAGTATGACGATAATCTGTAAAAATCACTTTTAGAGTTAAAAACATGTCGTTAAAGAGTGGAAACCCAAACCAGCCCCCCAACGACCCCGTAGGAGGCACGAACACCTCGCACGGGACCAATGTAACTTGTAGGAATTGACCGCGTAGTCCCGGGTCGCTCGGTTTGAGAGTATGACGATAATCTGCAAAAATCACACTTAGACTTAAAAAAATGCCGTTAAAGGGTGGAAACCCAAACCAGCACCCCAACGACCCCGTAGGAGGCACAAACGCCTCCCACGGGACCAATGTAACATGTAGGAACTGACCGCGTAGTCCCGGGTCTCCCGATTTGATAGTATGACGATAATTTGCAAAAATCATACTTAGACTTAAAAACAAGTTGTTAAAGTGTGAAAACCCAAACAAACCCCCGATCGACCCTGTAGGATGCACAAATACCTCGCACGGGACCAATGTAACTTGTAGGAACTGACCGTGTAGTCCCGGGTCTCACGATTTAAGAGTATGACGATAATTTGAAAAAATCACACTTAGACTTAAAAACAAGTCGTTAAAGGGTGAAAACCCAAACCAGCCCCCAAACGACCCCGTAGGAGACACGAACACCTCGTACGGGACCAATGTAACTTGTATGAACTGACAGCGTAATCCCGGGTAACCCGATTTGAGAGTATGACGATAATTTGCAAAAATCACACTTAGACTTAAAAACAAGCTATTAAAGGGTAAAAACCCAAACCAGCCGCCCAACGACCCCGTAGGAGGCACGAACACCTCGCACGGGACCAATGTAACTTGTAGGAACTGACCGCGTAGTCCCGGGTCTCCCGGTTTGATAGTATGACGATAGTTTGCAAAAATCATACTTAGGCTTAAAAACAAGTCGTTAAAGGATGAAAACCCAAACAAACCCCCGATCGACCCTGTAGGAGGCACAAATACCTCGCACGGGACCAATGTAACTTGTAGGATTTGACCGTGTAGTCCCGGGTCTCACGGTTTGAGAGTATGAGGATAATTTGAAAAAATCACACTTAGACTTAAAAACAAGCCGTTAAAGGGTGAAAACCCAAACCAGCCCCCAAACGACCCCGTAGGAGACACGAACACCTCGTACGGGACCAATGTAACTTGTAGGAACTGACAGCGTAATCTCGGGTAACTCGATTTGAGAGTATGACGATAATTTGCAAAAATCACACTTAGACTTAAAAACAAGCTATTAATGGGTGAAAACCCAAACGACCCCGTAGGAGGCACGAACACCTTGCACGGGACCAATGTTACTTGTAGGAACTGACCGCGTAGTCTCGGGTCGCTCGCTTTGAGAGTATGATGATAATCTGCAAAAATCACTTTTAGAGTTATTAACATGCCGTTAAAGAGTGGAAACCCAAACCAGCCCCCCAGCGACCCCGTAGGAGGTACGAACACCTCGCACGGGACCAATGTAACTTGTAGGAACTGACCGTATAGTCCAGGGTCTCACGATTTGAGAGTATGACGATAATTTGAAAAAATCACAATTAGACTTAAAAACAAGCCGTTAAAGGGTGAAAACCCAAACCAGCCTCCAAACGACCCCGTAGGAGAAACGAACACCTCGTACAGGACCAATGTAACTTGTAGGAACTGACAGCGTAATCCCGGGTAACCTGATTTGAGGGTATGATGATAATTTGCAAAAATCACACTTAGACTTAAAAACAAGCTATTAAAGGGTGAAAACCCAAACCAGCCCCCAAACGACCCCGTAGGAGGCACGAACACCTTGCACGGGACCAATGTAACTTGTAGGAACTGACCGCGTAGTCTCGGGTCGCTCGGTTTGAGAGTATGACGATAATCTGCAAAAATCACTTTTAGAGTTAAAAACATGCCGTTAAAGAGTGGAAACCCAAACCAGCCCCCCAACGACCCCGTAGGAGGCACGAACACCTCGCACGGGACCAATGTAACTTGTAGGAATTGAACGCGTAGTCCCGGGTCGCTCGGTTTGAGAGTATGATGATAATCTGTGAAAATCAAACTTAGACTTAAAAACATGTCGTTAAAGGGTGGAAACCCAAACCAGCCCCCCAACGACCCCGTAGGAGGCACAAACGCCTCGCACGGGACCAATGTAACTTGTAGGAACTGATCGCGTAGTCCCGGGTCTCCCGGTTTGATAGTATGACGATAGTTTGCAAAAATCATACTTAGACTTAAAAACAAGTCGTTAAAGGGTGAAAACCCAAACAAACCCCCGATCGACCCTGTAGGAGGCACAAATACCTCGCACGGGACGAATGTAACTTGTAGGATTTGACCGTGTAGTCCCGGGTCTCACGGTTTGAGAGTATGAGGATAATTTGAAAAAATCACACTTAGACTTTAAAACAAGCCGTTAAAGGGTGAAAACCCAAACCATCCCCCAAACGACCCCGTAGGAGACACGAACACCTCGTACGGGACCAATGTAACTTGTAGGAACTGACAGCGTAATCCCGGGTAACCCGATTTGAGAGTATGATGATAATTTGCAAAAATCACACTTAGACTTAAAAACAAGCTATTAAAGGGTAAAAACCCAAACCAGCACCCAAAAGACCCCGTAGGAGGCACGAACACCTTGTTCGGGACCAATGTAACTTGTAGGAACTGACCGCGTAGTCTCGGGTCGCTCGGTTTGAGAGTATGATGATAATCTACAAAAATCACTTTTAGAGTTAAAAACATGCCGTTAAAGAGTGGAAACCCAAACCAGCCCCCCAACGACCCCGTAGGAGGCACGAACACCTCGCACGGGACCAATGTAACTTGTATGAACTGACCGCGTAGTCCCGGGTCGCTCGGTTTGAGAGTATGACGATAATCTGCAAAAATCACACTTAGACTTAAAAACATGCCGTTAAAGGGTGGAAACCAAAACCAGCCGCCCAACGATCCCGTAGGAGGCACAAACGCCTCGCACGGGACTAATGTAACTTGTAGGAATTGATCGCGTAGTCCCGGGTCTCCCGGTTTGATAGTATGACGATAATTTGTAAAAATCACACTTAGACTTAGAAACAAGCCATTAAAAGGTGAAAACCCAAACCAACCCCCGATCGACCCTGTAGGAGGCACAAATACCTCGTACGGGACCAATGTAACTTGTAGAAACTGACCGTGTAGTCTCGGGTCTCACAGTTTGAGAGTATGAAGATAATTTGCAAAAATCACACTTAGACTTAAAAATAAGTCGTTAAAGGGTGAAAACCCAAACCAACCCCCAAACGACCCCGTAGGAGGCACGAACACCTCGCACGGGACCAATGTAACTTGTAGGAACTGACTGCATAATCCCGGGTATCCCGGTTTAAGAGTATGACGATAATTTGCAAAAATCACACTTAGACTTAAAAACAAGCCATTAAAGGGTGAAAACCTAAACCAGCCCCCAAACGACCCCGTAGGAGGCACGAACACCTCGTACGGGACCAATGTAACTTGTAGGAATTGACCACGTAATCCCGGGTATCCCGGTTTGAGAGTATGATGATAATTTGCAAAAATCACACTTAGACTTAAAAACATGCTGTTAAAGAGTGAAAATCCTAACCAGCCCCCAAAGGACCCCGTAGGAGGCACGAACACCTCGCACGGGACCAATGTAACTTGTAGGAACTGACCGCGTAGTCCCGGTTCGCTCGGTTTGAGAGTATGACGATAATCTGCAAAAATCACACTAAAAGTTAAAAACATGCCGTTAAAGGGTGAAAACCTATACCAGCCCCCAAACGGCTCCGTAGGAGGCACGCACACCTCGCACGGGACCAATGTAACTTGTAGGAACTGACCGCGTAGTCCCGGGTCGCTCGGTTTGAGAGTATGACGATAATCTGCAAAAATCACACTTAGAGTTAAAAACATGCCGTTAAAGGGTGAAAACCCAAACTAGCCCCCCAACAACCTCGTGGGAGGCACGAACACCTCGCACGGGACCAATGCAACTTGTAGGAACTGGTCGCGTAGTCCCGGGTCTCCCGGTTTGATAGTATGACGATAATTTGCAAAAATCACACTTAGACTTAAAAACAAGCCGTTAAAGGGTGAAAACCCAAACCAACCCCCCATCGATCCCGTAGGAGGCACGAACACCTCGCACGGGTTCAATGTAACTTGTAGGAACTGGGCGCATAGTCCCGGGTCTCTCGGTTTAAGAGAATGATGATAATTTTCAAAAATCACACTTAGACTTAAAAACAAGCCGTTAAAGTGTGAAAACTCAAACCAGCCCCCCATCGACCCCGTAGGAGGCACGAACACCTCGCACATGACCAATGTGACTTGTAGGAACTGACCGCGTAGTCTCGGGTCTCCCGGTTTGAGAGGATGACCATAATTTGCAAAAATCACACTTAGAGTTAAAAACATGCCGTTAAAGGGTGAAAACCCAAACCAGCCCACCAACGTCCTCGTAGGAGACATGAACACCTCGCACGGGACCGATGTAACTTGTAGGAACTGACCCCGTAGTCTCGGGTCTCCCGATTTGAGAGTATGATGATAATTTCCACTCATATATGTAATTTTATAGTTTAAGTAAAAAAAAAATTTGCAAATTATTGGGTTACTAATATCGTATCTTTTTTGTATCCTATTTTTTTTTTGCAGGATAACAGTTTATCGTTGGCATTTATTCACGTGGAACACACAGAGAACTCAATGGTTTACAACAAGGGATTTATTCATGATTCCATTTTTTTGTGTCATGGTCGTGCGGTCTTTTGTTGTTTTATTGTTGAGTTTTATGGCCTTGCAGGCTTTTGTAAGTTAATTGTTATATTTTGTGGCCGTGCGGGCTTTATATTAGGCAGGTTTTGTATTAACAGGTTTTGGAATGTCCAAAAAATAGAGGAAACTCTGCCCAATTTTTTTTGGGCATGTGAACTATTAAAGACTTGTAATATTTTGAAGTTTGTATTTACATTGATTTATTAACAACGTGCAATATTATTAATTTGTGAATTTTGTGCTTTCAAATAATTTTTTTTTTTATAAAAAATTTGGCACAGTTCAAAACCGTGGCAAAAATGTATCATATTTTGGCACGATTTTGAACTGTGCCAAAATTTTTTAAACTGTTCTGAATCTGGCACAGTTAAAAACTGTGCCAAAAGTGTGCCAGAAATATCAAATTCTGGCACGGTTTAAAAGTGTGCCAGAAGTGTTCCTGTTTGACCAAATCTGGCACACTTTTGAGTCGTGCCAGAAAAAAATTGCCATTTTGGAACACCTGATTCTGGCACAGTTCAAAACCGTGCCAGATTTGATCTGGCACAGTTTTAAACCGTGCCAGATTCCTGTTTTTGGTGTAGTGAATGTATATATATTATACGAGTGCTTAATATATATATCTGAAATTTGGGGAATTTAAACTGTTGCCGTGATATGGTAAGTGAGAAATAATTCTGGACTATAAATCGAAAATACTTGTTTGAAAAGTATAATATGACACGGGGAAACTTTATATATAAATGAAGTTAAAACGAGAGTTGAGCTACTAATTGGTAGTATCTTTAAACAATGATATTGTTTGGTTTTGTAATCTTATGAGTAACTGAGATAAACTAAATTGTTGGGAAGGTTAGTATGATAAAATAATAAGATAAACCGTTGGGAAGGTTAGTGCGATAGGTGTGCACATTAGAAGAGAGGTGAGAATTTCTCAAGAGAGTGTCGAACTAATATGTTGTTGCATTGGCCTGTATCAATTTAAATACTTGCTAAACGAATTTTAAATCATACACACTATCGGGCTCTGACCCGTTTCTTTTCTCTCTCTCTCTTGTATATATATGTATGTATTACAGGTGCCCAGCCACAGGGGCGTCTTGCTTAGGATCGCTTGGAAGGAACGCGCTGCAGCTTAAGTGGGAGTTGCAGGTCTCTTGATTAGACGACTTCGTTCATTCAGATCCACTCTTAGTATTTCCATTTAGATGGGCATGTGTAGCCTTTTCCATTATTTCATTGTTATTGGACATTTGTATTTCAGTTATTTCCGGTACTGTTTACTATGGGTTTTATTCAGTGGATGTATTACTTTAGATTTCGCATGTTGACATTCGATTGACGAATGTTTTAAATTAATTGGATTATGTTCCAGGTTTATTGTGGTGTGATCCTTATTTATTGAAATGTTGTTAATAAATAAATAAATAATTTTCTTTAAATAAAATTTGGAAAGTAATGTTTAAATATGGTTTTGACACTTAGCTTAATTATTTTAGGGTGTTAAATTGGAAAATTTATTTTACGACAGTGATGCTAAGAATGAACCAACTGTTCGCCTTGATTTAATTTAATAAAGGAGTGATCGCCCTGTATTTAATTAGGCGGGGTGTCACACATTCCTTAAGATGTTTTTAGTTTATGTGTCAAATATACCTTTTCGGTTGGCTTTCGCTTAGAAGTGACTTCTTAACACCATAGGAATTTCAAACCTAACATATTAGCCTCCTAAACACTTTCAAATCTAAGGCTATATAATTATATGTTCAATGCTCTTCCAAACCAAGAGTGACAACTTTGAGAAATATTTTAGCTGAACAAAACATTTCAAATATTTGAGAGCTATATTTCTTTTAACCCTCTTCTTTGAGTTCTTCAAGCCATTGCTTTTTGGGTTTTCCTTTTGAGAAAACCTTATAGGTTTATTTACTCATCTTTGTATTCAAAAATAATTTTTTAAACATTTGTTAATGAGTAGATTTTTCCTCTTCTTTGGCTTGAAAAAAAATCATTTTGAGATTTAGAGCACCATACCTTTATAATACACCAATTTAACCTTTTTAGACACCTTTAAATATATTGATGTAGATTTTTTAGTCACTTGAAAGTTCAATTTTTGGAACAAGTTTCTTCAACGTTAAAGAAGAATTTTTTGGTGAAAGATTTAACGACATTAGTCATGGATCAAAATCAATTGCAGTTTTGTAGTGTTCTTCAACTTTCGACGCTCTCCTCAGAGGATAAAATATGAAAGAGTTTCTAATCAGCTTGAAGGTTGTAAGTCTTTTTGTTTTAGTTGTAATACTCTATCGTCATACATTTTTCGTTCTTATCGGCCCGAGATTTTTCCCCCGTACATGCGGTTTTGTGCTTATTTTACTTTTCTGTATCTTTTAGAATCATTGCCTTAATTAAAGAACATAAAATTTGGCTTAAAAAATCTAGTACAATATTTAGTTACATAGATTTTCAAATTGTTAACCCTTTTGCAATAATAAATTATTACTTTGTTTTCTTATATTTGGTGAATTAATTTTTATTTGGGTAGTTACCGTCAAGAGGCACACTTTCATTATTATTAATTTATTTGGAGAAATTAAATTATATATTAATGAATCATAATTTAATAATAATGTTCTGATTTATATTTATACTTTGAGTAAGTAACATTGGACTAGACTTTGGTGGATACAGAGACTCGGAGTGGTGTCTTGATTATGCCAGATTGGGCTCCAGGTTAGGTAACACGTTGGCTAGGTTTTGGAAGCATCTGAGTAGTGTTCTAGTATTTTTAGAGGTCTTAAATTAGGCATGTAGAAGAACTACAGGATTTAGAGGAAAAAAGATATTTAACCAACATTAATAATATATCATACCATAAGACAAAATTCTAGCTTATAAAAGAGATCTTAGGGGAGCAAGGGTATAAACAAGAGGAGCCTAACTAGAGATATGATCATCTGATTTAATGTAAGGGGTAACTTTCTTTACTACGTGTTATATGTAACTTGTTATACTCGATTATTGTTTTGATTTACACTGGGTTAGTCACATATTACGTTAAGATTTCGTGCAAAATCATGGAATACATTAATTTTAATCTTGTTGAATTTTTAGAACTATTCATATTTCCTATAGGATTGATCTAGTACGATGATTCCCATGAATAAATTGATATTTATATAATTCATATATGTTTTAAATGCTAGTTTCATAATTAAGAAAACTGTTATTAAATACATGCTCAAATTGATGATTAAGTCTTTGTTTTTATGGATTTAACCTTGTTAATGATTACATGATGTTAAAAATGTGTTAAGGATCGTTTAGATATGACATTTTGGATGTTTTGGAAATGATTATAAGTTAAAATGACCCTTAATGATGATATGGTGTGAATAAAATTATTTATGTTAGGTTTTGGACCAATTTTTTTATTACGAAGTCATTTCAAGGACACGGTAGTAGGGTTGATCGATCGGGCTAAGGAGGATGAACGATTCAAGGTAGCAAATTGTTGCCTCTATATTGTTTTTGTTGAGGAGTTATCTAGAACTTAGAGTTTTGACCTAAGTTGTTTCCTGAGGGTTTTAACTATTTAATTAGGGTTTTAATCTTATGGCTTATGTGGAGATTATGGTTAGGATGGTATACCATATTTATTTACAAATATTGTAGAATTATATGCTTTGCATATTATTTGTGGGATTGTTCATGGGGCAGGGTACTAAGCCTTGGATGATGATGCAAGTTTCATATAGGTCTATATCCTAATCCTACGTGTAATTAATCAACCATCTCGCGAGAGGTAGACATATGAGGTGTGATCGTTATGCAATCTTTGTATGTGATTACACGGTGATGTGACAATGTAGTGATATCTCTATTTTTTTATGTGTTTATTTGCAATCCATTTGGAGTGGGACATCCTATGGATTGACCCAATAGAGGCACGAGAGGGGCCCCGAAATATTATTTCCTTTATGTTATGCTTATATGTATAGTTAGTCCAACGATGGGCATATTTATACGAGGGTACAAGATTATGATATTAAAATTATGATAATATGCTTGTTTTATAGGTCATGGGGCAGTATATGGGTACTACATATACGTATAACACTTGGTAAACCATTAGTGATTATAACATTGTTCTTGGACACTTGATAGATATTATTTATCTAATTATGTGGAACTTACTAGTTACTTGCATAGTGGATAGTTGACCAAATAGGGAAGTTATGGGCTCAGTTATGTGGATAATGTATATTATAATAGTTAGACTAATGATGGGTATGATGTACCGATATATTGAGTAGTACCGTAGTTGACCTATCAATGGGTAGCTTATGTGGGTAATGTGTGTGATAGTATTTATCCATATAGAAAGATTTGAACTATTTGGACAATATGTGAGTGGATATTAGTCTTAATGCATTATTTCCAATGATGATTTTATGTTATATAGAAGTTAAGAGTCACATAGAGTACAAACGTAGTTTTGGGGACTTGTGTACTTACGTTCTTAGTATAATTCCCACAACTATTTTCATAATTTTATGAAGTTTACAATAATCGTAACCATGCATGTATGCGTAACATTTTAAGGTAATTAGATTGAGGAATACATATGCTAAGTATGAAGGCTTATAGGTCTGAAATGTGAAATTCATGAAAAGTTTGAGCTTAATAAAAATGCCTCCTCCCAACCAATCGGATCAATCCAAAAATAATTTTGGATCGATCCGGTTGGTCTGAGACAATAAATCAGTTACTTTTGAGTTATCAAATTTTGGTTGGTTTGGGGTGTTGAGTTGTTAACTTTCGAGAGGTTTTCAACCAAGTTTTCTTATGGTCTAACTATATTTAGTTGATGGGCTTGCCATAAGTTTTAACTGGGTCATTTAAATTAGTTAGATATGTATGTGTGTGTGTATGTGTGTGTGTGTGTATGTAAGAGAGAGAGATGGTGGGGGAGGGAGGTAGACGAGTTCATTTCCTACTCTCATTTCTTTAACAAAAATCAGTTGAATCATTTCTCTAAAATCTTCCATTTTGAAGGGTTGCCCCACCATGATTTCCCCCACATTTTTACCAAGCTATACCTGAATTATTCCTCTTCCATTACCAAAGGTTAAATAGAGTTGTATTGGTGTCTTTGGAGATGAATATGGGTTATTTTGGGGTGAAATTGAAGTAGGTTTTGTGAAGAGAGAATTTTTCATACAGTTGAAGGTGTAGCAGGAAGATGGGTTTGGGAGCAAGAAGCAGGAAAAAGCAATGAGAAGCTTGGTAACTCTCTTAAGGCCATCTTTAGAGGTGGGGGTTTCTCTCTTCGCAACCATTTCATCCTTTATTTAAGCCCAGTTGAGGTGGAAAATTATGTCTTGTTACATTTACTAATATATTCAAGCCCTTAAATCATGATTATTACATATGTGAGAATATATATATATATATATATATATACATATATATATAGAGAGAGAGAGAGAATTCAAGTATTCTAACATTTTAGTCGAATATTGTAACAACCCGCCCTTTTGGAGACGATTAAATTCCATAATTAAAAATAAATTGGAATTTGGGGAATTTTCTTAAATAGTAATTTTTGGGATTTTCGAGGATTAAATGGTTTTCGATGGAAGTTGTAATTACTTTTGGGACTAATTAGGTCGAAGAAATTTAATTATATGTCGTCGTGGAGAAAAGTGACAAAAAGGTAAAATTTTAATTAGAAAACCCGCATAAAGTTATTTTGGGTTGAAATAGTGATTTGCGGTCAAGTACCTCGGATGAAAATTTCGACTGCGCCATGAGTCTCGGAAAGTCCGAGATAGTCGGAAAAGAGTGTCCAATTTTCAAAAATGAGTTTCGGCTAATTTTAGAGGTAAAAGTAACTCGTAATTGGGTAAACGAGTCGTTTTTGGATTTTAAGGGGTTAAACCTTTTTCTTTCTATATAAAGAGAGGGAGAGGGAGAAAATGAGAAAGAAAGAAGAGAAAAGAGAGAGAAGAGAGAGAGGAAGAAGAAAAGAGGAAGAAAAGGGGAGATTCCGGCCTACCTCCGCGGGATTCGGCTCGAGGTCGTCGGATTATATCCACGAGGCAAGTGTTTACTTGCTTTATTTATCTTTTTGAACAAATATCTCATACCCTAGTTTGGTATAAACAAACCCTAATGATTTTGGGGTGGGTTATCGTGGATAAAACGGATTTTTGGGAGTTAAAACAATTAAACCCCAGATAATATTTCAATTTATGGAACTTAGGTTTTAACCTAAATTAATTGGTGGCTTTGGGTTCTAGGATGTTTATAACCCTTAATATATGTGTATTTGTAGTTGGTTGAGGTTGTAGGACGTTGGGTGAGGCGACAAAAGCTTGGGAGAAGCTTTAATGGCCGAAATCGTCTCGGAGAAGATGATGAATAGTAACCCGTCACTTTAGGGGGCCTTTTTGGCCAGGAAAAGAATCGATTTAGCTTTCGGCCAAAACACGAAAGTTGTAGATCTTTTCGATACGGTCACGTGGGCGCTGACCACTTATTTTTTTATTTTTCTACGATTTGATATGATTTTTACAAGATGACAGCTCCGGGTTGAAATCATCAACTCGGGAATTGGAAAAATTACGGCTAGAATTAATCGTGTATATGTGTGCGATTATTTTTGGTGTAGTTTAGAAACCCCGTTAATGAATTTGGGTGGTTGGATTAAGGAATTGAGGAATTTTAATTTGGGAGACCTGGTGTGACCGGTCGACCGCGCCCCTAAGTCCGGTCGACCGCGTCAAGAAGAAAGGGCCTACTGCTTTGTTTCGTAGGCTTATTTGTAACCCGCGGTCAACCGGGGGTCTAGGACCGGTCGACCGGTGCCCTGTTTTCAGTCCAAGATTTTGGAGATTAGGATTATTTCTCCTTTTTGAGTTTAATGTTTTAAGGGCCTTCCAAATTAGAGATTATGGAGGGTTATGTCCTAAAGGACATGAGGAATTGGGAGTGTATATATATGTGTATATTCACTTAGAGTGAATTAGTATAATTGGAGATATCCAAATGAATCCGTAGATGGGATTTTGATATATATTACTTATTAAAGTAAGAATATACTTTGGGTTTAGTATTATGCATATATGAATGCATGATTATGATTCTTTGAGAGAATCTTTGGGATTATTGGTCATCGATAGATGGTCTCGCAAATATGGCCATTTTTATATATTCAGGTAGGAATATATGGTATATATATACAATGTGATTAAAGTATATATATGAATTAAGGGAAATGACTTTTGAAAATGTAAAAATAAATGTTTTCAAAAAGGAAAGATAAATGATTTTCTTAATTAATAAAAATGAGGATACACACCTCTCTAAATCGCTATCATAAGGGAAGTTGCGTGCATATGGTGAAGCCCCCTGACAAATTAAAGCAGGGTGGATATAGTCCTATAGGCCATATGAGCGTTTGTTGTATTTTTTCTGCGCTGGTTAGGAGATTCCGGGTGTGGTCTTGACTATCCCGCAGGCATATGGCCGCTTCCCGACGTCTTGCGATGTAGGATCCCAGGTTGTCTTGATTATAGGCCCTGGAAGATGATAGCCATTTAGGGGCGCGCACAGTGGAGAAATCCAGACGGGCGGTCTTAGAACGCGTTATATATTAAAGCAATTCATGATAATGGATTGGCTTTAATTACATTTCCTGGATATAGGAAGGGAAATGGGATAAAGGTTTGGCTTCGGTAACACTCCCGGATGGAAGAAGGGTTGTGGAAGCATATGATATGATCAAAGCATTTTTATGATAATGAAAATGGCTTTGAATACATTTCCTGAATATAAAAAGGGAAATGGGATATTTTGAAACGAAAAAACATTTTTATGATAATAAAATTGGCTTTTAAAAAGGTATATGATTTGTTAAAGCAATTCATGATAATGAATTGGCTTTTAAATACATTTCCTGGATATGAGAAGGGAAATGGAAGGTTTTGAAATAAAAATGATAAGTATTGATAAATACTTTGTAAATGAATTCTCATTCCGGGAGATAGATCCGGATGTATATGGTAATATGTATATATAAATGGATGAATCGAGTACCGAGGGTCTAATGGATCCCGATGATCGACCTTGTCGCATAGTAGTGTATCGGGGGGGTTCCTTGTTTGGATTTCGCTTTGCGAGACACCCCACGCACGAATATGGCAATGTGTTGAGACTGGGGAGAAGTTTAATCCTTAGTGCTCTAATATTATAAATGCTTATGGTATATATTTATATATATCTTTCTGTACTGAGGGACTGGCGGATCTCGACGATCGACCGTGCCGCGTAGTAGTGTATCGGGGGGTTCCTTGTTTGGATTTCGCTTTGCGAGACACCCCACGCACGAACATGGCATAGCGTTGAGACTGGGGTGAAGTTTAGCCCTTAGTACATTGCTTGGACTATCTAGGATTGATAGTGGGTTGGTGATAGACTAGTTTAGCAGGATAGCTTTACTAGGAGGTTTAGAGGGATGCGCTAGGAGTGCACTGTTAGTGGAGAGGTGAGGGGTATCTCATGGGAGTGCGATACCAAACTTAAATATGAGGTAAAACCTTTTTCAAAATAATAAGGCATTTATGCACTTGCTAAATATTTTCAAAACTCGGGCTCTGACCCGTTTATCTACTTTTCCTTTCTTGCTATATATATATATTATATATATATATATAGGTGTCCAGACACAGGGACACCTGGATGGCACTTCCTTCGAGTCAGACGTCAGCTGCAGCAGTTGTGGATGCGTGCAGGATTTTCAGTAGATGCTTCCATTCTTGTAATCTAGATAGGAGGTATTGTATAAACAATCGGGCCAATGGTCCAACTGCATTTATTTATTCTTTTAGTACATCATTCGATATGGTTGTATATTTTGACCGAGTGTTCGGTTACTTTATTTCATTTACGCATAAACTGTGTGGATGTTTTATTTACAGTTGGTAAAAATAGTAGTAAAGTTAAAATTTTGACACCGGCCTAATAGGTTATTAGTAATTAAATGGATTTTCGACAGTGATGCTAAGAATGATCCATATGAGACTCCTGTTTTAATTTAATATTGGAGTGATCGCCCGGTATCTTATTAGGCGGGGTGTCACAGATGGTATCAGAGCCAGGTTCTAGTGTCCTGAGGAATCTGTGCGGACGTACTACGCTTTCAGCGTTGCTCTCGATTTATTATAGAGCCTCAGGAATAGGATTGTTGATTTCTCTTGTGAGATTTCGTTCTCCCGCCATATTATGAGATTATAGAAATCTTTTGCGCGCTCGTTTGAGAATCGTGTGCGGAGCTTGGATGGCAGCAGGAGGTGAGGCTTAGCTGGAGCAGCTGGTAGAAGGTTGGGATGAGGACCTTAGTAGAGGTCACTCTCCTTATGGTAATTGTTACGGATTTTGGCGGCAACTACTAAAGAATGGTAGTTAGGAGTACCGCTGAAGTTGAGAGTGGTACTAAAGTTAAATTCCTCATTGAAGTTGAGGGTTCGAAAGGGATCTTACGGATAGTTCTAACCGTGAGTCCCCATGAATCAGCAGGATGAGGAGAATGCTGTTTTGGGAATTATTCGCCTAAGGTTCAGCCAGAGGCCGACGGTGAATAAAGAGTATTATGGCTAAGTGAACCTTGTACCTAAGTGAGTTAGGTGCAATGAATATTGAGTCCTTTCCAAGAAGGATGGGCTCACTAAAGAATGGGTATGTTCGAGGACCCCATGGTTGGACATCCACTCGGGGAATTTGTTAAAATGAAGTTGTTGTTATGAGTTTTACCTCAATTGAGGAGGTATATTTGGCGTGACTAGATAAAGTCGTGGTATTAGTTAGCCCTAGACTCGTGTGTGTAATTTGAGTTATGGCGTCACGATAACATAATAACATGTATGTCTATGTATTTTTCCGCGATAGCGGGATTTTGTTTTCCTTCACTCGTCATAGAGGCGGGTGTTTATATTTTATATATTGTATAAAATGTTGGTATTTTTGGAACGATAGCAGGCTAATGATGGCAAGACTATCGTGTCCATGGTTCCTGGAGGGAACGGGTTGTAGTTGCGGTGTCTCACCTAGATATAGGTTGAGTTCACCTTATTTTTTATGGGTTAATGGAACTTCAATGAGAAGAGGTTTCCTTATCGTGATTTGGGTTTATGGTGACCTTATATATATGATTTAAGGCCGCAGGATTTTCGTTGAGCTAAACATAAAGCTCATTATTGTTTGCGCAAGGACTTAAAAATAAATGCGAGCGCAGGGTGGTATGACTCTTAGTTAGAGATAGGAGTTCAGACCACCTTTTTGTTGGATTAGGGGATATGGATATCCCGGTTGAATGTTGAAATGACGGAACTCCATAACCAACGAAGTCAAGGGTTAATGTGTGGAGGGGTTCCTTGTTTGGATTTCGCTTTGCGAGATACTCCACACATGACTCTTAACGGCGTCGGGAGTGGGGAGCTGTTATGGGATACAAGGATGTTGGTTTTGTGGAAAGGTATTATAGTGTGGATGAACCACTATAGGCTATGAGCCACATGATGTTGATATACTATGGAAAGATTGTGCTATGGAAAAGCACTAAAGTGGTCCCCTCGCCACAAGTGGGTGGGTGAGGTTGGACTTAGAGAAATTGATTTGAGGGCAATAGTCAGGCCTTAATGAAAAGGCAAATTTTGAGGAGATACATTTTGGGTAGTATGTTCGTGACACTTTTACAAAAAGTGGGCACTTCGATTGATTAGGTTTCCTTCCGTATGGGCGGAAGGATAAGATAGTAGAAATGCGTTCGTAGTTTAGCGTAGGCAGTATTTAGGACGTCCCGCTGGTGTGCCTTAGGTCGCTATATCTCGATGACCGACTACGCGAGGGAGTAGTGTAACGGGAGGGTTCCTTGTTTGGATTTCGCCTTGGCGAGACGTCCCACGCATGAAACCAAGCAATTGTCGGGAGTTGAGAGAGGCCTTGGGGACTAGGGACATACTTAGGATTATAGTAGTTTTGCGTATGTAGTACATCGCATAGACCTTAGTATTATTAGGATGTAAGTTTAGTATAGTTAGTGGCGAATTGAATTGAATTTCAAGGTTTGGGAGGACCCATAGGTGAGTATTTCACCGAGGAAAGGAGATCCTTATTGGGAGAGAGTGTTACGTGTCAGACGTTCACTACGGATGTGCACAAATTGGAAAGGTGTATGGGCACCTTGGTAAGATGGTTTTATATACCGCCTGGAATAGAATGGCCGTAGTATATAAGGTTGAAATTTATGCCGATAGGCATTATAGATGATGGGTATTATGTGACGTATTAGAGTCACTTTACGATTGTGGTAGTCGTGTAGCATATGGTTGGGAACCATTGGGTTAGTATCGTTTCCCTTGAGAAATTAGGATTTGGAATGATCCTAGTTATATGGTGTAGGTTGTATCCGAATTTCGAGGACGAAATTCTGTTGTAAGGGGGGGAGTATGTAACAACCCGCCCTTTTGGAGACGATTAAATTCCATAATTAAAAATAAATTGGAATTTGGGGGATTTTCTTAAATAGTAATTTTTGGGATTTTCGAGGATTAAATGGTTTTCGATGGAAGTTGTAATTACTTTTGGGACTAATTAGGTCGAAGAAATTTTAATTATATGTCGTCGTGGAGAAAAATGACAAAAAGGTAAAATTTTAATTAGAAAACCCGCATAAAGTTATTTTGGGTTGAAATAGTGATTTGCGGTCAAGTACCTCGGATGAAAATTTCGACTGCGCCATGAGTCTCGGAATGTCCGAGATAGTCGAAAAAGAGTGTCCGATTTTCAAAAATGAGTTTCGACTAATTTTAGAGGTAAAAGTAACTCGTAATTGGGTAAACGAGTCGTTTTTGGATTTTAAGGGGTTAAACCCTTTTCTTTCTATATAAAGAGAGGGAGAGGGAGAAAAATAGAAAGAAAGAAGAGAAAAGAGAGAGAAGAGAGAGAGGAAGAAGAAAAGAGGAAGAAAAGGGAAGATTCCGGCCTACCTCCGCGGGATTCGGCTCGAGGTCGTCGGATTATATCCACGAGTCAAGTGTTTACTTGCTTTATTTATCTTTTTGCATAAATATCTCATACCGTAGTTTGGTATAAACAAACCCTAATGGTTTTGGGGTGGGGTATCGTGGATAAAATGGGTTTTTGGGAGTTAAAACAATTAAACCCCAGATAATATTTCAATTTATGGAACTTAGGTTTTAACCTAAATTAATTGGTGGTTTTGGGTTCTAGGATGTTTAGAGCCCTTAATATATGTGTATTTGTAGTTGGTTGAGGTTGTAGGACGTTGGGTGAGGCGACAAAAGCTTGGGAGAAGCTTTAATGGCCGAAATCGTCTCGGAGAAGATGATGAATAGTAACTCGTCACTTTAGGGGGCCTTTTTGGCTAGGAAAAGAATTGATTTAGCTTTGGGCAAAACACGAAAGTTGTAAATCTTTTCGATATGGTCGCGTGGGCGCCGACCACGTATTTTTCTAATTTTTTTACGATTTGATATGATTTTTACAAGATGACAGCTCCGGGTTGAAATCATCAAATCGGGAATTGGAAAAATTACGGCTAGAATTAATCGTGTAGATGTGTGCGATTATTTTTGGTGTAGTTTAGAAACCCCGTTAATGAATTTGGGTGGTTGGATTAAGGAATTGAGGAATTTTAATTTGGGAGACCTGGTGTGATCGGTCGACCGCGCCCCTAAGGCCGGTCGACTGCGTCAAGAAGAAAGGGCCTACTGCTTTGTTTCGTAGGCTTATTTGTAACCCGCGGTCGATCGGGGGTCTAGGACCGGTCGACCGGTGCCCTGTTTTCAGCCCAAGATTTTGGAGATTAGGATTATTTCTCCTTTTTGAGTTTAATGTTTTAAGGGCCTTCCAAATTAGAGATTATGGAGGGTTATGTCCTAAAGGACTTGGGGAATTGGGAGTGTATATATATGTGAATATTCACTTAGAGTGAATTAGTATAATTAGAGATATCCAAATAAATCCGTAGATGGGATTTTGATATATATTACTTATTAAAGTAAGAATATACTTTGGGTTTAGTATTATGCATATATGAATGCATGATTATGATTCTTTGAGAGAATCTTTGGGATTATTGGTCATCGATAGATGGTTTCGCAAATATGGCCATTTTTATATATTCAGGTTGGAATATATGGTATATATATATACTATGTGATTAAAGTATATATATGAATTAAGGGAAATGACTTTTGAAAATGTAAAAATAAATGTTTTCAAAAAGGAAAGATAAATGATTTTCTTAATTAATAAAAATGAGGATACACACCTCTCTAAATCGCTATCATAAGGGAAGTTGCGTGCATATGGTGAAGCCCCTTGACAAATTAACGCAGGGTGGATATAGTCCTATAGGCCATATGAGCGTTTGTTGTATTTTTTCTGCGCTGGTTAGGAGATTCTGGGTGTGGTCTTGACTATCCCGCAGGCATATGGCCGCTTCCCGACGTCTTGCGATGTAGGATCCCAGGTTGTCTTGATTATAGGCCCTGGAAGATGATAGCCATTTAGGGGCGCGCACAGTGGAGAAATTCGGACGGGCGGTCTTAGAATGCGTTATATATTAAAGCAATTCATGATAATGGATTGGCTTTAATTACATTTCCTGGATATAGGAAGGGAAATGGGATAAAGGTTTGGCTTCGGTAACACTCCCGGATGGAAGAAGGGTTGTGGAAGCATATGATATGATCAAAGCATTTTTATGATAATGAAAATGGCTTTGAATACATTTCCTGAATATAAAAAGGGAAATGGGATATTTTGAAACGGGAAAGCATTTTTATGATAATAAAATTGGCTTTTAAAAAGGTATATGATTTGTTAAAGCAATTCATGATAATGAATTGGCTTTTAAATACATTTCCTGGATATGAGAAGGGAAATGGAAGGTTTTGAAATAAAAATGATAAGTATTGATAAATACTTTGTAAATGAATTCTCATTCCGGGAGATAGATCCGGATGTATATGGTAATATGTATATATAAATGGATGAATCGAGTACCGAGGGTCTAATGGATCCCGATGATCGACCTTGTCGCATAGTAATGTATCGGGGGGCTTCCTTGTTTGGATTTCGCTTTGTGAGACACCCCACGCACGAATATGGCAATGCGTTGAGACTGGGGAGAAGTTTAATCCTTAGTGCTCTAATATTATAAATGCTTATGGTATATATTTATATATATCTTTCTGTACTGAGGGACTGGCGGATCTCGACGATCGACCGTGCCGCGTAGTAGTTTATCGGGGGGGTTCCTTGTTTGGATTTCGCTTTGTGAGACACCCCACGCACGAACATGGCATAGCGTTGAGACTGGGGTGAAGTTTAGCCCTTAGTACATTGCTTGGACTATCTAGGATTGATAGTGGGTTGGTGATAGACTAGTTTAGCAGGATAGCTTTACTAGGAGGTTTAGAGGGATGCGCTAGGAGTGCAATGTTAGTGGAGAGGTGAGGGGTATCTCATGGGAGTGCGATACCAAACTTAAATATGAGGTAAAACCTTTTTCAAAATAATAAGGCATTTATGCACTTGCTAAATATTTTCAAAACTCGGGCTCTGACCCGTTTATCTACTTTTCCTTTCTTGCTATATATATATATTATATATATATATATATATATATATATATATATATATATATATATATATATATATATATATATATATATATATATATATATATATAGGTGTCCAGACACAGGGACGCCTGGATGGCACTTCCTTCGAGTCAGACGTCAGCTGCAGCAGCTGTGGATGCGTGCAGGATTTTCAGTAGACGCTTCCATTCTTGTAATCTAGATAGGAGGTATTGTATAAACAATCGGGCCAATGGTCCAACTGCATTTATTTATTCTTTTAGTACATCATTCGATATGGTTGTATATTTTGACCGAGTGTTCGGTTACTTTATTTCATTTACGCATAAACTGTGTGGATGTTTTATTTACAGTTGGTAAAAATAGTAGTAAAGTTAAAATTTTGACACCGGCCTAATAGGTTATTAGTAATTAAATGGATTTTCGACAGTGATGCTAAGAATGATCCATATGAGACTCCTGTTTTAATTTAATATTGGAGTGATCGCCCGGTATCTTATTAGGCGGGGTGTCATAAATATAATATGATTTCACATGTTAATATGGGTTAAAATGGGTTCAAAGAAGAGTTTTAAAGATGTCAAGTTTTCAAAATATATTGTGGATACTTTTATGAAATAAAAATATTTGAAAGGATGTTATATGATATAAAATAAGGTTTTGCAAGTAAGATGTGTTCAAATTTATTTGAGAATGTTTGTGTAATAATATTCATGTTTTCATATGAATATATGGAAGAAATATGTGTTGAATGGGGTTTGACATAAAATTATGGCAATAATTATTTCAAAATATGTTTTACATAAAATGATATTATTTTATGTTAAGAATGGATAAGAAACATGATTTTATGTTCCAAAGTTGATATTTGGGTATAAAATGAGTATAAATCGAAGTAATGAATAAAACTAGTAACCTTGTAAAATGGACTTTTGATGTTGGTAAGCATAAGATTTTTGTCCAAAATATAAGGTGTATGTCGACATTTTTAACAAATTGAAGAATATGTTAAAAACTAAGGAATTTCAAGTGGGTTTCCAAGTTAAAATAAAATTCAAAATATAAAGTGAGATATTTTGTAAAGAAATCACACGTTAATGATATTATTTCATAAACTTTGTTTTACCTCATAATAATAAAATGTTTGGTTACATGTAAGCGTTTTAAGACACCAAAACTATAATTTTGTGTGTAAAGGTATCACAAAAATCACTTGTTACAATTTTGGAATAACTAGTAATATGTTAAGATGATCTTTAAGATGAAATTATTATGTTAATAATTTAAAGATAATGTTAGAATAATTAATGGACTTTACAGGTTGTAAGAAAGTACAAAAATACAATGGTCTGTCAAAAGGCTATAGGTTAAAATATGTTAAATTAGGGTGCTAACATCGACATGGATACGTGAAGGTGTTAAAAGTACGTTAAGTATTGTCAAATTAAGCCAATTGCAAAATGAACCCTAAAGTGGGTAAAATGAAGGCTTTCTTCAAGTAGCACATTTTGAGTAAATTTGTGAAGAATTATGCATTAGGGTTTAAATGAACGCTAGTGATCCTAAACTTAAGAAATTAAGGTAAAACTCTTGTTCACTAAAGTAATAATTGTAAAATTGTGGACTTAACATAAAGGACTCAAAATGTGAAAGATGTTTTCACAAGTGAGTACCGAGAATAATTAAGAAGGTCCCGGAGCCCTATGGTGAAAGACCTAAGATAACTAACTAGTAAATCATGACCCCTGAAATTTATGGTAGACAATGAAAGCTCGTAAACATAGATGGAATTATTGCTCACTCTTGGATAATAAATGAATAATTAGAATTGGTTAAAATTCCGAAAACAACAAATGAAATTAAATATTGACAATAAAGGGATTTAATGTGAATTCAATAAAGTCCATGGAAATAGTTAATTAGAAGATTATAATAGAGGATAAAGTATGAGTTATCAAGTGGCCTAAAGTGACATAACCCCAAGTTTAACTTGGTAATGTATTCTTAAAGGAGTACTTTAAGGGTGATCAGGTTAAGAATTATGAATAATTATCTTCAAACA
This sequence comes from Sambucus nigra, assembly GCA_949130495.1. NCBI lineage: Eukaryota > Viridiplantae > Streptophyta > Magnoliopsida > Dipsacales > Adoxaceae > Sambucus > Sambucus nigra. Next base: position 214,734,200 of record OX422214.1, on the reverse strand, counting down.
CTGGGTGTGGGTATTGAAACGATAATTAGGTAATTTAGTGATTTTTGTGAAATAAAATCGTCTTTCTTAGAGGGTAATAAAGAATGAATTTTCCTTAAATTAACCAGATTAAATTAATGGAATCAAGAGTTCTTGGTACAATATTAATGGAATGACTAAAAAAAATTATTTGTATAAAGTCTATGCATATATGGTCATATATACATTGCACATTCATACTAGTTATAGCTATGTTAAAGCATATGTTCTTTCCATCATTCAATTTTTTATTGCATTTTATCGGGAACCCATTGAGCGTTGCCTCACACACTTTATTTGTTATGGCATGATAAATGTGGTTGGGTATTTAAGAGTGTTTTACAAGTGGTCCTTACCCTATTATGTTAGTAGATCTGATTACTTGAACTCTCGAAGTACTCTAATGGGTTCTACAACTGTTATATTGTGATATATTTCTAGAAAACGAAATTCCATGCTAAATGTTGTAGCTTTTACTACATAAAAAGGAATAGAAATATATTTAGGGTAATTTTACATCACTTCACACTAATACAGCTGTACCAATTTGGGTTGACCCATGGGTGACCCATAAATTTGGGTCAGGGCATTATAGTTAGTCATTCCTAGAGTTAGGATTCCCTCAGTTACATGAGAGTTAAGATACATAGGGTGTGAGTGCCATAAGGTACGACATGAGAAGTAAATGAGTCTCGTTTAAAATAATTTTTAGGTATTCAACAATTGCAGGATCAAGGCTGAGCGGATTGATTGCAGAGTGAGCCTTATCAAATTATTAGAGTAGATGTAGAGGTACCTTTTATTGTATTTCCTTTGTAGTTCGACTTTGTACATTTTGTTATTTATTTGATGGGTCATAAGGTTCTAGAGTTATGCTTTATTCATTGGAATCTCATTCAAGATTTGAATTATGGAAATTAATATTACTTACTTATCCAGTTGTATTCAGTTGTATTTGTTATCTTGTTTTATTTACATATTTTATATACAGTTGTAGATGGTTTTAAACCCCTCAGTTATTTATCAGTGCTTATAATAATATAAATTGTTAAACGTCACCTATATTTGGCATATTAGGCAAGCCACCTTCTACATGGGAAAATAGGGGGTCTTACAAATCTAAGGAGAAAGAAAAATCTTAGAGAATCTCCAATGCATGGAAAAAAATTATGTAATGATATATTTTCTCCATTATTATTTAATTGTCTTTCCAAAATATAATAAAGTTATTCTGCAACATCAAAATCATGAACGAGCATATGTATGGTTAATGTGGCAAACCAATCACAGTGGGAGGGGCACGCGCAACAGTTGGAATGCCACAAGAAGTTAGTCTATTTTTTATTATTTTTAATTCAAAGTTTAATTAGAATATATTTTTTATTCAATGGTAGATTCATACAAATTAAACAAATAAATTATATTGAACAAAAACATATGCATGAAAACCAGAATGTTAAAATTGAGAGCACGAGCTTTCGATGTAGATACGCAATTAAAATTAAATTATTGATAGGGGGATAAAAATTAATCTATGGGTTAAAAACTTCCTAAAAGTGTATGGGACAAATTTTTTTTGTCAATATTGGAATTTAATCACATCTTATCTTTAATTTAAGAGAAATTATTCTATAACATCAAAAGATAAAACAATTCACATGACACCGGATGTGTAAGAAAAACCACACTAACGGAAAAAATCCTCGGGACGAAATGAACGACAAATGTACCACGTTAGAGTATTACAAATTGCAGAAAATAAATTACAATCCAATAACACATTGGCTGACTATCAACTCTTTTTCGCCATATTCTCTGAGGAGAGCGCTAATAACTAAAGTACGCTGTACAAGATCAACCAATTTTGGAATCGTCCAATGTATTCAAATCTAATGTCACCAAAATCTTCATTTAAAGTGGAAGATCATTTTGTTTCGATGCAATGGAACCAGTGATTAACCATCGACTACAACTAGGTTGTGGGATTAACCATCGACTACAACTAAGTTCACCAAAATATTATTTTTGCATTAGTATCTTATTTCATTAGATCACATATACTAACAACATACCTTTATTAATAGTATTTGCACATACTATATTTTTTATAGAAAAACAAAAACAAGAAAAAGAGAGTATATCGATAAATTCAAAGAGAGGGATTCTCATCTCATATTTTTAAAAAGCATTTCTATCTACGCATGCACATAAGTGAAATCCCCTGTTTGGATTTATGGATTGAACTCCACCCCGCGTTGTAAGTGAACTATGTGGAGTTTGGTGCCCTTTGGGCTACGTAGGAGTCTCAGGTAAATCTCGATAATCGATTCCTCTTCTACTCGTGTTTATAATATTGTTTTCATATTATATATTCGTAACAGATGCCATAGTCTTACATGCTTGTGTTTAATCAAACATATACCATCGTTCTCGTATAGCGATCGGTGATTTGGAAAGCACTCACATTATATTTTTATTATTATTTTCAGGACACTCCTAAGGATGATTTCACTCCATCCCTTTGCATGATGCGAGTTGAGTAATTCCATTCTTCATCTATATTATACACATAAGCACACACTTCACGGAATCTAATAGGAGAAGATTAACACATGCCCATGAGAGATCAAAAGGGCGAGATGTGTGCCTAACATATTCCCATTATGTAACTTAGTCCTCGAACCCTTGAACTACTTGGTTTTGCAAGCATCAACATTGTCCTTGATGCCTCTCTCTCAAGGTGGAAATATTTCTTTTGCCTGTTTTGTGCAAAATAGGCTGGCAACCCTATCTCTACATACTACCCCACAATGATGATAACCGAGCGCCCTGAGAAAGGGCGCAAACCCCGCTCGCGCACCGGACGAATGTCCAAAGTGGCGACTCTGCTGGGAACATTTTTTAAGAGGACTAGAATTTTTACATGTGTGTTATTCTTGTCTGCATGTGTGCGTATGCACCTACCTGTATGTTCCCTTTTCTCCTCTATCTACTTTGTGTGTACATCTACCTCATGTTTATATCACTTTTTAATACACTTAACACACTTGCATATACTCTCCATGTACACTTCACACTACTAACACTTGTATATAAATTCACTTCTACTCACATGCTTCACACACCACATAGAATATCCATTCTTAGGCTTCACTAGCACGCACCCACACTTTTCACACTTGTATATATCCATGCTCACTTACACATGTCACACACCACTTGTAGTTGTTCCATGTATAGGCTCATTACCACATACCCTTACTTGTAGATATTCACATATCACTCGCAGACATGTATCCATGCATAGTATAGTCTTCATGCTCCATACTAGATATACTTTTCATGATACTTGTATATACTCCCTCATTAGTATAATACTCCCTCTACTTATCATGAAAATAAATAATATGCTTTCTCTCCTTAATATACTAATTAAGACTCGTGCATTTTTGCACACTACATAACCAAGAGCATGGCCATATTAACCAAAATTTTATCCCGTACTGGGGGCCCACTTTGTGATGGGTGCTGGTCTTGAGGGTTGCAGCTAGCCTGAGCAATATGACTCTCACCTTCCATTGGCCTCGTACCACTTGACCAAACTCATGACGGGAGGTATATAGAAAGGAACTCGTTCACTTATGTCGAGTATATCGAATTCTCTCTCACACGTACCGTCCCCTCAAAGTATATCATGTGGAAATTTACGTACACTCAGGTATATCAAATAGTTGGTCCACACATACCGATGAATTATTGCCCTTATAGGCAAGAGGTATATCGTGTAAGTGATGACAAAAGGGGGAACCCTTACACTAGACTAATAATTGCATAAATCTCATACAGGCGTCAAACCTAAGGCACTCATATTTAGTTTATCGATTACCATGTCGATCGAATTTTTGTGCTATTTTGCCTTTTTTTAAACAAGACCCTGTCCATGAGCCAAGAAACAAGTCAAACCATGTCTTACTTATTTTCAAACCCATTTTTTCCAGGCTCGGGTCCTGTCTGGCATTTTTCTTGCATTTAGGAAAACCTAATATAAGTGAAAACCTAATAATAATAATAACTGAGATATTTCTCCCTTTTCCCTTATTTGTCAAAATACCAAAATGCTAAAAACTTTTTTTCCTCCTTTTCTAAAAAAACAATTTTTTCTTCACTCCTTATTTTCAAAAATAAATTCAAACAGTTTTTCCTCTCAGGTCGATCACCTACCCAATTTTGGCTTAGTCCCTATTAGCTTCGATCTTTCGTCAAACCATCCCAAACCTCCGTCGCTTCTTTTGCTACTTCATCCGATTTTGGAATCTACCTTGACGATCTCTTCATGGAGATTAATGACCAAGCACCGAATGTGTAGCCCGATCTGATAGCTATCTTAGCCCACAAGTTTGACAACCTTTAACTTGAGGTCCACGAAATGCAATGACATAGGGCCCAAATTCCCAAAGAACCTGAGGTTCTCTTTCCTCATTCTATGGGTCCACCCTTCCTCGAGCCTGTCTGGGTCTCAGAAGAGTATCATCATGTCCCGCGTATCCCCCTACCAATGGGACACCACCTGCTCAACTCCCGATTTCGAACCTTGACTAGGTAGGGGCTAACCTACCAGTACCCATGGATCCCAAAGAGGAGGAATTGGACAAGGTCAAAGAAGACCTCAAACTTCTATCCAAGAAGTTCAACCAAGTCAAGATATCCGATAACTATATGGACTATACCCATATGTCTCCTTATCCCAAAGCTAGATTGCTAGAGAAGTGCAAGATGCAAGACATCGAGAAGTTTGTAGGCAGCGGGCCCCTAATTGTGAACCTTCGAAGTTATCACCGAGCCATGACCCTTCTAGGTTCCTCTGAAGAGATATTAGCCCAAATAGTTTAGCAGACCTTGAAATAAATATCCCTTCGGTGGTTTCTGTCCCTCGAAGAATCTAGTATTCGTAGTTCGAAAGATGTCGCCTGGGAATTCATGTCTTTATATAAGCATAGTCTAGAGATAAAAGTTACGCAACGAAATCTAAAGCTTATTAAGACAAACTCTGGGGAGAAAGTAAATAACTTCATAGGAAGGTGGAGAGAGAGAGATGCCACCATGACCAATAGGCCCTCCGAGGAGGAACATGTCAATATTGTGAAGAAGAACTTCTTGCCTCACGTCCGAGAATCCATGGGGGGACAGTATTACCCACACTTTCGAGCCCTTTGAGAGGATGGTGTTGAAATTGAGGAATGTGTCACCAAAGTGGAATCTGAACCAAAGAAAGTGACCGGATAGTTCAATCCCCGATAGTATGATAAACTTACCAGTGCTATAGTCTCACTTATCAACAACATCTCATAACCTGCTACCTCTTGGGCACCCAAAATTCGCCCTAATCCTGCAAAAAAAGAATACACTGAGCTCCATGCTCCCCTGTCCAAAGTTTATCAATCCCCATTAAGCCAAAATCTCATCAAACCCATAGACCCCCGTCCATTACCAAATCCACTCCTTAAAAACTTCAAGCCTGATGCCCCCTCTGACTTTCACCAATTCGCAAGTCATACTACTGACCAATACTTCCACCATTAAAAATGTTGTGTAAAGCCTAATTGACGGGGGTCTCATCGCCCCACCAGTTAATCCTAAACCTAATACCCCCAATAACCCACTTCAAGCACATACAAATTCCATATTCCTATAAAATGACCCAAAATTTACCCCAACTACTCAAATCGTTCCTAACAAAGCACCCATTGTCCCCACAATCTCACCTTAACCTCTCAAGGTTTGTCGATCTTCTATATTACACCGTATATGCCTCACTGATCAAGCTGTGTCACTCCTGATAAGGGCTTGTATTACTATCTGCACCCGATCTGAAGGGGGACGCATGGAGCTACCTGCTATGTTGAACCAACTCTTAGAGTTTGGGCTAAAATTACCCATCAAAATAACTGTCGATTATCATAAATTCAGTGTCTTATTCATCGAAGCCCAAAATGGGCTCAGGAATCAAACAAAGGAGTAGTACCTTTCGAAGAAGTCAGTTTAGATGATATGGTGCAGACCATGGCCGATATATTTTGACAGACATGTGAAATTTACAGCATGTGTGAGTTACTCACCACTTTAAAGCATCAGGGACGGTTGGTCCCTTCACTCTTGCACTTCCCCGTTGAGTGGGAAGAGTTATACGATAAAGTCATTAAGTCTGTTGAATGTATTGATTACTTTTGGTAAGAAGACATAGTCACCATCGGATGAGGGGATGATTTTTACAACTCAAATGATGAACCAAACAGGGAAGAAGTCAGTCCAGTTGCCAGCTTATGTGGAATGATATCCTTTGAATATCTATTGGGAGAAATCAATAAGATGTCCATTCAGCCCGAGATATATGAAGCCATGAGATTCTTATTATTTCCACTTCTGTGAACCACATGACGAGGTCAGGAAGACACAACAAAGATTCGAATCCTCAGTCACAGGGGATAGATAAAGGAAAGAGAGTTACTGCAGAACTTCCGATGCCAGAAATGACCATTGAAAAAAGCAAAATCATTAATCAACTTAAGAACACCCAAGAAAATATCACCATATGGGGACTCCTCATGTCCTCTCAGTTGCAATGGAATGCCTTGATAACACTCCTCACTGGATCCATAGTTTCTCCCTCTACTACTCCTAAAGAAGTCGTGAATATGGTTGGATGCTTAACCTCTAATAGACTCCTCTCCTTTTTCGAAGAAGAAATTCTGTTCGATCCCAATCACAACTATGCTCTTAACATCTCTTTTGAAGTCTTAAGGAGGACAATTTAATTATCACTTATCGACAATGGATCTTCTCTCATTGTCTTTCCACTCAAACCCTTTAACTGCTTAGGATTGAAAGTCAGTGATCTCACTCGCACCTATGTCACCATGCGTGTGCATGACAATACTCATAGAGAAGTAATAGGGTCCATAAAATTCACACTAGGGGTTGGCCCTATCAATCCTATCACCGAGTTTCAAATAATCGACATATTAATATACTCCTTGGCCATTTATGGATTCATAACATCCGAGGAGTATCCTCTTCACTTTATCAGAAACTGAAGTTCTTCACCAAAGGTCAGGTTATCACCATTTTGGGAGATGAAGACATCATAGACAATGCCAGCACTAGCAAACCAATACTAAAAATCTAACATAGGACCAATGACATGCTCTTCTCTGGTTTCAGAATTAATTCGCTCCCCCTTCCCAGCAAGGGACAACTACAAAGACTAAGTGTGTTCTAAACACAATCCCCATAGTAATGTCAATATAATTCAGTTGTTCAAAAGCATGCACTTTATGTCTAGAATGGGGATAGGGTGAGACTAACAAGGTATCCTTGGTCCCATAGTCCTGAAGAAGGCCTTTCCCCATGTGGCCTGGGTTACCAACCCGCACCCAAGATATTTGAGCGAATGTGAGCTAATGGGCCTTTATTCATGACTGAAGAGAAAATAAGAGTTTCTGAAATGGAAATTTATAAAAACTAATGTAAAATTAATGTTTTATTTAGTTTTTGTAAATTTCTATTTCAGAAACTCTTATTTTATTTTCAGTTATGAATAAAGGCCCATTCGCTCAAATATCTTGACTATCTCATTATTGTGCATCATTTCCAAGGAACAAACCCAATTACATTGGCACTAATCTTTTAATTAAGGAAAATTCCTCGCGCCAAATAGGATTTAACTTAATTACAATAAGTTATTTGGTTTATTTCAATTAAGGAAAAGAATCATGAGGTATTTGCAACTTAATTACAATAAGTTATTCAGTTTATTTCCATTAAGGAAAAAGGTCCTTGGGTCTTTGTCATTTCAAACACAGATGACCTCATAAGTTGTTCAGGCAACAACAAAAGCCCTATGGGGGATCCCTACGCAATAAAGCTAACTAAGGTTCTAGGCCTAAGGGAGTGTGATGACACAACCTAAAAGGTAAGATAAACAAATACAACACATTCTTTGGTAATGAAAAAATGCAAGCAAAGTAGTATCTCATTTATGCATGGGCAAGGCCCAATTACAATGTTATGTTAAGTACAAAAGATAGAAAATATAAGAAAAAATTTACAACAGTTTATGATCGACTGGACAAAACTTTGCAATAGATCTTCTCATTCTATCGTCAGTATTGGGAACGTATTCGTCTTTACTATCATGATCCACAAGGTAGTCAATAACCAACTGTAGAGGAATGACATCCAAAGGGATCCACTTCTCGTCCTTCCCCAAAGGAGGTCGGTGGTAGGTCAGGCAATTTACTTGGTACATATACCATAGTTGAGACTCCTTACGTTCTTTGACTACCTTAAGGGAGTTCAATCACCCATGATTGTATGCCACATTCTGGGCTTCTTCTAATCGAACGGAGGCATCCTGCCAACCTTTATTATATCTAGCCGACCAGTCTGCTCGAGGGCCTATTCTGAATAGATACTGGTGTTTTTTTACTTCACGTTGCAGCCCAATTATAATGATGTTGCTCCTATAGGTCTTTTCCTCGGACTCAACCATCTTTTTCTTTAAGTCATTGTTCTCAGACTGAACTATAGCACCGACCTCGCCTACATCTTTGCTCTCGACATGCTGGGATTTTGTCACTTATCTCTTTCTACATTAAGGATATCACAACCTCCAAGTCTTTAAGATCATCTTTCAACTTGGCAACTAAGGTGGACTAGTCCTTATACGCTTAGATTCTTCTCCTTAATGCCCTAGATGCAGTCATTAATGCTCGACGAGACTTCTTGCTCGCATCTCGCCGAGCAAGTTGTCAAGATTTCTAGGAGAGGAAGTCTCCTTGACAACAAATTATAAAAACAAAGTAAATAGAAAAGAATAGAGAAAAACTCAGAAAAATTGCTTTAATTAGCGAGCAATTAAAGAAATAAACATATATTTCGTTAATAAACTCGAGTAGATAATGCCATTACATCACAACAAAAGAAAAAAAAGGGAAGAGAAATACAAGGTACAGATAAATCCTAAGACTAAAAGGCCTTATGTCTTCACCTGCTCGTCAACTTCAACCTCTTTCTCTTTCCACACCGCCCATAACGCCACCTCCTCAGTTTTATCGACAGGGTTACTAGAAGAAGGATCTTCATCAACTCTCAGAGGAGAACTAAGATGATGCTTATCGAATAACTCAGACTCTGGCGGAACTCTAGCCTTCGCCAAAGCTTGGTCCCGACCTTTTTTTAAGCTCACCTTCCAAGCATAGGTGATCTAAACCTTGGCATCTGCCTAGGGTTCATTCCAGCCTTGACCATAACTGGCATCCTTTACACTGGGGAATATAATGACTTTAATCTTCAATCGAGAATTATTAGTCTTGAGTTGAGTGACCTCAATCTTCAATAGACTGTTCTCAGTCTTCAGCGAGGCCATGGCCTCGATGATGGCTTTCTTCTTACATTCATAAGCCTCTTAGGCCTGAGTCATGGCTTTCTTCTTGTGTTCAAATGCCAGGTGTTAGAAGCATTCATAAAGTTTTAAATAGACAAAATCATAATTATTAGAAAGAAGAATATTCTCACCAATGATAAAGTTTAAGAAGCTCGAAGTGACAACCGATCAGGATTCATCATCATCAGCCGCTCACAGTCAGCTGCGAGGCTCAGCAAGCCATGTGAAAGAGAAGGGTCTAGAGCCATAGATACGGCTGGAGTAGACTTGTAATTAAAGGATGGAACCTCCTCTCTCCTAGTAGAAGGAGAGGCTATTAGGGCCTTACTCTTATCCCTTATCCTTTTCTTCCTCCTTCTTCTTCCCCTCTCTCTCTCTCTTCCTCACTCTTCTTCTCCTTGTCAACATCAGCCTTTGAGGATTCTACCTCCATCCCCTTCTGGACTTTAGATTTGGGGAAGGGGATAACATCCTCGTTATCACTCGACAATAAGATCCTCTTCCTTGGGGGAGCCATTGAATCTTCATCGGGGAAGGAAATAGAATTGACGTCCACAGAATTAAAAGAAGACAAGGCCTCCTCATCAGGAATGGAAAGGTAAGGAATATCTTCTGACGGTCGAGTTATAAAACTAGTAGGCAGACCTTGGATGCTCGTAGTCAGGACCACAGTGTCTCACCTGCTAAGCCTTTAACAAGTTAAAAACTTTGAGGTCTTCAAGTGAGGGATCCTTGTTCTTCTTGAAATCTGATTAATAAATAATAGAGAAGAGAAAAAATGTTAGACAAAGTACAACAAAATGGCGTGTGAACACAAGAAAGCAATGGAATAAGTGTTAACCCATATCATTCCCAGTCAGGGAATAGAAACCCTATGTATTCTTTGCCTTCAGGGAGTGGTGGATGCTGCCAATTTTTGACAATAAAACCCCGATCCCAGTACCCCTTTTTAAAATCAAGAAGGTTGACGATCAATACCCTGTTGGCCCTTCTTACCTTCAAATAAAGAAGGCCTTCTATAGTATGAGACCAGGTATAAAGGTACCAGATCTCTGGGATACCAAGGTTGGTCCTATAGAGCTCATTTATGTTGTTCACCCTATTGATGATACACCAAGTGTTAAGGGCACACTGAGATGGGACCACCCAAAAAACTCAAAGAACTCAAGGAAAAAAGTGTTGGGGGGGGGGGGAGGGGGGGGGAGGTCAATCCCCCTTGGACCACAATGAGGGTTTGAATCTAGTGCCCCCTATCACACCCTACTTTTGGTTATGAATGAATAAGAAGTATACATAAAGTAATGAATTAAAGATAAGGCATAATAACATAACCTTTTATTAATTATTAATATGTTACATAAGGTGGAATCATCGCAGGGGTGAATTACACGTTTTTAGTACACATGACAATATAAAAAATTGAAAAGCGCCACTCTTTGCTCTCATCTAGTTTAATCTCTGCCCATACTGTCACATATGCGAACAGGTGACTAGTGTCTATCTTTAGTAGGGGAAAGTTACTATTTCCTTTCTCCTGGCACATCTGGAGAAGGAAGGAATTATCACAAATATGCTAAGTAGGTTCTACCAGTTCTATAACAATGATATTAAATGATATTTGGACTGTGTATAGAATCAATGTATAAAACTTTTGACAATAATAAGCTGATAATGCTATGTTTATCAGATTATAACTTAAAATGTTGGAAAATCATAATTTTATAGTGAATAATCCTTTTAAGAAAATACAGTACATTACCAGTTTAGTTAGAATCATGTTTTGAAAAAAATCAAGGAATTTGAACTAATAATCCCATTCTTACTAGTTCACTAAGGGGTATAGAGGAAATTAAGCCATTAGTGTAACTTTATCATAACCAATCCCAAAACCTTTAGGGAAAAGTAACCTGCTATGCTCACAATTAAAGTGGCACTCATACGTATGTAGGAATAATTAAGGCTCTCAATCATCTGAGACGAATAGGCCAAGTAGAAAGTTATGTGGGATAATACGTTAGTTTACTTTCTAGTTAATACTGATGCTTATAATAAAATATAACACAAAAGTGCAAGGGCAAACTGAATCAATTGTGGTACAAGATCTCAGTTATTAGGTGAGAAGGGTTTAAATTGATTCTAAAATTAAATACTGGTGATAATTCAAATACTGATCATGGTTAACAAAATACATAGTATGGAAGTATAATAACATGCACATACTCAGAGTCAATGTGGCTATCACAGAGTCATATCATACGCGAAGTGTAATACTGAAAAGCTACCAAAAATTCACTTGCTTGGTATTCTGTTGAATTGCTGTCACACTAGAGTATTCAGAAGATTTGGGACTTTATTTTCTGTTATAAAATGTGTGGCATAGGAGTATTAGGTTTTAATCAGTCAATTTTGTACTTGAAACTATCTTTTATAAAGTTTTAGGGGCTTATGTGTAATTATTTTGGGACCTTAAAATATGTACCTTAAGCTCATTTTTTAACTTTGGTGCAAGAGAGTTTTTTTTCTTAAAATAATTTGATGTATGTAGGGGCAAAGTTTGGGGTGTAAATTCTAAAGTTGGAAAAGTTGGTAGGGGTTGATTTGTAATTTTAAGTAAATTTCTTTAAGGAAAAACCTCATTGTTTTCATAACTTGATCTAGGAATATCCAAACATGGTCATATCTTATACCATTTTGATCAGAAAAATTAAATAATTTTTTTGGGGAAAAGTCAGAATTTTCTAATTGGCCACGCGCGTGGTCAAAGTTTCTGGCCAAAGTCTTCATCTTCTACCTCTAGATTATGACTTTCTAAGGTTTAAAACTTTGACTAAGATTTTCTCCTTTGTTGTTATACCAATTGAGATGATTTATTAACCAACTTAACCTAATTTTTTATAGGGATTCCAAATATATAAGTTTCATGGTTCGAATCCCGATATAACTTGAGTTTTAAAACTGTGTGTTTTTATGAAATTTTGGCCTAACATTCATGGGTTTATGGAGTATGGAAGGGTATCTTATGAATTGGGTTTGGTTTCTGCTATGTGTGAGAGTAATTTAGTTTTGGTTTCAAGGATTTTGATGGACTGTAGGTCAAGAATTTTGGATTTACAGGTTTTGAGTTTTGAAAATACTTTCAATCGATTAGCCTTCTATATGAACATTCATGGATTTTCACCATTACACTCGAAATCCTGAGGTTACAGTGAGTCTATTCATGGCTTTAAATCAGAGGTTTGGTTACTGTAATAGATTTCACTATTGAAGCTCAAGCTTTAATGGGGTTCCTACCGTTTTTCTATATTATAGGCATTTTTACACGTAAAAGCTTGCATATTATGAGTGTTCTAACTATATTAACCATGTAGAAAACTACTAGAATTGAAATAATTAAAATTAAAGCATAAAATGATGAGTTACCTGAATTGAGAGAAAATTCGAACTTTAAAAGTGAACTATGGGATGAGTCTCTACTGTGGACGTATAGTATTTATACTACTTGGAGTGGAGAGTTGATTGGAGTAAAAAGGAGGTGGGTCTGAATTCAGTTAGGGTGAGTTTTGAGTTTGGTTCAAATGGGGGCACATGGGTTCCAAAGGTTTACCATATGTTACCATGTGGTTTTTCATCTTTTTTACAAATATGGGGGTGTGTGTGGATTGTGGTAAAACTAAGGTTTTAATTTGAGTCCTTTATCTTTTATATAATTGCATTTAGGTCCATAAAAGTACATTTTTTATAAAGTTTAACGGCATTTAGGTAATTTCAAAAAGTTTCTAGGATTGAAACTTTAATTTCATGTTAGTTAAGGTCCAAAGGTTTAATTTGATATATGGTTGAGGTTTAGGGGTTTCAATATATCTAAATTTATCTCATTTTGAAAGTTTGAGGGACTCTTTTGTAGTTAATTAAAATCTCAAGGGGTTGAAGTTAATAAGCAAAGTTGTAGGGTTTTAAATGTAGTTCCTTTCTTCTTAGAAGACTTTTGATTTTACTCATCTTACGGGGGTTTGAATCGAGGTCGTAGGTCATTTTAGGGTTTAAAAATTCTCGATTCTTATGCCCCCATTGACAGCAACGTCTCTGGGTATGTGGGCACAGTTGATTGTGACCCAAGAAGGAATGGAGTATATTTTCCTAAATTCATCTACGCTTTTTCCATAAAGCATGTTCGACTTTTTTTTTGAAGTAAATTACAAAAGAAAAACAAAAGGGAGAAAAACGCGAAGGCACTAAGATGATAGAGAAGAAGACTTACAAGTGAAGTGGGAGTAGGAATGCTCTGAATGCTTTTGAAATGTCAAGGTGCAGAAATGACGGTTGTAACAACAACAAGAAGCAAAATGAAGCTTCAACTGACGTGCAAAATCATCAAGTATGGGAATCGAGGAGATTTTGGCGCTTCACGATCTCCTCGGGCTAGCGTACCTTTATGTTCCTCACTTATTTACATAAGCGCCACGCCGGTTTAAATGTTCATTGGAGATGGGTTGAAAACAGGTGGGCTTCTACAAGGGTGAAATCCTTTGGCCCAATGATTTTTTAACCAATGATTTCAAGGGCAATTGTGGGGATCAAACCATAATTGGGCCCATTCCAAGTATGGTCGTCCAAGCAACGCCCTACCAAAATCACTTGTTATTAGGATAAATATTAAATATTTATCACGTGGATAATGATGAGGCTTCCATTATTCAAGAATCACTCAAATCGGTTACCCAAAAATCTCGGATGCGATATTCAGGGAGTCACCATGAGTTTATCATGGTTGAGGCAATTCCTTCAACAACTCAACCACTGATATCTATAACTATAAATACAACATGGTCCCCGGGGCCAAGGGGATGTAATTTTATATTCTTGAGAGATATACTAATAAGAAATAAAGTGACCTCCTCGTGGACATAGGCAAGTTGACGAACCACGTATATTTTTTGTTGTGTGTGAGATTGATTTCATTTCTTTATTTACTTGCTCTCTTGGAATTATTTATTGTGATTCTTTTGTACTCACAGACACATAATTTAAATTTAAATTACCAGAGTTTCAACGACTTGTGGATTAGTAGCCGCATCCTTCTTTAATCCAACCTGTACATAGGAGTCGATCATATTTGGCTTCCCCCCCAAGCCACTCACAGACTCCTGCAAAGATGAAATTATTCATTAAAAATTAATATGAACATTAAATAAAATGTGACCAAATTAAACTAATTTACTTATCGAGCTATGCTCTACCTCCGTGTAAGATATCCACCCAAAGTAATTTACATCAACTTTCTTTTCCCAATTAGTCATCGTCGACTCTTGGGTGGCCAACTGACTATCAGACACCTCAAAGTCTATAAACTTATGCCAGTTGGCCAACGTTTCTTGCTCCTTATCCGGGACTTGGTATCTTTATTTAAGCACGAACTCTCGGTCCATCCCGAGATAGCGTATGTGTAAATTCTTCTTCCACATCTTCCTCTGCTCTCGTATCATGACCAGGAAATTGTCTCACTATCGAGGACAAGTCTAATTATTTATGTCCAACAAACGTATAATATAAGAAAGTTAGTGAATTAACATTGAACAAACATATAACAAAATTTGAAATAAAAGTAATATATTTAATATAAATATTGAGATTTTAATACCCTCTAGCGCCCCCAAATGTCCATCTTTAGCTCCTCAAACATGTTCCACTCGTACTCGTACCCGGGTCCAATTATTTCTTATATTTACTCCAACAATCCTCATTATAAAGTCATTTTATTTCGAAGGACTCATTCAGTGGCGCTGGAAGAAACATGTTTTTATTTGACGACCCCCCCCCCCCCCCCCGCTTAGCCTGAGGTATGATGACCACCTATACCGGATGTAGACATATTTTGCAAAAAATAAGATTCGGTAGCATATAATATATAACATAAATCAAATAGAAATACTCAATCGCGATATAAGGATTTAAATAACACAAAACTAGATTTGTGTGAGTACCCTTGAAGTTTTTCTTCAAAAATATAACAAGCCCAACTCATTTAGGGGTCCTAGCTTGCTGAAGTTCGCTGGTACATTAACGGTACAAATATAGAATATCCATGAAGTTTGTGTTCAATAAATAACCCGTACAACTCATATAGAGTCCTAGATTCATAACAAGATTATCAAATAACCTCGTTAAGTTTGAAATTTTGTATGAATTTTAGCATGATAAAGTGTCTTAAATATTTTACGATATATTTTTGCTTTGCTAAAAGTCGTTGATTCGAAACCCATGAAGTGCAATGTTAAATATATATATATGGATTAACGGGACAAAATATCAATAACTCTAGAAATAATGAATTAAACTAGAAAGGTGAATTATTTGAATAATATAATTAAAAAAATTTAAAGTAAAAATTTGTAGCACACTAGGGGTGGCAATTTTAGAAACGACATGAAAAAACGACACGGAACGACACGAAATTGACACGATGTTTCGTGTTCGTGTCGTGTTTTTTTACACGAAGTCGTGTCGTGTCGTGTCGTGTCGTGTCGTGTTCGTGTCTTAATTATGAGTCGTGTCGTGACGTGTCGTCGTGTTTTTAGGCGTGAAATTTAAGAAATTATGGTTGTCGTATCGTGTCGTGCCGTGTTATTTTTTATTCGGGTCGTGTTCATGTCAGCTAAAAAAAACACGAATTCGTATCGTGTCGTGTTCGTGTCCGAAAAAACCTTGTCGTGTCGTGTCGGATCGAAACACGACCCGTTGACCCGAATTGCCACCCCTATAGCACACAAACTAGAGCCTAAAACCTAGTATTCGAATAGGCGGTGACAATTTATATTATCAAACTTAAAAATAAAATAAAAAACACCGCCTCTCTCTTCAATTTCCTCGATAAATAGTCATAACCTTTTCATTCTCAGCATCTTCGCTCCAACCTCATCACCTTCAACAACAAAAAAAATGAAGAGAGAGTTCAAATATTCACCACCAGAAATCATCACTATCAACGACGACGACGTCGCATCACCACTCTTTTCCCACCAAAACAAAGACCTCCACTTCGCCATCTTAGCCTCTCTATCCCCTCCAAAAAAATGTTGCACTATCATCGACCATTCCAGTGACACTGATGATGAAATTCAAATCATAAACTCATTCACAAAAAAAGAACAAGTCCAGTCATCTAACTCTAACCACAACTTAAGTTGTGAACATACCGCATTTTTCATGTGTGAGATTTGCGTCGAGGAAAAATCAATCTTTAAATCATTTTGTGTCAGCGGTTGCGAACACATATATTGTATTGGATTGTATTGGAAATTGGATGTCCTGTTGAAAACTGTAAGGGATTACTGGAGCCAGATTATTGTAAGGAGATTTTGCCAAAGGAGGTGTTTGATCGCTGGGGCAACGCTTTGTGTGAGGCGGCTGTGCTTGATTTTGACAGGTTTTAACTCATTTTTCCATTGCATTAAAATATTATACTCTAAGAGGGTTTATTTTTTAATCTGTATCTCAAGTCTGAAATTTGGTTTCTCTTAAGTCTGAATTATTCCGATTCAGACTCAAGAGCTAAAAACAAATAACACCTAAGTGTAGGTACAATTATTTAATATATTTGATATACAAAGTTGGTAAGTCTCGCTAGGAATGACAATTCAGGCGTGTCGTGTTAAATATTTTCTAACCCTAATCCAACCCGTTTAATCTATTATGTCAAATGGCCAAACACTTTAATGTGAATATGGAGTGAGAGAATATGACGTGTCACGTAGGATTAGTTGACTATTCGTGAATATTTTTTTATAGAAATGAATGTGATGGTGATGTGATACTAATTAATATATTCAATGTGAAGGAGACTCTAAATATAAAAGGCCTCTTCTACATTATTAAAAGCAAAAGGAACCAATCAAAACTTTTCTCTTTCACATTTTACAAAACAAATCAATTATGTAGACTGGTGACGCAAATTTACTTTTAGACATTTGCATTGAAAATAGTTTTTATTTACATCGTCTGTATATAATTTACTATTTCACGTAAGATACACATTGCTTGCATAATCACATAGTAACCAATTCACATTGACATTGGAGTGCTTTAATAATTGTGTCATGTTGGGGTAGACAAGGATAAGCAATTAACCAGAATATGAGACTAATATCTTCTTTGTTAAGCAATCATGACACTCAAAGGACCGTCATAAGTTAAAATGTGATTAATTTAAAATTTTATCAACAAATAAATGATTTATCTTCTAATTATTGAAAATATTATATAATATCATATCAACATATGAGGTTTGATCAGAAAGCACCATTGCATAAAGAACCAATTTTTTTGGAGAAGTAAAAAAATTATTTTGAGTTGATTTTTTCTACTTTGCTTACTTTTGACATGTTTAACTCATTTTTCAAATGATATAGATTTAATTATTGTATATTTCAATATTAAAAACACATAAAAAGTAATGATGAATTTGTATAGTAATTGCATTAAAATGTTATAACCTAAGTGTAGGAACAATTATTTAATACTTTGGGATACAAATTTGGTAAAAAAAATCGTAAAATAGCTAGGGATGGCAATTTGTATGGGCCGTGTCGTGTCATAATGGGTTCGTGTTAATTACTAACCCAACTTGTTTAATTAATCTTGTCAAATGACCAAATTTTAACGCGACTAGTTTAATAATCACGTCATGTTCAGGTTAACAAGGATAATCAGGTAGTCGGAACATAAGACTAGTATCTTCTTTGTTAACTAACCATGACACTGTCATTAAGCTATAATGTGATAAATTTAAAATTCTATCAAAAAATAAATAGTTTATCACGGTAACCAAATGGGTCATTTTTTTTAAAATAGGAAAAACTTATTATTTTGAGCAGATGTTTTTGTGGGGCATTTAAATATTTCAGGGACTCAAAAAAATTCAACTCTAAAGTATTTTTTCTCCTATTTAAAAAAAACATATGTGCAAGGTACTCATATAATAAAGTAATTCTATGGAACACTTCATTGATACACATTATGTATTTTTAATGCCTTGTATTTGTAAGGTACTCCTAACCAAGCCTCTTGGCCCAGTGATATAAGGTTGTCACTGGGACAATTTTGAGGGTGGATTGAGTTTGGTCCCCCCGAATGCTACCAAAAAAAATGTGTAAGGTACTCCTAACTCATAAAATTTAAGTGACCAATAAATGTGTCCCATGAAATAATTTGATTTATGATTGTCATTAGTTTACTTGTCTAAGTCCCTAGGGAGAAGGTTGTTTCTGTGTGGTGCTGATCACTTTTTAGGTGTTTATCTGCGTTCCTTGACTCTAATATAGCAGGTATAGTAACCTAACATTACAATTTCTTTTAATATAATAGATTATTTTAAATTACGCATGGACGTTGTTATATAGGAGTGTGAATATGATATTAACGACTGAGAACTATGTTATACCCTATGTTTCAAATTAATAGTTCATTATTTTTTGGGGAATAATTTCAAATTAATAATTCATTTTTCTTTTTAAACATAACAAAACGAATAAAATTCGACGATAGTGACTTATGTTAATCTTCACCACTGCTTTCAATGTATTCCAAATCTATAAAGAAAATGATAGGGATTATTAATTGGGTTAGGTTGTGTGGGGGTGGGGGTGGGGGGTAGTGTTATCGTCTAAAGGACCCTTTGACAAAATAAATAAGGGTGTATTATAACTAATTTTCAACAAAAGAGTCAGCAATTAGCATTCAGTAGTACACTTGCTTTTCTATTATGAACGTTGAATCTCAGCCTGCACAAAAGATAAACCCAAAAAATGATCTAATGGAGCTCAATTCAATATTAAGATGTAAATATAAACATCATCTTAGTACCCACTACGTATCCAAATGTGTTTCTGGCTACACCTTGTTTGAACACATATGAACCACACCAGGTACTTATAAGATTGTGTTGATTTGTGTTCGTGTCGTGTGATATTAGGTTTGTTTACAAAAAAACCTCGACTCGTACATGACCCGTTAAGAAATCGGTTTCAAATAACAAATCCAAACCCGAATTATTACTGCTAACCGGTCAAACGACCCAAACCGTTAATAGCCGTTAAGTAAGTAAACTCTTCAATAAAGATGAATATAATTAATTCCTACATCCTAATTCCAAATGTTAATAGTTAAAGGATCCCAAACACAAAATGTTCCTTACCCAAATTTTCAAATATAACAAATATTACAAAATGTATCGAATATAATGATTGAAAAAATAGTTAGGGTATTGTTAGCGGGTTTTAATTGGTATGAAAGGGTCTAATCGTGTGTTTTAAAATTTACAAACCTAAACCGTTATTTTAACGTATTTTATCATGCCGACCTAATATTGACCCAAATTCGATACGCTTTAGCCCATTAACTTATAATTTATCGTGTCATCTCGTGTCGTATTACCGTCTCATATGGAATTTTGACAGGTCTAGTGCTTACTGTTTGCACCTATTGTCATGCAAAAACATTCTTTTATGTGGATATCTATATCAAAAAAACATTCTCTTAGACCGTTTCACCGGGTTCGCACTGACCAAGCAAGTCTAGCCTGATGCAATTTAATTTTAAATGGGTCATAGGGGCACCCCCGCGATTTTTATCAAGCTTGTTAACCCTATATTCTAGCGTGGTCCATTTATTTAGTTATAAATACCATGCTTTACTTCTTCATTTCTTGGCTCATTAGGACAGTAGGATCATGGTCTGCGCATTAAACCTCGAGGGTTGGGCTTGCTAAGCCTCACCCGATAAATTTCATTGCAACTTTTAAACTGGTCGGGTAAGCCTGTCCAAGCCCATAAAAAAGGCGTAGATATGGTAAAATAATTAATATAATTGAGCCACTCACTCTTTTTTTATATGAAAAAGTGATGTAACACACATTTAGTGACAACTCCAAAGTCACCACACCAATTTAGAGAGAGAAAATATAATTAAGCTTTTACTCCAAAGTTCGAGTTCTCAAATGAGGAAGAGGAGGGGTTTATTTATAGGATAGGGAGGTGAGCACTGAAGGCGCAGCTAACCAATATGGGACTTATGCCCATCTATACAATAAGCCTAATAATCAAACGTTCACCTAAAGTTCATCCTCTAAAATAAAATATGAAATGAAATAAAACAAAATGTTAGATAAGATGAAAATATGATTAACTAATATATAGAGCCAAAAATAAAAGAGGATATAACCAAAATACTTCCCAGATCATATCAAAAAGAGTTCTATGCAGATTCACAAACGCGATACATTGATGTATCCGTATTAACTCGTGTCCTGGTCCAACAGTAGTGGAGGTTAGACACAGGTTAATGCAGGTATGCCACGTCAATGTGTCTCACCAATATATGTCACATTTCTGAGTCGTCCTAGAATTATTGTATGAAAAATGTCAATGAACAAATGAGGTACTTTTTTTTTAAAAACATGACAGCAAATGTTAAAAAGTGATACTGAAAGATTCTAGTTATATATATATGTTTCAAAAGTAAATAACTCCCTTTTCCAAACACACCACGGATTAGTTTTAAACCCATTTAAAATGAATACATCGACAATCTATTCATTCCAAATTGATCAATTAATAAAATTAAACAATTTGTGCAACCAAACGAGCCCTTTGTAATTACGAATTACAATCAAATGTAGAAGTACTAAAAATAATTATAGTAATATAGATATTATATTTTATGCGAGTGTGTTAAAAGCGTAGAGTTCCACATGGTTTTGTTGGATATGACCTTTTTATATGTGATCTATACATTAGACAATTGGCATGGACTGAAAGAGAATTGATATAAATTATTCTTATTGTTTTTTATATAAATGAATGTTCGATAGTATCCTAGATTAGATTACTTAGAATAAGTAATTCATGGTATAGGTCACTAAATCCAAGAAATGACCCATGAAATCATCGTTAACTCTTCCATCAATATTTAGGGCCAAATGAATATCTTGGAATTTTCGCATTTTATCAACCAACTACCATTTTTGGGGAATAATTTGAGAGTTTAAGTTAATTTTATTTATGTCTTTTGTGGTTGTTATTGTAGATGATTTCGTATGCACATGGATTTGTACACGAGTTTATAGCCTCACTCATTATAATGTATACATTTATCTTCTATCAACTTGTTGTGCACACCCCACCTCTAATTGTATTGTCACTCTTCAGTATAAATTAAGGTTTTAAAAGGCGCGAGGCATGATCGAGGCATAGAGGTCAAGCTTCAAACCTTAAGAGTCTAAGCGTGCCTGGGCGAAACCTAGGCGTCTAAAGGCGTTTCTTTTTTATTTAAATTATTCTAATGCTAGTAATATAATAAAATAATACATACCTTGAATTTTGAAAATATATTTATATATTTGGTAGCCATCTTTCTCATATGCATGCTCTAATATATAAACTGTATTTCTCAACATTTAATAAGCAATATACAAAATGTATTTTTCATAATTCAATAGTCAATATCAATAATCATTCAATAATCAAGATTCAATATAAGAAATGTGTTTTTCACCTTTCAAATGAAACAGATAGACTTTTGGTCGGAAGTCGATCGATAATGTTAGGCTTTTTTTAGGAGAGGCAGAAACAGGTGGAGATATTGGTCCGACTTGGGATATTGTTTGTCTTTTGATTGTTTTGGATGAGATATTGGTCCGGTTTGTAAAAGAAAGTCTTTAAAAGACGATATTATTTCACTAAAGTATTTTTATTAAAAGCGCGCCTTAAGTTCTTTTTATGGAAATGGGCCCTATTTTAGGGTTTTAATAGTCTTTTTCTTTACTTTGTTATTTCATTTTCATTTGTTTTGATTTAGTATTTAAAGGTAAGGAGTAGTAATGACATTTTTGTAATTAGGACCTTAGCTTAGAGCCTAACCATTTGAATTTTGAAATAGAAAAGAGTTTCTCTCTCTAAAGTGTGTGTTTAG
Organism: Sambucus nigra; assembly: GCA_949130495.1. Classification (NCBI taxonomy): domain Eukaryota; kingdom Viridiplantae; phylum Streptophyta; class Magnoliopsida; order Dipsacales; family Adoxaceae; genus Sambucus; species Sambucus nigra. The sequence goes on along the minus strand of OX422214.1, from coordinate 214,711,777 downwards.
ATATTTTTAGGAGCCTTTTGACATGTAGTTTACGTCAAATTGGTATCAGAGCGGGTGTCGTTCCAATATTGGTGTTTAGTGTATCGATGTATTTTTATCAAAATCATACACTACAATAAATGGCTCCTAAAAAATCAAACAAGAATAAAAAGAGTTCCAAGAAGTGAGAAAATGCTTCCAAGAACGCAACAATCGATTTTAAGACGAGATTGAAGAGTTGAGGCAAGAATTCAATGTAAAATTTGATGCCCTCTTCCAACTCATCTCATCCAAGATTCAAACACCTATCCCCATTCAAAACCCTAACCCTAACTTACCCCACCAGACCCTACCCTTAGCCACCTCGGATCTCCCTCCTAGTCCATCCAACCCCGAAAACATCCCCACCCAACCGTTGTTACCCTGAACCAAAACAAATCCCTGCTCGACCCTTTCCCCCACCCTATGGCCCCAAAAATAATCTCTACAACAGCGTCCCTGGCTGTCGACCTCCCTGGCAGGCCCCTCTGTTGCTGCCACCCTAAAACATAGCCCACCCCAACCCAAAAAACGACCCCCCCACTAGCCGAAACCCACTCATGTCACACGGTTTCCCCTGGACCCCACAACAACCCCAAAACCCTAGGGTTTTGCCCTATATGTGCCCAAAATTCGTTTGGGCTAACAAATCTAAGCCCAACACCTTTTAGATGCTCCGAAATGATGATTTTTGATCTGGGTGGAAGCTTCTAGGGATGGTTTGGGTGAAGTAGTGAAGAAGAGAAGAAAATAAGAAGAAAAATATTGTGGAATAAGTACCCCTTCAGTTTTTTAAATTAGTTTTGAACCCCACAAGTTTTTTGCAGCCTGTTTTTTTACATTTCGATTTATTTAACGCTCGAGGACGAGCTAGGTCTTAAGAGGGAGAGAGTGATGGAAATGGGCATTATTTTACGGTTTTATTAGTGTTTTTATTTCATTTTGTTATTTTTTTTATTTTGCTATTATATTTTCACTTGTTTTGCTTTAGTATTTAAAGGTAAGGAGTAGTACTAACATTTTTGTAACTAACGCGTTAGCTCAAACCCTAAGCAATTACTTCTCTTTAAATACCCCTATGTAAGCTCATTTGAGGTAGATTTGAATTTTGAAATAGATTAGTATTTCTCTATTTAAAGTGAGTGTTTACATATTTTTAGGAGCCTTTTAACATGTAATTTATGTCACTTATAGAATAATGACATGAGTCCCAAATATATGTCTTAAATTCTCCCCCAAATGACGTGGCATTGTAAAAATTGTTGTATACTGAACTGTAATGATTTGGAGGATTTATTGATATGTCAATTCATTTGATGGATGATTTGAAGGATGTATTTGGCACACATCACATTAATCGTAGATATAACACACAATATCACACATATTCCCACATGTATTCCCTAGTACCTATGTGATTCACATGTTAATTGTATTTCAAGTTTATAGCGTATAAATGTTGTCTACTTGAGGGTACTTATACTTATGGAAAGCATAAATCCTAAAGGTGTCAGTATGCATTTTTTAATAGTGTATTGGTCAGACACGATACAATCATACAAACATCATTTAGACACGAACTCGACACGATATAAAATTGTAATTTTTTTTACCTAACACTAACACGACACTACACTACACTAGTGACATGATTAGTAATAGGGTCATTCCATGAAAAGTCCCTCGATAATTTTCTAATTGATGTTTAGTCCAATTATGTTTATTTTCTTCTAAATCATCCCTCGCCATATAAAACACTTAGAAACACACTATCGTCTTTTAATTTAAACATTGAGAAAAATTTATCAAAAAATAGATAAATGATTTTTTGGAACATAAAAATAAAATGTGGATTAAGTGCAAAATATAATTTAATCCTAGGGATTAAACATTACTTGTCCCTTAATATTATAATATTTACTCCCAATTGAACACAATAATACACGAAAATACGAATAACATGACAAAACATGACCAACCCGAGTCATAATGTTTACACAAACACGGCATGTCACGAATTCGTTTCAAAAAAATACTATTTAACACATTAATTTTGAATTAATTTTGTATCGTGTCATCGTAACGTTGCTAAAATCGACACCCCTACTCAATCCCCTTTTTATGTTTCATCAATTGCCTATTGTGTTATTCTACATAAGCACCTAAGTCTTGTTTCACCTGCTTTACTCAGAATATAGACTGGTTCATCTTATTTTTGTTACTTTTTGTATTTTATCTTGATAATGGCAGGTGTCGATATACCTTTTGTTACGACTATCGAGCTTATTTAAACCTTTCACTATCACATCATTGTTATAAGCGTTGAATGTATGTACGTATTTATGTTCCCATATTAAAAACAAAATTTTACATTACATATTGTGGTTGAAATTTAATAGGTTTTATATCCAATTAATACCAACAATACATTATAGCTTAACTATTATTATGGACGAGTTTGAAATGTGAATTGGCATAGTTTATACTTGGGTTATATGTATTTCGCTTTCAAAAAAATTCCAGCTTAATTTAGGAGTAATTGAGCTTGATCTTTTATTAGCTGTCTTACGAAAATTTACGAATTTTGATTTATTTATCAATAATATGTAATTAAATGATTCCCCTCATTTGTTTTGCTATATTGAATATGACACCCACTCTTTTCACTACTTTGACTTTGACAAATCAATGGCAAAAAAGCGTTTACGGTTTGAGGTCCAATAAGTAAAAATGGTAGGGGACATTGTTTAGTATTATTCGGATGGACAAATTTTAAAATACCTTAGAATCCAAGATATATATTCGGGTCATTGTTTAGTATTGTTAGGATGCAACTTCGTAATTTTACCTAGTATATTGTCTCGTCTTGAATTAAGAGTCAATTATACCTTTTTGGGTTGTTCTAAATTAAAAGTTCACTTTTTTTATATATAATTTAACAAACCAAATTCCACGATAGTAAACACCTGTTTATCTTGGTGTTAATTGAGTATATCCTTAATCTATATAAAAAGAAGATAAAGAGTCTTAATTTGGGATAGAGGAAATACGATTCTTACAAACATGACTATGAATATGGGACGGACTAAAAATGAAAAATTACTAATATTTTCAATTGGGTAAGTTTGTAATCTCACCTAGTTTATTTACTATTTTAAGAAGGATGATTATTAATTTGGGACCGATAGAGTACATTATTATATATCGGATAGGTAATTTTGTAATCTCACCCGGGTTAACATATTTGTTTTATAAACACGATTATTAATTTTAGGCAGATTAGAAAAGAAATGCATGATGATTAATTTCAGACGGAGGACTACATTGTTATATTTAAAAAACTATTTGATATTATATGATAATATAAGATCGGAAAAAACCATTACAAGTAACAACTTGAGGTAATAAGATTTAGGACCATCTTCAAGACATGGAGAAAAACAACTATATACTAGTTTTGTTTTACTATTTTTTTTATTTTGGTTTATGACTAAAAAAATTTCCATGAACCGAACCAATGTGTCGTGTTCGGTTTGTGAGGTTCACTAATTATAATTTCGAACACCAATCAATACATATACAACATGATAGTGTTTTATAATAGAAAAATAGAGTAATTCTACGTTGACTCACGAATCCGACTCATTGAGACGACTCATTGACGTTTCGTATCTGCATTGGTTCGTTTTGGAGGTCCACATGGGGTCCAATGAGTAAAAAAAAAGGTCGTACCCAGTGCACAAGCAGGGTCTGGGAGAGGTAGATGTAGGAAAACCTTACCCCCATTTTTGGAGAGGTTGGTTACAAGACTCGGAACCCGCGATATAACGCCTTGGGTTGGCAAGCACTTACCATTGCACCAAGTCCGACCTCTATGGGGTCCAATGAGTATCATTCCAAAAATGAAGCAATGCAGACACGATACGTTAGTGAGTCGCACAAAATGAGTTGGATTCACGAGTCAGACTAGATTTACTCTAAAAAAAACGTCGATATTTTGTGTTGTCTAAAATTCTCAATATAATTTTAACACATTAACTATAACAATAAAATGTGTTAAAAAAATAAAAATAAAAAGTATTTCTCTAGAAATTTTGCTTGCTAACCTGGATGTAAATGGAAAGAGGAACAAATGAATGAACAATATACCTGCATGTCATATGCAAGCAACCTTTATTCTTCTCCACATAGAACCTGCACATGGGACATCTCATCCATTTCTTTTTCTTAACAAGTTTCATCAGCATAATATCCTCTGTTTCTCTCTCATTTTTGTTTATTTTTTGAAACTCCCCACACTCAATCTGAGAATGCCAAGGCACCTTACACTCAGCACAAAACAACCTCTTACAGTCAGGACACTCTGATTGCCTTATCACCTCCCCCTCTCTTCTGTCATCAATCAAAAGGGCTGAACAATCCTTAAATGGACAATAAAACTTGTTAAAATCAAGAACCAAATCATTAGCTCATATCCAATGGTTTTTTTTGTATTTACTTTTTACCTTATGTGTTGAGTTCTTATAATGTTTCAGTATCACTTTTTAACATTTGCTGTCATGTTTAAAAAAAAGTACCTTATTTGTTCATTGACATTTTTCATACAATAATTCTAGGACGACTCAGAAACGTGACATAGATTGGTGAGACACATTGACGTCTCATACCTCCATTGACCTGTGTCTAGCCTCCACTACTGTTTGACCAGGACACGAGTTAATACGGATACGTCAATGAATCGCGTTTGTGAATCTGCGTAGAACTCTTTTTGATGTGATCCGGGAAGTATTTTGGTCATATCCTCTTATATTTTTGGCTCAATATATTAGTTAATCATATTTTCATCTTATCTAACATTTTGTTTTATTTCATTTCATATTTTATTGGTCTATTTAGAGGATGAACTTTAGGTGAACACTTGATTATTAGGCTTATTGTATAGATGGGCATAAGTCCCATATTGGTTAGCTGCGCCTTCAGTGCTCACCTCCCTATCCTATAAATAAACCCCTCCTCTTCCTCATTTGAGAACTCGAACTTTGGAGTAAAAGCTTAATTATATTCTCTCTCTAAATTGGTGTGGTGACTTTGGAGTTGTCATTAAATGTGTGTTACATCACTTTTTCATATAAAAAGAGACTGAGTGGCTCAATTATATTAATTATTTTGCCATCTCTACACCTTTTTTATAGGCTTGGACACACTTACCCGGCCAGTTTAAAAGTTGCAATGAAATTTATCGGGTGAGGCTTAGCAAGCCCAACCCTCGAGCATTAATGCGCAGACAAGGATCCTACTTCCCTAGTGAGCCAAGAAATGAAGAAGTAAAGCATGGTATTTATAACTAAATAAATGACCCACGCTAGAATATAAGGCTAACAGGCTTGATAAAAACCGTGGGGGTGCCGCTATGACCCATTTAAAATTAAATTGCATCAGGCTAAGCTTGCTTGGTCTGTGTGAACCCGGTGAAACGGTCTAAGAGAATGTTTTTTTAATATAGATATCCTCATAAAAGAATGTTTTTGCATGACATTAGGTGCAGACAGTAAGCACTAGACCTGTCAAAATTCCATATGAGATGGTAATACGACACGAGATGACAGGATAAATTATAAGTTAATGGGTTAAAGCGTATCGAATTTGGGTCAATATCAGGTCGACACGATAAAATACGTTAGAATAACGGTTTGGGTTTGTAAATTTTAAAACACACGATTTGACCCTTTCATACCAATTAAAACCCGCTAACAATACCCTAACTATTTTTTCAATGATTATATTCGATACATTTTGTAATATTTGTTATATTTGAAAATTTGGGTAAGGAACATTTTGTGTTTGGGATCCTTTGACTATTAACATTTGGAATTAGGATGTAGGAATTATTATTATTCATCCTTATTGAAGAATTTACTTACTTAACGGCTATTAATGGTTTGGGTCGTTTGACCCGTTAACAGTAATAATTTGGGTTTGGATTTGTTATTTGAAATCGATTTCTTAACGGGTCATGTACGAGTCGAGGTTTTTTTGTAAACAAACCGAATATCACACAACACGAACACAAATCAACACAATCTTATAAGTACCTGGTGTGGTTCATATGTGTTCAAACAAGGTGTGGCCAGAAACACATTTGGATACGTAGTAAGTACTAAGATGATGTTTATATTTACATCTTAATATTGAATTGAGCTCCATTAGATCATTTTTTGGGTTTATCTTTTGTGCAGGCTGAGATTCAACGTTCATAATAGAAAAGCAAGTGTACTACTGAATGCTAATTGCTGACTCTTTTGTTGAAAATTAGTTATAATACACCCTTATTTATTTTGTCAAAGGGTCCTTTAGTCAATAACACTACCCCCCACCCCCACCCCCACACCCACACAACCTAACCCAATTAATAATCCCTATCATTTTCTTTATAGATTTGGAATACATTGAAAGCAGTGGTGAAGATTAACATAAGTCACTATCGTCGAATTTTATTCGTTTTGTTATGTTTAAAAAGAAAAATGAACTATTAATTTGAAATTATTCCCCAAAAATTAATGAACTATTAATTTGAAACATAGGGTATAACATAGTTCGCAGTCGTTAATATCATATTCACACTCCTATATAACAACGTCCATGCGTAATTTAAAATAATCTATTATATTAAAAGAAATTGTAATGTTAGGTTACTATACCTACTATATTAGAGTCAAGGTACGCAGATAAACACCTAAAAAGTGATCAGCACCACACAGAAACAACCTTCTCCCTAGGGACTTAGACAAGTAAACTAATGACAATCATAAATCAAATTATTTCATGGAACACATTTATTAGTCACTTAAATTTTATGAGTTAGAAGTACCTTACACATTTTTTATGGTAGCATTCGGGGGGACCAAACTCAATCTACCCTCAAAATTGCCCCAGTGACAGCCTTATATCACTGGGCCAAGAGGCTTGGTAGGGAGTACCTTACACATACAATGCATTAAAAATACATAATGTATATCAATGAAGTGTTCCATAGAATTACTTTATTATATGAGTACCTTGCACATATATTTTTTTTTAATAGGAGAAAAAATACTTTAGAGTTGAATTTTTTTTAGTCCTTATATTATTTTAATGCCCCATAAAAACATCTGTTCAAAATAATAAGTTTTTCCTGTTTTAAAAAAATTGACCCATTTGGTTACCGTGATAAACTATTTATTTTTTGATAGAATTTTAAATTTATCACATTATAGCTTATGATAGTGTCATGGTTAGTTAACAAAGAAGTTACTAGTCTTATGTTCCGGCTACCTGATTATCCTTGTTAACCTGAACATGACGTGATTATTAAACAAGCCGTGTTAATATTTGGTCATTTGACAAGATTAATGAAACAAGTTGGGTTAGTAATTAACACGAACCCATTATGACATGACACGGCCCGTACAAATTGCCATCCCTAGCTATTTCAGGATTTTTTTTTACCAAATTTGTATCCCAAAGTATTAAATAATTGTTCCTACACTTAGGTTATAACATTTTGATGCAATTACTATACAAATTCATCATTTATTTTTATGTGTTTTTAATATAGAAATATACAATAATTAAATCTATATCAGTTGAAAAATGAGTTAAACATGTCAAAAGTAAGCACAGTGGAAAAAAATCAACTCAAAATAATTTTTTTACTTCTCCAAAAAAATTGGTTCTTTATGCAATGGTGCTTTCTGATCCAACCTCATATGTTGATATGATATTATATAAAATTTTGAATAATTAGAAGCAAGGTTCTAAAAAACGCGGGGCGTGATTGAGGCGTGGAGGCCAAGCCTTAAGCCTTAAAAAGGCGTGAAAAGGCGTTTAGGCCTTTTTAATATATTTTAATATTTTTTAACCATAACAAGGCTATTAAAATACAAAAATTTCACATATAATAAAAATATGTTTGAATATATGCAAATTAAAATACTATTTGATTATTTTGGATGAGATAATGGTCCGCTTTGTAAAGAAATTCTTTAAAAGGCGACATCGTTTCACTAAAGCATTGTTGTTTTTAGAAAAAAGTGCACCTTAAGGGTTTTACCAAGAATAAGGCGTGAAAAGCGTAAGGCGAGACGTTTCTCCCAAGCCTTAAGCCTAGGCGTGCCTAGGCGGAACCTAGGCGGGTTTTTTAGAACAGTAGATAAATCATTTATTTGTTGATAGAATTTTAAATTAATCACATTTTAACTTATGAGGGTCCTTTGAGTGTCATGATTGCTTAACAAAGAAGATATTAGTCTCATATTCTGGTTAATAGCTTATCCTTGTCTACCCCAACATGACACAATTATTAAAGCACTCCAATGTCAATGTGAATTGGATTCTATGTGATTATGCAAGCAATGTGTATCTTACATGAAATAGTAAATTATATACAGACGATGTAAATAAAAAACTATTTTCAATGCAAATGTCTAAAAGTAAATTTGCATCACACATCTACATAATTGACTTGTTTTGTAAAATGTGAAAGAGAAAAGTTTTGATTGGTTCCTTTTGCTTTTAATAATGTAGAAGAGACCATTTATATTTAGAGTCTCCTTCACATTGAATATATTAATTAGTATCACATCACCATCACATTCATTTCTATAAAAAAAAATTAACGAATAGTCAACTAATCCTACGTGACACATCATATTCTCTCACTCCATATTCACATTAAAGTGTTTGGCCATTTGACATGATTTATTAAATGTGTTGGATTAGGGTTAGAAAATATTTAACACGACACGCATGAATTGTCATTCCTAGCGAGACTTACCAAGTTTGTATATCAAATATATTAAATAATTGTACCTACACTTAGGTGTTATTTGTTTTTAGCTCTCAGACTTAAGAGATACCAAATTTCAGACTTGAGATACAGATTAAAAAATAAACCCAACTTAGAGTATAATATTTTAATGCAATGGAAAAATGAGTTTAAACCTGTCAAAATCAAGCACAGCCGCATCACACAAAGCGTTGCCCCAGCGATCAAACACCTCCTTTGGCAAAATCTCCTTACAATAATCTGGCTCCAGTAATCCATTACAGTTTGCAACAGGACATCCAATTTGCACTATATTACGGTATTTGTTATATTTCGATGTCTTTAAACAAATATGGGTTTCTATTAGAGGAATGACGCATAGAATGTGCAAAAAAAACTGCACACCAAACATGATGTGGCGAACATTATGATTATCACTATCTAACCAATCACAATCATTTTTTGTGTGAATGAGAGAGATTCTGTGCACCATTATTACTTTCCGCAAAGACTTTAACTATTTATATGCTACGAATTTTGTGTATCACGGAGGGAAGCTTGTGTTATTGGATGTGATTCTATTTGTACCCTTTTTGTTAGGTGATATAATACTTCTTCACGGGTTTGGTTATTTTTCAGCTTGTTTTTCCTGTAAGAAATGTGAAGGAATGGAATGTATCTGAGTGAGTGTATTTATACACTTTTTGCAGGTTTGGAGTCTCATTCTGGATATCTTTAGAATAGATGTAAAGAATGGTTAGTAGATTATCGACTAGGTTTTTGAATATAAGTGTAGCGTCTTTTTGTAAAGTCCAACAGATGGGGAAAGCAGAAGCAATTATAATTGACGGTATAAGACTAGGAGTACAACCGGATGTGGTAACTTACAATACACTGGTTGCTGCTTATTGTCGTCTTGTTGGCCTTGACGCAGGTTATTCAGTTCTTCATAGAATGAGGGAAGCTGGGATAAACCCAAATGTCATTACATATAATTCTTTGATTGCTGGTGCTGTCAAACACTGTTTATTATCTCAATCCTTGGATCTGTTTGAAGAAATGCTTAAAAGGGGTATTCCTCCTGATGTGTGGAGTTACAATACATTGATGCATTGCTTTTTCAAATTAGGTAAACCGGACGAGGCCAACAGGGTTTTCCAGGATATTTTTTTGAGCAATCTCTCTCCTTGCCAAACCACACTTAACATAGTGATTAATGGCCTTTGCAAGAATGGGTATTCCGAAAATGCCCTTATGTTATTCAGGTATTTACAACAACAGGGATATATGCACGAAATAAGGACATACAATATTCTTATTAACGGGCTTTGTAAGTTGGGTCGGTTGCGAGCAGCAAGAATGATTCTTAAGGAGCTAGGGAAATCAGGCTGTGGGCCCAATGCTGTTACTTACACGACAGTAATGAAATGCTGCTTTAGATATAGGCGATTTGAAGAAGGGCTTGAGATATTCTTTGAGATGAAGAGGAAAGGATACGCATTTGATGCCTTTTCATACTGCACGGTAATCGGAGCTTTGGTCAAAACCAATAGGATAAAAGAGGCTAACGAATGCATGGAGCAGATGGTTAATAATGGCATCGAGCTTGATATAGTGTCCTATAACACCCTGATTAATTTGTACTGTAAAGAAGGTAAGTTGGAAGATGTATATAAGTTGTTAGATGAGATAGAGAAAGGAGGGTTTGAATGTGATAAGTATACACACACGATCCTGATTGACGGGTTGTGCAGGATGGGTAATATTGAGGGGGCGGAGCAGCATCTGAAATATATGAATATGATGGGATTCGATTCAAATGTTGTTGCATATAACTGCTTGATTGATCGGTTGTGTAAAGCTGATCATATTGATTATGCAATGAAGATTTATGAGTCAATGGAGGTTAAGGATTCTTTTACCTACTCCTCCTTGGTGTATAATCTTTGTAAGGCGAGGAGATTCCACTCTGCATCCAAACTCCTTCTTTCTGGTTTAAATGATGGCATGAAGATACTTAAGTCTTCCCAACGGGTTCTTCTCAATGGACTTCGTCGTTCAGGGTTTATTAGAGAAGCGAGAAAGCTCAAGTTAAAAATCCGGTTGGCTAAGTTATTGCACAATTGATTTCACAATCGGAAGAGCTTACTGGTAGTTATTATCAAGGGCCAATGAGCAATTCTTAAAAGTGAAGTCAGCAAATGTAAATCACCTTCTGTTGTTAAATTTAGTTCGTTTGGAGTAATCGACCTTCTTGTACTAAACTGCAGATTGAAACCCTTGAACATGGGTAATGAAAAGCTTGATCCATTTTTTAGCACGTTCAATGAGTAGTAATCATTGGTTTTTGGTGATTAACATGCTTGAAGGACTTCGTTCACGCTATAGACATCATTTGGCATATTATCAGATGATTTGATACATACGGGACTCTTTGATGTGGTTAATGGTCAGTGTTGTTTATTGATATCTCAAAAGAACCACTGCTATTTTTTCTTTAAACGCACTGCAGTTGTTTATACCTAAATCCTCACAATTTCTTTCTTCTGCTAGGTATTTGTCTGACGTTTTGGAGCAGCAGCATGAAATACATCTTAGGCTTATCTTTTCAACGGGAAAACCTACGTAATCAGGGCCCTCTCTTCATGTGAGTGTGTGTTGCCCCAAATATTATAATTCACTTTAGGGCAAATAAAGATTTAATTGATGGTACTTCATTTTCATTTACTAATTCTGATATGAAAGCTGTGAATAACCTAAAATCTTGTAAATTGGAAATGTCTTGCTGATAGCTTTACTATTCGTAAGCACTAATGTGGACATGCTACATAATCGTTGACACATGATTTTTCTTTAAAAAAGAAGGGTAATGATATGCTGGTATATGTTAAAAAAATAATAATATTTATGTATATAGAAGTACTAAAAAAAATTAGTTATTACTGAAACAAGTCACTTGACTTGCACACGGGACTCAATTGTATTTTTATACCAAAATTACCCTCCTTTTACAGAAAATAAATTAAAATAAAGAAAAAACATTGTCCCTCTCTCTCTCACGCGCGTGCGTGCAGAGTACCGCCACTTCCTTTCCAGTCAGCGAACCACAATGGACCACAGCCCATTCAACCCAGTAACCAACACCACCATATGGGGGTCAGGTGTGTAACTCACACCCACCCACTCAGTCTATATTCACAGGTTTAGACATGTATTCACAAAAGGATGACTTCAAAAAAAAAATCCGCTGCCAATAGTTGAGGTCTTAAGATAGAAATAGAGATGCGATATCTGAAACACATCAAACCCATTACCCAAAACTTCATCATGTGATATAAAAACCATAAAACCTACTTCCACCGCTACAATACTCTTTATTCAACAAATTTATATATTTATATCTTTGGGTGTCCAAGTCTCTTGGAGCACCTGTAACAAATAAATTAATATTGCTCTATCTTCTTCAAGATAATGCTCCATGTTCTTTAGATTTTTCCACAATGGGTTCATAGTGGCATACATTTACAGAGTGAGATGGGTGAGAGGAAAAGATCTTTGTATATATATACCAAATGCTTAATTCTTTCAGATCTGTGTACATATATACCCAACTCTGATTTTTTCAGTTCTGGAGTAATAGGTAAGAGAGAGAGAGAGAGAGAGGTGCCAACACTAGTACACATTATAAATATTGTTAGTTAATGATCTTTTTAAATAATAAAAATATCTAGTCAATAAAATTCGCCGCCTACACTGAGGGGAAATTATGTCTTTTTGACATTTTTCATTAGTGGCATTAGAAAATATTTTTATTTCAGAATTTTTGGGGGGTAAAGTGGTTTTTGTGTGATGTTATAGGATAATATTGCCTATTATATCCTTTTAATAGTTTAGTTGTTTTGTTGTATTTGTTTCAGAGGTACTTTTTCTGACTTAGTTGTACCAAGTTACTTAGTTGTAATAGGAGCTATAAATAGTCTTGTTGCCTCATTTGTAAGGAGATTTTGATAATTTATAGTAAGAAATAATAATAAAAGAGGCATTTCTCTCTCTCATTTCAAGCTAACCCTAAATCTTGGGAAGATGATTAGATCATTGGTATCAGAGCTCAAGGGTTTTAACAATGAAATGAAGATTGAGTCCCTGAATTTCATCACTTGCTGATTTTAGTGTGAGAAATTCAGAGAATTTTCATGTCCAGCGGGATCGCAAATAGGGCACGCCATTCATTTCTCGTCCAACGCCATTTCCTGCCACTTCCGACGTCGATGAAGGACGACGACCACTGTGCGACCTCGGAGACACAATTTTTGGCCACTTTGCCCCGATCGAACATCGGATCTGTAGAAAATCAACACGGATCTGAAATTTTCTTGAAATTCAGATCTATGTTCGATGTAGCTTTGTACTGGCGCGGGGACCATTTGTTTGGAATCACCGACCCATCGCAATCTTGCTGGTAATATCTCTGACCACGGCGACCTTACTCGTTCCATCTCTGACGAGTCTGGACTTGATTGCATAAAAACAACTCCTATTGAAACAATTTTGTAGGGCTTTGAGTTCCGATTCCTGTTTTGGATTTGCTCATTTCTCGATTAAGTACAATAGTCATGATTGTTGCTGCGACTGAATTTCTAATCAAAGTAGCGATTCAGTTGTTGAAATTCACGTGCAATGTGGTGTTGGGTTCTTTGTCTGATCCAGTTGTTACTATTTCAAATGCAACTTGGAGTTCGACTCATCGATTGTAATTCACAGTCTGCAGTGTGTTCTGTAGATTCTGATTTTTTGTTCTCTCTTCCAAGAATCATTCGAGAATAAAGACCTTTTCTCTTTTGTTGAAGAGTTGTTCGAGTTCAAAGAACTCACATAAGTAAAACCTACTTCTGACATCCATTCTTATAAATATTAGTCTTTACCAACATTTGATGAATATCAAATCGATGAATATGATTGTGCTGTGGAACTCGCATTTGAAGCCCAATCCAAACTTGATGAATCTGAAATTGCTGCAGAGGATTTTGTTGTGGAACTTCCATTTCAAGATGAAGTCTGTGGGCTTATAATTTTGTTGATGGTCCAGGTTTTAGCTTTAGGGATGAGACTAAGTTGAACAATATTCACGAAGTGGATACTATTGAACTTTGTAACGCCCAAGTTTCCCCTAAACTAGTGGCTAACATTGAGGTGTAGGGGCTGTATGCAAAATAGTTATGTTTCAAATGGTAAAATTGGATTTGAAATGTGCACTACGACGGCACCACACACGAAACATTTGAACTTCTTGGGGTTGTTTAATGACAGAAGAGGTTCAATTAACAATGGAATGAGATTTGTGTGGTGCCTTGAAGATGTTTGATGAAATGAAGACAACAATAGAGACAAAGGAAAAGAAGAGAAAAAGGAAGTGTTTTTTCAAAGTCAGTAGGAGCAACCCTCTTAAACTCGAGGACAAGTTTTTGTGATGTATATGGGAGTCTTGAAGAATTAATTGTATTTTTACTTATTTCATTTTTATGTCTAGTTTAGTTATTTTCTTTCTTTTATTTAGTCGTATAGTTTGAGGGTAATATTCCCTTGGAATATATTAGTGTACCCGCCTATAGTCATTTTACTTTTTAGGGTTGTCTTTGGCTAGCAAGATAACTTAGCCTATAAATAAGGCCATTGCCTCCCATTGTAAGAACTACTACTTTTGATATGAATGATAATTAGAGAAAGTAACTAGGCAGTTGGCCTTAAATCGCTTATGCTTCCCGCTACACATCAAATTGATATCTAAATGTCAATTGTCTCCTGATGTGGTCGTCGTAGTTGGTGTCGTAGAGCCATGGACAGGGCTCAAAGGAACCAGTGATCCACTACTGTAAACTTCAACCCCTGCGGGCATCATATCCATCATCCCCAAGGTGTGTTATGAACAACCATCAACCAACGGTCCTTTTTGAAGCATATCGGAGGCCAGACCCATGTCGGAAGTTCATGTCCGTGAAATCCCTTCCGGCTACCACATGAGACCCTAAAAATCCGTAGGGTTCTGTTGTCCCCGATCATCACCGACGATGGGTGGGCTTTGCCAACAACCAGAGTGCACCGACGCTCCGAATCCTACTCGTTGCAGTTGTGACAACCTGAGGCATCGTATACCAACGAGCTTGGCAAACCTTGGGCCGTTTGCTACAAACCACACAATTTAGTTGCGCAACAAGCAATGTTTTAAATCGCGATCACGCAAAGTGTCGTGTTTTGGTGCCAGGTTCGCGTCGCGCATTGCCTAAGTAATTCGTGCATTTCAGTTTTTTAATTAGAAAAACATATAAAAAATTAAAATAAGTTCAAACAATCACTCCAAATAAAGTACGACATCAATTCAAATAAAGTCATAAGGCCATATTGTAAAATAAATAATATATTAACTGAAATATGTAAATTAAATTTTAGGCTGAAATTTGTAAATAAATATTAGAAAAAATAAAAAATAACATTTTAAGATGAAATTTGTAAAAAAGAAAGTAAAATTTGATTTGAAATTTGTAAAAAGAAGGTTTCATTTTAACATAATAAAATACACATAATGGCCTTATGACTTTATATGATATAATAAAATACCAAAATATCACTAGGGGAGCACCTAGGTGGTCTAGAGGGTGGGCGGCCGCCAACCTAGATTTTCGATTTTTTTTTCCACATATATGCTAATTTTATTTACCTTTCTGTAATTTTACATAGTGAAAGGCATTGAGCTTTATGCCATTTTAAAAGATTATGGGCGGAGATGTAAATAAACCGAACTCAAATCATACACACGCTCATTACACTTTAAAAAAAGAACTCTAATTCTACTTTCTTTCTTCAGTCGTTTCCTCCTTCCCAAACCCTACCAAAGATTAAAGACCGAAGTTGTATAAGTCTTCCCCCCTCTGCTGCCAAATCAACCGCCGAGCTGTCATCCCTTCCTTCCCTCAAGCGACAGCAACGGATCTCTCTCTCTCTCTCTCTCTCTCTCTCTCTCTCCCCATCGCAGGAAACTTTCTTTTGTTTTTTTTCAATTCAATATTTATATTGATAAATGCTAAATGTATATATTAACAACAACAAATGCTTACTTTAGTTTTTTTTCCGGTTCAATATTTGTTAATGTTCAAAATGTTTAAATGATTAAAATAGTTTATTGTAATATCTTTAAAAAATTGTTAAATTAGTTTAAAGTGTAAAAGTTAAATTGTTGAAATATGATTTGAAATATAGGGAGAGTTGGCAACTGCATTGAAGTATTTCAAAAAGACACGAACACGAGAGCTAAAAATGCCAATGCCAACACAAACACCTTTCACCCCCACCCCCACCCCACCCTTACCCCCACGCCCACCTAAAATTGAAGCAAACTTAGAAGAGTATCCAGCTGATTCGGGGTTAACAAAAAATATTTTAGAGTATGACATGAATGAAAGAAATGATGTTCAACATTACTATTTGATAAAAGGCCCTTGTAAGCCTAAACGTCACAATTTTCACTGGCATTATGTGCAGCTGAGAAACACAAATTTAGGCCTGTGTAGTTCAATGATCACCCAAATTGGCTAGAGTATAGCATTGACAAAGATGCTGCATATTGTTTGTATTGTCATCTCTTTAAAATCGATAATGGTGGTTGCTTTGTTGCTGAGGAATATACAAATTGGAGAAAGTAAACTTTAACAAGCATGTTGGAGAACCTACTAGTACACATGATAAATGTGTAAACGCTGGCGAAGATCTATTGAAGCAAATGCATCACATTGAATTTTCTTTGGCTAAGCAATGTAGTCAAACTCAAGACTATCGTATTCGTTTAACTACATCAATTGATTGTATTGTGTTTCTTTTGCGTCAAGGGATTTTGAGGTCATAATGAATCACTAGATAAGGGTAACTTTCTTGAGCTCTTACACGATTTATTGTCGACCATTATGAGCAAATTAGCAAAGTTGTTTCAAAGAAGGCTCTCCAAAATCACATGTTGACATCACCCAAAGTTCAAAAGGATATCATTAACTCCATCGTAGTTGAGGCTATAAATATTATCCTTACCGAGATTGGAGATGATTATTTCTCCATCTTAGTTGACGAGTCTCATGACATATCGGTGAAGGAACAAATGGATGTTGTTTTACGCTTTGTTGATGAAAAAGTGTATGCAATGGAGCGTTTTTAGGGGATTGTATATGTTAGTGATACTTCTGCTTTGTCACTTAAAGCAGCTGTTGAAGCACTTTTATTCACACATGGATATTTTAAGTTTGCGTGGGCAAGGCTATGATGGAGCTAGCAATAAGCAAAGAGAATTCATTGGACTTAATGGAGAATGAAACCGCTTATTATCTTCATTGTTTTTCCCATCAACTTCAATAAACTCTTGTAGCTGATGCAAAAAACATCCCAAAATTTATGCTTTCTTTGATATTGTTACAATTCTCACAAATATTGTTGGAGCCTCATGCAAACGTCGAGGCATTCTTCGTGAGAAACAGTTTGAAAATGTTACAATATGAATATGCAATGGTGATATTTTGACCGGGCGGGGATTAAATCAAGAGTTGGCATTGAAACGGGCATGTGAGACACATTGGGGTTCTCATTATGACACACTTGTGAGTTTGATTTGCTCGTTCTCATCAATAAATGACGTTCTCTTGATTGTTGAAGATGATGCAGGAAATCGAAAACATAGAGGTCACGAAATGGACCTAATGATACTCATGAAATCCTTCGAATTTGTATTTCACTTAGATTTTATAAAAAATTGTAGTGGGTATTGCGAATGATTATCACAAGCATTACAAAGAAAAGACCAAGAAATTGTGAATGCCGCGACTCTTATGAGAATAACCAAACAATTACAACAACTGAAAGATGATGGGTGGGAGTCACTATTGGAGGAGGTTTTTTTATATTGTGTCAAACATGAGATACCCCTGCCAAGTATGAAAAACTTGTTTGTGGTTATTGGAAGATCTCGTCGCAATCCAGAAGAAGTCACAAATCTTCATTATTATATTGCGGATGTGCAATCCCATGACAATATTTTGTGGAGTAATAGGGGTTGGAGGGCTTGCCAGAAAGTTAGTGGGCTTAAAGAAGCCCCGTGCATATCCATTGATATATTTGCTTGTGAGATTGACATTACTCTTACCCGTTGCAACCGACCGTAGAAAGAGTATTTTCTGCAATGAAAATCATCAAAATTTCATTCCGCTGTCAAATGGGAGATGACATGATGAATGGTTGTTTGGTGGCATATATTGAAAGGGAAATAGTAGTTGACATTGACAATGAAGATATCATTTGACGTTTTTCAGAATATGAAGACATGAAAAGTTTTGTTGCTAACAATCTGATTTAATTTGATGCTTGATGTGTGATGTTTGTAATGCAAGACAATTTGACTATTTATAAATGATATTTTCGATGAATACGTAACGATTTTTTTTAAAAATATCTTTTATGTTATTTTATTATGGTATGTCTTTCGCCAACCCTTAGCTAAAATCTTGGGTCTAAAATACCCAAATAACACCCTTGCTGACTTTCCCTAATGTTGTAATCTCGCATCAATCAAGTAGCTCCAGTGAGGTCAATTTAGCTACCAGCCAATTCGTTTTGGTCTGGCGAATCGGAGGATTGCAATTTCCTTGCGAATAGACTTTGTTTTGAGGTAAAATATGTCTTATTTTTTCACACCCCCATTTATTTTAGGGGCATATACCAAATAGTCCCTCGGACTTTTTTAAACCATGCCAAAAAGGCTTTACTATGCCGCTGGCGCTGACCTTAAAAGATAAGAGAATAAAGAACTTTTTGATACAAAATAAAAGGTTTGGACTAAGTGTGTATTAAAAAATGTTTGAGGGACGTTTTGGTATTTGATCCTTTATTTTACCAAAAAACGACTTATTTTTTTAAAGTTAAAAAAGTTACAAAAGAAACACCGAAAGCACGTAAATAGTGCACAATTGTGCAAAAGAGCGCACAATAGCGTACAATTGGCTTTTTTGAACCGCAAAACGTAACAGCACGCTATTGCGTTTGCAATTGCTCGAAATTTAAAACATTGGCAACAAGTCAAGGGCCTCTAAAGACTCCTTGACGCCCAGCAACCTCCATCATCTAACGAACGGACCTGACAACCTCCATCATAGACACTCCGAATCCTATGCGATGCAGTTGTGAGAACCTCCTGGGGCATCGTACACCACCGAGCTTGGCAAACCTTAGCCCGTTTGGTACAAACCACATGATTCAATTGCACAAGTCTAGGGCCTCTGAAGACTCATTGACGCCTACCGACCTCCATCATCCGACATCGGACTCTCTGACAAACAAGAAAAGCTTGAACAAAGGGTGAAAACAACGAAGGATTCACTATTCGACTTCGCCGACTCTCCTTTCGTCGTCCCCTGATATCGGTGAAGCCATTCGCTAACAAATGATGGTTGAAAATACCTCGACAAGCTCATTGACGCCCAACGACCTCCATCATCCGACACCGGACGACTCTCCGACAAACAAGAAAAGCTTGAACAGAGGGTGAAAATAACGAAGGATTCACTGTTTGATTTCGTCGACCCTCCTCTCACTGTCGCCTGATACCGGCGAAGTCATTCGCTGACAAATGATGGCAGAAAATGCCCTGACAAATCCGCTCTTCCTCAACCATCTCTTGCTGTATTGTACAATAATTGTAGTAAGAAAAATGACAAAATATGAGTACAGTTTGACCTGTGCTGTGTGCTACAAATCCTCAACCAAACCAAATATTTGGACTTATAAAATTTTATTGGATATCACAGTTTGACCCATAAAGCTGCCCTAATCAAATCTCTTCTATACAGTTCAACCAACGCTATTTACAGCCTGTTATTTGGTCTTTATGAATGTTATGATCCTAAAAATATATGATACAATAACCTTAAGTTGTTTTTGATCAGTCGTACAATGGCTAGGGCACGCAGTGGCGAGAAGCTTAGTTCGATGGGAAATCAATTAATATATTTGATATTTCAGAGTTTTGTCTCTAGCAAGTATTTTTTTGAATGCCACTGACCCAATTACGTCAATTAGCGTAGTCGCTCCACCTTTGTTTGAGATCGAGCGTCGCATCACTCGTCTTGAGGAGTCCGTTGACTCCATCTTGGACAAGATCGAGTATTTCACCTTCTCCATAATTATCATTCGGTACCGACTCGCCACTATCTCCCATCTACCACCTTTGCAACCCTATACTCTGCAATCCACAACGACAAGTTTTGTTGACATTATTGTGGCTTCAGATTTGGGTTGTGCACCACCAGCCAATGTGCATTGTCGCAAAGGGGCCATATTAGGGCAGTCAATGTTTTAAAAGGCGATGCGAGGCGCGTCTCGAGACGCCGCCTCGAAGGGAGGCGGGAGAAGAAAGCCTTGAGGCTTACGCCTCTTGGTATTTAACTGAGGTCTGAGGCTTATGCGTCATGTATTCGAGGTTTATGCAATGGGGTTATCCGCCTTGAGGCGGTTGAGGCTTAAGCCTCATTATTTTGCTGGTCAAAGTGGGTCAAATGGTTTTAAAATAGAAAAAGGTCACGTGAATAACAGGAGACCTTACCCTCATAATAATACCTGGCCTCTATTTTGGAAGCCCTAACTGACGCTTTATTTGCTGTCTTGCACCTGAGATAAAATTTATTCAGCCTTCATCATTTTCAGCTTCAATCATCTGGTAGTTTCTAATCCTTCATCCTTTTCATCATTCAAAACTTCTTCCACACCTCTTTATTTTTTTCGGTGTTTATCTTATTTTATGTGTGCCGGGTTGTATTTTTTTCTGTTTTTCTCTACTTCTCAGATTTTTTTTTTTGGTTTATATATATATATATATATATATATACTTTTTTTTGCTATATTTCGCCATCACCATCACCAAACCATAACCAATTTAGTTGCGGCGGGCTGAACAAGACTCTTGTTAGTGCTTTTCCTCATCAATGCCAACACCCATCCATGATTATAAATAAAATTGCTCACCTAAAATCATATAGAGTATTGTAATAATTAAGTAAGAAATCAAATTATGTGATATTTATATATAGATTGAGGCAAGATTATGGTTTGGAGACGGTAATGATGACTATCTTGTCTTTGAGGATTATGGTTTTAATTATGAATTTCTTTTGTCTTGACGGTAGAATATGTATTATGATGATAGCAGGATGGTGTTATTATTTATATTGTGTTGTGGGATCTACTTTGCACCGTTTGTTTTCATGATAGATATGATACATA
Source organism: Sambucus nigra (assembly GCA_949130495.1). NCBI lineage: Eukaryota > Viridiplantae > Streptophyta > Magnoliopsida > Dipsacales > Adoxaceae > Sambucus > Sambucus nigra. Next base: position 214,690,653 of record OX422214.1, on the reverse strand, counting down.
TTTTGTTCCTTGTTTAATTATTATTTTTACATCATTCTTAGTTATTTTTTTTGGAAAAAAGTTGAGGCTTACGCCTCGGTCCGCCTCGAGGCTTACGTCTCGCCTCGCCTCACAAAGACAAAACGCCTCAACTCCGCCTCGCGCCTTTTTAAACATTGAGGGCAGCACGTTCTCAATGTTTAAAAAGGCACGAGGTGTTTTGGTTCCGGCGAGGCGTAAGCTTCAGAAAAAAGAGCAAAATAATATAAAAAAATACTAATAGAACCATAAAAAATAAAGTAACAAAGAATATAAAATAAAACTAAAAAAAAATATTTTTGAGCACTTTCTCACATAGTTAAACATTTTTTTGTTCCCTCGAGATGACTTTTTTTTCCTTAATTAATTTGATAAAACCAATTTTAACATATTGGTTATTTTACATTATGACAATAAAGCAATCAATGCAAAATCAATATTTTTTTTCATTTACATATTGTTAATTTTATAGTGTGACAATAAATTAATCAATGCAAAATCAAATTGACAATTTTTTTTTAGTTTCATTCACATATTGGTTATTTTATAACATGGCAATAAATTAATCAATGCAAAATTAAATTGACAATCATTTTTTTTAATTTTCATTCACGTATTGGGTATTTTATAACATGACATATTGGTTATTTTTCTAAAATTTCTTTTAAGTTAAAATAGTACAAGTTATGTGCAATTTTTAAGAAAAAAAAGAGTTAGTAGATTAAATCAATAAATTTTTTAAGTTAAGTGCAGGTTTAAAAAAATGAAGAGCTCTTTAACCATTAAAAACCCAGTGAATTTAAAAAAAAAACACATATCATTAGTATGTATATATAATCTCTCTCTCTCCCTCTCTCTCTCTCTTTATATATATATATATATATATATATGTTTGTGTGTATAATAAAATAAATATAATTAATTGTTGCACTATCTTCAAATTATGTATATATATATACCATGATGGGAATCTCGTGTGTTTTCCCTTTATTTTTCCTTCATCCATTTCCTATTATTTTATTTTAGCCTTTTGTTCCCTTTTCCCCCTTTAATTAGTCTCCAAACATGTTTGGGATCCATTTTTCTAATTATTTTATTTTAGCCTTTTGATCCCTTTTTCTCCTTTAATTGGTCTCCAAACATGTTTGGGACTAGTTAGGTATTCTTTTGTTAGTAGTTGTCATTTTTGGTCATTTTACCAAATGCTTGGTTAGCAAGTAAATGCCTCCCAATAAATACCCATATAATCCTCATTTGAGGATAGACTTGATTTTGAATATAAGTGACTCTTAGTTTCTCTCTCTAAAGTTGGTGTTTATTTTATTTTTTTTCCATTGACGTGTAGTTTACGTCAAATTGGTATCTAAGTGGGTGTCACTCCAACATTGGTGTATTGGTGTATCGGTGTGTAGTTTATCAAACAAATCGTACACTATTTTTTCAATGGCTCCAAAAAAATCCAAACTACAACAAGAAGAGATTAAACATGAATTGAGAGGAAGTATTCAAGAACTCAACAAGAGATTTGATGCTCTCTTCCAACTCCTCTCTTCCAAAATTCAACCTCCCACCACCATTCAAAACCACTCGATTCTGGTGGACCCCCCTTCTGACCCGATTTTGCCCAGAATCCAAAAAACCCCAAAACCTCGCCCCCTTTTTGCCGACATCACCCCAGGCTCCATCACCCATAGCCGACCACCAACAACAACAATCGGACCACCTGGGATCATCCTGGAGGACCCCCACCAGGCCGAAACCCTCCTTAGGTGGTTGTCGTTCCCCTTAAGCCCCAAAAAGGTGCCAGACAGCTAGGATTTAGCCCTAGTGATGTTCGAACTCAACCAAAGGCAAACCCTATCCCCGGTGACCCTCTCTACGCTGCCAACAGAGGTCGGCCAAACCATCTACCGCCGCTCTTGGGTCTCAGCCACTTTTCCTCTTCCACACATATGGTTTTTAACCCAGGAGGAAGTTTCGGTGGGTATGAGATAAGCAAGAGAGATGGAGGAAGATTGAAGAGAAACAAAATGAAGGATGGACTCTTCTTGAAATTTTTAGAAAATTAATTTTGGCCCCCACAAGTCTTTTCGACACATATTTTTGGATTTTTTCACACGAGTTCCCAATTTTTGAACGCTCGAGGACGAGCTTGGTTTTAAGAGGGGGAGAGTGATGGGAATCTCGTGTATTTTTCCTTTTATTTCCATTTTTCTATTATTTTATTTTAGCCTTTTGTTCCCTTTTTCCTCTTAAATTGGTCTCCAAGCATGTTTGGGACTAATTAGATATGCTTTTGTTAGTAGTTGCCTTTTTTGGTCATTTTAGCAAATACTTGGTTAGCAAGTAAATGCCTCCCTATAAATACCTATGTAATCCTTATTTGAGGATAGACTTGATTTTGAATATAAGAAACTCTTAGTTTCTCTCCCCAAAGTTGGTGTTTGTTTTATTTTTTTGACCATTGACGTGCAGTTTACGTCATGCCAATTGTCGACATTTATTAAAATAACAAAAAAATAGAGTTTGTGATGGAAGAAGAACAATTATGGTGTGGTAGTATTCGGGTTGTGATGGTTCAGTAAACTATTTTCAATGGGCTGAAAATTATGGAAATAGCCCAATTTTTCGGATGATGAAAGATGTAAGTCTCCAGGTTCTTGTTTGTGTGATGACACATCTGGTGCCCCCTTCGAGTTCGGGATGAACTCTTTTAAAAGGATGGACAATAATGTGATACAAGAATGGAGATACTTTATATTAGTTGTGTTCAAATTTATCATATCCCCTTTGTAACATATAATAGTTTAGGACTGAGGGTAATTTTAGTACTTTTGTATTGTCATCGATAGGATTATCTTCATGTGAGGTCATCCATGACATCCCATGATGTCATGGACACTAGTGTTCCCTCGTTTACTATATATGTAGTTTACACCCCCATAGGAATATATTTGTAATGCCCCGACCCGGATTTATGGGTTACTCGTGAGTCAACCTAGTTTGACCCGAGAGTTAGGTGCGAAGTGCAATGAAACAACCTAAATAATGTTGCTAGTCCAGGTTTATTTTAGTTAACATTTCACTTGTTAGCATGCGATTCCAATTTCGAGATGAGCTACGTGAGGGACCCATGGGGAGCAACCCGGGGCCCAAGTAAATAGAGCTACTAACGTAAAACATAAATATGGTATACTTACCTGTATAGCGCTCTCAAAATACGAAACCTCTCCCAACCTGCCGTAACAAAGTGGGGATGTGAGCCTATGCCCAGTGGGATTTATACGAACAATATAGAAACGAACGGCAGAAAGTAATACTCACACGCTATAACCACATGCATGCGAAAACGCATATATGTCTACGTACGTATACCTTTGAAAAATACATCTTTCAATGCATTAATCAATTAATTTCCGAAAATCTTACTTTCCCTGATTAATTGGCCTTAATCTTATTTAAGATTTTCTTTAATCATACTTAGCATTCTCACTTTGTTTAACGCACCCGGTTCAACACTTTAAACCTTTCCACTTAATTTACTAAAACCATTCCTTTACCGGAATTTACCATTTTGTTCATTTCGATACCCTTTAGTATTTTCATAGAAAATCGCCTTTTCGACACACGCAATTCCCGTGTTGGAAAATACTTATTAAATCTTGGGAAATCCATTTCACAACACATTCTTGTGTTAATTATGGGTTTAACCATTTAGGTTGCTTAACCACCCATTTATTTACTCCCTTTTACCCTTTTTATTTTTTTATGGACATTAATAAATTTACGCATTTACTTGTCCATTTCACTTTTACCGAAACATTTATTACATTCATTTAAGTTAGGTTGTATTAACGCATTTTACCACGCAATCCGTTTCTTGAAATGTTCCATATTCCTTTATCTTTTCTCGGAATTTTACCATTTACCACATACTTACACGGGTTCCACACCTACCGCTATGCGCACCATATGCTTTGGCCAGTGGTTTAGCGCTTTTCACCCAAGAGCTCCGGGCCTTCTTGCTTTATCCCGGTGTCATCCGAGTTTCTTTTTATGTGTTTTAACATTTAACAAATGTCCACATTGATCCACTTTTTTTGCTTTTACCCGGCCGAAGCCAAAGCCGGGACTTAACCGTCCGTTTTTCCATTAACACTTGGAAAATTGTTTCTTTTCTTCTTTAAATCCCTTATCTACACACACGTGATTTATACTAAAATCATTCACACTTCAGGACTTAATTCATTTTCACACGCATTAGTGTAAAAATATTCTTTAACATTTTTATTCCATACAAATGTTCCACATTAAGTAAATTGCCAATTTACCCTTTGTTTACTAAACTTGCAATTTAGCCCTTTTCAAGAGTTATTTCCTTTTCAAATGGTTACTAAGTTCCCACTTAACAATTTAAACACCTTTTAACCATTTTAACACTTGTTCAATATCACAATTAACCCCACTTTCTTACTTACTACTTTAACATTTTCACCCTTTACTTCCATTATTCACTTTTACGCCACACTTTATAGAAGACCATATCTTTCATACATATCAAGCAAAGTAAGACATTTTATCAATTTCTTTAAACTCGACAAATGTCCATTTTCTTAGTCTCCGTTTTTCAAGAAACTTAAAATATTTATTTCATAAATATCTCAACAAGTTTACACTATCCAATACAAATATCCATACTTTCCTCTTTACTAAAAATACACAAAAATATCATTTCCTCACATTTTTATTTCATAAAAATGTTCATTATTTCTTTTTACTAGAAATACACACAAATACTATTTTCTTACATTTTTATTTGATAAAAATGTCCATAAATAGTATTCTGAATTTATAACACTTCTAAAACTCATTTAAACCTTCCTTTAAATGCCCATTTTTCTTTAAAACATCAGGTGTGTATTTAATAAACTCATAAATACATTATAGCCATTTTCCTACACACTCTTACACCCAAATGGTGGAAAATAGTAATTTGAATTTTTGTTTAATTCAAAACCCACTTTAAAAACTTTATTTGAAACCCATTTGTTCATGAAATCAATCAATAAACTCCATGGATGCAAACTATCAAAAATCCTACATAGATGCTCTAAGAGACTAAGAGTGCTCCAAATGATTGTTCCATGAGTTCCTCCTTCATCCTCAAACTGTCTCCCTTAAATACCCATTTCAAGATATATCAAGAGCATCATCTTCTTCCTCTAGTAAGTTGTCCTTGGGTTTTCATAGCTATGTAAGGTTGTAGTGAGGGTTTGTAGATATGGTTCTATGGAGGAAATGGTGGTGGGGATTGCCCATAAGGTCTGGGGTAGAAGTGGCTTGAGCTTGAGAGCTTAGAGGGAGAATGTTTGAAAATCTGATGGAGCTTTCTCTCTCTAAGACCCACACGGTTTTATCTTCTTATAACTCAAGCCAAGGAGTTGCCGCCTTAAAAGGAAACCTCACAACACTAGAACCTTTATATATCAGGCCTTAGGTAGTCCAATGATCGACAACACACCCAATCTAATGCTTATAAACTAGACAACACATCACATCACAGCATACTCGTCCGTGACCAGACCTATTAGGCGCGATCGACTGTGGCCTGGGGGCCGGTCGACCGGCCTTGGTGTAAAAAATGTCACTTTTTCTCCATTTTGACCCCATGGACTTTACACACATATTTTTAGGTCATTATATTTTTATAGCCAAAGGGAAGCCTTATCAAAATTGCGCAAAGTTCCATCTTGTTGCGTTGCGTACTGTCACAATATTACCTTATTTTAACCATGTCCGTGTCACGTCCATTCCTCGACTAAATCATGTCGTACTTCACCAACTAATTTAACACGTGTATTCATCCATGCGGACCATGCCACGTAAATTTTTCCTTTTAATCCCTACATGCGACGTGTCACCTTTTGTACGGTTTGGTCTATTTCCTTATGCATTTGTTTCTCCCCTAATTTTTCTCCGAATAAATTATTCAAATTATAATAAAAATATTTATTTCTAGGGCGAGGTATTACAATATTGGACATTTTATATTTTTTCTTATGTTGGGTATTTCTTTGAGTTCCATGGCATTAGCCACCTTTATGTCACGAAGGCATTCATTGCCGAACTCCAAAAACCTTTGTCTATAGGTACCAGGTTATAAGTGTGTATTCTAAGTGTGTATCCTGATTCCTTGTCTCATATAAGTTGATTGGCGAAGACATTTCCCGAGATGAACGTATGGCTGTATGTTTGGCAAAGGCTAAGTAATTGGTAAAGAGCTTCAAATCGATCACTATCCAACAGTTTTCGAGGAACAAAAATCATGCTGATTGTTATACACTAAATATAGGATACCTTGTTAGCCTATCAGAAGGTGACATGTGTCCCTGTTTGGGATAGAATTTGCTCAGCTATGGGTAATATGGTCGGCTCAGGTAAAAATGTTAATCAACGACGTTAATCCCGTCAATGCCAGTCTTGCTCCAGTTACATCACGTGATGGAATACCAACAGTCATGTTTATCCCACCTGCACACGCGAAAAAGTTATGTAATATTCCACTTTTATCGTGTTGTAATAAACTCATCATTATTTGCCTCTTGGAATGTAAAGGGTGTAACTGCCTGACCTATAAAGGCACTCCACTTGTCCCACTCCACTCTTTAATAACTACCTATAAATGACACTCAATCCCATGGAATAAGGGATCTGAAATTATTCTATTGAACGGCCATACGAAAACCTTAGAGAAAACTTTGAGAGCTTGTAATCGTTCCTTTTAAGGTTATTGCCCACTAAGATACATACAATCAATACTGTACCTGTGGAGGTAGGTGCCACATTGGGTCGAACCATGTAAACCCCTGTCTATTTCTCTCTCATCTCTCATTCATCCAAAATTAGCACATTGGTAGTGATAATCTCTTTATTTGTCATTGTTTATTATTGGTACTTACCAGCTAAGACTCATAAATCCATATACTAGTTTTAGATGATAACAAATTGGCTTCGTTTGTGGGAACTCGACAAGCCATTCGTTGTTCCCTATCATTTTCTATCCCCAAATCCAATTACTTCAAAATCACCCTAACTAGACGCCCCTCAATCCCTGTTCAGACACTCCGTGTTTGTCGACGATTTTTGGAAAATGGCAGCAAACCCGGAAAGAATGGGTAACATATAAGGAATTTTGATAAACCTGGCCAAGGGCTAGGAGGTAATGCATGAGAGTGAAGCAACTGACGCAAATGCTCTAAGCTAGACAGAGTGAGTCTGCAGCAGGTCCTTTCATCGTATCTGAAAGGAAACCCTCTGACAGGAGGGGTGAAATGTTACCTCCCGCCCCTACAGAGATTGACGACACCTTTATTGAGAACGGGCTTTGAAAAACATAACTGGACTAGATCCAGATGCTCTGGATCGTAAGATGACATGTCGTATCACCCAGGAGCAACCTCGTGTATCAGAACAATCGGTTACGACGATGAACAATCTTTATATTAGGAAAAGCCAAGTGTATTGGAGAGACTGAGCAGAGGCTCAACATTTGATCGTTTAGGCCCATGTAAAACAAGAGGGCAATAACACAGAGGTTTGGAGAGCCTGAAGAAGGTAAAGAAGAGCCGGTGAGGTTTGTCACTAGGAGAAGAGAATGCTCGATCAATTCTAGGACGAGCGTACGAGGGTCAGTAAAAGCCGATTAGACTTCTAAGAAAGAGAGCTCATCTGAAAGCCGAGGTTGATTAGGGAAGATCGTAGGAGTTAAAACTGAGCAGGAAGACCAAACCTGGAAGGGATCCAATGACTGGAAGATCGTTTGAGATTAGTCAGGTTAAAGATTCCCTTGCCAACCCGATACTGCACGCAAAACAATATCAAGCTACCGCTGACATCTACTCGATTCTAGACGAAATGCGTTGTCAAGCATTTTCCAGTCGATCACTAGGTTGGCGCAAATCTAATACAACATATTACCGCGCGGACATATTTTTAACTTCCAATAGTTGGTCGACCTCTTTATCAACAATTTTGCTTTGGAGCCAAACCCGGTAAGAGAGTGGCTCACCTACTCAATGTTCGGCAAAATGCCGATGAAATTACCCGAGAGTTTATCACATTTTTCAATAGCAAAAAGCGAAGTAATAGATTATGATGAAAGGACTACCATAACTGCGCTGATGAGTGGATTGCTACCTGGGAAGCTGTATTAGGCGTCGGCTAAAGAGCCACCCAAAACTATGACAAACTCTTGGCTAAGACAGGGAAAATTATGAATGCCAAGGAGGCCATGGCAGCCAAAGAATCCAATCACGCGAAGGCCGGCGTCAGCAAGAGTGGAAATGAAGGAGCTGAAAAATAAGAAAGCCGAGAAGCCAAAGAAGTACGATAAGTACACCCCCTTGACTGTGGTTGTTCACCACATGCTCGAAGAAATCCGAGGGGACAAAAACTTGAGATGACTTGGGAAGCTAAAAGCCCCGTCAAACCGAAAAGATAAGAGCAAGTATTGTGAACTCCTTAAGGACCACGGCCACAACACGGGAAACTGCATAGCCCTAAAGAACGAGATTGAAAGCTTGATCATGCGGGTAAACCTGTCAAGTTACGTGGACAGAGGCGACCAAGCTGATTATGGTGATGATGAGTAGAAATCAGGAAGACGATCAGAATCCCCTTGCAGAAGGGGGGCCAAAAAGGAAAGATGAAGAGATGACGATTCGAAGAATGATCCCGACTTTCTCAAGAGACCAAAGGAACCTGTACATGAGGTTAAAATGATCTCTTTTGGATTTAATTTCATTGCAGGTGGAGATGTTGGTGGTGGAGACGAACCTTAATGAGGCAAAGGTTATGCTCATATCAGACTGACAAGCGTGGATACTCGCCCAAGGAAGGTAAACAAAGATTTCTTAGTTATTTGCTTTTCTAAAGATGATCTGTCTGGTGTCCTATATCCGCACAATGATCCTCTAGTCGTCACAATGATGGTGCACGAGACCAAAGTAGCAAGGATCCTAGTCGATAACAGCAGTTTAGTTGATGTCTTGTTTTTACAACTGCTTCAAGGGCTTGAGGCTAAGAGATAGTGTACCCTCTAGGCACGGTCGAACTAGAAGTGGTGGTCGGCACCTGGCCGACATGCCAAACAAAAAAGATACGTTTCTTCGTCCTAGACAAGAATGTTCATTCGACATATAACATCATCTTTGGCAGAGTAGGGCTAAAGAAGTTCGAGGTCGTCCCCTCTACAGTGCATCAATGTCTCATTACGGGGTTGGTGTGGTTAAGGGAACCCAGTAGAGGCTAGAGATTGTTATTACACCTCAACCGACAAGGAGTAGGAGAAGAAACTGACGACCTACCACATCGAAACGATAGATCCGCGAGACGAGGAAAAATTGGTCAAAGGGCAGGTTATTAAAGAATTTGAGTTAATTGTCTTGGATGACGAGCTCCCAGAGAAGACTGTTCAGATTAGCTCGTCACTGGAACCTGACCTCAAAAGAGATTTGATCGACTTTATAAGGTGGCGAAAAAATATGTTTGCTTGGAGTCACGAAGACATGCCAGGATTTGATCCGAATTTTATTTGTCATGAGTTGAGCATAGTCAAAGGTGCTAAATCTGTCAAACAGAAACGATTGGTCTTCGACTAGAAAAAGAACATGTCCTTGCAGGAAGTGGTGGAGAAATTGCAGAAGGCAAATTTCACAGAGGACGTCAAAAATCCAGAATGGCTCTCTAACGTGGTGATGGTCAGGAAGAAAAACAACAAGTGGCGAATGTGTGTCGATTTCATCGACCTGAACTAAGGTGCCCGAAAGATCACTACTTGTTGCTCAGGATTGACCGGTTAGTCGATGTCACTTCGGGGCACGGGCTGCTCAGTTTTATGGATGCTTACTCTGGATACAACCAGATCAAGATGAAATCAGAAGATCGGGAAAAAACCTTGTTCATCATTAGTCGAGGTACCTACTACTACAACGTAATGCCTTCGGGGCTAAAAAAACGCTGGAGCAATGTACCAAAGATTGGTAAAGTATTCGAAGAACATATCGGTAAGAATATGGAAGTGTACGTTAATGACATGCTCACGAAGAGCAAAAAGGCCGCTAAATATATCAAAGATTTGCATCAGACCTTTAACCAGTTGGAGAAACACCAGATGAAGCTCAACTCGATAAAGTGTCTTCGGGGTAAAATAGGGGATGTTCATGGGCCTCAGAGTCAATCAAAGAGGAATTGAGGCCAAGTCCGACAAGATTGAAGCACCGATAAATATGCAATCCCCAACAAACAAGAAAGAAGTTCAAAAACTAACAGGACGTGTGGCGGCATTAAATAAGTTTGTTTCCAGAGCCACTGACAAATGCCTTCCATTTTTTAAGGTGTTACGAAAGACTTGAATGGAACGACGAGTGCGAAGCTGCATTCCTAGAGTTGAATTAGTATTTGGGGTCGGCCCTACTGCTTTCAAGACCAATTTCAAGATAGAAGCTTTGTTTGTATTGGGCTGTATCTGAATCTGCGGTTAGTTGGCTCTAGTCCGACAAGAAGAAGGGGTACAAAGGCCTATGTATTACACTAACAAGGCATATTGAGGAGAAGAAATCCGGTATCCTAGGTTAGAGAAATTAGCTTTGGCTCTGATTGAAGCTTCGAGAAGGATGATGCCGCACTTCCAGGCCTATACCATTGTTGTCTACCATTGTTGTCTGTACAGACCTCCCCCTATGCCAGGTCATTAATAAACCTCAGAAATCAGGCAAACTGATGGCTTAAACCGTGGAATTAGGAGAATATGACCTCCGGTATGAACCAAGGTTGACAATCAAGGGACAGGCTATAGCAGATTTTATCGCTAAATTCACTTATGAGGAGAAACCTACCCAACAGATTTCTATGGAAAAGAGTTCAACAATAGTCGCAAAGTAGACTTTTGCTGAAGAGAGCTCAACCCCGAATCACACCGAGCAGACTTCGGAAGAGAGCTCATCGGTTTAACCAAACGAGAAGACTCCTATGGGAGATAGCCCAACTATTAATCCGATCGACTAGATCATTGACGTATTAGAGTCATTCGACCAAACGAGAAGAAATTGCTCGTGACTTAGAGCAAATGAAGAAGTTATTCAAACATAGAAATTTGACCGAAGGTGATTTTGAAGAGGAGCTCCCTGTCTCAAAATTGTTCATGGACGGCTCATCCTGCACCACCAATAATGGAGCGGGGCTAATAATTACGACACCAGATAACATCGATGTGGAGTATGCTCTTAGATTCCAATTCGAAGCCTCCAACAATGAGGCTGAATACGAAGCACTCATAACTGGGTTTGGGGTGTATCATCTCTAGGCGGAGCAGTTATTGGCGCACAATGACTCAACTCTTAGTAAATCAAGTGCTGGGAATTTATATGGTGAGAGAGGGGTCTATGACGAAATACCTGGCCAAAACCAAGTGGTGGTTAGCAAAGTTCCCTGGGGTTAGGATGGTCAGAATCCCAAAGGCAGAAAATGCTCGAGCAGATGCACTTGTTCCGACTAGCATTCGCTATAAGGACGGAACTGAGAAGAACAGTTCCAGTAGAGATCTTCATGCATCTAAGTACAAAAGAGGAGATTGTCAACGTAATGGAGTTAGACAGGGACCGTCCTAGATGGATCCAATACGAGCATACATAGAAACTGGCACCGTCCCAGCAGACCCTAAAGACGCAAGGAGACTATGGTGCAAAGTAGCGAGATACGTGCTAGAACGAGGAATCTCATTCAGAAGAGGGTCCATTTTATTGCTTAGATGTGTCCATCCAACCGAAGTAAACGACTTGATTAAAGAGGTACATGAAGGTTCTTGCGAAGCCCATTCAGCAGTCAGATCCCTAGTGAAGCGGGTTGCTACGCAAAGTTATTACCGGCCCACCATGAAAGCGCACTGCGCGGACTATGCGAGGAAATGTGACAAGTGATAGAAATATACCTCCATCCACAGAACTCCAGGGGCATCCCTCACGCCGATCACCTCCCTTGGCCATTTGCGATGTGCGGAATAGATTTGGTCTGTCCATTACTAAAAACTAAAGGCAGGTTCGAGTACTTAGTGGTGGAAGTAGATTACTTCACTAAATGGGTGGAGGCCGAGTCCCTAATAGAGATGCCATATGAGGAAGTCTTCAATTCACCTAGAAGAACATTAATTGCCAGTACGGGATGCCATACGCCTTCATCACTGACCATGGTACACATTCGATGACCATGGTCTACCTAGTTATCGCGTCCTTAATTTTAACTCACCACATAGCGACTTGATGAGAAGATTATATTTGAATTTGGTAGAGGAAGTCAGAGAGCACGCATCGCTTAGTGTTGCAGCGTACCAACAACGAACTACTCAATTTTACAACAGGAGGGTAAATCCATGCATCTTAAAACAAGGGGGTTATCTGTTAAAGAAGGTCATCCAGAAGGGAAACAAGCTAGAACCCAATTGGCACAGTCCATATAGAATATCTGTTGTCGTGCGACCAGGAACATACAAAGTTGAGACCTTGAAAGGAGAGCAGTTCAAAAATCCGTGGAACGCCGAGCACTTGAGGAAGTACTATCAATAATGAAATGTAAAGACTTTTCCTTATTTGTAATTCCATTCGGTGATGAATAAAAAGTTTCGATTTCCACCAAGAATGCGTCTGCTTCCATTATTTTATGTTTTGTGGGTATGAGATAGGTACAGATCATCAATATATTTTACAAAAAACTTCATGTATGAGTTCGTCTCTAGACAGGTCACGAACAAGAAGTTCCACTTTGTGTATGATCTCGTCTTAGGATAGATCGAGAACAAGAAGTCCTACCAAGTCTAGGAAATCTAGTGCAGTCTTATGGACAAGAAGATCCAACCATAAATGATTAACGGAAGGATAAATCTTGACAAACTTGGTCGACTCTTGTAACCAATGTTGACACTAGGTCAGGCCGACGAGTACCGTTCATACGATCGGTAAGCTGGCACAAGCTTCGGTAGATCCTAAGTCATGACAACTCAGGTTTGTCCAAAACTAGTAGCTAACTAAGAATCACGGACTCGACACGTAATACGGGATACGACTCGATTCGGGATACGGGATACGGGATTTTTCCAAAATGTAGGATACGGATACACTAGAATACGTTAAATATTTATTATTTTAATTTATATATATTAATGATAACTTGAATAAAATGAAAGTAAAGCATCAAACGCCATTATATTAAAGTACTCAAATATGGTGATTGTTGTCACCAAACAACCACCATTAAATAAAACATAGAATGAAAACAGTAGGATTTCAATTTCAAACAAATTCTTAACTGTGTTAACTTAAAAATAGAACGAAAACACTTGAGGAAAACACTGACAAAAAAAAAGGAATGAAAACAAACACAAAAACCAATTGAGAAAAAAATCAGAAACAAAAAAATAACACAGGTAAGGAAAAATTTAGTTGGACTTTCTGGGAGAAGATAGCAAAACAACACAAAAAAATACAACACACCTAAGAAAAAAAAGCCCCGAATGAGGAAACAAAGAACAACATAGAAAAAAATACCTCGAGTAGTTAAGGAAAAAAAAGGGAACAAAACAAGGGGTTGAAACCCGAGCCGAAAGGAACAACACAGAAAAAAGGAAGAACACAGAAAAATAAGGTCAAGAAGTGAAAAAAACATACCAGATGCGTTTAAACCCTAGCCGAAATTTCAGAAGGCTTGGATTGAGGTCCAGAGATGAAAACCCTAGCTGGAATTGCTATTGGGGGGCAGTCGGGGGAGAGAAACCCTAAATCGGTTTGAATTCTTCTACAGCCAGTCGGGGGAGAGAATAAAAAACCTAAATGGGTTTTGAGTTATGTTATAAACTTAAGAACTTAAGAACTTGAAAACTTAAAAACTTTTCATTTTTATGTTTTTGGCCACAAAACTTGTGTTTTAAAATGTTACAAAGACCCCACGTATCCTAAAACGAATTCTAACAGGTCCCCAGCATATCCTAGACATTTAAAAAAATGGGATACTTTAGGATTCGCGTATCCTAGCGTATCCGAGCGTATCCCGTATCCTATACGTGTCCAAAAAAAATTTGCGACCTCCCGAGAGTATCTGTGCTTCATAGGTAGCTAATAACGCAAGTTGACAACAAGCCGAACACATGATCGTAATACTAAACTATTAGCAGGCCCATCCTAAATACCAAAGCAGTTAATAAGTGATGACTAAAAGGCAAAATGCTACCATAAGTCCGTAAGACTGGAACCAACAGAATTAAAGACATACGACCAAGTTTGCTTATGCAAAACATTTTGAATATAGCTTGATCTAGTCAAACACTCGTAAATATTTTCAAAATTAGCATAAACATGAAGGATCAATCATTACAAATGAAGGATATGAAAATGTTCATTACAGATAAAAAATATTTAATGGCAAACGTTAGAGGATCAGGCCAAGGGAACGTTGTCGGCAGCACAGAGGCGGGAGCATCAATAATAACATTATCTTCAGCGAGGAAAAGAGCAGCCTCATCGACGAGAACTTGATCAGTTTCATCAACCTACTCGGCCTCAAAAGCAGACTCCTGCTCCATCTTTTCGGCGGCGAGTGTTGTAGCCTTTGTGTCATCACCTTCCCATTTTTTGACTTCGACGGCTATATCAGGGTAGTGTTTCATGACCCTTTTCTTCAGTTTTTCGTAGCCGTCAAAAAAGAAGGCCAGGATGTCAACATTATAATCAACGAGGATTTATACTTCTCCAAAAGCTCCTTCAACTTGCACAAGTTTTCGATTAGCGATCTCCGAAGCCTGGTTGGATGCTGCTAAGTCATCATTTGCTTTCTTTAAAGCCTCCTCCAAGCTCTTCAATTTAGCAGCATCCGTTATGTCCTGGTTTTCAACTTACTGACCTCTTCCCCTGTCTGACTAAGGGAGACTGTCTTAGCAACGACTTTTTCATTCTTCTGCTCCAATTCAATGCAAGTCTTCTTAAATTTGTCTGCCGTCTCCCGCAGATTATCCTTCAACTCGGTATGTTCCTTCGTCAGTGAATCGACAGCGCTTCTCTGTTCTTCATAAGTCACTTGATTGGTGACAACCTTCTCTCTCAAAATGGTCCTGGCCATAGAGCTCTGTCTAGAAAACAGGGAGTTAGGAAAGTGGTAAAATGAGTAAAAGCGCAAGACAAAGGCAAGTTTGATAAGATTACTACTGCCAGGCAATGTTGGCTAACCTCTACAGGGCGTCTGGATCATATGCCCTCGAAAATTCAAAATCCTTACTGTGACCATGGTAGCCATAAAAAAGGTCAGTTGCGTTGTTCATGTGCTGGTAAATGGAACTTGAATCCCTTTTTAGATCCTCTAAGGTCACCATGTGGGCAGGATCAAATTTAAAGTCTTCAACCTCCCCTTAACGGGAGGCCGATCGCTGTTCTAGGAACAGACGATGAGCAGGTCTTCCCTCAATCTGCACCCTCTGAGCAGCAGCTTCGACTCTGTGAACCTTGGGATCACCCTGAGATTTTCGAGTGGCCTCTTGTTCCCTAATGAAGCAGGGATGGGGGACATGGGGGCTTTTCCTTTTGCTTTGGCCCTAGCAGCAGCTTCATCCTCGATCGTCTTCCGATCAGCAACCATTGCTTGCTTCTTCTCCTCAACATCAGTCCTTTTTTGGGCATCCACCTTTTTCTTAGCCCTGGCCTCAGCACCAGCTTCCCCTTTTTGCTCGGCCTCCATCTTCTTGCGACGAGCCTCATCCATTTGAGTTCGATCGAGTTGTCTAGGAGCCATTCCGAATGTGGAGTTAGAAGGATGCTATGAAGAGGTAGGAGAAGGAACTGCACATGCGAATAATTAGCAAGGTACTAAACGTCTGGTAAGGATGAGCATAAAAGTTTGTTAAAAATAGTAAGGACGAGAAGTAAAAAAGTTACCTATCTCAACTTCGACCTCAGGCCCTTGATCGGCTTCTGCCTCTGGGTTAGTCTAAAAAAACACATCATCTTACACAGGGATAGTTACTTCAACTGGAGGAACGTTACCTGGAGGGGTGTGATATCCAGCGCTTATAAATTTTGGCACAGAAAATAAATCCTCAAATTTGGGAGGCTTGGGCACACAGTAAGCCTCCACCAACTCTTGCACCGCAGCAGGAAGTTTTGGAGTCTTGTTCACTAAAATGGGTCATAGAGAAGTCAAGACAGTGCAACTTAAAGAGAAGCAATATGTAAGAAAGAGTTAAAACTATACCTATTCGATTCGGCCTATTCCTGTAAGAGGGTAATTTAGATTAATGGAGGCGTAACCCCTTTTTGAGTACAGCAGTGATAAGTTACCTAGCAAAAATCTTGGATTAGCCATAGGACACGCGAACACAACTTAGTGTGGAGAAACCTGGTTAAACTCGCAAATCTCTGGTGTATTGGTGTATAACTCAATCAGATAACAATGAACTTAGAAGTAACTCATTTAGAGGGAGAGAGAAGTACGCACCCTAGATACGCCTTGGCAGACAGCCAAATACACCAACCACCCTCAAGAATCCCTGTCAAGTATTAAAAGCTTCGTAATAAATGACAATGGTGGGTGAGTAAAACTCTTTGATTTGTAATAACTCTCTCTCTTGTATATTTATCCCTAGCAATAACTTTTGAACTCTAAAAAAGAACATGATCTCTCCCCAGAGGTGGTTGGGGTCTTTAAATAGCCCCCACACCACTCCCGAGGCAACTCAGTCATCAATGCCTGTGAAAGGCATCCCTCATACTTTATGTCACCAACATTAAATACCTGATGCACTAGTTATCTCCACGTCATAGACATTAAATGCCAAGGTATGCCTTTTGCCTAACCACTGTGTGTCAGGGGGCTGTCGCTACAGAGGTGGCTTACCAACCGCCTGACAGCCCCAAATACCACGATGGTTTACTCAAGTGCAGATTTGACATTGTCTAGCTGGCTAATGACATCACCTACAATAGATGTGACATTAAGTAGAGGGCTGTTTGGTTCACAGCTCAACGCCCGATGGAACTCAAAGTCGCTCTGCCCGAGGTTCCACGGCAAGGGTCCTTCGGTATTTTACCAGGTGTATCTAAGATGGTCAGGACAGGTCCCAACGGTGCCTCACTTCTCAATCTTCCAAACCAAGTCCCTCTGAAGTTCCCACGGCGAGGTCGTTCGATAGAGCATGAAAGCTCTCCCAGGCCTGCCAAGCCTGGTCTCTCGCGAGTACCGTTCGACCTCACACCAAGTTATTATCATTCTCATTATTTCATTACAACCGTTATAGCTCATAGTCAATATAAACAAAAATACAATATGACTAACTAACACAGCAAGCTAAAGTATGAGTTGTCACGCTAAGCTGCCTCGCTTGAGCTGCCACGCTGAACTGCCTTAATCCCAAACACTATTGTTAATGGGGGGATTATCTCTAATCTCAGGATTACCTTCAAGCCCCCCCTACAATTCCACTCACGTGGAACCTTACAGGACCTATCCTTCTCATGTCTCTCTCGGGGAAGAGTCCAAATCTATGGTAGATATAGACACGGTATTCACGAAACGGTCAACACCCACCTGCTGTATTATTGAGTTAACTGCCTCTAGATCCTCAAAACCAAAACCCTGAAATGCCACTCCGGCTAGTAATGGGACAAAACCACCGGAAGAAGCTGCCCTAGGGTATAATTAGGGTGCCCAGGCTCGTCTTCGGGGCGGATAACTTGTAGGGGTTTTAGAAACCCCCTCGTCAGAATACCGCGACAATCTACATCCAACTCAGACAAGTACTTTACCATTTACGCACATGGGGTTCGTAACTCATCAAGGTCAAGGTATTGTGGCAAAACCAAGGATTTTGCACAAAAATCGAAACTCAGATAGTCCTAAAAATGGCGAGATCCTAGGCCAACCAACTCAATGACTACCTAAACGATTAAACTTCCAAGAATCAACACCATGCGATTAAAAAATAGAAGAAGAATGAACAATGATGACTATGAAGATCTTGCAGAAAGGATAAAAACCCTAAAAGCTTAAGAAGTTAAAATCGTACAGAGAGTCAAAGACAAACGGAAGAAAGCAAAAATTTCACTAGAAATGGATAATTCTCGTTGGAGATGATGAAGCTGTGGAAACTAAATAATCTCTCTCTCTCTCTCTCTTAAAACGCTCAAAAAATTTAAAATGAAATGGGAGTTCAAATAATGGGGTTTTCAGCCTTTTAAATACTTTACGTTTAATGGCATGGTTCATCTAATCATAACCGATGACGTCACACTCGAAAAAGCAACGACCAGGTTCAGTGAACAAACGTGCGCATGTTCCCAAGCGCGCGTAATGATTACTTCAAGCGTATCCAAGTCACTTGACATGTGGCAGTCCATTACCCAATCCAAAGTGTTACAAATGTATCTGCTCGGCTCACGCCGAGAAGAATGTTAGACAATTAGATTCTTGAAGGCCGACCATATCCTACTTATTAACACTTCATCCTTTCATTTCACCTAGTAACTAGTCCGAAGATTCAATACACCAGATCTACTACGTATTCCAGTCATGAATGAAGTCTTGGAGTCTTTTGTTATACACTAAATATAGGACACCTGTTAGCCTCTCAGGAGGTGACACGTGTCCCTATTTGGGACAAAATTTGCTCGGCTATGGGCAATATGGTCGGCTCAGGTATAAATGTGTTCCGCTCAGCAGAATAATTTACCATCTCATTACTGTTAACACGGTGTTAATCGACGACATTTGTTATTCTTGTCAATGCCAGTCTTGGTCCAGTTCATGTTTATTCCACCTGCACACTTGTAAAGGGTGTATCTGCCTGAGCTATAAAGACATTCCACCTGTTCCACTACACTCTCTCTAATAACTACCTATTAATGACACTCAATCCCACAGAATAAGGGATCCGAAATTATTCTATTGAACTACCATACGCAAAACCCTAGAGAAAATTTTGAGAGCTTGTAATCGTTCCTTTCAAGGCTATTGCCCTATGAGATGCATGCAATCGATACTGAACCTTTGGAGGTAAGCATCACATCGGACCGAACCATGTAAACCCCTGACTTCTTTCTTTGTCTCTCATCTCTCTCTATTCATCCAAAATTGGCACGTTGGTAGTGATAATATCTTTATTTGTCACTGTTTATAATTAGTAATTACTAAATAAGACTCATAAATCCATATACCAGTTTTAGATGATAACACCAATGCTCTAGTCACATTGGCCTCAGCTATTGACTCTGTCTTATAGAGACAACTGAAGTCAAATATCTGAACTGACCTATCATTGAACAAGCCGGACAAGAGGAGATGGTGATGGCTAGTACTGGGGGGTGACCCAGTACCTAAAGAATGGTGAGTTGCTGTCTGACAAGAAGAATGCGTACAAGATCAATGTTTAGTCAACAGACATCTGGCTCAGAGACAGGCTTTGTAGGTGATCTGTCTCCAGGCCATACTAGGATGCATTCATCCTAACAAAGTTGAAGGGAAGTGGGTCGAGGAACTTCCCACTGTCCTATGGGCTTATGAAACCCTTTATGCTCTGTCCTATGCGATGGAGGCCGTTATCCATCTGGAAATCAACCTTCCAATGCTCAAATTTGAACTCTCTAAAGAGGGGAACAATGAGGCTTGAATTACGCTTTGTCCCGTGGGCTGGTTACTATATTATTTTGTTACATTGATCTAAGACCTTAATGGCATGTTAGTTGTGATTCTGTTTACACAAGTCGGATGACGTAAGAATAAACGAATTGAGTGAATTTTAAGTGCCTATTTTTGCTCATCCATGTGGATGCCTCTTGTAGGAGTGCTTAGCATTTGTTACTGTTATTCCTTCTTTGTAGTTGGATCGATGTTATTATATGTTGTTATAGAATATGCGAACGGTATTTGATTCTGCATTTGGATATGATAACCAGACTTGCAATATAATGTCCCAAAATTTAGTATGATTATCATTTTATCAGCTTATTACGCTACTAAATTATTATTCACATGGCTTCCTAATGTTCTATGTACAGACAATTTACAGGAGGCTCAAATACAGGCAATTTCAAACTAAACCCCAAATTTTGTACTACTACAAGAGTTGCAAACATGCATGACATTTTAAAATTTTGACCTTTAGGCGTTTAGTCCAATGTAAACTAGTGTTTTGACCTTGTGGTCCAGGGGCCAATACAGAGTGGATGACACGGTTCAGATTATGTCATTTATCTATAAAGAATTAACGCGTTTAGTCTTTTGTCTTGAATTTGTGATCAATTTGACCAAAAATGTACATCTGCACATACATATTGTTGTTGCTAGATTCCATTTATATGCTACAGTTTATGCTTTTTCTTCGATATATGCAGTCACGTTAACTCTGTTGCTTAGATTTCAATATTGCAAAAAATTTAATGACATTTGCACATTTATAAATTTTAGTTACGAAATACCGGTACGTAATTGAACTTATTCAACAAAATTCATTTGTCTACTGCTCAAACATATTGAATTTCCGTTACGCAGGGTGTGGAATCCAAATTCCTTGTATAAAAAGCGTACCAAACAAGCATTATAAGGAGCAATGAAGGAAAATGGACGTCTCGATACTGTGGACTTTTTCACCACCCATCTCGAGAGTCAAAAAGGCGTTAATAGAGGAAAATCAAGTTCTTGATCAAGATTATCAGATGCAATATTTTACACACTATGAAACAGGTTTGTTGATCTGCTTGCCAAGAAATTAATGGATCAAAGAGAAGATTGTTTTTTTCCCGAAGGAAGTGTATAAATATGATAATATTTTTACATATGGTTGCCTTGTTAGAGCTTCCCTAATGGGTTGAGCGAAATTAACATATGGTTGGATAAAGTTAGCATCCAAATCAGCAAGAAATAAATGGGTAAAAGGTCACAATTACCATACAGATATCAAAACATCTACTAATCAAAACTACACAAATGGCGTGTTTACCATATTAACATACCATTGGGGAAGCTCTTACCATTTTTGCTACCACCACGTTGGAGGTTGAGAGTTCCAAGTTGTCTTGAACATGGGCCTTTTTATTTTATTTTATGTATATTTTCGGTGGGAAAAGGTTGTACATCTAATCTCAATTATCAATTATACACTCTTTTAGTTTTTTCCTATGAAGCACGGATTCTTCAAAAGGCTTGAAGAATCCGAATCGCACGCGAGTCGGGTGCGGGTGCGGGTGCGATTCGGCTCCGATTCGCACCCAAAGAACAATCAGATATTAATTAAATAAATTAATTCTGGATTCGGGAAGGATTCGGCAAGTTTTGATGGGATTCATAAAGAATCCAAAAAAACACAATTCTGATTTTTTTTTCATTTTCTTCTCTCTCTCTCTCTCTCCTTTTCTTCTTACTCTCCTTCAACATATACGAAGTTAGCTGGGTTTCTTAACAACTTCTTGTGTTTGTTTTTAGTTTAATGTTTTAATGTTAAATGGATTTTGTGACCCAAGTTAAGTGCTTGTCATTATATTATATTGGATTCTACTTTTATAGTTTAATGATTTGTGGGTGATTATTATAATATATGCGAAGACCGATAATTCAGTTTCTTAACAACTTTCTATATTTGTTTTTGGTTTGATGTTAAAAAGGTTTTGTGGCCCAAATTAACTGCTTGTTATTACATTATATTGGATTCTACTTTTATAAAAAAAAAAATGGTTAATGGGTTTTAGTGGATTACTATAATATATGTGAAAGCTAATAGATAAGTAGGTGTGGGTACCCTGAATTTAGCACCATAGGCCTGGACGAGTAACCTCTCCCTAGCGGCCCAAAGCCCAGGCCCATCACCTTTGTATTAATCCAATTACCCCACGATCCCATGAGGAGAAGTTGTGGGGGAACGCGATCCCATGTAGAGGAGATGGCTAATAAGAAGGAACCCATCTCCCCCACTACTCCAACACATACATGTATAAATTAAACCCTAAGTCCGGGCAAAGGACAAGTTGTATTCTCTGTACTTATTCTTCAAACTATAGAGAAATAACACTGACTGAACCACCGTGGACGTAGGCACATATTTGCTGAACCACGTATACCCGTTGTTGTGTGATTGGCATCTTATTTATCTTTTCTTGATTGTTACCTCTTTCATATTTATTTGTGTTGCATAATAATTGTCTCCACAATTGGCGCCGTCTGTGGGAAGCGTTTATCTTTCCCTGAGAAGAGCCCACGCCGAGAAAAAATCTAAGATGTCTGGTCACAGCAGCAACGCTCCTCAAGCAGGAGATATTCAGGAGCCACCCGCTCCTCGCAGGATTAGGTCTGAAGTCCGACGTTCAGATCAAGGGGCTCGCTTAGAAAGGCCAGCCTCAGAAGAAAGTCAAGGACCAGCAAGGTCCACTCAGATATCCAGATTGATCGATGCATACGAAGCAAGGCTCCACGAGCAGAGGGAGTCTTCTCGCAGGTATGAGGCTGAGAATGCTCGCTTGAAAAGAAGACTGGAAAAACTGGAGAAAGAACTACGTCCCGGTACCAGGAGACGCCCCTATCGCACTCCTAGCCCTCAGGCGAGCAAATCTCGCAGCCGAGGAAGGAGCCCTGGGCAACAATATCAAGGGTTCGAAGGTGGCGACTCAGACGACGACCTCCGCGAGCAACTGAGAAAAGCTCGTCGCTATCAGAGCCCTGCTCGCAGCGACGACAACATACGGAACCTAGTCCGCAGAGAAATGGACCAACATCCAGCTCACCGCGGTCATCCGAGCTACCACATGTCCTATGGGCGTACAGAACGACTCCTAGGCGAGCCACAGGTCAAACGCCATTCTCACTAGCATATGGTATGGAAGCGGTCATCCCATTAGAAGCAGGATTGCCTACAATGAGATCCGACCTTGTCGAGCAGAGTCAGAACGATCAGGCTTTGCTCGCTGAACTCGACTTGGCCGACGAGCGCAGGGAACTTGCACTAGTAAAACTAGCGAGCTATCAGCAACAGCTCGCGAAGCACTACAGCACAAAGGTCAATCCGAGGAAATTCGAAGTTGGGGACTATGTTCTAAGAAAGGTCCTGGGCAACACAGTGAAGCCATCAGACGGTAAACTGGGCCCGAATTGGGAAGGACCTTATGAGATAATTAGAGACGATCTGCAAGGTGCCTATCATTTGAAAACGATGGAGGGCAGAGAGAT
Source organism: Sambucus nigra (assembly GCA_949130495.1). NCBI lineage: Eukaryota > Viridiplantae > Streptophyta > Magnoliopsida > Dipsacales > Adoxaceae > Sambucus > Sambucus nigra. The sequence goes on along the minus strand of OX422214.1, from coordinate 214,667,397 downwards.
ACCACGAGCATGGAACGCAGCTAATCTCAAGAAATTCTACTTTTAGGAGTTCCATTGTTAGATCTTTTATTGTACTCATTATGGGAAAAGACAGTTTATTTCTCTATTCACCAATGAAAATCTCTCAGTTGATCACTCTCTAAAAAGTAACAATTATATCTTATTGCACATCCTTTTCAAATCACAGGTATAATGGTTGACATAGCAGGGGAACACCCCTCCTCAGGTCATCGTCATGAAGCACGACAGACCTCTTAGCATTGCCCATGGCAATATATGAAGCCCTACAGAGCATTCTTAGGCATCAAACCTACTTTGGTTAAACAAAATCCTGACCGGATGAAGACATCCAATAACAGGTGTGTCCTCGCCAATTGCCCCACTTAGACCTAAGGGAGTGTGACGACACGACTTAAAAGGTAAAGAAAGGGCACAATGGTATTCTTAATACTGGACTGGGCGGACACTCACATGACAAGATAAAAAAGATTGTGAAGCTGCAAAAATATAAAAAAGATTGGATAAACACGTTTAGTCGGCAAAATCGCCCAAAACTCAAACTTTCCATTAAATCTTTTATATTTACAAACAATAATAGTACATGTTTAGTCGGCAAAGCTCGCCCAAAGCATTTACAATTATTAAAAAACAAAAAATCAAGAAGGTGAAAGCCTCCGAGCAAGGTAGTCAGCAACTTTAGCTCTCCTCCCATCATCAGGAGCAGGATCGAACTCCTCCACGACCTCATTTACGTCCAACTCCAGTAATCGCCGGGGAATAGCATCGATGGGAATCCATTGATCATCTCGCCTGAATGGATTGGGCATCAGAGTAGAGGGAGACATCTCATGCCGATACCACAATATCGAGTTTCTCGGGACCTGCAACTCTTTGAGAACACTCAACCACCCCCTGATGAAGGAAAGCTCCTCGAACTCTGATAATCTTGTGGGAGCATCCAGCCAGCCCTGATCATAGTCATCTGTCCACACTTGGCGAGGGCCCTTCTTGAATAGATGCCGCAGTCGGGTGACGTCCCTCTGGAGCCCAGCAGCAGTCACATAAGCTCGCCGGACATCGCCGCGCAGCTCCTCCATTTCCCTCTCACGCTGCTCCTCAACTTCCCTACTCCTACCCCGTGTACTCCTACCAGCGCGCGGGAGGGGAGGCCGAGCAGCCCGCGACGAGGAAGAGCCTTGTAGGACCGCCGAAGCGGTGCTCGGCGAATGCTCCTTAAGCTTCGAGACCTCCCGCCTCAGGTCGTCATTCTCCCGCTGAAGAAACTCCACGACTTGGTTGATCTCGGTGGCCTCCAGTAACTTTGCTCTCAGCTCGCTAACTTCTTCTTGCACTGAAGCTCCGATCTCTTCCATTTCCTGGAGCCTGTCCTTCAATTTGGCCACCAGCTCGGACTGATCCTTATATTTCTGGTTCCTTGACTTAGCAAACCTGCAAAGCCTAGCAAAGGCCTGGCGAACTGCAGGGCTTGCATTAGGACCCAGAGTCCTACCTAAATGGGAGGTAACAGGAATATAGTCATCCACATCAACCAACTACAAGTAAAAGAAAGAGAAGAGAAAGAAATCAGCATAAACAAAAATAAAGTCTTTTCATTAATAATGAGCGAGGTTACATCAGATCAAAAAAGAAAAAAGTTACAAAGAAGCCCTATCACTTAGCAACCTCAGTGGATGGACCCTTGTCCTTATCAGCATCAGCAGGGGCATTACCCTCTGCAGGGATACCCACTGCCTCCTCGATCAAGGGAGCATCAGAAGGAGTCGCCCGAGAAACAGGATTGGTGCCGTCAGCAGTTGGGGCTGGGTCCTCATCCACGACTGGCTTTGGCCCTGGATCATGCTCGTCAAAGAGTGGGGATGCAACATCCACCCCAGCGGCCACGAGGGCCTTGTTCCACCCTTTCTTGAAGTTCAGACGGCTAATATAGCCTATCTGAACCTCGGCGTCCTCATACGCAGCAGACCAGCCAGAATTGTACGAATCTTCTTTAAGAGTGGCTGCCTGGGCTTTCTCCGCCTCCAGCTGCTCGGCAAGAACCCTGTTCTTCTCCGCAAAATCCAGCTTGCTCGAGCATACCCGATCATACGACTTCCTCAGCTCGCCGAGCTCCCTGACAGCATTATCTCTCTCGCGAGCAGAATTAGCAAGGGCCGAGGCAGATGAAGCTCGAGCCGCATCAGCAGCCTTCAGATCGGCCTCCAGCTGGGAACCCCTGGCCACCAGAGTAGACTTCTGCTGCTCCAGCTCGCTGTTCCTTCTCAACAGCTCGTCGCGAGAGCGATAGAGCACAGCAAAGTCGGTCACAAACTGCAAAAAACGAGAGAAGGATTAGAAAGAAGAAACCATCAAAACGGATTAAAAGAAGTTGAGAATTAGAAAAGGAACCTTACCAAGGCAAGCCTCTGGCTAGCTTGCAAAGCCAGTTGATCGGACCCCGACGCCCTCTCACGATCTGCAGGGAGGACTGCCCTCTCAAGCAGCGCAGGGGCAAGCTGAGGAGAGGTGGCCACCGAAGCCCCCTCAGGCAAGGCAGATACTGGGACCAAGGCTTGACCAGTTTTGGTCCTCAGTTCCATCTTCTTCCTCTCCTCCTCCTTTTCTTTCTCCCTTCTCTTTCTCTCTTCCACCTTCTTCCTCTCCTCCTCCTTTTTCTTCTCTCTCTCTCTCGCCTGCTCCTCCTCTCTCTTCCTCTTCTCTTGCTCCTGAGAAGAAGTCCGAGAACCAGTAGCTATGGCCCCGGAGGCAGTCTTCGATTTCTTGGACCTCTGGGCAAGAAGCACATCATCATCATCATCATCTCTGATTAAATTCTTCCTGGGAGGCATCTCTTCACCAGAACTGCTGGAAGTGCTCGAAGAACTGCTACTGTCAACACTGCCTGCACCCAAATTACTAACACCTGCAAGCTCACTCTCCGAGCTGCTCTCCTCTTCGTCCAATTGGATGGGCTCAGCAGAAATCTCTTCGGAGGAGTCGAAGTCCGGAACACTACCCACAGGTCGGGCTATGAAGCTGGAGCCTGTGTTCTTGTATTCAAGCAGAAAAGCGGCAGACCTAGGATGCTCGCCGTCACCCAAAAGTTCCCTGATGTTCCAAGCTTTCACCAGTTCCGAGATACGAACCTCGCTGAGAACAGGCTCCAAGTTCTTTGCCTTCGCTGTAAAAGAAAAAGCAAAGAGAAGTTAGAAAAATCACACAGTCAGCAAAGGTTGAAACAATAATACAACATCTACCTATATATTCTTCCCCATAAAAGGGAGCAGTGAACCTCTCAGACCTCGACCCTTCAAATTGGGGGGAAAGTTGTCAATTCCTGACAAGAAAACCTTCTTGCCAGTAGTCCTTATGGGAATCAGGTAGATTTACTACCAATACCCTATCAGGGCTCCTAGCCTTAAGGTACAGAACACCTGAACTCGTTCGAGAAAAGGAGTAACAAAAGCAGACCTCGGCAAGCCCTAACTTTGTGCCATATAATTGATTTATCCTATGCACGTCGTTCACTATTTTCCATACGTTGGGCCAACATTGTGCAGGCACAATACTGAAATAGCTAAAGAAGTGCAGAAACAGATCATTAGGAGGGAAGGTAAGTCCCCCCTGGGAGAGCAACAGGACGTGAATCCAATGTGCATCCTCTATATCCTTAACGTTCCTAGGAGGCGAGGCACAACACTCAATCTCTACCCACTCAGGAATACTATAGAATTTTCTAAACTCAGTTACTGACCTATTTCCAATCTTCGTCATTGGAAAAATACAAGAAAAACTACAAACCAAAGAGAAAATGCAAAGAGCGCGAGAGACTTACAAAACAGAAGATCAGGTCAAATGGCGAAGAAGCAACGAAAGTAGAGATCGAAAACATAAGGTACTAAGCGCAAGAGCTCTCAGAAGATAGAAGATTGCTGGAAAAGTCTGAAGCGACGAAAAGAAATGCGTCTTATTCCAATGAGCCTTCAAGTCTAATCATAGCGCACGGATAGCGAAGCGGGTGCCGCCAAAGTAACTTCACAGTTTCCAAAGAAATCAACCATAATAGCTGATTATTTAAATTCATTGGACCTGTAGAAACGGCCCAACAAATTTAGGGGCAATTGTGGGTACCCTGAATTTAGCACCATAGGCCTGGACGAGTAACCTCTCCCTAGCGGCCCAAAGCCCAGGCCCATCACCTTTGTATTAATCCAATTACCCCACGATCCCATGAGGAGAAGTTGTGGGGGAACGCGATCCCATGTAGAGGAGATGGCTAATAAGAAGGAATCCATCTCCCCCACTACTCCAACACATACATGTATAAATTAAACCCTAAGTCCGGGGCAAAGGACAAGTTGTATTCTCTGTACTTATTCTTCAAACTATAGAGAAATAACACTGACTGAACCACCGTGGACGTAGGCACATATTTGCTGAACCACGTATACTCGTTGTTGTGTGATTGGCATCTTATTTATCTTTTCTTGATTGTTACCTCTTTCATATTTATTTGTGTTGCATAATAATTGTCTCCACGGTAGGTTTCTTAACGACTTCGAATGTTTGTTTTTAGTTTAATGTTAAATGGGTTTTGTGAAGTTAACTGTTTTTTATTATATTATATTGAATTCTACTTTATAGTTTAATGGTTAATGGGTTTTAGTAGATTATTATAATATATGTGACATTGATGGTAGAGTCCCCTGTTTTAATATTGTCAATGTGTTAAAAAAAAAAAAAAAAAACTTATCATAAATTTTTTAGAATCATAATAATGATGGAACTTATTTGTATTACTTAAAAATAACATAATATAATTTATATTATTATATTATATCTCGCCGCACCCGTATCCTAATTTTTTGAGAATTTTCGAATCGCCGCACTCGCACTGTGTCGCACCCGCACCCCGTACCCGCATCCGTGCTTCATAGGTTTTTTCATTATATAACGGACTACTGTTAGTTCAATATTTTGATGTTTGTGGGAGTCATTGAATAAGGTCAATAGTCTGTCGTCCGACTCATCCACAATAAAGGCAACTGCATCTGCACGACTTGGACACCTATATTCATTCGACCTCTGTTCAATTAGCAGACTGCTTGAATTGTATTCTCACTAGTGTAACAACCCCCATTTTTAAATGAATTGATTTGACAATTATAAACAGGTATTAGAGACAGTTTGGGGACGTACTTTTACCATGTTTTCTGTTTCAAAATCCATCCTGAGATATATTTTAAGAGTTTCCTCGTCCATTATGGATCACCAAACTTTAAACTCTCTCAAAATGCACAAGTTAATTTTGTTAGAACCCTTCTTCTAGGGTTGTAGATGGATATTTGAATATTCAAATCTAGTTTTTGCCCAAATTTATTCGAATATATATATATACACAAAAAGTCTCTTGTAAGGACTCTTTATGGTGCAGACTCCGGTACAAACCATTTTTATAAAATAGTAAAAAAATGAATTTTTTGATAAAACTTCATGGACATAATCTCCACGGTGAGAAGATTATTTTCAATTTTTTTATCAAAAAATTCAAAAAAAAACGTTGAGATGAAGTGATATGTAAAAAAATGGTATAAATATTCATTTTCAACCGTTGAAATGTTGGGTCGGCGTCTGTCACTTTATTGATTGAATTTTTTCATGAAACATCATGAATATGATAAAATATTATATACATGTAGTTTCATAAAAAAATTCAATAAAAAAGTGAGTAAAATAATCATTAATATTTCAACGGATGATCTTCTCACCGTAGAGATCAGATGATCATATCCATGAAGTTTCATCAAAAAATTCATTTTTTTACTATTTTGAAATAATGGTATGTACTGGAGTCTGCACCATAAGGAATCCTTACAGGAAGGGGTATATATATATATATATATATATATATATATATATATATATATATATATATATATTGCGATTTAATTATTTGGACCATTGATTGCAAACAATCTAAGAAGAAAATTATATACCGCATCTCTAGTCTTTACAGGTATCTCAAAATTGATATCTTTATTTTACATCGGGCCTTTTTGTTTAAAATCACGATAACTCTGAACGCTATCCCTTTCTATTGACATATGTACGAGGAATGATAAATAGTGGATGTTGTTAGTGTAGTATAGTTAAAACAAGTTTAAAAATATTGTCACTAATCCGTCTATCTTCTCGTTCACTAAAATGTCTTTTCAAGTTCTCATTGACCCAATATGACAACAGGTCATTTAGCACACATTAATTTTAAGCCTCCTTAAATTTGATTTTCAAATCAACTATAATAAAATATGTATTTGTTAGATTTAGCAAATTCTCATATCAACGTTAGATAAACACACTATATGTATATTAAATGATATAAACGAATACAAATATTATTCAAATTCGAAATGATACAAATAAGAAAAATTCTGGTGCCCTTCTGACATATGTATACACCCTTCTGACATATGTATACGAATAGCATGATATTTGCTCCATGTTTTTACACCCTTTCCTGATGCATCTCAATGCACCACACGATTTGCCACGGAAATAAAGCGTCCAAACCCTAATTGTACATTTTAACCATGCAATGTGACACTGATGCTATTAACATAGAGGAACAAGTGATCAGATCTCCTGGAATTTTAGTTACAATTTATGGGAAAATTATATCAGCAGCTCTCTAGTCATCCTTCGAACGCTTAATTTGAGACAGCCTAATCACTTGATTTTAAGGGCGTATTAAAATCCAACAGGGAAGCTAGATAAAGGAAAGTAACCTTCAATAGAGATTTTAATTAACCACCAAAAGCCACTTCAAACATAAGTAAAAATATGAGAAAAAAAAACAAGCCATACTACACAATGAACCTGGTGATGTTTCTGTTTCCTCAGACCATCCGTTTAGCTAAACACGAATACTATTATCATTTTATACTCCTAAGCTTTCTGAAATATTTGCGATCAAAACAATGTACATAAGCGGGGAAAATTCTTTAAGCTAACACGCCATTGTAGACAGACAGAATCACCGAAATTCCAGGTTAGGATGAAGAGCCAGTATATATGCATACATCATCATCGCCAGGCGAGGACACTTTTGGTAAGGCCAAAATGCCCGGTGTTATAAATGTCACATCAATCAACTAGCAGAACCCTTGGTTGCTTCCACATTATGTTAAGTTGATTACGTCGCGGATGGATGTGGGAAATTGAGACCAATTTGCCGCCTCACATGTTCTGGAATCAGCCTGTTGAGCAACTCGGGGGAAGCTCCAGCTAACTGCAACCACATAGGGAGCAAGTTACAAGAAATTTAGATGATCAACACTTGAATTTAACTGAGGGTCATTAATATTTAAAAAAATGATCTAGGATCCAATTGCAGATGGTGTAAAAAAATATTATTCTTCGAATATCACGAAAAGGACAGCTGTATGTACTGCAAATGCTACTTTTAGGACCTAATTTTCTATGCAGTCACACGTATTTTAACATAATTATGCAGAATTTAAGGATTTTAAAAGAGGAAAGACGTAACTATATACCAAAAGGCGAGGTGATCATATCAAAGGTCTTCGCCATATGGTTCCCATTTAAAATTTTCTCATTTCCATATTGGTAAAATATTTGTGATTGCATAGAAAATTAGGGCCTAAAGGTGGCATTTGCAGTACATACAGCAGTCCTTTACGTGATCTTCGAAGCCGAAGTGATCTTATCAATGCTTATAAGGTATAAGCATGACATAGAAGGGATCTATATTCCAATGAAGAATATATTTAGCATGAATAGATAGATGTTATCATCTGCAATTTGAATATTTCAAATTATCCAACAAGAATTTAAAGATCAACTTAATGGTTAAAGAAGCATTGAATAAGCATACATGGGATGCTAGGTTTAACAGTTTATCTTCCTAGTAGAAGCCCAAAGTTCCGAATTAGATATTCGCTTTCTTTGACAAAAATATTATACATTCAGAATAATAAGCAAAAAATAAAATGCCTAGCCAATGTACAACAGGAACAAAGCTTCATCATTTGGAAGCTCCGATGAATGATAGGAATTACTAGAAAGGACAAGATTAAAAATCAGTATGTGAGCGATAAGTTAGGAGTAGCTCCCATTAGTGATAAACTAAGAGAAAGTAAGCTTAAATGGTGCAAACGTGTAGCATAGACCATTAGATGCACCTATAACAAAAGGAAGATTAATGGAAATAGAGGGTAAAAGACAAATGGACCGTCCTAAGCTATCTTTAAAAGAAATTATTAGGAGTCTTAAGGAATTAAATTTGAATGATAATATTACTTATAATTGATTAGAATAGAAAAGGAGAATTCATATGGCTGACCCCATGTGATGGAATTAAGGCAAGGATGATGATGATGCTGTCCTCGTATTGGAGTCACCAATTAAACATACTTAGTGAAAAAAGGGTGGTCATGTTTATGAAGAGATCAAAAGGATGCGTGGAACCTATACACTGATATGATTATTGAAAAGGAATTGGGTGGAGAAGCAATTTTGTGGAACAAGTAACACAATTTAGGGCGTATTTATTAAGTTAACTCCATAATGGTGACCAAGTGATCCATTTTAACTTGTGGAAAAAGTCAAAACAGCTGATGTCACTTCAGAACAAAGTAAAACACCATATGAGGAAACTTCCCTGGGAAATAAAACCCAATAACCTGAAACAAAATTTCAACCCTTCTTTAGCAAGGATTAACTTCTTTTTTTCAAACAAGAAATTTCCACTTCCATCAAATATTCATATGAAGACGAGGTGTTCAGGTTGTCTGTTCTTTTTCCTTTTTTGTCTGTGGTATAATTCATTGTAGGTTTAAATTTTTTTCTGTTTAGTATAAGTTTGTATAGCATCATTTTATTAGCTATCTTAGTTCAAATGAGTTTATATATTTAATCGTTACGAAGGAAAGTAAATTGACACTATAAAATACGAGTGATGTATACATGTGTTTGAAATACTTTCAATTTTACATTGAGGGCGTAATTGAAAATGGTGTGACCTAAAAAATAGGAGGGGCACTTTTTCTTGAAGTAAAGGTTAAAAGGAATCCCCCCTCCCAACTCACATGTAATAATAATCACAGAAAGGCATACACGTGCATGAAACAAAAGAAAGTAGTTGGGAAGCATACTTCCTGTTTAAAGTTGAACAGAGGAGGTAAAGGGCGACCATTTGGAAGGCGAGCATTAGGGTCCCGTAGCTCATCAAAGAAAGAATGGGAACATGCTTCTAGCTGCAGTAAGAAAAAATAAGTCTTTCAAGAGAATGACACTCAAAATACTTTACAGAATTATAGGTCAGAAATGATGATAAAGGAACATCAAATTACAACATATAAGTGCAAGTTACAAAAACACATTACAGAAAAATTTATAAGAGGAAGATCCCCATCTAATCCTTTTGGTCCCATTTAATGTGAAGGATAAGATAAATTAATCCTATCCTGTATTTGGTGTTAGTCAGGATGGGATATTAGATTGCATAATTAATCCAACGTATGCTTCTCCTGTCTTTTGTGGGAAAAAAAATCATCAAATGTTTTATCTTGTTGGTGTGATGATATAACTTTATCCTCCTTGGCCTTTTTATTTGAGGCATCAAAAGAGGACTCTTTAGGTATTCAAATTGGGAAAAAGTCTGGTTTGTTCACAAAGGGCCCCCACTGATATAATTCCATATAATAAGGAGAGATTAAGCTCACCGCAGTGCAGCGGAGACTTGGTGAGTATTGAAGAAGCCGTGAAGCAAGATCAATTGCTTCAGGAGGCATCCGTTTGTGGAAAACCTGAACCAAAGAACTTGTGATGAACTTTTTTATTTGAGCATGTTTTATGGAACCTTACTATAAAGAAAGAAAAACAAAAATGGATACCTTGTGCCAGGGATGAGCTTTAATCTGAGGAAATCTAAAATCAGTGTAATTTGGATTCATACATCGAATTTCTTCTCGTGTTGGAGTACCAAGAACCTGGAAGAAGGTCCTAAATTAGGTACAACTGATACTGTAATTAACTGAATTACATGAACCACAAGAATGTAAACAGAAATAACAAGCACCTTGATAATCTCTACAAGCTGGTCCACTGCATTTTCCCCAGGAAACAATGGCTATGATAAATTTTTGAAATAATGTGAAGTAAGCAAAATATAGTTGAAGTAATGAATTTCAATAAGCACTAAAGAAACTAATTAACTACCAGAAACAGGAATGATGTGGAAGTCACAAACCTGCCCCAAAAGAAGCTCAGCAAGGACACAGCCAGCTGACCAAATATCAATCGACGTTGAGTATTCTGTTGCACCAAATATGAGTTCTGGAGCTCGGTAATAGCGAGAGCATATGTATGATATGTTTGCTTCACCCTTGACCTGATAATGATAGACATCTTTGTGACAATGAATATACTACAGGAAATTAACAATTAACTTGTGTAACAATTTGTCACTTTACAATGCTCAAGAATAAACATGACAGCATATTACGATATAAAATTCCCTATTATTTGTCAAATAAATACATGATGACTGGGTTAAATAAAACTAGTGATAAACGTACTGTGTTCAGTTTCATACACCTTTGGGACTGGTTTAAAATGGAGAGGGCTACTCCCAGTTGTGTGCTCGTCTTCTTTCTTAAATAATTATATACCTAGTTGGGAATTATTCGTATCTAGAACTTTAAAATAAATGGAGCATGGATCTCAAATGCCAACTTAAAATTTACATATGTAAATAGGTACAATAAACTGGAAAGAAATTCAAGGTTATCTCTGCTATTCATTACAAGCCAGAAGAGGGGGGAAAAAGGCAGCGACTCCTCAGTTGATCACTTTTGAAGGTCTTTCTGATGATCTTTTACCCCTATTCACGGCTGACTGCGTACATCAATGTCTTCCCACTAATTACTTAACTAGGCGGACAACAGGTTAGTGTCGAACAACGCCAATACCCTACAGAATGCATGGCCCCATAGACTAAATGTACTGATGACACTCATAAAGGTCATAAGCCTTACAAAAAAGGGGACTGAACATTAGAATAGTTGAAACAAGAAGAGATGATTAACCATATTATGGAACCTAAATCCAATTATAAATCCAATTATAAAATTGCTTACCAGATGTTCCACATAACTTTTGGAAGTGATTTTGAAATAGAAGGAATTAAACAAAAGACTAAGGGCTGCTGACTGCGGAATTCCTTTTTTTTCCAATTTACAATTTGGCAAACGAAGGTCTGCAAATCTCATCAAAATGTTCATAAGATGATAAATTATTAAATTAATCACCACAGACCACAGAGAGTCATAGACGGACCAAGGAACTGTAAGTAACCTAAAAGCCATAAAAATGGAAGAGTTGAAAAAATTCAGATGTTCAGAGTGCTCGAAAGGTGAACTGATTACATGAGGAACAACTCACCCACCATCCTCATGCCCACACAAAAAAACTCCACTTAGTGGCAAGATAGATGAACTGCAAGAAGCGAGAAAAAGACATCCCTCCCCAATCCGTCAATACACAAACACTGAGCGCTCGTTAAAACAACCATAGTACCAGTTCTATCGATGTGCATCATGCCAAACATGTCGGCAACAGAAAGACAGTTTTTACAAATAAATTGCTTTAGTCTTTAGATCCATGCCTCATTATTTTGCCCAAACTCTGCTAAATAACTTGGAAGGAAACGACTAGAAACAAAACAAAACCAATATTGCAAGAAGTGTGACCATGCAGATGGCAAAAATCATTTGATGTCTAGTTGAAACCTTACAGGTAAGATGATGATGCACACGTATTTCACCGGTTATCAACACACAGGTGATGCATAAGCAGATAAGCAGACATTTGAATAAAAAATGCGATAGCGTATGCTTGAAGAACAAGTGGACTACTTGGATCAGCATCATTCAAGATACCTCTGAATATTCATGGGTGAATGAATACATGCTGAAGCAAATTTATGTCACAACTCTTTCAGCTAAATTTGCACATCAGTAAGTATTCAATATTTTTCTTTAAAGACAGTTTATGAATAAGATACACAATTAAAAGTTCCAGACGATTTTTTATTTAACGAATGTGGCTCAGATACATTCCCCTAAATGATTCCATTTCCAATAGTAAAACTGGAAGTAGACATCAAATATTAGGTACACTGCTGAGACTAAAACTCATAGATGGGCATTACTTGTGCAATCCTTGAGACGTTATAGGCTGTTCATTTTCCAAGATTTGAAAAAGGTTTTTAATTTTCAAATGCATAGGTAATTGATGTATATCACCTAAATAAAAAAAATTGTTACACACTTCAAAGACACCTATGAAAATTAGTCCCTAATGAAGTTTTCAGTTAAATATGTAGAGGATATAAATAGGAAGAATAATTAACAAGGTGAAGAACATACCAGAACTTTTGCACTTCCGAAGTCACAAAGCTTGACTTGATGGGTGAGAGGATCAACCTGCAATTGAAGAATGTAGTTTCAGATACAATCCAACTGAATCAAGAAAGGAATTTCAGTAACATACCAAAAGATTTTGAGGCTTCACATCCCTGTGGCAAACCCCAGGAGCAGTATGGATATAAGCCAGCCCCCTAAATATCTGACACGCATTTTAAGGATGTATTAGAAAAATAAGTGTAGCAGAGTTGAAAGAAACAAGACAAAAAGATTCAAACCTGATATGTGTAAAGTTTGACATAGATGAGTGGCATTCTTTGATTAGCATTGCTATAATGCTTTAAAACCTTGTACATAGTCTCAGGAACATATTCCATGACCAAATTCAGGAAAAGTTCGTCTTTAACTGTTGTAGAAAAGAAACAGTGCTTAAGAGAAATCACGTTTGGGTGATCCATCAAACGCATCAGCTGCAGCTCACGATTTTTATACCGCCTGTCCTGCAAAACCTTCTTTATAGCAACGGTTTCTCCCGTTTCCAAGCATTTTGCCTGGATGAGAGTAAAATCAGAATCTACTTAAAAAGATTAAGGTAAGAATGGATAAGTAGTTAAAAGAGCCGAACCTGAAAAACAATTCCAAATGATCCAGTACCCACAACACGCTCTGCCATGTAACTAATGGTCTGTAAAAAGCATTATAAGACACAGTTTAGCCTCTGTAATTGGAAGCTTTGAAAAATAAATCATACACTCATGAATTCAGTTGCATTGGAAAATGCAAATGGTGGCATCTCTATGGACTAAGAAGGTAATGCGTTACGATGAATACGATGAAGAGTAAATTTAAACCGTTAAGTCAGTAACTAGGATTAAGAGTAGCAAACTTCCATGTTGCGCTGTCAACAATTGGAACAAGACTATAAGAGTGCCATCCGAACTGGAAAAGTAAAATTCTAATGCTCACCCGCTTGGGTTCACCATTTTTGCCCCCAATTGTAGTTGAAATGATGTGACCGGTTACTTGTTCATTTCCCTCAATAACAGCAGCTGACATCTCCTATAATGCAAACAAAGTGAACGGATCAGCACAATGAAATGATCACAAGAAAACATCACTGGGAAAAAAAAGCTATGATAACAAACCATAGCGATCTATGTAGTATCAACAATCCCACACCCAAATGAACAGATTATGTAAAGAATGAGAGAAGGCCCTTGGGATGTCAAGTTAACAAAAAAGCCAAGAAGAGACATGTATAGAAAAAGCATTATGACATAACCACAACTTTCAAGCAAGCATCCCATGCTAGAAAGCTTGCATTTCAAACAACGCACTGTTTAGAGAGAATCAGCCATCACCAACTGCATGAAGCAAACCCACAAGAATTGAACCACAAACAACCTATAAGAAAAGGATGACCCAAAAAGCCCTAACTTACCAAAACCCAGAAGTCCTAATCAAGTCTATAAAACCCTCCACATAACCATCAAGTAAGAAGCAAAGCAACCAAAAAGTGAAAATGAAAACAGCAGTGAACTTTGTGGGCAAAGTTTTTTTCAACTTACCCCTAGAACTTCATAAATTACTTACCCCCCTTGCAAACATAATTTTTTTGCTTTAAACAATCATAAAATACAAAATCAAAACCCATACTTCAAGTGGGTAAGTCTACAAGAACCCACAAAAATAAAAATCACAAAATACATTAAAAAGCCAAATAAACTCTAAAAAAAATCAAAAACCTGTCAAAACCCTAAACCAAAATTTACAATAACCCATTAAAAATAGTCCCTAGAAAATGACCCAATATTCATATTTACATATAAAAACTCCAAATCAAGTAGAAAAATGTATCAGATCGAAGGATGTTTTTCCAAGACTAGTAGAAAACAAGGCGATCAGAGAAAAATTAAGCGTTTAAGAGCTAGATCCATAAATAATAAGATATGGGTAAGCTCAATTTCGGGTCCAATACCATAAAATGCTAACTAAAAAGTAAAGAAAAATATAGGCATGAAGTAGAAGAGAATTTAACAGGAAAATTACCTTGTCTGAGTCCATACCAGCTACCGTGTCTGGAGGATGGTGAGGTCCTAGCGGCAACGAGGTCATTTTCTCTCTCTCTCTCTCTCTCTCAACCGAAACAAACGACTGTGGTATGTATGTATGTGTGTACTTTTTAGTGTTTTGGTCCTGTTTGAATTTAGAGAGTTAAAAGAAAATAAGTGAGAAAGGTTTTTTTTACTTTTCCTTCTCCTCCTCTTTTTGCAAAGGGAAAGTTTACATGCCCGCCTGCTTGGCGACCGCATTTGGGCTTCTTTTTTTTTTTTTTTTTATTCTTTTGTGGATAAAAAAATAGATTTTTATATAAAAATAACACTTTTTTATTAAAATCAAATAACTCCTAATTAAAATTTTAAAAAAATATATTTTTCATAAATAATAAAAACTATGTTTATTAATAAAAAATATATAAAATAGTTTTTTTAATTAATAAAAAAATATCGCGATTAATTAATGTCGTTGGAGCGGACCACATCATTTTTTGAATGTGAATCCGCACCAGCGGCACTAATTAATTGCGATATTTTTTCAATAAAAAATATCGTGACTAATTAGTGTCGCTGTCGCGGACTCACATCATTTGTTGAATGTGGGTTCGCGTCAGCGGCACTAATTAATCGCGATATTTTTTCAATAAAAAATATCGTGACTAATTAGTGCCGCTGTCGCGGCTTACATCATTTGTTGAATGTGGGTCCGCACCAGCGACACTAATTAATCGCGATATTTTATTGAAAAAATAACTCGATTAATTAGTGTCGTTGGCGCAGCCCACATCAATTGTTGAATGTGGGTTGCGCCAGCGGCACTAATTGATCGCGATATTTTATTAAAAAAATATCGCGATTAATTGGTGTCGCTGGCACGGACCCACATTCAATAAATGATGTGGACTCGGGAATGTGGTTCTAAGACATCAAATTAAACAATTTTTTTAATTAAAATTTAAAAAATATTTTTTTAAATGTTTTTTTAATTAAAAAAAAAAATTTATAGCGTTTTTTATTAGTAAACATAATTTTTTTAATTTATGAAAAAAACATTTTTTTTTATATTAATAGGACTTTTTTTATATATAGAAAACTGTTTTTTTAAAAAAAGAATAGAAAAAAAAAGACAAAATGGCAAAAAGGCAAAATGCGGTCGCTATACGGGTTCTACATGCGGTGCATGTAGAACCTCTCTTTTGCAAATGTATGAAATTTGTACTCTTTTCGGACCTAAACCCCACTATAACTAAGTAGACGTAAATCTATACATATGAATCATTATAACTTTTGGGGGGCAATGTGAAATGTAATACTTTTGCTATCAAATCAACTATAGCACGAGTCTCTTATATAATAACTTGTAATTTTAATTTATTAAAATGTTATTTTAAAAAATTAGTTAGGATGATATATGATGTGTTTTAAACTAAATGAGTAAAGCGTAATTTATATGAATCTTATAAATTTTGTGGTAGTTATATGAATAAAATGAACGTTTATTTAATTAGGGTGTATTTTGGGGTTTAGGTGGGAATACTAGGGACAAATAAGTCTTTTGAGTAGTATTGGCACCAAGTTAGGGTTCAGGAAGATATAATTTCATGGTATATGATGTTTGTGAAAAGTTGTGAAGGGAGAGGAAGAGAGGTCACGCATTAGGCTTGTGATACGGAACTTGTGGCTCACAGCCCATCCGTGGGAACAATGCTTGGTATTTATATTTAGGAGCTTTTACACGAGATTTGTTTTGGTTTTTGCTATTTCTCTCTAACAAAAACCTACAACAACCCTTTTTTCTTCATCCCTAACCTCATAAGCCTTAATCCTCCATTAAAATTAAGCAAACTAAGCTTTTAACCTCAATTGGAGGTACTTGCAAAGAAACACAAAGAGGACCAATTGAAGATCTTTTTAAGAAGAACAAAATTTCAAAGTCATATTTCATAAAGAATTATTAAGGTTAGACCTTAAGTTCTATGTGATTTTAAATATTTCTTAAACCTTAAATGCACGTTGTTATTGGGAATATATAACTTGCGAGAGTTATGCATGATGTGGTTGGGATTCACGTATCCAACTTGAGAAACTGGTGTGGAAATAAAATGGTAATAAATTATTAAAGAAAGAATACCAGTAGGTGGAGATCCGCAACAATATGAGTGTTATTTGTAGTGTAGATTCTCCAAGTATGGGATTATATAATGTTATATTATCGGTTGGTTATGTTTTAGGTATGGGACTAGGGGATACGTGTTGTTTTGTGACCTTTACGTATTGGACTAGAGGTGGTATATGTGTTATACTTTAAGCCGAAGGGCAAGAGAAATATACTTATATTAATAATTATATATGATGACGTGATGTTTTGAGATTTATACCTATGAGATGATAGGTACTCGAGTTTGGTATTACGTGGGTGACATTAGTGCGAGTTGTTGTGTTGGTTGGTTATGGTATGTTTGTATGTGCAGACTATATTGCCTGATTACTTTGACAAAAAATTGTATGGGTGTTATTATGTGTGGGTCTAAATCTATTAGGTTACGATGAGTCTATATGTGAGAGACCTAGGTTGTCAAACTATAATAATGTGAAGTTACGTGTGCACCACCATTTGTGAGGGTTTAATGTTGGCTGGCTATAATAAGTTTGTATGTATGGGACATAGACTATTAGACTATATCGATGGAAAATTGTTTAGGCGGGCTTGTGTTATGGATCGTTTGGCTATATTGATGTCGTGATGTGGTTATTATTTATAGGGTAAATACACCAAACTCCCATCAACTATCTTTGGTTTAAAGGTCACCCCCCCCAAAAAAAAATTAAAATACCCGACAAACTGACCCCTTAATCTATCAACCCGTTACAAATAAGTTCAACAATTGGGCTCCCTCCATTTTTATCTAAATGGACAAAAATACCCCCCAGTCCAAATTTTAAAACCCAAAACTAAAACCAATGGAAAAAAAATCACAATCTTTCTCTTCACACACCCATTTCAACCAAAACCCACTCCCACCACCACCTCCCCACCATCACAAACCTCCACCACCACCATCTCCTCACCTCCCCACCAACATCTCCACCTCCAACTAGCACCTCCCACGCCCACCTCCCCACCACTTCAAAACTCCCACACCTCCTGCAAACTCGCCAAAATACCAACAACCACCAACATAATTTGAAACACCATCATCGCCCGACCTCCATTAGACCACCAGCTACCCCCAAAAAAACAAACAAAACCATATCTGAAAGCCCATCGTAAAAAAGAAAGCTCTTTGACGAAAAGAGAAAATTGAGAGTGAGGGAGAGAGGGAGAGAAAGAAGTGAAAGGAAGGGAGAGGGTAAGAAGGGTTGTGATGGGTTGTAAAATTCATTTTTTTTAATGGTTGGAGAGAAATGAGGGTGGTGACAGAAGGGGAAAATGGGTCGTGGTTTTGATGGAGAGAGAGAGTGTGTGTGTGTTTTGAAGAAAAAGTAGGGAGGATAGATTTTTAAATTGGGATGAGGGATATTTTTATCCATTTAGATAGAATATGGATGGAACTCGATTTTTGGACTTATTTGCAATGGGTTGATAGATTAAGGGGTGAGTTTGCCAGGTATTTTAATTGGGGGTGATGTGTAAACCCAGGATAATTGAGATGGTTTTTATGTAATTTACCCTTTTTATATGATGATACCAGTGGTACACCATGGTATGTGCGAGGTCATATGGGAGGTCGACTGACTATAATGGTTTAAGTAAGAGAAATATGGTATTTGTAAGAGGGTACTTTAGATTATAGATGGAGGCGTAACCCCTATTCGAGTATGGTAATGATAAGCTAATGGGCCAAAGCTTTGGATTAATGATAGGGCATGCAAACACAAACTTAATGAAGAAAAGACTCAGTTTAAACTCACAAATCTCTCGTGTATAACTCATAAAGTACTAATGAAACTTAGAAGTAACTTGGCTAGAGGGAGAGAGAAGTAAGCACCCTAGATACACCTTGGTAGGCAGATAGAAACACACCAAGCACCCTCAAGAATCTCTGTCAAGTATTAAAAGCTCCATAATAAATAACAATGGTGAGTGAGTAAACCCTTTGGTTTTGCAATTACTCTCTTTGATACGTATTCTCTCTAGCAATAACTCTTGAACTCTCAAAAGATCATCCTCTCCTCAGGGGTGGTTGGGGTCCTTAAATATCCCCCCACACCATCCCCGAGGCAACTCAATTATTAAAGACTATGAAAGACACCCCTCATACTTTATGTCATAAATATTAAATACCTGATGCATTAGTTGTCTCCACGTCATTAACATTAAATGCCAAGACATGCCTTTTGCCTAACCACTGTGTGTCAGGGGGTTGTTGTCGCAGAGGTGGCTCACCAACTGCCTGACAACCCCAAATATCACGGTAGTTTACTCAAGTGCAGGTCTGACATTGTTTATCTGGCTAGTGACATCACCTACAGTAGATGTGATATTAAGTAGAGGGTTGTTTGGTTCTCAACTCAACGCCCGATGGAACTCCAAGCTACTCCGCCCGAGGTTCCACGGTTAGGTTCCCTCAGTGTTTTACCAGGTGTATTTAAGATGGTCAGGACAAGCCCCAACGGTGCCTCACTTCTCAATCCTCCAAACCAAGTCCCTCTAAAGTTCCCACGGCGAGGTCATTCGATAGATCATGAAAGCTCTCCCAGGCCCTGCCAAACTTGGTCTCTCGCGAGTACCGTTTGACCTCACACTAAAACTCGTTATTATTTTCGTTACATCATTACAACCGTTATAGCTTTCAGTCAATACAAACAAAGATACAATATGACTAACACAACAAGCTAAAGTATGAGTTGCCACGCCAAGCTGCCTCGCTGAGTTGCCACGCTTGAGCTGCCTCGGTTGCTTAATCTCAAACATTATTACCAATTAGGGAATTATCCATAATCTCAGGATTACCTTCAAGCCCCCTCTACACTTGCCCCTTCGTGGAGAGATTTGTTGGAACAAGAAATTTCTGCACGAAACTTCTCGATCTGATGAACCTTCTCTGCGTGAAAAAATTCTGGCCTTCTTTCCCTCGTTAAAATCACAGCGATATAATCTCCTGGAAAAAGTAAAATTCTCCACGGTGTACCTGAGCCGAAACGCCATTCTCATTGGGGCTTGGGCGAGGGACCACTTTTTCCTCATGCTGAGCCTCAACCGTTCTAGCTTTAATATTTGAAATTATCCCGAAAGGCCTACTAAACTTCTCAAATACTCGTTTGGACTCTTGGTAAGTGAAATTCTCCCTTGTAATGCTTCGCTATGTTCGAAAAAGTAGAAATTCTCCCCGATGTAACTGAGTCACAAATTAAACAACGTTTGGACTTGTGGGGAGGGAACATCGTAGCTTTTTTGAATCGTTGGGGCACTGCCTTCGTTGGGAGTCATTGGATATGTCTATTAAAAATTCTAGCACCAAAACTCAAACTTGTTGAATAAGGCAACCCTTTCTACTCCACATGCGTTACTTCGTAAATGACGTGGCGTTGTCTTTTCAGCTGTCAAAACACTTCGTGACAACAAAAACACTTGTTAAGGTTTTTCATAAACTCCACCTATATCGGTGACTTAACAACGAAAACACTTGTTAAAGTTTTTTTCATAAACTCCATTTATATCGGTGACTTAACCACGAAAACATTTGTTATGATTTTCATAAACTCCACCTATATCGGTGACTTAACCACGAAAACACTTGTTAAGATTTTTTTCATAAACTCCACTTATATCGGTGACTTAACAACGAAAACACTAGTTAAGATTTTCATAAACTCCACCCATATCGGTGACTTAACAACGAAAACACTTGTTAAGGTTTTTCATAAACTCCACCTATATCGGTGACTTAACAACGTTGTTAAACACTTGTTAAGATTTTCATAAACTCCACCTATATCGGTGACTTAACAATGGAAACACTTGTTAAGATTTTTTTTATAAACTCCACCTATATCGGTGACTTAACAACGAAAACACTTGTTAAGATTTTTCATAAATTCATTATTTCCTCTAACTGTCCTTCTTCGACGCCTTGTCCCCATCTGCTCTCTCAGTGTACCCTACCCGTGGGGGCTGAGACCTTCCTCCCACGGGTTGTATCGACTGCCTAAACATCATGGGCACCACCACCGAATTTGGTCGCACCACCAAGGAGATATTTCTTGTTGCTTTTAAGAATACCGAAAAAGTCCCCTCGCGCGTTTCATTGATGAGATGGCAAATGTACTCAGGTAACTACCCTTCAGTGCAGATCTGTAATAACTTGGACTCTTTGGCTTCCTCCCTCACGTCGAGAGATCTTTCCCTGAACCTTCGAACATAGTCCACCACTTCTTCCCCAGGTCGTTGCTTCTCCTTACCCAGTTGGGTCAAAGTAAACTTATCTTCTACTAGAAAGAACTTCTGGACAAATAATACGTGCATCTCCTCCCATGTAGAAACACTCTTGGGAACCAAATGGGAATACCATGCATATGCTTTATCTGTTAAGGATTTAGAAAACTCCCTCAACCTAAGCTTCTTATTATTACAATGTGCCCCCAAATGTTCAACGAAGCGCTTAATGTGCTCCTTCGGGTTCCCACCACTTTTTCTTATGTATTTTTCAAAAATAGGAGGAATATAGTCCTTTGGATAGGGCTCATAATTGTATTCCTAAGGATACGGTGTTCGAAAGTCATCATAAACCGAAGCTACCTCTCCAGCAGATTACGAGGAAGTTTGTATGAACTTCAGCATCTCCTTTTGCATCTCCTTTCTCATTTCCTCCATGGGTGACACTACTGGGGCGACAACCAACGGAACCACAGACTGAGTGCCCGTGGCAGCTGGAATGATCGTCACAGCTAGGGTCGTTGATACTCCTGATGTTCCCACTGCTGGATTCACAACAGAGGGTATGCTTGTTGGGACTATTCCTGTTACAGCTGCACCTGGTGGGGCCGTTGGGGCTACCCCTGGTGTCACGAAGGAATTGGCCTCAAATCCTCCTAACACCGTTGAAGCTACCGAAGTTTGCAAAAACTTATAAAACTTACTCACGAGGAGTGCCACATGAGTGGGTTCCAACCCTGCACTCGTGGAAGCTTGTGTCACTCCTGGAACGCCTGTCGTCGCCTGAACCGGAGGTACCTCTATTTGAGGAGCCCCATCCCTTAGAGCCTCCAGTTCTCTCGCAGCTTGTTCTTTATTGTTGTTGATACAGAAATTAGTCAGCTAATATGGATCAATTAAATAAAGACATGTGTCAACCTACGTGGCAAATACCTACTTTCACCGAACTACTCAAGCGTACCGAACAACTCAGGCGACCCGAGTTACTTAAGTGTACCGAGTAACTTAGGCGGTCCGAGCTACTTAGCGTGCAGAGCATCTAAACCAAGAAAACAAAAAGGCAACTACGCATTTAATGAACGTCAGATTTAATGCGCATTATTATTGTACAGATGTATATGTCTACTAGAGGACAGCACATTACATTTTCATATGTACAACCTCAAGGCTATAAATACATTGTAACCCAGTTATAAAAGGGGGACTTTGGGATCTCTTGAAAAACCCATTATTGAGATTCAAGGCAGACAATCAGCAATACAACAACAGTGGATGTAGGCCATTTTGATAGTCGCACCACTTTAAAAATTCATTGTCTTATTTATTCATTCATTGTTATCTGTGATTTAATTAATTAGATTGCATCTAGTTTTTTACATCAACAGATTGGCGCCGTCTGTATAAAACGACTATACTTAGCGTTTTTTCACCAAAAACTCATCATCTATGGCTGAAAACCCAGAATCCAATAATCGGAACAATGTTAGGGTCCCTCCAAACCCTTCTACTCTACTAAATATGCAAGATCTGGCTGGCCTAATGGCCAACTTAGCTTAAGGGCAAACGACCATGCAAGAAACCATAGATCAACTTATATAAACTGTTCGAGATGGAGAACCTGCCCAGTCAGGACAGCGTAGCGTTCATAGAAATACCCATTTGCCATCTTCAAGAACCAGACGAACGTTGTTCCTAGAGGTTTCTCAATCCAGGCATACTGGCTCATATCGTACTGAGAGATCTAATGATCCTTCGTATCATCCTGTCCGGACTTCTTCAGTACGAGTTACAGATTCTCAACGGAATGCCACTCTAACTCCAGAACGGGCTAGCGCTCTGGAAAGGTTGAGTAGAGTCTCTCCTTTTGATCGATTGGCCCCTAGGAGGAACAGAAACCCTCCTAGAATTGCGTCGAGGAACTCTCAATGACCATCCGATCTAAGGGAAGGTTCTGCCTAATCACACCTGACAATCCATAATAAAAGGGCCCAAGAGGAAAGCTAAGCACGATCGGTTGCGCAAAAAAATAGGTTCAAGGTAGGAAACGATGCATGGAAAGGTTTTATTCAAAGGTTGGAAGACAGGTTAGGGGAAATGTCTAAGGCCAAGAATCCTCTACAGAGAACTTTTGTCCAAGGGACACCCTTCGTGCAGGCAATTGTGGATTTCCCCACACCATAAAAATTTAAAGCTCCTATGATGACACCTAAATATGATGGAAAAACTAATCATGTCCTCCATATAGAGCAATACGAAGCTCCAGTTAATATCTATGCAGTTCCCGGTAAGATGAGATGCAGGGCATTTTTAGGAACTCTCACTAGGTCAGCCCAGATGTGGTATAAAAACCTTCCTCGGGGAAAGATTACGACCTTCCATCAACTGGCAGAGCTTTTCATAGGAAATTTCTGCTTTAGAGCGAAGCCAGTTAAAAGGGTAGCGCACTTACTGAGCGTTAGACAAAAAATAGAAGAAAGCACCAGGGATTATATTACTTGTTTCAATAACGAGAAAATTGAGGTGATCGATTACAAGGAGAAGATAACAATTATTGCTCTAATGAGTAGTTTGTTACCGAACAAGTTGTACTATAATTTGGCCAAGGATCCGCCCAGGACCATGGCAGAATTGATGGCGAAGGCAGCCAAGATAATGAATGCTGAGGAAGCCATGGCTGCGAAGAAGAATACAGATACTAAGGAGACCAAGCTTGAAGGTAGTAAAACTGAGAAGAATGATCAGAAGAACAATGGTGGCAGTAAGCAGTCAAAAGGCAAAAAAACGCTGGAGCAGATGAGGAAGTATGGAAACTCTACTCCCTTGAAGGTAGACACATTTTGGAGGAGATCAAGAACAGCGAGGAGCTAACATGGCCAGAGAAAATGAAGGCAGATCCTGACAAAAGGGACAAGTCCAAATATTGTGAATTCTAAGACCATGGCCACACGGCCAAACGTTGTATAGCTCTTCAGAATGAAATTGAAGCACTCATCAGGCGAGGAAAATTGAATAAGTACATTGATCGCCAAAATAGTGGAAAGACTAGCGACAAAGGAAGGCAAAGATCTAAATCTCCTCGCCGAGCAAAAAATGACAAGACGAGAGACCACGAAGATGATACCGATCTCCCTAAAAGGTCAAGGTATCCCAAGCGCGAGGTATTCTCAATCCATTTTAGATCTTTTGAATGTAATGTCTGTAATACCCGGTAATTTTATTGATTTTTATTTAAGGGATTAATTGAATTAAATGAGAATTAATTGGGAATTAATTCGGATGTAAATACTAGCGAGACGTGTGTTGGTATTTGAGTATGATGTTAAAATTGAATATTACTGATAATATATGGTAATATATGAATATTGAAAATATTAAAAATTATCACGAGGCAGAAATACGACAATTTGGGAAATTTAGTTGGGACGCACGTGTCGGTCGCATTAGGATTGAATTTATTTAAATTAAAAAATAAATTATATTTTTATCAACCAAATGATCATTTTGAGTGCGCCAATGCGTCCGGAAGGATCGAAATAGTCAGAAAACACTAGCCGGGGTTTTAGTTTGGGTCCCGGGATATTTTTAGGCCAAACCGGCAACCTAGAAGGGTATTTTGGTAATTTTAAAAATTGAGGAATTAAAACCCACGAATTTTAGAGGTTAATTATATATTAATTGAGAGGCCACTAAGTCCATTACCAGCAAAAGATAAGAGAGTGGGCTACGGAGGTTTTGAGAGAAGTTAGAAAGAGGGTAAAGGAGGTTCCAAACCAAACCATCTCCCATCACCAGAAATTTGAAAGGATTTACGACCGAAAAGAAGAGAGAGAGCCAACCTCGATCATCAACAACGAACCAGAACATCGAATTTAAGTCAAGTGATTTGATTTCATTAATTGCAATGAATATTTGCTCCATGTTTAGTGTAAAAACCTTATATGCTTTGAAAGTTTTGATGAAAACCCAATGGGATTGTTGTAGAAACTCTTCATTTTGGTTAGGGATTGCATGTAGAATTATTATGGACGAAATTGGTTCCCAAAAACCTAACTTTGATGATTTAAAAACGTATTAATGATGAGTATTTAGGTACAATAAAATTTTGGGTTCATGTTCATAGGGTTTGGGGTAGAATTTGGGGATTTATGATAATTGCATGTTAATTAGGAGTATTTGACCCCAATAATATGTTAAGAAGCGACCTAGGAGGACTTAGAGTATTTTAAAAACATTAAAACGCTATTGGGATGATCTTAGGATGGATTTAGAGAAGAGAAAAATGAAGAAAAACGAGTTGGAAATTTTTTGGGCGTATTCTGCCATCTCGTTAGAAGACCTGCCCAGGTCGTTCGAACGAGCGTCTAACGAGATGACAGTATCCCTTCTAACGAATTTATTTGAAGTCTTCATTCGAATGACACTTGTTCGAACAACCTCGTTCGAACAAGATTTCTAACGAGTTAACAGAATGGCATTTTTAGGCCTGATTTTATTTAGAATTCTAGTAGACTTATTTAATTGAGTGTTAACCTTCCCTTGTTGACCAGTGAGTATAGTTGTGAGATTGGAGTACTTTGAGGAGTAAAACTTAGAATTTTTTAGTAAACCGGATGACATTTATGGGTTAGGAAATAAATACCTAAAATTACGATGTGAGGAGGGTTGACGAGTTTTAATGTATATTATTCGGGTATTTGTAAACGTGTAAAATTTAATGATGGTATAGGAATGTAAAATATACCTCTACTGATATTATAAGATATCTAAGATATGTGAATGCTTAGTATATGTGGTTATCTATTTATAACATACCTATCATACTTGCTATCACGAAAGGTTGGCGTACGATTAGTGCCATCTAATCTTTATATGCTTACGGGGGATTTAGATTGGTACCTCGAGGACATAGGTCAGAGAATGACTTATTGAGGAGTTAATAAGTCTGCTGATCATGGGAGCATAGGTATGTGCGTGACCCATATGATGTGAACTATGTTCGCCTCCATTATATGTGTTTGTTACTTGTTGAAACGGTTCCTGAGAGATTCGGAATACGTGATCCTTATGTACGTGATGTACCGGAATTTGATAGCAGAGTATGTGTGCACCGCAGCTTAGTCTAGGGGTGCCATTATTGTATGATTATGAAGAGATTAATATACTGATAATTGAGATGAATCGTTTATTAAAGTGTAAGTGTGAATAATTGTAACATTTTTGTAGAGTTAAAAATAGAGAAATTCTTATAAATTATTATAACTAATTCTGAGTCAAAACAGTAAGACCTCCAGTTTATATTAAGACATTGGGAAACGAACTTTGAATTGTAAAGAAATGTCAGAATACGAATTGGACTAATTTGATAGTAGAATAACTAGAACGGGTACGGGTACGATAGGTGTGCACAATTAGTTGAGAGGTGAGGAACTCATGTGAGCGCACGCACTATCATGTATTTTATATTCACTGTTTAACGATATTAAACACTTGTTGTATTTTAAACTGTTTTCACAATCGAGATCTGACCCGTTTGCTTTCAAACCTATTTTCTTGTAAAACCTTTTAGGTTCCCAGCCACAAGGACACCAAGCGTAGGAGTTCCATTCCGGTGACGTGTTATAGCTGCAGTGGAAGTTACAGGACCTCGATAATAGACGCCTCCACTTCCTATCTTGACTTTACTTCAAATTTACTCATCTGTAGGGCTTGTCGCCCCATTTCTTTTCGAGACATCTTATTTATTCAGTTTCATTTCATTGTTGGATGTAACTAATTAATGATTCAGGCTTTGTATTTGGTTTATGTCAGTATTCAGATTGTTGTGAGGAGTATTCCTCCAGATTCAGTTTATTATATTATTTTATATTGCGACTGTATTGTGGTTGTGGTACCAATATTTCATAAATTAATTTGGTTATATGTTAATCTAATTCAGTTAAAATTAACAACTCACATTTTAAATATTAGGTGGCTAGAAATTGTAAAAATATTTTTCGACAGTGATGTTATGAACTGAACCAACTTGACATTTTGTATTAAATTGAATAAAGGAGTAGCTACCCTGTATTTAATTAGTCGGGGTGTCACAGGTGGTATCAGAGCATCAGGTTCTAGTGTCCTTAGGATCTGTACGGCTTGTTATGTTTCCGCGTAGCTTTCTTTAATATAGAGCCCCATATTTTAGGATTGTTGTACTCTATTGTGTATGTTTCGCTCTTCAGCTATTTTGAGATAATAACTACGAACTTATAAGACTTTACTCTCATTTCAGATGCCTCCACGATGTGCACAGCAAGTTCCCAGGGATGCCCAGCCCGAGCCATAACCTGCACCAGTCCAGGGCTCCTTGAATGTCGCAGAGGTTGTCGCTATTGTAGCCCAAGCAGTAAATGTCGCTCTAGCAGTTGTGCAGCAGGCACCGCCTCAGGCGCCGGTAGTAGCGCCAGTACAGGCTCATGCATTCTCGTCTTCTTGGGAACGTGTTCGTGATGCTTTTCAGAAAGCACACCCTCCGGAGTTTGCAGGTAGCTCCGACGTCGTTGTGTCCAATCAGTGGAAGAAGGATATCCAAAGGCACTTGAGGATGTACGAGTGCACGGATGTACAAAAACAGATACCGGCTACTTTTAAGCTAGTAGGATCAGCGTTGCAGTGGTGGGAGTCCATTACCACCACGGAGGAGAGAGACATCATTTATATTCAGGAGTTCTGGGTGCGGTTCGACCGTAAGTATTTTCCATCAGTCGTTCACACCAATATGAGGAGGAAGTTAATGAACCTCAAGCAGGAGGGGAAAACTAGGGGTGGGCACGGTCCGGTCCGGTCCGGGTTTTGCCTATTTTTTGGACCGGACCGAATATTCGGTCCTCAATTTTTTTGGACCGAGACCGGACCGATTAATTCGGTTAACCTACTAATTCGGTCCAGGCTTTTTTCGGTTCGGTCCGGGGTAAAATTCGGTCCTGACCCGATTTTATATAGATGTACATTTTATGAATGTTTTTATTTATTTTTCTCACAAATATACATACAAAAAAATAATACTCGAAACTCCAAGTGATATTTACATAGGTTTTTTTTACCCAAATTAAAAAAATGTCTATACATATATAAAATGTTCCAAATTAAATTCATAAGTTATATACATTAATTCAAAAACTATACATAAGAAACACAATAACATTATTTTTATTATATATATATATGGGAATCGGTTCGGTCTGGTCCAAATCGATCTTTTAATATAGTGGACCGCGGACCGGACCGGTTTGATCGGTTTTTAGTTTTTGTGAACCGATTTTCGGACCGATTTCAAAATAGCCTTAATTTTTGGTTCGGTCCAATCGGTCCATTCGGGTTGGTATTTTTTTTGTCCACCCCTAGGGAAAACCGTGGAAGAATATGAGGCCGAGTTTACTAACCTCTTAAACATCGTTCCCGATGAGATTCCGACAGAGGTAAAAAAGATACAGAAGTTCATGGATGGGTTGACTTGGAGGATCCGTCAGCACTTATTGGGTAATCTCTCGTTAGCCACTTATTCTGATGTGATTAACGCAACACTGCTTCACTGCCAGGACCATCGCTTTCACTTGTCAGAGGGTAAGCGACCAGGAGAGTCCTGCCATCAGGGCAGGACAGGGGGAATGGTGCCAGCGGGGCACAATCTGCTCAGGGTCAGCACAGGCAGGGTGATCAGGGTTCCCAGATGGGGGATTTTAAGAGGTTTAAATCTGGGGGTTTCAGAAATGGTCAGGGAGGTTTTCGTCAGGGCCAACAGGGTTAACACGGCCATCAGGGACAGCACGGCCAGCATGACCAACAACAGCAGTTTCATCAGGGCCAGCACGGCCAGGGGAGGAATGGCAATGGCCACCAGGGACGTGGGCAGCAGGGTCCGAGAGGGGGAAATTTTTCGGGGAAATGTTTCACTTGTGGCAAAATTGGCCACAAGATAGGGGCAGGGCCCCACAGAAGCAGCAGGGTGCTCGACACGAGCCCTAGAGACCTATATTTCTCACCGCCCTCCCAACACCACCACAGTTGCCAGCTTTGCCACCCATCCCAGCAGTCCCAGTCCAGCAGGGATAACTTCAGTACGGGTGAGTTTATCAACTCCAGCAGGCCGCAGTCCCACAGGATCCACCTGCTATTGAGGGTATGTTCTCTATTCAGGGGACTATGAGGCATATTTTATTTGATACGGGGGCCACGAGATTTGCACGCATTTTGGGGTTGTTAGACACTGCAGAGAGCACGATTACTTGCGTAGATTCACCGTTAAGTAGGGGTTCGGTGATTTCTCTTATTTGTAGAGGTGTGGGTATAGAGATCGGGAGATT
Organism: Sambucus nigra; assembly: GCA_949130495.1. NCBI lineage: Eukaryota > Viridiplantae > Streptophyta > Magnoliopsida > Dipsacales > Adoxaceae > Sambucus > Sambucus nigra. The sequence goes on along the minus strand of OX422214.1, from coordinate 214,638,179 downwards.
TACTTTACCTACTGATATGTTAGTATTAGAGATGACTGAGTACGATGCGATTATTGGTATGGATTGGCTAATTGTGTACCGAGCCATGATTGATTGTTTCAGTAGGAGTATCATTTTTTCCATACCCGGGCATGAGATATTTTTAGTGGCGATGCCTCACCCCGAGGGAGGATCGTCCACTCACTTGTACTATATAGAGGAGGAGACCTCTAAGGAAGTGGTATTAGCACTCGATTCGATTCCAGTTGTTAGGGAGTTTGCTGATGTATTCCAGGATATACCTGGATTACATCCTAGTAGAGAGATAGATTTGTTATTGATTTGACTCCGGGCCTCGGCCAATTGCCCCCGCACCTTACCATATGTCTCCAGCAGAGATGAGAGAGCTAAGGGATCAGATAGAGCAGTTATTGGGTTAGGGGTTTATTCGAAGGAGTACTTCGCCATGGGGTGCCCCTGTGTTGTTCGTAAAGAAGAGGGATGGATCATTGAGGTTGTGTGTAGATTACCGGGAGTTGAATAAAGTCACGATACGGAATAAGTATCTGTTACCCCGAATCGATGACTTATTCAACCAGTTGAGAGGAGCTTCCTTCTTCTCAAAGATTGACTTGCAATCGGGATACCGTCAGTTGCGTATCAGGGAACAGGACATCTCGAAGACAACTTTCTTGACGAGATATGGTTCCTATGAGTTTCGGGTTATGCCTTTTGGCTTGACCAATGCCCCAGTCGTGTCAGGACATGACAGGGGGAAATGGTGCCAGCGGGGCACAATCTGCTCAGGGTCAGCACAGGCAGGGTGATCAGGGTTCCCAGCAGGGGGATTTTAAGAGGTTTAAATCTGGGGGTTTTCAGAAATGGTCAGGGAGGTTTTCGTCAGGGCCAGCAGGGTCAGCACGTCCATCAGGGACAGCACGGCCAACAGCAACAGTTTCATCAAGGCCAGCACGGCCAGGGGAGGAATGGCAATGGACACCAGGGTCGTGGGCAGCAGGGTTCGAGAGGGGGAAATTTTTTGGGGAAATGTTTCACTTGTAAAAAAATTGGCCACAAGAGCCAGGAGTGTCCTGATAGGGGCAGGGCCCCACAGCAGCAGCAAGGTGCACGACACGAGCCCCAGAGACCTATATTTCTCGCCGCCCTCCCAGCACCACCACAGATGCCAGCTTTGCCACCATCCCAGCAGTCCCAGTCCAGCAGAGACAACTTCAGTATGGGCGAGTTTATCAAATCTAGCAGGCCGCAGTCCCACAGGATCCACCTGCTATTGAGGGTATGTTCTCTATTCAGGGGACTATGGGGCGTATTTTATTTGATACGAGGGCCACGAGATTTGCACGCATTTTGGGGTTGTTAGACACTACAGAGAGCACGATTACTTACGTAGATTCACCGTTAAGTAGGGGTTCAGTGATTTCTCTTATTTGTAGAGGTATGGGTATAGAGATCGGGAGATTTACTTTACCTGCTGATATGTTAGTATTAGAGATGACTGAGTATGTTGCGATTATTGGTATCAATTGACTAATTGCGTACCGAGCCATGATTGATTGTTTCAGTAGGAGTATCATTTTGTCCATACCCGGGCAGGAAATGTTTTTAGTGGCGATGCCTCACCCTGAGGGAGGATCGTCCACTCACTTGTACTATATAGAGGAGGAGACCTCTAAGGAAGTGGTATTACCACTCGATTCGATTCTAGTTGTTAGGGAGTTTGCTGATGTATTCCAGGATATACCTGGATTACCTCCTAGTAAAGAGATAGATTTTGTTATCGATTTGACTCCGGGCCTCGGCCAATTGCTCGCGCACCTTATCGTATGGCTCCAGCAGAGATGAGAGAGCTAAAGGATCAGATAGAGCAGTTGTTGGGTCAGGGGTTTATCCGAAGGAGTACTTCGCCATGGGGTGCCCCTATGTTGTTCGTAAAGAAGAGGGATGGATCGTTGAGGTTGTGTGTAGATAACCGGGAGTTGAATAAAGTCATGATACGAAATAAGTATTCGTTGTCCCGAATCGATGATTTATTCGACCAGTTGAGAGGATCTTCCTTCTTATCAAAGATTGACTTGCAATCGGGATACCATCAGTTGCATATCAGGGAACAGGACGTCTCAAATACTGCTTTCTTGACGAGATATGGTTCCTACGAGTTTCGGGTTATGCCTTTTGGCTTGACCAATGCCCCAATCATGTTTATAGATTTGATGAATATGGTATTCAGAGAGTTCCTAGACCAGTTCGTCATTGATGACATTTTAGTTTACTCCCAGACAGAGGAGGAACATGCTGAACACTTGAGGCAGGTTTTGCAGACGCTACATCAGAACGAGCTATATGCAAAGTACGGAAAATGTGGGTTTTGGCTGAAGGAGGTTCAGTTTTTGGGGCATATCATTTCAGACCGATGGATATTCGTTGATCCGGGGAAGGTATCCGCGATGAGGGAGTCGAGACAGCCCACGATACCGACTGAGATTCGTTGTTTCTTGGGCTTAGCAGGATACTACAGGAGGTTTATTCAGGGTTTCTCAAAGATAGCGGGTCCTTTGACACATCTGACTCGCAAAGGTGTACTATTCATCTGGAGTGATGCCTGTCAGTTGGCATTCGATGAGCTGAAGGACAAGTTGACCTCAGCGCCTGTGTTAGCATTGCCCAGACTAGGATTTGAGTATCTAGTCTACACCGATGCGTCCTTACAAGGACTTGGAGGTGTACTACAATAGGAGAGTCAGGCCATAGCTTATGCTTCCCGTAAGCTTAAACCTCACGAGAAGAATTACCCCACCCACGACTTGGAGTTAGCGGCAGTCGTATTCGCTCTTCAAATTTGGAGACACTATCTCCTGGGGAGAAATTTCAATTGTTCATAGACCACAAGTCTCTACAATACCTCTCATGCAGAAGGAACTGAATATGCGTCAACGGCGGTGGCTTGAATTTGTGAAGAATTATCAGTTTGATATCCAATATCACCCAGGGAAGGCTAACGTGGTAGCAGACGCGTTGAGCCGTAGGCCAGTAGATGAGGTGGCCGAGGTGTGGAAAGCTAAGTGGAAGGAGTTGGGACACCAGGATGCAGTGGCCAGATCATTCATGTCTGTGATGACTGTTACACCTCAGATTGTTACGAGAGTGATAAAGGCCCAGGCAAAAGACTCGTTCTGTCAGGAGCAGATAGTTTCGATTACTAGCAGAGGGAGCCGAGTCTTATACCGTTAGTTCAGATGGGGGATTACGCTTCAATGGGAGACTGGTCGTTTCGGAAGGGGAAGACTTGCGACACGAGGTAATGATAGAGTCGCACGACTCACTGTTTGCGGTACACCCTAGTGGGGATAAAATGTACCAATACATGAGACGATTGTACTGGTGGAGCGGGATGAAGAGAGATATTATCGTGTTCGTTTCTAATTGTCAGCTAGTAAAGGTGGACCATCAGAATTCGAGAGGACTTCTACAGCCGTTAGAGGTTCCGATGTGGATATGTGAGAGCATATCCATGGACTTTATCACGGGGTTACCTACGTCATAGAGGGGTCACGACTCTATATGGGTAATTGTGGTTAGGTTGACCAAAGTTTCTCATTTTCTACCCTTGAGGACAGACTACACTACGGGACAGTATGCCCAGATTTTCATTGCGGAGATAGTGAGACTTCACGGGGTGCCTCTAAATATCGGGTCTGACCGAGACAAGATATTTGTCTCACGATTTTGGGAAAGTTTCTAGGAGGCCATGGGTACGGAGTTGCAGCTGAGTACGGCGTCTCACCCGCATACTGATGGGCAAACAGAGCGGACAAATCAGATGTTAGAGGACATGTTACGTATATGCATCCTAGACTTTGGAGGTGGTTAGGAGCAGTACCTTCCACAGGTGGAGTTTTCATATAATAACTCCTACCAGTTCACCATTGGCATGGCTCCATTCGAGGCGTTGTATGGTAGACCTTGTCGTTCCCCAGCATGTTGTTTAGAGGTGGGGGATAACAAACTCCTTGGGCCAAAAGTGATTCAGGATACTTCGGCAAGAATAGAGATGATACGGAGCCGTATTCGGGTAGCTCAGGATAGACAAAAGAGCTATGCTGATGTCAAGAGGTTCTTCAGAGAATTCCAGGTAGGGGACCAGGTGCTACTCAGAGTATCTCCTATGATGGGGATTATGCATTTTGGAAAGAAGGGGAAACTGGCACCAAGATATGTGGGTCCATTTCCTATCATCGAGCGGATTGGGCCAGTTGCGTATAGACTTGGGTTACCGGAGCACTTGCATAGGATTCATGATGTGTTCCATATTTCCTCGCTAAGGAAATATCTTAGGGACAATTTGGCCCATACTCACATTGCTTTAAAGGACATCGATCTTCAGCCTGATAATTCCTATGAGGAGGGGCCAATTGCTATTCTGGACCACAGCGAGAGGAAACTGAGGTCGAAGATAGTACCATTAGTACGCGTGCAGTGGCGGCATCATAATGCCGAGGATTCCACATGGGAGTGCGAGGATGAGATGCGCAAACGTTATCCAGAGCTATTTTTACCAGGTATTCCTTAGTTCTGAATTTCGGGACGAAATTCTATTATTAGGGTGGAAGTATGTAATATCCCGTAATTTTATTGATTTTTATTTAAGGGATTAATGTAATTAAATGAGAATTAATTGGGAATTAATCCGGATGTAAATACTAGCGAAACGTGTGTTGGTATTTGAGTATGATGTTAAAATTGAATATTACTGAGAATATATGGTAATATATGAATATTGAAAATATTAAAAATTATCACGAGGCAGAAATACGACAATTTGGGAAATTTAGTTGGGACGCGCGTGTCGGTGGCGTCAGGATTGAATTTATTTAAATTAAAAAATAAATTATATTTTTATCAACCGAATGATCATTTTGAGTGCACCAATGCGTCGGAAAGGGTCGAAATAGTCAGAAAACACTAGCTGGGGGTTTAGTTTGGGTCCCGGGGCATTTTTAGGCCAAACCGACAACCTAGAAGGGTATTTTGGTAATTTTAAAAATTAAGGAATTAAAACCCACAAATTTTAGAGGTTAATTATATATTAATTGAGAGGCCACTAAGGCCATTACTAGCAAAAGATAAGAGAGTGGGCTACGGAGGTTTTGAGAGAAGTTAGAAAGAGGGTAAAGGAGGTTCCAAACCAAACCATCTCCCATCACCAGAAATTTGAAAGGATTTGTGACCGGAAAGAAGAGAGAGAGCCAACCTCGATCATCAACAACGAACCAGAACATCAGATTTAAGGCAAATGATTTGATGTCATTAATTGCAATGAATATTTCCTCCATGTTTAGTGTAGAAACCTTATATGCTTTGAAAGTTTTGATGAAAACCCAATGGGATTGTTGTAGAAACTCTTGATTTTGGTTAGGGATTGCATGTAGAACGATTATGGACGAAATTGGTGCCCAAAAACCTAACTTTGACGATTTAAAAATGGATTAATGATGAGTATTTAAGTACAATAAATTTCTGGGTTCATGTTCATAGGGTTTGGGATAAAATTTAGGGATTTATGATAATTGCATGTTAATTAGGAGGATTTGACCCCAATAATATGTTAAGAAGCGACCTAGGAGGACTTAGAGTATTTTAAAAACATTAAAACGCTATTGGGATGATCTTAGGATTGATTTAGAGAAGAGAAAAATGAAGAAAAACAAGTTGGAAAATTTCTGGGCGTATTTTGCCATCTCGTTAGAAGACCTGCCCAGGTCGTTCGAACGATCTCGTTCGAACGATCTTCTAACGAGATGATAGTATCCCTTCAAATGAGTTCGTTCGAAGTCTTCGTTCGAATGGCACTCGTTCGAACGAGATTTCTAACGAGTTGACAGAATGGCCTTTTTAGGCCTGATTTTATTTAGAACTTCCAGTAGACTTATTTAATTGAGTGTTAACCTTCCCTTGTTGACCAGTGAGTATAGTTATGAGATTGGAGTACTTTGAGAAGTAAAACTTTGAATTTTGTAGTAAACTGGATGACATTTATGGGTTAGGAAATAAATACCTAAAATTACGATGTGAGAAGGGTTGACGACTTTTAATGTATATTATTCGGGGATTTGTAAACGTGTAACATTTAATGATGGTATAGGAATGTAAAATATACCTCTACTGATATTATAAGATATCTAAGATATGTGAATGCTTAGTATATGTGGTCATCTGTGTATAACATACCTACCATATTGCTATCACGGGAGGTTGGCGTACGATCAGGGCCATCTAATCTTTGTGTGCTTACGGGGGGATTTAAATTGGTACCTCGAGGACATAGGTCAGAGAATGACTTATTGAGGAGTTAATAAGTCTGCTGATCATGGGAGCGTAGGTATGTGCGTGACCCATGTGATGTGAACTATGTTCGCCTCCATTATGTGTGTTTGTTACTTGTCGAAACGGTTCCTGAGAGATTCGGAATACGTGATCCTTATGTACGTGATGTACCGGGATTTGATGGAAGAGTGTGTGTGCACCGATTATGATGAGATTTATATATTGATAATTGAGATGAATCGTTTATTAAAGTGTAAGTGTGAATAATTGTAACATTTTTGTAGAGTTAAAAATGGAGAAATTCTTATAAATTATTATAATTAATTCTGAGTAAAAACAGTAAGACCTCCAGTTTATATTAAGACATTGGGAAACGAACTTTGAATTGTAAAGAAATATCAGAATACGAATTGGACTAGTTTGATAGTAGAATAACTAAAATGGGTACGGGTACGATAGGTGTGCACAATTAGTTGAGAGGTGAGGAACTCATGTGAGCACACGAACTATCATGTATTTTATATTCACTATTTAACGATATTAAACACCTGTTGTATTTTAAAGTGTTTTCACAATCGAGATCTGACCCATTTGCTTTCAAACCTATTTTCTTGTAAAACCTTTTAGGTGCCCAGCCACAAGGACACCAAGCGTAGGAGTTCCATTCCGGTGACGTGTTGTAGCTGCTGTGGAAGTTACAGGACCTCGATAGTAATCGCCTCCACTTTCTATCTTGACTCTACTTCAGATTTACTCATCTGTAGGGCTTGTTGCCCCATTTCTTTTAGAGACATCTTATTTATTCAGTTTCATTTCAGTGTTGGATGTAACTAATTAATGATTCAGGCTTTGTATTTGGTTTATGTCAGTATTCGGATTGTTGTGAGGAGTATTTCTCCAGATTCAGTTTATTATATTGTTTTATATTGCGACTGTATTGTGGTTGTGGTACCAATATTTCATAAATTAATTTAGTTGTATGTTAATATAATTCAGTTAAAATTGACAACTCACTTTTTAAATGTTAGGTGGCTAGAAATTGTAAAAATGTTTTTCGACAGTGATGCTATGAACTGAACCAACTTGACATTTTATATTAAATTGAATAAAGGAGTAGCCACCCGGTATTAATTAGTCGGGGTGTCACAATGTCATTACAGGTGGAGATCTTAGTGCAGAGAGGAAATCTTACCTCAATGAGGCCCAAGCTTGTTCTTACATACAACGCATAAATTGGCTGAAGACGATCGCCCGAGGAAGGTGAATAGGGATAAACTGGTCATCGATTTTTCTAAAAATGACTTGGCAGGTGTACTATATCCTCATGACGACCCCTTGGTGATCAAGATGAGAATGAAGGATGTGGTGATTTTACGGGTATTGGTGAATAATGGTAGCTCTGCAGATATCATGTTCTACCCATGCTTCGATATCTTGAATCTGAAGCTAGCTCAGTTGGAGCCATATCATAGGCCCCTCCTCTGTTTCGCTGGCGAAAAGGTTTTTCCACTTGGGACGATCAAGTTGGACATGGTTATTGGTACATGGCCTGCTTTTCGAACATAAAGAGTACACTTTTTCGTAATGGATAAAAACATCTAATCAGCCTACAATATTATTATGGGGAGAGTAGGTCTGAAGAAGTTTGAGGTAGTGCCATCTACGGTACATCAATGTTTGAAGTTACCAACCAATTTCGGAGTGGGAGTTGTGAAAGGTGACCAAAAAGTAGCTCGAGAATGCTACTATTCGTCTGCCGAATAGGAAGAACTGGAAGAAGCCAGGAAGAAAACTACTACGTATCAAGTGGATGAAACAGAATATGCAGAGATTGAAACCTTGGACCCTAGAGATGAATCTCATCTCGTGAGGGTAAAGTCATGGAAGCTATGGAGGATATCATTCTAGACGATGAACGCTTAGATCGAATAACTCAAATTGGTGCGGTATTGAACTCATCAATAAAGGAGGAACTGGTGGCATTTTTAAGGCGCAGAAAGCAAACTTTTGCATGGAGTCATGAAGATATGTCAGGGATAGACCCGACTTTCATATGCTTCGAGCTTAATGTTAATAAGTAGGCCAAGCCAGTGAAGCAGCGAAGAAGAGTATTCAGCCCAGAAAAGAACGAAGCCATACAGGAAGAAGTAGAGAAACTGAAGAAAGCCTCTTTTATTGAGGACGTCAAGTATCCTGATTGGATAGCAAATGTTGTGATGGTAAAGAAGAAAAATAATAAGTGAAGGATGTGTGTGGACTTCACTGATCTTAATAAAGCGTGCCCAAAGGATCATTTTCCTTTACCCCGAATTGACCAGCTGGTGGATGCTACTTCGGGGCATGAATTATTGAGCTTCATGGATGCTTATTCTGGTTACAACTAGATTAAAATGAAACCAGAGGACAGGGAAAGTACCTCTTTTATTGCCCCAAGGGGAACTTGTTGCTACAATGTTATGCCTTTCGGACTTAAAAATTCAGGTGCAACATACTAGCGACTGATGAATAAAGTATTCGCAGAGCAAATCGATCATTATATGGAGGTTTATATTGATGATATGCTGACAAAGAGCAAGAAAGATGCTGATCATTTAGTTGATCTGGGCCAGGTCAGCTGAGAAATATCAAATGAAGTTAAATCCCACCAAATGCATATTTGGAGTACGAGAAGGCATATTTCTTGGGTATATTGTTAATCAAAGAGGCATTGAGGCGAACCCTGAAAAGATAAAGACCCTACTGGAACTACGATCTCCAGGTACGAAGAAGGAAGTGCAAAGTCTCACCAGACGAGTTTTAGCACTCAACAGATTTGTGTCACGAGCATCAGAAAGATGCCTCCCGTTCTTCAAAACACTTCAAAAAACGTTTGAGTGTAATGACGAATGCGAGGAGGCTTTTTAAGAATTGAAGAAATATCTGGGGACCCCTCCATTGTTATCTAAACCAGTGATGGGAGAAAGACTATACTTGTATATTGTAATTTCAGAGAACACAGTTTTCTGATAAGAGTGGAGGATGGAGTGTAAAAATCGGTCTATTACACCAGCACTGATCGAAGCAAGCAAAAGGATGAGGCTGTACTTCCAAGCCCATAATATAGTAGTGTATACTGATATGCCATTAAGACAGGCTCTGCACAATCTGGAGAAATTGAGAAGATTGATGTATTGGGAGGTAGAACTTGGCGAATATGACATGGTGTATGATCCTAGGTCATCACTTAAGGGCATGCAGTAACAAACTTTATTGCGAGTTTACTTACTCTGACACATTCAAAAAGTGGGAGCTTAATGCAGACCAACCTGTGGATGTTACGGGATTATCTAAAATAATCCCCGACCAACTTCCATTAGTAAATCGGCAGGAGGCGATAGATAACGATCAACGGGAAGTGTCGAGTAATTGCCCAAGGATAGGAGAAGATAAAAGGAAGTATCAAATACTTCATCGAGGAACTCTGTCTCACTAAGAGTTTGATAATGATTTACCTGCGTGGAATTTATACGTGGATCGCTCTTCGTGTGCCACAAGTAGTGGAGCAGGAATAATTTTAAACAGTTCTGATGGAGTTGATATTGAGTATGCTCTGCGTTTTCAATTTAAGGCTTTCAATAATGAAGCTGAATATGAAGCTTTGATCGTGGGTCTTAGTTTGGAAAAAATCATGAATGCAGAGTAGGTTATCGTATTCAGTGATTCACAATTAATTGTAAATCGAATTCTCGAGTTGTATACAATAAAGGGAGAATTAATGTTCAAGTATCAAGAAAAAGCTATGGAGGTTGCATCAACTTTTATCGTAGTCCATTTGATCAGAATATCGAGATTGGAAAATACAAGAGCTAACGCCCTAGGTCGGCTGGCCTCGGCAACACGCACCGAGCTACGAAGAATCATCCCAATAGAGATTCTGGCAGATCGGAGCATAGATGAAGTTTTGATGGTGAACTTCATTGCCCTCGACTTGGGTCCATCATGGATAGATCCCATCAGGGTCTATATCGAATAAGGGTTTGTGCCAACTGACAAACTTGCAGCCAAGAAACTGAAGTTTAAAGTTGCTCGTTATGTACTGACCAATGGTATTTTGTATAGAAGATGCGTTATAGCAGGACTACAGAGATGTGTGCATCCCTCCGAAATTAAAGATTTGATTGAAGAGGTTCATGAAGGCTCTTGTGGAGCTCATATAGCAGGTCAGACGCTTTTGCAAAGGATAATGACACAGGGATATTACTGGCCAACGATGAGAGATGATTGTGCAGCTTACGCTAAGAAGTGCGATAAATGCCAATGTTTCTCTTCCATCCGAAGAAATCCTCAAGCATTGTTAATGCCCATTACGTCCCCTTGGCCATTTTTATGTGGGGTATAGACTTGGTCGGGCCACTTCCAATGACTAGAGGGAGATTTAAGTATCTGGTAGTTGCTATGGATTATTTTACCAAATGGGTTGAAGTTGAACCTCTCATTGACATGATGTATGACAGAGTCTATCAGTTTATTTGGAAGAATATTATTTGCAGATATGATCTCCTACATGCATTCATTATTGACCATGGAACCCAATTTGACAACGAGGAGTTTGCTGCATATTGTCACCAATCCAATGTACAGAAGATCCATTCTGCACCAGGCCATCCCCAAAGCAATGGGAAAACTGAGGTGACGAACAAAACTCTGCTGAATGTTTTGAAAAAATAGCTAGATAATGCAAAGGGAAATTGGATTAACGAGCTACACTCTGTATTATGGGCTTATCTCACTACACCATGAACAATAACTGGGGAGTCTTCGTACATGTAAGCCTTCAGAAGTGAAGCCGTCATACATGCTGAGTTGGGTCTACCTACACATAGAGTGCTTAATTTTAATTCCCCTGTAAGCGACTTGATGAGATGTTTAGACCTGGATATGCTCGAAGAAGTTAGGGAAGCAGCAACAATTAGGAATGCAGCCTACCAACAACGAACAACCTTGTTCTATAACAAAAAGGTGAAAAAGTGCGACTTGAAAGAGGGGGATTATGTGCTGAAGAAGGTGAGCCAGAAACACAATAAACTAGAGGCAAAATGGCATGGACGTTACAGAGTAACTGAAATTGTTCGTCCGGGGACATACAAAATTGAAACTTTGGAGGGATAAGAATTCAAGAACGCGTGGAATGCAGAGCATCTGCGCAAGTATTATCAGTAATGGAAATTCATGTGTAACCCATTTCTTTCAATATGAATAAAAGTGATGTTTTGCCCATTTCTCTCTTTTGTTGAAATTTTTTGGAGTATTCGTGCTACACACTACACAAACCAGATCAACAACCACCAACTCCGGTTGGTCGGTAAATCAGCAACCACCAACTCCGATTGGTCGACAATCCAGCAACCATAAACTCCGGTTGATTGGCAATTCCACCAACTCCGGTTGGTCGGCAATTCGGTAACCACCAACTCCGGTTGGTCGGTAAATAAAAATCATACAAGGAAAAAGCCTGTTTAATCACGAGTGATCTCAAGGGACACCCCAAACTAGACAAGAAGATGGGTGACCTCCCAGGGCATCCACTATCTAGGCAACAATGTAATCCTGGCACGATTACTACAACTAAGAAGGAATATGGGATGTAAATCATTCCATTGCTTAGGCACAAAGAGTGACAAGTCACTATAATCAGACAACAAATGGGACAAGTTCCATTGTCTAAAACAAAACAGGACATTTTGTCCTTCTACATACATATATATATATTCACCAGCAAATAACAAAGACATTTTACAAAGTATTTTCAAGAAAATGAAATTGCACAAAAAATAAATCTTTCTTTATTAAAACCAAGTAGCTTACATACGAAATGAAATTTGATTCATTATATACAAATGTCCTATTCTATAGGTTTCTTTACTTCTGCTTTTGATATAGGTTCCATACCAGCTGGAGGATCATCTAATGCATAGGGAGAATTTATAAAATTCATATCTCGTAGCATTCTGACGTTAACTATGGATGGTCGGTCAAGCAAATGCTCAGGATGAGATATCCCAAAATTAGAATGAAGACTATAGTCACCAAGATATTTGGAAATCAAGCACCGAGGAATAGTACGAGCAGGAATCCAACTAAGATCAAGTTTAAAAGGAGGAAAGGGAAAATCAAGCACTCCAGGTTCATAATAATCCCATAAGAAGTGTCCTTGCTCCAGTTTCAGCACACACATAGAATTCAACCATCCCTGCTTGTACCCCTCATTATTTGATAGTTGCAACCGAGCATCAAGATGATAGAGAACTTCGTTGTGTCCTGCCATCCAAAACTCTCTAGGCTGTTTGTGAAATTAATAAGTCAATCTTTCAAGATGCTCGTGGAGCTTCTTCACCAGAATCTCCTTACTTTCCAGCGCAGAACTTTGATTGGAGAGTTGGTCGGTAAAACTCTGAATTTTTTTAGACATTTCTGCCAAAGCCTGATTCTTCGCCGTCAATTGAACAACTTGATTTTCTAAGGCCAATTGAGTCATGGTCTTCTCAATATTAACCCGACCAGTCCTTGCTCGCCCACAGGAAGAAGCCCTTGCTCTGCTGCGAGCTGGTGTGGAAAGTCTATCTCGTTTCAAAATCTCTAACTCTTCCCTTAAGGTAGCATTTTCGATTTCTAAAAAAGGAAAACCGTCATTATTAATTGGGATCAAGGCTCCCGAAGAAGAGGAGGCAGCAGATTTGAGTTGTTTCACTTCCTCTTGTAACGTTATATTCTCTTGCTCTAGCAGCTTAGCAATGTTTCTATGCTCTTCAACCTCAAGCTTTAACACACTTTCCTTTTTTTCATGGGCCGAAATGTACTTATCATAACCCTTGTCAGCACTCAATTGTTGGTATTTTTTCTCATAACCTTTATGCAAGAGTGCAGTGGTCTCTTTGTGTTGAAGTTGGAGTTCCTCGATCATGCCTTGAAGGTATTCAATTATTTTGTAATAGGCTACATTGTTGGCTACAACACGATCAAGTAGACACTTCAAGTATTAATAAGCATCAATTGCGCGTTCAGAGGCATCAGATTCGAGGATGTCTATTATTTGGGACTTAGTAAAATCTGCATGACCAACTTTGAAATAATCGTTGCATTTCTTCATCAACTCTGTAGCATTAGCTGATAAAAGTTACATCCTAGCCATAAAATAGCAAGGAGAAAATAAAATGCATCAACAGTGATACAAGACAGGTCAAATAAAGACGCGAGATAAATAATAAAGGTTTGTTCTTATTCATCAGACAAAAGGAAAATACATTCCAAATTACAACTGAGGAAAAAGGAAAGTAACATAAGAACCGAACAACTTTACACCTTCTCCTTATCCACTATAATATCTTCAGTTGGTTTGGAGGGAAGAGCAGGTTGCTCGGAAGAAGTGCTTGCTTGATGAACTTGCTCGAGAGGTTGGGAAACGACGGTAACGGGTATTTGCTCTGCTACCATCACAGAGGACTCATCATATGAGGCTTAATGTTCTTCTTCTTCTTCTTCTTCTTCTTCTTCTTCTTCTTCTTCTTCTTCTTCTTCTTCTTCGTTGATGACAGGAGGAGGGCCATGAATATGTTTCTGAAACAATTCAGAATCGTCCGCAGTTTTCAATTCTTTCAAGGCCGCAACCCATCCATCTCTGAAGTATTTTAGGCTGGCATATTCCATCTGACAAGTAATGGCAGTTAAGGCCTTGTTCCATCCTTTATCCCAGCCAGAGCGAAAAGAATTCTTTATAGCAGCTTTCTTCTTCACCTTCTCCAATGAAGCATGTTCCTCGGTAAGCTTTAATTTTTCTTCCAACTCTTTCTTACACCGTTCAGCCTCTTTAAGCTTGGCCTCAACCTCCTCGGCAGATGTCAGCTTATCCTCAAGCCCTTTCTTACGCCGTTCAGCCTCTTCAAGCTTGCTATCAACGATATTCGGTTTGTTCCCCAACTCTTTAGAATCACTTATAGCTTGATCTCGAGTGGTCTTGACAGATTGAAGTTCATTCTCCCAAGCAGTTTTTTTTCCTCGTACTTCTAACGTGATTCATTCAAAGAGCGGGATAGACCAGTAAAAGCTTCTTCCACCCCACCCGAGGAAGTGGAAGCCCTGATAGCTTCATCTTTCTTCAAGATGCCATTAAAGCAAGCCATAAATTGAAAAAGGAAATAGCTCAACTCAGGATATGAATGCAATATGTAGAGATGAGGAAATAATAAGGATGAAGATACTTACTGACGCAATATGTTGGGCAGCTAAATCAGTGAGCTTCTCCTGAGAAATGGAATCCTTAGTAGCTCGATGTTCGGGAAGGACCCAAGATTTGATCAAGTCATTGGTCGAACTCGAAACAACGAGAGCTGGAGCTTTAGCTTTTAAAGGACCCCCAATATCAGAAGGTTGAGCAACAGTTTCTATTGGTCTTTCAGCGAGACCTCTTCTTAGTCTCTTTAGATGAGCACTTTCAATCAAAGGTGCTACCTCTTCTTGTATAATAGCAACACCTTCAATCAAAGGTGCTGCCTCTTTTGGAACAACTGGGGGATTCTTACCCACCTCCTTCACAGTTATAGATGTTCCCTTAGATGGAGTAATGTCCATTTTCCTTGTCCCTGCAGCTGGGACATCCACTTTAATTTTCTTTGCCCCATCAACACCAGGAGCATCTTTGACAAAGAACTCAAACATCCTTCTTTTCTTCGTTATCAAATCGACAATGGAAGTATCCAAATCAGACGAGGAGTCTCCCACACTTGCTCGAGACGTTGGCAGTTGATCGAGATCGATTATCGTAGGAGGTGCAATAGGATGCGCAATGAAAGACGAGGTGGTGTTTTTGTACTGAAACAAATAAGAAGCAGCTCTAATGTGCTCCCCAGCAACTGATTGATGCAAGCTCTAGATAAGTTTTAAATCTTTTATGTTAACGTTAATCTCTTTTGGGGGCTTCCTTTTACTGCCAACTGTAACAAACAAAAATTAATGTCAGTGGCGCATTTTGTCAAACATGAAGAAAGCTAAATTTAAAAACTAAAAACAACATATCCCATTGACATAAAGCGGACATCTGGGACCTTGGTACACATCATTTCCATTTAACAGGGGGTGTTGCCAATTTTTCATCACAACCCCATGATCAAAATAGTCCCTGTTGGCATCGGGAATATTGACAACTAAAGTTTTATTCGAAAACCTAGTTTTCAATTAAAAGTAGTGTCACTGGTAACCCATCTATAACAATACATAATTTCAGGAATTCCTAAATGAGTTCCATGAATTTGATTCAACCTATATACGCCATTAACCACCCTCCATGTATTTGGAGCTACCCTTGCTGGTACAATATCGAAATATTGGCAAAACTCCAAATACAAGGGATTTGGCGGGAAAGAAAAGCCACACTCCGCTATAAAAAGGGAGGGAAACCAATGTCCCTCCGCCAGAGAAAAAAAATCAGAAGGACAAGAAGGTCCTCCAAAATAACCCAAGAAGGAATTGAAAAATCATTCCAGAATTTATCTAAAGATTCAACAAGATAAACCATAATGACTAAAGCAAAGAAATATGAAGGAAGAAAATCTTACAGAGAACGGAAAAATTAGCTAATGACGGATGACGGAAGAACGACAGTATAAAATAGAGAGAGAAAGTAAAGAGTTCAGAAAATACGGATGTAAAACGATGGGATTTCTATCATTCTTAAATACCTTGCATCGAGAAAAGAGAAAAGGAATGATTACCAAGAAAGACGATTGCGTTTCTGGCTATTAAATCATAAGAAAGGCACAAATGTCGAAGCGGCGGCTAAAAATTTAAAATATTTACAAGTATGCCATTATGCGCTCAAATGGAAAGAAATACAATAAAAATGACCCAAGTATTGGAGATTTGTAATCCAGGCATCTTTTAAGCAAAATGTTCCACACTTTCTTATTCAACTTCAACTGTGAAACATTGGGGGCTTCTGTTGATACAAAAATTAGTCAGCGGACATGGATCAATTAAATAAAGACATGTGTCAACCTACGTGGCAAATACCTACTTTCACCGAACTACTCAAGCATACCGAGCAACTCAGGTGACCCGAGCTACTTAAGCATACCGAGCAACTCAGGCGGTCCGCGCTACTTTGCATGCAGATCATCTAAACCAAGAAAACAAAAAGGCAACTATGCATTTAATGAACGTCATATTTAATGCGCATTATTATTGTACAGATGTATATGTCTACTAGAGGACAACACATTACCTTTTCATATGTACAACTCAAGGCTATAAATACATTGTAACCCAATCATAAAAGGGGGGCTTTGGGATCTCTTGAAAAACCCATTATCGAGATTCAAGGCAGATAATCAGCTATACAACAACAGTGGACGTAGGCCATTTTGATAGTCGAACCACTTTAAAAATTCATTGTCTTATTTATTTATTCATTGTTATCTGTGATTTAATTAATTAGATTGCATCTAGTTTTTTACATCAACAATTGTGTTGGATGTCATCAAAGTTGAGCCTTTGGTTAACGTTATCTTGCGCCATACTCCTTGCTCAGAAGAATGCCTCCTCAACAGAGTCGCCAAATGTAAGAGGGTACTTTAGATTATAGAGGGAGGCGTAACCCCTGTTCGAGTATGGTAATGATAAGCTAATGGATCAAAGCTTTGGATTAATGATAAGGCATGCAAACACAAACTTAATGAAGATAAGACTCAGTTTAAACTCACAAATCTCTCGTGTATAACTCAGAAAGTAGTAATGAAACTTAGAAGTAACTTAGTTAGAGGGAGAGATAAGTAATCACCCTAGATACACCTTGGTAGGCAGATAGAAACACACCAAGCACCCTCAAGAATCTCTGTCAAGTATTAAAAGCTCCGTAATAAATAGCAATGGTGAGTGAGTAAACCCTTTGGTTTTGCAATAACTCTCTTTGATAGGTATTCTCTCTAGCAATAACTCCTGAACTCTCAAAAGATCATCCTCTCCTAAGGGGTGGTTGGGGTCCTTAAATAGCCCCCCACACCATTCTCGAGGCAACTCAATCATTAAAGACTATGAAAGACATCCCTCATACTTTATGTCACAAACATTAAATACTTGATGCACTAGTTATCTCCACGTCATAAACAATAAATGCCAAGACATGCCTTTTGCCTAACCACTATGTGTCAGGGGGTTGTTGTCACAGAGGTGGCTCACCAACTGTCTGACAGCCCCAAATACCACGGTTGTTTACTCAAGTGCAGTTCTGACATTATTTAACTGGCTAGTGACATCACCTACAGTAGATGTGACATATAGTAGAGGACTGTTTGGTTTTCAACTCAACACCCGATGGAACTCCAAGCTACTCCGCCCGAGGTTCCACGGTTAGGGTCCCTCGATATTTTACTAGGTGTATCTAAGATGGTCAGGACAAGCCCCAACGGTGCCTCACTTCTCAATCCTCCAAACCAAGTCCCTCTAAAGTTCCCACGACGAGGTCATTCGATAGAGCATGAAAGCTCTCCCAGGCCCTGCCAAGCCTGGTCTCTCGTGAGTACCGTTTGACCTCACACTAAAACTCGTTATTATTCTCATTACATCATTACAACCGTTGTAGCTTTCAGTCAATATAAACAAAGATACAATATGACTAACACAATAAGCTAAAGTATGAGTTGCCATGCCAAGCTGCCTCGCTGAGTTGCCATGCTTGAGCTACCTCGGTTGCTTAATCTCAAACACTATTGCCAATTAGGGAATTATCCCTAATCTCAGGATTACCTTCAATCCCCCTCTACAGTATTGATAAGTTATGAAAGTTGAAAGTATTGTGCATTCTATAATTAAATCTTTAATTAAAAGGCTTTATTGTGATATTTACTCCATTTAGTATTTTTGACTATGTTCATTTAATCCTATTTGGGATCACGTAGTTGGTATTCTTGTAGTGGGCCTGTACCACCACTATTGACTAACATTTTAGATTTAAAGTGTTATTTTATGAGCAGTTAAATCTAGTAGTGCGGGAGTAGCATCTGGATAGTTCACGTTTTAACATATATTTTATTTTATTTGTTTACTTTTATATTAGACGGTTGATTATAGTTTAAGTTGTATGACTCTTTTTGGAGATTCATAATGACGTAATCATTGGATGGGGATTATATTATATTTTGAATTCTTATAGTTAATGGATATTCATATTATCATTTATCGGTCTGACATGCATTTTGTTCCTATTTTTTATATAGTGAACATTAGGATGAGAGGAGCTAGGGGATCCCATAGGACTAATGCGACTACGGGTCCCATGGTTCAGGCAAGACAAAGTCAATTTTTATTTGAAGTCGAGGAGTTGGAGGTTATTATTCAGAAGGCCACATGGGCAGGTATTGAGATGGGAAGGCAAATGGTAGAAGCCACGGTAGTTCAGCAGTAACTAGTGTCCGCGTCACTTGATAAGGTGAGGAAAAAACTTCAACAAGGGTAGTCCATCCATGTTTGAGGGGGATCCAACGCAATGATGTTGAAGGAGAGACATAAAGAGACTATGGATGATAATGGGGTGGGTTTTCGCGAGTTATCGCTCCGACCCGTTTAAGGGTATTGTTACAAATATACCCTTACATATATATATATATATATATATATATATATATACGTATGTAGTTTTTAGGGTTTATCATTGACACATTTTGTTCTCTCCTTCTTAGTTGTTCTCCTCTCCTCTCATTTCTCCTCTCTCTCTTTCTCTCTCTCTCTCCTACCTTCCTAATCTCACCACAGGACCTATCCCTATGTCACCACATTACCCATCACTGCTAAAACTAACACCACTTAACTCATCTCATGGTAAAAATAGAATGTATGGTCTCAATACCCATCAATGCGGACATTTCTTCCTCATCTTCAGTTCAAACTGTCAGACTCAAATCGATGGATCAGATCGTTACTCATCATTGTTTCCTCACCCCAATTGCTATTGTCCAGACTCAAACCGTCAAATTTGGTCAAAACCCACAAGTTGGACTCAACTAAGGATTCAAACCGTTGAATCTGATCCTCTTACTGCCATACTCAACATCAAAATCGCCAGTCAGTTTATTATAGCATTTATTAGCATAATATTTTGGTACAACATATTTTTTTTAATTTTTCATAATTTTAAGTTCTAGTCTGATTATCTTACGCCAATTGCAGCTAAAATTATTTTGCCTTTGCGCTTTCATGGGTATCGATGACGTAACATTTGAATTGTTATATCACTCTTGAAAATGTTATTTTTTAGGCACACGATTAACCTCTTGAAAATGTTTATTTCTCTGAATATTTGCTTTCATCTAGGAGTTTGTTTTAGGCATAAAGTTAACCTCTTGATGATCCTCAACTGCGGCCTGACTACATATTATTACCAGGTAATTCTTTTTATGCTTTTGTGATTTGTATAGGCTGATATAGTTTGGGAGTTTAAAAATTTCTAGAAAGCTTACTAATGTTTATTCCCATTTTATTTATTTAGTTTGCCAAATTAAAAGAATGATATTATTTATTTTTTCATTGTAATGTTTGGCCAATAAGAAACTCCTAATACATAAGAGGCTATATAAATTCGTAATATTAAGTATAATATTAAGACTATCGAGTTTAATATAAAAAATAGTTGTACATGCATTATCCGGTGTTCATCATTTTTTTACAATTTAGATAAAAAAAAAGAGAATAACGTTAAATGATCCTTGCATAATATGCCTCATTAAAAAGTTTACTTTCGAAAAATTGTATTAAATTGACTTTTGGCAAATATATGAAACTTTATTATATACCTTCTCTTTAAATATATTTTAAAATTTTTAGTTAACAGTAACAACCTTATTTTTATATATGCATGTGATAGTTGGTTTTTTGACGAATTTTGCACAAGAGAGTTAACATTATTTTGGCACGCTGATGTTGACTTCTATGTTATTTCGTTTAAAACTTTTAATTTGGATTCTATGAAGTATTAATTTGGGACCTTGCATTTTATGTCGAATGGAAGGTTTAATTTTATGATGTGTGAACTTTTAGTTTGTGATTTATGAATTATTAGTCTTAGATGCATTTTAAGTAGTTGAAATTATTCAAATTTTTATCTCAAGAATATGGATAATGATAATATTTGTATTTATATATGTGTTCTCAATGTTACTTTACATTTTCAAAACAACTTTAACTTATCAATATTACTTTTATATTTTTGTTCAATAATTAAGAACAATAACATGTTTTTCACGTATTACAAAACTTTGATAAAAATCTTGGAATCAGTTGGCATACTTATATAAAAGGGTTAGATGCAAAATTGACCCTCATGTTTGGGGTGATTTTGAACATTGGACCTTTTATTTAAATCTTTGCAATGTTAACCATGAACTTCATATTTTAGGCAACATTGACCAAACCGTCAGTCCCCATTAAGAAAACCAATGAGAGTGGCTAAGTCAACCTATTTGGCTTCAAAAAAGGCCCATTGCCCTCCACACCTACCCATTTGACCAACCAAAACCCATTTACGTAGAAAAATATCTATTAAATTTTACTAAGTTGAAATAGTTTTAAAAAAATTGTATTTTTAATAAATAAGAATTTGTTTTTTAAACAAACTATATTCCTATAAATCCAATATTTTTAACTAAGTTGTATTTTTTTGTATACAAAATTGTAATTTTAAACAACTATTTTTTTCATAAAAATATGTGTTTTATCTTATTAGAAAAAGATTTGTATTTCTTTATAAAAAAAACTTCTTTTTTTTTTATAAAAAATATGTTTTTAAAAAAAATGTTTTTTTATAAAAACTCGATTTAAAAAACTGATATTTTTATTTATAAAAATGTATGTTTTATTTTATTAAAAAAACTGTACTTTTTTAAAAATTATATTTTTTTTAAACTGTATTTATTTTTTATAAAAGCTATATTTTTTTGAAAATGGCATATTTATAAAATTGTATGTTTTATTTAATTAAAAAGAAACTGCATTTTTTTTTATAAAAACTATATTTTAATTATAAAAAAAATTCATACAAAAACTGTATTTTAAAAAAAATTAATTTTTAATAAGAATAATTTTTTTTACAAAATTTATGTTTTGGAAAAATTCGTAAAAATTAAATATAAAAAAATAAAGTTTGTAATAAAAATATTGTCAAATTTTTCTTAAAAAAATAATATCAAGTTTTTTTGTTTTATAAATTAACATTCATTTTTTGATAAAAAGTGTTTCCATTTTAAATACAAAAATTATAAGAGTTTCTAATAAATAACATAATGTTTTTTAAAATAAAAATTTTGTTTTTATTATTTTTATATTTTCAAAATATTAAATGTTTTAATTTCCCTTAATATTAGGATTTTTTATATTCATAATATTATGTTTTTTAATTTCCATAATATTACATTTCTTAAAATGAATAACGAAACATTTTTTTTCATTAACGCCCCTTCTAATAAAAAAAATTATAATTTTTTTTATAAATTAAATAAGGCTTTTTAAAATACATTTTATTTTCTTAATAAAATAAATCATTAGTTTTTTTAAAACATAGTTTTTATACAACATATAGTTTTTTAAAATACAATTTTTATAAAAAAATATATATATTCTAAAAAAACTATTGCAACTGAATAAAACGTAATAGATCTTTTTTTTAAATGGATTTTTTTGGAGGTGAACGTTTTTTTTTGTCAAATGGGTCCTTTTGGAGTCAAATAGGCTGACCCAACCACTCCTGTTAGTTTTATTAATAAAGACTGGCAGCTTTATCAATGTTGCCTAAAATATAAAGTCGAGGGTTAACATTACAAAGATTAAAATAAAAGGTCCAATGTTCAAAATCACTCCAAATATCATGGTCAATTTTTCATTTTTCTGCATAAAATAAGCTAAAAAATATTATATAAACTTTTTTAAATACTTACTGATTTCAGGTACCATGCGGGTTTTTTAATGGGGTGATAGCAGGAGTGGGGTAATCGGGGTCGGGGTCGGGCTCGAGTTTAGGGTGGGGAGGGTACCCCCGACCTAAACCCGCCCCATTGCGCAGAGACACCTTAGGATGGTGAATTGCATTGAGGTGAAAAAACAAATGTTAGCTACATTAAAGCTAACTGGTGATGCATTACAGTTGTGGGAGAGTGTGAAATCCAATGAGGATAGAAATCATATGACTTATGAGGAGTTCATGGTTAGGTTTAATAAGTAGTGTTTTTCATATGCGATTAGGTACGATAATAAGGAATTTATCTGAGTAGGAGGAAGAGTTTATCGATATATCTATGTTTGCGTTAGGGGAGGTGAACACTCAGTTGAAGAAGAAAAATAATAAAGATTGTTCTTAATGGGTTGCCATGGTTGATTAAACAGGTTGTGATAGGGAATCTGGCCTGCACCATTTATGATTAAGTGGTGGAGGTTGCACTTATGCTTTGGGAGGAGGTGTGAAATATGAGAAGAAAGTAAGAAATACGAGAGAGTCGAGCGGTCATGACCGGAGCAAGTAATGCTATGTTGGAGCATAAGGGTTGGAATGGCCAATAGGGACATCAACCTTGGAAGAAGTCCCGAGTAGGGCATGATCAGCAGTAAAACCTCTAGTAAGGTGATAGGGTCCCACAAATTCCTTAGGGACAGGGACTGTAATAAAGATACTAAGTGTTGTTTAGGCACCTAGGGCATTTCAGAGGTATTACTCATTTGGGGAGATGGGACACACACCTACAAGATCTACTAAAGCTAGGGACCACTAAAGCCCGGACTAGGGAGTTCCAGCACCGGGAGCCCATGGTTATATTACAACTTTAAGAGCATAACTCCATTAATAAATTAACCCTCACAACCATGATCTAGGTATAAGAAATATTGATAAAATAATCACATCTCGTTGCTAAGTGTACCTGTAAATGGGTCGAACTTTGATTTAGACCCGATGTCGATTTTGAAATCCTTTAATCCTCTAATTTGATAACCTATTTATTCATTTACTAAATGGATCGAATATGGATTAATTCCAATTTGATCCATTAATAATCCCATCCGATCCAATTAATTATTATTATATATGTATCTAATATATATGTATAATATG
Organism: Sambucus nigra; assembly: GCA_949130495.1. Classification (NCBI taxonomy): domain Eukaryota; kingdom Viridiplantae; phylum Streptophyta; class Magnoliopsida; order Dipsacales; family Adoxaceae; genus Sambucus; species Sambucus nigra. The sequence goes on along the minus strand of OX422214.1, from coordinate 214,614,742 downwards.
TTTATATAATTACAAATATATATATATAAAGACTAAGATATATACGTGTGACTTGTAAGCTAAGCGACCCAAACACAACGACCCAGATCCGGATCTAAAAGATAAGGCCAACCTAATAAGTGACAAGCGTGAGACTTCGTAAAAGATAACTACACAAATATAACACTATCATGCAAAGATCTCACAGGAGATTAACACGAATCAAGATGTGGCTCAATCAACAGCTCAAAGAAGTCCAACACGATTCTATCTCCTCCAGCTCTATAAATGTAACCCTTACCCCAGAAAAAAGCAGACATGTAACTTTGTGATATTGAAATACAAAAAAGTAATAAAAGAGATAAACACCCCGTGGACTTAGGCCATTAACGAACCACGTAAATCATCTGTTGTGAGATTGTTTTACTCGTAGCTTGACCTTTAATACTTAGATTCAGTCATTGTGATTATTTGCACTCATAATTAGCGATGTCTGTAGGAATCGACTTTTTCCTTAAGTAAGTTAAATTCAACAAGTTAAGTAATGTCTTGCCCTCACAGCACACTTATTCTGAGCAATCAACAAGGTGGACTGCCACCACGCAGAGTCAGGTCTGAGATCCATCCGAATAAGATCGGGTCGCCCCTCATCCACGATACCGCCCATATGATCAACACTCTGAACAGAGAAGTGAAAAACACATATCAATCCAGATATCGCGGTTGGTCAACGCTTATAAACAACAGCTCCATCAACATGAGGAGGAAAAATGCCTCTAAATGGAGGAAAACGCACGACTTCAACGACGCCTAAAAAGAATAGAGCGAGAGTTTTGAGGAGATAAGTGTAAGCATCGTGGTTAGATGCCTATCCCTCAAGCGAGCAAAACTCACAATCGAGAAGAAGTTCACACCGTGAGAAGGAGCACTCAGAATACGAGAGTCACCCATTGAGTCTGAATCAATAGGAGGGACATCGTAGACACGATATTTAAAGTTTAGTGGAAAAAGAAAGAGATCAATACCCAGTTAATCGTGAGGCTAAATCGACTAAGGAATTGACTATGAAGGCCCTCATCCCTTAGATGCAATCCCCCATTCTCTAGTGCAATTGAGGATTAAGAGCCTCCAAAAAAGTTTGCAACCTTAAGGTTCAAAGTGTACGATGAAAATATTGACCCTATTGATTACGTACACCAATATAGGCAAGCGATGACCCCGTGAAACCACAATAATGTTCTTATATGTTCTCTATTTTGTTACAGCTTAGGGGATGTTATACAAAAGTAGTTTGAGAGGTTACTACACAGGTCGATCAAGGATTTCAAGTCACTTGCTGAAGCTGTCATATCTCGCTTTATCACAAACAGTTCTTATCTAAAAAGAATGGATTCTCTACTTATTATGAGGAAGAAACCCAGGAAACTTTGCAAGATTATAACAGGCGGTACTGGAAAACCTACAACAAAGTTGAAGATTGTTTGGAGTAAGTTATCATAGCATCATTCATGATAGGACTGTCCCATAACTTTATATTGTACCAGTCCCTCACCAAGAAGGAAACAAATACCATCAATGATCTTATGTCACGCATAGAGAAGTATGCCAAGGTGTAAGATGTGGTCGCACTAAGGCGACCAAAAGGAATGATAAAAAGAGACCCCCCAAGAAAGGGGAAAAATTAGAACGAGGTTTATAAGAATGGGGATAAGGTAAACCTATCCAAAGCCTTTCAGGTAATCAACACTATTTTCAAGGAACCAATCTATAAGATCTTGGGTAAGACCGAAGACCAACAGTTCCACAAGTGGCCGAAGAAGATGGGTGAAGATCTAAGCAAGAGAAACAACGCACTCGAATGCGCCTATCATAAATAGAATATAAACAGAACAAGGAAATACAAGGCCTTCAAATCCCATCTAGAGGAGTTAGCTTAGGCGGGAAATTTAACCAAATATGTTAAGAAGAAAGGTGACAAGGTCGCCCCCAATGCCGATAAAAAATAATAATATATTAGAAGATAAGTTGGGGCATGATTCGTTATTATCCACGGTGCCTCAAGTTCCAAGAAGATCCAAGGCAGCACAGTTCAGATGGAACTCAAGAAGGTTACTGCAGTTATGAAGGCATTCCATATTGACTCTGCAAAAAGCTCCACTAGCAAGCGTATGTGACCAGAAGATATAGACTACAACAAGCATATAGTCTTTACGGACGATGATTTAATCGAGGAGAGGACCCCACACTATGATGCGCTAGTAATCACCTCAGGATTGCAATCTAGGGAATGGATAAGCTACCAGTTGACTAAGAGAGCTCCTCTGAAGTCATGCACTTGGAACTTTTTCACAAGCTCAAACAGAAGATAGAGGATTTGAAGAATGTGACCATCCCTATGGTCAGTTTCACCGAAAAGATGACTATTCCATTAGGAAAGGTGGTCCTTCCAGTCAGGGCCGAGAACATCTCAAAGTTGATCGAGTTCTTGGAGGTAGGCATTGACTCTATTTACCATGTCGTTGTTGGGAAAGTATGGTTTCACTCCATGCATGATGTTCCCTCCACTTACCACCTAAAACTCAAGCGCATCATGGGTCATAGAATAATATACATCAGAGGCAATCGGGTTGTTGCTCGAAAGTGTTTTATCCCTGCCATCAAGCCTAAATATGAGATGTCTAAAGAGGGAAATCATTCCTTAAATGTCTAAAGAGGGAGAAACACCACATAAATCGCAATTAAAGCATGAAAGACCAGGGGTGGAAGAAACCACGGATAGGGTCATGGAGAAATTGGAAGAAATAGCCTTTGATAAAACTCGATCAAAAAGAAAATTCTTAATCGATACCACATTATCCAAGTAAGAAAGGGGGGAGTTGATTTTTCAATTGAAACAAAATTAAGATGTATTCGCATGGCAGCGGTATGATATGCCTAGAATTGACCTCAAAGTCGCATGCCACAGATTTCACATTGATCCCATATATCCCTCGATCACATAAAAGGCTTGTCGAACTACCCCAAAGAAAGCAAAGGCAGTGGAAATAGAGGTAGGAAAACTTATGAAGGCAGGGTCCATACAAAAAGTTCAATTCTTAAAATGTCTCTCAAACCCGATGGTGGTAAAAAGGAGAAACGGTAACCAGAGAGTGTGCATAGACTTCATCGATCTCAACATAGCTTACCCCAAAGACAACTTTCCTCTGCATAAGATCGATCAACTCGTCGATTCCACACCCAGTCATGAATGAATGAGTTTTCTAGATGCATACTCAGGGCATCATCGGCCCTTTTGTTCAACCCTGACCAAGAAAAAACTTCATTCATAACAACTCTGGGTTCGTATTGTTATGAGGTAATCCCTTTTGGCCTTAAAAATGTAGGAGCTATGTATTAATGACCAGTCACAAGGATATTTAAGCAACAATTGGGATACAAAATGGAAGCATACATTGCCGACAAGCTCGTCAAAAGCAAGCTCAAAGCTGACCATCTAAAGGACTTAGAAGAGACCTTTGAGATCCTTATGCACTATCAAATGGAGCTAAACACGGCCAAGTGACCCTTTGGGGTTCGATTAGAAAATATCCTAGGATACTTAGTCAGCAAAAGGGCTATTGAGGCCAACCCCAACCAAATAGTGGCGATCAACAACATTCAGTCTCCAAAGATACTCCGCGTTATCCAAAAGTTATCAGGAATATTGGAAGCCCTCAATCGTTTAATCTCAAAGTCTTTTAGAAAATACCCTCAGGATCTATACTTATTTATAAGTTCTTTAAAAATTTCCTATCTCTCCAACCCCCCCCCCCCAAGATCTATCTCAAGACATATAATTCAACCGACGTTGAGGAGTGTGATGACTGACTAACGTTCCTTTCTACATAATAATGGAATTGGTGCCACGAATATTTTGGCATTCGACACTCATTATTTATTAAGCGAAAAATTATGTGCCATGAAATACCCATCGACGTCACTTCTTTCCTCTCTCGAATCGGGTGGAAATAGTGGTTTTCTAAGGACTCGAACCTCATCTACGAGCCCTTCGTCAAAAAATTCTGCAAGTCCCTTGTCCACACTTCCCAAGGCAAATATGAGGCCTATATCGATAGGGTCATAATTAAACTCACCCTCCAAATCATCAAGCGCAAAATGCGAGTGACGAGCGTTAAATATTTCGAATCCTACACCTACCCGTATCGTTGCAAAGATATCTCTCATCTCCAACTTTCAAGACGATGGCCCCTGGATACTCCATCGATTCGCGAGACCTTCCCCTTCGAGCAACTTTCGGCCCGCTCCCGCTTGGCCAATCTCATCATATGCGGTGCCATACTCCCCACCAAAAATGACTCCACCATTCGTTTAAGGCATGGGATCTTGTATTTTTTGTTTGACATGGAAGCTATAATAAGCCTTGTTAATATCTACTTCGGTGAGATTATCGCCATGGCCTATTACCCTCTCGGATGACTTATCTTCCATACGGCCGTTTCATCACCACCTATGCCTCGAAGCGGGGGTCGTGCCATGAGGTCCTAAGCCCGCGTGCCAAAGCATATCAATGCCACATCCATCGATCATAGCAACAAGGAAGCTCGCAATGCACCACCTCCCCCCGAGCCAAATCTTGAGGATGTTGAAATAGGGGAGGAAAGTGAAGAAGAAGGAGCGGCCGAGGTCGAAGAAAGTGAAGAGGGAGGGGGAGTTTTAACGAGGGATCGCAATAAGACGATAACCCGATGGACCCAGACTTCGAAGGAGACTTTGACGAGCACGCTCACAACATAATAGTCATTAATAGTCGAATGGATCAAATCGAGGCCCATCTCGAAGGGGTTTATCTCTAAATACTGAGATGATCAGGCTGACTACCACCGAGACACGCAAATAATGATGCGACGCCAAGCTGATCTTTACTGCCTAAGCAAGGGTCCGGGATCCCAATTGCCCCGCTACTTCAAGGGCCTTTATGCTCGTGACCCCGATGCCCCCAACTCTTCTCACTACGATATTGTGGACATGTGCTTTCTATTATGTAGTTTCTTTATATTTCATTATTGTATCCCTAAAAAGAAGCTATGTAAAATTTTATCTCTCATTTAAAGCACTTTGTGTTTAAGTTATATATTGTCTGTTTGCATTTTAAAATTTAACTTCTTTTATATTTTGCACTCATTCTTGTCTTATTTATATTTTAGTCATTTTCATTGAGGACAATGCAAAAGTCTAAGTTGGGGGTGGGGGGGTACAAGTGCGTCTTTTAAACTTCACAAAATTTAAAATGCCCCCCAAAAATTAAAAAGTGGCAAAAAGTCCCCAAAATTGAAATTTTTCAAAAAAGTCAAAAATATTTTTTCTCAAAATAAATAAAAAGTGGAATTTAAAATCTTTAAAGATATCACTAAATTTTTGTTTGAAGTCATAATTTGTAAAAATCCATTGCACTAAGCCAAAATTGATTAAAAACAGAAATTGAGCAAAATTTGACGACTTATACGAATAAGTGTGGAGATTTTAACTCGTTGAGATTTTTTTATACATATCCTCGTTTTCGAGTAATTGAATCAATTCGAGTTAAAAAAATAACTCAAATTTGTGATAAAAATTCATTTTGATCTATAAATATTTATTTAATCGGTTACGGAAAAAGAGTGGAGATGTTGTTTTAAAAATATGCCTAAAAAGGTCTAAAAAATAAAAATTGTTCTCAAGAAGCATATGGCAATTTGATTAGTAATTCTGACATATGAAGTTAGGCCATCGTTTGTTCACTCAAAAATATTATCCATAAAAATTCATAGAAAATATCACTTTTGAAAGCCAACTTGAGCCTAAAATAATATCCCTTTTCGTTTGTTGACCTGAAAAAATCAAATTTTGCTCGGAGTTTTGAAAATCAGAAAATTCAAGAATTAAGTCCAAATGGTACATAAAAGGGGAAAAAATAGGGAAAAAAAAACTCAAATACAAAAAGAAAAAAAATCATAAAAAAATGAAAATTGAAAGAAAAAGAAATGAAAATAGCGAAAAATGAGCAAAAGCCCCCAAAAGTATCAACGGATAATTACGAGAAAAATTTTTAACTCCGAAAATTTTCAAACACTTCCATTTTTACCCCAAAACACGTTAACCCCCAAAAGTCCTAACCGAGTCCGAATAACGAAGTCAATCACGGTGTGGAGAGCTAAAAATACAAAAATATGATAAACAGATTAAACGGTGTGACTAAAGAATATTTTATTTATTTCACATATGTTTTACAAGTAAATCATGTAATTGGATGAAGGAGAAAGTCAAAATAGTGAAAGATTTGTGAGAAAGGAAAGTCAGGGGCCATATAGGTAGTTTTCCATCCAGAACTCGGAGGAGTATCTCGCAGAAAAATTTAAAATCTCAAAGTCATGAGAATACTAGAAGAAACGATACCTCAATCTGAGCTATGATGAAGAAGTAATGACCTTTTGAAGTTGAGAAGAAATTTGGGGGCAAAACTACATTTAAGGAGAAAAAGGCAAAACTGAAGACCAAACCATAGACCAAATAGGTTCGTTAAGCTAACCGATTTGATTTATTAGAGGGTTCGTCCCTTTAGGGTTCATTTTGGTCTGAGAGTTTTGTCTCTAGTGATATTTCTTATCTTTTCCTAGATTCTGGCTAATGTAGTTTGGGTCCAAGTTAACCTCTTTCGTCGAATTTTAGTAGATGCTTAATCCTTTTAGGAGTCTAATTAATATTATTCTACACTTTTTTATTCAGCCTATGAATCACAATTGTTTGGGGAACAAATATTGCATTTTTTTTTACATCAAATTAATACAATAATTTTTCTCTTTTCAGATTTCTTCATTTGGTGTGGATTCCTTGCATGAAATTTGATTTCTTCAAGCTTGGTAACATAATTTCATCTCTTTTCTTTTTTTATTCAATTATGACCCATTGCATAATGATGATTATTAGTGTAGAGATTACATCCATGTTTAGATAAATCATTAGTTGGTTGGGGAACATGAACCCAACCTAGGATTTTCGATGTTAAATATAAAATTCAAAATAATTAGATAATTAATTCTAGGAGTTTGATAATTTAATTAAAGCCAATATTGTAGGTCTTTTAACTCCGTTTGTCGAAGGCAATATGAGTGTTTGAGGATGCAATATACGTGTCGGTGATTTTATCATTCACATTAAATAATTTGTTGACCAAGTATTGTGCGGATTAACACCCACACATGTTTGGTGCTTCAAATTAGTTTATGATCTTCTTTCAATTAATTAAATAGTTTTCGAGAATTTTATATTTAGCGGAGTTAATTTACGGTTCAGGGGATTGGATCCCAACTCCTTTTTCCAAAAAGTGTTTCCAAAATCAAAAGTTCAAGTTTTTGCTTTTAGTAGTTTAATTTTCTCTTGCTTAGTTTAATTTGCTTAGATAAATAGAATTTTCCCGAAATACAAAAAATCACATTTTCTTTCTTTCTCAAGTCAAAACTCAGATCTTATAATCCAATCCTACTTTCATCATCGTCTACGACCTATTCCTTGAGGATTTGGCCCTGACGTATCGGATTCTTACTTGAGCGGTAGGCTTGCACTTGAGCCGTAGGTACACACGTAGCACACACATTCCATGTCACGTCATTTGTCGCAACTATTCGGTAGCTCCCATCGGCATGTCATCCTCAACTGTGACACTATAACCGAGGTTCTAGTTAATGGCCTCATTTGGTCTCGCCGATCCTACGCCCACAGGTCCGAGACTCAATTAGTGCTAAGGATGAGAAGGTGAGTCGGCGTATTCGAACCGATTTAATATTATCCGACCATCAAGTCCATCTTCAATTTTGTTCACTTTGAGGGTGTTGTTGGCGAGACTTATACTTTGAAATGCTCAACTGAATAAATATTGTATGAGTAATGGGTGGGGTCTTTTGATTTCAAAATTGATTTGAGCCGAGTTGATGTAATTATTGGGGTAAATTGAGTAAGGGTTAACCCTCCTGCTATTTTTACTCATATCGAAGAGGGATACGGGTTTGCCAAGTCGGTTTTCTCCGTGATATTATAGCCGTAGGGCTAGTTACCCCCTCAATACGCAATAGATGACCTTCACTGGACTACAAACTAGTATTCCAGTTGAGGTTTCGAGGTGGACTTGATTTTTTCCCAATCGAACCTTTTGATTTGTTGGAGCCATGGCTCAATTTCTCACTTGGTTATGGCATGTTGAAGTCGGCTTCATTGTTTAAGTTGTACCGTTTGAGGTTCGGCACACACGTTCTAGAATTGGCCAAAATTTCCAATGTCGATCATTGCTTGTAGCCTTAAAACACCTATATTGGTTCTATATGATCTCTTTTAACTTTGAAGACTTTTTTAAGGGTTTTTTAATATCAATTTCAAGTGTGACTCTCATAATATTGAACAATTGTAATTCTTCCTCATTAGTGGCCTCCGTGTGTTGAAACTTGTCGATTATATTAGCAAGATACTTTTATACATTAAATAATCTCTCATAAACTTTTATATATCATAAGTAAAATCATTCAATCCGAATAGTCATGATCGAATTTCACATAGGCTCTTCCATTTCTCTTTGTTCAGGAGCAAGATTAGGATTGGTACTAATCACCATATTTTGCCTTGTTGATCATTGGATTAAATTCTCTGATTAGGTGTTGCCATTTTTGCATAATTAATAGCCGAACCTCAAATTGGTGTCCAAATAAATTAGTTCTGACCCTTAATTAGGCCGAAGGTTTAGCTCGAGATATGAGATTCTTAGTTTAGCTTCATTGTTTTAGTTATGTCACTTGAGGGTCTTCATATTTATTAAAGAATTTAACGAGGCTCTAGTTTATAACTATATGTGTTGGAGCTGAGGGTGTTATGAGGGTAGCTTATTTGTACCAATCGAACCATTCAAGTCGAGGCGTTTGTGTCTAAATCGCTCCTTGTCGAGCGTCTTACTTCATCGATTTTAATTTTTTTTAAGACTCGCCCATTTTTGGTCGGCTTAACTATATGGTTTCACTATTTATGGGTTATTTAACTCTAAGGTGTCCTAGCCGAGGCGCCATTGATGTTCAAGCAGATAATTCTTTATCAAAAATCGAGTTTCCTATGATGGTATAGATAAGTCCCTGCTGACCATTTTGAAGTCTAGGGTCACTTGAGAATTTGGATTGGAATTCACATATTTGGATCATATTCATTTCGATCGATGGGAGGGGCATATTTATTAAAATACTTACGTATAGTTTGTAGTTTTTAATACTACATTTATGACGAATGTTATATTTAACTCCTTAGGAGTTATCCTTTGCTATGCCATAAGCCCTTTTATGTTCCATTATGATTCATCCTTATACGATAGCCTATGAGTATATTAATTAAGCATGTGAATGTTGACAGGTTTTACTTTCGGTTCCCCTACATGCTTCACCACTTTTTACTCATGCCTTATTTATAAATATACGATCGAACCTTAATACGTTGATAATCTCATAAGACCCTTAAATTATTGTGGCTAACCCCATTTTGGGCTTGGCATAAGAGGCTCACTGAAATGTTATAGCCAAACCTATGAAGGTATGTGGATTTAAGGACCCCAAAATGAGCAGTTTGACCCTATAAAGGCCGATGGAGCAAGAATGTACAGGCCGACACTATGAAGATCGAAGGTCATGAGGGTCCATCAAACTATACAACTGACCCTATGAAAGTATGAGGTAGTTGAGGGTCCCAATAATGTACATGCCGACCCCATAAAAGTATGAGGGAGTTGAGGGTCCCCAAAATGAGCAAGCCAACCCTGTGAAGTTGGAAGCTGAGAGCCCCAAGTGTGTATAGGCCGACCCTATGAAGACTGAAGGTTAGATGATGCCTATCAATTGCTAATGTCGAATCTTAATCTGTGATTGTGGCTTTATTGCCTCAAAAATTATTTTCCAGCCATTGTTTCTTAAATGATCCAAACAGATTAATGCAATATTAATTTATGCTCAAACTAACTTTTACTGAAACTGGCCAAACAAGTTGTTAATTTTCCAAGTAAAACTCGAAGCTTACTATTCCTCTTATACTTGTTCCAAGTCGTAACCAGATTTTTAAATTAGGACGAGGATGATATTCATATAAATTTAATCCTCAAGCCAATCTATCTTAAATTAGACAGGCAAGTAGATAATAATAATCAAGACTTGACCTTGAACTAATTTATATAAAATTGGTCGAACTAGTTAATCTTTCTCCCTTATGTTTATCCTGGATCTTATCAAAGTTCTACAATTAAGATGGGGATGATTTTGATATAAATTTATTTCTTGAATTAATCAATCTTAAATCAGCTAAGTAAGTAGATAACAATAATCAAGACTTGTCCTTGAACTAATTTGTATAAAATTGGTTGAACTATTTAACCTTTCCTTCTTCTGTTTATCCTCGATTGTATTTAAGTTTTACATTTATGATGAGGGTGACTTTGTTATCCATATAACAATTATTTAGTCCTCAACCCAATTTTTGTTAAATTAGTCGAACAAGTAATAAATATTGTTCCGTACTCATCCTTAAACCAATTTTTATAAAATTGATCGAACAAATCGAAGTTTTCCCTCTTATGTTTATCCTGGATCTTATTCTAAGTTCCACATTTAAGATAAGGGTGATTTTTTAAAAAAGAATTTTGACTTGAGCCAAGGCTCATCACTTTTTAAGTTATGATTTCTAACTTTTACTAAGGACATTCATATCAAACCTTTTGTTGTATAAGTTTTTTACCATTAATAAATTTGACTAAAACTTATCAGGTCATGTATAGTCATGGTGGGTTTCTGCCTTGATCTTTTAGGACTAAGTGTATACCTTCATAATTTTTTCTAAAGATGAGTCGAACCTTAACTGCGTTCATTTTTTTGGGAGCCAAACCCCAACTATGTCATAGTCTGAGAAATGCTTATAAGTTTAGATCCCAAAGAATTTCCCTTTTTATGTAATAGATGAGGTTTTGATTATAAGTAGAAGCAGCCGTATCAAATCAAATAATGAGAGTAGCAGGGGAATTTGTGTTTATATTCATCCACTTGGGGCAAGTTTACATCATGTAGTAAGCTTTTATTTATATAATCCTTTTTCCTAATTATCATTTGATTCTCCATCATTGATATAGTAATCATATGATTCTCCACCCTTTGGCTTTTTAACATCTTTTTTATTGGATGTATCCTTTATTGGAGACCTTTGACGTTTCCTTTTCTCTTGAGGATGACCGTTTTGGTCCACGAAACCTGTTAAATCAGACCTTCTTAGTGAGTTTTTCAATTTCATTCTTAAAAGCATAACATTCATCGATATTATGTCCGTGGTCTTTGTGAAAATCACAACATTTATTCTTATTTCTTTTAGTTGGTGGGGACTTCAGCTTTCCTTCCCACTCGAGCTCTTCCTCATCCTTAATAGCATTTAGGATGTGATGAACCTCCGTAATGAGGGGTGTGTAGCTACTGAACTTCTCTTGAGGCTTATTTCCTCCCGTTTTCTTTGAGCTATCCCTTTTTGATTGCCATAGCTTCTTTGGCTACTATAACTGATTACAAACTAAAAAGTAAAAGATGCATACAAGGGAAATGTTAATCTAGGCAATGTATTGAAACTAGATTATGAAAGCGAGTAAAACTATAGGTTGCGTCGAATATCCTTCACTCGAGTTGATTAGTATAAAATGGTTACATGGGTCGACGAGTTATTAAGAACGCGTCTCGTTTCGACAGTTAATTGTCACGCCCTAAATCATCATAAAAGCCTAATAAGATTTTGGCGTCAACAAATATCCCGAAAATTACGCGCGAAAGGCCATAATCACGGGACATACTTGATATGCCCCATCAAATCTCCTAGGCATAATAGCTAGGACAATGCACTCGAAATATACCCGTAAACTCCATCACCAAAGCAAAGCAACGCGTCAACCTGAGTGAGTTCAATTCAAGCACAACCTAATTTAAATTGCCTAGAAAGCATCGTAAAAACGCGGTAAATGGAAAGCGGGAAATAAATGCGATAAAACTATACTACAAAGCAAGTAAATCAAAGCATGTAAATAAAGCATGTAAACCTAAATTACAAGGCTTATGAATTAACTAGAAAGAAAGAAATGAAGAAATACAAACTATATTAATGGTAGGGGAGATGAATAGTCAACATTCAAGCCCAAAAGTGTGTCAATCCAAAAAGAAATGAAGAAGAACTAAGAAAATCACCCAAACCATAACCTATTCTATCTTCAAAAACTCTCTAAAAACGTTCACCTGTGTTTATTACATCAAAATTGGCTTATATACCAAGTGGGAAATAAATTAGAAAAGAAAAGAGAAAAGAAAAGAAATGCAAAATATCTGCAGAAAAATAGAGCATCGATCGATCGATGATTTGGTCGATCGATCGATCAAGGCCAAATTTCGGCAATTTAGAATGGTCGATCGATCGACCAAATCGTCGATCGATCGACCAAATCGTCGATCGATCGATCAAGCAGGGGCAGCACACTACATTGTTGTTTTGGTTTCCAAGCTTTTCTCGTCCTCTAAAATCGCCGTAACTTCTTCGTTATGAATCAGAATCGCACACCGTTTGTGGCCACACGGAGCTTGCGAGGAGGGATACAACTTCCATGTAGATGTTGGGCCAGGTGCCCAAGCTGTGAAAAGACTAAAATGCCCTTGAACGTGCGGTTGTGTATGGAAATAGAGCGGAACGCGTCCGAAGTTCACACTTAGCATCCAATTACATATAAAAGCTTAATTAACCCCTGCAAAACATGTTAACGTAGAAATAAGAGGTTGTCTAGTTAACGAGCATAAATATAGGGAATAAGATACCCTTGGGGGCTAAAATGCATCCGTTCGGAGGATGAAATACGCAGTATTTGGGTATTATCAATAACCTTCCCGGCCTTGGGAAGAATTTCATTCATTGTGGTAGGAGGGTCTTTCGAAAGTGCCTAGTATAATTTTCCAGGTTGGAACCCATTGATGAGGGTTGTCATTGCAATTTTTTTAACATAGTCTGCAACTTTAAGTTTTTCTTTATTAAAACTAGACATGAAGTCTATGATAATTTCCCATTTCTTTTATCGGACATTTAGAATGTGGTTCGCCGTCCCAGCTGGTTTCATGACAATGCGAAAAATTATGAGTGAAATAATAAGAAAGCTCTTTCAAGCTTCTGATATGACCTTTAGGCAAACTTATGTACCACACATGTGCTTCCCTTATGAGGGTACCTAAGAATGCTTTGCATCTCATCTCATTTGGCAGTGAGTAAATATCAGTAGCCGACTAGTACATTTGTATACGGTGAATGAGTTTTGTGCCCCTACCATATCTCGATGTTACCTTTGTGGGTTTACACGTAGTAGGATTAGGGTAGCTTACGATTTTTGGGACGGAATGAGACTCTTCCATGTATCCCCACTCAAAGGGATTCTTACTCTTTATCAGGTCATCTAACTTGTTTTCAAGCCCCCGAATGAAACTTTTTCAAGGATTTTCATTTTTTATGTGATTGTATCCCGATCCTTCTCTCCTCGAGGTCTTTCTATTCCTATTCGTCAATGTGTGAGACAAGTCTCTAGGTCCAACATAGGCTGAACCCCTTGGGGTCGACATTACTCTATACCCCTCAGAGATTTACCTCATGTTATTTTTGGATTTGAGTTGGAGGAGGTCCTCTGCGTCCAGGTCCTAACCTACTTAAGTCCGAAGGTTTGTGAGACTAGTGAATCCAATCTCTTTCTGTTGGGAAGGGTGTTTAGTCGAAGTTCCACTTTCAGTCCCCGGAATAGAAGAAGTGTTACCTGGTCGGTACGATTTATCTCGATTTGTTAGCCGCGATTCAACCTCCTTTTCATATCATTATTCTTTGCCATCAAGATCTTCTTATTCCTATCTCATTTTTAGTTGTTAGGACTATATCACATTCTTACCTCTGAACTTCGATGGTCCAGCCTTTCTCGATGCATGCAATAATTCCTCCGGTGGGTTTTGTACTTCCTCTCCCCATCGTAGTACGAGGGTTAATCTCTCCTTCTGAGTCTCTTCCTATAATCATTTGTGTTAGAGCCATCATTTGTGATTGCATTTTTTCCTGATTTTGCAAGCATTATTTTCAGAGCTCCAGTGAGTTTTGCCATCTTCAACGGTGGTGCGTTGGAAGGCGATTGTGATGGTAATTTTAATGACATTTTCAGTAAGAAGGTGAATAATAAGTTTTTAAATATAACTTTCTAGATTGGTGTTTTACCCAGAAAAATCTCAAATATGATGAACAAACAAAAATAAAGATGAATTGGATGAACTTTTAGGATCAACTTCTAAAAATTATGAGGGTGAATAGTGTTTCCATCCATATTTGTAATTAAACTCTGATGAAATTCATAAAATGCCAAAAACTATGTTGAAGATGAAGAAAGATAAATATAAAAATGCCCCTAAAACTTGAAAAAATTCCATATTTAATACTAAATAAATATAAAAACTTCAAACCAAGGACCAAAACTGAAAACCCAACTTTTACACATTACCCTCCTCCCACATCATGCTCCACATGGGAAGAAGAAGTCAAAATCACATGGTTACACCATGTAACCATGTGTAGTTCAAGTTTCTATAATTTATCTTCTTAAACAAAGGAAGAATCCACCTCCTTTTTGCTCTAATGATCTCCCCTCACCTCATATTATAAATCCCCCATGATCGGAAGCAACAAACCCCACCCCTTGAGAATGCCCAAAGTTCAAATTTTTTTCTTCAATCCGGTATTCTGTCATTTTATGTGCTAAACTTCATTCTTTCAATTCCAATATTTTTTTATTGTTAGTAGGCTCATATCAATAAAAACAAGTAAACTTTTGTGTCCAAAACAATCTCTGTTCGAAGAAATCGCAAAAAACTCCATTAACGCTTTAACTTTAATGGTGGAATTTGATTCCTTGACTATGAACCAGTTTTAAAGGGAGGAATAGGTTTCTTATGAAGTCAGAATCTCAAATGTAATAGTCATTTCCAAAAAACAATAAGTTTTGAGCCTCAAATTTTCAAAAGTATTTTCTATTTTAGAAAAATGAAAACTTCAAATTCTCCCTAACCAGACCACCTTAATCCTTCAAACCAAACCAAAATTCCTTCTTAGGATATCAGAAACACAACCATATCTATAAAATCCTCTGCCATATTTAGTAAAGCTTCAAAAATTTGGTCAAATATTCTGAAAAACACACAGTATTTGTAACTCGATGAATACTGAACCTCAATGAGTGAAACTTAGGATCCCTTTAGTTGCCCACTTTTGCCATGAAAATTGGCAAATAAATTGGCAAATGGAGGATATGCCAATATTTTAGTCTATTTGTATTACATAATTTACCATGGCAAATTTTTCCACAGGTACCCATATTTTACCATCATTTGCCCACTTTTTGTGGGCAAATTTTGCTTATTTATTTGATTGAGAAAAAATTTCAAATGAATTTTTTAACTTTGAATGAATACTTTTTCTCCCCTTTATATGTTATTCTCATATGTTTTCCAATATTTTAATAATTATTTTATAAAACTGCTCTAAATAACTTAAGAAAAAATGTTTTAAATATTTTAATAAACTGTTTAAAAAATTAATTTTCTAAAATATTTTAAAAAACTATTTTAAATATTTTAAAAATACCTTTTTAAACCTATTTTAAAAAAACTGTATTAAAATTGTTTTTAAAAATTACCTAAAGACTATTTCAAAAACTGATTTTAAACAATTTTTAAAAGCAGTTTTAAAACTGTTTTTAAAAATTGTTTGTAATACCCCGTATTTTTATGACTTTTAAATTTGGGGATTTATTAAATTTAATTAGAGATATTAATTTAATATTAATCCGAAAATCATTTAAATATTTACTAGCATGATGAGAGTTAATAATTATTGGAATTTTGTTGTAAATTACATTATGGGTAAAGTAAGATGTGTAATTATATTTAGTAAAATTATCAAGAGAATCTAATTTGAATTTTGGAAATTTTATCTGGACGCGCCTGTGTCGTGTCGGGATTTAATTCGCATTATTAAAAGTGGATAAATTATAAGTCACCCGTACGGTCATTTTGAGTGCGTCAATGTGTCCGAAAGGGTGGAGATAGTCAAAATAATGTACCCGGAGGTTTAGTTTGGGTCTCGGGACATTTTTAGGCCTAATTACGATCCCGGGAGGGCGTTTATGACATTTTGTATTTTTGGGCATGGAAATCCTCGAATTTTCTAAGGTTATATCAGATGGTAGGGGTTGTCTTCTAGGGTTAGCATAACCAAAAACCAAGGAAGACCATTAGAGAGGAAGAGGAGAAGCTTTCCAAGGAGTTCTACGCCAAGAACTCCACCGTTTACACCGCCAAATTGTAGATCGCGCGATGAGGATCACAACCACACCAATTTCTTCTACAAATCAGAAATAAATATTTCCAAGAAAGTATCTATCTTGCTTTATTTTAGTTAATGCTTCAATTATATTAGTCTAGGGTTGATTAGAGCTAGTTTTCGTGAAAGAAAACGCATATTGGAGATTAGAATTCATATGTTGTAGAGATAAAAATCATATTCTGGAAATCTAATTCACATGTAGAGGATAACCCATGAATTTGCATTGAGTTAGGAGTAGAAAAATCTGGAAAAAGAATTGGAAGAATTAAGTTAAAGAAAATATTAGGGTTCTTGATGTTTATATAGATTTTGGCCCTTGTCAATGGTTATACTTGATGAAAAACCACATGTTTTACGTAGAAAATTATTTATTTGGGTATAACACACTTCTAGTATCATTTGTTGGGAGTTTGGGAGTCAAATATGATGATTTGGTTGAGTTTGGAGAAGGATTTCTGTAGCTGGGTTTTCTGCAGTTTCGCTATAACTGCTTGATCGATCGATCGGCCAAACAGCATCAATCGATCGACCGATTTCCATCGATCGATCGACTCCTCCTGGAAAACTCATATTCCTCTTTTAAATAGTTTATTTAGATTTAAATGAGTATAAATCTTTGGACATTATTGTTAGAACATTTTGTGACATAAAGAGAACCAGTAGGACTTTATAAAAATGGAGCATTTAATGTAAGACGAAATTAGGGTTAATGGGGAATGATTTACACTTAAGGAATAATGGGAACGCATGACTAAAGGAGTGAGACTCGTAAAGAAGTTACGTCATAAAATAAGAGAGTACCTACTGAAATTATATTTAGGGTGATAGGATACTACGAGTGATATAAAGTAAGTTGGGAATAACCCCATAAATAAGAATAAAAGAGATGAGCCGTTATACGGGATAATTTATTAATGAGTACTAAGAACGAATATCATAAGTATGGGTCATGGGTGTACCTAATTTAGAAATGGGAATGGAAGTATACATATATATGACTGTGTTTGTGAATATAATATATACGTGTAAAAATCATGCCCGCGCTACTTGCTATCACTGAGGTTACCGCGCCGGGACAGTCTTATCTCGATGGGACCTTTATGGGGGATATTGACTTGTACCCTAGAACATAGGAATCCTTGGTACAGGCTATCTGATCGATAGTCAGACGGTCCTAAGAGACGTGAGGGTATGTGCTGACCTCTTAGTGACTTGGAACTATGCTTCACCTCAATTTGTATGTGTTTTGTGTTAATACAGTTTGAGAGTGATTTCGAACTAGTATTTCCCTTAGTACAAGTGATACGGGGAATTGATAGCAGAGTATGCTAGCACCATAAATTTTATATGGGGTGCCGATAGTACATATATTATATGAGTGATTAATATATATATAGACTTGAAATTTGGAACTTTCTACTGTGACTAAAAGTAGTTAAGTAATGTATAAATATTTTGACTTTAATATCAGTGTTTGAAAAGTTTGAGGCAATACTGAAAGACTTTATAATGAAATAAGATTCATATGAAAACTTTACTCTCAGAAATTAATTATCTTAGCCCTAGTAGTTGTCGGCATGAAACCTTATAAGGAATTTAAGTTAAGCTAAAATCTTGGGATTAATAGTGCGGTAGGTGTGCACACTAGAACAGAGGTGAGAATTTCTCAAGAGAGTGTCGCATACTACTATAAATTGTGGCATTAGCTGGTAATCACTTTAAATACTTGATAAACTAATTTTTAAACTGTTTTACAATCGGGCTTTGTCCCGTTTCCTGTTATCTTTTCTATCTTGTATATATATATATATGTATATTGCAGGAACCCAGACACAGGGGCGCCATGCTTAGGATCCTTTGGTCAGAACGCGCTGCAGCTTATGTGGGAGATGCAAGCCTTTTGCTTAGACGACCTCGTTATTGACTCCATTCTTAGTTCTATTTTATTGAGTTGGGCATGTGCCGCCCTTTTTCCTTTTTCAGTTGGTTTTGTCAGAGATTGTGATTCATTTACTTTTAGTATTTTTACTTTGGGATTTGTTATTGTCAGGATGTTTTTCCGTTGAAGTTTTAAAGTTGGAATTAGTTATTTGAATGTTTAAATTGCGTGAATGATCTTTTCCAATCTAGTTATTGGTGTTACTCTTAAACTGTGTATTATGAAAGGGTTTTTATTATTGGACTTAAATTAAAAATGGAAATAATGTTTTAAATGGTTTTGTCACTTAGCTTAATTATTTAGGGTGTTTAAATTGAAAAGTTGATTTTGCGACAATGATGCTAAGAATGAACCAACCGTTCACCTTGGTTATAATTTAATAAAGGACTGATCACCCGGTATTTAATTAGGCAGGGTGTCACAGGTGGTATCAGAGCATCAGGTTCTAGTGTCCTTTAGGATTTGTACGACTTATTTCGCTTTCAGCTTAACGTCTTTCATATAGAGCCCTATTTTTAGGATTGTTGTATTCTTGCATTTACGCTTACGTCTTCAGCTATTCGAGATTTGTTATTAACTGTAGACCAATAAACTTCCTTCTTGTTTTAGATGCCTCCGAGACACGTACCTAAGGATAGACGTGCCCAAACCGAGCAGCCAGCATCTCTGGCTCAGGGAATGATGAACACAACCGAGGTAGCCGCTATCGTTGTTCAGGCGGTGAATGCCGCATTAGCATTAGTGCAACAGGCTCCACCCCAGGTTCAGGCAGTGGCGCCAGTACCAACACAACTTCCATTTGCATGGGAGCGGGTTAGGGATGCCTTCCAGAAGGTGCATCCCGTAGAGTTCGCGGGTAGTTCGGATATCATTGTAGCCAGCCATTGGAAGAAAGATATCCAGAGACATCTGTGCATGTACGAGTGCACGGACGTGCAAAAATAATTGTTGGCTTCCTTCAAGATAGTGGGGGCCACTTTGCAGTGGTGGGAATCCACCACCACCTTGGAGGAGAGAGACATTATCACGATTCAGTCATTTTGGGCGCGGTTTGACCGCAAATACTTTCCATCCGCCGTGCTGACTGAGATGAGGTGAAAGTTACTGAATCTGAAATAGGAGAATACGACTATTGCTGAGTACGAGGAGGAGTTCACTAGACTTCTCACTATAGTGCCAGATAAGGCACCCACTGAAGGGAAGAAGATACTATTGTTTGTGGACGGGTTGGCCTGGAGGATCCGTCAGCACCTCATAGGCAATCTGTTACTGAGTACCTACACGGATGTACTCAATGCTGCTTTGTTACACTGCCAGGATCACCACTTCCATCTGCAGGGAAGCAAACGAGCAGGAGAGTCCAGCCAGCAGGGCAAGACATGGGGTAATAGTACTGGTGGAGCACCGGCATCTCAGGGGCAGACTCGTCATAATGAGCAGAGTTCCCATCAGGAGGACCTTGCCAAGCGGTTCCGATCAGGTGACTCCAAGTAGGGATTTGGGAGATTTAGGCAGGGCCATCAGGGCCAGTCTAATCAACAGGGCCAACCCCGTCAGCCGCAGGGTCAGCATCGGGGCCATCGGGCCAATAGCGTTTTCAGCAGGGCCAGCAAGGCCAATGGAGGGGTGGTAACGGCCAGCAGGGCATAATTAGCTGGGACAGAGGGGAGGAAATTTCAGGGGCCGATGCTTCGGGTGTGGTAAAAATGGCCATAGGCGCCAGGATTTTCTAGAGGGAGATAAGACCCCACAGCACCAGGGAGCCCGTAATGAGCCACAAAGGCCACTTTTTCCGGCTGCCCTCCCAACACCAGCTCAGGCACCAGCCCTACCAGCCATCCCAGCAGCTCCAGTACAGTAGGGGCAGTTGCAATACGGACGTGTTTATAACGTCGATTAGGCAACAACTCCTCAGGCACCACCCGCGATTGAGGGTACGTTTCCTATCCATAGCACTATGGGTCGGGTTTTATTTGATACTGGGGAGACACTCTATTTTATAGCTACTCATTTTATGAAGGCTTTAGGATTATTAGCCACAGTAGAGAGCACTGTGACATGCGTACACTCACCACTGGGGAATGGGTCGATGATTTTCTTTATATCCAGGGGCGTGCGAGTAGAGATTGGTAGCTTAATCTTACCAGCAAATATGTTAGTCTTAGATATGTATGAGCGCGATGTTATTATTGGCATGGATTAGCTCGCAGCATACAGAGCCATGATATATTATTTTGGTGGGAGTATTATCTTTTCCATTCCGGTGCAGGAGATGTTTTTAGTGGCGATGCCTCGCCGAGAGGGAGGCTATTCCGCTCATTTATATTACATAGAGGAGGATACCTCTAAGGAGGTCGTGATTCCCTTAGACTCGATCCCAGTTGTTCCTGAGTATTCTGATGTATTTTAGGAGATACCAGGCCTACCCCTAGTCGAGAGATAGATTTTGCCATAGATTTGTTACCGTATACTCGACCGATAGCACGCGATCCGTACCGTATGGCTCCAGCAGAAATGAGGGAGTTACGAGATCAGATAGAGCACCTGTTAGGTCAGGGATTCATTCGTAGGAGTACCTCACCTTGGGGCGCTCCAGTTTTGTTTGTGAAGAAGAAAGATGGTTCACTGAGGTTATGCGTGTACTACCGGGAGCTGAACATGGTCACGATACAGAATAAATATTCGTTTCCTCGAATCGATGATCTGTTCGACCAGCCGAGGGGAGCAACTTTCTTTTCGAAAATAAATTTGAGATCAGGATACCATCAGCTACGGATTAGGGAGCAGGATGTTTCGAAGACTACTTTCTTGACGAGATATGGGTCCTATGAGTTCATAGTGATGCCATTTGGGCTCACAAGGGCTCCATCCGTATTCATGGACTTGATGAACCGAGTGTTCAGAGAGTTCTTGGATCAGTTTATCATCATCTTCATAGATGATATGCTGATATATTCACACACTGAGGAAGAGCATGCTGAGCACTTGAGGCAGGTTCTTCAGACTCTACGAGAGCATCAACTGTATGCTAAGTACGAGAAGTGCGGATTTTGGTTAAGGGAAGTGCAGTTTATGGGGCCTATTGTATCTGAATTGGGGATATCGGTTGACCCGAGTAAAGTGTTAGCAGTGAGGGAGTGGGGATAGCCCACGACATCGACGGAAGTGCATAGTTTCTTGGGGTTAGCTGGGTACTACAGGAGATTCATCCGAGGGTTCTCCAAGATAGCGAGTCCATTGATGAGTCTGACTCCCAAAGGGGTACCATATGTTTGGGACGATGCTTGTCAATTGGCTTTCGATGAGCTGAAAGACAAGCTGACTTCGGCACTAGTTCTTGCTTTATCCAAGCCGGGAGTGGAGTACCTGGTTTACATCGACACCTCCTTACGGGGACTCAGGGGAGTACTTCAGTAAGAGGAGAAGGCTATAGATTTTTCCTACCCCAAGCTTAAGCCGCACAAAAGAAATTACCCCACTCACGACCTAGAATTAGTAGCAGTCGTCTTTGCATTGAGGATATGGAGACACTATTTATTGGGGGAGAAGTTCCGCTTGTTCACAGACCACAAGTCACTGCAGTACTTGTTCACTCAGCGAGAGCTGAATATGTGTCAGTGCAGGTGGTTAGAGTTTGTGAAAGACTATCAGTTCGACATATAGTACATCCAGGTTAGGCTAACGTGGTTGCTGATGCATTGAGCCGTAGACCGGTAGACAACGTAGTAGACGTCTGGAAAGCAAAGTGGAAAGAGTTGGGTCATCAGGACGCGGTAGCTCGTTCCTTCATATCTGTCATGAGAGTGACACCTGAGATTATTACGAGGGTAATACAGACACAAACAGCAGACTCATTTTGCCAGGAGCAAATTGTACGGCTTTTAGCTGAGGGTGCTGAGTCTTATTCAGTTGGCTTCAATGGAGGTTTGAGGTTTAATGGGAGATTAGTGGTCCCAGAAGGAGCAAACTTAGTTATGCAGTGATGACATAGTCTCACGGGTCCAAATTTATGATGCATCCCGAGGGAGATAATATGTACCAGGATATGAGGCGATAATACTGGTGGACTGGTATAAAGAAGGATATTGCTGAGTTCATGTCCAAGTGTTATACTTTCCATTTGGTAAAAATAGAGCACCAAAAACCGTTGGGGTTGCTTCAGCCGTTCGAAATACCCACGTGGAAGTGGGAGAGTATTTCCATGGATTTTATTACTGGGTTGCCTACATCACAGTGGGGTCACGACTCCATCTGGGTGATTATGGATCGTTTAACCAAGGTGGCCCATTTTTTGCCAGTACGAACAGATTATACCACTGGCCAGTATGCTCATTTGTTCATTACCGAGATTGTTAGACTACATGGGGTGCCCCTGGATTTTGTGTCAGATAGAGACAAGATTTTCATGTCGCGTTTCTGGGAGAGCTTTCAGGAGGCCATGGGTACAGAGTTGAGGTTGAGTTCAGCTTATCACCCACAGACAGATAGACAAATGGAGCGTACCAATCGGATGTTGGAAGATATGCTACGCATGTGTGTCCTTGATTTTGGAGGAGGATGGGAGCCACATCTTCCACTGGTGAAGTTCGCTTATAATAACTCTTATCAGTTCACGATTGGCATGGCTCCATTTGAGGCATTGTATGACAGGCCTTATCATTCTCCAACTTTTTGGTTAGAGGTGGGGGATAAAAAGTTGCTCGGACCAGAGGTGATTCAGGAGACCTCCGCTAGGATTGAGCTTATCAGGAGTCGCATTCGGGTAGCCCAAGACCGACAGAAGAGCTACGCCGATGCAAAACGATTTTTTCGAGAATTTAATGTGGGGGAACAAGTATTACTACGCGTCTCCTATGAGAGGAGTGATGAGGTTCAGGAAGAAAGGGAAATTGACCCCAAGGTACGTGGGACCATTTCCCATTATCGAGAGGATTGGGCCGGTAGCATACAAATTGGGATTGCCAGAGCATTTACACCGCATTCACGATGTATTCCACATCTCGTCATTGAGACGATACCTTCGGGATGACATGGCCCACACCCACATCGCGATTGAGGAGATTGACTTACAGCCCGATAGCTCTTACGAGGAGAGGCCAGTGGTTATCCTAGATTATAGCGAAAGGAGGATGAGGTCAAAGGTAGTTCCACTTGTACGGGTCCAGTGGGAGCATCATAATGTGGAGGAATCCACTTGGGAGTGTGAGGCAAACATGCGTGAGAAATACCCAGAGTTATTCTTACCAGGTATACCTTATTTTTTGAATTTCGGGATGAAATTTCGTTATTAGGGGGAAGTATGTAATACCCCGTATTTTTATGACTTTTAAATTTGGGGATTTATTAAATTTAATTAGAGATATTAATTTAATATTAATTCAGAAATCATTTAAATATTTACTAGCATGATGATAGTTAGTAATTATTGGAATTTTGTTGTAAATTACTTTATGGGTAAAGTAAGATGTGTAATTATATTTAGTAAAATTATCACGAGAATCTAATTTGAATTTTGGAAATTTTATCGGGACGCGCGTGTGTCGTGTCGGAATTTGATTCGCATTATTAAAAGTGAATAAATTATAAGTCACTCATATGGTCATTTTGAGTGCGTCAATGTGTCCGGAAGGGTTGAGATAGTCAAAATAATGTACCCAAGGGTTTAGTTTGGATCTCGGGGCGTTTTTAGGCCTAATTAGCATCCCGGGAGCGCGTTTTAGACATTTTATATTTTTGGGCATGGAAACCCACGAATTCTCTAAGGTTATATCAGATGGTAGGGGTTGTATTCCAGGGTTAGCATAACCAAAAACCAAGGATGGCCATTGGAGAGAAAGAGGAGAAGCTTTCCAAGGAGTTCTAGGCCAAGAACTCCACCGTTTACACCACCGTCACCGTCAAATTGTAGATCGCGCGATGAGGATCACAACCACACCAATTTCTTCTACAAATCAGAAACAAATATTTCGAGAAAAGTATCTATCTTCCTTTATTTTAGTTAATGCTTAAATTATATTAGTCTAGGGCTGATTAGAGCTAGTTTTCGTGAAACAAAGCACATATTGGAGACTAGAATTCACATGTTGTACAGATAAAAATCATATTCTGGAAATCTAATTCCCATGTAGAGGATAACCCACGAATTTGCATTGAGTTAGGAGCAGAAAAATCTGGAAAAAGAATTGGAAGAATTAAGTTAAAGAAAATATTAGGGTTCTTGAGGTTTATATAGATTTTGGCCCTTGTCAATGGTTATACTTGATGAAAACTCACATATTTTACGTAGAAAATTATTTATTTGGGTATATCACACTTGCAGTATCATTTGTTGGGAGTTTGGGAGTCAAATATGATGATTTGGTTGAGTTTGGAGAAGGATTTCTGTAGCTGGGTTTTCTGTAGTTTCGCCATAACTGCTTGATCGATCGATCGACCAAAAAGCATCGATCGATCGACCCATTTCCATCGATCGATCGACTCCTCCTGGAAAACTCATATTCCTCTTTTAAATAGTTTATTTCGATTTAAATGAGTAGAAATCTTTGAACATTATTGTTAGATCATTTTGTGACATAAAGAGAACTAGTAGGACTTTATAAAATTGGAGCATTTAATGTAAGATGAAATTAGGGTTAACGGGGAGTGATTTACACTTAAGGAATAATGGGAATGTGTGACTAAAGGAGTGAGACTCGTAAAGAAGTTACGTCATAAATTAAGAGAGTACCTAATGAAATTATATTTAGGGAGATAGGATACTACGAGAGATATAAAGTAAGTTGGGAATAACTCCATAAATAAGAATAAAAGAGACGAGCCGTTATACGGGATAATTTAGTAATGAGTACTAAGAACGAATATCATAAGTATGGGTCATGGGTGTACCTAATTTAGAAATGGAAATGGAAGTATAGATATATATGATTGTGTTTGTGAATATAATATATACATGTAAAAATCATGCCCGCGCTACTTGCTATCACTGAGGTTACCGCGTCGGGACAGTCTTATCTCGATTGGACCTTTATGGGGGATATTGAATTGTACCCTGGAACATAGGAATCCTTGGTACAGGCTATCTGATCGATAGTCAGACGGTCCTAAGAGACGTGAGGGTATGTGCTGACCTCTTAGTGACTTGAAACTATGCTTCTCCTCAATTTGTATGTGTTTTGTGTTAATACAGTTTGAGAGTGATTTCGAACTAGTATTTCCCTTAGTACGAGTGATACGGGGACTTGATAGTAGAGTATGCCAGCACCATAAATTTTATGTGGGGTGCCGATAGTACATATATTATATGAGTGATTAATATATATATATAGACTTGAAATTTAGAACTTTCTACTGTGACTAAAAGTAGTTAAGTAATATATAAATATTTCGACTTTAATATCAGTGTATGAAAAGTTTGAGGCAATATTGAAAGACTTTATAATGAAACAAGATTCATATGAAGACTTTACTCTCAGAAATTAATTATCTTAGCCCTAGTAGTTGTCGGCATGAAACCTTATGAGGAATTTAAGTTAAACTAAAATCTCGGGATTAATAGTCTGGTAGGTGTGCACACTAGAAGAGAGGTGAGAATTTCTCAAGGGAGTGTCGCATACTAATATAAATTGTTGCATTAGTCGGTAAGCACTTTAAATACTTGCTAAACTAATTTTTAAACTGTTTTACAATCGGGCTCTGACCCGTTTCCTGTTATCTTTTCTCTTATATATATATATATATATATATATATTACAGGAGCCCATCCACAGAGGCGTCATGCTTAGGATCCTTTGGTCAGAACGCGATGCAGCTTATCTGGGAGATGCAGGCCTTTTGCTTAGACGCCCTCGTTATTGACTCCACTCTTAGTTCTATTTTATTCAGTTGGGCATGTGTCGCACTTTTTCCTTATTAAGTTGGTTTTGTCAGAGATTGTGATTCATTTACTTTTAGTATTTTTACTTTGGAATTTGTTACTATCAGGATGTTTTTCTTTTGAAGTTTTAAAGTTGGAATTAGTTATTTGAATGTTTAAATTGCGTGAATGATCTTTTCTAGTCTAGTTATTGGTGTGACTCTTAAACTGTGTATTATGAAAGGGTTTTTATTATTGGACTTAAATTAAAAATGAAAATAATGTTTTAAATGGTTTTGTCACTTAGCTTAATTATTTAGGGTGTTTAAATTGAAAAGTTTATTTTGCGACAGTGATGCTAAGAATGAACCAACCGTTCACCTTGGTTATAATTTAATAAAGGACTGATCACCCGGTATTTAATTAGGCGGGGTGTCACATTGTTCAAATAAAAACTATCTTTAGAAAACACTGTTTTTACTATTTTGACTATTTTTAGAAAACTGTTTTTAAAACTGATTTTAAAAATTATTTAAAACAATTTTTTAAACACTTAAACACTATTTTCAAATAATTTGTTGGTAAAATCTATTTATTTTAGTAAAATATATTTTATGTTACTCATTTTTTTTTTGAAATAATTATTTTACTTTTTAACTCATTGACTTGACTTTAATTTTTGACTCATTAGGTTGTTTGATAGTCTAAAGTGGGCAAACCTAACATTTGCCAATGAAAATTTTGCCTACTTAGTTATTTGTCCACTTCGCAACCAAACGGACCCTTAGATTTTTGAATTCCTTGTGAAAAATTAGTTTGGATTGGTTCATGAATAATCTTAAATGGTTTAGAAAATCAGGATTTATTCAAGGTCAAAGTTTTTTCCAACCCTAGGTCAATTATCGAGGGGTTGAAGATGAACTTTTCAACCAGAAACCTTGACCAAGCGCATGAGGGTGCGTGGCCAATCAAAATTTTCAGATTTTTTTTTCAATAATTTCATTTTATTTTTCTGATGAAAATAGTATAACGGAAGGTAGTGTTTGGTCAATCCTAACTTAAGTTAAAGAAAATTAGGGTTTTAGGTTATAAATATTTTCTTTTAATTATAAAATGGCCCC
Organism: Sambucus nigra; assembly: GCA_949130495.1. NCBI lineage: Eukaryota > Viridiplantae > Streptophyta > Magnoliopsida > Dipsacales > Adoxaceae > Sambucus > Sambucus nigra. The sequence goes on along the minus strand of OX422214.1, from coordinate 214,587,387 downwards.
TTTTAACCTTTTCAAGCTATGAATTTTAACCCTAACTTTTTTCTACATTTACTTTGACTAAATTTTGAATAAAAAAGTCTTCCACACTAAGTTTCAAATTTGAACCCAAGCCTTAGATTTTAAAGCCCCTAAAATATTTATAAATTAGTCCCTAAACTTTAACAAACACAGTTTTCTTAGTTATTTTTACCAAACCAACATTATTATCAATTACACTTACTCGTAAAAGTTTTTATGTACAGATAATCAAGTACTAGTCCCTCCCGATCTCCTCTTCAATCACATTTAAGCTATTTTAATACTTCGTGCAAGTAGGTTTTACCCTTTTAATAGTATATTTAGCGTACTTGTTTAAACTACTATTGGTATCAATATGTAATAGCCCTACTTGATTCCTAGTATGTATAGAAATTACCATACTAAATATGTTATAGTCTCTGGTACTTTTAATTATGATCAATCGGATCAATTTTAAGCCTTCTCACCTAATAGTTGATATCACAAAAATCATTGTATTAATTGAATCAGTTCACCCTGAACCTCTGTGCATATTATTTATTGTAGAAGCATCAGTATTAACTAGAGAATAGATTTCCATGTTGTCGCACAAAACTTTTCTACTTGGCCTAAGATTTTAGATGATTGAGAGCCTTGATTTTAGCTACATACGTACCGCTTAGTGTGCATAGCCGGTTATTTTTCTCTAAAGGTTTTGTGTAGATTAAAATTTGGTTATATTAATGGCGCTTCGTTTAAATCTATACCCATTTGTTATCTGGTGCATATGGGATTATCAACTTAAATTCCTTGGCTTTCTTATTACAAAAACTGTACCTGTTATCATATTAAACAACAAATTCTATACACACTCCAAGCTTTTATCTACGTATAAATTGTTATGAAATTGTTAAGATTTGCTTTTCATATTTGTGCTAATTCCTTTTTTCTTCCTGATGTCCTAGGAGAAAGAGGATAGTCTCCCCTCCATTTTTGTTATACACGGACCACATGTTTTCCTTTTTAACTATATGGGTGGAGACTAAAGAAGATGGGAGTAAGGAGTGACGATTTCTTATGACCTACTTTGTTTTTCAGTTTGAGAATAAAATGTAATTCACCCTTATGGTGGTAGTACAATAAGTGTGCGACGTTACTTAATGAATAAAGTTATGTTTTCCACCTTAACTTTAATTTCTGTTACTCTCTCGTACATTCATACAAAAAAAGGGAGCGACATAAATCGAGTGAGCAATTATCCCAATTTTAAAATAAGCATGGATTAGACAAACATTGTGTAAACTTTTGTTTCAATTTAATCTTGCCTAAGCATGCATCTAGGTGAATAGCAAGAATAAAATAAAAAATCCCACGTCGCGATATATGATGAAAACCCATAACGGGAAAAACCTTGTACGTCTTAGCCTACGCAAAGTCTACAATGATCTAACATATATACAATAGTGGTAGACAGACTTACTCATATACACGACGATTTCAAGCCTGATGCAATCTTCACTCCTTGAACCTTATTTATAGTAACGCTACCTGAATCCACCAATGGTCTTCAGAACGCACCCTCTTGCGTATCAGTTTCCATCAACCTGTAATTAGAATTCGTCACCGCAATAGCATGGAAAGCACCGTGATATACAATACTCGAACGAAGTATAGTAAGAAATCTTTGTTCTTAAAACATGAAATATCAAACTAACATATTATGTTAAAACTCGGATATCATAAACTCAGGTGTAAACAGGGTTAAAGAGTATTTGTATTTTCTCTCTAGAAAACTATTTTTGAAACCCTTAATTTTTAATAAATTATTGTTTCGTATGTTTATATAGTTGTAAGGTGAAAAGTGTCGGCGTGAAAAATAAGGCCACCCTTTCAAACAAAAATGGAATCTCATTCAAACGAGTTAGGCCATCTTGTTTGAACGAATCCAAGTCGTTCCAACGAGATACCAAAACTCATTAGAACGAGGTTCGTGCAAGCTTGAATTGAATACATACTATTTTAGGAAAAATGTACTAATACAATGCCCGTTTGAAGATCATTCGAACGAAAACCATAATCTCTTTTAAATGAGATACACAACTCGTTTGAACCAAATACATAATCTCATTAGAATGAAAATTCAATTTCGTTTGAGCGAATTAAAAACCCAAAAATATTTTTCTTAAAAATCCTCTTTTAAAACATTGCCTAATTAAAATATAAACATCCATACTAAGAAACCTATGGATTAACATAATAAACCATATATACCTTTCTTGAGATCCCCAGGATGAAGACGAAACTTGACATGAATTTGATGATATTTTAACTCGGGTCGCTTCATGTCTTCACTATATAGGCTTGAAGGTACAAACTGCCTCATCGCTAATCTATGACTCAAACATTTTTTCCAAATGGAATAAAGACAGTATTACAAATTATATAATAAACATTACAAACCTGACAATGAAAAAATTTGTCCTTGAAAATCTCCCGCTTTGGCTATTTCGGATTAATTTTAACCCTTATCACCTAATAGTTGATATCATGAAAATCATTATAATGAATGAATAAGTTCACCCTTCACCTATTTGCATATTATTTATTATAGAAGCATCAATATTAACTTGGGAGTAGTGTCGCATCCACGAATTTTATGTTGTTTAAGGGTAAATAAGGAGTAAAAGTAAATACAACAGATATATTAAGGGCAACGATAGTTAAATAATTTTTATTATGGGGATGCCTAGCATCCTATTACATATATGAGTCTAAAATGAACGGAGATACACTATTATTCATCCTTGCCATACATAACAAAAAACTTTGTAGAAAACATTCGGGAATCATAGATGCTAAAAAGTTACCGTTTAGATATTCCAGTAGGGGCTACCATCCTTGTATTTTACCGCCCATATGTATGTAACAATGTGCGGGTGGTAGCTTATCTTCCTCAAGTTCATCGTCCACCTCAAAGGAAAATAATTAATAAGACATGCCAAGTAGATAATTTTTATTTATGTACAATGTATGAGATAAATGTTCCGTTAGTGAGTAACTCGATTTAGTGTTGATATTATATAAATCTAGAAGTGAACTGAAATATCATAGAGGTGTCAAGGCTATACTAAAGTGTAATGATATATAAACAAACAATATGGTGATTATAACTGGACATGTTACTTATGAAGTTATAATTAAAAGTTCATATTATAATAAGATAAACCATAAATGATCAGTTATAGGGCTTCAATTGCATAGACATACAATTGCAATATGGTCCAGAGCATATTTGTAATATCCCGTATTTTTATGCTATATTAATTTGGGGATTTATTAAATTTAATGTGAGTTAATTATTTAATAAAAATCCAGAAATTTAGTATGTTATAATTATTAACGTGACGAGAGTTAGTAATTATGGAAAATTTGTTGAATATTACTAATGAGCAAAGTAATATATTATATTGGTTATATTGAATGTCATGAGTGAGTTAAATGACAATTTCGGAAATTTAAGTCGGGACGTGCTCGTGTCGCGTCGGGACTAAATTTAGATAAATAAAAAAAAATGAATATTTTATAAGTTGCTCGTATGGTCGTTTTGAGTGCGCCAACGCGTCCGAAAGGGTCGAGATAGTCAGAAGAGTGTACCCGGGGGGTGTAGTTTGGGTCTCGGGGAGTTTTTAGGCCTAATTAGTAACCCGGGAGGGCATTTTGGTCATTTTACATTTATGGGTAATTAAACCCACGAAAATTAGAGGGGCTATATCTGATATTGAGGTTGTCACCTAGGGTTAGAATACCCAAAACCTAGAACGGCCATTGGAGAAGAGACGAGAGAGGTCTCAAGCAATTCCAAGGCTCAAAACTCAACGGTTTGCACCGCCGCCACCATCAATGCGTAGATCGCGAGAAGGGGAACGCAACCACACCAAAATCAGCTGCAATCCAGACTTCTGAAAATACCAGGCAAGTGTTTATCTTTCTTATTTCGTTGGTGCAATTTCCATATTAGTTTAGGAATGTTTAGGAATGAAATATATGGAAGAAAACCCAATTTGTGATAGAAAAATCCATGTAGTATTGGTTTATATGATGATTCTGGAAGTCCTTGCCATGTAGAGGAAATTAACCACGAAATTATGATGATTATAAGAAGGAAATTCTGGAGAAAATTTGTTAGAAATCTGTTTAAGAAAATTTTAGGGTTCTTGATAGTTAGATAAAATTTTGGGTTGATAATCCATGTTTAAATGATAGAAATACACATGACTTACGTTAAAAATGTCTGGTATATTGATATAATGTTAGTAGTAAAATTTTTGGGACGTTTGGGTTTGGAAAATATGGATTTGGATGAAGAAAAGTGGTAGAACCCGTAACTGCAATTCTGCAGAAATCGCAATACCTGCTTGATCGATCGATCGAGCCCAGAGCTTCGATCGATCGAAGGTTCGATCGATCGATCCCTAAACCTCGATCGATCGACCCCTCCTGGCAGACTACTATTTCCCTTATTAAATGTGTTAAATTTAATTTATCATGAAATAATTCTTGGGCATCCCTAATAAAATGTTTTGGGAGATAGGGGAGACCAGTAGGACATGTGAATAGATTTTGGGACCCTTGATGTCGGGCAAAAGGTTGTATTTTGGGATAATTACATAAGGGTCGGTGACTTTATGATTTAAAGAGAGAGACACGTAAGAGAGTTACTTTGGGACAAATGTGTATACCTACTGAATTTTATACTTGGGAGGATAGAATCCATGAGCGTTATGTAGTAAGTGGAAAAGTTCCTCAAATTAAAGTAAAATATGAATGGTTATACGTGATAACTATATAATGTAAAATAAATGCGAAGGACGTAATTATAAGAAATGAGAAGTTACCCATTATTGATATGGTAATATTAGTATAGTTATATGATTGTGTATGCATATAATATCTATGTGTGGAAATCATGCCCACGCTACTTGCTATCCCTGAGGTTTCCGCGCTGGGACAGTCTTATCTCGATGGGACCTTTATGGGGGGATATTGACTTGTACCCTAGAAGATAGATATCCTTGGTATAGGCTATCGGAATGATAGTTCATACGGTCCTAAGAGATGCGGGTATATGCTTTCCTCTTAGAGACTTGGAATCTATGCTTCGCCTCATGTTGTTTGTGTATAGGTATCCTTGAGACAGGCTATCACAGTGATAGTTCAGACGGTCCTACGAGACTTGGAACCTATACTTTGTCTCAATATTGTTTGAGTATGTGTTAATACAGTTCGAGAGTGATTCCGAATCTGTATTCCCTTAGTACGAGTGATACGGGGATTGGATAGTAGAGTATGCCCGCACCATAGTTTTATTTGGGGTGCTGTTGTGATATATAGATTTTATGAGTAGTTAATATATATATGAAATTTTGAAATCTGGAACTGCCTACTGTGATGTGATATGTAGGACATGGTTGATGACTCAATTATAAATACTTGTTTTGAGAAATTAAAATATGACACTGGAAAACTTTATTGATTAATAAAGTCAAAATGAGAACTTTGGTTACTAATTGAAATATTCTTTTCAAACAATTGAATCGTGGAATTTTGAATCTTATGAGTAATCTAAGATAAGTTAAATCATTGGGAAGATTAGTGCGATAAATGATAAGACAAACCGTGGGGAGGGTTAGTGCGATAGGTGTGCACATTAGAAGAGAGGTGAGAATTTCTCAAGAGAGTGTCGCACTAATATGTTGTTGCATTGACCTGTATCAATTTAAATACTTGTTAAACGTATTTTAAATCAAACACACTATCGGGATCTGACCCGTTTCTTTTTCTCTCTCTCTCTCTCCTGTATATATATGTATGTATTACAAGTGCCCAGCCACAGGAGCGTCTTGCTTAGGATCCCTTGGAAGGAACGCGCTGCAGCTTAGGTGGGAGTTACAGGCCTCTTGATTAGACGACTTCGTTCATTCGGATCCACTATTAGTACTTTCATTTAGTTGGGCATGTGTAGCTCTTTCCATTATTCCGTTGTTATTGGACATTTGTATTTCAGTTATTTCCAGTATTGTTACTATGGGATTTATTCAGTTTGGATGTGTGACTTTAGATTTCGTATGTTGACATTCGATTGACGAATGTATTAAACTAATTGGATTATGTTGCAGAATTTAATGTGGTGTGATTCTTACTTATTGAATGTTGTTAATAAAATAAATGATTTTTCTTTAAATAAAATTTGGAAGGATATGTATGAAAATGGTTTTGACACTTAGCTTAATTATTTAGGGTGTTAAATTGGAAAATTTATTTTTATCGACAGTGATGCTGAGAATGAACCAACTGTTCACCTTGATTTAATTTAATAAAGGAGTGATCGTCCGGTATTTAATTAGGCGGGGTGTCACAGGTGGTATCAGAGCATCAGGTTCTAGTGTCCATAGGATCTGTACGGCTTATTTCACTTTCAGCTTAACATTGTTGCTATAGAGCCCTATTTTTAGGATTGTTGTATTCTTGCTTTTACGTTTAAGTCTTCAGCTATTTGAGATTTGATAATAACTGTAGACTAATAAACTTGTTCACGTTTTAGATGCCTCCGAGACGTGCTCCTAAAGATAGGCGTGCCCAGGCCGAGCAGCCAGCAGTTTCGGCAGAAGGCACAATAAATGCAAATGAAGTAGCCGCCGTTGTTACTCAGGCGGTGAATGCCGCACTAGCGGTGGTTCAGCAGGCTCCACCTCAGGTTCAGGCAGTGGTGCCAGCACCACCACAGCTTCCATCTGCATGGGAGAGGGTTCGGGATGCTTTTCAGAAAGCGCATCCCCCTGAGTTCTCTGGTAGCTCCGATATTGTCACAGTTAGCCAATGGAAGAAAGACATCCAGCGGCATCTCCGTATGTATGAGTGCACTAACGTGCAAAAGCAGTTATTGGCTTCCTTTAAGCTGGTGGGAGCCGCTTTGCAGTGGTGGGAGTCCACTACCACATTGGAGGAGAGGTACACGATCCCTATTCAGTCATTTTGTGAGCGGTTTGACCGCAAGTATTTTCCACCCACCGTGCAGACTGAGATGAGGCGGAGGTTACTGCATCTGAAACAGGAGAGTCTTATCGTAGCGGCGTATGAGGAGGAGTTCACGAGACTTCTCACCATTGTGCCAGATGAGGCACCTATTGAGAGCAAGAAGATTATGCTGTTTGTCGACGGGTTAGCTTGGAGGATCCGTCAGCACCTTATCGGAAATTTATCCCTGAGTACTTTCACTGATGTACTCAATGCCACGTTGCTACAATGCCAGGATCACCGCTTCCATTTGCAGGGAAGCAAGAGAGCAGGAGAGTACAGCCAGCAGGGCAGGACCGGGGGTAATAGTGCCAGTGGGGCACCATCTCATGGACAAACTCGTCAGCACGAGCAGAGTTCCCATCAGGGGGACCCTGCTAATCGATTCCATTCAGGTGATTCTAGGCAGGGATATGGGGGCTATAGGCAGGGCCAGCAGGGCCATCAGCAGGGCCAGCAGCGTGCTAATCAGGGCCAACATGGCCAGTGGCGTGGAGGCAACGGCCATCAGGGCCGTGGTCAGCAGGGACAGAGGGGAGGAAACTTCAAGGGCCGATGTTTTGGGTGTGGTAAGCACGGCCATAGGCGCCAGGATTGTCCGGAGGGAGATAGGGCCCCACAACAGTAGGGTGCCCGTAATGAGCCACAGAGACCACTTTTTCCGGCTGCACTCCCAGCTCCAGCCCAGGTGCCAGCCCTACCAGCCGTTCCAGCAGCTCTAGTGCAGCAGGGGCAATTACAGTATGGACGTGTCTATAACGTCCACCAGGCAACAGCTCCACAGGCACCACCCGCGATTGAGGGTATGTTTCCTATCCATGGTACTATGGGTCGAGTTTTGTTTGATACGGGGGGAACGCATTGTTTTATAGCTACGCATTTTGCGAAGGCCTTAGGGTTATTAGCCACAGCAGAGAGTACAGTGACGTGTGTAGACTCACCATTGGGGAGTGGGTCCCTTATTTTCTTTATATGCCGGGGAGTGGGTGTAGAGATTGGTAGTTTGGTATTACCTGTAGACATGTTAGTTTTAGACATGCACGAGCATGATGTGATTATTGGTATGGATTGGCTCGCAGCTTATAGATCCATGATTGATTGCTTCGGTGGGAGAATTGTTTTTTCCATTCGGGGGCAAGAGATGTTTGTAGTGGCGATGCCTCGCCCAGAGGGAGGTTCGAATGCTCATTTGTATTACATAGAGGAGGATACCTCTAAGGAGGTTGTGATTCCCTTGGATTCGATCCCAGTTGTCAGGGAGTATTCCGATGTGTTTCAGGAGATACCAGGCCTACCCCCCAGCCGATAGATAGACTTGCTAGATACGAGACCTATAGCACGCACACCGTACCGTATAGCTCCGGCAGAGATGCGAGAGCTACGAGATCAGATAGAGCAGCTGTTAGGTAAGGGCTTCATTCGTAGGAGTACCTTACCTTGGGGTGCTCCAGTCTTGTTTGTGAAGAAGAAAGATGGTTCACTGAGATTGTGTGTGGACTACCGGGAGCTGAACAAGGTCACGATACGAAATAAGTATCCGTTGCCTCGAATCGATGATCTGTTCGACCAGTTGAGGGGAGCAACTTTCTTTTTGAAGATAGATCTGAGGTCGGGGTACCATCAGTTACGTATTAGAGATCAGGATGTTTCAAAGACTGCCTTCTTGACGAGATATGGGTCCTATGAGTTCAGGGTGATGCCGTTCGGACTCACAAATGCCCCAACCATTTTCATGGACTTGATGAACCGAGTATTCAGAGAGTTCTTGGATCAGTTTGTCATCGTCTTCATAGATGTCATTTTGATATATTCATACTCCGAGGAGGAGCATGCCGAGCACTTGAGGCAGGTTCTTCAGACTCTACGAGAGCATCAGTTGTATGCTAAGTACGAGAAGTGTGGATTCTGGTTGCGAGAGGTACAGTTCTTGGGGCATGTTGTTTCTGAGCAGGGGATAGCAGTTGACCCGAGTAAAGTATCAGCGGTGAGGGAGTGGGGATAACCCACGACACCGACGGAAGTGCGTAGTTTCTTGGGGTTAGCTGGTTACTACAGGAGATTCATTCGGGGATTCTCCAAAATAGCGGGTCCATTGACGAATCTGACTCGCAAGGGAGTACCATATGTTTGGGATGACGCTTGTCAATTGGCTTTTGACGAGCTGAAAGACAAGCTTACTTCAGCGCCAGTCCTTGCGTTACCGAAGCCGGGTGTGGAGTACCTGGTTTACACCGATGAGTACTTACGGGAACTTGGGGGAGTACTTCAGCAGGAAGAGAAGGCTATAACTTTTGCCTCCCGCAAGCTTAAGCCGCATGAGAAGAATTACCCCACCCACGACCTGGAGTTAGCAGCGGTCGTCTTTGCATTGAGGATATGGAGGCACTATTTGTTGGGAGAGAAATTCCGTTTGTTCATAGACCACAAGTCGTTGCAGTACCTATTCACTCAGCGAGAGCTGAATATGCGTCAGTGCAGATGGCTAGAGTTTGTGAAGGACTACCAGTTCGATATACAATATCATCTGGGAAAGGCCAACGTAGTTGCTGATGCGTTGAGTCGTAGACCGGTAGACGAGGTAGCAGACGTCTGGAAAGCAAAGTGGAAGGAGTTGGGTCACCAGGACGCAGTAGCACGTTCTTTCATATCCGTGATGTCAGTCACACCAAAAATTATTACGAGGGTGATACAGGCACATACCAAAGACCCGTTTTGCAAAGAGCAGATTGTGCGACTTCTAGCCGAGGGCGCTGAGTCCTATTCTGTTAGTTCCGATGGAGGTCTGCGATTTAATGGGAGGTTGGTAGTTCCTGAAGGGGATGAATTACGTCATGCAGTGATGACCCAATCTCACGGGTCCCGATTTGTGGTGCATCCTGGAGGGGATAAGATGTACCAGGATAGGAGGAGGCAATACTGGTGGAGTGGGATGAAGAAGGACATTGCTGAGTTCATGTCCAAGTGTCCTACCTGCCAGCTGGTGAAGGTGGACCATCAGAAACCGTCAGGGTTGCTTCAGCCATTGGAAGTACCCACGTCGAAGTGGGAGAGTATTTCCATGGATTTCATTACAGGGTTGCCTACATCACAGCGGGGCCACGATTTTATCTGGGTGATTGTAGACCGTTTGACCAAGGTGGCTCATTTTCTGCCAGTGCGGACAGACTATACCGCGGGTCAGTATGCTCAGTTATTCATTGCTGAGGTTGTCAGATTACATGGGGTGCCCCTGAATATTGTGTCAGATAGAGACAAGATTTTCGTCTCACGTTTCTGGGAAAGCTTTCAGGAGGCTATGGGTACTGAGTTGAGGTTGAGTTCAGCTTATCACCCACAGACAGATGGACAGACATAGCGTACTAATCAGATGTTAGAGGATATGCTACGCATGTGTGTTCTCGATTTTGGAGGAGGTTGGGAGCCACATCTTCCACTGGTAGAGTTTGCTTATAATAACTCTTATCAGTTTACGATTGGTATGGCTCCATTTGAGGCTTTGTATGGCAGGCCTTGTCGTTCCCCAGCTTGTTGGCTCGAATGTGACACCCCGACTAATTAAACACCGGGTAGCTACTTCTTTATTAAATCAATACAAAATACCAAGTTGATTCAGTTAATAGCATCACTGTCGAAAACATTTTAAATATAACTAACCACCTAGTATTCAAAAAGTAAGTTGCCAAATTTTAAATTAAGTCTGATTAACATGCAATACAAGAATAATGGAAGAACAACATAATCCATTCACCATAACGAAGTAATGAAATAACCAACACATAGTAATAAGTCCGGAGGAAAAACTCCTCACAACAATCCCACAAATGAAATAATAACATAAGTCTGAATCCTGAATTAATTACATGCCCGAAGTCTGAATAACTGAAATAAATGGAATGCCTCTAAAAGAAATGGGCGACATGCCCTACAACTATTAAATGCTGAATATAGAGTCAAGATAGATGAAGCATCTACAAGCAAAGTCCTGTAACTTCCACAAACAGCTACAGCTCGTCACCTGAATGAGGATCCTAAGCATAGTGTCCTTGTGGCTGGGCACCTAAAATGGTTTTTACAAAAATAGATTTGAAAGCAAATGGGTCAGAGCCCGAAAGTGGAAATCATTTTAAAAACAGCAAGTGTTTTAATAACATTAAAACATTAAATGCAAAATACATGTTAGGACGTGTACTCACATGAAATTCTCACCTCTCGACTACATGTGCACTCCTAACGTACCGTACCCATCTAAATAACATACATATCTAACCAAACTGTAATAAGTTCTACCCCTTACTACTCGATTCCCATATTACATTCTAGCGTTATCAATTAAATAGAGGGCTCTACTTAAACTCGGATTCTCAATTAGTAATACAATTCACTATCGGTTAACCCGTTATGCTTTCTCAAAACATTACCATAAGTATATTCATAATACCAACATTAAAGTTTCGATTAATTAAGTGTATATTATTCACGTCATAAATATACAATACAAACACCCCGAGACAAAGCTACGGTGCACACATACTCTGCTATCCATCCCGGTACATCACGTACATAAGGATCACGCATTTCGAATCTCTCAGGAATCGTTCTCAGATAACAACAACCACAAACAATGGAGGCGAACACAGTCACATCACATAGGTCACGCACATACCTGCGCTCCCACGATCAGCAGACTTATTAACATCCCAATAAGTCCTTCTCTGACCTATGTTCATCGAGGTACCAGTCTAAATCCGGGCAACACAAGGATTAGAGGGCCCTAAGCGAACGTAAACCTCCCATGATAGCAAGTATGGTAGGTATGTCATACACATAAAATCAATACATATACTAAGTATGCACACATCTTAGTAATCACCATATTTTATTTGTAGTACACTTCTCATTCTCGTACCTACGTATAATGTTACATAATTTACATATTCCCGGATGATATAATTATACAAGCCTTTAATTGTTCTCACGTTGTAATAGACACTCACGTCCTAATCCATAATTTCCATTTGGTTCGAATCACACTTCTAGGTTTTACTCCTCTATATATCTCAAATGTCCTACTATATCAATTTATCATCAAGGTAAGGTTATCTCTATCATTAAATAAGGTTACGGGACACGCGAAATCAAAACAGGCTAAAAAGCCTAAACTGTCAACTCGTTAGAAGTCTCGTTCGAACGAGGCTGTTCGAACGAGAGTTCGTTCGAATGAACTGGGCTTTCTAACGAGATCTCGTTCGAACGAAAGTCATCAAACGAACATCCCTCTCGTTAGAAGTCAAACTGTCAACTCATTAGAAGCTCATTCGAACGAGCTCGTTCGAACGACCTGGGCAGGTCTTCTAACGAGTGGCCAGTTTCGAGCCCAGAAATCCCTTTTTTCGTATTTCCAACTTTTATTCCTCTCTAATCTCCTCTAAACATCAATCCAACAATTGTTCAAGGTTTCTAATCGTCCCTAATCATACTTAGTCACATACTAACGTGTTTGGTGGTGTTAATTCATTTTAAACATCATCCAAATATCAAATTTATACATTTTTCCCCAATTTCAAGAACATGAACCCTAGAAATTCTTAAATCCCCAATGAGTCTAATTAAATCCGTTTTTGTTTCATCCAAAATATATTATCATCAGATTAATCACCTACATACAATTCTACATGCAATTCCTCATCAAAATACGAGTTTCTAATTCAAATTTAATGGGTTTTCATCAATCTCCCAAAACAATACAGTTTTATCAATTTCCTACGCATGGAAGAAACATTCTTTGTAATAAACTAAATTAAGCCACTTGCCTTATGTATATCTCTGATTTTGATGTTGAAGATCGAATCGTTCTCTCTCTCTTTGCAGAATTTCTCCTCTCTCTCTCTCCAAGCTTTTCTTCTCCAAAGTGACAATGGTGGCTAGGGTTTTTGCCTTAGGAACTTTTGGGACTAATTCTAATAACCCTCGTAGCCCATTAAGTTATTAGTGGGTTTAGTGGGTAATTACTAAATCAGATAATTATTTCCTAATTTTCGTGGGTTTTAATTCCCAAAAATCCAAAATTACCAAACTACCCTTATACGTTGCCGGCATGGCCTAAAAATGCCCCGGGACCCAAACTAATCTCCCGGCTAGTGTTTTCTGACTATTTCGACCCTTCCGGACGCGTTGGCGCACTCAAAATGAACATACGATTAATAGAAATAAAATTTACTTTTTAATTAAATAATAATATTCCTGACGCGCCTGTCACATGCGTCTCACAAAATTCCCAAATTGCCGTATTTCAATCTCACGACAAGTTTCACAGTTCAATATACATATATAGCCATATATACTCATTATAATCAAATACCAACTCACATCTCGCTAGTATTTTAATCCAGATTAATTTCCAATTAATACACATTTAATTAAATTAATCCCATAAATAAATATCACAAAAATACGGGCTATTACATACTTCCCCCCTAATAACAGAATTTCGTCCCGAAATTCGGAACTAGAAAGTACCTGGTAAGAACAACTCTGGATAACGTTCGCGCATCTCATCCTCGCGTTCCCATGTGGACTCCTCGACATTATGATGTCGCCACTGAATACGTACTAACGGAACTATCTTTGATTGCAGTTTCCGCTCACTTCGGTCCAAAATAGCAATCAGCCCCTCCTCGTAGGAGCTATCAGGCTGGAGATCGATGTCCTCCAAAGCAATATGAGAATGAGCCAAATCGTCTCTAAGATATTTCCTTAGCGAGGAAATACGAAACACATCGTGAATCCGATGCAAATGCTCCGGTAACCCAAGCCTATACGCAACCGGTCCAATCCGCTCAATAATAGGAAATGGTCCCACATATCTCGGTGCCAACTTCCCTTTCTTCCCGAAATCAATAATCCCTTTCATAGGAGATACTCTGAGCAAAACTTGGTCCCCCACTTGGAACTCTCTAAAGAACCTCTTCGCATCAGCATAGCTCTTCTGCCGATCCTGAGCTACTCGAATGCGACTCCGTATCAATTCTATCCTCGCCGAAGTATCCTGAATCACTTCCGGCCCAAGTAGTTTGTTGTCCCCCACCTCCAACTAACATGCTGGGGAATGACAAGGTCTACCGTACAACGCCTCAAATGGAGCCATGCCAATGGTGAACTGGTAGGAGTTGTTGTAAGCAAACTCTACCAGTGGAAGATACTGCTCCCATCCACCCCCAAAATCAATGCTGCACATACGTAGCATGTCCTCCAACATCTGGTTTGTACGCTCGGTTTGCCCATTGGTATGCGGATGATAAGCCGTACTCAACCGCAATTCCGTGCCCATGGCCTCCTGAAAACTTTCCCAAAGCCGTGAAACAAAAATCTTGTCTCGGTCAGACACGATATTTAGGGGCACACCGTGAAGTCTCACCATCTCTGCAATAAAGAGTTGGGCATACTATCCCGTACTGTAGTCTATCCTTACGGGTAGAAAATGAGCGACTTTGGTCAACCTGTCCATAATTACCCAAATGGAGTCGTGACCTCTCTGTGACGTAGGCAACCCCGTGATAAAGTCCATGGATATGCTCTCCCACATCCACATCGAGACCTCCAATGGCTGTAGAAGTTCTGTCGGTCTCTGATGATACACTTTTACTAACTGACAAGTGGGGCATTTTGAAACAAACACAACAATATCTCTCTTCATCCCGCTCCACCAATATTGTCGTCTCATGTCTTGGTACATTTTGTCCCCACCGGGATGTACCGCGAACCGTGAGCCGTGCGACTCTACCATCACCTCGTGCCGCAATTCCTCCCCTTCCGGAACTACCAATCTCCCATTGAAGCGTAATCCCCCATCTGAGCTAACAGTATAGGACTCGGCTCCTTCTGTTAATAATCGGACTATCTGCTCTTGACAGAACGAGTCATCTGCTTGTGCCTTTACCACTCTCGTGACAATCTGCGGTGTAACAGTCATCACTGACATGAATGATCGGGCCACTGCATCCTGGTGTCCCAACTCCTTCCATTTTGCCTTCTACACCCCTGCCACTTCATCTACTGGCCTACGGCTCAACGCGTCTGCTACCACGTTAGCCTTCCCCGGGTGATACTGGATATCAGACTGATAGTTCTTCACAAACTCAAGCCACCTTCGCTGCCGCATATTCAATTCCTTTTACGTGAATAGGTACTGTAGGGACTTCTGGTCCGTGAACAGTCGAAACTTCTCCCCCAAAAGGTAATGTCTCCAGATCCGAAGGGCAAATACAACTGCCGCCAACTCCAAATCATGAGTGGGGTAATTCTTCTCATGAGGCTTAAGCTTACGGGAAGCATAAGCTATGGCCTGACTCTCCTGCTGTAATACACCTCCAAGTCCTTGCAAGGACGCATCGGTGTAAACTAAATACTCAACTCCCGGTCTCGACAATGCTAACACAGGTGCTGAGGTCAACTTATCCTTCAACTCATCAAATGCCAACTGACAGGCATCACTCCAGATGAATGGCACACCCTTACGAGTCAAATGTGTCAAAGGACCCGCTATCTTTGAAAATCCCCGAATGAACCTCCTGTAGTATCCTGCTAGTATCAAGAAACTACGGATCTCCGTCGGTGTCGTGGGCTGTCCCCACTCCCTCACCACGGATACTTTCTCCGGATCAACAGATATCCCCCGGTCGGAAATAATATGCCCCAAAAACTGGACTTCCTTCAGCCAAAACCCGCACTTCTCATACTTTGCATACAGCTCGTTCTGACGTAGCGTCTGCAAAACTTGCCTCAAATGCTCTGCGTGCACCTCCTCAGGCTGGGAGTAAACCAGAATATCATCGATGAAAATAATGACGAACTGATCAAGGAAATCTCTGAACACCCTATTCATCAAGTCCATAAACACAGCTGGAGCATTGGTCAAACCAAAAGGCATAACGTGAAACTCGTTAGAACCATATCTCGTTAAGAACGCAGTCTTCGAGACATCCTCTTCCCTGATACGCAACTGATGGTATCCCGATCGTAAATCAATCTTCGAGAAGAAAGAAGCTCCTCTCAACTGGTTGAATAGGTCATCGATTCGAGGTAATGGATACTTATTCCGTATCGTGACCTTATTCAACTCTCGGTAATCCACACACAATCTCAGTGAACCATCTCTCTTCTTCACGAACAACACAGGGGCACCCCACGGTGAAGTACTCCTCCGTATAAACCCCTGACCCAACAACTGCTCAATCTGATCTCGTAGCTCTCGCATCTCTGCCGGAGCCATACGGTACGATGCGCGTGCTATAGGTCTCGTATCTGGTAATAAGTCTATGATAAAGTCTATCTCTCGACTGGGGGGTAGGCCTGGTATCTCCTGAAACACATCAGAATACTCCCTGACAACTGGGATCGAATCTAAAGGAATCACAACCTCCTTAGAGGTATCCTCCTCTATGTAATACAAATGAGCAGTCGAGCCTCCCTCTGGGCGAGGCATCGCCACTACAAACATCTCTTTCCCCAGAATGGAAAAAATAATGCTCCCACCGAAGCAATCAATCATGGCTCTATAATCAGCGAGCCAATCCATACCGATAATCACATCGTGCACATGCATATCTAATACCAACATGTCTGCAGGTAATACCAGACTACCAATCTCTACCCCCACTCCCCGGCATATAAAGAAAATAAGTGACCCACTCCCCAATGGTGAGTCTACACACGTCACTGTGCTCTCTGCTGTGGCTAACAACCCTAAGGATTTCGCAAAATGTGTAGTTATAAAACAATGCGTTGCCCCCGTATCAAACAAAACCCGACCTATAGTACCATGGATAGGAAACATACCCTCAATCGCGGGTGGTGCCTGTGGAGCTGCTGCCTGGTGGACGTTATAGACACCTCCATACTGTAACTGCCCCTGCTGAACAGGAACTGCTGGAATGGCTGGTAGTGCTGGCACCTGGGCTGGAGCTGGGAGGGCAGGTGGAAAAAGTGGCCTCTGTGGCTCATGTCGAGCATCCTGCTGCTGTTGCGGGGCCCTGCCCCTATCAGGACAGTCCTAGCATTTATGGCCAGTCTTGCCATAAACGAAACACTTCCCCAGGAAGTTCCCCCCTCTATGTCCCTGCTGCCCCCGGCCCTGGTGGCCGTTACCGTTCTTCCACTGGCCCTGCTGAAACTGTTGTTGACCATTCTGACCCTGCTGGTTCTGATGGCCGTTCGGACCCTGATGGCCCTGTCGGAAACCTCCCTGTCCGTGCCTGAAATTTCCCGACCTGAACCTCTTGTGATCTCCCTGCTGGGAACCCTGGTCACCCTGTCTCTGCCCCTGAATAGATTGTGCCCCACTGGAACCATTTCCTCCAGTGCTGCCCTGATGGCTGGACTCTCCTGACCTCTTGCTCTCAGCCATGTGAAAGCGATGGTCCTGGCAGTGTAACAGTGCAGCGTTAACCACATCAGAGTAAGTGGCCAACGATAGGTTCCCCAACAAATGCTGACGGATCCTCCAAGTCAACCCGTCTGTAAATTTCTGTATCTTCTTCTCCTCTGTCGGTATCTTATCCGGAACAATGTTCAGAAGATTAGTGAATTCGGCCTCATACTCGGCCACAGTCTTACCCTCCTGCTAGAGGTTCATCAACTTCCTCCTCATCTCCGTGTGAACAGCTGACAGAAAGTATTTACGGTCGAACCGCACCCATAACTCCTGGATAATGAGAGTATTTCTCTCCTCCACGGTGGTAATAGACTCCCACCACTGCAGTGCAGACCCCACTAGCTTAAAGGTAGCTAGTATCTGCTTCTGAACCTCTGTGCACTCGTACATCCTCAAGTGCCGCTGAATGTCTTTCCTCCACTGACTAGAAGTCACAACATCGGAGCTACCTGCGAACTCCGGAGGGTGTGCTTTCTGAAAAGCATCACGTACACGTTCCCAAGCAGACGGGAATGCATGTGCCTGAACTGGCGCGGCTATCGGCGCCTGAGGTGGTGCCTGCTGAACTATGGCTAGTGCGTCATTTACCGCCTGGGCCACAATGGCTGCAACCTCGGCAGAATTCATCGTGCCCTGAACTGGTGCGGGCTGTGGTTCTGGCGTTGCATCCCTGGGAATCCTTTGTGCACGTCGTGGAGGCATTCTGAAATAAGAATAAAGTTTATAAGTTCGCAGTTATAAACTTGAAATAGCTAAAGAACGTAGCATAAACAAAAGAATACAACAGTCCTAAAATATAGGGCTCTACATCAAAGAAAACTCAGCGGAAACATAATAAGCCGTACAGATCCTAAAGGACACTAGAACCTGATGCTCTGATACCACCTGTGACACCCCGACTAATTAAATAGCGGGTAGCTACTCCTTTATTAAATCAATACAAAATGCCAAGTTGATTCAGTTAATAGCATCACTGTCGAAAACATTTTAAAGATTACTAACCACCTAGTATTCAAAAAGTAAGTTGCCAAATTTTAAATTAAGTCTGATTAACATGCAATACAAGAATAATGGAAGAACAACATAATCCATTCACCATAACGAAGTAATGAAATAACCAACACATAGTAATAAGTTCGGAGGAAAAAATCCTCACAACAATCCCACGAATGAAATAATAACATAAGTCTGAATCCTGAATTAATTACATGCCCGAAGTCTGAATAACTGAAATAAATGGAATGCCTCTAAAAGAAATGGGCGACATGCCCTACAAATGTTAAATGCTGAATATAGAGTCAAGATAGATTAAGCGTCTACAAGCAAAGTCCTGTAACTTCCATAAACAGCTACAGCTCGTCACCTGAATGAGGATCCTAAGCATGGTGTCCTTGTGGCTGGGCACCTAAAATGGTTTTTACAAAAATAGATTTGAAAGCAAATGGGTCAGAGCCCGAAAGTGGAAGTCATTTTAAAAATAGCAAGTGTTTTAATAACATTAAAACATTAAATGCAAAATACATGTTAGGACGTGCACTCACATGAAATTCTCACCTCTCGACTACATGTGCACTCCTAACGTACCATACCCATCTAAATAACATACATATCTAACCAAACTGTAATATGTTCTACCCCTTACTACTCGATTCCCATATTACATTCTAGCGTTATCAATTAAATATAGGGCTCTACTTAAACTCGGATTCTCAATTAGTAATACAATTCACTATCGGTTAACCCGTTATGCTTTCTCAAAACATTACCATAAGTATATTCATAATACCAACATTAGAGTTCCCATTAATTAAGTGTATATTATTCACGTCATAAATATACAATACAAGCACCCCGAGACTAAGCTGCGGTGCACACATACTCTGCTATCCATCCCGGTACATCACGTACATAAGGATCACGCATTCCGAATCTCTCAGGAATCGTTCTCAGATAACAACAATCACAGACAATGGAGGCGAACACAGTCACATCACATGGGTCACGCACATACCTGTGCTCCCACGATCAGCAGACTTATTAACATCCCAATAAGTCCTTCTCTGACCTATGTTCATCGAGGTACCAGTCTAAATCCGGGCAGCACAAGGATTAGAGGGCCCTAAGCGAACGTAAACCTCCCGTGATAGCAAGTATGGTAGGTATGTCATACACATAAAATTAATACATATACTAAGTACGCACACATCTTAGTAATCACCATATTTTATTTATAGTACACTTCTCATTCTCTTACCTACGTATAATGTTACACAATTTACATATTCCCGGATGATATAATTATACAAGCCTTTAATTGTTCTCACGTTGTAATAGACACTCACGTCCTAATCCATAATTTCCATTTGGTTCGAATCACACTTCTAGGTTTTACTCCTCTATATATCTCAGATGTCCCTACTATATCAATTTATCATCAAGGGAAGGTTATCTCTATCATTAAATAAGGTTACGGGACACGCGAAATCAAAACAGGCTAAAAAGCCTAAACTGTCAACTCGTTAGAAGTCTCGTTCGAACGAGGCTGTTCGAACGAGAGTTCGTTCGAACGAACTGGGCTTTCTAACGAGATCTCATTCGAACGAATGTCATCAAACGAACATCCCTCTCGTTAGAAGTCAAACTGTCAACTCGTTAGAAGCTCGTTCGAACGACCTGGGCAGGTCTTCTAACGAGTGGCCAGTTTCGAGCCCAGAAATCTCTTTTTTCATTTTTCCAACTTTTCTTCCTCTCTAATCTCCTCTAAACATCAATCCAACAATTGTTCAAGATTTCTAATCGTCCCTAATCATACTTAGGTCACATACTAACGTGTTTGGTGATGTTAATTCATTCTAAACATCATCCAAATATCAAATTTATACATTTTTCCCCAATTTCAAGAACATGAACCCTAGAAATTCTTAAATCCCCAATGAGTCTAATTAAATCCGTTTTTATTTCATCCAAAATATATTATCATCACATTAATCACCTACATACAATTCTACATGCAATTCCTCATCAAAATACAAGTTTCTAATTCCAATTTAATGGGTTTTCATCAATCTCCCAAAACAATACAGTTTTATCAATTTTCTACGCATGGAAGAAACATTCTTTGTAATAAACGAAATTAAACCACTTGCCTTATGTATATCTCTGATTTTGATGTTGAAGATCGAATCGTTCTCTCTCTCTCTGCAGAATTTCTCCTCTCTCTCTCTCCAAGCTTTTCTTCTCCAAAGTGACAATGGTGGCTAGGGTTTTTGCCTTAGGAACTTTTGGGACTAATTCTAATAACCCCCATAGCCCATTAAGTTATTAGTGGGTTTAGTGGGTAATTACTAAATCAAATAATTATTTCCTAATTTTCGTGGGTTTTAATTCCCAAAAATCCAAAATTACCAAACTACCCTTATACGTTGCCGGCATGGCCTAAAAATGCCCCGGGACCCAAACTAAACTCCCGGCTAGTGTTTTCTGACTAGTTCGACCCTTCCGGACGCGTTGGCGCACTCAAAATGAACATACGGTTAATAGAAATACAATTTATTTTTTAATTAAATAATAATATTCCTGACGCGCCTGTCACATGCGTCTCACAAAATTCCCAAATTGCCGTATTTCAATCTCACGACAAGTTTCACAGTTCAATATAAATATATAGCCATATATACTCATTATAATCAAATACCAACTCACATCTCGCTAGTATTTTAATCCAGATTAATTTCCAATTAATACACATTTAATTCAATTAATCCTATAAATAAATATCACAAAAATACGGGGTATTACATAGAAGTGGGGGATAATAAGTTGCTAGGACCAGAGGTGATTCAGGAGACCTTCGCGAGGATTGAGATGATCAGGAGTGGCATTTGGGTAGCCCAGGACAGGCAGAAGATCTACGCTGATGCGAAACGGTTCTTCCGGGAGTTTAGTGTGGGGGACCAAGTGTTATTGCATATATCTCCTATGAAGGGAGTGATGAGGTTCGGGAAGAAGGGGAAGTTGGCTCCGAGGTACGTGGGACCATTTCCCATCATCGAGAGGATTGGGCCGGTTGCATACAGGTTGGGACTGGCAGAGCATTTACATCGCATTCACGATGTATTCCACATCTCGTTGTTGAGACGGTATCTTCGGGATGACATGGCCCATACTCACATTGCGATAGATGAGATAGACTTACAACCTGACAGCTCTTACGAGGAGAGACCGGTGGCTATCCTAGACTATAGTGAGAGGAGATTGAGGTTGAAGATAGTTCCACTTGTGCGGGTCCAGTGGGAGCATCATAATGTGAAGGAATCCACTTGGGAGCGCGAGGCAAATATGCGCGAGAGATATCCAGATTTATTCTTACCAGGTATGCCTTGTTTTCCGAATTTCGGGACGAAATTCCGTTATTAGGGGGGAAGTATGTAATACCCCGTATTTTTATGCTATATTAATTTGGGGATTTATTAAATTTAATGTGAGTTAATTATTTAATAAAAATCCAGAAATTTAGTATGTTATAATTATTAACGCGACGAGAGTTAGTAATTATGGGAAATTTGTTGAATATTACTAATGATAAAAGTAATATATTATATTGGTTATATTGAATGTCATGAGTGAGTTAAATGACAATTTCGGAAATTTAAGTCGGGACGTGCTCGTGTCGCGTTGGGACTAAATTTTGATAAATAAAAAAAATGAATATTTTATAAGTTGCCCGTATGGTCATTTTGAGTGCGCCAACGCGTCCGGAAGGGTCGAGATAGTCAGAAAAGTGTACCCGGGGGTGTAGTTTGGGTCTCGGGGAGTTTCTAGACCTAATTAGTAACCCGGGAGGGCATTTTGGTCATTTTACATTTATGGGTAATTAAACCCACGAAAATCAGAGGGGCTATATCTGATATTGAGGTTGTCACCTTGGGTTATAATACCCCAAACCTAGAACGGCCATTGGAGAAGAGATGAGAGAGCTCTCAAGCAATTCTAAGGCTCAAAACTCAACGGTTTGCACCGCCGCCACCACCAATGCGTAGATCGCGAGAAGGGGAACACAACCACACCAAAATCAGCTTTAATCCAGACTTCTGAAAATCCCAGGCAAGTGTTTATCTTGCTTATTTCGTTGGTGCAATTTCCTTATTAGTTTAGGAATGTTTTGGAATGAAATATATGGAAGAAAACCCAATTTGTGATAGGAAAATCCATGTAGTATTGGTTTATATGATGATTATGGAAGCCCTTGCCATGTAGAGGAAATTAACCACGAAATTTTGATGATTATAAGAAGGAAATTCTGGAGAAAATTTGTTAGAAATCTGTTTAAGAAAATTTTAGGGTTCTTGATAGTTAGATAAAATTTTGGGTTGATAATCCATGTTTAAATGATAGAAATACACACGCCTTACGTTAAAAATGTCTGGTATATTGATATAATGTTAGCAGTAAAGTTTTTGGGACGTTTGGGTTTGGAAAATATGGATTTGGATGAAGAAAAGTGGTAGAACCCGTAACTGCAATTCTGCAGAAATCGCAATACCTGCTTGATCGATCGAAGGTTCGATCGATCGATCCCCAAACCTCAATCGATCGACCCCTCCTGGCAGACTACTATTTCCCTTATTAAATGTGTTAAATTTAATTTATCATGAAATAATTCTTGGGCATCCCTAATAAAATGTTTTGGGAGATAGGGGAGACCAGTAGGACATGTGAATAGATTTTGGGACCCTTGATGTCGGGCAAAAGGTTGTATTTTGGGATAATTACATAAGGGTCGGTGACTTTATGATTTAAAGAGAGAGACACGTAAGAGAGTTACTTTGGGACAAATATGTATACCTACTGAATTTTATACTTGGGAGGATATAATCCATGAGCGTTATGTAGTAAGTGGAAAAGTTGCTCAAATTAATGTAAAATGTGAATGGTTATACGTGATAACTATATAATGTAAAATAAATGCGAAGGACGTAATTATGGGAATTGAGAAGTTACCCATTATTGATATGGTAATATTAGTATAGTTATATGATTGTGTATGTATATACTATCTATGTGTGGAAATCATGCCCACGCTACTTGCTATCCCTGAGGTTTCCGCGCTGGGACAGTCTTATCTCGATGGGACCTTTATGGGGGATATTGACTTGTACCCTAGAAGATAGATATCCTTGGTACAGGCTATCGGAATGATAGTTCAGACGGTCCTAAGAGATGCGGGTATGTTCTTTCCTCTTAGAGACTTGTAATCTATGCTTCGCCTTATGTTGTTTGTGTATAGGTATCCGTGGTACAGGCTATCGCAGTGATTGTTCAGACGGTCCTACGAGACTTGGAACCTATACTTTGTCTCAATATTGTTTGAGTATGTGTTAATACAGTTCGAGAGTGATTCCGAATCTGTATTCCCTTAGTACGAGTGATACGGGGATTGGATAGTAGAGTATGCCCGCACCATAGTTTTATTTGGGGTGCTGTTGTGATATATAGATTTTATGAGTAGTTAATATATATATGAAATTTTAAAATCTGGAACTGCCTACTGTGATGTGATATGTAGGACATGGTTGATGACTCAATTATAAATACTTGTTTTGAGAAAGTAAAATATGACACTGGAAAACTTTATTGATTAATAAAGTCAAAATGAGAACTTTGGTTACTAATTGAAATATTCTTTTCAAACAATTGAATCGTGGAATTTTGAATCTTATGAGTAATCTAAGATAAGTTAAATCATTGGGAAGATTAGTGCGATAAATGATAAGACAAACCGTGGGGAGGGTTAGTGCGATAGGTGTGCACATTAGAAGAGAGGTGAGAATTTATCAAGAGAGTGTCGCACTAATATGTTGTTGCATTGGCCTGTATCAATTTAAATACTTGCTAAACGTATTTTAAATCAAACACACTATCGGGCTCTGACCCGTTTCTTTTTCTCTCTCTCTCTCTTGTATATATATGTATGTATTACAAGTGCCCAGCCACATGAGCGTCTTGCTTAGGATCCCTTGGAAGGAACGCGCTGCAGCTTAGGTGGGAGTTACAGGCCTCTTGATTAGACGACTTCGTTCATTCGGATCCACTCTTAGTACTTTCATTTAGTTGGGCATGTGTAGCTCTTTCCATTATTCCGTTGTTATTGGACATTTGTATTTCAGTTATTTCCAGTATTGTTACTATGGGATTTATTCAGGTTGGATGTGTGACTTTAGATTTCGTATGTTGACATTTGATTGACGAATGTATTAAACTAATTGGATTATGTTGCAGAATTTAATGTGGTGTGATTCTTACTTATTGAATGTTGTTAATAAAACAAATGATTTTTCTTTAAATAAAATTTGGAAGGATATGTATGAAAATGGTTTTGACACTTAGCTTAATTATTTAGGGTGTTAAATTGGAAAATTTATTTTTATCGACAGTGATGCTGAGAATGAACCAACTGCTCACCTTGATTTAATTTAATAAAGGAGTGATCGCCCGGTATTTAATTAGGCGGGGTGTCACAATATTGTACATATGGATACACAATCCCAAATAATTTGGGAATAATAAAATGGCTTGTCACACTTAGATAGAGTGGCACTCATACGCCTATAGCAAATAAAACTAGGTATTTAACATATGAGTCCTACATGCTAGTTAGAATTTTCGTGGTATACCGGGGTCTAAATCTTGAATCATAAGGTATACTACTAGGAATTTCAACTGATACGGGTATAAATTACAAGGTAAATGAAATTAATTGTAATAAGTTGCAGGGCTATACCACAATTAAGGGTAAAAAGGAATTAAATGGCTTTTACTGAAATCATAGGTGGCAGCGATTTATCGGGTTTAGGGATAACTGAAATATCGAGAGAATCAATATATGGGATAAATATGAGCTACACAAAAGAGTTTGTGATTGAAACATGAGTTCAAAGTTATCACAGAGTGATATAACAATCAGTATTTTCAAAGGCGTAAGCTTAATTATTTAATACTGAAAATAAAATCACCTACTTTGAAATTACGAATTATGGGTTCGTGCATCTAATTCACCGAGGTTGACTGGATAGTCTGAAATCGTGGAGAGTATACATAGGTAGTATATGCCAAAAATAATGCTTATGTGACGAAGTATTTAGCTAAGTTATGATAAGTTTTCATGTAAAAATAATTATGAGGGTATAATATATAAATTCAAATAATTTAAAAAGTAATATTTTTCTGAGTTTCTATTTGGATTTGGGTTTAGTGGAGACAAAATGGCTTTATTTGAACTAAAGAATTTGTGAAATTTTTTTGGGAGTGTTTTGAAATACTTGGAAAATTGGTCAAGGGGTTATGTGTAAAGTAAGAATTTGAATTTAAACTTTAAAACTAGTTTTCTCGAGAAAATTATTTCCATGGATCCAAATAGGGTGATGTAATATACCACTTTGTTCAGAATTTAAAAATCAAATTTTTGGAAAAAAAATCAAATTTTTTTGTTTGGAGACGCGACCTCACTCGTTGGGTCAAACATTACACGCATCTGGTTTTACCCTCACTCGTGTGCGTGTAACCCACATCACCTTCAACCTTCAACAGTTTGACTTTAGATTTTTTAAATGTTGACCTTATTTTTGAGACGTTTTAGAAATCCATTTAAGTTGGTTCCTGAATGAAAATTGTATCATTTTTGAAGAGTAATCCAACCATATTAGTTTCAAGGATTTGGGTGGGCTAGTTTTAGCTATTGATAATCTATAAAAATGGTGAAATTTTGGCCTAAACAAAAGTGACTAAAATCTATGATTATTATTTCGAAATAATCATGATTCCTTTCTATATTGAAAATGCAGTAAAATAAGCCTAGTTTGAGGGATTTCGATCGAGTAAAACTCCTGAATTTGTATTTTGAAAATTCCATGCCCCAAAACTTTAAGCTTCGATTTGGGGTATCAAAACTTATTTTTGGTTCAATTAAGCATTACACCTAGGTTCCTAAGAAACTAAGTTTGAATTACCTTAATTTGAAAATAGTTCAAAGTCAAGAAAGCAGAATCCACCATTAAAGCTCATGCTTCAATAGAGTATTATAGTTGTTGAGCTATTTTAGTTCTTTCACACATTAACATTCATGTATAAACACATAATTCTACTCTATATAAGTGCAAAAACATAGCTAAATTAAAGAAACAAACATTCACACATAAAGGGAAATAAATACATAAAATCTCAAAATTTTACTTTGGAATAGCTCTCAGCTGAAGTGAGTTTTACAAACGTGAAGGGTGACTTTTATAGGGTTCGTGGGGAGGATTTCATCGATGGGTTTGGAGGTGAATGTCAGTCTGGTTTGCATAAGTTTCACCATGGTACACATGGATTTTAAATGGGTACCGTGGGTACTCCATATGGTACAGGACATGTTGGTAGTCCAAATGGTCCCACATCACCAGGGGAAAAAGTATAAAAAAGTTTAGGTTTTGGGTTGGGTCCTTGGATAGTTTTTGTTTAAAGTTTAGGACTTTAAATTTACTTCGTAAATATTTAGGGGCTTAAGTGAGACTTCTCAAACTTAATGGATTGGTTCATGTTATTCCTATAAAACTTCAGTTATTTGGTAAAATTTTGAGTGAAAGTTATGTTTTAATTAATATCGGAGACTGTAGGTTAACATGATTATACTTCTAAGGGAATTTTGGTAATTTGGCAAAAGTCTAGGGTTTCTGGGGAATTATTGGATTTTAGAGGGACTAAAGGTGTATTCAGGGTGTGTCATTACAAGTAGTTTGTCCTGTTATCCCATGAAACTTTTATACTTGGCCTAAGGTCTCAGATGATTGAGAGCCTGGATTTCAACTACATATGCATGAGTGTCGCTTTATTAGTGTGCCTAGCCGGTTACTTTTCCCCAAAGGTTTTGGGTTAATTAAAATTTTGTTATACTGATTACGTTTTATATATTTCTATACCCATTTGTAATCTGGTAAGTAGGAGATTATCAATTTAAATTCCTTGGCTTTCTTATTACACAAAAAGTACCCTGCTATTATACCAAACAGTGAATATTATACACACTCCAAGCTTCTAATTACATATAAATTGTTATAAAACTGGTAAGATATGCTTAGCATATTTGTGCTAATTTCTTTTTCCTCCAGATGTCCCAGGATAAAGAGTATAGTCTTCCCTCCCTTTCTATGATATACACGGACTACATGTTTGCTTATTTAACTATATGAGTGGAGAATAAATAAGATGGGAGCAAGGAGTGGCGGTTTTCGATGACCTACTTTATTTTCTAGTTTGAGAATAAAATGTAATTCACCCTTGTGGTGATAGTACAATAAGTGTGCGATGTTACTTAATAAATAAGGTTATATTTTTCTCCTTAACTTTAATTCATTGCTTTGTTACTCTCTTGCACATTCATACAAAAAATAGGGTGTGACAAGTTAGTATCAGAGCGTGTTTTAAAAAATATAATACGTCGGGTTAGTTTCCTATAGGGGGAAATTTTCGTAGTATACTAGTTATTTTTCATTTTTTGTAACTTCTTTATCTATTCATATAATAAATTTATTTTGCAATATGAATACATGGGATTCGCTCCTATTTAGTTTGGATATCATACCTAGTAACCGACAGGAAGCCATAGTCAGAGAAGAGGCCTTTATTTGACTTAGTACAATGATTAGGACCGTTGATGAAGACTGGCTCGACTCCAGCAGCGACGTGAAACGATTGGTCTTGATTAATCGTGTTTCAGGAGAAGCACAAGTTTAAAGGAAAATACGTGATTATATGGATGATCCGATCATTTTAAAGAGCCAATCAATCTTTATTTGGCTAATGCACAACCACCTCCTCCACTCTATCCTGAGGCTACTTCGAATGATGAACTTATTGTGATTTTCTAAGATTCCAATGATTTAATAGATGATGACCCTTCTGAATAAATAGATTTCTCTATTGTTCCTAACACTGATCCTTCCGAGACAAATATTGTAGTTCCCAATTAGGAAAATCCAAATGAAAATGTCCCTTCGAGTGTAAAATAAGTGAATAAAGTAGTGTACATAGTCTTCCATACTACTATCTTAGGAGGAAGACTAACTCTAACATATATAAAATTAGGCAATGCAGATTGTAACATACTACTCTAAATTCTTTTGTATAATATATATAAGGTTGTTTTATATCCTCTTATAAATGTTCTTATAAATTTTCAACTGCTATATTATATTTTTGGATGGTTAGCACTCGAACTTCTTATATTAGAACTCAAACTGAGCAGACCCACACTTAAGGAATTATGCGATGCCTTCAAGAACTAGCATCTCTAGCTTGACAACAATAGATTCCACACCCAGCTATTGAGGAAATTTCATATGAGACTCGTCAGATGATTGCTCTCAAGGAATTTTTATGACAACGACCCCCTTCATTTTTAGGAAATCCAGGCGCCAGTGAAGCTGAAAAGTGGATGCATCAGATTATGACAATATTTAATGGGGTAGGAATCGTTGCCAATCTTCGAGTAACCTTGGCATCCTAAATATTTAAAGGTGAAGTCGATATCTGGTGGCAAGCCGTAGCCCGAAGCCGCAATGTAGCCATATTGACTTGGGAACAACTTAAAGAAATCTTCTTCAAAAAGTACTTTTCAGATACTCAAAGAGACCAGTTGACCGTAGATTTCTTGAGGTTATAACAAGCAAGTTTATCTATGGCTCAGTATGATGACAAGTTTACTGAGTTGTCCCGTTATGCAGCCGAGTATGTGGATACTGAGATAAAGAAATGAAAGCAGTTTAAGAGAGGATTACACCCACAGATTAAAACCTATGTCACCCATTTGTATATTCGAGATTTTTCCCAACTCATAGAAGTCGCATAAATTATAAAATAAATTCCCCAGGTTATATTCGTACCCCTCACCCTAACACGAGGAACGATAATGTTGTTAGAACTTTACCTCAACCTTTACCCCAGCCTTATCCCAATTCTAGTGGGAAGTTTATTCCCAAATCCGCCATAGCACCGCCTATCTTTTTATTCGTTGTCACAAATGTCAGAAATTAGGACATATTCGCCCCCAGTGTCTTAAGTTGAACCCTTCAGCAATCTATTGTCAATTAGGTAATCCCCTGATAATCCAAAACCCTCGTCCTTTTTAAAGTCATCATAGACCTAATCCTATCAGTATACCTGAACCAGTCCCTTATCATGGAAAAATTGTGCCATACTACCTATACGGAATGCATATGACGTAATTGAAGGTACAATATTCTTTCATAATTTTTCCACTCATATTTTATTTGACTCTGGTTCAAAGCATTCATTCATAAGCCTTAAGTTAGCTACAATTTTACAAAATTTTTCTATATCTTTAACTACACTGAAAGCCCCCAAAATTTTAAAATCTTCTTTTAAAATTAAATATTAATTTCCTTTAAGTGTGGAATGGGATGGTTCAACACAAAACTACAAACAACCTTCAAAGTTTAATTTCTTTCAAATTGAAATTAAACTAAACTAAAAGTGACATTAAATAGTTCCAGCAAAAATTTTCACTTAAACATATTTAATTCAACCCAATTCCTAAAATTTGCCTAACAAGATTATTTTTTTTCTATTTAGGCCGAACCAAATTTTATCAAATTAAAGTTATCTTGACTTGAATTAATTTAAGCTAAACTTCACCCAAACTAATTTTAAGCACCAAATTATACTAGTGTGATAATTAAACCAATTTTATCTTGAATTATCCTAAGCATGCGTTCTAAGTAATTTTTGCAAGATAAAGATAAGCCAATCACACTATGCGTCGATCTACGAGGAAAATCCAAATGGAAAAAACCTCGAATGGGCCTAGCCTTAAGTCCACTAAGTATGAACTTATTATTACAAGACAGATGCCTTACTTCCTCGACTCGATTCTGTCCAAGCCTTGACGCGTCTTCTTGTAACTACCTCTGCCTAGTCGACAACCATGAACTCCTCCACAGTCTTGGAATCCACCGATGAGGCTTTTGGTCACCCTCACCCTCACCCAAAGCCTTTCTTGAAGTGGAAACTCCGCAGCACACAAATCTTCTTTTTTATGTGATGTAGAAGCAAACCCAAACAACACTTCAAATGGTAGAGTAGAACCCGGTGCCAAACAACTCTCCAAGCACAATGTATATATATGAAAGCTTGGAATTAAACAAGATATGGGTGTATGTGTTTTCAAGAATTAATCATTTTGGAATCAAACACAAAAAGGAACTTTTTCTCTCAAGTATATTTCTCTCTTTCTCTCTTGGAGGGAATAAAAGTTCTGTAAAAAAATGTGTTTCCCGCACTTAGTTATGCAGAAAAAAATTGAGTGAAAACAAGGGGGCAAGTGGCAAGTTATTAAAAAAACTGTCAGAAAACTGCCATGTTCGAACGAAACTTCTAACAATAATTCAGAAAAAAAAGCAAATTATCGTTTGAAATCTCGTTCGAACGACATTGACTATTGTTCGAACGAGATACAGGGTCGTTCGAATGACCTTTCAAATGAGATTTTAGGCCATGATTGCAAATAACTTCGATACGAATGCGTGGCTGCTAGTTTCGTATTTTTCGGATTTTTTTTGGATTTGATATGATTATTCTACGGAAAGGTGTCCGAGAACAAAATCTTTAGAACAATGAATTCAAAAAAAAATTAACAAAAAATACTAACACCCAAAATATATTTCCAAGCTCATATATATATATATTAATGCATTCATACATTTAGGAGACATTGGAATCCACATGTTGATGACGTGAAACTTGGCACGAAAATCGATAAGTATATATTCTTCAATTTCTGACCGCTACATCTTCAACATACACTTGTCATAGGCTTGAAAGGATACAACATGAACATTCTATCCTATGACACAAATTGTTTTGTCCGAAATTAAGCCAATATTACAAATTGACTCGATTGAAAATTTATCCTTACAAATCTCCCCCTTTGGCTATTCCGGGACAAAACCAAATAAAAAATCCTAAAGAGCCGTCAAGCTCGTAAAGACTCAAACATCCCAGCAAAATTTAAAAAAAATACAGATGCTATTGACACGACCCAAGGATGTGCTTTTCCGCTTTGAATAAATGCCGTTAAAATAAATTCCTTCACACTTAAGCAAACCATTAAACGCATAAGGAATATCAAAATATTAAATGCAATTAAACTAAATACTCCCCCTAAATTAATTCTCCCCTTTTATCGAATATGATCTACCTAAGAAGGTCGCGACTCCCCCTAAGTTGAATCTCCTAAACTGAAGGTTTAGATACAATCTCTCCCCCTTTTTGTTCAGGAATAGACAATGGATAAAGAATTAAAATATTACTTATTTCTCCCTCTCAAATTAAAACAAGGGATACAAAATATGGGAAAATAAGTAAAGATATGACGGTGCATAAAGTGATAGGAACATTTATGCATATGGGCAACAATAGAAAGGGACTAATCCACAACAAGGTTAAAGGATATCCACTAATGATGCGATAACTAAAAATGATATCAAGTAAAATGTATTCAACATAAGCATGAGATATCAACCAAAATTCGCAACAAGATAGATACCAATTATGAATTAAAAGCATATACAAACTAGCTAGAATGGCAAAGACTCCAAACAAATAATATATCATATATATGTATGCACAATAGATACAAAATAAGCATAAGCACACATATATGGATATAAACACACAAATGACACAAAATAAAATAACCAAAATGAGTTTTCCACACTCTTATAGCATAAATGTGCATATGGAAATGGAACTGAAGGGGCGTGAACAAGAGACCAATGAATTAAGACCCAATCACTTAAACATGTTCAAGGAGTTCACATTTGATTGCAAAACTTTATCAACTAAGATTTAGCCTTATGTGATAATATAAAGTAAACTCTATGAAGAAACAAGCACAATGCATACAAGCCTAACATATTGATGATTCTACAAACCAATAGAATCATGACAACAAGGCGCAACTAGGATAAAAGAACATTGTGCAAAACCGTTGATATACCATCCAAACGCCCTCAAAATATGCATATAATACTTTTGAATGAATATACCAAACTAAATAAAATAGGAATTAGCAAATATTTTTCTTTTAATGCCATATTATTCTTTTAGGCCTTTGTACCATGTATTTATTTTAGGTCCATTCCAAACGGTGGCTTACTCGCAAAGGATAATTTTCCTTTCGGAGCCCTTCCCCCTGCACATTCATATATCAATATTTTATCACACAAATCTCACGTGCAACGGATTTAACATGCACAAATCCTCCTAGGTCACAAGATATGTAGATGACTAGATTGGTAGGAGAACACCTCACAAAGCTCAAATATACATGTAAAGTTAAAATTTCAAAAGAGCTCGTGCATGTGTGTGAAAAGGCATATAAAAGCGAATCCACTAAGAAAATCACTTAAACTACTCCATTTAACCATGACAAAGAAAATTTTAAGGATTGAAAGTTTTAAAATAGAAAAAAAAAAATCTTTTTCAGTTTTTAAAAGTTTTTAACCAAACATACAAAAATATTTACTCAAAATATAAACAAAAATCATTTTGCATTTTTCATTAAGCCTAAATTACTCATAACGTAAAACACAAATGATAAACAAAATCTTTTAGTATTTTTCATTTAATGCAAACTAAAATGAAAAAAATATAATACAAAAGATATACACAAATCATAATTCTAGCATGTGAATATGCATGGAGCATAGACTAGAAAATGACAAATAAGCACACAACTTGCATGAACATATAGCATGAAGAATAAAAGCTAGAGTATGCAAATATGGAAGCAATCACCCATAAGTTATAGCATGTGAAGAGTCATGTGCAAGCATGCGAGAATCAACAAGTCTAACATCTAGCACCTCTAAAAGAGATTTCCTAATCCAAATAGATGCATATTTAAAATGACGTGATTTGGGAACCAATGAAAAACTAAACATAGACTTCCTAGGACCTCTTCTAAGATCAAAACAAAATGACCTAAGGTGACCTTTCCTACCACAATGCGAGCATGTGTAAACATGAGGAATGTAACCCCAAGTGTGACCTTTTCTAACGTCCTTGGATAAAGTTGACCCTCTAAAACAAACAATGGTCTTGTCTTTAGAAATAGAAGCATTGGAACAAGACGAGTCAGAACCATTATAACAACTACTCGAGTCTTGTAAATCATTTTTCAATTTTAAAATTTCGGACTCAAGTAATAAATTCGATTCTTCATTTTTTAGAACTCTTTCATTAAATTTTCTTTATCCCTTAGAAGGTTATCGCGCTCCACCTCAATGTGAATAAACTTATCCCTAAGAGTCTTTTCTCGTTCCACAAAATCATTTATACAAATATTTTCTTCATCCGCACAAACTTTAAAATTTTTAAGGTCCTTTAACTCTTTTTATGAAATGAGGACTCGACTATCACTCTCTTTCTTGGACATTTCAAAAATATCAAAATTGCAATTCAAGTCCACGAGCTTTTCACGGAAGATATCTCTTTGAGTTTGCGATATTTGCAAAAATTCAATTTTAGATTTAAAACAAAAAAAATTATTTTCAAGAAATTTAATTCCTTTTGCAAATCTCAAATTTAATTCCGTTAATTTCTCATTTCGACTCGAAATCTCATTAAATTTCTCTCGAATATCAAAATCTTCGTTATCACTAAAAATAGACAACTTATCACAATTACGTCCCATTGAGAGATACAAACTAAATTGAAAGAGAGATATATGAAACACCTTTAAAACAGGGCAAATAAAATTTTAAAAGCTGAAAAATGATCTTTGACGCGATAATTCAGCGCTCCGGCTCTGA
Organism: Sambucus nigra; assembly: GCA_949130495.1. Lineage (NCBI taxonomy): Eukaryota > Viridiplantae > Streptophyta > Magnoliopsida > Dipsacales > Adoxaceae > Sambucus > Sambucus nigra. Next base: position 214,553,019 of record OX422214.1, on the reverse strand, counting down.
TTCTAATTTGAAAGCCCCAAAATTTTAAAATCTTCTTTTAAAATTAAATATTAATTTCGTTTAAGTGAGGAATGGGATGGTTCAACACAAAAATACAAACAACCTTCAAAGTTTAATTTCTTTCAAATTAAAATTAAACTAAACTAAAAGTGACATTAAATAGTTCCAGCAAAAATTTTCACTTAAACATATTTAATTTAACCCAAGTCCTAAAATTTGCCTAACAAGATTAATTTATTTTTCTATTTAGGCCAAACCAAATTTTATCAAATTAAAATTATCTTGACTTGAATTAAATTAAGTTAAACTTCACCCAAACTAATTTTAAACAACAAATTATACTAGTGTGATAATTAAACTAAATTTATCTTGAATTACCCTAAGCATGCGTTCTAAGTGATTTTTGCAAGATAAAGATAAACCAATCACACTATGTGCCGATGTAAGAGGAAAATACAAGTGGGAAAAAACTCGAATGGACCTAGCCTTTAGTCCATTAAATATGGATTTATTATTAGAAGACAGATGACCTACTTTCTCGACTCGATTCCGTCCAAGCCTTGATGCGTCTTCTTGTAACTACCTCCGCCTAGTTGATAACCATGAACTCCTCCACGGTCTTGGAATACACCGATGTAGCTTTTGGTCTCCGTCACCCTCACCCAAAGCCTTTCTTTAAGTGTGAACGCTGCAGCACGCAAATCTTCTTCTTTATGGGATGTAGAAAAACACCCAAACAACTCTTCAAATGGTAGAGTAGAACCCGGTGCCAAATAACTCTCCAAGCACAATGTATATATATGAAAGCTTGGAATTAAACAAGATATGGGTGTATGTGTTTTCAATAACTAATCATTTTAGAATCAAACACAAAAGAAACTTTTTCTCTCAAGTATATTTCTCTCTTTCTCTCTTGGAGGGAATAAAAGTTATGTCCAAAAATGTGTTTCCCGCACTTAGTTATGCAGAAAAAAGTTGAGGGAAAATAAGTGGGCAAGTGGGAAGTTATTAAAAGAACTGTCAGAAAACTAGTTCGAACGACTATGTTCGAATGAAACTTCTAATGATAATTCAGAACAAAAAAAAGCAAATTCTAGTTTGAAATCTCGTTCGAACGACATTGACTCTCGTTCGGATGAGATACAAGGTCGTTTGAACGAGCTTTCAAATGATATTTCAGGCCATGATTGTAGATAATTTCGATACGAACGCGTGGCCGCCAGTTTCGTATTTTTCTGATTTTTTTTGGATTTGATATGATTTTTCTACGGAAAGGTGTTCGAAAACAAAATCTTTAGAATAATGAATTCAAAAAAAATTTAACAAAAAAATACTAACACTCAAAATAAATTTCCAAGCCCCTATATATATATATATATATATATATATATATATATATATATATATATATATATATATATATATATATATGTATGTATATTAGTGCATTTATACCTTTAGGAGACATTGGAATCCACATGTTGATGATATGAAACTTAGCACGAAAATCGGCAAGGATATATTCTTCAATTTTTGACCGCTACATCTTCAACATACACTTGTCATAGGCTTGAAAGGATATAACATGAACATTATATCCCATGATACAAATTTTTTTTTCTGGAATTAAGCCAATACTACAAATTGACTCGATTGGAAATTTGTCCTTACATACTCCCTTGGAAATAGAATTACATATAGGTGAAATTGACACACCTACCCAAGGGTATGAAAATTGTAAAATTCAGCTAGGTTTTGGTTGTCTCTTTGTGGATTTAATAATTTTAGATATATGCGGATTCGATATCATTATCGGAATTGATGCATATTCAAAACATCATGCTTATATCGATTGTCATGAAAAGAGAACATATTTTCGAGACCAAGAAAATTGTTCTTTTATGTTTCAAGGAACTGGTCATTTCGAACCTTCAACCTCCCAAATTCAAAACTCCTCTTCTTACTTAATTCTTACAATTTTGTAAAAATTCGAGGATGTATTCCCAAAATAGTTTCTAGGTATACCTCCTTGTCGAGAAATAGAATTTACCATCAATCTCTACCTAAACACTTCTCCTATTTTGATACCTCTGTATCAAATGGATCCTTTAGAACTTCGTAAACATCGTACCTTATAAAATGATCTTTTTGAAAAAGATTTCATTCTCCTTAGTTAATCTACTTGGGGAGCACCTATATTATTTATGAAAAAAATATAATGGAAGCTTTAAATTACGTATAGATTATTGTAAGCTGAACTCGTTAATTCTTAAGAATATGTATCCTTTCCCAAAATTACCGATTTATTCGATCAACTTAGAGGAAAAAAAGTCTTTTCAAAAATAGATTTACGATCTGGTTACCAACAACTACGAGTAAGAGAAGAAAATATTCCGAAAAATTCTTTTTAAACTCGTTTCGGATAATTTAAATTTATCGTAATGTCTTTTGGATTAACCAATGCTCCCGCAGCTTTTATGGATCTCATGCATAAAATATTTAAACCTTTTCTTGACCAATTTTGTTATCGTATTCATTGACGATATCCTTATTTATTCTCAATGCCGTGTAGAATATGCCTAACACTTACAAACTGTATTAGACACTACAAGAAATCATAGATTGTATGATAAGAAAAACAAGTGTGACTTCTTGATGAATTAAGTAAAATTACTATGACATGTGATTTCTAATAATGGAATCTAAGTTAATCTAGCCAAAATTTCAGCCATTCAAGAATGGAAGCACCCCACCAATGTCACCGATATAAAGAGTTTTCTCGGATTACCAGATTATTATCGCCACTTTATAGAAGGTTTTTCTCGAATTTCTCTCCCATTACTAAAGATTACTAGGAAGGAAGTACCATTTGTATGGACTGTTGAATGCGATAAAGCATTCTAAATTTTGAAGGACAAATTAACTATCGCCCCTGTCCTAACTATTCCCTTTAGTGATGTAAGCTATGATGTATATATTGATTCCTTGTTGCAAGGCCTAGTCTATGTTTTGATGCAAAGAGGAAGAGTAGTGGAGTATGGATCATAATATATTAAGACCTATGAATGTAAATACCCTTTATATAATCTTGAGTTAGTCATCGAGGTCTTTGCTTTAAAGATATGGCTTTGTTACCAATACGGCGGTGAAGAATGTCAAGTCTTTTTAGATCATAAAAGTTTAAAATATATCTTCGCACCTTAATCCCTTATGAAATTGCTGCTACAATAGAGCAATATGATCTTCAACCAACCCCTCATTTTTCAAAATTTTCCAATATAATTTCTTATCTCGATTCGAGGAAGAATATTCTATCACAACAACCCCAAGATCCTTTTATATCTAAACAACAAGTCCATCATGGAACTCTAGACTTCTCATATGATAAGGAAGCAAACTTACAATTTAGAAATAGATTATATGTGACTGATGAATCATCTTTATGAGAATAAGTATTACAGGAAGCCCATCGTTCTAAGTTATTGATTGACCCCAGAAGTTCCAAAATGTATCATACATTGACGAAACAATATTGGTTGGTAGCCAAATATGAGGAATGGCATGACGAACTTTGTGAGAAGATGTCTTACTTGTCAACAAGTGAAGATAAAACACCAGTATCCTAGTGGACTTCTCTAACCTTTGCTAATTTTGGAGATCATATTACCATGGATTTTGTTAGTGGACTACCTCGTACATCCCAAGGGTAAAACTCTATTTGGGTGATAGTCGATCGACTTACAAAATCTGTCCATTTTCTACGAGTAAAAACCACCGATTCTTTTCAAAAGCTCAACAAACTTTACTTTCGAGAAATTATCCAATTATATGGAATTCCCCTATTCATTGTATCAGATTAAAATTATCATTTTGTAGGAAGATTTTGGCAAGACTTCAAGCTGTAATGGGTACCAAACTTCATTTGAGTACTGCTTTTCATCCTCAGACAGACGGACAATCTGAACGTACTATTCAAACTTTAGAGGATATGTTATAAGCTCGTACGTTAGACATGCCCGATAATTTGAGTCAGCATTTATAACTCATTGAGTTTTCATATAACAACGGTTACCAATCAAGTATCAAAGCCACTCCATTCGCTGCATTTATGGGAGACTGTGTTGATCGCCCGCATGTTGGACTGAATCTAGAAAAAACAAGCAATTTGGCCCTTAAATAATCCAAGAAACCACTGGGAAGATACATCAAATTAGAGAGAGACTCAAGATAGCCCAAGATCACCAAAAGAGTTATGAATACCATCGTGGTAAGCCACTAGAACTCCAAGTTTTCGACAGGGTATTTCTAAAGGTTTCTCCTTGAAAAGGGATTTTACATTTCGAAAAGAAAAGGAAATTTGCACCAAGATATATTGGACCCTTCACTATTATTAAACGCATTGCCTCTCTAGCCTATCAATTAGAATTACCTGTGGAGTTATCTAATATTCATAATTTATTCCACGTGTCGTAGTTACGTCGATATATTCCAAATCTAAACCATGTCATTATACAACAGGAAATTTTTGTTGAACCCAATCATGAGTTTGAAGAACGCCCTATTCAGATTTGGGATCGTCAGGTGAAAATCTTCGGGAATAAATAAATTCCCCTAGAAAAAATGCTTTGGGAACATCAAAATCAGTCAGAAGCTACATGGGAACCATAACAAAAACTGAGAAAACAATATCCCGACCTCTTCGAAGGTAAAATTCAAGGATAAATTTTCTTTTTAGGTAGGTAGATTGTAGCACCCGTACATTTCAACCGAGCTAGTTAGTGTCAATAAACTAACTAAAATTCCCATTATATCCCTTATGTGTTATTCAAGCCCCAAAACATACAAAGATGAAACTACATCATTAAACATATCACTTGGTTCAAGTACCCAAGTACCCCCTAAAGTTTTAAATTTACTAAAATATCCCTTAAACTTTTAAAACAACATAACTTAACCTATACTTAACATCTAGACCCAAACTTTATATCAAATCAAACCTCTAGACTTCAGCTAATTAGAATTTACAATTACAACCCTTGAACTTTCATGAAATTACAAAATATCTCTAAAACTTGAAAAAATCCCATATTTAATACCAAATAGATATAAAAACTTCAAACTCAACATTTACACATTACCCCACCCCCCACACATCAACCTACACATGGATAGAAGAAGACAAAATCACATGATTACACCATGTAACCATGTGTAGTTTAAGTTTTCACAACTTTATCTTCTTAAACAAAGTTATAATCCACCTCCTTTCTCCTCCAATGATCTCCCCTCACCTCATACTATAAATCCCCGACTATCAGAAGCAACGAACCCCCCCGAGCTTGCCCAAAGATTAAAATTTTCCCTCCAATCTAGTATTCTGTCATTTTATGTGTTGAAGTTCATTATTACAATTCCAATGGTTTTCTGTGTTATTAGTAGGCTCATATAAATCAAAACAACCAAACTTTTAAGTCCAAAACAGCCTCTGTTCAAAGAAACCATAAAAAACTTCATTAAAACTTGAGCTTTAATGGTAGAATTTGATTCCTACACTCTGAATCAGTTTCAAAGTGAGGAATAGGTTTCTTATGAACTTAGGAGCTCAAAAGCAATCGTTGTTTTAAAAAAATCATAAGTTTTGAGCCTCAATTTCTCAAAAGTGTTTTCTGTTTCAGAAAAATTAAAACTTCAAATTCTCCCAAACCAGACCACCTCAATCCTTCAAACCTAAACCAAATCATTTCTTAGGATGGCAGAAATACAACCATATCCGTAAAACCCTTTGTAATATTTAGTAAAACTTCAAAATTTAGTCAAATTTTCTAAACACACAGAGTATTTGTAACTCTATGAATACTGAACCTCAATCCATGACACTTATATTTTTAAATTTCTTATGAAAAATTAGGTTAGATTGGTTCAAGAATCATCTCAAATGGTTTATAAAATTAGAAGTTATTCAAGGTCAAAGTTTTTTCCAACTCTAGGTTAACTGTCAAGAGGTTGAACATGAACTTTTCAACCAGAAACCTTGACCAAGCACGTGAGGGCGCGTGGCCAATCAAATTTTTTTGATTTTTTTTCTAATAATTTTATTAAATTTATTTGGTCAAAATAGTATAAGATAAGGAAGTTTTTGGTCAATCCTAGCTTAAGTTGTAAATAATTAGGGTTTTAGGTTATAAATATATTCTTTTAATTTCAAATTGGCCCTTCCTAACTTTTTCAAGTTGTGAATTTTAACCCCAATATTTTTCTACACTTACTTTGATAAAGTTTGAATAAAAAAATCTTCTACACCAAGTTTAAAATTTGACCACAAGCCTTAAATTTTAAAGCCCCTCAAATATTTAGAAATTAGCCCCTAAACTTTAACAAACACAACTTTCTTAGTTATTTTCACCAAACCAACATTATTATAAATTACACTTACTCACAAAAGTGTTTATGTACAGATAATCAAGTACCGACCCCTCCCAATCTCCTCTTCAATCACATTTAAACTTGTTCAATACTTCGCGCAAGTAGGTTTTACCCTTTTAATAGTAAATTTAGCGTACTTGTTTAAACTGCTACTGATATCACTATGTGATAGCCCTACTTGATTCTTAGTATTTATAGAAAATGCCATACTAAATATGTTATTATGCCTTTGGTACTTTTAATTATGATCAATCAGATCAATTTGTACCCTTCTCACCTAATAGCCGATATCATGAAAATCATTGTCATGATTGAATCAGTTCACCGTGCACCTCTATGCATATTATTTATTATTGAAGCATTTGAATTAACTAGGGAGTAGACGTCGTGTTGTTCCACGGAACTTTTCTACTTATCATAAGGTCTCAGATGATTGAGAGTCTAGATTTTAGTTACACACGTATGAGTGCCGGTTTAATAGTGTGCCTAGTCAGTTACTTATCCCCAAAGGTTTTGGGTTAATTAAAATGTGGTTATACTGATGACGGCTCATTTATTTCTGTACCCATTTGTAATCTGAAAAGTATGGGATTATCAACTTAAATTCCTTTGCTTTCTCATTATACAAATTATACCCTGTTATTATATCAAATAATTAATTCTATATACACTCGAAGCTTCTATCTACATATAAATTGTTATAAAATGTGTAAGATTTACTTAGCATATTTGTGCTAATTTCTTTTTCCTCCAGATGTCCTAGGAGAAAGAGGATAGTCTCCCATCCCTTTTTTTGATAAACACGGACCACATATTTGCTCATTTAACTATATGGGTGGAGACTAAAGAAGATGGGAGCAAAGAGTGGCAGTTTTCGATGACCTACTTTATTTTTCAGTTTGAGAATAATATATAATCCAGACATGTGGTGGTAGTAGAATAAGTGTGCGACGTTACTTAATGAATAAAGTTTTCTTTTCCGCCTTAACGTTAATTTATTGCTTTATTACTCTCTTGTACATTCATACCAAAACATAAATCGAGTGAGTAATTATTTCGATATCAAAATAAGCATAAATTAAACAAACATTGTGTAAAATTTAGTTCCAATTTTATCTTGACTAAGCATGCATCTAGGTGAATAATAAGAATAAAATAAAAAATCACATGCCATGGTGTACGGTGAATACCCACAACGGGAAAAACCTCGTACGTCCTAGCCTACGCAAAGTCCATTGTGATATAAGATTTACACAATAGTGCAAGCGAAACTTACTCATAAACTCGATGCTTTCAAGCCCGATGCAATCGTTACTCCTTGAACCTTCTTCACAGAAACACCCCTGGAATCCACAAACAATCTCACAATGCACCTCTCCTGCATCTCGATTTCCACCGATCTCTAATTTGAATTCGTCACCGTAGTCACATGGAATGAACCATGACAAACAATACTCGAACGAAGTATAGTAATCAATCTTGGTTCTTAAAACATGAGACCCAAACGAATATATTACATTAAAACTCAGATCTCACAAACTTAGGTGTAAGCGGGGTTAGAGTGTATTTGTATTTTCTCTCTAGAAAATAGTTTTTGAAACCTTTATTTTTTAATAAACTGTTGTTCCCTATGTTTATACAGAAAACGTGAAAAAGTGGTGGCATGAAAAATAAGGCAACTCTTTCAAACAAAAATGAGATCTCATTCAAACGAGTTAGGCCATCTTATTTTGAATGAATCCAAGTCGTTCCAATGAGACACCAAAACTCATTAAAACGAGGTTCGCCCGAGCTTGAATTGAATACGTACTGTCTTAGGCAAAATGTACTCGTTCGATGACCGTTTAAAGCTCGTTCGAACGAAAACCATAATCTCTTTTGAACAAGATACACAACTCATTCGAACAAAATACATAATCTCATTAGAACGAAAATTCAATTTCGTTTGAGCGAATTAAAAACCCCAAAATATTTTTCTTAAAAATCCTTTTTAGAAACATTGCCTCTTTAAAATATAAGCACCCAAACTAAGAAACCTACGGATTAACATAATACACTAAATATACGTTTCTTGAGATCCAAGGATGAAGATGAAACTCGACATGAATTTGATGTCGTTTTAACTCGGGTCGCTTCATATCTTCACTATATAGATTTGAAGGTACAAACTGCCTCATCGCTAAACTATGACTCTAACATTTTTTTCCAAATAGAATAAAGGCAATATTACAAATTATACTATAAACATTACAAACCTGGCACAATGAAAAAAAAAATCTCTTAAAAATCTCCCCCTTTGGCTATTCCAGGTTAAAAACAAAAATAAAAACCCAATCCATGTCCCAAAAGGAAAAAAAAATACAAATTGGACTTGACCGACTCTATCTCTTGAATATTTTCTCTTGTAAAACTTTGTCTCATCGTCTCTCAAACCTTGACACTTAACACAACTTTCAAATGCAATGGGAATGTAAAATATATATCAATGCTAACCAAGAATTCCTAATATATGAAATACCTCCCCCATAATCGACTTTGACCCCTTTTTGTATAATAAAGAAAGGTGAACATTCATAATATTAACCTAGATGATCATTAAGTGAAAAAAATTATATCATGCAATGTGAAGTGAAACGACAACGATAACCACCACCGGCAACACAATTACCAATAATCCAAAAGAATGAAATAATGATGATCTGGATTAAATGCATGGAAAGATTCAAACAAATACCATATATATACGAAATGGTCCAAACAAAAGCAATTTTTTTTCAAATTAAATATTAAACATAAACAAGTATAACACAAATTTAAGCATTACAACAATTTTAGTCAAGTTATGATTATTATAACCTAAACATGCATCTAGGTGAGTAAAAGATAAAATAAGTAAATCAACCATAACACCCAATGTACGAGAAAAACCCAATTGAAAAAACCTCGGATGATTTACCATGCAAAATTCATTAAGTATGGAATTACAAAGGATATGATAGAAGACTTGGAACAAAAACTTAATGCCCTCACAAGCCTTGATTCTCTTTGTTTATCAACCTCCACCAAGTATCATGCAAGAGTCCACTCGAACACTGCTACAATGTGGGAGTCCATAAACGCCTCGTATCCACCAAACAACTCAACAACCGTCTATTGATGCCATCGCTTGTTCAATGTATCACCACACATGGAGTTAACTATATGTAAACAAAAAATATGATGCCATCGCATGAAACTATTCTCAATAGATGTAGAGAATAAACCGATGGCGCTCACAAACTAGGTCTCAAAGCATATTATGGTGAATCTTTGATTTAAAACTGTTTGGATGTACACTAGGGTTTGGGTAAATACGGGGATCTTTTTGAGAGAGTTTGGGAACTCAAAAGCAATGAAGAAGTCTATGAGAAAACTTTTTTTCTGCACTCTTATTTATAGGAGTTTTTCTAAACATGAGGTAAGCACGAACAATAAGTTTTTCATTTAAAAATGCATGGGTCGTTCGAATGACTTTGAACTCGTTTTAATGAAGTATATGATTTCATTTGAACTAGTATCCAATAGGATACCAAAGTTGGTTCATTCAAAGTTCGTTGGAACTTATTCTAACAAGGTATCATATCTCGTTCTAACGATATACCAGTTCTTGTTCAAACGCCACCGTGAAAAAAAAATTCTAAAAAAATTAGAAAGGGATCAAATATTTTTAAACATTTTAAATCAATTTTATAAAAACCTAACACCCAAATAACAAATATCCAAGGCTCAAAATATATATGCTTTCATACCTCAGAGATCCTTGGATCATGAAGACAAAAATGCACAAGAAACACGACAAGATGACGTAGATCATATATCTTAACCGTTACGTCTTCAAGAAACAAGTCACAGGCTTGAAATATCGACACACTCAAGTACAAACCTATGATTCAAAGAGTTTTGTCTAGACTCGAAATATGCCAAAACATATAAATTGACTCTGTTAAGAAATTTGTCCTTACAGTATGACCACAAAATTAAAATTTTCCCACTTATATGGCATAAATGTGTCTAAACCAAATATGGCATGGAGTGAAGAGGCATGAACTAGAAACAAATAAAATACATCGCATACACTCATTATAATTCAAGGTGTTTTATTTGATCGTCTTAAATTGTCAAACTTAGATTTAGCCTCATGTGACAAATAAAGTAAACTCAATATGAATAAATGAACTAAATTCACATAAGCCTAGAAAATATTGATGATTCTCAAATCAATAGAGTGTTAAACATTAAGGATAAAATATGACTCATTGTGCAAACCCATTGTTCTTTAACTTATAACACCCTTAAAAATATAAATATCAATTTTCCTCCTTTTAAAGATGTCAAATTTTGATGATCAATCTCTAAACTTTAGCCTTGGAAAATAGTTTCTTTTCTTTTTCTTTTTCAAAGGCTCTTGCCAATGGTGGCCTTTTATGCAAATGAGATTTATACCCTTCATATCACTTTTAATTGCACACTCTTATTTTTTCAACCTAAAAACATTGTCACCCTAATGGTTCTTACATGCACAAATCCCCTAGATAGATATATATGCATTTGAATAGATTGGTAGGAGAATAACTCACTTAGCTCATGCGACATAAGAAGTTAAATTCTAAAAGAGCTCGTGAAAGTGTGTGCGAAGGCATATACTTAGATGAATCCATTAAGAAAAAATAAGAACAACTCTATGACAATGCATGATTAAGAAAAAATCCAAAACATTTTAAGTCATACTCTAATGTCCTAACCATATAGATTACATGGAATTAATGGGATTAAAACATACCAATATGCCATAAATATGTGTAAAACTACTATATAAAAGAAATAAAAAATCTCTTTGAGTTTTTAAAAATTTTCAAAAGAAAAGATGGCTTAAAATAAAATAAAATATTTTTTTTATTATTTATATAGACTCAAAAATTTGAAGAATATAAATGCAGAAGACACAAACATCATAGAATTATTTATAACTTATAACATGAAGAACAAAATTAGTGTATGAAAAACATGCAAACACAAGCACTTATAAGATATAGCATGTGATGAATCATGTGAAAGCATGCGAGAATCAATAAGTCTAATATTAAGTTCCTCTAAATTATATTTTCATATCTAAATAGATGATAATTTAACGCCATGGGTTTGGGGAAACATGGTGACACGAGACTTATACTTCCAGGGACCTCTTCTAAGATTAATGCAAAACCTCCTAAAGTGATCTTTCCCACCACAGTGTGTGCATGTGTGAACTCTTAAAAAGATACCCTTAGGTTGACCTTTGGGAATGTTATTGGAAACAAATGACTCTCTCATAATCTTGGTATTAACTTTAGGAATAAAAGCATTGGGATCATTGAAGCCTAGACATACCTTATCATTTTGATTTTGACATTTCTTAAAATTTTATTCAACCTTTTCGACCTATATTTTAAATCAAATTTGATCCGACTTGAGTCTCTTAATTAATCTTCTAACTGCAAAATTATAGACTCAAGGAAAAGTTTAGACTCATAAAATTCTAAGGAATCCTTTAAATTTTCAAACAATCGATGAAGGTTGTCTCTCTCCTCTTAACATATTAAAACTTTTTCCTAAGTGCCTTCTCTCGTTCCCTTAAATCCTCAATCAATTTATCATTGTTTCCTATGGCATATTCCTTCAACTTAGCCTCTAATTTTAAGTTTTCCCTTTTCAATTCCAATGACTCCTCATACAACTCACGAAAGCTAACTTGAAACTCATTCTCCTCCGCATCACTGATCTTCTATTCACCTTCTACATCACTAGCACGGGGGTCTAAAGACCAAACCTCAAAACTGTCCTGCACATGATTATCTTCATCGATGAAAGATTTTTATTTAGACTCGTATAAGTATCCATGAAAGCGGTTTAGTTATGCTCCTAAAGATAATTGGGTTCCTCTTCGACTCATTATCACTAAGGGTAACATTGTAATCTTTGGGATTTTTACATTCCTTCCCGACTTTAGTGGGACAGTCAGAAGCATGATGCCCAAACCCTTGGCACTCATAGAACTTGTCCTAATGATCTATGTTTTAGGGTTATCCCTCTTCTTCATATCATGGTCGTTGTTTTAGTTTTGGATTTCTTATTAAAATTATTATCTATTATAAGATTAATAAATTTTGTGAACTTTTTTGCAGACCTAGCAATTTCTTTGAGTTCAACTCAAACTCACTATCCAAATCCGACACAACCTCCTTACAAGTTTTTAAAAATAAGATATTCTCCTTATTTTATTTTTTTTACCTTAGGATGACACATGTTCATCTCATAGGTTTGGAATAATCTCTTGGACTCTCATAGTATAGACATCGCTAAGAGAATCTAAGACCGTGACTTTGGCATTAAATTTTTCTGAAAAAGATCTTAAGATTTTTCTCACAACTCTTGGTTTAGGGATAGGTTCACCTAGGTAAATGAGAAGTTAACAATAAATGATAGTTTAGAATAAAATTCATTAAATGACTTATGCCCTCTCATTTGAATCATTTCAAACTTAGTTGTCATATTTTGCAACTTAGAAACCCTAACCGTATCAGTACCCTTATGTGTGGATTATAAAATATCCCAAGCATTTTTTACTCTCTCACAAGTCATAATTATACTAAACTCTTTAGTAGTGACAACACAAGAAATCACATTCACTCCCTTGGAATTAAATGTTGAGGTATCTTTTTCATCCTTTGTCTAAAGGAAGAGCTTTAGGTAAACCACCGATATACCAAAATACACCCCCGACAAAGCCGAGGGTAATCTCATCCAGGATGAGGGATCAACTCTATTTCTACCCCCAAGGGATCATAATGAAGATAGGGGGTCAGTTAAGCTGACCTCATCATTGGCAACACAGTTCAGATGACTGGACGACCATATGAGGCTGACCCCACTATTGACAAGTCTAATGACCTGAATTAGCCCAAGCCTACGGGGATAGAAGCCTCGACTTAGGGGCTATTCGGATGACCAAACGATTGGTCGACCTTATGGGGTATGACAGTACAAAGATCCTACATCCAGTAGTCCAGACACCTAATAGGTCAGCATCAATCTCAGCCTCGGCCTGTCATCATAAACCGAGTGTAACACCATCATAGCGCGTGATTTAGGATACGTGGTATGATGCGCGTGGGACTCATGTAGCACGTGGACTAAAACGTTATAACAAGATCATTCCCTCACGTGAGGGAATATTATGTCATCATTACCTACAAGTGGCCCAGCCAGGTGTCAATAGGGGGTTGGTTAGATTATCATTCACATGCTCATTGCATATTTGGGGAGTACACTACACCCCCAAGATCTATATATACTTGTCATCTACAACCTTGTAAAGGGATCGATAATTGTAACCCTAACTGAAACTCTATTAGTACACGATAGAGATAGAGAGCTTATGTGCATTGTATCCAGGGCCATTAGTGCCCAAATTTAGTGGATCACACACTCACAGTGGATGTAGGCCAGATTAGTTGAACCACTATACATTATTGTCTCCATTCCTCTTCTACTCACCTTCTTCTATACAGATACTCATATACGAACATTACTCTATTACTGCCATTGTTGCTACTATTTGAGCTCATCACCTCTTATCTGGTGCTGCTGATTCTCAGCATTATAAGTTTGGAACCGTCTGTGGGAATGAGAAGTTATCTCTTCCTTTATACAACTTGACCTCACCAAAAACTCTGATTGTGAACCAGTTCTCCCCCTTCATGTGGAGTTGTTTCACCATTGAAAGATATGCATTAAGGTTCTCAAGCTGATGAGTATTTTGATCATTCAGCTCTTCATAACTCAAATATATGGCATCGAAGTTATTACCTCATCCTCTGCCGGCTAGTGGAGTAGGACTTAGTTACATCCATGTACCACCTCAGTCTGAGATGGCTGAGGTGGTTGCCCCTTGAAGTATTAGCAGTAAGACAACAGGTTATGCGAGAGCAATTTCCAGCTCTTAGTCAAAACATACTGATAGCACCCGGAGTCTTATCGAAGATGATTACTCTGGAAGCTTCGCCAGGACAACATGAGGTCAGAGGACCACCCCAGTCACCATGCAAAGACCTGCCACCTCTATAACGACGGAGGGATGTTGCTGACCCCCGATGTCTGCACCTGGGTAGGCAAGGAAACCTTTGCTCGGAGGATGGATATGATGATGTTGAAGTGGAAGAGGCTCCCATAAATGGTTGGGAGTCATACGAGGTCTCCAATAATACTGTACAACCCATCCAGAGGAGTTGAGGAAGGTGCGGAAGATAGAATCCCGATGATCGCCCCCGAGAGGCTCAATTTTTGACCGTCTGAGCAGTGGGTTGACCTTTAAGAGGTTGAGCCCAGGCAATGACCTGAGGGAGGGATTGTCCAGATCATGAAGTCTCGCATGGTCCAGAAAAGAGACAGCAGATGACTGACCCCACGAGGACAGACCCCCTATGGACAAGATGACGGTCATGGAGAAGTAAATAGCCGACGAAGGTCAGCTGTAGCAGAACCCTTAGTTCACCCCAGAGAAGCGATCGGGGATAACATCAGCCAGGACGACCCTATGAAGCCGTAGAGTGACTCAATTCATAGGCTGAAGAATAAAATTGGTGATATCTTAAAAAGTCGAGATCCTCTTCAAAGAGGATATTCCATAGGCTCACCCTTTGTGGAAAATATAGTCAACTTCCCAACGCCATCAAAGTTTAAGCCACCTACGACCACCCCAAGGTATGACGGGAGTACCAACCCGGTCCATCATATTGAGATGTACCAATTAGTGACAGACATATACTCTATCCCAGATGAGATGAGGTGTCATACTTTTTCCAGCACCTTGAACGAGGGTGCACATATCTGGTATACCTCTCTTTCAAAGAACTCCATTGAAAGCTTTAAGCAGCTAGTAGACCGGTTCATCCATAACTTTTGCTTCGATGTGAGGCTACAAAATAAGACCACTCACCTTCTCTATATTAAGCAGGGGAAGAACGATATCCTTAGAGACTATATAGCCAGATTTAACAAAGAAAAGTTAGAGGTCAAAGACAACGAAGAAAATATAGCCATGACAACCCTCATTGGAGGACTCCAAAAGGGGAAGCTATTATGGAAACTTGCTGAAGACCCCCCCGAAGTCAATGGCTGAGCTGTTAGCAACAGTGGGGAAGGTGATGAACGCCGAAGAGGTAATGGCCACTAAATACGAAGATGAGAAAGGAGGCACTAGTGGAGGTAAATACCAGACAAAGAACAAGGAGGGGAATACAATACTAGCAGATGACAAGTTTGAGGATTACACCCCTCTGAAGGTCAGCTGTGAACACATTCAGAATGAGATAAAGAGCGACCGATCCTTAAAATGGCCTGAGAAGTTGAGAGCAACACCCCCAAAAGGAATAAAAACCTGTGGTGTGAATTCCACCAAGACCATGGACACTTAACCGATAAGTGTTTTGCTCTGAAAGATGAAATTAAAAAAATGTTAAAATAAGGGAAATTAAGAAAGTACATGGACAGGGGTGCTTTCAAGAGCGAACGATGGGCTAACCCTAGGAAGAAAAGAAGCGATACATGCAGATAAGGTCCCCCCAACAGAAGAGATAACCCCTCAGAGGATGATGATGATCTTGACCTTCCATCGAGAGACGACCATGGCCCTGTGAAAAGACTTAATATGATCTCATTTGGTGTTAGAATGATCTCTGGGGGCCTAGTGAAAGGAGGATCAGAGGTTGCCAACATGAAGGCCCATGTAGCAGAGACCAAGGCAGTAACGAAAGATGTGCACTCAACCTCTATCGAAGCCAAGACAGAAAAGAAGAAGAAGGTTGATATGGATACTCTGATAGTGGGTTTCTCACTGATGGACTTCAAGGGCCTCTTAGCCCCACATGATGACCCTCTCGTCATCACCACCAAGGTGTACAGATGTGAGGTGCCGAGGATCTTGGTAGATGGGGTAATTCTGCAGATATGATATTTTGGTAGTATTTTAAGGCCTTGGGACTCAGCCGTGCTAGGATCGTCCCATACCATCATCCCTTGATTGGTTTCAGTGGGGAAAAGATACATCCCTTGGGAGTGTATGAGGCTGATGTAAGAATGGGAGACAAGTGGCCGAGATGGCTTACCAGGAAGGTCAACTTTTTTATAATGGATGGAAATGTCTTCTCAGCCTACAACATTATACTGGGACAACTAGCCCTCAAGGAATTTAAGGTCGTGCCTTCCACGGTTCACCAGATGATAAAATTCTCGACCCCTTATGGGGTGAGGGAAGTTCAGGGTAACCAAACGATGGAACGGGAATGCTACTTCAACTCAGTCAAGGAAAGAGAGACGCATAAGAAAACAACCACTACTTATAATATTGATACCCTTGACTCCAGGGATGAGACTAAGTTAAAGAAGGGATAAGCCGCGGAAGAGGTAAAATGCATCATCCTCAATAAGGATGAATTGAAAAAACCCGTCCAAGTAGGCAAGGCCCTAGAGCCAGATATAAAAGAAGATCTCATCAAGATGCTGGGGAGAAGACAAAACGTCTTTGCATGGAGTCATGCAGATATACTGGGAATTGAACCCCTAATCATGTGTCATAGGCTCAATGTGGTAGAGGACATCAAGACGACAAAGCATAAGAGGAGAATTTATTCTCGAGAGAAATATGAGGTCATACGGTATGAGGTCAAGAAGATGGAAGAGGATGGGTTTATAAGGGAAGTCATCTATCCCGAATGGCTGTCTAACGCGGTTATAGTCCCCAAAGTAAATGGGAAATGGAGAATGTGTGTAGAGTTCACTGACCTCAACAAACACTGGCCCAAAGATAGTTTACCTCTTCCCCGCATTGATCAGATGCTGGATGCTAATGCAGGCCATGAGCTAATGAGCTTCATGGATGCATATTCGGGCTATAACCAGATCTTCATGAACCCTGAGGACTAAAAAAAAATATCTTTCATTATTGACAAAGGGACCTACTATTATAGGGTCATGCCATTTGGTTTGAAAAATATAGGGGCAACCTATCAACGCCTCGTGAATAAAATGTTCAAGGACCAAATCGGGAAGTCTATGGAGGTTTATGTAGATGATATGTTGACCAAGATCTTGAAGACAAGGATTATATGGCCGACCTTGAGAGGACCTTTGACATGATGGACGAGTACCGGATGAAGCTCAACCCAACCAAGTGAATTTTTGAGGTTAGAGCAGGAAAGTTCTTGGGGTTCATTATCAATCAAAGGGGTATCGAGTCCAATCCTGAGAAGATAAAGGCTCTGCTAGAAATAAAGACCCTCAAGACGATTAAATATGTTCAGAGGCTCACTAGACGAGTGGCTTCTTTGAATAGGTTCGTATCCAGAGCCACAAACAAATGTCTACCATTTTTTAAGGTTCTTAGAAAGGCTTTTGAATGGAATGAAGAGTGTGACAACACTTTCAAAGAGCTTAAGTCCTACCCAGGTTACCCTTTATTGTTATTGTGCCCAGTGCAAGGTGAAAGGTTGTACATGTACTTAACCATCTCAGAGTCAGCCATTAGCACTGCTATTATGAGAGAAGAAGACGGGGTGCAGAAGCCGGTGTATTTTAATAGTAAATCACTCCAAGGGACAGAACAAAGGTACCCTAAGATGGAGAAGTTATCCTATGCTTTGATTCACGCCTCGAGGAAGATGAAGTCATACTTCCAGTACCATGCAATGGTCATCCTCATCGATTCCCCTCTTAGGCAGGTCATACACAAGACGGAGACGTCGGGGAGGCTAATGGATTGGGCTATAGAGCTGGGAGAGTTTGATATTGTGTATCAACCTGGGATGGCCATCAAGGGGAAAGCATTAGCAGATTTCGTGGCTGAGTTTACTTGGGGAGAGGCCGAGGCTGAAAATAAGAACCTCGATAAGATAAATATCTCGTAAGGTAGAATTGTTGACCCATCCACAGATAAGGCTGAGACAAGCGCCACCAGAGAAAAAGTTGTTGAAAATGAAGAAGGAAGATACCTCTTTAGACAGGGATCCCTCTCTGAGGGAAATTTCTCAGGGGGACAGGCTATGTGGAATCTCTTTATTGATGGGTCCTCCTGCGAGAACGGAAGTGGAGCTGGATTGATAGTATCAACACTCGACGGTACGAACATCGAATATGCCCTGAGGTTCAACTTCAAAACCTCTAACAATGAGTTGGAATATGAGGCCCTGATTGCAGGCCTCTCCCTAACTAGGTCTCTTAGTGTTGTCCAAATCTTGGTGCATAGTGATTCAAGGTTGGTAGTGAATCACATACTAGGAGCATACGAGGCTAAGGATGAGAGAATGACCAAATATCTTGAGAGAGTAAAGTCACTATTGAAAAGCTTCATAAAATTAAAGTTAAATAGGATACCTCGACTGGATAATGGTCGAGCCGATGTACTTGCTAGACTAGCTTCAGTAACTAGGACAAATATCAGGAGAACAGTTCCAGTGGAAATTCTGCTTCAACCAATGATTGAAGATACAAATGGAACACTTGGCTCATGCCTAAATATAAATAGGGAAGCTTCATGGATGGACCCTCTTGTCAGATACATTAAAGTGGGGGAGATGTCAGAATCAAAACCAGAAAGGAAAAAGTTGAGGTACAGAGCTGGGAAATTCACTATTATCGGAGAGATCTTGTACAAAAAGGGGTTCTTTCTCCCTTTGCTCAGGTGTGTCCACCCGTCGAAGGTTTCATATATCTTGCAAGATGTGCACGAGGGATCTTGTTCAAGACACATTGGGGGTAGGTCATTAGCTAAGAGGATAGTAACCCATGGATACTGGTGGCCGACCTTGGCGAAGGATGCTATGGCATATGTGAAGAAGCGTGATAAATGTCAGAGGTTCGCTACCATCCCTTACTAGACCCATTAACCTCTTACCTCCATCACATCCCCATGGCCATTTACAGTATGGGGAATCAATTTGGTAGGACTCTTTCTTAGATCTGTCAATAACTATCGATACTTGATCGTAGCGATCGATTATTTTTCAAAATGGGTAGAGGCAGAGCCAATGATCATGATCACCGAGTAGAAGACCTTCCAGTTCATCTGGAAGAACATCATATGCAGGTATGGTCTCCTCAATACCCTCATCTCAGACAACGGGACTCAGTTCAAGAATGTTTCCCTTGAGAAGTACTGTGAAAGGGTGGGGGTCAAGCAATTCTTTTCTACCCAGGCAGACCCCAAGCTAATGGGCAAACTGAGGTAACAAACCGAACAATTCTGGATGGGATTAATAAAAAACTCGAAGAGGCAAAGGGAAGATGGGTCGAAGAAGTATATGCTGTACTATGGGCCTACAGGACAACGACAAAAACTCCTATGAGGGAAACCCCCTTCATGTTGGTGTATGGCTCAGAGGCTCATAGAAATACGAAAGAAAGGAGACTTGATCTAGAGAAGAGAAGACGCTGAGATAAGACAAGCAGCCTACCAGCAGAGGACAACTAGGTTTTATAACCAGAGAGTAAAGTAAAGGCCGATCGCCGTGGGAGACCTAGTCCTAAAAAAGACTTGGCAAAAGCCTGACAAGCTTCACCCAAATTGGCATGGCCCATACAGGGACATTGATGAAGTTGTCCCTGGAACCTATAGACTAGAAAACCTTAAGGGCAACCCTTTGCAAACCCCTAGAATGCAGACCATTTGAAGAAGTATTACAAGTGAAATTATAGTTAATCTCTTGTTTGTTCATAATCATAATAAATGTTGTTTCATAGAACACTTGGCAATATTAATGAGAATATTCTATTGGCTCCTCATCTTGTTGTTCGTCAATTTAGATATTTGTTGGGGTAATTCATGCTAAGCTAAAAAACATCATTCGTGGTGAAATAGGCTTAAACGCTCTTCGGTGATACGATAACATAGATAGGGACGACCTCATCCATATATTATCAATAACATTGTGGGGCATTTAGTCGTGAAACATGATTAATTTGGTGGATATCCAACCTCGGCTATGATGAGGATAAATGATAGGGACGACCCTCCATTCACTCTCAAGAAAGATGAGGAAGGACTTGATAATTGAAAACACCATTAATTTGGTGGATATCCACCCTCAGTTATGATGAGGATGAATGGTAGGGACGACCCTCCATTCACTCTAAAAAAATACGAGGGAGGACATGATAATTGAAAACATCATTAATTTGGTGGATATCCACCCTCGGCTATGATGAGGATGAATGGTAGGGATGACTTTCCGTTCACTCTCAAGAAAGACGAGGGATGACTTGATAGTTAAAAACATCATTAATTTGGTGGATATCCACCCTCGATTATGATGAGGATGAATGGTAGGGACGACCCTCTATCCACTCTCAGGAAAGATGAGGGAGTAATTTGTAATTGAAAACACCATTAACTTGGTGGATAACCACCCTTGGTTATAATGAGGGTGAATGGTAGGGATGACCCTCCATTCACTCTCATCATAGACGAGGGAAGACTTGAAGGATGGTTAGCACATTAAAAAAGAGCGAAATAGAGGACCAAATAAAAGTAAGGGCACTTTCATTAAAAACACTAAGAGTTATAATACAGAATGTTCAAAAGATGGCAAAAATAAAGTTATATTAGAGGGTATAGGTCACAGATGACCACCCTAATGAGCTGCCTCAGAGGGTAAGACAGGGTCAACAATATTATCCTGGGGCCGATCCTCAGATGTCTCGGTCCCCTCAACAGCCGTCTGAGACTCCACGAGGGACAGAGACTCGACCATCAAAGGGTTTTCTAAGTCTGCAGCTTCCAGAGATGGGTGAATGGCTAAAAATGCGTCTGAAAACTTTAAGACGACCCACCGACAAGTTTTCTTGATCCCTATCTCTAGATATTCAAGGCCAAAACCTTGGAATTCATCTGAAAGCTTGTTGGCCTCCACAATATCAACTCCAACCCTATGAATAGCTGCCTCTAGGTCTGATTTGAATTGTATTGCTTGATTGGTCAGAGCCTCATCCTTGGCCTTAAGAAGATTGTCTTTCTGCGTCAACTGCTCAGCGTGCTCCTTTTTAAGATCCTCGAGAACTCTGGAATGGTCAGCCATCACACCCTCCAACTCCTCGCTCTGAATAGCCGTCTCTACCTCTTGAATTTTTGGGTAATTCTCAGCCATCCACTTCATGGCAGACATAAAAGCGCAGACAGACTGAAACAACGAGGGAAAAGTTAGACGAGGTAACAGTTGATATTTATTGAATGATAAATAAAAGGGATGTGATAAAAGTACCTATACCAGACTGTGAAGCCCAAAGTCGTAGACTTTGGGTGGGGGCATCTTCGCCAAAAAGTCATAATCAGACTAAGACGGGGCGGAGAACATGGCCGCCTTAGCAGGCTTTCTATGGGTAATCAGAGAGGTAGGATCAGCCTTTAGCATGGTCAGGTTAGTCGACCATAAATCATCTAGAGAGGAGGAAGAACTCGTCCCCTCGGTGCGCATATCTGTGGCATCCACCCTTGTCCTCGTGGTGTCATCGCGCTGACCCTCAGTAGGAGCGTCTCTCTCTTTCCTTTTCCATGAGTCCACAAGGGTCGAACCCACAATTATCGGCCCCACGTCGGTTGCTTTCTTTTTTTGTTATTAAGGACGTTTGCCTTTCTTCTTAAGACCAATCAACAAACTTGGAGCCGATATTTCCCAAAGTGAGTCAGATATGCCTGGAGGATGACCTGCAAAGATAAGACATATCAGATACAAGTAATAATAACGAGGGAATACTTGGAAGAAATGGAAATAAAAAGAAACTCACATAATTCTGTCCAAGGACCAGCTTCTTTGAGGAGATGAGGGGTCATTAAATCTTCAAACTTGGGAATCGCACCCTATTTCCCCCACTCCCTTAGATAGTCGACTATAACCCTCTCGTCTAAGCTTAGTCCAGGGTCTGAACTTGCTTTCATAGAGGGGTTAGACCATACTCTAGGGACCCTCGGGCTGTCTTCAAGGGGATCAACCCCGATGGGGAATTCCCAATCCCCCAGAACAAAGAAGAACCTCTTCTTCCAGTCGTGGTTAGAAGTTTAAGCAACATGAATAAGTTTCTTATCTGATCTCCCCCAGATGGAAGTACCCAGGTTGCTTGGACGAGGAAGTTATACTGTAACAAGCTAGGAACAGATCAGCCGATGGATCTTCAGTAAATGTGTTCTTTCAGAGGGAGATATAGCCGAGGATGATCCTCCAGAATGTTGGGAAGGAGCAACCCCAAGAGCAGATAGTATGTTAACTATGGCAGGATGAAGAGGGAACCTGACGCCGACCCTAAACATCTGCTCGTACACAGCGATTTCTCCCTCTCTCCCTTGGAAGACCTTCTCATCTTCATCTAGGATCCTCATAGTTACATTGGGCACTACACTAAATGAATGTATCCAAAATAAGAGATCACGGTTCTTGATAGATAAGACATAGGCCGAGGATGTTGAAGTGTCGACCTCTTCCTCAGCGTTTGAACTCTTATTTTTGTCCTCCGCCCCACTACCCTCATCCTCACTTCCCTCGTCCCCAGCTGCATCGGCCTCTTTATTATCAAAGCATGGGGTCCACCTGGAAAAGTGGCTTGGAATTTAAGTGGGGACATGGCAGTAACAGGGATAGCTTCAGGGTTAACTGTTCCCTCGACCTATCCGTGGGAGTTAAGGCTTGAGGGGTCGTCTCTCCCAGAGGTCTCGACACCAAAAGAAGACGACGCTTTGGCTCGCCTATCCATGACTTCTTCTTGACTCTGACTCTCAGACGGACGATGGGATGACCTTAAGGTCTCCGAGGGTGATGTTAAAACTGTAGCTAATAGAATTGGGAAATGGGTTGTACCCAGACAGGGTCGTCCCTATGTCTAGACTCGTTCTCCTATTCTATTCTCCTAATCTCTACAAAGAACCTCTCTCTTAAAGTTTGAAACTGCTCGGCTAAATTATAATGCCTTTGATGCATTAAAGGGGAGACCCAACACTTGAGGATTTTTTCAAACAACCCATAAACAAAGTAAATAGTTGACCAAGTTAACTTCAAGATCTAACTTGGAAAAATAAAAGGTTTCAAGGATGAACGACCAAGAACAGGAGACCTAAAGTTAACTGGAGAAGAAGACTGGAGGACCGAAAAAAGCTACAAATCGATACTTAACCACCATAAAATAGTGTGGGAGGGACCCAAGAAGGCTTACCACTCGGTTTCTAACCCTAAAACGATCGAAGAAAGGTGGATACACGCCGAAAAAAGGGAAAATAGAAACCAAAAGAAACTTGACGAAAGAGATAGAAAATGGAGAGAACGGTGGATTAATTACCTGGAAGAGGAGATCGAAACTGGAAGAAAATTTGGAGCTTTCACGAAAATGCAAGAATGGAGGTTAATTGCCAAAGTTAGAGAGAGAGAGCGCGCGAAGAAGAAAGTAGAAGAAAAAGGAATAATCGTTTGAAAAAGGTTTAAATACTTTGCCATTAATGGGCCTAATAACCAAAGCGGTACACAACCCACGAGGAGAATCATTATTAGGGCACAAAGTCCCAGGTGTGATGTGCAGCCGTCATTTTTGAGGAACACAAAATGATGATTGACACCTGATAAATGTCACTCATCAACCTGACCACTCATCAACTCGACATCCAAAGACAATATTACCCCTCAACCATTTCAACAGCATCGATGGCTAAGGGCTAGGGGTGATTGATATACCAAAATACACCCTCGGCCAAGTCGAGGGTAATCTCGTCTAGAACAAGGGATTAACTCTATTTCTACCCCCAAGGGATCATACTAAAGATAGGGGGTAAGCCAAGTCGACCCTATCATTGGCAACACAGTTTAGGCGACCGGATGACCCTATGGAGGCCGACCCCACTATTGACAAGTTTGATGACCCAAATCAGCCCAAGCCCATGAGGATAGAAGCCTCGACTTAGGGGATATTCAAATGACCAAGCGACTGGACGACCCTATGGGGTACGACAGTATGAAGATCCTACATCTAGCAGTCCGGACACCTAATAGGTCAGCATTAATCTCAGCCTCGGTATGTCACCATAAGCCGAGGGCAATAGCATCATGGCGCGTGATTTAGGAGACGTGTGGGACAATGCATGTGGGACTCATATAGCACGTGGATAAACTCTTATAACAAGATCATTCCCTCATGTAAGGGAATATTATGTCATCATTACCTACAAGTGGCCCAACCTGATGTCAACAGGGGGTTGGTTAGATCATCATTCACACGCTCATTACATGCTTTGGGAGTACACTACACCCCAAGCCCTATATATACTTGTCATTTACAACCTTATAAAGGGATCGATAATTGTAACCCTAGATAAAACTCTATTAGTATACGAGAGAGAGAGAGAGCTTATGTGCATTATATCCAAGGCCATTAGTGCCCAAATTTAGTGGATCACACACTCACACTGGATGTATGCTAGATTGGCTGAACCACTATACATCATTGTCTCCATTCCTCTTCTACTCACCTCTTTCTATACAAATACTTTTATACGAACATTACTCTACTGCTGCCATTGTTGCTTCTGTTTGAGCTCATCACCTCTTATCTGGTAGTGCTAATTCTCAGCATCATCAACCATCTTCAGTGGGAGGAGACCACCCTTACTACACCAAATTCCAAACCTTGTCATTAATAAATTTAATGAAAATCTCATCTGCTCGAGTAGGGATATTTTGAAGCGTCAAACATCGGAGGCCGGGTAATGGAATTACCTTCATGATTAAAATACGTCCAAAACCCTAAAATGCACAAAACGGATCAAGATGATAATTTAATGCACCCGCTCTGATATAAATGTGAGAATGCAAGTGCGTGTAGTTATTTATTACAAAATTCCAAATTATTAATCAATTTAAAAAAATCAAGCGATAAATTATCCTAATCTCAAATTAAACACATATTAAACAAACATCATGTAAGTTATTGTTCCAATTTATCTTGCCTAAGCATACTTCTAGGTGAATAGCAAGAATAAAATAAATAATCACACAACTCCGCGGTGTACAAGCAAAACCTATAATGGGAAAAATCATTGGACGACCTAGCCTACGCAAAGTCCACTATGATATAGGATTTATATAATAATGACATACATACTTACTCACAAAATCGATGCCTTCAAGCCTGATGAAATCTTAACTTCTTGAACCTTCTTCACAATAACATCAATGGAATCTACCAAAATATTCATAATGCAGTCCTCCTGCATTTTGATGTTCACCAATCTCTGACTAAAATCCTTCACCACAGTCATACGGAATCCACCCTATCAACCAATACTCTAACGATGTAAAGTAAACAATATTGGTGCTTAAAACATGAGATGTCAAACTAATGTATTATGGTGAAACTTGGATCTCAGAAACTAGGGTTTAAAGAGGGTTAAAGAGCCTTTATATTCTCTCTCGAAAACTATTTTCTAAACCATTATTTTTCAATGAAATGATGTGCCATATGTTTTTTTCTAAAATAACATGAAAAAGCAATGGCATAAAAAATGAGGCAACTCTTTTGAACAAAAATGGGATATTGTTCTAACAAGTTAGGCCATATTGTTTGAAAGAATCAAAGTCATTTGAATGAGATACCAAAGCTCATTAGAATGAGGTTTGCACGAGCTTCAATTGAATATGTATTGTCTTCGACAAAATGTACTTATTTGATGTCCGTTTGAAGTTCATTCTAATGAAACCATAATCTCGTTTGAATGAGATATAAAACTAGTTCGAATGAAATACACAATCTAGTTAGAACGAAAACTCAATTTCGTTTGAGAGGATTAAAAACCATCTTTTTTTTCCAAAAAATTCCCTCATTAAAATATAAACACCTAAACTAAGAAACCCAAATATCAATATAATACAAAACAAACACCTTTCTTTAGATTATAAGGATGAAGGCAAAACTCAATATGAATTTGACATCGTTTTAACACGGGTTTCTTCGTGTCTTCACTTCATAGGCTTGAAGGTACAAATGGTCCCAGTCCTAACCTATGACTTGAACGATTTTGTCCAAACAGAATAAAAACAATATTACAAATTTTACAATAAACATTACAAACTTGACACAATGACAAATTTTGTTCTTACAAGATTGTATGTTTGGGGATTAGGCTGTCAGGCTATAATGATGGTATTATACTAGGAATATAGTATGACCCATGAAATAATTAAAAGATGATAGTTGAACTCACTTGTCTTTTAAAGGAGGTCATCTCAGATGCCCATCCGACTGGACAGTGTAATTATGGTCGGCTCCAGTGTCATAGGCGGTTGACTTACCTCAGTTAGCTCACAACAATTAATAATGTTACATAACACCGTTAAAGCAAGCATGTACCATGTGATAAGGATGACGTCAGCTGCAGTCACATTACACATGCACGTGGGAGATATAAAAATATTCCATCCATCTGTGCGTAACAAACTTATGAATAACCCTCATACTTGCTTGTAAAAGGTACACCTTCGTAACCTATAAAGGCATGACACATGTTCCACTCCATTCTCTTTCCTCTAACAACCTGTATATAACGCGCAATCCCTCATTGTAATGGGATCGAGATATATTTTTCATATCTTTATACTGTTCCTTTCTAGATTGAACACGAGAGCTTGTAACTACTATTTATCAATGGAGTTTTCCATCTAAATCTATACAATCAACACTAACACCTTTGGAAGCATGAACCTCTATAGGCTGAACCACGTAAACCTAGTTTCCATCTCTTTCTCCTATCTTTCTTTATTATTTTCTTAAGATTAGATTTTTTGTGATTTATATCTCTTTATTTGTTACTGTTTATAATTATTGTACTCTTGCTGAGGCTTAATTTGTATTATAGTTTTAGGTGATAACATATTGGCACCGTCTGTCGAAATCGGCAAGCCATTTGTTACTTTCCATCAGTATTGATTTATGAAGTTCGAGGATACTCAATTATGAGAAAATAGTGACTTCCAATCCGATTCATCTGTTCTTCATTGGGTTAGAGCCCATTCACATACAAATTTCCTTTCGATTATCTTTGATTCCTTGAATTCACCATCGAAATTAGTTTTCCTTACACTAAATCTGCCTTTTTCTGTAACTCTTACTAGAATGACTGCCGTGCTCTATTTTTGTGTTACAGTATTTTATTTTTCTTGGAATTCTATGAGAATGGGCAAAAACGTAGAAAGTAATAGAGCCACTGTGGAATCTTAACCTTCCATGCATATGGTATGGGAGATCTAGAGGGAATATTACAATACTTGGCTAGAGGACAAGAGGCAATGCAAGAGAGCATCAAACATGTGATGCAAAGTGTAGGGGTAGGGAAAAAGAGGCCCGAAGAGAACTCAGTTACTCTAGTAGGGGTAAAACCTCTCATCGAAGGTGATAAATGCCTCTTCTATCCCATATAGGGATAGGAGGCAAGCGCATCACGAGAGAACTGTGGAAAATCCTAGACAATTGGATTTGGGTTTGAAAAAGGAAGGTAGTAGGTTCAGGTTGTCTGGATCAGAGTGTGATGACAGATCTTATCACCTAAGGGAAACATCCACCATCGGAGTAGGTGGATATGATGACGAACATATTTACTCCTCAGAGCGCCCAAGCATTTTACAGAGGCTCGACAAAAGAGTTTATTTTGAACGATTGGGCCCAAGAGTTGCAAGGGCCCACCAATATAAAGATATAAAGGATCCCAAGTAGTATAGAGGAGATTCAAGAAGAATTGAGACCAAAAGGGTTGAATGCTCGGCTAGATATAGACCAAGCATGTGAGTGTCGACCAAAGCCGAGCAGACTTATCAAGAAGAGAGCTTAGCTAAAAGTCGAGGCTGAATAGAAAAGTCTATCACAGTGAAGGCCGAGAAGGAAGAACAACCATGAAAGGTGTCCATTAAATGATTAGAAGATATCTTAGGTGAGATTATAAATACAAATAACCTTTTACCGAGGAGTTTTGTGCAAGGGTCATAATTTACATCGTCAATTGTGGGTTATTCGACATTCACGAAGTTCAAACCGCTTGTCATCACTCCAAAATATAATGGAAAATCCGAACCTATGCTGCATGTGGACCAATAACAAGCTGTTGTCGATATTTACTCTAATGTCAATGGGATGCGTTGCAGAGTATAATCTAGTACAATTAATAGATCAACTTAAATTTTATATAATGGCTTAGTGAAATGGTAGATCTTAGACTTTCAATAACTTAACTATCTCTTCGTCAACAATTTATGTTTCGGTACAAAGCCAGGGAAAAGGGTGGTTCACTTGTTAAGCATCCGATAGAAAATGGATGAAATGACTAGAGAGTTCATCACACGCTTTAATACCAAGAATCTAGAAGTAATTGAATATAAATAGAATATAGTAATCATGGAAATCATGAGCAATTTATTTCCTAGAAAATTATAACGGGCATTGGATAAGGAGCTGCCGAGCACAATGATAGTGCTGTTAGCCAAAGTTGGTAAAATTATGAATGTTGATGAAGGAATGGATACAAAGGAGTTGATCCATTTTAAGTCTAATTCCAACAAGATTTTGGAAAAAAAGAAAGAGTCCAAGGATAACAAGAAGGATAGCAGGCCGAAAAAGTTCGATGAGTATACACCGCTCACCGTTGGT
Organism: Sambucus nigra; assembly: GCA_949130495.1. NCBI lineage: Eukaryota > Viridiplantae > Streptophyta > Magnoliopsida > Dipsacales > Adoxaceae > Sambucus > Sambucus nigra. The sequence goes on along the minus strand of OX422214.1, from coordinate 214,523,865 downwards.
GTCCACAAAATCTTGGATGAGATTTGAGGAAGTAACGATAAAAAATGGTTAGGTAAATTAAAAGTTACACCAAATCGGAAGGATAAAAGCAAGTACTTCAAATTGCATAAGGATCACAACCACAAAATTGACAGTCGCCTGGTTTTGAAGAACGAGATTGAATTCTCATCAGACGAGGCAAGCTGACAAAGAATGTTAATAAAAGTTATCGATTAGATAAGAAAGATGAGAAGAAACCTAGATGTTGATCAAAGTACCCTTGTAAAAAGGAATGAGCAAAGAAAAGGTTGAGACAACGATTCGGAGGATGATCTAAATCTGCCCAAAAAGTCTAAGAGCCTGTGTTCAAAATTAAGATGATCTATTTTTGGTGTCACTTTATAGTAGGAGATGATGTTGGTAGCGAAGACAAACGGTAGAGAGGAAATCATACCTCAACAAGGCGAAGGCTTGTGCTCATGTCAGGTAGATCCACTTGGCTGATGTCGTGGATGCTTGCCTCAAAAAGGTAAATAAAGATCATCTTATTATTGGTTTCTTTAAAGATGACTTATCAGGTGTACTTTATCTACACGATGACCCTTTAGTCATCACAATGATGTTGAATGAAAGTCTTTTAGTGAGGATTCTAGTCGGTAACAGCAGTTTAACTGACGTCCTATTTTACAGCTACTTCAAGAACTTGAGTTTGAGAGATAGTAAGTAGGAGGCATATCACCATCCGCTTATCAGTTTTTTAAGGGAAAAGGTATTTCCCTTAGGAACAATCGATCTTGAGGTGGTGGTCGACACATGTCCAACTTTAATAACAAAAACGATTCATTTTTTCATCCTAAACGAGAATACCCACTAGGCCTACAACATCATATTTGGTAGGGTCAGATTGAAGAAGTTTAAAGTTGTTATGTATACCTTTCACCAATGTCTAAAATTCCCTACAAGCTATTGGGCTAGTGTAATGAAAGGAAATCAAGTAGAGGCCCGCAAGTGCTACTATACATCGACGGAATAGGATCAGAAGAAACTGATTACTATTTATCAGATCGAGACGTTAGATTATTGAGATGCAGATAAACTAGTCAAGGGCCAGATAGTTGAGAATATTGATCCTGTGATGTTAGAAGATGATTAACTAGAAAGTAAAGACCATATCAGCTCATCACTGGATCCAACCCTTAAGAAAAAGTTGGTCGATATCTTGTCGAGAAGGAAGAATGTGTTTGCTTAAATCCATGAGGACATGCTTAGGATAAATCAAGAATTCCTTTTCCATGAGCTCAGCATAGTGAAGGAAAACATAGCGTGTTCATCTAGGAGAATAACATGGCTATTCGGGAGGAGGTTGATAAATTGCAAAAGATAGATTTCATTGAAGATGTCAAGTACCCATAATGTCTTCAAATGTGGTTATGGTCAAGAAGAAGTACGATAATTGGCGTATGTGCATCAATATGAAAGACCTAAATAAGGCTTATCCAAAGGACCACTATCCTTTACCTATTATTGACCAATTGGTCGATGGTACATCCGGGAACAAATTTTTTTGTTTTATGGACGCTATTCAGGGTCCAACCACATAAACATGAAGCAAGTAGATAGGAAAAAAACCTCATTTATACTAGTTGAGGCACTTATTGCTACAACGTTATGCCTTTTGGTCTAAAAAATATTAGAGGAACATATCAAAGTCTGGTGAATAAAGTTTTTCGAAGATCAGATCGTAAAAAACATGGAAGTCTATGTTGATGATATGCTAACCAAGAGAAAGAAAGCTGTTAACAATATTAGTGACTTTAGGTGAACTTTTGACTAACTAAAAAAGCCCCAAATAAAGCTTAACCCCATAAAATGTCTCTTCGAGGTCAAAGAGGGGAAGTTCCAGAGCTTCATAGTCAACCAGGGGGTATAGAGGCTAACTCAAATAAGATCCAAGCACTGTTTGATATAAATCCCCCCAAGAGCAAAATGAGATCCAAAGGTTGATAGGACGAGTAGAAGTGTTGAACAAATTCACGTCAAAACTCACCGTTAAATGTCTTCCATTTTTTAAGGTGCTAAGAAAGACCTTTGAGTGGGACTATGAGTGAAAATAACTTTCCTAGAATTGAAGAAGCACTTCGGATTTGCTCCTTTAGTGTCAAGGCCAGTCCTAGGTGAAAGGATCTATTTATACTTTGTAATATGAGAGTTAGTAGTCAGCTCAGCATTGATCCGAGAAGAAGCTGGAGTGAAGAGACCCATATACTACACTACAAGGTGCACCATAGAGCAAAAATATGGTACCCTAGGCTGGAGAGGTTATGCTTGGATTTGATTAAAACTTCCCGTATGATGAAGTTATACTTTCAAGCACATATAATTATCATTTATACAGGCCTTCCTCTACGATAATCTATTCATAAACTAGACAAATCTAGCAGACTAATGGTTTGAGTTATAGAACTAGGAGAGTATGACATACAATAGGGAGCCAGAACAACATTTAAAGCCCGCACAATAGCTGGCTTTATAACATAATTAACTTATGAAGAGAAGAATAATGAGTAGACTTTTATAGAAGAGATCTCAGTAGCGAAAATAGCAAAGCAGACTTGTACAAAAAAGAGCTCAGTAGTAAAGCCAATCAACCAGAATTCTATAAAATAAAGCTCGACAGTTCAACTAATTGAGCATAATTCTATGAAAGAGACCCCAATAATAAAGATATCCAACTATATCGATGACAGACCAAAGCCATCGACTTGAAAAGAAGAAAGGACTTGTGATCTAGAGAAAATGAATGAAAAAATTCAAAATTGGACTCTTAATTAAAGGTTGCTTTGAAGAAGAACCTCCAACTTGACAGTTATTTATGGATGGATCATCATGTACCAACGGCAGTTAATCAGGCTTGATAATCATGATACCTAATGGGGATAATGTGGACTATGCTCTTAAATTCCACTTTGAGGCTTCCAATAATGAGGTAGAGTATGAAGCTCTCATAACAGGCCTAGGGTTGGCATTATCACTGGGAGCCGAACAACTATTAGCGCATAGTGACTCTCAGCTCATAGTAAATCATGTCTTATAAGTTTATAAGGAAAGAAAAGAATTAATGACGAAGTACCTGGCCATGGTTAAAGAATTGTTGTCGAAGTTCTCGACTGTACAAATGGTAAGAGTACCAAGGGCTAAAAATTCATGAGCAGACGCACTCGCTCATTTGGCGCCGACCATTAGAATAAAACTGATAAGGACAGTACCTGTAGAAGTATTGATGCATTGAAGTAAAAATAAATAATGCATTTTTCATGACAGAGTTAGACATGGGACCATCCTCGATGGATATCATCTGAGCATATATAGAGATCGAAGAAGTTTTGGCAGATCTAAAGGAGTCGAGGAGACTCCGATACAAGGGGAAAACGTACATGGAATCCTGTTCAGGAGAGGATTTATCTTATCACTACACAGGTGTGTCTATCCCGCTCAGGTTAATGACTTGATAAAAGAAGTGCACGAGGGCTCGTGTGGCGCCCATTCAGCGGGCGAATCGATAGTGATATGAGTATCCACTCACATGAACTATTATCTCACCATGAAGAAAGACCTTGTAAGCTATGCAAAGAAATGTGACAAGTTTCATAGTTTTGTTGTGATACATAAAAGATCGGGGGTTATATTATCACCGATCACATCCCTTTTCCCTTTCACCATGTGGGTAACTGATCTGGTCGCCCCGGTCAAAGATAAGGGGTAGGTTCAAGTACCTGGTCATAGCAGTGGATTATTTCACTAAATGGGTTGAAGAAGGGCCACTGGTGGAGATGGCGTATGAGAAGGTCATCCATTTTATATGGAATAACATTACTTATTGGTACGACATGTTTTATGCCTTTATCACAAACCATGTATCTAATTTTGACAATAAAGATTTTGATGATTATTATAGAAGTTTAAAGATATAAAACTACACTCAACTCGTAGTCACCCACAGTGCAATGGATAGACAAAGGTAACAAAAACTTGAATTTCCTCTACATATGTTTTCATTTCACGCTTGACTGTATAATTTAATGTTTGTTCTGACGGTGTGAGAGACGTGCTAGAAGCCTAGGCTAAAAAGATCTTAGAGTCCAATATGTCAAAATACACGATCAAAATTATATGGATGACAAGATATGTCCATAACTGACTAACACAGGGATATATCCTAATACATTTGGTCGACTCTGGTAACTAATACTGAAACGCGATCAGGACGATAAAATCTATCCACATGACGAGTAAGCTTTCATAAGGATTGGTAGATCCCAAGTCAAGACAACTCAGGTTCATCCAAAATTAGTATCTAGTAAGGCAGATCAGGTCGACGAGATTCAACCATATGATTGTTAGACTAAACTACTAACATGACCATCTCAAGCGCTAAACATATAGTGAGTTGACATGGTAAGTAAATGAGATCCCCAGGTTAGTCCATAATACTAAAAGTAACTAGGAGGATGATGAGACCTGACTAGATTTACTTATAAAAAATATTCTCGCATAAACACTTAATTATAAGTGGTGGATAAAATTTAGCTAAACAAAATAACTGAAAAAAGGTAAAAACAAACGTGCATGCATAAAGACAAGAAATTGAATTGCATTCGATCTCAAAAGTTAAGCAAGCATAACAAAAAATATTCATTACAAAATTTCAAAATTAAAATACAAAATCTTCATGAGGACATAGAATCAGAAGTACTAAGCCACATTCTCAGTTCCTAGAGCAACCTCAGGAGTCTTTCCAGTCTTTGGATTTACTTGGGAAGTAGAGGCAACAGGTGCATTAACCATAACAGTGTCTTGAAGAATTTTATGAGTAACAAGAAGAGTAGTCTCTTTAGTAATAATCTCATTGACTTCATCAATATCATCATCTTCGACAGTAAACTCATCAACATCCATCAAGTACTTAGCGGCCAAGTGAATTCCTCATCACCGTCCTCCATTTTTTTTACAACATATGTAATATCGGGGTAATAATTCATAACCCTCTTCTTAAATTCCTTGGAGCCACTACGAAATAAGGTTATAGTCTCTATATTGTAGTCAGTAAATACTTTGAACCTTGAAATCCAAACCTATTTAGCCTTAACCAGTCCTCATTAGCTTTAGTGAGCTCCTGGTTCACCCTAGAAAGCTCCCGATTGGCCTTTTCAAGATCTTGTTTAGACTTAGTGAGCTCATGATTGAACTTTTTGAGCGCTGACTCAAATTTTTGAAATTTTATGGCATTAGTACCTTCTTGGTCCTTCAGTTTCTGGATGTCATTTTTTTCCTTGATTAGAGACAGCGTCTTAGTGACCACCTGGTCATCCCTCTCTTGGAGCACACCATAAGGTTTTTTCAACTCGTCGATGGATTATTTTAGATCATATTTCAGCTTTGCGTTTTCTCATAAAAATGTTGCGATGGTTTCTATCATCTCCTCATAGAAATGATGGTTGGTTACCACTTGGTATCTAAAGATAGTGGTTGCTATAACACCCTGAAAGAAAATATAAAGAGAATAGCATGTAATAAATAACTTTTCCAAGATAGACAAGGATAAATTTAGGAAACTTACCACCGATAGACGACGCTGAACTAACTTTCATAGGGCATCGTGGTCAAAGCCCATAAAAAATTTAAAATGCTTGCTATGCCCATGGTAACCGAGCAAATTAGTGGCATTATTCATGTGGTAGAAAATAGAATCTGGTTCATTTTTCAGATCCTCGATTATGATGGGATTGCTGGGATCGAACTTGAAGTCTTTAACCTCGCTATAACGGGAGGACAATCCCTAACCACGAATAAGCCGACGAGAAGGTCGTCCTACGATTCAAATCCTTTCCACACTAGAACCAACTGACCTAGCCTCATTCACCCTTGGGATTTATTGGACACTTTGGGAAGTGGGGGCCTCAAAGGAACTTCTGTCAACACCAACGGGAGGACTAGAAGGCATTGAAGCCTTCCCTTTAGATTTTTCCCTAGGAGAAGATTTGACTTTGGCTTTCTTTTGAGAATTAATATCGACTTATTTTTTCTCCTCTACCTCTGCCCTATTTTTGGTGTCATCTTTCTTCTTGGCTTTGTAATCTACATCAGCATTCCGCTTTACCTCGTGCTCAATTTTTTTTTGCAGCGGGCAATATCCATAGTAGCACGGTCAACTATATGAGATGCCATCCCACTAGAAGGCTCAACCATAAAACTCGAGGTGATAGGAGTGGAAGTTGCTTAAGAATCCAATAGTTAGTCATATCAATGTGTATAAGAAAAAGATAATTTGATATAGCAAAATCTTGTCACATGCTACAACTTCAACTTCAACACCCTGGTCAGCTTCAATAGGGTCTACTGTAACCAAAGGAACCAGTGTCTCCATAGGAAGAACACCACCACGAGGAGTGTGGTACTCAATGCATGTGAACTATTGGCCACAGATAAAAGGTCCTCAAACTTTGGGGGATTAGTCATATAAAAAGTTTAAACAAACTCTCGTAGAGTAGAAGGTAGTACATAAGGTTTTTTCACTGGAATATATCAACAAGGGTGTTAGTACAATATCAGTTAGAATGAAATCAGAAGGCAAATAAAGAAAAAAATACATGCTAATTTTGTTTAGCCCACACCAATCGTGAGGAGCCCTTCAAGACATATTCTACTCATGCACTTCAAACTCCCAGTCACCCGTCATAACACAAAATTTTATTTAAACTATGGTTTCTCGCATGGATAACCTTTACCATTCTTAAATGGAACTTCCTGGGTGCTAAGTAATAACACCCAAAGCTCTGGCATTGTTGTTTCGGCCATGGATGAACCTAAATATATCCCAGGTAAGATCAAAACTAGTTTGTGATTACCAAAACATCAATAATCCAAGAATTATCCTGTAGACATTAGGGGGAAGTTGGGTGGGAGAAACCCAATAACCCTTTAGGGTGTACCTTATAATTGGATGTAAGGGCAGACGAACCCCAAACTAAAGTGACCACAAGGGAAGGAAAATCCCATCTACATTGATACGATCACAAACCCTCTTATCATAATCAGTCAGCCTAGTAGTAATACTGATGTGAATGCCATACTTCGTTCTCCAATAATTTAACTCATCCTTAAGAACATAAAAAACATTCCATTTGTCGTCCGTAATTGAAGGGCCATAGGAGTTAGTGGAACTCCCATAGTTATCTTTTCCCCAAAAGATTCCTCAACAGGAGAAATGTAAGACACAAGTCTTTCGAATATGACTATCTCAATTGAAGCTTCCAAGTCAATGAGTGATTTGTCTAAGATCGTGTTCGTAAAATTTCCACCACCAGGTAGGTGGTCAACCTCATTAACTGTATCTGGCCCAAGAAACTCAGTATTAGGATACTTTATGTTTAAAGGTTGAAGAGCAGATCCAGTAGAGGATTGAGCATAAGGGGTATACCTAGGATAAGAAGGACTATCCTCAAGCCTAATTATACTTAGGGTGTGGGAAACCTCTCTACTAAGACACCATAGCAAACTCAGTCCAACCTTATAATGTTCTCTAACCACCTATTGACCCAAGAGTGGTCACTTATAAAGGTCCAATCAGATTTTGGGGCTTGATTGGAATTTGGGATAAATAAATACTTGCGGGCTATTTGGTTTCAGAATTCAATGATTTGGGAAAAATGAAACCCTAAAACACCTAAAAGCCTAAGTTTGGGAAACCCTAGGAAAACCAACTCAATGGAGTCCTAAAGTGTTCAAACTCTAGCTAGTGGTTAAATTAACTAACAACCACCAATAAATCGCAACTTATAAGGGAAAAAATTATAGAAAAACATAAAATGAATCCCTAAAAGAGAAACGACCCACCTAAAACCCTAAAAAAGCTGAAGATGATCAAAATAGTGCTAAAACTTTGTCAACATATGGAAAAAAATGGAAAAACTCACTAAAAATGGTTTCCAGGCAAGGAACCAATCAAAAATGGCAAAATACGGGAGGAGTTTTACCAAAGAAAGAGTTTAAGAATGAAAAGAACTTTCTCTCTCTAAAGTCAATCGCATGAAGAAAAATGAAGTTCGAAAGTTTAAAATGATTTAAAAATTTAAACTTTATACTTTTAGGCGGTAATCATTACCCCTATTAATGCAGCGCAGCACTTCGTGCATGGGGAAAGGAACTGACGTTTCACATATTAACACAAGCTTCCCCATGCATGCGCATCATAATTATGGCATACATCATTCCCAACACCTAACACGAGTTAATTTTACATACAAGCGAAAAATTTCATAAGTCATTCTGCTCGAAGTGAACCGAGAAGATTCAAAGATGACCAAAATTACGAAGGTCGTTATCTTTCTACCGATTAATACTTCACTCACTCAATCTACTCGGTGCATACTAGAAGAAGTAATACTTTAGAGGATTCAATGCATACCTGAATTGCGAGCAAAGTCTTGGGGGCTTTTGTTATACCATGAATATGGTACAACCCATTAACCAATTTGAAGATGACATCTGGACTCACTTGTCTCTTAAAGAAGACCGGATCAGCAGACCATCTAATCGGTCCTAGTATCACAGGTGATCGACTTAACTTAGCTAGCTCATAACAGTTAACACTATTACATAACACTATCAAAGTAAGTATGTACCATGTGATAGGGTGACATCAACAATAGTCATATCATACACACATGTGGGAGATATGATAGTATCCTCTCCATATGCGTGTAACAAACTCATGATTATGCCTCCTATTTTCTTGTAAAGGGCGTACCTTCCTAACATATAAAGGCATGGCACTACTCCCTCTCCATTCTCTTTCCTCTAACAACCTCTATATATTGTCCAATACTCATTATAACGGGATCGAGATATATTTTCCATACCATCATGTTGTTCTCTTCTAGAGTGAACATGAGATCTTGTAACTAATATTCATCAATGACGTTTTCCATCTAGATATATACAATTAACACTAACACCTCTGGATGTAGTCACCTTTTTGGGATGAACCACATAAACTTGGTTATCATCTATTTCTATCACCTTTCTCTAATGTTTTCTCTAAGTTAATTTTTTTACGATTTATATCTCTTTATTTATAATTGTTTATAATTAGTTTACTCTTGCTGAGGCCTAATAGATACTAGTTTTAGGCAGTAACAAATAAGGAAATTATTTTGAGTACATAATGAGCATACGCAGGGTCTCGGTCGACATTAGCTAGATATAGTGATGTGGTTATTTATATTGGTACATTGATATGGGTGGAACATCACGAGTATGTTGAGAGTCATGGAAAATGACTGTGAGACTATAGTGATATAAATTATGAGGATGGTATAATTATGTGCATCAGAATATCATGAGTATGTTCATGGCCACGTGAGAGGCTATATGAATATAATGATGTGGTTACTCGCATGCAGTTATGATGATACGAGTTGTACACCATGGTATTTGCAGGGTCGTATGGGAGATTGATTGGCTATATTAGTGTAACAAGGAAGTAAATTGATAATTATGAAATAGTTAACTGATAATTATTTGATAATTTTTAATAAATTGATACACAAGTTTATTGGTAGGAATTTATAGTGACGAGATAATTGCTATTTGCCTAGTTATATACGTGGAACGTTGTTATTATTTCATGATTAAATGTTTAATAGTAATTAAGACTATACTTTTATATTTACTTGATTTAGTACTACTGTCTAGGTTCATGTAAGCCTATATAAGATCACATAAATGGTATTCTTGCCGTGTGATTAACCCATCATACTCATGGACTAACATTTCAAGTTTGGAGTGCACTTCTGGGAGCAATTGGATATGGGTGTGTAGGATTTGGAATTTAGAGATTTATATTATGTATATTTTAATTCTCCTCTACATAACTTTCTTTCGTATGAGACTGTTATTTGTCATGGTGGGTCATTTATGGTTCCATAGTTTTTCTGGGGATTATATTGAACATTTTGATATTTTTAATATTATATTCCATAAATATTCACATTATCATTTATCACATCTTATTTTATTGTTGGAGACTTCTGTTTTTTGGATCTTATGGTTATTAGATTTTAATATTGTTCATCATTATTCTCATCCTAAATCATTATTGAAAAAGTTTTAAATTGTCTCATGTTTCTGTCACATGTTGAGATTGATATTTTAATTGTTTAGCAATTTGTATAATATTTGACTTGATCAACCTAAATATTAGGACATGCAGGTTATTAGAAACATAATCGACTTCGAACACAAATAATTGACTACCTTATGTTATTTTTCTATTTTTTATTTATAAAAATTATTTTGATGATGAAAAAATATTTTGAATGTGTGTGAGGGGTTATGACAATAATTTTGACATTTTTTATGAAGTGTTATATATTACATAATTTTTGTATCTCTCAAGTATCTATTAAATCTATGTATATTGATCACTTGCCTATTGTTGGAGGATCTATTGACGAATCTTTGATTTTCATGGAACATTGAATGATAACCGTATTACTTGATTAATTTAACTTGTCTTATGTAGTCTACCTTGAGTGGATACATGGATATTTAATTTTATTAATATTGCTTGATTTTTCTTGGCTCAATTGATGTTGAAGCTTTTGTATCTTATTTGGAAGATGTTAAAGTTTCTCTTAATTTTTTTTATATCCTTGAAGATGTAATTCTCCTATTGACTAGTTGCAGTTGTATGAATGTGTTGCTTGCTTTCCTTATTATGCTTCTCATAAAGTCTTGGAAATAGTGTCCTTAACTCAAGGATATTGTAGGGAAAGAAATTGAAGTTTATAATTATTAATTGAATTGTGTCCTAAAAATTATTTGTTTGTTCTTTTCAAATCTCTTGGTTTTAGAATTTCACCCTTTTTGACGACTGGAATTTAACTATTATGTTTTCAAAATTATTTTTGAGATATGCGATTTATTTTCAAAAATAGGTTTTTCCCATTCTTTTTAAGTATTAAAACATTTTAAAACAATATAAGCATACATATATTTTCCCCTTTGTCATTGTCAAAATGCAACGATATATGTTAGTAAATATCAAATTAATATTAATATAAATTGAAGATTTCAATAAAAGTTGGAAACAATTTAAGTGAGATATCACCAATATAGTAGATAAAGTGATGAGTAAAGAGTTCTTTCATTAATATATAGAGAGATGATTACACCAAAATAAGGACCAACCTTAGTTGATGTCATTACAACAAGTGAGTGATATAAAGTATCTTTGTTTAGAGGGTATTGAAGGAGTTTTCAACATCATGGTGTCTCCTTGAATGATTTTCTTCCATGGCCATATCAAAGAAGGAATTGAAATGAAGGAGTAGCTAATATGATTTTCATAAAAAAAATCTTATTGTCGCATACCAAAAGATCATTTTGTATTGTCTTTTTCCCCGAATGACTGTTATTGAGATATATGATTTTGAAGATTATTTTGGAGATTTTCAATTTACTCATGGATGTGCTCTTGACGGGTTTGAGTGTTTAGAATATCAGCGCGAACATACGATTTTAGTGAGTCAAATTGGTGAGAAAGGTTTTGGAGGAGCTCATTAGAGAAATTAATCCGAGGGATGTGAAAATCTCTGAAAATAGTTTTGAGTTAACATGGGTTCTTGATTGATGGTTTTGATAGGTGGTAAAATTCCATTGATTATATTTCGACACAATATTAGCCGAACATAAAGTAAAGCATGCATAATCATACATGAGCAACATTTATGTGGTTAGAAAATGTGCTTACATCCATAGGATATTTTCTCTTTTCAATTAGTCTTGTTCAAATGCCTCTGATTACACCCCCCTTCCCCTGGGACTAGGGTTACATTCATAGGAGAAAAAATCATTGAACCATGGGGGGCTCAATAAAAATAGCAACTATTGCTTGACCGGTTGTAAATCTCTCCTCGAATATCACAAATTGATTAATTATAATAGTACTTCTCTTATTGGATGATATCTTGACTAGATAAAGGGGAACGTGACTTTCTCTCATTTGTATCTGAATTATTTTTTTGCAATTTCCCCCAAAGCTTTGTAGTTAACTGAGGTCGTAGAGGTTTGTTAACCTCTTCAAATAAATACTTTTATGGTTGCAGCTAGCACTGGTCATTTGATTGTGTTGTGGTCGGAGGTCATGGTACAAATAATTCTTGAAAGTCAAGAGTCTTTTTACCCGCTAAATTAATTATAAGGTATGCTGGTAATTTTCCCCAGTCATTTTAGGGCCATGACTGTAATTTTAAAGCCCTGAACTAAAGGGTTGGTTACATGCTAGTAGTCATTTGAGAGTGTTAACCTAATAATGAAGTTTTGCATTGGAATATGATCCAAGCCACTACACCCACATTTTCCATCAGTTTTGATCTATTAGTCAAAACTTGTGTTGCCTTTAGGAGAACAAGAGTTTCCATTGTCACTCCGATGTCTTGTAAGTTTCTTCCCTTTATTTCTCTATGAATTTCTTTACTTTTTTCAAATAATTCCATCTTTTCCTCTATTTTTTTCTGTTTGGTATAGAAATGGTGTATATAATAAACGAAAGCACCGTTGATGTCTTCAAAGGATATTTTATTCCTCCATTAGTGACCATTGAGTTGGAGTCGAGTTCCATGGATTATTGCAACATCGATGGAGGCCACTGGCTATTTTCTCAATTCATAGTTAAGGACGGGGGATATTTTCCCCAAACCACCTCTTCCTTGAGTTTTGTGAATACTTCAATATGGCCCTTGCTTATTGTTACCCCAACACTTAGAGGATCACGAATACTGTAAACCATCAAAACGAGCTCTATGGGATTTATTTAGGGATCCCAGAGATCCATTTTTTTCTCTATGTGGGTAATGACCTTTGTGAAGAAATCAGTTATACAAGTTAATATTTATTACTTGAAGCCAAGGAAGTCTAAAAGAGCCTTGGTTGTTAATTTACTAGAATCTAACAAGGTTTATTAGTCTCATGGCTTTGTAAAAAAAGTGGAAACCCATACAAAAAAGAGGCGATCCTTTTGACGACCCTCGGTGCCCCAAAAGAGGGCATACAATAGGTTTAACACCCCTTTACCACTGATGATTTGTTATGATAATTTTTTTTAATTTCCATGACTTTTCACCATTATAATTCTTTGTTATGTATGTACTTGAAAGAAGAGAGGACCCAAGACCCAAGATATTAATTTTGCTGCTTGGAAGAAAGCTTGGCCGATCAAACAGGGCTTGAAAGACCCTAACCATCGTAGATTGGTTGTGCTCTTTCTCTCTTACACTTCATCAACAACCTTATTCATGTTGGAAATTATGAATGCAAATACAGAAATGGAACTCTTTATATATCTCAAAAATGTCAACTTCAATACAACAATGTAATTTCTGAATAGTCACTATAAAACTTCAAGGCGTGATGTCACTTTCCTAAATACAGTATTTGCCCCACACGAAGAATTTCGGTATACAAACGGGAATCAGCAAATCCGTACTCAAGATACAATGAAGCAATTGCACTGTTTGCAACTTGTATATTTGAAGACAGCCCTTGGATGCAGCAGTGAAGAACAGTCAATCAAGTTCTTATTCTGTTTATGTGCACAAAACAGAATAAGAGAATTTGTATCTCCTGAAAATTGTAAGAGAGTAATAGCAGGGTCTGGAAATCTGAAACTGGTTTTTGTTATCAATGTAATTCCGTTTTTAGGCAGCCTTTATTTATAGATAATGAAAGGCTTTGTCTTCAAGAGTCATGACTGTTGAATTAAGTCAGTTCCGAACAGGTATGACTGTTAATTACCAACAGTCTTAAGTCCTTTCCGAACAGGTATAATAATACCGAATCGGTTTTGCACGGGTCAACCAAAAAGTGACCGCACCCGAGCTACCGCGATACGACCCGGACGAATCCCGGTAACCCGCGGCATGCGAAGTGCAAAGTGCGCCACTAGCGCCTCTACAGCCCACTGCCCCGCACCCGCACGCGCGCACGCGCGCGTGTGCGTGTGCGTACGGTGCTTCGCACCGTATTGAGGTCTCTTGAATAACCTCTTAAATGCTAGATGAATTAACTCTTCATCTTCCATTTGTACTTATTAAGTGTACAAATTCTTAACATTTTTCCAATGTGGGACTCAAAGGTTGTCCACCCCTTTTATAGCTTAGTGGTGACACTTAGCTTTGTACATTTTCCAATGTGGGACACTATCCCCTTTTATATTTGGGTTAGCTTCCCACCTCTTCCTCACACTTCCAATGTGGGACAAGCTCTTAAGGCTTTTACAGCCAAAAAACTCTTACTCTCTTATTTTAAAAATCTCCAACATTCCTCCACCATTTTCAAAATAAGTTTTGTAAATCTTTGATTGTCTGTAAGACTGTGTATAAGCATTGGTGTCTCACGACTTGAACCAATACCCTGTGAAGGTTCGTCAAGGTTAACCATGAAAGTATAGTAGACTTGTCTTTGAACTATCAATCTATATTGATTATCCGGATTTGTCTTCACACACAAATCTTTTAGTCACTGATTATCCATATAAGTCGACACATGAATTAGGCCTTGTGTCTGTACCTTGATTTCATGAGTGCTTTAGAGTCAAGCCCAATACTCATAGGAAGCGGCACCACTTCCACACTCATATAGGTAGATTATCATAGGTGTCCATGTAACTTAAAACACCATAAATCTATTAAGGTTAAACCCATCCTCTTTCATTATTCATTACATGTTCTAAGCACTTATCCTTGGGATGTTAAATTTCATAGTGCTTACAATCACGTCGTATGATGTACTTTAATCATTGAACTTGAGACTTGAATATATCAAGTTTCAAGTTGAGTTTCCATCAAGAGTGGTTATTATTAATGGGCTTTAGTCCCATCCCTATTGATGTCTTAGACACCAGTCCTCTTGCAAGACCTTTTGTAAAAGGATCAGCTAAATTTTGACTTGATTTTACATAATCCACTGTGATTACACTATCTGTAATCATTTGTCTGACATAACTATGTCTCAGGCCAATATGTCTAGACTTTCCATTATACACTTTACTATAAGCTCTGGAAAGTGTAGACTCACTATCACAATGGATAGATATTGGAGGCATTGGTTTTGGCCAAACTGGAATTTCAATTAATGAATTCCTTATCCATTCTACCTATTTACTAGTTGCAGCTAATGCTACAAACTCAGCTGCCATAGTAGAGTCAGCTATACAAGTTTGTTTCTTTGATCCCCAAGAAACAGCTCCTCCACCAAGAGTGAAAATCCATCCACTTGTTGAGGAATGATCCTCCCGCTCAGTTATCCAACTGGCATCAGAAAACCCTTCTAATACTGAAGGATATCCACTATAGTATATACCATAGTCCATAGTTCCTTTCAAATATTTTAATATTCTATTGACAGCATGCCAATGCAATAAACTTGGATTACTAGTATATCTACTTAATTTACCAACAGCATAAGCAATATCAGGTCGAGTACATGTCATGGCCTACATTAAACTACCAATTACTCGTGCATATTCCAATTGTGAAATAGCTCTACCATTATTAGGGATCATCTTTAGCTGTGGTTCAAAAGGTGTACTAACAGGTGTGCAATCAAACTGATTAAATTTCTTTAAAATTTTCTCAACATAATGAGATTGAGTGAGAATTATATTTTTATCTTTCCTTATTATTCTCATTCCTAATATGACATCAGCTACACCCATATCTTTCATATCAAATTTAGAAGACAAAAAACTCTTAGTATTATTAATGCTTTCTAAATCAGTACCAAGAATTAACATGTCATCTACATATAAACAAATGATCACACCTTTACCATTAGCAAATTTACTATAAACACACTTATCAGATTCATGAATTTTAAAACCATAAGAAATAATGACTTTATCAAATTTTTCATGCCATTGTTTAGGTGCTTGTTTTAGGCCATATAAGGACTTAATAAGTTTACATACTTTGTTTTCTTGTCCAGGCATAACAAACCCTTCAGGTTGTTCCATGTAAATTTCTTCTTCTAAGTCACCATTTAAAAAGGCAGTTTTCACATCCATTTGATGAATCTCAAAATTATATATAGATGCTAATGCAATTAAAATTCTAATAGTGGCGGTTCTAGCAACAGGTGCATAGGTATCAAAATAATCAATTCCTTCTTTTTGTGTAAAACCTTTAGCAACCAATCTATCCTTGAATTTATCAATTGTTCCATCTATTTTCATTTTCTTTTTAAAAATCCATCTACACTTAATGGGTTTAGATCCTGGAGGTAAGTCTACTAATTTCCAAGTTTTATTTCCCAAAATTGAATCCATTTCATCATTTATAGCTTATTTCCAAAATGCTGAATCTACAGACTTAATTGCCTCACTATAAGTTTGTGGGTCTGTTTCAACGCTAAGAGTCAAAGCATATTGATTACAAGATGTGTCTCTAGTTCCTTCAACAAGATAGACTACAAAGTCGGGACCAAAGCTTTTTTCTTTCCTAGGTCTTTTACTTTTTCTAATCTCTTCTTGTTCTACTAGTGGAGTTTTAGGTAATTGTGAAGGAGTGCTTACTTCTTTTTCATTATTAATTCTAGGAATAGAAGAAAACCTTTGTTCATAAAAAATTGCATCTCTCTATTCAATTATTGTATTTACCTCAACAGAATCATTAGGTTCACTAACCAAAAATCTATAGGCTTTACTATGTTGTTCATAACCTATGAAAATACATTCAACACCTTTGCTTCCTAATTTCTTTCTCTTAGTTTCAGGTAGTCTTACAATAGCTCTACAACCCCAAACTTTAAGATAAGCTAAATTAGGTTTTCTATTCTTCCATAATTTGTAAGGAGTTTTCTTATTATCTTTAACAGGTATTCTATTCAGAATATGACATGCAGTTAAACGTGCTTCTCCCCAAAAATCTTTACTTAAACCAGAATAAGAAAGCATAGCATTAACCATTTCAGTTAGTGTCCTATTTTTTCTTTCTGCTACTCCATTTTTTTGTGGTTTATAAGGTGCAGTAACTTCATGTATAATTCTCATATCTTCACAAAATTGAGGAAAGTGATATTCACCACCTCTATCAGATCTAAGACATTTTATTTTAGAATCACATTGATTTTCAATTTCATTTTTATATGTCTTAAATCTATTAAGCACATCATCCTTAGAGTTTAAAAGATATACGTAACAATATTTTGAAAAGTCATCAATAAATGTAGCAAAATATTTACTACCACCTCTAGTAGGCGTTCCATGCAAATCACAAACATCACTATGTACTAATTGCAACAAAGATGTAGTTTTTTCTATTTTTGGAAAAGGCAATCTTGTTATTTTAGTTTGCATGCATATTTTACACTTTTCATTCATATCATTCTCATATTTAGGAATTAAATTTAAATTAACCATGAAATGCATTTTCTTTATATTAACATGTCCTAAACGACTATGCCATAATGAATGACAATCAACGATATAAGCAGAAGAATCATTTTCATTGATATTGAGCTTAAACATGCCCTCATACAAATATCCTTTGCCTACAAAGGTACCATTCTTAGTCAGAATAAATTTGTCTGACTCAAATACAAGCTTAAAGCCAAATTTGTTAAGAAGACTTCCAGAAACTAAATTTTTCCTAACATCAGGAACATGAAAAACATTGGTGAGGCTAAGGATTTTCCCGAAAGTGAATTCGAGATCCACTGTCCCTTTGCCTTTAACCGCAGCTGTAGATGAATTTCCCATATAGAGAACATCTCCTTCCACTTTTTCATAGGCAGAGAACAAGTTCTTGTCCTTACAAACATGCCTTGTGGCACCAGAATCAACCCACCAAGAGTTGTCTTCTCCAAGCATATTAGCCTCGGATATCATAGCAGCAAATTTTTGCTTTGTGTCTGATGTCCCTCCTTTTTCCTTTAGTTTCTTGAACTCACGACAATCCTTCTTGAAGTGACCTGGTTTGTTGAAATGAAAACAATTTCCTTTCTTCTTTTTGTTTGCTTTAGAATTATTTGAAAAATTCTTCCGCTTGTTATTTTTCCATGATTGCCATATTTTTGCTCCTTTCCTTCCTCCACCACATGGACCTTAGAAACAGAATTTTCTTGTTCCTCTTTACCATCTAGAATTCGAGACTCTTGTTCAATTCTTAAATGAGTCTCTAATTCTTCAAGTGAAAGATCCTCCTTTTTGTGTTTGAGTTCTTTCTTACAGTCTTTCCAAGAAGGAGGAAGTTTTTCAATTATGGCAGCAACAATTACATTATCATCCATATTTAATTTTTTTAGTTTGCAATGATTTATGATGCGTTGGATGTCATGAAATTATTCTAGCACAGGCCTATTATCATGCATTTTAAAGCTTAGAAACTGACCGATAAGGAACTTCTTACTTGTAGCGTCTTCCGTTAGATATTTGGTCTCCAATGTTTCCCATAAAGTTTTTGCAGTCCCAACATTTTGGTACAAGTCGAACAAATTATCAGCAAGTGCATTGAGAATGTGACCACGACACAAGTAATCATCGGTCTCCCATTTTGTGCGTTGCCTAGTCTGTTCCACGGTTTCATCTTCATCTTCATTTGGTTTCGGTTGTGACAAGACATATACAATCTTCAATGTTGTTAGAAGAAAATTAACCTTTTTCTGCCAACGCAGAAAATTACCACCATCAAAACGGTCCAACTTGACAAAGCTTTCTGTTATTTATCGAAGTGATTTGGAAGAGTCGGCCATTTCCAATAATACTGTATTTAGATTGTTGGAAATTATGAATGCAAATACAGAAATGGAACTCTTTATATATCTAAAAAATGTCAACTTCAATACAACAATGTAATTTCTGAATAGTCACTATAAAACTTCAAGGCGTGATGTCACTTTCCTAAATACAGTATTTGCCCCACACGAAGAATTTCGGTATACAAACGGGAATCAGCAAATCCGTACTCAAGATACAATGAAGCAATTGCACTGTCTGCAACTTGTATATTTGAAGACAGCCCTTGGATGCAGTAGTGAAGAGCAGTCAATCAAGTTCTTATTCTGTTTATGTGCACAAAACAGAATAAGAGAATTTGTATCTCCTGAAAATTGTAAGAGAGTAATAGCAGGGTATGGAAATCTGAAACTGGTTTTTGTTATCAATGTAATTCCGTTTTTAGGCAGCCTTTATTTATAGATAATGAAAGGCTTTGTCTTCAAGAGTCATGACTGTTGAATTAAGTCAGTTCCGAACAGGTATGACTGTTAATTACCAACAGTCTTAAGTCCTTTCCGAACAGGTATAATAATACCGAATCGATTTTGCACGGGTCAACCAAAAAGTGACGGCGCCCGAGCTACCGCGATCCGACCCGGACGAATCCCGACAACTCGCTACCACTGCGGACACGCGGCATGCGAAGTGCAAAGTGCGCCACTAGCGCCTCTACAACCCACTGCCCCGCACCCGCACGCGCGCGCGCGCGCGCTCGTGTGCGTGTGCGTACGGTTCTTCGCACCGTATTGAGGTCTCTTGAATAGCCTCTTAAATGCTAGATGAATTAACTCTTCATCTTCCATTTGTACTTATTAAGTGTACAAATTCTTAACATTTTTCCAATGTGGGACTCAAAGGTTGTCCACCCCTTTTATAGCTTAGTGGTGACACTTAGCTTTGTACATTTTCCAATGTGGGACACTATCCCCTTTTATATTTGGGTTAGCTTCCCACCTGTTCCTCACACTTCCAATGTGGGACAAGCTCTTAAGGCTTTTACACCCAAAAAACTCTTACTCTCTTATTTTAAAAATCTCCAACAATTCATTGCTTTCCCCATAGATCGATAACCTAAAATCCAAAAAGGTTTCACTGAGTATAACCCTTTAATTTTCATCACATAGGGGTCTTTTGAGTTCGTAGATATCTCTACCATCCCAGTTGTTATTCCAACTTCTTTGGAAGAAGAAATGGCTCTAAAAAGGAAAGCCCCCAACTTGATAGGGGATCATATTTATTTGATCTCCCCTACTGCTCAGCCAACCAAGATAAAGGGGACTCCCCGAAGAAGATGAAGGTTCGACCTGTAAAAAAGAACACAACGAACATCATTCTTGGAATCCAAGTGTTAACCTTTAAGTCGGTATATACCCTTAGAATGGGGAAGGCCTTTGATGATGGATAAATTTCGAAGAATTCATAACTAACTTTGGGACTTCTAAGGGGAGTTTGTCTCCCTAATGACCAAAAATGGGTCACTATCCTAAACACTGATTGGTTTGATCTACACACCGCCCATATGTTTTCTCTTGTAAATATTTCCATTTGATTTTTGTTGATTCCAATTTATGTATACGATACGAACTTGTATTCTTCTTTTTTTACTGGAAAGTTTATGGTGAAATTTATTAACATGCTTAACATGATATCCACATAGAAAAAAAACGTGGTTGATTTGGGAGCCTCCCAAAATGCTCTTGATGCTTCTACATCCAAGATAATTGATCACGATGTCTTGCTGAAGGCTAGGGATGACGATATCGTCTAACAAAAGGTAAAGGTTGAGGGATTATAAAAGGCGAGCAAGGAGTCTACTCGAAATCATTTTTTCGAATTGAAAGCAAACACTTCTACTTTGAAAAAGTCTGGGACAAAACCTTTGCCAATGCCGACTAGCCGAAGGTTATTAAGGATTTTGAAGAGATTCCTACAATTTAGTTTTTATTAAGGTATTTTTGATAATTTTTCATGTCATTTCTTTTCCTATATAATATTTGTAAAGGGTTTCCCCATTGTCTTGTATAAATGAAAATTATTTTTTCTTCAATTGTGTCTTGCTTGACTGATTTCTTCATACTTTTCTTGTGAGCTTTTCTTTGTATTGTAGTTTCTTTGGATGTTAGATTGACTTTATTTATTCTTTTAGTTTGATGATTGTTTGACCCTCATACCTGTAGTTATTGAAAATAAGTACTTGGACTTTTTACTTGGCGCTAAGGCTATAAATGGCCTTTATGGTTATTCGCATGGCCTTGTATAGTGTTGTGATTTTTTATGGAGATTAAACAAAGAAGGTCTCAGATTTCTTAACCAAGCTAGAAGATATGAGGAACATTTATGGCCTTCTATAAAATGAGAAGATCTAACTAATAGAGGAGATCGACAAGTCCGAGAAATCCTTTAAGCAGAATAAGTCGACCAGAAGGACATTGCACTAAATGATCATGAAACTAAGGTATCAAATCAAAAAGCAAGCTTGTACAGTCCAGGTTGATGCCTATAATAAGGGATAATTGATATCCCAATTCATTTAGGTGAGGCTACATAAGTATCTTATAAGTATGGATGGTTGAATGCTTTGGTACTCCTCAAGGCCACTTAAGATTATTAATAGTGTTATTAGTAGGGGTGGACTCCCCCTTTGTGAGGTTGGCCCTTTTTCTAAGTGAGGATTATTGGGTACCAATAATTGTGGTTCGCATACAGCTGATAAAGTATTACTTGATCAATCCCCATTATAATGATGAGTTTCCTCTCAATCCAGAGACTAATCTACCGTCATACAGAGATGGGACATCGGGTGGTCGACAAGCATGATGTGATTTTCCTTTGCTATTTTTTATTCTTTTCGTAATCGATCATTCATGATTGACTTTGTAATTATAGGCCCCTTTTTCTTTCGAGTGTCTTTTAAGGATGTCAAAAATAACTTTCTTTTTGAAAAATCTTTTCTTAAATTTTAAACCACACCAAGTGTGTGAACCAATTTAGGTAAGCCCAATTTTATCTTGTTTAATCGTAAACATGTTGTAACAACCCAAGACTTTCGGAACAGAAATTTATTTATTTTGGGAGAAATAAATAAATTTTATTGGAGAAATAATTAAATTGGCAATTGAAGTCAAAATTTGGAGTCTTTAAAAAGTATGTCTTATGGAAATTCCGAGGGTACCATCGTTTCCGGAAGGGTCGATAAAGTCGAAATGACTGTACTTGGGGTCTATTTAGATTCCGAAATAATTTAGGACCGTTTGACTCGAATTAAAGATACCGAGTCATTTAAAGTGTGTATTATCATTTAAATATATGTATCTTGGGTTTTAGGCTTAAAAAGCCTACGAGAGATTTTTCTCCAAAAGAGAGAAAGAGAAATAGAAAGAAAGAAAGAGAGAAGAAGAAAAAGGAAGGAGAAAGAGGATTTTTCGGCGGATTCAGACCCTACGAACCCGAGGCAAGTGATTAAACTTGCTAAATAATTGTTTTGTACCATTTATTGCATGATTTGTGGATTTAATTTTGGGTTTTAGGTTTAAATTGTTAAAACCTAACTTTTGGGAAAAAACCTTAGATTTGTAGTATATAAATGGATTTAAGGTTAGAAATTAGTTTAAATGTATTCTAGGATGAATATTGTTGGTATATTTGTGATTGGGTTGAAGAGAAATGGAGAGAAAACCATAAAAATGAATTTTGGGTATTTTGGCTTACTAAAAAGTAGCCATTTTCGAGCCTCCAGGTAGGTCGAATCGATTCGGCCCCTTAGCCGAATCGATTCGGAAATATACAGGTTCCCAGGTCTGAGTGACCGAATCGATTCGGACTCCAGCCGAATCGATTCGGCCTGAGACAGAATCCCAGGTCTGATGATCCGAATCGATTCGCCTTCCTGGCCGAATCGATTCGCTGGGCCGAATCGATTCGGAATAAGCCCGAATCGATTCGGAAACAGGGCTTTTGGAGGGATTGTCTTTCTAAAGAGGAATTCATCCCGTTTTGTTTGAAGTTATGGATTGGGGATCTCTATAGGAGATATTTGGAGCATGTTTTGGAGACTTTTAGCGAGTTTCCCCTAAAAGAAATTTTGGAGTCATGTTGACTAAATTTGAGGAATACCGATTAGAGACTTTGGTATTTTCCTAAGTGGGGAAGCCCATTTTTATTTGAGGTTTGTTTGGTTATGATAACAACTTCACGACTTGTAAATGAGGTTGATTTAGAGATTCCGGATCTTAGGATCCAATCCCAAATGGGGATAACTTTAAAGGTTCACAAAATAAATTGAACCCTATAATGGATGGAGAATTATGAATGCTATTTGATGTGCGTATGGATATAGAAATATCCTTATTAATGATTGATTTGGGAGATATCTCATATAATGAGAAATGATAATTGAGGTGCATTAGGATATAGAATATCCTTAACTTAAATTGAATTGAAAGACAATTCATACTAGAAGCGGCATGAGAGCTTCAAGCGAGAATTAGTATAACATATACTAAGTGGGGTAAATGTGTGAGCATTGACAGTTAGTGTTTCGCAAGAGAGGGATACACTAAATAAATGATGTTAATCAATTACGCCTAAGAGCGTCTAATGAAAATGTATATGATGTTGCAGGTATACCTTATATAATGGTATATCCTTATTATGTGGGATGTATGTATACCTTATATAATGGTGTATATACATGTTAAGAATACCCCCCTCCTTGCTATCATTGGGAAGTTTCGTGCGTAGAGGGTGAGCATTCTGACTAGAAAAGCAGGATGTGGATATTCCCCAGGTCATAGTCGTCCTTTGTGGTCAGCAAATGACATTTATGATAAATATATCTATTTATTTTGGGGGTGAGAGGTCGGGGGTATGTGACGCTCTCACTTGCCGGTTAGGAACTCTGACCGCTTCCCGGGACGTCGTGTGCGTGAGTTGATCACGAGGTGGGTGTCGTTGAACCCCACCAGGTGGCCCCAGTTTGCTACGTATATGGGCTGCTGGAAGATGATAGCATGTGAGCCTGCGTCCTTCGAGTTATAGCTCGGTTGGATGGTTATTATTTGCTTGTGTTTGTACTTGGGTGTCAAGGGCATAATGGACCTCAACGACCTACATTGCCAGGATTAGTGTATCGGGGGGGGGGGGGGGTTCCTTGTTTGGATTTCGCTTCGGCGAGACGTCCCACGCACGAACCGCAGTGTAATGTTGGAACTTAGGGATAAGTTTAGTCCTTAATGCTCATCATTATATATATATATATCACCTATCCCGACAATCGACAGTGCCAGGAGTAGTGTAACGGGGGGGTTCCTTGTTTGGATTTCGCCTCGGCGAGACGTCCCACGCATGAAACGCCGTGTACTGTTGAGAATTGGGAATATTAATTAATTAAAATTGGACAATAATCATTTGGGTTACATGCATCTTGCATTTAGGGCATAATGAGCCCCGAGGATCGATACGGTCAGGAGTAGTGTAACGGGGGGGGGGGGGGGGGTTCCTTGTTTGGATTTCGCCTCGGCGAGACGTCCCACGCATGAAACGCAGTACCGTGTTGAGAATCGGGAGGAGTTTATTCCTTAACTCTTGATGCTAATAACTCATCTATAATAATTATATATATGGTTTCATGCCTTACATGGGCATCACTAGAATAATAATTCTAGTAATTGAGATTGATGATGTATGTTGATGATGTGGACATGATTGGATCATGTAACTTTATATGTTCAACAAATGAACATTATAAAGATAACGATAACAATTGCATTAAAGAAAGTGTATATAACTTAAAGTAGAAAAAAAATGTAGAATTGGGAGATAGGTTAGATGGTTTCACTTAAATACTTTATTTGGGTTTAAGTTAGAATCCTCTTACCTAATTAGAATCGGACATTTTTTTGAGGCACGTGCATACGCTTAGTGCGCGCTTTAGATGAGAGGTGAGTTGAATTTTTATGGAGTGTTCGATTCCAACTAAATCATGTAATAATGCATTTATAATTATTATGCATTTTAATACACTTGCTATAAACTGTTTTTCAAACTCGGGTTCTGACCCGTTTATATTTTCCTCCTCCATGTATATATTGTATTACTTCAGGTGTTCCTCCGCAAGGACGCCTTGATATTCCTCCACTCAGGATTTTTGGAGCTGTGGCAGTAGCGGACTGTTGCGTCACTTTGCTTTAGTCGATTCCTACCTCTTGTACATCTAGATTAGGATTCAGTTGTTTTGAGTTAGTATTCAAGTGTTGTAGATTAACACTTTCATATTTTATTTATCAGATTATTGTATTGTCTGTTGCCCGACAGCATATTCGGGTATTTCATTGTTGAGATTTTTGTTGTACAATGTCTTGTACTCTTTTATTATTGGAGCATGCACAGTTCACTCATCATAGTTAGATGTATATTGTTGGTTGTGTGCATTATTGGTTTTGTTGTTGTTGTTAAAAATAAAAGTTTTAAATTTTTGGCAATTCGCACTTAATGATTTCGGGTAGTTAGCCTTATATTATAGTGTTTAGTTATTGATGTTGAGACTGTACCATCTGAGATACCTGATTTATGTAGTATAGGGCTGGCCACCCGTTATTATTTGGAGCGGGTTGTCACACATGCATCTAGGTGATTGAAGCAAGTAAAATAAATAAGTCTACAAAGGCGATGCTGGATGTATGAGGAAACCACTAAGGGAAAAAACCTCGGATGTGTAACACCCCGCCTAATTAAATATCGGGTGGCCAGTCCCATACCCAATTAAAACAGAATATACAGTTGGCTCATTCTTAGCATCACTGTCGAAAACATTTACAACTCACCCAATACCGAATTAAGCTGGTGTTAAAAACTTTTCAAATTTAAATTTCAACAAAACCATATTAGTTTAAGAATAACACAACACATTTTATTCTACAACACTTATAACTGAACAGATAACACAAAAGAATGTAAATGCAATTGGAATAAACATTCCCAAATAATATAAATCCATTACAATAATCCCAACAATATCAAATGTATTAAAAAGACACGAATACAATAGTATCTGACTCCGATAGGAAAAAATAACTGAATCCTTTGGGCGACATGCCCTAACTAAGAATACTATGAATCAAATGAAGATAGGCGTCTAAGCAATAATCCATAGCTCCATAGCTTATCATAATCCTCTAAGGTTGGCGTCCCTGTTGCTGGACACCTGATATAGAGATACAATAGAAGAGAAAATATGCAAGGAAACGGGTTAGAGCCCGAATGTGTAAATGATTTTTAAAACAGCAAGTATTTAACAAGTGCAATAAATCTTTTATTATGTACATGTTAGACCCAACTCTCACTTTCCATTCTCACCTCTCAACTAAAGTGCACACTTAACGTTTCCTATTAACCTCCTAGTTAATGGTTCCTCTTTTCTAGTCTCCATATTATAATTCCATCCCAATATCATAATTCCCGTATGTCCCATACCATACGTCACATTATTATTCATTTACATTTCTCATCGTTTCTCATTAACATGAATCATTTCTCATTAATATGAATTAAGTTTTTCAATGAACATTCATTAACTTAATTCAATTATCTTTCTCTATTCACCGTTATCTACAATTATCACACAGTAGATGATTTAACCATAATAAATCCAATCATTCATTTAATCCATTATATATATATATTCATATATAATACGGCACCCCGAGTCACAGCTGCGGTGCAATGCATTACTCTTCTATTATGTCCCAATATCGCTTGTCGCCGAATAAGGGACTAAAGGTTTGTTAAGATTCCTCGAACCACAAACAACAACACAATCATTGGAGGCGAACATAGTTCTCATACCCATGGGTCACGCACATACCTACGTACCCATAGTCAGCGGACTTATCAACTCCCCGATAAGTCTTTCATAGACCTATGTTCTCGAGCGACAAATCAAAGATCCCATGGATTCATCAGGATATGACTGCCCTCACGCGCAAACCTCCCACCGATAGCAAGTAAGTTAGGTATGTCATACACATAATCATTAATCAATCAAATAGGCATTATCATACCTATAATATAATATCAATAAGGTAATATCACTACCCTAAGATAATTCCCATACGTAGCATTATATCTCTTTTAAATTCCACGTATTAAAATATCATATCTTTACTTCATAATTTAATTATCCTCGCATCTTATAACATCTCTCCACTCCCGACGTCGTTAAGGTTCATGCGCGGAGCGTCTCGCAAAGTGAAATCCAAACAAGGAACCCCTCCAATACACTACTACTTAACTTTGTCGATCGAGGAGGTCTGACAACTTCAACTATGCGATCGGGATAACCTCATACCCTCTTTCAACCAAATGTGTTCTAAACTCCCATCTCTATCCAGGAGCCATACCACTACACTCTTGTACTACACTCAGTCCTTGCGAATTCAATAATGAGCTTAAACTCAGTCCTTGGTATTAAAATTGTAATCCTAAGGCTACCCAGGTGTTACATTCAATCACCACTACTGGACCTATCCTTAATCCTCAAGCAAACCAATTATAATCCAACAAATGAATCTAGCAACCGAAATTTCTTTAATTAAATTATCATCATTCTAACCAATTTAAATCCTAATCAAATTAATTCAAATCTTATCAAGGGTCTACTGATATTTTCTAAGTCCCATAATATCGAATTAATAATCACCAAAGATCCACAAAAGTTTTGGGATAAGAACCAACATTAAAAAGAAACAACATCATGAATTCTCATATTTTAAATACTCAGAAAAATCATATCCAAAAATTATTCAAATCATCAATCTGACTTCAGATTTGGATTCTACACGAAAAATTGAGCCAGGTATGTGTTTTGAGTTTTTCTTAAATCTCATCCAAATGCACTCAAAAAGAAGATCTAAACATTCCAAATTGGCTCTTCTCATTCCACTCGTTTTTGCCTCTTTTTCTAGAAAATTATCAACATATTATCTTCAAGAACACAAAATGATTTTCAGAATTTCTTCCACAAATTTATGAATATTTATTGGATTATTATCATCCTACAACATGAGTTTACTTCCTATATCATTTCAGTTTCTAGAAATCCATAGAACAACTCCATTATGTCTTCCAAACATGAAAAATTATCTCTTTTCCTAATTATTCTAACATGGACAATATACGAACTTAAATTGCAAATATCAAACACTTGCCTCTAATGAAGATCTGATCCTTTGGAGTTGAATAACACATGTGGTGATGGTGGTGGTGACCTTTGACCTTTGGTTCTCCTCCTTCCCAAGCAAACTTCTTTTTCTTCCCAACCAACCTTTCACTCTCTTTAAGAAGATGAACTTTCAATTTTGTGTAGAAGAGATGAATGAACCCACATTCAACTAATCTCCAAATACTTATAATAAGACAAAACCCGAAATCACTATTCATCCCCCTTGTAAAAATAACCAAAATGCCCTTTTGGGTTGTCTTTTAATTTCCAAATGACCCGAGACCCAAATCCAACATCCAAATAGATTTTTCTGACTATTTCGAACCTTTCGGACGCAACGACGCAGTCGAAGTGACTATAAGGTCGATAGAAAGTAAATTTCCTTTTTAATTTAATAAATTAGTCCCGACACGTCCCATACCGCATCTGACTAAAAATTCAAATTACCGAATTTATATCTTACCGTCATATCAATGACATCACATTCATATATTACCTAAATATCTTTAAGTAATATTCAAAATCATCCATTTTAATATCCACAATTCGGATAAAACCCAAATGAATTAATTAATAATAAAATCCAATTAATCCATTAATTTAAAATATAACCCATTTTAAAAGTCAATAAAAATCACGGGGTATTACAGGATGACCCAAGCCAGACAATCACTATGATATGGTATTATAAAGTACAGACGACAGAATTACTCAACGACTTGATCCCCCACAGATCTTGATGCTTGTCTGATCCTTTAACCACTCCTCTAAAGTTCCTACGTCGAAGTCCTTCTACGATGCTCATTCAAAACACACTCATCCATGTATGTCTCGATGTCCACCGATACAACTTATTAATGTCTATGATGTTAAACACGAACTCCTTCACTTCTTCACCATAAAACCCAACGTTCAAAGTGATGAACAAAATCCAATGCTGCAAACCAAAATCTCTATACCATAAGAGTATGAAAGCTTAGATCTTGAAAGTCTAAGGATGTTTTTAGACTTTGAAAACGTTAGAAAACTTGTGTAGAAAAAGTATTGTATGTAAACCGATTTTCTGGTTCTGCAACTTACGAGATTCTGATTGAAACACACCTTATATACAAAAGTTAAGTCGGCACATCGTTCGAATGAGATAAGAACATCGCTGGAACGAAATGGCCATATTGCTCGAACGACATGTACATCTCCCTTGAACGACCTGCAAAGTCGTTTGAACCACAAATCTCAAGAGTTTATGTTATACACAGCTCTAAACAATCTTTGTCTCTGAATAAACGAAATTTAACATTTTAAAAACATTTTTAAATAAAAATAAGATCCAATAAACATTTTCCAAGTCCCATTGTAAAAACCACGTTCTAGGACCCCCTAAGTCTCTCCTTAAGTCCCTAGCACCTCTTCATCTCACTACAAATCATAGGTCGCACTCCGAGTACCGATCTAAAGGCCATCAGGCGCTCTTGGGCCCCGATTTAACCCCAATCAACTTTATCGTCGGAGTAAAATCTATTTTAATCTACGAAGAGCATTGAAACCCCTTTCCAACGATTTGCCCCGTGCGCAAAATGGCATAATCGTTCGGACGAATGATCAGTTTTCCCCCGAAAATGGATCTGGAGGCCATCGGGTGCTCCCGGGCTCTGTTTGACCTAATTCAACTCTTTAGCTCGAGCGAGATTGAATGAATCTCCTAAGGGCATTAAATACCTTTTCCAATGGTCTGCCCTGTGCGCGATTCTGACTTATGGTATGGACGAATGATCCATATTACTCTAACAGGTCATCGGGCGCTTCTGGGCCCCGATTGACCAAGGTCAACTGTTTAATCTGAGCAAAACTCTTTGGAATATCGAAGTAAATATCCTAAACTTTATAATGGTCTGCCCCGTGTTTGATTCTGACTTACCGTTCGGACGAACGATCAGTTTCCGTCCGATGATCTCCCTTCCTAAGGATTGACATGCACTTTTGAGCCACATTTGACCTAAAGTCAACTCTCGAACCTGTGAGCAGTCCAAAGAACTCTTAAAGGTCTATGAATTAATTTCTAACATTATGCCCCGTGCACGATTCGGATCAACGGATTACGTTTTATGACCATTTTCTAGGAAAATCTGCATGAGACTGCCAATTAGCAGGTCCAGATCCCTGCCTATCGATAATGGCTCTTGGATAACCTGTCGATTGGCATGACAAGGGTTGTGCTGATAAAAAATCCCTTGACCCTATAAAAGGAGGGCATGACCTCACTACCAGGCACACCAAGAGCTCAGATCCATCAGTATCACTGATCTCAGCAACATTCTCTCGAAATCAACGAAGTTCTTCCACGTGAAGTTCCATTAAAGTTTTCATTCCCATCCTTTTCATACCCAATTTAGTAAATCACGTTCTCTCTCATCCAACATCCATATCACATTCAAGGGAGTTCACACAAGATCAAAGATCAATCTTCAAAGAAGGTCCAATCCCTTCCGTCTCTCTTTAAATTCCTCATTTTTGCATAAATTTCATTAGATTCATGATCTAGCTCCTACTTTTATTCATACCCATTTATATCTACATTTTTATTAGTATATTGCACATACTTTATTTTCTATAAAAAACCTCAAAACAAACAAAAAGAGGATTACACCCATAAATTTCGAACGTGATTATCCATCCATCACACTTTTTCAAAACTAAAGCATATTTTCCTACACACACACATATAATAAAATTTCGTTCGGATCTATGGGATAAACCCCACCCCCTATATCGCATTCGAACTACGTGAACTTTAATGCCTTTATAGGCTATGTAGGCGTTTCAAAATAAAACTCGATACTCGAGTCCAATTTTACAATTTTCCAATCTTCCAACTTTATAATTCTCTAAATTTTCTTTTTCTCTAAACTCCTCAATTTCCCTAAATCTTCCATTTCCGCATTTATCATATTCTCACATTAATATACATATTATGTTTGTTTGCATTTCATCCAACACATATTATCGTTTCCTAATAATGACCAATAGCGCGATAAACGCACAAATCATATTTTCTATATATACTATTTGGGTAGATTTATATGGATGACCTCACTCTGCCTTTCCCATGGTGTTAGTTGAACGATTCCGATCTTGATTCGAATATAATCATGCATTTAATTACCCTCGTACTTATGGATTTAGCTCCCTCGGTGCTTTAATTCCTATTATTGTGATCGTTAATCAGACAACCTCTGTTTTATGTGCTAACACTTTATTTGAGGTATTGTTGAGATTTTATAGATGTTATGGTGCTTAGTGTGAAGTTTTGTCGCATTCCGGTAAAGATTCGTCAAAGTTCGCACGTTCAGGAGCAATTCGATAATTTCACACTTTAGAATTTTTGCCCGAAGTATTCACGGAAGTTGTAGCTCTCGGGTCAAGCTTCGCGTGGCCGTGAACGGTGCTCAAATCGGAGTCCAAACGAAGAAAACATAGACCTTTAATGGAGAAAGAAATATAAGATATTATTTAATTATTATACTAACAATTTATTTAATTACATCCATGTCCCTTTCTCTTTTGTCCAACTTTGCAGCAAATTGGAAATGGCGATTTTAGTGCCATGCTCGGGTTTGGCTCGGGTTTTGGTTTCTTTCGAAATTGAAGCCTTTCGTCTGAAATTAGAGCATGGGTCTGGTGTGGTTTTTATTGCTGGTTAGTTATCTCGGATTTTCGGGTTCTTGGAGTACCCATTTTGGGCATTTCCAAGCTTTGGCCATTAATGGTGGTTCTTGGCTTTTCACAAAATGGGTCTCGGCTAAAACAATAATGGAGTTGGGTTATACAAGTGATAGCTGCTGCTGGTCTCGGGTTCTTCTTTGGCAACATGATTTCACAACCCAAATGGGTCTTAGTTTGCTGCTGCTTGTTGCAACGATGTGGGTGTGATCAGTGCGATCGGTTGACTGCGGCCCCTGCGCAGGTCGATCGGGTTTTTGAATTTTTCCACTACACCAAAATGGCCAAATTGTCACCTTTCAGCCGGTCACCCTTGTCAAGGTCATTGACCGTGACAAAAAACATGCGTTTTATGTCACGGTCATTGACCTTGATACGACCGTGACAAAGAATTGTCACGGTCAATGACCTTGACACGACCGTGACAATGTTTGCAGCAAAAACCCTTTCCCCCTTCTTTTTTCCCTCCCACCGTTCCCTCCCTCTCTCTCTCTCGACGCTGCTTTCTCTCTCTCTCTACTTTCAGGTTTAATTCTCTCTCTCTCTCTCTCTCTCTCTCTCTCTCTCTCTCTCTCTCTCTCTCTCTCTTCCATTTATATATATGTTTGTGTGTATATATATGTGTGTATGTGTGTATATATGTGCGTGTGTGCATGCGTGTGTGGGGGGTGGGGCAGGGTGGGGGTAGGGGGTGGGGCAGGGTGGGGGTAGGGTGGGGGCAGGGTCGGGGGTAGGGGGTGGGGCAAGGTGGGGGTAGGGGCTTAAAAATGTAAATAAATAAGTAATTTTCTATAAATTTCCAAAAATAATATCCAAAAATGTAAATGTAAATAATATCCAAAAATATTAAATAACAATTTATTTTCATTCAAAATAAATAAGTAATTTTCTACAAATTTCATAAAAAAATGAATGCCGGCTTAATATGTGATTTAAGTGTGAAATAATCGCTATATACTTATACTAATGGAGAAAAAAATCATATATGGCGTTTTTTGTTGACTTTATATGGTGAAATAATCACATGACTTTATATCCATCAAATAAAAGCATGAAAACTAAAAAACTACAATAAGGGTTAAAATGGCATCCGAAGTTGCTAAAAGCATGAAAAATAAAATATTTTTTAAGATTTGTGGTGAATAACTAAAGTTAAAAAAAGTATTACTTTAGTCATTAAATTACTTTTTGAATTCGGGCGATGCGCATAAATTTGTAGTAATTGTCTTATAATAAAGATCAATTAGTCTATGTTGTTGAAAAATTTAATCAAATTGGTGAGCCTTTCATATTTTAAAAATGTTGTTTTTATTCCTATTTAACTTTTCTTTCTATACACCCCTAATTATATTTAAAGTTTAATAAAATAGGAGTTATAGAAAGAAAAGTGGGGTTTCCATAATCTTACTTTGTCATAATTAATTTATATGCCTCAAAGTTATTTTATCACTCTTAGTTTATATTTGTGATAATACTTTATTAAAGATTTTTATGGGAACTTGTTATACTAGAACTTAGATGAACACTAAGTGATGAAAATAGTCCTTAAAATTAAAAATTAAATAAAGTTTATAAAAGTAAAGATGCTGGTAATACATCAAAGATAAATTAATAAGGACAAAATAACAAAACGTGTTCAAGTGTATAACAAGAAAGAAAATGTGGTATTTAGATTGAGTAAAATTCTTAAAGTAATGTTAAGGGATTAAAAGACCCAAGACAACTGACCAGTAAGTCACGGACCAAAAAATTTATGACGGGTCATGAAAGCCCGTAAACATGTTGGGGTGGGGGTGGGTGGGGTTGGGGTGGGGATGGGGTATGATTTATAAAAAGCACAAAACAATAGTAGAAATTCAATACCTGAAATTAACATTGAGATTATTTTAAATAGACAGTCACTACTGTGTGTGTGTTTAAATTGAAAGAAGATATGAGAATTTTATTAAAGACTTTATATCCATCAAATAAAATTTTACCATAAAATATCATTTTGTGGAAGGCAAGATCTATTACAATATATTTACATACCTAAATGATTTTTTTTAAATGACATTACAACAAAAAACAACAATAAGGGTTAAAATGGCATCCGAAATTGCTATAAGCATGAAAAATAAAATATCATTTAGTCTATGTTGTTGAAAAATTTGATCAAATTGGTGAGCCCTTCATATTTTAAAAATGTTATTTTTATTCCTATTTAACTTTTCTTTCTATACACCCTTAATTATATTTAAAGTTTAATAAAATAGGAGTTATAGAAAGAAAAGTGGGGTTTAAATAAAAATACTTTTTTTAAATTTTAGGTACTGGTGCATAATCTTACTTTGTCACAATTAATTTATATGCCTCAAAGTTATTTTATCACTCTTAGTTTATATTTGTGATAATACTTTATGAACCACAACTTTAGGTTGATTATTTTAGAACTTAAACTTCAAGATACAAAAAATAATTCTATAGAACAGCTTAGATATCTTAACAAAACACATATCTAACATTGAATATGATTTATAAAAAGCACAAAACAATAGTAGAAATTCAATACATGAAATTAACATTGAGATTATTTTAAATAGACAGTCACTACTGTGTGTGTGTGTGGGGGGGGGGGGGGGGCTATTGTGTGTGTGTGTGTGTGTGTGTGTGTATGTGGTGAGTGGGGGTGGGGGTGTGTGTGTATGTGGTGAGTGGGGGGTGTGGAGGGAGGTGTGTGTGTGTGTGTATGTGGTGAGTGGGGGGTGTGGAGGGAGGTGTGTGTGTGTGTGTGTGTGTATATTTGAATTAATCCATGAATTTGTATTTTTGTATTTGAATTAACCCATGAATTTATTTTTGTATTTGAATTAACCCATGAATTTATTTTGGTATTTGAATTAACCCATTATATGAAACATACTTGAAATTAAATATAGTGCGCATAGATACTAGCCTTCTAGTTCTTATGCGTACGCATTCAATAGCCCTTAGACCCGTTCGAGAGTCATTACCCCTGTAATGAGATCTCTCGAATTGTCCCGTTTGGACAGTTTGAGACTGTATAATTTCTGTATAATATTCTTATTGGCTTAATTGCAACTCTATAACATGTTTTTATATTTTGTATAATTTGATGTGTGTTTCCCATTGTAAAGGTAAAAGTAATTAGAAATTTCATTTTTGGGTGGGAGATAAGACTTTGTTATCATGTTTGTTTATTCATATAAGAATTATGTATTATTCTTGTATGTCACCATATGAATTAGTTTTGTTACTTAATGGTATTTTGTTACATGTTTAACAACAGTCCATTTATGCCATGTGAATCAACAAACACAAGTGGGGTTAGGTCAAGTAGTTGGTGTTATAAGGAAAACACTGGCCAAGCACCTAGGCAGCTGAGCAGTATTAGTTTAGGCCTTTAAATTGTATTCAAGAATTATATCTCACTAATGTGAACTGAATTATAGCAGTAGTTTATGCATTTAAACTATTCAATTTAGAATTATAGCAGCAGTTTATTATAGTTTAGGCATTTAAACTACTGCTATTTAAATAGTTTAAATGCCTAAACTATGCAAAGTGATATACAATTTTGAATTATAGCTCACTAATGTGAACTGAATAGTTTATACATACATGAATGCCTATTTAAATAGGCGAGTGGACAGACTGCCTAGCACCTTGGCTGTTGAGCAGTGCCTAGTTCCCAGTCGACCTTAGATGGGATTTTGTAAACATTGCTTTCCATATATTTATGCTTCTTTAGAGTATCATTGTGAATGTTCTCCCCTTTTATATAGTGGATTTTTGAACTCTCCTTTACATTTGATGTTTACAATCATATGTTATTGTGTTTGTTTTTGTAGGGGATGTCTGAGAAGATTAAAAATGGTTTGTGAACGGTCCCACTTTGCTTTCTGTAAAATGGTTTGTTGTTATAGTCCATTTCCTTAAACTCTTTAGACTTTGTGCCAAGATAAAAAAGAATCAAACAAGGATTCAAATCCTTGCGGAACATATCATCTGGACTGCTTAGTATTGTCTGATCTTTAGAGCTAAACTCTAGAGAATGAGTTGCTTTATGTTGGTGTCCTTGGAGAGCTGACATGATTATCATACCACCCCCTGACTTGGTGCTTATCATCCCTCGCCTCAGTTAGATCTTCGTCAAGGCACTGCATTTGGTCAATAAGAGAGGCGATCCATGTGATACCGTCATAGGTGTGGTTATTCTCTTTATTACATTTTATTGATTTTACGTTGTCAACCAAATAAATATTTACTATTTCATTAGGCACGAGTGTATAGCTCATATTTCCAATTAATGCTTATATCTTCTTCAATAGCATCTTTAGGTGACTATTGATCATCATTTTAGTAATTTATGGATTTTGTGTTTAATACTGATCATCTATGTGTTTTGATACGTTATGTCCTTTATTTTTTCTTGTTTGACCATTAGTCCCCATTCATGTTACTATTAGCTTCTTTTGACGACTAAATAAAAGTGACGTCATGTGTTTGTTTGGTCCTCATCCTCACTTCATGGCTCAAGAAGTTTGTAAGACTATTTGACGTATTCATGTACTTATTTGTTTAAAATTTATCAATGTTTGTCGTTATGTGTTTGCGTAGACTATATTTAAATTTTAATTGTTGTCCACTCTTTTGGTTTTGTAGGACTTGGTTGTCAGGATGATGTGATGGAGCACTAATGATTTAATGGTATCGGGATTATCTACATATATCGCATTTTGTAGATTTGAGATAATTGATGGTGATGTTGTTTCTTCTTAAATAGTTTCTATTTTGAATATATATTTGCATTATCTTTAGTTTGTTTGGATATATGATGTTTGGAACAGGTACAACGTTGCTATAACAGGTACAAATATACTGCTGGGCAGTGGCAGTGGCCATACTGCCCAGCAGATTTTTTTAAATTCTGCCCAGAATTGTCACGGTCATTGACCGTGACAATTTTTTTAAAAAAAGGGTCACGGCTTTGTCACGGTTATAAACTGTGACAAACGTGTCACGGTCATTGACCGCGACACTACCGTGACAAAAAAAGTTGTCTCGCCTCGAAATGTCACGGTCATTGACCTTGACAAGTTGGATTTGTCAAGGTCAATGACCTTGACAATTCGGCAGATTTGGTGTAGTGTGCCTTTGTGTATAGTTAGTGTGCCTCTTCCCATGCTCGCGGTCGATCGGTCCCCTGTTCCTCTTTGCCATGACTTGCTTTGTACTGCTATTTCCTTTTTTATTTCTTATACTATTTTTCTTTTATCCCTTTAATCAAGATTTATCCCTTTTTATTTTCTTATTTCTTTATCTTTTCTTCTTTTATTTCCACTTAGTATAAAAGAACCCCTTTATTTTTTTTGGAAGGATCTTTATTTTAGTTAGTTTTTAGGTTAGTTTTTGAGAGCTTATCTCTCCTAGGGTTAGTGCACTTTGGTGGTTTATTTGTGGAGACCACTCCTCTCTTCTATTTTTATTGGTGTGTACCCTTTTAATGTAAGTTTTTATTGTAATATTCATTGTATTCTTCTTATTCAAGCTTTGTAACTTAGTTTTTCATGCTTTATTGTTCGTTTCATGTCTAGTTAATTTGATTAGTGTTCTTTAATTAATTAGATTCTTTAGTTAATGTTGTTTAATATGTTTACTGGTTAGTGTAATCTAGGTTGTGTTGGATTGAACTCACTTAGGGTTTATTAGTTGCTTTGCTTTGGTGATGGAGTTTACGAGTTTATTTCGAGTGGGTTGTCCTTGTTATTACACCTACGAGATTTAACAGGGTATATCACGTATGTCCCGTATTTACGACCTTGTGTGTGTAATTTCCGAGGTATTTATTGATGCCAAAATCTTACTAGACTTTTATGAAAATTTAGGGGTGCAACAATTCTTGATTTAATTAACCGTCCAAACTAGATGCAACCTTGATAGACTCATCGACCCATGTAACATTTTATACTAATTAACTCTAGGTGAGGGATATCCGACGCAACCTATAGTTTTTATTCTCTTTATTAATTTATTTTAAATACATCCATGCCTAGATTATCTTTTCTTTGCTTTATCTTTTCCTTTTTGTTAGCAATACCTTTTACACTTTTATTTTAAAGTATTAAACCTAATAAATTCTATCAACTCGTCTCTGAGGATTTTCGATACCAGGACTGGCCGCTATAATCCCTTAAAAGAGTGTAGTCATAGTTTAGATTTTTGTATAAAGATGGTGAACCGAATAAAATAAAACGATCGGCGTCGGTGACGTGACACTGCGGCAAAACCCAGCCTCTCAGATTTCCATTATATATACACGCGCACACACATCACGGAGAAATAAAGGATAATAACAACACTAGCCCATGAGAGACCAAAATGGTGGGATGGGTGCCTAACACCTTCCCAATCCATAACTTAGCCCCCGAACCTTCGAACTATTGGTTTCGTATGCATCCGTTTACCTTTGATATCATCCTCTCGAGGCGGAGACATATTTTTTTTGTCTATTTTGAGCAAAAACAGACTGGCGACTCTATCTCCTCACATTTAACCCACATCGACGACGATCGAAGCGCCCTCGAACGGGACGCGAGACCTCTTTGAGTCACACCCTGGGATCCGGATCGGGATAGCCACACCCATAAATATTATGCATTCATACTTGAGAGATCGAAATGCAATGAAGACGTGAAACGTGCACCAAAATAATCTCGGCATGATAAATCTTTGAAGATTGGCCGCAACGTCTTCAATAAACTCTATGTCATAGATTGTGATGATAAAAAAAGTCTATCTATGACTCAAAAATAATGTTTTGTTTCGGGAATAAGTCAAATACTACAATGGACTCAATTAGAAATTTTGTCCTTATAGTAATTAATATACACTTGAATAAAACTTTATTTGTTTTCAATCATGTCCAATTTCTCCTATATTGATTAGGCTAGGATGTGATTCTTGATCTTGCCTTTTAGGATGTGTAATCACACTACCTTAGGCCTAACACCAACTTTGGGCAAGAATGCACCTATTTGCTAGGTGATCCACCCGTTCAAGATTTTTTTCGACCAACTATGGTTAGATTACTTAGTGTCTAGGGATTCCCCCGTAGGTTTTTGGCTTGAGAGGGTAGATTCATGATGTTTTTGTGTCAATAATGACGGAACATGTAACCTCAAGATAATGACTAGGTGTAATCAAATCAGTAAGGCCACAATATTATACTTTTTGGGAAAACATAGTGTTGATGTAAAAAATTAGATCATCTCTAATTATTCAATCACAGATAAAATAAATGACACAAAGAGTTTTTAAAGTGGTTCAGCCTTATAAGAATGGCCTACGTCCACTGTTATGTTATTGCTGAGTGTTTGGGAATTCTCGATTACAAGTTCTATCAAGAAATTCCGGTCCCCCTACAATGAGTATTGTATAATGTATTTATAGCCCTGAGGCTGTAATGTGAAAGGGTAATACATTAAATGATGTACATATGAAAGGGTAATACATTCAATACCCTTTAAGCGTATGCGTCTGAATGATAAGCATTTAATGAACAGTCAAACTGTTGGTTATCCAGCTATTAATGCTTTGTTCGAGGTGCAGCTCGGACCGCCTAAGCTTCTCGGTACTCAAGAGTTCCTCGGAGAGTTCTTGTTCCTCGGAGCGTGTGAGTTCCTCGGAGCGAGTGAGTTGCTCAGACTGCCTAAGCTTCTAGGTACTCAAGAGTTCCTCGGAGAGTTCTTGTTCCTCGTAGCGTGTGAGTTCCTCGGGGAAGCAGCGTTCCTCGTTGTAGTATGGTTCCTCGGAGCGTGTTTGTTGTTGCCATGTAGATTGCCACGTGTCTTCATTCAATTAGGCCATGTCAGCAGACTAAATTTGGTATCAACAGAAGCCACCAATGTTTCATAGTTCGAACTTTGAGGAGTGTGGAACATTCTTTCTCGGAATATGGCAGTTTTAAATGGTCATCATGAAATTTAGGAGTCTTTTGTATTTATTTCTCCTTCCAAATTCGTAGAATCAACCTTTTTGAATTTTTATAACCACTTCGATTGCCGCGCCCTTTTTGTCCTTCTAGCCGCTGATAGCGTAATCGTTTCTTTTTGGAATCATTACTTTTTCCTTTTCCCAAGGCAAGGTATTTAAGCGTCACAGACAATCCCATCGTCTTCTACTTTTTCAAATTTGTATCTTCGAGTTTTCCATCGTCTCTTTCTCAACAGATCCACTCTTTTTCTGTAAGATCTTCTTCCTTCTTCTTCATTTCCTTTATTCATCATGGTTTACCCTGTTGAATCTCTTGATAAGTTTCGCTCTGATTTTTCTATTCCCTCCTGGGTTGTTTTGGAAGAGCTTTCTGAGCCTTCTGATTATTTCCGTTTGGCTGAGGGACATTGGTTCTCCAGTCTCTTTATTGCTGAATGTGGATTTTCTTTTCCACCCAATCCCTTATGTCTGGAATTCTATCAATACTTTGACATTGTTCCTGTAAGAATAGCCCCCAATACATGGAGAATAGTTAATGGGGTTCATAGATTAAATCAAATCCATGGAACTCGTATAGGAATTCCAGAAATCATGTTTTGTTATAGATGGGCAGTTGGTGATAACACCTTTTATTTAAAAACTAGATTTTTAAATAGGGCCTTAGTAGTCAATCTCCCGGATGACAATAGGGACTATTTTGAGCACGGGGTTGTCATAAAAAATTGGCAACATGCTCCTTTATCTGGAGATGAAGTTTATCAGGGTCCCAGATGCCCTCCATATGGCAATGGGATAGGTTATTTTTATCTTATTTTATTTATTTTGAAATTATGCTTCCTCTATGTTTGACAAAATGTGCCACTGATATTGTAATTTTGATTTATTTGCAGTTGATAGCAAAAGAAAGTGTCCAAAAGAAGCAGACGTAAATATAAGGCACTTAAAACTTATCTGGAGTTTGCATCAGAGTGTTGCCGACGAG
Organism: Sambucus nigra; assembly: GCA_949130495.1. Classification (NCBI taxonomy): domain Eukaryota; kingdom Viridiplantae; phylum Streptophyta; class Magnoliopsida; order Dipsacales; family Adoxaceae; genus Sambucus; species Sambucus nigra. The sequence goes on along the minus strand of OX422214.1, from coordinate 214,483,143 downwards.
CACATTAGGTCAACTTCGTATCTACTGCAGTACAAGAGCTATACCACTTCTTTCACTGCTTGTCCGGTGATAAGCGACGCAGAACCAGTACCATCTTCTACCAGTTCTTCGCCTGAGTCACACATTCCTTTGAGTGAAAGGTTGAAGAAGAGAAGACCTCCCACCCTTTTCGAGAAACCTGCCTCTGGTGCTAGAGAGGCAAAAAGAAGTAAGATTGACGTCCCAGGGGAGGGGTCAAAGAAGACTGATGCACCTTCCTCGGCTGCTCCTGTGAAGGTTGCCGAGAAGCCCCAAGTGACCCCGAGCAGGTCTGCTGCTCCAGGAGAAGTGATTGTAATATCACCGATCAAGAGTTCTTCCTTGGTCGAAACTATTCCTGTTCCCCCGAGGAAGCTGAAGAAGAGCTCCTCGGTCAATTTGGCTGAAACCATTGCTCAGCCCCCAACTACTGGAACTGGTGTTCCTACCTTTGTTCCTCCGAGCTCTGCCATGAGCTCAGTAAAGTCTTGGATCATTCCCGAGGTCCAAGGTACTGAGGAAAACCTTTCTTAGGACATGGTTACCTCATTGGCTGCTCTCCACCTTGCTTCTGTAAGTCTTATTATTTTGAACTTTTCATCTTTCCCTTGTCATTTCTGTTTCTGACTTGCTTTCATTTTCTTTTTACAGTTGGTGAGCTGCTTTAATATAATTGTGAAGAAAGATGAAGCTATTAAAGTTTCAAGCTCCTCGTCAGGTGTAGAGGAGGCTCTGATGGGCATGAGGCAGTCTTTGGAAGATTCTCATCAGAAGTACAATGCTGAAAAAGTGTTTGGGAGAAGAAACTTACCTCCACCGAGAAGGAGAAGGCTCAAGTTGTAGAGGTCTCCATGGGGTTGGAGAAGAAGATAAATGCTTTGGAGAAGAAAAATGAAGAGCTTGAAGTGAAGCTCAAAACTGCTGGGGAGCTTGAAGATAAGCTCAAGGTTGCTGAGGAAAAATTGGGTCAGCTTCAGGAAGTAAGTCGGCAGAAGGAGGAGGTTGAGAATAAATGGAAGACTGTTGAAAACCTTCTGTCCGAGAAGCTTTCCTCGGAGAAGTTAAAGAGAAAATCGACTGTGAATAAGTCTTTCAGCGCTGGCTGGGACAAGGGGTGGAACAAGGGCTTGGCTGCCATGATGTCTCAAGTAGAATATGGCAGCCTCAAGTACTTCAGAGATGGGTGGGTCGCTGCTCTACAGGAGATGAAGGTGGATGAAACTTCTGAGCTCTTCCAGCGACACATCCCTGGTCCCACTCCAACTCCTGAAGATGAAGAAGAGGACGAAGCTGCCTCCGAAGGAGATCATCCCCCAGCCATCCAGCCTGCTAACGAGGAATCTCAGCAAATCATTACCTCTTTCGAGAAACTGTCGGCACTCCCCGAGCAACTTTCTATTCCCTCCGAGCAACCTACTTCCTCTTCCCAGCCTCCCGAGAAGGTTTTGGGAGACAAGGAAAAGGTGTAGAGTTGTTCGGGTTTCTCTTTATATTTTTCTTTTGTCAAATGTAACCATGAACATGTAACTTTAAACTTTATGATATAATAAAACTTGAACTTTTGTTTATTCATACTGTTGCCTCTTCTTCATGCTTTGTTTTGATTCTTATTGATTACTGCTTTTTCTTCCTCTGCTAGTTTCTGGCTAGGATGGAATTACTATCTGCTCATGATACCAAGCTGTTGAGGCAATACAATGATTATTTTAAGGCTGGTTACACAGATCTGAGTACAACACAAATCGTCGACATCCTCGGCCAAGATGCTTCTGAACAGGAAGTTGAAGCATACCAATATCTGAAGTGTCTGCTTGATCGGGCGGTGGCCAATAATGTGGCTTATTATGATATGATCGAGGATCCCCAAGGCACCCTCGAAGACCTTCAACATCAATATAAGGAATCCACTGCCCTCTTCCACGAGGGTTACGAGAAGAAGTACCAGCAGATCATTGCCGACAAGGGTTACGAGAAACTTTTTGCTGGTTACGATGTGAGGGAGAGAAATCTGAAGGGTGAGGTCGAGGAGTGCAGATAAATAGCTAAGTTGTTGGAGCAAGAGAATAACAACTTACAAAGAGAAATATCTCAGTTGAAGTCTGCAGCTTCCACTTCAAAAGCTTTGATCCCAGTGACTGATAAGGGATTCTCGTTCTTGGAGGTCGAGAACGCCAACTTGAGAGATGAGTTGGAAACCTTGAAAAGAGTTGGCCCCTCTACATCTTCTCGTAGATGAGCAAGATCTCCTCGGGGACGAGCAAGAGCTCCTCGGATTCCTGTCGAGGAACAACGGACTCAATCTGCCTTAGAAAACCAGGCCTTCCAGCTGATGGCGAACAACCAGGCATTGGCTCAAATGTCAAAGAAGATCAGGAACCTGGAAGAGCAGCTTTCTGCGCTGAAGTCAATCTTGGAGAATAAGGAACTCTTCATCAAAAATCTCCACGAGCAGCTGGAAAGACTGACATATCAATTCCACAAACAGCCCAGGGAGTTCTGGATGGCTGGATACAACGAGGCTCTTTACCACTTGGACGATCGTATCCAGAATGCCAATAATGAGGGCTACAAGGAGGGCTGGTTGAATGCCTTAGGTGTGCTGCAACTCGAACAGGGTCATTACCTATGGGACTACCATGATCCTGGGCTACTCGACCTACCCGTGCCACCATACAAACTGGATATGAGTTGGATCCCTGCTCGGGCCATTCCTCGATGCTTGATTTCCAAATATCTCGGCGACTATAATATCCATTCAAGTGTCGAGATATCTCGTCCCGAGCACCTCTTAGATCAACCATCCGTGATGAATGTCAGGATGTTAAAAGATTTGAACTTTATAAATTCTCCTCTTGCTTTAAATGATCCGCCTGCTGGCGAGGAACCTGTTACAAAAGCAGAGGGGAAAAGACCAGTAGAATAGGAATATTAATGTAATAAATTTGTATACATTTCATTATCAATGTAATTTGTTTTGGATTTAATAAAAGACTTTCATCTTTGTTCGCAATCTTAATTGCCATTGTTTTGGATTTAATGAAAGGCTTACATTTGTGCATGCATATATGTTAAAAAGATAACAATATTGTGTAGTTTGGCAATCAACTTTTTGTCGAATAGCTTGAATTTGTGGTAGTCATTTGGCAAAAATAATATTTTGTTTCTCGACCAACTTAGTAATAATTAAAAGTTACGAGAATCATTTATGTTGCTCAATCACTTTCTCGTCTTCATAAAAGGTTTTCGACCAACCAAGGCCGATAAATTTTCCTTGTCGACCAACTACAGTTAGTGGGTTTTTATCCCCGACCAGCCATAGTTAGTAGATTTTTTTCTTAAATGTTTCCGACCAACCAAGGTCGGTAAATTTTTCTTGTCGACCAACTACAGTTAGTGGGTTTTTATCCCCGACCACCATAGTTAGTAGATTTTTTTCTTAAGTGTTTCCGACCAACCAAGGTCGGTAAATTTTCCTTGTCGACCAACTACAGTTAGTGGGTTTTTATCCCCGACCAACCATAGTAAGTAGATTTTTTTTCTTAATGAGCAACTTTGGCACTTTTTGGAATAATTTTACCTCCCAACCAACTCAAGTTGGCATTTATGAGAATATATTTACTTCCTAACCGACATAAGTTGGCATTTTTAGGAATACTTTTATTTCCCGAGGAACATATAATTTTACTTCCTGTAGGAATACAAGTAGCTTTACTTCCCGGAGGAATATTAGTAGCTTTATTTACCGGAGGAATACAAGTAGCTTTACTTCCCGGAGGAATATTGGTAGCTTTATTTCCCGAAGGAATATAAGTAACTTTACATCCCGGAGGAATATAGATTTCTTGACCAACCTTAGTTGGCGTAAGTTGGAATTTTTAGGAATACTTTTATTTCCAGAGGAACATATAATTTTACTTCCCGTAGGAATACAAGTAGCTTTACTTCCCGGAGGAATACATGTAGCTTTACTTCCCGGAGGAATATAGGTAGCTTTACTTCCCGGAGGAATATTGATAGCTTTACTTCCCAGAGGAATATTGGTAGCTTTACTTCCTGGAGGAATATTGGTAGCTTTACTTCCCAGAGGAATATTGGTAGCTTTACTTCCCGGAGGAATATAGGTAGCTTTACTTCCCGGAGGAATATAGGTTTCTCGACCAACCTTAGTTGGCGTTTTCGAGAAAAAATTTAAGTAGTCTGAGCTTTGCCGAGTTCTGCCGAGTAGTGTGTAGCACTAGTATTCCCCGAAAAACTTTCAATAAAAAGAAAGAATTCAGCAGAATATCTTCATTTTATTCATCACTGATAATACTTGCGTAGGTGGTCTGCGTTCCATGCATTCTTAAACTCCTCCCCTTCTAAAGTTGCTATTCGGTAAGTTCCTGGTCGAACAACTTCTGTAACTCGGTATGGTCCATGCCAGTTTGCCTCCAGCTTATTGTGCTTTTGAATTACTTTCTTCAGCACATAGTCTCCTTCTTTCAGGTCGCACTTCTTCACCCTCTTATTGTAGAACAAAGCGGTTCGCTGCTGGTAAGCAGCATTTCCAAGGGCTGCTTCTTCTCTAACTTCCTCGAGCATGTCTAAATCCAATCTTCTCATTAATTCGCTGACAGGGGAATTGAAATTCAGTACCCTGTGTGTTGGGAGGCCCAACTCGGTAGGTATAACAGCTTCACTTCCAAACGCCAACATATATGGTGATTCTCGAGTTGCTACTCGGGGAGTAGTTCGGTAAGACCAAAATACTGATTGTAGCTCATTGATCCAATTCTCTTTTGCATCACCCAGTCTTTTCTTCAAGCCATTCAGTAACGTTCTGTTTTTCACTTTAGTTTGTCCATTGCTTTGAGGATGGCCTGGTGCTGAGTGGACCTTCAAAATATTTGACTGATGACAATAGGCAGCGAACTCCTCGTTATCAAATTGTGTTCCATGGTCTGTGATGAAAGCATGAGGAAGACCATATCGACAAATGATGTTCTTCCAAATCAAATTGGTACACCTTGTCGTACGTCATATCAATGAGAGGCTCAGCTTCTACCCACTTAGTAAAATAATCAACTGCGACGACGAGGTATTTGAATCTTCCTCTGGTCGTTGGCAGTGGTCCAACCAAATCTATCCCCCACATGGCAAATGGCCAAGGGGAAGTGATGGGTGTCAACAATGCTTGTGGAGTTCTTCGGATGGAGGAAAAGCATTGGCACTTGTCACATTTCTTGGCATAGGCTATACAATCAGCTCTCATCGTCGGCCAGTAGTATCCCTGCGTCATCACCCTTTACAAAAGCGTCCGACCTGCTACATGAGCTCCACAGGACCTTTCATGGATCTCTTCAATCAATTCTTTCACCTCGGAGGGATGCACACATTTCTGCAAACCTGCCATAATTCCTCGTTTATACAGAATACCTTTTAGTTAATACATACCGAGCAGCTTTAAACTTCAATTTCTTGGCTGCGAGCTTGTCAATTGGTAATTCTCCTTCCTCAATATACGCCCTGATGGGATCCATCCAAGATGGTCCTAAATCAAGGGTGATAAAATTCATCATCAGATCTTCATCTATACTCCGACCAGCTAAAACTTTAATTGGGATTGTTCGTCGTAGCTCGGTACGAGTAGCTGATGCTAGTCGAGCTAGGGCGTCTGCTCTCGCATTCTTCATTCTTGGTATTCTGACCAGCTGAATAGCGGAAAATTCTGACACCAGCTCCTTTGCCTTTGCATGATATCTGATCATTAATTCTCCTCTAACTGCATATACTCCCAACATTTGATTTACAATTAATTGAGAATCACTGAAGACAATAACCTGCTGCGCCTCCATAATTTTTGCCAAATTAAGATTTGCAATCATGGCCTCATACTCAGCCTCATTATTGGAAGCTTTGAATTGAAAACGTAAGGCGTATTCTATGTCGACCTCGTCCGGAGTGCTCAAAACTATCCCCGCGCCACATCCTGTAGTGCAAGATGAGTCATCTACATATAGCCTCCATATAGGTTTCTCGTCTTCAATTTTTTGATCTATCAGAGCTCCTCGGTGAAATATTTGTTGCTTCCTTTCATCCTCCCCTGATATTTCTTGCTCTTCGTCGATCATATTTTCTTGCCCTTTTATCAATCGGAGTTGGTCTGAGCTCGAATTTGATGATCCTGTAACATCCACTTGCCCTTTTACCAATCGGAGTTGGTCTGAGCTAGTGTTCGATGATGCTGTAACATCTACAAGTTGATCAGCGAGCAACTTTTGCTCCTCAGGGGTATCAGGATAGGTGAACTCTACTATAAAATCTGCTACAGCCTGCCCTTTTAGCGATGATCTGGGTTCATAGACTATATCGTATTCACCGAGATCTATTGCCCAGTACATCAATCTCCCTGATTTTTCTGGTTTATGAAGGGCTTTCCTTAATGTCATATCAGTATATACTACTATGGTACGAGCCTGGAAGTATGGCCTCATTCTTCTACTCGCTTCAATCAGCGCCAGTGCTAACTTTTCCAGCCTTGGATATCTGATCTCAGCTCCTCGGAAGGCCTTACTCGTATAATAAATTAGTTTTTGCACTCCATTCTCCACTTTGATCAACGTCGAGCTAACTGCATTCTCGAACACTGCAAGATATAAGTATAATTTTTCTCCCATCACTGGCCTGGATAGCAGTGGAGGTGCTCCCAAGTATTTCTTCAAGTCTTGAAAAGCCTTCTCACATTCATCATTCCACTCAAAAGTCTTTCTGAGCGTCTTGAAGAATGGGAGACATCTATCAGTTGCTCGTGCCACAAATCTGTTGAGTGCTGCTACTCGTCCTGTGAGACTCTGTACTTCCTTCTTCGTCGTTGGAGATCGCAGCCCTAATAGAGCTTTGATCTTTTCAGGATTTGCCTCAATGCCTCGTTGATTGACAATGTACCCGAGAAACATACCTTCTCGTACTCCAAATATGCACTTCATCGGGTTCAGCTTCATTTGATATTTATCCAGTTGATCAAAAGTCTAGCTTAAGTCAACTAGATGATCGACAGCTTTCTTGCTCTTTGTCAGCATATCGTCAACATATACTTCCATATTGCAACTGATTTTTTCAGTAAAGACCTTGTTCATCAGCCACTGATATGTCGCACCTGCATTTTTCAAACCAAAAGGCATAACATTATAACAATAAGTTCCCCTAGGGGGGGTAATGAAAGAAGTACTCTCCCTGTCTTCAGGTTTCATTTTGATCTGATTGTAGTCAGAATAAGCATCCATGAAGCTCAGCAGCTCGTGTCCCGAGGTAACATCTACTAGTTAATCAATTCGGGGCAATGGAAAGTGATACTTTCGACATGCTTTGTTGAGGTCGGTGAAGTCCACACACATCCTCCACTTGTTGTTCTTCTTTTTTACCATCACCACATTTGCTAACCAGTCTGGATATTTAACATCTTCAATGAAGCAAGCTTTCTGGAGCTTCTCGACTTCCTCCTGTATAGCTTGATTCTTCTTGGGACTGAATACTCTTCTTCTCTGCTTCACAGGCTTGATCTTCTTCTCCTGTATAGCTCGTGACATAAGAAATTTGGGTCTATCCCAGGTATATCTTCATGACTCCACGCAAAAGTTTGTTTTCTTCTTCTAAGGAAAGTTATAAATTCCTGTTTTAGTGAGGCTTCCAACGACGAACCTACTTGAGTAGTTCGCTCAGGGTGCTCGTTGTCCAGAATGATGTTTTCAGTAGCTTCCACCACTTGACCCTTCACGAGTTGCGACTCATCTCTAGGATCCAATGTTTCAATTTCTGCACCTTCATCCACTTGATAGGTAGTAGTCTTTTTCCTTGATTCCTCCAGTTCCTCTTGCTCGACGGATGAATAATAGCATTCCCGAGATACTTTCTGATCACCTTTCACAATTACTACTCCAAAATTTATTGGAAATTTTGGGCACTGATGCACTGTAGATGGTACAACCTCGAACTTTTTCAATCCTACTCTTCCCATGATGATATTCTATGATGATTGAACATTCTTATCCATCACGAAGAACCGTATTCTTTCTGTCTGACAAGCAGGCCACGTACCAATGAATATATCCAACTTGATCGTCCCAAGTGGAAATACTTTCTCGCCAGCAAAACCGAGGAGGGGTCTATGATAAGGCTCCAGTTGAGATAACTTTAGGTTTAAACTATTGAAGCACGAGTAGAACATGATGTATGTCGAGTTACCATTATCGACCATTACTCTTGAAATCATAAGCTCCTTCATCCCCATTTTGATCACCAATGGGTCATCATGAGGATATAGAATTCCTGCGAGGTCATTCTTTGAGAAACTAATGACCAATTTCTCTTTATTCACCTTTCTCGGGCGATCCTCCTCAGCTAGATTTATTCGTTGAATGTACGAGCAAGCTTGAGCCTCACAGAGGTAAGCTATTCTCTCTGCAGTAAGGTCTCCTCCTCCTGCATCTCCACCTGTTATAACATTACAGTCAAATGACCCAAAGCGTATTAAAAATACCTCATGTTCTGGTTGCCTTGGTCTCTTGGGAAGACCGGGGTCGTCTTCTGGATCAACTTCATGGTTTCTTTTCTTGTTCTCCTCTGCTCGATAAGGAGATCTAGACCTCTCTCTTGCTTGATCGTTGTTTCTTCTTTCGCTTCCACGATTAACATACTTTGCTAGTTTTCCTCGTCTGATGAGTGTTTCAATCTCATTCTGAAGAGGTATGCAATTTTTGGTCATATGGCCATGATCTTTATAAAACTCGCAATACTTCGCCTTATTCCTCTTGTTAGGGTCTGCCTTCATTTTTTCTGGCCAGTTTAACTCCTCGTTGTTCTTGATTTCTTCTAGAATATGGTTGGTATCCTTCTTCAAAGGAGTATAATTATCAAATTTCTTCATTACGTCCCATACCGATCTAGTTTTTGAATGTTTGTCATTACCATTGTTCTTATGCTCTTTATTCTTAGCTTTATCACTTTCCACCTTGGTTTCTTTGGCATCTATATTCTTCTTCGTAGCCATAGCCTCCTCGGCATTCATAATCTTGGACGCTTTTCCCATCAGGTATGACATGGTTCTAGGTGGATCTTTGGCCAAAGTGTAGTACAACTTGTTCGACAATAGTCCACTCATCAAGGCGGTAATCGCTGTCTTCTCCTCATAATCAATGACTTCGAGTTTCTCGTTATTAAAACGAGTTATATAATCTCTGGTACTCTCACGAGCCTTTTATCTAACACTTAACAAATGTGTTACTCGTTTAACTGGATTTGCCCCAAAATAGAAATTCCCAATGAATAACTCGGCTAGTTGAAGAAAAGTTGAGATCTTACCCCGAGGAAGATTATTATACCATATTTGAGCAGATCCGATAAGAGTTCCCGAGAATGCCCCGCATCTCATCTCATCTGGAACAGCGTAGATGTCGGCTGCATATTGGTATTGTTCTATATGAAGGACATGGTCAGTCTTTCCATCATACTTGGGAGTCACAACAGGTGATTTGAACTTTGATGGTGTTGGAAAATCTACAATGGACTGGACAAAAGGTGTTCCTCGAACAAAAGTTCGTTGTAGAGGGTTCTTAGCTTTAGCCATTTCCCCTAATCTATCCTCCAGCCTTTGAATAGAGCCTTTCCATGCATCATTTCCTTCCTCGGGCCCGTTGGTTCGAGCAGCTGATCGCGTTGATGTGGCTTCTTGAGATCTATCTTGATGAGTAGCTGGTCGTGACTGGGCAGATCCTTCCCTTAAATCTGATGGTCATCGAAAACTCCTCGATAGGACTTTAGGAAGACTTTTACTCCTTCTAAGTCCTAATCGATCAAAAGGTGATACCCTTCTTAACCTCTCTAGCACACTAGTCCTTTCTGGAGAAAGAGTGATACGTTGTTCAGTATCTGTGGCTCACACTGACGAAGTTCGTCCAGGTTGATAAGAAAAATATTCAGAATCCTCATTGCGATATGAATTGGTACGCCTAGCACGTGAAGAAGGTGCACGGGTGTTTCTTTGAATACTGCGCAATCCTGAATGGGTTAGTGCACCGCCATGGAGGGTTTGTATGAGTTATCACATAGTTTCTTGCATGACGGTCTGGCCCTGAGCCAGATTTGTCATTATTCTAGACAAATCTGGAATATTAGGCGGAGCAGATGGATTTGGAGGGCTTCCAGCATTCCGATTACTGAATTCTGGAATATCAGCCATTTGTGATGAATTGTTTTTTGGTGAAAAACGATATTACCAGTCGTTTCCCACAGACGGCGCCAATCTGTTGATGTAAAAAATTAGATCATCTCTAATTATTCAATCACAGATAAAATAAATGACACCAAGAGTTTTTAAAGTGGTTCAGCCTTATAAGAATGGCCTACGTCCACTGTTATGTTATTGTTGAGTGTTTGGGAATTCTCGATTACAAGTTCTATCAAGAAATTCCGGTCCCCCTACAATAAGGATTGTATAATGTATTTATAGCCCTGAGGCTGTAATGTTAAAGGGTAATACATTACATGATGTACATGTGAAAGGGTAATATGTGAAAGGGTAATACATTCAATGCCCTTTAAGCGTATACGTCTGAATGATAAGCATTTAACGAACAGTCAAACTGTTGGTTATCCAGCTATTAATGCTTTGTTCGAGGTGAAGCTCGAACCGCCTGAGTTTCTCGGACCGCCTAAGCTTCTCGGTACTCAAGAGTTCCTCAGAGATTTCTTGTTCCTCGGAGCGTGTGAGTTCCTCGGAGAGAGTGAGTTTCTTGAACCGCCTAAGCTTATCGGTACTCAAGAGTTCCTCGGAGAGTTCTTGTTCCTTAGAGCGTGTGAGTTCCTCGGGGAAGCAGCGCTCCTCGTTATAGTATGGTTCCTCGGAGCGTGTTTGTTGTTTCCATGTAGATTTCCACGTGTCTTCATTCAATTGGGCCTTGCCAGCAGACTAAATTTGGTATCAACACATAGTAATAATAACTTTAATTAACATTGGCTTGTAATTTAAAACAATCAATGATAATTGTATTTAGTAAACTAGTAAAAAAGTCAAGTACCAACTGTCAAGAGCTTATGACAAATTAAATCTGGACTAAGAACTTAAAGTAAAATTTGTCTTAAAAGTAAAATTTCTTAAGGTTGGATGCATTCCAAGTTTGAGGTATCTCCGTGACCTATATTTTCCCCAAATTATAGTCCCCTTGGAGGTCGTTCCTGGTGACTCTGAATGTTGCCTACCACTTAGGCCCTAATTTCCCCTTGGATGGTTTCCTCGCGCTACTGACAATCTTTCTAAGGGCATATCTTATACTTGAAATTTCCTCAGTTGAATGCCTTTGTTGTATTGCCTTGCCAACTGCTGCTAGTAGGCGGACAATCTGAATAAGTCTTGTTCCCTTCTTTTACCTACCATATCAAGATCAATGTTGATCGTCTCATTATTCAAGCATTAATCGGTTATAATAGTTCTCATGCTCGGTAATCTAGTATCTAATAGGATTATTGCTTCCATTCCATAGGCTAAAGCGAAGCATATTTCCCTAGTCGATGTTCTTAGTGTTGTTCAGTATACCTAGAGGATATGTGAAAGCTTGTCCATGTGTATGATTTTTTCCTTTTCCAGTCTTTTCTTCATGCCATCAATGGTGATTTTATTAAAAGCCTCATTTTTCCCATTGTTTTAGGGGTAATCTACCAAACTTTGGTAGTGACTAATAACATGACTATCGTATAAATAATTTAAATTCCTATTCTCAAATTGTGTTCCCTTATCGATGATCAAAGTTGGTACACCAAAATATGTTATAATATTCCTATAAATAAACCTAGTTAAATCAACATACTTTTTATGTTTGCCAAAGGTTTTGCCTCAATCCACATTGTAAAATAATTCATTCAAACCTGTAAATTCTTCATATTTTATGGTGTGGTGAGTAGTGGACCCACAATGTCTAACCCCCACTAAGTAATAGACTATGGGATGCTCAAACACTTGAGGTCTATAGTTGGATGATGAAGTAGCAGTGAGAATAACTAATATTTACCATACTTTTCACATAAGAGACGATGTACTTTTTCATATAAGGTCACCAATATCCGTTCTTTATCACTTTGAACAATAGAGATTTTCCACTAGTATGAATTTCATAAAATTCCTTCATGCATATCATAGAGAACTTGGTTGACATCACTGGGATGTGCACATTATAAGTATGGCCCAGTAAAATACCCTTTATAAATATTTTCTTCGAGAGGAATGTAAAACTGGGAAACTTTTACCCTAATCTAATAGGCTTCCTTTTTGTCACTAGTAAGTAATTATGAGTCCATCTAGATAGGAGCTTTTTGAATGATGAACACCTGATTCGCTTCTTATTTCCTATGGATGCTCGGTTGTGACAGATATTCCACCTCTATATTCCTTTTGAGGTTGGGTTTGACAAATGAAACCAAAGTGGCTAAGGCATCCAATGGTTTGCTATTCTCCTTAGGGAACTGCTGAATTTGGATAAGGATGAATTATGCGACCAACTCTCGGGCTATGGGAAGGTAGGCTGACATGCATTCATCTTAGGTATTATAGTATACTCATATTTTATTAGATACAACCTTAAGTCATAAAATACATCAAGTTCAATTATCCAAGGGACATAGATTTCCTCAATACTGCTATAATAGATTTTTACTCTGCTTCATTATTCGATGTCTTAAATCTAAATCATATTCACGACTCGAGAATGGTTTGATTCGGGGTCAGTGATATTATCCCTACTCCAACTCCCTTAGTATTGAATGCTCCATCCATATAGAGGGTCCACCTATCATGTTGGATGATATCTCCCATATATATTTAATTTTTAGGATTAACTTCCTTCTTAAGTTGATGCTTCTCAGCAAGCTCAACAATAAAATATGCCAAAGTCTATCTTTTCATTGCAATTTCGGGTTGATAATGATTATAAAACCTCCGTAGTTCCACCGACCACTTGTACATCCATCCAAAGAGATCGGCCTTCCTGAGGAATACCTTTAACGGAAATGAAGTGATGATTATGATGGAGTTTGCTTGTAAGTAGTGATTTAACTTGTGCAAGGCTATTACAAGTGAATATGCCAATTTTCCCAACGGGAGATAACGTATCTCAGCACCTAGAAACATTTTACTAACGTAGTAAATGAGGGCTTGATCACCCTCCTTCTCATAGAACAAGACCGAGCTAATTGCATGGTCGAATATAGAAACATACAGATAGACTGGATCTTATGGATTTGGAATTATGACTAAAGGAGGTTATCTGAGGTAGCTCTTAATTTATTTAAGTTCCCTAGAGCACTCAATGTTCCAAACTCCATTCTTCTCATTTTTCAATGAGATAAAATAAATGTTGGCATCATTCAAAAGACTTAAAGATAAAGAAATTGAGTGCCTCAGGCATTCAATTAGCTTTTGGACATCTATAACGGTCTTAGGTGGCTGAATGGTTCTTATATCTTAGATTTGATCAGGTTTTTCCTCGATCCCTCTTTGGCAAAATATGTAATCAAATAATTTATCGGAATGAACCTAAAATGAGTATTTAAATGCATTGAGATTCATCTTATAGTAATAAAAGACCTCAAACATCTTTTATAGATCTGAAAGGTGGTCTCCCTTCCATTTAATTTTCATGAGCATATCAACTATGTACACATTCATGGTGTTACCCAGATGATGTTTAATCATCATGGTGACCAACCACATGTATGTCTTCCCTGCATTCTTGAGTCCAAATGACATTACTATGTAACTAGTAAACACCAAGAGTGTTCATGAAAAATGTATTTTCCTAGTGGATCTTGAATAGAGGATTCTGGTGATAGATTAAATAAGCACCCCAAAAGATCATTCGCTCAGGGCTAGTTGTGGAATCAATCGGTTGGTTAATCTTCGGTAAAGGAAATTTATCCTTTGGATACATTTTATTCAGGTTGGTGAAATCTATGAACATTCTCCATTTCCCATTATTCTTCTTAACAACAACCAAGTTTGAAATGCACTTATGAAATTGAACTTATTTTATGGACCTTTCCTCCAAAAGTTTCCTAAATTCCTCTTCCACTGCCTTTGCCTATTTAGGGGTTGTTCGCCATGACTTTTGTGTGATCAATAAGAATGTCGGGTCCACATAAAGCTTAAGGCACATGAATTTATGACCAATGACAAACATATCATATGGATGCCATTCAAACACATCTTGGTTTTCTTTAGGGAAAGATATTATTTTTTCCTTCTCATGATCAACGAGTGAACTACCGCTCAAAAACGTCTTGTGTGGGTAAGAGTCATTGAACACAACTTTTGTGAAGGTTCCATAACGCTGTCGGCGGGGGTCACCCTTTTGTCTTTTACCCTTGGTCTTCCATACTTTGATACTTTTTAGAGGGAGTGAACCCCTCCATGTTATTCATCTTTTTCTTTTTCTCTCATGCTTAGATCTAATGTTATTAATAAAGAATTATCGAGAAAAATCTTTATTTCCATCGATAATAATGCATTTGAGCTTTTGATGATAGGTCAATGAAACTGCCCTTTATTATAAGGATCCATCCTCTTCTTAAGATTCCATTGTACGATGATTTAATGTCTATGAATAAGAAGTTCATCAACTTCGAGATACTTTGTGTTCGTACTTGGAGTATGTAAGGACAAAATTTCCAATTGAGTCTTAATGTAGTTTTGACGTATTCTCGGAACAAAACACGTCTGAGTCATAGGTATATTTTTATTATCCGATCACTACAAGACTGTGACTTGTCAAAGATTAATTGAAGACGTTGCGACAAAGCTATAAGGAATTAATCAAACCGAAGTTTAATTGATGCATTTTTGAGATCACACATGTTTGAATGCATAATGTTAATGAAACTCGGAATTTTATTTTACAAAAATAAGGATGTTATTTTTAAAAATGTTTTTAATGTTTACACTTCGTTTTAATCAGATGAGGACATATTAAAGTTGGATAAGACTTTTTTTTAATTTTTTTTCCAGTTGGATTAGTATCAGACTCTAATTACGATGTCGTTCAAACGACACCTCATGTCATTCGAACTAGACCTGATATCGTTTGAACGACACAGTGTCTCACTCGAATGAGACTCTGCCACCGCCTTAAAATATTTATATATAGGCATGCTCTGTTTCCTCGAAGTGTGTGCAGTGCAAAAAATAGTTTACGATACAGAGTGATTTTTGAACAAAGTTTTCTAAGTGTTTTCACTATGAAACATCATTAGAGTTTACAGATATCCGAGTTATCATTACCATATGTTTATGTGATCTTTGTTGCACCAATTTGAGTTTTTTCATCACTTGAACATTGCTGGGTTTTGCGGTGGAGAAGTGAACAAGGTTAATTTTGTGTTCAAGATCGTAGACGATACAGTCCATATCGATGGACACCGAGACACTCGTGGAGGCACGTGTTGTAGACGAGCATCGTAGAAGAAGGTTACTTTCTGTGTGGGCATTGTGAAGATTGGTAGAAGATCAGAGGAGCGTCAAGTCTTGTGAGGATCGAGTCGTTGTATAAGACTACCGTCTGACTTTGTAAAATCAGTGTCATAGTGATTGTCTGGATTGGATCGTCCGAGTTTTTTCCTGATTGGGTTTTTCCTTGCACATCGACATTTTGAGTATTACTTTACTCTATTTTACTTGCTTTAATCACTATTTGCATGCTTACGGTTAAACAAGATAAAATCTGTTTAAGTTAATTTGTGTCACAACTTGGTTTGATAAAATTGAAAAAGAGTTTTTTTTCGAAAAGAGAAAGTTGGTTTTCTTTCATCCTTAAATTAATTCCGCTCAAGAAAAAGTTTGTTTTTGATATTTGGGGACCTACAAATTGGTATCAGAGCTAAAGATACATTTTTTTTGTGTTTGATCCCTTTTTGCTTGTAAGGATGAATTTTGAAAATTATGATAATTTATCCATTCCTGTTTTTTAGGGAACTAATTATGCTTATTGGAAAATGAAAATGACAAGTGCTTTAAAATCTATTGATGAACGTGTTTGGTTAGCGGTTAAAAAGGTTGGACACCACCTGTCACACGAGAGGGTGAGGTCACTAGTTTGAAACCCGTTGAGTCATGAACTGAGACTGAACATAGGCTTGCATAATATAACTCTAAAGTTCTGCACGTTATTTCCTCACATGTCACACCTGAAGAGTATAATCGTATCACGACTTGTGAAACTTCTAAAGAAGCTTGGGATACACTTGCACTCACTCACGAGGGCATGAGCACGGTTAGGTCGTCTAAGTTGAAAAATCTCACTACATAATTTGGGATGATTAAGATGTTAGAGAGTGAGACGTTTGATGAGTTTTACACTAGGTTGTCCACTATTATTAATGCGGCATTTAACCTAGGTGAGAAGATTCTCGATAACCGAGTAATTAAGAAAATTTTGAGATCGTTGTCGAGTAGGTTTGATGCGAAAGTGACTGTTATGAATTCCCTTAGTATGCTTAACTCATCGAAACTAGAAGAGATTGTAGGAGACCTTCAAACCTATGAACTCGACATCTTTACCACCAAGCAAGTGCCAAAGAAAGAAAAGGGCATTGCTTTGAAAGCCTTGAAGGAGGAAACTAAAGTTTCGAATGACGATTCCGATTCTGACTTTGAGAATGTCGTCTTGTTGGTAAGAAAGTTCAAGAAGTTTCTTCAAATTCATAAGAAATCGAAAGATGCCAAAGAGTTTGAGAAATTCAAGAACAAGGGAAACACCACACCTACGGATTAAAGTGAGAAACCTAAGAGAGATGAGTCTGATAGGTGTTTCGAGTGTGAGGGGTACGGTCACAAAGTAGCTGAGTGTCCCACTAGATTTAAGAAAGAGGGGAAGAAACTGATAGCATACAATGCCACCTTAAGTGATAGTGAACCAGAAGAGAGAGGATTCCCCCATTGAGTGTAACTTTGTTGCGTTTATGGCATGCCATATGAGCGACAACGATATATCTTCCCACGATGGTACTCATGTACAGACACTTCCGAGGCTGTTGAGAGTACTTCCCGAGAGGGTGAGGGTGATGAGTGAGAGGATGAGGAGATCGACGTAGGAGAGTTACAAGTTGCATTTCGAGAGTTGTTTGAGGAGATGGTGAAGGTGAAAAAGTCAAACTCGAAATTTTAAGCTAAGTTGAAAGAGCGTGCCTTAAAAAATAATGATGCATTAATTGAGGATCTTAGGGCACGGGAGAAGAAGCTTAGGGAGAAGCTAGAGTATGTCAAGAAAGAGAGAGATAACCTTAAAGGTTTGATGGAGGCTTTGAAAAAGGAGTTGCTAGAGTTTGAGGAGTCTAGGCGTCTACTCGAATCTAGGATTAAGGAGTTGGAGGAGAGTTTGAGATACTCGTCTAGAGTTAAGTTTGACTTGGTGTCTAGGTCGAAGAAATTGAATAGGATGTTAGGCAGGCACCGTTCAAGTCAAGAAAGATAGGTTTGGTATAGGCTATGACGAGAGAGTTCCCAACCCCAAAGCCAATACCATTCGTGTGAGAGATCCACATAGGAATGTTAGAATAGGTTCACATGTAGGATACTTTCCATACCATAGATACACTTGAACGTTTTGTGGTAGGAAAGGTTACCTTAGAAAGTTTTTCTATGACCTTAGGAATGCTCCTCGAAGGTTTAGAAAGCTTAGGAATAAAGTTGCCCCGATCCGCCCCCCCCCCCATGCGTTATTACACACCTACTTAGGTTAGGAAGTCGGATTTGGTAGCTTTAGGAATAAAACTTCATAGTTCTCATTTGGTTGCACTTGATTCTTCCCATGCTAGTCTAAAGGTTGAGTGTATTACCATGTTTATCAATTTGAATTATTTTTTTCATTTATTGCATCTCATTTGAAAAATACACAAAGATTTTGTTTTTGTTATAAAATTTGAAAAAATACAAAAATATTTTGTTTTTGTTATAAAATTTGGAAAAAATTCAAAAAGATTTTTTGGTTTTAAAACTTTTGAGAAAAACAAAAAAAGATTTTGCTTTTATTTGAGTCAAAATATTTTGAAAAAGCCAAAAGGATTTTTGGTTTTGGTTTTGGTTTTGTTTTTGTGTCGTGAGTTAACATGTTTGATGTGGCATATTGGTGTGCTTAGAACCCCCTTCCTTCCATTATCCATATGGCTAGGACATTTGGTCATTATTCTCGATGCTTACAATGATCTTAACCATTATTTTATGGGGTTGTTTCGAAGTTGATATGCATTTTGATTCGACTTTGTGTATATGCCATGATTGCACACATGCACGAGTTTATATGAATGTTTGACTACTCTTGCATATTTGAGTTTGGTGATACGTTCCTATATCAATTTTGTCATTTATGTGTAAGTAGACCTACGGAGAGGTGTGCATGTTATAAAAGTTTACCATGAGGATTAAATTGAAAAAATGATGAGTGTTCACGGGAAAGGGTTGCGAGAGTGTAAAATTGACTCGTCGTGAAAGCCACCATTTAAAAGGCAATAAAAAGAATCATATGCAAAAAATGGGCCAAATTAGTTTAGTTCATCCAAAAGAAAATATGATATATATTTGAGGAAGTTTGGAAGGATTAAAAATTTTAACGGGTTTGCACAAAGAATTCTAATGTTAAAAAATCGTGTCATGACGCTGTTGTTTGTAGAATCGTCAAAATTTCGAATTCGTGTGCATGATGTTTTTTTAGTTCATTAAGGTCACACTTTTATTGTTACATATGGATATAATAAAGTTTGATGATAGATTGTTATTAATTAGAGCTTATTGATCATTTTGATGTGTTGGAATTGTGATTCATTTGTTTTAGTTCACGCACATACACTCTATGTTCATGTTTAGGCACATCGATACTATGTTGTCATGTTACTCATATTTTTTTGTTTTGGTACTGTTTCGTTATTGTTTCGCATTTTTGATCCCCTTCCAGTTAGTATTTTCAGGATATTTCTTCACTGGGCAACACTGTTTAATTTTCTGGGGAAACTATGAGAGTTTGTTTGTGTCGTTCAAATGACATATGTCTTCGTTCGAGCGATGTCGCTTCTCATTCAAATTACATTCCTAGCTTGTTCGAACAACATTCGGTTTGACCAGTTTGACTTTTTTGGCTGATTTATTCTGGTTCAGTACCCTGTTGCATATTGATTCATATTTTGGTACTCGGCTTCTATTTATGCAGTTAACTTTAATCATTTACATATTTTGCTTCATTGGTTAGTTTATCACACCTGCTTAGACTAATACATTTTTGTGTTATTCATTGTCTATCTAGTGATTCTTCATAATTAAAGTAATCATATTGGTATATCACATGCTAGATTTTTTTATCTTTTCACCGGATTGTCTATTCGAGACAAAATGGGGGAGAGATGTCTGTGATGTAGGGAGAGTTTTGTGTGTTTGACGTGATATCCTGATTTGCATTTTTACACGTATTGGTATCATGTTTTGTTCACATAACAAATGATTTGGATTTGATTTTTTGTATCGATTTATATCATTTGTTCCTCCATACTTCACTGGATATTTGTTTGTTTCATGTGTGTAGGTATACTTAAAGAGATTCGAGATTTAAAGTGTACATAACATTCAGACATTAAGAGACAGTTTCATGCTTGTCGGTCCTCTGTTTATGAGTCCTTATCCTGTACTGATGATGTAATTTTATTTTTGGGTTTATGGGATGGGATTTAGGTGTTATACATCTTGACGACCCTGCTTAGGTATTTCACTGTTGGTTTTATCCAGGATTAGTAAAAGGGGGAGATTTGTAAGGACAAAATTTCCAATTGAGTCTTACTGTAGTTTCGACTTATTCGCGTAACAAAACACGTCTGAGTCATAGGTATATTTTTATTGTTCGATCACTATGACACTATGACTTGTCGAAGATTAATTAAAGATGTTGCGACAAAGCTACAAGGAATTAATCATGCCAAATTTTAATTGGTGCAATTTCTTTTCTTCAAAGATTAATTGCATTTTCGAGATCACATAGGTATGAATGCATAATGTTAATGAAACTCGGAACTTTATTTTATAAAAATAAGGATGTTATTTTTAAAAATGTTTTTAAAAGTGTTTTATATGTTTACACTTCGTTTTAATCAGATGAGGACGGATTAGAGTTAGATAAGAGTTTTTTTTAACTCTGTTTTCAAGTTGGATTAATATCAAACTCTAATTATGACGTCGTTCAAACGACACCTCATGTCGTTCGAAGGAGACTTGATGTCGTTTGAACGACATAGTGTCTCTCTCGAATGAGACTCTACCACTGCCTTAAGATATTTATATATAGGTGTGCTCTATTTTCTCGAAGTGTGTGAAGTGTAAAAAATAGTTTACGATATAAAGAGGTTTCTGCACAAAGTTTTCTAAGTGTTTTCACTATAAAACATCCTTAGAGTTTACAAAGATCCGAGTTATCATTACCATATGTTTATGTGATATTTGTTGCACCAAGTTGAGTTTGTTCATCACTTCAACATTGCTGGGTTTTGCGGTGGAGAAGCGAAGAAGGTTACTTTCGTGTTCAACATCCTAGACGATACATGCCATATCGATGGACACCGAAACACTTGTGGAGGCGCATGTTGTGGATAAGCATCGTAGAAGAAGGTTACCTTCTGTGTGGGCACTGTGAAGATTGGTAGAAGATTAGAGGAGCGTCAAGTCTCATGGGGATCGAGTCGTTGTATAAGACTACCATATGACATTATAAAATCATTGTCATAGTGATTGTCTGGCCTGAGACGTCCAATATTTTATCTCAATTGGGTTTTTCCTCGTACATCGGCATTGTGAGTATTGATTTACTTTATTTTACTTGCTTTAATCACTATTAGCATTCTTAGGGTTAAACAAGATAAAATCTGGTTAAGTTAATTTGTGTCACAACTTGGTTTGATAAAATTGAAAAAGAGTTTTTTAAAAAACAAATGTTGGTTTGCTTTCATCCTTAACTTAATTTCGCTCAAGCAAAAGTTTTTTTTTAATATTTGGGGACCTACAGAGTATAATTTTTCCCAGTGACACTGTCATCCTTTCAGGAAATTAGACCAACGAGATGGTCGCTTCTTTCAGATTTTCCATCCACAAGTTGAGCAGTTTGAACAACTCGAGGTATATTACCTTTAAAGAATTTCCCTGGTCCAATAATAGCTTATCCATAACCTAGTTAGTAATATTGAGTGTGATTACTAGTGCATCATGATGTAGAATTCTGATTCCAACCAGGTTCTCTTAAGCGAAGACGTTGTGTTTGGCATAGTATATTTACTTAGGGCAATGATGGTTACCGATAATGGGTTTAAAGGGGTCGACCTGGAAAGACTCCACTACTGTAATGATCTTTTTTAATTTTTTTCCCATAATATTCTCGTTGATCTTGTTGGGGTTTTTGACTGTGTGAATAATCATGAACTCATTTCCTATCTCACCATCCTATGGATTCTGGTCACGCTTAGAAGGACCTTATTGTTCTATTTCTCAACATAATCATCAACGTGGTCTAGTTGGTCCAGATCCTCCATATGCGACATGAGTTCCTTAAAGTTCTCTATCTTGTACCCATGCACCTTGTCATAGGATAATCTTAAGGTTATGTTTCTATTTGACGGGTCCTTGCAATTTTCCTCGGCCACTTAAAATATTATTGATCCTTGATCTTGGTTAAGATCTTGCATATTGGTTCTTTAAATATAGTTTTGCTGGTGCGATGAGCCTTGATGGGATCTAATTTCTCCCTGTCCTTAGGCCTATTATTTTTCTTTTTTCCCCTTCTTGGGAGTGACCTCCCTATATTCATTTTTAGTATCCATTGGTCAACCATTATTCCACTTCGTGACAGTTTCCACATCCTCCACTTTGATATATTTCTCAATCCAAGACATCAAGTCATCAATAGTTATTGCTTCCTTCTTTGCGAGGATTGATACAATATGGAACTTTTTTGCAAATGATGGATCCCTTAGACAATTTCATGGTAGTTCTAGCTTCTCAATGAGTAGGATGGTTGTCTATCTTCCTTCATATGAGATTTAAAATAACCTCTTTGCTATACTGTCTATTGTGTCAGTCTCTTCTGTCTGGTGATCTCCTCTGGTAGGAATGATGATGGGCATGTTAAAAACTCCTCCCTTGGTTGTGAGTATTACTTGTCTAAGGGATAATGGTACATGTAGTTTCATGACACTTGCATTTGTCCACATGGAGATCATGTTCCATTCTCACTAGAGGATGCTAGAAGCGGACATTGTTCTCCTATTATTGGCATGTGGCCATTTCCCATTTACGAATAAATTTCTCATAGGCATCCACGAATCGTGATATCTAGTTTGACCATAGTGGATCTCAACTTCCCACCATTTGATCCCCACATGGACCGTAGAGAGAGCTAAAGGTATTTCGGTTCCTATTATATTGGACCACAAATCTGATCCTAGAAACTGCGTGGCCGTTATGAATATTTTGTCGATCGATGCGAGGTAATGAATGTTCTCCATGTAAATGAGACATAACTAGTTTTTGCTAATATGATTGAAAGAGGAAAATTGTTCTCACAAACTGCACCAAATTTAGTTAGTAAAATCCTGATGATTATGAATTAACATAATATTAGTCAAACAAAAATAAATCATGCACAGTCACACACGAGCATTATTTAAATGGTTCGATAATGTGCTTACGTCCACGGTAGGTTTTCTCTATTATTTAATTCTCTTTCAAATGCCTGTGATTATGGCCCTTTTCCCCTGAGGTCTAGGGTTATATTTATAGGAGAAAAAAATCATTGAATCATGTGGGCTCAATAACAATAAGCTCTATCCCTTTTTAATCGTTAGTATCTTGCTCCTTGATTCTCACAGATTGATTAACTCTAAAAATCCTTATATTTTTTTGATAAAATTTTAACCAGATCAAGGAGCATGTTCCTTCCTCACAAGTGTGTTTGGATTATTTTTCTCACATTTTCCATATGTTTTTTGTCAATAATTGAATTATTCTTACTCTATTTGATTTGATTTTGATGGGGAGACCTAAAAATTCCATTTTGTGTTTCACTGTAAAAAAAGGGTGTGATGAGAAAATAATCTTGTTGGAGATGGGAATACTTTAATTATCATTTCAGAGTGATATTCTCGAGTGTTAAAGGAGCCTAATTGTCATAATCCCATTGAGTAGACTCCTTCTACATATCATGTGACAAAATTTCACGTGGTTTAGGATATAGAGTGCAAGGTTATTAAAATGCCTCTCTAAATGCAACAATTGAGAAAGATGTCCATTTTCAGATGAACGAGAAACTTTCGATATGAAGTAGGATAGAGTAACTTAAGTACACAAACTTTTTCGAGTACACCATCAATTAAATTTTTTATGGCGAATGAGAGTGAGCGGGGATGTGGGAATCATTTTTAAGCTAGATATTGAGAAGGCATATGATCACCTGAACTGGGAGTTCCTTTTGCATATGTTGAGGAGGATGGGGTTTGGGGAGCATTGGTACCAGTGGATGAGGATCTGTTTATCATCTGTTAAGTTTTTTGTGTTGGTAAATGGGGTGCTAGAGGGCTTCTTTTTGAGTTCCAGAGGTCTTCACCAAGATGATTCACTCTTCCTGTTCCTTTTTATTCTGGTGATGGAAGCTTTCATTAGAATGATTTATTATATGGTCGAGGCTGGGCGGATCTGTGGGGTTTGGATTGGGTCCTCGGGTACTCAATCCATCAGAGTTTTTAATCTTCTATTTGCAGACAACACTATTATCTTTTATGATTCGATGGTAGAGCAGGTGAGGTCTTCAAGGTTGTTACTGTTGTGATTTGAGGCTGTGTCGGGTTTGCATGTTAATGTGGGTAAGTGTGATATGACTTCGTTTGGGGGGGGGGGGGGGGGGTAGAGCATGTGGATATGTAGGCAGGGGTATTAGGGTGTAGGGTGGGTCGCTCCCCTCTTCATCCCTTGGGATTCCCTTAGGGGATAAGTTCAAGTATAGATCTATTTAGGACCCTATCCTTGGGAGGGTTAGAACGAGGCTAGCTAGATGAAAATTGGTTTCCTCTCGAAAGGGGGAGGTTGACATTGATTAAAAGTGTGATATCAAGCATTATTACTTATTTCTTATCGATCATAACTTTAGAGGTGTTAGTGTGTAAGTTGTTGGATAAGATGATGAGGGATTTCTTATGGAAAGGTACCGAGGATAGTTTCAAATATTATTTAGTGAGTTGGGGGGATGTCTGTAATCCAGTTAAGGAGGGGGTATAGGTGTGAAGCGTCTTATTAATTTCAATTTAGCCCTACAAGGTAAATGGTTATAGAGATTTAATAGAAAGGAGAACAAATTATGGAGGAAAGTAGTGGTGGAAAGGGGAGGGTCTTCCCATTTTGGGTGGGGGCCTAAAGTGGGGAATCATATGCACGGCACGGGGTTATGAAAATTCATATCACAGGGGTGGGGGGATTTCGCTAGGTACACGGAGTTCGAGCTTGGGTGTGGGGATAAAATTCATTTTTGGAGGGACAGGTAGGGGAATGATGGATCGTTAGAGATTTTGTTTATGAAGGTCTAGCACCTTGGAAGGAATAAGGAAGGATTAGTGGCGAATCATGTGTTGTGGGTAGGGGGAAGAGCCACGTAGAACCCAAAGTTCAGAAGGAGACTTCTGGATCGGGAACTTGATGAGGTGGATTCCTTTTTCATTTGGTTAGGAAGGACGCTATTTCGTTTGAGGGGGGATGATTCCTTGAGATATGGGAAGGATAGTAAGTGTTTGTTCTCGATCAAAACCTACTACTCTGAGCTGAGGGGTTTTGAGAGTGCTTAATTCCCGTGGAAGGATGTTTGGCATGTGAAGGCACCCCCGAAGGTTAATTCTTTTATCTAGACCACTGTGAGATAGTCTATTTTGACGATTGAAGGGATGTAGAGGAGGGGAAAATGATGTCTATCCAGGGTTGGATTTGCAAGGCAGGGGAGGAGAAGACTGGACATTTTCTTCTACAATGTTGGGTGTCGAAGGGGTTGTGGGATATCTTACCCTTAGTCGAGTTAGTTGGGTTATGCCTCAGACTGTGAGTGAGGTATTGGCATATTGGAAAATCCCCAGGGGCTGAGAAGGTGATATGAAGGCCTAGAGGTTGGCGTCTCATCATATTCTTTGGATGATTTGGCACGAGATGAACCAGAGGTGCTTCGAAGGTAAGGAGTTAGCTCCTCAGAGACTTCACTACATCTTTTTGAGGCATATGATACATCATTCCACATCGCTTTCCTTGTTCATGGATTTTATGGATGAGTTGTTGGGGGGTTTTAGGTTTTTGGTCTCGAGGAGGGGTGGAGAGTTCGATTTTCCTTGTATAGTTTTTAGGTATGCTTCCTGTATATAGGATTTTACTCCCTTAGACGGGACTTTTGTTAATGAAGCATTTATTTATTAAAAAAAAGAATACCATCGCTTCTATGACATTAAATCCTAAATATCTTACACATTTGTGAGAAACATAGTAATTGAGACTTTGATGGGGAAGATAAATATATTTTTTTGTTATAGATAAGAAAAATGAGTTGTCAATGGAATAAAGATGACCAAAAAATATTTTATTGAAATATTAGAGTAAAAAGTTTTGACGAGAATAGGATAGATAGTTCATACAACTTTTAGAAACCAGGATCAACCTTTTATGTGAAGCATACGATAGATATTTGGTAGATAACTATGAATTAAGATAACCAAATGGATGTGACAGACTCTATGGTTAAGGTAAGGAAATCCTCAAGGAGCTTGGTTTTATTTTTAGAGTTGGTGTGAAAGTGTTAGTCGA
This sequence comes from Sambucus nigra, assembly GCA_949130495.1. Taxonomy (NCBI): domain Eukaryota; kingdom Viridiplantae; phylum Streptophyta; class Magnoliopsida; order Dipsacales; family Adoxaceae; genus Sambucus; species Sambucus nigra. The sequence goes on along the minus strand of OX422214.1, from coordinate 214,457,261 downwards.
TTTTTAGAGATATAATGATGGATTAAGCTTGATATGGGAATGTGAATCCTAAGGACTATGAAAGAATTATTAATTGATTCATATGATAAAATTTCACTCGATGACACATGTGTTACTTACTATCTTCCTCTAAGTGTATATTATCATTCAAGAATCTACAAAACACGTCAAGAATAAAGGAGATTCATCACCACACCAAAAACTATATTCAAGATAACGTAAGCTACCTTGCGAGGATGAAAGCATCATAAATATCCATCAACAAGTTCTATAATATGTTGATGTTAAAGAAAAATTCAAGGAGATCAACGCACAAAGAAACTTGGGGTTTCTCAGGATAGGAATCAGTGTAAGTTATAAATCCTCTGAGTTGATATGCCATGGATATAAAAATGACACATATAATCAAAATCTTGGAGATTTTAAAAACTTTTAAGAAACCTTAAAAATAACTTGTTATAACAAAATTATACAATGAAGGTTTATATTTGATTCAATGATTAAGTTATTTTGATGTAAGATTCTGTTATGTAAACATGTTGTATGTATGTGTGTGTGTGTGACATTGGGGCAAAATATAGACATTGTGAGTAATTGGGAGAAACTTTATTTTATTTGTATATAAAAAAGCATTCGTTATTAATTTGAAAATCCCACCATAGGCGGTTGTTTGTACTTACTCCCCAAGTCCAATTTTTTTTTATCTCAAAGTTTGTTAGGCTGAGAAACACAAACATTGTCAACTTGAAACATATATAATTAAATTATCTTAGGTTGTTTTTATATTTTGGCCTTTTCATTTTATTTATGATAATATTATTCCAATAGTTTGATCTTGTTTAGTAAATTTTATAACACAAATTATTCTTAAGGCTCGCAGGTCTCTCTTAAATCTTTATAATTGGATCACTTGTGTGTTGTTAGAGATTTGATTTGTTAATATATAATTTTCATGGAACATTGAATGATTATTAATCTTTCTTCATGTATTTAACTTATCTTTTTGAGTTTATCTTGAGTGGATGGATAAATCCATGTTTTTATTTATAATTTTTTTCCCTTGATTGATGATTGAAGATGTTGAAGTTTTTCTTCATGAACTTTGAATCTCCTTATAGGTATACTTCTCCCATTTACTAGTTTCAGTTGCATAAATCCCATTTACTAGTTTCCATTGCATAAATGTGGTTATTTTTTTCATTGTGATATTTCTCATTATGTCATGAAAATATTATTCTTAACCCAAGGACGTTAGAGAGATAGTGTCTTTTTAATTATGAATTGAATTGTTGTTATAAAGAAATCATTTTTATTATTTTTAAATATTTTGGTGTAACAATTAAAACTGAAGTCATATCAATAATTATCACTTATAAAGATTCTTTTGACAAATACTATTATTTTTATAAGATTGGTTTAGCTGGAACTAGACACTATTCACTTGTATAAATTTAAGTTTTTTTTTCAAAATAAACTAGCTTACAATAAAGTACTACACCGCCATACTCAAAATGTTAAAAAATTAAATTGAGTGACTCTTAAAAATAAAAAACCCACCATGCTCATTTATTAGGATTTTAGGTGAAGGATTAAATGGAAGAGATGTACAATGAACTGTGTACTTGCACATAAATGATTGGTTACAAATAAAAAACTACACATAAAATATGTACATATATATGGTTTGTTCACATAAGGATAAAATCTTAATGCTTTCTAAAATCAGAGAGATAGAGATAGAGAGATAGAGAGAGAAAATGTTCAAATGTGAAATTGAAAAAAAATGATGATTTCCTAATTTTCTAAATTAACGAAAAAACCTAGAATTGACAATCCCATATTTATTAGCACTTTTGCTATAAATCATCAATTTATATATTCAGACTATGGACATTCACATAAACCACATTCCTAGTATAAGTAGTATTGCCAAAAACACTGCCACTATTTTCATTACCTACTCACCTCTAGTGTTACAGTTGGCATTCACCACCACCTTCATCACTAGGTATGGTAAATAATTCGATGTATGCAGCGAAACTATACTATCCATTATTTGTATCCATTTAAAAGCACCTTAAATACATCCTTACGAATTGTTTGATGTTTTTTAATCCAAATAATTCGATGTTTTTTAATCCAAATTTTCAGATTTTTTTTTTAAAATTGTTTGACAAAGATTTTTTATTTTTTTCCCGAGATTTGATGACAGTTTTTATATATTAAAAATTAGTTTTTTTGCATAAAATTGTTTTTCTCGGAATCAGTTTTATTTTGCTAGAAAATATTTTTTTTCGATGAAGACATTTTTTTGCGGGAAATAATTTATCAATATTATCTTTTATGATTTTTTAATCAAAGTAAAATTTTTTATTTTTGGAAATTATTTTTTATTATTTTTAAATATTTTTTGTGTTTTTTTCGCATATTTTAAATTTTCTATAATTATTGAATTTTTTCTGCTTTTATTATAATTTTTTGTATTTTGTTATTTAAAATTCATTATTTGAAGTGTTTTTTCAAATTTGTTAGAATATTTATTCAGTTGTAATTTTTTTAAAAATATTTTTTTCGATTTGTTGAATATTTTTTCAATTTAAATTACGAATTTTCCATATTTTTATTTATGTTTTATGTGTTTTTATATATTTTCTGGATTTTCATTGATCATTGAATATCTTTTCTATTTTTGTTAGAAATTTGTTTTTAATTGGAAATCTACTTTGTTATTGGAAATAGTTTTTTTCGCATTTTTTTTAAAACTCTTTAAAGTATTTACTCAATTTTTTGCAGATTTTTTAAAATATATTATCCAAATTTTTATGTAGATTTTTTTGTATTTTCCTAATTTTAATATGGAATATTTCTATAATAGAAAATCTGTGTTTTGTTGGAAATTTGTTTTTTATCTATTAGAAATGTGTTTTTTTTTTTAATTTTTAATTGGAAATATGTTTTTTTAAATTAGGAATATTTTTTATATGCTTTTTTTTCTAATTTCCTTAATTTTAAATACTTTAAAAATAATTATTATGCAATGTTCATTTATTTAAAGTTTTATATTGATTTTGACCAAAATACCCTTAACTGTGATCATGTGCAGTGGCCAATGTTTTCTTGCAAAATATATATATCAGTTATATATAATGAAATAATATAATTTTGAGAATATTTTTAATTAATATATATCGTTCAACAATATTCGTAACATAAATTTTCCCCCGTGCATCGCGTGCGCGCGGGGGGGGGGGGGGGGGGGGGGGGGGGGGACATGCTAGTAGATTTAATATCCATTTGTATATCAGTTTACCTGAATATTTAAATGTGATATGCATATCCTCTCCTTCAATTCTTCTTGAAATGAATATCCAAAAATTAGTATTCAAATGTTGGACATATTTGTATTTTCAAATATCCATTTGCATCTCTATTCACTAATAAAATAACGATTTGGTGATGTGACAATTGTGGTGGTATGTGATGGTCTATAACACTGGTAATAGTTGTGGCGGTTTGAGTTGGTGACGTGTCATTTTGTTGGTGGTGAAAGTTGTCGTACAGAAATGATGATGGCGACATTAAAATTATAATATAGTTTTTTTTCGTTTTAGTCTCATTTCTAAAGTTTTGTTAATCTCCCATCCCATATGTTTTTTAAATTGTTTTAAGTCCCATAACTGCCTAAAACTTTTCTTAACTTCCATGTAACATCTCGTAACGCTCATGTCACTTTTTGTAGAGAGTGAAAAGTGCAAAAATATAGAAAAAAAATAATGACATGGGATTAAATACTCACATATTCAAAAAAGTTTTATCATTATAATATTGCATCATTCCTGATTGCATGGATGAAAACTTTTGGGAGATTTGGAGCAACATTTATTTCAAATTATTGTCCACAAGGTAGATTGCCAGAATGTATTTGGAGTTTGGAAAAAAGTCTACAGTTAACGTTTGTCTCAGTTTGAAGTTTGAACAAGTCTACCACGTGAAATATGCATGTCCTATAACATTGGAGCCGTTTGGAAAAGGCGACATGAGATAAACAGGAGATGACTTAGTCTTCCTACCATTTATAAAACTAGTTCATTAGTTATTCTTGTTGCTATTCTCATGCAACTTGTGAGATAGAAGTCCTGTATAAGTACATATCAAGGAGTCGAGAACTGTATAAATAAAACAGTACCAATTTGTCTTTCAAATATATCAAATAATTTAAATTTCTTCTTATTCTCTTTATTATCATGGTATCGAAGCAGTGTGGTTCATCTCAAATGACCTCATCTGGGTTGAGTCTCTCTTTGATTTCTCTTCACCAGTGGATAGCCATTTGTCCCATGAAACTCAAACCCACTAATTATCTCATTTAGAGAACCCAAATGTTACAACTTATTCGGTCATTAAAGGTGACTCATCTTCTCAATGATGAGCCACCGATAAATCCTATAAATGGTAAAAATAAATAAGTAGACACATAGTTGTCTATTTGGGAATAAAAAGACTGTCTTTTGAGGGAAATGGATTCCAGGCACTATGAGTGACACATCAATGTACTTAATCATGGGTTGTACTACTGCCAGGCAAATATGGCAGACACTTAGATAAATATCTTCAAGTTTCTAAAGAAAAAGAATTCCCCCTCAAGGAACAATTGCGTAACATATCAATGGAAGGAAAAACCATTGATGAATATGTCAAAACTTTCATAGAAATTTGTGATGGACTTATGGCCATCAACAAACCTTTGGATGAAGATTCAAAAGTTTTCAGTTTTATCGAAGGGTTAGTAGTTAAATATAAAACTTTTCGTACTATTGTGATTGGAAACCCCCCATATCCAACCCTTGGATAGCTCATAACAGCCGTTGATGTAAAAAATTAGATCACTCTAATTATTCAATCACAGATAAATAATTGAGACAAAGAATTTTAAAGTGGTTCAGCCTTATAATAATGGTCTACGTCCACTGTTTTGTTATTGTTGAGTGTTAGGAATTATCGATTACAAGTTCTACCAAGAAATTCCGGTCCCCTTACAATGAGGATTGTACAATGTATTTATAGCCCTGAGGCTGTAATGTGAAAGGATAATACATTAAATGATATACATATGAAAGGGTAATACATTAAATGCCCCTTTAGCGTGTGCGTCTGAATGATAAGCATTTAATGAATCAGTCGAACTGTTGGTTATCCAGCTATTAATGCTTTGTTCGAGATGCAGCTCGGACCGCCTGAGTTGCTCGGATCGCCTAAGCTTCTCGGTACTCAAAAGTTCCTCGGAGAGGTTTTGTTCCTCGGAGCGTATGAGTTCCCCGGGGAAATAATCTTCCTCGTTGTAGTCTTGTTCCTAGGAGCGCGTGAGTTCCTCGGAAGTGTTTATTGTTACCATGTAGATTGCCATGTCTTCATTCAATTGGGCCATGTCAGCAGACTAAATTTGGTATCAACAGAAGCCCCCAATATTTCATAGTTCGAACTTTGAGGAGTATGGAACATTATTTCTCGGAATATTGCAGTTTTAAATGGTCCTCCTGATATTTAGGAGTCTTTTGTATTTATTTCTCTTTCCCAATTCGTAGAATCATATTTTTTTGAACTTTTCTACTCGCTTCGATTCCCGCGCTCTTTTTGTCCTTTTAGCCGCCGGTAGCGTAATCGTTTATTTTTGTAATCATTACTTTTTCCTTTTTCCAAGGCAAGGTATTTAAGCGTCACAGACAATCCCATCGTCTTCTACCTTTTCAAATTTGTACCTTCGAATTTTCCATTATATTCTACTCCCTTGTGCGTTCATCTTTTTCATCGTTCGTTATCAATAGCTCCACTCTTTTTCTGTAAGATCTTCTTCATTCTTCTTCATTTCCTTTATTCACCATGGTTTACCCTGTTGAATCTCTTGATAAATTTCGCTCTGATTTTTCCATTCCCTCCTGGGTTGTCTTGGAAGAGCTTTCTGAGCCTTCTGATTATTTCCATTTGGCTGAGGGACATTGGTTCCCCAGTCTCTTTATTTCTGAGTGTGGATTTTCTTTTCCACCCAATCCCTTGTGTCTGGAATTTTGTCAATATTTTGACGTTGTTCTTGCAAGAATATCCCCCAACACATGGAGAATAGTTAATGGGGTGCATATATTAAATCAAATCCATGGAACTCGCATAGGAATTCCTGAGATTATGTTTTGTTATAGATGGGCAGTGAGTGACAACACCTTTTATTTAAAAACTATAATGTTAAATAGGGCTTTAGTGGTCAATCTCCCTGATTCCAATAGGGATTATTTTGAGCACGGGGTTATCATAAAAAATTGGCAACATGCTCCTTTATCAGAAGATGAAGTTTATTAGGGTCCCAGATGCCCTCCCTATGGCAATGGGATAGGTTATTCTTATTTCATTTTATTTACTTTGAAATTATGCTTCCTTTATGTTTGATAAAATGTGTCACTGATGTTTCAATGTTTATTTATTTACAGTTGATAGCAAAAGAAAGTGTCCAAAGGAAGCATATGTTAATATAAGACATTTGAAACTTATCTAGAGTCTGCATCAGAGTGTTGCCGACGAGCACATTAGATCAGCCTCATATCTGCTGTAGTATAAGAGCTACACAACCTCTTTTACCGCTCGTCCAGTAATAAGTGAATCAGAGCCAGTGCCATCTTCCACCAGTTCCTCGCCTGAATCTCACGTCCCTTTGAGTGAAAGAATGAAGAAGAGAAGACCTCCCACTCTCTTCGAGAAGCTTGCCTCTGGTTCTGGAGAGGCAAAAATAAGTAAAGTTGATGTCCCAGGGGATGGGACAAAGAAGAATGATGCACCTTCCTTGGCTGCTGTTGTGAAGGTTGCCGAGAAGCCCGTAGTGGCTCCGAGCAGGTCTGCTGCTCCTAGAGAGGTGATTGTAATATCACCGACCAAGGTTTCTTCCTTGGTTGAATCTGTTCCTGTTCCCCCGAGGAGGCTGAAGAAAAGCTCCTCGGTCAATTTGGCTGACACCATTACTCAGCCCCCAATTACTGGAATCGGTGTTCCAACTTTTATTCCCCCGAGCTATGCCATGAGCTCGGTAAAGTTTTGGATCATTCCTGAGGTCCAAGGTACTGAAGAAAACCTTACTCGGGACATAGTCACTTAGTTAGTTGCTCGTCACCTTGCTTTTGTAAGTCTTCTTACTTTAAACTTTTTATATTTCCTTTGCTATTTCTGTTTCTGAATTGCTTTCTTTTTCTTTTCACAGTTGATGAGCTACTTTAATATAATTCTGAAGAAGGATGAAGCAATTAAAGCTTCATGCTCCTCGTCTAGTGTGGAAGGAGCTCTGGAAGAAGCTATTAAGTCTTTGGACGATTCTCGCTAAAAATATGCCACTGACAAGGCTGTCTGGGAGAAACAGCTTACCTCCACCGAGCAAGAAAAAGCTTAAGCTGTTGAAGTCTCCAAGGGGTTGGAGCAAAAAGTGAATGCTTTGGAGGAGAAAAATAAAGAGCTTGAAGAGAAGCTCCAAACTACTGGAGAGTTTTAGGATAAACTCAAGGCTGCTGAGGAGGAGCTGGCTCAACTTCGGGAAGTAGGTCGGCAGAAGGAGGAGATTGAAAACAAATTGAAAGCTGCTGATAACCTGCTGTCCGAGAAGCTTTCCTCGGAGAAGTTGAAGAGGAAGATGGCTGTGAAGAAGTCCTTCAGCGCTGACTGGGACAAGGGGTTGGCTGCCATGATGTCACAAGTTGAATATGACAGCGTAAAATACTTTCGAGATGGATGGGTCGCATCTCTTCAGGAGATGAACGTTGATGAATCTTCCGAGCTCTTCCAAAGACACATCCCTGGTCCCCCTCCAACTCCCAAGGATGAAGAAGAGGACTAAGCTGCCTCTGAAGAATCTTCTATGGTGATGGGAGATCATCCCCCAACCATCCAACCTTCTACCGAGGAACCTCAGCAAGTCATTACCTCTTCCAAGCAACTGCTGGAGCTCCCCGAGCAACTTCCTACTCCCTCCGAGCAACCTACTTCCTCGTACCAACCTCCCGAGAATGTTTTGGGAGACAAGAAAAAGGTGTAGAGTTGTTCGGGTTTATCTTTATATTTTATTTCTCTTTTTCAAATGTAATCCAGAACATGTAACTCTGAACCTTATGATCTAATAAAACTTGGACTTTTTTGCATAATGTCGTCTATATTCTATTCATACTCTGCTTGATTCTTATTGATTACTGCTTTTTCTTTCTCTGCTAGTTTCTGGCCAGGATGGAATTACTATCTGCCCATGATACAAAGCTGCTGCGATAATGTAATGAATACTTTAAGGCTGGTCACACAGACCTGAGTGCAGCACAAGTCGTCGACATCCTCGGCCAGGATGCTTCTGAACAGGCAGTTGAAGCATATCAATATCTTAAGTGTCTACTTGATCGAGTAGTGGCCAATAATGTGGCCTATTATGATATGATCGAGGATCTCCAAGGCATCCTCGAAGACCTTCAAAATCAATACAAAGAATCAACTGCCCTATTGCATGAGAGTTACGAGAAGAAGTACCAGCAGATCATTACCGACAAGGGCTATGAGAAGCTTTTTGCTGGGTACGATGTAAGGGAGAGAACCTTGAGGGGTGAGGTTGAGGAATGCAGACAAATTGCCGAGTTGCTGGAGCAAGAAAATAATAACCTGCAAAAGGAGCTGTCACAATTGAAGTCTGCAGCCTCCACTTCAAAAGCCTTGATCCCAGTGACTGATGAGAGATTTTCGTTCTTGGAGGTCGAGCACGCCAACTTGAGGGACGAGTTGGAAACCTTTAAGAGGTCTGGCCCTTCCACATCTTCTCAGGGACGAGCAAGAGCAGATCGTATTCCTGTCGAGGAACAAAGGACTCAGTCAGCCTTAGAGAACCAGACCTTCCAGTTATTGGCGAAGAACCAGGCGTTGGCTGAAATGTCAAAGAAGATTAGGGACCTGGAAGAGCATCTCTCTGAGCAGAAATCTACCTTGGAGAACAAAGAGCTCTTCGTCAAAAAATCTCCACGAGCATCTGGACAGATTGACCTATCAGTTCCACAAACAGCCCAGGGAGTTCTGGATGGCTGGATACAACGAAACACTATACCACTTGGACGATCGTATCCAGAATGCCAATAATGAGGGCTACAAGCAGGGCTGGTTGAATGCCCTAGGTGTGCTGCAACTCGAACAGGGTCATTACCTATGGGACTACCATGATTCCGGGCTGCTCGACTTACCTGTGCCACTGTACAAATTGGATATGAGTTGGATCCCTGCACGGGCCATTCCTCGGAGCTTGATTTCAAAGTATCTCGGTGACTACAATCTCCATTCAAAAGCCGAGATATCGCGTCCCGAGCATCTCCTAGATCGACCATTCGTGATGAATATCAGGATATTGAAAGATCTCAACTTCATAAATTCTCCTCTGGCTTTAAATGATCCACCTGCTGGCGAGGAACCTGTGTCAAGAGCAGAGGGGAAAAGACCAGTAGAATAGTAATTTTGATGTAGTAGTTAGTATACATTTCAATATCAATGTAACTTTCATTTCATTATCAATGTAATTTATTTTGCATTCAATGAAAGACTTTCATTTTTGTTTGCAAATCTTAATTTCTATTATCTTGTAAATATCAAACACTTTATATTTGTGCATATATATCTGTTAAAAAGATAATAATATTGTGTAGTTTGTCCATCAACTTATTAGCAAAGTTACGAGTATAAAAAATGTTGCTCTATCACTTAATAATAAAGTTTCGAGTATAAAAAATGTTGCTCGATCACTTAATAATAAAGTTTTGTTTCTCGACCAACTTAGCAATAAAGTTACGAGTATAAAAAATGTTTAAAATGTTTCCGACCAACCAAGGTCGTTAAATTTAAATTGTCGACCAACTACAGTTAGTGAGTTTTTATCCCTGACCAACCATAGTTAGTAGATTTTTTCATTCTCATAATATGTGTTCGACCAACCAAGGTCGGTAAATTTTCCTCGTCGACCAACTATAGTTAGTGGGTTTTTATCCCCGACCAGCCATACTTGGTAGATTTTTTCATTTTCATAAAATGTGTCCGACTAACCAAGGTCGGTAAATTTTCCTCGTCAACCAACTACACTTAATGGGTTTTTATCCCCGACCAGCTATAGTTAGTATTTTTGGAATAGTTATAGCTCCCGACCAACCTTAGTTGGCATTTTCGAGAATATATGTACTTCCTAACTAACATAAATTGGCACATAGTTTTAGGAATATTTTTTTTTATTTCCCGAGGAATATATAGTTTAAAAAGTTTTACTTCCCGGAGGAATACAAGTAGCTTTACTTCCCGGAGGAATACAGGCAGGTTTACATCCCGGAGGACTATTGGTAGCTTTACTTCCCGGAGGAATATTGGCAGCTTTACTTCCCGGAGGAATATAGCTAGCTTTACTTCCCGGAGGAATATAGCTAGCTTTACTTCCCGGAGGAATATTGGTAGCTTTACTTCCCAGAGGAATATAGGTTTCTCGACCAACCTTAGTTGGCATTTTCGAGAAAAAAAATTTGAGTAGCCTGAGCTTTGTCGAGTTTTGCCCCGAGTAGTGTGTATCACTATTCCCCGAAAAACTTTCAATAAAAAGAAAGAATTCGGCATAATATCTTCATTTTATTCATCACTAATAATATTTGCGCAGGTGCTCTACATTCCAGGCATTCTTAAACTCCTCGCCTTCTAAAGTTGCTATTCGATAAGTTCCTGGTCGAACAACTTCTGTAACTCGGTATGGTCCATGCCAGTTTGCCTCCAATTTATTGTGCTTTTGAATGACTTTCTTCAGCACATAATCTCCTTCCTTCAGGTCACACTTCTTCACCCTTTTGTTATAGAACAAAGCTGTTCGCTGCTGGTAAGCAGCATTTCTAATGGCTGCTTCTTCTCTAACTTCCTCGAGCATGTCTAAATCCAATCTTCTCATTAAGTCGCTGACAGGGGAATTAAAATTCAGTACCCTGTGTGTTGGGAGGCCCAACTCGACAGGTATAACAGCTTCACTTCCAAACGCCAGGATATATGGTGATTCTCCTGTTGCTACTTGGGGAGTAGTTCGGTAAGCCCAAAGTACTGATTGTAGCTCGTTGATCCAGTTTTCTTTCACATCATCCAGTCTTTTCTTCAATCCATTCAACAACGTTCTGTTTATCACTTCAGTTTGTCCATTGCTTTGAGGATGGCCTGGTGCTGAGTGGACCTTCAAAATATTTGACTGATGACAATAGACAGCGAACTCCTCGTTATCAAATTGTGTTCCATGGTCTGTGATGAAAGCATGAGGAAGACCATATCGACAAATGATGTTCTTCTAAACAAATTGGTACACCTTCTCGTACGTCATGTCAATGAGTGGCTCAGCTTCTACCCACTTAGTAAAATAATCTACTGCGACGACGAGGTATTTGAACCTTCCTCTGGTCGTTGGCAGTGGCCTAACCAAATTAATTCCCCACATGGCAAATGGCCAAGGGGAAGTGATGGGTGTCAATAATGCTTGTGGAGTTCTTCAGATGGAGGAAAAGCGATGGCACTTGTCACACTTCTTGGCATAGGCTATATAACCAGCTCTCATCGTCGGCCAGTATTATCCCTGCGTCATCACCCTTTACAAAAGCGTCCGACCTGCTACATGTGCTCCATAGGACCCTTCATGGATCTCTTCAATCAATTCTTTCACCTCGGAGGGATGTAAACATCTCTACAAACCTGCCATAATTCCTCGTCTATAAAGAATACCGTTAGTTAATACATACCGAGCAGCTTTAAACTTCAATTTCTTGGCTGCAAGCTTGTCATTTGGTAATTCTCCCTCCTCAATATATGCCCTGATGGGATCCATCCAAGATGGTCCTAACTCAAGGGTAATAAATTTCATCGTCAGATCTTCATCTATACTCCGACCAGCCAACATTTCAATTGAGATTGTTCGTCGTAGCTCGGTGCGAGTAACTGATGCTAGTTGAGCTAGGGCGTCTGCTCTCGCATTCTTCATTCTTGGTATTCTGACCAGCTGAATAGCTGAAAATTCTGACACCAGCTCCTTTGCCCTTGCATGATATCTGATCATTAATTCTCCTCTAACTGCATATACTCCCAACATTTGATTTACGATCAATTGAGAATCACTGAAAACAATAACCTGCTGCGCCTCTATAATTTTTGCCAAACTAAGTCCTGCAATCATGGCCTCATACTCAACCTCATTGTTGGAAGCTTTGAATTGGAAACGCAAGGCGTATTCCATGTCGACCTCGTTCGGAGTGCTCAAAACTATCCCCGCGCCACATCCTGCAGTGCAAGATGAGCCATCTACATATAGCCTCCATATAGGTAACTCGTCTTCAAATTTTTGATCAGTCAGAGTTCCTCGGTGAAATATTTTCTGCTTCCTTTCATCCTCCCCGGATTTTTCTTTCTCTTCGCCGATCATCTCTTCTTGCCCTTTTACCAATCGGAATTGGTCTGAGCTCGAATTTGATGATCTTGTAACATCCACTTGCCCTTTTACCAACCGGAGTTGGTCTGAGCTTGTGTTTGTTGATCCTGTAACATCCACAGGTTGATCAGCGAGCAACTTTTGCTCCTCGGGGGTATCAGGATAGGTGAACTCTGCTATAAAATCTGCAACAGCCTGCCCTTTTAGCGATGATCTGGGTTCATGAACTATATCATATTCACCGAGCTCTATTGCCCAGTACATCAATCTCCCTGATTTTTCTATCTTATGAAGGGCTTGACTCAATGGCATATCAGTATATACTACTATGGTATGAGCTTAGAAGTATGGCCTCATTCTCCTACTCGCTTCAATCAACGCCAGTGCTAATTTTTCCAGCCTTGGATATCTGATTTCTGCTCCTCAGAAGGCCTTACTTGTGTAGTAGATTGGTTTTTGCACTCCATTCTCCACTCTGATCAACGCCGAGCTAACTGCATTCTCGGACACTGCAAGGTACAAATACAATTTTTCTCCCATCACCGACCTAGACAACAGTGGAGGTGATCCCAAGTATTACTAAAAGTCTTCTCACATTCATCATTCCACTCAAAAGTCTTTCTGAGTGTCTTGAAGAATGGGAGACATCTATCAGTTGCTCGTGACACAAATCTGTTGAGTGCTGCTACTCGTCCTGTGAGACTCTGTACTTCCTTCTTCGTCGTTGGAGATCGCAACCCTAATAGAGCTTTGATCTTTTCAGGATTTGCCTCAATGCCTCGCTGATTGACAATGTACCCGAGAAACATGCCTTCTCGTACTCCAAATATGCACTTCATCGGGTTCAGCTTCATTTGATATTTGTCCAGTTGATCAAAAGTCTGGCTTAAGTCAACTAGATGATCGACAACTTTCTTGCTCTTTGTCAGCATGTCGTCAACATAGACTTCCATATTGCAACTGATTTGTTCAGTAAAGACCTTTTTCATCAGCCGCTGGTATGTCGCACCTACATTTTTCAAACCAAAAGGCATAACATTATAATAATAAGTTCCCCTAGGGGTAATGAAAGAAGTACTTTCCATGTCTTCAGGTTTTATTTTAATCTGATTGTATCCAGAATAAGCATCCATGAAGCTCAGCAGCTCGTGTCTCGAGGTAGCATCTACTAGTTGATCAATTCGGGGCAATGGAAAGTGATCCTTTCGGCATGCTTTGTTGAGGTCGGTGAAGCCTATACACATCCTCCACTTGTTGTTTTTCTTCTTTACCATCACCACATTGGCTAACCAGTCTGGATATTTAACATCTTCAATGAAGCAAGCTTTCTGGAGCTTCTCGACTTCCTCCTGTATAGCTTGATTCTTCTCGGGGCTGGATACTCTTCTTCTCTACTTCACTGGCTTGATCTCCTTATTCACATTGAGCTCGTGACATAAGAAATTTGGGTCTATCCCAGGCATATCTTCATGACTCCATGCAAAAGTTTATCTTCTGCTTCTAAGGAAAGTTATCAATTCCTGTTTTAATGAGGCTTTCAACGACGAACCTACTTGAGTAGTTCGCTTAGGGTGTTCGTCGTCCAGAATGATGTTTTCAGTAGCTTCCACCACTTGACCCTTCACGAGTTGCGACTCATCCAGAGGATCCAATGTTTCAATTTCTGCACCTTCATCCACTTGATAGGTAGTAATCTTTTTCTTTGATTCTTACAGTTCTTATTGCTCGGCGGATGAATAATAGCATTCCCGAGCTACTTTCTAATCACCTTTCATAATTCCTACTCCAAAGTTTGTCAGAAATTTTAGGCACTGATGCACTGTAGATGGTACAGCCTCGAACTTCTTTAATCCTACTCTTCCCATGATGATATTGTATGATGATTGAACATTCTTATCCATCACGAAGAAACGTATTCCTTCTGTCCGACAAGCAGGCCACGTACCAATGAATATATCCAACTTGATCGTCCCAAGTGGAAATACTTTCTCGCCAGCAAAATCGATGAGGGGTCTGTGGTAAGGCTCCAGTTGAGATAGCTTTAGATTTAAACTATCGAAGCACGAGTAGAACATGATGTCTGCCGAGCTACCATTATCGACCAGTACTCTTGAAATCATAACCTCCTTCATCTTCATTTTGATCACCAATGGGTCATCATGAGGATACAAAACTCCTGCGAGGTCATTCTTTGATAAACCAATGACCAATTTCTCTTCATTCACCTTTCTCGGGCGATCCTCCTCAGCTAGATTTACTCGCTGAATGTACGAGCAAGATTGAGCCTCACCGAGGTAAGCTTTTCTCTCTGCAGTAAGGTCTCCTCCCCCTGCATCTCCACCTGTAATAACATTACAGTCAAATGACCCAAAGCGTATTGAAAATACCTCTCGTTCTGGATGCCTTGGTCTCTTGGGAAGATCGGGGTCGTCTTCTGGATCAACTTCATGATTTCTTTTCTTGTTCTCCTCTACTCGACGAGGAGATCTAGACTTCTCTCTTGCTCGATCATTGTTTCTTCTTTCGCTTCCACGATCAATATACTTTGACAACTTTCCTCGTCAGATGAGTGTTTCAATCTCGTTTTGAAGAGCTATGTAATTTTTGGTCATATGGCCATGATCTTTATGAAACTCGCAATACTTTGCCTTGTTCCTCTTGTCAGGGTCTGCCTTCATTTTCTCTGGCCAGTTTAGTTCCTCGTTGTTCTTTATTTCTTCTAGAACATGGTTGATGTCCTTCTTCAAAGGAGTATAATTATCATATTTCTTCATTACATCCCATACCGACCTATTTTTTAAATGTTTGTCATTACCATTGTTCTTATGCTCTTTCTTCTTAGCTTTATCAACTTCCACCTTGGTTTCTTTGGCATCCATATTCTTCTTCGCATCCATAGCCTCCTCGACATTCATAATCTTGGATGCTTTTCCCATCAGGTTTGACATGGTTCGAGGTGGATCTTTGGCCAAAGTGTAGTAAACTTGTTCGGCAACAGTCCACTCATCAAGGCAGTAATAGCTGTATTCTCCTCATAATCAATGACTTCCAGTTTCTCATTATTAAAACGAGTTATATAATCTCTGGTACTCTCACCAGCTTTTTATCTAACACTTAACAAATATGCTACTCTTTTAACTGGCTTTGCCCTAAAATAGAAATTCCCAATGAATAACTCGACCAGTTGAAGAAAGGTTGAGATCTTACCCCGAGGAAGATTATTATACCATATTTGAGCAGATCCGGTAAGAGTTCTCGAGAATGCCCTGCATCTCATCTCATCTGGAACTGTGTAGATGTCGGTTGCAGCCTGATATTGTTCGATATGAAGGACAGGCTCAGTCTTTCCATCATACTTGGGAGTCACAACAGGTGCTTTGAACTTTGATGGTGTCGGAAAATCTACAATGGACTAGACAAAAGGTGTTCCTCGAACAAAGGTTCGTTGTAGAGGGTTCTTGGCCTTAGCCATTTCCCGTAATCTATCCTCCAGCCTCTGAATAGATCCTTTCCACGCATCATTTCCTTCCTCGGGCCTATTGGTTCGAGCAGCTGATCGTGTTGAGGTGGCTTCCTGGGATCTCTCTTGACGAGCAGCTGGTCGCTCATAGGATCTATCTTGACGAGCAGCTGGTCGCGACTGGGCAGATCCTTCTCTTAAATCCGATGGTCGTCAAAAACTCCTCGATACGACTTTAGGAGGACTTCTACTCCTTCTAAGTCCTAATCGATCAAAAGGTGATACCCTGCTTAACCTCTCTAGCGCACTAGTCCTTTCTGGAGAGAGAGTGACACGTTATTCCGTATCTGTGGCTCGCACTGACGAAGTTCATCCAGATTGATAAGAAAAATCTTCAAATTCTTCATTGCGATATGAATTGGTACGCCTAGTACGCGAGGATGGTGCACGGGTGTTTCTTTGAATACTCCGCAGTCTTGAATGGGTTGGTGCACCGCCATGGAGAGTTTGGATGAGTTGTCGCATTATTTCTTGCATGACGGTCTGGCCCTGAGCCAGATTTGTCATTAATCCAGCCACATTTGGAATATTTGGCGGAGCAGATGGATTTGGAGGGGTTCCAGCGTTACGATTGCTGGATTCCAGAATATCAGCCATTTGTAATGGATTGTTTTTGGTGAAAAATGATATTACCAGTCGTTCCCACAGACGACGCCAATCTGTTGATGTAAAAAAGTAGATCACTCTAATTATTCAATCACAGATAAATAAATGAGAAAAATAATTTTAAAGTGGTTCAGCCTTATAAGAATGGCCTACGTCCACTGTTTTGTTATTGTTGAGTGTTAGGAATTCTCGATTACAAGTTCTATCAAGAAATTCCGGTCCCCTTACAATGAGGATTGTACAATGTATTTATAGCCCCGAGGCTGTAATGTGAAAGGGTAATACATTAAATGATATACATATGAAAGGGTAATACATTCAATGCCCCTTTAGTGTGTGCGTCTGAATGATAAGCATTTAATGAATCAGTTGAACTGTTGGTTATCCATCTATTAATGCTTTGTTCGAGATGCAGCTCGGACCGCCTGAGCTTCTCGGTACTCAAAAGTTCCTCGGAGAGGTCTTGTTCCTCGGAGCGTATGAGTTCCGCGAGGAAGCAGTGTTCCTCGGGGAAATAGTCTTCCTCGTTGTAGTCTTGTTCCTCGGAGCGCGTGAGTTCCTCAGAAGTGTTTGTTATTGCCATGTAGATTGCCACGTGTTTTCATTCAATTGGTCCATGTCAGTAGACTAAATTTGGTATCAACAACAACTTTGAGAGGTTTTGATATGAGGGAAGAAAAGGAACCAAAAATCACAACTCGTGAACACACATCCACAGGTATTGATCACTCTTTGACCTTTATGGCACAAAGAGGAGGATACCAAGGATATGCTCGAGGAAGAGGAAGATATAATAGAGGCAAATGCAACTATGGAGGAAATTATAACTCAAGAGGTCATGGTTTCAGACTAACAGTTTTTTATTCTAACACTAATTCCTTTTCAATCAAAATGACAGGTATGGTAACAACCATTATCGTCAAGGGGATACAATGCAACCCACAAGACAAGACATAAGACCTTTTCACATGGAAAGATATTTGAGAAACACAAATCGATCATTTGATCAATGGCCCAAAGAAGAAGCTAACACAACATAAGTGGAATGTCAAATTTGTGACTCAAACAAGCATAAAGCACTAACCTACTACTTTAGGTGAGACTTTTCAGTTGGTGCTCTAGGTAACTATATCCTTCTGATGCAAACATGTATGTGGACTCAGGTGCCTCTACTCATATGACCAACACAACATGTAACATTTCAAATTTAAAACCTTATTTTGGTAATGATAAAATAGTAATTGGTGATGGTTACCAATTAGAAATAACCCATGTTGGTGAAAAGAATATAAATGGCCTTACACTTAAATATGTACTTATTGTTCCAAAACTTAAAAACACACTTATTTCAGTCTCATAACTTGCTAAAGAAAATGAATGTACTCTAGAATTATATGACAATGACTTTGTTGTTGTAAGGGCATAAATTTCCAATTGAGTCCCTGTATTGTTTTGACTTAATTTCGTGAACAAAACTGTGTTTGTAATATGTCATAGGGAGAATTTTATTTTGTCACGATCCCACTTGGTCTATGATGTATTGAAAAAATTGAAGACGTTGCGGCAAAGCTTCAAAGAAATAATCATGCCGATATTTATTTGGTGCAAGTTTACTCGTTTTTAAAGATAATTTCATTTCGAGATCACTCAGGTATGAATGAGTATAATTAATGGTGCTCGAAATTATTTTATAAAAGATAAGGATGTAATTTTTATATAGAAAAATGATTTTAAATGTTTTAAAAGTGTTTTTAATGGTTTAAACTTCATTTTATGATGATAAGCTCGAAATATAGTTTGACTAATTTGAATCTCTTTGTTAAGAGACTTTTTTTTTCCTGAAAGTCAAACTTTCGCGAGGTCGCTCTAGCGACATTGAATCTCGTTCGAGCGAGATACAATGTCGCGCGAACGACATGCTTAAGTCGTTCGAACGACACGTTTTTTGAGGCGGTGTTTAAATCCTATTTAAACAGTGTTTGCATCATAATTTCGTAAGAGTGCTTTCTGGAAAATAGTTTTATGAACCATAACCTTGTTTGCACATATTTTCTAAGGTTTACAAAGCTTAAACACATCCTTAGACTTTGCAAAGATTCGAGTTATCATTCTTATATGTTTACGTGATCTTGCTGCACCAAAGTTGTTTTGTTATACACATTGAACACAAAGGGTTTTGCGGTGAAGAAGCGACGGACATTGTGTTCAACATCGTAGACGTATCAAAGCTATATCGGTGGACACCGAGACATACGTGGACGCGTGTGTTGTGGACAGAGATCGTAGAAGATGGAATTTTGTGTGGGCACTATTGAAGAACGGTTGAAGATCAGAAGGAGCGTCAAGACACGTAGGGATCAAGTCTTAGTGTAAGGCTAATCTGTCTTTGTAAAACCATTATTCATAGTGATTGTCTGGCCTGGGCCGTTTGAGGTTGTTTTCCCGTTTTGGTTTTTTTCCTCGTATATCCGGCGTTGTGAGTATTCTTTACTTTACTTTACTTGCTTTAATCACTAGATGCATGTTTAGGATTAATCAAGATAAAATTGGTTTAAAGTAAGAATTGGGATTTCACAACATGGTTTGGTTCATAATTAAAAGTTGTATCTTTTTCTGAGAAAAATTGGTTTTGTTTGAAAACACACATCGGGCCACTCACACACTTCAGAAATTGGTATCAGAGCCAGAAAACATTTTTATTTGTTTTGTGATCCCGTGTGTTTTCAAAGATGAATTCTGGATATAATGAATTTTCTCGAACTCCTATTTTTGATGGCACTAATTACACTTATTGGAAGATGAGAATGAGATGTTCTTTAAAATCTATTGATGAGCGAGTTTGGCTTGCAGTTGAAAAAGGTTGGACACCCCCAGTCACTATTGTAGGTGAGGTCACTAGTTTAAAGCCTGTTGAGTCTTGGATCGAAACTGAACAAAGACTTGCACAATATAATTCTAAGGGTCTGCACGTTATTGCTTCACATGTCACAGACGAAGAATATAACATAATTATGACTTGTGAAGCATCAAAAGAGGCTTGGGATATTTTGGCACTCACTCACGAGGGCACTAGCACGGTTAGGGCATCAAAACTTCAAAATATCACTACACAGTTTGAGACCATTAGGATGTTAGAGAGTGAGACCTTTGATGAGTTTTATGCTAGGTTTTCCAATATTGTCAACTCGTCGTTTAACCTAGGTGAGAAAATTCTCGACAACCGTGTCAATAAGAAAATCCTTAGGTCGTTGACTAGTAGGTTTGATGCGAAAGTGACCATTTTAAACTCCTTAGGTAGGTTAGAGTCAACGAAACTATAAGAGATTATAGGTGACTTGCAAACCTATGAAATCGACATGATTACCTCCAAGCAAGTGCCTAAAAAAGAAAAGGGTATTGCTTTGAAAACCCGGAAGGAGGAAATTAAAGCTTCAGATTCCGATTCCGATTCAAATTTTGAGGATGTTGCTTTGTTAGCAAATAAATTTAAAAAATTTATTAAGTTTCAAAAGAAATCGAAAGATGCCAAGAAATTTGAAAAATTCAAGAACAACAAAGTAGATCCCACCTCTAAGGATAAGATTGAAAAGCCTAAGAGAGATGAGTCGGATAAGTGTTTTGGGTGTGAAGGGTACGGTCACAAGGTTAAGGAGTGTCCCACTAGACTTAAGAAAGAGGGAAAGCAACCCGTTGTCTATAATGCTACCTTAAGTGATAGTGAACCGGAAGAGGTAGAGAGTTCCCCCATTGAGCGTAACTTTGTTGCGTTTATGGCATGTCATGTGAGCGACGACGATACAACTCATGTGAATGACACTTCTGAGGAGGTTTTGAGTGAATCCCATGTTAGTGAGGGTGAAGAGAGTGATGAGGAGGAGATTGATGTGAAAGAATTGCATAATCCGTTTAATGAGTTGTATGCCGAAACGGTGAAGGTGAAAAAGGCTAACTCAAAATTGCAATCTAAGTTGAATGAGCGTTCCATAGAAAATAATTATAGTTTGATTGAGGATCTTAGGGCACGAGAGAAGAAATTTAGGGAGAAACTAGAGTTTGTGGAGAAAGAGAGAGACAATCTCCGTGGTTTGATGGAGTCCTTGAAAAAGGAGATTCTAGAGTTTGAGGAGACTAGGCGTTTACTCGAGTATAGGATTATTGAGTTGGAGGAAAGGTTGAAAGACTCGTCTAGAGTCAAGTTTGATTTGGAGGCTAGGTCGGAGAAGTTAGATAATATCCTAGGCACCGTCCAAATTAAGGGAGATAGGTGAGGTATAGGTTTTGGTGATAGAGTTGGTCCCATTCCCCCCGCACGTGTGAGAAACACTAGGATGGTTAGAAAAGGTCCCCATAAAGGTAATCATTCCCACCACTGATACACTTGCACATTTTCTGGTAGGAAAGGTCACCTTAGGCGTTATTGTTACGACCTTAGACAAGCTCCTAGGAAGTTTAGGAATAAAGTTGCCCCGGTTCCCCACACCCACATGCATCGTTTTACACCTACTTGGGTTAGGAAATCGGATTTAGTGGCTTTAGGAATTAAACTTCATGATTCTCGTTTGGGTGCACTTGATTCTTCCCATGCTAAATCTAAAAGATAATAGTGTTGTCATGTTTGTCATATGCTAGTTTGCTTCATGATATTTTCATTGCTAGTATTATGACATGCGTATCATTTTGTATTATAATTTTCATTTGTTTGAGTCTTATTTGAAAAATACAAAAAGATTTTGTTTTTGAGAAAACTTTTGAAAATCCAAAAAGATTTTGCTTTTCTTTGAGTCAAAATATGTTTGAAAAGCCAAAAAGATTTTTGGTTTTTATTTTTGAGTTTACATGTTTGATGTGGCATATTGGTGTGCTTGGACCCCCCATCATTTTATTATCCATGTGGCTAGGACATTTGGTCATTATTATCAATACTTAAAATGATCTTAACCATTGTTTATATGGGGTGGTTTCGAAGTTGATATGCATTTTGATTCGACTTTGTAAATATGCCAACATTGCACACATGCATGAGTTTATACGGATGTTTGACTTCTCTTGCATATTTGAATTTGGTGAGGCATTCTTATCTCAATCTTGTCATCTATGCGTAAGTAAACTTAAGGAGAAGTGTGCATGTAATAACCGTTTACCATGAGGATTTAAAATTGGTAAAAATGATGAGTGATTCACGGGAAAGGGCTGCGAGAGTTCTTAATTAACTCGTTATGAAAGCCACCGTTTAAAAGAGCCCAAAAAAAAAGCTAGATGCTAAGAAAAGGGCCAATAAGATTTTCTCAAAGTTGAGAATGCTAGTAACCTCAAAAGAACTTGAAAAATTATGTTTATATGAGGGTGTTTGGTTGGAGAATATTGAAATGGGTTTGCACATCTAATCCTAATGTTGAAACATTGTAATTTGACGCTATTGTTTGTAGAATTGTCAAAATTCTGGATTTGTGTGCATGTAGTATGTTTAGTTCATTAAGCTCACTCTTTAATTGTCATTTGGCTATGATAAAGTTTGATGATTTATCGCTATCAATTAGAGCTTCTTGATCGTTTCGATGTGTTGGAATTGTGACTCATTTGTTGTAGTTTCACTCCCATTCATTCCATGTCCATGTTTGAGCACATCGGTACTATGTTTGCATGTAACTCGCATTTTAAGTTTTTATGAGTTTTTGCGTTTTGTGTTAAAAGCTTACTATTTTAGCACTGTTTTGCTACTGTCAGTTCCTTCCTGGAATTTTTTTGTGAAAATTTTTTCACTGGGCAATACTTTATATTATTTCTGGGAAACTGAGAATTTTTGGCAGGTCGCGCGAAGTCGTTCTAACGACATTGCATCTCGCGTGAACGACTTTTATACTTCGTTCGAGCGACTTCCTCATCTCGTTTGAGCGAAGTCCCTGGCTCGTTCGAACGACAGGGTGAAAAATTGCTTCTGATTGGTTTGCAGTCCTCTGGCTTAATTTGATATATTTTCGATTCTGCTGGAAGCATTTTTTGGATTATTTGTTTATATGCAGGTTCTTTTATGTTCCAAATTGGTTTTTTCATATGAGACTGTTTATCACACTTGATTTGACTGGTATACTCTTTGTGTGATTCATTGGTTTACTAGCTACTATTCTGTCATTACATGATCTTATTTAGCTGGTTGATTTATGTTTATCTAGCGGTTTTCATTTTTCACAATTGGTATCAACTTGATTCTATTTGGTATCATATTCTCATGCTAGATATTTCATATTAGTTTATCTTTTCACCGGAGTGTCTATTTGAGACAAAAATGGGGAGAGATGTATGTGATGTAGGGGGAGATTTGTTGAGCGTTTCTTTATGATATTTGTTTCAAATTGGTATCTAATAATTGCTCACATGTTTCAAATGATATGTTCGTATTGAATATGTAAATTGGTTTCATTTGTTCCTCCATGCTTCACTTGGTATTTGTTTGTCTGTTTCATGTGTGAAGGTATGCTTCAACGATTTGAGATTTCAAGTCTACATCACATTCAGATAGTTCATGCTTGTCGGTGCTACATATATTAGTTTGTGTCCTGTATTTTTGATTTTGGGTTTATAGGATGGGATTTAGGCATCATACGGCTTGACGGCCCGGTTAGGCATTTCACTGGTTTAGTTTTGTCCCGGAATAGTCAAAGGGGGAGATTTGTAAGGACATAGTCCCTGTATTGTTTTGACTTAATTCCGTGAACAAAACTTTGTTTGTAATATGTCATAGGGAGAATTTTATTTTGTCATGATCCCACTTGGTATATGATGTATTGAAGAAATTGAAGACGTTGCGACAAAGCTTCAAAGAAATAATCATGTCGATGTTTATTTGGTGCAAGTTTACTCATCTTCAAAGATAATTTCATTCCGAGATCATTCAGGTATGAATGAATATAATTAATGGTGCTCGAAATTATTTTATAAAAGATAAGGATATAATTTTTATATAGAAAAATGATTTTAAATGTATTAAAAGTATTTTAATGGTTAAACTTCATTTTATGATGATAAGCTCGAAATAGAGTTTGACTAATTATAATCTCTTTGTTAAGAGACGTTTTTTTTTTCTGAAAGTCAAACTTTCGCGAGGTCGCTCGAGCGACATTGAATCTCGTTCGATTGAGATACAATGTCGCGTGAACGACATGCTTAAGTCGTTCAAACGACACATTTTTTGAGACGGTATTTAAATCCTATTTAAATAGTGTTCGCATTATAATTTCGTAAGTGTGCTTTCTGGAAAATAGTTTTACGAACCAGAATCTTGTTTGCACATGTTTTCTAAGGTTTACAAAGCTTAAACACATCCTTAGAGTTTGCAAAGATCCGAGTTATCATTCTTATATGTTTAGGTGATCTTGTTGCACCAAAGTTATTTTGTTCTACACATTGAACACAAAGGGTTTTGCGGTGAAGAAGCGATGGACATCGTGTTCGACATCGTAGACGTATCAAAGCTATATCGGTGGACACCGAGACATATGTGGACACATGTGTTGTGGACAGAGATCGTAGAAGACAGAATTTCTGCGTGGGCACTATTAAAGAACGGTTGAAGATCAGAAGCAGCGTCAAGACCCGTGGGGATCGAGTCTTAGTGTAAGGCTAATCTGTCTTTGTAAAACCATTATTCATAGTGATTGTCTGGCTTGGGCCGTCCGAGGTTGTTTTCCCGTTTTGGGTTTTTTTTTCCTCGTACATCCGGCGTTGTGAGTATTCTTTACTTTACTTTACTTGCTTTAATCACTAGATGCATGTTTAGGATTAATCAAGATAAAATTGGTTTAAAGTAAGAATTGGGATTTCACAACTTGGTTTGGTGCATAATTAAAAGTTGGATCTTTTTCGGAGAAAAATTGGTTTTGTTTGAAAACACACATCGGGCCACTCACACACTTCGCAGTTGTTAAGAACAAGAAGACCAAACAAGTGATGGCCAAAGGAATTAGACAAGGATATTTATATGCCTTTGATGACAACAAACGTTAAGCATTGTCTGCCGATCAAGGAAGCAAAGGCAGTGATGACATTTGGCACATGAGGTCAGGGCATCCTAGTAGCCAAACTCTTAAATTATTATATGTAAATAAGTGTCTCAATGTTACTCAATGGAACAAGATCTCTATTGTTTGTGTTTTATGTCAAATAGTAAAGAGTTATAAGCAACCTTTTAATTTAAATGATAAAATTTCATTAGAACCTCTAGAAAAAATTCGAATTTTTTAAAGATTGCCACGGGTTTGTCACAGTTTATTATTGTGACAAAACTTGTGAAGGTCATAGATTGTGACAATTCTAATGAACTTATCATGGTCATTGACCATGACACGTCCGTGACAAAAAAAGTTGTCACCTCCAGAATTCTCACGGTCATTGACCTTGACAAGTCCAACTTGTCAAGGTCAATGACCGTGACAATTCGACAGATTTGGTGTAGTGTTCATTCAGACTTGTGGGGGTCCTATATCCATTAATTATTCTCAACACATGAGGTATTATGTTATTTTTATAGATGATTATTCAAGGTATACATGGTTGTTTCCTCTTAAACACAAGTCTGATTTTTATGAAACATTTCTTTATTTTCAAAAGATGGTTGAAACTCAGTTTGATAAGAAAATAATTTTTTTTCACAGTGATTGAGGAGAAGAATTTTCAAGTAATACTTTCATAGAAGACTTACATAACCATGATATTCTTAGACAAATTTCTTGTTCAGATACTCCTGAACAAAATAGTGTTACTGAAAGGAAGCACAAACACATTGTTGAAACTGCTTTAACCCTTATGCTTTATGCAAAAATACCTCAATATCTTTGGGTAGATTCTTTTTAAACTACAGTATATTTCATAAATATATTACATTCTTCAAAATTAAAGAAAGAAACTCCTCTCTTTAAGCTCTACCATAAACAACCATGCTATGATTCTCTTAAGATTTTTGGTTGTAGATTCTTTCCTTATATAAAAGGAAAAACACAACATAAATTCACTCCAAAATCCTTTCCTTGTGTTTTTATTGGATACAACTCCTTGCATAAGGGATATAGGTGTTATCACCCTTCTACAAGGAGAGTATATGTGTCAAGACATGTTATTTTTGATGAATCTATCATGCCTTATGTTACACCTGATAAATATATGGACTCTAGTGAAAAAAGAATAGATATAACAACATATCACGAATTTATGGACGTAAGTAAAGAGAGAGAAATATTCAGTTAAAACATAAGAAGTCAGGAGACGTATCATATAATATAGATTCATTACAAAAGACCTTTAGTACATCCATAGGAACTTTCCTTTGTAATAACTTGAGTCCAAGCCTAACACACCTATAGATTCTCGAAGCTGTAGTGAGACTGCAGCTATTATTACTAGACTTGATTTAACGTCAAGTCATACAACCACTTTAGTAAGAAGTGAGAACACACGAAATATAAGCCATGTATCTGCTCGACATGACCCTACTCATGGTAGCGCTGATGCCATAATTTTTTGGACATCAAGTCCATAGTCCCCTTTAATACAAGTTCATGAAATGCATACAATAACTTTGATACCATGTAAAAATCCACAAAATAAAAGCCATGAACCTAATCGCCATGGACCTTCTCAATGAAGCGCAGGTGTCACACCTGACATGAAATTAAGTCCATATACACATTTAACACACAGTAAGGACACGCAAAAACCTGCTTCCATTATAGACTTGACATCAAGTCACCTTATACCTTTCATACAAAGAGAGGATACACTTAATAAACATAATAAAAACTATAGACCTGCTCATATTCGTAACCCACTCTTAATAGATGGAGATAGGATTTCTATGAACAATACAAAATTTACTGGAAAAAAATCAAATAATGAAGTTTCGTCACATAATGGTACTGATACGAATTTAAGTCACATTCTACCTTTTCACAGCAATCCTAAAACACCCTCTACCATGTCCACATCAACTTTTTTTTCCTGACAACCAAACAATGATACCTCTTACACCTACTAATCATAGTATACCACCTCACGCATCTCCTATTAATTTTATTTACAATCCAAGAGGAATCCAACTAACTATTCCTTAACAATTTGACCACACACATATAGTGGAAAATAAATATCCGATGATAACAATAACAAAGCCTAAACAAACAACAACTGACTTACCTCCTGCTGCTTTCCAAACCATACTCACATCACATATTGAACCAATAAACCACAAAGAAGCATTATCTGATCCAAAATGGATTAAAGCAATGCATGAATAATTAACTGCACTACATAATAATCATACTTGGACTCTTGTGCCCAAACAACCAAATATACATTTAATTGGATCAAAATGGGTATCCAAGACAAAGTTAAAACCTGATGGGAGTATTGAGAGATATAAAGCAAGATTAGTGGCGCAAGGCTATAATAAAATAGAAGGTATTGACTTCTTCGATACTTTTAGTTCGGTTATAAAACCTGCTACAATTCGAATTATCCTTGCTATAGCTATAACACACGAATAGTGCATACAAAAATTAGATGTAAAAATGTTTTTTTACATGGAAATTTTCCATAACAAGTTTACATGAAGCAACCACCTGGCTTTGTTAATCCCATGTATCCATCTCATGTTTGTGCTTTAAGAAATGCAATATATGGTCTTAACTAAGCTCTAAGAGCTTGGTTTGATAAATTTAGTGCTTTTCTTATCAATTTTAGTTTTGTATGTAGTAGGTCTGACCCTTATTTATTTATCTATCATTCATCACGTGGTATAATTCTTTTATTATTATATGTAGATGACATTTTACTTACAGGTAGCCAGCCTATTTTACTTCAAAATCTTATCACGAAATTAAGTACAAGTTTTGCTATCAAAGATTTAGGCTCTCTTATCTACTTCCCTGGAATGGAACTCGTACACATTAATGGCAGGTTTCAACTTACTCAAAGGAGCTATCTTGAGAAACTTCTTACTAAAGCCAACATGAGATGTGTCAATAAAGCGGTCACACCTTCTATCTTAAGAGAATCCACTGATACTACACTTCTATTTAATCTACCTGAATTTCGATCCTTAGTTAGGGTCTTACAATATTTATGCCATACACGACTCAACATTGCTCACACTCTCAACAGTATTTGTCAACATATTCATGAACTCACCATTTCTCATCTAGCTCAAGTTAAAAGACTATTTTGATATCTTGAAGGAACGATCTCCTATGGTTTAAAATTTCTCAAGCAATCAACACGCTCTCTTTATAGCTTCTCAGATGCAGACTGGGTTGAATGTCCTACTGCACGAAGGTCAGCTTCAGGTTTTTGCATTTTTCTAGGAGAAAATTGTATCTCATGGTCTTCAAAGAAACAACCCACAGTCTCCCGCTATAGTTGTGAAGCCGAATATCGATCTATGGCTACCGCCACAACAGAATTAACATGGGTTTCATATGTTCTTTGAGAAATTGGTATACTATTATTTAAACCACCTACTTTATTTTGTGTCAACATCGGTGCTATCTACATGTAAATCAATGCAGCATTACTTGTTCGTTCCAAGCAAGTTGAATTAGATTATCACTTTGTGCGGGAAAAGGTTGCTTCGGGAGATTTGATCACTCACTACATATCGTCCAAAAATCAGCTTGCCGATATCTTTACACTACACCAAAAAACGTTTTTAGTAACACACTATTTTTTGATTACTAACAGTAATTTACCATTACTATTTCTCATAGTAAAATAGTGTTAGTAATATAATATATCCATTACTAATTTTAGTTCAATATGAAAAAAGAAAAAAAGGAAATCCCCCCACCCAAACCCCCCCAAAAGCGTTCATTAGTCGACACCCAACGCATCACATAGGGTTTCTCCCAACACAACTGTTTGCTTGTTTGCTCCGATCGGCGCTCCTTATTTTAGGTCGGCGCTCCTTGTTTGCTCCGGTTGGCCAATCTAGGGTTCATTCGTCCCAACATATTCTTGTTCGTCCTGTCCTCAGATCACATAGGTTGGATCTCCAACCCGTATGGTAAATTGCTTTTTTATTTTCATGTCCGATCGGCCAACACATAGGGTTCAAATTTGGGTGTTAGATTTATGCATTGGCTATTTGGTAGTATATATTATTTCAATTTGAGGATTATGAATCGTATTGTAATAATCAGATATCATCTCATCGACTGATATCATCGAAGCGTAGATCTCATCTCATCAGACATTTTTCTCCGCCCAAAGTGTCATTAGCAGATCTCATCTCATCGGCAGGATGTAGAAATTTCTACATTATTCAATGATTTACATGTTCTGATTGAGTAACCAAAATCATGTGAAAATTTTAGTTTGGTTTCTCTCTTGTGTGTTTTTCATTTTTTGCAATCTTTTGTTGATGTTACAATTTTTTTTTCCAGGAAGTCCCTCTATTTTGCATTTCGAACATCAGGCGTGGACTCATAGCTTTTGAGTATTAACTATTTGATGAAATTCTATTTCATCTGGTTACTCATGGGTTAGATGTGAGGAACCCATAAGATTAAGCCAATATTTCATTCGAAGTTTGCTACTCGAAATGAGTTTTGTTCAAGATAAATAAGATTCGGTTGTTAGTTTAAGAAACGAAAATAATTCTAGCAACCCAACACTACACCAAAAACAGCATTTTGGCACACCCCGATATTAAAAATCTGGCACAGTTTAAAACTGTGCCAGATTTTGGCACAGTTTAAAGCTAATTTGGCACACCTTAAAACAGTGCCAAAATTTGGCAGTGTTTTAAAGTGTGCCAAAATGAAGTACACTTCACTAAAATATAAAATCCCCCCAAAAAATTCCCCCCTCTAACTTCCCGCTCGCCCCGCTCGCCCCTCTCTCAGCTTTAACCTCTACGTTCATCTCTCTCTCTCTCTCCGGCCGATCAGCTTTCTCTCTCCGGCCGATCAGCTTTCTCTCTCCATTAGCGCAGATCTCCAACAGCGCAGCTCCGTTCAGCAATCTCTCTCCGGCTCAGGTAACCTCGTTCTCTCTCTCCGGCTAAGGTAACCTCACTCTCTCTCTTTACTTGCATATATAACTGATCTTCAACGAGAAAAGAACGAAAATATCACAAACCCCAGCCATTTGAATGCCTTTAATGAGAACGAAAACAAAACATCTACATTGGTTTGGTTTAATTTGTATCCATTTACAGTCTACGCTTTGTATTTGATAGCATAATCAGTGTAGATTTTTTAAAGTGTTTCTTAATCAATCTTTTACTCTATTTAATCTTGCCTCTCTTGAAATTTCCCAACCACATACATATTATACACATACGTATACGAATGTAAAATGTAGATGCCTACATGTATTTGTATAAGTTTTTATATGTGGATCGTTTATATTAATTAGTAATCAAAGTTAGTTTCAGCTTAAATTAGTGTCTGTGAAATTATTGATTCTTAGTTTGGCAGACATGTGGTTGTTTTGGTGGTATTCTTTTTGATACATACATTTGGATTGCTTGATATGTTGTCCTTACGGCTCTTTTTTTATTTAAAAAGTATTATAATACATTAAAAGTTGTATTGTGATCTACTGGGCTAATACTGGATAACAAATGTATGTACTTATGATGTCGGAATGTGTGCCTTGAGTGTTTGCAATATTATAAAGTCTTGATTGTATTCATTATAAGATGTGTGCTTTTGTCTTCATATTTTTTTTGAATTAAATGCCATTTTAGGGAATGGCTTTTGGGTTGTTCATATGGATATCGTATTTACTTAGGTATGTTTATTTTTAGGGAATGACGAAGGTTATTTGCTTAGGTATGTTTATTTTTAATTTGCGTGTTTGTCTTTTGCAAAATTTGTTGATTATGCTTTTAATTAATACTAATATAAGCTACAATTCAAGGTGAAGTGTTAAGTGGAAAAAAAATTGGTGTTGACGCTTGTATAACTGCAATTCAAGGTGAAGTGTTTAGTGCAATCTTGATGTTTTTTTGACTTATTGTATTGACTACTTTAGTTCTTTGTTAGTCTGTCATTGATAAAGAGAGAAAGGGGGATTATCTTGAAAAAATTGTTCCGATTCTTTCACTGTTGCTGAAATGTATCTATTATATTGTTCAATCACTTATATTTCTGTCCTCACATGTTACTTCCCTTGTTCAGGTTGATTTTACCCTTGCTAAACTTGATTTGAATTTATATGTCACAATAATATTCTTGACATTGTGCATATTAGACATGTTTTACCCGCATCATCAACTAGTATGGTTATATTATTTCATTCATTGATTTTGAATTCAGGAGCATGAAACTGATGTGAAACCCAGCATCGTGGAATTCTTCAAGACATCTCATTGGAGTAAGAGAAAGGGTGATTTGATGAATGATAAGTGTAAGGATACACATGTAGGTTTCACTTCTTTCCCCCTTTTATCCTTTTTGTATTTTATAAGACAAACCGTTTAATATAAGTCTTCTGACACTTCAACAGTCACAACACAGTCTCGGTCTCATAATGAAGAGCTGAGAAACTTGAAAGATAATATATCATCTCCTGAACAACTAAATGCCGCTCAGAATAGAAAATTTGAGAATTTGCAGACATTGTTGGACCAAAATCGGATACTTTCAAGAAGTCATGGCATAAAGAGTTCATCGGGTGGCTATCAAAATGCAAATGAAATCAGGTTAGTCTCAAAGTCTCAAATTCTCATAAAAGTTGTAGTAGCATTAAATAGAAAAATGGTCTGAAATAGCGACAAGTAGCCAAACGTAAAATGGCTCACTTTATGAGCTTATTTAGTTAAATTGGTGGAAGGGATTTGCTGGTGGTTTGGTTTTTAAAATTTGCTACTGCTGTTGAGTTTATTTCATATGTTAAAACAAGTTGGATTTAATGAATAAACAAATGAAACTATGTCAAAATTTTCTAAAATCAATAAACGTAGTCCCGAGTAAGAGGCACAAACACCTCGCACGGGACCAATGTAACTTGTCGGAACTCACCGCGTAGTCCCGGGTCTCCCGGTATGAGAATATGATGATAATTTGTAAAAATCAACACTTAAACTTAAAAACATGCCGTTAAAGGTAAAAACCCAAACCGGCTCCCAAACGACCCCATAGGAGGCACGAACACCTCTCACGGGACCAATGTAACTTGTAGGAACTGACCGCGTAGTCCCGGGTCTCCCGGTTTGAGAGTATGATGATAATTCGCAAAAATCATACTTAGAGTTAAAAATAGGTCGTTAAAGGGTGAAAACCCAAACCGGCCGCCAATCAACCCCGTAGGAGGCACGAACACCTCGCACGGGACCAATGTAACTTGTTGGAACTGACCGCGTAGTCCCGGGTCTCCCGGTTTGTGAATAGGACGATAATTTGCAAAAATCAACACTTAAACTTAAAAACATTCCGTTAAAGGGTGTGGGGAAATTTTTTTAATGCCCAACTTTTGAATTTCAAAATATGAAGTTTCCTAAATTAGATCTTTCTTTTACCACTATCATCATTTAGAAAAGTTCAGCCACATTACGACTACATAGAGCTAAAGATTCACTTTTTTTTATATATAAGGACATGACCCCCTAGAATTTAATTAATTTAGGAGAAAAAGCCTCTCCATAGGGAGTAACATTAGTACAAGAAAGATGGAGTAAACTTATGAAAGAAGTAAATATGGGGATTTATGATAACCCCATTACAAAAGGAAAAAGTCATAAAGCATCTCTATGAAAATATAAGATAGAAGCATCCCATTTTGCCTAACTTATAAGCACCACATGCCAATGTAGGAAGATCCATGAAATTTTTGAAAAGTGAGAGAGATTGAATAGTCATCCCATAATTGACAAGAGCATCAACAACCATATTAGATTCTCGAAAACAACGAGTTAATGAGTAACTGAGAGAAGATAATGAAGATATGATTTATTTTACTCAATTATCTATTTCCTAAGGAGGCTTCCAATTTAAATTAATTAGATTCACCACGAAAGTAGAGTCTAATTCTATAAACACCTCTTAAACATTGAAGCATAAGCACAAGTTAACCCAATGAATAAACATTTAATCTCCACAACTGAGTTAGAAGCAAGACCTTGAGGATGAGCATAGGCAAAAACCAAATCTCTGCTATAATTCCTCAAATACCACCAATGCCACTCCTCCATGGGTTGACCTTCGGAACACCATCAATATTTCACTTGAAGGCATTGGGAGAGGGAAAACTCCATTTAATAGGCCTACACAATTTGATGGAACTTTTGATATGGAGGTTGAAGGAAGTTTGTATTCCAATATTAAATTGAGAAGGACCATTTTTGAAGTTTTTCAAGTTGCATATACTTGAGATAAAAAAGATAGATTGATAGACGATAAATGTCTCATATACAGAAGAGTTTTGAAAGAATGCCTTATATCTCATTTTCCATATTTCCCAACACACAAAAACTAGAATGTATTTTCCAAGAAATTTAGAGTAATCCTTAGGGCCACTTATAAGCCACCAACTGTGAAGCATAGTGGAGATATTGGAAAAACTCACATCAATGCGTATGAGGTTAGAAAAGAAAGTCCATATTGGCTTGATTTTCGGTAAGTGAAGGAACATATGGTCTAAAGAATCACTGGCTTTAAGACAAAATTTGCATTTAGAGAAGAGTCTAATACTAAGAGATTCAATGTTATCTTCAGTGGGAATGCAATTGTTAATGATCTTCCACACATTGATTGAGCATTTTTTAGGATTGTGAGAGTCCCAAATAATACTGTTAATGTTGGAAGATGGGGAATTTTCTTTTTCAATAGGCACATGAAGAGGAAAAAGTAAAATCACATTTAACATCAGGTGTCCAAATCCATTGGTCCTCTACTTGAATTATGTTATCAAGGCATAAATCTTTAACTACCATCAGGCTCCTCTATGGAAGAGATCCTATTTTCTTATGAATACCATTCTTGGTATATCTGTTAGACATATAAGTAGCCCATAGAGAATTATCAGAGTAGAGTTTCTAAAATAACTTCATAAAAGAAGCTTTGGGAATAAAATGGAAATTGTGAAGCCAAAGTCCACCCTCCTTTATATCTCTGCTAATGAACTCCCAACTTTTCCATTAGAATTTCCATCCTTGCTCTTCATTGCCACCCCAGAAGAATTTGTTAATGATTCCATGAAGTTTATAAATGACTATTTTGGGAGGAGAGATCGAGGATAAAAGGTAAGAGAGAACAGAGGTTAGGACATGTTGAAGAAGAATAAGCTTGCCTTCACTTGAAAGACTTTTAGATTTCCAGCCAGCTAATATTGATCTCACTTTATTGATTATGGAGTCATAGAATTTTACCTTGTTTCTACCTTTGAATATAGGACATCCCAGGTAAGAAATGGGAAGATCCCTATGCTTGAGACCTGTAATAGCTGCTACTTTTTCTCTGAACTGAATGGAACTTTCTAGCCTAACAACCTGCTATATTGTTGAATATAATCTCCCAATCTTCTAAGAGTTCTATTGTCACCCCTATTAAAAACCATTAAATCATCTGCAAAATAAAGATGTGAAATTAGAGGGCTTCCACTAGGAACATAATAAGGTTTGATAAAGC
This sequence comes from Sambucus nigra, assembly GCA_949130495.1. Lineage (NCBI taxonomy): Eukaryota > Viridiplantae > Streptophyta > Magnoliopsida > Dipsacales > Adoxaceae > Sambucus > Sambucus nigra. The sequence continues at coordinate 214,423,045 of OX422214.1, read as the reverse complement.
CTTTTGCCATATGCTTATTGAGACCCCTGCTTAAATATTCAGCTACAAGAATGAATAGATTAGGTGAAAGTGGATCCCCTTATCTAAGACCCCTATAAGATTTGAAAAACAACATTGAAACCCATTGATGATCAAAGAAAACTAGTTATTTGAGATGCTCCTCTATATGAAATCAATCCATATTTCCCCAAAGCCAAAATCTCTAAGGACTTGAATTAAAAATCCCCATTGAATTCTGTCATAAGCTTTTTCCATGTCAATTTTTAGAAGCACATTTCCTCCATGAACTTTCTTCCCCAAGTTGTGGACCATCTCCTTAGCAAGAAGAACATTGTCCTCTATAGATCTAACCTTGATAAAGGCACTTTGATTTAGTGAAATTAAATCAGGTAACACCTTTGTAATCCTTGAAGACAAGATTTTTGTGATAATTTTAGATGAAAAATTACAAAGGCTGATGGTTTTGAGGTCACCACATGCTCTAGGAGACTTCACTTTAGGTATTAAAATAACAAATGTACTCGTCCAACTAACAGAAAAGTCTCTACCTACAAAAAAAGAATTAAAAACCTACAATAAGTCATGTTTTATAATGTGACAACATTTTTTATAGAACCCCCCCCCCCCCAAATCCATCTGGACCCGGGGCTACATCTTCATTCAGATCTTGAATAGCCTTTAAAATTTCCTCTTCAGTTGTGAAAGTCTCTAAATCTTCATTGACCTCACTGGTAACTATGGCTGGAATAACATCTGAAGCATTTATAGAGGAACTGATTTGATCTCCCTTCATAAGTTTTTCAATGAAATTCAAGATGTGCTACTTTATATCCTCAAACTCTTCAAGAACATTACCATTTTCATCTCTGATTGAATGAATGGAAAGTTTATGATTTTTAATTTTAACACTGTTATGGAAAAATCTTCAGTTAGCATCACCCTTCCTGAGCCATTTTACAGTGGACTTTTACCTCCAAAATATTTTCTCATTAGCATAGGCCTTCATCAGGTCTGCTTTTCCTTTATTTATTACTGCTCTATTGGAGTCATTGGGGTCAAGTTCAAAATTCACCTCAAGTTGAAGGTTTACATTCTCTAAGTCCATAACTGACTGGAAAATATCATTGAATGTGTCCTTGTTCCATTTTTAAGGTCTCCTTTAAGACTTTGAAGCTTTATGCTGAAATTCATCAAACCAACTGCTTAGATATCTTCCTCTCATAACTTTGGAACAGTGCCAAAGAACTGATAGTGGTTGGCCCATACATGTTGAAATTTAAAAGGTCTAGGAACTGAATCTAGCTGAGTTTGACAGGTTAATAATAGAGGAGCATGGTCTGATGTTGATCTATTCAGGTGATTAATCTTTGAGTTTGGAAATTGGGTTAGAAAAACTTGGTTGACATGACACCTATCAAGCCTTACCATGATGATATCCTCCTCCTTCGTATTATTACACCGGTAAATCTATTTCCAATGTACTCCATATCAATGAGACCATTATCCTCAATAGCTTGTTTGAAGTCTTCTACAATAGCACGATCCATATCATTCCCTCCCAACTTCTCACTTTAATAGGAGACAATATTAAAGTCTCCAATTACTACATGTGGCAAATCATGAGTTAGAGCTGAAATAGATGCTAGTTGATCCCACATCTCAATTCTTTATTCTTTAGAGAATTTGGCATACACAAAAGTCATAACTAGAGTTTGATTAAAAGAGGATTGGCTAAACTGGATTGTCAGGTGTTGAGGGTGGTTACACAAGCACTGCATTGAAGTGTTAAACCTCCAAAAAATCCATATTTTGCCACTGACATTACTATTTCTACCTTCAAACCCCCATTTGATTTTAAAAGATTCAATTTTCAGAGCTTCCACCTTAGGTTCCAAGAGAGAAAATCCATATTTTGCCACGAACACCTCGCACGGGACCAATGTAACTTGTAGGAACTGATCGCGTAGTCCCGGGTCTCCCGGTTTGATAGTATGACGATAATTTGCAAAAATCAGCACTTAAACTTAAAAACAAGCCGTTAAAGGGTGAAAACCCAAACCACCCCCCAAACAACCCCGTAAGAGGCACGAACACCTTGCACGGGACCAATGTAACTTGTAGGAACTGACCACGTAGTCCCGGGTCTCCCGGTTTGTGAATATGACGATAATTTGCAAAAATCAGCACTTAAACTTAAAAACAAGCCGTTAAAGGTTGAAAACCCAAACCACCCCCCAAACGACCCGGTAGGGGGCACGAACACCTCGCACGGGACCAATGTAACTGGTAGGAACTGACCACGTAGTCCCGGGTCTCCCGGTTTGAGAGTATGACGATAATTGGCAAAAATCAGCACTTAAACTTAAAAACATGCCGTTAAAGGGTGAAAACCCAAACCACCCCCCAAACGACCCCGTAGGAGGCACGAACACCTCGCACGGGACCAATGTAACTTGTAGGAACTGACCGCGTAGTCCCGGATCTCCCGGTTTGTGAATAGGACGATAATTGGCAAAAATCAACACTTAAACTTAAAAACATGCCGTTAAAGGGTGAAAACCCAAACCACCCCCCAAACGATCCCGTAGGGGGCACGAACACCTCGCACGGGACCAATGTAACTTGTAGGAACTGACTGCGTAGTCCCGGGTCTCCCGGTTTGTGAATATGACGATAATTTGGAAAAATCACACTTAGTTAAAAGCATGCCGCCAAAGGGTGAAAACCCAAACCAACCTCCAAACGACCCCGTAGGAGGCACGAACACCTCGCACGGGACCAATGTAACTTGTAGGAACTGATCGCGTAGTCCCGGGTCTCCCGGTTTGATAGTATGACGATAATTTGCAAAAATCAGCACTTAAACTTAAAAACAAGCCGTCAAAGGGTGAAAACCCAAACCACCCTCCAAACGACCCCGTAGGAGGCACGAACACCTCGCACGGGACCAATGTAACTCGTACGAACTGACCGCGTAGTCCCGGGTCTCCCGGTTTGATAGTATGACGATAATTTGCAAAAATTAGCACTTAAACTTAAAAACAAGCCGTCAAAGGGTGAAAACCCAAACCACCCCCCAAACGACCCCGTAGGGGGCACGAACACCTCGCACGGGACCAATGTAACTTGTAGGAACTGACCGCGTAGTCCCGGGTCTCCCGGTTTGTGAGTATGACGATAATTTGCAAAAATCAGCACTTAAACTTAAAAACAAGCCGTTAAAGGGTGAAAACCCAACCCCCCCCCCCCCCCCAAACGATCCCGTAGGGGGCACGAACACCTCGCACGGGACCAATGTAACTTGTAGGAACTGACCGCGTAGTCCCGGGTCTCCCGGTTTGTGAATATGACGATAATTTGCAAAAATCACACTTAGTTAAAAACATGCCGTCAAAGGGTGAAAACCCAAACCACCAGCCAAACGACCCCGTAGGAGGCACGAACACCTCGCACGGGACCAATGTAACTTGTAGGAACTGACCGCGTAGTCCCGGATCTCCCAGTTTGTGAATATGACGATAATTGACAAAAATCAACACTTAAAACTTAAAAACAAGCCGTTAAAGGGTGAAAACCCAAACCACCCCCCAAACGACCCCGTAGGGGGCACGAACACCTCGCACGGGACCAATGTAACTTGTAGGAACTTACCGCGTAGTCCCGGGTCTCCCGGTTTGTGAATATGACGATAATTTGGAAAAATCGCACTTAGTTAAAAGCATGCCGCCAAAGGATGAAAACCCAAACCAACCTCCAAACGACCCCGTAGGAGGCACGAACACCTCGCACGGGACCAATGTAACTTGTAGGAACTGACCGCGTTGTTCCGGGTCTCTCGGTTTGAGAGTATGACGATAATTTGCAAAAATCAGCACTTTAACTTAAAAACAAGCCGTGAAAGGGTGAAAACCCAAACCACCCCCCAAACGATCCCGTAGGGGGCGCGAACACCTCGTACGGGACCAATGTAACTTGTAGGAACTGACCGCATAGTCCCGGATCTCCCGGTTTGTGAATAGGACGATAATTGGAAAAAATCAACACTTAAACTTAAAAACATGCCGTTAAAGGGTGAAAACCCAAACCACCCCCAAACGACCCCGTAGGAGGCACGAACACCTCGCACGGGACCAATGTAACTTGTAGGAACTGACCGCGTAGTCCCGGGTCTCCCGGTTTGTGAGTATGACGATAATTTCCATTCATATATGTAATTTTTTTGTTTTGAGTATTTTTTTTTTGTAAATTTTTGGGTTACTAATATCGCATCTTTTTTGTATTCTATTTTTTTTGCAGGATAACAGTTTATCGTTGGCTTTTATTCGCGTGGAACGCACAAAGAACTCAATGGTTTACAACAAGGGGTTTATTAATGAATTCCTTTTTTTGTGTCATGACCGTACGGTCTTTTGTTGTTTTATTATTGACTTTTATGGCCATGCGGGCTTTTGTAAGTTAATTGTTATATTTTGTGGCCGTGCGGGCTTTATATTAGGAAGGTTTTGTATTAACAGGTTTTGGAATGTCCAGAAAATAGAGGAAACTCTGCCCAATTTTTTTTGGGTCTGTGAGCAGTTAAAGACTTGTAATATTTTGAAGTTTGTATGTACATTAGTTTATTGATAACACACAATATTATTAATTTGTGAATTTTGTGCTTTCAAATATTTTTTTTAAATAAAAAAATTTGCACAGTTCAAAACCGTGGCAAAAGTGTATCATATTTTGGCACGGTTTTAAACTGTGCTAATTTTTTTTAAACTATGCTGAATCTGGCACAGTTAAAAACTGTGCCAAAAGTGTGCCAGAAATATCAAATTCTGGCACGGTTTAAAAGTGTGCCAGAAGTGTTCCTATTTTGCTGAATCTGGCACAGTTAAAAACTGTGCCAAAAGTGTGCCAGAAATATCAAATTCTGGCACGGTTTAAAAGTGTGCCAGAAGTGTTCCTGTTTGGCTGATTCTGGCACACTTTAAAACCGTGCCAGAAAAAAATTCCCATTTTGGAACACCTGATTCTGGCACAGTTCAAAACCGTGCCAGATTTGATCTGGTACGGTTTTAAACTGTGCCAGAATCCTGTTTTTGGTGTAGTGGCAAACACAAGTGATTCTCAACTTTGTCGTATTTTATTTTGCATGTTGGAAATCAACTAATCTCTTTATACTATTGGTTTAGAGAAAAATTTAATTCGAGCAACTCCCAAAACATTTTGGGTCGAGATAATTTTGGGCGTAGTCCACATTGGTATCATGAGAAGGTTTAAGTAATTTAATGACCATTTCTATTTTTTTTCAAAAAAAATTCTCACGAAGATATATTTTGTTATGATGATAACCGATCCTATCCAAACAAATGATTAAGGGTTTAAAAATCATGATTCAATCTTATTGTTAGGGACTAAATGATAACTCTCTCATACTTTTAATCAGGTTAAAAAAATTATACTTTTAATCAGATCCGTAAAAAAATCTTGAATGAATAGATTCAAAATCTTTTATTTCGCTGTAAAAAGGTTGTTCGATGTCCGGAACAATCTTCTGGCCAAACCATTTTGAGAAATAGATATTAAATTGGTACCATCCTCTTGTTTCACTCTTATCTAAAAAAAATTACATGTTCTAACTGTGATTTTACTTATGCGTATCAATACTTCTATTTTTTTATATTGTCATATAACTTATGTGTAAACCATATGTTTTTGGTAGTGCAGAATGTCACAAACATTGAACAAAGAGTGGATGAATGAGAGGAATAGAATAAATGAGGTGTACACAAATGGAGTTAAGTCTTTACTTAATTTTGCAATTTCAAACAATGGCCATAAGTTCTTGACCTTTCCTTATCCAGGTGTTAAGTGCAGAACTAAGAAGCATTTCACGGCGGTAGATATCAAGGGTCATTTGATAATGCATGGTATAGACAGGAAATATACTAAGTGGGTTTTGCATGGTGAAACACTATCATCGAACCTAATATGTCCCATACTAGAACCTATTGATTGTGAAAGACATGATGAAGCTGATAACAATGATAATGAAAGGTTGCGAAACTTAGTTGACGCATATTACGGAGTGCACGAACAACATTGTGTAGAACCCGATCAGGAAGGATTATCTAAAAAATCGTATGTCGACAATAAGAAGTATAATCAATATAATAAATTTCAATCGAGAAATTGTACCCTTCATGTGAGGGTACTGAGACTACTCTCTCTGCAATTGTGAATTGCATAATTTGAAAAAGCAGTTTGGTTGGCCGGGAAATAGCGTGACCTTTTTCTTAAAGAGGTGGCTTCCAAAAGGAAACACATTACCAGAAAAATATTCCCACATGAAGAGAATGATGAAAGACCTAGGGATGAAAGAAAATTACATTCATGCTTGGGTTAACAACTGTATTTCATATTGGAAAGAGAATGAAGATTTGGAGGAATGTCCTCAGTTTGGAGAACCGAGATATGAAGTGAGCTCAAAGAAAGGGAAAAGTTTGTGTAAAGAACCGATGAAAGTGTTGAGACATTTCCCTTTAATTACAAGGCTAGTAAGATTGTATATTATACCTTGGATAATGCATGAAATGACATGGCACCATCGGGCAACAAGTTTATAGGATTATCAACGACATCCTTGTGATTCATCCCAATGGAGAATGATAAAAAGTAGATAGTCCAATTTCACCAAGAAAGGGTGCAATGTTTGGCTTGCAATAGCAACCGATGGGTTCAATACCCATGGTATTCAGTCTAGTAGTTATAGTTGTTGGCCTGTCATGACTGCGCCTTATAACGTGGGCCCTTATTTGTGCTTGAAGTGTGAGTTCCAAATTTTATCTTTACTGATTCCTGGGCCAAAGGCACCTGGTCAAGACATTGATGTTTTTCTTCAATCATTAGTATATGAGTTGAAGCAACTATGGGAAGGATTTCTAGTTGACGTGCACAAAATGAAACCTTTTACGTTGAGAGCTATGTTGATGTGGGAGATTCATGATTTTCCCGTATATGGAAACTTATCTAGGTGTGTAACACATGGTTACAAAGCATGTCCTATTTGTGGTGACGACACTCCATCCATTCGGCTAGAACACAACATGAAGATATCTTACACAAACTATTGTATGTTTCTTAAAAGCGATCATCTTTTTAGGAGTGGTAGAGGTTTGGTACTTAGGACACAACAAGTTGTACATCACCCGGTTCGACTAAACGGAGATACACTTGTGGAGAAGTTAAGAAATATAAAGCATGTACCTGGAAAAGTCTCAAAAGTTCCCGCTAAGAAGAGAAGTCTAATAATGTTAATGAGAGTGATAATGTTGAAGTTAAAGAAGCTTGGTATAAAAGATCTATTTTCTTTGATTTGGAATACTGGCCATATCATCAAGTTCGACATGTCCTTGATATGATGCACAGCGAAAAGAATGTTGCAGAGCATTTAATAAACATAATTCTTGATGATAATAAAACAAAGGATATTGAAAAGGTGCGATTGGATATGAAGGATATGGGCATACAAAAAGGTCAATGGCTTTAAGTTGATGGCTGCACTGGAAAAATGATAAAACTAACAACACCATTTATCTTGGATAAAGAAGAAAAAAGACAATTCTACCAAATTTTGAAGGACTTAAAGCTTTCTACTAGTTTTTCCTCTAACCTGAGAAATATAGTAAGTCTTAGTCCCCCATCTTTGCACTCTTTAAAGTTGATGATTATCATGTCATAATAGAACATCTGCTACTTGTGTTGCTCCAACATGCCTTTCTCAAACATCGAGATTTGAGAAGAGAAATCCAATAATTAAGTTTGTTCTTTAACATGTTGTGCTCTAAGGTCCTAATTCGGTAAGATATCCAAAGAGACAAATACATGGTTGTTGAAGAATTTTGCGTGTTGGAAAAATATTTCCCACCTACGTTTTTTGATATTAGCATTCACCTCACAATGCATCTAGCAGATAAAGCTTTGGTTTGTGGACCAACCGACGCTCATTGGATGTATCCGTTCGAAAGGTAATTTTTTAATCTTTTAATATAATAAAATATGGCCCATTTAAGTTAATAATGCTTGTTATTAATTTTTACTACCTTATACAAATAGGACGATGAAATATTTCAAAGATATACCCAATAATAAGCGGTATGTTGAACATTCCATTGCAGAATCCTATGTTATTGCTGAATCTGTTAGATATTGCATGGAGTACATGCCAAATCCATTTGATGGAAATCATAAATGCTCACGTGAAGACCTTTTAGAGGAAGGTGGAGAGTTCTCTGATGAAGGGCCTTTGCTTGATGATAAGACTATAACGTTAGGACCCGTACAGTTTTAACAAATATGTCGATGGGTACTATTTCGACTAAACGTTGATAGACTTCAAGAGTAATATAGTTTTGAGTTCTTTCGTTTTTTTATAGTTAAGAATTAATTATCATTTTGAGTTATAATTACTTATATCAAACTACATATTGCAGTGAGTATGAAACATCACTGAAATCCGTGTCTCCTGTTAAAAAGAGGATTGAAATAAAAGAAGTGTAGAAACAAACTTCTTTTATCCCTTGGTTATCCGAGAAGGTGATTATATAAATACTAATATTTTTATTACTCTTTCCATTAAGTATGATGAGAATTGAAATATTGTAGTAATTATGATTTGTTTCCATCAAACAGTTGCTGAAATTAGGAGAGACGAAGATAAATGCAACATTATGGCGGTTAGCTCAAGGGACGCAATTCAAGGATGAAACATATAAAAATTAACGTGTAAATGGTTTCGTATTCTCTCCTAAGTATCATGACGATACTGTTGTCACACAGGATAAAGGTTTTTGCTTGAAGGCATGGACACAATTTCGAGCTAAGAAAAGTGATAAGAATCTCACAAATACTTGGACTATGTGGTATGGAGTTATCAAACAAATTATTGAGCTGGACTATACCTTGTTTAAGGAGGTGGTATTTTATTGTGATTGGTTGAGAGTGGAGGATAAGACTAATGGTTGTAATCTTTGTCCGGACTCCAACTTAGTGATAATAAATTTTGATAAGTTTAAGAGCGTTGATAATGAGCATGATGAGTCTGCCATTATCGCATTCGAGGCTAGTCAAGTATTTTATTCGAAAGATCTTAAAATCCCAATTGGCGGGTTGTTATACATTCACCCAAGAGATTGACGAGTCAAGTGGACGACTTAGAGACACCAACAATCTTCCAATCTATTCTTGAAGACCAACCGCACTTGGAATGTTTGCTTAAGCAATACGACTCCATTTAGTTGTTTTAATATTTTCTTTTGGATATTGTAACCGTTGAAAGCTATTTTATTTTGTCAACATAACTATATTTTGTTTTACCCCGTTGCTAATATATAAATTTATTAGTGGCATGTTAACCGTTGAAAATAGTGTCTTGTGATTTTAATGATATCATCTTGTGATTTCTATATATATCTCTATCAATATGTTAATGTTGTACTAATATGATAATTCAATACATATTATTTTATGACTTTTATTTCCATTGTTTTCATCTGTTTTTTGCTTTGGCAACACTGTATTAGGCGTTATGGTTTCAAGTGCAAGTGGTGGTTCGAAACAACAAACATCATTAACACCACAATAAATATCATCCACTCCGCAACAAGAATTAACCGATGGAGGTTCGAAGCAACCTACCTTAAGTGAAAATAAAAAGAAGAAATTATATATAGTTTAGGCAGTTAAGCAATCATATTTGGGTTTAATTCCTTTGGATCAAATATCTATTGAATTTTAAACAATTCCCAGTTGTCAAATATCTATTATATTTTTTCATGTTAATTCCTTGGGGACAAAATATATAGTTTAAGCAATTATATATAGACAGTGCCAATTGTTATTATCATAAACTATTTAATTAGGGCCAATTAATGTCATGTAATTGTGTTTGTGTGTGTGGGTACATTACATACACGTAATGTTATTTAAATGCATGTACAAGGCTAATCAAGTTTGATTGAGTATGTTTAACAAGGGGTGAGAGGCTTCCCACATAGACAATCATTGTGAACAAATGAGAAGGCTTCAAGATGATCAAAATGGGATCCTGCTGGAGTCCGTCCGCACAAGTGGTTGTGACTCAGGCTTAGATCAAGGTGGCCTAAGTAGGAGGCAAATGATATGAAGTTGGGTATGGGACCCTTCAACCTGTTATAGGATAAATCGATGGTAGTGAAATAGGATGTGGCTCCAAATAAACACAGTAGGTTATGTGGACTGAAGTTTAAATGAAGGATGGGCAAGCAATAAAAGATTTTGATTGATTCGACTACATAGGCTAATGTAGATTCAATTCAAGATTGTGGTGGATTTATTCAGGTAAAAAAGAAATTCAATTTATAGTTTCAAATAATATAGTATTGGATTGGTTTTTAGGTTGTTTCGTAATGTGATTGTGAATCCCTGATGTGATTTAAGCGAATTCGGGTCTGATTAAGCAGAGGAAGGTAACTGATGCAAAATTGGACTATTCTCACATCATGGCAAGCCACAGGTAAACATTATACAAACATAGTCTCTTGATCTATTATTATTGAGTTCTCATGTAGCGAATTTCAATTTTTTTACCCATTCTATAATGCACTATACGAAATTAGTGTGCTTAGTGGTCTATAATTGCAGCGTCTAAAACTTGGATTCGACAAAAACTAAGCTCTTTCGCTTTTTAAGAAGATATGGAATCAGTACCATTTTATTGTTTCATTTTTTCACTTATAGTTTAAATTTAATTGGGTGAATACATATCACCGATAATTATAAGTCGCGAGGGTATCGTGCGTGTTTAAAACTAGTATACATATAATATCTCGTGTCCTTAATTATTAAGACTCTACCTTTGAAGTCAAATCTTATAAAAAAGTAAAAATTTCTCATAATTATATTGACTTTTGTTAATACCACACTTTATTTGGGGTCACACCAGGGATTTATTATGATATTTAACATATGGGCTATTAACCTATAAAAATTGATTCAGATAAGTCTATATTTACCAAACATTTCGCATAATACATGTTAAATATCATAATAAATACACTTTGATCTCACTACACCAAATCTGCCGGATTGTCACAGCCATTGACATTGACAAGTTGGACTTGTCAAAGTCAATAACCGTGACAATTCTGGGGGTGACAACGTTTATTGTCACGGACTTGTCATGATTATTGATCGTGATAATATTAGTCACGGTTATCAACCGTGAAAACCCGTGACATTTAATAAAAAATTATCATGGTCATTGACCGGGACAAGTCCGTGACAATTATCCTTTGTCACGGACTTGTCACGGTCAGTGACCGTGACAATTTTGTGCAGAATTGAAAAAAATCTGCCAGGCAGTATGGCCACTTCCACTGCCCAGTAGTATATTTGTATCTGTTATAGCAGCGTTGTACCTGTTCAAACATCATATATCCAAATAAAATAGAGAAAATGCAAATATACATTCAAGACAATATGCATCACGATATAATCCAAATATAATTCAAATGTAACAACTTAAAACAATTCAATTCAAACAATGTGACTACATGTCTGGGGTAGGTCTGAGGAAATGAATAGGCCACACGATATACAAATTAATACACCCAACAATGTGCATCGTGCTGCATTATTCACGCAACCACAGTGGGAAGTTCTCCTTCCCGGGTATCACATGCGTGATGAGCACCTTGGCCTCGATGTCTCAAAGCAAACGCCCATGAACTGGCATACCCTTGTGACACCCCGCCTAATTAAATACCAGGTGATCAGTCCTTTATTAAATTAAAATCAAGGTGAACGGTTGGTTCATTCTTAGCATCACTGTCGCAAAATATAATTTCCAGTTTTAACACCCTAAATAATTAAGCTAAGTGTCAAACAAATTTAAACCTTATTTCTATTTTATTTAATTCCATTATGAAAACCTTTTCAATAATTAACAGTTTAAGAATCGCATAAATGTTAAGGATGGAAATTAACACACAAGAATTTAACCATTCAGATAAACCAATACCAAGTTTAAAAAAACTACAAATGAACTTATCCTGACAAGAATTAAATCCCAAAGAGTGCCGAATACTGAAAATAAATGAACATAAATCTCTGACAAATCCAAACTGAATAGGGAAACGGGTGACACATGTCCTAACTAATCAGAACTAAAATAAGAGTAGAATTAACAAACAGGTCGCCTAAGCAAGGGAATGCAACTCCCACCTAAGTTGCAGCGCATCCGGTCCAAATAATCTAAGCATGACGCCTCTGTGGCTGGGCATCTGTAATATATACATATATATACAAGAGAAAAGAAATAACAAGAAACAGGTCAGAGCCCGAGTGTAAAACAGTTTAAAAATTAGTTTAGCAAGTATTTAAAATGCTTACCGGTTAATGTAACAACCATGTTAGTATGCGACACTCTCTTGAGAATTATAACCTCTCATCTAGTGTGTACGTCTACCGTACTATTAATCTTAGAAGTTTATTTTAACTTAACCTTCCCATAAGGTTTCATCCCGAGAAAATACTATGGCTAAGATAATTAATTTCTGAAAAATTAGATTCCCTCATATATCTTACGTTACTTAGAATACTCAACATTATTACAAAATATTCCAAACACTTATAATAAGGTTGGAGTATTTATTCATTTTTTAACTACTTTTATGCACAGTATAAAGTTCCCATACTTAAGTATATATATATTAGTCACTCATACAATATATATACTATCGGCACCCCACATTAAATCTATAGTGCTGGCATACTCTGCTATCAAGTCCCCGTATCACTTGTATTAAGGTAAATACTAGTTCGGAATCACTCTTGAACCGTATTTACACAAAACACATAAAAATAGAGGCGAAGTATAGTTCCAAGTCACTAAGAGGTCAGCACATGCCCTCACGTCTCTTAGGACCATCTGACTATCACTCAAATAGCCTGTACCAAGGATACTATTTTCTAGGGTACAAGTCGTTATCCCTCATAAAGGCCCAATCGAGATAAGACTGTTCCGACGCAAAAACCTCCAAGATAGCAAGTAGCTCGGGTATGATTTTTTACACAGATACATAACATATGCACAATCACGCATTCATATACATAAATATTTACATTTTCTAAATTAGATGCGCCCACGACTCATAATTATAATTATCCATTCTTAACACCTTTTACTTGATTATCTCGCATAACGGATTCATCACTTGTATTCTCATATATAATTTACTTCATACCTACTTCTCCTCTCTTGAAGTATTCTATCTCCCTAAGTATAATTTCAGTAGGTATACTCTCACTTACCTTCTAGTCTAACTCCCTCACGAGTCTTGATCTTTTATTAAACGTATGCATGGTTTCTTATATTTGAATAACTTCCCGTTAACCCATAATTTCATCCTACATTAAATTTCACTCGACGGTTCTACCTAGACCCTATTGGTCCTCTTTATAATTCATTATGCCCTAACAATGATGATTAAGGGTTCCTATGCATTTTAACCGGATTAAACACAAAGAAGAAATTACATAGTTTTCCAGGAGGGATCGATCGATCGATGAATGGGGTCGATCGATCGAGGTTCTTGATCGATCGATCGATCAAGCAGTTATGACAAATTCTGCCATTATCAAGTTACGGGTTTACCTTTCCAACCTCAACCAAATCTCCATTAATGATCCCCAAACTCCCAAACAACATTACTACTGGTACTATATACCCAACTACATGATTCCCTACGTGAAACGTGTTCAAATTCATCAACGGTATCGAAATAATGGGGAAACATTAATATAAACTTCAAGAACCCTAATTTTGGAAGAAAACATCCATTATTCTAATTATTTCCCAGATTTCTTATTTTTAAATCAATACTAATTCGTGGACAATCCTCTACATATGATGGGTATGTCCAGAATATTTTAAATTTCTCTAAACATGCGATTTAGGATCTCTAAATTACCAATTTCTTCTGAAAACATGTTATTGATAATCCTAAACTAACATGGGTGAGACATTAACTAAAAATAAAGCAAGATAGATACTTGCCTAGAATTCAAGTTTCTGATTTGTGGACAAAAAATGTATGGTTGCGTTCCTCATTGCGCGATCTACAATTTGGTGGTGGTGGCGGTGCAAACGGATGATTCTATGGCCTTGGGTTGCTTGGAAAGCTCTCCAACTTCTTCTCTAATGGCCATTCTTTGGTTTTGTCTTTGTTAATCCTAGAAGACAACTCCTAAAGGTTGATATATCCTTAGGAAATTCGTGAGTTTAATTACCCAAAAATACAAAATGTCTATAATACTCTCCCGGTATGCCAATTAGGCTTAAAAACGCCCCGAGATCCAAACTAAACCCCCGGGTACACTTTTCTAACTATCTTGATCCTTCCGGACACTTTGGCGTACTCTAAATGACCATACAGGTGACTTATAATTTATTCACTTTTAATAATAATAATTTAATCCTGACACGAGACAGGCGCGTCCCGACTTAAATTTTCATAATTGCCATTTTATTCACTTGTGATAAATTTTATAAAATCAATCTTATATATTACTTTACTCATTTAGTAATATTCGATAAATTTTCAATAATTACTAACTCTCGTCACGCTAGTAAATATTTAAATTAATTTTCGGATTAATATTAAATTAATATCTCAATTTAAATTTAATAAATCTCCAAATTTTAAAAGCCATAAAAATACGGGGTATTACAGCCCTGGACGGTATTTGGGTCCCTCAACCCCCGCCCTATTCGCTGGCCATCAAATATTTCATGTATAAACACGCTCGGCCAATCAAGTGTCGACATCAGTCGGTCGAATGGAGCCAAATAGGGGACTAGATCATCAGAGTCAGCACGTGTCGGCGATGAAGCAGTGAGGTCCATATCCTCGTACTCTTGCACCTCCTCCTCCACCACCACCTTCTCCTTTCCTTTCCCCTTACGTTTTTGCCCAACGAACGCTTCATAAATGAGAACATATCTTGGACCGTCGCCTCCAAACGGGACAGCTTCGCGTCATGCGAGTCCACCGTTCGAGCCAACCCGGTGTCGCTCATCTCCAATCTGATGATCCTATATTTGGCCACCCGCGATATCACCCCCTTGTCCTCCCCTTGCGATCAGCACCAAGCACTTGGCTGAGTGCGTCTGTGGATAAAGATGCCTTGTCGGCATCAGACTGTGACTCATGCACTTCCTTAAGCTTTGCCTGAAACGACAAAAAGCACATGATTAGTTAAATAAGTAGATAAAAAAATTATAACGTAATTAACAAAAAATAAACTTTCGGATTACTTACAATTATGTCCGCGACGCTCGGGGACACCTCCTTATCCTTCCGCTTCTTCGTCCAAATAGCCACATAAGTATCGAGCCTATGTGGCCTACCCCCAGGGCCACTCCCCGTCCCCTGAAATAAAATAATGCAAAATTAATATCGGCCCCGCAAAGTAAAATAATGCAGAATAATATATTTCTGTAATTATAGAAAAATTAAATCTTACAATCATCCTATGCTCCACCTCGGCGTAAGACGTCCGGCCGGAGTAGTGCAGGTCCGTCTTTTTCGCCTGATTTTACCTCCCCAATTGGCGAGATGCCAATTGTCGCTCCCCGATCTCATTGTGAATAAACTTTTACCATTGTGCCAATGAGATCGGCTCCTTCGACGAGACGGAGTCACGCATCGGATAACGGACTCTCGGGTCTTCCTAAAGTACCGGGTCCGCATATTTTTCCTCCATATCTTGTGTTGCTCCCTCAACTTCTCTAAGACGGAATCACGTAGTTTTGGATCGAGGTTGAATTATTCCTCTACAATAAATTCAATGTTACTTGCGAATAAATATAAATATAAAATGAAATTGAAATTGAAATCGAAATTGACATATTCATATAAATACAAATATAAATACATTACCTGTAGTAATTCCTAAATAGTTAACTTGAGCTCATTTGGCACCTCCCTCCAACTAGTGTACCCCAGGCCGATGATTGTCTTTATCGGCTCGAGGGATCTCGCTAATAGCCCCGTCTTGTTCTCGATGGCCATCCCCAATTTGCCATATTTGGGGAGCCTAGGGGCCGAGGAGCCCTCGTCGCCTCCGCTACCACAGAGCCCAAACGACATCATCATAATTAGCATCATCATCCTCGCCTTAATACCTGAAGGAGACATTTTCTGTAAAAAAATATTGTTATTAGTACAAATCAAAATGATTTAGAAGAAGACATGTAAATATGTACAATTACTACAAATTTAAATGAATTATTACGGTTTAACACCTCAATTCTGAATTCCAAAACAACAATATATCTAACTCATAATATGTATAATTACTAAAAATTTGAAACATCCCTACCCCCACCCCCACTGCCCGCACACACGCACACTACACAAGAGTGAAAATGATAAAGTGCATTATTAAAAGAATTAAAAATGGATTGATAAAGTACAAATTGGAATATTTATTACAAATTGAAAAATTATTTCAAATTCAGGTTATCATAAAATGGATTGATTTTCGGTAGGAGCAGCCAAGTCATCCATACTACTATTTAAAGGCTTTGGTGTATGTAGGACAATTGACCACGGCTCGTTGTTGATATACTCCGAGTAAAACACTTGGTTGACCATTTGAAATGCACAAACAAATGGTTCATCGCTCACGTGGTCGTTGCTCTTCAACTTGGACAAGTCAACCATGTTCAAGTTGGTGCTAGGAACAATTTTACAAGCAGTTTTATCCGCAACTCTTACTCAGTCACATTAAAATACAACCCCTTTGAAGCTTATATGATCCAATTCAAATATATTTCGAATTACACCATAGTAAGTCATTTCAGCTTTAACGAGGTTTTTATCTTTTGCGCTCGCTCGAAAGAAAGTAAGAGCCTTGTATGAAATGCCCGAGTTCTGTACATTTTTACTTTCCTCGTACACTTTTTCGCTGAATATGTAACCGTTCAATCGATATTTTTTGTACTCTTGTGCCATGAACAAGGGTCCAGTGGCTAGACGTGCAAGCCTTGATGTCGCATCACCCGTCTTTAAGAGATGACAATATAGATAAATTAATTAGATTAGTTGTAAAATTTGAGTATAATGTAACGTTATATAACAACCATTTTCATTATGAGTACCTCTTGTGACAACCAGAGCCTAAATTCACTATCTGATTATACCATTATTTTTCGTCTTTTATTATTCTCACAGGCTTCATATTTTTTGCATATTACAAAATTAATCATGTATAAAATAATCTAAAATATTCTAAAATAATGTAAAACTTAAAATAATTTAAACTTACTGTTTCCATTCTTCGACATCTTCATGTGTATCAAATAGATAACGAGCTACTTGTTCATGTTGCAAACTCATTAATTTCACTCGTTTTCCCATCACATGACCACCATCATCGACGAACTCATCAGTGTCAGCAACGCTAGTCGAGTTAGACATATATTCCCGAGTATAGATTGATGACTCCACGGTGATGTATTCCTCTGAAATTGATCCTATAATGTATCGCGTATTCTTGATGTAATCTTTATAAACTTTCATCAATCTTTCAAACGAATATATCCACCTATATCTAACTGGACCATAAAGAAGTGCCTTGTCGCATAGGTGTACCAACAAGTGAACACTTATGTCAAAGAATGCTGGAGTAAAGTACTTCTCCAACACATAAATCGCTTCGATCACCATCAATTTTGCGGCCACTATATGTTCTCGATTGACTAACTTCTTACACAAAAGTGAAAAGGTAATACTAATTTGCTTAATATCCCTCCACAAATCCTTGTGCTTGGAGAAACAGTGCTTAAACAATAGAGGAACCAATTGTATGATCATATGCCAATCGTGGGTTTACACTTATGTAAATCATGAGTAGCATAATTTACAATCCTTTACAAGTTGGAAGAAAAATTGGATGGGCCCTTCAAATTATATATTGTGTCTAAAAGCTCCTTCCTTTTCCCACTCATTAAGTAAACGCACCTGGGGCAATTATTATCCTTCCCCTACTATCTTCTTTCAACCATAGTTGTGGCTTAAGTTTCAACGATTTAAGGTCTTTTCTTGCATTTTCTCCATCCTTCGAATGACTCCACCCAAGGCAAGTGCCCATAATATGTTCAACGAGGTTCTTCTCTGCATGCATCACATCCTTTACATGGCGCACCGGGTTATTCTTCCAATAAGGCAAGTCAAATAAAATTGACCTCCTAGAACATGCCTTTATTATCTCAGTTTCATTCCCAGTTGGGGTCTTCTTATGCTTGACATTCTTAAATTTGGGATTCTTACCTGGCATATTAGGGCCACATTCAGAAGATTTACTTTCAATTTCTGAACCTAAAATTTGTCTCGGCGGTAGCCTATGTTCAACCCCGCTCGATAAAAAATTAGAACCTTTCTCAAATCTAAAACTATGGGCCGAAGGTAAAAACCTCCTATGGTAATGGTATACATTTTTTGAGCTATCTGGTAGACGAAGAGATTCAGTCTCCTCTCCACAAATAAGACACCCCAAATAACCATGTACTACACAATAGGATAATGTCCTACAAGATGGAAAATCATGAATTACCCGCATTAACATAGCTTTCAGCGTAAACTCTGCTATTCTAAAAGAGTCAAATGATTTCACACCCTCTTCCCACAACTTATTTAATTCTTCTACCAAAGGAGCCAGGTAGACGTCGATGTCATCACTTGGTGCCTTTGGCCAAGATTTTAATAAAGACAGCATCAAAAATTCAGATCTCATACACTGTGAATGAGGGAGGTTGAGTGGGGCTAGGATCACTGGACATACACTCTGATTGGTGCTTAGATTTCCAAATGGACTGAAAACATCTATTGATATAGCCAAACGAATGTTACGCTGTTCTCAAGAAAAATCGGGATACTCAAAATTCATCCTCCTACAAGCTGTAGAATCAGTAGGATGACGCATGCGATTACCCCCTACTTCTCCCCTAGCATGCCAAGTCATTGCCTCCGCTATCTATGGTACTGTGAAAAATCGCCTTGATCTAGGCCCAACGGGAAAATATTTCAAGACACCCCAAATAACCATGTACTACACAATAGGATAATGTCCTACAAGATGGAAAATCAAGAATTACCCGCATTAACATAGCTTTCAGCGTAAACTCTGCTTTTCTAAAAGAGTAAAATGATTTCACACCCTCTTCCCACAACTTATTTAATTCTTCTACCAAAGGAGCCAGGTAGACGTCGATGTCATCACTTGGTGCCTTTGGCCCAGGTTTTAATAAAGACAACATCAAAAATTCAGATCTCATACACTGTGAATGAGGGAGGTTGAGTGGGGCTAGGATCACTGGACATACACTCTGATTGGTGCTTAGATTTCCAAATGGACTAAAATCATCTATTGATATAGCCAAACGAATGTTACGCTGTTCTCAAGAAAAATCGGGATACTCATAATTCATCCTCCTCCAAGCTGTAGAATTAGTAGGATGACGCATGCGATTACCCCCTACTTCTCCCCTAGCATGCCAAGTCATTGCCTCCGCTATCCATGGTACTGTGAAAAATTGCCTTGATCTAGGCCCAACGGGAAAATATTTCAACACTTTTTAGGGCACTTTTGAGCTTGTGCCTTCTTTACCAATAGATTGGACATATCTTGGTTCATCGCATACCGGAGAATGATCGAGATTTTCACACTCCTTTAGTATAGTATGCAGTCATACACACATGAATGAATCGATTATACTTCATTCCCAAACCTTTCAAACTGTTCTTCATAACAAGATAGCTATTTGGAAGCGTATTCTCCTTGGGTAGTAAGTTCTATACCCAATTCAAAATTCCTGTCACGCTATTGCCAGACAAACCGTACTCCATCTTCAAACTGTGCAAACTAAGCATGACATGTTAAGTTATTTTATCTTTCTTACAGCCAGAGTATAACGGTTGGGTCACTTTAAATTTTAAACATTGACAGTCATCGTCAAGGTTTATCACGATATCTTTACGAGCATTTGAACCTTGTACATCATCAATAACCTCATTCTCCTCCGCTTCATAAACTCCGTACGCATCATCAACTAAATCCTCTAACATATTATGATCTACATCGTCCCCTTCTACATCTATCCTACTTGTTGAAGGTTGTTGTGAAGGTTATTCGGGGATAAAAGGAAATTTTAATTCACCGTGAAAACTCCAAAATTGATAAATATCTTGCATTCCCCAACTTAACAAATGTAGTTTAACTGTTTTCCACTCAAACGCCTTACCATTCTTACACCTAGCACACGGACACGGAAACTCTTCATCATTATGACATCTCTTTGTGTATTTCACAAATTCATTAGCACCTCTGCGAAACACATCCCCCATTCTATTTGTCTCACCCACCACTCTTTGTATTTCGGATATCCCATCACAACTACCACAATTAATCACCTATTAAAGGTAAGAAGCGTATACTCATGGATTAGTATAAACAAAACTTAGATTTATAGTATGTTTAATTTAATTATGTCTTATTTATATTCGATTTTTAAATTTCAAATTCAAATTCAATTTATAATAGAAATTCCTATTTCCTCCACCTCCTCTATAGGGTGAGTGGTCCTATCCCATTTAAGACCACATATTTCTGTAATATACTTAACAACTCATTCACATTGTTACGATTTGATAAAAATTTGACAGCATATCCCCGTAGTTCTCCAAGTACACAACGTAGATTGGCAAGTGCGAGTGTTATTTCAATTGATCAATTGAAATAACAGTCACACTTGTCAATATAGTATGTACCCAGAGAACATTAGGATACGACTGCAGAACTTCCTCCTAAAGTAACAACTTTAAGCCACTAAGAATATTATTATATAGAAATTATGCTGTTCCAAACTGTCCAAACAGGACAATTCGAGAGATCTCATTACAGGGTAATGACTCTCGAATAGGTCTAAGGGCTATTGAATGTGTACGCATAAGAACTAGAAGGCTAGTATTTATGCACACTATATATAATTTCAAGTATATTTCATTTAATTATAATACTATATATATATTGTTCATGATACAAAGTAATTTAAAAAAAAATTAAAAAATCTCACCCCCATATGGAGAATAATCCAGTGGTCATGCTACTTTTAAAATTACCAACCGAACATCGATCCACTACAATTCAACCGCAATGGCAACAACAAATGTGTATCCCGTACTCCTTCTAATTCATCTACTCAAATAATTCTTTTCATCAATTAAACTAACAATTAAAGTATACAATTATTAATTTACTAATTTACAATGAGGGGCAATATCTAATAAACCAATAAAAATTTAATTAAAAAAATACACACACGCACATATACACACACAACCCCACACCCCCTGCCCCTAGCTCTGCCCCTTCCCCCCACTGCCACTGCCCACCACACACTCACACACACACACACACATATATACATACACGCACATGCACATACACACACACACACACACACACACACACACACAATGCCCCCCTCCCCTCCCCCATGCATATATACACCGCACACATGCATTTACACATACATATATAGACACATGCATATACATACACACATATACATACATGGAAGATAAATAGAGGGAAAACATACCAAGATCATAGAGAGAGTGTGCAGTCACTTAGAGATAGAGAGAGAAATTGAGGGAATAGAAATTGGTGGAAAAAAAGAAGAAGAAAAGTTTTTTACTGACAAAATTATCACGGACATGTCACGGTCAATGACCGTGACAACATTACACTTTGTCACGGTCATTGACCGTGACAAGTCCGTGACAACTAAATTGTCACGGTCATTTACCATGATAAGCCTTCATCGCGGTCTTATCACGATCATTGACCGTGATAAAAAATGCGTGTTTTTTTGTTACGGTCAATAACCGTGACAATGCTAGCCGGTTGAAGGGTGCCAATTTGACCATTTTGGTGTAGTGTCTGTAGAGGATGGGCATGCTTTGGTTGGTGCGCTTATGCCTGAATATGACTCGGTAGCTAAGATATCTATTATACCTCGCGGCCAAGCTGGTGGTCTTACATTTTTCGCTCCAAGTGAAGAGAGGATTGAGTCTGGTCTGCACAGTAGAAGCTACCTAGAGAATAAGATGGCTGTTGTACTCGGTGGAAGGTTAGTAACCCAAATATGACCTTAAAGTTGTTACCGGAAGAGTTGGCCATTGTTTGAAAGAATCTGAAAATTATATGAGTTGCAGGTTTTGTTTTTCCATTTCTTCAATGTTGACCTTCTCTCTCTCTCTCATATTTTTTTAAATATTTGATGCTGCTAGTTATTTCATTAGGTGCATTCTTGATACTGGCTATATTTTTAATTTCTTTTCTGCTGGGCACTAGATACTTTTCAAACTACTGGTTGGATTAGCTTGAATACGAGTGTGCTTACAAACTTGATAAATGACTACATTTTTTACCTTTCATTTCTCTTTCTTCATTTGTTTTCCTCCCAATTTCATTTCTCAACTGTGTAGTCATTTTTTTCCTTCCAGTCTGAGTCCAGTATAAAATTATGCAGTTGTTAATACGCTATATGTGTAATTCCTGAAGTTTATCTTTATTTATTTGCATTTTGTCATATCATTTTCTTTATGTTCATTTTACAAAGTCCTAAAAATTATTTTGTCAATCCCCAACAAGTAGTATCTGACATGTTAGCTATTCGGTAGCAGATGTTCTTGATTATCTAATGCCTTTGACACCAAAAGTTTGCATGTTATATAGGTTTGTCACCCAAAAGTGTTATAAATACCAAATATCACCAATGGATCTTTCTTACATACAAGACGACGAGTTAAAGAGGACAGAGAAATTATGTGAGCTTGTTGAGTTGAAGAGTTTCTCCGATCTACTTTCAGTTGTGGAGTCTTGGCATCATTTGACTATATCATATTGGCATCATTTGGCTACACTATACAATAATAGGACTAAAAAGAAGGTTTTAGGCTTGTCAATGACTAATCCTTTGTCAGTGAAGTTTGTTTTATTGATTTCCAAGGAGTGTTATATATTTATGTTAGCAACAATATTATATAGGGAAGAGAGAAAGGGTGTTGCTAGTTTTTGGGTTAGTTTAGTTACACATTGAAACTATTGTAGATTTAACTTGCAATTATTTTGTAACAGTTTGTTTGCTTGATTGGTTAACTTACCTTGGTGCCTTGCTATGAGATTGTGTTGAAGTTGGAAGATTTTCATTTCCCTTTTTAGTTTGAAATATGATTAGGTTGTCCGTGTTATTTTCAAATTGATTAGTCTGAAATATGATTAGGCCACTATTTTTGTATATGTTCTTAGGATTTAAATAGTGTTCATGATTTTAAATTCAGGATATTGAATCTTGATTTTTTTTAAATATGCATTAATATTAGTAACATAATTTTACCGTTACTAATTCGAATTTTACCGTTGCTATTAGTAACAAAATTTTACCATTACTAATCCTGAATTTTATCGTTACTATTAGTAACAGAATTTTACCGTTGCTAATCCCGAATTTTCCGTTACGATTAGTAACATAAAGTTTTCGTTACTAATTCTGAATTTTTCGTTACTATTAGTGACATAATTTTAGCTTTACTAATACTGAATTTTACCGTTATTATTAGTAACATAAAATTCCATTACTAATGTCGTGCTCCACGCCTTTTTTCTAACGGAATAATTGTATTACTAATATTTTTAATAACGATAAAATTATGCTAATAATGACGCATTTTGGCATAGTGTTATCAAGACTTTGCCCATACCTTCCTTTTTGCATTTCCGTTCAAAAGTTGGTGTATGGTCTTCACCTACATCAAGTATGAGGGGGGGGGGGGGGGAATGACAGAATATATTTGGAGTTTGAAAAAAAGTAAAAAAAAGTCTATAGTTAACGTTTGTCTCAGTGTGAAGTTTGAACAAGTCTACTACGTGAAGTATGCATGTCCTATACTATTGGTGTCGTTTGGAAAAGGTCGCATCAGATAAACAGGAGATGACTTAGTCTTCCTACCATTTATAAAAGTAGTTCATTAGTTATTTTTCTTGTTGCTATTCTCATGCAACTTGTGAGATAGAAGTCCCGTATAAATATATATCAAGGAGTTACATCTATTTATAATCAAGTTGGAATTTAAAATTGGGGCTTTTACGGTCTAGTCCTTGGACTGAAAATTTTGGACAAAAAAACCAGGCCCAAAAAATTTTAAACGATTAGGTCCAACATATAAATACCCCGAAATTAAAATAAACACGCACTATTCAGAAATCGAAGCGCCAAAAACACTGTATTCTCTCTTGAATCAAAACCTTAATCGTACCATCTCTTCGATCAAAACCCCAAAACGAATATATTTCTTAATCAAATTTTGGTCAACAACAACATATAAATACTCATGATCGAAGCTCTATAAACTCTGTTTGATCAAAGCCCTAACTCTCTTCGATCAAAACCCTATCTCTCTTCGATCAAACCCTAATCGTTGAAGTTCTACATTTTACATTCTAAATCAAATTCTTCCAAATACCACTAACAAGTATGTATACATTCTCTTATCACCTTTTTGTCCTTGTGTATTTTATGTTCTCATATGTATAAATTTGTAGACATATGGACAGATGAAATTACATTCTTCTTCTTCTTCTTCATGATATGTATTTCATCATATATTTGTTTCCCACATTTTAATTTCAAAACACACTTTTTGCATGTTAGATATATGTATTTCATCATTGTACTTTTCCTCCTGTATACATCATTTATCGAGGATTTATCAAGGACTAGGAATATATACATGATTGGAATATGTACATGTACAAGCCCTGTGTTGCGTGTACTATATGTATTTTGCGTGTACTATCAAAAAGTACACGCAAAATACACAGAGTACACGCACATTGAAATTGAATTTCTCAATTCATTATGCATGTACTTTTATGTTTTATACGTGTACTCTATAAAATATTTATTTCAAATCTATATTTGATCAATCCTATGTTATTTTGGTCTGCGCCAGCGGCATTTGAATGATATTCCATGAGTTTGTAAGAAGTATTATTATTTTGTTAATATTTAGGAGTGTTTTTGGTCCGCGCCATCTGCATTTGAATGATATGTTATTAGGTAATAATATGTATTATTGCGTGTACGTTTTCATTTTTTGCGTGTAGTTTGTTGAAAGTGCACGCAAAAAATTCATAAAGTACACGCACTTTGAAATTCAATTTGTTCAATCCAATATCCATGTACTAATGTGTATTATGAGTGTACTATTTTGTATTGTTGTGTTTTGATTTAGGAATCATACGATCAAGCATGTTCAACTACAAAACTACTGCTTACACGTTTAAAGATCTTAACAATACAAAACCTTTCACATTGACAGTCAATAGAACTAATGATGACGAAATTCATTTTCTCCTTCGCATCAATGATAGAGCTAAAAGGTTACTTGGTTTCTACTACTACAATGAAGACATTTACTTCACTTTTGATGTGCAACAGCTTCAAGTAACTGAATCAAAAGCGAAGGATTTAGTTAAACGAATTGAGCAGTATTGCTTAAGGGGTTTGGATAATGTTGGAACTTTTAGCATTCAGCTATTGTATCACTTCTTTACTGAATATGTTAGGAATAGAGAATCTTGGTTTTTGACTTGTCGAACAACCTCTGTTAGGTATTACGATGAAACTGACGATATATATTATCGCCTTTAGCATGTATTTTGTTGAGACTTGTATAAATTGTTTGTGAGAATATTGCATGTACTTTTGTTAA
Organism: Sambucus nigra; assembly: GCA_949130495.1. Classification (NCBI taxonomy): domain Eukaryota; kingdom Viridiplantae; phylum Streptophyta; class Magnoliopsida; order Dipsacales; family Adoxaceae; genus Sambucus; species Sambucus nigra. The sequence continues at coordinate 214,397,180 of OX422214.1, read as the reverse complement.
ATGCGCTTGCATTTTATTATTTTAGTCTATGTTTTATTCTAATTCGCATGTATTTTATTTTTTTGTACATATCATTATAGGTTAGTAATTTAAATTTTGTTTATAGATCAATATAATGGGGATGAAGATGAAGGCAAGAAGAGTAAAGAAACAAAAAAAGAGCAGTTTTGATGATAGTTCTTCATACAGTTCCAGTTCTAGTTCTAGTGTGGCATTGAAATCTAAACGTCCTGCAAAGAAGAATGACCAATATCGGTCAAATATTATTAGCTTTCTCCATGATTTGCATCAGATTAAAGATAAAATAAACAATAGACATGTTGAACTTCTTAAGAAGACTCCATTTTGGGAGCTTTTCAATGCCTACTACAGTAAGAAAGTAGTAGAAGTGGACCACAAGAAGACGGAGAAAAATATTTTATCAATTATCGAGCTGTACAATACGAAAACCAAAAGTTTACGTATGAAGAGTAGGATTCTAATAATGCCAATAGATATAAGTGAAATATTTGGCATACCCCTGGTTGAGGGTTTAAAATCAATAGAACTGAAAAAAGGACCGAATACTGCTCAAAAATCTGGATTACAAGCACGATACTTCGCAAAAGAATAGGAAAGCCAGAAATATTGAATGTTTTGAAGAAATCAGTTGAATTGGAGACAGATGAAGGAATTGTTGATTTTGTTAAAATTGTGTGTCTCCACTTCTTGAACACGTTGTTTTTCTCCAACTCAAACTTCACCCTTGGAGAATTTTGGTTGAAATACATCGACGATATTGAGAAAATGAATAAGTATGATTGGGCATCTGCTGTGCATCAATTTCTCATACATTCACTTGACAAATCAGCAAGTTCAAAACCTAGCACAGTTACTGGATGTGTCATTTTCCTACTGGTGAGCAAAAAAAATCCTGATATTTCAAAATTTACATACCAATACTCACGTGTATTTTGAAAATACACGTGATATTTTCACTTGTATTTTAAAAATACACGTTTATTTTAACGTGTATTTTCACAATACACGTGATACTTTCACGTGTATTTTAAAAATCCACGTATATTTTCACGTGTATTTTTAAAATACACTTGATATTCCTGATATTTCAAAATTTACTTAACAATACTTACCTGTACTTTGAAAATATTACGTGTATTTTCAAAATACACGTGATATTTTCTCTTGTTCTTTCAAAATACACTTGATATTTAACGTGTATGTTGAAAATACACGTCTTATATCACGTGTATTTTGAAAATACACGTCTTAATCACTTGTATTTTGAAAATACACGTCTTATATCATGTGAAAATACACTTGTATTTTACAAAGTACACGTGTACTATGTTTTGTAAATATAACCAGTGTACTTTCAAAATACTCTTGCTATATTTTTTTCAATATTATAAATGTACCTTAGAAAGTACACGTGAACTTATATTGACAAAGTACACGTTAAATTTATAAAAATCACGTGTACTTTCAATATACAATTGTAAAATTTGTAAAGTACACGTTTAATTTTGCGTGTATTTTGAACAAATCACTTGTACTTTCCATTATGAATCCCTAGGTAATACAAGTATTAAATTCATTTTGTTTTTTGTATGATCACAATATTGGGCATGTGAGAAATTTGAAATTATTTCTCCTGTTGAAGAATTTAAAGAAAATACTCCAAAATTCCTGAAGTGGAAATTATCGTCTTTGAAACAATGGTTTATGAAGAATGACATCGCAATAACAACTTTGAAGCAGGCTACAAATAAACCAGCTTGTAAGGACAGTCCTGTACAAAAGGAATCTCAGTTTGAAGGGCCAAGTTACTCTTTGAACATATCTACAGAAAGTCCTATACATGCTGATTCATCATCAAAAAAAGTTGCTGAAGATATTAATGATAGTGAGTTTTCACATGGTTGGAATATTCCCCTTAAAAACATTGTGACTCCAAAGAAAAAGAAGGGAAAAGATCAACCAAAGGTTAATTTGGAGGAACAAATTGCTGTTTTGAAAAGGGAATTGTTGGAAAAAAATAACCAACTATCTAAAGCAACTGAAGACATTAATGGTGCACTTAAGAAGGTGACCTCTTTGGAGGTTAAGATTGCCATTTTGAATGTACAGTCACTGGTAGATCGTGATTCACTTTTTGAAGCCCATGAGGAAATGAAGAACTTAGAGGTGGAGAATTCCAACCTTTTGAAGGAAAAAGAGTTATGAAATAAGTTGGAGGTAGAAAATGCCCAACTAGTTGAGTTAAACAATTCTTTAAAAGAAAAGCTTAATCAAGTCATAATGAGTGACTCAGATAGAATTAAAGAATTTGATGAATCATTGAAAAAACAGGCAGAATCAACATGAATTTTGGAACAAAAAAATTGATATTTGTCTCTGAGTAATGAAGATCTAAAAAAAAGTAAGATGATACATTGCAACAATGGAAAGATTCTGACATAGAAAAGATGACATTGAGGCAGAATCTTGAGGAGTTAGAATTGAAAAGAACTCAACAGGTACTTTTGAATGTAGAGTACACGCAGTTTTCCTAAAGTACACGTTTAAAGTACACGCAGTTTTCCTAATGTACACGCAATTTTCTCAAAGTACACGCAATTTTCCCAAAATACACGCAGTTTTATTTCATAATATTTTTAATGCAGTTTTTCCAAAGTACACGCAGTTTTCCCAAAGTACACGCAGTTTTATTTCATAGTATTTTTAATGCAGTTTTATTTGATATTAGAGATAATGCAGAGTACATGCATTATTTTATTAAAAATAATGCAGTTTTATTCAAGTATTTCTTATAATGTAACATTCTTTTTGTATAACAGGAAAACAATAATAAAATCCTTAATGACGAAATTTCGGAGTTGAAGAACAGGCTTGAAGAATCAGAATTGAAAAAAACTGACCAGGTATCTATAAAATACAATAGATATATAGTACACGCTTTACATTCTAAAGTAAACGTAAATTATGTTGAAAGTACACGTGTATATTATAAATTTTATAATATACACATATTTTATAATAGATGTGTGTATATTATAAAATACACGCATGTATTAAAATACAGGCGTGTACTTTATAAAATACAAGTAAGAGAAAATGAATCATTGTTTAAAAATATGCTTACAATCCAACATTCCTTGTTAAATATATCAGGAAAACATTAATAAACAACTCATGGACGAAATTTCGAGTTTGAAGATTGAACTAGCCTCAAAGACAGTTCAGGGCACCCCCAAAATATCCAAAACAAAAGGACCTCTTACTAGAGTGCAGAAGAAAAGAAAACCTGACAGCGAAATCGAAAAGCATGAACCAATTAAGAAACAAAAAGAGTCAAAGCTGAGAAAAGGCCGTCTAACAATAGCTGAATAAATGAAAGAAACTCACTTCAAGCTTGAAGCAATCGAAGTATACAAATATCTCGATGAAGCTTCGAAGAAAAAGATTGAAGAGTTTATTCAAAAGGCTGAGCCAGGGTAAAGTTTATTATTTTATGATTTATCACTTCGCTAATTTATATTTTTTGGGGGGCAAAAGAATAAGGTTATTATTATTATACAATTCTTATTGATTATATAAAATGCAGGGAATTTATTTTCCAAGGGCTGATTTCGTATGTCCCATGGGAAGATTTTGTTGAAGTCCTCAACAATAAAAAAATTTCAAGCCAAGTATGTAGTCCAAATATTAGACATCCATTAAATTTCAACATTATTATTTCCTCACCATTTTATATTGTGTGAAACAGACAATACTTGCCTTTAGTGAAGTATTGAGGTTAAAATTATCAGAGGAAGGGCTCTCCTACTCACACACTTTTTCTGATTATTGTTGGGTAAGTACAATTAAATCGAAAGTTTTGAGAAACAAAATTTCAGTTTTTTTTATTAACACAATGTCTATAATTTTTATTCAGATAGAAGCTTGTAGCATAAATGAAGTCAATAAGAAGGGGAAGTTATACAGAGATTTATTTGAATACTTAGGCACTTGTAATAATTTGTTCATTGTACTAAGACATAGTGTAGGACATTTCACATTACTTGTGATATACAAAAAAGAAAATAAAGTGGTCCACATGGATTCCCTTCGATCGAACGACAAGGAAAAAACACAATATTCTTCGAGGATGCAAAAAAATTGGTTAGTGCCTAAACTTAATTAGTAATGTTACTTGTCCTTATATTATACACGTGTACACGTGTATAATATAATGCGTGTACTTTGTATTAGTTGCACATAATTATCCAGATTATCAAAGTACACGCATCATATTTTAAAATACACGTGAAATGAACCAATACAAGTTACGTGTACTTTAACATTATGCGTGTACTTTTAACTCATTAGGCAAAGTACACGCATCATATTTTAAAATACACGTGATATGAAAAAATAAAATATGCGTGTACTTTAATATTATGTGTGTACTTTTAACTCATGAGGAAAAGTACACGCATCATATTTTAAAATACACGTGATATGAAAAAATAAAATATGCGTGTACTTTAATATTATCTGTGTACTTTTAACTCATTAGGCAAAGTACACGTATCATATTTTAAAACACACGTGATATGAAAAAATAAAATATGCATGTACTTTAGTATTATGCGTGTACTTTTCACTCTTTAATCTTCATATACTCTTTTATTTGTATACACTAAATATTTGTCTTCTTAACAGTTTTCTGTCTTCCAAAAAACAGTGTGCCTATTGAAGACTGAAGCAGAAACAATGAAAAACAATGGTTTCAAAATTCAGAGGAAGTTTGATGAAGGTACACCAAATGAGTTTACATTGGATGATGATCCATTGACAGAGCAAGAAAAAAAGACAGTAGATTTCTTGCTGGAAAGTGATCTCAAATTTGACCTAATAAGAGATCATGAATGCCCTAAATAATATAATGGGTAAGAAAAACTTCATTTCTAAAACTTACTAATTTGTATCTTTTCAAAAAATTTCATTCACATCATACTAATTTATATATTTGTTTTATTTTAATTTCAGGGTTGACTGTGGGGTGTTCTGCATGTACTACATTGAACAAATAAGGAGAAACAAGGAAATGCAAAAATTGTTTCAAGACCCTGACATGCTAAAACAAAGGGCATATGTACTCGGGGAAATTCTTCTATAAAAATATTTCTTCCCCCGAAAGGACAAAAAACTTTTATAAATTGTGATTCAAATACAAAGCATATTTGTAATTTATTTTGTGTTATATTTGTTATTGTTTACAATATTTATTACACCAAAATGATTTTTTTTTCGCTGGCGCGGACCACAATCCACGTAAGGTTTAGACAAACAATGTACAAGCAGTTTTCACGAAAATACAAGTGATAATTACCAAGTACACCAATGAATTCTTCAAAGTACACGCATTTTTACTAAAGTACACGCACTGATTAATATAATAATTTTTTATTATTTTAATTGAAAACTACTTTGAAGAATTCATTCAGGACACAATTACCAAAATCGATTTATTAAGCTCAACTACTTACTTCCCAACTACTTTTGGTCAAGAAATAAATAGCTTTAACATTTCCTATAAAAGAGTAATATTTGTTCCTTTCTTAACCATTACATCTAAGCTAAAGATAACATAATGACTATTCCAGCAGAAAACTTGCGAGAAACTCTTGAGAGAGATGAAAGAAATAAAAAAAATAAGGCAAATTGAGGAAAATATTTCCTCATATGAAACTGCCTTTGAGCATTTTCAAACATATGTGAGGGAAGATTATTCTGGACTTCCACCCAATCCCATAGATTTATTTGATGTGGATGAGGACCCTCCTCAAACACATGAAGACCTCATGTCTTTCTATACACAAGAAGTTCCCATGAAAATCGCCAAGCTAAAGGAGAAGAAGGCTCTCCATGAAGGCCTTGTAGCTGTCATAGAAGAAGAAATTCGACACTGGTCGAATTTAATTGACTCTCTTCCTGACACCCTAGATACCTTTGACAAACATCCCTAATAAAAGCCTTCTTTAGTTTTTTCAACTTTCGTTATTTAAAAAAATTGTACTTTGTTTTTTTGTTTTTAATAAACATTTTATTTCTTTCATGCATGTGTTCTCAGTTATGTCATACACCAAATATAGTAAAGTACACATGAACCCTTATAAAAATGATCACGTGTATTGTAAAAAAAGTAAACATTAATATTATTTCATGTAAAAAAATTGGTATGTCAATATATGATTGCGTGTATGATAAATTATAATACACGCAAATTTTTATAAAGCACAAACAAGATATTGTCCCAAAATATTTTATAAATGCATGTACTCTATATATTACACGTGTACTTTATAAAGTACACGCATAGTCTATAAAGTACACGCCTATTGAAGTACTTGTATAATTATGCCCCTGGCGCGGACCATAATACATATAGGAGTTTAAGAATATGAGTGACCCAAATGTCTTTTATAAAGTACAAGCACATTGTAATGTCCAAAACCATTTTCCAAATAGTACATGAATTTATATACGTCTACTTGATAAAATTACATGCAGAATACATAAAGTACATGTATATTGAATTAGATTTTTGTCATATCAATATGCGTGTACTTTGCTAAAACATACATATACACTTATATTTAAATGCGTGTACTTTAATTTTCAATGCGTGTACTTCATAAAGTAAACGCACATTTTATCAAGTACACGCATATTATATTTATATTATGCGTGTACTTTAATTATCAATGGGTGTACTTCATAAATATAAATATAATATTATATTTATATTATGCGTGTACTTCATGCATGTACATCATAAGTGCATGTACTTAATAAGTGTACTTTATTAAGTACACTTATATTTAAATGCGTGTACTTTATTTATCAATCCGTGTACTTCATAAATATTTAAATGCGTGTACTTATAAGTGTACTTTATTAAGTACACTTATATTTAAATGCGTGTACTTAATAAGTGTACTTTATTAACTACACTTATATTTATATGCGTGTACTTCATAAATATAATATAATATTATATTTATATTATGCGTGTACTTCATGCATGTACATCATAGAGTGCACGCATATTTCATCAAGTTAATCTCAATTAAATGTCATTAATAAAGTACACGCATATTGAACTGACCAAATCCATTTTTAAGTGCGTGTACTTTATGTACTCTATGTGTACTTAATAAAGTACACGCATCTTTATAAAGTACACGCATAGTCTATAAAGTACACGCCTATTGAAATACTTGTATAATAATGCCGCTGGCGCGGACCATAATACACATAGGAGTTTAAGAATATGAGTGACCCAAATGTCTTTTATAAAGTACAAGTACATTGTAATGTCCAAAACCATTTTCCAAATAGTACATGCATTTATATATGTCTACTTGATAAAATTTCATGCAGAATACATAAAGTAAACGTATATTGAATTAGATTTTTGTCATATCAATATGCGTGTACTTTGCTAAAACATGCATGTACATTATATTTAAATGCGTGTACTTCATAAAGTAAACGCACATTTCATCAAGTACACGCATATTATATTTATATTATGCGTGTACTTCATGCATGTACATTAATAAAGTACACGCATGCTTTTATAAAGTACACGCATATTGAACTGACCAAATCCATTTTTAAATGCATGTACTTTATGTATTCTATGTGTACTTAATAAAGTACACGCATATTTCATCAAGTACACGCATTGATAAAATTTCTTTGGACATCAAAATACGCGTGTACTATACATAACATGCGTATACAAAGGTAAAGTACACGTGAACATCAGGAAAAATGATCACGTATGTTTTATGAAAAATATGTGTACAGCAGCACAAAAAACAAACTAAAAAATGAGACTTAAAATTTAATTTACATTCATTTATGTGAAACAAATGGTTTATTAATTAATTTATTCAATCAAATGGTTAAAATGAATGAATTCAAAAATTTTAAAAATAGTCAAATGGGTTCCTTACAAGTAAACCTGTAGTGACCCGTTTTACTACACCTCGAGCAAGTAACTTCCTTACTGTGATCTCACCAGAAGACTTTATTCTCTTATTTATTGGCCTGCCTGTCGGTCTCTTAGTCATTGGTGGAAGGACAGATGGATTTTCAGGAATAGGAATATTTAAGGAAATCAAATCAGGAAGAGGAACTATAGGTATCAAGTATGATTTTCTGTAGAAAGATACCTTATAGTACTCCTCAATATAATCATAAATACTGGTCCCTTTCCTCCGCACAACACAAACAGCATGAGAACATGGAAAACATCTAATCTGCCAACTCTTACAAGAATAAGTCCTTTCTCCTAAGTCAACTGTTGCTCGCACTTCTGAATGAACTTCAAATACATTTTGACTTGAGTGACTAATAGTCCAATGTCGGATTTTATTCCAATTTTCATTCAGTAACTTTTGAAAAAAAGGACATAGCTCATTTGTCAAAGTGTTAGACTCAACAAGTTTGTTTGCATTGAAATTCATAATCTTCACTCTCAATTTATCAAGCATATTCATTACTGGTAAATACCTTTCCTCCAATATCCATGAATTGAATGACTCCGCAACACTAGATGCCATGTCACCATACCGTTTACCAGGGAAATATGGATAGGACCAATTCTTGGGAGGCAAACTATCAATGAAATCGACAATAGCAGCTCCTCCTTCCTTCTTCAATGCATAAATATTCTTGTGAAATACATCTACTGAGACAGTATATGCACAAGAAAAAAATATTTAACAATTTTCTTTCGAAATCGAGTACAATTTCCACAAATTTTCTTTTTTATATTCCCTTGTAAATGATGTATATAGTAGGAATGTGCAGACAACGGGAAGACTCTCGAAACAGCTTCAAGTAATCCATTGTTTCGATCTGATATAAAAGTTATGTTTCGATATTGCTTAACTACTGCACTATGCAAATTGACAAGAAACCACATCCAGTTATCTCCGGTTTCGAAATTAACAACAGCATATGCAACAGGAAAAAGTCCTGAAATATAAAAATATATCAAAATTAAAATAAATAACATATCCATGTCAACACTTTGTAAATTGATGCTGCTGGCGTAGACCCTAAAACACATGGAAGATATATTATGTGTTTAATTTAAATTTTTTGTAAATAACAAGACAAAACATAAAAATGTACCGTACACATGATAAAGATAAAAAGACATACACGTTTACTTTTCAATATTTTGCTTGGCTTTATTATTAACAACACTAACATCAACATACACGCATAAAAATATAAAGTACAGGTGAACTAAACAAAAATATTCAAGGGTACTTTACATTTTTAACATGTACTTTACTTTATTATTTCTAAATAACAACACCTATCATCAAAGTACACGCATAAAAATGAAAAGTACATGTGAAATTAAGAAAAACATTCACGTGTACTTGACATGTACTATGCGTGTACTTTGGTTTGTATTCAACATAACATCATCATCTAAGTACACGCATAAAAATGAAAAGTACACGTGAAATTAACAAAAACATTCACGTGTACTTGACATGTAAAATACGTGTACTTTACTTAGTATTACACACAACATCATCATCATCAAAGTACACGCATAAAAATGAAAAGTACACGTGAACTTAACAAAAATATTCACGTGTACTTGACGTGTACCATGCGTGTACTTTACTTAGTATTACACATAATAAGACATATCATGAAAATACACGCAGAAAAATAAAAAGTACACGTGAACTAAAACAAAGACCTTCAAAGGTATTTTATATTTTTATGCTTGTATTTTGATGATATGGAATGGAACAAACAAAATGTCAATGCAATACACAAAATAAAATATTTACAATTAATTTACCATTGTTCCCATTCCTGGCAGTAGTTGATAGTATTGTTCCACGGTAACGGCTCTTCAAAAAGGCACCATCAAGAAATAAAACAGGTCTGCAATATTGAAATCCATAAATACATCCTCTAAACGTTACAAATATTCTCTTGAATTTTTTACTCTCATGTTTCACGTCAAGGATGCAATGCGACCCAGGATTATACTGCAATAGAAGGTCACGATAATTATTCATTAGTGCATAAGAAACTTTTTCATCACTATGTATATCAACAACAACCATCTCTTTCGCACGCCATGCATGTTGATAAGCTATATCAAGACCATAATTCTTCTTCATATCTATAACTACATTAATTGGTCTCAATAGCGGGTTATCTCTAAGATCATCAGCTACCAATGTTGAAACCAACTTGGAGGCTATCATTTTGGCTGACGGACTACGAAAGACACCTCTACATGTATGCTCATTATTCATTGCACGTATGTAAAAGTATCCATTTATTGTAGATAATGAAGCATGAATTCTCCACATGCAATTCTCAGTAGTCTTTTTAGAGCATTCAGCCGTCACTCGAGTTTTATCATTCTTCAAATACATATACTTGAACCCAACCTCAACGGCATACTTTCGCAATTTATCCCGAAATTCCACTACACCTCCTTCAAAACACTGCTGCTCATGACTTATATAAGTCTTCCAATCATTCGAAAGATAGACTTTCGACTTACTTGGCTCCACACCTCCAAGATAAAAGTCATTTTCAATGCAACTATTAAAATCATTTGCAGTGCCTCATGATAAAGACTCTAACCTCTGTGTATTTGTATCACCACTGTCAACCCTCTCAGAACTTGTATTACTACAGTCAACCCCTTCAAAAATTCGATTAGAGCATTCAACCCGTTCACGACATGTATTACATGAAAATGGAAATGAATCAATGACATATATCCAAATGAAATTAACTTTCACGATCAATTGGGACCGCAACATACAACAAACATCGTTGTCACAAACTAACATGAACCGACATTCATCACCAAATGAATACCTCAATGAAAAACTCCCACTTCTCAAATTAGTCAACCTAATACACAACTCATTGCATATGAAATCTAATGAGCTATCTTCAAATATTTCAATACAAGCCATATTATCCAAATAAGAACACCTTGCTATTACACTACTTACCATAATGTCTTGCAGTAAAACAAAGACGAAAAACATTTACTTCAAGATCAACAATTCTAAAAATGTGTGCAATAATTTAATGCATGAAATATCAAAATATTTATTTATGATTAATATAAAATTACAGGCACTATTTAAAAACCTATACATGAAGCAATAAAGCACACATATATTTTCAAAAAATCAATCACGTGTAGTTTATAAACACCGCCTGTACTATGAAAACTGATATCGAACTGGTTATTTCCGCTGGCGCGGACCTATATCAATAAGTGATTAAATACCAAATCAAAATCAAGGACTCTTAAAATTAGAATGAAACATCAATAATATTCATTCAGCACATTCAACTAACAATTACAAATATTGATAAATATAACTTATATATGAATAATCCAAACATAAATGCATAAAAAACACAAAATCAAAACATATACATATATAACATATAAAAAGCTATTCAATCACATGAATGAATATTACAATGAGTCTCTTGAATAAGATATATACTTATTGTAATCGATCGAAAATAGAAAAATCGACTCTGATAAAGATAAACTTACAAATGATAGAGCCAAGTGATACAGGTAGAATCGATTAAGAACACTGTAATCGATTATAGGACAGACGATCAAAGCATAAGATTGATGTTATTTCGATTTCGAAGAATAGTCGTTAGTTGTAGAGAAAACTCCAATAGCCGATTAGGTTTATGATTTTTTTAAATTGGGGGTATTTATATGTTGGACCTAATCGTTTAAAATTTGATTCACTAATTTTTTTGTTAAAAATTGTTAGTCCAAGGACTAGACCGTAAAAACTTATTTAAAATTTTCATTATTTAAATTTTGGGATACATTTTACTTTTCGCAACACTTAAAAAGACAAAAAGGTTTTGCAAAAAAAGAAAAACTTATACAACGACACAAAAAATAAAAATAGACACAGATAAATGACAAAACTTTTGACCACTTCCTAAAGTACAATCTATTCTTAAATTAATCAACATATTCTTGAATAGTTTCTCATTCACGTTGTAATTCGAATGCCAAATGCATTATTTAAATTCAGCACACAGAGAGAGGGATAACCATACATTTTTCCAAAGGTAAACCACTTATTATAATTCACTTCCCAAATACAAAGACAAAATTAACGAGTTCACACACCACCGTGGTTTTTGGTCACCTTAGAAACTTGTTATTTATTTATTGACAACCAATGGATAATTAGTTAATGACCCTACAGTTCCTTCTGATCTCTCCATCTGTTCCGGTAAGAGGGCTTATATTCCCCATTCTCACCATGGCATCCTCAAAATCTCTAAAGAAAGCCCTAATATTAGTGCTATAAACCCTAACAGATGCATCTTCTGATCCGCCATTGAAGAGTTCCTGGTCTGAATGGAAAATACCACGCTGGGAGATAAGGTTCTGATAATACCTATTGTCGAACCGTGCTGCTGGGGTTTGTATGTCTATCGGAGCTAAGTTAGAATCTCCTCCCGAAGCGGGGCAGTTGGCCCTTAAAGTGGTGGCAAAGTTGGAGTCAATGTTGGTGTCATTGTAAATTCTCCTTCGAAATGTGAAGCACTGGGCAAATCCGATGGTGTGTGCCCCTGAGAGGACGGTCATGTCGCGAGCACTAAGGCCTTTAGCGGAAAACATGGAAATTAGGGTTGAAAGGTTGGCAGAGGGGGATGGGAGATCGGTGTTGGCTTGGCTCTGGCTAGCTGTTCTTGCATCTCTTCGGCCTAGTGGAACTTTCCATGATGGTCCTCCCAACTACAAAACAGTCAAAATGATGAAATGTTTGTATAAAAAATAGCGATGGCGAACGATCTAAATATTATCTGAATTTGCATGTATACATGTAGTCTTCTTACGCACCATTTAATTGTTTTAGCCAATTTACAATCTATTATATTTAGGCAAGTCAACTAATGACCTTATGCCTCAGCGCTACTCTGGCCGAGATCTAGACTCTTATACTTTGATCGACATCAAGACTCTTATACATTTACGTAATGAAAATTTTGATTCCTACAGATGATTCGTACATAATCGTCTATACATATTGATGTGTCGTATTTGTATTAGTTTGTATTTTAAATGAATTTAAGACACAAATCAATATGAACATGACACGTAAGTCTGTACGAGCGATTCTGTATGAATCCTCTATACGTGTTGAACTACTCCTACATAATTCATACATCACATTTAGTTAAAAAAGTTTAATTTTTTTAATTTTTATTCATGCAGTTAACCTTCCAATTAACATATATTTAAAAAATTAGGTCAAAATACAATTTCTAACTTTTTTAAAAAATTCGACAAAAAATGACTGAAAATACCTTATTTATAAGGCTCTGCGCAAGCAGAATTTTGTGAAATTTTTAAAAATAGCTAGAAAATGTATTTTGACCTATTTTTTTAAACACATGTTGATTGAAAAGTTAATTTCAGAAAAATATAAAAAAAATTGGAAAAAAGATTTCTTAGGTCCTAGAATAAGGTACAATGTGATGTAGGAGAGCCTTCCTCCCTAAGCCGATATATTATTTTTATGAAAATTGCTTCAACGTAGCAAAAGTTTTGAAAATAAAATAAAATAGTAGATGACTAAACCCAACACCAAGGCATACAAAAACAAAACCTTAACGAGAAAGAGTCTTCTATAACGACTCTATAATAAAAAAGAGATAAAGAAACATAACTAAAAGCCCTAGGATCCTGTCAAAGCCACAAAGAGAGAGGTAGATGATTAGACCGTAGGCCATACCAGATAAGTAAAAGTCATAGACTCATCAATGACCCTTCGGGTCTTCGCATGAGTCTATGGAAGATTGAACTTTTTCTTAATTTCTTGAATTCAGGCATTTCTATACTTTTGGGCTTCAGTCAAAAAGTGCACCATTTGGATATCTTAGTTAACAATAACTTACAAAATGCAATATGAAATACATCACAAATTAAATTTTAAGGAATGGGCATTAATGATTTGCGAATTGGTGCTTTTATCCTTAGATTAAGCGTAGATTACATATATGACCCTGTAGTATATGAGTAAACCCCTTAGGGTTTGAGGAAAATTTAATGAAAGGGTCATTGGTACATACTTAATGTATTTCAAAGGCTAAAAAAAGAAAACAGAAAAATAAGGAATAAAACATTACAAGGTACTATAATAAATTTTAATATTAGATAATGAAGCACGAATACTTGACTTAATTTTATGCTCTAGTTTAAATAACTATGAGATAAAAAAATCATATTTTCTTAAGTTGTGACTTTACTAAAAGAATTTATAGTCGGGTGACATCTCTCATCTATATCAATGCACCCTAGGAGGAAAGCTTCGGGAATATGTTTTGGGGATTTTTGAAGGAAGAATATGGACAACAAGTCAAGAACATATGGAAAGCCAATCTGAATTATTTCATACTCTTTCCGAATAAGGGTTATATGATCAAACCTACACTTATTCCTAACAATCTAGATTTTTGGAATAGTTTAAAGAGACGGGATATTCAAATTGGTGATTTGGTCCCTGTGTTTGTCATGATAGATAAAGACTTCCTCACTATCTCTCAAACTTCTAAAAAAAAGCTCCTCATCCATTTCTTGATTTGATATCGGTTGTGATTCCCTGCCTCTTCGATCGAGGTGCCCATATTTGATACTCATCTTGAAAGTCAGCTTGGGATGTCGAGTGAGATAGAAATAAGGAAAATGATTATCAAATTTTGGATGATTTGGGAGTGAAAAATATTCATAAAAGACCTCCAAACATTAAAGAGGTAGTTCGGAGAAACCCTCATATTTAGTGGGCCAAAGAAAATTCTTATGGTCTTGCAAAAGGGAATCCAGGTCCTCCAGCGTATGATATCATTTTCAAAAACTACAATTGTTTGGTGATGGGTTGTTCTTGCATTGGGTTAGGTTATTAGAATGCATTCTATGTTGAATATCAAGGTTCTATGGGAGATATTAATTTGGTTTACTTATTTGGTTGGCATATTTTATGGCTAAAATATAGTTCAAGAAGTCCACATCAAGTTGTGATCCGGTTACATTAGGAGATTAGAAGAATAGTTTCATCTCAAAAGCGAAGAGGTTGACTTTGATTAAAACCACGTCATCAAGTCTTCCTACCTACTTTATGTTAGTCCTTCCTATGCCGGATTCTGTGAGGAAGTTGATGGAGAAGATGATGATGGACTTCTTGTAGAGAGGCTGCATGGAAATTTCAAATATTACTTAGTCAGATGGGAAAATGTGTGTAAACCGTTAAAGGAAGGGGTGCGAGAGTGAAGCGTCAAGAACACTTTAGTAAAGACTTATTAGGTAAGTTGTCGTGGAGATTTAATAGAGAGGAGAAAAAGTTATGGAGGAAAGTAGTGCTCGCTTGGAGTGGGGCTTCTTGCTATGGTTGGATACCTAGAGGGAGGTGCTTAACTCATGGGTTGGGAATGTGGAGGTACATATCGAAGTGTTGGGAGAAATTTGCTTGGCTCACGTACTTCCAATTAAGGAGTGGGAATTGAGTCAAATTATGGAAGGATAAATAAGGGAAGGATAGCACTTTAGAGGAGCTCTTCTTGAGGATTTATCACCTTGTTATGGAGAAGGAAGGTTTAATGCAAGATCATAGGATAAGGGTTGAGGGCGTGTCGAATGGAATCCGAAATTTAGAAGGGGGCTTCGCGATTGGGAGTTAGAGGAGGCAGAGGAATTTTTTGATTGGTTAGATTCAACATCGGTGTTAATAGGAGGGGATGACACTTTGAGTTAGGTGCACTTGAAGGATGGTCTATTCACGGTGAAGAGCTTTTACACAAGGCTGAGGGGGCATGAGAGTTCTTCTTTCCTGTGGAGGGTAGTATGAAAGTCTAAGGCTCCTCCTAGAGTCCTCTTCTTCGTATGGACCGCTGCTAGACAAGTTATAATTACAATAAAAGGTCTAGAAAAGAAGGGGAGAAGAATGGCTAGTAGATGTTAGTTATATAAAAAGACGGAGGAGTTGACTAGTTATTTAATTTTGCATTTTTGGGTGACTAGGGGATTGTGGAAACATATCTTAATCCTTATGTCGTTTGCAATGGGTCATGCCTCATACAGTGAGTGAGGTGATGGCAACTTGGAGGATCCTAAGGGTTAGAAGAGAGAGAGGAGTTTATGGATGATGATTCTCCATTGAATCCAGTAGAAGGTTTGACACGGTCTGGTGGGAGAGGAATATGAGATGCTTCGATGTGGAGGAATTAACCCCATATATACTTCATTACTTCTTTTTGAGCACGCTTTTACTCTGGTATAAAAATAGTCACACGCCGTCGATTGGACTTTTTATAGACTTTTTAAAGGAGTTAGAGGAGATAGAGTAGTGTTTTTCGTCTTAGTTTTCTTTTGTTTTGTATACTCCCTAGATTTGAGTTTTCTCTCTTTTAAGCATGTTCATTTTATTGAATCATGTAATTACCAAAAAAATAAGTATAATCCAATGTTTCATGACGAAGAATTTTAAGCCTCCATGGCAATTAGTTATAGAATGGAACAACTGTTTCTCATATTTCCAGAGAAGGCAATGGGCCAACAAGCACGTTGGCTAACATGGGATTGAGCTATAATGAAGGAAAATTATGAAATCAAATTGCGGTGAAAATTACTAGAATGGTTCAAGCGAATTTCAGTGGCATGCCTAATTTTAGATTCAGTTAATCTTTCTAATTGTGACCAACTCAATATTTTATAAAGTCAGTTTGGATATCTTGAGTTATTTATTTATTTTGTTTTTTTTAAAAGGGTTTTTTGATGCTTCACATGATGCAGTTTTTAGGTAATTCCAACCTAATTGGAATGCTCCAAAAATGTTCATCTGTTCTCTCTCTCTCTCTCTCTCTCTCTCTCTCTCTCTCTCTCTCTCTCTATATATATATATATATATATATATATATATATATATGTATGTAAAAGATTATTTGGAAGTTTCATAAAAAAATATAAAAATAATACTAGTTAGTTATTTAATAATTTATAATTTTTTACTATGTTAGTAATTATTCCTATGAAAAATTTATTGCGTAATTGCAACACCTTATTAGAAGAATAAAAGTTAAGGGCTATCAAGATAAAAATATTAACTAAAAATGTTATGCAATTGTATATGATTTAATAGGGTGAAAAGACAAGATATCATTGAAAGATCTAATGATTATAATCTGTAATATATGTCAAAGTTTGAAGAACGCTCTCCTGTGTACGTGATTAAAAAGCTTATATATCTCCTCAAGATATGAATAAATGCATAATTACAAAAACAAAAACAAAAAGTGAGAAATAAACTTTGTATTATTTGATTCAAAAAGATATTAAAATATTTGTATCTTACGGAAACATGGTGACAAATTTCCAGACTCTCTATAAATTGAAGATAAAAGCACGTGAAACATAAGTTTATCTATAAGTTTGCTTGAAAGTGTGTCTACATATTCTTTAAAATCAATTCGTCTCCACAGTAAAAATATATATATTAATAGTTTCGTAGTACCCTCATTAGATCAAAATTTAATAAAGAAGATGGTTTTACACATCGAATGTGCTTATAATTATTTAATGAAAATATATCGAATTATCACCAATTAAGGAATCGAGAGAAAAATACCCCGAAGATTATTTTTGACACAATAACGATCAGGCACGTCTAGCATGCGGGTGGGTTGACAAGTGCTCCATTCGTGTTTGTGAAGTTGTCACGTAGTGCGTCCTAATCGTACGCTGATCAGTTCGTAGTATTTAGCGATGATTTTTTCAATTCACCCCATAACTTTCCAAACGACTACAATTACCCCCTCCTCCCGCCGTCCAACTCCGTTAATTTTTGGCAAAAACGTTAGTCATATGCGTGGCACATGTATTAAAGTAAGGGCATTTTTGTCCAAATCAATTTTTTTTGAAAAAACCTTAAAATAACAGCAAAAATACTTAAAAATTAAAAAAATACTAAAAAATATTTTAAAAGTATAAAAAACCCTTGGAAAAAGTTTACAAAATTTTTAAAAACATTTGGAAAATACGACTATATGTTTAAAAATTCTGAAAAATTCCCCAAAAAATATTTAAAATTCTAAAAAAATAATTAAGAAAATATATTTAAATAATTACTGAAAAAATTATGTCCCACAAATAAAAATTATTTTCAGCAATAAAAAGTTATTTTCATAAGTATAAATCATTTTCAACATATAAAAAATAATTTCTAGATATAATAAAATAGTTTCAAAAATAAAAAATTATTTTCCACTAATAGAAACAATTTTCAGCAATAAAAAGAAGATTTTTGGGAATGTAAAATATTTTCAACATATAAAATTGATTTTCAGCAATAATAAAGTATTTTCAGTGAATAAAAATTATTTCCCACAAATGAATTTTTTTCAGCAATAAAAAGAAGATTTTCAGCAATATAAAATATTTTTGGCACATAAAAATGGTTTTCAGCAATAATAGATTATTTCTATCTAATAAATTATTTTCAGTAATAAAAAATAATTTTCAAAAGTATAAAATTATTTTGAGCTTATAAAAATGATTTGTAGCCAATAAAAAATAATTTCTAGTAATAATAAATTATTACCACCATATAAAAAATTATTTCCAGCAATAACAAAATAGTTTCATAAATAAAATATATTTCCAACTAATAGAAATTATTTTCAGCAATAAAAAGAAGATTTCCAGTAACATAAATTTTTTTCGCAAATAAAAATGATTTTCAGTAGTAATAAAGTATTTTCAGCAAATAAAAATTATTTCTAGCAATAAAAAATTATTTTTTAAGAAAAAAAATTATTTTCAACCTATAAAAAATGGTTTTCATCAAATAAAAAAATAATTTTTGTAATAATAAATTATTTTCAGCATATAAAAATAATTTGCAAATAATAAAAGTTATTTCCATCCAAATATCTAATAAAAAACAAAAACAAAAAAAATACATAAAAATAGAAAAATATACCAAATCTCCAAAATTCATCACACCTCCAAAATGTTCCAAAACAACAAACGGGGGCGGAGTAGGGGGGGGGGGGGGGGGGAGGCAGTTTAAGCAAGGACATGGTGAGGGGACGGAGGGGGAGGGTAGCAGGGGCGGGGGTGGGGTGGGCAGCCATGATTGTCGGTCAGGGAGGAAAAGAAAGAGAAAGAGAAAAGATAATTGATTTTTAGGGTTTGAAAATTAGTCAAATGACTAAATTGTCCTTTAAAAAGTCATGTGTCGTGCACATGTCTAACATTTTCCTCTAAAAATTAACGGAGCTAGATGGCAGGAGTTATTTGCAACCGTTTTCAAAGTTAGATGATGAATTGAAAAGATCAAAAGTTGAGATGGTAAAGTGTTAGGAGGGTCAAAGTTCAGAGGATTTAAATACAATTAAACCTTTAATAGTTTTTTTAGCTTTAGTTCCATCTACAAAGATGTATTTAGGCTCCACCTTTATGTGTTTTTGAAATTGTAAAAAGTTTTACAACCACCTAAAAGCGCCAATAATTTTCTTGTAACCATCCATTCTTCTTTTTGCGGAGAATGATACTTATCCCATATTTATTATAGTAGGATAAACAACTAAAAAAATAAAGATATAAAGGTGCGAACAAATAAATCTTTATAAATATGATTAAATACTAAACATGGACCTATAATGGCATGCACGGCTGGTAAAGTAGGAAAAGAAGAGGAAAGCATGCATGTCACAATAGCTCACCAACTCAACTCCTTCCATTGTTGCAAGTGCCAGGATATCTGCACAAGATACAGTGCCACGGCATACATCTTCCACTCGGCTTTTAATTGTGTCAATTACTTCAAAACCTCTTGCGCTGTTTCGGTTTGGGAATGCATTCTTTTCTCCTGTGAAATTTTCCGTATCGTCCAGCAGTATCGATGCATCACACCCCTTAATCCATTCATTCAAACCAAATACTGTGTTACTTACATAAACAACAAACTACTATAATATATTGATATAGATAGTCAGAAATTTTGTTGACGCTGGGCTTATTTGTAATATTTTTTTCTGTCACGGTAAGAACCGTGACGATTATTAAATATATAGTAGAGCCCCTTAATAACTATATGCGTATTTTCCCCATAGATTTTGAAATAGATAAAACATAGCACTGAGAAGTTGCCACTTTTTCGAAATTTCTATTTTGTTTAAAATTTTCCTCTTGTTAGCGTTGGAAAGAAAATTGTTACTTTTTTTCGAGGTTCTTTTATATGTACTTAATGTGGATATAGTTATATCAGTTGCATGCGTTTAATGCAACTACTTTTTAGATATAAAATATAGTTCTTATCATGCTAACAATTGTCATCGTGGAGAGTAAATCTTGTTCATCCATTCTTTACCTCCTAATAGAATTTCTAGTTCCGGCCAGCTACATTATGCAAGTAGTAGAAAAAAGTAAAGCCTTGTTTTGCTCACTGCATATTTTCCATTGAACATAAGCCATATATTTTGAAAACAATCTTCACACATTTTTTATATAGATCTACGATAAAACATTTGTTGACAATTTGAAAAACAAATGTTTGGATCCAGAAAGAGGCCAAAAGTTATCCCTGCATAATTCAAGCTCAATCATAAAATTTTAAAAAGAAATACCAATTTTTTTTTGCTACTGATGGTTTCACAAGGTCATATACAATTATGTGGAGCCTTCGATTTCGGTGAATGTATCATTAATCTTTAAGAACTAGAGTCTCACATTTACGAAGCAGTCGTGGAAGAACAAGCGAAGGATTGACGCGGCAATCCGAGACTCTCTGTTAACAGCTTGCTTCATAATTCGTCGCACAATGTCATCAAGTTTAGGACAACTTCTAGAGTAGAAGCGGGGTGATAGTTGCGCATTGGCAAAGCAAGCAACGAGAGATATGGAGAAGAGTGTAATAAACATATTCCTAGAGGACCCCATGTTAAAAATATCAACTTAAAAGACAAGGGCTTTTGTGGGTGGTCAATCAGCGTGGAAGAATTCTCTATTTATAGAAATGAGGAGGGAGAGAGAAGGGGGGAGGGGGAGTTAATGCATTTTTCTACTTTGAGAATTTTGAAAGCGACCCAAGAACAAGATACAAAACGTTAAAAATTGATAAATTGAAAAGAAAAAAAAATTGACAAGATAATTACCGCCTGATTGGTTCATAACAATATTTCTATTTTTTGTATTTAAATACAATTTTGATAAAAATTTATATTTAACAATCTGTTTTTAAACACCGAATTATAATATTTATATGTTATAATCAAGTTTTTTAGAAAATAGCAAAATGGTGTTTTATAACTTCTATTTTTTTATTTTTCAACTCAGAATTATTCATTCTTAATATTTTTAATGCATATATACCTTAATATATAATATACGTACATAATACATTAATTTGTGTAATTATTACAGAAAAAAAATATGTACATGTACCAAAATTTTTGTATATTTATATTTTTAAATTATATAATATACTAAGATCTACATGTTAAATAATATTATCAATAAATACATAATACTTATATATAGTTTTATACATGTATTATTAATGTATGGAATAATATAAAATATATATATAGTACATATGTATTAAAACATATTATCAATTCATGTATGTATCAATTCATGTATATATATATAGTCCCCCTCCTATAAAGACTCCTTACGGTGTGAACCCCGATATATATACCATTTTTTTAAATAGTAAAAAAATAAATTATTTGATAAAACTTCATGGATATAATCTCCACGGTGAGAAGGTCATCTCCAATTTTTTTCATCAAAAAATTAAATGAAAAACCGTCGAGATGAAGAGATATGTAAATAAAGGGCATGAATATGCATTTTCGACCGTTGAAATGTTGATATCATCTCACCCACTTTTTGATTGAAGTTTTTTATGAAACTTCATGAATATGATCTCGACAATGAGAAGATTATATCCATGAAGTTTCATAAAAAAATTCAATCAATAAAGTGGTTGGCACCGACCCCAACATTTCAATGGGTGAAAATTAATATTCATACCATTTTTTTACATATCACCTCATCTCAACGGTTTTTTTATTAAATTTTTTGATGAAAAAAGTTGGAGATGATCTTCTCACCGTGGGGATCATATCCATGAAGTTTCATTAAAAAATTCATTGTTTTTACTATTTTAAAAAAAGGATTTGCACCGGAGTCTGCACCATAAGGAGTTTTTAGAAGAGACTTTACGTATGCGCGTGTGTGTGTGTGTGTATATATATATATATATATATATATATATATATATATATATATATGTAGTTAAACTTCCTAACATATCTCATTAAATATACATAAAATACATGATATTAAGTGTACATGTATATAATTTATGATATATGTATGTATGTATACATTCATGTATCATGTATGTATGAAAATTTTATGTGTGTGTATATATGTAGTTAAACTTCCTAACATATCTCATTAAATATACATAAAATACATGATATTAAGTGTACATGTATATAATTTATGATATATGTATGTATGTATACATTCATGTATCATGTATGTATGAAAATTTTATGTATGTGTATATATTTATACACACACACACACACACACACACACACATATATATATATATATATATATATATATATATATATATATATATACTAGCGGATACCCGTGCCCGAGGGCACGGTAATAAATTTGTCCCTGTGATAACACCCAACCCATAATAACCCGTCATTTTTTAGAAAAAAAAACTTTAAAAAAAAATTAAAAAATATATTTTTTTTAAAAATATTTTAAAAAATTATTATTTTTTTAAATATTTTAATAAAAAAATAATAAAATAATAATGTATGTATGTATGTATGCATGCATACATGCATGTGTATGCATGCAACACATAAAAAGTCATGCATGTTTATCATGCGTGTCTTATCATACATGAGTTACTATTCATAACACCATTGTCCCATATTATATAGATATATACATGTTTAAAGTCATTTTTGTGTCGCGTAAAAAAAGTAAAAGGTTGTGTAGTGTTTAAAAAATATATTATTGTGTTGTATTGTACCAAAATATAATAAAATTTGACACCCCTATGTTATGTTACTATTTTCAAACCTTGCAGCTGTAAACGCATTTAAGGCAGGGTTTTACTTTGGCTGGATCATGGAAGGGTGCTACAGCAAGGGAAACAAAGAGAGAGAGTTATAGGGGGATCCATAAGGCGAGTTGACTTTTGCCTGAAAATTATGCATGTTTGTAGTTATGAACGGATATATGTATTATATTATATGTAAATGGTTAGATGATCGTATATATAATTGTATATTATATCAAAATGGTCAATCCTGAAGATAGGAAATCCAAATGATATGATGTCATTCCTCTACCTCTGATTTTCGAGGTCTAACTAACCACTTTTTTTTATAATTAAAATAACATGGCATAAATATATATTTTCAAAAGTAATATTCTTTTTCAACATATTTATAAAGATATTGTACTTCTTAAATTTGCGATTACCAACGAAATATTTATACTGAATTCACAATCGGCAACTGTGAATTCAACTTGAATTAACATCGTCGTTAATTAACACTAATTATTGCATTTAAAGTAAAATCATGGTTGAGAAATGCATATTCAGTAAATTTAAACTGAAAACGAGGTCGATAACTGCGTATTCAATATTAAATTAAATACTCAGTTACTAACTGTGGATTTGAGGCAATAAAGACGGTCGTTCGTCTTTTTAGTTTCATTCTCACCATTTTAAGAAAATATCCGTGCAAAATCTCCGGCGATTCGAAGCATCCAACCTCCATTCTAAATTTTGACCTCTCTTCTTAACTTCTAGCAACCAAATACTAAGATATACTTCCTTCTCTCTTCTGACAAGCGTTAGTTGTTTAAGTTTATTCCTAAATGTAGTGATAATTGATTTTGATAGATTTTGTTAATTGTTGTTGTTGAATATGTATGTTGATGTTTTTATGATGTTTTGATATATTGTTGTTGAAGAAGCTTATGTTTAAGCAAAAAATTTAAAATAATAGGGAATGTAAATTGCAGAAACAATTTGCAAAGAGAAGAAAATAAAGAGTAGAGCGAAAGAAGTTATTCGTTTCTTATTTCAATTTGCATACTTTACATGAAATGTACAAGGAGAATATATAAAGCCTCAGAGTTGTTGATTGATCTTTATTACTCTACTTTACAACGACCCGTTGCATAAAAAGGAGAGCAAACATGTGCTTTATGTCTTGATTAAAAAAAGATATGATGGGAATGATTAAAAGGTAGAATTTTGGGGTGGGTCTATGAGTGGGTATCTAATTCTCCCCGTCAAACGAAGGGTGGAGTGAGGAACGACACCGAGCTTGAACCATAAACAAGCAAAGTTTGAGTGGGAAAGTGGATTGGTAAGAATGTTTGCTATATGTCATTGCGAAGGAACAAATTGTGCGATTAGAGAAACTTTGGCAACCTGTTTTTGGACAAAGTGATAGTTTAGTTTGATGGTTTGGTGCGAGCATAAAGTACTTAATTGACACATATGTAAATTGCGCTTCAGTTATCACAAAAGAGAACAGGTGGTTGGTGAATTTAGAAGCCAATATCTTTGACGAGGTAAATGACCCAAATTAACTCGGCAGTTGCTGAGGCCAAGGCCCGAAATTCTGCTCCACAACTTGAGCGAGCCATAGTAGGCTGGCATGTGGAGGACCATGCAATGCAATTTGCACCAAGATAAAGATAAAAGCCAGATGTGGAACGACGAGTATTAGAACATCTTTCCCAATCATCATCAAAGAAGGCATAAAAAGAGTGGGATAACTGAGCTTATAAATAAATGCCATAATGTGTAATCCTTTTGATGTAGCGAAGTAAGTGCTTAACCATAAAAAATATTGTGGTTGTGGGTTATACATGTGTTGAAAAGTGGAGTTAACTGTGTAGGCAATATCAAGCTTGGTGAGAGTGAGAACTGTAGAGGACCCACAATTGAGTAAAATTTAATAGGGTTGATTTCGAGAGAATTGGTGGTAGTGGAGGACTTGATTGGCATTGGTGTAGTAACTTCATTCACATCAAGCATGTTTGTGTGTTCCAAGAGTTTATGAGCATATGACTCTGGACTCAGAATAATTCCTTTAGAAAAGGGAATGATAGAAATTCAAAGAAAGAAACTAAGAGTACCAATGTTCATAAGAGCAAATTCATATGACAAATGCGATATGAGATGAGTGATAAGCTAAGTATTGCTACCAGTGACAATATTATCATCCATATGTACTAATAACACAATAGTGTCAGAAGTAGAGTGCAAAGTAAGTGCAAAGGAATCTGCTCTGTTGTATATAAAGCCAATATGAAGCATGTACAAGCTAAAATGATCAAACCAAGATCCTGAAGCTTGTTTGAGTCCATATATATCTTTGTGGAGAAGGAAAATATGGTGAGGAAACTGAGGGTGCTAAAACCCAGGGGGCTATTGCATGTAAACTTTTTCATCGAGGAATCCGTGGAAAAATGCATTTTTAATGTCAAGTTATCGGAGAGGCCAGTGATAAGTAGCTGCTATGGGGTGCACGACATGGATGGTTGCATGCTTGACTACAAGACTAAAAGTGTCAAAGAAATCAATTCAAATAGTTTGATAGAAACCTTTTGCCACGAGTCTAGCTTTATGTTTATCGAGAGATCGATCAACTTTGAGTTTAGATCGAAATACCCACTTTGAACCGATCACATGCATGGGGGTCCATATAGAGTTTTTATGTACATCATCTAGTTCTTAATTAATTATTGTAAGCCATTGAGGGTGTTCGAGGGCTTGGTTAATTATTTTTGGATCAGTTGTGAGGAAAGAGGTTGTGGGCTTTTGATTTTTGGATCGAGTGAGCATGTGATGTGAGTTATGAGAGGGTGTGGGAGATAGTGCAATGTTTAGGTTAACTATTAGTGGCATACCTTCTGTATTGCAAAGGGATGATGGAACAAGTTGAGGAGAGCTCAATATGGGTATCTTAGATGGCGTTGGTGATTATGGTGCAGTTGGGTGTGTACGAGAAAAAAGTTAATAGTGACGGATCATGTGGTGTGAAGTTTAAGAATAGTTGACCATTGATAAGTTTGGAGAGGAAGTTGTGGATGATGGTGATGGGTCATTGGATGATATAGGTATTATATTTTAAAGATATTAATGGAGAGGACAGGTAAGTTGTTGCATCATGAGAATACACAGAAGCGGTGATGGGAAAGTGGCAGGTTATAGTTGTAGTCTACTGTGCTTAGGACTACAGTAGGATTAGGTTGACCCGCTAGACTTAAGACTTTAGTAGGAGTGCAATTGGTCTTATTAATTATACAATGGTGACGCTGAGAGTTGATCACATTGCAAGATTAATTTATTGGTTTTTCAAAAAATCATTTGTAAGTGGATATATGTACCATGTCTTTTGGTTCACGTATTGGTCTCTTAACACGTGGAAGAATATTCTCATCAAAGACAACATGTCTAGAGATGAAAATTTTCTAATGTGTGGGTTAAAACGTTTGTACCATTTATGAAGAGTGATGTATCCAATAAAGTCACATGGAAATTTTTTGAGCACAAACTTATTTTGAGTTTTATCCTTAATGTGTGGAAAGTATCTGCAACCAAAAATATTAAGAGAAGCATAGTCAGGATGAGTGTTGTATAGTTTAAAAAATGGGGAATTCATATCTAGTTTCTTTGCCGGTAGTCAGTTAATTAAGAATATGGCATTATATTAAATGCTTCCACCCATAAGAATGAGGAAAGTTTTGCATTAAACATCACTGTTAACCCCATTTCAACTATATATCGATGCTTTCTTTCGGAGACACCATTTTTTGAGGCGTATTCGAGAATGAAATGTGTATTAAGGTTCCATTTTTATCCAAAAAATTTAGGAAGTCTCCATTTGAAAATTCCCCTCCACCATCGCATTTGAATATTTTGATTGGTTTTGAGAATTGAGTTTTAACCATGTTGACAAACTTAACATATGTGGGATAAAAATCAGACTTCAGTTTGAGAGGATATAACCATGTGACTTGAGTATGATCATTAATAATAATCACTTAGGATATAACCATATGAATCGAGTATGATCATTAATAAAAATCACATAGTACTAAAATTGTGAATACATTATAGGGGATGGACCCCATAAATCGTAGTGAATTTTATCAAATGGACTCAACGAAACTCTATCATTTATTTGAAAGGGAAGTTTATAATTTTTCCCCAACTAACAACTCACACAAACTTATCTTCTTTTATTCCACTGACAAATGTTGAGACGGTTAGTGAAATTCAAAGACTACAATATTTTGGAGTGAGGATGCCCTAGCCGTTGATGCCAAATGAAATTAGGAGCTTTGCCTAATTGCAAAGAGGTGAATGCCTTTAATTTGTCTTCATCAAAGTCATACCATACTTTGTCTTTGGTTCCATTGGCTAGGATTTTTCGTGCTTCGTGCCTTAATCATAAAATAATTATTAGTGAAATGTAAATCACATTCATTATCCATGGTAACTTTGCTAAAAACATCCAATTTTTTTTAGTTTTAGGACAACTAAAACATTTTTTTAATTCCAAATCAGGTTGTACATGCCTGACACCAACATGAGTAATATCAAGTTTTGACCCACTATAAACCATGATACAATTTTCACCATGGTAGTGCTTTAAGTTAGTCAAAGCACTTGAATTGTGAGTCATATGGGCATTGGCTCCAGAGTGTATATAAAAGGTGTTATCAATATTTTCGTGAATGGTTGTATTTGCTTGACTTGTCTGTGCATTGGTTTAATAAGAAAATTTTCACCTATACATGAAAATTATCGCAGTATATTTGTGGCTTCCGTAAATTCGACAAGCATTAGTATTAGAGATCTTGAAGTTACTTGATTCAGGCATATCGGACTCAGTATTGGTTGGAAGATCTTGTAGAATGTGATATTTTTAATTTCTTCCACCTTTATTATCGTGAGTGAGAGGCTGAAAGCCTCTTCCTCTTGAGCTATTATTTTAATACTGTTGGTTTCCAAGGTTATGACATCCATTGTGATTCCCCGACCTGGATTTATGGTTTACTCATGGACAACCAACTCAGACCTAAGCGTTCGTTGTGATTAGGGATGAAACAATCTATATAATGTTGTTAGTTTAGTTTTATTTAATTAACATTTCACTCGTTTAGCATGCGATCTAATTTAAGTTAAACTATGGGATGGATCTGTGGTAAGAGTCCCTAAAATCCAAGCATACAGATCTACTAACGTAAAATAAAAAGGATACTTACCTGTACAATTCTCTCAAAATATGAAATCGCACCCAACCTGTCGTAAGAAAGACGAGAGAATGAGCCGAATGCCCAGAGGGAAAACACAATAATGAAATGTAGAATTGAACGGCATAATAGAGACTCCAACTCGTTATATATATATGAATGGGAAACTACCTTATATATACACATACATATATATACTTCAACACAAGAAACTATTTTTATTCCAAAAACATTACTTATTCCGATTGATTCACCTAAATCTTATAGAACAAACCCCTTTTACTTGACTTGACATTTATCTATTGATTTAACACACCCAGGTAAACACTTTAAACAAATACCATTTGTTTAAGAAAAATATTTCTTTCACCGAAATTACCCTTTACTCATACCCAATTTACCTTTGTATTTTCATTAAAAATCATCTTTCAACACAGGCAATCACCGTACTAGAAAATAATTATTTTTCTTTGAAAGCCTTTCATAAACACACTCTTGTGTTAATTATGGGTTAAACCTCGTTAGGTTGCCTAATTACCCATTCAATCATTTCACTTTACCTTTCCTTTTATTTAATGAACATTAATCAATTTTTTTGCATTACTTGTCCACGTTACCCTTTACCGAAACATTTATTAATTCATTCAAGTTAGGTTGTCTTTTCTCATATTCGACACACAACCAATTTCTTGATGTATTCCACTTTTCATTATCTTTTTCTTGTAATCTTCCAATATCTGTATACTTTAACGGGCTCCACACCGCCGGCTATGCTGCCATATGCTCAAGCCAGTGATTTTGAATCTTTCACCTTCCTGGTATCATCTGAGTCCATATTAATATGTTTTAAGATTTTCAAATGTTTTCATATATCCATTTTCTATCGGCCGAAGTCAAAACTCGGGGTCTCACCCCACCTTGTGTTACACTTTAAAATTATCATTTCTTGTCTTTTATACCCTTACATTGATTTTATTCAAAAATCTCTTTCATTTAGGACTATTTGTATAACACTATTTCTAATATTTTATTTCATAAAAATGTTCCTCTTTACGTAAAATTAACATTTTACCCATTTGTTTCCAAACTTGTCCTTTCCTCCATTTTCACAAGTATCATTTTCCAAAAATATTATTAAATTACATAGACTAACTTCTTAAATATTTTCAATTCATTAACACTAATTTAACAATTTGGAGTGACATACTTCTCAAATTGGACATATCTTTATTTCATCACTTTCTTTATCATCATTTGACATTTGGAAGATTACTTTGTAAGAAAATATCATTTTTTCTTTATTTTTACATGTAGTCTTGAAATATCCATTTATCATATTGTCCACACCTATTAACAGACTTTAAGGGCTAAAATGCCAATTTTCTTTATTTCATGTTTAAACCCAATAAAAGCACCATTAAACTTGTTTGTATACTCATCATCAAAATACTACAAGTTTATATGCATGTGAAGATGAATTTTAAGTCCAAATATCCTATTAAATGGGTTTAACACATTATTCATTCTAGAATTTTCAGAATATTTGCATAAACATGCTTTTCAAGCTAAAATATATTTTTTATTTCTTCAAAAATGAGTGAATATCTATTTTTATGAAAATCTCAAATTTACAATAAAATTTTAAAATATTTGTTCACAAAATATCTTTAACAAGATAAACATTATTTTCAAAGATTTCTTGAAATAAACCATTTACTCAACACTTTTGAAATTCCTTTTTAATACATTTATACAAACCATGAGAAATACCCTCTTTAAACCATATATGCATCCTACTCTTACAAACTCAACTACAAGGCTAATACTATGAAAAAAAATGTGTTTTAAGCTAAGAGTTTTTCCACCTCAAATAAGCTTCAACAATGGTTGGATGAAATGTAGAAGAAAATGAAAACCTCCAACCTCATAAGGTGGCCTTAAAGAGGTTGAGTAGCTCTACTGATCTTGTCTCTATAAAATGCTCCAAGTAAGACCCCCTTTAAACTCCCTTAATCTTCTCTTTTCTTCTTTTAAAAACCCACAACAGCAACTCCATAACTTTACATCTTGACTAATAAATGGTGAGGGTGGGTTTTATGGGCTTATATATGGTGGAATATGAGGTGAGTATGGTTATTTAGGGTAGAGAGATGGGGGTGATAAGGTGGTAAAGAATCTATTAAAGCTAGATAGAGATACGCACTGAAATGGGCTAAACTTTCACTTAAATATCCCAAATCCTTTGGGGTAAAATCCCTAAAATTCCCCCAAACCCTATTCATGAGTCAATCTGCTGCTGTAGGAGCGTGAAATGTGTCATTTAATGGTCCAAAATTTGACCTCATTTTCGAACAACATAAACTAATATCTAAAGATCTCGTTCGAATGAAAAATAGGTCTCATCCGAATGAGAAATCCTGTTTTATTTGTACCAAGTTATAACTCATTCAAACGAGAAAGACATCTTGTTCGTCCTGTTTTGAACGAAGTTCTAATGAGGGTGATCGTTCCTATGCAATGGGGTCCCATTCAATGATCGTTAGAAGTCCATTCGAACGAGATTATAATCTCGTTCAAATGACTTCAGGTGTCATTCCAACGACCCTAACTTTTTTTTTCCAAGATTTACTTTTTGGTCTATTATTTTTTCAATTAATAGCACCAAGGCCACTATGTTAACCCAAATTTAAACCATAATTCATCCCACATGGTCCAAAGTCCAATTGGATCACATAAAGTTATCGAATAACTCGGATATGGTCAAAATCATGAGGGTGGGCGTTACATTCTTCCCTCCTTAGGAAATTTCATTCTCAAAATTATCAATTCATTAATTCCTCAAGCTATTGAGATTATTAATCCTTACGCTAAGTCATAGGACTTTTTTAAGGAGAAGTCCTCGAGTCCTTAATCACCAAAAGTCGTCCTACTCCGTTTCACCACGGGCTGCTACCAATGGAATCGACATTCAACATCTTCAAACGCTCATCATCAGGCTAGCCATCAAAATTACATAACTGTTCTCTAGTCTCCCCTTACTCAATTATCACACACAATTAAGTCCTAAGATTTATTTTCTAACACCCAAGTATATCGGCGCCTCTACCGAGCACACTTTCTAGGGGTCGACACTCACCCTAAGAGCAAATGACCTGCAACTAACCACCCAATTCATCGTCGTAATTTGTTTCAATATTTGGGGCTACCTATCCTGAGTCCCCTCAAATTCTCGTGTGCTTCTGACCACACAATACACTAAAACTTGATATCAATCTCACATAACTAGTTACTCACTCCTAGGAGTGACACACCAACCATGTCACAAATTGTGCATCTGACCAACAACTTCCAAAAGATCCTTCTACGAACCTAAGATCACTCTAAGGGTCTGATTTTGAGCATTCACCCGAGTATTATACCAATCCACTCACCGTGGTAACACAACACTATGTGCCGAGATATCTCGAGTTCTAACACTTTACGCCATCCTCAAATCATAGTTCTCCTCTTTACAACTAGAGACGTTAATCGCCATACTGGCCAATTCATAAGATCATTAATCTCAAGGAAAGAAAATACTACAGTCAAATTGTGTTGCAGAACGCACAACCACACATACATAGAATTGTGTAAATAGGGAATATTTTATTAATAGAGGCCCCAGTTGCCGACACACCGGGTTCACTCCAACTCATACTGAGTTAAGCTACACTATGACCAGACCGTCACATGGAACAATATCAGACCATCGAGATTGAAAGAATGTCATCCTCAACCATCGGAGATGAAAGAACACAGTCCTCGATTATTAAAATGAAAAGAACACAATGAATTGAAATGGACAAATAACTATTCCGAAGGAATCCCCTCCGTATGCCACCGCTATGGTTTAAGAAGGGTGAATCCACGTCATGAGATTTGAAATCTGTGAATCCTCCCAGAAGTTCCCATTGGATCCTAACCTAGACTCATGTCCAGGCTAGAGTCACCAACCGTGATGAATCAGATCACGAGCCACTCATCTCCTCGAGACGAAAGTAACATACAAATCTATTGTCCTTTGGGAAACCAAACACTGAACTTCCTTTCTTAGGGGTAAAGCTTCTTCCTTAAGTGCTTGACAGACGAAAACTGCTCTGGTTAGCGAATGACTAACTCATTTTTCAATACTGAATCGTCCACATCTTTAGTCAACCTAACTTCATGACCAACCTAACACACCTAGGTCAGCGAAATATTCATCTTATTATATCCTTTAACTACACAAGGTTATCATTGTTCCTATCTCCAGGTTTTACCCAAATTGAATCTACATGACGACCACACTGGTCGTCGTCAGCATTGTAAGGATAACTAATATTCTACAGAGCAATGTCTCCTAATCCGTACCTATTTGACAAGACGTGCCAAGAATTAATCTCTATCCTTCTAGAGCTATTCTAACTTACACTATCGACACATGTCGATATTCTAATCATGCCTCGATATCCATCATGGGGTGCTATACTCAAGCCCTTATCATGACATCACCACTCTAAGTCCCATATGCACTTCCTAGTACCCATCGGAATCAAGCACGAAACTTTTACACTAGCCATCTTACGAAAAAGGCATTATGTCCAACCGCGGTACTAATCTTCAATTATCCTTAGAAGGTTACCTCACCTACTTATATCAAATTGGACGACCTCGCAAAGGACTACACGATTCGACTCCATTGAGTTTGACTAATATCCTGAGATCATCACCTGACCCTCAATACAATTATCACTAGAATGCTAGCAATTTATAATATCGAACTTAACTGGTTCCATATGGAAACCAAACATACCCCCACATAAAAGTCCTCAAAACTCGATAATATTTTCTCACTATGACTCTCTTATCGTAGGTACACTTGGCAAATTTCTCAATATCCACATCATGACTAATAGGTGCTCTTAAAGATACTAGTATACAAGTCTTTACACATGGCACACTTTTAACCATTTAACACC
This sequence comes from Sambucus nigra, assembly GCA_949130495.1. NCBI lineage: Eukaryota > Viridiplantae > Streptophyta > Magnoliopsida > Dipsacales > Adoxaceae > Sambucus > Sambucus nigra. The sequence continues at coordinate 214,363,736 of OX422214.1, read as the reverse complement.
TCAAGGCATTATAATAATTTGAATTCTACTCCCAATAATGCCACACAAAAATAGTCCCACGAATACTCCAAGACTTCCTTAAATCATACTCACATCGAAACTGCCTTGCATTCAACTAATACTTAGGTCGCTAGAAATGTGATACGGTATTTAGATAAAAATCATATTTACTTTTTGTTTGAAACTCTGGCATAGGTCTACCTACGACCCTTTCCTTGAGACCCTCTAGAGGTGCAACAAATTCCTTCAAAATGACTGATACAATAAACCACATATCAAATCACAAACTAACACTATTAAGGATTTTGAAAGGATATAGGACATTACATTCAACCTATAAGCCTATAAGTCCTCACTATCGATTCCACCAGGGATCCTATTCCTCAAAGTCACATCACACTCTCTCAAACCACATTATGGAATACTATCTAGGGTTCACTCCTATGTCACCTTAACTCATCATTGTTACTCATGTAACAGACTTACCACAATGACCCGTAGCTCTCGTCATAGCTTATGAGATATAACTTTCAATCATCAATTACAAAGGAACTTACTTACAATGATAGTATCCTATTGACTCAGGACGAGAACACATCCTCAAGTAATAACCGACACGGTTCTACATGCCCACCAAGTTATCAAATACCTAAGATATGACACTACCCAAGGATCAAGTTCACATAATCACATCACCGTTACTAACTACTCATAAGCACCTAACTAAGGAACTTAATGCATCCTCATGACAAAACCAATACTGTTTTAACATGACACCCTAGTCGTCTATTTTCCACAGTTGACTTTAAATGACTCTTGTCTATAATTTGATGGTTGCTATTCACCTTTATTAACATCTTAATGACAAGGGTTGACACAATATCACCTCCCAGCGGTATCACCATTATTGGCTCTCACAGACATTCACAAATTGCTAACATGTCTAAATCAGAAGCGCGGAAGCTATTGATGGTAATTAACTTGTTCACATGCCACTTGGCAACAAACTTCCCATCGTGCTAATCTCCTTGACTCCATCGTCGAGAACACCAACCAAAATAGCTACCAATCTTGAGTGATCAACCCAAAACCAACAGTTAAATATCCACTATACACCTCACAACATCACTCCCGAAAGGAACCTTAAACCTAAAGCTCTGATACCATTTGTAACTCCCCAGCCCAAATTTATGGGTTACTCACGACCAACCCGGCCTGATCCGATCATTAGGTGTGAATTGCAATGAAAAACCTATATAGTGTTGCTAGTTCAATTTTATTTACTTAAAATTTCACCTATTTAGCACGCGATTCCAATTTAAATAAAGTTATGTGAGGGGTCCATGGGAAGAGTCCATGGAATCCAAGGTTACAGAGCTACAAATGTAAAATAAAAAGGATACGTACCTATACAACGCTCTTAAGATACGAAACCACACCCAACAAACTGTAACAAAGATGGGGGAATGAGCCGAATGACCAGTGAAAAAAATAAAATACTGCAATATAGAGTCGAACGGAAGAAACGAAACTCTAACACGTTGTATTTGCGTGCCCATGCAACTACCTTATATTTATACACATGCATATATATACTTTAATGCATGAAACTGTTTTTATTCCAAAAAACGTTACTTATTCTGATTGATTCGCCTTAATCTTATAAAGAACCCATTTTCACTTGACTTGACATTTATCTCTTGATTTAACACACCCGGTTAAACACTTTAAAAGATACCATTTTTTAGGAAAAAACATTTCTTTCAGTGATATTTACTCATACCAAATATACCTTAGTTTTTTCATTGAAAATCACCTTTCAACAAACGCAAGCATTGTATTAGAAAATACTTATTATTCTTTGAAAGACTTTCATAACCACACTCTTGTGTTCATTATGGGTTAAACCTCTTTTGGTTGATTAATTACCCATTTAGTCACTCCACTTTACCATTCCTTCCACTTCATGGACATTAATGATTATTCTTGCATTACTTGTCCACGTTGCCCTTTACCAGAACATTTATTAATACATTCAAGTTAGGCTGTCTTTTCTGATATTCTCCACACAACCCATTTCTTGACGTATTCTACTTTTCATTATCTTTTTTCTTGAAATCTTCCAATATTTTCATAGTTTGACGCGCTCCATACCGCCGGCTATGCTACCATATGCTCTGGCCAGTGATTTTGGATCTTTCACCCCAGGGCTCCGGGCCCTTCTTAATTATATTCGGTGTCATTTGAGTACATATGAATGTGTTTTAATATTTTTCAAACGTTCACATATATCCACTTTCTACCGATCGAAGTTAAATCTTGTGTTACACTTTAAAACTATCATTTCTTGTCCTTTATACCCTTACATTGATTTTATTCAAAAATCACTTTCGTTTAAGACTATTTGTGTAATACCATTTCCAATATTTTTATTTCATAAAAATATTCCTCTTTACATAAAATTACCATTTTACCCATTTGTTTCAAAACTTGTCCTTTCCTCCATTTTTACAAGTATCATTTCCTAAAAATATTGTTAAGTTACACACACTAACTTCTTAAATATTTTTAACTCATTCACACTTATTTAACACTTTGGGGTGACATATTTCTCAAGTTGAAAATCTCTTTATTTCATTACTTTCTTTATCATCATTTGGCATTTTAGGGGCAATTTTATAAGAAAAGACCATTTTCCTTTATTTCCATATGTAACCTTTAAATATACATTTATCATATTTTTTACACCTTTCAACACACTTTAAAGGCTAAAATTTTTATTATCTTTATTTCATGTTTAAACTTAATAAAATCTCCATCAAACTTGTTTGTATACTCATAATCAAAATACTCTAAGTTTATATGGAAGATACGATAGATTTTAAGTCCAAAAATCCTATTAAATGGGGTTAACACATGGTTCATTCTAGAATTTTCACAATATTTGCAAAACATGATTTTCAACCTAAATGACACTTTTTATTTCTTCAAAACTTGAGTAAATGTCAATTTTTATGAAAACACATATTTATAAGAAAACTTTAAAATATTTGTTCATAAAAAATCTTTAACAAGATAAGTATTATTTTCAAACATTTTATTCCATAAAATGTTTAATACTAAGTTTTCTTGAAATATGCCATTACTTAACACTCTTAAAATCCATTTTTAATCCATTTACACAGACCATGAGAAGTACCCTCTTTAAACCATATATGCATAATACTCTTACAAACTCAACCACAAGACCATTACTATGGAAAAATAGAGTTTTAAGCTAAGAGTTGAGTTTTCCCATCTCCAAGAAGTTCCAACAATGGTGGATGATACGTAGAAGAAGATGTCAACCTCCGACTTCCTAAGGTGGCCTTAAATAGGTTACCTAATTCCTTTAAGTTTGTATCCATTAAAGCTTTAAGAAAGACCCCCTTCAATCTCCCTTAATCTTCTACTTTTCTTCTTCCAAAAACCTCGAACAAAAACTCCATAAATTTATATCTTGACTAATAAATGGCGTGGATGGGTTTTATAGGCTTAAATATGGTGGAGTATGAGGTGAATATGGCGTTTTAGGGTGGAGAGGTAGTGGTTATAGGGTGGTAGGTGGTGGGGGAAGCTCTCAGAGCTAGTGAGAGAGAGGGGGGGGGAATCTAATTTAAATGCCCCAAAATGAGCCAAAGTTACACAAATACCCTAAAATATTTGGGGAAAATCCCTAAAATGCCCCTAAACCCTATCCACTAGTTAATTTGATGCTGCAGGAGTGTGACACGTGTCCTCATCCAACGGTCCATATTTTGATAGAATTTTTGAACTGTATAAACAAATATCCGAACGTCTTGTTCAAATGAGAATAGGTCTCGTTCGAATAAGAACTACTATTTCGTTTGAACAAAGGTGTAATTCGTTCAAATGAGAAAGACATCCCATTCAATCTTCTTCGAACGTGGTTCTAATGAGGGTGGCCATTCCTATGCGGCGGGGTCTCATTTAATGGTCATTAGAAGACCGTTCGAATGAGATTCCAATCTCGTTCGAACGACCGTGACTTTTTTTGCAAAATTTATCTTTTGGTCCATTCTTATTTTAATTAATAGCACCAAGTCCAATATATTAAACCAAATTCAACTCATAATTTATCCCACAAGGTCCAAACCCAATTAGATCACATAAAGTTATGAATCACTCGGGTATGGTCAAAGTCGTGAGGGCAGGCGTTACATCCATTGTTATATTTGACTTCTTGATTTCTATTGTTACAATTGCCACCTTGATTGCCATTATTGTAGTAGCCTCCTCTTCCTCGGTTGTTTTACCCTCAACCTATATTAGGGTTGGAGCCTTTAAAAATAGTGAAGTCTATGGTAGGGTCAGGAGATGATGAATGGTTTGGTTGTGTTTTTGGGAAATTATCTCTAATATCAAAACTCCTAATTGAAGAAATTAATTGAGTTATGGATGCGTATAGAGGTTTACCAAGAATTACTATACGAAAACTTTGGTATATGTAACCCAAACCTTTGGAAAAATAAATCACCTTGTTGTCTTCGTCTAATGGTTTGTTGATGGCAGATAAGTCATCATATAATCCCTAAAATTCTTTAATGTACTAATCTAGAGTTTTGCCATCAGTGGATGCATTTTGGATTAAATCCTCAAACTAAATTTCTTTGTCTTTAGTAGCTTGATGGTAATGATCTTCTAAAAAACTCCAAACATGATTGGCAGAGGTGCAACCCATAATAACATACATGCACTCTTCTGTTAATGGTCTAGTTATCCAACTTCTTAACAATATATCTTTGTCTTGCCTTGCTTCTAAGATTTTGTGGTCTTCGTCCTTCATTCCATTGGGCAAGGGTTGGTAATTAAAGACCAAATGATTAATCTTCATTTATTGCATCAATTGTAGAATTTTTGTCCTCCATACTAAATAGTCAGAGGCTTTGAGTTTTATAGATGAAATGGCAATGAGCTGGTATAGTCAGTTCAATGAAAGAGAAAGCCTAAAAGAGGAGTTTGAGTTGGTTTTAGAAATGGTAGGCTATGATACCATGAAGACGTTTATGTCTAAGAGAAAGAATAAAAAGAATGATGAATGTAAATTACATAAACAATTTGCAAAGCGGAGAAAATAAAGAGTAAAGCGGAATAAGTTATTCATTTTCCATTTTCAATTCCATACTTTACATGAAATGTACAAGGAGCATATATATAGCTTAAAAGTTGTTGATTGATATTTATTGCTCTACTTTATAACAATTCATTAGATAAAAGGCAAGAGCAAACATGTTCTCTTTTTATCTTTATAAGAAAAAAGATGTGATGGGACTAATTAAAAGGTGGAATCTTTGAGTGGGTTTGTGTCATCATCTTTGAGTGGGTTTGCAAGTGGGTCTTTAACTGTTTTTGTGTAAATGTGCAATGATCTATCATAAATTGAGTTTATATATATATATATATATATATATATATATATATATATATATATATATATATATATATATTATGTAATGATCCCTATAAATATTGATATTTATATAAATGTGTAATGATCGGTAATATAATTGTTTTGTATAAAAAGTGTTTTTAAATAAGAAAATGTGTGTAACAATTATGAAATTGTTCTGAATGTTTTAATTGTAATAACAAATAGAAAAATATCTTAATTATAATAAAATTATAAGGTTTTGAAAAAATAGTAAATTGTTTAAAACAATGTTGTTACCAGTTTTAATTACGGTTGACAGCTGCGAATTCAATGAATATGTTATTCCCAACCACGATTTCAACTTATCTCCATGTCTTAATTCTTAATTAAGAACCATCGTAATCCAAGATAAATTCGCATTTGTCAGTCGCGAATTCATTGTAAATTTTCAGTTGGTAACCGTGAATTTAAGATGTACAATATTTTGTAAATATGTTCAGAAGTGCATTATTTTTATAAATATGCGTGTTTTAATTAAAAAAAACTCATAACTAATTAGTCCATGGTCAAACTTCTTAAAATTGTATTTGCTTTAGGAATGACCAATGATTCTTACTATATTTTTAATGAATAATGCTTTGCTTACTAGTGATTAACATTTAGGAGTGAAAGCGGTACGATTTGGTCGATAACGACTCCTTGCCAATACCAATACCAAAATCATAATCTATTTGCTAAAATCGTTTGTACCGAATTTACCAGTCGGTACACAAAAACAATAGTCAAAACCAACCGATTGGTATTTCGATAATTTTGTTTTGTTTTTAACCTTCCATATTATTCGTTTCTTTTTAAAAAAATTCCCATAAATATTAAAATTATAATTTAGTGTTATGCATTCGGTAAATATGGTAAAAGTTTTAGTACATAATAGTAAAATCATTTAAGTTAGTATTATGAATAACGTAAATTTGGCACAAGTTTTGGTATAAAATTTTAAACTCTTTTTATCCGGCTAAATGCATTTAGTGAATCTAATATAAATTGTAATACAAAATAATATGAGCATTATGTATAAACTAAATGGCATAATTAATTGTGTCAACTCCAAATCCATAGATTTAAATATCCAAAATAAAAGTTATAAACATTCGAAATTGTTTATTCCAATGACCAAAATAAAATAACACCGTGAAAACTAAACTAGAACTAACCACATTTTTTAAAATCAATTCTCATCCCTTCATTTTTCTACTTACTTCTCATTATTATAATCTTTTGCCTCCAATTTTTTCACCTATAAATTAGTGATTTTATTTTATAACTTCCAATTCTTATCCACATAATGAGCAGTGAGATACATATACCCCTAGTTTTGGATAGAAGCTCACAAATTAGTGGTTGAGAGACATGTACAGGATGTCATAAAATAATGCATCAATTTTTAATATTCTTCAAGATAAATTTTCTAATAAACTTTTGCGATAGTGGGTCGGAAAACTACATGAAACCTAGCATTCAACTCTTTAACAAACAACCGAAACCCTCCTTTTTAATAGAACCAAATTGAAGTTCGCAAGGAATAATCATTTTTCTTAAGAGTCTTGCAAGCTATGTATTGATCAAATTTCTAATTAGTTTTTTGAGTTATTTCTAAAGATAAAGTTATCTCTATGTCGGTTATTTCAGATTGTAAATATTTTTTACATCTCCTTCTAAGATTATTCCATAATTAAGAAGTTCCGTTAGAAGAAGGAGCATTAAAATTTTCACTACAGTGGACATAACTACAACTTCCAACATATTTACCGTCATCTAAATGTCTATTCATATTAGTCCAAACGAGAGAACTACCTTGTTTTTGTTTTATAATTTTAGTACCATATTTTGTCACCATTGGACTCGATAAATTGGTACGATAATATGCGGTAACTTTTGTATGGTAAATTCGGTACGATATATACGGTACGATAATATCTGTGAATCGGGTTTTTCTGTCTAGAAACCAAAACCAACCAAATCTTTTGCATTGTTTTCGATTTTGATAAATTGCATTTTTAGTATTTTGAAAAATAAAATCAGAACTAATTTTTTTCGGACCAAAATGGTACGGTATGGACCCAATTTCTTTGTATCTGAACTTCTTTGACTTTCGGTTCTCATGACTGGGGGATCGATCATATATTCAGTACTTACCCAGTGTTAATCATCGATATGTATGCGATGATCCATCCTTGACACAACTAAGGACCACAAAACTAAGGACCAGTACTTATAGGTAATTTAAGAGAAACTACTCAAAAATAATTTTTTTGAATTGATTTTTATATGTTGTTTAAAAATTCAGTTCAAAGTGATTTTTTTTGCTATCTTTATAAAAGAGATCAAACTATGTCACTTTAAAACTTCTTAAAACTAACATATTTTTACATAGTTTTATTAAAATAAAAATTATAAATTTTGAGATGATTTTTTTTGGATGGGGGGTTGTCCATGAAATGTTTAAACACTATTAAAAAAAATAAACTCAAAAATATTTTTTCTTACTATTTTTGAAAGTACGTTCGTAAATTGCCCATAAGTAGCGGTCCTTACTAGTGCCCAAATCTCTCTCTCTCTCTCTTTCTCTCTCTCTCACACACACACACACACACACACACGCATATATATATATATATATATATATATATATATATATATATATATATATATATATATATATATATATATATATATATATAGAGAGAGAGAGAGAGAGAGAGAGAGAGAGGAAGACTCACCTTCATCATGCACTATACATCACACCGTACATCACACCTAATTCTAGGCCCTAGAAAACCTTTTTTTTCAAATTTTATATTTTTCCTTCAAATTAACCTTCCAATCAACCTATATGAAAAAAATTAGGTCAAAATACATTTTGTAGCTATTTTTAAAAAATCCATAAAAAACTGCTGGCGCAGCTTATAAATAAGGTATTTTTAGCAGTTTTTTGTGGATTTTTTAAAAATAGCTATAAATGTATTTTGACCTAATTTTTTGCATATGTGTTTATTGAAAGGTTAATTTTAAGGGAAAAATATAAAATTTGAATTTTTTTTTATGGCCTAAAATTAAGTGTGATGCACGGGTGATGTATAGAGCATGATGTACTATAGCCTCTCTCTCTCTCTCTCTCTATATATATATATATATATATATATATTATTAAGATATTATCTAAAAAATCAAAAAAATAAACTAATTTATTTTGGCCTGATTTTTTTTGAGGGTATCCTTTGAATCTTTGGATACTCTCTAAAAGCAATCAGTCCAAAATATATATTTTTTATTATTTAAAAAATACCCTTATTTAGTGACCTCATATAATCCTAACTAACTAACTATATATATGTATGGAAAAAAAGGAAAAAAAGTATAATTATATTCCATATATTATACACACACATACATGTAGATTTTTTTTATATCTTTTCCATGTAAACTCACTCAATTTTTTTGTTGCTAGAAAATACCACTATATGTGATTTTCAATCTTTTAAATCATTTTCATAGGAGATCTGGACAAGTTTGTTTTATGTTCCTTTGATAAAAAGATTCATTCTATTCATAAAAAATATGAAATATTTATATCCTCTCCTTAAAAATGAAAACTAAGACAAGAGTTTTATGAAAATGAAAAAAAAAACCTTTATCGGATTTGAATTAATGACTTAAGTCTTTTTCTTAGGGCTTTTAAAGAGCGTGATTGTTTGGTTTAATATTTCACTTGGCTTGGTTATCAATTAGGGTTGCGATCATACCAAGTAAGATCTATGGTATTATCGACCAAAATTCTTATCCCAGTGATAATAGTAGACGATTGTATTGTGTTTGATGCCTCAATTAAGAGGAATTATGCTTCCCTTAGGGAAGACTTTGTTGTAAGTCTTAAATTGAACTAAATAATTATAACAACAATAGTGTGTTGCATGAACTGAAAGGAAAACAAATCTTTGTAAATAAAAGAAAAGAAAATGTGATTAAAGTAAAGAATTGCAAGAAAAATGTGACAACACATAATTTTTAATAATTAGGTTGATCAAGTCTATTTATTAAATAAAACAGTTTAATTCAATTTAAATATCATCCTTAGCATAAAATAAGAATCAATATAGAAGGATATATCAGAGTAGAGAACGATATGAGAAATCCTCAATGATCATATAATATGGATATAATCGATTACCACCTCTATGTAAAGTAAAAACTGCCTCACAACAACTAGTACAAGCCAAATCTCCCAAGTGTTGTATTTTCTATAAAACTAAGTACAAATGTTAGAAATGAAGTAAGCCTCATATATATCAATTATAAAGTAAATAATACTAAAGTAGGTTCAACACCTACATCTCCAAAACTCGATGGTGATTGAAATGAAAGACTCCGTACTCGAGTAAAAAATTAGGCCGGGTACACTAGAGCACCCGAAACAATACGACGGGTTATGCCCACATCAATAAGATAATAATTACGCACTCAAGTAGTAATACAATCAATCATGATTATAAATGATAATTTTACAATTATTAAATTAACTATTATACCCCACCCTTACTAGTGTAATTTTCTTTAAATTGTGCATTCAACAATAATATTTAAAATCCTCCAAGTTCCCATATTAGACGAAGAACTAGTAAATATAATTTTCACAATATGCATAACTGGGATGTTTTTCGAATAACGATGCCATAAAGAATATATATATATATGACTTAAATCTTTCATTTATAAATAAGGCACGTGAGAGTATCTAGCACCTTACACACGTGATGTAAAATGCAATTCATAACATAAATAAATCCCCATCATAAAGACAAATGAGAACACACTATATGGTTGACTTACTTGAGTTTGTGCCATATAGGAGTTCCAACTAGTTTGGATATCGAGACAAAATAGGATTAGATTTTTTATGAGTTACTCTATCTCAAAAAGGTATCCAAGCTTCATAAAAAAGGAATCCCAGTCCAAGCACCTCAAGTTTCACTTCAAAAGGTAAGTATTTTGGACCACGTTAGGACACACACTCTTCATATATGTGATATTATGTGTGAAAAATTTATTTGGTGGTTTAGCTTCATCAATTTTTTTTAAAGAGATTCATTTAGATAATTTTTTTAATCATTTGAAAAAATGTTATTATTTAATTAAAATTGAGTTTTTAAATCTTTGAGGAAAATTATAATTTCTTTTTATAAAGAAATCTCCGAGGGTGCAAATTGAATTTATCATAATCTTTAAATCGCATCTGATTTCTTGTTTTGGAAAAATGCATCTTGCGTTTCTTTTCTTTCAATCTGACAAGGTGAGGCTTTGATTATAACCTTAGATCCTTAGTTTATCTACGGTACAAAACCATACCAGCCTCAATCCTCGTGGTTTCTAATTCAGCCAATTAGCAACATTTTTTTCACCGCTTCTTTATATGCCCTTAGATTAACAATCTGAATCATCGAACCCGATCTTATCCCTTAGATTGAAACTGACTTTTACGAGTTGAGTATATAAGTTCTATTAGGGTTTCATTTTGTGATTGGGTGTGAGAATAGAGCGAGGACATCAAGTCTCAAGTTAGAGAAACCAAGAGTATAGAGAGAGAGAAGAGAAGAAGAGGTGAGAGAACTCCATAGACAGAGAGTAACAAAGTTTTTAGGAGATAAATCAAGAGAGATCGAGAGAATAAAGAGAATAATGAGAGCTGAGAAATCGAAACCCCCCATACATGGTTTCTTATCTTTAAAACCCAAATACACCATAGAGCTTTATTTTTTCTTAAACAGTAAACCCATATTTTTTAGAGTTAATATGTTTGGGGTTTATATGAGTTGGGGTATTGCTGGTTTGATTCAAGATTGAAGACCTCTTCAACAATAAGTCTCTCTAAGAACCATATTATTCACAAAGAAAATGTTTTTAGGTTCTTTTTATCTGTTTATTTGGATCTTGCTGTTGTTGTTATTTTGGATCCAATTTTCATAATCTCAAATATATTTTGAGAAATAAGACTTATTGTTGTGTATATATTCAGATATGGACATATATTTTTATTGTTTCAAAATACAATTTCATAATTAGTGAAATAATGTTGAACATAAATAAATTTTGAAACAAATTTTGAGATAAAAGATTTTAGGTCAGATCTGAAATTTGTTGAAGTCTATTATTCAAAAAAGATTTGAAATTATTTTCATATCATATAGATTGATTTGTAATTCGTAGGAATTTTTTGTATAATTGATTGAGAGATGTGAGATGCATTTCTGTATTTGGATTAATTCACAAACACTTTCACTCTCACACGGACACGAACACTTAGAGATTGTGGTTCTTGGTGAGATATATTATTTGTTGAGCTGCTATAATCAAGTGGATAAGGAAAACGTAAAGAAGCTGATTGAGGAAGATCATATCAAGTCAAAAGCCTTTGAGAGTGGAGTAACTCGTGTAGGTAATTTTCTGAACTTTGATTTAGGATCTTGTATTGCATGCTTAGTGTTGTAACTTGTGCCTTGTGATTTTAGTGGATTTTTGTTTTGTGGCATAGAGATCATCGTGGATGTTTACCTTATTTTAAGATTTTACCACGTTAAAAATCGCGTGTAAAATTTTCTTGAATGTTCTTAATTTCTTTTGTGAACATTATCTCACTTAAGACTTAATTGTGGGTTTTAGTTTTAAAAACCTAAGGTAATAAAACTAACAAATCTAGAGGACATATTCAGAAAACATTTAACACATCTTGTGTTATATTTTGAAAAGAGTTTTGTTCAAAGAGTTTGTTTTCGGAGTTTTCTCAACCTATAACATTTTGTTATTAACTTAGTAAGAAGTTTTTCAAGTGGTATCAAAGCGGGTTTACCAAAAGTTATTTTGATCCAGAAACTCCAAAAATTGTTTCCAAAATCTATTTCTGAATATGGATGAAAGATTTGAGAAGTTAGGTAACCTTTCTCGACAACCACTCTTTGATGGAAATGACTTCTCTTACTGGAAAGTACGAATGGTTTCTTTCATTCAAGGAACTCTTGGTGATGATGTTTAGGATATGATTCAAAATGGTTATGAACATCCAACTAAGTCTTTATCTGATACTGATCCCACAAGGGTTAAGAAACTTCTTAGCAAATTTACTACGACAGAGAAAGAGAAGTCTCTCGATAATAATAAGGGCAAGAATGCTATCTTTATGTCCATTAATGAGCATGAGTTTAAAATAATATCTATTTGCTCTACTTCTAAAGAGGCATGGGACACTCTAGTCACCGCACATGAGGATGATGAACGTGTTAAGGCAAAAAAAACACAAATGCTTATCCAAAAGTATAATACACTGATTATGGATGATAATGAATCCTTTGATGATTTCTACATTAGGTTAACCGATATTTTCACAAAATTATATGCAAATGGTATAACCTATAGTAGAAAAGAAATTGTTCAAAAGATTATTAGGTCATTACCTGCTGAGTTTGATAATAAGAGATATGCCATAGAAGAAGTGGACGACCAAAACCTGACTCCTGAAATGCTAAGTAGCAAATTAAGAAGTGTTGAGATGGAGTTAGAGTTTAAAAAACAAATGACTTCTCAAAAAAAGAGACTCACTTGATCTAATGTTGTGTTTTCATCACAATTCACTTCACCTACAGTCAATCCTGTAGACTTTGACCTTGACTTGAATGATGACTGTGATTTGGATCATCTTGACAATCAAATAGCTCTTATGAGCAAGAATTTCAAAAAGGTGATCAAATTCAGAAATGCATTAGCCGATAAACAAGGTAGACAAAATTATTAAGGTAATCAAAATCACAGAACTCATGAAAGATATAATAACAAAAGGACCTATGACAATAGCAAACCTAAGATAGACATGAAAGATGTCAAATGTTATGGATGTGGAAAAATGGGACATGTTGCTAATAAGTGCCCAAATAAACCTTCCAACAATATTAGGGCTATATTGTGTAAGACATGGGATGACTCTTGTGATTTTGATGAAGATGAAACTGAGTCAACCCATAATTATGAGTCCTTTATGTCATTATATACTAGGATCATATACCATGATGATGATGAATGTGTGACTACTCATGAATCTATTATACCTATTGTTGCATATATTGATGAAAATGTTGTGACTGTTGATGATGAAAACAACATTGATAGTGAAAGATTAATGGTGTGTCAAAATGAAAGCATTGTCGTTAAACTTGAAGTGTTTATGAGTTCCACATATGAAATGAACGATATAGGAGACACTTCACATGACACACTTAGCGAGTTCGATAACGATTTTCTAGATCTGCGTAAGCTATACGCTAAAACGATTAAGAAAAGTGTTCATCTTGAAAAAATGGTTAAGCTTATGAATGAGCATATTGATTTACTTAACCAGATTATTAGGAAGAACGTTGAAGAGTTTACAACACAATGTGTTGCCCATGAGACTGAAACTAGGGAATTTTTCACAAAAATAAAAGATCTTTTCGAGAAAAATAAAATTTTGGAATAAAAATATAAGTCTACTTTAATTGAACTTGAAGAATCTAAGAAAAAAGTTTCCAAGGTGTTTAAAAAATTCTTACACTTTGAAACTCAAGCTAAATCCTACGAAGAAATTGTTGTAGGAAGCAAGTTTGATTCTGAAGACAAATCTGGTTTTAGATTTGGAGAAAAAGTTTATACTAGAAAAAATGTTTCTCCTGAAAATGTTGTTTTTATAAAACAAGGCCAGAATCTTCAGAACACTCAGAAAGAAAATTATTTTAAAAATGTCTCTAAGGAAAAAAAAGTGATTGTACTCAACAACCCAAATCTAATGGTCCACTGAAGTACATCTGTTCTTCTGTTAGAAATCATTATCAGAAATCCAAAACCAATGACACCTAGACGCCGATTCCTATTAGGGATAAACTAATTTTCAAAGACTTTAGTAATAAAGTCAAGTCCTCCACAAATCAGTACTGTTCATATTGTGATGTCTACGGCTACTCCATTGTCGAATATTTCAAAAGAGATTGTATACACATACTTATTCAAACTTTAACTATTCTAGAAAGAGTAGGAATACTTATGTTCTCCGAAGACAGACCACTCACAAATCTAACCATAAAAAGAAGGGTGGACCTAAAACTAAGAAGAAATCATTTAGAAAGACCCAACAAAATGTTAATAAATCAATGGCCAATAAAACTGTCAAAACTAGGCCTATTTGGATTAGAAAAGATGACTTGTTACCTCGGATCAAGTGCAACATTGTCATATCTGCTTTTAAGGCTCAAAGAACTTCACCTGGATGGTAGCTTAACTCCGGATGTTCTAAACATATGACCAGAGATGAAACAAAATTAACAAACAAAATAGACTTCCTTGGAGATAGTGTTGTGTTTGGTGATGGAGTTTCGTCTAAGATCATAGGTAAGTGAACATTGTGTGCGAAAGGTCTTCCCGATTTAAATGATGTCCTCCTAGTTAAAGGTCTCTAGGCTAACCTACTTAGCATAACTCAATTTTGTGATTCCAATCACACTGTTACCTTTTCAAAAAGTGATTGCAAAATTCTTGATGAAAAGGGAAACTATATATTAACATGAATAAAAAATGAGGATAATTGTTATACAGTCACTCCTAAGTCTGAATCTTGTAATATTTCCAGATTATAAGATGCTAATCTTTGGCACAGTATATTGGGACATACAAATTTTGACAATCTTCGTAGGTTAAGTTCCTAAGAAATTGTTAGAGGATTGCCTAAAATTAAAATTCTTTTAATCATGTCTGTGGTCCGTGTTAGGAAGGTAAAATAAGTAAACCCTCTCATAGGAAAGTTAAAAATGTTTTAACTACAAAACCTTTGGAACTAATCCACATGGACCTTATGGGTCCTTCTCGAAATGTCAACTTTTGTGGCAACAGTTACATACTTATTTTTGTGGATGAGTACACACGATATGCATGGGTATACTTTATGAAAAATAAATATGATACCTTCGATGAGTTTTTAAAAATACTTTTAAGAATAGAGAATGAGAAGGATACCCAAGTATGTCGCATCAGAAGTGACTGAGGTGGAGAATTCAAAGATTTTGGTGTTGCAAAATATTGTATAAGAAATGGCTATAAACATGAATTTAGTGCGCCTAAAACACCTCAGCGGAAAGGCATTGCTGAAAGGAAAGATAGAACTTTACAAGATATGGCTAGGGTTTTGCTACATACGAAAAATCTACTTAAATATTTTTAGGTTGAAGCTATTCAAATATCATTAATCGTGTACACATTAGGAAGAATTCCAAACCTCTTGATAGTATTAGAATTGAATATATTCTTAATGCCATTGGTATGATAGTTCTTACTTAATTCAACACATAATTCATATCCTCGGTAGTTTCATGCTAATAGTTGGTTTTTGAGGATTTAGGGCATGAACGTTTCTCAAATAACAAAATATGCCTCCTAATATATGTTTTATGTGGAGACCCTTGTATCTTCCCTTGTATATGTGATTGCTTATGTTGACATATTATATAATATTCTCTTAATTTATATTCCTTTACCCCGTTGTATATTTGAGCAAAATTGGAGGAGAGGAACTTGAGTACCTGTGCTACGATGTTTATCGTTTCTAGTACTAACTCAACTAATATGCCATTAAGTGTTTATCTTTTTCAGGAATTTTTCAGACCCGATTGTATAGCTTGCCCTATTTATTTGGGTATTGATTTGTATTGTAGTTGAGTAATGTATTTTCTTCTCTTATTTTCGGTTCTAGGATGGGAATGGGTAGTTAGATATTTTTGTATAGAAAATCTAGGAATTTTCATTTTTACCCATGAGTACAGGATACTCAAGGGAATTTTGTCTCTAATATTCAAAGGGGGAGATTAAGAACACATTATATGGTTGACTTACTTGAGTCCGAGCTATATATGAGTTCTAACTAGTTTGGATATCGAAACAAAATAGGATTATATTTTTATGAGTTACTCTATCTCAGAAAGGTATCCAAGCTTCATAAAAAAGGAATCCCAGTCCAAGCACCTCAAGTTGCACTTCAAAAGGGAAGTATTTTGAACCACATAAGGACACACACTTTGCATATATGTGATATTATGTGTGCATAATTTATTTAGTGGTTTAGCTTCGTTAATTTTTTTTTAAAGAGATTCATTTAAATCATTTTTTAATCATTTGAAATAATGTTTTTGTTTAATTAAATTGAAATTTTAAATGTTTAAGTCTAAAATTATGATTTCTTTTTATAAAGAAATCTTTGGGGGTTGCAAATTGAATTTATCATAATCTTTAAATCGCATCTGATTTCTTGTTTTGGCAAAATGCATCTTGCATTTTTTTTTCTTTCAATATGAGAAGGTGAGGCTTCGATCGAAACCTTAGATCCTTAGTTTATCTATGGTACAAAATCGTACCAGCCTCAATCCTCGTGGTTTATAATTTGGCTAATTAGCACCATTATTTTCACTGCTTCTTTACATGCCCGTAGATTAATAGTCTGAATCATCGAACCCAATCTCGTCTTTTGGATTGAAACCAACTTTTGTGAGCTGAGTATATAAGTTTTATTAGGGTTTCGTTTTATGATTGGGTGTGAGAATAGGGAGAGAACATCAGGTCTCTAATTAGAGAAACCGAGAGTATATATAGAGAGAAGAGAAGGGGCGGTGATAGAACTCCATAGACAAAGATCAGTGGAGTTGTAAAGAGATAAACCGAGAGAGATCAAGAGCATAAAAAGAATACTGAGAGCTGAGAAACCGAAAATCCTCCATACACGATTTCTTATCTTTCAAACCTAAATACACCAAACACCTTCATTTTTTCTTAAATAGTAAACGCATATTTTTTAGAGTTAATATCTTTGGGGTTTATGTGAGTTGGGATATTGCTGGTTTGATTCAAGATTGAAGACCTTTTCAATAATAAGTCTCTCTAAGAACTATATTATTCACTTAGAAAATATTTTTAGGTTCTTTCTATCGGTTTATTTGGTATAACAGCCCATATTTGGGAGAATATGAAAATTAATTATATTGGTGATTTAGGAATAATTTGGAGAAATTATTCAATTCGAATGATTTAAATTTAATTTATTTAGTTTAAGTGAATTTCACGTGTGCCATAATTTGAGGTGAAAATATGATGATTTTAAAAATAACTTGAATGGTTAATTTCACGCATACTGTAATTTGAGGTGAAAATAAGATGATTTGAAAAGTAAATTGAATGGTGATTTTGAGGTCATATTTGATTTTGAAAGGGTCGAAATAGTTGAAAAAGTGTACCCGGGGGTATAGTTTGGGTCCCGAGATGATTTTAGGTCAACCCAACACTGTTTAAGGGCTTTTCGATCATTTGGGAGTTTGTGGTTTAGAGAACTCCGAAAATGCTAAGTCTTATATCTGATATTTGAGAAAGGAACTAGGGTTAGCACAATCATAATAGAAGAGAAGCAAGAGGAGAGGTAGATGAAAAGAAATCCAAAGGTTCCTACACAGTTTTTCACCCCAAACGAAACAGAATCGAGATCGGAGCGAGAGGAGAACCACCACACCATATTATCAATGAATTTAAGACTTTATATTAAGAGGAAAGTATTTAAATAGCAATTTATACTAAGCACGTTATAATACCCATGTAGATTAGGGTTTGATTTCATGCTTTTGGAAGTTTTATATGAATTTGGGAGCGTTTAATTTATAACCTAAAGTAGGAATGTATGTAGAGATGTTTCTTAATGATGATAATATGAAATCATTGGGTTTGGTTTGGTTAATAAGAGAGAAATCTGAGTTCTTGCTTAATAAAGATGATGAACATGAGAAAACTAGGGTTTTATGTTTATCAAAGGAGAATTTGATTCTTGGATTGAATCTTTGAAGTTATTTGGGTAAACTTTTCATCGAAAATTATCCCTATGTGAAGATAAAATAATATTTGATTATATTTGATGATTAATATTGAATCTTGATGCATTCTTGGTTGAAGAACATGAATCTTGAATGACTTAGGGTTTAATTAATGAACACAAGATGTAATTTTGCCAAAAATTTTGACGTACTTTTAAACGTATGCCATTTTAACTGCACTCAGAGTTAGAGTGATATACATACATTTTTGGAAATATCTATGTCTTATATTTCTAATGAGCTTGGAATCAGGTCAATCGGAGTTCTATAGATGGAGTAATAAATGTTTTACTATAAGGCGTTTGATCTGCCAGTATAACAATCTGCCAATTTTTTTTGATGTAACTTCAAACATATCCCATTTCAATTACCCTTAGAATTAGAGTTCTATACATATATGTATGGAAATCTCTATCTCTTATATTTCCAATCATCTTTGAATCATGTCAATCGGAGTTCTGTAGAGGGAGTAATCAACATATTACCACAGGGTGTTTAATCTGCCAGAAAATTTATGACTCGATTCGGTTTACCAGATTTTGACACTTTTCCATTTTTAAGGCCATAACTTGCAGATAACTATCGGGGGAATTTTCAAAACATATTTAGAATATAATGTGGGATATATTGTATGAAATTATTCCTT
The DNA here is from genome assembly GCA_949130495.1 of Sambucus nigra. Classification (NCBI taxonomy): domain Eukaryota; kingdom Viridiplantae; phylum Streptophyta; class Magnoliopsida; order Dipsacales; family Adoxaceae; genus Sambucus; species Sambucus nigra. The sequence continues at coordinate 214,344,688 of OX422214.1, read as the reverse complement.
GATAGGTTTGAGACTTAGTCCGGTATGCGAGAGTTAAGGCTAAGGCTAGTTTGGCTTAATTATTAATATAATAATTTAAGAGAATGAAAATGAACTGTGGAGAGGAGAAGGGAAATTATGAGGTAGACCAGTAGGACAATTGTGGATTAACTACTGAATTAAATTAGGGGGTAACAATAGGCCCTTCGGGTAAAGAATAATACTCGGGAAGATACGATAGAGAGTATTATATCAAATAAAATTGTACAGTGAGCATTAGAGAGAAAAATACTACATACGGGTGATAATCATAAGTTGAGTGTATACTTATTGGATTGATTTTTATAGTTTGAGTGTATACCTATACGATTTTATTATTATAGGTCGTGTGTGTACCTATATTAAATATACATATGGATAGGTTCTGTGTATGCCTAGTATGAATTATTATGTGTCTGACACACCTACGCTGGTTGTTATCGAGGGGAGGTTCTGCGTCGTGGACGGTCTTATCCTGATGAGTCTATTAGGGGGATTTTAGACTTGTACCCAGAACATAGGACCTTAGATACGTACTATCTGAGAGTATGATAATTTCAACGGTTGAATTGGAGCGTAGGTATGTGCGTGACCCATTTGGCTGTGGACTATGTTCGCCTCCAATATGTGTGATTTGTATTTTGGGTTCGAGGAGACATGCCTAACCATTTGTCCTTAATATAGTATGAGAGATAATTGGACTGATAGCAGAGTACGCGAATGTGCATCACGGTGGCCAGACCGGTGGATTCTATATTATATATATATATATATAGTATGTGTGATATATATATGCTTGGATGTTTTCTCCTACTTATGTGTGACAGTAGTGAGGCTAGATAGTGTCTATCTAAACAAATATTTATCTACTTATGTGGGATAATATTGAGACGATATAGTATGTATCTAAAGAACGATTAATCTACTAAAGAGTAAATAGTAAGGAGATTAGATAGTGTAAATCTAAATAATGATGAATCTACTAAGGCGTAAATAGTAGGAAGATGGATGGTGAATATCTAAAATAAAGTTTAAGTAAAGAAAATTAAATGGTAAGTCTTGAACCATAAAATATGTGAAATGGTAACGTGGGTTTAATAATAACAGAGGAGAGATGTTAGTTATTAAGGGTATTCAGTAGCTTCTTATATGGGCGGTACGAGTAAGTTAAGGAGAATCTTAATTATGATTAAATGGTAGTTCAAGATATTCAGTAACGTACTGTTTGGGTGGTACGGGTGAGCTAGACTGATTTGAGGCTTATTAGATATTGGAGACCTAATTAGATTGGTTAGCTTGACTAGGTGGGACGTAGGTGTTCACTATAGATGAGAGGTGAGGAAACTCAAGGGAGTGTCTGCAGTCTAACATGTGTATCTAATAACTGTTCATTTAAATTGATATTTAAATGCTTAAGAAATATTTTCAAATGATTATTACATGGGCTCTGACTCGTACTTACAAAAACCATTTTCCAAAACCTTTAGGTGTCCAGCCATAGGGATGCCAAGCAGGATGATCTGTTACAGGGATGCGTAGCTGCAGCACTTGTGGATGCTTGCAGGATTTGGAATTAGACGCTTCAGTTTCTTCATTCCTAGTATAGGGTGCAGTTCAGTATTTCATTCGGGCGTGTTGGCCCTCAGTTATTTCTTTATGGCAGTCAGACTACGTATTTGCATATTATTTATATTGGACTTTTATTTGGATTTGGGAACCTATGGTTTATTCGGTATTATTTTATATCCGTTGCTTATCAGATGATTGTTCAGATTATTCATTTATTACATGGATGGTTAGTTATTATATTTGTTTCCAGATATTGTTTTGTTTAATAAAAAGATAAAATTTGGCACCAACTTTTTTGAATACTACGTGGTTAGTAAATGTTTTAAAAAGTTTTCGACAGTGATGCTAAGAATGAACCAAATGGAAATCACTACAGGTTCTAGTGTCCTTAGGATATGCACGGCTTTTTACGTTTTAACATAGGGTTATTTGATATCACTACAGGAAAATGGACTTTTTTCGGCAATTATTTTGCGGCATTTTTTAAAAATGTCGGGAAAAAAGTAGTTGCCAGCCTTTTTAATCAAGTGCTGAAAATTTATGGGATTTTTATCTAGTGATCTTACTATATGGGAATTATTATAAAAATGCTGGGAAATTTATGTCATTTAAAAAAAAATCAAGAAAAAATAACGCCTGATATTTCGCCAATAATATTGGCGCCCTAGTGTTTTCTCTATCCCGCGCATTTTTTCACCCCAAAATTAACGCATCCCCTAATCGACCTACCAGATACCTCCGAACATATCAAATTGAAAACCCAATCCTCCAAGTGTTGTGCGATCTCTGCTCTTCTTCCAAAATATCATATAGAAAAATATGAAGCTACTTTGTGTATGACGTTGAGGTAACAATTCTTACCCTTTCTCCTCCTTTTTTGGTGCGATCCAAGACAAAAAACTAAATATTGATTAAATTTATCACAAGTTTTATTGACTTGAAGGTGTCATTCTTGTTGTTTTACTTGATTTGTGTTTCTGATTATATTTGTTTATGTATTTCCGTCAGTGTTTTTATGTATGTTGTGTGAGTATGTTTGGAACATATAAATTTCTTTACACCATTGAAAAGGAAAGATTATTTCCTTTGCTTTGCCAATTTATTTATACTTGAGTTAAAAGTTAATTTTTTGTGTGGCTATTATGTGAGATAATACCCAATTGTTTTCCTTAATGTCAATTTATTTTTTTAAGGCTGAGATTGTGTAGTGAAATTTTGTGTATAGGTCAACAGATATTTATAAGATTTGTGAGATTCTGGAAATGGGAGTTTTTTTCTCAAGTTTAAAGGTATGTTATTTGTATTTGATAGCTCCATTGTTGTTTGTTAATTCATCCATGTTCTTCCCTTTTCAATCCACTTCTTGTTAAAGACTAAATTCAAGAATATTTTCTCCTCCTTTTTTAGTGATTCTAAAAGATATATTTCCTTGCGAGATAAGAGAAAAAAATGATAAGACATCAGTAATGTGAGGGATCAAGTTTTAAAGAATGGTTCTCAAGAGTTGATTTAATGGATCAAGTCTACAAAATGGTTCTCACAGACTTCAACTATTAAAAAAAGCGTGTGGAGGAGATTCGTGAAATTTGACATAATTGTAAATTTGATGTGAAGAGGTACAAGTGAGACTTTAAAAATGTAGGATTCGAGTGCGTTGAGAAATAAATTAATAATATAAAAATAAATTATATTGTTCCTTTATTTTTTGTAGAGGATACATTGGGTTTTGTACGAATTAACAACTACCTTCATTTGTGTTGAACATAAGTATAATTGACCATAAAAAAGGATGTAGGATGTAAGTGATAATATAATTTGCAAAAAATATTTTTTTCCCCAATACATAATTTCATCTATCGTAAAATCTAAACACGCGTCAAACTTTTCAAAAGTCCCTGGTATATGTCATTCTGAAACTTAAGTCCAGAAGATGTTGAAATGTCGAATCTTAAATCTCTCATTATCTCGGTCCAACTCTCATCCTCTCTCCTTCTCAAAGTTCCATCCAATATAGAATATATATTCTCATACAAAAAGGATGTTGATCCGAAAAATATAACCAAGCTTGGTTAAGCTTCGAAAAATCAGGATTCTTGTAGATTACATGAAGAATCCGTTATTAAATTTAATTGAAAAAATTTGATTCGCGGTGGGCGCGAATCGGAGGATAATTAGTGGAGAATTACACCCGCTTCGGATTCACTTCCATTTCGATCCATACGTCATAGTTTGACAACATTGATGGTTTTATTTAGGTGGTGACAATTTTTGATGTAATAACACATTTTTGCCAACCGTATTATAATACCGCAAGGTAACACTATTAATAAAAGATCTAATTTTAAATTCATTATTACAAAAACTTAGTACTCAAATCCAAACTAAACAACACAATAATGACACGAGTAACCCGAATTTCCACCCCTTGTTTTAATACTAGTATCCTTTATACTTTTTTTTAATATAAAAGGGACAGAACCCTCTAGAGTAATATAACAAAACTAGGATGGAAAAGCCCCATCTCGTCGGCTCACAAGCAAGAGAAGATACATATACGATTGAAAGAACAAGGCTCAAGAAGAGCTAAAGAAGCCCCAACTACTGAGAATTTATTTCTTTTGACTCTGAGGGTAGGCATGCCGAGCTGGTCCAATCTGAGTAAACCATGTATTTCCTTGGGGAAGTTATGAATATCATCGGGGGCGATAGATTTCCTACTGTAGCATCTGAAATTAGCAAGAAGATCAGCTATCATATTGCCTTCTCTGAAAATATGAGTAAAACTTACATTGTCGCATCTGATGGTGTCCAAAACTTTTTGAAGAGTGATTTTGATAGGCTAAGGGCAAGAAGTCTTTTATTGCATAATCTCTACTAGCACTTTACAATCTGATTCAACTATGATGCCATAATGAAAGAGGTCCGTACATTCCATTAAACCCAGTAAGATCGCATACACTTCATCTTCGATATTAGATTTTTCACCCAATAATCTAGCAAAACCTTTCAAGAATTTTCCATTAGCGTTTCTCAGAACTCCTCCAATTCATATATATGTGTGAGACATTTTAACTTGCTTACATTTACTCACCTCCTCACACAGAAGAGCGATACACTTACCCTAATCTCGAGAGTTCATTTGAGAGAGATATATTCCGTGAGATTTGAAGTTGAAGCGTTGATTCCGACAAGGCAATCTAGGAATTACTCTTGTGATACTCGACCCGTTTTGACTGATTCACACACACACATTGAGTTCTAGGAAGGATGTGTCTTGAGTATTTACTTAGCTTAATCTTTTTACACATTCTAGCTTGTATTTCTGATTTCATTTTTCTTGTGATGGATTGTGCTATTATTCTACATCTAATAAGAGAATGACTGCCCTTCAATAAATTTTTGCAAAATAAGAATTTTGTGGGTATATTCCCTGCAAACCCTCACGAGACATAACTCGTCCTGTAGGGCAACATATAGGTTTAAAGGCTTGTTGCACATGCTAAGTGCAATCGCAAGTGCCCGCAAAAGTGGTACACTTTTGGTTACTTATCTTTCTCTTTCTCTCTATCTTATTGCTCGAGGACTAGCAACGCTCTGTTTGGGGATGGTGTGATAAGCACCCAAAACTGTACAATTTATACCCCAAATAAATGTACTTTAGTTGCTAATTCTCGGTAATACGGGTCTTATGTGCTTAATTGTTCAATATGCAGGCTTAATTGCAGTTGCGTTGTCAAAAACGATAAATCAAGGCAATTTGCAGTTAAATGGAGATAAATTACCAAATTCCCCGAGCCTAAACCTAGCCTAAACCTACCTTAAACCGTGTGCGTGTTGAGTTTGTGTCATTTTATTATTTTTTTTAGATTTTTAGTTTGAGTCATTTCTATTTTTTAGGATTTATTTTGTATTTTATAGGTTTCATTTTCTATTTTTCTATTAGTATAATTTTATTTTATTTTGATTTTTATTAATTTTTAATTTTTAGTTTTATTAGGATTAGATTTGTTTTAGGATTTCATTTAATTTTTTTTTTATTGATTTTACATTTAATTAGAATTTTAGTTTTAGCTTTATTAGATTTTATTTTTATTTTTATTTTTAATTTGATTTGAGTCTTTATTTTATTTTAGAATTATATTTTATTAGATTTTTATTTTATTTTATTAATTTTATTTTATTAGTGTTATTTTTTTAGGGGTTCAAATTAAACACATACACATAATCCCACCTACACACTATCCTACACCCTCATCCTCACCCATATTCCCTATACCCTCACCTAGGGGTGGTAAATGGACGGATACAGATAGGATACCATGTTTTCCATATTCGTATCCGCTATCTGAATGTACTATCCGTATCCGTATCCGTCCGGATAGTTAAAACAACTATCCATATCCGTATTCGCTCGGATACCTCGGATTCGGATAATATCTGTATCCGTTTACATTATTTAGCCATCGCAAAAAATAACAATTAAAATATCCAATCCAATGAAATCCAATCCAATCCAAATAAATATATAACAAAGTTACTGCCTCGTAATATCAACAATTATGGATTCCATAATAATAGTATCATTCTATAATGATAATATGGCTTAAAGTCATCCATAATTTACAACCATATAAGTTTAAAGCCATCCTCCAAAAAAAATAACAGTCGCATTCTATGACAGTAGAAATAAATATGCACCTTTTAGATTAATCAAATTTATTGAGAATGATAACCTTATGGATCTTTTGTCTTCAAAACATACTGATATTTTATTTTAATAAATATACATTTTGATTTAATATATAATATACATGTTGGTAACTTCAATTCTCATCACAATCAAAATCATCTCTTTACTATTCTATTTCTTTCTTACATTCTATTATGTGTCTCTCTTACATTCTTTTATGTTTCTCTCTTACATTTATTTATAATTAAGAAAATTAACGAACAACCACATGAGAGTTTCTTTTCTCTTGTTTTGTACGAAAGAGAAATGAAACGAATTTTTTTTTAGTGGAATATATGTTCTTTAGTCGGTGTATGTTGTGTGTGATAGGGTTCATTGCAACTTCAGTGTAACTCAAAGATAATATACCTAATAAAATAATAATACATGAAATTTTATAATATACCCAATAAAATAATAACTTTAGGATGTTTTTGTTTTGAGTGGAGTATGTGTTTATTTTGTTTTGGGAAATAAACGATTAAGTTTTTTTTTAATATTTATTTATTAGTAATACTAATACTAATATTATTAGTAATATTTTAAACATATGTTTGACGGATACGGATATCCGGTAAAACGGATATTCGATAAAATGGATACTCCGCATCGGATACGGATTATCCATGTCGAATACTAGTACTATATGTATCCGTATCTGTTTTCTCGAATATTTTTATAGAGTATCCATATTCGTATCCGCTTTCATATTTTCGGATAAATATCCGCAAATTCGGATTCGAATATCGGACGGATGCGGATTTTCGCATATCCGTTTACAACCCTACCCTCACCCCACCTTATCCCTCCTACCATCTTCTTCAACCTCTCACCACTCTTTCTCTCACCCACACAAACCCACATCCTCCATCATCAAACCAACACACCAAAACACCATTAACCTCACCACTCTCTCTCATCAAACCCAACCACCTGCACATACCCCCATTCCCGAAACCTCCACCACCATACCATCTCACCTGTGACTCCAAGTCCGGCGATTCCCGCCCTCATTTCCGGTGCACCAACCTCCGGCCTCTCTCTCAGCAACCCGACCTCTCCTTATGCCTCCCTACCGCCGGCCTTTCCCCCTTCAACCGCGAGCCATAGCCACCCCTTATATCTCCGGCGATTCCGATCCCCCTCCGGCTGCTTACCCCTTGCATCTCCTATACCGGCAGCAGCTCCAGCGCCGGCGAGCTCTGCCCGGACTCTATAGCTCCGGCATCGACCCTACTCACCTTCCCAAGACCCGAACCAAAGCTTTGACCCATTTCATCCGGATTCAAACCCCGATCCATTTCCCAAACCAAAAAACAAATCAGCAACCCAAACCCATGACCCTCTCCAATCCTTTACCCACATTCAAATCCAAAACCCACTTCATATTTAACACACCATATACCCATTTCCAAAGCCATGGCCCTACACGATTTCTCTTAGCTGCCAAAATAAAAACCCATGTGACTTAAACCACTTAAACCATTTTACCAATTTTACCCCCAACTCTTCTTACCTCACCCAAATTCCAAAACTACCCCAAATCAGATTCTACCGTCATTCACATTATCATAACCCTCACCCACTCTTTCCACATGACCTCACCCTTTCCATGCTCACTCAAGTCAATTCCCAAAATTACCCATGCTCCATGTGCCTACTATAAATGAAGATGAAGACCCCATTTTAAATCTATCTAGAGCTTTTAGGAGAGAAGAATAAAGAGAGAAAATTGTAGAGAGAATTATATAGAAAAACACCATTTTAATTTTTTTAGTAGTTTAGTTGTTTTTTCATAAATTGAGTGTTGTAATTAATTGAGATGATTGAAGAATTGAAGAATTAATGCAATTGAAGGCAATTTTGGTTTGATTACTCCTCTCTAATTTTCATTTTATGCTCTTATTTGATTCTAATTTTTATTGGATGATGATTATGGAGGGCTAATCACCTCATTCAAGAGGTGATTGAAATTTTCATGAGTCCAAATCAAATTAGTTTGTAATTTTAATTTTGATAATTTCCTTTGAGTTGTATATTTGATCCCCACTTTATTTTCACATTGAGAAATGAAAAATCAACCTTGACAAAGGTATGAAAATTTAATTAATATTTGATCAAGTGGTTTAAGCTAGAGATAGACCTATCATTTGATTTTAATATTAATCTAATTTTCATCTACTCTTGATTTCATTAATTTCTTTCAATTTAAAATTAGTTGGACAAATTCTTCCTAGGGGATGATTTTTTGATTAATTTTAATTCAATTAGAGTAGTGCTTGTGGGAATTAAATTTGCTTTTCTAAAAGAGTATTTAATTAATTCACTAGTTTAATGAGAATTAGATTTTGAATTAATTAAATATTTTGGAAATTGATGAAATTAAAATAATGCAAGTTTAGTTGATTTGGGGAATTGAGGGTGGATTTCTCTTCCCTTGAATATTTTTCTCTCATTTAATTACACTTTCACTCATTTCCATCACTCACTAGTATTTTTGTCACACTTTATTTTAGTTTGATTACTCTTATTTTTGTTATTAGTCTTAGTCATATTCACTCATCCTCAAAACTTGTTTTAATATTGAAAAAGCATTAAAAAAAATAGAAAAATATAAAACAAACAAAAAAATAATTAAAAAAAGTGACTTGCACAAAATTTTCTCTTATGTGTTTCATCCTTGAAGTTGGTTCGATAATCCCTTACTTACCTCTATATTTTTAGTGTTTTATATTTGACATAGTGTGGGTACCCGAAATTTAGAACTATGGGCCTGGACGAGTAGCCCAGTCCTGGCGGCCCAAAGTCCAGGCCCCTCATCTTTTATAATTGATCCAGTCTCCCCCCACGATCCCATGAAGGGAAGTTATGGGGGAAATGGAAAACGTGGAGGAACCCATCACCCCCACTCATCTACATGCACATGTATATATTAAACCCTAGGTCCGGGGCAAAAGGACAAGTTGTATTCTCTGTAATCACTCTCCGGAGTATATAGAAATAATATCGACTGCACCACCGTGGATGTAGGCACATCTTGGCTGAACCACGTACATCCTTTGTTGTGTGATTGTCATCTTGTATTCCTTGTTCTCTTCTTGATAATCTTTCTCTCATATTTATTTGTGCTACATAATAATTGCATCTACAATTGGCGCCGTCTGTGGGAACCGTTCATCTTTCCCTGAGAAGAGCCCACATCAAGAAAGGAGTTTAAGATGTCTGGTCACAACAACAATGCCCCCCAAGCAGGAAATATTCAAGAGCCACATGCTCCTCGCAGGATTAGGTCTGAAGTCCGACGTTCAGATCAGAGAGATCGCCTGGAAAGACCAGCCTCAGAAGAAAGTCAGGGACCAATGAGGTCCACGCAGATATCCAGGTTGATTGATGCGTACGAGGCAAGGCTCCACGAGTAGAGAGAGTCTTCTCGCAGATACGAGGCTGAGAATGATCGCTTGAAAAGAAGACTGGAAAGACTAGAAAGGGAGCTTCGTCCTGATAATCGGAGACGCCCATATCGCACTCCTAGCCCTCAGGCGAGCAAGTCTCGCAGCCGAGGAAGGAGCCCTAGGCGAGAATCTCAAAGGGACGAAGGAGGCGAGTCAGAAGACCACCTCCGCGAACAGCTGCGAAGAGCTCGCCGCTACCAGAGCCCTGCTCCAAACGACGACCTCCGCGAACAGCTGCGAAGAGCTCGCCGCCACCAGAGCCCTTCTCGCAGCGACGGGATCATACGAAACATGGTCCGTAGGGAGATGGACCAGCATCCCGCTCACCACGGGACAAGATCAACTAGAGAGCTCGCAAGGCAAGCTCTCAAAACCCAGATGAAGTCACCTTTCACAAGAGAAATCGAAGAGGAGGAAGCTCCCAAGAAATTTTCCATTCCAAGGTTCAAGGTTTACGACGGAAAGACTGATCCCATCGATCACGTCAGGCAATACCGACAGGCCATGACCCTCTGGAGTCACCGGGATGCCCTGATGTGCCGTATTTTCCCCTTGAGCCTTCACGATGTAGCACAGAAGTGGTTCGAAAGTCTCCCCCACCGGCCGATCAAGAATTTCAAATCCCTAGCCGAACTCTTTACGGCCCGATTCATTACCAGTAGCTCCCATCCCAAAAGGATGGATGCTCTACTGACAATGAAGAAAACGCCTCAAGAGACCCTCCGAGAATACGCGAAGAGGTACTGGGAGTTATTCAATGAGATCGAGGACTGCGCGGAGGAGGTGGCAGTGGCCTCCTTCAAAATTGGGCTCCCTAGTTCTTCCTTCCTCTACCAATCCCTGACGAAGAAGGAAGCTATGACTATTGACGACCTTATGGACCGAATCGAGAAATACGCAAAGGTGGAAGATGTCACCCACTCTAATACAGGAGAAAACGGTCGAGCTAAACTCACTACCAAGGTAGGTGAGAAAATTGAGAACCAGAGGAAAGGAGGAAAGAACGGGGGCAAAAATGGCTCCAAAAACGGAGAGAACCAGGACGCATCGAAAGCATTCCAGGCGGTCAACACCGTCTTCAAAGAACCAATTTACAAGGTTCTCACGAAGATTAAGGATGAGCCATTCATCAAGTGGCCCAGGAAGATGGAGGGAGATCCCTCGAAGAGGAACAATGCATTGAGATGCTCTTTTCACAAAGAGGGAGGGCATAAGACCGAGCACTGCAAATCTCTTAAGTCTCACCTCGAAGAATTGGCCCAGTCCGGGCATTTGAACGACTTTATGGAGAAAAGGGCAGAAAAAGTGACTGCCAACAGAGAGATGAGACCCGACAATGTGTTGGAGGATGATGCTGGACACGAGTTCGCCGTAATTCACGGAGTATCTGACGTCAAGAAGATACAAGGGAACTCAGCTCAGCTCGAATGGAGATGAAAAAACTTACAGCGGTAATGCAGGCCTTTCAAATCGATCCAGTAAAATCACAGTCAGGAAAGCGTTGACGAGCAGAGGACGTCAACTCTAGCAAGCATATTGTTTTCACGGATGAAGATTTGATGGGAGTAAGGACCCCACATCATGATGCCCTGGTCATTACACTCAGGATAGCCAACTTTGACATCGACAACCTGCTCATTGATCAAGGAAGCTCATCCGAAGTAATGTACCTCGACCTGTTCAGGAAATTGAAGTTGAGCGTCGCCCACCTAAAGGAAGCTACTGTACCTTTGGTCGGCTTCGCTGGGAAAATGACCATGCCCCTAGGCAAGATAGTGCTGCCAGTTCATGCTAGGAACGTCTCCAAGATGATTGAGTTTTTGGTAGTTGACATCGAATCACCGTACCAGGCCATCCTCGGCAGAGGATGGCTTCATGCAATGAAGGCGGTCTCCTCGACCTACCATCAGAAGCTCAAGTATGTAACCGAGCGAGGATTAATGGAGATCCATGGCGACCAAGCGATGGCGAAGAAGTGCTTCATAGCAGCCATCCGACCAAAGCCAGAGAAGAAAGTCGGTCAACCCAGCGAGAAAGTTGAAGAGGATGTGATACCTTCTAAATAGCAACTAAAGTATGGGAGACCAGGAGTAGAGGAGACCAGCCTCCTCCCCTCCGAGCGTGTCATCGAGGACCTGGTAGAAGTTATAGCCGAAGTTGGTGACAGTATCAGAGTCTTCTTGATTAGAGCATCTCTCACCGATCAAGAACAGAAGGAGTTGACAACCTTGCTGAGACACAACGTTGATGTTTTCGCATGGGAACCATACGAGCTGCCTGGCATTGATCCTGATATAGTGTGTCATCAGCTGCACGTCGACCCCACATTCAAGCCAGTCACGCAGAAGGCACGAAGAACTGTACCCCTAGAAGGCTAAAGCGGTCGAAAAAGAGGTCGAAAAACTGCTGGATGCATGATCCATACAGGAAGTACAATTCCCCAGATGGTTATCCAACCCAGTAGTAGTTCCGAAGAACAATGGGAAGTGGAGAGTTTGCATCGACTTCACTGACCTCAACAAAGCATGCCCAAAGGATAGTTTCCCCCTCCCAAAGATAGACCAGCTAGTAGATGCCACTGCAGCTCACGAGAGAATGAGTTTCCTGGACGCATACTCAGGATATCACTAGATCCCCTTGTATGCCCCAGACCAGGACAAAACGGCGTTCATCACGATGGTTGGGTTGTATTACTACAAAGTCATGCCATTTGGGCTCAAGAATGCAGGGGCAACCTACCAGCGGCTGGTCACAAAAATGTTCAAGGATCAAATGGGAGACACAATGGAGGTCTACATCGATGACATGCTCGTTAAGAGCAAGAAGAAGGAAAATCAACTCTGAGACCTGTCAAAGACCTTCGAAATCCTCAGGAAGTACCGAATGAAGCTTAATGCAAGCAAGTGTTCTTTCGGTGTCCAGTCAGGAAAGTTTCTTGGATACTTGGTCAGCAAGAGAGGCATAGAAGCTAATCCAGACCAGATCGATGCAATCAACAGGGTACAACCACCTCAAATAGTCCGGGACGTGCAGAAGCTCACTGGAATGCTCGTCGCCTTAAATCGCTTCATTTCCAAATCCTCCGAGAAGTGCAAGCCTTTTTTCCAGCTTCTAAAAGGGAATAAACCAATTGAATGGATCCCGAACTGCTCGCGAGCATTGGACGAGCTCAAGTCTTACTTAAGCTCTCCACCGCTGCTTGTTATACCATAACAAATGGATTCTTTATACCTATACCTCTCGGTATCCAGTCACACTGCCAGCTCGGCGTTAATATGTGAGGTCGAAGGAATCCAACACCCCATTTACTACATGAGCAAGACCTTATTAGACGCCGAGCAAAGGTACCTGCCATTAGAGAAGCTCGCCTTTGCACTAGTGATAGCCTCGAGGAAACTGAAGAATTATTTTGTAGCTCATACTATCATCGTCATTACATCGCACCCCCTTAAGGCGATCCTAAGGAAAGCGAATTCGTCGGGCAGATTGTCTAAATGGTCAGTCGAGCTCGGCCAGTTCGACATCCAATTTCAACCAAGGACCGCTATCAAGGGTCAGATCCTCGCTGATTTCATAGCCGAATTCACTGGCGAAGAACTCCCCGACCAACCTCAACCAACAAAGCCAGAAGAAAACCCAGAAACAGTGGAAACCTGGAAATTATTCGTTGATGGAGCCTCCAACTCAAAGGGGGCAGGCGTAGGCATCGTTCTCATTACCCCGGAAAACACCATCCTTGATCAAGGAATCAGGCTTGGATTTGCAGCCTCCAATAACAAAGTAGAGTACGAAGCCCTAATAGACGGTCTCCAAAAGGAGCAAACTCTGGGAGCAAAATGTTTACAAGTGTTCGGTGATTCTCAACTAGTCTCCAATCAGATAAGTGGAGATTACAACGCGAAGGATGAAAGAATGGCAGCCTACCTCGCCCTGGTGAGGAAACTAATGACGACCTTTGAGGATATCAACATCCAGCAGTTTCCCAGAGGGCAAAACAGTCATGTCGACGCCTTAGCAGCCCTAAGCTCGACAGTTGATTCTAGTCTTAAAAGGGTCATTCCCATCGATTTTCTCATTTGTCCAAGCATTAACCACAACAGCAAGCTGGAAAACGTGGAACAAATACTCCAGGTGGGATCAACCCCCAACTGGATGGACTCCTTAAGAAACTATTTAAAGGAGGGCACGCTCCTCGAGGATAAGAAAATCGCCCACCAGATAAGAGTCAAAGCTGCTCGCTTTCACTTATCCACAGGAGGCGACTTGTATAAGAAGTCCTTCTCCGGTCCCTACCTTAGATGTGTCCACCCAGGCGATGTCGAGCAAGTGCTGTGCGAGCTTTACGAAGGAATCTGTGGAAGTCATGTCGGAGGAAGGTCTCTAGCCTTTCGAGCAATGAAGGAAGGCTATTGGTGGCCATATATGCAAAAGGACTCCGCAGTATATGTTCGCAAATGCCCGAAATGCCAGCTTCACGCTCCAATGGTCCACCAACCAGCCAGCGACCTAAAATCCCTGACCAGCCCGTGGCCCTTCTCCCAATGGGGGATGGACATCGTGGGACCACTACCCAATACTGTCGGTAATCGTAAATACCTGTTGGTTGCAACTGACTACTTCACCAAATGGATCGAGGCGAAACCATTAGCAAACATCCGAGACGCTGACATGATAAGATTCATATGGAGGAATATAATCACTCGATTTGGAATCCCAAAAACCATCATCACTGATAATGGGACACAATTCGAGAGTGGCCCCTTTCAGGACTTCTGTAACGAACACGGGATCAGGCACAACTTTAGTTCAGTGGCCTACCCTCAGAGCAATGGGCAAGCATAAGCTTCCAACAAAACTGTGATCGATGGATTGAAGAAGCGACTAGAGCGAGCCAAGGGCGCATGGGTAACCGAGTTATCCCATGTCCTATGGGCATACCGAACAACTCCTCGGCGAGCAACAGGAGAAACCCCATTTTCGCTAATATATGGCATGGAAGCAGTCATTCCACTAGAAGCGGGCTTGCCAACAATGAGATCCGAACTTATCGACTAAGGCCAGAATGATGGGGCGTTGCTCGCTGAACTCTACCTCGCCAACGAGCATAGAGAACTGGCCCTGGTGAAGCTTGTGAGCTATCAGCAACCGCTCGCAAGGCATTACCACAAAAGGGTTAACCCGAGAAGATTCCAAGTTGGGGACTATGTTCTAAGGAAAGTCCTGGGCAACACAGTAAGGTCATCAGACGGCAAGCTAGGTGTGACACCCCGCCTAATTAAATACCGGGCGATCACTCATTTATTAAATTAAATCAAGGTAAACAGTTGGTTCATTTTCAGCATCACTGTCGATAAAAATAAATTTTCCAATTTAACACCCTAAATAATTAAGCTAAGTGTAAAAACCATTTTCATACATGACTTTCCAAATTTTATTTAAAGAAAAAGATTTATTTATTTTATTAACAACATTACAACAATTAAGAATCACAACACAATAAACCTGGAACACAATCCAATTAATTTAAAACATTCGTAAATCGAATGTCACCATGCGAAATATAAAGTAACACAATCGAACTGAATAAAACCCATAGTGACAATACTAAAAATAACTGGAAATACAAATGTCCCATAACAACGGAATAATGAAAAGAGCTACACATGCTCAACTAAATGAAAGTACTAAGAGTGGATCCAAATGAACAAAGTCGTCTAATCAAGAGACCTGCAACTCCCACCTAAGCTGCAGCGCGTTCCTTTCAAGAGATCCTAAGCAAGACGCCCCTATGGCTGGGCACCTGAAATACATACATATATATACAAGAGAGAGAGAGAGAGAGAGAGAGAGAGAAAAACGGGTCAGATCCCGAAAGTGTGTTTGATTTAAAATACATTTAGCAAGTATTTAAATTGATACAGGCCAATGCAACAACATATTAGAGCGACACTCTCTTAAGAAATTCTCACCTCTCTTCTAATGTGCATGCCTATCGTACTAACCTTCCCAACGGTTTATCTTATCATTTTATCATACTAACCTTCCCAATAATTTAGCGTATCTTAACTTACTCATAAGATTTCAAAACCGAACAATATTATTGTTTAAAAAGAATACTTCCAGTTAGCAGCACAACTCTCGTTTTAGCTTTTATTAATTTATAAAGTTTCTCAGTAACAAATTATACTTTCAAAAAACAAGTATTTACTATATGAGTCATCAACCATGTCCTACTTATCAAATCACAGTAGGCAGTTTCAAATTTCCAAATCTCATATATATATCAACTACTCGTATAATATATATAAAATAACAACACCCCACATAAAACTATGGTGCGTGCATACTTGTACTATCCAAACCCCATACCACTCATATCAAGGGGAATACAAATTCGGAATCACTCTCAAATTGTATTAACACATACACAAACAATATCAAGACGAAGCATAAATTCCAAGTCTCTAAGAGGATGGCACATACTCGCGTCTCTTAGGACCGTCAGAACTATCGATTCGATAGCCTGTACCAAGGATATCTATCTTCTAGGGTACAAGTCAATATCCCCCATAAAGGTCCCATCGAGATAAGACTGTCCCAGCGCGGTAACCTCAAGGATAACAAGTAGCGCGGTATGCTTTTCACAAGTATATAATATGTACACACAATCATATAAATATACCACTTTATCATATTAATATAGGTTCTTCTCGTCACCCATAATTACAACATTTATCCTACATTTCACATTATTAGTATTACGTATAAGGTTTCATCTCTAACCTTAACTCGAAGGGTTTTCTCACTTAATACGTGACATTCGTGGACTCTATTCTTTCATGTAGAAAATTCAGTAGGTATACCTCTATTTACTATCGTAGCTATTCGCCGCAATCTCTCACTTGAATTACGTAGTTTCCTCGTTCATTATATAATTATCCCAAAAACAAGATTCTCGTCTTATAATAAAGTTCCCAACACTTATTCATATGTCCTATTGGTCTTTCCTAACTCCCAAAATATTTCATTAAGAATACCCAAGAATTATTTCGCGATAACTTTAATTTAACTAATTAAACAAGGAAAATAGGAGTCTGCCAGGAGGGGTTGATCGATCGAGGTCTGGGGCTCGATCGATCGAACCTTCGATCGATCGAAGCTCTAGGCACGATTGATCGATCAAGCAGGTCTGCGAAAATCTGCAGAAATGCAGTTACGGGTTCTACCAATTTTCTTCATCCAAAACCATGTTTTTCCATTCTAAACGTCCCAAAAATCCTACTACTATCATTATAACAATATACCAGATGTTTTCAACGTAAAGCATGTGTATATCTAACATTAAACATGGATAATTAACCCAAAATTCCATCTAATCATCAAGAACCCTAGAGTTTTTCTTAATCATGGTTCTAATATGTTTTTACCAGAATTTCCTTCTAACATATCATCAAAATTTCGTGGGTTATATTCCTCTACATGGCAAGGATTCCAGAATTTTCATATAATCAATACTACATGCATTTTCCTAACACAAATTGGGTTTTCTTCCATAGTTTTCATATCTAATCAATCCTAAACTACTATGAAGATTGCACTAACGAAAATACGCAAGATAAATACTTGCCTGGGATTTTTAGAAGTCTAGTTTGCAGATGAATTTGGTGTGGTTGTGTTCCCCTTCTCGCGATCTACGCGTTGCTGGTGGCGGCGGTGCAAACCGGTGACTTTTTGGCCTTAAATTGCCTTGGAGCTCTCTCCTCTCTTCTCCAATGGCCGTCACTTGTGTTCTGAATATTCTAACCCTAAAAGACTAACCTAAATGGCAGATACAGGTTGCTGAATTTCGTGGGTTTAATTACCCAAATATGTAAAATGACTAAAATGCCCTCCCGGGGTACTAATTAGGCCTAAAAACACCCCGAGACCCAAACTACACCCCCGGGTAAACTTTTTTGACTATCTCGACCCTTCCGGACGCGTTGGTGCACTCAAAACGACTATACGGGCAACTTATAAAATATTCACTTTTTATTTATCCAAATTTAGTCCCGACGCAACACGAGCATGTTCCGACTTAAATTTCCGAAATTGTCATTTAACTCACTTATGACATTCAATATAACCAATATAATATATTACTTTACTCATTAGTAATATTCAACAAATTTCCCATAATTACTAACTCTCGTCACGTTAATAATTATAACATAATTAATTTCCGGATTTTTATTAAATAATTCATTCACATTAACTTTAATAAATCCCCAAATTAATTTAGCATAAAAATACGGGGTATTACACTAGGCCCAAATTGGGAAGGACCCTTTAAAGTAACTAGGGACGACCTGCAAGGTGAATATCATTTGGAAACAATGGAGGGCAGAGAGATACCACGAGCTTGGAATGCAGCTAATCTCAAGAAATTCTATTTTTAAATTCTCAAGGAATTCTATTGTTGAATATTTTTCTTGTATTTATTATGTGAAAGGAATAGTTCATTCCCCTTATTACTAATGAAATCAGTAAATTGCATTTTATCACACATCTTTTTCCAAATCACAGGCACAATGGTCGATATAGTAGGGGAATACCCCTCCTCAGGTCATCGTCATGAAACACGAAAGACCTCTTAGACTTGCCCTTGGCAATATATAAAGCCCTACAGAGGATTCTTAGGCAACGCGACCAGATTTTGTACTGGTCATCGAACCTACTTTGGTTGAGAAAAATCCTGATCGGATGAAGACATCCAATACCAGGTGTGTCCTCGCCAATTGCCCTACTTAGGCCTAAGGGAGTGTGACGACACAACCTAAAAGGTAAAATGGGGCATAATGGTATTTTGGTATTATACTGGACTGGGGGGACACTTGCATGGCAAAATAAAAAGGATTATGAAGCAGCAAGAATATAAAAAGATTGGATGAACACGTTTAGTCGGCGAAGCTCGCCCAAAGCATTTACATTATCAAAAAAGACAAAAGAATTCTATTTACAACAAAGATAATACATGTTTAGTCGATGAAGCTCGCCCAGAGCGTTTACATTATCAAAATAAAAAACTTGCAAAAAATTCAAGAAGGTGGAAGCCTCCGAACAAGATAGTCTGCCACCCTAGATCTTCGTCCATCATCAGGAGCAGGGACCAACTCTTCCATAACCTCATCTGCGTCCAACTCTAATAGTTACCGAGTAATATCATCAATGGGGATCCATCTATCATCCCTCCTGAATGGATTGGGCATCAGAGTGGAGGAGGACATCTCGTGACGATACCATAACACTGAGTTCCTCGGGACCTGGAGCTCTTTCAAGGCACTCAACCACCCTCTGATGAAAGAAAGTTCTTCAAACTCGGATAGTCTTGTGGGAGCGTCTAGCCAGCCTTGATCATAATCGTCAGCCCATGCTTGTCGAGGACCCTTCTTGAATAAATACCGCAATCGGGTAACATCCCTTTGAAGCCCAGCAGCAGTTACATATCCTCGCCTGACATCATCACCGAGCTCTTCCATATCCTTATCCCGCTGTTCTTCTGCTTCCCTGATCCTTCCCCTTGTGCTCCTACCATCTCGCGGGAGGGGGGGACGAGTGGAACCTCGCGGCATAGAAGAAGTATGTCCAGCTCGCGAAGACGAGGAGCCTTGCAGAACCGCTGAAGCAGTGCTCGGCGCATGCTCTCTAAGTTGCAGGACTTCCCTCCTCAGGTTTTCATTCTTCTGCTGCAGGAACTCCCCAACTTGGTTTATCTCGGTGGCCTCTAGCAACCTTGCTCTCAGTACATTGACTTCCTCTTGTACAGAGGCACCAATGCCTTCCATCTCCTGGAGCCTGTCCTTCAGCTTAGCCACTAGCTCGGACTGATCCTTATATTTTTGGTTCCTTGACCTAAGAGACTTACAAAGCCTAACAAAGGCCTGACGAACCTGAGGACTGGCATTGGGACGAAGGGTCCTTCCCAATTGAGATGTTGCAGGAATATAGTCTTCTACATCAGTCAATTACAAGACATAAAAGGGCAAGGGAAAGAGAAATCAATCAATGCATTGGAAAAAGAAGCCTTTTTATTTCATTAATAAAGGTCAAGTACGTCGAGCAGGAAATAGAAAAATTACAAGCAAAAATACAAAAATAGTCCTAAGAGAGGATTAACTAGAAACCTCAGGCTGCCCAGAGGTGGATGGCTGCTTCCCCTTATCAGCAGCAGCAGAGGCATCCCCCTCTACAGGGATGCCCTCATTCTCCTGGGAAGGACCAGGATCGGCAAGAGTTGTCTGAGAAGTAAGATCAACACCCTCGATGGCTGGGGTAGGGGCTTCTTCGTCCACGGTTGGCCTTGGACCCGGGTCATGCTCGTCGAACAGAGGAGACTCAGCATCAACACCAACAGCTAGGAGGGCCTTGTTCCAGCCCTTCTTGAAGTTCAAACGGCTGATATAGCCTATCTGAACTTCGGCGTCTTCATAAGCAGCGGTCCACCCGGAGTTGTATGAATCCTCCTTGATGGTGTCTACCTGGGACTCCTTCTCCTTCAGCTGCTCGGTCAGAGCCTTGTTCTCCTCCATAACACCCATCTTGCTCAAGAAGACTAGGTCATAGGCTTGCCTCAAATCGCTCAGCTCCTTAACCACCGCATCCCTCTCTCGATTAGAATTGATAAGGTCCAGATTAGAGGAAGCTCGGGCGGTATCAGCAGCCTTCAGATCAGCCTCCAGCTGAGAACCCCTGATTTCCAGAGCGAACTTTTGCTGCTCCAGCTCTCCATTCATCCTCACCAACTCATCGCGAGAACGGTAGAGCACGGCGAAGTCCGTCACAAACTGCAAAAAATAAAGAAGAAATCAAGAAGGAGAAATAATTAAAACTTGTTAAGGAATTGAAAAAGGGAGAGAACCTTACCAAGGCTAGTCTCTGGCTAGCTTGAAGGGCTAATTGATCAGACCCCAGCGCCCTCTGGCGATCTGCAGGAAGAAATTCCCTCTCAAGAAGTGCAGGAGCCAGCTGAGGGTAAGTGGCAACTGAGGCCCCCTCGGGCAAAGCTGACACCGGGACCAAGGCTTGCCCAGCCTTCATCCTCGACTCCATCTTCCTCCTCTCTTCCTCTCTCTCCCTCTCCATCCTCTTACTTTCCTCCACCTTCTTTCTCTCCTCCACCTTTTTTCTCTCCTCCTCCTTCTTTCTCTCCTCCTCCTTTTTTCTCTCCCTCTCTCTCACCTGCTCTTCCTCTCTCCTCTTCCTTTCTTGCTCCTGAGTGGAAGACCGAGAACCAGTAGCCATGGCCCCAGAAGAAGATCTTTGTTTCTTCGACTTCTGTGCAAGAAGCACATGGTCCTCATCATCATCATCTCTAATCAGATTCTTCCTTGGAGGCATCTCTTCTCCTGAACTGCTGGAAGTGCTCGACGATCCTCGAGCTTCAGAATCCTCTTCATTAGAACTGCTACTGTCAGAGCTCCCTCCACCCAAATTACTCGTAGCTCCTGCAGGCTCACTCTCAGAGCTGCTCTCCTCTTCGTCCAACTGGATGGGCTCAGCATTAGTCTCTACGAAAGAATCAAACTCTGGAACACTATTCATAGGCCGTGCTATGAAGCTGGAGCCTGCGTTGTTATGCTCGAGCAAAAAGGCAGCAGACCTGGGATGCTCTCCATCACCCAGAGGCTCCCTGATATTCCAAGCTTTCACCAACTCCGAGATACGAACCTCGCTGAGAGCAGGCTCCAAATTCTTTGTCCTCGCTGTGGAAGAAAAAGCAAAGAGAGGTTAGAAAGGTCACAAGTCAGCAAAGGTTGAAATAACAGTGCAATGTCTACCTATATATTCTTCCCCGTAAAAAGGGACTGTGAACCTCTCAGACCTCGACCCTTCACACTGGGGAGGGAACAGCCAATTCCTAATGAGGAATCCCTCTTGCCAGTAGTCCTTATAGGAATCAGGTAGGTTTACTACCAATACCCTATCAGGACTCCTAGCTTTGAGGTATAAGACACCCGAGCTAGTTCGAGAGAAGGAATTACAGAAACAGATCTCGGCAAGTCCTAACTTAGTACCATACAACTGGTTTATTCTATGGATGCCATTTACTATCTTCCACACATTGTGCGAGCACTGTGCGGGAACAATATTGAAATAACCAAAAAAATGCAGAAATAGATCATTAGGGGGAAACGTAAGTCCCCCCTAGGAGAGCAACAAAACATGGATCCAGTGGGCATCCTCTATATCCCTAACGTTCCTAGGAGGGGAGGCACAACATTCAATATCTACCCATTCAGGAATATTGTAGAACTTCCTGAACTCAGAGATTGACCTATTTCCAATCTTCGCCATTGAAAAACTCAAGAAAATCTACAAACCAAAGAGAAAGTGCAAAGAGAAGGCACGAGAAACTTATAAAATAGAAGATCGGTTCGAGCGATGAAGAAACACGAGCTCAAGATGACTAAGAAGCAATGGGAATGGGGATTCAGAGAAGAAGGTACGAGGCGCTAGAGTTCTCAGAAGAAGGAAGAGTAATGGAAAGGCTGAAACGACGGATGAAAAATTGGCTATCCCAACAAGCCTTCAATTCTAATCATTGCACACGGATAACGAAGCGGGTGCCTCCAAAGCAACTTCACAGTTTTCGAAGAATCACAAATCAGCCATAATGGCTGATTATTTAAATCCATTGGACCCATAAACATGGCCCAACAAATTTAGGGGCAATTGTGGGTACTCGAAATTTAGAATTATGGGCCTGGACAAGTAGCCCAGTCCTGGCGGCCCAAAGTCCAGGCTCCTCATCTTTTATAATTGATCCAGTCTCCCCCCACGATCCCATGAAGGGAAGTTATGGGGGAAATGGAAAACGTGGAGGAACCCATCACCCCCACTCATCTACATGCACATGTATATATTAAACCCTAGGTCCGGGGCAAAAGGACAAGTTGTATTCTCTGTAATCACTCTCCGGAGTATATAGAAATAATATTGACTGCACCACCGTGGACGTAGGCACATCTTGACTGAACCACGTACATCCTTTGTTGTGTGATTGGCATCTTGTATTCCTTGTTCTCTTCTTGATAATCTTTCTCTCATATTTATTTGTGCTGCATAATAATTGCATCTACACATAGGTATTTGAGGATTTTGATTAGCGTGGTTCCATCGACGACATACATACAATATCAAGTTAAAATCAATAAATAAAAGAAAGAAAATAACATGAAAGAAAAAGAAAAGAAAAAAGTGGATAAAAGTAGTCTAAATGCATTTTTAAGTGAGGGAGTTATCTCTTCCTTATCGGCTTTGTTTCTTAATTATATTGTTTATTTCCATGAAACATAACTTCTCTTTGATAACTATTGGGTGGTTACTCACCCATTTGAATTTATTTTGCTTTGGTGCACTAACACCCCAATTTGAATTGTAGTATGTTCCAATTTTGAATAACACGTTCCAATTTGGAACACACGTCATGCATCCATTCGGCCATATTTTTGTATTTTCAAATTATAGTTTGGTTATTTTTGTAGGTTTATATATTACATGGCAACATCTCATGGGTTTGAGTTGACATGGTATAAACAACGACTCTTTAGTTAAAAGGTCCTATTTGATTTAATTGATGCATTATCCTACTATGATTATAGTGCTATGTTTTTATATATTTTCCATATAAATTCTTGTTTTGTGGGCTTATCACACCATTCTAGTAGTACTGGTCAAAGATGAGACATTCTTTTTGTTTATTATCATCTTTCAATGTAATGAACTTATGTATATAATGTCTAATTAATTTTACGAAAGAAAATACAAAGTATCCAAATAATAAATGGGAAAACAATTTATGGATTTTTTTTACATTGTTAAACGCAATCATTTTTCTGATGTCTTCGAAACCCCAAATATGAGGCACCACACTCGTCAACTCATATAACAAACAAATATTGATGCATTTTGTTCACTACCCTTTTCTCTTTAAAACCTCATATTTTTTAATGTTGGAGTTGAGAAGAACTGAGCCTAGGTTAATCTGTGATTTTAAAGGATTTGAAGCATCAATATTGTAAGTTTGTTAACCTGTATTGAAATTAATATACACACCCCTTCATGCATCCTACATGAATGTACATGTTAGAATTATTGTAAAGAGTTATTCTAAATAATATGATCCACAATTAAATTAATACTAAGAGTCACTTTGGTTAATGAAAGGGTACTCCAAATACCAAGCGTCAAAATGACTCTTGATTATCTACCTTGATGGACGGTTAAAATTAAGTGACTGTTGGAGATTTGGGTCCTGTCCCTGCCCATAAATAAGTGACTGCTTTTCATCATTCAGACACATGAAAAGACAACATAATATAATTATAAGATAATGGAGAGAAATCTAAAAACTCAAATTTGTGTTTATTTTAGGAATATTATTTCGGCTATAAAAGAAGATCCAACCGTTGGAACATGCTGAAATTGGAGTATGTTCTTGCCAAGCCGTTGTCCGAAATTCAGTCCAATCAGATATCACTAAAGTCGATTGCTCCGTCAATCTTTTCATTTGTGAATGCATGGAGGTATGCCATTATAATATCAATTTGTATTCCTCATAATAATTATATGAGATAATGATGTTGATATAAGATCTTAATGTTAATTGTATAATACAAAACGTTTGCATTATTAAGGAACAAATGACATATATGATTGCATATTCATACGTTAAATTTATATATCCATGTAAAATTGTTAATTATGTGTTCTTTAATTCATGTTTACATGTGGTATCAGAGCAATAGGTTTCTGATCTCGTGATTGTCCATGATATGTTTGCCTATAAAAGAATCAGCGTAAAAATAAAAAATAAAAAACTTATGAATTACTGTTATTTTTGTGATAAATATTGTATTTTTACTTGGAATATTACGAAATTCGGGTGGTTACTTGAAAACGTTGAAATAAACAAAACCCATTGTTTACAATGAGCACCACTCTATCTCTGTAATTTGACATCGTTTAGACCCCAAAAAATATATTTTTTGTCATTTTTGGTAATAATGTCAATGATAATAACTCTCACTTAAAAATTGATTTTATAATTTTGCGAATTGTAAAGTGATCCTCAAAATATTATTTATGCTAATGTAGTAGTAATTCAAAATTTTCCATTTTCGGACAAATAAATTAAATTTTAATGTTTTATGATATAAACCACTACGTATAATTTTTCTCATTAAATGGTTGATATAATATTCATATTATATATTATTTGGTATTGACCAAAAGGTTCAATATAGTGTTTTTAATATTAGATGTATGATCAGGGGTTTGGCAATAATAGTTTCGGTAAATTAGATTATTGTGTTTAATATATATTTGGTTGCCGAAAGGTCCTAATATAATTATGAGTTAATTCGACACTAATATTTAATTGATATAAAATTAAGTAGAAAGTGTCTTAATTTATAGTCATAAATATTAGATTATTGTTCATGCATCTATATTTGGATCATTGATTATTCATTAAATTTTGTGCATAATATTTTTGGGGTATTGATTTTTATATACATTACATAATATGTGTGTGCATGTATGTTCCATGAAAGTAAAATTTTTGCACTCTATGAATTAAATATTTAAGCACAATTAGTGATAAATCAATTTAGGATATCTGTGAATGCAGCCAACTGAATTAATTGGTACATTTGTATAATCGCATAAAGAAAATTTCGTAAGATGAGATTTTGGGTGCGAAATTTTTATGACCAAATTAAAATTGAAAATTTCATAAGATGAGATTTTGGGTGCGAAATTTTTATGACCAAATTATAATTAATTTTGGTTCCCTTATCGTGATTTTCTTTTGCGATAATTTTAATTATGTCATTAAAGCTGCTTATTTTATAAAACTGTAAATCTGAATATTTTGAGACATTTTGAGTAACAGTTTTCTTATGCCTCTAATAACCAATAATTGAAATTAAAATTGTCGACTTACCTGGGGGATTTGATGAATTTTTTTATGTCGATCCGAAAGGATTTAATGATGAAAAATGACCCGTTTTTTAGTGATGAACGTTGTTATGACTATTTGACCATGTTTAAGCATTCAAAACCTTAAATTTATCATTTTTGATAATAAAGTTGACAGCTATTTCTTTCTTCATTTTTTTAAAATTCTCTTATTGGGACGATTATTTTTAAGAGTTTTTTTTATAGTGATTACTCATATTTTCTAATATTGAAAATTATGGATTTATCCATTTTATGTGTTTTAATAAATACATCAGTTGTCTTATCTCATTTGACTGTCATAATCTTTTCGGTATATCCCAAATATTTTTATGAATATTATAGTTATGGTTAAGATTTTGATATTAATATTTATATTATATTAGATTAGGTGTTTATTAAAGTGCCCTAGTCTATAATTATAAATATTAAATTATTGTGTAAAAATTTGGCTGTCAGTGAATCCAAATAGAATAATGAATGCTATATTATTGAAGCAATGATGATGTAATTTGTTCATTATAAGATTTACCAAAGGGATAATTTTGATTATCAAATGAACATTAATGAACAATTTTTTTCGTATCAACTTAACCTTGAAGGATTTAAATTATTTCTTGAAACTCATAATTATGTAAAGTCTTATTCGGTGTTCAAAATTGTAAATATCAAATTAATGTGTATATGTTTATTATGTCCAATATGAGTAACGAAACATGTCTTAAGGTTTCCATCTGAGTATTTATTAGGTTACGATTCCACCAAAGTGGTCTAATCTAATAAATTATAAATGCTGAATTTTATGATAACATTCAAATACTATGTCTTGGTTGCTCCAAAGACTCCGGATATGGTTTTGAGTGTTTGTATTATTAATAATTTTATTATGATTAAGCTATTGTGATTTGGTTGCTCTAAACAGTCCAGTTGCAATAGTGAAGTTAATATTAAGGAGCAATATATTTGTTTATTAAGGTTGGTAATGGTTGCTCCAAAGAGCCCATAACCTTCCTTAATTTATAAGTAGATTATCCATTTATGTCTTTTGAAAACATTAATACTTGTTGAAATTATTATACAATCCATAAAATAATGTAATATTCATATAATGGATAGTTTGGTAGTCACCAAAGTGACTCAAGTAGAGTGCTTGTGAATATTATATATAAAGATAAAAGTGGTAGTAATAACTCATCATGCTTATATATGTAAAGACATTAATGGGGTATATTTGATTTATTTCAACAAGATAATTTCCCAAAGGAAATTTATTTTCAGTAGGAATTATGCAATTAGGTGATGAAAAGTTATCCTATATAGCATGTCCATCCAAATTACATAACTTAGTACCCAATAAAGTCATATATATAAATATTCAAAGTTATTACGAAAGAAAGTACACATTTATAAAATATTATTAATGTACGTGTTTTCAACTCGTAACATTAATGTAGTGAGCTATTTATTTCATTAATTTTATATTACTTTCTCTCTCTACAACTGCATGTTTTATCCCGTTTAATATTCTTCCGTCTGACTTCTTAGAATGAAATAAAGAAGCTAAGTTTCACTTAAAAATGCTAAATCGTTATAATTCAGTTTTACTTGAGGAACCCACTATTAACGAATTAGTGTGTGAAACTCTTTTGAAATCTTAAAAAATTATTATACGAATTAAGCATTGAGTTTATGCAGAATCTCATAATACTCGAGATTAATATATGAGTACCTATTATTTAATATACATTTTGTGAATTATAATGTTTCATTCGATATGAATGACATAATTTATTTTAATTTTAAAATTAAAGTGTTACGTAATATAGTTCTAAATCGATACGAGGATCCTTACAAGACAAACCATAAAACAAACGATAAATTCTTAAATGTTATTTTAAAAACCCTTTAGTGACCTTTCGAAATATTTTTCTCGAGTAAATAAAATATATTTAGGTTTATATGAGAATATATTTTCCATAATTATAGTATTCTCATTGATGGTTTGCATAATTATTTTTATGAAACTTTTCTAAGAGAAATGATTCTGATCCTATATCATAATGTTGAACTTCAAAGTAGCTTTTCGATGTTGTGGCATAATTGCATATCAGACTCTTTTAAATCTAGACTTACTTTGAGCTCTTCCGATTTCACAGTTTTAGAATGATCTATGTGGCCCAAGTGGGAGATAATAGTCCTTGGATAGTGAACCTACAGAGATCACGTCGTTATAAAATATCAAGTCAAACGCAATATGTTAAGATATTGCCACGACATATATTCATAAAAAATGCCATTTTAAAAGTGTATTATATAAATTTCACTTTATTTACCCAATTTGACACACCCACATGATTGGGAATGTCAAGTACATGAATGGATTTAGAATCCAATAAAAGAGTTTGAATTTATTATTATGTCTACACTTGAAAGAGGGTACATTAATTATTTTCGAAATCGAACATGTCAAATGTTAAATTCTTTAAAGATCGGTGAAATTAGTCGGAGTATCAAGTCACCTAATGTGGTTATAAAAGAAATTAAGATACTCATGTCATTCCTTAAACATCCAAAGTAATTGTTCTTTATGTTAGTGGATATGAATAGTTTTAATAAGCGCTTAAATGAGTTTACTATTTTGAATGATTGTGAGATTTATCACAAAAATGCGAAACTGATAGAGGAGTAAGAAAAAATTCGATTTTGATAATCAAGGATATAAAGCTAGACTTAGGGTCAAAGTTATCATTACGAATAAAGAAAGGGGTGTAAATAAATATTTTCACTTATATCTTAGAATATTAAATTTTTACAGCCTTAGTAGCTCATTTTGAGTAAGAGTTATATTTCGTGTGAAAACTTATGGGAGTTTAAGAAAAGATCTGTATATATTGAGAAATTACTATATAAACTTATGTAAGTTTCCCATAAATGGTATTTAAGAATACTTTATGTATTTTTATTAAGTATATTTATACCTTGAAGTCCGTGGGAGTAAATTTATATATTTTTTGAATTTCTCTAGTAGTGAATCGTAGATTAGAGAAATAAAATAGGTTAAGAATAAGAAATAACGAGATGCTTAAAATACTATATGCTCACGCTTATGATAATTGTTCTCTCTTGATTAAGTAGGTTTGTTTTGGTATAGTGACTAATATTATGAAAGAGTGAAAAAATAATTAAATATTGTATGTAGCATGCTTTGAGTCTACAATTTATGGATTATGGCTGCGGAATTTTTAATTTGGGACTTGGAGTTGTCGACACTATTACCAAGTTGCTGAAATATTATGAAAATATCGATGCAATCTTCGTTATAAAGAACTGATAGATATTGTAAAGAACCTAGACACATTAGGATATAATACCTATATGTGAACGAGGAAGTTTGAAAATAACAAATGTCACTTGAACACATTAATATAAGTGTTAACATGGCATATCCACTAATAAACGGGCTATCACCAAAAAACATTCACGAAACCTGCTTAATGTATAAGTCTTATGTGTAGCCAATTAAGTATAAGTGTCAGTGGATTGTTTGGTGCTTTAAAATTGGCACTATACTTGATATCGATTAAAGTGTATTCTTAACATTTCAATTTCTGTCTTGCAATATAAGATTATATGCATGTGAATTGATGAATGTGACAGAAATAGTCTTTTATATAAGATATTATTGGACCATTATTGAATAACCCGATTATAGACCTTGTTGGATGAATTATTAATGTCGTGGTACATGGAAGCAATCATGCTCTTGAATTAGTATGTGAGTGCCACGACTCGCATTAATGGTTTATTTGATTAAGATGTTTATGAAAAAAAATCATTTAAGGATGACTCAAAGATTATTGCCCACCTTATGATAATTATGGACCAAGTAGGAGAATGTTAGAATTATTTTAAAGAATAATTATACATAATATGATCCATAATTAAATTAATACTAAGAGTCACTTTGGTTAATGGAAGGGTACTCCAAATACTAAGAGTTAAAATGACTCTTGATTATTTACCTTGATAGATGGTTAAGATTAAGTGACTGTAGGAGATTTGGATCTTGTCCCTATCTATAAATAAGTGACTGATTTTTATTATTCAGACACATGAAATGACAACATAATGCAATTATAGGATGAGGGAGAGAAATCCAAAGACTCAATTTTGTGTTTATTTTAGGAATAATATTTTGGCTACAAAAGAAGATCCAACCGTTGGAACATGCTGAAATTGGAGTATGTGTGACACCCCGACTAATTAAATACCGGGTAGCTACTCGTTTATTAAATCAATACAAAATGCCAAGTTGGTTCAGTTAATAGCATCAGTGTCGAAAATATTTTAGTGATTACTAACCACCTAGTATTTAAAAAGTAAGTTGTCAAATTTTAGATTAAATATGATTAACATACAGTAAAAGGATAATGAAAGAATAACAACCATTCACCATAATAAAGCAATAGAATAACCAACAAAATAATAATAAGTCCAGAGGAAAACTCCTCACAACAATCCCACGACTGTAATAAGTAAAACAATGTACCCTGAATTAATTACATGCCAAAAGTCTGAAAATCAGAAATAGTAAGTGTTTCTAATAGAAATGGGCGACATAACCTACAACTGATGAAAGTTGAATATAGAGTCAAGATAGATGAAGCGTCTACTAGCAAAGTCCTGTAACTTCCAAAAATAGCTACAGCTCGTCACCTGAATGAGGATCCTAAGCATGGTGTCCTTGTGGCTGGGCACCTAAAATGGTTTTTACAAAAATAGATTTGAAAGCAAACGGGTCAGAGCCCGAAGGTGGAGAGTATTTAAAAAAATAGCAAGTGCTTTAATGACATTAAAACAATGAATGCAAAATACATGTTAGGACGTGCACTCGCATGAAATACTCACCTCTCAACTAATTGTGCATTCCTAACGAATAACACCCATCTAAGTGATATTTATATCTAACCATACTGACATAAATTCTATCCTTTCTACTCGGTTCTCATTACACATTCTAACGTCATCAGTTAAGTAGAGGGCTTTACTTAAACTCATATTCTCAATTATTAGCAATACAATTCATTACAGGTTATCCCTTTATAGTTACTCCAAGCGTTTCCGTATTTATACTCATAACACCAACATGAAAGTTCTCATTTATTTAAGTGTATATTATTTACGTCATAAATATACAATACGAGCACCCTGAGACTAAGCTGCGGTGCACACATACTCTGCTATCCATCCCGGTACATCACGTACATAAGGATCACGCATTTCGAATCTCTCAGGAATCGTTCTCAGATAATAGCAAATCACAAACAATGGAGGCGAACACAGTCACATCACATGGGTCACGCACATACCTACGCTCCCATGATCAGCAGACTTATTAACATCCCAATAAGTCCTTCTCTGACCTATGTTCTCGAGGTACCAATCTATATCCCCCCGTAGGCACACAAAGATTAGATGGCCCTAAACGAACGCAAATCTCCCCTGATAGCAAGTATGGTAGGTATGTCATACACATCAAATCATATATACTAAGCATGCACACATCTTAGCTATTACCATATTTATTTTAGTAATATAATTCTCGTTCTTATACCCACACGCTTGTCCCCGGTTTATACGTCACCCAATATCCTCACGTTGTAATTTGTATTCATGTTCTAACCCATAAATATCATTTGGTTCAACCCGCACTTCTATATCTTACTCCCCAATATATCCCAAATGTCCTAACTATGTCAATTAGTCGTCAAGGAAATGTCAACTCTACCATTTAATAAGGTTACAGAACACTCGTAATCAAATCAGGCCAAAAAATAAAAAATGTCCTCTCGTTAGAAGTCTCGTTCGAACGAGGCTGGTTCGAACGAGAGTTCGTTCGAACGAACTGGGCATCTAACGAGATCTCGTTCGAACGAAAGACATCGAACGAACATCCCTCTCGTTAGAAGGAAAACTGTCAACTCGTTAGAAGCTCGTTCGAACGAGCTCGTTCGAACGACCTGGGCAGGTCTTCTAACGAGGTGACAGTTTGAGCCCAGAAAATTCCTATTATGTTTTTCCAACTTTTCTTCACCTCTAATCTTATCTAAATGTCATTCCAATAAAGTTTCAAGGTTTCTAATCATCCCTAAACATATTAAATTCGTATAACAACATTTATATGGGGTCTAATCATCCCAAACTACATCTAATCATCAAATCTCTCCAATTTTCCCCAATTTTCAAGAACATGAACCCTAGAAATTTAAAATCTTCCATAGTTATGATTAAATCCGTTTTTGTAATATAAAAAGTAGAAATCCCCTTAGTTCAATCATCAAATAACAATTCTACATGCAATCCTACATTAAAATTTGAATTCATATCTCCAATTTCATGGGTTTTTATAGATCTCCCAACAACAATATAATTATATGAATTTCCTACACATGGAAGAAGCATTCTTTGCAAAAACGAAATTAAACCACTTGCCTTAATCGTTCTTCAGATTTTGATGACGAATTGATGAAGGTTGATTTGTTCTCTCTCTCTCTCTGCAGAACATTCCTTACTTTATCTCTCTACCAGCTTTTCTCTAAGGATGACAATGGTGGTTAAGGTTGCCCTAGGAACCTCTTTCAATACTCATTCCAATAACCCCCGTAGCCCATTAAGTCATAAGGTGTAGTTAGTGAGTTTAGTGGGTAAAGTCCAAATCAGATTTTTAATTCCTAATTTTCGTGGGTTTTAATTCCCAAAATTCC
Source organism: Sambucus nigra (assembly GCA_949130495.1). Classification (NCBI taxonomy): domain Eukaryota; kingdom Viridiplantae; phylum Streptophyta; class Magnoliopsida; order Dipsacales; family Adoxaceae; genus Sambucus; species Sambucus nigra. Next base: position 214,312,157 of record OX422214.1, on the reverse strand, counting down.
AAAATTACCAAACTACCCTTTTACGTTGCCGGTATGGCCTAAAAATGCCTCGGGACCCAAACTAAACCCCCGGCGAGTGTTTTCTGACTATTTCGACCCTTCCGGACGCGTTGGCGCACTCAAAACGACCATACGGTTAATAGAAATAAAATTCACTTTTTAATTCAAATAATTATATTCCTGACGCGACTGTCACACGTGTCCCAACAAAATTTCCAAATTGTCGTATTTCAATCTCACGACAAATTTCATAATTTAATAATCATATATAGCCATATATACTCATTAAAATAAAATACCAACTCGCATCTCGTTAGTATTTTTATCCGGATTAATTTCCAATTAATACACATTTAATTCAATTAATCCCATAAATAAATATCATAAAAATACGGGGTATTACATACTTCCCCCCTAATAACAGAATTTCGTCCCAAAATTCGGAACTAGAAAGTACCTGGTAAGAACAACTCTGGATAACGTTCGGGCATCTCATTCTCGCGCTCCCATGTGGACTCCTCGACATTATGATGTCGCCACTGAACACGCACTAACGGAACTATCTTTGACCGCAGTTTCCGCTCACTTCGTTCCAAAATAGCAATCGGCCCCTCCTCGTAGGAGCTATCAGGCTGGAGATCGATGTCCTCCAAAGCAATGTGAGAATGAGCCAAATCGTCTCTGAGATATTTCCTTAGCGAGGAAATATGAAACACATCATGAATCCGATGCAATTGTTCCGGTAACCCAATTCTATATGCAACAGACCCAATCCGCTCGATAATAGGGAATGGCCCCACGTATCTCGGTGCCAATTTCCCTTTCTTCCCAAATCGCATAATCCCCTTCATAGGAGATACTCTGAGCAAAACCTGGTCCCCCATTTGGAACTCCCTGAAGAACCTCTTCGCATCAGCATAGCTCTTCTGCTGATCCTGAGCTACCCGAATGCGACTCCGTATCAATTCTATCCTCGCCGAAGTATCCTGAATTACTTCCGGCCCAAGTAGTTTGTTATCCCCCACCTCCAACCAACATGCTGGGGAACTACAAGGTCTACCGTACAACGCCTCAAATGGAGCCATGCCAATAGTGAACTGATAGGAGTTGTTGTAGGCAAACTCCACTAGTGGAAGTTACTTCTCCCATCCACCCTCGAAATCAATGATGCACATACGCAACATGTCCTCCAACATCTGGTTTGTACGCTCGGTTTGCCCATCGGTCTGCGGGTGATACGCCGTACTCAACCGCAATTCCGTGCCCATGGCCTCCTGAAAACTTTCCCAAAACCGTGAAACAAATATCTTGTCTCGGTCAGACACAATATTTAGGGGCACACCGTGAAGTCTCACTATCTCTACAATAAAGAGCTGGGCATACTGTCCCGTAGTGTAGTCTGTCCTTACGGGTAGAAAATGAGCGACTTTGGTCAACCTGTCCACAATTACCCAAATGGAGTCGTGACCTCTCTGTGATGTAGTCAACCCCGTGATAAAGTCCATGGAGATGCTCTCCCACATCCACATCGGAACCTCTAATGGCTGTAGAAGTCCTGTCGGTCTCTGATGGTCCACTTTTACCAGCTGACAAGTGGCGCATTTGGAAACAAACACGGCAATATCTATCTTCATCCCGCTCCACCAATACTGACGTCTCATGTCTTGGTACATTTTGTCCCCACCGGGATGTACCGCGAACCGTGAGCCGTGCGACTCTGCCATCACCTTGTGTCGCTGTTCCTCCCCTTTCGGAACTACCAGTCTGCCATTGAAGCGTAATCCCCCGTCTGAGCTAACGGTATAGGACTCGGCTTCCTCTGCTAATAATCGAACTATCTGCTCCTGACAGAACGAGTCATCTGCTTGTGCCTTTACCACTCTCGTTACAATCTGCAGTGTAACAGTCATCACTGACATGAATGATCGGGCCACTGCATCCTGGTGTCCCTACTCCTTCCACTTTGCCTTCCACACCTCTGCCACCTCATCTACTGGCCTACGGATCAACGCGTCTGCTACCACGTTAGCCTTCCCCGGGTGATATTGGATATCAAACGGATAATCCTTCACAAACTCAAGCCACATTCGTTGCCGTATATTCAACTCTTTCTGCTTGAATAGGTACTGTAGGGACTTGTGGTCCGTGAACAATCGAAACTTCTCCCCCAAAAGGTAATGTCTCCAAATCCGAAGGGCAAATACCACTGCCGCTAACTCCAAGTCATGAGTGGGGTAATTCTTCTCATGAGGCTTAATCTTATAGGAAGCATAAGCTATGGCCTGACTCTCCTGCTGCAATACACCTCCAAGTCCTTGTAAAGATGCATCGGTGTAAACTAGATACTCAACTCCCGGTCTCGGTAATGCTAACACAAGTGCTGAGGTCAACTTGTTCTTCAACTCATCGAATGCCAACTGACAGGCATCACTCCAAATGAACGGCACACCTTTACGAGTCAGGTGTGTCAAAGGACCTGCTATCTTCGAAAATCCCCGAATGAACCTCCTGTAGTATCCTGCTAAGCCCAAGAAACTACGGATCTCAGTCGGTCTCATCGGCTGTCCCCACTCCCTCACCGCGGATACCTTCCCCGGATCAACCGATATTCTCCGGTCGGAAATAATATGCCCCAAAAACTGAACCTCCTTCAGCCAAAACCCACACTTCTCATACTTTGCATACAACTCGTTCTGACGTAGTGTCTGCAAAACCTGCCTCAAATGCTCGGCGTGCTCCTCCTCTGTCTGGGAGTAAACTAGAATGTCATCAATGAAGACAATGACGAACTGATCTAGGAACTCTCTGAACACCCTATTCATTAAATCCATAAACACGGCTGGAGCATTGGTCAAACCAAAAGGCATAACCCGAAACTCGTAGGAACCATATCTCGTTAAGAACGCAGTCTTCGAGACGTCCTCTTCCCTGATACGCAACTGATGGTACCCTGATCACAAATCAATCTTTGAGAAGAAAGAAGCTCCTCTCAACTGGTCAAATAAGTCATCGATTCGGGGCAACGAACACTTATTCCGTATCGTGACTTTATTCAACTCCCGGTAATCCACACACAACCTCAACGATCCATCCCTCTTCTTCACGAACAACACAAGGTCACCCCACGGTGAAGTACTCCTCCGTATAAACCCCTGACCCAACAACTGTTCAATCTGATCCCGTAACTCTCTCATCTCAGCTGGAGCCATACGGTAAGGTGCGCGGGCAATAGGCCGAGTGCCCGACGTCAAGTCGATCACAAAGTCTATCTCTCTACTCGGAGGTAATCCAGGTATATCCTGAAATACGTCGGTAAACTCTCGAACAACCGGAATCGAATCTAGTGGTATCACCACTTCCTTAGAGGTCTCCTCCTCTATATAGTACAAATGAGTGGGCGATCCTCCCTTAGGATGAGGCATCGCCACTAAAAACATCTCTTGCCCGGGAATGGCAAAGATAATACATTTACTAAAACAGTCAATCATGGCTCGGTACGCAACAAGCCAATCTATACCAATAATGGCATCATACTCGGTCATCTCTAATACTAACATATCTGCGGGTAAAGTAAACCTCCTGATCTCTATACCCACGCCTCTACATACACGTGAAATCACGGAACCCCTACTCAACGGCGAATCTACACAAGTAACCGTACTCTCGGCGGTGTCTAATAGTCCAATGGCGCGTGCAAATCTCATAGCAATAAAACAGTGTGTAGCCCCCGTGTCAAACAAAATGCGCCCCATAGTCCCCTGAATAGAGAACATACCCTCAATGGCTGGTGGATCCTGTGGGGCTGCGGCCTGCTGAAGCTGATATACTCTCCCATACTGAAGCTGCCCCTGCTGAACTGGGACTGCTGGAATGGGTGGTAATGCTGCCATTTGCGGTGGTGCTGGGAGGGCGGCGGGAAACATAGGTCTCTGCGGCTCCTGTCGAGCACCCTGCTGCTGCTGCTGCGGGGCCCTACCCCTATCCGGACAGTCCTGGCGTTTATGGCCAGTCTTGCCACAAACGTAACACTTCCCCGGGAAGTTCCCCCCTCTCTGTCCCTGCTGCCCCCGACCCTGGTGGCCGTTACAATTCCTCCCCTGGCCCTGCTGAAACTGTTGTTGACCATTCTGACCCTGCTGGTTCTGATGGCCGTTCGGACCCTGATGGCCCTGTCGGAAACCTCCCTGTCCGTGTCTGAAATTCCCCGATCTGAACCTTTTATGATCCCCCTGCTGGGAACCCTGATCACTCTGCCTCTTCCCCTGAACAGAATGTGCCCCACTGGCACCATTTCCCCCAGTCCTGCCCTGATGGCTAGACTCTCCTGACCTCTTGCTCTCAGCCATGTGAAAGCGATGATCCTGGCAGTGTAACAGCGCAGCGTTAACCACGTCAGAATAAGTGGCCAACGAGAGGTTCCCCAATAAATGTTGACGGATCCTCCAAGTCAACCCGTCTGTAAACTTCTGGATCTTCTTCTCCTCTGTCGTTATCTCATCCGGAACAATATTCAACAGATTTGTGAATTCGGCCTCATACTCGTCCACAGTCTTACCTTCCTGTCTGAGATTCATCAACTTTATCCTCATTTCCGTGTGAATAGCTGACGGAAAATACTTGCGGTCAAACCGCATCCAAAACTCCTGTATAGTGAGAGTATCTCTCTCCTCCACGGTGGTAATAGACTCCCACCACTGCAGTGCAGACCCCACTAGCTTAAAGGTATCTAGTATCTGCTTCTGGACATCGGTGCACTCATACATCCTCAGGTGCCGTTGAATGTCCTTCCTCCACTGACTCGAAACTACAACATCGGAGCTACCAGCGAGCTCCGGAGGGTGTGCTTTCTGAAAAGCATCACGAACACGTTCCCAAGCAGACGGGAATGCATGTGCCTGAACTGGCACGACTACTGGCGCCTGAGGTAGTGCCTGCTGAACTACGTCTAGTGCGGTATTTACCGCTTGGGCTACAATGGCTGCAACCTCGGCGGCATTCATCATCCCCTGAACTGGTGCGGGCTGTGGTTCTAGCGTCGCATCCCTGGGAACCCGTTGTGCACGTCGTGGAGGCATCTGAAACAAGAATAAAGTCTATAAGTTCGCAGTTATAAACTCAAAATAGCTGAAGAACTTAGGATATACAAAAGAATACAACAATTATAAAACATAGGGCTCTACATCAAAGAAAGCTCAGCGGAAACATAATAAGCCGTACAGATCCTAAAGGACACTAGATACTGTTGCTCTGATACCACCTGTGACACCCCGACTAATTAAATACCGGGTAGCTATTCCTTTGTTAAATCAATACAAAATGCCAAGTTGTTTCATTTAATATCATCACTGTCGAAAACATTTTAGTGATTACTAACCACCTAGTATTTAAAAAGTAAGTTGTCAAATTTTAGATTAAATATGATTAACATACAGTAAAAGGATAATGAAAGAATAACAACTATTCACCATAATAAAGCAATAGAATAATCAACAAAATAATAATAAGTCCGGAGGAAAACTCCTCACAACAATCCCACGACTATAATAAGTAAAACAATGTACCCTGAATTAATTACATGCCAAAAGTCTGAAAATCTGAAATAGTAAGTGTTTCTAATAGAAATGGGCGACATGCCCTACAACTGATGAAAGTTGAATATAGAGTCAAGATAGATGAAGCGTCTACTAGCAAAGTCCTGTAACTTCCACAAATAACTACAGCTCGTCACCTGAATGAGGATCCTAAGCATGGTGTCCTTGTGGCTGGGAACCTAAAATGGTTTTTACAAAAATAGATTTGAAAGCAAACGGGTCAGAGCCCGAAGGTGGAGAGTATTTAAAAAAATAGCAAGTGCTTTAATGACATTAAAACAATGAATGCAAAATACATGTTAGGACGTGCACTCGCATGAAATACTCACCTCTCAACTAATTGTGCATTCCTAACGAATAACACCCATCTAAGTGATATTTATATCTAACCATACTGACATAAATTCTATCCTTTCTACTCTGTTCTCATTACACATTCTAACGTCATCAGTTAAGTAGAGGGCTTTACTTAAACTCATATTCTCAATTATTAGCAATACAATTCATTACAGGTTATCCCTTTATAGTTACTCCAAGCGTTTTCGTATTTATACTCATAATACCAATATGAAAGTTCTCATTTGTTTAAGTGTATATTATTTACGTCATAAATATACAATACCAGCACCCCGAGACTAAGCTGCGGTGCACACATACTCTGCTATCCATCCCGATACATCACGTACATAAGGATCACGCATTCCGAATCTCTCAGGAATCGTTCTCATATAATAGCAAATCACAAACAATGGAGGTGAACACAATCACATCACATAGGTCACGCACATACCTACGCTCCCACTATCAGCAGACTTATTAACATCCCAATAAGTCCTTCTCTGACCTATGTTCTCGAGGTACCAACCTATATCCCCCCGTAGGCACACAAAGATTAGATGGCCCTAAACGAACGCAAACCTCCCGTGATAGCAAGTATGGTAGGTATGTCATACACATCAAATCATATATACTAAGCATGCACACATCTTAGCTATTACCATATTTATTTTAGTGGTATAATTCTTGTTCTTATACCCACACGCTTGTCCCTGATTTATACGTCACCCAATATCCTCACGTCGTAATTTGTACTCATATTCTAACCCATAAATATCATTTGGTTCAACCCGCACTTCTATATCTTACTCCCCAATATATCCCAAATGTCCTAACTATGTCAATTAGTCGTCAAAGAAATGTCAACTCTACCATTTAATAAGGTTACGGAACACTTGTAATCAAATCAAGCCAAAAAAAGGCCAAACAGTCCTCTCGTTAGAAGTCTCGTTCGAACGAGGCTGGTTCGAACGAGAGTTCGTTCGAACGAACTGGGCATCTAACGAGATCTCGTTCGAACGAAAGACATCGAACGAACATCCCTCTCATTAGAAGGCAAACTGTCAACTCGTTAGAAGCTCGTTCGAACGAGCTCGTTCGAACGACCTGGGCAGGTCTTCTAACGAGGTGACAGTTTGAGCCAGAAAATTCCTATTACGTTTTTCCAACTTTTCTTCACCTCTAATCTTATCTAAATGTCATTCCAACAAGGTTTCAAGGTTTCTAATCATCCCTAAACATATTAAATTCGTATAACAACATTTATATGGGGTCTAATCATCCCAAACTACATCTAATCATCAAATCTCTCCAATTTTCCCCAATTTTCAAGAACATGAACCCTAGAAATTTAAAATCTTCCATAGTTATGATTAAATCCGTTTTTGTAATATAAAAGTAGAAATCCCCTTAGTTCAATCATCAAATAACAATTCTACATGCAATCCTACATTAAAATCTGAATTCATATCTCCAATTTCATGGGTTTTTATAGATCTCCCAACAACAATACAATTATATGAATTTCCTACACATGGAAGAAGCATTCTTTGCAAAAACGAAATTAAACCACTTGCCTTAATCGTTCTTCAGATTTTGATGACGAATTGATGAAGATTGATTTGTTCTCTCTCTCTCTCTCTGCAGAACTTTCCTTACTTTCTCTCTCTACCAGCTTTTCTCTAAGGATGACAATGGTGGTTAAGGTTGCCCTAGGAACCTCTTTCAATACTCATTCCAATAACCCCCGTAGCCCATTAAGTCATAGGTGTAGTTAGTGGGTTTAGTGGGTAAAGTCCAAATCAGATTTTTAATTCCTAATTTTCGTGGGTTTTAATTTCCAAAATTCCAAAATTACCAAACTACCCTTTTACGTTGCCGGTATGGCCTAAAAATGCCCCGGGACCCAAACTAAACCCCCGGCTAGTGTTTTCTGACTATTTCGACCCTTTCGGACGTGTTGACGCACTCAAAACGACCATACGGTTAATAGAAATAAAATTCACTTTTTAATTCAAATAATTATATTCCTGACGCGACTGTCACACGCGTCCCAACAAAATTTCTAAATTGTCGTATTTCAGTCTCACGACAAATTTCATAATTCAATAATCATATATAGCCATATATACTCATTAAAATTAAGTACCAACTCGCATCTCGTTAGTATTTTTATCCGGATTAATTTCCAATTAATACACATTTAATTCAATTAATCCCATAAATAAATATCATAAAAATACGGGGTATTACAGTATGTTGTTTCCGTGTACAAGAGGAAGTCGTGGTTCGAAATTCAGTTCAATCAGATATCGCTAAAGTCGACTGCTCCATCAATCTTTCCATTTTTGACAAGATGAAGATATGTCATTATAATATCATTTTGTATTCCTCGTAATAATTGTGTGTGATAATCATGTTGATCTAAGATCCTAATGTTAAATGTATAATATATAACGCTTGTATTATTAAGGAATAAATAACATATATAATTGGATATTGATATTTTAAATTTATATATCCATATAAAACTGTCAAGTATGTGTTCTTTAATTTATGTTTACAACACATTTCATGACCTTAATAACTATGAACTGTAGTTGTTTTCTTTGATGATCCAATTATATTTTTGGCACACGAAGCCTAATTAGGTTTAAAATTATTGTAGCACCAAATTGATTTATTTTCATGTAAAAAATAAAAAAATGTGTTTTATTTGTAAACGGTTACGAATTGCAATTCTGGCAAACCGTCACCACAAGAGATTACCATAATAATATTTGACAAGCCACCAGTTATGGACAAACATTATCAGTTTGTTCTCGTTGATAATCTTTACATAGTAAAAAACCATGACCGAATGTCTGTTCACCCTTTGGGCATAGTATTTATAGTAGATGCCCCGAGTTAGTTCATTAAAAACAAAAAGAACACATATTGGTGAGGAGGCATTTGGGGTTCATATATTTGTGAAAACTGAAACATTGTGGCAACAACCGTGGACATGTTTTCCCTTCGTGACTTTTCACTAGTCCTATATATTTGGATTCAGTATATTTTTGTCACTTATTATATTATTGTCCAACTTTATATTTCTCTAATTTTTTTTGGTAATAATCCTCGTTTAGGAGTTTCGTGGGGTAATAATCCTCGTTTAGGAGTTTCGTGGGGCCCAATAGTCATAGTACTTATGCATAAAAATTACTCTACATTGGTTGAAGATATTTCCATTTATTAAGGGTCCGTTTGGCAATCTAATTCCAAGGCTTGGAATTGGGTTGCCAAACGGGCCCTAAAGGAAATTAACAAATCATTAGATACATATCTGAATGTGCTCATCAATACCCAATTGAAAAGTTATATAAGGAAAGTTCACCTTTCTTGGGAATGTAAGAGACCATGGCTTATAATATTTTAACGATCCTATCGATTGGGGCATGGAATTTCAAAACCTCAAGCCTAGAGCCTCTATCTTATTGAATTCTTAAAATACTCAATAAAATATTTATCCCCTTGTGGACGCATGCAATTTTCTAAACCAAGTACATATCTTTCCCCTTCTGTGAATTTGGATTCTTTAATTTCCTTATAGTTAATTATTTCGATTATATGATTGTTTAGTTTAGACCAGAGAGTTTTGCAAACTTACAATCGACGTTGTTTATGGGAAACAAATTTCCTTCCATATCATAAGCCAATGCTTCATCACAAACACCACCACATGATCAACACTCAGGACAGTCATTATTAATCCCTTGATGTTAGACAGAATGGGCATGCATCACCCCAAATGTGATGGATCAGATCTCTTATTCAGTCTCATTAGAGCTAGGGTACCAATAACTCTCAATATTATACCCAAAAGGATCATCTCAGTGGAGATTCCAATATCCCAGTTAGGTTTTCATGATGATTGATTCTTATAATGATCGCCTTTGTGAAAAGTAGATGATTGCTTGGTAGACGATGAAGGGGAATTATTATCTCCGACATTGTCTTGATATAATGTAGCGCGAGATTCGATAGGAGAAATGTAGACATCAAGATATCACTCGTATCCTTAGCCCTCAGACCAGAAAAACTTGCAGCAGGGGAGGGATCATGCGGTATCAAGATGAAAATTCTTCGTAAGGAAATATGTATGACGGATTCCCTAGTCATGAGAGCAAGCAAGATCAGCTGAGTGACATGAGTAGGGACCTGTACCATGAGAGGGATGGCATATCGATCTCATATGAATTGGATGAATTCCCCTTCTCATGAACCCTTAAATAAGTTAACCACTATTTTTTAGATCATCTATTTATGATCTATAATGTGAAAACAAACCCCACATACCATGTTCCTTTGTATCACCAAACAATGATCATATAGATACATAATGAGGCACAAATATGCAGGATATCATCATTAAACTTGGATATATCCCCTAAAAGTGATGTGAAAAGTTTCCTAGGGGACCAATTGGAATATTAAAGCAACTAATTGAAGCCTTTATCGCGAGATTCATCACTAACAGTTCGCACACCAAGAGGATGGCTGATCTTCTTAAGTTCAAGAATAGACTGTAAGAAACCATCAAGGAATATGCTCGATGATATTTGGATGTGCACAAAGAGGTTGAGGATTTATCTAACCAGGTCATCATAACTTTTTTCAATATTATAAATTTTAATGATTCCATTTCGTACGAGTCATTAACGAGAAGAAGGTGAGCATAGATGATGATCTAAAGTCTCAGATAGAAACGTGTTCCAAAATAGAAGATGAGGTTGTTTATATTTACTAAGACATAATTCGATTAAAGACTAGTGGCCATGTCTCTAAGGAAATCGCGCTAAAGAAGGGGTAAAGAATCTAACTATTCTTAAAAGATTAGGGATAAAAGAGATCCGACTAAATACTATTAGGATAGTAACACCATTTCCATGCAACCAATTTAAATATCCTCCCCAAGATAAATGATAAGAAGTACTTCAAGAGGATGAGGAAGATGTTTGAAGACCAAGCAAAGAGGAACATCGTAATTAGGTAATCTTATCACAAAGATCACGGTCATATAATGAAACAATAAAACATTTTTAATATTCATTTGGAGGAGCTAGTCCAGACTAGAGACCTCGAAGACTATACAAAAAAAAAAGAAGTAACAAAGATGTAGCTGACCAAACACCAGATAAAGTCCTAGACAATTTTGGGGAGGGACAGATGTTCACCACGATCCATAGAGAATCCAACCCATACCAGATCAAAGGAAATTCAATCAAAATATAAGTAAAGAGGTTAACCGTTGTGGTTCAGGTCTTCTAGATAGACTTGTGTAAGCCTAATATTAGAAAGAATTATTGGCATTGATCATACCAAGCACTCCATCTTTACGAAGAAAAATGTATCGGGAGTTACACCCCCATCACCATGAGCTAGTTAATATGTTGAAAATAGACAAGTGTGATATGAAGAATCTTCTAGTGTATTGAGTATGCCCATCTGAAGTCATGTACCTTAAAAAATTTAACAAACTTAATATTCGTATGGAAGATCTTAAGGAAGCCATTATACCATTGATCAAGATTCACAAGAAAGATAACTATGCCCCTAGGGAAAGACATCCTACATGTTCGAACAAGGGGAATATCAAATTTGATTGATTTTTTTAATTATAGAGATTTATTCTCCATAAAACTCCATCCTTGGGTGAGGCTGTCTTCACATAATAAAATTTGTGCCATTCACTGCCACTAGAAGCTCAAAGGCATTACTGAACCAGGGGGGGGGGGGGGGGGGGGAATCAAGTCTATGCTTGGCAATGATTTATTATCTCGGGTGTGTGGTAATAAAATAACCAAAAGAGGATACCAAACAATCATGATAAAGTTATAAAAATAAATGATAGAGGAAAAGATTTACGTGGTTCGACAATTATTATCTTACATCCATAAGGCTTTAATGGTGTTTTGTCGTAAACCTGAGAGAATTTACATGAGTGTATATTATAGCCTCCGAGGTCGCTTTACATAATGAGGGTATCCATTTTGTATAGAGTTAAGGTGTTACGATTGTATAAGTCATATAAATCTATATCTTGAATAATAACAATAAAACATTTCTTCTTAACAAAATTGATCTTATACTCTATTTTAGACTTTTTTTTATCTTTTATCTTGGTAGATTGGGTATGGGATGTTATATTGATCGACCCATATTCCACACATCTCACTATAATTAGAGGATAGTTTTTGACCTTATAATATCCCCCTAGCCATAGTTAAACTTTATTTTTGAGTTGTTGGTCATGTTTTGAATATTCTTTTGACACACCCCAACCCAGTTACTTATAATTAAGTTTGAAAGTCAAAGTGAGTCAAACCATAATTAATCTAACCAAACCATAATCACGAGTTTTGATTTCAGAGTCATCATCGTAAATTCATATAACTGAAAACCTTTTTACAACATCAGAGTAATCATGCCCATAAAAACTTTCATTAAGGATAAGTTAACTTAATTACATCATTTACATTTACACAAAATCATTGTTTCTCCCATTCCTGGCTAACCCAACCTGACCTCCTAAATTTGGCAGTGACATCGCGTTACCTGAAAAATGTGAACATAGGAACCGTGAGCAAAATAGCCCAGTGAATGTATCACTACTATACTATTGCATGAATTTAAATGCAATAAATCATGTCCATATAATTATGTATTAACTTATCCGGCTCATTCATAATGAATGACCAACTTTTCCGAATCATGATTCACATATCCTGTCTAAATAGACAATTATCCCCCATTCCTGGTCGAGGAGTAAACCCTTGTCATTAATAGACAAATCTCCCCCATTCCTGGTCGAGGAGTAACCCCTCATTTCGGTAAACTGAAATGAACAATTTTATATTCATAACATTATGATCACATTCGTAACATTATACAAATACATCATTCCAGTGAGTACACTCACCTTGGTTGACAACTATGTATTCACGTTTTCTTCTGGTGGAGCTGAACTGGGTTGATTAGGCCTTACACCTGTCAATCCAACTAAATCAGTACTGAACCTCAATCATAAATATTATCCAAACATAATTATGTAACTTTCCATGACTATACATCAACAATATAATTCCAATTAAGTCACATTCCATAAAACATAGGTAAAGGGAAACAATGATGTACATGTTGATAAAGTTACGGACATTCAACCGTAGGAAATACCTTATGAGGAATTTATAACCAAAGTCAAGTAAGCATGAAATTATACTCCTAAATGTATATACACATGAAACATGTACTCAAAGTACCCTTTGTAAGGACAAAATACAAACATTCATTCAAGGGGTACCCAGTATGGCTTGAAATTATGGTCTTACATACTTAACCATCCTATATTCCTAAATTTTACAAATACATGGGTCCAACCTCATCAATATGAAAACATATATGAATATACTATCCAGTACGAGTGACGGTGTAATTTTTCAAGCTTCCTAGGGCAAGTTATGACCATTTCTCTACAACACAAGAAATCTGCCCTACAAGCTCCTCTATTGTTCTTTCACCTTCCAAGAATTTTCATAATTTTTATACAGCATAAATTTCCATGATTTTCAACAAAATTTCAGTATACATACTGAATAGTACAGAATTAAATTTTCATAATATTTGGACTTCATTTTCTATCTCAAAATCTTGACCAAACTCAGGGCATACCGAAATCAAGTATACAAACAGCAACTATGCACCAACTTGAAATCATCATTACGGCCTAACCACAAGGAGATAAATTATAATTTTCAGATATTATATGCATATATGAGTCTACTTTCATTTACAATTGTAATTTCTCAATTCCCGTAATCACACAAGGAGATATGCAGATTTGAATACAAGGGGTTTCAACACAAAGCAATTTTAAGGGTTTCTACACTCAACTTAACATAAGCTTGCATCTAACCATACATATATATCAAGGGCTGAAACTTTCGTAAACTTATGATGATTTATATCATATAAATCAGTAATATAAGATAAATAACAAGAATTACAATTAGGATTACCTTCAGGGCTTTTACGTAATTTCCACGGATTTTTCTACACTTTTTCTTCCTAAACATCAACTTCCTATTTCTACAAGCTAAAAACACTTGAAACTGAACCTAGCCTTTGTTTTGCTGAAGAAATATGTTAGAGGGAGGGTTTTAAGTCGGCCAAGGCTGCCTCCCAAGCCAACCAAACAATTTAAAACATTTGGTTTAACAAAGGACAAAATACCACTTAAAGGGAATGGACAACTTTGCCCTTTGTTCGTAATTTCGGTATAACTCTTTACTCGGACATCCATTTGATGATACGTTTGTTGTGTTACAACCCTAACTCACATGTCTACAACTACCCAGTTTTCACCTCAAGTCATTTATAATGTTATAAAGGTCAAAACTAGTCTCTAACAGGAACCTTTCCATCGAAAACAACAAAATTTGTGTTTGTAAATAATTCGACCTTTCATCATTTATGAAAGTAGGATTATAATAAACATAATCACTTAACATTAGATATACTAATATCACATTATTCATATCACATAAGATAAGAATGATTTAAATCTAATTTATCATAATTATATTCGGGTTGTCACAACTTCCCCCCCCCCCTAGAAAATTTCGTCCCCGAAATTTAATATAAAGGTCACTTACCAAACAAATGGGGATACTGTTTCCTCATGCTATCCTCCATTTCCCAAGTTGCTTCTTTAACTCCATGGCTCATCCACATAACCTTAACTTAGGGAATAACTTTATTTCTCAATACTTGCTCCTTACGATCAATAATTTCCATTGGTTCCTCGATGTACGACAAGTCTTCCTTCAGTTCAATTGGTTGAGTTTTCAACTGATGAGATGGATCCGCCAAATACTTACGAAGCATCGATACGTGAAACACATCATGTAAACGGGATAAATCTGGAGGTAATGCTAATCTATAAGCCAGGGGCCCAATTCTTTCCAACACCTCATACGGTCCAATGTATCTTGGACTTAGTTTCCCCTTTTTGCCAAATCTCATAACGCCTTTCCATGGTGAAATACGCAGGAATACAAAATCGCCCTTCTGAAATTCTAATGGATACTTCCTCTTATCTGCATAAAATTTCTGCCTACTTTGTGCTATCTTTATCCGTTCCCGAATAATTTTGATCTTTTCAGTCGTCACATCTATTAATTCAGGACCCAACATTTTCCTTTCACCCACTTCATCCCAACACAAAGGCGTTCTACATTTCTTCCCATACAAAGCTTCATAAGGAGCCATACCAATAGTCGACTGATAACTATTATTATATGAAAATTCCATTAATGGCAAATGATCATCCAAACTACCTTTGAAGTCAAATACACAAGCTCGTAACATGTCTTCTAATATTTGAATCGTCCTTTCTGATTGCCCATCAGTTTGTGGATGAAACACAGTGCTGAACTTCAAACTTGTGCCCATGGCATTCTGGAGACGAGGCCAAAACTTAGAAGTGAACGTTGGATCTCTATCTGATACAATTAACACCGGTGCCCCATGTAAACGGATAATCTCATCAACGTACATACGTGCATATTTGTCAATAGTGTAGGTGGTCTTAACTGGGAGAAAATGAGCTGACTTCGTCAAGCGGTCTACAATCACCCAAATAGAATCATGCCCCTTTGGTGACCGGGGTAATCTTGTAACAAAGTCCATCGTTATATGCTCCCACTTCCATTCCGGAATAGGCAAAGACTGCAATAATCCTGCCGGCTTCTGATGCTCTGCTTTCACTTGCTGGCATACTAAACATTTAGCTACGAATTATGCAATCTCACGCTTCATATTGTTCCACCAGTAATACTCCTTCAAATCTCTGTACATTTTGGTACCTCCCAGATGCATAGAGTAAATAGAACTATGTGCCTCTTCTAATATATCCTTCTTTAAGGGTGGGTCATTCGGTACACAAGTTCTATTTTTATAACACAATGATTCATCATTCTTAATCTTAAAGTCACTCTCTCTACCATCCCGAACTTCTTGTTTCTCCTTCTCAAGGAATGGATCACTGGTCTGCAAATTTCGTATGCGCTCGGCCAATAAAGGTCTCACTGTGACATGTGATAATAATCCTCCACTTTTTGAAAACTTCAATTCAATCCCCATCGATGCCAAGTCAAGAATATTTCCAACACGGGCACACTGTATGCAACCAAGCATCCCTGATGATTTTTGACTCAAAGCATCTGCTACTACATTGGCCTTCCCAGGATGATGATGAATGGTACAGTCATAGTCTTTAATCAGCTCTATCCAACGCCTCTGTCTCAAATTCAGTTCTTTCTGTGTAAACAAGTATTTCAAACTTTGATGATCCATAAATATCTCACAAGTTTCTCCATACAAGTAATGTCTCCACAACTTTAAAGCAAAAACAATGGCCGCTAGCTCCAAGTCATGTGTAGGGTAATTTCGTTCATGTGTCTTTAATTGTCTGGAAGCATATGCTATTACCTTCCCATTCTGCATAAGAACACATCCTAACCCCTGAAATGAAGCGTCTGTATAGATCACAAAAGACTCATTCCCACATGGAATAGTAAGTATAGGGGTTGAAACCAACCGATTCTTTAATTCTTTAAAACTCCTCTCACATTCTTCATCCCATACAAACTTCACTTCTTTACGAGTCAACTTTGTCAGTGGTAATGCTATGGCTAAAAATCCCTTAATGAATCTACGATAGTAACCTGCCAATCCTAGGAAACTCCTAATTTCTGTCACATTCTTAGGACTTTCCCATTCAACAATTGCTTCCACTTTCTTTGGATCAACATAAATCCCATTTCCCGAGACCACGTGGCCTAAAAACACAATTTCATTCAACCAAAACTCACACATGCTGAATTTAGCAAACAATTTATTCTCTCTCAAAATCTGCAATACAAGTCTCAAATGCTTCTCATGTTCCTCCATGCTACGCGAGTAAACCAACACATCGTCTATGAATACTATCACAAATGAATCAATGAAAGGGTGGAATACCCGATTCATCAAATCCATAAAAACTTCCGGAGCATTAGTCAATCCAAAAGGCATCACCAAAAACTCATAGTGCCCATATCGAGTCCGAAAAGCTGTTTTGGAAATATCACAATCCTTCACTTTCAGTTGGTGGTAACCCGATCTCAAATCAATCTTCGAAAATATAGTGGTCCCCTGTAATTGGTCAAACAAGTCATCGATACGAGGTAGAGGGTATTTATTTCTAATGGTCACCTTATTCAACTGCCGATAATCAATACATAATCGCATTGTCCCATCTTTCTTTTTCACAAATAACACGGGTGCTCCCCATGGTGAAACACTAGGCCGAATGAAACCTCTGCTTATCAGATCTTGTAATTGCACTTTTAATTCTTTCAACTCTGCTGGTGCCATTCTATATGGAGCAAGAGAAATTGGACCAGTACCTGCAACTAATTCAATAGAAAACTCTACTTCCCTATCGGGTGGCAATCCTGGCAATTCTTCTGGGAAGACATCAGAAAACTCTCTAACCACTGGTATATCTTCAACTTTAAGTGCTTCCTTACTAACATCAACCACATACGCTAAATACCCTATACAACCCTTACTTAATAACTTTCTTCTCTTTATTGCTGAGATAAGACAATTAGGGACAACATTCCTTTCTCCTATAAATTGGAACTCGGGTTCACCAGGAAAATGAAATGTAACTTCTTTGCGAAAACAATCAATGGAAGCATGGTATGTTGATAACCAATCCATCCGCAATATAATATCAAAATCTCGAATGGCCAACGGTATCAAATCAACATAGAAATCTCGTTCCCCCATTTGTAAGATACAATCTTTATAAACATGCTCAACCAGAATCACACTTTCCATTGGGGTAGAAATATATAAGGCACAATTGAGAAATGAACATGGTCTACCCAAATATGAAACAATATCTAATGCCACAAATGAATGCGTAGATCCAAGATCAATGAGTGGATATAAATCTTTGTTCGCAATAGAGAGTTTACCTGTAACCACTTCAGGTGTAGCATGGGCATCTTGCAGCGTCATTGCAAACACTCTTCCTCCTTCCTTCGATCCACTTGCTTGTCCTGTACCTCTTCCCCTGGTGGCACTTCCTGGAGAGGATCCTTTAAGAGGCCCCACACTACTGACTGAAACTGCTCTTGATAGCATAGGGCAATTCTTTCTCAGATGGCCCTTCTAATGACAATTGAAACATTCTATACTCTGTAGCTTTGGGCAATTTCTTTTTATATGGCCCGATGTACCACAAAAGAAACAAACGTTCGAATCTCCTTGTGCAGAAGCTCCTGAGCCTCTTCCACTACTAGCCTCACCCCTCTGCAAACCACCTCCCATGCCTCTACCATGGTGAAGTTTCTGCCCTCCAAGTCTTGAATATTCTGTATCACTATCTTTTTGATAACTTGGATTGAATCTGCTTCTTTTTACACCTCGTTCTCGATTCCTTCTTGCTTCATTCACGTCATTTTCTACCAGCAGGGCTTTATTCACCAAGGCTGAATAATTAATAGCCTCTAAAGCCGATAGCCTTGATTTAATAACTAACTCCAGTCCATCGAGAAATCGGCTACACATATCTTCCTCATTCCGTATAAACCTCGAAGCAAAACGAGATAAGGCTGTAAGTTTAGCTTCATATTCTCTAACTGTCATATTCCCCTGATTCAACATGAAATATTCCTTCTCCTTTTGTTTTTGATACATTGGGGGAAAATATTTGTCATACAAGGCTTTAACAAAATCATCCCATGAGATCACATTCCCGCCTCCTGGAGTAATGAACAAATGTTTCTTGGCATCCCACCAGTACTTAGCTTCTCCTTTCAGCATATACGCCGCCAAGGTTACCTGTTGATTTTCAGGCATTCTCATTACCCCAAAGATAAGTTCAATTTCTTTAACCCATACTTCTGCCTCTGCTGGATCAATTGCTCCTTCAAATGAGGGTGGGTTCATCTTAATAAATTTCTCATATGAATTACTTCTTTCTTCCCGGTGTATCACCTCCTCAGCCCTAGACAAGGCTTGTGCCTCTAGTTGCCTGGTCTGTTGTTCTTCCATCTGTGCCATAAATCTAGCTTGCTGCTCTGCCATTAGAGTCATAGCACGTGCCATTTTTTGCATATCTGTCAGTTATTCTGGCTCGGGTTCCACATTTATCTGAACAGGTTGCTCAACCTCCGCTTCTGCGGGAATATTTGAAGCCTCATCATCTATTCCCACATTCACATTCCCTCGTTCCATTCTCTTATATCTGTAATAAATCAAAGATATAACAACATGAAGATATACATATCTTTCCTAACATAATCGTTAGTATCAAATAAAATATATTTCTAACATTCACTGCCAAATCTAGACTCTTCTCACTCCAGAACCTCTAAAACCTAGGCTCTGATACCAAAAGCTGATACACCCCACCCCAGTTACTTATAATTAAGTTTAAAAGTCAAAGTGAGTCAAACCATAATTAATCTAACCAAACCATAATCACGAGTTTTGATTTCAGAGTCATCATCGTAAATTCATATAACTGAAAACCTTTTTACAACATCAGAGTAATCATGCCCATAAAAACTTTCATTAAGGATAAGTTAACTTAATTACATCATTTACATTTACACAAAATCATTGTTTCTCCCATTCCTGGCTAACCCAACCTGACCTCCTAAATTTGGCAGTGACATCGCGTTACCTGAAAAATGTGAACATAGGAACCGTGAGCAAAATAGCCCAGTGAATGTATCACTACTATACTATTGCATGAATTTAAATGCAATAAATCATGTCCATATAATTATGTATTAACTTATCCGGCTCATTCATAATGAATGACCAACTTTTCCGAATCATGATTCACATATCCTGTCTAAATAGACAATTCTCCCCCATTCCTGGTCGAGGAGTAACCCCTTGTCATTAATAGACAAATCTCCCCTATCCTGGTCGAGGAGTAACCCCTCATTTCGGTCAACCGAAATGAACAATTTTATATTCATAACATTATGATCACATTCGTAACAGTATACAAATACATCATTCCAGTGAGTACACTCACCTTGGTTGACAACTATGTATTCACGTTTTCTTCTAGTGGAGCTGAACTGGGTTGATTAGGCCTTACACCTGTCAATCCAACTAAATCAGTACTGAACCTCAATCATAAATATTATCCAAACATAATTATGTAACTTTCCATGACTATACATCAACAATATAATTCCAATTAAGTCACATTCCATATAACATAGGTAAAGGCAAACAATGATATACATGTTGATAAAGTTACGGACATTCAACCGTAGGAAATAACTTATGAGGAATTTATAACCAAAGTCAAGTAAGCATGAAATTATACTCCTCAATGTATATACACATGAAACATGTACTCAAAGTACCCTTTGTAAGGACAAAATACAAACATTCATTCAAGGGGTACCCAGTATGGCTTGAAATTATGGTCTTACATACTTAAACATCCTATATTCCAAAAATGTACAAATACATGGGTCCAACCTCATCAATATGAAAACATATATGAATATACTATCCAGTAAAAGTGACGGTGTAATTTTTCAAGCTTCCTAGGGCAAGTTATGACCATTTCTCTACAACACAAGAAATCTGCCCTACAAGCTCCTCTATTGTTCTTTCAACTTCCAAGAATTTTCATAATTTTTATACAGTATAAATTTCCATGATTTTCAACACACTTTCAGTATACATACTGAATAGTACAGAATTAAAGTTTCATAATATTTGGACTTCATTTTCTATCTCAAAATCTTGACCAAACTCAGGGCATACCGAAATGAAGTATACAAACAGCAACTATGTACCAACTTGAAATCATCATTACGGCCTAACCACAAGGAGATAAATTATAATTTTCAGATATTATATGCATATATGAGTCTAATTTCATTTCCAATTGTAATTTCTCAATTCCCGTAATCACACAAGGAGATATGCAGATTTGAATACAAGGGGTTTCAACACAAAGCAATTTTAAGGGTTTCTACACTCAACTTAACATAAGCTTGCATCTAACCATACATATATATAAAGGGCTGAAACTTTCGTAAACTTATGATGATTTATATCATATAAATCAGTAATATAAGATAAATAACAAGAATTACAATTAGGATTACCTTCACGGCTTTTACGTAATTTCCACGGATTTTTCTACACTTTTTCTCCTCACTTTTTCTTCCTAAACATCAACTTCCTATTTCTACAAGCTAACAACACTTGAAACTGAACCTAGCCTTTGTTTTTCTGAAGAAATATGTTAGAGGGAGGGTTTTAAGTCGGCCAAGGCTGCCTCCCAAGCCAACCAATCAATTTAAAACATTTGGTTTAACAAAGGACAAAATACCACTTAAAGGGAATGGACAACTTTGCCCTTTGTTCATAATTTCGGTATAACTCTTTACTCGGACATCCATTTGATGATCCGTTTGTTGCGTTACAACCCTAACTCACATGTCTACAACTACCTAGTTTTCACCTCAAGTCATTTATAATGTTATAAAGGTCAAAACTAGTCTCTAACAGGAACCTTTCCATCGAAAACAACAAAATTTGTGTTTGTAAATAATTTGACCTTTCATCATTTATGAAAGTAGGATTATAATAAACATAATCACTTAACATTAGATATACTAATATCACATTATTCATATCACATAAGATAAGCATGATTTAAATCTAATTTATCATAATTATATTCGGGTTGTCACATCTTTGGTTAACTTGTTTGCCTTTTCTATGTCTTGCATGAATGTTAGATTAAGTTAAGGGATATTTAATAGATATGTGAACCAGACTCGAGTATGTCGAGGTGCCTACATACCTTAAGGGATTAAGTCAACCATAGTACATAGATTTACATATTTTATACTATTACATTGTCCAATTGGAGAGGCCACATGCCATTTATGCAGTCATGCACCGAACATTTATTTAGAATGAACCTAGTCTAGATTCTTTCTTTTGATTAATATTTTTTTATCGATATGGTGGGATCTAATAATGTTCAAATGGCTAGCGAGTCTTCTATTAGGTAATCCTACCTTAGTTATATTGTGATTGGCCTTGGCTTAGCTCTCTCAAATTCTTGTTATTAGTCAGGACTATTAAACCAAGGGAAATCAATCTTATGATTTTTCAACTTGAAAATATCTTAGATATTTTTTCCATTTATATTAACTTAATGTCTCGAATTCTATATTTTTTTTCATGCTCCCCACGTTTATAACTCCTTCAGATTTGTAACTTTCCATGCGCCTTCTCTTGCTCTTACTAGTTTTCATGCCTAATTTTGATAATCTTCCACATTTCATAGGATCATAGATTGAGTTTAATATGATTTAATTTCCATGTGCAACCAAGTCATCGATTAATTTAATGATCATGTCAACTTGATTGTATTCTCGGATCACATAACATTACTACAACATAAGTAATCATGTGTTACTAAAGTAAACTTGCCTTTTTTAAATAAAAGGTATTTGTGATGATAAAATGTATAGTAGTATACATTAATATTTGTACTTATACAAGTAGATATTTTGTTTTAATATTTCCTTTTATTACAACCTCTAAACATATAAATCTATAATAATTTTAAAATGAGTTTTGATTCCTTTCAAAGAATTCAAGAGTGGATAAATGGACAAAACTATAAAATTGAGAAAATTTTAAATTATATTAAACCCCTTAATATTTGTGGGTATGGTGGACAACAATCCAAAACTATTTGTCCTTACAGGTAAAAAATACTTGAATTATAGTCAAAGTAAAGAATATAAAATTATTCTTATTTTATTTACACAAAACTATATACCAAATAACCAAAATCTTAACGCGGTTAATAACCATCTACCAAACATTAATAAACACTAAAAATTCTTTAACCTAACATAATTAATAAACACTATAAAAATTGATCTATTTTTTTAGTAAGGAAAAATACTATCCTAAAATATACCTAACAACTCCGCTTTCAACATAGAGTGTGGTCCTCATCGTTGCCTTAGACCAATACTTCGCACCACCCCCACCCTAATTTCTCTATCTCATATGTTATAATCGATTGACCTCTCCCAAAATCTATCCATTTATTCATCTATATATACGTGGTATATGATTTTCACTTTCATAATGGTTTTTCCCCATAAAAGATATGAGCACCCCATGTGGCCCCATCTTCTCATCATGTGACAAAGAACCCAGAGCATATAAGTCTAAAAGATGAATATCTTACCATCCATGATTGATAAGAAAAACAAGCATGATAAAATCTTTCACCAACTAGGAGGCTATGGTTTTATTATAAATAGTGACACCCTATCCTAGGAATGGGTATGCTCAAGTTAATGTTGTAAATCTTTGTCATATTTTACTCTCTCTCTCTCTCTCTCTCTCTGTCTCCCTTAAGTAATAAAGACAACTCCCCTCCGTGGAAGCAGATGTTGGTATTTTATTGGCGTGTGAGTTCATTTTTAAATAAGAATCATGTTTATGAGAATGACTTATTTTTAGGGTTAAATATATTGTATATCATGTCGATCAATTGGACTTAATAGTAAATCTTATGAGTTGGGTTCATCCTAACCACAAGAGGTCTGAATTTCAGTTTTAGTATAATTGAACCATTTAGATCCTAGATGGTGAGTGACATCCTATTAATATAGGTTCATGTGTAATTCAAGTAGTTTATATCAAACTATATAAATCCGTGTGAGGGTTCAATCATTTTGTTTGATTGTTTAAAAGAGGATTGTGATTTGTACATTGATGAATGTATTGAATAGGACTACCAGTGAGATTCAAGTCTAAGTGATAACTAGATTAAACTTTGGCAATCACATAATGTTTTTAAATGGTGCATAGGTTCTTAATACTAAAGTTTATGAGGATTATAATGCTTACACAATTATTACTTTGATTGTCATGGATGTGATTCAATTTTAGATTAGATCACTAAATCCCTGCATGTTGGGCAATAATTTTGTGAGTAGGTCAGAGATCATAAATGTGACATCCCTTATATTTTAATAATCAGGTTAATCAAGTTTAATTATTAAATTATTATATGATGTGAAAACAACTAAATACCATTCTCATCATGAAGAGGTCAAATGAAGCGTTAGACAAATATATGGAAACGATATGAAAGTCCTCACAGTGAAAAGCCCATAATCCATAAAATACCTATATGAAAATGTCCCACCGTAATTACACAAAACAATCCCAAATGAAGCTCAAGAAATATAATAAAAAACTAAAGTCTCATAATTTTGGCCAACTGAAATGTCTCCAAATAATGACAGTAAAATATAAAATGATGAACTAAACAAGATAGAAATTCATAGTGTCTCTGAGTAGAAATCCTGAAAGAGAGAGAAACGGAGAATGCGTGCTATCTAGAGTAAGGAAGACTAGGTGTGAGGTCCAACCCTAGCACTAGAAAGTCATCACGAATAAATATGGGTCAAAACCCTAGCAAGTCACTCGTTTATGCAACTCAAGCCAGTTATACTTGTAAATAATAGGATCACAATTTATATAATTAACATCAACGACCTCTAGTATAATACGCAATATCACAGTGCGTTAGAATTAACTCAATTTATTTCACAACTAATTATTCAGTTAATCAATTAAGACATAACTAACATGTGCTCCTTCTGCCTGAAGATATCATCAACATGTTGTACACTAAACTGAACTATCACACATCCTATAGTCGTCGGATTCATAGTGTCGAAAAACTCGTATCCACCTTACTATATAGCATTGAAACTCCCTAACGCCGTGTGACATAAATAATAGTTCATCATAAATAATACTCATTAAGTATTTAAACGTAAGGGTGTTTTTTCTTGGTACTCACCCAATTATCCATATTTCACATATTCATTTATTAATGACATTCATAATTTCATATGCATTTTATCATTGCGCGTTATATAATCATTGCCCAATTACCCCACCCTCAAGTCAGTACCAAATAGACCCTTTAGATACATATTATGCCATTACACAAGAAGTTAAAAGGATAAGTAAGCCTATAGATAACTAATAATAATCAAAACATTAATGTAAAAGTATATAGATTTGATTAAAGGTTTTGACTCATCACTCCTACTCATCTCTAAGCTCTGCACGTAAGATGTTTCACCAATGTGAAATACAAGCAAGGACCCCCTCCCCCCCAAATACATTTTTGTTTAGATAAGGTAGATGTTAAGACAAGTTAGTTAGGATATATTATGAGAGTTTAAAGTAAATGAAAAATGCTAGTGCTAGGGTTACATGTCATCAACCATAAATTTTTAATTTTCCAATTAAATTAACAGAATAAATAATTAATCTAAATTTAATTATGCACCAATTACACCAAAAAGCTGTGTAAACTTAAACAAATTTTATTTTTCCCTAAGCATGCCTCTAGGTGATATAGTAAGACTAAAATAAAGCAATAAACTACAACATCGCGATGTATGAGAAAACTCCACAATGGAGAGAACCTGGAATGACCTAGCCACATAAGTCCTCCATAATATAGGTCTCAATATATGGAAAAATCAGACTTACTCACACACTTGATGCCTTTAAGTCTTAATGATCTTATTTGATCCTTATAACCATCTTCACAACCATTGTTAGATGCCTTCCAATGGCAATCACAATGCAGATAGCTCCTACGTCTCAGTATCCACCAATCTTACTTGTTTATTGACTAGTTGAGCCATTCTCCATTGTAAACACGGAATCCACCACCTGAAACACTCTTAATGATGTAGATTAAATAATCGTGGTGCAGAACACACGGGATCTAAAATAAGCATATTAAAATTATTATTAAATCTCAAACATATGGGTTAAAATAAGGGTTTAGGAGGCTCTAGGTTTTCTATAGAAATATATTTTTACAAACCCTATGTTAAAAAACTAATGTGATAAATCTTTTATTTATAGGAGAACCGTAAAAAATGGTGGCATGAATCTTTAGGTAAGTTGTTCCAATAAAAACAACATACTCATTATAATGACATTGGTTACCCCGTATAAGTAGAAACTTTCCAATTGAAGGTCGCTTGAAGATTGTTTGAATAGAGACCCAAACTTGTTTGAATGAAAACATAACTCGTTTGAACGAAACATACAAACTCATTTGAAAGACAAAATAATTCATTCAGACGAATTAAAAGCCAAAATATTTTTTCTTTTAAAAAAATCTTTTGTGAAATATATCCCTAGTAAATTTGTAAAACATTAAACACCCAAACTATATGTAGGTATCAAACATAATATGTATTCATACCTTTTTGAGATCCTATGGAATGAAGTTGAAAATTGACGATAAACTCAACTTAAATTTGTTGTCCCTTTAATATGGACGCTACGGTCTTTGATGTGCATAATAGGATTGAAGGATACACTGAATTCAAATCCTAACCTACGACGCAAACAGTTTTGTACAAACGAAATAAATCTAATCTTATGAATTTTATAATAAATGTTACAAATTGATTCGATGTGAAATTTTCCCTTAAAAATATACCTCTTTGGCTATTCCGGGACAAAACCAAAAAATAAAACTACCAGGCCATAAATCTCTCTAAGACTCAATTCCAATCCTAAAGGAAAAATTACAAACTGACATTTGACTGTCACAAACTCTAGAATAGCTTTTCTCATGTGAAACTTTACCGAATCATTTCTTAAAAATGCACACTCAATAAACATTTCAAAGGCAAGGAGAATATGAAAGAAATAAACCCAATATGAATATGCCCCTTTGTTAAAAATCTTCCCCTTAGGTTAGACATCTCCCCCTTTTTGCTCAGTAATAGAAAAATGTAATAGTGGATAATATCAAACAACTTCCCACTTAATGTGAAGCATGTGAGCATAAATAAAAACAAGAAATATCATGCGATGTAAAGTGAAACGACAACAATAAACAAACTTGGCAACAAAAGCACAAATAATGAAACACATGATACCAAAGTGATCCGAATATATAGCATATGGTATTAATGTAAACCATATATGACTAGCATGGATTAAATGCAACACAAAGACTCAAAATAAAACATATCTTATATATAAACAAATTTGGCAACAAAAGCACAAATAATCCAAATAATGAAACACATGATACCAAAGTGATCCGAATATATAGCATATGGTATTAATGTAAACCATATATGAGAAGCATGGATTAAATGCAACATAAAGACTCAAAACAAAACATATCTTATATATAAACTCACATATATTAAGAGTGTACGTGCATATATAGGTGCAAACACACCACCAAAGACACAAAATAATATAAATTTCCATACTCGTATGGCATAAATGTGTCTAAACCAAATGTGGTACAGAGTGAATGGGCATGAACTAGAAAATAAAAGAAATATGTCCCAAACACTCAAGATAGTCCAATGAGATCTATTTTATTACATTAATTTATCAAACTTAGATTTAGCCTCATGTGACAAATAATGTGAACTCAAAAATGGACAAACGTACAAAATGCACACTAGCATAGAAAATATTGATGATTCTCAAATCAATAGCACCAAACAATGATGATTAACTAGGACTCATTCTGCAGACCCATTAATCTTTTACTTAATACCCTCATTTTTTAAATATATCACACATTGATGATAAATTCTAAATATTGGCCATGGAAAATATTTTCTCTTTTTCTTTTGCCTTTCGTTTCCTTTTCTTGGGATCTTAATAATGGTGGCATTTAATGAAAAAGAGATTTACTCCATTCATATACATTTTCCATTAAACACTTATATTTTTTTAAATTAGGACAAACTCATAAGAAATGGTTCTTACATCACAAATCCCCCCAAATATATAGATATGTATATGATAAGATTGATTAGATAATACCTCACTTATCTCATGCAATATAAGTAGTTAAAATCCAAAAAAGCTCATGCAAGTGTGTGTGGATGTATACGCAAAGATGAATCCATTTAGCAAACCAAATTCGAACAGGTTCATGCAGACATGATTAAGAAATAATCCAGAGCATTGTAAAACATACTCTAATATTCTATCCACATGGAATACATAGAACAAATAGGATTCAAACATACCGATATGCCACACAAAATGTGTAAAACCAACTACACAAACAAAACAAAAATATTTTTGAGTTTTTAGAAAAAATTCAAAAACGACTCAAAAGACAAAATTGACCTAAAAATTGAAAAGTAAAAATAAAAAATAAACAAACATCATACAACTAGTTAAAGCATATATCATGAAGTGAAAAAACTAGTGCATGAATTAACATGCAAACACAATGACTTATAAGATATAGCATGCGATGAATCATGTGAAAGCATGAGGGAATCAACAAGTCTAACAATTAGCGCCTCAAAATCGAATTTCCTAACCCACGTAGTTGTAATGTGACAAACTTGGGTTTTAGGAATCTTAGTGATCTAAACTTAAACGTCCTACGATCATTCCTAATTTCATAACAAAACTTCCTAAGGTGACCTTTCCTACCACAGTGTGTTCATGTGAAGACATGACGACAATGTTAGCTTTATGTTGAAATTTTCTAATGTCCTTGGCAACGATTGACTCTTTCAAAATATTGGTCTTGGCTTTTATGAGAGGAAGCAATGGAATTGTAGATGCCTAGACCATTATTATCATTTTTTATTTGGGTGGTGTGTAAAATCTTGTCCAATTTATTTGAATTAGATTCCAAATCAAATTTGACATGACTCAAGTATCTTAATTTATTTTATAACTCCACAATCCTTAAGTTAATAAAACTCATAGACTAATCAAACATTAGGGACTCCTCCTTCATATGTTCAATCATTCCTATAAGGTTATATCTCTATCGCTTGATAAATTTGAGCTTCTCCCTAAGAGTCTTCTTACGTGCTCTCAATTCCTTAATCAATTTATCATAATTGCTTCATACGACATGATCTTTCAACTTAGAATCTAACTTTAAGTTCTCCTTCTTCAACTTTAAAGCCTCGGTGTACAACTCATGGAAGGCTAATTAAAGCTCATTCTCCACATCTTATTCTCCCTCGTCCGCATCACCCACTTAGGTATACAAGACCGAACCTCATAATTACGATGCATATGATTATCTTCAACGTTATAAAACCTTTCATTTGGGATCATATGACTATCTATGAAAGTGGTGAAGTTATGCTCCATGGGAGAATCATTTTTCTCTCTCGACTTACTATCACTAAGGGTAGTATCGTATGCCTTAGGTTTCTTACCTTTTTCGTTAGCCTTAGCTTTCAAAACACTTGTCCCGGTGATTCATTTTCTTCTATTATACTTCTTCTTCTTTTTATCATGGTTGTTGGTGTAATCATCACATAAAATTATCCTAAATAATTAATACCAAGCAGAATAAAACCAGTCACACAGTCACATACGACACAAGTATCTACATGGTTCAACAATGGCCTATGTCCATGGAGTGTTTCTTCCTTCTTATTAATTTCCTCTAAACAAGAATTACATGTCCCATTTCTCTGGGGTAAAGGTTACATTCATAGGGAAAGAATAAATGGTGTCATGCAAGGCTCTAGAACTTGTTGATGCAATTATTATTTAATCGTACTAATCTTGATACGAGATCCTCACTAGTGGGATATTTTTTTAGTAGTTATCTTAAGTTGAGATCCTTTATCCCATCATGATGCTGAACTATTAGAGTTGTTCGAATAATTCCCCCATAATTTCCCCTAAATCCATGCAGGTTGAATGGGGCGGAGAGGTTAAGAAATGCATTGGTTGGCCGAGGTGATTGGTCAAAGATTGTGATGGATTTTTTCCACTCTTATAAATTTCTTAGGTGAATATTTTGTTATATTTTTCCTGTTGGTCCCTTGAAGGACATGCCCCTAATTTCTCACATTAGTTGAGGGTATGCTGGTAATAATCCCACTTAAAGACTGAAACACCTCTGCTAATTATGGCTTTGGGTTTCGTTTTAAATGATGAGATGCCTAAAAATTTTAACCAAGCAGTCAAAACTTTCCAACCTCTATTTTGGTCCATCACTTCAACTATTGAAAGCATTAATTGTTTCTGAAAATTTCTTCACTTATAAGTTTCCCCCTCCCTCGTATCTTTATTTTTTCTTGATATAATCCTATAATTTTTCTCATATCCACAAATTTCCCTTCTTTGTCTAGGAAAAATGGTCTACGTCACGAATGATAGGACTCTAGGGAAATTTAGGGGAAAATATTTCGTTCCTGATTAGGTAACTAAAGAGTGTACGAATATTTCGATCGATTGCTATAATGTTGAAGGTGGTCATTGGATTCACACTATCTCGGTTGCCGAGGAGGGTATAATATTTACCCTAATTAACTCTTCTTAAAGTATTGTGAATTCTTTCACGTGGTTATTTCCCCGTGATATGTCGACACACGAAGGATCATGAATGGCATTCAAAGAATAAATGAATTGTATGGAAATCAAATAGGGATTCCAAAAAACAGATATTGTTATTCATGGTGAAAGATGAATGGAAACGTCTTTTATTTAAAGGAAACAATATAAGATAGGGTTTTAATTTTAAATATTCTTAATTCTAACAATGGATATTGTGGTCACGAATTCATTGTCAGACATTGGAAACATCCGCCCATTCCTGAAGGGGATGAACCATACGAAGGTTTTTTGTGACCTTCTAGGGGAGGAAAATAGGTTGAGAATAATTTTTCTATAGATTATATTATTGTCGGTTAATGGATGAAATGGATACTAATATTTATTTTCTTGTTTGTTTTGTTCAACTTGATAGAAAAAAAATCCTCCTCGTTTCGATCATGAGGAGCTTATTAAGGTTTGAAAGCATATGAGGCCTTTAGTTCAAAGTGTAGAGCCTCCTAGTTCGACGTCCTTTTTTTAGTACACCAACTCCACATCCAGCTTCACATCTAGGCCAGTGGATTCCATTCTAACTAGTGAGGGGTCGTCCAAAACTTCTACTATCCTCTTTTGAACACATGAACGTGAATGACATCCATGCCATTGATGAGGAAGATATGCCTTTAAAAAAGAAAAACCTTACTCTTTTAGATGATTTCCATATCCCCACCTCCCCAAAGGCAAAGGTATCCAAAATTAATGAGGCCGGAGGTCCATCCGAGCTCATTACTCTTATGGAATCTCCCAAAAAGAATAAGGCGAATAGGGATAAAGACAATCCATCTTCTTATATTGATTTTCCCACTAAGAAGGTGGGTTCCCACAATATGGAGAAGGGCCACCAAACCATATCGGTGGCTAAGTATACATCGCTGGCCCTTAGTCTACTATAGAGGGATATCCCGACATTCGATCGAGACCAGGTCAATAGGCTGAACTCTGATAAACTTTCTTCTCATGCAGCGCATACATTATATCTGGTATGTTTAATAACTTTTGCTTTAATCTCCTCTTTATTTTTATCTCTACGTTGACTTATGGTGGTTTTATCTTTATAGTTTATAGTAGACTTTGTCGCTATGCTTGCCAGGGTGCCAAACATGTGAAGACTAATGACTACCTGATGAAGGCCTTAGAAAAATCTCAAGAGTCTCTAGTAACTTCTAAATAGGAGTACGATGATGAGAAGAAAGCCACCAACTTAAAGGTATCCGTGTCAAAGATAGAGCTTGCCAAGTTGTAGAGGGAGCGTGACATGTTAAGTGACATAAAGTCAGACAAGTGTAATACAAGCATGGTTGGATGAACGCCCTAGCTGTTATGAAGGTCACCAAAGACTCTAAGTTTTCGTACTAGTACCAACCGGAGTGCCCTGCTTATAGTCATCCTTCATTTGGAAGTGATGAAAGTCGAATCCCTCTTAACATTATTCCCCTTTAGTTGGCAGAAGATTACTTATCGACATATGATAGTGACAATGAGTTTAGGCACTATCATGATAATACACAAAGATTTAGAGTTGCCAAGATGATAACTCGTCAGAGATGAATTCCTTATGCCAGGACTGTATATGTTCATTTTGTAATGCTATTGTTGATGTAAAAAATTAGATCATATCTAATTATTTAATCACAGATAAAATAAAATGAGACAAAGAAATTTTGAAGTGGTTCAGCCTTGTAAGAATGGCCTACGTCCACTGTTTCTATTATTGCTAACTATTTGAGAATTATTGATTACCAGTTTAGTCAAGAAATTCCTGGTCCCTCTACAATGAGGATGATACAATGTATTTATAGCCCTTAGGCTGTACATGTGAAAGGGTAATACATAGCTGTCCATTAGGCGTATATATCTGTATGATAATAATAAGCATTTAATGCGCAGTCAATCTGTTAGTTATCCTGATATTAATGCTCTGTTCGAGGTGCAGCTCAGGCCGCCTAAGCTGCTCGAACTGACTAAGTAGCTCGGTACTCATAAGTTGCTCGGTGTATTAAAGTTCCTCGGAGAACTCTTATTGGTCGGAGCGTCTGAGTTGATCGGGGAAGCAGAGTTCCTCGTTGCAGTATGGTTCCTCAGAGTCAAGGTGTTATTAGAAAGTATTTGTTATTGCCACGCAGATTACCACATGTCTTCACTCAATTGAGCCATGTCAGCAGACTAAATTTGGTATCAACAGAAGCCCCCAATGTTTCACAGTTCGAAATTTTAGGAGTGTGGAACATTCTTTCTCGAAATATGGCGGTTTTAAATGGTCATCTTGAAATTTAGGAGTATTTTCTTTTGTATTTATTTCTCCTTCCAAATTCGTAGAATCGGACTTTTTGAATTTTTATAACTGCTTCGATTCCCACGCCCTTTTTGTCTTTTTAGCCGCTGGTAACGTAACCGTCTCTTTTTTTAATCATTATCTTTACCCATTCCCAAGACATGGTATTTAAGCGTTGCAGAAAATCCCCTCGTCTTCTACTTTTTCAAATTTGTCGCTTTGATTTTTCCATTGTCTCTCTCTCCTGTGCGTTCATCCCTTTCATCATTCGTTGTTAACAGACTCATCCCGTTTCCTGTAAGATCTTCTTCCTTCTCTTTGATTTTCTTTACTCATCATAGTTTACCCTGTAGAGTCACTTGATAAGTTTCGTTCTGATTTCTCTATTCCTTCATGGGTTATTTTGGAGGAACTTTCTGAGCCTTCAAATTATTTTTGTTTGGCTAAGGGACATTGGTTCCCCAGTCTCTTTGTCGCTGAATGTGGCTTTTCTTTTCCCCCAAACCCTTTATGTCTGGAATTCTGTCAATATTTTGACGTTGTTCCTGCAAGAACAACCCCCAATACGTGGAGAATAGTTAACGGAGTTCATAGATTAAATTAAATTCATGGAACTCGTATAGGAATTCCAGAAATTATGTTCTGTTATAGATGGGTTGTTGGTGACAATACTTTTTATTTAAAAACTAGGGCTTTAGTGGTCAATATCCCAGATGCCAATAGGGACTACTTCGAGCACGGGGTTGTTATGAAAAATTGGCAACACCCTCCACTGATTGAAAATGATGTGTACCAGAGTCCTAGATGTCCTCCCTATGGCAATGGGATAGGTTGTTTTTATTTTATTTTATTTTTGAAATTATGCTTCCTTTGTGTTTGATAAAATGTGTTACTGATATTTTAATTTTCATTTATTTTGAAGTTGACAGTAAAAGAAAGTCTCCAAAAGAGACAGAAGTTAATTTAAAACATCTAAAACTTATCTGGGGTTTGCATCAGACTGTTGCTGACAAGCATATCAGGTCAGCTTCATATTTATTGCAGTATAAGAGTTACGCCTCATCTTTTACTACTCGTCCGGTGATAAGTGAGGTAGAACCAGTTTCTGCTTCTGCAAGTTCTTCACCTGAGTCTCATATCCCTCTGAGTGAAAGAATGAAGAAAAGAAGAGCTCCTTCCATCTTCGAGAAATTTGCCTCTGTTGCTGGAGAGGCAAAGAGAAGTAAACATGATGTTCCAGAAGAGGGGACAAAGAAGATTGATGCACCCCTTACGGCTACTACTGTGAAGGTTGCCGAGAAGCCCCTAGTGGATCCGAGCAAGGCCGCTATTCCAAGTGAGGAGATTGTTATCTCTCTGACTAAGACTACATCGTTAGTCGAGACCATTCCTGTTCCCCTGAGAAGCTGAAGAAGAGCTCCTCGGTCAATTTGGCTGAATCCATCTTTCAGCCCCCGATTACTGAAAGTGGTGTTCCCACTTTTGTTGCCCCGAGCTCTGCCATGAGCTCGGTGAAGTCTTGGATCATTCCCGAGATCCAAGGTATGGAAGAAAATATTTCTCGGGATATGGTCACCACATTAGCTGCTCGTCATATAGCTTCTGTAAGTATCATTGTCCTCAACTTTTATTTTTCCCTTGTTACATCTATGTACTGACTTGATATCATTTTCTTTTCCCAGTTGGTGACCTATTTTAATACCATTTTAAAGAAAGATGAAGTTATTAAAGCTTCAAGCTCCTCGTCTGGTGTAGAGGAAGCTTTGGTGGGCTTGACGCAGTCTTTGAAAGATTCTTGTCAGAAGTATGATGATGATAAGGCTGTTTGGGAGGAGAAACTTGGTTCCACCGAGCAGGAGAGAAACCAAGCTGTTGAAGTCTCCAAAGGTTTGGAGAAGAAAGTAAAAAACTTGGAAGAGAAGAATAAAGAGCTCGATGAGAAGCTCAAAAATGCTAGGGAGCTTGAAAGTAAGCTTAAAAATGCTGAAGAAGAGTTGGACCGACTTCGTGAAGTAGGTCATCAAAAGGAAGAAATAGAGAATCAGCTGAAGGCTACCGAGGATCTTCTTTCCGAGAAACTTTCCTTGGAGAAAGCGAAAAGGAAATTGGCTATAAAAAAGTCTTTTAGCACTGGTTGGGATAAGGGGTGGAATAAAGGTCTGGCTGCCATGATGTCGCAGGTGGAATATGGTAGCCACAAATACTTTAGGGATGGATGGGTCGCTGCTCTGCAAGAGAGGAAGGTCGATGAAAATTCTGACCTGTTTCAGCGACACATCCCCGGTCCCCCTCCAACTCCTGAAGAAGAAAAAGAGGACGAAGCCGCCTCTGAGGAATCCTCCATGGTGATGGGAGATCAAATTCCTTTTTACCCATCTATCCAGTCCACCAGCGAGCAACTTCAACCATCCATTATTTCAAACGAGCAACTTCCAGCACTCCCCAAGCAACCATCTGTACCATCCGAGCAACCTACCTCCTCGTCCCAGCCTCCCGAGAAAGTTTTGGGAGACAAGGAAAAGGTGTAGAGTTGTTCGGATTTTTCTCTCTTTTTATTTTTCTTTATCAAATGTAACTCTGAATTTTGTACTTCTCCTTTTATGATGTAATAAAATTTGAAGTTTCGCCTATTCATAATGTTGTTTCTCTTCTTTATGCTCTGTTTGAACTTTTATTGATTCTTGCTTTCTCTTCCTTTACTAGTTTATGGCCAGGATGGAGTTATTATCTGATCATGATACAAAATTGTCGAGGCAATGCAATGAGTACTTCAAAGATGGTCCTACAGATATGAGTGCAACACAAATCGTTGACATCCTCGGTCAAGGTTCTTAGAGGAAGCAATTTTAGCCTACTAGTATTTAAATCGCCTGCTTGACCGTGCAGTGGCTAACAATGTAGCATGTTATGAAATGATTAATGATCTCCAAGGAACTCTTGAAGAGCTTCAACAATAATATAAGGAATCTACAGCCCTTTTGCACGAAGGATATGAGAAGAAGTATCAGCAAATCAGTGATGATAAGGGATTCGATAAACTGTTTGCTGCTTACGATGTGAGGGAGAGAACTTTGAAGGCTGAGGTCGAAGAGCACAGACAGATAGATGAGTTGTTAGAGCAGGAAAATAATAACCTGTAAAGAGAGGTGTCTCAGTTGAAGTCTGCAACTTCCACCTCAAACTCTTTGGTCCCTGTGAACGACGAGGGATTCTCTTTCTTGGAGGTCGAAAATGCCAACCTGAGGGATGAATTAGAAACCTTGAAGAGATCTCGCCCTTCTACATCTACTCGAGGACGAGCAAGAGCTCCTCGGGGACGAGAAAGAGCTACTCGAATTACTATCGAGGAACAGAGAACTCAATCTACTCTGGAGAACCAGGCCTTCCAACTGATGGCAAAGAACCAGGCATTGGCTGAGATGTCTAAGAAGATCAGGAATCTGGACGAGAAGCTTTCTGCACAGAAGTCTGCCTTGGAGAATAAAGAACTCTTTATAAAAAGTCTTCACGAGCAGTTGGAAAGGTTGACTTATCAGTTCCACAAGCAGCCCATAGAATTTTGGATGGCTGGCTACAATGAGGCTCTTTACCATTTGGATGATCGGATCCAAAATGCGAATAATGAAGGTTACAAACAAGGATGGTTGAATGCCCTGGGTGTACTGCAACTGGAACAATGTCACTACTTGTGGGATTATCATAATCCTGGGTTGCTCGACTTGCCAGTGCCACCCTTCAAACTCGACATGAGCTGGATCCCTGCCTGGGCAATCCCTCAGTGTTTGATTTCCAAATACCTTGGCGATTATTGTCTTCATTCCAATGCTGAAATATCTCGCCCCGAGCACCTACTTGATCGACCATCTGTGATGAACATCAGGATGCTTAAAGATCTTAATTTCATATACTCCCCTTATGCTTTAGACGATCCTCCTACTGGCGAGGAACCTGTTTCAAAAGCAAAGGGGAAGAAACCAATAGAATAGGAATCTTGATGTAATAATTAATTTGTATTTCATTATCAATGCATTTTGTTTTTGGATTTAATAAAAGACTTTTATTTTTGTTCGCAATCTTGATTGCCATTGCCTTGTGGTTGTAAAACACTTTATGTATGTATATCTATTAAAACGATAACAACATTGTGTTATTTGTCGATCAACTTAGAGTTGATTAAAATTTATTGTCGACTAGTTTGAATTTGTGGTAATCATTTGACAACTAACCAAACTTAATGATGTTTTGTTTCTCGACCAACTTGGTAGTAATTTAAAAAGTTACGAGTATAAAAAATTTTGCTCGATCACTTTTTCGTACTCATAAAATGTTTCCGACCAACCTAGGTCGGTAAATTTTCCTTCTCAACTAATTACAGTTAGTGGGTTTTTATTCCCGATCAACCATAGTTAGTGGATTTTTGTCTTACCGACCAACTTTGGCACTTTTTTTCTTCCTAACCAACCTTAGTTGACATTTTTAGGAATAGTTTTTCTTCCTAACCAACCTTAGTTGGCATTTTTAGGAATAGTTTTTCTTCCTAACCAACCTTAGTTGACATTTTTAGGAATAGTTTTACTTCCTAACCAACCTTAGTTGGCATTTTTGGGAATAGTTTTACTTCCTAACCAACCTTAGTTGGCATTTTTAGGAATAGTTTTTCTTCCTAACCAACCTTAGTTGGTATTTTTAGGAATAGTATTACTTCCTAACCAACCTTAGTTGGCATTTTTAGGAATAGTTTTACTTCCTAACCAACCTTAGTTGGCATTTTTAGGAATAATTTTACTTCCTAACCAACCTTAGTTGGCATTTTTAGGAATAGTTTTGAGTAGTCCGAGTTTTGCTGAGTAGTGTGTAGCACTAGTATTCCGCAAAAAATTTCCAACAAAAGGAGAGAACTGGGCAGAACATTATCACTTTATTCATACGAACGAAAATGTATTACATGAGAGTTTACATCACTGATAATACTTGAGCAAGTGTTCTGCATTCCATGCATTCTTAAACTCATGCCCTTCTAAAGTTGCTATTTTGTAGGTTCCTGGTCGAACAACTTCTGTAACTCGGTAAGGTCCATGCCAGTTTTCTTCCAATTCATAGTGTTTTTGAATCACTTTCTTTAGCACATAGTCTCCTTCTTTCAGGTCACACTTCTTTACTCTCTTGTTGTAGAACAAAGCTGTTCGTTGCTGGTAAGAAGCATTCCTGATGGCTGCTTCTTCTCTAACTTCCTCGACCATGTCCAAGTCTAACCTTCTCATTAAATCGCTGATAGGGGAATTGAAGTTCAGCACTCGGTGTGTTGGGAGACCCAACTCGGCAGGTATAACGGCTTCAGTTCCAAATGCCAGCATATATAGAGATTCCCCTGTTGCTGCTCGTGGAGTAGTTAGGTAAGCCCATAGTACTAATTTAGCTCGTTGATCCAATTTGCTTTCGCATCATTCAGTCTTTTCTTCAAGCCATTCAGTAGTTTTCTATTTGTTACTTCAGTTTGTCCATTGCTTTGGGGATGGCCTAGTGCCAAGTGGATCTTCAAGATATTTGACTGATGACAATAGGCTGTGAACTCCTCGTTGTCAAATTGTGTTCCATGGTCGGTAATGAATGCATGGGGAAGACCATATCTACAGATTATATTTTTCCAAACAAATTGATACACCTTCTTGTACGTCATATCGACAAGAGGCTCGGCTTCCACCCACTTTGTAAAATAATCCACTGCGACGATGAGATATTTAAATCTTCCTCTGGTCATTGGAAGTGGTCCGACCAAGTCAATTCCCCACATGGCAAATGGCTAAGGGGAAGTAATGGGTGTCAATAACTCTTGGGGACTTCTTTGGATGGAGGAGAAGTGCTGACACTTGTCACATTTCTTAGTATAGGCTATACAATCAGCCCTCATCGTTGGCCAGTAGTATCCTTGCATCATAAACCTTTGCAAAAGCATCCGACCTGCTACATGGGCTCTACAGGACCCTTCGTAGATCTCTTCAATCAAGTTTTTCACCTCGGTGGGATGCACACATATTTACAAACCTGTTATAATTCCTCGTCTGTACAGAATACCATTATTCAGTACATAACGAGCAGCTTTAAACTTCAATTTTTTGGCTGCAAGTTTGTCAGTTGGTAATTCTCCCTCCTCAATATATGCCCTGATGGAATCCATCCAAGATGGTCCTAAGTTAAGGGTAATAAAATTCATCATCAAATCTTCATCTATACTCCGACCAGCTAAAACTTCAATTGGGATTATTCTTCGTAGCTCGATACGAGTAGCTGATGCTAATCGAGCTAAGGCGTCTGCCCTCACATTCTCTATTCTTGGTATTCTGACTAGCTGAATAGCAGAAAATTCTGATACCAATTCCCTTGCCTTTGCATGATACCTGATCATTAATACTCCTTTGGCTGCATATACTCCCATCATTTGGTTTATGCTCAATTACGAGTCACTGAAGACAATAACCTGCTCTGCCCCCATGGTTTTTGCCAAATTAAGACCTGCAATCATGGCTTCATATTTAGCCTCATTATTCAAAGCTTTGAATTGTAAGCGTAGGTCATATTCTATATCGACCTCGTCTGGACTATTAAGAACAATCCCTGCCCCACAGTCTGTTGTGCAAGATGATCCATCCACATATAAACTCCATATAGTTAACTCGTCTTCAAATTTCTGATCTGACAGAGTTCCTCAGTGGAAAATTTATTGCTTCCTTTCACCCTCTCCTAATATTTCTTGCTATTCGTCGATCATCACTTCTTGCCCTTTTACCAACCTAAGTTGGTCTGGACTTAAGTTTGATGATCCTGTAACATCTACTTGCCCTTTTACCAACCTAAGTTGGCTTGGGCTTCAGTTTGATGATTTTGTAACATCTACAGGTTGATCGGTGAGTAACTTTTTCTCCTCGGGGGTATCAGAATATGTGAACTCTGCTATAAAATCTGCTACTGCTTGCCCTTTAAGCGATGATCTGGGTTTATAAATTATGTCATATTCACCGAGCTCTATTGCCCAATACATCAATCTTCCTGATTTTTCTAGTTTATAAAGAGCTTGCCTCAATGGCATATCGGTATATACGACTATAGTATGAGCCTAGAAGTATGGTTTCATTCTTCTACTTTCCTTGATCAATGCTAGTGACAATTTTTCCATCTTTGGATATCTGATCTCTGCTCCTCGGAAGGCTTTGCTAGTGTAATAAATCGGTTTTTGCACTCCATTCTCCACTCTTATTAATGCCGAGCTAATTGCATTCTCTGACATTGCCAGATACAAGTACAATTTTTCTCCCATCACTGGACTGGACAATAGTGGAGGTGCTCCCAGATATTTCTTCAAGTCTTGAAAAGACTTCTCACATTCATCATTCCACTCAAAAGTCTTTCGGAGCATTTTGAAGAATGGAAGACATCTATTAGTTGCTCGCGATAGAAATCTGTTAAGTGCTGCTACTCGTCCTGTAAGACTTTGCACTTCTTTCTTCGTCATTGGAGATCGCATCTCTAACAGAGCTTTGATATTTTTAGGGTTTGCTTCAATGCCTCGTTGATTGACAATGTACCCGAGAAATATACCTTCTCGTACTCAAAATATGCACTTCGTCGGGTTTAGCTTCATTTGATATTTATCTAGTTGATCAAAGGTCTAGCCTAAGTCAACTAGATGATCAGCAGCTTTTTTTCTCTTTGTCAGCATATCATCAACATAGACTTCCATGTTGCAACTGATTTGTTCTGCAAACACCTTGTTCATCAGCTGTTGATATGTTGCACCTGCATTTTTCAAACCAAAAGGCATAACATTATAACAGTAAGTTCCCCTAGGGGTAATGAAAGAAGTACTCTCCCTGTCTTCAGGTTTCATCTTAATCTGGTTGTATCCAGAATAAGCGTCCATAAAGCTCAACAGCTCGTGTCCCGAGGTAGCATCTACTAATTGATCAATTCGGGGAAAGGGAAAGTGGTCCTTTGGGCATGCTTTGTTGAAGTCGATGAAATCTACACACATCCTCCATTTTTTGTTCTTTTTCTTTGCCATCACCACATTTGCTAACCAGTCTGGATATTTAACATCTTCAATAAAGCAAGCTTTCTGGAGGTTCTCGACCTCTTCTTGTATAGCTCGATTCTTCTCGGGACTGAATACTCTTCTTCTCTACTTTACTGGCTTGATCTCCTTATTCATGTTGAGTTCGTGACATAAGAAATTTGGGTTTATTCCGGGCATATCCTCATGACTCCATGCAAAAGTTTGCTTTTTTCTTCTTAGGAAAGTTATCAATTTCTGTTTTAGTGAGGCCTCCAACGATGAACCTATTTGAGTTGTTCGTTCAGGGTGCTCGTCGTCCAGAATGATGTTTTCAGTAGCTTCCACCACCTGGCCTTTCACGAGTTGGGACTCATCTCTGGGATCCAATGTTTCAATTTCTGCACCTTCCTCCACTTGATAGGTAGTAGTCTTTTTCCTTGATTCCTCCAGTTCCTCTTGCTCGGCAGATGAATAGTAGCATTCCCGAGCTACTTTTTGATCACCCTTCACAATTTTTACTCCAAAAATTATTGGAAATTTTAGGCATTGATGTACCGTAGATGGCACTGCCTCGAACTTCTTCAATCCTACCCTTCCCATGATGATATTATAGGCTGATTGAACTTTTTTATCCATCATGAAGAAGCGTATTCTTTCTGTTCGACAAGAAGGCCATGTACCAATGAATATATCCAATTTGATCGTCCCAAGTGGAAAAACTTTCTCGCCAGCAAAACCGAGGAAGGGGTCTATGATAAGGCTCCAGTTGAGATAGCTTTAGATTTAAACTGTCGAAGCACGAGTAGAACATGATGTCTGCTGAGCTACCATTGTATACCCATACTCTTGAAATCATTACTTCCTTTATCCTCATTTTGATCACCAATGGGTAATCATGACGATATAGAACACCTGCGAGGTCGTTCTTTGAGAAACTAATGACCAATTTATCTTTGTTTACCTTTCTCGGGCGATCCTCCTCAGCTATATTTATTCGTTGAATGTATGAGTAAGCTTGAGCCTCACAGAGGTAAGCTTTTCTCTCTGCAGTAAGGTCTCCTCCTCCTGCATCTCCACCTGTAATAACATTACAGTCAAATGACCCAAAGCGTATTGAAAATACCTCACGTTCTGGCTGACTTGGTCTCTTGGGAAGATCGGGGTCGTCTTCTGGATCAACTTCATGGTCTCTTTTCTTGTTCTCCTCTGCTCGACGAGGAGATCTAGACCTCTCTCTTGTCCG
This sequence comes from Sambucus nigra, assembly GCA_949130495.1. Taxonomy (NCBI): domain Eukaryota; kingdom Viridiplantae; phylum Streptophyta; class Magnoliopsida; order Dipsacales; family Adoxaceae; genus Sambucus; species Sambucus nigra. The sequence goes on along the minus strand of OX422214.1, from coordinate 214,270,101 downwards.
GTCGCTGTTTTTTCTTTCATTTCTATGATCAACATACTTTGACAATTTTCCGCGTCTAATAAGTGTTTCAATCTCATTCTGAAGAGCTATGCAATTTTTGGTCATATGGCCATGATCTTTGTGAAAATCGCAATATTTTGCCTTATTCCTCCTGTCAGGGTCTGTTTTCATTTTCTCTGGCCAGTTTAATTCCTCGTTGTTCTTGATCTCTTCTAGAACATAGTTGATGTCTATCTTCAAAGGAGTGTAATTATCAAATTTCTTCAATACCTCCCATGACGACATTATTTTTTATTATTTGTCACCACCATTGTTCTTATGCTCTTTCTTCTTAACTTTATCACCTTCCACCTTGGTTTCTTTGGCGTCCATATTCTTCTTTTCAGCCATAGCCTCCTCGACATTCATGATCTTGGCCGCTTTTGCCATCAGTTCTGACATGGTTCTGGGTGGATCTTTGGCCAAAGTGTAGTACAACTTGTTGGGCATTAGCCCACTCATCAAGGTGGTAATCGCTGTCTTTTCTTCATAATCAATGACTTCGAGTTTCTCGTTATTAAAACGAGTTATATAATCTCTGGTACTCTCACCAGCTTTATGTCTAACACTTAACAAATGCGCTACTCGTTTAACTGGCTTTGTCCCAAAATAGAAATTTCCAATGAATAACTCGGCCAGTTGAACGAAAGTTGAGATCTTACCCCGAGGAAGATTATTATACCATATTTGAGCAGATCCGATAAGAGTTCCTGAGAATGCTCTACATCTCATCTCATCTGGAACAGTATAGATGTCGGCTGCAGCTTGGTATTGTTCTGCATGAAGAACATGGTCGGTCTTTCCATCATATTTGGGAGTCACAACAGGTGCTTTGAACTTTGACGGTGTGGGAAAATCCACAATGGCCTGGACAAAGGGTGTCCCTTGATAGGGGGTTCTTGGCCTTAGATATTTCCCCTAGTCTGTCTTCCAGCCTCTGAATAGAGCCTTTCCATGCATCATTTCCTTCCTCGGGCCTGTTGGTTCGAGCAACTGATCGTGTTAAGGTGGCTTCCTATGATTTATCTTGACGAGCAGCTGATCGCGACTGGGTAGATCCTTCCCTTAAGTCTGATGGTCGTCGAAAGCTCCTCGACGTAGCCTTAGGAGGACTTTTGTTCTTCCTAGGACCTAATCGATCAAAAGGAGATACCCTGCTTAACCTTTCTAGCACACTAGTCCTTTCTGGAGAGAGAGAGTGATACGTTGTTCAGTATCTGTGGCTCGTACTGACGAAGTTCCTCCAGGTTGATAAGAAAAATCTTCAGACTCCTCAGTACGATATGAATCGGTACGCCTAGTACACGAAGAAAGTAAATGGGTATTTCTTTGAACACTTCGATGTCCTGAATGGGTCGATACTCCACCATGAAGGGTTTGTATGAGTTGTTGTATAGTTTCTTGCATGGCTGTCTGACCCTGGGCCATATTTGTCATTATTCCAGCCAGATCTGGAACGTTTGGCGAAGAAGATGGATTTGGAGGGTTTCCAGCATTTCGATTGCTGGGTTCTGGAATATTAGCCATTTGTAATGAATTGTTTTTGATGAAAAACGATATTACCAGTCGTTTCCCATAGACGGCGCCAATCTGTTGATGTAAAAAATTAGATCATATCTAATTATTTAATCACAGATAAAATAAAATGAGACAATTTTTTTTAAAGTGGTTCAGCCTTGTAAGAATGGTCTACGTCCACTGTTTCTATTATTGCTGACTGTTTGATAATTCTTGATTACCAGTTTAGTCAAGAAATTCTCGGTCCCTCTACAATGAGGATGATACAATGTAGTTATAGCCCTTAGGATGTACATGTGAAAGGGTAATATATAGCTGTCCATTAGGCGTATACATCTGTATGATAATAATAAGCATTTAATGCGCAGTCAATCTGTTGGTTATTCTGCTATTAATGCTCCGTTCGAGGTGCAGCTCAGACCGCCTAAGCTGCTCAGACCGTCTAAGTAGCTCGGTACTCATAAGTTGCTCGGAGAATTAAAGTTCCTCGGAGAATTAAAGTTCCTAGGAGAACTCTTGTTGGTCGGAGCGTCTGAATTGAACGGGGAAGCAGAGTTCCTCGTTGCAATATGGTTCCTCAGAGTCAAGGTGTTGTTCGAAAGAGTTTGTTATTGCCACGCAGATTGCCACATGTCTTCACTCAATTGAGCCATGTCAGCAGACTAAATTTGGTATCAACAGCTATTGCTATGAATTTTTGTAAAGTGAATGCTCTATGAGATTTTTAGTTAATTCCACATCTTGCATTTTCACATCTTTTATATTGAAAATAATTTTTATTTGTCTTATGCTTTACATTTTGTCATCACACAATCATAGGACTAAGTTAAACTAGGGATAAAACACACCTTGTTGTAGGGACGTCGCCGACCAAAGTAGGAACGCTTAGTGCCTACGGATCCCATTTAGGTCTTTTGCTCACGTGAGTAATTCTTGATGCCCTCGTGTTTTCTATGACGAAGACATGTAACATTATAGTTTTGATTACGTGTAACCATACTAAGGCAGTCATGTCGGTGATTAAACTTTGATCGGATGTAATGATAATTAATAAATAAAATTAATTAGTCTGCTATTTGGAACAATAATAAGTTGATTTTATTATTGAATTTTAAAGTATTCCAAGAAACATAAACTCAAAACTTGAAATATTGCTACGAAAATTATGAGACGCAAACTTGCGAGAAATAAAGGTTCCTAAGACTGTTGGCGTTCAAAGAACTTGGTATCTCCCCGCCCCCATTGTTTCCAAATGGTAGGCTCCCTAAAGATCGTCTATGATGATTTTTAATGGTCCTTACCAGTTAGTATCTAACTATCCATCAAAAGGCTTCTTCGCACTGTCGAGCACTTTTATGAGGATGTAGTCTTCGACCTGGAACCTTATTGGGTTAACGACTTTATTGTATTATTTGTACAACTATTGTTGGTAGGAAGTTAACTTGATTATGGCTCGTTCCCCTTATTTATCATCAAGGTCGAGATTGGTCCTTGTGATTTCTCCATTGAAGTATTGGTTGGAAACTATAGTCTTCATAGTTATCAAGCCAACTTCCATAAGGATAATGGCCTCCATCCCATAGACAAAACTGAAACGTGTTTCCCCAGTCGACCTTCTATGCATAGTATAGTATGCCCAAAGGACGTGGGGAAGCTCATCCTCCTAAGTGCTTTTTGGATTTTCCAACCCCTTCTTTATGCCATCTATCATAGTTTTATTAGAAACCTCAACTTGAGTGTTTCTCTGGAGTTATGACACCGAGCTGAAGTAGTGCTTGATGTTGTGGTTGTCACAAAAGCTTTGGAATGGACTACTTTCAAATTGCATTCCATTGTTTATGATGATAGTTCTTGGCATAACAAAATGAATCATGATGTTCATCCAGATAAATCTGATCAGTATCTCTGATGTTCACCAATGGCTCCTCTTCGATTTACTTTATGAAATAACCCATCCTCACTAGGAGATACTTGGGATTTGCTGGTGATGTAAGTAGTGGGCCCATGATATCTAAACCCCACTGAGAAAATAACTATGGGATGGTTAATGATTTTATGTCGTTAGTCAGCTAGTGAAGCATGGGTAAGAATTTTTTACACTTTTCACATCTTCTGACGTGTGAGGCCATATCCTTCTACATGTACGACCACCTGTATCCTTATTTAATAACTTTAAAATCTAGGAATCCACCCTCACGTGAATCCCATAAATGTCATCATGATGTTCATATAGGACTTGGTCGATGTCATTTGGGTGAACACATAAAAAGTAGGAACCTATGAAAGAACTCCTATAGAGATTGCCTTTCATTGACAGGTTGAAACGAGCATCTTTTATCCTGACCTAATGAACTTGCTTTTTGTTGGGTGATAGGACATGCTCTTACAAATAAGTTGTGATCGAATCCATTTAGCTAGGAGCTTTCTGAATGATGAGGGCTTGTTCAGTGATCTTTGGTTTTGCAATACTGGGATAAACGGGGAACTCTGCCTCATTGGTTCTTTTTAGATCGAAATCCACTGTTAACCCCAAAGTGTCTAAGGCATTGGAATCACTGTTATTCCCCCGAAGGAATTGTTAAATGTGGACCTTATCGAACTTAGTAATTAAATCTTAGGTTAAATTCAAATATATACTTCCCTGATACTTAGTTGGATACCAGCCTAGAGTCATAATAGATGTTAATGTGGCTTGTGCCCAAAGATAAGTCTTTACGCAAATCGGTGATCAGGGCTTTGTACTCATTTTCGTTGTTAAATGCTTCGAAGCCAAGTCTTATCCCCTATTCGATCATAGTCTATTCAGGATAAATGATTATAACTCCCACTCCTTGACCTTTTGTATTAGCGGCTCCGTTTACATAGAGATTCCACCTTTTAAATTGGTCAAACTCTTGGCTCCTTGGCTGATTGATGAAATCCCTATCGTTGGGCCCTTTTTCCCCTATAAACTCGATGATGAAGTTTGCTAAGAATTTTCCCTTTATTGAAATCCTTAGTTAATAGTTAATATCTATCCTTCTAAGTTCCACTGGCCATTTGGACATTCATCTAGATTGGTCGGCTTTTTTGAGGACCACTTTGAGCTGGAAAGAGATGAGAAATAAGATTGAGTGAGCTTCAAAGTAATTCTTAATTTTCCCAAAGCAACTACTAGAGAGTAGGATAACTTATCAAGTGAAAGGTAGCATTTCTCACAATCGAGAAGCATCTTGATAATATAGTAAATAGGATCATGGTGCCCCTCTTTCTCACATATCGAGGCTGAACTGAATGCATAATCAAATATTATGAGATATAGATAAGCTGGATCCCCCGAATTTAGAATTGAGCGCAAAGGAGGTTGGGTTATGATTTGATTTCACTGAGTGACTTTGAGAATTCCCTATTCCAGGTTAGGCCTTTTTCCTTTTTCAACAGTTAAAAGAATGGTCGACATTTCTCGTACGATTTCGAATGAAGAAATTAAGAGCTACCAAAATTACTATTAATCATTGAATATCATGAAATGTCTTTGACGGGTGAACACTGTTGATTTCAATGATTTGATTGAGGTTGTATTTAATCCCCCTCTAGATGACCAAGTGACTAAGTAACTTCCCATATTGGACTTTGAAGGAACACTCGACTACTTCGTCCTATAGTATCCAAGAATCTCAAAAGTCTTTGGCAACTCCTATAGGTGGTTAGCTTTATATTTTTTTTGACAAGCATGTCATTCATGTAGACCTCCAAAGTGTATCCTAGTTGTTCCTTAAACATTTTGGTGACTAACCGATGGTATGTATCTCCTACATTCTTGAGACCAAATAGCATGTATCTGTAGCAGTATAGACCGAGAGTGGTAACGAATGATATTTTTTATCTTGATTAGGGCCGAATAAATGGATTTGATGGTACCCTGAGTACTCATCCATTAATGGCTAGCCATTTCGTCGACAATTCAGTAAATTTTTGGCAAGGGAAAATTGTCTTTGGGATAAGCTTTATTGAGGCCAGTCTTGTTTATGCACACTCTCCACATTCGATTAATTTTTTTTACTGCTACTGAGTTAGATATAAATTTGGGTGATTGAATTTGTTTAATGGAACTTGCCTCAAGAAGTTTTCATATCTCCTCCTCTACAAGCTTTGCTTTTTCTAGTTTTGTTCGGTGAGACTTTTACGTGATCGATGAGTATACTAGGTACACGTGAAGTCGGCAAAATATGACTTTTGGGTTGATCCCAAGAATATCATAAAGCTACCAAGAAAGAACATCTTGATTTTACTTTAGCATAGAAATCAGTTCTTTTCTTTTTAGGTTGGTGAGTGAACAGTCGATTAGTAATTTTTTCTCTGGGTGTAAATCATCAAACACTACCTCTTTAAATGGTTCCATGACCCTGTCTACAGGGGCTACCCTTGTCTCTTTCCACCCTCGATCTGCTATACTTTAGTTTCTATTTTGATGATGTAGATACAACCTTTATCGGATAAGGGTGACCACTTTCTCCTTTTTCTTCTCCTGTGTTGGTCTTGATGAAGATGATAAAGCATTATTGAGCAATGGCCCAGTTTTCCCTAGTCTCCATTATTCCAAGATCGGTGATGAATTTGAGCTTCTAATGGTAAGTAGAGGGGGACAACTTTCATAGCGTAGATCCATCCTCTTTAAAGTATAGTGTTGTATGGAGAATAAACATTAACAATTAGGAATTTGATCAGCTTTGAGATACTCCTACTTCAGATAGGCAACACCACTTTTCTCAGTGGCATAGTCATATTTTTAGTGAAGCCGACCAAAATGATGGTCTCATCTTTTAAATTATCCATCTTGATATTAAGTTTGTTGAATAGTTTAAAGTACATAACTCTGAGGAGCTTCCCTGATAAACTAGTAACTTATCCACATCCTAGTTTGCAATCTTGAGGGTAATTACTGGTGCATCATGATGCGGAGTCCTAACTCTGATCGAGTCATCGTCTATGAAGACTACATGATTGTTGTTGTTTATGTCTCACTTGCCTGTTAGACTCATGGCATAGTCTATTTAGAAGAATTCCATCATCGCGATGACTTTCTTTAGTTTTATCCGAATAACATTGTATTGGATATGCTTAGGATTTGTGGCACCATGAATGATATCAAACTCATTCCATGATTTATCTTATAGGACATTATCTAGATTTTGGTCAGCATCAATGATGGATTTCCCCCCTTCTTATCTATGTAGTCTCTTAAATGGATGACTTGAGCCAATTCTTTCAGATAGAACTTGAAGGCCTTATAGTTCTCTATTTTGTGTTCATGCTCTTTGTGGTACATGCAACTAAGTGCGTTATTTCTCGTTGTTGGGTCACCCCTATATTCTTTGTCCATAAAGAAACCCCTTGATTTTGCTCCAGATGTTATGAATTGGCTCCTTGAACATGGAGTTTATTACTTGGAAAGCCTTGGAAGGATTTATATTGTCTCTGTTCTTTAATCATTCGTTGTTCTTTTTGCCTCGATCTTGGGGGCATTCTCTTTATCACCACTTTTGGTCGTCTTCGAGTGTCCACTGTCATTCTACACCTCGACGGCCACATCTTCCTCATATGCATATTTTTCTATGTGAGACATGAGGGCATCCATGGTGTCCTCCTCCTTCTTAGTAAGGGATTGATGTATCATAGATTATCTAGGAAATCCTATCTTGAACGAGGCCACAATGACCTATTCGGATCAGTCCTCAACCTCGTAAGTTTCCCAATACCTCCTAGCGTATTCCCGTAAGGTTTCCTTAGATTTTTTCCTTATAATGAGGGGATAATCCATTCTCTTCATGTAGTCCCTGATAGTAAGGAACCGAGTAGTGAAAGCTTTAGCAAGTTTCTTAAAATTATTGATCGATTTATATAGGAAATTTTCAAACCAGTTTTACACAATATCCCCCAGGATGGAAGGGAATATATGGCACATAAGGGTGTCATTGTCATTACACAAGTTCATGGACTTCCTATACTAACACACGTGGTCAATGGGGTTTATCTTTCCATTATAGATTTTTAACCTGGGAGTTGCAAACTTCTTAGGGGTGTAATACCTCGTATTTTTATAGCTTTTAAATTATGGGATTTATTAAATTTAATTGAGATAAATTAATTTAATTTTAATCCGAAATGTTGTTTTAAATATTTACTAGCGTGACAAGAGTTAGTAATTATTGGAAATATATTATTTGTTGCATATTACTGGATGAGTATAGTAATATATGAAATTTATTTTTATAATATTGTCACGTGTGAATAAAATGACAATTGTGGAAATTTAAGTCAGGACGCGCCTGTGTCATGTCGGGACTAAATGTGGATTAATAAAAGCGAATATTTTATAAGTTGTTCGTATGGTCATTTTGAGTGTGCCAACGCATTCGGAAGGGTCGAGATAGTCAGAAAAGTGTACCCGGGGGTTTAGTTTAGGTCTCGGGGCGTTTTTAGGCCAAATTAGTACCCCGGGAGGGCGTTTTGGACATTTCGCAATTTTGGGTAATTAAACCTACGGATTTTATAGGGTTATATCAGATGGAAAGTGTCAACTTTTAGGGTTAACACAATGAAATACTAATGACGGCCATTGGAGAGGAAGAGGAGAAGCTCTCCAAGGAGTTCTAGGCCAAGAACACCTCTGATTGCACCGCCGTCACCACCAACGCGTAGATCACGCGACGGGGAACGCAACTACACCAAAATCATCCGCAAATCAGAACACCAAAAATCCCAGGCAAGTGTTTATCTTTCTTATTTCGTTGGTGCATCTTTCATATTAGTGTAGGAGTAATTAGAATGAGTTTTTATGGAAGAAACCTAAGATATGAGTTAGGAAATTGCATGTAGTGATGAATAAATGGATAATTCTGGAAACCCTTGCCATGTAGAGGAATTACCCACGAAATTATGAAGTTTACAAGAAGGAAATTTCTGGAAATACTTGTTAGAACCATGTTTAAGAGAATTCTAGGGTTCTTGATAATTATAATAATTTTTGGTTGGTTAATCCATGTATAATGATAGAATTCCTCATGCTTCATGTTGGAAATACCTAGTAGGATGATATAACGTTGGTAGTACAATTTTTGAGACGTTTGGGATTGAAAAATATGGATTTGGATGAAGAAATGTGTTAGAACCCGTAACTGCAATTCTGTAGAAATCGCAATACCTGCTTGATCGATCGATCGAGCCCAGAGCTTCGATCGATCGAGCCCCAGACCTCGATCGATCGACCCCTCCTGGCAGATCCCTATTTCCTTTTTAATGAGTTAAATTCAATTTATTGTGAGATAATTCTCGGGCATCCTTAATAAAATGTTTTGGGAGATAGGGAAGACCAGTAGGACGTGTGAATAGATTTTGGGACCCTTGATGTCGGGCAAAGATTGTATTTTGGGATAATTACATAAGGGTCGGTGAATTTATGATTTAAAGAGAGAGACACATAAGAGAGTTACGTTGGTACAAATGTGTATACCTACTGAATTTTATACTTGGGAGGATATAATCAATGAGCGTTATGTAGTAAGTGGAAAGGTTCCTCAAATTAAAGTAAGATGTGAACGGTTATACGTGATAACTAAATAATGATAAACAAAAGTCGTAACTATGGGATTTGAGGATATACCCATTATTGATATGGTAATGTTAGTATAGTTATATGATTGTGTATGCATATACTATCTATGTGTGAAAATCATGCCCATGCTACTTGCTATCCCTGAGGTTTCCGCGATGGGACAGTCTTATCTCGATGGGACCTTTATGGGGGATATCGACTTGTACCCTAGAAGATAGATATCCTTAGTATAGGCTATCGATGTGATAGTTCAGACGGTCCTAAGAGACGCAGGCATGTGCCATCCTCTTAGAGACTTGGAATCTAAGCTTCGCCTCATCTTGTTTGTGTATAGATATCCTTGGTACAGGTTATCGCAGTGATAGTTCAGACGGTCCTAAAAGACGCAAACATATGCCATCCTCTTAGAGACTTTGAATATATGCTTCGCCTCAATATTGTTTGAGTATGTGTTAATACAATTCGAGAGTGATTCCGAATTTGTATTCCCCTTAATATGAGTGATATGGGGTTTGGATAGTAGAGTATGCCCGCACCATAGTTTTTATTTGGGGTGCTGTTATGATATATATATATATATATATATATTACGAGTAGTTAATATATATACGAAATTCTGAAATCTGGAACTGCCTACTGTGATTTGACATGTAGGACATGGTTGATGACTCAAATTGTAAATACTTGTTTTGAGAAAGTATAATATGACACTGGAAAACTTTATTGATTAATAAAGTTAAAATGAGAACTTTGGTTACTAATTGAAATATTCTTTTCAAACAATTGAATTGTCAAATTTTGAATCCTGCGAATAACCTAAGATAAGTTAAACCATTGGGAAAGGATAGCGTGATATATGATGAGATAGACCACTGGGAAGGTTAGTACGATAGGTGTGCACATTAGAAGAGAGGTGAGAATTTCTCAAGAGAGTGTCGCACTAATATGTTGTTGCATTGGCCTGTATCAATTTAAATACTTGCTAAACAATTTTTAAATCATATACACTATCGGGCTCTGACCCGTTTTCTCTCTCTCTCTGTTTCTCTTGTATATATATGTATGTACTACAGGTGCCCAGTCACAGGGGCGTCTTGCTTAGGATCCCTTGGAAGGAACATGCTGCAGCTTAGGTGGGAGTTGCAGGCCACTTGCTTAGACGATTTCATTTACTTGATTCCACTCCTATGATTCTCAGTTATTAGGGCATGTGTCGTCCTTTCCACTATTTATCTGTTCTGTTGGGACATTTGTATTTCAGTTATTTCTAGTACTGTTACTTTGGGATTTATTCAGCATGTATGTTTTACATTTAGTTTTAAATGTTGGGATTTTGGATGTTGAATGTTTAAAGTAATTGGATTATGTTCCAGGATAATTGTTGTATGATTCTTACTTATTGAAAATGATGTTACTAATTAAATAAATAAGTTTTTATTTAAAAATACAATTTGGTTAGAAAGGTTAAAAATGGTTTTGACACTTAGCTTAATTAATTAGGGTGTTAATTTGGAAAAATTTATTTTTACGACAGTGATGCTAAGAATGAACCAACTGTTCACCTTGATTTTAATTTAATAAAGGAGTGATCGCCCAGTATTTAATTAGGCGGGGTGTCACAAGGGGAATATGGTTCTTCATTTTTTCTTGAAAAGGATCACTGTATATGGGTGACGAGGGCCCTCCTAGACAATTATTTGGTGGATCTAGCCCCACGATTGGCGGGGTTTTGATCCATTTCTTTCCTGGAGAGATTATGGATATTGTGTTTACGATGTCATACCTCTTTATCATTTCTCATCGAGATACTCTCGTGCTCCTTGCCACGATGTGAACTCCTTAATTGGCTGTAAGTTTTACTCGCTTGAGGGCTAGGGTTCCAACCGCAATGCTTGCATTTATCTTCGTGGAGCTCTCACGACATATTTTCCAGACGTCACCGCATACATACATTTTCCTTCTCTTGGAGGCGTATGACTACCCCTTAGTGGCAGATCCATTGTTCGTATGTATCAACTAGTTGTGAGATCTGAGTGGATCTAGGATGCTCATTTCTTTACTTAGAGTGTTTCTCTTGTGAGCAATTATAAGCATGAGAAGTGTCTAGAGTCCTGTTGGGGTGGATTTTGGATCTTACCCTGGGCGATGGATGCCTCTACATCTAGTTTCCATTAAGCGACTGAGGTACACTATATAGGTGAGACACAACTGTTTGTTGGTTCTAACTAATTTAGGAAAAGAAAACTCATTTACCACAGATGATGCCAATTGTAGGTGCACTTCTCCCATAATGAATGATACCAAATGATTAATACCAAATGGAATAAAATTGGTCATACAATCACATACGAGACAAGTATTTATGTGGTTAAAAAATGGCCTACGTCCACAGGATTTTTCCCTTTTTTTTTATTATGTTTCTCTTATTAACAAGAATTACATGCACATTTCCCTATGGTAAAGGTTACATTTATAGGAGAAGAAGAGATGGTGTCATACAAGGCTCTTGAACTTGTTGATGCAATTACAATTTGGTTGTTCTGATCTTGCTTCGAGATCCTCACTGGTAGGATTATTCTTTGTAGTTATCTTGAGCTGCGACCCTTTATCCCATAATGTCCAACAAATTTCATCCAACCCAAATTATTTGGGTTGTTTTGACAATTCACCCACAATGGTTCTTAGCAAACTTCTTCGATTTATTTCCAAAACTCGTGTCTTCTCTAAGCTTAAGAAACTTCATAAACTTCTTAGCAAACCTAGTGATATCTTTGCGTTCTAACTCAACCTCACTATTAGAATCTGACAAGTCCCCGTTACGAGTTTTCACATCTATTCCATTTATTTATTTTCTTTTATATAATGACACCTCTTCATCTCATAGGTTTAGAGATGACTTATAAGTTCTTGGATTCACATAGTATCGACACCACTAAGAGAATCTAGGAGCATGACCTGGCATTAAATATTTTGGTCAACAACCTTAAGATATTTCTAACTACCCTAGTCTTAGGGATAGAACGACATTAAGGTCAACCTATTTCGCTCAAAATAGGCAAAAAAATGTCTCCATCCTGAGAGAAAGACATTAAGGTCAACCTGAAGCTTGCGAAATCAAATGATTCGAAGGTCTGGGGACTATATTACAGAATGGGATGGTGTTAAGCACCCATTTCTCCCTTTCTATCGCTCATGTGCTATGTTAATCTTATCCTTTTAGACTCCGTGATATGTGTGTACATGTGTATATAATAAACAATGGGATAATGGATTTACCGAACTCGTATCATGGAAAAGATGGAGTGAATTAATTCGTAGTAAGGTTGCCAAGAAAATTGATAAAAATACGATGTAAGTATTCATCGAACCACGAATCGATATGAAGGAGAGAATGTACACATCGGAGGAGACACAAGTATGTAGGAGTATTAAACTCACAAAATATATATGTAATAAGATATAAAATAAGAATGTAAACATGAAAAAGGAAGGATTCGGATCTCGAGATTAGCCCAAGACACTTACGTATCCCAAGGGACATCAAAGTCCACGTAGTTCGAAAATAACATAGGGGTAGGGTTCAACTCATAAATCCAAGTGTGGGACTTATCTTATGCGTGTGTAGATAAAAATATGTTGTAAGAGTGGAAATATGAAATAAAAATCGCACTTTTAGGATTTATGGATGAACCCTCCCTTTCTTATTTTTTCGGGATTTTATGAAAAAAGATTATGTGCAATATTATTAATGAAGAGTAGAGATTAGTGAATGTGATCTAATGAAACAAAAGTATAAAAGTAGAAATAAGATAAATAACACTAAAATAGAAGAACTAGAGAAAGGGATGGAAATGACCTCCTTAAAAGTGATTATTACTTATTTTGAGATGCTAATATGACCATCTTGAAAAATTATGGAAGTGGTATGAAGAGGTTGGGTTGATAAACAAGTGAGGTAAGAAAGTTATGGAATGAAATGTGGGAAAACGGGCTTTTTTGGAAAGGATAAGGCTATGATTTCGAGGGGTATATTTTCTGACTTTCTGAGAAGGGCATCCCTTGTTGTCCCCTCAAAGTGAGGTCATGGCCCCTATTTATAGGGTCAAAGGGGGTGACAATCAGCATAGGGATTGAACTACCTATCAGTAGGGTGATTTCTTTGCCAAGCAAGGAAAAGGACACACTATCGATAGGCAGGTTCCTGAGGTGCCTATATGCAGTCCGAAATAGTTTTTTAAAAAAATCGGCATAAATGCAATCCCTAAGTCAAAATTATGCCTGAAGTGGATCTTTGTAAATGGTATTCAATTGAATTTAATAATACATTGAGCCACTTCTAGGTTCGGGAGTTAACCGAAGTCAAACGAGGCTCAAAAACACCCAATGGTCTTTGAATGGGAGGTTTTTAGAGGAAAATGGATCGTTCGTCTAAACTGTAAGGCCGATTTGTGCACGGAGCAGACCATTGGAAAAGGAATTTGGTGACTTTCGAGATGTCATTAATATTTTCTCGCTTGAAGGAGGTGATTAAGGTCAATCAGGGCCTGGAAGACCCTGATGACCCTTCGGAGTAAAACGAATCGTTCGTTTGAATCATAAGGTTGATTTGATCATGGGGTGGGCCATTAGAAAAGGGTATTAAGAGACCTTTGAAGATTCATTGTGAGTGATCAAGATGGAGAGTTGATCAAAGTCAAACGGGGTCCAAGGGTGCCCGGTGGCCTTTAAAAAGTAAAACGAATCATTCATGCAGATGGTGAGGCCAACCTGTGCACGTGATGGACCGTTGGAAAGGTAATTCAGTGCCATTTAAAGATTCATTGATACCCACTCAAGATGGAGTGTTGACCAGAGTCAAATGGGCTCAAGAGTGCTCGATGGACTCTAAATCAATACTTGAAGTGACTGATCTCCTTCACTAGAGACATTTGTATGGAATTAATCCTGATGTTTCTATGAGGGTCCCTAACGAGGACGAGAAAGTATTCTAAGGTCGAAAGGGAGAAATCACTATTTATGATCAAATGTTCAGGATTGGCATCCGATTACCTTTCCACACTGCCATCTGAGCTATCTTATCTGTTTTAGGGGTTGCACTATCCCAGTTGGGTCCTAATTCATGGAGGATCATCCTCGAATATGTCTCCCTATGGAAATATACTTTTACAGACGAGCCTTTAGTTCATCTTTTTACAGCTTGTTACAACATCTCATCTTCAACCAAGCAAGATAGTTATTTTTATTTAGGGGCTAGGAAAATAGATAAAAAGATTATTCAAGTGGCCGAAAAATCAAATCACTACTGGAAACAAAGATTCTTTTTCGTCTTTGGGGCCTGAGAGTTTCTAGCCGACAGCGAAGTTGGACCATGGACTCAACCTTGAGGAAAGGGACATGGTTGACTATGTGAAGGATCAAGGAAACGAGGGTGACCTTCTAAAATTTGAGGATCTCATGGTCTCTGAATATATTAAGGATTCCGGTTTGGGGGTATGCCCATTGAACGAGTTGTGTGAGTTACTTAAACCCTTTTAAGTCTTCCCTCGTCTTCAAACATTATTTCTAATTATTTTTCTTTTTCTTTAATGATCCTCCTCCTAACGTTTCAGATGAGGTCTTGAATATGATGGCTCCCAGTCTCTTACCTGTCTTGGGAAAGAAAAGCAACAAGTAGCCAGTCAAAAAATCAACAACTGGAGGGCCAACCCGACCCTAGGTCACCCACAAAAGGAAGGAACCCATAGCCCCCAAAGTCACTCGCCCTGACCCCCAAACAAGGGAAAATGTCAACACTTTAGAAACTAATCACAGCTCCTCTTCATCATTTGAGTCTTTTTGGGTCCCCAATCTAGCCCATTTGAAGGTAAGAGCAATCTCACCGATTACCAAAATCTTGGCAGCAAAGGCTACCAAGTTTACAGATCCCTCAGAGGCCGACTATGAATTTCTTGGGAAAATGCCCCATGTCAAGGTTTATGACTTTAGTCTCCATCACATGGCATAGATATCTACCTCGTACTTGCCTTTGGTCTCGTCTCATATTATTTTCTTCTTTGTCTTATTCTGACTCTTTATTTTTGCAGTCTGTGTGTGCCCTTACCTCAGCCACCAGGTGGATGGATGAGAACTAGTAGAAGCTTAAGGATGCCGATATGGAAATACAAGCCGAGGTCGACCTCAAACGAAAGATGAGAGAGCACAAGGCTGAGTAAAAACAAACCATTGATGATTAAAAGCTAGAGCATAGCAACCAAATTAAGGAGAAATACAATGCCTTAAAAGAGAAAGATCGAGCTCTAAAGGCCCAATCCACCAAGTTCTAGACTAATCTTACCTCTGTTGTGCAAAGGGACAAGGATGAGGCAATCGAAGCCTATAAGTCTTCAGAAGAATTTTAAGGCTTTGGTTTAAATACCTCAAATTGGGTATTAAGATGGCTTGCAAATTGGTTGTCCTAAAATTTTTTGATGCTATTTTAGCCACCCGTCCATCATTAGAGGCACTCGATATTAAGGACACTCTTTTTACTCGAGCTCTATCGTATATTGAGTCCTCGACCGCTGTCGAGGGATAAGGGACCACCACTTACCCACCTACCAAGTTGTTGAAAACGTCAATACTGAGACGATGGATGTAGCTGGGGACGACATCGAGAGGAATGTCAACACTAAGCTGACTCAGTAGGGTGGCTGCCTATGGCCGACACCATTAATTTTTGTAATTTCCCCTCCTTTTGATTTGGGAACACTTTAGAATTTACATTTGAACTTTATCTTGTACCAAGTGCATCCTTGTACTTGAAAATGAATGAATGATATTTCCTCTCATATTTGTGAATTATCTTTACTTGCTTGCATGTGTGACTTTGTCTGATGTTTTAATCAAGTAACCATAATTAAAATGGTTTATAATCTTGAAATCCCCAACTAAGTATAAATGAGTAATCACACGTCGTCTCATCCTTAGACGAGATAAAACATCCATCATTTGAATTCACCAAATTATGGTGTTTTCACCATAAATCCCCTCTCATCGTTTTGATAGTGTATGGACGAGAGCAAGCTCGTCCATGCACTGTCGTCTCGACCGAGAGAGTTTTTCCTCCAAATTAATGATGTTTAGCATGAACCACAACAAAGTGATTTTTAAATTTGAATTCACCAAATTATGGTGTTTGCACCACAAGTTCCTTTTCATCGTTTTAAGAGTGTATGGGCGAGAGTCATCTCGTCTATGCGCTGGCATCTCGGTCGAGAGAGTTATTCCACCAAATTAATGATGTTTAATCATGAACCATAATAAAGTGATTTTTACATTTGAAATCACCAAATTATGGTTTTTGCATCACAAGTCCCCTCTCGTCGTTTTGAGAGATTATGGATGGGAGTCATCTCGTCCATGCATTATCATCTCGACTGAGAGAGTTATTCCACCAAGATAATGGTGTTTAATAATCAACCATAATAAAGTGATTTCTCCCTCTTGATGTTATTGAGAGCCCATGGGCGAGCTCAACCTCGTCTGGACTATCATGTCATCGAGATCAAGTTAAAGCTACTTCACCATGAATGATGTTTTATAGCTTAAGATGAACTGATACAATCTAAAATTACTCATACAATAGAATATGAGAGAACACTTAGATATTTTTCATTTATAATATTCATCTCATAAACATAGATAAATGAAATTAATACAAAACTCCTACTGATAATATTTTCTGAGATGATCTGCATTCCATGGATTAGAGAATGGTTTTCCTTCTAAGTTTTCCAGCCAATATGTTCCTGGGACCACCTTTTCAATAACTCGGTATGGACCATGACGGTTAGGATGAAGTTTGTTGGTCTTCTTCCAGGTCTTATTTAAAACTAGGTCTCCTGCTACCAATGGTCGGGCCTTCACTCTCTTATTACAAAATTTTGCTATTCTTTATTGATAGGCGGCTTGCCTAACCTCAACGTCCTCCCTTCTTTCTTCCACTAGGTCCAAATCCAGTCTGCATTATGTAGAATTCTTCTCTAGGTCATATGTTTGGACCCTGTGGGCTAGGAGACAAATATCTATCGGCACCATAGCCTCTGAGACAGAGCCTAGTATGAATGGGGCTTCCCCCATTAGTGTCCTCTATGTCTTCCTATAGTCCCATATGACAACATGCACCTCTTTAATACATCTTCCTTTGGCATTTTCTATATTTTTCTTGATTCTATCAAGAATTGTTTTGTTCATTAACTTTGTCTTACCATTGGCTTGGGGTCGGCCTAGAGTTGAAAAGAATTGTTCGATACCGACCCTCTCATAATACTTCTCAAGACAAATGTTCTTAAACTGCTTTTTATTATCTGAAATCAAAGTGTTTGTTGGACCATATCTGCAGATAATGTTTTTCCAAATAAATTAGAAGGCTTTCTTCTCCATTATCGTGATCATCTCCTCGGCCTCCACCCACTTCGAAAAATAATTAATAGCTATAATAAGATATCGATAATTGTTCACAACCCTTGGCAATAGTCCTTCCAAATTAATCCCCCAGATTGTAAATGGCCAAGGGGTAGTGATAAAAGTCATAGGCTAGTGAGGATGATGGGGAATGGTGGCAAACCGCTGGCACTTATCACATTTATTCACATATGTAGTTGGATCCTTGGAAAGTGTCGACCACGAATATCCCTAAGTGATGATTCTCTTCGCTTATGATATTCCTCCTACGTGACTTTAGCAATACCCCTCGTGCATATACTTTGAAATATATTCAACCTCGGAAGGATAAACACATCTTAGTAGAAGGTGTAGGAATCCTTTCTTGTACAGAATGTCTCCTATGATGGAGAACTTTACCACTTTGTACCTCAATTTCTTCTTATCTACTTTATAATCGGGCAACTCCCCATCTCTGATGGATCGGATGATAGGGTCCATCCAAGAAGCTCCCATTCTCAAATTCAAATAAAATTCCACCATGCTATATTCCTCTTCAATGGTCGACCGATGTAAGATCTCTACCATTACCAACCTTCTAATTTGTATTCTCGTGGCGGAAGCTAACCTCACCAAAGAATGGGCTCGGTTATTGTCTATCCTAGGGATTCTCTTCTGCTTCACCTCTCGGAATTTTTTTAGTACTTCTTTTACCCTCCCAAAGTATTTGTTCATTCTGTCATCCTTGGCTTCATATACTCCTAAAATTTGATTCACAACTAACCTAGAGTCACTATGAACCAAAATCTGGCCAACATTCAGTGTTCTGGCAAAGGAGAGTCTTGCTAGAAGGGGATCGTACTCTGATTAGTTATTGTAGGCTTTGAAATTGAACCACAAATCATATTCAATGTCAGTCCCATCTGGAGCCGACACAAGAAAACCTGCTCTAATTTTGACGTCGCACGAAGAGCCATCAACAAATAAGTTCCACATAGCACTATCTTTGGAAAAATTATGATCTTCCAGAGTCCCACTTTTGAAGAGGTATCTTTCTTCTTCATTATCAAACACCTTACCTCTTGCTTTTCTCGCCCGGGCCTCGGTCAGGGGGAGGCATATTCTTCTTTCTGGACCACAAGCTGGAGTCACAATTTCTTCTGCATCGGCCTCATCCCATGTCAACTCGATTGCAAAATCAGATAGGGCCTACCCCTTCATGGACGTTTTAGGCTGGTAGATGTAATCAAACTCCCCCAACTCTATGGCCCAAGCCATCAACCTACTCGATTTCTCAGGTTTATGGATGATCTGTCTGAAAGGAGAGTCAGTGAGGACGATCATAGTATGTTCCTGGAAGTACGACTTTATCTTCCTTAAGGCATGGATTAAATCATAGTCCACCTTTTCATTTTAGTATATCTCTGTTCTCCCCCCTAAAGGGCCTTACTATTAAAGTACACTAGCTTCGGCACATCATCCTCGTCTTTGACAATGATAGCACTAATGGCCGAGTTCGAAACTGTTAGATACAAATGCAACTTTTTTCCATGAACTGGTCTTGATAGTAGGAGTGGAGAGCCGAGGTAGGTCTTCATATTTGAAAGGCCTTATCGCACTCCTCATTCCACTCAAAAGCTTTTTTGAGCACCTTGAAGAAGAAAAGTCACTTATCGGTTGATCTGGACACAAACCTGTTAAATGCTGCAACATGTTTAGTTAACCTCTGCACGTCTTTTATTATTATTGGAGCATTCATCTCCATTAAAGCTTTAATCTTTTCTAGGTTTGCCTCAATTCCCCATTGATTCATAATAAATCCTAAGAACTTACCTGCCCCTATGCTGAAGACACACTTGGAGGGGTTGAGTTTCATCCTATACTTGTTCATAGTATCAAAAGTTCGCTCAAGGTCGGCCACATGAGTGTTGACCTTGAGACTCTTTGTCAAAATGTCGTCGAAATACACCTCCATTATCTTCCTGATATGCTATTATAATATATTATTTACCAATCTCTGATATATTACCCTGACGGTCTTCAGGCCGAAAGGCTTGACCTTATAATAATAGGTTCCCCTGTCAGTTATAAAAGACATCTTCTCAACATCAATTGGGTCTATAAATATTTGATTATAGCCTGAGTAGGCATTTATAAAACTCATTAATTCATGGTCGGACGTGGAATCAACCATATGGTATCCTTGATAGGTGAAAGCTTTTCTTGGGGCATGCTATGTTCAGTTTTGTAAAATTAAAACACATCCTCCACTTGCCGTTGGCTTTAGTGATAATGACGTCATTCGTAAGCCATTCAGGGTAAATAACTTCCCTGATGAATTCGGCAATTTCTAACTTCTTCATCACTTCTCAGATGACATCATACTTCTCTCAAGAGTAAACTCTCCTTCTCTATCTGATCGTCTCCTCGACCACATTAATCTTGTAATAAAGTACATTTGAATCATTTCTAGGCATATCCTCATAGCTCCAAAAAAAAATGTTTTTCCTCTTCTTTAATAGTTTTATCATCTCCTCTTTGATCCCCTTATTCAGGGCTTTATCGATTTGGATGGTTTTTTCTGACTCTTCCTCATTGAGGATGATGGATTCTACCTCCTTAGCGGATTCACCCTTCTTTAGCTTAGTCTCATCTCTGGGGTCCAGAGTATCAATGTTGTAAGTTATTGTGGCCCTTTTATATGCCTCTCACTCCCGAGCCGAGTTGAAGTATCATTCGTGTGCCTCAACTTGGTCACCCCGAATTTCCCTTACTCCATAGGGAGTCAGGAACTTAATCATCTGGTGAACCGTTGAGGGTACGACCTCAAACTCCTTAAGGTCTACCCGTCCCAAAATTATATTGTATGCCGAGTATACATTCTCATCCATCATAAAGAGATTAATCCTCTTTGTGAGGCATTTTGTCTACCTGTTCCCATTCTAACTTCCATCTCATAAATCCCCAAAGGGTTAACCAACCTCTTCTTACTCAACATCATGTCTGCCAAGCTTTCGCGATCAACCAATATTTTGGGCACCTCATACACATTCACTAGGGTGGTGATCACCAATGGGTCATCATGTGGGGCTAAGATTCCCTTAACATCCATCCTGGAGAAACCAACAATAAGAGTATTCATATAAACTTTGGTTCTTTTTACCTTCATAGACTCAACCGTTGACGAATGCACTTCTTTGGGCTTTAGAGGAAGAGATTTTGCCTCTTCTACATGAGCCTTTCTATCAGCGATATCCTTTCCCCCTCTAGTAAGTCCTTTATATATCATCTTAACTCCGAGACAAATTATGTGGAACTGACCCTTAGGATTGGTGATTCGAGGTGGTAGGTCTGGGTCTGCGTGATCATCATCATCCGAGTCATCATCATCTCGGTTGGATGGAGCATCAGGCTTGCACTTATCATTCCTCCTTTTTCGGGTGTCGTCTCGGCCACCCTTTAAACTGTTCTTATCAATACATTTTCTTAACTCGCCATCATTCAACATTTTCTCAATCTCATCCTTGAGAGCGAACCATTTGTCAGTCGTACGGTCATGATCTTGGTGAAACTCAGACCATAAATTGTTATTGCTCTTGTGAGGAGTAGATCTCAACTTCTCGGGCCATCTCAGAGACTGATCATTCTTTATCTCATTCATGTGCTCACATCTGACTGTCAGAGGGGTATAGTTAGGGAACTTATTATCCGCCGACCTCTTCTTTCCATCCTTGTTCTTTTTCTGGAACTTAACTCCACTACTTATTCCCTTCTCATCTTTAACCTTGGCAGCCATTGCCTCCTATGCATTATAACCTTTTCGACCGTAGCTAGGAGTTCGGCCATGGATTTAGGAGGATCTTAGGAAAGCTTTCAAAGGATCTTTCCTTTTTGTAAACCTCCCATTAGGGCGGTCATAGAAATGCTCTCTTCGTAATATTCAACATCTAATTGCTCCTTGTTAAACCCTACTATGTACTCTTTTAGACTTTCATTCTTTCCCTGCTACACATACAACAAGTGTGTTATCTTCTTTTGGGGTTACCCCAAAGAAAAAATTGTGTATGAACCTCTTTGCTAGCTGCTTGAAATTATCAATTGAATTTTTAAGGAGATAAGTAAACCATACATGAGCAACTTCAGTAAGTGTACTTAAGAAGGCTTGATACCTCATCTCATCCGAGACTGACTAGATATCAACAGTTGATTGATACATCTCCACATGGTGGATGGGATTAGTGCTTTCATTATACTTAGGTGTGAATACTGGAGGCTTGAATATAGTCGGGGTTGGATAACTTATGACCATAGCGTCAAAGGGCGAGCCTTCACTATAACCCCTTTTCAAGGGGTCTTGACTCTTTAGAATATCACATATATTTTCCTCTAGTCGCTGTATAACATTATTCTAAGGCTTCCCGATCGTAGCTACAACTTCGGCCTAGGCCACATTATCTCCACCCCATCTCTATCTTCTAGATGAACTGAGGGCTCTCTGGAAAATTTCCTCTTTTGGCTATTAACCTCTTGTTGTTCCTCATCTCACCATCGTAGAGGTGGATGGTCATCACATCTATCATTACTTCTAGAACCAGTGATACTTCAAGATTTGGAAAGGCGATTCATCAAATAATCTGTTGTTGGGCCGAGCCTATCAAAGGCCGACCCTATGCTTATTCTGGCCAAAGCTGATGCCTCTGTACTATATTCTCAGCTTGGCTTGTGAGTACATCCTCGGCTATGCAAAATTGGACACGTTGTACCTCTAAAAATTTGATAAAGCTCCCAACATTCTCTGTCGTCCTCATCATCATACTGTTCATTATCATAATTTGGGCATTCTTGACTAGTACTCCCCAGGCGTATATGCCTAGGGCCGGCCACGTTTATGTGCCTGGGGTGGTCCCTTGGACACTAGATCTAGAATACCTTCCCTAGCGGTCGGAGTTATAACCTCATCTCTGGCTTCGGTAGGTCTAACCATCATGTTCTGGCTAAATGTAACAAGAGTCTCCTGCATCTGTCATTGGATGTCCACCAAGGAGCGCAAGGCCTCCTCCACCTCAGCCTTTTTTTTACTCAGGCGGGGCTTGGCTCGTACTGGGACCACATATAGTAGGAGGATCTGATGCTATTAAAGACTTTCGGTGATCGAAAAAACCAAGTGATGTACAAAAAGTGAGTTAAAAATCTAAAGAAAAGCTTTAGAGGCTCAACAGGAGCTCTTTCAAAGGTGATACAGGCCCAACTAAGCGAAACTGGATCACCACTAGAGAATTCAGTGAGTTCAAGTGAAACAAAGATAAGGAAGAAATTGTACTTTGTTCACATAGGCGGCGCCAGATTAATGATACCTTAAATGGTATTACCAAATCAAAGTGATATGCAAGCTCTAACCAACACATCAATGGAGTATGGCAATTATATGTAAACACAGATAAAGATGAGGCAAAAAGGAAAATAATACCAAATATAAGTAATTCAGCCTCTGAAGGGCCCTCGTCCATTGTGTGAGTGTGTGAAATACACTAAATATGGGCTCTAATGGCCTTGGGATACAAGGACTAAAGCTTTCTCTCTCTAAGTAATGAATTTAACAGAGTTTTAGTAGGGTTTAGAATAAGCGATCCTTTACAAAGATATAGAAGACAAGTATTTATAGTGCATGGGTGTGTGTGTGTACCTCCTAAGTATGTAATATGCATGTATAAAATATTCCTAGCCAATAAGGATAAGCCAGTTGTCTCTATCACATGTAGGTCATGATGATCAAATATTCCCTCATATGTGAGCAAGATATAGTTATAACGGTTTTGATACACATGGCATCTGTAGCCCATTCTCACATTCTCATGCGTTCCCCAATCCACACACTCTTTTTACTGTCTACTGTTGGCAACTTGTGCTGGATGAGATCGAGTCGTCTATCCATGGTCCATTATGGAAATGACACCTATCATTCTGGGAAGTCTCGTCTTATCATCATTATCCTGAAGGGTGGTCGAGGATGAGGGTCTAGAGTTCGTTGTATTAGTGATGTGAGGTATAGTGGATAGTCTAGAAGGACGAGGTCGACGTCACCTGCGAAGGTCATAAGGCCTAGGATGAGTCAACTCGAGTTGATTCCTTGGCCGAGGCATAACTCGTCATTATGGACATATTGGTGCAGGTCAGCTTTGGTTGAGGTAATCCATATTTGGGACGGGGCTATACTTATCATATCAGTAGTGGTGGCTAAAGTGGAACCGGAAGTCAAAGCATTCCTTGTCCCTAAAAGACTTAGTTTCTTCTCTTACTTTCTAGTTAGAAATTAGATCTTTCATTTAGTGTAATCTTATTTCACCTCATCTCTAAATTGTTTTAAAATTTAAAAAAAAAGCATAAAAAAAAAAGAAAAAGCAAAAAGTCCAAAAAAATAAATGAATTACATGTGTTTTTTTCTCATTTCGCTCCCTTGATTTAGATTGATACCTCACTTACCACTATTCTCTAGTTTTGTTATATATTTTTGTAGGTAATTGATATTTTTTATTAGAGTAGCTTTAAATAACGACGACAACACTATAAGAAACTGAATCAAATGGCGTCATTGCCAATCTTTGGAGCTTGAAGCATTAGAGAGGATTCTCATTTGTGATTCATTTGTATTGCACTTTTCATTTTTCGTACCATTTTTGATTATTTTAGAAGGCTTTCATTAGGATTTTATTCTTGGCTTGTATTGCGGTGGTTGGAGACACCATTTATTTTTCATTTTGATTTGTAATAATTAATTGCGAAGAAAGGCGTGATAGGGAAACCAGACAAGGTAGAGAGAGGGCGTCCAAAGGCGAAGAAAATAAGTCTCTCTACCATGGCTCGATAGGACTTTCGGGGCCGACTGAGATAAGAGATATCTCCCCCCAATCGACTCAAATTGTTCATCGCCCCATGGTGTAAAAAATGTGGGAGGTACATTTCTACACCCTCGCGCCTCTCCTGTCAGCGAGTCAATTTTTGTGTGATTGTGTGCTCTTGTGTGATTTTATTCTCGCATTTATTTTCGAATGGTGTGATAAATTAAATTATTAAGACCTATACCCAATCATTCACTAGAAGGGATTTCATCACCGGACTCACTCGCTTACCAATTGTGTGCTACCCTAGGTATCATTAATTTTAAAATCAGTCCACTAGCTAGCCCACTAGGAGAATATTTTTGCAAAGGCGATCACTATGATAATTTCTGTGATTTTATCGCCTACGAACTTCATTAAAATTTGACTACCCTCTCCCCTAAATTTTAAAGATAAAAATTGGCTATGTGCTAGTTAGGAATTCTCCTTCACTTGTTGTGTCCAGTTCAATTTTTCTGTAGTCAATTTTAGTGAGTTCGTTCAAAATTCAAGAGTCCAAATATTTTTTCCACTCTTTTCTTCCAAAAAACCCAAAAATATTTTGCTTCCTTTATTTTTCTCAAAAAATCCAATTTTTTTTTCTTTCCTTCATTTTCTAAAAACAAATCCAAAAATATTTTCTTTCCTTTTGAAAAAGTTCAAAAAAATAAAAAAAATATATCTGTCATCATGGCCGAAGAACTTCCTTTACGAGAATACTTTGGCCATTTTCCATTCTCTCGAAGCATGCTTGACGTTGAGCTCGAATTCCCATGCACGCATCTCATATTTCATCGCCTCCGATGACGAGTATCACTGTGTCACATGCTTCATTGTGCACATCGTGTTTTCTATCCAATCACTTACCCCATGAGTGCCCATATATTCCTTATCCTTCCGAACCCACCATGGCCCAAGTGTATCCATATGACACTGTTTTGGAACCCACTCCGACCTATTATCCTGATGTATCTAATCCTGAGTTGTGTGAATACCCCAGCTATTTGTGGAGGTCTGGTCACTCTTCCACACAATATGATTCCCAACCCGATGATGCGTATCCTCACGTGTTCCCACAGTTGTCATGGAAACCAAGTTCACCCTATCCCGATCAGTTCCCTCACTATGCACCCCATGATTATCAGAATTTTGTTTCTCACGGAGAAGCTTCTCCCGTGTATGACACACTTGATCCCATTCCACAAACTTCCTTTGAGTATTCTCTATATAGTCTTATCCATAACGAGTTGTGTCCACCTCCACCACCGCCACCACCCACCAACACTTCACCACCACCATCCACCTTCGCTCTTGAAAACCTCTTGCAACAGTTTATACTTGAGCAAGAGAAAGATACTCAAATTCAAAATCAAACTCTTCAAAGGCTTGAACAAAGGTTAAATGAAATTGATTGTGAGAAAGAGTCGGATTTCACCCCAAGTCAACCCATTGTTGATCCCACATAGAGCGATGATGAGTGGTCTTGCACCTCTGATTTTGAGTGTGACCAACCCTACCACCCCGAAAATATCATTGTTGAGACTATTCCATGGTTCGAGCCTCAAGTTGACACCTGTGTTAATTTATCCATCGATTATGAGACATACCAAATCCCACCATGTCCACAGGAAGCTACCATTGAGGTTCACATTCCTTTTCCCGTCGAATCCAAAAAAATGCCCGAGTCTACACCTATCGAGCCCACTGTGTGTATTCCTGAGGAACCACTTTATCATAGGCTAGATTCGGCTACGAGTGCTCACCATTTTCTCGATATTGAATCCAAAATGATTTCTTCCTCTCTAGATATGGATCCTGTTCCACCATGCATGGCTCCTTTTGAGCCCAATATTTTTAATGATTTATCTATCTCTGATCTTGGTGCCTCATTTGAACCACCCACCACATTACTTGGTGATAGTTTTGTCCAGAAGTTGACCACTCCATCTTTAGATACGAAACTCTCTAGTGAGTATTCATTTGCTCCTCTCAATGAGTGTGTGTCCCCTACACTTGAGTTGGATCATCTTCCTCCACCATTTATCCCACTCGACCCACCCATTTCCCCTTTCACTCCCACCACCTAGTTTGGATCTTGATTTTACACCTTTCATATTTCCATTTACATTTTTAGATCCTCACCTGAAAAACAACCTTCACACTTAACCAGACAAAAATCGGTCAAGCACGTTAATCGATTGCATAGACAATTAGATAATAAAAAAGGTTAATTTATAAGAAAATATTAAAATACATTAACAAACATGTATGAAAAATTCCATAGAAGACAAACATAGAGCGCATATTGAAACATAAACAAATGATGACAAGGAAAAACAAAATCATTCCATTGGGCATTTCCCATCATCTTTGTCTATCCCAACTGGAGGAACATCAAGAGTACTAGGCAGAGTATAGTTCCTAAAGTTCCTCAACCTATTATGACTAGTGGTGCTTGGGTTGTCTAATAAGTGAAGGGGATGAATGTAAGTAGTTTCACCATGAAGACCATAATCTCCTAGGTAGTTTCTCACCAAGATTTAGGGAATGGCATTGATCATAATCCACTTGGCATCAATTTTGAATATATGATCGAGGTAGTCTAACATGAGTGAATCATGCCAATGCAATAATTCACTCTCTTCATCCACCTTTAAGAGTGTCAGCATGTTTAACTATCACCACTTACAACCTTCCCTAGGGGACTATTCACATTGATCCTCCATATAAGTTATGGCCTTATCATAACCATCCATTTATACAACTTTGGGTTGTTTATGTAAGTGAAAAGTTAACCGGTCCACTTGGTATTTTAGCTTTTTGGTACTTTTTTTAACCTTCAATAGAGTTACCTAATCGACCAAGGTTTTCTTGGTCCTTTCTTCGTCCTTAGTAGGCCAAACAACGATAATCTATTCAGAAGATTGGACATATTTGGTTTTCTTCTTCTATAAGTTTTCCAATTCTTCTATTAGTCTGGCATTTTTAATCACTAAGAAAGAAGAACCTTCACTCGACACGACATTAACGGATTTCTTCAAACTATCTAGCTCGTTCCTTAGATCGTTGTTTTCTTTCTCAGGAAGGTTGGTAATATCCTAAGAGATTTGCACCTCCCTGTTCAATAGTAACTCCTTTTTTTTTAACACTAACATGATCTCTTGAATCTTTCTATCAAAACCCCAACTAGCACTCAAGGCCTCAAACTTGGCCTCATAGTCAGAATGGAGCAAAGAGGAAGATTATGATCATCCTGTAGTAGTTTAATCATTTCATAATAGGCCTCTATAGACACCATATTCTAGGACCCCCGTAAGACTCTTCTTAGGTCCCTAATACTCTTTCTTCACCATAGAACCCTAGGTCACA
This sequence comes from Sambucus nigra, assembly GCA_949130495.1. Taxonomy (NCBI): domain Eukaryota; kingdom Viridiplantae; phylum Streptophyta; class Magnoliopsida; order Dipsacales; family Adoxaceae; genus Sambucus; species Sambucus nigra. The sequence goes on along the minus strand of OX422214.1, from coordinate 214,242,285 downwards.
CTCCGAGTACCGATCTAGAGGCATCAGGAGATCACGAGCCCCATTTGATAGCGATCAACTTTTTTTTTCTGAGAAAAATCTCAATAAATCTTATAAGATATTTTAATACCCATTCTAACTATTTACCCCATTCATGAATCGAACTTACAATTCGGATGAACAATCCGTTTTACCATCGAAAATCTATCTAGAGGCCATTAGGCGCTCTCAGGCCCTATTTGAACCCGATCAAATTTATCATCTGAGTGGAAGCTCGATGAATCTTTGAAGGGCTATAAACACCCTTTCCAATGGTCTACTCCATGATCAAATCGACCTTATGGTTTGGACAAACAGTCTATTTTACTATCTCAAATCGATGTCGAGACCATTAAGCTCTCTCAGACCCCATTTTGACCCCAATCAACTTCCTCGACTGAACAAAAGCTCAATGAATCTTCAAAGGGCTCTGAATCCCTTTTCTAATGGTCTACCCTGTGTGCGAATCAAGCTTGCAATTCGGACGGATGGTCCGTTATCCCCTCAAAAAATAATCTAGAGGCCATCGAGCGCTCCCAAACTTTGTATAAATCCCGTCAACTATTCAGCTCGAATGAGACTTAATAAATCTTTAAAGGCATCTGAATCCCCTTTCCAACGGTCTACCATGTGCACGAATCAGCCTTACGGTGTAGATGAATGGTCTGTTTTACTCCGAAGAGTCATCGGGCACTTCCGGGACCCGTTTGACCAAGGTTAACTCTTCGAACCAAATGAGACTGAATGAATCTTTGAAGGGGTCTAAATACCATTTCCAATGGTCCATCCTATACGCGAAATAGCCTTACGATTTGAACGAACGGTCCATTTTCCTTAAGAAATCTCTTGTCCAAAAGACCATCGGCACTTTCGAGCCTTGTTTGACCAAAGCTAACTCCTAAACCCGTGAGAGGCTCAATATATTCTTAAAGGGATCTGAATACCCTTTCCAACAGTTGCCCTATTCACAATTCAGACTTATGGATTGTATTGAAGACCATTTTTCTGGAAAATCTGCATGAGGTTGCCAAATAGCAAAAATAATTTCGTTGCCTATTGGCAATGTGTCTAGGGATGTCTGCCGATAGGTAGGTCAAGTACAATGAGAATCATTACACCTTGAAACTATATAAGGAGAGTATGAGCTCACTTCGAAAGGCATCTCAGAAACATCCCTCTCAATGATCTCAATAACATTCTCTCAAAAGTCAGCATGGGTTCCCTATTGAAACCTCTCCTCCACATTCCATTTCCATCCCTTTCATACCCAATTTAGAAAGATTCTTTCCCTCTACTATTACCACCTCCATATACTTACAAGTACAACCTTTTCAACAATCAAGATCAACCTTTAAGTCTTCAAACAAGGTCCAAACATTATTCTCTCTCTTTAAATTTCCTAACTTTGGCATTAGTTATTTGATCCTTACTTTAGAATTTCATCTTTGTTAGTCCACACATATTAGTAATACCACTTTTTATTAGTATTATTACACATACCATATTTTCTATAAAAAAAATAAGAAAAAAAGGGTTTACTCATAAATTCCTAATGGGATTCCTCACCACATTTTCTCAAATTAAAATATCATTTTTCTACACAAAGATCTAAATAAAATTCCTGGCAGGATTAATGGGACAAACCCCACCCTCGTGTTGGATGCAAACTACGTGGACTTTGATGCCTTTTTAGGCTACGTAGGCATCTCGGGTCAAAACCCGAGAGTCGAATCCTCTTTTCATATTTTTATTCATATATTATTTCTATATTATTATACTTAGGATTCTAATTCATGCTTTATCTAACACATTTCACCATAACGATCGATATCCTGATGAGGGCAGACATTATGTTTTTAATTATTACTTTGGGAACACTCCTACGGATGACCTCACTCTACCTTTCTCCATGACGTGAGTTGAGAAATTCCATTCTCCATTTATACACACACACACACACACACACTTCACGACATTATTAAAGAGAATAATAACACATGCTCGTGAGAGATCGAAAGGGAGGAATGGATGCCTAACACCTTCCCATTCCATAACTTCATCCCCGAACCTGTAAACTAATTGGTTTCGCAAGCATCAGTATGTCTTTGGTTCTATTCTCTCAAGGCAACAACATTTCTTTTGCCTGTTATGTGCAAAATAGGTTGACGACTCTATCTCTTTACATCACCTCATATTGACGATAGGCGAATCACCCTTTTGAAGGCCGCGATACCTTTTTCTTTCCCTCTAACCGCACGCGCTAGCGTTGAAAACCCTCCCGTCGGAAGGAGGAATGAAAAAGTAAGAAAGTCGGGATGTCCACAGTGATGACTCTGTTAGGGACTAACTTGTCATAAGAGGGATAGACTCTATTTGTACCTACTTGTATGTTCCTCTTCTCCTATATTTATTTCTTGTATATATTTATTTTATGATTATATCACCTATAACTCACTCAGAAGCTTTCAAATCGGCTACGACTTGCACTTTTGCCTCATCCAAGCCTGCCTTGAAAACTGCATCTATGTCGACCTACTTTTGATCAGCCCAACCCTACAAAGTTTTCTTTACTCTTACTCCAGTTTGTTCAACTCCTCCCAGTGCTTCTGATCGACCATCTCGTGCTCACAATCTTTGGAATCCAACTACTCCCTCAGACATTTTTACCCCTCAACGTTTTACTCACATCCAAGGTTAATGGCTTGGGATGATTAATATACCCAAATATAACCTCGTCTCATCTTAGAACCTACTCGGCCAAAGATGACCACACAGACTATCATGATAAGAACTATGTGCCTTTTGTAGTTTCCTTATTCCATAAGTGTTAGCTTTTACCATTCTCATGGGACGAGACCAATCAATTATCTCATTAGCTCCTTACGAGTCTCATTTTGTACTGGCATCCCTCAGCAGTCGAGACACCTCAAAAGGCCCATTGGTTTGTATCAGTCCCGTCCTGTCCTGACACCTACAAACAGTCAAGACCACACTTCATCTTTAATCATTAGTTACTTGAGTAAGATATCATAAGCATTATCCTCGGTCAGGCTAAGACCTCACGCGAAAACACACATCCACGTGCGATACATGTTTTTAGCATAATCATCCCACATGGACAAGCAGTTATAAAAAAATCACAGGAGCATGTGAAGGGAATATTTGCATCATCATTACATGCCCATGCCCAGGATAAGTGTTAACCCCTCATTGGATGTCTTAATAAATGCACGCTTTAGGCATGCTTGGGGGTGCATTGTGCACCCTAAGCACTATTTATACCCATATTCTTCCCCAGAAGAAAGGATCTAGAAATAGAAAACCCTAGCTAAACTCTGTCTTATTCACTATAGAGAGAGAAATCTTAAGAGTTGCGTATTTCAAGCCATTGGAGCCTAATTTCTAGTGAAAAACCATACCCATCTGCACAGAGGAGTAGTCTGACATAGTCGAAATACTTAAATTCAGTTGTCTTTCTGTGACACCCCGCCTAATTAAATACCGGGCGATCACTCCTTTATTAAATTAAAATCAAGGTGAACAGTTGGATCATTCTTAGCATCACTGCGGTTCCAATTTAAACACCCTAATTAATTAAGCTAAGTGTCAAAACCATTTTTAACATTCCTTTCAAGTTTTATTTATTTATTTTATTAAACAATCAATCCAATAATTTAACATTCAACAACTGGCTTATAACAATAAAACTTAAAGTAAACCATCCAGAATATAATAAATCCCGAAGTGACAATACTATAAATAGATGAAGTACAATATCCAAATAACAACTGAAAAATGGAAAGGGCGACACATGCCCCAATAATGAACATGCTAGGAGTAGAATCAAATGGATGAAGTCGTCTATACAACAGGCCTGCAACCCCCACCTAAGCTGCAGCGCGTTCCTGCCAAAGGACCCTATGCAAGACGCCCCTGTGGTTGGGCACCTGTAATATATACATATATATATACAAGAGAGAAAGAGAAATGGAAACGGGTCAGAGCCCGATAGTGTATATGATTTAAAAATTCATTTAGCAAGTATTTAAATTGATACAGGCCAATGCAACAACATATTAGTGCGACACTCTCTTGAGAAATTCTCGCCTCTCTTCTAATGTGCACTCCTATCGCACTAACCTTCCCAATGGTTTATCTCATCATATATCACACTATCTTTCCCCAATGATTTAACTTATCTTAGGTTATTTGCAGGATTTACAACTGAACAACACAAGTATTTAAAACGTAAGATTTCAATTTGTAACCAAGGTTCTCCTTTTAACTTTATTAATCAATAAAGTTTTCCAGTGTCATATTATACTTTATCAAAACAATTATTTATAATTTGAGTCATCAACCATGTCCTACATATCAAATCACAATAGGCAGTTCCAGATTTCAGAATTCCATATATATATATTAACTACACGTATAATATATATATCATAACAGCACCCCACTAATTTGAGTCATCAACCATTCCCTACATATCAAATCACAGTAGGCAGTTCCAGATTTCAGAATTCCATATATATATTAACTACTCGTATAATATATATATATATCATAACAGCACCCCACATAAAAACTATGGTGCGGGCATACTCTGCTATCCAATCCCCGTATCAATCGTACTAAGGGGAATACATGTTCGGAATCACTCTCGAACTGTATAAATACATACACAAACAATATTGAGACGAAGCATAGTTTCCAAGTCCAAGAGGTCAGTACATACCCTCACATCTCTTAGGACCGTGACTACCGATTCGATATATCTTCTAAGGTACGAGTCAATATCCCCCATAAGGCACACGAGATAAGATCGTCCCAGCGCGGTAACCTCAGGGATAGCAAGTAGCGCGGGCATGATTTTCACAAGTATATAATATATGCATACACAATCATATAAATATACCACTATTATTATATCAATTTAGGTTTATCCAATAAACCACATTCACAACATTTATCCTTATTTTCCCTTTATTATTTATCAAGTATAATGGTTCGTTTCTAACTTTAATTCGAAGGGTTTTTTCAACTTACTACGTAACCCTCATGGACTCTATTCTTCCAAATGTACAATTCAGTAGATATCTATTTATGTTCCAATGTAACTCTCTCTTACGTGTCTCTCCCCTTTAATATATACTTACATTATCCCTTATGCAAAATATCCCAAAAATATAGATTTCGCCTTACATTAAAGGATTTTGAATTTTATTTTCAAAGATGAGAATTTCAAACGGTTTCAAAATCGGAATTAAAATGGAGTTTTAATTGAATTTTTATTATCTCTAAGAGTCCTCAAAACATAAAACTGTCTAGCAAAAAAAATATTAAAAAATATTGAACGGTCCGATCGAGCTGAATTTTTTTCTGTTGCTTCCTCTCATCTTCAGCTAATTCTCTGTAAAATTTCATCCAATTCCAACGGTCCGATCGTCCGAAATAATGTTTTTTTTGTGTTTGTATCTGATTAGAACTCTTTTCTTAATCAAACTCTTAATCCTTTACATGACAAAGGGTTTCCAGAATATCATATAAATCATCACTACATGAAAATTTCCTATCTGAAATTGGGTTTTTCTTCCATACAATTCATCCTAATCATTCCTAAACCAATATGAAAGATGCATCAACGAAATAAGAAAGATAAACACTTTCCTGATATTTTCGGTGTTCTGGTTTGGTGCCGAATTTGGTGTGGTTATGTTCCCCGTCTCGCGATCTACGTGTTGGCGGTGGCGGCGGTGCAAACGGGTGAGTTTTGAGCCTTGGAATGCCTTGAGAGCTCTCTCCTCTCCTCTCCAATGGCCGTTCTAGTGTTTTGAGTTATATAACCCTAGGAGATAACCTAAACATCTGATATAACCCCTTTAATTTTCGTGGGTTTAATTACCCAAAAATACAAAATGACTAAAATGCCCTCCCGGGGTACTAATTAGGCCTAAAAATGCCCCGAGACCAAAATCAAACCCCCGGGTATACTTTTCTGACTATCTCGACCCTTCCGGACGCGTTGGCGCACTCAAAACAACCATACGAATAACCTATAAAATATTCACTTTTATTAATCCACATTTAGTCCCGACACGACACAGGCGCGCCCCGACTTAAATTTCCACAATTGTCATTTTATTCACACGTGACAATATTATAAAAATAAATCTCATATATTACTATACTCATCCAGTAATATGCAACAAATAATATATTCCCAATAATTACTAACTCTTGTCACGCTAGTAAATATTTAAAACAACATTTTGGATTAAAATTAAATTAATTTATCTCAATTAAATTTAATAAATCCTTAAATTTAAAAGCCATGAAAATACGGGGTATTACACTTTCCTCTTATCCTTATTCGCTTATCATATTTATATTACTGTGCTATTATATACATATCTATTATTGTGTATGCTTGAGCTAGAGCTACAAGTATGAATTTAAATGGTGACTATATAGCGTCATCAGGCCATGGAAAAACTAGGGTTCATTGCCACATAGGCAGATTTAGTAGTATCTTGGTGGGCATAGGTCTTCTTCACCAATTCCTTCTAAGTAGGAAGCCTTTTAGTCAACCCTTTATACTGAGGCTCAATTTCCTTTAACGCCCCCAAGATGACCACTGGTCGTTTAAAAGAATAATCTCTAATATTTTTAAAAACACATTCACCCACAATAGACTTCTTGGGTGGAGACATCAAGTTGGGGACCTTCCTCTTCCCCATTTCTTCTGAAAATGAATTGGGGATAACACAGATATCAATAGACTCAAAGGAATCAGTCATTCCTCCAACAACGAACTCCTTTTTAGCCAAAGAGGTAATGATAGGCTCCTATTCCGCCCCAAGGTTAATGGGGGCCAGTGGTATGGTTTCAAGAAAATGATCAACAAAAGATGTTATTACACTCTTGTACTCCAATAGGACTGAGGCTGACCAAGGATAATGTTCTCTAACTCTTTACTGAATCGACCAAATGTATTTTAATTTCTCAAAGTTAGATTCGGAATCATGAGGGGGTTTCCTTTTCCTCTCTTTTGTAGAAAAATCAAATGCATATGTTAGTCGACATATTATCAAACAGTTAGTGAGCACAAAAGTTTAAAAAGTGGTCGACCTATGCCACGCCCTTCCTGGGATCATCTTAGACCATTGTACCTAACCCCTCAGGTTAGGGAGAATATTGCCAATTTTTTTCCACCACTCTGTAATACCAATAATCTTTATTGGAATCAGGAAGGTTAACCATTAAAACCCAATTCGCTTCTCTAATTTTCAAATAATACGAATTGTCTCATGTAGTTCCCCACTTATAATAATACATCAACTCAATAATCCCTCTATGTGTTCCATGAATCTTATTTAAATGATTAACCCCATTCACCACTCATTTTATGGCTACGCTGGAAGGAACCACATCGAAATATTGGAAAAACTCCAAAAATAATGGATTGGGGGGAAAATAATCCCACATTCTGCAATGGATAACATGGGAATTCAATGACCCTCTGCCAGAGCTAACACATCCATAGGCTCATCAACTACCTCCACAGTCACCTAAGCAGGGATTTTGCTTCTCTCGTTAAACTCTTCTGTAAAACTCTCGTCTACGATATACACCATATTTCCTAAAACAAAAAAGGAAATAAATGAAGAAGGAAAAGCCTTACTAATTTCCCCAAACTGCTAAAAGTTGATATGAAGGAAAAGAAAGCTTGAAGATACATTAATTATGAGTTTGAAGGTTATAGGTAAATAAAATTGGGAAAAATTCATCCTTTTATAGGTTTTGTTGATGCCAAAAAGTATCCACCTATGTGGACTAATTATAAGTATACATGTGTCCTCCTACATGGCCAAATTCATAATCAACAGATAGTAACTCTACCGACTAATACAAGGAATACCGACCAACACAAAGAAGGCCGACCAACAAGATAATGAAGCGTCATTATACGAAGGGTTATACTACATGTGGTTTATATAACAAATCGTCATATTTATTAGGTAAGTATGTAAATGTTTAATTATATAAAAGCATTCCATCCCTTGACATTCCAACCCTTGACCTCCGGGTCACAATAAATGCATAGTATCCCTTTCATCAAGGGCATGGTCAAATGGATTCTAGGATATTCTTATCTACAAGACTACCTAACTTTTTATAACCACAAAAATCAATAAAATAACAGTGGACGTAAGCTTTCTTACATAGATGAACCACTTTAAAAACTTTTTCTCTTTATTTACCATTGCATATTTTATCTATGATTATAAAATTAGATCAAGTTTAGTTTTTTACATTAACAGATTGGCGTCGTATGTGGGAATGTGTTTCTAATTATCGTTCTCACTCTTACCTACTCTTAGCACGATGACTTACCTTGAGTTCACCCTCATAAATGATGGCAATCTACATGTTCTGTCTCCTCCGCCTATGGAAATAGACCTAACTGGAATCCTGGCTAGTATTTCCCGAGGACAAGAAGCCATGTTGGAAACGATTAGGCAATTGGCTTAGTCACTACAAGTGGCTCCCTTGTCTATAATATAAATGCCTCTTCCACCTCCAAGATCCATTAAACATAGTTATTCCAGATCTTCACGAGACACCTCTTATTGTCCAAGAGAAAGTTCATCGCTCAGGTCCATGGAACCATATGATATCCATTCTTTTTCTCCTAAAAGGCCAAGTGTCTTGGAAAGGCTAAGCACAGCTTCACCCTTTTATATAAGAACACTCAACATCCAACCGAACATCATGAGGCCTCAGTCAGATCATGATCAAGCATCTGACGATCTGTACGCACTGAGCAGGCCTCTCGGAAGGAGAGTTTAACACATACATATGGTTAGAACAGTCGAGCTAATTCGCATAGATCTGAGGAAGGTAACCCATTGTGAAAATGATCAATCCACATGTTGGAAGATCGGTTCGATGAAATGGTTAAAGCAAAGAATCCTTTGCAATAGAGTTTTGTTAAAGGATCCCCATTTATTCAGGAAATTATGGATTTTCTTACTGCATTAAAATTTAAAGCTCTTGTGGTTACTCCCAAATATAATGGTAAGACTGATTTAGTTCCATATCGAGCAATATCAAGTAATCCTTGATGAAAGGAGGTGCAGAGCATTTTCAGGTACCATTACGGGCTTAGCCCAAATATGGTATAATAACTTGCCCCGAGGATAGATTGCCACCTTCAATAAGCTTGTCGAGCTATTTATTAGCAACTTATGTTATGGAGGTAAGCCAGTGAAAATAGTAGCTCATATTCTAAGTGTGAGGTAACAAGTGGGGAAAAGTACCATGTAATACATTACGCATTTTAACAATAAAAAGTTAGAAGTGATTGATTATGAGGAAAAAATAGCCATCACTGCTCTTACGAGTGGCTTGCTTCTTGAGAAACTATATTATACTCTGGCTAAAGATCCTCCCAAAACTATGGTTGAACTTATGGCAAAGGCAATAAAAATAATGAATGCCAAGGAAGCTATGGCCAAAAAATAGACTCCATTCATGAAGCCTAACACGAAACCTGAGAAGAAGGAGCAAAAAGAGCATATGCTGAAGAAAGAAGACAGGCTTAAAAAGTATGAAACCTACACTAAATTGAGTGTTAGCATTCATCATATCCTGGAAGAAATAAAACACAATAAGGATTTGCGATGGCCTGAGAAGTTAATGGCACCTCCTAACAAGAGGGATATGTCCAAACATTATGAATTCCATAAGGATCATGGTCATACAATGGATAACTGCATTACTTTACAAAATGAGATAGAATCCTTCATCCGTCGAGGAAAACTCAATAAATTTATTGATCGACACTATAGTGGAGAACCTAAAAGAAGGTTAAATTCCCCATGCAAGTCTAGAAATGACAGGAACATAAATCATGAAGACGATTATAAAGATGATCAAGACCTACCAAAGAAGCCTAAGAAATCAGAACGTGAGGTAGCTATGATCAGTTTTGATTCATTTGATTATTATATGATTACAGGTGGTGATACAAGAGGAGGTGATTACACTGCTGAAAGGAAATCTTACTTGAATGAAGCTTAGGCTTACTCCTATATCCATATGATAGTTTGAATGAAGATGATCGATCGAGGAAGGTCAATAAAGACAAACTAGTGATTGGTTTTTCAGAAAATGATCTCTCTGGGGTACTGTATACCCATGATGACCAATTGGTTGTTAAACTCAGAATTCGGGATATTATCATCGCTAGAGTTTTGATTGACAATGGGAGTTCAACCGATATTATATTTTATCCTTGCTTTCACAGTATGGACTTGAATCTCAACGAACCCTATCATAGGTCATTAATTGGCTCTTCTAGTGAAAACATTTACCCTTTGGAAACAATCCATCTAGATGTGTTGATCGACACTTGGCCAATAAGTCGCACAAAGAAAATACATTTCTTCGTGATGGATAAGAACGTTTAATCTGCCTATAATATGATCCTCGATAGGGTAGGCTTGTAGAATTTAAAGATGTAGCGTCAACAGTCCATCAATGCTTGAAGTTTCTAACTCATTTTAGGGTAGGTGTTGTAAAAGGTGACCAAAAAGTGGCCAAAGAATGTTACTACTCATCAGACGAGAAAGAGGATATGGTTGAATTAAAGAAGAAGATAACCACTTACCAGGTGGATACCACTGAGCCTAATGTTGAATCTGAAGTTGAAACTTTAAATCCCTGAGATGAAACAGAATTGGTCAAGGGACATATTGTGAAAACAACTGAAAGCATCATTCTGGATGATGATAAGATAGAAAGAACTACGTAGATCGGCTCAACACTGGATCCCGTCCTTAAACATGAATTGATTATGTTCTTGAGGTAGGGAAGAAATGTATTTGCCTGGAGCCATGAAGATTTTCTTGGGATTGATCCTAATTTCCTCTATCACGATCTCAACATCAGTAAGGATGCCAAGTCGATCAAGCAGAGACCTAGGGTTTTCAGTCCAGAGAAGAATCAATCTATTCAGGAAGATGTGGAGAAGCTTCCAAAATCTCGATTTATTTAAGATGTGAAATACCCATCTTGGTTGGCCAATGTTGTAATGGTAAGGAAAAATAATGATAAATGGAGGATGTGAGTAGATTTCACCGACTTGAATAAATCTTGCCCAAAAGATAATTTTCCTTTTCATAAAATTGACTAGTTGGTGGATGCTACATCGGGGCATGAGCTTTTAAGCTTTATGGATGCCTATTCTTGTTCTAGCCAAATAAAAATGAAACTTGAAGACAAGGAAAGTATAACTTTTATCGACCCCCGAGGAACTGTTTACTATAATGTAATGTCGTTTGGTCTAAAAAATGCAGGAGCAAAGTATCAAAGGTTGGTGAACAAGGTATTCGAAGAAGAGATAGGAAAAAATATGGAGGTTTATGTGGAAGATATATTGACAAAGAGTAAAAAATCTTTATATCATATTGCCTAACCTCTGTCAGAATTTTGATCAGTTGGAAAAGCATCAGATAAAGTTGAATCCGACTAAGTGTGTGTTTGGAGTACAAGAAGGGATATTCCTCGGCTTCATAGTTAATCAAAGGGTAATTGAAGCCAATCCAGCAAAGATAAAATATTTGATCAAAATGCAGTCGCCGACCTGTAAGTAAGATATACAAAGGCTCACTCGAAGAGTGTAAGTCTTAAAGAGATTCATTTCCCGAGCAACAACTAAATTTTTACCATTTTTTAAGGTGTTGAGAAAAACTTTTGAGTGGAATGCAGAATGTGAAGAAGCGTTCCAGGAGTTAAAGAAGTACCTGGGATCACCATTATTGCTCTCCCGACTAGTATTGGGAGAGAAATTATACTTGTATTTAGTTGTTTCTGAGTTAACAGTGAGCTCGAAATTGGTCAGACAGGACAATGGAATCTAAAAACTAGTCTACTATACCAACAAATCATTCAGAGAAACTGAAATCAGGTAGCCGCGTTTGGAAAAATTATCCCTAGCACTTATTGAAGCTTCAAGACATATGAAACATTATTTCCAAGCGCACACCATAATTGTGTATACTGATCTGCCTCTTCGGCAAGCACTCTACAAGACTGAGAAGTCAGGAAGATTGATGTACTGGGCGATAGAATTAGGAGAGTATTACATTGTCAATGAACCAAGGTATTCATTAAAAGGCCAAGATTTGGAAAATTTTATTACTGAATTTACTTATCCGGATGTTCCCAATCAACAGAACTTGCCTGCTGAGCAGACTTCGAAAGAAGAGATCTAAACTCAAAAGCAAGCCGAAGTAGCTGCCGATCAACTTGAGCCATCTAAAATTTAGGAAATGCCCTAAAAATATGTAGAGGAGAGTAAGAAAATATTCTAGAATAGATTATTGATAGTAAAAAGCTTCAACGATGATGTTTCGTTATGGAATTTATACATGGATGGATCTTCATGTGCTACTGATAATGGAGCATGTATAATTCTTAATACTACTAATGATATTGATATTGAGTATAATCTCAACTTTCAGTTCAAAGCATAAAGTAATGAGGCAAAATACAAAGTCTTGATAGTTAGGCTAAATTTAGCTCATTCATTAGGCATCGAGCAAGTAGTGGAGAAGAATGATTCACAGCTGGTGGTTAACCAAGTGCTGAATTTGTATGGTGTCAAAGGAGAATTGATGACCAGGTATCTCCCTAAGGTTGTGGAAGTTATTGCCAAATTTCCATAAGTCCAAATGAAAAGGATCCCAAGAATAGAGAATGTTGGGATGATGCACTTTCTTGACTAGCATTGGCAACATGAATTGAGCTCAGAAGAACATTACCAATTGAGATCCTATTTAATCTAAGTATTGATGAAGACGTTATGGTTATTTTCATTGCTATAGATCTGGGACCTTCCTGGATGGATCCCATCAAAGCTTATATTAAAGATGTAACCCTACCACCCGATCCTAAAGAGGCCAAGAATCTCCGATATAAAGCAGTGAGGTATGTGTTGGATAAAGGAGTTTTAAATAAGAGGGGATTTATGATATCCTTGCACAGTTTTGTTCATCCAATGGAGGTGGAAGATTTGATAAAATAAGTGCATGAAGGATCCCGTGGAGATCATTCAGTTGGAAGATCATTGCTCCAATGCATCAACACTCAGGAATACTATTAGCCAACCATGAGGGTAGATTGTACAACCTTTATGAGAAAGTGTGATAAGTGCCAGAGATTCTTTACCGTTCATATAACACCTAATACAGCCTTAGCACCAATTACTTCACCTTGGCCATTCACTATATGGGAAATTAACTTGGTCGGCCCACTGTCGACCACCAAAAGCAGGTTCAAATACTTAGTTGTTATTGTGGATTACTTCACCAAATGGGTGGAGGCAGAGCCATTGGTTGATATGCCTTATGAGAAATTGTATTAGTTAATCTAGAAGAATATAATCTGCCAATATGATTTGCCATATGCTTTCATCACAAATCATGGCACCCAGTTTGATAATGAGGAGTTTGAAGCATACTGTTGTCACTATCCGCAAAATTTGACAGACGGGGTGGCCAGCCATCGCCACCGATCTATACCGGGCGTGAACTAAATAAATACCATTCTTAGCATGAGATAGATATGAGACATAAATAAATCAATCCATAAGATAAATAATTGAATCAATCTCAAATGATCATAAACAACTAAGTGATAAAAGATCCATCACATGCTAACTCCAAAAAATCCAATCTCCAATCATTATAAAATTGAATAAATATCCAACTCTGAATAACTGAAATAAAACGCATAAACAACTTTGGAACCGAATGGCCCAATAACTCTCTTAACTGAGTCTCATAATGAAATACGACTGAAAGGAAAGTCTAAACTAAAACAAAGCAATAAAGTAATTCAACTCATCTGCACCTCCAAACGATAACTCCGATAAACTTATGCAGCTTCTCCAGTTCTAATCCTGAAAAAGATTAGTCAATGCATGGGTCAGAGCCAAAGCCCCGAGCAAGAATACACACTACTCCCCTCAAATAGGATCCTTAAATACAGAAAATAGCATTATACACAATAAATATCATAATAGAATATTTTAAATTAAATGGGATAATTAACCGCGATAAATATAAATCAATAACTACCCGAGAGGTCCCCATTTTAGAATAACACACTAATATGATTTTAAATTCTCAAGCCCCACGGAGTTAATTTTATTTAATTAACCCAATTTCATTATAGTTCTCACTTTTTATTTAAGTGTCACACTTCCCCTTGTCAATCTTCCTCTGACCCGTTTAAACTGTCTGCCCCGACACATTATGTCGCCACAAATTTTAATTCCAGTTTTTATCTTAGGTATTAATTCTCAATTTCTCAATTTATAAATTACCCTACACTTTTAATCGACGTAAGATCCTCAAAATACCCCTTAGTCCCATAACTAAGGATCCCCAAGTTATTAATCCGTCCTACCCTATGTATAGGAAGAATTTCTAACCTAAACTTTGATCTAATCTCATGCCTAGGCTAGCGTAATGATGAAAAAGTACCAAAAATGAGCCCACCACCAAGATGATAAAAACGTGATAATCTACCCTCACTAGTCCCATACCTAGAAGACATAAATCATCAAGAGGCCTACCCACTAGTCCCATACCTAGAAGGCATCCTAAAATATAGGGAGAATAAAATTACCCAACAACCCATCGTCACAAAGGCAATATAATAATACCAACAAGTCACACCAATAAGAATACTTAATCAACGTATAAAACTAGGCATGATATTCCAATTCAATTAAATCTTTAATTTAATTATAACAACGTCAAAAATACCCAAATAATCTCATTTATCTATTTTAAATTAAATATACCAAGTTTTCATCATATATACATCAAAAACCAAATTTAATTATCTCTACATGTATTACAAGAGTTATACACCCCCAACTTTATTTATTTCAAAACTAGGGTTTTCCTATATGTACCCTACACCAATAAAACCCAAAATCACTCAAAGAATCCTACATACCCAAAGGGTTATGAATATTATTCAGATTAAAAGATTTTATAAAAACAGCCCCATAGTTAATGTCCACTTTTTCTAATTAAATTACTAATTGTTTTTAAGAAAACGTGTAATTAAGTGTTTAGGCGACACGTAAAACACATAATACTAAAGAAAAAGAATAGAGTATTCATGTCTGTGAATATTGTGTTGAAAATCTGATTAGAAATCTGAATTCCTCTCGAAAAATTAGCAAAGAAGTGTTCTTGAATCAACTTGATTAAACCCCAATTAAGCCTCCCAAAACTTGTGACAAAAACTTGATTATATTGGAGGTTGATGATTATGATGGAGAGGAAAAACTTTTGGAAGAGTTCTTTAGTGAACAACTTGAGAAAAAATGATTATGAGAAGTCCCCCTATGGATTAATAGTCTTATATACTAATTAGGAATCCTAATCTCACTCTAACACTATAAATAAAATCACCGAACCACCTCAAATCTGGCATAGTCGATCGATCGACTCCCTAGGTCGATCGATCAATGGAACAGGTACACGGCCACTGCCATTCTCCTTCGTTTAATACCATTTAACTAAAAATCAATTTTTTTTATTAGTCACAGACTAAATCCGTGACAAATGTTTTTCATTTTTTTAGGCTAAACTTAAAACTCTCATAAAAACTTCATTTTAAATCCGATTTCGATTCCGGTTGAAGTTTTATTCTTCTAAAATCATAACCAACATATTTAACCAATTAAAATTATTAAATCCAAAAACTTATTTTTTTCTCGAATATTCCAATTAATTAATTAAATTAAATAATAAAAATACGGGGTGTTACAACTGTGCCCAGTCCAAAATCCATAAGTTGCATTATGCACCAAGCCATCCTCAAAGTAATGGTCAAACATAAGTGACATACAAAACTTTGTGGAACGGGCAAAAAATGAGAGTTGATGCTGCCAAGGGTAACTAGATTAACGAGTTGCACTATGTTCTTTGGGCCTACAGAACAACGTCGAGAACAACAACTGGAGATATACCATACATGCTTGCATTTGGGACTGAAGCCATGGTACCAGTCGAGATCGGCCTACTAACCCATAGGGTACTTAATTTTGATTCCCGAGTTAATGACTTGATGAGACGATTAGATCTCGACATGTTAGAGGAGGTACGAGAAGATGAAGCTTTGAGAAATATTGTCTACCAACACGTAACTACTCGCTTTTATAATAAAAGGGTCAAGAGTACTAACTTGAAAGAGGGTGATTATATTCTTAAGAAATTTATCTAGAAGAATAACAAGCTTGAGGCCAACTAGCATGACCTATATCGTATATCAGCTGTCATCCGACCAGGGACATATCGGATAGAGACTTTGGAAGGTGGAGAATTTAAAAATCCTTGGAATGCCAAACATCTTCGAAAGTATTATGAGTTATTCACAGAATGTCCATTATTGTATCTCTCTTTCTTTTATTTCAATATCAATTCAGTCTATTCAATTTTTAGATTTTTTTAGAGTACGGTGATATACATCCCCCAGAACAAAAATAACTTTTGATGTTCACCTCGACCAAGTCAAAAAAGGATTACAACCCTCAACACTTGGTCGGCAATAAGAAAAAAATAATTAACCAAGTCAAAATAGGATTATAATCCTCAGCACTCGGTCGGCAACAACAATTTACTTCATGCATGGCTTCGTAAAAATAAAATCACGAACAAGAGGTTGATTACTTCATGTATGATTTTGTATAAACAAATTAAGAGCAAGAAGTTTAAAACTTTGTATAAAACTAAAAAAATTATAAATAGGTTTTACCCGACTAAGTTAAATGCAGGATGACATAAAAATTCGTAGATACTGGAATATAAACATACATTCCTCATACACTTGGTCACCACAGATAACTAATGCTAAATTTGGATCAATATATCTAAGTGCATTAGTAAAATCAATGGCATAACCACTGGTAATTAATACTAAATTTGGATTAATATATCTAAGTGTATTAGTAGAACCAATGGCATTACAATCATAAGTAACTGAATGATTAAAATAATCATAAGTTAATAAAAATAAATTTCATTCATATAAACTCTATGACGTTCAAATGAATGATAAAATACAGAATAATCATTTAACTAGACACTTCCCTTCAAATTTGAAAGTCGGATGCACTCTCTCCATCCTAGCAGGAGGATCATCCAATGTATAGGGAAAATTAATAAAGTTGAAGTTGAAAAACTGTTACTAAAGCCGTTTAATACAAGATTAAACTATTTAAGTAACTCCGAACTGTTTTTTTAGGAAACTCTTTTCTAAAAATCAAATCAGTTTAATCACAAGATGTGTTTAAAAATATGCACGAGATCAGTTCAAGATTTGTTAACAAGTTTTAAAAAACAATACTAAAATAGTTTTAAATCAACACACTAATCAGAATGAGATGAGGAGATGTAGAAAGATTGTTAACAAGAGATTTTTAACGTGGTAAAACCTCACCCAACTGAGGAAACATCCACGACTCCCTCTACGGAGTAAAAAGAAAAATCTACTAAAACAAAATATAACAGTTACAAACTATATAACACACATGCACACAAATCAGACCTATATAAAAATTTAGAAATGTACCCACTGGTGTCCATATAACTTTTCTGCAGTTCTGATTGTTGATGTTGTTCTCCCAATTTTCTAACTTCAAATTTGTTCCAGTCTTTACGTCGACTCTTGTTTCAAGATCTTATCACCAACTCTTTCAGTGTTGTAGTGTGTAAGTGTTTTTGATGGTGATCTAACACATGCATGCATGCACTCACTCACTCTTATTTTTACAAACATTCCTAGCAAATTACAAATCAGATCTATATGTTGTGATTTCCAGTTTCTCTCTTCTTAGGAAACTTGAACCTTATTTGACCTTTAAAATAAACCCAGAATCCACGGCTATCTTTCTCAGAAGACGTATCAAAATCTTAATCAATTTCAAAGTTTTGAAAATGCTTTTGAAATTAATAATCGCCAAGTGTGATTCCAACTAGGTCAAAGGTCTTGTTTCAAAAGAACTAGAAAAAGAAAATGTTATTGTTGATTTTGAGTATGAAAACATTTACAGAAAACAATCAACAACAGATTTCTCAAGACGAGAAACAATATATGCAGATCTAGGTGTAATGTAACATAAAATGCTCAGATCTAAAATTTCTATGAAATGGAAATGAAGATCTAGATTAAAGATTAAGTTGGACACAAGATCTTAAAATGAAGAGGTTACAACACGAAACCACTATCAAACAACTCTTAAATCTCTCAAACACTCAAGGTTGTGTTTGGTATATAACTAGTTTTGATAAAAGAATTAGGCTTTGAAAAAGGGTTTGGACGAACAAAGTTAGGCTTTCTAACTCTGGTTTCTCTCTCTTCTCTCTCTCTAAATGACGAAGTGGCAAAAGTCTTCTAATGGCTGAGGATTACCCTCCTTATATAAGGGGTTGAGAAGGATCGAAAAGGTTAAGAAAAATCGAGGGTTGAGAGTAAGTCTTCTCAAATTGACTTTAATCCAACGGTTTAAGAGGATGGGTTAGTTAAAAATCTTCTGATTGGAGGATAAGGGTTTCATAGGGATTGGTAAGGAACGCATGCAGAGCGTTGATAAGATCAATCCAAGGGCTGGCAATCAACAACATTTTTGTGTCTATAAAGAAACACAAATCCAACCGGTTCAAGAGTGACAGGTGTAGGGCTAATATTAAACCTCACACGCACGTCTAAAGAAATTACACAGCATCCCTTATAGTCTCTAACGCTTTCGGTTTCTACCCAAGTGAACTTTACAGGGATAAAACCAACAATCAGAAATTATAGAATGACCCCAAAACTTCTTAATTGCATTTTTTATTAAGAAAAAATTGTTTTAAAATGTTTTTAAAATTCCCAAAAAATTATAAAAAAATATTTTTATGGGAAATTGACACACGCAACACACATCCAATCAATATAACAAAATGTGTGAGCAATGTATGCAGTCCTAAAGTGTGTGAGTGTTTGTGATTATACCTTGATCAGTCAAACAAGAGGAATGAAGTGTATTGAAGAGTTTGAGGCTCTTTGGTTTCTCGGATGGGGACTCAATTTTGTCTCTATTTTCAAATTAGATGAACACTTATACAATGTAGACTCAAGTGAATCAAGGTTATAAGATGCTTCAATCTCCCCCTTTGGAAATATGAGACAAAATCTCCTTTAAGTCAGCTTGGACTCGTAGGGGGACTAAAAGAAAGGAAAAACCTATTCCTATATAAAAATTCTATCTACCCATTTCCTAGAAAGGAAAATTACATAACTCAACTAATTACAATTCAATACCCTATTACAACTATTGAGAATAACTGTGTAGAATCCTGTAAATAATCACTAAGATCAAGCTTTTTAGAATATGTACAAAATAAATGAACTCATTTGACTCAAATTTCTCCCCCATTTTGTCTCAAATGGACAAAGGAAAAAAATTATGCAAATCCAAAAGTTTAATTAGCACAAACCACTCCTATTGATTTACGCAAAGAAATGAATCTATTATAATCAAAAGGTTTGGTAAACATATCTACGGGTTACAAATTAGTAGGAAGATAATTTATTTCTAATTCCTTAGTTTCAACTAATTCGCGTATAAAGTGATGTCTTATTTTTATGTGTTTTGTTCGCGAGTGTTGAATAGGATTTTTAGAGATATTGATCGCGCTTTGATTATCATAATAGAGATGTAATTGTTCCTCTTTAATACCATAATCACTTAGAATTTACTTAAGCCAAAGTAATTGAGTACAGAAACTGCCAGCGGCTATGTATTCAGATTCAGCTGTTGATAAAGAAGTGCAGTTTTGTTTCTTACTACTCTAACCTACCAAGTTATTACCAATATAGTAGCATGCGCCTGAAGTGCTCTTACTATCGTCACACCCTGCCCAATCGACATCAGTGTATCCTATTATAGTGCTAGGAGTATCATTGGTGTACCAAAGTCCTAAATTTAGAGTGCCTTTAATGTATTTTACAATTCTTTTAACAAAAGTTAAATGGCTCTCTTTAGGATTGTTTTGATAACGTGCATATACGCAAACAACATACATAATATCAGGACGTGAGGCAGTAAGGTATAACAAGGTTCCTATCATACTACGATATAAAGTCGGATCTACGAATTTTCCAGTTTCATCCTTAGACAGTTTGACCGTAGTACTCATGGGAGTTTTAGCATCTTTTGCACTCTCAAGGCCGAATTTTTTAACAAAATCTAAAGCGTATTTAGATTGCGAAACAAATAGTCCTTCTGAATTTTATTTGACTTGAAGACCTAAGAAGAATTTCAACTCCCCCATAAGAGACATTTGAAATTATTTATGCATAATTTCAAAAAAGATTTAACTTCATTATGGGAGGTTGATCCAAAGATGATATCGTCTACGTAAACTTGAGCTATAATGATATGTTTGTCAAAATGTTTGACAAAAAGGGTTTGATGATTTCCTCCTCTTTTAAACACTTTGTCAAAGAGAAATTTGGAAAGACGCTCATACCAGGCTCTTGGCACTTGTTTTAGTCATACAAAGCCTTTTTAAGACGAAAGACATGATTCGGATATTTAGGGTCAATGAACCCATTTGGTTGTTCTACATAGGTCTCCTCAGTTAATATTCCATTAAGGAAGGAAGATTTGACATCCATTTGATAAAGCGTAAAGTGTAAGTAACAAGCTATGGCAAAGAGAAGACGAACATATTCTAATCGAGTAACAGGAGTAAAAGTCTCATTGATAACTAGAAAAATTGCCTCTTCGAATGTAGATTTTATCGTTGTTGCAACTTCTCTCTTATCAAAAATTCCCTTGAACCTACAAAATTATAACAAAACTAGTGTAGAGGTAACTAAGGGAGTCAATCCAAATCTAAGGGTGAAACACAAAATTGGAGAGGGCATATATAGATTGATTTGCATTTTATTATATTTTTTTCTATTTTTACTTTTTCTATTTTTTTTATGAATTTTTCAAGGGAATATTTTAACTAACTAACTATACTAATTTTTATAACTACTAATTAAGATGTAAAAGCTAATAAAAATTAGGTAAATAAAATTGAGCTAAAAAGTAAACTAACTAAATTGGACTCATGAGGGCTTCAAAATTTCATCCCATAAATGGGAGATTAGCCCTCAATAATCATCATACAAAAATATGAGATACATAATTGAAAGCATGTGAGGATTAAACTAAAAGTAAAAGAGAGGAATAGATCAAACCAATTTGAGCCTTGAATTGAAATGGAATCTTCATTTGCATCAACAATCTCTCAATTACACATTAAAAATCACTCAATCATAATCCCTCACTCATGTATTTATTGAATCTAAACTAAAAATTACAAACTAAAAAGTAAAAGGATAATGGATGAATTCATAATGGATAATTAAATAATAAAAGAGATTTGCTAAAAATGCAAATCCTAAAATTATAAAATTATACATTAGAATTCACCCAAAGAAATAAATTCTAGATCATTAATTTATATTGAGATAATTGCTAAAAATGCAAAATCTCAACATAAAGTAATGGGTTAGAATTTATCTCCCATAAGGGATAAATTTCACTACATCAATCTATTATGAAATAATTGCTAAAAATGCAAAAATCCATAATAGATGGGTGGGGTGAATTTTATCCTAGAGATAATTTTCAACACACACCTCTATATTGAGGTATTTGCTAAAAATGCATATACTCAACATAGAGGGGTGGGGAGAATTTTATCACACCAATCTTAAAACTAATTTGAGATCTCTTTCAAATGGCCTTGAGGTCTTCTTTTATATGCAATTGGAGCTAAGGGATTAAATTGGTAAAATAAGGATGTGCACATGAGGGGTGTGAGGTCATGTGGGTGAGGGTGGTGAGGATAAAATCTGATTTGTTAAATGGGGGTATAATGGGTATTGGGGTTAGAAAGGTAGGTTGGAGGGTAATAAGGGAAAAATGGGAATAAGTTAGTTTAAGTCACATGGGTTAAATGAGTTGGTGTTTGTTTATTTGTTTGGCTTTGTTGGCAGGTGAGAGAAGTCGTGGCAATTGGCTTTGAATGGGTAGAAGTTGAAATGGGTCTTGGCTTGTGTAGAAATGGGTAATGGAGTGTGGATTTGGTTTGGGGTTTCATGGAGGGATAAGGTTGGATGAATATGGGTGAGGCTGAATTCGGGTTGGATAGGGGTATGGTCGGGTAGGGGATCGTGATTGTGTGGATCAGGGTTGAAAGTGGGTCACCACCGGAGTAGTGGAGGTCGGCGCTAGGGACGGGGGTTCCGCCGGAGATGGGGAACGCCGCCGATCGGGGCTGGGATCGCGAAGAGAGGGAGAGAGTAGCGCCTGATTTGGAGGGGTGTGGTGTTGTCGTCGGGTTTCGACAGGGGAGTGAGGCACAGTTTCAGGAGGTACCGGCGGTGTGGGACGCGAGTTGGTCGGAGAAAGGTGAGCGCCGGGGTATGGTCGGGGTTTGCTGTCCGGCGAGGTAAATCGCGGGTCCAGGTCGGAGGTTGCGAGCTGGTGTCGTGAGTTCGCAGGGAGTTATGTGGGTTTTAATGGGGGTAGCTGGGTTGTATTTGAGTAGAGAGAGGTTAGATGCCGTGGAAGAGAGGGAAGGTTTGTTTTTGTTAATGGAGGAGAGAGAGGGTGATGGGTTTGAGGTTGAAGATGAAGTGGGGGTGGGATTTGGTGGGTGAGGGTGTATGGTAGGTTGGTGGGATTATGTGTGTGTGTGTCATTTGGACCCTTAATAAAAACTAAGACCTAAAATAAAATTAAAACTAAAAAATCAAATCTAACTAAAAATAAAATAAACTAAAAATAATAAACATAATAAAACTAAAAATTAAAATCCTAAGCTATATAAAAAAGAAATTAAAATAATATAAAAGAAATAAAAATATAAAATATAAAATTAAATAAAAACTAAAGTCCTAAAAATATAAAATCTAATAAAACTAAATTCCTAAAAACTAATCCTAGTAAAATAAAATAAGATAAAAACTAAAACTAAAAACTTAATAAAATAAAATAAAATTATATTAATAAAAATAGAAATAAAATATAAAAATAGGAAATAAAACCTAAAAAATGCTAAAATAATCTTAAAATTAAAATGACTCAAGCTAAAAATCTAAAAAATTAAAATAAAATAAAAAGGGAACAAACCAACACACACGGGTCTTGGGTGACGGTTTAGGGATAAGTTTAGGCTAGGATGGGTTAGGTTAGGGTAAGGGAATTTGGTATACAGGATAAGGGTATTTAGCTCCATTAAAATGCACAATTGCTTTGAAATACGCGTTTGAACACCGCAACGTACATTAAACCTGCATATTAAACATTTAAGCGCATAAGACCCAAATTGCCGAGAATTAGCAACTAAAATACATCTATTCGGGGTATAAATTGTACAGTTTTGGGTGCTTATCACACCACCCCCAAACAGAGCGTTGCTAGTCCTCGAGCAATAAGATAGAGAGACAGAGAAAGATAAGAAACCAAAAGTGTACCACTTTCGCGGGCACTTGCGATTGCACTTAGCATGTGCAACAAGCCTTTAAACCTATAGGTTGCCCTACAGGACGAGTTGTGTCTCGTGAGGGTTTGCAGGGAATATACCCACAAAATTCTTTATTTGCAAAAATTTATTGAAAGGCAGTCAATCTCTTATTAGACGTAGAATAATCGCACAATCCATCACATGAGAAAATGATTTCAGAAATACAAGCTAGAATGTGTAAAAAGTTTAACTAAGTAAATACTCAAGGCACATCCTTCCTAGAACTCAACGTGTGTAGTGTGAATCAGTCAAAACGGGTCGAGTATCATAAGAGTAATTCCTAGATTGCCTTGTCGGAATCAACGCTTCAACTTCAAATCTCACAAGATATAACTCTCTCAAACGAACTCTCGAGATTAGGGTTTCTGTATCGCTCTTGTGTGTGAGGAGGTGAGTAAATATAAGCAAGTTCAAACGTCTCACACACATATAGGAAAGAACGAACAATATGAAAGAAAATTGATCTCATGAAAGAATGCTAATCACTATAGTGAGAACGTCGAGTTATTCACCACGTTGACTTTCATTTGCCCGAACATCTAGGGGAAATGTGGATGTATATGGGTGAGGGGGAAATGAAATGGGAAGGATGGTATAAGGTGTGGTATGATGGATGTGGTATGTAGGATATAATGGTGATATGAATGATGATATATGAATGGATATGATAGAAGAGTGTTCACATTAGGCACAAATGTCTTTATTTTAACAAAAATTAACTACAACTCTTTTTTTTTCTTTTCTTTTCTCTCTTTTTTTTTTCTTTTCTTTTTTCTCTCACTTTTCAAACTAACACTTAAGACATTTACATTTGAAATCACACTCTTTTATTTGAAAATGATGATGGATGATATATGAAATGAGTGGGGAATGATAATGTGGGGAATATGGAAAAAGGGTAGAATATGGTAATGTCTTGGGTGAGTGAATGGTAAATGTGATATGGGGGGAAAGTGGTAGGTGTATGGATGAAAATCTAGTATTCGGGACAAATTTCAAGACACGCGTTTCTTACAACTCGAAAAAAATGTCATTCTCAGTGATCAACCAAAATTTAATGAAGGATAATGAGATCATACGACAATTAAAGTGCGGACCCAAAAGAAGTTGAATCAACTTGTGACTCGGAGATTGCGTAAAACACTCAAAAAGGGTGAAAGGCACAAATCTCACGGGCTCAAGTCTCTACTAGTGATCCTTAAGGTTCTCTTTAGAATTGTAGTACTCTTCAACTCTAAACGTAATGACGTGATAAGTGCGCAAATTTTGTTGAGTCTAGAAATTCATGGTGCAAAATGCCTTGTTATGTATTACATAAGCTATTAGAAAAAATATTCTCTAGCTTGATTCCTAGACTTGAAAAGATGGATGATTGAAAATTCACATCAATGATTGAGATGAAAGAAACTGCACGAAATTTTAAAAATCAGGTTTAAAAAATCAAAATTTTTCAAAAGAGGTACGATTTTGATAAAATTCCCCACCCCCAAACAAAAAGGAACATCGTCCTCGATGTTAATTAAAATGAGAGCATAAGGTAGGAAAGAGATTACCAGAATGAACCGCTAATGAAGTGGACATGTGAATGCAAGAGTAAACTGAGTAAGTGATAAGAAAAAAAATGGTGTACAAGTCTATAACAGAGAAAGCATAGGGTGATGTGAAACACCACCCCCAAACAGGATGAGACTAGTACAAGAAACGCGGGCTGCCTCCTGGTAGCGCTAAGTTTAATGTCTTCAGCCAGACCGAGCCATTTTCACCCTAAGGATAAGAACAATGAATGTGCGGGGTGGCAGAAAAATTGGAGTGATGAGAATCACCCCCAAACAAGACTGAAGCGTCAGTCTTGCTGGATAATTTGGCAAAGGTGAGGGTGAAGAAATACCGATCACGGCCTTATTTTTTATTTTCAAGATTTTCTCTTTTTTTTTTTTGCAAAAGAAAAGAAAATATTTTTGGAGGTTTCTAAAAAGGAAAGAAAGAAAATATTTTTGGATTTTTCTAAAAATAAAGAAAGAAAATGTTTTTTTTATTTTTTGTTATAAAAATGAAAGAAAATATTTTTGGATTTTTTGTGGAAGAAAAGGTGGGAAAAAAATACTGTTGGATTTTTTTTTTTTTATAATAAAAATGAAAGAAAATATTTTTGGATTTTTTTTTTTTTTGGAAGAAAAATATTTTTGGATTTTTTTTTTTGTTTTTGTTGAAAGAAAATGTGGGGAAAAAAACATGGACTCTTTGAATTGGACGGACTAACTAAAATCGACTACCGAAAAATGGAATTGGACACACACACAAGTCAAGAAAAATTCCTAACTACCACATAGCCAATTTTTATCTTTAGATTTAGCGAAAGGGTAGTCAAATTTTAATTAACTCCGCGGACGATAAAAATCACGGAATTATCTGAGTGATCGCCTTTGCAAAATTTTCTCCTAGTGGGCTACTTAGTTGATTGATTTTAAATTTAATGATGGCTAGGGTAGCACACAATGATAAGCGAGTGAGTCGGGTGATGAAATCCCTTCTCGTGAGTGACCGGGTGTAGGTCTTAGTAATTTAATTCATCACACCATTCAAAAAAATAAATGCGAGAATAAAATCACACAAGAGCACAAAAGAGCACACAAAAGAATTGACTCGCTAACAGGAGAGACGCGAGTGTTTGAGAAATGTACCTCCCACGGTATTTACTCCGTGGGGTGCCAAAAAATTTGAGTCGACCGGGGGGAGATCACGCCTATCTCAGTCGTCCCCGGGAGTCCTACCGACCCAAAGTAGAGAGGCTTCTAAATCCTCGCCTTTGGACGCCCTCTCTCTACCTTGTCCGGTTTCCCTATCACGCTTGGCTTCAATTATTACAATTTTAAATGAAAAATAAATGGTGTCCCTATGCACCGCAATACAAGCCAATGATAAAATCCTAATACAAGCCTTCTAAAAAAATGGTACTTATAAAAATAAAAAGTGCAATACAAATGAATCACAAATAGGTAATCCTCGCAAGTGCTTCAAGCTCCAAAGATCGGCAACGGCGCCATTTGATAACTAGAAAAATTGCCTCTTCGGATGTAGATTTTATCGTTGTTGCAACTTCTCTCTTATCAAAAATTCCCTTGAACCTACAAAATTATAACAAAACTAGTGTAGAGGTAAGTAAGGGAGTCAATCCAAATCTAAGGGTGAAACACAAAATTGGAGAGGGCATATATAGATTGATTTGCATTTTATTATATTTTTTTCTATTTTTACTTTTTCTATTTTTTTTTATGAATTTTTCAAGGGAATATTTTAACTAACTAACTATACTAATTTTTATAACTACTAATTAAGATGTAAAAGCTAATAAAAATTAGGTAAATAAAATTGAGTTAAAAAGTAAACTAACTAAATTGGACTCATGAGGGCTTCAAAATTTCATCCCATAAATGGGAGATTAGCCCTCAATAATCATCATCCAAAAATATGAGATACATAATTGAAAGCATGTGAGGATTAAACTAAAAGTAAAAGAGAGGAATAGATCAAACCAATTTGAGCCTTGAATTGAAATGGAATCTTCATTTGCATCAACAATCTCTCAATTACACATTAAAAATCACTCAATCATAATCCCTCACTCATGTATTTATTGAATCTAAACTAAAAATTACAAACTAAAAAGTAAAAGGATAATGCATGAATTCATAATGGATAATTAAATAATAAAAGAGATTTGCTAAAAATGCAAATCCTAAAATTAAAAAATTATACATTAGAATTCACCCAAAGAAATAAATTCTAGATCATTAATTTATATTGAGATAATTGCTAAAAATGCAAAATCTCAACATAAAGTAATGGGTTAGAATTTATCTCCCATAAGGGATAAATTTCACTACATCAATCTATTATGAAATAATTGCTAAAAATGCAAAAATCCATAATAGATGGGTGGGGTGAATTTTATCCTAGAGATAATTTTCAACACACACCTCTATATTGAGGTATTTGCTAAAAATGCAAATACTCAACATAGAGGGGTGGGGAGAATTTTATCACACCAATCTTAAAACTAATTTGAGATCTCTTTCAAATGGCCTTGAGGTCTTCTTTTATATGCAATTGGAGCTAAGGGGTTAAATTGGTAAAATAAGGATGTGCACATGAGGGGTGTGAGGTCATGTGGGTGAGGGTGGTGAGGATAAAATCTGATTTGTTAAATGGGGGTATAATGGGTATTGGGGTTAGAAAGGTAGGTTGGAGGGTAATAAGGGAAAAATGGGAATAAGTTAGTTTAAGTCACATGGGTTAAATGAGTTGGTGTTTGTTTGTTTGTTTGGCTTTGTTGGCAGGTGAGAGAAGTCGTGGCAATTGGCTTTGAATGGGTAGAAGTTGAAATGGGTCTTGGCTTGTGTAGAAATGGGTAATGGAGTGTGGATTTGGTTTGGGGTTTCATGGAGGGATAAGGTTGGATGAATATGGGTGAGGCTGAATTCGGGTTGGATAGGGGTATGGTCGGGTAGGGGATCGTGATTGTGTGGATCAGGGTTGAAAGTGGGTCACCACCGGAGTAGTGGAGGTCGGCGCTAGGGACGGGGGTTCCGCCGGAGATGGGGAACGCCGCCGATCGGGGCTGGGATCGCGAAGAGAGGGAGAGAGTAGCGCCTGATTTGGAGGGGTGTGGTGCTGTCGTCGGGTTTCGACAGGGGAGTGAGGCACGGTTTCAGGAGGTACCGGCGGTGTGGGACGCGAGTTGGTCGGAGAAAGGTGAGCGCCGGGGTATGGTCGGGGTTTGCTGTCCGGCGAGGTAAATCGCGGGTCCAGGTCGGAGGTTGCGAGCTGATGTCGTGAGTTCGCAGGGAGTTATGTGGGTTTTAATGGGGGTAGCTGGGTTGTATTTGAGTAGAGAGAGGTTGTACAGTTTTGGGTGCTTATCACTCATTAAAATTTATTCCTTCAATTTGAGAGTATCCTTGAGAAACTAAACTGGATTGATTTCTAATGACTATCCCACTTTCATCGTATTTATTTTTAAATATACAACATGTGCCAATAATATTTTTATGATCAGGCCTAGGTACAAGATACCAAACATCATGAATGACGAATTGAAGAAGTTTATCCTGCATTATAGAAATCCAATGAGGTTCATTCAATGCTTCATTAACATTCTTTGGTTCCTCAAGGGAAACAAAACATGCATAATGAGCATAGTTTCTTAATTGAGATCTTGTACGAACAGACTCACTGGGGGGATGGTCTTTAGCAACCCAATTAGGTACTTCAGGTGTCTCAATTGGTAAAGAATCATCTATTTCTGGAGAGTATTTTTCTAAAACATTTTCAGACTCATCCACAATAGTTGGTTCTCCAGTCTTACTTTCAATAGTAGTGTTACGTTTATGGATTCCATTAAGGTCTTAGTGCGAAGATTGTAGACTTAGTATGCTCTACTGTTGGGAGAATATCCTAGAAAGATGGCTTTATCTCCACGAGTCTCAAATTTGGATAAGTGTTCTCTATCTTTGCAGACATAACACATACTACCAAAGGTTCTAAGATACTTAAGATTGGGCTTTTTCCCATACCAAAGTTCGTAAGGAGTTTATTTAGAATTCTTTCTAAGATAAACCCTATTGATAATGTGACACGCAGTACGAATAGATTCTACCCAAAAATACTTAGGTAAGGATTTTGCATGAATCATAACACGTGCCCTCTCTTGAAGGGTACGATTCTTTCTCTTAACAATATCATTCTGTTGAGGAGTCTTAGGAGCTAAATTCATGTTTGTAACCATTATAGTCACAATACTCTATAACAATAATATCAATGAATTCTCCACCTCTATTACTACGAATTCTATTTACTTGAGTATCTTTCTCATTTTTAATGCGAAGTAAGATTTTCAGAAAAGTTTAGAATGTGTTAGATTTCTGTTTTAAGAAAGCTACCCTAGTAAATCTGGTGAAGTCATCAACCATAACAAGAATGTAACTGTGTACACAGAGACTAACAGTTCGAGAAGGACTATTAGGTCCATATGTATGAGCTCCAAGGGTTTAGAGGTAAGGATATCTTTGACTTTCTTATGAGGGGCCTTAACAATTTTTTCTTCTTGACAAGATCCACATACAATATTGGAAATAGGTTTGATCTTAGGAATACATCTAACTATTTCTTGAGAAGACAGTCTACTAAGGTTTTCGTAATTTATGTGACCCATACGATTATGCCATATCTCATTGTCATCCATTCTGGAAATGTTACAGACCTCAGCATTATTTTAAATAGTATAACAATTGTTCGGAGTCCTGAGCCCTGTAATAATGCACAGACCTTTTTCATTTAAAATTTTGCAATTATTCTTTGAAAATGTGATAGTATGATTTGAGTCACAAAATTGCGAGATATTGAGTAGGTTTTCCTTAAGACCTTTTACTAGAAGAACATTTTCAAGTAAGGGTAATCCTTCTTCTTGGAGAGTTCCTTTACCAATGATTTGAGATGATACACCATCACCAAAAATAGCTTTTCCTCCAGCAAAGTTAGTTTTATTTAAAAGTTTGGAATCATCACCAGTCATGTGTTTTGAACATCCACAATCTAAATACCAACCAGAGGGAGTGTGTTCAGCTGTTAAAGAAGTAATAACAATATCACCCTTCATATGGGGTAATAGTTCATCTTTTCTAACCTAAGTAGCCCTTTTTTTCATTTTTCACTTATTTGGTCTTAATTGATAAAATTTACGAGCATTGGATTTCTGTTGAAAAATGTTTTGCACATGAGGTTGAATTTTATGACAAGTATGAGCATTTGGTTTAGAAAAGTGTCTCGAAATCCTTCTTGGAAATGATCTTTTAGGTTTAGTCTTTCTTCTTCTATAGTTAGAGTTTTTATCTGGTTGTCTAGGAAGAACATAATTATTACGGCTTCTCCTAGAATAGTTAAAGTTTTGGTACACATGAGAATTATAGACATGGTTGACTACATGTCTAGAATAACAACCTTCAAAGGAATGACCATATAAGTCACAGTAAGAGCAGTATAAATTGCTCGAAGATGGTATCTCCTTAGGAAAGTCCCTAAACATAGACTTGATGAAATTTTAAGGTTGAACCTTATTCCTAGGGAGTACAGTTTGAAATACCGAATCACTCTTCCTAATCGGGGGGAAGACGTATTTAGTCTTAGGTGGACTTTCACACTTAGATTAACTTGATTCCCCAATATCAAACTTAGATTGATTTTGTCAAACTCATTTTTCAGAGAATGAAAGTCTGGACAAGTTTTTACATGTCTTTTGCCTCCTGACACAAACTTAATTGGTCCAAAGATTTTGGTTTGAATCTTCAAATTAGGGCAAAATCCTATTCCAGTTCGATCATCAGAATTGGTTTTGGAATCAGTAACAAATCCATCAAAACAGTTTGAATTATTTTCAAATTTTGCAAATTTTTTGAAGACTGTTGCTGCCTTTTCTTTGGATTGTTCCAATTCTAATAACGTCCCTTTATGTTTTTTCTCCAGAGTTTCATTTTCTTCAATCAAATTCTTTAATTTTTGATCAAAAGTTTTGACTTCATTTTGATGAGTTAGACATTGGGTAGTATACTCTTCAGCGTTAAGTTTAACCATCAGACTTAGATCTTCTAATTTCTTAGTGAGATCTTTCACTATCTTCTCTAGTCTAGTGCTTTTCTTGAGGATTTTCGCAAAAAGTGTGTGAATGTTAGGGAGGTCTTCAGTGTCTGAGTCACTAATTGCAGTGTGTGAAGTGACCCCTAAGGATTCAATTCTTGAACTCACACACCCATTGACATCATCATTATCGCATTCCCTTTAACTCATAATATTTTCAGAAATTAAAGCATCTAAACCAGTAGCAACATAATTCATAACAACAGAAGTAGAGTTATTAGCATCATTCTCATACTCAGGCATAGGCATATCATCATGATATATTATCTTGGCAAAGAAAGACATGCAAGGATCAAAACCATCAGAAG
The DNA here is from genome assembly GCA_949130495.1 of Sambucus nigra. NCBI lineage: Eukaryota > Viridiplantae > Streptophyta > Magnoliopsida > Dipsacales > Adoxaceae > Sambucus > Sambucus nigra. Next base: position 214,210,607 of record OX422214.1, on the reverse strand, counting down.
ATTCAGGTTCATTATTATCAGAGTCACTTGAATCATTCCATGTTTTGTAAACGTTGGCCCTAGTATATTTATTAACAGTGTTCAATTTCACTCTAAAGTCTTGTGCTATGTGTCCTAATTTTCCACATCTAAAACATTCAATGTTCATAAAGTATTTTTTGGGTCTCATGTCCTTGTGATGCTTGTCTTGACCTTTCTCATGAGGTCTGTAGTTAGACTAATTTGGATAATTTAATTTGCCTTGCCTATTTGCCAATTTATTTCTAAATTTGACAGTTTTCTTAAATTGTTTTCACATTAAGGCAATTTGATTATCCAAACTATCTATATCACATTCCTCATCATAATCATCAGTGGGAATAGTAAACTCAGGTTTCATCAACTTAGTGGAAAAACTCAAGTTTGAACTAGTCTGTTTCCTATTGGACAGGGCCATTTGTTTCTTAAATTCTAATTCTAATTCCATTTCCATAGTTCATAGTTTACTACTCAGTAATTCAGGAGTGAGATTTTGATCACACATTTCCTCAATAACATATCTTTTGTTATCAAATTTCTGTGGTAATGACCTTAGAATTTTATATACAATTTCATGTCTATCATAAGTTATCCCATTAGCATGCAATTTCGTCACAATGTCAGTTAATTTCATGTAAAAGTCATCAAAGGTTTCTGAATCTAACATAATTAGGGAGTTATACTGCTGAATAAGCATTTGAGTTTTAGCAGCCTTAACTCTAGTGTCACCTTCATGTGCAGTGATCAGTGTATCCCAAGCTTCCTTAGAAGTGGCACAAGATGAGATCCTTTTGAACTCATGTTCATTTATGGACATAAAGATAGCATTCTTGCCTTTGTTATTGTTTTGAGAAGTTTGCTTCTCTTCTTGTGTGAACTCACTTAATGCTTTCTTAATCCTCTCATTACTTCCTACAGTGGCTGGTTTAGTAAGATAAGTGTAACTATTTTTAACAATATCCCAGACATCATCTCCCAAGGTTCCTTGTATGAAAGCAACCATTCTTATCTTCCAGTAAGCAAAGTTGTTTCCATAAAAGAGTGGGGGTCTGGTCAAGTTACCAAATCTTTCATTTTTCTCGTCCATTGTTTCGATTTTACGAAAATAATTTCAGAAACACAAAATCTTTTTAAAAAAATTCCAAAGCTCTGATACCAATTGAAAAACTATTACTAAAGCCATTTAATACTAGATTAAACTATTTAAGTAACTCCGAACTATTTTTTTAGGAAACTCTTTTCTAGAAATCAAATCAGTTTAATCACAAGATGTGTTTAAAAATATGCACGAGATCAGTTCAAGATTTGTTAACAAGTTTTGAAAAACAAAACTAAAATAGTTTTAAATCAGCACATTAATCAGAATGAGATGAGGAGATGTAGAAAGATTATTAATAAGAGATTTTTAACGTGGTAAAACCTCACCCAACTGAGGAAACATCCACAACTCCCTCTACGGAGTAAAAAAAATCCACTAAAATAAAATTTAATATTTGCAAACTATATAACACACATGCAGACAAATTAGACCTATACAAGTTTAGGAATGTACCCACTGGTGTCCTTATAACATTTCTACTGCTCTGATTATTGATGTTGTTTTCCCAGTTTGCTAATTTCAACTTTGTTCCAGTCTTTATGTCGACTCTTATTTCAAGATCTTATTACCAACACTTTCAGTGTTGTAGTGTGTAAGTCTTTGTGATGGTGATCTAACACATTCATGCACACACTCACGCTTATTTTTACAAATAGTCCTAGCAAATTACAAATCAGATCTATATGCTGTGATTTTCAATTTCTCTCTTCTTAGGAAACTTGAACCTTATTTGACCTTTAAAATAAACCCAGAATCCACATCTATCTCTCTCAAAAGACGTATCAAGATCTTAATCAATTTTAGAGTTTTGAAATGCTTTTGAAATTGAAAACTGCCAAGTGTGATTCCAACTAGGTGAAAGGTCTTGTTTCAAAAGAACTAGAAACAGAAAATCTTATAGTTGATTTTGAGTATGAAAATATTTATAGAAAATAATCAACAACAAATTTCTCAAGACGAGAAACAATATATGCAGATCTAGGTGTAATGTAACAAAATTGTCAGATCTAAAATTTCTATGAAACAAAAACGTTGATCTAGCTTAAAGCTTAAGTTGGACACAAGATCTTAAAATGAAGCGGTTACAGCACAAAACAACAATCAAACCACTCCTAAAACTCTCAAACACTCAAGTTTGTGTTTGGTATATAACTGGTTTTGATAAAAGAATTAGGGTTTGAAAAAGGGTTTGGACGAACAGGGTTAGGGTTTCTAACTCTCTTTTCTCTCTCTTTTCTCTATCTTCTCTCTCTAAATGACGAAGTGGCAAAAGTCTTCTAATGGCTGAGTGTTACCCTACTTATATAGGGGGTTGAGAAGGTAGAGGAAAATCGAGTGTTGAGATTAAGTCTTCTCAAATTGACTTAAATCCATCAGTTTAAGAGGATGGGTTGATTAAAAAGTTTTTGATTGGAGGATAAGCGTTTCATAGGGATTGGTAAGGAACGCATGCAGAGCGTTGATAAGATAAATCGAAGGGCTGGCAATCAACAGAGTTTTTTGTCTATAAAGAAACACAAATCAAACCGATTTAAGAGTGACAGGTGTAGGGCTAATATTAAACCTCACACGCGCATCTAAAGAAATTACACAAGACCCCTTATAGTCTCTAGCGCTTTCGATTTCTACCCAAGTGAACTTTAAAGGGATAAAACCAACAATCAAAAATTATAGAATGACCCTAAAACATCTTAATTGCATTTTTAATTAAGAAAAAATTGTTTGAAAATATTTTAAAAATTCCCAAAAAATTATAAAAAATATTTTTAAGGGAAATTAACACACACAACACACATCCAATCAATATAACAAAATGTGTGAGGAATGTATTCAGTCCTAAAGTGTGTGAGTGTTTGTGATTATACCTTGATCAGTCAAACAAGAGGAATGAAGTGTATTGAAGAGTCTGGGGCTCTTTGGTTTCTAGGATGGGGACTCAATTTTGTCTCTATTTCTAAATTAGATGAACACTTATACAATGTAGACTCAAGTGAGTCAAGGGTATAAGATTCTTCAGAAGTCTTCCACTATTCTCCTGTTACTGCTGCTCGATGCATTAATCAGATGATAAGGACGAACTATTTCATGAACTTCAATCATACTGTCCCAAGAATTTAGTGATTAAACACTTGGAGATGGCGTTAGGAGGAATACATGATTTATCTAGCTTGAAGGGAGGATTTTCACAATCTAGCAAGTGGGGTCATTCCAATACCATAACTTGCTATCCCGATTATGCTTTAACAAAGTTAAATAATTAGGCCATCCCTACCTGTACCCTTTATCATGACTTTGGGAAAGATGATCATCAACATGGATAAAAGCCTCATTATATCCTTCCATCCACACTTCTCTAGATTTTATGTGAAACTGGATTGTCAATCTCTCAATATAATGTTAAAGTCTCATCATTACATCATCTTTTGCCTTTAATTAGGAGGATCAGTCATCAAGAGCTTTTTGTTTAGCTTTTAATTTTGATTCAACTTAACAACAACCTGACTCTTAGCTTTCAAGTGAAAAATTTGGTCGGCTAAGGTCTTCGTAGTCCTGGCTTCCTCAAATGGTGGTCGACTTGTTCTTGATCGTTTGGAGGATTATCTAGGGTTGGATTTCTTTACAGTCTCAAGTTCCTCCACAAGTTTAGCATTTTATTCTCCAAAAAGGGGACACCATCATCGGTATCACCACTAGGAGACTTTTTCAGAAGTTCCAACTCATTGCAAAATTTATTGTTCTCATCCTCAAAAATCTTGGCGATCTCTATAGATTCATCAAGTTCACGATTCAATAATAGCTCCTTCTTCCTGTATGTAGAGGCATATTTTTCTAGTTTTTACTTAAAACCCCAACCTTCACTCAATGCCTTATACTTATCTTCGTAGTCAGTATGCAGTAGATCTTTGCTCTCATTATGCTCTTCCTCCAAATCTTCAATCATCTCAAAGTATGCAACATTATTGGCCATAACTCGATTAAGAAGAAACTTGACATAAGTGTATGCATCCCTTTCATGATCAGAAGCATCTGTGCCGAGTAAGTCTGTTAATTCTTCATCAGTTAAGTCCAGGTGACCATCTTTGAACAGATTATTATAGAGCTTGAGTGGGTCGGAGTCAGTGGAGGTAATTTGTCCCATCTTGGCCATAAACTAGAAAGATAAAGTAAAAATTAATCAACAATAAAAAAGACAGAGCAACAGTCGAGCAATAACAAATGACATGTCAATTAAAGAAAAGATCTTTCATTGATAAATAAGAAACGTTAGTGTGGCCATCCCCGATCCTCGCGGCGGGAGGGATGAAGAAGAGGGTATCTTCATGTCGAGAGGATCTTGGTCCTGCGCATCCCTCTCGAGAGCGCTTCGGTCGGCATCGATGATGAGGTGAAAAATGTAGAGAGCTGGAGTCACCAGTCTATTTTACCCAAAACAGATAAAAGAAAAGGGATCCATCCCAAAGGACATCATCCAAAGGAATAATGATACATACAAAATCAAAATGATTTGAAAAGGGTTCGGAGGCTTAGTTACGAAATGGGAAGGTGTTAGGCACCCATTCCGCCCTTGCGGTCTCTCATGGATTGTTATTATTTTCCTTTATTTCCTCATGATATGTGTGCATGTGTATATGTAGTGGAGATAGGACTAATCGACTTGTATCATGGAAGAGATAAAGCGAGGCATCTGTAAGAATGAACCTAAAAGTAATATTAAAAAATAGGATTTATGCGATTATCCTAGCGTTAATCATTATTATGGAACGATGATGCATACAGAATAATACGCCACTAAGAACAAATATATGTATATGTAAACATATAGATTTTAGGAGAATTAAGTTAAAGAATATTGAAAAATAGAAAATGGGAGAAAAGTAGGAATAGGACTCGAGTCTTGGGTTTTACCCCGAGATGCCTACGTAGCCTATAGAGGCATCAAAGTCCACATAGTTCGTATGCAAAATAAGGGGTAGGATTTATCCCATAAATCCAACCGGGGACTTCTCTTATATGTGTGTGTGCGTAAAATGGTGTTTTAGTTGTGAGAAAAGTGTGAGAGAGGTGCGAGAATTCCCATTTGGAATTTATGAGTAAACCCTCTTTTTCTTTTTTTTGGGTTTTATTTATATGAAAATAAGAGATGTGCAATAATACTAAATAAAAAGAATATTAGTATATGTGAGAGAGAATAAAAGTGCTAAGTAGTAAAATAAGTTAATTCCAATTTAGGAGAATTTTAAGAGAGAGTTAAGAAAGTTGGACCTTCTTGAAGATCTTGAGCTAGATCTTGGATGTTAGAGAGCAGCCCTTGCACTTTGGTGATGATGGAGGGTAGTTAATTCACCAAGATTGATGAAAAAGATAATGAAAGCTGTAGGTTGGAAAGGGATTTGGATGTGGAAATCACGCTGACTTCGAGAGAGGTTTTTTGAGTTCATTGAGAGTGATGGATTTCAGATCTTGTGTCCCTTTGCAATGAGGTCAGGCCTCCTTTTTATAGGCCCAGGGAAATATCGATTGGTATAGTCCAAGTCTTACCAATCGTTATAAGTTTTTAGGCACACTGCCGATAGGTAGGGTTTGGAACCTGCCGTTTGGCAGTCTCTTTAAGGTTCCTTCGAAAAATCGATCGTGGAGCGTAAACCATTGATCCGAATCGCGCACGGGGCGAACCATTGAAAGGTACTTCAGAGACCTTCAAAAGTATGTGGACTGCTCCCGGGTCCAAGAGTTGACTTTGGATCAAATGTTACTCGGAAGCGTTCATTGGTCCTTTTGACGTTGGATTATCGAATGCAAATGGATCGTTCCTCTGCATGGTAAGTCAGAATCACGCATGGGGTGGATCGTTAGAAAGGTTATGAGATTTAATTCGACATTCTAAAGAGTTTAACTCAATTTGGTAAGTGGACTTCAGTCAACCGAGGCTTGGAAGCGTTCGGTGACCTTTTAGAGTAAAAAGGATCGTTCGTCTGCACTATGTGTCAAAATTGGGCCTGGAGCGGACCATTGGAAAGGGGTTTCAGCGCCCTTTGAAAATTCATCCAGTCTCGATTGAGCTAAAGAGTTGACTTTGGTCAAACTGAGCCTGAGAGCGTCCGTTGGCCTCCAGATCAAGTTTCGGGTGAAAATGGGTCGTTCGTCCGCACCGTAAGTCAAAATCACGCACTGGGGGGGAACGTTGGAAAGGGGTTTTAGTGCCCTTTGGAAATTCATTTAGTCTCATTTGAGCTGATGAGTTTGATTTTTGGTCAAATGGAGCTTGAGAGTGCTTGATGGCCTTTAGGTCAGTACCCGAGTTATGACTTAGGTTTGTAGTGATGAAGGGAGGTGCTAGGGACCTAAGGAGAGTTTAGGGGGTACTAGAATGGCATGTATATAGATCCCCTCTATGGGTGAGTACGGAATAAATGATAATCATCGAATAGACATCGCATGATGCCTTTGAAAGAGCATGACCAATTCAGAGGGTCGAGGTCGATTCTGAGGACCTAAGGATGAGGATGATCGGTTTTGTAGGTTGAGGCCAATTCGGAGGGCTTGGAGATGGAGGTGACTAATTCTACAGGTTGAAGCCAATTCTGAGGGATTGAAGATGAGGGTGACCGATTTTGTAACTCAAAACCAATTATGAGGGCTTAGGGATGAGGATGACCAATTCTACGGGTCGGAGCTAATTCTGAGCGCTTAAATTGAGATAACCAATTCTACGGGTCGAAGCCAATTTTAAGGGATTAAATTGAGATGACCAATTGTGCGGGTCGAAGCCAATTCTAAGCGATTAAATTGAGATGACCGATTCTGCGGGTCGAAGCCAATTCTGAGGGATTAAGTTGAGATGAACAATTCTGCGGGTCGAAGCCAATTATGAGGGATTAAATTACGATGACCAATTCTGCGGGTCGAAGCCAATTGAGATGACCAATTCTGCTGGTCGAAGCCAATTCTGAGGGCTTAAATTTAGATGACCAATTCTGCGAGTCGAAGTCAATTCTGAAGGCTTAAATTGTGATGACTAATTCTGCGGGTCGAAACCAATTGTGAGGGATCAAGTTGAGATGACCAATTCTGCGGGTCGAAGCCAATTCTGAGGGCTTAAGTTGAGATGGCCAATTCTATGGGTCGAAGCCAATTCTGAGGGCTTAAATTGAGATGACCAATTCTTCGGGTCGAAGCCAATTCTGAGGGCTTTAGTTGAGATAATCAATTTTGCGCGTCGAAGCCAATTATGAGGGCTTAGGTTGAGATATTCTCGGGGAACTCTATTGGGGAAATTACCTCGTGATTTTGATTTGAGTTAGGGAGCTGATTGCTGGGGAAATATTCGTATCTTTTGGAGGCTTTGCAGGGTAATATCCAATTTAATGCTGTAAATTCCACTGGGGATGTGATTAGGTGGTCTATGGCTTGGACGCTTTGCTCGGGGATACTTCAGGGGAATTGGAGATAACCTGAGGTTTTGGGATACTTCAGGGGTCCTTTGGGGACGTTGTCGGGAGGAGATTCACTTGGATTTGGGGAGTTTTACTGGGGAATTAGGGATTCTACCTGAGGGAGTGTGAAATTTCCTTAGTGAAAACGTTCTAAATCTTCCCCAGAATTTTTAGGAATTTTCTGAGGATTTTTTAGGGTTTTCTAGTATTTTTCGGGAGTTTTTACGAAAATTTAAGGGGGGTGCTGGTCAACATGGTGTGGAGGGTGCCATTCGGCAGTGGCATGGACTTTTGGAATGCCTCGAGAAGGTAAAAGGTCAGTGTCGATCGGTAGGTTTGGGGTTAGTGCCGATCGGCATGACCCTTGGCTTCCAATAAAAAGGGGTGGGCTGCCCTAATTTTTCATAGCTTCTTACTTTTTCTCTTTCTGTGATTTTCTTCTGCGAATCGTTTTAGCATTTCGTAATCTAAAAAAATGGCCGATTTCATGAGCACTGTGGTACACAGGGAGTGGTTGGTTGTTGACGACTGGCCGAATGTGGAGTTGTGGGATACGGTGCCTCTTGCTTTAGGGAGTGAGGACACTTTTGATGCATTTGAGTGAGTTGCGGATGAGCGAACTTTACTGTGGGAGTCATCGCATCATTGCTCTTCTAGGGTGGTGAACCCTGGTGGTTATGTAAGTAAAAAAATGACCTTTGGCATTGTTTTTTGGAGATTTCCTTTTTTTCTTGGATTTTGACAAGGTTTTTCTTTTGATAGTCTGATGTTTCTTTTTCGACTATGCATGCCCGCGGGATGACATGGCTTAAGGATGTCTGGGAGCACCTTCCACCTGTGATGCATTGGGTAGTATTATCAGCAGGTTTTGGGAGGCTGGCATCTGTGTTGTATGGGACGCCTCGTTCGGCAGCGGTCTTATGAGCTCGGGGGGAGAGGTGGTAGGACACTACCCATACCTTCCATTTTGGCTTCGGGGAGATGACTATGAGTCCTATAGATGTACAGCAACTGCTGGGGCTGGATTGTGATGGAGATCAAATAGAGGTGGATCGTTCCCTACGAGTGAGGCTGGGGGTGGTGCGAGCGGCGCTCGATGATGTGGAGAGGATAGTATCTGGGGACTCTATCCATCTGTCGTTGTTGAGGGATGTTTTAATGAATAGGGTGATTGATGTGGAGGATGAGCTTCAGGTGAGGCAGATGGCCCAATTGTTCATTTTGCTGGTGCTGGGGAGATTTTTGGTGGTGTCGACCGGCGACGTCGTCCACTTATGGTTTTTCCATACTTGAGTATGTTTTCTAACATCCCTCTTAATGATTGGGGGAGCCTTGACTTTGAAGACCCTTTATTTTTCTCTGGATGCATTTAGCCGGTGCTGTCGGCAGACTTTTACTAGAACCCCGTATCTTCTTGAGGTATTCTTTAATTTGCCCATTTTCTTTTCATGCATTCGTATTTCCCTTGTGCGTCTCTTTTTGATTGCGAATTCTTATCTTTGGCAGACGTGGTTCTATGAGGTGATTGTGTGTAATACCCAACTGATTTCTCTCAAGGATGAGACTGTTGGGGACTTTTTCCAGTTGTATCTGTGGCGAAAGGCCAATCGGCAATCGAGAAAATCTCCCTCTCTGGAGGCGGTGCGTCAGGTCTCGAATGGCCTAATCAGTGATAGGGTAAGAATTTTTTCTTCTTCAGTCCTGATCTTTGTGTGATCTGATTGGCTTATATCTACTGGGGATTTTTCAAGTGACCTTTTACCCTTGGGGGATGGTTGTTCAAGACTGGAGTGAATGCAGAGATGAGGCGTTTGCTGGCGCATGAGTTTGGACACTCTTGGTATCTTGGGGAGAGGGTGGTCCGACAGATTGCTGAGGAGGAAGTGATGGTGCCACCTGCGTGGCCCCCTATGTCTATGAAGTGGGAGCGGCTATTGCCAGAGGATGCCAGGATCGTGGTGATGATTGGCGAGTCCTAGCTGTTGTATATCGATACGGCTGTGTCGTATGATTATATGGACTTCGTGATGAGTTGGATGATGGTGCCCAACATATACGATGAACTGCCCTTCCCTCCTGCGGGTTTGAGTCGATCAGTGGGGTCCTCCCACAGCAGTGGCAGTCCATCGACATCTGCGGCGGTGGCAACTTCGGAGATCCCCTTTGTGAGGTTGCATACCCCTTCATACAGCATTCGGTGGGCTGATGGAGGGATTGTGCCTATGTTGCATTGTCCTCATGCGATGTAACCGTAGGAGTTGGGGTTGATAGAGGAGGTTCTTCATCCTTTAGTATATCTTTCTATTCTTTTCTCTTGGTTTCTTTTTTATTTCTTTTGATTTTCTCAGGTTAATACTGATTCTGTCTTTTCTTGCAGTAAGTACGGGTGTCCACCACTTGGCTAAGGGATATTAGGGACTGGATATCTTCGACGACTGCCCATATTGGGGACGCGGTTCCTATTCTTTCTTGCTTGGTGCTTTCTGCTTCATCAGGGGAGGAGTTTTATTCGGGTAGTGGTGTTGCGTCATCTCGCTGTAGGGGAAAGAGAGCGCGTCGCATGGGTGGGAGTTCTTAGGGAGAGAGGTGAAGGTTAGGGGATAGATAGATAGATAGATAGATAGATAGATAGATAGATAGAGAGAGAGAGAGAGAGAGAGAGAGAGAGAGAGAGAGAGAGAGAGAGAGAATGTGGGTTCGCGTTGAGTCCCATTTTTTTTCTATTTTTCTTTATTTTCCTCCAAAATGATGTAACACAGAAACATATCTATGCAATGCAATGGACTTTTTTATTTATCTTCTGTTATAAATGAATGAATGAATGCATATGCGCTTTTTACTTTGCTGCTGAGACCGTAAAAAGAAATATTTTTGGATTTTGAAGGAAAGTTTTATTTAAAATGAGACTTTATATAAAGATGGAAGGGGATTTTGAAATTCTGTTGAGAATATCAATTTATTTTTATTGAGTTTTCTAAAAATAGGGGGTTGTCGATCGGCAAGACCCTTGTCCTGCCTATTAGTAGGTCACTCTAGTCTAATCAATCAAAGCTTTGATTGGTACCCTCTTGAGCCTTTAGTACCTTATGGGGCAGGGTTCCCTCCAAAATCTACAGGGATTATGTTTTTTTGTGAGGACTTTCAAGTGTAAAAAGGGGTAAGGGTGGAGTGTTTTCATCACACTTTCACATTCTATCTTTCTTATTCTGTGAGATGGCTCTCCCTAGTAGTGTTGAGTTTGCCAACTATCGCGAGACATTGGAGGCGATGTTCTCCTACAAGGTCGACTACGATGCTTTTAACATGCATTGAGTCTCTTTATGGCGTAATCGGCCCATAGAATGGAATATGCTGATGGAGGTGGTACAATTTTGATACCCCGAAGACCATGTATTCCTCTTTGGTTTGGAAGAAGTCTGTTCGACTTATGAGGAATTTTCTGCCATATTAGGAGTAAATCCTATTATGGCGGCTGTTATGCCTGAGTTTTCCCGATCTCCTCGGGAGCTGTTGGTTGGACTTCTCCGTGTCTTGCCCTCGGTGGGTAGATCCTTGGTTACTAGAGAAATGATTTCTCTTTCGGCGGTGCTGCGATCTGTGCATTTGTAAGGGGTTGGTGATGCTAGAGATGCTGGAGCCGTTGTTCTGGGCTTGGCTTTAAAATTGATGTTGGTGAATAGGGAACTGCTGGTGGACCCACAACTTGCAGCCATCACTTCATGGATGTCATACCATCGCAATCCTGCGACAATAATACTGGCGGAGACTTTGAATGTCCTGGATGCCTGGCGAGAAGGTTGTTCTGACCTTCTGAGGGGTAGCCCTGTGATGTTTTTCATGTGGTTGTCTGAAAGACTTCGCCTAGTGACTCCTCCGAAATGCCCTTTGTCAGTTATACCCAACTTCTTTTTATGCCATTTCATTAGTGTTGGCCTGGATATTGAGAGCTAGGAAAACTGGTTTGTGGAGCACGGGGCTCTAAATCTTCACTGGTCAGTGCCTTGGTGGGGACAGTTGTTGCCTATTCTGGAGCTAGGGGAATACCCTTACTTCCGGTTGTTTGGTCTCAGATAGACCTCTTTCTATTTTCCTTGGCGGCTTCTGTGCCAATTTAGCTGGGAGCCAGTCGTGCCACCTCAGACACTAGATTTATTTCTGGTAAAAGATCTAACCGAGCGTCTGTGCATGCGGCTTAGCTCTTTGTGCGAGAGTCGACGTCCATCGACCCGTCCTTCTCAGTCCGTTGGGAGAGTTTGGCACATCCCTGGGGATTATATGAAGTGATTTTGGAGAAGAGTGGTCAGCAAGATGTTAGTAGTGGAGACTAGACAAAGGTGTATTATCTTATCCAAAACCATGGAGGGAGGTGTGGTAGTTTTTTCGAGTCTGGTTTGAGATTATTGGTCTATGGAGCGTCTATAGCACTCTATTCAGGCAAGGGAAGCTTAGGGACCCTAGGATGTAGATGATGACGGAGCGGGTTCCTTTGGTAGCTGTGGGTAGGACTCTTGGAGAGTTTTTTTTATAATGGGGAATAAATTTGGGGATTTTATTTGGCTTTTTAGGATGGTAGGTGGAACGGAGTTATTCGTTTCTTTTCTTATGTAATTGTACCGTAATTTCTTATTAGTGAAATAAACAAGTTTTTGTTCATATAGCTGTGCTTTTTGATGAATTTTGTATTTTGAATTATCTATATCGATCACTAAGGCATGTATAATCCTTTTGTTCAAATATATATTAGAATGAACTGTCATTCTCGTAGATGAGAAAAGAATAGTTTTCTTGTGAAAAAGAAAGGGTCGTTCTCATGTAAGATGTATGAGCTGCCTACATACCTCTGGGGTTTTTTATAATTTTTTAATTTTTCTGAGAATGGTTTTTGTAGAGGATCATGCCCACATAGTTATGGGTAGAGGGAAATGAAGATTTTTTTTAAAGAATAGAAGGGAGATGAGAAGAGTCGTAGTGCGCCGAGATTTTGGACTAAGGGTAAAAATTTTTGAGACGATCCAGGCTGACTGGACGAGCCATCTCTTCTCCATCTAGGTTGGTGAGCATGGAGGCACCACCGAACAAGATCTTCTTGACGATGTATGGTCCTCTCCAATTGGGCTTGAATTTACCTTTGGGGTCCCAGATGGGCTCTACTGTTTCTTTGAGGGCTAAATCCCCTTCTCGGACACCGCGCTCCTTGAATCTCTTATTAAATGAATGTGCTATTTGGCGATGGTACCCTTGTATGTGATACAACACTTTCAATCTCCTTTCGTCCAAGAGTGACAGCTCGTCGAGATGTCTTTGATGCCAGTCCTCCTCACTGACTTGGATTTCGAGCATGACACGAAGTGAAAGGATTTCTAGCTCCACAGGTAGGACTGCTTCCATGCCATAGACTAGAGAGTAAAGGCTAGCCCAGTAGAGGTTCGGATTGAGGTTCTATAGCCCCAGAGGTTATAAGGGATTCGATCGGACCAATCTCGATAGCTTTCGGTCATCTTATTGATGATGTCTTTGAGGTTTTTATTGGCGGCCTCGACTGCACCGTTAGTCTGAGGTCGGTAGGGAGAAGATTTGTGTCTTTGGATTCCGTACTTGTTGACCATTTCTGTGATTCTACCTTAAAGTGTAACCCGCTATCTGACACTAGCTCGTGCGAGACCCCGTATCAATAGATGATGTTTTTCTTGATGAATTTGTCCACTTTCTTGGCATTCAGGATTGTCTATGACACAGCTTCGACCCATTAGGTGAAGTAATCAATGGAAACTTGGATGAACTCATGCCTGTTATAAGCCTTGGGTGTAACCTTACCTATGATGTCAATGCCCCAAGTGGAGAACGACCAGGGAGAATTCATGTTGTATAATTCTCGTGGAGGCAGGTGTTGAAGGTTGGAAAACTATTGGCATCTCCGGACATAGACGGTGCAATCCTGGATCATGGTGGTCCAATAGTATCCATATTGAATGATCTTCTTGGCAAGCATGTGACCGTTCATGTGCGGCCCGCATGCCCCACTGTGGATTTTCTGCATTACCTCTTCAATGTAACCCCTGCGATGCAGTGTAGATGGATTCCATCAAAGTTTCTCTTAAACAGTGCTTTGTAACTGATGATGTATTGGGCGGCCAGTCTTTGAAGGGTTACTCGGTATTTCTTGTTGGATCCCTCGAGATACCTACCATGCTTGAGGAGGTGCCAGATATCATAATACCGGTAATTGGCTAGCTCATGGTCTTTTTTAGTGATGAGCTCAATATGGTAGCAATGGGTTGGTTTATCTTGCTTTTGAACTAGAAAAGGGGACATTGTTATTCCTTCGGGCATGTCGACCATGGAGTCTAAGGTAGCAAGGGCATCAGCTAGGCTATTTTTTGCTCGAGGTAGGTAGTGGAATGTGAAATCCTGGAATTGGGAGGCTAGTTCTTCTATGTTGGCATGGAAGGGTTGGATTTTCTCGTCTTTGACTTTCCATTTTTCGAGTACTTGACTAATAATGAGGGTAGAATCCCCATAGACATCTAGGCATTAAATTCCTTTCTTGAGAGCAAATTTGAGGCCTACCATACACGCTTCATATTCAGTCATGTTGTTGGTGCAGGGGAAATCCAATTCGATAGCAATGGGAGTGTGGGAGTCATCTGGGCCGATCAGAAGTATCCCAATGCCATATCCCTTTTTATTGGCAGCACCGTCAAAGAACATTTTCCATCGAAGGTTGTCTTGAGCAGCGCAGAGGATGTTTTAATCTAGGAATTAAGAGATCCAGTCATCAGCTTCTTCCATGGGGTAATCAGCGAGGTAGTCAAAGATGGATCTTCTTTTCATGGCTTTCTGTGTGACGTACACGATATCAAACTCGATTAGGATCATCAACCATTGTGCCCTTCGGCTGGATAAGGCAAGTTTCTCAAGAAGGTACTTAATGGGGTCCATTAGGGATACAAGTTTAATGAGGGAAGGCGAGCATGTAGTATAATAACTTTTGGGTGACCCAAACATGTGTGACGCATGCTTTTTCCAAATCAGTGTAGTTGACTTCATATTTCGCCAATTTATGACTGGTGTAATAGATGGCTCTTTCTTTGCAGGAATTTTTAAGGTATTGGGCTAGCAAAGCCCCAGCTGTAGTGTCGGTTATGGTTAAGTATAGAAGCAAGGGGAGACAAGGATATGGTGGCATGAGTACCAGAGGTTAGGTCATATATTAATTGATTCGGAAAAAATCTTCTTGGCAGGCCTCGTTCCAAACTTTGGTTGAATCCATTCGGAGGAGTTTGAAAATCGGTTCACAAATAGAGGTTAGCTAGCTGATGAACCGGGTGATGTATTGTAATTTCCCAAGGAAACCACAGACTTCTTTTTTCGTTTAGGGAGGTGGCATCTCAAGTATTGCTTTTAGCTTGGCAGGATCTGCTTGTATACCTTTCTCACTAACCATGCATCCCAAGAGTTTTCCTTTTGTAATGTCGAAGACACATTCTGTGGATTGAGTCTCCTCTGATATCGTCGAAATCGTTCAAAGAACTTTCGGAGAGCGATAATATAAAATTTTTTAGTTTTGGATTTGATAATCATATATCCACATATACCTCGACTTCTTTGTGAATCAGATCATGCAGGATGGTTGTGGCAGCCCTCTGGTAGGTATCCCCAACATTTTTTAGACCAAATGGCATAACACTGTAGCAAAAGGTTCCCCATCGGGTGATGAACACGGTTTTTTCTTGGTGATCTGGGTGCATTTTAATTTGGTTGTACTCGACAAACCTGTCGACGAACGACTTAAGGGCATGACTGGATGTGTTGTCCACGATCATGTCGATATTGGGTAGCGGGTAATCATCCTTCGGAGAGGCTTTGTTCAAGTCCCGATAGTCTACACACATCCAAACTTTCCCTCCTGATTTTGGTATAGGCACTATATTGGCTAGCCATGTGGGATATTCGATTACGTGAATCAAGCCCACATTAAAGTTTTTTACCACCTCTTCTTTGGGTTTGAGCAACCATTCAATGCGGAGATTTCTCAACCTTTGTTTAACTGACTTATAATCTGGAAGAGTGGGGATATCATGTTGAGCTATTTCAGGATAAATGTCGGGAATATTGTCATAGGACCGTGTGAAGACATCCACGAATTCCTTTAATAATGCTTCGAGTTGTGCGCGCTCATACTCGTCGAGGGTAGCCCATGTCCTAATCTCGCGCAGTTGGCTACTAGAACCGAGGTTAACAACAACAGTTTCTTCATAATTAACTTGAACACGGTTATGTTATCTGTTATTAACCTTATTTATATCAGTTAAGAATTGTTCATTTGCAAAATCGTCATCATCAAAAGTTTTATTAGAATCCAATCAGTGAATGTAAGGCACAACAAGATACTCAAAATCTTTATTTATTTCATTGATAGGAAAAATAGCATTGAGAACCTCATGAAAGGAGGTCTCTATTACATTTAAGCAAGGATAGACAACAGAAGAAGAAATGGGGTAAATATTGGGGTTAGGTGGGATTTTAACAGGTAGAACCGGCGCAGCATGCTAGTTTAGGAGAGGTGTATCATCAGCTTTAATCAAGTGGGATGGATCTAGTGATGTAGTTTTTGAATAAACCATGCAGAGTGTTAGTCCCAGTATCTGTAAGTTGAAGGAATATTAGGAGTCACTTCCCTCAGAATCTTCTGTATCTCTGATGAGTGGTTGTATATGGTGTTGGGAACTTTCGACCCATCGGTAGCTGTTTTGGAAAAAGATCTCCATTATAGGCTTTATCTCTTTGTATGTATTGTCATACAATGGTTCTAGGAAGCCAAAAAATGGGAAGTCTTCGCCCTCTTTGATGAATCGTCCATTCAAGGAGTCACCTGGGATAGTATGGATGCAGTCTAGTATTCTCTTTGGTCGAGACTGGCGGATCATTCTGAGCTCTTGTTCTGATGGCTGATACCCCAAATCACAAGGAGAGAAAACCTTTTTCAGCACAATGGGATCAAGTATCCCTTGATGTCTTTTCCCTAACCCCAGTCTAGGCATGAAGTGCATGTTTTTAAACATCTGAATCACATTGACGTTGCCATGAGGGTCGTATTTCGGACAAACACTTTCTTTAAAATCATCCCCTATCGGGAGTAGAAGTGGTTCAACTCGGAATCCTGATGGAAGCATATCATTTTACCCGCGTTGTATCTCAAGGATTGGATTGCTGGTGCATGCACCCTCAGCATTGTCTAAGTCGCCTAAAATAGTGATGACTCATCCGTCGGCGAAGAATTTCAATTTATGATGGAGCGAGGAAGACACACCCTTGATACTGTGGATCCAAGGTCATCCGAGAAATTGGTTGAAACAAGTTGGGATGTCAATAACTTGGAATTCAATGACAGGGTTTATAGGGACAGGACCTATTACAAGTTTTATGGATCCCATCACTTCTAGACGAGTATTATCGTAGGCACGTACAGCAGTGGAGGTTAGAGCGAGGTCACTTTCCTTCAGTCCTAAGTATTTGAAGGTTCTTAATGGGAAGACATTTAAGGCGAATCCATTATCGATAAGGGAGAGTGGTACGATCTTCCCCATAACTTTGACGGTGATATTGAGTGCATGATTGTGGTTTGGCCCAATTCTAGGTATTTCTTCTTCGAAAAAGGATAGCATTCAGGTAGAGGTCAAGGATCCAACTAAATTTATCGCTTCTTCTAGTGTGGTAGAATGAGGAACTGTGGGTCCAGCGAGAAACTTGATCAAATCATTTATGTGCAGCTGGGAAGATTTGAAAAGCCCCCATAGAGTGATGTTAGCTTGAGTTTTCTTCAGTTGATCGAGGATCATGCTTTCCTCGAGGGTCATCTCTGGCATAGGAATGTTTGCAATGCCCTTCGCTTTGTCGTTGGCTGGTAGTAAGATTGGAATCTGGTAATGCCTCCATGATCTGGTCATGTGATTTAAAAAGGGAAGAACATGAACCCTGTTTCCTCATCGATCTCGGGCTGTTCTGCTACCTTATTTATTTTTTCGAGGAGTTCTTCAAATGATATCATCCCACACATTCCGACTACTGGCCCAATTTTCTCTAAATCTTGCTCTTTATTTGAATCTTTAAATTCTTCCCCCCATCCGGTGGCAACAATTTTGTCTTTCTATGTAAAGTTGATGCATTCCAAAACTTTAATGGATTCTTCGTACATATCCTCCCATTCTGTAGGGAGGTATAAGGGAGAAGGGACCAGGTTTCCTTACATCTTCAGAGTATCAAGTAACTCTATTATACTGTAAATATTATTGGTTTGCTTAAATAATTCTTCCACGATCTGGACAACGTCATCTAGGCTGACTTCATCGGTTGATACTACCAAACTGTCTGAATCTCGGGCCCATTTTCGTGCTTCTAAGAATAGCGTACTAAACCTTTGGCAATCAATGATCATCTGTGAGGGCAAGTTCAGCCGGAACTTTAGGAGTTGGTCTAACACTTCTTATAATTCCATGCTTCCATTTTCGGAATGAGTACGGACAACGATGCATGCTCTGGTAAGGAGTGACAGTGCCTAATTAGGGAGGCTAGCAGGGTGTAGAAGGAAATATGGGTAAGCTTGGAGAGTTTTGGGAGAGTGTATGGGTGTGATTTGAGTTTAAGGATCAACTTTTGGGTTATCTTTTAAGAAGATGGCATTAGCATGATTTGGGAGTGGGCTGTGGGTAGTGTTTGGCTTAGGATTGGCTGGTGGGAAAATGGTACCCCGATAAATTAGACCTTGGATTATGTTTCGAAGGTGAAAGCGTTGATCGGTGATATGGCTAGCAGTTTGGTGAAAGGCGCAATGGGAATCTTCCTTGAAGTTTCTTGGAAGTGGATTTGGCCATGGATGGGGGTCCAAGGGTTTAATGAGGTTTCGTCTTAACAGGGCTTGATAAACCTTGGAGAGGGGACCATGAAGCTCGGTGTACTCATTTCGGACTAGGATAGGGTGGCTTTCTGGTGCCCACGAGGTGGTTGGTTGAGAGATATTGTTGATGGTTGAGATTGTAGCACTGACATGCTTATCATATTTTCTGGGGGTGAACTGTACGGCCACTTTCTTTGGTTCAACTTCTATTTTAGAAAGACCTTCCTCAATTTCTACTCATGCTTCTCTGAGAGCTCGGAAGTGGGGATCGTATTGTCCTCCCATTGTTGCTCGAACATGGGGTAAGAATTTCTTCTTCACTATGTTGACTTGTTCTTCCTCGAATGGTCGATTGGTCACGGTGGCTGCTTTTTCCCTCCATTGGGCTGTGAAGTTACTGACTAATTCCCCGAAGTTCTATTTGAGCAGTTCTAAATCTTGATGGGTGACCTCAAGCTCTTCGTTGTATTTATACTGTGATATAATTTCTCGGGATACATCCTCCCAGTTACGAATTCTGGACTCTTCGAGAGACAAACACCATCGAAGGGTGCTATCCTTCAAAGTTTACTAAAATAATTAGGCCATAACTTCTTCAGAAGCCCCTAGGAGGGTCCTATAATGGTGATAACTACGAAGATGAAAAATTGGGGGTCAACTTCCTTTGAATTTCTCGATATTTGGCATCTTGAACTTCTCAAGTAACCTTGCCTTAGGATAAGGAGACATGTGGATGTAGTCCATGTAATTCCTAGAGATTCTGACTTGGTCAAACTTCTTAGTTAGCATCTTGAGATCTTCTTTGACCTTGTTGAACTCTTCTTCTTTTGGATCAATGATCATAGGCAAGTTATCACCATGTTGGGCAAGGTTCAGCATAGGAAGTTGAGCTGGCGGTGGCCCATTAGCAGGAGGGGCACGCGGAGCGTGTTGATAATCTTTGGGAACCCAAATAGGCTCGGGTGGACCCATAGCATGAGGAAATAGGGCCTCGGGCTCTTGAGGAATAGGAACCTAGTTTTGTTGCATCTCTCGGACCTCAGTCTAGAGGTTGTCAATCTTAGACACGAGCTGAGCTAAGACTACCGTCAGATCTGGATACACAATTCGTACTTAATCTGTGCTCTCCATGGAAAGAGGATGAATACCGGACTCGGAATAAGTAGAAGGGGAATGGAAATAACTCCAAGGTTATTTGATTGAAGATCGAAGCCTGTAAGGAGCCAGGCCAAGGGCGTGCGATCGACCTGAGAAGGCGTAAAATGGGATTTATTTTTGACAAAAAAGGATGAAAATATTTTAGACATTTTTTATTTTTTAGATTGAAAGACAAAATATTTTTGGATTTTTGATAAAGAAAGGAGAAATATTTTGGGGAGACGAGTCTCAGTATGATTATTATAATTATTATGTTCTCACTTGTATTAAATTTTCCTAAATGCAAAAATGAAATGCCCGATGGGACCCGAGCCTGGAAAAGCTGGGTTTGTAACTTATGCAAAGATATTGTTGGACTTGTAACCAGGCTCACAGACAGGGTCCAATTTTAAAAATTCTCAATTTTTTGGGTGGCAAGACGACTCGGAATTTTGGCAGAGTTTTAGTTCGAAACCGACAATCTAACATGTGTGTCCTAGGCTTGACACCTATATGTGGGTATGAAGTTGGGTGAATCGGAAAGGGTTCCTCCCTTTGGCGTGGCTTCCACGATATATGTCTTTCTTTCTTGGGTAATCGATACGTGTGGACAAGCCATTTGATATACCTGAGTGTACGTGAATTGCCTCACTATATACCTCGTGGGGATGGTACGTGTGAGAGAAAATTTGATATACTCAGCGTACGTGAACGAGTTCCTTATGACTTCGATCAAGAGGTACGATGCGGGGGAACCGTTCGATATACGTCGAAGGTACTTGGCCAATGGAAGGTGAGAGGCATATCGCTTAGGCTAACTCCTCCCTGTCGAACCAGTGCTCATCACGAAGTGACCCTCCAGTTACCAGACAAAATTTGGTCAATACCAATGCTCTTTGGTGATGTCATGTGAATCATGCATGATTCTCTTATTAGTATCTTATGATGAGAGTATCTTTCTTGATTATGCCAAATAGGGAGCAAAGTACAAGTACCAATGGTATACCAAGTATGGATGGGTGATGCATTCAACATATGGACATATGTGATCCTAGGTGCACGTGGTGTGAAGTGTACATGGAGAATCTTCTACAAGTGTGTGAATAGAAGCATAAGCATGAGGTACAGATGAATAGTAAAGGGGGGCTTGAAAAATAGGGGGAAATATAAGCAAATATAACACCCATGTAAATAGAGTCTAGCCCTCAAAATAAGTATCCCCAGTGGAGTCGCCACTGCAGACATCCCCGATCCTCACGGCGGGAAGGATGAAGAAGGTATCTTCATGTCGAGAGGATCTTGGTCCCGCGCATCCCTCTCGGGAGCACTTTGGTTGACGTCGTTGATGAGGTGAAAAATGTCGAGAGATGGAGTCGCCAGTCTATTTTACTCAAAACAGACAAAAGAAGGGAGCCATCCCGAAGGACAACATCCAAAGGCATACTGATACATACGAAACCAAAATGATTCGAAAAGGGTCCGAAGGCTAAGTTACGAAATGGGAAGGTGTTAGTCACCCATTCCGCCCTTGCGGTCTCTCGTGGATTTTTGTTATTTTCCTTTATTTCCACGTGATATGTGTGCATATGTATATGTAATGGAGATAGGAATCATCGACTTGTATCATGGAACAGATAAAGCGAGTCATCAATAGGCATGTTCCTAAAAGTAATATTAGAAAATAGGATTTATGCGATTATCCTAGCGTTGATCATTATAATGGAACGATAACGTATACCGAATAATACGCCTCTAAGAACAAATATATGTATATGTAAACATATAGATTTTAGGAGAATTAAGTTAAAGAATATAGAAAAATAGAAAATGGGAGAAAAGTAGGAATAGGGCTCGAGTCTCGAGTTTTAACCCGAGATGCCTACGTAGCCTATAGAGGCATCAAAGATCATGTAGTTTGTATGAAAAACAAGGGGTAGGATTTATTCCATAAATCCAATCGAGGACTTCTCTTATATGTGTGTGTATGTGTGTAAAAAGGTGTTTTAGTTGTGAGAAAAGTGTGAGAGAAGTGCGAGAATTCCCGTTTGGAATTTATGAGCAAACCCTCTTTTTCTTATTTTTTTGGTTTTATTAATATGAAAATAAGAGTTGTGCAATAATGCTAAATAAAAATTATATTAGGATATGTGAAAGAGAATAAAAATGCTAAGTAGTAAAATAAGTTAATGCGAATTTAGGAGAATTTGAAAAGAGAGTTGAGAAAGTTGGACCTTCTTCAATATCTTGAGCTGGATCTTGGATGTTGGAGAGCAGCCCTTGCACTTGGGTGATGATGGACTTTAGTTAATTCACCAAGTTTGATGAATAATATGATGAAAGCTGAAGGTTGGAAAGGGATTTGGATGTGGAAATCACGCTGACGTCGAGAGAGGTTTTTTAAGTTCGCTGAGAGTGATGGATTTTAGATCTTGTGTCCCTTTGCAATGAGGTCAGGCCCTCCTTTTTATAGGCCCAGGGAATTGTCGATCATCATAGTCCTAGTCCTGCCAATCGGCAGGTGTTTTTAGGCACACTGCCAATAGGTAGGGATTGGAACCTGCGGTTTGGCAGTCTCTTTCAGGTTCCTTCGAAAAGTTGGCCATGGAGCGCAAACCATTGATTTGAGTCACACATGGGGTGAACCATAGGAAAGGTACTTCAGATACCTTAAAAAGTCTTTTGGACTGCTCCCGAGTCCGAGAGTTGACTTTGGGTCAAATATGACTCGGAAGCGTTCGCCGATCCTTTGGACGGGGGATTTTTTAATGCAAACGGATCGTTCGTCTGCATGGTAAGTCAGAATCGTGCACAGGGCGGATCATTGAAAAGGTTAGGATATGTACTTCGACATTCCAAAGAGTTTGACTCGGTTTAGGAAGTTGATTTCGGTCAACCGGGGGCCTAGAAGCATTCGGTGATCTTTTAGAGTAAAATAGAACGTTCGTTGGCACCGTAAGTCAGAATTCAGTGCGGAGGGGATCGTTGGAAAGGGGTTTTAGTGCCCTTTAAAGATTCATTCGGTCTCGATCGATTCGGAGAGTTGACTTTGGTCAAATGAAGCCTGAGAGTGTCCGGTGGCCTCTTGATCAAGTTTCAGGGGAAAATGGGTCGTTCGTCCGTACCGTAAGTCAGAATCGCGCACGGGGCGGACCGATTGAAAGTGGTTTCAGTTCCCTTTAGAAATTTATTCAATCTCAATCGAGCTAAAGAGTATAATTTTTGGTCAAACGGAGCTTGGGAGTGATCGATGGCCTCTAGGTCAGTACTCGGGGTATGACTTAGGTTTGTAATGGTGAAGGGAGGTGCTAGTGGCCTACTTTCCTTCGAAAAGTTAGCCATGGAGTGAAAACCATTGATTTGAGTCACGCATGAGGTGAACCGTAGGAAAGGTACTTTAGAGACATTCAAAAGTCTTTTGGACTGCTCTCGGGTCCGAGAGTTGACTTTGGGTCAAATATAACTCGGAAGCGTTCACCAATCCTTTGGACGGGAGATTTTTAATGCAAACGGATCGTTTGTCTGCATGGTAAGTCAGAATCGTTCACAGGGTGGATCATTGGAAAGGTTAGGATATGTACTTCAACATTCCAAAGAGTTTGACTCAGTTTAGGAAGTTGACTTCGGTCAACCGGGGGCCTAGAAGCATTCGGTGACCTTTTAGAGTAAAATAGATCGTTCGTTCGCACCGTAAGTCAGAATTCAGCGTGGAGGGGATCGTTGGAAAGGGGTTTCAGGACCCTTTGAATATTCATTCGGTCTTGATCGATTTGGAGAGTTGACTTTGTTCAAATGAAGCCTGAGAGCGTTTGGTGGCCTCCTGATCAAGTTTTAGGGGAAAATGGGTCGTTCGTCTGCAACGTAAGTCAGAATCACGCACGGGGCGGACCGATTGAAAGGGGTTTCAGTTACCTTTAGAAATTTATTCAGTCTCAATCGAGCTAAAGAGTTTAATTTTTGGTCAAACGGAGCTTGGGAGTGCCCGATGGCCTCTAGGTCGGTACTCGGGGTATGACTTAGGTTTGTAGTGATGAAGGGAGGTGCTAGGGACCTAAGGATAGTTTAGGGGGTACTAGAATGGGGTGTTTACAGTTACAAATACATTGCAACAGAGACAAAAAGAAAATAAAAGAAAGGTGCAAAATACAAAGATCAAAAGCCAAATAAGTCTACACCGTCTTCTTATCCTTTTCAATGTCATAAGGAGCAGCTGAGTTTGCAAGAACTTTATCTTGTTCAGAAGGCGGGGTAACTGAGTCAATAATAGTTTTGTCTTGGTTAGCATAAGGGGCGGTAGACTCAACTACCAAAGAGGATTCCTCGAACCAACATCATCCATAATTTCATCATTAAGGTTGGGGAGAGCTAAGGTCATGCCTAAGGAAAAACTCAGAATCCTCAGTACTGCCAACCCTTTAATGTTACCGACCAACCCTCCTTAAAGAATTGTTTCTTTGTATACCCAATTTGTGCAGAGGTAGCAGAGATGTCTTTATGCAAACCCTTATTGAAGGATTCTTCCTTAACCTTCTTTATCTTAGCCTTATCAACAAAATGATCAATGGATAGTTTGGATGCTTCTCTTTCAGCATCCTTTGCCATGCGCTCAGCTTGAGCAATATTTGAGTTAACCACAGACAAGGCATTATTATATTTATACCAAGCTTTTTTGACAGTCTTGATCTTTTCCTCCCAGTCCTTCTTCTCTGTCTCCAAACCTTAGTGGGAATCCAGAATAAATTTCCTAAGACCTTCAAAATCCTCCTCTACTTCTGCTGAAGAAAAACGTAGCAGATCATCCTTCTCCAGCATTTGGTTGTAATAAACCAGGAACTACAAGAAAAAAGTCAAGTCATTACAAGTCAGAGAAGACATGAAAAGTATCCGACCAACTTTAAACATGAAAACTTGCCAAGGCCAAGATTTGAGTAGCTCTTGCTGATAGTTGTGATCAGTACATAGATGCAGTAACAACTTTATGGTCTGGGAGGGTGCAAAACTTGTTCAACTTCCTAGACAATATAGGACTAAAGGCTATAAATGAGCCAACAACGAATGGGACCATACTGACCAAACCTTATTGATCGGAATCAACAACATTCTCAACCTTCTTATCGATAGGACTCCTCCTCAATCTCTTCAAAGGAGACTCATCACCCTTGTTGGTTGGGGGCTTCTTACCAACATCAATCTTCTTCTTCTAGGAAGCAGTACCAACTGGTTTCTTGGCACCAGTTACAGAGTCATCCTCCAAAAGGTTAGGAATTTTCCTTTTGCCCATGCTGAAAAAAAGAAGAAGGTTGGAATCAAAGGAAGAAGAAGTGGCACAAGTAGCAACTTCAATACCACGAGATTTCGTAGCAGAGGATGTGGACACCGGATACATCTCTAAATCAATTATGATTAAATGCACGACAGTTGTTGGCCGAGCTACAAAGGAAGTGATGGAATTTTTTTATTCTAGCAATACAAAAGATGATCGGGGATGCTCTTCTTTTACCCTTTGGTTCAAACCCCATATGAATTTGAGTTCTTCCAAATTAACTTCACCAGACTTGGGGCACTTTCTTTTACGTTCCTCTGTAAAAAAGCAATAAGCATAAATAATTATCATATATCAGAAAAGAAACCAACAAAGAAGGGAAAAAATTAAATTAAAAATATATCCCATTCCCTGATTAAGGGAACCTAGAACCCTGATAGGCCATTCCACCATCTAGTGGGGCATGTTTCTAGTTCTTAACTATTAAAGCATAACTCCAATAATGTCTATTGCAGTCAGACAAATTCAACACTAAAGCCCAATTAGTCGCTCTAATTTTCAAATAATATGTATTTTCTCTAGCAATTGACCATTTATAACATAACATAATCTTTATAATCCCAATATGGGTCTTATAGATTTCATTCAATCTATTCATACCATTGATAATTCTCAAGGTGTTTGGAGACACTCATGCTAGAACGGCGTCAAAATATTAGCAAAAATGAAGAAGAAAAGGATTAGGTGGAAATGAAAAACCACACTCTTCTATAAACAAAGTGGGGATCCAATGACCCCCATCTAAGGAATATACATCTAATGGCCTTTGGGGAACTTCTAAATCGACCCAAGAGTGAATTTAATGTTCTTCCCTAAATTCCTCGAGTATCAACATCAACTATATAAACCATGGTTTAGAAAGAAAGAAATGGGGAAAAATAAAGGAAAATAAAGAATTCTTACAGAAGATTCAGGATTCAGCAAGAACTGTCAAAAGAAAGGAGGAACGATGGAAAATGATCGCACAAAATCTTAGAGATGACTCATACTGTTTGAAAATTTGGGGTAAGGAAAAACCTGTAAAAGCCTCTTGCTTTCTATAGGTTGCCTAAAAAATAGCGAACAAAATTATTAAAGGTACCAACGATTGGCATTTCGACTGCTTCTTGAATAAGAAGGTTAAAAATACCCATTTACGTTGTAAGGTCGAACATCTATCACTACTGCCATGTTGATATCTTTATTATCGACATAAGCTCTTACTTCATTGAGATATGACTTTATTTCAGTTAGTTCATCACCACCACCATAATCTCCTCCTGCTATGCAATTGCATCTAAAAGAAATTATATTTAGATCTTCTACATGCTCCTTGGGCCTTGTAGGTAGGTCAGGATCCTCCTCGTTTTTGTTTTACCGAGCTCTTTTCTGGTCTATATTCCCTGTTCGAGGTGATCTTAATATCCTCCTAGGCTTCCAGTGCTCGCGGGCTTGTGTTGGTTTGAAATTCTTCTCCACATACTTATTAAGATTCCCTCTTTTTATGAGGGCCTTAATTTCATCCTTCAAGGCTAGGTAGCCTTTAGTCTCATGAATGTGATCCTTATAGATTTTTTTAAACTTTCTCTGGTCACTTCTTCCTCTAGGATTTCTTAACTTCTTCGATCACTTTATTTTGCCATATCTTCAGATCTCATCGAGGATGTGGTTTACTCTTACTATTAAGGGAGTATATTAATCAAAATTCTAGTATGGCCTCCCCTTGTTCGTCATCTTAGGACCATCTTTGGATTTTTCCTTTATACCTGAGCTGCTACTTTTTTTTCAAACTTTCTCTGGTTGAACTCTTTTGTAGGTACGGCTTCCTCTGCATGAATAATCTTTACTTCCTTAGCCAATGGCCAGTATAACTTCCCAGGAAATAGCCTGCTCATGATTACTGTAATGTTTATTTTCTAATTGTAGTCCACTACTTCTAATTTTTCAATATTAAACCTCGTAATATACTCTTTTCTCCTTTCATCCTCGCGTTAACAGATGTCTAACAAGTGAGCTACCCTCTTACTATGTTTTTCTCCGAAGCAAAAACTATTGACAAAGTGGTTGACTGGCTATTTAAACTCCAAGATTTCCCCTATTGGTAACTCATTATACAAAATTTGAGAGGGTTCTATGAGAGTTCTTGAAAAATCCTTGCAACACATTTCGTCAGCTTTAGAGAATATGTCACATGCTACTTTATATTGCTCAACATGGAAAATTTGATCTTATATCCATTTATACTTGGGAGTGATCACGAGAGGATTGAATTTTATAAGCGTGGGATAGCTAATCACGGAGGTTGGGAATGGATATCCTTAAACAAATCCCCTTTGTAGTGGATTTTTTATTTTGATGTGATCGCCAGACGGTCCTCTATTCTCTGGATGAATCCTCTCCATGGTTAAGCTTCATCTTCTACTTTATTGGTTTGTTCACGACTCTTGGTCGAGCTTTCTTCTCTTAGGCAAACCTACTCACACTTTTTTCATGCCCTGGTACTGCATCTTGAACTGTTCTCTTTTCTTTGATCCTGCCTCATGTATTCTACTCGTCTTATGCCTTATTTAGGGTATGAATGTTCTCCCCCATTCTCCTTCCCAACCTATCAAATATTGGTAGCTTGTTGATCCTCTCAGAGGCATTTATGCAATCGTTTGAATATGTTTCATCATCATCATCCCTAGTTGGCCTCATAGTGTAGGTTCTACCTAGTCGATAGAAGGATTACTCAGGCTCTAAGCCATGTGTTCCAACAGATATCTTTGTCTCAGATTTCAAATTTAGTCTACTAGGATTTCTCTTACCTTCTATCTCTGTATGGGGAATGAGGAGTTGATTCCTTGTGTTTACCTAGACTTTTCTCCAAAGATGGTGTTATTGGAGATGGATCTGGGTGGATTGATCGGCTCTATAAGTCCATCACACTATGGGTGAGTTGTCTCATATTTTCTTCATTAGCTTCCTCGATTTTAACCAAACCATGCAAGAATCCTGCTAGATCCCCTATTCTAATAGGGGTAGAGGGTGGTGCAGTTTTTTTTCCATGTTACTTTCTGGTTGTTCTGTAATTATTATAAAAATTCCTAAGAATTTGACTGAATTCTTGATAAGTTCACAGGCGGGCTTTATTTAGGATAGAAATGAAAATGTTTAGGTATGGTTTACAAGGAATTTGTTAATGGAAAGTATTTTAGCGGAGAAATCAAGTGAATTTGTTTATCAAACAAGAAAGATTGTTGTTACCAAAATTTGAGGAATTTTATGAGAAGAATCTAGATTTTCCACAACTAGAAATGAGTAATTGGATGAGAAATAATAAGCTTTAGTCATTTCCCATTGACGGTTCCATTCTGTTATTAACAAAAATGGTTTCAAGATTGGGTCTCAGTGAAATCCAATACGAGATAATAAAGAATAAACAAATAGTGTATGGAATCCAATCAGAGATAACAAAGAATAAATAAACAGTTTATGTAAATGAATTGAGATGGAGATTGTGATTGTGATAAGAAGATTAACACTAAGAGATACAGAGTTCAACACTCAAGAATTATCCTACGTCCACAGATGACCTTATTTCACTAGTATTAGATTAGTACAAAGGTGTAGTATCTTTGTCCAAACAATAGGAATTTTGGAATGTCAGACTATCTCATTTAATCGATAGGTTAGATGGATGATTGTCTTCCTTCCCCGATCCTTATGGGGGATCAGGCCTTTTATAGTGAATCCCTGTAAGGGAATGTCTTTTGTCTAGTATGGGAAAGGTTAGGGCATCTTGCTAATGGACCAATCTCAAATACTTTAATATTCCACCCATCAAGGGAAGGTTCTCCACATGCTGGCTATCTGAGATGACACGTATATATTGTTGGCCAATCACTAATGTTACAAGTAGTCAAGTTTCTTGACTGGCGTCCACCCAGATGAAAATGAGGCCCAACGTTTTGCTGAGCCGATGTCCCTCCTTAACATTTGTTCAGTCGGGGACGAGGTCTTTTACATTATTTAGTGGTTTTATACAATTCTCTTTGGAACATGAGTTTTTCTAAAAATATAGTATAACAAAGTGGGAGAGGTATTTCCACAGAAATCTTGCGGGCTGGAGTGGTGTTTTAAGAATAAAATGTGACTACTTTGCCAAGTCAGCTTTATCTAGCCCACACCAAATGGATTTTAATCACGAAATTCATTATTCAAAAAACTCTTAAGTAATAGTTCTTTGAAATTATTTGTGAGTGAGTGAATTCCTCCCATCGAGTAAGTTCTATATGGGCAGGTTTAATTTCAACGAATAAACTAATGGTAAACACTTAAACATAACTAATGATATCCTCACCGTCAGAGTCGCTGGCATTAGATGTGGGATTAAAATCCCTAGGCTATTAAATTATATATGACGCAAGATTCCCAAACTATTCGGAGAACACAATTGAAAGATGAAAATTTGTCTACTTCGGGGTGGTGTGATTTAATCTCCAATTAAGAATTCTCACTTCATAAGGAAACTAGGATGCTCAAAGGGTTTAATTTTTTTATTAGCGGGAAAACGAAGATAACTTAAAATTTAATCGAATCACATGACATTTATACTAGTAAACAGCTAGTTCCAAATCGTAATGGGGGAACCAAAAAGGGTTCTAAAAGGTTATTGTTTTGGGTAATCATTTCTATATGATAATAGGTAAAAATGAATTGGGTTTCAAAAACTACACCAAGGCATTCCAAGACAATAAATTTTAGCTCTGACTTAAGACTATGGATACTAAAAGGGATTTAATGTATTCAAATATAGTTTTGGGGACTTTTAGGCTTGTCGATGGGATAAACTCAATCCGGTGCAAGTGGATCTACAAGAAGTTAGAAGGTAGATGAATAGGAAGGTGGTAACTTTCAAGTCAAGGCTCATAAAATAGTTACTCATAAAGAAAGGGATTTATTATTAGTAAACCTTCTCATCGTTATCCATGTTAAAGTTTATCTGGATTCTTTTAGTGTCAAGACTACATTTATAAATGATTGTCTTGACATATACAAAGTATAAAGTCAGGAAAACCAAGTGCGTTAAGATTGTGAGATCAATTTATGGACTTAAGCTAACATCATGGTCTTGGAACATTCAATTTGATCCGTAAATGAGGTTTATGATTTAGATAAAGTCCGTAATAATACTTGTTTGTATAGGAAGAATGACGAAAACATAGTGGTATTTCTAGTACAATATGTAGATAATATTCTCCTAATCATAAACGAGATGGGTGTATTATCTTGCATAAGAGTGTCGTTACCCATGTAGCGCAATATAAAATTCTGAGGACAAGCTAGTTACATTATTACGATAAAACTTTTTCTAGATTGGATAAAAATTATGTTGGACTTATATCAATATTATACTCACAATATTTGCGTGCGAGATTCCATGAAAGGATTTTTTTTAAAGTTTGAAATCACCCTGTCTAGGGATTAGTGTCCTAAAACACTTTATCAATTGGAAGTAATGAGGAACATACATTATTATTCAGTGGTTTCCAACCTCATTTATGCTATATATTGTGTTTTAGATTGAATATATGTTATGCCATTAGCATGGTCAGCAGATCTCAGCCGGATTGTCTTATACCTTTTAGGTACAAAGAATTTTTTTCACTCAGATAAGGATTCCATGTTTTCTACCTCCAAATATATGTTTACTATAAGAGGTGGAGATGTAAATTAGAGGAGTGTAAAGAAACATTGCATTACTGACTCCACCATGAATGCCAAAGTAGATGCCACTTCGAAGGCAGCTGAAGAGGCTATATGGCTCGGGAACTTCCTAAGTAACTTGGGTTAGGTGTCTTCAAGTGAGATTGGCTATTACACCTTTTAGCGTTCATGTCATTAAATTACAAGTTTGAAAGAACGCGTAACCCATAATAAGGTTAAGCACATTGGGCATAGGTTTCATCAAGTTCAAAAAATTGAACAACGTAGGTGATAAGATTATGATCAAGGTTGTATTGGATAACACCCGGTTAATCCTTTTATAATTAGGGATACAGAGTCCTAAGTATGTGGGTTTGGAGTTAGATGCATATGTGCATGGCTGTAAGACTAAGTGGGAGATTATTGGGGTTTTACTCTTAAAATCATGTATATCATTTACTTTTTAGTAAAAGTGTGACAGTTTGTATTGAAATAAGAATCATGTTTGTAAGAATGCTTTATATTTAGGGTTACATATATTGTATACCATGTCGATCAATTGGACTTAGTATGAATTTCGGTGAGTTGGGTTTAGCCTGATTATAGGAGATCAAAATTATGATTCTAGTACAATTAAAAAATTTATAACCCAGATAGGGAGTGGCATCAAATCGATAAAGTTACATGTGAAATCTCAGTAGTTTATCTCAAATTACGAAAATTTATCTAATGGTCCAACAATTTGTGTGATAGTTTAAAGAGGATTGTGACCAGTATATTTAGGAATGTATTGAACATAACCACTAGTGAGATTCAAGCCTAAGTGCTAACAATATTAAACTTGGGAACTCTCACAGACTTTTCAAATAATGCATAGGTTCTTAATCGAGAGGGTTATGAAGAATTGGAATACTTACACAATTATTAATTTGATTATTATAGGTGAGATTCAATTTTAGACTGGATAAATAGAATCCTTAAAGTTGGGAAATTATTGTGTGTGTACGTCTGAGATCATAATTCGGAGGAATCTGTGTCCAAGAAAGATTTTGGTTTGTGATACCTCCTTAATAAACTTATTTCAACCAGTAACCCGTTCGGTGGAATTTATAATCCGGTAGAGTATCAAATGAGTTAAGTCTGTGAATCAATATGTATATAAGATTTTAATTAAAATCTATTAACGGTGAATTGATTTGACCAAGAGGGTATTATATACTTGAGAATCATATTATGCACTATCCAACTTTGCAAATAAGACCTTTTCATACAGAGTGACTTTGAGATAATTAAATTGGAATGCAGTCATGATTATTTATTGGAATTAGTCATGATTAAATAAAGAAATGAAATATATTACAGGGATGTAATTTGGTATTTCGGAGTATTTATTTAGAAGCCAATTTAATTATTTAGTTTTGGGCCCTTAATAAAGACCTTACCCAAGTAATAGGCCCAAATATTTTGTAAATCTAGTTTATCCCAATTCAATGTCTTATACCTATATATAAAGGTGGACATTAGGGTTTCAAACTTTAGATCCATTATGGAGGATTAAAGAAGGAGAGAGAAAAAATAATATTCATATTTTTATGAAACGGTGAGAAGATAGAAATGATTTCTCTAATATTTCACCAAAATTTTTTTTCTTCGGGAGTGCCCCCACAAAAGGCTTATTTAGGATGGATTATACACTAGAATATTCGAGGCCTTAGGTGGACTCTAGAAAGGTTTTAGGATACCTTGGGATGAAAGAATATCATCATTTTCATCAACATATTTCTCCTCATTCCGATCACTAAAAAGATCCCCTAAGGTATCATGATTCATATCCCTAGGTTTATGCTTTAAACCGAGTTCTTTTTTTTCCTTTCCAATGCATTATTAATCAAAGTTTTTTGGCTGAAATATTTCCGCATTCCTGTCAGTCCCAATTTTAAATAATTTACACATTATTGAACTATGTATATTTGGTGTTTCTAGTGTGTGTGATATATTTACATTATTTTTATAAGTTTTACTCAACTTATGTTATAACTCCATATTTTTTAGTAAAATTTAGCTTGTACACAACCTATATCTTTTCTCATAATGAACTTATTTTGAAAATTAAGTTCAATAGTCATGAGAACAACCAAGATTCGATGAGTAATACAAGCAGGGACCCACACCAGGAGAGGGATGGAACATCCATCTCTTGTGAATTAGACGAAGTTTCCCTTATCATGAATCGTGGAAGAAGTTTAACCCCAAATAAGTTTGTGGATCATTGATTGAAGATTTATGGTCTTAAGATATGCCCCACCTACCACGTTCGTTAGTAACACTAAAATATGGTCATATGGATAAAGGCACATATGTGCAGGAAATTCTCATTTAACTTGGCGACATCACTCAAAAATGATCTGAAAAATCACTCGCGGGACCAATCAAAATCCTAAATAAACTAGTTGAATTCGTTGCCACGAAATTCATCACCAAATGTTCACACATTAAGAGGATGGATGATATCTCATGCTCAAGAAGTCACCATAAGGAGCCATTAAGGAAAATGCTCATTAATAATGGGAGGTACACAATGAGGCAAATGATTTATCTAACCAGGTCGTCATAGATTCCTTCAAGATTAGACTGCCTGAGGACTCGATGTAATACCAGTCCTTGACGAGAAGAAAGTGAGAATGAATGATGATCCAAATTCTTAGATAGAAAAGTGTTCCAAAGTAGAATATGTGTTTATCTAAAGGGAATATGGCGTAAGCCAATCAAAGACGAGTGGCAATGGCGCTAACGAAACATTTCCAAAGAAGGGGTAAAGAAGCTAACTAATGCTTAAAATACTATGGATAAAGTCGATTCAACCATTTTCTATTAAGATATTAACATTATGTTCAACGATCCAATTGCAAGATCCTCTTAGGATAAATGTTAAGAAGTACTTCAAGTAGATGAGGTAATGTCTGAAGACCCCTCAAAGAGAAACACTGCAATGAAGTTCTTTAATCACAAGGGTCATGGTCAAAAGACTGAACAATGTAAGTATTTCAAAGACTCATTTGTAGGATCTAGTCCAATCCTAACAACTCTAAGGCTGTGTTAAAAAAAAGTAGAGAAATAAGAAAGATATAGCCAACCAAACACCAGATAATGCCTACACAATGCTACGGATGTACACATGTTCACTATGATCCATAAAGAATCCATCCCAAATCAGATCAAAGGAAATTCAATAAAAATGTAAGTAAATAAATTAGCTTGTGGTAAAGTCATTACAGATCAATTCATGTAATCCCATGATTAGAAAATGCTATTGCCATTGATCATATGAAGCACACCATAGTTACCAAGAAAATAAATATTAGGAGTTAGAAGCCCCCCCCCCCCCCCCTAAAACCCCCACACAGACACATCACGAAAAGCTAGTTATTATAGTGAAAATAGCCAAGTGGGATGTAAAGAAACTTTTGGTTGATTGAGGATGCTCGTCTAAAGTCATGTGCCTTAAATAATTAAATAAACTCGGCATCCGTATGAAAGATCTTAAGTAGTCCATTGTACCATTGGTCATATTCGCTAGAAAGATGCCCATGCCATTGGGGAAAGTCTTCTTACCGTTTAGAGCAGGGGGAATATCAATTAAGTTTGTTCCCTCCACTTATTTCCAGAAGCTCAAAAGCATTACCGATCAGGGGCAATAAAGATAAGTAGAAAACATGCCAATGCTCGGCAATGCTTCATCGTAGTTGTGTGGTAAAAAAAATACCAGATGGGGGTGACCAACAATCATGATAAAAGTATAAAAATAAATTAGAGAAAATAAGATTTACGTGGTTAGGGAATTGATGGCGTACATCCACATGGATCTAATGGAGTTTTACTGTAAACTTGAGTAAGGGTGTCTCATTTCTATAGACTTAAGGGGTTACAATTGTATAATTCATATACTTTTATAGTTTGATTAACAATAAAATACTTCTTTTT
This sequence comes from Sambucus nigra, assembly GCA_949130495.1. Taxonomy (NCBI): domain Eukaryota; kingdom Viridiplantae; phylum Streptophyta; class Magnoliopsida; order Dipsacales; family Adoxaceae; genus Sambucus; species Sambucus nigra. Next base: position 214,176,057 of record OX422214.1, on the reverse strand, counting down.
AAAATAATTGATTTCTACTCTATCTTTGACTCTTGTTGTCTTTTATCTTACTAGATTGGGTATGGAACATCATCTTGATCGACCAACTTACCATGTGTCGTATTATAATTAGGGGGCATTTTTTGACCCAACAATATCCCCCTGCTCGTAGTTCAATTTACATTTATTTTAAGATGAGTCGGGAGTTGGTCCTTAATCTATTCAATATGTGTAGTCATAATTATGAATTAGAGTAGTGGAATATAGTTGTTGGTCAACTTTTTAATCTTCTTTGGTTGACTTGTTTTCTATTCCTTAGATGAATCCTAAGCTTCAGTTAAGGGATATTCAATCTATATGTGGATTGGACTAGAGCATGTCTAGGGGCCTATGCACCACAATTGTTAATGGGTCTATTGGTGTTGATACGAAAATTAGTCAACAGGCATGGACTAATTATATAAAGACACGTGCCATCTTATGTAGAAAATACATATGCTCACCGAGCTACTCAGCGTCTCGAGCTACATAGCGTGCCGACCTACTCAACATGCAGAGCATCTAGTCAGGAAGATCAAGCAACAATTGTACATTCAATGAACATCGGATTTAATGAACATTCTTATTGTACATATGTATGTGTATATTAAACAACAACACATCGTATATTCATACTGATAGCCCCAAGGCTATAAATACATTGTACACCCCCCATAACGGGGTAATCAGTCTCTTGTAATCATCATCGAGATTAAGGCAAACATCGGCAATACAAATAGTGGACGTAGGTCATTTTCATAAGGCTAAAACACTTTAAAAATCTTTTGTCTTATTTCATATTTATGTGTGATTAATTAATTAGATCGAATCTAGTTTTTTACATCAACAGATTGGCGCCGTCTGTGGGAAGCGACTGTCAATAGCGTTTTTCACCCAAAACTTATCACCAATGGCTGAGATCCCAGAATCCAGTAATAGGAACAATATCGGGGTCCCTCCAAACCCCTCTGCTCCCTAAACTATCTATGGGAAAAGTAGCTAATTTAGCCCAAGGGAAAACGGCTATGCAAGAGACCATGCGTCAACTCATTCAGACTGTTCGTAACGGATCACCTGCCAAGTTAGGTCAACGAAGGGTTTAGAGAAACACCCATCTGCCATCGTCAAGAACCAGACGTACACTATTCCTGAATGTTTCACAGCCCAGGCACAGTGATTCTCATCATACTGAGAGATCCAACGATCCTTCATATCAACCTAGAAGGACTTTATCTGTAAGAGCTACAGATTCTCAATAAAATGTTACCTTAACTCCTCAGAGAACAAGCGCGTTGGAAAGGTTGAGCAGAGTCTCCCCCTTTGACTGTTTGGGTCCTAGGAGGCATAGAAATCCCCCTAGGATTGCGTCGAGGAATTCTTAACGACTAAACGATCTAAGGAAAGGTTCTGCCCAATCACACCTAGCAACTCGTGGTGACAGATCCCAAGAGGATAATTCAGTGCGCTCTGTTGCTCGGTCTAATAGGCATGACGTTAGGAATGATGCGTGGAAAGGGTCCATTCAGAGATTGGAAGACCGGCTAGGGGAAATGGCTAAGGCCAAGAACCCTCTCCAAAGAACTTTTATCCAAGGATCACCCTTTGTCTAGGCAATTGTGTATTTTCCCACACCATTAAAATTTAAAGCTACGGTAGTGACGCCTAAATATGATGGCAAAATTGATCCCGTCCTCCACATAGAGCAGTACCAAGCTGCTGCTAATATCTACGCAGTTCCCGATGAGATGAGGTGCAGAGCATTCTCAGGAACTATCATTGGGTTAGCCCAGATATGGTACAACAAACTTACTTGGGGAAATATTGATACTTTCCATCAGCTGGCAGATCTCTTCATAGGTAATTTCTGCTTCAGTGTGAAGCCTGTTAAGAGAGTAGCACACTTACTGAGTGTAAGGCAAAAAACAGGAGAAAGTACCAGGGATTACATTTACTCATTTTAATAATGAGAAACTTGAGGTGATTGACTATGAGGAGAAGACATCAATAACAGATCTGATGAGTGGTCTGTTACCTGACAAGTTATATTATACATTGGCCAAAGATCCCCCCAAATCCATGGCAGAACTGATGGCAAAAGCAGCTAAGATTATGAACGCCGAAGAGGCTATGGCTGCAAAGAAGACTGTTGACACTAAAGCAGAGATCAAGGCTGAAGGTACAACGGAGAAGAAGGATCAAAAGCGCAATGGTAACGACAAGCGATTAAAAGGAAAGGAGGCGTTCGAGCAGTTGAAGAAGTGTGGGAACTACACTCCTTTAAAGGAGAACATAAACCACATTCTGGAGGAGATTAAGAATAGCAAGGAACTAACTTGTCTGGAGAAAATGAGGACTGACCCGGATAAGAGGGATAAGTCCAAATACTACGAATTCCATAGAGATCATGGACAGACGACCAATCGTTGCATAGCTCTCCAGAATGAAATCGAAGCACTCATTAGGCGTGGAAAATTGAGTAAATTTATTGATCGCCAGTATGGTGAGAAGACCAACGAGAAAGGAAGATAAAGGTCCAAATCTTCGCGCCGAACAAGAGATGACAAATAGAGGGACCACGAAGACAATCTAGAAGAAGACCCCGACCTCCCCAAAAAGCCAAGGCAACCTGAACGTGAGGTATTCTCAATCCATTTTGGATCATTTGAATGTAATGTGATTACAGGTGGCGATGCAGGGAAAGAGATCATACTTATGAAATGAAAGCTTACCTCAAAGAGACCCAAGCTTGTTCTTACATACAACGCATAAATTTGGCGAAGGACGATCACCCAAGGAAAGTGAACAAGGATAAACGGGTTATCAGTTTTCCAAAAATAATCTTGTAGGTGTACTGTATCCTCACGACGACCCCTTGGTGGTCATAATGAGAATGAAGGACGTGGTGATTTCACGCGTATTGATAGACAATGGTAGCTCTGCGGACATCATGTTCTACCCCTATTTCGATAGCTTGAATTTAAAAGATAGCCTAATTGGAGCCATACCATAGGCCCCTGCTCGGCTTTACCGGCGAAAAGGTTTTTCAACTTGGGACGATCAAGTTAGACATGATCATTGGAACCTATCCCGCTTGCAGAATAAAAATAGTACATTTTTTCATAATGGATAAGAATGTCCAATCAGCCTACAACATAATCATAGGGAGAGTAGGCTTGAAGAAATTTAAGGCAGTGCCATCCATGGTACACCAATGCTTGAAATTTTTGACCAACTTCGGGGTTAGAATTGTGAAAGGAGGCCAAAAAGTAGCTCGGGAATGCTAATATTCATCTGCCGAACAAGAGGTACTGGAGGACACCAGGAAGAAAACCACCACCTACTAGGTGGATGAGTCTGAAGATGCAAAAGTTGAGACTTTGGACCCTAGGGATGAGTCCCAGATTGTGAAGGGTTAGGTCGTCGAAGCTACGGAGAACGTTATTCTGGACGATGAACGACCCGAATGGACAACTCAAATTAACGCTTCACTGGATCCGTTAATAAAGCAGGAACTTGTGGCATTTTTACGGCAAAGAAATCAAGCTTTCGCATAGAGTCATGAAGACATGCCAGGAATAAACCCTGCCTTCCTATGCCATGAGCTCAACATTAATAAGGAGATCAAGCCAGTGAAGCAACGAAGAAGGGTCTTTATCCTAAAGAAGAACCAAGCCATCCAGGAGGAAGTTGAGAAGCTACAAAAGGCCTTTTTCATTGAAGATGTCAAATATCCTGATTGGCTAGTCAATATCGTGATGGTGAAGAAAAAAAATAACAAGTGGAGGATGTGTGTAGATTTCACAGATCTTAATAAAGCCTGCCTAAAAGATAACTTTCCATTGCCCCAAATTTATCAGTTGGTGGAAGCTACCTCAGGGCACGAGTTATTGAGCTTCATGGATGCTTACTCCGACTACAACCAGATTAAGATGAAACCAGAAGATAGGGAGAGTACTTCGTTTATTACCCCAAGGGGAATATACCCTATAATGTTATGCCCTTCGAACTTAAAAATGTAGGTGCTACCTACCAGAGGTTGATGAACAAAGTTTTTGCAGAGAAAATTGGCAAAAACATGGAGGTTTACGTCGACGATATGATAACTAAGAGCAAGAAAGCCACCGACTATCTAGCTGACCTCAACTAAACCTTCAATCAGTTGGAGAAATATCATATGAAGATGAACCCGACGAAATTCATATTTGGTGTACAAGAAGGCATGCTCCTCGGATATATTGTTACTCAGTGAGCCATTGAAGTGAATCCAGAGAAGATCAAAGCTTTGCTCGAATTATGATCTCCAACTATGAAGAAGGAAGTGCAAAGCCTCTTAAACCGTGTTGCAGCTCTTAACAGGTTTGTGTCGAGAGAAATGGACAGATGTCTCCCATTCTTTAAGATTCTCAGAACAACTTTCGAGTGGAAGGATGAGTGAGAGAAGGCATTTCAAGAATTGAAGAAATATTTGGGGACACCTCCACTGTTATCCAGGCTGGTGATGGGAGAAAGATTATACTTGTATCTGGCTGTCTCGGAGAGCACAGTGAGTTCACCGTTGATAAGAGTGGAAGATGGATTTCAAAAATCAATGTATTACACCAGCAAAGCCTTCCGAGGAGCAGATATTAGATATCCAAGGCTGGAAAAACTAGCATTATCTCTCATAGAGGTGAGCAGGAGAATGAAACCTTATTTCCTGGCCCATACAATAGTTGTGTAAACTAATATGCCACTTAAACAGGCCTTGCACAAGCTAAAAAAATTGGAAGACTGATGTACTGGACGGTCGAACTAGGCGAGTATGATATTATTTATGATCCAAGGTCCTCACTCAAAAGGCAGGCGGTAGCAGATTTTATTACGGAATTCACTTACCCAGATATCTCCGATGAACAAGGGTCTAATGCAGAACAACTAGTAGATATTAGGGAATCATCAAAGACTACCCCCGATCAACTCCTATCAACAGATGTAACGATGGGGACAAGCACCGAGAAGCAAGAACCATCAGACAACAGCCCAGTAGTGGAGAATGATAAGAGGAAGTACCAAATATTCCATCAGGGAATCTTATCAGATCAAGAGTTTGATAATGGTATACCTGTGTGGAACTTCTATGTTGATGGCTCTTTATGTGCAACAGGAAGTGGAGCCAGAATAATTCTTAACATCCCTGACAGATTAGATGTCAAATACGCTTTATGCTTTAAATTTAAAGCTTCCAATAATGAGGACAAATATGAAGCCATGATTGTGGGACTCAGTTTAGCAAAAATGTTGCATACAGAACAAGTCACCGTGTTTAATGATTTGCAATGAATTGTACATCAAATTCTGGGATTGTATGCAGTGAAAGGAGACTTGATGTCACGATATCACGCCAAAGCTATGGAGATTATGTCCACCTTTATAGTAGTTCAGTTGATCAGAATACCAAGATTATAGAAAGCGAGAGTTGACTCACTAGTTCGGTTAGCTTCAGTTACTCGCACCGAGCAACGAAGAACGATTCCTATCGAGATACTGAAAGGACGGAGCATAGATGATGATTTAATAGTGAAATTCATTACCCCAGATATGGGAACATCCTGGATGGACCCCATCCGGGCATACATCAAGGAAGGGATTGTGCCAACTGACCAACTTGAAGCCAAGAGGCTAAAGTTTAAAGCTGCTCGATATGTACTAAATAATGGCATTTTATATAGAAGGGGTATCATAATAGGTCTACAGAGATATGTGCGTCCTTAAGAAGTGAAAGACCTGATTGAAGAGGTTCACGAAAGATTTTATGGAGCTCATGTGGCAGGTCGGGCTCTCCTACGGTGGATAACGATGCAGGGATATTATTGGCCGACGATGAGAGTTGACTGCACAGCCTATGTGAAGAAGTGCGATAAATGCTAATGTTTTTCTCCCGTTCGAAGAACTCCCCAGGCATTGTTAACACCCATTACTTCCCCCTGGATATTTTCTATGTGGGGCATGGACTTGGTTGGGCCTCTTCCAACCACCAAAGGAAGATTCAAATATTTGGTAGTCGCTGTTGATTATTTCACCAAGTGGGTTGAGGCGGAACCTCTCATTGACATGACGTACGAAAGGGTTTACCAGTTTGTATGGAAAAATATTATTTGTAGGTATGGTCTGCCACATGCCATTATCACTGACCATGGAACCCAATTTGATAATGAGGAATTCTCTGCATATTGTCATCAATCCAAAGTTCAGAAGATTCATTCTGCACCGGGCCATTCCCAAAGCAATGGGCAAACTGAAGTGACGAACAGGACTCTACTGAACGGCTTGAAGAAACAACTGGATGAAGCAAAAAGAAATTGGATTAATGAGCTACACTTTGTGCTATGGGCATATCGCACAACACCCCGAACAACCACTATAGAATTGTCCTATATGCTAGTCTTTTGAAGCGAAGCAGTTATTCCCGTTGAATTGGGCCTGCCTACACATAGGGTACTCAATTTCAACTCTCTTGTAAGTGATTTGATGAGGCGCTTAGACCTGGACATGCTCAAAGAAGTTAGATAAGATGCGGCAATCAGAAACGCAGCCTACCAACAGAGAACAACCATGTTCTACAACAAAAGAGTGAAGAAATGTGAACTCAGGGAGGGGGATTATTTGCTCAAAAAGGTGATTCAGAAGCATAAAAAGTTAGAGGCCAACTGGCATGGGCCCTACCGAGTAACTACAGTTGTTCGCCCTGGGACTTACAGAATAAAAACCTTAAAGGGAGAAGAATTTAAAAATGCATGGAATGCGGAGCATTTGTGCAAGTATTATCAGTAATACAGATTTACATGTACACTTTTCTCTTTAAATGAATAAAAGTGTGGGTTTTTCCATATTCCTTTTTGGTTTAATTTTTATTCGAGTACTAGTGCTACACACTACATCAGCAACCACCAACTCCAGTTGGTCGGCACCAATAAATTTGACCAACAAAGTTGGCATAACAATCATACAAGGAAAAGCCTGTTTGATCACGGATGATCTCAAGGGACATCGCAAACTAGACAAGAAGATGGGTGACCTCACGGGGCATCCACTGTCTAAGCACCAAGGTAATCCTAATACGATTACTACAACTAAGCAGGAACATGGGATGAAAATCACTCCATCGCTTAGGCACTAATGGGTGACAAGTCACTACATCTAGGCAGCAAGTGGGGCAAGCTCCATTATCTAGGCAAAACAGGACAAGTTGTCCCTATATATATATATATATATATATATATATATATATCCATCAACAAAAAATGAGATACACGTCTCACAAAGTATTTCCAAGGAAATAAAACTTGCACAAAGACTAATTTGTATTCATTAAACAAAAGCAGATTACATAAACATGAATTTTGATTCATTAAATACAAATTTCCTATTCTATGGGTTTCTTTCCCCCTGATTTTGATGCAGGTTCCACCCCAGCTGGAGGGTCATCTAACGCATAGACAGAATTGATAAAATTCATATCTTGTAGCATTCTGACGTTGCTTGGACATGGTCGATCAAAAAAATATTGAGGGCGAGATATCTCAAACTCTGAATGAAGTTGGTAATCACCAAGATACTGAGAGATCAAACACCGAGGAGTGGCACGAGCTGGAATCCAGCTGACATCGAGTTTAAATGGAGGAACAGGCAAATCAAGTAATCCAGGCTCACACCAATCCCACAAGGATAGTCCTCGATCAATTTTTATCACACATGAGGCATTCAACGATCCCTGTTTGTATCCCTCGTTGTTGGATAATTGCAACCGAGCATCGAGATGGCATAAAGTTTCATTGTATCCTACCATCCAAAATTCTCTAGGCTATTTGTGAAATTGATAAGTCAATCTCTCAAGCTGCTCGTGGAGCTTCTTCACCAAAATTTTTTTACTTTCCAGTGCAGAGCTTTGGATGGAGAGTTGGTCGATAAGACTCTGAATTTTTCTAGACATTTCTGCCAGGGCTTGATTTTTTGTTGTTAATTGAACGGCTTGATTTTCTAAAGCCAGTTGGATCCTTGTCTCTTCAATATTAATTCGACCAGCCTTTGCTCGGCCACGGGTAGAAGGATCTGCTCTACTACGAGCAGACAGGGTAGGTCCGATTTGTTTCAAAATCTCCAACTCTTCTCTAAAGGCAGCATTTTCAGTTTCTAAAAAGGAAAAACCTTCATCATTTACTGGAACTAAGGCTCCCGAAGAAGAGGAAGAAGCAAATCTGAATTGCTTCACTTCCTCTTACAACGTAATATTCTCTTATTTTAGTAGCTTGGCAATATTCCTGTGCTCTTCAATCTCAATTTTCAGCACACTTTCCCTTTCGTCATGGGCAGAGATGAACTTGTCATAGCCCCTGTCAACACTCAACTATTGGTATTTTTTTCTCATAACCTTCGTGTAAGAGTGCAATGGTTTCTTTGTGCTGAATTTGGAGTTCCTCAATCATCCCTTGAAGGTCTTCAATCATTTCGTAATAGGCCACATTGTTGGCCACAACACGATCAAGCAAACACTTTAAGTATTGGTATGCATCAACTGCTCGCTCAGAAGAATTGGGTCTAAGGATATCAATTATTTAGGCCTCAGTAACATCTGCATGTCCCGCTTTGAAGTAATTATTAAATTTTTTCATCAACTCAGTGTCGTGAGCTGATAAGAGTTCCATCCTGACAACAAACTAGCAAGAAAAAATAAAACACATCAACAATGATAAAGACAAGAGCAAGTCAAAGAGAAATTCATATTAGACGACAACAACCCATTTTATTGATCATAAGAGGAGAGATTACAACCAAAGTTACAAGAAAAAAGGAAAAGCAGAAGAACAAAATAAATAAAGAGTTGAGCAACGCTATACCTTCTCCTTGTTTCCTATAACACCATCAACAGGTTTGGACGAAGGAGTTGATTTATCGAGAGGTATTTGGTGTTGCTCGGTAGAAGCTAATGATTGCTGAACTTGCTCGGAGGGTTGAGGAGCAGTAGCAACAGGGACTTGTTCTACTATCATCATGGAAGACTCATCAGATGCAGCTTCATCCTTTTCTTCTTCGTCAATAGTAAGAGGAGGGCCATGAGTGTTTTTGAAATAACTCAGAATCATCCGCAACACTCAACTCTTTTAATGTTACGATCCATCCGTCCCTGAAGTACTTCAGACTTGCATACTCCATCTGGTAAGTAATAGCGGTTAAGGTTCTGGTCCATCCCTTGTCCTAACCAGACCTGAAAGATTTCTTTACCGCAACCTTTCTCTTCGCCTTCTCATAAGAAGCACATTCCTCAGTAAGCCTCACCTTCTCCTCAAGGTCTTTCTTACACCTTTCAGCCTCTTCAAGCTTTCCATCAGTCTCTTTCTTACTGACAGCGGTGACCTTTAATTTTTCCTCCAACTCCTTGGAGGCACTTATGGCTCGATCACGAGTCAACTCTTTAGATAGAATTTTCTTCTCTCAAGCAGCTTTATCTTCCTCGTATTTCTTTTGGGAGTCCTTCAAGGATTGAGACAACCTAGGAAAAGCTTCTTCAATCCCAATGGAGGAGTTTGAATCCTTGATAGCCTCATCCTTCTCCAGGAGACTATTAAAACACGTCATAAACTGAAAAATAAAAGAAGCTTAATTTAGAACATGAATACATTAGGTGGAAATGAAGTGATAGGGATGATGATACTTACTGACGCGATATATTGGGCCGCTAAATCAACGACCTTCTCCCGTGAATGGGAACCCCCAGCAACTAGATACTCCGAAATGGTCCAAGACTTAATCAAACTCCTGGATGAACTCGGGGAAATAAAAGCTGGAGCGCTAGTTCCCGAGGAAGGACCCCTAATATCAGAAGGTCGAGAAACAGTTTCTACAGGTTTTTGTGCAAGACCTCTCCTCAGTCTCTATAAAGGAGCACCTTTAATCAAAAGTGCTGCCTCTTCTTGCGTAATAGTAACACCTTCAATCAGAGGTGCTACCTCTTTTGGGACAGTAGGTGGTTTCCTACTGACCTCCTTAACAAGGGAAATTGTTCCTTTGGATGGAGAACTATCCATTTTCTTCGTCCCTTCAGCTGTGATATCCTCTTTACTCTTCTTTGCCCCATCAGTTCCAGACAAAGAACGCAAGCATTCTCCTCTTCTTCATCATTAAATCAATAATAGTGGTATTAAAATCAGAAGAAGGTTCTTCGGCACTTGCTCGAGATGCTGGTACTTGATTAAGATCGATTATCACAGGAGGGGCAAGAGGACGAGCAATGAAAGAAGAGGTGGTTTTTTGTATCTCACCAAATAAGAAGCAGCTCTAACATGCTCCCCATCAACTGATTGATGCAAACCCCAGATGAGTTTCAAATTTTTTATATTAATGTCACTCTCCTTTGGGGGCTTTCTTTTGTTATCAACTGCAAAAAAAATAATAATAAATAAAATATCAGTGGCGCATTTCAACAAATATAAACACAGCTAAATCAAGAAAATTCAAAACCACCTATCCCACTGCCATAAAGTGGACATCTGGGACCTTGGTACACATCATTTCCTTTTAATGTAGGGTGTTGCCAATTTTTCATCACAGCACCATGATCAAAATAGTCCCTATTAGCATTGGGAAGATTGACTACTACAGCTCTATTGGAAAACCTAGTTTTTAAATAAAATGTGGTATCACTGGTAACCCATTTATAACAAAACATAACTTCAAGGATCCCTAAACGAGTCCCATGAATCTTGTTTAACCTATGTACGTCATTAACTACCCTCTATGTATCTGGAGCTAATCTTACAGGCACAATATCAAAATATTGGCAAAACTCCAGACACAAGGGATTAGGTAGAAAAGAAAAGCCACATTCAGCTATGAAAAGTGAGGGAAACCAGTGTCCCTCAGCCAGAGAAAATAAATCAGATGGAGAAGGAGGTTCTTCTAGAATAACCCAAGAGGGAATTGCAAAATCAGCTCAAAATTTATCCAAAGATTCGACAAGATAAACCATGATGACTAAAGCAAAGAAAGAATAAAGAAAAAATTCTTACAGAAAATTGAGAAATCTGCTAAGGAAGACGATAGAAAGAACGATAGTATAAAAAAAAGAGTGAGAAAACACAGAGTTTAGAAATTAGGAGGTAAAAAGTAGATGATGATCTTTTTCTACCGCTTTTAAATACCTTGCATCGGGAAGAAGAAAAAGAAATGATTACTAGAAAAGGCAATTTCATTTTCGGCGGTTAAAAGATGAAAAGGACGCAAATACCCAAGCGTTTATCGCAGATTCAAAATATTTACAAATTTGCCATTTCGCGCTCAAATGACGAGACTAGAGGTAAAATTCCTAAGTGTTGGAGATCTGTAAGTAATCAAGACGTACAAAGGTACTCGAGCAACTTTCGAGTAAAATATTCCACACTCTCATATCAAAACTCATTTGTGAAACATTGGGGGCTCCTTTTGATACGAAAATTAGTTAGTAGACGTGGGCCAATTATATAAAGACACGTGTCATCTTACGTGGCAAATACATATGCACACCGAGCTACTCAGCACCCCGAGCTACATAGCGTGCCGATCTACTCAACATGCAGAGCATCTATCTACGAAGGTCAAGCGATAATTGTACATTCAATGAACATCGAATTTAATGAACATTCTTATTGTACAGATGTATGTGTCTATTAAACAACGACACATCGTCTATTCATACTGATAGCCCCAATGCTATAAATACATTTTACACCCCCCATAATTGGGTAATCAATCTCTTGTAATCATCATCGAGATTAAGGCAAACATCGGCAATACAAACAGTGGACGTAGGCCATTTTCATAAGGCTGAACCACTTTAAAAATCTTTTGTCTTATTTCTTATTTATCTGTGATTAATTAATTAGATCGAATCTAGTTTTTTACATCAACAATTGGGTTACCTTATTTCGTATTATAAATTGGGGTCAAACCCTTTGAGTATTACAGATCAATGAAATAAAGAATCTCTCTCCCTCTAAATTCTCTCTGTGCCCCTTCTATTTTACAATACGTTATGAGCACAAAAGCTCTCAAGCTTGTTATTTTTGTACATAATATTTTTTTTCTTTTCATCCCCCTCTTTTATACTAGAGTTTTCTAACATGGTAGGAAATATTGTTACAACACTGAATATTTAGTGGGTGGATTCAAAAATTCGAGTGCAATATATCTTCAACTCCACTAATAATAGATTATACCAGCTTAAGTCTTGCTCTGGAAGCACCTTGTCAAATGGAAACAAATGGTAAGATGAGATGGATATGTGTTATACCAATTAATAAGGTGAAATTTTTTCCTTTTATGTTGCTTTATATAATCGATACATATCATACTATGTGTACTAAAGATGTGAGTAAGATTTTTTTTTATAATTTTTGGATATGAAGTTTCCAAATAGTTATTTTTAATTTGGGGCCTGAAGTTCCTATAGAGATATTTTAATTTGGACTAGAAGTCCCCAAATTATAAAAAATTAGGACCTGGAGTTCTCAATTGCTATTCAAATTTTTGGACATGATAATAAAATATGCCCTAAAATCAAACCTAAAGTTTTGATTATTTCTATAATAGGCCATGGGATACAAAAGGTCCCATAATGATTATTTATAATTTGGACCCTAAGCTCCAATAGTTTTGTCATCAAATATGAAGTTTTGATCATTTTAAGGGTACGGATATTGAATGTCCCGTAATTATTATTTACAATTTGAACTTAAAGTTCCAAATAATTTTACCTCTTATCAAACTTGAGGTTTGGATATAATTGAGCAAGTCCTTCAAAGTCCCTAAATATTTAATATTGGGATACGAAGCTCCCTTATGTTTTACAACCTAAAGATCCCCAATAATAATTCAGATTTGAAAAATGCATTTTTCTCCATTTTGGACTTGAAGTTTCATAATTATTTTTGAACTAACATCAAACCTAATATTTTGATTGTCTAATTCGATGGGTGTAAACCGAGAGTCCCTTAATTATATTTGTGATATTAAGATCCATTATCATTATTGTGACCAAAAGTTCACAACTTATTATTTGTAATTGGAATATAATTTTTCTAATGAATTTTAAAAATATGAGGCCTACAGTTCTTATGGTATTTTAAATATTTGGATATGAAGTTTCAATAAAAATATTACATAAATCAAAACTTATTGATTTGATTATTCAAGACATATGAATTTTAAAAGTTCTCAAAAAATCATTTTTAATTTGTACTTGAAGCTCCAAATATCTCATTTTTTGTTGGGATTAGATTCAAAATAAACTGGATATTAAACTAGTCTTTTCATATTCTTGACTTTTCATTTTCGTTAATAAATGAAAGACCTTTTACATACTATTTTAATGGTTAAATGTCCATTCAACAATCCTATTAATGATTTCCCCATTAAACATATATTTCTTGATCTTTTATTTCATTTAAGTATTAAATTACCTTTTTAATAGTATTTAATTTTAACTCATTTTCACATTCCAATCATTTAGTATACATTGAAGGCTTGGAAATGTGTAGAGGCTATGAAAATATGCCCCTCATTTTAAAAAGGTAAATTGTATTATCATCGATCAAAGTTGATATATATAATTTGTACTTGTTTTGGAAGACTTTCTATCATTTTTACCCATATTCAAACCTAAAAGGTCTGGTACAAAAAGGGTAGAAACTTTAATGTCCTTTGACATTAATAATATTAAGCTTGATGTTCAACTATTTTAAGGTAAGCACGAACTTTTGGCAAAACCTAAAGGTTTATTTTCCTATTTATATATTAGAAACCGAAAGTTTCTTATTTTCTAGCTTGAAGTCTCAAACATATGATAAGAATATAAAATTATTTTGAGATTATTAAGTATTTAAAGATTCATTGTAATAAAACTTAAGGTTTTTATTATCCATCACCTTCTTTGAATATCTGATAATTATTTTATACGATTTTTTAAATGCTTTCATTTGTTAAAGTTTGGCCACCAAAAGCTTGATCGTAAAATATATTATTGTATTGTTAAGAATCTCTATATTTGGACTCACTTTACACATTTCATAACCAATTTTGACTCTTAAAAGTGAAAATTATGAACGATCATCATTTATAACATTTATCTAGAAGACAATAAACAACTCAAGCTATTTTGAAAAACAATAAGCTTTTACAGACTTGGTGTGTAATATATTGAAGGTTTCAATCGTAGTTGAACCTAAGGCTTCATAAGAGCATATGTGATATTTTTATTTGGTAAGAAATTTCTGAAGTAATTTGCTTAGTTTTATGGGCATCAGTATACATGGGTACCATATTGGAATAAACAATGAAAATAATTTTTCATTACTTATAGTATTGGAAGCCAGAAACTCATACTAGCAAACAATCATTTCATTATCCATGGGTTTATACTATACAATATTTATTACTATAAGAAATGCACTTTTTCATGATCCCAAAGCTCCATAGTTATTGAACCATTAACAAATGTAGTGTTTATTATATATTTTATAAAACTTTATTATTAACGAGACAATTGTTCCGCCCCTTCAGGGGAGGATAGAACGTACCCGTAGTATAAATTATTCCTTAAGAAGGGCCTGTTCCAAAATAATGACTAGAATTATTGTGGAATACTTTCACTTTATCTCAGTTAATCCACTGTATTGCTCAATGCGAAAATAAAGTGAAAAATGATATTGCAACATCAAATATCGCATGGAGTAGTTACAAATGTGCTTACCAAAATAATTATCCTAGAAGAACAAAATAAATCCGAAAGCAAATAAATGTATTTCATGCCAAAAGCATGGTAAACCTATAGGTCCCACATACTTGACATCTTGGTATTGGAGGTCAAATAAAACCATGCTCAAATAACGCTCTAGAAGAGGTTATACATAATTCTCCAAAAGAGGTTATGAACAAAAGATATGTTTTCTCTAAAATTCCAGAAGTGGAAATTATCTATAAAAAGAAACAAGTCATTGAAGTGATTATAAAGCCCGTGAAGTTGGCAAAGGTGATTTATATTAAAGGAAATCTCTATGTTTTATACCTATACAAGATAAAAGTGGGATCAATGATGATATAATTATATATGTTATAGCTATAGAAATAAAATGGTAATGATTCTATAAATCCACGTATTATAAATGAATATTGACAAAGAATATTTTGGTCAAAAA
The DNA here is from genome assembly GCA_949130495.1 of Sambucus nigra. Lineage (NCBI taxonomy): Eukaryota > Viridiplantae > Streptophyta > Magnoliopsida > Dipsacales > Adoxaceae > Sambucus > Sambucus nigra. Next base: position 214,160,836 of record OX422214.1, on the reverse strand, counting down.
TTAGAAAATGCCATGATAGCATAAGTCAATTCTCTTAATATATATATAGTGTATTTGGACCCACAGTAGAAACCCTAAAAGATGTTAACCCTGAAGGTTAAGAATGAATGTTTATAAGAATGTGGAGTGTTATTGAAGTATTAAAATTCACTAAAAAGTGCATGATCTATAGCATAAGATTTCCTGAAAAATCAAAATTAATTATATGTGAACATACCATCTCATTATGAGTAAATAGTATTTAGATATCTGACTAGCTTAGTCATTTTCTAAATATATATTATAAGAGTCTCATGAATATTATAACTACTTTTATATACGGAACTTAAAAAAATAATACATATAAAAATCCTATAGGAATTTTCTTTGCTAGAAGCAAACAAAAGGAGTATGTACTCAAATGCACAAAGACGTTTATTGTACAGTAGACAATCCAAATGGATACATTTACAACCATCTTAGTAAATATTTATCTAAGGAAGGGTATGAAAATAATCATATATACAAGTGTGCCATTATAAAATATCCTTGGATGCACTCTTGAGGATCTCAATTAAATGCAAAATATCTAAATAAGGAATTAAAAAATGAATGACCTTGAGGTAACTAGTTATTGTCTCGACCTGCAAATTGAGCACAATTTATGTTAAAACGCAGATCCATTAGTTAAATGGATTCAAAACTCCTGCAATGCTTTATCACATATAAAGAATACAATTTTAGTACACATATGGTATCTGGTATTTGGATATTAAATTATCTATATCATCCTAAAGAGGATGATAAATATAAATTTGATCTCAAAGTACCATATGTGCATGTTATTATAGTATTTGATCCAGAAGTACCATACTTGTATATTACTAATGTATTGTTATACATGACACAATGCATGATACTGGATATTATAGATCCAATCAATATTTTTGCAAGAAATTATTATCATTAACTTGCAAAGCATGACTAATATTAACATTATGTGATACGCTCGTAGAATTATTATTGGAATACTTTTTAAATATAACTATCCATGTCAAGTTAGTAATGTATATGCAGATTATCTCCATAATCCTCATAAGGAACAATCAAAGCACTTAAAACATGCCATAAATAATATATGGTCCTACTACTACTTCTGAAGATAATTATGCTTGTATAACTCAAACTCAAATAGGATACACAGAGGGAGATATGACTAACAAATTTGAGTCCTTCTACATATATGAACTCAAGAAGAGTTACGAAACACATAAACTATAGAAGAGTTATGCTATTAAAGTCAAATAGCTTCGATAAAGTGACATGTCAATCCCTTTTCACATTAGTCTTGTGAAAACCAAGCTTATGGAAAAAAATGAAATTGAAGTAACATCTTATCAAATCTATTCACCAAGTCAAAGCAACATTTAAGACGGTTGTGTAAGAGACTGATATTCATCAAATCAATCATCAGAGAAACACCATAATCAGGGAGAATATCCAATCAGGGGGAGCATTTAATCAGGGAAAAATTAAAGAACATGATGTTTGGATATATACACGTTATACTATTTTATTTTCAAACTAGTTTTTTTTTTGTCATTGATTTTTGAATTAAAGGTTTTAACGAGACAACACTAAGTGCGTCCAACACAAAGTTGTGCTTTTTTTCCCTTCACTTTGGTTTTTTCAACTGAATTTTTTCTTAGGAAGATTTTAATGAGGAAATAATCATTGAATGGTGTATATAGTATACATCCAACTGTGAGTGTTATAAAATATATATTAAGTTGATGTCCACTAGTATTCAATAATTATTAGGAGATTTATTAGATTACCTTGTTTTGTACTATAAATAGGGGTCATACCCTATGAATATTTATATATCAATGAAATAAAGACAATCTCTCCCTCTAAATTATCTCTATGTACCCTTTATTTTACAACAAAAAATACTATAAAAAACTGACCTATTTTTTGGTAAGTAAAAAACCTAACTTAAAATCAATAATAAATACTATAAAAAACTGACCTATTTTTTGGTAAGGAAAAAACCTAACCTAAAATAAACCTAACATCTACTCTTTTAACACATAGTGTAGTCCTTGTAGTCACCTTAGGCGAACGCCTTATGCCACTGCTCCACCCTCCCTTTTATCTCTCACCTGTCACAATCGGTTGGCATTTCCCTAAATATATCCATTTATTCATCTACATATATATGGTCTACAATTTTAATTTCCATAATAGTTTTTCTCCATCAAAGATGCGAGAAGTTCATGGGGACCTATCTTTTCTTCATGTGGCAAAGATCCAAGAGAAGATAATGTTAAAACATGGATAACATATCAATTATGATACGCACAGATGAGAGAACCCTGCATCACCTAAGACGATACGTTTTTTTATAAATAGTAACACCCAAGCCTAAACTAGTTATGTTGAAGTTGATGTAGTAAATCATTTGTCAAATACATACCAAAGCCTACGTGCATCTAATGTTTCTCGTGTGTGTGTGAAATATTTGCACTATCTTTGTGTATTTTACTTAGTTCATGTGATCGTTCCAGTTTTTTCAGTAAATTTTAGATCTTACAGTATCTGTATCTCTTCTCATCGTGAATTTATTTTGAAAATTGAGTCATGTATCATCTCCCTTCAACCAAGAAACCTTTTCGCCCAAGCGAGATTCAGTAAATTTTACTCTCTTCTTCTCATGAGGAAAAATGTTACATTTATACTCTAATATATGTCTGTACAGTCCCGTTCAAATACATACAAAAATTAGGTATTAAATTGCGGACTGATTTTCAAAAAATAGCAAATAAAAATTACAGGGTATCTAAATATTCCATAGATATCTCAAAATAAATCAGCCCAAAATAATTTTTTTTTGCATTTTAAAAAAACAATCAAACATATGTCGATTTTAAGCTCCTAAAAAACTGACACATGTTTGACTAATTCTTTTTGAAATATTACAAAAAATGGATTGATTTTTATTTGGGGATATCCATGAAATGTTTAAATACCCTATAAAAAAGTAAGCTCAAAATTAAATTTTTTCTATTTTTTCAAAATTGGTTCTTAACTTGGAATCAAATTTTAGAACTTCACCTGATCATGTCTCTCTCTCTTCTAGATAGATAGATAGATAGATAGATAGATTCAACACAAATATATTCTCTATAGTTTTACCATCCCATAATTTTCAAAATTTGCTCTAAGAAATTCATAACACAGAAAAATGTTTATAAATCTAATAATTTAATTTATATTTTATTAATTCTTTAACTAATTATCTATGATTGCTAATTCTTACTTTAAGGCATAAAGCTTAAACTTGTAGTGTGACATTAATAATTTGAATTCATTGTCCCTAGACATAATAGACCTTCAAACACAAGGATCACATAATTTCAAACTTAATAAATGGGCAATTTTAACTATAGCTTTGTTGATGAAACGATATATAGTATCTTAGAATTTTTTTATTATATTTTAGATGGGAATAAATTCACAACTATAGCTATATTTATTTTAATAAAGGATATATAAATTGTACAACTAAGGCTACACAATTGAGCTATATCTAATTTAAATGAATAATACTAAACTATTAAGTACCTAACTACATTCTAAGCATGTTAGATTAGGTTAGATTTGATATAACACCATGTCCTAGAAGATGGAATGTTGTAGGTTTTAGCTAAGAGAAGAATGCCAAACCAATTGTTAACAAGATGTTATAGATTATTTGGCCACGATAAGTGTATTCAAAGAATGCATTTGGATAATGAAACTTGTAAGACATAACCCTTAGGTTAATTTGGCATAATCCTATACAGAATCTTGGATGTCAATATGTTTCATCAGGGCAAACAAAAATAAAACTCGCATAGCACTTGAAGTGTCAGGCATAAGCAATTTTTTTATTTTAATTAAAGTGGGGTTGAGTGGGGGTTGTAGCCCCCACAACTTTAAAAAAATGCATATATATGTTTATACAAAATTGAAACGTTGCCCGTTCAATTCAAGGACGGAGGGATGCGGTGTTGAGTGGGGGTTGTAGCCCCTAAAGCTTTAATATATATATATATATATATATATATATATATATATATATATATATATATATATATACAAAATTTTAGGAATAAAAAAATATTTTCAAACTAAGTTGAGGCTTTTTTCCTATTTCCTCCTCTGCCTAGCCGCTGGTCTCCTACGTCCAACCCTCCTCTCTCTGTGTGACCATGGTACACACTTCATCTCTATAATTTTTTTTTAAAATTTAGTGTTGATTTGTTAAAAAGTTATATTATATATGTTTTTTTAGTTTATTATTATATTATATTTGTTTGATTCTCTCTCTCCATTTATCTTGATATTAAACTTGGGGTTCATATTAGGGTAAATGGCTAATGTTTATTAGAATTAATTTTAGGTTTAATGTTGGTTTAAAATTTATGATGCATTTTATGATTAATTTTAGGGATATTGTTGACTTTAATTTGAGGCTGAAATTAGGTTTAAATTTGAGATTGATGGAAATATTTTTGTTGTTAAAAAAGTTAACTTATGGATAAGTTTTTTTTAATAAAAAAAGGTATGTCTTGTTTCTCCCCCTCCTTATTTATAAATATATTGAAATTTTTATTTGTGCTTTCATTTTTTTGGAGTTTAAAATCTTTAATGAATCAATGTGTTTATCTTTCCGTTATATTAAATAAATATAAGTAATACTTTGATAAATATTACAAAATAACCTCGAAAAAATTTGGTTCGAGAATTCTCACCCCTAACTCCCGAATATCTTAATTAAATTAGCTCCCACTCTTTCGAAATCCTGACTCCGTCCCTAGTTCCGACAGTATTCAAGTTTTGCTGGAGCGTAATGCATATAACACTTGAAGAGTGTCTAAGGTCAATAAATCACCTAGTGATAGTAGTTCTACCCAACCATTAATGCTTGAAAACCTTGTCACTACCCATTAATCTGGTTTGGTTTTACAGCGTCCATGTTTTGAAATTTGAATTGGATCAAAATTAATTTAATATTTGAAAATTCTCAATTGGAGATGAGTTCCATGCTTTAACCTTTCAAAAACATCCTAAAGAGAATTGAAAACCATAAAAATTTAAATCACTATATGGAAAGAAGCAAACACAAATAAGGACAAAATGAAGGTGAAAAAAATTAATTCCTAACCAAATAATCAAATCATCCTCATTACAAAGTTTTTCTTATGTTATAAAATCCACCATTTCTAAAATACCAAGCTCAGTCTAGATCGTCATCGGGTGCCTAACCAAAATGATACAAGTGAGAGTGAGAAATTTGAAATCATAAGAAGCCAGGCTAAAGTCGTGCTGTTCCTCAAAAGAAATATAAATAATATCATAATGATTTTTTTTAGAGGAAAACATGGTGAAAAATCCCTAAACATTTTAGAAATCAACAGCAAGGACAAGTTAAACACGATTTTGTTAATAAGTTTACAAAAAATATATTTACATATTTTTTACCTAAATTTTCTTCTCTTTACAATCAAAATGTATCCATATGTTGTTACAACACTCATTAAATCAACATTAAGAAAAAAAAATTACTTTTAGTGACTAAATATAATTATATTTCACCCGGTATATTTTTTCCAATTGTAGTTGTTTCTTTCATGAAAATTTATCTACATAGTTTTACGACACAAAATTAAGAAGAAAAAAATGTATTAATTTAATGTCTTAATGTAATTATCTACATGATGTTTATGTTTTAGTGCTAAATATGTATACTGGATGTAAGTGTAGAAAAGTGTAATTGCATAGTAAATGGACTTATCGGTAATTAATAGAAACTATATCCTTAAGGTGTCAAAACTTTTTTCGCATGTTCTTAGTAGAGCTGACAAAATGAGATACGATACAATAATATGACACAAACCGACACGAAGTTAAAAGTTAATTGGTGGATCCTTAATGGTTTCGGATCAGATCAGTGCTAATCCGATAAGGCACAATAGTCAATGGATCGGGTTAGTATTGACCTCCTTCACCCATTAATACCGGATAATACCCGTTAAGGCCATTAATTTAAATAAATAAGATATATTGTTGGGACTTAAAAGAGTTTATGTAGTTTAATGTCAATTTAATCATACCAAATTTTATTAATTGAGGGAGTTAGTAATGTCAATGAATTAATAGGTCTAATTGTTAACAAATAAGCTAATATGTCAATTTGTATATGATTTAAAATGAATTATTATCTTAATGGATAATAACGGATGATCACGACACGATATGTTAAGATAACGAGTCGGGTTTAAATATAATTTTTTCACACGATAAAAAAGTCATCTGTTTTGATACAAACTCGATAAGAGCTAAACACGATAAAAAAAAAACACAAATATGACTCGATACAATCCGTTGTTAGATCTAGTTCTTAACGTAGATAAACAAAGAGTTGAGGAGGTCGTCGACAAATCTCCTTTCTATGTTATTAGTCATTCTCCCATGGATTAACGAGAGAATATATATATATATATATATATATATATATATATAGAGAGAGAGAGAGAGAGAGAGAGAGAGAGAGAGACTCACCTACATCATGATGTATACATCACACCTAGTTCTAGGTCCTAAGAAATCTTTTTTTCAAATTTTTTATTTTCCTCATTGAAATTAACCTTCCAATCAACTCATATTCAAACGTTACGTCAAAATACATTTTTAACCTAATTTTTTTAACATGGATTTATTGAAAGGTTAATTTGAAGAAAAAAATATAAAAAATGAAAAAAAGTTATTTTAGGACGTACAACTAGATGTGATGTATGAATAATGTATAAAATATGATGTAGGTGAGAATATATATATATGTGTGTGTGTGTGTGTGTGTGTGTGTAGAGAGAGAGAGAGAGAGATGGACTTCTGTGCATACTAAGTTTGCCCAATAATCACTTTCTAACTCTAATCTGCCATAAAATGAAAAGCTACATCAATATCCTATTAATAAAAAAATTACAAAAAATAAAATAATGAAAGTTTTTAGCCTTTTAGTTAGGACACGACTGAATCCGCGCATACTAAGTTCAAGAATTCTGTGCTATGTTATAACAGTAACAAAATGATCAAACTCGAACAACGAGCTTTCAAGCCCCTGTTTACTATAACATAAAGCAAAATAAAATCGTCTATAATATGTAAAAACGTAGGTTAGTTTTCAACTTTCAAGCCCCTGTTTTCTTTAACATAAACTAAAATAAATAATATATAATTCTATAATATATTCATATAAAGGGAGTAGGTGGGGTCATCAGCTCCTGTAGTAGATGGGTGCTGTTGTACTTGAAATCCCCGTCTTAGCAATGTATAAAATTCATATTTTTTATTTTGTTCGATGACAAATATTTATCATTAATTTCTTTTGTTCTCCCTCTCAATTCAATATTCTCTTTTGAAAGTCAAGCAATTTAGTGAAATATTAGGTTCTTGTAATCAATGGGCGAATTTAATATTTTTTTACTTATCATGGAATTTTTTGACATTGATATTTGAGAAACAACAGTTAATTTCAGATAATTTCTAAAGAAAAGTCTAACTCTTACTTAAAGAAGGTGCTTATACTGTCTGGTTTTGTCCACAACCTTTACCAGAGTTTAAAGTATTTACCCCCACCCACTAAAGTCTACTACGTGCATGGTCTGTATGCCCATCTAACGATAAAAGAATAAAATATGCAATGGACTTATCCAGAGGTCTAAAAGTCCAATACCATTAGCTTTGAAAGCGGTTTTAGGGGTGCCTTTTTGTTGGCATCGTCCTCACAACAACCTGTCAATATTCTCAGCAACGAAGGAGAAACAAAAATGGACTACCTTTTGTTTTGAACCTCAATGCGATGATAGTAATTAGATTAATAAAAGTCATATATATAACATATATTAAGTTTTTTAATTTCTAGTTACTTAAATTTTATTTGTAGAACCTATGTATAGTATGGTCATTTTTAAAATTTATACTATTGTTTTAGCAACTAACATCATTGTTGATGTCTAAAAATGAAGTGGGAAAGATTTTTAAAGTGATTTAGTTGTAAAAAGTTTACGTTCAGTGTTGGTATAGTAGTGACAAATGGGCGGTTATGAACGGGTCAAAAATAGATACGGATAAATTTGGACGGGTCAAAAGCGGGTCGGACATAATAATTTGAACAGGTCGGGTGAGGTCAAATCCGGGTCGGGTTGACCCGCTTTTTTTTAAAAAAAAAAAACAATTATTATACCATATACAGATAAATATGGTATAATAATTTTGAAAAAAAATAAACAAGTAAGTACTCAAATAAAAAAAATCTTTAAACTCTTTGGTAATTTGAATTTTATTTTTGAGAGCTTCCAAAATCATTTTGACCCGCTAATGACCCGCCAACAAACCCTCTTAGTTTGAGTGGATTATGAATGGTTTCATCTTCAAGAGCCCATATTGTCGGGTAGCTATTGGTATTATTGTTGGTGATTACAATAGCTCAGTATAGTATGCTTGAGATTGGTTGAATCCTCATTTTGAGCTAAGGGAGATTATCTATTAATAGTGGTATGAAACCCTAGAGACGTATATATTTTCTATGCGTGATTTCCTCCCTCTTTTTATTTTTTATTCATTCATTCATTTTATTGCAAATGTTAAATAAAAATTTGAAACCCAGTTTATCACCCACAGTATTAAGTTGTTCCACCTTTTATTTGCATGATTATCATCTTTTGTGTATAAGGATTTATTTTTATCTTTAATTTAACAAAGATTAGTTGATTTTATCTATATTCACATTTTTAATTCAGCTAAGAAGTATTTATTATTATGTTTTCTATTATATATATATATGAGAGCGGATCAAGTGAGGTCCCCGAGTTTGAGGTCCCTAAATGAGGTCCATTTTTTTAAAATAGTAAAACAAATATTTTGGGGCTGATTTTTTTTGTATGGTTCTTAAACATTTCAGTAGGACCATAAAAAAATAATCAACTCAAAATGAATTTTTTTACTATGTTAAAAAAATCGGTCAAACTTTGTCAGTTTTCAACACCTTAAAAACAACTTAAAAATTGACACAGTTTGACCGATTTTTTTAAAATAGCAAAAAAATTCATTTTGAGCTGATTATTTTTTTATGGTCCTACTGAAATGTTTAAGAACCATAAAAAAAATCAGCCCCAAAATATTTGTTTTACTATTTTAAAAAAATGGACCTCATTCAGGGACCTCAAATTGGGACCTCTCTCTCTCTCTCTCTCTCTCTCTCTCTCTATATATATATATATATATATATATATATATATATATATATATATATATATATATATATATATATATATATATATATATATATATATATACTACGGTGTATGATGAATTGTATAGTAGATAAGTCAAACATGTAAACAGGTATATAAACAGCAAATAAGTATAAAAATGGGTATTAAAAACAAGTCTAGTGTGTGATGAATTATATAGTAGTTAGAATATTATAACACTAATTATTAGAAATAATACCTTTTCTGTCAAACTATACTTTCAATCTTTTTTCGATTATTGACTGTTCATATTCAAAAGGAAACAAAGAAATATTGGAAATAAAGATAAGCCAGAAATGAAATGAAATGAAATGAAATGAAATGGGTTGAGAATTATAGATGATGAGATGAATTGTGGTATTTATGTGAGAGTTTTAATAGATTCAGTTTTATAGAGTTTTAGTTTCTTCAAAACAGATTCAATTTTATTATTTATTAGTGCGTTTGTTTGTGTTTTAGTTTTTGATCTTATGGTCATTTTCATTTATTTTTTGCAGGTTTATACTAATCCGATTGATCTTCCTTCATATGGAGAACATTACCGTATACGGCATTGTATGTTTTTTCATTCTTATGTCCTTCGGTATTCCTTATAACCTTTTTAACTTATTCATGGTTTTTGTTTCATTCATTTCTGATAGGTGGATGACAACGCATCATATACTGTACCAACCACTTCCCTATATTCTAATTGTACATATTACAATAATATCTTTCGCTTTTAACTTACATGGTTGTGTTTACAATCACAAATTCAAAGGATGCGCAACAATAATATCAATGTTCTTATCCAGGATGAATATCGACTAAATACTATTCAATCTATGGTAATTACGTTCATCAAAATTTGCGTGTAAAGTTCTTATCAACATCCTCATGTTTTTTATATATATTTCATTTTTCATATTTATAGGTTTGACCAACTAATAGCGACAAATATAACAACCAACGGTCAAAGAGAAAGGAAAACATACCAACGACTCACGTACTAATTTCTTCCAATATTCATGTCATGTCTTGAATCATTTACTATTTTCATTTATATTTTTTGGATTTTATATGTTTCCTTTTATTTTTCAGGATAAAGGGAAAGGGAAGGAGAAGGTCACCTCGCAGTCGGTAAGTTTTGCCATATTAACTGTTGATGTAAAAAATTAGATTATGCCTAATTAATCACTCACAGATAAAAATAAATAAGACAAAAGAATTTTAAAGTGGTTCAGCCTTATAAGAATGGCCTACGTCCACTGTTTTTGTTATTGCTGACTGTTTGGGAATTCTCGGTAACAGGTTTTTACCAAGAAATTCCGAGTCTCCTTACAATGAGGATGATACAATGTATTTATAGCCCTAGGCTGTACATGTGAAAGGGTAATACATAGTTGTCCAATAGGCGTATACATTTGTATGATAATAATCAGCATTTAATGCGCATTTAATCCTCTTAATTGTCTGGTAATAAATGCTTTGATCGAGGTACAGTTCGGACCGCCTAACCTGCTCGGACCGCCTAGGTAGCTCGGTATGTACAAGTTGCTCGGAGTATACTTGTTGCTCGGAGAGTCATACTTGGTCGGGGAGATTGAGTTCCTCGAAGTCAGGGTGTTGTTCAAAAATATTTGTAGGTGCCATGTAGAGTGACACGTGTCTCCACATAATTGATCCACATCAGCGGACTAATTTTGGAATCAACATTAACGTTGGAAATATATTATAAAGTTTACGTATCAACATGTTATAGGTTGGATATTCTCTCTATTTTCTTCCACACTTTTTTTAAATTCTTTGTAAAGATTCATATCCCGTGTCGGAAATACAACGGTATTGTTATTCGTGATGTTGCCCAACCTAATGCTATAGCTATTGAGGTACCTATGCGCCACTACATGATTTTTACTTTCAAATTGCTTGTCTAAATTTTTTTTGTCATTGAGTTAACACTATAAATGTGATTATATTCCTAAGCCTCACACTAAATTGAGCAACACAAATGACAAAGGCAAAGGAAAAATGCTCGAAAAATGATTTGGCACGCGTAAACGAGTTAAAGATATTTCCAACTGCTTTCTATAGTTCATGTTGAAATATATTGTAGATTAATATTCGGCATCTTATTATATATTATCATATTATTTATGTAGGCAATCTGGATGGGGGAGGAGTCCTCTTATTGCGGACCAGCATCTTTCCTATTTCGTATTTTTCACTTTTCAACTCAGACTTCATATATATCTTCAATCCAGTGCACCAGTTCTTATAACTAATATATTTTAATATATAAGTGAGGATGTAAATTTTGAATTAATATTCCTAATTAATAATCTTTTTCCTCCATACAGAGAAAGCGACAGGAACCTCATGCTGATAATTTGATCTCAAAGCGTGTTTTGGCTCAACAATAACGTCGTGAACGAGAAAATTTAATCTCAACGCATGTTTTTCCTCAAGAACCTCCCACCCTACGCGCTCTTACCCAACGGAAAATACGTTATCGATAAAAGGCATTCTCATTGAACTTAACCTCAGAAGCACTTCTTGATTAACCATCTACTCCCGCTCTCCAGTGCAATTCAATCGAGGATCTTAACCTCAGAAGCACTGAACATCATCCTAATCTTTCACGGCTTACAAATGTTTTATCCCAGCAACCTACCCCCTTCTACCATCATCTAAATGATCGTTATCCCAAAGACAACGACGTGATAGAGAAAAAGCATTTGCATTGACAAATTCACTTCATAATCAACCACTCACTAATCCCAATATACATTCACGTGTGTCCCAATTAATAGAAGATGCATTTGTTGAAGTCCTATCACCAACATCTGGCCAATTTACACATTTGAGAACACCTAATCCTTTTGAATTTCCTTTTTGAAACCGTAATCCTCTTACCAATAGTTTACCAACTCCACAATCACCTTGAGAACGTATGTGCTTCCGTTCAAATGGGAAAATTATATATTAAGCACCTTTTAACTCAAACAAACCCTAAACATGCAACTAGGTGTGATTTAATTAAGAAGTAGATCATGAAGATTAATCAAACATACACAATTGTGGAAAAATCCCCCAAGGGGGCAAAACCATTTATTTTCATTATAATATTGTAACTATACAATTTCGGATTACAATGAAAATACAAGTGACTAAGAATTACCCTCAGGTGTCGGATTCTGTAGTCGGCGACTGGAGTTATCCCTTTCCAGTAGGGCTGCAATGAAGAAGAAGAACGGTCTTCTCCACAATGATATGAACAGCAAAAGTGCGTTCCTGGGTTGCAAAGAGATTCATAAATGTTTGGAAATTTGTGTGAATCAAAAACCTAGAGTCTAGGGCTCAATAGGTGAAGACTTAGAGTTTCTTGTACTCTGAAAATCGTGTATGGAAGTCTTGGAAAACCACTTTCCATAGTGGGTTTATAAAAGAAGTCCTGGGCCTAAAAAATCTCTGCACGATCTGTTTGTGTTTATCCCAGGCGGACCGGTTCTTTTTATATTTGGCATCTTCGGTTCGCAATCGATCCAGGGTATACTGGATTTCAGCAGGCGGACCGATCCGGGTCTGAGGCGGACCGATCCGCAGGCGGATCGGTTCGTTTATTCTGGGCGGACCGGTCCGGCCTGTCAGACTTTTATTCCTCTTCTTCTTTTGATATTCGGATCCGTTAATGACTGTATGAATCTTGAATTTCTTCAACGGTGTAACGGCGTGCGACATAATAAATTGATAATGGACAAAAATTTTCTTACAAATCTCCCCCTATGTCTATGCCGGTACATACATAAAAACAAACATCCGAATTATCAAACAACTAAAAATGCCTATATAAATCTACCCTTCCATGAACCCAAAACTGGAAAGATACAATTGAATAAGACTTCAACGTTTGCTCTTGAACTCTTCAGGAATCTCAACACTTTTCTCATCACGGTGTGCAATCCAATGATAATCCATGTAATACCTACACACATGAGAAAAGACAAAATATCAAGTGACGTATCGAGAGTTTGAAATGAGATAGACATATATACCAATTTATGAGAAAACTCAAACTTTCAAATCTCCCCCATAATAAGATAATGATAATTCATTCTCCCCCTTTTTATGATGTCCCCAAATAGAAAAATGAGAGAAATAAATCAAATAAGCGAGTATGGAGTGTCACTAGGATAAAATCACACCATGAATGAACACAAAGACAACCAAGTCGAGGATAGCGTAAATGAAGTGGTGTGATCAAATTCGATAGGAAAATTAATGCATACAAACATGACATATGTGCACGATGAATATTGGATACTCCTAGCGAATGAACTCAAATGTGTCCTTTTGTGTAAAAGAATGACAATATAAGATATTGACTCAATCAAATCAACAAATCAAAGCTCAAAGTGATTTTCACACCAATAACGTCCAAAACGATTTTATGCTTTTTCAGGACTTTCAAGGAAGTGCAAACCCGTTTAACGATTCTCCAATCAAACTCCCTCAGATATAATTTTGAATAGAGGCATTCTAAATTCTCAAACTTTGGAGAATTGATGGTGAAACCTAAGTGGCCCATATTTGGCATGAAATGCTTTTTATTGCCTGTTAATTTTTTCGTGCTCTTTTAACCTCTTTGGACCTCGGATATTAAAATTCCTCCATTTTTTAGGTCCTTTTTAACGGTGGCTTTTGCGCAAAGGATGGATGATTACCTTTCGCAGCCCCTCCCCGCTATACAAAAACACAAAGTCTCACCAAAACGGTTTTTATATGCATTCCAATCTTGTCAAGTTTTATCGCATATTGTAAGTTGTATAGACAGAATTGAGATGGAAACACTCAAGCCAAAATGAGATAGACAAGTGAAATAATCAAATATAGCCGTGCATGTGTGCAATAAAGGATATAGGAGTCAAACATGTATGAAGATATCACTAATTACATCTCAAAGACTCCAAATAATGTAAAGCACAAGGATGAAATGATGTAGCCTCTCAAATCTCTATCAAACAGTCACATGGATATATGGAATGAAGTTGTGACTTGGCTATCTTAAATGCTCATCCATAAAAGGAGCAAAAACAGAAATCTTTTTGGATTTTTTCAAAAATTTTAGAAAAATAAAATCTTTTTGTGCTTTTCTTAAAAATTTTCTTAAAGGAAAATCTTTTTGTATTTTTCAAGAGAAATATAAAAAGCAAAAAGAATAAATAAATAGTTGTATAACTAAGCAATGGTACATATAAACCAGACTAGCAATAGGAAGCATATGATATGAACATGAAGAAACATCCTATTCTAGACATAGACCAACCCCTCAGTCAACTGTGCAAATCCCCAAAGACTTCCTAAGACTCTCAAATCTAAGGGCATCTAAAGGTTTCGTGAAAATGTCGGCTAACTGATGGTCGGTGGGAACAAAACTCAGGGATACAGTGTTCTCCTCAACTAACTGACGAATAAAGTGCTCATGTATCCTGATGTGCTTGGTGCGTGAATGCTGAACTGGATTGCAGGATATGTGTATCGCGCTCGTGTTATCACAGGAAATGGTCATGGTGTCCTGTGAAATCCCATAATCCTCCAGCATTTGCTTCATCCACAAGAGTTGTGTGCAACAACTCCCCGCGGCTATGTACTCAGCCTCTGCAGTGGATAAAGAGATGGAATTTTGCTTCTTGCTCATCCAGGAGATAAGAGCAGAACCAAAATAGAAACACCCGCCAGAGGTGCTCCTACAACCATCTACATCCCCGGCCCAATTGGCATCCGAATAGGCGGACAAACGGTCATTGGTATCAAAGTAATACTAAATACCGTATGAAAGAGTCCCACTCACGTATTTAATAATACGTTTTAGAGCAAGTAAATGTGACTCTTTCGGGGACGCCTAAAATCGTGCACAGACTCCAACACTAAAGGCGATGTCGGGATGACTGGCAGTCAAGTAGAGAAGACTACCGATCATACTCCGATATAAGGTTTGCTCTACGTCCTTGCCTGAAGTGTCCTTACTAAGCTTGGTAGTGGTACACATAGGTGTACGTGCATGCTTAGCGGAGTCTAAACCAAATTTCTTCACTAGGTCTCTAGCATACTTGGATTGGGAGATGAACATCCCATCATCTAGCTGACGAACCTGGAGACCAAGGAAGAATGTAAGCTCACCAACCATGCTCATCTCAAACTCACTTTTCATCTCCTCCTCAAAGTGGTGAGCATGCTGGGAGAATGTGGAGCCAAAGACTATGTCATCCACATAGACTTGGGCAACCAAAATAGCACCGTCATCTCTCCTGACGAACAACGTCGTATCTACTTCCCCTCTCTTGAAGCCACCAGCTAAAAGATAGGAAGTAATCCTCTCGTACCAAGCACGGGGTGCTTGCTTCAAACCATACAAGGCTTTCCTCAAATAGTAGACGTGCTCCGGGTGCTAAGGGTCTTCAAACCATTTTGGTTGTTCCACATAAACCTCCTCCTGTAGAATGCCATACAGAAAGGCACTCTTAACATCCATCTGATATAACTTGAAGCGCAGATGACATGCGATGGCGAGCAGAAGATGAATGGACTCAAGCCTCGCAACAGGAGCAAATGTCTCCCCAAAGTCTACACCATCTATCTGTGTGTAGCCTTGAGCGACTAACCTAGCCTTATTTCTGATTATGGTACCATTTTCATCCATTTTATTCTTAAAAATCCACCGGGTACCTATCACATTAGTCTCACTAGGTCGGGGGACTAGTTCCCAGACATTATTCTTTTTAAACTGAAGCAACTCATCCTGCATAGCAGATATCCAGTGTTCATCCTTGAGTGCTTCTTTATGGTTCTTGGGCTCGACTTTGGACGTGTAGCAAAGATGACTAACAACGTTCTCTAGCTGAGCACGAGTCTTGACCCCTAGAGTGGGATCACCAACAATGGAAAAAGGGTCATGACTCTTGCGAACCCAAGCAGGTGTGTCCTCTAGTGCAGGAGTAAGGTCCACAGAGTGTGAGAGAGGAACAGGTAAATCGTTGTCAGAACAATTCTCATCCTCACACTGAAGATTAAGATCAATAATCGTCGGAGGTTCGTCATCTTGCACGGTGACGTTTATTGATTCCATAACCTTAGAGCTCCTCAGGTTAAAAACCCGGTACGCTCTGCTATTCGATGAATATCTTAGAAATATTCCCTCGTCGCTCCGAGAGTCGAACTTTCCTAATTGCTCTCTAGCCTATAGGATGTAGCATTTACACCCCAAAACACGGAAATATGCCAGGTTGGGATTCTTGCCAGTCCATAACTCATAAGGAGTCTGAAGTGTGTATGGACGCAAATAAACCCTATTCACCGTGTGGCATGCAGTAGACACTGCCTCTGCCCAAAATCTCCTAGAAACTGTACGACCTAGAAGCATAGATCTAGCCCTTTCTTGGATCGTTCTATTATTTCGCTCAACAATCCCATTTTGCTGAGGAGTTCTCACAGCAGAAAACTCATGTTTGATCCCGAGGCTATCACAGTAAAGATTTACCTTTGCTTCTGTGAATTCAGTGCCATTGTCACTACGCATCCTATTAATAGTGACACCGTGTTGATTTTGCAGGACACGGCACTTGGTCGTTAAAAATTCTACAGCATCAGATTTGTCTCTCAGAAAACCTACAATGGAGTACCTGGATAAATCATCTACCATCACGAGGATGTACCTCTTACCACCTAGACTCTTAGTACGAGTGGGACCCATAAGATCCATGTGAATCAACTCAAGAACACGAGAGGTGGTAATGGAATGCAACTTTCTATGGGGACTACGAATTTGTTTTCCCGTCTGACAGGGTCCACAAACGGTCGAAGATGACTTTCCAAGAGATGGTAAGCCACGTACTAGATCCTTTTTAGCTAAGCGGTTGAGATCTCTAACGTTCATGTGACCTAGACGTTGATGCCACAGATCCATAGGAGTGATCGTGGCGCTGTTGCAGACAAGTGAGGACGTGGGCTCAGTCCCATAGCAATTATCCTCGGTCCTCACCCCTTGCATCAAAAGTTTACCGGCATGATTGTAGACTTTACACGCGTCCCGGTCAAACTTTACTGCAAAGTCAGTGTCGCACAGCTGGCTAATGATGATAAGGTTTGCTTTCAAAACTTTGACGTACAAAACATTTTCTAGCTTAGGGAAACCAGGTAACTCGACAGTACCACGTCCTATAATGCTAGACTTTGTCCAATCTCCAAAGGTGACTCTGCCATCCTGATAATCCTCAAGAGTCGTAAAAAATGAAGCATCACCTGTCATATGTCTGGAGCACCCACTATCAAAATACCACTGTGAGGTATTGTGTGCTTTGAGAGCAACATGAACAACCAAGGCCTTTTTATCTTTCTTAGGTACCCAAGAGGTGGTGACCTTTTGTTTGCCTTTGTTGTTGTTGGTTTTAGCTGGAACGTGAGAAGCATTCACTAATGGCAAAGACATCCGTCGGAATTCTTCCATCAAACTCTGAGATGTGGCAGCTAAGAACTTAACTCGCTCTCTCAAACTAGAAAACTCATCAGTATGACATGGTGGAGCAGTAGTACGTTGTATCCTACCCATGCTATAGCAAAACTCCCTAAGGTGGCCTTTTCTTTTGCAATAAAGACAGAAGATCATAGTCAAAGGCGGACCTTGGTTTGCTTTTCTTGGTCGAACTCTCCTTCGAGGTTTTTGACGATGACCATAAGGAGTAGTAGTAAACTCAGGAACTGGTTCAGGGGCTATTTGGGATGTGGAGGCACCATCATAACTAATTCCTTGCCGATCACTAAAACCTAAAGCGGGGCCGAGGAGCATCTTTCCCATCTTCCCAGATTTGTCCTCGATTTGTACCTTGACTTCCCGTGCTTTCTCAAGATCATGAGTCAGCTGGGCAACCAGGGCTTCAAGTTTCTTCCGAGTCTCCACGGAGGAATGGAGCTGACTCGTAAGACTAGCCACTTGTTTAGTCAAGTCCCCTCTCTCTTTCTCTAAAACACTCTCTCTCTCTCTCTCTAAACAAACTCTCTTTCTCGACACAGGCAGATTCTCTCTCTCTCAGGGAGGTGAAGGAGGAAGACACTCTCTCTCTTGCCTTTCTTAAATCTTCCTCTAAGCCGGTGATCTTAAGAACTAGCGCTTTGTTACGTTTTTTAGTTTTAAAAGACTCAGAATATAACTCAGCGTAGGCGCGTTGAATATCCCTCTCGCTCTCACTTGAGTCATCCTCCCCCTCACTCATATCGATCTCACTATTGAGGTGTCCCTGTGAAGCATCACCCTCATCGTCGTGAAGAAAACTAGGAGTTCTCACTTGACTGGCCATGAATGCGGTGAAGTTACACTCATGCGGTGACTCATCTCCTGAATCCACCGTCTCGACCTCACTGTTGTCGCTAAGGGTAGAATTAAAGACAGCTTTCCCTTTCTCTCTGTTAAGACGAGTGGCACACTCAAAAGCTCTATGACCCCTACCATCGTACTCAAAGCATCTCTCACTATCTTTCTTAGGAGGATCTTTAAAAACTTTTTCATTTTTCTTTTCAAACTTATTTTTCTCAAATTTCTTTTTATCTTTAAAATTGCCATTTTTCTTAAATTTGAGAATCCTCTTGAATTTTTTTGCAAAAAGAGCCAAATCATCTAAGTCAAAATCACACTCATAATCTGACGTGTCAGTCTCTCTCTTTCTAGATGACTCTACCCTCTTTCTAGCCGACCCCTCACTCCTTCTCTCTTGGGCATTAAGTGCAATTCCCTTATCTTTAGATTTATCAGTTTTAGGGAACATATCAATTTCATATGTTTGCAAATCTCCTACAAGTTCTTCCAATTTTAGCGTATTTAAATTACCCATAGAATTTAGCACAGTGACTTTAGGGATAAAATGCTTAGGCAAAGAACGAAGAATCTTTTTAACAACTCTAGCATTAGGAATATGTTCACCAAGATTAAAGCTAGTATTCACAATGTTAGAAAGTCTAGCATAAAATTCATCAAAGCATTCAGATTCATGCATGGTGATGGTTTCAAATTGAGTTGTTAAATTTTACAATTTAGACTCTTTCACAGCATTTGTTCCTTCATGGGTGAGTTATAAAACATCCCATGCCTCTTTTGACGTGGTGCACGTCATTATTCGTTTGAACTCAACAGGTGTGACAGACCCAGAAATAGCACTTAGACCCTTAGAATTAAAAGAGGACCATTTAAATTCTTCTTCAGTCCACGAAGTGACAGGTTTCAAGTTGATCACATTATCAACAGTCACGGAGGGAGGTGTCCACCCTCTTTCAACCAAAATCCAGACACGCTCATCAATGGCTTTTAATGCAGACCTCATACGGGCTTTCCAATAGGCATAGTTTGTCCCGTCAAAAACTGGCATTTTATTATATAACTTCTCCATTTGAACACGCACTTTTTTAAGAATCAATTTTTTCAGAAAATTGATATCTTAGAAAATTTTTGCGTAAAATAGGAATACGCGATAGATTAGCGTATCCTGCGCTGATACCAATTTGAGAACGTATGTGCTTCCGTTCAAATGTGCAAATTATATATTAAACACCTTTTAACTCAAACAAATCCTAAACATGCAACTAGATGTGATTTAATCAAGAAGTAGATCATGAAGATTAATCAAACACACACAATTGAGGAAAAATCCCCCAAAGGGGCAAAACCATTTATTTTCATTATAATATTGTAACTGTACAATTTCGGATTACAATGAAAATACAAGTGACTAAGAATTACCCTCAGGTGTCGGATTCTGTAGTTGGCGGCTGGAGTTATCCCTTTCCAGTAGAGCTGCAACGAAGAAGAAGAACGGTCTTCTCCACAATGATATGAACAGCAAAAGTGCATTCCTGGGTTTCAAAGAGATTCACAAATGTTTGGAAATTTGTGTGAATAAAAAACCTAGAGTCTAGGGCACAATAGGTGAAGACTTAGAGTTTCTTGTACTTTGAAAATCGTGTATGGAAGTCTTGGAAAACCACTTTCAGTAGTGGGTTTATAGAAGAAGTCCTGGGCCTAAAAAATCTCTGCACGATCTGTTTGTGTTTATCCCAGGCGGACCGATCCGGGTCTGAGGTGGACCGGTCCAGGTAGGAGGACCGGTTCTTTTTATATTTGGCATCTTCGGTTCGCAATCGGTCCGGGGTATACTCGCTTTCAGCAGGCGGACCGGTCCGGGTCTGAGGCGGACCGGTCCGCAGGAGGATCGGTTCGTTTATTCTGGGCGGACCGGTTCGGCCTGTCAGACTTTGATTCCTCTTCTTCTTTTGATATTCGGATCCGTTGATGACTGTATGAATCTTGAATTTCTTCAACGGTGTAACGGCGTGCGACATAACAAATTGATAATGGACAAAAATGTCCTTACACACCTGATTATATTCCCTCCACTATTTTCCCCATAAACTTTTTTGATGATTTCAATGCTATTGAACAGAATGATATTCAAGTAACACACACATTTACTGAGGTCCTACAAGTATCAACTGCATGGGTTGCTACACCTGCTCCTAATATTCAAACTACTGATACGTCATGTGTAAGCAAAATTACAAGTACGAGTTCAATTCATGCACCACATATCGAATTAGGTAGGCATTTTCTTAGGCACATTGATGTTCCTTGACCTTGTTGTCCAGCTTTACATTGGATGGATGAAAGATTATTGACATCATCAAAGATTCACCCTCTATTTCGAAAGTGTTTTAGACAAGGAAAAGTTTGATTACCACATCTACTTAAACCCCCACTTGAAATTAAACATATGTTCGATGGTAATGATGTTCAATGCAAGTATTTCTAGAGTCTTATTAGAGAGTATAATGATGTAAATGTTTTTATAAGTCTTGGTGTTCAAATAGATGATAGGGTCCTCGTAGGTAGGGGTCCATCATCTTTCACCATTCATGGCGAACTACGTCATCGTACTGGATCCTTATTATCGAAAACGGGATACGAGGAAGAAGCTTCATATGCCTAGTTATACATTTATGATCCTAGTGTGACTCTTAGTGTTAGGGAACGCAGGAATCCACAATTACGAAGTGATGTAATTCAAATCATTCAAGGTTACTTGGAGGTGAACAATCCGTTTATCCGCAAATATCATCAGGTGTTTGCTATTTTAAATGAATCCTCTCGATCCGGCCAGAACTTGATAACATACCTATATTATAATTCTGTAGCAGATCGTAGAAGGTATAATTTCCTTTGACCGATGAGATTGTTGTTATTTTTCCCGGCGATGGTCATAATTCTTCTGCAATGAGAGACATTATTATTCGCCTTTGAGGGAGGGATAAATTGATGCGAGTTAATGAATGCCACCCATCTTACCTACCTCTACACTACGATCTTTTATACCCTCACAGTCAACTTGGTTGGGAGTTCGACATGAAGCTATGGGACGTGGAAAACAGTGTTGATCAGGATCATCGACTAACTCAACTCTATTATTATAGTTATAATTTGTTTCAACATGGCACTGAGTACTCTACAATTTTGAGAGGAGGTAAACTTATTCAAGAGTTCATTATGGATGCATGTACTTCAACGGAACAAAATTTTTTGACTTATCTCAGACTTAATCAAAGCAAACTTCAGGTAAAATTATACAAAGATCTTACCGATTGTATGTCCAAGGGTGTTGCACCATTGCAAATTGGTAGGCGAATGATTTTGCCATATTCTCTTACTGGTAGTGCGCTTAATATGTCTGAGATTAACCAAGATTCAATGGCTATCACTCGGTACAATAAACACCCTGATATTTTTCTCATAATGATCGTCAATCCTAAATGGCCTGAAATCAGTAAGGAATTTTTACTGGGTCAAAATGCTCTCGATCGTCCAGATTTGGTTGCACGTGTTTTTTGAACTAAAAATAAAAGCACTAATGAAGGAGTTTAAGGATAAAAATATTTTTGTCAAGAAAGTGGGCCATGTGTTTATAATTGAATTTTAAAAAAGGGGGTTACCCCACATACACGCTCTTCTTTTCCTCGGTAGTCAAAGAAAGATTAAAACATGTGCCCAAGTAGATAATGTTGTCTCTGTTGAGTTTCTAGATCCCACTAAAGATCCTACACTCTTCCAAACTATATTATGTTGCATGGTACATGGCCCATGTGGCTCCCAGAATCCAAATTCCCCTTGCACGAAAAAATACCCTCGAGCATTTGCAGAAGCCACAACCATGGATAATAATGGATATCCAATCTATCTTCGTCGTGATGATGGTAAGGAATATACTACTGTTAGTGGAAAATAGGTATCAAATAAAGATGTTGTCCCCTATAATCCATATTTGTCTAAACTTTTCAATTGTCACATTAATATCAAGGTTTGTGATGGGTTACAATGCGTTAAATATATAAATAAGTACATATATAAGGGTTATGATCGTACAACTATGGTATTGGGAGGTGTTGATGAAATATAACAATATTTGGATGCCAGGTATATTGGACCTCCTAAGGCAGCTTGGCAAATTTATGGTAATCACATGCATCACGAGAAACCGCTTGTTGCATGATTAGATTTACATTTACCTGGCATTCATCATGTTGTGTTTGATTCTTCAAATTCATCAGCTACGATTGCTCAAAGTGCTAGGGGTCAAATGAGTTCGTTAACTGGGTTTGTTACATTTTGCGCATTGAATCCTTTTACACGAGAGAATACCTACCAGGAGTTTTCCCAACATTATGCTTGGAGATCTAAAATAAAACTTTAGACTTTACGAAAATCATATGAGTCTACTATTGGGCGAATATACTATGCTAGCTAGAATTCTAGATAAAGATTTTATTTGCAATTGCTTTTGACCGTTATTAAAGGACCCACATCGTTCGAGTTCTTACGCACGATGAACTGTGTATTACACGAGACTTTCAAATCAGCATGCATAGTGAGGAGATTGCTTGAAGACAATAATGAGTGGGTTCAATGTTTACAAGAAGCATCCATCATCCGCACCGGATATCAACTTCGATGGTTATTTAGTGTTATACTCACACAATGTTTTCCTTTGCATCCGGAGTTATTATAGAATCAATTTTCCATTCATATATGTGATGATCTGATTCATAAGTTACGCACATTATTTTCCCGCCCAAATCCAACTGACATCCAAATTGAGGATTATGGTTTATATTTTTTAAATAAGGTTCTTCAAGAGTCTGGTAAGATATTAAATGACTTCCCTCTAATGCCTCTGCCAACTTTTAATTTGACGACTACGGGTGGAAACACATTACTCTCAGAACATCATCCGTTACAATCATTAGTAGATAAAGGTGACACACAATTAGATGTTGATCGCCTTAATGAGGGACAATGTATATCTTACTCAGCGATAACATCATCTGTTTTCGAGAATAAGGGGACTACATATTTTTTAAATGGAGGTACGGGCACCGGAAAGACATATTTGTACAATACAATTGCAACCTTCTGTCGTATTTTAAGTCATACGGTTATTACAGTTGCTTCGTCTGGTATTGCTTTGTTGTTGTTGGTTGGTGGTCGGACTGCGCATTCAACATTTTACATACCTTTGGACATTCTTGAAAACTCAAACTGTGGATTTACAAAGCAATCGATATATGCAGAGTTATTAAAATCAACTAAGCTTATAATATGAGATGAAGTTCCTATGCAACATAAGCATTGTGTTAAGGTTGTAGATAGGACAATACAATATATTTGTGATGTTAAAAAGCCACTTGGAGGAATTACAATAGTTCTTGGTGGTGATTTTCGACAAATCTTACCAGTTATCCCTAGAGGAGTTAGAGAAGAAATTTTTTCCGCTTCATTAAGGAGGTCTGTGCTTTGGAGGCACATCCATGTTTTGACCTTACATCTAAACATGTGACTAAACCCATTAGAGCCTGAGACAATTCAATTCTCTACGTTCTTCAATCAAGTATCGTTATTTACTCTTTTTTATTTTTTTAATAATTTTTGTTCCACCTACTACATGCATTTGATTTTTTTGTTATTATTTTTTTTATAGTTTGGGTCCAATTTTCTTGAAAATGTATCATTGCCTTACAAAATTCAAAAGTGTAATGATGTCCATAATTTAATTGAGAAAGTGTATCCATTGTTGAATGTGGTCGGTACTGTTACACCAACCTTCCTCACCGAATGAATAATTCTTTCAACGCGAAATGATGATGTGACTGCTATAAATAATTTGGCATTGAATATCTTCCCGAGTGATATGAAAACTTATTTTGGTGCCGACAAAATGTGTGACAACGAGTCCGGTAGAGACGTACATAGCTAATACCCAAATAATTTTTGTAATTCTCTCAGTCCTTCTGGTTTACCCCTTTATTAGTTGGAATTAAAGGTGGGTTCTCCAATTATGCTTTTGAGAAACATTTCTTCGAAGGATGGTCTTTGCAATGGAACCCTATTAGTCATTACAAAATGTGGAGAGCATGTTATCGAGGCCCGAATATTAACTAGTGATAAGTGTAGAAATTTAGTATTTATTCCCAGAGTCTCATTATTTCCTTCATCGACGTAGATCCCTATAAAAATGACGAGACGCCATTTCCTAATTCGTCTGGCATATGCAATGACCATCAACAAATCACAGGGTCAATCTGTAAAATTTATGGGAATAGACTTGTGTACGTCGGTTGTTAGTCATGGCCAGTTATATGTAGCGTTATCTCAATGCACAAGTGCAAATCACATTACCCTTCTTTCTAATGATTGTTCGCTTTCGGCAATAAACATTGTGTATCCGGAAGTCCTCCTATAAAGTAAGGAGTGTTATTTTTCCTATAAACTACACATATGACCCTTTTATATCATCTTTTGATATATTTTAAAATTATTCTTAGGATTAGGAGCCAATGGTAAGGTATCAAGAGCGGATAAATACATGCAGACTGCTTACATGGGATTCTCTCACAATAAGGTTCTTTATCTTTAAAATATTTCCTCTTTTCGTTCATTTTTAAAAATTAGTCTTAACTATAAATATTTCTTATAGGTGGTTGTAAATTGTGCCAATCTTCATATGAAGTACGTCGAGCTAAATATGCGAACATTTTGTAGAGTTATTACGAGGATGTTTACTCTGAATCTATAATTGACTATCAAAAGGATAATTTTTTGGGATGTCGACCTTTTTGACTTTTTGTAAAGCTTAGGCTTAGAGTTACTGCACGTTGTTGGATGATTGCTAAGCTTTTTTTGTATAGTCTACTTAGGCTTTTTTTGTATAGTCTGGTGAGGCTATTTTTGTTGTTGAAGTATTTTTTATACCTTAAACTAGGTTGATCGTTATTTTGTTGTTGTTATGTTAGTTTTTCCTGAATATCATCGTGATTTTTTTAAAGAAGTTTGTTTCGTTCAAGCATTTATTTTATGAAATTAGAAATTTCGAATATTGTACAATTGGTTGTTACCCCTTAACCAGGGTGGATAGTCCATTATACAAAGGAGACTATGCCTTTTTTTTAAATTCACACTTTGGTAATTTGAGTGATGAATTTAAACTATTTGAACGTTGTTGGACTATTTGTTATTTGTTAAGCAGGGTGGTTAGTTATATAAACAAATCAAATTATGACCATTTTTTTTAAAATTACTCTTGAGTGCCCATCTCTCTAAGCACATAAGCAGGTATTTATGTTGCCTTAGAGGACTTGAAAAGTTCTTTTCTCCTAAGGACGGACTCATTTTGATCAACTATCTCTAAATAAGCTAATGGCATGCCTAACCATGAGGGGTACCACCAATTATGTCTATTAGAGAGAATTGTAACCTTCACGAGCAAATCAAGAATTTTATTAGGCTCTTTGGGGCTCAGTCCAACAACAAAAACTATAATTGAGGAAATTATCCAAGTCTTTAACACAAACATATTATTCAGGGTACACAAGGGCGGCGCTGAGCATGTGCTAAGTGGACGATCGCGCAGGACCCCCAACTGATCCATTTGTTATCATTTACATGTTGAGGGCTCATTTTTTATATTAATACACATAAAAGAGGCCTATTTTATCATTTTTACACGGGCACTTATCATTTTATAAGTCTGAGGATCGGTATGGAAGCTACGTACATATAAATGTAAGAAACCAAGCCTCTTAGCCCAGTGATATAAGGCTGCCACTGGGACAGTCTTGGGGGTGGATTGGGTTTGGTCCCCAATTCGATCCCCGGCGCTGTCAAAATAATGTTTGGCCAGCGAAAGTCACGAACTGCGAATGGGGATTAGTCGAGGTACGCGTAAGCTGGCCGAACAGCTCTTGTTATGTTACCAAAAAAAAGTAACTTTTTTGGGTATATTTTTACATAACTTCGTTCAAAAGTGGAAATCTTAATATTTGAGTTATCTAGTGAGAACCGTCAAGAGGAGGGGGAGTTGGTGTCTTGTGTCAAAAGATTCAAATATAGATCGTTTAAGATCTATGAGGATTTCATGAAAGCGCATTTAACCAAGGTTTGCATTGAGGTAATCCTTAATGAGTGTGAGGTCCACCTCATCAATGAAACTCAGGTTAGTTCTAGATAGTAGTGGCAAATGGGCGATTACGGGAAGTTATGAATGGGTCAAAAATAGGTAAGAATAAATATGGACGGGTTAAGAGTGGATCAGGCGAAATAATTTGGGCGGGGCGGGTTGGGTTGACCCACTTTTTTTTAAAAAGAGGAAGGGGGTTGGATTTTTTAAGCAAATCCAAAAAAGATTAATAAGGAGAATAATTGCATCTATGGTAGATTTTAAGGTCAACAGTTATAAACATTTAAAAATTATAAATATTTTAAAAGTTTATACCTTTTAAACTAAACAGTAAACAACTATTAAACCTAAACAGTAAGCAATTTTTAAAAATCTGCAAATTGCAGATTGAGATAGAAACCGTCCTTGGAAAGATGTATCAAATTGAAGGATTGTTTTGAACAATTCTTGATTAGATGTATTTCTCCAAGTCGTTACACAAATCAATCCTTCAATTATTACCTTGAGATCCGTATTGAACAGATATATTTCTCCGAATCGATCCCAAATTGTATTTCTCCAGTTGTGCGGACTCGCAGTTACCTCCAAATCGATCTGTAATAAACAGATGTGAAATGATCTGCATGATAAATATGTTGTTATAAATCGTGTTGGGTTAAACCATTTGTAGCAATGATAGAGTAGCAATGCAATGATGAGATAACAACATATGGGTTAAACCATTTGGGTCCAACGCTAAACCGCTCAAACTCGACTCAGTTTTCATCTTAAACCATTTAAACCCACTGATAAATCATATGGACTCCAAACTAAATATTTGGACGGGTAATGGATGATTTTGTCCATAATAAACCATTTTCTCAGGCCTAGTTCTAGACCATTCGTAAAGATGGTGAGAAATGTGGTTTTGGTCGTAAAACTACCACTGAGAGTAGTAACAGGCAAGAGGAACCTGATTGAAGTCTAATGAAGGGAAACGCTTAAAGTTATAGCCACAAAAAGTCCAGCTCCAAACCAAGGAGATGGAGGTGGTCATAAGTCAAGAATCAAGAAACAAAAGATTGCGTGAAAGTTTCCATGTACAACTAAGGAGACATTAATAAAACTCTAATTGAGAATCAAGTCATTAGATTGTACTTTTTTTCACCAAAAAAAACTAGATTGTACCTTGAGAAGGTATACCAATAGCAGAACAAGTGAGATCCTTATTTTTGTAAATTTCACATGCGAGGCATCCACAAAGGAATGTTATTCCTCATAAGAATAAATAATAATCGAGTCAAAAATGGGTTCTTACAAATCGACAAGGTTTGGAATAATGTGACCAATATTTATTAAAATATTAAATAAAATTCATTAACATATTAGATTTTCGAGATAATGAAGGAATTGAAGAAATTATTTACCTGAATTCATATTAGTGATTGAGACTTGAAGGTTGGAGGTCTTTCACAGACTAATATCTCTCTCATTGATGGGAAGAGTGTTTGAGTGCATTACCCTTGGGAACCAGAACCCTTCATTATATTTATAGACATCTAATTATAACCCCATAAATTCTAATTAGGTGACTCTTGAGTAACCAATAAGTGACTCTTGAGTAACACAACTCTTAAGTAACCATTAGGTGACTTTTGGGAAACCACACATTTCAGATTCCATACTTACTATTGATTTATTTTTAGCTTACCTAATTAGATCACTTCATTTGCCCATCTATATCTATATACAAGCATATCTTGTTCCTAATCAAACAACAGACCACGTGGATTGATGTATCTCATCATACGAAATACAATTACAGGGTATCCAATCGACGAGTAGATTGACACACACAACAATCACAATTTTCTCTAACATATGAAATTTACTCAGCCATCTAAGAAATCTCACAAATGAGCTGTCAAAAATTTATTAAAAACCATTTGTTGAGAAGCATTCATATGCAACCTATACATCTCCATCTCAATGTTGAGTCTATAGAAGTAAATGCTAATGGGATTTATGAACGTATATTTGGAATTATATATATTGACGAGAGGGTCAAATGAGTTCTCACAGTGTACACATTCCCCTCAAATCAAGTGAGTTGCTCAAATCTTAATCTATGTGTTGCACTATGTGAATGGATTGTTGAGTTTAATTTTGTATAATTTGAGCATTGGTTCTAATATGTAGATGTATGTACATTTTTATGTATGTTTGTAGAATAAGTGCACACCAAATGTATGATGAAATGTGTTACACAAAACATGCAAATGTATTTTTATTATTTTGCAATAAAAAATGTTTGTATGATCCATGTTTAGTGTACTTGGTGTATTTAAATGGTTTTTATCATTGAAAACACATATATATACTTTTGATTATAAAATAAAGATGGATCCATGGCATAAATCAGTGATTTAGGGCTCATGGCAATGCTTAGTGATTAGGGAGCCATGGTAGTGCTTAGCATTAGTGTGATATGGCTAACATTGACGGGTGAATTTTATGATGCATGTTATTTTTTATGGATATGGTTCGTGGATGTATTATTACATATATAATATGATATGTGTATTGTAAGAGGGTATTTATAGAATAAGTATAAATTTGGAAAGGAAAAAATATAATAAGACTTATAGTAAATCCCATAGTTTGATGGTTTAAGTATGGAATTCTTGAATGATTAAAAGAGAACCCAAAAACTATCACACTATTTGCCGAATATCTCAGGAACTGTTTTTTATAGGTTTATATCTCGGAGCATTATTTTACACCAAGATATCATTAGTCAAATGTGTAAACCAAGGTAACCAGCATGACTAAAATTGAGATGATATAGAATATGTCAGAAGATGAAAAGGCCCTTTGGATTTAATAACTACACAACATATTATGGGTGAATCAATGACTACGAGAAAAATAATAGGGGGACTATGTTAATAATATTATTAATCTCAAAGTCATTTTTGCAAATAGAATTGTAAGTGTGAATTTAGAATCAACAATCATGTTGAAAGAATCTATAATTATGAACTGAGAGGGATAAAACTATGTACGTCTGCAGTATTCCTAATGTTACAACGAATTATTATAACGTGATGAATTAGATGAAAAGGAAAATGTTCATGAAGAAGAGGAATGCTCCATTTACCATAAATATTCTGAAAATGATCGACTTTCACATCTAATAAACTCCAAGATACATTACATACTTGTAGCCACTCAAATTTGGATCTGATTGTTTGAGAATTCGTTAAAACTTAATCGAAATCTATTTGTTGAGATTCAGTTATCCCAAATATCTAAAACAATACTTTCTATAGAGTTTAGTTCGTATATACCATTATTTGGTTTAAAATATGTTTTTATAATATTGTATATATATAGGTTGGATTGAAGGTTTAATATCAGATTTATGATTTGATTAGATTCTGCTTTCTATCTGTACTCAACTATGGATATGTCTTTTACATTTTATTTTCTACTTAATGATATGCCTTTTATATTATTTGCTACATGATTATTTTCTTTTAAAAAATCAACTCATCGGGTAAATTATCACTTCTTCATTTGGGTTTCTTCCTAATGTCTTATATTTTGTTCATTCTCCATCACATACTTGCTCACGATATTGTAATTTCTAATTTTGAATATTGTTCACATATATTGTAAATAACGGTAGTTTTTTTGGTTATATAGATCTAAATTCAGTTGAACAAATTATACATTTACTATATTATGTACTTCTTCAAATACTGATATGCAACACATACATGAAGTATTTAACTCTCCCCTATTTTTTTACTTTTGTTGAGATGAAAAGTACCTGAAAATAATGGATCATTACTTTAATTGAGATGTTAATGCTTGATTATGAGCAAGATTACGAACCACATATGATTACGTTATATTTTTCCCTGATTAATTTTGTTACTGTCATGTGAACAACTATGTTTTGTATGGTTCATTCATAAATCATGTACTTTTTCCTTATCTAAGGGTTTTTACGCATCACATATCACTTCAAGAAAGTATAGAGTTCTTGGTCAAGTTATAAGGAAATTATTTCTCTCTTTCACTGCATGACAAATCCAATACATTTGTTTCATCTCATCTTAGTTCTATCTTATACTGATTTCTACATTCTTCAGAATCACATAACATCCATAACCAATTTCTCTAACCCTAATTTAACACATAATTACATAGAATTACTTTACATCTATATTTAACATTTACATACAAAAATGAACTGGTAATATTTATGGAGCATTCTAACTGATACGCATTAATAAGACTTGAACAAGATATCAATGCCCTGTTCTGTATACTGAAATAGATAACTAATCATATGATAATCCTCTAAATTTTAATTGCGATGGTTCACTACCTCAATATTTCCCTTATCATCTACTGCACCTATTTCCATTCTTGAGCATCACTGTTGAATATGCATTTCTTTTAAGAACCATTTATTTGATCACACTAACCCTCCAACCGTTTTGGTCGAGAGAACACTTCAATGTTATAAGATAATAACATTCTATTAGTCCATATTAAGAGTCTGCTTTAAAAGGTATTCAAGGTAGTTCACAAAGGATAACAATTTTTACATGTGTTTTACTTTCCTTTTTATAACAACATACA
The DNA here is from genome assembly GCA_949130495.1 of Sambucus nigra. Lineage (NCBI taxonomy): Eukaryota > Viridiplantae > Streptophyta > Magnoliopsida > Dipsacales > Adoxaceae > Sambucus > Sambucus nigra. The sequence goes on along the minus strand of OX422214.1, from coordinate 214,129,341 downwards.
CTTGAAAAGAGAATATTTAATTTTTACTCTTTGTTAATCTCTTCATCTATCACTAATGAAGTGATAGTTTATAACTCCCCATATGTTTAAAAATGGGGTCGCTTCTCAACAAAATTCTTTGTCCCCAGATGGACTAAAGAAACATGAAAACCATTCAAGTGGACTGCCTTGGCTTGTAACGAAGCAACATTATAGTGGCGAACAAATCAAAGAAAAGGAAATTTTTTATCAGATGAGTTTGGATTTTGTGCAGAATTCTTCTCGGTAATTTCTCAACAATGCTGAAAATATACGGAGTCCCTCTCAAATTCTGGTTCAGGATTCCACAGCACAAAGACGTTCCCATGAGTCCTACTGTAGGAAAGTTGCAATTGGTGACTGCAACAACAATAGGGAAATTATCGAGTTTAACGTTGTCAATGCTTTTAAACATGAGGTGATAATGCCAATAAAGATTTAGCCCATGATCCAAAATATGGAAATCAATTTGAATTGAACCATATAGCTAAAAAGAATGGACCAAATAGCTATATTTTTTGTTTGAGGTATCAAATTAATTTGATCTTGTCTCTAAGTGAAGAAGATGCGCCATCAATACCATCTCTTCCAAGTTCTATTGTGAAGATTGCTATAGCAGAAATAGATTTGGAGGCTCCAGCGGTCTATGAATTTGAAACTGATATATCCCCTAAATCAGAGTCACTCGAGAACAAAACTACGGTTCCTACCAGCAGTGTAAATGTCCTTTTTCTATAGGCCCACATGCACTGAATAATCATGGAGATGGGCGTCTACTACCAATTTATTAGGACAACCATGACATTATGATCAGTGTAAACAAACCAAGTTGTTAGTGAATAACTCGAGCTCAAATCATTTAACAAATTGCGATTGTTAGGATCAGTTCGTATTTTACTTCATAGATTTAATATTTACGTTCCTATAATTTAGGTATTTAATTGTAATTGACAGCTACAGCTTAATCATATCAAATTCTTAACTATTTCCTAATTTTCTTTTGTATTCACTCACAATCAAATGAAAGAACCATTCTTCATTTCCTGCTGCCTCATTCCTTTTAAACTGGATTCTTATAGCCTCATTTTTGCGTACTATATTGAATCTTCTTTACTATTACACTCAGAATCTACACATTGTTTATCTCTTCATCTATCACTAATCTTATAGTTCTTTATTCATATATTTTGCATTTACCCTATGTGCCTGTTTTATCCCTTACCATACAAAATATTGAAGTTTAAATTCTTAGATATGGAGTACATGTCTCTTATTGTGTATTACACCTTCTGTGGTGATAATTAAACTCAACATAAAATAAAAAGCAAAGGCAATCACCAGAATAAATAAAGAACTAGAAAGAATCGCAATCACACACAACACAAGATGTACGTGGTTCGATAAGAAGGCCTACGTCCATGGTGGTGCTCTCAGTATCTTATTTCTCTTTACTCCGGGGGAGTGTTTACAGAAAAGAATACATGCCCTTTGCCCCGGGATGAGGGTTTAATATATATATATGTTATTTCTCGGAGAGTGAGAATGTTGGACTCCTTCACGTTAGCCCATAATCCCTAGACTACCTCCTTGAGAGATTTTAGGAATTGAATAGGTCACAACTGAATCAGCTATAGCGCATGGACTCTGGACTATGGGCTGGATTTAATTGGGCTACTCGTCTGGCACGGAATAGCTAATCGAGGTACCCACAATTTCCCCTAAAAATTTTGGGTCACAATTTGGGCTCAATAATATTAAATGATTACCTTCATGGAACTTTTGTAAATCGTACAACACCTTGGGATTGAAAGCGCCTTTCTCGAATAGATTTAGGCTCAGATTGCCTCGTTTCCTGGGTGATATAATTAGAAAGGTTTAAATCATCTTGGAGAGGTCATTTCCTAAACGTCGCTTCATATTTCTTCGCATTCTCTAGATTTATCCAAGATTTCACTGTTTCTTTCCCACTCCTAGGTCTCTTCTTCCATCTTCAAGCTTCTTTCTTTTCTTCTCATCATCCCTACTTGCGACTTTTCATCGTCTCAAGCTGGCCCATACTTCATAAGTTCTTCTCACTCCTTATTTTCTTTCTTTTTCTGTATATTCGATACTAGGGTGTCTCTTTTCTAATGACAAAAATAGGCAATACGTCAATAATTGAGTTTAGGAAATTCTACAATATTCCAAACTGGGTAGACATCGAATGTGCCCCTGTTCCTCGTAATGTCAAATACATTAAGGACGGTCACTAGATACATGTTATTTTATTATCCCAGGGGGGTCTTACTTTTCCCCCAAATCGCTTATTTTTTCACTTTTTTAGTTACTTTAATATAGTTCCTGCACAGTGCTCGCCAAATGTTTGGAAAATTGTCAATGGTGGGCATAGAATTAATCATCTCTATGGCACCAATCTAGGGCTTGCTAAAATCTGCTATTGCTATTCTTTTTCTCGAAAAATCTATGGTCTTCTTTACCTCAAGGCTAGGAGTCCTTATAGGGTATTGGTAGTAAACCTACTTGATTTCCACAAGGACTACTGGCATGAGGGGTTTATTACCAGAAATTGGCAGTTCCCTCCCCATACTGAAGGGTCGAGGTTTGGGAGATACGCGATTCCCTTTTATGGGGAGGAATATATAGGTAGGAATAGTTATTGTTCTGCTCGTTTATCTCCTGTTAGTGTATGTTCTTTCTCATATCTTTCTCTCTTTCTTTTTTTCAGCAAAGACAAAGAACTCAGAACTCGCTTTTTACGAGATTCGAGCTGCCGAGCTGGTTAAGGCTTGGAAAATCAGGGAACTCTTAGTTGACAGTGAGCATCCTCGATCAGCTGTATTTCTTCTGGAATACAAGAACATTGGGTCAAGTTTCATCGCACGACCTGTGGATATCATTCATCAGCTAGACATCACAGAAGAGGTTACTGCTGACCCAATCCAATTGGATGAGGAGGAAAGCATCTCTGGTGAGGAGAGAGAGGGGGCTAACAGGGGTGGTGCTGAAGGTGATTCTAGTGGGAAGAGCACTGGTAGTGAAGAATCTTCTAGCTCGGAAGAGGTTTCAGAGGTTCAGGAGTCTTCAGGGGATTCAAGAAGCTCCAGCGAGGAAGCTATGGCTCCTCTTAGGAAGAATTTGATTCCAGATGATGATGAAGACAACGTGCTTCTGTCTCATCGATCGAAGAAGAAAAAATCTAGGAGCGGGGATGCCGCCACTGGCTCCCAGACTGTTGCTCATGAGCAGGAGAGAAAGAAAAAAGAGGATGAACTGGTGAGAGAAAGGAGAGAAATAAGGAAGAGGAGAAGAAGAAGGTGGAAGAGAGAAAGAGTCTAGAGAGGGAGAGGAAAGAGAGGGAAGAAGATGAGAGGAGAGTTGAGGTGAGGACAAAGGCGGGGTAGTCTCTGGTGTTCATGTCTACTCTGGCTGAGGGGGATTATGTTTCTCTTACCCCTCAGTTAGCTCCGGCGGTGCTTGAGAGGGAAGTACTGCCAGCTGATCGCCAGAGGTCGACAAACATAGGGACCGACTAATTAGCCCTGAAGGTGAGTCAGGGTCTAGCCTTAGTAAGTCTGATTTTACTTCTCTTCTCTTACAAGGCTTCTTTTAATGCTTTCTCTACTGATGTTGTCCTTTTCTCTACAGTTTGTTTCTGATTTCACTGTCCTCTACCGCAGTCGCGATGAGCTGGCAAGGAAGAGCCTCGAGATGGAAAGGAAAAATGTCTAGCTGGAGGTCGGTGTGAAGACTGGCAGTTTTGCTCAAAAGTCTTCTGACCTCGCCTTAGACCAATCTAACAAAGTGAAGGAGGCGACGACCAAGGAGCTTGAAGAGTTGAGGTATTCCTATGACTTGGTCTGTGCGAGCAAGCTAGTTGTCGCAGAGGAGAACATGATGCTCGTCGGGAAGGTGAAGAAGGTGGAATCCGAGGCAGCCACCCTTAAAGAGAACTTGTATAATGCTGGATGGGTGGTAGCGTACGAGGATGTTGAGGCCCAAATTAGTTATATTAGTCGTCTCAACTTTAATAAGGGTTGGGACAAGGCCTTATTTGTTGCTGAGGTGGATATTTACTCCACCCTCTTTGATGAGCATGACCCTGGTCCCAAGCTTGTCGTAGATGAGGTGCCTCTCTATGCTGCCAATGAAGGTGTCCCTGTTGTTCTGACCATCGCTATTGCTTTGTCTGAAGGAGGTGCGCCTGGAGCTGCTGCTGCTGTATATAAGGGGAAACAACCAGCGACCTCAAAGCAGACTGAGGTTACCAGCTAGTCTTCTTTAGGGAGCTCTTTGTATTTTTTGTATTTCAGTTACTCTTTCTATTCATTGATGTACTCTGAACCTTCTTTAAATGAAATGAAATTCAGTTCCCTCCCGCGTACTGATTTACTTGCTTTTTTTTAATGCTTATATGGTTTGTAGCTCATCAACGTTGAGGATTATATTCATGCTACTTCTCAGTTAGGAAAGATTCTTGGACCTGATGTGAGCAATCAAGTTCTCAGAGCCTTTATAAGGATCTGCAAGTCTCTTCAGTTGAGGAATAGGGAGTATAAGGACGAGTTAGAGCTTATTGTCAAGCTGAAAGACAGGCTCTAAGAGATGGGGGAAATCGATGCTCTATTCAATAAGAGGTGGATGCTCTAAAGGCTAAGCTCCTGGATGTCTCTGAGGTTAATCAGGTTGGAGAGGTACTTCAGCAAGAGAACGATGCTTTGAGGAGATAAGTCTCGCGACTCAGGGAGAATGCACCCACGACTACTCCTCGAATCCTACATAGTTCCACTTTATTGGCTAGACCGCGAGCTAGTTCTGATGACAGAGGTTCAGCTAGGGAGATTGTCGAGCTTTGAGGCGATGTTCTTCGGGAGTACGTGATAGCTGCCGATCTTTAAAGGAATGTTACCTTGCTGAGGCATCTATTTAAGAAAGGTCCTCGGAGAGTGTGGTTTTATGGTTATGATTAGGATTGGTCTGATGCTCCGACAAAGTTGGAGGAAGTTGAAGAGTTATCCTTTATCAGAGGATGGTTGAGTGCTCTTAGGGAGTTGCAGGTCCCTAGGAACTATGTCCTCTGGTATTGTCATGATATTTCTCCCTAAATACTGATGCCTAACCCATTCAGGAGGGATGATCAGTGGGTGCCCATAGATGTTATCCCCAGGCAACTATTGGAGCCAGGTTCAAATGAAGTCGAGGAGGAATTAGCTCCCCACCCCGATGATGGCCGAAGAGCGCAAGTGGCTGACTATTTTGCTCGGCGACCTCTTCCTCAATAGGATTTATTTTATTCAGCACATGTAACTCTTTATATACAATGATGTAATAAAATAATTATGATTTGGGCGATTTACCGTCTAAACACGTGTATTTTTTACTTCATTGATTTCATGTTCGACTATCTTGGACTCTTTTTAGCCGACTAGATTTTGATATAGGCAGAGTTATTTTATTGAGTGAGTGTCCCCCCAGTCCAGTTTACTTATGAGATACCATTCTACCTCACTTTACCTTTTAGGTTATTTTGCCACACTTCTTTAGGCCTAAGTGTGGTAATGGCGATGACACACCTGGTGTTGGATGTTCTATCCGAAAAGGTTTTTTGAGCCAAACATTGTTTGGCGACTAACCTGGTTGGTCGAGCTGCCTAAGGGTCCCCATAAGGCTTCATATAATGACAGGGGAAATGCTATGAGTTTATTCATGTTCGATGATGAAAACCTGAGGAGGGTAATACCCTACTTTTATATGTTGAGAGTGGAGCCTATAACTTGGAAAAGGTGCAGGAATTATAAAGTATTTGAGCAAAAAATCAACACTTTGTAGAATGCAACTGGCAAACAATCTTGTATTAATTAGAAATGAATTGAAAATTTCAATATTATAATAAAAGATCAACATATAAAACTAGAAGTAGAATCTTTTTAAATTGGTTGCGTTCCAAGCTCGAGGTATCTCCCTTCCCTCCAGCGTTTCCAAGTGAAAGGCTCCTTGTAGATTGTCTCTTATCACCTTGAATGGTCCATCCCACTTTAGTCCTAGCTTGCCATCCGATGGTTTTACTGCGCTGCCAAGAAATTTCCTTAGGATATAGTCCCCAAATTGGGATGCTCTCAGATTGACCTTCTTGTTGTAGTGCTTTGCTAGCGGTTGTTGATAGCCTGTTAGTTTCACTAGAGCCAACTCTTTTCATTCCTCAACTAGGTCAAGTTCAGTGAGCAATGCTGCATCGTTCTGGCCTTGGTCGACTAGGGTGGACCTCATGGTGGGGAAGCCAGCTTCCAAGGGAATGATTGACTCCATACCATATGCCAGTGCGAAGAGGTTTCCCCGATTGCTCACCGTGGGGTAGTGCGATAAACCCATAGGATATGTGGCAGCTCGCTCACCCATTCCCCTTTGGCTCACTCCAATTGATTCTTCAATCCATCGACCATTATTTTATTGGAAGTTTCAGCTTTTCCATTGCTCTGAGGGTATGCCACCGAGCTGAAATGGTGCCTGATCACGTGATCGTTATAGAAACCCTGGAAGAGGCCACTTTTGAACTGGGTTCTGTTATCAGTGATGATGGTCCTGTGGATCCCGAAGCGGATGATAATGTTCTTCCATATGAATCGCATTATATCCGCGTCTCTGTTGTTTGCAAGCGGCTCATCCTCTATCCATTTGGTGAAGTAGTTTGTCGCAACCAATAGATACTTGCGATTATCAATAGTGGTAGGAAGAGGGCGTATGATGTCCATTCCCCATTGGGCAAAAAGCCATGGGCTAGTAAGCAACTTTAGGTCGATGGCTGGTTGGTGAACCATAGGAGCATGAAGTTGATATTTTTCGCACTTATGAACATATATCCCAGAATCCTTCTGCATATACGACCACCGGTATCCTTCCTTCATTTCTCGAAAAGCTAGTGACCTGCCCCCAATATAACTCCCATAGATTCCCTCATGGAGCTCGTACAGAACTTGCTCGACATCCTTTGGGTGAAAGCATTGGAGGTAAGCACCAGTGAAATATCTCTTATATAGTTTTCCCTCAGGAGATAAGTGAAAGAGAGAAACTTTGACTCTTATCTGATGAGCGGACTTCTTAGCGTCTAACAACGCACCATCTTTCAAATAATCCTTTAAGGGGTACATCCAATTAGGGGCTGATTCAATCTGGAGAACATGACATTTGTCTTACAGTTCCTTGCTCTGGTTAATGCTTGGCTGGGTGAGGAAGTCGATCGAAATTGTTCTCTTCATATCAGAATTGATCACTGAGCTTAAGTCCGCTAGGGCGTCAGCATGGTTTTTTTATCCTCTGGGAAACTATTGAACGCTGACATGTTTAAAGCTATACATTAATTTCTTTATTGTGGGGAGGTAGGCCGCCATTCTCTCATCCCTCACGTTTATGTCTCCACTTATCTAGTTGGAGACCAGTTGCGAATCGCCGAACACTTTGAGTTGCTTAACCCCAATGCTTGTGCCTTCTGTAGGCCTGCTACCAGTGCTTCATACTCTGTTTTGTTATTGGAGGCTTCAAATCTAAGCCTCATTCCTTGCTCGACGATTGAATCTTCGAGGGTAACCAGCACGATGCCCACTCCTGCCCCTTTGGAGTTGGACGCTCCGTCTATGAACAGTCACAAAACACTTTACACTGAGGGGTTTTCCCTTTGACCAATAGGTTGCAGTTGGTCGCAAGGATGTTCCCCTATAAATTCTGCGATGAATTCGGCGAGGACTTATCTCGTGATTGCATTCCTTGGCTGAAACTGGATGTCAAAATACCCGAGCTGGACTGACCACTGTGATAATCTATCGAACAGATCGGCTTTTCGTAGGACTGCTTTAAGGGGATAAGATGTAAGGACGATGATGGAGTAAGCTTCTAAGTAATGTTTCAACTTCCTCGAGGCTACCACTGGTGCAAAGGCGAGCTTTTCTAAGGGTAGGTACCACTGTTTGGCGTCCAAGAGGGTTTTTCTCGCGTAATAGACTGGGCGCTGGATCCCTATTCTTTCGCATACCAATGCTGAACTGACAATATGGCTGGAAACTGTGAGGTATAGTTACAGTGAATCGTTCTCTTGAGGTATTACGAGCAAGGGTGGTGTGCTTAAGTAAGTTTGAGCTCCTTTAATGCCTTTGAGCAATCCTCGTTCCACTCCACATTTTTACTTTTCTTTAATAACTGGAAGAATGGCTGACACCTTTCGGATGACTTCGAGATGAACCAATTTAGCGTGGTGAGCATCCCTTTGAGTTTCTGCACATCTCTTATCATACAAGGGGCTGTACCCTATTGATGGAATCAATCTAGTCCGGGTTGGCTTCAATGTCTCTCTCTCCAACTAAGTACCCGAGAAATTTTCTAGACTGGACATCGAAAGAACACTTACTTGCCTTAAGCTTCATTCGGTATTTCTTGAGGATTTTGAAGGTCCTTGGCAGGTCCGAGAGGTGGTCTTATTTAATCCTTCTCACCTCCGTGGTGCTCCCTATTTGGTCTTTAAACATTTTGGTGACCAACTTCTGGTAGGTTTTTGCTGTATTTTTAAGCCCAAAGGGCATGACCTTGTAACAATAAAACCCGATGGTGGTGATGAATGTTGTCTTGTCTTGATCTAGATCTGGCTCGTGTATAGGTATTTGGTGGTACTCAGAGTATGCGTCAAGGAAACTCATTCTTTCATGAGCTGCTGTGATGTCCACCAACTGATCGATGTTTAGGAGAGGAAAACTATCTTTAGGTCACTCTCTGTTGATGTCGGTGAAGTCAATACAGACTCTCCATTTTCCATTGCTTTTTAGGAAAACTACTGGGTCGGATAGCCACTTAGAGAATTGAACTTCCCGTATGGATCTTGCATCCAGTAGCTTCTCCACAGCCTTAGCCTTCTCGGGTGCAGTTCGTCGTGCCTTTTGTGTGACCAGCTTGAAAGTCGAGTCAACGTGAAATCAATGACAAACCACACTGGGATCAATCCCAGGTAGCTCATCGGGTTCCCATGCGAAAACCTCCAAGTTATTACGTAAAAGTACTGTTTGGTCCTTCTTCTCTTGATCTGTGAGAGAGGCTCTGATCAAGAATATCCTATCCTTCTTGTTTCCCTCGACTGTAACTTCTTCTAGGTTCTCAATGACCCGCTCAGAAAGGAGGAGCCTGGTCTCCTCCACTCTAGGTCTTCTATACCTTAACTTCTATTTGGAAGGTATCAAACCTTCCTGTTCTTCAACTTTCTCATTGGCCTTATCAACCTTCTTCTCTGGCCTTGGGCATATGGCTGCTATAAAGAACTTTCTTTCCATTGCCTGATCTCCATGGATCTCCATCACTCCTCGCTCAGTCACATATTTGAGTTTATGGTGGTAGGTGGAGGGGAAGACCTTCATCTCATGTAGCCACCCTCTGCCAAGGATGGCCTAGTAGGGTGAGTCAATGTTTACCACCAGAAACTCGATCATTTTGGATACACTCCCTATCACAGTAAAATTTTTCCCAAAGGGATGGTCACTTTACTAGCGAAGCCAACTAAAAGGACAATGGCTTCTTATAAGTGGGTGATGCTTAGCTTCAACTTTCAGAATAGGTCGAGATACATTACTTCAGATGAGCTGCCCTGGTCAACGAGCAACTTATCGATGTCATAGTTAGATATCCTTAGTGTAATGATCAAGGCATCATGATGTGGGGTCCTCACTCCCAATAGGTCTTCATCCGTGAACACAATGTGTTTGTTGTAGTCGACTTCATCTACTCGCTGACGCTTCCTAACCTTCATTTTAGCTGGATCGATTTAAAAAGCTTGCATTACTTCCATAAGATTTTTAACTTCCATCCGAGATGAGTTTCCTTGAATCTACTTTAGATCTGATGCCCCATGAATCACTACGAACTCATGGCCAGCATCCTCCTCGAGCACGCTGTCTGGCCTCGGGTATCCATTGGCACCGACCTTCTGTGCCTTCTTCTCCATAAATTCGTTCAGATGTCCAGTTTGGGCTGACTCTTCAATGTGAGAATTGAGAGCCTTGCAGTGCTAGATTTTGTGCCCACCTTCTTTGTGGAAAGCACGCTCAGTGCGTTGTTCCTTTTTGAGGGGTATCCCCCCATCTTTCTGGGCCACTTGACGAATGGCTCGTCCTTGATCTTTGATATAATTTTTTAGATTGGTTCCTTAAAAATAGTGTTCACTACCTGAAATTCTTTCGAAGCATCATTTTTGTTCCCACTCTTTGAGGCACTTTTGCCCCCATTTTTGCTTCCTTTCTTTTGGTTCTCAGCTTTGTCGCTACTCTTGCTGGTGAACTTGGTGAGGCCATTCTCCCCTGCACTGAGGTGGGTCACATCCTCAACCTTAGCGTATTTTTCGATACGATCCATTAGGTCGTAAATGGTTGTGGCCTCCTTTTTAGTGAGGGATTGGTGCAAGAGGCATGATCTGGGTAGGCCAATCTTAAAGGATGCCACAACGACTTTCTCCGAGCAGTCCTCGATCTCGTTGAATAACTCCCAATATCTTTTTGCATAGTCTCTGAGGCTTTCCTGGGGCTTTTTTCTCATTGTCAATAAGGCATCCATCCTCTTCGGATGGGAGCTTCTGGTAATAAAGCTAGTTATGAAGAGATCTTCCAGGGGCTCGAAGCTCCTGATGGATCTATGAGGGACTTTCTCTAACCACTTCTAGGCCACATCGTGCAGGCTCGATGGAAAGATTTGTCATATTAATGCGTCCTTATGGTTCTAAAGTGTCATGGCATGCTTGTACTGCCTAACATGGTCAATAGGATTAGTCTTTTCATCGTAGATCTTAAATTTGGGAATCGCGAACTTCTTTGGGTCTTCTTATTCTTCTATCTCCCTTGAGAAAGGGGATTTCATTTGGGTTCTGAGAGATCGCCTAGATAGCTCTCAGGTCGATCTAGCACCCCGATGTGCTGGGGGCTGGTCCATTTCTCTCCGGACCAAATTCCGTATGTCATCATTTCCTCGAGTTGGGCTTCTGTAGCGGTGAGATGGTAGCTATTGCTCAAGCAAGTCGTCATCTCACCTGTGTTCCTCAAATATTTGAGATCCACGTTTAGGTCTCCTTCCTCGACTGCGAGACTTGCTCACCTGTGGGCTAGGAGTGCGATATTGACATTGCTTGGTGCTACGATGGAGTTTTTTCTCCATTCTCTCCAATCTTCTTTTGAGACTAGCATTCTCCTCTTCTTTCTTACGAGTGACCTCCTCTTGCTCTTGGAGCCTGTCCTCATAGGCGTTGATTAGCCTGGAGACCTGTGTGGACCTGGGTGGTCCTTGTATATCCTCCGAAGCTTGCCATTCTGGGCGAGCCCTAGGATTTGAACGTCAAACTTTAGATCTGATCCTGCGAGGGGCAGGTTGCTCTTGAATATCCCCTAATTGAGGGGAATTTATGCTATGTCCAGACATTCTAAATTCTTATTAGTGAAGGCTTTCTTAAAGGGAAACAAACGCTTCCCCCAGACGGTGCCAATTGTGGTGACAATTAAACTCAACACAAAATAACAAGCAAAGGCAATCACCAGAATAAATAAATAACTTCAAAGAATCGCAATCACACACAACACAAGATGTACGTGATTCGGTAAGAAGGCCTACGTCCATGGTGGTGCTCTCAATATCTTATTTCTCTTTACTCCGGGGGAGTGTTTACAGAAAAGAATACATGCCTTTGTGATTAGGCACATATTCTTAATATTTATCCCCTTAATTTCGGTATTTTTATGATCCCGTGCAGTGTAATTAGCTTGGATTTGTCTCTTATTTATTCTACTAACATTTTTTTGGCAAGTATTTCGTGTTTTGTGTATTTCTCATGTGTTTTACAGGTATTTCATGTAAGTTAGTGCGAAGGAGAACTCAAAACAGTGAAAGAAACCAAGAAATTGAGAGTTGAAGGGCATTTTTGTAATTTTTCAGCCTTAGTCCAGAGGTGGGGCCAACTAGAAAGTTGAATATCTCTAAATTACAAGAATACTGGAAAAACGGCACCTCAATCCGAGCTACGGTGAAGAAGTTACGATATTTTGAAGTTGCGCGATAATGAAGAGTCTGGATGTGCGGAATTCTGTCATTAATTATGCAGATTTTATGGTGATTGGTTGGCAAAAACTTGTTCCACAAGAGAAATTTGATGTTAAATTCGTGAAACTTGGTGCTATAAAAGACCAAGCCCTAATTCATTCAAAGGAAGGGTTGAATTCTAGAGAGAGGGAGACAAATTCTAGAGAGTAAAATAGAAAATTAGAGAGAGAAATTCATTTTTTTAGAAATCCTTTTTAGTTTTTCATACTCTTAGAAAAGCCCTAGTTTGTATGTTTGAAGATTCAAGTTCATCTAGTGCAGATTTCAAGTATCAATTCTTCAATTCAATTCAAGTATCAAATTCCCTTCTCTTATTTAGTCTCAATTCTATTTTCAATTTTCAATTGTTTTGCAATTTGGTACCAATGTTTGTTAGATCCATAATTCCATGTATTGGTATGAATTTGTTTTCTAGAAAAATCATGAGTATCTAAATTCCCAAGGGTTGGGGTACATGAACTCAATCCAAGGCAAATTATTTATGTAGAAAATAGAGATTAAATTAAAATATTGATTGAATCGTGAATGAAAATCATACAAACATTGTCAATCTTTTAATCTCTCTTGCCCTAGGTACTTGAGATGTTTAAGAGCGCTTTGCGAGTATAATTTATCATTCACCGCTTTATATCTATCTTTGATTTCGTATTATGCGGGCTTGAACCTCATATACGTAATGCTTAGAATATATAAAGACTGGATTTAGTCAAGAATTTTAATTTACAATTCTAATATTCTATAGGATAATTTGTTAAGGATTGAGGGATTGTACCTTACCCTACTTTCTCCCATTTGTCAGATCTAAGTATTTTTGCAAGTTTCAATTTGTTTGCCTTAAGTAAAGTTTTTATTTCATAAGAAATTTTCCCAATAATTAATCATCTTTTTATTTCTTTCAAGGAATCATTTCAAGATTTAATAATTTTTCTTATTACTATTTGGCAATCTCGATCCCTGTAGAGACGATCCCGACTTACCGGGTTATTACTTGAGAGACAAGGCTTGCACTTGAGCCTAGAAAAAATGCACTTTTGAGACAAATTCTTAGTCGCGTCAAATTTTTGGCGCCGTTGTCGGGGATCCAAAATTGTTAAATTTTCAAGAAAGTTATTTTTATCTACAAGTGATTTCGAAAAAAAAAATTATCATGGTAGGGGAGGTATGTTTAGTTAATGCATTCGTGAGCATGAGTGAGCCCATGAACAAGAGTGAAAGAGGAAATTTAGAGTGTGTCGGGAGAGGCTCGTCGAAATACTTGGAGGAAAGCGAATGGCAGAACACTATCGATACATTTCTCCTCGATTACCACCCACCCACACCACCTTATCATTCGGCAAGTGAGCACGAAACGCAGGTTGAGGAAACCAAGCCAGAGAGAGCGCTAGAGGAGTTGAGGCTAGCATAGTTTGAGCGCGAGTTCGGACAGGTGGATGCGAGCCTCAATGATGAAGTCCAATCTTTCTGGGCCTCATTTCGTCATTTAGACGAAAGCGAGTGGGAAAATAGAATTGATGAATTTCTCCTTCCCAAAACTCCACCAGATCCAATCGAAAATTTTGAGGGAGAATATTTTGAGGACAAGGACTCAATGCTTAAATTATTTTCCAAGATGGACTCTTTTAGTTTGCCTCCGCTTCCCATACTACTTGAAAAAAATTTGGGAAGTGATTCTACTTTTCTTGGATCCCAATGGTACTTGTCCCCATGTGCACTCAAATCCCTCATTATCCCCCTAAATTTTTTAATTGGTGATGGTTCATTTTCTCCATCTCACACATGCCTTCCGTTTTTCAAACGAAATTCTTATTTTTCGGGAGGCATGCATCCTAATGAGGGTACACCATTAATCCCTCAAAGTCAAATTGTATTTTGGGTGGACCCTCAAATTTTTCGACTTCTAGTGTATGATTTATTAGCCGTTCCAGTTGTAGGTTGTAAATAATTAGTTTTTTATTATTGTTTTTTCTTTTTTATTATAGTCTAGTTTCGATAGTTAAAGTTTTTGTTATTCTTTTTGTTATGCTTGGTTCTAACATGTTTTGTAGATTCAATGGACTCGCACTCATCGAGGATCGCTCCATTTGGGTAATATCTTTCTTTTCCTCTGTTTATGTTGTGTTCTTGATTCACATTGAGGACAATGCAACATTTAAGTTAGGGGGTGTGGGATATTCTTCCCATTTATTGTTTAGATTCATTGATTCGATCACATGTTCTTTCCAAGTGTGTATTTTAGAAAATTTCAAAAAAAAAATTTGAAAAATTTTGAAAAAAAACAAAAATATTTTTCTTCAAAATAAATAAAAATTGGAATTTAAATTTTTCAAAAATATCACCTTTATTCTATTTAAAGTCTCAAATTGTTAAATCAAAATGCACTAAGCCAAAATTGACCGAAGATGGAAATTGAAAGAAAATTGACGACTTTACGAATAAGTGTGGAGATTAGTCCAACCCGGTGAGATTTCGAGCCTTTCAATTTTTTTATGAGTTTTTAAATCAATCCGAGTTTATGATTAACTCAAAGTTCTTTTCAGCATTTTAATAAGTCGTTGATGATCTCAATCCTTTGTTTTGATTGGTTATGGGAAATGTGTGATTTGTTATCTCGAAATTCGTGCTAAATATATCTCTAAACTTAATTAATCTCGAGATGCATATGGTAAGGTGATTAGCAATTTGGACAATGAAGTAGGCCTTCGTTTGTTACCCAAAAATATTAGCCATAAAAAGATGTGAAAAATTATCCATTTGCAACCCAATTTGAGCCTAATAAAATATTTTCCTTTCGTTTGATAACCCGAAAAACCCAAATAGTCCGGAATTGTGAAAATTGAGAAAATTCATCAAGTAAGTCCAAATTGTGCAATAAAAAGGGGCAAGAAAAAAAATATATGCTCAACAAAAATAACAAGAAAAGAAAAAGAGAAAAAAAAAAGAAAGGGAAAAATGAGCAAATGCCCGAAAAAAGCAGTAATGGACGTCATAAGAAAATTTTCCAATTCCGAACAGCCCATACATTCCCATTTTTACCCTTTACACTTTTTAACCAAGAAAGTCCTAACCGAGTCCGAATAGCGAAATTAATTACGGCGTGGAGAGATAAGATACGAAAAGATAATATGAGAGATTAAATGGTGTGAATTAGAGATGATGTTCCCATTTCCTAGTAACTGTATTCCGATGATGAGATCTTTTCACCATATATTTCCTTCTTTTCAATTTTGTATGCATGAATTTGTTTCCGTTATATTTACTCTTTATATCGTGCATACCGAGAGAAAATAGCCACAATCCGAGTGATTCGTTTGTGAGTGCAATCCGTAAGAATTTGAATCAAAATGAATTTTCGGAAAGTAACGTAATGCTCAATCGGTGGAAGTTTGAGGTTTAATTTTTGGCTTTGCACACACACACTATGGTTTGAGACATTTAAATATGAATTTAGGGTGATTATTTTTTGAAAAGTTTAAATTGTACAATTTTTAAGTATTTTGATATTTATTTGAGTCAATAAAGAATTTTGTGGGTAAATTCACTGCAAACCCTCACGAGACAAAACTCGTCCTACTAGGGTAACCTAGGGGTTTAAAGGCTTGTTGCATACGCTAAATGCAATCGCTTGCCGGCGAAAAAGGTATTCTATCCCAATAAAAGAATTTTCAAGAGTTGAACTTTAAACTAATTTCATTTACATTGCTCGGGAAGCGCAAATTTCTAAGTTAGGGGGTGTGATTAGGCACATATTCTTCGTATTTATCCCCTTAATTTCAGTATTTTTATGATCCCTTGCAGTGTAATTATCTTGGATTTGTCTCTTATTTATGCTACTAACCTTTTTTTGGCAAGTATTTCGTGTTTTGTGTATTTCTCATGTGTTTTACAGGTATTTCATGTAAGTTAGTGCGAATGAGAACTCAAAACAGTGAAAGAAACCAAGAAATGGAGAGTTGAAGGGAATTTTCGTAATTTTTCAGCCTTAGTCCAGAGATGGGGCCAACTAGAGAGTTGAATATCTCTAAATTACAAGAATACTGGAAAAAACGGCACCTCAATCCGAGCTACGGTGAAGAAGTTACGATGTTTTGAAGTTGCGCGATAATGAAGAGTCTGGATGTGCGGATTTCTGTCATTAATTATGCAGATTTTATGGTGATTGGTTGGAAAAAACTTGTTCCACAAGAGAAATTTGATGTTAAATTCGTGAAACTTGGTGCTATAAAAGACCAAGCCCTAATTCATTCAAAGGAAGGGTTGAATTCTAGAGAGAGGGAGACAAATTCTAGAGAGCAGAATAGAAAATTAGAGAGAGAAATTCATTTTTTTAGAAATCCTTTTTAGTTTTTCATACTCTTAGAAAAATCCTAGTTTGTATGTTTGAAGATTTAAGTTCATCTAGTGCAGATTTCAAGTATCAATTCTTCAATTCAATTCAAGTATCAAATTCCCTTCTCTTATTTAGTCTCAATTCTATTTTCAATTTTCAATTGTTTTGCAATTTGGTACCAATGTTTGTTAAATCCATAATTCCATGTATTGGTATGAATTTGTTTTCTAGAAAAATCATGAGTAGCTAAATTCCCAAGGGTTGGTGTACATGAACTCAATCCAAGGCAAATTATTTATGTAGAAAATAGAGATTAAATTAAAATATGGATTGAATCGTGAATGAAAATCATACAAACATTGTCAATCTTTTAATATCTCTTGCCCTAGGTACTTGAGATGTTTAAGAGCGCTTTGCGAGTATAATTTATCATTCATCGCTTTATATCTATCTTTGATTTCGTATGATGCGGGCTTGAACCTCATATACGTAATGCTTAGAATATATAAAGACTGGATTTAGTCAAGAATTTTAATTTACAATTCTAATATTCTATAGGATAATTTGTTAAGGATTGAGGGATTGTACCCTACCCTACTTTCTCCCATTTGTCAGATCTAAGTATTTTTGCAAGTTTCAATTTGTTTTCCTTAAGTAAAGTTTTTATTTCATAAGAAATTTTCCCAATAATTAATCATCTTTTTATTTCTTTCAAGGAATCATTTCAAGATTTAATAATTTTTCTTATTACTATTTGGCAATCTCGATCCCTGTGGAGACGATCCCGACTTACCGGGTTATTACTTGAGCGACAAGGCTTGCACTTGAGCCTAGAAAAAATGCACTTTTGAGACAAATTCTTAATCGCGTCAAGTTTTTGGCGCCGGGCTGAGGGTTTAATATATATCTATTATTTCTCAGAGAGTGGGGGTGTAAGACTCCTCCACGTTAGGCCATAATTCCTAGAATATCTCCTTGAGAGATTTTAGGAATTGAATAGGTCCCAACTGAGTCAGCTATAACGTGGGGCATCTAGACTTTGGGTTGGATTTAATTGGGCACTCGTCTGGCCCAGAATAGCTAATCAAGGTACCCATACCTTCTTATTTCAGAATTCTAATTATGGCCTTTCTTTACATTTTTTCTTATGTCTACTTATTTTATGTATTTAATTATATTCCTAACTAGGAAAGTTTTATATTATACAATTTCACATTACTGAGTTTCACTGCCCACACATTGAAACCTTTTCATTTATTACACTTGGACATTTTTCTTTTCAGTTCCTACTATCGGACACACACAAAATAAATAAATGAATAGAAATTCTATCATTTGCACATTTTTGACATGTACTTTTTTGCTGTTTATGTTTCTTATCACAAATCGTCATTATACATCTATGTTAGCATTATCGTTAAACTGTTTCCACTTCTTGGCATCATAACTTATACTGCTTCTTTTAATATCCATTAACTTTATTTTTCCTTCTCCAAATAAAACAAATTTTTACACTTATAAAGTATGTAATTTTTGGTCCCTCATCTACTTTTGCCCCTTTCTTATACATTTTAATTATGATTTCTATCACTGATTTCTTCGATTTTAATTTACTTCTTGGAATAGTATCAGTGTGTGACATGCCATTCCTTTTTGCGCTACCTACGACCTTTTTTGTAATATATGTCTTTGATTCTACATTGGACTCTCTATTTCGAACTACTTTCAATCATCACATATTATATGTATATGATTTTGGTTTACTTTATAAATGCGTATTTCATATTCAATGAAATAACATCTGAATGCTACTACCTTATTATACATCAAACAAAATGTTTATCATCCATTGAACAATATTGCTTTACATATTCATTTCTAATTATTAATTTCCTTCTTACGGTTATTATCATCGATAAACATTTATTCAAATTTAATGTTTCAATTATTATTACCTTTATTTTGACGTTTACATTGTCTTCTAATATATAATTCATCATCAAACATTTCATCTATTTTTAACATTCTTATACTAAATTCACACAGACTTCAAAATGACAAAACATCATTCATCCTCGAAACCAATACCACAAGGGGACATACTTCACATCTTCACAATGAAGGAGATTAGAGATCCATTGAAGATATTTTGGGTCTTCGTTCAAAATCTCCAAACGAGGTGCACTACTACAAATTTGTCATTTCGATCTCTATTTCATTATTTTCTAATCATATAAACTTTCAAGCTTTATACGTCCTTTGCAAAGCCACAATCACATGCATAGATGAACACATTGGATAGTATTATCCTGCATGCAACCATTGCAACAAGATACTAAAAAATCATTGCAATTTATTCATATGTGAAACATGCAATACCGAAGACCTCAATCCTTCTCATAGGTGTTATATTATTACATCTTAATTTTCTTTTGTGCCTCACCATAACATTTTCTAACACACTGCATTGCTTTGTAAATAAATACAAACTACAAATCAGTGTCAATGACGAAACTGCTTGCCCGCCACATTTGTTCTTTTCAACAAAGAAGCCGAATCTCTAATCAAAGTCCCAGTTTCGGAGTTTGCACAAATTAAACATGATGCTAATGAACGTTTTTTCTAATCATTTACAATATTTTCTCACAACAACAAACTTACAAAATCTCTCTTCCCACGTAATATCTTTATTATTTTCTCTAGGTAACCGAAGATCCACTACCACTTGGAATCATGTGGATCATCGTTACCACACGCAAATCCCGCCTCAAGCTGAATAACTACAACTTAGTGCATGGTTATGAAAACTACACTGTCTCAAACATTTTTCCATATTCCGTAACTGCCCCATTCATATGGTATTCTACACATATTCGTACAATTAATCACTTACATTTTTTATATTTCTTAATCTCTATCTATTTAACTTACATACAATGAATCACACCCACTCCTTCTCAATCACAATCCTATCATTCTAGATGGCACTCACATCCTCAATCAGGAAATTCAACTATCTTCTCCTATTTCTCATACGTCACATAAAACATCTCCTTCCACTAACGTTGAAAATGAGCTAATTTCTTAAAGGAAGCATGTTACGAGGTAATTATAATTTATTACCTATTTAATTCCTCTTCAACTTCACAATATAATTTTCTAATATCTTTTTAACATATATTTTCCATTACTTAATTGTAGGAATATTAATTAGAGGAATAAATGGATGACGTAGAGTCAATTTCGTTGCAGTCATGTTCGTCAACATACACCACATTCTCCTAATACATTTTATTTCTACTTTAATATTTCTCTCTATGTAAAATCTTGACAATGTCTACTTTCATTTCTACTTAATGTTAACTAATCATGACTACTCTACGTTTTTAATGATTTTCCATTTTCCTTCTATCTCATTTTTGAATTTAAATTGGCATCTTTTATATTGCATATGATAATGTACAACCCGCGCATCGCGCGGTTTTTCAACTAGTTTTAAATTGAAGCTCAAATATAATTACTATTTTTATATGTGAGCCCACATTAAATTATTTAGAATATATAAAATATTCCAACAATCTCCCTCTTGGTCTACATAATAATTCCGAATGTAATTATATCCAATAACCTTAAGTGCGTAGCAAATTGCTTTCTATTCTTAAGACATCTCCCAAATCAATCTCGTCCATCTCCTATACCAGTTTGAGACACTAAAGTGACCATCGTTACATTTATCTCTTATCCATATTGATAGTCGAGTTATGCATAACTTAGTTACATTTGTGATAATTTTCATAATCATAGTCTCAAATTGATTAAGGATTGCTAATCCATAATAATGTTTTGATTTCCCTAAAAAGGGTTTAATTCATAATGGATTTGGATGGATTAATTTAGTTTTTCTTCAAGATTAATATGAGATTTTTTCAATCAGTTTATTCTATGAAAATTATTTCCAATTCAGTATTTTTGGGGACTTAATTCTAATTCAGTTTGTGGGAATTCTTTCCAAATCAGTTTCTTTTTTTGTAAGAATTACTTCCAAATGCAGTTTTTTGGGGAGGACTAAGGCAAGTCTACAATTAGGTGGACCAAATACTTGCATATTTAATTAAAAATTATTTGGTTTAAGATTTTAAATAAAGTTTGATTCCCATTCGAGGTATTAGTTTTTAAAATTTACCAAAAATGTATTATATCTGAAATAAATTAATTAAAGTAATATGTTGCCAAAGTAACCTCTATTGCATAGATTAATTTATTTTGAGAAATAAAAATGATGTTAATATATTTATTATTCGTGCAGGTAATAATCGACCCAAAGGAAGATTATTATTTGGCTCAATAATAAATATACATGAAGAATTAAATATGTGATAATTCTATAGTTTTCATGTGGACAGCTAATTGGCCCAAAGGAAGGTTAGTTGTTTGATCGAATTCTAAGGTATACAATTAATCAGCCCAAAGGACGACTAGTTGACCGAATTTATTATCAATATTTTTTTTTCGGACTGAGAGTACCACTTACAAGTTAATATTTGTCTCTAAGGACTAAATGTTAATGTCGTGTTAGATATCTTATTGATGGGTCCACCATTACAACTATATAAAGTTTATGTCCTGCATTTATCAGTTTATTTTATTATAATCTGCCATGACATGAATTTTAATTTGGAGCTTTTGAAATTTATTTGTTCTTTTGGAATAAGTTACTGCTTATTATGTTAATATTACTGCCAACATGACCACAATTCGTGCGCTTAACGGCACAAACTTTAACAACTGGAAAGAGGACATTCTGATAGTTCTTAGTTGCGTAAATTTAGACTATGCAATGAGGAAGGAAAAACTCGCTCCTCTTTTGGATAAAAGATCCTCTGAGGTAAAGATAAATTTGAGAAGTGGGATTGTTTTTATCGCTTAAGTCTAATGATGCTAAAGATTAATGTTCTAGAAGATTTCAGGGACTGTATGTTCGATGAGGTAACTGCCAAAAGTTTCCTTCAAGATATTGAAATACGTTTTGCAAAGAACGAAAAAGGATGAGACAAGTATGCTTTTAGCTAACCTTATCATAATGAAGTATAAAGGCAAAGGAAACATATGGGAGTACATTATTAAGATGTCTAACATCGCTTCAAAACTTAAAGTACTAAAGTTAGAGTTGTATGGTAACTTGCTTGTGCATATTTTATTAATATCTCTTCTTGCACACTATGGACATTTTATAATGAGTTATAATACTCAGAAGGATAAGTGTACTATTAATGAGCTCATTTCACATTGTATGCAAGAAAAGAAAAGGTTGAAGCGAGAAAAGACAATTGAAATTGCTCATATTGCATCTACCTCAAGGAAGATAAAGCGGAAAAGGACTAATGATAAGGGTACTACAGTTGTAACATCACAACCCAAACCTAAAGTCCAATAAAAGAAACAAGTTCAGGATTCAAAATTTTCTTGTTTCTTTTCCAGAAACTTGGCCATGTGAAGAAGGATTGTTCCAATTACGCCGCATAGCGTGTAAAGAAAGGTACACTTCTCACTTTATGTAAGTACGTCGTCCGTCACAATTAATTATATCATATTCCTCTACAAGCTGCTACAAGTCATCGAATTTGAAGAAGAATTCAACATTCAATCCCAACAAGGATTAATTCGGTAAAATGTGTTTAAGTTCCATTTACCGTTTACATTAAAAGGGTTGGGATATTTTTATAAAAGTTTAAATGATTTTTGAAATGATTTTAAATGGTTTTTAATTTTTCAAAATCATAAAATGCTTGGATAAATATCTCATGATCTCGTGAACAGTTTTAATATTTAAGGATTACAAGTTATTTAAAACTTTAAAAAGTCTTTTTTTAGGGGATCGGTGACTTTCGTTCAAACGATGTCACATCTTGTTCGAATGAGATGGAGGTTCGCTTGAACGACGTTGCTTGTCGTTCAAACGATAGGTCATTTCACCTGACACATCACCGCCTTGATTTTTAGTATAAATAAGGTGTCAGGGTTATGTATTTCATCTGGAGAAAACACTGGTTTTAACAGAATACGTTTTGAGTGTTTTTATTTGTTCTCCAACACATTTTTTAGGGTTCAAACTGTGTTTTACAATTCACAAATCCCAGACTTTTGTGTGAGTTTTTTTGTGGAACTTGAAGCATATTTTTGCTAGGAGTTTAGCTGCTGAATCATAGGTGCCTTGGAAAGGTACTAGGTTAACCATAGGTGCCACTTGCGGGAGTTACCGGGTTGATCGACTACGTGTTATAGGGAGTGTTGCGGTGTTCCTAGGCTGGCGACTACGAACCGACACCTGCGGGTATTTTATAAGTCAATTGTATTTTCGCTCTAATCTGATTGTAAACCGTTCTTTTACAAATTATAGTGGAAATAAAAAGTTTTTACCCTGTGGGGATTTTTTCCTCAGATCTGACTTTGTCAGCATTAATCATCACGTGATTTAATTTGAGATTTGAATTATCACATAGTTGCATGTTTAGGGGATTATTTAATTGGTATTTGGTTTGAGAAAATTTAGACATCCAATTAAATAAGTCTGAATTAGAAATTGCGAATCTATTTGAATCAATATCGTACACGCACTTTCACTTTGTTTTTTTCTGAAGTTAATTTGGCTTTTGTACCTAGACATACGTGGTGGGTAAATTCAGGTGCTACTACTCATGTAAGTATGTCTACATATAGTTGCCTGTTGAGCCGACCACCAAATGATAGTGAAAGATTCATCTATGTGGGCGATGGAATAATAGTTGGAGTTGATGCAATTGGGACCTTGGTATTATCTTTCGAGACTGGTCATTTTATTGAATGAATAGAGACTTATGTAGTACTTTTTTTCAGATGGAACTTGGTTTCTATTTTTGTTTTGGACAAATACAGTTATTCTTGTTCACTTGGAAATAATAAAGTTACTCTCTTCCTTAATTCTACTTTGGTTGCGACTGGCTCTTTAATTGATAAATTATATTTATTAAACACCAATGCTTCATTTAATGAAACCTTGCAAAAATTAAAATCTACTGATGAGAATTTCGTTGCTTTGTGGTACAAGCGTTTGGGTCATATCTGCTAAAGGATAATTTAAAGGCTTGTGTTATACGGAATATTTGAACCCCTTAATTTCACAGACTTTAATGTTTATATCGACTCTATAAAGGGGAAACAAAAAACATAAGGAAATTAAGTGCCAAAATAAGTTATGAAGTCTTAGAATTGATATATTCTGGCATTTTCGGTCCATTCCCTACGGCTTCATCAAAAGGTCAACAGTATTTCATCACTTTTATAGACAACTATTCTTACTATATGTAATTATATTTAATTTATGAGAAGTCTCAAGCTCTGGACTTGTTAAGTCCTTCAAAGCCGAAGTTGAAAATCAACTAGGCAAGAAGATTAAAGCTATCAAATCTGACTGTGGTGGAGCATACTATGGCAGATATGCTAGATCATGTGAATAATGTCTAGAACCTTTTGCCAAATTCCTAGAGACAAAACAAAACGTTTAAGGACATGGTAAGAAGTATGATTCGTCATTCTTCTTTGCCATAATTCCTCTAGGGAAAGGTACTTAAGACTGCTATATTCTATAATAGAGTACTCCATATAACGGTACCTAAAACCCCTTATGAACTTTGGATAGGCTGGAAACCTGCCATTAAACATTTACACATTTCGGGGTGCCCGGCTGAGGCAAGGCCTTATAGGCCAATTGAAAAGAAACTGGACTCAAGAACTATTAGCTTCTATTTTTTGGGGTACACTGAACAGGCAAAGGGTTTCAAGTTCTATGATCCCTCAACTTAGTCCTTTTTCAAGAAGGGAAATGTGAGATTTCTTGAGGATATTTAGTTTGAGGGGGAAGATACGGTTAAGAATAAGAATGTTGTATTTGAAGAGGAATCAATTCCTTTTCCAAACATTGTTCAACCTGCTGACAGTGTTCAAGAAGACAACAATGAGGACTTCCCTACTCAAAATCTAAGAGTTGTTCCAGAAGAGAAAACTCAACACCTCATGAGCAGTTGTAGATCATTTTGATTTAGAGTTGCATTAGATGGATGTTAAGATGGCTTTTCTCAATGGTGACATTAAGGAAACCATGTTTATGGTGCAACCAAAAAATGTTGACCCTGTTGATCCAAAGTCTATGGTTTGCAAACTCAATAAATCCATATATGGTCTCAAATAAGCTTCCCGTAAATGTTATCACAAATTTCATCAAGTCATTATCTCATATCATTTTAAGGTAAATGAAGTTGATGATTGTGTATATCATAAGTTTAGTGGGAGTAAAATTATCTTCCTTGTGCTCTATGTCGATAACATACAATTGGCTTGCAGCAAAATAGGCTTATTGCATGAAACCAAAAGATTTCTAACTAAGAATTTTGAAATGAAAGATCTTGGGGACGCCTTTTTCGTATTAGGATTTAAGATAAATCGAGATCACTCTCAGGGTGTCCTCGGGTTATCATAAAAGATCTATATGAAGAAGGTACTCGCTAGATTTGACATGAAAGGTTATGCACAAGGAGATACTCATGTTGCTATGGGAGATTAGTTTAGTCTCTGTCAATACCCGAAGAATGAGATTGAAAATAAAGAAAAACAAAAGTTTCCTTATGCTTCCTCTATAAGGAGTCTTTTGTATGCTCAAGTATGTACGTGTCCGAAATTTGTGTACATTGGGTATGTTAGGCAGATATTTGAGTAACCTGGAATGCATCACTAGAAAGAAGCCAAATGGGTTAAGAGGTATTTATAGAGAACACATGATTACATACTTATCAAAAGTAAGATAATTTGGATATCATTTAGTATTTTTATGCCGATATTGTGGGTTTACAAGACACTGAGAGATTCACTTATGGCTATGTATACATGTTTTCTGGAGGTTCCACCTGGAGGAGTGATAAGCAGTCACTAATCGCACATTCCACTATGGTAGTAGAGTTAATAACCTGTTATGAGGCAACAAATCGTGCGATACGGTTGCAAAAAAATTTCACTGGGCTGCAAATTGTGGATAGCATTGAAAGACCACTACAGATATATTGTGACAATAATTTAGCAGTTTTATATTCGAATAACAACATAAGCTTTTCAAAGTCTAAGAACATATACATTAAGTTTCTTGTTGTTAAGGAAAGAGTTCAGAGTAAGATAGTATCTATTGAACATATTGGAACAAACTCCATGCTCACGGATCCACTTACTAAAGGCTTACCACCCAAGGTCTTTCATGAATACACTGCTCATATAGGTGTTGTTCAGTTTGATGATATTTAGTTTTAGTTGGAGTTTTTATTTGGTTTAATGTTCCTTCATTTGACACTATTTAGATACTTTATGTGTGTTTTAATTTTCTGCAGAATAAAGTTGATAGTACTTTTATTTTGTTGTTTAGTCTGAATGTATTGTATTTTAATTATGGTATAACATAAGGCTTAAAAGACTAAGGTTTGATCTCATTAAAGAATAAAGTTAGGACCAAATGAAAATAGGTTTGTTTAATCTCACATTACATGAAATTTCCAGCCACACATCCATACTTGATCTACGTCGTTGAATATATTTGGTGTGGTGATCATTGATGGATCGAGTTACTACATAAATGTAATGAAGGTCGCTTGGTCTCATACTGGTATAGGAGATGGACGAGATTGATTCGATAGATGTCTCAAGGATAAAAAGCAGTTTGGTGCGCACGTAAGGTTATTGGATATAATTATATTCAGAATTATTATGTAGCCCAAGTGGGAGATTATTGGAATATTTTATATATTCTAGATAATTTAATGTGGGATCACATATTAAAATAGTTGATACCAAATATAACCTGCTGACATGGACAAATTATGTAAAGACACGTGTCAATCTAAATGGCACCCGCGAACATTTTTTGACAACACATTGACTCCGAGGAACTCAACCTCCCCGACCAACTATTTTTCTCCGAGCAGCAAGTGTTCTCCGAGGAACTTTATTGTACCGAGCAACTCATATATACCGAACTACTTAGGCGGTCCGAGCTGCACCTCGTACAGAGCATTTATAATTGAATAATTAAGAGGATTGAATGTGCATTAAATGTTGATTATTATCATACAAATATACACGCCTATTGGACAGCTATGTAATATTCTCTCGCATGTACATCCTCAAGGCTATAAATACATTGTAACCTCCTCATTAGCAGGGGACTGGGAATTTCTTGGTAAACTCATTATCGATAATTTCGCAAACAGTCAACAATAACACAAACAGTGAACGTAGGCCATTCTTTCAAGGCTGAACCACTTTAAAAATCTCTTGTCTTATTTATTTTTTATCTGTGATTAAGTAATTAGAGATAATCTATTTTTTTACATTAACAGATTAGCGCCGTCTGTGGGAAACGACTGAAACTATCGTTTTTCACCAAAACAATTCATCCTCAATGGCTGATAATCCTGAATCCAGTTTTCGAAACGCTGGAAACCACCCAAAGCCATCCATTCCTCCAAGTGTCCAAGATCTGGCTGGAATAATGGCTAATTTAGCTCAGGGCCAGACCGCTATATGCAAGAAACCATGCGACAACTCATGCAAACTATCTAGGGTGGAGCACCTGCCCAATCAGGACAATGAAGCATTCAGAGAAATACCCAATTGCCTTCCTCATGAACTAGACGAACATTATTCCCAGAGAAATATCGATCTAGACATGTCGATTCATATCGCACAGATAGATCTAATGACTTTTTTTATCAGCCTGGCCGAACTTCATCAGTACGAGTCACAGACACTGAACAAAACGTCACTTTATCTCCAGAAAGAACTAGTGCTCTTGAAAGATTGAGTAGAGTTTCTCCCTTTGATAGTTTGGGTCCTAGGAGGAATAAAAGTCCCCCTAGGATGGTGCCGAGGAACTTTCAACGATTCTCTGACTTAAAGGAAGGTTCTGCCCAATCCCGACCAGCTTCTCATCGTGAAAGATCCCAAGAGGAAAATTCAACACGATTAGTAGCTCGGACCAACAGGCCCGATGAGGCAAATGACGCATGGAAAGGCTCTATTCAGAGGTTGGAGGATAGACTAGGGCAAATGGCTAAGGCCAAAAATCCTCTACAAAGAACTTTTGTCCAAGGAACACCTTTTATCCCGGCAATTGTGGATTTTCCCACACCATCAAAATTCAAAGCCCCAGTGGTAACACCAAAATATGATGGAAAAACTGATCATGTTCGATATATAGAACAATATCAGGCAGCTGCTGATATCTATGTTGTTCCAGACGAGATGCGATGTAGGGCATTTTCAGAAACTCTCACTGGATCTGCTCAAATATGGTACAATAATCTTCCTCGGGGGAAGATTGCAACTTTCTTTCAACTGGCTGAGCTCTTTATTGGAAACTTCTGTTTTAGAGCAAAACCAGTTAAGCGAGTAGCACACTTGCTAAGCGTTAGACAAAAAGCAGGTGAAAGCACCAGGGATTATATAACTCGTTTTGATAACGAGAAGCTCGAAGTCATTGATTACGAGGAGAAGACGACAATTACTGCTTTGATGAGTGGATTGTTGCCCAATAAATTGTACTACACTTTGGCCAAAGATCCACCCAGGACCATGTCAGAACTAATGGCAAAAGAAGCCAAAATCATGAATGCAGAGGAAGCTATGGCCGCGAAGAAGAACATGGACATTAAAGAGACCAAAGTTGAGGCCGATAAGGGTGAGAAGAAAGATCAGAAGAACAATGGGGGTAACAAGCAGTCAAAAGCAAATACATTATGGGAAACATTGAAGAAATTTGGAAATTATACTCCTTTGAAAGAAGACATAAACCACGTTTTGGAAGAAATCAAGAATAACGAGGAGCTAAATTGGCCAGAAAAAATGAAGACAAATCCTGACAAGAGGAATAAGGCCAAATATTGCGAGTTCCATAAAGACCATGGTCACACAACCAAGAATTGCATAACTCTGCAAAATGAAATTGAAGCACTCATCAGACGAGGAAAACTTGCCAAGTATGTTGATCGTAGAAATGAAGGAAAGAGCAACGACCGAGCAAGACAAAGGTCTAGATCTCCTCGTCAAGAAAAAAAAGACAAGAAAAGAGATCATGAAGATGATCCAGAAGACGACCCCGATCTCCCCAAATGACCAAGACAACCTGAACGAGAGGTATTTTCAATTTGTTTTAGATCATTTGATTATAATGTTATTACAGGTGGAGATGCAGGAGGTGGAGACCTTACTGCAGAAAGGAAAGCTTACCTCAATGAGGCCCAAGATTGTTCATACATTCAACGAATAAATCTAACTGAGGATGATCGCCCAAGTAAGGTGAACAAAGAGAAACTAGTCATCGGTTTCTCTAAGAACGACCTTGCAAGAGTGTTATATCCTCATGATGACCCATTGCTAATAAAAATGAGGATGAAGGAAGTAGTGATCTCAAGAGTGTTGGTGGATAATGGTAGCTTGACGGACATCATGTTCTACTCATGCTTTGACAGCTTAAATTTAAAGTTATCTCAGTTGGAGCCTTATCACAGGCCCCTCCTCAATTTTACTGGCGAGAAAGTTTTTCCACTTGGGACGATCAAGTTGGATATGTTCATCGGTACATGGCCTACTTGTCGAACAGAGTGCACTTTTTCGTGATGGATAAGAATGTCCAATCGGCTTACAATATCCTCATGGGAATGGTAGGTTTGAAGAAGTTCGAAGCAGTACCATCTACAGTACATCAATGCTTAAAATTTCCAACCAACTTTGGAGTAGCCATTGTGAAGGGTGACCAAAAAGTAGCTCGGGAATGCTACTATTCATCTGCCGAGCAGGAAGAACTGGAGGAATCTAGGAAAAAGACTACTACCTATCAAGTGGATGAAGGTGAAAAAATTGAAACATTGGATCCTAGAGATGAGTCACGGCTCGTGAAAGGCCAGGTGATGGAAGCTACTGAAAATGTCGTTCTGGACGACGAGCACCCAGAACGAACAATCAAATAGGTTCGTCGTTGGATGCCTCACTAAAATAGGGACTGATAGTTTTTCTAAAAAGCAGAAAGCAAACTTTTGCATGGAGTAACAAGGACATGCCAAGAATAGACCCAAATTTCTTATGTCACGAGCTCAATGTGAATAAGGAAATCAAGCCAGTGAAGAAGAGAAAAAGAGTGTTCAGCCCCGAAAAGAACCAAGCTATACAAGAGGAGGTCGAGAAGCTTCAGAAAGCTTGATTTATTGAAGATGTCAAATATCCATACAGGTTAGGAAATGTGGTGATGGTAAAGAAGAAGAACAACAAGTGGAGGATGTGTGTAGACTTCACCGACCTTAACAAAGCATGCCCAAAGGATCATTTTCCTTTACCCCGAATTGATCAATTAGTGGATGCCACATCGGGACACGAGTTGTTAAGCTTCATGGATACTTATTCTGGTTACAACCAGATTAAAATGAAACCTGAAGACGTGGAGAGTACCTATTTCATTACCCCTAGGGGAACTTATTGTTATAATGTTATGCCTTCTGGTTTGAAAAATGCAGGTGCAACATATCAACATCTGATGAACAAGGTATTTGCAGAGAAAATTAGTTACAACATGGAAGTTTATGTTGACGATATGCTGACAAAGAGCAAGAAAGCTACTGACCATCTAATTGACTTAGGCTAGACCTTTGATCAACTAGATAAATATCAAATGAAGTTGAACCCTACCAAGTGCATATTCGGAGTACGAGAAGGCATGTTCCTCGGGTATATTGTCAACCAACGAGGTATTGAAGCAAACCTTGAAAAGATCAAGGCTCTATTGGGGATGAGATCTTCAACGACGAAGAAGGAAGTCCAAAGTCTCACAGGGCGAGTTGCAACACTTAACAGATTTGTATCACGAGCAACTGATAGATGCCTCCCATTCTTCCAAACACTCCGAAAAACATTTGAATGGAATGAGGAATGTGAGAAGGCCTTTCAAGAGTTAAATAAATACCTGGGAACGCCTCCACTGCTATCCAGGCTGGTGATGGGAGAAAGATTGTACTTGTATTTGGCGGTTTCAGAGAATGCAGTTAGATCGGCATTGATAAGAATGGAGGATGGAGTGCAAAAACCAATTTATTACACTAGCAAGGCCTTCCGAGGAGCAGAGATCAGATATCCAAGACTAGAAAAGTTAGCGCTAGCTTTGATCAAAGCGAGTAGAAGGATGAGGCCATACTTCCAAGCTCATACCATAGTTGTGTATATCGATATGCCGTTGAGGCAGGCTCTTCATAAACCGAAAAAGTCATGATGATTGATGTACTAGGCAGTAGAACTTGGTGAATATGACATAGTTTATGAGCCTAGATCGTCACTTAAAGGGCAAGAAGTAGAAGATTTTACAGTAGAGTTCACCTATCCTGACACGCACGAGGAGCAAAAGCTGAATACCGACCAACCTGTGGATGTTACGGGATCATCGAATTTAAACCCCGATCAACTTAAGTTGGTCGACGAGCAAGAGAAAATGGTCGACGAGCAGTAAGAAGTACTAGAGGAAGATATAAGGAAGCCACAAATATTCCGCCAAGGAACTCTGTCTAACCAAGAGTTTGATAATGATATACATGTATGGAATTTGTATGTAGATTGATCTTCGTGCACTGCAGGTTGTGGAGCAGGGATTATTTTGAACAACCCGAATGAGGTCGATGTGAAGTATGCTTTGCGCTTCCAATTCAAGGCTTATAATAATGAGGCTGAGTATGAATCTATGATTGCAGGTCTTAGTTTAGCAAAAACTATGGGGGTAGAGCAGGTCATCATATTCAGTGATTCACAACTAATCGTGAATTAAATATTGGGGGTATATGCAGCCAAAGGAGAATTAATGATCAAGTATCATGAAAAAGTAATGGAGATTTTATCAAGTCTGGTGGCAGTGTAGATAATTAGAATACCAAGATTAGAGAATGCTAGAGCAGATGCCTTAGCTCGGTTAGCCTCAGTAACACGCATCGAGCTACGAACAACAATCCCAATAGAAATCTTAGCTAGTCAGAGCATAGATGAAGATCTGATGATGAACTTTATTACCCTTGATTTAGGACCATCTTGGATGGATCCCATCAGGGCATATATTGAAGAAGGGTATTTGCCAACTGATAAACTCGCAGCCAAGAAATTGAAGTTTAAAGTTGCTCGTTATGTACAGACTAATGGCGTTCTATATAGACGAGGAATCATAGCAGGTTTGCAGAGATGTGTCCATCCCTCCTAGGTGAAAGACTTGGTTGAAGAGGTACATGAAGGGTCTTGTGGAGCCCATGTATCAGGTCGGACGCTTTTAAAAAGAATAATGACACAAGGATACTATTGGCCAACGATGAGGGCTGATTGCATAGCCTATGCCAATAAATGTGACAAATGTCAACTCTTATCCTCTATCCGAAGAACTCCCCAAGCATTGTTGACACCCATTACTTCCCCTTGGCCATTCGCCATGTGGGGAATTGACTTGGTCGGGCCACTTCCAACGACCAGAGGAAGGTTTAAATATCTCGTCATTGCAGTAGATTACTTTACTAAGTGGATGGAAGCCGAGCCTCTTGTCGACATGACGTACGAAAAGGTGTACCAATTTAGTTGGAAGAATATCATCTGTAGATATGGTCTTCCCCATGCATTCATCACTGACCATGGAACATAATTTGACAATGAGGATTTCACTGCATATTGTCATCAGTCGAACATATTAAAAACCCACTCTGCACCAGGCCATCCCCAAAGCTATGGGAAAACTGAATTGACGAACAGAACGCTGCTGAATGGTTTGAAGAAAAGACTGGATGATACGAACGCAAACTGGATCAACGAGCTACATTCTGTATTATGGGCTTATCGTATTACTCCACGAGCAATAACGGGAGAATCTCCATACATGCTGGCATTTGGAAGTGAAGCTGTTATACCTGCCGAGCTGGGCCTCCCAACACACAGAGTGCTGAATTTCCATTCTCCCATCAGCGACTTGATGAGAAGATTAGACTTGGATATGCTCGAGGAAGTTAGAGAAGAAGAAGCCATCAGGAATGCTGCATACCAGCAACGAACAACTCTGTTCTACAATAAGAGAGTGCAGAAGTGCGACCTAAAAGAAGGAGACTATGTGCTAAAAAAAGTAATTCAAAAGAATAACAAACTGGAAGCTAACTGGCATGGGCCTTACAGAGTAACAGAGGTTGTTCGACCGGGGACGTATAGGATCAAAACCTTAGAAGGAGAGGAGTTTAAGAATGCATGGAACGCAGAGCATCTTCGCAAATATTATCAGTAGTTCAATCCCTATGTAATGCAGTTTTCTTCAATATGAATAAAAGTTTTGGATGTTTTGCCCAATTCTCTCCTTTTGTTGAAATTTTTTTTGGAGTACTAGTGCTACACACTGCGCATAAAGCCCAGAATCACCAACTACGGTTGGTTGGGAAGAAAATCCACCAGCTAAGGTTGGTCGGGAATAAAAAATCCACCAACTATAGTTGGTCGGGAATGAAAAAAGCCCAGAATCACCAACTACGGTTGGTTGGGAAGAAAATCCTCCAGCTAAGGTTGGTCGGGAATAAAAAATCCACCAACTATAGTTGGTCGGGAATGAAAAAAGCCCAGAATCACCAACTACGGTTGGTTGGGAAGAAAATCCACCAGCTAAGATCGGTCGGGAATGAAAAAAAGCCCAGAATCACCAACTACGGTTGGTTGGGAAGAAAATCCACCAGCTAAGGTTGGTCGGGAATAAAAAATCCACCAACTATAGTTGGTCGGGAATGAAAAAGCCCAAAATCACCAACTACGGTTGGTTGGGAAGAAAATCCACCAACTACGGTTGGTCGGGAATAAAAATCCATCAACTACGGTTGGTCGGGAACATTTGGTTAAACAAAGCAGAATCATGTGATGAAAGTTGTTTAATGGTTTAGAACTAAAAGTAATAAGTCATTACAATAAAAAACAAAACAGAAATTTTTTATACTTATGACATTTTAAATTACCACCAAAGTTGGTCGAGAAATAAAATATCACCAACTCTACTTGGTCGTCATATAATTATCATCAATTCAGATAGTCAACAATAAATTTTCACCAACTCTAGTTGATCAAAAATTTAAAATAGCACAAAATATCTTTATCTTTTCAACAGATATACATGCACATTCATTAGAAATGTCTTACAAAATATTTCCAAAGACAATGACAATTAAGATTGCAAAGAAAACTAGAAGTTTTTCATTAAATCCAGAACAAAATACATTGAGAAACGAAATACATATTATATGAGAAATTATTACATCAAGAATCCTATTATATTGGTTTCTTCCCCTTTTCTTTTGAAACAAGTTCTTCACCAGCAGGAGGATCGTCTAAAGCATAGGGGGAATTTATAAAATTCATATCTTTGAGCATCCTGACATTCATTACTGATGTCCGAACAAGTAAGTGCTTGGGGCGAGATATCTCGAAGTTAAAATGAAGAATGTAGTCACCGAGATACTTTGAAATCAGGCATCGAGGAATGGCCCGAGTAGGAATCCAGCTCATATCCAGTTTGAAAGGTGGCACTGGAAACTCGAGCAACCCAGGGTCATAATAATCCCATAAATAGTGACCCTGTTCCAACTGCATCACACCCAAGGCATTCAACCATCCTTGCTTGTAACCCTCATTATTTGCATTTTGGATTCGGTCATCTAGATGGTAGAGAGCTTCATTATAACCAGCCATCCCGAACTCTCTGGGCTGCTTGTGGAATTGGTTGGTCAACCTCTCTAACTGCTCGAGAAGATTCTTCACCAAATTTGTTTTTTTCTCCAAGGCAGAATTTTGGGCAGCAAGTTGCTCGTCGAAGGTCTGAATCTTCTTAGACATCTCAGCTAATGCTTGATT
This sequence comes from Sambucus nigra, assembly GCA_949130495.1. Taxonomy (NCBI): domain Eukaryota; kingdom Viridiplantae; phylum Streptophyta; class Magnoliopsida; order Dipsacales; family Adoxaceae; genus Sambucus; species Sambucus nigra. The sequence continues at coordinate 214,094,933 of OX422214.1, read as the reverse complement.
CTTCGCCATTAACTGGAAGGCCTGATTCTCTGAAGCTGATTGAGTTTGTTCCTCAATTGAAATACGATCAGCCCTTGCTCGTCCCCTAGAAGATCTTGCTTGCCCACGAGCAAAGGTAGAAGGTCCAATCCTTTTTAAGGTTGCGAGTTCATCTCTCAAGTTGGCATTTTTGACCTCCAAGAAAGAGAAACCCTCGTCGTTGACAGGGACCAAAGCGCTCGATGTAGAGGTTGCAGATTTCAACTGAGATATCTCTCCTCGCCGGTTATTGTTTTCATGTTCCAGCAACTTCGCGATCTGCCTATGCTCTTCGACCTCAGTCTTCAAGGTCCTCTCCTTAAAATCATAAGCAGCGACTAACTTATCATACCCTTTGTCAGCATTTAGCTGCTGATACTTTTTCTCATACCCCTGATGCAAAAGGGCAGAAGATTCCTTGTATTGTTGCTGAAGTTCCTCGATGATACCCTGGAGATCTTCAATCATCTCGTAATAAACCACGTTATTGGCAACAGCTCGATCGAGTAAGCATTTCAGATATTGGTAATCTTCCACTGCTCGCTCAGAGGCATCTGAACCCAGGATATCAAAAATTTATGATTCATTCAAATCTGTATGGACAGCTTTGAAATATTCATTACATTTTTTCATCAGCTCAGTATCGTGAGATGACAAGAGTTCCATCCTGGCCATAAACTAGCAAGGAAAAGCCATAAACAGGATTAATAAACAATAAAAGCAGAGCAAGACAAAGAAAGTCAACATGAACAACAAAAACTCGAATTTTTATTCATCAAAAGACAAGTACAAGGTTCAGGGTTACATTCAAAAGAAATAATAAAATTAAATCCTGAGCAACTTTACACCTTCTCCTTGTGTTTTGCGACTTCCTCGGAAGGCTGAGATGAGGAGGCTAGTTGCTCGGAGGATATTAACAGTTGCTCAACAAAGGTACTGGTAGATTGAAGATGCTCGGTAGGAGTAATAGTTAGTTGGGGCTGATCGTAGCGAAGTTCAACTGTAGGGATCTGATCCTCAATCATTATTGAAGACTCTTCAGAGGCAGCTTCGTCCTCTTCTTCTTCGCCATGGGAAGGAGGAGGACCATGAACATGACGTTAAAACATCTCAGATTTCTCAGAGACCTTTAACTCCTGCAGAGAAGCAATCCATCCGTCCCTAAAGAATTTGAGGCTAGCAAAATCCAATTAAGAGGATATGGCAGCTAGGCCTTTGTTCCAACCTTTGTCCTAGCCAGCACTAAAAGACTTTTTGACAGCCAATTTGCTCTTCACCTTCTCCGTGAAAAGCTTCTCAGATAGAAGTTTCTCGGAAGCTTTCAATTTCCTTTCTGCCTCTTCCTTCTGACGATCAGCTTCACGGAATTTGCCCAGTTCTTCTTCAGCAGTTTTAAGCTTGGTCTCAAGCTCTCCATCATTTTTGAGCTTTTCCTCAAGCTCAGTATTCTTCTTCTCATATTCTTTCATTTTCCTCTCCAACTCTTGAGAGGCCTCCACAGCTTTCTCTTTCTCTTGCTCAATGGCTTTTAATTGCTTTTCCTAAGCAGTTTTATCTTCGTCATACTTCTGACGAGAATCCTTTAATGACTGTGTCAGACCTACAAGAGCTTCCTCCACACCTGACGAGGAGCTCGAAGCTTTAATAGCTTCATCCTTTTTCAAAATGGTGTTGAAACAAGTTACCAACTGGAAAAAGAAAACAATTATAAGTCAGTGCAAGTACATAATATTAAAAAGTGAAAGTTTAGATTTGTAATACTTACTGAGGCAATATGTTGAGCTGCCAAGGTGGTAACCCTATCCTAAGAAAGAGTGTCTTCAAGACCTTGGATTTCAAGGATAATCCAAGACTTCACAGAGCTCATGGCAGAGCTCGGAGCAACAAAAGTGGGAACACCACTTCCAGCAGTTAGAGGCTGAGAGATGGATTCAACCACTTTATCCGAGGAGCTTTTCTTTAACTTCCTCGTGGGAGCAGGAACATTTTCAACCAAGGATGTGGTCTTGGTCGGTGATATAACTATAACCTCCCTTGGAGAAGAGACAGCAACAACCTTGCCCGGAGCCACAGGGGGCTTCTCGGCAACCTTTTTAGCAGCAGTAGGAGGGGGTGCATCAACTTTTCTTGTCCCTTCCTCTGGGACATCCTGATTATTTTTCTTTGCCTCTACATTGGCAGAGTCTGATTTATCAAAGTATGAGGGAACTCTTCTTCTCTTCATTCTGTCACTGAGAGGAATATTTGATTCAGGAGAGGAACCTTCGGAAGCTGGTGCTGGTTCTATGTCACTTATTACTGGACGAGCAATAAAAGAAGAAGTGTAACTCTTGTACTGCAACAAGTAAGAGGCATATCTGATATGTTCATCAGCAACAGTTTGGTGCAAACTCCAGATAAGTTTCAAGTGCCTCAAGTTAACATCAGTTTCTTTAGGGGATTTCTTTTTGCTATCAACTGCAAATAAACAAAAATTAAAATGTCAATAACGCATTTTATCAAACACAAAGAAAACATAATTTCAAAAATAAAATAAAATAAAAACAACCTATCCCATTGCCATAGGGAGGGCATTTAGGACACTGATACACATCATTTCCAATTAATGGAGCATGTTGCCAATTTTTCATAACAACCCCATGCTCGAAGTAATCCATGTTGGCATCGAGGAGATTGACAACTAAAGCCCTATTTAAAAACCTTGTTTTTAAATAAAAAGTGTTATCACTAAAAAACCCCATCTATAGCAAAACATAATTTCTGGAATTCCTAAACGGGTTCCATGAATCTGATTTAACTTATGGACTCCATTAACAATTCTCCAAGTATTGGGAGCTATTTTTGCAGGTACCACGTCAAAATATTGACAGAATTCCAAACACAAGGGGTTTGGAGGAAAAGAAAAGCCACATTCGTCTACAAAGAGACTGGGGAACCAATGTCCCTCAGCCAAACAAAAATAGTCAGAAGTCTCAGAAAGCTCTTCCAATATGACCCAGGAAGGAATAGAAAAATCCGAGCGAAATTTATCAAGCGACTCAACAAGGTAAATCATGATGAACAAAAGAAATAAAAGAGAAGGAATAAGATCTTACAGGAAAAAAATGAATCAGGTGACAACGAACGATGGAAGAAATGAACGCACAAGACAGAGAAAAAGTAAAGGAGTTCTAAAAATGCAGATTTGAAAAAGTAAAAGACGATTGAGTTTCTGAAGCGTTTAAATACTTTACCTCGAGAATGGAGAAGAGCAATGATTACCAAGATGGACGATTGCGTATCCGGCGGCTAAAAAGAAGAAAAAGGCACAAAACACGAAGCATTTATTGAAATTCGAAATACTTTAAAAAGCTCGATACTATGTACTCAGAAAAGGAGTTATGTACAACGAACGATTGTCTAAAATTCATAAAATTTAGGCAACATAAATGTTCCATACTTTTCTTCAACATCAAACCACGAAACATTGGGAGCTTCTGTTGATACCAAATTTAACCTGCTGACATGGACCAATTATGTGAATACACGTGTCAATCTACATGGCACCCACGAACATTTTTTGACAACACATTGACTCCGAGGAACTCAACCTCCCCGACCAACTATTTCTCTCCGAGCACGAAGTGTTCTCCGAGGAACTTTATTGTACCGAGCAACTCATATATACCGAACTACTTAGGCGGTCCGAGCTGCACCTCGTACAAAGCATTTATAATTGAATAATTAAGAGGATTGAATGTGCATTAAATGCTGATTATTATCATACAGATGTACACGCCTATTGGACAGCTATGTAATATTCTCTCGCATGTACAGCCTCAAGGCTATAAATACATTGTAACCTCCTCATTACCAGGGGACTTGGAATTTCATGGTAAACTCATTATCGAGAATTCTGCAAACAGTCAGCATAGGCCATTCTTTCAAGGCTGAACCACTTTAAAAATCTCTTGTCTTATTTATTTTTTATCTGTGATTAAGTAATTAGAGATAATCTAATTTTTTACATCAACAGTAATTATATTTGAGCTTCAATTTAAAATGAGCAAATAAAGTGATTAGGTAAGCTCAAAATACATCAATAATAAGTATGGAATCTGAAATATGTGGTTACTCAAAAGTCACCTACTAGTTACTCAAGAGTCGTGTTACTCAAGAGTCACCTATTGGTTACTTAACAGTCACCTAATTAGAATTTATGGGGTTCTAATTAGATGTCTATAAATGTAATAAAAGGGTTTTGGTCCCCAAGGCTAATGCACTCAAACACTCTCCTCCTCATTCCCATCAATGAGAGAGAACTCATAGAGATAGAGGGATTAGTTTGTGGAAGACCTCCAACCTCCAAATCTCAATCACCACTATGGATTCAGGTACACAGTTTCTAAAATTCCTTTACTATCTCGATAATATAATATGTTGATGAAATTTATTTAATATTTCAATAATATTTTCCTTACACGTTAGGGAACACATGACATTGCCACTATGTTGCTCTCTAATTAAATGGTAGTGGTTATTAGGGTGATGAACAACAATATGTACATAAAATGCACATAAATATACATGATTTATGGCATGTAAATATGTTGTTAGGAGACGAAGAATAGGGATGGATACCCATAAAATATGAATGGATGAAATAGAAGAGAACGACACTTATCACGAGTAAATAGTATTTAAACTCTCAATGAGTGTATAGTTTAAATTGTTTTCGATCAGATTGAGCTTTCAATAGAAGCCAGTAAGGAAGCCAGTTAATCAACAAATGATTTCTCTCGATAAATCTTAGTATTTTCTACAATGGAAGTGACTTCCCTCTCTCGTATGTCGATAGAGAATATTACCACTGTAACTTCCTAGAGGAATACAAGAAGGTGCCTCATGTCCACAAGTTGTACATCATTGCTCGCCGCAAAAGGCAAAAGTTCCCAAGATTGCGACTGGATGGAAGGCCTCAATCAAAATTATAATCATTTGCTTATTTCAAGCACACCCTAGACTGAGTTGATCATAGAAAAATATTCATATCTTTAGGTTGGGTAACGAAACCAACAAATCAATTAACTACAGATCCGTTTGGTTGTCCAAAAAAATTAAATCGGCACATTTATAAGGTGGTCTATTTACAAATTTATCCATTAATTATGTTTCGTTTCATTAATGCAATAATTCATTAATTGTCCAATTTTAACTCGTGTATAAAATCTGAAATAATCATTTCACAAACAACGTAAAATGCATACTTTTGAAATTGGATTCACATAAAATGCTTGTTCCTCTCTCTCTCTCTCTCCTCCCCCCTCTCTCTTAATTTGTTTTTATCTTTTTTCTCATAGAACCATAACATCAATTTCAAATTTAACAAACATTACATAAAATTTGATTCAAATTCATTTCAAATCCACTAATATAATTCACTACTTCACAATAAATCAATTTACATAATTAAATAATTTGCGCAACCAAATAGGTCCATGTCAATACATCCATTACACTTGAAATTTATTGGTCTCAGGTTAAGTTTCATGTGATTAAGAAAGAGACCTCTTACTAGTTACATTTTTGGTAGAATGTATACACATTCAGAATATGGTGTCATCCATGTATCATAAGTGTACAAATGTGTTAGTTAGAGCAAAAGAAACCATTACACGCCAAAATAATATTATGAGAATGACGTGCACCTAACAAATGCATGTTTTCTACAATTCCCCATAATATTAGTTAAAATAATTTAAAATAATTAAATATTTAAATTGGAAGAAATTCTATTTGGAAATCGAATTATCAATGATATAATTAATTATGAATTTAAAGTTATATATGAAAAATTAAAATTGAAATAAACTTATCGAACTTATTTAGGAATTTATTTGATACATTAATAAACTTGTATGTGCATAATTATAATTCCTTTAAAGTTGAGGTTGATTTATTATTTCTAGAAAGTAAATTAATAAATTGGGCATATTGAAATTTTTTGTGTTAGGTTGAGCATATAAAAGTAGCTGGTTCTTAGCTTGGGTGAGAAGTTTAGTATTATGGTAAAATTAAGAAGGTTTATTTTCTTTAGGCAACAAAAGTTGACACTTCCTATAGTTATTTTCTTGTGGCAACAAAAGTGGGCAGTCGTTATAGCGGGTGTACTCAACTGATATAGCGGGGTAGAAGTCATTGTAGCATGAGTATACAACTGGTATAGCAGGTTAGGTGGTATAAGAAGGGACTTCACCTTTAGCTTTTCTTTCATATTTATATGCAGATTGCTATTTATTTGTTTCATTCATCACCTACCTAAAGCCCTATTGTTAGCTCATACAAACACCATGAGACTTTAAATTAAACCCTAATCCAAACCACGTCCAAATTACATAACTAAAGCCCTAGAATTTTAATTCATATTTCGAGGCAGTAATTAAGAAATATTCTGAGCAATTCGAAGTCTAATTGGTACAAATTTCGGGGCCACGGTTTGGAGGAACTTTTTGATTTCAAGGATTTTCTTGTACAGTTTCTTATACACTTTTGTGGATTGTCACCTAATGAGACAAGTTAACAATCTACACCTCCCTTTTTATATAATTAAATAAAAAAATTCACCTAAACCTAATTCACATACTTAAAATCAATTCAAGATAACTAGGATTATAATATTCTATCCATGTAATTTTGTGAATAATGAAGATAATAATGTTTGATAATATTTGGTTAAAATTTGGTTAAATATAATAATAATTAATGTTTAGTAATATTGGAAAATGTATCTATGTCTTAGATGCATTAATTCATATGTGAAATTTATACTCTATGTAAACTTGATATTAATTTAATTCATGAGCTTAATTCAACAACGTAAAATCTTACGCAAGTTTTGAATAGGAAATGATAATTTTATTAAACTTTGGAAAATGTATAAATGTTGTCAATTGTATGTTATTAGAAATACCATAATTTAACTTATTGCGAAAATATGTAGGATTTATACACATGCATGCGACTAGAGATGTCTTGATTCAACTTCCTACCTTAAGATGTAGATTTTCTATACTTTGTTGAATTTAGCCCTTTGGTAGTGATAATCAAATTGTGTTATGTTCATCTCCCAAGTCATAATTAAATGGATAAATAATATATTAAGGAATTAGTAAAAAGATGAAAAGCCCAAATTTAATTTAGTGAGATTTCTTCTAGACTTGATTATGGATGGCGTATGCTTAATGGAATTCTATTGTAAGACAAACATGGTGTGATGCAAAATATTGAGGAGAATAGACTTTTAAGATTAAAAGTGAAATAAAATTTGTAAAGAATAAATAGAAGATGAAGAGATTAAAGAAGTGGAGAATTGTGTTAAACTTCAAAATCAAATGATGGTAAAATTATTAGTGTCATTAGTCCTAATTATTTGAGTGTGCCAAGTAAATATCACATTTATTTGTGCATGACCCAGTGTGGAGGGCCATAGTTGATGATTCTACTTTTGATGGAGTGTTTTGGGGGTGTATATGGTGGATGTTCGATTTTGTTGTGATGAGTTTGCATGTCATGGGACTAGTTACCTTAATGGGGACTGGGGTATAAACACGATCACGGTATTAGGGTGTATATGGTGGAGGTTGGATTTATATATGATGATATTTTCGGGTATGTATGATGGAGGTTGGACTTATTTTGCATGTCTTGGGACAAGGGATGAAAATGGATACTGGGGGCTAGACACAATTACGATATATATTTAGGGTATGTATGGTGGAATTTGGACTTTGTTTTCATGGGAATTTATTATTGATATTCTTATAAATATGTGGCATGGGACTAGTTACATCGATAGGGACTAAGGGTTAGACACGCTCACACTTCTTTATAATAATATAGTAATTGAATTGTGGAAATTATAAGTATCAACTAATGAATCGTGAGGAATGTTTATGTGAACATTTATGCGATGGGAGTATATCATATTATGAACTATGGATTTATTATTTATTTAAATAACTTCTTTTGGGTTGTATAGCTTTGTTAAATTGAGGTGTACTGACCATCATTGATGAACCCCCTGCAACATGCTCGTGGTCATCCTATCTAGCATTTATATTCCGCATCATCGATCTCTATTCTACTCTCATGTTTGAGGATGTAAGTTTTAGTTATAATCAGACGGATTAAATATATTTTTATTATAAGAGATGTGAGGATTATCATTTCAGTTTTGAGTATGTACTTAGTTTAGTGGTTTGGGATTGTGGATTATTTATGACGGACTATATCCACAAATATTTTCTTTCCGATGATGTCATTATTTAGGATTCATGTTTGTGATGGATTATGGTTTTAATGAAATATTAGTTGGTGGTGACTCTTTTCTATCATTATATCTTTGGGATTTATCTTGTCGTATTCTAGTTGTGCATCTTTATATATTATTTTCTTGTCATGCTAAGGATAATATTTAAATTGAATTGACAAACTGTATAAGTTAATAAGTAGACTTAATCAATTGAATTACTAAATTATATGAGGTGTCACAATTGGTATCAAAGTATGGTCATATGGAAGGTATGTTCCATAGGTCCATTCTAGACATCAGCGTAGCATTCTTGATATGTTCATTTTTTATGTATTCTTATCGTATGGTTCTTAATACTAATAAGATCTACATGTCATAGATCAGATGGAATAAACAAGAAAGACATGCACCATCACACGTGCTGTAGAGTGAGTTCCCACAGCACCGGTACCACCTGCACCACCAGTGGTACCGTTAAGGCCATCCATGTATTTACAGCACCCAATGCTCAGAAACAGTACCATTTTAGAGGTCAACATCTCTCAGAGTTTATCTCGTATTTCGTATAGGCAGGGTTAGAATAGGAAAGATAGGAGAGACAACTAGATGCACCACTATGGGACGACCTCCCACATCATATTCTGTAAAGGTTGGGGAGCATTTGTGAAGAATAGTCCATTGATGTCTTTCGGTTCTACTGGCCCATTGGTGACATTTTAGTGGCATAAGGACATTGAGTGTCACCTGAGGCTTTTATCGTGCATTGATGTGAAAAAGAAGGTATTTTCCACATTAGGTTTGATCAGAGATTATCTCTAGTGGTTGGGAGTGTGACTATAGCTGAGATGAGAGACCAATTGACTTACGTAGATTTCGTGAAAAGGTTCAATGAAAAATACTTTCCCAAGACTAATCGGGCACAGAAGAAGACAGAAATCAAGGAGCTCGTACTGTCGCAAAGTATGAGAAAAAGTTTACAAATTTATCACTCTCTGCTCTAGAGGAAATTAATATAGAGAAGAATATGTATTGATTATGTACCTATCGGGCTCAGATTGCTTGTACAAGTAGAATTATTGTGTTTGTTATCTAAGGTCAGGAGATGTATTTTAGTGCTATGCCTAGGCCGACGGGTGGGGATACTACCCATTTGTATTTTATTGATGTGAAAACCCGGGATGAGAACATGGTGTCTTTGGATATGATCGCAGTAGTTCAGGAGTTCTATGATGTTTTCAATGAGATTTAGGGTTTTTCGCTTAGTAGGGAGATTTATTTTGTAATAGATTAGCGTTAAGCATGAAGTCGATAGACAGAGACCATATTGCATGGCCCATATGGATATGAAAGAGCTTAGAGATCAAATTTAGAAGTTGGGTAGGGTTTTATTCACCGTAGAACTTCACCTTAATGTGCTCCAGTTTTATTTGTGAAAAAAAAAAAGATGGGTCATTGAGATTGTCTATTTATCACCATGATCTAAATAAGTTAGCATTGAAGAACAAGTACCCACTACCGAGGATATGAAACTTTTTTATCAGTTGGAGGGAGCATCTTTCTTTTCAAAGAATGATTTGCAATCCGATTATCATCGGTTGAGGGTGTAAGAAGATGATGTGCCTAAGATAACTTTCTTGACTCAGTTCGGGTCCTATGTGTTCCGAGTGATGCCTTTTTAGTTGACTAATACCCCGACAATATTCATAGACTTGATGAGAAGAGTGATTCGATAGTATTTGGATCAGTTTATAATAGACTTCATTGATGATATTTTGATCTACTCACGAACAAAGGCGGAGCACGCCAGACATTCATGGACTGCGTTTTGGACATTAAGGGAGAATAAGCTTTACGCGAAGTTCTCCTAATGCAAGTTTAAGAAAAAAGAGGGGAATTTTTGGGAGCATATTGTTTCGAATAAGGGATTGTTAGTGGATTTAAGTAAGATGTTAGCCGTATTAGATTGGGGATAACCCACCACACCTATCATTGTCCGTATTTTTTTAGGGTTGGTCACTTATTATAGAATATTCATTAATGGTGTCTCAATAATATTATGGTCAATGAATGAATTTACAAAGAAGGGTGTGCATTTATTTTGGAGTGAGAGTGTCAGGAGGCATTTGATACTCTCTAAGAGAATTTGACTTTTGCACCAGTTCTTGCGTTACCTATCAATGGAGTCGAGTTCTTGGTTTATTTTGACGCTTTTCTACATGGATTAGGTTGCGTGTTTATGCAGTAGGATAGGTCAATTTTATATGCCTCTCAAAAGTTGAAGTCACGTAACGTTCATTATCTGACTCACGACTTGGATTTGGAGGCCATTTTATTTGTATTGCATGCATGGGGACATTATCTTTGTGGTGAGAAATTTATACTCTTCAGCGATCATAAGAATCTACAGTATCTGTTCACACAAAAATTTAAATATGTGGCAACGTAGATGGTTTGATTTATCAAGGATTATCAGTTCATAATCTAGTACCATTCGGGAAAGGATAATGCAGTAGAAGATACATTGAGTCGATGACCCAGTGTCAATCTATCATCTCTCTAGTTTTTCGAATAGGGTCAAGTGGAGATGATTGATGACCTGACCAGGGCCTTTATGTGGATGCTCACAATGAATCCAGAGATCATGATACGGGTGATCAATATGTATTCTCAAGATGCGGTATGCAAGGAGAAGGTTTAAAAACTCCTCACTATCGGTATACTTTTTTTGGTGTGTTCTGATGGGGGATTGCAATATAAGGGTAGGTTGGCAGTACCCACAGATAAGGAGTTGATACGGGTAGTTATGCAGGAGACTCATGTCTCACAATATGCAGTAATCTAAGTGGGAAAAAATGTACTAATATATTAAATGATAATATTGGTGGGCCAGTATGAAGAGAGATGTGGATGAGTTAGTATCTAGGTGAACCACTTATTAGATGGTAAAGGTGAACCATCAGAAGTCTTCTAGTATACTTTAACCTCTACGCATTCTCAAATGTAAGTGGGATATCATCTCGACGGATATCATTATGGGGTTACCATTGATACATCGCCATCATATTTATATTTGGTCGATAGTTGAATATCATAGACACCTCATTCTAGTACCCACCAAACACCTCCTTACATCCATATCAACATCCCATTCCCCCTCGGATCATAGGTTCAACTCCAGACCCTGACCTAGAGCCCACCGGATGCTTTTAAGATTCATTTGACTTTGTTCAACTCTTATAATTTATAGTATCTCAATGCTCTTTCATATATATCTGAATACCCTTTCTAGATGTGCATACAGTGCGCGTATCGGCCTTGCAGTTCGAGCGTACTTGACATTTTACTTGAAACCCTAACGTAGAGTCCACTTAGCATATCTAGGCTCTGTTTAACTTTGTTATGCTTTCAAAATTTAGAGAATATCAATTAACTTTCACAAGGCTCTGAATACCCTTTCCAATAGTCCATACAATGAGCAAATCGGCCTTATGGTTCTAGTATACTTCCAATTTTACTCTAAACTCTGATCTAGAGTCTATCGGACACTTTCGAGCTCTATTTGACTTTGGTCAACTCTCCAAATTAGGGGTTTCTCAATGCGCTTTCATAGGTATCTGAATAACCTTTCCAACGGTCATGATCATTCCCGATTCGAACTTACGATTTGCATATTATGCCCATTTTTCCGAAAAAGCCCATTTTGAGCCTATAGGCACCCTAGCCCTCTGCCTATCGACATAGTGGTACTTTACTTAGATTGCAAGCCTATGTTGATTGGCAGATCGCTTAACCCTAAAAGTTTCCTATTTAAGGAGGTCATGACCTCATTCTCAATACCCCACCCCCAATCTCAAAATCTGGAGAGCTTTTTCCCAAAAATCAGTGTGTCGCCTTCTAAAAACATCATTTTTCAAACATTCTCTCCACATTTCCTCATATCACTTTCACCCCATCTTTGTCATCCATTTCACCACTTCACCAACACTTTATCACCATAAGAAAACAACCCACATCACTTCAAAAATTAGGAGCAAATCTTTATAGAAGGTCTAATTCTATCATTTTCTAACTCATTTAACCAGTGTCATTTATTGCATTTTATTACTCTTAGCATATCTTTTGGTTTAGTTTTACTTTCTCACATATAATAATTTTTTTTTATCACCTATATACATAAAAATATAGTTTCACAAAAACCAAAAAAATAAAAAATAAAATAAAAATGTTTCATCCTTAAACTCCAAATTAAAATTGGCTTCCCCTTTTTTCTGCACTTTCTCCATTTGTGCACATTTTTCAACAAAATAAAAATAAGAAAATTCTAGTTTTGGGTTCATGGGATAAATTCCAATCTTGTGTGTTATCGAACCACTTGGACTTTTATGCTAGTTTCGGCTACGTAGGCATCCTGAGTTCACCTCGGGACTCGAGTCCTCTTTTCCATATTCCACTATTTTCTTACCTTTTTACATATATATATCTATATATATACACTTTTTTTACACTAATCACTTTATACCCCATTTAGTAGAGAAAGGAGAATATTTTTATATCCCTTGAGAGATCGAAAGGGCGGAAAGGGTGCCTAACACCTTTCCATTCCGTAACTTAGTCCCCCAATCCGTGATCTACTTAGTTTCATATACATTAATTTTTCTTGTGATGTCATTTCTTAGTGGGCAACTACATCTTTTGCCTTTTTAGGAAAATAGGATGGCTTATCTATTCTTTATATTCTTTCCCCTCAACGATGACTGATTTATGTTCAAGGGAGCCCGCGAATACCGTGCGAGTGGTGGAAAGGGAAGTTCTCTTCCTTGACCCCGTTCTCCTCGAGCTAGAAACTTATCCTTTTAGATGAACCTGAATCAGATTTTCCCTATTTTAGTCCTCAGATGGACACAGTAAAGACTCTACTGAGTATAAGTTATTTCTTTTTAGTGGGCTAGACTCTATTTACATGGGTTTTATTTTTATCTCTCTCCTTTTTAACCATGTGTTTATATATTTTCACTTATTTGTTCTTCCTACCCTCATCTCACATGTTATGTATTCTGCTCTCCATCATTCTTATTCTCTTATCACATGTTTATATCATATTTTATATCACATGCTTCAAGCTTCACTCACGTATATGTAATTACCATGCTTCACTCCACTTACTCACACTTTTACATGCTCCATGTCACTTGTAGATATCCATGCTAATTCTCACTGGTATATATACAAATGATTACTCACATGATTTCGATACCACTTGTCGATATCCATGCTTAGTCTCACTAGCACACACTTCCACATTAGTCTCACTTACACATTACTCTCACATATGTATATCTACATGTTTTCCTCACTTACACATATTCCCATGTAATTCTCACTTTTCTCATACATTTCTCCCACTTGTGTATATTCACATCTCTCGCACTTTGTGTATAACAACATGCTTTGTATGAAGAACACTATATAGTTGACTCACTTGAGTCTGCAATCTATAGGAGCCTCAATTAGTTTGGAAATATTTACAAAATTGATTCCCTCCTTCAAGTCCATCATAGTCTCTTCATGTAGAAAATGAGGTTATTAAGACACTTGTAACACGCGTTTTTTATTCAGTTATAAGGTTGCACGTGTTTTCTTATGATTGGATATACTTGTGTTTCTTTACTCTCACATATCAACGCATCCATTATAACTGTTGGATCATATATAATCAGTGTTATGCATGTTGTCTGAGTTAATACCTGTGCATCCCATTTTATCCAATCATCGTGAGTTATTGTGCAGTCGTTTATCATCCTTTATATTCAAACGGTTTAAATCCAATTTAATCCCAGCCCTTGATTTTTAATTAACCTTCCAAATCCTTCCCTGAGCCTATATAAAGGAGCTTAGTCTCCACACTTCGAAGATTTTGGAGAGTCTGAGAGTTGAGAGAAAAAAGAGAGAAGATAAAGAAAATATTTTTCGTAAGGGAACTCTGAGAAAATATTTTCAAAAATATTTGAGTGATAAATTTTCTATTCCACACAGTTATTATCTATCTCTAAACAACCACACATTTTTTTAGATTTCATTGCTTTTTAGAAATTTGAAGATCTAAATACTGTGATTCGTTACACGTTTAGATTCTAAACTGTTTTGATTACTTATTTTGAGAAATCTTATCTCTCGTTGGATTTTGTTTTGTAAAGTGTTAAAAACCTTTTGAAATCCAACTTCTCTTGTTTTTACAAACTGAAATAAAGACTTGCATGTTTCAAATCTGAAGAAAAAAAATCATATCGAAAAATTATGTTCATAAATAATTTCAGTGGATCGCAGTTTTAAATATCCAAAAAGGAAATCAGATCTTGAAATATTTTACAAGAACGAGTCTAAATTTTAGAAGTGTAAAATATATCTCATTGGTTAGATCTGTTGTAATTCATAGGATTTGTCTGTATTAAGTGTGTGTGAGTACATGCATAGCATTTAGGCACATCACTCACTACACAATCACCCACAAACACTAAAGTGTGTCGTTGGTTGAGAGATTTTGACTGCTAAGTCGACATCAAGTAAAGGAGAAAGGTTTGAGCCTGTACTTGGAAACTACTCTAAAATCTCTTTAAGGACGAAAGGTTTGAGCATCTTGAAAATTTGTCTAGACCTCCCTTCTTTAATGGGAACAATTTTTCTTACTAGAAAGTAAGTATGATTGTTAATATCCAAAGGACATTGGGAGATGATGTCTAAGAAGAAATATAAAATGGATACAAACATCCAACTAAGGCTGTTGGAACGGGTGAAGCACACTCTATAGTTAACTCACTTGAGTTAGTACTATATAGGAGCCTCAATTAATTTGGAATTGAAGACAAAATTGAGTCCCACCTTCAAGTACATCATAACTTCTTCACATGCTACATCTTCATTAGCAAAAAATCAAGTAAAAAAGGTAGAAAACTCACACACTTAATAAATAGGAATGCATTTCATCTCATATTTAATTATTGTATGTTAATTACGATTAAAATGAATTTTCTACAGATTTTACGAATTTTAAAATAATTAAAATCTATTTTTAAAATAATTAAAATAGGGTTTAAATTATTTTGGGGTTAAAATTTGTATTTTAAAAGTTCCTAAAATATGTCTTGGGTAGAATCCAAAGATGGCACAAACTATTGTGGTTCAAATTTAAATTTTTAATAATCTGAAAAAACACGTTTATAAGGCAGTTATAGAGATACAAGTTTTTGCTTGATATTGGTTCAAATTGTGTTTGTTTACACTCTCATTTAATGCACCAAATATTGATAGTTAGATCTTATTAATCAATGGCATGCGTGTTTTATTAGTTAATCCTTGTGCATCCCAATTTAACCAATCAGAGAGAAGTATTGTGCGGTCATATTTCATCCCTTAGATTTAAATTCGAGTCATTGCATTAATCTCAGTCGTCCATTCCCTTCGATGTTCTATGCCCTTCGATGTTTAGTATAAATACATACCCTTGGGTCCCCATTTGAAGACTTTGGCATTTTCGTTAGTGGAGAGAGAAGAGAGAGAAAAGAAAGAAGGGTGAAAATAAAAAATAGAGAAAAATAATTTCGTATAAAAACTCTATAAAAATATTTTCTGAAATTTATTGAAAGTTAGGGTTTCATATTCCTCACTATTTTAATCTCTATCTCAACAACCTCACATAATTTTGGATCTCGTTTCGTTTTAGAAATTTGTAGATATAAAATCAAGTGATACAGTTAATGCTTTAGGTCTTAAGATATTTTTGACTACTTGTTTGAGAAATTATAATCTCTTATTGGATACTAAATGTAAATAGTTTTTAAAACCATTTTAATCCAACACCTCTCATTATTCCAAAACGGAAATCATGACTTGGATGTTTCAGATCTGAGAAATTTTTTACTTCGAAAAATTTTGTTTATAAATAAGTTCTAAGGATCTAAGTTTTAAACATCTAACAAGCATTCAGATCTTGAAATATTTTTATGAAAAGAACGAGTCTAATTATAACAATGAAAAAAGGTTCTCATATTTAGATCGTTTGTATTTTAGGCACGTCACTCACTACACTGTCACCTACAAACACAAAAAGTGTGTTGTTGGTTAAGATATTTTGATTACTGAGTCGACATGTGTTAAAGAACAAAGGGAGAAAATCAAAAAACAAAGAAAGTGTAGTCAAATTTCTTAAAGAAGTTAAAAAAGGATGCCCAAAATGAGTGGAATCTTGATTAGCTATAATGACTTATAAGAGGAATTGATTGTATGATTTATTGTATGATTGTAACCTTAAAAACTATTTATAATGGCTTTTGTTTTTGTAGCGTATAGGCCATTATGGATGTTTCCCCAATTGGGTGGGATTTTACCACCGAAAAAATTATTGTCTCTTGTGTGTACTTTTTAGTTCTTCATTGCTACATTCTGTAAATCGTACTTAGGTTTATTCTAAAACCTATGTCCAAGAGACTTACAGAAATCGTTCAATAAACTGTTTTACACATCTTGTGTACTTAATTGCAAAAAAAAATTATTTAGTTTTTTCAAAATGTATTTTTGAAACTCATTAAACCTTTTTAACTTTTGTCAAAAAAACATAGTGAGGTTTTTTAATTAGTATCAGAGTTGAGTACTTTTCAGAACCTTTTGATCTTGTACTTTGAAATTCTTCTAAAAATCTCTTATAGACAAAAAGTTTGAACATCTTGAAATTTTGTCCAGACCTCCCCTCTTTTATGGAACCATATTTCCATACTAGAAAGTAAGGGTGATTGCTTTCATCCAAGTGACACTAGGAGATGATGTATGGTAAGTAATTGAAATTGGATATTCATATCCAATTAAGCCTGCTTTAGAGGGTAGTATTTTAAGAATTAAAAAAATCCTCAACGAGGTTACTAAGGAAGAAAAACTAGCTTCCTTAAGTAATAACAAATGAAAAACTGCTACATTCATGTATGTTAATGAGCGCAAATTCAAACGCATATATATTTGCACTACATCTAAAGAAGCCTGGGACATGTTAGTCACTGCTCACGAAGGTGATTAACGTGTTAAGGCAGCCAAAACTCAGATGTTAATACAACAGTATAACACCTTACTCATGAATGAGACTAAGACCTTTGAAGAATTCTATATTAGGGTGACTCATATAATTACAAAAATGTATGCAAATGGGATCATGTATGATAGGAAAGAAATAGTGTCAAAAATTCTTAGGGACCTTCCCCCTAAGTTTGATAACAAAAGGTATGTAATTGAGGAGATATGCGATTCATACTTGATCCCTAAACTCCTCAGTAGCAAAATTAGGACTGTAGAAATGGAACTTGATTTTAAGAAGCAACTTTCCAATAATTAAAAAAGACAGTCTAGTTCTAATGTAGTCTTTCAGTCTAAAATGATCTCACCTCAGTTAGTCTTGCCCAAAATAGACTTGGACTCTGATGAAGACTGTGAATTAGAGAGTTTCGATAACCAGATAGCCCTTATATAAAAATAGTTTAATAAAATTATAAAGTTTATAAACATTAATGCTTCTAAACAGGGGAAAGTTGGATATCAAAACAACTATAATAACATGCCTCATGAGAGAAACCATGACAAACAAAAAACTGAGAACAATAGCAGACTTGAAAGAGATTTTAGAAACACTCAATGATATAGATGTGGAAAAAAGGTCACATAGCTACTAATTGTAGGGTTAAATTGGATAACTATGCTAAGGCTAACATCAGTAAGACTTGGGATGACTCAAGTGACTCTGAAGAAGACGAGACTGAGTCTTCCCACTCTTTTCATTCCTGCATGCCTTTCTTTGCAAAAACTGTTTATCCTGATGATATGTCTGTGAATAATGTTAAACATGATGCTATATTTTCTATTACTATTGTATACTTCTAGTTTATCTACTTCTTGACTATATAATACAAATGTGGTAGATATTGATAGTGAGAGTTCTTCGACAATGTGTGTGAGTCAAAGTGTCCGTACTAATGACAAATTGAATGGGTGTGAGTTCGACAAATGAAACTCTAGGGGACAACTCACAAACTGCACATAATGAGTCCTATAATGATGATTTACCTGACATTCACACACTTTACACAAAGACTCTTAGGAAGAGCACTATACTAAAAAAGACAGTCAAAGACTTAACTGAAAAGATACAAGCATTAAGCCTATCAATGAAACAGAACGTAGAGGACTACATAAATCAATGTCTGGCCTCTGAAATGAAAACTAAATCTTTTGTTGAAAAATAAAAGAACTTTCTAAATCAAATGATATTTTGGAAAAGAAATATAAGGCAACTTTGATCTAATTGGAAGAATCTAAACAAAAAATTTCAACGGTCTTCAAGAAATTTTCTAAGTTTGAAAAAAATTCTAACTATTTTGAAGACTGTGTTGCATCAAGCAAGACCAATTCTGAAGATAAAACTAGTTTAGGTTATTATCAGAAGACTAAGGTACAAACTAAAACTTTTCAACGTGTTCAATTCGTGTCTTCTGGAAAAAGACCTGATCATCTATGTCTTGATTTTCAAGCCTTAAATAAATATTTTGAAAATAAGCAAAAATGGCCAAACAATCAGATGGAAAAGTTTCCTAAGCCATATGTTGAACCTAAAGCTAAGTACGTTTGCCCCTTGTTAGGAAATGCAATCCCACTTTTAAAACTGTTGCAGTTAGACCTAAGGCCAATGTCCAGCAAATGGATAAACCTTCTTTCAAAGGTTTTAAAATGTGAAAGAACCTCCTAGACACCAATAATATTCTTATTATTATGGTTATGGACACTGTCTCGCTGAATGTTTTCAAAAATGACTATATAAGTATGTCTATAATTAACCTACTTACAAAAACTTTAACTATTCTAGGCGGAGCAGGAATAATTATGTACTTCCTAAATAGCCTAAGAAAAACTCTAACTATAGAAATAGGAAGAAAAAATCTCGTGCTAAAGAGAAATCTAAGAGAAAGAGTCCTAAATCTGTTTCTAAACCAAAAGATCAAAAAAAAATTAAAGCTAGAGCTATCTGGGTTAGAAAGGACGATCTAATACCAAAGTTGAAGTTCAATATTGTTGTTAGCACTTCAAAACCTGAGAGTACAACAGATGGTTGGTACTTAGACTTTGGATACTCCAAGCATATGACTGAAGATGATACTAATTTATCCGACAAGACTAAGTTCATGGGAGGGAATGTTTTGTTTGGGGACGGAGTATTAGCTCAGATCATATGCAAAGGAACACTCGGAGAAAAAGGACTCCCCACTCTCAAAGACGTCCTATAGGTAAAAGGTCTTACGTCAAATTTTTTGATCATATCTCAATTTTATGACTCCAACCACACAATCACATTATCAAAAACTAAATGTAAAATTTTAATTGAAAATGTTGATTGTATGTTTATAGGTCGTAGGACCCCTGATAACCGTTACACAGTAAATTTGAGACCTATAGGATAGCCAGACTTAATGATAACGAAATCTAGCACAACTGGTTGGGTTACATTAATTACGATAATCTTGGCAAATTAAGATCTCAGGATATAGTCAGAGGTTTACCAAAAGTAAAATCGATTTCAAATGTTGTTTGTGGGTCGTGTCAGGAAGGAAAAATAATTAAATCTACCCAAAAGAAAGTTAAAGATATTTTAACATCAAAACCTCTAGAGCTCACCCACCTTGATCTTATGGGACCTTCTCAAACTGTAAGCCTTTGTGGTAACAGTTACATTTTAGTCATTGTGGACGATTTTACTCAGTTTACTTGGGTAGTATTTTTAAATCAATAATTCGATACATATCGAGAATTTTTAAAAATCCTTTGAAGAATCTAGAATGAAAAAGATATCCAAGTTAATCGAATACGTAGCAATAGAGGAGGTGAACTTAAGGACTTAGGTGTAACAGAGTACTGTCGTGGTAATTGGTTATCAGAATGAGTTCAGTGCTCCTAAAACACCTCAACATAATGGTGTTATCGAGCGTAAAAATTGCATAATCCAATAAATGGCCAGGGTAATGATACATGCTAAGAACTTACCAAAATACTTATGGGTTGAGGCAGTTCAAATAGCTTGCCACATTATCAACCAGGTCTATCTTCGAATAAAACCAAACAAGCATCCTATGAACTTTGAAACACACGGTGACAAAGCCATGTTTTTTAAACACATGGTGACAAATCCATGTTTTTGGGTTACTCCCTAAACAGTAGGGCCTATGGCAATTATAATTTGTGTACCAAAGTAATCATAGAATCGATAAATATGATAGTGAGTGACACTAATGTCGAGAGTAAAGATCAAGGATCAATTATCGTAGAAGAGTTTGAAAACAGTTTTACTTATGACTCTCTAGAGATAGTTGAACCCTTAACAACTGAGACCCCTGAAGTACCTAATTGGGTTTCTAAAGATCATCCTATTGATAATGTTGTTGTTAACCTAATGAGCCAGTGCACACGAGATCCCAATTATGTAACATAGTCCATTTTCCGTGCTTTGTTTCTCTTGTAGAACCAAAGAGTGTAAATGAGGCACTCGGTGACTCTTTTTGGATTGGTGTTATGTAGGAAGAGATCATACAATTTAAAAGTAAAGACTTGTGAAATCTCGTCCCTAGGTCAGAAAATAAAAAGGTTTATTAGCACTCGTTGGATTTTTTAAAATAAAATAGTTGAATCTGGGATGATAGTTAGAAACAAAGCTAGATTAGTTGCCCAGTGCTACACTCAAGTTGAAGGAATATATTTTGAGGAGACCTTTGTCTCAGTCACTCTCCTTGAGTATGTTCGCTAACTCTTGGCCATAGCCTATCACTTACAATTCAGCCTTTATCAAATACATGTTAAATTTGATTTTTTAAATGGTATTTTAATGGAGGAGATCTGCGTTGAACAGCCGAAAGGCTTTATCAATACTCATTACCCAAACCATGTTTATAGATTAAAAAAGGCATTATACAATTTAATGCAAACCCCTCAAGTCTGGTATGAATGCCTATCAAATTTTTTAATCAATAAGGGTTTTCAATATGGTGGAAATGGCCATACATTATTTGTCAAACATTTTAATAAAAAGGTCTTAGTTTATCAGGTATATATTGACGACGTTATATTTGGATCTACTTCTCTGGCTGAAGTTAAAGAGTTTTCAAAAATTATGCACAGGGAATTCCAATTGTCCCTTATGGGGAGGTTCAATATTTTTAAGCTCTTCAAGTTAGGCAAAACGATGATGGGTTATTCATATCGCAGTCTAAATACGCAATAGAATTAGAGAAAAAAATTATTTTAGATAATGCTAAAGCTGCTGGGACTCCCATGAGCATATCGACGAAAACTATCCAAATATGAGAATGGGAAATCGGTAGATACTCGCTATATAGAAGTATGATATGCAGTTTACTGTATCTAACAACTTCTTGACCGAATGTCATGTAAGTAGTGTGTGTTTGCGCTCTCTACCAACATACACCTCATGAAAGTCACCTTGTCTGTGTTAAACGAATAATAAAATATGTTAAAGGAACAATAAACCTAGGTATATGGTACACAAAAGACGACACAAGCACAATCATAGGATACACCGATGATGACTGAGTTGGTTGCTCAGATGATAGCAAAAGAACTTCCGGTTCTTGTTAGTACATATGTAACAACTTGGTAGGGTGGAGAAGTAAAAAACAGAACTGCATATGACTTTCCACGGTCGAATTAAAATATATAGCGGAAGGAAGTTGTGGCGCTAAATTATTATGGATAAAGCAAATGCTTAGTGACTACGGCATTAATGAACAAAAGTTGAATTTATATTGCGATAACAGAAGTGCAATAAAAATCTCTAAAAACCCTGTTCAACATTCACGTACTAAACACATTAAAATTAGACATCATTATATATGTAAACTTATTGAGTCTAAAGAATTAGAGATTAACTAATTACCCACTGAACATCAACTAGCTGACTTGTTCACCAAACCTTTAGATAATTTATGTTCTGAATCTTTAAGAAAATCCATCGATATGATTATGTTGGACTAGATATCTATCACCTCTCATGTCCTAATGTTTTCAACCTTTGTTATATTCTTGTTATGTTTTTCAACCTTTGTCCATTTAAGACAAAATGGGGGAGAGATATTTGAGTTCATCAAGACAAATATTGTAAAAACTTGATTAGTTCTTTAACTTTTCCATTAATTGTTGTAGGATATTGGCTTGTTCATTAGTGAGTTATGTACTTTGTGGTTTCTAGGATATAGGGTAGTTAGAATTTTTGTATAGGAATAAGTTTTTTCTTATATTTTTTCAACCCTAATAGTGATTAAGGCGTGAAAAGTAGCGTCGCATTAAAATGATAATCGTTGAATTCGTTTCACCGTGTTAATACAAAAACCTTAATTAAGTTGGGTATCGAGAATCCATAGGGAGTGATTGAATTTTTTATTTTAATTTGTTTATTGTTTATAACTTTAAAAAAAATGTAAAAGGTGATTGTTTTATTTTTAAAAAAAAGGAAAAAATTAAGAAGTTAAAGTTAAACAGGAGTTAATAAAATGAGAGTCAAGGTCACATCCCAACCATGGGCTAAACACGCGAAATTAGAATTTCGGTTCGAAAAAATTTAACCGAGCATTTTTAGTTAATCATAAACATCACACATGAAGGGATTTTAACCCAAAAATGCGAGATAAAACATTTAATAAAAAATGGTCACACGCGTCTTAAATTCGAATTATCGCTATAAATACTAACGTTGTGTGATAAAGAAAGTTAAACGCATAGTAATCCAACTTTAATACACGAGGTTTCAATTAAATGCAATTTTCCCCCAAAACTAACTTTCGGAGCTCGATGCCCATTAATGGTGGAGAAATGACCCCAACCCTTATACTAACTACTATACATGATTAAAGTAATAAATAAAACTAATTAACCAAAGCAAATAACTAATTAATCAATAAAAACTAGATGCAAAGCAAGTAAAAAAGCAACAAAGTAAGAAAAATAATAATGGGAACTTACATTAACAGGGAAGAAGATGAATAGCTCCATACAAACCCATTTGGGTGCAAACCCTATGAGAGATAAAGCTCCACCCAAAATCCCCTCCCTAACCTAAAACTAACCTCATATGAATCTTATGAAGTAAAAAAATGATCTCCCAACTTAATAGAATGTTTACATATATATGCCCCAATAAAAACCAACTTAAAAAATTAAATTTTGCGGACTTTCAGCCAAATCGATTCGTTGAACTCCGAATCAATTCGCACCTAACAATGCTGAATTCTCAGCTTTGTCCAACTTTACGAAAAATGCCGCAACTTCTTCGTTATAACTCAGAATTAGGCATGGTTGGAGGCTGAGAAAAGATAACTCAGAGGAATACAATATTCAATAAGCCATTAGGATAGAAAACTAAATAATAAAATGACTAAAATGCCCTTGAGCGTGCCCTTGAGTGTAATTTTGAAGTCAAAACCAAACTAAAATTGCCACAACTTCTTCATTATACATCATAATCATTCACCGTCGGCGTCCACACAAAGAGAAATCATAGGGCTTCAACTTCTGTGAAGAGGTCGGGATTAAAACCTGAATGATGGAATTACTAAAATACTCCCGAAGCTATAAGCTTTAACGCGTTTTTGAAAAGCTACTGAACTTCACACCAAGCACCGAAATACCTACAAAAGTTCAATTATACCTCATATAGCATGTTGACATATAAAATGGAGGTTGTCTAGTTAACGAGCATAAATATAGGAATTAAGGTACCCAAGGAGGCTAAAATACATAAGTCTAAGGGGTGAAAAATATAATATTCGTGTCGAATCACACCCCCTAACTTACACACTGCTAGTCCCTAGCAATGAAGTACAAAGAAAGAAGAGCTACAAGCAAACCAAAAGCAGGATACAAGTACAAAAATGGGATAAAAACAGATAAGGCCACTTTCGCGGGCGAAAGATTGCTTTTAGCGCATGCAATAGACCGTTAAACCCCTAGGTTACGCTAGTGGACGAGTGTCGTCTCGTGAGGATTTTCAGGGATGAAACCCACAAACATCATTTGGTTTCCTCAAAATGCGACAAAGTCAACAACAACGAAAAATATTTCAAACGCGTTATTATCATATTGAACGAATTCAAACGAAAGTCCATTGTTATTAACATTGTAGAACAAACTTCATAGAATTGAAACCTTAAAAGTGGGAGGGGGGAGAGCACATGCATAGTATGATTTGGCAAAGACTTATACAAATCGGATAAACTTTAAAGTGTGCAATAATTCAATCCTCACCAGATATTATGCTCAACAAATGAAATAACTATGAAAGGGAGGTAATGCACGGGACATGCGGGCATTAAGAATAAATATAAATGGAAACTAGGTCGCACATATGTCACATATGAAGAGCGCCATATAAGAAATAAAAAACATGAAATCTCAATGAAAGATACCGCTCATTAAAGGAGGTGAAATGTATTTTCACAGATGATCAAAACTATTTAAACTTTTAAATTAAATTCACCCTAAGATCACATAGGACTTGTATAGGGTTATACTGTAGGTTTGTCTAGGGTACGAAATGAAGGATATATGCGCAGATTCAAAGTGTTCGGAATGAAAACTCGAGATAATAGAAACAAGCGAGCAATTATGAAAATGGAAAGCAAGTTCCATAATCAAGCATTAAATATAACAATAGGAGAGAAACAAGGATTATTGAACTATACATAACACATATATACATACTTTCTCTTTTCTTTTCTTTTTTTTGCCTTTTTTTTTTCTTTTTCACTACTTTCTTTTATTTTCTCACTCTTTTCATATACTTAAATTGCAACCACACTACACAACATCATTCAATCCCAAGTAACATTCCAAACAAAGGCATGGAAGGTAATATATATGGTATATAACTCCAATTTGGAGTTGGTCATGGGATTTTGGGTAATGAAACGAAAGGCTACTATTTCGGCTCAAAGGGGTTGATTAGGGAAACATTAAAAGTGAGGTCAAGGCTAATATGGGTGATATAACAAGATTGTCTATGATCATTTCATAAAGTTTATGCAATTCTCGAGTCAAAACAAACTATGAAAATCATGCTCAAGTGACACATTTAAAAAATAAACTCAATTAGTGAACGATCAAATGAAAAAATAGTGAGATTACCGACGAATTCAACGTTTTCAAGGAGGAAAGAGTAGTGTATATACTCACAAATGAATAAAAGCCCAAAGCTCACTCGGTGTAATTATATACAATGCAACAAAAGATTACCGAATTATAAAAATATTAAACCAAATCATTAAAACAAGAAAAGCGCATTTGCTCATGGGATAAAGTTTAATTCATGAAGTTATTCAAATATCAATGATGTGAGGACCAAAGTCTAATAACTTTTAAAATCGAGAACATGCATCGTTGAGTTGTCTATTGGATCGGGAAATTATATAAATTTATCATCGAAAACAAGGCAAAAATCCCAACACATAAGAAAAATGAAAGAAAATATTTTTGAAAATTTTCACTTTTTTAACAAAAAGGCGTGCTTAGTAACAACATGTGATGAAAACCACAGACAACACAATAAATGGATAGAATATCCTACACCCCCTAACTTAAATGTTTCATTGTCCTTAATGCGCATTAAGAACACAACACAAATAGAGGAAAATAAAGATATTAACCGAAATTGGAGTAATCCCTGATAACTACGAGTCCAAAGAATCTACAAAACAAGCTAGTACCAAGAATAGCAAGAACAAATAATAAAAAGTTAATTAATTACACTAGACTAAATTAAAATGGAAAGAAAAAATGAAAAGCTAACTATTTACAGCCTACTATTTAGACTACACACTAACTATATACTAGAAGTCTAAATAGTTGAGGATCCACCCAAACAACATTTTGACTTTGGAAGATCAACGGTGGACCCTCCCATTCAAGCATACCTCCCGAAAAATATAAGTTCCATTTGAAAAATGGAAGGCATGTGTAAGGTGGAAAAAGTGAACCATCGCCAATTTAAAATATTTGGGGGACGATGGGGGGGTTTAGATAACAAGGGGGAGAGGTACACTTAGGGTCCAAGAAAAATAGATTCACCTCCCAAAGGTTTTTCAATTGGAATGGGAGGTGGCACAAACATGGGGGAAAATAAATCTTGGAAAATAAATCCGGCAAAGAGTCCTCATCGACAAAAGGTTTATAAATTTTCAAAGTTTCTATCGACTCATAGGAATCAACCGGTAATTCTTGAATAACGAAAAATGAATATGGTGATGAAATAAATATAATCTCAATAAACATATCCTCGAAAGGAGATTAAATTTTTGGAGAGAAATATTCACATTCGATGAGATAATCTTTAAAAAATTGAGGTGAAACGCAAGTTTCAACCTCCTCGTTGTTTGTCTCACTTTATCTCTCTACTATGTATATAAACAGAGTTTCTTCTAAGGTTGTAATTTAGAGATCCCCTCCAAGGTATGGGAAGACATGTATATATAGTGATTGGGGGTGTAGTATACCCCTCAAGCATGCAATGAGCATGTATATGAGGATCAAACCAGTATCCTATTGACACCTGGATGATCTTAGATAGATAATGATGACTAAATATTCCCTCATGTGAGGGGAATAATTTAGTTATAACTGCCTTGATCACGTGTTCCAAGTATTCCATATGCTTGTGTATTCTCGAACCTGTGACATCATCGGATGGAACCTCGGCCTGGCCGAGTACGACGTTATAAAGTTCGATAGTTATCTTGTCCTGCCAATCTTAAGTATGACCTTGGCCTGAATGATCAGTTGAGGTTAGGTATGAGGTTGGATGCAGTGTCGGCTAAAGCAGAGGATGAGTTTAGCAGTAGTTTGAGCCCACAAGATGTTTTTGACCTCGGCTGTTGACCAGCCAAGGTTGGTCAATGAGGAGCCGACCTTGTAGAAGATGACCTTTTTATGACTGTTGTAAGCTTTATAACAGCTCGGCTGTGAGACAAGCCGAGGTTAGTGACCCCAAGTTTGAGAGTACACTTAGGGCATATCAATCACCCCTATCCCTTAGTCTTTTATGTGACAAAGGTGACTGAGGGGTATAAGTGTTAGGTTAATAAAGAGACATTTTGATATCTTGGGGTTTGGAGTGGAGGCTTAGACACATATCATTCACTAAAGTGGCTAGCGTTTTCCTCAAGGCATGGTAGCTCTGACGACTTCTTTTATACTTTCTAGGGAAATAATGAGTGCCTCGATATTTGTGCCTCATCACTGCAAGGATATTTAAACCTTT
Organism: Sambucus nigra; assembly: GCA_949130495.1. Lineage (NCBI taxonomy): Eukaryota > Viridiplantae > Streptophyta > Magnoliopsida > Dipsacales > Adoxaceae > Sambucus > Sambucus nigra. The sequence goes on along the minus strand of OX422214.1, from coordinate 214,067,286 downwards.
TTGTCTTTTCATTCTCTTTCTTCTTCCTTAACTTCCCCGCCTATAGCCTTTCCGTAACTTTCTTCCTCAAAACCTCCATACTTCACTGAAACTCAAGGTTCTTTGCTTCTAACCTCTTCTTCCTTCCTTCCTTCAAACACCATCAGGTATTTTTCCTCACCTTCAAGCTTTTCATTTCTGGGTATCAATTTACATTTTGGTTTTTCGGTGACTTTTTCCTTTTTCGGTGAGGGTTTCCACCACTATCAAGTGGTGATACGGTTAGGATTGCAGTGGTTAGATAGTACTGGAGCCATACCAGACTACTTCAAGGTTGTTTTATCCACCAACTTCCCTCTTTTAGGCTTTCCAGTGACCTTTCAGTAATCTTCTCTAGTGACCTAACTTAGGGTGTTCTTGGTGTCCTTGTTTGAAGCCTTTCAATTTCCAACCTTTGATCTTTAGTTTAGGTAGCATAAGTTATGTACTTGTTTGCAGCTTGAGTTTTTTCCACAAGTGTAGTATCTTCTGCATATGCTTAGACCTTTATATAAGCTTGCTGAAGAGTTTCCAACTTTGCACGAGAAGACCTTTGAGAAGATTAAACAGGTAGAGCTAGCCCAAGCAGAAGCTCGTAGGGCCGAGGCCTTTCCCCTCAGACCCATCTTTCCTCCACCTTTGAAGGTCATATACCCTAAGCCTGTTGAGCCTGCTGAGGTTCCAGTGCCAATGTCTGAGTCATCCTCTTCAAACCCTATGTCTATCTCTGAGGCTACTGAGTCCGTAGACGCTTTCCAAGAGGCTATGGATTACTCTCCTCGGGGGAGTGGAATCTCTGAAGAAGCAAAGGTTTCTTATCATTCCTCGTCTCATCGAGACGCTATCACCTCTCATAGGTCCCCCTCCATAGAGATCTTAGAACCTAGTGTATCTTTCCCTGTCCCTATTGAGGAAATTCCTTTAACAGCTTTTCCTGGAGCCCCCTCTAAGGCCCATCCTCAGACTGTTGTGGGTTACGCTGATGATAATGAAGGAAGTGAACTTGACACTTCCAAAGTTGACGGTCCTGAGACTTGTATCACTGAGTACGACCTTCTCATCTTCACACATCTATATGAAATTCCTTTATCCATTACTTTAAGGAACCCCTTGAAGGATAAGAGGTCTTTCGACGATCGAGAGGGCGAGCTCTACGTCTATAAGTAGATGTTAAAACTCAGCTTTCGTCTTTCAATCCACCCTACTATCCGAGTTATCCTCTCTCATATTAATCTTATTCCTTCTCAACTATCCCCCAATGGTTAGAGGGTTTTGGTTGGGGCTATCGTTCTTTGGAAGGTGGTTCATCATACCAACCTTCCACTTAGGGTATTCTTAGCTTGTTACATATCCTCGTATGCTAAAAATCTTCCTGAATACTACCAGTTCGTAGCCAGGAAGTATGAGAAGAAGATGTTGTTGGTGACCTAAACCTCTAACGATAATTAGAAGCCTCAATTCTTCTTTGCCTCAGGGGTTAGGAGTTTGGCCCTAATGAGGCTGGGGGAACGTTTGTTCCAAGGACTCCCCTTAAGTGGGACAAGGTCTCTGTCTCGACCAAAACCTATCCTGGACTAAGCCAGGAGAACCGTTAAAGCATTGAGGACCTTCATAGTCAGGGTAAAGATAGCAACCTCATCAAATATGAGCATCTGATGACCCCTTACTATTTATCTCAAACAAGTCTTCGGAGTGGCCCCTTGGTCGAGCTTCATAAGCATTCTAGAACAAAACTTTTTTACACCAAGTTAAGTCTCATACTTTTCATATGTCTGATTTTCTAACTCTGATATTTGTCTTTTTACAGAGAGACCAGAGCGCGTTTCTAAAGATTTTTGGAATATGTCTGCTCCAAGCATCACAAAACTGCTGGAGAAGCGTGGTGGTAAGACTGTACTATCCTCTGCAAACACAAATAAGGGGAAAGCCCTTACTAATGTAATTAAGAAGAGGAAGGCTACGACCGACCCTCTACGTACGAGACCTCAGAAAATTCCAGACATGGAGTATGGCATCCCCATTTCTACTAACGAGGCTCTGGCTGCTCATTTCTCTGCCTCGAAGATCGGTGATAGAATCATCGATCATAGCACTAAGCCTTTTGACGCCTTAGGTCAATTGATTATCCCGAATGATAAACGCTTCCTATAATCACTGGACGTACCTCTACTAGACAAGTTTGTTATTCATAGGGTCATTTAGGTATTTATTTGCATCTTTTCTTCAAGTATTACCTCTGAGTTTAGCCAGTCATTCCTACCAATATGTCTGACCTCTTTTTGTGGGGTGTTATTTCTCTCCACCGCTTGGCAAGCTATACTCTGAAGGGGCCGCCTCTAATTTAAAAAGGAGAGGACGCTGAGAATCTTGAGGAGAACCTCAGGAAGGAGATCGCTGACCTGAAGTAAGGTCAGAAGGACAGAGATGATAAGATTTCTAAGATGGAGACTAATCATGCTCAGGCTCTGAGGGAAAAAGATCAGAGCTTTCAATCCAAGGTCGACACTGCTGTCCAGGGTGCCTCAAAGAAATTCGTCCAAGAGTACCAAGTCTCGAATGAGTTTTTCAACTTCAACCTCGAGTATCTGGAGAGGGGAATAAAGGCAACCAGCCGATAGGCTACCATGAAGCAAGAAAGTTTTGGCAGTCTGTCGATCGAGGACTTTATTGGCCTTAGTTTTGGAAATGCTCAGCTTGCTAAGGCCCTGCAGAAGGTTGAAGCGGGTGGCCCAGCCAAGACGAGCCATCTTGAGGTGACTAAAACTGAGGATGGTGGGAATCAGGATGATGAGGTTTTAGTTACCAATTAAGTCCCAGAGCCAAACAACCCTGTTGCTGGTGGGTCGGGTTAAGCTGAGGGTGAAGCTGAACTCTGAGAGTCTCTTTTGCATGCCTGAACTTTTGTGAAGCTTTTTATGTAACCTTTGTTTAATGAACTGTAACCTCTTCCCTCGAAACAATGTAATACTTTTTGGTTGAAATGAATGCAATTCCATTTCCTTCACTTGTGTTTCTTTGTTGTTTCATGTCTATGATGTTTCATTTATCCATTATATCATAAAATTTGAATAATGGGAATAAAAGTAAGTAAGAACATACATATATAATTCACAGAACAAATGATGTTAAAGGTCTGAGGTCACCAATTTAATGATGTTTCACCTCGTAATTCACTAAATTAATGGTGTTTAAAGGTCTGAGGTCACGAAGTTAATGATGTTTCACCTCATATATTCACCAACTAAATGATGTTAAAGGGTCTGAGGTCACCAAGTTAATGATGTTTCACCTCATAATTCACCAAATTAATGATGTCAAAGGTCTGAGGTCACCAAGTTAATGATGTTTCACCTCATAATTCACCAGATTAAATGATGTTTAAAGGTCTGAGGTCACCAAGTTAATAATGTTCAGCCTCATATTTTCACCAATTAAATGACGTTAAAGGGTCTGAGGTCACCAAGTTAATGATATTTTACCTCGTAATTCACCAAATTAATGATGTTTAAAGGTCTGAGGTCACCAAGTTAATAATGTTTCACCTCATATTTTCACAAACTAAATGATGTTAAAGGGTTCGAGGTCAATGATGTTTCACCTCATAATTCATCAAATTAATGATGTTAAAGGTCTGAAGTCACCAAGTTAATGATGTTTCACCTCATAATTCACTAGATTAAATGATGTTTAAAGGTTTGAGGTCACCAAGTTAATGATGTTTCACCTCATATTTTCATCAACTAAATGATGTTAAAGGGTCTGAAGTTATCAAGTTAATGATGTTTCACCTCGTAATTCACCAAATTACTGATGTTAAAGGTCCGAGGTCACCAAGTTAATGATGTTTCACCTCATAATTCACCAGATTAAATGATGTTAAAGGTCTGAGGTCACCAAGTTAATAATGTTTCACCTCATACCCCACAAAATAAATGATGTTTAAAACATATACATTGTAACAAAAGTATCAGCACGACATTATTATCTTTTCATTAACCTCCTCTGTATAAACAGATACATGTATTACAAAAAGATAAGAACAATTGTAACATCATAAGTAATATTTCTTTAAGTGATCGACATTCCAAGGGTTAGAGAAAGGTTCTTCTTCAAGATTTTCTAGCTGATAGGTACCTGGTACGACCTCATCAATGACCCTATAAGGACCATGCCAGTTGGGATGGAGCTCATTGCTTTTCTTCCACGTCTTCTTCAGGACCAGATCTCCCACAGCTATCGGCCTTGGCTTTACCCTATGATTATAGAACCTCGTAGTTCCCTACTGATAGGTTACATGTCTTATCTCTGCATCTTCTCTTATTTCCTCAATCAAATCAAGATCAAGTCTTCTCTCTTCCCCATTCATCTGAGGGTCATATGTCTGGACTCTATGAGTGGGGAGCCCTATCTCTGTTGGGATGACAACCTCTGAGCCATGGGCTAGCATAAATGGGGTTTCCCCAGTGGGTGTCCTCACCGTCATTCTATAATCCCAAAGCACAGCTTATACCTCCTCTATCCATATTCCTTTGGCCTCTTCCTACTTCTTTTTTATCCCATCAAGGATTGTTTGATTTGTGACCTCGGTCTGACTGTTTGCTTGGGGTCGTCCAGGAGAAGAGAAGAATTTCTTGATCCCTACTCTTTCACAGTATTTTTCTAAGGAAACATTATTGAATTGGGTTCCATTTTCTTATATGAGTGTGTTTGGAAGGTCATACCTGTATATGATGTTCTTTCGGATGAACTGGAAAGTCTTCTTCTCAATGATTGTGATTATTGGCTCGGCCTCTACCCATTTGGAGAAATAATAAATTGGCACTATTAAGAATCGATAGTTGTTTACAGCTCTTGGTAAGGGTCCTAACAAATCAATGCCCCATACTGCAAATGGCCAAGGGGAACTGATAGAAGTCAGAGGTTGGTGTGGCTGATGGGGAATGGTGGAGAACCTCTAACACTTATAACATTTCTTCATATATGCAGCTACATCTTTGGCCAAGGTCGGCCACCAGTCCCCCTGAGTGATTATCCTCTTAGCTAACGACCTCCCTCATATGTGGCTTGCACAAGAGCCCTCATCCACATCGTGCAAGATGTGTGGAACCTCTTAAGGGTGGACACATATGAGGATAGGGAGAAAGAATCCCTTTTCTTACAAGACATTTCCTACAATAGAGAATTTAGCAGCTCTGAACCTTAGCTTTCTCCTTTCAAACTTTGACTTTGGTAGTTCTCCCTCTATGATATATTTGATAAGAGGATCCATCCATGAGGCCCCCAGACTCAAATTTAGGCAAGATTTAGTAACCTCTTCCTCTTTAATGGTCGGCTTGAGAAGAATCTCAACTGGTAATGTTCTCCTTATGTTTATTCTTATTATCGAGGCTAACCTCGCGAGTGCATCGACTCGGTTGTTATCCAATAGAGGTATCCTCTTCATCTTTACTTCTTTGAAGCCTTCTAACATCTATCTTAACTGCTTCAGATATCTGGCCATCCTTTCATAATTGGCTTCATATACCCCCAGGATTTGGTTCACGAATAATCTTGAGTCACTGTGGACTAGGAGTTGCCGATACTAAGGGATTTTTCTAAATAAAGACCAGCTATCAATGCCTCATATTCTGATTCGTTGTTGGAGGGTTTAAATTTAAATATCAGTGCGTACTCAACATATGTATTGTCTGGGGTCGAAACTATCAATCCTGCACCACTTCCATTTTTATAGGACGACCCATCAATGAAGAGGTTACAGATGGTTTCGTTTGAGAAGAATTTTCCCTCTGATGGGATTCCATGTTTGAATAGGTATCTCTCTTATTCATTCTCAACTGCTCTTTGCTTGGATATACTTGTCTTGGCATCGTCTGAAGTTCGGCCGACGTTCCCTTTTATTGACTCATATGTAATTTTAAGACTGTTCTCAACCTCAGCCTCCTCCTATGTAAACTCGGACACAAAATTTGTAAGAACTTATCCCTTGATGGCAACCCTAGGTTGATAAACAACATCGTACTCCTCCAACTCAATTTCCCAAGTCATTATCCTTCCTGACTTCTCAGGCTTATAGAGGACATATCTGAGTGGGGAATCGGTGAGGATGACCATGGAGTGAGCCTGGAAGTATGGCTTTATTTTCCTGGAAGCATGTATCAAAGCATAGGCTAACTTTTCCATACGGGGGTACTTCTTCTAAGACCCTTGGAGTGCCTTGCTATGCACTCTATCCTTTTCTCTTACTATTGCAGCATTGATGGCTGACACTGAGATAACTAAATATACATATAGCTTCTCACCCTGAATTGGCCGAAATAGGAGTAAAGGGGATCCGAGGTAGGACTTAAGCTCTTTAAAAGCTTTATCACATTCCTCATTCCATTAGAAGGCCTTTCTAAGAATTTTGAAGAAAGGAAGATACTTATCTGTAGCTCTAGAGACGAACCTGTTAAGTGCATCCACTCATCCGGTTAGCCTCTGAATGTTTTTTATGGTTCTGGGTGTCTTCATTTTCAGCAAAGCCTTGATCTTCCCAAGGTTAACCTCTATTCCCCTTTGGTTGATAATGAAGCCTAAAAACTTTCCAGCTCCGACCCAAAAGACACATTTGGTCGGGTTGAGCTTCATTCTGTATTTGTCCATGGTATCAAAAGTTCTTTCGAGAATGGTCACGTGAGTGTCAGCCTTTAGACTCTTCGTCAGCATGTCATCTACATAGACTTTCATGGTTTTGCCAATCTGATCCTCGAACATCTTATTTATAAGATGTTGTTAAGTGCCCCCTACATTCTTTAGTCCAAAGGGCATGACCTTATAGCAATAGGTCCCCTTGTGGTAGCAATAGGTTCCCTTGTATTTGTCCATGATAGAAATAGTTCCCCTTGTATTTGTTCATGGTAGCAATAGGTCCCCTTAACGTAATAAAGGTTATCTTCTCTGAGTCAGTCGAGTCCATAAAGATCTGAGTATACCTGGAATATGAATCCATGAATCTCATGAGCTCATGTCCTGTTGTGGCATCCACCATCTGATCTATACGAGGCAGGGGAAAACTATCCTTTGGGTAAGACTTGTTTAAATCGGTGAAGTCTACACACATCCTCCACTTCCCATTAGCTTTAGGCACTATGATAGCATCAGACATCCACTCAGGGTATACAACTTCTTTAATAAACTCAGCCTTTTCAAGGTTTCAAACCTCTTCTCTGATGACTTCGTACTTCTCTCTTGAGTATATCCTTCTTCTCTACTTAATGGGCTTAGCATCCTCTATAACATTGAGTTTATGACACATAATTTCAGGATCAATACTGGCATGTTTGAATGGCTCCAGGAAAAGATACTATGCCTCTTCCTTAACAACTTCACTAGCCCCTACTTGATCTCGAGCTTTACTGACTTGAATGGTTTCTTCAGGCTCGTCCTCATTAAGGACGATGGATTCTACCTCCTCCGCAGCCTCTCCCTTTTTGAGCTTTGTTTCATCTCTGGGATCAAGAATGTTAATGTTGTAAGTGGTTATTGCCCTCTTATGAACCTCTCTCTCTCTTTTGTAGAGTTAAAGTAGCATTCACGTGCTAACATTTGGTCACCTTGCACTTCCCCTACTCTATAGGGAGTCAGGAATTTTAGCATCTGGTGGACCGTTGAAGGCACAGCCTCAAATACTTGAGGGCCACTCGTCCCATGATCAGGTTGTAGGATGAGAAGACATTTTCATCCATCACAAAAAAAAATTACTTTTCTGGTCAACCCCTTAGGCCATTCATCTTCCATTCTCACATCCATTTCATACAAACCCAATGGATGGGCCTTCTCACCGCTGAAGCCAATCAAGGGATGATGATAAGGGACAAGCCTAACTCTGTTGAGGCCCAAGCTCTTAAAATAGGGCCAAAACATAACGTATGTAGAACTGCCTCCATCAACAAGGATCCTCTAAACTTCACACCCATGCACCCTTGTGGTGATGATTAAAAGGTCATCATGGGTAGCTAAGATACCCTTGAAATCAAGTCGTGAGAAGTCGACTACGAGGGTGTCCATATCTACCTTCTTTCTCTTATCATGGTTAACCTATGTAGAAGCCAAGTTCACTACTTTGGCCTCTCCCACATAAGCCTTGTAATTAGCTACCTCTGATCCACCTCCTACTAGTCTTCCACAGATAGTGCTCACACCAAAAGAGATCACACTGACTCTCTTTACTTGGATATTGTCATCCTTTGGTGGGAGGTCAGGGTCATCGTCATCATCATCTGAGGAATCATCTCTTCTGGCAGGGGTATCTTCCTGGTATTTATCATTTTTTTCTTTTTAGGGTCGTCTCTTCCCCCCTTAGCAGCTCTACTATCCACACACTTTCTGAGCTTTCTAGACTTCAATATTTTTTCAATCTCGTCCTTTGGGGTGAAACACTTCTCAGTTAAATGGCCATGATCTTGATGAAACTCACACCATAAGTTTTTGTTTCTCTTATGTGGAGGAGCTCTCAGCTTCTCTGGCCATCTCAAAGATCTATCAATATTTTTCTCATTGAGTATGTGCTCACTACTTACAGTTAGAGAAGTCTAGTCTGAAAACTTATCATATGCAGATCTTTTCATACCATTCTTATTTTTCTTCTGAAATTTTCCTTCACTGCTGCTCCCTTTTTCATCCTCGTATTTTGTAGGCATAGCTTCCTCTGTGTTCATGACCTTTCTAGCTATTGACAATAACTCAGCCATTGGCTTGGGAGGATCCTCGGCTAGTTTCCATAAGATCTTTCTCTTCAGAAGACCCTTAATGAGAGTTGTCACACCTATACTCTCTTCATAATCTTCTACCTCTAACTTTTCCTTATTCAACCTCGCGATGTAGTCTCTGAGGCTTTTATTCTTCCCTTGCTTGACATAAAGCAGATGGTTCATCTTCTTCTCAGGTCTCACCCTAAAATGCAAATTGTGAATGAATCGCTCAGTTAACTGTTTAAAGTTTATTATAAAGTTTTGGGGAAGAAAGGTGAATCATACATGCGCTGCCCTAGTCAAAGTACTCAAGAAAGCTCGGCACCTCATCTCATCAGAGATGGAATAGGTGTCAGTTACAGACTGATACATCTTAATAGAGTGGACTGGGTTAGTACTCCCATCCTACTTGGGTGTTACTAATGGATGTTTAAATTTGGTCGGGGTTGGAAAACTAGCAATCCTTGCCACAAAGGGTGAACCCTCTATATACCCCCTCTGCAAGGGGCCTCGACTTTTTAAGAGATATCTAAATTTTTTTCAAGCCTTTGAATAGAGTCGTTCCAAGGTTTAGCAATGTCGGCTTGGCTGAGGTTGTCCCCAACCACCTCCAAAGGGTGAAATGAGGGTTCCCCAACTGCTACACAACGTCGGCTATTGACCTCCCCCTAACCACAGTCTCGGCCATGTGGGGGGCCAGCTATTATGGGGTCGACAGTCACCTCTTTCTCTTCTAGATCCAGCAATACTTCCTGATCTGGACATCCTTTCCCTCAGATCATTAACTAGGTCGATACTTTCAAAGGTCGACCCCTAGTTGAGCGATCAAAAGTTGATTCTCTTTGGCGTGCATCACAATCTCGTCTTTCACACTGACCTCAGCTCTGATGACCTCTCCTCTGCTGAATAGGTCTCACTGTGTTGTTTGAGATCTCATATGACTCCCAACAGTCTGTCGGAGCATCCTCTGCCTCAATGTCATCGTACCAATCCTCAGGGTAAGGGTTTCCTTGCCTCCCCAGGCATAAATACCTAGGGTCAGTAATATACCTCCTCCATTGAGGAGTAGGTAGGTCCTTTCATGGTTCCTGGGGTGGTCCCCTGGCCTTATAATGTGGCTAAGCAGCTGTCAAAATAATCATCTTCGACGAGACCCCAAGTGGTTTCAAGATGTTCTGGCTGAGTTGAGCAAATTGGTCCTGCATCGCTTATTGAGTTACAGCTAAGGATTTTAAGGTTGCTGCCACCTCATCCATCTCGGACTGGAGTGGTGCTTGGCCGAAACTGGGGCCTCCAACACCAGATGGTGGAGTTGGTAACTCTAGTTCCATAGAAAAAGACTAGAAAACTTATAAATGAAAACAGTAGAGAGCTTGATACCTTTGAGGATATCTTTCAATGGTGAAACAGCTCCACGCAATGGGGGAGGACTGATACACCACCAGAGTCTTTGACGAGGCCAAGCTTAAAGAAGGAAGAGATATAGCTTCTAGTTCCCATATACGGTGCCAAAATAATGATGTAGTAAAAAGCACCACCAGATGAGGTATTGATAAGCTAAAGCTAGCAATAACAATGGTAGCACTAGAGTAAATAATAAATTGAAGGAGATGAGGAGAAGAGGAGTTAAACCAGTATATAAGTGGTTCATCCAATTTGGTCTACATCCATTGTGAGTGTGTGAGTAAGAATCACTAAAATGAGGGAACTAATGACCTGTGATAAAATCTCTCACTTTCTCTCTCTACTGTGTATACAAATAAAGTTTCTGCTAGGGTTATAATTTTGGGATCCCCTCCAAGGTAGGGGAAGACATGTATATATAGTGCTTGAGAGGTGTAATGTACCCCCAACTATGCAATGAGCATGTATATGAGAATCGAACCAGTATCATGTTGACGCCTGGCTAATCTCATATAGATAATGATGACAAAATATTCCCTCACATGAGTGGAATGATTTAGTTATAACTACCTTGCTCACGTGTTCAGAGTATTCCATGTGCTTGTGTATTCTCAGACCTGTGACATCATCTGATGGAACCTCGGCCTAGCCGAGTACGAAGTTCCGAAGTCCAATAGTTGTCTTGTCCTACCAATCTTAAGTATGACCTCGGCCTGAATGATCAACCGACGTTAGGTATGAGGTTGGATGCAGTGTCGGCTGAAGAAAAGGACGAGATTGGCAGTAGTTTGAGCCCACAAGATGTTGTTGACCTCACTGCTGGCCAACCGAGGTTAGTCAATGAGGAGCCGACATTATAGAAGATGATTTTTTTACGATTGCTGTAAGCTTCATGAAAGCTCGGCTGTGAGACAAGCCGAGGTTAGTGACCAAAAGTCCGAGATTACACTTAGGGCATATCAGTACAAAAGAATCATTCTCATCTCAAAGTGATTCAAGTCTCAATCCAGCACCAATAAGGCTTACCAAACCTTGGGAGTAAAGAAGAAAAGTTTCTTCCAAAGTAGGCTTCCTCGGATCTAGAACCTCAAAATCGTCATTTGGTTGAAACTCGTCTTTGAAATTATAGGAATAAAAATTATCATTGGATTCGAATAATGAATCCAACTCAAGCTCCCAATAAATATTTTCATTCCAATAAATGTTTTCAAGTCTTTCATTCTCAAGAAAATATTGAAAATAGAAAACTTGAAAACTATCCCCAAAGTAAGAAACATTAGAATGACTGTCATAACTATAATAGTAGGGCATGATTACCTTGTTGTTTGTAGATGGAGAATCCGAGCAAGAAAGTGAGCAATTGTGAATCAAAGTTTCTTAGCGCTCAAATATGTTATCCTCCAAAAAAGATTAAAACAAATCATACAAATCCAAAAGAAAAAATAGTACAAGATAATAAAATAATTACAATCTAAAACTAAACAATCCCTTGTAACGACGCCATTTTGATTAAGGCATGAAAAGTAGCGTCGCATCAAAACGCTAATCGTTGAATTCGTTTCACCACGTTAATACAAAAACCTAAATTACGACTGGACTTGCGATACAAGTAGAGAGATAAGTTGGGTATAAAGAATACATGGGGGGTGATTGAATTTTAGATTTTAATTGCTTTAGAACTTCAAAAATAAAAATGTAAAAGGTGATTGTTTTATTTAAAAGAAAAGGGAAAAAATTAAGAAGTTAAAGCTAAACAAGAATTAATAAAACGATAGTCAATGTCACATCCCAGCCATGGGATAAACACGCGGAATTAGAATTTTGGTTCAAAAATATTTAACCGAGTATTTTTAGTTAATCATAAATATCACACATGAAGGGATTTTAACCCAAAAATGCGAGATAAAACATTTAATAAAAAATAGTCACACGCATCTTAAATTCAGATTATCTCTATAAACACTAACGTTGCATGGTAAAAAAAGTTAAAATCATAGTAATCCAACTTTAATACATGAGGTTTCAATTAAATGCAATTTTCTCCAAAAACTCACTTTTGGAGCTCGATGCCCATTAATGGTCGAGAAATGACCCCAACCTTTATATTAACTACTACACATGATTAAAGTAATAAATAAAATTAATTAACCAAAGAAAATAACTAACTAATCAACAAAAACTAGATACAAAGCAAGTAAATAAGTAACAAAGTAAGAAAAAGAACAATGGTAACTTACATTAACAAGGAAGAAGATGAATAATGCCATTCAAACCCATATGGGTGCAAACCCTGGGAGAGAGAAAGCTCCACCTAAAATCCCCTCCCTAACCTAAAAATAACCTAATATGAATCTTATGAAGTAAAAAAAAGATCTCCTAACTTAATGGAATGTTTACATATATATGCCAAACCGAAAACCAACTTAAAAAATTAAATTTGCGGACGTTCAGCCGAATCGATTCGCAGAACTCCGAATCAATTCACACCTGACAGTGCTGAATTCTCAGCTTTGTCCAGCTTTACGAAAAATGATGTAACTTCTTCGTTATAACTCGGAATTAGGCACGGTCAAAGCTTTCCCGAAGATAACTCAGAGAAATGCAACATTTAAGAAGACATTAGGCCAAAATACCAAATAATGAAATGATTAAAATTCCCTTGAATGTGCCCTAGAGTGTGATTATGAAGTCAAAATCATCCTAAAAATGCCACAACTTCTTCATTAAAAATCGGAATCATGCACCGTTGATGGCCACGCGAAGAGAAATCAAAGGGATTCAACTTCTATGATGAGGTCGGGATTAAAACCTGAATAATGAAATTACTAAAATGCCCCCGAAGCTACAATCTTTAACGGAACATTTTCGGAAAGTTACCGAACTTTACACCAAGCACCGAAATACCTACAAAAGCTCAATTATACCTTATATAAATGTTAACATATAAAATGGAGATTTTCTAGTTAACGAGCATAAATATAGACATTAAGGTACCCAAGGAGGCTAAAATGTATAAGTATAAGGGGTGAAAAATATAATATTCGTACCGAATCAACTAGTCCTAGATTACACAGAGGATATTTTGTCTCACATTTCCAAAGGGAGAAATTGAAGCACACTATATAGTTGACTCACTTGAGTCTGCACTATATAGAAGCCTCAACTAGTTTGAAAACGTAGACAAAATTGAGTCCCTCCATCAAGTACATCATTGCTTCTACATGTGCTACATCATCAGCAGCAAAAGATCAAGTCAAAAAGGTAGAAAACTAACACACTCAACACATAGGATTTCATTTCATCTCATATTTTATTGGTGTGTGTTAATTGGGATTAAAATGACTTTTATACAATTTTTATTAATTTTAAAACAATTAAAATCTATTTTTAAAATAATTAAAATAGGGTTTAATTATTTTGGGGTTAAAATTTGTATTTTAAGAGTTCCTAAAATATGGCTTGGGAAGTATACAAAATCGGCACAAACTATTTTAGTTCAAAGTTAAATTTTTAATGATCTAAAAACACGCATTTATAAGGAAGTTAGAGAGCTACAAGTGTTTGCCTGAGATTAGTTTGAATTATATTTGTTTACACTCTCATTTGATGCACCAAATCTTGATCGTTATATCTTATTAATCAATGCCTGCATATGTTATTAGTTAATCCATATGCATCCCATTTTAACTTATCAGAGAGAAGTATTGTCCGGTCATATTTCATCCCTTAGATTTAAATTCGAACCGTGTCATTAATCGCAGTCGTCCATTCCATTCATTGTTCCAGATAGACCTGACAAAATGAGGCATCACACGATAACACGACACGAATCGACACGAAGTTATAAGTTAATGGGTGGACCCTTAATGGGTTCGGGTCATATCAGTGTCAACCCGATAAGACATAATAGTTAACGGGTCGGGTTAGTGTTGACCTCCTTCACCCGTTAATACCCGATAAGACCCGTTATGACCCAATAATTTAAGTAAATAACATAGAATCTTGGAACTTATAAATAATTTATATAGCATAATGTTAATGTAATCATATTGACTTTTACTAAATGATAGGTTTATTAATGTCAATGGATTAATGGGACTACTTGGGTTAAAAATGAGATAATATGTCAACTTGTATACAATTCAAAATAATTCATTATCTTAATGGGTATCAACGAGTGAACACGACACGACACGTTAACATAACAGGTTGGGTTTGGATGTGATTTTTTCACACGATAAAAAAGTCACCCGTTTAGACACGAATCCAAAAAGACTCGAACACGATAAAAAAATGACACGAACATGACTCGACAAAACCCATTGATAGGTCTAGTTCCATACCCTTCCATGCTTAGTATAAATACATAACCTTGGGTCCCCATTTGAAGACTTAGGCAGTTTTGTCAGTGGAAAGAAAAAATAGAGAAGAGAGAAAATAAAAAAGAGAGAAAAAGATTTTCGCATAAATACTTTACAAAAATATTTTCAAAAACTTATTGAGAGTTCAAGTTTCATATTCCTCATTGTTTTAATCTCTCTCTCAACAGCCTCACGCGACTTTGGATGTCATTTCTTTTCAAAAATTTTAGATCAAAAATCAAGGGATATAGTTCATGTTTTAGTTCTTAGGCTATTTTTGATTTTTTGTTTGAGAAATCATAATCTCTTGTTGGATATTGTTTGTAAAAAGTTTATAAAGCCATTTTAATCCAACATCTCTCATTTTTTAAAAACTTAAATCATGACTTGCATCTATCCGAATTGAGAAATTTTTCACTTCAATAAATTTTGTTTATAAATAAGTTCTAAGGATCCGAGTTTTGAAGATCCAGCAAACATTCAAATCTTGAAATATTTTTATGAAAAGAACGGGTCTAATATCAGAAGTGTAAAAACGTTCTCATCTTTAGATCGTTTGTAATTCATAGGATCTGTCTGTAATTAAGTGTGTGTATGAGTATAAGCATGACATTTTAGTCACATCACTCACTACACTAACACTAAAGTGTGTTGTTGGTTGAGAGATTTTTTTTACTAAATCGGCTTCGTGTCAAAGGACAAAGGGAGCAGGGCAAGGGACAAAGAAAGGACATTCAAGTTTCATAAAGAAGTTAGAAAGGATATCGAGAAGGAGTGGAATCTCAATTAGGTATATGTCTAGACTTAGAATTGGAATTAATTGTATGATTTGTTGTATGTTTGTCACCTTAAAACTGTTTATAGTGGATTTTATTTTGTGGCGTAGAGGTCACCGTGGATGTTTCCCCAATTGGGTGGGGTTTTGTCACGTAAAAAAAATTTGTCTCTTGTGTGTGATTTTTAGTTCTTCATTACTACATTCTACAAATCAGACTTAGGTTTATTCTAAAACCTATTTGTAAAGAGACCAAAAGAAGTCATTAAATAAAATGCTTTACCCATCTTATGGACTTAATAAGATTTTTTACAATAGTTT
Organism: Sambucus nigra; assembly: GCA_949130495.1. Lineage (NCBI taxonomy): Eukaryota > Viridiplantae > Streptophyta > Magnoliopsida > Dipsacales > Adoxaceae > Sambucus > Sambucus nigra. The sequence continues at coordinate 214,051,678 of OX422214.1, read as the reverse complement.
CTTCAAAAAGTATTTTTTAAACTCATTTAATATTTTTAACTTTTGTTAAAATAACATAATGAGTTTTTTTAGGGTAGTGCTATAAGGGTTAAAAATCTCCTAAATGTGTTTAATAAGGAAGAAAAACTTGCCTCCTTAAGTAATAATATAGGAAAAAATGCTATATTCATGTCTGTTAATGAGCACGAATTCAAATGCATATCTATTTTCACTACATCTAAGGAAGCCCGGGACATGTTAGTCACTTCTCACGAAGGTAATGACCATGCTAAGGTAGCCAAAACTCAGATGTTAATACAACTATATAACACTTTACTTATGAATGAGACCGGGACATTTGACGAATTCTATATTAGATTAACTGATATAATCAAAAAATTGCATGCAAGTGGAATCATGTATGATAGGAAAGAAATAGTGTCAAAAATTCTTTCGAACCTTCCCTCTAAGTATGATAACAAAAGGTATGGAATTGAGGAGATAGATGATCCATACTTGACCCCTGAACTCCTCAGTAGAAAACTTAGGACTGTAGAAATGGAACTTGTGGTTAAAAAGAGCCTTTCCAATAATCATAAAAGGTTGTTAAGTCCCAATGTAGTTTTTCAATCTAAAATGACCTCACCTCAATTAGTCATGCCCAATATAAACTTGGACTCTGATGAGGATTGTGACTTAGAGAGTTTGGATAATGATATAGCATTAATGTCAAAACAATTCAAGAAAATTATAAAGTTTAGAAACATTGTTGCTTCTAAACAAGGGAAACCTATATATCAAAACAACTTTAATAACAGGCCTCATAAGAGGAACAATGATAATCAGAACATGGATAACAATGCCAGACCTAGAAAAGACCGTAACAATATACAATGTTATGGAAGTGGTAAAAAGGGTCATTTAACTTCTAATTTTAGGGTTAAAATTAATAACACTACTAAAGTTAATATTAGTAAGACTTGGGATAACTTAAATGACTATGAAGAAGATGAGCCTGAGTCTTCCAACTCTTTTAATCCTTGCATGTCTTTCTTTGTAGAAATTGTCTATTCTGATGATATGTTTGTGAAAATTTTGGAACCTGATGCTATCATGCCCAATACTGTTAAGTCTGTGGATATTCTGTCTACTTCTAGTTTATCAACTCTTTTCTTAAATAATACACATGTTGTAAATATTGCTAGTAATAGTTTTTTTGATGATGTGTGTGAGTCAAAGTGTATGTACTATTGATGAATAGAAGGGGTGTGTGAGTTCAAAAAATGAAACGCTAACGGACAACTCACACACTGCACATAATGAGTCTAATAATGATGACTACCTAACATTCACACACTCTACACTAAGACTCTTAGCAAGAGCACTAAACTAGAAAAGATAGTCAAGGAACTAAGTGAAAAGGTAGAATCTTTGAGTCTATAGGTGCGATAGAACACAGAGGACTATACAAATCAGTGTCTGGTCAATGAAATGTAAACTAAATCTTTTGTTAAAAAAATTAAAGAACTTTCTGAATCAAATGAGTTTTTGGAAAAGAAATATAAGGCAACTTTGATAGAATTGAAAGAATCTAAACAAAAAGTTTCAATTATCTTCAAAAAAAATTTTGAGTTTGAAAACAATTCCAATTTTTTTGAAAATTGTGTTGCATCAACCAAAACCAATTCTGAAGAGAAAACTAGTTTAGGTTTTGATCAGAAAACTAAGGCACAAATTAATACCATTCAACATGTACAATTTGTTTCTTCTAGAAAAAAAACAAATGACATATGTCCTGATTTTCAAACCTTAAAAAAAGATTTTAAAAATAAGAAAAAGTGGCCAAACAATCAGATGGAAAATCGTCATAAGCCAACTGTTGAACCTAAGGCTAAGTATGTTTGCACCCCTGTTTGGCAATTTCATCCCAAATTTAAAACTGTTGCAGTTAGACCTAAGGTCAATGTCCAACAAATAGATAAACCTCTCTTTAAAGGTTTTCAAAATGTTAAAAAACCGTCAAGCCACTCATATTGTTCTTATTAAGATGTTTATGGGCACGGTCTCACTGAGTGTTATCAAAAACAAATGTATAAACATGTCTAGAAATCACCTGCTTACATATAATTTAATTATTCTTGACAGAGAAGGAATAAATATGTACTTACTAAATAGCCCAATAAAAACTCTATCTATATAGGGAGGAAGAAAAGATCTCGTGCTAAAAAGAAATCTAAGAGAAAGAGTCCTAGATCTGTTTCTAAACCAAATACACATAAACATTATAGAACTGCACTATTTAGGTTAGAAAGGACGGTCACATGCGCCAGATGAAGTGCAATATTGTTTTTAGCACTTTAAAAGCTGAGAGCACAACATCTCGTTGGTACTTAGATTTTGGATGCGCCAAGCATATGACTGGAGACGATACTAAATTATCCAACTAGACTAAGTTCTTAGAAGGGAATGTTTTGTTTGGACATAGAGTATCATCTCAGATCATAGGCAAAGGAACACCCCAAGAAAAAGGACTCACTTTCTCAAAGATGTACTATTAGTAAAAGGTCTTAAAGCTAATTTGTTGAGCATATCTTAATTTTGTGACTCCAATAAAACTGTCACATCATCAAAAACTAATTGCAAGATTTTAAATGAGAATGGTAACTATATTCTTATAGGTCACAGGTGTAATATTTCACCCAAGAAATAAATATTTCAATTATAATTAGGTATTTTATTCGAAAAAATATTTGAAGAAAATAGGTGCATGAGTATTGACCCAATATTAGCCAAAAGTGATGCGTCGCACATGGTAATTATAAAGGAAAATTTCACATTGCATTGTCTGCATGGAGGGACATTAGGGTTCAAATGATTATAATTAATATATTGCAAAAGTACGACTTGAATTGGACGAGGAACTGACATGGTACGAACACGGTTTAAATAAGGTAATAATAGTGTCAGTATGTGACATAACAAAGTAGAACTTTGCACGATTTTTCTAGAGTTACTCGTTGGCAATAAAAATTATATGACCAAGTTTTGGGGGTACTAAAAATATATAGAAAAATGCCTTGGGGTCAAAACTGGAAAAAATTATTTTTCTCACCAGGATCGGTCGACTGGCCAAGGGGCCACGATCGGCAACACCTATTAGTTATAGCCACGATGGGAAATCCCTTTTATTTGTCGTCTCAACCTTGGACCTCAGATGGTTATTGCTGTCGACCTAAGAGCTTACTTACACCTGATAGGGAAGATTATAAGATGAAAAGGGTCCCTCTTTTGGTAACACTTCATTCGTTTGGGTTATAAGGGAGAAAACCATGGGGGGAGATAACACTATCAGATTTCTCACCTCTCTCTCTCTCTCTCTCTCTCTCTCTCTCTCTCTAAGATGAAACCACCATGGAAGTATCTTCTGGCCATACTTACTAAGGGATAAAACCACCCACATTAGCCACCATACACCACCTAGAGACACCACTAGAGGAAGCCAAACCTCTATTTATCACCATGACAAAACCAAAATAGATTTGTGGGATGTAGAAGATGATATTCTTGGATTGTTTTGTTGGGTATTTGAAGATGGATCTTGAAGGAGGTTCCTTAGATATTAAAGAAATCTTGGAAGAATATGGGTAATGGATTCATGGAGACAAGCTTGGGTGGGATTTTAGAGACCTCCTTGAGGCCACTTTTGGAGGTGGGCGTTCCTCCACCTTCTACCCCATTCCCACCATTGTTAGAGCTCATTTGAGGTGGTTTTGCTAACCTTAGTTTAAGGTTTATGTTATGTATAAATTTCAGATTTACTATTTACCTATTTTAGGCTTAAAATATGTAGGATTTATGACAGTTTGCATCCAAGAAGTTTATTGGTCAACTTCTACGATATCATGAACAAATGGGTCTCAAATAAAGGTTTTAAAGTGGGTTTGAATTAAACAATAATTTCATATTAGCATTTTCCATCATTTGAGTGTAAAAGTGTGTAGAAAAAATGATTATAATGTATTATTGGGTTTATTAAATACACACTTGATGTTTTAAAGAAAAATATGCATCTAAAAGAAGGTTTAAATTAGTTTTAAAAGTGTTCAAAAATTCATAATACTATTCGTGGATATTTTTATGAATAAAATGTTAGAAATGCCATTTTACCTGCTAAAAAGTTTCTCCTCAACTAGTGCAGTGTTCCTATTAACCCATCTCTAGCCAGCCAGAACCCTGTTGTAGTCAGCCTGAACCCTGTTGTTTACCCTCTGGAAAATGAACCTAGATATGTCCCTCCATTTTTTGTTACTTTTATCAATGTAAATGAGCCCTCTTTTGATGACGTTCTTAATAATTTATTTCAAGAAAATGTTTCTAAAGAAATGGATGAAGATTTTCAGTATCTTGTTGTGCCTTATATTAATTGCATTGAATCTAATCAAACAATTAATGAAATTTATCTAATAATAAATTTCTTAACTGATATAAATAAGGAAAAAATTAAATAATAATGTAATTGTGTTCAAACTAATGATAATGAGATTATTATAATTAATCTCGATTCTAGAAGCAACCCAAATGAGATTAGGCTAGGGTCCACCCTTAATGATCACGAGGGGTGATAATTTGAATAACTCTTGAAAGAATTTGTGGACATCTTCGCATGGTCATACAATGACATGCCTGGTATAGACCCAGAGATCGTGAAGCATGAAATTCCAAATCATTCAGAAAGCAAGCCTGTCAAACAGAAATTGAGAAATCTATGGACTGAGTGGTCCCCCAAAGTAAAAAATGAAATGGTCAAACAGTGGAACATAGGATTCATCCGCGTGGTCGAATATCCTACATTTCTTACAAACATCGCCCATGTGCCGAAATCTTGAGGAAAAGACAGCATTTGCATCGACTATCAGGATCTGAACAAAGCATCTCCGAAGGAACATTACCCTTTAACTAATATGAACTGATTACTGATACACTTCCAGGTATGGTCTCAAGTCATTTGTTAACAGTTTTACCAGGTATAGACAGATTGAGATCCATCATAACTACTAAGAGAAGATCAACTTTATCACCAGATGGGGAAACTTTTGTTACATCCTCATGCTTTTCGCTATCAAAAATGTTAGAACTGCCACCAAAGGGCAGCTACAACCATTTTGCATAATCTTATCTATAAATAGTTCAAAGTATTTGTTGATGATATGATCATCAACTCCAAAACTCGAGAAGGTCACGTCCCTACCTTGAAGAAATTCTTTGAGCGACTGTGAAAATATCATATGCGTCTCAATCCATAAAAAGTATTTAGCATCACGAAAGGGAAACTCCTCAATTTCAATATCAGTGAGAGAGGAATTGAAGTAAACCCTACCAAACTTAGAGAAATTCTCAAAATGTTGCTACCTTGGACGGAGAAAGAAATTTGCGGCTTCCTGGGAAAACTCCAATTCATCAGTTGATTCATTAGCAAACTGAACTCCATCTACAAACCCATCTCCAAACTTCTCCGAAAGGATTCAACCAATGTCTAAGATGATCACGTCGAGAATACATTGACAAGATCAAGTAGTACCTTACCTAACACCGGTGCTCATGCCACCACAACACTATCACCGCGACAGACGCTATGTTAGACCAATGCATCGAAGAGTCGCTCAAAGAAAGAGACATTTAATGTGTTAGTCGAAAGAAAGCGAGGTATGAATTAAACTACTCTGCATTGGAGAAGGCGTGTGTAACCTTAGTTCGAGTCACTCAAAAGCTCTGGCATTACATGCTTGTGTTCCCCATCAAGTTGGTGTCATAAATGGATCCCATGAGACACCTATTAGAAAAGCATGCCTTATCTAGTCACATGGCTCTTTGGTTGATGTTAACAGCTGAATTCGACATCATAGATGTCACTTAGAAAGCCATAAAAAGAAGATCCATATCTAACTACTTTACCAATAATCCCATAGGAGAAACCTATGTATGGATTTCTTCCCAAATGAAGATGTTATTTATACTTCTCATGAATAATTTCGATGGCATATATTCTTTGATGGAGTTTCTAGCAAGAACTTATATGATACTGGGATACTTATAATCGCCCCTGACGATTCTCACACTCCTACCGCCATCAAATTGGACTTCTTCTGAACCAACAATATGATAGAGTATAAAGAATGAATTATAGGTCTCAAGACTGTCGCCGAGAAAGAAATTAGATGCATCATTGTCTATGAAGACTCGTCTCTCATCATAGGGCAAGTTCTCCAAAAGTGGAAAGTTAAAGACGAGAAACTCCTACCCTTTCATGCTCACCTTGAAGAGATGGCCTCCAAAATTGAGGGTATCACCTTCATAACCTTACCAGTTCAAGAAATATCTTTGTCAGTGCATTGGAAACCTTAGCCTCCATAGTTGAGGTATCTAAGGGAATAATAATTATGCACCCACTCACTACTACCACGTCAATATCACAATAGAATAAGACTCAAACATACATGGACTATGGTATTACGATATTTAGTGCCTCCTCAACCATGGTAAATATTCAAAGGAGGCTAATAAGAAAGACAGTATGACTCTTCATGGGCTTGCTAATCAGTATATCATTTGTAATAACGTGCTTTTTAAGAGAAATTTTGATGAAACCTATTACAATGCATAGCAGGGGCTGATGTTGAAGACATGTTGTAGAAAATTTACAGTGGGGAATGAGGGCCCCATATGAACGGTCATATGCCTGATAAAAAGATCATATGTCAGGGATATTACTGGACCACTATGGTCCAAGACTACGTTACTTATGTTAGAAGGTGCCTCAAGTGCTAATAGTTTTCCAATCTTCAGTACTTGCCTCCCCAAATAATGTACAACATTTCTTCACCTTGGCCCTTCTTAACTTAAGAAATTGACATCATTGGAAAAGTCACTCCCAAATAATCAAACGGGCACGTATTCATTATGGTCGCCATTGTTTATTTTACCAAATGAGTTGAAGCCTAATCATACACAGTATTGAATGTTAAGAAAGTGGCCAAGTTCATCAGATAGAACACCATATTCCATTATGGAGTTCCTTACGAGTTGGTATTAGGTAATGGACTCCATTTTGAAGTTGAAGTCAAATCACTAGTCGAATAGTATGGGATTCAGAAGTAAAAGTACTCTACCTACCGGCCACAAACCAATGGGGTTGTCGAAGCTGCTAACAAAAGCCTCAAGTCCATAATCAATAAAATGACTGAAAGTTACAGATATTGGGAATATCGGATCCTATATTCCCTCTAGGATTACTGCACCTCTATCAAAACACACATTGGACTTAACTCTACTCCTTGGTGTATGACTTGGAAGCAGTTATATCCATCGAACTCGAAATACCTTCTCTGTAGGTCACGCTTCAAGGTCAAGTCAAAGAAATCGATTGGCAACAAAATCGCTATGACTATCTCACACTTTTGGATAAAAGAAGACCAAAGGCTCTATACCATACACAAGGTTACCACTACCATATTTAACAATCATTCAATAAGAATGTCAAAGATCGTGGTGTGCAAGAAGGAGATCTCGCTCTCAAAGATATTGTAAAACCCATCTGGACCCGAGAGGAAAATTCAAACCTAAATAGAGCGGGCCATACCTTATGGAGAAGATTTGGTTAAGTGGCGTCGCTATGCTCATGGACCTCGATGGAGAAGAGATGACTCATCCCATCAACTTGGACCATCTTAAGAAATTCTACCATTAGTCCAATTATATTCACGCTGCGACTCTTCTCACCTCCCTTCTATTCTTAAAAAACTCATATCTCCTCTCTTTTCAGAATTACGTAGGACTTGATCCTATCAAAATAGCCTTTTCAAAAAAATACAAAATAATTCTCAAACAATGCAGAGGTACGTAGGTAACCCATAAAATCACTTTGGGCACGGTCCTTTGTTTTCCAAAAAATGTTATTCTCTTCTCTAGCCGAGAACACTAGTCTCTCTCATCAATTAAATGAAAAAAAAGACTATGTATGCCTTCGTGATCAGTATAAATAATTTAAACAAAAAGAAGATTCGTCAAAAGGCACAACGAAATATGCCAAAGATTCTTTTCGTTATTTTATTCAAAACACATAAATTACATAAAGTATAAGTAGCAAGGAAGTCCCAAAATACCTTCATAACCCTACCAGCCTTATGGTTTAGCCCACCCAAACACAAGTACACCTACTACCTAACTTTCCCCATAGCTTCATAAAACCTACCACAACTACCAGATGGCCTTCCACATCATCATAACCATCATCACCAGTCCTCGAAGGACCCCAAGAATACCAACCCTGGGAATATTTCCTCATGCGCTTTTGAAAAATATTATTTACTACGTTTTTATCTAAAAGTTCAATGTTAAGCAAACTCCGAAAGATAAACTCGTTGAATGAAACTCTTTTCAAAAAGTACTACGCAAAATATGTAAAATTGTATTACTATATAGATGTCAGATTTGGTAGATAGAATACCGTAGATTTTTAAAACTAAAACCTATATTAATTCTTTGAATATAAAACCACACATATAAGAAGTTAAGCACAATCCAAACAAGTTTGACACGAATTTTTTAACGTGGTAAAATCCCAAATTAGGAAAAACATCCGCGATGACCTCTACGCCATAAAATAATAATCCACTATAATTAAACAACAGTTACAAGATTACAGGCACTAAACATGCATTCAAGATCCTAAGCTAAGAAAAAGGAAATATTCCTACATGAGCTTCCCTCTCTAAGGTACTTCTGACCCAGATTCGACCTTCCTAGCAGTTTCCTTGCTTTCTTCCTCGCTACGTGTTCCGAGTGACTCAAACAATACAAAATCTATTAAATGACACATATTTCGACTTGGTGCTCGTGTGAGAGTGTAGTGATGTGATTATAACTACATGCAATATGCATCTCACGCCTCTCAAGAGATTTATACCATGAAATCCTAATGCATTACGCAGAATCTATATGATATGTAGAGAGTTCAAATTTCTTTGAAAATCAAACTTTGAAATAATTCAGATCTGGAGAAACTTTCTAAAATATAGATCAATTATTTAAAAACTTATTTATATACCAACTAATTTCACAAACTGTGAAACATAGATTTTTTGAAACATAACCTTTAGACCAAGATATATATACTATTGTTTAAGTCTCTTTTTCAAGAAACTAGAAATAGAGAGTGGATCTAAGAAAATATACAGATATTATACAAGATCCAGTAGAGAAAAAGAATAGGAAACCCTAAAATACTACGTGATATCTATCTCTCAGTATCTCCCACAATTTTTATAAAGAAATGCGAGATTTAGAGTGAGACTACACCCAAAAAATTACTAAGAAAACCTAAGAATAGAAACACTCATATATGGTGGTTTTCTGATTTTGGTTGACACGATTTAAGAGGTGTTTGATTTAAGAAACCCTACGATGAGAACTCTAATGGTTTCTGGGTTTTCTCTCTCTCTCTCCAGTTCTCTTCTTTTTTTCTCTCTCTACTCTCCTCTCTCTTTTTTTCTCAAAATGGAGAACTATCAAAAGTTCTCTAATGTCTAACCAAGGGGCCTTATTTATAATAATTATGGAACATAATGGATGATTGAATGGAATTGGATGTTGAGATTAAAACGTCCATTTGAATTCTAATATAACGGTATTAAACGGACCGCACAACCGTTTCCTCTAATTGGTCAATATAAACCTCACAAGGATTCCTTCAAACAACATGCAGGGCGAAGATTAAATTTGATCGAACGGTTAGAAATAAATCTCAGAACTGTAAAAGGCAATAAACACAAAAGGTACTAACTAGGATGAACATGTGGGGAAATATGATCCATTATAAAACGCGTGCTTTAGAGTTCTAAATAATTCAACTACTACCCCAAATGTCTTTGCCATTTTTGGATTCTACCTTGGGATATTTTCAAGGAATAAAAGTAATTTAGTTTTAACCCATAAGATTTTAAATGTTTAAATAAAACATTTTAAATGATTTAAAAATATTTTTGAATGTTTAAAAATGTCCTAAAAATATTTAAACACCTGTGCACACACCCAAACACATATATGCATGATTTTTGTCCTATAGTGTGTTAAGTGCACTAGAGTACTTTCCTTTTTTGTTGATATGCTGTTATTGGACAGGATGAATTGTTGATGAAGCTTGGATAAACTTGGATAAGATTGATAAAAATTCTAATATATTTTGTCACCATATCCAAACTAGTTAGAACTCCTATACGGTACAGACTCAAGTAAGTCAGCCATAAAGTGTGTTCTCATCTTTATGCGATGGTATGTCTTAATCAACTTGGACGAAACCACAACTCCTTCCTCTTAAGCATCAAACATCGGAAGCCACCACTTCCCTATAACCACATCAAATAATCCCCAGATATAAACCAAGGTTCCCCAATAGATTGGGACAAATGGGAAGTCGACCTGTGGTGCTGCCATAAAGGCCCCAAAGTCATCCTCAAAGACTCAATCAATTCCTCCCATAGGAAAAAAGTTAGTTATGTATGGAGGAACACTTTGCTCTTAAACCACTTAACTGAAAGGTCTTCAAGGAAACTAGAAGGAAGTTTAATAAAGTCCTACCAATCGAACATAACGGTAGTCGCCAGTTACAAGATAGGTTGCAGTTCTCCCTACTACGGCACTGACCAATGAAGGTGTTTATCCCTATACTCCATGAGACATTTAACCCAGTTCTCCACAAAAGGATCGAAGTTGTGAAAGGACCATATAAAGAAGTTTGGGACACCATTCAAAGGATACTTATGGGAAACCACCATGTGAAGTCTCTCCGACAACCACATGAATAGCATTGTAGGTATGCCACGTAAAAAGTTAGCCCAACATTCTTTCCAATCATCCAGGACATTCAATGTGTCCTCCAATATGGTAGCGGTCAAATTATAATGATATGACATCCACAGTGCGATCATGTCCACCTGAGGGTCCTCTGTCACATCGCCAGTTAATAAGAGTATCGTGGCAGTCAATCCTAAGGCTACGGCACCAGTAAAGCCATTTTCAATGTAGTCTCTTTGGCACACAGAATTCCATACTTTTGAAAGTTTGATATTTTTCCTATGCACCAATGGTTGGGCAACATTAAGGAGAGATATACAACAATTGATCTAAAAACACCCAAGGAAAATGGCACAAGCCAAGCATAGTCGCAACAACATTAGGGTTAACACCTAACGTAGCAGAAAATTCTTCATAAATGGGACATGTTTCATCCAATCCAAAGAGAAACATATGGTCTTCAGGATACCACAACCACATATCCGCTTCCATAAGATTCTAGTGAATGGGATTATTACACCACAAAGTAATAGGGCACAAGGTGAATGCCACGTAGTTTTCATTGTATGTCTTCTAACCCATCAAGATCGAAAGTAAAAGCCTCGGTCATGAGGATACTATCTCATTAGAGAAAGTAACTTTGTAGAGTAAAGAGTAAGAAAGAAGTTGAGGTGTGGTTTAAAGATCCACCCTAAAGGCCCCTTTATACTTGAAAACCTCCACAAAATACAAAGGAAACAGTCTACTATTGCAATAACTTTTTTAGTACATAGAAGTACAGGAAAAGAACGATCATGGTTCAAAATGAAACTTTGACCTGACCAGTATGTCGATAGGCAAACCAAAGGGTATGTCGATCGGCACATCCCCTATTTTGGGATTATTCCTACTTTTCCTCCTATTCATTTTTTAAATAATCCCCTGTTATTGAAACAACCTTTTTACAAAGGTTTTTTAGAGTATTTCTTCCTTAAAAAACTTTCAAAATACGTACTTTAGTCTTTAAACATCTTTCTTACTTTTTCATAAGTAAAACCCCTAGTGAAAAATTAAAGTGCATGCAGACTGGGTCACTTAATTTAAGATAAATCAAGAAAATGAAAAATACATCATATATATATATATATATATACACCATTGTGTTTACATTTTTTTAGGAATCAAGAAGAAGGAAAAGCGACAAATACCAAAATCTTTGGGACGCATCTCAGACTTTCCAAAAAACAAAAAGCTAAACCAACGCCCCAAGGATCCCGAAGAATGCGTTTTCCAAGACGACGAGTAGTGGATCTAGAGCCAAAATACTCATCATGCCCCTCAAAAGTTATTGACGGGGCAATGCAAGATTTAGTCACCTTCTTCACGTGATCTCACACAGAAGTCATCCAATGTCAGACATCCCGCGGCCAAGATGACAACACATAAACAGTCTACAAAAGAACAAATCGAGAAAAGGTGAGAAAATCACTAACATAGAAAAAAAGTAAGAATCAGGGTGCAAAACTAAAAGATACTGTCATACCTCCCATCGAAGAACTTCCTTAGATAAAGGAGGTAAACCATATATCATCACCTGAGGGCGATGAGATACTGAGACAACGTTTTTACCAACCTGAGGGCGATGAGGACGAAAATATGCTCCATTATCGCCATCGCGCCACTCCCCGAGGTATGCCCTGAAAAGATCGGCACATTGTTACCCCTTTTATATTCTCCCGATACTGGAGGCACACCTTCCATATCATAGATAGAAGGAGGCATCAACAAACTGGTCGCAAAGTTTAGATAATCACATGATGTCATCATATCCGTATAGAGCATATAAATCTCACCCGTGCTGATGTCATCGCCTTGTTAGACATCTCCTTCGCCTTCCTCATGTATACAGGATCCTCTGAAGGTGGAACCTCGAACTCATCCTCCATCACGTTCCTTACCACCCTCTCTCCTACGTACTAGACATACCAAAACTCGTGCACTATTAGTATCCATATATGGGCATGAACACCAATAACCCCCTCAGTTCCCGAGTACAGATAACAAGGATAGAAGGTCACATGTCCCCAAATAAAAGTTAGTCATCAAAAATCTAAAAAATGAAAACAATATATGTTGATGTGAAAAATTAGATCATATCTAATTATTCAATCACAGATAAATAAATGAGACAAAGAAATTTTAAAGTGGTTCAGCCTTATAAGAATGGCCTACGTCCACTGTTTCTTCTATTGATGACTGCTTGGTAATTCTTGATTACAAGTTTAATAAAGAAATTACGGTCCCCTTACAATGAGGATTGTACAATGTATTTATAGCCCTGAGGCTGTAATGTGAAAGGGTAATAAATTAAATGATGTACATATGAAAGGGTAATACATTCAATGCCCCTTAAGCGTATGCGTCTGAATGATAAGCATTTAATGAACAGTCAAACTGTTGGTTATCCTGTTATTAATGCTTTGTTCGAGGTGCAGCTTGGACCGCCTGAGTTGCTCGGACCGCCTAAGCTTCTCGGTACTCAAGAGTTCCTCGGAGAGTTCTTGTTCCTCGGAGCGTATGAGTTCCTCGGGAAAGCAATGTTCCTCGTTGTAGTATGGTTCCTCGGAGCGTGTGAGTTCCTCGAAAGTGTTTGTTGTTTCCAAGTAGATTTCCATGTGTCTTCACTCAATTGAGCCATGTCAGCAGACTAAATTTGGTATCAACAGAAGCCCCCAATGTTTCATAGTTCGAAATTTGAGGAATGTGGAACATTCTTTCTCGAAATATGGTAGTTTTAAATGGTCCTCCTAATTTTTAGGAGTGTTTCCTTTGTATTTATTTTTCCTTCCAAATTCGTAGAATCAGGTTTTTTTGAATTTTTATAACCGCCTCGATCTCCGTGTACTTTTTGTCCTTCTAGTCGTCGGTAGCGTAATCGTTTCTTTTTGCAATCATTACTTTTTCCTTTTCCCAAGGCAGAGTATTTAAGCGTCACAGACAATCCCATTGTCTTCTACTTTTTCAAATTTGTATCTTCTAATTTTCCATTGTCTTACTCTCTTGTGCGTTCATCCTTTCCATTGTTCGTTGTCAACGGATCCATTCTTTTTCTGTAAGATCTTCTTCCTTCTTCTTCATTTTCTTCTTTCATCATGGTTTATTCTGTAGAATCTCTTGATAAATTTCGCTCTGATTTCTCTATTCCCTCCTGGTTTATTCTGGAAGAGCTTTCTGAGCCTTCTGACTATTTCCGTTTGGCTGAGGGACATTGGTTCCCCAGTCTCTTTGTTGCTGAGTGTGGATTTTTTTTTCCGCCTAATCCTCTATGTCTGGAATTTTGTCAATATTTTGATGTTGTTCCTACAAGAATAGCCCCCAATACATGGAGAATAGTTAATAGGGTTCATAGGTTAAATCAAATTCATGGAACTCGCATAGGAATTCTAGAGATCATGTTTTGTTATAGATGGGCAGTGGGTGATAACACTTTTTATTTAAAAACAAGATTTTTAAATAGGGCTTTAGTGGTTAATCTCCCGGATGCCAATAGGGACTATTTTGAGAATGGAGTTGTTATAAAAAATTGGCAACATGTTCCTTTATCAGGAGATGAAGTGTATCAGGGTCCCAGATGCCCTCCCTATGGCAATGGGATAGGTTATTTTTATTTTATTTTATTTATTTTGAAATTATGCTTCCTCTATGTTTGACAAAATGTGCCACTGATATTGTAATTTTGATTTATTTGCAGTCGATAGCAAAAGAAAGTGTCCAAAAGAAGAAGACGTTAATATAAGGCACTTAAAACTTATCTGGAGTTTGCATCAGAGTGTTGCCGACGAGCACATTAGGTCAGCCTCGTATTTACTGCAGTATAAGATCTACACATCTTCTTTCACTACTCGTCCGGTGATAAGTGAAGTAGAACCATTACCAACTTCTACCAGTTCCTCGCCTGAGTCACACGTTCCTTTAAGTGAAAGGATGAAGAAGAGAAGGCCTCCCACCCTTTTTGAGAAACCTGCCTCTGGTGCTGGAGAGGCAAAAAGAAGTAAGACTGACGTCCGAGGGGAGGGGACAAATAAAAATGATGCACCTTCCTCGGTTGCCCCTGTTGTGAAGGTTGTCGAGAAGCCCCAAGTGGCTCCGAGCAAGTCTGTTGCTCCAGGAGAAGTGATTGTAATATCACCGACCAAGAGTTTTTCCTTGGTCGAAACTATTCCTATTCCCCCGAGGAAGCTGAAGAAGAGCTCCTCGGTCAATTTGGCTAAAACCATCTCCCAGCCTCCAACTATCCTAATTTTGTTCCCTCGAGCTCTGCCATGAGCTCAATGAAGACTTGGATTATTCCCTAGATCCAAGGTATTGAGGAGAACCTTTCTCGGGACATGGTCACCTCATTGGATGCTCGCCATATTGCTTCTGTAAGTCTTATTACTTTGAACTTTTCATCTTTCCCTTGTTATATCTGTCTCTGACTTGCTTTCATTTTCTTTTCACAATTGGTGAGCTGCTTCAATACAATTTGAAGAAAGATGAAGCTATTAAAGCTTCAAGCTCCTCATCTGGTGTGGAGGAAGCTCTGGTGGGCCTAAGGCAGTCTTTGGAAGATTCTCGTCTGAAGTACGATGCTGATAAGGCAATCTGGAAGAAGAAACTTACCTCCACCGAGAAGGAGAAGGCTCAAGTTGTTGAAGTCTCCAAGGGGTTAGAGAAGAAAATAAAGGACTTGGAGGAGAAAAATAAAGAGCTTGAAGGGAAGCTTAAGAATACTGAGGAGTTTGAAGATAAACCCAAGGTTGCTGAGGAAGAATTAATCCAACTTCGGGAAGTAAGTCGGCAGAAGGAGGAGGTTGAGAATAAATTGAAGACTGCTGAAAACCTTATGTCCGATAAGCTTTCCTCGGAGAAGTTAAAGAGAAAATTGGCTGTGAAGAAGTCTTTCAGCGCTGGCTGGGACAAGGGGTGGAACAAGGGCTTAGCTTCCATGATGTCGCAAGTAGAATATGGCAGCCTCAAGTACTTTATCAATGGATGGGTCGCTGATCTACAGTAGATCAAAGTGGATAAAAATTCTGAACTCTTTCAGCGACACATCCCTGGTCCCCCTCCAACTCCTGAAGACGAAGAAGAGGACGAAGCTGCCTCCGAAGAGTCTTCCATGGTGATGGGAGATCAGGTTTCTCTTCCCTCGACTATCCAGCCCGCTGACGAAGAACTTCAACTACCTGTAACTTCCTCCGAGCAACCTACTTCCTCGTCCCATCCTCCCTAGAAAGTTTTGGGAGACAAGAAAAATGTGTAGAGTTGTTCGGATTTCTCTATTTTATTTTTCTTTAACAAATGTAATCCTGAACATGTAACTCTGAACCTTGTACTTCTGACCTTTATGATATAATAAAACTTGAACTTGTGTTTATTCATACTGTTGTCTCTTCTTCATGATCTATTTTGATTATTGATTACTGTTTTTTCTTCCTCTACTAGTTTCTGTCCAGGATGGAATTACTGTCTGCTCATGATACAAAGCTGTTGCGGCAATGCAATGAATATTTTAAAGTTGGTCACACAGATCTGAGTGCAGCACAAATCATCGACATCCTCGGCCAAGATGCTTCAGAACACGCAATTGAGGCCTACCAATACTTGAAGTGTCTGCTTAATCGTGCAGTGGCCAATAATGTGGCTTATTATGATATGCTCGAGGATCTCCAAGGCACTCTTGAAGACCTTCAGCAATAATACAAAGAATCCACTGCCCTTTTGCACAAGGGGTATGAGATAAATTATTAGCAACTCAATGCTGACAAGGGATACGAGAAGCGTTTTGCTGGCTACGATGTGAGGGAGAGAACTCTGAGGGCTGAGGTCGAGGAGTGCAGACAAATAGCTGAATTATTAGAGTAAGAGAATAACAACCTGCAAAGAGAGTTGTCGCAGTTGAAGTCTGCAGCTTCCACTTCAAAATCCTTGATCCCAGTGACTGATGAGGGATTCTCATTCTTGGAGGTCGAGAACTCTAACTTGAGGGACGAATTAGAGACCTTTAAGAGAGTTGGCCCCTCTGCATCTTCTCGTGGACGAGCAGAGCAGCTCGAATTCCTATCGAGAAACAGAGGACTCAATCTTCTTTAGAGAACTAAGCTTTCCAATTAATGGCAAAGAACCAGGCGTTGGCTGAAATGTCAAAGAAGATCAGGGACCTGGAAGAGCAGCTTTCTGCACAGAAGTCAGTCTTGGAGAATAAGGAACTCTTCATCAAAAATCTCCACGAGCAGCTGGAAAGATTGACATATCAATTCCACAAATAGCCCAGGGAGTTCTGGATGGCTGGGTACAACGAGGCTCTCTACCACTTGGACGATCGTATCCAGAATGCCAATAATGAAGGCTACAATCAAGGCTGGTTGAATGCCTTAGGTATGCTGCAACTCGAACAGGGTCATTACCTGTGGGACTACCATGATCTTGGGCTGCTCGGCCTACCCGTGCCCCCATTCAAACTTGATATGAGTTGGATCCCTGCTCGGGCCATTCCTCGATGCTTAATTTCCAAATATCTCGGTGACTACAATCTCCATTCAAGTGTCGAGATATCTCATCCTGAGCACCTCCTAGATCGACCATCCGTGATGAATATCAAGATGTTGAAAGATCTTAATTTTATAAATTCTCCTCTTGCTTTAAATGATCCTCCTCCTGGCGAGGAACCTGTTTCAAAAGCAGAGGGGAAGAAACCAATAGAGTAGGAATTTTGATGTAATAGTTAGTATACATTTCATTCTCAATGTAATTTGTTTTTTATTTTAATGAAAGACTTTTATTTTTGTTCTCAATCTTAATTGCTATTGTCTTGTAAAACACTTTATATCTGTGCATGTGTGAAAGATAATAATATTGTGTTGTTTGTCGATCAACTAATTGTCGACTATCTTGAATTTGTGGTAGTCATTTAGCAAAAATGAAGTTTTGTTTCTCGACCAACTTAATTAAAAAGTTACGAGTATAAAACATGTTGCTCGATCACTTTCTCGTTTTCATAAAATGTTTCTGACCAACCAAGGTCGGTAAATTTTCCTTTTCGACCAACTACAGTTAGTGGGTTTTTATCCCCGACCAGCGGGTTTTTATCCCAACCAGCCATAGTTAGTGGATTTTTTCTCTACGAGCGACTTTGGCACTTTTTGAAATAATTTTACCTCCCGACCAACTCAAGTTGGCATTTTCGAGAATATATTTACTTCCTAACTGACATAAGTTGGCATTTTTAGGAATATTTTTACTTCCCGAGGAACATATAGTTTTACTTCCCGTAGGAATACAAGTTTTACTTCCCGAAGGAATACAAGTAGCTTTACTTCCCGAAGGAATACAGGTAGCTTTACTTCCCGGAGGAATACAGGTAGCTTTACTTCCCGGAGGAATACAAGTTTTACTTCCCGGAGGAATATAGGTAGCTTTACTTCCTGGAGGAATACAAGTAGCTTTACTTCCCGGAGGAATATAAGTTTTACTTCCCGAAGGAATATAGGTTTTACTTCCCGGAGGAATATAGGTAGCTTTACTTCCCGGAGGAATACAAGTTTTACTTCCCGGAGGAATATAAGTTTTACTTCCCGGAGGAATACATTTGTTTCTCGACCAACCTTAGTTGGCATTTTCGAGAAAAATTTTGAGTAGTCCGAGTTTCGCCGAGTAGTGTAGAACTAGTATTCCCCGAAAAACTTTCAATAAAAAGTGAGATTATCCATTACTGATAATACTTGCGCAGGTGCTCTGCGTTCCATGCATTTTTAAACTCCTCCCCTTCTAAAGTTTCTATTCGGTAAGTTCCTGGTCTAACAACTTCTGTAACTCGGTATGGTCCATGCCAGTTTGCCTCCAGTTTATTGTGCTTTCGAATTACTTTCTTCAGCACATAGTCTCCTTCTTTTAGGTCTCACTTCTTCACTCTCTTGTTGTAGAACAAAGTTGTTCGTTGTTGGTAAGCAGCATTTCTAATGGCTACTTCTTCTCTAACTTCCTCGATCATGTCTAAATCCAATCTTCTCATTAAGTCGCTGATAGGGGAATTGAAATTCAGTACCCTGTGTGTGGGGAGGCCCAACTCGGAAGGTTTAACAGCTTCACTTCCAAACGCTAGCATATAAGGAGATTCTTCAGTTGCTGCTCGGGGAGTAGTACGATAAACCCACAGTACTGACTGTAACTCGTTGATCCAATTTGCTTTCGCATCGTTCAGTCTTTTCTTCAAGCCATTCAGCAGCGATCTGTTTGTCACTTCAGTTTGTCCATTGCTTTGAGGATGGCCTGGTGCTGAGTGGATCTTCAAAATGTTTGACTGATGACAATAGGCAGCGAACTCCTCATTGTCAAATTGTGTTCCATGGTCTGTGATGATAGCATGAGGAAGACCATATCGACAAATGATGTTCTTCCAAATAAATTGGTACACCTTCTGGTACGTCATATCAATGAGAGGCTTAGCTTCTACCCACTTAGTAAAATAATCCACTGCGACGACGAGGTATTTGAACCTTCCTCTGGTCGTTGGCAGTGGCCCGACCAAATCTATTCCCCACATGGCAAATGGCCAAGGGGAAGTGATGGGTGTCAACAATGCTTGTGGAGTTCTTCAGATAGAGGAGAAGCGTTGGCACTTGTCACATTTCTTGGCATAGGCTATATAATCAGCCCTCATCGTCGGCGAGTAATATCCCTGCATCATCATCCTTTGCAAAAGCGTCCGACCTGCTACATGGGCTCCACAGGACCCTTCATGGATCTCTTCAATTAATTCTTTCACCTCGTAGGGATGTACACATCTTTGCAAACCTACCATAATTCCTCGTCTATATAAAATACCATTAGTTAATACATACCGAGCAGCTTTAAACTTTAATTTTTTGGCTGCGAGCTTGTCAATTGGTAATTCTCCCTCCTCAATATATGCCCTAATGGGATCCATCCAAGATGGTCCTAAATGAAGGGTGATAAAGTTCATCGTCAAATCTTTATCTATACTCTGACCAGCTAAAACTTCAATTGGGATTGTTCTTCGTAGCTCGGTACGAGTAGCTGATGCTAATTGAGCTAGGGCGTCTGCTCTCGCATTCTCCATTCTCGGTATTCTGACCAGCTGAATAGCAGCAAATTCCGACACCAGCTTCTTTTCCTTTGCATGATATCTGATCATTAATTCTCCTCTGACTGCATATACTCCCATTATTTGGTTTACGATCAATTGAGAATCACTGAAAACAATAACCTGCTGCGCCTCCATAATTTTTGTCAAACTAAGATCTGCAATCATGGCCTCATACTCAGCCTCATTATTGGAAGCTTTGAATTGGAAACCTAGGGCGTATTCCATGTCGACCTTGTCCGGAGTGCTCAAAACTATCCCTGCCCCACTGCCTGTTGTGCAAGATGAGCCATCTACATATAGCCTCCATATAGGTAGCTCGTCTTCAAACTTCTGATCTGACAAAGTTCCTCGATGAAATATTTATTGCTTCCTTTCATCTTCCCCTGATATTTCTCGCTCTTCGTCGATCATCTTTTCTTGCCCTTTTACCAACCGGAGTTGGTCTGAGCTCGAATTTGATGATCCTGTAACATCCACTTGCCCTTTTACCAACCTAAGTTGGTCTGAGCTTGTGTTTGTTGATCCTGTAACATCCACAGGTTGATCAGCGAGCAACTTTTGCTCCTCGGGGGTATCAGGATAGGTGAACTCTGCTATAAAATCCGCTACAACTTTCCCTTTAAGCGATGATCTGGGTTCATAGACTATATTGTATTCACCGAGCTCTATTGCCCAGTACATCAATCTCCCTGATTTTTCTGGTTTACGAAGGGCTTGCCTCAACGGCATATCAGTATATACGACTATAGTATGAGTCTGGAAGTATGGCCTCACTTTCCTACTCGCCTCAATCGGCGCCCGTGCTAACTTTTCCATCCTTGGATATCTGATCTCTGCTCCTCGGAAGGCCTTACTTGTGTAGTAGATTGGTTTTTGTACTCTATTCTCCACTCTTATCAACGCCGAGCTAACTGCATTCTCCGATACTGCTAGATACAAGTATATTTTTTCTCCCATCACCGGCCTAGACAACAGTGGAGGTGCTCCCAAGTATTTCTTCAAGTCTTGAAAAGCCTTCTCACATTCATCATTCCACTCAAAAGTCTTTCGGAGTGTCTTGAAGAATGGGAGACATC
This sequence comes from Sambucus nigra, assembly GCA_949130495.1. Taxonomy (NCBI): domain Eukaryota; kingdom Viridiplantae; phylum Streptophyta; class Magnoliopsida; order Dipsacales; family Adoxaceae; genus Sambucus; species Sambucus nigra. The sequence goes on along the minus strand of OX422214.1, from coordinate 214,030,648 downwards.
GATCAGTTGCTCGTGATACAAATCTGTTGAGTGGTGCTACTCGTCCTGTAAGACTTTGCACCTCTTTCTTCATCGTTAGAGATCGCAGCCCTAATAGAGCTTTGATCTTTTCAGGATTTGCCTCAATGCCTCGTTGATTGACAATGTACCCGAGAAACATGCCTTCTCATACTCCAAATATGCACTTCGTCGGGTTCAGCTTCATTTGGTATTTATCTAGTTGATCAAAAGTCTGACTTAAGTCAACTAGATGATCGGCAGCTTTTTTGCTCTTCGTCAGCATATCGTCAACATAGACTTCCATATTGCAACTGATTTGTTCAGCGAAGACCTTGTTCATCAACCGCTGATATGTCGCACCTGCATTTTTTAAACCAAAAGGCATAACATTATAACAATAAGTTCCCCTAGGGGTAATGAAAGAAGTACTTTCCCTGTCTTCAGGTTTAATTTTAATCTGATTGTAGCCAGAATAAGCATCCATTAAGCTCAGCAGTTCATGTCCCGAGGTAGCATCGACTAGTTGATCAATTCGGGGCAGTGGAAAGTGATCCTTTGGGCATGCTTTGTTGAGGTCGGTGAAGTATACACACATCCTCCATCTGTTGTTCTTCTTCTTCACCATCACCACATTTGCTAACCAGTCAGGATATTTAACATCTTCAATAAAACAAGCATTCTGGAGCTTCTTGACTTCTTCCTGTATAGCTTTATTCTTCTCGAGGATGAATACTCTTCTTCTTTGCTTCACAGGCTTGATCTCCTTATTCACATTGAGTTCGTGACATAAGAAATTTGGGTCTATTCCGGGCTTATCTTCATGACTCCACACAAAAGTTTTCTTTCTACGTCTTAGGAAAGTTATCAATTCCTGTTTTAGTGAGGCTTTTAACGACGAACCTACTTGATTAATTCGCTCAGGGTGCTCGTCGTCCAAAATGATGTTTTCAGTAGCTTCCACCACTTGACCCTTCACGAGTTGAGACTCATCTCTAGGATCCAATGTTTCAATTTCTGCACCTTCATCCACTTGATAGGTAGTAGTCTTTTTCCTTGATTTCTCCAGTTCCTCTTGCTCGGCGGATGAATAATAGCATTCCCGAGCTACTTTCTGATAACCTTTCACAACTCCTACTCCAAAATTTATTGGAAACTTTAGGCATTGATGTACTGTAGATGGTACAGCCTCGAACTTCTTCAATCCTACTCTTCCCATGATGATATTGTATGATGATTGAACATTTTTATCCATCACGAAGAAGCGTATTCTTTCTGTTCGACAAGCAGGCCACGTGCCAATGAATATATCCAACTTGATCGTCCCAAGTGGAAAAACTCTCTCGCAGCAAAACCGAGGAGGGGTCTATGATAAGGTTCCAGTTGAGATAGCTTTAAATTTAAACTGTCGAAGCACGAGTAGAACATAATGTCTGCCGAGCTACCATTGTCTACCAGTACTCTTGAGATCATTACCTCCTTCATCCTCATTTTGATCACCAATGGGTCATCATGAGGATACAAAACTCCTGCGAGGTCGTTCTTTGAAAAAATAATGACCAATTTCTCTTTGTTCACCTTTCTCGGGCGATCCTCCTCAGCTAGATTTATTCGCTGAATGTACGAGCAAGCTTGAGCCTCACAGAGGTAAGCTTTTCTCTCTGCAGTAAGGTCTCCTCCTCCTGCATCTCCACCTGTAATAATATTACAATCAAATGACCCAAAGCGTATTGAAAATACCTCTCGTTCCGGCTGTCTTGGTCTCTTGGGAAGATCGGGGTCGTCTTCTGGATTAACTTTATGGTTTCTTTTCTTGTTCTCCTGTGCTCGACGAGGAGATCTAGACCTCTCTCTTGTTCGGTCGTTGTTCCTTCTTTTGCTTCCACGATCAACATACTTTCCCAGCTTTCCTCGTCTGATGAGTGTTTCAATCTCATTCTGAAGAGCTATGCAATTTTTGGTCATATGGCCATGATCTTTATGAAACTCGCAATACTTTGCTTTATTCCTCCGATCAGGGTCTGCCTTTATTTTCTCTGGCCAGTTTAATTCCTCGTTGTTCTTGATTTCTTATAGAACATGGTTGATATTTTTCTTCAAAGGAGTATAATTATCGAATTTCTTCATTGCGTCCCATACCGACCTAGTTCTTGAATATTTGTCATTACCATTGTTCTTATGCTCTTTCTTTTTAGCTTTATCACCTTCTACCTTGGTTTCTTTGGCATCCATATTCTTCTTCGCAGCCATAGCCTCCTCGGCATTCATAATCTTGGCCGCTTTTCCCATCAGATCTGACACGGTTCTAGGTTGATCTTTGGTCAAAGTGTAGTACAACTTGTTGGGCAGTAGTCCACTCTTCAAGGCGGTAATCGTTGTCTTTTCCTCATAATCAATGACTTCGAGCTTCTCGTTATTAAAGCGAGTTATATAATCTCTGGTACTCTCACCAGCCTTTTGTCTAACACTTAACAAATGCGCTACTCGTTTAACTGGCTTTGCCCCAAAACAGAAATTCCCAATGAATAACTCGGCCAGTTGAAAAAAAGTTCAAATCTTACCCCGAGGAAGATTATTATACCACATTTGAGCAGATCCGGTAAGAGTTCCTGAGAATGCCCTGCATCTCATCTCATATAGAATAGTATAGATGTCGGCTGCAGCTTGGTATTGTTCTATATGAAGGACGGGGTCAGTCTTTCCATCATATTTGGGGGTCACAACAGGTGCTTTGAATTTTGATGGTGTTGGAAAATCTACAATAGATTGGACAAAAGGTGTTCCTTGAACAAAGGTTCGTTGTAGAGGGTTCTTAGCTTTAACCATTTCCCCTAATCTATCCTCCAGCCTTTGAATAGAGCCTTTCCATGCATCATTTCCTTCCTCGGGCCTGTTGGTTCGAGCAACTGATAGCGTTGAGGTGGCTTCCTGGGATCTATCTTGACAAGCAACTGGTCGCGACTGGGAAGATCCTTCCGTTAAGTCTGATGGTCATCGAAAACTCCTCGACGGGGCTCTGGGAGGACTTTTGCTCCTCCTAGGACCTAATCAATTGAAAGGGGATACTCTGCTTAATCTTTCTAGCGCACTGGTCCTTTCTGGGGAGAGAGTGATACGTTGTTCAGTATCTGTGGCCCGCACTGACGAAGTTCGTCTAGGTTGATAAGAAAAATCTTCAAACTCCTCATTGCGATATGAATTGGTATGCCTAGTACGCGAAGAAAGTGCACGGGTATTTCTTTGAATACTTCGTGGTTCTGAATGGGTTGGTGCACCGCCATGGAGGGTTTGTATGAGTTGACTCATAGTTTCTTGCATGACGGTCTGGCCCTGAGCCAGATTTGTCATTATTCCAGCCAGATCTGGAATATTTGGCGGAGCAGATGGATTTGGAGGGCTTCCAGCGTTTCGATTGCTAGATTCTGGAATATCAACCATTTGTGATGGATTATTTTTTATGGAAAATGATATTACTAGTCGTTTCCCACAGACGGCGTCAATCTGTTGATGTAAAAAATTAGATCATATCTAATTATTCAATCACAGATAAATAAATGAGACAAATAATTTTTAAAGTGGTTCAGCCTTATAAGAATGGCCTACGTCCACTGTTATGTTATTGCTGATTGTTGGGAATTCTCGATTACAAGTTATCTCAAGAAATTCCGGTCCCCTTACAATGAGGATTGTACAATGTATTTATAGCCCTGGGGCTGTAATGTGAAAGGGTAATACATTAAATGATGTACATATGAAAGGGTGATACATTCATTGCTTCTTAAGCGTATGCGTCTGAATGATAAGCATTTAATGAACAGTCAGACTGTTGGTTATCCAGCTATTAATGCTTTGTTCGAAGTGCAGCTCGGTCCGCCTAAGTTGCTCGAACCGCCTAAGCTTCTCGGTGCTCAAGAGTTCCTCGGAGATTTCTTGTTCCTCGGAGCGTATGAGTTCCTCGGTAAAGCAATGTTCCTCGTTGTAGTATGGTTCCTCGGAGCGTGTGAGTTCCTCGAAAGTGTTTGTTGTTGCCACGTAGATTGCCATGTGTCTTCACTCAATTGAGCCATGTCAGTAGACTAAATTTGGTATCAACAATATACAAAGCCCAAAAAATAAAAAAATAAAACCTAACCTGATCACTCGTCAAGGGATTTAATACCACCCTCACATCCTTTAAGGCTATGAAATCCTTCAATTTCCTATTCGATCTCCTCCACTGGTACATCCTCGATAACTCTCCCACCTCATTCACCTTCAAAGACACCAACCCAACATTGTGCTCAATCACCTCATAAAACCATGCCTGCAGAAGGTAACATAAAATTTTCTCAATTCTCAAAGAACAAGGAGAAAAGCAGAAAAATATGAGCGGTATCTAAAAGTTACCTCCAGAAGGTACATGGGCCCCATAATAGTCTATCGACGAGACCTTATTAAAGCATCCATAGAATCATAGAGGGACGCCAGCATGAAGCTCCCTGATTCATAAAAGTGAATATCGCAGATAACCTACAGAAAATCAAGAAACCATAAATAAATGACATCACTACTCGTTGCCACCACAAATCCGCCCAAAAAATAAAAATAAACAAACGGGTTTCCTTTCTCACCTACCTACCATCGATAATATCAATTCTTCTAGCCATCAAGATGTCATTTAACACCAATATCCTAACTGATTCCCCATAAATAATTTTCTCGATATCCCCTAGGGCAGCCTAAATCCTAACCTTAGAAAAATGCAGCGTCCGGTCCACTATGATTTGATAACCCTCACACTCTAACTCCTTCAATGTATGCATATCCATCGGAGTGATTTTCATCTCTCCCACACCCAAATGGAACATGTGAGTATTGTCCCACCACCTCTTACCCAAAGTGCACAGCACCACTAAAGACCCTAACATCTCATCCAAGGCCACCACCTGTGGACCAAACGTGGAAGACTCTACCATTAACTTCACTGCCCTAGGGAGCTTCTCCCAAACCTTCCTAATCCTTATCGAACCCCGAGAGCTGATGCCAGACAAAGGAACATCCACCTGCACAAAAGTAAAAAATACTTAAATCCCCGGAAAAAATCAATTAAATAATAAACTCAAAAATAAGTGCAAACACTCACATAATCGTTCGGATTCTTCACCCTCGAGGAGCGATGATTCCCAGGATCCCTCAGCAAGACCTTCTCATCAGTCATGGTCTCGAACCTATCATATATATTCTTACTTCCAAGCACCATCACCATTGCATCGTGCCCCTCTAAGTCGGCCTAGTCATCGGTGGCCGTTAAAGGGTCATTAGACATGCCTTCCATGAGTCCATTAGAAGGAAAGATGAATAGGAATGATTTCTAGAGAGAGAATTTTATTTTTTATAAGTATCAAAAAAAGATAGACCCATCCCCCATTTATAAAGGGCGAAGGGTGTGTCCATCGACAGTCCTCTGGTCAGGCCTATCGCAATGACCTTTAACCTTCCCCAAGAATCCCAAGAGTCCATGACATATGCCAATAGTCACACCCCTTGCCTATACCTATCGGCAACCCCCTAATTATTATCATAAAACGTCCAAAAATTCAAAAAATTGTGCCAAATATTTGCAAAAAAAAACAAAAATGGGGGCCAAAACCTTAAAACCCATCAAAATCATAATTTTTTCACAAAAATAATTTATACATAATGCATTTAAAATTTATCAATCCCGCATTTTCGTGAAAATCATTCTCAATTCTTTAGTCACGTAGAATTGGCCTTGACCCTCTTAATCAGGTCGCTTTCACTCTTCAGTTTCGTAGAATTGACCTAGTTTTGAAGAATTGGCCTTGACCCTCTGAATCGGGTCACTTTCACTCTTTACGTCTGCAGAATTGACCAAGGCCCACAGAATTGGCCTCGACCCTCTAAATTAGGTCAGTTTCACTTTTTAGGCCCATAGAATTGACCTTGACCCTCAAAATCAGATTTCTTTCACTCTTTAGGCCCGAAGAATTGGCCTTGCACCTTTTAATCGGATCACTTTCACTATTTTGGCCCATAGAATTGGCCTCCACCATCTGAATTAGGTCGTTTTCACTCTTTAGGTCTTCATTAATAACCTAAGCCCGCAGAATTATCCTGGACCCTTTGAAAGAGGTCATTTTTAGTCTTTAGGTTTGCAGAATTGACTCATGCCCGCAAAATTGGTTTCAGCACTCTGAGTAGGGTCGCTTTCACTTTTTAGGTTTGTCAGACTCTTCTAGGCCCGCAGAATTGACCTCGATCCTCTAAATCATATTTCTTTCACTCTTTAGGTCCTTAAAATTAACTTTAACCCAACGAATCGGTCACTTCCAACTCCTTAGGCCCACGAGGATACCCTAAATCCCTAGTAGAGGCCTAGACCTGCTGAATTAGTTGCATACACTGTGTAGGTCCTCGAAATTAGACCTTTACCCTTAATACTCGGTCATTGTGATCGAACTCTATTATGGATTTCTGACCACTTCTCCATAGAGCCCTTTTATCTCCTCCTTCTCCAAGCTCAGGTAATGGAGGGTTTTCTATAACATGGGAATGAAAACGATTAGCCCCACATGAGGTTTTTGAATAAGTGATTATCTTATAATGAGCAAGGAATGTCCCTCTTTCTGCTAAACAAAATGTATTGAACTCATAATTCATTAAATACTTTTTATGAATGTCAACTAAGTATCATAAGTAAATTGGTCCCAAAGAGTTCCAAATGAACTTCGTAGGGCATTAGTATATCTAATACATAATTTAAATGTGAAAAATTGTCCTCTAAAGAAGTAAATATTCAATTAGTCGATCGTAAATTATGAGATATTACTATGCCTTACCATGGCGTTACGCTCCCGCTGAGTTAATACGGGGGCCTATTTGATTAAATTCCTGAATAAGTCACTATGTTGACAAACTATATCCATGTACATATATTATATACATAAGTATCTATATATAAGTACATAAGAAGTACTTCTATTTATCTACAATATCTTTCATTTTTTCCAAGCAGGATCTGAAGTATTTGCCTTATTTGGTAAAATGCCTTCCGTTGTGAGTTATTAACCCACCCTTAGTAATGAAATGGGTCAATTTATTTTTGTTTTGTGGATTTTGAGTCTTTACAATGGATTTCATTTGAATAATGGAAAATAGGAATCTTTGGTGATTCAAGAGAAGACTTATCCATATTCATAATAATTATAATTCACCGAACATATAGATTATGACCTGGATCAGATCGGTTCTTTTTTAAATTTTTATATATGAAATTCCTTTTACGCTAGAGGCTATCCTCATATTTTTTTTGTGCATAATTCTTGATACAATCTATTTTTTTCTATAAATTATAATAAAAACTGAGAGCTATTTATTCAACGGTATAAAATGACTTATATGCCCGTGTCAACCAAGATCTATCTAAATTTTTTTATATAAATGAATAAAATGGGTTACAAAAATAGAAAATGGAATTCTATACAACTAAATGCGATATAACAATGGGTTTCTTGGGATTCGAACTCGAAACTAAACTTTCCATAAAGGTGAATATCTTTCGATGGCCTTCTCTTATCCTAAGCACTCCCTCTCAGGGCCACTGTAGACACCCCATTCTAGTACCCTTCAAACACCTCCCTAAGTCCCTAATTCCATACCTTTCAACCTTAGACCCTAGGTCCTATTCCAAACCCTGAACCAGAGGCCATCGGGAACATCCAATCTCTGTTTTACATTGGTCTACTCTCAAAGTCCAAAGTAGGACAATGCACTTTCATATGGATCTAAATACCCATTCCAACAGTCCATATCGAGTGTGAATCGGCCTTACGGCTCGTGCGTACTTTTTTTTACTTCAAACCTTGACCTAGAGGACGTTGGCAGCTTTCAAACTCTGTTTGACTTTGGTTAACTCATGAAATAAAGTGTAGCTAAATGAACTTTTATAGGTCTCCGAATACCCTCTCCAACGGTCCATATCACATATGAATCGCCTAACGGTTCAGGTGTACTTGACTTTTTACTCTAAACCCTCACTCAAGTCCACCAGGTGCTTTCGATATCCGTTTGAAATTAGTCAACTATCAGACTCGGGGGTTGCTCATTGAACTTTCATAGGTCTCTGAATAACCTTTCTATTGGTCTCATTCATGCCCATTTTTTCGAAAAAGTTCATTTTGGATTGCCTATGGTCACCCCTGTCCCTCTGCCTATCATCATAGTGGTACTTTACTTAGCTCGCAAGACAGGTGATATGTCAATAGGCAGGCCTAGTCTAGAGGCAGACCCCCTAACCCTAAAACTTTCCTATTTAACGAATCCATGACCTCATTCTCAAGAATCCCACTTCTCGAACCCTGAAGAGCTTTTGCCACAAAATCAATGCACCACCTTCCAAAAACATCATTTTCCAAACATTCTTTCCTTTTTTCCTTACATAACTTTCACCCCACCTTTACCATACACTTCACCACGACTTCATCATAATAAAAAAACCAACCTACATCACTTCAAAAATCAAGAGCAAAACTTCATAGAAGGTACAATTCTATCCTTTTCTATCTCATTTAATTAGTTATATTTATCGCACTTTTATTACTCTTAGCATATATTTTACTTTCCCACCCTTAATATTCCTTTTTTACAAACTATATACACAAAAATATAGTTTCATAAATCCCCCAAAAAATAAAGGTTTAGTCCTTAAACCCCGAATTACAATTTCCCTCATCTTTTTCCTATACTTTCTCCACTTGTACACATTTTTACACAAACTAAAAGTAAGGAAATTCTAGTTTCGGGTTCATTAGTTAAATTCAACCCTTGTCTGTTACAAAACTATGTGGACTTTTGTGTCAAATTCGACTACGTAGGTATCCCGAATTCACCTCGGTACTCGAGTACACTTTTCCATATCACATACACGCACACACACACACATACACACACACACACACACACACACACATATATATATATATATAGAGAGAGAGAGAGAGAGAGTATTTTATCTATGAGAATGCTTTGTGATATCGATTATATGTGGATTCGCAAATTTTCAATCAAAAGATTATTTAACTAGATGTCAATCTTTGAAACAAATTAATTAAACCCTAACACATGCATCTAGGTATATAAATCAAGCCATCACAAAATAAATATAAACTGCTAACACACAGATTTTAGGAATAAACCCCTTTCGGGTAAAACCTTTTATTTCACTATGAAGAGGTAAATCGCAACTTATATACACAGTCAAATCTGCAATGAATATTCGTAGACACTCACATAGACCTCAGTTTAGAATCAGCAATGGATCAACCGCAGTGAACCCACAAGGACACGCACCTCTATCTTCAGCAAGGAACACCCTCAAGCACTCCCAACGACCACAGTCGTAGTCAGCCAGGACATCCATCAAGTGGTACCAAAGCAGCAGTAGAGAAATCTTCCGTGTAAGAGAAACTCTAGAAAAATTGTATCTTGGGTTCCAAATTTATTCACTAAAGCTATTGGGATGATTTGTGAATCAAAAAAAGTTAAAACACCTCAAAAAGTGAGAAGACAAAAAAAATTGCAAAAGCAATTTTTGTAGAAGGAAAAACTCGAGTCTTATGAAGTAAAAAGGACTCAAAAATGCACTATTTATAAAAATCTTGAGTCAGCGTTGTCGCTCGAATGAGAAAAACATATCGCTCGAACAACATGTGGTGTCGCTTGAACCAACCTTCGCGCGACCTATCAAACAATTTTAGAAAACTAAAATAATAGCATTTCATTTGATAAAATACTTCAAGTGAGCCTTCGTACGACATAACCTATCGTTTGAAGTTGTCGTTTGAACGACAAAGACATGTCATTTGAACGACATCAGCGAAAAATAAATTTCATTAAAACTCTGCCTCGACACTTAGAAAAAATCATTTGGACAAAAAATTACGCCTAAGATGTTTAAAAACATTTTAGAAAAATTATCTCAATACTTTAAATGAACCATTAAGGGGATTAAATACAACCTTACCAAAATCTATCTCGTAGAGGCTTGTCTGTTAAAGAATGTTGATATTCGGATTTGTCTTTATGCATCATTGAACTTTGAACTTTCTTCGACGGTTGTAGCGGTATATGATATACTCTAATGTAAATGGACTATATAAAACATGTCCTTAAAAATCTCCCCCTATATCTATGCTATCACAAACTAAAAGCATCCAAATTATGAAATCAAATGTCCTTTCAAAATCTAATACCCTCCCATGAACCCAAAACTAAAAAGGTAATAAAAGTGTAAGTCTTTAAACCTTCTTCAAAAATCTTCAACATCTTCAAATTGCCAATGTTTCTTTATCATCATCAGAGTGTGCAAAATAATGATATTCAACTTCTATACCTACACACATGAGACAAGAAATAAATATCTTCATGACGTATCGAGTTTGAAATGAGATAAACATAAATCAAAATATAAATCAACTCTCAAATCTCCCTCATAATTCAAAATCACCCATTAAATCATAATTCGTTCTCCCCATTTTTATTCGTCTGATATATATAAGGAAATAATAAATAAAAAATAAGCGTGGAGTTTCACGACAGTCAAAGAAAATTAACTAAGATCGTCAAGGATAGACTTAAAAGCATTTACCAACTATTTCTGATTTTTCAGTTTTTTCAAAAATGCAAAAAATAATTTATAAAAGAAATCACATACTATGAATTGATATTAAGATAACCAAATCGTGGAAACGGAATGAATGGTTATGAACATATTAAATAGGTAAATCAACTCAAGCATACATAACAAATGTTCATGATGAATATGGATACTCCAAACGAATGAACTCAAAATCGTCCTTAGGTGTAAAAATTATTGAATTCAAATGACATGGACTTAATCAAATAAACAAAACAAAGTCTAAAATGATTTTCACACCAATAACGTCTAAAACTATTTAATGCTTTTTCAAGACTTTGTTAGTACATAAAAATTCATTGATTACATATTTCCAACAAAACTCCGTCAAATATATATTTCTTTTTCAAGCTCTTTTGGGATTTCAATATATTTTCTCAACTTAGAGAAATCCTATTGGCCCCTTTTTGGCATATGATTTTTTTTATTGCCTTGATTCGGGCTCTAATAAATGGTGGCTTTCAGGAAATGATTATTATTCACTCGCATCCCTTTTTCGTCGTTCGCTCATTATTTTTTTCATATTAAATTAATTCTTCACGGGCAACGGTTCTTACATGCACAACTTTCATTGTCAAGTTTTATCGCATATGGATCGTTTTAAAGACATGATTAAGATAGAAACACTTCGAACAACATGTGATAGACAAGTACGATAATCAAACAAATTCATGCAAGAGTGCATTAAAGGAAATCATGATTCAAACATGTAAAAAGTAATCTCAATTCTCATCTTAATTACTCCAAACATTATAAAGCACATGGATGAAATGATGTATCGTCTCAAAACACTATCGAATAGTCACATTGATATGGAATGATGTAGTGACTTGACCATTCTAAATGTTCATCCATAAACGGTGTAAACAAAATACAAAACTCTTTTTGTCTTTTCCAAAAATTTGATCAAAATAAAATCTTTTTGGCTTTTTTAATTTTTTCTCAAAAAAGAAAATCTTTTTGTATTTTTACAAAAAAATTCAAAAATAAAAATCTTTTTGCTCTTTCAAAAAACATATCAAAAATTGAAAAGACAAATACAAAAGTGGTAAAACTAGTAATAGGCATAGAAATATCATCATGAAAATTATCCTATGCTAGCAAGTCATGTGAAGTCTAAACATTAACTGTTAGGTGCAGTGGAGTTTTCCAAAGGTGGTGACATTCTATAAAAAATATCCATCAAATCAAGTGAAGTATTGAAAACTTAACTTTCTCCCTAATATGTGAAACCCCTCTCATGTAATCATCCAGAACATCATGTGTGGGTGCGTGTGTGGGAACATATGGCAAAACTTTATGCGACACACTACTGAACTTAAAACAAAATTTCCTAAGGTATCCTCTCTTTTTTCGATGGGTGCAAACATACATGGGCCTAGTAACACCTCTCCTAAAACGTCTAGGACATGCTCTCCTATCGGGAACGGGATGCCTAGCTGGGTTGGGCGGAGATCCATATGGATCAATCAAAAACTCGGGAACCGACTCGGGTGCAACATGGGAAGTAGACGCACCGTCGTGACCGATTCCTAATCTCTCAACATTACCCAAAAAGGTACCGAGAGTATCTTTCCTACCTTCTCAGATGTATCCTCTATAGTGACCTTCACCTCCCGGACTCGTTCGAATTCTCTCTCTAATTTGACTATATGGGCTTCAAGTTCACACTTTTCCTGACCTACGGCCATCAACTGCTCACTCAAAGTAACATTCACCTTCTCGAGTTGACTTATCGACATCTCAAATCCCCTCAAAACCTCAATCTCTCTCCATATCTAAAAACCTAAGACCTAACTCCTTATTCAACTTCTTCGAATTTAAGGTCTCGGCATATAAATCTCTAAATGCAATTTGGAGCTCACTTTCACCCTCACTAGAACACTCACTCTCACACTTTCTAGAAACATTCAAATCATCATCTAGGCTCTCACGTGTACAAGTATCCTCATCATTGTGGGACAAACTAGTTGTTCTCACGTGACTAGCTAAAAATGCAACACTCATTCCATGTGAAGATTCATCCCTAGAATCCTTCACCTCTTCCAAACTATCGCAAAGTGTGACTAGCATGGCAATATTCTTGCCCTTTATCTTTAGCCTAATGGGACACTCAAATGCCTTATGTCATTTCCCCTCAAATTCAAAAAATCTCTCCTCTTTCGTTTTCTTTTTCTCTTTCTCACTGCTCTCTTTGGCCTCATCTTTCTTTTTATTTTTCTCAAAAAATCTTTTGTTGTGAGAATTTTCTGTGGAAAATTTGAGAAACTTTTTAAAAATTTTAGCAAGCATGGTCACATCATCAAAATCAAACTCGCCCTCAGACTCGGAATCATAAACTCTCATTTTCTTTTTCTTCTCTCTCTTGGACACTTCTTCACTCTTCCTATACCGGGATCTAAGTGTCATCCCTCTATCCTTAGTCTTGACAGTGTTAGGGAACCTGACAATTTCATATATCTAGAGGTCTACTGCTAATTCTTCTAACTTAAAATTGCTCAAATCACTTAAGGAATTCAACACAGTCACTTTCGGAATAAAATGTTTAGGCAACGATCTCAAAATTATTTTAACAACTCGTGCATCAGGAATGTGCTCACCAAGATTGAAACTAGTATTGACAATGTCAGACAAAGTGCATATAATTTATCGAAACACTCAGATTAAAGCATGGTTATCGTTTCAAATTGAGTAGTTAAATTTTTCAATTTAGACTATTTTACTGCAGTCGTGCCTTCATGGGTAAGTTGTAAAACATCTCATGCTTCTTTTGACATAGTGCACGTCATAATACGTCGAAACTCGTCGGGGGTGATGGCTCCAAAAATTGCACTAAGCTCGCGAGAATTAAAATTGCTCCATTTAAATTCATCCTCAGTCCAGTAAGTTACAGGTTTAAGATCATTATTAGTGGTGACAGTGCGACGAGTCCACCATCTTTCACAAACAACCCAAACTCGCTCATCGATTGCTTTTAAATGAGATTTCATGCAGGATTTCCAATAGGCATAATTAAACCAGTCAAAAACTAACAATCAATTATATGAGCTTTCAATCGAAATCATTGCAAAATCTCAAAATCAGATTTTTCAAAAAAATCAATATCACAAAAAAAAATTGCGAAAAAAGGATCACTCGATAAATTAGAGAAACCCGCTCTGATACCAATTTGAGAATGCTTTGTGATATCGATTATATGTGGATTCGCAAATTTCCCATTAAAAAATTATTTAACTAAAAGTCAATTTTTTAACCAAATTAATTAAAACCCTAACACATGCATCTAGGTGTATAAATCAAGCCATCATAAAATAAATATAAATTGCTGGCACACAGATTTCAGGAAAAAAAACCTTTCGGGTAAAACTTTTTATTTCACTATGAAGAGATAAATCTCAACTTACATACACAATGGTGAAATCTGTAATGAATATCTGTAGACACTCACATAGACCTCAATATAGAATCAGTAATGGATCAATCGAGTGAACCCAGAAGAACACTCAGCTATATCTTTAGTAAGGAACACCCTCAAGCACTCCCAATGACCGCAGTCATAGTCAGCCAGCACCTCCATCAAGTGGTACCAAATCAGCAGTAGAGAAATCTTCCCTATAAGATAAACCCAAGAAAAATTTTATTTTGGGTTCTAAATTGATTCACTAAAGCTATTGGGAAGATTTGTGAATCAAAACAAAGTTAAAACACCTCAAAAGGTGAGAAGACAAAAATTCTGCAAAAGCAATTTTCGTAGAATGAAAAACTCAGGTCTTTTGAAGCAAAAAAGACTAAAAAATGCACTATTTATAAAAATCTAGAGTTGGCGTTGTCGTTTGAACGAGAACAGCATGTCGCTCGAATGTCATGTGATGTCGCTTGAAGCGACTTCACGCGGCCTATCAAACGACTTCAGAAAAATAAAAATAGCACGTCGTTTGATAAAATACATCAAGCGAGCTTTGAAAGAGACTTTGTGCGACATAGCCTGTCGCTTGAACCTATCGTTTGAATGACTTTGTCATGTCGTATGAACGACATTTACATGTCGTTTGAATGACATCAGCAAAAAATTAATTTTATCCAAACTCTGCCTCAACACGTAGAAAAAATTATTTTGGCAAAAATGATGCCTCAGATGTTTAAAAACATTTTAGAAAAATTATCCCAATGATTTGAATTAACCATTAAGGGACTTAAGAACAACCTTACCAAAATCTATCTCGTAAAGTCTTGTCTATTGAAGAATGTTGATATTTGTTTCCGTCTTGATGCATGATTGAACTTTGAACTTTCTTCGATAGCTGTAGCGGTATGTGACATACTCCAACGTAAACAAATTATGTAAAATATGTCCTTACAATCTATTTTTGCTCGTTTAGCGATCCCATTAACATGTGTGCTCATTGTTTCATAATGAGTTCGATTTGGCGCATCGCTCACGGTTATCTACTATTATTTATTAAATTTTGGCTCTTTAGAGATCCCATCGACAAGTGTGATCATTTATTTATATTGAGTTCAATCTAGGGCATCACTCACAATTTTACTATATTTTAATATCATTCGTTCACACTCCTTCGATTGATTCGTTCATATCCTGCCCATGACACGGACACGATAATATTAGTTCTCATACAACACACACACACACACACATATATATATATATATATATATATATACACACTTTTCACACTACTCACTTTAGACCCCATTTAGGAGAGAAATGAGAATATTTTTATAGCCCATGAGAGACCGAAAGGGCGAAATGGGCTTAGTCTCTAGACCCATTATCTACTTGGTGTAATATGCATCATTTTGTCATGTGATGTCGTTTCTTTATGGATGGATATATATTTTGCCTATTTTGAGAAAAATACGTTGGCGACTCTATTCTTTATATTCTCACCCCTCGACGACTATAATTTATGTTCGTGGCAGCCCGTGACTACTGAGCGAGTGATGGAAAGGGAAGTTCTCTTCCTTGACCCTCTAAACACCCCATCTTGGTACCCCTAAATACCTACTTATGTTCCTAACACTTTCCCTCCCACTATAAGACCCTAGGTCCTAATCCAAACCCTGTTCTAGAGGCCAATGGGCACTCGTGAGCCCCGTTTAACCTCAGCCAACCCTCCAACCTGAGAGAATCTTATTGGACTCTCATAGGGCTCTAATTACCCTTTTTTAACGGTCCCGAATGAATCAACCTCACGATTTGTGCGTAATCACCTCTCTACTCTAAACCGTGATCCAAAGATTGTCAGGCGCTCTTGAGCCCCATTTGACCTCGGTCAACCCTCATAACCGAGCATAGCTCATCAAAACCTCATAAAGCTTTGGATCCCCTTTCCAATGGTACATACAGTGTGCGAATCGGCATCAAGGTTCATGTTTAGTTGCCCTTTTACTTCGCGAACCCCCGTCTTGAGATCGTCGGGAGATTTCGAGCCCCGTTTGACATTGGTCAATTCTCGAACTCGAGAGTGTCTTAATGATTTCTTATAGGGATCTGAATACCTTTTCAACGATCCCGTCTATACGTGATTCAGACTTACAGTTTTAATTTTATTTCCATTTTTTTGAAAAAGTCCATTATTGACAGCCTATAGGCACCCCCATAGGCAGGTTTACTTTACATTGCCAGTAAGGCAGAGGTGTTTCGATAGGAAGGCCAAGGGCTATGCTGATCGGACGCCCCCTGAAACCCTATTTTTTTACTATTTAAGGAGACCTTAACCTCATTCATAAGGGGGTCCCTTTCTGAAGTCAAAACATTCTCCTTAAAATCAGTGCACCGAAATTCCATCATACCAAACACTCTCTCTATTTTCTTACATCATTCTCATCCATATTTCACCACACTTTTTACTCTTACCTCACTATCATCCATCCACCCAAAAATAAGCCTCTACTAATACAAAATTAAATTTCTACAGAAGCTCGCTAAGACTAGTGGGAGTGGCATAAAGAGGATTTCCTTATCCTCAAATATCTGCACATGCAGAGAGAGAGATTTCTCTGATTTTCTCTCCCCTCAAATTTTAGGGTCTGCCTACGCCAAAGGAATCCGACCCGGATGGACACAGTGGAGAATCCGTTGGGGACTATTTTTAGAGGACTAGACTATGTTTCACGTGGGTTTGTTTCCTTTGCTCTCGTTTCTCTCTACTTTTCTACATTTCCACATATGCCTCCACTTGTATGTTCTTCTCACTCTCATATTTACGTGTTGCATATATGCCTTGTTCATATCATGTATCTTTCTCTCTACCATGATCATTTCTCATCACATGTATATATCATTTTCTTATCACATGTTTCACCCTTTTACTTGTTTGTGTATATTCACCTTATTTCACACCACACACTCTCATTTTCACATGATTCACCCCACTTGTAGATATCCATGTTTAGTTACACTAGAACATTCTCTAATACTATTTTCACTTGTATATAGCTTCATTCTCACTCATATGTTTCACATACCATTTGTAGATATCCATTCTTAGTCACACTAGCACACCCTTCCACGTCTCTCTCAATTGTATATATCCATGTACTTTCATCACTATTCACATGTCACTCTACCACTTTGTGCATATTTCCTACTCACTTGTGTATATTCACAATTTTGTATCTATCACCAACTTTTGTATAGTCTCCATCTCCATGTACATAGTTGCTAGTTTTACTCTCCATGTTTATTCCCCTTATCCCATGCTACTTGTATATGTTATGCTCTCCCTCATAGTGGTAGTATTTCTCCTATTTATCATACATAAAATTCTCCATAAAATACTAATTAATACTCATGAATTGTTGCACACTACATCACATGAACATTACAATATTGAGAAAAAATTAATCCCATACTGGGTGGTCACTTTGTGATGGGTACCCATCCTGCAGGGCGCAGTTAACCTAAGTGATATTATTACCACCTTACATTGGTCTAGTAACTTCAACGTATATCCCTCTGCATTTCACTATTTTACCATACTCAATATGGGAGGTATATAAAAGGAGACTAGTTCATTCGTGTCGAGTCTCACACGTACTGTCTCCACGAGATATATAGTGAGGAAATTCACGTGCACTAAGGTATATCAAATGGTTTGTCCACACATTCCGATGAATGATTGCCCTTTATAGGAAAGAGATATATCATAGAAGTCATGCCAAATGGAGGAACCTTTACAATAACCCACCAATTACATAAAACTCATATAGGCGTCTACATGAGGACACTCATACCTTGTTTGTTTGTTACAAAGCGAAACTCTGCCAAAATTTTGAGTCCCCTTACCAGCTGAATATTTGTACTATTTTGCCAATTTTTAAAATAGGACCCTATCACTGAGTCTGGAAACAAGTCAAATTGTGTCTTACATCATGTACCCTATTTTTTCCCCATAATTGGGTCATGTCCGGCATTTCTAAGTGGAGGATTTTCTTTTTTTCCCTATTCAAAAAATTATAAAAAATAAAACAATTATCCTTTTTCAAAAAAAAAATCTTCTTTTTCCCTCAAAATAAACCCAAAAATCATTTTCCTCTTAGGTGTGATCGCATACCCTGATTTTTGGCCTCGTATCCTATTAACCATGATCTTTCATCAAACCACCCCGAAGCTCCGTTGTTTCCTATGCTACATCTACAGAGCTCGAGATACCCTCTGAAGGTTATTCATTAAAAACATTAACCAAGTTACGAATGCCCAGCCAGATTTGATGACCATCCTTGCCCAGCTCAACACTAAGATTGTTGACCTCCAGGCAGAAGTCCAAAAAATGAAACGGCATTGGGTTCAGACTCTTGAGGCTCCCGAGATTGAAATCCTCTTTCCCCGTTCTATGGGTCTACCTACTCTTGAACCAGTATGGGTTCCAGAAGATTATCAGCATGCCCTGCGTGCCCCACCTGCCAATGGGATACCACCATCTCAGCTACCGATATCGAATCTTTCCCAGTCAGGAGCTAATCTACCAGTGCCAGTTGATCCCAAGGAGGAGGAATTAAACTAGGTCAAGGAAAACCTTAGATTGTTGTCTAAAAGTTTCGACTAGGTTAATATATTAGGGAACTACAAGGACTACACTCATATATCTCCCTATCCCAATGCCTGATTATCGAAGAAATTCAAAATATCGTATATTGAGAAGTTTGGAGGCAGCGGGTCTCTAATTGTGCACCTACATATTATCATTGCGCCATGATTCTCCTTGGGGCGTCAGAGGAGTTAATGGCCCAAATGTTCTAGAAAAATCTCAAGGAAGGTTCCTCAGGTGGTTCCTGTCCCTCGAAGAGTCTAGAATCTGTAGCTGGAAAAATGTAGCAAGAGAGAGTTCTAAGTATAATGAAGAGCTTAAAGTCACCTGTAGAGACTAGAACTACTCAAACAGAATCTAGAGGACTCATCAGTAGCTTCATCGAAAGGTGGAGAGGGAAAGAAGCTACCATGACAAATCGACCGTCGAAAGAAAAAAATTTAAGCATAGTAAAAAAGAACTTGTTGCCCCACATCTGAGCGTTAATGGGAGGTCAATACTACTCTCATTTTAGAGCCTTCCAGAGACTAGGGTAGATATTTAATAAGGGTTTGCAAGCCATAAAGTAAAGCTTGAACTGAAAAGGCTGACTGGGAAGTTTTCACCGTGAAAGTATAACAAGACGACTAGCACCTCAGTCTCAACCATCAATAACATATCCCAACTTGCCACTCCTTGGACACCTGAAAATCGTCCTAACCCATCCAAAAATGAGTACGTTAAACTTCATCCTCCTATGTCGAAAATATATTAATAACTTTGTAGACACCCAATCTTAGGACTCCCTAAGCACCTCCTTAAGTCCCTAGCACTCACTCGTTCACCGTAAACCCTAGGTTATACTCCTAGTACTGATCTAGAGTTCACATGGCACTCCTGGGCCACATTTGACTTTGGTCAACTCTCACGTTTGAGAAAAACATCAATGATTCATCAAAGGGTTTTGAATACCCTTTCCAACGATCTAACTCATGCACAAATCGTCCTTACAGTTAAGATAAACGGTTCTTTTTACTCCAAAAATTGATCTTGAGGCTACTAGGTTCTCTTGAGCCCTGTTTGATTCTGACCAACTCTATCTCTTGAGCGAAAGCTCAATGAATCTTCAAATGGCTCTGGATAACCTTTCCAATGGTTCATCCCGTGCATAAATCGGCCTTACCTTTCGATTAAATGGTTCATCTTACTTTAAAAACTGATTTAGAGGCCATCGGGCACTCCCAAGCCCCGTTTGACTCTGGTCAACCCTCCAGCTTGAGCGAAGATCAATGAATCTTTGAAATTATCTTAATCCATTTCCAATGAATTCGCATTACATTACGAACGAATGACCCATTTTACTTCGAAAGGTCACCCGGCGCTTTCGAGCCCTATTTGAAGTTGGTCAACTCTCTTAACCGAATGAATCTGAATGAAATATCGAAGGGAACTAAATACCTTTTCCAATGGTCTATACCATGCACGAATCTTCCTTACATTTTGGATATACAGTCTGTTTTCCTCTGAAAACTTCCTATCTAGTGACTAACGGGCAATTTTCGAGCCTCGTTTGACCTTGGTCCACTGTCGGATCTGGGAGTGGATCAACTAATTCTTAAAGGATTCTATATACCCTTTCCAATGGTCCACCCCATGCACGATTCTGACTTACGATTTGCATTTTATGATCATTTTCTGAAAAACATGTTCTAAACTGCCAAATAGCACCCCAGGGACCCTACTTACCGGTAGTTTGCCTGAGGTGCTATGCTACTAGGCAGGTTCAGACCCCTGCCAATCGGCACCCCCTCGACCCTATAAATAATGAACACAACCTCACTTTAAAAAGAATCCCTGAATACCCCTCTCAATAGTTCAGAGAACATTCTCTCGAATTCAGAGTTGTTCCCTTTCAAAAAAAGGCCATTTTCCCATATTCCATTCCATCACTTTCTTACCTCACTTGGTAAATTCCCCCACCTCTCCATACTACTTTCATACTATTGTGAGATCAACATATCTGCATCCAATATTATCTACATCTAATATCAACATCAAGCATTCATAAGGAGGTCCAATTCTCCATCATTTTCTCTAATTCTCTCATTTTAGTATTATTTGCTTCATTTCTACTTTAGTATTTTTGTTTCATTACATCACATATATTAATCTCAAACTTTTATTAGTAGTATTTGCACATACTCTATTTGCATAAATGAAAAAACAAGAAAAAGATGGTTTATCTATAAATTCCAAAAGAGGTATTCTCACCTCACATTCTCACTCTTAAAGCACATTTCTCTCTACACACACACATATGAGAAATCCTATGTTTGGATTTATGTATTGAACCCCACCTTATGCTATATTTGAACTACGTGGACTTTGATGTCCCATGGGCTATTTAGTCATCTTGGATTAATCCTGAGATTTGAGTCCTCCTTTATGCATTTTCATTATATGTCTTTCATATCATACACATATTTTCTTTATGAGTGTCATATTCTTATGCTACATCCGATGTATACATTCGCTCTCCCATTGCAATTTGTGATTCGAAAAAACACTAATATTTTATTCTTGAAATTATTATTTTCGGTAACACTCCTGAGGATGAATTCACTCCGTCCTTTTCCATTAAGCGAGTTGAATGATTCCATTATCCACCTATATTACGCACATGAGCACAAACTTCACGAAGTATAACAAGACAATATTAACACATGCCTATGACATACCGAAAGGGTGGGATGGGTGGCTAACACCTTCTCGTTCATAACTTAGTCCCCATACATTTGAACTTCTTGGTTTCGCAAGCATCAGAATTGTCCTTGATGCCATTCTCTCGAGGTGGCGACATTTCTTTTTCTTGATTTATGCAAAATAGGATGGTGACGCTATCTCTACACATTATCCCCCGTATTGATTATGGTCGAGTTCCCCAAGAAAGGGCGCAACCCCACGTGCTTACAGGAGAGAATAGGGAAATTGAGGCCCTAGAATGGCCACAGTGGCAACTCTGCTAGGAATTGATTTTAAGAGGACTAAACTCTAATTCCAAATGGGTGTTATTTTTTTCTACATGTGTGCATATGCTCCTACTTATATGTTCCCTTTACTCCTATATTTACTTTTTGTATATATCCACATCATGCTTATATATATAATGCTCCCTCCCCATGTATATATCACTTTTCACTCACTTATACACTTCACACACTTGTATATGCTCTCAATGTTCAATTCACGCACTTACACTTGTATATAGTTTCACTTCTACTCACATGCTCCACATACCACTTAGATTATCCATGCTTAGGCTTCACTGACACACACCTACATTTCTTACACTTATATATATATCTCCATGAACACTTACACATCTCACACAGCGCTTGCAGATGATCCATGTATAGGCTCACTACCACACACACTCACTTGTATATATTCACATGTCACTCTCTCACATGTATATATCCCCATCACCATATGTAATATAGTCTCCATGTTTTATGCTAGATTTAATTTTCATGATACTTGTATATTCTCTCTGATTAGTGTAGTACTCCCTTTATTCGTCATGCAAATAAAAAATAAAAAAAAACTCTCTTCATAATATCCTAATTAAGACTCATGCATTTTTGCAAACTACATCACTAAGGGCATGGCAATATTGAACAAAATTTCATCACATACTTGGGGATCACTTTTTAACAGGTGCTAGTTCTACGGGGCACAGTTAACCTAAGTGGTATGACTCTCGCCTTCCATTGGCCACGTACCTTTAACGTATATCGAACGGTTCCCCCGCATCGTATCGCTTGACCTAACTCACGACATGAGATATATAGAGAGGAACTTGTTAACGTACGTCGAGTATATCAAATTCTCTCTCACATGTACTGTCTCCATAAGGTATATCGTGACGCAATTCATGTACACTCAAGTATATCAAATGACTTATCCACACATATCGATGGTTGATTGCCCTTACAGGAAATAAATATATCATAGAAGTCGTGCTAAAGGGGTGAACCCTTCCACTAGCCCAACTAGTGCATAAACCTCATATAGGAGTCAACCCTGGGGCACTCATATTTAGTTTTACAGTTACCATGCAAAACTCTACTAAAATTTTGGGTCGGCATACCCCCCGAATATTTGCGTTATTTTGCCTTTTTTCCAAAATAGGACCCTGTTCGTGAGCCTGGAAACAAGTCAAGTCGTGTTTAACATTTTTAAACCCTATTTTCCCAAGCTCGGGTCTTTTTCGGCATTTTTTCTTGCATTTGGGAAAACCTAATACAAGTGAAAACCTAATAATACTAATAATAATAAGCATGTTGATATTCCTCTTCTTTTTCCCTCCCACTTTAATACCAAAAACAATTTGTTTCCTCCCTTTTTCAAAAAATACCAAAACAAATTCTCCCTTTTTCCTTCAAAAATAAATTCGAACCGTGTTCCCTCTCAGGTCGATCGCATACCTATTTCTGTCCTGGCTTCGTATTGGCTTCAATCTTTCGTCAAACCACCACGAATATCCACCGTGTCTTCTGCTACTTCTTTCGAGTTTGGTATCTAACTTCATGAGATCTTCATGGAAAACACCGACCAAGCACCAAATGTCCAACCAGATCTAATGGTCGTACTATCCCAACTCAGCGCTAAGATTGGCAACCTTCAAACTGAGGTCTACGAAATATAATAACACTAGGCCCAAATTTCGGGAGAACCCGAGGTTGTATTTCCTCGTTCTATGGGTTCACCTGCTCCTGATTCTTCCTCGGTATATAAAAGTTCCATCATGCTTCGAGTGCCACACCTACCAATGAGCCACCACCTACTCAACTCCTGATTCTGAACCTTACATAACTAGGGGCTAATCTGCCAGTACCCATGGATTCCAAAGAGGAGGAACTGAACAAGGTCAAGGACGACCTAAGACTATTGTCGAAGAAGTTAAAATCAATCAAGATATCCAGGAACTAAATGAACTATACCCATATGTATCCATATCACAAAGCTAGACATCCAGAGAAACTTGAGATGCCAGACATCAAGAAGTTCGGGGGCAACGGACCCCCAATTGTGCACCTTCAAAGCTATCACCGAGCCATAACCCTTCGTGGTGAAGTAAAAGAAATAAAGGAACAAATATTTTAGCATACCTTGAAAGAAAGTTCCCTCCGATTGTCTTCTCTCTTGAAGAATCTATAATCTGTAGTTGGAAAGATGTGGCCCAAGAATTCATCTCTCAGGATAAGTACAATGAAAAGTTAGAGGTTATATGTAGAGACGTGGGAATCAGTCAGTAGCTTTATCAGAAGATCGAGAGAGAAATTTTCCATCATGACCAACAGACCCTCCGAGGAGGAACAAATCAGCATTGTGAAGAAGAAATTCTTACCTCACATTCGAGCATCTATGGGAGGACAGTACTACCCGCACTTTCGAACCCTCCGAGAGGCTGGTGCAGAAATATAAAGTGTCACCAAAGTGGAATCTGAAATGAAGAAGTTGACCAGACAGTTCACCCTCCAAAAGTATGAATAGCCTTCTAGTGCTGCAATCTCAACCATCAATAACATATCCAAACCCGCTACCTATTAGGCACCATAAAGTCGCCCCAATCCTTCCAATAAAGGGTACATTGAGATCCATGCTCTCCTATTCAAAGATTACCAGGCCCCATTAAGCTATAATCTCATAAAATCATTGGACCCCCATCCATTACCAAATCCACTCCTTAAAAACTTCAAACCTGATGCCCACTGTGACTTTCACCAATCTGCAGGTCATATCACTGACCAGTCATTCCACCTCAGAAATGTGATTCTTGACCTAGTAGAACGGGGTATCATTGCCCCACCAGATAATCATGAACCCAATACCACTCATTACCCACTTTCAGCACTTATAAATTCCATTTTCCTAGAAAATGACCCAGAATTTGACCTATCTACTCAAATCGTGCCCACCAAAACTCCCATCATCCCCACCGACTAACCTAAAACTCTCAAGGTATGCCCATATTTTATCCTACACCCTACATTCTTCGTTGATCAAGCTTTGTCACTCCTTACAAGGGCCTGCATTTCTATTCGCACCTGATCTGGGGGGGAGGCATGGAGTGTTGAACCAACTCTTAGAGTTTGAGCTGAAATTGCACATTGAGATGTCCATTGACTACCAAAAATTCAGTGACCTGTCCATAGAAGCTCGAAAGTGGGATCAGGTTTTAAAAGAATGGCCAGTGTATGACACCCCACGCATTTTTACATTAGAGGTGACCATTCGCCGCCAAATTACATCGGGCATTAGAAATAAAATACCATTCTCAGTATGTAACACATATATGAGACAGTTAAAACATTGTTTCCACAAAATATAATCCAATTTAATCCAACGAATTTAGACATCCATACAATAAAATCCATCAATATGTTTACTCCAAAATAAAATCCAATTCCAAATAATAGATTAAAACTCAAAATAAATAATCCAACTACAATCCCTGACTGAAATCCGAAAACAACCGCGGAACCGAATGGCCCACCCAAATCCAGTAATAACTATCTTATGAATAAACAATGGAATGAAATAAATTTAAACTAATAAAGAAATAAGATAAATCTCCAGCTGCACTCCATAAGTCTCCAATCCATCCTGTGCAGCTACTCCAGCAACTTACCTCAAATGTTAGTCAATGCAATGGGTAAGAGCTCACCGCATGAACACTAGCTACTCGTCCCAATTAGGGTATGTGAACCGAGACATAAGCATCATACATGATAAATACTACAATAGAGTATTTTAAATTACGCGATATAAGACATGTTAGTAAAGTAACACAAATCTAACTACCCACATAACTAAGACACCCCCAATTCAAGTCTAAATATGTTATTACAATATTGAATTAATTATTAGATCTTTATCTTATTCAATTTAATTATATCGTTATTCTCATACGTGCGACACCACTATAGTCAGTCAACCATTATATTGGTCTTACACATACTCTTGGCACGCTTAAGTTTCAACATATTATAACCATTCCCCTCACAATAGCCAGTCAAGCAAATTTCCTTAACTCTGCACGTACTCGTGAGGTTTCATGCACGACACGTAAATGTAGTCAGTCAGCCCAATTTTGTTAGCTCTGCACGTACTCGTGAGGTTTCATGAACGACATGTCAATATAGTCAGTCAGCCTAATTATTGTTAGCCCTGCACATACTCCTAACGCCAACACACACTCATGTCACTATAGCGAGTGAGCCCAATTATCGTTAGCCCTTCACATACTCGCTATGCAAATTCATTTTAATACTCGTTCTTTATCTTAAGCATTACGTATTATTTCTTATTCAAGTTCTTTGTTTTTCAGTTAGCCCCACCCATAATTTGAGTAACGCCACCTAAAACCATCCATAGTCCCAAACCTAGAGATCACAAAACCACAAGTATTTAATATTCTATCGCTTAAGAAGAATACCTACTAATAATTACCACCTATTCTTGGACCTAGGCTAAGTGAACAACAAAACGGAGCACTGCCTAGACCCACCCAGTAAATACCCAATCGTACGAAACTACACTCACTAGTTCCATACCTAGAAAGTATCAATAACATTGAGGCCAACCTACTAGTTCCATACATAGCAAGCAACCTAAGAAAAAAGGGTAAAAGCATAACTACCCTAAAATTCCCAACGTCTCCGCAGTGTCAAAATATTAACACAAGCAACATACATATAAATAAATATTTTCAATTTATAACTACAATTCTTCCAATTAATTCTCCGATTACAATATTATTCAAATTACGTCTGTTTGATTATATAATTAAATTAGTTCTACCAAAAGTTGCACAAGTTGTTGAATTTCATAATTGCCATACAAGTGATATTTTGCCGATTAACACATAATTCCACATTAACATGCGTATTCACAGTATTCCACCATAATAATTCCATTCTACAACCTAAACATAGATATTGTATTTATATGAGTCGAAAACTTATAATAATTTCATATTTTTAGTTTTATAACACGAAACGTCCCACAATTCTATCGAAATCCAATTCTCTAATCAGAGCATGCAATTATTTTAAGTCTTAATTATATTTTCATATTTGAATAAAAATAGCCTCATAATTACTTTCACTTTTCCTAATTAGTATTCCTAATTTATTTTAATAAAAGCATCATTTATTAAAGTTTAGGCAACATCTAAAATGTATAACACTTAAGTGAAACAATAGAGGTAATCGTGATTTTAAAGAAGTTGTCTTGAAAATTTGATTACACAGTTGCGTTCCTCTCGCGAAAATATTAAAGACATGTTCTTGGTCGTTCTTGAGAAAACTTGATTTAGATCTTAAAAAAATGGGTTGAAACTTGTATTTAATGGAGTTTAAGTTTTGTACAAGAGAGGAGATAATATTTTGGGAGGTTACATCTTTTTGAGAATGGTTAAAAATGTTTTAAAAAAGCCTAAACCCCTGCCGTCATATTTTAAGAAAAGAGAAGTGTTTGAGTCCTAAAAACTCCTCCGAATTTTCATATATAAAACTACAAATTCTAAATGCTAATCCCGATTTAAATTCCACTTAAAACCTTATTTTAAATATAAACAAATCAACATTTTTAAGTGCTAAAAATAATTAAATCCAATAAACTATTTTTCCAATTTATTTGATTTAAAATGAGTTATTTACAGTCCACGATAATGGGGTGTTACTTTCTCATCAGCTACTACAGGTTCTTCGTCCACAAAATTAGACGAAGCGTAAACATCAAACGTAAAGTCGCGCAAATAAAATAAGGCTTACATAAGCTTACCCATAAATACTACGATTGGGCACCCATTTACCCAATCCTACACGCACCTACCCCATGAACAAAAATTCAATATATGTATCAACTATATATATAAACATATCAAAGAAAATAATACGTACCGTGCTATCCCGCTTGCAACACTTTGGCTCCAGCTGAGTCTTCCCTGCCTAAGGTTCCCGAGTAGGAAGTAAATAACACTTAGGCATAACCGGACCCTACGTACCCACTATTGGTGTGAATGGCACTCTTTGTGCACCTAGTTCTACCATTGCTGGAGGCTCTTAGCCCTGCTGGTTCTGCATCTTCGGACACCTCGAAGTTCGATGCCCTATCATTCCACAACTAAAACATATGCCTCCAAAAGGTCCAAACTTCCTAGCTGGCACTTACTCACCCTGATGTCCCAGACCCGTCCATTGAGGGCCTTGTGGGGTGCAATTACCTTGCTGAAAGGCTTGTTGCTCTTGCACTAATCGTTGTTTCTTTCATGGTTGGTCATCACGACCCTTGTTCCCCACACTTTCCTTGTTCCCATCTTGACCACTCAACTCCTTCCTCTTACCCAACTTCCTTTGATAATTCACTTTTCCATGCCATAACAATAATGTGATGTCCACCACTTGTATGTAAGTAGTGTACATCGGATTCCCTAAAACCATTTGTTAAATCGATTATGGTAGACCCCTTTATGAAACACTCAATCTTCTTTTCCTCAGTATTCACCTCAAACTATACAAACATTACCAGATTTGTGTATTCTTGTTCATACTCGACAACAAACCTTGAACCCTATTCTAATTACAGAAACTCTTTGTTCTTCGCACTCCTAATCTAATAGGGAAAATATTTATCATTGAATTTCAAAAAAAAAATCTCCATAATTAATACGATCGTTATCCTCAGATGTGGCAACACTGCAATTCATCCCCTTCAACTTAAAAGTATCCAACATTTGCTTCTTCAAATCCGTACAATCCACCATCCTCATATGCCTCCATATCACACCTCCATTGTAAGCAACCGTTGTGTCAAATCAACCTACAAAAGTGGGAGGATTTCCATTAGGAAAATTATCCCTCACCATGTCCTAAAGTGAAGCGGGTACACCCTCATGTTGTGCCTCTTAGTTTCCCCGCCTCATTTTCCCTATCTCAATACCAGCCATTGTGGCTTCATGAATGATAACTGCTAACTCCTAGGCACCCAAAACAAACTAACTTTTCCTCCCCTGAGCCATAGAATAAGAAACTGAACCTTCTCTCTTATCTCAATATCTCTTAGTGTTCGCCATCTGAATAGACGGAAAATAACATTAGACTAAGTAAAACTAAAGAGCGCAAATCATCAAAAGAAATCAAAGATATGTAATGAGAAAGCTAAATGGACTCACAACCTACAAGACATAAGATCGTGCTTTGATTCGTACATTTTGGCATTGGAGGTGGCTAGCCGCCACCAACAAACTACGTCGGGGGTCATATATAAAATACCATTTTCAGCATGTGATAGATATATGAGACAATTAAAACGTTATTTCCATAAGATATAATCCAATTTAATCCAATGAATATAAAAATCCATAAAATAAAATTTATCACCATGCTAACTCCAAA
Organism: Sambucus nigra; assembly: GCA_949130495.1. Lineage (NCBI taxonomy): Eukaryota > Viridiplantae > Streptophyta > Magnoliopsida > Dipsacales > Adoxaceae > Sambucus > Sambucus nigra. The sequence continues at coordinate 214,001,465 of OX422214.1, read as the reverse complement.
ATATAATCCAATTACAAATGATAGATTAAAACTCAAAATAAATAATCCAACTACAATCTCTGACTTGAAACCGAAATCAATTGTTGATCCGAATGGCCCAACTAAATCCATAAATAAACGACGGAATGAAATAAATGTAGACTAATAAAGATAAATCTCCAGTTGCACTCCATAAGTCTCCAATCCAGCATGTACAGCTACTCCAAAACTATACCTAAAATGCTAGTCAAAGCAGTGGGTTAGAGCCCTTCGCATGAACACCAGCTATTTCTCATAATTAGGGTATGTGAACCCAAACATAAGCATCATACATGATAAATATTATAATAGAGTATTTTAAATTGTGAAATATAAGACATGCGAGAAAAGTAACACAACTCTGACTACCCACATAACTAAGGCACGCCTTATTCAAGTCCAATTATGTTATTAAAACATTAAATTAAATATTAGATCTTTTTCTTACTCAATTTAAATATACCGTTATTCTCATACGTGTTACACCATTATTGCTAGTCAACCTTTATATTGTTCCTGCACATACTCCTGGCCTGCTTAAGTTTCAACATATCACACTCATTCCCCTCACTATAGCCATTCAGCCCAATTACGTTAGCTCTATACATACTCGTGAGGTTCCATGCTTGACACGTCACTATAGCCAGTTAGCCCTCCACAAACTCCTGACATCAACACACACCCACGTCGCTATAGCCAGTCGGACCAATTATCATTAGTCATGCCCATACTCGCGATGAAAATTCATTTTAGTACTCGCTCTTTATCTTAGGCATTAGGTATTAATTCTTATTCAAGTTATCTTTGTTTTTCAGTTAGCCCCACACATAATTCAAGGAAATCCACCTAAAACCATCCAGAGTCCCATACCTAGAGATCACCAAACCACAACTATTTCCTATGCTATCCCTTAAGAAGAATACCTACTAATAATTTCCACCTATTCTCGCACCTAGGCTAACTGAACAACAAAACGGCACAGTACCTAGACCCACCCAGGAAATTCCCAATCATATGAACCTACACTCGCTACTGCCATACCTAGAAAGTATCAACAACGTCGGGCCTACCTACTAGTCCCATACCTAGCAATCAACCTAAGAAGCAAGGATAAAAGCATAACTACCCCAAAAATCTCAACATCTCCGCAGTGTCAAAATATCAACACAAGCAATATTCATATAAAGAATATTTTCAATTTATAACTACAATTCTTCCAATTAATTCTCCGATTACAATATTATCCAAATTATGTCGATTTAATTACATAATTAAATCAATTCTACCAAAAGTCGCACAAGTTGTAAAATTTCATAATTTCCATAAGTGATATTTTATCCATTAACACATAATTCCACATTAACATGTGTATTCACAATATTACACCATAATAATTCCATTCTACAACCTAAACATCCATATTGTATTTATACGAGTCGAAAACTTATAACAATTTCATATTTTTAGTTTTAATACACGAAACGTCCTGAATTCTATCGAAATCCAATTCTTTAATCTAAACATGCAATTGTTTTAAGTCTTAATTGTATTTTCAGATTTGAATAAAGATAGCCTCGTAATTACTTTCACTTTTCCTAATTAGTCTTCCCAATTTATTGTAAGAAAAACACCCTTAATTAAAGTTTAGGCAATATCTAAAACCCATAACAATTAAGAGAAATAGTAGAAGTAATCATGATTGCAAAGAAGTTGTCTTGAAAATTTGATTACACGGTTGTGTTCCTCTCGCGAAAATAGTAAAGACATGTTCTTGATCGTTCTTAAGAAAACTTGATTTACATCTTGAAAACTTGGGTTGAAACTTGTGTTTAATGGAGTTTAAGTTTTGTAGAAGAGAGGAGATAATATTTTGGGAGGCTACTGCTTTTTGAAAAGGATTAAAAATGTCTTAAAAAGCCTAAACCCGTGCCTTTATATTTTAAGAAAAGGGAAGTGTTTGAGTCCTAAAGACTCCTCCGATTTTTTATATATTAAACTAGAAATTCCAAATGTTAATCCCGATTTAAATTCCACTTAAAACCTTATTCTAAATATAACATAATCAACATTTTTAAATTCCAAAAATAATTAAATCTAATAAAATATTTTTTTGATTTATTTGATTTAAAATGCATTATTTACGGTCCAAAATAATGGGGTATTACTTTCTCACCCACTACTACAGGAACTTCGTCCATGAAAATCGACGAAGCGTAAACATCAAACGTAAAGTCGCACAAATAAAATAAGGCTTACATATGCCTAGCTGTAGAATCCTAAGTTTGGATGCTCATACACCCAATCCTACACGCACTTACACCACGAACAAAAACGCAATATATATACCAACTATATATATAAACATATCAAAGTAAATAACACACGCCATGATATCCCTTTAGCAACACTTTGGCTCCAACTGAGCCTGCCTTGCCTGAAGTTCATGAGTAGGAAGTAAATAACATTTAGGCATAACCGGCCCCTACGTACCCACTATTGGTGCTGATGGCGCTCCCTGTGCAACTAGTGCTGCCGTTGCAGGAGTCTCTTGGCCCTATCTCTCCACAACTAAAACATACGCCTTTAAAAGGTCCAAACTTCCTAGCTGGCACTCGCTCGCCCTAATGTCCCTGCCCCTGCCCTTGTGGGGTGACATTTCCTTATTGAAAGGCTTGTTGCTCCTGCACTACTCGTTGCTTCTTCCATGGTTGGTCATTACGACCCTTTTTCCCATATTGACCACTCAACTCCTTCCTCTTACCCAACTTCTTTTGATAATTCACTTTTTCATGCCATAACAACAATGCGATGTCCACCACCAGTGCGTAAGTAGTGTACGCCAGATTCCCTAAAATCATTTGTTTAATTGACTATGTCAAACCCTTAATGAAACACTCCATCTTCTTTTCCCCAGTATTCACCTCCTCCGATACAAACATCGACAGATTCGTCAACTCTTATTCATATTCGGCAACCAACCTCGAACCCTATTCTAAATCTACAAACTCTTTCTTTTTCGCACTCCTAATCGAATAAGGAAAATATTTGTCATTAAATATCACAAAAAAATCTCCATAATTAAGACGATATACACCCTGATGTTGTGCCTCTTGGTTTCCCCACCTCATTCTCCCTATCTCAATACCAGCCATTGTGACTTTATGAATGATAGTCGCTAACTCCTCGGCACCCAAAACAAATTGACCCTGCCTCCCCTGAGCCGCATAACCAAAAGCCGAACCTTCTCTCTTATCTCAAGATCTCCTAGTGTTCACCATCTGAAAAGACAGGAACAACAATATTAGACTAAGGAAAACTAAAAATTACGAATCATCAAAAGGAATTTAAAATATGTAATGAGAAAGCTAAATGGACTCACATCCTATGAGACCGAAGATCATGCTCTGATACCATTTGGGACGCCCCGTGCATTTTGGCGTCGGAGGTGGCTAGCCTCCGCCACTAAACTACGTCGGACGTCATAAATAAAATACCATTCTCAGTATGTGAAAAATATATGAGACAATTAAAGCGTTGTTTCCACAAGATATAATCCAATGAATATATAAATTAATAAAATAAAATTTATCACCATCCTAACTCTAAAATATAATCCAATTCCAAACGATAGATTAAAACTCAAAGTAAATAATCCAACTACAATCTCTGACTTTAAACCGTAATCAACTGTGGATTCGAATGGCCCACCTACATCCATAAATAATTGTCTCGTGAATAAACTACGGACTGAAATAAATCTAAACTAATTAAGCAGTAAAGATAAATCTCCGGTTGCACTCTATAAGTCTCCAATCCATCCTGTACAACTACTCCAGCAACTATACCTAAACTGCTAGTCAACGCAATGGGTCTGAGCCCACTGCATGAACACTAGTTACTTCTCCTAATTAGGGTATGTGAACCAAGATATAAGCATCACACATGATAAATATTATAATGGAGTATTTTAAATTACGCAATATAAGATATGCGAGCAAAGTAAGACAACTCAAACTACCCACATAACTAATCCACCCCCTATTCAAGTCCAATTATGTTATTACATCACTAAATTAAATATTAGATCTTTATCTTACTAAATTTAAATATACCGTTATTCTCATACATGCGACACCATTATTGTCAGTCAACCTTTCTATTATTCCTCATATACTCCTGGCACGCTTAAGTTTCAACATATCACACCCATTCCTCTCATTATAGCCATTCAGGCCAATTTCATTAGCTCTACACATACTCGTGAGATTTTATGCATGACATGTCACTATATCCAGTTAGCCCTGCACATACTCATGACACCAACGCACATGCACGTTGTTATAGCCAGTCAAACTAATTACCATTAGTCACGCTCATACTCGCGATGCAAATTCATTTTAGTACTCGTTCTTTATCTTAGGAATTAAGTATTAATTCATATTCAAATTATCTTTGTTTTTCAGTTAGCCCCGCCTATAATTCAAGTAACGCCACCTAAAACTATCCATAGTCCCATACCTAGAGATAACCAAACCACAAGTATTTTCTAACCTATCGCTTAGAAAAAATACCTACCAGTAATTCTACCTAGTCTCGCACCTAGGCTAATGAAACAATAGAACGGTGCACTACCTAGCCCTACCCAGGAAATACCCAATCGTATGAACCTACACTCTCTAGTTCTATACCTAAAAAGAGTCAATAACATCGAGGCCTACCTACCAGTCACATACCTAGCAAGCAACCTAAGAAACAAGAGTAAAAGCATAACTACCCCAAAAATTCAACCGTCCCCTCGGTGTCAATATATTAACACAAGAAACATCCACTAAAGCATATTTTCAATTTATATCTATAATTCTTCCAATTAATTCTCTGATTACAATATTATCCAAATTACGTCCTTTTACTTATATAATTAAACAAGTAATACCAAAAGTCACACAAGTTGTCAAATTTCATAATTTACATACAAGTGATATTTTTTCAGGTTAACACATAATTCTACTTTAACATGAGTATTCACAATATTACACCAGAATAATTCCATTCTACAACCTACACATCAATATCGTATTTATACGAGTCGAAACCATATAATAATTTCATATTTTGAGTTTTAATACATCAAATGTCCCACAATTCTATCGAAATCCAATTCTCTAATCTAAGCACACGATTGTTTCAAGTGTTAATTATATTTTCAGATTTGAAAAAAAATAGTCTCGTAGTTACTTTCACTTACCCTAATTTATGTAAGAAAAATACCATTTATTAAAGTTTAGGCAATATCTAAAATGCATGACACTTAAGGGAAACAATAGAAGTAAGCATGCCTGTAAAGAAGTCTTGAAAATCTAATTACACGGTTTCTTTCCTCTCGCAAAAATAATAAAGACATGTTTTTGGTCGTTCTTGAAAAAACTTGATATAGATCTTCAAAACTTAGGCTGAAACTTGTGTTAAATGAGGTTTAGGCTTTGTAGAAGAGATGAGATAATATTTTGGGAGGCTACTTGTTTTCGAGAAGGGTTAAAAATGTTTTAAAAATTCTAAACCCGTGCCTTTATATTTTAAGGAAAGAGAAGTGTTTGAGTCCTAACCAAATTCAAAAAGAAAAACCTCAAACCTCCGTTCAACTGTCGGGGAGAACGGTTTGCCTCCAGGACAGAACCGCTTCGATCGGCCAAAAAAGCCCAAGACTCCCCCGGTGCAAATTGGCTCTCCCGAGGGCCAAACCAGTTCGATCAGTCTAACAATCCAAGACTCCCTCGATTTTATATATATATATATATATATATATTACTAGAAATTCCAAATTTTAATCCCAATTTAAATTCCACTTCAAACTTTATTTTAAATATAAAAAAATCAACATTTTTAAACCCGTTGCAGTCTTTGTGGCTTCCATGCGATTTACATTCTATAGTGAAATAAAAGGTTTTTCCCTGCAGGGTTTTTTTCTGAAATTGCTTATTTCATTACATGTTTGTTTTGAATCACCTAGTTGCATGTTTAGGGTTTAATTAAAATTGGAATTTGTTTGGAGATTGACATCAAATTAAATAAGTTTAATCCATCAGAAGATAATTCGCACTCTCAGACATCATAAGGAAGGTTACTCCCAGAGCTTTTAACTGTCATGAATTAATCCTACTCGCCATTGATTACTTCACCAAATGTGTCGAAGCCGAGTTATATGCAAGGCTGAATGGCATGAAAGTGGCCAAATTTATCAAAAGAACATCATTTATCGACGCGAGGTTTCCCGTGAGTTGGTATCAGATAATCGACTCCACTTCAAAGCCAAAGTCACATAACTAGTCGACGAGTACGGGATTTAGACACACAAATCTTCTCTCTATCGACCCCAAACTAATGGTGTTGTCGAAGGCGCAAACAAAGGCCTTAAAACCATCATCAGCAAGATGACCGAGAGTTGCAGAGATTGGAAAACCGACCGGATTCCCTATACCCTCTGAGGCTACAGCACATAAATCAGAACCCCTATTGGGGCCATCTCTTGTTCTCTAGTATACGGCATGGAAGCGGTCCTAACCGTTGAGCTAGAAATACCTTTCCTACGCGTCGTGCTCGAAAGCAGAGTTAGGGAAGAAGACTGGCATCAGAGTCGCTTTGATGAACTATCACTCTTGAATAAAAAGTGACTTAAGGCTCTATACCATATACAGGGGTATCGTCGCCGGATAGTGCGATCATTCAACCAAAAAGGTAAGAACCTCAGTGTCCAGGAAGGAGAACTTGCCCTCAAGGAGATCGTAGAACTCGTCATGGACCCCAGAGGGATGTTCAAGCCAAATTGGAGCAGACCCTACATTGTGAAGAAAAAATTTTCAGACAGCTCCATCATGCTCACAGACCTCAACGCAGAAGAGATGGCACGTTCAGTAAATTTGGACCGTCTTAAGAAATTTTACCCTTAGCCAAAAATCTCGGCGCGCTACCACTCTTATCATCATCCCTTTTATTCTCTCTTCATTTTCCCTACCCAAAACTACGTGGACCTGATCCTCTCAAAACATTTTCTTCCAAAAAAAAACTCATGAAAATTTTCAAACCCCAAGAGGTACGTAGGTATCTCGTACACCGTACATGGGCATGGTCCCCTTCTTTTTCACAAAATGCTATTCTTTTCTAACCTCCGAGAACGGAGGTCCGTCTTATCATTTACATGAAAAAAGTAATTATATATGCCTTAGAAATTAGTACAAATAATTCAAAATAAAAAACTCATCAAGAATCACAGTAAAATGCGATCAAAAGCTTTTTTATTTCTAATGAAGGAATACAACCGTTACATGAAATATCAGTGAAGGAGTTAAAATAGACACCCCCTTTTCACTGACAAACCCATCTTAAACAAACCTACCTAATCCCTACCAGCTTCACAAAAATTATCCCTAACCCCACAGAAAAACCCCAAAATCACGCAAAACACAAATTATCCTAGCTCCATAAAATGTTACCCTGGCTTCACAAACATTGTCCTCAACTGTTAGACGGCCCCGCTTCATCATCATCCTTTCCCCCGGAGGTCCCCAAGTCTCCCACTCCTGGTTAACACTCCTTACGCACTCCATGGAGCGATAATCCCTGACAAGTTTGAACGAAACCACAACACCCTCCTCCATGGTGTCGAAGGCGACAAGCTACCTTTGCCCAGTCACTTCCTCCATAATTTTCTCCACTACCCACTTCCACAACAACTTCGGGTAGTCCCTCGACACATGTCAGACCCCTCCTACAGATTGTGACGAATGGGTAGAGGTTGGTGGCGCTGCCAGAAGGAACCCAGTATCATCCACAATGATTCAGTCAGGTCCTTCACCAAGAAGAAGTTCATTATGCGAGGAGGGACCATTTGTTCCCACCCCGCTTGTCGCAAAAGCCTCCAAAGGAAATAAAATGAGGTATGACGGAGGCCAACCAACTGCACATACCGGTACTCTCCTAGCTGCAAAATAGGTTTGAAGTCTCCATACCATGGCACTGACCAACGAAGACACCAGGCTCCGTGCTCCACAAACCAGTTGACCCAATTTTTTATCAATGGGCTGAAACTTGGGGTGGAAATTCGTGTTAATGGGTCGTGTTTGGGTCTGGCCCAACACGACCCGACACAATTTTATCTGGCACGAACACGACACAATCTGCTAGCGTGTTTTTTTTTCTAGCACGAACACGACCCGTTAGTAACACTACTCGACACGAGTAACACGATAAAAAAAATTGTGCCAATTTGGCACGATTGACACGGCCAGACATGATAACCCGTTCGGCTAATTGAAGATGGGTTCTTTTTTTACACGAGATGGAGTTTCTTATTTGGGCTAATTGGGACACAATTGGGTTGTAATTGGGACACAATTGGGTTGTTTTCTTATCATGTTGCAATTGGGCTAAACCAGGGCAATTTCGTGTCATATTTTTTACACGACCCGCTAGTGGGTCAAAAAAACTTGGCCCGAACACGACAAGCCATTTTAATTTCGTGTTGGGTCGTGTCGTGTTGTCGTGTTCATGCCCGAATTACCACCCCTAGCTGAAACTGAATAAAGGCCAGATAAAGAAATTAGGCACACCCGCCAAGGGATACTCAGGAAGGGCCTCCAGATGAAACCTCTCTACAAGCCACATGAATAACATCATTGGGATCCCCCTCATAAAATCAGAACGGACCTCTTTCCAAGCATTAAAACCATTCAGGGTGTCCGCCAGCACCACTACCGCAGGACTACAGTGGTAAGACATCCAGGCCATTATAGCAGCCACTTGGGGATCAGTCGTCAAGTCATCTGTCACCAGTAATAGCCTCGCAGTCAAACTCAAAGCAACAGCTCCGGAAATGTCAGCATCTTCAAAGCCCCTCTAACGCACCTGTAGAAATCACGTTCTAGGACCACCTAAGTCTCCCCTTAGGTACCTAATACCTCCACATTCATTGCAAACCCTGGGTCATACTTTGAGTACCGATCTAGTGGCCATCGGGCGCTCCTAGGCCCAGTTTTACTTCGGTCAACTCTATCGTCAGAGCGAAAGCTCAATTAATCTTCAAAGAGCTCTGAATCCCCTTTCCAACGGTCCGTCTCGTGCACCAATCGTCATAACGATTTGGACGAATGGTCCATTTTAGTATAAAAACTGATTTGGAGGCCATCGGGCGCTCCCGGTCCCGATTTGACCCTAATCAACTTCACCGTCAGAGTGAAAGCTCAATGGATCTTCGAATGTCACTAAAACCCCTTTCTAATGGTCCAACCCGTGCCGGACGAACGATCCGTTTTCCCCAAAAAACTTATTCAGAGGCCACCAGACGGTCCCGAGCTTCGTTTGACCAAAGTCAACTCTTAAGCCCGAACGAGACTGAATGAATCTTCAAAGGGAATTTAATACCCTTTTCCAACGGTCTGTCTCGTGCACGAATCAGCCTTACGGCACAGACGAACGATCCATTTTACTTCGAAAGGTCATCGGTCGCTTTCGAGCTTCGTTTGACCAAACTCAACTCTCTGAAGCGAGCAACACTCTTTGGAACATCGAAGTGCCTCGCATAAACTTTCCAACAGTCCACCCCGTGCGCGATTCGGACTTACGATTTGGACGAACGATTCATTACCGTCGGATGATCTCCTGCCCAAAGGACCGATGGGCGCTTTCGAATCCTGTTTGACCCAAAGTCAACTCTCAAACCCGGGACCGGCCTAAGGATTCTCAATGGTCTTTAAATTACCTTCCAAAGTCAACACTCTTTGGACTTACGGATTGCGTTTTACGACCATTTTTCTGAAAAATCTGCACGAGACTGCTAATTAGGTGACCTATTTCCTTGCCTATTGGCAGTGTGTCTTGGGTTACCTGTCGATAGGCAGGACAAGGACAGTGTCGATTAACAATGCCCCTACCCTATATAAGGAGAGTATGAGCTCACTTCGAGAGGCACCCCATATCCATCAATATCAGTGATCTCAGCAACATTCTTCTGCAATTAGCGAAGTTTCCTTGTGTGAGATTCTTCTCTACCTTTCATTCCCATCATTCGCATACCAATTTAGCAAAAATCTTGAAAGTGCGGCCCGATATGTGTGTTTTTAAACAAAACCAATTTTCTCCTAAAATTATTCAACATTTAATTATGCACCAAACCAAGTTGTGAAAACTCAATTCTTACTTTAAACTAATTTTATCTTGATTAATCCTAAACATGCATCTAGTGATTAAAGCAGTAAAATAAAGTAAATAATACTCACAACGTCGTATGTACGAGGAAAAAATCCAAAAAAGGGAAAACAACCTCGGACGGCCCAAGCCAGACAATCACTATGAATATGGTTTTACAAAAACAAACAAAGTCTCACTCAACGACTCGATCCCCACGGGTCTTGACGCTCTCTGATCTTCAACCACTCCTCTCACAGTGCCCACACAGAAAGTCCTTCTTCCACAATACCTGTCCACAACACACGCGTCCACGTATGTCTCGGTGTCCACCGAATGGCTTTGATTCATCTACGATGTCGAACAAGAAGTCCTTCTCTTTTCTTCACCGCAAAACTCTTTGTGTTCAATGTGTAAAACAAACTTCTTTGGTGCAGCAAGATCACATAAACATAAACTAATTATATCTCGGATCTTTGCAAACTTCTAAGGATGTGTTTATGCTTTTAAACCGTAGAAAACATGTGCAAACAAGTTTCTGGTTCGTAAAATATTTTCCAGAATGCACACTTACGAAGTTCTGATGCAAACACTATTTAAGTAGGATTAAAACGCCGCTTCGAAAAACGTGTCATTCGAACGACTTAAGGATCTCGTTCGAGCGACTTAGACATCTCGTTCGTGCGAGATCTAATGTCGTTCAAGCGAGATGTTTGACTTTTTGACTTTTAGTTCAAAATGTCTCTTCAAAGAGACCCAGTAAAGTCAAACTCCTTTTTCGAGCTTATCAGAATTAAAACGTCTTGTAAACCTTTAAAACACTTTTAAAAACATTTTAAAATATATTTCTTTATTAAAAATGCATCCTTATCTTTTATAAAAATAATTTCGAGCACCGTTAAATATACGCATTCATACATGAGTGATCTCGGAATGCAACTAACTTTGAAGACGATTAAACTTGCATCAATTAAACATCGGCATGATAAATTCTTTGAAGCTTTGTCGCACCGTCTTCAATTTTCTTCAATACGTCATAAACCAAGTGGGATCGTGACCAAATAAAAAATCTCCCTATGACATATTACAAACAAGTTTTGTTCACGGAATTAAGTCAAAACAATACAGGAACTCAATTGAAAATTTATGTCCTTACAAATCTCCTTCTCTCTTAACCTACATTCATCCTAATTTGTAGGGAAGCTCATAAAGGATCGAGGGCAAGTTTCAAGTCTCCAAAGAAGGTCCAAACATCCTTCTCTCTTTAAATTTCTTTATTTTCGCATTAGTTATATAAATTCTCAACTTAGCTTTTACTTTAGATCATACACATTAACATCTCATCATTTATTAGTTATATTGCACAAAATCTATTTTCTATAAAAAAAAAATCCAAAACAAAGAAAAAGAGGGTTACACCTGTAAGTTCCGACGGGATTCTTCGTCACATTTTCTCAAAACTAAAAATATCTTTTCTACCACACACACACGTATAATAAAATCCCGTTTGAATCTATGAGATAAACCCCACCCTCATGTCGTATGCGAACTACATGGACTTTGATGCCTTTATACGCTAAGTAAGCGTATCGGGCTAAAACTCGAGACTGAAGTCCCATTTTTATATTTTTATCTTTTTTTCTATTTTATCCATATATTATTCATATATATCATACTTGTGATTCATACTTGCATCTTATCTAACACATATTATCGTTTCATCAAAATAATCAATATCTCGATAAGCACACATATCATATTTTCTAATTATTATTTTTGGAACATTCCTTTGGATGACATCACTCCATCTTTTTCATGATGCGAATCGAGCGATTTCGATCTTCACTTATATACATTTCACGTAGAAATTAAAGAAAATAGTAACACAAGCCCATGAGAGACCGAGAGGGCATAATGGGTGCCTAACACCTTCTCATTCCGTAACTTAGCCCCCGAACCTCTAATATAATTGGTTTCGCAAGCATCAGTTTGTCTTTGATGTCGCTCTCTCGATGCGGCAACATGTTTTATTGCATGTTTTGTGCAAAATAGGTTGACGACTCTATCTCTTTACATCTTCCCAAAACCGATGACTCTATCTCTTTAGAAAATTCATAACTCCATTATGTAAGTCGTGTTAAAACCCTAATGCATAGGGTATTACAGAAAGGTGAAGTGGAATATCTAATTATTTTTTAGTTACTTCAGATTGACCAACTAATGTGATGAGTTATTAGATTTAATGTTACTTAATGTATTAGAATACTAATGATGTTGAGTTGATAGGTAGGGAAGTAGCTAATACTACCATACCAAGAAAATAATTTTGGTACTAATGTTATTACTTACTTTGAGGTAAGTGGCATGCCTTATGAAATATAGATGCTTATACTTTCATATGGAAATGTACATCTTAAATACATGTGTGGGGATGCTTGTATAATAGTGTGATGTTTATGAGACATGTGCGTATGATTAAAAATATTAAATGAAGTTATCTAATGTTATGGACTGTGGTGGGTCCTATGGAATGTGGTGGTCTCGTTAATACAACTTAAAGTTTTGTGTACTCGGGTCAAAATAAAAAGATGTGGTGGTCCCTATAAAAGTGGTGGGTTAATTGGACTATGTTGGGTCTAGGCTTACGGGAGTTCATAATTCTTACTTAGGTTATATGGTTTTAAATGTTTATTCAAATTTGTTGTGTGTAGTGTGTCTATACGGTCATTCACTAAGTTTTTATAGCTTATACTCCTATAATGCTTTATTTCAGGTATGTCTATCGTTTGGAGTTCACTGCCAAATTAGGACTTTAAAACGGGAGAGTAGAAAATATAATATTGGTGGAATATTTTGTGCAAATGTTAAACTAAGAAACTTATTTATGTAAAGTTGTTTTGTATTTGTTAGTTATATGTAAAGGTAGTTATTTTTCATATAAACATGCATTGAAAAAAAATCTTGTGTTATTTTCGGAGAGATTTCAATTAAATTATTGTTTAAGGGATTATATAAGGGATGATTTTAAGTTAATTAAAGCAAGGTACGACAGTAGGGGTATGTTAATGGGCAAGTCAAGGGATATGTCGATCGGCACCCTCTTGAAACCCTGATCTTTTTACTATTTAAGTAAACCATGACCTTAGTCCCTTTCTGAAGTCGGAACATTCTCCTCAAAATCAGTGCTCTGAAATTCCATCTTACCAAACATTTTCTTCATTTTCTTACACCATTGTCATCGTATTTCACTACACTTTTTACTCTTACCTCACCATCATCCAACCACCTAAAAATCAACCTCCACTACTACAAAAACAGAATTAAAGTTTTATATAAGCCCTCGAATACTAGCGCAAGTGACGAAAAGAGGATTCCCTTATCCTCGAATCCCCGCATGCATGGAGAGAGAGAGAGAGAGAGAGAGATTTCTCCAATTTTCTCTCCCCTCCAATTCCGAGGTCGACCCGCACCTGAGGAATCCAACCCGAATGGACACAACCCCATTATTCGCGAGCTAAATACTTTCCCTCATTTTAATCTGGGGATGACCACAATCGCCTTATGAAGGTTGCACATTTTTTGGTCATTCGTACTGATTATTCGACTGAATAGCTCGAACAATTGTATGTTTCCGATATTGTCCGATTACATGGGGTTGTCGATCATTTCAAATCAGGGCCCTACTTGTGTGGCACATTTGTGGGAGAATTTCCAACAGGCCATGGGACTTCCGCTACGCCTTAGTACAGCTTACCATCCAAGAAAAGATGGCCAAACAAAGAGGGTGAATCGGGTTTTGGAGTACATGCTAAGAGCACATATGATGGACTTCAAAGGCGGTTGAGAGGTAAACATGCCATTAGTGGTGTTTGTGGATTATATCTTTCGAAAGTCCATTTTTATGGCACCTTATGAGTCATTGAATAGGCGACCATGTCGATTGTCAATATGTTTGTTGGATCCGAGTGAGTAGAATTTTAGGGCCAAAATCCGTTCAAGAAACAACTGAGAAGATGAAGGCAATTAGAGAGCAGATTAAGATTGTCGACTGCCCAGGACAAACATAAGAGTTATTTAGATATAGATAGGAAGCCTATGGAGTTTGAGGTGGTAAAGCAAGCCCTACTTCGCGTTTCCCCTAGAAAGGGATGATGAGATTTAGGAAGAAGGGAAAATTGTTGTCACTTTATTTTGGTCATTTATGATTACAAAAAAGGCGGGGAAGCTTTCGTATCATTTATCACTTCCAGATCATCTTAACCGAGTACATAACGTGTTTCACGTGTCTCTACTTTGTAGATTTTTACATCCTAAGGTTCCCTATCAACACATCAATTTGGCCAAGATAGAGTTAGATTCAAACGCTTCTTATAGTGAGCACTCGGTAGGTATACTTGATAGAAGAATTCAGAGGTTGCGCTCTAAGGAGATACCCTTAGTGGATGTTCAGTGGAATCACCACAATCTAGAGGAGTTCACATGAGAACGCGAGGATTTGATGAAATAGCAATACCCACGGCTATTTCGATACAGCTATGTTTTTATTTATGTATTCTGAGGGCGGAATTCTTATTTTTAGAAGGGGAGATTGTAATACTCCATAATTTTGATAATTAGTTTAAATAATTAAAATTTCAAATTGGAAAAAAATTTAATTTGGAAACCCGGATTATCAATGATATAATTTAATTGTGATTTAGAGTTATATATGAAAAGTTTAAAGTTTAAATAAACTTATTGATTTTATTTAGGAATTTATTTGATAAATTAATAAAGTTGTATGTGCACAATTGTAATTAATTTAAAGTTGGGATTAATGTAGTAATTATAGAAAGTAAATTAATAATTTGAACATATGGAGGAATTTGGTGTTAGGTTGAGGGTATATAAACAGTTGGTTCTTGGCTTGGGTAAGAAGTTTAGTATTAGGGTTAAAATCAAGAGGGTTTATTTTCTAGCGGCGGCAAAAGTGGGCAGCCACTATAGCGGACATACTCAACCCCTATAGCGGGATACAAGCCGCTATAACGGGAGTATACAGCCGCTATAGCGGGCTGGGGGATATAAGGAGGGGTTAGCCTTGGGCTTTTCTTATCTATTTACACGTAAATTGTTATTTCTTTGCCGGTGAATATTCAAGGATTGTGGATAATGGATTATGTAGGTAATACGAATCTGCGAAGGATCGAGGTTTGATAGTTTTCATGGGTGTGCACTGTTTATTTATTTTCCTTGTTAGCTAGGTCAAGAAAATTGGGTTTGTCGACTACTTTTGTTGTTGCAGTCAACTACCCTTTTCTCTCTTTTTGGTCTTCCATTTGTTGCGTGTATTCATGCAAGGTTCGAGCGTAGTCTTAGGTTCTTTTCATTCAATTGTAAACCAACTGGAAGAGGTTCTTTCTTCGAATCTATATCAATAAAATCTTTGGAGGGTGGGTGCCACCCCACTTTTTTTTAAATATATGTGGGTGGGTGTGTTCGTGTTCCAAACATGGGTTGTTTCTAATACCCAGTAGGTTAAACCAAATAAAAGCTTTCATTAAATTTCATTGATTGGTCTTCACGAAAAAAGCACCTAAACACTACAACAATCTGATTTCTTCCAACAGATGTCCAAATATTACAAATATACTAAATAAGACGCGCACACTGGCCCTACGCTAGGTTAGGGAGCGCATGAGAATATCTAATTCTAAATCGAACTAGCTCTTGCACACTCATGTTCATGGTTCAAGAACTCCGCCGTTACCTAGTTGACTTACTGAGTTTACATAGTCCTATGCCTTGGGAGACTGAGTAGCATGAAAACTACCAACCTTAGAAGATGGCCTGTGATGTTTCACCAGTGGGACCAGTGATTGCACAACATCTGCCATTAATGGCCTGTAATCTGCCTCTGGTTGTACACACATTACAGCGACAGCGGCCACCTGAATAACCTCCTTCATTGAGTACTGACCCTCTAATGCTGGATCCATAATCTCGATGACCTTCTCTCTATCTGTGAGCCGGGGCAAAGCCTAAAGAAACAGCAGCAAGAAATGTGATGTAAGAATTCAAGAGCAGCAAGGAAAATCGAAACCGAAAGGAAATATTTTCTTTCCCTTATTTTAATATTATTATTATTATTATTATTTTGGTGTGTGTGGGGGGGAGGGGGGGGGAAGAGAAAAGGAAAATATATTATGGCAATAAAGAAAGCTTATTCTCAAATCCAAGTAAATTGGTCAAAGAGAGGGAAAATAGTGTGAGCCAAAATAAGGTTTTATCTGTAAATCCAATACAGAACCGAAGTGAGGGACCCACCCAAGATACAAGAACACCTTCACCGGGGGCTCTCTTCATGTCAACAGGAACTCTGCCGGTGAGCAACTCCAGAAGGACAACTCCATAACTATACACATCTGATTTTGTGGTCAGATGCCCAGTTAACGCATACCTGCACATCACAAACCAAAATTCAACAGTAACTAGTCATATATGATGTAGATTTAAATTAGTAATGAATATTTTCAAAAGAATAATACCAACAAATTATGATTGATAATTTTATTAGTTCTTACTCAGGGGCAACATAACCCTGGGTGCCTAACACTCGGGTGGAAACATGTCCACCAGCTTTGTCAGATCCAAGCTTGGCCAATCCAAAATCAGAAACTTTAGCATGGAAATTTTTGTCCAAAAGAATGTTGCTGCTTTTAAAATCTCTGTGAATCACCGGTGGCCTGACATGTTCATGGAGATATTCCAAACCTTTTGCCGCTTCCAAAGCTATTCTCAACCGAGTTTCCCAGTCCAATTTTGAAGAATTAGCACTAGAATCTGCAGATTCCAAGCAAAACCACCAATGAACCTGTCATAATATTAAGCAGAGAATATGCAAAATTCATATTAAGCGCCACAAGCGCGTGTGTGTGTGTTTGTGTGAAGAGATGGTTCATCCATTCAGAAATAAACAAATTAAATAGCTTATCATCCTGATCCCAGGATGGATATATAGTTCAGACAGTCATTAATCAATCAAGGTTGTCCCAATACATCTCATATGAAAGAACAGAACAGAAACATCGTGAATACCTAACCAAAAACCACATAATACAAAATATTCATATGCGCTTCAAATGACTCGTACCTAAAACTATCCTTGTGTATCCAATCAAACGACAAAATACAAGTTACCTTTTTTGCGATCTCCAAATCAATTGACAAGACAGTTGTGAATAGGATATCAAGCCAAACATTTGGGAGTTTTGGGTCGAGTCTATTAGATTAAAAAAAATATCTTTTATATTCCTGTTTATCTTAGAATTTTGAGTTTGGCCGTGTAGAGAAACACGGATGTGTGATGCTATATAATATACTAAAATATACACGAAAGCATATCAGACCTGTGTATAATCACGCATTAAAGTGAGATGATTGAATATGTATATAGCTGAGAGTCATAGCAATTGGGTAGTATGAGGACATTGCTACAGTATAAAATGATAGTAATGGTGATCATGATGATAATGAGGATAGGCACTGCACATGAGAGAGGGAAATGAGAGAAGATGCTCATGAGGTGAGGCCAAGGGGTAATGTTCTTCTGTTTGCAGGAGAGAAATTAGTGCTTTGCATTTCCCCTTTTTTGATATTGATATTGAAAAAAGTAAATACCAAATTGGGGTTACCAAACACACCCTAAGGGAAACTGGATTTTCCATTTAATTGGACTCCCAGCCTAGGTGTTGAGTTGGGAAATTTTGGAGAAAGAATAAATGAACTAAACATGGATTTTTTCAGCCTTACAAAGGCTAAACCCAGGTTTAAAGGTTGGCCAGCATTGCAGGGCAAATCCAAAATTTGTCTGGCCTATGAGCTGGGAGACGTTTCATACATACTTGGCCTCATCATTATTTGGGCAAATTTGCAGCTCCGTAACTCAAACCCGCATTGTCATGCTTGGCAATCCAAGCTTTTACAATTGTACCTAACTAGGACCCGTACATATATTGAGATTTTACACTTTTAAACGGATGCCCAAACAATTATAATACTTTTTTTCATGAAAGGTAGTCAAACATTGACAATATATTATGGTCATTGAATATAGGAGTGCAAATATGAGCTTAAAGCTTTGGAGATGATTAGCTTTATTGCCAACATGTTTTATAACAAACATACTCCCCCAAGTTCCAAGTCCCAACTCCCTAAGGAATATATTTCATGTTTACCTACCTCTTTAAACCCATCTACAGTTCCAACACTTGAGTAAAAAGATAAATAAAAATCAAAACAAGAGACTAGAGTCATGCAAACTTTGTAGAAAAGTCACTCAGGATTTATTATTTTTTTTTAAATTGATAGGTATATTGCATTGCATTGTTTTATTTATTAATTAATTAATAACTCGGGGTATGCGAATATTTGACCCGATTAATGCCCAAGGGCACGCATAGACCTTTCAATCCGAACGGCCGAAACAACTAAGGGAGGCAGCCCACAGTGACTAACCCAGTCCGTTGGAATTCGAAATCGTGACCTAACTTCTCAAGAGGTACTTATCACTAGCCTGTCTTACTATTGAACAAGCCCTTGGTGTTATTATATTGCATCGTATTCAGAAGCAATTTTGTTGTGTTTAATTACAGTGAGAAACTCCTTCCAATTGGAAAAAAGAACAACTAGATAAATGAAATGAAATTACTGTAACGGAAATTCACTCAAATCAATATCCATCTGTTGGCCTAACAAGATTAAAGTTTACTATTGTTACCATGGCATCCAACGAGGCCCCTCTTGATAATGGAGCAATTATTTTTGTCTATCACCAAGTGTTGCGCAAAAACAAGGTTAAAAGAAAGAATTATTATAATAAATAGAATCCATTTACCGCCGAAAGGGTACAAATGTTCCTGCAGACCACCATTAGCCATAAACTGATAAACCAACAATTTATGGTTACCCTCTGAACAGTATCCGATCAATGCCAGCAAATATGGTGAATGCAGTCGACTCAGCAATTCCACCTAATATTCAATACAACCGACCAATCACGAAGGGGAGGGGCTAAAAAAGAACAAATCCCCAATTGTAATATAACATATAAAATTGTTACACAAGAATGTTTATAGTGATCAAACCTCCACTTTAAATTCCTCTTCTCCCTGGTTTCCAGCCTGCTCCATCAATTTCACTGCAACCTTCCTCCCATCATGAAGCACTCCTCGGTACACTGACCCAAACCCACCATGTCCAATTACACTAGATTTGCCAAAACCACCGGTGGCCGAATGTAACTGCTTGAAGGTGAACACACGAAGTCCTTTCTCAGAAACAACTTGAATATTCGCAAAACTACTACCTTTACCCTCACGGTCCCCCCCTGCAAAAAAAAAATTCAAAACAAAAATGACAAACTTCAACACCTAACAAAACCAAATTGTACAAGAATTAAGACTCAAACAGCCTTTAATTTGGGGCATGTGATTGGTTGGAAAATACTACATTTTCACTCATTTTTCTTCAATTTTTTATAGGGGCTTTGTAAATTTAGGACCTATTGTAATATGCATTTTGGAAATAGGACAACAAACATTTTATTTATGGTTTTAGTCCCTGTTTTTGAATAAACCCGCTGGCGCGGACCCATATTCATAAAACGTCAACCAATCACAGCATGCCACGTATCCCTTTAATTTGAAAATAGGGACTAAAAATGAAAACGAAATGTTTGTTGTCCTATATCCATAATCAATATTATTTTAAGTCCTAAAATTACATAATCTATTTTTTATAACCTTGATTGCAAATACTCCCTCCCTTTCTTTTGGAACTTGTCAACAAAAAGTGGACACTAGACTATTTATTTAGGACAACCAAAAAAAGACTAGTGGGCTAATGTGAGCCATGCTTCATCTTTTCCATATCTTTCTATGGAAAGAAATCATTATTTCCATAAAGTTCAAGTTGACTTTATTTGCACAAATTTTGAAGAACCCATATGGCAAATAGATATCGATGAGAAACAAGCAAGAAAAATGAAGAGTAGGGAGGCAGTAAAAGGCAAGATCCAAATGAGTAGTTTGATTAAAAAGAGAAGCAAAAGTAACTTACTATTATTATTGTTGCTTTTGTGTTTTAAGCGATTGGAGAGTTTGTTACGGATATAGCAGTAGTAGCTGAAGGCAACCAGCAAAGAAACGAGGGAGAGAGCTGCCACTAGTAGGATTACAACAAGACCTATGCGCTCTTTCCTCTTGTACTCTTCTTCTGCGTCCATTTTTCTAACCAAGGGGAAAAGGGTAGATATTTCTTCAACCCATTTTCAGTTTTAATAATATAATGGGGTGGGGGTTAGTTTTGAGAAGTTGAACTTCAAGTGAAAAAGAGACACTGGCAGACTGGTGAGTTGGTCTTCTTTGTCTCGTTCCGTGGCGCGGGAAATAGTATATGATTACTTTTTTGGGGGAAATATCAAAAAGTCCTTCAAATATTTTTTAATATACATTTAGTTAAAAAAATTTATTTTGTATCAAAAAAAATTCTTATTCTCTTTCCGCACCAGTGATAAGATAAAAAAAATTTGGCATGGTGAATAAATTTTTGGTGCAAAATAAAAAGACTTGAACTAAATGTGTATTAAAAAAAATTAAGAGAGTATTTGGTATATGCTCCTTACTTTTTTTTTCAATTGGAGGAATTATAAAATTACTTTTAACGAATTGGGTGCAAACTCCAATGTTCTTGCTCAACGCTTAGCTTTAGGGTCATGATATTTACGATCAAAAATTATCTTTAAAACACTCTTTTATATAAAACACCATATAAGCGTCTAATATTTATGCAAAACATCAAAAAAAATCAATACCACATGTACCTTCACCTAGACTTGTAAACGGGTCGATTTCGGATCGGGTCTACCTAGATCCGTATCCGATCCGGACATTTTTTTAACGGATCGGGTCTTACCCGATTACCCGTCGAGTCTAAAAAAATCTGTCCAGAGCCAGACCCGTTAATGACCCGAGAACCCGACCCGAATAGCTGAAATAAAAAAAATACTTAAAAAAAATCTAGTTTAAACATAAAATATGTATATAGATTTATATATACATGCTTATATATATATATATACACACACATAAAAAAATACATATATAAAAATTAATATAAACCAATATATATTTACACACACACACACACACACATAAAAACAAAAATGCATATAAACCAATAGACATATATAAACACACATCGGGTTGGGTCCTTAACGGATCGGGTCTACCTATATCCATATTCGATCCATTTAATTAGCGGTAATCGGGTTTCATAAAAGTGCTCAGACCCGGGTTTAACGGATCGGGTCCGGATCTAAACCCGACCCATTGACAGGCCTACCTTCGCCCATATAAAAACCCAAAAAATTTCAATCCTCATTTTTTTCTCTTTCCCTCTCTCTCTCTAACTTCTCTCCCAAACCACCATCCCCCATTAAACCTTACTCCCAACACCAAAAACACACAACACCACATTACCATCAAGCTTCATTTTTGGTGTGTTAAGCCCTTAAACCTTACTCACATTATTGTCATGTTCTCATTTTATGATCCCATTTTGTGTATTAAATCCTAGCATGCAAACTACATATAAGAAATCCATTATAAACTTTTTAAAATGTAACCCTAATTAATCTAACTGCAAATATATTCCATTTGCGCGAACAAACCGAGGGTTTACCACGGTAAGAAAAAACTAAACGATTTGAAAAAAAGAGAAAAAAATTATCTGCATCTACGATTTTTCGTCACCGTAGGTGCCAATAATATTCGGTCATGTCCAACCGTGATTACACAATATACGACTAGTTCTCACCGTTGTTGTAGGTTTCACGGTCAAACCCAACTGTGGTTAAAAAATGACGCAACTAATATGATTATTCATTTTTACATGATGATAAACGAACAACTTGATAAGATTTACATGATGATACACAAGTCATAATTTACACGATGGACCACGCCATAAAATTTATTTTCTTACCCTAATCATGAACGTGGTCCATTTATTTTTTATACACAAGTCATAATTTAGTGAAAAAAAATTCGAGATATTTGAAACTACGTAGGAAAAACTAAAATTAGTTTTACTTACGTGTCATATATTATAGGATTATTTATGTAATTATTGTTTCTAATTTTAATTATAATCTCTTAAAGTACCAAATATATTCTTATTTCATAAATTCGTTTGCTAGGGTATATAAATGTTGATTTGATAATATAATTTGTAAATTTGCTAATATAATTTGTTAATTTCTTATATAGATCATATAAATGGTGAGAAGCAAAAATCCTCCTACCGCATCCGAGCGAAAGAGGAGGTTGGAGGCGGCTAAGGTGGTACGACGACCCGCATCTTCCTCTAGTAGTAGTAGTGCCAGTGAGGCCACTACTTCAAGCAAAGGATATTCTCCGACGACTTCGTTAGATAAAGTGGTAGGAGACTTACTTAATGTTGAGGCAGGTGATACTTCGAAGTCAATTGAGCAAGTAGTTGAGGCGGTTGTAAGTGATTTAAAACACTGTTTAGGAATAAAATATTTCGGGAGAGATCTCAAAATATTTTTAACGACATGCGTGTTGTCAATTGGCTCACCTAAATTAAAACTAGAGTTAACAATGTCCGACAAACGTGCATAAAACGCATCAAAACATTCGGACTCAGACATGGTGATAGTTTCAAACTGGGTGGCCAAATTTTGTAACTTTGATTCTTTAACCGCGTTCGTACCCTCATGTATCAATTGGAGGACATCCTATGCCTATTTAGACGTGGTGCACGTCATAATTCGGTGGAACTCATCGGGGGTGACGGCTCTAGAAATAGCACTCAAACCACTGGAACTAAAATTAGACATTTAAAAATCACCTTTAGTCCGATCCGACACAGGTTTCAAAGAGGTGATATTATTAGCAGTGATAGTGGGAGGAGTCCACCCTCTTTCACAAAACAACCAAACACGTTCGTCAATGGGTTTTAAATGCAATTTCATACGGGCTTTCCAATAGGCATAATTGGACCCGTAAAAAATAGGCATTAGGTTATAAAAGTGATCCATCGAAAAAGTTACGATTTTGTACAAAACAGATTTTTCAAAAAAAATAATATCACGCAATTTATGCGAAAAATCGGAATACACGATAAATTAGAGAAACCTGCTCTAATACCAATTTGTAAATTGATGTGTACGATAATGATTCAAATGGATTCGCAAATTTTCAAATCAAACTTATTTAATTGGATGTCTAAATTTGCTCAAACCAAACTCTAATTTTATTTCGCACCTAAGCATGCATCTAGGTATCAAATCAAATCAATAGATTAAACCATGTGATGATTATGATGACAAACACAAATTTCAGGAAAAAAATCCTTTCGGGTAAAAACCTTTTTATTTCCATTATAATTAGTAAAAGTTGGCTTACACGGATTATAATGAAAATACAATTGACATACGAAATACTTGCAGGTGTCGGTTCATCGTCGTCAGCCCAGGAACACCGCAACACTCCCTATGACACGCAGTCGATCAACCCAACCCCTTTCGCAAGTGGCACCTATTATCAGCCCAGTACCTTCCAAGGCACCTAGTTCAGCAGCATAAAATCCTAGCAAAATATGTCTTGAGTTCCACAAAACAACTCACACAAAAGTAACTGAGATTTGTGAATTATAGAACGAAAGCTTTGAACCCTTTAAATTGTTGGAGAAGAAAACAAACACTCAAAATGTATTTTGTCAGTGTTTCTCCACACCAAAAACAAGTAGTCTGACACCCAATATATAACAAAATTGAGGCGGTGACGTGTCAGCCTAAAACTCCTGTCGTTCGAACGACATACGCTGTCCTTTGAACAAAACAACATCTCGTTCGAACAAGATACATTGTCGTTTGAACGACTGAGGCGGTGATCCCAAAATAACGTCATACTTTTAAATAACTTGGAAACCTCCAAAATTAAAACTAGATACGGGATCAAAAAATGTTTTATCAAGAAGCTTTTATGAGAAAATGTTTTTGTAAAAACCATTAATAAAAAATTCAAAAACCATTTTTTATAATTAGAAAAATATTTTAACTTTCATAAAAAATATCCCAACCCTTTTAATATGAAATGTAAATGGAACTTAAACATAATTTTACCAAAATTTATCTTGTTAGGCATGAATGTTGAAGTCCTCTTGAAATTCGAATCGTCTTTTTTAGATGCTAGCTTCCTCAATCTTTCGACGACTTGTAGCGGTATATGACGTAATTAATTGTGACGGATAATGTCCTCACACTTTCTCATCAACCGTAGCCTGTTCGTTCATTTTTGTGTTTGAACTTTGTAAGGACATTTTTTCATGTCCGTTATCTTACTGTTTTGTATGTCGTACGCCGTTACATTGGGCACGTCTCTACACGATCACATATGACGGCCCCAATCCGAATTTCGGGAATCAAGCATCCATCATCTCCGTCATGTGTCCCACATCGGCCTCAACGACTTCACGTACCATGCTTTTAGGGTCTATATGCTAGTGGTATGCAAGAGAAGTAAAATCAATGAAAGAAGTCCCGATATGGAAGTTCAAGGGCAATTTGGTAATTGTACATCCACTGTCCGGAGGATAGATCAACTGGAAAGTTGAAGAGCTTTCCTCAACAAAGATACTGGAAGAAACGGCATCTCATTCCGAGCTACGGTGAAGAAGATATGGCCCCTTGAAGATGGAGAGAATTCCTCGAAGGAATCTGACTTCTGAAGACCGGACCGATCCGCCTGCTGAGGTGAGGCCAGTGTACCCCGGATCCATAGCGAACCGATGAAGCTAAACAGCCGAACCGATCCGATGCCAACCGGATCGATCCGCCTTCAAAAAGGAACCGATCTGATGTCACCGGACCGATCCGCCTAAAGAGACCGGACCGATCCGACGAAGATAATTTCAAACAGATCGTGTTCAGATCATGTTCCGAATTTTAGGGCTCAAGTTCTCCTATTTAATTCCACTACGGGAAGTAGGGCTGTGTTTTTTTTCCGAAGTTTCCGATTTTTCCGATTTCCGATCCGATTTTTTCCGAATTTGGAATGAAATTTTAGTTTGCCGATTTCCGATTTTCCGATTTCCGATTTTTCCAAAAAAAATCGGATTGGAAATCGGAAATAATTCTGAATTTCTGATTTTCCGATTTTTCCGATCCGATTTTTCCGAAACTATGCCGATCCGATTTTTCCGATTTTTTTTCCGAATTATTTCCGATTTTTTTGAAATTATTTTCCGATTTCCGATTTTTCCGATTTCTTTTTCGATTTTTTGAAAGTTTCCCATATCCCACATCGGTTGGGAGAGGGAGAGGGCTCCAAAATATGCTCTATAAAAGGAGAGTATCCTCCTAACTTCTACACAAATGAAAATGAGCCAAATCCTCATGTGTTTACATGTTGGGTTGAGCTATTTTCATTGTTTCTTTAAAATGAGAATTTCGAGTAATCGAAAATCCATAATTTATTTTTTTTGAAATTTTGGAATTTCCGAAATTTCTGGATTTTTAATATATTTTGTGAATTTCCGATTTTTTCAGATTTTTGCCGATTTTCCGATTTTTCCGAATTCGGAATTTTTTTTAATTTTCCGAAAAAATCGGATCGGAAATCGGAATAGTTATTTTATTTCCGAAAAAATCGGAATTTTTTCCGAATAGGCATTTTTCCGATTCGATCCGGCCGAAACACAGCCCTAACGGGAAGTGTTGTTTTTCTAAGACTTCCACACACGATTTTCAGTGTAGAGAAAGCCCTAAGTCTTCATCTATTGAGTACCAATACTCTAGGTATTTTGATTCACACAAATTCCATTCATTTGTGAATCCTTTTGGTAACTCAGGAACGCAATTTTTGCAGTTCAACCCTTGTGGAGGAGACCGTTCTTCTTCTCCATGGAAGCCCTACTGGAAAGGGATAATTCCAGCCGCGACTACAGAATTCGATACCTGAGGGTAATTCTTAGTCAACTTGTATTTTCATTGTAATCCGATTGTAAGCCGTTTTCTTACAAAGTATAGTGAAAATAAATGGTTTTGCCCCTGTGGGGGATTTTTCCTTAATTGCATGTGTTTGAATGTTCTTGCTTAGATTATCATCGTATTCAATCATATACTGCTGCATGTTTAGGGTTTGTTTGTGTTAAAAGGGTTTTATATATCATTTGATCATTTGAACGCGAGCACACACGTTCTCAAATTGGTATCAGAGCAGGTTACGCTAATCTATCGCGTATTCCTTTTCCGCAAAATTTTTCTAAGATATCAATTTTCTAAAAAAAAAAATTAATTTTTGAAAAAGTGCGTGTTCAAACGGAGAAGTCATATTATAACATGCCTGTTTTTGACGGGACAAATTATGCTTATTGGAAAGCCCGTATGAGGTCGGCTTTAAAATCCATTGATGAACGTGTCTGGATTTTGGTTGAACGAGGGTGGACTCCTCCCACCGTGATTGTTGATAATGTGACCAACTTGAAACCTGACACTTCTTGAACTGATGAAGAATTTAAATGGTCCTCTTTTAATTCTAAGGGTTTTAGTGCTATTTCTGGGTCTGTCACACCTGATGAGTTCAAACGCATAATGACGTGCACCACGTCAAAAGAGGCATGGGATGTTTTATAACTTACCCATGAAGGAACTAATGCTGTGAAAGAGTCTAAGTAGCAAAATTTGACAACTCAATTTGAAACAATCACCATGCATGAATCTGAATGCTTTGATGAATTTTATGCTAGACTTTCTGACATTGTTAATACTAGATTTAATCTTGGTGAACATATTCCTAATGCTAGAGTTGTTAAAAAGATTCTTCGTTCTTTGCCTAAGCGTTTTATCCCTAAAGTCAATGTGCTAAATTCTATGGGTAATTTAAATACGCTAAAATTGGAAGAACTTGTAGGAGATCTTCAAACCTATGAGATTGACATGTTTCCCAAAACCATTAAGGCTAAGGATAATGGGATTGCTTTAAAGAATCATTTTCAGAAAAAGAAAGAAAAAGTTTTTGAGTCCAAGTCTGAATGTGATTTTGACTTAGATGACTTGGCCCTGTTTGCAAAAAATTTCAAAAGAATTCTCAAATTCAAGAAAAGTGGAAATTTCAATGATAAAAGGAATGTTGAGAAAAATATTTTTGAAAAGGAAAATGAGAAAGATTTCAAATACCCTCCTAAGATAGACAGTGAGAGATGTTTTGAATGCGATGGTAAGGGTCATAGAGCGTTTGAGTGTGCCACCCGTCTGAATAGAGAAAAGGGTAAAACTGTCCTGAATACTACCCTTTGTGACGACAGTGAGGTCGAGTCGGTGGACTCGGGAGATGAGTCACCGCATGAGCGTAACTTCACCGCGTTCATGGCAAGTCATGTGAGTACCTCCAATGCTTCTCACGACGATGAGGATGCTACGTCACAAGGACACCTCGACAGTAAGAGCGATGAGAGTGAAGGGGAGGATGAGGCAAGTGAGAGCGAGTGTGATCTCCCACGCGCTTACGCCGAGTTATATTCTGAGTTTTTTGAAACCAAGAAGCGTAATAATGCTTTAGTCCTTAGGATCACCGCTTTAGAGAAGGATTTAAGATTGTTTGGAGAGAGAGAGAGTTGTGGTGAGAATGAGAGAAATAAAAAACTTGAGAAGATAAGATGTTTTGAGTGCGATGGGACAGTGCACAAGAAATTTGAGTGTCCCGCTAAACTTAAGAGAGAGGGCAAGAAAGTTGATATGCCCACTTCTCTAAGTGATAGTGAGGATGATAATGGTGATGATAGTTTGATCCAAAAAGCCTTTAGAAAGTTGTTTATCGAGACCATGGAAATAAAAAGGACTAATAGGATCCTAGGTCTTCGGATTGGTGTGTTGAAGGGAGAGAATGATGAGCTTAAAAGGGAAAAAGGTGACTTGACCAACATGGTGTCTAGTCTGACGACACGTGTATCCCATCTCGAGGATGACCTCAAACAAGCACGGGAGGTTCAAGTCACATTAGAGAATTCACCCGAGCCTATATCCACCATTGTGAGTGAGTCCCATGGGTGTCCGTCTAGGAATGTTCATCCCAAAATTGTTGATAAATTACTTCCTAAACCGGTTTATGTTTGCTCCCACTGCAAGAAGCGAGGACATCTTAGGGAATTTTGTTCTAAGTTGGGTTTTGTGCCATATCATGCCACTTCACTCATTCATGCACATGAACCCACTCATGATACTTTGCCTGCTCATTTTGATATAGAGTTTGCACATATTCGCGAGCAAGTGAAGTTTTTGATCAAGACTACACATGATCTAGTGGAGTTGGTTCAAAAGATGTCACCATCTTTAGAAAACTCCACCGTTACTCCCGGTTGAGATCTAGTCTTGATTGCTAGCATAGGTTGTTTATCATATTTTTTTTACCTATTGCTAGCATGTATCATTAGTTAGTTTTTCATTTTTTTTTTTAAATACAAAAAGATTTTCCTTTAAGAAAAATTTTGAGAAAAGCCCAAAAAAATTTTATTTTGATAAAATTTTTGAAAAATCCAAAAAGATTTCTGTTTTTGCTACTTTTATGGATGAGCATTTAGTATAGCCAAGTCACAACTTCATTCCATATATTCATGTGACTGTTTGATAGAGATTTGAGAGGCTACATGATTTCATCTATGTGCTTTACATTGGTTGGAGTTTTTGAGATGTAATTAGTGATATCCTCCTACATGTTTGACTCCTATATCCTTTATTGCACACATACACGGCTATATTTGATTATTGCACTTGTCGATCTCATATTGGCTTGAGTGTTTCCATCTCAATTTTGTCTATACAATGTACAATATGCGATAAAACTTGACAAGATTGGAATGCATGTAAAAACCGTTTTGGTGAGACTGTGTGTTTATATAACGGGGAGGGGCTGCGAAAGGTAATCATCTATCCTTTGCGTAAAAGCCACCGTTAAAAAGGACCTAAAAAATGGAGGAATTTTAATATCCGAGGTCCAAAGAGGTTAAAAGAGCCCGAAAAAAATTTAAAGGCAATAAAAAGTAATTCATGCCAAATATGGGCCTCTTAGGTTTCACCATCAATTCTCCAAAGTTTGAGAATTTAGAATGCCTCTATTCAAAATAATATCTGAGGGAGTTTGGTTGGAGAATATAAACGGGTTTGCACTTCCTTGAAAGTCCTGAAAAAGCATAAAATCATTTTGGACGTTATTGGTGTGAAAATCATTTTGAGCTTTGATTTGTTGATTTGATTGAGTCAATATCTTATATTGTCATTCTTTTACACCAAAGGAAGCATTTGAGTTCATTCGCTAGGAATATCCAATATTCATCGTGCACATATGTCATGTTTGTATGCTTTGATTTTCCTATCGAATTTGATCACACCACTTCATTTACGCTATCATCGGCTTGGTTGCTTTGTGTTCATTCATGGTGTGATTTTATACTTGTGACATCCCGCACTTGCTTATTTGATTTATTTCTCTCATTTGTCTATTTTGGGACATCATATAAAGGGGGAGAATGAATTATCTTATTATGAGGGAGATTTGAAAGTTTGAGTTTGTTCATAAATTAGTATATATGTTTATCTCATTTCAAACTCGATATGTCACTTGGTATTTTGCTTTGTCTCATGTGTGTAGGTACTACATGGATTATCATTGGATTGCACACCCTGATGAGAAAAGCGTTGAGATTCCTGCAGAATTGAAGAGCAAACGTTGTAGTCTTATTCACTTGTACTCTTTCAGTTTTGGGTTCATGGAAGGGTAGATTTGTATAGGCATTTTTTTTATGATTGATAATTCGGATTTTTTATGTATGTACCGGCATAGACATAGGGGGAGATTTGTAAGGACATTTTTTTCATGTCCGTTATCTTACTGTTTTGTATGTCGTACGCCGTTACATTTGGCACGTCTCTACACGATCACATATGACGGCCCCAATCCGAATTCCGAGAATCAAGCATCCATCATCTCCATCATGTGTCCTAAATTGGCCTCAACGACTTCACGTACCATGCTTTTAGGGTCTATATGCTAGTGGTATGCAAGAGAAGTAAAATCAATGAAAGAAGTCCCGATATGGAAGTTCAAGGGAAATTTGGTAATTGTACATCCACCGTCCGGAGTATAGATCAACTGGAAGGTTGAAGAGCTTGCCGCAACAAAGATACTGGAAGAAACGGCATCTCATTCCGAGCTACGGTGAAGAAGATATGGCCCCTTGAAGATGGAGAGAATTCCTCGAAGGAATCTGATTTCTGAGGACCGGACCGATCCGCCTGCTGAGGTGAGGCCAATGTACCCCGGATCCATAGCGAACCGATGAAGCTAAAAAGTCGAACCGATTCGATGCCAACTGGATCGATCCGCATTCAAAAAGGAACCGATCCGATGTCACCGGACCGATCCGCCTAGAGAGATCGGACCGATCCGACGGGGATAATTTCAAACAGATCGTGTTCAGATCATGTTCTGAATTTTAGGGCTCAAGTTATCCTATTTAATTCCACTACGGGAAGTGTTGTTTTTCTAAGACTTCTACACGTTTTTTCTGAGTTCCAAAACTCTAAAGTCTTCATGGTATTTGAGTCCATTGATTCATACATTTGATTCACACAAATTCCATACCTTTGTGAATCACTTTAAAACCCAAGAACGCACTTTTGCTGTTCAACCCCTTGTGGAGGAGACCGTTCTTCTTCTTCATTGCAGCCCTACTGGAAAGGGAAACTTCCAGCCGCCAGCCCTACTGGAAAGGGATATTTCCAGCCGCGACTACAGAATCCGATACCTGAGGGTAATTCTTAGTCACTTGTGTTTTCATTGTGATCCGATTGTAAGCCGTTCTCTTACAAATTATAGTGAAAATAAATGGTTTTGCCCCTGTGGGGGATTTTTCCTCAATTATGTGTGTTTGAATAACTCTTGCATGATTTCATATTGTTTCAATCACACCTAGTTGCATGTTTAGGGTTTGTTTGGGTTAAAAGGTGTTTAATATATAATTTGATCATTTGAACGCAAGCGCACACGTTCTCAAACTTTATAGTAATTTATATTTTTTGTAACTTGTAACTGAATGTTGTAGTAAAGTTTATTTAATACCAATCTTATGCATTTTTCCATTCCTTTATGCCAATCATGTGTTATATTTGTCTTATCTTACCTGTAATGTTGGAAATGATGAGACCCCCAATTTAAAAAACTTACCAAAAGTAATTTCCTTATTGATGCGGAATAAAGATGGCCCAACGAAACAATAACATAAGCCAAATTTTAATTTCTTTCAAATTAAAATTAAACGAACTCAAGGTGACATTAAATTAATCAACAAATTAATTTTCACTTAAACAACTTAATTCAATCTAAGTCCTAGAAAATTTCCTAACAAAATAATTAATCCGTTTTTGCTATTTTAGGCCAAACATCAAATTAAAGTTAATGACTTGAATTAAATTAACATATACCCAAATTAAATTTTAACAAAATTAAGCAAGTAGAGATTTAAACCAAATTTTATCTCTTTACCTAAGCATGCATCTAATGTGAATTTTGCAAAAGATAAAATAAATAATTAACCACTACGCCGCGATGTACAAGGAAAAACCCACAACAGTGAACGACCTTAGACGATCCAAGCCTTAAGTCCACTAAGTATGGTATTTTTACATGTACAAGACAAAAGACTTACGACTCCCTTCAAGCCCCTGATGCGTCTTCTTGTACCAACCTCCGCTTAGTTGACAATCTCAGACTCAACCGGAACCTTGGAATCCACCAATGAGGATTTAGGAACAACCGTCAACCACACATGGTGCCTTTCACCATGTGACGATCCCGCAACCAAAACAAGACTTCTTCTTTGAGGGATGTAGAAGTAAACCCAAACGAACTCTTTAACTAAGTAGAGTAAAAACCGGTGCCAAACAGTCCAAGAAAGATATATATATATATACAGACAGGCTCATGTGCGGACTTCCCGTGCGGACTTTGTCCTTATCCCGAAAGTGGTCCCCTCGTGGTCCCAAAGACTTTTGTCATTTACTCTAGATGGTCCCCCTCTTGTCTTATACTAAAACCTTAGTTTAAGACTATATAATTAAAAGATTTATAATTTAGACCCAAAATTGGTATCAAGACCTTAAAGATTTTAGAACCTCACCAAATTCCTACCAAACCCTAATTCTGGTATCAGAGCCATAAGACGTTCCTTTTAGACTAAAAGTAAAAAGACTTTAATGCCCTTGGGATTTATCCCACGCATTTACCAAGATATTTTTGGATCCAACCGAGACTACCAACCTATACCCATAACTGATTTAGACTCAGAAGGTTGTTTAACCACACACATAGACGGTTGTTCACATATTGAACATATCCCAGCCAAACACGCAGACAGTAGACAAGTTACTGCTAGCGCTATTAATAGCATAATAGACCAAAATAAGTGTATACTGCTTATATTAAGACAATTAATAAAAGACACTCAAACTTTAGAAACAGAGATAAAAAATATCTCTAAAAGATTATTAGACATAGATAATCAAATCCCAATAGACTTTATACACGTGTTACAAGAAATAAATATTAAGACTAATCATATAAAAGTCCTTAACAAAGACATTTTAGAAATTAAGACTTTAATTAAAAATCAAGACAGTGAGTTAATTAAACTTACTAAAGAACAAGCTAAGCTTATCCCTAGACTTGATAATTATCTTCCTAATGGAGATAGTTAGATCAGACTGGAATGAGGTATCAAAAGACCTCTCCATTCAGACCTTATCAGAATTTTTATCAAAGAATTTTAGAAAAGATAAATGATGGTAGATTTTATTACAAGATAAATGAAAATGAGATTGCCAACGCGGCTAAGGCGACTAGACTTATATTAGAAATATTAAATTTAATTTCTACATCCATAGCAGCTACCCAATACTATAATAGTAGCTTTGTTAAAGACTTGCATTTAGACTTAAAGGCTAAGACAGAAGGATTAACTACCTTCTACACAGACTTTGTTAAATTCCAACAGAATTTAGCAAATTACCTTAATAATATGGAAAAACATAATCTATCTAAAATGGATAGTATTATTAATGAACTTAGACTAAACATGGCCCAAGTAGAAGAAAAATACGGTGAAATTATAAACGGAATTAAGGCCGTATATAATAAACCATCCCAAGCAGAAATAGACTCTCCTTTTATTCTAACTAGGTTAGATAAAATTGAAAAGACCGTAGAAGCCATAGAAGTTAGGACTATGCAACAACTAGAAAAATATAATGAAGTAAAATACTATATCACTAACGTTGGTAAAACCATCGTTAATTCTCTAGCTAGACATAGTGAAGAAACTTCTGAAAAGATTAGAAAAGAGAATAAGAATATTAAGGAAGAAATCCTTAATCAGATAAAAAGACAAAAAGATTATTCAGACTTCTTAGAAAGAATTGAAAAAAGACTTGAACAAAAACAGGCATCCACCTGTAAATTTAAAGAAACTCCTCCCATAGAAACTAGAGAAAGGAATACCATAGGTAGACGAGTCATAAATGACGGATTATATAAGACTAGCAAGATACCCAGCTCTATCCCAAATATTGGACAGAGTAATCATATGCTCCAAAGACTTAAGGATTCATCCTCCAATGTTAGGACATGGTGGAAGGAGAGAAATTTCACCAATCCTCTCCAATGGAAAGAATGGGGTGAAGTTGACTGGAAGATTGTTGAAGACTCCATTCATAATGGACAACTTCCAGTCGTTAGATACATAGACTTGTTTAAAGAAGGTGACACTCCTAAGACCCCCAATTATAACATGACCTACCATTGTAAAAATCATGTGTTAGACAAATCCTATACTGAGCTCCAAGTATTTGACTCAGAATGGCTTAATTCTAGAGGAACTGATAGGAAGTTCCAATTCCTAACCTTTGGACTCTTTCAAGGAAGAATCCAAGGATTACATAGACCCCAGAATAATATCAACATATTATGTTGTTTAGTAGACAAAAGATGGAAGGACTTTGAGAAAAGCCTTATTGGGATAGCCCAATTAGAAATGTCAGACAACATTGTATACTTTAATGTCATTCCGGCATTTACAGTAACCGTAGACACAGCCAAACATTTTAAGTTAATCTTATATGCTAGTGGCTATGAAGACTATATTATCCCAGACGCTAATATAAATATAGAATTTCAAAGCTATGTGAAATTCTCCCAATTTCCTTATGAAGGAATGCAATCGGGAATTCCTAGCGGAAGACTAAATGAAGAAATCTTAGTTATAACCAATGTGTCAGACTATAATCATACTTACAGTATTAAGAATATTGGACCTATGAAAGTGAAAGCTAAAACGCTCTGGCAATTGCCAGAATTTCAAGAAACTAAGACTATACAAAATAAACCCTTGTTTATTAATCAAGACGACGTCACTGGAAATGTTACCATCCAGTTTGGTCCCCCTAAGATTGCCAATAAGAATATCCAGACCGAAGAAATTAGATTTAGGAATATGGGAGAAGCCATAATCAATGATCCTTCAGAAGGAGAATGTAGTAGTAAGACTAGTGCTAGTTTACTTAGACAAGCTCCGATAATTAGACCTACAAGATCATTTGAACAAAAAGACTTAGTTAAAGAAAAAGCTAGAATCCAAAACTTTGGACATGAACCCTCAGAATTGGATATGAAGACATTTAAAGATAACATTAAGAAAAGTCACTCTGTTAGATTTCAAGAAAGGGAAAGATTTAATATGATAGCCCAAGACCGCATATTAAAATTAAAAGATCTAAGAATACTAAAGAACTTCTTAGAAACTTAAGACTAATAGAAGAAGGAGAACAAAGATTAATGCCAGCTACACAAGTTGAACCTAGTAAACAAGAGATATGAAGTAGTAGTAGGCTAGAAGACGCTCCTAGACTTTTTAGTAAACCAATAGGAATAAATATTCCTATATACTCAAGCACCGTAGTTAAGAATAAACCCGATTACATAAAAGACTTTCCAACTAGTGACAAGAGTTTCACTCCCGTTAAGACTATGGCAAGCCAAGACATAAATCCAGTAGGTATATACCTTAACTTAGACAATGTGCAAGATAGGAAGAAGGCCTTAGACGAATGGCGTAACCAGATGAACATGTGTTTTGCATCTAATGAACAATGGGATGCAAGTTCATGTAAGCAGTACGCTGAGCAATCCATTAGAGGTATTGCAAAAGATTACTTAGATAGTTTAAGAAAGGCTACAGATGAAGACTCCTTAGTTAATTTTGAGAAGATGAAGGAAAACCTAGAAGAAAGATCAATTGAAGAATATATTCAATTGTTCACTTCAGAATTCATTGGAGCTGGACATCTAGCTCAGATCAATGAACAAGACCTAGCAAAAACTAAGTTAGCCCTCCTTAGCATTTGCAAATTAGATAAGATAAATGAATATAGAAATAATTACGAACAGCTATATTACCAAATTAAAGAATTTGGAGAAACCTTAAAAGATGAATACTTTAGAAAGATACCAGCCATAGGACAAATCCTAATTAATGAATATAGGAATTGGCCAGGTATAGCTGGAGTTAAGAATAACTCCCTGGGTGAAAGAATCAATTTCGCCAAAGACTATATCATATCTAAAAGACGTGATATAACCCAAGGAAAGTTGATAGAAGAGACTTTCAAGAAAATCCCTCCGATCAAAGACGAAAGAGACATCGCTCCAATCCAATGGGGATGTGGAAGTGAATCTAAGAAATTCAAAAAGAAAGTAGAATGGAAACATAGGAAGTTTAAGACTAGACCTTTAGGATTGCCAAAGAAGTATAAATTTAGACAATCTACTACCTTTAGGGAAAAGAATCCTAAGACTAAGAAAAATAGATTTAACCAAAGAATATACTTTAAGAAGAATACTAGTAAGTATAAGAAGGTCCCTAATTATAGGAAAGAAAAAGATGTAGCTCAATCTAAGACTGCCACCAAAGAATGTTGGACTTGCGGAAAAGAAGGACACTTTGCTAAAGACTGCACTAATAAGAAAGATAAAGAAAGTATTAAGATTATTAATACAATATTAGACTATGCAGATCAAGAAGAATTAGATATCCTATATGCTATAGAAATATCAGACATAGAAGATGATGATAACACTAGTATCTATAGTGTTTACACAGACAGTGATTCAGAAGACTATAGTGATACTGATGAGTATGAAGAGTCTCAGGATACCCTAGACTTATACATGATGCAGACTAATCAAGATGATCCAGATAATGAATATATAGATTTTGAAGATGCTTGGTTGACATGACTCAGAATGTGTCTCTAAAGTGTGTACTCTCTAGGCTCAAGTGCAAGCCTGTCGTTCAAGTAATAATCCGACAAGTCGGGTATCGATCCTCAGGGAAAAAGGACAACAAGAGTTGTGATGACGGGATAAGATGGAGGAATCCTAACGATGACTCTAAGCAGGAATGAAAAGATTGATTTTTGGTTTTTGGGATTGATTAAACTAAATGCAATTATGAAATTATGATGAAAAATGCAACTAACTAAATTATCTAGATTAAGAATGAAGGATTGAATTGAAACTTTTAACTAAATGATGAGAAAATAGGATGGGAATACAATCCCCCAACCCTAGTGTAATGTAGTGACAACGTCAATCATAAATTTATCCGATTAATTCAAACCCGGAATTTAGTACTCCCAAGCATTATGTATACGAGGTTCAAGTCCGCGTCATACCTAATCTGAGGATGAGTAAATCGGTATCGCAGTAATTACTCTCAAATTGTACTCTAAATCATCACGAGTACCCATAGGCAAACGAGATATAAAGATCTACAATTCTTATGAAATTACGCGATACGATTTAAATTATTCATTAAATTCAGCGGATCGACGTTATACACATGCACTAACACATCAGGTTGGGTTCATGCATCCCAACCTTAAAAAACCTAGCCGGACATGTTAATTTGACTAATGCATGAAATAATGACGTTGCACGTGTAGGAATTCATGATGAAACTAACTAGAAGCATGTAAATACGTATTATGAATGCGAAAACAAGTTGAATCAAATAGGAAAACAAAGCATGCAAGAATAATCAATAAGAAACAAGAATCTTGAATTAAAACTAGAAAAGCAAACCCGAAACAATGAATTCTTGAAGTAATTTGTGCCCTTGATGATCCTAGATGTTCCTACTTGTTATGGAGCTTTTACATGAATGAAATCTGAATAAAAAGAGTCCTAATGACTAAATATATAGGCTAAGGGTCGTTTAGAAGAGTCCCCAAAACATAAAACTCTTTTGGCTAAAAGATAAGCACAAAATAAAAATCCCGTATCTGCCAATTTGTCACACTTAGAAAGCGTGACTAATTTCGTAACGGATCTGGAGCGTGACTAATTTAGCAACGGATCTGGAGCGTGACAAATGGGCGGACCGGTTTTTTTCCTCAACTTCGGTTCGGTTTGGGTCTGACAGCTTTTTTCTTGAATTTCTTCTCAACTTCAAATGGGCATAACTTCTTCACCGTAACTCGGATTGAGGTACCGTTTTTTCCAGTGTTCTTGTAATTGAAAGCTCTTCAACTTTCCAGTTGGCCCCACCTCCGGACTAAGGCTACAAAATTACGAAAATGCCCCTCAACTCCCCGATTCTTGGTTTCTTTCACTATTTTGAGTTCTCTTTAGCACTAACTTGCATGAAATATCTGTAAAACACATAAGAGATACACAAAATACGAAATACTTGCCAAAAAGGGTTAGTATCATAGATATGAGATAAATCCAAGCTATTTACACCGCACGGGATCATAAAAATACAGAAATTAAGGGGATAAATGTGAAGAATTTATGCCTAATCATTGGTATAAGTGTATATTAAGCCCCTTTTTGAAGAAAAGATGGTCTGTTAGTAATCCTGAATTACTAACCTATATACCTAGATGCTATTTTGATGAAAGACATTACTGCACATTTGAGATGAAATGTTGCAAAAAAGACTTTACATGCGTAGAATGTTTTGAGATTATACAGACAAAATTATTTATGATTTGTATTATTTGTCAAATGCACTACCATGAAGACTGTTGGAGAACTAGATTTAGAGCAATTTATACTAGCCAGTATGACGCTCAAATAGACTTAGACATTAAAACATATTATCAAGATATTGTTAAAAATATAGCCAAAAGATTGCAAGAAAAGGAAGACTTCAAAGGAAAAGGAATTTCCTATGATTTAGAAGAATACCATTCTGACAGTAGTTCAAAAGACCAAATACCCTTAGATTTTATAGATAAACCTCAGAAAGGAATATCTATTTTAGAAAATAACAATTTAGGAATTTCCTACTAAACCGCATGCTTGTTTTGTAGAATTGTTTGTTCAACATAAAGACTATCCTAAAAGACTTTCAGTCTTTATAGATACAGGGTGCTCTCAGAGTATTTGTAAGGCTAATGCCTTCCCTGAAGACTACTTTTTAGAAAGTACTCAAGAAATCTATGGTAAAGTGGCTAATGGATATCCATTTACCTTATATTTCCAGACTATTCCTATTTATTTTAAATTAGGAAATCAGACCAACAAAACCGTTAATCATCG
Source organism: Sambucus nigra (assembly GCA_949130495.1). Classification (NCBI taxonomy): domain Eukaryota; kingdom Viridiplantae; phylum Streptophyta; class Magnoliopsida; order Dipsacales; family Adoxaceae; genus Sambucus; species Sambucus nigra. Next base: position 213,962,556 of record OX422214.1, on the reverse strand, counting down.
ATTTTGGATAATGGACCCTCGTCCTAGTTTCACAGGAAACATTATTTTAGGACAAGAATTTATTAGTAAATATCATCCTTATACTCAGTATAACGATAAGATATTAATTAGTGACTAAGAGGAATTTAATATTAAAGCTCCTCTAATAGATCATAAGACTGCCTTTGACCTTATGCAGGTCAAGCCCAATTATAGACCCATAAAACATCAGAGTTCTTCAGCTGAGCATGGTGGACCTAGACCTACAACCCAACAAGAAGCCTTAGATATTACTAAACCCTTATAAAAAGAGTGTAAGTGTCCAGACCAAAAGTGTTATAAGCAAATAGCACTTATACAACAAGATATTTTAGATCAAGCCCAGCAGACCTTATTGCAGATTCAAGCCATATCCAAACAGAAGAAAATGGATATAGAAGTAGAAAAGGAAAAGATAAGACAACTAGCCGAGCCTACTTTAGGAGAAAATCCCATCGCTAAGTGGGATAAAGACCAGAGTTATTGTGAAATCATCCCTATTAACCCAGATGCCACTATTAATGGTGGAACCAATAAGAAAGGATACTCACAAGAAGATAGGGAAGAATTCAAGAAAGACATAGACGAAATGCTTAAGTTAGGCATTATTAGAGAAAGTAAGAGTAGACATAATAGCCTGGCCTTCTATGTTCAAAATGAATCTGAACGTAAAAGAGGAAAAAGACGTATGGTTATAGATTATAGACAATTAAATAAGAATTGTGAATTTGATTCTTATAAGATACCAAACAAGAATAATTTGATTAATTTAATCGAAGATAGAATTATATTCAGTAAGTTTGATTGCAAATCAGGCTTCTGGCAAATTAAGATGCATCAAGACAGTATTACTTGGACAACCTTTAGTGTGCCCCAAGGAAAATACGAATGGCTAGTCATGCCATTTGGATACTTGAATGCTCCTCAAGTGTTCCAAAGAAGAATGGATAATATATTTAGACCTTATTCAGAATTTTGTCTCGTTTACATAGATGATATTCTTGTAGCTAGTAAGACTGAGATAGAGCATGTAGACCATCTTAAAAAGATTATTCTAGAATTAGACAAACATGGTATTGTTATTTCCGAAAGGAAAATGCAATTATTTCAGACTGAGATAGACTTTGTGGGAATGCATATTAATAAAGGAAAATTATCATTAGCAGAACACATAACCAAAAATATTCTTGAGTTCCCAGACCAACTCAAAGATATAAAGCAATTACAATCATTTTTAGGATTGCTTAATTGTGCTGCAGACTTTATTAAAGATCTTGCTTCAAAAAGACAAAGCTTAACATCCAAATTAAAAGGAACAGACAAAACTAATCCCTTTTATTGGACTGGAGACGATTTTAATATAATAAGACAAATTAAAGATGCAGTAAAGAACATTCCTTTACTTGAACTGCCTAATGCAGAAGACCAGTTTATAGTAGAAACAGATGCCTCTGAAAAGCAATGGGGAGCAGTATACTTTGCCATTGATCATCAGACAAAAAAGAAGAAACTTTGTAGACATAGTTCTGGAACCTTCACAGACCCAGAAACAAGATACACTGCCCATGAAAAAGAAGTTTTAGCCATAGTAAGGGCAATAGAAAAATATATGTTGTTTCTTAGACCTAAACATTTTACTGTTTATACTGACTCTTCTTATGCAGTAAAATTTAGAGATTTAGACTTGTCCAAATCGAGGACTAATAGACTCATTAGATGGCAACAATTGCTTAATAGTTATGACTTCTCTGTCATTCATATTAAGGGAAGTAAAAATACCATTCCAGATATTATATCAAGAGAGCCAATGTTTGCTAACACTAATATAATTACATGTTTTATGTTGCAAACAGAAGACCCAGAAGACATGAGTTCCTCTGGAACAAATAGACTGAACAGGGAAGACGTTGCAGACTATCTTAGACGCGTAAGACCAAATGCTGGTGTAACGCAAAGACAGACTCATATTCAAGACTCTCAAGAAAGACCAATCCTAGAAAACTTTGATAATATCTTAGTTCCTCCTGGAAAATCTAGACAAGAGATTATTTCTCAAAATAGACTCATTGGGAAGATGTATTTCCCCCAATATAGACCTGATCAAAGATACCCAGACTTGATCAAGTTTAGACGAGAATTCTCAGAAGATGAAAATACCCTTGTAGATGCCATATGGTGGAACGTGAAGAATAGACTTTGGATCAAGTTCAAACAAAATTTGGTAGCTATTGCCAGATTTATGAGAACTCAAAGACTTGCAGTTACCCAACTCAGTGGTACTTCTATACCTAGACCTCAGACTCAAACCTATGCTCAGACTCTTGGAGAATCCTCCAAAGCTAGACCCACTGATAATTTTTGTTATCAGAAAAAGACCTTTAAGACTAAGATTGTTATACCTTTTGGTCATAATAATCTTCCATCAACAGAAGACTATAAGAAAGAATCTAATAGCATTATTGAACATTTCAATATGTTATTATCTGAGACTAATGGAGATGCCTTAATAATAAAAGGTTTCTTCAAAGACGTTCCAAAGATTTATCTTGCTGGGAAAGCAGAAATTGCCCAGATAACCTTAGCAGACTATGGGTTCATTAGACTCATCCAAATTGAGACTATAGAAGACTCTGTTGCTCTTGGAAAAATAGTCCATGAGTACGTTAAAAAGGTAGAAGATTTCCTTCCCCTATTTGCTAGAATCTATCAGATTGCTCCAAGTTCCTGCGGAGGAATGAGGGTGGAAGGATTTAGACTTGTTAGATTTTTTAATTATACATTTGAAGATGTTGAGATCCTATCTGAAGACGAGACTAAAGATTTAATTATTGATAAGTCCAAACTCCAGATCGCTCAAGCAATGGAAACAATTGAGATCATGGAATTATTAACAGGAGAAGACAGGTGGTACACTGCCTACCACAAAGAAGACTTGATAATCCAAGCTGATGAGCCATTCAATGGAAGGCTCAAGAAAGAATCCAAAGAAATGGTAGAGATAGCTTTGCCAGCCAGCCTTAGAACGGTAGGCCTTATTGATGAATTTTTCAATAATACCCTCCCAAATCAGGTCAAGACAGAAGAAGACACAGACTCGACAAAGAAGGGCCCCTCAGTGGTGGACGAATTATTAAAGACAGAAGAATCATTTGCCTAGACCTTGCTTTCAATAAAGAAAAAAGACCCATGCCCCACATGGACCACTAGACTGATGAAAAAGATGAAGACTTTGTTTGATCCTCTTGCATTATTACAAAACGACAAGACTCATGATGAAGACTTGGCACGCCTTTCTTTTCGTAAAAAAAGAGGTCCCCCCAAGTTATCAAAAGACGATAAAAGCTTGTAGACCCAGCTAATATAGACTCTGAAGACATTATTGCTTTATTAATTATGCTTTCAACCGGATTGCTTTTGATAGCCGGTTTCCAGTCAATTGTAAGTGCCCTTGTGCTATAAAAGGGAGCGTCCATTTGTGTTTTAGACATGAGGAGTTAGAGAGTGAGAGATTTTTAGACTTTGAGAGAGAGTATGCTTGTAGAGAGTAATATGTATATGAGTGAGTAAACCTCTCATAGTTAGGGGAGAGGGGGGAGTTGTATTTACTTATGCAATGCAATAAAAGTGTTTTCTTTTCCAGAAATCTCTTATGCTAAGTTGTTATTATTGTCCAAATTGTCTCCAACTTTCTGTTCATAGAGAACTATTGTGTGGAACCTCTGGTGTAGTACACAAGGTGCTATACTGGTGAACCGCCGTCAGGTGCCGATTAGTCGTGAGCCGTTAGCCAGGGTGGGCGTTAGGCGTGAAGGCGTACAGGCAGGAAACGGGTCAGCCGCCAAAGTAGTGGATTGAGGTGCGACACATAAAGAGAGAGTTGTAGGAGGCCGAGACCGGAGAAGAATAGTAACAAAGCTGAAGAGACAAAGGGAAGAAGATAAAGATATTGCAGACCAGAAGGAAGGTATAAACTCGAACCAAACCCTTAACTATTTTACATATTATTGTTTTAAGAAAAAATCTTATATGAGCTTACAAATCACTAAAGACTTTTTAGAATTTGTTAATCAAACAAGTTTAGACTTAACTAGAGAAATTCAAGACTGAACTCTTACAGACCCTAAAGATAAAGAACTTATAGAATCTGCTTTAGTATATGCAGGTGGTACTTTTAAATACATAGACCAGATCATTGAGTGGTTAGGAAGAGAAGTACCTAGAAGAGAAATAATTAGAACATGGATCCGAGATCTCTTTAGACAAAAATTAAGAACTGAAGATTTTGCAGAAGAACTATCAAGACCTGAAAAATATCAAGAATACACTAGGATACTTGAAGACAATATAGACGTATTAAAATTTGTTAGACGTAAAAGGTTAGCTGAAACAAAGGCTACTTTAATTAGAGCCGGAGGAATCCGTCCTCTCCTTAAAAACGTAGAGACAGCTGCCCCTAGAACATACCGTAGATTTTTGTCATCTTATGGTGATAATAATTTAGACGAATTTATAGATAACGATATAATTGATATTGTTAATCAAATATATAAAGAAACTAGACAGATAAACCCACGATACCGTATAAGGTATTTAAGACTAGAATATTTTCTAGCAAAACCTATTTCAATTTCTAGACTCCCAGAAGAAACTATTTATATAGATAATCCTCGCTATTCAGAATTCCAGTACGATAGTGACGGAAGAAGTTTAAGAAGTAGCAGCAGCCCTGAAACTTATACACTTAGATTCCAGATTAATTAAGCATTAAAATAAGCTTAAAAGACTTTAGAAATCATTGGGGTAAGAATTAATATTCCCCAAAACTTAGAAGAAGTTAAAAGACATTGCGGTCCCAAAAGGTGGTCCTAAATAGACAAAACGGTCCCTAGATAATTCTTGGACGGTAGCGGTCCGTAAACTAGGTCCGTATACGATCCTGCCTCTCTCTCTCTCTCTATATATATATATATATATATATATATATATATACGGTAACTTGGAATAAACAAACTATGGGTGTAAACTAAAGTGTTTTTGAGTAATGTTCTTGAAAATGCTAACACTTGAAACATGAACTTTTGAACTTGGAAATTTTCTCTCTCAAAAATTTTCTCTCAAAAAGGTGTTTCGAAAATGTCAAAAGTTAGTTTTTCAAACTTGGTTCCCGCACATATAACTTCTGTCAAGAGTTAGTGGATAAAAGGAAGTGGGAACATGGGGAAAAATTGCCAAAAAAATTCCCGTCAGAAATCTCGTTCGAACGAGATATACGTTCGAACGAAGTCTTGTTCTAACGACACTTCTAACGAAGTTCCAGTGGCCAAGTGGGAATGTTCGTTGGCAAACTCGTTCGAATGACATTCTCGTTCGAACGAAAAACTCGTTCGAACGACAATATCGAACGAACTTCCAGAATGCTTAAAATTCTATTTTTAGCCCAAAAACTTTATTTTAAAGTTTTAAAGACACCTTCTGAAAATAAACCTCAGTTTAAACAAAAATTACACCCAATAAAAATTGTTCTAAGCTCCTATATAAATATGTAATGCATTCATACCTTAGGAGTAATTGGAACTAATGTTGTTGATGTAGAAACGAGACACAATAAACCCGGCATATAGCGAGGCTTGAAAATCTTGGCCGCTACATCTTCAACTAATACGTCATAGGCTTAAATGGATAAGCATGAACACTATCCTATGACTCAAATGTTTTTGTCCGGAATTGAGCCAACACAACATTGAGACTCAATCCGAGACTTGTGTCCTTACATGTAAGATGTGCCGTCACACTACCTTAGGCCTAAAACAAAATATGGAAAAAAAGGCATCTGGTTTAAGGGCAATCCACCCATTCAGGATTTTATCCGACCAAGTCGGGTTCATCTGATGCCTAGGGATCGCCCGTAGGGCTTGTGCTTGCCTAAGAAATTCATGAGGCCGTTTTTTTAATGACAAAGATGTAAAGGCCTTAAGTTTAATTGTAATGAATAAATTTACAATTATAATTAAGCTAAGGTAACTCTGATCGGTGTTTGATTGTTAATGCGAAATATGAGCTTGTCACCTTGGAACAATGCCAGATAAATAAAAAACTAAGTAATTGAGCTGATAACTTGGATCATTATTAATGATTCAGAATCAAACTGTGAGCATCATAAGTCTTGAAATGAAAATGTGCAAAAACTAAACATACTGGAAATAAAATTAAAAATAAAATTACTTGAGGTTGGTCGCATTACAGGCTCTCGGTATCTCTCTGTCCGCCATTGTTTCCAAGTGATAGGCCCCCGCCCTATGCATATTATCTATGATCAATTTGAATGGTCCTTCCCAGTTGGGTCCTAACTTGCCATCCGAGGGCCTTTTGGCTATGCCATAGAATTTTTCGAGGACATAATTCCCTACCTAGAAATTTCCTAGATTATCCCCTTTGTTGTACTATTTTTCCTACTATTGCTGGTAGGAGGCCAGCTTGATTATGTCATGTTCCTTCCATTCTGATGTTAGGTCAAGCTCACTGCTAAGGTCCTTATCGTTTAGTCCTTGTTCGATAATGTTTATCCTCATGGTTAGAAGACCAGCTTCAAGTGGAATCATAACTTCCATTCTATAAGTTAGAGTGAAGGGCATTTCCCTAGTTGGTCGTCTTGACATAGTGCGATACGCCCGTAGAACATGAGGAAGCTTGTCCACCGAAGCACCTATCTCTTTTTCCAGCCTGTTTTTTAAGCCGTCAAGCATCATTTTGTTGGAGGCCTTTGCTTGGACATTGCTTCGGTGGTACACCATAAAACTGAGATGGCATTTAATTCTATGGTCATCACAAAGATCTTGGAAGCCACTCTCAAATTATGTACCACTATTCGTTATGATTGTCCTGGGTACCCAAAGAGAGTTATAATGTTCCTCCAGACGAACCCGATTATATCAGCATCTCTGATGTTCAACAGTGGTTCAACCTTAATCCACTTTGTGAAATAAACCATACTGACCAACAAGTACTTACGATTTCCTAGGTGCAGTAGGGAGTGGACCTAAAATGTCTAGCCTCCACTGCACGAACAACCATGGACTAGTTAGGGACTTCAGGATGTTGATCGATTAATGAAGCATATGAGATAAAGTTTAGCATTTTCACACTTCTGAGCATAAGTACTTGCGTCTTTCTACATATACGGCCACCAATAGCATTCTTTAATTGCTCGGAAGGCCAAAGATCTTCCTCCAGCGTAGCTCCTATAAATTCCATCATGATCATAGAGGACTTGGTCGACTTGTTTTTGGATGGACACATTGGAAGTAGGAGCATATGAAGGATATCTATAAAGTTTTTCCGTAGGTCTAAGGTAAAAGCAAGCAGTTTTTACACTGATTTGATGAGCTTGATTTTTATCAGTCAATAAAGTGTTATTCTGTAGGTAAGCAATGATTGGAACCTTCCAGCTTGGACATTTTTCAATGGAAAGAACATGCTTGGAGGCCAAAACTTTCGCAATTCTAGGTTTAGCGAGGAACTCCACTTCAATCATTCTCTTGAGAATGGAATTTACTGCTAAATTTAGGGCTGCTAAAGCATCTGCATAACCGTTGTTCTCCGGGGGGAAGTATTGAATGTAGACTTCCTCAAACTTTGATATCAACTCGTGAACCACCTATTGATATGCTTACATCCTTTCATCCTTAGCATTGAAGTAGCCACTGACTTGGTTCGATACCAACATAAATCACAATACACTTTAAGGTGGTTTTCCCCCAGTAAGTGAGGCTTATGCAATCCAACTATAAGTGATTCGTACTCAACTTCATTATTTGAGGCTTCAAAGCCTATCCTGATCCCTTTCTTTCTTGATCAAGGCATTTTCCAGCGTTACAAGAATAATTACCACTCTTTCCCCTTTAAAATTAAAGGCGTCGTCCACGTATAATATCCATTTCATAGATTGATTCAACTCGTGATCTTTTAACTAGTCGACAACTTATGGATCATCAGGGGTCCCTTTTCCTATAAATTCTACTACGAAGTCAACCAACACTTGTACCTTGATAACTATTCTTAGTTGGTAGTGTATATCAAATCACCTGATCTCTATTTACCATTTTGACATATGTCCAGATAGGTTGGCTTTGCAGAGAAAAACTTTAAGAGGGAAATATATAATGACTATGAGAGAGTGGGCATCAAAGTAATGCTATAATTTTTGGGATGCAATCACCAATGCATAAGCCAATTTCTCCAGTGGTAAGTAGTGTTAATCAATGTCCAGGAGCATCTTTTTGATGTAGTAAATGAGCATTTATTTCTCTCTTTCTCGTAAACTAAGAACAAACTGACTACGTGGCTTGAAACTGTAAGGTAGAGGTAAAAAGGATCCCCAATATATGTAATTACTAATAATGGGGGGTTTGCTCAGGTAAGACTTGATTTCTTTAAGTGAGTTTGAATATTCGTCATTCCAGGTAAGGCCCATTTCCTTTTTAAGCAACTGAAAAATGGTCTGCAATGATCGAATGTCTTGGAGATGAAAAAGTTTAAGTTTGTGAGCATCCAGGTCAGGTTTTGGATCTCTCACGACATCTTCAGTGGCTGAACATTATTGAACTCTACTATCTGATCGGGGTTTGCTTCCATCCCCCTCTTATTGACCAGATAGCCAAGAAACTTTCCTGATTGGACCCTGGATGAGAACTTGCTCACACTAAGCTTCATCTGGTAATGCCTGAGAATTTCAAAGGTGTCTACCAAATCTTTGAGGTGGTCGTCTTTGCACTTGATCTAAATGAGCATATCGTCAATGTATACCTCCATCGTCTCCCCTATTCGTTACTTAAACATCTTAGTGACCAATCTCTGGTATGTGGCTCCAATATTCTTAAGGCCAAAAGGCAAGACCTTATAACAGTACAGGCCCAGGGAGATAATGAATGAAGTCTTATCCTGGTTAGGAACAAATAGGGGAATCTGGTGGTACTTTGAGTAAGCATCCAGAAAACTCATTCGCTCGTGCATTGCTGTGGCGTCGACCAAATGGTCTATCTTTGGCGGGGGAAGCTATCCTTGGGTCAAGCCCTATTAAGGTTGATAAATTCTACATAGACTCTCCAACTTCCGTTGCTCTTGCAAACTACTACTAGGTCTAATATCCACTTTGGGAATTAAACTTCTTTGATGGACTTGCCTCCAGAAGATTCCTTACTTCCGTTTTCACTGCCTTTTCCTTCTCTGGATTAGTGTGGTGAGACTTATATATGATCAACTAAAATAATAGATCCATGTGAAGATGATGGCAAGTGAGTGTGGGATCAATCCCTGACATGTCGTATGGCTCCCAGGCGAAAGTGTCTAGGCTTTATTTTAGAAACGTTATCAACTCCTCCCTTCCCTAGTTGGACAAAGTGGTGTCGATTAGAAACTTCCTCTCCGGCCAGTTTGCTTAAAAAACTACCTCCTCCATATACTCCATAAGTTTTTCAGTTAGGTGGATCCTTGTCTCTTACACCCCTGGTCGGCCATGCCTTAGTTGTTATTTAGAAGGAGTGGCTCCATCTTGGGAAGTCTCGGGGGTGGTATCCTTTTCCTTCTCCTTCTCCTTCTCTTATTTGGGCCTGATGACAATAATGTAGCATTTTTTAGCAATAGCTTGATCGCCTCTGATCTCCATTATTCCCCGATCTATGAGACATTTGAGTTTTTAGTGGTAGGTTGAAGGGGCTGCTCACATAGCGTAAAGCCACCCTCTGCCAAGGATGGAGTGATAAGGTGAATTAATGTCGACCACTAGAAATTCAACGAGTTTTGAAATGTTCCTTGCCCTCACTGGTAGGACTACCTTCCCCAACGACATGGTCATCTTTCCTGCAAAACCGACTAGTGGGACAGTCGCTTCCTTTAAATCTAACATCTTTAATTTGAGCTTGTGAAAAAGATCTAGGAATATTACCTTCGAAGAATTCTCTTAATCCACTAGTAGCTTATCCATGTCCTAGTTTACAATATTGAGAGTTATTACTAGTGTATCATGGTGTGGGGTTCTTAGCCCGACCAAATCATCCTCTATAAACATAATATATTTGTTGTAATCCACATCCTCCGGTCGTTTGCGCTTGTCAGCCTGACTTTTTGGAAGGATCTATCTAGAAGGCCTCCATTACTACCATGACCTTCTTGAGTTTTATCCGAACTGCATTTCCCTGGATATGCTTGAGGTCGGATACCCCGTATATTATAGTAAACTCATAACCTACTTCATCGTCCAACACATTACCAAGTTTTTTGTCGTCGTTGGCCATGAACCGATCAACCTTTTTCTTTATGTACTTATTTACGTGCCCTGCCTGGGAGAACTCCTTTAGATGAGATTTTAGTGCTTTGTAGTTTATCATCTTATGTTCGTTTTCCTTATGGCAGGCACACCAAAGTGTGTTGTTCCTCTTGGTCGGATCTCCTCCCATATTTTTCGGCCATTTGAGAAATTAGCGGTCCTTGATCTTCACAAGATTAAAATCGTGTTGATGGCTTGAAAAGCTATAGAAGAATTTGTGTTGTCCCCATTTTTAGCTCTGTTTTTCTTCTTGTTCCAATTTTAGGGGTGTTTTCCTTGTCATTGCCTTTGTTCGCCTTACCATAACCAGTCTTTACTTGGCTGGTGTTGACCACGTCCTCCACTTTGGAGTTTATTTCAATACACGACATGAGGTCGTTAATGGTGTTTGCTTCTTTTTTAGTGAGGGACTAGTGCAACATAGAGGTAGGTGGCAAGCCAATCTTTAAATACGCTATAACTACCTACTCTGAGCAATCTTCCACATCATTGAATATTTCCTAGTAGCGCTTAGAGTACTCTTGCAGGGTCTCTTATGGATTTTTACATATTATGAGTTGTTATGGGCAAATGCCCTCAAATTTTAAACTTAAAATTATTAGATGGTTCGATTATATTCCAAATTCAAATTTCTTTTCAAATTTTAATTATTATAAAATTCAAAATTTTATGTCTTCAAAATTAAAATTAACTCAACAAATATTTCAACTTAACCTAAAAAAAGTTAATTCCATTTTTTCTTTTAAATGAAATTAGTTCAACTCAAGTCCAAAATAGCCTAACAATAATTAATTCATGATTAAAGATAGGCCAAACAAACTTACCACAAATTTTACCAAATTACATATGATGACTTGAATTAACTTAAACTAAATTTACCCAAAATTAAACTAGCACCAATTTAAATTATTTTGTGTTTAAACCAATTTTACTTGATTAAACCTACGCATTCATCTAGGTGATTTTGTAAGATAAAAATAAAAACAAACACACTACACCGCGACGTACGAGGAAAATCCACAACGGGAAAAACCTCGGACGACCCTACCTATAAGTCCACTGAGTATCGTATGTATATAAATAAGAGACAAAAGATTTAAAATACACGACTTGACTCCATCCAAGCCTCGACGATTCTTCTTGCATCAACCTCTACCTAGTCGACAACTACAGACTCCACCGCAGTCTCGAAATCCACTGATGGGGCATAACTGCCGTCAAATACAAACGATGGCCTTTCCACCATTGTAACACACAATGCTTCAAACAAACGGACTCCTCCGTGGAAACATCTCTTGTATGGGATGAGAAGAGTAACCCGATGCCAAAACATCCCTAAGCAAAGCTATATATAAGTAGGAACTTGGATTAAACTAAAACATGGGTGTAAACATGTGTTTTGGAATAAATTAATTCATGAAAAGTTAACACATGAAAATGGACATTTGGGAAGATGAAGTTTTTCTCTGAAAGTATGTGTAAATCTCTCCAAAGGTCTTATAAAAAAATTGTCCACGAAACTAGTTAAAAACTGCTGGAAAAAATGGGTTAGTGGAAAGTTATAGAAAACTGCCAAAGAAAAAATTTTCCCGTCGAAGTGTCGTTCGAACGACATTGGAGGTCGTTCGAAGGACATGGTTCTAACAAATATTTAGAGATAAACACATGCCAAAAACTCATTCGAAAAATCTCGTTCAAACGAAGCAATTCGAATTAACTTCGAACGACAAAACAAAGAATTAGAGGACAAAGTCATTTGAACCTCGTTAGTAGTTTGTTCGAACGACCTGGGATTATTGTTCGCAAGAGATCCCAGATTCATTCGAACGGCATAACAGAAAATCCCGTTTCTTCATTTTAAGCCCAAAACCTTTTTACAAAGTACTAAAATGATTTTCTAAGAAAAATTAAAGTCGTTAAAAATGTTTTATTAAAAATACACCCAAAATAAAATTTCCAAATCTCTACATATATAATAAATGCATTCATACCTTTTAGAGACTTTGGATTGATATAAAGTTGATGACACAAAACGAGGCACTTGAAACCCGACAATGATGAAACTTGAAAACTTGGCCACTACATCTTCAACTTTTCAAACGCCATAGGCTTGACGTACAACAATCTATCCCAAATTGTTTTGTCCGGAATTAAGGCAACACTACAAATTAACTAAATAGGAAAATTTTCCTTACAAATCTCTTCCTTTGGCTATTTTGGGACAAAACAAAACCCAAAATCCTGTGGGTCGTCAAGCACGCCTAGACACAATCCCACCCAAAAATAAAATATTAAAAAATAGACACTTGACTCGACTCATAGAGAATGCTTTGCCTCTTTAAGTAATGCCATTAAAGATGAAGTCGTGCACACATAAATAAACCATTAAACGCATAGGGAATATCAAAAGATTAAATGTGAAAAATAAATTTTCTCCCCGCACACTTAAATAATCCATTAAACACATAGGGAATATCAAAAGATTAAATGTGAAAAATAAATTTTCTCCTATGACTCAAATTGTTTTGTTTGGAATTAAGCCAACACTACAAATTGACTCAATTGGAAAATTTTCCTTACATGAGTAAAGAATCTATCCTCTTTGGATGTGAGTTGTTGGTTATGAAGCGAGATGAAAAAACCTCAGCAAGGGACTTCAAGCTCTCAACCGACCTGTGAGGAACCCTCTTAAACCACTTTTGTGCGACATCTTTTAGGTTGGAAGGGAATATGAGACACATAAGAGTGTCGTTATAATTCCACATAGTCATTACTTTCGTATAATGGGAAACATGATCTATGGGTTTTGTCTTGCCATTATAAATCTCGAACCTTGGGGCCGTAAACTTCTTCAGGGGTTCCTCATCCTCGGTGGACCTTAAGAAAGGGGATTTCATATGCATGATAAGAGCCCTTCTCACTAGCTCTTTTGTAGATTCGACTCCTCAATGTGATGTGTGTTGGTTCATCTCTTTTCGGAACAAACTCCTGATATCATTCCTATGGCATTCTTTATCCCAGTTTAATATCACCAGGTGACTCCTGTACTTCGAATAGCCTTGGTTGTGCCCGGTACTCCTTACTTGGCTGCGAGTTTTGCTCGCCTGAGGGCTAAGAGTCCAACGAGATAGAATTTTTTCTCCATCCTCTTCAACCGTCACTGAAGGTGTGAATTCTCGTCCATTTGAAGGTGAGTTGCATACTCTTGCCGTTGGAGTCACTCTTCATATGCGTTGAACATCAATGAGATCTATGATGTTCATTACTTTGCTCGGAGAGATGCTCCACTGGGAAAAATCTTGGATTCCTATATTGGCGAACTTCAGACTTGATCCTGAATGTATCCAGGTCAGCGTGCACGTCCCCAGTTTAGGGTGGACTATTTGGGTGGTGAGACATTTGTGTTTATACTTTGGTTTGGGTTGATTTCGTGGAAAATAAGATCATTTCCCACATACGGAGCCAATTGTTAGTGCCAAAAATCACAATAAGGTATTTCCAGAAATCAAGGAATAAAAAGAATATGATAAATGTTCACAACACAAGTATTTACGTGGTTCGACAACTACCTAAATTCATGAAGAGGATTCTTAGTTCTTATTAATTTCTTAAAAGGTTCGAAATTACCTCCCCCTTTATCCTGGGGACATGGTTGTATTTATAGCAATGTAAAGTAGTTGATTTGTACAAAGAACTCTCCTAGCTCTTGATTGTCTCGTGGGGTGACTCCTGTTTATCTCATCTGAAATTGCAAGTAATCACTTAAGCCTGTCAATATCCATGTGATAAGAGTTTGTATTTATCCACGTGATAAGTATTTATTGTTATCCACGCGGCACTAAACATGACTGGGCAGCGTGATGGGCCTGGTCAAATCACCAGAAATTAGGACATTATTATTTGGACCACTTAAATAACTTATAATAATAATAATAATTTTCATGATATTATATAACATGTTATTATATATATATTTATTGATACATATTTTTGTGGGGACCAAAATATAATTGGTCCCAATTTAAGATTGGGCGACCAAGCCCAACAATATTAGGGGCATGACTGGCCTAGCTTAACACCAAAATTGGATTATTACCATCATTTATCATGTGGATAAATACAAGCGTGTTAATATTTATAATCAGCTCATGTTGGTTACCCAAAATCTCGGATGGGATATTTAAAGAGTCACCCTTCACGCTTATCTCAAGCCAAGGGAGTTTCTTGACTGATTCAACCACCGTGGTTTTACCCAACTATAAATATAGCCTACACCCTAGGGCCAAGGGGGAGGTATTTTTTGAAACCTTGAGAGAATTTAATAAAAATAACGTAACCCCTATATGGACATAAGAAATTTTTGGAACCACATATATCTGTGCATTATGTGATTGGCATCTTTGCTCTCATTCTTTAATTGCTTTCTAGAATCATTTTGACTGTGATTAATTTGTACTCACAATTGGTGCCATCTGTGGGAATCAATTTTCTTTCCATGAAAGAAATTCCTTCAAAGAGTAGTTACAATGTTTCACCAACCAAACAGTGCATCCCAACCTGGAGACGTGCGAGATGATTTGATCCCAGTGAGGGTCAGGTCTGAGGTTCGTCAAGATGGGAACCTAAGGTTCCGACCAAAACAACAGCCTTCGAAAGAAAGCCATGGGAAACCTAGGTCTACTCAAATCTCATGCCTGGTCGATGCCTACGAAATAATGCTTCAACAGTAAGAGGAGGCAGCTTGCCTCCGGGTTGAAGAGAATTCTCGCCTCGAACAACGACTATAAGAGATAGAGAGAGAACTCCCCTGAACCAAAAGCACCATGCTCAGACTCCTAGCCTTCAGGAGAATAAGATTCACAGCTGAGTAAGGAGCACCAATCATGACCAAGAACATTCAGGGTATGACAATCATCAAGGCAGTCGCCACAGAGACAATGAGCACCATAAATATGACATAAGGAGTTTGGTTCGAAGGAAATTGGACCAGCATCTCGCCCATAGAGTGGATAGGTTAACCAAATAGTTAGATAAAAGAGCTCTTATTACCCAGATGAATCCGCCTTTTTAAAAAACCATCAAGGATGAGGAAACCTCGAATAAGTTTGTAACCCCTATGTTCAAGGTCTACGATGGAAAGACTGATCCCATCGACTATGTTCGGAAGTACAGGTAGGCTATGACTTTGTGGAGTCATAACGATGAATTAATGTGTCAAATTTTTCCTTCTAGCTTGGGCAACGTTGCCCAGAAATGGTTCAAGAAGCTACTTCGCAGGTCAATCAAGAGTTTTAAGGTGCTCATTGATCTTTCACTGCTCGTTTCATCACTAACAGCTCTTATACTAAGAGAATTATCTTCTCTACTCATAATGAAAAAGAAGCCACATGAGTCGCTACACGAATACACCAACTGCTAATAGGAGGTCTTCAATAAGACAGAATATTTCTCAGAGCAAGTTACTGTGGCATCCTTCAAAATAGGTCTACCCCTCACGTAAATTTTGTATCAATCCCTTACCAAGAAGGAAGAGGATACCATTGTCGATCTCATGTCACGAATTGAGAAAGATGCCAAAGTGGAGTATATGGTCCACAGCGGGAGTCTGGTCGTATTAAGGAAAATAAAGGGGTGATAGGGAAAATAACCCCAAGAAAGGGGACAAGAAGCAGAATGGTGACAATAATGGGGGCAGAACAAATTCCTCTATAGCCTTTTAAGCCATAAAGATAGTTTTCAAGGAACCAATCTACAAGATTTTGGCGAAGATCAAAGATCAACAGTTCCTCAAGTGGCCAAATAAGATGGTAGGGGATCCCACCAAGAGGTACAACACGCTCCGATGTGCTTTCCACAAAGAGAAAGTCCATAAGACTGAGAATTATAAGGAGCCCAAATATTATCTAGAGGAGTTAGCCAAGGATGGGCATTTGATCGAATACATTGAGAATAAGTTTGACCAGGTCGTCACTAATGGCGACTAAAAACCAGACAATATCCTGGATGATGAGATGGGGCATGAGTTTGCGGTCATACATGGGGCATCCAACCTCAAGCAAATTCAAGGGAACGCTGTTCGGATGGAGATCAAGAAGGTTATAACCGTGATAGAGGCCTTCCATATAGATCCCATTAAAATCAAGACTGGCAAGTGCCAACGACTAGAGGATGTTGACTGTAAAAAGAATATCATTTTCACGGAGGGGGATTGGGTTAGGGTAAGAACCCCACACCATAATGGGTTGGTAGTTACTCTAAGAATACGAACTGGGGTGTGGATAAGCTACTGGTGTACCAAGGGAGTTGTTCAGAGGTAATGCACCTAGAGCTCTTCCACAAGCTTAAGCTCAAAATGTCAGATCTTAAAGAGGGGATCATCCCTCTGGTCAGCTTTGTACAGGATGACCACGCCCTTAGAAAACGTGATCCTGCTAGTGAGGGTAGGGATTATTTCGTAACAAATAGAGTTATTAATGGTGGATATTGATTCACCCTACCATGCCATTCTAGGAAGAGGGCGTCTTAATGCCATGAAGGCCGTCCTTTACATTTATCACCAAAATCTCTTATGTATCAGAGACCGGGGCATAATGGACATCAATGGTGATCAAGTTATTGCTTGGAAATACTACATCGCCGTTATCCGACCAAAGAATAAAAAAAGAATGAGAAGGAGGTTATTCTAGAGACAACCCAGGATGGGGATACTCCATTAAAATAGTAATTATGACACGGCTAACCAGTGGAGGAAACCAGGCTCCACCTCATTAACAGGGTCATTGAAAACCTAGGGGAGGTTGTCTTTGATGGAAGCCGATCGAAGATGAAGTTTTTGATCGGGACAACGCGGATTGACCTAGAGAAGGAGGGAGCTGATTACCTTTCTGAAATGAATCTTGGACGTTTTGTATGGGAACCGTACAACATGCCAGGAATTAATCTTACGATCGCCTATCACTATCTTCATGTAGATCTAATATTCAAGCCAATCATACAAAAGTCCTGCCGAACTGCCCCAGAAAAGGCAAAGTTAGTGGAAAAAGAAGTAGGCAAACTTCTGGAGGCAAGGCCCATCAGAGAAGTTCAATTTCTAAAGTGGATCTCGAGCCCGATCATGGTCTTTAAGAGCAAATGAAGCTAGATTGTCTGTATAGACTTCATCAATCTTAATACGGCCTTCCCTAAGAACAGTTTCCCCTTACCAAAGATAGATCAGTTGTTCGATGCACTACACCAAAAACACGCTTTTAAACCGTTCCAGAATCAGGGGTGCTAAATTTTCTGGCACAGTTTAAAACTTTACCAAATTACCCAATCTAACACGCTTTTAAACCGTGCCAGATTTTAATCTGGCATGATTTTTGCACACTTTTAAATCGTGCCAGATATTGAATCTGACACGCTTTTGGCACACTTTTAAACTGTGCCAGATTTTCATTTGCTGGCATGCTTTTAGCACGGTTATAAATCGTGCCAGATTTTTTAATTAATAAAAAAAATTATTATTTGAAAACAAATATGGAAAATCAATAAATTCCAAATTTGGTAGGAAAAATATTTATTATTTGCAAAACAAATCAAGAAAATTCACAAATTACAAATCTCTCACACTGTTGATAAACTAACGTAGACACAAACTTCAAAATATTACAAGTCTTAATAGTTGACAGACCAACAAATTTTTTTCTGTGTTTCCTCAATTTTTTGGACATTATAAAACTTGCTAACATAAACCTGCGTAATGTAAAGCCCACATGACCATAGAATATAAAAATAAAATTACAAAAGCCCGCATGGCCATAAAAGTTAACAATAAAACTACAAAGCCAACATGACCATAACACATAAAAATTAGAATGCTGAATATTAATGACATTAATTAAATAATTCCCTTATTATAAACCATTGACTTTTTCGTGTGTTCCACGTGGATAAAAGCTAAAGATAAAAAGTTATCCTGCAAAAAAAAGGATACAAAAAGCGATGATATTAGTAACCAAGTAATTTTAAAAAAATCTTATTCAAGCTGAAAAATTGCATATACGAGTTATAATTATTATTATATTCTCAAACTGAAAGTCTCGAGATTACATGGTCAGTTGCTACGAGTTACAATAGTGTCATGAGAGGTGTAAGTGCCTCTTATAAGGCCATTTGGGGGCTGGTTTGAGTTATCAACCTCAAATGGCATGTTTTTAAGCATAATCTAGATATTTTCAAATTATCATCATATTCTCAAATCGAGAGACTCGTGTAATGCCCTAACCCAGATTTGTGGGTTACTCATGAGTAAACCCGATCTGAATTGAGTCGTTAGGTGTGAAGTGGAGTGGGACAACCTATATAATGTTGCTAATCGAGTTTTATTTTAGTTATGTTTATCTTATTAGCATGCGATTCTACTTTCAAGATAAGCTACGCGAGGGACCCATGGGAAGCACCCTGAAGTCCAAGTAAACAGAGCTACTAACTTAAACATAAATAAAATATACTTACATGTAAAATGCCTTCAAATTACGGAACTGCTCCCAACCTACCATAACAAAGTGGGGATGTGAGCCTATTCCCAGTGGGATTTATAAGAGCAATATAGAAACGAACGACATAAAGGAATACTCACACGTTATAACCATATGCATGAGAAAATATGTATCTATATCGACATACGTATACCTTTGAAAATACACATGCCAATGCATTAACTGTTTTACTTTTGAAAACCTTACTTATCCAGATTAATCTACGTTAACCTTATTAAAGGTTTTCTCCATTCATACTTAGCATTCTCACCTTATTTAACACACCCGAAAATCATTACACTTGATTTACCCAATCCGTTACCGGAATTTAACCCCTTTCATTCATTACTATACACTTTTATATTTTCATTTGAAATCACCAATTCAACACACGCATTCACTATGTTAGAAAATACCTATTTAATATTTGAAAATCCTTTTACAACACATTCTTGTGTTAAGTATGGGTTTAACCATTTAGGTTTCTTAACCACCCATTTATCCACTTTCTTTAACCCTTTTTCATTCCTTTATGAACATTACTAGATTTACGTATTTACTTGTCCATTTCACTTTTATCAGAACATTTATTACATTCATTCAAGTTAGGTTGTATTAACACATTTTACCAAACAACCCATTTCTTGATATGTTCCATATTTCGTTTATCTTTTCTCAGAATCTTCCATTACCGCATACTTACACGGGCTCCACACCGACGGCTATGCACCTATGCTTTGGCCAGTGATTTAGGGATTTTCACCTAAGGGCTCTGGGCCCTTCTTGCTTTATCACGGTGTCATCTGAGTTCCTTTAATGTGTTTTAACTTTTAACAAATGTCCACATTATTCCATTTCCTTACTTATACTCGGCTAAAGCCAAACCCAGACTTAACCGTCCATTTTTCATTATCACTTGGAAAATGATTTTTTCTCCTTTAAGTCCTTTATTCTCACACACGTCGATTTTATGCCAAAATCATTTACGTATTTAAGAACTTAATTTAATTTCAACCATACTTATGTAAAAGCATTAATTAACATTTTTATTCCATAAAAATGTCCCATTTAAGTAAAATTCTAATTTATCCTTTTCGTGCCAAATTTGCAATTTAATACTTTAAAAAATGTTATTTTTTCAAAAATGGTTATTAAGTTTCCAACGTAACATTTTAAATATCTTTTAACCATTTTAACTCTTGTTCAATATCACAATTACCCCACTTTCTTACTTTCTACTTTAATATCTTTAATATACCGAATTACACCTTTCTATATATTAAAGTTATATTTTCTCAACATTTGAAATATGCACTTTATTTATGAAATTTTGCATCATAACACCCACTCTACTTTGTAAATGACTTTCACACACTTTAATATACTTATTAAGTGTAGGTTTTTCCTTTTTCATTCATCTCCATTTATTCATGTAGGAAATCATCTTTTAATCTCACAAAATGGGTCAAACAAGTCTTACACATTTTTGTTGCACAAATAACATTTTCTTTCCTTTAAAACATCATTATAACACATTTTATCTCATAAAATTTGAAGATACATATTCTGAAATTTTCTATGTTTTAGAAACCCATTTTAAATCACCCATTTGAAACTCATTTTCACAAAAATGCTAAGATGATTATTATTCAACACTTAGATGCAAACTAACATAAATTCTACATATTTTTAGCCTAATATATGTGAATAAACATGCTGAATTCATACTATACTATCAAACATAAATCAAAGCTAGTTTACCCACCTCTATAAAATCTAATAGTGGTGGGAATGGCGAAGAAGGTGTAGGACCCCCTACCTCCAAAGGTAGCCTCAAGGGGGTCTCTTAAAGCCCTCAAAAGCTACCTCCAAGTATGCTCCACGAATTTGATTCTTACTCCTCAAGAACACCCTTATCCAAATATCCCTCAAAACATTAAGAACTTCATCTTCTACATTACCACAAGATCATCTAGGGTTTACGAGGGGAACATAAGGTGGTTAGAGGTTTACTAGAGGTTGTTTACATGGTGTATATGTGGTTGAATGTGGGTGGTTTATGCTCCTAATAGTTCTGAGCAGAAACCTCCATGGAAGCTAAGAGAGAGAGAGATAGGTGTTTAAAAAATTTGGTGGGTATTATTTTTCTCTCAACTTACACGATTCTCTCTCCCTCTTATAACCAAGACATTAGTTTCTTACACCCAAAGAGGAAATCCTACCATCCCAAAACCTTACCATATCAGGTATAAGACCCCCCACCAATCGACAACAAACACAATCCAAGGGTTCCCCTTTTGATAACACATTACTACTTTCGTCCGTGGCCATATCTGGAAGGTCCGGTGGACCAGTCCCAGTGTACTAAAATGGCTCTTTTCTAATTTTGACCCTATGGTATTTTTATATACATTTTCAGGTCCCAAATACGTGGTCAAATTATTTTTCTCATCCTCGAGGGCTTCCACAAAAATTATGCAACGTTATGACTGCATGTCGCGTACCGACAATGTGACACCTTATATTTATTCGCATCCGTTACTCATTCGTTCCTCAAATAATTCACATTGTACTCTACCCATATATCAAGTACAATCATTTGAACCTAAGTGTTACTTTTTGTTTAATATTAGCTCAATACTCATGCACCTATTTTTTTTTCCAATTATTTCTCTGAATAAAAATACCTAATTATAATTAAAATATTTATTTCTAGGGCAGTGTATTAAAACTCATGACTAAGCGATCAGTTCCTACAAGTTACATTGGTCCCGTGCGAGGTGTCATGCCTCTTACGGGACCGTTTGGGGGCTAGTTTGACTTTACACCCTTTAACGGCTTGTTTTTAAGCCCAATATATATATTTTTAAATTATCATCATATTCTCAAATCGGGAGACCCGTGACTACACGATCAATTCCTATGAGTTAAATTATTCTCGTGCGAGTTGTTAGTGCCTCTTACGGGACCGTTTGAGGGTTGGTTTAGGCTTTCACCCTCAAACGATATGTTTTTAAGCCTAATCTAGATTTATTCAAATTATCATCATATTCTCAAAACGGGAGTCTCATGACTACGTGGTCAGTTCTTACAAGTTAGATTAGTCCATTGTGAGGTGTTAGTACCTCTTTCGGGGCCGTTTGACGGCTAGTTTGAGTTTTCACCCTCAAACGGCATGTTTTTAAGCATAATCTAGATATTTTCAAATTATCTTCATATTTTTAAACCGGGAGATCCGTGACTACGCGGTCAGTTTTTACGAGTTACATTGCTCTCGTGCGAGGTGTTTGTGCCTCTTACGGGGACGTTTGGGGCTTAATTCGGCACGAATATTGCATTTATTAACCCTTTATACTTATGAATTTTAGCCCCCTTGGGTACCTTAATTCCTATATTTATGGACGTTAACCAAAAAACCTCCTTTCTATATTACTAACATGCTTTACGAGGTATAATTGAGCTTTTGCAGGTATTCCAGGGCTTAATGTGAAGTTCGGTACCATTTCGGCAAAGTTCCGTCGATAATCGCACGTGCAAGGGCATTTTAATCATTTCAAAATTTGGTCATATGGACCAATGTCTTCATGGAAGTTGTAGCCCTATCCGTCATCTTCGCGTGTCCATAATTAATGCGTGATTTCGAATCCAAACGAAGATGTTATGAGATTTTTCGTGGAAGAGAACTCCAACCAAATCAAAAATAGGGGAAGAAAGCAAAAGAAGCAGGTGCGAATTGATTCGTCCCATTGCCTAATTGATTCATTTTGGACCAGTGCACCATATATCCACGGCTGAATCGATTCGGCCTCCTACCAAATCGATTTGCTTTTATGCACCATTCGAGATTCTCATTTCCGAATCGATTCAGTTTCCCACCAAATCGATTCGGCCTTGTTTTTCTTGATTTCTTTATTTACAAATTTTCCATCTAGGGTTTTGTATATATAGTTTTCTCCTCTCATTTTGAGAGATATCTTTCATTATACTTAGTTTTAGGGTTTGTAATTGGGAGCTTTGGCCCTCCTCCCACTTTGGGTGTTTGCCCATTTGTTTATGTAAGTATTGTTTTACTATTCATTATCTTCTACCTCTTGTTCTAGCTTTATTTACACTGTGTCTTCCTTTACATGCCTAAATAATTAGTTTTGTTCATTTATTTTTTGTTTGTGTTGGTTAATTAGGTTTATTCTTGTCTTTCATTATGTATCGTAGGTAGTCTAAGAGTTAGGGTCATGTTCCACCATTAATGGGTCTCGAGCTTTGAAATCTAGGTTCTGGGTCAAAACGCATTTAATTGAAACCTTGAGTTGGAATATTACGCGTTAACTTTCTTTTTCATGCAACATTAGTGTATGTAGTGATAATCCGAATTTAATCCACGTGTGATCATTTTTGACTAAATGTTTTATCTTGTATTTTTGGATTAATTTTCTTCATACGTGATGTTTATAATTAATTGATGATGCTCAGTTAAATGGTTTTTGAACCAAAATTCTATTTACGCATTATTTTAGCCCACGGCGGGGATGTGATCCCAACTCTTGTTTTATTAATTCTTGTTTAGCGTCAACTTCTTATTTTTCCCTTTTTCACCATTTTCAACCCATCACCTATTACACTTTTATTCTTGAAGTAATAAATCAATTACAATCTATCCAACATTCTCTGTGGATTTTTTATACCCGAACTTACCGTTATAATCCATTTGAGTGTAGTTAGAGTTTATTTTTTTTGTATTGCGATCGAAAGCTAATAACAACGATTTGCGTATCTACACGAACGGACAGTTTACCTCGCACCAAAATAGCGTAATTGTCAGGGACTGATGGTTATAGATTGTAATTATTTTATTAGTTCATAGTATTCTTTTCATTATATTTGTATTATTTATTTTCCCCTTTCTTTTTGACTTGTGCTAGATTATTTCGAGAAGTTGAAATTTTGGTGCTCGTCGCTTTGTTGCATTGCCTAATTTGAAATATCTCACTATAACTCTTTAGATAACATTAATTGTTATAAGAATAGTTTTCCAAGTTATACCCCCAAGGCTATGAGAGACTGCCTACAAATTCTTGAAAATGAGCGCATTGAGCGTGAAATCCAAGAAATTATAAGTAATCCCTCATCGCTTCGTGAGGAAACTTAGGGAAGCTGGGGATCCATTAGCTATGAGAAAACCTCAGAAGAAGATGTTATGTCTTATTATTGGTTTGATCAGGAGTTAATGATAAAGGAATAGAATGATCAATTCAAGAGTTTTGAAGCTTGGTATTTAGAAATTAATGCCCAACTCGATGAGATTATTGCTTCTTCACAAAGGTTGGCTGAGGTTGAAACTTTCATTTCACCTCCACCCCTTTTTGAGGAAGAAACAATTGAGAGTGATCCAAGCACTTTCGAATTTCAACCTCTTATTAATTATTCAGATTATATTGAGGATGATGACCCTTCCTTTCCTCTATTCCCTACTATTTTCGAACCATTAAATTTATCACAAGAATCGGTTGAAATCTTGAGGATTTTGACCCGATTCTTGAACGAAAATTTTATTTTGTGATGCTTCATATCATGGGCTATTCGCTAGAACTTGCCCCACCTCCCTTTCTAATTGAAAAACCTTAGGGATGTGATTTTAATTTTTTCGAGATCAATGTGGTCTTGTCCCCCTTAGCATCCAAATCTCCCATTACCCCTCCCAAATTTTTAATTGGTGATGGTTCATTTCTAATGACTTACACATGCCTTCCATTGTTAAAACATAATTCCTATTTTCCGGGAGGCATGAATGAAAGGGTGGGTTCATCGTTGATCCTCCAAAGTCAAATCGTATTTTGGGCGGGCCCTCAAATTTTTTGACTTCTAGTGTATAGTTAGATAGAAATTAAAATAGTAGGTTGTAAATAGTTAGTTTTTTTTCATATTTTTCTTTATTTTTACTTTTAGTTAGGGTAATTAGTTAAAATTTTTATTATTCTTTTTGTTATGCTTGTTACTAACATATTTTATAGATTCAATAGACTTGTGCTATAAGGGGATCGCTCCATTTTGTGTAATATCTTTATTTTCCTCTCTCTACGTTGTGTTCTCGATTTGTATTAAGGACAATGCAACATTTAAGTTAGGCGGTGTGGAATATTCTATCCATTGATTGTTTAGTTTCATTGATTTAATCACATGTTCGTTCCAAGCATTCTTTTCTTGAAAAGTTAAAAATTTTCAAAAACATTCTCTTTCTTTTTTTCTCCTTTCTTGGGCATTTTGCCTTTGTTTTCGATGATAAATTTTAATAAATGCCCGATCCAATTGACAGTTCAATAATACATGTTCTCGATTTTAGAAGTTAGTAGACTTTCGTCCTCAAATCATTGATATTATGAATAACTTCATGAATTAAACTTTAACCGATGAGCACATGCGCTTTTCTTGTTTTATTGATTTGGTTTAAAGATTTCTATAACACGGTAATCTTTTGTTACATTGTATACAATTACATAAGTGAGATTCGAGACATACCTTCATTTATGAGTGTATACACTACTCTTTCCTCCTTGAAAACTTTAAATTCGTCTGTAGTCTCACTATTCTTTCATTTGATCGTTCATTAATTGAACTTATATATGAAATGTGTTACTTCAGCATGATTTTCAAAGTTGCTTTGACTCGAGAATTGTGTAAATTTTAGGAAATGATCATAGGCCCTCTTTGTTATATCACCTATATTGACCTTGACCACACCTTATATGTTTTCCCTAGTTAACTACTTTGAGCCTTAATATAGCCTTTAGTTTCATTACCCAAAATTCCATAACCAATCCACATTGTAATTATAAACCATACATAGTACTTTCCATACCTTTGTTTGGAATGATACTTGGGATTGAATGATGATATTGTCTTGTGGTTGCAATTAAGCATACGAGAGTGAGAAAAGTGAAGAAAAAAGGTGTAGTGAAAAAGAAAATAAAAAGAAGAAAAGCAAAAGAAACACGAGAAAAAGAAGAAAAGAAAAGAAATAGAAAGTTGTATATGATATATATAGTGTTCAATAACCTTTGTTTACTCTCTCCATTGTTGTGTTCAATGCTTTTAAGGAAATCATTTTCCAATTTTAAATTTGCCAACATTTTCCATTATCCCGAGTTTTTATCCCCGAGCACCTTTGAATCCGTAAACATCCTTTCATTTTGTACCCTTAACCCCAAGCCTACATTACAACCCTATAAAGTCCTATGTGATCTTAGGGTGAATTCAATTTAAAAGTTTAAGTAGTTATGATAATCTGTGAAAATACATTTTGTCTTCTTTAATGGCTGTATCTTTCATTGAGATTACAATTTTTCATTTTAAATATAGAGTTCTTCATTTGTGAAATGTGCGCGACCTATTTTCCATTTCTAATTACTCTTTATGCCCACATGTCCCGTGTATTACCTCCTGTTCTGAGTGATTTCATTTATTGAGTGTAATATCTGGTGAGGATTGACTACTTATGCATGCTTTAATGTTTATTATCCAGTTTATAAAAGGTTTTACAAATCCTACTTTGCATGTGATCTCTCACCTCCCACTTTTAAGGTTTCAATTCTATGAAGTTCGTTCTATAATGTTAATAACAACGGACTTTTGAGTGAATTTGTTCACTTTGATAATAATGTGTCTGAAATTGTTTTCGTTATTGTTGGGCTTGTCGCATGTGATTGGGCATACATTTTGAGGAAACCAAATGATGTTTGTGGGTTTTATCCCTAAAAATCTTCATGAGACAACACTCATTCACTAGGGTAACCTAATGCAATCGTTCACCTGTGAAAATGGATTTTATCTTTATAGTATATATCTCCTATCTTTTGGTTTACTTGTAGTTCTTTTTTCTTTCTATTTCATTACTAGGGATTAGAAATGTGTAAGTTAGGGGGTGTGATTCGGCACGAATATTGCATTTATTCACCCTTTATACTTATGCATTTTAGTCCCCTCGGGTGCCTTAATTCCTATATTTATGCTCGTTAACCAGACAACCTCTGTTCTATGTGACTAACATGCTTTATGAGGTATAGTTGAGCTTTTGTAGGTACTTTGGTGCTTAGTTTTAAGTTCGGTAGCATTTCAGGGAAGTTCCGTCGACAACAGCATGCGCAAGGGCATTTTAGTCATTTCTAAATTTGGCATCTGGACCAATGTCTTCACAAAAGTTGAATCCCTTTCTGTCATCTTCATGTTTCCACAAACGGTGCACAATTCTGAGTCCGAACGAAGAAGTTATGGGATTTTCCGCGGAAGAGAACTCCAACCAAATAAAAAAAGGGGTAGAAAGCAAAAGAAGCAAGTGCGAATCGATTCGGCCCATTGACGAATCGATTCCTTTTGGACCACTTCACCAGATCTCCATGACCGAATCAATTTGGCCACCTTTCGAATTGATTCTCTTGTATGCAACATTCGAGATCCTCATTTTCGAATCGATTCGGTTTCCCACTGAATCGATTCGCCCCTGTTTTTATTGCTTTCTATATTTACAAATTTACCATCTAGGGTTTCGTATATATAGGTTTCTCCTCTCATTTTGAGAGATATCTTTCATTATACTTAGTTTTAGGGTTTGTAACTAGGAGCTTTGGCCCTCCTCCCACTTTGGGGGTTTGCCTAATTGTTTCTGTAAGTATTGTTATACTATTTATTGTCTTCTACCTCTTGTTCTAGCTTTATTTCCATTGTGCCTTCCTTTACATGCCTAGATTACTAATTTTTTTCATTTATTTTTTATTTTTGTTGGTTAATTAGGTTTATTCTTGTCTTTCATTATGTATTGTAGGTAGTATAAGGGTTGGGGTTATGTTTCCACCATTAATGGGTCTCGAGCTTTGAAATCTAGGTTTTGGGTCAAAATGCATTTAATTGAAACCTTGTGTATTAAAGTTGGAATATTATGCGTTTAACTTTCTTTATCATGCAATGTTAATGTTTATAGCGATAATCCGAATTTAATCCATGTGTGATAATTTTTTATTAAATGTTTTATCTCGTATTTTGGGTTAATTCTCTTCATGCGTGATGTTTATAATTAATTGATGATGCTCGGTTAAATGCTTTTTGAACTAAAATCCTATTTACGCGTTGTTTTTTTCCACAGCGGGGATGTGATACCAACTCTCATTTTATTAATTCTTGTTTAGCGTTAACTTCTTATTTTTCCCCTTTTCACCATTTCCAACCCATCACATTCACACTTTTAATCTTGAAGTAATAAATCGATTACAATCTGTCCAACATTCCCTATGGATTTTTGATAATCGAACTTACCACTATACTCCATTTGAGTGTAATTAGAGTTTAGTTTTTTTTGTATTGCGGTCGAAAGCTGATAACAACGATTTGCGTATCTACACGGACGCACGATTTACCTCGCACCAAGGCTGGTTTAGGTTTTCACCCTCTAACGGCATGTTTTTAAGCCTAATTTAGATATTTTCAAATTATTGTCATATTCTCACATATGTATAAATAAAAAGAATACAAAGAAAACAATCAATTGCAGGGAATTGGATATTGAAACATGAAAAAGTCAAGTACCAAATAACAAGGGTTATATGAGAGCTTTCGATCATTCACATCAATGGGCATTGCGAACTTGAGCATCCTCAAGTACTTTATTGTACGCTACGAAAGTACATTAATTTTACTCACCGGTACAAAATTTTGTATTCTATATTTTTCTTTTTTTATACAAACAACATAATGTATTCACTAATTAAATAAACATCATTTCTTGAACACTGTCACATTACCTCGGTAAATCACTATAGTATGGTATCTCTTTCCAATCAAAGCTTCAACGGCATGAAGTATCTAACTAGCTGGAACGAATTTTCTGTTAAACCGTCAGTAATGTTGTTTCAATAAATTCTACATGAAGCATCTAACTCTTTCAACCAAAAGTTTGGATGTTCTTTCAACAAGTTTGGAGTTTAACTAGCGTAATTTGTTTATTATATGAACCAAATTATGTTACACGTTATCACGTTATTTTGAGAAGCATGAATTAATCCTATCTCAATTTTGTAGATCATGTAATGGCTAAAGAAATTACTTGTGAACTTCTGGCGTAACTCCTCATGACATTAGAACATCAATAATTTTCTTCATCACAGCCCCATGCTGACATAGATATACATATGCATGTTTTCCACGTAAGTGAGGAGAGCTTCAATAGTTACCTGAATTTAACAAAGTTTAGAATAAGGAGAAATAAAAAGAAAATAAAAACAGTAACATAAATAAATAATTAATGTATAAAAAGTTGTTTTTTAATACTGTAAGTTAATGGTAGAGCAATGCGTACAAAACCAACACCCCGAAGTAAATATGACCGTTAGAGAGGGTTAAACCCTCATCATTATTATAATCCAACATAGATAGTTTGATATCCCACCTCATAAATGCTTCAAATCTAATTCCATGAACAAAAAATAACCTCTGCATAAAACAAAAGGGTAATATTCTAAAGAAGTGATAAGAGTTGATCGAATATGGCAAATCAAATTGCTGAGGAAATGGTAACTGAAGAAGTAGTGTCGGTTTTAGAAGGAGATGGATTTATGTATTCATGTTAGATATATACCATCCTTCTTCCTTTTAAGGTTTTGTGATCCAAATTGTAAATTGAAAAAAGAATCAAAAGACAAAATTTTGCAAAAGAACTCATGATCAAACACACCTTTCTTATCATAGGCTTGTTTTTTGGTACAATTATAACTTTGAGCTTGTATATACTTTCAAATTCTGCAGTCTCGATTGATTCTGTGCCAATCATGACACAAAGTTTTGGGAACTAAGACAAATTATTGAAACGAAACATCAGAAAGTTGAAAAACAATAAGGGTGTGTTTGATAAATAAGATGGAAAATAACTCCTAAGAGTTAATTTCCATGGAATTGAAAACTTGGAAATATTTTCCATGGAAAAATTTTGTTGGTGTTGTTTGATTGCAATTATTTTCCAGGTGGAAAATGTTCTATTTTACATCTTTTGTGCGTTTGATTTCTAATATTTTTCATGAAAAAAAAGTAAAAAATATATATAAAAAACAGAAAATTAATAAAAATCCCCAAAAAATAATAAAAATAGCAGAAAATTAATAAAATTTCCAAAATATTAATAAAAAATAACCAAAAAACATTAAAACTTTAAAAAAAACACAAAAAATGAATAAAAGACTAGGAAATAAATATTAACCCGACATTACATATAAAAAACGGAAAAAATGTATTCGGAGTATTAAGAAAAATAAAAAATGAATAAAAATGAAGTCCACCACGCCCCCCCCCCCCCCCCAACCCCCAACTGCTTCATCCCCCCGGTATTAAATATAAAAAACGAAAAAAATGTATTCGGAGTATTAAGAAAAAATAAAAAATGAATAAAAACCAAGTCCACCACGCCCCCCCACCCCCATCCCAACCCCCAACTGTTTCATCCCCCCGTGTCGTCAGGTCTGTTCTTTTTTTT
Organism: Sambucus nigra; assembly: GCA_949130495.1. NCBI lineage: Eukaryota > Viridiplantae > Streptophyta > Magnoliopsida > Dipsacales > Adoxaceae > Sambucus > Sambucus nigra. The sequence goes on along the minus strand of OX422214.1, from coordinate 213,932,192 downwards.
TTTTTTTTTTAATTCTCTTGTGTTTTTTTAATTTTTTTCAAATATTTGCATTTTTATTAGTTTTCTAGGGTATTTATTCATTTCCATTTTTTAAATTTTTTGAGCGCTTTTTTTATTTTTGTTGAATTAATAAATTTATGACTTTTTAATAAAATTCTGGGTGTTCTTAAAATAAATTCAGGGGTTAATATTTATTTTCTATTTTTTATTCATTTTCTATATTTTTTCATTATTTTGTGTTTTTATTGATTTCTCTCTTTTTTTCTTATTTTTTTTTATTTTCTAATGTTTTTTAAAATTAATTTTGGGACTAATATTTATTTTATGTATTTTTTTCATTTTATGTTATTTTTTTCTTAATTAATAAGTTTCGGACTTTTTAATAAATTTTTGGGTGTTTTTTATTTACTTTCTGTATTTTTTTCATTATTTTGGGTTTTTATTCACTTTCTAGATTTTTTTCATGATATTTAAATTTTCATTCACTTTCTGTATTTTTTTCATTATTTTTTGAGGTTTTATTCACTTTTTGGATTTTTTTTAATTATTTTTTGGGGTTTATTCACGTTCTGTATTTTTTCATTATCTTATTCACTTTTCTGGACTTTTTTTCCTTATTTTTGGGTTTTATTTCACATTCTGGATTTATTTAATTATTTTTAGTGATTTATTCACTTTTTAGAATATTTTTCAATATTTTGGGTTTTTATTCACTTTCTAGAATTTTTTTCATTTTTTGGGGCGGTTTATTCACGTTTTTGAATGTTGAGGGGTTTATTCACTTTCTATATTTTTTTCATTATTTTTGGGTTTTTATTCAGTTTCTGGATTTTTTTTTCATTATTTTAGGGGTTTTATTCACTTTCTGGATTTTTTATTATTATTTTTGGATTTTATTCATTTATGGATTTTTTTTCATTTTTTGGGATTTTATTCACTTTCTGTATTTTTTTTCATTGCTTTTGGTCATTTTATTCACTTTTTGGTTTTATTTTATTATTTTTGGAATTTTATTCATTTTCTGGATTTATTTCAATTTTTTAAGGTTTTTATTCACTTTCTGAATTTTATTCATTTTTTGGGGAGGTTATTCACTTTCTGATTTTTTTTCATTATTTTTGGAATTTTATTCACTTTCTGTATTTTTTCATTATTTTTGGATTTTTATTCACTTTCTGAATTTTTTTTCATTATTTTTGGGTTTTTATTCACATTCTGAATTTTTTTCATTATTTTTGGGCTTTTACTCGTTTTCTGAATTTTTTATCAATTTTTTGGGCGTGGCAATTCTTTTCCCTGGAAAATGAATAACAAGGTGGGAGGAGGTTTTTTAATTCCATCTTTTTGTGGAAAAAGTGGTTATGTGAGTTGTTTTAAGGAAATCAATTCCATGGAAAATTTTGTTTACCAAACATTCAAAAGATGGAAAATGACTCTATATATTGTATTTTCCATGGAAAATAAGTGTTATCAAACACACCCTAAGAGAATTAGTTCCCATAATTCTTTATCTACCAAGTCAAGAAAAATGTTTCCAACCTGGAGGAAAAATTTTGGTAATTAATTGAAGCCATAGTCACAATTTCATTTTGAATTGGCAAGCCTTCTTTTGCTTCAACTTCCCGATGAAGTCCATTGTTGGAGTTTTCTAATGGAAAGAACGAAATATAATAATTAATTTCTGCAAGGCACGTTCTTGGAACGCTTTCTTTTAGGCAAAATTTCTCCCAATCCGGTTGAGACAGAACCAGAACCGCGAGTACACAATGGGTTTTGTAGAACCTGCCTTCAGGATACAATGCAGTATGAACAGTTGTTTGATTCAAACTATGTACTGTTTGATCAAACCCGAGAACACTCTGAATTTGTAACTTGATAATGCCAAAGTATAGAGGACGGAGAGAGGAGAAACTAGCAATTTTCGGTGTCCAAAACAGAGGTCTGGAACTCTTTTTATAGCCATTTCTGTGACTGTTCTTCAACAGTCACAACTCTTCATGGAGTGACTCAGCAACCGTTGGATCGTGCCTGTTTGGAACAGCTACGATCTAACGGTTCAGATTAGGCGTCCCATCGTAAGCGAATGGACATCCCCTACACGAAACGCTACGAGTTCATCTAACGGTTTAGATCAAGCCGTTTCGGATTTTAAACCCTTTGATCGGATCGTTTAATCACAACCGTTGATCTGTTTTACCTCGTCAAAACTTTAGGCTCCCACGCTCCAAGCGACGATGCGAAGTGCCAAGTGCGCGTCAAAGCGCGCAATGCGCCCTAAGTCGCCCAATCGCCCTTTCGCGCGCCGCGTGTCGCGCTTACGCGCTTACGCGTGTCGCGATTGGTGGTGCTTAAGCACCACCGCGATGCGTAGGATCATAGCCTCTTATTTGACTTGTCAACTAAGAATCTTAGTTGTCCTTTAGTTGATATACCACTACCTTTTGTAGTATTCTTCCAATGTGGGACAATATGGGATTTTGAGCATTCCCCATATCTTTCACACCCATTTGCTCATGTTTCTACTTTCTAAATTAAAACCCAAACTATGTTTAAAATAAAACACAAATAATATAATAAAATATTAACAACTAAAAATTAAACTCAATAAATATTGGAATTAATCCAACATTCTCCCACCAATTTCAATATACACAAGAGAGCAAAGCAAAAAAGACAATAAATAACTTTTGGCATTATCGCTAAAATCTAGTACATAAATGAGAAGTGTCTTTCGGACTTGAACTTCCATATAGTGAAAATAATTCAAAGCTTCATCAAGGTGCTGTGGTGAACGTATCTTGAACCAAGGACCTTTTGAGACTAGCCGGAACTATCACACATACCGATTTCTGAGTTTATAAGTGTTCTTCTAGCATGCACTTTTATGGCCTTGTGCTAATCCTGATTTCACGAGCGCTTTAGGATCGGTCTTGATTTCATAGAAAGCGGCCACACTTTCGACACTCGAATAGGTAAATCAACTTTAGTGATTCTGCGAGTCACACTTATATGATTTATTAAGAAGTGAACTTCATCCTCTAACATGCAGAAAACCAACACTAGGCATATAGGAATGGAACTTTTTGTATAAATTCCTAGTGTTCCATAACTATAATTTAACTTGTTTGTACCACATTGAACTCTATCTATATTTTCAAGATATGAGTTGGGTTCCCATTAAATATAGTTGACCTTAGTCCCATTCCTTTTGAGGTGATATATATCATCTCTCTTACAAGACCTTTAGTCAGAGGATCTGCTAAATTCTTGTTCGTTTTAATGTAGTCGACTGTAATTACTCCTTCCTTGAGTAATTTTCTTATAATTTGATGTCTTAGACTAATGTGTCTAGATTTTCCGTTGTAAGTTTTGTTCGAAACTTTATAAATTGTGGCTTGGTTATCACAACTTATCATAATAGAAGGTGATGGCTTTTTCCATAAAGGAATATCATACAACACATTTCTAAGCCATTCTGCTTCTTTACATGCATCTGCTAGGGCTATAAATTCAGATTGCATTGTTGAATCTGATACACATGTTTGTTTCTTGGATCCCCAAGAGATAGCTGCTCCTCCTAGCGTAAAAATCCAACCAGTGGTTGATTTTGATTTTGATTCAAGATTATTCCAACTTGAATCACTATATCCTTCTAAAACAGATGGATATCCTACATAATGTAAGCCATAATCCAAAGTCCTCTTCAAATATCTAAGCACCCTAGAAATTGCATTCCAGTGCTCTTGTCCTGGATTACTTGTAAATCTACATAATATACTCACTGCATAAGCAATGTCTGGTCTAGTGCAATGCATGGCATACATTAGACTCCCAATAATACTAGCATATTTAAGTTGGTCCATAGCACGCCCAGTATTTTTCATTAATTTGATGCTAGGATCCACTGGTGTAGCAGCTGGCTTAAGTTCAAAATGATTATATCTTTTAAGAACTTTTTCTATATAATGAGATTGAGATAACGCTAAAGAATTATCCTTTCTCACAATTTTGATTCCTAAAATCACATCAGCTTCTCCAAGATCTTTCATATCAAATTTTGATGAAAGAAACCTTTTGGTTTCTTTAACATATTTGAGATTAGACCCAAAAATTAACATGTCATCCACATATAAGCATATAATAACACCAACACCATTTTCAAATTTACTATATATACATTTGTCGGCATCATTAACTTTATATCCATGGGATATAACAATATTATTAAACTTCTCATGCCATTGCATAGGAGCTTGTTTAAGGCCATAAAGGGATTTAACCAATTTACACACTTTCTTTTCTTGGCCAGGCAATACAAACCCTTCGGGTTGTTCCATATAAATCTCTTCTTCTAAATCACCATTTAAAAATGCAGTTTTAACATCCATTTGATGAATAACTAAATTGTGAATAGAAGCAAGAGATATTAATATCCTAATGAAAGTGATTCGAGCAACAGGAGCATATGTATCAAAGTAATCAATTCCATATTTTTGCTTATAGCCTTTAGCAACTAGTCTTGCCTTAAATTTATTTATAGAACCATCCGGATTTAATTTTCTTTTAAATATCCATTTGCACCCAATAGGTTTAGACCCGGGGGGAAGATCGGAAATAACCCAAGTTTGATTTGACAAAATTGAGTTCATTTCATCATTTATTGCTTCTTTCCAAAAGACAGCATCCCTAGATGTTACCGCTTCATGAAATGTGGTCGGTTCATCTTCTACATTAAGAACAAATTTAGTTTTGTTCTTAGTCTCATTTAAATCCCCTTCAACTAAATAAATAACAAAGTCAGGCCCAAATGTTTTTTCAGTTCTTTGTCTTTTACTCCTTCGTGGTTCAACGTCATTCGTTGTTTCTGAAGAAGATATAGGTTGTGAATTTTCTTCTAAATTTGAGGAGTCAACAGTCGAATTATTATTTTCTAAACCTTGATTCAAAGTACTAAACTTTGTTAGATGTTCAAAAAATTGCACATCTACCGACTCAATGATTTCTTGAGTTTCAAGGTTTAAAAATCTATAAGTCGTACTGTTACTAGAGTATCCAATAAAAACACATTTGTAAGTCCTATTTCCTAGTTTAGGTCTTTTAGGTTCGGGTTTTCTTACATAAGCAAGACATCCCCAAACTTTAAGACGTCTAAGATTAGGCTTACGATTAAACCATAATTCATATGGTGTAATATCCTTGTTTTTCAATGGAACTCTATTTAAAATATAACATGCGGATAAAACCGCTTCTCCCCACATCGACAAAGGTAAACCAGAACTGATTAACATTGAATTTATCATTTCAACTAAAGTCCTATTTTTCCTTTCCGCCGTTCCATTTTGTTGTGGCGTATATGGTGCCGTAACTTGATGGATTATCCCATGAGTATTACAAAATTGTATAAACTCACTCGGGTAATATTCACCACCCCTATCGGATCGTAGGACTTTAATTTTTCGATTTTGTTGAGTTTCAACTTCTGCTTTAAAAATTAGGAATTTCTCGAAAACTTCATCTTTACTTTTAAGTAAATATGTATATGCATACTTAGAGTAATCATCAATGAAAGTTAAGAAATATTTATTTCCACCACGAGTCATATTACTCTTCATATCACATACATCACTATGAATAAGATCAAGCATTTCGGATTTCCTCTCAACAGATTTGAACGACTTTCTAGTTATCTTCGATTGAGCACAAATTTCACATTTAGAAAGGTTATCAAATTTACAATCCGAGATTAAGCCGAGATTAGTCATATTTTTTATACTTCTATAATTCACATGACCTAATCTACTATGCCATAAAGAAATAGACTCAACCATATAAGCAGAACTAATATCATTGATAACATTAATTTTAATCATGCCGTTACAAGAGTACCCTTTGCCAATAAATTGGCCATTCTTAGACAATACAAACTTATCAGACTCATACACTAGTTTGAAACCTCTCTTATTGAGAAGGTCCCCAGACACAAGATTTTTACACATATCAGGTACATGAAGTACATCAATTAGAGTAAGTGTCTTTCCAGAAGTTAGCTTCAATTCCACTGTGCCTTTTCCAACTACATTTGCGCGAAGATTATTTGCCATCTTCACTTCTTTTCCATCAATTTCTTGATATGTTTTGAATGAAGAGCGGTCTTTGCATATGTGGACCGTTGCGCCGGTATCCAGCCACCATCCACTTTCATTATCAATTGAATTTGCTTCGCAAACAGTAGCAATAAGATCTTCAACATTGTTGGTTTCCTTCGACCCTTGTTTTTCTTTAAATGCCTTCTTTTTAAGACGACATTCTCGAGAATAATGGCCCGGTTTGTCACAGAAGAAACATTTTCCCTTCTTTTTCTTATTTGCACCTTGGTTCTTGAATTTGGAATCATTCTTCGCTTTAAATTTTGAGTCTTTGGTAATCTTGGATTTTTGATCCTCAACCATATTAGCTTTTGAATGACCCTCACTTTGTTCATCCTTCTTTTCTTGAATACGAGTATCATCTTCAATACGAAGGTGACGAAGAAAGGGATTCCACAGTATAAGTCTTTTCATCATGATTAATTTTCTTCTTAAAGCCATTCCAGGAGGATGGAAGTTTTGAAACAATCACCCCTACTTGAAATTCATCTTGAAGATTAATACCAGCGGCTTTAAGGTCACCAACAATTTGTTGGAGTTCATGGGCTTGTGCAACGACAGATTTATCATTATTCATTCTAAAATTCATATAGTTTGAAATTAGAAACTTACGATTGCTCGCTTCCTCGTTTTGATACTTTATCTCCAAAGCCTTCCATAATTCCTTTGCCGTCGGAATCATTCTATGAGCGCTATAAACAGTTTGAGACAAAGCATTGAGGATGTGTCCTCGACACATAAATTCGTCTTCTTTCCTCTTCACACGTTTTTGCTTTATTCCTTCGGTGTCTTCGGGTGTGGGCTCGGGAATTTGTTCAAGGTTATCATCTAGAATGTATGCAAGTTTTAGTGATGTGAGGAAGAACATAACTTTCTCTTGCCAACGGGTGAAATTTCCGCCATCAAAACGGTCGAGTCGAATTAAGTCTTGAGTCATGACTTGGATAGATTGTGCCACAGTTCCTTCCATTTGAGTGGAGTAATAAGAATATAAAATTTTTGCCTAAAACTGTTGGAGTTTTCTAATGGAAAGAACGAAATATAATAATTAATTTCTGCAAGGCACGTTCTTGGAACGCTTTCTTTTAGGCAAAATTTCTCCCAATCCGGTTGAGACAGAACCAGAACCGCGAGTACACAATGGGTTTTGTAGAACCTGCCTTCAGGATACAATGCAGTATGAACAGTTGTTTGATTCAAACTATGTACTGTTTGATCAAACCCGAGAACACTCTGAATTTGTAACTTGATAATGCCAAAGTATAGAGGACGGAGAGAGGAGAAACTAGCAATTTTCGGTGTCCAAAACAGAGGTCTGGAACTCTTTTTATAGCCATTTCTGTGACTGTTCTTCAACAGTCACAACTCTTCATGGAGTGACTCAGCAACCGTTGGATCGTGCCTGTTTGGAACAGCTACGATCTAACGGTTCAGATTAGGCGTCCCATCGTAAGCGAATGGACATCCCCTACACGAAACGCTACGAGTTCATCTAACGGTTTAGATCAAGCCGTTTCGGATTTTAAACCCTTTGATCGGATCGTTTAATCACAACCGTTGATCTGTTTTACCTCGTCAAAACTTTAGGCTCCCACGCTCCAAGCGACGATGCGAAGTGCCAAGTGCGCGTCAAAGCGCGCAATGCGCCCTAAGTCGCCCAATCGCCCTTTCGCGCGCCGCGTGTCGCGCTTACGCGCTTACGCGTGTCGCGATTGGTGGTGCTTAAGCACCACCGCGATGCGTAGGATCATAGCCTCTTATTTGACTTGTCAACTAAGAATCTTAGTTGTCCTTTAGTTGATATACCACTACCTTTTGTAGTATTCTTCCAATGTGGGACAATATGGGATTTTGAGCATTCCCCATATCTTTCACACCCATTTGCTCATGTTTCTACTTTCTAAATTAAAACCCAAACTATGTTTAAAATAAAACACAAATAATATAATAAAATATTAACAACTAAAAATTAAACTCAATAAATATTGGAATTAATCCAACATTCTCCCACCAATTTCAATATACACAAGAGAGCAAAGCAAAAAAGACAATAAATAACTTTTGGCATTATCGCTAAAATCTAGTACATAAATGAGAAGTGTCTTTCGGACTTGAACTTCCATATAGTGAAAATAATTCAAAGCTTCATCAAGGTGCTGTGGTGAACGTATCTTGAACCAAGGACCTTTTGAGACTAGCCGGAACTATCACACATACCGATTTCTGAGTTTATAAGTGTTCTTCTAGCATGCACTTTTATGGCCTTGTGCTAATCCTGATTTCACGAGCGCTTTAGGATCGGTCTTGATTTCATAGAAAGCGGCCACACTTTCGACACTCGAATAGGTAAATCAACTTTAGTGATTCTGCGAGTCACACTTATATGATTTATTAAGAAGTGAACTTCATCCTCTAACATGCAGAAAACCAACACTAGGCATATAGGAATGGAACTTTTTGTATAAATTCCTAGTGTTCCATAACTATAATTTAACTTGTTTGTACCACATTGAACTCTATCTATATTTTCAAGATATGAGTTGGGTTCCCATTAAATATAGTTGACCTTAGTCCCATTCCTTTTGAGGTGATATATATCATCTCTCTTACAAGACCTTTAGTCAGAGGATCTGCTAAATTCTTGTTCGTTTTAATGTAGTCGACTGTAATTACTCCTTCCTTGAGTAATTTTCTTATAATTTGATGTCTTAGACTAATGTGTCTAGATTTTCCGTTGTAAGTTTTGTTCGAAACTTTATAAATTGTGGCTTGGTTATCACAACTTATCATAATAGAAGGTGATGGCTTTTTCCATAAAGGAATATCATACAACACATTTCTAAGCCATTCTGCTTCTTTACATGCATCTGCTAGGGCTATAAATTCAGATTGCATTGTTGAATCTGATACACATGTTTGTTTCTTGGATCCCCAAGAGATAGCTGCTCCTCCTAGCGTAAAAATCCAACCAGTGGTTGATTTTGATTTTGATTCAAGATTATTCCAACTTGAATCACTATATCCTTCTAAAACAGATGGATATCCTACATAATGTAAGCCATAATCCAAAGTCCTCTTCAAATATCTAAGCACCCTAGAAATTGCATTCCAGTGCTCTTGTCCTGGATTACTTGTAAATCTACATAATATACTCACTGCATAAGCAATGTCTGGTCTAGTGCAATGCATGGCATACATTAGACTCCCAATAATACTAGCATATTTAAGTTGGTCCATAGCACGCCCAGTATTTTTCATTAATTTGATGCTAGGATCCACTGGTGTAGCAGCTGGCTTAAGTTCAAAATGATTATATCTTTTAAGAACTTTTTCTATATAATGAGATTGAGATAACGCTAAAGAATTATCCTTTCTCACAATTTTGATTCCTAAAATCACATCAGCTTCTCCAAGATCTTTCATATCAAATTTTGATGAAAGAAACCTTTTGGTTTCTTTAACATATTTGAGATTAGACCCAAAAATTAACATGTCATCCACATATAAGCATATAATAACACCAACACCATTTTCAAATTTACTATATATACATTTGTCGGCATCATTAACTTTATATCCATGGGATATAACAATATTATTAAACTTCTCATGCCATTGCATAAGAGCTTGTTTAAGGCCATAAAGGGATTTAACCAATTTACACACTTTCTTTTCTTGGCCAGGCAATACAAACCCTTCGGGTTGTTCCATATAAATCTCTTCTTCTAAATCACCATTTAAAAATGCAGTTTTAACATCCATTTGATGAATAACTAAATTGTGAATAGAAGCAAGAGATATTAATATCCTAATGAAAATGATTCGAGCAACAGGAGCATATGTATCAAAGTAATCAATTCCATATTTTTGCTTATAGCCTTTAGCAACTAGTCTTGCCTTAAATTTATTTATAGAACCATCCGGATTTAATTTTCTTTTAAATATCCATTTGCACCCAATAGGTTTAGACCCGGGGGGAAGATCGGAAATAACCCAAGTTTGATTTGACAAAATTGAGTTCATTTCATCATTTATTGCTTCTTTCCAAAAGACAGCATCCCTAGATGTTACCGCTTCATGAAATGTGGTCGGTTCATCTTCTACATTAAGAACAAATTTAGTTTTGTTCTTAGTCTCATTTAAATCCCCTTCAACTAAATAAATAACAAAGTCAGGCCCAAATGTTTTTTCAGTTCTTTGTCTTTTACTCCTTCGTGGTTCAACGTCATTCGTTGTTTCTGAAGAAGATATAGGTTGTGAATTTTCTTCTAAATTTGAGGAGTCAACAGTCGAATTATTATTTTCTAAACCTTGATTCAAAGTACTAAACTTTGTTAGATGTTCAAAAAATTGCACATCTACCGACTCAATGATTTCTTGAGTTTCAAGGTTTAAAAATCTATAAGTCGTACTGTTACTAGAGTATCCAATAAAAACACATTTGTAAGTCCTATTTCCTAGTTTAGGTCTTTTAGGTTCGGGTTTTCTTACATAAGCAAGACATCCCCAAACTTTAAGACGTCTAAGATTAGGCTTACGATTAAACCATAATTCATATGGTGTAATATCCTTGTTTTTCAATGGAACTCTATTTAAAATATAACATGCGGATAAAACCGCTTCTCCCCACATCGACAAAGGTAAACCAGAACTGATTAACATTGAATTTATCATTTCAACTAAAGTCATATTTTTCCTTTTCGCCGTTCCATTTTGTTGTGGCGTATATGGTGCCGTAACTTGATGGATTATCCCATGAGTATTACAAAATTGTATAAACTCACTCGGGTAATATTCACCACCCCTATCGGATCGTAGGACTTTAATTTTTCGATTTTGTTGAGTTTCAACTTCTGCTTTAAAAATTAGGAATTTCTCGAAAACTTCATCTTTACTTTTAAGTAAATATGTATATGCATACTTAGAGTAATCATCAATGAAAGTTAAGAAATATTTATTTCCACCACGAGTCATATTACTCTTCATATCACATACATCACTATGAATAAGATCAAGCATTTCGGATTTCCTCTCAACAGATTTGAACGACTTTCTAGTTATCTTCGATTGAGCACAAATTTCACATTTAGAAAGGTTATCAAATTTACAATCCGAGATTAAGCCGAGATTAGTCATATTTTTTATACTTCTATAATTCACATGACCTAATCTACTATGCCATAAAGAAATAGACTCAACCATATAAGCAGAACTAATATCATTGATAACATTAATTTTAATCATGCCGTTACAAGAGTACCCTTTGCCAATAAATTGGCCATTCTTAGACAATACAAACTTATCAGACTCATACACTAGTTTGAAACCTCTCTTATTGAGAAGGTCCCCAGACACAAGATTTTTACACATATCAGGTACATGAAGTACATCAATTAGAGTAAGTGTCTTTCCAGAAGTTAGCTTCAATTCCACTGTGCCTTTTCCAACTACATTTGCGCGAAGATTATTTGCCATCTTCACTTCTTTTCCATCAATTTCTTGATATGTTTTGAATGAAGAGCGGTCTTTGCATATGTGGACCGTTGCGCCGGTATCCAGCCACCATCCATTTTCATTATCAATTGAATTTGCTTCGCAAACAGTAGCAATAAGATCTTCAACATTGTTGGTTTCCTTCGACCCTTGTTTTTCTTTAAATGCCTTCTTTTTAAGACGACATTCTCGAGAATAATGGCCCGGTTTGTCACAGAAGAAACATTTTCCCTTCTTTTTCTTATTTGCACCTTGGTTCTTGAATTTGGAATCATTCTTCGCTTTAAATTTTGAGTCTTTGGTAATCTTGGATTTTTGATCCTCAACCATATTAGCTTTTGAATGACCCTCACTTTGTTCATCCTTCTTTTCTTGAATACGAGTATCATCTTCAATACGAAGGTGACGAAGAAAAGGATTCCACAGTATAAGTCTTTTCATCATGATTAATTTTCTTCTTAAAGCCATTCCAGGAGGATGGAAGTTTTGAAACAATCACCCCTACTTGAAATTCATCTTGAAGATTAATACCAGCGGCTTTAAGGTCACCAACAATTTGTTGGAGTTCATGGGCTTGTGCAACGACAGATTTATCATTATTCATTCTAAAATTCATATAGTTTGAAATTAGAAACTTACGATTGCTCGCTTCCTCGTTTTGATACTTTATCTCCAAAGCCTTCCATAATTCCTTTGCCGTCGGAATCATTCTATGAGCGCTATAAACAGTTTGAGACAAAGCATTGAGGATGTGTCCTCGACACATAAATTCGTCTTCTTTCCTCTTCACACGTTTTTGCTTTATTCCTTCGGTGTCTTCGGGTGTGGGCTCGGGAATTTGTTCAAGGTTATCATCTAGAATGTATGCAAGTTTTAGTGATGTGAGGAAGAACATAACTTTCTCTTGCCAACGGGTGAAATTTCCGCCATCAAAACGGTCGAGTCGAATTAAGTCTTGAGTCATGACTTGGATAGATTGTGCCACAGTTCCTTCCATTTGAGTGGAGTAATAAGAATATAAAATTTTTGCCTAAAACTGTTGGAGTTTTCTAATGGAAAGAACGAAATATAATAATTAATTTCTGCAAGGCACGTTCTTGGAACGCTTTCTTTTAGGCAAAATTTCTCCCAATCCGGTTGAGACAGAACCAGAACCGCGAGTACACAATGGGTTTTGTAGAACCTGCCTTCAGGATACAATGCAGTATGAACAGTTGTTTGATTCAAACTATGTACTGTTTGATCAAACCCGAGAACACTCTGAATTTGTAACTTGATAATGCCAAAGTATAGAGGACGGAGAGAGGAGAAACTAGCAATTTTCGGTGTCCAAAACAGAGGTCTGGAACTCTTTTTATAGCCATTTCTGTGACTGTTCTTCAACAGTCACAACTCTTCATGGAGTGACTCAGCAACCGTTGGATCGTGCCTGTTTGGAACAGCTACGATCTAACGGTTCAGATTAGGCGTCCCATCGTAAGCGAATGGACATCCCCTACACGAAACGCTACGAGTTCATCTAACGGTTTAGATCAAGCCGTTTCGGATTTTAAACCCTTTGATCGGATCGTTTAATCACAACCGTTGATCTGTTTTACCTCGTCAAAACTTTAGGCTCCCACGCTCCAAGCGACGATGCGCACGTGCGAAGTGCCAAGTGCGCGTCAAAGCGCGCATTGCGCCCTAAGTCGCCCAATCGCCCTTTCGCGCGCCGCGTGTCGCGCTTACGCGCTTACGCGTGTCGCGATTGGTGGTGCTTAAGCACCACCGCGATGCGTAGGATCATAGCCTCTTATTTGACTTGTCAACTAAGAATCTTAGTTGTCCTTTAGTTGATATACCACTACCTTTTGTAGTATTCTTCCAATGTGGGACAATATGGGATTTTGAGCATTCCCCATATCTTTCACACCCATTTGCTCATGTTTCTACTTTCTAAATTAAAACCCAAACTATGTTTAAAATAAAACACAAATAATATAATAAAATATTAACAACTAAAAATTAAACTCAATAAATATTGGAATTAATCCAACATTCTCCCACCAATTTCAATATACACAAGAGAGCAAAGCAAAAAAGACAATAAATAACTTTTGGCATTATCGCTAAAATCTAGTACATAAATGAGAAGTGTCTTTCGGACTTGAACTTCCATATAGTGAAAATAATTCAAAGCTTCATCAAGGTGCTGTGGTGAACGTATCTTGAACCAAGGACCTTTTGAGACTAGCCGGAACTATCACACATACCGATTTCTGAGTTTATAAGTGTTCTTCTAGCATGCACTTTTATGGCCTTGTGCTAATCCTGATTTCACGAGCGCTTTAGGATCGGTCTTGATTTCATAGAAAGCGGCCACACTTTCGACACTCGAATAGGTAAATCAACTTTAGTGATTCTGCGAGTCACACTTATATGATTTATTAAGAAGTGAACTTCATCCTCTAACATGCAGAAAACCAACACTAGGCATATAGGAATGGAACTTTTTGTATAAATTCCTAGTGTTCCATAACTATAATTTAACTTGTTTGTACCACATTGAACTCTATCTATATTTTCAAGATATGAGTTGGGTTCCCATTAAATATAGTTGACCTTAGTCCCATTCCTTTTGAGGTGATATATATCATCTCTCTTACAAGACCTTTAGTCAGAGGATCTGCTAAATTCTTATTCGTTTTAATGTAGTCGACTGTAATTACTCCTTCCTTGAGTAATTTTCTTATAATTTGATGTCTTAGACTAATGTGTCTAGATTTTCCGTTGTAAGTTTTGTTCGAAACTTTATAAATTGTGGCTTGGTTATCACAACTTATCATAATAGAAGGTGATGGCTTTTTCCATAAAGGAATATCATACAACACATTTCTAAGCCATTCTGCTTCTTTACATGCATCTGCTAGGGCTATAAATTCAGATTGCATTGTTGAATCTGATACACATGTTTGTTTCTTGGATCCCCAAGAGATAGCTGCTCCTCCTAGCGTAAAAATCCAACCAGTGGTTGATTTTGATTTTGATTCAAGATTATTCCAACTTGAATCACTATATCCTTCTAAAACAGATGGATATCCTACATAATGTAAGCCATAATCCAAAGTCCTCTTCAAATATCTAAGCACCCTAGAAATTGCATTCCAGTGCTCTTGTCCTGGATTACTTGTAAATCTACATAATATACTCACTGCATAAGCAATGTCTGGTCTAGTGCAATGCATGGCATACATTAGACTCCCAATAATACTAGCATATTTAAGTTGGTCCATAGCACGCCCAGTATTTTTCATTAATTTGATGCTAGGATCCACTGGTGTAGCAGCTGGCTTAAGTTCAAAATGATTATATCTTTTAAGAACTTTTTCTATATAATGAGATTGAGATAACGCTAAAGAATTATCCTTTCTCACAATTTTGATTCCTAAAATCACATCAGCTTCTCCAAGATCTTTCATATCAAATTTTGATGAAAGAAACCTTTTGGTTTCTTTAACATATTTGAGATTAGACCCAAAAATTAACATGTCATCCACATATAAGCATATAATAACACCAACACCATTTTCAAATTTACTATATATACATTTGTCGGCATCATTAACTTTATATCCATGGGATATAACAATATTATTAAACTTCTCATGCCATTGCATAGGAGCTTGTTTAAGGCCATAAAGGGATTTAACCAATTTACACACTTTCTTTTCTTGGCCAGGCAATACAAACCCTTCGGGTTGTTCCATATAAATCTCTTCTTCTAAATCACCATTTAAAAATGCAGTTTTAACATCCATTTGATGAATAACTAAATTGTGAATAGAAGCAAGAGATATTAATATCCTAATGAAAGTGATTCGAGCAACAGGAGCATATGTATCAAAGTAATCAATTCCATATTTTTGCTTATAGCCTTTAGCAACTAGTCTTGCCTTAAATTTATTTATAGAACCATCCGGATTTAATTTTCTTTTAAATATCCATTTGCACCCAATAGGTTTAGACCCGGGGGGAAGATCGGAAATAACCCAAGTTTGATTTGACAAAATTGAGTTCATTTCATCATTTATTGCTTCTTTCCAAAAGACAGCATCCCTAGATGTTACCGCTTCATGAAATGTGGTCGGTTCATCTTCTACATTAAGAACAAATTTAGTTTTGTTCTTAGTCTCATTTAAATCCCCTTCAACTAAATAAATAACAAAGTCAGGCCCAAATGTTTTTTCAGTTCTTTGTCTTTTACTCCTTCGTGGTTCAACGTCATTCGTTGTTTCTGAAGAAGATATAGGTTGTGAATTTTCTTCTAAATTTGAGGAGTCAACAGTCGAATTATTATTTTCTAAACCTTGATTCAAAGTACTAAACTTTGTTAGATGTTCAAAAAATTGCACATCTACCGACTCAATGATTTCTTGAGTTTCAAGGTTTAAAAATCTATAAGTCGTACTGTTACTAGAGTATCCAATAAAAACACATTTGTAAGTCCTATTTCCTAGTTTAGGTCTTTTAGGTTCGGGTTTTCTTACATAAGCAAGACATCCCCAAACTTTAAGACGTCTAAGATTAGGCTTACGATTAAACCATAATTCATATGGTGTAATATCCTTGTTTTTCAATGGAACTCTATTTAAAATATAACATGCGGATAAAACCGCTTCTCCCCACATCGACAAAGGTAAACCAGAACTGATTAACATTGAATTTATCATTTCAACTAAAGTCCTATTTTTCCTTTCCGCCGTTCCATTTTGTTGTGGCGTATATGGTGCCGTAACTTGATGGATTATCCCATGAGTATTACAAAATTGTATAAACTCACTCGGGTAATATTCACCACCCCTATCGGATCGTAGGACTTTAATTTTTCGATTTTGTTGAGTTTCAACTTCTGCTTTAAAAATTAGGAATTTCTCGAAAACTTCATCTTTACTTTTAAGTAAATATGTATATGCATACTTAG
This sequence comes from Sambucus nigra, assembly GCA_949130495.1. Lineage (NCBI taxonomy): Eukaryota > Viridiplantae > Streptophyta > Magnoliopsida > Dipsacales > Adoxaceae > Sambucus > Sambucus nigra. Next base: position 213,915,593 of record OX422214.1, on the reverse strand, counting down.
AGTAATCATCAATGAAAGTTAAGAAATATTTATTTCCACCACGAGTCATATTACTCTTCATATCACATACATCACTATGAATAAGATCAAGCATTTCGGATTTCCTCTCAACAGATTTGAACGACTTTCTAGTTATCTTCGATTGAGCACAAATTTCACATTTAGAAAGGTTATCAAATTTACAATCCGAGATTAAGCCGAGATTAGTCATATTTTTTATACTTCTATAATTCACATGACCTAATCTACTATGCCATAAAGAAATAGACTCAACCATATAAGCAGAACTAATATCATTGATAACATTAATTTTAATCATGCCGTTACAAGAGTACCCTTTGCCAATAAATTGGCCATTCTTAGACAATACAAACTTATCAGACTCATACACTAGTTTGAAACCTCTCTTATTGAGAAGGTCCCCAGACACAAGATTTTTACACATATCAGGTACATGAAGTACATCAATTAGAGTAAGTGTCTTTCCAGAAGTTAGCTTCAATTCCACTGTGCCTTTTCCAACTACATTTGCGCGAAGATTATTTGCCATCTTCACTTCTTTTCCATCAATTTCTTGATATGTTTTGAATGAAGAGCGGTCTTTGCATATGTGGACCGTTGCGCCGGTATCCAGCCACCATCCACTTTCATTATCAATTGAATTTGCTTCGCAAACAGTAGCAATAAGATCTTCAACATTGTTGGTTTCCTTCGACCCTTGTTTTTCTTTAAATGCCTTCTTTTTAAGACGACATTCTCGAGAATAATGGCCCGGTTTGTCACAGAAGAAACATTTTCCCTTCTTTTTCTTATTTGCACCTTGGTTCTTGAATTTGGAATCATTCTTCGCTTTAAATTTTGAGTCTTTGGTAATCTTGGATTTTTGATCCTCAACCATATTAGCTTTTGAATGACCCTCACTTTGTTCATCCTTCTTTTCTTGAATACGAGTATCATCTTCAATACGAAGGTGACGAAGAAAGGGATTCCACAGTATAAGTCTTTTCATCATGATTAATTTTCTTCTTAAAGCCATTCCAGGAGGATGGAAGTTTTGAAACAATCACCCCTACTTGAAATTCATCTTGAAGATTAATACCAGCGGCTTTAAGGTCACCAACAATTTGTTGGAGTTCATGGGCTTGTGCAACGACAGATTTATCATTATTCATTCTAAAATTCATATAGTTTGAAATTAGAAACTTACGATTGCTCGCTTCCTCGTTTTGATACTTTATCTCCAAAGCCTTCCATAATTCCTTTGCCGTCGGAATCATTCTATGAGCGCTATAAATAGTTTGAGACAAAGCATTGAGGATGTGTCCTCGACACATAAATTCGTCTTCTTTCCTCTTCACACGTTTTTGCTTTATTCCTTCGGTGTCTTCGGGTGTGGGCTCGGGAATTTGTTCAAGGTTATCATCTAGAATGTATGCAAGTTTTAGTGATGTGAGGAAGAACATAACTTTCTCTTGCCAACGGGTGAAATTTCCGCCATCAAAACGGTCGAGTCGAATTAAGTCTTGAGTCATGACTTGGATAGATTGTGCCACAGTTCCTTCCATTTGAGTGGAGTAATAAGAATATAAAATTTTTGCCTAAAACTGTTGGAGTTTTCTAATGGAAAGAACGAAATATAATAATTAATTTCTGCAAGGCACGTTCTTGGAACGCTTTCTTTTAGGCAAAATTTCTCCCAATCCGGTTGAGACAGAACCAGAACCGCGAGTACACAATGGGTTTTGTAGAACCTGCCTTCAGGATACAATGCAGTATGAACAGTTGTTTGATTCAAACTATGTACTGTTTGATCAAACCCGAGAACACTCTGAATTTGTAACTTGATAATGCCAAAGTATAGAGGACGGAGAGAGGAGAAACTAGCAATTTTCGGTGTCCAAAACAGAGGTCTGGAACTCTTTTTATAGCCATTTCTGTGACTGTTCTTCAACAGTCACAACTCTTCATGGAGTGACTCAGCAACCGTTGGATCGTGCCTGTTTGGAACAGCTACGATCTAACGGTTCAGATTAGGCGTCCCATCGTAAGCGAATGGACATCCCCTACACGAAACGCTACGAGTTCATCTAACGGTTTAGATCAAGCCGTTTCGGATTTTAAACCCTTTGATCGGATCGTTTAATCACAACCGTTGATCTGTTTTACCTCGTCAAAACTTTAGGCTCCCACGCTCCAAGCGACGATGCGAAGTGCCAAGTGCGCGTCAAAGCGCGCAATGCGCCCTAAGTCGCCCAATCGCCCTTTCGCGCGCCGCGTGTCGCGCTTACGCGCTTACGCGTGTCGCGATTGGTGGTGCTTAAGCACCACCGCGATGCGTAGGATCATAGCCTCTTATTTGACTTGTCAACTAAGAATCTTAGTTGTCCTTTAGTTGATATACCACTACCTTTTGTAGTATTCTTCCAATGTGGGACAATATGGGATTTTGAGCATTCCCCATATCTTTCACACCCATTTGCTCATGTTTCTACTTTCTAAATTAAAACCCAAACTATGTTTAAAATAAAACACAAATAATATAATAAAATATTAACAACTAAAAATTAAACTCAATAAATATTGGAATTAATCCAACATTCTCCCACCAATTTCAATATACACAAGAGAGCAAAGCAAAAAAGACAATAAATAACTTTTGGCATTATCGCTAAAATCTAGTACATAAATGAGAAGTGTCTTTCGGACTTGAACTTCCATATAGTGAAAATAATTCAAAGCTTCATCAAGGTGCTGTGGTGAACGTATCTTGAACCAAGGACCTTTTGAGACTAGCCGGAACTATCACACATACCGATTTCTGAGTTTATAAGTGTTCTTCTAGCATGCACTTTTATGGCCTTGTGCTAATCCTGATTTCACGAGCGCTTTAGGATCGGTCTTGATTTCATAGAAAGCGGCCACACTTTCGACACTCGAATAGGTAAATCAACTTTAGTGATTCTGCGAGTCACACTTATATGATTTATTAAGAAGTGAACTTCATCCTCTAACATGCAGAAAACCAACACTAGGCATATAGGAATGGAACTTTTTGTATAAATTCCTAGTGTTCCATAACTATAATTTAACTTGTTTGTACCACATTGAACTCTATCTATATTTTCAAGATATGAGTTGGGTTCCCATTAAATATAGTTGACCTTAGTCCCATTCCTTTTGAGGTGATATATATCATCTCTCTTACAAGACCTTTAGTCAGAGGATCTGCTAAATTCTTGTTCGTTTTAATGTAGTCGACTGTAATTACTCCTTCCTTGAGTAATTTTCTTATAATTTGATGTCTTAGACTAATGTGTCTAGATTTTCCGTTGTAAGTTTTGTTCGAAACTTTATAAATTGTGGCTTGGTTATCACAACTTATCATAATAGAAGGTGATGGCTTTTTCCATAAAGGAATATCATACAACACATTTCTAAGCCATTCTGCTTCTTTACATGCATCTGCTAGGGCTATAAATTCAGATTGCATTGTTGAATCTGATACACATGTTTGTTTCTTGGATCCCCAAGAGATAGCTGCTCCTCCTAGCGTAAAAATCCAACCAGTGGTTGATTTTGATTTTGATTCAAGATTATTCCAACTTGAATCACTATATCCTTCTAAAACAGATGGATATCCTACATAATGTAAGCCATAATCCAAAGTCCTCTTCAAATATCTAAGCACCCTAGAAATTGCATTCCAGTGCTCTTGTCCTGGATTACTTGTAAATCTACATAATATACTCACTGCATAAGCAATGTCTGGTCTAGTGCAATGCATGGCATACATTAGACTCCCAATAATACTAGCATATTTAAGTTGGTCCATAGCACGCCCAGTATTTTTCATTAATTTGATGCTAGGATCCACTGGTGTAGCAGCTGGCTTAAGTTCAAAATGATTATATCTTTTAAGAACTTTTTCTATATAATGAGATTGAGATAACGCTAAAGAATTATCCTTTCTCACAATTTTGATTCCTAAAATCACATCAGCTTCTCCAAGATCTTTCATATCAAATTTTGATGAAAGAAACCTTTTGGTTTCTTTAACATATTTGAGATTAGACCCAAAAATTAACATGTCATCCACATATAAGCATATAATAACACCAACACCATTTTCAAATTTACTATATATACATTTGTCGGCATCATTAACTTTATATCCATGGGATATAACAATATTATTAAACTTCTCATGCCATTGCATAGGAGCTTGTTTAAGGCCATAAAGGGATTTAACCAATTTACACACTTTCTTTTCTTGGCCAGGCAATACAAACCCTTCGGGTTGTTCCATATAAATCTCTTCTTCTAAATCACCATTTAAAAATGCAGTTTTAACATCCATTTGATGAATAACTAAATTGTGAATAGAAGCAAGAGATATTAATATCCTAATGAAAGTGATTCGAGCAACAGGAGCATATGTATCAAAGTAATCAATTCCATATTTTTGCTTATAGCCTTTAGCAACTAGTCTTGCCTTAAATTTATTTATAGAACCATCCGGATTTAATTTTCTTTTAAATATCCATTTGCACCCAATAGGTTTAGACCCGGGGGGAAGATCGGAAATAACCCAAGTTTGATTTGACAAAATTGAGTTCATTTCATCATTTATTGCTTCTTTCCAAAAGACAGCATCCCTAGATGTTACCGCTTCATGAAATGTGGTCGGTTCATCTTCTACATTAAGAACAAATTTAGTTTTGTTCTTAGTCTCATTTAAATCCCCTTCAACTAAATAAATAACAAAGTCAGGCCCAAATGTTTTTTCAGTTCTTTGTCTTTTACTCCTTCGTGGTTCAACGTCATTCGTTGTTTCTGAAGAAGATATAGGTTGTGAATTTTCTTCTAAATTTGAGGAGTCAACAGTCGAATTATTATTTTCTAAACCTTGATTCAAAGTACTAAACTTTGTTAGATGTTCAAAAAATTGCACATCTACCGACTCAATGATTTCTTGAGTTTCAAGGTTTAAAAATCTATAAGTCGTACTGTTACTAGAGTATCCAATAAAAACACATTTGTAAGTCCTATTTCCTAGTTTAGGTCTTTTAGGTTCGGGTTTTCTTACATAAGCAAGACATCCCCAAACTTTAAGACGTCTAAGATTAGGCTTACGATTAAACCATAATTCATATGGTGTAATATCCTTGTTTTTCAATGGAACTCTATTTAAAATATAACATGCGGATAAAACCGCTTCTCCCCACATCGACAAAGGTAAACCAGAACTGATTAACATTGAATTTATCATTTCAACTAAAGTCCTATTTTTCCTTTCCGCCGTTCCATTTTGTTGTGGCGTATATGGTGCCGTAACTTGATGGATTATCCCATGAGTATTACAAAATTGTATAAACTCACTCGGGTAATATTCACCACCCCTATCGGATCGTAGGACTTTAATTTTTCGATTTTGTTGAGTTTCAACTTCTGCTTTAAAAATTAGGAATTTCTCGAAAACTTCATCTTTACTTTTAAGTAAATATGTATATGCATACTTAGAGTAATCATCAATGAAAGTTAAGAAATATTTATTTCCACCACGAGTCATATTACTCTTCATATCACATACATCACTATGAATAAGATCAAGCATTTCGGATTTCCTCTCAACAGATTTGAACGACTTTCTAGTTATCTTCGATTGAGCACAAATTTCACATTTAGAAAGGTTATCAAATTTACAATCCGAGATTAAGCCGAGATTAGTCATATTTTTTATACTTCTATAATTCACATGACCTAATCTACTATGCCATAAAGAAATAGACTCAACCATATAAGCAGAACTAATATCATTGATAACATTAATTTTAATCATGCCGTTACAAGAGTACCCTTTGCCAATAAATTGGCCATTCTTAGACAATACAAACTTATCAGACTCATACACTAGTTTGAAACCTCTCTTATTGAGAAGGTCCCCAGACACAAGATTTTTACACATATCAGGTACATGAAGTACATCAATTAGAGTAAGTGTCTTTCCAGAAGTTAGCTTCAATTCCACTGTGCCTTTTCCAACTACATTTGCGCGAAGATTATTTGCCATCTTCACTTCTTTTCCATCAATTTCTTGATATGTTTTGAATGAAGAGCGGTCTTTGCATATGTGGACCGTTGCGCCGGTATCCAGCCACCATCCACTTTCATTATCAATTGAATTTGCTTCGCAAACAGTAGCAATAAGATCTTCAACATTGTTGGTTTCCTTCGACCCTTGTTTTTCTTTAAATGCCTTCTTTTTAAGACGACATTCTCGAGAATAATGGCCCGGTTTGTCACAGAAGAAACATTTTCCCTTCTTTTTCTTATTTGCACCTTGGTTCTTGAATTTGGAATCATTCTTCGCTTTAAATTTTGAGTCTTTGGTAATCTTGGATTTTTGATCCTCAACCATATTAGCTTTTGAATGACCCTCACTTTGTTCATCCTTCTTTTCTTGAATACGAGTATCATCTTCAATACGAAGGTGACGAAGAAAGGGATTCCACAGTATAAGTCTTTTCATCATGATTAATTTTCTTCTTAAAGCCATTCCAGGAGGATGGAAGTTTTGAAACAATCACCCCTACTTGAAATTCATCTTGAAGATTAATACCAGCGGCTTTAAGGTCACCAACAATTTGTTGGAGTTCATGGGCTTGTGCAACGACAGATTTATCATTATTCATTCTAAAATTCATATAGTTTGAAATTAGAAACTTACGATTGCTCGCTTCCTCGTTTTGATACTTTATCTCCAAAGCCTTCCATAATTCCTTTGCCGTCGGAATCATTCTATGAGCGCTATAAATAGTTTGAGACAAAGCATTGAGGATGTGTCCTCGACACATAAATTCGTCTTCTTTCCTCTTCACACGTTTTTGCTTTATTCCTTCGGTGTCTTCGGGTGTGGGCTCGGGAATTTGTTCAAGGTTATCATCTAGAATGTATGCAAGTTTTAGTGATGTGAGGAAGAACATAACTTTCTCTTGCCAACGGGTGAAATTTCCGCCATCAAAACGGTCGAGTCGAATTAAGTCTTGAGTCATGACTTGGATAGATTGTGCCACAGTTCCTTCCATTTGAGTGGAGTAATAAGAATATAAAATTTTTGCCTAAAACTGTTGGAGTTTTCTAATGGAAAGAACGAAATATAATAATTAATTTCTGCAAGGCACGTTCTTGGAACGCTTTCTTTTAGGCAAAATTTCTCCCAATCCGGTTGAGACAGAACCAGAACCGCGAGTACACAATGGGTTTTGTAGAACCTGCCTTCAGGATACAATGCAGTATGAACAGTTGTTTGATTCAAACTATGTACTGTTTGATCAAACCCGAGAACACTCTGAATTTGTAACTTGATAATGCCAAAGTATAGAGGACGGAGAGAGGAGAAACTAGCAATTTTCGGTGTCCAAAACAGAGGTCTGGAACTCTTTTTATAGCCATTTCTGTGACTGTTCTTCAACAGTCACAACTCTTCATGGAGTGACTCAGCAACCGTTGGATCGTGCCTGTTTGGAACAGCTACGATCTAACGGTTCAGATTAGGCGTCCCATCGTAAGCGAATGGACATCCCCTACACGAAACGCTACGAGTTCATCTAACGGTTTAGATCAAGCCGTTTCGGATTTTAAACCCTTTGATCGGATCGTTTAATCACAACCGTTGATCTGTTTTACCTCGTCAAAACTTTAGGCTCCCACGCTCCAAGCGACGATGCGAAGTGCCAAGTGCGCGTCAAAGCGCGCAATGCGCCCTAAGTCGCCCAATCGCCCTTTCGCGCGCCGCGTGTCGCGCTTACGCGCTTACGCGTGTCGCGATTGGTGGTGCTTAAGCACCACCGCGATGCGTAGGATCATAGCCTCTTATTTGACTTGTCAACTAAGAATCTTAGTTGTCCTTTAGTTGATATACCACTACCTTTTGTAGTATTCTTCCAATGTGGGACAATATGGGATTTTGAGCATTCCCCATATCTTTCACACCCATTTGCTCATGTTTCTACTTTCTAAATTAAAACCCAAACTATGTTTAAAATAAAACACAAATAATATAATAAAATATTAACAACTAAAAATTAAACTCAATAAATATTGGAATTAATCCAACATCCATCGCTTCAGCACTTCCCCTAACATATAACTAACCAACTATAACTATCATTCATCATAACAATTTAAAATCTTTTTTTATTTTCTTGTTCAGATAAATATAACTTTTTGAGTACACCAATAACTGGCTATTGGAATAATAACAATCTGACAAAAGATAATGACAATAATGATAATAATTTTCAAATTATAACTAAATCTGTGACAAGCAAGTTTCATTCATAAAGTTACACTGTTAGGGTAAAGTATGTTGTTGTCAACATGAGAGTTGGATTTCCACAACGATATGGATTTCTAAAAGATTGTCGAATCCCAACTTTCTGCGCATCATATTAGAGAACAATGAGAATAAGTTAATGACAACAGAGATACACAGGAGGTAAGGTATGAGAAAGGTATGGAGATGCTAAAAATATTAAATAATTACACATCGAAGACATCTTTACTTGATGATTTCATATACTATGAAAATCGATAGATAATCCTATAGGAAGAGAAAGACAGGTTACTAATCAGAAGCTAGCAAATTCCATTCCTTGTACCTATTGTTGATCAACCGCACAAGCTAAATCACGTGCTTGACTTGCCTTCTACCGAAGACGATAAAATTACAAAACATAATGATCTAAACATATCTGAGAAGAATGTCCCCTCTCCCACCGAGCAGGTTACTGTAGACGCTGATGTTAATGAACCAAGTACCACTAATGAAAATGTAAAACAAGTAGTGAATGAAAGAGTAAACGACGGTGAGATATTAAAGATAAGTTCGTTTAATATTAATTCGAAATAGACCGGGTTGAAGCCTGTGGAGGGACCCACTGCTCCTGCTATAAATTCCGAACCAGTTGTTGTCACAGTAGGGTCAATGCCTGTGGATATGGCAAGTCTGCTGGTTATATGACAGTGGGGACTATCCCACATGATCCTAGAGCCCTCCATCTGGACATGACAGTATTTCTTCTAAGAGTGTGTCTCAGAAAGGTTAATTCATAGGTATATATAATTATATATACACATATTCTCTGACATAATTGAAGTTGCTTTGTGGTACGAACATATAGAAGCCAGTGGTATTGGTAATGGGAGATTATGAAGTGTCCATTTGTAAACTCGAGTGTATCATACTCGGTACTCGTTATAGTTGTAGGTCATAAGAAAGTCTCTTCTTAGGAGGCCTATCTTTGTTGTTTCTTTTTTCTTTTTCATGGGGAAGTGGGTGGAGTATTTATTTGTTTTACTGACGGGATCGATCTACAGCTCTCGTTGATTTCATACTCAATGCTCCCTTTTAATAGTGAATCCCAAATAATTTTTGGTCCCTCATTATCACAAATTGTTTGAGATTCAATATTAAAAGGGAGCATTGAGTATGGAATCGACAAATTGTATTTCCAATTGGAATGCAAAATGAGACCAAGATCCACATGTTGAAAGTGGAAATACCATAGTTACCTAGAGAACAACAATAAGATTATGTGATCATTCGGGCAAAATCTACATGATCACGTACCACGAACTATAACTAAAGTCATTCCATCTCTTACTTATTAATCGTGTATGCATCTTAATTCAATCATGGACTGCCACTGCATATAAAAAGGCAAGAATAACAGATAATGTTTCGAGCACAAAAATCACCGAAGAGTAAACAAAATGATATTGAAAAGATTATGCCATTGTAAGATTTGATATTATCTATAACATGAATAAAGATATTAGTGAATGACATAAAAATAAATGAAACCTGAGTGAAACCCAAATAAGGATAATCGATTAGATTAGAAACCCATGTATTAAATTCAATGAGTAATAGGAACGTCATACCTTTGCATCCAGGTGATCAAGATCTAACTCACGCATAGTTTTATTCCCGTCATTCGTGACCACAATTCCTGTAAGAACCAAATAATAGTGATCACTGATAAAGAAACAAAGGAAACGTAAAAAATAACCAAACAAAGCAAATCTTGATTCTTTCATCCAGAAAAAGGAAAAAAAGAATCATAAAAGATAAACAAATATTATTCTTTACTTATCTCTCTCTCTCTCTCTATATGTGTGTGTGTGTGTCCGCAATTTTTTTACATATAATTTTACATATCTCTATACACTCTATATAGTACTTTATATATATAAATATATATTAAATACAATATTCTACACACACATAGATATATCCAATTATTCACACCTTCACACATGGTATATTTCACCTACCAATTGAGAATCAAACTCATGCATGCAATCAGGAGCATGTTATGAGACATTTGTAAGGCGATAGTCCTTTATCTTCGAATTTTCTTTCCATTCTTAAGAAACAAAATATATATCTTCGAATCAAACACGGTTCTTGTTATATATAAAAACCTAACATTAATTTTATATAAACAAAATGTTAATGTAGATAGTTCACACTCAAGATATAATGTTCTAAACAATAGAGATTAATTACAAAACCAGATCAACAAAAAAAATGTTCAACACAATATAAACAAGATCAAACGATTTTTAGCAAATCTATACAAAAACTTAATCAAGATGGTTAATTAAGAAATCATACCAGAAAATAAATCAAGCCAAAATATGAGAACCGAGTTGTGTTTAAAACTGGGTTTCCTTAGCCCGTGTAATCCAAATCTCAGGTCAAACCACCCAAACAATATTTGTTATGTCATGGAGAGGTCTTCTTTGGTACTAAGAAGGTAACACCATGATTGTTCCATGCCCCCGGTCTTGTTGCCCACTTCCCACCGGCGATGTATTATGAGGACCACTCACCAACGACCGCTACAAACATCGATATTCATTTCTTGGTGTTTGAAAAATACCCCTTTCAATACCACTCCCTATTAATGGAGTTATACCCCGACAAACCGGAGTTTCAAAACCACCGATAAATCCCTAACGGCGGTTGAAGGTTATGTGAAAATATTTGAATGGAAAAGAGAGAATCAGGCTTGGCAAAGAGAGTGGTCGGGAGAGTAAGCGGGGGACGAAAGAAGATGTATCCAAATGAAAAGTTAATTGAATTTAGTATTTTGTTTTTTTATTTAACCTTTCCAAATTTGATACGATTTTGACACGGTTTTAAACCGTGCCAGATTAGTAATAAATCGTGCAAAAATATGGCACAGTTCTAAATTGTGCCAGATTATCCTTCTCCAAGCGTTCCAGATTAGCATTTTTGGTGTAGTGATGGCACATCAGCCCATGAGCGGATGAGTTTCTTTGACACTTACTCAGGGTACCACCAGATTCCTTTATTCGGTCCTGACCAAGACCAGACTTTATTCATAATACCACTGGGTCTGTATTGTTACAGGTTATGCCATTTGGCCTCAAGATTGTAGGAACTACATATCAGAGGCTGGTCACAAAGATGTTCCAACACCATATGCGAGAGACCACGGAGGTTTATATTGATGACATGCTTGTCAAAAGAAAAAATAAGAGTGACCATCTCCAAGCCCTGGCTAACACCTATGAAATCATTAGGTGCTATCAAATGAAACTCAACGTCAACAAGTGTTCATTTGGGGTCCAGTCAAGAACGTTTCTGGGTTACCTAGTCAGCAAAAAGGGGATTGAGGCAAACCTAGATCATATGGAAACAATCAATGTGGAGGCGTTTAGTACCGAGGTCCTATAACTTCCACAGAAGCTACATCAGGTCAACTGATGGGAACTCCTATGCTTGGTGTCCTTGTGGCTGGGCACCTAAAAGGTTTTTACAAAAATAAAATAGATTTGGAAGAAAACGGGTTAGAGCCCGAGTTGAAAATATTTTAAAATTAACAAGTGTTTAAATTGCATTAAATAGTATATATTATATACATGCTAGTTCCACACACTCTCACTTGAGATTATCACCCCCAACTAATGTGCACACCTAACGTATGTGCCTAATCCATCCTAGTTACGCTATCCCACTTAACTAGTTTGAATCAAGTCTCTTACTATGATGCGTAAGTCATTGTGCCCACCCGTATTACCTGAATAATACATTCTTGCATTTCCAATATTTATTAATCAATTCAAGTATTTCTTTACTCATTTAAGTTTCCACATTTATAACTTATTTTATATGTCGTACTCTTTCTCACCTACTAAGAAACATAGTAGAATAATCACAAGTGTGTGTGTGTGTGTGTATATATATATATATATACACACACACACACACACTAAAAAGACACCCCAAAACTAAGTTATGGTGCATTCATACTCTGCTTTCAAGTCCCAGTATATCACATACTATATGAAGGACTATGGGTTCATAATCACTCTAGAACCATATAAAAACACAAATCACACATAATGGAGGCAAATCATAGTTCCAAGTCACAAGGGAGACACACATACCCACTCACCCCTACGACCGTCCGCGCTATCATTCACAAATATACTGTACCAAGGCTCTATGGTTCTGAGGTACAAGTTCATATTCCCCCTAATGGGCTAATCAGAATATGACTGTCCTAGCGCGAAAACCTTCATGATAGGAAGTAGCACAGTATGATGCATTACACATAATAATCCATATGATAGGTAATCACACAACCTAAGTATATATAAATTACATATAGGTATACGAACGTCCCATTTTACAAGTCTCACACGCAGTATATTTATATCCCGAATATACTACGTAATATTTAATTAACGCGGTAAATCTCGTCGTATAATTTCAAGTACCTTTCCCTATCCCAAAAAGGTTACTAAGTTTCCATTTATTCCTTGGGTTATTTCAGTAATGTACCCCCACTACTGGTACTAACCTTAAGTTATCATTTATTCGATTTAAACCCCAATTTGCATAATTTCTTACCGTAACTCCTTCGGTGAATGATATGACCAAAGTGAACCCTCGTACTTAGAGCAACAACTTCGTCATATCTCATAGTCGAGTTGTCAGAAGAGCCCCACTAGTCAGCAATAAGGTCATCCCTGATGAGGTCAACGTCTTCCCATCTCATGGCCGAGTTGTCAAAAGAGCCCCACTAATCAGCAATAAGGTCGCCCCTGATGAGGTCGACCTCATAAGCACCAACCTCGACTGGGCAGCATCTGAGATCAACAACAGCTTTATGGGTTCAACTTGAACCAGTCTCACACTTTGCTTAGGCCGATAACATAAATGAGTCCGATTACCTTACATCGGGGCCTGTCCAACCGAGGATATACTTATGGTTGGAGGATCAATGGTCCTGTCGGAGTCATCAACCTTGTACCCATCTATGCCGAGGTTCCAGTAGATGATGTCACCATTCCGAGAATATGCAAGTACAAAGAGACCTGGAACACGTGGACAAAACCGTTATAACTGGATTATTCCCTCACATGAAGGAATATTTTTCCATTATGATCTGCATGTGACACAACTAGGTGTCCACATGAGATTGGCTAGATCATCCTACACATGCTCATTGCATGCTTGGGGGATACACTACACCCCCTAAGTACTATATATACCGTTTATCTTCTTCCTTGAAGGGGATTGCATATTACAAACCCTAGCGCAAGCTCCGTCAAAATATACAGTAGAGAGAGAGTGTGAGTATTGTATCACAAGGCCATTAGTGCCATTGTTTTATAGTGAAGATCACTCACCTGCACAGTGGATGTAGGCCTAGATAGGGTGAACCACTTATATCGATATCTTTCTCTTCCTCTCCTCTCCTCATCTCATTCTATATTTATATTGCTTATGTGCTGCCATTGTTAAATGGGTTTGATCTATTCCTCTCTTTTACTTTTAGTTTAAATGGGTTTGATCTATTCCTCATCTCAAGGCTTAAATGGGTTTGATCTATTCCTCTCTTTTACTTTTAGTTTAATCATCTCATGCCTTCAATTATGTATCTCATATTTTTTGATGATGATTATTGAGGGCTAATCTCCCATTTATGGGATGAAATTTTGAAGCCCTCATGAGTCCAATTTAGTTAGTTTACTTTTTAGCTCAATTTTATTTACCTAATTTTTATTAGCTTTTACATCTTAATTAGTAGTTATAAAAATTAGTATAGTTAGTTAGTTAAAATATTCCCTTGAAAAATCCATAAAAAAAAATATAAAAAGCAAAAATAAATAAATAATAATAAAATTCAAATGAATCTATATATATGTCCTCTCCAATTTTGTGTTTCACCCTTAGATATGGATTGACTCCCTTACTTACCTCTACACTAGTTTTGTTATAATTTTGTAGGTTCAAGGGAATTTTTGATGGATAGAGAAGTTGCACAACGACAAAATCTACAAGAGAAGCAATTTTTTCTATTTATCAAATGGCGCCGTTGCCGGGGATTGTGAAGCTCAAAAAGCATAGTTATCAAATGACGCCGTTGCCGATCTTTGGAGCTTGAAGCACTTGCGAGGATTACCTATTTGTGATTCATTTGTATTACACTTTTTATTTTTATAAGTACCATTTTTTTAGAAGGCTTGTATTAGGATTTTATCATTGGCTTGTATTCCGGTGCATAGAGACACCATTTATTTTTTATTTAAATTTGTAATAATTCAAGACAAGCGTGATAGGGAAACCGGACAAGGTAGAGAGAGGGCGTCCAAAGGCGAGGATTTAGAAGCCTCTCTACCTTGGGTCGGTAGGACTCCCGGGGACGACTGAGATAGGCGTGATCTCCCCCCGGTCGACTCAAATTTTTCGGCACCCCACGGCGTAAAAACCGTGGGAGGTACATTTCTTACACCCTTGCGCCTCTCCTGTTAGCGAGTCAATTCTTTTGTGTGTACTTGTGTGCTCTTGTGTGATTTTATTCTCGCATTTATTTTTTGAATGGTGTGATGAATTAAATTACTAAGACCTACACCCGGTCACTCACGAGAAGGGATTTCATCACCCGACTCACTCGCTTACTATTTGTGTGCTACTCTAGCCATCACTAAATTTAAAATCAATCAACTAGGTGGCCCAATAGGAGAAATTTTTGCAACGGCGATCACTAAGATATTTCCGTGAATTTTTATCGCCCGCGGACTTAATTAAAATTTGACTACCCTTTCACTAAATTGTCAAGATAAAAAATTGGCTATGTGCTAGTTAGGAAATTTTCTTGACTTGTGTGTGTGTCCAATTCGTTTTTCGGTAGTCGGTTTTAGTTAGTCTGTCCAAATCAAGAGTCCATATTTTTTCCCCACCTTTTCTTCCAAAAAAAAAAAAAAAAAAAAAATCCAAAAAAATCCAAAAATATTTTCTTCCATTATTTTTAAAAAAATCCAAAAATATTTTTCTTTCTTTAATTTTTAGAAAATCCCAAAAATATTTTCTTTCCTTTTGAAAAAATTTCAAAAAATCAAAAAAATATATTTCTCCCCTCATGGCTGAGGAACGTCCTTTAAGGGACTACTTTGGTCATTTTCCATCGACTCGTGACACGTGTGAGAGTGGTCCCGAGCGATCTCTTTATGATATTCTTCACGATTTCACCTCTCTCACGAGTACCGTTGGTACTCTTGACCCATCCATACATGCACCACCTATTCCATCACCCCCGGTGTCAAGTGTCACCGTGCCTCCTCCCTTGTTGTGCACCCACTGTTCTAATGCCGATCACATGTCCCATGTGTGTCCATACTTGTCATATCCATACAAACCCACCATGGACCATGTGTATCCATATGACACTGTTCCGGAACCCACCTCGGCCTACTACCCTGCTATACCTAATCCCAAGTTGTGTGAGTACCCCAGTTATTCGTGGAGGCCTGATCACCCTTCCACGCGATACGTATCCCAACCCGATGTTGTGGATCCTCACACGTTCCAACAGTCGTCATGGCAACCTTGTGCACCTAGTCACGATCAGTCCCCTCACTACGCACCCCATGCGTATCAACCCTTTGTCCATCACGAAAGCGATCCTTTCGTGTATGATGACTTTGACCCCACCCCACCCACTTCATATGAGTATTCTCCGTATAGTCCTGATTATAGCGCGTTGTGTCCACCTCACCCACCACCACCACCCATCTTTCCACCAACACCTTCATCCACCTCCACTCTCGAAACCCTCTTGCAAAAGTTCATACTTGAGCAAGAGCAAGCCATTCAAACTCAATCTCTACAAAGGCTTGAACAACGTTTAAATGAATTGGTGTGTGACCGAGAGTCGGATATTCCCATGGCCCCACCCATCGTTGCAACCGAGTGTGACGATGATGTGTCCCCTTGTAACACATATTTCGAGTGTGACCAACCCTACCACCCCGAGAATCTTGAAGTTGAGACCATTCCATGGTCCGGGTCCCAAGTCGACAATTGTGTTGACATACCTTTCATTAGTGAACCTGATTCAACCCCACCTTGTCCATATGAACCCCACTTTGAGGTTCCCATTCACCTTTCCACTCCCGCTGAATCCAAAATAATGCCCGAGTCTATACCTATTGAGCTTCACCCTTGTGTTCCCGAGGAACCACTTTATCTTAAATTCGCTCCGGCTACGAGTGCTCACCAATTTCCTGAGATAGAATCCGTGATAGTTCCTAACTATTCGGATCTGGATGATGTCCCACCATGCATGGCTCCCGTTGAGCCCGATATTTCTATCGATTCCTCTATCTTAGAGATTGGTGCCTCGTCTTACCCACCCACCCCATTTACCAATGCTAGTCTTGTGGAGAAGTTGATCACTCCATCTTTAGAAACCGCACTCCCTTGTGAGTATTCCTTTACTCCTCCCAATGAGTGTGTGTCTCCCACGCTTGAGTTAGATCATCTTCCTCCACCATTTATCCCACCCGACCCACCCATTATCCTTTCTACCCCACCACCTGGTTTGGATCATGATTTTGCACATTTCACGTTTCCATCTACATATTTAGATCCTCACCTAAAACCATCCACCATCTACGAGAGTATTTTTGGTGCTACTCTCCACCGTGACACCGATCTTGTTCCTCCATGCATACCACTTCCTTGTGGTGTTGATTTTTCGCAACAGCTCCCTGGTGTGTCACGACGCGACCATTACTATCGCCCATTCATAGAACGGTCGTGTGATTTTTATGAGCCTCACCCCATTCCTATGTCCAAACCATATTTCCTCCCTCACCAACTTGAGCACTATGCTTATAGGGCACTAGTTGCCCTCACCTTTACGCTCAACAAGGCTCGAGACCGATGCCTCTTCACCTTTACCCTTCTTCCCACCCGCCCTTGGTCCACCGATGCTTTGCATCGTGTGATGCACTTTGCCATACAAGTGCATTGACCCGTTTTAGCCTCTGTCCAACAAGACTGACGCTTCAGTCTTGTTTGGGGGTGATTATCATCACCCATTCTTCTGCCGCCACGCACTTTCATAGCTCTTATCTTTAGGGTGAGAATGGTTCGGTCTGGCTGAAGACATTAAACTTAGCGCTACCAGGAGGCAACCTGCGATTCTTGTACTTGTCTCATCCTATTTGGTGGTGGTGTTTCACATCACCCTATGCTTTATCATGCTTATAGACTTGTACACATTTTTTTTCTTATCATTTATTCAGGTTTATTCTTGGATTCACATGTCCACTTCATTAGCGGTTCATTCTGGTAATCTCTTTCCTACCTTATGCTCTCAATTTTAAAAATCAGTTTACTTAACATCGAGGGCGATGTTCCTTTTTGTTTGGGGGTGGGGAATTTTATCAAAATCGTGCCTCTTTTGAAATTTTTTGATTTTTAAACCTGATTTTTAAAATTTTCGTGCAGTTTCTTTCATCTCAATCATTGATGTGAATTTTCAATCATCCATCTTTCAAAAGTCTAGGAATCAAGCTAGAGAATATCTTTTATAAATAGCTTATGTAATACGTAACAAGGCATTTTGCACCATGAATTTCTAAACTCAACAAAATTTGTGTACTTATCATGTCACTACGGTTTAGAGTTGAGGAGTACTACAATTCTCAAGAGAACCTTAAGGATCACTAGTAGAGACTTTAGCCCGTGAGATTTGTGCCTTTCACCCTTTTAGAGTGTTTTACGCAATCTCCGAGTCACAAGTTGATTCAACTTCTTTTGGGTCCGCACTTAAATTGTTGTATGATCTCATTATCTTTCATAAAATTTTGGTTGATCACTGAGAACGACATCTTTTTCGAGTTGTAAGAAACACGTGTCTTGAAATTTGTCCCGAATACTAGATTTTCATCCATACACTTACCATTTACCATTCAGTCCACCCACTACATTCCCATATTTTCCTTATCCATATATTCCCCTCACCTATCCATCCATATATCATCTTGCATTTTTGAGAAAAAGAATGTTGTTCCAAATGTTAATGTCTTCATTGTTAGTTTGAAAAGAGAGAAAAAAAAATAGAAAAAAAAAATAGCAGAAAAGAAATAGAAAAAGAAAAGAAAAATTGAACAAAAAAAAAAGGAAAAATCGAAAAAAGAGAGAAAAGAAAAGAAAAGAAAAGAAAAAGAGAGTTGGTAGTTAGTTTTGAAATAAAGACATATGTTCTTCAAATATTGAACACTCTTCTATCATACACATTCATCCATCATCCTTTATCATTCATATCACCATTATATCCTACATACCACATCGCATATCCACCATCCATCCATCATAACCTCATCCCATCCATCCTACCTATCATATCCTTCTCATCCCATTTTATTTCCCCTCCACCCATAATCATCCACATATTTCCCCTAGGTGTTCGGGCAAATGAAAGTCGACGTGGTGAATAACTCGACGTTCTCACTATAGTGATTAACATTCTTTCATGAGATCAATTTTTCTTTGAATTGTTCGTTCTTTTTTATGTGTGTGTGAGATGTTTGAACTTGCTTACATTTACTCACCTCCTCACACACAAGAGCGATACACTAACCCTAATCTCGAGAGTTCGTTTGAGAGTGATATATCTAGTGAGATTTGAAGTTGAAGCGTTGATTCCGACAAGGCAATCTAGGAATTACTCTTGTGATACTCGACCCGTTTTGACTGATTCACGCTACACACGTTGAGTTCTAGGAAGGATGTGCCTTGAGTATTTACTTAGCTTAAACTTTTTACACATTCTAGCTTGTATTTCTGAAAATATTTCTCATGATGGATTGTGCGATTATTCTATGTCTAATAAGAGATTGACTGCCCTTCAATAAAATTTTTGCAAAATAAGAATTTTGTGGGTATATTCCCTGCAAACCCTCACGAGACACAACTCGTCCTGTAGGGCAACCTATAGGTTTAAAGGCTTGTTGCACATGCTAAGTGCAATCGCAAGTGCCCGCGAAAGTGGTACACTTTTGGTTACTTATGTTTCTCTTTCTCTCTATCTTATTGCTCGAGGACTAGCAACGCTCTGTTTGGGGGTGGTGTGATAAGCACCCAAAACTGTACATTTTATACCCCGAATAATTGTATTTTAGTTGCTATTTCTCGACAATATGGGTCTTATGCGCTTAAATGTTTAATATGCAGGTTTAATGTACGTTGCGGTGTTCAAACGCGTATTTCAAGGCAGTTGTGCATTTTACGGAGCTAAATACCAAATTCCCGTACCCTAGCCTACCCTAAACTTAGCCCAAACTTACCCCAAGCCCGTGTGTGTTTTATTTGTGTCATTTTATTATTTTTTAGATTTTTAGTTTGAGTCTTTTCTATTTTTAGGATTTATTTTAGATTTATTTTAGAATTTTTAAATTTTATTTTCTATTTTATTTTTATTAATATAATTTTATTTTATTTTGATTTTGATTATTTTTAGTTTTATTTTATTTTATTAGGATTAGTTTTATTTTATTTTGATTTTTATTGATTTTTAGTTTTATTTTATTCTATTTTATTAGGATTAATTTTAGGAGTTTAGTTTAGTTTATTAGATTTTATATTTTAGGATTTTTGTTTTATTTTTATTTGATTCTTTATTTTATTTTTAGAATATAATTTTATTTTTAGGTTTCTAGTTTATTTTTATTAATTTTATTTTAGTTAGTGTTATTTTAAGGTCCAAATTTAACACACACATCACCATTATCATACACTTATCCTACACCTAATCCTACACCCTAAACCTCACCCCCACTCTCTCTCTCTCTCCTCTCACCAACACCCACAACAATCACACTCATCTTCAACCTCCATCCCCAACAAATATTTCTCTCTCCTCTCTCCTAAACCTCCATTACCACCATTAAACCCACACACTCTCTCTCAACCTTCACCACCATCAAACCATCCCAAACCCGTCACCCTAACTCCGGAGCAAATCCCAACTCCGACTGCATTCTCTACCTCCATCGAACCCTTATCCCCTACCCGACCATACCCCTATCCAACCCGAGACCCGGGTATAGAAACTCGAACCCGTGACTGCCAGCCAACCCCAATTTTCAATCCAAAACCCCATGCCCATTTCAACCATGAAACTAAAGCCAAATGCCAAAAACGTGACCTGCCATAAACCAAATGCAAACCAACAAATCTCCACATGTGCTTTTAACTTCTTTTAACCCAAAATTCCAAAAATGACCCCAACTAACCACCTTAAGCCATTTTCCCACATTACCCTCAATAACAATCTGATTTTTCCCTCACCTCACTTTACATTACCTCACACTATTTCCACATGCACTCCCTACCTTTTTACCATTATGCCCCTTTGCTCCATTGCATATAAAATGAAGAAAAAGACCTCATTTGAAAAGGATCTCAAATTAGTTTTAAGCTTGGTGTGATAAAATTCTCCCCACCCCTCTATGTTGAGTATTTGCATTTTTAGCAAATACCTCAATATAGAGGTGTGTGTTGAAAATGATCTCTTGGATGAATTTCACCCCACCCATCTATTATGAATTTTTACATTTTTAGCAATTATTTTATAATAGATTGATGTAGTGAAATTTATCCCTTATGGGAGATAAATTCTAACCCATTCATTTATGTTGAGATTTTGCATTTTTAGCAATTATCTCAATATAAATTAATGATCTAGAATTTATTTCTTTGGGTGAATTCTAATGTACAATTTTATAATTTTAGGATTTGCATTTTTAGCAAATCTCTTTTATTATTTAATTGTCCATTATGAATTCATCCGCTATCCTTTTTATTTTTATCTTATAAATTTTAGTTTAGATTCAATAAATACATGAGTGAGGGATTATGATTGAGAGATTTTGGATGTGTAATTGAGAGATTGATGATGAAATTGAAGATTCCATTCGAATTCAAGGCTTAAATGGGTTTGATCTATTCCTCTCTTTTACTTTTAGTTTAATCATCTCATGCCTTCAATTATGTATCTCATATTTTTGGATGATGATTATTGAGGGCTAATCTCCCATTTATGGGATGAAATTTTGAAGCCCTCATGAGTCCAATTTAGTTAGTTTACTTTTTAGCTCAATTTTATTTACCTAATTTTTATTAGCTTTTACATCTTAATTAGTAGTTATAAAAATTAGTATAGTTAGTTAGTTAAAATATTCCCTTGAAAAATCCATAAAAAAAAAATATAAAAAGCAAAAATAAATAAATAATAATAAAATTCAAATGAATCTATATATATGTCCTCTCCAATTTTGTGTTTCACCCTTAGATACGGATTGACTCCCTTACTTACCTCTACACTAGTTTTGTTATAATTTTGTAGGTTCAAGGGAATTTTTGATGGATAGAGAAGTTGCACAACGACAAAATCTACAAGAGAAGCAATTTTTTCTATTTATCAAAGGGGATTGCATATTACAAACCCTAGCACAAGCTCCGTCAAAATATACAGTAGAGAGAGAGTGTGAGTATTGTATCACAAGGCCATTAGTGCCATTGTTTTATAGTGAAGATCACTCACCTGCACAGTGGATGTAGGCCTAGATAGGGGGAACCACTTATATCGATATCTTTCTCTTCCTCTCCTCTCCTCATCTCATTCTATATTTATATTGCTTATGTGCTGCCATTGTTATACCTGTTTGATCTCTCCAACACCTTGATCTGATGGTGCTATTTCTAGCATCATAAGTTTGGCACCGTTTGTGGGAACGAGAAGCTTCATCTCTTCCTTTTTATAGCTTGGCCTCACCAAAATATCTGGTGGTGAAGCAATCCTCCCCCTTGTGTGGATTTGTTTTGCCATTGAAAGAGGTCCTCCAAGGTCCAAAAGCTCTCAAGTCTTTTTAATCACAGCTCAGTATTCAGGGAAACAAATGGCACCTGAATTTCCACCACCTCCCCCACCAGCTGGTGGTGCAGGATCTAGTTCCAGTCATGCATATCCTCTGTCTGAGATGGCTGAAGTGGCAGCAGCCTTAAAATCCCCGGTGGCCAACCAACAAGTGATGCAAGAGAAGTTCGCTGGCCTCAGCCAAAATAAGATGAGGAGACCACCAAGAATCTCACCGGAGATAATCACCCTGGCAGCTTCAAAAGAATAACACCAGGAGGCTAGGGGACCACCCTAGGCACCACGCAAATATCTGCCTCCTCCCTAGTGACGAAGGGATGTTGCTGACCCTAGGTGTTTATGCTTGGGGAGGCTAAGAAACCCTTACCCTGAGGACTAGTACGACGATGTGGAGGCCGATTATGCTCCAGTAGAATGTTGGGAACCATATGGGATTTACAAAAATACTGTACGACCCCTCCAAGAGAGCCGAGGAAAGTGTAGGATACAGAACCCTGAAGATCGTTCGAGAGGCTCAACATTTGATCGTTTGAACAAAGGTTCTGCCTTTAAAGCCTCGGCCCAGTCAATGACCTAAGGGAGAGATGATCGAGGTCAAGAAGCCTTATAGGGTCTAGAAGAGAAGGGTCTGATTGTCGGCCCCAGTATGGACGATCCCAATATGGCCGAGTCGGGGGTCATGGGGAAGTTAATAACCAAAGGAGGTCAGACCTAAGAGAACCCTCGGTACATCCATTGGAAGTGGTAGAGGACAACATCAGCCAGACCGACATTGCGAGACCCTGGAATGATTCAGCTCAAAGTCTTGAAGACAAGATTGATGACATTCTAAAGAGACGAGACCCTCTATAGAGGGGGTACAAATAGGGTTCACCCTTCTTCTTAAAGATAATCAACTTCCCAACACCGGCTAAATTCAAGTCTCCTGTAGTGACTCCCAGGTATGATGGAAGTAGTAATCCTGTCCATCACATTAAAATGTTCCAATTGGCAATCGATATGTACTCCATCTCATATGAGATGAGATGTCGTGCTTTTTCAAGTAATTTGACCGGGGCTGCACACGTTTGGTTTACTTCACTTCCAAAGAATTCTATCGAGAGCTTCAAATAGTTGGCAGAGCGATTGCTTTGGGTTCAGACCTCAGAAAAAGATGAATCATCTGCTTTATGTCAAGTAGGGAATGAATGAGAGTCTAAGAGATTACATCATGAGGTTCAATAAAGAGAAGTTGGAAGTGGAAGACTATGAGAAAATCATAGCTATGACAACCCTTGTAGGACGCCTCCATAATGGAAAGTTATTTTGGAAGCTTACTGAAGACCCTCCTAAGTCAATGGCCGAATTGATTCCTACAACTGGGAAAGTTATGAATGCTGAAGAGGCAATGGCTGCTAAGTATGAGGATGAGAAAGTAAATGGCAGTGGAAGCAAGTTTCTATAAAAAGAATAAAGATGGGAAGAAAAGGTCGGCAGACGATAAGTTTACAGACTACACTCCATTGACTGTAAGTTGTAAGCACATCTTAAATGAGATAAGGAGTGATCGGTCTTTAAAATGGCCTGAAAAATTAAGAGCTCCTCCCCATAAGAGGAACAAGAACTTATGGTGTAAATTTCACTAGGACCACGTCCACTTGATTGAAAAATGCTTTGCCCTAAAGGACGAGATTGAGAAAATGTTAAAGGCTCGAAAATTGAGAAAGTATATGGAAAAAGGCGCTTCCAAGGGTGGACGAGCCGACCATAGAAAGAGGAGGAATGATAAATGCTGATAAGATGGACCGATCAGATGAGATGATCCTTCAAATGAGGACAATGATGATCTAGATCTTCCACCAAAGGATGACAATGTCCTAGTGAAGAGGCTTAATATGATCTCATTTGGGGTAGGAATGATCTGTGGTGGCCTAGGTGGAGGAGGCTTGGAAGTGGCCGATCGTAAAGCCCATGTGATTAAGGCGAAGGAAATAATAAAGGCCGAGGTTATGCACTCGGCCTCTATTGATGTTAAATAAAATAAAAGGAAGAAAGTGGGCATGGACACCATCATAGTCGGCTTTTCAAGACTAGACTTTAAGGGTATCTTAGCTCCACATGACGACCCTCTAGTCATCATAACCAAGGTGCATGGATATGAAGTTTCGAGGATCTTAGTTGATGGGAGAAGCTCAGCAGATGTTATGTTCTGGCTATGTTTCAAGGGATTAGGACTTAGCTCAACCAAGATCGTACCATACCATCATCCCCTTATAGGATTCAACGGGGAAAAAGTTCATCCCTTGGGAATGTATGAGATGGATGTAAGAATGGGGGACAAGTGGCCCCAGTGGCTAACCAGAAAAATAATTTTTTTTGTTATGGAAGATAATGTCTTTTCATCTTACAACCTCATATTAGGACGATTAGCCCTCAAGGAATTTGAGGCCGTACCTTCAACTGTTCACCAGATGATAAAATTCCCGACGTCTTATGGAGTAGGGGAAGTTCAGGGTGACCAAACGTCGACACGATAATGCTATTTTAATTTGGCTAAGGAGAGAGAAGCACACAAGAAGGCAACCACCACTTATAACATTGACACCTTGATCCTAGAGACGAGACAAAGATCATGAAAGGGAAAGCCACGGAAGAGGTAGAATCCATCGTCCTCAATGAGGACGAGCTGGAAAAAGCTGTCCAGGTCAGCAAAACCTTAATGAGAGAGATTAAAGATGAGATGATAAAGTTGCTGAGGAGAAGAAAGAGCATATTTTCTTGGAGTAGTGCAGACATGCCAAGCATTGATCCTCAGATAATATGTCACAAGCTCAACATGATAAGAGATGCAAAGCCAGTTAAACAAAGGAGGAGGATTTACTCTCGAGAGAAATATGATATTATAAGGGACGAGGTTAAAACGATTGAAGAGGATGAGTTCATTATAGAGGTCATATATCCTGAATGGCTATCCAATACAGTGATTATGCCCAAGGCCAATAGAAAGTGGAGGATGGGTGTAGACTTCACCGACCTGAACAAATCTTGCCCAAAGGATAGTTTCCATCTCCCTCGGATTGATCAGATGGAAGATGCTACGACAGGTCATGAGTTGATGAGCTTCATAGATGCCTACTCTGGTTATAAACAAATCTTTATAGACCTGACTGACTCAGAGAAAATAGCCTTCATCATAGACAAGGGAATATATTGTTACAAGGTTATGCATTTCGACCTGAAAAATGCTGGGGCGACGTATCAACATCTGGTAAATAAGATGTTCAAAGATTAGATTGGAAAGCCCATAGAGGTTTATGTTGATAACATGCTGGCAAAGAGTCTGAAGGCCGACACTCATGTGGCCGACCTTGAAAGAACCTTCAATATGATGGAGAGTACAAAATGAAGCTTAACCTGGCTAAATGCATTTTTGGTGTCGGAGCTGGAAAGTTCTTGGGTTTTATTGTCCATCAAAGAGGTATAGAGGCTAATCCAGAGAAGATAAAATATTTATTAGATATGAAGACCCCGAAGACCATCAAATATATTCAGAGGCTTACTGGACGAGTAGCTGCCCTAAACATCTTTGTCTCCAGAGCCACAGATAAGTGTCTTAAATTTTTTAAAATTCTTAGAAAAGCTTTTAAATGGAGTGAGGAATGTGATAAGGCTTTTAGAGAGATGAAGTCCTATCTCGTCTATCCCTTACTTTTGCCACAATCCAAGGTGAAAAATTGTATGTGTACTATCAGTCTCAGAGTCGGCTATTAGCGCTGCTATTGTGAGAGAAGAGGATAAGATACATAAGCAAGTGTATTTCAACAACAAAGCACTCCAAGGGTCTGAGCAGAGGTATCCTAGAATGGAGAAGTTATATTATGCTCTGATTCACGCTTCTAGAAAGGTGAAACTGTACTTCCAAGCTCACTCAATGGTTGTCCTCACTGATGCACCACTCAGACAGGTTACAAACTTGAGAAATTAGGGAGACTAATGGCTTGAGCAATTGATCTAGGAGAGTTTGACATTGTCTACCAGTTGAGGGTGGCAATCAAAGGACATGCATTGGCAGACTTCGCGGTCGAGTTCACTTGGGATGAGGCCGAGGCTAAAAATTAAAATTTCAAGCAGGCAGACAGTCTGTAAGGAAGACCTCTCAGCCCAGCCTTGGACCAGGCCGAGACAAGAACAACAAGAGGGAAATTGTCTGAAAATGAAAAGGGGAGATATCTTTTAAAATAAGAATCCCTGTCAGAGGGAAACTTCTCGTAGGCCGATGCTGTATGGAACCTCTTTGTTGATGGGTCCTCTTGCGAGAATGGAAGTGGTGCTGGATTGATAATGTCGGCACTAGACGGCACAAACATTGATTATGCTTTGGGGTTTAACTTTAAGGCCTCCAATAATGAGTTTGAATATGAAGCTCTGATAAAAAGGTCTCTCCTTAGCACGAGCTCTTAGTATCGGCAAACTCCTAGTACATAGTGATTCAAGACTGGTGGTAAATTAGATCTTAGGAGTATTTGAGGCCAAGGACGAGAGAATGGCTAAATATCTGGAAAGAGTAAGATAGATATGGAATCATTTCAAAGAGGTAAAGCTGAAGAGGATACCTCATCTAGACAATGACTGAGCCGATGCCCTTTCCAGGCTAGCTTCAGCAATAAGAGCTGAGATCAAAAGAATAGTTCCAGTAGAAATCTTACTTCACTCGACCATTAAAGAAGAAGATGGTGCATCTGAAACTTATCTGAATGTGAATAGGGGAGCCTCGTGGATGAATCCTGTTATCAGATACATTCAAGAAGGAGAGATTCCATCATTAAAAGTCGAGAGAAGAAAATTGAGGTAAAAAGCTGCGAAGTTCTCTATTATAAGGGATATTTTGTACAAAAAGGGGTTTTTGCTTCCTTTACTCATATGTGTTCATCCATATGAGGTACCATATACCCCTCAAGATGTGCACGAAGGTTCTTGCTTTAGTCATATTGAGGGACGGTCATCGACTAAGAGGATTGTTACTCAAGGGTATTGGTGGCCGACCCTGCCCAAAGACACTACATCGTATGTTAAAATATGCGATAAGTGTCAAAGGTTTGCTAGCATCCCTCACCAACCTCTGAGCTCCATCACCTCTCTTTGGCCATTTGCGATATGGGGGATCGACCTAGTAGGACCTTTACCTAGGGTAGTGAATAACTATTGGTACATGATTGTAGCGATAAACTATTTTTGTAAGTGGGTAAAGGCTGAGCCAATGATCAGTATTATAGAACAGAAGACCTTCCAGTTCATCTGAAAAAACATCATCTACAGGTATGGTCACCCAAATACTTTAATCTCAGACAATGGGACTCAATTTAAGAATGTATATTTGAAGAAATATTGTGAAAGGGTTGGTATCAAATAATTCTTCTCCGCCCCTGGCTGACCCCAAGAAAATGGGCAAACTAGGTTACAAATTTAATGATTCTTGATGGGATCAAGAAGAAGCTAGAATATAAAAAGGGAAGATGGACTGAAGAAGTGTACGATGTACTGTGGGCTTACAGGATGAACGTCAAAACTCCTACAGGGGAAACCCTATTCATGCTGTCTTATGGTTCAGAGGTTGTCATCCCTAGCGAGATTGGTCTTCTTACTCATAGAATTCAGATGTATGACCCTCAAGGAAATGAGACAGAAAGAAGACTTGATATTGATATGATCGAGGAAAGAAGAGAAGATCCTGAGGTGAGTCAAGCAACTTACTAGCACAGGGCTACCATATTCTATAATCAGAGGGTGAAAGAGAGGCCGATAGTTGTGAGAGACATATTTCTCAAGAAGACATGGCAAAAACTAAACAAGCTCCATCCAAATTCGCCTGGATTTGGATTGATGAAGTCGTACCGGACACCTATCGATGAAGACGCCTGACCCTTATAGGGTGATTGATGAAGTCGTACCGGACACCTATCGATTGGAGAACCTTGAAGGAGTGCCTTTCTCAGACCCCTGGAATGCTGATTATCTGAAGAAGTATTACTAATGAGCTTATAAATTCTTTCCTCCACCCTATTGTAATACATGTATCAGACTCAAGAGAGTGAATATCAATGAGAATATTGACTGTTCCCTCATATTGTTGTTTGTCTATTCTGATATTTGCTATGTTAGTTTATCCTAAGATACTAAACATCATTAATTTGGCGAGTCGTGAGATGGAACATCATTAAATTTGGTGATCTCAGACCTTAAAGATCATTAATTTGGTGAATTATGAGATTAAACACCATTTAATTGGTGATCTCAAACCCTAAACATCATTAATTTGGTGAATTATGAGACTAAACATTATTTAATTGGTGAGCTCAAACCCTAAACATCATTAATTTAGTGAATTATGAGACGAAACACCATTTAATTGGTGATCTCAGACCCTAAACATCATTAAGTTGGTAAATTATGAGACTAAACACCATTTAGTTGGTGATCTCAGACCCTAAACATATGGTTGTCTCTATTGCTATTTTATCTTTGTGGTGAACAAGTGGAACATCATAGAGGAACAAAATATCATGATGGAAAAGAAATAGAAACAAGGCATAATGGGATTCCATTCCTTTCATGACATATGAGGTTATGAAAGTTTACATCCAAAAAACCAAAATGTTACAACCACAGTTCGTAGAAGGAAGAGTTACAATTAGCTTCACAAAAATAAAAAAAAAGTAGAAAGAGACCCTCAGGGATGAATCTTGTCAAGTCCAGCGTCGGTGACTTCGACCCCGTCCTCAGGGTTAGCAACGTCTGCAGTCTCAATGACAACCAAAAGGCTCATCTCTGTAGGAGCAGCACCATCATCCTTTACCTTCTTCAAAGCTTGGGCAAGACGAGGGTCAGCAAAGCCAAGACCAATGAATCATCTGGAGATAAGCTTCCAGACTCCTCTTGCTTAAGAGCATCCCATTGGCCAACTGCCCTGATACCCCTATCGAGATGGTCAAAGCTAAAACCTACAAATTCATCAGAATATTGTAGTCAGTAATGATTCTCTCCTCAGCATCGGCTAGTGCAGATATGACAGCTTCATCAATCTTTACTTGAAGACTCTCATCTTTGGCCTTAAAATCCTGGACATGGTCCTCCTTCAGACGAGTAGTTTATTCCCTCTCCTGCTTCAGGTCCCCCTGTACCTTCTCAAGGTCGACCTTAAGGGCACCCTCTATCTTCTCAGCATCTCTCCCTTTTTGGATCAGGGGCATCATTTTTAAGGTTCAGTCAGCCAAATGATGAAGAGACATCACTCCCTGCTGGAAAGGATTAAACATATGAGTAGTGATGATTCAAAGAATGCAGAGATAACACTTTAAGAAAAAAATTATTCACCAAAGTACCTGAACTATCTTGTGAAGGGAAAACTCAGTCAACAAGGGAACGTCCAAAGATTTAAGAAAACCTTTGTCTTCCTCAGTCATGATCCCGCCGATAGAATCAGCGGCTTACAAACTGTGGCTGATCACGCTATCACTGATCTTTAACTGAGACAGACGAGCAACTAAAGCATCATCGATGGAGATGGGGATGCCACGGTTTATATTCTGAGATTCTGGTGGCCTAGTTGAAATAGGGTCTACTGGAGCTTTCCTCTTCTTGGTAGCATCATCGGCCTTGGATGTGTCGACACCATTTTTCATTTGAATTGGGGAAGGGACAATCTTGTCGCCTCGTCTATCGATGAGCTTGGAAAGATTGGAGGCCGATGTCTCCCAAAGGTCATCTGAGATATCGCCTGGCCTCTCTGCAAAAGGAGAAGTCTCAGAGTTAGTAGACCAGACAAATAAAAAGTATGAGACATAACTTGGTAATAAAATTTTTAAACTTACGAAGCTCTTCCAAAGGACCACCCCTAAACCTCTGAGAAAGGTACTAAGGGGTCATCAGATACTCATACTTGACAAGATGACCATTCTTGCCTTATTTACAAAGGTCGGTGATGGCTTTGGTGCTGTTTGGACATAACCCAGGGTCGGCCTTAGCCGACAAAGAGGCTTCGGACCATATCAGAGGTGCCCTCATTTCAGAGGCTCCACACGCCTGGTTTGGACTAAATTCCTAGGCACCCAACATAAAGAAATATCGAGGTTTCCAGTTATGGTTTGAAGTCTGAGTGACTAATAATAGTTTTTTCTCAGACTTTCTGGCTACTAAGTGATAGTAGCCAGGATAATTTTTGGAAGAAGAGGGGGTATAACAACCTATGAAGACTCTAACTGGAAGGTCGGTATGATGAACAACCTTCCAAAGGACAATAGCTCCTATCATGACCCTCCACGCATTGGGAGATAGTTGGGAGGGGGCAAGATTTATGTATGAAAGGATGGCTCAGATGGTGGGATGAATGGGTAGGCAAAACCCAACTTGAACATCTTCTCATAGACGCAGATCTCACCCTCCCGACCATCAAAATCCCTCTCATATTTCAGAGGCTTCCTCAAGGAGATTGAAGAAGAAATGCCATACAAATGACTGAAGACTAAAAGGTTGTACTCGTTAATAGAGCTTTCATATTTGACAGCTATAGAGGTGTCGACTTAACTATCCTCACCATCATCTTCTACAATAAACTCGACCTGAGCATCAGTGGGTATACCACCAGGAAACCTTTCTACGAACTCAGCCCCTGTTGCAGCTGATAGAGGAATAACATCAATTGGGGGAGGAAAAGCTATGCTAGGCTCTAATATTTCTATAGAGGCAGAGCGTCGTGAGGGACCAGCGTCCTTAGAAGAAGAGGCACGTGAACAAACTTCCTCATCCTCGGACTCTCCATTTCATTTAGGGGAATAGTACATAGCCTCTTTAAAAGAGTCCACACTCTCGACAGGCTTAGAGGTGGACATGGGGTCTGCAACGGATGACTTCGACATAGGATCACAGACCTCAACAGGCTCAGGGTGTAAGACAACTAAAGGAGGTGGAAAGATAGGTCTAAGAGGAAAAGCCTCAGCCTTACGAGCCTCGGTTTGGGCTGTCTCTATTTGTCAGATGTTTTTGAAACACTTCTCTCTTAAGGTTGAAAACTCCTCTACAAGTTTGTACAGATGCTGTAACATCTGAGTTACGAGACTACACTTCTAATGAAATACACAGGCAAATGGGTAAACAAATCCTAATACCTAAGTAAAAGGATCAAAGCTTGGAATTCAAAGGGGTTTTTATGAAGAACACCAAGAACAGTGATCAAGTAGCACACCGGAGATGTTGATCGGAGTGTCACCGAAGAACCCATAAATGAGAAATTTTAACCTAAATCAACCTCAGAACAACCAAAGGTGTCCTAAGGGTCACCAAACAACCATTGGCCTAAAACCACCAAACTGTGGTGGAAAGGCTCACCGAAAAAAAGAAAACTCACCAGAAAAGACAAATAAAGAAAATCAAAAACCAACAATGGAAATCAAAGGTAAAGGGCAATACTTGAGTGGAAATAGACATTGGAAGAAGAAGGTTTGAGGTGGGAGAGCTTGAGTTTGCAGGTGAGCTTGGAGGTGGGCTATGGAGGATTTGAGGTTTCGCAGAAAACACACAAGCGGGAAAATAAATTGGAGAAGAAAATGAAGAAGAAAGAGAAAAGGCTTTAAATATCAATACAATGATTCCGCGTGAAGTCCAAGGCACCTCATCATTTCTCCTTGAAACCCTAAATGTACATCCACATCATTCCCTACCTTGGGGCAGACGCTAGCTAGTTCCAAGAATGACATGTGTCATTCTGACAATCCCCATACCATGAAATACTTAGAAGTGTCCATTCATCAGCCGAGCATATATAACCCTCAGCCACCTATTCACATAGAAGGATAAGGGCTAAGGGGTGATTGATATGACCAAATCGCACCCTTATACTCAGAGCAGAAATGTCGTCCTATATCATGGACGAGCCATCAGAAGAGCCCCACTTGTCAGCAATAAGGTCATCCCTGATGAGGTCAGCCTTATAAGCACCAACCTCGGCTAGTAAGCAACCGAGATGATCAACAATAGCTTTATGAGTTCAACTTGATCCAGTCTCATACCCTTCTTAGGCCGATAGCACAAATGAGCTCGATTACCTAACCTCGGGGCCTGTCCGACCGAGGTTATACTTGTGGTTGCAGGATCAATGGTCCTGTCGGAGTCATCAACCTCGTACCCATATAGGCTGAGGTTATAGTGGATAATGTCACCAGTCAGAGAATATACAAGTACAAAGAGACATGGAACACGTGGACAAAACTATTATGACTGGATTATTCCCTCATACGAGGGAACATTTTTCCATAATGATCTGCATGTGACACATCCAGGTGTCCACATGAGATTGGCTAGATAATCCTACACATGCTCATTGCATGCTTGGGTGGTACACAACACCCCCTAAGTACAATATATTCCATTTATCTTCTTCCATGAAGGGGATCTCATATTACAAACCCTAACGGAAGCTCTGTCAAAATATACAGTAGAGAGAGAGTGTGAGTATTGTATCACAAGGCCATTAGTGCCCTTCTTTTATAGTGAAGATCCCTCACCTGCATAGTGGATGTAGGCCTAGATAGGCTAAACCACTTATATCGATTTCCTCATATCATTCTATATTTATGTTGCTTATATGTTGCCATTGTTATACCTGTTTGAGCTCTCCAATAACTTGATCTGGTGGTGCTATTTCTAGCATCAACAGTGAACACTCGTAAATTTACCATTCAATCCCATACCTAATAACATTTTTCGGGCCTTAACTACAACCCTATTGACAGTCCCTAAGTCCCATTATGTTCAATTAATCAACACTAAGGATTCTTGAAAGTTGGATTTGATCAAACATTAAAAGAAAAATAAGTCACAATTTCAGGGGAGTCGATCGATCGACTAGATGGGTCGATCGATCGATCCATCAGATATTGGCCTACGATTTCTGCATAATTTTGCCTACAAGATTCTTCAATATTAAACCTCAAATCATCCATTATAATGTCCCAAACTCCAAAATAATTATACTAAATGTTACAACAACATAAATACATAAGTTCTAACATATTAGAATCATCAAATCATCATGGGGATAATTTTCTTGGAATAAATCATGAATATTTCTTAAAAACCCCTAATTCCTCAATCTTTATTCAAGAACACCATAAATCTTAGATTTAATTCAAAATTCCCAACTCTTAGATTATGATTTCATTTTTCTATTAATCCCAAATATTCATCTACATGCAAAATCTACCCAATTTCAAGATTAAATTCTCCAAATTCATAAATTATCAAATATTCAAGGATTTCCTTCAATTATAGACTACCATGGATAATATATGCACTGAATCTTTGCAAGATAAATCAATTGCCTTTAATGGAAGTTCTAATCATTTGAATGGGGGCAATCCTCTCTTTTCGATCTACGTGTCGGCCGTGACGGTGATGCAAATGGTGTAGAGGTGGTGGTTTTAGGCTTAGAAACCTCTTCTCCTTCCTCCTCTAATAGACTCCTAAGCTTTTGTGAATTCTAACCCCAGAAGACAACTCCTCTCATCTGATATAACCCTTGAATTTTCGTTGGTTTAATTACTCAAAAAATTAAAATGACCGAAATACCCTCCCGATGTAATGGTTTGGCCTAAAAATGCCCTGGGACCCAAACTAAATCCCTGGGTAGACTTTTCTGACTATCTCGACCCTTCTAGATACTTTGGCACACTCGAAATGACCATATGGGTGACTTATAAATAAATTAATTTTTATTTTATTAAATTGCATCCAGACACGACTGACACGCGCGTCATGACATAATCACCATAACTATCGTATTATTCACTCACGAAAATTTTATAAATTCATAATCACATATTAGTTTAACCACTAAGTAATATTCAACATAATTAACATCAATAAATACTAACTCTCGTCACGCTAGTAATTATTTAATTAAATCCAGATTAATTGTAACTACATTTCCCATTTTTATATCAATTAATCCTATAATTAAAATTATTAAAAATATACGAGGTATTACAATGCCCTAACTAAAGTGCGGTAGCCCCAAAGGGCATAAGGGATCCGATTGGACCTGTCTCGACAACTTTCGGTCATCTTGCTGATGATTGCTTTGAGGTTCTTATTGGTGGCTACAACTGCACCGTTGGTTTGTGTTCTGTAGGGAGAATATTGTGTCTCTGAATTCTATACTCGTTGATCCATTCTGTGACTTCTGCATTGAAATGCAACCCGTAATCTGACACTAATTCATGTGAAACCCCGTATCGGTAGATAATGTTCTTTCGAATGAACTTGGCTACCTTTTTGGCATTCAGCACTGCGTATGACTCAGCTTCGACCAATTTGGTGATGTAATCAATGGCAACTAGGATGAACTCGTGCCCATTGGAGTCTTTGGGTGTGACTTTGCCTATAAAAATCAATACCCCATGTAGAGAACATCTAGCAAGAAGTCATATTGTATAATTCTCCCAGAGGCAAGTGCTGGAGATACTTTTGGCATTTACGACATCTCCAAACATAGGCGGTGCAATCCTGAACCATGGTGGTCCAATAGTATCCCTGTCGAATAATTTTCTTGGCGAGCATATGACCATTCATGTGGGGTTCACATTACCCATTGTGGATCTTCTGCATCATTTCTTCAATGTCAGCCCTTGTGATGCAGTGCAAATGGGTTCCATCGAAGTTTCTCTTGAATAGTGCTTTATCGCAGATAATGTAATGGGAAACCAGTTTGTAAAGCATCGTGAGATCTTTCTTGTTGGCATCTTAGGGGTACCTACCGTGTTTGAGGAGGTTCCAATTATCTTAATACCAACACTTGGCAATATCGGAGTCCTATTTTGTGACTATATCAATGTAGTAGCAATGGGTTGGTTTATCTTGTTTTTGGACTAGGAAAGGGCCATCATTATTCCCTTGGGCATATCGACCATGGATGCTAAGGTGGTAAGGGCATCTATCAAGCTATTCCTCGCTCGGGGCAGGTAGTGGAAGGTGATATCTCGAAACTAGGAGGCCATCTTTTTTAGGTGGGCGTGGAAGGGTAAGAGTTTTTCATCTTTGACTTTACATCTTGTAAGAACCTGTCCGATGATGAGGGAAGAGCCCCCGTAGACATCTAGGCATTTGATACCTTTATTGAGAGTGACTTTGAGGCCTACGATGCATGCCTCATATTCAGTCATATTATTGCTGTAGGGAAAATCTAGCGTGATGACAATGGGAGTGTGAGAGTCATCAAGGGAGATCAGGAGCATCCAAGTGATGTATCCTTTTTTATTGGCAGAGATGTCAAAGAAAATTTTCCACCAGAGGTCTTCCTAAGAGGTGTAAAGGAATTTTCATCTGGGAACTCAGAGATCCAAAGGTCAGTTTCTTCCATGGAGTAGTCAACACGGTAGTCGAAGACGGCTCTTCCTTTCATGGCTTTTTACGCAAAATACACAATATCAAACTCGGCTAGCAGCATTAACCATCGGGTTATTCATCTAGACAGGGCATGCTTCTCGAGCAGGTTTTTGATAGGATCCATTTGGGACACAAATCTGATGGAAAAAGCGATCATGTAGTGACATAATTTTTAAGTGACCGAGACAAGGGCGACACATGCTTTCTTTAAGGAAGTGTAGTTGATTTTGTACCCAACAAATTTATGACTGGAAGGGTAGATGTCCATTTCTTTGTGAGATTCTTCAAGGTATTGGGCTAGCAAAGCCCCAGTTACGGTGTCCATTACGATAAAGTATAGAAGTAGAGGGAGACCAGGCTGCGGTGGCATGAGCACCGAAGGTCGGGTAAGGTACATCATGATTCGGTCAAAGGCTTACTAACTAGCCTCATTCCAGACTTTAGTGGAATTTTTTGGGAGGAGTTTGAAGATGGGTTCACAAATATAAGTCAATTGGCTGATGAAGCGGCTGATATACAGTAATTTTCCTAAGAATCCTCACACTTCCTTCTCCGTTTGGGGTGGTGTATTTTTGAGTATGGATTTTAGTTAGTAGGGTCTGCTTCAATCCCCTTGTCACTAACCATTAATCCCAAAGGGTTTCCTTTGGTGACATCGAAAATGGATTTCCATGGGTTAAGTCGCGTCTGATATCTCCATAGCCGCTCGAAGAACTTTCGAAGGATAGGAACATGACTTTTTCGAGTCTTAGACTTAATGATCATTCATCAACATAGATCTCGACCTCTTTGTGTATCAGATCATGCAAGATGGTTGTGGCAGCCATTTGGTAAGTAGCTACGGTATTTTTTAGACCGAATAGCATAATTGTGTAATAGAAGGTCCCTTGGGGTTGATGAATACTACTTTTTCTTAATGATCAGGGTGAATCTTGATCTGATTGTACCCAAAAGCTCGTCAAAGAATGACTTGAGAGCATTACTGGCCATTTTGTCCATGATCATGTCGATATTGGGCAATGGGTAATCATTTTTCGAAGATCCTTGTTCAAACCCCGATAGTCAACGCACATGCGAACGTTTCCTCCTAATTTTGGCATGGGTACAATGTTCGCTAGACATATGGGATATTCGATCACCTAGATAAAGCCTACGTTCAATTGTTTAGCCACCTCCTCTTTAACCTTGAACGACTATTCGGTGCGGAGCTTACGCGACTTTTGCTTGATCGGTTTGCATTTCGAGAGAGTTGAAATCTTGTGCTGAGCGATCTCAGGATCAATGGAGAGCTTATTGTTGTAGGACTATATAAAGACATCCACAAATTCCTTCATCAGTTCTTCGAGTTGCGCGCGTTCATGCTCGTCAAGGGTGGACCCTACCCTAATCTCAGGCAGTTGGCTACTAGAACCGAGATTGATAAAAAAAGTTTCATCCTCATTAATTTCAATGCGGTTATATTTTTTGTTATTAACCTAATCAAGGTCAGTTAAGAATTTTTCATTTACAAAATCATCATCATCAAGAGTTTGATTAGAATCAAGACAATCATCATCCCCGAAAACGACGCCATGTGATAGAGAAAAAAATTGCGCCTAGTGTATTTTTGTCGTTATTGCAACTTCTTTTCCATCAAAATTCCCTTGAACCTACAAATAAACTCAAAATAGGTATAGGGGTAAGTAAGGGAGTATCAATCCAACTCTAAGGGCGAAACACAAAATATGTGAAGACATGTGTAATTCATTTGCATATTATTATGATTTTTATATTTTTTCTTTTTATATTTTTTATGGATTTTTCAAGGGATTATTAATTAACTAACTATATACTAATTTTTAAAGTACTAACTAAGATGTAAAAGTTAATAAAAAAAATGAGGCAAACAAAATTGTGCTAAAAAGTAAACTAACTAAATTGGACTCATGATGGCTTCAAAATACATCCCATGAATAGGAGATTAGCCCTCAATAATCATCATCCAAAAATATAAGATAAACAAATGAAAGCATAAGGTGATTAAAATAAAAGTAATAAAAGAGAAATAGATCAAACCATTTTATCCTTGAATTGGAGTGGAGTCTTGAATTGCATCAACAATCTCTTAATTACAATCACTCACTAATATATTATTGAATTTAAAATAAAAATTACAAAAATAAAAATAAAAACAAACTAATTACAAGATAATGGATGAATTCATAATGGACAATTAAATAATAAAAGAGATTTTGTAAAAATGCAAATCCTAAATTATTAAATTGTACATTAGAACTCATCCAAGGAAATAAATTCTACATCATCACTTTATGTTGAGATATTTGCTAAAAATGCAAATACTCAACATAAATGAATGGATTAGAAAGTTACCTCCCATAAGGGATGAATTCAATCACATTAATCTATTTTGAAATAGTTGCTAAAAATGCAAAAACCCACTATAGAGGGGTGGAGTGAAATTCACCCTAGAGATAAATTTCACTACACACCTCTATATTGAGATATTTGCTAAAAATGGAAATACTCTCTATAGAGGGGCGGAGAGAATTTTATCACACAAAGCTTAAAAACTAATTTGGAGATCTTTCTTTCTTTGGCACCAAGTCTTTAATTTATAAGGTGCACATGGAGAAGAAGGTTTTAGGGTTAAATGGGAAGAATAATGGTGTGCATGAGGGTTGTGAGGTGTGATAGGGTAATTTTGGTAATGCACACTAATGTGCATGTGGGAGAGGTGATAAGGGGCATTTAATGAAAATGGGATTAAGGGTTATTTTTGGAAAAGGGGTTAAGTTTCTTTTAAAGACATGTGGGGTTTTGTTTATTTGGTTTATTTTTTGGCTTAGGACTTAAACAAATATGGGAATAATGAAATGGGTTTTGGATTTGAATTGGGTATGGCTTGAAGAGGGGGTCGCGGGTTGAGGCTGTCGAGCTCGGGTCTATCCGCTTGTTTCGAGGGGGTCGCCGGCGTGGGCATGGCCAGAAATGGGTTCACAGTTTGTTGTGGGGTTATCCGGTTTGGGAGTTCCGACCGGGTTAGGATCGCGAGGTGGGGGGTTCGTGGTGGTATCTGGGCAGAGACACACTGGGATGGGGTCGGGTTAGGTGCTTTTCGGGTCAACGACCAGACAACGGGTAGGTTCGGCGGTTTATATGGTGACGCCAGGTGGCGGGTTGAGCCGAAGGTCCGATTTCATAGGTAGCGGGTTAAGGGTTCCGGGTTGTGGGGTTTTTTGGGTATTGATTTGGTGGTTTGGATGGGTGGTGGTTTGAGATGGGTTTGCGGTGTGGAGGTGAGGAGTGGTTGTTTGGTTATGGAGGGAGAGAGGAGAGAGAAAGGTTTGGGTGGAGAAGATGGGGGTGAGTGAAATTGGGTGTAGTGGAGGTGTATGATAATAGGGTGCGGGTGAGGGTTTTGTTATTATGTAGGATATGTGTGTGTTAGTTGCACCCTAAAAATTAAAATAAAACTATCTAAACTAAACTAAAAAAATATAGAAATATGATTAAAAATTAAAATGCTAACCTAGAAGAATTAAAATATTTACAAATCTATTAAAAATAAAACAAAAGAAAATGTCAAATAAAACCAGGAAATTAACTTCTACCTAATAAAAGACCTACAATTAACTAACTAAAAAATTAAAATGAACTAAAAATAAAATCCTAATCTAAAAAAATACTAAAATAATAAAACAAAATAAATAAAAACTAAAAATCTAATATAAATGAAAACTAAAATCCTAAAAAATATAAAATCTAATAAACTAAAAATAAACTCCTAAAGACTAATCCTAATAAAATAAAATAAAATAAAGGTAAAATAAAGATTAAAAGTTAAAAAATAATAAAAATTAAAATAAAATACACTAATTAAAAAGAAATAAAAAATAGAAAATAAATCCTAGAAAATTCTAAATAAATCTAAAAAAAAAAAATGACTCGAAATTAAAAAAAATGTAAAAACAGTGAAAGTACAACACAACTTAGGCTCAGTTAGGCTTGGGTGTAGGTTACAGGATTTCGGGTTTAGCTCATATTTATACACAATTGCCTTAATTTAAGCTTTTGAACTCCGTAATGCACAATTGAGCTACAAAATAAATATTACCGCGCATAAAACTCCTTTTGTCGAGAATTAGCAATTAAAATATATTCAGGGTATAAAATATACACTTTTGGATTCTTATCAGTGGACCCTACCCTAATCTCGGGCAGTTGGATACTATAATCGTGATTGATAAAAAAAAGTTCATCCTCATTAATTTCAATGCGGTTATGATTTTTGTTATTAACCTAATTAAGATCAGTTAAGAATTGTTCATTTACAAAATCATCATCATCAAGAGTTTGATTAGAATCAAGCCAATTAATGTAAGGCACATCAAGATACTCAAAATCTTCATTTATTTCATTCTTGGGAAAAATAACCTCGTCAAAGGAGATCTCGATTACATTATTATCAGAAAATAAAGGACCAAAAAAAGAGGAAGATGTAGGATAAACATCTAGGTTGGGTTGCATTTTAGCATGTAGAACTTGTATAGCATTCCAGTTGGGTGGGGTTCATCAGTAGCCTTGATCAGGATGGAAGGATTCGATGATGTTGCACTTGAATCGATCATGCAGAGTGTCAGCCCCAGTGTCTACAGATTGAATGAGTCCTCATAGTTATTTCCTTTAAAAACCTCAGGAATAGCTGCAACTTTCTCAATAAGAGATTGCATATGATTTTGGGAGTCCTTGGCCCAGGAGTAACTTTCTTAAAAGAATATCTCCATCCCTAGCATCATCTTCATGTCCACAAGATCATACCATGGTTTGGGAAAGCCACAAAAGGGAAAATCTTCACCCTCTTTGACAAATCTTTCGTTCAAGGAATCCCCCAAAACAGTCTTAGTATTTTATAATCTTCGCTTCAATTATGGTTGACGGAGCATTCTAAGTTCCTCTGATGGCGGCTAATAACCCATGCCGCATGACGAAAAGGCCTTTTCAAGGCTATGGGTTTCAGTATCCCCTTTTGTCATCATCCCTGCCCCAGTCTCATCATGAAGAGCACATTCTTGAAGATCTGTATTACATTGACATTGTCGTGAGGGTTGTGCTCTGGATATACTTGGTGTTTAAAATAATCCCCTACTAGGAGTGGAAGTGGTTCTAATCGAAAGCCAGATAGAAGCATGTCATTTGCCCCATATTGTATTTCTAATACCGAATTACTGGTGCTGGCATCCTCAGTATTATCATCATTGCCCAAGATGGTGATGACCTACTGTTTGGCAAAGAACTTTAGTTTCTCATGGAGAGAGGAAGATACACCCTTATTGTTGTGAATCCATAGTTGATCGAGCAATAGATTAAAACAAATAGGTGTGTCGATAACTTGGAACTCGATAATGAGATTTAGAGGTTCAGCCCTTATTATGAGTTTTATGGATTCTCGACGAGTGTTGTCATAGGCACGCACTACGATGGAAGTTAGAGCAAGGTTGCTTCCTTTTAAACCCAGTTAGTTAAAAGGTTCTTAATGGGAAAATATTGAGTGTTGATCCATTATCGATGAGTGAGAGTAGGATTGTCTTCCCCATTACCTCAACGAAGACGTTGGGATCATAATTATGATTAGGATTTCTTCAAATAAGGAAAGCAATCTGGAAGAGGTTAAAGACCCAATCAGGTTCACAGATTCTTATGGAGTGGTGGACGGAGGGATTGTGTGATCGGTAAATAATTTTATCAAATCCTTTTGGTGTGGTTGGGAAGACATAAATAGTCCCCACAAGGTGATGTTGGCCTGAGTTTTATTGAGCTGGTCGAGGATATTTGTTTCCTTGATGGTCATTTTTGGCACGGGGAGTTTGTTGAAAACTCCCTTTCCTTTATCTATCCCTGCTGACTGAGGATTCAAACTCTGGTAATGTTTCCCAGATCTTATCATATGGCTCAAAGAGGAGGGGAAGAACAAAAATCCCGTCTCTTTATTTATTTCGAGTTGTTGGGCCACTTTGTTGATTTCTCCTAGAAAATCTTCAAAAGATATCATCCCACACACTGGTTACCAGACTAACATTTTGTTGGCTTGCTTCTTTGTCTGAGTTATCAAACTCTTCCCACATTCGGTGGCAACGATGTCGTATTGCTATGAGAAATAAATGCATTCCATAACCTCAAAGGCTTCTTCACATATATCTTCCCACTCAACGGGGAAGTGCATAAGTGAAGGGACCAATCGCATTTATAGCTTTAGGGCATTGAGTAACTTGGTCATATTGCAAATATTATTGGTCTATCAGAACAAGTCTTCCATAATATGTATTGCATTATCTAAACTGACTTAGTTAACTAGTACCACTCAATTATCTGACTCCCGAGCCCACTTTCGGGCTTCCATGAACAGGATGCTGAACTTCTGACAGTCATTGGTCATTTTGGAGGGCAATTTCAACCCAAACTTTAGAAGTTGGTTTAGTACTTCGGGAAATTCCATATCTTTCCCTCTGAACTTGGTACGAACAATAATACACTCTCTTGTGAGAAGAGACATATGTTGGTCAACCAAATAGGTAGGCTGTAGGAGAAAATATGGGCAGGCTTTAAAGGATTTGGGTGAAAATATGGGTATGATGGGTGATTTACTGGGTACAATCTAGGTGGATGGATCGGGTCATTCTCTAGGACGATGGCATTTGTATGGTTTGGAAGTGTATGTGAGTGGTGTTTAGTTTGGGATTGGCTAGTGGGGAGATGACACCCCGATCAATTAAACCTTGAATTACTTTCCGAAGATGGAAGCACTAATCAGTGGTATGGTCAGAAATTTGGTGAAAATCACAATGGGAGTCGGGTTTGAAATTTTTGGGAAGTGGGTTTGGTAGTGGACGAGGGTCCAAGGGTTTGAGGAGATTTTGGACCAACAAGGCTTGATAGACTTTAGATAGGGATCATGGAGTTCGATGTATTCCATTCTGACTGGGTTAGCACGAATTTCTGGTGCCCAAAAGGTAGAGGGCTCTGATATATTATTGATGGTCGAGACTGTAGCAGGCTTCTCATATTTTCTTGGAGTGAACTATCCAGATACTTTCTCTGGCTCAGATTCTGTCTTCGTAATACTTTCTTCAATCTCCACTCTTGTTTACCGGAGGGCTAAGAAATATGGGTAATACTGTCCTCCCATCATCGTTCAAACATGGGGTAAGAAGTTTTTCTTCACAATAGTAACTTGCTCCTTTTCAAAGGGCCAGTTGGTCATAGTGGTCTCTTTTTCCCTCCACCTTGCTATGAAATTTCTGATAGTTTCTTTGAGGTTTTGCTTGAGAAGTTCTAAATCACGGCGTGTAACCTCTAACTCCTCATTGTGTTTGTACTGCAAAATTAATTCGCGGGAAACATCCTCCTAATGGCAAATTATGTATACGTCGAGGGATAGAAACCAAAGAAGAGCATTGTCCATCAAAGTCTGTTGGAACATTTGGGTCATTATTT
The DNA here is from genome assembly GCA_949130495.1 of Sambucus nigra. Taxonomy (NCBI): domain Eukaryota; kingdom Viridiplantae; phylum Streptophyta; class Magnoliopsida; order Dipsacales; family Adoxaceae; genus Sambucus; species Sambucus nigra. The sequence continues at coordinate 213,872,418 of OX422214.1, read as the reverse complement.
CCTCTGAGGCACCTAGGAGAGTTATGGCTCGATGGTAGCTTTGAAGATGAATAATCGGGGGGCCACTACCCCCGAACTTTTAAATGTTAGGCATATTGAATTTTTTTCGATAACTTTATTTTGGCTAGGGAGAGAAATGGATGTAATCCATGTAGTTCTTGGATATTCAAACTTGGTCAAACTTCTTGGTTAATAGATTAAGTTACTCATTCACTTTGTTTAACTCTTCTTCCTTTGGATCAACAAGTACTGGTAAGTTAGCCACTGATTAAACCAGATTCGGTATAGGGAGTTGGGATAGTGGCGACCCATTAACAGGAGACGCAACGGAGACATGTAGATATCCTTATGGGACCCAAAAAATCTTAGGTGTGGATGGATCCATAGCGTGAGGGAATAATATTTCAAGCTATTCAATAATAGGGACCCGATTTTGCTGCATCTCGTGAACCTTAATCTGAAGGTTGTCAATCTTGGCAGTAAGTTATACTAGGACTGTCATCAAATTAGGTTGCACATTAGGTACTTGGACTGTGTTCTTTATGGAGAGTTGGTTAAGGTATAACATAGAGGAACTAGCGATAGAAGTGATGGAGCTTCGGGTCAGTTTGATGGAAGATCGAAGCCAATAGGGATCCATGACAAGGGTCGGTTATGCGATCGACCTGTGAGGGAAAAAGATTCGAATTTTTTTGTGAAATCCAAACAAGGAACCCTCCCAATACATTACTATGCATCTCTGTCAGTTATTGAGATCTGTCAGTCCAGTACGTGTCTATTTATGTGTTTAAATCAATTTATATGGCTTCACAAACCTACTCATTCTAGTAAAGGTTATCAATGTCCATCTCCAATGGAATCATAATTATAATAACATTATTCATGATTGTACACCTCATCATGTAATCGGAACTACCACTAGTCCTAATAATCCCAAAGGAACCATATGTTTCTAAAATACGAATTCTTTTCGCTTTCCTAATTTCATCCGAAATTTCCATTCGAACCCGTTTATATATTTTCGAGTGTTGTTCATCCTAAACACTCTAAATCAGTACCCCAAATTCATTCTCATCTAATTCCAAGTTAAAAATAACGTTCCTTAATATTTTCATGAGTCCTACACTTATCTACGGACATCCCTAAGTAATCCAGATTTGATTTCTCATAAAGGATTTTGGTTTCAGACACCCTTGCATAATAAATTCATAACTAATTAAAAAAAATCAGAACAATATGAAACTTACGGCCACGCATTCGTAACGAAAAGATCTATCTCCATATCCAAAACCATGGTCATTTGAACGAGATACTAATCTCGTTTGAACGACTTCTAGTGTCGTTGAAACGACCTTCTCCTGCTATTTTCGCCATTGACGAACCTCAGCCTTCTTATTTTCTTAATAGCAATATGGGCCGTGAACAGGTATCCTGCGTAGGGATCGCCCCCAACTTGTGTGTGTTTTATGATGTCCACATAGGATAAGATATTCCTTCGAACTTGCTTACAATGTACGAACTAGACACCAATGGTAGATGCCCTTGTGTGTCATATATATGAAGGACATATATATAATTACCCGGACTTTATGTGAGATAAATTGAAATGTCTAAGAAGGTGGACATAAATTACAACTATGTTTCTTTAATGCATAATAGATGTTTATGCCATTTATATGAAGCTTGACAGACCGGGATATTTTAGGTATTGGCAATTAAATGTAGTGGGTACACATAATCATTTAATTATCGACAAATCCATTATTTTTAATTTGACACATTGCCATAGTTATTATATGGGACTTATTGGAATGCGGATAATATCACACTTATATGAGGGGTGAGGTATTATTTTCTCTAGAGGAATCTCTTATCCTAATAGGACATCACAAATCACACATAAATTGGGAGCGGTCCCTATGGAGGATACCTGTTCAAGGCCCATACCTAGCGGTGACATAGGCTGGGTCAGCGTCAACACCTACCTCTCGTAGATGGCGCCTCCACGTAGTACCTATATAACCTACATAATGTCAAGACCACCTATGCCTACGTGTGGTAACCGATCCGAATGTACGAACCCTCGAGCCGATAGGACAATCCACGAATATTAGTATGCCCACACAAATACATAATAGTACCATAGTGTAGGTCACTTATTAGAATTGCGAGAAGTTCGGGCAATCTGGTGGCTAAAAATTTAAAGGGAGACATTTAGAGAAATAGAGGAAGATGATAGTGTACGATATCACACAAGAAGAAGTTAGTTCATTCAGACTAGTAGGAACATCGTTATGGTAGTAAAGGTCTGTCACTACGCTGGAAGAGCGGGACCAATTAATTAGTGATTAGTTTCGGGGGAAGCTCGAGGGGATATCTTCCCACACATTTTTTAAATCATATTTTTGGTAAAATGTTTTTGACATTTATGATAAAAATGAAGAAAAATGTTTTTGGTATTTTTGATAAAAGGAGGGAGAAAAATATTTTTGACACTTTTGGTAAAGAAGGAGGGAAAACGAGAGAAGAGTCTCATCGTGATTATTATAATGTTTATGTTTTCATTTGTATTAGGTTTACCTAAATGCAAAAAACAATGTCGAATGGGACTTGAGACTGGGAAAATTGGGTTTGAAAAATGTGTAAACATGGTTTGACTTATTGCCAGGCTTCCGGAGAGGGACCCATTTTGAAAAAAGACGAAATCGTAAAATTTGGGCGGCATGCCGACCCGAAATTTCAGTAGAGTTTCATGTAGTAACTGGCAAACTAAGTATGAGTGACCTAGGTTTGATACCTATATTAGGGTATGCAGTTGTTAGCTTACTGGAAAGATTCCCCCTTTGGCATGACTTCCATGATATACATCTTACTTTTAAGGGAAATCGGTACTTGTGGACAAGCCATTTGATATACTTGAGTGTACATGAATTTCCTCACTATATACCGCGTGGGGAGAGTACGTGTGAGAGAGAATTTGATATACTCTATGTACGTGAACGAGTTCCCTGCTATATACCTCCCGCCGTGAGTTCAGTCAAGCGGTATGATACGGCGGAACCGTTTGATAAGCGTCGAAGTTACTAGGCCAATGGAAGGTGAGATTCATATTGCTTATGCTGATTGCGCCCTGTCGGGCCAGCGCCCATCATAAGTGACCCCCCAGTACGGGAATTTTTTTTTGTCAATATCCATAGTCTTGGTGATGTAGTGCGCAAAATGCATGATTCTTGATTAGTATATTATGGAGAGAGTATTTTATTTGGCATAATGAGCATTATACTAATAAGTAAGAATGTACAAGTAAAAAGTAAATCTAGCATAGAGCATGAAGATTACATTAAGCATGGATACGTGAGAGTGAGTGATGTGTGGATATCTATAAGTGAGTGTGTGACAGTAAGCCTAAGTATAGGTAACCTAAAAGCTTTATGTGATAAGCATAAGTGAGAATGGATATATACAAGTGTGATAAGTGGAGGTGTGTACTAGTGACACCTAAGCTTGGACATTCGAAGTGGTGTGTGAAACATGTGGATATAAGTGAACCTATATATAAGTCTAGGTAGTTTGAGGTGTATATGGAGATTATCTACAAATGTGTGAAGTGAAAAGTGAGTGGTAAGTGATATAAACATGAGGTAGATATATACAAGAAGTAATAAAGGAGAAAAGGGAACATACAGGTAGGTGCATACGCACACAAGCAGAAAATGATAACACCCATTCAAAGAGAGTCTAGCCCTCTTAAGTAAGTCCCCAGCATAGTTCCACTGTAGCTATCCCTTGTCCGGGGCTTTCGAGGTTTCCTTTTTATCTCTTTCTCCATCTCAGGGATTTGCGATTGTGCATGGGGTGGAGAGAGAGAGAGGTCTCGCTCCCTTCCTAGGAACGCTTCCACCATCGTCGATGTTGGGTGATGTAAAGAGATAGAGTTGCCATCCTATTTTGCACAAAATAGGCAAAAGAACATGTTGTCGCCTCGAGAGAACGACATCAAAGACAAACTGATGCTTGTGAAACCGATTAGATTATAGGTTCGAGGGCTAAGTTACGGAATGGGAAGGTGTTAAGCACCCATCCCACCCTTTCGGTATATCATGGGCTTAAGTTACTCTTTTCCTTAATTTCTTCGTGAAGTGTGTGTGCGTGTATATACAAGTGGAGATCAAAATAGCTCGACTCGCATCATGGAAAAGATGGAATGAGGTCATCCATAGGAATGTTCCCAAAATAGTAATTAAAGATATGATATGTTCACTTATTAAGATATTGATCATTACAATGAAATAATAATATGTGATGGATAAGAAAAAATATAAATCATAAATATGATATATGTAAATAATATATGTATAAAATCAGAAAAAGGGAAAATAGGAAAATACGACTTGAGTCTCGGATTTTAGCCTGAGATGCCTACATAGCCTATAAAGGCATCAAAGTCCATGTAGTTCCAATGCGGCACGAGGGTGGGGTTTATCCATAATTTCAAACAGGAATTTTATTTCATGTGTGTATAAGAAAAATGTGTTTTAGTTTTGAGAGAATGTGGTGACAAATCCCATTGGAATTTATAGCTGTAACACTCTTTTGCTTGTTTTTTTATGGAAAATATATTGTGTGCAATATTACTAATAAAGGATTGAAGATTAATATGTCTATGGTCTAAAGAAAAATAACGAAATTTAAAGAGAGAGAATAATGTTTTGACCTTATTTGGAGACTTTGATATTAATCATGATTTATCATGAACTTCCTTGCAATTGAATGAAAAATGTAGGATGGTTTTTTCAAAATTGGGTGTGAAAGTGATGGGAATGAAAGGTGGAGAAAGGTTTCAAATAAGGAAACCTCACTGACTTAAGAAGAATGTTATTGCGATCACTAAAGTTGATGTTTTTGAGGTGCCCTGGATGGTGAGATCATGCCATCCCTTATATAGGGTTAGGGGACTACCGATCGAAATTGTCCTTGTCGTGCTTGTCAGCAGGTAACCCTAGACACACTGCCGATAGGCAGGGAAATGGACTTGCCAATTGACAATCTCGTGCATATTTTTTGAAAAAATAGGCGTTAAATGGAATTTGTAAGTCCAAATCGCACACGGGGCATATCGATGGAAATTTTATTCAGAGACCTTTGAGAATCCTTTAGGTCGCTCTGAGTTCCGGGAGTTGACTTTGGGTCAAACGGGGATCGAAAGCGCCCATCGGTCCTTTGGACAAGAGATCATCGGACGACGATGGATCGTTCATCCACATCATAAGTCTGAATTGTTCAAGGGTGGACCTTTGGAAAGTTTATATGAGGCACTTCGATGTTCCAAAGAGCTTCGTTTGGTTAGAAGAGTTGACTTTGGTTAAAAGGGGGTCCCGTTGGAAAGGGTATTTAGTGACCTTTGAAGATTAATTCAGTCTCATTCAAGCCGAAGAGTTATTGTTGGTCAAATGGAGATCGGGAGTGCTCGTTAGCCCCTGGATCAATTTTCAGGAGAAAACGGATCGTTCATCCGAACGGTTATGCTGTTTCACGCATGGGGTAGACCGTTGGAAAGGGATTTCAGTGTCATTCGAAGATTCATTGGGATTGCACTTTGATGATGAAGTTTGTTGGGGTCAGATGGGGCCTGGGAGCTCTCGATGGAATTCAGATAGATTTTCAGTAGTAAAATGGTTCGTTCGTCCGAACGTTATGCTGATTCGCATACGGGGTGGATCGATGGAAAGGGGATTCAAAGCCCTTTGAATATTCATTTAGCTTTCACTCTAACGATAAAGTTCACCGGGATCAAATGGGTCTCGAAAGTGTTCAGTGGCTTCTAGATCTTTACTCGGAGTATGACCTAGGGTTTGTGTTGAATAGGGAGGTGCTAGGAACCTAAGGAGAGACTTATGTGGGTCCTATAATGTGGTGTCTACAGCCCCAATATAACCTTAATCAACTTTCCCATCAGAAAAAATCTCAATGAATCTTCGAAGGTCACTGAATCCCCTTTCCAACGGTTTGCCCCGTGTCCAAAATGGCATAATGGTTCAGGCGAACGATATGTTTTCCTCCAAAAACTGATTTGAAGGCCTCTGGGCACTCCCAAGATCCATTTTAACAAAGTCCACTATTTAGCTTGAACGAGACTTTATGAATCTTCTAAGGGAACAAAATTCCCTTTCCAACGGTCCACCTTGTGCGCAATTCAACCTTACAGGATGGACGAACGACCCGTTTTACTCCAAAGGGTCATCAAAACCTTTCAGGCCCCATTTCACCAAAGTCAACTCTCTGAACCAAGTGAAGCTCTTTGAAAAATCTAAGTGCCTCGTATAACCTTTCCAATAGTCCATCTCGTGTGTGAATCGGCCTTTCAGTTCGGACAAACGATCAATCATTGTCCGACGATATCCTATCCAAAGGACCGATAGGTCAACCCCCGAACCTGGGAGAGATCCTAAGGATTCTCAAAGTTATCTGAATAAACTCTCCAACGATAAGCCCCATGCACGATTTGGACTTATGGATTGCATTTTATGACTATTTTTCAGGAAAATCTGCACGAGACTATCAATTGGAAGGTCCATTTCCCTATCTTTCGGCAATGTTTCTAGGGTTACCTTCTGATAGGCAAGGCAAGGATAATGCCAATCAGAAATCCCCTGGCCCTATATAAGGAGAGCATTAGCTCACTTTGAAATGCACCTTAGAAACATCAACTTCAATGATCTTAACAACATTCTTCTAAAATCAACGATTTTTTCTTGTCTGAAACCTCTCTCCACTTTTCGATTCCATCACTTTCACACCCAATTTAGCTAAATCCCCTACATTCCTCACCTAATTGCAATGAAACTCATCAATAATCAAGATCAATCTCCAAGTCTCCGAAGAAGGTCCAAACATTCTTCTCTCTCTTTAAATTTCTTTATTTTCGCATTAGTTATATTAGTTCTTAATTTAGATTTTACTTTAGATGATACACATATTAATATAAAATCCTTTATTAGTAGTATTTCACATATTATATTTTTTATAAAGAGCCCTGGTGCGAGCGGTAAAAGTGTGTTCGTGTGAGGACAAAATCGTTGTGTGTTTTGCCGCCGCGATGCAAAACCCTAAGCTACCACTATCCATGCGAGGAAAGCATAGCAGTAAGTTGAGTATCGTAAGAAATCTACAGGGAGTGATTAAATTTGTAAGGACATTTTTTTCATGTCCAACATGTTACATTTATGTATGTCGTACGCCGCTACATTTGGCACGTCATCTCACGATCTCACATGACGGCCTCTATCCGAATTCCAAGAATCAAGCATTCAAAATCTCCATTAATGTGTTCCTCATCTGCCTCAACGACTTCACGTTCCACGATTTTTAGGACTTAATGCAAGTGGTACGCAAGGGAAGTCAAAATAGTGAAAAAAGGCACGATAGGAGTGTTCAAGGGCATTCTCGTAATTTCACATCCATAGTTTGGAGGTCTGGTAAACTGGAAAGTTGAAGATCTCGCTACAACGAAGATACTGGAAAAAACGGCACCTCAATCCGAGCTACGGTGAAGGAGTTATGACCTTTTGAAGATGGAGAAAATTCCTTAAAGAATGCTATTTTTTTTGTACGCTGGATAGAATTTTAGAGTTTTAAGAACGTGGGACTCTTCATCTTTTTTCCTATAAATACCAACTTCGGGGGAGTTGTTTTACAAGACTTTAGAAGACATTTTTAGAGTCCAAATACCTCTAGTCTTCATATTTTTTGAGTTCCAATACTCATGTTTTGATTCACACAATTCTTCCAAACCTTTGTGAATCAGTTTGCAACCTAAGAACACATCCGTGTATCTGTTCAACCCTTGTGGAGAAGCCGTTCTCTTCCTCATTGCAGCCCTCCTGGAAAGAGAAAATTCCAGCCGACAAACTTGTGGAGAAGCCGTTTCTCTTCTTAATTGCTGACCACCTGAAGTTCCTGCGGGAGATTTCAGCCGAGACATCGAAACCGACGCCTGAGGGTATTTCGTATGTCGCACTTATTTCATTGTAATCCGTGTGAGCCGTTTTCTTACAAATTATAGTGAAATAAAAGGTTTTTACCCTTTGGGGGATTTTTCCTGAAACTGTTTGATTCTGCATGCTATATTTTATTTGATAAATCATCTAGATGCATGTTATAGGGTTTAACTAAAATTTGGGAATAATTAAAATTGGATTTTATTTGAGAAGTCGCAATATTTCCGCTGTAGCGATTCTTCAAATTGGTATCAGAGCGGGTTACGCTAATTTATCGCGTGATCCTGATTTTTCAAGGATTTACTTTCTGATACAATTTGTCTACTCACGTTTTCAAATTGGTATCAGAGTCTGTTGCACTAAGTTATTGTGTTTTGATCCTGATTTTGCATAAAAAATGGCTTTTGATGGTTTTTATGATCTTCGATGTCAAATTTTTGAAAAAGTTAATTGGAAAATTCATAGGAACTCTTGTTTTAAATCTTCTGTTGAAAACGAATCTGAGAAGTGTTCTTGTTGTGAGGGGGTTGGTCACACGTTAGATGAGTGTACCACAAATTTAAAGAAGAAATTGAATAAACCGATTTCTCATGTTTCTACCCTTAGTGATAGTGATTCGGAAGAAGAAGTCTTTTATTCTTCTAGGCGAGAGTTTCCCATCCGTGTGATTAGTGATGAGAGTGAGGGTGAAAAGAGTGAGGAGGAAGAAGAAGAATTGAGTGAGTTGCAAGTTGCCTACAATAATTTGTATTTTGAATGTTTAAAGACAAAAAAGGCAAACTTGAAACTTGAAGCTCAATTGAAAGATTGTGCCTTAAAAAATAATGATGTTTTAGTTGAAGAACTTAGGGCACGAGAGAAAATTTTGAGAGAGAAGCTGGGATATGTTGAGGGTGAGAGAGATGATCTTCGAGGCGTGATGGAAGCTATGAAAAAGGAGATTCTTGAGTTTGAGGAGTCTAGGCGCTTACTTGAATCTAGGATAGATGAACTTGAGAAAAGTTTGAGAGATTCGAGTAAGGTGAAATTTGATTTGGAGTCTAAGTCTGAAAAACTTGATAAGATTTTAGGCACTATCGAGATTAAAAAGGATAGGGGTGGGATTGGTTTTGAAAAACATGGTGCACCCATTCCCACACGTGTTAGAGAGCCCCCTAGGATTGTTAAGAAAGAGACACCTAAGGTTGTTAGGAAAGAGCCTCCTAGGAACATCGTGAGAGAACCTCCTAGGATCATTAGGAGAGACCCACCTAGGCAAATTCGGAGAGAGCAACCGAGAAATTTGAGGAGAGGGCCACCTTTAGGTAACACACGCCGCCCGATTTACTCTTGTACACAATGCGGTAGGCAAGGTCATCTTAGGCAATTTTGTTACAAGCTTTTAAATGAACCTAGGAAGGTTAATAGAAGAATAAATTCAATTCCCCACACCCCCACACCTCGTTACACATCTATTTGGGTTAGAAAATCGGATTTAGAGGCTTATGGTTTATTTGTCCACGATTCCCGTTTGCTTGCACGTGATTCACCACATGTGAAATCTTTTGGTTGATTGTGTTTGCATGTTTGTCATACACTAGTTATGGTTTCATGATATATTTTTTTTGCTAGTGTGATGACTTGTACTTTTTGTATAATTTTTTTTAAAAATTTTAGAAAAATCCAAAAAGATTTTTGTATTTTGTTTGCACTGTTTATGGATGGAGACTTAGGATAACCGAGTCACAACATCATTCCATTTTTTTATGTGACTGTTTGATAGAGTTTTGAGACAATAGGTCAATTCATCCTTATGCTTTATAATGTTTGGAGTCATTAAGATGTAATTAAGTGTTACTTCCTACATGTTTGACTCATGTTTCCTTTATTGCACACATGCACGAATTTATTTGATTATTGTGCTTGTCTTATCACATGTTGGTTGGGTGTTTTCACTTCAATCCTGTCCTTAAAACAAACCAAGCGCGATAAAATTTTGATAAGGAAATTGTGCATGTAAGAACCGTTTTGTGAGATTGTGTGCTTTGTTTAAGAACGGGGAGGGGCTGCGAAAGGTAATTATCTCTTCTTTGCGCAAAAGCCACCGTTCCAAAGGACCTAAAAATGGAGGAATTTTATTATCCGGGGTCCAAAGAGGTTAAAAGAGCCCGAAAAAATTGAAAGGCAATAAAAAGAAATTCATGCCAATTATAGGCCATATAGGTTTTTGTACCAATTCTCCAAAGTTTGAGAATTTAGTTTAACACCTCTAAAAGAAAATATTGTGAGGGAGTTTGGTTGGAGTATTTAAAATGGGTTTGCACGTCCTTGAAATTATTGAAAATGCGCTAAATAGTTTTGGACGTTATTGGTGTGGAAATCATTTGACTTTGATTTGTTGATTTGCATAAGACGATGTCATTTAAATTCAACAATCTTTTACACCTAAGGATACTTTTGATGCTCATTCATTAGGGGTACACATATGCATCGTGCACATATGATTGATTGAGTTGATTTACCTATCAAATGTGTTCACACCCATTCATTCCGTTTCCATGACTTGGTTGTTTGAGTCTAAATCCATGGTGTGATTTTTGTATCGTTTTTTTTCAAATGGTATCAATTTTTTTTGTTCGAAAAATTGAAAAATCAAAAATAGTTTGTGAAAGTTTTTTTTAGCATCTCCTTGCTAGAGCAAGTTTACCATATTGATTGATGCTTTGCTTTTGAATACCGTGACACCCCGACTTTGCTTGTTTGATTCATTCTTCTTATTTCTCTATTTGGGGACATCATAAAAAGGGGGAGAAAGAATTATCTTATTCTGGGGGAGTTTGAATTTTGGGAGAGTTTTTGAGATTTGACTTATGCTTATCATATATTGGTATCTATGTTTATCTCATTTCAAACTCGATACGTCACTTGGTATTTTTCTTTATCTCATGTGTGTAGGTACTGCATTGATGATCACTGAATTACACACCCTGATGAGATAAGATTTGAGATTCCTGAAGATTTGAAGAACAAACGATGGAGACTATTCATTTGTACTTTTTCCAGTTTTGGGTTCATGGAAGGGTAGATTTGTATAGACAATTTTGTTATTTGATAATTCGTATTTTTATGTATGTACCGGCATAGACATAGGGGGAGATTTGTAAGGACATTTTTTTCATGTCCAACATGTTACATTTATGTATGTCGTACGCCGCTACATTTGGCACGTCATCTCACGATCTCACATGACGGCCTCTATCCGAATTCCAAGAATCAAGCATTCAACATATCCATTAATGTGTCACTCATCTGCCTCAACGACTTCACGTTCCATGATTTTAGGGACTTAATGCAAGTGGTACGCAAGGGAAGTCAAAACAGTGAAAAAAGACACGATAGGAGTGTTCAAGGGCATTCTCGTAATTTCACATCCATATTTTGGAGGTCTGGTAAACTGGAAAGTTGAAGATCTCGCCGCAACGAAGATACTGGAAAAAACGGCACCTCAATCTGAGCTATGGTGAAGGAGTTATGACCTTTTGAAGATGGAGAAAATTCCTTAAAGAATGCTATTTTTTTTGTACGCTGGATAGAATTTTAGAGTTTTAAGAACGTGGGACTCTTCATCTTTTTTCCTATAAATACCAACTTCGGGGGAGTTGTTTTGCAAGACTTTAGAAGACGTTTTTGAGAGTCCAAATACATCTAGTCTTCATATTTTTTGAGTTCCAATACTCATGTTTTGATTCACACAATTCTTCCAAACCTTTGTGAATCAGTTTGCAACCCAAGAACACATCCGTGTATCTGTTCAACCCTTGTGGAGAAGCCGTTCTCTTCTTCATTGCAGCCCTCCTGGAAAGGGAAAATTCTAGCCGACAAACCTGTGGAGAAGCCGTTTCTCTTCTTAATTGCTGACCACCTGAAGTTCCTGCGGGAGATTTCAGCCGAGACATCGAAACCGACGCCTGAGGGTATTTCGTATGTTGCACTTATTTCATTGTAATCTGTGTAAGCCGTTTTCTTACAAATTATAGTGAAATAAAAGGTTTTGCCCCTTTGGGGGATTTTTCCTGAAACTGTTTGATTCTGCATGCTATATTTTATTTAATAAATCATCTAGATGCATGTTATGGGGTTTAACTAAAATTTGGGAATAATTAAAATTGGATTTTATTTGAGAAGTCGCAATATTTTCGCTGTAGCGATTCTTCAAAATTTTAGATCGATAATTGTTTTCCTACTTCAGGAATAAAAGTGTAAAATAAATAAAAGAAAAGGTGATGGTTGGGATTGGTGACAAAAGAAAAGAATAAGTTACGCTACACAAAAGTAAAGCGAGGATCGGGATTGTATTCCACCACACGGATCATAACAACTACTAATTAGAGTTAAGGCTCGAAAGCAATTTAATCGAGCATTTTCAATTAAGCATAAACTTCACGCAAGAAGGAATTTAACCCAAAGTTGCTTGAATAAACATTAAATCAAAAATGGTCACACGCGAATTAAATTCGGATTGTCACTATAAACACTAAAGTTGCATGACAAATAAAGTTAAACGCATAACAATCCAACTTTAATACGCGCGGTTTCAATTAAACGCAATTTTTCACAAAACCTAGTTTTCAGAGCTCAAACCCATTAATGGCGGAACAAAACCTGACCCTATTTATCTAAGGGCAATACATAAATTAAACTACTTTAACACTAGGAAAGTAATAAATAATTGAAATACAAGTTAATCTAGGCAATAAATGTAAATGAGAACAATGGAAATAAGGAATAAACAAAGAAATAAAACTATATTAATGGTAGGGGTAATGAAAAGTTCAACTTACAACACCCAAAAGTTATCACACCAAATGAGTAAGAAGAAGAGCTCTCAAAACCCTAACCCTAAACTAAACCAAAATGAATTATATTCTCTCAAAATGAGAGAAATGAGTTTATATACAATCCCACAAAATGGCAAACTTGTAAATAAAGAAAAGAAAAACTCCAGACCCGAAATGAGTCGGGCCAAATCTGAATCGATTTGGATGGGAGATATTTCGAAGTTGCATAAGGGGAGAATTGATTCGGGCCAAATACGAATCGATTCTCACAGGGAGACCTGCTTTACTTGATTGTAGCGAATCAATTCGCAAAGGGGGCGAATCGATTCGCACCTATAGGTTTTCTTCTCTTCCCCTATTTTGGGTTGTTTTGTCATTCTCTTCTGCTTGAATCTCCGTAACTTCTTCATTAGGGCTCCGATTCATGCACCATTTGCGACCACGTGAAGCTTGTTTAGAGGGATTAAACTTCAATGAAGAAATTGGGCCAGTTGCCAAAATTATGAAATTAATAAAATGCCCTTGCACATGCGGTTGTATACGGAACTTCTCCGGAATGCGTTCGCACTTCATACTAAGCATCCAAATACCTATAAAATCTCAATTAACCCCTGCAAAGCATTTATATATAGAAATCCGAGGTTGTCTAGTTAACGAGCATAAATATAGGGATTAAGATACCCGAGAGGGCTAATAATGCGTAGGTTAACGAGTGAAATACGCAATATTTGGGTCGTATCACACCCCCTAACTTACACATTGCTAGTCCCTAGCAATGAAATAGGAAACAAAAAGAACCATAAGTAAACAAAAATCAGGATAGAAGTACAAAATGTGATGAAAAAGATAAAGGCCACTCGGGCGAACGATTGCGTTTAGCGTATGCAATAAGCCGTTAAACCCCTAGGTTACCCAAGTGGACGAGTGTCGTCTCGTGAGGGTTTTCAGAGATGAAACCCACAAACATCATACGATTTCCTCAAAATATGACCAACCCAACATGCGACAAACTCAACAACAACGAAAAAGATTTTAAACATGTTATTAGCATATTGAACGAATTCAAGCTAGAGTCCGTTGTTATTAACAGGTTGAATACACCTCATAGAATTGAAACTTTAAAAGTGGTAGGGGGGAGAGAAAATGCAAGATATGATTTGTAAAAAAACTTAAATAAACTGGATAAGCGTTAAAGTATGCATATATTCAATCCTCACAGGCATTACACTCATCAAATGAATTCACTTGAAACAGGGAGGTAACACACGGAACATGCGGGCATAAAGAGTAAATGTAAATGAAAATAAGGCCGCACACATGTCACAAATGAAGAATGCTATGTAGAAGATGGAAAACTTGTAATCTCAATGATAGATATCGCACATTAAAAGAGGCGAAATGCATTTTACAGATTATCAAAACTATTTCAACTTTTAAATTAAATGCACCCTAAGATCACATAGGACTTTATAAGGTTATAATGTAGGTTAGGCTAGGGTACGAAATGAAAGGAATGTATGTACGTATTCAAAGTGTTCGGAATGAAAACTTGGAATAATGGAAAATATGTGGGCAATTCCAAAATTGATAAATAACTTCCAAAACAAGAATTAAATATGAAAATGGAGAGCGACAAGGATTATTGAACTCTACACAACATATACAAACGTTCTCTTTTCTTTTTCTTATGTTTGTTTTTGTTTTCTTTTGATTTTTTGCTTTTTGCCTTTTCTTTTATTTTCACTAATTTTTTTTCCTTTCTCACTCTTTTCATGCTCAAATTGCAACCACAAGAAAAACATCATTTAATCCCAAGTAACATTCTAAACAATGGTAAAAAAGATAATATGTATGGTGTATAATGATAGAAAGAAATTTTGTATATATTTGTCGTTGCTTGAAAAAAATTCAATTGTAATTCACTTTTTATTTTCTTTTTTGAGCTTTTTCACTTTTTCTAATTTTTTTAGCTTTTTCAATATTAAAACAATAGGGTGAGGTGACGTGAGGTTTTAAACTAAACTAAATTAAAGTGTGAGATGAAAATAACTAACTAGAAATTGACTAAAATGAAAAATAAAGTCTAACACTAAAAATAAGAGATAAGTGAGGTAGATAATTGTGAGAACAATCAAGGAGTGGGATTACACCACAAATTCTAGTTATTCTAATTAATTAAGTTAATTATTTGAATTCTCCCAAATTAATATCAAAACTACAAATCAACTCTCGTTGCAAGTGTAATTTTAATAATAATATTTTAGAATATTAAGTTTAACACCTCACAACTCTATAAAAATAAATCTACACTCCTTTTAATTAATCACCCGCTAGGATCGATTAATTAAAATTTATGTCAATCTTAGAAATTAAATTTAGAGTTGAAATTCAAGTTATAATACCCCACTTAAGAGACCACTATCTCTAGTTCGAATCTAAAATGGGTATTATAATTAGAATTTTGATTTTCTCTCGAAAATCATTTACCCTCTCTCGAGGCGTAAATTTAAGGGTGAGGGATCAAAATTAACATTCAAAGGGATTTTTCAAGTAATTAAACTAATTAAAATAAAATAACATCAAATAAGGGCTTTACCCCACCCCTTGAAAGGGGTTTTAGCCTAACATGATATAAAATATGACAAATTAATAATCAAAGGCATAAAATAAATGAGAAGAGAAGAAAACAATCAAACCCCAATCTCTTGAAGTGAAATTGAACTTCTATTCCTTGAGTTGAAATTCACATCCCTTAATTTGATTGATTCAAACACAATTACATCAAGAATCTCACTCAATTTAATCCTCACAACAATTTATTTTCTCCTCACTATCTAAAAATAATAAAATAAAAATTCTAATCTAAAACTACACTAAAATAGTATTTTCTCTCTCTACAAATTCCTATCTCCAAGCTCTTGATAAAACTAAAAATTACAAAATAAAAATAAAAAGGATAGTGGATGAATTCATAATGGACAATTAAATAATAAAAGAGATTTGCTAAAAATGTAAATCCTAAAATTATAAAATTGTACATTAGAACTCACCCAAAGAAATAAATTCTAGATCATTAATTTATATTGAGATAATTGCTAAAAATGCAAAATCTCAACATAAAGGAGTGGGTTAGAATTTACCCTCCCATAAGGGATAAATTTCACTACATCAATCTATTTTGAATTAATTGCTAAAAATGCAATAATTCATAATAGAGGGGTGGGGTGAATTTTATCCTAGAGATAATTTTCAACACACACCTCTATATTAAGGTATTTGCTAAAAATGCAAATACTCAACATAGAGGGGTGGGGAGAATTTTATCACACGTAGCTTAAAACTAATTTTGAGATCCTCATTGCAAATGGGTCTTCCTCTTCAATTTATACAAGGAATGAAGCATGGGGGTTAATTTGGGTAATTGATTTAAGTGTACATGTGGTTTGGATGTGGGGAGCATGGGGCGTGAGGTGATAAAATCTGATTTGTTATTGAGGGTAATGTGGGTAATGCACACAAGTGTGCATGTGGGAGATGTGTTGGGGTATTTTAGGTAAATGGGTATAAGAGGTATATGTTGGTTTTAAGCACATGGGTTAGTTTATTAAATGACTAGTGGGTCAAATGGGTCTTGGTATTTCTTTGGTTTTGACGGATGGTAAAAACGATTTTGGCTCAAGGGGGAAATGGGTATGGTTTTGGATGGGTAAAGGGTTTGTGTTCTAAAATGGGTTGATGGATTTAGCTTGGGTTGTGGCCGGCCGACCTGGGTAAGAAGTATCGTTGGCGACCGGAGGGTTGCGATCGGAGCTGATCGCCGGGGTTTTCGTGTGTCGCCGCCGGAGTTGGATGGCTGCCGGCGGGTCAGAGGGTGCGCCGCGGCTGGGCAGGGGTCACGACGCCGGAGGAGGCGTGGTGGTTCGATGGCTGGGGGATGAGGGATGGATGGGATTTCGAAGCCGGAGAGGGGAAAACGCTGGCAGGTGGCGGCGGTTTTGGGGTCTGGTGCCTGGGCAGAACGGGAGAGAGAGAATCAGCGCCGGATTTAGGCTCGACCGGCGCCGGAGAGGGGATAGTGATTGGGTTGTTGGTGGTGTAAGGAGAGAGAGTGGAGGTGGTGGGCTTTTAGTTATGGAGGATAGAGAGAGAAAAGGTGGTGTAGGGAAGAAGATGGAGGGGGGTATTGGTGTGGTGAGGGTGTATGGGTTTAGTGTGAGGGTGAGGGGTTAGTTAGGTTAGGGTGTAGGATAGTGTGTAGGGGGTTATGTGTGTGTTTTATTTGGACACCTATAAAAAAATATAAACTAAAATTAAAGTTAAAATTAATCTAAATTAAAAATTAAACTAAACTAAAAAAATAAAAAGTAAAATAAAATAGACATGACACCACACACTAAACAAATTCTAAAAAAAATTTAAACACAACTAAAATAAAAACTAAGAATAAAAATTAATAACTAAAAAAATTAATTAATAACTACTTAAAAATATAAAATTCTATAAAATAAAAGACACAAAAATAAAAAAGATAAATCTAAAAAGAAATAAAAATAGAAATCTATAAGACTAAAACCTATAAGCCTAAAAAAAAAATCTAATAAATCTAAAAATAAATGAAATCCTAAAAAAAACTAATTCTAATAAAATAAAACTAATAAAATATAAAGATAAAATAAAAATAAAATATAAAAATAGTAAATAAAATCTACAAATTCTAAATAATTCTAAAATAAAATCTAAAAAATAAAACGACACTAAATAAAAATCTAAAAAAAATTAAAATAAAATAAAAAGGGATCAAATCAACACACACGGGGCTTGGGTGACGGTTTAGGGACAAGTTTAGGGTAGGCTAGGGTACGAGACAAGGGTATTAGCTCCATTAAATGCACAATTGCCTTGAAATACGCGTTTGAACACCGCAACGTGCATTCGGCCTGCATAATAAACATTTAAGCACATAAGACCCATATTGGCGAGAATTAGCAACAAAAGTACATCTATTCGGGGTATAAATTGTACAGTTTTGGGTGCTTATCATATAACTCTAATGTGGAGTTGGTTATGGGATTTTGGGTAATGAAATGAAAGGCTAATATTTAGGCTCAAAGGGGTTAACGAGGGGAAATATAAAAGGTGAGGTTAAGGCTAATATGGACGATATAATAAAGATGGGCTATGATCATTTCAAAAGTTTACACAATTCTCGAGTCAAAACAATTTTGAAAATCATGCTCAAGTAACACATTTCAAGATATAAACTCAATTAATGAACGATCAATGAAAGAATAGAGAGATTACCGACGAATTTAACGTTTTCAAAGAAGGAAAAATAATGTATACACTCACAAACGAAGAAAGGTACAAAGCTTACTCGGTGTAAGTATATACAATGCAACAAAAGATCATCGAGTTATAAAAATCTTAAACCAAATCAATATAATAAGAAAAACGCATGTGCTCAAGTGATAAATCTTAATTCATGAAGTTATTCACAATATTAATGATTTGAGGACTAAAGTCTAATAACTTCTAAAATCGAGAACATGAATCATTGAGTTGTCTATTAGACCGGGCAATTATTGAAATTTATCATCGAAAACAAGGCAAAATGCCCTACAAAATAGAAAAAAGAAAGAAAATATTTTTGAATATTTTTCAATTTTTCACAAAAAGGAATACTTAGTATCTAACACGTAAGCAAATCAATGGACTACACAAGAAATGGATGGAATATCCTACACCCCCTAACTTAAATGTTGCATTGTCCTCAATGCGCATTAAGAACACAACAAAAAGATAGGAAAATAACAATATTACCCAAAATTGGAGTAATCTCCATAAGCACGAGTCCAATGAAATCTACAAAACAAGTTAGTACCGAGTATAGCAAAATCAAATAACAAAAAGTTAACTAATTACACTAGACTAAATTAAAAGGAAAGAAAAAGGAAAGAAAGAAAGAAAATTAAAAAGCTAACTATGTAAAACCTACTATTTAGGCTTCACACTAACTATACACTAGAAGTCTTAATAGTTGAGGGTCCACCCAAAATGGGATTTGAATTTGAAAGATCAACGGTGGACCCTCCAAAGTGAACATGCCTCCCAGAAAATAGGAATTTCGTTTGAACAACGAAAGGCATGTGTAAGGCGTAAGAAATGAACCATCGCCAATTATAAATTTTAGGCGGACGATGTGGGATTTGGATAACAAGGGGGACAATACCACATTGATCTCGTGAAAAATAAAATCACATCCCCAAGGTTTTTCATTTGGAAGGGGAGGTGGGGCTAGTGAAAGTGAATATCACATGAGATGAACCATCTCAAAATAACATTCCCGTTCAAGAATTAAGTCAAAGTTCTCAAGACTTTCAACCAATTCGTGTGATAAATTTAATTGTTAGGGAATAATGGGGAATAAAGGAAAAGAAGGACCAACAACCTCAATACAATCGGAAGCATTAATAAGAGGTTGAAATTCGTAAGTCCTAAATCTTGGCCCACTCTCAATTATTTCTCCAACAAAGAGAGGTGGAGGTGAAACGCAAGTTTCAACTCAACCCGGTTTTGTGAAGAAATGATCTCATCGAGCATGACATCATTTGCCAAGAACCAAGCTTGAGAAATTTTGGATTGGTCATTGAATTCCTTAATCATTAACTCATGATCAAACGAATAAGAAGACATTTCATCTTCTCGTGCGGGTTAGTCATAGCTAATGGATTCCCCACTTCGCAAAGTTTCCTCCCAAGAAGATGATTGATTGCTTGAAAATTCTTGATTTTCACGTGCAAGACGCTCATACTCAAGAATTTTTAGGCATTCACGCATTGTCTTAGGAGTATAACTTTAAGAACTATTATCAAAACAATTAAAGTTATCTAAAGAGTTATAGCGAGACATTTCAAAATAAGCTAATTCAACAAAAGTGAAAAGCGCCAAAATTTCAATTTCTCGAAACAATCTAGCACAAGTCAAAAGGAAAGGAAAAAATAAAGAATACAAATATGAATGAAATAAATATTATGAAATAATAAAACAATTACAATCTAAAACACACTCCCTGATAACGGCGCCATTTTGATCGGACGGTAAAAGTGTGTTCGTGTGAGGACATAATCATTGTGTGTTTCGCCGCCGCGATGCAAAACCCTAAGCTACTACTACACATGCGAGGCAAGCATAGCGGTAAGTCGGGTATTGTAAGAAATCCACAGGGAGTGATTA
The DNA here is from genome assembly GCA_949130495.1 of Sambucus nigra. Classification (NCBI taxonomy): domain Eukaryota; kingdom Viridiplantae; phylum Streptophyta; class Magnoliopsida; order Dipsacales; family Adoxaceae; genus Sambucus; species Sambucus nigra. The sequence goes on along the minus strand of OX422214.1, from coordinate 213,852,371 downwards.
AATTTTAGATTGATAATTATTTTGCTACTTCAGGAATAAAAGAGCAAAATAAATAAAAGAAAAGGTGATGGTTGGGAATGGTGAGAAAAGAAAAGAATAAGTTACACTACACAAAAGTAAAGCAAGGATCGTGATCTCATTCCACCACACGGATCGTAACAACTACTAATTAGAGTTAAGGCTCGAAAGCAATTTAATCGAGCATTTTCAGTTAAGCATAAACTTCACACAAGAAGGAATTTAACCCAAAGTTACTTGAATAAACATTTAATCGAAAATGGTCACACGCGGATTAAATTCGAATTGTCGCTATAAACACTAAAGTTGCGTGAAAAATAAAGTTAAATGCATAACAATCCAATTTTAATACGCGCGGTTTTAATTAAAAGTAAATTTTCACAAAACCTAGTTTTCGGAGCTCAAACCCATTAATGGCGGAACACAACCCCGACCCTATTTATCTAAGGGCAATACATAAATTAAACCACTTACACACTAGGAAAGCAATAAATAAATGAAATGCAAGTTAATCTAGGCAATGAATGTAAATGACAACAATGGAAATAAGGAATAAACAAAGAAATAAAACTATATTAATGGTAGGGGTAATGAAAAGTTCAACTTATAACACCCAAAAGTTGTCACACCAAATGAGGAAGAAGAGGAGCTCTCAAAACCCTAACCCTAAACTAAACCAATATGAATTATATTCTCTCAAAATGAGAGAAATGAGTTTATATACAATCCCACAAAAATGGCAAACCTGTAAATAAAGAGAAGAAAAACTGCAGACCCGAATCAATTCGAATGGGAGATATTTTGAAGCTGCATAAGGGGAGAATCGATTCGGGCCAAATATGAATCGATTCACACAGGGAGATCTGCTTCATTGAATTGCAGTGAATCGATTTGGAAAGGGGGCGAATCGATTCACAGCTGTAGGTTTTCTTCTCTTCCCCTATTTTGGGTTGTTTTGCCATTCTCTTCCGCTTGAATCTCCGTAACTTCTTCATTAAGGCTCCAATTCACGCACTGTTTGTTGCCACGTGAAGTTTGTTCAGAGGGATTCAAATTTTGTGAAGACATTGGGCCAGTTGCCCAAATTGTGAAATGACTAAAATGCCCTTGCACGTGCAGTTGTGTACGGAACTTCTCTAGAATGCGTCTGCACTTCATACTAAGCATCCAAATACCTACAAAAGCTCAATTATCCCCTACAAAGAATGTATATATAGACATCCAAGGTTTTCTGGTTAACAAGCGTAAATATAAGGATTAAGATACCCGAGGGGGCTAATAATGCGTAGGTTAACGAATGAAATACGTAATATTTGCATTGTATCAATCCCAAAACAAGAAAAAGCGGGTTGCACCTATAAATTCCAAACGGGATTCTTCACTACATTTTGTCAAAACTAAAGCATATTTTCTATACGTACACATATAATAAAAACCCTATTTTAATTCATGGGATAAACCCCACCCTCGTGTCTCATGTAAACTACAGGACTTTGATGCCTTTATAGGCTACGTAGGCATCTCAAACTAAAATCCGAGACTCGAGTCCTATTTTCTTATTTTTTTTCTCTTTTTCCTATTTTATCCATACATTATTTATCGATATTATACTTATGATTCATATGCACATCTTATCTAACACACATTATCATTTCATCACAACGATCAATATCCCGATAAGCGCACACATAATATTTTCAATTACTATTTTGGGAACACTCCTATGGATGTCCTCACTCCGTCTTTTTTCATGACACGAGTCGAACGATTCCTATTTTCATGTATACACACACACACACACACACACACACACACACACACACACACACACACACACACACACACTTCATGGAGAAATTAAGGAGAATAACAACATAATCCCATAAGAGACCGAAAGGGCGGGATGGGTGCCTAACACCTTTCCATTTCGTAACTTAGCCCCTAACCTCTGAACTAATTATTTTTTAAGCATCTGTATGTATTTGATGTCGTTCCCTGGAGGCCAAAACATTTTCTTTTGCCTATTTTGTTCAAAATAGGCTAGCAACTCTATCTCTTTACATCACCCCATAATAAATGATGGTACCCCCGAGGAAGGGCACGAGACCTTTATCGCCCTCTCCCCATTCGCGCTAGTACCAGAACAACCACCCCCCACGCGGGAGGGAAGATCTCGGCATGGCCATAGTGGCGACTCGGCTGGGGATTTGGACTTAAGAGGGATAAACTCTGTTTGCATAGGTGTTGTCATTTTCTGCTTGTGTGCGTATGAACCTACCTGCATGTTCTATATTCTCCTTTATTACTTCTTGTATATATCTACCTCATGTTTATATGATCTCTCACTCACTTTTCACTTCACATACTTGTAAATACTCTCCATGTACACCTCACACTACTTACACTTGTATATAAGGTCACTTGTGCCCACATGCTTCACACATTACCTAGAATATGTATGTTTAAGCTTCACTACTACACACATCCACTTATCAAACTTACTTATGTACACTTGCACATATCTATGCTCACTTACACTTATCACACACCACTTGTAGTTGATCCATGCTTAGATTCACTACTACACACTCACTTATAGATATTCACACATCACTCACTCAAACATATCCATGCTTAGTGTAATCTCCATGCTTCATGCTAGATTTACTTTTCATAATAAATGTACATTATTCCCTATTAGTATAGTGCTCATCATGTCAAATAAAATACTATCTCCATAATATACTAATAAAGAATAATGCATTTTGCACACTACATCACCAAGAGCATGGATATTGACCAAAATTTTGTCCTGAACTGGGGGGTCACTTTATGATGGGCGTTGGTCTGACAGGACGCAGTGAGCCAAAGAAATATGGCTCTCACCTTTGGCCTGGTACCTTTAACGTATATCGAACGATTTCTCCCGTATCGTACCGCTTGATCGAACTCACGACGGGAGGTATATAACAGGGAAGTGGTTCACGTACGTCGAGTATATCGAATTCGCTCTCACATATACTATCCCAACGAGGTATATAGTGAGGCAATTCACGTACACTCAGGTATATCAAATGGCTTGTCCCCACATACTAATTTCCCTTAAAAGCAAGAAATACATCTTGCAAGTCATTGCCAAAGGGAAAACCTTTCCATTAACCCAACAATTGCATAAACCTCATATAGGTGTCAAACCTAGGGAACTCATATATAGTTTGTCGGTTGCTACACGAAATTCTGCCGAAATGCTAGGTCGGCATGCCGCCTTAGTGTTCGCGTGAATTAGTCATTTTTCAAAATGGGACCCTATCCACGAGTCTCTCAATAAGTGAAATCATGTTTTACATTCAAACCCAATTTTTCCAAGCTCGAGCCCTGTCCGACATTTCTTTTTGCATTTAGGTAAACCTAATACAAGTGAAAACATAATAATAATCATGCTGAGATTATTCCCTCACTCTTTTCTTTCCTCCTCCATTTATCAAAAAATACCCAGAACATTTTTCTTCATTTTATCATAAATGTCAAAAACATTTCTTATTCATTTTATCAAAATTATCAAAAACATTTTTCATCCTTTTTATCATAAATGTCAAAAAACATTTCCCCTCCTTTGATAAAAAAATACCCCAAAAAAATTGTCCTCCCCTTTCCAAAAAAAAAGCATCATAAACATATTCCTCTTTTCCAATGAAAACAATTCTTCCTTTTCTCTTTCAAAAATAAATTCGAATAATTTTCCTTTTCAGGTCAATCGCATACTCGACCCTTAGCCTGGATCTCTATTGGCTTCGATCTTCCGTTGAAACACCCCAAAGCTCCGTCAGTTCTCCTACTACTTAGTTCGGGTTCGGAATCTGCTTTCACTAGCTTTTTATGGAGAACGTAGACCAAGTACTGAATGTGCATCCTTATTTGATGACAGTCCTAGTCTAACTTACTGCCAAGATTGGCAACCTTCAGTCTGAGGTTCACGAGATGCAGTAAAAAGGGGTCCATATTCCTGAAGAACCCGAGGTTCTCTTCCTTTGTGTTATGGGTCCACCCGCACCTGAGCCTGTTCGGGTCCTAGAAGAATATTAGCACGCTCCATGTGCCCCTTCTGCCAATGGTCCTCCGTCAGCTTAACTCTTTATGTCAAATATTGCCTAGCCAGGGGCTAACCTGCCAATGCTTGTCGATCCGAAGGAAGAAGAATTAAATAAGGTCAAAGGGTACCTTAAGTTGTTAACCAAGAAATTTGATCAAGTATGAATATCTGAGAACTACATGGATTACACCCATAGGTCTCCCTACCCTAAAGCAAGGCTACCAAAAAAGTTTAAGATGCCTAACATTGAGAAGTTCACGGGAAATGGGCCCCCAATTGTTCATATTCGAAGCTACCATCGAGCCATGACTCTCCTTGGTGCCTATGAGGAAATAATGGCCAAGATATTCCAACAGACTTTGAAGGACAGTGATCTTTCTCAGTTTCCATCCCAAGAAGAATCCCGAATTTGCAATTTGGAGGATGTTTCCTAGGAATTCATGTCACGGTACAAATACAATGAGGAGTTGGAAGTTACACGTCATGATCTAAAACTACTCAAATAGAGCACTGGGGAATCAGGTCAGAAATTTCATAGCAAGGTAGAGAGAGAAAGCTGCCACTTTGACCAACAGGCCTTCCGAAGAGGAGCAAGTTAGTATTATAAAGAAAAACTTCTTACCCCATGTTCGAGCAACGATGAGAGGATAGTATTAACAACATTTCTGATCCCTTCGAGAATAGGAATAGAGATTGAAAAAAGTAGTGCCAAGACAGAAGCTAAGACAAAGAAAGTATCCAGACAGTTCACTCTAAGAAAATATGAGAAGCCTGCTGTAGTCTTGACTATTAACAACATCTCTCAGCCCGCTACCTCTTGGGTGCCTAAAATTCGTGCTAGTCTAGTGAAAAAAAAATACATTGAGATCCATGCTCCCCTATCTAAAGTATATTAATTATTGTTACGCCGAAATCTCATAACATATTTGGACCCTCATCCACTATCAAACACACTTCCCAAAAATTTCAAACCCAACATCCATTGTAATTTTCACTAAATTGTCGGCCATACCACTGATCAGCGCTTCCATCTCTGAAATATAATCCAAGGTTTAATTGAACGGGGTATCATTGCCCCACTAGCCAATCCCAAACCTAATGACACTCAAAATCGACTTCCAAACCATACAAATGCCATCTTCTTATATAATAACCTAAAATTTGATCCATCTACTCAGATTGTACACAGTAGAGCATCCATCATACCCACATTTTAACCCAAACCCCTCAAAGTCTGCCCATATTTTCTCCTGTACCCCAATTATTTTTCCGACCAAGCTTTGTCACTTCTCACAAGAGCATGTATTATCATTCGTACCCGGTTCGGAGGGAAAGATATGGAATTTCTAGCTGTACTAAATCAGCTTCTAGTGTTTGGGCTAAAATGTCCCTCTGAAATAACCATTGACTGCCACAAGTTCAGCATCCTGTTCATGGAATCCAATAAGTGGGCTCGGGAGTCAGATAATTGGGTGGTACCCATTGACGAAGTCTGCTTGGACGATGCAATACAGATTATGGAAGACTTATTCCAACGGACTAATGAGATTTGCAGTATATCAGAGCTACTGAATGCCTTAGAGCTACAATGGCGGTTGGTTCCTTCACTTCTACACCTCCCTATTGAGTGGGAGAATTTATATGAAGAACCGTTGAAGTTGTGGAATACATTGATTTCTCATGGCAAGATGACATTGTTGCCACCGGATGAGGGGATAAGTTTGATAGCTCAGATGAAGAACCAAGTGAAGAAAATGTTAGTTCTGTAATCAATATGTATGGGATGATATTTTTTGAAGATCTGCTAGGGGAAATCAACAAAGTGTCCGTACAACCCGTAATAGATAAAGATATTGGGTTTTTGTTCTTCCCCTCCTCCGTGGACTATATGATAAGATCTGGGAGACACTGCTAGAGTCCAAATCCTCAGTCAGCAGGGATAGATAAATGAAATGGAGTTTGTAAGGAACCACCCATACTAAAAATGACCATCAAGGAAAGCAAAATCCTCGACCATCTCAAGAAAACTCAGGCTAACATCACATTATCGGGACACTTTATGTCTTCCTAGCTACACCGAAGTGCTTTGATAAATTTACTTACCATGCCCACAGTCCCTCCTTCCACCACTCTAGAAGAAGTCGTGAACTTGGTCGGGTCCTTAACCTATACTAAATTGCTTTCCTTCCCTGAAGAAGATATCCCAAATTTTGGTCCTAATCACAACTATGCGCGAGGAAATGGGGAAGACAGTTCTGCTCTCACTCATCGATAACGGATCAGCACTCAATGTTTACCCATTAATAACCTTCAACTGCCTGGGTTTTAAAGCAAGCGATCTTTCTACAACTTTTGCCATAGTGCGTGCCTATGACAACACTCGCCAAGAGGTGCTGGGATCCATGAAACTCATGATAGGGTCTGACCCTATCAATCCCATTACCGAGTTCCAAGTTATCGATATACCTTCTTGTTTCAATCTATTGTTTGGTTGACCATGGATTCATAACATCAAGGGGGTATCTTTCTCTCCTATATGAAACTGAAGTTCTTCGCCAAGGAGCAAGTCATTACCAATTTAGGAGATAATGACATGACTAAAAATGCCAGCATCAGTACTTCGGTACTAGAAATACAACATGGGATGAATGATATGCTTCTTTTTGGCTTCAAGGTTGATCCCCTCCCCCTTTTATTCGGGGATGATTTCAAAGACCGAGTGCGTGTGGAATATAACCCTCACGTAAATGTCAACGTAATACATATGTTCAAGAATATGCACTTCATGCCCAGATTGGGGCTGGGACGATGATAATAGGGAATATTAGAACCCATATTCCCAAAGAAGGCCTTTCTTCCTTGTGGCCTGGGTTATCAACCGCCATTAGAGGAACTCAAAATGCTGTGCCAACCTCGGTTGAAGAGAAGTTTAGAAAGTGCCAAGACTATTTTGAGGTTTTCCCTAAATTGAACATTCGTCAAAAAGGGTGAAGATTTTCCCTTATGTGGCTTTCCTGAACTATGGTATGATCATTTGGACAAGAAGATGAATTCAAGTATGGAAATCTTCTTTCAAGACAATTACTCATGGGCCAAATACTCCCAGCATCACATGCAACCACTTGTTAAGAAAATTATACCTGTTACTGTGGTTTTCGAGGGAAGTGACCCAAAGAACTGTTGAAGGAATTTATAGACTTCTTCGCATGGTCCTATGACAACATGCCCGACATCGATCCCGAGATCGCCTAATAAAAGATTCTAACTCTCTTAGAATGAAAATCGATCAAACATAAACTTCGAAAGCTCCGCTACGATTGATCACTTAAAGTCAAGGAAGAAGTGATCAAGCAGTTGGTCGTAGGCTTCATCCGGGTGGTCGAGTATCCCACATGGCTAGCCAATATTGTACCCGCACCGACATTAGGAGGGAAAGTTTGCTTGTGCGTCGACTACTGAGATTTGAATAATGTGTCTCCGAAGGATGATTACCCACTGACCAATATCGACATGTTGTGGACAACACGACCAATCACACTCTCAAGTCATTTGTCGATGGGTTTGCTGGATATAATCAGATCAAGATGCACCCTGATCATGAAGAATAACTACCTTCATTACACCCAGGGAAACCTTTTATTACACCATTATGCCATTCGGGTTTAAGAACACAAGGGAAACCTACCAAAGGGCCGCCAAAACTATCTTGTATGATCTGATACACAAAGAGGTCAAGGTCTATGTGGATGATATGATCATTATGTCTAAGACTCGAGAAGGTCACGTTCCCACCCTTTGAAAATTCTTCGAACGAATGTGGCCATACCAGATGCGACTTAACCCATAGAAATGCATTTTTGGCATCATCAAAGGAAAGCTTTTGGGATTCACGATTAGCGAGAAGGGAATCAAGGTTGACCCTACCAAACTAAAAGACATACTCAAAATGCTACCACCCCGAATAGAGAAGGGAATCCGAAGATTCTTATGAAAACTACAGTTTATCATCCGATTTATCAGCCAGTTAACTTCTATTTGTGAACCCATCTTTAAACTCCTCTGAAAGGATTCCACCAAAATTTGGAATGAGGCCTATTCGAAAGCCTTTGACCGAATAAAGTTGTACCTTTCCCGACCTTCAATACTCATGCCACCGCAGCCTGGTCTCCCACTATTTCTATACTTGATAGTAACAGATACCGCAGTAGGGGCTTTTCTAGCCCAATATATTGAAGAAAATGGCAAAGAAAAAGCCATATATTATGCCAGTTGAAAGTTGGTCGGGTAGGAAGTTAACTACACTGCCTTAAAGAAAGCATGCGTTTCCCTAGCCTAGGTCACTCAAAAGTTGCAACACTAAATGCTCACTTTTCTTATCAGACTTGTGTCCCGAATAGACTCCATCAAATACCTACTTGAGAAACCGAACATGTTTATTCGAATGGACCGATGGTTGATATTGCTCTCTGAGTTTGACATCATGTATGTTACGCAGAAAGCCACGAAAGGAAGAGACATCTCTTATTACCTTGTTCACTACCATATAAAAGAGGTTGATGTCTGGATCTCTGAATTCTAGGATGAAGATACTTTTTGCACCTCTCAGGAGGACCTTTGATGATAAATGTTCTTTGGCGGTGCTGTCAATAAGAACGGATACGAAATTAGGATAGTCCTGATCTCCCTTGATGACTCTCACAATCCCATTGCCATCAAGCTGGATTTTCCCTGCACCAATAATATGACTGAATATGAGGCATGAACTGTAGGCCTCAAAATTTCCCTGAAGAAAGGTATCAAGCACTTGGATGTCTATGGGGACTCCTCTCTCATCATCAGTAAAGTTCTTAGAAAATGGAAAGTCAAGGATAAGAAGTTATTACCCTTCTATGCTCACCTAGAAGAGCTAGCCTCCCAATTCTGAGATATCACCTTTCACTACTTGCCCCGTGCAAAAACTGGCTTAGCAGATTCCCTTACTAACTTATCCTTCATGGTCGACATGCCCGAGGGAATAATTATGGCCCCCTTACTAGTCCAAAAATAATCTAAACCGACCCACTGCTACCACATTGAGCTCGTTATAGAAGAGGGCTCCGATATGTCCGAGTTATGGTGTTAAAAAATTTAGCACCTCATCAATCACGGTAGGCATCCCTAGGATGCTAACAAGAAAGACCGAGCAACCCTCCACAAATTAGCTATAAAATACATCATCTGTAACAAAGAACTATTGAAAAGAAACTTTGATGGAACCCACTTATATTGCATCACAGGGCTGATATTGAAGAAATAATGCAGAACCACAGTGGAGAATGCAAACATCACATGAACGGTCATATGCTTGCTAAGAAGATTATTCGTCAAGGGTATTATTGGACCAACATAGTTCAGGATTTCACCACCTACGTTTGAAGATGCCTTAAATGCTAATAATTTGCCAATCTCCAGCACTTACCCCTGTGGTAATTATACAACATGACTTCTCCCTGGCCGTTCTCCACATGAGGAATTGATATCATAGGGAAAGTCACATCCAAAGCCTCCAATGGGAACGAGTTCATCTTGGTCACCATTGATTACATCACCAAATGGATGGAAGCCGAGTCATACGCAGTTCTAAATGCCAAAAGGTAGCCAAGTTCATTCGAAAGAACATCATCTGCCGATACGGGATTCCCCATGAGTTAGTGTCAAATAACGGGTTACATTTAGAGGAAGAGGTCACAAAAATGGTCGACGAGTATGGGATTTAGAGACATAAATCATCTCCCTACCGATCTCAAACCAACAAAGCAGTTGAAGTAAAAAAAACCCTCAAAGTCATCATCAGAGAAATGATCGATAGTTGTCTAGATTGGTCTGATTGGATACCTTATGCCTTTTAGGGATACCATACTTCAGTTAGGACATCTACTGGAGTTACCCCTTACTCTTTAGTATACGACATGGAAGTAGTCCTACCCTTTGAGGTAGAAATACCTTCAATGCGCGTTATGCTTGAGAGCAAAGTCAGCGTGGAAGACTGGCATTAGAGACATTTTGACGAGTTATAAATCTTAAATAAAAGAAGGGTAAAAGATTTATATCATATACAAGGGTACCATCGCCAGATAGAGTGATTGTTTAACCAAAGAGTAAAGGTTTATGGTGTCGAAGAAGGGGACTTGGCCCTCAAAAAAATCATAGAACCCATATGAGACCCCAAAGTGAAATTCAATCCAGACTGGAGTGACCCCTAAATCGTGAAAAATATCCAGTCCGGAGGCGTTGCTATGCTCACTGACCTTGATAAAAAATCGATGGCACATCTAATCAACATAGACCGCCTCAAGAAGTTCTACCCTTGGTCTGAACTATCGACACGCTACAACCCTTCTCACCCCCTTCTATTCTAAAAAAAAACTTCTTCATTTCTCTCTACTCATAACTACATGGGGCATGATCCTCTAAAATAATATCTTTCTTTCAAGATGAAACTCGATTTTTTTTTTAAAAAACCCCTGAGGTATGTAGGCAGCTCATACCCTTACATGGGAATGTTCCCCTTATTTTTCACAAAACGCTATTCTTTTCTTACCTCCGAGAACTACAATTCATTTTATCATTTACATGAACGAAAAGATTATGTATGCCTTAGCGATTGGTATAGATCATTTAAATAAAAAACTCATTAAGATGCACAAGTAGATGATCAAAATCTTTTTTTTATTTTAAAAAGGGAAGTTCGGTACTATTACATGAAGCATCAACAAAGGGAGTCAAAATAACCACCCCTTTTCGCTGACCTATTCTTAAAATAAAACCAAACCCCATAAGTTTATTCCCGAGAACAAAAACCAAAAAAAACATACAAAACCCCCATCATACAAAACCTTCACAAAATAAACTTAGACCCTATCCACAGCTTCCGGAAGATCCTGCCTCATCCTCATTAGCCCCCGGAGGTCCCCAAACTTCCCGTGCTTGGTTGGTTGATTGGGCATAAATATTGTATATTTATCCCCCTAATTTCAGTACATTTGTGAACCCGAGTGATGTAACATATATGGATTTGATTCACATTTATGCTACTAACCTTCGTTGGCGAGTATTTCGTGTTTCGTGCTTCTCTTATTGGTTTTACAGGTTAATTATGCAAGCAGTATAAAAGAGGATGCAAGACAGTGCAAGAAAAGCTAAGAAGGCAAGTTCAAGGGTAATTCGGTAATTTTTCAGCCCGATCCGGAAGAAGAAGTCAACTGGGAAGTTGAATAGCTCGGAACAACGAGAATACTGGAAGAAACGGCACCCAAATCCGAGTTACGGTTGAAAAGTTATGCTCAGTTGAAGTTGAAGAAAAATCCAAGAAAAGAAGAGAAAAACCAGAAAAAAATCTAAGTGTTGAAGTCCAGGCCAGCTCAGATTCGCGAACCCCAACCTGAACCGGTTCGGGGGGGGGGGGGGGGGGTGAACCGGTTAGCTGGTACACCCGAACCGGTTCGCATGTACCTGACACGCGAATTTTCCTTTTATGCTGATTTGTCCCAAAGACTCCTAGGAGGTTTTAAACACTCCAATAATGTAGGGAACGGAGGTATTAACCTAGGAGCAACTATTAGGGCTAGTTTTGGAGAGTTTTTGATAGAAAGAAAGGGGAGGAGCATCTAGGAACATCAAGGGCATAAATTACTTCAAGAATTCATTGTTTTGGGTTTGTTTTTGCAAGTTTTAATTCAAGATTCTTGTTTCTTATTATTGTTCTTGCATGCTTAGTTTTTCCTATTTGATTCAACTTATTTCTGCATTCATAATACGTATTTACATGTTTAGATCTAGTTTTATCATGAATTCATACACATGCAACGTTATTATTTCATGCATTAGTCAAAGTAACATGTCCGGCTAGGTTTTTCAAGGTTGGGATGTATGAACCCAACCTGATGTGTTAGTGCATGTGTATAACGTCGATCCGCTGAATTTAATGATTAATTTTGATCGTATCTCTTAATTTCATAAGAATTGTAGATCTTTATATCTCGTTTACCTATGGGTACTCGTGATGATTTAGAGTACAATTTGAGTGTAATTACCGCGATACCGATTTACTCATCCTCAGATTAGGTATGACGCGGGCTTGAACCTCGTATACATAATGCTTGGGAGTACTAAATTCCGGGTTTGAATTAATCGGATAAATTTATGATCAACGTTGTCACTGCATTACACTAGGGTTGGGGGATTGTATTCCCATCCTATTTTCTCATCATTTAAGTTTAGCAATTTCAATTTAATTCTTCATTCTTCATTTAGATAATTTAGTTAGTTGCATATTTTATCATAGTTTCATAATTGCATTTAGTGTAATCAATCCCAAAAACCAAAATCAAATCTTTTCCTTTCTTTTTAGAGTCATCGTTAGGATTCCTCCGTCCTATCCCGTCGTCACAACTCCGTTGTCCTTTTTCCCTGAGGATTGATACCCGACTTTTCGGATTATTACTTGAACGACAGGCTTGCACTTGAGCCTATAGAGTACACACTTTAGAGACACATTCTGAGTCGTGTCAAGTTTTTGGCGCCGTTGCCGGGGAATTAGGTAGACTTAGGATTAGATCGAGTCAATCCAAAGCTTTGACCAAAAATTCAAAAACCCAAAAAAAAATAAAAAAATATAAAAAGCACAAAAAGATTCACCACCATCTCTCACAAGCTTAATGCAAAATTCTGAAACCACTCCCACACCCCATAATACTCCAACCAACATTCACGAAAATCCACTTGTTGAGTATAATCCCGATAGTCCCCACACTCCGAACGCCCCACAGTTCTGGATCCCACCTCCCACACCGTCGCAGTCAATCTCTAGTAACACTCCCTTCTCCTTCGTAGGACACACTTCGAGCACACCCAGTGAGAGCGCCGAATCCTCAAGTGAGATAGAGATGTCGCAACATAGTAATGCACCTACCGGTGAGGACAAACTTCCGTACCGCCCGTTGAGAGAGTTCTTATATCTCGAGCGCACTGTCACTCCGGGATGCATTATACTCCCGTATAATGCCGGGCAGTTCCGTTTCAAGAATGGGATGATCCAGATGCTACCACATTACCACGGTACGGATTCTGAAAAGCCATACCTCCACATAAGGGAATTTGAGGACGTGTGTGATACTCTCAATGATCAAACCTGCACACAAGAGGTAATCCGCCTCAAACTCTTCCCCTTCTCGCTTAAAGATAAAGCCAAAGCTTGGCTATGGTCTTTACCTCCTAGCTCGATTCCATCCTGGAATGAGCTACAGTCTAAATTTCTCAAGAAATTCTTCCCAACACATAGAACAATCTCTATCAAGGCTCAAATTCAAGCGTTTAGACAACATGAAAATGAGCCATTCCATCGATGTTATGAACGTTTCAACGAGTTATTGGCTTTATGCCCCCATCATGGATTTGATCCATCGCAAATCATCTCCTTTATCTATAATGGGTTAAATCTTAACTCCAAACAACTTGTTGAAACTATGGGAAGCGGTCCGTTTGTCGATCTAGATGCCCATAATGCTGATCTTCCATGAGGTATGTCGCCGAGACTACCCAATCTTGGGATACCTCTGACCCGAACGCTCAAAATCGAAATCGACAACCCACCACTGCTCCATCGGCGTCCGGCCTATTCCACATAGATAAGAATTCTATGACGGACAGTCGATTGGACACTATGGAGAAAGGATTGCGAGACGTATATGAGTTAGTTGGATCTATCCAAAACCCTGTCGTGAAGGTGTGTGCGATTTGTGAGGCGGGACATTCAACTGAGGAATGTCCGACGATACCCGCCTACAAAGTAATGTTGCAAGAGTAAGTTAGTGGTATAGGAGGCTTTAAGGGAAATTTTGATGCCCCGCACGGGAATTCATACAACCCTTCGTGGAAAAATTATCCCGGTTTTAGCTACGGGCAACAACATGCCGCAATGAACCCTCCTTCGCATGTTGCCCCTCCTCCACCGCACCAATTTCAACAAGCTCCACACATGCAAGGACATGTGCAAGCACCGCCACCCCATGGAAATTATATCCCGCCACAGCGGAGAACCCTGAGGATCGATACCCGACTTGTCGGATTATTACTTGAACGAAAGGCTTGCACTTGATCCTATAGAGTACACACTTTAGAGACACATTCTGAGTCGTGTCATTGGTATTTCGAAGACACTCCATGGAGCGCTAATCCTGGACCAACAGGGAGAAAACTACTACTCCCCCCTCTATGGTAAGACGAACCACCTCTGGTCAGTCTCCTCTGCCAAAATCTTCACCGCTGCCCTCTTCTACAGCCATTTCAGATAATCTTTGAAAACATGCCAAACCCTATCGACAGATTGATATGGACATATTTTTGGTCGATGACTCTCCTACATAGAACATAACCGCATGCGCAGGGCTTCAGTCAAATCCTATTTAGGAAAAATGTCTATGGTATGGGGAGGTATATTTTGCTCCCATTCGACTTGGCACAGAAGTCGCCAAGGGAAGTAGAATGAATTCTATCAAAGGCCAACTTTATGGGCATAATAGTATTCTCCTATCTCCATAACATGCTATATGTCTCCCCATCTCGGCACTGACCAGAAAGGGCATCGAGCTCCATGTTCCATGAACCAACCAACCCAGTTCTCCATGGATGGACTAAAACTGATAAAATATCGGGTGAAGAAATTTGGCATGACTGCCAAGGGATACTCAGGAGGAACTGTCAAATAAAATATCTCAACCGACCACATAAATAACATCATTGGGAACACTTTCAAGAAGTCGGAATGATCTTCCATCTAAGCATCAAGACCATTCAAGGTCTCTGCCAGTATCACCACCGCAGGATTATGATAATAGGATATCCATATCGTGATTGCATCCAACTGGAAGTCCACCAGTAGGTCCCCCATCATTAGCAAGAGCCTCGAATTTAGGCCCAGGGCAACAACTCTAGCATAATCGACATCATTGAAACCCCTCAGATTCACAGAGTGCATGACAATGTGGAGAGAAACCATTCCCACGATGATTAACGACAGAGCCATCGAAGGAGAAATATGGAGTAAATCTGCCATTAACACTCGGGGAGATAGAGAGAATTTAGGCATAACCTCCAGCATGTTGGGATTAATCCCCAACATGGCTGAAACTCCTCAGAGGTCGGACATAACTCGTTTAAACCAAAGTGGAAAATGTGATCTTCGAGATACTAGAATGGAGCTGCAGTCGCTAGCATGTTCCAATCGATGGGCCAATTTCGCCATAAATAGACTCAACGCAAATTAAAAGCATCGTAATCCACATTGTACAGGCACATGGATTCCAAACTCTCGAGGTTAGAAGCAAATTCTGCACTTATCATAAGGGCCATATGGAAGTAATAGAAGAAGAAAACAAAAATCAAAAAGGAGAAATAAGTGAGGATGGATGGAAAACTTCACCGCCCTATCCCCTTTTATACATGAAATTCTTGGCAAAATAATAAGAAATCTGAGAAATTCAAATAAATGCTTGCCCCACCAAGTACTCAAAGCTTAAGAGAAGTGCAATTAAAGACTTGGAATGATTTGACATGACACATATGTCGATAGGCAGGGCACGGGGTATGCCGATCGGTAACCTTATTTTAGAAAATTCTATCTTTCCTTATTTTGTCAAAATCAAAAAATCTAAAAAAAATCATTATTTCAAAACCCCCCGAGTTATTTCTTCCAACATTATCAATCTTTACTCATCCTTTCTCAAAATAAATCTTCTCTCGAGTTATTTAATAAAATATCCCATCCTTTTCACGGTCTCAGCAACAAAGTAAAAAGTGCACGTAGAATAAGTCATTTCAGTAGTGATAAATTAATAAATGTCTCATTCATTTTATATATTTCCATTTGCATCATTACATTTTTTGGTAAAAAGAAAAGAAAAAACAGTGGGACTCAGCTCGAAATCCTATATCGCAATCTCTCTATGTCTTTCTAAGACCTCCCCCCATCCCTATGGCGAGCGTGCTTTCCCGGGCGGCAAGCTGTGGAACCTCTACTCCTCGATCCTGATCCCTCCTCAGAGGTAGCAGATGACACTAGACATGTCACAACCCCGACCCAAAATTAGTAGGGAACGAGTGTCTTGACATGCCACCAAGGCAACAAATATTCTTGATTAAATTGTTTTCTTAAATAAATGCAGCGAAAATACAATCACATGGTTATGAATCGTAAAATACTGTAAGTGAAGGAATTACGTCATTAGAGCTTTCTACATGAAACTTCATTTATATTAACAGTAATAACGAGTTACAACTTAAGACAAAATTTAATTCTTATTACAAGAGAGCTAAACATGCTCCATATGATAAAACATACATTTTATTTAAATAACAAAAAGAGCTCTAAAAGCTGAATCTTCAACATAGTCCTTTTACGTTCCATACGCGAGCCTAAACATTTCCTGAAAATTGGTTATTTATACAACGTCAGATAAAAGCCGAGTGAGATTTAATCTCCAGACATTCCAGATATTTTTAGAAAATTGATACCTATTTAAGTTAGAACAGAAGGCATATACATATATGGACAGGAATTTGCACTAATATATATAAAATAACCGACAGTATATATTTTAGAAATAAACAGTGTAGAACAGAACAAATGAAATAATTGAGCAGTATGTCAATTTTTCACTTTTATTTTAATGGCCATGTATGCTCTAATACCTAGATAAACAAATAGTGTTACCAAATGTTTCCACCCAATAACAACACAAACAAAAAATCATGATCTCTAGAACAACGCTTTATTTAGGGCACACCAGCGATAAACCAGCTGGGAGGTACCACCCAAATATTTCCACTCAGTAGTCAAGGCCAACATAGTAAGAGAGTTTCCATAGGCCGAATCAATAATTTCAGAATTCAAATCAGATGTATATATTGAGAGATATACATATATAACAAACGAAAGAATCATCGATATCAGATGTATTTTGAGGATAAAACATTTCACAAAATAGATATATTTTTCATAATATCATATAATCAAAATACACAAGGAATGTCACGGAGTACTTACCTAGAACAGAAGTTCGAAGTTACAGATACTGAGTCTTGGATCACTCGTTAATTTTTAAGACGAAACTTCTTCTTAAACTTTCCCGTATTTTCACTCACTATTTCTCTCTGATCTTTGAAATGAATTCAGTGTAAGAACTGATCCTAAATCCTCTATTTATAATTTCCCAAAATTATATGTGTGATGACATGTGTCCCGATAACTAAGCGTTCATTTTGGTGAGTCGGCATTAGCGTGCCGCATTACGGGGTTGTCTTACAGTCTTAATTCATCAGATGGTGACACGTGTTTTAACTTTCTCTAATTGCATGACATGTGTTTTGTCCCTTCCTATAAAGCCGATAAGTGTACGGTGGAGGTGTCAAAACCAAGCACGAGGTGTCAAGTGATTAAGGGTATAAGGGTCATTTTACACATGAAGGGTATTTTAGTAATTTTACACCATACATTTTCAATATTTCTTAGAGATCCTTGAAAATATTTTATTTACAAAATGGACCTTCTTATATTTTCATTTTAGTCCGTAAAACTTTCTTTAAATAAAATGAAGTCCCTAAAGTTTCATAAAATTATATTTTCTACCCCGAAACTTATCATTTATCTTAGGATATGCTATACGACTTTGATTTAATCAATTTGGTTGAAGGAGGAGGTTATTTTAAATTGTTTAAGTGGGCCAAACCAGCCTCCTCTTCCAACCAATCAAAATATAATACATGGTGTGGTAATGAGACAAAATACGACTTAAAGGATGGCCATATTTTCCCTTATTTTGTAGTTTCAGTATAACTTCTTGCTTGGACCTCCGTTTAACACACCGTTTATTGTGTTACAAATTTAATTCATATATATACAACTTTTTAGTTTTACCTCAAGTCAATTTTTATATTCTAATGGTCAAAACTAGTCTCTAATATGAACATTCTTATCGAAAATTTTAAAATTTATGTTTGTAACTAATTTGATATTTCATGATTTATGAAGGGAGGATTAGACTAAAAATAAAAGTTTAACATTATCCATATCACATATGATATAATACAACATTTAAAACTATGTATGAACATATAAAAGTGGGGACATTACATCCTACCCTCCTTATAAAAAGTTTGGTCCCCAAACTTTACTTACATTAATTTTCAAATAGGTATTGATATCGCTCCTTTATTTCATCTTCCTGCTCTCGTGTTGCTTCTTTAATAGTATGATTACGCCATAATACTATGACCAGTGGAATTACCTTGGTTCGTAATATTTTCTCTTTATGTTCCAAAATTTCTACTGGATGCTCAATGTAGGTTAAATCTTCTCTAATTTGAAGAAGTTCATAACTTAAGATATGTGTTAGATCTGGGACGTAATTCTGTAGAATTGACACATGAAACACATTATGCACACTAGAGAGTTCAGGGGGTGAGTCTATTCTATAAGCAACAACTCCTATCCTTTCGAGGATTTCATAAGGTCCTATGTATCTTGGGCTCAATCTTCTTTTCTTCACAAATCGGATTACTCCCTTTGCTGGTGATACTCGCACGAACACATAATCTCCTCTTTGGAATTCCAACTGTCTGTGGCGATTGGCAACATAAATCTTTCGACGGCTTTGAGAGATTCAAAGTCAGTCGTGTATCAATTTCACCTTCTCCGTTATGATCTGAATTAATTATGGTCCTAATAATTTTCTTTCTTCAACTTCTACCCAACATGTAGGGGAACGACACCTTATACCATAGAGTGCCATATACGGAGCCATTTGAATACTTGCTTGATAACTATTATTATATGCAAATTATACTAATGGTAAATGATCATCCCAATTCCCCTTCAGATCAAGTACACATGACCTAAGCATATCCTCTAAGGTTTGAATGGTTCTCTCAGATTGTCCATCTGTTTGAGGATGAAAAGCGGTGCTAAAATTCAATTATATTCATATGGATGCTTTTAGACTTTTACAAAAGTGAGACACAAATCTAGCGTCACGATCAGAAACAATTGAAACTAGAGTTCCATAAAGCCTAATAATTTCCCGTATGTACAACTTTGATAACTTTTCTAAATAATGGGCAATCTTAATGGCAAGAAAATGAGCAAATTTAGTTAACCTATCAATAATTACCCAAATAGAATCATTACCATTTGAACTCCTTGGTAAACCTGTCACAAAATCTATAGTAATATGTTCCCATTTCCACCTAGGGATAGGTAGGGGTTATAGTAATCCTGATGGTTTTCGATGTTCAGCTTTTACTTGTTGAAAAACTAAACATTGAGATACAAATTTGGCTATCCTCCTTTTCATGTTATTCCACCAAAATACTTCTCGAAGATCCTTATACATCTTTGTACATCCGGGATGAAATGTGAATATTGAGTAATGACTTTCCTCTAAAATTTTCCTCCTTAGTTTGTTATCACATGGAACACACACTCTATTTCTTAACCTCAATATATCATCTCGTATCCCAAATTCAATTCTATTACCTTCAATAACTTCTTCTCTAATCTTTTTCAGTTGTGTGGAACTTACTTGTGCAATTTTGATCCTTTCCATAAAAATTGGTTGTAATTGTAAGTTTGCAATTATCACTCCTTTACTATAAATGTGTACATCTATTTCCATACTTCTCAAATCCTTCAACAGTGCTTCCTGACTTGTACTAAGATAAGCTAAATTTGGTGTGGACTTCCTACTTAAAGCATCAACTACTATATTTTCTTTCCTTGGGTGATAATGAATATTTAAATCATAATCCTTCATCAATTATAACCACTTCCTTTGTCTCATGTCCAACTCTTTGTGAGTAAGGATATATTTCAAATTCTTATGATCGGTATAAATCTCACATGTCTCACCATACAAATAATGTCTCCAAATCTTAAGAGCAAAAATTACAGCTGCTAATTCTAGGTAATGGGTTGGATAATTTTGCTCATGTGGTTTTAACTATCTCGAGGCATAAGCCAGTACTTTTCCATATTGCATTAGCACACATCCCAAACTATTTTTTGAAGCATCACTATAAATCACAAATCCCCCTATCCCGGAAGGAATAGTCAAAATTGGGGCAGTTATTAACCGATTCTTAAGTTCTTGAAAACTATTCTCAACTTCCTCAGACCATTCATATTTCACTTTCCTTGGGGTTAATAAAGATAGAGGTTTGGCAATAGTAGAAAATCCTTCAACAAATCTTCGATAATAACCTATAAATCCAAGAAAACTATGAATTTCTGTCACATTAGTTGGTCTAGGCCAATCCAGTATAACTTTAATATTTTGAGGGTCAACCAACACTCCCTCCTTGGAAATGACATGTCCTAGAAAAGATACGCTAGGCAACCAAAACTCACACTTCTTTAATATTGCATATAATTTCTCCTTCCTAAGGATTTGTAACACTGTCTCTAAATGTTTTTCGTGCTCTTCAATACTTTTGGAATAAATACGGATGTCATCAATGAAAACAACCACACACTAATCCAAATACTTCCTAAACACTCTATTCATGATATCCATAAAACCGACAGGTGTATTAGTTAGTCCAAATGTCATCAAAAGAAATTCATAGTGACCATATCTAGTACGAAAAGCTGATTTTGAAATATCATCTTTCTTAATCTTCAATTGGTGATAGCCTGACCTAAGGTCAATCATTGAAAATACTTGCGCACCTTGAAGCTGGTCAAACAAATAATCTATACGAGGTAAGGGGTATTTATTACTAATGGTTACCTTGTTTAATTCACAATAATCTATACATAACGTCATCGTCCTATCCTTCTTTTTAACAAATAACACTGGAGCACTCCAAGGGGATACACTTGGTCTAATAAAACCCTTGTCTAACAAATCTTGTAATTAAACTTTTAATTCCCTTAATTCTAAAGGTACCATACGATAAGGTGGTTTCGAGATTGCTATAGTTCCAGGAATAAGGTCAATTGTAAACTCTATTTCTCTACTAGGAGGAAGACTGAGTAAATCATCTAGAAAATGTTTAGCTATAGGAATATCTTCTTAAATAGGCTCTTTTGTTTGCAAACAAATAACACTTTTAAGGAATGCTTGACATCCCTTCTTAAGAAAACTACAAGCTTGCATTACCGAGATAATACGCATGGGAGATAGGATGTCGGTTCCTTCAAAACTGAATTCTAGTTGGTTAGGTATTTGGAAAATAACTTTCTTCTCAAAACAATCTACCTTAGCATGATATGATGCTAACCAATCCATCCCCAAAAATGACTTCAAAGTCTCTTATGTTTGAAACCATCAAATCGGCGAATATTTTAGGACTACTAACATCTATAGGGCAAGACTTATATACTAATGTTTCGATCAATAACTCACCCGAAGAAGTAGAATTGCGTATGCTATGATTCAAGGGTTTAGGGATATTAGGAAAGCGATTTACAAAATGCATAGACATAAATGAATGGATAGAACTAGGATATATTAAAACTTAAAAAGGTTGGGCACATATAGAAAGCAGATGCTAGGCGATCGAAACCCCCAGAGGAAGCTACCCAGCGCACCACTGCCAGAATATGCTCCCATGCATCTTTAAAACCCGTCGTCCCCTGAGAACGAAAGCTCGTAGAAGCTATGCCAACTTTCCAATACAAAAAAATCAATAAAGAAACCTTTTGTCAACTCAAGGAAAAAAAAAGAAGAAAAGAATAAAAAAATACCAAAGGTCATTAATACTTACATAGACACTAGGGTTCCTCACCCTAGATGACCGGTGGTGTGAGGGCTCGTACAGTAAAAATATATCCTCAACAACTGGTTCAAACAAATCAAAGGCTTTTTCGCTGCCCAATGCCAGGGTCACCCTAGCTTGCCACTCCAGGTTCATCCAATCATCGACACCCAACCATGACATATGGGTTGCGCTACTCGTAAAATTGTCCATTTTTAAGTCTTAGGCGAGGAAGAAGCTTAGAAACGGATATTAGCAAAAAAAGATCGAAGATCTGAATGCTAGGAGCTGTGAAAAATGAGGGAACTCGCCACTTTTTATAGGAAACCAAGGGGTATGCCAACCGACAGTCCCCTGACACCCACCAATCGGCATTTGCCACTTCCCCTTCTCAAGGAAGGCTATAAGACCTTGACACTGCCGAATGATAAACACTGCCACCCACCGATCGGAAGTCCCCCCTCAAAAAAATTTAGTACAAAAAATCCCCAAAAGTGCTAAAAAATTCCAAAAATTCTCCAAAAAATTCCTAAAATTGCCCAATAAATATTGGAACATTTCTTCACCAAGAAAGCCATTTTCTAAGCTCTCAAAATCCCCATCCGGATTAAAACTACATTATTATCCCCAATTTAAACCCTAAAACAATGTGCCCACATCCCAGAGTTCACTACAATTCCCTAGCAGAATCCCAAAACCTCACGTTATCCCTCGCAGAACTCAAAATCTCAAAAATCAAATGTTTCCCAAGCAAGATAACGTAATATCCTGCCGATTTCCCCTTTGGAATTTCCAAATTAAACTTTATCCTAGATAAGTTCCAACTTCCCAAGCGGAGCTATAATCCCTAGTCGAACATCTCTCCTCAGCGGAGCCACAAGTGCATCACTCCCAAAGATAAATTAAAGACTCCTTAGAGAGAAAACCCTCTCATTAAAACTTTAGGTCCTCAGAATTGACATCGACCTCCAGAACCGATCGTCATCAGCTTTAGGTCCTTAAAATTGACCTCGGACCTTATAATTGGTCATCATCACCTTAGGTCCTCAGAATTGACCTCGACCAGAGGAATCAGTTGTCATAACTTTAGGTCCTCTGAATTGACCTTGACCTGCAGAATCAACCGTTATAACTTTAGGTCCTTAGAATTAACCTTGAACCCAAATAATCGGTCACCATAACCTTAGGCCCACATAATCGATCGTCATCACCTTAGGTCCTCATAATTGACCTCGAATCACAGAATTCGTTGTTAGCGCTTTAGGTCCCCAGAATTTACCTCGGGCCGTAGAATTGGTTGTCATAACTTTAGGTCCCCAAAATTAACCTCGGCCCTCAGAATCGATCATCATTACCTTAGGTCCTCAGAATTGACCTCCACTTGCGAAATTATTCATCCTCACTTTTGGTCCTCAGAATTAACCTCGGGCCTCAAAATCGCTCGTCATCAACTCTGGTCCTAAGAATTGACCTCGACCTTCAGAATTAGTCGTCATTACCTTAGGTCCTCAGGATTAACCTCAACCCAAAAAATTGCTCATCATAACCTTAGGTCTTCAAAGTTGACCTCAACCCCATAGAATTGGTTGCCCCAACTTTAGGTCCTTAGAATTAACCTTAACCCGCAAAATTAGTGACCCCAACTTTAGGTCCTCAGAATTAACCTCAACCCGCATAATTGATTACCCCTACTTTAGGTCCTTAGAATTTATCTCGACCCACATAATCTATCCCCTTAACCATAGGAACTCGAAATCAACCTCGACCCTTTGAAATGGTCATCCTCGTCCATTTGGTTCACAAAACTGACCTCTTTCCTAAGACATGCATGTGGTGTCTATTCGACGGCTTTCACTTGGTCCAAGATTACCCATCGGGGGGATCTATAGAAACCATATTATAGGACCCCTCAAGGCATTCTATACCTCCCTAGAACCTCCCCATATAACATAAGCCATAGGTCATTCTCCGAGTACCAATCTAGAGACCATCGGGTGCTCTCAGGCCCCGTTTCACTCCAGTCAACTTAATCGTCAGAGCCAAAGCTCAATGAATATTTGAATGGCTATAAATCCCCTTTTCTAGCGGTCTACCTAGAGTGAGAATCGACAAAATTGGTTCAAATTAACGGTCCATTTTACTATCAAAAAACCAATCTATAGGTCATCGTGCCTTCTCGGGGCCCGATTTGACCCTAATAAACATCATAGTTAGAGTAAAATCTTAATGAATCTTTGAAGGACACTGGATACCCTTTCCAATGAATAGCCCCGTGTATGAAATGGCATAATGGTTCAGACAAACGATTCATTTTCCCCCCAAAATTAATCCGTAGGCCGTCGAGCGATCCTAGGCTCCGTTTGACCAAAGTCAACTCTTCAACTCGAACGAGACTGAATGAATCTTCAAAGGGAACTGAATACCTTTTCTAACAGTCCATCCCATTCACGACTCAACCTTATGGTACAAACAAACGATCCACTATCCAGACCCCATTTGGCCAAAGTCAACTCTCCAAACTGAGCGAAGCTCTTTGAAACATAAAATTGCCTCGCATAACCTTTCCAAAGGTCTGTCCCATGCACAAATCGGCTTTATGGTTCGAACAAATGATCGATCATTGACCAAATACCGGATCTTCAGATAAGACCAAGAATTCTCAAAGGTCTCTAAATAATCTTTCCAATGGTATGCCCCTTGCACGATTTGGACTTATGGATAGCATTTTATGCTCATTTTTCTGAAACATCTGCATGAAACTGCCAATTGGAAGTTTTATTTCCCTGCCTATTGACAGTGTATCTAGGGTTACCTACCGATAGATAGGACAAGGACAATTTCGATCGGAAGGGCCCTGGCCTTATATAAGGGGAGCATGATCTCACTTTGAAAAGCACCTCAGAAACATCAACTTCAATGATCTCAGCAATATTCTTCTAAAATAAAAAAAAGTTTCCTTATTTGAAACCTCTATCCACCTTTCATTTCCATCACTTTCTTACCCAATTTAGCAAACTCCCCCTACATTCCTCACCCAATTGCAAGGAATCTCATCAATAATCAAGATCATTCTCCAAGTCTCCAAAGAAGGTCCAAATATTCTTCTCTTTCTTTAAATTTCATTATTTTCCCATTTGTTATATAAGTTCCTAATTTAGGTTTTACTGTAGATCATACACATATTCATAGTCAATCCTTTATTAGTAGTATTGCACATAATATATTTTCTACAAAAAAACCAAAATAAGAGAAGGAGGGTTATACCTATAAATTCCAAATGGGATTCTTCACTACATTTTCTCAAAACTAAATAAATTTTTTACACACACACACACACACATATAATAAAAAACCCGTTTGAATTTATGGGATAAAACCCACCCTCGTTTCACATGCAAACTACGTGGACTTTGATGCCTTTATAGGCTACGTAGACATCTCAGGCTAAAACCCGAGACTCGAGTCATGTTTTCCTATTTTCCTCTTTTTCCTATTTTATCCATACATTAGTCATTTATATTATACTTATGATTCATATGCGCATCTTATCTAAATCATCTTATCGTTTCATCATAATGATTAATATGTCAATAAGCACACACATCATATTTGTAATTACTATTTTGGGAACACTCCTATGGATGACCTCACTCCGTCTTTTTTCATGACTCGAGTCGAACGATTCCAATCTCCACTTATATATACACGCACACACACGTCATAGAGAAATTAAGGAGAATGATAACATAATCCCATGAGAGACCGAAACGACGGTAGGGGTGCCTAATACATTCCCATTTCATAGTTTATTCCCAAACCTCAGATTTAATTGGTTTTGCAAGCATTAATATGTCTTTGATGTCGTTCTCTCAAGGAGGAAACATTTTCATTTTCCCGTTTTGTGCAAAGAAGGCTGGAAACTCTATCTCTTTACATCACCCCAAAATCGACGACAGTCGAAGCGTCCTGAGGAAAGGCGTTAGACCTTTATCTCCCTCTTCCCGCATGCACGCGAGTGCTGGAACAACTAGCCCCCACGCGAGAGGGAAGATCTCAGGATGGCCACATAACTATTTTCTTAAGGCTTTTTCATTCATTTTTTTTAAAAAAGCATTGATATTAACTTTGCCTATCCTTTGTTAGGCTGGCATTTAAGGTCACGTGGTTCCCCTTCTATTTGGCAGCAACATACTTACCCCTCTGGGCTTTGAGGTAAGTCTTGAAGTCCTTGTTCTATCTTGAGTAGATCTACTCTGTGTTCTTTCTTCGCAACTTATCTTTTTTCATTTCTTCTTTTTTTGCTATATTCTGTCAGTGAGCTTGCTAATGAGGTAGAGAAGAGTTTTGAGGCTGCTCGCTCAGATGGTGATGCTGGCTTTGGCGAAGATTCCTCTCTTCCTATTTATGATATTGATTCCCAAAAGATAGGCTATGATGATATCAAGATAAAGGCTCCAGGGTCTTTTATGAGTGCTTTATAGCACTCAGAGCTACTTCGAGGTTCCAGACTCACGAATGGGAGGTGTTGGAGATGATCCTGGAGCACCATCCTGCGACTTCTACATCTCGGAGCATGCTCAACATCGATAGCCTCATGATTTTCATCCTAAGGGCCCTTAACACTCACCTTTATGACTTCCTGTCCACTCCGCCTACTGACATGATTAGTAACGGGAGTACAGTGTTTCTCTAGACTCTTCACAATTTCGAGCGCTTTTATCATTTCTAGCTGGATTGGCCTGACAGCACAGTCTGTTAATTTCTTAGCGCTCCATTTAGGAAGATGATGAGACTCCATTTATCTAGGCAGTCTAGGGTTCAACAGCTTTAGGCTGAGGCTGCTCGGATCAGAGGTTAAATTCCATCACTCCAGGCCAAGCTGTCCAAGCTTGAAGTTGGTGATGCTGAGGATGAGGCCAGGCTGGAGGACCAGTTCGTTGAGGAGGCATGTCCTTCTTATACAAACATACTCTTGCGGCCGAACTTTTTTATTATTTTGTCTAGTGGATAACTTATGTTGCTATAAAGGCTTTGTTTTGCATTTACTTTTCTCCTATATGTGTAGAATATATATATATATATATATATATATGTGTGTGTGTGTGTGTGTGTGTGTGTGTGTGTGATCATTTATTAATGAAAGACATTTTTTTGCTTCCATTAATGATTCTTTTTCTTTATTCTTTGTGTGTATCTGTACTTTGACATTTGTTTACTACAACCCACTCTAAGTTTCCATGAGCCATTGGTCTATTTGAACTGCCCCGTATACTGTGGGGTACTTGCATATCTCTGGATAAGTTATACTTTTTAGTGCACTCCCGAGTGACTATGGGATAATTTTCTACGAACATTCATCTTTTATGGAATAAATGGGAGAGCGGGTTAGCCTTTCTCCTTCCCACAAACTTTGAGTACAGTTTCACAAGTGTAAATAAAGAAAATGACTATTTTATTAAAATAAAAAATTGCCCCTAGTCTGCGGGGTCCTTGTTCCAAAATTTTCTTTGGAACCTTTTTCTAAAAAAATAACATTTTTAGAGTGGGGGGTGTAGACCCCATTCTCCACAATTTCTGAAAACTAGTCAAAAAAAGAATTTTTTTTCTTCTTGAGAACAAAGCTCAGAACTTGTTTTGTAAGTTATAAATTTGTTCTGAGACAATAATAAATAATGCATATTATTTTTATTATTATTGATACGAGGAGGACAACCTCCCGTTGGTCTAGTGGCGAATTTTTTTTCTATTATGTCTGTAAAGACTTTTCTCAATATACCTTTTCCATTGGATGGATGTACCCCCAAGTATAATGAGGAAAGTTCCTTTTTTCATGGACCCTCTTCTAGTCTAATAGAGAGTATTTCTATTTTTAACTTTTTTTAAGAAAAAAAATTTGTTTTGGTGCACCCAACTCATATAGCAGGTGAATAAACAAAGCGAGAGTCATCATGTAATGATAAAAAATAGATGTTATTAATTTCTTTTGCATTTTGTACTGTTTACAAGACTATGCTTTACCATATTTACAAAAAAAACTTTTCCTGCATTATAGGAAGACGCTCAAACTTTTCAGAAGAAATTAACCTTAACAACATTAGGCATAGTACCACTTTAGCCACTTCCACTTGTATTTATCAGTGAGGAGTGCCATCTCTTTGCATGCAAATTGCTTCCCATTATCTGTGAGGATCACTTTGGGTATACCAAACCTACATATGATATACTCCTTTATAAACTAGGTTACCACTTGGTTAGTTACTCTCTTTAGCAAGATTGCTTCTGCCCACTTGGTTTACAATTCTGTAGCAATAATAATGAAGGCTTTTTCGTGAGAGGCCTTGATAATCTTTCCCACTAGATCAAATACCCACGTGTGGAAGTTGTAAAGGGTCATCCACCATATTTCCATGTACTTGTCATGCTCTTCAATTCTTGACATAACCAATGGAGTCAACTTTCATGGTTGTCCAGTAGTACCCCAACTTCATTAATTGATCGTATAGTTTAGTACCCCCATATGGGAGGTCTCATGACCTTCCTTCAGCACTCTCTCTACATCCCCTTTAGCTATGCACTTTAATTCCTTCTCATTATAACCTTTTCGGTAGAGTTCTGCCTCTACTAGATAGAAGAGGTTTACTTTCTTTTTGAGATAAATCTTATTTGATCACTCGACTGGCAACTCACCATCCTTCAAATATGCTATATAAGTTTTCCTCCAATCCTCAAATGATATAACGAAGTTAGCTTCAACTGGATGGTTAAATTGGGTCTGTCACTTTAGATAGCCCTGCTACAGACGAGAAACCTTTTTGCTCATGGTGGGCTGGTAAGGATATCAATATCCCCACAATGCTTCTCATGCATTGTTACTAACCTTTCTCTAGCTTCCTCATCTCCTACACACCTTAATAAGAACCCTCCGGGGCTCTTATAATAAAGTGTTTCGTGCAGCAGGTGGTAGTTATCAAGTTCTAACATTTTCATCTTTCCTTATCTGGTTTCTAATTGCTTCACCACTAGGTACCTCCAATCTTTCGATTCGTCACTTGAAAAAATAAAGTTAATTATAGTAGGTACCGTCCTCTGCCATACTGTGATATTTTCTTCTGGTTCATCCATATCCAACTTCTAAGCTATTGTGGCTAGCATGTATGGGTGCCTATTCATCGTTCGTGCATGTCTCTCAATGGTTATTTTCAAGAACTCAACACCCTCTGGATGATGGATCTATGTGGTGCTAGGTTTGCGTTCTTGAGGGAGAACTCCCCCTTAACTTGTTTTACTACCAAGTTAGAGTCTCCTCCTATACATAGAACTCTGATAACATTTTGCACAATCCCAGAATAAGGGATTCATACTCAGCCTCATGGTTTGAACAGTTGAAATCTAGCTTGAAGGAGAGAGTGATATTTTCCTTACCATTCGAGAGGATAATACATGCATCCCTTATTCCTTGTGCACAAGAATAATTAAATTCCATCTTCCACTGCCTTACTCTTGATGGCTTTTGGCACCATTCACTTCAAATCGTATTCTGATAGAATTAAGAACCATCTTGTTGCTCACCCTAGCAAGACCATTTGTTCTAAGAGATGATAGGGTCACATTTGATGACAATGTGAACTATAAAGGCCAATAAATAGTGTCTAAACTTTGGGGCTATGAAGACCAAGGTAAGACAATGCCTCTCAACATTGGTATATCTTGATTATGTGCTTGAGATCACCCTTGACAAATAATACCCTGGCCTCTCTACATCTTCCATCTTTTGAGCGACCAGTGCTCCTATAGACCTCTCTGTTGAGGTTAGGTAAAGCAGCAGCGGTGCTCTAGCTTCCGATGGTATCATCGTAGATGGGGATGTTAATATTTTTTCGATTTTCTCAAAGGCCTTCTTCTACTCTTCTCCCCAGATCCACTTAGTTTTTTCTTTCATCAAGGGGGAAAAAAGGTGGGTCACCTTTACTAGCACTGGTATAAATCTTCTTAGGTAGTTAACCTTTCGTAAGAAGCTCTTGATATGCCGCTTACTCTTTGGCGGAGACATCATCACAATGGCCTCCCTTTTTTCCTCATCGACCTTCACCCCCTGCCAATTTATTTAAAATCCCAATTTTTTTTTAGTAATGACCCCAAAGGCACATTTCGAGGGATTCATTCTCATCTTGTACCTATGGTATCTTTCAAACACCTACCTGAGGTCTTGGTTATGCTTGCTTTCTTTCTTTGACTTTAACACCAGGTCATCTACATAGAACTCCAATATGTAATGTAACAAGTCGTGGGAGATGGCCATCATAGTTCACTGGTAGGTAGCTCCTTCATTATTTAACCCAAATGGCATGATCGTGTAGTGAAATTTTCTAACAGCATGCAGAAGTCAATGTTATCTGCATTCGTCGGGTCCATCTTGATTTACTTATAGCTGACATACCCATCCATGAAACTATACATTTCATGACCCACGGTAGTGTCTACTAGACTGCCTATACTTAGAAATGGAAACTCGTCTTTGGGACATGCCCGGTTCAATTCATGGAAGTCGATGCAAATTTAGATTTGACTTTTATCTTTCATTTCCACAGTCACAATGCTAGAAAGCCATACAGGGTGTTGGATAGGTTTGATGGACCCTTTTGCTAATAATTTCTCCAGTTCTACCTTTATCTTAAAGTCCAGCTCAACCTTATATGTTCAAGTGTCCTGTCTAACTAGGAAGGCATTAGGCAGAACATTTAGTTTATGAGAACTCACCTTTGGGTCTATCCTAGGCATTTTTGTATATTTCCAAGAAAGCACGTTAGTGAATTCCTTAAAAAGGCTAATGAGTTCTTCCCTTTGCTTTAAGTTCAAACCTTTGGAGATTAGAATGTATCTACTCTCACCCCCTTATATTCCCAAGTTAATTTCCTCCAGGTCTTACAACTGTTCTCTTAGACCGTCTTTCATGCATTTAGGTGCCTCCTCAGGTTACTCTACATGCTCTATTATATGAGAATCATGCACCACAAAACACTCTAGTGTTGGGTCGAATCACTCATCCAAGAATTCCTCCCTTGCACACCATTATAAGCAGTACATAACATATCCATCTGGAAGGTTCACCTTCTTACATGTTCGAGAGGGATTGGATACCTCCTCTACCTTTCTCTTTCATTTTGCCATCTGGGGGAATACTCTCTGTCCTAAATGATCATAAAGGGATATCCTTGGATGGGAACCTCCTTCATCCACTTGCATCCCTTCTAACTTCCTCACTGATATATTTTTCTCTTCGTCCAGCTCAGTATAAAATGTTGCATCTTCGAGCTGGGCCTCATCAATAGAAAATAGTTTTTTACGTTGCTTTGATTATTATCTCAGTGCCTGGAATATTGGCTTTGTCACATTGGTGATATGTGGAGGGAACTATGTCACGAGTGTGCATCCACACTCATCCTATGAGTAGCTGATAGCTTGTGTTGGCATTGATGATATGAAATGTGGGGAGTAAAATTTCCCAACTTAATACCCTCATTCACGTATCCAGGTGACTACATTCCTGTGCTATCAAATCCCAAAATCACCAACAACACGAGCACTATCTTTTCTTGAGATATACCAATCTTATATAACGTGTTGATTGTAATGATATTAATGGATTCTCCTCCATCCATCAGCACCCTGGAGAAAGAAATCCCATTGATCATGACTATCACATAGAGTGGGAGATTGTAAAAATATGTCACTTGCCTATTTACTTCAGAGAATACCACCTCATAAGTGTATCTTTTAATGAACTGCCCAATGGATCCTTTCCAGTTTAATGAGGGTTCCCTGTGCTACTGCACTAATTCCAAAATATTTTTCATGATGACCACTCTGGTGTCATACTTCACTCTTATATGATCAAAGAACCATTTGAACTTGGGGATTCTTGCTATGGCTTCGCACTCGGAGTCTAAGTCTACTTCATAAGTTTGAGAATTACAGATATATTCTACCTCAAATGTTCCTCCTTTATCTAGAGCAAGGATGATATATATTTTGCCTTCTGGGGGGTTCACTTACTCATCCCCCTCACATTCAGTCTCATTATTCAGATTTGAAGAACCATTCCTCACGTATCCTCTCCTTTTCATCTCTCTGTCCTTTATTAAGTGCCATACCTTCTAGCTCTACACACATCTTCTCATTATCTTCCCATTCCTTCAGATCTCGAACTGCTGCCTCATAATCTGTTACCACAATATTGGCAATGCTATAGTGATGTGCTGGAAGTGGGTTCTCATTGACATCAACGGGAGGTATCTATAAGTATCACTGGTCACCTACTCATCAATGATCCTCCGTAGGTAGTAATAGTCTTTGGTGGTGTGCTTCACTCTTTGATGAAACTCGTAATATATTATGACATTATCCTTATCTGGTGCTGTTGGGACTTCCCCATTTGAATGAGAGGAACCTGCTACCCCCTTTCGTACCAATGTAGGATAACATTCCATTTCATCTACCACATTACAAGGCAGAGACAGTGGGACATCATCTCCAAATTTCCTCTTATTATCTAGGCTGCTACCTTTGAACTCGAGGCCCCCTTCTTTCACTTTGAAACCCCCATCTACATAATTGAGCGCTTGCCTCCTAGAGACTTAAAATCTTCCAAAGGTCAGAGGCAACTTCGTCCTCCAATTTGAGGGTCTAGGATTGATTACCATGTCTATGTTACTGGCAGTCTGGATGAACTCTCTAAAAGTCCCATCCCCAGTCTCATTAACCAAGTGGAATTTATATTATTACAAGAGTCCCTCGACACATATTTCCAGTAGTCTTGCCTCAGCTACATCATCATGGACATCTAGTGCCCTCTCACAAAAATGTTTGATATATTGCATTATCTCTTCACTAGGATTTTTCATTTCCTAAGCCAAGTGTCTCAATATGAACTCGTCTTATGCCACAATTTTTTTGAAGGAATTGCTTGTGCATTTCCTCCCAAGTTAGGATGCTGGTGGGCACCAGGTGGGAGTACCAGCAATATGGAAGTCTATGTCGATGATATGCTGACAAAGAGCAAGAAAGTTACTGATCATCTAGTTGACTTAGGTCAGACCTTTGATCAACTGGATAAGTATCAAATGAAACTCAACCCGACGAAGTGGACATTTGGAGTACGAGAAGGAATGTTCCTCGAGTACATCGTCAACCAACGAGGTATTGAGGCGAATCCAGACAAGATAAAAGCTCTTTTAGGGTTGCGATATCCAATGACGAAGAAAGAAGTGCAGAGTCTTACAGGACGAGTTGCAGCGCTCAACAGATTTGTATCCCGAGCAACTGATAGATGCCTCCCATTCGTCAAAACACTTCAAAAAACTTTTGAGTGGAATGATGAATGTGAAAAAGCCTTTCAAGACTTGAAGAAATATTTGGGAGCACCTCCACTATTGTCCAGGCCAGTAATGGGATAAAATTTGTACTTGTACCTGGCAGTATCAGAGAATGCAGTCAGCTCGGCATTAATCAGAATGGAGAATGGAGTCCAGAAGCCAATTTATTACACAAGTAAGGCTTTCCGAGGTGCAGAGATCAGGTACCCAAAGCTAGAAAAATTGGCGTTGGCATTAATTGAGGCGAGTAGAAGAATGAGGCCATATTTTCAGGCACATACCATCGTCGTGTATACCGACATTCCGTTGAGACAAGCCCTTCATAAGCCAGAAAAATCAGGGAGACTGATGTACTGGGCAATAGAGCTCGGTGAATATGATATTGTGTATGAACCCAGATCATCATTAAAAGGGCAAGCTGTAGCAGATTTTATAGCAGAGTTTACTTATCCTGATACCCCCGAGGAACAAAAGTTGCTCGCTGAACAACCTGTGGATGTTACAGGATCAACAGACACAAGTTCAGACCAAATCCGGTTGGTAAAAGGGCTTGTGGATGTAGAAAGATCATCAAAGTCGAACTCAGACCAACTCCGATTGGTAAAAGAGCAAGAAGAGATGGTCGACGAAGAGCAAAAAATATCAGAGGAGGATGAAAGGAAACAACAAATATTTCACCGAGGAACACTGTCAGATAAGAAATTTAAAGACGAGTTACCTACATGGAGATTATATGTAGATGGGTCATCTTGCATAACAGGTTGTGGAGCAGGGATTATTTTGAACACCCCAGATGAGATTGACATGGAATATGCCCTGCGATTCCAATTCAAAGCCTCCAATAATGAGGCTGAGTATGAGTCCATGATAGTAGGTCTTAATTTAGCAAAGATTATGGAAGCGCAACAAGTGATGGTATTCAGTGATTCTCAATTAATCGTGAATCAAATGATGGGAACATATGCAGTTAAAGGAGAATTAGTGGTCAAGTATCATGCAAAGGTGATGGAGTTGTTGGCAGAATTTGATGCCTTCCCCGTGAGGGTCTTAGAGAACTCCCGTAATTTTAAGTTCTTATCATTCCCATGCACTCCTAGGTACTCCATAAACCTTTTCATGTGCTCTCTTGGGTTTTCTCATTTGCCATTGAAATTTGATGAATTTTGGTAGAACATACCCCTCTGGGTATTGTTTCTCATTAACACTTTCTAGGTAGGGCTTTTGTAACTCCTCATATAGATGAGAAGTTTCCCTCTGAGAAGAAAGTAGCTTCTTCACTTCCTTTATGGTAATAGCCTTGGAGAGAAACTACTCTAAACTTACATTCTTTGCTAGTGGTGAACTCAATGGTGTTGTTGCTTACTCCGGCAACACCTTTTGCAATGGATCCCCCCTACAGTTGATGTTATCGCAGTAGCTGCATTTCCAGAGGGTGTTGTTGTTGCTGGTGTTACATAGATTTGGCTCAAACTTGCCAAATCCACATTATTTTATTTCAAAAACTCAAAAAACATGCGCATTAAATTCATACCTAGTAAGGAAGCAACTGCTACTGCACCAGTCTATCCTCCTTAAGGAGAAGGTGCTCTAGCTCCTGTCACCACCACATCGTTTTGTGTGAACTGGTCACTCTGAACTCCATTACTAGTCGGAGTATCCTAAAAAATCATCTCCTTAAAAACATTATGACCTTCTTTGTCCATGGTAATGATGATACCTCACCAGCGGAGTTGCCAAATTTAAGAGGGTAGTGTGACTGGGGTCTAATAAGATACTGAAATAGGTGAGGCATGACCCACTCCAATGGACTTTACCTCTCAGGTCTTCAATGTCTTAAGAGAATCTCCTGGTAAAACCTTACTCTTTTGGTAAAAATGGAGTCAAAACCAGAACCTCTTTTTGTAAGAAGATAATAATAGTAATTTGGAGAGAAAAATCTCCTAATAATGATGGATGCATAGGTGGGAGTGAAGAAATAGGCACTTAGCACTTTGAGAGAAAGCAGAAAGAGAATACTATGTGGTCTAGTATGATTTTGACGGAGTAAGGGTATAACTTGAGTTTCTGATATCTTATTTGATGTCACTAATGGTCCTATTTATAGGTGAATACTAAGGCTGGTTTGGCCTTTCGGGCACCAAAAAAGATAGGGAAAATTAAAGGGACAAGGTATGTAATGTACCTTTTATTGCTACTAGGTCTGCAGTCAGTTGTCCCCTCTGAAAAACGTCACATGGTACAAACCAAAGTCAAAAAGAAAATATGTCTCTTAATGGTGATAAGATAATCGATTTGGTAAATATCATTTCAAACGTAACTTGTTGTACAAACTTTGAAAACTTGAGAGTGACTTTGAGGGCCACCCTCTCTAAAATTAATTTGTAAAAAGTTACTATCTTGTGAGTAACCCTTTGGCTTCTCACTTCAGTTATGGTTAAGTGTTAGCTGTGTGAGGACTCGAGTGACTCCTAAGGTCCCTCTACTAGTATTCTCTCTATTATAAAGTGCTAAATGGTTGAGCTATCTCAACAAAACTTGTCTCTCAGCCACCAAGCCAAACCTCTTAAGTGGTACTAACTGGAAAGTAAATATTAGTACTTTTTGGGTAATAAATCTTAAGGAGGAGGCCACTCTAGGTGGACCTCCTCGCCCAAAGTCATTTATGTGGTAGGTGATTTGGTGAAGAGGGAACACTCTAGGTAAAACTCCTCTCATTTTTGTGGTGTGTGAATTAGGGCAGAGAGGGTTGCTCGTGATGAATCCCCTCACCCTAGTATCTTTCTGTCTCTTCAACTTACTGGGAGAAGTTGATCGTGGCGAGTCCTATCAACCTTACTTCTTTAATGTGGATTAAGTTTTGGCACCAGGGGATGCTCGTGGTGAGCCATCCTCGCCCTTGCCTTTTCTCTGTGGCTTGAGTCTTAGGATGAGGGGTTGCTCGTGGTGATCTCCCTTCATCCTTGGCCTTTATCTTGGGCCTTGGCATTCTTTAGAGGAGTTCTTTATGATGACCCCATCCTCATTCTTATACTTTTTTCTATAACTTAAATCTTGGGGAGAGGGGTTGCTTGTGGAGAGTCCCCTTGTTCGAGTATCACATTTGTTCATAGGGCTCAATAAAGATAGACCCCATTGCTCTAAACATTTCTTCAGACATTTTAGCAGAAGAAACCTATCCATGGGATCTTTCTCACCTGGGGCTTATTTTAGGGTAACAGATGAACACCCCTCTACAAGGGGGATCCCCTATTCTTTTACCTCTCAGTATCAAGTCATGCAGTTAGCTCGACCTTAGTTTGAGAGAAGAAAGTGTAGGAGGTTAGTGAGACTGGGTTCTATGAATATCTGGAAAGGGTGAGGCGTGACCCACTCCAATGGACACTGCCTGCAAGGTCTTCAAGGTCTTCTGGTGCAACTTCTCAAGAAACCTTCTCCTTCTGGTAATAATGGAACTCAAGCTTCAACTCACTCCCTACAAGAAGATGAACTTTCACAGCAAAAATAGTAATTTTCTCAAGGGAAACACCTGAGAATGATGGTTGTCAGTGGGGAGTGAAGAAACAAGGCACTCATCACTAAGAGAATGAGTAGGGAGAGAATACTAGGTAGGTCTGGTGAGATTTTAGCATAGTAACAGTGCAATTTCAATTATCTCCCTCTTGACCTTGCCCAGAGGTCTATTTATACTAGGGCATTAGGGATGAGTTGGATTTTTTGGGCGCCAAAATTGAGAGGGTTGGTGGGGAACAATTTCTGAAGTGTACCATTTGTCTCTACCTGCAGGCAGCCCTGCCTGTCCCCTCCTGCAGGTTCCACCTGGCGCCGACCAAAGTCAAAAATCACATATGTCCCCTAATGAAGACAAAATATCAGATTTGGTAATTATCTTTTGAAACGGTAACTTGTGGTGCAATTTTGCAAATCTTGAGAGAGGAGGCCTTAAGGACCCTTCTCCTCTAAAATTATTATTTTTCTTAAGAGGGATCTTGAGGACCCCTTCTTCTGGAAAAGTCATTTTCTTATAAAGAGTTTGCTTCTTGTGAGTAGACAGCTCTTTGGTTGCTCACTTCACTTGTGACCAAGTGTGAAGTGTGTGTAGTCTTGAGTGACTTCTGGGTCTTCCTACTAGTATTCTCTCAATCCTATAGTGCTAAGTGGTTGATCTTGCTCAACATACCTTGTCCCTCAGTCGCCAAGCCAAGACTCCCAGAAGGTCCCAACTATCCTACTTGAGCCCTGCTTGCTCAACTAGGCAACCTGTACAAGAAAGCTAAGTGTTAATACTGTTGTTCTTTTTAAAGAATGACGTTTCATGATGAGGAGTTGCTCATGGTAGCCACCCCCTCATCCTGGCCACCCTGGGTGGGTTCCTTCTCAATATGAGTTTCTGCCGAGACCTTTGTGGTGGCACTTCACGGATAACATTTCTGCAGTGACCCTTTGGGGGGAACTTCTCAAATGTTATTTTTGCAGTGACCCCTGCAGTGGCACCCCTCGAATGATATTGCTGCAGTGACCCTTGCAGTGGCAGTGACCCTTACAATGACACTTCTCAATCTTGGACTTCTGCGGTGGTCCTTGCGGGGCACCTCTTGAATGTCATTGCTGCAGTGACCCTTACATTGGCAGTGACCCTTGTAGTGGCACTTCTCAATCTTGAAATTCTGCGGTGGCTCTTGCGGGGCACCTCTCGAATGTCATTGCTGTAGTGAATTTTGGAGTGGCAGTGACCCTTGCGGTGGCACTTCTCAATCTTGGATTTCTGTGGTGGCCCTTGCGGGTCACCTCTCGAATGTCATTGCTGCGGTGACCTTTGCAGTGGCAGTGACCCTTGCAGTGGAACTTCTCAACCTTGGACTTCTGCGGTGGCGCTTGCGGGCACCTCTCAAATGTCATTGCTGCGGTGACCCTTGTAGTGACAATGACCCTTGCAGTGGCACTTCTCAATGTTGGACTTCTGTAGTGGCCCTTGCGGGGCACCTCTCGAATGTCATTGCTGCAGTGACCCTTGTAGTGGCACTTCTCAATCTTGAACTTCTGTGGTGGCCCTTGCGGGGCACCTCTCGAATGTCATTGCTGCAGTGACCTTTGTAGTGGCAGTGACCCTTGTAGTGGCACTTCTCAATCTTGGACTTCTGCGGTGGCCCTTGCGGGGCACCTCTCGAATGTCATTGCTGTTGTGACCTTTGCAGTGGCAGTGACCCTTGCAGTGGCACTTCTCAACCTTGGACTTCTGGGGTGGCCCTTGCGGGAACCTCTCGAATGTCATTGCTGCGGTGACCTTTACAGTGACAGTGACCCTTGCAGTGGCACTTCTCAATCTTGGACTTCTGTAGTGGCCCTTGCGGGGCACCTCTCGAATGTCATTGCTGCAGTGACCCTTGCAGTGGCACTTCTCAATCTTGAACTTCTGCGGTGGCCCTTGCGGGGCACCTCTCGAATGTCATGAATAGAAAAGTTATTTTTATTTTACTTTTTTTTAATAGGGAGACACCCTTCTACATTAGCCCCTCGTGCAAAGTTTTTTTGGTTGGGTAGACTAAAAAACTTTGTACGCCATAAAGTCAATTTCAACAATTATATATTATTTTGTATATATATATTTTTTTTCTTTTTTTTGAGGGACACTAGGATCATTAAGTGCGGTGTCCCTTTATCCGAGGCTTTTAATTTTTTGAGAACCCACGCATCAGTGTGGGAACTGTCATCTCATCATTTGGGAAAAAAAGGTCATCCCCTTTTTTGCCTTCCTGCACATTTTCCCATTCTGATGTTAAAAAACATAAGACCCTTTCCTTGGGCTCTTTCATCTTCTTCAAAAACCTCATAGGGTCTTTGGGTTTGTAGTGAGAGAAAAGGATTTTAAAACACCATAGCCTCCAATCTTTTTTCTCTGGCTTTTTTTTTCCGATACTTCATTGATGGCTTTTAATCCATCATATCCTTCTTCAGATGTGGACACCCCCATAGCTCACTTAACACTTGGCTCCATATCTTCTTCATTGCCTATCCTCACCACCCCGAACCTTGGTACTATGGTCGCCGGTGACCTCCAATCGCGTTTTATTAGTGGCGCCGATGCTTTTTCTGGGCAGCTTGCGTCTTCTCCATCGGGCGGTGGTACTGATTTTGGGTCGGGCACCCTCATGGGCTCCTCGCCATTTCTTTCAGTGAGTAGGGGAGATCTTGTGGTTTCTTCCACTGCACATCAGATGGCAACTTTGCAAGGTATGATTTCATTTAATTCCACACTGCCTTGTGGTTCCTCGATCGAACCTTCGTTGACAGCCAGGGGGGTCTCGACCGATGGCATCTTATTTGGGGAAAAGGGTATCTCGCAGCTATTAAGGGTCCGCTGCGAGTGGATCCCACATCCGAGGGTCCCTCGCCGATTACCTTGGATTTTGCAAACCCCCAAGTTGCTTTAGGAAGGGGTATCTCGACCTTGTGTTATGAGGATTTACAATTTGGTTTGGGTCAGGGTATCTCGACGTGTGCTAGCGCTGGCAGTGGCTCCTCGCGCATTGCCCTAGATACGGGGGGTTCCTCGCCGAGTAAATCATTAATGGCTGGGGGTGTCTCGGCATTTGGAAGTATTACAAGGGGTTTCTCGCCACTTGTTTTTTCTGCTTTAGGTGTCTCGACACTTATCAATGGGGGGCCTACTGCCAGCGGTGATAAGGAGGGTTCCTCGCATGCCAACACCAACTCTAAGGGTGTCTCGACATCCACTTCTGTTAATGCTGGTCCCTCTCACTTTGTGCTAAACATGGGGGTCCCTTGTGTTACACATCCAAGTGTTCCTCACCAAATCAGCTAGCGGCGACGGGGTGTGTCTCGACCCCGTGTGTTGTTGACGGTTCCTCGGTTGGTCATGTTATGTTTGGGGAAATGAGAAGTTTTCAATTTATTTCAGGTGATGGGGTCTCGACCTTTTATTGCGTCGAGGATTCCACGACCCAGGGTGTCTCGCCAATTGTTGGCATTATGGGAAGTATGCCACTGGCCAGGGGTTCCTCGCATTTTGATGTTTTTACTCGGGTTGCCACTTCCCCTTCTTTTTTTGCGAAGGGGGACACCCAGGATCCCTCACTTGGAGTCTCTACCAAGATGAGCTCTTTTCTTGAGCCCATGACTCTTGGTAGTTCATCAGCTAAGTCATCTTCTTCTCAGGCATGGAAGGACTATATGCGCATTCTCCAAGGGCGATATTTTGGTATTTATCGCCGTGCTCCTTTTTTTGGTCCTGCTGATATGGTTTCACTTTCCGAATTTGGGGAAAAAATTTCTAACACTGTTCTCGAGCGCTCTCATGTGGGGTTAAGTGAGTATGTTGATTTCCCTACTATTTCTCCAGACTCCATTCTCCGAGTCCACATCGACCGCGGTGACTTTCCTTATTCCAATATTGAGGTCAAAGCTACGGGGGGTCCCACGGAGGAGTGGGCTAGCTGGGTTGACTATGTTATGAGCATTCCTGATTATGTGGCTATTCTTAGGGAGGTGGGTCTTTTTACCGCCATTAGAAGCCTAAAGTCTTGCACCATATCTAAGCATATTTCTTCACTTAATATTTTATTGTCTCGATGGATTATGGATTCCCACACATTTGTCACGGGCTGGGGTGAATTTACTATCACTCTAGAGGATGTATGTGAATTGTATGCTCTTCCTTTCTTTGGGCAACAAGTTTTTTCTGATGACTGCAAGGATTCTTTAGAGCAGGAGATGGTGGAGGAGCTATAGTCATCTCTCAGTGAGTGCTCAAAGTATGTAGCTATAAATATAACTGGTAATTCCAAGCATTCCTTTGCCAAATGGCAAAGGTACTGGTTCAGAGATTTCAAGCAGTTGCAGAAGGGGGAGTCTTCCCGCGCAGTCCCCAGAACCCAGGATGGTCCCAAGCTCCACTCTCCTTATTTTTCTGCTTTCTGGGTTACATTTCTGACTCGGTTCCTTCTTCCAGGTAAGCCTGAAGATTTCCCTCGCTAATTTCTTTTTAGATTGGCTGTACGGTTATCTCGTGATAGGTCAGTACCTATGGCCGCCTTAACTTTGGGTTCTCTTTACACCTGGATGGACAGAGCACATATAGATGTAGAGATGTCTTGCGATCTGTATGATGTTGCTAATTATGCAAACGCTGCTCTCTTGATGGCCTTTTTATTTGAGCACTTCCCCCACTTTACTCCGGGGACTCACGCTTGTCATAGCGATGCTGCGCGACTTCTCCGATGGCACAAAAAAATTTCGAAGAAATATTTTGGAATATTGATTGATGATATTGAGGAGTTTCAGTCTCGGCCTTATACCAAGCGCCCTGGGGGAACTTTCAGCTGGCTTACTTTCCCTGGCGATGGCGGGACTTTCTATTGCCCTTCAGCAGTGGGGTCTGTTTCCACCTGTCCTCATATTAATGTGGTGACGATTCTCTTACCATGCCACCTCCTTTCTTGGACTGAGTTAGGTCCGCGTGCTGAATCTTATCATTCTGAGAGGGCAAGATGACAGTTTGGCTATGATCAGGGCATTCACATCCCTCCTCTTCCTACCTACAACGATCCTTCAGAGGCGTTTTCAGAGGCGTGTGCTAGCTTCACTCTCCAGGGATTGCTCCATAGAGTCAGTGGTTTGGGTGGTCTCTATGTGCCTCCCTGAGATTATCATCCTTCGTTTACTTCATATTGGTTCCTTCTTTGGCAGCGGCAGGTTTGTCTTATCCAAGAATGTGTAGTTGGCCCCCCTCATGAGACCAACCCCATTAAATATACCAAATCCCAGTTTTTTATCAGGCGGACGAAGAA
This sequence comes from Sambucus nigra, assembly GCA_949130495.1. Classification (NCBI taxonomy): domain Eukaryota; kingdom Viridiplantae; phylum Streptophyta; class Magnoliopsida; order Dipsacales; family Adoxaceae; genus Sambucus; species Sambucus nigra. The sequence goes on along the minus strand of OX422214.1, from coordinate 213,810,297 downwards.
AGATCCTTGGTTTCTCAGTTCCACTTCCACTTCCACGCCACCCTTGGAACAGGCCATTCCCATTTTAGTTAAGCCTCTTCTTGATGAGTTACTTCAGCCACTACCAGCTGAACTTACCCCTGTGAAGTCTAAAAGTCGACCAACAAGTAGAGGGAAAGTGAGTACTTCTAACGCAAGCAAAAGGAAGCATCCCGATACAGATGTATCTAATTTGGTTCTTGCTTCTATCGCTTCTCCTCCCCCTTCTCCTGTGAGGACTCGGGCTGCAAAGAAGAAGAAAGGAAATGGCGATGGCATGGCTGCCCCCTCCACAGTGGACCAAGAGTCCGATACTGATGATCTTGAGGTGGAGGAGGCATATCAAGTTGTTAAAAAGAAAGGTTATGGAGCATCGGATCTTTCTTCCCGGGAGGCGCGGGTCGCATCTATTCCCATTACAGAAGGTACTATATTACGACATTATTTACTTAGTGGAACTAGTTCTCTTAGAGTTTCACCTCCTGGATCTCCCTCCCCTTCATTGGAAAAGGAACTAGTTAATTATGGAAGCACCCCTTCCTATGACAAGCATAGTTCTTCTTCGGGTGATATGGGCGACCTGGGTTTCCATAGCGAAAGCACTACTGACACTTATGCTTTGTTATCAGTCTTGAGAGAGTCTTCTAGTGATGATGAGGCATCCCATTCTTCTCGGGGGGGTTATCTCCACTACCCGATATCTCCCTTATGGAAAGACTATGTGCCCTGCTGTGGTAAGTGTTCCCCTTTGTTGGAAATTTGATACATACGATTTTTTTATCTTTTCCCCCTCATTATTTTATTTGTTAAAGAAAGTATTCTGTCGTATTTTTTTTCCAGGTTATTTCCATAGAGGCAAGAATTTCTCCTCTTCCCCCACTGCGACTGACACCTTTTCAGCGAGAGAGTAATTCCATGCTCGTTTCTTCCCGAGGCCTTTTTAGAGAGGTTTTCTATCTCCTTACCTCCTTTACCATATAATGTAATTTATTAATTTTCCAATTTACATTTTAGTTGTGTATGATAGTATTTCCTTGCAGCTTTCATCTGTGCACCATACTGGTACGAGGACCACTTTCGTGTCATCTCCTTCTACTCAGGTATGCTTTGCCATTCTTGTAAATTTCACTGCACCCCCTTTTTTCTTTACTCCTTCCTTTTATTTACCCATTTACAATGTGTAGGGGGTTGTGTCTTCTAGCATTGTCACTTTATCTTCTCTTCTTCTAGCAGTGGGCACTTCTACAACTGAGCCCCTGGGCACCTCCTTATCTAAGGTATGTGTTATTGTTTTTGAATGTTTGTTTCCTTTCGGTAGCAGGTCCTAATGACTTTTGGATTTTCTTCTCAGGGAGGGACTCTTCCCTTACCTGATGTTATTATCCCTGATTTTTCCTCTTCGGGGAGGATTTCTATCCCCCGAGTCCACATATCTACAGACGGCAAGCCCTTAGTTCAGGCAATTTCTCGCGGCCCCATATTTACTGTGGCCTCAACTAGTGAGCCTACACTTCAGGTTAGGCCTTTTCCATTCAGGCATGGAGTCTCTTTTCCTTCGAACATGTGATGAATAACACATTTTCATTCTTTGCAGGCTATCAGCACATCCCCTGCTGCGTCGACCGTCCTTTTCCGCTCTTCCCCTCTGGATGGGGCCCAAGTATTTTCATATTTGCTTATTTGTAGATTTCTTGTCTATCTAGTCTGTATTTATCATATCCCTCTTTCTCTTTTGTTGCAGTTATCTCTTGGTGATATTTCGATGGCGGCTCCTGTTATTGTCTCTTCAATAGCCCCTATACATGGGCCCACTTGCCCTGTTATCGCGCCTCTTCAGGTAGCTATCTTTGTTGTGCCATTGGGGATTTCCCTATCCCCTTTTTAGTTGAGATGTTTTTTATTTATGAGATAGGTGATTTATTAACTCTTGCCCCATCTTCTCCTCCGCAGCCTCGCCTGTCCATTGCGACCGCCATTGCTGAGGTTGTTCTTTCGGAAGCGCCCGAGGTTGAGGTAGCCTCTTTAGGAGCATTGGTTACTGAGATAGCCCCTTTAGGAGCACCCCTTGCGACTACCGTTTTGGGGTATCTCGTTTAGGATCATCCAAGACTGAGCCCGCCTTCTCAGAGGCACTAGTCACTGAGGCAGCTCCTATAAGAGCATCGGCCAGTGTGGCGACCCTTGTGGGATCCCCCTCACCTCCTCTTTTGACCGTTATGGAGAGCGTTATTCAGGTACAGTGTATAAGTGTGTCTAGGGCTGTCAATGGACCGGGTCTGGACCCGGACCCGACCAGAATTAACGAATCTGAGCAAATTTTATAGACCCGATTATCCGATTACCCGATTAGTTAATGGACCGGATCTGGATATACATGACTCCGATCCGATAAGGACCCGACCCGAATGTGTATATATATAATATAATAAATATATATTTATATATAATATTATATACATATATAGTCTTACATATAGTTACTATATATATATATATATATATATATATATATATATATATATATATATATATATGTAAAACTGTTTTTATATAAAACTGTTTTGATATAAATATATAAAAACAGAAAATTGTATATATATATGTAAAACTATTTTTATATAAATATATAAAAACAGTTTTACATACATACATATATATATATATATAACCGGGTCGGGTATCCGGGTCCTTAACGGATCCGGGTCTGGATCCATTTTCTGAGACCCGTCGGGTAATCGGGTAAGACCCGATCCGTTAAAAATATACCCGGATCGGATCTGGATATACCCAGGCCCGATCCAGGCCCGACCCGTTTACACCCCTAAGTGTGTCCACTTCCCCGATGTCATTTTTTTATGTCTTTATTATTTTGTTTAAATTGTGCAAGCATTCCCATCTTCGCCCTTGTTGCATTGTTTCTAGGTGAGTGAGGTTACTCCGATGACTATGGAGTCTGATGAAGTTTCTCTGATATTTGTCGAGCCTGAGAGTGGGATGGCTGCGAGAGAGGAATTAAACTAGCATACTCCCTCTTTTTACTGTTCCCCTCTTTTCTTCTTGCGTATATTGTGCAAGCAATCTCATTTAACCTTTGTCTCATCGTTTCCAGGTGCATGAAAGTACTCCGATGACTGTGGAGTCTGGTAGTGGGGCAACTGCGAGAGAGGTATTAAACTAGCATATCCCTTCTTTTTACTATTCCCAATTTTACTTCTTGCGTATACTGTGCAAACGTTCTCATTTCACATTTGTCTGATTTTTTCCAGGTGCATGAGAGTACTCCGATGACTGTGGAGTCTGGCAGTGGGGCAACTGCGAGAGAGGTATTAAACTAGCATACCCCCTCTTTTTACTATTCCCCTATTTTCTTCTTTCGTATATTGTGCAAGCGTTCTCATTTCACCTTTGTCTCATTGTTTCCAGGTGCATGAGAGTACTCAGATGACTGTGGAGACTGGCGGTGGGGCCACTGCGAGAGAGGTATTAAACTAGCATATCCCCTCTTTTTACTATTCCCCTATTTTCTTCTTGTATATGCTGTGCAAGCATTCCCATTTCACCCTTGTCTCATTGTTTCCAGGTGCGTGAGAGTATTTCGATGAATGTGGAGTCTGGCAGTGGGGCAACTGCGAGAGAAGTATTAAACTTGCATACCCCCTCTTTTTACTATTCCCCTATTTTCTTCTTGCTTATGCTGTGCAAGTGTTCCCATTTCACCCTTGTCTCATTGTTTCCAGGTGCATGAGGGTACTCCGATGACTGTGGAGTTTGGTAGTGGGATGTATGTGGAGAGAGATCATAGTTCTGAGGTCACTCCTTTGGTCGGTGTCGCTGATTCTGGTGGAGAGTCTTCTTTCCTCCCTTCTGAGGCGGGGTCTCACCACTCTGACGACGATGATGAAGTAGAGGATGCTGCGACTATTGCGGGTAGACTATGGCGTGAGGAGTTACCAGGACGATTCAGGACACATGAGCGTCAACTCTTGGATCTCATCTTAGAGCACCATCTCGAGACATTCACTTCTCAGAGTATACTTCAGATTGACAGTCTCATGGATGAGACACTTCTTTTCTTCTGCACTTTCCTTTTCCCTTGTTCTCCCTTTATACTGTGGGTGTTTGTTTTATATGACTTGCTCTAATTTCTTTGAGCATTTAGTCTACTAATGGCTGCCCCATATACTACGGGGTACTTGCATTAATATGAAAAGTTATGTGTGTGTATATATATATATATATATATATATATATATATATATATATATATATATATATATATATATATATATATATATATATATATATGTATATATTTTTCGAAAATGCCCCTCTTGTAGCTGTGAGGTATTTGCATGTTACTGTCTTGGATTGCCCCTCCTGTCTGTGGGGGTATTCCTGCATATTACTACATGCATTCGTAAAGGCCAGGTTGGAGGGGGGTGACCCCTTGTCCCTTTCCAGAAAGTTTGGTTTTATTGAAAACTATTTGAATTAGCTAGCCCCTAGTCTTTGGGGTCGTTGCTCTATATTCTCTTTAAGAGTTTCACTGTTCTTTGAAATATTAAAGAGGAGGAGTTTGACCCCCCCCTCTATATTTTCTATTAATTTATTTCTGGGGGACTTTGCTCGGTTTACTTTCTCTTAGGGTGGATTTACCTCCCAAGTGCAGTGAGCAGAGTTCCTGATTTTCGTGTACTCTCTTCTAACTTAGTAGGGAGTATATATATATATATATATATATATATATATATATATATATATATATATATATATATATATATATATATGTATATACATATAGATGAGTAAACAAATCGAGCATCAACAATGACCAGAAGTGTTGCTATTTCATTTCTTTACTTTTGTATGTTGTTTACAATGTGGTATTGCTCAAAAGAAGTTACAAAAAAAAACTTTTCTGGTATAGGAGCAATTATGAAAATCCATTACAGACATGCAAAACACAAACAAAACTTGTTAGCTGTTACTAAGCATAGTAACTCTTCAGTCACTTGCAATTGATGGACTGGAGGCAATCACTCTCTGGTTATGATATTTGGCAGTATCCCGACTTCCCCACTCCTCTGAAGACAAAAGGGCTTTCCCAGTTAGGTTTGAATTTTTGTGTCGACATGCTACGAAGATGGTGAGTTGATGCTCGCAGGACTAAATCTCCCACCTGGAACTCTCTAGGCTTGACTAACTTCTCGTAGGCCCTGGACAGTTGCTGAGTGTAGACTTTGAAATTCTCTCTCACCTTGTCCCTATGCTCGTCCAGCGCCTCCAGCTGCACATGCCTTAGGTCAGGGATGAGCCCATTGCTAAGAGAAATTCTGGCTGAGGGTACCACCAACTCTACTGGTAGGACAACTTCGGTCTCGTATACCAAAGAGAATGGAGTAAACTCTGTCAGTTTTCTTTTCGAAATATGATAAGCCCATAACACCATAGGTAAATTCTCATCCCAAGCCCCCGACATGTCCTCCAACATTTTCTTTAAAATGTTTATCAGGGTCTTATTGGTAGCCTCTGCTTGGCCATTGCCCTTGGGTTAGGAGATGATTGAGCTATTATGCATAATTTTATATTTGTCTGTGAGGAGGGCCATTTCTTTGCATACGAATTGTTTCCCATTATCTGTTAAGATCACCTTGGGTATACCAAACCTTCATATGATATACTCCTTTATAAATTGGGTTACCACTTGGGCGGTGACTCTCCTTAGAGGAATGGCTTTCGCCCATTTGGTGTACAATTCTGTAGCCACAATGATAAAAGCCTCGCCGTGAGATGCTGGGGCGATCTTTCCCACCAGGTAGAACGCCCATGTATGGAAGGGATAAGGAGATGCCAAGCTTTTCAGACATACGGAGGGAGCGTGCACCATATTTCCATGCACTTGACATGCTCTACACTTCTTCACATACCCAATGGAGTCAGCCTCCATGGTCAGCCAGTAGTATCCCAGCGTCATCAGTTGGTCATACAGTTTGGCACCCCCCATGTGGGAGGGCTCATGAGCTTCTTTCAGCACTCTCTCCGCGTCTTCTTTGACTACGCATCTTAATGCCTTCTCGTTGTATCCCTTCCTGTATAACTCTCCTTCAACTAAGTAGAAACGAGCTATTCTTTTTCTAAGGTAAATTTCATCCGCTCTCTCTGTGGGAAGCTCCCCATATTTCAAGTATGCTATATATGGCTGTCTCCAATCTTTGAAGGCTTCCACAAAGTTAGCCTCCGTCGGCTGGTCAGAATTAGTTTGGCACTTCAAACAACTTTGTTGCAAACGGGCCGCCTCTGCGCTCATGGTAGTCCAATAGTACCCGCTTTGCCGCAGTTGTCTATAGAGGGGAATGTCAGTATCTCCGCAATGCCTTTGGTGCATTTCTATTAACCTTTCCTTGGCTTCTTGCTCACCTACGTACCTTTCTAGAAACCCTCCAGAACTCTTGAAGTAGAGAGTTCCTTGCAGTACATAATAGTTGGCTAACTCCAACATCTTCATTGCCCCTTCTCTATTTTCAAGATGCTTTTCCACTAGACGCCTCCAATCTTCCGGCTCGTTACTTGGGAATAAAGATTTTACAGTAGTGGGTAATGTTCTCCGCCGCACTGTGATGGTTGCTTCTGACTCCTCCATGTCTAGCTTTTGCACTATGGTGGCGAGCGCATCAGGGTGCCTGTTCATCATTCGTGCCTGCCTCTTTACAGTCACTTCCAAGAACTGTCCCAGCAGACTTTGGATGATGTGTTTATAAGGCTCTAAGTTGGCGTGCTTAAGGGAAAAATCCCCATTGACCTACCTCACTACCAAGTTGGAGTCCCCTCGTATACACAATACCCTAACCCGTCTTCTAAGTGCTTCCAACATCCCTAGAATGAGGGCTTAGTACTCAGCTTCATTATTTGAGCACTTGAAATCTAACTTGAATGAGAGAGTGATCTTCTCTTTCCCATCTGACAGTATGATTCCGGCTCCACCTGTCCCTTGAGAGCTGGAACCGTCAAACTCCATAGACCACTTTTTCACCTCTTTCGCCATGCATGCTTGAAAGCTCTCTTTGGGTAGCTCTTCACTAGGTGGTTCGAAAACTCCACTTGGGAAGTGAGCAAGTAGATCTGCGACTGCTTGGCTTTTAATGGCCTTGGTCACTACACATTTTAGATCATATTCTGACAAGATCAAAAACCACCTTGCTGCTCGTCCTACGAGTATAGTTCGCGTGAGGAGGTACTTGATGGGATCACACTTGGTGACTATGTGAACTGTGAAAGATAGAAGATAGTGTTTCAACTTCTGGGCCACAAATACCAACACCATGAAGTGTCTCTCAACACTGGTGTATCTCGATTCTGTTCCAAATATTACTCTTGACAGGTAGTAGATCGTCTTTTCCACTCCTTTCTCTTACGCCAAGAGGGCCCCTATCGATCTCTCTGTAGAAGTGAGGTAGAGCAACAGTGGTGCTCCGACTTCGGGGGGAATCATTATGGAATGAGAGGCTAGGATTTCTTTAATCTTCTCAAACACTTTCTCCTGTCTCTCTCCCCAAACCCACTTGGCTTTGTCTTTTAGTAGGGGCGCGAACGGATGAGTTACTTCTGACAGCGCAGGTATAAACCTCCGCAGGTAGGATACTTTTCCCAGGAAGCTCTTAAGTTGCCTCTGACTCTTGGGTGGTGGCATCATCACAATGGATTTCATCTTCTCTGCATCCACTTGCACCCCTTGTCTATTCACAACAAAACCTAAGAATTTCCGCGCAGTAACCCCAAAGGCACACTTTGAGGGGTTCATCCTCATCTTTTACCGGCGGCACCTTTCGAATAATCTCCTAAGATCCTGTATATGCTTGCTTTCTTTCTTGGATTTCACCACCAGGTCATCCACATAGAATTCTAGTATATCATGAAATAGGTCATGAAAAATTTCCATAATGGTCCGCTGGTATGTGGACCCAGAATTCTCGAATTCAAAGGGCATGACAATATAGTGGAAGTTCCCCAATGGTGTGCGGAAGGCAGTCTTTTTCGCATCGGCAGGGTCCATTTTAATCTGGTTGTAGCCAACGTACCCATCCATGAAGCTATACATCTCATGTCCCGCGGTGGCGTCCACTAAGCTGTCTATACTTGGTAGTGGGAATTCATCCTTAGGACATGCCCTGTTCAAGTCACGAAAATCTACACAGATTCTGATTTGGCTTTTGTCTTTTTTCACCACTGGCACTATGCTGGAAATCTATATGGGGTGCTGAATAGGCTTGATGAACCCTGCCGCTAACAACTTTTCCACCTCAGATTTTATCTTCAAGTCAAGGTCCGCTTTGTATGTACGTGTGGATTGTCTTACTGGAAGGGCATTGGGAAGGATGTTCAATCTATGGGAGCTCACTTATGCATCTATTCCTGGCATCTCCGTGTACTTCCACGCAAATACATTAGTGAACTCTCTAAGTAGCCTAATGATCTCTTCCTTCTGCTTCGGTTCTAGACACTTGGAAATTAGAATGGGTCTACTCTCACCCCCTTCTGGCCCCAACTTGATTTCTTCCAATTCTTGTAGCTGTTCTCTGCGTCCATCTTGAATGCATTTCGGAGCATCTTCTGGTTCCTCAACATGATCAACGATATGGGATTCATCAACAATAAAACATTTAGGAGCCGGGTCGATGCTCTCATCCCAGAACACCTCTCGCGCAGACCGTTATAAGCGGTATATGATCTTTCCATCAGGCAAGACCACTTTCTTGCAGGTTTGATGATGCCTAGCCACCCCCTCTACTTTCCTCTTGCCTTTTTCCATGTGGGGAATCACCCTCCCCCTAGACGGTCATGAACAGATTTCTTCTGTGGGATACTTCCCTCGGCTACCTTGATCCCTTCTAGCTTTCTTGCAGAGACCTTTCTTTCCTCATCTAACTCAGTGTAGAAAGCAGCATCCACTAGGTGGGCCTCCTCAATCACGAAGGGTCTCTGCGTGGCCTTGATCACTATCTCTGTACCTCTAATGTTTTCCTTTACACATTGATGGTAGGTGGAAGGCACTATGACATGAGTGTGCATCCATACCCTTCCAATGAGTAATTGGTAGCTAGTGTTAGCATTAATAACATGGAACTTGATATGGGAGGTGAATTTTCCCAACTTGATCCCCATATTCACTTATCCAATAGACTGCATTCCGGTATTATCGAATCCAGAAATTACTAGTGGTACCGGAACCACCTTCCCCTGGTCAATTCCTGTTTCATACAATGTACTGATGGGCATGATGTTAATAGATGCTCCCCCATCCATTAACGCCCTGGCGAATGAGACTCCATTAACTATGGATGTAACATACATCGGGAAGTTGTGGAAGTGAGTCACCAACCTATCTGCTTCTGAAAACACCACTTTAGAAGTATACTTCTTAATCATCCTTCTGATTGGCCCCTGCCAATTTAGCGAAGGATCTTCACACTACTTCACTACCTCCAAGACTTTCCTAGTGATGGACACCCTTGTATCGTACTTTACCCCTATCTGGTAAAAAAACCACTTGAACTTGGGGCTCTTTGCGATGGCCTCGCATTCGGAATCTAGGTCCACATCATACGTCTGGGCACTACAGACATATTCCGCCTCAGAGGTCCCTCCCTCATCTAGGGAGAGAATGACATCTACCTCGCCTTTCGAGAGGGCCGTTTCTTCAATTTCCCCGCTTCCATCTTCTTGTTCCGGAGTGAAGAACCACTCCTCTTGATTTCTTTCTAGATCAAGTCTGCTTAGTGATAGATTTTCTAACTCCTCGCATAACTGCTCGCCGCTCTCCCACTTCATCAGACTTTTTGTAGCTTTTTCTTCACAGGAAACTACCATGTTGGCGGTGCCAAAGTGATGCGCAGGAAGTGGGTTCTCGTTAACATCCCAGGTGGTATCTGCAAGGTACCATTGGCCACCTGCTCGCTAATGATCCTTCACAAGTAGTAACAATCTTTGGTAGAATGCTGCACCTGTTGGTGCAACTCACAGTACTTCGGATTAGCTTTGTCATCTGCAGTGGGGGTTTCTCCTTTCAAGTGAGGAGGTCCTGCTACCCCTTCTCATACTAACGTATGGTAACAATCCATAGCCTCAGCTACGCTGCATGGTAGTGGTGGCGGGGAATCTTCCCCAAACTTTCTCTTGTTGCTGGGACTGCCAGTCTTAGCTCCCGAGCCTCCCTTCTTCCCTTTGGGACTCCTATCCACATAGTTAACCGCTTGCCTCCTTGAAACTTAAAACCTCCTGGAAGTCAGTGGGACTTGTGTCCTCCAGCCCGGGGCTCTTGGTTGGATTATCATAGCTATGTTGCTAGCAGCCCTGACGAATTCTCTAAAAGTTCCATCTCTAGTTTCGTTGATCTAGTGCAACTTGTGCTCTTCTAAGAGTCCTTCCACACATATCTGCAGTAACCTGGCCTCCACCACGTCCTCGTGGACATCTAAGTCCCTCTCACGAAATCTCTTGATGTAGTGCATCAACTCTTCTCCTGGCTTTTGGACCTCTTGTGCTAGGTGCCTCAATGTAAATTCATCCTCCGCTACAAAGAACTTCTAGAGGAAGTGTCTGTGCATCTCTTCCCATGTAGGGACGCTATTAGGAGCTAAGTGGGAATACCATGTATAAGCCTTCCCAGTGAGGGCCTTAGAGAACTCCCTCAGCCTCAGGTTCTTGTCCCCAGCATGTATTCACAAGTACTCGACAAACCTCTTCACGTATTCTCTAGGGTTCTCCCCTACCGCCGAACTTGATAAATTTTGGTGGAATATACCCCTCAGGGTATGGCTTCTCACTTACTTCCTGCAGATAGGGGTCTTGTAACTCCTCGTATAGGTGGGAACCCTCCCTCCGAGAGGAGGAGAGGGGCTTCCTCACTTCCTCCATAGTAACAGTCTTAGAGGGTGACTCCTCCAAACACAAGCTTTTAGCAGCTGGCGAACCTGTTGGCGCTAGAGCCGGCTCTGGCACCGCCTTTCGGGATGGAATCGTCTCTGTCGGAATCGTAATAGGGGTGGCTACCCCTCCAGAAGGGGCAACAACAGGTGTCACACAACCTTGATCCAAGCTTGATAGGTCCACGTTATTTTGCTTCAAAAAGTAAAAAAACATTTCCATAAGATTCATACCTGCCATTAGAGCCATTGCTGGAGAACTGGTCTGCCCTCCCTGAGGCGCAAGCGCCTTATCTCTGATCACCACCACTTCTTCCTTAGTAGTCTGGTCACTGTGAGCTCCATTTCCAGATGGAGTGTCCTAAAAAACCAACTTCTTAGAGACATTGAAACATTCTTTGTCCATTAAAGCAAGAATACCTCCCCAGCAGAGTCGCCAAATGTAGGAGGGTAGTGAGATTGGGGTCTATGAATATCTGGAAAGGTTGAGGCGTGACCCACTCCGATGGACACTTCCTGCAAGGTCTTCAAGGTCTTCTGGTGCAACTTCTCAAGAAACCTTCTCCTTCTGGTAATAATGGAACTCAAGATTCAACACACTGCCTGCAAGACGATGAACTTTCACAGCAAAATGTGACACCCCGCCTAATTAAATACCGGGCGATCACTCCTTTATTAAATTAAAATCAAGGTGAACAGTTGGTTCATTCTTAGCATCACTGTCGTAAAAATAAATTTCCAATTTAAACACCCTAATTAATTAAGCTAAGTGTCAAAACCATTTTTAACATTACTTTCCAAATTTTAGTTTTAAAGAAAAACCATTTATTTATTTATTAACAACGTTATCAATAAATAAGAATCATACCACAAATATCCTAGAACATAATCCAATTGATTGAAACCATTCGTCAATCAAATTCCATCACGCAAAAATTAAAGTAAAACATCCATACTGAAATAAATCCCATAGTAACCGTACTAGAAATAACTGGAATACAAATGTCCCAATAAAACAGATAAATAGTGGAAAGGGCGACACATGCCCAATAAATGAGAATGATAGATGTGGAATCAAGTAAACGAAGTCGTCTATGCAAGTGGCCTGCAACTCCCACCTAAGCTGCAGCACGTTCCTCCCAAAGGATCCTAAGTAAGACGCCCATGTGGCTGGGCACCTGTAATATATACATATATATACAAGAGAAAGAGAAATAGAAACGGGTCAGAGCCCGATAGTTTGTATGATTTAAAATTTGTTTAGCAAGTATTTAAATTGATACAAGCCAATGCAAAAACATATTAGTACGACACTCTCTTGAGAAATTCTCACCTCTCTTCTAATGTGCACACCTATCGCACTATCCTTCCCAACGGTTTATCTTATAATTTATCGCACTAATCTTACCAATGATTTAACTTATCTTAGATTACTCGTAAGATTTCAGAACCGAACCACGTAAATGTTTAAAAAGGAGGATTTCGCTTAATAACAATGCTCTCATTTTTTATTTTATTTATTAACAAAGCTTCCCAGTGTTATATTATACTTTTCAAACAAGTATTTCCGATTTACGACATTATATCAGTCTTACTTACCATAACACAAAAGGTAGTACCAAATTTCATAATTTCATATATATATTAACTACTCGTATAATATATATATTATAACAGCACCCCCAATAAAACTATGGTGCGGGCATACTCTGCTATCCAATCCCCGTATCGCTCACACTAAGGGAAATACAAGTTCGGAATCACTCTCGAACTGTATCAGCATACATATACAAACAATATTGAGGCGAAGCGTAGATTCCAAGTCTCTAAGAGGTCAGTACATACCCCACACCTCTTAGGACCGTGTGAACTATCGATTCGATAGCCTGTACCAAGGATATCTATCTTCTAGGGTACAAGTCAATATCCCCCATAAAGGTCCCATCGAGATAAGACTGTCCCAGTGCGGTAACCTCAGGGATAACAAGTAGCGCGGGCATGGTTTTCACATGTATATAATATATGCATACACAATCATATAAATATACCACTTTTATCATATTAATAAAGGTTCCTCTCATCACCCATAATTACAACATTTATCCTTAATTTTCACATTATTAGTATTACGTATAAGAGTTCATTTCTAACCTTAACTCGAAGGATTTTTCTCCTCTGAATACGTAACCTACATGGACTCTATTCTCCCAAGTGTAAAATTCAGTAAGTGTCCTTTCCATGTTCCAACGTAACTCTCTTACGCAACTCTTCCGGTAATTCATAAATTCATCAACCCTTAGGTAATTATCCCACAAGTACAATTCTCGTCTCATATTAAGAGTCCCAAAATTATTTATATGTCCTACTGGTCCTCCATAACTCCCAAAACATTTTATTAAGGATGCCCAAGAATTATTTCAAGATAAATTGAATTTAACTAATTTAAAAGGGAAATAGGAGTCTTCCAGGAGGGGTCGATCGATCGAGGTCTGGTGATCGATCGAGTGAACATTCGATCGATCGAGGATCTGGGCTCGATCGATCGATCAAGCAGGTATTTCAATTTCTGCAGAATTGCAGTTACGGGTTTCCTCTACTAACATCAACAAATTCCATATTTTCTAATCCCAATCGTCCCATAATTGATACTACTAACCCTATATCATCATATTAGGTATTTTCAACGTAAAGCGTGTGGATTTCTGTCATTTAATCATGGATTAACAGCCCAAGATCTATACAATTATCAAAAACCCTAGAAATTTCTTAAACAGGTTTCTATCAAATTTTCTCCAGAAATTCCTCTTATAATCATCAAAATTTCGTGGTTAAATTCCTCTACATGGCAAGGGTTTCCAGAATTATCAATTAGATCAATACTACATGGATTTTCCTATCATAAATCGGGTTTTCTTCCGTTAAAACTCATCCTAATTACTCCTAAACTAATATGAAAGATGCATCAATGAAATAAGCAAGATAAACACTTGCCTGGGATTTTCAGAGGTCTGGTTTGGTGCCAAATTCGGTATGGTTGCGTTCCCCGTCTCGCGATCTACGCGTTGGTGGTGGCGGCGGTGCAAACCGTTGAGTTTTGAGCCTTGGAATGCTTTGAGAGCTCTCTCCTCTCTTCTCCAATGGCCGTTCTAGAGTTTTGAGCTTTCTAACCCTAGAAGGTAACCTAGGTATCTGATATAACTCCTCTAATTTTCGTGGGATGAATTACCCAAAAATGTAAAATGACCAAAATGCCCTCCCGGGTTACTAATTAGGTCTAAAAACGCCCCGAGACCCAAACTAAACCCCCGAGTACACTTTTCGGACTATCTCGACCCTTTCGGACGCGTTGGCGCACTCAAAACGACCATATGAACAACTTATAAAATATTCATTTTTATTTATCAATATTTAGTCCTGACGCGACATGGGCGCGTCCCGACTCAAATTTCCAAAATTGTCATTTTATTCACTCGTGACATTCAATATAACCAATATTTCATATTACTTTGCTCATTAGTAATATTCAACAAATTTCCCATAATTACTAACTCTCGTCACGTTAATAATTATAACATAATTAATTTTAGGATTTTTATTTAATAATTAACTCACATTAAATTTACTAAATCCCCAAATTAATTTAGCATAAAAATACGGGGTATTACACAAAAATAGTAATTTTCTCAAGGGAAACACCTGAGAATGATGGCTGTCAGTGGGGAGTGAAGGAACAAGTCACTCAGCACTAAGAGAATGAGCAGGGAGAGAATACTAGGTAGGTTTGGTGAGATTCTAGCAGAGTAACAGTGCAATTTCAATTGTCTCCCTCTTGACCTTGCCCAAAGGTCTATTTATACTAGGGCATTAGGGATGAGTTGGTATTTTTGGGCGACAAAATTGAGAGGGTTGGTGGGGAACAATGTCTGAAGTGTACCATTTGTCCCTACCTGCAGGCAACCCTACTTGTCCCCTCCTGCAGGCGCCACCTGACGCCGACCAAAGTCAAAAAGCACATATGTCCCCTAATGAAGACAAAATATCAGATTTGATAATTATCTTTTGAAACGGTAACATGTGGTGCAATTTTGCAAATCTTGAGAGAGGAGGCCTTAAGGACCCCTCTCCTCTAAAACTATTATTTTTCTTAAGAGGGACCTTGAGGACACCTTCTTCTGGAAAATTCATTTTCTTATAAAGAGTTCGTTTCTTGTGAGTAGCCAGCTCTTTGGCTGCTCACTTCACTTGTGACCAAGTGTGAAGTGTGTGTAGTTTAGAGTGACTTCTGGGTCTTCCTACTAGTATTCTCTCAATCCTATAGTGCTAAGTGGTTGAGCTTCCTCAACATACCTTGTCCCTCAGCCGCCAAGCCAAGACTCCTAGGAGGTCCCAACTAGCCTACTTGAGCCTTGCTTGCTCAACTAGGCAACCTGTACAAGAAAGCAAAGTTTTAATACTGTTGGTCTTTTTAAATAATGACATTTCATGATAAGGAGTTGCTCATGGTAGCCACCCCCTCATCCTGGCCACCCTGGGTGGGTTCCTTCTCAATATGAGTTTCTGCTGGGACCTTTGCGGTGGCACTTCTCGGATAACATTTCTGTAGTGACCCTTTGGGGGGGAACTTCTCAAACGTTATTTTTGCAGTGACCCCTGCGGTGGCACCCCTCGAATGATATTGTTGTAGTGACCCTTGCAGTGGCACTTCTCAATCTTGGACTTCGGCGGTGGCCCTTGCGGGGCACCTCTCGAATGTCATTGCTGCAGTGACCCTTGTAGTGGAAGTGACCCTTGTAGTGTCACTTCTCAATCTTGAACTTTTGCGGTGGCCCTTGCGGGGCACCTCTCGAATGTCATTGCTGCAGTGACTTTTGCAGTGGCAGTGACCCTTGCAGTGGAACTTCTCAATCTTGGACTTCTGCGGTGGCCCTTGCGGGGCACCTCTCGAATGTCATTACTTCGGTGACCTTTGCAGTGGCAGTGACCCTTGTAGTGTCACTTTTCAACCTTGGACTTCTGCGGTGGCCCTTGCGGGCACCTCTCGAATGTCATTGCTGCGGTGACCCTTGCAGTGACCGTGATCCTTGCAGTGACAGTGACCCTTGCAGTGGAACTTCTCAATCTTATACTTCTGTAGTGGCCCTTGCGGGGAACCCCTTGCAGTGGCAGTGACCCTTGTAGTGGCACTTATCAATCTTGAACTTCTGCGGTGGCCCTTGCGGGGCACCTCTCAAATGTCATTGCTGCAGTGACCTTTGTAGTGGCAGTGACCCTTGCAGTGGCACTTCTCAATCTTAGAATTCTGCGGTGGCCCTTGCGGGGCACCTGTCGAATGTCATTACTGCGGTGACCTTTGCACTGGCAGTGACCCTTGCAGTGGCACTTCTCAACCTTGGACTTCTGCGGTGGCCCTTGTGGGGACCTCTTGAATGTCATTGCTGCGGTGACCCTTGCAGTGACAGTGACCCTTGCAGTGGCACTTCTCAATCTTGGACTTCGGCGGTGGCCCTTGCGGGGCACCTCTCGAATGTCATTGCTGCAGTGACCCTTGTAGTGGAAGTGACCCTTGTAGTGTCACTTCTCAATCTTGAACTTTTGCGGTGGCCCTTGCGGGGCACCTCTCGAATGTCATTGCTGCAGTGACTTTTGCAGTGGCAGTGACCCTTGCAGTGGAACTTCTCAATCTTGGACTTCTGCGGTGGCCCTTGCGGGGCACCTCTCGAATGTCATTACTTCGGTGACCTTTGCAGTGGCAGTGACCCTTGTAGTGTCACTTTTCAACCTTGGACTTCTGCGGTGGCCCTTGCGGGCACCTCTCGAATGTCATTGCTGCGGTGACCCTTGCAGTGACCGTGACCCTTGCAGTGACAGTGACCCTTGCAGTGGAACTTCTCAATCTTATACTTCTGTAGTGGCCCTTGCGGGGAACCCCTTGCAGTGGCAGTGACCCTTGTAGTGGCACTTATCAATCTTGAACTTCTGCGGTGGCCCTTGCGGGGCACCTCTCAAATGTCATTGCTGCAGTGACCTTTGTAGTGGCAGTGACCCTTGCAGTGGCACTTCTCAATCTTAGAATTCTGCGGTGGCCCTTGCGGGGCACCTGTCGAATGTCATTACTGCAGTGACCTTTGCACTGGCAGTGACCCTTGCAGTGGCACTTCTCAACCTTGGACTTCTGCGGTGGCCCTTGTGGGGACCTCTTGAATGTCATTGCTGCGGTGACCCTTGCAGTGACAGTGACCCTTGCAGTGGCACTTCTCAATCTTGTACTTATGTAGTGTCCCTTGCGGGGAACCTCTCGAATTTCATTGCTGCAGTGACCCTTGCAGTGGCAGTGACCCTTGGAGTGGCACTTCTAAATCTTGAACTTCTGTGGTGGCCATGCGGGGAACCTCTCGAATGTCATTAATAGAAAAAGTATTTTTATTTTACTTTTTTTTATAGGTAGACACCCTTCTACAGAAAGCAAAGAAGTTTTTTATTTACTGCGCTAGCAAAATGCTCTTGGATACTGAGGCAGGATACTTGCCATTAGAGAAACTGGTTTACGCATTGGTGATTTCTTCAGGAAAGCTAAAGCATTGCTTTTAGGCCCACTCCATTACTTCTTTCCCCCTTAAATTTGTCCTTCGTAAGGCTGACCTTTTTGGATGGATGTCCAAATGGTCGATTGAGCTTCGGAGGTCTAACATTCACTTTCAACCAAGGATAACAATCAAAGGGAAGGTTCTAACTGATTTCATTTCAGAATTCATCAGAGACAGGCCCATAGACCAAAAGATGATCGATCAACCAGAGATGCACGAGCAGGTCCAGGACAAAAGTTAGACACTGTAAGTTGATGGTGCCTCTAAATCTAAGGGGGTAGGCATGGGATTTGTCCTAGTAACTCTATAGGAAGCGATGATTGAGTAAGGGATCATATTGGTATTTGAAGCCTCCAACAACGAGTCCCAATATAAAGAGGTTATAATGGTCTGTGCAAGGCACACTTGCTGGGTGAAAGACAGGTCAATGTTTTTTATGACTCCAAACTGGTGTCCAATCAGGTCAGTGGAGATTTCAATGCCAAAAATGACAAGATGGAAACCTACCTC
This sequence comes from Sambucus nigra, assembly GCA_949130495.1. Classification (NCBI taxonomy): domain Eukaryota; kingdom Viridiplantae; phylum Streptophyta; class Magnoliopsida; order Dipsacales; family Adoxaceae; genus Sambucus; species Sambucus nigra. The sequence continues at coordinate 213,792,266 of OX422214.1, read as the reverse complement.
GTAATCGTGTGCGGGTTGGTTAGTGAATTTGAGGAAGTCCACGATCAACAATTCCCCCTGGGGCATAATTGTCATTCCAGATCCTTAGTAGCTCTAATCTCAACAATGGGCTCAGGCCTCAGGAGGATAATTGAAGTATAATTCCTTGCCAGGCTTAGTATCGACAACATAGTTAGCACCGAGAACATATTTTACGTCGATAAGGGTCCAAGTTAGATAAACCAGTTCATAGCCTACTTGTCGAATAAAATACTACGGATAACTAAAAAATTGGCACATCAGGTCAGAGTGAAAGCCGCTCATTTCTACTTGGACCCTAGGGGCAACAGAAGATCTTTCACAGGCTCATTCCTTTAATGCATACACCGAAAAGATGTCGAGAAAGTTATATACAAACTTCATGATGGAATATGCGAAAGTCGCACAGGAGAAAGGTCCATGGCATTTCGAGAAATCAAAGAGGGCTAATGGTGGTGGTATATACATAAATATGCAAGTGTTTACATTCGAAAGTACAAAAAGTGTCAAAATTCTCCCCCTGGTACATTAACTGGCCAACGACCTGAGGCCATTGACCAGGCCATGTCCATTTGCACAATTAAGGTTATACATCATAGGGCCACTACCTACCGCACTAGGAAATCATAAGTACTTATTAGTCAGCATAGACTATTTCACAAAGTGGGTTGAGGAAGAAAATCTATCCAATATCAGAGATACAAATATGATAAGGTTCATCTAGAAAAATATCATAACAAGCTTTAGGGTTCCAAGGGCTATCATAACTAATAATGGCATATAATTTGAATGTGGACGTTTCCAGAATTTCTGTGATGAGCACGAAAATAATCACCATTTTAGCTCAGTAGCGTACCTTCAAAGCAACGGCCAGGCAGAAGCCTCTAACAAAACAATAGCCGTAGGCCTTAAAAAGAGGCTAAAAAAGGCAAAAGGCGCTTGGGTGGATGAGCTTCCTCATGTTCTATAGGCATATCGTACCACACTTAGGAGACCAATCAAGGAAATACCCTTTGTGCTCACATACGGAATGGAAGCTATCATACCACTTGAAACTAGCCTCCCGATCATAAGAACGAGAGTGGTCGACCAAGAACTAAATGTTAATGTCCTTCACGCTGAACTCGACCTGGTAGACGAGCGAAAGGAATAATCCATGATCAATATGGAATCATACCAAAATTAGTTGGCAAAGTAGTACAATAAGGGGGTTAATCTAAGGAAATTCCAAGTGGGGGATTATGTCCTCAGGAAAGTTCTCGGCAACATCATAAGGCCATCGGACGACAAGCTGAGGCACAAATGGAAGGGACCATTCAAAGTAATCAGAGATGATCTACAGGGATCCTATCACTTAGAAATAATGAATGGTATAGAGATACCAAGAGCATGGAATGTGGCCAACCTCAAGAAGTTCTACTTTTAGTCTTACTTTGTAGCATTTAATTTTTGTAAATTTTCATTTCAAAGATTACGTTGCTCGCATTAAATTATTTCGATTATGAATAAAGGCCCTTCTTTCCTTACTTAGCTCAATATCTTAATCATCTAGTTAATTTACATTGTTCGAAAGCAACAGGGTCATAATTGTCACTAATCTTTGAAAGTGCCAATCAGGCTTTAACTAAATTATAATAGTAATTTGCCTTATTATAATTAAAATTAAAGTCCTCGGGATCTTGTTAATGTCGACACAAGAGACCTCATGACTTGCTCAGGTAAGCTAAAATCCCTACGGTGTATCCTTAGGCAGTATACCAACTTTGTTTGGTAAAATAAAATCCTGAACGGGTGGATAACCCATAAGACCAGGTGCATTTTTGTCATTATCTCTTCTAGCCCTAAGGGGGTGTGATGACATGACCTAAAAGGTAAGAAAGACAAATATAACACATACAAGTCATAATGGAATGGAAAAATGAAAAAAATTAGTATTAACTCGATTCTTCGGGAATATCCGATTACAAAAAGTACGAATTAAGAAATAATTAAAAATATATAAAAAATTGTTACAACAGTTTATGGTCTGCTGGCTAAAACCTCTCGATCGAATTTTTGTGATTTTCGTTAGGATCAGGCTGGTACTCATCATCGCTATCATTACCTTCAAGGTAGCTCTAAACAAGCTAAAGAGGAATGGCATCCAAGGGGACCCATGTCTCATCTTGTCCAAAAGGAGCTTGCCGGTACGCTGGACACTCAATGTGGTTGTGTCCATCCAGAGGGGGGTCCGAGGAGGGCCTCCCCTTTAATTTTTTCTGGAGTGAACGCGGGATTACGCCCTTTCTTGAGGCACTCGATGTTAATGTGCGATTATATGCAGAGATAGAGTCGCGGGCCTATTTTACACAAAATAGGCAAAAGAAATGTTGCCACGTCAAGAGAATGAGATCAAGGACAATCCTCATGCTTGCGAAACCAAGTAGTTTAAGGATACGGAGACTAAGTTACGGAATGGAAAGGTGTTAGTCACCCATATTTCCCTTTTAGTCTCTCGTGAGCATGTGTTATCTTCTAATGTTAGACTCTATGAAGTGTGTGCTTATGTGCATAGTATAAATGCAGAATGGAATTGCTTAACTCGTGTTATGGACAAAGGAAGAGTGAGTTCATACTTAGGAGTGTTACCAAAATAGTAATTCAAAATATAATGTCTAAGTACTTGCCAATTAACAAGTCATTATAGAAGAACGAATGCATAGATCGGACAAGACACACGCATGCGAACATATAAAATCCATTAAGAATATAGGATAAAAAGGTAACAAACATGTATAAGGGGGTCCTCGAGTCTAGGGATTTACCCATGATGCCTACGTAGCCCAAGTGGCATCATAGTCCACGTAGTTCGAAAATAATGTAGGGTGGTGTTTATCCCATAAATCCAAATAGGGGATTTCTCTTATATGTGTGTGTAGAGATAAACGTGCTTCAAGTGTGAGGATGTGTAGTGAGAATCCATCTTTTAAAATTTATAGGTAAACCCTCTTTTTCTCATTGTTCATTTTTTTAATGAAAATAAAGTATGTGCAAGTACTAATAATAAAGGTTTAAGATTAAGGTATTTGTTGTGATGAAATGAAGCGCTAAAGTAGAAATAAAGAAATTAATGCTAAAATAATAGAATTTAAAGAAAAGGGTGGAGAATTTGACCTCCTTATGAAGACTTGGAGTGGATCTTGATTGTAGATACACTGATATCACAATGAAGTGATGGTGATATGAGGATATGGGTGAGAATTTACTCAATGGATTAAGAAAAGGATGGAAGGAATGTGGGAAATAGGCTTTTTAAGAGGGGAACAACTCCGAATTTGAGAGAATCTTCTCTGAATTGCTGAGAAGGATCTTCAGGGGTCCCTTTCAAAGTGAGGTCATGGACTCTATTTATAGGGAAAAGTGGTTTACTGATTGGAAGGGTCCTTTACCAGCTTCTCAACATAAAACCCAAGACACAGTGCCGATAGGTACGGTCTTAAGGATGACATTCGGCAGTCTGGGATAGGCTTTTAAAAAAAATGATTGTAAAATGCAAACCGTAAGTCAGAATCACGCACGGGGTGGACCATTATAAGGGGTATTCAGATCCCCTTAAGAATCCAAAGAGCAACTCATTGGTTCGTGAGCTGACTAACGTGAAACATGGCCCAGAAGCTCCCATTAGTCACCAGGCAGGAACGTTGTGGAGGAAAGCAGACCGTTCATTCGAATGGTAAGGTCGATTCACCCACGGGATGGACCATTGGAAAAGGTATTCCGTTACCTTAAATATTTCATTTACCTTCATTTGGTTCAGAGATTTTACCAAAGTCAAATGGGCCCAAAAATGCTTGGTGACCCTTGAAAGTAAAATGGATCATTTATCTGTAATGTAAGGTTGATTCGCGCGTGGGGCAGATCGTTGGAAAGTATATTTAGATCCCTTATAGTATTATTCAGTTTAATTTAAATGGAAGAGTTGATCAGGGTCAAATGGGGCCCAGGATCGCCCGGTGGCCTTCATATCAGTTTTTGGGATAAAACGAATCGTTCATCCAAATTGTAAGGCCAATTTTCATACAAATTGTACCTTTGAAAAGGAGATTCAGAACCCTTCAAATATTCATTGAGATTATGATCATAAGAGAAAGTTAATAGGGGTTAAAAAGGGCTCGAGAGTTCTCGGTGGCCTCCAAATTAGTTTTTGATTATAAAATGGAGCATTTGTCCAACTCGTACGGTAGATTTGTGCACAGAGCAGACCATTGGAAAAGGGATTCAGAGCCCTTCGAAGATTCATTGAGATTCCACTTAAACCAAAAAGTTGATCGGAGTTAAATGGGGCTTGAGAGCGTCGGGTGGCCTCTAGATCAATTTTTGCTAGTAAAATGGACCATTCGTTCGAACTGTAATGCTGACTAGTACATGGGATAAACTATTGGAAAGGGGACTCAGAGCCCTTTAAATATTAATTAAGATTTCTCTTAGATGAGAAAGTTATTCGGAGTCAAATAAGTCCCGAGAGTGCCCGGTGGCTTCTAGATAGGTACTCGGAGTATGACCTAGGGTTTGTGGTGAACGAGTGGGTGATAGGGACCTAAGGAGGTTCTTAGGGGGTCCTATGATAGGGTATCTACAGTTGTACATATACCAGAACTGGAAATCTTTAGGTTCTTTGACAACCTTTAGTGCATTCATCCAGCCATGCTTATAGGCCATGTCTTGAGGCATTCAGCCACCCCTCGTCATAACTTGTCACTGAGGCTGCTCAGGGACCCATCTGAAATAAGTACCAAAGCTTTTTGACATCTTAGTTTAACCCCTTTATCACTATGTTTCTCCTTTGCACCTTTTCCACGGCCTAGAAAAGTTTCTTCTTTAGGTCATTATTTTTTGACTGGACTAGAGCGCTAACCTCCCCCACATCCTTGTATTCAAACAGCTAGGTCTTTAAGTAATTTATTTCTTGCTGCATGGAGGGGACGACATCCTCTAAGTCATTAAGATTGTCCTTTAGCTTGGTAACCAAGGTTGAATGGTCCTTCTAGGACTCAGTAATTTTCTTTAAAGCCTTACAGGTAGTTAAAAATGCTTAGAGATCTTGCGCGCTAGCATCCTACCCCAGCACATTGTCTAAGTTATTGGAAGATGGAATTTCTTCGTTAATAGGCTATAATATCAAAGCAAAACGGGAAATAATTTATTAAAAATGCTAAAATCGGCACACTCAAAGTAAGCAGAATACTGTTTTCATTCTTAAAAATAAAGGCAAAGCCATTTATAGTCCAACATATAAGGGAAACAAAAAGAGTACAAAGTACAAACAAAAAAGAAAAACCCTAAAGACTACGGGCTTCACTTCTTCACCTACTCATCAGTACCAGTCCCCTTCTCCTTGTTCTCTACCTCCTTGGCCTGGTCAACAGGGTTGTTGGTGGAAGGAACTTCATCAGCCTTTAAGGGGGGGGGGGGGACCTGGATGGTGTTCACCAAACATCTCGAACTCGATAGAGACTCTAGCTTTTGCTAAGGCCTGATCCCAGCCATTTTTAAAGTTAGGCTTGCAAGCATAGGCTATTTGGATCTTCGTGCCAGTGTAGGACTCATTCCAACCTTATTCGAAACTAGAATCTTACGCAAAAGGGATCTGAGCCACTTCAGTAGCCAGTCGAGAATTTTTTATTTTTAAGCGAGTATTTTCCCCCTTCAATAGACTATTCTCAGTCTTCAGGGAGGCCATGGCCTCGATGATGGACTTCTTCTCTTTCTTATGGGCCTCCATAGACATGTACTCCTCAAATTTTTGGAGGTACTCATTCAACTCATCATTTAACTTTGACTTGTTAGCGTGACCATTCAATAGGATGGTAAACTCTGGCATAAATGGTAAGACGAAGCAAACAAATAAGTATTAGAAAAATTAAAAAGTATCAACCAATTAGACCACAAAGAGTAGAAATGAAAAAAAAGGAATAATATTCTCACCAATGAAAGAGTTTGAGAAGCATGGGGGGAAAGCTGCTTAGGTCCCAGCATCCTCAATCGCTCGTGATCACTGGCGAGCACGACCCCCCTTAGCAGGCCTGGGGCCAAATATGGATTCTGAGCCACGGATTGGGCCTAGGGGATATTGGATAAAGAGGGAGAGAGCTCACTTTGGTTACCAAAAACCTCAGATGATATATTCAGGGACTCAGTGCGCACGCTTATCTCAAGCCAAGGTAGTTCCTTGACTGATTCAACCATTGCAAAATTACAAAACCACAAATACAGTCCATATGCCAAAATGAAGGTGGAGTTATTTTTCAAAACCTAGAGATAACTTAATAAAAATCAGTACCTTTTTAGTGGACATATACAATTTGTTGAACTACATATATTTGTGTGTTATGGGATTGGCATCTTTACACTCATTCTTTAGTTGCTTTCAAAAATCCTTTTAATCGTGATTAATTTGTACTCAAAATTTTAATAATAATAATAATAATTTACACAGTAACATTTCTTGAACTTTCCTCCAGTAACTTTTCTTGAACTTTCCTCGAACTTTCTAGAAAAATTCTAACATGTGTTTTATGAAGAAAGTTTTCCCGAGGAATAATTTTATTATAATTTATCACTAACTTTTCTTCTTTAGAGAAAACCAAATACAACAAAAAGTATTCTTAAAATTTATTTTCCTTTTAACCTTTTCTTAACAAAGGAAGGAACCTAAAAGGAATTACAAAGAATTGATTGTAGATATTTTAATTGAGGTAACTACCCGTAAACCTCGAAACAAATTGCAATTTCCCTTCTTTTTTATGTGAATATGATTGTTGATACGAGAAATTTCCCATAAGTCATTATCATATCAGCAAGTCAAGTAAAGAATATAAATAAAACAAGTAAAGAGACATGAACACTACATATAGACTGGTTCGGCTATAAAAGAGCCTACGTCCACTTTTGTGCCACCCTCTCATTATATTCATATCGTTGATGTACAAGTTTACAATGCTATAAGGGGCATATAAGATAGGTGTGAGAGAAGAATACATGACTGTAGAGGTTCCGTGAGTGCCGGAGATATGACCACGATATAGGTGAGTAGCCCCAAGCTATATGTTAAGGTTATGTAGAGACAATTTGGCAAGGCTTCGCCAGGTATTGTAGAATCTGAACCGAGCCCCCCATATCTTGAGGTGTGGACCTCTATTTATAGGAGGATCATGTTTTGTGTTATTAATGTAATGGATTAGGGCTGCGGCCTGTTAGTGAGCAGAATAGGGCCGCACCCTGCAATATGTTAAGTTGGGAGCGGCACCCTATACTGTACAGGCTGCGTCCTGTTAGCGCGGCTGGAAATGTAGGTGCCGCACCCTGTGATGATTGGGCCCGCAGCCTACAAGCTTCTGTTGAGTGAATACCTCTGTAGGGTGCTGTATTTTCACTATCAATAATCCCCCAAGTTGTAGTGGCTAGAGATTTGCGATTGGGGCTGTGACTGAGTAGTCATATACTCTCAAGGTGCCGCGGTACTTCCAAGGCCACACTTCATCTTCCCACGCCCTCTTATATAAATTGTTCTGGCCGTGGACTTCATTATGTTTCCAAAATCCTTGAGAGCAAATAGAAAGTTGAACTCTATCCATTTCTTCCCTTGATCTGCGTGTGGTGGTTCTGAGGCGGTTTGAGGCTGAGCATCGTTAGTTTCTCCATTTCCAGGTAAGTTTCCAACCAACAATCTCTTTAATAGCTTTTTCAGTTCATAATTCATCCTCTGAACTTCTGAATTTCTGTATTTGTGAATCTCTCGATCTTGAATTATGTCTGCTTCTTTCTGAACTCGTATTAGATTTTTCTGGATTATATCTTCCATATCTATTTTTTGGGGGAAAAACAAACTGCTTGATAGAAACTTAAGGTTTTGATTGAATAATTTGCTAATTTCCAAGAATTGAACACATCTTAATGATAAATAATTATAATTTTTTCCAAATTGTTCTTTGAATCAATCTTCATATGATGAAATGAACCCTTAATCTTCTATTTCTTGGATCATATGTCATGTATTTGTGTTGAATCGCATTGAAATCATATAAATGTTCTTGATGCTTATAGGCAAACCTTTCACATTCGGGGTCTTCAATCTTGGAATGAAGTAACATTAGATACTAAACTGTTTGAGTGAGTGGTCGAGGCATGATAAAATACCCCTTTAGTAATATAGGGCTGCCCTTAATCCATGCAACATTCCAACATTGTTATAAGCCCTAGTTGCGGCCAGTGGTAAGTGATGGTTGTGGTCTGTAGCCTCTTTTTGATAGGGTAATCGCTTAGGTTCTTAGATTTAACCCCGCGACATTTTAGCCCGTAGTTATATGACTACGGCATGCCAAAAATCGTTTGCATATTTCCCCTAAAATAATATTCCGCAGCGATAATCAATTTCTACGGTTTTAGAACCCAATACTTAAATATACATCATTATTCCTGTTGCAGTCTATGAGAGGCCTTAGGACCATATTGGCTACGGTGCCAAACTACGAACTCTCTTCTTTTCAGGTACTACTGCAGCCATATGAACTTTGACCCAGAAGAATTTCTGAGAGGCTTTTAGAATAAACATTTTGGTGCCTCTCCTCCTGAACTTCCTTCAGTGCCTCCTTGGAAGTCAGTAGTGCCTTGCCAACTGAATAATTGCCCCAATTGCGTGGTACTAGACTGAGATTCAGATTCTGCGGTTATGGAGGAAGAGGCCAATTCTAGTAACCAACCAATGGACGTAGATAATAATGCTGCGGCATTGGGTACATCTAACGTTAGGGACGAACCTGCTTGCACATCTGGGAGGGCTGATAGACCTCTTGATGCACTTAGCATTCGCAGCACGATAACCCAAAAATGGGTTGATCAGGTAGCTGAGGCCTTTGAATTTCCAGAGAACCTGATGTGCTCAGCACCTACCGTAGAACAAAGACCATGCATAGCGCTTGCTGATGATGGAGTCTGCTTCCCCTTGCACGCCTTCATTTATGGGCTGTGACTGCCTGTCCCTGTTACCATTAGGAGGATTTTCCAAAAAATGAGGCTAGCCCCAGCCCAATTAGATCCCAATGGCTGGAGGGCCGTTCTTCCAACTGTTTTACTATGGGAGAATCAATTTAAGAGGGACATTACTCCCGCGGAGTTTTTCCACTTTTATCGTCCCAAGGAAAATTTCGTAATGTTTACGGGGTACTACTACTTCTCAGTCCGCGGCAGGGATGAGACCCTTTACTCTGGGAGACCTACCAGTGTAAAGAACTCGAAGGGGAAATACTTCTACATATCTGGCGAAGGGTGGGAGATTCACCCTGAGGAGAGTGAGCGAGAGAGATCATTTAGGATGTCGCGACAATGGGGGTGTCCCTCCAAGATAGGTATTTTTTCAATTATAGCCATGTCCCCTCTATATAATTGCCTATTATTCTCCACTTTGCTTCTGTACTAACCTTTGTATTTTTTCTGCAGTTCTTAATAATTTGCAATTGAGTAGGCGGTAAGAGAAAAGAGTTGCCAAGGCCGCTGCAGTTCCTGTTGAGGAGAAGAAATTCAGCGTACTTGTAACTTCTACCTCTGTATTTGAAGCGGGCTACTTCCCCAGCAAATCAATACCGAAAAATATGGCCATAGAAGGTAATAACTGTCAATAATTTATTCCGTGACAATTATTTATAAAAATTCATATATTTACCCTTTCATTTCTTCTTTTAGGCGAGGAAGTTGATAGGGAGCTCTTGGCTACCCAACTGGCATAGATGGATGAGGACACAATTGTCCTCAATAACACTGCTAGGCATAGGAAGAGGAAGAGGAAGAGGAAGAGGAAGAGGAAGAGGTACAAGACCGAGGCTCCTACCGCGGTCCCTTCTAGTGACCAAATTCCACCTGCCGTGACCCAAAATCAAGCTACGGAACAGACTATCCCTGCCGCACACCAACTCCAAGTTGAGGAGTTGGGCTTTCGATGATGATATTGGGGACAATTTAGCCACGACAGGGCTGATGTCAACGTCCGAGGGTCCAAACCATTCAAATTCTCCCCCACCACCAATTATTGCATTCAATACCAATCTGGTACCTCCTCAGTACCGCGCCGGTGTGGATCTTGATGGCCGTCCGCGGCCCCAACTTAGGCATCCCAACCCTGAATCCTCTTGGGACACAACCGCCAGGGCTACCCGCAGGATGAAGAGGGTCCAAGATGCCACGGACCTTGATAGACTTGCGGATGAAGACCATGATGACTTGGAGGATTATGGTCTCCTCAGTATTTTGAGGGTAAGTGCAAGTACCTTCTCATCTCCATTTTTACATTCCGTATCTTGCTTCTAACTTCTCTCTTTTCAGGTCGCGGACATCATAATTTCTCATAAAAGGAAGTATGAGGCCTTATACAAACTAAAAGAGGCTGCGGAGAGGGCACATGCCGCTGATCTGGAAAGTGAAAGGAATTTTTCATTTGAAGATGGAAAAAAGTCTATCGCCGCATCTCTTCAGGCAGCTCAGATGAACCTTGAAGCTGTCGTCAAAGAGAAGGAGGAAGCTGAGGAAAATTTTAAGCAAGCTGCGGAATCCCTCAAGGTCTCCCAATCACAGGCTGTGGAAGTTGCACAAGATGCAGAATTTTCTAGTAGCAATCCATATTGAGTTCTAAATTAAAATTTTGGGACCCTTGGAGAAGTCTATTAGTTGCTTCCTAAGGTTATCTGGATTTTTGACAAAGGCTGAAAGGACCACCTACTCTCTTGGCCCAAGCGAAGAGGTCTAACCGATTATAGTCACACTTTAATGATCTAATAGGCACTGAGACACCCTTTGAAAGTGGAAGTAGGACCTTAGTAGAGGTTAGAAACACTTTAAATACTTTTCTTACACTTTGACGCTCCTCCCATATTATAAGTCTAAGGTCACTTATAATTTCAATACCCACCAATTTGGCTATTTATTTCAAATACAAGTCTTACTCTCGTCATGATACCAATTAACATCGTTTTGCCCCGTTCCTTTAAGAAAATTGAGGCTCAGAAAAAAGAGACCCAAGAGAAGTTAGCTAACATTCTTAGTTGTCTTCTTTTACCCCAGAAGTAGAAGATCCAATTGTATGAACATAGTGGTACTGAAGAGAACTTACATTCCTATTAAGGACCTATTATCAATTTACAAAGATCAATAGTAAGGAGTTTTTGACCAAACATCACTATATATCATGGAGAAGGGGTGAGATGATTTGTGTGGTTGAATTGGATAGGAATTATAACCATGCTTGAATAATTGACAAATTTCACACTGAAAAACATCAACGACAATGACACAACATAACATCACTATCTTTATTAGAACGAAAAATAAACAGAAACCTATTTCCACAAACTATTGTTTGAGGTTATCTTTCGAGATAATCAGTAACTTTGAAGATATAGAGTCCCGAACACATCTCAGCGTTGCCAATCATCTTCCTCGAATCCAAATCCCAAAAAACACAATGGTTGGGGAAAAATTTCCATCATTCTAACCAAGTTTCAAACAACATGCAACAAAATTTAACTTTTCAAAAACCTCACAACATTCAAAAGCCTCACTGAAATAAATCGACAAGACCACAAAATGCAACATAATTTAGAATTTAAAACATACATAGATATGTAAAACGTGGAGATCAAAGACAATCTCATTTATTCATTAATAAAACTCCAACATTATTCTGTAATTGACATCAAACTATGGGACCAAAGGCTTGGACATGGTTGAGACGTGATCACAAAAGCCACGGAGAATATTCCCTTCTTTGGCTGTGAATCCGATGGAGCCGAGCAAGGTAGGCCAGCAATCGCGTTGGATGGTCTGAATTGTGTTGCAATATCCCGCCCCAACATTTGTATCTCCATTCATGAAAAATAGTATGAGCTCGCTCGAACATGCTTGAAGCTCGAACATGCTTCAAGTTTAGCGTGGTTTCCAATATGATCTTTAAAGTTTTAATTGTTTTAATCTTAACCCTGGATTTAAATAAGTCATGCAATGTCAACCTTAATGCGAAATTCATCCAAATAAATTAACTAAATTGTATTGTATCACCATAACAAATGATGTAGCCTTTTTTTTAACAAATGATGTAGCTAACACTTCCAAAGTATCGAACTATTTTATGTGATGTATATTTTCCCCCCTTCTTTAATTTCTTATAATCATTGTATGAAAATTTTAAAAACTAAAACTTAAAGTTTGAGGCCGATCTCAATTCAACTCCTGATGTTTCAATTCAAAAACATTCTATTAGTGTTTTAATGTTAACCATAAGTATAAGTCCGATTGAAGAACCAAAAAGAATGAGTGATTACTTTCCCCGTGTCCAACCATACATAGTGGCAGAGTCACAGTGTCGCCGCGGTGGGCTAGTGCTCAATCCGGGATTTGAAAAATAAATTGTATATATACTAACTCAATCCAAACTCTATCTAGGTGTACAAAATCAGGAGAACTTCATTGTTATTTAGTATTTGATAAGGGATCTTTTTGATACAATAGTAGATATTTTTTTTTATCTCTACTAACCGTGTTACTTTCTCTATCTCAATCATTTCAACTAGCATTTTTTGATTACAAGTGAGTAATAAACAACAATTGAGTAACAACCAAAACGATGTGTACCTTAGAGTCCCTTATTCATTTTTAAAATTTGAAGATTTATAGTATATTTGTAACTAACTTGAGAGGAAAAATATAGCTACCATAATTTGTTTACACTTTGACTCAATTAAAATTTGATTGTGATATTAGTTTAGTTAATAATATTTGATTGAATACTTTTGAAAATGTAAAAATAAATCTAAAAAGTTCATAGGGGCTCCCCCCCCCCCCGAACGTCCATCAATTTTAAAAAACTTTGCATTTTCAAGTTCGTCGAGTGACCCACCGAATGACATTTCTTGGCTCCGCCACTGCCCATACATGAGTCAAACTTCGTGCCATTTTTACATCAACAAATCCCAACTATGTCGTACAAAATTTTATTTCAAAATGTTACACGTATAAGTTCAAATCAAAAGCTAGGATTTAATTCATAATATGGTTTTGCAAGAAATGGACATAAATCTATTTGTGAAAAGATGGCAGTGGTAAGATGACTAAGTAATAATCTAGAAAGGAGTTTAAAGGTTCCAAAACTTTGCGTATTTATCCAATTCATCTCATTTTTCTCCTTTTTGTAATCGTCATGCAACATGTCTAATTTGCATAAAAACAGAAAACACATTAAAATAAACCATAATATGTTTTTTTGGGTTTTAGGATATTAGAAGATAAAGTGAATTCATATTCAATTATTGAAATATCTAATTGTAGAAAACTAACAAACAAGATGGATTATATTAAGTCTAGAGTTGGATGTTCTTTTCATGAGAGAGAATTTGACATTGCAAGAAATTTGGGTTAGAGTGAAAAAAGAAAGTTATCATCAAATCTTTAAAATTTACCACTAAATAGATTTAGTGATGACTTTCATTCATCCCATACAGTAATCAGTGTGGGATAGTTGCGAAATTTAGATAGTGATGGGAAGTAAAAATCATCGCTAATAAAAAGCCCTATTAGTGACAAACATCAAGTTATCACTACATTTTTGGTATTACTCACGAAGAATGTCGACACCAAATGACCTTTTGTCACTAAAATGAGTAAAATTGTCCAAAAAAACATACTTAAATACATGTTATTTTCGACGCACTCGTATATTAGTGACAATTGTTTTGCTAGTTTTTTGTGATACTTCAAGATTGTGACTAATGTGACAAGTTTTATCTTGTCACTAATTACAAAATTCAATCTTAAATTTTTTAATTACACAATGAAATTTGAAAATATTATATTATATAAAGAGAATCTAGTACATTATTTTCCAATCCCAACAAAAAAATAATAGATTAATGGCAACTATTTCGAACAAAAACTAATGCATTAGTTTTTCACTATGCTCCCAACAAAAACTACTGCCAAGATTTTTCGCATAAATTTTAAATTAATCTACATTACTATATATATACTTATATATATATATATATATATATATATATATATATATATATATATATATATATATATATATATTTGTAAATGCGATATTCAAGCTCTTATTATTTAAATGATATTCGACACATGCGAAAAGCATTGCATATGTGTAGCCACGAATAAATAATAATCAATACTCTCTATGACTCGAATGGGTGGTTTATTTATCAAATAATAAGCACACTTTTTATATAAACACAACCATTCCAAAAAGAAACGACATTTGATGACTCAACTATTCATGATATCCATTTTCTTTTCACAATGAATATGAAAATATTTAAATATTTTATCTCCCAATTAAATTATTATATTGCATTATTGATTTAACGCCAACACAACTACCAACTGTACTCATCATCGCCAACTACATCCATCACTACTACTCATTGGCTAGCCATTAGCTTTCGATGCCACCGTTGACAACCACCAACTTAACCGCCATTCGAGTGTCACCAACAACCGTCGATTCCTGCAATAGGTTAGAGAGATAATATATATATATATATATAGAGAGAGAGAGAGAGAGAGAAAGAGAGAGAGAGAGAGAGAGAGAGAGAGAGAGAGAGACTTGAGGGAGGAATAAATATGTGAAATGTTGGCTAAGAATTATCCAACCCATGAATTTAACTGCAACAAGGAGACTTTTACTGCAACGAAGCTTGTCACAGAAAGGTACAATGCTTTGAGGATGTCTGGATGGGTGCTAATAATTCCACCCAAAAATATCTCCAAAACACCACAAATAAATTAAATATATACTTCACTAATAACACCCAAAAGTGTTGTACCTTTTTATTTAATAAAAATATCTAAAACACCCCTAAAAAAATGGCAAACCCAGTGCATAAGGCTCCCGCCACTGCGAGGTACTGGGGGATTGGATGTACGCAGCCTTACCCCTGCATACGCAGAGAGGCTGTTTTTGTGACTTGAAGCCGTGACCTCCAGGTCACAACGGGGACAACCTTACCGTTGCGCCCTAGTCCACCCCTAAAACACCCCTAAATAATAATAAGAAAATTAACATACACGGTTAATCAAATCCAAACTCTTCACATCCCACCGAACCAAACACTTCCATGGTTAAACCTAGCCATTTTTCACCCTCTTTATTTGTGCAAAAAGCATATTTTTTGTTATTTTTTTGTGTGTCATCATGGGATTTTTTAATACAGAAAAAGTGGTTGGAAAAGGATACATTGCCATGGGTGAAGTAAAAAAGTTGATTTTGAAACTTCTCAAAAGTTGAACATCCATTGTTCCTTAGATAAATTTGAGGTATTAAGACACCTCTACATACTTTTTATTGTCTAAACCTACTGGATATAGTTTACCTATGGTCGTCCGTCGATGTGGCAAAAACTTTAACAGCACGAAAATGTATTGGGAGCAAAAAAGAACAATTTAGAGGTGGCATCTCTTTGTTTGAATGGTGGCGGGCAATATTGACTACCAGTAACTTACACTTTAAGGCACATTACTCTGCCAAATAGTAATTTACACTTAAAGGTATAAATCCCCTTGCTTATCTAGAATCTCTTAGCACTGCATGCACTGTCTTCAATTTCGATCAACTAAATGGTCATCTCAATCTGAATTTGCATCTGAATGGCAGTACCAACATCATTTTATGTTTCTCGATTGCCAATGCTAGTTTAAATGGCTTGTCTTTTGTGTAGGAGGATGATGAAGAAGAGGACGATGACGAATAATCACAGGTGTAATCTACATCACGTACTTATCTTCTCATAGTTCCATATTTAGTTATGCACGGTGTTTTAGTTTATTAGTCTTGCATTTTCGTTACGTATATAATTTAGGAATGAGGTTATTTCTATGTTGCTACATTATAAAACTGTAATGGTCGACGTACTCCAATAGACGATGAGTCACTTTAGATTACACATTTATGATTACATGTGTGTCAATGGCATAAGAATTTACTAGTCTTTGTGTTATTTACTCATTTGTGATTACACATTTACTAAGGTTGATTTTGTTCAACAGGTTCTTATTGAAAAATATGAAGATTAATTTTGGGAGAATGAAGTCTACTTTTGCAAGGGATGTAATGAAGACTACTTTTGGGAGAATAATATGTGTAGAACTTTATTGATGTTAGACTTCGTTTCAATTTTGTGGTTAAAAGCTAGGTGGTTCATCTTGTACAATATTTTATTTTGGGAATGTTAATGGTCATGAACGAAATATAATTTTGAATTGGTTTATTATCATCGAAATGTAGTGTCATTCATTTTGTCACGTGTGTTTTTGAATTATGTTTTGAGTGAAATTTGTGGGAATTGGTTCTGCATTGCAATTTGTTCAGCACACGAGTTATTACTAGTGTATTCATAACTATTTGTTTAATAAGAAACTATTTTTTTTAAAAATATAATGATATCATTAACGTTCTTTAACCGTTACAAACAAAAACATCTATTACAAATATATGACACTCCAATCCATTAAAATTTATTTTGTAACCGTTTTATCTATTACAAATTCTATATTTATAACGGGTGATAACCATTACAATTTAGTAAATCCATTACTAATACATGTGATGTGTACTGATGCCAAATCCGTTACAAAATAAATTACTACGGTTTAATTTGTTACAAATATTAAATTTGTAACGGATTTTGTCTGTTACAAATTTCGTTAGTAAAATAAATAATGCCAATTTTCTAACGGATTTAATCTGTTACCAATATTTTTTGTAATGATTTTTTCCCGTTACAATTGGCCTATTTTGGTGTAGTGTTTGTGGAATATTCTTTTTCCATATATGTTTCCACTCATTATGCCAGGGGAGGTTTAGGTCCCTGCCATCTTGCTCTGTATAGCAGGTGATTCTTATTAAAAATAGTTTTTTGTAAAAAAATATATTTTTTTACTAAAATTATAAAAAAATTTAGTTATTTTTCAAATATACTTATTTTAATTGAAGGTAAGAAAGTGAAAATTTAAATTTTATAAATGTAAAGGTAAGATTGGTATTTAAAATAAAAATGGAGTGAGAGTAAATGTAAGGGTATAATTGGTATTGAAAATAAAAAAGGAGTGTTAGAAGATTATGGGGAGTACCAATAGCCGACCCCTATTTTCTAATGTGAATAGGTTCGATTTTGAACAATTGGGATATAGTAGGTTATAATTGGGATATAGTAGGTTATAATTGATGTTGAATGCTTTACTCAGTTGCTTTACATTGTGTAGTGATGATGTTCCACACCATAATTTAAACTGCACCTTCATAAGAGATAACCCGTTTTGTTAAGTGCGTATATTGACCCTTTTTTAACAACATCAGTAAAATAGTTATTTTACACAACAGTGTTTGTATAATTAATTCTAACATCCATTGTACCTTCTAATATAAAATACTCTTTTATAATGTCACGGAACAAATTATCAAAAAAAATTAAAGAGTCAAAAGATTAAAAAAATTAAATTACTCTTTTATAATGTCATTAAAAATTAAAATACTCTTTTATAATGTCATTAAAAAGATTAAAAAAAATTATCACTATAGATTTGAAGAAAAGTCAAAAACAAAAGTAGTATACCCAATGTCAAAAAAAGGAAAAAAAAACAATGAGTTCCTTGTGTAATCAGCTAACAGTTATCTCAAGCTCCCTGTGCAATGTTTTTTTTACCCACATAAAGTTTTATCAAAATCAAGAGGAAATTATTAGAAAAATGAACCAGATCTCTGCTTGGAATCGAATCTGAACCGAATCTCTGCAGGAAAATGAAAAATAGATGATGAAACCAAAGAAAAAACACAATTTTTTGACATGGGAGAGGCTTGAGGTTCTTGACATGGTAACAATAATCGCAAAAAAACCTTTATTGCACATTAACAAATGTGTATACTTGTACCTTCAAAGCTTCATGTCCACTCTATCACACGGATAGTCACAAAGTATATTTTTCTTCCAAAGCAAAGACTTTTTTTTCCTCTGAACGAAAAGAAGACGATACATTCACCTTATCTACCTTGGTCCGGCAAGGGAGTTGCCGTCGCCTTCTTCGATGGACCATTAAAAAAAACCATAAAGTCCGCCATTTTGGGTACAAACGTTCAAAGACCTCCATTTCTGATCAAAACATTTTTTCAATGAAACCCCCATTTTCGATCGAAAAGCTGACTGGTCTCGCACCATGAGGCTAGAGTTTGACCTACGACATACCAAAACCAAAAAATCATGTCATTATGAGGTTTAAATAAATGCTTGAAACCAAAAAAACTTGCAACAAATTAGCCCAACTTAAAAACCCACACCTATTACAAAAATTCATCATGGACTGAGAGCTTTTTTTTCTTCCTCATTGTCAGACAAAACCATCTCCTATGGAACCTGTTGAAAAAGCATATAAAAAACGAATATAAGAGGAAATAATGAAACAAAATTGTAAACACAGTTAATAACTTAAAAGACTAATATAAACACACATAGACAAAGATTACCTTAGAAGATATAAATCGTTAGGAGCTATAGTAGATCGTTGAGTGTGTGAAATAAGAGAGAGAAGAAGATAGATGGGTTGTGTGTGAAAGTGTGTACAAATTTATTAAAGGGGCTTCGGTAGAGTTGAAAAGAGGGCTAATAGTTAAGGGTTACCCAAATACCCAAAATTATGAATTAAAGTGATGTTTCATAAAGAGAAAAAAGAGGGAAACTAAAAAATAGATTGGTATATTTGTAAAGATAGAATGATAACACTTTAGATTTTGCCACGTCACAATGTTTAGATGGTGACATGGCACAATCTGAGACCCTTAGATTGCACCCAAAAATTTAATCTCAACCGTTGATATTTTGGAACAGTAAAACATCCTCCTCTCACATTATATATATATATATATATATATATATATATATATATATAGAGAGAGAGAGAGAGAGAGAGCAGATCAAGTGAGGTCCAATTTTTTAAAATAGTAAAAAAATATTTTGGGGTTGATTTTTTTTTTATGGTTTTTAAACATTTCAGTAGGATCGTAAAAAAACAATCAACTAAAAATGAATTTTTTTTACTATTTTAAAAAAATCGATCAAACTTTGTCAGTTTTTAACAGCTTAAAAATAACTTAAAAACTAACATAGTTTAACTGATTTGTTTAAAATAGCAAAAAAACTTATTTTGAGTTGATTATTTTTTTATGGTCCTATCGAAATGTTTAAAAACTAATTAAAAAAAATCAACTCAATTTTTTTTTTACTATTTTAAAAAAATGGACTTTATTCAGGATCCTCAAACCGAGACCTCACTTGATCCTTTCCCTATATATATATATATATATGTGTGTGTGTGTGTGTGTGTGCATGTGTGTGTGTACGTGTGTGTGTGTGTGTGTGTGTGTGTGTGTGTGTGTGTGTGTGTCTATATAATGATATTGCATGTATAAATTATAATAAAATTATATAGATACCTAAATTGATAATATTTGTCAATACATATGTGTTATATGTATATTTTATATTATTCGATATATTAATAATACATGTAGAAAATATACATAAGTATCATGCATCTATTGATTATATTTTTTAACATATGTCTTCGTATATTATATAATTTAATAATATAAATATACGCAACTTTGAGTATATATATATATATATTTTATTATTTATAAGAATTACACACATATTAATGTATTATGCATTTATATTATATATTAAAGTATAAATGCATTAAAATATTATGAATGAATAATTCCGAGTTAAAAAATAAAAAACAAAAGCTATAAAACAGTATTTTATTATTTTCTGAAAAACTCGATTATAACATAGAAATATTATAATTCGGAGTTTCAAAACAGATTGCTAGAGGCAATTTTTTTATTAGAATTGTATTTAAACACATAAAACATAATTGTAATTACAAACCAAATACGCCCTAAAGGAATTTTTACAAATTTTAAACATTAAAGTAATTTTGATATATTTTCAACACTTAGATCCACTATTTCTCTTCTTGTAGAAGTTCATGCTGGTGGTATAATAAGTGGACCTAATAGTAAATTGTCTTTAAATGTTTAAAAATTATTACCAAGGGACCTAATTATAAATTGTTCAAAAATATATGTGTTTATTCAAAAAATTGGTACCATTACATATTGCTATTAAATTATAACAATTTCATAACAATTTTTTTATATACACACTTTCACCACATGTGGGTTATTAAAAAAAATCATTGGAAATAAACACAATATAATGACGAAAATGCATTTACTCATTAAAAACAATAGAAAACTAATGACATTTATAAATTTAAAGTCTTAATTATATACCCCTAAGAGTTATTAATTTACATTAAATGTGCAAAAAGTTTTAATGTGAAATATAATTTCGTTAAGAAGTGACGAAATATATTATATAATATAAAAATTTATTTATAAATGTGTTCCATTGAGACATTTGTAATTCGAAAAATGCATAACAATAGAGACGGTAGACCCACTCCACTCGTGCACTCCTTTACGTTTTGTCATTTTTCGGAATCCCAAAAAACACAAACGAATAACAATCCAATTTTCCAATTCGGCCATTTTGTATTTTCAAGTTTGAATTTCCCTGTCAGTATCACTTTTACGTTCTTTCTGATTCTTTTGTCGCTCCCCGCTTTCTCTCACTTCCTCTATTTTCACTATATAGATTGTAATAAATAAACCACCATAAAAACCTCTATTGTGCAAACACTTGGAGATCTAAATTTCAGTGTTAAATCTTTTAATTAAACCACCACAATTTTTTTTTAAATTCCAAGGTTTTAAAGATTTTATATTTAAACCTTTCCAGTGTCAAATCTTTATCTATACGAACGGTAATAAAATAGAGTTTAAATCTCATATGCTTTATTCAGTAGCGTTTTTGCTTACAAATCCTTTCAATTATGTTTTACCTTTGGAGTGAACTGCAAAAAGAACCCCCTAAAATCACAAAACTCCTTTAAAACAAAACAAAAACAACAAAAATAGTGCAAAGTTGTAGCTTTCCATATGGAGAGACCAACTTAAAAAAAAACCACAATTTTCTAGCCTTGGCAAGTTAAGATTCAATGATGTATTTTCAAAAGGTATTCCCAAACCCATTTCCTTATGATATTTTATCATCATTTTTAAGCCAAGTGTACAAAAATACCACTAATGACAATCCCACAAAATGCTTTTTGTTCTAGGCATGATTCAAATCTGATGTGAGTAGGCAACTCGGTGAAACAAAGAAAGGATGTCATGCACAACACAAACAAAACGAGTCGACTCATCACCGACAATTGTAGTTTCATAACAGACCCTTACGATTACCTTCAACTTGTTGAATCCAGTATATCATCAAAATTACTCACTCAAGGCAAGATACTTCATCAGTGTGACACACCGCCTAATTAAATATCGGGTGATCAGGCCTTTATTAAATTAAAACAGGATTTACATATGGTTCATTCTTAGCATCATTGTCAAAATCCTTTAATTTAAACTTTACTAACCACCTAATATTCTAAAAGTCGGTGAAAATTTTTATCTTTCATTAGAAAAATAAATAACCAAGCAAAAAACTAAATAAATCATTCATCACATGAAATATCTAAACTAACGCAAAAAAATGAATGAATTAAAAATCTTGTCGAATAAACCATCGACAAAAAATATCCCAATTAAATACTAATCCAATAATACAACCAAATCCAATACAAACTTGAACTGAGATAATAAATCTGAAAGGGGAAACTATAACCAAAATAGACTCCTACCCTAGGAATGAAGGACAAATGCGTCTAATCCTAAACTCTGCAAGCATTCACCTGTTCCACAGTTGCGTATTCCTGGAGCAGAATATCAAGACTGGCGCTCCTGTGGCTGGACACCTAAAAGGTTTTGAAAATATTTTGAAAATATTTAGTAAGAGTTTATCACAGTTCAAAATAGGTTATTGATTACACATGTTACATACAGTCTCTTGAGTATCCTCACCCCTTAACTATTGTGCATGCCTAAAGTTCTCTACTTAGCCCACCCAGCTGTACTACCCAAGATAACTAGACATAAGTATCAACCTAGACTATCAACATCTATAAGTCTCCATACCGCCCATACAGTACGTTAATAGAATTAACATTTTTCTTATGTTAAGCATTGAAATTATCATTTCATTTATCTTCTCTTTTATTCAATTAATTAAGTTTCACAACTTAATTCGTTCTTTTAGATATACACTATCTAACTGTTTACTGTCACACGTAAGTAGAATATTCACACACACACACACACACACACACACACACACACACACACACACACACACACACACACACACACACATATATATATATATATATATATATATATATATATATTCTTATTGATATACATATAGTAATAGTGTCTCTCGAATGACCATCATGAACATAAGGGAATTAACCTTCCTACATGTTTTCACTTTCTCAATTAATTATATTTCTCTACTTAATTTACTTTTAGGATACCACATCTACTTTCACGTACAAGTAGTATATTCTCATTTGTACATATTTTACACACTAATATATACCATTACGGCATCTCTTATAATGACCACCGTTAATAAAAGGCATACTCTGCTATTAAGGTCATGGATCATTCACTACAATAAGACCATTGGTTCGGTATATTGCCTCAAACCAAAAATCAAATCATAAAAAACGGAGGCGAACATAGTTCTAAGCCTTTGCGCTACGAACATACCTAATGTACCCAAATGAACTGTCAGTCTCACTAATACACAACACATAGTAAGTCGCCCTAAGTTCTATGTCCTGGAGCGCAAATCCTGGCCTCCCTGGAATCGACAAAGTGGGATCGCCCACGCCGCGAGAACCTTCGTGATAGCAATCAACGTAGGTATGCTAATTCATAATCATCAATAATATAAATACACACACAACCTATACATATATAATCTGTAAGTATACACACAACCTAATCATCAATATTTGTACGTAGTATATATCACTCGAATACTCACTGTAGTTTCATTTTACGATTATTCTCACTATCGCGTTTAATTTTGTATTATTCTCTACTCTAAGGGCACTAGTTATGTGACAGCCCGAATATAATTATGATAAATTTTATTTAAACCATGCTTATCTTATGTGACATGAATAATGTGTTATTAGTATATCTAATGTTAATTGATTATGTTTATTATAATCCTACTTTCATGAATCATGAAAGGTCGAATTATTTACGAACACAAAATTTTGTTGTTTTCGGTAGAAAGGTTCCTGTTAGAGACTAGTTTTGACCTTTATAACATTATAAATGACTTGATGTGAAAACTAGATAGTTGTAGACATGTGAGTTAGGGTTGTAACACAACAAACGGATCATTAAATGGATACCCGAGTAAAGAGTTATACCGAATCTACGAACAAGGGGCAATTTGGTCAATTCCCTTTAAGTGGTAAATTGTCTTTTATTAAACCAAATGGTTTAATTTGATTGGTTGTCTTGGGAGGCAGCCTTGGCCGACCTTATACCCTTGAAATAGACTTATACTTCAGCCAAAATCATCCATGAAAGGGTTTTAAGCTTAAGGAAAGAGAAGGTAGAAGTTTAGGAAGAAAAGTGAGGAGAAAAAGTGTAGAAAAATCCGTAGAAATTACGTAAACGTCCCGAAGGTAATCCTAATTGCAAATATTGTTATTTTTCATATATTTATGATTTATATGATATGAATCATCATAGGTTTACGAAAGTTTCAGCCCTTTATATGTATGTATGGTTAGATGCAAGTTTATGTTAAGTTGAATGTAGAAACCCTTAAAATTGCTTTGTATTGAAACCCCTTGCATTGAAACTTGCATATCTCTTTGTGTGATTACTGGAATTGAGAAATTCCAATTGGATATGAAATTAGACTGATATATTCATATAATATCCGAAAATGAGAATTTTTATCCTTGTGGTCAGGCCTTAATGATGATTTCAAGTTGGTACATGGTTTCTGTTTTTATACTTCATTTCGGTATGCCCTGAGTTTAGTCAAGCTTTTGAGATAGCAAATGAAGTCAAACAATTATGAAACTTTAATTATGTACTATTAAGTATGTGCACTGAAAATGGGTTGAAAATCATGGAAAGTTATGCTGGAGAAAAAGTATGAAAATTATTGGAAGTTGAAGGAACAATAGAGGAGCTTGTAGGGAAGATTTCTTGTGTTGTAAAGAAATGTCCATAACTTGCTCTAGGAATCTTGAAAAATTACACCGTCACTTGTACCAGAAAGTATATTCATATATGTTTTCATATTGATAAGTTTGGACCCCTGTATTTATACAATTTAGGAATATAGGATGGTTAAGTATGTAAGACCATAATTTCAGGCCATACTGGGTACCCTTGAATGAATGTTTGTATTTCGTCCTTACAAAGGGTACTTTGAGTACATGTTTCATGTGTATATAAATTGAGGAGTATAATTTCATGTTTACTTGACTTTGGTTATAAATTCCTCATAAGGTATTTCCTACGGTTGAATGTCCGTAACTTTATCAACATGTACATCATTGTTTTGCCTTTACCTATGTTTTATGGAATGTGACTTAATTGGAATTATATTGTTGATGTATAGTCATGGAAAGTTACATAATTATGTTTGGATAATATTTATTATTGAGGTTCAGTACTGATTTAGTTGGATTGACAGGTGTAAGGCCTAATCAACCCAGTTCAGCTCCACCAGAAGAAAACGTGAATAGATTGTTGTCAACCAAGGTGAGCGTACTCACTGGAAAGAGATATTTGTATCGTGTTGTTGGTATGATCATAGTAAAATGAATATGAAATATCATTTTGGTTTACCGAAATGAGGGGTTACTCCTCGACCAGGAATGGGGGAGATTTGTCTATTAATGAGGGTTACTCCTCGACCAGGAATGGGGGAGAATTGTCTATTTAGACAGGATATGTGAATCATGATTCGAAAAAGTTAGTCATTCATTATGAATGAGCCGGATAAGTTAATACATAAGTATATGGACATGATTTATTGCATTTAAATTCATGCAGTAGTTTAGTAGTGATGCATTCACTGGGCTATTTTTGCTCATGGTTCCTATGTCCACACTTTTCAAGTAATACGATGTCACTGCCAAATCTAGGAGGTCGGGTTGGGTTAGCCAGGAATGTGAGAAACTATGATTTTGTGTAAATGTAAATGATGTAATTAAGTTAACTTATCCTTTAAGAAAGTTTTTATGGACATGATTACTCTGATGTTGTAAAAAGGTTTTCAGTTATATGGATTTACAATGATGACTCTGAAATCAAAACTCGTGATTATGGTTTGGTTAGATTAATTATGGTTTGACTCACTTTGACTTTCAAACTTAATTATAAGTAACTGGGTTGGGGTGTGTCAGCTTTTGGTATCAAAGCCTAGGTTTTTGAGGTTCTGGAGTGAGAAGTGTCTAGATTTGGCGGTGAATGTTAGAAATATATTTTATTTGATACTAACGATTATGTTAGGAAAGATATGTATATCTGCATGTTTTTATATCGTTGATTCATTTCAGATATAAGAGAATGGAACGAGGGAATGTAAATGAGAGATTAGAAGATGAGGCTTCAAATATTCCAGCAGAAGCGGAGGTTGAGCAACCTGTTCATGGAAATGTAGAACCCGAGCAGGAACAACTGACAGATATGCAAAAAATGGCACGTGCTATGATGCTAATGGCAGAGCAGCAAGCTAGATTTATGGATCAGATGGTAGAACAACAGACCAGGCAATTAGAGGCACAAGCCTTGGCTAGGGCTAAGGAGGTGATACATCGGGAAGAAAGAAGTACTTCACATGAGAAATTTATTAAGATGAACCCACCCTCATTTAAAGGAACGGTTGATCCGGCAGAGGCAGAAGTATGGGTTAAAGAGATTGAACTTATCTTTGGGGTGATGAAGATGCCTGAAAATCAACGAGTGACCTTGGTGACGTATATGCTGAAAGGAGAAGCTAAATATTGGTGGGATGCCACAAAACATTTGTTGATTACTCCAGAAGGTGGGAATGTGATCTCATTGAAAGCTTTTGTCAAAGCTTTATATGATAAGTATTTTCCCCCAATGTATCAAAAACAAAAGGAGAAGGAATATTTCATGTTGAATCAGGGGAGTATGACAGTTAGAGAATACGAAGCTAAACTGACAGCTTTATCTCAGTTTGCATCGAGGTTTATACGGAATGAGGAAGACATGTGTAGCCGATTTCTTGACGGGCTTGAGTTAGTCATTAAATCTAGATTGTCGGCTTTAGAGACTTATAACTATTCATCATTGGTGAACAAAGCCATGCTAGTAGAAAGGGACGTGAATGAAGCTAGAGGGAATCGAGAGCGAGGTGTAAATAGAAGAAGATTTGATCCAAATTATCAAAAGAGTAGTGGTACAGAATATTCGAGGTTTGGAGGGCAGAAATTCCAACAGGGTAGAGGTGGAAGTAGTTTGCAAAGGGGTGAAGCTAGTGGTGGAAGAGGTTCAGGAGTTTCAGCACAAGGAGATCCGAATGTTTGTTTCTTTTGTGGGGCATCAGGTCATATAAAGAGAAATTGCCCAAAGTTACTGAATATATAATGTTTTAACTGCCACCAGAAGGGTCATTTGAGAAAGAATTATCCTATGTTGGCGAGAACAGTTTCAGTCAGTAGTGTGGGGCCTCATAACGGATCTTCTCCAGGCAGTGCCATCAGGGGGAGAGGTACAGAACAAGCAACTGGATCGAGGGCAGGAGGAAGAGTGTTTGCGATGACGCTACAAGATGCCCATGCTACACCTGGAGTGGTTACAGGTAAACTTTCTATTGCAAACAAAGATTTATATGCGCTCATTGATCCTGGATCTACGCATTCATTTGTGGCATTAGATATTGTTTCATATTTGGGTAGACCATATTCATTACTCAATTGTGCCTTATATATTTCTACCCCAATGGAAAATGTAATTCTAGTTGAGCATGTTTATAAAGATTGTGTCTTACAAATGGGTGAGAGAGATTTCTATGTTGACTTGATACCGTTGGCCATTCGGGATTTTGATATTATACTGGGTATGGATTGGTTATCATCGTATCATGCTTCCATTGATTGTTTTCGAAAGGAAGTTACATTTCATCTTCCTGGTGAACCCGAGTTCCAGTTTACAGGGGAAAGGAATTTTGTCCCTAATTGTCTTATCTCAGCAATAAAGAGTAGAAAGTTATTGAGTAAAGGTTGTACAGGGTATTTAGCTTACGTTGTTGATGTTAGTAAGGAAACACTTAAAGTTGAAGATATACCAGTGGTTAGAGAATTTTCTGATGTCTTCCCAGAGGAATTGCCAGGATTGCCACCCGATAGGGAAGTAGAGTTTTCTATTGAATTAATTCCAGGTACTGGTCCAATTTCTCTTGCTCCATATAGAATGGCACCAGCAGAGTTGAAAGAATTAAAAGTGCAATTACAAGATCTGATAAGCAGAGGTTTCATTCGGCCTAGTGTTTCGCCATGGGGAGCACCAGTGTTATTTGTGAAAAAGAAAGACGGGACAATGCGATTATGTATTGATTATCGACAGTTGAATAAGGTGACCATTAGAAATAAGTACCCTCTACCTCGTATCGATGACTTGTTTGACCAATTACAGGGGGCCACTGTATTTTCGAAGATTGATTTGAGATCGGGTTACCACCAACTGAAAGTGAAGGATTGTGATATTTCCAAAATAGCTTTTCGGACTCGATATGGACACTATGAGTTTTTGGTGATGCCTTTTGGATTGAATAATGCTCCGACAGTTTTTATGGATTTGATGAACCGGGTATTCCACCCTTTCTTTGATTCCTTTGTGATTGTATTCATAGACGACGTGTTGATGTACTCGCGTAGAATGGAGGAACATGAGAAGCATTTGAGACTTGTATTGCAGATTTTGAGAGAGAAGAAATTGTTTGCTAAATTAAGCAAATGTGAGTTTTGGTTGAATGAAATTGTGTTTTTAGGCCACGTGGTCTCGGGAAATGGGATTTATGTTGATCCAAAGAAAGTGGAAGCAATTGTTGAATGGGAAAGTCCTAAGAATGTGACAGAAATTAGAAGTTTCCTAGGATTGGCAGGTTACTATCGCAGATTCATTAAGGGATTTTCAGCAATAGCATTACCACTGACAAAGTTGACTCGTAAAGAAGTGAAGTTTGTATGGGATGAAGAATGTGAGAGGAGTTGTAAAGAATTAAAGAATCGGTTGGTTTCAGCCCCTATACTTACTATTCCATATGGGAATGAGTCTTTTGTGATCTATACAGACGCTTCATTTCAGGGGTTAGGATGTGTTCTTATGCAGAATGGGAAGGTAATAGCATATGCTTCCAGACAATTAAAGACGCATGAACGAAATTAATCTACACATGACTTGGAGCTAGCGGCCATTGTTTTTGCTTTAAAGTTATGGCGACATTACTTGTATGGAGAAACTTGTGAGATATTTACGGATCATCAAAGTTTGAAATACTTGTTTACACAGAAAGAACTGAATTTGAGACAAAAGCGTTGAATAGAGCTGATTAAAGACTATGACTGTACCATTCATCATCATCCTGGGAAGGCCAATGTGGTAGCAGATGTTTTGAGTCGAAAATCATCAGGGATGCTTGGTTACATACGGTGTGCCCGTATTGGAAATATTCTTGACTTGGCATCGATGGGGATTGAATTTAAGTTTTTAAAAAGTGGAGGATTATTAGCACATGTCACAGTGAGACCTTTATTGGCCGAGCGCATACGAAATTTGCAGACCAGTGATCCATTCCTTGAGAAGAAGAAACAAGATGTACTGGATGGTAAAGAGAGTGACTTTGAAATTAAGAATGATGAATTGTTGTGTTATAAAAATAGGATTTGTGTACCTAATGATCCACCCTTAAAGAAAGATATATTAGAAGAGGCACATAGTTCTATTTACTCTATGCATCCAGGAGGTACCAAAATGTACAGAGATTTGAAAGAATATTACTGGTGGAACAATATGAAACGTGAGATTGCAGAGTTCGTAGCTAAATGTTTAGTATGCCAGCAAGTGAAAGCAGAGCATCAGAAGCCGGCAGGATTATTGCAGTCTTTGCCTATTCCAGAATGGAAGTGGGAGCATATAACGATGGACTTTGTTACAGGATTACCACGGTCACCAAATGGGCATGATTCTATTTGGGTGATTGTAGACCGATTGACGAAGTCAGCTCATTTTCTCCCAGTTAAGACCACCTACACTGTTGACAAGTATTCACATATGTACATTGATGAGATTATCCGTTTACATGGGGCACCGGTGTCAATTGTATCAGATAGAGATCCAACGTTCACTTCTAAGTTTTGGCCTCGTCTCCAGAATGCCATGTGCACAAGTTTGAAGTTCAGCACTGCGTTTCATCCACAAACTGATGGGCAATCAGAAAGGACGATTCAAATATTAGAAGACATGTTACGAGCCTGTGTATTTGACTTCAAAGGTAGTTGGGATGATCATTTGCCATTGATGGAATTTTCATATAATAATAGTTATCAGTCGACTATTGGTATGGCTCCTTATGAAGCTTTATATGGGAGGAGATGTAGAACGCCTTTGTGTTGGGATGAAGTGGGTGAAAGGAAAATATTGGGTCCTGAATTAATAGATGTGACGACTGAAAAGATCAAAATTATTCGGGAACGGATAAAGATAGCACAAAGTAGGCAGAAATTTTATGCAGATAAGAGGAAGTATCCATTGGAATTTCAGAAGGGAGATTTTGTATTCCTGCGTTTTTCACCATGGAAAGGCGTTACGAGATTTGGCAAAAAGGGGAAACTACGTCCAAGATACATTGGACCATATGAGGTGTTGGAAAGAATTGGGCCCCTGGCTTATAGATTAGCATTACCTCCAGATTTATCCCGTTTACATGATGTGTTTCACGTATCGATGCTTCGTAAGTATTTGGCAGATCCATCTCATCAGTTGAAAACTCAACCAATTGAACTGAAGGAAGACTTGTCGTACATCGAGGAACCAATGGAAATTATTGATCGTAAGGAGCAAGTATTGAGAAATAAAGTTATTACCTTAGTTAAGGTTATGTGGATGATCCATGGAGTTAAAGAAGCAACTTGGGAAACAGAGGATAGCATGATGAAACAGTATCCCCAATTGTTTGCTAAGTGACATTTATATTAAATTTCGGGGATGAAATTTTCTAAGGGGGGGAAGTTGTGACAGCCCGAATATAATTATGATAAATTATATTTAAACCATGCTTATCTTATGTGACATGAATAATGTGTTATTAGTATATCTAATGTTAATTGATTATGTTTATTATAATCCTACTTTCATAAATCATGAAAGGTCGAATTATTTACGAACACAAAATTTTGTTGTTTTCGGTAGAAAGGTTCCTGTTAGAGACTAGTTTTGACCTTTATAACATTATAAATGACTTGAGGTGAAAACTAGATAGTTGTAGACATGTGAGTTAGGGTTGTAACACAACAAACGGATCATCAAATGGATGCCCGAGTAAAGAGTTATACCGAATTTACGAACAAGGGGCAATTTGGTCAATTCCCTTTAAGTGGTAAATTGTCTTTTATTAAACCAAATGGTTTAATTTGATTGGTTGTCTTGGGAGGCAGCCTTGGCCGACCTTATACCCTTGAAATATACTTATCCTTCAGCCAAAATCATCCATGAAAGGGTTTTAAGCTTAAGGAAAGAGAAGGTAGAAGTTTAGGAAAAAAAGTGAGGAGAAAAAGTGTAGAAAAATCCGTAGAAATTACGTAAACGTCCCGAAGGTAATCCTAATTGCAAATATTGTTATTTTTCATATATTTATGATTTATATGATATGAATCATAATAGGTTTACAAAAGTTTCAGACCTTTATATGTATGTATGGTTAGATGCAAGTTTATGTTAAGTTGAATGTAGAAACCCTTAAAATTGCTTTGTATTGAAATCCCTTGCATTCAAACTTGAATATATATTTGTGTGATTACTGGAATTGAGAAATTCCAATTGGATATGAAATTAGACTCTTATATTCATATCATATCCGAAAATGAGAATTTATATCCTTGTGGTTAGGCCGTAATGATGATTTCAAGTTGGTACATGGTTTCTGTTTTTATACTTCATTTCGGTATGCCCTGAGTTTAGTCAAGCTTTTGAGATAGCAAATGAAGTCAAACAATTATGAAAGTTTAATTATGTACTATTAAGTATATTCACTGAAAATGGGTTGAAAATCATGGAAATTTATGCTGGAGAAAAATTATGAAAATTCTTGGAAGTTGAAGGAACAATAGAGGAGCTTGTAGGGAAGATTTCTTGTGTTGTAAAGAAATGGCCATAACTTGCTCTAGGAAGCTTGAAAAATTACACCGTCACTTGTACCAGAAAGTATATTCATATATGTTTTCATATTGATAAGGTTGGACCCCTGTATTTATACAATTTAGGAATATAGGATGGTTAAGTATGTAAGACCATAATTTCAGGCCATACTGGGTACCCCTTGAATGAATGTTTGTATTTCGTCCTTACAAAGGGTACTTTGAGTACATGTTTCATGTGTATATACATTGAGGAGTATAATTTCATGTTTACTTGACTTTGGCTATAAATTCCTCATAAGGTATTTCCTACGGTTGAATGTTAGTAACGTTATCAACATGTACATCATTGTTTTGCCTTTACCTATGTTTTATGGAATGTGACTTAATTGGAATTATATTGTTGATGTATAGTCATGGAAAGTTACATAATTATGTTTGGATAATATTTATTATTGAGGTTCAGTACTGATTTAGTTGGATTGATAGGTGTAAGGCCTAATCAACCCAGTTCAGCTCCACCAGAAGAAAACGTGATTAGATAATTGTCAACTAAGGTGAGTGTACTCACTGGAAAGAGATATTTGTATCGTGTTGTTGGTATGATCATAGTAAAATAAATATGAAATTGTTCATTTTGGTTTACCGAAATGAGGGGTTACTCCTCGACCAGGAATGGGTGAGATTTGTCTATTAATGACAAGGGGTTACTCCTCGACCAGGAATGGGGGAGAATTGTCTATTTAGACAGGATATGTGAATCATGATTAGAAAAAGTTGGTCATTCATTATGAATGAGCCGGATAAGTTAATACATAAGTATATGGACATGATTTATTGCATTTAAATTCATGCAGTAGTTTAGTAGTGATGCATTCACTGGGCTATTTTTGCTCATGGTTCCTATGTCCACACTTTTCAGGTAATACGATGTCACTGCCAAATCTAGGAGGTCGGGTTGGGTAAGTCAGGAATGTGAGAAACTATGATTTTGTGTAAATGTAAATGATGTAATTAAGTTAACTTATCCTTCAAGAAAGTTTTTATGGACATGATTACTCTGATGTTGTAAAAAGGTTTTCAGTTATATGGATTTACAATGATGACTCTGAGATCAAAACTCGTAATTATGGTTTGGTTAGATTAATTATGGTTTGACTCACTTTGACTTTCAAACTTAATTATAAGTAACTGGGTTGGGGTGTGTCAAGTTACCCTTTTACGAATTTAGTAGCTAAGTCTTCTTTCACCCTTTTCCGTAATTACATTCTCATTCTTGCGAATCAATTACTTTGTCGTTAAATCTCGTTTAATCACCGCCTTAATTTTCTCAATGCGACTAAACTCCCATAACTCTATCATGACCTACTACAATATAAAAGATCCCTCATTATATTCTAACAATATCCCAAAAGTTTTCCTGACAATAAGTTAGGAGTTCTAAGCAAAATGGGAGAATTCATATTTTTAGGGAACCGAACCCATTCGCCTAGCTGAACCTCGGCTTCTTCATTTTACAGGTGCGTTTTTCACGATTAATACTCCTATACCTTCCATGTTTCTCCACTGAACTCCAAACCAATTGTCCCAAATCCTTCTCACATGTATTAGGATAGTTTCTAACGTAATTTTTGCATCAAAACATTACGAATAACATTCAAAAAGAGATTTAACTTCTAATCCTCAAGAACCCTAGGTTTGCATATTTTTCCTATATCATTCATCAAAACCCAGATTTAATTCATGGAAAATAACACATAATCTCTAATTTATTGTCATCTACAGATATCAAATCATTCTTCATGCAATTCCTACCCAAACATGCATTTAAATCAATATTTTCTTCCAAGAATCATCAAAATAATCAATATAATTAAAACCCTAGTCACATGGGTATTATAATTTCATATTGATTTGCAATAAACACTTGCCTTAACAGGTGCGATATAATTTTGTGGTGGTGATGATGGATTGTTGTTCTTCTCTTCGAATATGCACTCCTTAGATGATTTGAATGCAAGAACAAGGTTCATTCTTCAAGAACGCCTCCTTAAACTTTGAGAATGGTCTTTCCTCCTTCTCTAATGACCTCCCTTAGGTTTTTGTATTTCTAACCTTAGCTTATGCCTTCTGACATCTAATATAGGGTTGTAAATTTTTTAGGTCTCTAAACGTCCTTTTGCTAAATGATAAAAATGCCCTCAATAGGTGCCGACTTGGTGTAAAATTAACTCGGGACCCAAACTATACTCCCAAGTATAGTATTTCGTCCCTTTTGGAACCATTCGTGACCTCGAAATCATCATCCGAGTCAATCTAAATATATTTCCTATCACGGACCCAATTTAGTCTCCATGCGACTCCCGGATGAGATAAAATCAAATACACGCATATTTCACTAGCTATGACGTAAATCAATAATCATCAATTATTTACTATTTACACTTAGTAAATCTTATTTCATAATATTAATTAGTATCCATCCTTTGATGAATATTTAATAATCACATTTATTATTTAATCACATTAAATTACTCCACTCGTATAATTTAATTAAAACATTATTATCCCAACT
Source organism: Sambucus nigra (assembly GCA_949130495.1). NCBI lineage: Eukaryota > Viridiplantae > Streptophyta > Magnoliopsida > Dipsacales > Adoxaceae > Sambucus > Sambucus nigra. The sequence continues at coordinate 213,758,203 of OX422214.1, read as the reverse complement.
AATTTTTGAATTGATTAAATTTCAAATATGCATAAATAATGGGTATTAAATACTTCCCTCTATAAGGGAATTTCTTCCCTGAAATTAAAACATACCTGTGGTGAATATCTCTACATACTGCTCTTTCATGTCATCCTCCTACTCCCATGTCGACTCATCAATATTATGGTGTCCCCACTGAACTCGCACTAGTGGCACCACCTTAGATCGCAAATTACGCTCACTACATTCCAGAATAGTCACGGTTCTCTACTCATACGAGAAGTTTGGCTGCAAATAAATCTCCTCAAGTGGAACGTGCTAGAAGGCTCTCTCGTTCTTATGCTAATCCTTTTGCGATGTTACATCTCTATGCTAGCTTCCCTTCTTGCCGAACCTCATGACCCCTTCATGGGAGACAATCGAACCATCACTTGGTCACCAATATCTAACTTGATGGTCTCCGACCATATAGTATCCCACAAAACATTTTATACCATATCGGCTCCATTATGTCTATGTTAGGAAAGCCCCCACCTTTAGGGTGTCAATTTCCATGCCGTCGGACATGTGACTCTCCTTAGCGCAAATACTCATAACAATTTCCTGACCACCCATATCAAACTTCCAACCTTTAACCTACGGTGATGTAATTCTCATTATGTATCTGGCCTTGCACTAAAAGGCACGGTTTATTCAATTTTTGCTGATGGATCATAAATCACTTTGGGTCCTAGAAATTTGTTATCCCCCCCCCCCCCCCCCCCCGTTTATCTACCAAAGGGTGCCCATAGATAATTAAATGCTACGAGGTACTTATGTAACTCTACTAGCCGAATTAATACTCTTAATTACTCAAAAATCTAGAATACACATATCTCGATCTCGATTTCTCCTAGGACTTAATTGTTTTCCATTTACCCATCGACTTTTAGTTGTCACGTCTAGCACAATATGTAACTCTGTTCCAATTGCCTCTTGACATGTTCTATCAGAGGTGTAACTGAAGGGTTTCATCCTAATTCACAACAATCTTAGACAACACGTGGTTCCATTTCCTTTATTTTCTTCCAATTGAAAGTTGGATATCCCAAATGTTAATTTTTATCACTCATGTTTATCAATCCCGTCACTGGGACCATCAAATTTACCATCCTGGTTGATAACTTCTGATCAACCCTTTTTCCTTCACTAAATGGTGTATTTAGAGCCAACTCCACTATGTTCCACTCAAGATCTTAATTATGCATAGACCACTCTAGGCATTTGAATAAGTGAGACTCTGCTCACTGTCTTTCAACTGCCCTAGTTTTGATAGTCCTCCTTGCTATACACATATTCGAACTGTCCCCTTTATCAAATGAATTTCAGTCCATCCTTCCTATCCACTTATTATTCTAACTGTCCCACATGCAAACATTCAACACACATATCTTCACATTCCTTTGCACCGGACGATTTAAAATCGCTTAACCTGGGTGCCCATACACCCTATAACATGTGCATATAAATGTTACAAGCATCACATACGCAGCATATTACCTGAAACTCGGCCCCCGCACTCTTGGCATGGATATATCATACTGGTATTCCCGATTACTTAATAAATCACTATTTATTTCATCCCTATATTTCCCCACTCATCAACTAGTGGTGCAGAGGTTTTCTCAGTTCTTCTTTTGCAACATTACCTAGCTCCACTGGCGCTATTTTGTAATAACTCTCAGCCCAAAGTCCTTTCCCCACTCATTCAATAATTCCCATTTAAATCGATGCCTTACAATCCGACGACATCTCTCCACTCCCAATGGTTATTAAGGTTTATGCATATAACATCGCACAACAAAGCCGAAAAGAACTTTTCTCAATGCACAATTCTCTGGCCTTGTCGATCATCGTAATCCTTGATTCCACAGAACATAATTAGGATATCAAAAATATTAAGATTTGAGAACCTGGTACTTTGGGAAGACCCAAGAGTCCGTTATCCGAATGCGTGACTCTGTCCCGCCGAAGGAGCCGATCTCAATGGCACAATGGCAAAAGTTCATTGACAATGAGATCGGGGAGAGACAATTGGCATCTCACCAATCAGGGAGGGAAAATCGGGCAAAAAATACGGATGTGCACTACTTCGGCCGAACATCTTATGCCGAGTTGGAGCATAGGATGATGATAAGATTTAATTTTTCTATAATTACAAAAATATATTATTTTGCATTATTTTACTTTGCGGGGCCGATACTAATTTTGCTTTATTTTCTTTCAGGGGACAGGGAGTGGCCCTGGGGGCAGGACACATAGGCTCGATACTTATGTGGCTATTCATACGAAGAAGTGGAAGGATAAGGAGGTGCCCCAGAGCGTCACGTATACGATTGTAAGTAATCTGATAGTTTACTTTCTGTTAATTATGTTATAATTTTTTTATTTACTTATTTTACTATTCATGTGTTTTTTGTCGTTTCAGGCAAAGCTTAAGGAAATGCATGAGTCGCAGTCTGATGTCGATAAGGCACAGTCGCACTCAGCCAAGTGCTTGGCACTGATCGCAAGGGGAGGACAGGGGGTGAGTTCGCGGGTGGACAAATCTAGGATCATCGGATTGGAGATGAGCGATACCGGGATGGCTCGAATGGTGGACTTGCATGACGCGAAGCTGTACCATTTGGAGGCGACGGTCCAAGATATGTTCTCATTCATAAAGTGTTCATTGGGCTGAAATCGTAAGGAGAAAGGGAAGGAGAAGGTGGTGGGGGAGTAGGTGCAGGAAGACGAGGATGTGGACCTCGCTGCTTCATCGCCGACACGTACGAACTTTGATGATCCACTCCCCTATTTAGCTCCCTTCGACCGATCGATGTCGACACTTGGTTGGTCGAGCGTGTTTTTACTGGACATATTTGATGGCCAGCGGATAAGGTGGGGGTTGAGGGACTCAAATACCATCCAGGGTATGCCAGCTCATGACGTTTGCTTCAAGACATCGAGTCCAAGGTGCTCGTCACGCATATGATACCCGGGAAGGAGAACTCCCCCATGTGGTTGCACGAATAATGCGGCATGATGTATATTGCTGGGTGTGTCAATTCATATATCGTGTGGCCTACTCACCTCCTCAGAGAAAACCTTACCCTAGACATGTAGTGACAATATTTGAATTGAATTGTTTTAAGTTGTAACATTTGAATTATATTTGGATTATATCGTGATGCATATTTTTTTGAATGTATATTTGCATTATCTCTATTTTATTTGGATATATGATGTTTGAACAGGTACAACGTTGCTATAACAGGTATAAATATACTACTGGGCAGTGGCAGTGGCCATACTGCCTAACATATTTTTTTTCATTTCTACCCAGATTTTTCACAATCATTGACCGTGATAATTTTTTATTAAATGTCACGGGTTTGTCACGGTTTATGATCGTGACAAAACTTGTCACGCTCATAGACCGTGACATGACCGTGATAATTCTAATGAACTTGTCCGGTCATTGATCGTGACACGTCCGTGACAACAAAAGTTGTCACCCCCAGAATTGTCACGGTCATTGACCTTGACAAGGCCAACTTGTCATGGTCAATGGCCGTGATAATTTGGTAGATTTGGTGTAGTGCTTGTCTCTCGATACAGAAGTCAGTTTATCTCTGCTCATGACTCTCAAGGCGTCATTCGATACGACGCTCTCAAAATCACTAAGTTCTTAGTGCGCAAATAACAATGAGCTAAATCTCTTCACTCAATGATAACCCAATTTACCCTGGGTTACATCTGTAAAAGTTCCTACACACCGGAATTAAATATAACAAGACAACTATACTCAACGAAGTTTATGATGCAATACAATATATTTACAAGCTCAACTCTCTTGCATGTGATGCTTTGAAAAACTAAATATTTCTCTTTGTCATAGAGAGCACGATAGTCTTACATATAGTCTACTACGGTTCAAACCCTTGGTATCCACACATAAGACAACTGTATACTCTCCTCCCATAACCCTCATAAGGAGAAAACTTACCACATAATGTAAACAACCATATAATGTAAACATTATCTTTGTGCCCACATCTGCTCCCCTATAGATGGAACTAAATAGAGCCCCGTTACCCAATGGTAATTATGTACAACTATAGTACTATTAATGATACTTCCACTAAACTTGTTTCACAAGCGAATTTAGCGCTAACAAACCACTGTGACCTACTCGTGTCATACAAAATAGAATCCATCCACCCTGGAATAATGTTCATATCCTCAATTGTCAATTACTGTAGTAGTTGAAGCGGTTCTTAGACATAACACTCTCGTCCCAACGAAAAGCGAAAAATTTTCTTATAATTGTTGCCCTTGCTCGGCCTCTTGCTCATGTCCCCTAACTCACTATGGATAAGATTCACACATGTGTTCTCACTCCTTACACATGAGACACCTCCCGATTCCATTCCACTCTCACTGTCTCCACTGGACATGTAGGGGTTGTCCTTTAACCAGACCTGGTAGCCTTGACCCTGATTGCTACCTCATTTGTCCCTTTAGATCCGTTGGCCCGATGGGACTCGTTGCAGGCGTTGATGGCCCTTACTAACTTCACCATATCTTGGAAGGAATTATATTACTCTTATTCATTCAAATGAACCCCTACTAGGTATACTGATTCGTATCGAATATTGCATATTTCCGCTCGTTATCTTTATGCATTCTAGCACTTTACGGTCCTAAATGCCTATAATTACGCTCATTAACCATACAACCTTGGATTTGAATATATACATGCTTCGCAGGGGTTATTGGTGCTTTTGTAGGTATTAGAACGCTAAAAGTGACGTTCGGTTGCATTTCGGAGAAGTTTCGTCGTCAAATGCTCCCTTAAGGGAAATTTGGTCTTTTCAAACTCACTATTTTTTATGTAATGAAGTTACCAACATGTAGATCATCAAATTATCTTTTCGTGGCCACTGACCGTGAGTCATTCTGACTCCGTATGTGGAGGTTATGCCCATTTTCGGAAGGTTTCAGTATTTCTTATATTTTAAGGGAATTTTGATAATTTCATACTGCATAATTGGGAGGGTTTCAAAATATAATCATGTATATAACTGAATTAGCTTCGCGTATATTCCGACCACGCCTCATTTCGATTCCGTATGAGGGAGTTATAGCAATTTCCGTGCAACGCGTCAAAATTGGTTCAAAGAGGAAAAGTGGGTTGTCTCCAGCCCAAGGCAAATTCCAAAATCGCGGTCCCATCAGATATGGGCAAAAATTGACTTATTTTGGGTTTTTTGGCTTGGTTTTGTTTGGGGTTTATTTTGGGGTATTAATATAATGTTTGGGGCTTTTCTTTGGGGATATATTTCATTTTAGGTTAGAGAACTTTGGGGATTTTTTGGAGCTTCCCTCTCCTCATTTCCATGGGTGTTTTGCCCACTTTGTAAGTTAATATTACTATTCATTATCTTCAAGCTTTGTACTTAGTTGTTAGCTTAATTTATTTGTTGTTCTTTACTTTCTTGCCTAGATAAATTAGTTTAGTTTATTTATTTCTTGTTTTGTTTATTAATTAGTTATTTAATTAGATTAATCATGTGTAGTGAGTAGTTACATAGAGTTTGGGTCGTGTGTCTTCCATTGATGGGTGTTGAGCTCCGAAAATTACTTTTTGTGTAAAATTGCATTTAATTGAAACCTCGTTTATTAAAGTCAGATTATTATGTGTTTAACTTTCTTTGTCATGCAACGTTAGTGTTTATAGCGGTAATTTGAATTTAAGATGCGTGTGACCATTTTCTGTTAAATGTTTAATCTCGCAACTTTGGGTTAAATTCCTTATTGTGGTATGTTTATACTTAATTGAAAATGCGCGATTAAATGCTTTCCAATCGAAATTCTAATTTTTAGTTGTTTAGCCCATGGCAGTGACACGATCCCGACTCTCGTTTTATTAATTCTAGTTTAGACTTAACTTCTTAATTTTTCCCTTTTCTTTATTTCCAAGCTATCACCTTTTTCCTTTTATTTTAGGAGTATTAAATCCTATAAATTCTAGCAACTCGTCTTTGTGGATTTTCGATACCCGACTTACCGCTATACTTGTATCGCAAGTGCAGTCGTAATTTAGGTTTTTGTATTAAGGCGATGAACAGAAAACAACGATCGACGTTTGACGCGACGCTACTTTTCACCCTTAATCAAAATGGTGCCGTTGCCGGGGACGAGTTTGTTTTAGACTTTTTTTGATTTAGTATTTCACAGTATTTTCTTTTTATTTGTATTATTTGCTAATTTTTTGCAGGACTTCCACATTTGAGCACTTAGAAAATGCTCAAATTTTTCCCGCGCGCACCTACATTGTGGAATTCTCCACTTGAGACACTTTTGGGGGTAAGCATGTCTTATTCCAATTCTTTCGGTAATCCTTATCGTAATTCTCAAAATTCTCGCAAGCCTATGACTTTCGGTGAATACTTAGCATCCCAAAGTGTAACAAATTCAAACATGACTTTGGGCGAGTATAACGAAAGTCAAAATTTGGGTTATTGGAATTTTGATGATGATGATAATGATTTTGGGACTTTACCTCCTTATAATAGGAATTTTGAAATAAATTGCAATAATTTTTAAAATTTCTATAATAATGAGTTTAATTTAAGTCCGATGGTAATTTTCAAAGTTTCTATTTTCATGCATCCGCACCTCGATCCATGACATTCGGTGAGGGTTTGCGTATGTATGAGAATGAGAAAATTGAAAATCGTTATCGGGAAGAAAATTATTCGTGGGAACATGAGTTGGATTTATTATTTGAGTCCGATGACGATTTTGCTTTCGAGACTTTCGAAGTCGAGGAATGTTTTGAACCAAATGAGGTACTTGTGCCTACTTTGGAACAAACCATTCTAGACTTTTCCCATCGCGTAATAGATATTGAAAGCGAGGATAAAAATGGCGTAATATCTATTTGCAATGAAATGATTTCTTCTTTGGCCCCCAAAGAAGAACATTTCATTGAAAATAATGTTATTTCATTCGAAACTCAAACTTCATGCGATGATGATTCATCGAATGAGTTTGAATTTCTTTCATCCCCATTTTCATTCTCTATTATCCCACTGAAACAAGTACCCGATGATTCGGTTTCAAACTTTAATGTTTTAAACCTTATCGCCGATGAGGAGTACTTTCTCGAGTCTCCCTCCACGATCGTATCTTTGCCTTTGTGTGCACCGCCTCCCATTCCAACTTCAAAATCATTGGGAGGATTTTCGGTTTTTCTCGGTCCCCACTTGTTTTTGTCACCCGTTCAATCAAAACCCCCCATCGTCCCTCCAAAACTTTTAATTGGCGATGGTTCCTTTCTTCCGTCTTACACATGCCTTCCGTTGTTCAAACGGAATTCATATTTTTTGGAAGGCATGCTTGTATGTGAGGGTACACCGTTGATCCTCCAAAGTCAAATTTTATTTTGGGTGGACCCTCAACTATTTAGAGTTCTAGTGTACAGTTAGTGTGAAGCCTAAATAGTAGGTTGTATATGGTTAGCTTTCTTTCTTTTTATTTTTTCTTTCCTTTTTAATTTAGTTTAGTGTAATTAGTTAACTTTTTGTTATTTGTTTTTGCTATGCTCGGTACTAACTTGTTTTGTAGATACTTTGGACTTGTACTTATTGGGATCACTCCAATTTTGGGTAATATCGCTATTTTCCTCTCTTTGACTTGGTTCTTAATTTACAATGAGGACAATGTCAAGTTTTAAGTTAGGGTGTGGGATATTCTATCCATTCATTGGTGGTGTCCATGTTTTTCCTCACATGTTAGTTTATAAGTATGCTTTTCTTAGAAAAATTCAAAAATTTCAAAAATATTTTCTTTATTTTTTCTCACTTTTTGGGCTTTTTGCCTTTGTTTCCGATGATAAATTTCAATAATTGCCCGATGCAATTGACAACCCAATGATGCATGTTCTCGATTTTAGAAGTTATTAGACTTTAGTCTCGATTATTGATATTGTGAATAACTTCATGAATTAAACTTTAATCCCATGAGCACATGCACCATTCTTGCTATATTGATTTGGTTTAAGATTTTTATAACTCGTTAATCTTTTGTTGCATTGTATATACTTACACCGAGTAAACCTTTCATCATTTGTGAGTGTATACACTATTCTTTCCTCTTTGAAAACGATGAATTCGTCGGTAATCTCACTATTCTTTCATTTGACCGTTCATTAATTGAGTTCATACTTCAAATGTTTTACTTGATCATGATTTTCATATATTGTTTTGATTCGAGAATTGCGTAAACTTTTGGAAATGATCATATTCCATCTTTTTTATATCACCCATATTAGCCTTGACCTCGCCCTTATATGTTTACCCTCGTTAACCCCTTTGACCCTAAATATAGCCTTTCGTTACATAACCCAAAATCCCATAACCAACTCTAAATTGGAGTTTTAGACCATACATACACTTTCCATACCTTTGTTTGGAATGTTACTTGGGATTAACTGATGATGTAATGATGTCGGTTGCAATTTCGGCATATGAGAGTTTGAAAAGTAAAGTAAAGAAAGATGTGAGAAAGTGAAGAAAAAGAGAAAGCAAAAAGCAAAAGAAAACAAAATAGAAAATGAGAAAAAGAAGAAAAGAAAAAGAAAAAGAAAAAGAAAGTTGTAAATGTTGTATATAGTTCAATAAGCTTTGATTACTCTCCCCGATGATATATCTAATGCCTTTTTGGAACTTGTTTTCCAAATTTGATATTTCTCGCATCTTCCCATTATCCCGAGTTTTCATTCCGAACATCTGAATCCGTACATACATTCCTTCATTTCGCACCTTAGCCATACCTACATTATAACCCTATACAAGTCCTATGTGATCTTAGGTTGATGTAATTTAAAGTCATAATAGTTGTGATAATCTATGAAAATGCATTTCGCCTGTTTTAGTGTGCGGTATTCTTTCATTGAGATTACATTTTTCAGTTTATATATAGCGTTCTTCTTTGGTGACATGTGCGCGACCTAGTTTCCATTTACATTTACTGTTTAGCCCGCATGTTCCGTGCGTTACCTCCCTGTTTCAAATGAATTTCATTTGATGAGTGTAATACCCGTGAGGATTGAATATATGCTTGCTTTAATGTTTATCCGGTTTATATAATTTTTTGCCAAATCACACTTTGCATGTGCTCTCTCCCCTCCGACATTTTAAGGTTTCAAGTCTATGAGGTGCATTCTATAATGTTAATGATTAAGACTTTTGTGTGAATTCATTCACTTTGCTAATAACGCATATGAAATCTTTTTCCCTTTTATTGGGCTTTTCGCATGTTGGTTTGGGCATATTTTGAGGAAACCATATGATGTTTGTGGGTATCATCCCTGAAAACTCTCACGAGATGACACTCGTCCACTAGGATAACCTAGGGGTTTAACGGCTTATTGCATATGCTAAATGCATTCGTTTTCCCTACGAAAGTGGCAAATATATTTCGATGCATATATGTGTCTTGTATTTCCTTATGTGGACTAGTTTTGTTTGTTTCATCACTAGGGACTAGCAATGTTTAAGTTAGGGGGTGTGATTCGTATCGAATATTGCATATTTTCGCCCGTTATCTTTATCCATTCTAACACTTTTACGGTCCAAAATGCCTATAATTATTCTCATTAACCAGACAACCTTGGATTTGAATATATACATGCTTTTCAGGGGTTATTTGTACTTTTGTACGTATTGGAACGCTAAAAGTGAGGTTCGGTTGCATTTCGGAGAAGTTTCGTCATCGAATGCTACTTCAAGGGAAATTTGGTCTTTTCAAAATCACTATTTTTTATGAAATGAAGTTAAAAACATGTATATCATCAAATTATCTTTCCGTGGCCACTAACCGTGCATTATTTTGACTCCGTATGTGGAAGTGATGCCCATTTTCGGAAGGTTTCAGCATTTTCTTCTACTTCAAGGGCATTTTGGTAATTTCAAACTGCATAATTTGGAGGGTTTCAAAACAGAATCATTTAGAGAATTTAATTACCTTCACGTAGATTCTGACCACGCCTCATTTCGATTCCGTATGAGGGAGTTATAGCCGTTTCCATGCAACGTGTCAAAATTGGTTCAAAGAGGAAAAGTGGGTTGTTTCCAGCCCAAGGCAAATTCCAAAATCGTGGTCGACCGGTCCCAAAATAGAGGTCGACCGGTCCCATCAGATATGGACGAAAATGGACTTATTTTGGGGTTTTTTTGGCTTGGATTTGTTTGGGGTTTATTTTATGGTATTAATAGAATGTTTGGGGCTTTCTTTGGGGATATATTTCATTTTAGGTTAGAGAACTTTGGGGATTTTTTGGAGCTTCACTCTCCTCATTTCCATGGGTGTTTGGCCCACTTTGTAAGTTAATATTACTATTCATTATCTTCAAGCTTTGTACTTAGTTGTTTTAGCTTAATTTCTTTGTTGTTCTTTACTTTCTTGCCTAGATAAATTAGTTTAGTTTATTTATTTCTTGTTTTGTTTATTAATTAGTTATTTAATTAGATTAATTATGTGTAGTGAGTAGTTACATAGAATTTGGGTCGCGTGCCCTCCATTGATGGGCGTTGAGCTCCGAAAATTAGGTTTTGTGTAAAATTTCATTTAATTAAAACCTCGCATATTAAAGTCGGATTATTATGCGTTTAACTTTCTTTGTCAGGCAACGTTAGTGTTTATAGTGGTAATCCGAATTTAAGATGCGTGTGACCATTTTCTGTTAAATGTTTAATCTCGCAACTTCGGGTTAAATTCCTTACTGTGTGATGCTTATACGTAATTGAAAATGCTCGATTAAATGTTTTCGAATCGAAATTCTAATTATTAGTTGTTTAGCCCATGGTGGTGACACGATCCTGACTCTCATTTTATTAATTCTAATTTAGACTTAACTTCTTAATTTTTTCCTTTTTTTTATTTCCAAGCTGTCACTTTTTACACTTTTATTTTAGGAGTATTAAATCCTATAAATTCTAGCAACTCGTCTTTGTGGATTTTCGATACCCGACTTATCGCTATACTTGTATCGCAAGTGCAGTTGTAATTTAGGTTTTTGTATTAAGGCGGTGAACAGAAGACAACGATCGGCATTTGACGCGACGCTACTTTTCACCCTTAATACTATACCCTTATATAATGCTTCATAATCATCGTTTAATCCATCTTACTCACTTGAATCCCTACTTCGGGAATCGCTGATGTAAATATATGAATGTATGACCTTAGTGACATCATCACTATTCATCCTATTCGGACTTCACATCCATGTTTGTGTATCTACACACGAGTCCATTATCATCTCACAAACCCTTTTCATCACTCTTCGTACCCCCTTCGTCTATTACGATGTTTGCTAAGAAAGTCATCATCTCTCTTAAGATCGGTCTTTTTCTACCTCCCATGTGATGAATATCAAAACTCCAATCATATCGCCGTCAAAACATCAGATGTAAGACCTTACAATCCAATATCCCAAGTTGTTCAATTAATCCTATATCCACTTCCTCGTATGGGCGACTGACTCCTATCACCACTATTCTACTCCCATAAGTAAGAATTTAGCCCTAAATTTAGTCATGGGTGTTGTTGCACTCCACCTTGAACTTTTTTCTTTGGATTAATTCTATCCATCGGTTCATCACATTTCTTTTCTTTCCCTAAATCTTATAGGTGACTCTTCGAAGGAGTCCCGCCGACTCTCCCTTTGCCTATAACGATGGGTGAGTTTGAAGTTGTGTAACCATTTTCTACGATTGTGTTTCGGGAATTACTATCCTTGCTTGATTATCTTATCGTCACTTATTTGAATAATAATCGTGGTGACTTCTATCGCAATCACCGTTATTAGAATACTCTCTATCTTTTGCCTCTCCTCTCCTTCTGTAATCCTTTTAACGGCCCTCACTGGTCGTCAATCGAACTGGTATATGAATCACATAAACTATTCTTAATAGAAGGAGAACATAAGTCGCAAATGCAGAGTGAAACAACAATCCTATCATAAGGCTCTACATCAAAGAACGCTAAACTGAAACGTGAAAGGCCACACAGACCCTAAGGACTCTATAACCTTATGCTATGATACCATCTGTGACACCTCGCCTAATTAATACCCGGTGATCAGGTTTTTATTAAATTAAAACTGGATTTACGTATAGTTCATTCTTAACATCACTATCGAAAACCTTTTTTTTAAAACTTAACTAACCACCTAGTATTCCAAAAACCGGTGCCAAATTTTATCAATCATTAGACAAATAAACAACAAAGCAAAAAATAAATAAATCATTCACCACATGAAATATCTAAACCAACGCACAAAAAATGAATGAATTAAAAATCAAGCCGAATAAACCATCGGTTTAAATATCCCAATGAAATAGTAATACAATAATAAAACACAATCCAATACAAGCCTGAATTGAGATAATAAATTGGAAAGGGCAACACGCCCAACTGAAACTGTAACCAAAAACCCTAGGGATGAAGAATATATGCGTTTAATCCAAAAATCTTCAAGCGTCCACTCGTGCCGCAGCTGCATATCCCTCAAGTAGAATATCAAGTATGGCATCCCTGTGGCTGGACACCTAAAGGGTTTTGAAAATATTTTTACAGCAATATTTAGTACTCAAAACATTTTGAAAATATTTCGCAAGAGTTTATCACGATTCAAAATCGGTTATTGATTTCACATGTTACGTACAATCTCTTGAGTATCCTCACCCCTCAATGATTGTGCATGCCTAATGTTCTCTACTTCACCCACCCAACTGTACTACCCAAGCTAACTAGACATAAGTATCAACCTGGACTATTAACATCTATAAGTCTCCATAACACTGATACAGTACGCTAATCAAAGTAACATTTCTCGTATGTTAAGCATTGAAATTATCATTTCATTTATCTTCTCTTTTGTTCAATTAATTAAGTTTCACAACTTATTTCATTCTTTTATATATACACTATCTAACTTTCTACTGTCACACATAAGTAGAATATTCACACACACACACACGCATATATATATATATATATATATATATATTAGTGTCTCTCGAATGACCATCACGAACATAAGGGAACTAACCTTCCTACATGTTTTCACTTTCGCAATTAATTAAGTTTGTCTACTTAATTTACTTTTAGGATACCACGCATACTTTCACGCACAAGTAGTATATTATCATTTGTATATATTTTACAAACTAATATATACCACTACGACGTCTCTTATAATGAACACCGTTAATAAAAGGCATATTCTTCTATCAAGGAATACTACCTCGAACTCGAAATCAAATCATAAACAATGGAGGCGAATATAGTTCTAAGTCTTTGGGATACACACATACCTAACGTACCCAAATGACCTGCCAGTCTCACTAATACACATCACATAGTGATTCGCCCAAAGTTCTATATCATGCGACACATATCCTAGCCTCCCATGAATCGGTAAGGTGGGATCACCCACTGCGCGAGAACCTCTGTGGTAGCAAGAAACGTAGGTGTGCTAACCATAATAATCAATCATATAGGTACACACACAACCTACATATATATAATCATTAGGTAGACACACAACCTAATCATCAACATTCGTACATAGTATATATCACTCACCGTACTTTCATTTTACGAATATTCTCATTATCGGATTTAATAGAGTATTATTCTTGATTCGTATCGAATCATGTATTTAATTACCCTTGAACTTATGCATTTTAGCCCCCTTGGGTACTTTAATCTCTGTAATTATGCTCGTTAATCATACAACCTCCTTTTATATGATAACATGTTATTTGAGGTATTATTGAGTGTTTATAGGTATTAAAGTGCTATATGTGGAGTTTGGATGTGTTCCGAAAACGTTTCGTCGAAGTTCGCACGTTCAAGGGCATTTCGGTAATTTCACACTTAAGAATTGATGTCCGAAGCATCCACAAAAGTTGCAGCTCTCGGGTCAAGCTTCACGTGGCTGCAAATGGTGCTCGAATCGGAGTTCGAACGAAGAAAACACAACTCTTTAATCGGAGAAGAATTATAAGTTATTTAATTTAATATTTGATTAATATATTAACAATTTGTTTAATTCCCTCCATATCCTTTTCTCTTTCACTTTGGCAGCAAACTTCATTCAGCAAATGGCGATTTTGGATTTTGGATCAAGTTTTGGCCACACTCAAAGTGAGGACTTGGATCCTAAATTGGAGCATGATTTCTTACCACACATGCATATGGGTCGTTGTCCATTGGTCAATTTCACGAAATGGGTCTTGACTTTACACCATGGAAGGTCATCAATGGTGGGTGTTTTACCATCTCCATTTATGACTTTGGTCCATTATTGGAGGTCTCAATTTTGGCTTCCACGAATCATTTGGGTATCAGCTTATACACAATCGTTGGTCTCGAAATTTTCGTAGCTGATCCAAATCACAAGGCCATGGAAGATCTCGATTTTTAGAAGTGGTGCGCAAGTTTCATCAAGACCGCTACTTTTCGCCCTCAATCAAAATGGCACCATTTTCGGGGACTTGTTGTTTTAGAATTTATTTGATTTAGTATTTCATAGTATTTTTTTTATCTATTTGTATTTTTTGTTAACAATTTTTGCAGGGCTTCAACATTTGAGGGCCAAGAAATGCTTGAATTTTTTTCGCCCGCACATTATTTTGTGGAATTTTCTATCTTGAGATATTGTTGGGGTAAGCATGTCTTTTTCCAATTATTTTGGTAATCGTAGTGATAATTCTCAAAATCCCCCTACCCCTATGACTTTTGTTAAATACTTAGAGGCCCAAAAAATTGCAAATTCTAAAATGACTTCGGGTGAGTATTACGAAAGTCAAGTATGGGTTATGGGAATTTTTGGAATAATTATTCTGATGTTGGGCCTCAAGATCCTTATGATAAGAAATTTGAAACAAATTTCTATAGCTTTCAAAATTCTTATAATAAAGATTTTGATAGTTGTTCCAAGGATAATTTCCTAAATTTTCATTATTAAGAATCCGCTCCTCGGCCTATGACTTTCAGCGAGGGCTTGTGTATGCTTGAAAATGAAAAACTTTAAAATCGTTATCGGGAAGAAAATGTTGTTGGGAGCATGAGTTGGATTTATTATTTGAATCCGATGACGATTTTTCTTTCGAGACCTTTGAAGTCGAGGAATGTTTTGAACTAAATGAGGACTTTGTGCCTAGTTTGGAACAAACCATTCTTGACTTGGCCCATAGTATAGTAGAGAATGAAAGTGAGGATGAAATTGATATAGTATACATTTGCAATGAAATGATTTCTTCTTTGCCCCCCAAAGAAGAAAGTTTCATTTAAAATAATCCTTTCTCCTTTCAAATTCAATCTTTAAGCGATGACAACTCATCTCCTGAGATTGAATTTGTTTCCTCCCCATCTTTATTCTATTCTGTTACACCGATGCTAGTACACGATGAATCGGTTCCAACTTTATAGTTTAAAACCTTTTCACCGATGAGGAGTACTCTCTCGAGTCGCCTTCCATGAAGGCATCTTTACCCTCATGTGCGCCACCTCCCATTCCAACTTCAAAATATTTGGAAGATAATTATATTTTTCTTGGTCCCCATGTGCATTTGTCACCCGTTTTATCCAAATCTACCATCCTCCCTCCAAAAATGTTAATTAGGGATGGTTCATTTCTTCCCCCTTACACATGTCTTCCGTTTTTCAAATGAAATTCCTATTTTCGGGAGGCATGCTTTCAAGTGAGGGTACACCGGTTATCCTCCAAAGTCAAATCATTTTTTGGGTGGACCCTCAAAAATTTCAACTTCTATTGTATATTTAGGTGGAAGTTAAAACGGTAGGTTGTAAATAGTTAATTTTATTTTATTTTCTTATTTTACTTTTTACTTATAGTCTAGTGTAATTAGTTAAAGTTTATTTCTTTCTTAAGTTATTCCTAGTACTAACATGCTTTATAGAATTATTGGACTTGTACTTTCTCGAGATCGCTCCATTTTGGGTAATATCGCTATTTTCCTCTTTTTAACTTAGTTCTTAATTTACATTTAGAACAATGTTAGATTTTAAGTTAGGGGGTATGGAATATTTTAACCATTCATTGGTAGTTTCTTTGATTTGATTATATGTTATTTCCAAGCATGATTTTCTTGTGAAAATTTAAAAAATTCAAAAAGATTTTCTTTCTTTTTTTCTTCTTTTGGGGCATTTTGCCTTTATTTACGATGATAAATTTTAATAATTGCCCGTTCCAATAGACAACTCAATGATGCATGTTCTCGATTTAGAATTTATTAGACTTTAGTCCTCAATCATTGATATTATGAATAACTTCATAAATTAAACGTTATCCCCTGAACACATGCACTTTTCTTGTTCTATTGATTTGGTATAAGATTCTTATAACTCGATAATCTTTTGTTGCATTGTATATACTTACATCGAGTAAGCTTTGTACCTTTTGTCGTTTATGAGTGTATAAACTATTCTTTCCTCTTTGAAAACATTGAATTCGTCGGTAATCTCTCTATTCTTTCATTTGATTGTTCATTAATTGAGTTAATTCTTGAAATGTATTACTTGAGCATAATTTTCAAAGGTTGTTTTGACTCGAGAATTGTGTAAACTTTTGGAAATAATCATAGGACATTTTATTATATCACCCATATTGACCTTGACCTCACTTTTATATGTTTTCCCTCATTAAGCCCTTTGAGCCTAAATACAACCTTTTCCTTTCATAACCCCAAAATCCCATAACCAACTCCAAATTGGAGTTTTATACCATATATATCACCTTACATACCTTTATTTGGAATGTTACTTGGGATTGAATGATGTTAGCATTTTGTGGTTACAAGTTAGGCATGCGAGAGTGAGATAAGTAACATAAGGAAAGAAGTGAAAAAGAGAAGAAAAAGAGAAAGAAGAAAAGAAAACAAAAGAAAACAAAAGAAAAAAATGAGAAAAAGATGAGAAGAGTGCGCTTGCGTTCAAATAAAGAAGTTATTTAGTTAAACTCAGTTTTTATCAATTAAGTCCTAAACATGCATCTAGGTGTAATTGATGATGATAAAATCAAGCAAGAACATTCAAACACACACAAATGAGGAAAAATCCCCTCAAAGGGCAAAACCTTTTATTTTACTATAATTTTGTAAGAAAACGGCTTACATGAATTACAATGAAAATATGTGACACAGAAATACCCTCGGGCGTCGGTTCTGATGTCGTCGGCTAGAACTATCCTTTTCCAGTAGGGCAGCAGTGAAGAAGATAACGACTTCCTCACAAATTACTCCAGATGAGTAAATGATCCTCTTGAAGGTTTAAATATTCACATACATATATGGGAATGGTTTTGTGAATCAAAAAGGTTTAGAAAACCTTAAAAAGATGAAGTCTTATTCTGGACTATTTTCGCAGAATTTTGAGATTGCAGAAAGACTTCAAAATCGTGTAGAAGGAGATCAGGTATTTATATGAAAATCGAGACGGTGGCTCGTCCGAACGAGATAGCCATATCGCTCGAACGAAGGACATAAGTCATTCGAATGAGATCATGCGACATGCCTATCTCGCGGGAACGACATTCAAAGTCGTTTGAGCGAGCTCGTCGTTCAAGGCACTTCACTTCTACATTTTAAAAAAATTATGCTTTTGATAAAAAATTAATCCAGACTTCAAAAATAATTTTCAAAAAAAGTTCCCATATATTTATGCAAATATTAAAGCTCCAATAAAGCATTTTACCGATAAAGTGTAGTGGAGTAGTGGGAGTGAGCTGAGCAGCACGTCGCATGTAGCATGATGCACGTGAAGATAATGGATGCATTGAATTCAGATAAAGGTCATCGAGGTTGATCGTGTTGACGTGCCGAATGTAGCGGTATTAGACATACAAACTGTGATCTAGGAGAAAACAGAAAATTCCTAGATTCTACCCCGGACATTTATACAATTATGTCCTTACAAATCTCCCCCTATGTTTATGCCGTTACATACATACAAAATCCGAATTATGCAATCAAATGACTTATAAGATAATATCCCCATTAAACCCTCAAACTGAGAATACTAAATGACATGTCTGCCAAATCTTCAGATCTTCAGAAACTTCCAAAGCTTTTCTCATCAAGGTGTGTAATAAAATAATGAGCCATGTTGTACCTACACACATGAGATAAAGAAAATACCCTTGAAAAGCAACAATTTGAAATATAATGATATGCAAAAATTGATGATCAATTAAGCTTAAGCAATTCATTAATAAATCAACCAAATACCAAAACAATTCTCCCCCATAATTTTTCTCCCCCTTTTTATGATGTCCCCAAATAGACATATATAACAAGCATAAATGAATGCACATGGAGAATGACACACGGGAATAAACTGCTATTTTTGTATTTTTCAAAATTTTTACACATAATATATAACAAAGAATAACACCATGAAAGAACACAAAAACAACCAAGTCGATGATGGCGTAAATGTAGGGGTGTGATCAAATTCGATAGGAAAATCAATGCATACAAACATGACATATGTGCACGATGAGTATCGGATACTCCTAACGAATGAACTCAAACTCTTTCTTTGGTGTAAAAAGGTGGTGATATGAGACATTGACTCAATCAAATTAACCAATCAAAGCTCAAAGTGATTTTCACACCAATAACGTCCAACACTATTTCATTCTTTCTCAGGACTTTCAGGGAAGTGAAAATTCGTTTATATTATCCAACCAAACTCCCTCAGATATATATTTTGAATAGAGGGGTTCTAAATTCTCAAACTTTGGAGAATTGATGGTGAAACCTAATGGCCCATATTTGGCATATATTAATTTTTATTACCTTTAAATTTTTTCGGGCTCTTTTAACCTCTTTGGGCCCCGGATAATAAAATTTCTCAATTTTTTAGGTCCTTTTTAACGATGGCTTAGAATCGCAAAGGCTAAGAGAACCTTTCGTATCCCTTCCCCATTTTCAAATAAACACATAGTCTAACCAAAACGATTTTTACATGCATTCCAATCTTGTCAAGTTTTATCGCATATGGTTAGTTGTATAAACAAAATTGAGATGTAAACACTCAAGCCAATATGTGATAGACAAGTACAATAATCAAATAAAGCCATGCATGTGTGCAATAAAGGAGATAGGAGTCAAACATGTAGGAATATATCACTAATTACATCTCCAAGGCTCCAAACAATGTAAAGCACATGAATGAAATGATGCAGCGTCTCAAATCTCTATCAAACAGTCACATGGATAAATGGAATGAAATTGTGACTCGGCTATCTTCAATGCTCATCCATAAAAGGTGCAAATAAAATACAAAAATCTTTTTGGATTTTTTTTAAAATTTTGTAAAATGAAAATCTTTTTGATTTCTTTTTATAAAAAATAAATAAATATATGTACAACAAAGCAATAATACATATAACACAAACTAGCAATAGGAAGCGTATGATATGAACATGAAAAAAATCATCCTATCCTATCCTAGACACAGACCAACCCCTCAGTCAACTGTGCAAATTCCCAAAGACTTCCTAAGAGTCTCAAATCTAAGGGCATCTTAAGGTTTTGTGAATATATCGACTAACTGACGGTCGGTGGGAACGAAACTCGGGGATATGACATTCTCCTCAACTAACTGACGTATAAAGTGCTTGCGTATCCTGATGTGCTTTGTGCGCGAATGCTGGACTGGATTGCGGGATATGTGTATCACGGTCGTGTTATCACAGGAGATGGTCATGGTGTCCTGTGAAATCCCATAATCCTCCAGCATCTGCTTCATCCATAAGAGTTGCGTTTAACAACTCCCGGCGGCGATGTACTCAGCCTCCGAAGTGGATAAAGAGATGGAGTTTTGCTTCTTTCTTAACCAGGAGAAAAAAGCAGAACCAAAATAGAAACACCCACCAGAAGTGCTCCTACAACCATCTACATCTCCGGCCCAATTGGGATCCGAATAGGCGGATAAACGGTCATTGGTATCAAAGGAATACCAAATACCATATGAGAGAGTCCCACTCACGTATTTGATAATACGTTTTAGAGCGAGTAAATGTGACTCTTTCGGGGATGCCTGATATCATGCATGGACTCCAACACTAAAGGCAATGTCAGGATGACTGGCAGTCAAGTAGAGAAGACTACCTATCATACTCCGATACAAGGTTTTCTCTACATCTTTGCCTGAAGTGTACTTACTAAGCTTGGTAGTGGTACTCATAGGTTTAGTGCATGCTTAGCGGAGTCTAACCCAAATTTCTTCATTAAGTCTCTAGCTTACTTAGATTGGAAGATGAACATCCCATCCTCTAGCTGACGAACCTAGAGACCAAGGAAGAAAGTAAGCTCACCAACCATGCTCATCTCAAACTCACTTTTCATCTCCTCCTCAAAGTGATGAGCATGTTGGGAGCATGTGGATCCAAAGACTATGTCATTCACAAAGACATGGGAAACCAAAATAGCACCATCATCTCTCCTGACGAACAATGTCATATCAACTCCCCCTCTCTTGAAGCCACGGGCTAAGAGATAGGAAGTAAGCCTTTCGTACCAAGCATGAGGTGCTTGCTTCAAACCATACAAGGCTTTCCTCAGATAATAGATGTGCTCCGGGTGCTTAGGGTCTTCAAACCCTTTTGGTTGTTCCACATAAACCTCCTCATATAGAATGCCATTCAGGAAGGCACTCTTGACAACCATCTGATATAACTTAAAGCGCAGATGGCATGCAATGGCGAGTAGTAAGCGGACGGACTCAAGCCTCGCAATAGGAGCAAATGTCTCCCCAAAGTTTACACCTTCTATCTGTGTGTAGCCTTGAGCGACCAACCTAGCCTTGTTTCGGATTATGGTACCATTTGCATCCATTTTATTCTTGAAAATCAATCTGGTACCTATCACATTAGTCTCACTAGGTCGGGGGACAAGTTCCCATACATTATTCTTTTTAAACTGAAGCAACTCATCCTGCATAGCAGATATCCAGTATTTATCAAGGTTCTAAAAGGCGCGAGGCATGGTCGAGGCATAGAGGTCAAGCCTCAAGCCTTAGGAGCCTAGGCGCGCCTAGGCATAAGAAGGCATTTTTTTAATTATTTTAATTATTCCAAAGCTAGTAATATAATAAAATAGTACATATCTTAAATTTTGAAAATATATTCATATGTTTGGTAGCCATCTTTCTCATATTCATGCTCCATAACCAATATTTGTCAACTAATCCTTTTTTTTAAAAAAAGTGTGCCTTAAGCCTTTTACCAAGAATAAGGCGTAATAAGGCGTAGGCGATGCGTTTCTCTCAAGCCTCAAGCCTAGGCGGGCCTAAGCGGAGCCTTAGCGGGCCTTTTAGAACAGAGGTATTTATCCTTGAGTGCTACTTTGTGATTCTTGGGGTCGACTTTGGACGTGTAGCAAAAATGGCTAACAACATTCTAGAGATGAGCGTGAGTCTTGACCCCTAGAGTGAAATCACCAACAATGGCAGAAGGGTCATGACTCTTGCGAACCCAAGCAGGTGTGTCCCCTAACACGGGAGTAGGGTCCACAGAGTGTGGGTGAGGTACAAGTAAATCACCGCCAGAAACATCCTCATCCTCACACTGAAGGCTAGAATCAATAAACGCCGAAGGTTCGTCAACTTGCACGGTGATGTTTATTCACTCCATAACCTTAGAGCTCTTCAGGTTAAAAACTCGATACACTCTACTATTTAATGAATATCCTAATAGTATTCCCTCGTCGCTTCGGGAGTTAAACTTTCCTAATTTCTCTCTATCCCGTAGGATATAGCATTTACTCCTAAAAACACAGAAATATGCAAGGTTGGGTTTCTTTCCAGTCCACAATTCATATGGCGTCTTTAGAGTGTGTGGACGCAGGTAAAACCTATTCACCATGTGGCATGCAGTAGACACTGCCTCCACCCAAAATGTCCTAGAAACCTTACGACCTAGAAGCATAGATCTAGCCATTTCTTGGATCGTCCTATTCTTCCTCTTAACAATCCCATTTTGCTGAGGAGTCTTCATAGCTAAAAACTCATGTTTGATCCCAATGCTATTATAGTAAAGATCTGCCTTGGCTTCCTTAAATTCAGTGCCGTTGTCACTACGTATCCTATTAATAGTGACTCCATGTTGATTTTGCAGGACACGAAACTTGATCGTTAAAAACTCCACAACATCAAATTTCTCCCTCAGAAAACCTACAATCGAGTATCTGGAGAAATAATCCACCATCACGAGGATATACCTCTTACCACCCAGTCTGTCAGTACGAGTAGGACCCATAAGATCCATGTGAAGAACCTCAAGTACACGAGAGGTGGTACTGGAATGCAACTTCCTATGGGGGCTACGAATTTGTTTTCCCAAATGATAGGGTCCACAAACCGTCGAAGTTGGCTTTCCAAGTGATGGTAAGCCACGTACTAGGTCCTTTTTAGCTAAACAAGTTAAATCTCTAATGTTCACGTGACCTAGACATTGGTGCCATAGATCCATAGGAGTGATTGTGGCGCTATTGCAGACAAGTGAGGACTTGGGCTCAGTCCCATAGAAATTATCCTCTGTCCTCACCCCTCGCACTAAAAGTTTACCGGCTTGATTATAGACATTACATGCGTCCCGATAAAACTTTACGGCAAAGTCAGCTTCGCACAGCTGGCTAATGCTGAGAAGGTTTGCTTTCAACCCTTTGACGTACAAAACATTCTCTAGCTTAGGAAATCCTGATAACTCTATAGTACCACGTCCTACAATGCTAGACTTTCTCCCATCTCCAAAGGTGACTCTACCATTATGATAATCCTCAAGAGAAGTAAAAAATGAGGCATCACCTGTCATATGTCTGGATCACCCACTATCAAAATACCACTGTGAGGTATTATGTGCTTTAAGAGCGACATGAACAACAAAGGCCTTTTTATCTTTCTTAGGGACCCAAGAAGTGGTGACCTTTTGTTTACCTTTGTTGTCATTGGTTTTAGCCAAAATGTGAGAAGTATTCACTGACGGCAAAGACATCCGTCGGAGTTCCTCCATCAAACTCTGTGATATGGCAGCTAAAAACTCAACTCTCTCTCTCAGACTGGTAAAATCATCAGTATGCTGTGGTGGAGCAGTAATATGTCATGTTCGACCCATACTATTGTAAAACTCCCTGAGCTGGCCTTTTCTTTTGCAATATGTACAAAAGAACACAATCAAAGACGGACCTTGGTTTGATTTTCTTGGTTGAACTCTCCGTTGAGGTTTTTAATGGTGGCCATAAAGAGTCGTAGTAAACTCAGGAACTGGTCCAGGTGAAATTTGGGACGTGGAAGCACCATCATAACCTATTCATTGCCTATCACCAAAACCTAAAGTGGGTCCGAGGAACATCTTTACCATCTTCCCAGATCTGTCCTCGATTTGAACCTTGACTTCCCGTGATCTCTCCAGATCATGAGTAAGCTGGGAAACAAGGGCTTCAAGTTTCTTCTGAGTCTCCACAAAGGAATGGATCTCACTCGTAAGAGTATCCACTTGTTTAGTCAAGTCCCCTCTCTCTTTCTCAAAACAACTCTCTCTCTCTCTAAACAAACTCTCTCTCTCTCTCTCTCTTAAGGTAGTGAAGGTAGAGGAATCTCTCTCTCTCTCGCTTTTCTTAAATCTTCCTCTAAAGAGGTGATCCTAAGGACTAACGCTTTGTTACGCTTTTTAGTTTTAAATGACTCAGAATAAAGCTCGGCGTAGGCACGTTGAATATCACTCTCGCTCTCACTTGTGTCATCCTCCCCTCACTCACATCGATCTCACTGTCGAGGTGTCCCTGTGAATCAGCATCCTCATCGTCGTGAGGATCACTAGAAGTACTCACATGACTATCCGTGGATGCGGTGAAGTTAACCTCATGCGGTGACTCATCTTCAGAGTCCATCGACTCGACCTCATTGTCGTCACTAAGAGTAGCATTAAGGACAACTTTGCCCTTTATTTTGTTCAGCCTGGTAGCACACTCAAAATCTCTATGACCCCTACCATCACACTCAAAGCATCTCTCACTTTCCTTTTTAGGAGGATCTTTAAAATCTTTTTCATTTTTCTTTTCAAACTTATTTTTCTCAGACTTCTTTTTATCTTTAAAATTACCATTTTTCTTGAATTTGAGAATTCTCTTGAAATTTTTAGCAAATAGGGCCAAATCATCTAAGTCAAAATCACACTCAGAATCTGGCATATCTGTCTCTCTTTTTCTAGATGACTCTCCTCTCTTTCTTGCCGACTCCTCACTCTTTCTCTCCTGGGCATTAAGTGTAATTCCCTTATCTTTAGACTTGACAGATTTAGGAAACATATCAATTTCATAGGTTTGCAAGTCTCCTACAAGTTCCTCCAATTTAAGCGTATTTAAATTACCTGTAGAATTTAACACAGTGACTTTGGGGTAAAACGCTTAGGCAATGATTTAAGAATATTTTTAACAACTCTAGCATTAGGAATGTGTTCACCAAGATTAAAGCTAGTGTTAACAATATCAGATAGTCTAGCTTAAAATTCATCAAAACACTCAGATTCAAGCATGGTGATTGTTTCAAATTGAGTTGTTAAATTTTGAAGTTTAGACTCTTTCACAGCATTAGTTCCTTCATGGGTAAGTTACAAACCGTCCTATGCCTCTTTTGACGTGGTTCACGTCATTATGCGTTTGAACTCATCAGGTGCGAGAGACCCAGAAATAACACTTAAACCCTTAGAATAAAAAGATGGCCATTTAAATTCTTCTTCAGTACATGTAGTAACAGGTTTTAAATTGGTCACGTTTTCAAGAGTGACGAAGGGAGGTGTCCACCCTCTTTCAACCAAAATCCAGACACGTTCATCAATGGCTTTTAATGCAGATCTCATGCGGGCCGTCCAGTATGCATACTTTGTCTCATCAAAAACTGGCATTTTATTATATAACTTCTCCATTATGAACACACTCGATTTCAAAAATCAATTTTTTAGAAACTTCATATCTTAGAAAAATTTTGCGGAAAATTACATGGTAAAATTTTGTAACTGGCTCTGATACCAATTTGAGAAGAGTGTGATTGCGTTCAAATAAGGAAGTTATTTAATTAAACTCAATTTTTATCAATTAAGTCCTAAACATGCATCTAGGTGTGGTTGATGATGATAAAATCAAGCAAGAACATTCAAACACACACAAATGAGGAAAAATCCCCCAAAGGGGCAAAACCTTTTATTTTCACTATAATTTTGTAAGAGAACGGCTTACACGGATTACAATGAAAATATGTGACACAGAAATACCCTCGGGTGTTGGTTCTAATTTCGTCGGCTGGAACTATCCCTTTTCAGTAGGGCAACAATGAAGAAGAGAACGGCTTCCTCACAAATTACTCCAGATGAGTAAATGATCCTCTTGATGGTTTAAAGATTCACACACATATATGGGAATGGTTTTGTGAATAAAAAAGGTTTAGAAAACCTTAAAAAGATGAAGTCTTATTCTGGACTATTTTCGCAGAATTTTGATATTACAAAAAGACTTGAAAATTGTATAGAAGGAGATCAGGTATTTATACGAAAATCGAGGCGGTGGCTCGTTCGAACGAGATAGCCATGTCGCTCGAGCGAAGGATAGAAGTCGTTCGAACGAGATCGCCCGACAGGCCTATCTCGCGTGAACGACATTCAAAGTCGTTTTGAGCGAGCTCGTCGTTGAAGGCACTTCTCTTCTACACTTAAAAAAAATTATGCTTTTGATAAAAAATTAATCCACACTTCAAATATAATTTTCAAAAAAATTTCCAAAATATTTATGCAAATATTAAAGCTCTAATAAACCATTTTACCGATAAAGTGTAGTGGAGTAGTGGGAATGAGCTGAGCAGCACGTCGCAAGTAGCATGATGCACGTGAAGATAATGGATGCATTGAATTCGGATAAAGGCCGTCAAGGTTGATCGTGTTGACGTGCCGAATGTAGCGGTATCAGACATATAAACTGTGATCTAGGAGAAAACAAAAAATTTCTAGATTCTACCCCAGACATTTATACAATCATGTCCTTACAAAAGAAGAAAAGAAAAGAAAGAGAAGTTCGCATATGTTGTGTATAGTGATCAATAAACTTTGATTACTCTCACGATAGTCATATTTAATGATTGTATGGAAATCATTTTCCAATTTTGAAATTTCCTGCAATTTTCTAATATCCCGAGTTTTCATCTCCAAATACTTTGAATCTGTACATACATTCTTTCATTTCATACCCTTAACCCCAAACCTACATTACAACCCTATAAAGTCTTATGTGATACTAGGGTGAATTTAATTTAGAAATTGAAATAGTTTTGATAATTTGTGAAAATAAAATTTTCCTCCTTTAATGAGAGGTATTTTTTTATTGAGATTATAAGTTTTATTTTCTATATAGCGTTCTTCATTTGTGACATGTGCGCGACCTAGTTTCCATTTATATTTACTCCTTATGCCTACATGTCCCATGTATTACCTCCTCATTCATAGTGATTTCATTTGTTGAGTGTAATGCTCGGTGAGGATTGACTTACATGCATGCTTTAATGTTTATTATCCGATTTATTTAAGTTTTTGCCAAATCATACTTTTCATGTGATCACTCCCCTCCCACATTTTAAGATTTCAATTCAACGAAGTTCATTTTATAATGTTAATATTACGGACTGTTGTGTGAATTAGTTCACTTTGTTAATAATGTGTATGCAATCTTTTTCGCTATTGTTGGGTGTGTCGCATGTGATTGGGCATTATTTTGACGAAACCATATGATGTTTTTGGGTTTCATCCCTGAAAATTCTCACGAGACGACATCCGTCCACTAGGATAACCTAGGGGTTTAATGGCTTATTGCATACGCTAAATACAATCATTCGCCCGTGAAAGTGGCCTTATCACTTTTATCGATTTTGTATATATCTTTGGCTTTGTGATTTTCTTATTTTTCTTCTTGCGTTGAATTTCATTACTAGGGACTAGCAATGTGTAAGTTAGGGGGTATGTTTCGTATCGAATCATGGATTTAATTACCCTCGAACTTATGCATTTTAGCCCCCTTGGGTACTTTATTGTCTATATTTATGCATGTTAATCAGACAGCCTCCGTTTTATATGCTAACACATTATTTGCGGTATTATTGAGTGTTTATAGATAATAAAGTGATGTGTGGAGTTTGGATGCATTTTGGGAAAGTTTCGTCAAAGTTTGCACGTTTAGGGACATTTCGGTAATTTAAACTTTGGAATTTCCCCCCCAAGAATTCATAGAAATTGTAGCTCTCGAGTCAAGCTTCAAGTGACTGCAAACGGTGCTCGAATCAGAGTTCGAACGAAGAAAACACGGATCTTTAATCGGAGAAGAATTATAAGTTATTCAATTTACTATTCTATTAATATATTAACAATTTGTTTAATTTCCTCCAGGTCCTTTTCTCTTTCACTTTTGCTGTAAACTTCATTCTGCAAATGGAGATTTTGGATTTTGGCTCAAGTTTTGGCCACACTTAAATTGAACACTTGGATCTGAAATTGGAGCATGATTTCTGACCACACACGCATATGGGTCGTTGGCCTTTGGTCAATTTCACGAATGGGTCTTGACTTTACACCATGGAAGGTCATCAATGGTGGGTGTTTTACCATCTCCATTTATGGACTTTGGTCCATTGTTGGAGGTTTCGGTTTGGGCTACCAAGAATCATTTGGGTCTCGTCTTATACACAATTATTGGTCCCAGAATATTCGTAGCTAATCCAAATCACAAGGCCATGGAAGATCTCGATTTTGAGAAGTGGTGTGCGAATTGCATCAGGATCGGTCGACTGGTAAATCCCATTTTTCCTTTGAGCCTTGGTAGTGTGCCCTTCCCCTGTTCACGCGGTCGACTGGCCCAAGCTGCAGTCGACCAATCCCCTGCATTTGGGAGTGTCTTTTGCTACTGCTCTCCCCTATTCCATTTTCTATTTTATTTTTATTTTTCTTTTGTTCCTTAAAAAGAGAACTTATCCTCATTTCTTTTCTTTTCCTTTTTCTTTTAGTTCTCTTTTCCCACTTAGTTTAAATAGCCCATTTGGCTTATTTTGTTGGGACGACATAATATCTCTAGTTTTCCTCTCTCTCTCTCACTCACTCTCCCTCCCTCTCTCTCTCTCTCTCTTAGTTTAGGTTCGGATTAGAGTAATATTTGGGGGTTTTGTTGTGTAGATCACCCTCCTCCATTTTTCTTCTTGGTTTTGTTCCACCATTAATGTAAGTTTTCTTGTTACTATTCATTGTATTCCTTCATTACTTTAAGCATTGTAATCCAATTTTTCATGATTTATTTATTATTTCAAGCCTATTTTAATTTGTAGTGTTAATCTAATTTTTGTTGCTTAATTAATTAGTTAGTTCAATTTATGTTGTTTACCATGTTTAATGGCTAGTTCAATCTTGGTTGTGTTGGATTGAACTCACCTACGGTTGTTTGGTTGGTTTGCTATGGTGATGGAGTTTAACGTGTTTATTTCGATTGAGTTGTCCTAGTTATTACGCATAGGAGATTTAACGAGGTATATTATGTATGCTCCATATTAACGACCTTGCGTGCGTAATTTTTGGGGTATTTGTTGACGCTAAAATCTTATTAGACTTTTATGCGAATTTAGGGGTATGATATCTCTTGATTTAATTAAATGTCCAAACGAGATGCAATCTTAATAACTCGTGAGCCCATGTAACCATTTATACCAATTAACTTGAGGCGAGGGATATCTAGCGCAACCTATGATTTTTATTCGCTTTGTTAATGATAGTTTAAATACATTCGCCTAGAATAATATTTTCTCTTTATTATCTTTTACTTTTTGTTAGGATTACCCTTTTACACCGTTTATTTTAGAAGTATTAAATCAATTAATATTCTGTCAACTCGTCTTAGTGGATTTTCGATACCCAGACTTGGTTGCTATACTCCCTTTTTTAGTGTAGTCAGAAGTTTAGGTTTTTCTATTAAGGTGGTGAACTAGAAAACAACGATTGGCGTGCTAAATATGCGCTACTTTTCGCCCTAAATCAATTCTTTATTCTAAGGGAGATAGTTACCCTTTTATGAATTCAGTATCTAAGTCTTCCTTACCATACTGGTTTATGCCATCATTTCACTCACGCATTCCCGTAATTAGATTCTCATTCCCGCGAATTAATTACTTTATCGTTAAATCCCGTTTAATCATCGTCTTAATTCTCCCAATGTGACTAAACTCCCATAACTCTATCATGGCCTACTACAATATAAAAATCCCTCATTATATTCTAACAATCTCCCAAAAGTTTTCCAGACAACAATTTAGGAGTTCTAGGCAAAAAGGGAGAATTTACATTTTTTAAGGAACCAAACCGGTTTGCCCTTCTGAACTGAATTGGTTCGCACCTCTGAACCTCGTGATCTTCGTTTCGCATATGCATTTTTCACCATTAATACACCTCTAACTTCCATGTTTCTCCACCAAACTCCAAACCAATTGTCTTAAATCCTTCTCACATGTATTAGGATAGTTTCAGACGTAATTTTTGCATCAAAACATTACGAATAATATTCAAGAATGGATTTAATCTCTAATCCTCAAGAATCCTAGGTTTTCATATTTTTCCTATATCATTCATCAAAGCCCAAATTTAGTTCCTCGACCATAACACATAATCTATAATTTATTATCCTATCCAGATATCAAATCTTTCTACATGCAAATCCTACCCAAACATGCATTTAAATCAATCTTTTTTTCCAAGAATCATCAAAATAATCAATATAATTAAACCGTAGTCACATCACTATACCAAAAACAACAATCTGGTACGGTTTAAAACTGTGCCAGATCAAATTTGGCACAGTTTTGAGGTGTGTCAGAATCAGGTGTTCCAAAATAGCCAGTTTTCTCTCGTACAACTCAAAAGTGTGTCAGATTTGACCAAACAGGAACACTTCTGGCACACTTTAAAACTGTGCCACATTTATTATTTTTGGCACACTTTGTAACTGTGCCAGATTGAGTACGTTTTGATTCTCTTTTGGTACAGTTAAAAATTGTGCCAAAAATTGATACACTTTTGGCACGATTTTGAACCGTGCCAAATTTTTTGGATAAAAAAAATTAATTATTTTAAAACAAGAAAATTCACAAATTGCGAATCTCGAAAGTTGTTAATAAACTAATGTATATACAAACTTCAAAATATTACAAGTAATAATAGTTCACAAACAAAAAAAATTAGGCAGAGTTTCCTTTATTTTCTGGACATTCTAAAACCTGCTAATATAATACCTGTGTAATGTAAAGCACGCACGACCATAAAATACAACAATAAAATTATAAAAGCCCGCACGACCATAAAAGCTAACAATAAAACTACAAAATCCTAGATGGCCATAACACAAAAAAATAGAATATTGAATATTACCGACATTAAGTAAATAATCCCCTTGTTGTAGACCATTGACTTCATGTGTTCCACGCGGATAAAATCTAATGACAAAATATTATCCGGCAAAAAAATAAGATACAAAAGGAGATGATATTACTAACCGAGTAATTTTAAAAAACAAAACTTATTCAAGCTGAAAATTTGCATATACAAATTAAAATTATTATTCTATTCACCAATCAAAATTCTTGTGACTACGCATTCAGTACCTACAAGTGACATTGGTCCCGTGCGAGGTGTTCGTGCCTCTTACGGGACCATTTAGGGGCTGGTTTGGGTTTTCACCCTCAAATGGCTTGTTTTTAAGCCTAATCTAAATATTTTCAAATTATCGTCATACTCTCAAACCGGGAGACCCGTGACTACGCGATTAATTTCTACAAGTTACATTTGTCTCGTGCGAGGTGTTCGTGCCACTTACGGGGCCGTTTGAGTTTTCACCCTCAAAAAGCTAGTTTTTAAGCCTAATCTAGATATTTTCAAACTATCGTCATATTCTCAAACCGGGAGACCCGTGACTACGCGGTCAGTTCCTCCCGTACGAGGTGTTCGTGCCTCTTACGGGGCCGTTTGGGGGCTGGTTTGGGTTTTCACACTTTAACGGCTTATTTTAAACCTAATCTAGATATTGTTAAATTATCATCATACTCTCAAACCGGGAGATCCGGGACTACGCGACAAGTTCCTATAAGTTACATTGGTCCCATGCGAGGTGTTCTTGCCTCTTACGGGGCCGTTTGGTAGATGGTTTGGGATTTTACCCTCAAACGGCTTGTTTTTAACCCTACTCGAGATATTTTCAAATTATCTTCATATTCTCAAACTAGAAGACCCGCGACTAGGCGGTCATTCTTACAAGTTACATTGGTCCCGTGCGAGGTGTTCGTGCCTCTTAGGGGCCGTTTGGGGGATGGTTTGGGTTTTTACCCTTAAACGACTTATTTTTAGCCTACTCTAGATATTTTCAAATTATCTTCATATTCTCAAATCGGGAGACCCCCGACTATGTGGTTAGTTTTTACAAGTTACATTGGTCGCGTGCGAGGTGTTCGTGCCCCTCACGGGACCATTTGGGGGCTGGTTTGCGTTTTCACCCTTTGACGACTTGTTTTTAAGCCTAATCTAGATATTTTCAAATTATCGTCATATTCTCAAACCGGGAGACCCGCGACTACGCAGCCAATTCCTACAAGTTACATTGGTTCCGTGCGAGGTGTTCCAATCTCTTATGGGACCGTTTGGGGGCTAGTTTGGGTTTTCACCCTTTGACGGCTTATTTTTAAGCCTAATCTAGATATTTTCAAATTATCGTTATATTCTCAAATCCGGAGACCCACGACTACGCGGTCAGTTCCTACTAGTTACAATGGTCCTGTGCGAGGTGTTCGTGCCTCTTACGGGGCCGTTTAGGGGTTGGTTAGGCTTTTCGCCATTTAACGACTTATTTTTAATCCTAAACTCAATATTGTCAAATTATCATTATATTATCAAACTGGGAGACCCACAACTACGCGGTCAGTTCCTACAAGTTACATTTGTCCCGTATGAGGTGTCCGTGCCTCTTACGAGGCCGTGTGGGGGCTGGTTTGGCTTTTCGCCCTTTAACGACTTATTTTTAAGCCTAATCTAGATATTTTCAAATTATTGTCATATTCTCAAACTGGGGGACCCGCGACTACGCGGTCCGTTCCTACGAGTTACATTGGTCCCGTGCGAGGTGTTCGTGCCCCTTACGGGGTCGTTTGGGGGCTGGTTTGGGTTTTCACCCTCAGACGACTTGTTTTGAAACCTAATCTAGATATTTTCAAATTTTCGTTATATTCTCAAACCGGGAGACCCATAATTGGGCGGTCAATTCCTACAAGTTACATTAGTCCCGTACGAGGTGTTTGTGCCTCTTACAGGGCCGTTTGGAGGTTGGTTTAGGTTTTCACCCTCAAACAACTTGTTTTTAAGCCTAATCTAGTTATTTTTAAATTATCATCATATTCTCCAATCGGGAAACCCGCGACTACGCGGTGAGTTCCTACAAGTTACATTGGTCCCTTGCGAGGTGTTCGTGCCATTTACGGGACCGTTTGGGGGATGGTTTAGGATTTCACCCTCAAAAGGCTTGTTTTTAATCCTAATCTAAATATTTTCAAATTATTGTCTGTTCTCAAACCAGGAGACCCACGACTACGCGGTCAATTCGTACAAGTTACATTGATCCCGTGCGAGTTGTCCGTACCTCTTACGTGACCGTTTGGGGGCTAGTTTGAGTTTCACCCTTTAACGACTTGTTTTAAAGCCTAATCTATATATTTTTTAATTATCGTCATATTCTCAAACCCGGAGACCCACGACTACCCAGTAAGTTCCTACAAGTTACATTGGTCCAGTGCGAGGTGTTCGTACCTTTTATGGGGCCGTTTGGGTTTTCATCCTTAAACGGCTTATTTTTAAGACTAATCTAGATATTTTTAAAAATTATCGTCATATTCTCAAAATGGGAGACCCACGACTACAGTTCAGTTTTTGCAAGTTACATTGGTCACGTGTGAGGTGTCCGTGCCTCTTATGGGGCCGTTTGTGGGGCTGGTTTGGGTTTTCACCCTCAAACGGTTTATTTTTAAGCCTAATCTATATATTTTCAAATTATCATCATATTCTCAAATCGGGAGACCCGTGACTACATTTTCAGTTTCTACAAGTTACATTGGTCCCGTGCGAGGTGTTCGTGCCTCTTATGGGGCCGTTTGGGGGTTGGTTTTGGTTTTCACCCTCAAACGACTTATTTTTAAGCCCAATCTAGATATTTTGAAATTATCATCTTATTCTGAAGCCGGGAGATTCGCGATTACGCGGTTAGTTCCTACAAGTTACATCGGTCCGTGCGAGGTGTTCGTGCCTCTTATGGGGCCGTTTGGGGGTTGGTTTGGCTTTTTACTATTTAACGGCTTGTTTTTAATCTTAATCTCAATATTGTCAAATTATCATCATATTCTCAAATCGGGAGACCCGCGACTACGCAGTCAGTCCTACAAGTTACATTATTCCCGTATGAGGTGTTCGTGCCTCTTACGGGACCGTTTGGGGGCTGGTTTGGCTTTTTACCCTTTAATGACTTATTTTTAAGCATAATCTACATATTTTCAAATTATTGTGATATTCTCCAACGGGAGACCTGCGACTACGCGACCGTTCCTACGAGTTACATTGGTCTCGTGCGAGGTCTTCGTGCCTCTTACGGGACCGTTTGGGCGATGGTTTGAGCTTTCACCCTCAAACGACTTGTTTTTAAACCTAATCTAGATATTTTCAAAGTATCGTCATATTCTCAAACTAGGTGACCCGTGACTACGCGATCAATTGAATGTCTATAATAGAGCTATGTAAACCTTGAGGGTAAATTTAAAACTTTCCTACATAAAATTTGACCTTCAAATAATTAATCAGAATAATATTGGATAGATTAATAATTTCCTACATAAACTTTCCTACGTAACTTTTCCTAAGCCAAAGTAGAATCAAATGGTAATAGATTAATAGTTTAACCATCCTATTGATTTCTTAAAATGGTTTATCTTAGTACAAAACCATTCCTTAGTTTTGGCGATACCAAAACCGTTAAATACGCTCGCTGTTTTTTTGTTCTGAATGTGGTAAAAGGTGAATAGTTATAAGAGTTGGAGATTAATTTGAGACATAAGTGCAATATATCTAGTCCTCAATATAAGTATAAAATCCTAGTCATGAAGATAATACCTTGAAGTGTCAAGTAAGGAACAAACTAAAAATAGCATAGACCTCCCAACCGAGTGGGAGTGAGTTTACCTCAGCCATAGCCAAGTAAACAGAATGTGTTCTCTACCATTTTTATTCTTTGTTCCTTTTGGATGGAGTACTAACTTCCTACAATCACATATATAGTAAATATTAAACTAAGACTGAAATAACAGTAACACGTATATATATATATATATATATATATATATATATATATATATATATATATATATATATATATATATATATATATATATATATATATATATAGCACAAGGTGGCAGTTAACAACCAACATTACAAAAAGCATTTACTTTTCATGTTATGGTGAACACTTTTATTGATTTGGAAATGAGAAGGGGGAGAGTTATTCTCGAAATCGACCTTGAGACAAAGTTGTGCGGATAAGTCCTGATCAAATACTCCAAGGAAAATTACAGGAAATAATGTGAAGAAGAGAATATAAAGTGTTGAATACCAATCGTTGTATGCAGGTTGTTTATAAAATGTTAAAGAATACGATATAAAGTGGTAAAGAAGATAACTCAAAATGTACATATATAAATACATTAAACTCGATTTAATGAGCCATAAAAGAGGGTAAATTTTGCACAAAGATTGTCATACATACACACACATGCACATAGATTAAAACCATATATGTATATATCTATACACATTCACACATTTAAATGAAGATTTTACACATAAACAACATAAATTAAAGAAGATAACTCAAAATGTATATATATATGGAGAGAGAGAGAGACACACACACACACACGTATTAAACATAGGTTTGAGGTATAAAAGAGTACCTAGGGTTTAGCTGAAGAATTGGGCAGAACACGCACCGATTGTGATTACTAAGAGAGAATGAGAGTGGAAATGTTTGTGGCATATCTAGTTCGGTTCAATCAGTAAATTAACAAGAGGGAACGGAATCAAAAGAAACTACAAGATCAGAACAGACTGTTCTGTATAAGATCTGAGCAAAAAATAATATTAGAACTGTGTGACAATGGTACAAAAATCTTATTTTAACTAGTATATATCAAATCAACAAGCTGAATAAGTATATATATATATATATATTCAACAACATATATTTTCGAAGTAGAAGAAAAACTTCAAGAACTTGTATAGATTAACCAGATTGAAGATTGAGCTGGAAAAAAAAATGTCTTGATCTTGTTTTATACACAAGATCATACATGCTCATGCACGCCAAATATTTATCCCTACATTTTATCATCACAAATGCCCTCACACACACAAACACGCACACTTTTTCACATTTTATAATCACGCACATGCCCAAGTACATGCACAACAACTGTTTATCCCTAATTCAAGCACACGCTTTGCCTCAAATTTTTAATCACAAGCTACATGTTGTCCCTACGCATAACAAATGTTTCAGATGCTTAAATATTTCCTCTTAACATTGGAATCACAAGTGACAAGCACACTAGGCAAACAAATGCTTAACTTTTGTGATAAAAATCTCACTCTCACACACACATAATCACAACTGACACACACACACACACACACACACACATGTTCCTCCCTAAAATTTGTAATCACAAGTCACACACACACACACACACACACACACATGTTTTTCACTAAATTTCATAATCACAAGTCTAACATACACACACACACGCATTTTTAATCACAACACACATGCACGCACACACTTATCATCTAAAAAATTCAATTCACAGATCCAATAAATTTCAAAAATAAAAATTCATACTAAACTACAAATTCAAACATACACTTCCTTACCGAGCATCTAGTTGGCTCCACTTAACAAGATCGTAGCAACTAGTTTTATACGAGATCAATTCCGTGTGTATGCCGAACCAATCAGTGCAAAAAAAATGTTCTCAAAAACTGGTATTAGTGAACAAGAACAAATCTTCAAGAACTGGTATGAACGTTTGATGTTAGTCCAGCCAAAAGAGGTAAATCAGTCTGGCTAAATCTCCAGCCAACGATCTATTTAACTCCCGATCTGATATGATGTTTAATAGTGTAGAAAAAAAATATTGTGATCGAAAGAAAAATCAGAGAATCATGTTAATAGGAGTATATAAAAATCCAAAGAATCATATGAAAATGAGAGCGAAAGAGAGAAGGGGCCGACCTGTGTGAGTAGAGAGCGGGACCTGTGAAAATGAGAATGAGGAAGGAGAGGGAGACCAAAAGTAAGTTTAGTATTTTATTTAGGCTATTATTAAGTGTGCTCAATTTTGGCACACTTTTAAACAGTGCCAAAATTTGGCACTATTTTAAAGTGTGCAAAATTATCATTAAAGCGTGCCAGAATTTGGCACAGTTTTAAAGTGTGCCAAATTTTTAATATCAAGGTGTGCCAAATTGTTGTTTTTCGTGTAGTGCATGGGTATTATAACTTCATACCGATTTGAAATAGACACTTGCCTTAACAGGTGTGATATGATTTTGTGGTGGTGATGATGGATTGTTGTTCTTCTCTTCCAATCTTCACTCCTTAGATGATTTGGATGCAAGAACAAGGTCCAATTCTTCAAGAACACCTCCTTAAGCTTTGAAAATGGTCTTTCCTCCTTCTTTAATGGCCTACCTTAGTTTTTTTTGTTTATAACCCTAGATTATGCCTCTCGACATCTGATATAGGGTTGTAAATTTCGTAGGTCTCTAAATCTCCTTTTGACACATGACGATAATGTCCTTAATAGGTGCTGATTTGGTTTAAAATTGACCCGGAACCCAAACTATACCCCCCCGATATACTATTTCAATTATTTCGACCCTTTAGGAACCATCCATGACCTCAAAATCATCATCCGAGTCACTCCAAATATATTTCCTATCTCAATCCTAATTTAGTCTACACGCGACTCCCGGTTGATATAAAATCAAATACGCCCATATCACTCGCTATGACGTAAATCAATAATCATCAATTATTTACTATTCACACTTAGTAAATTTCATTTCATAATATTAACCAGTATCCATCTCTCGATTAATATTTAATAATTACATTTATTATTTAATCACATTAAATTACGTCACTCGTATAATTTATTTAAAATGTATTTCTCCTAATTAATTTTCGAATTGAATACATTTCAAATTCGCATAAATACAGGGTATTACAATCAACACATCGTAATAATTAACAATTATATCACTGCCAATGTATTGGAAAAACTCACCATTTTTTACCTCAAATGCAACCAACTAAAACTCACTGACCGAGTATTCAACACAACCCCACAACTACAAAAAAAGAAGAAGCCATTTTATGGAACCAAATTATCAGAGATTATGTTATGTATTATCTAGTCGGTGAGATGATCCGGATTGTGTATGTATTTGGTGGGTTTGGTGGTGAATGAATATGGATTTTGATGGTTTTCACAATATGTGAGTTTGAGAGATGACA
The DNA here is from genome assembly GCA_949130495.1 of Sambucus nigra. Classification (NCBI taxonomy): domain Eukaryota; kingdom Viridiplantae; phylum Streptophyta; class Magnoliopsida; order Dipsacales; family Adoxaceae; genus Sambucus; species Sambucus nigra. Next base: position 213,720,422 of record OX422214.1, on the reverse strand, counting down.
ATGTGGAGGAAGCTTTATAGTGGTACTTTAGTCGTAAAGGAATGAAAGAATATGTACAAAAAGTGGCACATAAGGCTGAAAGAAGTGGGAGGGTTTAGCTGATTGATATTCTTAATAAAGATAGAGAGGAAAGAGAAAGTTATATAAGAAGGGATATTAAAACAGTGACACGTGGCCTATACTTGATCTTAAATACTTGTATAGCATTTTAGAATATTATAGAGATAGTCTACTTTCACCTAGTCCTCCATTTCATTTAAATTAACTTTAAATTTTTTAATATACAAATAACCACATTAGAAAACTCATAATGTCTAATGATATATAATCCTCAAGAACATGTCCGACCAAAACACAAATGACTTTAAAATCCAACCTAGCTACCAAACATGCACCCTCTTCCCCAAATTACAAATCCTAAGTCAAAATATATAAATATGAATACAAAAATAAACATTCAACCACAAACTACTAATTTGAGAATTTTTTCAATTTTTTCTAATTTTTTTTATGGATCAAATACCAAAAAGTCCTTCAAATATTTTTTAATACACACTTAGTCCAAGTCTTTTATTTTGTACCAAAAAATCCTTTATTCTCTTATCTTTAAAGGTCCACGCCAGCGACATGGTAAAACCTTTTTGGCATGGTGAAGGACTTTTTGATACAGAATAAAAAGGCTTGGACTAAACGTGTATTAAAAAAAGTTCGAGGGATTATTTTGTATATGTCCCTTTTTTTATTCACAAATTTCGTCCCAATTCTATTACATTTAGTTGAACCCATCAATTTCCTCAGAATTCATCGTCAAAATTTTCGCCTCACCTCATGGCCTATTCATCATCTTCATCAATGAAAACAAGTATTGACTTTTCATCAACATTCATCACCACGTCGTCTTTCTCCGTCCTTCAAAAACCTAGTCGTTGCAATCAAATTTATCCCTAATAGTTCTCTGATGTTGATGGGAACGAGTGAGATATTTTGGGGGTGTGATGATGCTAAGATTCAGCACCACCAGATAAGTGATGATGAGCTCAAACAGTAATAACAATGGCATCCATTGAGATGTATATGTGTGTAAGTGTATAGAAGGGGATGAGTATAAGAGGAATAAGACAATGATGTAAAGTGGTTCAGCCAATTAGGCCTACATCCATTGTGAGTGTGTGATCCACTAAGTATGGGCACTAATGGCCTTGGATACAATGCACATAAACTCTCTCTCTCTCTCTCTCTCTCTCTCTCTCTCTCTATTGTGTGTACAAGCAGAGTTTTAGCTAGGGTTACAATTATCGATCCTTTTGAAGGGTTGTAGGTGACAAGTATATATAGGCCTTGTGGGGAGTAGTGTACCCCCAAGCATGCATGGTGCATGTGAGTTACGATCTATCCAATCCCCTGTTGACACCTGGAGGTGCCACCTGCGGTTAATGATGACATAATATTCCCTCACGTGAGGGGGTGATAGTAACGGTCTTGTCCACGTTCCATAGGAGTCCCACGCACACTATTCCACGCGTCTCCCAGATCATGCACTGTGATGATGTCATACTCGGCCTATGATGTGATGCTGAGGGCAAAGTTCCTGCTGGTAGCGATCCTGGCCTAGTTTGGGCCTCGTACTGTTGTACCTTCATAGGGTCGTCCAGGGTATGACAAGGGGTCGGCCCCTTGGAGGGTCGTCTGGGATATGATGGGGGGTCTTACCCTCATAGGTTCGTCCAGGCCATGATGAGGGGTCGGCCCCTTGGAGGGTCATCTGGGTCATGATGAGGGGACGGCCTGGACCTGAGCCCTCGTCTGGGTGGAGGACACTCTCGGCCTGGATAAGGGTATATATGGGCATATCAAGGTGTATAATAGATATGTAATATATGGGGTATTTTGGTTATGTTTAATTATAATATATTATTTTTTTTAAAGGTTGATAATTTGATGAGAATCTTAGTTAGTTCCCTTAGGTTTGAATTTGGAAAATATTTTAGAAGTGGGAGAAAATTGAGTTATTGAACAATTTAGGAGGAGAAAAAACTCATTTATAATACTATGGCAGAGGCTACCCAAATTCCATTAAAATAGGAGAATAATCCTTGATTTTTATAGGAGAATAACTCTAATAAAATTAGAGAATAAAAAATAAAATAAGGATTAGGTAACAACCTACCCAAATTCCATTAAAATAGGAGAAATAAAACTAACAACAAGCATATGTCACAGCTATAAATCAATTGTAATCTCCTAATTAAGACTAAATTTCCACATTCCCCTTCAAGTTGGCTTGTAAATGTTTATCATACCCACCTTTGATCTCAAAATCTTCAAAGCTGGTTCTTGAAACAGTCTTAGTCAAGATGTCTGTTGGCTGGAGTGTTGTTGGAGTATGCACCAATGAAATTGCCCATTCATTTATCTTTTCCTTAATAAAATGACGATATATTTCCACATGATTCGTCCGATCACGATGATCCGAGTTCTTAGCAATACTTATGGAAGCTTAGTTGTCACAAAACATCTTCATAAAATCTTCTACATGAATTTTTATCTCGTTTAGAAGTCTCTTTAACCATATTCCTTCAAAGATTCCATGTTTCATATCTCTAAATTCTGCTTTTGCACTGTTCCGAGCCACAACGGACTGTTTCTTGCTTCGCCAATTAACCAATATCGCCAAAACATACGTGCAATATCTCGAGGTTGACCTTCGATCAGTAATAGAGCCGGCCTAGTTTGCATCTGAAAAAATTTCAATGTTTCTCTTCTGTATTCTTTTGAAGTAGAGTCTATTTCCAAGAGTCATTTTAATATATCTAAGGATGCGATATACGACTTCCATATGCTCTTTAGTCGGATTGTTTATGAATTGGCTAACAACGTTGACTGAGAAATCAATGTCTGGTCTTATGTATGAGAGAGAGATAATTTTCCCCACAAGTCTTTAATATCTCCCTTTATCCATCGGAGCACTTCCTTCCACAGTTACCAATTTCGTAGTGTAATTTTCCCCACGTCTTTGATTTCGAACTCACGGGTAAGAAAGCTTTTGAGGTTGCCTCTTTCCTCTTCATGGTCTACTGTCATGATTATGGCATCCACATACACAATGATAGTGGTAATTTTTCCTTCAAGTGAGTGTTTTACAAATAGAGTGTGGTCAGACTGACATTGGGAGAAACTTAACCTCTTTACAGCCTTAGTATAATCATCAAACCAATATTATGGGAACTGCTTGAAGCCATATAAGGATTTTATGAGTTTGTAGACTTTATTAATGTTTGTTTGATGCCAGATGGAATTTCAATGCACACTTCTTATAAGTCACCATTGAGAAATGCATTCTTGACGTCCAACTAATGGAGGGACCAATCTCAGTTAACGAGTAATGACAACAGAACATGCATTGTATTTAACTAGGCAACTAGGGCAAAAGTTTCTTGGTAGTCGATTCCGTATGACTTAGTAAATCCCTTAGCAACTAGTCGTGCTTTGAACCCGTCAACACACCCATTTGCTTTGTACTTGACTGTGAAAATCAACTACACCCGACTGGATTTTTTCCTTTTGGAAGTTCAGCGAGCTTCTGTGCCCCATTCTTTTCTAAAACATGAATCTCCATGATTGCCTTCCATTCAGGTGCTTGTAAGGCTTCCATTCAGGTACTTGTAAGGCTTCCATTCAGGTACTTGTAAGGCTTCCATTCAGTGTTGTCAATCAATGGTTGCCTTCCATTCAGGTACTTGTAAGGCTTCCATTCAGTGTTGCCAATCATCTTCCTCGAATCCAAATCCCAAAAAACACAATGGTTGGGGAAAAATTTAGTAAAACAATTCTTTCCATGAGTGAGTTTGCTAATAGATAATAAATTGCAGTCCAAGTTTGGAACTAAAAAGACATACTCAATGGTTAGGTCTTTAGAAATAAAAACAAAACCTGTACCAGCCACCCTTGATAGAGAACCATTAGCTATACAAACAGTAAAATTCTTAGAACAAGGCTTATAATTTTGAAAAATTAGTGCATCACCAGTCATGTGATTAGAAGATCCAGAGTCAACAATCTACAGACTTAAATTTTATTTCTTTACTTTTAGGGTAGTAAGAAAATTACATGTTTGAGCTAAGGATTCAGACCCACTGATATTATTGGAGGAATTAAAAATTTGTTGGGACTGGCTGATTTTTTCATAAGAGCTCCATTTTCTCTTTGTTGAATGGGCTCGAATCCTGGGTTGTCTTCTACTTTGACATGATGTCCTCAACTTTATCTATTAGTTTGGGGCTGGTTTTCCATGGATTTTCCATCATGTGTCCTTTTCGTGACCCGATTTTCAGTAGTGATCACACTAAGTTCTCCCTTTCCTTGGCTTACTGTCATTAGAAGGAAAACCAGCATGATCCTCAAGCTGATAGGGCTAAACTCTCGATGAGAGGTCGGCTGGTTTGTGACCCCAGGATGGCTTTCTTCCTTCTCTCTTCTCGGCTCACTTCTGAGATAACTTCTCAGCTATTGGGTAAAGGTTTAGTTCCCAATATTTTGCCTCGAACTTCATCCATATTTTTATTTAGACCCAATAAAAAATTGAACATCCATTTATTCTCAATGATCTTCTTGTATTTGATGGCATCCGTTGGGCAATCCCATTTGGTGGTTTCAAACATGTCCAACTATTTCCAATAGCGAGTTAGGAGAATGAAATATTAATTGACATGAATATCACCTTGATGTAAATCATGAAGGGTCCCTTCTATCTCAAATGCCTCTGTTGTGTTTTTTGTATCAGAAAAATTCTCCCTTGTATCATCCCAGATTTCTTGCGATGTTTCATAAAGCATAAAATTCTCCTCTATGTCGTTGTTCATTGAATTAATTAACTAAGAAATAAAAACGCTATTCCCAGTCTTACATCCTTTGAATTCGAATCATGTTTTGTTGGTTCAGGCTCTGCATCAGTGAGGTAGTCATCCTTCCCTTTACCACATATGAACATCATGACCGAGGGCACTCCCATTCTGTTTGTGCCCTGTAATGATAAGAGCAAAATTATTTGATTCTTCATTGTTGTTCGAAACAGGAGCTTCTCGAGAGGAGGTGACTTCGGTGGGACTGGACTCATTTATTCTAGATGTGACTGTGTCGTTCCTTGCCATGAGAACAGACTTATACATGAAAAACAAAAACCCGAAGAAGGGCTGATGGAAAATTGGTTATTTAGAAGAAGATTTTGCCAACCTCTAAAGTGCACCAACGAAGGTTTTTGCCTTAGGTAGAGAAGCAGACCAGGTTCAGAACATGGTGCTTGTTGTGTGGACTTGAATTCGGTTCAGCTTCATGAACTAGCGCAGGATGTGTTTGTTGTTTTTTTCATGAATAGACAATGAACTCATTGTTATCGACTGTCTGATATTGGATTGGGCGAGGAGGAGTACTCAACTCAGCATAAGGGTTCAGTGGTGGTTTTGATTGGGAGAGGAAGACTTGAAGCAAGAGAGAAAGGGTTTGAGTTGAGGGACTCAAGTGTTTGAGGCTCGGTCATGATTTCTATTTCCCTTTCTGTTTCCAAAAACTGGTATTCCTGGATTCTATTCTCCCCCTAAATATGGGTTTTGGAGTAATAGGCCCGATTTTCAAAGAATGTCACATCCATGGAATTGGAGAATTTTTTTTGTGACCGGATAGTAACACTTATAGCCCTTTTAGTTTGGAGAGTATCCTAGGAAAATACACTTAGTAGCCCTTGGATCAAGGTTACTTTGGTACTGTTGAGGATTGTGAACAAAGGCTAAACAACAAAAAACTTTGGGTGGTATGGAGGAGATGATCAGAGTCCTAGGTTATGATTTGAGAAAGACTTGACACGATGCTTGAAAATTAAAGACGTAGGAAGGCATTCTATTGATACGATAGGTTGCAGTAAGAACAACTTCACCCCCCAAAACTTCGAAACATTGGTGGAAAACAGAAGGGGCCATGAAACTTCTCACACGTGTTTATACTTCCTCTCAGCTATCCCATTTTTGTTGAGGGGTATCAATGCAATAACTTTGATGAACTACACCCTCTCTTAATAAGAAATTCCTTAGGAGAGAATTGAAATAATGTTTAGCATTGCAAATTTTCAGCATTTGTATTTTGGCATGGAATTGGGTCTGGGTTTTGTTATTAAAATTTTTGAAAATTTGACCCACTTCTGATTTTTCTTTCATCAAGAATATCAACGAAATTATAGTATGATCATCAACAAAAGACGCAAACCATTTAGTTGTTGTAATGTTCTTTATTTTGGATAGTTCCCAAACATCACTATATATCATGGAGAAGGGGTGAGATGATTTGTGTGGTTGAATTGGATAGGAATTATAACCATGCTTGAATAATTGACAAATTTCATACTGAAAAACATCAACGACAGTGACACAACATAACATCACGATCTTTATTAGAACGAAAAAATAAACAGAAACCTGTTTCCACAAACTATTGTTTGAGGTTATCTTTCGAGATAATCAGTAACTTTGAAGACATCTCAGCGTTGCCAATCATCTTCCTCGAATCCAAATCCCAAAAAACAAAATGGTTGGGGAAAAATTGCCATCATTCTAACCAACTTTCAAACAACATGCAGCAAAATTTAACTTTTCAAAAACCTCACAACATTCAAAAGCCTCACGGAAATAAATCGACAAGACCAAAAAATGCAACATAATTTAGAATTTAAAACATACACAGATATGTAAAACGTAGAGATCAAAGACAATCTCATTTATTCATTCATTAATAAAACTCCAACATTATTCTGTAATTGACATCAAACTATGGGAGCAAAGGCTTGGGCATGGTTGAGACGTGATCACAAAAGCCACGGAGAATATTCCCTTCTTTGGCTGTGAATCCGATGGAGCTGAGCAAGGTAGGCCAGCAATCGCGTTGGATGGTCTGAATTGTGTTGCAACATCCCGCCCAAACATTTGTCTCTCCATTCATGAAAAATAGTATGAGCTCGCTCGAACATGCTTGAAGCTGAAACAAAGAGCCCCAACATCTAGACGAACCTTGCTGGTCGAGCTTCAGCCGAGCAGCGAGGGTTGAGGTTGCGCCATAGGGCTACTCTCCCCAGTATAATGTTGTAGGCCGAAAAGACATGTTCATCCATCACAAAGAAGCTGACCTTCTTGGTAAGACATCTCAGCCACTCGTCCCCCATCCTGACATCGGCCTCACACACTCCTATAGGATGATGTTATATTAAGTCTCTTTACAGGGCCGTGGTCGTCTCTCGGCGGGAGGTTAGGGTTGTCCTCATCATCTGAAGGGTCGTCCCTTCTGTTTGGAGGGTCTTCTCGGCATACATCACCTCTCTTCTTTTTGGGGTCATCCCGTCGTCCCCTCTTGAAGGCACCTTTGTCGACGTATTTCCTTAGCTTCCCCTCTTTTAACATTTTCTCAATTTCATCTTTCAGGGTAAAACACTTATCAGCAACATGGCCATGATCTTAGTGAAATTCACACCACAAGTTTTTATTCCTCTTGTGGGGAACTGCCCTCAACTTCTCAGGCCATTTCAAGGAACGGTCGATCTTAATCTCATTCAAAATATGTTCACAGCTGACCGTCAGAGGGGTATAGTCTATAAATTTGTCATCTGCCAGCCTCTTCTTCCCCTCTTTGTTCCTTTTCTGGTACTTACCCCCACTAGTACCTCCTTTTTCATCTTCGTATTTTGCGGCCATCGCCTTTTTGGCGTTCATCACCTTTCCTGCTGTCGATAACAATTCAGCCATTGTCCTCGGAGGGTCTTCAGCAAGCTTCCATAATAGCTTTCCCTTATGGAGTCATCCAATGAGGGCTGTCATGGCAATGCTTTCCTCATAGTCTTCGACCTCCATCTTTTCTTTGTTAAGTCTGGCTATGTAGTCTCTCAGGCTCTCATTCTTCCCTTGTTTAACATAGAGCAGGTGGGTGGTCTTCTTCTGTGGCCTCACTCCAAAGAAAAAGTTATGGATGAACTATTCTGCTAACTATTTGAAGCTTTCAATGGAATTCTTTGGAAGAGACATATACCAGACATGTACAGCCCCAGTTAGGGTGCCAGAAAAGGCACGACATCTCATCTCATCTGAGATAGAGTATATGTCTGCTGCTGATCGGTACATCTCAATATGATGGACAATATTGGTGCTCCCGCCATACCTTGGAGTGACCACAGGTGGCTTAAACTTAGATAGAGTTGGAAAGTTGACTATCTTGGCCATAAAGGGTGAGCCTATGGAGTATCCTCTTTGAAGAGGGTCCCGTCTCTTCAGGATGTCACCAATTTTATCCTCTAGCCTTTGGATCGAGTCAATCCAGGGTGTCGTAGGGTCGGCTTAGCCGATGTTATCCCCTGCCACCTCTTTGAGGTGGATGGAGGGTTCTGCTGCGGTAGGCCTATGCCGGCTGTTTACTTCTCCTTGACCGTCTTCCCGTCCATAGGGTCGGCCCCCGTGGGGTCGGCCATCTGCTGCCTCCCTCCTGGACCTCGCAATACTTCTCGATCGGGATAATTTTTCGCGCAGGTTATTTACTGGGCCCAGCCTCTCAAATGCCGACCCCCTGCTCAGATCGTCAGGGTTTTTCCTTCCACACTTCCCTCTGCTTTACTGGATAGGTCGGACAGTATTGTTAGAGACCTCATACGGCTCCCAGCACTCTATGGGGGCCTCCTCCTCCTCCAGATCGTCATACCTGTCTTTAGGGCAAGGGTTTCCTTGCCTCCCCAGGCGTAGACGCCGGGGGTCAGCAACATCCCTCCGCCGCTATGGAGGTGACAAGTCTTTGCGTGGTGCCTGGGGTGGTCCCCTGGCCTCGTGCTGCCCTGGAGCCGCTGCTGGAGTAATCATCTCCGACGAGACTCTTGGAGATCTTAGTATGTTTTGGCTAAGAGCTGCAAATTGCTTTTGCATAATTTGCTGACTTGCTGCTAAAGATTTTAGGGGGGCAACCACATCAGCCATCTCAAACTGAGGTGGTGCATAACTAGAACTAGGTCCCATCCCAGTATCCGGTGGAGGCAGAGGTGGCGGTGGCATCTCCGGTGCCATGTGTTTGAGCTATAGAGAACTGAATGGTCAAAAGACTGATGAGCTTGGGAACCTTAATGGGTCTTTTTCAATGGTGAAACAGCTCCACAAAAAGGGGAGAACTGGTTCACCACCAGAATGCCTGGTGAGGTCAAGCTGTATAAAGGAAGAGATGTCTTCTCGTTCCCACAAACGGCGCCAAACTGATGGTGCTAAGATTCAGCACCACCAGATAAGTGATGATGAGCTCAAACAGTAATAACAATGGTACCCATAGAGATGTATATGTGTGTAAGTGTATAGAAGGGGATGAGTATAAGAGGAATAAGACAATGATGTATAGTGGTTCAGCCAATTAGGCCTACATCCACTGTGAGTGTGTGATCCACTAAGTATGGGCACTAATGGCCTTGGATACAATGCACATAAACTCACTCTCTCTCTACTGTGTGTACAAGCAGAGTTTTAGCTAGGGTTACAATTATCGATCCTTTTGCAGGGTTGTAGGTGACAAGTATATATAGGTCTTGGGAGGAGTAGTGTACCCCCCAAGCATGCATGGTGCATGTGAGTTATGATCTAGCCAATCCCCTGCTGACACCTGGAGGTGCCACCTGTGATTAATGATGACATAACATTTCCTCACGTGAGGGGGTGATATTGTTATAACGGTCTTGTCCACGTGCCATAGGAGTCCCACGCGCGCTATTCCACGCGTCTCCCAGATCACGCGCTGTGATGATGTCATCCTCGGCCTATGATGTGATGCTGAGGGCAAAGTTCCTGCTGGCAGGGATCCTGGCCTAGTTTGGGCCTAGTACTGTCGTACCCTCATATGGTCGTCCAGGGCATGACGAGGGGTCGGCCCCTTGGAGGGTCGTCTGGGCCATGATGAGGGGGTCGGCCCCTTGGAGGGTCGTTTGGGCCATGATGAGGAGTCGGCCCCTCGGAGGGTCGTCTGGGATATGATGAGGGATCGTACCCTCATAGGGTCGTCTAGGCCATGATGAGGGGTCGGCCCCTTGGAGGGTCGTCTGGGCCATGATGAGGGGTCAGCCTGGACCTGAGCCCTCGCCTGGATAGAGGACACTCTCGGCCTGGCCGAGGGTATATATGGGCATATCAGGGTGTATGATAGATATGTAATATATGGGGTATTTTGGTCTATGAATTATTTAGGGGTTATGTTTAATTACAATATATTATTTTTTTTAAAGGTTGATAATTTGATGAGAATCATAGTTAGTTCCCTTAGGTTTGAATTTACAAGTGGGAGAAAATTGAGTTATTGAACAATTTAGGACGAGAAAAAACTCATTTATAATACTATGGCAGAGGCTACCCAAATTCCATTAAAATAGGAGAATAATCCTTGATTTTTATAGGAGAATAACTCTAATAAAATTAGAGAATAAAAAATAAAATAAGGATTAGGTAACAACCTACCCAAATTCCATTAAAATAGGAGAAATAAAACTAACAACAAGCATATGTCACAGCTATAAATCAATTGTAATCTCCTAATTAAGACTCAATTTCCACATTCCCCTTCAAGTTGGCTTGTAAATGTTTATCATACCCACCTTTGATCTCAAAATCTTCAAAGCTGGTTTTTGAAAAAGTCTTAGTCAAGATGTCTGTTGGCTGAGTGTTGTTGGAGTATGCACCATTGAAATTGCCCATTCATTTATCTTTTCCTTAATAAAATGACGATATATTTCCACATGATTCGTCCGATCACGATGATCCGAGTTCTTAGCAATACTTATGGAAGCTTAGTTGTCACAAAACATCTTCATAAAATCTTCTACAGGAATTTTTATCTCGATTAGAAGTCTCTTTAACCATATTCCTTCAAAGATTCCATGTTCCATATCTCTAAATTCTGCTTTTGCACTGTTCCGAGCCACAACGGACTGTTTCTTGCTTCGCCAATTAACCAATATCGCCTAAACATACGTGCAATATCCCGAGGTTGACCTTCGATCAGTAATAGAGGCAGCCTAGTTTGCATCTGAAAAAATCTCAATGTTTCTCTTCTGTATTCTTTTGAAGTAGAGTCCATTTCCAGGAGTCATTTTAATATATCTTAGGATGCGATATACGACTTCCATATGCTCTTTAGTCGGATTGTTTATGAATTGGCTAACAACGTTGACTGAGAAATCAATGTCTGGTCTTACGTATGAGAGAGAGATAATTTTCCCCACAAGTCTTTAATATCTCCCTTTATCCATCGGAGCACTTCCTTCCACAGTTCCCAATTTCGTAGTGTAATCCATAGGTGTGTCTGCAGGTCTACAACCAAGCATCCCAGTTTCCCTTAGTAAGTTTAGAACATACTTTCATTGGGAGACTACTATACCCATTTTGATTTCGAACTCACGGGCAAGAAAGCTTTTGAGGTTGCCTCTTTCCTCTTCATGGTCTCCTGTCATGATTATGGCTTCCACATACACGATGATAGTGGTAATTTTTCCTTCAAGTGAGTGTTTTACAAATAGAGTGTAGTCAGACTGACATTGGGAGAAACTTAACCTCTTTACAACCTTAGTATAATCATCAAACCAAGATTATGGGAACTGCTTGAAGCCATATAAGGATTTTATGAGTTTTTAGACTTTATTAATGTTTGTTTGATGCCAGATGGAATTTCAATGCACACTTCTTATAAGTCACCATTGAGAAATGCATTCTTGACGTCCAGCTAATGGAGGGACCAATCTCAGTTAATGAGTAATGACAACAGAACATGCATTGTATTTAACTAGGCAACTAGGGCAAAAGTTTCTTGGTAGTCGATTCCGTATGACTTAGTAAATCCCTTAGCAACTAGTCGTGCTTTGAACCCATCAACACACCCATTTGCTTTGTACTTGACTGTGAAAATCAACGTACACCCGACTGGATTTTTTCCTTTTGGAAGTTCAGCGAGCTTCCGTGCCCCATTCTTTTCTAAAACATGAATCTCTTCATCAATGGTTGCCTTCCATTCAGGTACTTGTAAGGCTTCCTGGATATTATTGTGAATCCGAATACCAGTGAGACTGGCAACAAATGCCCAATAACCCGATGACAAACTCTTAGAGAAGATGAAGTTATAAATCAAATGATTTGTGCAGGATCTCACTCCTTTCCTTTTGGCAATTGGCAAAATCATATCTGACTCATTATGATTGGACAGTATGTTATCCGAGGGCGTCTCTTTTGGACTTGAAATCAGCCAGTCCCAAACATCACTATATATCATGGATAAGGGGTGAGATGATTTGTGTGGTTGAATTGGATAGGAATTATAACCATGCTTGAGTAATTGACAAATTTCACACTGAAAAACATCAAGATTTTTATTCAATAATGATGGAAAGAGTTTTTTGAGATACAAGAAACAAGGATGGCCTCGACGACAGTGCCACAACATAACATCACTATCTTTATTAGAACAAAAAATAAACAGAAACCTGTTTCCACAAACTATTGTTTGAGGTTATCTTTCGAGATAATCAGTAACTTTGAAGATATAGAGTCCCGAACACATCTCTGCGTTGCCAATCATCTTCCTCGAATCCAAATCCCAAAAAACACAATGGTTGGGGAAAAATTTAGTAAAACAATTCTTTCCATGAGTGAGTTTGCTAATAGATAATAAATTGCAGTCCAAGTTTGGAACTAAAAGGACATGCTCAATGGTTAGGTCTTTAGAAATAAAAACAAAACCTGTACCAGCCACCCTTGATAGAGAACCATTAGCTATACAAACAGTAAAATTCTTAGAACAAGGCTTATAATTTTGAAAAATTAGTGCATCACCAGTCATGTGATTAGAAGATCCAGAGTCAACAATCTACAGACTTAAATTTTATTTCTTTACTTTTAGGGCAGTAAGAAAATTACATGTTTGAGCTAAGGATTCAGACCCAATGATATTATTGGAGGAATTAAAACTTTGTTGGGACTGGCTGATTTTTTCATAAGAGCTCCATTTTCTTTTGTTGAATGGGCTCGAATCCTGGGTTGTCTTCTACATTGACATGATGTCCTCAGCTTTATCTATTAGTTTGGGGCTGGTTTTCCATGGATTTTTCATCATGTGTCCTTTTCATGACCCGATTTTCAGCAGTGATCACACTAAGTTCTCCCTTTCCTTGGCTTGCTGTCATTAGAAGGAAAGGGTGATCCTCAAGCTGATAGGGCTAAACTCTCGGTGACAGGTTGGTTGGTTTGTGACCCCAGCATGGCTTTCTTCCTTCTCTCTTCTCGGCGCACTTCTGAGATAACTTCTCAGCTATTGGGTAAAGGTTTAGTTCCCAATATTTTGCCTCGAACTTCATCCATATTTTTATTTAGACCCAATAAAAAATTGTACATCCATTTATTCTCAACGATCTTCTTGTATTTGATGGCATCCGTTGGGCAATCCCATTTGGTGGTTTCAAACATGTCCAACTATTTCCAATAGCGAGTTAGGAGAATGAAATATTAATTGACATGAATATCACCTTGTTGTAAATCATAAAGGGTGCCTTCTATCTCAAATGCCTCTGTTGTGTTTTTTGTATCGGAAAAATTCCCTTGTATCTTCCCTGATTTCTTGCGATGTTTCATAAAGCATAAAATTCTCCTCTATGTCGTTGTTCATTAAATTAATTAACTAAGACATAAACACGCTATTCTCAGCCTTACATCCTTTGAATTCCAATCATGTTTTGCTGGTTCAGGCTCTGCATCAGTGAGGTAGTCATCCTTCCCTTTACCACATATGAACATCATGACCGAGGGCACTCCCATTCTGTTTGTGCCCTGTAATGATAAGAGCAAAATTATCTGATTCTTCATTGCTGTTCAGAATAGGAGCTTCTCGAGAGGAGGTGACTTCGGTGGGACTGGACTCATTTATTCTGGATGTGACTGTGTCGTTCCTTGCCATGAGAACAGACTTATACATGAAAAACAAAAACCCGAAGAAGGGCTGATATAAAATTGGTTATTTAGAAGAAGATTTTGCCAACCTCTAAAGTGCACCAGCGAAGGTTTTTGCCTTAGGTAGAGAAGCGGACCAGGTTCAGAACATGGTGCTCTAATACCACGGAGAATTTATGAGGAGAAAAAACTCATTTTCTTCTTATGATCAAACCATCTGTAGTACATGAATTTATAATACTATATTATAGAAAAGTCTATCATCCTTATAAACAAAAACTAATCACTGATTTTTAAGAGAGAATAACTCTCATAAAATTAGAGAATAAAAACAGAAAACAGGGATCAGGTAACAATTTACCCAAATCCCATTAAAATAGGAAATAAATAAAACTAATAACAAGAATATCTCACAATCGTAAATCAGATGTAATCTCCCAATTAACATTAAATTTCCACATTTATCAAATGAGAAAATTTCATGTATGGAAGAGGCTGAGGATTCTAGTGGGTCCAAGTTTGAATGTGGGGCTGACTAAATAGGGTTGGGTCATTTCATTTCACTTCGAAAGACAATCCTCCTTTAGCCTTTCTAGATATTATTGGGAATCCGAATACCAGTGAGACTGGAAACAAATGCCCAATAACCCGATGACAAACTCTTAGAGGAGATGAAGTTATAAATCAAATGATTTCTGCAGGATCTCACTCCTTTCCTTTTGGCAATTGGCAAATCATATCTGACTCATTATGATTGGACATTATGTTATCTGAGGGATCTCTTTTGGACTTGAATTGGGTCTGGATTTTGTATAGCATTGCAAATTTTCAGCATTGCAAATTTTCAGCATTTGTATTTTGGCATGGAATTGGGTCTGGATTTTGTTATTAAAATTTTTGAAAATTTGACCCACTTCTGATTTTTCTTCCATCAAGAATATCCACGAAATTATTGTATGATCATCAACAAAAGACACAAACCATTTAGTTCTTGTCATGTTCTTTATTTTAGATAGATCCCAAACATCACTATATATCATGGAGAAGGGGTGAGATGATTTGTGTGGTTGAATTGGATAGGAATTATAACCATGCTTGAATAATTGACAAATTTCACACTGAAAAACATCAACGACAGTGACACAACATAACATCACCATCTTTATTAGAACGAAAAATAAACAGAAACCTGTTTCCACAAACTATTGTTTGAGGTTATCTTTAATCAGTAACTTTGAAGATATAGAGTCCCGAACACATCTCAGCGTTGCCAATCATCTTCCTCGAATCCAAATCCCAGAAAACACAATGGTTGGGGAAAAATTGGCATCATTCTAACCAAGTTTCAAACAACATGCAACAAAATTTAACTTTTCAAATACCTCACAACATACAAAAGCCTCACTGAAATAAATCGACAAGACCACAAAATGCAACATAATTTAGAATTTAAAACACACACAGATATGTAAAACGTAGAGATCAAAGACAATCTCATTTATTCATTCATTAATAAAACTCCAACATTATTCTGTAATTGACATCAAACTATGGGAGCAAAGGCTTGGGCATGGTTGAGACGTGATCACAAAAGCCACGGAGAATATTCCCTTCTTTGGCTGTGAATCCGATGGAGCTGAGCAAGGTAGGCCAGCAATCGCGTTGGATGGTCTGAATTGTGTTGCAACATCCCGCCCCAACATTTGTCTCTCCATTCATGAAAAATAGTATGAGCTCGCTCGAACATGCTTGAAGCTGAAACAAAGAGCCCCAACAGCTAGAACCTTGCTGGTCGAGCTTCAGCCGAGCAGCGAGGGTTGAGGTTGCGCCATAGGGTCGCGCCATGACCACGGACCCCATGAGAAAGGCTACAAACAAAGTGAGAACAAGCTTCAAAGTGGAAGACATGTTTGAGAGATTGAAATAGAGGGCGATGGTGTGGAGTTTTTACCTAGAAATTGTTTCATATATATAGGGGAAATTTTGGAGGTTAAGGGACATGTAGCATTTAATTGAGGAAAATGAAGGATTTTTCACCTATTCATTGGTTGTGAGGTGAAGAGTTTTCTTTTCTTCTACGCACACGAAATAACTCTTGGATGCCAATATTGTCTTTTGATCAAATTATTTTTATTAAGTTAGGGTCCGTTTGATAGCATTATTTGCCATGACAAATGGTAAATAAGTTTGCAAATATGACATTTGCCTACAATTTGGTGTGTTTGATAGCAAAATTTGCCTACAAGCTATTTGCCAATGTACAACACCTCTTATGCATAACATGTTGGCAAATTTTGCTTTGCTATATGGGTGAGAAATATTTGCCAACAAATTTGTTAACTTCTTAAACGCTTTTAATATTTTAAAAAACAATTTAAAAACTATTTTAAATAATTAAAAAAAAATTGTTATGAATATTTTAAAAATTGTTTTAAATAGTTAAAAAAAACTGTTTTAAATTAAAATCTGTTTAAAAACTGTTTTTTCGTAAAAACCGTTTTAATGTAAAAATTATTTTGATGTGAAAACTGTTTTAATATAAAAAAAATTTTTAATGTAAAAACTGTTTTAATGTAAAAATTTATTTTAATGTAAAAACTGTTTTTTCGTAAAAACTGTTTTAATGTAAAAAATTGTTTTAATGTAAAAATTATTTTAATGTAAAAAATTTAAAAATGTTTTAATGTAAAAACTGTTTTAATGCAAAAAATTATTTTAATATAAAAACTGTTTTAATGTAAAAAAAATTAAAAACTGCTTTAACGTAAAAACTGTTTTAATGTAAAAAATAAAAACTGTTTTAATGTAAAAACTGTTTTTAGTAAGTAGTTTTGGCGTAAAAAACTTTTTTTTTATATATAGTTTGTTACTTTTTTAATAAATAAAAACGGGAAGTAAAAAAGAAAAGAAAAAACTGTTTTTTTTATTAAATAAGACTTGGGACGAAAATTAAAAAAAAAACATATTTTTTATTATTATATATGTTAATATGGACGAAAAATGTGTTATTAAAATGTTTTGCCTAAAAAACTTGTTTTACCTTATTTGGTGTTTGATAGTCTAATGTGAGAAAAAAATATTTGTCTAGGCAAAATTTGTCTTGGCAAATTTTGTCATGCCAACACTTTTACCCAATATGTATCAAACGGACCCTTATAGAGAAATAAGGTGGACAAACTTCTAAAAAAAAATTATAAAAGTATTTTTCTTTACTTTACACATGTTGCTGATATTTATGTTATATTTAGATTAAGGGAAAAAATAACTTTTAAAATCAGCTTGTTCTCGTTTTATTCAGTGCAAAAAATAAGATGTTTCGTTTTAAGGGACCCATTCCAATAAGTTAGGGAAACCAACAATTTTAAAATGATAATTAGCTTTAAGACAAAAAAGTTTTTTCTAGTATTTTTATAATAGCAACAAAAGTTGACTATATGATTTACCCCATTTAGGGTCCATCTGGGTCAAATTATTTCAAGACCAATTCAACTAGAGGTTTTTCTTTCAATCCTTTTTAAGTAAAATTAAAATATGGTTTAATTCAATTAAAGGTAACATTATTATTTTTTCACCCAAGGAAACAAATATTCTTAGTTAAATAGAAAATAAATCTTCAAGTTTAGCGTGGTTTCCAATATGATCTTTAAAGTTTTAATTGTTTTAATCTTAACCCTGGATTTAAATAAGTCATGCATTGTCAACCTTAATGCGAAATTCATCCAAATAAATTAACTAAATTGTATTGTATCACCATAACAAATGATGTAGCCTTTTTTTTTAACAAATGATGTAGCTAACACTTCCAAAGTATCGAACTATTTTATGTGATGTATATTTTTCCCCCCTTCTTTAATTTCTTATAATAATTGTATGAAAATTTTAAAAACTAAAACTTAAAGTTTGAGGCCAATCTCAATTCAACTCCTGATGTTTAAATTCGAAAACATTCTATTGGTGTTTTAATGTTAACCATAAGTATAACTCCGATTGAAGAACCAAAAAGAATGAGTGATTACTTTCCCCGTGTCCAACCATACATAGTGGCAGAGTCACAGTGTCGCCGCGGTGGGCTAGTGCTCAATCCGGGATTTGAAAAATAAATTGTATATATACTAACTCAATCCAAACTCTATCTAGGTGTACAAAATCAAGAGAACTTCAATGTTATTTAGTATTTGAGAAGGGATCTTTTTGATACAATAGTAGATATTTTTTTATCTCTACTAACCGTGTTACTTTCTCTATCTCAATTATTTCAACTAGCATTTTTAGATTACAAGTGAGTAATAAACAACAATTGAGTAACAACCAAAACAATGTGTACCTTAGAGTTCCTTATTCATTTTTAAAATTTAAAGATTTATACTATATTTGTAACTAACTTGAGGGGAAAAATATAGGTACATTAATTTGTTTACGCTTTGACTCAATTAAAATTTGATTGTTACAAATATACTATTTCGAACAAAAACTAATACATTAGTTTTTCACTATGTTCCCAACGAAAATTACTGCAAAGATTTTTTACATAAATACTAAACTAATTTTCTACGTTACTTTTATATACTTTTGTAAATGTGACATTCAAGCTCTTATTATTGAAATGATATTCGACACACGTAAAAAGCATTGCATATGTGTAGCCACAAATAAATAATAATCAATACACTCTATGACTCAAATGGGTGGTTTATTTATCAAATAATAAGCACACTTTTTATATAAACACAACCATTCCAAAAAGAAACGACATTTGATGACTCAACTATTCATGATATCCATTTTCTTTTCACAATGAATATAAAAATATTTAAATATTTCATCTCCCAATTAAATTATTATATTACATTATTGATTTAAGGCCAACACAACTACCAACTGTACTCATCATCGCCAACTACATCCACCACTACTACTCTTTGGCTAGCCATTAGCTTTCGATGCAACCACTGACAACCACCAACTTAACCTCCATTCGAGTGTCACCCACAACCGTCGATTCCAGCAATAGGTTAGAGAGATAATATATATATATATATATATATATATATATATATATATATATATATATATATATAGAGAGAGAGAGAGAGAGAGAGAGAGAGAGAGAGAGAGAGAGAGACTTGAGCGAGGAATGAATATGTGAAATGTTGGCTAAGAATTATCCAACCCATGAATTTCACTGCAACAAGGAGACTTTTACTGCAACGAAGCTTATCATAGAATGGTACAATGCTTTGAGGATTTCTGGATGGGTGCTAATAATTCCACCAAAAAATATCTCCAAAACACCACAAATAAATTAAATAAATACTTCACTAATAACACCCAAAAGTGTTTTACCTTTTTATTTAATAAAAATATCTAAAACACCCCTAAATAATAATAAAAAAAATTAATCTACATGGTTTACCAAATCCAAACTCTTCACATTCCAAACTCTTCACATCCCACCGAACCAAACACTTCCATGGTTAAACCTGTCCATTTTTCACCCTCTTTATTTGTGCAAAAAGCATGGTTTTTGTTATTTTTTGTGTTATTGTGGGATTTTTTATTACAGAAAAAGTGGTTGGAAAAGGATACATTGCCATGGGTGAAGTAAAAAAATTGATTTTGAAACTTCTCAAAAGTTGAACATCCATTATTCCTCAGATAAATTTGAGGTATTAAGACACATTTACATACTTTTTAATGTCTTAAACTACTTTAAAATGAAGGTAAAAAAACTACTGGATATAGTTTACCTATGGCCGTCCGTCGATGTAGGTGATAGCATATTTCGGTGGCATTTGGCCATAAGATCTTTTGTTTTAAGAGACCCATTGCAATAAGTTAGGGAAACCAACAATTTTAAAATGATAATTAGCTTTAAGACGGAAAAGTTTTTTCTAGTATTTTTGTAATAGCAACAACAAAAGTTGACTATATGATTTACCCCATTTAGGGTCCATCTGGGTCAAATTATTTCAAGACCAATTGAACTAGAGGTTTTGCTTACAATCTTTTTTAAGTAAAATTAAAATATGGTTTAATTCAATTAAAGGTAACGTTATTATTTTTTCACCCAAGGAAACAAATATTCTTAGTTAAATAGAAAATAAATCTTCAAGTGTAGCGTGGTTTCCAATGTGATCTTTAAAGTTTTAATTGTTTTAATCTTAACCCTGGATTTAATAAAGTCATGCAATGTCAACCTTAATGCGAAATTCATCCAAATAAATTAACTAAATTGTTTTGTGATGCATTTCGTTCTTCCCATGCAGTAATCGGTGTAGGTAAGTTGCGAAATTTAAATAGTGACGGGAAGTAAAAATCGTCGCTAATAAAAAGCCCTATTAGTAACAAACATCAAGTTATCACTACATTTTTGGTATTACTCACGAAGAATGTCGACACCAAATGACCTTTTGTCACTAAAAGGAGTAAAATTGTCCAAAAAAACATACTTAAATACATGTTGTTGTCGCCGCACTCATATATTAATGACAACGTTAAATCATCACTGGCAATCAGGTATTAGTCACAAGATTTATATTTTCACTATATTAGTTTTATGGTTAAAATAAATTTCGGTGACTTCTTCTACTGTTTCGCTAGTTTTTTGTGATACTTCAAGATTGTGACTAATGTGACAAGTTTTATATTGTCACTAATTACAAAATTCATTTTTAAAATTTTTAATTACACAATGAAATTTGAAAATATTATATTACATAAAGAGAATCTAGTACAGTGTTTTCCAATCCCCACAAAAAATAATAGATTAATCGCCACTATTTCGAACAAAAACTAATGCATTAGTTTTTCACTATGTTCCCAACGAAAACTACTGCCAAGATTTTTTGCATAAATATTAAACTAGTTTTCTACATTACTTATATATATATATATATATATATATATATATATATATATATATATATATATATATATATATATATGTAAATGTGATATTCAAGCTCTTATTATTGAAATGATATTCGACACACGCAAAAAGCATTGCATATGTGTAGCCACGAATAAATAATAATCGATACTCTCTATGACTCGAATGGGTGGTTTATTTATCAAATAATAAGCACACTTTTTATATAAACCCAACCATTCCAAAAAGAAACGACATTTGATGACTCAACTATTCATGATATCCATTTTCTTTTCACAATGAATATGAAAATATTTAAATATTTTATCTCCCAATTAAATTATTATATTACATTATTGATTTAACGCCAACACAACGACCAATTGTACTCATCATTGCCAACTACATCCATCACTACTACTCTTTGGCTAGCCATTAGCTTTCGATGCCACCATTGACAACCACCTACTTAACCGCCATTCGAGTGTCACCAACAACCGTCGATTCCAGCAATAGGTTAGAGGTATGTTATATATATATATATATATATATATATATATATATATATATATATATATATATAGAGAGAGAGAGAGAGAGAGAGAGAGAGAGAGAGAGAGAGAGAGAGAGACTTGAGGGAGGAATAAATATGTGAAATGTTGGCTAAGAATTATCCAACCCATGAATTTAACTGCAATAAGGAGACTTTTACTGCAACGAAGCTTATCACAGAATGGTACAATGCTTTGAGGATGTCTGGATGGGTGCTAATAATTCCACCCAAAAATATCTCCAAAATACAACAAATAAATTAAATATATACTTCACTAATAACACCCAAAAGTGTTGTACCTTTTTATTTAATAAAAATATCTAAAACACCCCTAAAAAAATGGCAAACCCAGTGCACGAGGCTCCCGCCATTGCGGGGTACTGGGGGATTGGATGTACGCAGCGTTACCCCTGCATATACAGAGAGGTTGTTTCTGTGACTCGAACCTGTGACCTCCAGGTCACAACGGGGACAACCTTACCGTTGCACCCTAGTTCACCCCTAAAACACCCTTAAATAATAATAAGAAAATTAACATACACGGTTAATCAAATCCAAACTCATCACATTCCAAACTCTTCACATCCCACCGAACCAAACACTTCCATGGTTAAACCTAGCCATTTTTCACCCTCTTTATTTGTGCAAAAAGCATGGTTTTTGTTATTTTTTTGTGTGTCATCGTGGGATTTTTTAATACAGAAAAAGTGGTTGGAAAAGGATACATTGCCATGGGTGAAGTAAAAAAGTTGATTTTGAAACTTCTCGAAAGTTGAACATCCATTGTTCCTTAGATAAATTTGAGGTATTAAGACACCTCTACATACTTTTTATTGTCTAAACCTACTGGATATAGTTTACCAGCACGAAAATGTATTGGGAGCAAAAAAGAACAATTTAGAGGTGGCATCTTTTTGTTTGAATGGTGGCGGGCAATATTGACTACCAGTAACTTACACTTGAAGGCACATTACTCTGCTAAATAGTAATTTACACTTAAAGGTATAAATCCCCTTGCTTATCTAGAATATCTTAGCACTGCATGTACTGTCTTCAATTTCGATCAACTAAATGGTCATCTCAATCTGAATTTGATTCTGAATGGCAGTACCAACATCATTTTTTGTTTCTCAATTGCCAATGCTAGTTTAAATGGCTTGTCTTTTATGTAGGAGGATGATGAAGAAGAGGACGATGACGAATGATCACAGGTGTAATCAACATCACGTACTTATCTTCTCATAGTTCCATATTTAATTATGCACGGTGTTTTAGTATATTAGTCTTGCATTTTCGTTACGTGTATAATTTAGGAATGAGGTTATTTCTATGTTGCTACATTAAAAAACTGTAATGGTCGACGTACTCCAATAGACGACGAGTCACTTTAGATTACACATTTATGATTACATGTGTGTCAATGGCATGAGAATGTACTAGTCTTTGTGTTATTTACTCATTTATGATTACACATTTACTAAGGTTGATTTTCTTCAGCAGGTTCTTATTGGAAAATATGAAGATTAATTTTGGGAGAATGAAGTCTACTTTTGCAAGGAATGTAATGAAGACTACTTTTGGGAGAATAATATGTGTAGAACTTTGTTGATGTTAGACTTCGTTTCAATTTTGTGGTTAAAAGCTAGATGGTTTATCTTGTACTATATTTTATTTTGGGAATGTTAATGATTATGAAGGAAATATAATTTTGAATTGGTTTATTATCATCGAAATGTAGTGTCATTCATTTTGTCACGTGTGTTTTTGAATTATGTTTTGAGTGAAATTTGTGGGCATTGGTTCTGCATTGCAATTGGTTCAGCACACGAGTTATTACTAGTGTATTCATATCTATTTGTTTAATGAGAAACTATTTTTTTAAAATATAATGATATCATTAACGTACTTTAACCGTTACAAACAAAAACATCTATTACAAATATAAGACAATCCAATCCGTTAAAATGTATTTTGTAACGGTTTTATCTGTTACAAATTCTATATTTGTAACGGGTAATAACCATTACAATTTAGTAAATCCATTACTAATACATGTGATGTGTACTAATACCAAATCCGTTACAAAATAAATTGCTACGGTTCAAATCTGTTACAAATATTAAATTTGTAACGGATTTTATCTGTTACAAATTTCGTTAGTAAAATAAATAACGCCAATTTTCTAACGGATTTAATCTGTTACCAATATTTTTTGTAATGGTTTTTTTCCCGTTACAATTGGCCTATTTTGGTGTAATGTTCGTGGAATATTATTTTTCCATATATGTTTCCACTCATTATGCCAGGGGAGGTTCAGGCCCTGCCAACTTGCTCTGTATAGCAGGTGATTCTTATTAAAAATAGTTTTTTGTAAAAAAATATATTTTTTTACTAAAAATATAAAAAAAATTAGTTATTTTTCAAATATACTTATTTTAATTGAAGGTAAAAAAGTGAAAATTTAAATTTTATAAATGTAAAGGTAAGATTGGTATTTAAAATAAAAATGGAGTGAGAGTAAATGTAAGGGTATAATTGGTATTGAAAATAAAAAAAGAGTGTTAGAAGATTATGTGGAGTGCCAATAGCCTACCCCTATTTTCTAATGTGAATAGGTTCGATTTTGAAAAATTGGGATATAGTAGGTTATAATTGGGATATACTAGTTGCTTTACATTGTGTAGTGATGATGTTCCACAACATAATTTAAACTACACCTTCATAAGAGACAACTCGTTTTGTTAAGTGCGTATATTGACCCTTTTTTGACAACATCAGTAAAATAGTTGTTTTACACAACAATGTTTGTATAATTAATTCTAACATCCATTGTACCTTCCAATATAAAATACTCTTTTACAATGTCACAGAACAAATTATCAAAAAAAATTAAAGAGTCAAAAGATTAAAAAAATTAAAATACTCTTTTATAATGTCATTAAAAATTAAAATACTCTTTTATAATGTCATTAAAAAGATTAAAAAAAATTATCACTATAGATCTGAAGAAAAGTCAAAAACAAAAGTAGCATACCCAATGTAAAAAAAAGGAAAAAAAACAATGAGTTACCTGTGTAATCAGCTAACAGCTATCTCAAGCTCCCTGTGTAATGTTTTTTTTTACCCACATAAGGTTTTATCAAAATCAAGAGGAAATTATTAGAAAAATGAACCGGATCTCTGCTTGGAATCGAATCTGAACCGAATCTCTGCAGGAAAATGAAAAATAGATGATGAAACCAAAGAAAAAACACAATTTTTTGACATGGGAAAGGCTTGAGGTTCTTGACATGGTAACAATAATCGCCAAAAAAACCTTTATTGCACATTAACAAATGTGTAGACTTGTACCTTCAAAGCTTTATGTCCACTCTATCACACAGATAGTCATAAAGTACATTTTTCTTCTAAAGCAAAGACTTTTTTTTCCTCTGAACGAAAAGAAGACGATATATTCACCTTATCTACCTTGGTCCGGCAAGGGAGTTGCCGCCTTCTTCTTCGATGGACCATTAAAAAACCCATAGAGTCCGCCATTTTGGGTACAAACGTTCAAAGACCTCCATTTCTGATCAAAACATTTTTTCAATGAAACCCCCATTTTCGATCGAAAAGCTGACGGGTCTTGCACCAAGAGGCCGGAGTTTGACCTCCGACATACCAAAACCACAAAATCATGTCATTATGAGGTTTAAATATATGGTTGAAACCAAAAAAACTTGCAACAAATTAGCCCAACTTAAAAACCCACACCTATTGCAAAAATTCATCATGGACTGAGAGTTTTTTTTCTTCCTCATTGTCACACAAAACCATCTCCTATGGAACCTGTTGAAAAGCATATAAAAAACGAATATAAGAGGAAATAATGAAACAAAATTGTAAACACAGTTAATAACTTAAAAGACTAATATAAACACACACAGACAAAGATTACCTTAGAAGATATAAATCGTTAGGAGCTATAGCAGATCGTTGAGTGTGAGAAATAAGAGAGAGAAAAAGATAGATGGGTTGTGTGTGAAAGTGTGTACAAATTTATTAAAGGGGCTTCGATAGAGTTGAAAAGAGGACTAATAGTTAAGGGTTACCCAAATACCCCAAATTTTGAATTAAAGTGATGTTTCATAAAGAGAAAAAATAGGGAAACTAAATAATAGATGGGTATATTTGTAAAGATAGAAAGATAACACTTTAGATTTTGCCATGTCACAATGTTTAAATGGTGACATGGCACAATCTGAGACCCTTAGATTGCACCCAAAAATTTAATCTCAACCGTTGATATTTTGGAACAGTAAAACATCCTCCTCTCAAATATATATATATATATATATATATATATATATATATATATATAGAGAGAGAGAGAGAGAGAGAGAGAGAGAGAGAGAGAGAGAGAGAGAGAGAGCAGATCAAGTGAGGTCCCTCAGTTTGAGGTCCCTAAATGAGGTCCAATTTTTTAAAATAGTAAAAAAATATTTTGGATTCAGTAGGATCGTAAAAAAATAATCAACTAAAAATGAATTTTTTTACTATTTTAAAAAAATCGATCAAACTTTGTCAGTTTTTAACAACTTAAAAACAACTTAAAAACTAACATAGTTTAACCGATTTTTTTAAAATAGCAAAAAAACTTATTTTGAGTTGATATATATATATATATATATGTGTGTGTGTATGTGTGTGTGTGTGTGTGTGTGTGTGTGTGTGTGTGTGATATTGCATGTATAAATTATAATAAAATTATATAGATACCTGAATTGATAATATTTGCTAATACATATGTGTTATATGTATATTTTATATTATTCGATATATTAATAATACATGTAGAAAATATACATAAGTATCATGCACCTATTGATTATATTTTTTAACTTATGTCTTAGTATATTATATAATTTAATAATATAAATATACGCAACTTTGAGTATATGTATATATATATATATATATATATATATATATATATATATATATATATATATATATATATATATATATATTTTATTTATAAGAATTACACACATATTAATGTATTATGCATTTATATTATATATTAAAGTATAAATGCATTAAAATATAATGAATGAATAATTGTGAGTTAAAAAAAAAGCAATAAAACAGTATTTTATTATTTTCTGAAAAACTCGATTATAACACAGAAATATTATAATTCGGAGTTTCAAAACAGATTGCCAGAGGCAATTTTTTATTAGAATTGTATTTAAACACATAAAACAGAATTATAATTTCAAACCAAATACGCCCTAAAGGAATTTTGATAAATTTTAAACACTAAAGTAATTTTGATATATTTTCAACACTTAGATCCACTATTTCTCTTATTGTAGAAGTTCATGCTGGTGGTATAATAAGTGGACCTAATAGTAAATTGTCTTTAAATGTTTAAAAATTATTACCAAGGGACCTAATTATAAATTGTTCAAAAATATATGTGTTTATTCAAAAAATTGGTACCATTAGATATTCAAAGGGGCCTGCTATTAAATTATAACAATTTCATAACAATTTTTTTATATACACACTTTCACCACATGTGGCTTATTAAAAAAATCATTGGAAATAAACACAATATAATGATGAAAATGCATTTACTCATTGAAAACAATAAAAAACTAATGACATTTATAAATTTAAAGTCTTAATTATATACCCCTAAGAGTTATTAATTTACATTAAATGTGCAAAAAGTTTTAATTTGAAATATAATTTCGTTAAGAAGTGAAGAAATAGATTATATAATATAAAAAATTATTTATAAATGTGTTCCATTGAGACATTTTTATTTCGAAAAATGCATAACAATAGAGACGGTAGACCCACTCCATTCGTGCACTCCTTTGCGTTTTGTCATTTTTCGGAATCCCAAAAAACACAAACAAATAACAATCCAATTTTCCAATTCGGCCATTTTGTATTTTCAAGTTTGAATTTCCCTGTCAGTATCACTTTTATGTTCTTTCTGATTCTTTTGCCGCTCCCCGCTTTCTCTCACTTCCTCTCTTTTTCACTACATAGATTGTAATAAATCAACCACCACAAAACCTCTATTGTGCAAACACTTGGAGATCTAAATTTCAGTGTTAAATCTTTTAATTAAACTACCACATAAACCAGTTAAATTCCAAGGTTTTAAAGATTTTATATTTAAACCTTTCCAGTGTCAAATCTTTATCTATACGAACGGTAATAAAATAGAGTTTAAATCTCATATGCTTTATTCAGTAGCGTTTTTGCTTACAAATCCTTTCAATTAAGTTTTATCTTTGGAGTGAACTACAAAAAGAACCCCTTTAAATCACAAAACAACTTTAAAACAAAACAAAAACAACAAAAATAGTGCAAAGTTGTAGCTTTCCATATGGAGAGACCAACTTAAAAAAAAACCACAATTTTCTAACCGTGGCAAGTCAAGATTCAATGATGTATTTTCAAAAGGTATTCCCAAACCCATGTCCTTATGATATTTTATCATCATTTTTAAGCCACGTGTACAAAAATACCACTAATGACAATTCCACAAAGCTTTTTGTTCTAGGCATGATACAAATCTGATGTGAGTAGGCAACTCGGTGAAACAAAGAAAGGATGTCATGCACAACACAAACAAAACGAGTTGACGTGTCATCACCGACAATCGTAGTTGCATAACAAACCCTTATGATTACCTTCAACTTGTTGAATCCAGTATATCATCAAAATCACTCACTCAAGGCAAGATACTTCATCAGTGTGACACCCTGCCTAATTAAATATCGGTTGATCAGTACTTTATTAAATTAAAACATGATTTACATATGGTTCATTCTTAACATCACTGTCAAAAACCTTTTTTTTTAAAACTTTACTAACCACCTAGTATTCTAAAAGTCGGTGCAAAATTTTATCTTTCATTAGACAAATAAATAACCAAGCAGAAAACTAAATAAATCATTCATCGCATGAAATATCTAAACCAACGCAAAAAAATGAATGAATTAAAAATCTTGTCGAATAAACAATCGACAAAAAATATCCCAATTAAATACTAATACAATAATACAACCAAATCCAATACAAACTTGAATTGAGATAATAAATATGAAAGGGGAAACTGTAACCGAAATAGATTTCTACCCTAGGAATGAAGAATAGATGCGTCTAATCCCAAACTCTGCAAGCATTCACCTGTGCCGCAGTTGCGTATTCCTGAAGCAGAATATCAAGACTGGCGCTCCTGTGGCTGAACACCTAAAAGGTTTTGAAAATATTTTTATAGCAAGAGTTAGTACCAAAAATATTTTGAAAATATTTAGCAAGAGTTTATCACCGTTCAAAATCGGTTATTGATTACACATGTTACATACAGTCTCTTGAGTATCCTCACCCCTTAACTATTGTGCATGCCTAAAGTTCTCTACTTAGCCCACCCAGCTGTACTACCCAAGATAACTAGATATAAGTATCAACCTGGACTATCAACATCTATAAGTCCCCATACTGCCCATACAGTACGTTAATAGAATTAACATTTCTCTTATGTTAAGCATTGAAATTATCGTTTCATTTATCTTCTCTTCTATTCAATTAATTAAGTTTCACAACTTAATTCATTCTTTTAGATATACACTATCTATCTGTCTACTGTCACACGTAAGTAGAATATTCACACACACACACACACACACACACACACACACACACATATATATATATATATATATATATATATATATATATATATATATATATATATATATATATATATATATATATTCTTCTTATTGATATACATATAGTAATAGTGTCTCTCGCATGACCATCATGAACATAAGGGAATTAACCTTCCTACATGTTTTCACTTTCTCAATTAATTACGTTTCTCTACTTAATTTACTTTTAGGATACCACATCTACTTTCACGCACAAGTAGTATATTCTCATTTGTACATATTTTACACACTAATATATACCATTACATTATCTCTTATAATGACCACCGTTAATAAAAGGCATACTCTTCTATCAAGGTCATGTATCACTCACTACATTAACACCATTGGTTCGGTATACTACGTCAAACCAAAAATCAAATCACAAATAACGGAGGCAACATAGTTCTAAGCCTTTGGGCTACGAACATACCTAATGTACCCAAATGAACTGTCAGTCTCACTAATACACAACACATAGTGAGTCGCCCTAAGTTCTATGTCCTGGAGCGCAAATCCTGGCCTCCCTGAAATCGACAAAGTGGGATCGCCCACGCCAAGAGAACTTCCGTGATAGCAATCAACGTAGGTATGCTAACTCATAATCATCAATAATATAAGTACACACACAACCTATACATATATAATCAATAGGTATACACACAACTTAATCATCAATATTTGTATGTAGTATATATCACTCGAATACTCACTGTAGTTTCATTTTACGATTATTCTCACTATCGCATTTAATTGAGTATTATTATCTACTCTAAGGGCACTAGTTACCCTTTTACGAATTTAGTAGCTAAGTCTTTTTTTCACCCTTTTTCATAATTTCATTCTCATTCTTGCGAATTAATTACTTTGTTGTTAAATCTCGTTTAATCACCGCCTTAATTCTCTCAATACGACTAAACTCCCATAACTCTATCATGACCTATTACAATATAAAAGATCCCTCATTATATTCTAACAATATCCCAAAAGTTTTCCTGACAATAAGTTAGGAGTTCTAAGCAAAAAGGGAGAATTCATATTTTTTAGGGAACCGAACCCATTCGCCTAGCTGAACCTCAACTGCTTCGTTTTACAGGTGCGTTTTTCACGATTAATACTCCTATACCTTCCATGTTTCTCCACCGAACTCCAAACCAATTGTCCCAAATCCTTCTCACATGTATTGGGATAGTTTCTAACGTAATTTTTGCATCAAAACATTACGAATAATATTCAAGAATAGATTTAACTTCTAATCCTCAAGAACCCTAGGTTTACATATTTTTCCTATATCATTCATCAAAAGCTAGATTTAATTCGTGGACAATAACACATAATCTCTAATTTATTGTTATCTATAGATATCAAATCATTCTTCATGCAATTCCTACCCAAACATGCATTTAAATCAATCTTTTCTTCCAAGAATCATCAAAATAATCAATATAATTAAAACCCTAGCCACATGGGTATTATAACTTCATATTGATTTGCAATAAACACTTGCCTTAACAGGTGCAATATAATTTTGTGGTGGTGATGATGGATTGTTGTTCTTCTCTTCCAATCTGCACTCCTTAGATGATTTGAATGCAAGAACAAGGTTCAATTCTTTAAGAACGCCTCCTTAAACTTTGAGAATGGTCTTTCCTCCTTCTCTAATGACCTCCCTTAGGTTTTTGTATTTCTAACCTTAGCTTATGCCTTCTGACATCTAATATTGGGTTGTAAATTTTGTAGGTCTCTAAACGTCCTTTTGTCAAATGACCAAAATGCCCTCAATAGGTGCCGACTTGGTGTAAAATTAACTCAGGACCCAAAATATACCCCTAAGAATAGTATTTCGTCCCTTTTGGAACCATTCGTGACCTCGAAATCATCATCCGAGTCAATCTAAATATATTTCCTATCACGACCCCAATTTAGTCTCCATGCGACTCCCGGATGAGATAAAATCAAATACACCCATATATCACTGGCTATGACGTAAATCAATAATCATCAATTATTTACTATTTACACTTAGTAAATTTCATTTCATAATATTAATTTGTATCCATCTCTTGATTAATATTTAATAATCACATTTATTATTTAATCACATTAAATTACGCCACTCGTATAATTTAATTAAAACATTTTTCTCCCAACTAATTTTTGAATTGATTAAATTTCAAATATGCATAAATAAGGGTTATTAAATACTTCCCTCTATAAGGGAATTTCTTCCCTGAAATTAAAACATACCTGCGGTGAATAACTCTAGATACTGCTCTTTCATGTCATCCTCCTACTCCCATGTTAACTCATCAATATTGTGGTGTCCCCACTGAACTCGCACTAGTGGCACCACCTTAGACCGCAACTTACGCTCACTACATTCCAGAATAGCCATGGTTCTCTACTCATACGAGAAGTTTGGCTGCAAATCAATCTCCTCAAGTGGAACGTGCTAGAAGGCTCTCTCGTTCCTATGTTACTCCTTTTGCGATGTTACATCTCGATGCTAGCTTCCTTTCTTACCGAACCTCATGACCCCCTTCATGGGAGACACCCGAACCATCACTTGGTCACCAATCTCTAACTTGATGGTCTCCGACCATATAGTATCCCACAAGACAGTTTATACCATATCGGCTCCACTATCTCTATGTTAGGAAAACCCCCACCTTTAGGGTGTCAATTTCCATGCCGTCGGACATGCGACTCTCCTTAGCGCAAATACTCATAACAATTTTCTGACCACCCGTGTCAAACTTCCAACCTTTAACCTACGGTGATGTAATTCTCATTATGTATCTGGCCTTGCACTAAAAGGCACGGTTTATTCAATTTTTGCTGATGGACCATAAATCACTTTGGGTCCTAGAAATTTGTTATCCCCCCCCCCCCCCCCCCCCCCGTTTATCTACCAAAGGGTGCCCCATAGTTAATTAACCGCTACGAGGTATTTACGTAACTCTACTAGCCGAATTAATACTCTTAATTACTCAAAAATCTAGAATACACATATCTCGATCTTGATTTCTCCTAGGACTTAATTGTTTTCCATTTACCCATCGGCTTTTAGTTAACACGTCTAGCACGATATGCAACTCTGTTCCAATTTCCTCCTGACATGTTCTATCAGAGGTGGAACTGAAGGGTTCCATCCTATATCACAACAATCTTGGACAACACCTGGTTCCATTTCATTTATTTTCTTCCAATTGAAAGTTGGATATCCCAAATGTTAATTTTTATCACTCATGTTTATTAATCCCGTCACTGGGACCATCAAATTTACAATCCTGGTTGATAACTTCGGATCAAACCTTTTTCCTTCACTAAATGGTGTATTTAGATCCAACTCCACTATGTTCCACTCAAGATCTTAATTATGCATAGACTACTCTAGGCATTTGAATAAGTGAGACTCTTCTCACTGTCTTTCAACTGCCCTAGTTTTGATAGTCCTCCTAACTATACACATATTCGAACTGTCCCCTTTATCAAATGAATTTCATTCCATCCTTCCTATCCACTTATTATTCTAACTGTCCCACATGCAAACATTCAACACACATATCTTCACATTCCTTTGCACCGGACGATTTAAAATCGCTTAACCTGGGTGCCCATACACCCTATAACATGTGCATATAAATGTTACAAGTGTCACATACGCAACATATTACCTAAAACTCGTCCCCCGCACTCTTGGCATGGCTTTATCATATTGGTATTCCCGATTACTTAATAAATCACTATTTATTTCATCCCTATATTTCCCCACTCATCAACTAGTGGTCCAAAAGTTTTCTCAGTGCTTCTTTTGCAACATTACCTAGCTCCATTGTCCCTATTTTGTAATAATTCTCAGTCCAAAGTCCTTTCCCCACTCGTTCAATAATTCTCATTTAAATCGATGCCTTACAATCCGACGACATCTCTCGACTCCCAACGTTTATTAAGGATTATGCATACAAACATCGCACAAACCCTAGCCGAAAAGAACTTTTCTCAATGCACAATTATCTGGCCTTGTCGATCACCGTAATCCATGATTCCACAGAACATAATTAAGATATCACAAATCTTAAGATTTGCGACCCCGGTACTTTGAGAAGACCCGAGAGTCCGTTATCCGAATGCGTCTCTGTCCCGTCGAAGGATCCGATCTCAATGGCACAATGGCAAAAGTTCATTGACAATGAGACCGGGGAGAGACAATTGGCATCTCACCAATCGGGGAGGGAAAATCGGGCAAAAAAGACCGACGTGCACTACTCCGGCCGGACGTCTTATGTCGAGGTGGAGCATAGGATATGATAAGATTTAATTTTTCTATAACTACAGAAATATATTATTTTACATTATTTTACTTTGCGGGGACGATACTAATTTTGCTTTATTTTCTTTCAGGGGACAGGAAGTGGCCCTGGGGGTAGGGAACATAGGTTCGATACTTATGTGGCTATTCAGACGAAGAAGTGGAAGGATAAGGAGGTGTCCCCAAGCGTCACGTACACGATTGTAAGTAATCTGATAGTTCACTTTCTGTTAATTACGTTATAATTTTTTTATTTACTTATTTTACTAATCATGTATTTTTTGTCATTTCAGGTAAAGCTTAAGGAAGTGCATGAGTCGTAGTCTGATGCCGATAAGGCATCTTTGTCCACAGTCGCACTCAGCCAAGTGCTTGGCACTGATCGTAAGGGGAGGACAAGGGGGTGAGTTCACGGGTGGACAAATCTAGGATCATCGGATTGGAGATGAGCGACACCGGGTTGGCTCAAATGGTGGACTAGCATGACGCGAAGCTGTCTCATATTGAGGCGACGGTCCAAGATATGTTCTCATTCATAAAGCGTTCATTGGGCGAAAACCGTAAGGAGAAAGAGAAGGAGAAGGTGGTGGAGGAGTAGGTGCATGAAGACCAGGATGTGGACCTCGCTGCTTCATCACTGACACGTACGAACTTTGATGATCCACTCCCCTATTTAGCTCCTTTCGACTGATCGATGTCGACACTTGGTTGGTCGAGCATGTTTTTACTGGACATATTTGATGGCCAGCGGATAAGGTGGGGGTTGAGGGACCCAAATACCGTCCAGGGTATGCGAGTTCATGGACGTTCTCTTCAAGACATCGAGTCCAAGGTGCTCGTCACGCATGTGATACCCGGGAAGGAGAATTCCCCCTTGTGGTTGCGCGAATAATGCGGCACGATGTATATTGCTAGCTGTGTCAATTTGTATATCTTGTGGCCTACTCACCTCCTCAGAGAAAACCTTACCCCCGACATATAGTGACAATATTTGAATTGAATTGTTTTAAGTTGTTACATTTGAATTATATTTGGATTATATCGTGATGCATATTTTTTTGAGTGTATATTTGCATTATCTCTATTTTATTTGGATATATGATGTTTGAACAGGTACAATGTTGCTGTTACAGGTACAAATATACTACTGGGTAGTGGCGGTGGCCATACTGCCTAACATATTTTTTTTCATTTCTGCCCAGAATTGTCACAATCATTGACCTTGACAATTTTTTATTAAATGTCACGGGTTTGTCACGATTTATGATCGTGACAAAACTTGTCACGCTCATAGACCGTGACATCACCATGACAAATCTAATGAACTTGTCACGGTCATTGACCGTGAAACGTCCTTGACAACAAAAGTTGTCACCCCCAGAATTGTCACGGTCATTGACCTTGACAAGGCCAACTTGTCATGGTCAATGGTCGGGACAATTTGGCATATTTGGTGCAGTGCTTGTCTCTCGATACAGAAGTCAGTTTATCTCTGCTCATGACTCTCAAAGCGTCATTCGATGTGACGCGCTCATAATCACTAGGTTCTCCGTGCGCAAATAACAATGAGCTAAATCTCTTCACTCAATGATAACCCAATTTACCCTGAGTTACATCTGTAAAAGTTCCTACACACCAGAATTAAATGTAACGAGACTACTATACTCACCGAAGTTTACGATGCAATACGATATATTTACAGGCACAACCCTCTTGCATGTGATGCTTTGAAAAACTAAATATTTCTCTTTGTCATAGAGAGCATGATAGTCTTACATACAGTCTACTACGGTTCAAACCCTCGGTATCCACACACAATACCATAGTATACCCTCCTCCCATAACCCTCATAAGGAGCAAACTTACCATATAATGTAAACAACCACATAATGTAAACATTCTCTTTGTGCCCACCTCTGCTCCCTAGCATATGGAATTAAATAGAGCCCCATTACCCAATGGTAATTATGTACAACTATAGTACTATTAATGATACTTCCATTAAACTCGTTTCACAAGCGAATTTAGGTCTAACAAACCACTGTGACCTGCTCGTGTCATACAAAATAGAATCCATCCACCCTGGAATAATGTTCATAGCCTCAATTGTCAATTACTGTGGTAGTTCAAGCGGTTCTTAGACATAACACTCTCGTCCCAACGGAAAGCCAAAAATTTTCTTATGATTGTTGCCCTTGCTCGGCCTCTTTCTCATGTCCCCTAACTCACTGTGGACAAGATTCACACATGTGTTCTCACTCCTTACACATGAGACACCTCCCTATTCCATTCCACTCTCACTGTCCCCACTGGACATGCAGGGGTTGTCCTTTTAGTAGACTTGGTAGCCATGACCCTGATTCCTACCTCATTTGTCCCTTTAGATCCGTTGGCCTGATGGGACTCGTTGCTGGCATTGACGGCCCTTACTAACTTCACCATATCTTGGAAGGAATTATATTACTCTTATTCATTGGAATGGACCCCTACTAGGTATACTGATTCATATCGAATATTGCATATTTCTTCCCGTTATCTTTATGCATTCTAGCACTTTTACGATCCTAAATGCCTATAATTATGCTCATTAACCAGACAACCTTGGATTTAAATATATACATGCTTTGCAGGGGTTATTTGGCCTTTTGTAGGTATTGGAACGCTAAAAGTGAGGTTCTGTTGCATTTTGGAGAAGTTTCATCATCAAATACTACTTCAAGGGAAATTTGGTCTTTTAAAACTCACTATTTTTTATGTAATGAAGTTACCAACATGTAGATCATCAAATTATCTTTCTGTGGCCACTGACCGTGAGTCATTCTGACTCCGTATGTGGAAGTTATGCCCATTTTCGAAAGGTTTCGGTATTTTCTTCTACTTTAAGGGCATTTTGATAATTTCATACTGCATAATTGGGAGATTTCAAAATATAATCATGTAGAGAATTGAATTAGCTTCGCGTAGATTCCGACCACGCCTCATTTCGATTCCGTATGAGGGAGTTATAGTCGTTTCCGTGCAACGCGTCAAAATTGGTTCAAAGAGGAAAAGTGGGCTGTCTCCAGCCCAAGGCAAATCGCGGTCGACCGGTCCCAAAATAGAGGTCGACCGGTCCCATCAGATATGAACGAAAATTGACTTATTTTGGGTTTTTTGGCTCGATTTTGTTTGGGGTTTATTTTGGGGTATTAATAGAATGTTTGGGGCTTTTCTTTGGGGATATATTTCATTTTAGGTTAGAGAACTTTGGGGATTTTTTGGAGCTTCCCTCTCCTCATTTCCATGGGTGTTTTGACCACTTTGTAAGTTAATATTACTATTCATTGTCTTCAAGCTTTGTACTTAGTTGTTTTAGCTTAATTTCTTTGTTGTTCTTTACTTTCTTGCCTAGATAAATTAGTTTAGTTTATTTATTTCTTGTTTTGTTTATTAATTAGTTATTTAATTAGATTAATCATGTGTAGTGAGTAGTTACATAGAGTTTGGGTCGTGTGTCCTCCATTGATGGGCGTTGAGCTTCGAAAATTAAGTTTTGTGTAAAATTGCATTTAATTGAAACCTCGCGTATTAAAGTCGGATTATTATGCATTTAACTTTCTTTGTCATGCAACGTTAGTGTTTATAGCGGTAATCCGAATTTAAGATGCGTGTGACCATTTTCTGTTAAATGTTTAATCTCGCAACTTTGGGTTAAATTCCTTATTGTGTGATGTTTATACTTAATTGAAAATGCTCGATTAAATGTTTTCCAACCGAAATTCTAATTATTAGTTGTTTAGCCCATGGTGGTGACACGATCCCGACTCTCGTTTTATTAATTCTAGTTTAAACTTAACTTCCTAATTTTCCCTGTTCTTTATTTCCAGGCTATCACCTTTTACACTTTTATTTTAGGAGTATTAAATCCTATAAATTCTAGCAACTCGTCTTTGTGGATTTTCGATAACCGAATTACCACTATACTTGTATCGCAAGTGTAGTCGTAATTTAGGTTTTTATATTACGGCGGTGAACAGAAAACAACGATCGGCATTTGACGCGACGCTACTTTTCACCCTTAATCAAAATGGCACCGTTGCCGGGGACGAGTTTATTTTAGACTTTATTTGATTTAGTATTTCATAGTATTTTCTTTTGATTTGTATTATTTTCTAATATTTTGCAGGACTTCCACATTTGAGCACTTAGAAAACGCTCGAATTTTTCCCGCGCGCACCTACTTTGTGGAATTCGCCACTTGAGCCACTTTTGGGGGTAAGCATGTCTTATTCCAATTCTTTCGGTAATCCTTATCGTAATTCTCAAAATTCTCGCAAGCCTATGACTTTCGGTGAATACTTAGCATCCCAAAGTGTAACAAATTCAAACATGACTTTGGGCGAGTATAACGAAAGTCAAAATTTGGGTTATTGGAATTTTGATGATGATGATAATGATTTTGGACCTTTACCTCCTTATAATAGGAATTTTGAAACAAATTGCAATAGTTTTCAAAATTTCTATAATAATGAGTTTAAGTTTAAGTCCGATGGTAATTTTCAAAGTTCCCATTTTCATGCATCCGCACCTCGATCCATGACATTCGATGAGGGTTTGCTTATGTATGAGAATGAGAAAATTGAAAATCATTATCGGGAAGAAAATCGTTCGTGGGAACATGAGTTGGATTTATTATTTGAGTCCGACGACGATTTTGCTTTCGAGACTTTCGAAGTCGAGGAATGTTTTGAGCCAAATGAGGTACTTGTGCTTACTTTGGAACAAACCATTCTATACTTTTCCCATCGCGTAATAGATATTGAAAGCGAGTATGAAAATGACGTAATATCTATTTGCAATGAAATGATTTCTTCTTTGGCCCCCAAAGAAGAACATTTCATTGAAAATGATATTATTTCATTCGAAACTCAAACTTCATGCGATGATGATTCATCGCATGAGTTTGAATTTCTTTCATCCCCATTTTCATTCTCTATTATCCCACCGGAACAAGTACCCGATGATTCGGTTTCAAACTTTAATGTTTTAAACCCTATCGCCTATGAGGAGTACTTGCTCGAGTCGCCCTCCATGATCGCATCTTTGCCTTTGTGTGCACCGCCTCCCATTCCGACTTCAAAATTATTGGGAGGATATTCGGCTTTTCTCGATCCCCACTTGTTTTTGTCACCCGTTCAATCCAAACCCCCCATCATCCCTCCAAAACTTTTAATTGGCGATGGTTCCTTTATTTCGTCTTACACATGCCTTCCGTTGTTCAAACGGAATTCATATTTTTTGGAAAGCATGCTTGTATGTGAGGGTACACCGTTGATCCTCCAAAGTCAAATTTTATTTTGGGTGGACCCTCAACTATTTAGACTTCTAGTGTACATTTAGTGTGAAGCCTAAATAGTAGGTTGTATATAGTTAGCTTTCTTTCTTTTTATTTTTTCTTTTCTTTTTAATTTAGTTTAGTGTAATTAGTTAACTTTTTGTTATTTGTTTTTGCTATGCTCGGTACTAACTTGTTTTGTAGATTATTTTGACTTGTTCTAATGGGGATCACTCCAATTTTGGGTAATATCGCTATTTTCCTCTCTTTGGCTTGGTTCTTAATTTACATTGAGAACAATGTCAAGTTTTAAGTTAGGGGGTGTGGGATGTTCTATCCATTCATTGGTGGTGTCCATGTTTTTGCTCACATGTTAGTTTATAAGTATGCTTTTTTTAGAAAAATTAAAAAATTTCAAAAATATTTTCTTTCTTTTTTCTCCTTTTTTGGGCTTTTTTCCTTTGTTTCCGATGATAAATTTCAATAATTGCCCGATCCAATTGACAACCCAATGATGCATGTTCTCGATTTTAGAAGTTATTAGACTTTAGTCTCGATTATTGATATTGTGAATAACTTCATGAATTAAACTTTAACCCCATGAGCACATGCACCATTCTTGCTATATTGATTTGGTTTAAGATTTTTATAACTCGATAATCTTTTGTTGCATTGTATATACTTACACCGAGTAAGCTTTGTACCTTTCATCGTTTGTGAGTGTATACACTATTCTTTCCTCTTTGAAAACGTTGAATTCGTCGGTAATCTCACTGCTCTTTCATTTGACCGTTCATTAATTGAGTTCATACTTCAAATGTGTTACTTGATCATGATTTTCATATATTGTTTTGATTGGAGAATTGCGTAAACTTTTGGAAATGATCATAGGACATCTTTGTTATATCACCCATATTAGCCTTGACCTCGCCTTTATATGTTTACCCTCGTTAACCCCTTTGAGCCTAAATATAGCCTTTTGTTTCATAACACCAAATCCCATAACCAACTCTAAATTGGAGTTTTAGACCATACATACACTTTCCATACCTTTGTTTGGAATGTTTCTTGGGATTGACTGATGATGTTATGATGTCAGTTGCTATTTCGGCATATGAGAGTTTGAAAAGTAAAGTAAAGAAAGATGTGAGAAAGTGAAGAACAAGAGAAAGAAAAAAGCAAAAGAAAACAAAAGAGAAAATGAGAAAAAGAAGAAAAGAAAAAGAAAAAGAAAGTTGTAAATGTTGTATATAGTTCAATAATCTTTGATTACTCTCCCTGATGATATATCTAATGCCTTTTTGGAACTTATTTTCCAAATTTGATATTGCTTGCATCTTCCCATTATCCCGAGTTTTCATTCCGAACACTTTGAATCCGTACATACATTCCTTCATTTCGCACCTTAGCCATACCTACATTATAACCCTATACAAGTCCTATGTGATCTTAGGTTGATGTAATTTAAAAGTCATAATAGTTGTGATAATCCGTGAAAATGCATTTCGCCTCTTTTAGTGTGCGGTATCCTTTCATTGAGATTACATTTTTCAGTTTATATATTGCGTTCTTCTTTTGTGACATGTGCGCGGCCTAGTTTCCATTTACATTTACTCTTTAGCATGCATGTTCCATGTTTTACCTCCCTGTTTCAAATGAATTTCATTTGATGAGTGTAATATTCGTGAGGATTGAATATATGCTTGCTTTAATGTTTATCCGGTTTATATATTTTTTTTCCAAATCACACTTTGCATGTGCTCTCTCCCCTCCCACATTTTAAGGTTTCAATTCTATGAGGTGCATTCTATAATGTAAATGATTAAGACTTTTGTGTGAATTCATTCACTTTGCTAATAATGCATATGAAATCTTTTTCGCTTTTATTGGGCTTATCTCATGTTGGTTTGGGAATATTTTGAGGAAACCATATGATGTTTGTGGGTATCATCCCTGAAAACCCTCACGAGACGACACTCGTCCACTAGGATAACCTAGGGGTTTAACGGCTTATTGTATATGCTAAATGCAATCGTGTTCCCTACGAAAGTGTCAAATATATTTCGATGCATATATGTGTTTTTATTTCCTTCTGTGGACTAGTTTTGTTTGTTTCATCACTAGGGACTAGAAATGTTTAAGTTAGGGGGGTGTGATTCGTATCGAATATTGCATATTTCCGCTCGTTATCTTTATGCATTCTAGCACTTTTACGATCCTAAATGCCTATAATTATGATCATTAACCAGACAACCTTGGATTTGAATATATGCATGCTTTACAGGGGTTATTTGTGCTTTTGTAGGTATTGGAACGCTAAAAGTGAGGTTCGGTTGCATTTCGAAGAAGTTTAGTCATCGAATGCCACTTAAAGGGAAATTTGGTCTTATCAAACTCACTATTTTTTATGGAATGAAGTTATCAACATGTAGATCATCAAATTATCTTTCCGTGGTCACTGACCGTGCGTCATTCTGACTCTGTATGTGGAAGTTATGCCCATTTTCGGAAGGTTTCGGTATTTTCTTCTACTTCAAGATAATTTTGGTAATTTCATACTTCATAATTTGGAGGGTTTCAAAATATAATCATGTAGATAATTGAATTGGCTTCGCGTAGATTCCGACCATGCCTCATTTCGATTCCGTATGAGGGAGTTATAGCCGTTTCCGTGCAACGCGTCAAAATTGGTTCAAAGAGGAAAAGTGAGCTATCTCCAGCCTAAGGCAAATTCCAAAATCGTGGTCTAACGGTCCCAAAACAGAGGTCGACCGGTCCCATCATATTTGGAAAAAAATTGACTTATTTTGGTTTTTTTGTCTTGGTTTTATTGGGGTTTATTTTGGGGTATTAATAGAATGTTTGGGGTTTTCTTTGGGGATATATTTCATTTTAGGTTAGAGAACTTTGGGGATTTTTTGGAGCTTCTCTCTCCTCATTTCCATGGGTGTTTTGCCCACTTTGTAAGTTAATATTACTATTCATTATCTTCCAGCTTTGTTCTTAGTTGTTTTAGCTTAAT
Organism: Sambucus nigra; assembly: GCA_949130495.1. Lineage (NCBI taxonomy): Eukaryota > Viridiplantae > Streptophyta > Magnoliopsida > Dipsacales > Adoxaceae > Sambucus > Sambucus nigra. Next base: position 213,678,659 of record OX422214.1, on the reverse strand, counting down.
TTCTTTGTTGTTCTTTACTTTCTTGCCTAGATAAATTAGTTTAGTTTATTTATTTCTTGTTTTGTTTATTAATTAGTTATTTAATTAGATTAATCATGTGTAGTGAGTAGTTACATAGAGTTTGGGTCGTGCGTCTGCCATTGATGGGCGTTGAGCTCCAAAAATTAGGTTTTGTGTAAAATTGCATTTAATTAAAACCTCACATATTATAGTCGTATTATTATGCGTTTAACTTTCTTTGTCATGCAACGTTAGTGTTTATAGCGGAAATCCGAATTTAAGATGTGTGTGACCATTTTCTGTTAAATGTTTAATCTCGCAACTTTGGGTTAAATTCCTTACTGTGTGATGTTTATACTTAATTGAAAATGCTCGATTAAATGTTTCCAACCGAAATTCTAATTATTAGTTGTTTAGCCCATGGTGGTGACACGATCCCGACTCTCATTTTATTAATTCAAGTTTAGACTTAACTTCTTAATTTTTCCCTTTCTTTATTTCCAAGCTATCACCTTTTACACTTTTATTTTAGGAGTATTAAATCCTATAAATTCTAGCAACTCGTCTTTGTGGATTTTCGATACCCGACTTACCGCTATACTTGTATCGCAAGTGCAGTCGTAATTTAGGTTTTTGTATTAAGGCGGTGAACAGAAAACAATGATCGGCGTTTGACGCGAAGATACTTTTCACCCTTAATCATATACCCTTATATAATGCTTCATAATTATCGTTTAATGCAGCTTACTCACTTGGATCCCTACTTCGAGAATCATTGATGTAAATATATAAATGTATGACCTTAGTAACATCGGCACTAGTCTTCCTATTCGGACTTCACATCCATGTTTGTGTATCTACACACGAGTCCATTATCATCTCACAAACCCTTTTCATCACTCTTCGTACCCCCTTCGTCGATTACGAAGTTTGCTAAGCAAGTCATCATCTCTCTTAAGATCGGTCTTTTTCTACCTCCTTTATGATGAATATCGAAACTCCAATCGTATCGCCGTCAAAACATCAGATGTAAGAACTTACAATCCCATATCCCAAGTTATTCAATCAATCCTATATCCACTTCCTCGTATGGGCGACTCACTCCCATCACCACTATGCTACTCTCATAAGTAAGAATTTAGCCCTAAATTTAGTCATGGATGTCGTTGCACTCCACCTTGAACTTTTTCTTTGGACTAATTCTATCCATCGGTTCATCACACTTCTTTTCTTTCCCTAAATCTTATAGGTGACTCTTCGAAGGAGTCCCCCCCGACTCTCCCTTTGCCTACAATGATGGGTGAGTCTGAAGTTGTGTAACCATTTTCTACGATGGTGTTTCGAGAATTACTATCCCTACTTGATTATCTTATCGTCACTTATTTGATTAATAATCGTTGTGACTTCTATCGCAATCACCATTATTAGAATACTCTCTGTCTTTTGCCTCTCCTCTCCTCCTGTAATCCTTTCAACGGCCCTCGTTGGTCGTCAACTGAACTCGTATATGAATCACATCAACTATTCTTAATAGAAGGAGAACATAAGTCGCAAACGTAGAGGAAAACAACAATCCTATCATAAGGCTCTACATCAAAGAACGCTAAACTGAAACGTGAAAAGCCACACAGACCCTAAGGACTCTATAACCTTATGCTATGATACCATCTGTGACACCTCGCCTAATTAATACCTGGTGATCAGGTCTTTATTAAATTAAAACTGGATTTACATATAGTTCATTCTTAACATCACTATCGAAAACCTTTTTTTTAAAACATAACTAACCACCTAGTGTTCCAAAAGTCGGTGCCAAATTTTATCTATCATTAGAAAAATAAACAACCAAGCAAAAAACTAAATAAATCATTCACCACATGAAATATCTAAACCAACGCACAAAAAATGAATGAATTAAAAATCATGCCGAATAGACCATCGGTTTAAATATCCCAATGAAATAGTAATACAGTAATAAAAGATAATCCAATACAAGCCTGAATTGAGATAATAAATCGGAAAGGGCAACGCGCCCAACTGAAACTGTAACCAAAAAAGATTCCTACCATAGGGATGAAGAATATATACGTTTAATGCAAAAATCTGCAAGCATCCACCTGTGCCGCTGCTGCAGATCCCCGAAGTAGAATATCAAGTATGGCGTCCCTGTGGCTGGACACCTAAAGGGTTTAAAAAATATTTTTATAGCAATATTTGGTACTCAAAACATTTTGGAAATATTTCGCAAGAGTTTATCACAATTCAAAATCGGTTATTGATTACACATGTTACGTACACTCTCTTGAGTATCCTCACCCCTCAATGATTGTGCACGCCTAATGTTCTCTACTTCACCCACCCAACTGTACTACCCAAGCTAACTTGACATAAGTATCAACCTGGACTTTTAACATCTATAAGTCTCCATAACACTCATACAGTACGCTAATCAAAGTAACATTTCTCGTATGTTAAGCATTGAAATTATCATTTCATTTACCTTCTCTTTTATTCAATTAATTAAGTTTCACAACTTAATTCATTCTTTTATATATACACTATCTAACTTTCTACTATCACACATAAGTAGAATATTCACACACACACACACACGCGCATATATATATATATATATATATATATAGTAATAGTGTCTCTCGAATGACCATCACGAACATAAGGGAACTAACCTTCCTACATGTTTTCACTTTCGAAATTAATTAAGTTTTTCTACTTAATTTACTTTTAGGATACCACGTATTCTTTCACGCACAAGTAGTATATTCGCATTTGTATATATTTTACAAACTAATATATACCACTACGGCGTCTCTTATAATGAACACAATTAATAAAAGGCATATTCTTCTATCAAGGTCATGTATCACTCACTAGATTAAGACCATTTGTTCGGAATACTACCTCGAACCCGAAATCAAATCATAAACAATGGAGGCGAATATAGTTCTAAGTATTTGGGCTACTCGCATACCTAACGTACCCAAATGACTTGCCAGTCTCACTAATACACATCACATAGTGATTCACCCAAAGTTCTATATCCTGCGACACAAATCCTAGCCTCCCATGAATCGGTAAGGTGGGATCACCCACTGTGCGAGAACCTCTGTGATAGCAAGCAGCGTAGGTATGCTAACCATAATAATCAATCATATAGGTACACACACAACCTACATATATATAATAAGTAGGTGACACACAACCTAATCATCAACCTTCGTACATAGTATATATCACTTGAATACTCACCGTACTTTCATTTTACGATTATTCTCATTATCGCATCTAATAGAGTATTGTTCTTGATTTGTATCGAATCATGTATTTAATTACCCTCGAACTTATGCATTTTAGCCCCCTTGGGTACTTTAATGTCTATAATTATACTCGTTAATCATACAACCTCCTTTTTATATGCTAACATGTTATTTGAGGTATTATTGAGTGTTTATAGGTATTAAAGTGCTATGTGTGGAGTTTGGATGTGTTCCGGTAAAGTTTCGTTGAAGTTCGCATGTTCAGGGGCATTTTGATAATTTCACACTTAAGAATTTTTGTCAGAAGTATCCACGAAAGTTGTAACTCTTGGGTCAAGCTTCACGTGGCTGCAAACGGTGCTCGAATCGGAGTTCGAACGAAGAAAACACAGATCTTTAATCGGAGAAGAATTATAAGTTATTTAATTTATTATTCGATTAATATATTAACAATTTGTTTAATTCCCTCCATATCCTTTTCTCTTTCACTTTTACAGAAAACTTCATTCAGCAAATGGCGATTTTGGATTTTGGCTCGGGTTTTGGCCACACTCAAAGTGAGGACTTGGATCCGAAATTGGAGCATGATTTTTGACCCCACACGCATATGGGTCGTAGTCCTTTGGTTAATTTCACGAAATGGGTCTTGACTTTACACCATGGAAGGTCATCAATGGTGGGTGTTTTACCATCTCCATTTATGAACTTTGGTCCATTATTGAAGGTCTCGATTTTGGCTTCCAAGAATCATTTGGGTCTCGGCTTATACAGAATCGTTGGTCTCGAAATTTTCATAGCTGATCCAAATCACAGGGACATGGAAGATCTCGATTTTTAGAAGTGGTGCGCAAGTTTCATCAAGACCGCTACTTTTTGCCCTCAATCAAAATGGCACCAATGCCAGGGACTTGTTGTTTTATAATTTATTTGATTTAGTATTTCGTAGTATTTTTTTTTATCTATTTTTATTTTTTGTTAACAATTTTTGCAGGGCTTCAACATTTGAGGGCCAAGAAATGCTCGAATTTTTTTCGCCCGCACATTATTTTGTGGAATTTTCTTTGTTGAACTATTGTTGGGGTAAGCATGTCTTATTCCAATTATTTCGGTAATCGTAGTCATAATTCTCAAAATCCCCCTACCCCTATGACTTTTGTTAAATACTTAGAGTTCCAAAAAATTGCAAATTCTAAAATGACTTTGGGTGAGTATTACGAAAGTCAAAGTATGGGTTATGGAAATTTTTGGAATAATTATTCTGATGTTGGGCCTCAAGATCCTTATGATAAGAAATTTGAAACAAATTGTAATAGATTTCAAAATTCTAATAATAAAGATTTTGATAGTTGTTCTAAGGATAATTTCCTAACTTTTCATTATTAAGAATCCGCTCCTCGGCCTATGACTTTCGGCGAGGGCTTGCGTATGCTTGAAAATGAAAAGCTTTAAAATCGTTATCAGGAAAAAAATGTTGTTGGGAGCATGAGTTGGATTTATTATTTGAATCCGATGACGATTTTTCTTTCGAGACCTTTGAAGTCGAGGAATGTTTTGAACTAAATGAGGACTTTGTGCCTAGTTTTGAACAAACCATTCTTTACTTGGCCTATAGTATAGTAGAGAATGAAAGTGAGGTTGAAATGGATATAGTATACATTTGCAATGAAATGATTTCTTCTTTGCTCCCCAAAGAAGAAACTTTCGTTGAAAATAATCATTTCTCCTTTCAAATTCAATCTTTAAGCGATGACAACTCATCTCCTGAGATTGAATTTTTTTCCTCCCCATCTTTATTCTATTCTGTCACACCGATGTTAGTACTCGATTAATCGGTTCCAAACTTTATAGTTTCAAACCTTTTCACTGATGAGGAGTACTCTCTCAAGTCGCCTTCCATGAAGGCATCTTTACCCTCATGTGCGCCACCTCCCATTCCAACTTCAAAAATATTTGGAAGATAATTCTATTTTTCTTGGTCCCCATGTGTATTTGTCACCCGTTTTATCCAAATCTACCATGCTCCCTCCAAAAATGTTATTTGGGGATGGTTCATTTCTTCCGCCTTACACCTGTCTTCCGTTGTTCAAACGAAATTCCTATTTTCGGGAGGCATGCTTTCAAGTGAGGGTACACCGGTTATCCTCCAAAGTCAAATAATTTTTTGGGTGGACCCTCAAAAATTTCAACTTCTATTGTATATTTAGGTAGAAGTTAAAACGGTAGGTTGTAAATAGTTTGTTTTGTTTTATTTTCTTATTTTACTTTTTACTTATAGTCTAGTGTAATTGGTTAAAGTTTATTTCTTTCTTTTGTTATTCCTGGTACTAACATGCTTTGTAGAATTATTGGACTTGTACTTTCTCGAGATCGCTCCATTTTGGGTAATATCGCTATTTTTCTCTTTTTAACTTAGTTCTTAATTTACATTTAGGACAATGTCAGGTTTTAAGTTAGGGGGTATGGGATATTTTAACCATTCATTGGTAGTTTCTTTGATTTGATTATATGTTATTTCCAAGCATGATTTTCTTGTGTAAATTTAAAATTTTCAAAAAGATTTTCTTTCTTTTTTTTGGGCATTTTGCGTTTATTTACGACGATAAATTTTAATAGTTGCCCGTTCCAATAGACAACTCGATGATGCATGTTCCCGATTTAGAAGTTATTAGACTTTAGTCCTCAATCATTGATATTATGAATAACTTCATAAATTAAACATTATTCTATGAACACATGCACTTTTCTTGTTCTATTGATTTGGTATAAGATTTTTATAACTCGATAATCTTTTGTTTCATTGTATATACTTACATCGAGTAAGCTTTGTACCTTTCGTCGTTTATGAGTGTATAAACTATTCTTTCCTCTTTGAAAACGTTGAATTCGTCGATAATCTCTCTATTCTTTCATTTGATCGTTCATTAATTGGGTTAATTCTTGAAATGTATTACTTGAGCATAGGTTTCAAAGGTTGTTTTGACTCGAGAATTGTGTAAACTTTAGAAAATGATCGTAGGCCATCTTTATTATATCACCCATATTGACCTTGACCTCACATTATATGTTTTCCCTCATTATCCCCTTTGAGCCTAAATATAGCCTTTTCATTTCATAACCCCAAAATCCCATAACCAACTCCAAATTGGAGTTTTATACCATATATATCACCTTACATACCTTTATTTGGAATTTTACTTGGGATTGATTGATGTTAGCATTTTGTGGTTGCAAGTTAGGCATGCGAGACTGAGATAAGTAAAGAAAAGAAAGAAGTGAAAAAGAGAAGAAAAAGAGAAAGAAGAACATAAAAGAAAACAAAAGAAAACAAAAGAAAAAAATGAGAAGAGTGCGCTTGCGTTCAAATAAGGAAGTTATTTAGTTAAACTCAGTTTTTATCAATTAAGTCCTAAACATGCATCTAGGTGTGATTGATGATGATAAAATCAAGCAAGAACATTCAAACACACACAAATGAGGAAAAATCCCCCAAAGGGGAAAAACCTTTTATTTTCACTAAAATTTTGTAAGAAAACGACTTACACGAATTACAATAAAAATATGTGACATAGAAATACCCTCGGATGTCAGTTTGGATGTCGTCGGCTGGAACTATCCCTTTCCAGTAGGGTAGCAATGAAGAAGAGAACGACTTCCTCACAAATTACTCCAGATGAGTAAATGATCCTCTTGAAGGTTTAAAGATTCACACACATATATGGGAATGGTTTTGAGAATAAAAAAGGTTTAGAAAACCTTAGAAAGATGAAGTCTTATTTTGGACTGTTTTCGCAGAATTTTGAGATTCCAAGAAGACTTGAAAATCGTGTAGAAGGAGATCAGGTATTTATACGAAAATCGAGGCGGTGGCTCGTCCGAACGAGATAGCCATATCGCTCGAACGAAGGACAGAAGTCATTCGAACGAGATCGCGCGACATGCCTATCTCGCGCGAACGACATTCAAAGTCATTTGAGCGAGCTTGTCATTCAAGGCACTTCGCTTATGATAAAAAATTAATCCAGACTTCAAAAATAATTTTCAAAAAAAGTTCCCAAATATTTATGCAAATATTAAAGCTCCAATAAACCATTTTACCGATTAAGTGTAGTGGAGTAGTGAGAATGAGCTGAGCAGCACGTCACATGGAGCATGATGCACGTGAAGATAATGGATGCATTGAATTCAGATAAAGTCCATCGAGGTTGATCGTGTTGACGTGCCGAATGTAGCGGGATCAGACATACAAACTGTCATCTAGGAGAAAACAGAAAATTCCTAGATTCTACCCCGGACATTTATACAATTATGTCCTTACAAATCTCCGCCTACGTTTATGCCGGTACATACATAAAAAATCGGAATTATGGAATCAAATGACATATAAGATAGTATCCCCATTAAACCCTCAAACTGAGAATTCTAAATGACATGTCTTCCAAATCTTCAGATCTTCAGAAACTTCCAAAGCTTTTCTCATCAAGGTGTGTAATAAAATAATGAGCAATGTTGTACCTACACACATGAGATAAAGAAAATAACCTTAAAAAGCAACAATTTGAAATATAATGATATGAAAAAATTGATGATCAATTAAGCTTAAGCAAATCATTAATAAATCAACCAAACATCAAAACAATTCTCCCACATAATTTTTCTCCCCTTTTTTATGATGTCCCCAAATAGACATATATAAGAAGCATAAATGAATGCACATGGAAAATGACACACGGGAATAAACTGCTATTTTTATATTTTTCAAAATATTTACACATAATATACAACAAAGAATCACACCATGAAAAAACACAAAAATAACCAAGTCGATGATGGCGTAAATGTAGGGGTGTGATCAAATTCGATAGGAAAATCAATGCATACAAACGTGACATATGTGCACGATGAATATCAGATACTCCTAACGAATGAACTCAAACTCTTTCTTTGGTGTAAAAAGGTGGTGATATGAGAGATTGACTCAATCAAATAAACAAATCAAAGCTCAAAGTGATTTTCACACCAATAACGTCCAACACTATTTCATTCTTTTTCAAGACTTCCAGGGAAGTGAAAATCCGTTTATATTCTCCAACCAAACTCCCTCAGATATATATTTTGAATAGAGGCGTTCTAAATCCTCAAACTTTGGAGAATTGATGGTGAAACCTAATGGCCCATATTTGGCATATATTACTTTTTATTGCCTTTAAATTTTTTCGGGCTCTTTTAACCTCTTTGGACTTCGGATAATAAAATTCATCAATTTTTTAGGTCATTTTTAACGGTGTCTTAGAATCGCAAAGGCTAAGATAACCTTTTGCAACCTTTCCCCGTTTTCAAATAAACATATAGTCTCACCAAAACGGTTTTTACATGCATTCCAATCTTGTTAAGTTTTATCGCATATGGTTAGTTGTATAGACAAAATTGAGATGGAAACACTCAAGCCAATATGTGATAGACAAGTACAATAATCAAATAAAGCCGTGCATGTGTGCAATAAAGGAGATAGGAGTCAAACATGTAGGAATATATCACTAATTACATCTCCAAGACTCCAAACAATGTAAAGCACGTGAATGAAATGATGTAGCATCTCAAATCTCTATCAAACAGTCATATGGATAAATAAAATGAAATTGTGACTCTTCTATCTTCAATGCACATCCATAAAAGGTGCAAATAAAATACAAAAATCTTTTTGGATTTTTTTAAAAAATTTGTAAAACGAAAATCTTTTTTATTTTTTTTTATAAAAAATAAATAAATATATGTACAACAAAGAAATAATACATATAACACAAACTAGCAATAGGAAGCATATGATATGAACATGAAAAAAATCATCCTATCTTAGACACAGACCAACCCCTCAGTCAATTGTGCAAATCCCCAAAGACTTCCTAAGACTCTCAAATCTAAGGGCATCTAAAGGTTTTGTGAATATATCGGCTAACTGACGGTCGGTGGGAATGAAACTTAGGGATACGACGTTCTCCTCAACTAACTGACGTATAAAGTGCTCGCGTATCCTGACGTGCTTTATGCGCGAATGCTGGACTGGATTGTGGGATATGTGTATCGCGCTCGTGTTATCACAGGAGATGGTCATGGTGTCTTGTGAAATCCCATAATCCTCGAGCATCTGCTTCATCCGCAAGAGTTGGGTTCCACAACTCCCAACGACGATGTACTCAACCTTCGCAGTGGATAAAGAGATGGAGTTTTACTTCTTTCTCAACCAGGAGAAAAAATCAGAACCAAAATGGAAACACCCACCAGAAGTGCTCCTACAACCATCTACATCCCCGACCTAATTGGCATCCGAATAGGCGGACAAACGGTCATTAGTATCAAAGGAATACCAAATACCATATGAGAGAGTCCCACTCACGTATTTGATAATACTTTTTAGAGCGAGTAAGTGTGACTCTTTTGGGGATGCTTGATATCGTGCACGGACTCCAACACTAAAGGCGATGTCAGGATAATTAGCAGTCAAGTAGAGAAGACTACCTATCATACTTCGATACAAGGTTTTCTCTACATCTTTTCCTGAAGTGTCCTTACTAGGCTTGGTAGTGGTACTCATAGGTGTAGTTCATGCTTAGCGGAGTCTAACCCAAATTTCTTCACTAAGTCTCTAGCTTACTTAGATTGGGAGATGAACATCCCATCCTCTAGCTGACGAACCTGGAGACCAAGGAAGAAAGTAAGCTCACCAACTATGCTCATCTCAAACTCACTTTTCATCTCCTCCTCAAAGTGATGAGCATGTTGGGAGCATGTGGATCCAAAGACTATGTCATTCACATAAACTTCGGCAACCAAAATAGCACCGTCATCTCTCCTGACGAACAATGTCATATCAACTCCCCCTCTCTTGAAGCCACGGGCTAAGAGATAGTAAGTAAGCCTTTCGTACCAAGCATGAGGTGCTTGCTTCAAACCATACAAGGCTTTCCTCAGATAATAGATGTGCTCCGGGTGTTTAGGGTCTTCAAACCCTTTTGGATGTTCCACATAAACCTCTTCCTGTAGAATGCCATTCAGGAAGGCACTCTTGACATCCATCTGAGATAACTTAAAGCGCAGATGGCATGCGATGGCGAGTAGTAAGCGGACGGACTCAAGCCTCGCAACAGGAGCAAATGTCTCCCCAAAGTCTACACCTTCTATCTGTGTGTAGCCTTGAGCGGCCAACCTAGCCTTGTTTCGGATTATGGTACCATTTTCATCCATTTTATTCTTAAAAATCCATCTGGTACCTATCACATTAGTCTCACTAGGCCCGGGGACAAGCTCCCAGACATTATTCTTTTTAAACTAAAGAAACTCATCCTGCATAGTAGATATCCAGTATTTATCCTTGAGTGCTTCTTTGTGATTCTTGGGCTCGACTTTAGACGTGTAGCAAGAATGGCTAACAACATTCTCGAGCTGAGCACGAGTCTTGACCCCTAGAGTGGGATCACCAACAATGGCAGAAGGGTCATGACTCTTGCGAACCAAAGCAGGTGTGTCCCCTAACACGGGAGTAGGGTCCACAGAGTGTGGGTGAGGTACAAGTAAATCACTGCCAGAAACATCCTCATCCTCACACTGAAGGCTAGAATTAATAAACGCCGAAGGTTCATCATCTTACACGGTGACGTTTATTGACTCCATAACCTTAGAGCTCTTCAGGTTAAAAACCCGGTACATTCTACTATTTAATGAATATCCTAACAGTATTCCCTCATCACTTCGGGAGTCAAACTTTCCTAATTGGTATCTATCTCGTTGGATGTAGCATTTACTCCTAAAAACACGAAAATATGCAAGGTTGGGTTTCTTGCTAGTCCACAATTCATATGGCGTCTTAAGAGTGTGTGGACGTAGGTAAACCCTATTCACCATGTGGCATGCTGTAGACACTGCCTCTACCCAAAATGTCCTAGAAACCTTATGACCTAGAAGCATAGATCTAGCCATTTCTTGGACCGTCCTATTCTTCCTCTCAACAATCCCATTTTGCCAAGGAGTCTTCACAGCTGAAAACTCATGTTTGATCCCAATGCTATCACAATAAAGATCTACCTTTGCTTCCTTAAATTTAGTGTCGTTGTCACTACGTATCCTGTTAATAGTGACTCCGTGTTGATTTTGCAGGACACGACACTTGGTCGTTAAAAACTCCACAGCATCAGATTTCTCCCTCAGAAAACCTACAATCGAGTATCTGGAGAAATCATCCACCATCACGAGGATATACCTCTTACCACCCCAACTGTCAGTACGAGTATGACCCATAAGATCCATGTGAAGAAGCTCAAGTACACGAGAGGTGGTAATGTAATGCAACTTCCTATGGGGGCTAAGAATTTATTTTCCTAACTGACAGGGTCCACAAACTGTCGAAGTTGGCTTTCCAAGTGATGATAAGCCACATACTAGGTCCTTTTTAGCTAAATAAGTTAAATCTCTAATGTTCACGTGACCTAGACATTGGTTCCACAGATCCATAGGAGTTATTGTGGTGCTATTGCAGACAAGTGAGGACTTGGGATCAGTCCCATAGCAATTATCCTCTGTCTTCACCCCTCGCACTAAAAGTTTACCGTCTTGATTATAGACATTACATGCATCCCGATACAACTTTACGATAAAGTCAGCGTTGTACAACAGGATAATGTTGAGAAGGTTTGCTTTCAACCCTTTGACGTACAAAACATTCTCTAGCTTAGGAAATCCTGGTAACTCTACAATACCATGTCCTACAATTCTAGACTTTCTCCCATCTCCAAAGGTGACTCTACCATCCTGATAATCCTCAAGAGAAGTAAAAAATGAGGTATCACCTGTCATATGTCTGGAGCACCCACTATCAAAATACCACTGTGAGGTATTATGTGCTTTGAGAGCGACATGAATAACAAAGGACTTTTTATCTTTCTTAGGTACCCAAGAAGTGGTGACCTTTTGTTTACCTTTGTTGTCGTTGGTTTTAGCCAAAATGTGAGAAGTATTCACTAACGGCAAAGACATCCGTCGGAGTTCCTCCATCAAACTCTGTGATGTGGCAGCTAAAAACTCAACTCACTCTCTCAGACTGGTAAAATCATCAGTATGATGTGGTGGAGCAGTAGTACGTCATGTTCTACCCATACTATAGCAAAACTCCCTGAGGTGGCCTTTTCTTTTGCAATACGTACAAAAGAACACAGTCAAAGGCGGACCTTAGTTTGCTTTTCTTGGTCGAACTCCCCGTCGAGGTTTTTGATGATGGCCATAAGGAGTCGTAGTAAACTCAAGAACTGGTCCAGGTGAAATTTGGGACGTGGAAGCACCATCATAACCTATTCCTTGCCTATCACCAAAACCTAAAGAGGGGCCGAGGAGTATCTTTCCCATCTTCTCAGATCTGTCCTCGATTTGAACTTGACTTCCCGTGCTCTCTACAGATCATGAGTAAGCTGGGCAACAAGGGCTTCAAGTTTCTTATGAGTCTCCACAGAGGAATGGATCTCACTCATAAGACTAGCCACTTGTTTAGTTAAGTCCCCTCTCTCTTTCTCAAAATAACTCTCTCTCTCTCTCTCTCTAAAAAAACTCTCTTTCTCAACACAGACAAACTCTCTCTCTCTTAAGGTAGTGCAGGTGGAGGACTCTCTCTCTCTCTCTCTCTCTCTCTCTCTCTCTCTCTCTCTCGATTTTCTTAAATCTTCCTCTAAAGAGGTGATCCTAAGGACTAACGCTTTGTTACGCTTTTTAGTTTTAAATGACTCAGAATAAAGCTTGACGTAGGCGCATTGAATATCACTCTCGCTCTCACTTGTGTCATCCTCCCCCTCACTCACATCGATCTCACTGTCGAGGTGTCCCTGTGAATCAGCATCCTCATCGTCGTGAGGAGCACTAGAAGTACTCACATGACTAGCCATGAATGCGGTGAATTACACTCATGCGGTGACTCATCTCCTAAGTCCACCGACTCGACCTCACTGTCGTCACTAAGAGTAGCATTAAGGACAGCTTTGCCCGTTTCTTTGTTCAACCTGGTAGCACACTCAAAAGCTCTATGACCCCTACTGTCGCACTCAAAGCATCTCTCACTTTCCTTTTTAGGCAAGGAATAGGTTATGACGTGGTGCACGTCATTATGCGTTTGAACTCATCAGGTGTGAGAGACCCAGAAATAACACTTAAACCCTTAGAATTAAAAGATGACCATTTAAATTCTTCTTCAGTCCATGTAGTAACAGGTTTTAAATTGGTCACGTTTTCAAGAGTGACGAAGGGAGGTGTCCACCCTCTTTCAACCAAAATCCAGACACGTTCATCAATGGCTTTTAATGCAGATCTCATGCGGGCTGTCCAGTATGCATACTTTGTCTCGTCAAAAACTGGCATTTTATTATATAACTTCTCCATTATGAACACACTCGATTTCAAAAATCAATTTTTTAGAAACTTGATATCTTAGAAAAATTTTGCGGAAAATTACATGGTAAAATTTTGTAACTGGCTCTGATACCAATTTGAGAAGAGTGTGATTGCGTTCAAATAAGGAAGTTATTTAATTAAACTCAGTTTTTATCAATTAAGTCCTAAACATGCATCTAGGTGTGGTTGATGATGATAAAATCAAGCAAGAACATTCAAACACACACAAATGAGGAAAAATCCCCCAAAGGGGCAAAACCTTTTATTTTCACTATAATTTTGTAAGAGAATGGCTTACACGGATTACAATGAAAATATGTGACACAGAAATACCCTCGGGTGTTGGTTCTAATGTCGTCGGCTGGAACTATCCCTTTTCAGTAGGGCAACAATGAAGAAGAGAACGGCTTCCTCACAAATTACTCCAGATGAGTAAATGATCCTCTTGATGGTTTAAAGATTCACACACATATATGGGAATGGTTTTGTGAATAAAAAAGGTTTAGAAAACCTTAAAAAGATGAAGTCTTATTCTGGACTATTTTCGCAGAATTTTGAGATTGCAGAAAGACTTGAAAATCGTGTAGAAGGAGATCAGGTATTTATACGAAAATCGAGGCGGTGGCTCATTCAAACGAGATAGCCATGTCGCTCGAACGAAGGACAAAAGTTGTTCGAACGAGATCGCGCGCCATGCCTATCTCACGCGAATGACATTCAAAGTCGTTTGAGCGAGCTCGTCGTTCAAGTCACTTCGCTTCTACACTTAAAAAAAATTCTTCTTTTGATGAAAAATTAATCTAGACTTCAAAAATAATTTTAAAAAAAATTCCCTAATATTTATGCAAATATTAAAGCTCCAATAAACCATTTTACCGATAAAGTGTAGTGGAGTAGTGGGAATGAGCTGAGAAGCACTTCGCAAGTAGCATGATGCACGTGACGATAATATATGCATTGAATTCGGATAAAGGCCATCGAGGTTGATCGTGTTGACGTGCCAAATGTAGCGGTATCAGACATACAAACTGTGATCTAGGAGAAAACAAAAAATTCCTAGATTCTACCCCTGACATTTATACAATTATGTCCTTACAAGAGAAGAAAAGAAAAGAAAGAGAAGTTTGTATATGTTGTGTATAGTGTTCAATAAACTTTGATTACTCTCACGATAGTCATATTTAATTAACTTACATGCATGCTTTAATGTTTATTATCCGATTTATTTAAGTTTTTGCCAAATCATACTTTTCATGTGATCGCTCCCCTCCCACATTTTAAGATTTCAATTCAATGAAGTTCATTTTATAATGTTAATATTACGGACTGTTGTGTGAATTAGTTCACTTTGTTAATAATGTGTATGCAATTTTTTTTGCTATTGTTGGGTGTGTCGCATGTGATTGGGCATTATTTTGATGAAACCATATGATGTTTTTGGGTTTCATCCATGATAATTCTCACGGGACGACATCCGTCCACTAGGATAACCTAGGGGTTTAATGGCTTATTGCATACGCTAAATGCAATCGTTCGCCGGCGAAAGTGGCCTTATCCCTTTTATCGATTTTGCATATGTCTTTGGCTTTGTTATTTTCTTATTTTTCTTCTTGCGTTGAATTTCATTACTAGGGACTAGCAATGTTTAAGTTAGGGGGTATTATTCGTATCGAATCATGGATTTAATTACCCTCGAACTTATGCATTTTAGCCCCCTTGGGTACTTTATTGTCTATATTTATGCATGTTAATCAGACAGCCTCCGTTTTATATGCTAACATATTATTTGAGGTATTATTGAGTGTTTATAGATAATAAAGTGCTGTGTGGAGTTTGGATGCATTTTGGTAAATTTTCATCAAAGTTCGCACGATCAGGGGCATTTCGGTAATTCAAAATTTGCAATTCGCCCCCCCCAAAGAATTCATAGAAGTTGTAGCTCTCGAGTCAAGCTTCACGTGACTTCAAACGGTGCTCGAATCAGAGATCAAACGAAGAAAACACGGATCTTTAATCGGAGAAGAATTATAAGTTATTTAATTTAATATTCTATTAATATATTAACAATTTGTTTAATTTCCTCCATGTCCTTTTCTCTTTCACTTTTGCTGTAAACTTCATTCTGCAAATGGAGATTTTGGATTTTGGCTCGAATTTTGGCCACACTGAAATTGAACACTTGGATCCGAAATTGGATCATGATTTCTGACCACACACGCATATGGGTCGTTGGCCTTTGGTCAATTTCACGAAATGGGTCTTGACTTTGCACCATGGAAGGTCATCAATGGTGGGTGTTTTACCATCTCCATTTATGGACTTTGGTCCATTGTTGGAGGTTTCGGTTTTGGCTGCCAAGAATCATTTGGGTCTCGTCTTATACTCAATTATTGATCCCGGAATATTCGTAGCTGATCCAAATCACAAGGCCATGGCAGATCTCAATTTTGAGAGGTGGTGTGCGAATTGCATCAAGATCGGTCGACTGGTAAATCCCATTTTTCCTTTGTGCCTTGGTAGTGTGCCCTTCCCATGTTCACGCGATCGACTGGCCCAAGCCGCACTCGACCGATCCCCTGCAGTTGGGAGTGTGTTTTTCTACTGCACTCCCCTATTCCCTTTTCTATTTTATTTTTATTTTTCTTTTGTTCCTTAAAAAGAGAACTTATCCCCATTTCTTTTCTTTTCCTTTTTTGTTTAGTTCTCTTTTCCCACTTAGTTTAAATAACCCATTTTGCTTATTTTGTTGGGACGACAAAATATCTTTAGTTTTCCTCTCTCTCTCTCTCTCTCTCTCTCTCTCTCTCTCTCTCTCTCTCTCTCTCTCTCAGTTTAGGTTCGGATTAGAGTAAAATTTGGGGGTTTTGTTGTGTAGATCACCCTCCTCCATTTTTCTTCTTGGTTTTGTTCCACCGTTAATGTAAGTTTTCTTGTTACTATTCATTGTCTTCCTTCTTGACTTTAAGCATTGTAATCCAGTTTTTCATGATTTATTTATTATTTCAAGCCTATTTTAATTTGTAGTGTTAATCTAATTTTTGTTGCTTAATTAATTAGTTAGTTTAATTTATGTTGTTTACCATGTTTAATGGCTAGTTCAATCTTGGTTGTGTTGGATTGAACTCACCTATGGTTTTTTGGTTGGTTTCATATGGTGATGGAGTTTAACATGTTTATTTCGATTGAGTTGTCCTAGTTATTACGCCTAGGAGATTTAACGGGGTATATTATGTATGATCCATATTTACGACCTTATGTGCGTAATTTTTGGGGTATTTGTTGATGCCAAAATCTTATTAGACTTTTATGCGAATTTAGGGGTATGATAGCTCTTGATTTAATTAAATGTCCAAACGAGACGCAATCTTAATAACTCGTGAGCCCATGTAACCATTTATACCAATTAACTTGAGGCGAGGGATATCTAGCGCAACCTATGATTTTTATTCGCTTTGTTAATGATAGTTTAAATACACTCGCCTAGAATAATATTTTCTCTTTATTATCTTTTACTTTTTGTTAGGATTACCCTTTTAGACCGTTTATTTTAGAAGTATTAAATCAATTAATATTCTGTCAACTCGTCTTTGTGGATTTTCGATACCCAGACTTGGTCGTTATACTCACTTTTTTAGTGTAGTCATAAGTTTATGTTTATATATTAAGGTGGTGAACAGAAAACAACGATTGGCGTGCTAACTACGTGCTAATTTTTGCCCTAAATCAATTCGTTATCCTAAGGGAGCTAGTTACCCTTTTATGAATTCAGTATCTACGTCCTCCTTGTAGTACTGGTTTATGCCATCAGTTCACTCACGCATTTCCGTTATTACATTCTCATTCCCGCGAATTAATTACTTTATCGTTAAATCCCATTTAATCATCGTCTTAATTCTCCCAATGTGACTAAACTCCCATAACTCTATCATGGCCTACTATAATATAAAGATCCCTCATTATATTCTCAACAATCTCCCAAAAGTTTTCCAGACAATAATTTCGGAGTTCTAGGCAAAAAGAGAGAATTTACATTTTTTAAGGAACCAAACTGGTTTGCCCTTCTGAACCGAATCGGTTCGTACCTCTGAACCTCGTGATCTTCGTTTCGCATATGCTTTTTTCACCATTAATACACCTCTAACTTCCATGTTTCTCCACCAAACTCAAAACCAATTGTCCCAAATCCTTCTCACATGTATTAGGATAGTTTCTGACGTAATTTTTGCATCAAAACGTTACGAATAATATTCAAGAATGGATTTAATCTCTAATCCTCAAAAATACTAGGTTTTCATATTTTTCCTATATCATTCATCAAAGCCTAAATTTAGTTCCTCGACAATAACACATAATCTATAATTTATTATCCTCTACAGATATCAAATCTTTCTACATGCAAATCCTACCCAAACATGCATTTAAATCAATCTTTTCTTCCAATAATCATCAAAATAATCAATATAATTAAATCGTAGTCACATCACTATACCAAAAACAACAATCTGGTACGGTTTAAAACTGTGCCAGATCAAATCTGGCACAGTTTTGAGCTGTATCAGAATCAGGTGTTCCAAAATAGCCAGTTTTTTCTCGTACAACTCAAAAGTGTGTCAGATTTGACCAAACAGGAACACTTCTGGCACACTTTAAAACTATGCCACATTTATTATTTTTGGCACACTTTTGGCACACTTTATAACTGTGCCAGATTGAGTACGTTTTGATTCTCTTTTGGTATAGTTAAAAATCGTGCCAAAAATTAATACACTTTTGGCACGATTTTGAATTGTGCCAAATTTTTTGGATAAAAAAAATTAATTATTTTAAAACAAGAAAATTCACAAATTGCGAATCTCGAAAGTTGTTAATAAACTAATGTATATACGAACTTGAAAATATTACAAGTAATAATAGTTCACAAACAAAAAAAATTGGGCAGAGTTTCCTTTATTTTCTGGACATTCTAAAACCTGCTAATATAATACCTGCGTAATGTAAAGCACGCACGACTATAAAATACAATAATAAAATTATAAAAGCCCGCACGACCATAAAAGCTAACAATAAAACTAAAAAAATCCTAGATGGCCATAACACAAAAAAATAGAATCCTGAATATTATCGACATTAAGTAAATAATTCCCTTGTTGTAGACCATTGACTTCATGTGTTCCACGCGGATAAAATCTAATGACAAAATAATATCCGGGAAAAAAATAAGATACAAAAGGAGATGATATTACTAATCGAGTAATTTTAAAAAACAAAACTTATTCAAGCTGAAAATTTGCATATAAAAATTAAAATTATTATTCTATTCACCAATCGAAATTCTTGTGACTACGCATTCAGTTCCTACAAGTGACATTGGTCCCGTGCGAGGTGTTCGTGCCTCTTACGGGACCATTTAGGGGATGGTTCCAGTTTTCACCCTCAAATGGCTTGTTTTTAAACCTAATCTAGATATTTTCAAATTATCTTCATACTTTCAAACCGGAAGACCCGTGACTACGCGATTAATTCCTACAAGTTACATTGGTCCCGTGCGAGGTGTTCGTGCCACTTACGGGGCCGTTTGAGTTTTCATCCTCAAACAGCTAGTTTTTAAGCCTAATCTAGATATTTCAAGCTATCGTCATATTCTCAAACCGGGAGACCCGCGACTACGCGGTCAGTTCCTCCCGTGCGAGGTGTTCGTCCCTCTTACGGGGCCGTTTGGGGGCTGATTTGGGTTTTCACACTTTAACGGCTTATTTTTAAGCCTAATCTAGATATTGTTAAATTATCATCATATTCTCAAATCAGGAGATCCGGGACTACACAACAAGTTCCTACAAGTTACATTGGTCCCGTGCGAGGTGTTCTTGCCTCTTACGGGGCCGTTTGGGGGATGGTTTGGGTTTTTACCCTCAAACGGCTTGTTTTTAAGACTACTCGAGATATTTTCAAATTATCATCATATTCTCAAACAGGGAGACCCGCGACTAGGCGGTCAGTTCTTACAAGTTACATTGGTCCCGTGCGAGGTGTTCATGCCTCTTAGGGGCCATTTGGGGGATGGTTTGGGTTTTCACCCTTAAACATCATATTCTTAAGCCTACTCTAGATATTTTCAAATTATCTTCATATTCTCAAATCGGGAGACCCCCGACTATGTGATTAGTTCTTACAAGTTACATTGGTCCCGTGCAAGGTGTTCGTGCCCCTCACGGGACAATTTGGGGGCTGGTTTGCATTTTCACCCTTTGACGACTTGTTTTTAAGCCTAATCTAGATATTTTTCGCGACTACGCGACCAATTCCTACAAGTTACATTGGTCCCGTGCGAGGTGTTCCAATCTCTTATGGGACCGTTTGGGTTTTCACCCTTTGACGGCTTATTTTTAAGACTAATCTAGATATTTTAAAATTATCGTTATATTCTCAAATCCAGAGACCCACGACTACGCGGTCAGTTCCTACTAGTTATAATGGTCCTGTGTGAGGTGTTCGTGCCTCTTACAGGGCCGTTTGGGTGTTGGTTAAGCTTTTCACCATTTAACCACTTATTTTTAATCCTAATCTCAATATTGTCAA
Organism: Sambucus nigra; assembly: GCA_949130495.1. NCBI lineage: Eukaryota > Viridiplantae > Streptophyta > Magnoliopsida > Dipsacales > Adoxaceae > Sambucus > Sambucus nigra. The sequence goes on along the minus strand of OX422214.1, from coordinate 213,658,383 downwards.
ATTATCATCATATTCTCAAACTGGTAGACCCACAACTACGCGGTCAGTTCCTACAAGTTACATTTATCCCATGTGAGGTGTTCGTGCCTCTTACAGGGCCGTGTGGGGGCTGGTTTGGCTTTTCGCCCTTTAACGGCTTGTTTTTAAGCCTAATCTAGATATTTTCATATTATTATCATATTCTCAAACTGGGAGACCCGCGACTACGCGGTCCATTCCTACGAGTTACATTGGTCCCGTGCGAGGTGTTTGTGCCTCTTACGAGATCGTTTGGGGACTGGTTTGGGTTTTCACACTCAAACGACTTGTTTTTAAACCCAATCTAGATATTTTTCAAATTATCGTTATATTCTCAAACCGGGAGACCCATGACTGGGCGGTCAATTCCTACAAGTTACATTGGTCCCGTACGAGGTGTTTGTGCCTCTTACAGGGCCGTTTGGAGGTTGGTTTAGGTTTTCACCCTCAAACGACTTATTTTTAAGCATAATCTAGATATTTTTAAATTATCGTCATATTCTCCAATCGTGAGACCCGTGACTACGCGAGTAGTTCCTATAAGTTATATTGGTCCCTTGCAAGGTGTTCGTGCCTTTTACAGGACCGTTTGGGGGATGGTTTAGGATTTCACCTTCAAAAGGCTTATTTTTAAGCCTAATCTAGATATTTTCAAATTATCGTCTGTTCTCAAACCAGGAGACCCACGACTACGCGGTCAATTCCTGCAAGTTACATTGATCCCGTGCAAGTTGTTCGTACCTCTTACGTTACCGTTTGGGGATTGGTTTTAGTTTCACCCTTTAACGGCTTGTTTTAAATCTAATCTATATATTTTTAAATTATCGTCATATTCTCAAACCGGGAGACCCACGACTACCCTGTCAGTTCCTATAAGTTACATTGGTCCAGTGCGAGGTGTTCGTGCCTTTTATGGGACCGTTTGGGTTTTCATCCTTAAACGACTTATTTTTAAGACTAATCTAGATATTTTTAAAAATTATCATCATATTCTCAAAACGGGAGACCCACGACTACATGTTCAGTTTCTATAAGCTACATTGGTCACGTGCGAGGTGTCCGTGCCTCTTATGGGGCCGTTTGTGGGGCTGGTTTTGGTTTTCACCCTCAAACGATTTGTTTTTAAGCCTAATCTATATATTTTCAAATTAGCATCATATTCTCAAATCGGGAGACCCGTGACTACGCTTTCAGTTTCTACAAGTTACATTGGTCCCGTGCGAGGTGTTCGTGCCTCTTACGGGGCCGTTTGGGGGTTGGTTTTTGTTTTCACCCTTAAACGACTTATTTTTAAGCTCAATCTAGATATTTTCAAATTATCATCTTATTCTCAAGCCGGGAGATCCACGATTATGCGGTTAGTTCCTACAAGTTACATCGATCCCGTGCGAGGTGTTCGTGCCTCTTATGGGGCCGTTTGGGGGTTGGTTTGGCTTTTTACTATTTAACGGCTTGTTTTTAATCTTAATCTCAATATTGTCAAATTATCATCATATTCTCAAATCGGGAGACCCGCGACTACGCGGTCAGTCCTACAAGTTACATTATTCCCGTATGAGGTGTTCGTGCCTCTCACGGGACCGTTTGGGGGCTGGTTTGGCTTTTTACCCTTTAATGACTTATTTTTAAGCATAATCTACATATTTTCAAATTATTGTGATATTCTCAAACGGGAGACCTGCGACTACGCGACCGTTCCTACGAGTTACATTGGTCCCGTGCGAGGTCTTCGTGCCTCTTACGGGACCGTTTGGGCGATGGTTTGAGTTTTCACCCTCAAACGACTTGTTTTTAAACCTAATCTAGATATTTTCAAAGTATCGTCATATTCTCAAACCGGGTGACCTGTGACTACGCGGTCAATTGAATGTCAATAATAGAGCTATGTAAACCTTGAGGGTAAATTTAAAACTTTCCTACATAAAATTTGACCTTCAAATAATTAATCAGAATAATATAAGATAGATTAGTAATTTCCTACATAAACTTTCATACCTAACTTTTTCTAAGCCAAAGTAGAATCAAATGGTAATAGATTAATAGTTTAACTATCCTATTGATTTCTGAAAATGGTTTATCTTAGTACAAAATAATTCCTTAGTTTTGGCGATACCAAAACCGTTAAATACGCTCGCTGTTTTTTTGTTCTGAATGTGGTAAAAGGAGAATAGTTATAAGAGTTGGAGATGAATTCGAGACGTAAGTGCAATATATCTAGTCCTCAATATAAGTATAAAATACTAGTTATGAAGATAATACCTTCAAGTGTCAAGTAGTTGGCTTTGTTCTGATCAAGTACTAACAAACTAAAAATAGCATAGACCTCCCAACCGAGTGGGAGTGAGTTTACCTCCGCCATAGCCAAGTAGACAGAAATGTGTTCTCTACCATTTTTATTCTTTCTTCCTTTTGGATGGAGTACTAACTTCCTACAATCACATATATAGTAAATATTAAAGTAAGACTGAAATAATAGTAACACGTGTATATATATATATAGCACAAGGTGGCAGTTAACAACCAACACTACACAAAGCATTTACTTTTCATGTTATGGTGAACACTTTTATTGATTTGGAAATGAGAAGGGGGAGAGTTATTCTCGAAATCGACCTTGAGACAATGTTGTGCGGATTAGTCCTGATCAAATACTCCAAGGAAAATTACAGTAAATAATGTGAAGAAGACAATATAAAGTGTTGAATACCAATCATTGTATGCAGGTTGTCTATAAAATGTTAATGAATACGATATAAAGTGCTAAAGAAGATAAATCAAAATGTACATATATATATATACATTAAACTCGAGTTAATGAGCCATAAAAGATGGTAAATTTTGCACAAAGATTGTCATACATAGACACACATGCGCAGAGATTAAAACCATATATGTATATATCTATACACATTCACACATTTAAATGAAGATTTTACACATAAACAACATAAATTAAAGCAGATAACTCAAAATGTACATATATATATATATATATATATATATATATATATATATGTGGAGAGAGAGAGAGAGAGAGAGAGAGAGAGAGATAGAGAGAGAGACACACACACACGTATTAAACATAGGTTTGAGGTATAAAAGAGTACTTAGGGTTTAGCTGAAGAATTGGGAAGAACACGCACCGATTGTGATTACTTAGAGAGAATGAGAGTGGAAATGTTTGTGGCATATCTAGTTCGGTTCAATCAGTAAATTAACAAGAGGGAACGGAATCAAAAGAAACTACAAGATCAGAACAAACTGTTCTGTATAAGATCTGAGCAAAAAACAATATTAGAACTGCATGACAATGGTACCAAAATCATATTTTAACTAGTATATATCAAATCAACAAGCTGAATAAGTATATATATATATATATCAACAACATATATTTTCGAAGTAGAAGAAAAACTTCAAGAACTGGTATAAATTAACCAGATGGAAGATTGAGATAGAAAAAAAATGTCGTGATCTTGTTTTATACACAAGATCATACATGCTCATGCATGACAAATATTTATCCCTACATTTTATCATCACAAATGCCCTCACACACACAAACACGCACACTTTTTCACATTTTGTAATCACGCACGTGCCCAAGTACATGCACGACAACTGCTTATCCCTAATTCAAGCACACACTTTGCCTCAAATTTTTAATCACAAGCTACATGTTGTCCCTATGCATAACAAATATTTCAGATGCTTAAATATTTCCTCTTAACATTGGAATCAAAAGTGAAAAGCAAACTAGGCAAACAAATGCTTAACTTTTGTGATAAAAATCTCACTCTCACACACACATAATCACAACTGACACACACACGCACACATGTTCATCCCTAAAATCTGTAATCATAAGTCACACACACACACGCACACACGTTTTTCCATAAATTTCATAATCACAAGTCTAACATACACACACACACGCATTTTTAACCACAACACCCACGAACGCACACACTTATCATCTAAACAATTCAATTCACAGATCCAATAAATTTCAAAAATAAAAATTCATACTAAACTGCAAAAGCAAACATACACTTCCTTACCGAGCATCTAGTTGCCTCCTCTTAACAAGATCGTAGCAACTAGTTTTATACGAGATCAATTCCGTGTGTATGCCGAACCAATCAGTGCAAAAAACAAATGTTCTCAAGAACTGGTATTAGCGAACAGGAAAAAATCTTCAAGAACTGGTATGAACGTTTGATGTTAGTCCATCCAAAAGAGGTTAATCAGTCTGGATAAATCTACGGCCAATGATCTATTTAACTCCCGATCTGATATGATGTTTAATAGTGTAGAAAAAAATATTGTGATCTAAAGAAAAATCATAGAATCGTGTTAATAGGAGTATGTAAAAATCCAAAGAATCATATGAAAATGAGAGCGAGAGAGAGAGGGGGCCGACCTGTGTGAGTAGAGAGAGGGACTTGTGAAAATGAGAGAGAGGAAGGAGAGGGAGACCAAAAGTAAGTTTAGTATTTTATTTAGGCTATTATTAAGTGTGCTCAATTTTGGCACACTTTTAAACAGTGACAAAATTTGGCACTGTTTTAAAGTGTACCAAATTATCATTAAACCGTGCCAGAATTTGGCACAGTTTTAAAGTGTGCCAAATTTTTAATATCAAGGTGTGCCAAATTGTTGTTTTTGGTAGTGCATGGGTATTATAACTTCATACCGATTTGAAATAGACACTTGCCTTAACAGGTGTGATATGATTTTGTGGTGGTGATGATGGATTGTTGTTCTTCTCTTCAAATCTTCACTCCTTAAATGATTTGGATGCAAGAACAAGGTTCAATTCTTCAAGAACACCTCCTTAAGCTTTGAGAATGGTCTTTCCTCCTTCTTTAATGGCCTCCCTTAGTTTTTTTTTGTTTATAACCCTAGCCACATGACTCTAAATCTCGTAGGTCTCTAAATCATCTAAGGAGTGAAGATTGGTAAATTTCGTAGGTCTCTAAATCTCCTTTTGCCACATGACTACAATGTCCTTAATAGGTGCTGATTTGGTTTAAAATTGACCCGGAACCCAAACTATACCCCCTGGTATACTATTTCAATTATTTCGACCCTTTCGGAACCATCCATGACCTCAAAATCATCATCCGAATCACTCCAAATATATTTCCTACCTCAATCCTAATTTAGTCTACACGCGACTCCCGGTTGATATAAAATCAAATACACCCATATCACTTGCTATGACGTAAATCAATAATCATCAATTATTTACTATTCACACTTAGTAAATTTCATTTCATAATATTAATCAGTATCCATCTCTCGATTAATATTTAATAATTACATTTATTATTTAATCACATTAAATTACGTCACTCGTATAATTTAATTAAAATTTATTTCTCCCAATTAATTTTCGAATTGAATACATTTCAAATTCGCAGAAATACATGTTATTACAATCAACACATCGTAATAATTAACAATTATATCACTGTCAATGTATTGGAAAAACTCACCATTTTTTACCTCAAATGCAACCAACTAAAACTCACTGACCGAGTATTCAACACAATCCCACAACTACAAAAAAGAAGAAGTCATTTTATGGAAGCAAATTATCAGAGCTTGTGTTATGTATTATCTAGTCGGTGAGATGATCCAGATTGTGTATGTATATGGTGGATTTAGTGGTGAATGAATATGGCTTCTGATGGTTTTCACAATATGTGAGTTTGAGAGATGACAGTGTGGAGGAAGCTTTATAGTGGTACTTTAGTCATAAAGGAATGAAAGAATATGTACAAAAAGAGGCACATAAGGCTGAAAGAAGTGGGAGGGTTTATCTAATTGATATTCTTAATAAAGATAGAGAGGAAAGAGAAAGTTATATAAGAAGGGATATTAAAACAGTGACACGTGGCCTATACTTGATCTTAAATACTTGTATAGCATTTTAGAATATTATAGAGATATTCGACTTTCACCTAGTCTGCCATTTCATTTAAATTAACTTCAATTTTTTTAATATACAAATAACCACATTAGAAAACTCATAATGTCTAATGATATATAACCCTCAAGAACATGTCCGACCAAAACACAAATGACTTTAAAATCCAACCTAGCTACCAAACATGCACCCTGTTCCCCAAATTACAAATCCTAAGTCAAAATATATAAATATGAATACAAAAATAAGCATTCAACCACAAACTACTAATTTGAGATTTTTTTCAATTTTTTAAAATTGTTTTGTATGGATCAAATAACAGAAAGTCCCTCAAATATTTTTTAATACACACTTAGTCCAAGTCTTTTATTTTGTACCAAAAAAATCCTTTATTCTCTTATCTTTAAAGGTCCACGCCAGCGGCATGGTAAAGCCTTTTTGGCATGGTGAAGGACTTTTTGATACAGAATAAAAAGGCTTGGACTAAACGTGTATTAAAAAAAGTTCGAGGGACTATTTTGTATATGTCCCTTTTTTTATTCACAAATTTCTTCCCAATTCTATTACATTTATTGAACCCATCAATTTCCTCAGAATTCATCGTCAAAATTGTCGCCTCACCTCATGGCCTATTCATCCTCTTCATCAATGAAAACAAGTATTGACTTTTCATCAACATTCGTCACCACGTCTTTTTCTCCATCCTTCAAAAACCTAGTCGCTGCAATCAAATTTATCCCTAACAGTTCTCTGATGTTGATGGGAACGATTGAGATATGTTGGGGGTGTGATGATGCTATGATTCAGCACCACCAAATAAGTGATGATGAGCTCAAACAGTAATAACAATGGCAGCCATAGAGATGTATATGTGTGTAAGTGTATAGAAGGGGATGAGTATAAGAGGAATAAGACAATGATGTATAGTGGTTCAGCCAATTATGCCTACATCCACTGTGAGTGTGTGATCCACTAAGTATGGGCACTAATGGCCTTGGATACAATGCACATAAACTCACTCTCTCTCTCTCTCTCTCTACTGTGTGTACAAGCAGAGTTTTAGCTAGGGTTACAATTATTCTTCCTTTTTCCAGGATTGTAGGTGACAAGTATATATAGGTCTTGGGGGGAGTAGTGTACCCCCTAAGCATGCATGGTGCATGTGAGTTATGATCTAGTCAATCCCCTGCTAACACCTGGAGGTGCCACCTATGATTAATGATGACATAATATTCCCTCACGTGAGGGGGTGATAGTGTTATAACGGTCTTGTCCACGTTCCATAGGAGTCCCACGCACACTATTCCACGCGTCTCCCAGATCACGCACTATGACGATGTCATCCTCGGCTTATGATGTGATGCCGAGGGAAAAGTTCCTGCTGGCAGTGATCCTGGCCTAGTTTGGGCCTTATACTATCGTACCCTCATAGGGTCATCCAGGGCATGACGAGGGGTCGACCCTTGGAGGATCGTCTGGGACATGATGAGGGGGTCAGCCCCTTGGAGGGTCGTTTGGGCCATGATGAGGGGTCGGCCCCTTGGAGGGTCGTCCGAGCCATGATGAGGAGTCGTCCCCTCAGAGGGTCATCTGGGACATGATGAGGGGTCATACCCTCATAGGTTCGTCCATGCCATGATGAGGGGTTAGCCCCTTGGAGGGTCGTCTGGGCCATGATGAGGGGTCAGCCTGAGCCTGAGCCCTCGTCTGGGTGGAGGACACTCTCGGCCTGGCCGAGGGTATATATGGGCATATTAATCACCCCCAAACCCTTAGCCATCGATGTTGTTGAGATGGTTGAGGGGTAATTTTTCCTTGGGAGTTTTCAAGTATGTGGTCATAAGGATAAGTGACATCTGTCACGTTGCTTAGTCAGGTGTCCATTATCGATTCAGTTCCCCAGATGTGATGACTGCACACTCAGCCTGGGGATTTACGCCCTAATGATACCCTTCTCATGGGTTGTGTCCTGTCTTGGTTAATGGGCCCACTCATTAGCAAGAAATTTAAATGATTTTTTGAAGTCATTTCATTTCTTCTTCTTCTTCTTCTTCTTCTTCTTCGCGCCTTAACTTTCTCTCTCTAGCTTCTTAACGGCTCCATCGCCATTTCTATAACCTTTCTGTATCAAGCTTCATTCAACCATTGTCTTCGTCTTCAGGTAACTTCCTTTGCCATAGATTCCATTTTTTGTCTTCAATTTTAGTTTCATTTCTTGCATTGGGGTTTCTTCCCCGGATTTTCTTAGCTTTGTATTTTTCCAGTGTGAAATTGCCTTACTGTGGGGGTTATATGGTTGAGCCCTTGGTTTTAGACTGCTTAAATTTCATCCCCCGTCTCTTAGTGGTGATTTAGTGCCCCCATGTGGTGTTTTTAGGGGTTTCTTACGTTTTTCGGCGTCTTATTCGACGAGCTGAGTTCTTCCTGTTCTTGAGTGTTCAAACTTAAAAAGCTTTTCATTTCCTTAGGTTTGATCTAAGATTCAAACTTAATCAACTATAATCTTGTTTATAGTTAGCTTAGCCAAATTCTTATGAGTTTAGGGTCTTCCCCTTAATGCTTAGGACGTTTTACCATTCAGCCGAGGAATTCCCATCCCTGAGAGAGAAGCTCTTCGTACAGATTAGGCGAATAGAGGAAGAGGACGAGAGAAGACGAGGGGTTGACCCTAATTGGGTATGACCCATCTTCCCAGTTCTTTTAGCCACAATAAAACCCCATGAGTCCTGTGGGTCATCTTGTTGTCAATCGTATGAGGGGGAAATGGATCAGAGAGCATCATCACCGACGGGTGATGGTCCTTTCGGTAGGAGAGAGACGTCCACTCTTATCCCAAGCCGATAGGCCGAGGGCATAGAACCTTCTAAGGCTATCCCTGTAACAGCCCTGTCCCCTTTTGCATTTCAAGTAGCCTTTTCGGATGGTCCCCCGATAGGCGATGAGGCTGGGGGATCCGGGGATGAGAGAGCTGAGGACGACAATGAGGGTTATTTTTTTTATGATGATGGTCAAGTTGATACTTCAAGTGCCTCGACTTATGTATCGTCAGTTAAGGACTTTGATCTCTTACTATGGAGGCATCTTTTTGGCATATAACCTAATATAAGTATGAGGGTCCCAACTGAATTTGAGAGAGTCTTCCAAGGGGATGAGGGAGAGATTATTGTTCATGAGCAGATGCTAAGGGTAGGCGTTAGGTTCCCTCTACACCTTGCTATAGTCGACATCTTGTCTACCCTTGGGGTTGCACCTTCTTAACTTCCTCCCAACTCGTGGATGACTATCCTCGGCTACATCTCGCTTTGGAAGAATTCATTTACCGATGAGCCCTCGTTCGATGTATTCCTTGCCTGCTACAACATCTCCTCATCATCCAAACAGACTTGGTATTTCCATTTGGAGGCTAGGAAGTGTGACAAGAAGCTTCTCCACGTAGCTCAGACTTCCAATCATGACTGGAAGAAAATGTTTTTCTTTATCTCTGGGGATTGGGAATTCCCCGTCGAGGGTGAGCCCATGGAATACGATCCGAGGGTACCAAGGGTATGGTCCAACCCTTCAATGAAAGCATAATCAGACCCAGGACTCATCTTGGAAGAGAGGGTCATTGTTGACTACTTGAGGGAGCGAGGGAGAGAGGGTGAACTTGCTAAATTTGAAGATTTGATGACCCCTCGTTTCCTCGAAGAAGATGGTCTGAGGGTCGGCCCCCTGACAGAACTATGTGAGTTGCTTTTTGCTTAATTTTTGAATTTTTCCAAGTGTTTCATCTTTGTCTCTGTATCTTTCTGATATATCGTCTCCTTTTCATGTCATCTTGCAAATATCTCTGACCAACTTTGGGAGATGACTGCCCCAAGCTTACTGTCTGTCCTGGGAAAGAAAAAGGGGAAAGAGACTCAGCAGGCCCAAAAGAAGACAAAGGCCATGGGGCCGACGCACATTGAGCCGACCGCTGATAGTTGCAAAGGAAAGAGCCTAAAGTTCCCGAAGGCTCTCGTCCTGACACACGGACGAGGGCGAGGGTGGCGGTGTCTGAGGGGACCTTCTCCTCTTCCAGTATGGGGGCTTATTGGTCTCAAAATTTGACATTCTTGAAGGATGAATCGTCTTCCCTCATAGCTAACCTGAGGGCGACCAAGTCTTCCATGTTTTCTGCTCCCTCGATCGCTGATTACGAATTTTTATCAAAGATGCCTCCGGTCAAGGTGTATGATTACGGTCTTCATACTCTAGCTCAGGTACTTGTTTTTACTTCATTTCCTCAGTTAACTTTTCACTAACTGTTCCCTCGGCCCCTTAATATGTGCCTACGTTTGTGCAGACTGTTTGTGCCTTTATATCGGCCACCAAATGAATGATCGAGAATCAACAAAAATTTCATAAAGTCGAGAGAGCTATCCAGCACTCGAGACTTCTAAGGAAACATTGGAGAGTGTCAGGACTGAGCACGTGAGGGTGTTGGATGAGCTTATAAGGTAGCACGATGCAGATCTGAAGGCAAAGGATGACCTCTTCAAGTCAAAGGAAGAAGCCCTGAACGCCCAGTTCAAGGGAGATCTAGCTGAGGCACTGAAAAAAGCCGGGGTTGATGCCGTGGAGGCATATAAGCTTTCAGCTGAGTTTCAGGTCTTCGATCTTGAGTACCTAGAGAGGGGGATCAAGAAGGCCTGTCGGTGGGTCGTCCTTAAATTTTCTGATGTAGTGTCATCCATCTGCCCCTCTCTTCAAGTGGTGGAGATGGAAGACCTCCTTATAGCCTAGGCTCTATCCCACGTGGAGTCTCAAGTATAGATCGAAGGCATCGGCACTTCTGAAGATCGGCCTATTTTAGTCGTCGAAGAGAATCCTGTTGTTTATCTTGAAGCCTTGCCCTCTGATGTTGCTCAATAGGGTGGCCGTATGTGGCCCATACCCTCTGCATGTAAAGCTTTTGTATTTGACTCCCTTTTGGACAAATATTGTAGCACTTTGTCATGAAACTTGCTCTTATAATGGAATTCCTCTCTTCCTATCTTCTATGCTTGTCTCTTGTATGATTTGACTTTGCTGTTATGTGTTCACCCATCTTACAAGTCCCCCTCGTCTTTCTTGAGGGTGAATGGGGGTCGTCCCTACCATTGACCCTCATCATAGCCGAGGGTGGTTACCACCAACTTAACGACTTTCAATAGGGTCCCCTCTCGTCTTCTTTGAGGGTGAATGGGGGGTATTACCCACCATTGACCCTCATTATAGCTGAGGGTGGTTTCCCACCAATTTAATGGTTTTAAATTTCAAGTCACCCCTCGTCTTTCTTGAGGGTGAATTGGGGGTCGTCCCCACCATTGACCCTTATTATAGCCGAGGGTGGTTTCCCACCAATTTAATGATGTTATAAATTTCAGGTCCCCCTCGTCTTTCTTGAGGGTGAATGGGGGGTCGTCCCCACCATTGACCCTCATTATAGCCGAGGGTGGTTTCCCACCAATTTAATGATGTTTTAAATTTCAAGTCACCCCTCGTCTTTCTTGAAGGTAAATGGGGGGTCGTCCCCACCATTGACCCTCATTATAGCCGAGGGTAGTTACCACCAATTAAATGATGTTTTAAATTAAGCCCCCTCTTGAGGGTGAATGGGGATCATCCCCACCATTGACCCTCCTTATAGCCGAGAGTGGTTTTCTACCAATTTATTGATGTTATAAATTTCAAGTCCCTCCTCATCTTTCTTGAGGGTGAATGGGGGGTCGTCCCCACCATTGACCCTCATTATAGCCGAGGGTGGTTACCTCCAATTAAATGATGTTTTAAATTAAGTCCCCCCTCGTCTTTCTTGAGGGTGAATGGGGGGTTGTCCTCACCATTGACCCTCATTATAGCCGAGGGTGGTTACCATCAATTAAATGATGTTTTAAATTAAGTCCCCCCTCATCTTTCTTGAGGGTGAATGAGTGGTCGTCCCCACCATGGACCCTCATTATAGCCGAGGGTGGTTACCACCAATCGTCCCCCCTCGTCTTTTTTGAGGGTGAATGGGGGGTCGTCCCAACTATTGACCCTCATTATAGCCGAGAGGAGTTTCCACCAAGGTTAACCCCAATTATACTTGAATTAACAAACACAAGATGAGGGGCCAATATGACATTCTCATTAACATTCCAGGTGTTCTGTTGGAGCAACACATTAATTACAACTGTGGTCCGATAGGACATTACAATATTATTGATAATATTTCTTCAGATGATCTGCATTCCACGGATTCGAAAAGGGTTCCCCTTCAAGGTTTTCTAGTCTATAGGTCCCAGGGACAACTTCATCAATGACCCTATATGGGCCATGCCAATTTGGGTGGAGCTTGTTAGGCTTTTGCACAGTCTTTTTGAGGAATAACTTCCCCACTGCGATTGGCCTTTGCCTCACCCTCTGGTTATAAAACTTGGCAGTCCTCTGCTGGTAGGCATCTTGCCTTATCTCAGCGTCTTCCCTCCGTTCCTTGATCAAGTCTAAGTAAAGTCTCCTTTCTTCCATATTTCTTTGGGGGTCATACATATGGACCCTGTCAGTAAACCCAATCTCGGTGGGGATGACTACCTCAGAACCATACGCCAATATGAACGGGGTTTCTCCAGTAGGAACCTTTGCCGTCCTCCTGTAGGCCCACAGTACAGTGTACAACTCCTCGACCCATCTTCCTTTTAACCCCTCAAGCTTCTTCTTGATCCCGTCTAGTATTGTCCTATTTGTGACTTCCGTTTTCCCATTATCCTGAGGTCGTCCTGGCGATGAGAAGAATTGTTTGACACCGACCCTCTCACAGTATTTCTCCAGAGATGTATTCTTGAATTAAGTCCCGTTATCCGAGATGAGGGTGTTGGGGATACCATATCTGCATATAATGTTTTTCCAGATAAACTGGAAGGTCTTCTTCTCGGTGATCGTTACCATCGACTCTGCCTCCACCCATTTTGAAAAATAGTCAATTGCTACGATCAAGTATCAATAGTTATTGACAGCCCTGGGCAAAGCCCCTACTAGATCAATTCCCCACACTGCAAATGGCCATGGGGATGTTATGGAAGTAAGAGGCTGATGGGGCTGGTGAGGAATGGTGGCAAACCTTTGATATTTATCGCACTTTCTCACGTATGCCGTGGCGTCTTTCCCTAGGGTTGGCCACTAGTATCCCTGGGTTATTATCCTCTTTGCTAATGATCTGCCCCCAATGTGGCTTGAGCATGACCCCTCATGCACATCTGGCAGAATGTGAGGTACCTCAAACGGGTGTACACATCTGAGCAAGGGGAGTAAGAACCCCTTTTTGTACAAGGTCTCTCCGATGACAGTGAATTTCGCAGCTCTGTATCTCAAGTTCTTCCTTTCTTGTTTTTCTTCTGGCATCTCCACCTCTTTAATGTATCTGATTAGAGAGTCCATCCACGAAGCTTCCCTGTTGACATTTAAGCAAGAGCCAAGTGTTCCCTATGCCTCTTCAATCGCTGGTCGAAGAAAAATTTCCATTAGGACTGTTCTCCTGATATCTGTCCTAGTTGCTGAGGCCAGCCTAGTAAGTGGATCGGCCCAGCCATTATCAAGCCTAGGTATCCTCTTCATCTTTACTTCTCTGAAGCTCTTTAATAATGCCCTTACCCTTTCAAAATATTTGGACATTCTCTCATTCTTAGCCTCGTACGCTCCTAGTATCTGATTCACTACAAGTCTTGAATCACTATAGACCAAGATCTGGCCGATACTAAGAGACTTAGCTAAGGAGAGGCCTGCTATAAGGGCCTCATATTTAGATTCGTTGTTGGAGGCTTTAAAGTTGAACCTTAGGGCGTACTCAATGTCTGTGCCGTCGGGTGCTGATACAATTAATCCAGCCCCACTTCCGCTCTCACAAGAATACCCGTAAACAAAGAGGTTCCACACAGCCTGTTCCTCCGAGAAGTTTCCCTCAATGAGGGACCCTTATCAAAAGAGATATCTCCCCTCTTCATTTTCGGTAACTTTTTCTCTAGTGGTGCTTGTATCAGCCTTTTCTACGGATGAGTCAACAATCCTACCTTGGCAAGTATCGGTCTTCTCGAGGCTCTCATCCTCAACCTTATCATCTTCCAAAGTAAATTCATCCATGAAGTCTACTAGGGCTTATCCCTTAATGGCCATCCTAAGTTGATACATAATGTAAAACTCTCCTAACTCTATAGCCTAGGCCATTATCCTCCCCAATTTTTTTGTCTTATGTAAGACCTGTCTGAGAGGAGAGTCATTGAGGAAGACCATTGTATGGGACTGGAATTACGACTTCATCTTTCTTGATGCATGGATTAAGGCATAGGATAAATTCTCCATCCTTGGGTATCTTTGCTCTACCCCCTGGAGTGCCTTACTATTGAAATACATAGGCTTCTGTACTCCACCCTCTTCTCTCACAATAGCTACGCTGATGGTTGATTCTGAGACGGCTAAGTACACATGTAGCCGTTCGCCTTGCACTGGTCGTGATAAAAGAAAGGGAGACCCTAAGTATGACTTTAGCACCTTGAAAGCCTGATCACACTCTTCGCTCCATTCAAAGGAATTTCGTAAAATTTTAAAGAACGGTAAACACTTGTTTATGGCTTTGGATACGAACCTATTCAAAGCAGCCACCCGCCCTGTGAGTCTCTGAACGTCTTTGATGGTCTTGGGGGTCTTCATTTAAACGAGAGCCTTTATCTTCTCAGGGTTGGCCTCAATGCCTCTTTGGTTGATAATGAATCCCAAGAACTTCCCTGCTCCGACCCTGAAGACACATTTGGTCGGGTTGAGCTTCATCTGGTACTTGTCCATCGTGTTAAAGGTCCTGTCGAGGTCGGCCACATGATCCTCGGCCTTCAAACTCTTGGTCAACATATCCTCTACATAGACCTCCATGGACTTCCCAATTTGGTCCTCAAACATTTTATTCACAAGGCGCTGATATGTTGCCCCCACATTTTTTAGGCCAAAGGGTATGACCCTATAACAGTATGTCCTCTTATCGGTAATGAAAGCCATTTTTTCTGAGTCTTCAGGGCTCATGAAGATCTGGTTGTAACCTGAATAGGCATCCATGAAACTCATTAGCTCATGGCCCACGGTAGCGTCTACCATCTGATCAATGGAGGGGAGAGGGAAACATTCTTTAGGACAATTTTTGTTGAGGTTGGTGAAGTCCACACACATTCTCCACTTCCCGTTAGCTTTTGGGACTATGACTGCATTGGAAAGTCATTCGGGATAGATGACCTCTTTGATAAACTTAACATCTTCCAGCTTCTTGACCTCATCCCTTATGACCTCATATTTTTCTCGAGAATAAATTCTCCTCTTCTGCTTTACCGGCTTTGCACCCTCTACCATGTTGAGCTTGTGGCACATGATTTCGGGGTCGATCCCCGGCATATCTGCATGACTCCATGCAAAGACGTTCAATCTTCTCCTTAACAGCTTGATGAGGTCTTCTTTGATGTCTGGCTTCAGAGTTTTGTCGACTTGGATGGTTTATTCCGGTTCATCCTCATTGAGTATGATGGATTCTACCTCTTCTGTGGCTTCTCCTTTCTTCAGCTTCGTCTCGTCCCTAGGGTCGAGGGTATCAATATTGTAAGTGGTTGTTGCCTTCTTTGTGCCTCTCTTTCTTTGGCGGAGTTGAAGAAACATTCTCATGCTGTTGTCTCATCTCCCTGAACTTCCCCTACCCCATAAGGGGTAGAAAATTTAATCATCTGATGAACCGTAGACGGCACAGCCTTAAACCCTTTGAGGGCTACTCGCCCCAGTATAATGTTGTAGGCCGAAAATACATGTTCATCCATCACAAAGAAGCTGACCTTCTTGGTAAGACATCTCGGCCACTCGTCCCCCATCCTGACATCGGCCTCATACACTCCTATAGGATGCACCTTTTCCCATCTGAACCTAATCAATGGGTGATGGTATGGGACGAGCCTAGCACGGCTGAGGCCTAAGGCTTTGAAGTACGACCAAAACATCACATCTATAGAGCTACCCCCATCTACCAAGATCCTTGGCACATCACATTCATGCACCCTGGTAGTGATGACGAGAGGGTCATCATGTGGGGCTAAGAGGCCTTTGAAGTCCATTCTTGAGAACCCCACTATCAGAGTATCCATATCAACCTTCTTTCTCTTTTCTAACTTTGCTTCAACAGAGGTTGAGTGTACAACTTTTGTCACTGCCTTGGCCTCAGCTACATGGGCCTTCCTGTCTGCGACCTCTGACCCTCCTCCTACTAGTCCCTCGGAGATCATCCCTACACCGAGTGAAATTATATTAAGTCTCTTTATAGGTCCATAGTCGTCTCTCGACGGGAGGTCAGGGTCATCCTCATTATCTGAAGGGTCGTCCCTTCTGTTTGGAGGATCTTCTCGGCATACATCACCTCTCTTCTTTTGGGGGTCATCCCCTCGGCCCCTCTTGAAGGCACCTTTGTCGACGTATTTCCTTAGCTTCCCCTCTTTTAACATTTTCTCAATTTCATCTTTCAGGGCAAAACACTTATCAGTCACATGGCCATGATCTTTGTGAAATTCACACCACAGGTTTTTATTCCTCTTGTGGGGAACTGCCCTCAACTTCTCAGGCCATTTTAAGGAACGGTCGCTCGTAATCTCATTTAAAATATGTTCACAGTTGACCGTCAGAGGGGTATAGTCGGTAAATTTGTCATCTGCCTGCCTCTTCTTCCCCTCTTTGTTCCTTTTCTGGTACTTACCCCCACTAGTACCTCCTTTTTCATCTTCGTATTTTGCATCCATCGCCTTTTTGGCGCTCATCACCTTTTCTACTATCGACAACAATTCAGCCATTGTCCTCGGAGGGTCTTCAGCAAGCTTCCATTATAGCTTTCCTTTCTGGAGTCCTCCAATGAGGATTGTCATGGCAATGCTTTCCTCATAGTCTTCGACCTCCATCTTTTCTTTGTTAAATATGGCTATGTAGTCTCTCAGGTTCTCATTCTTCCCTTGTTTAACATAGAGCAGGTGGGTGGTCTTCTTCTGTGGCCTCACTCCAAACAAAAGTTATGGATGAACCAGTCTGCTAACTATTTGAAGCTTTCAATGGAATTCTTTGGAAGAGACATATACCAGACATGTGCAGGCCCAGTCAGGGTGCCAGAAAAGGCACGACATCTCATCTCATCTCATCTCATCTGAGATAGAGTATATGTCTGTCGCTGATTGGTACATCTCAATATAATGGACAATGTTGGTGCTCCCGTCATACTTTGGAGTGACCACAGGTGGTTTAAACTTATATGGCATTGGAAATTTGACTATCTGCACCACAAAGGGTGAGCCTATGGAGTATCCTCTTTGAAGAGGGTCCCGTTTCTTCAGGATGTCACCAATTTTATCCTTTAGCCTTCGGATCGAGTCAATCCAGGGTCTCGTAGGGTCGGCTTGGCCGATGTTATCCCCTGCCGCCTCTTTGAGATGGATGGAGGGTTCTGCTATGGCAGGCCTATGCCGACTGTTTATTTCTCCTTGACCGTCTTCCCGTCCATAGGGTCGGCCCCCGTGGGGTCGACCATCTACTGCCTCCCTCCTGGACCTCGCAATACTTCTCGATCGGGAAATTTTTTCCCGCAGGTTATTTACTGGGCCTAGCCTCTCAAAGGACTCCCCCCTGCTCAGACGATCGAAAGTAGAGCCCCTCGGGCAATCGTCAGGGTTTTTCCTTCGACACTTCCCTTTGCTTTCCTGGATAGGTCGGACAGTATTGTTAGAGACCTCATACATCTCCGAGCACTCTATGGGGGCCTCCTCCTCCTCCAGATCGTCATACCTGTCTTCAAGGCAAGGGTTTCCTTGCCTCCCCAGGCATAGACGCCGGGGGTGAGCAACATCCCTCCGCCGCTGTGGAGGTGGCAAGTCTTTGCGTGGTGCCTGGGGTCGTCCCCTGGTCTCGTGCTGCCCTGGATCCGCTGCTGGAGTAATCATCTCCGATGAGACTCTTGGAGATCTTAGTATGTTTTGGCTAAGAGCTATAAATTGCTCTTGCATAATTTGCTTACTTGCTGCTAAAGATTTCAGGGCGGCAGCCACATCAGCCATCTCAGACTGAGGTGGTGCATAACTGGAACTAGGTCCCACCCCAGTATCCGGTGGAGGCAGAGGTGGCGGCGGCACTCCAGTGCCATGTGTTTGAGCTATAGAGAACTGAATGGTCAAAAGACTGATGAGCTTGAGAACCTTAATGGGTCTTTTTCAATGGTGAAATAACTCCACAAAAAGGGGAGAACGAGTTCACCACCAGAATGCCCAGTGAGGTCAAGCTGTATAAAGGAACAGATGTCTTCTCGTTCCCACAAACGGCGCCAAACTGATGGTGCTAAGATTCAGCACCACCAGATAAGTGATGATGAGCTCAAACAGTAATAACAATGGTATCCATAGAGATGTATATGTGTGTAAGTGTATAGAAGGGGATGAGTATAAGAGGAATAAGACAATGATGTATAGTGGTTCAGCCAATTAGGCCTACATCCAATGTGAGTGTGTGATCCACTAAGTATGGGAACTAATTTCCTTGGATACAATGCACATAAACTCACTCTCTCTCTACTTTGTGTACAAGCAGAGTTTTAGCTAGGGTTACAATTATCGATCCTTTTGCAGGGTTGTAGGTGACAAGTATATATAGGTCTTGGGGGGAGTAGTGTACCCTCCAAGCATGCATGGTGCATGTGAGTTATGATCTATCCAATCCCCTGCTGACACCTGGAGGTGCCACCTGTGATTAATGATGACATAATATTCCCTCATGTGAGGGGGTGATATTGTTATAATGGTCTTGTCCACGTGCCATAGGAGTCCCACGCGCACTATTCCACGCATCTCCCAGATCATGCGCTGTGATGATGTCATCCTCGGCCTATGATGTGATGTTGAGGGAAAATTTCCTACTGGCAGGGATCGTGGCCTAGTTTGGGCCTCGTACTGTCGTACCCTCATAGGGTCGTCTAGGGCATGACGAGGGGTCGGCCCCTTGGAGGATCGTCTGGGCCATGATGAGGGGGTCAGCCCCTTGGAGGGTCGTCCGGGCCATAATGAGGAGTCGGCCCCTTGGAGGGTCGTCTGTGATATGACGAGGGGTCGTACCCTCATAGGGTCATCCAGGCCATGATGAGGGGTCGACCCCTTGGAGGGTCGTCTGGGCCATGATGAGGGGTCGGCCTTGACCTGAGCCCTCGTCTGGGTGGAGGACATTCTCGTCCTGGCCGAGGGTATATATGGGCATATCAGGGTGTATGATATATATGTAATATATGGGGTATTTTGGTCTATGAATTATTTAGGGGTTATGTTTAATTACAATATATTATTTTTTTAAGGGTTGATAATTCGATGAGAATCTTAGTTAGTTCCCTTAGGTTTGAATTTGGAAAATATTTTAGAAGTGGGAGAAAATTGAGTTATTGAACAATTTAGGAGGAGAAAAAACTCATTTATAATACTATGGTAGAGGCTACCCAAATTCCATTAAAATAAGAGAATAATCCTTGATTTTTATAGGAGAATAACTCTAATAAAATTAGAGAATAAAAAATAAAATAAGGATTAGGTAACAACCTTCCCAAATTCCATTAAAATAGGATAAATAAAACTAACAACGAGCATATGTCACAGCTACAAATCAATTGTAATCTCCTAATTGTAATCTCCTAAACAAGCATATGTCACAGCTATATGTTTATCATACCCACCTTTGATCTCAAAATCTTCAAAGCTGGTTCTTGAAAAAGTCTTAGTCAAGATGTCTGTTGGCTGGAGTGTTGTTGGAGTATGCACTAATGAAATTGCCCATTCATTTATCTTTTCCTTAATAAAATGACGATATATTTCCACATGATTCGTCCGATCACGATGATCCCAGTTCTTTGCAATACTTATGGAAGCTTAGTTGTCACAAAACATCTTCATAAAATCTTTACAGGAATTTTTATCTCGTTTAGAAGTCTCTTTAACCATATTCCTTTAAAGATTCCATGTTTCATATCTCTAAATTCTGTTTTTACACTGTTTCGAGCCACAACGGACTGTTTCTTGCTTCGCCAATTAACCAATATCGCCTAAACATACGTGCAATATCCTGAGGTTGACCTTCGATCAGTAATAGAGCCGGCCTAGTTTGCATCTGAAAAAATCTCATTGTTTCTCTTCTGTATTCTTTTGAAGTAGAGTCCATTTCCAGGAGTCATTTTAATATATCTTAAGATGCGATATACGACTTCCATATGGTCTTTAGTTGGATTGTTTATGAATTGGCTAACAACGTTGACTGAGAAATCAATGTCTGGTCTTATGTATGAGAGAGAGATAATTTTCCCCACAAGTCTTTAATATCTCCCTTCATCCATCGGAGCACTTCCTTCCACAGTTCCCAATTTCGTAGTGTAATCCATAGGTGTGTCTGCAGGTCTATAACCAAGCATCCAAGTTTCCTTTAGTAAGTTTAGAACATACTTTCATTGGGAGACTACTATACCCATTTTGATTTAGAAATTTACATCCCAAGAATTTATTTGAGATTCACCACGTCTTTGATTTTGAACTCACGGGTAAGAAAGCTTTTGAGGTTGCCTATTTCCTCTTCATGGTCTACTGTCATGATTATGGCATCCACATACACGATGATAGTGGTAATTTTTCCTTCAAGTGAGTGTTTTACAAATAGAGTGTGGTCAGACTGACATTGGGAGAAACTTAATTTCTTTACAACCTTAGTATAATCATCAAACCAAGATTATGGGAACTGCTTGAAGCCATATAAGGATTTTATGAGTTTGTAGACTTTATTAATGTTTGTTTGATGCCAGATGGAATTTCAATGCACACTTCTTATAAGTCACCATTGAGAAATGCATTCTTGACGTCCAGCTAATGGAGGGACCAATCTCAGTTAATGAGTAATGACAACAGAACATGCATTGTATTTAAGTAGGCAACTAGGGAAAAAGTTTCTTGGTAGTCGATTCCGAATGACTTAGTAAATCCCTTAGCAACTAGTCGTGCTTTGAACCCATCAACACACCCATTTGCTTTGTACTTGACTGTGAAAATCAACGTACACCCGACTGGATTTTTTCCTTTTGGAAGTTCAGCGAACTTCCGTGCCCCATTCTTTTCTAAAACATGAATCTCTTCATCAATGGTTGCCTTCCATTCAGGTACTTGTAAGGCTTCCTGGATATTATTGTGAATCCGAATACTCAATGGTTGCAGTCCAAGTTTGGAACTAAAAGGACATGCTCAATGGTTAGGTCTTTAGAAATAAAAACAAAACCTGTACCAGCCACCCTTGATAGAGAACCATTAGCTATACAAACAGTAAAATTCTTAGAACAAGGCTTATAATTTTGAAAAATTAGTGCATCACCAGTCATGTGATTAGAAGATCCAGAGTCAACAATCTACAGACTTAAATTTTATTTCTTTACTTTTAGGGCAGTAAGAAAATTACATGTTTGAGCTAAGGATTCAGACCCAATGATATTATTGGAGGAATTAAAACTTTGTTGGGACTGGCTGATTTTTTCATAAGAGCTCCATTTTCTTTTGTTGAATGGGCTCGAATCCTGGGTTGTCTTCTAAATTGACATGATGTCATCGGCTTTATCTATTAGTTTGGGGCTGGTTTTCCATGAATTTTTCATCATGTGTCCTTTTTGTGACCCGATTTTCAGCAGTGATCACACTAAGTTCTCCCTTTCCTTGGCTTGCTGTCATTAGAAGGAAAACCAGCGTGATCCTCAAGCTGATAGGGCTAAACTCTCGGTGACAGGTTGGCTGGTTTGTGACCCCAGCATGGCTTTCTTCCTTCTCTCTTCTCGGCGCACTTCTGAGATAGCTTCTCAGCTATTGGGTAAAGGTTTAGTTCCCAATATTTTGCCTCAAAATTCATCCATATTTTTATTTAGACCCAATAAAAAATTGTACATCCATTTATTCTCAACGATCTTCTTGTATTTGATGGCATCCGTTGGGCAATCCCATTTGGTGGTTTCAAACATGTCCAACTATTTCCAATAGCGAGTTAGGAGAATGAAATATTAATTGACATGAATATCACCTTGATGTAAATCATGAAGGGTCCCTTATATCTCAAATGCTTCTGTTGTGTTTTTTGTATCGAAAAAATTCTCCCTTGTATCATCCCAGATTTCTTACGATATTTCACAAAGCATAAAATTCTCCTCTATGTCATTGTTCATTGAATTAATTAACTAAGAAATAAACACGCTATTCTCAGCCTTACATCCTTTGAATTTGAATCATGTTTTGCTGGTTCAGGCTCTGCATCAGTGAGGTATTCATCCTTCCTTTTACCGCATATGAACATCATGACCGAGGGCACTCCCATTCTGTTTGTGCCCTGTAATTATATGAGAAAAATTATTTGATTCTTCATTGATGTTCGGAACATGAGATTCTCGAGAGGAGGTGACTTCGGTGGGACTGGACTCATTTATTCTAGATGTGATTGTGTTGTTCCTTGCCATGAGAACAGACTTATACATGAAAAAAATCCCGAAGAAGGGCTGATGGAAAATTGGTTATTTAGAAGAAGATTTTGCCAACCTCTAAAGTGCACCAGCAAAGGTTTTTGCCTTAGGTAGAGAAGCGGACCAGGTTCAGAACATGGTGCACTGATACCATGGAGAATTTATGAGGAGAAAAATTTATTTTCTTCTTATTATCAAACCATCTGTAGTACATGGATTTATAATACTATATTATAGAAAAGTCTATCATCTTTAGAAACAAAAACTAATCACTAATTTTTAAGAGAGACTAACTCTCATAAAATTAGAGAATAAAAACAGATAACAACGATCAGGTAACGATTTTCCCAAATCCCATTAAAATAGGAAATAAATAAAACTAATAACAAGAATATCTCACAATCGTAAATTAGATTTAATCTCCCAATTAACATTAAATTTCCACATTTATCCAATGAGAAAATTTCATGTATGGAAGAGGCTGAGGATTCTAGTGGGTCCAAGTTTGAATGTGGGGCTGACTAAATAGGGTTGGGTCATTTTATTTCAATTCGAAAGATAATCCTCCTTTAGCCTTTCTAGTATAGCGAGACATGGAAGATGCTCGAGGGGAAGAGATATTAAATATTAGAAGATTCCCAAAGAAAAAGATAAATGTGGGGAGATTAGTTTGTTTATGATAGAGCTTGATGGCCTTTTTAAGGAAAAATGAATAATTAGTGAGTTTAATAAGAAAATATAAAAAAGGTTTTTGAAAGTTTATCATTTGGATCTTAGGAAAGAAATGACGTGGGACGATTATCCAAGTTGGAGACTATTGGTGGAAAAATCCCTTACATCCTTAAAATTTGAAATGTTGATTGTAACTCAAAACAATCACAAGGGCGGGCTTCATGTTACTCACAATCTCTCTCTTAGTCTTTAGGATTTTTGAAGAACCTCAATAATCTCGTTGTGTTGGGAGTTTAGATCTAAGGATTCAATGTCATGATTTGATAATATTTTCTTCATTAGAGGATAAGGGCTTTTACGTCCTCATCTAACCTACAATGGGTATTTTCTCCTTCTGAGCGCTCTCTTAACACGGTGCAAAGTATTTTTGTTTCGTGGTCTGTGAGTGTAAAATTATTTGGACGAAGGTGGAAGATTTTGGGTTTATACCACTAGCGAAGTAATAACCCATGTCATAGGATCGTTTGCGGACAACGAAATTTCATTAAGGAGCTCTATAGTTTGAGTTCCTCGAAAATGTCTGACTAGTCAATAACATTCAATTATTGTTCACACTCGAATCACCAATAAATTCATGCCAAAACTAAAGGTTGTGGATAGATTTTGCCTCTAGTATGATCTTAGTTTTTGTAAGGTGACCTCGATGTGGACCATGCCAAGAAATAGGATAATTTTTCCAATCTTAGTGCATTCGGTCTATGCTACCTAGCACGCCCAAGAATCCCCATTGCTCCTCTATTGAGAACATTCGTCAGAAATCTTGTATCATTGGTGTCCTCAGATACCGAGTCAAATACACGATGTAGATTGTGTTATAAAACCTCTTCCGAGTCTCAAATAAAGTTCTCTTTACAATTTAAATATGCTCATCAATTGAACCTGTCGTGCATCGATAAGCGATCATTCAGAGTGCCACGACTAATTTCTAGAAACTACAAAACACTATTTCCATGGGAGTCTCTCTTCCTTACTAAATAATCGTAGTAAGAATATTACCCACCAAGAATGTAGAGGACTAATAAGCTCAACATGAGAAAATGATGTCTGGAGATACAGGGGGTGTAATTTGGGGCATCATCAAAATAATCTTTTATTAATCGCTGATGCCCTACCTCCCTATATTTATTGATGAAGATGCGACGATCAGGGAATTGCACTGCCCATCAAGTAGAGATTTCATTCATCACAATCATTTTCACCAAATGAATAATCAAGAAACTTGTCGAGGGATTCACTAGATAATGATAGAATTATTTTGAAAGAAACTGGTGGCAACTGGTGTTATACTTTATAGAAAATTTGGAAAACTAGACATTGGACAAAAAAATTAGTCTTTGAACACATAAAGTAGTCGGTGGACACAAAAATTAATCGGTAGACACCAAAACATAAACAATGGATGCAAAAACTAGCTGGTAAACATAATAATAATTTTGGGTACTTTTCTTATTCTGTTTGGAGCCCTCGATCCTATTTGCCCCCACACTTTGGGTTGAGACCCATTTAACAACCCCAAGTACCCACCTAACGAGATTTGAATGTAAAAACAAATTGCCATCATTCTAACCAAGTTTCAAACAACATGCAACAAAATTTCCAATAAATGCCTTATTTTTCATCATCTTTCTCATCATTAATCAGAAAGTCTGTTACATATCAAAATTTCCAATAAATTTCCATTTCTTAAATTTATATAAATCTGTTACATATCAAAATTTTATTGGTGGTTAATGTCTGAATACATTTGTAATTTAAAATACCAATGTAATTTTCATCCATTAGTGAATTATAAACGAGTCAGTACTAAAATAACTCTGCCTGCAAAAATAAAATTAAAATTAAAATTAGAAGTTGTTTTTATATAACTTTAGCCTTTTAACTTTTCAAAAACCTCGCAACATTCAAAAGCCTCACTGAAATAAATCGACAAGACCACAAAATGCAACATAATTTAGAATTTAAAACATACACAGATATGTAAAACGTAGAGATCAAAGATAATCTCATATATTCATTAATAAAACTCCAACATTATTCTGTAATTGACATCAAACTATGGGACCAAAGGCTTGGACATGCTTGAGACGTGATCACAAAAGCCACGGAGAATATTCCCTTCTTTGGCTGTGAATCCGATGGAGCCTAGCAAGGTAGGCCAGCAATCGCGTTGGATGGTCTGAATTGTGTTACAACATCCCGCCCCAACATTTGTATCTCCATTCATGAAAAATAGTATGAGCTCGCTTGAACATGCTTGAAGCTGAAACAAAGAGCCCCAACAGTTAGACGAACCTTGTTGGTCGAGCTTCAGTCGAGCAGCGAGGGTTGAGGTTGCGCCATAGGGTCGCGCCATGACCACGGACCCCATGAGAAAGGCAACAAACAAAGTGAGAACAAGGTTCAAAGTGGAAGACATGTTGAGAGATTGAAATAGAGGGCGATGGTGTGGAGTTTTTACCTAGAAATTGTTTGATATATATAGTGGAAATTTTGGTAGAGGAGGGAGGTTACGGGACATTTAGCATTTAAGTGAGGAAAACGAATGATTTTTCACCTATTAATTGGTTGTGAGGTGAAGAGTTTTCTTTTCTCCCACGCACACGAAATAACTCTTGGATGCCAATATTGTGTTTTGATCAAATTATTTTTATTAAGTTATGGAGAAATAAGGTGGACAAACTTCTAAAAAAAATTTATAAAAGTATTTTTCTTTACTTTACACATGTTGCTGATATTTATGTTATATTTAGATTAAGGGAAAAAATAACTTTTAAAATCAGCTTGTTCTTGCTTTATTCAGCGCAAAAAACAAGATGTTTCATTTTAAGAGACCCATTGCAAAAAGTTAGGGAAACCAACAATTTTAAAATGATAATTAGCTTTAAGACAAAAAAGTTTTTTCTAGTATTTTTAACAAGATGTAGTTTAATTCAATTAAAG
The DNA here is from genome assembly GCA_949130495.1 of Sambucus nigra. Lineage (NCBI taxonomy): Eukaryota > Viridiplantae > Streptophyta > Magnoliopsida > Dipsacales > Adoxaceae > Sambucus > Sambucus nigra. The sequence goes on along the minus strand of OX422214.1, from coordinate 213,632,218 downwards.
GTTACATTATTACTTTTTCACCCAAGGAAACAAATATTCTTAGTTAAAATGAAAATAAATATTCAAGTTTAGTGTGGTTTCCAATGTGATCTTTAAATTTTAATTGTTTTAATCTTAACCCCGGATTTAAATAAGTCATGCAATGTCAACCTTAATGCGAAATTCATCGAAATAAATTAACTAAATTGTATTGTATCACCATAGGTAACAAATGATGTAGCTTTTTTTTTAACAAATGTTGTAGCTAACTATTCCAAAGTACCGAACTATTTTATGTGATGTATATTTTTCCCCCTTCTAAATGACGCATCTAACATTTTAATTTCTTATAATAATTGTATGAAAATTTTAAAAACTAAAACTTAAAGTTTGAGGCCAATCTCAATTCAACTCCTGATGTTTCAAAATGAAAACATTCTATTAGTGTTTTAATATTAACCATAAGTATAACTCCGTTTGAAGAACCAAAAAGAATGAGTGATTTAAATTCCCCGTGTCCAACCATACATAATGGCGGAGTCACAGTGTCGCCGCAGTTGGGCTAGTGCTCAATCTGGGATTTGAAAAATAAATTGTATATATACTAACTCAATCCAAACTCTATCTAGGTGTAAAAAATCAGGAGAACTTCAATGTTATTTAGTATTAGAGAAGGGATCTTTTTGATACAATAGTATATATTTTTTTATCTCTACTAACCGTGTTACTTTCTATATCTCAATCATTTCAACTAGCATTTTTATATTACAAGTGAGTAATAAACAATAATTGAGTAACAACCAAAACAATGTGTACCTTCGAGTTCCTTATTCATTTTTAAAATTTAAAGATTTATAGTATATTTGTAACTAACTTGAGGGGAAAAACATAGGTACCATAATTAGTTTACACTTTAACTCAATTAAAATTTGATTGTGATATTAATTCAGTTAATAATATTTGATTGAATACTTTTGAAAATGTAAAAATAAATCTAAAAAGTTCATATCAGGGGCTCCCGCCCCCGAACCCCCATCAATTTTGAAATACTTTGCATTTTCAAGTTCGTTGAGTGACCCACCCAATGACATTTCTTGGCTCAGCCACTGCCCATACATGAGTCAAACGTCGTGCCATTTTTCCATCAACAAATCCCAATTATGTAGTAGAAAATTTTATTTCAAAATGTTACACGTATAAGTTCAAATCAAAAGCTAGGATTTAATTCATAATATGGTTTTGCAAGAAATGGACATAAATCTATTTGTGAAGAGATGGTAGTGGTAAGATGACTAAGTAATAATCTAGCAAGGAGTTTAGAGGTACCAAAACTTTGGGTATTTATCCAATTCATCTCATTTTTCTCCTTTTTGTTATCATCATGAGACATGTCTAATTTGCATAAAAACAGACAACACATTAAAATAAACCATAATATGTTTTTTTGGGTTTTAGGATATTAGCAGACAAAGCTAATTCATATTCAATTATTGAAATATCTAATTGTAGAAAACTAACAAACAAGATGGATTATATTAAGTCTAGAGTTGGATGTTCTTTTCACGAGAGAGAATTTGACATTGCAAGAAATTTGGGTTAGAGTGAAAAGAGAAAGTTGTCATCAAATCTTTAAAATTTACCACTAAATAAATTTAGTGATGACTTTCGTTCTTCACATGCAGTAATCGGTGTAGGTTAGTCGCGAAATTTAAATAGTGACGGGAAGTAAAAATTGCCGCTAATAAAAATCCCTATTAGTGACAAACATCAAGTTATCACTACATTTTTGGTATTACTCACGAAGAATGTCGACACCAAATGACCTTTTGTCACCAAAAAGGATTAAAATTATCCAAAAAAACATACTTAAATAAATGTTATTGTCGCCGCACTCGTATATTAGTGACAATGTTAAATCATCACTCACAATCAGGTATTAGTCACGAGATTTATATTTTCACTATATTAGTGACTATGTTAAAATAAATTCCGGTGACTTTTTATATTGTTTTGCTAGTCTTTTGTGATACTTCAAGATTGTGACGAATGAGACAAGTTTTATCTTGTCACTAATTACAAAATTCATTTTCAAAATTTTTAATTATATAATGAAATTTGAAAATATTATATTATATAAAGAGAATATAGTACATTATTTTCCAATCCCAACAAAAAATAATAGATTAATGGCCACTATTTCGAACTAAAACTAATACATTAGTTTTTCACTATGTTCCCAACGAAAACTACTGCAAAGATTTTTTACATAAATACTAAACTAATTTTCTACGTTACTTATATATACTTTTGTAAATGTGACATTCAAGCTCTTATTATTGAAATGATATTCGACACACGTAAAAAGCATTGCATATGTGTAGACACAAATAAATAATAATCAATACTCTCTGTGACTCAAATGGGTGGTTTATTTATCAAATAATAAGCACACTTTTTATATAAACACAACCATTCCAAAAAGAAACGACATTTCATGACTCAACTATTCATGATATCCATTTTCTTTTCACAATGAATATAAAAATATTTAAATATTTTATCTCCCAATTAAATTATTATGTTACATTATTGATTTAAGGCCAACACAACTACCAACTGTACTCATCATCGCCAACTACATCCACCACTACTACTCTTTGGCTAGCCATTAGCTTTCGATGCCACCACTGACAACCACTAACTTAACCACCATTCGAGTGTCACCAACAACCTTCGATTCCAGCAATAGGTTATATATATATATATATATATATATATATATATATATATATATATATATATATATATAGAGAGAGAGAGAGAGAGAGAGAGAGAGAGAGACTTAAGCGAGGAATGAATATGTGAAATGTTGGCTAAGAATTATCCAACCCATGAATTTCACTGCAACAAGGAGACTTTTACTGCAACGAAGCTTATCATAGAATGGTACAATGCTTTGAGGATTTCTAGATGGGTCCTAATAATTCCACCAAAAAATATCTCCAAAACACCACAAATAAATTAAATACATACTTCACTAATAACACCCAAAAGTGTTGTACCTTTTTATTTAATAAAAATATCTAAAACACCCCTAAATAATAATAATAAAAATTAATATACATGGTTTACCAAATCCAAACTCTTCACATTCCAAACTCTTCACATCCCACCGAACCAAACACTTCCATGGTTAAACCTAGCCATTTTTCACCCTATGTATTTGTGCAAAAAGCACGGTTTTTGTTATTTTTTGTGTTATTGTGGGATTTTTTATTACAGAAAAAGTGGTTGGAAAAGGATACATTGCCAAGGGTGAAGTAAAAAATTTGATTTTGAAACTTCTCAAAAGTTGAACATCCATTATTCCTCAGATAAATTTGAGGTATTAAGACACCTTTACATACTTTTTATTGTCTAAAACTACTTTAAAATGAAGGTAAAAAAAACTACTGGATATAGTTTACCTATGGCCGTCCGTCGATGTAGGTGATAGCATATTTCGGTGGCATCTGGCCATAAGATATTTTGTTTTAATAGACCCATTGCAATAAGTTAGGGAAACCAACAATTTTAAAATGATAATTAGCTTTAAGACGGAAAAGTTTTTTCTAGTATTTTGTAATAGCAACAAAAGTTGACTATATGATTTACCCCATTTAGGGTCCATCTGGGTCAAATTATTTCAAGCCCAATTGAACTAGAGGTTTTGCTTACAATCTTTTTTAAGTAAAATTAAAATATGGTTTAATTCAATTAAAGGTAACATTATTATTTTTTCACCCAAGGAAACAAATATTCTTAGTTAAATAGAAAATAAATCTTCAAGTTTAGCGTGGTTTCCAATGTGATCTTTAAAGTTTTAATTGTTTTAATCTTAACCCTGGATTTAAATAAGTCATGCAATGTCAACCTTAATGCGAAATTCATCCAAATAAATTAACTAAATTGTTTTGTGATGCATTTCGTTCTTCCCATGCAGTAATCGGTGTAGGTAAGTTGCGAAATTTAAATAGTGACGGGAAGTAAAAATCGTCGCTAATAAAAAGCCCTATTAGTAACAAACATCAAGTTATCACTACATTTTTGGTATTACTCACGAAGAATGTTGACACCAAATGACCTTTTGTCACCAAAAGGAGTAAAATTGTCCAAAAAAACATACTTAAATACATGTTATTGTCGCCGCACTCGTATATTAGTGACAACGTTAAATCATCACTCACAATCAGGTATTAGTCACAAGATTTATATTTTCACTATATTAGTGACAATGTTAAAATAAATTTCGGTGACTTCTTGTATTGTTTTGCTAGTTTTTTGTGATACTTCAAGATTGTGACTAATGTGACAAGTTTTATCTTGTCACTAATTACAAAATTCATTTTCAAAATTTTTAATTACACAATGAAATTTGAAAATATTATATTACATAAAGAGAATCTAGTACATTATTTTCCTATCCCAACAAAAAATAATAGATTAATGGCCACTATTTCGAACAAAAACTAATGCATTAGTTTTTCACAATGTTCCCAACGAAAACTAGTGCCAAGATTTTTTACATAAATATTAAACTAATTTTCTACATTACTTATATATATATATATATATATATATATATATATATATATATATATATACATATTTGTAAATGTGATATTCAAGCTCTTATTATTGAAATGATACTCGACACACGCAAAAAGCATTGTATATGTGTAGCCACGAATAAATAATAATCAATACTCTCTATGACTCGAATGGGTGGTTTATTTATCAAATAATAAGCACACTTTTTATATAAACCCAACCATTCCAAAAAGAATCGACATTTGATGACTCAACTATTCATGATATCCATTTTCTTTTCACAATGAATATGAAAATATTTAAATATTTTATCTCCCAATTAAATTATTATATTACATTATTGATTTAACGCCAACACAACTACCAACTGTACTCATCATCGCTAACTTCATCCATCACTACTAATCTTTGGCTAGCCATTAGCTTTCGATGCCACCATTGACAACCACCAACTTAATCGCCATTCGAGTGTCACCAACAACCGTCGATTCCAGCAATACGTTAAAGCGATTATATATATATATATATATATAGAGAGAGAGAGAGAGAGAGAGGGAGAGAGAGAGGAATAAATATGTGAAATGTTGGCTAAGAATTATCCAACCCATGAATTTAACTGCAACAAGGAGACGTTTACTGCAACGAAGCTTGTCACAGAATGGTACAATGCTTTGAGGATGTCTAGATGGGTGCTAATAATTCTACCCAAAAATATATCCAAAACACCATAAATAAATTAAATATATACTTCACTAATAACACCCAAAAGTGTTGTACCTTTTTATTTAATAAAAATATCTAAAACACCCCTAAAAAAATGGCAGACCCAATGCAAGAGGCTCCCGCCACTGCGGGGTACTGGGGGATTGGATGTACGCAGCCTTACCCCTACGTACGCAGATAGGCTGTTTCTGTGACTTGAACCCATGACCTCCAGGTCACAACGGGGACAACCTTACCATTGCACCCTACTTCACCCCTAAATAATAATAAAAAAATTAACACACACGGTTAATCAAATCCAAACTCTTCACATTCCAAACTCTTCACATCCCACCCAACCAAACACTTCCATGGTTAAACCTAACCATTTTTCACCCTCTTTATTTGTGCAAAAAGCATGGTTTTTGTTATTTTTTGTGTGTCATCGTGGGATTTTTTAATACCGAAAAAGTGGTTGGAAAAGGATATTGCCATGGGTGAAGTAAAAAAGTCGATTTTAAAACTTCTCAAAAGTTGAACATCCATTGTTACTTAGATTAATTTGAGGTATTAAGAAACCTCTATGTTGATGCAAACATTCTCCATCTACGAGGACCAATCAGAAAAGGACACTTGTCATCCTATGTGGCAATATTCGGCACCCGAGGAGAGTTGATCGACATCCGAGGAGAGTTGGTCGGTACCCGAGGAGAGTTAGTCGACACCCAAGGAGAGTTGGTCGGTACCCGAGGAGAGATATTCGGCACTCGAGGAGAGTTGGTCGGCATACCAACCAGGAAGATCAAAGGATAACTATGCATTTAATGTGCATTAATGAAGATGACAACGCATTTAATGAGCCTTAATGTACATTTCTACTGTATTAATAGATGACAACACATAGCATACCAAGCAATTCAAGGAAGACCAACCATCATAGAAGGCCAACAATTAGATTCATTGTATGTAGACATAAATGTCAGAATGTATAAAGACATTGTATCTCTTTATCTCCCATCACTATAAATACATGTATTCCCTTAGCCAAAAGGGGGGAACAACGAATAGACACCATACACAAAATACACATAATTTCTCTCTCTACACCATATTGTGCTATTGTAAACCCCTAGGAATAAAATAACAGTGGACGTAGGCTTTATTCATACCCAAACCACTTTAAAAACCTTTGTCTCTTATATGTTTGATGTGAATGTTTATCTTCATCTTCAATCTCATCCTCATCATTTATCTGTTGTTGACGCCACTAAAATGGCAGTGGCCATTTTCTGTCTTCAACAGATTGGCGCCGTCTGTGGGAACGTGTTACAACCAATGTTCTTCAGCAAAAGCTAAGTTTTTATTTTCTCTACGTATAATCAATTATACATACATCTTTTGATTCAATCATGCTTTTTATGTTCATATACATAAATTAATTGTCCAATTTTTATTTGCAAAATGTTGCATATCATGATTTTTAAATCATAACTGTTAGATTCATTATTATTTAGAAATCTGAAAAATAGTGGATTTCATAAATCATAACTTTTTGCTTGATTCTCAAGTTTCAATTTTATATCACGGAATAAATATTTTAAATGATTACATATACCAATATATACGACGGTGATAAGATTTGATAATTTTCATTGTTGATTTTGAAAGATCTTTGATGACTATTCAAATTCCCATTATATTTTTAATCAGAGAATGAGAAAAATTAAAATCAAGAATAATTTTATCACAATTCTGACCTAGATCTACTTCAAAAGTTCTATTCAATTTGATTTTTTGAGAAAATATATATGTTGTATTCAATTTCTGTAAATCTTTGATTCAAAACCATTTTTCAAACAAACCCGTTCATAGGAAGGGGTAAGAATTCAAAACGATTCTCTCTTTTTCATAATATTGACCATATCTTTACATATAGATGTGGTAATTTCGATTGATTAGTCTTCTCTTGTATCTGATGACGATCGATTTAGTAGTTTAATAAATTTATTCTTAAACTTGATATTGAATTTATCACTAGCCGTCAAAATCAAACTCCGATGACCTGACTGGGAAGAGAAAGTTGTACAAATTCAATCCCCACAATTCTAATGTTCTACATCAACAAATCGGATTATGAACTTTTCTATGGGAAAGATCTTCAACGATCAAAAGTGTTGGGTTTTATGAGTTCTCTAACTACTGACCTGCTAACTCCGATCAAGATTTTTGACTCAATCCCATCGACCCGGGATTCAGGGGAAAAAAACTATTTTCTACAAATACACTTTTCTCAGAGTTGGTCGACAATGAGGCATAAAGACCCCATATGTTGGCAGAAGTTGGTGATCAGTAAACACCAAGCCCATACATCAGCAACCGCTTTAGTGGTCACCGATCACACTGAGATGACCATTAATTAGTCGACAAATACACTGGGCCTCTTTTATTGGTCGGCGACAAGGTGCGAAACCCATTAGCAACGTTGGAACAATTTTTTGCAGCTATGAGGGAGGTTCTCATGGTTGGTCGGCAATACCGTTCTTTGATCGGAAGTACTATTATTGACATTTTCACAGATTTTCATAGATTGGGACTGGGCTCGACCATCTAATGACTGGTCAGCAGTAACAAACGAAGTCGCACAGGTACCTTATTGTCGGTCGGGGACAAATTTGTTGGTCAACACCATGTATTATACATCAAGAGGAGATCCTCAACCTCCTAAATGTTGGTCGACAACAGGTATTTAATATCCTTAAAGGTTCCTAATCCACTGTTTGTTGGTCGGCAACATCAATTTCATGACCGAAAGGAAATCACCCATGGACCATATAACTGGTCGGTGCTGGTATAGAGCCAAAGTAAAGGGTTTACGACTTCCTATTTTACTGATCGATGAGATATATTTCCACTCAGATGTATTTATTTTTGTTCGGCCATGGTCGGCAACAAGTCTTCTTGGTCAAAGACTCATACCGTAGGTCAGTAGAACCAACAACTAATCGTCCACTCCTATTTGTTGATCGAAAATATTTTTTCTATACAAGTTGTACAGGTCGAACGTTTTCCTAAATGATGGACGGCATCAAGATCCAGTCTAGTGGTCGGTGACCACCACTACAATAGCAAAGATCAACCATTATTGGTCGGTGAAGTTCTGGTCGACAATATCTAACACAAGTCGACGAATCTATTGATACTCATTGGTCGACGATCGTCTGTTTCTTGGTCGGTGATATCTATTGTTGGTCAGAGACCATTTTTGCTGGTCGATTCTTGGTCGGCACCATGTATTCTACAACCTGAGAACTCTCAAATGTTGGTCGACAGGTTTGCCTGGATCGAAGAAGATCTTCATCAACGTCTTACTGATCGACGTCAACTCATCGTTGGTCGGCGATAGCTATTGCTGGTCGGCGATAGTTTGCTCACAACAAATGGAAGAAGGAAGGAGTGGAAATTCTGTTCCCCCAGATTTCTCATTTTGACTTTGTCCAAATCATCAGCATGGTGTTAAAAAGACAAATTCACCCGTACCATTTATTAATTCATACATTTCTAACATAATAAAAATTTTAAATACTTCAAAAGTAATTATTAAATATTTTGGAAAATCAACTTATATTAAAAATTTTACTATAATTTTATAAAAAATTCTACGCCTTACTTATGGCATCTACTTGATAAAAAAAATATTTTTAAAACCAAGTGATAAATAATTTTCAAACATGAACTTATACCTGATTAGTTGTTGGAGATTAAATAACTCTACAAAAAACTCTACGTCTTATTTATGGCGCATATCTAATAAAAATTTGTCCATCTCACACACATTTGGCACAAAACATATTATTTCATATTTTGAAAATTTTATTGCCTTATGCTGATACACATCACATATTGTTTGGCTGAATAATTATTCTCATGATAATAATTATTTGATCTAGCCTCGACAGGTGCTCGGGCAGCTTATTAAAATTTCATAGGGACGAGATTAAACCCCGACGAAAGCTCAGCCACAATCTTAAACCTCTAGAAACTATTATTGCTCGACATCAGGCCATTTTTCCTCGACAGATCAGCCAGACATATATTATTTCATATTTTGAAATTGATATTTTTATTGCCCGAGAAAATACATATCATATATTCATTATATTGACTAGATTATTCTCATGATAACTAATCAATTCAGCCTACACATATGGTAGGGCAAGTTATTAATTTTTACAGGTACAAGATTTAGTGCCAACGCATGCTCGGAAATATTCTTATGTTCTGAAAAATATTATCATTACTCGACATTATGAAGTTTTATCTAAGCGAGGCATTATATATTTTATTATTGCTCGGAGATATCGGCTCAAGCACAAATTATTCTATATATCCCTTGGGATTGATGTTGATGTAAAAAACTAGATTGCTCTAATTATTCAATCACATATAAATAAATAAGACAAAGATTTTTAAAGTGGTTCGGCTAGGAATAAAGCCTACGTCCACTGTTATGTTATTGCTGAGTGTTTTCAGAATTCTTGATTACAAGTTCTCTCAAGAATTTCTGGTCCCCCTTGAATGAGGGTGATACAAGGTATTTATAGTATTTAGGCTGTACAGGAATGGGTTGATACATTAAATGATATACATATGAAAGGGTAATACATTTAATGCAGCGTGTGAGTCAAGATGATAAACATTCAATGAATGGTTAAACTGTTGATATTCTGGCAATTAATAATACGACCGAGATGCAGCTCAGACCGCCTTAGTTGCTCGTCGCTCAAGAGTACCTCGGAGTGCTAGAGTACCTCGGGGCACTGGAGTTCCTCGGTGTATCCTTGTTACTCGGATATAACATGAGTTGGTCGGGAAAATGAACTTCATCGTTGCTATTGTGCCACGTAGATTGACACGTGCCTTCGTATTATTGGTCCACATCAGTATATTAATTTTGGTATCAACAGAAGCCCCCAATGTTTCATATTTCGAACTTTGAGGAGTATAGAACATTCTTTCTCGGTTTATGGCAATATTGAATGATCTTCCTGGGTTTTAGGAGCATTGTATTTGAATTTATTTCTAAATTCAAAGAATCCGCCTTTTTTTTAAGAACGCTTCGATCTTAGTGCCCTTTTTGTCCTTTTAGCCGCCGAAAGTTCACTAGTTTCTTTTTCGTAATCATTTCCTTCGCCGCTTCCCAAGGCAAAGTATTTAAACTTCTTAGGTAACCATACCGTCTTCTTCTTTTTCCAATTTCCTGCATTCAAGCTTTTTATTCTCTCATTCTCTCTTGTGCCTTCATCCTTGTTTTCGTTCGTTGTCAACATACCTCCTTTCTTCCTGTAAGATCTTCTTCCTTTCTTTTGTATCTCTTTTATTCAGTATGGCTTATATTGTGGAATCTGTTGAGAAATTTCGTTCTGATTTTTCCATTCCGTCCTGGGTAACTCTGGAGGTTCTTTCTGAGCCTTTAGATTATTTTCGATTGGCTGAGGGACATTGGTTCCCCAGTCTATTCATTGCTGAATGTGGATTTTCTTTTCCGCCAAATCCATTGTGTCTTGAGTTTTGTCAGTATTTTGATCTTGTCCCTGCAAAAATAGCCCCCAATTCATGGAGAATAATTAATGGGGTGCACAAATTAAATCTAACTCATGGGACTCGTATAGGGATCCCTGAAATTATGTATTGCTATAAATGGGCCACTCTAGATAATATTTATTACTTAAAAACTAGGTTTCTGAATAGGGCTCTTGTAGTTAACCTCCTTGACTCAAATAGAGATTATTTTGAACATGGGTTGGTTATTAAAAATTGGCAATATGCCCCTTTAGTTGGAGATGGTGTATACAACGGTCCCAGATGCCCCCCATATGGCAATGGGATAGGTTTATTTTTCATTTTATTTCTTTTCTGAATTTACGAATTCTTTATGTTTGATAAAATGTATGACTGATATTTTATTATGTGTTTATTTGCAGTTGATAGTAAAAGAAAAACTCCAAAGGAATCAGAAGTTAATATCAAGCATCTGAAACTTATCTAGGGTTTGCATAAGAACGTTGCAGACGAGCACATCAGGTCTGCATCATATTTTCTATAGTATAAGAGTTACACAACCTCTTATACTGCTCGCCCTGTTGAACCAGCTTCAACTCCAGAGGATTCTTCTTCAGACTCTCGTCTTCCTTTAAGTCAAAGAATGGGCAAGAAAAGAGCTCCTCCTGCTCTTTTTGATGACGTTACTTCTGCTGTTGGGGCTAAGAAAAGCAAAACTGATGTCCCAGAGGGGACTAAGAAGGTGGGTGTTGCACCCTCCAAAGCTGCCGAGAAGCCCCCAGTGGCCCCGAGCAAGAAAGTTGCTCCTATGGAAGTGATTACTATCTCTCCGACCAAGAGTTCTTCCTTGGTTGAAGCTGCTGAAGTCCATTTGAGAAGATTGAGGAAATCATCCTCAGTCAATTTGGCTGAAACTTTCCCTTCTCTACCTGCTGGTGGTGTTGGTATCCCAACCATCATTCCTCCGAGCTCTGCAATGAGCTCGGTAAAAACTTGGATCATACCCGAGGTCCAAGGAATTGATGAAAATATTTCTAGGGATATGTTGACATCCCTAGCTACTCGTCACCTTGCTTAGGTAAATTTCTCACATTCTGAATTTCTTTCTTTCTCTGAATACTTGTATTTTTGCACTGACCTGTCACTTTTTCCTTTGTTCAGCTGGTGAATTGTTTTAATAATATCGTGAAGAAAGATGAAGCTATTAAAGCTTCAAGCTCCTCGTCTGGCATAGAGGATGCTCTGTTGGGTTTGACCCAATCCTTGAAGGAATCTCGCCAGCAGTTTAATGAGGACAAGACTGTTTGGGAGAAAAAGTTGTCAGTTGCTGAGGCTGAGAAAGTGAAACTAGCTGAGATCTCCAAGAGTTTGGAGAATAAAGTGAAAAGTTTGGAGGTTGAACATAAAAAATATGACGATAAGCTCAAGAATTTTGGAGAGCTTGAAGATAAGTTGAAGAAGGCAGAGGATGAGTTGCTCTCCCTGCGAGATATCAAAAGCCAAAAGGGAGAATTGGATGCGAAGCTTTCTTCGAAGAAATTGAGAAGAAAACTCGCAGTTAAACAATCCTTCAGCGCTGGCTGGGATAAAGGATGGGACAAGGGGATTGCTGCAATGACATCCCAAGTACAGTATGGGAAGTTGAAATACTTCCGAGATGGTTGGGTAGCTGCTCTTCAGGAATTGAAAATCAAAGAAGATTCTGATCTATTTCAGCTTCACCTCCATGGCCCTCCTCCATCAATTGTGGAAGAAGAAGAAGATGAGCCTGTTTCTGATGAATCCTCTGCAGCCATAGGTGATCAGATCCTTGTCTCTCAACCTTCTGCCACCAAGGACATTTCTTCTATGCCTCCTCCTCCTGAGAAGATTCCTACTGATCAAGCCGCTGTGACCACCGAACAACCAAGCTCCTCGTCCCAGCCTCCCGAGAAAGTCTTGGGAGACAAGGAAAAGGTGTGAAGTTGTTCGGTATCTCTTCTATTTTTCATTACTTGTAATCGAACAATGTAATCCCTTTGAGATCTAATAAAATACATCTTTGTTCATCTCTGTTGTTGATGACTTCTTTTTGTTGACTGTTGTGTCCTCTTTATTAGTTTATGGCCAGGATGGAACTGATATCTGCTCCCGATACAAAGATGATGCAACTATACAATGGATATTATAAGGCTGGTCATACAGACCTGAGTGTATCAGAGATTTTTGACATTCTTGGCCATGATGCCTCAGAGCAAGCAGTTGAAGCTTATCGATGCTTGAAGGATTTGCTGGATCGATCTGTGGCCAACAATGCGGCATACTATGATTTGATCGAGGAACTTCATTGTTCCTTAGAAGATCTTCAGAATCAACACAATGAGTCAACTGCTTTGTTGCATAAGGAGTATGAAAGTAGATATTAACAACTGTCTTCTGATACAGGCCATAAAAAGATCATCGCTGGATATGATATTAGGGAAAAGACCCTAAAAGGTGAAGTTGAGGCCTCCAGGCAGATCACCGAGATCCTGGAACAAGAAAATAATAATTTGCAGAAAAAACTGGCACAGTATGAATCTGCATCTTCATCTTCTAATGCTTTAGTACCAATTACAGATGAAGGTTTCTCGTTCTTAGAAGTTGAAAACGCCAAATTAAGGCAAGAATTGGATAACTTAAGAAGATATATTATTCCTGTGACTGCTCGGGGACGAGGAAGAGGTTCTCGTGGGCGAGGAAGAGCTGTTCAAAATGTTGCCGAGGAGCAAAGTTCTCCAGTCGCTGCTCGGAGTCGATCAAGAGTTCTTAGCCGCAATGTTGAAGAAGCTCGTACTCAGTCGACGTTAGAAACTTAGGCATTCCAATTGAACGCAAAAGACCGGGCTCTGTCTGAAATGTCCAAGAAAAACCTATCCTTGGAGGATCAACTTACTGCAATGAAGTCTGCTTTGAATGATAAAGATGTTTTTGCCAGGAGCCTTCACAAACAATTGGATAGATTAACCTTCCAATTCCATAAACATCCCAGGGAATTTTGGATGGCAGGATACAATGAAGCCCTTGTTCATTTAGATGCTCGGATTGAACATGCCAATAATGAAGGTTATAAGTAGGGGTGGTTGAACGCCTTGGGTGTACTGAAATTGGAGCAAGGGCATTTTTTATGGGATTATCATGCTCCAGGGTTACTAGATTTGCCTGTGCCACCTTTCAAATTGGACATGGAATGGATCTCAGCTCGTTCCATTCCTCGGAGTTTAATTTCAAAATATCTCGGCGATTATAGTCTTCATTCTCGTACTGAATTATCTCGTCCAGAGCATCTCTTGGATACACCTTCTGTGATGAACGTCAGAATGCTCAGAGATATTAATTTCATCAACTCTCCTCTTTGCTTAGAAGATCCTCCTGCTGGCGAAGAACCTGTTTCAAAAGCTAAAGGAAAGAAACCAATAGAATAGGTTTTTCAGTGTAATAATTAGAACATATGTATGGCTTGTAATACATTTTTATCTTAATGAAAGAATTTCATTTTCTGTTTGCAAATTCGTATTGCGATTGTCTTGTGTTTATCAAACATTTTTACATTTGTGTATATGTATCTGTTAAAAAGATGACAATATGATGCTGTTCATCCACCAATTTAGTAATCAAAATTACAAGTATCAACGCTGCTCAATCACTTAATAATAAAGTAATGAGTTATAAAATGTTTAAAATGTTTCCAACCAACCAAGGTTGTTAAATTGTGTTTGTCGACCAACTACAGTTTATGGGTTTTTATCCCCGACCAACCATACTTGGTAAAATTTTTTTCATAAGATGTGCCCGACCAACCATGGTCGATAATTTATCCTCGTCGACTAAGGGTAGTTGATCACCGACCAACTATACTTGGTTCAGTTTGGAATTCTTTGTATTTTCTGGAATGATTTTACCGTCCGACCAACTTATTGGCCTATTTTCAAAATGATATCGTTCTTCCCTCAACCGTAGTTGATTATTGAACTATCAGGTTCCTTCGAACTATCTTGTCCACTAGTTATCTTACCAACCTTAATTGGTCACACTAGTGTACGCCTCCTAACCAAAGGAGTATATTTTTTGGTTCTTTCGAACTTTCTGTCCACTAGTTATCTTACCAACCGTAGTTGATCACGCTAGTGTTTCCTCCTAACCAAAGGAGTATTTTTTGGTTCTTTCGAACTGTCCACTAGTTATCTTACCAACCGTAGTTGATCACGCTAGTGTCGCCTCCTAACCAAAGGAGTATTTTTTGGTTCTTTCAAACTGTCCACTAGTTATCTTACCAACCTTAGTTGATCACGCTAGTGTCGCCTCCTAACCAAAGGAGTATTTTTTGTATTTTTTATAAGCGTAAGCGTAGTGTTACACTAGTATTCCCCGGAAAACTTTCAACAGAATGAAAATGGTGAAACATCCTCGTTTTATTCATAATGAAGGAAATGCTTTACATTTTACATTACTGATAATACTTGCACAGGTGTTCAGCATTCCATGCATTCTTAAATTCCTCTCCTTCTAGAGTTGCTATTCGGTAAGTTCCTGGTCGAACAATTTCTGTAACTCGGTAAGGTCCATGCCAGTTTGCTTCCAGCTTATTATGCTTCTGAATGAATTTCTTTAGCACATAATCCCCTTCTTTTAAGTCACATTTCTTCACCCTTTTGTTGTAGAACAGAGCAGTACGTTGTTGGTAAGCAGCATTCCTAATGGCTGCCTCTTCTCTAACTTCCTCGAGCATATCCAAATCCAGTCTTCTCATCAAATCGCTGACTGGGGAATTGAAATTCAGCACTCTATGTGTTGGGAGACCCAACTCGGCAGGTATCACAGCCTCACTTCCAAATGCTAACATGTATGGTGATTCTCCAGTTGCTGCTCGGGGAGTTGTTCGGTAAGCCCACAAAACTGACTGTAGCTCATTAATCCAATTAGCTTTAGCTTCGCTTAGCCTTTTCTTCAAACCATTTAGCAACGTTCTGTTCGTCACCTCAGTCTGCCCATTGCTTTGAGGATGATCTGGTGCTGAATGGGTCTTCTGGATGTTTGATTGTTGATAATAAGGGGCAAACTCCTCGTTGTCAAATTGTGTTCCATGATCTGTGAT
This sequence comes from Sambucus nigra, assembly GCA_949130495.1. Classification (NCBI taxonomy): domain Eukaryota; kingdom Viridiplantae; phylum Streptophyta; class Magnoliopsida; order Dipsacales; family Adoxaceae; genus Sambucus; species Sambucus nigra. The sequence goes on along the minus strand of OX422214.1, from coordinate 213,616,275 downwards.
GAAAGCATGAGGGAGACCATATCGACAAATGATGTTCTTCCAAATGAACTGATATACCTTTTCGTACGTCATTTCAATTAGTGGTTCAGCTTCCACCCACTTAGTAAAATAATTCACTGCCACGACGAGGTACTTGAACCTTCCTCGGGTCGTCGGCAATGGTCCAACCAAATCAATCCCCCACATGGCAAATGGCCAAGGTGGAGTTATGGGTGTTAACAATGCTTGTGGAGTTCTTCGGATGGAGGAAAAGCATTGGCACTTGTCACACTTCTTGGCATAGGCTATACAATCAGCCCTCATCGTCGGCTAGTAGTATCCTTGTGTCATTACCCTTTGCAAAAGTGTCCGACCTGCTACATGAGCTCCACAGGATCTTTCATGGATTTCCTCAACCAATTCCTTGACTTCTGATGGATGTACACATCTCTGCAAACCTGCCATAATTCCTCGTTTATACAAAACACCATTAGTTAACACATACCGAGCAACTTTATACTTCAATTTCTTGGCAGCTAGCTTATCCTCCGGTAATTTTCCTTCTTCAATGTATGCCCTGATGGGATCCATCCAGGATGGTCCTAAATCAAGGGTAATAATATTCACTGTCAGGTCTTCTTCTATGCTCCGACTTTCTAATACTTCAATTGGTACTGTTCTTCGTAGCTCGGTACGGGTAGCTGATGCTAATCGGGTCAATGTATCTGCTCTCGCATTCTCCATCCTTGGTATTCTTACCAATTGAATAGCATCAAATTCTAGCAATAACTCCATCACCTTTGCATGGTACTTTATCATTAATTCTCCCTTAACTGCATATATTCCCATCATCTGATTCACAATTAATTTAGAATCACTGAACACAATTACTTGCCGTGCTTCCATAACTTTCGCCAAATTAAAACCTGCTATCATGGCCTCATACTCAGCTTCATTATTGGAAGCTTTGAATTGGAATCGCAAGGCATACTCCATGTCAATATCATCTGGGGTGTTTAAAACAATCCCTGCTCCACAACCAGCTATGCAAGATGATCCATCTACATATAATCTCCATGTAGGTAACTCGTCTTCAAATTTCTTATCTGTCAGAGCTCCTCGGTAAAATATCTGCTGTTTTCTTTCATCATCCTCTGGTATCTTTCGCTCCTCGTCGATCATCTGTTCGAGTCCTTTTACCAACCGAAGTTGGTCTGGATTTGAATATGATGATTTTTCTACATCCACAAATCCTCTTACCAACCGTAATTGGTCTGGACCTGTGTCTACTGATCCTGTATTGTCCACAGGTTGGTCAGCAAGCACCTTTTGTTCCTCAGGGGTATCAGGGTACGTGAATTCTGCTATAAAATCTGCGATAGCTTGCCCCTTTAATGATGATCTGGGCTCATACACAATATCATATTCACCGAGTTCTATCGCCCAGTACATCAGTCTTCCTGATTTTTCTGGCTTGTGAAGGGCTTGTCTCAATGGCATGTCGGTATACACAATGATGGTATGGGCCTGGAAATATGGCCTCATTCTTCTACTTGCTTCAATTAATGCCAATGCCAATTTTTCTAACTTCGGGTACCTGATCTCTGTACCTCGGAAAGCTTTACTTGTGTAATAAATTGGTTTCTGGACTCCATTTTCCAATCTGATCAATGCCGAGCTAACTGCATTCTCTGATACTTCTAGATATAAGTACAACTTCTCTCCTGTTATTGGCCTAGACAACAATGGTGGTGCCCCCAAATACCTCTTTAAGTCTTGAAAGGCCTTCTCACATTCATCAGTCCACTCAAAACTTTTTCATAGCGTTTTGAAGAATGGAAGACATTTATCAGTTGCTCGGGATACAAATCTGTTGAGCGCCGCAACTCGTCATGTAAGACTTTGTACTTCTTTCCTTGTCGTCGGGGATCGCAACCCTAAAAGAGCTTTGATCTTTTATGGATTCGCTTCAATACCTCGTTGGTTGACGATGTATCCGAGGAACATTCCTTCTCGTACTCCAAAGGTACATTTCATCGGGTTGAGCTTCATTTGGTATTTATCTAATTGATCAAAAGTTTGACCTAAGTCAACTAGATGATCAGCAGCTCTCTTGCTCTTTGTTAGCATATCGTCGACATAGACTTCCATGTTGCAACTGATTTGTTCGGCAAAAACCTTATTCATCAGCCGCTGATATGTTGCACCTGCATTTTTCAAACCAAAAGGCATAACATTATAACAATAAGTTCCCCTTGGGGTAATAAAAGAAGTACTTTCCCTGTCTTCAGGTTTCATTTTGATCTGATTGTAGCCAGAATAGGCATCCATGAAGCTGAGCAACTCATGTCCCGAGGTAGCATCCACTAGCTGGTCGATTCTGGGTAATGGAAAATGATCTTTTGGGCATGCCTTGTTAAGATCAGTGAAATCAACACACATTCTCCATTTATTGTTCTTCTTCTTTACCATCACCACATTTGCCAACCAATCTGGATATTTCACATCTTCAATGAATTGGGCTTTCTGGAGCTTCTCGACCTCCTCTTGTATGGCCTGGTTCTTCTCGGGGCTAAACACTCTTCTTCTCTGCTTCACAGGCTTGATCTCCTTATTCACATTGAGCTCATGACATAAGAAGTTTGGATCTATTCCTGGCATGTCTTCATGACTCCAAGCAAAAGTATTCTTCCTATTTCTCAAGAAAGTTATCAATTCCTGTTTTATTGACACATCCAACGATGAACCTATCTGGGTTATTCGTTCAGGATGTTCGTCGTCCAGAATAAGATTTTCTGCAGATTCCACCACTTGTCCTTTTATAAGTTGGGATTCATCCCTAGGATCAAGAGTTTCAATTTCTGTACCTTCCTCCACTTGGTAAGTAGTAGTCTTTTTCCTTGACTCTTCAAGTTCTTCTTGCTCGGCAGACGAATAATAGCATTCCCGAGCTACTTTTTGATCACCTTTCACAACTCCGACTCCAAAATTTGTTGGGAATTTCAAACACTGATGTACTGTAGATGGAACTGCTTCGAACTTCTTCAATCCAACTCTTCCCATGATGATGTTGTAGGTTGACTGCACATTCTTATCCATCACAAAGAAGCGTATTCTTTCTGTTCGACAAGCAGGCCAAATTCCAATGAGTATATCCAACTTGATCGTCCCAAGTGGAAAAACTTTCTCACCAGCAAAACCCAGAAGGGGTCTGTGATAAGGTTCCAACTGAGATAATTTCAAATTCAAGCTATCAAAGCATGAATAGTACATGATGTCTGCCGAACTACCGTTGTCTACCAACACCCTTGAAATGACCACATCCTTCATCCTCATTTTGATCACCAAAGGATCGTCATGAGTGTAAAGAACACCTGCCAGGTCGTTTTTTGAAAAACCAATAACTAGCTTCTCTTTGTTTACCTTCCTCGGACGATCATCCTCGGCAAGGTTTATTCGCTGAATATATGAACAAGCTTGAACCTCTCCTAGGTAAGCTTTTCTTTCTGCAGTAAGGTCTCCTCCTCCTGCATCTCCTCCTGTAATAACATTACAATCAAATGACCCAAAACGTATGGAAAATACCTCTCGTTCAGGCTGCCTTGGCTTCTTGGGAAGATCGGGGTCATCATCTGGATCATCTTCGTGGTCCCTCTTCTTTTTCTCCTCTGCACGATGAGGAGATCTAGATCTCTCTCTAGTTCTATCATCATTCTTCCTATCACCCCTGCGATCTACATATTTTGACAATCTTCCTCTTCGAATGAGCGTTTCAATCTCGTTCTGAAGGGCTATGCAATTTTTGGTCGTATGGCCATGATCTTTGTAAAATTCGCAATATTTGGACTTATTCCTCAGATCAGGATTTGTCCTTAGTTTATCTGGCCACTTGATATCCTCGCTATTCTTGATTTCTTCCAAAACATGATTAATACCCATTTTCAATGGAGTATAATTGTCGTACTTCTTTAGGACTTCCCATGACGTCCTATTACTCTTGGAGTGCTTGTCGCCACCATTACCTTTTTGCTCTTTCTTCTTAGATTTTTCAACCTCAACCTTGGTTTCTTTATCCATATTCTTCTTTGCAGCCATCGCCTCCTCGGCATTCATGATTTTGGCCGCTTTCTCCATCAACTCCGACATAGTTTTAGGCGGATCTTTAGCCAAAGTGTAATATAACTTATTAGGCAGCAAACCACTCATCAAAGCAGTGATCGCTGTCTTTTCTTCGTAATCTATGACTTCCAACTTCTCGTTATTAAAACGAGTTATGTAATCTATAGTACTTTCACCTGATTTTTGTCTAACACTTAGCAAGTGTGCTACTCTCTTTACCGGCTTTGCTCCAAAACAAAAATTGCCAATGAATAACTCGGCCAATTGAATAAAAGTCGAAATCTTACCCCGAGGAATATTGTTATACCATATCTGTGCAGATCCGGTAAGAGTTCCCGAGAATTCTCTACATCTCATCTCGTCAGGGACGGCATATATGTCGGTAGCAGCTTGGTATTGTTCTATATGAAGAACAGGATCTGTCTTTCCATCATACTTAGGGGTTACTACGGGTGCTTTGAATTTAGATGGTGTAGGAAAATTCACAATGGCCTGCACAAAAGGTGTCCCTTGAACAAAAGTTCTCTGTAAGGGATTGCTTTCTTTAACCATTTCTCCAAGTCTATCCTCCAATCTCTGAATGGAACCCTTCCATGCTTCATTTCCTTCCTCGGGATTCTTAGTCCGAGCAATTGATTGTTCTGACGTAGCTTCCTGAGATCTATCTCGACGAGTAGCTGGTCTTGATTGTGCTGATCCCTCTCTCAAACCTGATGGTGGTCGAAAGTTTCTCGATGGGGCTCTAGGTGGACTCATATTTCTCCTTGGTCCTAACCGACTGAAAGGAGATTCCCTGCTTAATCTTTCCAAGGCGCTAGTTCTCTCCGGAGAGAGGATGATATGTTGATCTGTATTCGTAGCCCGAATCGATGAAGTTTGCCCAGGTTGATAAGAAAAATCATTAGATTCTTCATTACGATATGACCCAGTACGCCTGGATCGCGATTGCCCACGATCACTCCTTTGCCTTGAATGGGTAGGTGAACCGCCGTGAAGAGTTTGAATGAGTTGCCTCATTGTTTCTTGCATGGCGGTTTGTCCTTCAGCCAGATTCATCATAATTCCAGCCAGATCTGGAGGTGCAGATGGATTTGGAGGATTTCCAATATTTCCAGCATTTCGATTACTGGATTCTGGATTATCTACCATTGATGATAACTGATTTTTGGTGAAAAACGATACCAATAGTCGTTTCCCACAGACGGCGCCAATCTGTTGATGTAAAAAACTAGATTGCTCTAATTATTCAATCACAGATAAATAAATAAGACAAAGATTTTTAAAGTGGTTCGGCTAGGAATAAAGCCTACGTCCACTGTTATGTTATTGCTGAGTGTTTTCAGAATTCTTGATTACAAGTTCTCTCAAGAATTTCCGGTCCCCCTTGAATGAGGGTGATACAAGGTATTTATAGTATTTAGGCTGTACATGAATGGGTTGATACATTAAATGATATACATATGAAAGGGTAATACATTTAATGCAGCGTGTGAGTCAAGATGATAAACATTCAATGAATGGTTGAACTGTTGATATTCTGGCAATTAATAATACGACCGAGATGCAGCTCGGACCGCCTTAGTTGCTCGTCGTTCAAGAGTACCTCGGAGTGCTAGAGTACCTCGGGGCACTGGAGTTCCTTGGTGTATCCTTGTTACTCGGATAGAACATGAGTTGGTCGGGAAAATGAACTTCATCGTTGCTATTGTGCCACGTAGATTGACACGTGCCTTCGTATTATTGGTCCACATCAGCATATTAATTTTGGTATCAACAATTCATATTATATATTCATCTCAACATGGAACTCGGCGAGATACTCATTATCATATTCAGCTCCGAGGAAGAACTGTAACATTTATTATATTTCACCCCCAACAGATGGTTGGTCGGGGTAATTCTTATTTATATTCAAGCCCGGCAAAGTACTCGGCCATTTTCTTATATTCTGGAAAATATTATTCTTATTCGGCATTATGCAATTTTGCCTCGACAGATCAGCAAGACAGTTTATTATTATTCTAAATCATTCTTTATGTCTATGCATGTTTTATATTATCTTATTCCCAACAATCTGTTGAGGAGGTCTCCAGCATTTATTATATCTTATTCTCAACAATCTGTTGGTCAGCTCCGAGGAGATCTGCAGCATTTATATTATCTTATTCCCAACAATCTGTTGGTCAGCTCCGAGGAGGTCTCCAGCATTTATTATATCTTATTCCCAACAATCTGTTGGTCAACTCCGAGAAAGTCTCTAGCATTTATTATCAATTACCACCAACTCCGGTTAGTCGGGAACCAAATCCAACTCCGGTTGGTCAGTAAAATCCAACTCCGGTTGGTAGATAAATTCTAACTCCGATTGGTAGATAAAATCCAACTCCGGTTGGTCAATAAAATCCAACTCCGGTTCGTAGATAAAATCCAACTCCGGTTGGTCAATAAAATCCAACTCCGATTGGTAGATAAAATCCAACTCCGGTTGGTAGATAAAATCCAATTCTGATTGGTAGATAAAATCCAACTCCGGTTGGTCGATAAATCTCATTCAAAGTTCATATTCCACACCTGGGGGCTTCTATTATAGATATAGTTGTTCATTCGGTGGCACATTCTCATAACATCATGCAGTCGAGCATCAAATTCAACTCCACAAACTCACACAGTCGGGGCCCCGACCAATCATTATTCAGGAGTTATTTTTCTTGCTCAGGAATTAGTTTTGATATTGAAGTTCAGGAGGCATATTGAAGTTCAGGAGGCATATTCAGGAGTTATTATGCACATTCAGGAGTCAGATTCAACATCTACATCACTGAGATCTTTACTACTAATGTCCCGACCAATATTGAAGAAGAAGGTGTATGAAAATGTTTCAAAGTCCACCACTAGCTTCGTACTAATCAGATTGAAGAGTTGGGTTCAAAGGCTAGTATGTTACTCGACAAAGTAATCAAAGGAGCATAAATCAGAAAAATCAAGCACGTGAAGTTAGCACTCAGTTGCTCGGCACAGGAGGCAGTTGGTCGGCTAGCAAACCAATCAACATACTTGAGGATTATGACAAACTACAAGTTGCATACTATGGCATGGCTGTATCCAAATTCCCAGGGGTGATACATAGCACACGTTCACTTGGCGAACGGAGTTCCTCAAAAGAGATATTAGCAACCATCGATCAGCCTGCATCATATGTCATTCAGGAAATAGTGCACTTTATGTTGAACAAATCAAGAAGGTAGATCAATAATTTCACGAGCACCGAGCAACACTGCAGAATAAATACTCCATCCTTTCAGTAAACCATCACGCATGGAGCATTGGGGGCTTCTGTTGATGCAAAAATTCTCCATCTACGAGGACCAATCAGAAAAGGACACATGTCATCCTACGTGGCGATATTTGACACCCGAGGAGAGTTGATCGACATTCGAGGAGAGTTAGTCGATACCCGAGGAGAGTTAGTCGACACCCGAGGAGTGTTGGTCGGTACCCGAGGAGAGATAGTCGGAACTCGAGGAGAGTTGGTCGGCATACCAACCAGGAAGATCAAAGGATAACTATGCATTTAATGTGCATTAATAAAGATGACAACGCATTTAATGAGCCTTAATGTACATTTCTATTGTATTAATAGATGACAACACATAGCATACCAAGCAATTCAAGGAAGACCAACCATCATAGAAGGCTAACAATTAGATTCATTGTACGTAGACATAAATTTCTGAATGTATACAGACATTGTATCTCTTTATCTTCCATCACTATAAATACATGTATTCCCTTAGCCAAAACGGGAGAACAACGAAGAAACACCATACACCAAATACACATCCTTTCTCTCTCTACACCATATTGTGCTATTGTAAACCCCTGGAAATAAAATAACAGTGGACGTAGGCTTTATTCATAGCCGAACCACTTTAAAAACCTTTGTCTCTTATATGTTTGATGTGAATGTTTATCTTCATCTTCAACCTCATCCTCATCATTTCTGGCCATTTTAGTGGCGTCAACACTCTACATACTTTTTATTTTCTAAACCTACTCGATATAGTTTACCTATGGTCGTCCGTCGATGTGGAAAAAACTTTAACAACACGAAAATGTATTGGGAGCAAAAAAGAACAATTTAGAGGTGGCAACTTTTTGTTTGAATGGTTGTGGGAAATATTGACTACCAGTAACTTACACTTGAAGGCATATTACTCTGCCAAATATAAACTTACACTTAAAGGTATAAATCCCCTTGCTTATCTAGAATCTCTTAGCACTGCTTGTACTGTCTTTAATTTCGATCAACTAAATGGTCATCTCAATCTGAATTTGATTCTGAATGGCCGTACCAGCATCATTTTGTGTTTCTCGATTGCCAATGCTTGTTTAAATGGCTTGTCTTTCGTGTAGGAGGATGATGAAGAAGAGGATGATGATGAAGAATCACAGGTGTAATCTGCATCATGTACTTATCTTCTCATAGTGCCATATTTAATTATTCATGGTGTTTTAATATATTAGTATTGCTTTTTCGTTACGTATATAATTTAGGAATGAGGTTATTTCTATCTTGCTACATTATAAAACTGTAATGGTCGACGTACTCCAATAGATGACGAGTCACTTTAGATTACACATTTATGATTACATGTGTGTCAATGGAATAAGAATGTACTAGTCTTTGTGTTATTTACTCATTTATGATTACACATTTACGAAGGTTGATTTTGTTCAAAAGGTTCTTATTGGAAAATATGAAGATTAATTTTGGGAGAATGAAGTCTACTTTTGCAAGGAATGTAATGGAGACTACTTTTGGGAGAATAATATGTGTAGAACTTTATTGATGTTAGACTTCGTTTCAATTTTGTGGTTAAAAGCTAGATGGTTTATCTTGTACTATATTTTATTTTGGGAATGTTAATGGTTATGAATGAAAATATAATTTTGAATTGGTTTATTATCATCGAAATGTAGTGTCATTCATTTTGTCACGTGTGTTTTTGAATTATGTTTTGAGTGAAATTTGTGGGCATTGGTTCTGCATTGCAATTGGTTCAGCACACGAGTTATTACTAGTGTATTCATATTTATTTGTTTAATGAGAAACTATTTTTTTTAAAATATAATGATATCATTAACGTACTTTAACCGTTACAAACAAAAACATCTATTACAAATATATGACACTCCAATCCATTAAAATTTATTTTGTAACCGTTTTATCTGTTACAAATTCTATATTTGTAACGGGTCATAACCATTACAATTTAGTAAATCCATTATTAATACATGTGATGTGTACTGATGCCAAATCCGTTACAAAATAAATTGCTGCGGTTCAAATCTGTTACAAATATTAAATTTGTAACGGATTTTATCTCTTACAAATTTCGTTAGTAAAATAAATAACGCCAATTTTCTAACGGATTTAATCTGTTACCAATATTTTTTGTAATGGTTTTTTCCCGTTACAATTGGCCTATTTTGGTGTAGTGTTTGTGGAATATTCTTTTTCCATATATGTTTCCACTCATTATGCCACGGGAGGTTCAAGTCCCTGCCAACTTGCTCTGTATAGCAGGTGATTCTTATTAAAAATAATTTTTTGTAAAAAAATATTTTTTTTTACTAAAAATATAAAAAAATTTAGTTATTTTTCAAATATACTTCTTTTAATTGAATGAAAGAAAGTGAAAATTTAAATTTTATAAATGTAAAGGTAAGATTGGTATTTAAAATAAAAATGGAGTGAGAGTAAATGTAAGGGTATAATTGTTATTGAAAATAAAAAAGGAGTGTTGGAAGATTATGGGGAGTGCCAATAGCCGACCCCTATTTTCTAATGTGAATAGGTTCGATTTTTAACAATTGGGATATAGTAGGTTATAATTGATGTTAAATGCTTTACTCAGTTGCTTTACATTATTTAGTGATGTTGTTCCACACCATAATTTAAACTACACCTTCATAAGAGACAACCCCTTTTGTTAAGTGCGTATATTGACCCTTTTTTGACAACATCAGTAAAATAGTTATTTTACACAACAGTGTTTGTATAATTAATTCTAACATCCATTGTACCTTCCAATATAAAATACTCTTTTATAATGTCACTAAAAATTAAAATACTCTTTTATAATGTCATTAAAAAGATTAAAAAAAATTATCACTATAGATCTGAAGAATAGTCAAAAACAAAAGTAGTATACCCAATGTAAAAAAAAGGAAAAAAAAACAATGAGTTCCCTGTGTAATCACCTAACAGCTATCTCAAGCTCCCTGTGAAATGTTTTTTTTACCCACATAAAGTTTTATCAAAATCAAGAGGCAATTATTAGAAAAATGAACCGGATATCTGCTTGGAATCGAATCTGAACCGAATCTCAGCAGGAAAATGAAAAATAGATGATGAAACCAAAGAAAAAACACAATTTTTTGACATGGGAGAGGCTTGAGGTTCTTGACATGGTAACAATAATCGCCAAAAAAAACCTTTATTGCACATTAACAAATGTGTAGACTTGTAACTTCAAAGCTTCATGTCCACTCTATCACACGGATAGTCACAAAGTATATTTTTCTTCCAAAGCAAAGACTTTTTTTTCCTCTGAACGAAAAGAAGACGATACATTCACCTTATCTACCTTGGTCCGACAAGGGAGTTGCCGTCGCCTTCTTCGATGGAACATTAAAAAAACCCATAAAATCCGCCATTTTGGGTACAAACGTTCAAAGACCTCCATTTCTGATCAAAACATTTTTTCAATGAAACCCCCATTTTCGATCGAAAAGCTGACGGGTCTCGCACCATGAGGCTGGAGTTTGACCTCCGACATACCAAAACCACAAAATCATGTCATTATGAGGTTTAAATATATGGTTGAAACCAAAAAACCTTGCAAAAAATTAGCCCAACTTAAAAACTCACACCTATTGCAAAAATTCATCATGGACTGAGAGTTTTTTTTCCTTCCTCATTGTCAGACAAAACCATCTCCTATGGAACCTGTTGAAAAATCATATAAAAAACGAATATGAGAGGAAATAATGAAACAAAATTGTAAACACAGTTAATAACTTAAAAGACTAATATAAACACACACAGACAAAGATTACCTTAGAAGATATAAATCGTTAGGAGCTATAGCAGATCGTTGAGTGTGAGAAATAAGAGAGAGAAAAAGATAGATGGGTGGTGTGTGAAAGTGTGTACGAATTTATTAAAGGGGCTTCGGTAGAGTTGAAAAGAGGGCTAATAGTTAAGGGTTACCCAAATACCCAAAATTATGAATTAAAGTGATGTTTCATAAAGAGAAAAAAGGGGGAAACTAAATAATAGATGGGTATATTTGTAAAGATAGAATGATAACACTTTAGATTTGGCCATGTCACAATCTGAGACCCTTAGATTGCACCCAAAAATTTAATCTCAACCGTTGATATTTTGGAACCGTAAAACATCCTCCTCTCATATATATATATATATATAGATATATATATATATATAGAGAGAGAGATAAGATTAAGCGAGGTCCCTCAGTTTGAGGTCCCTAAATGAGGTCCAATTTTTTAAAATAGTAAAAAAAATATTTTGGGGCTGATTTTTTTTATGGTTTTTAAACATTTCAGTAGGATCATAAAAAAAATAATCAACTAAAAATGAATTTTTTTACTATTTTAAAAAAATCGATCAAACTTTATCAGTTTTTAACAGCTTAAAAACAACTTAAAAACTAACATAGTTTAACCGATTTTTTTAAAATAGCCAAAAAAATTATTTTGAGCTGATTATTTTTTTATGGTCCTATTGAAATGTTTAAAAACTAATTAAAAAAAATCAACTCAATTTTTTTTTTACTATTTTAAAAAAATGGACTTTATTCAGGATCCTCAAATTGGGACCTCACTTGATCCTTTCCCTATATATATATATATATATATAAACATACATAAAATTTTCATACATACATGATATATGAATGTATACATATATACATACATACGTACATAAAACATATATACGTACATGCATCATAAATTATATACATGTACATTTAATTTCATGTATTTTTATGTATATTTAATGAGGTGTGTTGGGGAGTTTAATTATATATATCTCTACTACTATAAAAGAGTTTAGTTGGTTTGAAACATAAAATCTCTAAAATACCCTCATTTTTTGTAAACTCCCTCTTTTATCCCCTCCTAAAATCCCCTCCTAAACCCTGATGATAGAAATTCGTTGCTTCTTATGTATGAATGTAGAAATACGAGGTCCGAACTCCTTCATCAAATCAGAGGTCCATTTCCCTTCCTTCATCTTACATATTCATCTATTGCATTCATCCATTGTATCTATTCATTGAACCTTCGTCCGTACTCTCAAATGGTGTATATAAGATGTGTCTATTTCATTCAAGTGTCCTCCTCTATTTCCTTCTTTGCTTTCGGTTATCCTTCGAAAAATAGGTATGTACTTCTACTTCCCTCTATAATTTATCAGCTGTTGTTACAAAAGTTATTGGATTTTCATATTTTTACATTGGCAAAAAATGTGATTTACAGAAATGTTATTTGTTTTTCCGGTTTTTATATTGCCAAAAAATGTCATTTTCGGATGTAAATGTAATTTTTAATAATAAGTAAATGATATTTATAAATTATTTTGAGAAATAATTTTAAGGTCCAAACTGTACTCCTAAAACTTATTTTTACTTTCAGTCAGGAAAATATAAGTTTTAACAAACTTATTGTTGTAAATGTTATTTTAAAAAATACAAGATTTATTCATATTTTTTGGAAAAAATGTAATTTTCCAAAAACTTACGGGTCTAAATGTAATTTTTAAAAATAAAAGTTTTATAGATCTTTTTAGGAAAACATGTTAAAGTTGTTTGGAATTTTATCCCAAATTTAAAATTCAGATAATATTTTCAAATTTTTTATTTAAAACAAGTATTTCATCCAAACAAATTTTATAGATTTTGATTTGTACGGTTTTCAAAAAATAAATATTTTCTACAATTAAATTAGCCTCTGCTATTAGGTCCCATATAGTTGAACTTGCACTGGATCTGGCAAAAGCGTTGAGTTACCTCCATTCTCTGATGATCATTCATAGAGACGTGAAAACAGAAAATGTGCTTCTTGACAATAAACGTACACCAAAGATCACTGACTTTTGGGTTGCCCAAATTGAGGCTTGAAATTCTGGTGAAATGACAGGCTATACTGTGACTCTTGGTTACATGGCTCCTGAGGTTTTCACTAGCAATCAATAACAGACTTTAACTGTTGTTTATGAGAACTTGAGGCCAGAGATACCCAGATGCTGCCCAAAATCTCTTGCCAATGTGATGAGGCGATGCTGGGACAAAGACCCCAACAAGAGACCTGAGATGGAAGAAGTGGTCCATTTATTAGAAGACATTGATACCTCCAAAGGTGGAGGCATGATACCGCTTCATCAACCCCGCGGTTGCTTATGCTTCTTCAGGCACGGAGGGCGTTAATTGTTACTCTCAGACCAAAATTTAGACATTTGGGGATGTTTAATTTGATATTTGTCGTTTTAAGTTCTATGTCTACGTCTGTTATGCTGATATTGGTATTGTATATCGAGATTTTTAATTTGATATTGTTATTTAAGATGGTTCCTGGAAAACCATTACACCTGTATTGACTGGAAATGCTATTAATATCCTGAAATGATGGTGAATGAAAGTTATAATTTTGCTCAGTTGCAATACCATCTGCAAGTTTTCTTCTGGTTCAAAATTTAATGTCATATTTATCAGTATTCCCTTTTTTCTGGGGGATATACTTCACATTAACTGGTCCAGGAGATACATCATGCACCCTAAATTCTTCACCATTGGCATGAGTTTCCACTGGATTATAATTATCATTCTCGGAAAAAGGATTGACATGCGTTTGATTAAAAGAGACTAAATAAAGTTTCTGGCCAACCTCGATTCATTTAATGTCATTATTGATGACTGCACTCGATTGAAGATTGATTGGAAAACAGTTCATTCTCATGAAGTGGAAAATGGGCGGAGAAAGATGGTAGATATTTGGTTTTACTTTTAGAGTTTTCTAAGGAATTAAATTCTAGCACCTGGGCAGACGCAATTCATTCAAATCCCTAAATTCTATAAACTAATCAACCCTACCAATAAATCTTATGTATAAGACCACAACGCAGATCGATAATTACAAATGCCTACATACAAATGGAATGTAAAATTGTTTTAAAACCTCATGTTATTCCATACAACCATATACGCGCTGGAATTCGTTGTCTTGGTACCTCATACTTACCCTAACAACTTACAAATAAACCTTACACACAGGGAATGCTCTTAGTATTGCAGCATTATGTTTTCTCCACACTTTGCAGAGCCATTGTTTGGAATAAGAGGGAATCCCTTGATTTTTCTAACAGATGTAAAACATTATGTTTTTATCCTAATACATTTTTTTCTAAATTATGTTAAATAAAAGTGATTGTGAAAGAATTATACTAAATGTTCGCATACTAGCAAATTCATTACATATCAGGTATTTTATCATATTGACATCAAATTGCTTTAATTTAATCATAAAATACAGTCATTTATATTTAATGTAATTCTTTGATTTCCTCTTCACTTCACTATTTTTTTTTCTCTAAACTCTTAGGTTTATTTATTTGGAAGATTATACATTTATTTTAAATCTTTCAGACACATCAATTCCCAAATTGTTACAAATGTCATCCGTTCCACCATCCAAAAATGTATCTGGAAAAACCAATACAAGGAAAAGACAGAGAATTACTTGGTCACTTCGAGCCCAATTAAATTCTTACCAATATCAAGGTTAGCGAGAAATAACTAAATTATAGTTCACGCTTAAGTAAATCGTGTTACACTTATGAAATGAATATTTAATAATACAATTACTCTCATGTTAGGGGAAACCATATATGAACCTCTCTGCTCTACGTTGCTAGAACTGGAAGCAACTCCCGATTGCCATCACTGCAATGCTAAATGATTCCAATATGAAACCCCAACATTTTGTTGTCAAAAAGGTCAAATCTCCCTCGCTGAAACTTTGGTCCCCGAGGTTCTGTTTCATCTTTTCACATCTAATACTTATGAATCAAGAGAATTTCATGCTAATATCAGAGCTTACAATAGTATATTCGCCTTCACTTCATTTGGAGTTACTCTTGACAAGCAACTAGCTTCATCAAGATGTGGTGTATATACGTTTCGAGTTCAAGGCCAAGTTTATCATCATTTACCCTCATTGGACCCCACAAACAACACCAGTTATTTCCAACTCTACTTCCACGACACTAGCAATGAGGTTCAAAACCGAATGGGAATCTTACCAACGTTATCCTTAAACGTTGATATAGTTGAAAAGCTCCTGAATGTACTAAATGAAAATCCATATGCTCAATTTTTACGACGACTAAAGGACTACCCTTCACTTGATGCACTTCAGGTTCATATGAGTAAACATGTGAACCTTGATCAACGTGTTTATAATATGCCTACATCCGATGAAGTTGTTGCAATATGGATTGAAGGAAACAATGCAAATATTCCTTTCGAGCGAGACATCATTATCGTGTCTCACTCCGGTCAACGACACCAAATAAAGCACTACTTTGGGTGTTATGACCCATTACAATACCCATTGCTTTTTCCCAAAGGAGAGGCTGGATGGCATCAAGACGTAAAGCCCCAAAAAGATAACTCATCTACCACATCTACAAACATCGAGCATTCCCTACCTGCAATCACATGTACAGAGGACATTCTCTCATCAGAGCAATAAGGTATAAATTTAACTTCAAAAATATTGTACAACAATCATTCTTAAATTCAAAATTGATTACATTTAACAATTATTCTTATTCTTCAATTTCCATAACAATACACTCTTCTAGGTGTTCGTCGAGAGAACTCATCTAAAGTATCGTGTCGAGAATACTACGCACACAAATTGCAGATCAGAAATAATAGACAATCAACGTTGTTATTCGCTGGCAAGCTACTACAACAGTATTCTGTCGACATGTACATAAAGTTAGAAACAACCCGACTTGACTTCTATCGTACGCAACAGAAAAAAATAAGAGGTGAATTATACCAAGGCTGGGTCGACATCGTCACAGCAGGTGAGACAAGAGCCAAAAAATTTGGTCAAAGAATTGTTCTCCCAGCATCATTCATTGGTGGACCGAGAGATATGCGTCGTAGATACTTGGATGCAATGGCTTTAGTTCAAAGATATGGGAAACCAGATTTATTCATCACAATGACTTGCAACCCTGATTGGAAAGAAATACTTGATAATCTTCATCCAGATCAAGTACCTCAAGATCGACCTGATCAAACATCGAGAGTATTTCGAGCTTAATTAAAGGACCTAAAAGATCAACTCTTTAAGAAACACATATTTGGAAAGGTAGAAGCACATGTACATGTAATAGAATTCCAAAAGAGAGGATTGCCACATGCTCATATTTTGGTAATTCTAGAGCAAGATTACAAGCTCAATACACCAGATAATTATGATAAATTCATTTCTGCAGAGATACCTGATGTTCATGAATACCCATTGCTTCATTCATTAGTCATCAAGCACATGATGCATGGTCCCTATGGAGAATTGAATAAAAATAACCCATGTATGATAAATGGGAATTGCAAATTTCATTACCCTCGCGAATTTGCATCATCTACTTCTCAAGGACAAGACTCATATCCTATTTATCGACGCCGAAATAATGGAAGACAAGTACGCGTTCGC
Organism: Sambucus nigra; assembly: GCA_949130495.1. Lineage (NCBI taxonomy): Eukaryota > Viridiplantae > Streptophyta > Magnoliopsida > Dipsacales > Adoxaceae > Sambucus > Sambucus nigra. Next base: position 213,599,358 of record OX422214.1, on the reverse strand, counting down.
AACAATCAATGGGTTGTTCCTTACAATCCATATCTCCTTACAAGATATAATTATCATATCAACGTTGAAGTCTGCTCAGGGTTAAAGGTTGTGAAGTACCTTTACAAGTACATTTACAAAGGGCATGATAAAGTGGTTGTTCATGTTTTATTGGATGAAAATGACACAACCACTATTGATGAGATCAAACAATTCCAAGATGCAAGATGGGTATCAGCACAAGAAGCCATTTGGAGAATTTTTGAATTCGAGCTAAATGAAATCAAGCCAGTGGTGATAAACCTTCAACTACACTTGCCAAATAAGCATACTGTCACATACGGGGAGAACCAAAACTTAAATAATGTTCTTGACAACCCAAACATTAGCAAGACAATGCTAACTGAATTCTTCAGTATGTGCTCCATATTCAACGAAGCACGTCAATATCTATACAGGGAATTCCCTGAGCACTACGTATGGAATAATAAAGCCAAAACTTGGTCTAAAAGGAAGAATAAACTCAATGCAATTGGTCGAGTGAATGGTGCAAATCCTGTAGAAGGAGAATGATATTACTTAATACTTCTTCTAAATCACATTCGAGGACCACCATCATTTGAAGACCTTCTAACTTATGATGGAATCACTTACTTGACATTTAAAGAAGCCGCCCAAAAACGAGGACTACTAGAATTAGATGATAGCATAGCTGATTGCCTCTCCGAAGCTGCCACTTTCCAAATGCCTGAAGCACTAAGAAGATTGTTCGCAATTATTTTAGTTTATTGTGAGCCCTCCAATGTGAGAAAATTATGGGAAACAAACTTTGAGTTTTTGTCCGAAGATTTTAAAAGACTACACCCAAATACATTAGTAGCACAAAAAGATTGCACATTAAATAGCATCAGCTTCTTTCTAGATTCAATGGGAAAATCGATTAAAGACTTTGACCTGCCTCTAATTAGCGGTACACATTTATCATCCAATATCACCAATCGAAGAGAAATTACCGATGAACTCCACATCGAGACACCAGAAGAAAACTACAATTTTTGTACGCATTTAAATGAAGACCAAAGACATGCGTACTTGGTTATACTCGAGAGGGTGATGTCGAGAAATTTGGGTTCCTTCTTCATTGATGGGCCAGGGGGAACGGGAAAGACATATCTGTATAGAGCGTTACGTGCTGAAATTAGAAACAAAGGTATTATTGCACTTGCTACAACAACATCAGGGGTAGCTGCTTCATTATTACCTGGAGGTCGAACTGCACATTCTCGCTTCAAAATACCTATTCTAGCCACTGAGACAAGCTTATGAAACATTCCCAAGCAAAGTGGCACAGCTGAACTCATACGCCAAGCGAGGATCATAATTTCGGATGAAGCACCGATGGCAAAGCGATTCACGATTGAAACTCTTGATAGGACATTAAAGGATTTGATGGATAGTATTCAACCTTTCGAGGGCAAGGTCATTATTTTTGGTGGAGATTTCAGACAGGTCCTATCAGTAGTACGTCGAGGGCCAAGATTGGAAACAATAAACTCTAGCATTGTGATGTCACCGCTTTGGAATACAATGCATGTATTACCTTTAACATTAAATATGCGTGCCAGAAATGATGAACAATTCAGCGAATTCCTTCTAAGAATTGGCAATGGGACGGAATCAGCAACACATGGTGATCTGATAAGTCTTCTGGATGAAATGGTCATACATCCACTAGAAAACAATGCTCCTGAAAAATCTCTCATTAACTTTATCTTTCCATCATTAAGTATCAATGCGACCTTGCCAAATTTCTTGACGGATAGAGCAATTCTTGCGATAACAAACCAACACGTTGACTCCATTAATGATATGATGATTGATATGTTCCCTGGAGAGTTGAAGAACTTAAATAGCTTTGATGAAGCTGTAGATGACACGCACAACTATTACCAAGAAGAATTTTTAAATTCTTTAATGCCGAATGGATTGCCGCCACACACATTGAAACTTAAACCTAATTGTCCAATCATTCTTCTACGGAATATAAATCCTTCAATTGGATTGTGTAATGGAACAAGAATTTTGTACAAAGGTTCTTCAGATAATGTCATACACGTGGAAATTTTAGTGGGCCAGCATAAGAGGAGAAATGTTCTATTGCCACGCATTCCATTATCACCAGCAGAAAATGAGGGATACCCTTTCCAGTTCAAAAGGAAACAATTTCCTATTCGTTTATGTTTCGCTATGACAATAAACAAAGCCCAGGGACAAACAATTGCTAATGTTGGTGTCTACTTACCAACAAACGTCTTCTCTCATGGCTAACTGTACGTTGCTCTATCAAGAGGAACTTCAATGGCAACGACAAAAGTATTTCTCCAATCTGAAAAATAAAAAAAAAATAATGTCACAAAAAATATCGTTTACAAAGAAGTTCTATTGGCATCAGGGTACAAATGAATTTATTATCCCACTCATTCACTAAAACATTTGTTACTTTAGTTCTTTCAGATTCAAAATAAATTCCTTTCTTATCACTTTACATTAATCTACTACACATACTGTCATCATCTTTTAATAGGCCAAAATCTTATTCATTCGATGGAATCATTGGAAGTCGAAATTGAGGACTACAAAATGATCAACAATCTACAACGACTCGAATCAAAGTGGAAAATTGTTTCTCAAGTCATGCGAAGAGGAAATATAGACTCTTACAAAAATTCAAAAGGGGCTGGAAGTATTTTAAAAATAATATTGATGGGTGACGAGGTACAAATTTTTCAACTCCCATTATTTACAACCATTTATATGATTATATTTTCCTTACTGTAAATTTAATCTACTAAAAAAATATACAGGGCACTAAGATTCAAGCAGTCGTATGGAATGAAGACATACAAAGACTGGAAGGGATACTTCAAATTCAGAAACAATATTCCATTACTAATGGTTTGGTGAAGGGAGTGAATGAGGCTTACATAACCGTTCATGACAAAATGGAGCTTTCATTCAACAAATACACGGAGATCGTTGAACGAGAACGTTATTTCAAATTTCCATCAGCGTTCTACAAATTCACAACCTTTGATGATTTGCTCGCTCAGACAGAGGACGATAAAGCATATGGTATTTATGACTATATATATATAATTCTATAAAACAATGGTACAATTTTTTATATTATCTTATTTCTGATTCTCAACATACAGATGTCCTTGCATTTGTTATAAATGTGAAACCAACGAGGACAATTACAAAAACATCAGACTCTTCTAAAATGCATCTGCGTGATATAACACTCCGAGATACAAAGTATGCATTCTATACTTTTAATTATCTATTCATAAAAAAACTTACTTAAAGTTTACTCTCATATTTGTCACTTTTATTCATAGTCCTTAATATAAAATTCAATACTATTATTTATTATTTATGACAGGTTTTAATCAATGAAATTCACTCTTTGGGGCGACTTAGCAGAGAATGAAGGCGAAAAACTAAGCGACTTAACAACAACATTTCCTATAATAGCAATTTCTCAAGCAAAACGTTCATCCTACGAAGGTACAATACTATTTATCATCTTAGAAACAATTAATAAAAATCATACTCACTCAAAATAAATAAATAAATTCTTTACAGGGGAGTATAGCTTGAGCAGTGTATCAAAGACTACAATTCAGATTGACCCTGATATCATACAAGCTATCGAATTAAAGCACTGGTTAGACAATTTCTTTGAAAAAACAATATTAATTCTACCCTACATGTAATAATTTAAAAAATGTCAATTACAGGTTGTCAACCTCATCATCATCCCCTCATTTCAACAAATTCTCTTTGCCTCCCCAAAAAATAATTAACAATGCGGACACAGTTTCTATTCATGACATTATTAATGGAATCCCATCTACTACCGAGGTAAGCATTCGTTTACTATGATTCACTTTTATGTTTTTAGTATCCTTGATTTAATAACATAACATATACAATTTTTGACAAACCATAGAATCTTTTTTGTTCATTCCTGGGAATGATTATGGAGGTTAGAAACAAAGAAAATCCATGGTATGATGCTTGCAATGTATGCAACAAAAAAGTCACGGTTGAAAATGGAATTGGCACATGCTTAAATTGTGGTACTTCAAATTCAAATTACACAACAAGGTAAATTAATATGTTCAACAATCTTTCAATATTAATGATAAAAATCAAATATAAAATTTAACTAATACATTATTCAAAATAATATAAGGTACTTACTTCAATTTGTCGTCCAAGACGAAGATGAAAGAGCATCAGTGACACTATTCGAGGAAGCAGAATCATTTATTGGATGCAACATTCCAAATTTCATCGCTTCTAAAGACAAGGTAATATAATTCATATTTACAGTTAAAATTCATACATTTATTAAATAAGATCGATAACATTTATGTTTACTTAACACTCATATAAATTAATTGCTTTACACAGGGATTCTGCATTCAGACTATGTTCGAAAGTTATATACGTGCATTGGGAAACTATACAGATTCTACATCAAAGGGAAATCACTTAAAGCATCTGATCGAAGGCTTGCATGTTTTGTAGCGCTAAAGGTTGAAGAGGATGAATACGCATCGAATCCAAACAAACGTCAAAAGCAACAGATTTGACGATTACATTTCAATTTTTTTTAACCTTATGCAATTTACATTTCTTATAACTTGGATTTATGGATAGTTATTTCAAATATTCAGTCGTAATGCATGACTTATAGCATAAACATAACTACATTGTTAATTACTTAACTTCCTTAACGATCCTTAATTTTATAGAGGACATTGTAATTCATACATTATTATTATTAATGATTTAATTCAGACAGACAAATATCGGAACTCGCCCACACGTGCAACGCACATGGGCACATCTAGTATATATATATATATGTGTGTGTGTGTGTGTGTGTGTGTGTGTGTGTGTGTGTGTGTCTATATAATGATATTGCATGTATAAATTATAATAAAATTATACATATACCTGAATTGATAATATTTGTTAATACATATGTGTTATATGTATATTTTATATTATTCGATATATTAATAATACATGTAGAAAATATACATGAGTATCATGCATCTATTGATTATATTTTTTTAACATATGTCTTAATATATTATATAATTTAATAATATAAATATACGCAACTTTGAGTATATATATATATATATATATATATATATTTTTTATTTATAAGAATTACACACATATTAATGTATTATGCATTTATATTATATATTAAAGTATAAATGCATTAAAATATTATGAATGAATAATTCTGAGTTAAAAAATAAAAAACAAAAGCTATAAAACAGTATTTTATTATTTCTGAAAAACTCGATTATAACACATAAATATTATAATTCGAAATTTCAAAACAGATTGCCAGAGGCAATTTTTTATTAGAATTGTATTTAAACACATAAAACAGAATTGTAATTACAAACCAATTACGCCCTAAAGGAATTTTGTCAAATTTTAAACACTAAAGTAATTTTGATATATTTTCAACACTTAGATCCACTATTTTTCTTCTTGTAGAAGTTCATGCTGGTGGTATAATAAGTGGACCTAATAGTAAATTGTCTTTAAATGTTTAAAAATTATTACCAAAGAACCTAATTATAAATTGTTCAAAAATATATGTGTGTATTCAAAAAATTGGTACCATTACATATTCAAAGGGGCATGCTATTAAATTATAACAATTTCATAACAATTTTTTATATACACACTTTCACCACATGTGAGTTATTAAAAAAAATCATTGGAAATAAACACAATATAATGATGAAAATGAATTTACTCATTGAAAACAATAAAAAACTAATGACATTTATAAATTTAAAGTCTTAATTATATAGCCCTAAGAGTTATTAATTTACATTAAATGTGCAAAAAGTTTTAATATGAAATATAATTTCGTTAAGAAGTGAAGAAATATATTATATAATATAAAAATTTATTTATAAATGTGTTCCATTGAGACATTTTTAATTCGAAAAAATGCATAACAATAGAGAAGGTAGACGCACTCCACTCGTGCACTCCTTTGCGTTTTGTCATTTTTCGGAATCCGAAAAAACACAAACAAATAACAATCCAATTTTCCAATTCGACCATTTTGTATTTTCAAGTTTGAATTTCCCTGTCAGTATCACTTTTACGTTCTTTCTGATTCTTTTGCCCTCCCCGCTTTCTCTCATCAAAATATGAAAAGATACTTCATCAGTGTGACACCCCGCCTAATTAAATATCGGGTGATCAGGCCTTAATTAAATTAAAACAGGATTTACATATGGTTCATTCTTAACATCACTGTCAAAAACCTTTTTTTTTTAACTTTACTAACCACCTAGTATTCTAAAAGTCGGTGCAAATTTTATCTTTCATTAGACAAATAAATAACCAAGCAGAAAACTAAATAAATCATTCATCACATGAAATATCTAAACCAATGCAAAAAAATGAATGAATTAAAAATCTTGTCGAATAAATCATCGACAAAAAATATTCCAATTAAATACTAATCCAATAATACAACCAAATCCAATACAAACTTGAATTGAGATAATAAATCTGAAAGGGGAAACTGTAACCAAAATAGATTCCTACCCTAGGAATGAAGAATAGATGCGTCTAATCCCAAACTCTGCAAGCATTTACCAGTTCCTCAGTTGCGTATTCCTGAAGCAGAATATCAAGACTGGCGCTCCTGTGGCTGGACACCTAAAAGGTTTTGAAAATATTTTTATAGTAAGAGTTAGTACTAAAAATATTTTGAAAATATTTAGCAAGAGTTTATCACAGTTCAAAATCTTACATATGTTACATACAGTCTCTTGATTATCCTCACCCCTTAACTATTGTGCATGCCTAAAGTTCTCTACTTAGCCCACCCAGCTGTACTACCCAAGATAACTAGACATAAGTATCAACTTCGACTATCAACATATATAAGTCCCCATACTGCCCATACAGTACGTTAATAGAACTAACATTTCTCTTACGTTAAGCATTGAAATTATCATTTCATTTATCTTCTCTTTTATTCAATTAATTATGTTTCACAACTTAATTCATTCCTTTAGGTATACACTATCTAACTGTCTACTGTCACACGTAAGTAGAATATTCACACACGCAAACACACACACACACACACACACACACACACACACACACACACACACATATATATATATATATATATATTCTTCTTATTGATATACATATAGTAATAGTGTCTCTCGAATGACCATCATGAACATAAGGGAATTAACTTTCCTACATGTTTTCACTTTCTCAATTAATTACGTTTCTCTACTTAATTTACTTTTAGGATACCACATCTACTTTCACGCACAAGTAGTATATTCTCATTTGTACATATTTTACACACTAATATATACCATTACGACATCTCTTATAATGACCACCGTTAATAAAAGGCATACTCTGCTATTAAGGCCATGTATCATTCACTACATTAAGACCATTGGTTCGATATACAGCCTCAAACCAAAAATCAAATCACAAATAACGGACGCGAACATAGTTCTAAGCCTTTGGGCTACGAACATACCTAATGTACCCAAATGAACTGTCAGTCTCACTAATACACAACACATAGTGAGTCGCCCTAAGTTCTATGTCCTGGAGCGCAAATCCTGGCCTCCCTGGAATCGACAAAGTGGGATCGCCCACGCCGCGAGAACCTCCGTGATAGCAATCAACGTATGTATGCTAAATCATAATCATCAATAATATAATTACACACACAACCTCTACATATATAATCAGTAAGTATACACACAACTTAATCATCAATATTTGTACTTAGTATATATCACTCGAAAACTCACTGTAGTTTCATTTTACGATTATTCTCACTATCGCATTTAATTGAGTATTATTCTCTACTCTAAGGGCACTAGTTACCCTTTTACGAATTTAGTAGCTAAGTCTTCTTTCACCCTTTTCTGTAATTACATTCTCATTCTTGCGAATTAATTACTTTATCGTTAAATCTCGTTTAATCACTGCCTTAATTCTCTCAATGCGACTAAACTCCCATAACTCTACTATGACCTATTACAATATAAAATATCCCTCATTATATTCTAACAATATCCCAAAAGTTTTCCTGATAATAAGTTAGGAGTTCTAAGAAAAAAGGGAGAATTCATATTTTTTAGGGAACCGAACCCATTCGCCTAGATGAACCTCAACTTCTTCGTTTTACAGGTGCATTTTTCGTGATTAATACTCATATACCTTCCATGTTTCTCCACCGAACTCCAAACCAATTGTCCCAAATCCTTCTCACATGTATTAGGACAGTTTCTAACGTAATTTTTGCATCAAAACATTACGAATAACATTCAAGAATAGATTTAACTTCTAATCCTCAAGAAAGGTTTGCATATTTTTCCTATATCATTCATCAAAACCCAGATTTTATTCGTGGACAATAACACATAATCTCTAATTTATTGTCATCTACAGATATGAAATCATTCTTCATGCAATTCCTACCCAAACATGCATTTAAACCAATCTTTTCTTCCAAGAATCATCAAAATAATCAACATAATTAAAACCCTAGTCACATGGGTATTATAACGTCATACTGATTTGCAATAAACACTTGCCTTAATAGGTGCGATATAATTTTGTGGTGGTGATGATGGATTGTTGTTCTTCTCTTCCAATCTGCACTCCTTAGATGATTTGAGTGCAAGAACAAGGTTCAATTCTTCAAGAACGCCTCCTTAAACTTTGAGAATGGTCTTTCCTCCTTCTCTAATGACCTCCCTTAGGTTTTTGTATTTCTAACCTTAGCTTATTCCTTATGGCATCTAATATAGGGTTGTAAATTTTGTAGGTCTCCAAACGTCCTTTTGCTAAATGACAAAAAATGCCCTCAATAGGTGCCTACTTGGTGTAAAATTAACTTCGGACCCAAACTATATCCCCAAGTATAGTATTTCGTCCCTTTTGGAACCATTCGTGACCTCGAAATCATCATCCGAGTCAATCTAAATATATTTCCTATCACGACCCCAATTTAGTGTCCATGCCACTCCCGAGTGAGATAAAATCTAATACACCCATATATCACTAGCTATGACGTAAATCAATAATTATCAATTATTTACTATTTACACTTAGTAAATCTTATCTCATAATATTAATTAGTATCCATCCTTTGATTAATATTTAGTAATCACATTTATTATTTAATCACATTAAATTACGCCACTCGTATAATTTAATTAAAACATTTTTCTCCCAACTAATTTTTGAATTGATTAAATTTCAACTATGCATAAATAAGGGGTATTAAATACTTCCCTCTATAAGGGAATTTCTTCCTTGAAATTAAAACATACATGCTGTGAATAACTCTAGATACTGCTCTTTCATGTCATCCTCCTACTCCCATGTCGACTCATCAATATTGTGGTGTCCCCACTGAACTCGCACTAAAGACACCACCTTAGACTGTAACTTATTCTCACTACATTCCAGAATATCCACAGTTCTCTACCCATACGAGAAGTTTGGCTGCAAATCAATCTCCTCAAGTGGAACGTGCTAGAAGGCTCTCTCGTTCTTATGTTACATCTCTATGCTAGCTTCCCTTCTTCTCGAACCTCATGACCCCCTTCATGGGAGACACCCGAACCATCACTTGGTCACCAATCTCTAACTTGATGGTCTTCGACCATATAGTATCCCACAAGATAGTTTATACCATATCGGCTCCACTATCTCTATGTTAGGAAAGCCCCCACCTTTAGGGTGTCAATTTCCATGCCGTCGGACATGTGACTCTCCTTAGCGCAAATACTGATAACAATTTCCTGACCACCCATATCAAACTTCCAGCCTTTAACCTACGGTGACGTAATTCTCATTATGTATCTGGCCTTGCAATAAAAGGCGGTTTATTCAATTTTTGCTGATGGATTATAAATCACTTTGGGTCCTAGAAATTTGTTATCCCCCCCCCCCCCCCCGTTTATCTACCAAAGGGTGCCCCGTAGATAATTAACCGCTACGAGGTACTTACGTAACTCTACTAGCCGAATTAATACTCTTAATTACTCAAAAATCTAGAATACACATATCTCGATCTTGATTTCTCCTAGGACTTAATTGTTTTCCATTTACCCATCGACTTTTAGTTGACAGGTCTAGCACGATATGTAACTCTATTCCAATTGCCTCCTGACATGTTCTATCAGAGGTGGAACTGAAGGGTTTCCTCCTAATTCACAACAATCTTGGACAACACATGGTTCCATTTCATTTTTTTTCTTCCAATTGAAAGTTGGATATCCCAAATGTTAGTTTTTATCACTCATGTTTATCAATTTCGTCACTAGGACCATCAAATTTACAATCCTGGTTGATAACTTTGGATCAACCCTTTTTCCTTCACTAAATGGTGTATTTAGAGCCAACTCCACTATGTTCCACTCAAGATCTTAATTATGCATAGACCACTCTAGGCATTTGAATAAGTGAGACTCTGCTCACTGTGTTTCAACTGCCCTAGTTTTGATAGTCCTCCTTGCTATACACATATTCGAACTGCCCCCTTTATCAAATGAATTTCAGTCCATCCTTCCTATCCACTTATTATTCTAACTGTCCCACATGCAAACATTCAACACACATATCTTCACATTCCTTTGCACCGGACGATTTAAAATCGCTTAACCTTGTTGCCCATACACCCTATAACATGTGCATATAAATGTTACAAGCGTCACATACGCAGTATATTACCTGAAACTCGGCCCCCGCACTCTTAGCATGGCTATATCATACTGGTATTACCGATTACTTAATAAATCACTATTTATTTCATCCCTATATTCCCCCACTCATCAACTAATGGTGCAAAAGTTTTCTCAGCGCTTCTTTTGCAACATTACCTAGCTCCACTGGCCCTATTTTGTAATAACTCTCAGCCCAAAGTCCTTTCCCCAGTCATTCAATAATTCTCATTTAAATCGATGCCTTACATCCGATGACATCTCTCCACTCCCAACGTTTATTAAGGATTATGCATATAACATCGCACAACAAAGCCGAAAAGAACTTTTCTCAATGCACAATTCTCTGGCCTTGTCGATCATCGTAATCCATGATTCCACAAAACATAATTAGGATATCACAAATCTTAAGATTTGCGAACTTGGTACTTTGGGAAGACCCGAGAGTCCGTTATCCGAATGCGTGACTCTGTCCCGCCGAAGGAGCCGATCTCAATGGCACAATGGAAAAAGTTCATTGACAATGAGATCGGGGAGAGACAATTGGCATCTCACCAATCGGGGAGGGAAAATCGGGAAAAAAATACGGACGTGTACTACTCCGGCCGGACATTTATGCCGAGGTGGAGCATAGGATGATGATAAGATTTAATTTTTCTATAACTACAGAAATATATTATTTTGCATTATTTTACTTTGCGGGGCCGATACTAATTTTGATTTATTTTCTTTCAGGGGACAGAGAGTGGCCTTGGGGGTAGGACACATAGGCTTGATACTTATGTGGCTATTCGGACGAAGAAGTGGAAGGATAAGGAGGTGTACCCAAGCGTTACGTACACGATTGTAAGTAATCTGATAGTTTACTTTCTGTTAATTACGTTATAATTTTTTTATTTACTTATTTTACTAATCATGTGTTTATTGTCGTTTCAGGCAAAGCTTAAGGAAGTGCATGAGTCGCAGTCTGATGCCGACAAGGCATCTTTGTCCACAGTCGCACTCAGCCAAGTGCTTGGCACTGATCGCAAGGGGAGGACAAGGGGGTGAGTTCGCGGGTGGACAAATCTAGGATCATCGGATTGGAGATGAGCGATACCGGGTTGTCTCGAATGGTGGACTTACATGACGCGAAGTTGTCCCATTTGGAGGCGATGGTCCAAGATATGTTCTCATTCATAAAGCGTTCATTGGGCGGAAATCGTAAGGATAAAGGGAAGGAGAATGTGGTGGAGGAGTAGGTGCATGAAGATGAGGATGGGGACCTCGCTGCTTCATCGCCGACATGTACGAACTTTGATGATCCACTCCCCTATTTAGCTCCTTTCGACCGACCGATGTCGACACTTGGTTGGTCGAGCGTGTTTTTACTGGACATATTTGATGGTCAGCGGATAAGGTGGGGGTTTAGGGACCCAAATACCGTCCAGGGTCTGCCAGTTCATGACGTTTGCTTCAAGACATCGAGTCCAAGGTGCTCGTCACGTATGTGATACCCGGGAAGGAGAACTCCCCCTTGTGGTTGCGTGAATAATGTGGCACGATGTATATTGCTGGGTGTGTCAATTCATATATCGTGTGTCCTACTCACCTCCTCAGAGAAAACCTTACCCCAGACATGTAGTGACAATATTTGAATTGAATTGTTTTAAGTTGTTACATTTGAATTATATTTGGATTATATCGTAATGCATATTTTTTTGAATATATATTTGCATTATCTCTATTTCATTTGGATATATGATGTTTGACATATATACTACTGGGCAGTGGCAGTGGCCATACTGCCTAACATATTTTTTTTCATTTCTGCCTAGAATTATCACAATCATTGACCGTGACAATTTTTTATTAAATGTCACAGGTTTGTCACGGTTTATGATCGTGAAAAAACTTGTCACGCTCATAGACCGTGACATGATCGTGACAATTCTAATGAACTTGTCCGGTCATTGATCGTGACACGTCCATGACAACAAAAGTTGTCACCCCGAGAGTTCTCACGGTCATTGACCTTGACAAGGCCAACTTGTCATGGTCAATGGCCATGATAATTTGACAGATTTGGTGTAGTGATTGTCTCTCAATACAGAAGTCAATTTATCTCTGCTCATGACTCTCAAGGCGTCATTCGATGCGACGCTCTCAAAATCACTAAGTTCTCAGTGCGCAAATAACAATGAGCTAAATCTCTTCACTCAATGATAACCCAATTTACCCTGAGTTACATCTGTAAAAGTTCCTATACACCGGAATTAAATGTAACGAGACAACTATACTCACTGAAGTTTACGATGCAATACAATATATTTACAGGCTCAACCCTCTTGCATGTGATTCTTTGAAAAACTAAATATTTCTCTTTGTCATAGAGAGCACGATAGTCTTACATACAGTCTACTACGGTTCAAACCCTCGGTATCCACACACAAGACTATTGTATACTTTCCTCCCATAACCCTCATAAGGAGCAAACTTACCACATAATGTAAACAACCATATAATGTAAACATTCTCTTTGTGGACACCTCTGCTCCCCTACAGATGGAACTAAATAGAGCCCCGTTACCCAATGGTAATTATGTACAAATATAGTACTATTAATGATACTTCCACTAAACTCGTTTCACAAGCGAATTTAGTGCTAACAAACGACTGTGACCTTCTCGTGTCATACAAAATAGTATCCATCCACCCTGGAATATTGTTCATATCCTCAATTGTCAATTATTGTGGTAGTTCAAGCGGTTCTTAGACATAACACTCTTGTCCCAACGGAAAACCAAAAATTTTCTTATGATTATTGCCCTTGCTCGGCCTCTTGCTCATGTCCCCTAACTCACTGTGGACAATATTCACACATGTGTTCTCACTCCTTACACATGAGACACCTCCCTGTTCCATTCCACTCTCACTGTCTCCACTGGACATGTAGGGGTTTTCCTTTTAGCAGACCTGGTAGCCTTGACCCTGATTGCAACCTCATTTGTCCCTTTAGATCCGTTGGCCCGATGGGACTCGTTGTTGGCGTTGATGGCCCTTACTAACTTCACCATATCTTGGAAGGAATTATATTACTCTTATTCATTGGAATAAACCCCTACTAGGTATACTGATTTGTATCGAATATTGCATATTTCTGCCCGTTATCTTTATGCATTCTAGCACTTTTACGGTCCTAAATGCCTATAATTATGCTCATTATCCAGATAACCTTGCATTTGAATATATACATGATTCGCAGGGGTTATTGGTGCTTTTGTAGGTATTGGAACGCTAAAAGTGAGGTTTGGTTGCATTTCAGAGAAGTTTTGTCGTCGAATGCTCCTTCAAGGGAAATTTGGTCCTTTCAAACTCACTATTTTTTAAGGAATGAAGTTACCAACATGTAGATCATCAAATTATATTTTCGTGGCCACTGACCGTGCGTCATTCTGACTCCGTGTGTGGAAGTTTTGCCCATTTTCGAAAGGTTTCGGTATTTTCTTCTACTTCAAGGGCATTTTGGTAATTTCATACTGCATAATTTGGAGGGTTTCAAAACATAATCATGTAGAGAATTGAATTAGCTTCGCGTAGATTCTGACCATGCCTTATTTTGATTCCATATGAGGGAGTTATAGTCGTTTGCGTGCAACGCATCAAAATTGGTTCAAAGAGGAAAAGTGGGCTGTCTCCAGCCCAAGGCAAATTCCAAAATCGCGATTGACCGGTCCCAAAACAGAGGTCGACCGGTCCCATCAGATATGGACGAAAATTGACTTATTTTGGGTTTTTTGGCTTGGTTTTGTTTGGGTTTTATTTTGGAGTATTAATATATGTTTGGGGCTTTTCTTTGGGGATATATTTCATTTTAGGTTAGAGAATTTTGGGGATTTTTTGGAGCTTCCCTCTCCTCATTTCCATGGGTGATTTTCCCACTTTGTAAGTTAATATTACTATTCATTATCTTTAAGCTTTGTACTTAGTTGTTTTAGGTTAATTTCTTTGTTGTTCTTTACTTTCTTGCCTAGATAAATTAGTTTAGTTTATTAATTAGATTAATCATGTGTAGTGAGTAGTTACATAGAGTTTGGGTTGTGTGTCCGCCATTGATGGGCGTTGAGCTCCGAAAATTAGGTTTTGTGTAAAATTGCATTTAATTGAAACCTCGTGTATTAAAGTCGGATTATAATGCGTTTAACTTTCTTTGTCATGCAACGTTAGTTTTTATAGCGGTAATCCGAATTTAAGACGCGTGTGACCATTTTCTGTTAAATGTTTAATCTCGCAACTTTGGATTAAATTCCTTATTGTGTGATGTTTATACTTAATTTAAAATGCTCGATTAAATGTTTTCCAACCGAAATTCTAATTATTAGTTGTTTAGCCCATGGCGGTGACACGATCCCGACTCTCGTTTTATTAATTCTAGTTTAGACTTAACTTCTTAATTTTTCCCTTTTCTTTATTTCCAAGCTATCACCTTTTACACTTTTATTTTAGGAATATTAAATCCTATAAATTCTAGCAACTCTTCTTTGTGGATTTTCGATACCCGACTTACCGCTATACTTGTATCACAAGTGCAGTCGTAATTTAGGTTTTTGTATTAAGGCGATGAACAAAAAACAATGATCGGCATTTGGCGCGACGCTACTTTTCACCCTTAATCAAAATGGCGTCGTTGCCGGGGACGAGTTTGTTTTAGACTTTATTTGATTTAGTATTTCATAGTATTTTCTTTTTATTTGTATTATTTGCTAATATTTTGCAGGACTTCCACATTTGAGCACTTAGAAAACGCTCGAATTTTTCCCGCACGCACCTACTTTGTGGAATTAGCCACTTGAGCCACTTTTGGGGGTAAGATGTCTTATTCCAATTCTTTCGGTAATCCTTATCGTAATTCTCAAAATTCTCGCAAGCCTATGACTTTCGGTGAATACTTAGCATCCCAAAGTGTAACAAATTCAAACATGACTTTGGGCGAGTATAACGAAAGTCAAAATTTGGGTTATTGGAATTTTGATGATGATGATAATGATTTTGGGCCTTTACCTCCTTATAATAGGAATTTTGAAACGAATTGCAATAGTTTTCAAAATTTCTATAATAATGAGTTTAAGTTTAAGTCCGATGGTAATTTTCAAAGTTCCTATTTTCATGCATCCGCACCTCGATCCATGACATTTGGTGAGGGTTTGCGTATGTATGAGAATGAGAAAATTGAAAATCATTATCTGGAAGAAAATCGTTCGTGGGAACATGAGTTGGATTTATTATTTGAGTCCGATGACGATTTTGCTTTCGAGACTTTCGAAGTCGAGGAATGTTTTGAACCAAATGAGGTACTTGTGCCTTCTTTGGAACAAACCATTCTAGACTTCGCCCATTGCGTAATAGATATTGAAAGCGAGGACGAAAATGACGTAATATCTATTTGCAATGAAATGATTTCTTCTTTGGCCCCCAAAGAAGAACATTTCATTGAAAATGATATTATTTCATTCGAAACTCAAACTTCATGCGATGATGATTCATCGCATGAGTTTGAATTTTTTTCATCCCCATTTTCATTCTCTATTATCCCACCGGAACAAGTAACCGATGATTCGGTTTCAAACTTTAATGTTTTAAACCCTATCGCCGATGAGGAGTACTTGCTCGAGTCTCCCTCCACGATCGCATCTTTGCCTTTGTGTGCACCACCTCCCATTCCAACTTCAAAATCATTGGGAGGATATTCAGCTTTTCTCGGTCCCTACTTATTTTTGTCACCCGTTCAATCCAAACCCCCCATCGTCCCTCCAAAACTTTTAATTGCTGATGGTTCCTTTCTTCCGTCTTACACATGCCTTCCGTTGTTCAAACGGAATTCATATTTTTTGGAAGGCATGCTTGTATGTGAGGGTACACCGTTGATCCTCCAAAGTCAAATTTTATTTTGGGTGGACCCTCAACTATTTAGACTTCTAGTGTTCAGTTAGTGTGAATCCTAAATAGTAGGTTGTATATAGTTAGCTTTCTTTCTTTTTATTTTTTCTTTCCTTTTTAATTTAGTTTAGTGTAATTAGTTAACTTTTTGTTATTTGTTTTTTCCATGCTCGGTACTAACTTGTTTTGCAGATTCTTTGGACTTGTTCTTATGGGGATCACTCCAATTTTGGGTAATATCGCTATTTTACTTTCTTTGACTTGGTTCTTAATTTACATTGAGGAAAATGTCAAGTTTTAAGTTAGGGGGCGTGGGATATTCTATCCATTCATTAGTGGTGTCCATGTTTTTGCTCACATGTTAGTTTATAAGTATGCTTTTCTTAGAAAAATTCAAAAATTTCAAAAATATTTTCTTTCTTTTTTCTCCTTTTTTGGGCCTTTTGCCTTTGTTTTCGATGATAAATTTCAATAATTGCCCGATCCAATTGACAACCCAATGATGCATGTTCTCAATTTTAGAAGTTATTAGACTTTAGTCTCGATTAGTGATATTGTGAATAACTTCATGAATTAAACTTTAATCCCATGAGCACGGGCACCATTCTTGCTATATTGATTTGGTTTAAGATTTAATAACTCGGTAATCTTTTGTTGCATTGTATATACTTACACCGAGTAAGCTTTGTACCTTTCATCGTTTGTGAGTGTATACACTATTCTTTCCTCTTTGAAAACGTTGAATTCGTCGGTAATTTCACTATTCTTTCATTTAAACGTTCATTAATTGAGTTCATACTTCAAATGTTTTACTTGATCATGATTTTCATATATTGTTTTTATTCAAGAATTGCGTAAACTTTTGGAAATGATCATAGGCGATCTTTGTTATATCACCCATAGTAGCCTTGACCTCTCCCTTATATGTTTACCATCGTTAACCCCTTTGAGCCTAAATATAGCCTTTCGTTTCATAACCCAAAATCCCATAACCAACTCTAAATTGGATTTTTAGTCCATACATACACTTTCCATACCTTTGTTTGGAATGTTACTTGCGATTGACTGATGATGTTATGATGTCGGTTGCAATTTCGACATATGAGAGTTTGAAAAGTAAAGTAAAGAAAGATTTGAGAAAGTTAAGAAAAAGATAAAGCAAAAAGCAAAAGAAAACAAAAGAGAAAATGAGAAAAAGAAGAAAAGAAAAAGAAAAAGAAAGTTGTAAATGTTGTATATAGTTCAATAAGCTTTGATTACTCTCCCCGATGATATATCTAATGCCTTTTTGGAACTTGTTTTCCAAATTTGATATTTCTCGCATCTTCCCATTATCCCGAGTTTTCATTCCGAACACTTTGAATCCGTACATACATTCCTTCATTTCGCACCTTAGCCATACCTACATTATAACCCTATACAAGTCTTATGTGATCTTAGGTTGATGTAATTTAAAAGTCATAATAGTTGTGATAATCTGTGAAAATGAATTTCGCCTCTTTTAGTGTGCGGGATCCTTTCATTGAGATTACATTTTTCAGTTTATATATAGCGTTCTTCTTTTGTGACATGTGCGCGGCCTAGTTTCCATTTACATTTACTCTTTAGCCCGCATATTCCGTGTGTTACCTCCCTATTTCAAATGAATTTCATTTGATGAGTGTAATACCCATGAGGATTGAATATATGCTTGCTTTAATGTTTATCCGGTTTATATATTTTTTTGCCAAATCACACTTTGCATGCTCTCGCTCCCCTCCAACATTTTAAGGTTTCAAGTCTATGAGGTGCATTCTATAATGTTAATGATTAAAACTTTTGTGCGAATTCATTCACTTTGCTAATAATGCATATGAAATCTTTTTCGCTTTTATTGGGCTTGTCGCATGTTGGTTTGGGCATTTTTTGAGGAAACTATATGATGTTTGTGGGTATCATCCCTGAAAACCTTCACGAGATGACACTCGTCTACTAGGATAACCTAGGGGTTTAACGGCTTATTGCATATGCTAAATGCGTTTTTGTTCCCTACGAAAGTGGCAAATATATTTCGATGCATATATGTGTTTTGTATTTCCTTCTGTGGACTAGTTTGGTTTGTTTCATCACTAGGGACTAGCAATGTTTAAGTTAGGGGGTGTGATTCGTATTGAATATTGCATATTTCCGCTCGTTATCTTTATGCATTCTAGCACTTTTACGGTCCTAGATGCATGTATTTATGCTCACTAACCAGACAACCTTGGATTTGAATATATACATGATTTGCAGGGGTTATTTGTGCTTTTGTAGGTATTGGAACGCTAAAAGTGAGGTTCGGTTGCATTTCGGAGAAGTTTCATCATCGAATGCTACTTCTAGGGCAATTTGGTCTTTTCAAACTCAATATTTTTTATGGAATGAAGTTATCAACATGTAGATCATCAAATTACCTTTTCGTGGCCACTGACCGTGCGTCATTTTGACTCCGTATGTGGAAGTTATGCCCATTTTCGGAAGGTTTAGGTATTTTTTTCTCCTTCAAGGGCATTTTGGTAATTTCATACTGCATAATTTTGAGGGTTTCAAAATAGAATCATGTAGATAATTGAATTAGCTTGGCGTATATTCTGACCACGCCTCATTTTGATTCCGTATGACGGAGTTATAGCTGTTTCCGTGCAACATGTCAAAATTGGTTCAAAGAGGAAAAGTGGGCTGTCTCCAGCCCAAGGCAAATTCCAAAATCGCGGTCGATCGGTCCCAAAACAAAGGTCAACCGGTCCCATCAGATATGGACGAAAATTGACTTATTTTGGTTTTTTTGTCTTGGTTTTGTTTGGGGTTTATTTTGGAGTATTAATAGAATGTTTAGGGATTTTCTTTGGGGATATATTTCATTTTAGGTTAGAGAACTTTGGGGATTTTTTGGAGCTTCCCTCTTCTCATTTCCATGGGTGTTTTGCCCACTTTGTAAGTTAATGTTACTATTCATTATCTTCAAGCTTTGTACTTAGTTGTTTTAGCTTAATTTCTTTGTTGTTCTTTACTTTCTTGCCTAGATAAATTAGTTTAATTTATATATTTCTTGTTTTGTTTATTAATTAGTTATTTAATTAGATTAATTATGTGTAGTGAGTAGTTACATACAGTTTGGGTCGTGTGTCCGCCATTGATGGGCGTTGAGCTCCGAAAATTAGGTTTTGCGTAAAATTGCATTTAATTAAAACCTCGTGTATTAAAGTCGGATTATTATGCGTTTAACTTTCTTTGTCATGCAATGTTAGTGTTTGTAGCGGTAATCCGAATTTAAGATGCGTGTGACCATTTTCTGTAAAATGTTTAATCTCGCAACTTTGGGTTAAATTCCTTACTGTGTGATGTTTATACTTAATTGAAAATGTTCGATTAAATGTTTTCGAACCGAAATTCTAATTATTAGTTGTTTAGCCCATGATGGTGACACGATCCAGACACTCATTTTATTAATTCTAGTTTAGACTTAACTTATTAATTTTTCCCTTTTCTTTATTTCCAAGCTATCACCTTTTACACTTTTATTTTTGGAGTATTAAATCCTATAAATTCTAGCAACTCGTCTTTGTGGATTTTCGATACCCGACTTACTGCTATACTTGTATCGCAAGTGCAGTCGTAATTTAGGTTTTTGTATTAAGGCGGTGAACAGAAAACAACGATCGGCGTTTGACGCGACGCTACTTTTCACCCTTAATCATATACCCTTATATAATGCTTCATAATCATCGTTTAATCCATCTTACTCACGTGGATCCCTACTTCGGGAATCGCTGATGTAAATATATAAATATATGACCTTAGTGACATCAGCACTAGTCATCCTATTCGGACTTCACATCCATGTTTGTGTATCTACAAACGAGTCCATTATCATCTCACAAACCCTTTTCATCACTCTTCGTACCCCCTTCGCCGATTACGAAGTTTGCTAAGCAAGTCATCATCTCTCTTAAGATCAGTCTTTTTCTACCTCCCTTATGATGAATATCAAAACTCCAATCGTATCTCCGTCAAAACATCAGATGTAAGACCTTACAATCCCATATCCCAAGTTGTTCAATTAATCCTATATCCACTTCCTCGTATGGGCGACTCACTCCTATCACCACTATGCTACTCCTATAAGTAAGAATTTAGCCCTAAATTTAGTCATGGGTGTCGTTGCACTCCACCTTGAACTTTTTTCTTTGGATTAATTCTATCCATCGGTTCATCACACTTCTTTTCTTTCCCTAAATCTTATAGGTGACTCTTCGAAGGAGTCCCCCCGACTCTCCCTTTGCCTATAACGATGGGTGAGTCTGAAGTTGTGTAACCATTTTCTACGATGGTGTTTCGAGAATTACTATCCCTGCTTGATTATCTTATTGCCACTTATTTGAATAATAATCGTGGTGACTTCTATCGTAATCACCGTTATTAGAATACTCTCTGTCTTTTGCCTCTCCTCTCCTCCTGTAATCCTTCTAACGGCCCTCGCTGGTCGTCAACCGAACTGGTATACAAATCACATCAACTATTCTTAATAGAAGGAGAACATAAGTTGCAAACGCAGAGGAAAACAACAATCCTATCATAAGGCTCTACATCAAAGAACGCTAAACTGAAACGTGAAAAGCCACACAGACCTTAAGGACTCTATAACCTTATGCTATGATACCATCCGTGACACCTCGCCTAATTAATACCCGGTGATCAGGTCTTTATTAAATTAAAACTGGATTTACATAAAGTTCATTCTTAACATCACTATCGAAAACCTTTTTTTCAAAACCTAACTAACCACCTAGTATTCCAAAAGGCGGTGCCAAATTTTATCTATCATTAGACAAATAAACAACCAAGCAAAAAATTAAATAAATCATTCACCACATGAAATATCTAAACCAACGCACAAGAAATGAATGAATTAAAACTCATGTCGAATAAACAATCGGTTTAAATATCCCAATGAAATAGTAATACAGTAATAAAACACAATCCAATACAAGCCTGAATTGAGATAATAAATCGAAAAGGGCAACACGCCCAACTGAAACTGTAACCAAAAAAGATTCCTACCCCAGGGATGAAGAATATATGCGTTTAATCCAAAAATCTGCAAGCATCCACCTGTGCCGCAGCTGCATATCCCTGAAGTAGAATATCATGTATGGCGTCCCTATGGCTGGACACCTAAAGGGTTTTGAAAATATTTTTATTGCAATATTTAGTACTCAAAACATTTTGAAAATATTTCGCAAGCGTTTATCACAATTCAAAATCGGTTATTGATTACACATGTTACGTACACTCTCTTGAGTATCCTCACCCCTCAATGATTGTGTACACCTAATGTTCTCTACTTCACCCACCCAACTGTACTACCTAAGTTAACTAGACATAAGTATCAACCTGGACTATTAACATCTATAAGTCTCCATAACACTCATACAATACACTAATAAAAGTAAGATTTCTCGTATGTTAAGCATTGAAATTATCATTTCATTTATCTTCTCTTTTATTCAATTAATTAAGTTTCACAACTTAATTCATTCTTTTATATATACACTATCTAACTTTCTACTGTCACACATAAGTAGAATATTCACACATACACACGCATATATATATATATATATATATATATATATATATATATATATATATATATATATATATATATATAGTGTCTCTCGAATGACCATCACGAACATAAGGGAACTAACCTTCCTACATGTTTTCACTTTCGCAATTAATTAAGTTTTTCTACTTAATTTACTTTTAGGATACCACACATAATTTCACGCCCAAGTAGTATATTCTCATTTGTATATATTTTACAAACTAATATATACCACTACGGCATCTCTTATAATGAACACCGTTAATAAAAGGCATATGCATCTATCAAGGTCATGTATCACTCACTAGATTAAGACCATTGGTTCGAAATACTACCTCAAACTCGAAATCAAATCATAAACAATGGAGGCGAATATAGTTCTAAGTCTTTGGGATACACACATACCTAACGTACCCAAATGACCTTCCAGTCTCACTAATACACATCCCATAGTGATTCGCCCAAAGTTTTATATCCTGCGACACAAATCCTAGCCTCCCATGAGTCGGTAAGGTGGGATCACCCACTGCGCGAGAACCTCCGTGGTAGCAAGCAGCGTAGGTATGCTAACCATAATAATCAATCATATAGGTACACACACAACCTACATATATATAATCAGTAGGTAGTCACATAACCTAATCATCAACATTCGTACATAGTATATATCACTCGAATACTCACCGTACTATCATTTTACGATTATTCTCATTATCGCATTTAATAGAGTATTGTTATTGAATCGTATCGAATCATGTATTTAATTACCCTCGAACTTATGCATTTTAGCCCCCTTGGGTACTTTAATGTCAATAATTATGCTCGTTAATCATACAACCTCCTTTTTATATGCTAACATGTTATTTGAGTTATCATTGAGTGTTTATAGGTATTAAAGTGCTATATGTGGAGTTTGGATGTGTTCCGATAAAGTTTCTTCGAAGTTCGCACATTCAGGGGCATTTCGGTAATTTCACACTTAAGAATTTATGTCCGAAGCATCCACGAAAGTTATAGCTCTCGGGTCAAGCTTCACGTGGCTACAAACGGTGCTCGAATCGGAGTTCGAATGAAGAAAACACAGATCTTTAATTGGAGAAGAATTATAAGTTATTTAATTTAATATTCGATTAATATATTAACAATTTGTTTAATTCCCTCCATATCCTTTTCTCTTTCACTTTTGCAGCAAACTTCATTCAGAAAATGGCGATTTTGGATTTTGGATCGAGTTTTGGCCACACTCAAAGTGAGGACTTGGATCCGAAATTGGAGCATGATTTTTGACCCCACACGCATATGGGTCGTTGTCCTTTGGTCAATTTCACGAAATGGGCCTTGAATTTACACCATGGAAGGTCATCAATGGTGGGTGTTTTACCATCTCCATTTATGGACTTTGGTCCATTATTGGAGGTCTCGATTTTGGCTTCCAAGAATCATTTGGGTCTCGGCTTATACACAATCGTTGGTCTCGAAATTTTCGTAGTTGATCCAAATCACAGGGCCATGGAATATCTCGATTTTTAGAAGTGGTGCGCAAGTTTCATCAAGACCGCTACTTTTCTCCCTCAATCAAAATGTCACCATTGCCGGGGAATTGTTGTTTTAGAATTTATTTGATTTAGTATTTCGTAGTATTTTTTTTTATCTATTTGTATTTTTTGTTAACAAGTTTTGCAGGGCTTCAACATTTGAGGGCCAAGAAATGCTCGAATTTTTTTCGCCCGCACATTATTTTGTGGAATTTTCTATCTTGAACTATTGTTGGGGTAAGAATGTCTTATTCCAATTATTTTGGTAATCGTAGTGATAATTCTCAAAATCCCCCTACCCCTATGACTTTTGTTAAATACTTAGAGTTCCAAAAAATTACAAATTCTAAAATGACTTTGGGTGAGTATTATGAAAGTCAAAGTATGGGTTATGGAAATTTTTGGAATAATTATTCTAATGTTGGGACTCAAGATCCTTATGATAAGAAATTTGAATCAAATTGCAATAGCTTTCAAAATTCTTATAATAAAGATTTTGATAGTTGTTCCAAGGATAATTTCCTAACTTTTCATTATAAAGAATCCGCTCCTCGGCCTATGACTTTCGGCGAGGGCTTGCGTATGCTTGAAAATGAAAAACTTTAAAATCTTTATCGGGAAGAAAATGTTGTTGGGAGCATGAGTTAGATTTATTATTTGAATCTGATGACGATTTTTCTTTCGAGACCTTTGAAGTCGAGGAATGTTTTGAACTAAATGAGGACTTTGTGCCTAGTTTGGAACAAACCATTCTTGACTTGGCCCATAGTATAGTAGAGAATCAAAGTGAGGATAAAATGGATATAGTATACATTTGCAATGAAATGATTTCTTCTTTGACCCCCAAAGAAGAAAGTTTCATTGAAAATAATCCTTTCTCCTTTCAAATTCAATATTTAACCGATGACAACTCATCTCATGAGATTGAATTTGTTTCCTCCCCATCTTTATTCTATTCTGTCACACCGATGCTAGTAGTCGATGAATCGGTTCCAAACTTTATAGTTTCAAACCTTTTCACCGATGAGGAGTACTCTCTCGAGTCGCCTTCCATGAAGGCATCTTTACCCTCATGTGCGCCACCTCCCATTCCAACATCAAAATATTTGGAAGATAATTATATTTTTCTTGGTCCCCATGTGTATTTGTCACCTGTTTTATCCAAATCTACCACCCTCCCTCCAAAAATGTTAATTGGGGATGGTTCATTTCTTCCGCCTTACACATGTCTTCCGTTGTTCAAACGAAATTCCTATTTTCGAGAGGCATGCTTTCAAGTGAGGGTACACCGTTTATCCTCCAAAGTCAAATCATTTTTTGGGTGGACCCTCAAAAATTTCAACTTCTATTTTATATTTAGGTAGAAGTTAAAACGATAGGTTGTAAATAGTTAGTTTTATTTTATTTTCTTATTTTACTTTTTACTTATAATCTAGTGTAATTAGTTAAAGTTTATTTCTTTCTTTTGTTATTCCTGGTACTAACATGTTTTGTTGAATTATTGGACTTGTACTTTCTCGAGATCGCTCCATTTTGGGTAATATCGCTATTTTCCTCTTTTTAACTTAGTTCTTAATTTACATTTAGGAAAATGTCAGGTTTTAAGTTAGGGGGTATGGGATATTTTAACCATTCATTGGTAGTTTCTTTGATTTGATTATATGTTATTCCCAAGCATGATTTTCTTGTGAAAATTTAAAAATTTCAAAAAGATTTTCTTTCTTTTTTTCTTCTTTTTGGGTGTTTTGCCTTTATTTACGACGATAAATTTTAATAATTGCCCGTTCCAATAGACAACTCAATGATGCATGTTCTCGATTTAGAAGTTATTAGACTTTAGTCCTCAATCATTGATATTATGAATAACTTCATAAATTAAACGTTATCCCATGAACAGATGCACTTTTCTTGTTCTATTGATTTGGTATAAGATTTTTATAACTCGATAATCTTTTGTTGCATTGTATATACTTACATCGAGTAAGCTTTGTACCTTTCGTCATTTATGAGTGTATAAACTATTCTTTCCTCTTTGAAAATGTTGAATTCCTCGGTAATCTCTCCATTCTTTCATTTGATCGTTCATTAATTGAGTTAATTCTTGAAATGTATTACTTGAGCATAATTTTCAAAGGTTGTTTTGACTTGAGAATTGTGTAAACTTTAGGAAATGATCGTAGGCCATTTTATTATATCACCCATATTGACCTTGACCTCACTTTATATGTTTTCCCTCATTAACCCCTTTGAGCCTAAATACAGCCTTTTCATTTCATAACCCCAAAATCCCATAACCAACTCCAAATTGGAGTTTTATACCATATATATCACCTTACATACCTTTATTTGGAATGTTACTTGGGATTGAATGATGTTAGCATTTTGTGGTTGCAAGTTAGGCAAGCGAGAGTGAGATAAGTAAAGAAAAGAAAGAAGTGAAAAAGAGAAGAAAAAGAGAAAGAATAAAACAAAAGAAAACAAAAGAAAAAAATGACAAAAAGATGAGAAGAGTGCCCTTACGTTCAAATAAGGAAGTTATTTAGTTAAACTCAGTTTTTATCAATTAAGTCCTAAACATGCATCTAGGTGTGATTGATGATGATAAAATCAAGCAAGAACATTCAAACACACACAAATGAGGAAAAATCCCCCCAAAGGGCAAAACCTTTTATTTTCACTATAAATTTGTAAGAAAATGACTTACATGAATTACAATTAAAATATGTGACACAGAAATACCCTCGGGTGTCGGTTCTGATATCATCGACTGGAACTATCCCTTTCTAGTTGGGCAGCAATGAAGAAGAGAACGACTTCATTACAAATTACTCCTGATGAGATCGCGCGACATGCCTATCTCGCGCAAACTACATTCAAAGTTGTTTGAGCGAGCTCATCGTTCAAGGCACTTCGCTTCTACATTTAAAAAAATTATGCTTTTGATAAAAAATTAATCGAGACTTCAAAAATAATTTTCAAAAAAATTTCCCAAATATTTATGCAAATATTAAAGCTCCAATAAACCATTTTACCAATAAAGTGTAATGGAGTAGTGGAAATGAGCTGAGCAGAACGTCGTATGTAGCATGATGCACGTGAAGATAATGGATGCATTGAATTCAGATAAAGGCCGTCGAGGTTGATCGTGTTGACGTGCCAAATGTAGCGGTATCAGAAATACAAACTGTGATCTAGGAGAAAACAGAAAATTCCTAGATTCTACCCTGGACATTTATACAATTATGTCCTTACAAATCTCCCCCTATGTTTATGACGTTACATACATAAAAAATCCGAATTATGCAATCAAATGACATATAAGATAATATCCCCATTAAACCCTCAAACCGAGAATACAAAATGACATGTCTTCCAAATCTTCAGATCTTCAGAAACTTCCAAAGCTTTTCTCATCAGGGCGTGTAATAAAATAATGAGCAATGTTGTACCTACACACATGAGATAAAGCAAATACCCGTGAAAAGCAACAATTTGAAATACAATGATATGCAAAAATTGATGATCAATTAAGCTTAAGCAAATCATTAATAAATCAACCAAACACCAAAACAATTCTCCCCTATAATTTTTCTCCCCCTTTTTATGATGTCACCAAATAGACATATATAAGAAGCATAAATGAATGCACATGGAGAATGACACACGGGAATAAACTGCTATTTTTGTATTTTTCAAAATTTTTACACATAATATATAACAAAGAATCACACCATGAAAGAACACAAAAACAACCAAGTCGATGATGGCGTAAATCTAGGGGTGTGATTAAATTCGATACGAAAATCAATGCATACAAACATGACATATGTGCACGATGAATATAGGATACTCCTAACGAATGAACTCAAACTCTTTCTTTGGTGTAAAAAGGTGGTTATATGAGACAATGACTCAATCAAATCAACAAATCAAAGATCAAAGTGATTTTCACACCAATAACGTCCAACACTATTTCATTCTTTTTCAGGACTTTCAGAGAAGTGAAAATCCGTTTATATTCTCCAAACAAACTCCCTCAGATATATATTTTGAATAGAGGCGTTCTAAATTCTCAAACTTTGGAGAATTGATGGTGAAACCTAATGGCCCATATTTGGCATATATTACTTTTTATTGCTTTTAAATTTTTTCGAGCTCTTTTAACCTGTTTGGACCCCGAATAATAAAATTCCTCAATTTTTTAGGTCCTTTTTAACGGTGGCTTAGAATCGCAAAGGCTAAGAGAACCTTTCGCAGCCCTTCCCCATTTTCAAATAAACACACAGTCTCACCAAAATGATTTTTACATGCATTCCAATCTTGTCAAGTTTTATCGCATATGGTTAGTTGTATAAACAAAATTGAGATGGAAACACTCAAGCCAATATGTGATAGACAAGTACAATAATCAAATAAAGCCATGCATGTGTGCTATAAAGGAGATAGGAGTCAAACATGTAGGAATATATCACTAATTACATCTCCAAGACTCCAAACAATGTAAAGCACATGAATGAAATGATGTAGCGTCTCAAATCTCTATCAAACAGTCACATGGATAAATGGAATGAAATTGTGACTCGGCTATCTTCAATGCTCATCCATAAAAAGGTGCAAATAAAATACAAAAATCTTTTTGGATTTTTAAAAATTTTTGTAAAACGAAAATCTTTTTGATTTTTTTTTTATAAAAAATAAATAAATATATGTACAACAAAGCAATAATACGTATAACACAAACTAGAAATAGGAAGCATATGATATGAACATGAAAAAAATCATCCTATTCTAGACACAGACCAACCCCTCAGTCAACTGTGCAAATACCCAAAGACTTCCTAAGACTCTCAAATCTAAGGGCATCTAAAGGTTTTGTGAATATATCGGCAAACTGACGGTCGGTGGGAACGAAACTCAGGCATACGACATTCTTCTCAACTAACTGACGTATAAAGTGCTCGCGTATCCTGATGTGCTTTGTGCGCGAATGCTTGACTGGATTGCGGGATATGTGTATCGCGCTCGTGTTATCACAGGAGATGGTCATGGTGTCCTGTGAAATCCCATAATCCTCCAGCATCTGCTTCATCCACAAGAGTTGCGTTCAACAACTCCCGACGGCGATGTACTCAGCCTCCGAAGTGGATAAAGAGATGGAGTTTTTCTTCTTGATTAACAAGGAAAAAAAGCAGAACTAAAATAGAAACACCCACCAGAAGTGATCCTACAACCATCTACATCCCCAGCCCAATTGGCATCAGAATAGGCGAACAAACGGTCATTGGTATCAAAGGAATACCAAATACCATATGAGAGATTCCCACTAACTTATTTGATAATACGTTTTAGAGCGAGTAAGTGTGACTTTTTTTAGGACGCCTGATATCGCGCACGGACTCCAACACTAAAGGCGATGTCAGGATGACTGACAGTCAAGTAGAGAAGACTACCTATCATACTCCGATACAAGGTTTTCTCTACATCTTTGCCTGAAGTGTCCTTACTAAGCTTGGTAGTGGTACTCATAGGTGTAGTGCATGCTTAGCGGATTCTAACCCAAATTTCTTCACTAAGTCTCTAGCTTACTTAGAAAGTAAGCTCACCAACCATGCTCATCTCAAACTCACTTTTCATCTCCTGATTAAAGTGATGAGCATGTTGGGAGCATGTGGATCCAAAGACTATGTCATTCACATAGACCTGGGCAACCAAAATAGCATCGTCATCTATCCTGACGAACAATGTCATATCAACTCCCCCTCTCTTGAAGCCACGGGCTAAGAGATAGGAAGTAAGACTTTTGTACCAAGCATGAGGTGCTTGGTTCAAACCATACAAGGCTTTCCTCAGATAATAGATGTGCTCCGGGTTCTTAGGGTCTTCAAACCCTTTTGGTTGTTCCACATAAACCTCCTCCTGTAGAATTCCATTCAGGAAGACACTATTGACATCCATCTGATATAACTTAAAGCGCAGATGGCATGCGATGGCGAGTAGTAAGCGGACGGACTCAAGCTTCACAACAGGAGCAATTGTCTCCCCAAAGTCTACACTTTCTATTTGTGTGTAGTCTTGAGCGACCAACCTAGCCTTGTTTCGGATTATGGTACCATTTTCATCCATTTTATTCTTGAAAATCCATCTGGTACCTATCACATTAGTCTCACTAGGTCGAGGGACAAGTTCCCAGACATTATTCTTTTTAAACTGAAGCAACTCATCCTGCACAGCAGATATCCTATATTTATAAAGGTTCTAAAAGGCACG
This sequence comes from Sambucus nigra, assembly GCA_949130495.1. Classification (NCBI taxonomy): domain Eukaryota; kingdom Viridiplantae; phylum Streptophyta; class Magnoliopsida; order Dipsacales; family Adoxaceae; genus Sambucus; species Sambucus nigra. The sequence goes on along the minus strand of OX422214.1, from coordinate 213,569,191 downwards.
AGGCATGGTCGAGGTGTAGAGGTCAAGCCTCAAGCCTTAGGAGCCTAGGCGCACCTAGGCATACAAGGCATTTTTTTATTTTAATTATTCCATGGCTAGTAATATAATAAAATAGTACATACCTTAAATTTTGAAAATATATTCATATGTTTGGTTGCCATCTTTCTCATATTCATGCTCCATAACCAATATTTGTCAACTAATCCTTTGTTTTTTTTTAAAAAAAAGTGTGCCTTAAGCCTTTTACCAAGAATAAGGCGTAATAAGGCGTAGGCGATGCATTTCTCTCAAGCCTCCAGACTAGGCGGAGCCTTAGCAGGCCTTTTAGAACAGAGGTATTTATCCTTGAGTGCTACTTTGTGATTCTTGGGCTCAACTTTGGACGTGTAGCAAAAATGGCTAACAACATTCTCGAGCTGAGCACGAGTCTTGACCCCTAGAGTGGGATCACCAATAATGGGAGAAGGGTCATGACTCTTGCGAACCCAAGCAGGTGTGTCCCCTAACACGGGAGTAGGGTCCACAGAGTGTGGGTGAGGTACAAGTAAATCACTTCCAGAAACATCCTGATCCTCACACTGAAGGCTAGAATCAATAAACGCCGAAGGTTCGTCATCTTGCACGGTGACGTTTATTGACTCCATAACCTTAGAGCTCTTCAGGTTAAAAACCCGGTACACTCTACTATTTAATGAATATCCTAACAGTATTACCTCATCGCTTCGAGAGTTAAACTTTCTTAATTGCTCTCTATCCCGTAGGATGTAGCATTTACTCCTAAAAATACGAAAATATGTAAGTTTGGGTTTCTTGCCAGTCCACAATTCATATGGCATCTTAAGAGTGTGTGGACGCAGGTAAACCCTATTCACCATGTGGCATGAAGTAAACACTGCCTCTGCCCAAAATGTCCTAGAAACCTTACGACCTAAAAGCATAGATCTAGCCATTTCTTGGATCGTCCTATTCTTCCTCTCAACATTCCCATTTTGCTGAGGAGTCTTCACAGCTGAAAACTCATGTTTGATCCCAATGCTATCACAATAAAGATCTACCTTTGCTTACTTAAATTCTTTGCCGGTGTCACTACGTATCCTGTTAATAGTGACTCCATGTTGATTTTGCAGGACACGACACTTGGTCGTTAAAAACTCCACATTATCTAATTTCTCCCTCAGAAAACCTACAATTGAGTATCTGGAGAAATCATCCACCATCACGAGGATATACCTCTTACCACCCAGACTGTCAGTATGAGTAGGACCCATAAGATCCATGTGAAGAAGCTCAAGTACACGAGAGGTGGTAATGGAATGCAACTTCCTATGGGGGCTACGAATTTGTTTTCCCAACTAACAGGGTCCACAAATCGTCGAAGTTGGCTTTCCAGGTGATGGTAAGCCACGTACTAGGTCCTTTTTAGCTAAACAAGTTAAATCTCTAATGTTCACATGACCCAGACGTTGGTGCCACAGATCCATAGGAGTGATTGTGGCGCTGTTGCAGATAAGTGAGGACTTGGGCTCAGTCCCATAAAAATTATCCTCCGTCCTCACCCCTCGCACTAAAAGTTTACCGGCTTGATTATAGACATTACATGCGTCCCGATCAAGCTTTACGGTAAAGTCATCTTCGCACAGATGGCTAATGCTGAGAAGGTTTGCTTTCAACCCTTTGACGTACAAAACATTCTCTAGCTTAGGAAATACTGGTAACTCTATAGTACCACTTCCTATAATGTTAGACTTTCTCCCATCTCCAAAGGTGACTCTACCATCATGATAATCCTCAAGAGAAGTAAAAAATGAGGCATCACCTGTCATATGTCTGGAGCACCCACTATCAAAATACCACTATGAGGTATTATGTGCTTTAAGATCGACATGAAACAACAAAGGCCTTTTTATCTTTCTTAGGTACCCAAGAAGTGGTGACCTTTTTTTTACCTTTGTTGTCGTTGGTTTTAGCCAAAATGTGAGAAGTATTCACTGACGGCAAAGACATCCGTCGGAGTTCCTCCATCAAACTCTGTGATATGGCAGCTAAAAACTCAACTCGCTCTCTCAAACTGGTAAAATCATCAATATGCTGTGGTGGAGCAGTAGTACATCGTGTCCGACCCATACTATAGCAAAACTCCCTGAGGTGGCCTTTTCTTTTTCAATATGTACAAAAGAACACAGTCAAAGGCGGACCTTGGTTTGCTTTTCTTGGTTGAACTCTCCGTCGAGGTTTTTAATGATGGCCATAAGGAGTCGTAGTAAACTCAGGAACTGGTCCCGGTGAAATTTGGGATGTGGAAGCACCATCATAACCTATTCCTTGCCTATCACAAAAATCTAAAGTGGGGCCGAGGGGCATCTTTCCCATCTTCCCGGATATGTCCTCGATTTGAACCTTGACTTCCCTTGCTCTCTCCAGATCATGAGTAAGCTGGGCAACAAGGGCTTCAAGTTTCTTCTCAGTTTCCACAGAGGAATGGAGCTTACTCGTAAAACTAGCCACTTATTTAGTCAAGTACCCTCTCTCTTTCTCAAAACAACTCTCTCTCTCTCTCTCTAAACAAACTCTCTTTCTCAACACAGACAAACTCTCTCTCTCTTAAGGTAGTGAAGGTGGAGGACTCTCTCTCTCTCTTTTTTCTTAAATCTTCCTCTAAAGAGGCGATCCTATGGACTAATGCTTTCGTATGCTTTTTAGTTTTAAATGACTTAGAATAAAGCTCGGCGTAGGTGCGTTGAATATCACTCTCGCTCTCACTTCACTACACCAAATTTGCCGAATTGTTAAGGTCCTTGACCTTGACAAATCCAACTTGTCAAGGTCAATGACCGTGACATTTCGAGGTGAGACAAATTTTTTTGTCACGTTCGTGTCACGGTCATTGACCTTGACACAAAACTCGCGTTTTGTGTCACGGTCAATGACCGTGACACGTTTGTCACGGTTTATAACCGTGACAAAGCCGTGGCCCTTTTTAAAAAAATTGTCACGGCCATTGATCGTGACACGTCCATGACAACTTTTTGTCACGGACGTGTCACGGTCAATGACCGTGACAATTCTGGGCAGAATTTTAAAAAAATCTGCTGGGCAGTATGGTCACTGCCACTGCCCAACAGTATATTTGTACCTGTTATAGCAACGTTGTACCTGTTCCAAACATCATATGTCCAAACAAACTAAAGATAATGCAAATATATATTCATGACGATATAATCCAAATATTCAAAATAGAAATAATATACATGACGATATAATCCAAATATAATTAAAATGGACAAACTTAAAAATAATGTTACTACATGTCTTGGGTAAAACTGAGGAGGTGAGTATGCCACACGACATACGAATTGACGCACCCACTAATATATGTCGTGCCACATTGTTCGCGCAACCACAATAGGGAGTTCTCCTTCCCGGGTATGACATGCGTGACGAGCACCCTGGACTCCATCTCTTGAAGCACACGTCCATGGACTATTTCACCCTCGACGATATTCGGGTCCCTCAACCCCCGCCCTATCCGCTGGCCATTAAATACGTCCAATATGAACACACTCGGCCAACCAAGTGTCGAGAATGGTCTGTTGAAGGGCGCCAAATAGGGAAGTGGATCATCGAAGTACGAACGTGTCGGTGATGAAGCAGCGAGGTCCACATCCTCGTCATCCTGCGCCTCGTCCTCCCGCACCTCCTCCTCCACCGCCTTCTCCTTCCCTTTCCCTTTCCCTTTACGGTCTCCGTCCAACGTACGCTTCATGAATGCGTACATATCTTGGACCGTCGCCTCCAAACGGTTGAGCTTCGCGTCATGTAAATCCACCGTTCGAGCCAACCCGGTTTCGCTCGTCTCCAATCCGATGATCCTAGATTTGGCCACCCGCGAGCTCACTCCCCTTGTCCTCCCCTTGCGATCAGAGCCAAGCACTTGGCTGAGTGCGTCTATGGACAAAGATGCCTTGTCGGCATCAGATTACGACTCATGCACTTCCTTAAGCTTTGCCTGAAACGAAAAAAAATCACATGATTAGTAAAATAAGTAAACTAAAAAATTATAACGTAATTAACAAAAATTAAACTATCAGATTACTTACAATCGTGGCCGCGACGCTCGGGGACACCTCCTTGTCCTTCCCCTTCTTCATCCGAAGAGACACATAAGTATCGAGCCTATGTGGCTTACCCACCGGCCCACTCCCTACCCCCTGAAATAAAATAAAGTAAAGTAAAATTAGTATCGGCCCCGCAAAGTAAAACAATGAAGAATAATATATTTCTGTAGTTATAGAAAAATTAAATCTTACCTGCATCCTATGCTCCACCTCGGCGTAAGAGGTCCGGCCGGAGTAGTGCACGTCCGTCTTTTTTGCCCGATTTTCCCTCCCCGATTGGCGAGATGCCAATTGTCGATCCTCGATCTCATTATCAATGAACTTCTTCCATTGTGCCAATGAGATCGGCTCCTTGGGGGGACGGATTCACGCCATTGGATAATCGACCCTCTTGTTTTCCCAAAGTACCGTGCCCGCATATTTTTTTCCACGACTTAAGTTGCTCCCTAATCTGCTCCAAGACGGGATCGCGTAGCTTTGGATCCAAGTTGAATTGTTCCTGTCCAACAAATACAATGTTAGTTGCGAATAAATATAAATATAAATATGAAATCGAAATTGAAATTGAAATTGAAATTGAAATATTCATATAAATATAAATATAAATATATTACCTGTAGTGCCGCCCAAACAGCTAACTTGAGCTCATATGGCACCTCCTTCCAACTCATAAACCCCGGGCCGATGACCGTCTTTAGCATCTCGAGGGATCTCGCTAATAGCTCCGACTTGTTCTCGACGGTAATCCCAAATTTTCCATATTTGGGGAGCCTAGGGGCGGAGGAGCCCTCGTCGCCTCCGCTACCACCGAGCCCAGACGATATCATCATAAACAGCATCATCATCTTCGCCTTAATATCTGAAGGAGACATTTTTGCTATAAAAAATGTTATTAGTACAGATAAAAAAATGTTAATAGTACACATACACACACCCCTACCCCACCCCCACCACACACACGCACACGTCATGCCACTTTTAAAACTAACCATCCCAACATTTCATCAATTAAACTAACAATTAAAGTATACAATTATTAATTTACTAATTTACAATGAGGGACAATCCTACTTTCATATGAAATTGGCACTAATTATTAATTTACTTTCATCTAAAACTATACAATTAAAATTGCAATTAAAGCTATACAATTTCTTAATTAAAGATATACAATTGTTAAAATTGCCCCTCCACACCCCCCACACCCCACCCCCACCCCCACCCCCACCACACCCCTTGCCCCCCTCTCCCCGCCACGCACACACGCACACACCTACGCACACACACCCCACCCCCACCACCCCACCCCCACCACGACCGTGACAATTGGGTTATTTTAAATATTTATATAATTAAATTTAACATATGAATTCTAGAACTTTTCTAACATTTACACAACTCTAACTATCAATAACCTTGCATTCATACTAAGGTTTACATAGTTTTAACAAATTATAACAAAATATTATCATATTTTTAGTTAGAAAATTCCACCCCCACCCCCTCCCCCCACCACACCCCACCCCCACTACCCCCCTCCCCCACCACACCCCACCCCCACTACCCCCCTCCCCCACCACACACCACCATACACACACATATACACATACCCCACCCCCTCCCCCTCCCCCCGCCACGCACACACGCACACACCTACGCACACACACACACACCCCCACCCCCACCACCCCACCCACCCCCTCCCCCCACCACGATCGTGACAACTACATTTATTGTTTATCAATAAAATTATGACATGAGAAAATTATAATTGGAGCATAAATTTCATTATCATAAAGGGATAAATCCAACCAAGTACAGAGATTCTACAAATTAAAGTGAGAATTAAATTTAAGACTTTCTAACAACATGCATGTGTATGGATTCTACATAGTTGGGCACGAAAGTAACTAATGATATTCCTAAAAACATACAATTGGCAACATTTTGTGAATTTACTAAACTTTATATAATATTATCAAATTCTGTTAAAAAAATTTCTGGGGTTTTACCTAATTGAATTAATTTCATGAATAAAATTATTATCAATTTAAATATTTATATAATTAAATTTAGAATATGAATTCTAGAACTTTTCTAACATTTACACAATTCTAAATATCACTAACATATATATACACACATATATATACACACACATACACATATACATATACACACATATATATACACAGACATATATACACACACATACACATATACATATACACACATATATATACACACATACACATACACATACACATACACATACACATACACATACACATACACATACATATAGAAATGAAAGAGAAAGAGAGGAAAAAAATATACCTTAGAGAGAGAGAGCATAAATCGCGGATGAGAGAGAGAGAGAGGGGGGGAAAACCAAAAAAGGTGGGAAAAAAAGAATCCTAGGGCTTTTTTTGCTGCAAAAGTTGTCACGGTCGTGTCAAGGTCATTGACCGTGACACAAATCTCGCGTTTTGTGTCACGGTCATTGACCTTGACACGACCGTGATAAATAATTGTCATGGTCAACGACCGTGACAAGGCCGTGACAAGTAAATTTGTCACGGCACGGTCGTGTCAAGGTCAATGATCGTGACACAAAACGCGAGATTTGTGTCACGGTCAATGACCTTGACAAGGGTGGCCGGCTGAAAGGTGACAATTTGGCCATTTTGGTGTAGTGCTTGTGTCATCCTCCCCCTCACTCACATCGATCTCACTATCGAGGTTTCCCTGTGAATCAGCATCCTCATCGTCGTGAGGAGCACTAGAAGTAATCACATCACTAGCCATGGATGCGGTGAAGTTACACTCATGCGATGACTCATCTCTAGAGTCCACCAACTCGACCTCACTGTCGTCACTAAGAGTAGCATTAAGGACAACTTTTCCCTTTATTTTTTTTAGCCTGGTAGCACACTCAAAAGCTCTTTGACCCCTACCATCGCACTCAAAGCATCTCTCACTTTCCTTTTTAGGAGGATCTTTAAAATATTTTTCATTTTTCTTTTCAAACTTATTTTTCTTAAACTTATTTTTATTTTTAAAATTACCATTTTTCTTGAATTTGAGAATTCTCTTGAAATTTTTAGCAAAGAGGGCCAAATCATCTAAGTCAAAATCACACTCAGAATCTGACGTATCTGTCTCTCTTTTTCTAGATGACTCTCCTCTCTTTCTTGCCAACTCCTCACTCTTTCTCTCCCGGGAATTAAGTGCAATTCCCTTATCTTTAGACTTGACAGATTTAGGAAACATATCAATTTCATACGTTTGCAAGTCTCCTACAAGTTCCTCCAATTTAAGTGTATTTAAATCACCCATAGAATTTAACACAGTGACTTTGGGGTAAAACACTTAGGCAATGATTTAAGAATCTTTTTAACAACTCTAGCATTAGGAATGTGTTCACCAAGATTAAAGCTAGTGTTAACAATATCAGACAGTCTAGCATAAAATTCATCAAAACACTCAGATTCAAGAATGGTGATTGTTTCAAATTGAGTTGTCAAATTTTGTAGTTTAGACTCTTTCACAGCATTAGTTACTTCATGGGTAAGTTGTAAAACATCCCATGCCTCTTTTGACGTGGTGCACATCATTATGCGTTTGAACTCATCAGGTGTGAGAGACCCAGAAATAACACTTAAACCCTTAGAATTAAAAGATGACCATTTAAATTCTTCTTCAGTCCATGTAGTAACAGGTTTTAAATTGGTCACGTTTTCAAGAGTGACGGAGGGAGGTGTCCACCCTCTTTCAACCAAAATCCATACACGTTCATCAATGTCTTTTAATGCAGATCTCATGCGGGCTTTCCAGTATGCATAGCTTGTCCAGTCAAAAACTGGCATTTTATTATATAACTTCTCCATTATGAACACACTCGTTTTCAAAAATCAATTTTTTAGAAACTTGATATCTTAGAAAAATTTTGCGGAAAATTACATGGTAAAATTTTGTAACTGGATATGATACCAATTTGAGAAGAGTGTGATTGCGTTCAAATAAGGAAGTTATTTAATTAAACTCAGTTTTTATCAATTAAGTCCTAAACATGCATCTAGGTGTGATTGATGATGATAAAATCAAGCAAGAGCATTCAAACACACACAAATGAGAAAAAATCTCCCAAAGGGGCAAAACCTTTTATTTTCACTATAATTTTGTAAGAAAACGGCTTACATGACTTACAATGAAAATGTGTGACACAGAAATACCCTCGGGGGTCGGTTCTAATGTCGTCGGCTGGAACTATCCCTTTTCAGTAGGGAAACAATGAAGAAGAGAACGGCTTCCTCAAAAAATACTCCAGATGAGTAAATGATCCTCTTGATGGTTTAAAGATTCACACTCATATATGGGAATGGTTTTGTGAATCAAAAAGGTTTAGAAAACCTTAAAAATATGAAGTCTTATTCTGGACTGTTTTCCCAGAATTTTGAGATTGCAGAATGACTTAAAAATTGTGTAGAAGGAGATGAGGTATTTATACGAAAATCGAGGCGGTGGCTCGTTCGAACGAGATAGCCATGTCGCTCGAACGAAGGACAGAAGTCGTTCGAACGAGATCGCGCAACATGCGTATCTCGCGCGAACGACATTCAAAGTCGTTTTGAGCGAGCTCGTCGTTCAAGGCACTTCACTTCTACACTTAAAAAATTATACTTTTGATAAAAAATTAATCCCGACTTCAAAAATAATTTTCAAAAAAATTTCCCAAATATTTATGCAAATATTAAAGCTCCAATAAACCATTTTACCGATAAAGTGTAGTGGAGTAGTGGGAATGAGCTGAGTAACACGTTGCAAGTAGCATGATGCACGTGAAGATAATGGATGCATTGAATTCAGATAAAGGCCGTCGAAGTTGATCGTGTTGACGCGCCAAATGTAGCGGTATCAGACATATAAACTGTGATCTAGGAGAAAACAAAAAATTTCTAGATTCTACCGCAGACATTTATACAATTATGTCCTTACAAAAGAAGAAAATAAAAGAAAGAGAAGTTTGTATATGTTGTGTATAGTGTTCAATAAACTTTGATTACTCTCACGATAGTCATATTTAATGCTTGTATGGAAATCATTTTCCAATTTTGAAATTGCCTACAATTTTCCAATATCCCGAGTTTTCATCTCCAAACACTTTGATACTGTACATACATTCTTTCATTTCATACCCTTAACCCCAAACCTACATTACAACCCTATAAAGTCCTATGTGATCCTAGGGTGAATTTAATTTAGAAATTGAAATAGTTTTGATAATTTGTGAAAATAAATTTTGCCTCCTTTAATGAGCGGTATTTTTTTATTGAGATTATAAGTTTTTATTTTCTATATAGCGTTCTTCATTTGTGACATGTGCGCGGCCTAGTTTCCATTTATATTTAATCCTTATGCCTACATGTCCCATGTATTACCTCCTCATTCATAGTGATTTCATTTGTTGAGTGTAATGCTCGGTGAGGATTGGCTTACATGCATGCTTTAATGTTTATTATCCGATTTATTCAAGTTTTTGCCAAATCATACTTTTCATGTGATCGCTCCCCTCCCACATTTTAAGATTTCAATTCAATGAAGTTCATTTTATAATGTTAATATTACGGACTGTTGTGCGAATTGCATCAGGATCGATCGACTGGTAAATCCCATTTTTCCTTTGAGCCTTGGTAGTGTGCCCTTCCCCTGTTCACGCGGTCGACTGGCCTAAGCCGCAGTCGACCGATCCCCTACAATTGGGAGTGTGTTTTGCTACTGCTCTCCCCTATTCCCTTTTCAATTTTATTTTTATTTTTCTTTTGTTCCTTAAAAAGAGAACTTATCCCCATTTATTTTCTTTTCCCTTTTCTTTTAGTTCTCTTTTCCCACTTAGTTTAAATAGCCCATTTGGCTTATTTTGTTGGGACGACATAATATCTCTAGTTTTCCTCTCTCTCTCTCTCTCTCTCTCTCTCTCTCTCTCTCTCTCTCAGTTTAGGTTCGGATTAGAGTAATATTTGGGTTTTTTTTGTGTAGATCACCCTCCTCCATTTTTCTTCTTGGTTTTGTTCCACCATTAATGTAAGTTTTCTTGTTACTATTCATTGTCTTCCTTATTTACTTTAAGCATTGTAATCTAGTTTTTCATGATTTATTTATTATTTCAAGCCTATTTTAATTTGTAGTGTTAATCTAATTTTTGTTGCTTAATTGATTAGTTAGTTTAATTTATGTTGTTTACCATGTTTAATGGCTAGTTCAATCTAGGTTGTGTTGGATTTAACTCACCTACGGCTGTTTGGTTGGTTTGCTATGGTGATGGAGTTTAACGTGTTTATTTCGATTGAGTTGCCCTAGTTATTACGCCTAGGAGATTTAACGGGGTATATTATGTATGCTCCATATTTACGACCTCGCGTGCGTAATTTTGGGGGTATTTGTTGACACCAAAATCTTATTAGACTTTTATGCGAATTTAGGGGTATGATAGCTCTTGATTTAATTAAATGTCCAAATGAGACACAATCTTAATAACTCGTGAGCCCGTGTAAACATTTATACCAATTAACTTGATGCGAGGGATATCCAGCGCAACCTTGATTTTTATTCGCTTTGTAATGATAGTTTAAATACACTCGCCTAGAATAATATTTTCTCTTTATTATCTTTTACTTTTTGTTAGGATTACCCTTTTACACCGTTTATTTTAGAAGTATTAAATCAATTAATATTCTGTCAACTCGTCTCTGTGGATTTTCGATACCCAGACTTGGTTGCTATACTCCCTTTTTTAGTGTAGTCATAAGTTTAGGTTTTTATATTAAGGTGGTGAACAGAAAACAAAGATTGGCGTGCTAACTACACGCTACTTTTCTCCCTAAAAAAATTCTTTATTCTAAGGGAGCTAGTTACCCTTTTATGAATTCAGTTTCTAAGTCTTCCTTACCATACTGGTTTATGCCATCAGTTCACTCACGCGTTCCCGTAATTACATTCTCATTCCCGTGAATTAATTACTTTATCGTTAAATCCCATTTGATCATCGTCTTAACTCTCCCAATGTGACTAAACTCCCATAACTCTATCATGGCCTACTACAATATAAAGATCCCTCATTATATTCTAACAATCTCCCAAAAGTTTTCCAGACAACAATTTAGGAGTTCTAGGCAAAAAAGGGAGAATTTACATTTTTTAAGGAACCAAACTGGTTTGCCCTTCTGAACCGAATCAGTTCGCACCTCTGAACCTCGTGATCTTCGTTTCACATATGCGTTTTCCCCCATTAATACACCTCTAACTTCCATGTTTCTCACCAAACTCCAAACCAATTGTCTCAAATCCTTCTCACATGTATTAGGATAGTTTCTAACGTAATTTTTGCATCAAAACTAATATTCAAGAATGGATTTAATCTCTAATCCTCAAGAATCCTAGGTTTTCATATTTTTCATATATCATTCATCAAAGCCCAAATTTAGTTCCTCTACAATAACACAAAATCTATAATTTATTATCCTCTACAGATATCAAATCTTTCTACATGCAAATCCGACCCCAACATGAATTTAAATCAATCTTTTCTTCCAAGAATCATCAAAATAATCAATATAATTAAACCGTAGTCACATCACTATACCAAAAACAACAATCTGGTACGGTTTAAAACTGTGCCAGATCAAATCTGGCACAGTTTTGAGTTGTGTCAGGATCAGGTGTTCCAATATAGCCAGTTTTTTCTCGTACAACTCAAAAGTGTCATATTTGACCAAACATGAACACTTCTGGCACACTTTAAAGCTATGCCACATTTATTATTTTTGGCACACTTTTGGCACACATTTATTATTTTTGGCACACTTCTGGCACGCACTTCATATTTGACCAAACATGAACACTACGCGATCGTTTGGGTGCTGGTTTGGATTTTCACACTTTAACGGCATGTTTTAAAGCCTAATCTAGATATTGTTAAATTATCATTATATTCTCAAACCGGGAGATCCGGGACTACGCGACAAGTTCCTATAAGTTACATTGGTCCCGTGCGAGGTGTTCTTGCCTCTTACGGGGCCGTTTGGTGGATGGTTTGGGTTTTTACCCTCAAACGGCTTGTTTTTAAGCCTACTCGAGATATTTTCAAATTATCATCATATTCTCAAATCGGGAGACCCGCGACTAGGTGGTCAGTTCTTACAAGTTACATTGGTCCCGTGCGAGGTGCTCGTGCCTCTTAGGGGCCGTTTAGGGGATGGTTTGGGTTTTCACCCTTAAACAGCTTATTTTTAAGCCTACTCAAGATATTTTCAAATTATCTTCATATTCTCAAATCGGGAGACCCCCGACTATGTGGTTAGTTCTTACAACTTACATTGGTCCCGTGCGAGGTGTTCGTGCCCCTCACGAGACCATTTGGGGGCTGGTTTGCGTTTCACCCTTTGACGACTTATTTTTAAGCCTAATCTAGATATTTTCAAATTATCATCATATTCTCAAACCGGGAGACCCGCGACTACGCGGCCAATTCCTACAAGTTACATTGGTCCCGTGCGAGGTGTTCTAATCTCTTATGGGACCGTTTGGGGGCTGGTTTGGGTTTTCACCCTTTGATGACTTATTTTTAAGCCTAATCTAGATATTTTCAAATTAACGTTATATTCTCAAATCCGGAGACCCACGACTACGCGGTCAGTTCTTACTAGTTACAATGGTCCTGTGCGAGGTGTTCGTGCCTCTTACGGGGCCGTTTGGGGGTTGGTTAGGCTTTTCACCATTTAACGATTTGTTTTTAAACCTAATCTCAATATTGTCAAACTATCATCATATTCTTAAACTGGGAGACCCACAACTACGCGGTTAGTTCCTACAAGTTACATTTGTCGCGTGTGAGGTGTTCGTGTCTCTTACGGGGCTGTGTGGGGGCTGGTTTGGCTTTTCGCCCTTTAACGGCTTGATTTTAAGCCTAATCTAGATATTTTCAAATTATTGTCATATTCTCAAACTGGGGGACCCACGACTACGCAGTTTGTTCCTACGAGTTACATTGGTCCCCTGCGAGGTGTTCGTGCCTCTTACGGGGTCGTTTGGGGACTGGTTTTGGTTTTCACCCTCAAACGACTTATTTTGAAACCTAATCTAGATATTTTCAAATTGTCATTATATTCTCAAACCGGGAGACCCATGACTGGGCGGTCAATTTCTACAAGTTACATTGGTCCCGTACGAGGTGTTTGTGCCTCTTACAGGGCCGTTTGGAGGTTGGTTTAGGTTTTCACCCTCAAATGGCTTGTTTTTAAGCCTAATCTAGATATTTTTAAATTATCATCATATTCTCCAATCGGGAGACCCGCGACTACGCGGTCAGTTCCTACAAGTTACATTGGTCCCTTGTGAGGTGTTCGTGCCTTTTACGGGATCGTTTGGGGGATGGTTTAGGATTTCACCCACAAAAGGCTTGTTTTTAAGCCTAATCTAGATATTTTCAAATTATCATCTGTTCTCAAACCTGGAGACCTATGACTACGAGGTCAATTCCTACAAGTTACATTGATCCCGTGCGAGTTGTTCGTACCTCTTACGTGACCGTTTGGGGGATGGTTTGAGTTCCACCCTTTAACGGCTTGTTTTAAAGCCTAATCTTTATATTTTTAAATTATCGTCATATTCTCAAACCGGGAGACCCACGACTACCCAGTCAGTTCCTACAAGTTACATTGGTCTAGTGCGAGGTGTTCGTGCCTTTGATAGGGTCGTTTGGGTTTTCATCCTTAAACGGCTTATTTTTAAGACTAATCTAGATATTTCATATTCTCAAAACGGGATACCCAAGACTACACGTTCAGTTTCTGCAAGTTACATTGGTCACGACGAGGTGTCCATGCCTCTTATGGGGTCGTTTGTGGCGCTGGTTTGGGTTTTCACCCTCAAACGGTTTATTTTTAAGCCTAATCTATATATTTTCAAATTATCGTCATATTCTCAAATCGGGAGACCAGTGACTACGCTTTCAGTTTCTACAAGTTACATTGGTCCCGTGCGAGGTGTTCGTGCCTCTTTTGGGGCCGTTTGGGGGTTGGTTTTGGTTTTCACCCTCAAATGACTTATTTTTAATCCCAATCTAGATATATTCAAATTATCATCTTATTCTCAGGCCGGGAGATCCGCGATTACGCGGTTAGTTCCTATAAGTTACTTCGGTCCCGTGCGAGGTGTTCGTGCCTCTTATGGGGCCATTTGGGGGTTGGTTTGGCTTTTTACTATTTAACGACTTGTTTTTAATCTTAATCTCAATATTGTCAAATTATCATCATATTCTCAAATCGGGAGACCCGCGACTACGCGGTCAGTCCTACAAGTTACATTAGTCCCATGTGAGGTCTTCGTGCCTCTTACGGGGCCGTTTGGGGGCTGGTTTGGCTTTTCACCCTTTAATGACTTATTTTTAAGCCTAATATAGATATTTTCAAATTATTGTCATATTCTCAAACTGGGAGACCCGCGACTACGCGACCGTTCCTACGAGTTAGATTGGCCCCGTGCGAGGTCTTCGTGCCTCTTACGGGACAGTTTGGGCGATGGTTTAAGTTTTCACCCTCAAACGACTTGTTTTTAAACCTAATCTAGATATTTTCAAAGTATCGTCATATTCTCAAACCAGGTGACCTGTGACTACGCGGTCAATTGAATGTTAATAATAGAGCTATGTAAACCTTGAGGGTAAATTTAAATGGTAATAGATTAAAATGTTAATCATAGATTAATAATTTTCTACATAAACTTTCCTACGTAACTTCTCCTAAACCAAAGTAGAATCAAATGGTAATAGATTAAAAGTTTAACCATCCTATTGATTTCTTAAAATGGTTTATCTTAGTACAAAACCATTCCTTAGTTTTGGCGATACCAAAACCGTTAAATACGCTCGCTGTTTTTTTGTTTTGAATGTGATAAAAGGTGAATAGTTATAAGAGTTGGAGATTAATTTGAGACATAAGTGCAATATATCCAGTCCTCAATATAAGTATAAAATCCTAGTTATGAAGATAATACCTTCAAGTGTCATGTAGTTGGCTTTGTTCTGATCAAGTAGGAACAAACTGAAAATAGCATAGACCTCCTAATCGAGTGG
This sequence comes from Sambucus nigra, assembly GCA_949130495.1. NCBI lineage: Eukaryota > Viridiplantae > Streptophyta > Magnoliopsida > Dipsacales > Adoxaceae > Sambucus > Sambucus nigra. The sequence goes on along the minus strand of OX422214.1, from coordinate 213,553,945 downwards.
ATGTGAGTTTACCTCCGCCATAGCCAAGTAGACAGAAATGTGTTCTCTGCCATTTTTATTCTTTCTTCCTTTTGTATGGAGTATTAACTTCCTACAATCACATATATAGTAAATATTAAACTAAGACTGAAATAACAGTAACACGTATATTATATATATATATATATATATATTTATATATATATATATATATATCACAAGGTGGCAGTTAACAACCAACACTACACAAAGCATTTACTTTTCATGTTATGGTACACTTTTATTGATTTGGAAAAGAGAAGGGGGAGAGTTATTCTCGAAATCGACCTTGAGACAAAGTTGTGCGGATAAGTCCTGATCATATACTCCAAGGAAAATTACAGGAAATAATGTGAAGAAGGCAATATAAAGTGTTGAATATCAATCATTGTATGCAGGTTGTCTATAAAATGTTAAAGAATACGATATAAAGTGGTAAAGAAGATAACTCAAAATGTACATATATATATACATTAAACTCGAGTTAATGAGCCATAAAAGAGGGTAAATTTTGCACAAAGATTGTCATACATACATGCACATAGATTAAAACCATATATGTATATATCTATACACATTCACACATTTAAATGAAGATTTTACACATAAACAACATAAGTTAAAGCAGATAACACATACACACACACACACACACACACACATATATATATATATATATATGGAGAGAGAGAGAGAGAGAGAGAGAGAGAGAGAGAGAGAGAGAGAGAGACGTATTAAACATAGGTTTGAGGTATAAAAGAGTACCTAGGGTTTAGCTAAAGAATTGGGAAGAACACACACCGATTGTGATTACTAAGAGAGAATGAGAGTGGAAATGTTTGTGGCATATCTAGTTCGGTTCAATCAGTAAATTAACAAGAGGGAACGGAATCAAAAGAAACTACAAGATCAAAACAGACTGTTCCGTATAAGATCTGAGCAAAAAATAATATTAGAACTGCGTGACAATGGTACCAAAATCATATTTAACTAGTATATATCAAATCAACAAGCTGAATAAGTATATATATATATATATATATATATATATATATATATATATATATATATATATATATATATATATCTACAACATATATTTTCGAAGTACAAGAAAAACTTCAAGAACTGGTATAGATTAACCAGATTGAAGATTGAGCCGGAAAAAAAAATGTGGTGATCTTGTTTTATACACAAGATCATACATGCTCATGCAGGACAAATATTTATCCCTACATTTTATCATCACAAATTCCCTCACACACACAAACACGCACACTTTTTCACATTTTGTAATCACGAACTTACCCAAATACATGCACGAAAATTGCTTATCCCTAATTCAAGCACACACTTTGCCTCAAATTTTTAATCACAAGCTACATGTTGTCCCTGCGTGTAACAAATGTTTCAGATGCTTAAATATTTCCTCTTAACATTGGAATCACAAGTGACAAGCACACTAGGCAAACAAATGCTTAACTTTTGTGATAAAAATCTCACTCTCACACACACATAATAACAACTGACACACACACACACACACACACACACACATGTTCATCCCTAAAATATGTAATCACAAGTCACACACACCCACACACACACACACACACACACACACATGTCCCTAAATTTCATAATCACAAGTCTAACATACACACACACACACACATGCATTTTTAATCACAACACACACACATACACACACACACACACACACACACACACTTATCATCTAAAAAATTCAATTCACAGATCCAATAAATTTCTAAAATAAAAATTCATACTAAACTACAAAAGCAAACATACGCTTCCTTACCGATCATCCAGTTGCCTCCACTTAACAAGATCGTAGCAACTAGTTTTATACGAGATCAATTCCGTGGGTATGCCTAACCGATCAATGCAAAAAAAATGTTCTCAAGAACTGGTATTAGTGAACAAGAACAAATATCTTCAAGAACTGGTATGAAAGTTTGATGTTAGTCCAGCCAAAAGAGGTAAATCAGTGTGGCTAAATCTTCGGCCAATGATATATTTAACTCCCGATCTGATAAGATGTTTAATAGTGTAGAAAAAAATATTGTGATCTAAAGAAAAATCAATGAATTGTGTTAATAGGAGTATGTAAAAATCCAAAGAATCATATGAAAATGAGAGCGAGAGAGAGAGGGGGTCGACCTGTGTGAGTAGAGAGCGGGACCTGCGAAAATGAGAGAGATGAAGGAGAGGGAGACCAAAAGTAAGTTTAGTATTTTATTTAGGCTATTATTAAGTGTGCTCAATTTTGGCACACTTTTAAACAGTGTCAAAATTTGGCACTATTTTAAAGTGTGCCAAATTATCATTAAACCGTGCCAGAATTTGGCACAGTTTTAAAGTGTGCCAAATTTTTAATATCAAGGTGTGCCAAATTATTGTTTTTGGTGTAGTGCATGGGTATTATAACTTCATACTGATTTGAAATAGACACTTGCCTTAACAGGTGTGATATGATTTTGTGGTGGTGATGATGGATTGTTGTTCTTCTCTTCCAATCTTCACTCCTTAGATGATTTGGATGCAAGAATGTAACAACCCTCGATTTTTGGAGACTGAGAAATTAAATTTTGGGAAAATAAAATTTAATTAAATTGGAGAGTTTCAAAATTTGGGAATTGAGGCCCAAAAATAGAGAATATTTTAAAGTATTCCGGATGATATTTTTGCGGGTATCATCGATCCCGGAAGGGTCGAGATAGTCAAAATGACTGTCATTGGGTCTTATTTCGGCTCCGGAATGTTTTTAAGTTATTTTGGCTTGAATTGGAGTAAACGAGTCATTTAAAGTGTGTATTAACATTTAAAATTGGGATTTTGTTTTAAAGGTTCATGAGGCTTACGGATTAAGCCATTTCTCATTTGAGAGAAAGAGAGAAAAAGCCCTAGAGAGAAAAGAAGAAAGGAAAGAAGAAGAAAGGAAGAGAGAGAGAGGAAGAGAAGCTTGGGGATTCCGGCCCAACTGCGACTTCGAGGACGATCCAACCTCTACAAATCTGAGGCAAGTGTTTAATCTTGCTAAATAGCTATTGTGTATTTCATTTCATAATTTGTGGGGTAAAGAAATGGATTTTTGGGAAAATGTCCAAACCTAGATTTTAGGTTTAATCTTGAAATCAATGTTTAAATATGGATTTAATGGCTTAGAAATGGTTGGGATCAACTTTGGGTTGATTAATGGGCTTAAAATTATGATTTGATGAAAGTTTGGGGATTAAAATGAAAGTTTTAGGGTATTAATTTCATGGGTTTGCTGAGAAAGGGAAATCGGCCAGCTTATCTGGTATGGCCGGTCGACCGCGGTCTGGGGACCGGTCAACCGCGCCTTAAGGGAAAAGCCTACTGCATTTCTTCGTAGGCAAAATATGGACCCGCGGTCGACCGGTCCCCCATTTTTAGCCCAAAACTTGGATTTCTTCTCCCCCTTTTCTTTTGGAGTTTATTCTTAGGGGCTTCCTTAATGGGCTGTTTTATGGGTTTCCTAAGATGACTTCTAGCCCTTTTTGGTTGGGTTTATGGATTTGGGGTTTTCTCTTATAAAGTAAGAGATATCTTTTGGTGACTTATAGGGGGTCTCTCACTTAGTATATGATAGTGGTAACTTCTTGGAATCATTGGATAAGAAATATCCATGTATGTTGTGAAATTTCTAGGCCGACATTTACGTCAAATCCTTATAAGGATAGGATATGGTTAAGGTATAATTTGGGGCCTGATGGAAGAAAGTGGTTGCATACTCTTCAAGAGTGAGGGGTCTCATACCCTTAGAAGTGTTTAGTCTAAGGAACAATTGATAACTCAATAGGAGTAAGGGTTACCGAGATTTATTCGAACCATAGGTGACATTGGGAACGCTTGGGATCGTACTATCGACTAGAATAAGCGGTAGCATAAATTCTAGTTAGGATAGTTTACACGTAATTATGGGGATATGACCATTGAGATTCCAATACTTGAAATGAGGTTGGAATAAATTGAGGTTTTAGACTATTAAGTCATGTGTGTGCCTATGGTTAAATAGTACTAAAGGTAATTATGTACTTTTGGATATGGATGAAATGTGTAGTGATGGATTCCTACACAAACTCTTGGGTGATAACCCTAATGTTGAATATATATATATGTATATATATATATATATATATGGTTTTGGGAGACTATTCATCATACGAAAATGATTGAATATGTTTCAAGTGAGGGATTGTATTCACATATCGAGGTACATTTAATGGAAATTGTGGTGACGGCTTGTATATTGAGGATTATGTATACTTATAGCCGGGTTTATATATCTTATACATATGAACGAGAATTAGTTTGTATATATATTGATATAGCGATGTGTGAATATATGTGCATATATCTATGTATGAATGTGAAAATATGGATATATCTTATGTTGTGGACATACATGGTATGGATATATAAACCGTATATGATGGTTTACTATATTGGAGCATATGATGGGATCATATGGATGTATGTATATTGCGTATGTGAGCGATATATATACTTATGTGGTTAAGCATACCCTGCTCATGCTATCATTGGGAAGTTTCCGCGCAGAGGGTGAGCATCCTGGCATATAGAGCAGGCTGTGGATATTCCCCAGGTCATAGTCGTCCCTTGTGTTATTATACTATAGATATATATATTTTGGGGTGAGATGTGGTGGGTATGTTTCTTCTCATTGCCGATTGGAACTATGACCGCTTCCCGGGACGTCATGTGTGTGTGTTACCACGAGGTGGGTGTCGTTGATCCCCACCAGGTGGTCCCCAGTTGTTACGTGAGCCGGACTCTGGGAAGATGATAGCATTGATGCAGTTTTATCAGCGCTATATATAGCCGGGTATTATATGTGCATGGCCGTTGTACATCATATATGGTGTGTACACTTGGTCATGGGTATGGATGATGGCATGTATATATATATGGTGAGAATAAAATACCTATATATATATATTTATATATCCTAGATGAAAGGATATGGTATTTCTATGGGGTACATCTTGGATGATTATAGTGTACCAGATTTATTGGGGGTTGATGTATCGTATTTGAGGAATACTTCGGTTACATCATCCCAAGGATATTATTGGAGATTTTTAGTTGTTTTCTTATTGTAGTTTAAAAGTTTAGTAGTAATGGTAGTATTAAATCGTATGTTAAGGATTATGGATCTCTAGGATCGACATTGCCCAGGAGTAGTGTAACGAGGTGGTTCCTTGTTTGGATTTCGCTTTGCGAGACACCTCACGCACGAAATGCAGTGCAATGTCGAGATTTGAGAGAAGTAATTACATATCTGGCATAATGGATCTCTAGTCGTGACATTGTCAGGAGTAGTGTAACGGGGCGGTTCCTTGTTTGGATTTCGCTTTGTGAGACTCCCCACGCACGAAACGTAGTACAATTTTGAGATTAGAGAGAAGTTTTGCCATTAATCCATGTGCATAATATTTAGAAATAAATTCTTATATTTTAGCCTATATATATATATATGTGTGTGTGTGTGTGTATATATATATATATATATATATAGGGGTAACGTATTAAGAATTTTAATTTATGAAATTATAAATCGGAATCCATTAAGCCTATTATAGCATAATTGTTGTAATCAAAACCTAGTAGGATTAGAAAGGGTGGATCCTTAGATTATGACAGGAAAGTAGCTCTCGTGGGTATAGGCTAGGCCTATGATAAGTTAGGTTGTCCTAATGATTGGGGGTAATTTAACTAATACTTGAGGACGCTAATAGGTGCGCGCCTTTAGATGAGAGGTGAGTTGGGGTTCCACGAGAGTGCGGTTCCACTTTAATTATGAGATAAGTGCACCGATAATTATTATGCACGGTTAACACACTTGCTAAATATTTTTCACATTCGGGGCTCTGACCCGTTTACTTTTCTCTCCTGCCTGTATATATATATATTACTACAGGTGTCCTACCGCAGGGATGCTGGATGACTTTCTATCCAGAGTCTTGGGAGCCGTGACAGGTGCGGACTGTTGCGGGATATAGCTGGTAGTCGCCTCTTACTTTCAAAATTCTAGGTAGGATTTATGTTGTACATCGGGTTTGTACCCAAGGGATATTTATATACATGTTTATATTTATTCCATTTCAGTTATTGTATTGGCTGTGACCCGATAGCTTATTCGGGTTTACTTTGTGTAGTACATTCAGTTGTATTTATTTAGTTCATTTTATTTCTAGCATTTCATTTATCTTACTTCTTTCTTGCATCTTTTTTTTGGCGTTAGTTGGTTGGTTGTTTCATTTTATTTAAAAAAAATTTACATCCCGCTTATATGATATCGGGTAGTTAGTCCTATATTATATAGTACCGACAGTTGATGTTGAGACTGGACCATCTGAAACTCCTGATTTAATATAGTATAGGGCTGGCCACCCGTTATTATTTTAGGCGGGTTGTGACAAAGAACAAGGTCTAATTCTTCAAGAACACCTCCTTAAGCTTTGATAATGGTCTTTCCTCCTTCTTTAAGGGCCTCCCTTAGTTTTTTTTTTGTTTATAACCCTAGCTTATGCCTCTCGACATCTGATATAGGGTTGTAAATTTTGTAGGTCTATAAATCTCCTTTTTCCACATGACTATAATGTCCTTAATAGGTGCTGATTTGGTTTAAAATTGACCCGAAACCCAAACTATACCCCCCGATATACTATTTCAATTATTTCGACCCTTTCGGAACCATCCATGACCTCAAAATCATCATCCGAGTCACTCCAAATATATTTCCTATCTCAATCCTAATTTAGTCTACACACGACTCCCGATTGATATAAAATCAAATACGCCCATATCACTCGCTATGACGTAAATCAATAATCATCAATTATTTACTATTCACACTTAGTAAATTTCATTTCATAATATTAATCAGTATCCATCTCTCGATTAATATTTAATAATTACATTTATTATTTAATCACATTAAATTACATCACTCGTATAATTTAATTAAAATGTATTTCTCCTAATTAATTTTCGAATTGAATACATTTCAAATTCGTAGAAATACAGGGTATTACAATCAACACATCGTAATAATTAACAATTATATCACTGTCAATGTATTGGAAAAACTCACATTTTTTTACCTCAAATGCAACCAACTAAAACTCACTGACCGAGTATTCAACACAATCCCACAACTACAAAAAGGAAGAAGTCATTTTATGGAACCAAATTATCAGAGCTTATGTTATGTATTATCTAGTTGGTGAGATGATCCGGATTGTGTATGTATTTGGTGGGTTTAGTGGTGAATGAATATGGCTTTTGATGGTTTTCACAATATGTGAGTTTGAGAGATGACAATGTGGAGGAAGCTTTATAGTGGTACTTTAGTCATAAAGGAATGAAAGAATATGTACAAAAAGAGGCACATAAGGCTGAAAGAAGTGGGAGGGTTTAGTTGATTGATATTCTTAATAAAGATAGAGAGGAAAGATAAAGTTATATAAGAAGGGATATTAAAACAGTGACACGTGGCCTATACTTGATCTTAAATACTTGTATAGCATTTTAGAATATTATAGAGATATTAAACTTTCACCTAGTCTGCCATTTCATTTAAATTAACTTCAAATTTTTTAATATACAAATAACAACATTAGAAAACTCATAATGTCTAATGATATATAATCCTCAAGAACATGTCCGACCAAAACACAACTGACTTTAAAATCCAACCTAGCTACCAAACACGCACCCTCTTCCCCAAATTACAAATCCTAACTCAAAATATATAAATATGAATACAAAAATAAACATTCAACCACAAACTACTAATTTCAGAATTTTTTCAATTTTTTCTAATTTTTTTTGGATCAAATACCAAAAAGTCCTTCAAATATTTTTTAATACACACTTAGTCCAAATCTATTATTTTTTACCAAAAAATCCTTTGTTCTCTTATCTTTAAAGGTCTGCGCCAGCGGCATGGTAAAGCCTTTTTGGCATGGTGAAGGGCTTTTTGATACAGAATAAAAAGGCTTGGACTAAACGTGTATTAAAAAAAGTTCGAGAGACTATTTGATATATGTCCCTTTTTTATTCTAAAATTTCTTCCCAATTCTATTACATTTAGTTAAACACATCAATTTCCTCCGAATTCATCATCAAAATTGTTGCCTCACCTCATGGCCTATTCATCCTCTTCATTAATGAAAACAAGTATTGACTTTTCATCAACATTCATCGCCACGTCGTCTTTCTTCGTCCTTCAAAAACCTAGTCGCTGCAATCAAATTTAGCCCTAACAGTTCTCTGATGTTGATGGGAACGATTGAGATATTTTTGGGGTGTGATGTTGCTAAGATTCAGCACCACCAGATAAGTGATGATGAGCTCAAACAGTAATAACAATGGCATCCATAGAGATGTATATGTGTGTAAGTGTATAGAAGGGGATGAGTATAAGAGGAATAAGACAATGATGTATAATGGTTCAGCCAATTAGGCCTACATCCACTGTGAGTGTGTGATCCACTAAGTATGGGCACTAATGGCCTTGGATACAATGCACATAAACTCACTCTCTATCTCTACTGTGTGTACAAGAAGAGTTTTAGCTAGGGTTACAATTATCGATCCTTTTGCAGGGTTGTAGGTGATAAGTATATATAGGTCTTGTGGGGAGTAGTGTACCCCCCAAGAATGCATGGTTCATGTGAGTTATGATCTAGCCAATCCCCTGCTGACACCTGGAGGTGCCACCTGCGATTAATGATGACATAATATTCCCTCACGTGAGGGGGTGATAGTGTTATAACGGTCTTGTCCACGTTCCATAAGAGTCCCACGCACACTCTTCCACACGTTTCCTAGATCACGCACTGCGATGATGTCATCCTCAGCCTATGATGTGATGCCGAGGGCAAAGTTCCTGCTGGCAGCGATCTTGGCCTAGTTTGGGACTCGTGTTGTCATACCTTCATAGGGTCATCCAGGGCATGACGAGCGGTCAGCCCCTTGGAGGATCTTCTGGGCCATGATGAGGGGGTCGGCCCCTTGGAGGGTCGTCTGGGCCATGATGAGGGTCGGCCCCTGGGAGGGTCGTCTGGGACATGATGAGGAGTCAGCCCCTCGGAGGGTCGTCTGGGACATGATGAGGGGTCGTACCCTCATAGGGTCGTCCAAGCCATGATGAGGGGTCGGCCCCTTGGAGGGTCGTCTGGGCCATGATGAGGGGTCAGCTTGGGCCTGAGCCCTCGTCTGGGTGGAGGACACTCTCGGCCTGGTCGAGGGTATATATGGGCATATCAATCACCCCCATCCCTTAGCCATCGATGTTGTTGAGATGGCTGAGGGTTAATCTTGCATTGGGCGTTTTCAAGTATGTGGTCATAAGGATAAGTGACATCTGTCGCGTTGCTTAGTCAGGTGTCCATTATCGATTCAGTTCCCCAGATGTGACGACTGCACACTCAGCCTGGGGCTTTACGCCCTAATGATACCCTCCTCGTGGGTTGTGTCTTTCCTTGGTTAATGGTTCCACTCATTAGCAAGATATTTAAATGATTTTTTGAAGTCATTTCCTTTCTTCTTCTTCGCGCCTTAACTTTCTCTCTCTAGCTTCTCAATAGCTCCATCGCCATTTCTACAACCTTTCTGTATCAAGCTTCATTCAACCATTGTCTTCGTCTTTAGGTAACTTCCTTTGCCATAGATTCCATTTTTAGTCTTCAATTTTAGTTTTATTTCTTGCATTGGGGTTTTTGCCCCAGCTTTTCTTAGCTTTGTATTTTTCCAGTGTGAAACCGCCTTACTGTGGGGGTTATAGGGTTGAGCCCTAGGTTTTAGGCTGCTTAAATTTCATCCCCCGTCTCTTAGTGGTGATTTAGTGCCCCATTGTGGTGTTTCTATGGTTTTCTTACATTTTTTAGCGTCTTCTCCGGTGAGCTGAGTTCTTCATGTTCTTGAGTGTTCAAACTTAAAAAGCTTTTCATTTCCTTAGGTTTGATCTAAGAGTCAAACTTAGTCAACTATAATCTTATTTATAGTTAGCTTAGCCAAATTCTTATGAGTGTAGGCTCTTCCCCTTAATGCTTATGAGTTTTTACGATTTAGCCAAGGAATTCCCATCCCTGAGAGAGAAGTTCTTCGTAGAGATTAGGCGAATAGAGGAAGAGGATGAGAAAAGAGGAGGGTACGACCCTAATTGGGTACGACCCATCTTCCCAGTCCTTTTAGCCATATTAATACCCCATGAGTCATGTGGGTCATCTTATCGTCCAGCCTAGAGTCAATCGTATGAGGGGGAAATGGATCAAAGAACATCATCGCCGACGGGTGCTGGTCCTTCCGGGAGGAGAGAGACGTCCACTCTTAGCCCAAGCCGACAGGACGAGGTCATATCACCTTCTAAGGCTATCCCTGTAATAGCCCTGTCCCCTCTTGCATTTTAATTAGCCTTTTTAGATGGTCCCCCGATTGGCGACGAGGCTGGGGGATTCGAGGATGAGAGAGATGACGACGACAATGAGGGTTCTTCTTTTGATGATGATGGTCAAGTAGATACTTCAAGTGCCTCAACTCATGTATCGTCAGTTAAGGACCGTGATATCTTACTATAGAGGCATCTCTTTGGCATACAACCTAATATAAGTATGAGGGTCCCAACTAAATTTGAGAGAGTCTTCCAAGGGGACAAGGGAGAGATTGCTGTTTATGAGCAGATGCTAAGGGTAGGCGTTAGGTTCCCTCTACACCCTGCTATAGTCGACATCTTGTCTACCCTTGGGGTTGCACCTTCTCAACTTCCTCCCAACTCGTGGTGGACTATCCTCAGCTACATCTTGCTTTGGAAGAATTTATTTACCGACGAGCCCTCGGTCGATGTATTCCTTGCCTGCTACAACATCACCTCCTCGTCCAAACATCCTAGGTATTTCCATTTGGAGGCTAGGAAGTTTGATAAGAAGAATCTCCACGTGGCTCAGACTTCCAATCATGACTGGTAGAAAAGGTTTTTCTATATCTCTGGGGATTGGTAATTCCCCGTCGAGGGTGAGCCCGTGGAATACGATCCGAGGGTACCAAAGGTATAGTCCAACCCTTCAATGAAAGCGTGATCAGACCCCGGACTTATCTTGGAAGAGAGGGTCATTGTTGACTACTTGAGGGAGCGAGGGAGAGAGGGTGAACTTGCTAAATTTAAAGATTTGATGACCCATCTTTTCCTCAAAGAAGGTGGTCTAAGGGTCTGCCCCTTGACAGAACTATGTGAGTTGTTTTTTTCTCAATTTTTGAATTTTTCCAAGTGTTTCATCTTTGTCTCTGTATTTTTCGGATATATCGTCTCCTTTTCAGGTCGTCCTGCAAATATCTCTGACCAACTTTGGGAGATGACTGCCCCAAGCTTACTGTTTGGCCTGGGAAAGAAAAAGGGGAAAGAGACTCTGCAGGCCCAGAAGAAGATAAAGGCCATGGGGCCGATGCACATTGAGCCGACCGTTGATAGTCGCAAAAGGAAAGAGCCTGAAGTTCCCGAAGGCTCTTGTCCTGATGCACGGATGAGGGCGAGGGTGGCGGTGTCGGAGGGGACTGGCTCCTCTTCCAGTATGGGGGCTTATTGGTCTCAAAATTTGACATTCTTGAAGGTTGGATCGTCTTCCCTCGTAGCCAACCTGAGGGCGGCCAAGGCTTCCATGTTTTCTGCTCCCTCGGCCGCTGATTACGAATTCTTATCAAAGATGCCCCCGGCCAAGGTGTATGATTATGGTCTGCATACACTAGATCAGGTACTTATTTTTACTTCATTTCCTCAGTTAACTTTTCACTAACTATTCCCTTAACCCCTTAATATGTACCTACATTTGTGCAGATTGTTTGTGCCTTTATGTCGGCCACCAAATGGATGATCGAGAATCAACAAAAATTTCATGAAGCCGAGAGAGCTATCCAGCACGAGGCTGAGCTGCAGACTGAGCTCGAGACTTCTAGGGTAACATTGGAGAGTGTCATGACTGAGCACATGAGGGTGTTAAATGACCTTACAAGGTAGCACGATGCAGGTCTGAAGGCGAAGGATGACCTCTTCAAGGCAAAGGAAGAAGCCCTGAACGCCCAGTTCAAGGGCGATCTAGCTGAGGCAATGAAGAAGGCCAGGGTTGATGCCGTGGTGGCATACAAGCTTTTAGATGAGTTTCAGGGATTTGATCTTGAGTACCTGGAGTGGGGGATCAAGACGGCCTGTCGGTGGGTCATCCTTAAATTTGTTGATGCAGTGTCATCCATCTGCCCCTCTCTTGAAGCGGTGGAGATGGAAGACCCCCTTATAGCCGAGGCTCTATCCCACGTGGAGTCTCAAGTACAGATCGAAGGCATCGACACCTCTGAAGATCGGCCTGTTTTGGTCATCGAAGAGAATCCTGTTTTTAATCTTGAAGACTTGCCCTCTGATGTTGCTCAATAGGGTGGCCGTATGTGGCCCATACCCTCTGCATGTAAAGATTTTGTATTTGACTTCCTTTTGGACAAATATTGTAGCACTTTGTCATGAAATTTTCTCTTATACTGGAATTTCTCTGTTCCTGTCTTCTATGCTTGTCTCTTGTATGATTTGACTTAGCTTTTATGTGTTCACCCATCTTACAAGTCCCCCCTCATCTTTCTTGAGGGTGAATGGGAGGTCATCCCCACCATTGACCCTCATCATAGCCGAGGGTGGTTACCACTAGCTTAATGACTTTCAATAAGGTCCCCCCTCGTCTTCTTTGAGGGTGAATGGGGGGTCTTACCCACAATTGACCCTCATTATAGCCGAGGGTGGTTTCCCACCAATTTAATGGTTTTAAATTTCAAGTCACCCCTCGTCTTTCTTGAGGGTGAATGGGGGGTCGTCCCCACCATTGACCATTATTATAGCCGAGGGTGGTTTCCCACCAATTTAATGATGTTATAAATTTTAGGTCCCCCCTCGTATTTCTTGAGGGTGAATGGGGGGTCGTCCAAACCATTGACCCTCACTATAGCCGAGGGTGGTTTCCCACCAAATTAATGATGTTTTAAATTTCAAGTCACCCCTCGTCTTTCTTGAGGGTAAATGGGGGGTCGTCCCCACCATTGACCCTCATTATATTCGAGGGTGGTTACCACCAATTAAATAATGTTTTAAATTAAGCCCCCCTCGTCTTTCTTGAGGGTGAATGGGGGTCGTCCCCACCATTAACCCTCCTTATAGCCGAGGGTGATTTTCTACCAATTTATTGATGTTATAAATTTAAAGTCCCCCCTCGTCTTTCTTGAGGGTGAATGGGGGGTCGTCCCCACCATTGACCCTCATTATAGCCAAGGGTGGTTACCACCAATTAAATGATGTTTTAAATTAAGTCCCCCATCGTCTTTATCGAGGGTGAATGGGGGGTCATCCCCACCATTGACCTTCATTATAGCTGAGGGTGGTTACCACCAATTAAATGATGTTTTAAATTAAGTCCCCCCCCCCCCCCCTCGTCTTTCTTCAGGGTGAATGAGGGGTCGTCCCCACCATTGACCCTCATTATAGATGAGGGTATTTACCACCAATCGTCCCCCCATCGTCTTTCTTGAGGTTGAATGGGGGGTCGTCCCCACCCTTCATTATAGCCGAGGGGAGTTGCCACCAAGGTTAACCCCAATTATACTAGAATTTACAAACACAAGATGAGGGACCAATATGACATTCTCATTAACATTCCAGGTGTTCTATTGGAGCAACAGATTCATTACAACTGTGGTCTGATAGGACATTACAACATTATTGATAGTATTTCTTCAGATGATCTGCATTCCACGGATTCGAAAAGGGTTCCCCTTCAAGGTTTTCTAGTCTATAGGTCCCAGGGACAACTTCATCAATGACCTTATATGGGCCATGCTAATTTGGGTGGAGCTTGTTAGGCTTTTGCCCAGTCTTTTTGAGGACTAACTCCCCCACTGCGATTGGCCTTTGCCTCAGCCTCTTGTTTTAAAACCTGGAAGTCCTCTACTAGTAGGCAGCTTGCCTTATCTCAGCGTCTTCCCTCCGTTCCTTGATCAAGTCTAAGTAAAGTATCCTTTCTTCCATATTTCTTTATGGGTCATACATATGGACCCTGTGAGTAGGAAACCCAATCTCGGTGGGGATGAAGACATCTGAACCATATGCCAACATGAACGGGGTATCTTCAGTAGGAGATTTTTCCATTGTCCTGTAGGCCCACAGTACAGTGTACAACTCCTTGGACCATCTTCCTTTTGCCTCCTCGAGCTTCTTCTTGATCCCGTCTAGGATTGTCCTATTTGTGACTTCCGTTTTCCCATTAGCCTAAGGTCGGCCTGGGGATGAGAAGAATTGTTTGACACCGACCCTCTCACAGTATTTCTCCAGAGATGTATTGTTGAATTGAGTCCCGTTATCCGAGATGAGGGTGTTGGGGATACCATATCTTCATATAATGTTTTTCAGATCAAATGGAAGGTCTTCTGCTCGGTGATCGTTACCATCGACTCTGCCTCCACCCATTTTGAAAAATAGTCAATTGATACTATCAAGTTTCAATAGTTATTGACGGCCCTGGGCAAAGCCCCTACTAGATCGATTGCCCACACCGCGAATGGCCATGGGGATGTGATGGAAGTAAGAGGTTGATGGGTCTGGTGAGGGTTGGTGGCAAACCTTTGACATTTATCGCACTTTCTCACGTATGCTGTGGCGTCTTTCCCCAGGGTTGGCCACCAGTATCCCTGGGTTATTATCCTCTTTGCTAATCATCTACCCCCAATGTGGCTTGAGCATGACCCCTCATGCACATCTTGCAGAATGTGAGGTACCTCAAACGGGTGTACACATCTAAGCAAGGGGAGTAAGAATCCCTTTTTGTACAAGGTCTCTCCGATGACAATGAATTTCGCAGCTCTATATCTCAACTTCTTCCTTTCTTATTTTTCTTCTGGCATATCCCCCTCTTTAATGTATCTGATTAGAAGGTCCATCCATGAAGCTTCCCTATTGACATTTAAGCAAGAGATAAGTGTTCCCTCTGCCTCTTCAATCGCTATTAGAAGCAAAATTTCCACTGGGACTGTCCTCCTGATATATGTCCTAGTTGTTGAGGCCAGCCTAGCAAGTGGATCGGCCCGACCATTATCAAGCCTATGTATCCTCTTCAACTTTACTTCTCTGAAGATCTTCAATAATGCCCTTACCCTTTCATGATATTTGGACATTCTCTCATCCTTAGCCTCGTATGCTCCTAGTATCTGATTCACTACATGTCTTGAATCACTATAGACCAAGATCTGGCCGACACTAAGAGACTTAGCTAAGGAGAGGCTTGCTATAAGGGCCGCATATTCAGATTCATTGTTGGAGGCTTTAAAGTTGAACCTCAGGGCGTACTCAATGTCTGTGCCGTCAGGTGCTGATATAATTAATCCAGTCCCACTTCCGCTCTCACAAGAAGACCCGTCAATGAAGAGGTTCCACACATCTTGTTCCTCCGAGAAGTTTCCCTCAATGAGGGACCCTTATCTAAAGAGATATCCCCCTCTTCATTTTCGGTAACTTTTTCTCTAGTGGTTCTTGTCTCGGCCTTTTTTGCGGATGGGTAAAAAATCCTACCTTGGCAAGTATCTGTCTTCTCGAGGCTCTCATCCTCAGCCTTATCATCTTCCCAAGTAAATTTAGCCACAAAGTCTGCTAGGGTTTTCCCCTTAATGGCCATCCTAGGTTGATACATAATGTCAAACTCTCCCAACTCTATAGCCCAGGCATTAGCCTCCTCATTTTTTCTGGCTTGTGTATGACCTTTCTGAGAGGAGAGTCAGTGAGGATGACCATTATATGGGACTGTAAGTACGACTTCATCTTTCTTGATGCATGGATCAAGGTATATGATAACTTCTCCATCCTTGGGTATCTTTTCTCTGCCCCCTGGAGTGCCTTATTATTCAAATACATAGGATTCTGTACTCCGTCCTCTTCTCTCACAATAGCTGCGCTGATGGCTGATTCTGAGACGGCTAGGTACATATGTAGCCGTTCTCCGTGCATTGGTCGTGATAAAAGAAAGGGAGACCCTAAGTATGAATTTAGCTCCTTGAAAGCCTGATCACACTCTTCGCTCCATTCAAAGGCCTTTATGAGAATTTTAAAGAATGGTAAACACTTGTTTATGGCTCTGGACACGAACCTATTCAAAGAAGCCACTCGCCCTGTGAGTCTCTGAACGTCTTTGATGGTCTTAGGAGTCTTCATTTTTACGAGGGCCTTTATTTTCTCAGGGTTGGACTCAATGCATCTTTGGTTGACAATGAATCCGAAGAACTTCCCTGCTCCGACCCTGAAGACACATTTGGTCGGGTTGGGCTTCATCTGGTACTTGTCCATCGTGTTAAAGGACCTCTCGAGGTTGGTCACATGATCCTTGTCCTTAAAACTCTTGGTCAACATATCCTCTACATAAACCTCCATGGACTTCCCAATTTGGTCCTCAAACATTTTATTCATAAGGCGCTGATACGTTGCCCCCGCATTTTTGAGGCCAAAGGGCATAACCCTATAATAGTGTGTCCCCTTATCGGTAATGAAAGCCATTTTTTCTGAGTCTTTAGGGATCATGAAGATCTGGTTGTAACTTGAATAGGAATTAATTAAACTCATTAGATCATGTCCTACGGTAGCGTCTACCATCTTATCAATGCATGGGAGAGGGAAGCATTCTTTAGGACAATATTTGTTGAGGTCGGTGAAGTCCACACACATTCTCCACTTCCCGTTGGCTTTTGGGACTATGACTGCGTTGAAAGTCATTAGGGATAGATGACCTCTTTGATAAACTCAGCATCTTCCAGCTTCTTGACCTCGTCCCTTATGACCTCATATTTTTCTCGAGAATAAATTCTCCTCTTCTACTTTATCGGCTTTTCACCCTCTACCACGTTGAGCTTGTGGCACATGATTTTGGGGTCGATCCCCGGCATATCTTCATGACTCCGTGCAAAAATGTTCTGTCTTCTCCTCAACAATTTGATGAGGTCTTCTTTGATGTCTGGCTTCAGAGTTTTGCTGACTTGGAAGGTTTTTTCCGGTTCATCCTCATTGAGGATGATGGATTCTACCTCTTCTGCGGCTTCTCCTTTCTTCAGCTTCGTCTCGTCCCTGGTCTCGAGGGTATCAATATTGTAAGTGGTTGTTGCCTTCTTTGCGCCTCTCTTTCTTTGACAGAGTTGAAGTAACATCACATCCGTGCACCCTGGTAGTGATGAGGATAGGGTCATCATGTGGGGCTAATAGGCCTTTGAAGTCCATTCTTGAGAACCCCACTATCAGAGTATCCATATCAACCTTCTTCCTCTTTTCTAACTGTGGCATCCTGCCTAATTAAATACCGGGTGATCAGTCCTTTATTAAATTATAATCAAGGTGAACGGTCAGTTCATTCTTAGCATCACTGTCGAAAAATAACTTTTCCAATTTAAACACCCTAAATAATTAAGCTAAGTGTCAAAACCATTTTTACATTACTTTCAAAATTTTATTCAAAACCAATAATTTAAAACTTTACATAATTCATAATTTAAAGATCAACCAACAAATATACTTGAACAAACAATCCAATTA
The DNA here is from genome assembly GCA_949130495.1 of Sambucus nigra. NCBI lineage: Eukaryota > Viridiplantae > Streptophyta > Magnoliopsida > Dipsacales > Adoxaceae > Sambucus > Sambucus nigra. The sequence continues at coordinate 213,536,262 of OX422214.1, read as the reverse complement.
ATTAAAAATCCAACTAAGTAATTCCAACATTTAAAACTTAAAGGAAAACATCCTGACAGTAATAAACCCAAAAGTACAAATGCTGGAAATAAATAAATCATAATATTCGATAAGTAACTGAATAATGGAAAAAGGGAGACACATGCCCAACTGAATAAATAGTGCTAGAAGTGGAATCAACAAATGAGGTCGTCTAAACAAAAGGCCTGCAAATCCCACCTAAGCTGCAGCGCGTTCCTTCCAAAGGATCCTATGCAAGACGCCCCTATGGCTGGGTACCTGTAATATATACAAAAGAGAAAAGAAAATGGGAACGGGTCAGAGCCCGATCGTAAAAATGATTTAAAATTTATTTAGCAAGTATTTAAAATCTTTACTGGCCAATGCAACAACATATTAGTGCGGCACTCCCTTGCGAATTTGTCACCTCTCTTCTAATGTGCACGCCTATCGCACTAAACTTCCCAATGGTTTAACTTATCTTATCTTAGGTTGTTCGTAAGATTTAAACTGACAAATTCAATTGTTTAAGAGGTTAATTTCATTTAAGAACAAAGTTCTCATTTAAACCCTATTTACTAATAAAGTTTATCAGTAACATATTATATTTTTCAAACACTTATTCCCAAATTGAAATAGTTATTCCATTCTTACTTACCATAGACACAGCAGGTAGTTCCCAAATTCCAGATTTAAATATATATATTAAATACTCATATAATATATATATTCTAACAGCACCCCACATAATAATTATGGTGCGAGCATACTCTGCTATCCAGTCCCCGTATCACTCGTACTAAGGGAAATACAAGTTCGGAATCACTCTCGAACTGTATTGAAACAAAACACAAACAATATTGAGGCGAAGCATAGTTTCCAAGTCTCTAAGAGATCAACACATGCCCTCACGTCTCTTAGGACCGTCTAACTATGGATCCGATAGCCTGTACCAAAGGATTTCTATCTTCTAGGGTACAAGTCAATATCCCTCATAAAGGTCCCATCGAGATAAGACTGTCCCAGCGCGGTAACCTCAGGGATAGCAAGTAGTGTGGGCTTAATTTTTACACGTATATGCATAAACACAGTCATATAAATATACTACTATTACCATATCAAGTTTAGGTACATACTCATGACCCATAATTATGATATTTGTCCTTATTACTCGTTATTTAGTTATCACGTATAACGTTTGCCTCTTATCTTAATTTGCGGGATTATCCCAACTTATCAAGTGACATTCATGGATTTCTATCCTCCCAAGTGTAATTTCAGTAGGTACTCATTTATTTTCCAACGTAACTATCTTATGCGTCTCCCCCTTTAATACATAGTTCCATCGTCCCTTATATGTAAACATCCCCAAAAAATGTAAATCTCATCTTACATTAGAGGTTTCATATTTTTAAAAAGTCCTACTGGTCTTCTTTATCTCCCAAAATATTTTAATAAGGATTTCCAAAGATTATTACTCATTTAAATTGAATTCAACTATTTAGAAGGGAAAATATGAGTCTTCTAGGAGGGGTCGATCGATCGATGGTAGGAGCTCGATCGATCGATACTCCTGGTTCGATCGATCGATCAAACAAGTACAGCGAATTTGCAGAATACCAGTTACGGGTTCAATCATCCAACATCGTCAAAATACAAATTCTTAACTCCCAAACTCCCAGAAATTTATACCACAAACATTCTAAACCCAGATTAGCAGTATTCTATGTAAAGCATGCGAGTTTTCATCAAGATCATGGATTAAAAGGGCCAAAACTTATATAATTCTCATGAACCCTAGAAATTTATTTAACTTAGTTTTTCTTATTCTTTTCTCAGAATTTTTACTTCTAAACCAATACAAATTCATGGTTCAACCTCTACATGTGAAAGGGATTTCCAAATTATTGTTTATATCACTACAACATGCGATTTGTAATTACCAACATGGGTTTTCTTTCAAAAAAACTCATCCTAATCAACCCTAGACTAATATGAATAAAGCATTAATGAAATTATTCAAGATAAATACTTGCCTGGGAATTTATGTTTCTGATTTTTGGATGAAATCGGTGTGGTGATGATCCTCATTACGCGATCTATCGTTTGGCGGCGACGGCGGCGCAAACAGATGAGTTCTTGGCCTAGAACTCTTGGGCAAGATCTCTCTTTCCTTCTCCAATGTCCATCACTTGTTTTTGTTTGTGTTAACCCTAGAAGAAAACCCTAAGTATCTATATAACCTTACAATTTTCGTGGGTTTTCCGGCTTAAAAATGTAAAATGTCCAAAACGCCCTCGCGGGGTGTTAATTAGGCCTAAAAACGCCCCGAGACCCAAACTAAACCCCCGGGTACATTATTTTAACTATCTCGACCCTTCCAGACACTTTGGCGCACTCAAAATGACCATACGAGTGACTTATAATTTATTCACTTTTATTAATCAACATTTATTCCCGACACGACACGGGCGTTTCCCAACTTAAATTTCCAAAATTGTCATATTATTTACTCGTGACATTTAATAGAACCACTATTATATATTACTTTACTCATTAGTAATATTCAACAAGTTTCCAATGATTACTAACTCTCGTCACGTTAGTAATTACAAAAATAATTAATTTTCAAATTTATATTAAATTAATAACTCACATTAGATTTAATAAATCCCCAAATTTAGAAAGCATAAAAATACAGGGTATTACATACTTCCCCCCCTAATAATGGAATTTCGTCCCGAAATTCGGAAAATAAGTTATACCTGGTAAGAATAAGTCTGGGTATCTCTCGCGTATATCTGCCTTGCGCTCCCAGGTGGATTCCTCCACATTATGATTCTCCCACTGGACCCGTACAAGTGGAACTACCTTCGACCTCAATCTCCTTTCGTTATGGTCTAGGATAGCCACTGCTCTCTCCTCGTAAGAGCTGTCAGACTGTAAGTGTATCTCTTATATCGTGATGTGGGTGTGGGACATATCATCCCGAAGGTATCGTCTCAACGACGAGATGTGGAATACATCGTGAATGTGATGTAAATGCTCTGGCAGTCCCAATCTGTATGCTACCGGCCCAATCCTCTCGATAATGGGAAATGGTCCCACGTACCTCGGGGCCAATTTCCCTTTCTTCCCGAATCTCATCACTCCTTTCATAGGAGATACACGTAGTAATACTTGGTCCCCCACGTTAAACTCTCGAAAGAACCATTTTGCATCGGCGTAGCTTTTCTGCCTGTCCTGGGCTACTCGAATGCTACTCCTGATCATCTCAATTCTAGCGGAGGTTTCCTGAATCACCTCTGGTTTGAGAAACTTGTTATCCCCCACCTCTATCCAACAAGTTGGGGAAAGACAAGGCCTGCCACATAAAGCCTCAAACGGAGCCATGCCAATCGTGAACTGATAAGAGTTATTATAAGCGAACTCCACCAGTGGAAGATGTGGCTCCCAACCTCCTCCAAAATCAAGGACACACATGCGTATCATATCCTCCAACATCTGATTAGTACGCTCTATTTGTCCATCTTTCTGTGGGTGATAAGCTAAACTCAACCTTAACTCTGTACCCATAGCCTCATGAAAGCTCTCCCAGAAATACGACACGAAAATCTTGTCTCTATCTGACACAATATTCAGGGGCACCCCATGTAATCTGACAATCTCAGCAATGAACAACTGAGCATACTGACCCGTGGTATAGTCTGTCCGTACCAACAGAAAATGAGCCACCTTGGTTAAACGGTCCACATTCACCCAGATGGAGTCGTGGCCCCGCTGTGATGTAGGCAACCCAGTAATAAAATCCATAGAAATACTCTCCCAATTCCACGTGGGTATTTCCAATGGCTGAAGCAACCCCGACGGTTTCTGGTGGTCCACTTTTACCAGCTGGCAGGTAGAACACTTGGACACGAACTCAGCAATGTCCTTTTTCATCCCACTCCACCAGTATTGCCGCCTCATATCCTGGTACATCTTATCTCCCCCAGGGTGTACCGCAAATAGGGACCCGTGAGACTGGGTCATCACTGCATGACGTAAGTCTGCTCCTTCTGGGACCACCAATCTCCCATTAAACCTCAAACCCCCATCATAACTAACAGAATAGGACTCAGCACCCTCAGCTAGAAGTCGTACAATCTGCTCTTGGCAAAATGGGTCTGCGGTTTGCGCCTGTATCACCCTCGTAACAATCTCGGGTGTCACTATCATGACAGATATGAAGGAACGGGCTACTGCGTCCTGGTGACCCAAATCTTTACACTTTGCTTTCCAGACGTCCGCTACATCGTCTATCGGTCTACGGCTCAACGCATCAGCAACTACGTTGGCCTTCCCCGGATGGTACTGTATGTCGAACTGATAGTCCTTTACAAATTGTAACCACCTGCACTGATGCATATTCAGCTCTCGCTGAGTGAACAGGTACTGTAGTGACTTGTGGTCTGTGAACAAGCAAAATTTTCCCCCCAATAAATAGTGCCTCCATATCCTCAATGTAAAAATGAGCGCTGCTAACTCTAGGTCGTGGGTGGGGTAATTCTTCTCATGCAGCTTAAGCTTACGGGAGGCAAAATCTATAGCCTTCTCCTCCTGCTGAATTACTCCCCCAAGTCCCCGTAAAGAGGCATCGGTGTAAACCAGATACTCCACACCCAGCTTAGGTAAAGCAAGGACCGGTGCTGAAGTAAGCTTGTCTTTCAGCTCGTCGAAAGCCAATAGACAAGCATCGTCCCAAACATATGGTATCCCTTTGCGAGTCAGTTTCGTCAATGGACCCTCTATTTTGGAGAAACCCCAAATGAGTCTCCTATAGTATCCAGCTAATCCCAAGAAACTACGTACTTCCGTCGATGTCATGGGCTGTCCCCATTCCCTCACCGCTGACACTTTACTCGGGTCAACTGCTATCCCTTGTTCAGAAATAACATGTCCCAAGAACTGCACTTCACGTAACTAGAACCCGCACTTCTCGTACTTAGCATACAACTGATGCTCTCGTAGAGTCTGAAGAACATGCCTCAAGTGCTCGACATGCTCTTCCTCAGAGTGTGAATATCAGGATGTCATCTATGAAAACGATGACAAACTAATCCAAGAACTCTTTGAACACTCGGTTCATCAAGTCCATGAATACAGTTGGAGCATTTGTAAGTCCAAATGGCATCACTCTGAATTCATAGGACCCATATCTCATCAATAAAGCAGTCTTTGAAACATTCTGCTCCCTAATACGTAGCTGATGGTACCCTGACCTCAGATCTATCTTCGAAAAGAAAGTTGCTCCCCTCAGCTGGTCGAACAGATCATCGATTCGAGGCAACAGATACTTGTTTCGTATCATGACCTTGTTCAGCTCCCAGTAGTCCACATATAGCCTCAGTGAACCATCTCTCTTTTTCACAAACAAAACTGGAGCGCCCCAAGGTGAGGTACTCCTGCGAATGAAGCCCTGACCTAATAGCTGCTCTATCTGATCTCGTAACTCTTGCATCTCCGCCGAAGCCATACGGTATGGAGCACGTTCTATAGGTCGAGTATCTGGTAATAATTCTATGACAAAATCTATCTCTCGACTGGGGGGTAGGCCTGGTGGTGCGCTCTAAATAAAGCTTATGATTCAAGTGCAAATCTATCGCAACAAGTAATATCCGGTAAGTATGGAATCATGATCCACAGGGATTGAAACACTCCTAAGAAACAGGATTAGGTTAAAGGGATTCTCTAAACGTCACAAAAGTTAAAGTGTAAAAGATGATTTAATAGTTTGGAAATGTGATTGAGAGTAATCTCTAAACTAACATACTATTGATGATCAGTTAATTAATTAATAATTATGGAACTATGAAAAGAACTAAGATAAGCTTGAGTTCAAGAAATCAAAGGGATCGAGGATCATTCTCCCACCTCGGATTCACAAAGAAGGGGATTATAGGGCTTGGTTGAAATTAATTCTAATCGAGCATAACTAATTAAGTCCGAACATCAACCATGTAGAGACTAAAATCAACAATGGAGGATTAGGGGTTAGTAAGTTATTGCTAGCTGGGTTGGGTTTGTAGTAAAGCTTCAAACACTAACCCTTGCATGACAAGAGAAGTTAAGAAACTATGATACTCCAATACCAACACATGAAGTTCCATTAGAACAATTATAAACCAAACCCTAAATATGAAGTTCAAGCATCCAAGGTGGGATTATGATCCCCAATCATAAGTCTAGCTACTCATAATTGAAACTACACTACACATGCTAGTTAACAACATAATTAAGTCAGTTATCTAGTTTAAAAACAAACCAACACAAGAGATGGAATTAAATGCAAATTAAAGCTAGTTGAACAAGTAGAGAAGAAGTAAATGAACCTTTGTTGCATTAATAACAACTAGTAATCAAAGCTTTACAAGTGGGTAAAAACCGTAAATGAACTTGACCTAGGAGAGAGAAGAGAGTGTTTTCTAAGTCACCAAATATCTAACAAAAGTAATCTATATCCACCAATGAGGAAAAACAAGGGATATATCCCAAAAATCCAACCAAAATGGCAAACTAGTAATAAGGAGGAAAACTCAAAAAATCAGCAGAACCGAATCGATTCGGCAGGGCCGAATCGATTCGCTAGAGGGAGAATGCTACACTGGTGACCACCGAATTAATTCGGCAGGGCCGAATCGATTCGGTCCTGCAAACAAAATATGGCTAGGTTATTTTGGCTTTATTTATCCCATGTTTCACCGAAACATCCATAACATCTTCGTTCGAGATCAGATTCAAGCACCGTCGGAGGCCACGCGAAGATAAAAAGAAGGTCTACAACTTCCGTGAAGAAATCGAGATCAAAATCCGAGTGCTGAAATTATTAAAATGCCCCCGACTGTGCAAGTGTCTACGGAACTTCTCCGGATCAAAACCAAACTTCCCAAAATGCATTCTCGAGACCTATAAAAGCTCAATAAAGACACATACAAAGTATATATGATGAAATCAGGGGTTAGTCAATAAATGAGTATAAGAACCGGGAAATACATGCACGGGAATGCTAGAATGTACAAATTGACGGGGTATAAAATACAATAAAAGTGACGAATCACACCCCCTAACTTATACATTGCTAGTACCGAGCAATGAAGTATGAAGAAACAAGAGGTGTCAACAAAACCAAAACCGAAGAAATATGTACGTAGAAGGAAAAATTCCCCTTTCGTAGGCGAACGATTGCATTTAGCATATGCAATAAGCCGTTTTTAAAACCCCTAGGTGGCCCTAAGGGACGAGTGAGGTCTCGTGAGGGTTTCTAGGGATGACACCCACAAACATAAAATCAACTCATACTATGATACGTCAAAATCCAATGCGTAGCTCAACAAATATCTAAGAAGCACAATTTATCAACAAAGTGAACAAAGCTCACACAAAAGACGACAATTATCGGCATTAAACAAATAACTTCAATAAAAATCGAAACCATGGAAATGCGAAATAAGCGGACACATGTGGTAATTTAGAATTGGAAAAACTTTCAAAGTCCATATAAATGCTAAGACATGCATACTCAAGTTCTCTCCGGTTGTTACACTCAACAAATGAAACACTCAGAAATGGGATGTAACACACATGGGACATGCGGGCATAAAGAGTAATTGTAAAGGGAAACTAGGTCACACACATGTCATCAATGAAGAACGCAATATAAATGTGGAAAATACAATCTCAAGAAAGGATATCGCCCATTAACCAAGAGAAAATCATTTAAACAGATTATCGCTTATGTTCGACCTTTGAATCACATCACCCTAGGAATAAATAGGACTTTTAGGGTATAGAATTTAGGCTAGATTGGGGTTAGGAAAAGAAAGGAATGTGTGTAGGATTAAAGGAGATTCGGGAATAACGCGCGGGATAATGGATTTAATGGGCAATTTAGGAATCGAAATCAAATTCCAAAAGCAAGGTATTCATGATAGTGAGACTTTGATTTTCATGCACATGGTGAAATGGGAATCAACTAGGACCCATTTTATTCAATATTTCTTTCTTTCTTTTTCTAACTTTTTCTTTTCTTCTTTTTCTCATTTTCTCTTTTGTTTTCTTTTGCTTTTTGCTTTCTCTTTTTCTTCACTTTTTTCACTACTTTCTTTTCTTTACTTATCAAACTCTCATATGCCTAAATTACAGCCGACATCATAACAACATCATTCAATCCCAAGTAACATTCCAAACAAAGGCATGGAAGGTTTATGTATGGTTTAAAACTCCAATTTGGAGTTGGTTATGGGAATGGGGTTATGAAACGAAAGGCTAATATTTAGGCTCAAAGGGGTTAACGAGGGTAAACATATAAGGGTGAGGTCAAGGCTAATATGGGTGATATAACAAAGAGGGCCTATGATCATTTCATAAAGTTTACGTAATTCTCGAGTCAAAACAATATATGAAAATCATGCTCAAGTGATATGATGATGCCGGAATCAGCACCACCAGATAAGGTGTTTCCAAGCTCAATAGAAGTGTAACAATGGCAGCACAGCTATATAAAGAATATAAAAGAAGGTGGCGAGGAGAAGAGGGTAGAACACTGGAATATAAGTGGTTCAGCCAATCTGACCTACATCCACTGTGAGTGTGTGTGAGTAATATCACTGAAAGAAGGCACTAATGGCCATGGATACAACCTCTCAAGCTTTCTCTCTCTACTGTATATTTAGAGAGAGTTTAGCTAGGGTTTCAATAACTGGATCCCTTTGCAAGGTAGGGGATGATCCCTATATATAGTGCCTAAGGGGTGTAATGTACCCCCCATGCATGTAATGTGCATGTGTGTGTGGTAGCCTCACCAATGGGGGAGTGCCATCTGTCACTGCCACATGTAAGTAATGATGATGAAATATTCTCCCCACATGTGGGGAATAATCTTGTTACAACTGATTTGTGACCATGTGTCCTTATCCAAATGTTCAACAGATCCTCGGCCGCCATGTTGGTGGACGACCTCGGCCTAGGAGAGGCCGAGCTGTAAGGGCTTGATATTCGTTCAATCCGGGATGTGTCATAGAGAGTCTCGGCCTGGTCTCAGCCGAGACATTATGCTGGGGTCGGCCCCAACTGAGGTAGGAATGATTCCATGCTGACGATTGCTAAGGCTTCTTGTGACCTCGGCCCAAGCCGAGGTTAAACCGCTTCCAAGTTGAAGGTTATCAAGGCTCCCTGTCACCTCGGCCTACCCTCGGCCAAGGTTGCCATACCCAGGTATATGAGAATGCTGTTGATGCCTGTGATACGCTTAGTGTCCATTGGGAGTGTAGATGGTAGTGTCGGCTTAGGCCGACCCTGGTCTGGCCGAGGGATGATATCGTGGGCCCATGGCTTATCTTGGGTAGATCAATATCTCGGCCATCATCTCGGTCGAGGTTGGTGTCTCTGGGCCGAGGTAACACTTGGGGCATATCAATCACCCCCCAGCCCTTAGTCATATGCGAGAGCAAGTGGCTATGGGATTGCTTCACCTCCGAGGTCTGTCCGTCCCAAGGCTAATACCTGCATGACACCTGTCCCAAGCTAGGGCGTGCAAACTTGGCTGGCGTGTGCTGTCAGTTGCCCCTTGGGTTTCCCAAGGCAATGATGGGCCTTGGGAAGTGTGCCCAAGTACTTAAGGGTTTAAACCCTTCCTTTATTTTTCTTCTTCTTCATTTCATTCCCACGCACGTTGTTCTCGCGAATTCTCTCTCAAAGCTCCTCCACTCAATCGTTCTTCTGCGGAGGATTTCGTCGATTTTCTTGCGAGTTTCCTTCATCGTTCCATTTCCAGGTATCTTCTGCCTTTCATTTCCTTTGTTTCTCATATTTGGTTTTCATTTTCCGGCGTGTTTTTGAGTTTTCCGGCGAGCTACATTAACTCCGGCGAACTGTGTTTGCTTTAGACTTCCCAGTTTAATCTTTAAACTCCTTTCTTTTATAAGCCAATCGTGTTTGTAGTTTTAGGAGTTTTTCTTAAGTTTAGGGTCATTCTCTGATGCTCATACCCTTATACCAGCTTCTTGAGGACTTCCCTTCTCTTAGAGAGAAGACCCTAGAAAAGATTAGACAAATAGAGAGAGCCCAGGAGGAGGCCCGTAGGTCACAAGAGTTTCCTATTAGACCTATCTTTCCCCCACCTCTCAAGGTGGTATATCCTGATCCTCCTGAGAACTTTTATCAAACACACGTCTCTGCCAACCCATTGCCGATGTCTGAGTCTGAGTCTTCCACCTCAGACGCCATGTCTGTGGACTCTTTCCAAGAAGCCATGGATTTTACACCTCGGCCTAATCAGGACCCTGATCAGGCTGAGGTATCCAGCCGAGCTTCATCCCCAAATGGCTCAAGAAGCTCAGGTTTTTCTTCAGAGGTTGAACTTGTTGAGCCGAATGTGGCTGTGCCACCCATTCTTGATGCCATCCCTCTATCGGCCGTTACTGAGGAAGAGTTTGCTCAGAGATTCCCTAGTCACCCATCAATGCCTGCTCCAGCCGACGTTGAGCTTGACAATGATGAGGATGCTGAAAGTGATGTTGACATCTCTGAAGCAGCCGAGTTCGAGAGTACAGTCACTGAAGTGGATCTTTTGCACTTAAGATATTTATACTCCATCAGTCCCTCAATCAAATTAAGGAGACCTCTGAGGGAAGAGAGGGCCTACCATGGCCGAGATGGAGAAATCTGCTTGTACGAGCAGATGTTTAAGTTAGGGTTTCGCCTACCCATTAATCCCATCATCAGATCCATTCTCTTTTTTATGAACTTAGCCCCCTCGCAGCTTTCTCCCAATGCCTGGAGAGTCATTATAGGGGCCATCATCTTGTGGAGGGCAGTCCAGCACTCTGACCTCCCAGTTCAGGTCTTTGTTGGTTGCTATGTCCCAACCTCGGCCAAAAACCATCCGAGCTACTATCACTTCGTGGCTCGAAGGCCTGAGAAGAATATGCTCCAGGTCACTCAGACCTCAAATCACAATTGGAAGCCCCGATATTTTTTCGCCTCAGGGCCATGGGAATTCGGCTCATCTGTTCCCTCTTCCACTCTTGAGCCGAGGATACCCCTCAGATGGGGTAAGGTCACCATGTCTGCAAGGGCCGATCTCGGTCTAAGGCTTCAGAATATCAAAAAGGTGAAGGCCCTGCAAAACCAAGGGGCACATGGTCTGTTCGTCAAGTTCGAACATCTGCTGACCCCCCAGTATCTCTCAGGGACGAGCCTGGGTGGAAGTCCCCTTGTCGACTTTGGTAAGGATTTTTCTTTTTAAGTTTAACCTCTGAACTCATTCATATCTGATTTCTAACTCATATCTTTTTACTTTTGCAGAGAGACCACCAGGTATCCTAGACGAACTGTGGGAGATGGCAGCTCCGAGCTTGGCAAGGCTTGCAAAGAGGGCATGTATGAACGCTCCTCCTCCAGCTCCCACTACATCCAAATCCCAAGATTCCAAGAAGAGGGCCCCAGAGGTCCCTGCTTCTGAGGATCAGAGGCCAACCTCAAGACAAAAGAAGACTTCTGAGGCTGCGATCCCAATTTCTTCGGCTGACATCCTGACGGCTCGTCTGGATCAGCTGAAGTTAACTAACAGCGTGGTCGGCAACAGCAGGCATGCCATGGACGCCCTCGCCTCTGTAATGACCGAGGCAGACAAGCATTTCTACCGAGCCATGGACACCTCCGTGATGGTTGAGTTCGGCCTTCACAGAGCCGTCCAGGTATGACTTGTTCCTTTGTCAGAATTTTTCAAGTGCAACGTCTGATTTTACTCCCATCTAACCTCTTCATTAACTGTACAGGCTGTGACTGCCATGTACTAACTTTCTAATTGGGATATGAGGAAATTTCCCCTCATCCAGAAGGGGTAGGAGTCCGAGAAGGTTGAAAGCACCCTGAACGCTGAGATTGACCGTCTGAAGTCAGAGTTGCAGAATTCTGAAAATAAGGCTAAGGGGCTGGAAAAAGGCATGTCCCTGCTCGTCAAGAACCATGCTAAGGCTCTGAAGGACAAAGATGACATCCTTCAGCAAAAGGTCAACGCGGCTGTGAAGGCTGCCCTTGTAGATGCCTCTGAGAAAATAATCTCTTACTATAAAGGTTTAGAGGAGCTCATGGGTTTTGGCTTTGAATACCTCGAAAGAGGTATCAATGCCACTACCAAATGGGCTGAGGTCAGAGAGAAGGAGGTCGGCACTCTGAAGGCCTCCGACTTTGTGGGTCTCGGCTTTGCCGACCCTTAATTTGCTCAAGCACTGCAAGAGGTAGAAGACGAGGCCACTGCTCCAGCCGACACTGCAACTCTGGGAGGAACTGAGCTCGGAGGGACATATCATGTTGATGAGGTGGCCGAGGTTACTAATGTTGAGCATACCAATCAGGCCGAGACTGTTAATGTCCCCCCTCCCCAACCAGGATTGATTTGTAACTTAAATATTTTGTAATTTGTAATTTGTAACATCTTAGGTAATGAATATTTGTAATCGATGCCTCTGAATGCTATAATATCTCTCTTACTGAATGTCAATCTCTTCTCTTATTTTGATCTCTGAATGCCAATCTCTTCTCTTATTTTGATCTCTGAATCCCTTTGAATGCCTCTGAATGCTATATGATCTCTGAATGCTATTAGGCTCTGAAGTCATTACCTAATATGATGTTCTCATAACCAAATTTACCAAATTAATGATGTTCAGGGTCTGAGGTCATCTAACCAAGGTGTCTGAGCTCAGATCTCGTCACCACCGAGTGATGTTATGAGGGTCTGAGGTCATCACCTAAGATGTTATCCTCATAACAAATCTTACCAAATTAATGATGTTAAGGGTCTGAGGTCATCTAACCAAGGTGTCTGAGCTCAGACCTCGTCACCACCGAGTGATGTTATGAGGGTCTGAGGTCATCACCTAAGAGGTTAGCCTTATAATAAGTATCACCAAATTAATGATGTTAAGGGTCTGAGGTCATCAAACCAAGGTGTCTGATCTCAGACCTCGTCACCACCGAGTGATGTTATGAGTGTCTGAGGTCATCACCTAAGAGGTTAGCCTCATGATAAGTATCACCCAATTAATGATGTTAAGGGTCTGAGGTCATCTAACCAAGGTGTCTGAGCTCAGACCTCGTCACCACCGAGTGATGTTATGAGGGCCTGAGGTTATCACCTAAGAGGTTAGCCTCATAATAAGTATCACCAAATTAATGATGTTCAGGGTCTGAGGTCATCTAACCAAGGTGTCTGAGCTTAGACCTCGTCACCACCGAGTGATGTTATGAGGGTCTGAGGTCATCACCTAAGAGGTTAGCCTCATAATAAGTATCACCCAATTAATGATGTTAAGGGTCTGAGGTCATCTAACCAAGGTGTATGAGCTCAGACCTCGTCACCACCGAGTGATGTTATGAGGGTCTGAGTTCATCACCTAAGAGGTTAGCCTCAGAATAAGTATCACTAAATTAATGATGTTCAGGGTATGAGGTCATCTAACCAAGGTGTCTGAGCTCAGACCTCGTCACCACCAAGTGATGTTATGAGGGTCTGAGGTCATCACCTAAGAGGTTAGCCTCATAATAAGTATCACCAAATTAATGATGTTAAGGGTCTGAGGTCATCTAACCAAGGTGTCTGAGCTCAGACCTCGTCACCACCGAGTGATGTCATGAGGGTCTGAGGTCATCACCTAAGAGGTTAGCCTCATAATAAGTATCACCCAATTAATGATGTTAAGGGTCTGAGGTCATCTAACCAAGGTGTCTGAGCTCAGACCTCGTCACCACCGAGTGATGTTATGAGGGTCTGAGGTCATCACCTAAGAGGTTAGCCTCATAATAAGTATCACCAAATTAATGATGTTCAGGGTCTGAGGTCATCTAACCAAGGTGTCTGAGCTCAGACCTCGTCACCACCAAGTGATGTTATGAGGGTATGAGGTCATCACCTAAGAGGTTAGCCTCATAATATATCTCTGATCTAAAAAATGAAGCAAGAACCATCGTGGAAACTGATATTTATTAATAACCTCTGCTCAATAAGATGATACATTTACATAAAATTCTATGCAACATCATATGAAATATCTCTTCAGGTGGTCAGCATTCCACGGGTTAGTGAAAGGTTCTCCCTCTAGATTTTCTAGCCTATAAGTGCCAGGCACAGCCTCTTCCATTACTTTGTAGGGGCCATGCCAGTTTGGGTGTAGCTTGTTTGTCTTCTGTAGGGTCTTCTCTAGCACTAGATCTCCCACTGCAATGGGTCTTGACTTCACCCTTTGGTTGTAGAAGCTCGTTGCCCTCTGTTGGTAGGCTTCTTTCTTGACCTCTGCGTCTTCTTTTCTCTTATCTCTTCAATAAGATCCAGGTCTAGCCTCCTCCTTTCCCCATTGATGTTAGGATCGTAGGTCTGAATCCGATGAGTTGGTAGTCCTACTTCCGTTGGTATGACAGCTTCTGAGCCATGTGCCAGCATGAATGGGGTTTCTCCTGTGGGTGTCCTTGTTGTGGTTCAATAAGCCCATAGCACAGCGTAGACCTCTTCTATCCATCTCCCCTTCGCGTCTTCTAACCTCTTCTTAATTCCATCCAAGATAGTTTTATTTGTGACCTCGGTCTGGCCATTTTCTTGAGGTCGACCAGGAGATGAGAAGAACTGTTTAATCCCCACACTTTGGCAATACTTCTCTAAGGAGGAGTTCTTGAACTGGGTCCCATTATCCGAGATGAGCGTGTTTGGGAGGCCATATCTACATATGATGTTCTTCCAGATGAACTGAAAGGTCTTCTGCTCTGTAATTGTTATCATCGGTTCTGCCTCTACCCACTTTGAAAAGTAGTCAATGGAAACTATCAAGAATCTATAGTTGTTGACAGCTCTTGGCAAAGGTTCTACTAAGTTAATTCCCCATACCGCAAATGGTCATGGAGAAGAGATTGACGTCATAGGCTGATGGGGTTGATGAGGGATAGTGGCGAACCTCTGACATTTGTCACACCTCTTCACATAGTCAGCAGCGTCTTTAGACAAGGTGGGCCACCAGTATCCCTGAGTGATGATCCTCTTGGCTAAGGGCCTTCCCCCTATGTGGCTAGAGAAAGAGCCCTCATGAACCACCTGTAAGACCCGAGGTACCTCCATGGGATGCACACATCTGAGGAGGGGTAAGAGGAACCCCTTTTTATACAAGACGTCTCCTACGAATGAGAACTTGACAGCCCTGTATCTCAACTTTCTTCTTTCCATCTTGGACTCAGGTAGCTCCCCCTCTCTTAGGTATTTGACGAGCGGGTCAATCCATGAGTCTCCTAGGTTAACATTGTGATAAGGACTACATACCTCATCCTCCTCGATGCTTGCCTTTCCTAAGACTTCGATTGGGATGGTTCTTCCCAAGTCTATCTTCATTGCCGAGGCCAGCCTTGCCAATGCATCAGCGTGATTGTTGCTCAGTCTCAGCACTCTCTTCAGTTTGGCCACTTCAAAATATTCTAGCAATCCTCTTACCTTCTTTAAGTACTTGGCCATCCTTTCGTCTTGGGCCTCGTATACCCCCAACACTTGATTGACATCCAACCTTGAGTCGCTATGTAGTAGGAGCTGCTTTACTCGAAGAGTTGTTTCCAATAAGAGACCTGCTATCATGGCCTCATACTCAGACTTATTATTTGAGGCTTGGAAGTTGAATCTCAAGGCGTATAAAATGTTGGCGCCATCTGGAGCCAAGAGTATTAGCCCCGCGCCGCTTCCACTGTCACAGGAAGAGCCATCAATGAAGAGGCTCCATATGTCTGCATCTGATGAGAAGACCCCTTCTCTCATAACCCCCTTTTCGAAGAGGTACCGATCCTCTTCGTTTTCTTCTGATCTGCTCCGAGTTTTACCTGGGGCAACCTCTTCTCGGCCTTGGAAGACGTTTGGTGTAGTCTCTTCGGAATCTCAGAAGACACTACGGTTCATCTCTTCACCGTTATCTAAGCCTTTCTCTGTCTCAGCCTCTTCCTAGGTGAACTCTGTGACAAAGTCTGCGACGGCCTGCCCCTTGATGGTTGTCCTGGGCTGGTAGGTAAGATCATACTCTCCTAGTTCAATGGCCCAGGTCATCAATCTTCTGGAATTCTCAGGTTTGTGCAGAACCTGTCTTAGTGGGGAGTCTGTAAGGACTACCATGGAGTGAGCTTGAAAGTAAGGCTTCATTTTCCTTGAGGCATGTATCAGGGCATAAGCCAACTTCTCCATCCGGGGATAATTTTGTTTAGACCCTTGCAGGGCCTTACTGTTGAAGTATACAGTCCTCTGAACCCCATCCTCTTCCATATGATGGCCGTGCTAATGGATGACTCAGAGACTGCCAGATACACAAACAACATTTCCCCCGCGATGGGCCTGGACAGCAGCAAGGGAGACCCCAAGTAGGACTTGAGTTGATCAAAGGCTTTTTCACACTCTTCGTCCCATTGGAAGGCCTTCCTTAGAACTTTAAAGAATGGAAGACACTTATCTGTTGCCCTAGAAACAAACCTGTTAAGGGCCTCCATTCTTCCAGTGAGTCTCTGGACATCCTTGATACTCCTAGGAGTCTTCATGTCGAGCAATGCCTTGATTTTCTCAGGGTTTGCTTCAATCCCCCTCTGATTAACGATGAACCCCAGGAACTTCCTGGCTCTTACCCCGAATACACACTTCGCTGGGTTGAGCTTCATTCTGTACGAGTCCATGACATCAGAGGTCTTCTCAAGGTCTGTTACGTGAGTACATGCTTTCAGGCTCTTCGTTAGCATATCGTCTACATACACCTCTAGGTCTTACCTATCTGCTCCTCGAACATCTTATTGACAAGACGTTGATACGTTTCCCCTGCATTTTTCAGACCAAAGGGCATCACCTTGTAACAGTACGTCCCCTTGTCAGTAATGAAGGCTGTCTTCTCAGAGTCTTCGGCATCCATGAAGATTTGGTTATAACCTGAATAAGCATCCATGAAACTCATGAGCTCGTGCCCTGCCATTGTGTCCACCATCTGGTCTATCCTAGGTAAGGGATAGCTGTCCTTCGAGCAAGACCTATTCAGGTCTGTGAAATCTACACACATTCGCCACTTTCCATTGGCCTTAGGCACGATGACTGCATTTGAGAGCCACTCTGGATAGGTAACCTCTCTTATGAACTCGGCCTCTTCCAACTTTTTCACTTCTTCCCGGATGACCTCATACTTCTCTCTGGAGTAGACTCTTCGCCTCTGTTTAATAGGCCTGGCATCTCTGTCCACGTTGAGCTTGTGGGTCATGACCTCAGGGTTGATACTAGGCATGTCTGCGTGACTCCAGGCGAAGACACTCTGCCTCCTCCTGAGGAATTTTATCAGCTCTTCCTTGATCCTTAGCTCTAGGGCTTTGCCGACCTGGATGATTTTTTCCAGCTCGTCCTCATCGAGGACGATGAATTCTACCTCTTTCTCGGCCTCGCCCTTCTTCAGTTTTGTTTCATCTCTCGGGTCAAGAGTGTCAATGCTGTAAGTGGTGGTTACTTTCTTATGGTACTCTCTATCTTCGGCCGAGTTGAAGTAACACTCTCGCGCCGTGGTCTGGTCCCCTTGCACTTCCCCTACTCCATAAGGAGTCGGGAATTTTAGCATCTGATGGATCATCGACGGCACGGCTTCAAACTCTTTGAGGGCCACTCTTCCGATGATGAGGTTGTAGGCCGAGAAGACATTTTCGTCCATAACAAAAAAATGTATCTTCTTGGTCAGCCTCTTAGGCCACTCATCCCCCATTCGTACATCCATTTCATACATACCCAATGGGTGCACCTTCTCACCACTGAAGCCTATCAATGGGTGATGGTAGGGCACCAGCCTTGCCCTGCTAAGACCCAAGCTCTTGAAACAAGGCCAGAACATCACATCTGCTGAGCTTCCCCCATCTATGAGAATTCTCCCTACATCGCACCCATGCACCCTTGTTGTTATGACTAAAGGGTCATCATGGGGGGCTAAGATGCCCTTGAAGTTAAGTCTGGAGAACCCCACCACGAGGGTGTCCATGTCTACCTTCTTCCTCTTCTGCACTGCGTCAGAAGACGTCAGATTCACAACCTCAGGTTTGGCCACTGACTTGGCCTCTGCTACATGGGCCTTCCTATCGGCTACCTCAGAGCCACCTCCTACGAATCCTCGACATATGGTGTTAACACCAAAGGAGATCATTCCGACCCTCTTCACCGGAGTGTTGTCATCCTTTGGCGGAATATCCGGGTCATCTCCATCATCTCCCTCTGAGTCATCGTCCCTTCTGGCCGGGACATCGCCATGGCATCTGTCATTCCTTCTCTTCTTAGGGTCTTCTCTTCCACCCTTTGGGGCCTTGCCATCCACATACTTTCTCAGCTTCCTAGATTTCAGCATCTTTTAAATCTCATCCTTTAAAGCGAAGCATCTATCTGTGACATGGCCGTGATCCTGATGGAACTCACACCAAAGGTTTTTATTCCTCTTATGTAGTGGGGCCTTCAGCTTCTCTGGCCACCTCAGAGTTCGGTCAGTCTTAATCTCATTAAGGATGTGCTCACAGCTCATAGTCAGAGGAGTGTAATGAGCGAATTTATCATCGCCTGACCTCTTCTTCCCCTCTTTCTTACTCTGGGACCTCCCTGCACCACCGCGGTTCTCCTCCGCATATTTGGCGGGCATTGCCTCTTCCGCATTCATCACTTTCCCTGCGGTTGCCAGCAGCTCTGCCATAGACTTAGGAGGGTCTTCCGCCAGTTTCCATAGTAGCTTCCCCTTCTGTAGGCCTCCTATAAGTGCGGTCATGGCTATGCTCTCTTCGTAATCCTCCACCTCCAACTTCTCCTTGTTGAATCTTGCTATGTAGTCTCTTAGGCTTTCACCCTTAGCCTGTTTGACATACAGCAGGTGGGTAGTCTTCTTTTGAGGTCTTACCCCAAAGTAGAAGTTGTGGATGAACTGCTCAGCCAACCCCTTGAAGTTTTCGATTGAGTTCTTCGGAAGAGAGGTGAACCAGCTGTGCGCTGCCCCTGTCAAGGTTCCCGAGAAGGCCCTGCACTTCATCTCATCGGGTATCGAGTAAATATCTATCGCTGACTGATACATCTCGATATGGTGCACTGGGTTAGTGCTGCCATCATACTTAAGAGTCAACGTAGGAGGCTTGAACTTAGCTGGGGTTGGTAACCCCACTATCCTAGCCACAAACGGGGAGCCCTCCGAGTAGCCCCTCTGTAATGGGTCCCTGCTCTTTATGAGGTCCCCAATCTTCTCCTCAAGGCATTGGGTTGAATCATTCCAGGGTCTTCTGTCATCAACTTGGCCGAGGTTATCCCCTGCTACCTCCCTGCGATGGACAGAGGGTTCCCCAGCCACGACCCGTTGGCTGTTGACCTCTTCCTGCTTCCTGGCTCTTCTCTCCAAGGGCCAACCTTGATTTGGCCGAGCCTACCTATTCCCCGGTTGGGATCCTTCCGCGCTCCTTGACCTCGATAGCCTCTGTCTTAGGTCATTAGTTGGGCCCAGCCTTTCGAAGGCCGACCCTCTGCTCAACCTGTCAAAAGATGACCCTCTTTGTAGGGCCTCTTCTCTTCTTTGGCCGAAACATCCTTGACTCTGCCTAAGAGGTCGTACAGTGTTATCTAACACCTCATACGGCTCCCAACAGTCTTCTAGGGCCTCTTCAGCTTCTAGGTCACCATACCTGTCCTCTGGGCAAGGGTTTCTTGCCTCCCCAGGCGCAAGCGCCTAGGGTCAGCAACGTCCCTCCTCCGCTGGGGTGCAGGCTGGTCCTTCATCGGTGCCTGGGGTGGTCCCCTGGCGTCAGGTTGTGGCTGAACTGCCGCCGGAGTGATCATGTCCGGTGGGACTCCAGGTGGCCTCATCATCATTGTTTGACTGAGCTGGGAATATTGCTCCTTCATGGCTTGTTGTGTTGCAGCCAAAGATTTCAAGGCTGCTGCTACCTCCGCCATTTCGGACTGAGGAGGAGCCTGACTGGAACTAGCCCCTCCACCCACAGGCGGCGAAAGAGGCGGTGGTTAGTCTGGTGCCATATGACAACTGTATAGAGCTTGAGTATCAAGTGAGCTTAATACCTTAAAGGACCTCTTTCAATGGTGAAACAGCTCCACGCAAGGGGTGGTTCCTGGTTCACCACCAGAGTCTCCAATGAGGTTCAGCAAAAAAAGAGGAAGAGATAGCTTCTCGTTCCCACAGACGGCGCCAAACTGATGATGCCGGAATCAGTACCACCAGATAAGGTGTTTCCAAGCTCAATAGAAGTGTAACAATGGCAGCACAACTGTATAAAGAATATAAAAGAAGGTGGTGAGGAGAAGAGGGTAGCACACCGGAATATAAGTGGTTCAGCCAATCTGGCCTACGTCCACTGTGAGTGTGTGTGAGTAATATCACTGAAAGAAGGCACTAATGGCCATGGATACAACCTCTCAAGCTTTCTCTCTCTACTGTATATTTAGACAGAGTTTAGCTAGGGTTTCAATAACTGGATCCCTTTGAAAGGTAGGGGATGATCCCTATATATAGTGCCTAAGGGGTGTAATGTACCGCCCATGCATGTAATGTGCATGTGTGTGTGGTAGCCTCACCAATGGGGGAGTGCCATCTGTCACTGCCACATGTAAGTAATGATGATGAAATATTCTCCCCACATGTGGGGAATAATCTTGTTACAACTGATTTGTGCCCATGTGTCCTTATCCAAATGTTCAATAGATGCTCAATCGCCATGTTGGTGGACGACCTCGGCCTAGGAGAGGCCGAGCTGTAAGGGCTTGATATTCGTTCAATCCGGGATGTGTCATAGAGAGTCTCGGCCTGGTCTCAGCCGAGACATTATGCTGGGGTTGGCCCCAGCCAAGGTAGGAATGATTCCATGCTGACGATTGCTAAGGCTTCTTGTGACCTCGGCCCAAGCCGAGGTTGAACCGGTTCCAAGTTGAAGGTTATCAAGGCTCCCTGTCACCTCGGCCTACCCTTGGCCGAGGTTGCCATACCCAGGTATATGAGAATGTTGTTGATGCCTGTGATGCGCGTAGTGTCCATTGGGAGTGTAGATGGTAGTGTCGGCTTATGCTGACCCTGGTCTGGCCGAGGGATGATATCGTGGCCCATGGCTTATCTTGGGTCGATCAATATCTCGGCCATCATCTCGGTTGAGGTTGGTGTCTCTGGGCCGAGGTAACACTTGGGGCATATCATGATAAATCAATTAATATCGAATCAAATGAAGAGAAAATGAGATTGACAACGAGTTCATTGACAAGAAAGAGATAGAGTGGATGTATACGCTCACAAATGACGTTCAGTCTCAATTTTCAGTTTTGTAAGGGTATAGCATGCGCCTTAAATTAACGAATTTGAAACGCATTAAACCAAATCATAAATAATTATTTGTGTATATGCTCAAAGCATCACAGTTTAATTTTATGAGGCTATTCACAATGCAAACAATAACGGGCTAAAGGCTAATAAATCAATAATTCGAAGCATGCTTCATAGCTATACAATAGGATAAGCCGATCATAGAAGTAATCATAGTAGATATGAGAGAGAAAAAGAATTTTTTTTATAGATAAATAAATAAATACTAACATGATAATCAGTACCAAAAATGTAATCCATACCCCCTATCTTGAATGAAACATTGTCCCCAATGTTAGTAGGGATAAAAAGGGAAAATGGGTTAGAAAATAGTTACCCCGTAAGGAGTAACTCGAGAAGCGCGCAACGGCATGCCTGCTACATGTTAGTACCAAAAACAACAATATATACAAAAGAGAGATATTTATATGGATGAATATGAAGGTGGAACCAAGGAATTTTTCATTAATAATGTCCGGATGCATACATGTGGAAAAAAAACAAAATGAGAAAATACAATATTGACATTTCTCAATTACCACATATACATCAATGTTTATCAAAAACCTAATATAAAACAGCCTAAAATAGTTTAGATATCCATAACTACAAGAGGACAAAATGAAACAGCATCAGTAACATTTCCTAGGGAAGGTCAGGGCAGAAGTAAGAAGGACCGGGCTCATTGGGGCTACGCGGGGGGTATGGGTCATAAAGGTAAGGAGGCATAACAGCCTTGCTCCCGCATAGATGCACAAATAGATCCATCTGTGCCCTAGTAATCATCGAAATATCACGCTCATAAGCGCCCCTAAACTCAGAAAAGCTCCGCTCATGGTTTTGCCTGAAAATAGCGAAATCCCCCTGCATTGCATCCATCCTCGCACTCAACTCTCTAAAGGGGCCCAACGGGTGCTGAACTGGAGTCGGTCCCTGCTGAACGTCCGGAAGTGGATCATCAAAATCAAAATGGTTCCCAGTAGCCATTTTATCACTCATCCATAGCTTTTTCCTCTCCCAATAATCTTTTCCTAAAGTCCTCTCGATAGCATCATCGTCAAGCGGAGAGGGAAGCCTCGCCCGCTTGTCAGAGGCGATCACCTCGCAACGAGCATCTCTACATATCCTAGACACAAGCCGAGCATAAGGGAGAGTAGTCGATCCCTTCTCGTAATAAGTGACGTTCAACATGTGTTGAAGCACCAAGGCAGGCAGGCTTATAATAGTGTTGGCGTCTAAGAGATAGTAGAGGAAATGGGCCTGTTTTGATCGCGGGACTGATTTTGTTTAGGTAGGAATGATTGAATTCACGACGACTAGGTGGATAAGCCGGTGAGAATAAGGCATGATCTTTGTCGGAAATGTTTCCCCGGCCCAATCGTGTACGGGCGCTAGGCGCGTAATCAAAACATCATTGGGAAACAATGCAAGAGGGTTGCGCGACGAATATGTATACTCATCAGGATTGTCAGCACCTCCCAACAGTTCTGACAGAATTTGTTTGGAAATTAGAATTTTTCTCCCCCTAATAAAAGCCTCATGCATCCCGCCTCCAATTGAGACAAGCGATGCATAGAAACGGCGGACATGCTCCTCATTCACATCACCCTCCTTTTCGAGATGGGCCTCACAATGGAAATTTTGAAAGTGTCTCCTAACCTTGTTAGGAAAGTCAGCAAGCTTCATCAGGCGTTCGATAGCAATTGCCCAAGTGGAGGGAAACTTTTCCCTATACCAATCTCTCTCAACCTTGGATCTAAAAGTTTCAAACCTACTCCGGCCCGTAACATCATTTGTGGTGGGCTTTTGAGCCATAAAAACCTACAAGAGAAATCAAATCGATACATACACAATTAGTGTAATGCATATAATCAATTGTAATATGAAACAGGTTCGAAAAGGAATGAGTGGTTAATGTCGGAAGAAAATGATCAGATAAGCGTATTCGATATACATCACTCCCAAACAAGGTAGAATCTATGTCAATGTTCGATAAGAGGAACAAAAATGGAACAATTGGGGATCAACTCCTCATTTAGGCCTTTTATCGAACATGTGGTGTGCAGTCTGCTCAAAATAGGGAGAAAAATGCATTTGATTCATGAAAGCCCCTAACAAATACAACACAACACAATAATCAACAATAAATAGGTTGTATTTATTGGATAGTGATGGAAATCAGTAATGAAAGGTGGACAATTCATGAATCAGATACACATTATGCAAATATGGGCATACACACATAACTCCCCTAGTTTGAATAGAATGAACACAAATTTCATATTGAAATTAACATAGAAAGATTGGAGTTGTTACGTTGTGCAAGAATCCTTAGAGAAATGGAGAGAAAATCGTAGCTAGAAGATTGGGGAAATGAGTAGGAAGGATGGATCCTAAGGGAGATGGAAGAGAAAAGGGAGAAAAATGAGGATGTATGAACACGGGCAGGATTTGAAAGACTGACAATCGAATCGATTCGGCAGGGACGAATCGATTCGCTATCCTCGAATTAGCTCACTGTCTCAGGGCGAATCGATTCGGAGATACCGATTCGATTCGATTTGGTTCTACTTTTTTTTACTGTTGGCGAGCGAATCAATTCGGAGTGAGCGAATCGATTCGCAAGACAAAGACCTGTAAGCTGTCTCACACTGAATCGATTCGGAGGGACCGAATCAATTTGCAAGAAGGTAAAACATTTTTCTGCTTTGCTGATTTCTTAAATCTCATGAAGTTTAAATTTTGGGCTACTTCAACTGGATTTCATGGACCAATATGATATAACAAGTGTATGTAACTGGTCCGGAACCAAAAAATGCAACCCCACACGTGCCGGGGGATGCTCGGCACCAAACTTGAGAATTTATCGAACCCAATCACCCCTGCTAACGGGGCTGCTGCGTACGATGTCCGGTTGTAAATCCGCAGATATTATTAGGACGTAATTCACAATGTGAACACCTATTCTTCCCATTCTTTCGACTTCGTTCCAACTAAAGTTCACACACTTAACAATTATGTCGGGTTCTAGATCAGAAGACATGATACCTATAAAAAATGGACTACCCCAACCGCTTGACCCGCGTTTAGTTTCTAAAACCGGATTAATATTTGAAAGAGGTGTCCATGGGTTATTAAAGTGACGGATCGGTGGGTCGGTGCACAAATATATAGAAACATTATCTACCCTATTTTTCTCCGAGCAACTCTCCCTACACGGGATTGATGACTCTATGTAAATGTCAATTTCGGATATGATAGAGTCGTCAATCGGAGTGAAATCCAAATTTATCCCCGATTTCATGGTTTTCTCCTACGCCAACCTATCCTAACATGTCAAAACACACATCTAACACACTCCATTCAATTTCCTCTCTCGCAATTTGATCGTCTTCTACACATACCACTCCAACGAAGCTCACCTCCTTAACACACTCATCCTCATCACTCGAGAGGTGCGACACATTAAAAATATTGACATCTAATGTCATATTTCCAAAAGACAAGTTCATCTCACCATTCCTACAATTTATCGAAGCATTCGCGGTCGTGAGGAATGGTCGTCCTAAGATGACGGGAGGTTGATTGTTGGGGCTTAAAACAGGTTGGGTATCAAGAACGATAAAGTCGACCGGGAACACAAAGGTGTCAATCTGTACGAGGATATCTTCCAAGATGCCCCATGGAATTTTGGTGGAGCCGTCGGCCAATTGAATTTTAGTTTTGGTAGGACTAAGTTCTTCTAAGTCCAATTACAGATAAACCGAATACGGCAAGAGGTTCACGCTAGCTCCTAGATCAAGAAGAGCGCGATTAATGGCGAAGTTTACAATCATACATGAAACAGTTGGACACCCTGGGTCCTTAAATTTTGGAATCGTGTTGTGTTGGAAAATGGAACTAACCTGTTCAGTCAACTCCACCTTTTTGCGAGAAATATGATTTCTCTTAAAGGTGCACAAATCTTTCAAAAACTTGCCATAGGAAGGGATTTTCTTAATCACGTCAAGGAGAGGGAGATTGATTTTTACTTGTTTGAATGTCTCCATGATTTCTTGATCTTTGTTGGGTTTAACAATGGGAAGGAGCCTTTGAGGGTAGGGTGCGGGAAATGGACAAGGGACTGAAGTTTTCGGCTCCTTGGTCGGCGACTTATCTCTTTTCTTTTTGGGAGTCACTTCAGTCTCTCAGGGAGTTATTGTGACCTCGTCGGATTCTTTCGGGGAAGGTGGAATTGGATTTTCAATCACCTTCCCACTCCTAAGAGTGGTGATGGAATTAGCATGTTCCATAGACCTACATTGAGCGGAAGAAGGAGTAGAAACATCGGAATTCATGCTATTTTGCCCAACGGGCCCATGAGGTTGTGACGGTAATTTTCCTTTTTCTTGCACACTCAAAGAAGCGGCCAACTTGGAAATTTATTTTTTGAGCCTAGCATTTGTGGCTTGTTGAGAAGTCGCAAAAGATTGAAAAATTTCTTCTAGACTTCTCTTGTTCGGGTGCGCATAGGCAGGTATAACTGGTGGAGGAGGTCCCGGAGGGGGACCTTACATTACAACTTGGGGAGGAGGATGTTGGTTGTACGGTTGTTGGTAATTCTGAGGCGGGGGAGGACGAGATTATTGATATTGGTAACCGAGTTGGTTACACCAAGATGGATTAAACCCTTGGTCGAGAATGTTTTGGGATCTTCTAAAAACTCCCATAGCGTTCTCTTAGTCATGGAGGATCACTTTGTAAGCCGGAATAGTAGGACACTCTTGGGTCGAATGAGCATTAGAGTCGCAAATGGCACACAACTCCTCAATTACTGATTGAATTTGAACAACGGGATCTCGAACCTTCGAGCCGAACTCCTCAACTTTCTTAGATAATTTATCTAATCTCATTTTCATCT
The DNA here is from genome assembly GCA_949130495.1 of Sambucus nigra. Classification (NCBI taxonomy): domain Eukaryota; kingdom Viridiplantae; phylum Streptophyta; class Magnoliopsida; order Dipsacales; family Adoxaceae; genus Sambucus; species Sambucus nigra. The sequence continues at coordinate 213,509,964 of OX422214.1, read as the reverse complement.
CATCCTCGTCAGTGAGGTGATACATACCAGGGTTAGAAGAGGACGGAACCGAAGGTCGTGAACTGGTTTTTTTCGGATCCGAGGTATCCCACGCTTAGGTGGTCTCGGCACAATATTTGAAATGTGCCCACGCATCATCTGGATCTAAACCAAAGAACTCACCGGAGCACATTGTCTCCACCATTTGTTTCGCATTAAGTGTAAGCCCATTGTGGAAAAATGAGATTAATCTCCACTTTTCGAAACCGTGGTGTGGGCATTTATGAAGTACCTCATTAAATCTCTCCCAACATTGCTCGAATGATTCACCTTCGGTTTGAACGAATGTTTGGATTTGACTCTTTAAAGAGTTGGTGCGATGAGTTGGAAAGAATTTTTTCAAAAACTTCGCTTGCATTTCGCGCCAACTCCCGATGGAATTAGGAGCTAAAGAGCAAAGCCAAGTTTTGGCCTTGTCTTTTAAGGAAAACGGGAAGAGTGTGAGTCGTATGACATCTAGAGGATAGTTTTGATCGCTAAAAGTAGCGCACACCTCCTCAAACTCTCTAACATGAAGGTAAGGTTGTTCACTATCCATGCCGTGGAAAGTAGGAAGTAATTGAATCATTCCATTACGAAAATGGAATTGCGCGGCATTGTAGGGAAAAATGATACACCACGAAGAGGTGGTCCTCTTCGGTTGAAAATAATCATGCATGGTCCTATACGGGGGCTCGGGTGCAACCCCTTGACTACCGTGCTCACCAACATTGTCGGACATGGTTGCAGGATCGAAGTGGGCCCAGGTATACGAAGAAGACGAGACCGAACTAGAACGAGAAATTAATGGTAAAGGTCTCCAATAATCCGAGGGTTCACTAGACGATGGTTCACGAATAGGATTCAAATTGCTACTACTCGTGTCTTGCATTTACAGAATTTTGGATTGATTTTTGGAAATCGTGATGTCATGGTGACCACAGGGAACGATAGTGTAAAGAGAATTTCTAAAACCTAAGATAGTTGCCAATCCCCGACAACGACGCCAAAAACTTAGAGCGCTCTAAATAAATCTTATGATTCAAGTGCAAATCTATCGCAACAAGTAATATCCGGTAAGTATGGAATCATGATCCACAGGGATTAAAACACTCCTAAGAGAACAGGATTAGGTTAAAGGGATTATCTAAACGTCACAAAAATTAAAGTGTAAAAGATGATTTAATAGTTTGGAAAAGTGATTGAGAGTAATCTCTAAACTAACATACTATTGATGATCAGTTAATTAATTAATAATTACGGAACTATGAAAAGAACTAAGATAAGCTTGAGTTCAAGAAATTGAAGGGATTGAGGATCATTCTCCCACCTCGGATTCACAAAGAAGGGGATTATAGGGCTTGATTGAAATTAATTCTAATCTAATTAAGTCCGAACATCAACCATGTAGAGACTAAACTCAACAATGGAGGATTAGGGGTTAGTTAGTTATTGCTAGCTGGGTTGGGTTTGTAGTAAAGCTTCAAACACTAACCCTTGCATGACAAGAGAAGTTAAGAAACTATGATACTCCAGTACCAACATATGAAGTTCCATTAGAACAATTATAAACCAAACCCTAAATATGAAGTTCAAGCATCCAAGGTGGGATTATGATCCCCAATCATAAGTCTAGCTACTCATAATTGAAACTACACTACACATGCTAGTTAACAACATAATTAAGTTATTTATCTAGTTTAAACACAAACCAGTACAAGAGATGGAATTAAATGCAAATTAAATCTAGTAGAACAAGTAGAGAAGAAGTAAATGAACCTTTGTTGCATTAATAACAACTAGTAATCAAAGCTTTACAAGTGGGTAAAAACCATTAATGAACTTGACCTAGGAGAGAGAAGAGAGTGTTTTCTAAGTCACCAAATATCTAACAAAAGTAATCTATATCCACCAATGAGGAAAAACAAGGGATATATCCCAAAAATCCAACCAAAATGGCAAACTAGTAATAAGGAGGAAAACTCAAAAAATCAGCAGAACCGAATCGATTCGGCAGGGCCGAATCGATTCGCTAGAGGGAGAATGCTACACTGGTGACCACCGAATTAATTCGGCAGGGCCGAATCGATTCGGTCCTGCAAACAAAATATGGCTAGGTTATTTTGGCTTTATTTATCCCATGTTTCACCGAAACATCCATAACATCTTCGTTCGAGATCAGATTCAAGCACCGTCGGAGGCCACGCGAAGATAAAAAGAAGGTCTACAACTTCCGTGAAGAAATCGAGATCAAAATCCGAGTGCTGAAATTATTAAAATGCCCCCGACTGTGCAAGTGTCTACGGAACTTCTCCGGATCAAAACCAAACTTCCCAAAATGCATTCTCGAGACCTATAAAAGCTCAATAAAGACACATACAAAGTATATATGATGAAATCAGGGGTTAGTCAATAAATGAGTATAAGAACCGGGAAATACATGCACGGGAATGCTAGAATGTACAAATTAACGGGGTATAAAATACAATAAAAGTGACGAATCACCTGGTATCACCTGAAATACATCGGAATACTCATGAACAATTGCGATAGAGTCTAATGGAATCACAACCTCCTTAGAGGTATCCTCCTCTATGTAATACAAATGAGCGGTCGAGCCTTTCTCTGGGCGAGGCATCGCCACTACAAACATCTCTTGCCCCGGAATGGCAAAAACAATACTCCCACCGAAACAATCTATCAAGGATTTGTAAGCTGCGAGCCAATCCATACCAATAATAACATCGTGCTCATGCATATCTAAGACTAACATGTCTGCTAGTAATACCAAGCTACCAATCTCTACTCCCATACCCCCGCATATAAAGAAAATTAGCGATCCATTTCCCAGTGGTGAGTCTACACACGTTACAGTGCTCTCTGTTGTGGCTAATAACCCTAAGGCCTTCGCAAAATGGGTAGATATAAAATAGTGGGTCGCCCCAGTATCAAATAAAACCCGACCCATAGTACCATGGATAGGAAACATACCATCAATCGCGGGCGGTGCCTGTGGAGCTGCTGCCTGGTGGACGTTATAGACACGTTCATACTGTAACTGCCCCTACTGCACTGGAGCGGCTGGAATGGCTGGTAGGGCTGGTACCTGAGCTGGTGCTGGGAGGGCGGCTGGAAAAAGGGGCCTCTGTGGCTCATTACGGGCACCCTGCTGCTGTGGGGCCCTATCACCCTCTGGACAATCCTGGCGCTTATGGCCATTCTTGCTGCACACGAAACATCGGCCCCTGAAATTACCTCCCCTATGACCCTGCTGACCACGACCTTGTTGGCCATTACCACCCCGCCACTGGCCTTATTGGCCCTGATAAAAACGATGTTGGCCCTGCTGCTGACCCTGCTGCTGGCGGTGTTGGCCTTGCTGTCCCTACTGATGAGGCTGGCCCTGCTGACCTTGCCTAAATCCCCCAAATCCCTGCCTGGAATCACCTGATCAGAACCGCTTGGCAGGGTCCCCCTGATGGGAACTCTCTGCCCCTGAGATGTCGGTGCTCCACTAGCGCCACTACCCCCTGTCCTGCCCTACTGGCCGGACTCTCTTGCTCGCTTGCTTCCCTGCAGATGGAAGCGGTGATCCTGTCAGTGTAGCAAAGCAGCATTGAGTACATCTGTGTAGGTACTCAGAGACAGATTCCCTATAAGGTGCTGACGGATCCTCCAAGCTAACCCGTCCTCAAACAATAGTATCTTCTTACCCTTCGTGGATGCCTCATCTGGAATTATGGCGAGAAGTCTTGTGAACTCCTCTCCATACTCAGCAACAGTAGAATTTTCCTGCTTCAAGTTCAGTAACTTTCCCCTCATCTCAGTTTTCACGGTGGATGGAAAAAACTTGTGATCAAATCAGTCCCAGAATGACTGAATCGGGATAGTATCCCTCTCCTCTAAGGTGGTGGTGGATTCCCACCACTGCAAAGTGGCCCCCACTAGCTTAAATGAAGACAACAACTATTTCTGCACGTCTGTGCAATCATACATACGCAGATGCCTCTAGATATCTTTCTTCCACTGACTGACAATGATGATATCTGAACTACCCGAGAACTCAGGGGGATGCGCCTTCTGAAAGGCATCCCTAACCCGCTCCCATGTTGATGGAAGCTGTGCAGGTACTGGCGCCACTTTCTGAACTTGGGGTGGAGCCTTCTGTACTACCGCTAGAACGGCATTCACCGTCTGAGCAACAATAGCGGCTACCTCATTAGCATTCATTGTTCCCTGAGCCGGAGCTACTGGATGCTCAACTTGGGCACGCCTATCCTTTGGTGCACGTCTCGGAGGCGTCTGAAATATGAAGAAATTTATTAGTCTACAGTTATTTTCAAATCTCAAAATAGCTGAAGACGTAATCGTAAAAGCAAGAATACAACAATCCTAAAATAGGGCTCTATAACAAAAATGCTAAGCTGAAAGCGAAATAAGTCGTCCAGATCCTAAGGACACTAGAACCTGATGCTCTGATACCACCTGTGGCCCCCTGCCTAATTAAATACGGGGTGATTAGTCCTTTATTATATTATAATCAAGGTGAACGATCAGTTCATTCTTAGCATCAGTGTCAAAAATAACTTTTCCAATTTAAACACCCTAAATAATTAAGCTAAGTGTCAAAACCATTTTATACATTACTTTCCAAATTTTATTTAAAACGAATAATTTAAAACTTTACAGAATTCATAATTTAAGGATCAACTAACAAATATACTGGAACAAACAATCCAATTAATTAAACATCCAACTAAGTAATAACAACATTTAAAACTTAAAGGAAAACATCCTGACAGTAATAAACCCAAAAGTACAAATGCTGGAAATAAATAAATCATAATATCCGATAAGTAACTGAATAATGGAAAAAAGGGCGACACATGCCCAACTGAATAAATAGTGCTAGAAGTGGAATCAACAAATGAGTTCGTCTAAACAAAAGGCCTGCAACTCCCACCTAAGCTGCAACTCGTTCCTTCCAAAGGATCCTATGCAAGACGCCCATGTGGCTCGGCACCTGTAGTATATACATATATGTACAAGAGAGAAAAGAAAATGGGAACGGGTCAGAGCCCGATTGTAAAAACGATTTAAAATTTGTTTAGCAAGTATTTAAAATGTTTACTGGACAAGGCAACAACATATTAGTGCATCACTCCCTTGAGAATTTCTCACCTCTCTTCTAATGTGCACGCCTATCGCACTAACCTTCCCAATGGTTTAACTTATCTTATCTTAGGTTGTTCGTAAGATTTAAACTGACAAATTCAATTGTTTAAGAGGTTAATTTCATTTAACAACAAAGTTCTCATTAAAACCTTATTTACTAATAAAGTTTCTCCGTAACATATTATACTTTTCAAACACTTATTCCCAAATTGAAATAGTTATTCCATTCTTACTTATCATAGACACAGCAGGTAGTTCCCAAATTCTAGATTTAAATATATATATTAAATACTCATATAATATATATATATTCTAACAGCACCCCACATAATAATTATGGTGCGGGCATACTCTACTATCCAGTCCCCGTATCACTCGTACTAAGGGAAATACAAGTTCGAAATCACTCTAGAACTGTATTGAAACAAAACACAAACAATATTGAGGCGAAGCATAGTTTCCAAGTCTCTAAGAGATCAGCACATGCCCTCACGTCTCTTAGGACCGTCTAACTATGGATCCGATAGCCTGTACCAAAGGATTTCTATCTTCTAGGGTACAAGTCAATATCCCTCATAAAGGTCCCATCGAGATAAGACTGTCCCAGCGCGGTAACCTCAGGGATAGCAAGTAGTGTGGGCTTAATTTTTACACGTATATGCATAAACACGGTCATATAAATATACTACTATTACCATATCAAGTTTAGGTACATACTCAAGACCCATAATTATGATATTTGTCCTTATTACTCATTATTTAGTTATCACATATAACGTTTGCCTCTTATCTTAATTTGTGGGATTATCCCAACTTATCACTTGACATTCGTGGATTTCTATCCTCCCAAGTGTAATTTCAGTAGGTACTCATTTATTTTCCAGCGTAACTACCTTACGCGTCTCCCCCTTTAATACATAGTTCCATCGTCCCTTATATGTAAACATCCCCGAAAAAAGTAAATCTCATCTTACATTAAAGGTTTCATATTTTTAAAAAGTCCTACTGGTCTTCTTTATCTCCCAAAATATTTTAATAAGGATGTACAAAGATTATTACTCATTTAAGTTGAATTCAACTATTTAGAAGGGGAAATATGAGTCTGCTAGGAGGGGTCGATCGATCGATCGCAGGAGCTCGATCGATCGATACTCCTGGTTCGATCGATCGATCAAACAGGTACGGCGAATCTGCAGAATACCAATTACGGGTTTTATCATCCAACATCATCAAAATCCAAATTCCTAACTCCCAAACTCCCAGAAATTTATACCACAAACATTCTAAACCCAGATTAGCAATATTCTACGTAAAGCATGCGAGTTTTCATCAAGATTCATGGATTAAAAGGGCCAAACCTTATATAATTCTCATGAACCCTAGAAATTTCTTTAACTTAGTTTTTCTTATTCTTTTCTCAGAATTTTTACTTCTAAACCAATACAAATTCATGGTTCAACCTCTACATGTGAAAGGGATTTCCAAATTATTGTTTATATCACTACAACATGCGATTTGTAATTACCAACATGGGTTTTCTTTCAAAAAAACTCATCCTAATCAACCCTAGACTAATATGAATAAAGCATTAATGAAATTATTCAAGATAAATACTTTCCTGGGAATTTATGTTTCTGATTTGTCGATGAAATCGGTGTGGTGATGATCCTCGTTACGCGATCTATCGTTTGGCGGCGACGGCGGCGCAAACAGATGAGTTCTTGGCCTAGAACTCTTGGGCAAGATCTCTCTTTCCTTCTCCAATGTCCATCACTTGTTTTTGTTTGTGTTAACCCTAGAAGAAAACCCTAATCATCTATATAACCTTACAATTTTTGTGGGTTTTCCGGCTTAAAAATGTAAAATGTCCAAAACGCCCTCGCGGGGTGTTAATTAGGCCTAAAAATGCCCCGAGACCCAAACTAAACCCCCGGGTACATTATTTTAACTATCTCGACCCTTCCAGACACTTTGGCGCACTCAAAATTACCATACGGGTGACTTTTAATTTATTCAATTTTATTAATCAACATTTAGTCCCGACACGACACGGGCACGACCCGACTTAAATTTCCAAAATTGTCATTTTATTCACTCGTGACATTTAATAGAACCAATATTATATATTACTTTACTCATTAGTAATATTCAACAAGTTTCCAATGATTACTAACTCTCGTCACGTTAGTAATTACAAAAATAATTAATTTTCGGATTTATATTAAATTAACAACTCATATTAGATTTAATAAATCCCCAAATTTAGAAAGCATAACAATATGGGGTATTACACTAACTTTGCTTCAACAAAGGTTGAGTGTACAAGTTTTATCACTGCCTTGGCTTCAGCTACATGGGCCTTCCTGTCTGCGACCTCTGACCCTCCTCCTGCTAGTCCCCCGGAGATCATCCCTACACCGAGTGATATTATATTAAGTCTCTTTACAGGGTCGTGGTCATCTCTTGGCGGGAGGTTAGGGTCGTCCTCATCATCTGAAGGGTCGTCCCTTCTGTTTGGAGGATCTTATCGGCATACATCACCTCTCTTCTTTTTGGGGTCAAGCCCTCGGCCCCTCTTGAAGGCACCTTTGTCGACGTATTTCCTTAGCTTCCCCTCTTTTAACATTTTCTCAATTTCATCTTTCAGGGCAAAACACTTATCAGTCACATGGACATGGTCTTGGTGAAATTCACACCACAGGTTTTTATTCCTCTTGTGGGGAACTGCCCTCAACTTCTTAGGCAATTTCAAGGATCGGTCTCTCTTAATCTCATTCAGAATATGTTCACAACTGACCGTCAGAGGGGTATAGTCGGCAAATTTTCATCTGCCCGCCTCTTCTTCCCTTCTTTATTCTTTTTTGAGTACTTACCCCCACTAGTACATCCTTTTTCATCTTCGTATTTTGCGTCCATCGCCTCTTCGCCGTTCATTACCTTTCATGTTGTCGACAACAATTCAGCCATTTTCCTCAGAGGGTCTTCAGCAAGCTTCCATAATAGCTTTCCCTTCTGGAGTCCTCCAATGAGGGTTGTCATGGCAATGCTTTCCTCATAGTCTTTGGCCTCCATCTTTTCTTTGTTAAATCTGGCTATGTAGTCTATCAGGCTCTCATTCTTTCTTTGTTTAACATAGAGCAGGTGGGTGGTCTTCTTCTGTGGCCTCACTCCAAAGCAAAAGTTATGGATGAACCAGTCTGCAAACTATTTGAAGCTTTCAATGGAATTCTTTGGAAGAGACATATACCAGACATGTGCAGCCTCAGTCAGGGTACCAGAAAAGGCACGACATCTCATCTCATCTGAGATAGAGTATATGTCTGCAGCTAATTGGTACATCTCAATATAATGGACAAGGTTGGTGCTCCCATCATACCTTGGGGTGACCACAGGTGGCTTAAACTTAGATGGCATAGTAAAGTTGACTATCTTCGCCATAAAGGGTGAGCCTATGGAGTATCCTCTTTGAAGAGGGTCCCGACTCTTCAGGATGTCACCAATTTTATCCTCTAGCCTTTGGATCATGTCATTCCAGGGTCTCGTAGGGTCGGATTGGCCGATGTTATCCCCTGCCGCCTTTTTTAGGTGGATGGAGGGTTCTGCTGCGGCAGGCCTATGCTGGTTGTTTACTTCTCCTTGACCGTCTTCCCATCCATAGGGTCGACCCCCGTGGGGTCGTCCATCTACTGCATCCCTCTTGGACCTCGCAATACTTCTCGATCGGGAGAATTTTTCTCGCAGGTCATTTACTGGGCCCAGCCTCTCAAAGGCCGACCCCCTGCTCAGACGATCGAAAGCAGAGCCCCTCGGGCGATAGTCCGGGTTTTGCCTTCCACACTTCCCTCTGCTTTCCTGGATAGGTCGGACAGTATTGTTAGAGACCTCATACGGCTCCCAGCACTCTATGGGGGCCTCCTCCTCCTCCAGATCGTCATACATGTCTTCAGGGAAAGGGTTTCCTTGCCTCCCCAGGCGTAGACACCGGGGGTTAGCAACATCCCTCCACCGCTGTGGAGGTGGCAAGTCTTTGCGTGGTGCCTGGGGTGGTCCCCTGGCCTCGGGCTGCCCTGGAGCCGCTGCTGGAATAAGACAATGATGTATAGTGGTTCAGCCAATTAGGCCTACATCCATTGTGAGTGTGTGATCCACTAAGTATGGGCACTAATGGTCTTGAATACAATGCACATAAACTCACTCTCTCTCTACTGTGTGTACAAGCAGAGTTTTAGCTAGGGTTACAATTATCGATCCTTTTGCAGGGTTATAGGTGACAAGTATATATAGGCCTTGTGGGGAGTAGTGTACCCCCCAAGCATGCATGGTGCATATGAGTTATGATCTAGCCAATCCCCTACTGACACCTGGAGATGCCACCTGTGATTAATGATGACATAATATTCCCTCACGTGAGGGGGTGATCTTGTTATTATGGTCTTATCCACGTGGCATAGGAGTCTCATGCGCACTATTCCACGCGTCTCCCAGATCATGCGCTGTGATGATGTCATCCTTGGCCTATTATGTGATGCTGAGGGCAAAGTTCCAGGTGGCAGGGATCCTGGCCTAGTTTGGGCCTCGTACTCTCGTACCCTCATAGGGTCGTCCAGGGCATGACGAGGGGTCGTCCCCTTGGAGGATCGACGGGGCCATGATGATGGGGTCGACCCCTTGGAGGGTCGTCTGGGCCATGATGAGGGGGTCGGCCCCTTGGAGGGTCGTCTGGGACATGATGAGGAGTCGGACCCTCGGAGGGTCGTCTAGGATATGATGAGGGGTCGTACCCTCAAAGGGTCGTCTAGGACATGATGAGGGGTCGGCCCCTTGGAGGCTCATCTGGGCCATGATGAGGGGTCGGCCTGGACCTGAGCCCTCGTCTGGGTAGAGGACACTCTAGGCCTGGCCGAGGGTATATATGGGCATATCAGGGTGTATGATAGATATGTAATATATGGGGTATTTTGGTCTATGAATTATTTAGGGGTTATGTTTAATTACAATATATTATTTTTTTAAAAGGTTGATAATTTGATGAGAATCTTAGTTAGTTCCCTTAGGTTTGAATTTGGAAAATATTTTAGAAGTGGGAGAAAATTGAGTTATTGAACAATTTAGGAGGAGAAAAAACTCATTTATAATACTATGGCAGAGGCTACCCAAATTCCATTAAAATAGGAGAATAATCCTTGATTTTTATAGGAGAATAACTCTAATAAAATTAGAGAATAAAAAATAAAATAAGGATTAGGTAACAACCTACCCAAATTCCATTAAAATAGGAGAAATAAAACTAACAACAAGCATATGTCATAGCTATAAATCAATTGTAATCTCCTAATTGTAATCTCCTAAACAAGCATATGTCACAGCTATATGTTTATCATACCCACCTTTGATCTCAAAATCTTCAAAGTTGGTTCTTGAAAAAGTCTTAGTCAAGATGTATGTTGGCTGGAGTGTTGTTGGAGTATGCACCAATGAAATTGCCCATTCATTTATCTTTTCCTTAATAAAATGACGATATATTTCCACATGATTCGTCCGATCACGATGATCCGAGTTCTTAGCAATACTTATGGAAGCTTATTTGTCACAAAACATCTTCATAAAATCTTCTACAAGAATTTTTATCTCGTTTAGAAGTCTCTTTAACCATATTCCTTCAAAGATTCCATGTTCCATATCTCTAAATTATGCTTTTTCACTGTTCCGAGCCACAACAGACTGTTTCTTGCTTCACCACTTAACCAATATCGCCTAAACATACATGTAATATCCCAAGGTTGAGCTTCAATCAGTAATAGAGCCAGCCTAGTTTGCATCTGAAAAAATCTCAATGTTTCTCTTATGTATTCTTTTAAAGTAGAGTCCATTTCCAGGAGTCATTTTAATATATCTTAGGATGCGATATACGACTTCCATATGCTCTTTTGTCGGATTGTTTATGAATTGGCTAACAACGTTGACTAAGAAATCAATGTCTGGTCTTATGTATGAGAGAGAGATAATTTTCCCCACAAGTCTTTAATATCTCCCTTTATCCATCGGAGCACTTCCTTCCACAGTTCCCAATTTTGTAGTGTAATCCATAGGTGTGTCTACAGGTCTACAACCAAGCATCCCAGTTTCCTTTAGTAAGTTTAGAACATACTTTCACTGGGAGACTACTATACCCATTTTGATTTAGAAATTTCCATCCCAAGAATTTATTTGAGATTCACCACGTCTTTGATTTCGAACTCACGGGTAAGAAATTTTTTGAGGTTGTCTCTTTCCTCTTCATGGTCTCCTGTCATGATTATGGCATCCACATACACGATGATAGTGGTAATTTTTCCTTTAAGTGAGTGTTTTACAAATAGAGTGTGGTCAGACTGACATTGGGAGAAACTTAACCTCTTTACAACCTTAGTATAATCATCAAACCAAGATCATGGGAACTGCTTGAAGCCATATAAGGATTTTATAAGTTTGTAGACTTTATTAATGTTTGTTTGATGCCAGATGGAATTTCAATGCACACTTCTTATAAGTCACCATTGAGAAATGCATTCTTGACGTCCAGCTAATGGAGGGACCAATCTCAATTAACGAGTAATGACAACAGAACATGCATTGTATTTAACTAGGCAACTAGGACAAAAGTTTCTTGGTATTCGATTCCGTATGACTTAGTAAATCCCTTAGCAACTAGTCGTGCTTTGAACCCGCCAACACACCCATTTTCTTTGTACTTGACTGTGAAAATCAACGTAGACCCGACTGGATTTTTTCCTTTTGGAAGTTCAGCAAGCTTCCGTGCCCCATTCTTTTCTAAAACATGAATCTCCTCATCAATGGTTGCCTTCCATTCAGGTACTTGTAAGGCTTCCTGGATATTATTGGGAATCCGAATACCGGTGAGACTGGTAACAAATGCCCCATAACTCGATGACAAACTCTTAGAAAGATGAAATTATAAATCAAATGATTTGTGAAGGATCTCACTCCTTTCCTTTTGGCAATTGGCAAATCATACCTGACTCATTATGATTGGACAGTTTGTTATCCGAGGGCGTCTCTTTTGGACTTGAATTCCGTTCAGCTTCATGAACTAGCCCAGGATGTGTTCGTTGTTTTTTTCATGAATAGATAATGAACTCATTGTTATCGACTGTCTGATACTGGATTGGGCAAGGAGGAGTACTCAACTCAGCATAAGGGTTCAGTGGTGGTTTCGATTGGGAGAGGAAGACTTGAAGCAAGAGAGAATGGGTTTGAGTTGAATGACTCAAGTGTTTGAGGTTCGGTCATGAATTCTATTTCCCTTTCTGTTTCCAAAAACTGGTATTCCTGGATTCTTTTCTCCCCCCTAAATATGGGTTTTGGAGTAATAGGCCCGATTTTCAAAGAACGTCACATCCATGGAATTGGAGAGTATCCTAGGAAAATACACTTAGTAGCCCTTAGATCAAGCTTACTTTGGTACTGTTGAGGAGATGATCAAAGTCCTAGGTTATGATTTGAGAAAGACTTGACACGATTCTTGAAAATTAAAGACGCGGGAAGGCATTCTATTGATATGATAGGTTGCATTAAGAACAACTTCACCCTCCAAAACTTTGAAACATTGGTGGAAAATAGAAGGGCCTATGAAACTTCTCACATGTGTCTATTCTTCCTCTCAGCTATCCCATTTTGTATAGGGGTATCAATGCAATAATTTTGATGAACTATGTCCTCTCTTAATAAGAATTCCCTTAGGGAGAATTGAAATAATGTTTAGCATTGCAAATTTTCAGCATTTGCATTTTGCCATGGAATTGGGTCTGGATTTTGTTATTAAATTTTTTGAAAATTTGACCAACTTCTGATTTTTCTTTCATCAAGAATATCCACGAAATTATAGTATGATCATTAACAACAGACACAAACCATTTAGTTCTTGTCATGTTATTTATTTTAGATAGTTCCCAAACATCACTATATATCATGGAGAAGGGGTGAGATGATTTGTGTGGTTGAATTGGATAGGAATTAATTAATTAATTAATTAATTTGTGTGCTTGAGTAATTGAAAAATTTCACACTGAAAAACATCAAGATTTTTATTTAATAATGATGGAAAGAGTTTTTTGAGATACAAGAAACAAGGATGGCCTCGACTACAGTGCCACAACATAACATCACTATCTTTATTAGAACGACAAATAAACAGAAACCTGTTTCCACAAACTATTTTTTGAGGTTATCTTTCGAGATAATCAGTAACTTTGAAGATATAGAGTCCCGAACACATCTCAGTGTTGCCAATCATCTTCCTCGAATCCAAATCCCAAAAAACACAATGGTTGGGGAAAAATTTAGAACAATTCTTTCCATGAGTGAGTTTGCTAATAGATAATAAATTGTAGTCCAAGTTTGGAACTAAAAGGACATACTCAATGGTTAGGTCTTTAGAAATAAAAACAAAACCTGTACCAGCCACCCTTGATAGAGAACCATTAGCTATACAAATAGTAAAATTTTTAGAACAAGGCTTATAATTTTGAAAAATTATGGCATCACCAGTCATGTGATTAGAAGATCCAGAGTCAACAATCTACGGACTTAAATTTTATTTCTTTACTTTTAGGGCAGTAAGAAAATTACATATTTGAGCTAAGGATTCAGACCCAGTGATATTATTAGAGGAATTAAAACTTTGTTGGGACTGGCTGAATTTTTCGTAAGAGCTCCATTTTCTCTTTATTGAATGGCCTCAAATCCTGGGTTATCTTCTACATTGACATGATGTCCTCAGCTTTATCTATTAGTTTGGGGCTGGTTTTCCATGGATTTTTCATCACGTGTCCTTTTCGTGACCCAATTTTCAGTAGTGATCACACTAAGTTCTCCCTTTCCTTGGCTTGCTGTCATTAGAAGGAAAACCAGCGTGATCCTCAAGGTGATAGGGTTAAACTCTCGATGACAGGTTAGATGGTTTGTGAAACCAGCATGGCTTTCTTCCTTCTCTCTTCTCGGTGCACTTCTGAGATAACTTCTCAGCTATTGGGTAAAGGTTTAGTTCCCAATATTTTGCCTCGAACTTCATCCATATTTTTATTTAGACCCAATAAAAATTTGTACATCCATTTATTCTCAACGATCTTCTTGTATTTTATGGCATCCGTTGGGCAATCCCATTTGGTGGTTTCAAACATGTCCAACTATTTCCAATAGCGAGTTAGGAGAATGAAATATTAATTGACATGAATATCACCTTGATGTAAATCATGAAGGGTCCCTTTTATCTCAAATGCCTCTGTTGTGTTTTTTGTATCGAAAAAATTCTCCCTTGTATCATGCCAGATTTCTTGCGATGTTTCATAAAGCATAAAATTCTCCTCTATGTCGTTGTTCATTGAATTAATTAACTAAGAAATAAAAATGCTATTCTCAGTCTTACATCCTTTGAATTCAGATCGTGTTTTGTTGGTTCAGGCACTGCATCAGTGAGGTAGTCATCCTTCCCATTACCACATATGAACATCATGACCGAGGGCACTCCCATTCTGTTTGTGCCCTGTAATGATAAGAGCAAAATTATCTGATTCTTCATTGCTATTTGGAATAGGAGCTTCTCGAGAGGAGGTGACTTCGGTGGGACTAGATTCATTTATTCTAGATGTGACTGTGTCGTTCCTTGCCATGAGAACAGACTTATACATGAAAAACAAAAACCCGAAGAAGGGCTGATGGAAAATTGGTTATTTAGAAGAAGATTTTGCCAACCTCTAAATTGCACCAGCAAAGGTTTTTGCCTTAGGTAGACAAGCGGACCAGGTTCAGAACATGGTGCTCTGATACCATGGAGAATTTATGAGGAGAAAAAAAATCATTTTCTTCTTATTATCAAACCATCTGTAGTACATGAATTTATAATACTATATTATAGAAAAGTCTATCATCCTTAGAAACAAAAACTAATCACTGATTTTTAAGAGAGAATAACTCTCATAAAACTAGAGAATAAAAATAGATAACAGGGATCAGGTAACAATTTACCCAAATCCCATTAAAATAGGAAATAAATAAAACTAATAACAAGAATATCTCACAATCGTAAATCAGATGTAATCTCCCAATTAACATTAAATTTCCACATTTATCAAATGAGAAAATTTCATGTATGGAAGAGTCTGAGGATTCTAGTGGGTTCAAGTTTGAATGTGGGGTTGACTAAATAGGGTTGGGTCATTTCATTTCACTTCGAAAGACAATCCTCCTTTAGCCTTTCTAGTATAGCGAGACATGGAAGAAGCTCGAGGGGAAGAGATATTAAATATTAGAAGATTCCCAAAGAAAAAGATAAATGTGGGGAGATTAGGTTGTTTATGATAGAGCATGACGGTCTTTTTAAGGAAAAATGAATAATTAGTGAGTTTAATAATAAAATATAAAAAAGGTTTTTGAAAGTTTATCATTTGGATCTTAGGAAAGAAATGATGTGGGAAGATTATCCAAGTTGGAGACTATTGGTGGAAAAATCCCTTACATCCTTAAAATTTGAAATTGTGATTGTAACTCAAAACAATCACAAGGGCAGGCTTCATGTTACTCACAATCTCTCTCTTAGTCTTTAGGATTTTTGAAGAACCTCAATAATCTCGTTGTGTTGGGAGTTTAGATCTAAGGATTCAATATCATGATTTCATAATATTTTCTTCATTAGAGGATAAGGGCTTTTACGTCCTCATCTAACATACAATGGGTATTTTCTCCTTCTGAGCGCTCTCTTAACACAGTGCAAAGTATTTTTGTTTCGTGGTCTGTGATTGTAAAATTATTTGGACGAAGGTGGAGGATTTTGGGTTTATGCCACAAGCGAAGTAATAACCCATGTCATAGGATCGTTTGTGGACAACGAAATTTCATTAAGGAGCTCTATAGTTTGAGTTCCTCGAAAATGTCCGACTAGTCAATAACATTCGATTATTGTTCACACTCGAATCACCAATAAATTCATGCCAAAACTAAAGGTTCTGGATAGATTTTTGCCTCTAGTAGGATCTTAGTTTTTGTAAGGTTCCCTCGATGTGGACCGTGCCAAGAAATAGGATAATTTTTCCAATCTTAGTGCATTCGGTATATGCTACCTAGCATGCCTAAGAATCCCCTTGCTCCTCTTTTGAGAACATTCGTCAGAATTCTTGTATCATTGGTGTCCTCAGATACCGAGTAAAATACACGATGTAGACTGCGTTGTAAAACCTCTTCTGTGTCTCAAATAAAGTGCTCTTTACAATTTAAATATGATCATCAATTGAACCCTTCGTGAATCCATAAGCGAGCATTCAGAGTGCCACGACTAATTTCTAGAAACTACAAAACTCTATTTCCATGGGAGTCTCTCTTCCTTACGAAATAATCGTAGTAAGAATATTACCCACCAAGAATGTAGAGGACTAATAAGCTCAACATGAGAAAATGATGTCTGGAGATGCAGGGGGTGTAATTTGGGGCATCATCAAGATAATCTTTTATTAATCGTTGATGCCCTACCTCCCTATATTTGTTGATGAAGATGCGATGATCAGGGAATTTCACTGCCCATCAAGTAGAGGTTTCATTCATCACAATCAATTTCACCAAATGAATAATCAAGAAACTTGTCGAGGGATTCACTAGATAATGATAGAATTATCTTGAAAGAAACTGGTGACAACTGGTGTTATGCTTTATAGAAAATTTGGAAAACTAGCCATTGGACAAAAAAATTAGTCTTTGAACACATTAAGTAGTCGGTGGACACAAAAATTAATCGTAGACACCAAAACATAAACAATGGATGCAAAAACTAGCTGGTAAACATAATAATAATTTTGGGTACTTTTCTTATTCTGTTTGGAACCCTCGATCCTATTTGCCCCCACACTTTGGGTTGACACCCTTTTAACAACCCCAAGTACCCACCTAACAAGATTTGAATGTAAAAAAAAAATTGCCAATTCAAACCAAGTTTCAAACAACATGCAATAAAATTTCTAATAAATGCCTTATTTTTCATCATATTTCTCATCATTAATCAGAAAGTCTGTTACATATCAAAATTTCCAATAAATTTCTATTTCTTAAATTTATATATATCTGTTACATATCAAAATTTTATTGGTGGTTAATGTCTGGATACATTTGTCATTTATATCATGTTACTATATATCATGGAGAAGGGGTGAGATGATTTGTGTGGTTGAATTGGATAGGAATTATAACCATACTTGAATAATTGAAAATTTTCACACTGAAAAACATCAACAACAATGACACAACATAACATCACTATCTTTATTCGAACGAAAAATAAACAGAAACCTGTTTCCACAAACTATTATTTGAGGTTATCTTTCGAGATAATCAGTAACTTTGAAGATATAGAGTCCCGAACACATCTCAGCATTGCCAATCATCTTCCTCGAATCCAAATCCCAAAAAACACAATGGTTGGGGAAAAATTTCCATCATTCTAACCAAGTTTCAAACAACATGCAACAAAATTCAAATTTTCAAAAACCTCACAACATTCAAAAGCCTCATTGAAATAAATCGACAAGACCACAAAATGCAACATAATTTAGAATTTAAAACATACATAGATATGTAAAACGTAGAGATCAAAGACAATCTCATTTATTCATTAATAAAACTCAAACATTATTCTATAATTGACATCAAACTATGGGACCAAAGTCTTGGACATGGTTGAGACGTGATCACAAAAGCCACGGAGAATATTCCCTTCTTTGGCTGTGAATCCGATGGAGCCGATCAAGGTAGGCCAGCAATCGCGTTGGATGGTCTGAATTGTGTTGCAACATCCCGCCCCAACATTTGTCTCTCCATTCATGAAAAATAGTATGAGCTCGCTCGAACATGCTTGAAGCTGAAACAAAGAGCCCCAACAGTTAGACGAACCTTATTGGTCGAGCTTCAGTCGAGCAGCGAGGGTTGAGGTTGCGCCATAGGGTCGCGCCATGACCAAGGACCCCATGATAAAGGCTACAAACAAAGTGAGAACAAGCTTCAAAGTTGAAGACATGTTTGAGAGATTGAAATAGAGGGCGATGGTGTGGAGTTTTTACCTAGAAATTGTTTGATATATATAGTGTAAATTTTGGCAGAGGAGGGAGGTTAAGGGACATGTAGCATTTAAGTGAGGAAAACGAAGGATTTTTCACCTATTAATTGGTTGTGAGGTGAAGAGTTTTCTTTTCTCCCACGCACACGAAATAACTCTTGGATACCAATATTGTGTTTTGATCAAATTATTTTTATTAAGTTATAGAGAAATAAGGTGGACAAACTTCTAAAAAAAATTTATAAAAGTATTTTTCTTTACTTTACGCATGTTGCTGATATTTATGTTATATTTAGATTAAGGGAAAAAATAACTTTTAAAATCAGCTTGTTCTCGTTTTATTCAGCGCAAAAAACAAGATGTTTCGTTTTAAGAGACCCATTGCAATAAGTTAGGGAAACCAACAATTTTAAAATGATAATTAGCTTTAAGACAAAAAAGTTTTTTCTAGTATTTTTGTAATATCAACAAAAGTTGACTATATGATTTACCCCATTTAGGGTCCATCTGGGTCAAATTATTTCAAGACCAATTGAACTAGAGGTTTTGCTTACAATCTTTTTTAAGTAAAATTAAAATATGGTTTAATTCAATTAAAGGTAACATTACTATTTTTTCACCCAAGGAAACAAATATTCTTAGTTAAATAGAAAATAAATCTTCAAGTTTAGCGTGGTTACCAATATGATCTTTAAAGTTTTAATTGTTTTAATCTTAACCCTGGATTTAAATAAGTCATACAATGTCAACCTTAATGCGAAATTCATCCAAATAAATTAACTAAATTGTATTGTATCACCATAAGTAACAAATGATGTAGCCTTTTTTTTAACAAATGATGTAGCTAACACTTCCAAAGTATCGAACTATTTTATGTGATGTATATTTTTCCCCCTTCTTTAATTTCTTATAATAATTGTATGAAAATTTTAAAAACTAAAACTTAAAGTTTGAGGCCAATCTCAATTCAACTCCTGATGTTTCAATTCGAAAACATTCTATTAGTGTTTTAATGTTAACCATAAGTATAACTCCGATTGAAGAACCAAAAAGAATGAGTGATTACTTTCCCCATGTCCAACCATACATAGTGGCAGAGTCACAGTGTCGCCGCGGTGGGCTAGTGCTCAATCCGGGATTTGAAAAATAAATTGTATATATACTAACTCAATCCAAACTCTATCTAGGTGTACAAAATCAGGAGAACTTCAATGTTATTTAGTATTTGATAAGGGATCTTTTTGATACAATAGTAGATATTTTTTTATCTCTACTAACCGTGTTACTTTCTCTATCTCAATCATTTCAACTACCATTTTTTTATTACAAGTGAGTAATAAACAACAATTGAGTAACAGACAAAACAATGTGTACCTTAGAGTCCCTTATTCATTTTTAAAATTTGAAGATTTATAGTATATTTGTAACTAACTTGAGGGGAAAAATATAGCTACCATAATTTGTTTACACTTTGACTCAATTAAAATTTGATTGTGATATTAATTTAGTTAATAATATTTGATTGAATACTTTTGAAAATGTAAAAATAAATCTAAAAAGTTCATAGGGGCTTCCGTCCCCGAACCTCCATCAATTTTAAAAAACTTTGCATTTTCAAGTTCGTCGAGTGACCCACCCAATGACATTTCTTGGCTCCGCCAGTGCCCATACATGAGTCAAACGTCGTGTCATTTTTCCATCAACAAATCCCAACTATGTCGTACAAAATTTTATTTCAAAATGTTACACATATAAGTTCAAATCAAAAGCTAGGATTTAATTCATAATATGGTTTTGCAAGAAATGGACATAAATCTATTTGTGAAGAGATGGCAGTGGAAAGATGACTAAGTAATAATCTAGCAAGGAGTTTAGAAGTGCCAAAACTTTGCGTATTTATCCAATTCATCTCATTTTTCTCCTTTTTGTAATCTTCATGCAACATGTCTAATTTGCATAAAATCAGAAAACACATTAAAATAAACCATAATATGTTTTTTGGGTTTTAGGATATTAGAAGACAAAGCGAATTCATATTCAATTATTGAAATATCTAATTGTAGAAAACTAACAAACAAGATGGATTATATTAAGTCTAGAGTTGGATGTTCTTTTCATGAGAGAGAATTTGACATTGCAAGAAATTTGGGTTAGAGTGAAAAAAGAAAGTTATCATCAAATCTTTAAAATTTACCACTAAATAGATTTAGTGATGACTTTCGTTCTTCCCATACAGTAATCGGTGTGGGTTAGTTGCGAAATTTAGATAGTGACGGGAAGTAAAAATCGTCGCTAATGAAAATCCCTATTAGTGACAAACATCAAGTTATCACTACATTTTTTGTATTACTCACGAAGAATGTCGACACCAAATGACCTTTTGTCACTAAAATGAGTAAAATTGTCCAAAAAAAATACTTAAATACATGTTATTGTCTCCGCACTCTTATATTAGTGACAACGTTAAATCATCACTGACAATTAGGTATTAGTCATAAGATTTATATTTTCACTATATTAGTGACGATGTTAAAATAAATTTCGATGACTTCTTCTATTGTTTTGCTAGTTTTTTGTGATACTTCAAGATTGTGACTAATGTGACAAGTTTTATCTTGTCACTAATTACAAAATTCAATTTTTAATTTTTTAATTACACAATGAAATTTGAAAACATTATATTATATAAAGAGAATCTAGTACATTATTTTCCAATCCCAACAAAAAAATAATAGATTAATGGCCACTATTTCGAACAAAAACTAATGCATTAGTTTTTCACTATGTTCTCAACAAAAACTACTGCCAAGATTTTTCGCATAAATATTAAACTAATTTTCTACATTACTTATATATATATATATATATTTGTAAATGTGATATTCAAGCTCTTATTATTTAAATGATATTCGACACATGCGAAAAGTATTGCATATGTGTAGCCACGAATAAATAATAATCAATACTCTCTATGACTCGAATGGGTGGTTTATTTATCAAATAATAAGCACACTTTTTACATAAACACAACCATTCCAAAAAGAAACGACATTTGATGACTCAACTATTCATGATATCCATTTTCTTTTCACAATGAATATGAAAATATTTAAATATTTTATCTCCCTATTAAATTATTATATTACATTATTGATTTAACGCCAACACAACTACCAACTGTACTCATCATCGCCAACTACATCCATCACTACTACTCTTTGGCTAGCCATTAGATTTCGATGCCACCATTGACAACCACCAACTTAACCGCTATTCGAGTGTCACCAACAACCATCGATTCAAGCAATAGGTTAGAGAGATAATATATATATATAGGAGGGTCGTGAGACTGGGGTCTATGAATAACTGAAAAGGGTGAGGCGTGACCCACTCCAATGGACGCTGCCTGCAAGGTCTTCAAGGTCTCCTGGTGCAACTTCTGAAGAAAACTTCTCCTTCTGGTAACGATGGAACTCAAGCTTCAACTCACTCCTTGCAAGAAGATGAACTTTCACAGCAAAAATAACAATTTTCTCAAGGGAAATACCTGAGAGTGATGGTTGTCAGTGGGGAGTGAAGGAACAAGTCACTCAGCACTATGAGAATGAGCAGGGAGAGAATACTTAGGTAGGTCTGGTGATATTTTGGCAGAGTAACAGTGCAATTTTTATTGTATATCTTTTTTTTTCTATCTATGACCTTGCCCAGGGGTCATATTTATACTTGGGCACTAAGGCTGGGTTGGCACTTTTGGCGTCAAAACTTAGAGGGTTGGTGAGGGACAAAGTCTGCAGTATACTATTTGTCCCTACCTGCAGGCAGGTCTGCCTGTCCCCTCTAGCAGATGCCCCCTGGCGCCGACCAAAGTTCAAAAGCAAATATGTCTTCTAATGGAGACAAAATATCTGATTTGCTAAA
Organism: Sambucus nigra; assembly: GCA_949130495.1. Classification (NCBI taxonomy): domain Eukaryota; kingdom Viridiplantae; phylum Streptophyta; class Magnoliopsida; order Dipsacales; family Adoxaceae; genus Sambucus; species Sambucus nigra. Next base: position 213,487,760 of record OX422214.1, on the reverse strand, counting down.
TATTTTTTGAAACGGTAACTTTGATACAAACTTTGTAAACTTGAGGGGGGGTCTCGAGGACCACCTCCTCTAAAATATTCGCAAGCTTGAGGGGGGTTTCGAAGACCCCCTTCTAAAATCATTTTTCTTGAGAGGGGTTTAGAGGACCCTCTCCTCTAAAATCATTTTATAAACAGTTCTTTTCTTGTGAGCAGCCAGCCCTTTGGCTACTCACTTCACTTGTGACTAAGTGTGAGGTGTGTGAGGACTGGGTGACCCTAGGGTCTCCTACTAGTATTCTCTCAATCCTATAGTGCTAAGTGGTTGATCTTGCTCAACATACCTTGTTCCTCAGCCGCCAAGCCAAAACTCCCGGGAGGTCCCAACGCGCCTGTTCGAGCCCTGCTTGCTCGACTAGGCAACCTGTACAAGAAAGTAAAGTGTTAGTGATGTTGTTCATTTAGAGACTGATGTTTCATGATGAGGAGTTGCTTGTGATAGCTACTCCCTCAATATGAGTTTCTACCGAAACCCTAGTAGCATCACTTCTCGAATAACATTTCTGCAGTGACCCTTGCTGTAGTGGTGCTGACGCTTACAGTAGCGCTGACCCTGGTGGCGCTGACCCTTGCAGCGGCGTTAATACTTGCAGCGGCGCTGACACTTGCAGCGGCGCTGGCCCTTGCAGCGGCGCTGGCACTTGCAGCGGCGCTGGCGCTTGAAGCGGTGCTGACCCTTACAGCGGCGCAGACACTTGCAGCGTCGCTGACCCTAGTGACGCTGACTCTTGCAGTGACGCTGACCCTAGTGACACTGCCTCTTGCAGTGGCATTGACACTTGCAGCGGCGCTGACACTAGCAGCGGCGCTGACACTTGAAGCGGCGCTGACCCTTGAAGGGGCGCTGACACTTGCAACGACGCTGACCCTTGCAGTGACGTAGACACTTGCAGTGGCGCTGGCACTTGAATCGGAGCTGACCCTTGCAACGGTTCAAACACTTGCAGCAGCATAGACACTTGCAGCGGCGCTGTCACTTGAAGCGGCGCTGACCCTTACGTCGGCGCAGACACTTGCAGCGGTGCTGGCCCTTGCAGCTGCGCAGACACTTGCAGCGATGCTGGCACTTGAAGAGGCGCTGACCCTTGCGGCGGCGCAGACACTTGCGTCGGCGCTGACCCTTGCAGCGGTGCTGACCCTTTCAGCGGCGCTGACCCTAGTGACGCTGACTCTTACAGCGGCGTTGTCACTTACAACGGCGCTGGCGCTCGCGGCGGCGCTGACACTCACGGAGGTGCTGACACTTGCGGCGGTGCTGACACTTGAAGCGGCGCTGGCACTCGCAGCGGTGCTGACACTCGCAGCGGCGCTGACCCTCGCAGTGGCGCTGACACTTTCAGCGGTGCTGACCCTTGCAGCGGCGCAGACACTTATAGCGGCGCTGGTACTTGAAGCGGAACTGACCCCTGCGGCAGCGTGGACACTTGCAGCGGCGCTGGCCCTTGCATCGGCGCTGGTACTTCAAGCGGCACCAACCCTTGCGGCGACGCAAACACTTGCATCGGCGCTGACCCTTACAGCGGCGCTGACGCTAGTGACGCTGACTCTTGCAGCGGCATTGACACTTGCAGCGGCGCTGGCACTTGAAGCGGCGTTGACCCTTGAAGAGGCGCTGACGCTCGCGGCGGCGCTGACACTTTCAGCGGCGCTGACCCTTGCAGCGGCGCTGGGGGTTCCTGCTGAATATGAGTTTCTGTCGGGACCCTGGGGTGGTTGCTTCTCAATTATGCGTTTCTGCCGGGACCCTAGGTGGGTTCCTTCTTAATACGAGTTTCTGTCGGGACCCTGGGGGGTTTTTGCTCAATATGAGTTTCTGTCGGGACCTTGGGGGTTCCTGCCCAATATGAGTTTCTGTTGGGACCCGGGGGGGTTCCTGCTCAATATGGGTTTCTACCGGGACCTTGAGTTTCTTCTCAGTATTTCTAATAAAATAATATTTTTACTTTTTTATAGGTAGACACCCTTCTACAATATATATATATATATAAAGAGAGAGAGAGAGAGAGTGGAGAGAGAGGGAGGGAGGAATAAATATGTGATATGTTGACTAAGAATTATCCAACCCACGAATTTAAATGCAACAAGGAGACTTTTACTGCAACGAAGCTTGTCACAGAATGGTACAATGCTTTGAGGATGTCTGGATGGGTGCTAATAAATCCACCCAAAAATATCTCCAAAACACCATAAATAAATTAAATATATACTTCACTAATAACACCCAAAAGTGTTGTACCTTTTTATTTAATAAAAATATCTAAAACACCCCTAAAAAATGGCAAACCCAGTGCATGAGGCTCCCGCCACTGCGAGGTACTGGGGGATTGGATGTACGCAGCCTTACCCCTGCATACGCAGAGAGGCTGTTTCTGTGACTTGAACTCGTGACCTCCAGGTCACAACGGGGACAACCGAAAATTAACCCCTAGTTCACCCTAGTTCACCCCTAAAACACCCCTAAATAATAATAAGAAAATTAACATACACGGTTAATCAAATCCAAATTCTTCACATTCCAAACTCTTCATATCCAACCGAACCAAACACTTCCATGGTTAAACCAAGACATTTTTCACCCTCTTTATTTGTGCAAAAAACATGTTTTTTGTTATTTTTGTGTGTCATCGTGGGATTTTTTAATACAGAAAAAGTGGTTGGAAAAGGATACATTGCCATGGGTGAAGTAAAAAAGTTGATTTTGAAACTTCTCAAAAGGTGAACATCTGTTGTTCCTTAGATAAATTTGAGGTATTAAGACACCTCTACATACTTTTTATTGTCTAAACCTACTGGATATAGTTTACCTATGGTCGTCCGTCGATGTGGCAAAAACTTTAACAACAAGAAAATGTATTGGGAGCAAAAAAGAACAATTTAGAGGTGGCATCTTTTTGTTTGAATGGTGGCGGGAAATATTGACTACCAGTAACTTACACTTGAAGGCATATTACTCTGCCAAATAGTAACTTACACTTAAAGGTATAAATCCCCTTGCTTATCTAGAATCTCTTAGCACTGCATGTACTGTCTTCAATTTCGATCAACAAAATGGTCATCTCAATCTGAATTTGATTCTGAATGGCAGTACCAGCATCATTTTGTGTTTCTCAATTGCCAATACTAATTTAAATGGCTTGTCTTTTGTGTAGGAGGATGATGAAGAAGAGGACGATGACGAAGAATCACAGGTGTAATCTACATCACGTACTTATCTTCTCATAGTGCCATATTTAATTATGCATGGTGTTTTAGTATATTATTCTTTCATTTTCGTTACGTATATAATTTAGGAATGAGGTTATTTCTATGTTGCTACATTATAAAACTGTAATGGTCGACGTACTCCAATAGACGATGAGTCACTTTAGATTACACATTTATGATTACATGTGTATCAATGGCATAAGAATGTACTAGTCTTGGTGTTATTTACTCATTTATGATTACACATTTACTAAGGTTGATTTTGTTCAACAGGTTCTTATTGGAAAATATGAAGATTAATTTTGGGAGAATGAAGTCTACTTTTGCAAGGAATGTAATGAAGACAACTTTTGGGAGACTAATATGTGGAGAACTTTATTGATGTTAAAGCTAGATGGTTTATCTTGTACTATATTTTATTTTGGGAATTTTAATGGTTATGAATGAAATATAATTTTGAATTGGTTTATTATCATCGAAATGTAGTGTCATTCATTTTGTCACGTGTGTTTTTGAATTATGTTTTGAGTGAAATTTGTGGGCATTGGTTCTGCATTGCAATTGGTTCAGCACACGAGTTATTACTAGTGTATTCATATCTATTTGTTTAATAAGAAACTATTTTTTTTAAAAATATAATGATATCATTAACGTACTTTAACCGTTACAAACAAAAACATTTATTACAAATATATGACACTCCAATCCATTGAAATTTATTTTGTAACCGTTTTATCTGTTACAAATTCTATATTTGTAACGGGTGATAACCATTACAATTTAGTAAATCCATTATTAATACATGTGATGTGTACTGATGCCAAATCCGTTACCAAATAAATTGCTCCAGTTCAAATTTGTTACAAATATTAAATTTGTAACGGATTTTATCTCTTACAAATTTCGTTAGTAAAATAAATAACGCCAATTTTCTAATGGATTTAATCTGTTACCAATATTTTTTGTAATGATTTTTTCCCGTTACAATTGGCCTATTTTGGTGTAGAGTTTGTGGAATATTCTTTTTCCATATATGTTTCCACTCATTATGCCAGGGGAGGTTCAGGTCCCTGCCAACTTGCTCTGTATAGCAGGTGATTCTTATTAAAAATAGTTTTTTGTAAAAAAATATATTTTTTACTAAAAATATAAAAAAAATTAGTTATTTTTCAAATATACTTATTTTAATTGAAGGTAAGAAAGTGAAAATTTAAATTTTATAAATGTAAAGGTAAGATTGGTATTTAAATAAAAATGGAGTGAAAGTAAATGTATGGGTATAATTGGTATTGAAAATAAAAAAAGGTGTGTTAGAAGATTATGGGGAGTGCCAATAGCCCACCCCTATTTTCTAATGTGAATAGGTTCGATTTTGAACAATTGGGATATAGTAGATTATAATTGGGATATAGTAGGTTATAATTGATGTTGAATGCTTTACTCAGTTGCTTTACATTGTGTAGTGATGATGTTCCAGACCATAATTTAAACTGCACCTTCATAAGAGACAACCCGTTTTGTTAAGTGCGTATATTGACCCTTTTTTGACAACATCTGTAAAATAGTTATTTTACACAATAGTGTTTGTATAATTAATTCTAACATCCATTGTACCTTCTAATATAAAATACTCTTTTATAATGTCACTAAACAAATTATCAAAAAAAATTAAAGAGTCAAAAGATTAAAAAAATTAAAATACTCTTTTATAATGTCATTAAAAATTAAAATACTCTTTTATAATGTCATTAAAAAGATTAAAAAAAATTATCCCTATAGATCTGAAGAAAAGTCAAAAACAAAAGTAGTATACCCAATGTAAAAAATAGGAAAAAAAAACAATGAGTTCCCTGTGTAATCAGCTAACAGTTATCTCAAGCTCCCCGTGCAATGTTTTTTTTACCCACATAAAGTTTTATCAAAATCAAGAGGAAATTATTAGAAAAATGAACCGGGTCTCTGCTTAGAATCGAATCTGAACCGAATCTTTGCAGGAAAATGAAAAATAGACGATGAAACCAAAGAAGAAACACAAGTTTTTTGACATGGGAGAGGGTTGAGGTTCTTGACATGGTAACAATAACTGCCAAAAAAACCTTTATTGCAATTTAATGTGTAGACTTGTACCTTCAAAGCTTCATGTCCACTCTATCACACAGATTTTCACAAAGTACATTTTTCTTCCAAAGCAAAGACTTTTTTTTTCCTCTGAACGAAAAGAAGACGATACATTCACCGTATCTACCTTGGTCCGGCAAGGGAGTTGTCGTCACCTTCTTCGATGGACCATTAAAAAAACCATAAAGTCCGCCATTTTGGGTACAAACGTTCAAAGACCTCCATTTCTGATCAAAACATTTTTTCAATGAAACCCCCATTTTCGATCGAAAAGCTGACTGGTCTCGCACCATGAGGCTGGAGTTTGACCTCCGACATACCAAAACCAAAAAATCATGTCATTATGAGGTTTAAATATATGGTTGAAACCAAAAAAACTTGCAACAAATTAGCCCAACTTAAAAACCCACACCTATTGCAAAAATTCATCATGGACTGAGAGTTCTTTTTCTTCCTCGTTGTCCGAAAAAACCATCTCCTATGGAACTGTTGAAAAAGCATATAAAAAATGAATATCAGAGGAAATAATGAAACAAAATTGTAAACACAGTTAATAACTTAAAAGACTAATATAAACACACACAGACAAAGATTACCTCAGAAAATATAAATCGTTAGGAGCTATAGCAGATCGTTGAGTGTGAGAAATAAGAGAGAGAAAAAGATATATGGGTTGTGTGCGAAAGTGTGTACAAATTTATTAAAGGGGCTTCGGTAGAGTTGAAAAGAGGGCTAATAGTTAAGGGTTACCCAAATACCCAAAATTATGAATTAAAGTGATGTTTCATAAAGAGAAAAGAGGGAAACTAAATAATAAATGGGTATATTTGTAAAGATAGAATGATAACACTTTAGATTTTGCCATGTCACAATGTTTAAATGGTGACATGGCATAATCTGAGATCCTTAGATTGCACCCAAAAATTTAATCTCAACCGTTGATATTTTGGAACAGTAAAACATCCTCCTCTCACATATTATATATATATATATATATATATATATATATATATATATAAAGAGAGAGATAGAGAGAGAGAGAGAGAGAGAGAGAGAGAGCAGATCAAGTGAGGTCCCTCAGTTTGAGGTCCCTAAATGAGGTCCAATTTTTTAAAATAGTAAAAAAATATTTTGGGACTGATTTTTTTTTATGGTTTTTAAACATTTCAGTAGGATCATAAAAAAAATAATCAACTAAAAATGATTTTTTTTACTATTTTAAAAAAATCGATCAAACTTTGTCAGTTTTTAACAGCTTAAAAACAATTTAAAAACTAACATAGTTTAACCGATTTTTTTAAAATAGCAAAAAAGCTTATTTTGAGCTGATTATTTTTTTATGGTCCTATTGAAATGTTTAAAAACTAATTAAAAAAAAATCAACTCAATTTTTTTTTTACTATTTTAAAAAAATGGACTTTATTCAGGATCCTCAAATCGGGACCTCACTTGATCCTTTCCCTATATATATATATATATATATATATATATATATATATATATATATATATATATATATATATATATATATATATGTGTGTGTGTGTGTGTGTGTGTGTGTGTGTGTGTGTGTGTGTGTGTGTATAATGATATTGCATGTATAAATTATAATAAAATTATATAGATACCTGAATTGATAATATTTGTTAATACATATGTGTTATATGTACATTTTATATTATTCGATATATTAATAATACATGTAAAAAATATACATATGTATCATGCATCTATTGATTATATTTTTTAACATATGTCTTAGTATATTATATAATTTAATAATATAAATATACGCAACTTTGAGTATATGTATATATATATATATATATATATATATATATATATATATATATATATATATATATTTTATTTATAAGAATTACACACATATTAATGTATTATGCATTTATATTATATATTAAAGTATAAATGCATTAAAATATTATGAATGAATAATTCTGAGTTAAAAAATAAAAAACAAAAGCTATAAAACAGTATTTTATTATTTTCTGAAAAACTCGATTATAACACAGAAATATTATAATTCGGAGTTTCAAAACAGATTGCTAGAGGCAATTTTTTATTAGAATTGTATTTAAACACATAAAACGTAATTGTAATTACAAACCAAATACGCCCTAAAGGGTGACAAATTATAAACACTAAAGTAATTTTGATATATTTTCAACACTTAGATCCACTATTTCTCTTCTTGTAGAAGTTCACGCTGGTGGTATAATAAGTGGACCTAATAGTAAATTGTCTTTAAATGTTTAAAAATTATTACCAAGGGACCTAATTATAAATTGTTCAAAAATATATGTGTTTATTCAAAAAATTGGTACCATTACATATTGCTATTAAATTATAACAATTTCATAACAATTTTTTTTATATACACACTTTCACCACATGTGGGTTATTAAAAAAATCATTGGAAATAAACACAATATAATGATGAAAATGCATTTACTCATTGAAAACAATAAAAAACTAATGACATTTATAAATTTAAAGTCTTAATTATATACCCCTAAGAGTTATTAATTTACATTAAATGTGCAAAAAGTTTTAATATGAAATATAATTTCATTAAGAAGTGAATAAATATATTATATAATATAAAAAAATTATTTATAAATGTGTTCCATTGAGACATTTTTAATTCGAAAAATGCATAACAATAGAGACGGTAGACCCACTCCACTCATGCACTCCTTTGCGTTTTGTCATTTTTCGGAATCCCAAAAAACACAAACGAATAACAATCCAATTTTCCAATTATGCCATTTTGTATTTTCAAGTTTGAATTTCCCTATGAGTATCACTTTTACATTCTTTCTTATTCTTTTGTCTCTCCCTTCTTTCTCTCACTTCCTCTCTTTTTCACTACATAGATTGTAATAAATAAACCATCATAAAAACCTCTATTATGCAAACACTTGGAGATCTAAATTTCAGTGTTAAATCTTTTAATTAAACCACCACAAAAAAAATTTAAATTCCAAGGTTTTTAAGATTTTATATTTAAACCTTTCCAGTGTCAAATCTTTATCTATACGAACGGTAATAAAATAGAGTTTAAATCTCATATGCTTTATTCAGTAGCGTTTTTGCTTACAAATCCTTTCAAATAAGTTTTATCTTTGGAGTGAACTGCAAAAAGAACCCCTTAAAATCACAAAACTGCTTTAAAACAAAACAAAAACAACAAAAATAGGGCAAAGTTGTAGCTTTCCATATGGAGAGACCAACTTAAAAAAAAACCACAATTTTCTAGTCGTGGCAAGTCAAGATTCAATGATGTATTTTTAAAAGGTATTCCGAAACCCATTTCCTTATGATATTTTATCATCATTTTTAAGCCAAGTGTACAAAAATACCACTAATGACAATTCCACACAGCTTTTTGTTCAGTCATGATACAAATCTGATGTGAGTAGGCAACTCGGTGAAACAAAGAAAGGATGTCACGCACAAAACAAACAAAACGAGTCGACGTGTCATCACCGACAATCGTAGTTGCATAACAGACCCTTACGATTACCTTCAACTTGTTAAATCCAGTATATCATCAAAATCACTCACTCAAGGCAAGATACTTCATCAGTGTGACACCCCGCCTAATTAAATATCGGCTGATCAGGCCTTTATTAAATTAAAACAAGATTTACATATGGTTCATTCTTAACATCACTGTCAAAAACCTTTTTTTTTAAACTTTACTAACCACCTAGTATTCTAAAAGTCGGTGCAAAATTTTATCTTTCATTAGACAAATAAATAACCAACCAAAAAACTAAATAAATCATTCATCACATGAAATATCTAAACCAACGCAAAAAAATGAATGAATTAAAAATCTTTTCGAATAAACCATCGACAAAAAATATCCCAATTAAATACTAATCCAATAATACAACCAAATCCAATACAAACTTGAACTTAGATAATAAATCTGAAAGGGGAAACTGTAACCAAAATAGACTCCTACCCTAGGAATGAAGAATAGATGCGTCTAATCCCAAACTCTGCAAGCATTCACCTGTTCCGCAGTTGCGTATTCCTGGAGCAGAATATCAAGACTGACGCTCCTGTGGCTGGACAACTAAAAGGTTTTGAAAATATTTTTATAGTAAGAGTTAGTACTAAAAATATTTTGAAAATATTTAGCAAGAGTTTATCATAGTTCAAAATCGGTTATTGATTACACATGTTACATACAGTGTCTTGAGTATCCTCACCCCTTAACTATTGTGCAAGCCTAAAGTTCTCTACTTAGCCCAGCCAGCTATACTACCCAAGATAACTAGACATAAGTATCAAGATGGACTATCAACATATATAAGTCTCCATACCGCCCATACAGTACGTTAATAGAATTAACATTTCTCTTATGTTAAGCATTGAAATTATCATTTCATTTATCTTCTCTTTTATTCAATTAATTAAGTTTCACAACTTAATTCATTCTTTTAGATATACACTATCTAACTGTCTACTGTCACACGTAAGTAATATATTCACACACACACACACACACACACACACACACACACACACACACACACACATATATATATATATATATATATATATATATATATATATATATATATATATATATATATATATATATATATATATATATATATATATATATATATATTCTTCTTATTGATATACATATAGTAATAGTGTCTATCGAATGACCATCATGAACATAAGGGAATTAACCTTCCTACATGTTTTCACTTTCTCAATTAATTACATCTCTCTACTTAATTTACTTTTAGGATACCACATCTACTTTCACGCACAAGTAGTATATTCTCATTTTACACACTAATTTATACCATTACGGCATCTCTTATAATGACCGCCGTTAATAAAAGGCATACTCTGCTATTAAGGTCATGTATCATTCACTACATTAAGACCATTGGTTCGGTATATTGCCTTAAACCAAAAATCAAATCATAAATAACGGAGGCGAACATAGTTCTAAGCCTTTGCGCTACGAACATACCTAATGTACCCAAATGAACTGTCAGTCTCACTAATACACAACACATAGTGAGTCGCCCTAAGTTCTATGTACTGGAGCGCAAATCATGGCCTCCCTGGAATCGACAAAGTGAGATCATCCACGCCGCGAGAACCTCCGTGATAGAAATCAACGTAGGTTATATAATTCATAATCATCAATAATATAAGTACACACACAACCTATACATATATAATCAGTAAGTAAACACACAACTTAATCATCAATATTTGTACGTAGTATATATCACTCGAATACTCACTGTAGTTTCATTTTACGATTATTCTCACTATCGCATTTAATTTTGTATTATTCTCTACTCTAAGCGCACTCTTGGCATGGCTATATCATACTGGTATACCCGATTACTTAATAAATCACTATTTATTTCATCCCTATATTGCCACACTCATCAACTAGTGGTGCAAAAGTTTTCTCAGTGCTTCTTTTGCAACATTACCTAGCTCCACTGGCCCTATTTTGTAATAACTCTCACCCCAAAGTCCTTTCCCCAATCGTTCAATAATTCTCATTTAAATCGATGCCTTACAATCCGACGACATCTCTCCACTCCCAACATTTATTAAGGTTTATGCATATAACATCGCACAACAAAGACGAAAAGAACTTTTCTCAATGCACAATTCTCTGGCCTTGTCGATCATCGTAATCCATGATTCCACAGAACATAATTAGGATATCACAAATCTTAAGATTTGAGAACCTGGTACTTTGGGAAGACCCGAGAGTTTGTTATCCGAATGCGTGACTCTGTCCTGCCGAACGAGCCGATCTCAATGGCACAATGGCAAAAGTTCATTGACAATGAGATCGAGGAGAGACAATTGGCATCTCACCAATCGGGGAGGGAAAATCGGGCAAAAAATACGGGTGTGAACTACTCCGGCCGGACATCTTATGCCGAGGTGGAGCATAGGATGATGATAAGATTTAATTTTTCTGTAACTACAGAAATATATTATTTTGCATTATTTTACTTTGCGGGGCCGGTACTAATTTTTCTTTATTTTCTTTCAGGGGACAGGGAGTGGCCCTGGAGGTAGGACACATAGGCTCGATAATTATGTGGCTATTCGTACGAAGAAGTGGAAGGATAAGGAGGTGTCCCCGAGCGTCACGTACACGATTGTAAGTAATCTGATAGTTTACTTTCTGTTAATTACGTTATAATTTTTTTATTTACTTATTTTACTAATCATGTGTTTTTTGTTGTTTCAGGCAAAGCTTAAGGAAGTGCATGAGTCGTGGTCTGATGCTGACAAGGCACCTTTTTCCACAGTCGCACTCAGCCAAGTGCTAGGCATTGATCCCAAGGGGAGGACAAGGGGGTGAGTTCATGGGTGGACAAATCTAGGATCATCGGATTGGATATGAGCGATACCGGGATGGCTAGAATGGTGGACTTGTATGACGCGAAGCTGTACCAGTTGGAGGCGACGGTCCAAGATATGTTCTCATTCATAAAGCGTTCATTGGGCGAAAATCGTAAGGAGAAAGGGAAGGAGAAGGTGGTGGAGGAGTAGGTGCAGGAAGACGAGGATGTGGACCTCGCTGCTTCATCGTCGACAAGTACGAACTTTGATGATCCACTCCCCTATTTAGCTCCCTTCGACCGATCGATGTCGACACTTGGTTGCTCGAGCGTGTTTTTACTGGACATATTTGATGGCCAGCGGATAAGGTGGGGGTTGAGGGACCCAAATACCGTCCAGGGTATGCCAGTTCATGACGTTTGCTTCAAGACATCGAGTCCAAGGTGCTCGTCACGCATGTGATACCCGGGAAGGATAACTCCCCCTTATGGTTGCACGAATAATGAGGCACGATGTATATTGCTGGGTGTGTCAATTCATATATCGTGTGGTCTACTCACCTCCTCAGAGAAAACCTTACCCCAGACATGTAGTGACAATATTTGAATTGAATTGTTTTAAGTTGTTACATTTGAATTATATTTGGATTATATCATGATGCATATTTTTTTGAATGTATATTTGCATTATCTCTATTTTATTTGGATATATGATGTTTGAACAGGTACAACGTTGCTATAACAGGTACAAATATACTACTAGGCAGTGGTAGTGGCCATACTGCCTAACATATTTTTTTTTCATTTCTGCCCAGAATTATCACAATCATTGACCGTGACAATTTTTTATTAAATGTCACGGGTTTGTCACGGTTTATGATCATGACAAAACTTGTCACGCTCATAGACCGTGACATGACCGTGATAATTCTAATGAACTTGTCCGGTCATTGATCATGACACGTCAGTGACAATAAAAGTTTTCACCCCTAGAATTGTCACGGTCATTGACCTTGACAAGGCCAACTTGTCATGGTCAATAGCCGTGATAATTTGGTAGATTTGGTGTAGTGTTTGTCTCTCGATACAGAAGTCAGTTTATCTCTGCCCATGACTCTCAAGGCGTCATTCGATGCGACGCTCTCAAAATCACTAAGTTCTCAGTGCGCAAATAACAATGAGCTAAATCTCTTCACTCAATGATAACCCAATTTAACCTGAGTTACATATGTAAAAGTTCCTATGCACCGGAATTAAATGTAACGAGACAACTATACTCACCAAAGTTTACGATGCAATACAATATATTTATAGGCTCAACTCTCTTGCATGTGATGCTTTGAAAAACTAAATATTTCTCTTTGTCATAGAGAGCACGATAGTCTTACATACAGTCTACTATGGTTCAAACCCTCGGTATCCACACACAAGGCCATTGTATACTCTCCTCCCATAACCCTCATAAGGAGCAAACTTACCACATAATGTAAACAACCATATAATGTAAACATTCTCTTTGTGCCCACATCTGCTCCACTGCAGATGGAACTAAATAGAGCCCCGTTAACCAATGGTAATTATGTACAACTATAGTACTATTAATGATACTTCCACTAAACTCGTTTCACAAGCGAATTTAGTGCTAACAAACCACTGTGACCTACTCGTGTCATACAAAATAGAATCCATCCACCCTGTAATAATGCTCATATCCTCAATTGTCAATTACTGTGGTATTTCAAGCGGTTCTTAGACATAACACTCTCGTCCCAACGGAAAGCCAAAAATTTTCTTATAATTGTTGCCATTGCTCGGCCTCTTGCTCATGTCCCCTAACTCACTGTGGACAAGATTCACACATGTTTTCTCACTCCTTACACATGAGACACCTCCCTATTCCATTCCACTCTCACTGTCTCCACTGGACATGTAGGGGTTGTCCTTTTAGCAGACCTGGTAGCTTTGACCCTGATTGCTACCTCAGTTGTCCCTTTAGATCCGTTGGCCCGATGGGACTCGTTGCTGGAGTTGATAGCCCTTACTAACTTCACCATATCTTGGAAGGAATTATATTACTCTTATTCATTGGAATGAACCCCTACTAGGTATACTGATTCGTATCGAATATTGCATATTTCTGCCCGTTATCTTTATGCATTCTAGCACTTTTACGGTCCTAAATGCCTATAATTATGCTCATTAACCATAAAACCTTGGATTTGAATATATACATGCTTCTCAGGGGTTATTGGTGCTTTTGTAGGTATTGGAACGCTAAAAGTGAGGTCGGTTGCATTTCGGAGAAGTTTCGTCGTCGAATGTTCCCTCAAGGGAAATTTTGTCTTTTCAAACTCACTATTTTTTAAGTAATTAAGTTACCAACATGTAGATCATCAAATTATCTTTCCGTGGCCACTGAACTTGCGTCATTCTGACTCCGTATGTGGAAGTTATGCCCATTTTCGAAAGGTTTCGGTATTTTCTTCTACTTCAAGGGCATTTTGATAATTTCATAAGGCATAATTTGGAGGTTTTCAAAACAGAATCATGTATAGAATTGAATTAGCTTCACGTATATTCCGACCACGTCTCATTTCGATTCCGTATGAGGGAGTTATATACGTTTCCGTACAACACATCAAAATTGGTTCAAAGAGGAAAAGTGAGTTGTCTCCAGCTCAAGGCAAATTCCAAAATCGCGGTCCCATCAGATATGGGCAAAAATTGACTTATTTGGGTTTTTTTGGCTTGTTTTTGTTTGGGGTTTATTTTGGGGTATTAATAGAATGTTTGGGGCTTTTCTTTGGTGATATATTTCATTTTAGGTTAGAGAACTTTGGGGATTTTTTGGAGCTTCCCCCTCCTCATTTCCATGCGTGTTTTTCCCACTTTGTAAGTTAATATTACTATTCATTATCTTCAAGCTTTGTACTTAGTTGTTCGCTTAATTTCTTTGTTGTTCTTTACTTTCTTGCCTAGATAAATTAGTTTAGTTTATTTATTTCTTGTTTTGTTTATTAATTAGTTATTTAATTAGATTAATTATGTGTAGTGAGTAGTTACATAGAGTTTGGGTCGTGTGTCCTCCATGGATGGGTGTTGAGCTCCGAAAATTAGGTTTTGTGTAAAATTGCATTTAATTGAAACCTCGTGTATTAAAGTCGGATTATTATGCATTTAACTTTCTTTGTCATGCAACGTTAGTGTTTATAGCGGTAATCCGAATTTAAGATATGTGTGACCATTTTCTGTTAAATGTTTAATCTCGCAACTTTGGGTTAAATTCCTTATTGTGTTATGTTTATACTTAATTGAAAATGCTCGATTAAATGTTTTCCAATCGAAATTCTAATTTTTAGTTGTTTAGCCCATGGAGGTGACACGATCCCGACTCTCGTTTTATTAATTCTAGTTTAGACTTAACTTCTTAATTTTTCCCTTTTCTTTATTTCCAAGATATCACCTTTTACACTTTTATTTTAGGAGTATTAAATCCTATAAATTCTAGCAACTCGTCTTTGTGGATTTTCGATACCCGACTTACCGCTATACTTGTATCGCAAGTACAGTCGTAATTTAGGTTTTTGTATTAAGGCAGTGAACAGAAAACAACGATCGACGTTTGACGCGACGCTACTTTTCACCCTTACTCAAAATGGTGCCGTTGTCGGGGACGAGTTTGTTTTAAACTTTTTTTGATTTAGTATTTCATAATATTTTCTTTTTATTTGTATTATTTGCTAATTTTTTGCAGGACTTCCACATTTGAGCAATTAGAAAATGCTCGAATTTTTCCCACGCGCCTACTTTGTGGAATTCGCCACTTGAGCCACTTTTGGGGGTAAGCATGTCTTATTTAAATTCTTTCGGTAATCCTTATCGTAATTCTCAAAATTCTCGTAAGCCTATGACTTTCGATGAATACTTAGCATCCCAAAGTGTAACAAATTCAAACATGACTTTGGGCGAGTATAACTAAAGTCAAAATTTGGGTTATTGGAATTTTGATGATGATGATGATAATGATTTTTGGACTTTACCTCCTTATAATAGGAATTTTGAAACGAATTACAATAATTTTCAAAATTTCTATAATAATGAGTTTAAGTTTAAGTCTGATGGTAATTTTCAAAGTTCCTATTTTCATGCATCCGCACCTCGATCCATGACATTCGGTGAGGGTTTGCGTATGTATGAGAATGAGAAAATTGAAAATCGTTATCGGGAAGAAAATCGTTCGTGGGGACATGAGTTGGATTTATTATTTGAGTCCGATGACGATTTTGCTTCCGAGACTTTCGAAGTCGAGGAATGTTTTGAACCAAATGAGGTACTTGTGCCTACTTTGGAACAAACCATTCTAGACTTTTCCCATCGCGTAATAGATATTGAAAGCGAGGATAAAAATGATGTAATATCTATTTGCAATGAAATGATGTCTTCTTTGGCCCCCAAAGAAGAACATTTCATTGAAAATAATATTATTTCATTCGAAACTCAAACTTCATGCGATGATGATTCATCGAATGAGTTTGAATTTCTTTCATCTCCATTTTCATTCTCTATTATCCCACCGGAACAAGTACCCGATGATTCGGTTTCAAACTTTAATGTTTTAAACCTTATCTCCGATGAGGAGTACTTTCTCGAGTCGCCCTCCACGATCGCATATTTGCCTTTGTGTTCACCGCCTCCCATTCCAACTTCAAAATCATTGGGAGGATATTCGGCTTTTCTCGGTCCCCACTTGTTTTTGTCACCCATTCAATCCAAACCCCCCATCGTCCCTCCAAAACTTTTAATTGGCGATGGTTCCTTTCTTCCGTCTTAAACATGCCTTCCGTTGTTCAAACGAAATTCATATTTTTTGGAAGGCATGCTTGTATGTGAGGGTACACCGTTGATCCTCCAAAGTTAAATTTTATTTTGGTTGGACCCTCAACTATTTAGACTTCTAGTGTACAGTTAGTGTGAAGCCTAAATAGTAGGTTGTATATAGTTAGCTTTCTTTCTTTTTATTTTTTCTTTCCTTTTTAATTTAGTTTAGTGTAATTAGTTAACTTTTTGTTATTTGTTTTTGCTATGCTCGGTACTAACTTGTTTTGTAGAATCTTTGGACTTGTTCTTATGGGGATCACTCCAATTTTGGGTAATATCGCTATTTTCCTCTCTTTGACTTGGTTCTTAATTTACATTGAGGACACTGTCAAGTTTTAAGTTAGGGTGTGGGATATTCTATCCATTCATTAGTGGTGTCCATGTTTTTGCTCACATGTTAGTTTATAAGTATGCTTTTCTTAGAAAAATTCCAAAATTTCAAAAATATTTTCTTTCTTTTTTCTCCCTTTTTGGGATTTTTGCCTTTGTTTTCGATGATAAATTTCAATAATTGCCCGATGCAATTGACAACCCAATGATTCATGTTCTCGATTTTAGAAGTTATTAGACTTTAGTCTCGATTATTGATATTGTGAATAACTTCATGAATTAAACTTTAATCCCATGAGCACATGCACCATTCTTGCTATATTGATTTGTTTTAAGATTTTTATAACTCGGTAATCTTTTGTTGCATTGTATATACTTACACCGAGTAAGCTTTGTACCTTTCATCATTTGTGAGTGTATATACTATTCTTTCCTCTTTGAAAACGTTGAATTCGTTGGTAATCTCACTATTCTTTCATTTGACCGTTCATTAATTGAGTTCATACTTCAAATGTTTTACTTGATCATGATTTTCATATATTGTTTTGATTCGAGAATTGCGTAAACTTTTGGAAATGATCATAGGCCATCTTTGTTATATCATCCATATTAGCCTTGACCTCGCCCTTATATGTTTACCCTCGTTAACCCCTTTGACCCTAAATATAGCCTTTCGTTTCATAACCCAAAATCCCATAACCAACTCTAAATTGGAGTTTTAGCCCATACATACACTTTCCATACCTTTGTTTGGAATGTTAGTTGGGATTAACTGATGATGTTATGATGTCGGTTGCAATTTCGGCATATGAGAGTTTGAAAAGTAAAGTAAAGAAAGATGTGAGAAAGTGAAGAAAAAGATAAAGCAAAAAGCAAAAGAAAACAAAATAGAAAATGAGAAAAAGAAGAAAAGAAAAAGAAAAAGAAAAAGAAAAAGAAAGTTGTAAATGTTGTATATAGTTCAATAAGCTTTGATTACTCTCCCCGATGATATATCTAATGCCTTTTTGGAACTTGTTTTCCAAATTTGATATTTCTCGCATCTTCCCATTATCCCGAGTTTTCATTCCGAACACTTTGAATCCGTACATCATTCCTTCATTTCGCACCTTAGCCATACCTACATTATAACCCTATACAAGTCCTATGTGATCTTAGGTTGATGTAATTTAAAAGTCATAATAGTTAAGATAATCTGTGAAAATGCATTTCGCCTCTTTTAGTGTGCGGTATCCTTTCACTGAGATTACATTTTTCAGTTTATATATAGCGTTCTTCTTTTGTGACATGTGTGCGACCTAGTTTCCATTTACATTTACTATTTATCCCGCATGTTCCGTGCGTTACCTCCTTGTTTCAAATGAATTTCAATTGATGAGTGTAATACCCGTTGTAATAACCCGCCCTTTTGGAGACGATTAAATCCCATAATTAAGTATAATTTGGAATTTGGAGAATTTCTCGAAATAGTGATTTCTGGGATTTTCGAGGATTTAATGATTTTCGAAGGGTGTTATAAATTATTTTGGGACCATATAGGTCGAGATATTTTATTTATATGTCGCCACGGAGTATAGCGACAAAAGAAGTGAGATTTTGAGTAGAACACCGCAATTAATTATTTTGGGTTGGAATAGTGATTTGTGGTCAAGTACCTCGGATGGGAATTTCGACTGCGCCATAATTCTCGGAATGGCCGAGATAGTCGGAAAAGAGTGTCCGATTGTCGAAAATGAGTTTCGGGTAATTTTAGAGGTAAAAGTAACTCGTAATTGGGTAAACGAGTCGTTTTTGGGTTTTAAAGGGTTAAAACCCTTTTCTCTATATATAAAGAGGAAGAGAGGGAGAAAAAGAGAAAGAAAAGAAGAGAAAGAGAGAGAAGAGAGAGAGGAGGAAGAAAAGAGGAAAAAAGGGGGAGATTCCGGCCAGCCTCCGCGGGATTCGACTCGAGGTCGTCGGATTTTATCCACGAGGCAAGTGTTTACTTGCTTTATTTGTTTTTATGCATAAATATCTCATATCATTGTTGGTATAACAAACCCTAATGATTTTGGGTTGGGTATTCGTGGATAAAACGGGTTTTTGGGAGTTAAAACGAATAAACCCCTAAAAATGGTAAATTGGAGAAACTTAGGTTTTAATTGAAATTTATTGGTGATTCCGGGTTCTAGGATGTTTAGAACCCTTAATATAGGTGTATTTATAGTTGGTTGAGGTTGTAGGACGTTGGGTGACGCGTCAAAAGCTTGGGAGAAGCTTTAATGGCTGAAACCTTCTCGAAGAAGGTGATGAATAGTAACCCGCAGCCTTTAGGGTCATTTTTGACTAGGAAAAGAATTGATTTAGCTTTCGGTCAAAACACTAAAGTTGTAGATCTTTTCAATACGGTCGCGTGGGCGCCGACTGCGTATTTTTCTAATTTTTCTACGATTTTATATGATTTTTACAAGATGACAGCTCCGGGTTGAAAGTACCAACTCGGAAATCAAATCGGAAATTGGAAAAATAGAGGCTAGAAACTATTGTGTAGATGTTTGGGATGATTTTTGGTGTAGAGTAGAAACCATGAAAATGAATTTGGATTGATTTTTGGGTATTTTGGAGTTTGAGAAATCGCCCAAACTGTGACCCTCGAACAGGCCGAATCGATTCGGGTACAGGCCGAATCGATTCGCCTAAGGGGAATTGGGTTTCTGCAATGGGCCGAATCGATTCGGGTACAGACCGAATCGATTCGCCATTTACAGACCTGTTTGCAGAATACTTTCCGAATCGATTCGGATTGGGAACCGAATCGATTCGCCCACCCGAATCGATTCGCTAAAGGGGCGAATCGATTCGCTTAGGCCAGAATTTCTAGTTTTCTCCCTTTAAGAGTATGGGGAGTTGAATTACCATTTAGGATTTTTATGGGGATTCCTAAATAAGGGTTTTGAGGATAAATAAACCTTTAAGAGATGATTGAGGTAATTAGTATTGAACAAAGTAAGGAATACTTTGGATTTAGAATCATGCAACTATGAATGCATGATTACGATTCCTGGAGGGAATCTTTGGGATATTTGGTCATCGCTAGATGCTATAGGCCACTATGGCCATATAAATATATTCTAGGAAGAATATATAGGATATGTATATACTGTGTGTTTTAGGTATATATATGATAATGGAAATGATTTTGAAAATATATAAATGAATATTTTCAAAATGGAAAAATAAATGTTTTCATAATTAATAAAATATGGATTACACACCTCTCTAAATCGCTATCATAAGGGAAGTTGCGTTCGTATGGTGAAGCCCCCTGGCTAATGATGCAGGGTGGATATAGTCCTAGGCCATGGGAGCGCTTATGGTTGTATATTTTCTGCGGGGGTAGGGAGATTCCGGGTGTGGTCTTGGCTACCACGCAGGCTCATGGCCGCTTCCCGACGTGTTTCGATATAGGATCCCAGGTTGTCTTGGAGGCCCTGGAAGATGATAGCCATTTAGGGGCGCGCACGGTGGAGAAATCCGGACGGGCGGTCTTAGAACGCGTTTATTAAAGCAGTTCATAATAATGGATTTGCTTTAATTACATTTCCTGGATATAGGAAGGGAAATGGGTTATATTTAAATTGGCTTCGGTAACACTTCCCGGATGGAAGAAGGGATGTGGAAGCATATGTTATGATCAAAGCATTTTTATGATAATGAAAATGTCTTTGAATACATTTCCTGAGTATAAAGGGAAATGGGATATTTGATAAGGAAAAGCATTTTATGATAATAAAACTAGCTTTTGAAAAGGTATATGATTTATTAAAGCAATTCATGATAATGAATTGGTTTTTAAATAAATTTCCTGGATATGAGAAGGGAAATGGAAGTTTTTGAAATGAAAAGGATAAGTATTTATAAATACTTTATATATCAAGAAATCCTCAGTCCGGGAGATATTTATATTATCCGGAAGTATATTGTAGATGTATGTATATGTATAAACTGGGTGCCGAGGGTCTAATGAATCCCGACGATCGACCGTGCCGCATAGTAGTGTATCGGGGGGGTTCCTTGTTTGGATTTCTCTTTGCGAGACACCCCACGCACGAATATGGCACAGTGTTGAGACTGGGGAGAAGTTTAATCCTTAGTGCTCTTATATTATTAAATGTTATGGTATATATATTATATATCTTTCTGTACTGAGGGACTGGCGGATCTCAAAGATCGACCTTGCTGCATAGTAGTGTATCGGGGGGGTTCCTTGTTTGGATTTCGCTTCGCGAGACACCCCACGCACGAACATGGCATAGCGTCGAGATTAAAGTGAAGTTTAGCCCTTAGTACATCTGTTTGACTATCTAGGTTAGATAGTGGTTGGGTATTAGATTAGTTTAGCAGGGTAGCTTGACTAGGAGGTTTATAGGGATGTGCTAGGGGTGGACTGTTAGGGGAGAGGTGAGGGGTATCTCACGAGAGTGCGATACCAGTTTAAATATGAGATAAAACTATTTTTCTAAAAATAAAGCATTTATGCACTTGCAACATATTTTCTAAACATTCGGGCCCTGACCCGTTTGTCTACTCTCCTTTCTTTCTCTATACTGTATATATATAGGTGTCCAGACACAGGGACGCCTAGATGGGAACTCTTTCGAGTCAGACGTCTGCTGCAGCAGCTGTGGATGCTTGCAGGTTATCGGTAGACGTTTCTTTCCTTGTACTCTAGATAGGAGTTATTGTATAAACACTCGAGCCAATGGCTCAATTGCATTTATTTATTCTTTCGGTACATCATTCGATATGGTTGTATTATTTGGACCGAGTGTTTGGTTATTTTAGTTCTTTTCTTTTCTATTTCAGTTCATTACGCATTTAATTGTGAATGTTTTAATTTGTGCGCTAAAAAGAGTAGTTAGATAAAAGTTTTTAACGGCCACCTAATAGGATATTAGTAATTAATTGGATTTTCGACAGTGATGCTAAGAATGATCCATGTGAAACTCCTGTTTTAATTTAATATTGGAGTGATCGCCCGGTATCTTATTAGGCGGGTTGTTACAGATGGTATCAGAGCATCAGGTTCTAGTGTCTTTAGGAATCTGTGCGGACGTACGACGCTTTCAGCGTTGCTCTCGATTTGTATAGGGCCCCAGGATTAGGATTGTTGATATCTCTTGTGAGATTTCGTTCTCCTGCCATATTATGAGATTATAGAAATCTTTTGCGCGCTCGTTTGAGAATCGTGTGCGGAGCTTGGATGGCAGCAGGAGGTGAGGCTTAGCTGGTGCAGCTGGCAGAAGGCTGGGATGAGTACCTTAGTAGAGGTCACTCTCTCTATGGTAATTGTTAAGAATTATGTCAATGACTACTAAAGCATAGTAGTTACGAGTACCATAGTGCCGCCGTAATAGAGTGTGGTACTAAAGTTGGATTACCCCGTGGAGATAAGGATTCCAAAGGGATCTTACGGATAGTTCTAACCGTGAGTCCCCATGAATCAGCAGGATGAGAAGAATGCAGCTTTGGGAATTATTCGCCTAAGGTTCAGCAGAGGTATATGGTGTGAGTATTTGGCGTGACTAGATATAGTCGTGGTATTAGTTAGCCCTAGACTCGTGTGTGTATTTTGAGTTGTGGCGGTCTCGATAACATTTTAACGTATGACTATGTGTTTTCCGCAATAGCGGAATTTTATTTCCCTTCATTCTCCATAGAGGCGGGTGCTTATATTTTGTATATATACGTATACGGTATATGGTGTAACGGAGCGATAGAAGGCTAATAATGGCAAGTCTATCGTGTCCGCAGTTCTTGGAGGGAACAAGTTGTTATTCTGGTGTCTCACCTTGATACAGGTTGAGTACACCTTTGCTATTATGGATTTATGGAACCTCGATGAGCAGAGGCTTCCTTATTTTGGGTGGTATATGTGGCAACCTTATAGATATAATTTGAGGCCCACAGAATCGTTGTTGAGCGATAAGATTTAGCTCAGTATTAGTTTGCGCAAGGACTTAGGAACGAGTGCGAGCGCAGGGTGGTATGACTCTTAGTTAGAGATAGGAGTTCAGATCACCTTTTGTTGGATTAGGGGATAGGGTTATCCCGATTGCATGTTGAAATGACTGAACTCCACAACCAACGAAGTCAAGGGTTAATGTGTGGAGGGGTTCCTTGTTTGGATTTCGCTTTGCGAGACACTCCACACATGACTCTTAACGGCGTCGGGAGTGGGGAGCTGTTATGGGATGCAAGGATGTTGATCTTGTGGAAAGGTCTTATAGTGTGGATGAACCACTATAGGCTATGAACCACATAATGTTAATATACTTATGGAAATATTGTGCTATGGAGAAGCACTAAAGTGGTCCCTTCGCCACAAATGGGTGGGTGAGGTTGGACTTAGAGAATTGATTTGAGGACAATAGTCAGGCCTTAATGAAAAGGCAAGTTTTGAGGAGCTACATTTTGGGTATTATGTTTGTGACACTTTCCACAGAAAGTGGGCACTTGATTAGTTAGGTTTCCTTCTGTATGGGCGGAAGGATAAGATAGTAAGAATGCGTTCATAGGCTAGCCTAGTAGGATTTAGGACGTCCCGCTTCTGTGCCTTGGGTCGTTATATCTCGATGACCGACTACGCGAGGGAGTAGTGTAACGGGAGGGTTCCTTGTTTGGATTTCGCCTTGGCGAGACGTCCCACGCATGAAACCAAGCACTTGTCGGGAGTTGGGAGAGGCCTTCGGCACTAGGGACATACTTAGGACTATATTAGTTTCGAATAGGTAGGGTAACGCATAGATCGTAGCATTTTTAGGATATAGGTTCACTAGTATTAGCAGCGCCGAGGTTAGGAATATTGAAATGCGCGGGTTCGGAGGACCCATAGATGAGTATTACACCGAGGAAAGGAGATCCTTATTGGGAGAGAGTGATGCGTGTCAGACGTTCGTAATGTATGTGCTGATATGCACAAGTTAGAAAGGTGTATGGGCACCTTTGTAAGGTGGTTTGATATACCGCCTAGTTAAGATAAGAGTAGTACACGAGATTGAAATCCATGCCAAGAGGCATTTTAGAGGATGGGAGTTAAGTGACGTATTAGAGTCACTTTATGATTGCGGTAGCCGCATAGTGTATGGTTAGGAACCATTAGGTTAGTATCTTTTTCCTTGAGGTTTTAGGATTTGTAGTAATCCTAGTTAGAGGGTGCAAGTTACATCTGAATTTCGAGGACGAAATTTTGTTGTAAGGGGGGGAGTATGTAATAACCCGCCCTTTTGGAGACGATTAAATCCCATAATTAAGTATAATTTGGAATTTGGAGAATTTCTCGAAATAGTGATTTCTGGGATTTTCGAGGATTTAATGATTTTCGAAGGGTGTTATAAATTATTTTGGGACCATATAGGTTGAGATATTTTATTTATATGTCGCCACGGAGTATAGCGACAAAAGAAGTGAGATTTTGAGTAGAACACCGCAATTAATTATTTTGGGTTGGAATAGTGATTTGCGGTCAAGTACCTCGGATGGGAATTTCGACTGCGCCATAATTCTCGGAATGGCCGAGATAGTCGGAAAAGAGTGTCCGATTGTCGAAAATGAGTTTCGGGTAATTTTAGAGGTAAAAGTAACTCGTAATTGGGTAAACGAGTCATTTTTGGGTTTTAAAGGGTTAAAACCCTTTTCTCTATATATAAAGAGGAAGAGAGGGAGAAAAAGAGAAAGAAAAGAAGAGAAAGAGAGAGAAGAGAGAGAGGAGGAAGAAAAGAGGAAAAAAGGGGGAGATTCCGGCCAGCCTCCGCGGGATTCGGCTCGAGGTCGTCGGATTTTATCCACGAGGCAAGTGTTTACTTGCTTTATTTGTTTTTATGCATAAATATCTCATATCATTGTTGGTATAACAAACCCTAATGATTTTGGGTTGGGTATTCGTGGATAAAACGGGTTTTTGGAAGTTAAAACGAATAAACCCCTAAAAATGGTAAATTGGAGAAACTTAGGTTTTAATTGAAATTTATTGGTGATTCCGGGTTCTAGGATGTTTATAACCCTTAATATAGGTGTATTTATAGTTGGTTGAGGTTGTAGGATGTTGGGTGACGCGTCAAAAGCTTGGGAGAAGCTTTAATGGCTGAAACCTTCTCGAAGAAGGTGATGAATAGTAACCCGCAGCCTTTAGGGTCATTTTTGACTAGGAAAAGAGTTGATTTAGCTTTTGGTCAAAACACGAAAGTTGTAGATCTTTTCAATACGGTCGCGTGGGCGCCGACCGCGTATTTTTCTGATTTTTCGACGATTTTATATGATTTTTACAAGATGACAGCTCCGGGTTGAAAGTACCAACTCGGAAATCAAATTGGAAATTGGAAAAATAGAGGCTAGAAACTATTGTGTAGATGTTTGGGATGATTTTTGGTGTAGAGTAGAAACCATGAAAATGAATTTGGATTGATTTTTGGGTATTTTGGAGTTTGAGAAATCGCCCAAACTGTGACCCTCGAACAGGCCGAATCGATTCGGGTACAGGCCGAATCGATTCGCCTAAGGGGAATTGGGTTTCTGCAATGGGCCGAATCGATTCGGGTACAGACCGAATCGATTCGCCATTTACAGACCTGTTTGCAGAATACTTTCCGAATCGATTCGGATTGGGAACCGAATCGATTCGCCCACCCGAATCGATTCGCTAAAGGGGCGAATCGATTCGCTTAGGCCAGAATTTCTAGTTTTCTCCCTTTAAGAGTATGGGGAGTTGAATTACCATTTAGGATTTTTATGGGGATTCCTAAATAAGGGTTTTGAGGATAAATAAACCTTTAAGAGATGATTGAGGTAATTAGTATTGAACAAAGTAAGGAATACTTTGGATTTAGAATCATGCAACTATGAATGCATGATTACGATTCCTGGAGGGAATCTTTGGGATATTTGGTCATCGCTAGATGCTATAGGCCACTATGGCCGTATAAATATATTCTAGGAAGAATATCTAGTATATGTATATACTGTGTATTTTAGGTGTATATATGATGATGGAAATGATTTTGAAAATATATAAATGAATATTTTCAAAATGGAAAAATAAATGTTTTCATAATTAATAAAATATGGATTACACACCTCTCTAAATCGCTATCATAAGGGAAGTTGCATTCGTATGGTGAAGCCCCCTGGCTAATGATGCAGGGTGGATATAGTCCTAGGCCATGGGAGCGCTTATGGTTGTATATTTTCTGCGGGGGTAGGGAGATTCCGGGTGTGGTCTTGGCTACCACGCAGGCTCATGGCCGCTTCCCGACGTGTTTCGATATAGGATCCCAGGTTGTCTTGGAGGCCCTGGAAGATGATAGCCATTTAGGGGCGCGCACAGTGGAGAAATCCGGACGGGCGGTCTTAGAACGCGTTTATTAAAGCAGTTCATAATAATGGATTTGCTTTAATTACATTTCCTGGATATAGGAAGGGAAATGGGTTATATTTAAATTGGCTTCGGTAACACTTCCCGGATGGAAGAAGGGATGTGGAAGCATATGTTATGATCAAAGCATTTTTATGATAATGAAAATGTCTTTGAATACATTTCCTGAGTATAAAGGGAAATGGGATATTTAATAAGGAAAAGCATTTTATGATAATAAAACTGGCTTTTGAAAAGGTATATGATTTATTAAAGCAATTCATGATAATGAATTGGTTTTTAAATACATTTCCTGGATATGAGAAGGGAAATGGAAGTTTTTGAAATGAAAAGGATAAGTATTTATAAATACTTTATATATCAAGAAATCCTCAGTCCGGGAGATATTTATATTATCCGGAAGTATATTGTAGATGTATGTATATGTATAAATTGGGTGCCGAGGGTCTAATGAATCCCGACGATCGACCGTGCCGCATAGTAGTGTATCGGGGGGGTTCCTTGTTTGGATTTCGCTTTGCGAGACCCCCCACGCACGAATATGGCACAGTGTTGAGACTGGGGAGAAGTTTAATCCTTAGTGCTCTTATATTATTAAATGTTATGGTATATATATTATATATCTTTCTGTACTGAGGGACTGGCGGATCTCAAAGATCGACCTTGCTGCATAGTAGTGTATCTGGGGGGTTCCTTGTTTGGATTTCGCTTCGCGAGACACCCCACGCACGAACATGGCATAGCGTCGAGATTAAAGTGAAGTTTAGCCCTTAGTACATCTGTTTGACTATCTAGGTTAGATAGTGGTTGGGTATTAGATTAGTTTAGCAGGGTAGCTTGACTAGGAGGTTTATAGGGATGCGCTAGGGGTGCACTGTTAGGGGAGAGGTGAGGGGTATCTCACGAGAGTGCGATACCAATTTAAATATGAGATAAAACTATTTTTCTAAAAATAAAGCATTTATGCACTTGCAAAATATTTTCTAAACATTCGGGCCCTGACCCGTTTGTCTACTCTCCTTTCTTTCTCTATACTGTATATATATAGGTGTCCAGACACAGGGACGCCTGGATGGGAACTCTTTCGAGTCAGACGTCTGCTGCAGCAGCTGTGGATGCTTGCAGGTTATCGGTAGATGTTTCTTTCCTTGTACTCTAGATAGGAGTTATTGTATAAACACTCGAGCCAATGGCTCAATTGCATTTATTTATTCTTTCAGTACATCATTCGATATGGTTGTATTATTTGGACCGAGTGTTCGGTTATTTTAGTTCTTTTCTCTTCTATTTCAGTTCATTACGCATTTAATTGTGAATGTTTTAATTTGTGCGCTAAAAAGAGTAGTTAGATAAAAGTTTTTAACGGCCACCTAATAGGATATTAGTAATTAATTGGATTTTCGACAGTGATGCTAAGAATGATCCATGTGAAACTCCTGTTTTAATTTAATATTGGAGTGATCGCCCGGTATCTTATTAGGCGGGTTGTTACACCCGTGAGGATTGAATATATGCTTGCTTTAATGTTTATCCGGTTTATATAATTTTTTGCCAAATCACACTTTGCATGTGCTCGCTCCCCTCCCACATTTTAAGGTTTCAAGTTTATGAGGTGCATTCTATAATGTTAATGATTAAGACTTTTGTGTGAATTCATTCACTTTGCTAATAATGCATATGAAATCTTTTTCGCTTTATTGGGCTTGTCGCATGTTGGTTTGGGCATATTTTGAGGAAACCATATGATGTTTGTGGGTATCATCCCTGAAAACTCTCACGAGACGACACTCGTCCACTAGGATAACCTAGGGGTTTAACGGCTTATTGCATATGCTAAATGCATTCGTTTTCCCTACGAAAGTGGCAAATATATTTCGATGCATATATGTGTTTTGTATTTCCTTCTGTGGACTAGTTTTGTTTGTTTCATCACTAGGGACTAGCAATGTTTAAGTTAGGGGGTGTGATTCGTATCAAATATTGCATACTTTCGCCCGTTATCTTTATCCATTCTAGCACTTTTACGGTCCAAAATGCCTATAATTCTGCTCATTAACCAGACAACCTTGGATTTGAATATATACATGCTTTGCAGGGGTTATTTGTACTTTTGTACGTATTGGAAAGCTAAAAGTGAGGTTCGGTTGCATTTCGGAGAAGTTTCGTCGTCGAATGCTACTTCAAGGGCAATTTGGTATTTTCAAACTCACTATTTTTTATGGAATGAAGTTAACAACATGTAGATCATCAAATTATCTTTTCGTGGCCACTGACCGTGCGTTATTTTGACTCCGTATGTGGAAGTTATGCCCATTTTCGGAAGCTTTCAGTATTTTCTTCTACTTCAAGGGAATTTTTCTAATTTCATACTGCATAATTTGGAGGGTTTCAAAATAGAATCATGTAGATAATTTAATTAGCTTCACGTAGATTCTGACCACGCCTCATTTCGATTCCGTATAAGGCAGTTATAGTCGTTTCCGTGCAACGTGTCAAAATTGGTTCAAAGAGGAAAAGTGGGTTGTCTCCAGCCCAAGGCAAATTCCAAAATCGGTCGACCGGTCCCATCAGATATGGACGAAAATTTACTTATTTTGGGTTTTTTTGGCTTGGTTTTGTTTGGGGTTTATTTTGGGGTATTAATAGAATGTTTGGGGCTTTTCTTTGGGGATATATTTCATTTTAGGTTAGAGAACTTAGGGGATTTTTTGGAGCTTCTCTCCTCATTTCCATGGGTGTTTGGCCCACTTTGTAAGTTTATTTTACTATTCATTATCTTCAAGCTTTGTACTTAGTTGTTTTAGCTTAATTTCTTTGTTGTTCTTTACTTTCTTGCCTAGATAAATTATTTTAGTTTATTTATTTCTTGTTTTGTTTATTAATTAGTTATTTAATTAGATTAATTATGTGTAGTGAGTAGTTACATAGAGTTTGGGTTGTGTGTCCTCCATTGATGGGCGTTGAGCTCCGAAAATTAGGCTTTGTGTAAAATTGCATTTAATTAAAACCTCGCGTATTAAAGTCGGATTATTATGCGTTTAACTTTCTTTGTCATGCAACGTTATTGTTTATAGCGGTAATTCGAATTTAAGATGCGTGTGACCATTTTCTGTTAAATGTTTAATCTCGCAACTTTGGGTTAAATTCCTTACTGTGTGATGTTTATACTTAATTTAAAATGCTCGATTAAATGTTTTCGAACCGAAATTCTAATTATTAGTTGTTTAGCCCATGGTGGTGACTCGATCCCGATTCTCATTTTATTAATTCTAATTTAGACTTAACTTCTTAATTTTTCCCTTTTCTTTATTTCCAAGCTATCACCTTTTACACTTTTATTTTAGGAGTATTAAATCCTATAAATTCTAGCAACTCGTCTTTGTGAATTTTCGATACCCGGCTTACCACTATACTTGTATCGCAAGTGCAGTCGTAATTTTGGTTTTTGTATTAAGGCCGTGAACAAAAAATAATGATCGGCGTTTGACGCGACGCTACTCTTCACCCTCAATACTATACCCTTATATAATGCTTCATAACCATCGTTTAATCCATCTTACTCACTTGAATCCCTACTTCGGGAATCACTGATGTAAATATATAAATGTATGACCTTAGTGACATCAGCACTAGTCATCCTATTCGGACTTCACATCCATGTTTTGTATCTACGTACGAGTCCATTATCATCTCACAAACCCTTTTCATCACTGTTCGTACCCCCTTCGCCGATTACGAAGTTTGCTAAGCAAGTCATCATCTCTCTTAAGATCGGTCTTTTTCTACCTCCCTTTTTATGAATATCAAAACTCCAATCGTATCACCATCAAAACATCAGATGTAAGACCTTACAATCCTATATCCCAAGTTGTTCAATTAATCCTATATCCACTTCCTCGTATGGGCGACTGACTCTTATCACCACTATACTACTCCCATAAGTAAGAATTTATCCCTAAATTTAGTCATGGGTGTCGTTGCACTCCACCTTGAAATTTTTTCTTTGGATTAATTCTATCCATCGGTTCATCACACTTCTTTTCTTTCCCTAAATCTTATAGGTGACTCTTCGAAGGAGTCCCCCCGACTCTCCCTTTGCCTATAACGATGGGTGAGTTTGAAGTTGTGTAACCATTTTCTACGATTGTGTTTCGGGAATTACTATCCTTGCTTGATTATCTTATCGTCACTTATTTGAATAATAATCGTGGTGACTTCTATCGCAATCACCGTTATTAGAATACTCTCTGTCTTTTGCCTCTCCTCTCCTCCTGTAATCCTTCTAACGACCCTCGCTGGTCGTCAACTGAACTGGTATATGAATCACATCAACTATTCTTAATAGAAGGAGAACATAAGTCGCAAATGCAGAGTGAAACAACAATCCTATCATAAGGCTCTACATCAAAGAACGCTAAACTAAAACGTGAAAAGCCACACAGACCCTAAGGACTCTATAACCTTATGCTATGATACCATTTGTGACACCTCGCCTAATTAATACCCGGTGATCAGGTCTTTATTAAATTAAAACTGGATTTACGTATAGTTCATTCTTAACATCACTATCGAAAACCTTTTTTTAAAAACTTAACTAACCACCTAGTATTCCAAAAGCCGGTGCCCAATTTTATCAATCATTAGACAAATAAACAACCAAGCAAAAAATAAATAAATCATTCACCACATGAAATATCTAAACCAACGCACAAAAAATGAATGAATTAAAAATCAATCCGAATAAACCATCGGTTTAAATATCCTAATGAAATAGTAATACAATAATAAAACACAATCCAATACAAGCCTGAATTGAGATAATAAATCGGAAAGGGAAACACCCCCAACTGAAACTGTAACCAAAAAAGATTCCTACCCTAGGGATGAAGAATATATGTGTTTAATCCAAAAATCTGCAAGCGTCCGCCTGTGCCGCAGCTGCATATCCCTCAAGTAGAAGATCAAGTATGGCGTCCCTGTGGCTGGACACCAAAAGGGTTTTAAAAATATTTTTATAGCAATATTTAGTACTCAAAACATTTTGAAAATCTTTCACAAGAGTTTATCACAATTCAAAATCAGTTATTGATTACACATGTTACGTACACTCTCTTGAGTATCCTCACCCCTCAATGATTGTGCACGCCTAATGTTCTCTACTTCACCCACCCAACTGTACTACCCAAGCTAACTAGACATAAGTATCAACCTGGACTATTAACATCTATGAGTCTCCATAACACTCATACAGTATGCTAATCAAAGTAACATTTCTCGTATGTTAAGCATTGAAATTATCATTTCAATTATCTTCTCTTTTATTCAATTAATTAAGTTTCACAACTTAATTCATTCTTTTATATATACACTATCTAACTTTCTACTGTAACACATAAGTAGAATATTCACACACACACACACACACACACACACACACACACACACACACATATATATATATATATATATATATATATATATATATATATATATATATATATATATATATAGTAATAGTGTCTCTCGAATGACCATCACGAACAAAAGGGAACTAACCTTCCTACATGTTTTCACTTTCGCAATTAATTAAGTTTTTCTACTAAATTTACTTTTAGGATACCACGCATACTTTCACGCACAAGTAGTATATTCTCATTTGTATATATTTTACAAACTAATATATACCACTACGACGTCTCTTATAATCAACACCGTTAATAAAAGGCATATTCTTCTATCAAGGAATACTACCTCGAACTCGAAATAAAATCATAAACAATGGAGGCGAATATAGTTCTAAGTCTTTGGGATAAACACATGCCTAACGTACCCAAATGACCTGCCAGTCTCACTAATACACATCACATAGTGATTCGCCCAAAGTTCTATATCATACGACACAAATCCTAGCCTCCCATGAATCGGTAAGGTGGGATCACCCACTGAACGATAACCTCAGTGGTAGCAAGCAACGTAGGTATGCTAACCATAATAATCAATCATATAGGTACACATAGAACCTACATATATATAATCAGTAGGTAGACACACAACCTAATCATCAACATTCGTACATAGTATATATCACTCGAATACTCACTGTACTTTCATTTTACGATTATTCTCATTATCGCATTTAATAGAGTATTGTTCTTGATTCGTATCGAATCATGTATTTAATTACCCTCGAACTTATGCATTTTAGCCCCCTTGGGTAATTTAATGTCTGTAATTATGCTCGTTAATCATACAACCTACTTTTCATATGCTAACATGTTATTTGAGGTATTATTGAGTGTTTATAGGTATTAAAGTGCTATGTGTGGAGTTTGGATGTGTTTCGGAAAAGTTTCGTCGAAGTTCGCACGTTCAGGGGCATTTCGGCAATTTCACACTTAAGAATTGATGTCCGAAGCATGCACGGAAGTTGTAGCTCTCGGGTCAAGCTTCACGTGGATGTAAATGGTGTTCGAATCGGAGTTCGAACGAAGAAAACACATATCTTTAATCCGAGAAGAATTATAAGTTATTTAATTTAATATTCGATTAATATATTAACAATTTGTTTAATTCCCTCCATATCCTTTTATCTTTCACTTTTGCAGCAAACTTCATTCAGCAAATGGCGATTTTGGATTTTGGATCAAGTTTTGGCCACACTCAAAGTGAGGACTTGGATCCGAAATTGGAGCATGATTTTTGACCACACACGCATATGGGTCGTTGTCCATTGGTCAATTTCACGAAATGGGTCTTGACTTTACACCATGGAAGGTCATCAATGGTGGGTGTTTTACCATATCCATTTATGGACTATGGTCCATTATTGGAGGTCTCAATTTTGGCTTCCAAGAATCATTTGGGTCTCGGCTTATACACAATCATTGGTCTCAAAATTTTCGTAGCTGATCCAAATCACAGGGCCATGGAAGATCTCGATTTTTAGAAGTGGTGTGCAAGTTTCATCAAGACCGCTACTTTTCGCCCTCAATCAAAATGGCACCATTGTCGGGGACTTGTTGTTTTAGAATTGATTTGATTTAGTATTTCGTTGTATTTTTTTATCTATTTGTATTTTTTGTTAACAATTTTTGCAGGGCTTCAACATTTGAGGGCCAAGAAATGCTTGAATTTTTTTTGCCCGCACATTATTTTGTGGAATTTTTTATCTTGAACTATTGTTGGGGTAAGCATGTCTTATTCCAATTATTTCGGTAATCGTAGTTTTAATTCTCAAAATCCCCCTACCCCTATGACTTTTGTTAAATACTTAGAGGCCCAAAAAATTACAAATTCTAAAATGACTTTGGGTGAGTATTACGAAAGTCAAAGTATGGGTTATGGAAATTTTTGGAATAATTATTATGATGTTGGACATCAAGATCCTTATGATAAGAAATTTGAAACAAATTTCAATAGCTTTCAAAATTCTTATAATAAATATTTTGATAGTTGTTCCAAGGACAATTTCCTAACTTTTCATTATTAAGAATCCGCTCCTCGGCCAATGACTTTCTGCGAGGTCTTGTGTATGCTTGAAAATGAAAAACTTTAAAATCGTTATCAGTAAGAAAATGTTGTTGGGAGCATGAGTTAGATTTATTATTTGAATCCAATGACAATTTTTCTTTCGAGACCTTTGAAGTCGAGGAATGTTTTGAACTAAATGAGAACTTTGTGCCTAGTTCGGAACAAACCATTCTTGACTTGGCCCATAGTATAGTAGAGAATGAAAGTGAGGATGAAATGGATATAGTATACATTTGCAATGAAATGATTTCTTCTTTGCCCCCCAAAGAAGAAAGTTTCATTTAAAATAATACTTTCTCCTTTCAAATTCAATCTTTAAGCGATGACAACTCATCTCCTGATATTGAATTTGTTTCCTCCCCATCTTTATTCTATTATGTCACACCGATGATAGTACTCGATGAATCGGTTCCAAACTTTATAGTTTCAAACCTTTTCACCGATGAGGAGTACTCTCTCGAGTCGCCTTCCATGAAGGCATCTTTACCCTCATGTGCGCCACCTCCAATTCCAACTTCAAAATATTTGGAAGATAATTCTATTTTTCTTGGTCCCCATGTGTATTTGTCACCCGTTTTTATCCAAATCTACCATCCTCCCTCCAAAAATGTTAATTGGGGATGGTTCATTTCTTCCGCCTTACACATGTCTTCCGTTGTTCAAACGAAATTCCTATTTTCGGGAGGCATGCTTTCAAGTGAGGGTACACCGGTTATCCTCCAAAGTCAAATCATTTTTTGGATGGACCCTCAAAAATTTCAACTTCTATTGTTGTAATACCCCGTAATTTTTATGACTTTTAAAATGGGTTATATTTTAAATTAAAGGATTAATTGGATTTTATTATTAATTAATTCATTTGGGTTTTATCTGAATTTTGGATATTAAAATGGATGATTCTGAATATTACTTAAAGATATTTAGGTAATATATGAATGTGAGGTCATTGATATTACGGTGTGATATAAATTCGGTAATTTGAATTTTTAGTCAGACGCGGTATGGGACGTGTCGGGTCTAATTTATTAATTAAAAAATAAATTTATTTTCTATCGACCTTATAGTCCTTTCGACTGCGTCGTTGCATTCGGAAGGTTTGAAATAGTCAGAAAAGTCTATTTGGATGTTGGATTTGGGTCCCAAGGCATTTGGAAATGAAGTGACAACCCAAACAGACATTTTCGTAATTTTTACAAGGGGGATGAATAGTGATTTCGTTTTTTGTCTTATTATAAATATTTGGAGATTAGTGTACGTAGGTTCATTTAATCTTTTCTACACAAAATTGAAAAGTCATCTTCTTAGAGAGAGTGAAAGGTTGCTTGGAAAGAAAAAGCTTGCTTGGAAAGGAAGAGAACCAAAGGTCAAAGGTCACCACCACCATCATCACCTCTGTTATTCAACTCCAAAGGATCAAATCTTCATTAGAGGCAAGTGTTTGATATTTACAACTTAAGTTCGTATATTGTCCATGTTAGAATAATTATGAAAAGAGATTATTTTTCATGTTTGGAAGACATAATGGAGTTGTTATATGGATTTCTAGAAACTGAAATGATATAGAAAGTAAACTCATGTTGTAGGATGATAATAATCCATGAAATAATCAGATATCTATGGAGGAAACTCTTAAAACCATTGATGTGTTCTTCAAGATATTATGTTGAAAAATTTTCTGGAAATAAGGATAGAAACATGATTTTAATCCAATCCCTTGATGATTCTAGGATGTTTAGAGTATTGGAAATCGTTCATATATGTTGATATATCATGTAGTAATAATTATGAGTCATTTGGGATGATAATATGAAGGTTTGAATGAACAAAAATGGTGAAACCCGTAGTTGTAGAAACGCAGAAAAACCAGGTTGTGACCTGAGGGATCGATCGATCGACCTCCCCAAAATTCTTAAAGTTGTTTCTTTTTAAATGTTGATTCTTATCCCAAACCTTTTGTGGATCTTTGGTGATTATTAATTGGATATTATGGAACATAGAAAATATCAGTAGACCCTTTATAAGATTTGAATTAATTTGATTGGGATTTAAATTGATTAAAATGATGATAATTAAATTGAAGAAATTCCGGGTGCTAGATTCATTTGTTGGATTATAATTGGTTTGCTTGAGGATTAAGGATGGGTCCAATAGTGGTGATTGAATGTAACAGCTGGGTAGCCTTAGGATTACAATATGAATATCAAGGACTGAGTTTAAGCTCATTATTGATTTCGCAAGGACTGAGTGTAATACAAGCACTTAGTAGTATGGCTCCTGGATAGATATGGGAGTTTAGAACACATTTGGTTGAAAGAGGGTATGAGGTTATCCCGATCGCGTATTTGAAGTTGACGGACCTCCTCGATCGACAAAGTTAAGTAGTAGTGTATTGGAGGGGTTCCTTGTTTGGATTTCGCTTTGTGAGACGCTCCGCGCATGAATCTTAACGACGTCGGGAGTGGTGAGATGTTATAGGATGCGAGGATAATTAAATTATGAAGTAAAGATATGATATTTTAATACGTGGGATTTAAAGAGATATAATGCTACGTATGGAAATAATCTAAGGGTAATGTGAGTACCTTGTTGATATTATAATATAGATATGATAATGCTTATTTAATTGATTGATGATTTATGTGTATGACATACCTAGCTTACTTGCTATCGGTGGGAGGTTTTCACGTGAGGGCAGTCATATCCTGATGAATCCATGTGAGCTTTGATTTGTCACTCGAGAACATAGGTCTATGAAAGACTTATCATGGAGTTGATAAGTCCGCTGACTGTGGGTACGTAGGTATGTGCGTGACCCATGAATACAAGAACTATGTTCGCCTCCAATTCGTATGTTGTTATTTGTGGTTCGAGGAATCCTTACCGAACCTTTAGTCCCCTATTCGACGACCAGCGATATTGGGACATGATAGCAGAGTAATGCATTGCACTGCAGCTGTGACTCGGGGTGCCGTATTATATATGAATATATATATATATATATATATATAATGAATTAAAGGAATGAATGGTTATATTGTGGTCAAATTATCTTTTGCATGATAATTGTAGATAACGGTAAATTGAGAAAGAATTGAAATAAGTTAATGAATATTTATTGAAGAGCTTAATTAATATTAATGAGAAACGATTCATGTTAATGAGAAAAGTATATGAATAATTATATGACGTATGGTATGGGACATACGGGGTTATGATATGGGATGGAATCATATTATGGAAACTAGTTAAGAGGAACCATTAACTAGGAGGTTAATAGGAAACGTTAAGTGTGCACTCTAGTTGAGAGGTGAGAATAGCAAGTGAGAGTTTGATGCTAACATGTACATAATAAATGCTTTATTGCACTTGTTAAATAATTGATGTTTTAAAAATCATTTTCACAATCGGGCTCTGACCCGTTTCCTTGCATATTCTCTTTTCTATTGCATCTTCTATATCAGGTGTCCAGCAGCAGGGATGCCAACCTTAGTTAATTTTGACGAGGTAGGGAGCTATGGAGTATTGCTTAGACGCTTATCTTCAATTGATTCACAATGTTTTCTTAGTTAGGGCATGTCGCCCAAAGGATTCAGTTATCTTTTTTTATCGGGGTCAAATACTATTGTAGTCGTGTCTTTTTAAATACATTTAATATTGTTGGGATTACTGTAATGGATTAATATTATTTGGGAATGTTTCTTCCAATTGCATTTAAATTCTTTTGTGTTATCTATTTGGTTATCAGTATTGTAGAATAAAATGTGTTGTGTTATTCTTAAACTGGAAATGGATTTTGTTAAATTAAAATTTGGAATGTTTTTTACACCGGCTTAATTGGGTATTGGTTGAGTTGTAAATGTTTTCAACAGTGATGCTAAGAATGAGCCAACTCTATATTCTGTTTTAATTTGGTATGGGACTGGCCACCCGGTATTTAATTAGGTGGGGTGTTACAATTGTATATTTAGGTGGAATTTAAAACGGTAGGTTGTAAATAGTTAGTTTTGTTTTATTTTCTTATTTTACTTTTTACTTATAGTCTAGTGTAATTAGTTAAAGTTTATTTCTTTCTTTTGTTATTCCTGGTACTAACATGCTTTGTAGAATTATTGGACTTGTACTTTCTCGAGATCGCTCCATTTTGGGTAATTTCGCTATTTTCCTCTTTTTAACTTAGTTCTTAATTTACATTTAGGACAATGTCAGGTTTTAAGTTAGGGGGTATGGAATATTTTAACCATTCATTGGTAGTTTCTTTGATTTGATTATATGTTATTTCCAAGCATGATTTTCTTGTGAAAATTTAACAATTTCAAAAAGATTTTCTTTCTTTTTTTCTTCTTTTTGGGCATTTTGCCTTTATTTACGACGATAAATTTTAATAATTGCTCGTTCCAATAGACAACTCAATGATGCATGTTCTCGATTTAGAAGTTATTAGACTTTAGTCCTCAATCATTGATATTATGAATAACTTCATAAATTAAACGTTATCCCATGAACACATGCACTTTTCTTGTTCTATTGATTTGGTATAAGATTTTTATAACTCGATAATCTCTTGTTGCATTGTATATACTTACATCGAGTAAGCTTTGTACCTTTCGTCATTTATGAGTGTATAAACTATTCTTTCCTCTTTGAAAACGTTGAAATCATCTGTAATCTCTCTATTCTTTCATTTGATCGCTCATTAATTGAGTTAATTCTTGAAATATATTACTTGAGCATAATTTTCAAAGGTTGTTTTGACTCGAGAATTGTGTAAACTTTTGGAAATGATCGTAGGCCATTTTATTATATCGCCCATATTGACCTTGACCTCAGTTTATATGTTTTCCCTCATTAACCCCTTTGAACCTAAATACAACCTTTTCCATTCATAACCCCAAAATCCCATAACCAACTCCAAATTGGAGTTTTATACCATATATATCACCTTGCATACTTTTATTTGGGATGTTACTTGGGATTGAATGATGTTAGCATTTTGCGGTTACAAGTTAGGCATGCGAGAGTGAGATAAGTAAAGAAAAGAAAGAAGTGAAAAAGAGAAAGAAGAAAATAAAAGAAAACAAAAGAAAACAAAAGAAAAAAATGAGAAAAAGATGAGAAGAGTGCGCTTGCGTTCAAATAAAGAAGTTATTTAGTTAAACCCAGTTTTTTATCAATTAAGTCCTAAACATGCATCTAGGTGTGATTGATGAGGATAAAATCAAGCAAGAACATTCAAACACACACAAATGAGGAAAAATCCCCCCAAAGGGAAAAACCTTTTATTTTCACTATAATTTTGTAACAAAACGGCTTTCATGAATTACAATGAAAATATGTGACACAGAAATACCCTCGGGTGTCGGTTCTGATGTCGTCGGCTGGAACTATCCCTTTCCAGTAGGGCAGCAGTGAAGAAGATAACAGCTTCCTCACAAATTACTCCAGATGAGTAAATGATCCTCTTGAAGGTTTAAAGATTCACACACATATATGGGAATGGTTTTGTGAATCAAAAAGGTTTAGAAAACCTTAAAAAGATGATGTCTTATTCTGGACTATTTTCGCAGAATTTTGAGATTGCAGAAAGACTTGAAAATCGTGTAGAAGGAGATCAGGTATTTATACGAAAATTGAGACGATGGCTCGTCCGAACGAGATAGCCATATCGCTCGAACGAAGGACATAAGTCGTTTGAATGAGATCGCGTGACATGACTATCTCGCGGGAACGACATTCGAAGTCGTTTGAGCGAGCTCGTCATTCAAGGCACTTCGCTTCTACATTTAAAAAAATTTATGCTTTTGTTAAAAAATTGATCCAGACTTCAAAAATAATTTTCAAAAAAAATTCCCAAATATTTATGCAAATATTAAAGCTCCAATAAACCATTTTACCGATAAAGTGTAGTGGAGTAGTGGGAGTGAGCTGAGCAGCACGTCGTATGTAGCATGATGCACGTGAAGATAATGGATGCATTGAATTCGGATAAAGGTCGTCGAGGTTGATCGTGTTGACGTGCCGAATGTAGCAGTATCAGACATACAAACTGTGATCTAGGAGAAAACAGAAAATTCTTAGATTCTACCCCGAACATTTATACAATTATGTCCTTACAAATCTCCCCCTATGTTTATGCCGTTACATACATAAAAAATCCGAATTATGCAATCAAATGACATATAAGATAATATCCCCATTAAACCCTCAAACTGAGAATACTAAATGACATGTCTTCCAAATCTTCAGATCTTCAGAAACTTCCAAAGCTTTTCTCATCAAGGTGTGTAATAAAATAATGAGCAATGTTGTACCTACACACATGAGATAAAGCAAATACCCGTGAAAAGCAACAATTTGAAATATAATGATATGAAAAATTGATGATCAATTAAGCTTAAGCAAATCATTAATAAATCAACCAAACACCAAAACAATTCTCCCCCATAATTTTTCTCCCCCTTTTTATGATGTCCCCAAATAGACATATATAAGAAGCATAAATGAATGCACATGGAGAATGACACACGGGAATAAACTGCTATTTTTGTATTTTTCAAAATGTTTACACATGATATATAACAAAGAATCACACCATGAAAGAACACAAAAACAACCAAGTAGATGATGGCGTAAATGTAGGGGTGTGATCAATTTCGATAGGAAAATAAATGCATACAAACATGACATATGTGCAGGATGAGTATCGGATACTCCTAATGAATGAACTCAAACTCTTTCTTTGGTGTAAAAAGGTGGTGATATGAGACATTGACTCAACCAAATTAACCAATCAAAGCTCAAAGTGATTTTCACACCAATAACGTCCAACACTATTTCATTCTTTCTCAGGGCTTTCAGGGAATTGAAAATCCGTTTATATTCTCCAACCAAACTCCCTAAGATATATATTTTGAATAGAGGCGTTATAAATTCTCAAACTTTGGAGAATTGATGGTGAAACCTAATGGCCCATATTTGACATATATTACTTTTTATTGCCTTTAAATTTTTTCGAGCTCTTTTAACCTCTTTGGGCCCCGGATAATAAAATTCCTCAATTTTTTAGGTCCTTTTTAACGGTGGCTTAGAATCGCAAAGGCTAAGAGAACCTTTCGCAGCCCTTCCCCATTTTCAAATAAACACACAGTCTCACCAAAACGATTTTTACATGCATTACAATCTTGTCAATTTTTATCGCATATGGTTAGTTGTATAAACAAAATTGAGATGGAAACACTCAAGCCAATACGTGATAGACAAGTACAATAATCAAATAAAGCCATGCATGTGTGCAATAAAGGATATAGGAGTCAAACATGTAGGAATATATCACTAATTACATCTCCAAGACTCCAAACAATGTAAAGCACATGAATGAAATGATGTAGCATCTCAAATCTCTATCAAACAGTCACATGGATAAATGGAATGAAATTGTGACTCGGCTATCTTCAATGCTCATCCATAAAATGTGCAAATAAAATGCAAAATCTTTTTGGATTTTTTAAAAAAATTTGTAAAACAAAAATCTTTTTGATTTATTTTTATAAAAAATAAATAAATATATGTACAACAAAGCAATAATACATATAACACAAACTAGCAATAGGAAGCATATCATATGAACATGAAAAAAATCATCCTATCCTATCCTAGACATAGACCAACCCCTCAGGCAACTATGAAAATCCCTAAAGACTTCCTAAGACTCTCAAATCTAAGGGCATCTAAAGATTTTGTGAATATATCGGCTAACTGACGGTCGGTGGGAACGAAACTTAGGGATACGACATTCTCCTCAACTAATTGACGTATAAAGTGCTCGCGTATCCTGATGTGCTTTGTGCGCGAATGCTGAACTGGATTGCGGGATATGTGTATCACGCTCGTGTTATCACAGGAGATGGTCATGGTGTCCTGTGAAATCCCATAATCCTCCAGCATCTGCTTCATCCACAAGAGTTGCGTTCAACAACTCCCGATGGCGATGTACTCAGCCTCCGAAGTGGATAAAGAGATGGAGTTTTGCTTCTTTCTTAACCAGGAGAAAAAAGCAGAACCAAAAAAAGAAACACCCACCAGAAGTGATCCTACAACCATCTACATCCCCGGCCTAATTAGCATTCGAATAGGCGGATAAATGGTCATTGGTATCAAAGGAATACCAAATACCATATGAGAGAGTCCCACTCACGTATTTGATAATACGTTTTAGAGCGAGTAAGTGTGACTCTTTCGGGGATGCCTGATATCGTGCACGGACTCCAATACTAAAGGCGATGTCAGGATGACTGGCAGTCAAGTAGAGAAGACTACCTATCATACTCCGATATAAGGTTTTCTCTACATCTTTGCCTAAAGTGTACTTACTAAGCTTGGTAGTGGTACTCATAGGTGTAATGCATGCTTAGCGGAGTCTAACCCAAATTTCTTCACTAAGTCTCTAGCTTACTTAGATTGGGAGATGA
This sequence comes from Sambucus nigra, assembly GCA_949130495.1. Lineage (NCBI taxonomy): Eukaryota > Viridiplantae > Streptophyta > Magnoliopsida > Dipsacales > Adoxaceae > Sambucus > Sambucus nigra. Next base: position 213,445,408 of record OX422214.1, on the reverse strand, counting down.
ACATCCCATCCTCTGGCAGACGAACCTAGAGACCAAGGAAGAAAGTAAGCTCACCAACCATGCTCATCTCAAACTAACTTTTCATCTCCTCCTCAAAGTGATGAGCATGTTGGGAGCATGTGGATCCAAAGACTATATCATTCACATAGACCTGGGAAACCAAAATAGCACCGTCATCTCTCCTGATGAATAATGTCATATCAACTCCCCCTCTCTTGAAGCCACGGGCTAAGAGATAGGAAGTAAGCGTTTCGTACCAAGAATGAGGTGCTTGCTTCAAACCATACAAGGCTTTCCTCAGATAATATATGTGCTCCAGGTGCTTAGGGTCTTCAAACCCTTTTGGTTGTACCACATAAACCTCCTCCTGTAGAATTCCATTCAGGAAGGCACTCTTGACATCCATCTGATATAACTTAAAGCGCAGATGGCATGCGATGGCGAGTAGTAAGCGGACGGACTCAAGCCTCGCAACAGGAGCAAATGTCTCCCTAAAGTCTACACCTTCTATCTGTGTGTAGCCTTGAGTGATCAACCTAGCCTTGTTTCGGATTATGGTACCATTTGCATCCATTTTATTCTTGAAAATCCATCTGGTACTTATCACATTAGTCTCACTAGGTCGGGGGACAAGTTCCCAGACATTATTCTTTTTAAACTGAAGCAACTCATCCTGCATAACAGATATCCAGTATTTATCAAGGTTCTAAAAGGCGCGAGGCATGGTCGAGGCATAGAGGTCAAGCCTCAAGCCTTAGGAGCCTAGGCGCGCCTAGGCATAAGAAGGCATTTTTTTATTATTTTAATTATTCCAAGGCTAGTAATATAATAAAATAGTACATACCTTAAATTTTGAAAATATATTCATATGTTTGGTAGCCATATTTCTCATATTCATGCTCCATAACCAATATTTGTCAACTAATCCTTTGTTTTTTTAAAAAAAGTGTGCCTTAAGACTTTTACCAAGAATAAGGCGTAATAAGGCGTAGGCGATGCGTTTCTCTCAAGCCTCAAGCCTAGGCATGCCTAAGAGGAGCCTTAGCGGGCCTTTTAGAACAGAGGTATTTATCCTTGAGTGCTACTTTGTGATTCTTGGGCTCGACTTTGGACGTGTAGCAAAAATGGCTAATAACATTCTCGAGCTGAGCGCGAGTCTTGACCCCTAGAGTGAAATCACCAACAATGGCAGAAGGGTCATGACTCTTGCGAACCCAAGCAGGTGTGTCCCCTAACATGGGAGTAGGGTCCACAGAGTGTGGGTGAGGTAAAAGTAAATCACCGCCAGAAACATCCACATCATCACACTGAAGGATAGAATCAATAAACGCCGAAGGTTCGTCATCTTGCATGGTGACGTTTATTGACTCCATAACCTTAGAGCTTTTCAGGTTAAAAACCCGGTACACTCTACTATTTAATGAATATCCTAACAGTATTCCCTCGTCGCTTCGGGAGTTAAACTTTCCTAATTGCTCTCTATCCCGTAGGATATAGCATTTACTCCTAAAAACACGGAAATATGCAAGGTTGGGTTTCTTGCCAGTCCACAATTCATATGGCGTCTTAAGAGTGTGTGGACGCAGGTAAACCCTATTCACCGTGTGGCATGCAGTAGACACTGCCTCTGCCCAAAATGTCCTAGAAACCTTACGACCTAGAAGCATAGATCTAGCCATTTCTTGGATCATCCTATTCTTCCTCTTAACAATCCCATTTTGATGAGGAGTCTTCATAGCTGAAAACTCATGTTTGATCCCAATGCTATTATAGTAAAGATCTACCTTTGCTTCCTTAAATTCAGTGTCGTTGTCACTACGTATCCTGTTAATAGTGACTCCATGTTGATTTTGCGGGACACGACACTTGGTCGTTAAAAACTCCACAACATCGGATTTCTCCCTCAGAAAACCTATAATCGAGTATCTGGAGAAATAATCCACCATCACGAGGATATACCTCTTACCACCCAGACTGTCAGTACGAGTAGGACCCATAAGATCTATGTGAAGAAGCTCAAGTACACGAGAGGTGGTAATGGAATGCAATTTCCTATGAGGGATACAAATTTAATTTCCCAACTGACAGGGTCCACAAACCATCGAAGTTGGCTTTCCAAGTGATGGTAAGCCACGTACTAGGTCCTTTTTAGCTAAATAAGTTAAATCTCTAATGTTCACGTGACCTAGACATTGGTGCCATAGATCCATAGGAGTGATTATGGCGTTGTTGCAGACAAGTGAGGACTAGGGCTCAGTCCCATAGAAATTATCCTCTGTCCTCACCCCTCACACTAAAAGTTTACTGACTTGATTATAGACATTACATGCGTCCCGATCAAACTTTACGGCAAAGTCAGCTTCGCACAACTGGCTAATGCTGAGAAGGTTTGCTTTCAACACTTTGACGTACAAAACATTCTCTAGCTTAGGAAATCCTGATAACTCTATAGTACCACGTCCTACAATGCTAGACTTTCTCCCATCTCCAAAGGTGACTATACCATCATGATAATCCTCAAGAGAAGTAAAAAATGAGGCATCACTTGTCATATGTCTAGAGCACCCACTATCAAAACACCACTGTGAGGTATTATGTGCTTTAAGAGCGACATGAACAACAAAGGCCTTTTTATCTTTCTTAGGTACCCAAGAAGTGGTTACCTTTTGTTTACCTTTGTTGTCATTGGTTTTAGCCAAAATGTGAGAAGTATTCACTGACGAAAAAGACATCCGTCGGAGTTCCTCCATCAAACTCTGTGATATGGCAGCTAAAAACTCAACTCTCTCTCTCAGATTGGTAAAATCATCAGTAGCTGTGGTGGAGCAGTAGTATGTCGTGTCCGACCCATACTATAGTAAATCTCCCTGAGATCGCCTTTTCTTTTGCAATATGTACAAAATAACACAGTCAAAGGCGGACCTTGGTTTGCTTTTCTTGGTTGAACTCTCCATCGAGGTTTTTGATGATGGCCATAAGGAGTCGTAGTAAACTCAGGAACTGGTCCAGGTGAAATTTGGGACGTGGAAGCACAATCATAACCTATTCCTTGCCTATCACCAAAACCTAAAGTGGGGCCGAGGAGCATCTTTACCATCTTCCCAGATCTGTCCTCGTTTTGAACCTTGACTTCCCGTGCTCTCTCCAGATCATGAGTAAGCTGGGAAACAAGGGCTTCAAGTTTCTTTTGAGTCTCCAAAAAGTAATGGAGCTCACTCGTAAGACTAGCCACTTGTTTAGTCAAGTCCCCTCTCTCTTTCTCAAAACAACTCTCTCTCTCTCTCTCTAAATAAAACTCTCTTTCTCAACACAGACAAATTCTCTCTCTCTCTTAAGGTAGTGAAGGTGGAGGAATCTCTCTCTCTCACTTTTCTTAAATCTTCCTCTAAAGAGGTGATCCTAAGGACTAACGCTTTGTTACGATTTTTAGTTTTAAATGACTCAGAATAAAGCTCGACGTAGGCACGTTGAATATCACCCTCGCTCTCACTTGTGTCATCCTCCCTTCACTCACATCGATCTCACTGTCGAGGTGTCCCTGTGAATCAGCATCCTCATCGTCGTGAGGATCACTAGAAGTCCTCACAAGACTAGCCATGTATACGGTGAAGTTACACTCTGCGGTGACTCATCTCCAGAGTCCACCGACTAGACCTCACTATCGTCACTAAGAGTAGCATTAGGGACAGCTTTGCCCTTTATTTTGTCCAGTCTGGTAGCACACTCAAAATCTCTATGACCCCTACCGTCGCACTCAAAGCATCTCTCACTTTCCTTTTTAGGAGGATCTTTAAAATATTTTTCATTTTTCTTTTCAAACTTATTTTTCTCAAACTTCTTTTTATCTTTAAAATTACCATTTTTCTTGAATTTGAGAATTCTCTTGAAATTTTTAGCAAATAGGGCCAAATCATCTAAGTCAAAATCACACTCAGAATCTGGCGTATCTGTCTCTCTTTTTCTAGATGACTCTCCTCTCTTTCTTACCGACTCCTCACTCTTTCTCTCTTGGGCATTAAGTGCAATTCCCTTATCTTTAGACTTGACAGATTTAGGAAACATATCAATTTCATACGTTTGCAAGTCTCCTACAAGTTCCTCCAATTTAAGCGTATTTAAATTACCCATAGAATTTAACACAGTGACTTTGGGGTAAAACTCTTAGGCAATGATTTAATAATCTTTTTAACAACTCTAGCATTAGGAATGTGTTCACCAAGATTAAAGCTAGTGTTAATAATACAGTCTAGCATAAAATTCATCAAAACACTCAGATTCAAGCATGGTGATTGTTTCAAATTGAGTTATTAAATTTTGTAGTTTAGACTCTTTCACAGCATTAGTTCCTTCATGGGTAAGTTGCAAAACGTCCCATGCCTCTTTTGACGTGGTGCACGTCATTATGCGTTTGAACTCATCAGGTGTGAGAGACCCAGAATTAACACTTAAACCCTTAGAATTAAAAGATGGCCATTTAAATTCTTCTTCAGTACATGTAGCAACAAGTTTTAAATTGGTCACATTTTCAAGAGTGACGGAGGGAGGTGTCCATCCTCTTTCAACCAAAATCCAGACACGTTCATCCATGGCTTTTAAGCAGATCTCATGCGGGCTTTCCAGTATGCATAGTCTGTCTCGTCAAAAACTGGCATTTTATTATATAACTTCTCCATTATGAACACACTCGATTTCAAAAATCAATTTTTTAGAAACTTAATATCTTAGAAAAAATTTACGGAAAATTACATGGTAAAATTTTGTAACTGGCTCTGATACCAATTTGAGAAGAGTGTGATTGCATTCAAATAAGGAAGTTATTTAATTAAGCTCAGTTTTTATCAATTAAGTCCTAAACATGCATCTAGGTGTGATTGATGATGATAAAATCAAGCAAGAACATTCAAACACACACAAATGAGGAAAAATCCCCCAAAGGGGCAAAACCTTTTATTTTCACTATAATTTTGTAATATAACGGCTTACACGGATTATAATGAAAATATGTGACACAGAAATACCCTCGGGTGTCGGTTCTAATGTCATCGGCTGAAACTATCCCTTTTCAGTAGGGAAACAATGAAGAAGAGAACGGCTTCCACACAAATTAGTCCAGATGAGTAAATGATCCTCTTGATGGTTTAAAGATTCACTCACATATATGGGAATGGTTTTGTGAATCAAAAAGGTTTAGAAAACCTTAAAAAGATGAAGTCTTATTCTGGACTGTTTTCGCAGAATTTTGAGATTGTAGAAAGACTTGAAAATTGTGTAGAAGGAGGTCTGGTATTTATACGAAAATCGAGGCGGTGGCTCGTTCGAACGAGATAACCATGTCGCTCGAACGAAGGATAGAAGTCATTCGAACGAGATCAGCCGACATGCCTATCTCACGTGAACGACATTCAAAGTCGTTTTGAGCGAGCTCGTCGTTCAAGGCACTTCTCTTCTACACTTAAAAAAATTATGCTTTTGATAAAAAATTAATCCATACTTCAAAAATAATTTTCAAAAAAATTTCCAAAATATTTATGCAAATATTAAAGCTCCAATAAACCATTTTACCGATAAAATGTAGTGGAGTAGTGGGAATGAGCGGATCAGCACGTCGCAAGTAGCATGATGCACGTGAAGATAATGGATGCATTGAATTCGGACAAAGGTCGTCGAGGTTGATCGTGTTGACGTGCCGAATGTAGCGGTATCAGACATATAAACTGTGATCTAGGAGAAAACAAAAAATTTCTAGATTCTACCCCAGACATTTATACAATTATGTCCTTACAAAAGAAGAAAAGAAAAGAAAGAGAAGTTTCCATATGTTGTGTATAGTGTTCAATAAACTTTGATTACTCTCACGATAGTCATATTTAATGCTTGTATGGAAATCATTTTCCAATTTTGAAATTGCCTGCAATTTTCCAATATCCCGAGTTTTCATCTCCAAACACTTTGAATCTGTACATACATTCTTTCATTTCATACCCTTAACCCCAATCCTACATTACAACCCTATAAAGTCTTATGTGATACTAGGGTGAATTTAATTTAGAAATTGAAATAGTTTTGATAATTTGTGAAAATAAAATTTTCCTCCTTTCATGAGAGGTATTTTTTTATTGAGATGATAAGTTTTTATTTTCTATATAGCGTTCTTCATTTTTGACATGTGCGCGGCCTAGTTTCCACTTATATTTACTCCTTATGCCTACATGTCCCATGTATTACCTCCTCATTCATAGTGATTTCATTTGTTGAGTGTAATGCTCGGTGAGGATTGACTTACATGCATGCTTTAATGTTTATTATCCGATTTATTTAAGTTTTTGCCAAATCATACTTTTCATGTGATCACTCCCCTCCCACATTTTAAGATTTCAATTCAACGAAGTTCATTTTATAATGTTAATATTACGGACTGTTGTGTGAATTAGTTCACTTTGTTAATAATGTGTATGCAATCTTTTTCGCTATTGTTGGGTGTGTCGCATGTGATTGGGCATTATTTTGATGAAACCATATGATGTTTTTGGGTTTCATCCCTGAAAATTCTTACGAGACGACATCCGTCCACTAGGATAACCTAGGGGTTTAACGGCTTATTGCATACGCTAAATACAATCATTCGCCCGTGAAAGTGGCCTTATCCCTTTTATCGATTTTGTATTTATCTTTGGCTTAGTTATTTTCTTATTTTTCTGCTTGCGTTGAATTTCATTACTAGGGACTAGCAATGTGTAAGTTAGGGGGTATGATTCGTATCGAATCATGGATTTAATTACCCTCGAACTTATGCATTTTAGCCCCCTTGGGTACTTTATTGTTTATATTTATGCATGTTAATCAGACAGCCTCCGTTTTATATGCTAACACATTATTTGAGGTATTATTGAGTGTTTATAGATAATAAAGTGATGTGTGGAGTTTGGATGCATTTTGGGAAAGTTTCGTCAAAGTTCGCACGTTTAGGGGCATTTTGGTAATTTAAACTTTGGAATTTCCCCCCCCCCCCAAGAATTCATAGAAGTTTTAGCTCTCGAGTCAAGCTTCACGTGACTGCAAACGGTGCTCGAATAAGAGTTCGAACGAAGAAAACACGGATCTTTAATCGGAGAAGAATTATAAGTTATTTAATTTACTATTCTATTAATATATTAACAATTTGTTTAATTTCCTCCATGTTCTTTTCTCTTTCACTTTTGTTGTAAACTTCATTCTGCAAATGGAGATTTCGGATTTTGGCTCAAGTTTTGGCCACACTGAAATTGAACACTTGGATTCGAAATTGGAGCATGATTTATGACCACGCACGCATATGGGTCGTTGGCCTTTGGTCAATTTCACGAATGGGTATTGACATTACACCATGGAAGGTCATCAATGGTGGGTGTTTTACCATCTCCATTTATGGACTATGGTCCATTGTTGGAGGTTTCGGTTTTGGCTGCCAAGAATCATTTGGGTCTGGTCTTATACACAATTATTGGTCCCAGAATATTCGTAGCTGGTCCAAATCACAAGGCCATGGAAGATCTCGATTTTGAGAAGTGGTCTGTGAATTGCATCAGGATCGGTCGATTGGTAAATCCCATTTTTCCTTTGAGCCTTGGTAGTGTGCCCTTCCCCTGTTCACGCGGTCGACTGGCCCAAACTGCAGTCGACCGATCCCCTGCAATTGGGAGTGTGTTTTGCTACTGCTCTCCCCTATTCCCTTTTCTATTTATTTTTATTTTTCTTTTGTTCCTTAAAAAGAGAACTTATCCCCATTTCTTTTCTTTTCCTTTTTCTTTTAGTTCTCTTTTCCCACTTAGTTTAAATAGCCCATTTGGCTGATTTTGTTGGGACGACATAATATCTCTAGTTTTCCTCCCTCTCTCTCTCTCTCTCCCCCCCCCCCCCCCCTCTCTCTCTCTCTCTCTTAGTTTAGGTTCAGATTAGAGTAATATTTGGGGGTTTTGTTGTGCAGATCACCCTCCTCCATTTTTCTTCTTGGTTTTGTTCCACCATTAATGTAAGTTTTCTTGTTACTATTCATTATCTTCCTTCTTTACTTTAAGCATTGTAATCCAGTTTTTCATGATTTATTTATTATTTCAAGCCTATTTTAATTTGTAGTGTTAATCTAATTTTTCTTGCTTAATTAATTAGTTAGTTTAATTTATGTTGTTTACCATGTTTAATGTCTAGTTCAATCTTGGTTGTGTTGGATTGAACTCACCTACGGTTGTTTGGTTGGTTTGTTATGGTGATGGAGTTTAACATGTTTATTTCGATTCAGTTGTCCTATTTATTACGCCTAGGATATTTAACGGGGTATATTATGTATGCTCCATATTAACGACCTTGCGTGCGTAATTTTTGGGGTATTTGTTGACGCCAAAATCTTATTAGACTTTTATGCGAATTTAGGGGTATGATATCTCTTGATTTAATTAAATGTCCAAACGAGACGCAATCTTAATAACTCGTGAGCCCATGTAACCATTTATACCAATTAACTTGAGGCGAGGGATATCCAGTGCAATCTATAATTTTTATTCGCTTTGTTAATGATAGTTTAAATACACTCGCCTAGAATAATATTTTCTCTTTATTATCTTTTACTTTTTGTTAGGATTACCCTTTTACACCGTTTATTTTAGAAGTGTTATATCAATTAATATTCTGTCAACTCATCTCAGTGGATTTTCGATACCCAGACTTGGTCGTTATACTCACTTTTTTAGTGTAGTTATAAGTTTATGTTTTTATATTAAGGTGGTGAACAGAAAACAACGATTGGCGTGCTAACTATGCGCTAATTTTCGCCCTAAATCAATTCTTTATTCTAAGGGAGCTAGTTACCCTTTTAGGAATTCAGTATCTAAGTCTTCCTTGTCGTACTGGTTTATGCCATCAGTTCACTCACGCGTTTCCGTTATTACATTCTCATTCCCGCGAATTAATTACTTTATCGATAAATCCCATTTAATCATCGTCTTAATTATCCCAATGTGACTAAACTCCCATAACTCTATCATGGCCTACTATAATATAAAGATCCCTCATTATATTCTCAACAATCTCCCAAAAGTTTTCCAGACAACAATTTAGGAGTTCTAGTCAAAAAGGGAGAATTTACATTTTTTTAGGAACCAAACCGGTTTGCCCTTCTGAACCGAATCGGTTCGCACCTCTGAACCTCGTGATCTTCGTTTCGCATATGCTTTTTTCACCATTAATACACCTCTAACTTCCATGTTTCTCCACCAAACTCCAAACCAATTGTCCCAAATCCTTCTCACATATATTAGGATAGTTTCTGACGTAATTTTTGCATCAAAACGTTACGAATAATATTCAAGAATGGATTTAATCTCTAATCCTCAAGAATACTAGGTTTTCATATTTTTCCTATATCATTCATCAAAGCCTAAATTTAGTTCCTCGAAAATAACACATAATCTATAATTTATTATCCTCTACAGATATCATATCTTTCTACATGCAATTCCTACCCAAACATGCATTTAAATCAATCTTTTGTTCCAAGAATCATCAAAATAATCAATATAATTAAACCGTAGTCACATCACTATACCAAAAACAACAATCTGGTACGGTTTAAAACTGTGCCAGATCAAATCTGGCACAGTTTTGAGCTGTGTCAGAATCAGGTGTTTCAAAATAGCCATTTTTTTCTCATACAACTCAAAAGTGTGTCAGATTTGACCAAACGGGAACACTTCTTGCACACTTTAAAACTGTGCCACATTTATTATTTTTGGCACACTTTATAACTGTGCCAGATTGAGTACGTTTTGAATCTCTTTTGGTACAGTTAAAAATCGTGCCAAAAATTGATACACTTTTGGCACGATTTTGAACTGTGCCAAATTTTTTGGATAAAAAAATTAATTATTTTAAAATAAGAAAATTCACAAATTACGAATCTCGAAAGTTGTTAATAAACTAATGTATATACAAACTCCAAATATTACAAGTAATAATAGTTCACAAACAAAAAAAAATTGGGCAGAGTTTCCTTTATTTTCTGGACATTCTAAAACATGCTAATATAATACCTCCGTAATGTAAAGCACGCACGACCATAAAATACAACAATAAAATTATAAAAGCCCGCACGACCGTAAAAGCTAACAATAAAACTACAAAATCCTAGATGGCCATAACACAAAAAAATAGAATACTGAATATTACCGACATTAAGTAAATAATCCCCTTGTTGTAGACCATTGACTTCATGTGTTCCACGCGGATAAAATCTAATGACAAAATATTATCCGGCAAAAAAATAAGATACAAAAGGAGATGATATTACTAACCGAGTAATTTTAAAAAACAAAACTTATTGAAGCTGAAAATTTGCATATACAAATTAAAATTATTATTCTATTCACCAATCGAAATTCTTGTGACTACGCATTCAGTTCCTACAAGTGACATTGGTCCCGTGCGAGGTGTTCGTGCCTCTTACGGGACCGTTTAGGGGCTGGTTCGGGTTTTCACCCTCAAATGGCTTGTCTTTAAGCCTAATCTAAATATTTTCAAATTATCGTCATACTCTCAAACAGGGAGACCCGTGACTACGCGATTAATTCCTACAAGTTACATTGGTCTCGTGCGAGGTGTTCGTGCCACTTACGGGGCCATTTGAGTTTTCACCCTCAAACAGCTAGTTTTTAAGCCTAATCTAGATATTTTCAAACTATCGTCATATTCTCAAATCGGGAGACCCGCGACTACGCTGTCAGTTCCTCCCGTGCGAGGTGTTCTTGCCTCTTACGGGGCCGTTTGGGGGCTGGTTTGGGTTTTCACACTTTAACGGCTTATTTTTAAGCCTAATCTAGATATTGTTAAATTATCGTCATATTCTCAAACCGAGAGATCTGGGACTACGCGACAAGTTCCTATAAGTTACATTGGTCCCGTGCGAGGTGTTCTTGCCTCTTACGGGGCCGTTTGGTAGATGGTTTGGGATTTTACCCTCAAACGGCTTGTTTTTAACCCTACTCGAGATATTTTCAAATTATCATCATATTCTCAAACCGGGAGAACCGCGACTAGGCGGTCAGTTCTTACAAGTTACATTGGTCCCGTGCGAGGTGTTCGTGCCTCTTAGAGGCCGTTTGGGGGATGGTTTGGGTTTTCACCCTTAAACGGCTTAGTTTTAAGCCTACTCTAGATATTTTCAAATAATCTTCATATTCTCAAATCGGGAGACCCCCGACTATGTGGTTAGTTCTTACAAGTTACATTGGTCCCGTGCGAGGTGTTCGTGCCCCTCACGGGACCATTTGGAGGCTGGTTTGCATTTTCACCCTTTGACGACTTGTTTTTAAGCCTAATCTAGATATTTTCAAATTATCGTCATATTCTCAAATCGGGAGACCCGCGACTACGCGGCCAATTCCTACAAGTTACATTGGTTCCGTACGAGGTGTTCCAATCTCTAATGGGACTGTTTGGGGGCTGGTTTGGGTTTTCACCCTTTGACGGATTATTTTTTAGCCTAATCTAGATATTTTCAAATTATCGTTATATTCTCAAATCCGGAGACCCACGACTACGCAGTTAGTTCCTACTAGTTACAATGGTCCTATGCGAGGTGTTCGTGCCTCTTACGAGGCCGTTTAGGGGTTGGTTAAGCTTTTCACCATTTAACGACTTGTTTTTAATCCTAATCACAATATTGTCAAAGTATCATCATATTCTCAAACTGGGAGACCCACAACTACGCGGTCAGTTCCTACAAGTTACATTTGTCCCGTGTGAGGTGTTCGTGCCTCTAACGAGGCCGTGTGGGGCTGGTTTGGCTTTTCGCCCTTTAATGACTTGTTTTTAAGCCTAATCTAGATATTTTCAAATTATTTTCATATTCTCAAACTGGGGGATCCGCGACTACGCGGTCCGTTCCTATGAGTTACATTGGTCCCGTGCGAGGTGTTCGTGCCTCTTACGGGGTCGTTTGGAGACTGGTTTAGGTTTTCAACCTCAAACGACTTGTTTTAAAACCTAATCTAGATATTTTCAAATTGTCGTTATATTCTCAAACCGAGAGACCCATGATTGGGCGGTCAATTCCTACAAGTTACATTGGTCCCGTACGAGGTGTGTGTGCCTCTTACAGGGCCGTTTGAAGGTTGGTTTAGGTTTTCACCCTCAAACAGCTTATTTTTAAGCCTAATCTAGATATTTTTAAATTATCGTCATATTCTCCAATAGGGAAACCCGCGACTACGCGGTGAGTTCCTACAAGTTACATTGGTCCCTTGCGAGGTGTTCGTGCCTTTTACGGGACCGTTTGGGGGATGGTTTAGGATTTCACCCTCAAAAGGCTTGTTTTTAAGCCTAATCTAGATATTTTCAAATTATCGCCTGTTCTCAAACCAGGAGACCCACGACTACGCGGTCAATTCCTACAAGTTACATTGATCCCGTGCGAGTTGTTCGTACCTCTTACGTGACCGTTTGGGGGCTGGTTTGAGTTTCACCCTTTAACGACTTGTTTTAAAGCCTAATCTATATATTTTTAAATTATCGTCATATTCTCAAACCGGGAGACCCACGACTACCCAGTCAGTTCCTACAAGTTACATTGGTCCAATGCGAGGTGTTCGTACCTTTTATGGGTTCGTTTGGGTTTTCATACTTAAACGACTTATTTTTAAGACTAATCTAGATATTTTTAAAAATTATCATCATATTCTCAAAACGGGAGACCCACGACTGCACGTTCAGTTTTTGCAAGTTACATTGGTCACGTGCGAGGTGTCTGTGCCTCTGATGGGGCCGTTTGTGGGGCTAGTTTGGGTTTTAACCCTCAAACGGTTTATTTTTAGGCCTAATCTATATATTTTCAAATTATCGTCATATTCTCAAATCGGGAGACCCGTGACTACGTTTTCAGTTTCTACAAGTTACATTGGTCCCGTGCGAGGTGTTCGTGCCTCTTACGGGGTCGTTTGGGGGTTGGTTTTGGTTTTCACCCTCAAACGACTTATTTTTAAGCCCAATTTAGATATTTTGAAATTATCATCTTATTCTCAAGCCGGGAGATCTGCGATTACGCGGTTAGTTCCTACAAGTTACATCGGTCCGTGCGAGGTGTTCGTTCCTCTTATGGGGGCGTTTAGGGGTTGGTTTGGCTTTTTACTATTTAACGGCTTGTTTTTAATCTTAATCTCAATATTGTCAAATTATCATCATATTCTCAAATCGGGAGACACGCGACTACGCGTTCAGTCCTACAAGTTACATTAGTCCCGTGTGAGGTGTTTGTGCCTCTTACGGGACCGTTTGGGGGCTGGTTTGGCTTTTCACCCTTTAATGACTTATTTTTAAGCATAATCTACATATTTTCAAATTATTGTAATATTCTCAAACTGGGAGACCCGCCACTACGCGACCATTCCTACGAGTTACATCGGTCTCGTGCGAGGTCTTCGTGCCTCTTACGGGACCGTTTGGGCGATGGTTTGAGTTTTCACCCTCAAACGACTTGTTTTTAAACAAAATCTAGATATTTTCAAAGTATTGTCATATTCTCAAACCAGGTAACATGTGACTACACGGTCAATTGAATGTCAATAATAGAGCTATGTAAAGCTTGAGGGTAAATTTAAAACTTTCCTACATAAAATTTGACCTTCAAATAATTAATGAGAATAATATAGAATAGATTAATAATTTCCTACATAAACTTTCCTATATAACTTTTCCTAAGACAAAGTAGAATCAAATGGTAATAGATTAATAGTTTAACCATCCTATTGATTTCTTAAAATGGTTTATCTTAGTACAAAACCATTCCTTAGTTTTGGCGATACCAAAACCGTTAAATACGCTCGCTATTTTTTTGTTCTGAATGTGGTAAAAGGTGAATAGTTATAAGAGTTGGAGATTAATTTGAGACATAAGTGCAATATATCTAGTCCTCAATATAAGTATAAAATCCTAGTTATGAAGATAATACCTTCAAGTGTCAAGTAGTTGACTTTGTTCTGATCAAGTAGGAACAAACTAAAAATAGCATAGACCTCCCAACCGCGTGGGAGTGAGTTTAGCTCTGCCATAGCCAAGTAGACAGAATGTGTTCTCTACCATTTTTATTCTTTCTTCCTTTTGGATGGAGTACTAACTTCCTACAATCACATGTATAGTAAATATTAAACTAAGATTGAAATAAAAGTAACACGTATATGTATATATATATAGCACAAGGTGGCAATTAACAACCAACACTACAAAAAGCATTTACTTTTCATGTTATGGTGAACACTTTTATTGATTTGGAAATGAGAAGGGGGAGAGTTATTCTCGAAATCGACCTTGAGACAAAGTTGTGCGGATAAGTCCTGATCAAATACTCCAAGGAAAATTACAGGAAATAATGTGAAGAAGACAATATAAAGTGTTGAATACCAATCGTTGTATGCAGGTTGTCTATAAAATGTTAAAGAATACGATATAAAGTGGTAAAGAAGATAACTCAAACTGTATATATATATATATATATATATATATATATATATATATATATATATATATATATATGGGGAGGGAGAGAGAGAGAGACACACACGTATTAAACATAGGTTTGAGGTATAAAAGAGTACCTAGGGTTTAGCTGAAGAATTGGGCAGAACACGCACCGATTGTGATTACTAAGAGAGAATGACAGTGGAAATGTTTGTGGCATATCTAGTTCGGTTCAATCAGTAAATTAACAAGAGGGAACGGAATCAAAAGAAACTACAAGATCATAACAGACTGTTTCGTATAAGATCTGAGAAAAAAATAATATTAAAACTGCGTAACAATGGTACCAAAATCATATTTTAACTAGTATATATCAAATCAACAAGCTGAATATATATATATATATATATTTTCAAAGTAGAAGAAAAACTTTAAGAACTGGTATAGATTAACTAGATTGAAGATTGAGCCGGGAAAAAAAATGTCCTGATCTTGTTTTATACACAAGATCATACATGCTCATGCATGATAAATATTTATCCCTACATTTTACCATCACAAATGCCCTCACACACACAAACACGCACACTTTTTCACATTTTATAATCACGCACATGCCCAAGTACATGCACGACAACTGCTTATCCCTAATTCAAGCACACGCTTTGCCTCAAATTTTTAATCACAAGCTACATGTTGTCCCTACGCATAACAAATGTTTCAGATGCTTAAATATTTCCTCTTAACATTGGAATCACAAGTGACAAGCACACTAGTCAAACAAATGCTTAACTTTTGTGATAAAAATTTCACTCTCACACACACATAATCACAACTGACACACACACACACACATGTTCATCCCTAAAATCTGTAATCACAAGTCACACACACACATTTTTCCCTAACTTTCATAATCACAAGTCTAACATACACACACACACGCATTTTTAATCACAACACACACGCACGCACACACTTATCATCTAAAAAATTTAATTCACAGATCCAATAAATTTCAAAAATAAAAATTCATACTAAACTACAAATTCAAACATACACTTCCTTACCGAGCATCCAGTTGCCTCCGCTTAACAAGATCGTAGCAACTAGTTTTATACGAGATCAATTCCGTGTGTATGCCGAACCAATCAGTGCAAAAAAAATGTTCTCAAGAATTGGTATTAGTGAACAAGAACAAATCTTCAAGAACTGGTATGAATGTTTGATGTTAGTCCAGCCAAAAGAGGTAAATCAGTCTGACTAAATCTTCGGCCAACGATCTATTTAACTCCCGATCTGATATGATGTTTAATAGTGTAGAAAAAAAATATTGCGATCGAAAGAAAAATCAGAGAATCATGTTAATAGGAGTATGTAAAAATCCAAAGAATCATATGAAAATGAGAGCGAGAGAGAGAGGGGGCCGACCTGTGTGAGTAGAGAGCGGGACCTGTGAAAATGAGAGAGAGGAAGGAATGGGAGACCAAAAGTAAGTTTAGTATTTTATTTAGGCTGTTATTAAGTGTGCTCAATTTTGGCACACTTTTAAACAGTTCCAAAATTTGGCAATTTTTTAAAATGTGCCAAATTATCATTAAACCGTGCCAAAATTTGGCACAGTTTTAAAGTGTGCCAAATTTTTAATATCAAGGTGTGCCAAATTGTTGTTTTTCGTGTAGTGCATGGGTATTATAAGTTCATACCGATTTGAAATAGACACTTGCCTTAATAGGTGTGATATGATTTTGTGGTGGTGATGATGGATTATTGTTCTTCTCTTCCAATCTTCACTCCTTAGATGATTTGGATGCAAGAACAAGGTCCAATTCTTCAAGAACACCTCCTTAAGCTTTGAGAATGGTATTTCCTCCTTCTTTAATGGCCTCCCTTAGTTTTTCTTTTGTTTATAACCCTAGCTTATGCCTCTCGACATCTGATATAGGGTTGTAAATTTCGTAGGTCTCTAAATCTCCTTTTTCCACATGACTATAATGTCCTTAATAGGTGCTGATTTGGTTTAAAATTAACCCGAAACCCAAACTATACCCCCCGGTATACTATTTCAATTATTTCGACCCTTTCGGAACCATCCATGACCTCAAAATCATCATCCGAGTCACTCCAAATATATTTCCTATCTCAATCCTAATTTATTCTACACGCGACTACCAGTTGATATAAAATCAAATACACTCATATCACTCGCTATGCCATAGATCAATAATCATCAATTATTTACTATTCACACTTAGTAAATTTCATTTAATAATATTAATCATTATCCATCTCTCGATTAATATTTAATAATTACATTAATTATTTAATCACATTAAATTACGTCACTCGTATAATTTAATTAATATGAATACAAAAATAAACATTCAACCACAAACTACTAATTTGAGAATTTTTTCAATTTTTTCTAATTTTTTTTATGGATAAAATACCAAAAAGTCCTTCAAATATTTTTTAATACACACTTAGTCCAAGTCTTTTATTTTGTACCAAAAAATCCTTTATTCTCTTATCTTTAAAGGTCCGCGCCAGCGGCATGGTAAAGCCTTTTTGGCATGGTGAAGGACTTTTTGATACAGAATAAAAAGGCTTGGACTAAACGTGTATTAAAAAATGTTCGAGAGACTATTTGGTATATGTCCCTTTTATTATTCTCAAATTTCTTCCCAATTCTATTACATTTAGTTGAACCTATCAATTTCCTTAGAATTCATCGTCAAAATTGTCGCCTCACCTCATGGCCTATTCATCCTCTTCATTAATGAAAACAAGTATTGACTTTTCATCAACATTCATCGCCACATCGTCTTTCTCCGTCCTTCAAAAACCTAGTCGTTGCAATCAAATTTAGCCCTAACAGTTCTCTGATGTTGATGGGAATGATTGAGATATTTTGGGGGTGTGATGAAGCTAAGATTCAGCACCACCAGATAAGTGATGATGAGATCAAACAGTAATAAAAATGGCATAGATAGAGATGTATATGTGTGTAAGTGTATAGAAGGGCATGAGTATAAGAGGAATAAGACAATGATGTATAGTGGTTCAGCCAATTAGGCCTACATCCACTGTGAGTGTGTGATCCACTAAGTATGGGCACTAATGGCCTTGGATACAATGCACATAAACTCTCTCTCTCTCTCTCTCTACTGTGTGTACAAGAAGAGTTTTAGCTAGGGTTACAATTATCGATCCTTTTGCAGGGTTATAGGTGACAAGTATATATAGGTCTTGTGGGGAGTAGTGTACCCCCCAAGCATGCATGGTGCATGTGAGTTATGATCTAGCCAATCCCCTGCTGACACCTGGAGGTGCCACCTGCGATTAATGATGACATAATATTCCCTCACGTAAGGGGGTGATAGTGTTATAACGGTCTTTTCCACATTCCATAGGAGTCCCACGCACACTATTCCACGCGTCTCCCAGATCACGCATTGTGATGATGTCATACTCGGCCTATGATGTGATGTCGAGGGCAAAGTTCCTGCTGGTAGCGATCCTGGCCTAGTTTGGGCATCGTACTATCCTACCCTCATAGGGTCGTCCAGGGCATGACAAGGGGTCGTCCCCTTGGAGGGTCATCTGGGCCATGATGAGGAGTCGGCCCCTCGGAGGGTCGTCTGGGATATGATGAGGGGTCGTACCCTTATAGGGTCGTCCAGGCAATGATGAGGGGTCGGCCCCTTGGAGGGTCATCTGGGCCATGATGAGGGGATGGCCTGGACCAGAGCCCTCGTCTGGGTGGAGGACACTCTCGGCCTATCCAAGGGTATATATGGGCATATCAGGGTGTATAATAGATATGTAATATATGGGGTATTTTGATCTATGAATTATTTAGGGGTTATGTTTAATTACAATATATTATTTTTTTTAAGGTTGATAATTTGATGAGAATCTTAGTTAGTTCACTTAGGTTTGAATTTGGAAAATATTTTAGAAGTGGGAGAACATTGAGTTATTGAACAATTTAGGAGGAGAAAAAACTCATTTATAATACTATGGCAGAGGCTACCCAAATTCCATTAAAATAGGAGAATAATCCTTGATTTTTATAGGAGAATAACTCTAATAAAATTAGAGAATAAAAAATAAAATAAGGATTAGGTAACAACCTACCCAAATTCCATTAAAATAGGAGAAATAAAACTAACAACAAGCATATGTCACAGCTATAAATCAATTGTAATCTCCTAATTAAGACTAAATTTCCACATTCCCCTTCAAGTTGCCTTGTAAATGTCTATCATACCCACCTTTGATCTCAAAATATTCAAAGTTGGTTCTTGAAAAAGTCTTAGTCAAGATGTCTGTTGGCTGGAGTGTTGTTGGAGTATGCACCAATGAAATTGCCCTTCATTTATCTTTTCCTTAATAAAATGACGATATATTTCCACATGATTCGTCCGATCACGATGATCCGAGTTCTTAGAAATACTTATGGAAGCTTAGTTATCACAAAACATCTTCATAAAATCTTCTACAGGAATTTTTATCTCGTTTAGAAGTCTCTTTAACCATATTCCTTCAAAGATTCCTTGTTCCATATCTCTAAATTCTTCTTTTGCACTGTTCCGAGCCACAACGGACTGTTTCTTGCTTCGCCAATTAACCAATATCTCCTAAACATACGTACAATATCCTGAGGTTGACCTTCGATCAGTAATAGAGCCGGCCTAGTTTGCATCTGAAAAAATCTCAATGTTTCTCTTCTATATTCTTTTGAAGTAGAGTCTATTTCCAAGAGTCATTTTAATGTATCTTAGGATGCGATATATGACTTCCATATGCTCTTTAGTCGGATTATTTATGAATTGCTTAACAACGTTGACTGAGAAATAAATGTCTGGTCTTATGTATGAGAGAGAGATAATTTTCCCCACAAGTTTTAATATCTCCCTTTATCCATCGGAGCACTTCCTTCCACAGTTCCCAATTTCGTAGTGTAATCCATATGTGTGTCTACAGGTCTACAACCAAGCATCCCAGTTTCCTTTAGTAAGTTTAGAACATACTTTCATTGGGAGACTACTATACCAATTTTGATTTCGAAATTTCCATCCCAAGAATTTATTTGAGATTCACCACGTCTTTGATTTCGAACTCATGGGTAAGAAAGCTTTTGAGGTTGCCTTTTTCCTCTTCATGGCCTACTATCATGATTATGGCATCCACATACACGATGATAGTGGTAATTTTTCCTTCAAGTGAGTGTTTTACAAATAGAGTGTGGTAAGACTGACATTGGGAGAAACTTAACAACTTTACAACCTTAGTATAATCATCAAACCAAGATTATGGGAACTGCTTGAAGCCATATAAGGATTTTATGAGTTTTTAGACTTTATTAATGTTTGTTTGATGCCAGATGGAATTTCAATGCACACTTCTTATAAGTCACCATTGAGAAATGCATTCTTGACGTCCATCTAATGGAGGGACCAATCTCAGTTAACGAGTAATGACAATAGAACATGCATTGTATTTAACTAGGCAACTAGGGCAAAAGTTTCTTAGTAGTCGATTCCGTATGACTTAGTAAATCCCTTAGCAACTAGTCGTGCTTTGAACCCGTCAACACACCCATTTGCTTTGTACTTGACTGTGAAAATCAACGTACACCCGACTGGATTTTTTCCTTTTGGAAGTTCAACGAGCTTCCGTGCCCCATTCGTTTCTAAAACATGAATCTCTTCATCAATGGTTGCCTTCCATTCAGGTACTTGTAAGGCTTCTAGGATATTATTGGGAATCCGAATACCAGTGAGACTGGTAACAAATGCCCAATAACCCGATGAAAAACTCTTAGAGAAGATGAAATTATAAATCAAATGATTTGTGCAGGATCTCACTCCTTTCCTTTTGGCAGTTGGCAAATCATATCTGACTCATTCTGATTGGACACTATGTCATCCGATGGCGTCTCTTTTGGACTTGAATTCGGTTCAACTTCATGAACTAGCCCAGCATGTGTTCGTTGCTTTTTTCATGAATAGACAATGAACTCATTGTTATCGACTGTCTGATACTGGATTGGGCGAGGAGGATTACTCAACTCAGCATAAGGGTTCAGTGGTGGTTTCGATTGGGAGAGGAAGACTTGAAGCAAGAGAGAAAGGGTTTGAGTTGAGCGACTCAAGTGTTTGAGGTTCGGTCATGATTTCTATTTCCCTTTCTGTTTCCAAAAACTGGTATTCCTAGATTCTTTTCTCCCCCCTAAATATGGGTTATGGAGTAATAGGCCCGATTTTCAAAGAATGTCACATCCATGGAATTGGAGAGTATCCTAGGAAAATACACTTAGTAGCCCTTGGATCAAGCTTACTTTGGTACTGTTGAGGATTGTGAACAAAGGCTAAACAACAAAAAATTTTGGGTGGTATGGAGGAGATGACCAAAGTCCTAGGTTATGATTTGAGAAAGACTTGACACGATGCTTGAAAATTAAAGATGCGGGAAGGCATTATATTGATACGATAGGTTGCAGTAAGAACAACTTCACCCCCCAAAACTTCGAAACATTGGTGGAAAACAGAAGGGCCCATGAAACTTTTCACATGTTTCTATTCTTCCTCTCAGCTATCCCATTTTGTTGAGGGGTATCAATGCAATAACTTTGATGAACTATACCCTCTCTTAATAAGTATTCCCTTGGGGAGAATTGAAATAATGTTTAGCGTTGCAAATTTTCAGCATTTGTACTTTGGCATGGAATTGGGTCTGGATTTTGTTATTAAAAATATTGAAAATTTGACCCACTTCTGATTTTTCTTTCATCAAGAATATCCACGAAATTATAGTATGATCATCAACAACAGACACAAACCATTTAGTTCTTGTCATGTTCTTTGTTTTAGATAGTTCCCAAACATCACTATATATCATGGAGAAGGGGTGAGATGATTTGTGTGGTTGAATTGGATAGGAATTAATTAATTAATTAATTTGTGTACTTGAGTAATTGACAAATTTCACACTGAAAACATCAAGATTTTTATTTAATAATGATGGAAAGAGTTTTTTGAGATACAAGAAACAAGGATGGCCTCGATGACAGTGCCACAACATAACATCACTATCTTTATTAGAACGAAAAATAAACAGAAACCTGTTTCCACAAACTATTGTTTGAGGTTATCTTTCGAGATAATCAGTAACTTTGAAGATATAGAGTCCCGAACACATCTCAGCGTTGCCAATCATCTTCCTCGAATCCAAATCCCCAAAAACTCAATGGTTGGGGAAAATTTTAGAACAATTCTTTCCATTAGTGAGTTTGCTAATAGATAATAAATTGCAGTCCAAGTTTGGAACTAAAAGGACATACTCAATAGTTAGGTCTTTAGAAATAAAAACAAAACATGTACCATCCACCCTTGATAGAGAACCATTATCTATACAAACAGTAAAATTTTTAGAACAAGGCTTATAATTTTGAAAAATTATGGCATCACCAGTCATGTGATTAGAAGATCCAGAGTCAACAATCTACGGACTTAAATTTTATTTCTTTACTTTTAGGGCAGTAAGAAAATTACATATTTGAGCTAAGGATTTAGACCCAATGATATTATTGGAGGAATTAAAACTTTGTTGGGACTGGATGATTTTTTCATAAGAGCTCCATTTTCTCTTTGTTGAATGGGCTCGAATCCTGGGTTGTCTTCTACATTGACATGATGTCCTCAGCTTTATCTATTAGTTTGGGGCTGGTTTTCCATGGATTTTCCATCATGTGTCCTTTTCGTGACCCGATTTTCAGTAGTGATCACACTAAGTTCTCCCTTTCCTTGGCTTGCTATCATTAGAAGGAAAACCAGCGTGATCCTCAAGCTGATAGGGCTAAACTCTCGGTGACAGGTTGGCTGGTTTGTGACCCCAGCATGACTTTCTTCCTTCTCTCTTCTCGGCGCACTTCTGAGATAAATTCTCAACTATTGGGTAAAGGTTTAGTTCCCAATATTTTGCCTCGAACTTCCTCCATATTTTTATTTAGACCCAATAAAAAATTGTACATCCATTTATTCTCAACGATCTTCTTGTATTGGATGGCATCCGTTGGGCAATCCCATTTGGTGGCTTCAAACATGTCCAACTATTTCCAATAGCGAGTTAGGAGAATGAAATATTAATTGACATTAATATCACCTTGATGTAAATCATGAAGGGTCCCTTCTATCTCAAATGCCTCTGTTGTGTTTCTTTATCGAAACAATTCTTTCTTGTATCATCCCAGATTTCTTGCGATGTTTCATAAAGCATAAAATTCTCCTCTATGTCGTTGTTCATTGAATTAATTAAATAAGAAATAAAAACGCTATTCTCAGTCTTACATCCTCTGAATTCGAATCATGTTTTGTTGGTTCAGGCTCTGCATCAGTGAGGTAGTCATCCTTACCTTTACCACATATGAACATCATGACCGAGGGCACTCCCATTCTGTTTGTGCCCTATAATGATAAGAGCAAAATTATCTGATTCTTCATTGCTGTTCGGAATAGGAGCTTCTCGAGAGGAGGTGACTTCGGTGGGACTGGACTCATTTATTCTAGATGTGACTGTGTCGTTCCTTGCCATGAGAACAGACTTATACATGAAAAACAAAAACTCGAAGAAGGGCTGATGGAAAATTGGTTAGTTAGAAGAAGATTTTGCCAACCTCTAAAGTGCACCAACGAAGGTTTTTGCCTTAGGTAGAGAAGCAGACCAGGTTCAGAACATGGTGCTTGTTGTTTGGACTTGAATTCGGTTCAGCTTCATGAACTAGCCCAGGATGTGTTTATTGTTTTTTTCATGAATAGACAATGAACTCATTGTTATCGACTGTTTGATATTGGATTGGGCGAGGAGGAGTACTCAACTCAGCATAAGGGTTCAGTGGTGGTTTCGATTGGGAGAGGAAGACTTGAAGCAAGAGAGAAAGGGTTTGAGTTGAGGGACACAAGTGTTTGAGGTTCGGTCATGATTTCTATTTTCCTTTCTGTTTCCAAAAACTGGTATTCCTGGATTCTATTCTCCCCCTAAATATGGGTTTTGGAGTAATAGGCCCGATTTTCAAAGAATGTCACATCCATGGAATTGCAGAATTTTTTTTGTGACGGGATAGTAACACTTATAGCCCTTTTATTTTGGAGAGTATCCTAGGAAAATACACTTAGTAGCCCTTGGATCAAGCTTACTTTGGTACTGTTGAGGATTGTGAACAAAGGCTAAACAACAAAAAACTTTGGGTGGTATGGAGGAGATGATAAGAGTCCTAGGTTATGATTTGAGAAAGACTTGACACGATGCTTGAAAATTAGAGACGTGGGAAGTCATTCTATTGATATGATAGGTTGCAGTAAGAACAACTTCACCCCCCAAAACTTCGAAACATTGGTGGAAAACAGAAGGGGCCATGAAACTTCTCACGTGTCTATTCTTCCTCTCAGCTATCCCATTTTTGTTGAGGGGTATCAATGCAATAACTTTGATGAACTACACCCTCTCTTAATAACAAATTCCTTAGGAGAGAATTGAAATAATGTTTAGCATTGCAAATTTTCAACATTTGTACTTTGGCATGGAATTGGGTCTGGATTTTGTTATTAAAATTTTTGAAAATTTGACGCACTTGTGATTTGTCTTCCATAAAGAATATCCACTAAATTATAGTATGATCATCAACAAAAGACGCAAACCATTTAGTTCTTGTCATGTTTTTTATTTTAGATAGTTCCCAAACATCACTATATATCATGGAGAAGGGGTGAGATGATTTGTGTGGTTGAATTGGATAGGAATTATAACCATGCTTGAATAATTGACAAATTTCACACTGAAAAACATCAACGACAATGACACAACATAACATCACTATCTTTATTAGAACGAAAAATAAACAGAAACCTGTTTCCACAAACTATTGTTTGAGGTTATCTTTCGAGATAATCAGTAACTTTGAAAATATAGAGTCCCGAACACATCTCAGCGTTGCCAATCATCTTCCTCGAATCCAAATCCCAAAAAACACAATGGTTGGGGAAAAATTTCCATCATTCTAACCAAGTTTCAAACAACATGCAACAAAATTTAACTTTTCAAAAACCTCACAACATTCAAAAGCGTCACTGAAATAAATCGACAAGACCACAAAATGCAATATAATTTAGAATTTAAAACACACATAGATATGTAAAACGTAGAGATCAAAGACAATCTCATTTATTCATTAATAAAACTCCAACATTATTCTGTAATTGACATCAAACTATGGGAGGAAAGGCTTGGACATGGTTGAGACGTGATCACAAAAGCCACGGAGAATATTCCCTTCTTTGGCTGTGAATCCGATGGAACCAAGCAAGGTAGGCCAGCAATCACGTTGGATGGTCTGAATTGTGTTGCAACATCCCGCCCCAACATTTGTCTCTCCACTCATGAAAAATAGTATGAGCTCGCTCGAACATGCATGAAGCTGAAACAAAGAGCCCCAACAGTTAGACAAACCTTGTTGGTCGAGCTTCAGCCGAGCAGCGAGGGTTGAGGTTGCGCCATAGGGTCGCCCCATGACCACGGACCCCATGAGAAAGGCAACAAACAAAGTGAGAACAAGCTTCAAAGTGGAAGACATGTTTGAGAGATTGAAATAGAGGGCGATGGTGTGGAGTTTTTACCTAGAAATTGTTTGATATATATAGGGGAAATTTTGGAGGTTAAGGGACATGTAGCATTTAAGCGAGGTAAACGAAGGATTTTTCACCTATTAATTGGTGTGAGGTGAAGAGTTTTCTTTTCTCCCACGCACACGAAATAACTCTTAGATGCCAATATTGTGTTTTGATCAAATCATTTTTATTAAGTTATAGAGAAATAAGGTGGACAAACTTCTAAAAAAAAATTATAAAAGTATTTTTCTTTACTTTACACACGTTGCTGATATTTATGTTGTATTTAGATTAAGGGAAAAAATAACTTTTAAAATCAGCTTGTTCTCGTTTTATTCAGCGCAAAAAATAAGATGTTTCGTTTTAAAAGACCCATGTAACACCCCGCCTAATAAGATACCGGGCGATCACTCCAATATTATATTAAAACAAGAGTCTCATATGGGTCATTCTTAGCATCACTGTCGAAAATCCATTTAATTACTAATATCCTATTAGGTGAGCGTTGAAAAACTTTTACCTAACTACTCTTTTTAACGATCAAAATAAAACATCCACAATTAAATGCGTAAATGAGCTGAAATGAAAATGAAATAAATTAAAATAACCGAACACTCGGTCCAAATTATACAACCATATCGAATATCGTGCGAATAGTAAATAAAATCAGTTGGACCATTGGCCCGAATGTTTGTACATTATCTCCTATCTAGAGTGCAAGGAAAGAAGCGTATACCGATAACCCGCAAGCATCCACAGCTGCTGCAGCAGACGTCTGACTCGAAAGAATTTCCATCCAGGCGTCCCTGTGTCTGGACACCTATATATATAATATATAGAAGGAAAGGAGAGTAGATAAAACGGGTCAGAGCCCGAATGTGTGAAAATATTTTGCAAGTGCATAAATGCTTTATTTTCAAAAAAATAGTTTTATCTCATATTTAAATTGGTATCGCACTCCCATGAGATACCCCTCACCTCTCCTCTAGTAGTGCACACCTAATGCACCCTAACACATACCCTAGTCAAGCTACCCTGCTAAACTAGTCTAATACCCAACCACTATCTACCCTAGATAGTCAAACAGATGTACTAAGGGCATAACTTCAATCTAATCTCGACGCCATGCCATGTTCGTGCGCGGGGTGTCTCGCGAAGTGAAATCCATACAAGGAACCCCCCCCCCCCCCGATACACTACTATGCGGCAAGGTCGATCATCGAGATCCATTAGACCCTCGGTACAGAAAGATATATATAATATATATATATATATATACCATAATCATTTATAATAGTAGAGCACTAAGGATTAAACTTCTCCCCAGTCTCGACACAGTGCCATATTCGTGCGTGGGGTGTATCGCGAAGCGAAATCCAAACAAGGAACCCCCCCCCCCCCCCGATACACTACTATGCGGCACGGTCGATCGTCGGGATCCATTAAAGCCTCGGCACTCGATTTGTACATATACATACATCTATAATGTACGTCCGGATAATATCTCCCGGACTGAGGATTTCCAAATCAATTATATCTTTATAATACACATCCGGATCTACCTCCCGGACTGAGGTGTATTCTATACACAAAGTATTTACCAATACTTATCCTTTTCATTTCAAAAACTTCCATTTCCCTTCTCATATCCAGGAAATGTATTTAAAGCTAATTCATTAGCATGAATTGCTTTATCAAAACATATATCTTTTTAAAAGCCAATTTTATTAACATAAAAATGCTTTTCCTTTTTCAATTATCCCATTTCCCTTTTTATACTCAGGAAATGTAATTAAAAGCCATTTTTATTATCATAAAAATGCTTTTACCATATCATATGCTTCCACATCCCTTCTTCTATCCGGGAGTGTTATCGAAGCTAAACATATAATCCATTTCCCTTCCTATATCCAGGAAATGTAATTAAAGCCAATCCATTATCATGAATTGCTTTAATAAAAACGCGTTCTAAGACCGCCCGTCCGGATTTCTCCACTGTGCGCGCCCCTAAATGGCTATCATCTTCCAGGGCCTATCATAAGACAACCTGGGATCCTACATCCAAAGACGTCGGGAAGCGACCATGTGCCTGCGGGATAGACAAGACCACACCCGGAATCTCCTAACCAACGTAGAAAAATATAACAACAAACGCCCACATGGCCTATAGGACTATATCCACCCTGCATTCATTAGCCAGGAGGCTTCACCATACGAACGCGACTTCCCTTATGATAGCGATTTAGAGAGGTGTGTAAACCATATTTTATCAATTATGAAAATCATTTATTTACCATTTTGAAAATATTCATTTTTATATTTTCAAAATCATTTCCATCATAATATATATATACCTAAAACACACAGTATATACATATCCTATATATTCTTCCTAGAATATATATATAAACGGCCATAGTGGCCTATAGCATCTAACGATGACCATAATCCCAAAGATTCCCTCCAGGAATCATAATCATGCATTGATATTAGCATGATTCTAAATCCAAAGTATTTCATACTTTAATTATCACTATATATCTCAATCCTATCTAGGGATTATTGGATATCTCTAATGATACCCTTCACTTTAAGTGAAATCGACAAATATCTATATTCCCAAATTATCCTAATTATCTCCTAGGATATACTTAACGATAATCGATATAATTATGCTTTCTATAAGCATAATTATATAGGCCTATATGCCTGCGAGAATTATCCTCGGGATTTATCTCACCCGAACAACCTTAATTCAGTGGGTTAAGGATTTCATTTCCTTGAACCCCAAGACTATACCTAGTCCAATTAATCATTTAGAAGTCCCCAATTTGATTTAGGAACCCTAATCCATTAATTTCTACAACTATCCTATTTTCCTCGAAAATATAAATTTAGGGTTATATACTTAAAACCCTTACTTTACCCTCCTAAATTGCCTCAATTTATGGACCATAAAGTCCTAAGAAGTCCTCTAGGTTATCACCTAATTAACCTCAAAGCAAGATGAAATGGAATCTATCCCATCCAAATCACCCTAAGAAAAATTGTCAACTTTCAGCAGAGGTCGATCGATCGACCCCTTGCCGTCGATCGATCGAAGGCTTCGATCGATCGATCCCCCAGGCTCGATCGATCGATCCCCCAGGCTCGATCGATCGATCAAGTCGGGCAGCTTCTTCTCCGAGAAGCTGTTTCGGCCATGGAAGCTTCCTCCAAGCTTCCATCTCCTCACCCAACGGCCTACAACTTCTACCAACAACAAATACACCTATAATACGGGTCCTAAACGTCCTAGAACCCGGAATCACCCAATATTTTTGGTTAATTTCTAAAAATCTCCAATTTACCAATTTTAGGGGTTTATTCGTTTTATCTCCCAAAAAACCGTTTTATCCACGAATACCCAACCCAAAATCGCTAGGGTTTGTTATACCAACAATGATATGAGATATTTATGCTCAAAAATAAATAAAGCAAGTAAACACTTGCCTCGTGGATAAAATCCGACGTCCTCGAGCCGAATCCCGCGGAGGCCGGCTGGAATCTCCCCCTTTTTCCTCTTTTCTTCCCTCTCTCTCTCTTCCCTCTCTTCTTCCTTCTTTCTCTTCTCTCTTCCTCTATATATAGAGAGAAAAAGGGTTTTACCCCTAAAAACTCAAAAACGACTCGTTTACTCAATTACGAGCCTACTTAATTCCAAAATTACCCGGAACTCAATTTCGACAATCGGACACTCTTTTTCGACTATCTCGGATATTCCGAGACTCGTGGCGCAGTCGAAATTTCCATCCGAGGTACTTGACCACAAATCACTATTCTAACCCAAAATAATTAAATGCGGCTTTTAACACCAAATCTTAAATCTTTTGTCGCTATACTCCACGGCGACATATAAATAAAATATAGCGACCTATATAGTCCTAAAAGAAATTACGATACCCATCGAAAATCATTAAATCCTCGAAAATCCCAAAAATTACTATTTCGAGAAATTCTCCAAATTCCAAATTATACTTAATTATGGAATTTAATCATCTCCAAATGGTCAGATTATTACATACTCCCCCCTTACAACGGAATTTCGTCCTCGAAATTCAGATACAAGTTACACCCTCTAACTAGGATTACTACAATTCCTAAAACCTCCAGGGAAAGATACTAACCTAATGGTTCCTAACCATACACTATGCGGCTACCGCAATAATAAAGTGACTCTAATACGTCACTTAATACCCATCCTCTAAAATGCCTCTTGGCATGAATTCAACCTTATGTACTACTCCTATCTTAACTAGGCGGTATACCAAACTACCTCACCAAGGTGCCCATACACCTTTCTAACTTGTGCATATCTGCACAAATGTTACGAACGTCTGACACGTAACACTCTCTCCCAATAAGGGTCTCCTTTCCTCGGTGTAATACTCACCTATGGGTCCTCCCAACCCGCGAATTTCAATTCTCCTAACCTCGGCGCTGCTAACTTTAGCGAACCTATATCCTAAAAATGCTACGATCTATGCGTTACCCTACCTACGCGAAACTAATATAATCCTAAGTATGTCCCTAGCGCCCAAGGCCTCTCTCAACTCCCGACAATTGCTTGGTTTCATGTCTGGGACGTCTCGCCAAGGCGAAATCCAAACAAGGAACCCTCCCATTACACTACTCCCTCGCGTAGTCGGTCATCGAGATATAACGACCCAAGGCAAACAAGCGGGACGTCCTAAATCCTACTATGCTAGCCTATGAACGCATTCCTACTATCTTATCCTTCCGCCCATACAGAAGGAAACCTAACTAATCAAAGTGCCTACTCTTTGTAGGAACACTATGTACATCACCCCGATCACAGATTTTCTCTAAATTTGCCTTCTTATAAAGGCCTGGCAATCATCCTCAAATCAAATTCTCTAAGTCCTAATCCACCCAACTACTTGTGGCGAGAGGACCACTTGAGTGCTTTTCCATAGCACAATATTTCCATAAGCATACCATCATCATAGGGCTCGTAGTCTATAGTGGTTCATCCACACTATAAGACTAACCCACATCCTTGCATCCCATAAAATCTCTCCATGCCCGGCGCCGTTAAGAGTCATGTGTGGAGTGTCTCGCAAAGCGAAATCCAAACAAGGAACCCCTCCACACATTAACACTTGACTTCGTTGGTCACGGAGTCCCGTTATTTCAGACATGCAACCGGGATAATCCTATCCCTTATCAACAAAAGGTGGTCTGAACTCCTATCTCTAACTAAGAGTCACACCACCCAGCGCTCATACTATTTCTAAGTTCTTGCGCAAACCAATACTGAGCTAAATCTTACAGCTCAACAACGATCCTGTGGGCCTTAAATTATATCTATAAGGTTGCCACATATACCAACCAAAATAAGGAAACCTCTACTCATCGAGGTTCTATCAATCCATAATAACAAAAGGGTACTCAACCTGTATCCAGGTGAGACACCGCAACCACCGTCTGTTCCCTCCAGGAACTGCAGACACAATAGACTTGCCATCATTAGCCTGCTATCGCTCCGATATACCATATACCTTATACGTATATATACAAAATCTAATCACCCTCCTCTATGGTGAGTGAAAGAAAAGAAAATTCCGCTATCGAAAAACACACAAGCCTACATTATGTTATCGAGACCGAAACAAAACTCATATTACACACACGAGTCTAAGGGCTATCGAACACAACAACTTCATCTAGCCACACCTCTTAGCAAAATTTCTTAACTCTAGGCCCCATCCGGGCACCCTAACCTTGTCCTTTATTCCTATCGAAAAAGACTATTCGTGTGGCTCCACACTCCACAACACTATTTCCATCATTGGACTTCCTGACCATCACAGAGTTGTCAGCACTATCTGACTCTATAGCCTTGCTCCTTACAAACACCTTATTAATCCTCTTAACTCCTTCGCTAAAAGGAAATTCCACCACTGGTTCCAACAATCCTTCCTCCTTCCTGCAGAATTATGGGGACTCACGGTTAAAACTATCCGTAAGATCCCTTTGGAATCCTTATCTCCACAGGGTAATTCAACTTGAGTACCACCTTCTATCACAGTAGTACTTGGGTGCTCATAACTACTATACTTTAGTAGTCGTTGCAACAATCCTTAGCAATTTGCCACAAGGAGATTGGCCTCTACTAAGTTCCTCGTCCCCATCTTCTACCAGCTCCCCCAGCTAAGCTCCAACTCCTGCTGCCCTCCGAGCTCCGCACACGATTCTCAATGAGCGCGCAAAAGATTTCTATAATCTTCTAATTTGGCAGGAGAACGAAATCTCACAAGAGAAATCAACAATCCAAATCCTGGGGCTTTATAAAAAAAATCGAGAGCAACGCTGAAAGCGTAGTACGTCGGCACAGATTCCTAAGGACACTAGAAGCTGATGCTCTGATACCATCTGTAACACCCCGCCTAATAAGATACCGGGCGATCACTCCAATATTATATTAAAACAGGAGTCTCATATGGGTCATTCTTAGCATCACTGTCGAAAATCCATTTAATTACTAATATCCTATTAGGTGAGCGTTAAAAAACTTTTACCTAACTACTCTTTTTAACGATCAAAATAAAACATCCACAGTTAAATGCGTAAATGAGCTGAAATGAAAATGAAATAAATCAAAATAACCGAACACTCGGTCCAAATTATACAACCATATCGAATATCGTGCGAATAGTAAATAAAATCAGTTGGACCATTGGCCCGAATGTTTGTACATTATCTCCTATATAGAGTGCAAGGAAAGAAGCGTCTACCGATAACCCGCAAGCATCCACAGCTGCTGCAGCAGACGTCTGACTCGAAAGAATTTCCATCCAGGCGTCCCTGTGTCTGGACACCTATATATATATATAATATATAGAAGGAAAGGAGAGTAGATAAAACGGGTCAGAGCCCGAATGTTTGAAAATATTTTGCAAGTGCATAAATGCTTTATTTTCAGAAAAATAGTTTTATCTCATATTTAAATTGGTATCGCACTCCCATGAGATACCCCTCACCTCTCCTCTAGTAGTGCACACCTAACGCACCCTAACACATACCCTAGTCAAGCTACCCTGCTAAACTAGTCTAATACTCAACCACTATCTACCCTAGATAGTTAAACAGATGTACTAAGGGCATAACTTCAATCTAATCTCGACGCTATGCCATGTGCGTGCATCGGGTGTCTCACGAAGCGAAATCCAAACAAGGAACCCCCTGATACACTACTATGCGGCAAGGTCGATCGTCGAGATCCATTAGACCCTCGGCAAAGAAAGATATATATATAATATATATATATATATATATATATATATATACCATAAACAATTATAATAGTAGAGCACTAAGTATTAAACTTCTCCCCAGTCTCGACACAGTGCCATATTCGTGTGTGGGGTGTCTCGCGAAGCGAAATCCAAACAAGGAACCCCCCCCCCCGATACACTACTATGCGTCACGGTCGATCGTCGGGATCCATTAGACCCTCGGCACTCGATTTATACATATACATACATCTATAATGTATGTCCGGATAATATCTCCCGGACTGAGGATTTCCAAATCAATTATAGCTTTATAATACACATCCGGATCTACCTCCCGGACTAAGGTGTATTCTATACACAAAGTATTTACCAATACTTATCCTTTTCATTTCAAAAACTTCTATTTCCGTTCTCATATCCAGGAAATGTATGTAAAGCCAATTCATTAGCATGAATTGCTTTATCAAAACATATATCTTTTTAAAAGCCAATTTTATTAACATAAAAATGCTTTTCCTTTTTCAATTATCCCATTTCCCTTTTTATACTCAGGAAATGTAATTAAAAGTCATTTTTATTATCATAAAAATGCTTTTACCATATCATACGCTTCCACATCCCTTCTTCCATCCGGGAGTGTTACCGAAGCTAAACATATAATCCATTTCCCTTCCTATATCCAGGAAATGTAATTAAAGCCAATCCATTATCATGAATTGCTTTAATAAAAACGCGTTCTAAGACCGACCGTCCGGATTTCTCCACTGTGCGCGCCCCTAAATGGCTATCATCTTCCAGGGCCTATCATAAGACAACCTGGGATCCTACATCGCAAGACGTGGGGAAGTGACCATGTGCCTGCGGGATAGTAAAGACCACACTCGGAATCTCCTAACCAGCGCAGAAAAATATAACAACAAACGCTCACATGGCCTATAGGACTATATCCACCCTGCATTCATTAGCCAGGGGGCTTCACCATACGAACGCGACTTCCCTTATGATAGCGATTTAGAGAGGTGTGTAAACCATATTTTATCAATTATGAAAATCATTTATTTACCATTTTGAAAATATTCATTTTTATATTTTCAAAATCATTTTCATCATAATATATATATACCTAAAACACACAGTATATACATATCCTATATATTCTTCCTAGAATATATATATAAACGGACATAGTGGCCTATAGCATCTAACGATGACCATAATCCCAAAGATTCCCTCCAGGAATCATAATCATGCATTGATATTAGCATGATTCTAAATCCAAAGTATTTCATACTTTAATTATCACTATATATCTCAATCCTATCTAGGGATTATTGGATATCTCTAATGATACCCTTCACTTTAAGTGAAATTGACAAATATCTATATTCCCAAATTATCCTAATTATCTCCTAGGATATACTTAACGATAATCGATATAATTATGCTTTCTAGAAGCATAATTATATAGGCCTATATGCCTGCGAGAATTATCCTCGGGATTTATCTCACCCGAACAACCTTAATTCAGTGGGTTAAGGATTTCATTTCCTTGAACCCCAAGACTATACCTAGTCCAATTAATCATTTAGAAGTCCCCAATTTGATTTAGGAACCCTAATCCATTAATTTCTACAACTATCCTATTTTCCTCGAAAATATAAATTAAGGGTTATATACTTAAAACCCTTACTTTACCCTCCTAAATTGCCTCAATTTATGGACCATAAAGTCCTAAGAAGTCCTCTAGGTTATCACCTAATTAACCTCAAAACAAGATGAAATGGAATCTATCCCATCCAAATCACCCTAAGAAAAATTATCAACTTTCAGCAGAGGTCGATCGATCGGCCCCTTGCCGTCGATCGATCGAAGGCTTCGATCGATCGATCCCCCAGGCTCGATCGATCGATCAAGTCGGGCAGCTTCTTCTCCGAGAAGCTGTTTCGGCCATGGAAGCTTCCTCCAAGCTTCCATATCCTCACCCAATGGCCTACAACTTCTACCAACAACAAATACACCTATAATATGGGTCCTAAACGTCCTTGAACCCGGAATCACCCAATATTTTTGGTTAATTTCTAAAAATCTCCAATTTACCAATTTTAGGGGTTTATTCGTTTTATCTCCCGAAAACCCGTTTTATCCACGAATACCCAACCCAAAATCGTTAGGGTTTGTTATACCAACAATGATATGAGATATTTATGCTCAAAAATAAATAAAGCAAGTAAACACTTGCCTCGTGGATAAAATCCGACGTCCTCGAGCCGAATCCCGCGGAGGCCGGCCGGAATCTCCCCCTTTTTCCTCTTTTCT
Organism: Sambucus nigra; assembly: GCA_949130495.1. Lineage (NCBI taxonomy): Eukaryota > Viridiplantae > Streptophyta > Magnoliopsida > Dipsacales > Adoxaceae > Sambucus > Sambucus nigra. Next base: position 213,410,649 of record OX422214.1, on the reverse strand, counting down.
TCCCTCTCTCTCTCTTCCCTCTCTTCTTCCTTCTTTCTCTTCTCTCTTCCTCTATATATAGAGAGAAAAAGGGTTTTACCCCTAAAAAACCCAAAAACGACTCGTTTACTCAATTACGAGCCTATTTAATTCCAAAATTACCCGGAACTCAATTTCGACAATCGGACACTCTTTTCCGACTATCTCAGACATTCCGAGACTCGTGGCGCATTCGAAATTTCCATCCGTGGTACTTGACCGCAAATCACTATTCTAACCCAAAATAATTAAATGCGGCTTTCAACACCAAATCTTAAATCTTTTGTCACTATACTCCACGGTGACATATAAATAAAATATAGCGACCTATATAGTCCCAAAAGAAATTACGATACCCATCGAAAATCATTAAATCCTCGAAAATCCCAAAAATTACTATTTCGAGAAATTCTCCAAATTCCAAATTATACTTAATTATGGAATTTAATCATCTCCAAAAGGTCGGGTTATTACAACCCATTGCAATAAGTTAGGGAAACCAACAATTTTAAAATGATAATTAGCTTTAAGACAAAAAAGTTTTTTCTAGTATTTTTGTAATAGCAACAAAAGTTGACTATATGATTTACCCGATTTAGGGTCCATCTGGGTCAAATTATTTCAAGACCAATTGAACTAGAGGTTTTGCTTACAATCTTTTTTAAGTAAAATTAAAATATGGTTTAATTCAATTAAAGGTAACATTATTATTTTTTTCACCCAAGGAAACAAATATTCTTAGTTAAATAGAAAATAAATCTTCAAGTTTAGCGTGGTTTCCAATATGATCTTTAAAGTTTTAATTGTTTTAATTTAAATAAGTCATGCAATGATAACCTTAATGTGAAAGTCATCCAAATAAATTAACTAAATTGTATTGTGTCACCATAAGTAACAAATGATGTAGCCTTTTTTTTTAACAAATGATGCAGCTAACACTTCCAAAGTATCGAACTATTTTATGTGATGTATATTTTTCCCCCTTCTTTAATTTCTTATAATAATTGTATGAAAATTTTAAAAACTAAAACTTAACGTTTGAGGCCAATCTCAATTCAACTTCTGATGTTTCAATTCAAAAACATTCTATTAGTGTTTTAATGTTAACCATAAGTATAACTCCGATTGAAGAACCAAAAAGAATGAGTGATTACTTTCCCCCTGTCCAACCATACATAGTGGTAGAGTCACAGTGTCGCCGCGGGGGGCTAGTGCTCAATCCGGGATTTGAAAAATAAATTGTATATATACTAACTCAATCCAAACTCTATCTAGGTGTACAAAATCAGGAGAACTTCAATGTTATTTAGTATTTGTGAAGGGATCTTTTTGATACAATAGTATATATTTTTTTTATCTCTACTAACCGTGTTACTTTCTATATCTCAATCATTTCAACTAACATTTTTATATTACAAGTGAGTAATAAACAACAATTGAGTAACAGCCAAAACAATGTGTACCTTAGAGTCCCATATTCATTTTTGAAATTTAACGATTTATAGTATATTTGTAACTAACTTGAGGGGAAAAATATAGGTACCATAATTTGTTTACACTTTGACTCAATTAAAATTTGATTGTGATATTAATTCAGTTAATAATATTTGATTTAATACTTTTGAAAATGTTAAAATAAATCTAAAAAGTTCATATCAGGGGCTCCCGCCCCCGAACCTCCATCAATTTTAAAAAACTTTGCATTTTCAAGTTCGTCGAGTGAGCCACCCAATGACATTTCTTGGCTCCGCCACTGCCAGACATGAGTCAAACGTCGTGCCATTTTTCCATCAACAAATCCTAATTATGTCGTACAAAATTTTATTTCAAAATGTTACACGTATAAGTTCAAATCAAAAGTTAGGATTTAATTCATAATATGGTTTTGCAAGAAATGGACATGAATCTATTTGTGAAGAGATGGCAGTGGTAAGACGACTAAGTAATAATCTAGCAAGGAGTTTAGAGGTGCCAAAACTTTGGGTATTTATCCAATTCATCTCATTTTTCTCCTTTTTGTAATCGTCAAGCAACATGTCTAATTTGCATAAAAACAGAAAACACATTAAAATAAACCATAATATGTTTTTTTGGGTTTTAGGATATTAGAAGGCAAAGAGAATTCATATTCAATTATTGAAATATCTAATTGTAGAAAACTAACAAACACGATGGATTATATTAAGTCTAGAGTTGGATGTTCTTTTCACGAGAAAGAATTTGACATTGCAAGAAATTTGGGCTAAAGTGGAAAAAGAAAGTTGTCATCAAATCTTTAAAATTTACCACTAAATAGATTTAGTGATGACTTTTGTTCTTCCCAGGCAGTAATCGGTGTAGGTTAGTTGCGAAATTTAGATTGTGACGGGAAGTAAAAATCGTCGCTAATAAAAAGCCCTATTAGTGACAAACATCAAGTTATCACAACATTTTTGGTATTACTCATGAATAATGTCGGCACCAAATGACCTTTTGTCACTAAGAGGAGTAAAATTGTGAAAAAAACATACTTAAATACATGTTATTGTTGTTGCACTCGTATATTAGTGACAACGTTAAATCATCACTGACAATCATGTATTAGTCACAAGATTTACATTTTCACTATATTAGTTTTATTGTTAAAATAAATTTGACTGACTTCTTCTATTATTTCGCTAGTTTTTTGTGATACTTCAAGATTGTGACTAATGTGACAAGTTTTATCTTGTCACTAATCACAAAATTCATTTTTAAAATTTTTAATTACACAATGAAATTTGAAAATATTATATTACATAAAGAGAATCTAGTACATTGTTTTCCAATCCCAACAAAAAAATAATAGATTAATCACCACTATTTCGAACAAAAACTAGTTTTTCACTATTTACCCAACGAAAACTACTGCCAAGATTTTTAGCATAAATATTAAACTAATTTTCTACATTACTTATATATATATATATATATATATATATATATATATATATATATATATATAAAAATGTGATATTCAAGCACTTATTGTTGAAATGATATTCGACACACGCCAAAAGCATTGCATATGTGTACGCACGAATAAATAATAACCAATACAATCTATGACTCGAATGGGTGGTTTATTTATCAAATAATAAGCACACTTTTTATATAAACACAACCATTCCAAAAAGAAACGACATTTGATGACTCAACCATTCATGATATCCATTTTCTTTTCACAATGAATATGAAAATATTTAAATATTTTATCTCCCAATTAAATTGTTATATTACATTATTGATTTAACGCCAACACAACTACCAACTGTACTCATCATCGCCAACTACATCCACCACTACTACTCTTTGGCTAGCCATTAGCTTTCGATGCCACCATTGACAACCACCAACTTAACCGCCATTCGAGTGTCACCAACAACCATCAATTCCAGCAATACGTTAGAGAGATAATATATATATATATATATATATATATATATATACAGAGAGAGAGAGAGAGAGAGAGAGAGAGAGAGAGAGAGAGAGAGAGACTTTAGGGAGGAATAAATATGTGAAATGTTGGCTAAGAATTATCCAACCCACGAATTTAACTGCAACAAGGAGACTTTTACTGCAACGAAGCTTATCACAGAATGGTACAATGCTTTGAGGATGTCTGGATTGGTGCTAATAATTCCACCCAAAAATATCTCCAAAACACCACAAATAAATTAAATATATACTTCACTAATAACACCCAAAAGTGTTGTACGTTTTTATTTATTAAAAATATCTAAAACACCCCTAAATAAAGGGCAAACCCAGTGCACGAGGCTCCCGCCACTGCGGGGTACTGGGGGATTGGATGTAAGCAGTCTTACCCCTGCATACGCAAAAAGGCTATTTCTGTGACTCAAACCCGTGACCTCCAGGTCGTAATGGGGACAACCTTATCGCTGCACCCTGGTTCACCCCTAAAACACCCCTGAATAATAATAAGAAAATTAGCATACATGGTTAACGAAATCCAAACTCTTCACATTCCAAAGTCTTCACATCCCACCGAACCAAACACTTCCATGGTTAAACCTAGCCATTTTTCACCCTCTTTATTTATGCAAAAAGCATGGTTTTTGTTAATTTTTTGTGTGTTATTGTGGGATTTTTTAATACAGAAAAAGTGGTTGGAAAAGGATACATTGCCATGGGTGAAGTAAAAAAGTTATTTTGAAACTTCTCAAAAGTTGAACATCCATTGTTCCTTAGATAAATTTGAGGTATTAAGACACCTCTACATACTTTTTATTGTCTAAACCTACTGGATATAGTTTACCTATGGTCGTCTGTCGATGTGGCAAAAACTTTAACAACGCGGATATGTATTGGGAGCAAAAAAGAACAATTTGGAGGTGGCATCTTTTTTTTTTAATGGTGGCGGGCAATATTGACTACCAGTAACTTACACTTGAAGGCATATAACTCTGCCAAATAGTAACTTACACTTAAAGATATAAATCCCCTTGCTTATCTAGAATCTGTTGGCACTATATGTACTGTCTTCAATTTCGATCAACTAAATGGTCATCTCAATCTGAATTTGATTCTGAATGGCAGTACCAACATCATTTTGTGTTTCTCGATTGCCAATGCTAGTTTAAATGGCTTATCTTTTATGTAGGAGGATGATGAAGAAGAGGACGATGACGACGAATCACAGGTGTATTCTACATCATGTACTTATCTTCTCATAGTGCCATATTTAATTATGCATGGTGTTTTAGTATATTAGTCTTGCATTTTCGTTATGTATATAATTTAGGAATGAGGTTATTTCCATGTTGCTACATTATAAAACTGTAATGGCGACGTACTCCAATAGACGATGAGTCACTTTAGATTACACATTTATGATTACATGTGTGTCAATGGCATGAGAATGTACTAGTCTTTGTGTTATTTACTCATTTATGATTACACATTTACTAAGGTTGATTTTGTTCAAAAGGTTCTTATTGGAAAATATGAAGATTAATTTTGGGAGAATGAAGTCTACTTTTGCAAGGAATATAATGAAGACTACTTTTGGGAGAATAATATGTGTTGAACTTTATTGATGTTAGACTTCGTTTCAATTTTTTGGTTCAAAGCTAGATGGTTTATTTTGTAATACATTTTATTTTGGGAATTTTAATGGTTATGAAGGAAATATAATTTTGAATCGGTTTATTATCATCGAAATGTAGTGTCATTCATTATGTCACGTGTGTTTTTTAATTATGTTTTGAGTGAAATTTGTGGTCATTGGTTCTGCATTGCAATTGGTTCAGCACACGAGTTATTACTAGTTTATTCATATCTATTTGTTTAATGAGAAACTAATTTTTTTTAAATATAATGATATCATTAAGGTACTTTAACCGTTACAAACAAAAACATCTGTTACAAATATATGACACTCCAGTCCGTTACAATGTATTTTGTAACGGTTTTATCCGTTAAAAATTCTATATTCGTAACGGGTCATAACCATTACAATTTAGTAAATCTATTACTAATACATGTGATGTGTACTGATGCCAAATCTGTTACAAAATAAATTGCTACGGTTCAAATCTGTTACAAATATTAAATTTGTAACGTATTTTATCTGTTACAAATTTCGTTATTAAAATAAATAACGCCAATTTTCTAACGGATTTAATCTGTTACCAATATTTTTTGTAATGTTTTTGCCCGTTACAATTGGCTTATTTTTGTGTACTGTTTGTGGAATATTCTTTTCCCATATATGTTTCCACTCATTATGCCAGGGGAGGTTCAGGTCCCTGCCTACTTTCTTTGTATAGTTGGCGATTCTTTATTAAAAATAGTTTTTTGTAAAAAAATATATTTTTTTACTAAAAATATAAAAAAAAATAGTTATTTTTCAAATATACTTATTTTAATTGAAGGTAAAAAAGTAAAAATTTAAATTTTATAAATGTAAAGGTAAGATTGGTATTTAAAATAAAAATGGAGTGAGAGTAAATGTAAGGGTATAATTGGTATTGAAAATAAAAAAAAGGAGTGTTAGAAGATTATGGGGAGTGCCAATAGCCGACCCCTATTTTCTAATGTGAATAGGTTCGATTTTGAACAATTGGGATATAATAGGTTATAATTGGGATATAGTAGGTTATAATTGATGTTGAATGCTTTACTCAGTTGCTTTACATTGTGTAGTGATGATGTTCCACAACATAATTTAAACTACACCTTCATAAGAGACAACCTGTTTTGTTAAGTGCGTATATTCACACTTTTTTTACAGCATTAGTAAAATAGTTGTTTTACACAATAGTGTTTGTATAATTAATTCTAACATCCATTATACCTTCCAATATAAAATACTCTTTTATAGTGTCACTGAACAAATTATCAAAAAAAATTAAAGAGTCAAAAGATTAAAAAAATTAAATACTTTTTTATAATGTCATTAAAAATTAAAATACTCTTTTATAATGTCATTAAAAAAAATAAAAAAAAATTATCACTATAGATCTGAAGAAAAGTAAAAAACAAAAGTAGTATACCCAATGTAAAAAAAGGGAAAAAAACAATGAGTTCCCTGTGTAATTAGCTAACAGCTATCTCAAGCTCCCTTCGCAATGTTTTTTTATTACCCACATAAAGTTTTATCAAAATCAAGAGGAAACTATTAGAAAAATTAACCGGATCTCTGCTTGGAATCGAATCTGAACCGAATCTCTGCAAGAAAATGAGAAATATATGATGATACCAAAGAAAAAACACAATTTTTTGACATGGGAGAGGCTTGAGGTTCTTGACATGGTAACAATAATCGCCAAAAAAACATTTATTGCACATTAATAAATGTGTAGACTCGTACCTTTAAAGCTTCATGTCCACTATATCACACGGATAGTCACAAAGTACATTTTTCTTCCAAAGCAAAGACTTTTTTTTTCCGCTGAATGAAAAGAAGAAGATACATTCACCTTATCTACCTTGGCCCGACAAGGGAGTTGCCGCTGCCTTCTTCGATGGACCGTTAAAAAACCCATAAAGTCCTCCATTTTGGGTACAAATGTTCAAAGACCTCCATTTCTGATCAAGACATTTTTTTAATGAAACCCCCATTTTCGGTCGAAAAGCTGACAGGTCTCGCACAATGAGGTTGGAGTTTGATCTCCGACATACCCAAACCACAAAATCATGTCATTATGAGGTTTAAATATATGGTTGAAACGAAAAAAAACTGGCAACAAATTAGCCCAACTTAAAAACCCACACTTATTGCAAAAATTCATCATGGACTGATATGGGTCACAGAGAGTTTTTTTCCTTCCTCATTGTCAGCCAAAACCATCTCCTATGGAACCTATTGAAAAAGCATATAAAAAACGAATATGAGAGGAAATAATGAAACCAAATTGTAAACACAGTTAATAACTTAAAAGACTAATATAAACACACACACAAAGATTGCCTTAGAAGATATAAATCGTTAGGAGCTATAGCAGATCGTTGAGTGTGAGAAATAAGAGAGAGAAAAAGATATATGGGTTGTGTGTGAATGTGTGTACAAATTTATTAAAGGGGCTTCGGTAGAGTTGAAAAAGGGCTAATAATAAAGGGTTACCCAAATGCCCAAAATTTTGAATTAAAGTGATGTTTCATAAAGAGAAAAAGGAGGGAAACTAAATAATAGATGGGTATATTTGTAAAGATAGAAAGATAACACTTTAGATTGTACCCAAAAATTTAGATTGTACCCAATCTGAGACCTTTAGATTGTAACCAAAAATTTAATCTCAACCGTTGATATTTTGGAACAGTAAAACACCCTCCTCTCATATTGTGTGTGTATATATATATATATATATATATATATTTAGAGAGAGAGAAAGAGAGAGAGCCATCAGTTTGAGGTCCCTAAATGAGGTCCAATTTTTTAAAATAGTAAAAAAAATATTTTAGGACTGATTTTTTTTATGGTTTTTAAACATTTAAGTAGGACCGTAAAAAAAGAATCAACTAAAAATAATTTTGTTTACAATTTTAAAAAAATCGGTCAAACTTTGTTAGTTTTTAACAACTTAAAAACTAACATAGTTTAACCGATTTTTTTAAAATAGCAAAAAAAACTTATTTTGAGCTGATTATTTTTTTATGCTCCTATTGAAATGTTTAAAAACTAATTAAAAAAATCAACTCAAAAATATTTTTTTTACTATTTTGAAAAAATGGGCTTTATTCAGGGTCCTCAAACTGGGACCTCACTTGATCCTTTCCCTATATATATATATATATATATTTATAAATATACATAAAACTTTCATACATACATGATACATGAATGTATACATATATACATACATACGTACATAAAACATACATACATACATACATACATGCATCATAAATTATATACATGTACATTTAATTGCATGTATTTTTATGTTTATTTAATGAGGTGTGTTGGGGAGTTTAATTATATATATATATATATATATATATATATATATATATATATATATATATATATATATATATATATATATTTGTGTGTGTGTGTCTGTGTGTGTGTGTGTGTGTGTGACTATATAATGATATTGCATGTATAAATTATAATAAAATTATATAGATACCTGAATTGATAATATTTGTTAATACATATGTGTTATATGTATATTTTATATTATTCGATATATTAATATGTATATTTTATATTATTCGATATATTAATAATACATGTAGAAAATATACATAAGTATCATGCATCTATTGATAATATTTTTTAACATATGTCTTAGTATATTAGATAATTTAATAATATAAATATACATAAATTTGAGTATATGTATATATATATTTTTTATTTACAGGAATTACACACATATTAATGTAATATGCATTTATATTATATATTAAAGTATAAATGCATTAAAATATTATGAATGAATAATTATGAGTAAAAAAATAAAAAAACAAAAGCTATAAAATAGTATTTTATTATTTTCTGAAAAACTCGATTATAACATAAAAATATTATAATTCGGCATTTTAAAACAGATTGCCAGACGCAATTTTTTATTAAAATTGTAATTAAACACATATAACAAAATTGTAATTACAAACCAAATACGTCCTAAAGGAATTTTCAAAAATTTTAAACATTAAAGGAATTTTGATATATTTTCAACACTTAGATCCACTATTTCTCTTCTTGTACAAGTTCATGCCGGTGGTATAATAAGTGGACCTAATAGTAAATTGTCTTTAAATGTTTAAAAATTATTACCAAGGAACTTAATTATTAATTTGTTCAAAAATATATGTGTTTATTCAAAAAATTGGTACCATTACATATTCAAAGGGGTATGCTATTAAATTATAACAATTTCATAACAAATTTTTTTATATACACACTTTAGTACATGTGGGTTATTAAAAAAATCATTGGAAATAAACACAATATAATGATGAAAATGCATTTACTCATTGAAAACAATAAAAATCTAATGACATTTATAAATTTAAAGTCTTAATTATATACCCCTAAGAGTTATTAATTTACATTAATGTGAAAAAAGTTTTAATATGAAATATAATTTCGTTAAGAAGTGAAGAAATAGATTATATAATATAAAAATTTATTTATAAATGTGTTCCATTGAGACATTTTTAATTCGAAAAATGCATAACAATAAAGACAGTAGACCCACTCCACTCGTGCATTCCTTTGGGTTTTGTCATTTTTCGGAATCCCCAAAAACATAAACAAATAACAATCCAATTTTTCAATTCGGCCATTTTGTATTTTCAAGTTTGAATTTCCCTGTTAGTATCACTTTTACGTTCTTTCTGATTCTTTTGCCGCTCCCCTCTTTCTCTCACTTCCTCTCTTTTTCACAACATAGATTGTAATAAATCAACCACCACAAAAACCTCTATTGTGTAAACGCTTGGAGATCTAAATTTCAGTGTTAAATCTTTTAATTAAACTACCACAAAAACCTTTTAAATTCCAAGGTTTTAAAGATTTTATATTTAAACCTTTCCAGTGTCAAATCTTTATCTATACGAATAGTAATAAAATAGAGTTTAAATCTCATGTGCTTTATTCAGTAGCATTTTTGCTTACAAATCCTTTCAATTAAGTTTTATCTTTGGAGTGAAGTACAAAAAGAACCCCCTAAAATTATAAAACTTTTTTAAAACAAAACAGAAACAACAAAAATAGTGCAAAGTTATAGATTTCCATATGGAGAGACCAACTTTTAAAAAAAAAACCACAATTTTCTAGCCAGGGCAAGTCAAGATTCAATGATGTATTTCAAAAGGTATTCCCAAACCCATTTCCTTATGATATTTTATCATCATTTTTAAGCCACGTGTACAAAAATACCACTAATGACAATTCCACAAAGCTTTTTGTTCTAGGCATGATACAAATCTGATGTGAGTAGGCAACTCGGTGAAACAAAGAAAGGATGTCATGCACAACACAAACAAAACAAGTCGACGTGTCATCACCGACAATCGTAGTTGCATAACAGACCCTTATGATTACCGTGAACTTGTTGAATCTAGTATATCATCAAAACCACTCACTTAAGGCAAGATACTTCATCAGTGTAACACCCCGCCTAATTAAATATCGGGTGATCAGGCCTTTATTAAATTAAAACAGGATTTACATATGGTTCAATCTTAACATCACTGTCAAAAACCTTTTTTTTTTAACTTTACTAACCACCTATTATTCTAAAAGTCGGTGCAAAATTTTATCTTTCATTAGATAAATAAATAACCAAGAAGAAAACTAATTAAATCATTCATCACATGAAATATCTAAACCAACGCAAAAAAATGAATGAATTAAAAATCTTGCCGAATAAACCATCGACAACAAATATCCCAATTAAATACTAATCCAATAATACAACCAAATCCAATAAAAACTTGAACTGAGATAATAAATCTGAATGGGGAAACTGTAACCGAAATAGATTCCTACCCTAGGAACGAATAATAGATGCATCTAATCCCAAACTCTGCAAGCATTCACCTCTGTCGCAGTTGCGTATTCCTGAAGCAAAATATCAAGACTGGCGCTCCTGTGGCTGGACACCTAAAAGGTTTTGAAAATATTTTTATAGCAAGAGTTAGTACTGAAAATATTTTGAAAATATTTAGCAAGAGTTTATCACAGTTCAAAATCGATTATTGATTACACATGTTACATACAGTCTCTTGAGTATCCTCACCCCTTAACTATTGTGCATGCCTAAAGTTCTTTAGTAAGCCCACCCAGCTGTACTACCCAAGATAACTAGACATAAGTATCAACCTGGACTATCAACATCTATAAGTCCCCATACCGCCCATACAGTACGTTAATAGAATTAACATTTCTCGTATGTTAAGCATTGAAATTATCATTTCATTTATATTCTCTTTTATTCAATTAATTAAGAATCACAACTTAATTCATTCTTTTAGATATACACTATCTAACTGTCTACTGTCACACGTAAGTAGAATATTCACACACACACACACACATATACATATATATATATATATATATATATATATTCTTATTGATATACATATAGTAATAGTGTCTCTCGAATGACCATCATGAACATAAGGGAATTAACCTTACTACATGTTTTCACTTTCTCAATTAATTACGTTTCTCTACTTAATTTACTTTTAGGATACCACATCTACATTCACACACAAGTAGTATATTCTCATTTGTACATATTTTACACACTAATATATACCATTACGTCATCTCTTATAATGACCACCGTTAATAAAAGGCATACTCTTCTATCAAGGTCATGTATCACTCACTACATTAAGACCATTGGTTCGGTATACAGCCTCAAACCAAAAATCAAATCACAAATAACGGAAGCGAACATAGTTCTAATCCTTTGGGCTACGAACATAGCTAATGTACCCAAATGAACTGTCAGTCTCACTGATATACAACACATAATGAGCCGCCCTAAGTTCTACATCTTGGAGCACAAATCCTGGCCTCTATGGAATCTACAAAGTGGGATCGCCCACGCCGTGAGAACCTCCGTGATAGCAATCAACATGTGTATGCTAACTCATAATCATCAATAATATAAGTACACACACAACCTATACATACATATCAGTAAGTATACACACAACTTATTCATCAATATTTGTACGTAGTATATATCACTCGAATACTCAATGTAGTTTAATTTTACGATTATTCTCACTATCGCATTTAATTGAGTATTATTGTCTACTCTAAGGTCCCTAGTTACCCTCTTATGAATTTAGTAGCTAAGTGTTCTTTCACCCTTTTTCGTAATTACATTCTCATTCTTGTGAATTAATTACTTTGTCGTTAAATCTCGTTTAATCACAGCCTTAATTCTCTCAATGCAACTAAACTCCCATAACTCTATCATGACCTATTGCAATATAAAAGATCCCTCATTATATTCTAACAATATCACAAAAGTTTTCCTGACAATAAGTTAGGAGTTCTAAGCAAAAAGGGAGAATTTATATTTTTTAGGGAACCGAACCCATTCACCTAGCTGAACCTCGGCTTCTTCATTTTACAGGTGCGTTTTTCACGATTAATACTCCTATACCTTCCATGTTTCTGCACCAAACTCCAAACCAATTGTCCCAAATCCTTCTCACGTGTATTAGGTCAGTTTCTAACGTAACTTTTGCATCAAAACATTACGAATAACATTCAAGAATAGATTTAACTTCTAATCCTCAAGAACCCTAGGTTTGCATTTTTTTCCTATATCATTCATCAAAACCCATATTTAATTCGTGGACAATAACACATAATCTCTAATTTATTGTCATCTACAGATATCAAATCATTCTACATGCAATTCCTACCCAAACATGCATTTAAATCAATCTTTTCTTTCAAGAATCATCAAAATAATCAATATAATTAAAACCCTAGTCACATGGGTATTATAACTTCATATTGATTTGCAATAAACACTTGCCTTAACAGGTGTGATATAATTTTGTGGTGGTGATGATGGATTGTTGTTCTTCTCTTCCAATCTGCACTCCTTAGATGATTTGAATGTAAGAACAAGGTTCAATTCTTCAAGAACGCCTCCTTAAACTTTGAGAATGGTCTTTCCTCCTTCTCTAATGGCCTCCCTTAGGTTTTTTTATTTCTAACCTTAGCTTATGCCTTCTGACATCTAATATAGGGTTGTAAATTTCGTAGGTCTCTAAACTTCCTTGTGCCAAATGACCAAAATGCCCTCAATAGGTGCCGACTTGGTGTAAAATTAACTCGGGACCCAAACTATACCCCCAAGTATAGTATTTCATCCCTTTCGGAACCACTCGTGACCTCTAAATCATCATCCGAGTCAATCTAAATATGTTTCCTATCAAGACCCCAATTTAGTCGCCATGCGACTCCCGGATGAGATAAAATCAAATACACCCATATATCACTAGCTATGACGTAAATCAATAATCATCAATTATTTACTATTTACACTTAGTAAATTTCATTTCATAATATTAATTAGTATCCATCTCTTGATTAATATTTAATAATCACATTTATTATTTAATCACATTAAATTATACCACTCGTATAATTTAATTAAAACGTTTTTCTCCCATTTAATTTTTGAATTGATTAAATTTCAAATATGCAGAAATATAAGGGGTATTAAATACTTCCCTCTATAAGGGAATTTCTTGCCTAAAATTAAAACATACTTGCGGTGAATAACTCTAGATACTGCTCTTTCATGTCATCCTCCTACTCCCACGTCGACTCATCAATATTGTGTTGTCCCCACTGAACTCCCACTAGTGGTACCACCTTAGACCGCCACTTATGCTCACTACATTCTAGAATAGCCACGGTTCTCTACTCATATGAGAAGTTTGGCTGCAAATCAATCTCCTCAAGTGGAACGTGCTAGAAGGCTCTCTCGTTCCTATGTTACTCCTTTTTCGATGTCGCATTTCGACGCTAGCTTCCCTTCTTGCCGAACCTCATGACCCCCTTCATGGGAGACACCCGAACCATCACTTGGTCACAAATCTCTAACTTGATGGTCTCCGAGCATATAGTATCCCACAAGACAGTTTATACCATATTGGCTCCACTATCTCTATGTTAGGAAAGCCCCCACATTTAGGGTGTCAATTTCCATGCCATCGGACATGTGACTCTCCTTAGCGCAAATACTCATAACAATTTCCTGACCACCCATGTCAGACTTCCAACCTTTAACCTACGGTGACGTAATTCCCATTACGTATATGGCCTTGCACTAAAAGGCACGGTTTATTCAATTTTTGCTGATGGACCATAAATCACTTTGGGTCCTAGAAATTTGTCCCCCCCCCCCCCCCCCCCCGTTTATCTACCAAAGGGTGCCCCGTAGATAATTAACCGCTACGAGGTACTTACATAACTCTACTAGCCGAATTAATACTCTTAATTACTCAGAAATCTAGAATACACATATATCGATCTCGACTTCTCATAGGACTTAATTGTTTTCCATTTACCCATCGACTTTTAGTTGACACGTCTAGCACGATATGCAACTCTGTTCCAATTGCCTCCTGGCATATTCTATTAGAGGTGGAACTTAAGGGTTTCATCCTAATTCACAACAATCTTGGACAACACCTCGTTCCATTTCATTTATTTTCTTCCAATTGAAAGTTGGATATCCCAAATGTTAATTTTTATCACTCATGTTTATCAATCCCGTCTCTGGGACCATCAAATTTATAATCCTGGTTGATAACTTTGGATCAACCCTTTTTCCTTCACTAAATGGTGTATTAGGGCCAACTCCACTATGTTCCACTCAAGATCTTAATTATGCATATACCACTCTAGACATTTGACTAAGTGAGACTCTGCTCACTGTCATTCAACTGCCCTAGTTTTGATAGTCCTCCTCGCTATACACATATTTGAACTGTCCCCTTTATCAAATGAATTTCAGTCCATCCTTCCTATCCACTTATTATTCTAACTGTCCCACATGCAAACATTCAACACACATATCTTCACATTCCTTTGTACCGGACGATTTAAAATCGCTTAACTAGGGCGCCAATACACCCTATAACATGTGCATATAAATGTTACAAGCGTCACATATGCAACATATTACCTGAAACTCGCCCCCCGCACTCTTGGCATGGCTATATCATACTGGTATTCCCTATTACTTAACAAATCACTATATATTTCATCCTCATATTGCCCCACTCATCAACTAGTGGTGCAAAAGTTTTCTCAGTGCTTCTTTTGCAACATTATCTAGCTCCACT
Organism: Sambucus nigra; assembly: GCA_949130495.1. Classification (NCBI taxonomy): domain Eukaryota; kingdom Viridiplantae; phylum Streptophyta; class Magnoliopsida; order Dipsacales; family Adoxaceae; genus Sambucus; species Sambucus nigra. The sequence goes on along the minus strand of OX422214.1, from coordinate 213,395,298 downwards.
GGCCCTATTTTGTAATAACTTTCAGCCCAAAGTCCTTTCCCCACTCGTTCAATAATTCTCATTTAAACCGATGCCTTACAATCCAACGACATCTCTCCACTCCCAACGTTTATTAAGGATTATGCATTTAACATTACACAACAAAGCCGAAAAGAACTTTTCTTAATGCACAATTCTCTGGCCTTATCAATCATCGTAATCCATGATTCCACATAACATAATTAGGATATCACAAATCTTAAGATATTTTAACCCGGTACTTTGGGAAGACTCGAGAGTCCGTTATCCGAATGTGTGACTCTGTCCCGCCGAAGGAGCCGATCTCATTGGCACAATGGCAAAAGTTCATTGACAATGAGATCGGAGAGAGACAATTGGCATCTCGGTAGTCGGGGAGGGAAAATCGGGCAAAAAAGACGAACGTGCACTACTCTGGCCGGACGTCTTATGCCGAGGTAGAGAATATGATGATGATAAGATTTAATTTTTCTATAACTCCAGAAATATATTATTTTGCATTATTTTACTTTGTGGGGACGATACTAATTTTCCTTCATTCTCTTTCACGGGAAAGGGAGTGGGCCTGGGGGTAGGACACGTAGGCTCGATACTTATGTGGCTATTTGGACGAATAATTTGAAGGATAAGGAGGTGTCCCCGAGCTTCACGGCCACGATTGTAAGTAATATGATCGTTTACTTTTTGTTAATTACGTTATAATTTTTTTTATTTACTAATCATGTATTTTTTGTCGTTTCAGGCAAAGCTTAAGGAAGTGCACGAGTCACAGTCTGATGCCGATAAGGCATCTTTGTCCACAGTCATACTCAGCTAAGTGCTTAGCACTGATCGCAAGGGGAGATAAGGGGGTGAGTTCACGGGTGGACAAATCTAAGATCATCGGATTGGAGACGAACGATACCGAGTTGGCTCGAATGGTGGACTTGCATGATGCGAAGCTGTCCCGTTTGGAGGCGACAGTCCAAGATATGTTCTCATTCGTGAAGCGTTCATTGGGAGAAAAATCGTAAGGAGAAAGGGAAGGAGAAGGTGGTGGAGGAGTAGGTGCAAGATGACGAGGATGTGGACCTCGCTGCTTCATCACCGACACGTACAGACTTTGATGATCCACTCCCCTATTTATCTCCCTTAGACCGACCGATGTTGACACTTGGTTGGCCGAGCGTGTTTTTACAGGACATATTTGATGACCAGTAGATAAGGTGGGGGTTGAGGGACCCAAATACCGTCCAGGGTATGCTAGTTCATAGACGTTCGTTTCAAGACATAGAGTGCAAGGTGCTCGTCACGCATGTGATACCCAGGAAGGAGAACTCCCCCTTGTGGTTGTGCGAATAATGCGGCACGATGTATATTGTTGGGTGTGTCAATTCGTATATCGTGTGGCCTACTCACCTCCTTAGAGAAAACCTTACCCCAGACATGTAGTGACATTATTTGAATTGAATGGTTTTAAGTTGTTACATTTGAATTATATTTGGATTATATCGTGATGCATATTTTTTTGAATGTATATTTTCATTATCTCTATTTTATTTGGATATACGATGTTTGAACAGGTACAACATTGCTATAACAGGTACAAATATACTACTCGGCAATGGCAGTGGCCATACTGCAATTGTTACAATCATTGACCATGATAATTTTTTATTAAATGTCACGGGTTTGTCACGATTTATGATTGTGAAAAAAATTGTCATGGTCATAGACCGTGACATGACCGTGACAATTCTAATGAACTTGTTACGGTCATTGACCGTAACACGTCCGTGACAACAAAAGTTGTCACCACAAAATTGTCACGGTCATTGACCTTGACAAGGCTAACTTATGGTCGATGGTCGTAACAATTTGGCAGATTTGGTGTAGTGCTTGGCTCTCGATACAGAAGTCAGTATATCTCTGCTCATGACTCTAAAGGCGTTATTCGATGCGACGCTCTCATAATCACTAAGTTCTCAGTGCGCAAATAATAATGAGCTAAATCTCTTCACTCAATGATAACCCAATTTACCCTGAGTTACATCTGTAAAAGGCCCCACACACCGAAATTAAATGCAACGAGACAACTATACTCACCGAAGTTTTTGATGCAATACAATATATTTGCAGGCTCAACCCTCTTGCATGTGATGCTTTGAAAAACTAAATATTTATCTTTGTCATAGAGAGCACGATAGTCTTACATACAGTCTACTACAGTTCAAACCCTCGCTATCCACACACAAGACCATAGTATACTCTCCTCCCATAACCCTCGTAAGGAGAAAACTTACCACATAATGTAAACATTCTCTTTTTGACCACCTCTGTTCCCTTGCAGATGGAACTAAATAGAGCCCCGTTACCCAATGGTAATTATGTACAACTATAGTACTATTAACGATACTTCCACTAAACTCGTTTCACATGCGAATTTAGTGCTAACAAACCACTGTGACCTGCTCGTGTCATACAAAATAGAATCCATCCACCCTGGAATAATGTTCATATCCTCAATTGTTAATTATTATGGTAGTTCAAGCTGTTCTTAGACATAACACTCTTGTCCCAACGGAAAGCCAAAAGTTCTTATGATTGTTGCCCTTTCTCGGCCTCTTGCTCATGTCCCCTAACTCACTGTGGACAAAATTCACAAGTGTTCTCACTCCTTACACATGAGACACCTCCCTTTTTTCGTTCCACTCTCACTATCCCCGCTAGACATGTAAGGGTTGTACTTTTAGCAGACCTGATAGCCTTGACCCTGATTGCTACCTCATTTGTCCCTTTATCTCTATTAGCCCTATGGGACTCGTTGCTGGCGTTGACGGCCCTTCCTAACTTCATCATATCCTGGTAGGAATTATATTACTCTTATTTATTGGAATGGACCCCTACTAGGTATACCCTTATATAAGGCTTCACAATCATCGTTTAATCCAACTTACTCACTTGGATCCCTACTTCGAGAATCGCTGATGTACATATATAAATGTATGACCTTAGTGACATCAGCACTAGTCATCCTATTCGGACTTCACATCCATGTTTGTGTATCTACACACGAGTCCATTATCATCTCATAAACCCTTTTCATCACTCTTCGTACCCCCTTCGTCGGTTACAAAGTTTGCTAAGAAAGTCATCATCTCTCTTAAGATCGGTCTTTTTCTACCTCCCTTATGATGAATATCAAAACTCCAATCGTATCGCCGTCAAAACATCAGATGTAAGACCTTACAATCCCATATCATAAGTTGTTCAATTAATCCTATATCCACTTCCTCGTATGGGTGATTCACTCCTATCACCACTATGCTACTCCCATAAGTAAGAATTTAGCCCTAAATTTAGTCATGGTGTCGTTGCACTCCACCTTGAACTTTTTTCTTTGGATTAATTCTATCCATCGGTTCATCACACTTCTTTTATTTCCCTAAATCTTATAGGTGACTCTTCGAAGAAGTCCCCCCGACTCACCCTTTGCCTACAACGATGGGTGAGTCTGAAGTTGTGTAACCATTTTCTACGATGGTGTTTCGGGAATTACTATCCCCACTTGATTATCTTATCGTCACTTGTTTGAATAATAATCGTGGTGACTTCTATCGCAATCACCGTTATTAGAATACTCTCTTTCTTTTGCCTCTCCTCTCCTCCTGTAATCCTTCTAACGGCCCTCGCTGGTCATTAACCAAACTCGTATATGAATCACATCAACTATTCTTAATAGAAGGAGAACGTAAGTCGCAAGCGTAGAGGAAAACAATAATCCTACCATAAGGCTCTACATCAAAGAACGCTAAACTGAAACGTGAAAAGCCACACAGATCCTAAGGACTCTAGAACCTTATGCTATGATACCATCTGTGACACCTCGCCTAATTAATACCCGGTGATCTGGTCTTTATTAAATTAAAACTGGATTTACATATAGTTCATTCTTAATATCACTATCGAAAACCTTTTTTTAAAACTTAACTAACCACCTTGTATTCCAAAAGCCAGTGTCCAATTTTATCTATCATTAGACAAATAAACAACCAAGAAAAACACTAAATAAATCATTCACCACATGAAATATCTAAACCAACGCACAAAAAATGAATTAATTAAAAATCATGCCGAATAAACCATCGGCTTCAAATATCCCAACTAAATAGTAATCCAGTAATAAAACTGAATCCAATACAATCTTGTACTGAAATAATAAATCGAAAAGGGAAACACGCCCAACTGAAACTGTAACCAAAAAAGATTCCTACCCTAGGGATGAAGAATATATGCGTTTAATCCAAAAATCTGCAAGCATCCACATGTGCCGCAGCTGCATATCCCTGAAGTAGAATAACAAGTATGGCATCCCTGTGGCTGGACACCTAAAGGGCTTTGAAAATATTTTTATAGCAATATTTAGTACTCAAAACATTTTGAAAATATTTCGCAAGAGTTTATCACAATTCAAAATCGGTTATTGATTACACATGTTACGTACACTCTCTTGAGTATCCTCACCCCTCAACGATTGTTCACGCCTAATGTTCTCTACTTAACCCACCCCACTGAACTACCCAAGCTAACTAGACATAAGTATCAACCTCGACTATTAACATCTATAAGTCTCCATACCGCTCATATAGTACGCTAATCGAAGTAACATTTCTCGTATGTTAAGCATTGAAATTATCATTTCATTTATCTTCTCTTTTATTCAATTAATTAAGTTTCACAACTTAATTCATTCTTTTATATATACACTATATAACTTTATACTGTCACACATAAGTAGAATATTCACACACACACACACACACACACACACACACACACACATATATATATATATATATATATATATATATTCTTCTTATTGATATACATATAGTAATAGTGTCTCTCGAATGACCATCATGAACATAAGGGAATTAACCTTCCTACATGTTTTCACTTTCTCAATTAATTACGTTTCTCTACTTAATTTACTTTTAGGATACCACGTCTACTTTCACACACAAGTAGTATATTATCATTTGTACATATTTTACACACTAATATATACCATTACGTCATCTCTTATAATGACCACCGTTAATAAAAGGCATACTCTGCTATCAAGGTCATGTATCACTCACTACATTAAGACCATTGGTTCGGTATACAGCCTCAAACCAAAAATCAAATCATAAATAACGGAAGCGAACATATACATATATATATATATATATATACAACTTAATTCATTCTTTTAGATATACACTATCTAACTGTCTACTGTCACACGTAAGTAGAATATTCACACACACACACACACACACACACACACACACACACACACATATACATACATATATATATATATACATATATATATATATATATACATATATATATATACATATATATATATATATACATATATATATTCTTATTGATATACATATAGTAATAGTGTCTCTCGAATGACCATCATGAACATAAGGGAATTAACCTTCCTACACGTTTTCACTTTCTCAATTAATTACGTTTCTCTACTTAATTTACTTTTAGGATACCACGTCTACTTTCACACACAAGTAGTATATTATCATTTGTACATATTTTACACACTAATATATACCATTACGGCATCTCTTATAATGATCACCGTTAATAAAAGGCATACTCTGCTATCAAGGTCATGTATCACTCACTACCTTAAGACCATTGGTTCGGTATACTGCTTCAAACCAAAAATTGAATCACAAATAATACAGGCGAACATAGTTCTAAGCCTTTGGGCTACGAACATACCTAATGTACCCAAATGAACTGTCACTCCCACTAATACACAACTCATAGTGAGCCGCCCTAAATTCTATCTCCTGGAGCGCAAATCCTAGCCTCCTTGGAATCGACAAAGTGGGATCACCCACTACGCGAGAACCACCGTGATAGCAAGCAGCGTAGGTATGCTAACCATAATAATCAATCATATAGGAACACACACAGCCTACATATATATAATGAGTAGGTAGACACACAACCTAATCATCAACATTCGTACATAGTATATATCACTCGAATACTCACCGTACTTTCATTTTACGATTATTCTCATTATCGCATTTAATAGAATATTGTTCTTGATTCGTATCGAATCATGTATTTAATTACCCTCGAACTTATTCATTTTTGCCCCTTGGGTACTTTAATGTCTTTAATTATGGTTGTTAATCATACAACCTCCTTTTTATATGCTAACAGGTTATTTGAGGTATTATTGAGTGTTTATAGGTATTAAAGTGCTATGTGTGGAGTTTGGATGCGTTTCGGTAAAGTTTCGTCGAAGTTCGCACGTTCAGGGGCATTTCGGTAATTTCACACTTAAGAATTTTTTCCCGAAGCATCCACAAAAGTTGTAGCTCTCGGGTCATGCTTCACGTGGATGCAAATGGTGCTCGAATTGGAGTTCGAACGAAGAAAACACAGATCTTTAATCGGAGAAGAATTATAAGTTATTTAATTTAATATTCGATTAATATTTTAACAATTTGTTTAATTCCCTCCATATCCTTCTCTCTTTCACTTTTGCAGCAAACTTCATTCAGAAAATGGAGATTTTGGATCTTGGCTCGGGTCTTGGCCACACTCAAAGTGAGGACTTGGATCCGAAATTGGAGCATGATTTTTTACCACACACGCATATGGGTCGTTATCCTTTGGTCAATTTCACGAAATGGGTCTTGAATTTATACCATGGAAGGTCATGAATGGTGGGTGTTTTACCATCTCCATTTATGGACTTTGGTTCATTATTGGCAGTCTCGATTTTGGCTTCGAAGAATCGTTTAGGTCTCGGCTTATACACAATCGCTGGTCTCGAAATATTCGTAGTTGATCCAAATCACAGGACCATGAATGATCTCGAAGTGGTGCGCAAGTTTCATCAAGACCTCTACTTTTCGCCCTCAATCAAAATGGCACCATTCTTGGGGACTTATTGTTTTAGATTTATTTGATTTAGTATTTCGTAGTATTTTTTTTTATCTATTTGTATTTTTTGTTAACAATTTTTGCAGGGCTTCTACATTTGAGGGCCAATAAATGCTCGAATTTTATTCGCACGCACATTATTTTGTGGAATTTTCTATCTTGAACTATTGTTGGGGTAAGCATGTCTTATTCTAATTATTTCAGTAATCGTAGTGATAATTCTCGAAATCCCCCTACCCCTATGACTTTTGTTAAATACTTAGAGGCCCCAAAAAATGCAAATTCTAAAATGACTTTGGGTGAGTATTACGAAAGTCAAATTATGGGTTATGGAAATTTTTGGAATAATTATTCTGATGTTGGGCCTCAAGATCCTTATGATAAGAAATTTGAAACAAATTGCAATAGCTTTCAAAATTCTTATAATAAAGATTTTGATAGTTGTTCCAAGGATAATTTCCTAACTATTCATTATTAAGAATCTGCTCCTCGGCCTATGACTTTCGGCGAGGGATTGCATATGCTTGAAAATGAAAAACTTTAAAATCGTTATCGGGAAGAAAATGTTGTTGGGAGCATGAGTTGGATTTATTATTTGAATCTGATGACAATTTTTCTTTCGAGACCTTTGAAGTCGAGGAATGTTTTGAACTAAATGAGGACTTTGTGCCTAGTTTAGAACAAACCATTCTTAACTTGGCCCATAGGATAGTAGAGAATGAAAGTGAGGATGAAATGGATATAGTATACATTTGCAATGAAATGATTTCTTCTTTGCCCCCCAAAGAAGAAAGTTTCATTGAAAATAATCCTTTCTCCTTTGAAATTCTATCTTTAAGCGACGATAACTCATCTCCAGAGATTGAATTTCTTTCCTCCCCATCTTTATTCTATTCTGTCACACCGATTCTAGTACTCGATGAATCGGTTCCAAACTTTATAGTTTCAAACCTTTTCACCAATGAGGAGTACTCTCTCGAGTCGCCTTCCATAAAGTCATCTTTACCCTCATGTGTGCCACCTCCCATTCCAACTTCAAAATATTTGGAAGATAATTTTATTTTTTTGGTCCCCATGTGTATTTGTCACACGTTTTATCCAAAACTACCATCCTCCCTCCAAAAATGTTAATTGGGGATGGTTCATTTCCTCCGCCTTACACATGTCTTCCGTTGTTCAAACGAAATTCCTATTTTCAGGAGGCATGCTTTCAAGTGAGGGTACACCGGTTATCTTCCAAAGTAAAATCTTTTTTTGGGTGGACCCTCAAAAATTTCAACTTCTATTGTATATTTAGGTAGAAGTTAAAACGGTAGGCTGTAAATAGTTAGTTTTGTTTTATTTTCTTATTTTACTTTTTACTTATAGTCTAGTGTAATTAGTTAAAGTTTATTTCTTTCTTTTGTTATTCCTGGTACTAACATGCTTTGTAGAATTATTGGACTTGTACTTTCTAGAGATCACTCCATTTTTGGGTAATATCATTATTTTCCTCTTTTTACCTTAGTTCTAAATTTACATTTAGGACAATGTCAGGTTTTAAGTTAGGGGCTATGGGATATTTTAACCATCCATTGGTAGTTTCTTTGATTTGATTATTATTTCCAAGCATGATTTTCTTGTGAAAATGTAAAATTTTCAAAAAGATTTTCTTTCTTTTTTTCTTCTTTTTGGGCATTTTGCCTTTATTTACGAAGATAAATTTTAATAATTGCCTGTTCCAATAGACAACTCAATGATGCATGTTCTCGATTTAGAAGTTATTAGACTTAACTATCAATCATTGATATTATGAATAACTTCATAAATTAAACGTCATCCCATGAACACATGCACTTTTCTTGTTCTACGGACTTGGTTTAAGATTTTTATAACTCGATAATCTTTTGTTGCATTGTATATACTTACATAGAGTGAGATTTGTACATTTCGTCGTTTATGAGTGTATAAACTATTCTTTCCTCTTTGAAAATGTTGAATTCGTCGATAATCTCTCTATTCTTTCATTTGATCGTTCATTAATTGAGTTCATTCTTAAAATGTATTACTTGAGCATAATTTTCAAAGGTTGTTTTGACTCGAGAATTGTGTAAACTTTAGGAAATGATCGTAGGCTATATTTATTATATCACCCATATTGAACTTGACCTCACTTTATATGTTTTCCCTCATTAACCCCTTTGAGCCTAAATATAGCCTTTTCATTTCATAACCCCAAAATCCCATAACCAAATCCAACTTGGAGTTTTATACCATATATATCACCTTATATACCTTTATTTGCAATGTTACTTGGGATTGAATGATGTTAGCATTTTGTGGTTGAAAGTTAGGCATGCGAGAGTGAGATAAGTAAAGAAAAGAAAGAAGTGAAAAAGAGAAGAAAAAGAGAAAGAAGAAAATAAAAGAAAACAAAAGAAAAAAATGAGAAAAAGAAGAAAAGAAAATAAAGAGAAGTTTGTATATGTTGTTTATAGTGTTCAATAAACTTTTATTGCTCTCACGATAGTTATATTTAATGCTTGTATGGAAATCATTTTCCAATTTTGAAATTGCCTGCAATTTTCCAATATCCCGAGTTTTCACCTCCAAACACATTGAATCTCTACATACATTCTTTCATTTCATACCCTTAACCGCAAACCTACATTACAACCCTATAAAGTCCTATGTGATCCTAGGGTGAATTTAATTTATAAATTGAAATAGTTTTGATAATTTGTGAAAATAAATTTTGCCTCCTTTAATGAGCGGTATTTTTTTATTGAGATTATAAGTTTTTATTTTCTATATAGCGTTCTTCATTTGTGACATGCGCGTGACCTAGTTTCCATTTATATTTACTCCTTATGCTTACATGTCCCATATATTACCTCCTCATTCATAGTGATTTCATTTGTTGAGTGTAATGCTCGGTGAGGATTGACTTACATGCATGCTTTAATGTTTATTATCTGATTTATTTATGTTTTTGCCAAATCATACTTTTCATGTGATCGCTCCCCTCCCACATTTTAAGATTTTAATTCAACGAAGTTCATTTTATAATGTTAATATTACGGACTGTTGTGTGAATTAGTTCACTTTGTTAATAATGTGTATGCAATATTTTTCGCTATTGTTGGGTGTGTCGCATGTGATTGGGCATTATTTTGACGAAACCATATGATGTTTTTGGGTTTCATCCCTGAAAATTCTCACGAGACGACATCCGTCCACTAGGATAACCTATGGGTTTAACGGCTTATTGCATACGCTAAATGCAATCGTTCACCCGCGAAAGTGGCCTTATCCCTTTTATCCATTTTGTATATATCTTTGGCTTTGTGATTTTTTTATTTTTCTTATTGCGTTGAATTTCATTATTGGGGACTAGCAATGTGTAAGTTAGGGGGTATGATTCGTATCGAATCATGGATTTAATTACCCTCGAACTTATGCATTTTAGCCCCTTGGGTACTTTAATGTCTATATTTATGCACGTTAATCAGACAGCCTTCGTTTTATATGGTAACATATTATTTGAGGTATTATTGAGTGTTTATAGATAATAAAGTTCTAAGTGTGGAGTTTGGATGCGTTTTGGTAAAGTTTTGTCAAAGTTCACACATTCAGGGGCATTTCCGTAATTTCAAACTTTGGAATTTTCCCCCGAAGAATTCATAGAAGTTGTATCTCCCGAATCAAGCTTCACGTGACTGCAAACGGTGCTCGAATCAGAGTTCGAATGAAGAAAACACGGATCTTTAATCGGAGAAGAATTATAAGTTATTTAATTTAATATTCTATTAATATATTAACAATTTGTTTTATTTCCTCCATGTCCTTTTCTCTTTCACTTTTGCTGCAAACTTCATTCTGCAAATGGAGATTTTGGATTTTGGCTCGAGTTTTGGCCACACTGAAATTGAACACTTGGATCCAAAATTGGGGCATGATTTCTGACCACACACGTATATGGGTCGTTGGCCTTTGGTCAATTTCACGAAATGGGTCTTTACTTTACACCATGGAAGGTCATTAATGGTGGGTGTTTTACCATCTCCATTTATGGACTTTGGTCCATTGTTGGTGGTTTTGGTTTTGGCTGCCAAGAATCATTTGGGTCTCGTCTTATACACAATTGTTGGTCCCAGAATATTCGTAGCTGATCCAAATCACAAGGCCATGGCAGATCTCGATTTTGAGAAGTGGTGTGCGAATTGCATCAGGACGGATCGACTGGTAAATCCCATTTTTCCTTTGAGCCTTAGCAATGTGCCCTTCCCCTGTTCACGCGGTCGACTGGTCCAAGCCGCAGTCGACCGATCCCCTGTAATTGGGAGTGTGTTTTGCTACTGCTCTCACCTATTCCCTTTTCTATTTTATTTTTATTTTTATTTTGTTCCTTAAAAAGAGAACTTATCCCCATTTCTTTTCTTTTCCTTTTTCTTTTAGTTCTCTTTTCCCACTTAGTTTAAATAGCCCATTTGGCTTATTTTGTTGGGACGACATAATATCTCTAGTTGTCCTCTCTCTCTCTCTCTCTCTCTCTCTCTCTCTCTCTCTCTTAGTTTAGGTTCGGATTAGAGTAATATTTGGGGGTTTTGTTGTGTAGATCACCCTCCTCCATTTTTCTTCTTGGTTTTGTTCCACCATTAATGTAAGTTTTCTTGTTACTATTCATTGTCTTCCTTCTTTACTTTAAGCATTTTAATCCAGTTTTTCATGATTTATTTATTATTTCAAGCCTATTTTAATTTGTAGTGTTAATCTAATTTTTGTTGCTTAATTAATTAGTTAGTTTAATTTATGTTGTTAACCATGTTTAATGGCTAGTTCAATCTTAGTTGTGTTGGATTGAACTCACCTACGGTTGTTTGGTTGGTTTGCTATGGTGATGGCGTTTAACGTGTTTATTTCGATTGAGTTGTCCTAGTTATTACGCCTAGGAGATTTAACGGGGTATATTATGTATGCTCCATATTTACGACCTTGCGTGCGTAATTTTTGGGGTATTTGTTGAAGCCAAAATCTTATTAGACTTTTATGCGAATTTAGGGGTATGATAGCTCTTGATTTAATTAAATGTCCAAACGAGACGCAATCTTAATAACTCATGAGCCCATGTAACCATTTATACCAATTAACTTGAGGCGAGGGATATCCAGCGCAACCTATAGTTTTTATTCGCTTCGTTAATAATAGTTTAAATACACTTGCCTAGAATAATATTTTCTCTTTATTATCTTTTACTTTTTGTTAGGATTACCCTTTTACACCGTTTATTTTAGAATTATTAAATCAATTAATATTCTCGCAACTCGTCTCTGTGGATTTTCGATACCCACACTTGGTTGCTATACTCCATTTTTTAATGTAATCATAACTTTATGTTTTTGTATTAAGGTGGTGAACAACAATTGGCGTGCTAACTACGCACTACTTTTCGCCCAAAATCAATTCTTTATTCTAAGGGAGCTAGTTACCCTTTTATGAATTCAGTATCTAAGTCTTCCTTACCGTACTGGTTTATGCCATCAGTTCACTCACGCGTTCCAGTAATTACATTCCGATTCTCGCGAATTTATTACTTTATCGTTAAATTCTGTTTAATCATCATCTTAATTCTCCCAATGTGACTAAACTCCCATAACGCTATCATGGCCTACTACAATATAAATATCCCTAATTATATTCTAACAATCTCCCAAAAGTTTTCCAGACAACAATTTAGGAGTTCTAGCCAAAAAGGGAGAATTAACATTTTTTAGGGAACCAACCGGTTTGCCCTTCTAAACCGAACCGGTTCGCACCTCTGAACCTCGTGTTCTTCGTTTCGCAAATACATTTTTCACCATTAATACACCTCTAACTTCCATGTTTCTCCACCAAACTCCAAACCAATTGTCCCAAATCCTTCTCACATGTATTAGGATAGTTTCTGACGTAATTTTTACATCAAAAGATTACGAATAATATTCAAGAATGGATTTAATCTCTAATCCTCAAGAATCCTAGGTTTTCATATTTTTCCTATATCAATCATCAAAGCCCAAATTTAGTTCCTTGACAATAACACATAATCTATAATTTATTATCCTCTACAGATATCAAATCTTTCTACATGCAATTCCTACCCAAACATTCATTTAAATCAATCTTTTGTTCCAAGAATCATCAAAATAATCAATATAATTAAACCGTAGTCACACCACTATACCAAAAACAATAATCTGGTACGGTTTAAAACTGTGCCAGATCAAATCTGACACAGTTTTGAGCTGTGTCAGAACCAGGTGTTCCAAAATAACTAGTTTTTTCTCGTGCAACTCAAAAGTGTGTCAGATTTTATGAAACAGGAACACTTCTGGCACACTTTAAAATTGTGCCACATTTATTATTTCTGGCACACTTTTGGCACACTCTATAACTGTGCTAGATCGAGTACATTTTGATTCTCTTTTAGCACAGTTAAAAATCGTGCCAAAAATTGATACACTTTTGGCACGATTTTGAACTGTGCCAAATTTTTTGGATAAAAAAAAATTAATTATTTTCAAACAAGAAAATTCAAAAATCGCGAATCTCAAAAGTTGTTAATAAACTAATGTATATACAAACTTCAAAATATTACAAGTAATAATAGTTCACAAAAAAAAAATTGGGCTGAGTTTCCTTTAATTGCTGGACATTCTAAAACCTGCTAATATAATACCTGCATAACGTAAAGCCCGCACGACCATAAAATACAACAATAAAATTATAAAAGCCCGCACGACCATAAAAGTTAACAATAAAACTACAAAAGCCTGGATGGCCATAACACAAAAAAATAGAATCCTGAATATTAACGACATTAAGTAAATAATTTCCTTGTTGTAGACCATTGACTTCATGTGTTCCATGTGGATAAAATCTAATGACAAAATATTATCCGACAAAAAAATAAGATACAAAAGGAGATGATATTACTAACCGAGTAATTTTAAAAAACAAAACTTATTCAAGCTGAAAATTTTCATATACAAATTAAAATTATTATTCTTTTCACAAATCGAAATTCTTGTGACTACGCATTCAGTTCCTACAAGTGGCATTGGTCCCGTGCGAGGTGTTTGTGCCTCTTAGGGGACCGTTTAGGGGTCGGTTTGGGTTTTCACCCTCACATGGCTTATTTTTAAGCCTAATCTAGATATTTTCAAATTATCGGCATACTCTCAAACCGGGAGACCCTGACTATGCGATCAATTCCTACAAGTTACATTGGTCCCGTGCAAGGTGTTCGTGCCACTTACAGGGCCATTTGGATTTTCACCCTCAAACGGCTTGTTTTTAAGCCTAATCTAGATATTTTCAAACTATCGTCATATTCTCAAATCGGGAGACCCGCGATTACACGGTCAGTTCTTCCCGTGCGAGGTGTTCGTGCCTCTTATGGGGCCGTTTGGGAGCTGGTTTAGGTTTTCACACTTTAATGGATTATTTTTAAGCCTAATCTAGATATTGTTAAATTATCATCATATTCTCAAACCAGGATGTCCGGGACTACGCGACAAGTTCATATAAGTTACATTGGTCCCGTGCGAGGTGTTCTTGCCTCTTACAAGGCCGTTTGGGGGATGGTTTGGGTTTTCACCCTTAAACGGCTTGTTTTTAAGCCGACTTGAGATATTTTCAAATTATCATCATATTCTCAAATCGGGAGACCCGCGACTAGGCGGTCAGTTCTTACAAGTTATATTGGTCCCGCGCGAGGTGTTCGTGCCTCTTAGGGGCCGTTTGGGGGATGGTTTTGGTTTTCACCCTTAAACGGCTTGTTTTTAAGCCTACTCTAGATATTTTCAAATTATCTTCATATTCTCAAATCGGGAGACCCCCGACTACGCAGTTAGTTCTTACAAGTTACATTGGTCCCATGCGAGGTGTTCGTGTCCCTCACGGGACCATTTGGGGGATGGTTTGCGTTTTCACCCTTTGACGGCTTATTTTTAAGCCTAATCTAGATATTTTTAAATTATCATCATATTCTCAAACCGAGAGACTCGCGACTACGCGGCCAATTTCTATAAGTTACATTTGTCCCCGTGCGAGGTGTTCCTATCTCTTATGGGACTGTTTAGGGGCTGGTTTGGGTTTTCACCCCTTGACGGCTTGTTTTTAAGCCCAATCTAGATATTTTCAAACTATCGTTATATTCTCAAACCAGGAGACCCATGACTATGCGGTCAGTTCCTACCAGTTACAATGGTTCTGTGCGAGGTGTTCGTGCCTCTTACGGGGCCGTATGGGGACTTGTTTGAGTTTTCACCCTCGAACGACTTGTTTCTATACCTAATCTAGATAATTTCAAATTATCATTATATTATCAAACCGAGAGATGCGTGAATACACGGTCAGTTCCTACAGGTTATATTGGTCCCGTGCGAGGTGTTTGTGCCTCTTACAGGGCCGTTTGGGGGCTGATTTAGGTTTTCACCCTCAAAAGACTTATTTTTCAGCCTAATCTAGATATTTTTAAATTATCATCATATTCTCAAATCGGGATACCCACGACTAGATGGTCGGTTCCTTCAAGTTACATTGGTCCCGTGCGAGGTGCTCCTGCCTCTTACTGGGCCGTTTGGGGGATGGTTTAGGATTCCACCCTCAAAAGGCTTGTTTTTAAGCCTAATCTAGATAATATCAAATTATTGTCATATTCTCAAACTAGGATACCCGCGACTACGCGGTCAATTCCTACAAGTTACATTGATCCCGTGCGAGGTGTTCGTACCTCTTACGTGGCCATTTGGGGGCTGGTTTGAGTTTTTACCCTTTAACGACTTGTTTTTAAGCCTAACTTAGATATTTTAAAATTATCATTGTATTCTCAAACCAGGAGACCCACGACTACGCGGTCAGTTCCTACAAGTTACATTAGTCCCGTGCGAGGTGTTCGTGCCTCTTACGGGGCCGTTTGGGGGCTGGTTTGAGTTTTTACCCTCAAATGGCTTACTTTTAAGCCTAATTTAGATATTTTCAAATTATCGTCATATTCTCAAATCGGGAGACCCGTGACTACGCGATCAGTTCGTACAAGTTACATTGGTCCTGTGCGAGGTGTTCGTGCCACTTATAGGACCGTTTGGGTTTGCACCCTCAAACGACTTATTTTTAAGCCTAATCTAGATATTTTTAAACTATCATCATATTCTCAAATCGGGAGACCTGCAACTACGCGGTCAGTTCCTACAAGTTACATTTGTTCCGTGTGAGGGGTTCGTGCCTCTTACGGGGCCGTTTGGGGGCTGGTTTTGGTTTTCACACTTTTGCGGGTTGTTTTTATGCCTAATCTAGATATTTTTAAATTATCATCAGATTCTCAAACCGGGAGATCCATGACTACGCGACCAGTTCCTATAAGTTACATTGGTCCCATGCGAGGTGTTCGTGCCTCTTACGGGGCCGTTTGAGGGATGGTTTGGTTTTTCGCCCTCAAACGGCTTGTTTTTAAGCCAACTCTGTATATTTTAAAATTATCTTCATATTCTCAAACCGGGAGACCTGCGACTACACGATCAGTTCCTACAAGTTACATTGGTCCTGTGCGAGGTGTTTGTGCCTCTTAAGGGCCGTTTGGGGGGATGGTTTGGCTTTTCACCCTCAAACAACTAGTTTTTAAGCCTACTCTAGATATTTTCAAATTATCTTTATATTCTCTGACTATGAGGTTAGTTCCTACAAGTTACATTGGTCCCGTGCGAGGTGTTCGTGCCTCTTACGGGGCCGTTTGGGGGTTGGTTTGCATTTTCGCCCTTTAACTGCTTATTTTTAAGCCTAATCTAGATATTTCAAGTTATTGTCATATTCTCAAGTCGGGAGAACCAAGACTACGCGATTAAATCTACAAGTAACATTGGTCCCGTGCGAGGTATTCCTACCTCTTATGGGACCGTTTGGGGGCTTGTTCGGATTTTTACCCTTTGACGGCTTGTTTTTAAGCCTAATCTAGATATTTTGAAATTATCATCGAATTTTCAAACCGGGAGACCCACGAATAAGCGGTCAGTTTCTACTAATTATGTTGGTCCTGTGCGAGGTGTTCATGCCTCTTACGGGGCCGTTTGGGGACTGGTTTGGGTTTTCACCCTCAAAGGCTTATTTTTAAGCATAATCTAGATATTTTTAAATTATCGTTATATTCTCAAACCGGGAGACCCAAGACTGTGCGATCATGAAGCCCTTATACTTTTTACTCAATTGAGTCTATATTGTATAAGTGCTCACCTAGTTTGGAAATTGTGACAAAATTTTGTCCTCCCTAGTATCCAAAGAACCTCAGAAGTTGGTTTTCTATTTCATCTCTCTATCTTGTAGTGATCAAGAACCTATTTCCAACACTCACACATAGTAGAATTCATTTATTGCATATCATACTGCATAATAATGTGTGTACATATGTTGAGTGTGTTTAAATCCCTAAGTTGGAATTTTAATAATTTTTTGGGATTTTTTAAACATTTTTAAAATAAGGTTTTCTTAATTAAAACTTGTTTTAAAAGTTTTGTGGTCAATTTGTAAATATAATTTGTTGGTTATATAAGCCTTATGCTACCTTGGGTAGAATCCGAAAGCGGAGTAAACTTTGGGGTGTGGTTTTAATTAGTTTTAGACGCGCGTTTCATAT
The DNA here is from genome assembly GCA_949130495.1 of Sambucus nigra. Classification (NCBI taxonomy): domain Eukaryota; kingdom Viridiplantae; phylum Streptophyta; class Magnoliopsida; order Dipsacales; family Adoxaceae; genus Sambucus; species Sambucus nigra. The sequence continues at coordinate 213,377,672 of OX422214.1, read as the reverse complement.
CCTGTTATTGACCAACACCTGTCTTCGTCTGATTGGCTGTAACTGTGTTTATTTACTGAGTTAAAACCGCGTTTGTTCCTAGCCCTTGGATCATTAGCTATCGACGATATGCATGTTGTCTTGGTGAATCCCAGTACAACTTTCTAAGCCAATCAGGATTCATTTAAGCACCGCTTTATTAGAACCCTTCAATCTAAGTCAATTTGACTTGACTTAATCCTGGCCCTTAGTTTTGAGCCAGCCTCTCGAACCTTCTCTTCACCCTATAAAAGGGACCCTACTCTCAGACTTCGAAGAATTTTTCCATTTTTATTTCCTCTGAGAAATTGGGAGAGTAGAGAGAGAAGAGAGAAGAGAGAAGAGAGAGAAGAGAGAAAACAGAGAGAAGAGAGAGAGTTAGAAACCCTAACCCTGTTCGTCTAAACCTCTTCCAACTAAACTCAAACACTTCTTCAAAACACCTTCATATCCAAAACACTACTCTGAGTGTTCTTGAGAGTTTGAGAGTTTGAGTTGAGTTTTTGTTGCCGCAACCTCTTGTTCGTTAGATCTTGTTTTCATCTTAAACGTTTACTCAGATCTACTTTTTGATTTCATAAAAATTTCAGATATGAGTTATTCATGTTACATTACACTTAGTTTCATTCTTTATTTCTCATCTTGATAAATATATTGTTGATTATTTTCTATAAAACGTTTGCTTACTTTGAAATCAAGAATAAATGTTTTCTGTTTCTAGTTCATGTAAAACTAAACCTTTGACCTAGTTTGGAATCTCACTTGGAGGTTTTCAATCCCGAAAAGATTTTCTATATTCTGAGATTGATTAAAACCTTGTATGTCTTCCTAGCAAGGTATCCGTGGATTCTGTGAATGATGTAAATGTCAAATAAGGTGCAAAGTTTTGTAAGAAGAAAGAAAAAGAAAAGATCACAGCATATAGTGTTACTGTAATTTGTTAAGACTGTTTGTACTAATAAGTGTGTGTGTGTGTGTGCATGCATGTGTTAGAAAGCACTTCCACAAACACTTTCACCCTACAACACGAAAAGTGTTGGTAATAAGATCTTGTGAACAAAGAGTCGACGTAAAGTGCTGGAACAAATCAGAAGTTAACAAACTGAGAGAACTACATCTATAATCAGAACTGCAGAGAAGTTAAAGGACACCATAGGGTACATTCTTAAACTTATATAGGTCTGAGTTGTTTGCATGTTAGTTATATAGTTTGTAACTCACATATTTGTTTTAATGGATTTTTCATTTTACTCCGTAGAGGGAGTCGTGGATGTTTCCTATATTGGTGAGGTTTTACAACGTAAAAAACATCGTGAACATAATCTTTATACATCTCCTCATCTCACTCTTGGTTGTGCTGAGTTTAAGTTTTTTAAACTACTTTATAAACTTGTTATTCAATTCTTGAATAGATCTCGTACATACTGATTTGTTAAACACATCTTGTGTTCAAATAGTTTGGTTTTTACAAAAAGAGTTTCTTAAAAAAACAGATCGGAGTTACTCAAATAATTTATTTTTAATAAACACCTTTAGTAACATTTTTCAGGTCAGTTCCTACAAGTTACATTGGTCCCCTGCGAGGTGTTCCTGCCTCTTACAGGGATGTTTAGAGACTGGTTTAGGTTTTCACCCTCAAACGGCTTGTTTTTAAGCTTAATGTAGATACCAATCGGGAGACCCGGGACTACGCAGTCAGTTCCTACAAGTTACATTGGTCCCGTGTGAGGTGTTCGTGCCTCTTACAGGGCCGTTTGGGAACTGGTTTAGGATTTCACGCTCAAAAGTCTTGATTTTAAGCCCAATCTATATATTTTTAAATTATCGTCATATTCTCAAACTAGGAGACCCGCGACTAGGCGGTCAAATCCTACAAGTTACATTGATCCCGTGCGAGTTGTTCGTACCTCTTACGTGGTCGTTTGGGGGCTGGTTTGAGTTTTCACCCTTTAACGGCTTGTTTTTATGCCTAATCTAGATATTTTCAAATTATCGTCATATTCTCAAACTAAGAGACCCATGACTACGCGGTCAATTCCTATAAGTTACATTGGTCCCGTGCGAGGTGTTCCTGCCTCTTATGGTGTCGTTTGGGTTTTGACCCTTAAACGGCTTGTTTTTAAGACTAATCTAGATATTTAAAAAATTATCATTATATTCTCAAATCGAGAGACCCACGACTACGCGGTCAGTTCCTACAAGTTACTTTGGTCACGTTCGAGGTGTCTGTGCCTCTTATGGGGCCGTTTATGGGGTTGGTTTAAGTTTTCACCATCGCCTAATCTAGATATTTTCAAATTATCGTCATATATTCAAATCGATAGACCCGTGACTTCGCGCTCAGTTTCTATAAGTTACATTGGTCCCGTGCGAGGTGCTCGTGGCTCTTACGGGGCCATTTGGGGGTTGTTTTTGGTTTTCACCCTCAAATGACTTGTTTTTAAGCTCAATCTAGATATTTTCAAATTATCTTCTTATTATCAAATTGGGAGACCCGCGATTACGCGGTCAGTTTTTATAAGTTACATCGGGCCCGTGCGAGGTGTCCGTGCCTCTTACGGGATCGTTTGGTGGTTTGTTAGGCTTTTCACCATTTAACGACTTGTCTTTAATCCTAATCTCAATATTGTCAAATTATCATCATATTCTCAAACTGGGAGACCCGCAACTATGCGATCAGTTCCTACAAGTTACATTGGTCCCGTGTGAGGTGTTCGTGCCTCTTACGGGACCGTGTGAGGGTTGGTTTGGCTTTTCACCCTTTAACGACTTGTTTTTAAGCCTAATCTAGATATTTTCAAATTATTGTCATATTCTCAAACTGGGAGACCCACGACTATGCCGTCCGTTCCTACGAGTTACATTGGTCCCGTGCGAGGTGTTTGTGCCTCTTACAAGGTCGTTTGGGGACAGGTTTGAGTTTTCACCCTCAAACGACTTATTTTTAAGCCTAATCTAGATATTTTCAAATTATCGTTATATTCTCAAACTGGGAGACCCATGACTGGGCGATCAATTCCTACAAGTTACATTGGTCCCGTACGAGGTGTTCGTGCCTCTTATAGGGCCGTTTGGAGGTTGGTTTAGGTTTTCAACCTCAAACGGCTTGTTTTTAAGCCTAATCTAGACTTTTTAAATTATTGTCGTATTCTCCAATCGGGAGACTCGCGACCACGCAGTCAGTTCCTATAAGTTACATTTGTCCCTTGCGAGGTGTTCGTGCCTTTTACGGGACCGTTTGGGGTATGGTTTAGGATTTCACCCTCAAAAGGCTAGTTTTTAAGCCTAATCTAGATATTTTCAAATTATCGTCTGTTCTCAAACCAGGAGACCCGCGACTACGGGATCAATTCCTACAAGTTACATTGATCCCGTGCGAGTTGTTCGTACCTCTTACGTGTCCGTTTGGAAGTTGGTTTGAATATTCGCCCTTTAACGGCTTGTTTTAAAGCCTAATATAGATATTTTCAAATTATAGTCATATTCTCAAATCGGGAGACCCACGACTACGCAGTCAGTTCCTACAAGTTACATTGGTCCAGTGCGAGGTGTTCGTGCCTCTTATGGGGCCGTTTGGGGGGTGGTTTGGGTTTTCATCCTTAAACGACTTGTTTTTTAGACTAATCTAGATATTTAAAAAAATTATCATCATATTCTCAAAACGGGAGACCCACGACTACACTTTAAGTTTCTACAAGTTACATTGGTCACGTGCGAGGTGTCCGTTCTTCATAGGCGCTGTTTGTAGGGCTGATTTGGGTTTTCACCCTCAAACGGTTTGTTTTTAAGCCTAATCTATAAATTTTTAAATTATCATCATATTCTCAAATCGGGAGACCCGTGACTACATTTTCAGTTTCTACAAGTTACATTGTTCCCGTGCGAGGTGCTCGTGGCTCTTACGGGGCCATTTGGGGGTTGTTTTTGGTTTTCACCCTCAAATGACTTGTTTTTAAGCTCAATCTAGATATTTTCAAATTATCTTCTTATTATCAAATTGGGAGACCCGCGATTACGCGGTCAGTTTTTATAAGTTACATCGGGCCCGTGCGAGGTGTTCGTGCCTCTTACGGGACCGTTTGGTGGTTTGTTAGGCTTTTCACCATTTAACGACTTGTTTTTAATCCTAATCTCAATATTGTCAAATTATCATCATATTCTCAAACTGGGAGACCCGCAACTATGCGATCAGTTCCTACAAGTTACATTGGTCCCGTGTGATCGTGCCTCTTACGGGACCGTGTGAGGGTTGGTTTGACTTTTGACCCTTTAACGACTTGTTTTTAAGCCTAATCTAGATATTTTAAAATTATTGTCATATTCTCAAACTGGGAGACCCGCGACTATGCCGTCCGTTCCTACGAGTTACATTGGTCGCGTGCGAGGTGTTTGTGCCTCTTACAAGGACGTTTGGGGACAGGTTTGGGTTTTCACCCTCAAATGACTTGTTTTTAAGCCTAATCTAGATATTTTCAAATTATCGTCATATTCTCAAACCAGGTGACCTGTGACTACGCGATCAATTGAATGTCAACAATAGAGCTATGTAAACCTTGAGGGTAAATTTAAAACTTTCCTACATAAAATTTGACCTTCAAATAATTAATCAGAATAATATAGGATAGATTAATAATTTCCTACATAAACTTTCCTACCTAACTTTTCCTAAGCCAAAGTAGAATCAAATGGGAATAGATTAATAGTTTAACCATCCTATTGATTTCTTAAAATGGTTTATCTTAGTACAAAACCATTCCTTGGTTTTGGCGATACCAAAACCGTTAAATACGCTCGCTATTTTTTTGTTCTAAATGTGGTAAAAGGTGAATAGTTATAAGAGTTGGAGATTAATTCGAGACATAAGTGCAATATATCTAGTCCTCAATATAAGTATAAAATCCTAGTTATGAAGATAATACCTTCAAGTGTCAAGTAGTTGGATTTGTTCTGATCAAGCAGGAACAAACTAAAAATAGCATAGACCTCCCAACCGAGTGGGAGTGAGTTAACCTCCGCCATAGCCAAGTAGACAGAAATGTGTTCTCTCCCATTTTTATTCTTTCTTCCTTTTGGATGGAGTACTAACTTCCTACAATCACATATATAGTAAATATTAAACTAAGACTGAAATAACAGTAACACAAGTATATATATATATATATATATATATATATATATATATATATATATATAGATAGAGAGAGAGAGAGAGAGAACAAGGTGTCAGTTAACAACCAACACTACACAAAGTATTTACTTTTTCGTGTTATGGTGAATACTTTTATTGATTTGGAAATGAGAAGGGGGAGAGTTATTCTCGAAATCGACCTTGAGACAAAGTTGTGCGGACAAGTTTTGATCAAATACTCCAAGGAAAATTATAGGAAATAAGAAGAAGAAGACAATATAAAGTGTTGAATATCAATCGTTATATGCAGGTTGTCTATAAAATGTTAAAGAATACGATATAAAGTGCTAAAGAAGATAACTCAAAATGTACATATATATAAACATTAAACTCGAGTTAATGAGCCATAAAAGAGCGTAAATTTTACACAAAGATTGTCATACATACACACACATGCACAGAGATTAAAACCATATATGTATATATCTATACCCATTCATACATTTAAATGGAGATTTTACACATAAACAACATAAATTAAAGCAGATAACTCAAAATGTATATATATATATACCTAGGGTTTAGCTGAAGAATTGGGCAGAACACGCACCGATTGTGATTACTAAGAGAGAATGAGAGTGGAAATGTTTGTGGCATATCTAGTTCGGTTCAAGTAGTAAATTAACAAGAGGGAACAAAATCAAAAGAAATTACCAGATCAGAACAGACTGTTTCGTATAAGATCTGAGCAAAAAACAATATTAGAACTGCGTGACAGCAGTACCAAAATCACATTTTAACTAGTATATATCAAATCAACAAGCTGAATCAGTATATACATATCAACAACATCTATTTTCGAAGTAGAAGAAAAATTTCAAGAACTGGTATAAATTAACCAGATTGAAGATTGAGCCGGGAAAAAAATGTCATGATCTTGTTTTATACACAAGATCATACATGCTCATGCACAAAAAATATTTATCCCAACATTTTATCATCACAAATGCCCTCACACACACAAACATGCACACTTTTTCACATTTTGTAATCACACACATGCCCAAGTACATGCACGACAACTGCTTATTCCTAATTCAGGCACACACTTTGCCTTTAATTTTTAATCACAAGCTACACGTTGTCGCTACGCATAACAAATGTTTTAGATGCTTAAATAATTCCTCTTAACATTGGAATCACAAGTGACAAGCACACTAGGAAAACAAATGGTTAACTTTTGTGATAAAAATCTCAATCTTACACACACATAATCACAACTGACACACACACACCCATGTTCATCCCTAAAATCTGTAATCACAAGTCACACACACAGACACATACACACATTTTTCCCTAAATTTCATAATCACAAGTCTAACATACACACACACGCGCATTTTTAATCACAACACACATGCAGGCACACACTTATCATCTAAAAAATTCAATTCACAGATCCAATAAATTTCAAAAATAAAAATTCATACTAAACTACAAAAGCAAACATACACTTCCTTACCGAGCATCCAGTTGCCTCCTCTTAACAAGATCGTAGCAACTAGTTTTATACGAGATCAATTCTGTGTGTATGCCGATCCAATCAGTGCAAAAAAAATGTTCTCAAGAACTGGTATTAGCGAACAAGAACAAATCTTCAAGAACTGGTATGAACATTTGATGTTAGTCCAGCCAAAAGAGGTAAATCACTCTGGCTATATCTCCGGCCAACGATCTATTTAACTCCCGATCTGATATGATGTTTAATAGTGTAGAAAAAAATATTGTGATCCAAAGAAACTTTAGAGAATCGTGTTAATAGGAGTATGTAAAAATCCAAAGAATCATATGAAAATGAGATCGAGAGAGAGAGGGGGCCGACCTGTGCGAGTAGAGAGCGGGACCTGTGAAAATGAGAGAGAGGAAGGAGCGAGAGACCAAAAGTAAGTTTAGTATTTTATTTAGGCTATTATTAAGTGTGCTCAATTTTGTCACAGTTTTAAACCGTGCCAGAATTTGGCACAGTTTTAAAGTGTGCCAAATTTTTAATATCAAGGTGTGCCAAATTGTTGTGTTTGGTGTAGTGCATGGGTATTATAACTTCATACCAATTTGAAATAGACACTTACCTTAACAGGTGTGATACGATTTTGTGGTGGTAATGATGGATTGTTGTTCTTCTCTTCCAATCTTCACTCCTTAGATGATTTGGATGCAAGAACAAGGTCCAATTCTTTAAGAACACCTCCTTAAGCTTTGAGAATGGTATTTCCTCCTTCTTTAATGGCCTCCCTTAGTTTTTCTTTTGTTTATAACCCTAGCTTATGCCTCTCGACATCTGATATAGGGTTGTAAATTTCGTAGGTCTCTAAATCTCCTTTTTCCACATGACTATAATGTCCTTAATAGGTGCTGATTTGGTTTAAAATTAACCCGAAACCCAAACTATACCCCCCGGTATACTATTGCAATTATTTCGACCCTTTCGGAACCATCCATGACCTCAAAATCATCATCCGAGTCACTCCAAATATATTTCCTATCTCAATCCTAATTTAGTCTACACGCGACTCCCAGTTGATATAAAATCAAATACACTCATATCACTCGCTATGCCATAGATCAATAATCATCAATTATTTACTATTCACACTTAGTAAATTTCATTTAATAATATTAATCATTATCCATCTCTCGATTAACATTTAATAATTACATTAATTATTTAATCACATTAAATTACGTCACTCGTATAATTTAATTAAAATGTATTTCTCCTAATTAATTTTCGAATTGATAACATTTCAAATTTGCAGAAATATAAGGTATTAAAATCAGCACATCGTAATAATTAACAATTATATTACTGCCAATGTATTGGACAAACTCACCATTTTTTACCTCAAATGAAACCAACTAAAACTCACTGACCGAGTATTCAACACAATCCAACAACTAAAAAAAAGTAATTTTATGGAACCAAATTATCAGATCTTATGTTATGTAATATCTAGTCGGTGAGATGATCCGGATTGTGTATGTATTTGGTTGGTTTAGTGGTGAATGAATATGGCTTTTGATGGTTTTCACAATGTGTGAGTTTGAGAGATGAAAATGTGGAGGAAGCTTTATAGTGGTACTTTAGGTATAAAGGAATGAAAGAATATGTACAAAAAGAGGCACCTAAGGCTGAAAGAAGTGGGAGGGTTTAGCTGATTGATATTCTTAATAAAGATAGAGAGGAAAGAGAAAGTTATATAAGAAGGGATATTAAAACAGTGACACGTGGCCTATACTTGATCTTAAATACTTGTATAGAATTTTAGAATATTATAGAGATATTTGACTTTCACCTAGTCTGCCATTTCATTTAAATTAACTTCAATTTTTTAATATACAAATAACCACATTAGAAAACTCATAATGTCTAATGATATATAATCCTGAAGAACATGTCCGACCAAAATGCAAATGACTTTAAAATCCAACCTAGATAGCAAACATGCACCCTCTTCCCCAAATTACAAATCCTAAGTCAAAATGTATAAATACAAATACAAAAATAAACATTCAACCACAAACTACTAATTTGAGAATTTTTCAATTTTTTCTAATTTTTTTATGGATCAAATACCAAAAAGTCCCTCAAATATTTTTTAATACACACTTAGTCCAACTCTTTTATTTTGTACCAAAAAATCCTTTATTCTCTTATCTTTAAAGGCCCGCACCAACGGTATGGTAAAGCCTTTTTGGCATGGTGAAGGACTTTTTGATACAAAATAAAAAGGCTTGGACTAAACGTGTATTAAAAAAAGTTCGAGGGACTATTTGGTATATGTCCCTTTTTTTATTCTCAAATTTCTTCCCAATTCTATTACATTTAGTTGAACCCATCAATTTCCTCAGAATTCATCGTCAAAATTGTCGCCTCGCCTCATGGCCTACTCATCCTCTTCATCAATGAAAACAAGTATTGACTTTTCATCAACATTCATCGCCACGTCGTCTTTCTCCATCCTTCAAAAACCTAGACGCTGCAATCAAATTTAGCCCTAACAGTTCTGTGATGTTGATGGGAACAATTGATATATTTTGGGGGTGTGATGATGCTAAGATTCAGCACCACCAGATAAGTGATGATGAGCTCAAACAGTAATAACAATGGCAGCCATAGAGATGTATACGTGTGTACGTGTATAGAATGGGATGAGTATAAGAGGAATAAGACAATGATGTATAGTGGTTCAGCCAATTAGGCCTACATCCATTGTGAGTGTGTGATCCACTAAGTATGGGCACTAATGGCCTTGGATATAATGCACATAAACTCACTCTCTCTCTCTCTCTCTCTACTGTGCGTACAAGCGGAGTTTTACCTTGGGTTACAATGATCGATCCTTTTACAGGGTTATAGGTGATAAGTATATATAGGTCTTGGGGGGAGTAGTGTAACCCCTAAGCATGCATGGTGCATGTGAGTTATGATCTAGCCAATCCCCTGCTGACACCTGGAGGTGCTACCTGTGATTAATGATGACATAATATTCCCTCACGTGAGGGGGTGATATTGTTATAACGATTTTGTCCACGTGCCACGGGAGTCCCACGTGCACTATTCCACGCGTCTCCAGATCACGCACTGTGATGATGTCATCCTTGGCCAATGATGTGATGCCGAGGTAAAAGTTCCTGCTGGCAGCGATCCTGGCCTAGTTTGGGCCTCGTACTGTCGTAACCTCATAGGGTCATCCAGGGCATGACGAGGGGTCGGCCCCTTGGTGGATTGTCTGGGCCATGATGAGGGGGTCGGCCCCTTAGAGGGTCGTTTGGGCCATGATGAGGGGTCAACCCCTGGGAGGGTCATCTGGGACATGATGAGGAGTCGGCCCCTCGGAGGGTCGTCTGGGACATGATGAGGGGTCGTACCCTCATAGGGTCGTCCAGGCCATGATGAGGGGTCGGACCCTTAGAGGGTCGTCTGGGCCATGATGAGGGTTCGGTCTGGGCCTGAGCCCTCATCTGGATGGAGGACACTCTCGGCCTGGCTAAGGGTATATATGGGCATATCAATCACCCCTAGACCTTAGCCATCGATGTTGTTGAGATGGACGAGGGGTAATGTTTCCTTGGGAGTTTTCAAGTATGTGGTCATAAGGATAAGTGACATCTGTCACGTTGCTTAGTCAGGTGTCCATTATTGATTCAGTTCCCCATATGTGACGACTGCACACTCAGCCTGGGGATTTACGCCCTATTGATACCCTCCTCGTGGGTTGTGTCTTATCTTGGTTAATGGGCCCACTCATTAGCAAGATATTTAAATGATTTTTTGAAGTCATTTCCTTTTTTCTTCTTCTTCGCGCTTAACTTTCTCTCTCTAGCTTCTCAACAGCTCCATCGCCATTTCTACAACCTTTCTGTATCAAGCTTCATTCAGACGTTGTCTTCGTCTTCAGGTAACTTCCTTTGCCATAGATTCCATTTTTAGTCTTCAATTTTAGTTTCATTTCTTCCATTAGGGTTTCTGCCTCGACTTTTCTTAGCTTTGTATTTTTCCTGCGTGAAACCACCTTATTGTGGGGGTTATGGTTTTAGGCTGCTTAAATTTCATCCCCCGTCTCTTCGTGGTGATTTAGTGCCCTCTTGTGGTGTTTCCAGGGTTTTCTTGCATTTTTCAGCGTCTTCTGCGGCGAGCTGAGTTCTTCCTATTCTTGAGTGTTCAAACTTAAAAATCTTTTCATTTCCTTAGGTTTGATTTAAGAGTCAAACTTAGTAAACTATAAACTTTTTTATAGTTAGCTTAGACAAATTCTTATGAGTGTAGGGTCTTCCCCTTAATTCTTAGGACACTTTACGATTTAGTCGAGGAATTTCCATCCCTGTGAGAGAAGTTCTTCGTAGAGATTGGGCGAATAGAGGAAGAGGATGAGAAAAGACGAGGGGCCGACCCTAATTGGGTACGATCCATCTTCCCAGTTCCTTTAGCCACAATAATACCCCCTGAGTCCTGTGGGTCATCTTGTCATCCTGTCGAGAGTCAATCATACAAGGGGGAAATAGATAAGAGAACATCATCACCGATGGGTGCTGGTCCGTCCGGGAGGAGAGATAAGTCTACTCTTAGCCCAAGTTGACAGGCCAAGGGCATAGCACCTTCTGAGGTTGTCCCTGTAACAGCCCTCTCCCCTCTTGCATTTCAAGTAGCCTTTCCAAATGGTCCCCCGATAGGCGACGAGGCTAGGGGATCCGGGGATGAGAGAGCTGAGGACGATAATGAGGGTTCTTCTGATGATGATGATGGTCAAGTTGATACTTTAAGTGCCTCGACTTATGTATCGTCAGTTAAGGACCGTGATCTCTTACTATGGAGGCATCTCTTTGGCATATAACCCAATATAAGTATGAGGGTCCCAACTGAATCTGAAAGAGTCTTCCAGGGGGACGAGGGAGAGATTATTGTTTATGAGCAGATGCTAAGGGTATGCGTTAGGTTCCCTTTATACCCTGCTATAGTCGACATCTTGTCTGCCCTTGGGGTTGCTCCTTCTCAACTTCCTTCCAACTCGTGGAGGACTATCCTCAGCTACATCTCACTTTGGAAGAATTCATTTATCGATGAGCCCTCGGATGATGTATTTCTTGCCTGCTATAACAACACCTCATCATCCAAACAGCCTGGGTATTTCCATTTGGGGGTTAGGAAGTCTGACTAGAAGCTTCTCCACGTGGCTCAGACTTCCAATTATGACTGGAAGAAAAGGTTTTTCTCTATCTCTAGGAATTGGGAATTCCCCGTCGAGAGTGAGACCGTGGAAGACGGTCCGAGGGTACCAAGGGTATGGTCCAACCCTTTAATGAAAGCGCGATCAGACCCCAGACTCATCTTGGAGGAGAGGGTCATTATTGACTACTTGAGGGAGAGAGGGAGAGAGGGTGAACTTTCCAAATTTGAATATTTGATGACCCCTTGTTTCCTCAAAGAAGATGGTCTGAGGTTCGGCCTCTGACAGAACTATGTGAGTGGTTTTTTGCTCAATTTTTAAAATTTTCCAAGTGTTTTATCTTTGTCTCTGTATCTTTCTGATATATCGTCTCCTTTTCAGGTCATCCGGCAAATATCTCTAACCAACTTTGGGAGATGACTGCCCCAAGCTTACTGTCTGGCCTGGGAAAGAAAAAGGAGAAAGAGTCTCAGCAGGCCCAGAAGAAGACAAAGTCCATGGGGCTGACGCACCTTGAGTTGACCGTCGATAGTCATAAAAGAAAGAGCATGAAGTTCCCGAAGGCTCTCCTCCTGATGCACGGACGAGGGTGAGGGTGGAGGTGTCTGAGGGGACAGGCTCCTCTTCCAGTATGGGGGCTTATTGGTCTCAAAATTTGACATTCTTGAAGGCTGAATCATCTTCCCTCATAGCCAACCTAAGAGCAGCCAAGGCTTTCATGTTTTCTGCTCCCTCGGCCGCTGATTATGACTTTTTATCAAAGATGCTCTCGGCCAAGGTGTATGATTACGGTCTACATAATCTAGCTCAGGTACTTATTTTTACTTCATTTCCTCAGTCAAACTTTCACTAACTATTCCCTCAGCCCCTTAATATGTGCCTACATTTGTGCAGACTATTTGTGCCTTTATGTCGGCCACCAAATGGATGGCCAAGAATTAATAAAAAATTCTTAAAGCCGAGAGAGCTATCCAACACGAGGCTGAGCTGCAAACGGAGCTCAAGACTGCTAGGGCAACATTAGAGAGTGTCAGTACTGAGCACGCGAGGGTGTTGGATGAGCTTAAAAGGTAGCATGTTGAAGATCTGAAGGCGAAGGATGACATCTTCAAGGCAAAGGAAGAAGCCCTGAACGCCAAGTTCAAGGGCGATCTAGCTAAGGCAGTGAAGAAGGTTGGGGTCGACATCGTGGAGGCATACAAGCTTTCGGATGAGTTTCTCGGCTTCGATCTTGAGTACCTAGAGCGGGGGATCAAGACGGCATGTCGGTGGGTCATCCTTAAATTTGCTGATGTTGTGTCGTCTATTCGGCCCTCTCTTGAAGCGGTGGAGATGGAAGACCCCCTTATAGCCAAGGCTCTATCCCACGTGGAGTCTCAAGTACAGATCGAAGGCATCGGTACCTCTGAAGATCGGCCTGTTTTGGTCTTTGAAGAGACTCCTATTGTTAATATTGAAGCCTTGCCCTCTGATGTTGCTCAATAGGGTGGCCGTATATGGCCCATACCCTCTGCGTGTAAAGGTTTTGTATTTGACTTCCTTTTGGACAAATATTGTAGCACTTTGTCATGAAATTTTCTCTTATAATGGAATTACTCTCTTCCTGTCTTCTATTCTTGTCTCTTGTATGATTTGACTTAGATGTTATGTGTTCACCTATCTTACAAGTCCCCCTTGTCTTTCTTGTGTTCACCCACCATTGATCCTCATTATAGCCGAGGGTGGTTACCACCAACTTAATGACTTTCAATAAGGCCCCCCTCGTCTTCTTTGAGGGTGAATGGGGGGGGTCTTCCCCACCATTGACCCTCATTATAGCAGAGGGTGGTTTCCCACCAATTTAATGGTTTTAAATTTCAAGTCACCCCTCGTCTTTCTTGAGGGTGAATGGGGGGTCGTCCCCACCATTGACCCTCATTATAGCCGAGAGTTGTTTACCACCAATTTAATGATGTTATAAATTTCAGGTCCCCCCTCGTCTTTCTTGAGTGTGAAAGGGGGGTCGTCCCCACCATTGACCCTCATTATAGCCGAGGGTGGTTTCCCACCAATTTAATGATGTTTTAAATTTCAAGTCATGCCTCGTCTTTCTTGAGGGTGAATGGGGGGTCGTCCCCATCATTGACCCTCATTATAGCCGAGGGTGGTTACCACCAATTAAATGATGTTTTAAATTAAGCCCCCCCCCCCCCCCCCCCCCCCCCCGTCTTTCTTGAGGGTGACCATTGACCCTCCTTATAGGCGAGGGTGGTTTCCCACCAATTTATTGATGTTATAAATTTCAAGTCCCCCCTCGTCTTTCTTTAGGGTGAATGGGGGGTCGTCCCCACCATTGATCCTCATTATAGCCAAGGGTGGTTACCACCAATTAAATGATGTTTTAAATTAAGTCCCCCCTCGTCTTTCTTAAGGGTGAATGGGGGGTCGTCCCCACCATTGACCCTCATTATAGTCGAGGGTGGTTACCACCAATTAAATGATGTTTTAAATTAAGTCCCCCCTCGTCTTTATTGAGGGTGAATGAGGGGTCGTCCCCACCATTGACCCTCATTGTTGCCGAGGGCGGTTACCACCAATCGTCCCCCCTCGTCTTTCTTGAGGGTGAATGGGGGGTCGTCCCCACCATTGACCCTAATTATAGCCGAGGGGAGTTGCCACCAAGGTTGACCCCAATTATACTAGAATTAACAAACACAAGATGAGGTACCAATATGACATTCTCATTAACATTCCATGTGTTCTGTTGGAGAAACACATTCATTACAACTATGGTCTGATAGGACATTACAACATTATTGATAGTATTTCTTCAGATGATCTGCATTCCACGGATTTGAAAAGGGTTCCCCTTCAAGGTTTTCTAGTCTATAGTTCCCAAGGACAACTTCATCAATGACCCTATATGGGCCATCCAATTTGGTTGGAGCTTGTTAGGCTTTTTCCCAGTCTTTTTGAGGACTAAGTCCCGCACGGCGATTGGTCTTTGACTCACCCTCTGGTTGTAAAACCTGACAGTCCTCTGCTGGAAGGTAGCTTGCCTTATCTCAGCGTCTTCCCTCCTTTCCTCGATTAAGTCTGAGTCAAGTCTCATTTCTTCCATATTTCTTTGGGGGTCATACATATGGACCCTGTGAGTAGGAAACCCAATCTCGGTGGGGATGAGACCTCTGAACCATACGCTAACATGAACGGGGTTTCTCCAGTAGGAGTCTTTGTCGTCGTCCTGTAAGCCCACAGTACAGCATAGAACTCCTCGACCTTATTCCTTTTACCTCCTCGAGCTTCTTCTTGATCCCGTCTAGGATTGTCGTATTTGTGACTTCCGTTTTCCTATTAGCCTGAGGTTGGCCTAGGGATGAGAAGAATTGTTTGACATCGACCCTCTTGCAGTATTTCTCCAGAGATGTATTCTTGAATTGAGTCCCGTTCTCCAAGATGAGTGTGTTGGGGAGACCATATCTGCATATAATGTTTTTCTAGACAAACTGGAAGGTCTTCTTCTCGGTGATCGTTACCATCGGCTCTGCCTCCACCCATTTTGAAAAATAGTCAATTTCTACGATCAAGTATCGATAGTTATTGACGGCCCTGGGCAAAGCCCCTACTAGATCGATTCTCCACACTACGAATGGCCATGGGGATGTGATGGACGTAATAGGCTGATGGGGCTAGTGAGGGATGGTGGCAAACCTTTTACATTTATCACACTTTCTCACGTATGTCGTGGCGTCTTTCCCCAGGGTTGGCCACCAGCATCCCTGGGTTATTATCCTCTTTGTTAACGATCTGCCCCCAATGTGGGTTGAGCATGACCCCTTATTCACATCTTGAAGAATGTGAGGTACCTCAAACGAGTGTACACATCTGAGAAAAGGGAGTAAGAACCCCTTTTTGTACAAGGTGTCTCCGATGACAGCGAATTTCACAGCTCTGTATCTCACATTATTCCTTTCTTATTTTTCTTCTAGAATCTCCCCCTCTTTAATGTATCTGATTAGAGGGTCCATCCACAAAGCTTCCTTGTTGACATTTAAGCAAGAGCCAAGTGTTCCCTCTGCCTCTTCAATCGCTGGTCGAAGCAAAATTTCCACTCGGACTGTCCTCCTGATATATATCCTAGTTACTGAGGCCAACCTAGTAAGTGCATCGGCCCAACCATTATTAAGCCTAGGTATCCTCTTGAACTTTAATTCTCTGAAGCTCTTCAATAATTCCCTTACCCTTTCAACATATTTGGACATTCTCTCATCCTTAGCCTCGTACGCTCCTAATATCTGATTCACTACAAGTCTTGAATCACTATGGACCAAGATCTGGCCGACACTAAGAGACTTAGCCAAGGAGAGGCCTACTATAAGGGCCTCATATTCAGATTCATTATTGGAGGCTTTAAAGTTGAACCTCAGGGCCTACTCAATGTTTGTGCCGTCGAGTGCTGATACAATTAATCCATCCCCACTTCCACTCTCACAAGAAGACCCGTCAACGAAGAGGTTCCACACAGCCTGTTCCTTTGAGAAGTTTCCCTCAATGAGGGAACCTTATCTAAAGAGATATCTCCCCTCTTCATTTTTGACAAATTTTTCTCTAGTGGTGCTTGTCATAGCATTTTCTGTGGATGGGTCAACAATCCTGCCTTGGCGGGTATCTGTCTTCTCGAGGCTCTCATCCTCAGCCTTATCATCTTCCCAAGTAAATTCAGCCACGAAGTCTTCTAGGGCTTGTCCCTTAATTTCCATCCTAGGTTGATATATAATGTTAAACTCTCCCAACTCTATAGCCCAAGCCATTAGCCTCCTCGATTTTTCTGGCTTGTGTAAGACCTATCTAAGAGGAGAGTCGGTGAGGATGACCATTGTATGGGACTGGAAGTACGGCTTCATCTTTCTTGATGCATGGATCAAGGCAAAGGCTAACTTCTCCATCCTTGGGTATCTTTGCTCTGCCCCTGAAATGCCTTACTATTGAAATACATAGGCTTCTGTACTCTGTCCTCTTCTCTCACAATGGCTGCGCTGATGGTAGATTCTGAGATGGCTAGGTACACATGTAGCTGTTCGCTTTGCACTGGTCGTGACAAAAGAAAGGGAGACCCTAAGTATAATTTAGCTCCTTGAAAGCCTAATCACACTCTTTGCTCCATTCAAAGGCCTTTCTGAGAATTTTGAAGAACAGTAAACATTTGTTTGTGGCTCTGGACACGAACCTATTAAAAGCAGCCACTCGCCCTGTGAGTCTTTGAACGTCTTTGATGGTCTTAGGGGTCTTCATTTCTGCGAGGGCCTTTATCTTCTAAGGGTTGGACTCAATGCCTCTTTGGTTGACAATGAATCCCAAGAACTTCCGTGCTCCGACCCCGAAGATACATTTGGCTAGGTTGAGCTTCATCTGGTACTTGTCCATCATGTTAAAGGTCCTCTCGAGGTCATCCACATGATCCTCGGCCTTCAAACTATTGGTCAACATGTCATCTATATAGAACTCCATGGACTTCCAAATTTAGTCCTCGAATATTTTATTCACAAGGCGTTGATATGTTGCCCCCGCATTTTTTAGGCCAAAGGGCATGACCCTATAACAATATGTCCCCTTATCGGTAATGAAAGCCATTTTTCTTAGTCTTCAGGGCTCATAAAGATTTGGTTATAACCTGAATAGGCATCCATGAAACTCATTAGCTCATGGCCTGCGGTAGCATCTACCATATGATCAATGCGGGGGAGAGGGAAGCATTCTTTGGGACAATGTTTATTGAGGTCGGTGAAGTCCACACATATTCTCCACTTCCCGTTGGCTTTTGGGACTATGACAGCGTTGGAAAGCCATTCGGGATAGATGTCCTCTTTGATAAACTCAGCATCTTCCAGCTTGTTGACCTCGTCCCTTATGACCTCATATTTTTCTCGAGAATAAATTCTCTTCTTCTGCTTTACCAACTTTGCACCCTCTATCACGTTAAGCTTATGGCACATGATTTCGGGGCCGATCCCCGGCATATCTTCATAACTCCATGCAAAGACGTTATGTCTTCTCCTTAACAGCTTGATGAGGTCTTGTTTGATGTCTGGCTTCAGTGTTTTGCCGACTTGGATGGTTTTTTTCGGTTCATCCTCATTGAGGATGATGGATTCTACCTCTTCTACGGCTTCTCCTTTCTTCATCTTCGTCTCGTCCTTAGGGTCGAGGGTATCAATATTATAAGTGGTTGTTGCCTTCTTGTGCACCTCTCTTTCTTCGGCGGAGTTGAAGTAACATTACCGTGCTATTGTCTAGCCTCCTTGAACTTCCCTTACCCCATAAGGGGTCAAAAATTTGATCATCTGATGAACCGTAGACGGCACTGCCTCAAACCCCTTGAGGGCTACTCACCCCAGTATAATGTTGTAGGCCGAGAAGATATGTTCATCCATCACGAAGAAGCTTACCTTCTTGGTAAGCCATCTCGGTCACTCGTCCCCCATCCTAACATCGGCCTCATACACTCCTATACGATGAACCTTTTCCCCACTGAACCCCATCAATGGGTGATGGTATGCGACGATCCTAGCATGGCTGAGGCCTAAGGCTTTAAAGCACGGACAAAACATCACATCTGCAGAGCTACCCCCATCTACCAAGATCCTCGGCACCTCACATCCGTGCACCCTGGTAGTGATGACGAGAGGGTCATCATGTGGGTCTAATAGGCCTTTGAAGTCCATTCTTGAGAACCCCACTATTAGAGTATCCATATCAACCTTCTTCCTCTTTTCTAACTTTGCTTCAACAGAGGTTGAGTGTACATCTTTTGTCACTACCTTGGCTTCAGCTACATGGGCCTTCCTGTCTGCGACCTCTGACCCTCCTCCTGCTAGTCCCCTGGAGATCATCCCTACACCTAGTGATATCATATTAAGTCTCTTTAGGGCCGTGGTCATCTCTCGGCGGGAGGCTAGGGTCGTCCTCATCATCTGAAAGGTCGTCCCTTCTGTTTGGAGGATCTTCTTGGCATACATCACCTCTCTTCTTTTTGGGGTCGTCCCCTCGGCCCCTCTTGAAGGCACCTTTGTCAACGTATTTCCTTAGCTTCCCCTCTTTTAACATTTTCTCAATTTCATCTTTCAGGGCAAAACACTTATCAGTCACATGGCCATGGTCTTGGTGAAATTCACCCCACAAGTTTTTATTCCTCTTGTGGGGAACTGCCCTCAACTTCTCAGGCCATTTCAAGAACCGATCCCTCTTGATCTCATTCAGAATATGTTCATAGTTGATCGTCAGAGGGGTATAGTCGGTAAATTTGTCATCTTCCAACCTCTTCTTCCCCTCTTTATTCCTTTTCTGGTACTTACCCCCACTAGTACCTCCTTTTTCATCTTCGTATTTTGTGGCCATCGCCTCTTCGACGTTAATCATCTTTCTTGCTATCAACAACAATTCATCCATTGTCCTCGGAGGGTCTTTAGTAAGCTTCCATAATAGCTTTCCCTTCTAGAGTCCTCCAATGAGGGTTGTCATGGTAATGCTTTCCTCATAGTCTTCGGCCTCCAGCTTTTCTTTGTTAAATCTGGCTATGTAGTCTCTCAGGCTCTCATTCTTCCATTGTTTAACATAGAGCAGGTGGGTGGTCTTCTTTTGTGCCCTCACTCCAAAGCAAAAGTTATGGATGAACCAGTCTACTAACTGTTTGAAGCTTTCAATGGAATTCTTTGGAAGAGACATATACCAGACATGTGCAGCCCCAGTAAGGGTGCCAAAAAAGGCACGACATCTCATCTCATCTGATATAGAGTATATGGTTGTCGCTCATTAGTATATCTCAATATGGTGGACATGATTGGTGCTCTCGTCATACCTTGGGGTGATCATAGGTGGCTTAAACTTAGATAGCATTGGGAAGTTGACTATCTTCGCCACAAAGGGTGAGCCTATAGAGTATCCTCTTTGAAGAGGGTCCTGGCTCTTCAGGATGTCACCAATTTTATCCTCTAGCCTTTGCATCGAGTCAATCTAGGGTCTTGTAAGGTCGGCTTGGTCGATGTTATCCCCTGCCACCTCTTTGAGGTGGACGAAGGGTTCTGTTGCGGCAGGCCTATGCCGGCTGTTTACTTCTACTTGATCATCTTCCCGTCCATGGGGTCGGACATCTGCTGCCTCCCTCCTGGACCTCACAATACTTCTCGATCGGGATGATTTTTCCCGCAAGTCATTTACTGGGCCCAGCCTCTCAAAGGTCGACCCCCTGCTCAGACGGTCGAAAGCAGAGCTCCTCGGACGATCGTCTGGGGTTTGCCTTCCACACTTCCCTCTGCTTTCTTTGATAGGTCGGACAGTATTATTAGAGACCTCATACGACTCCCAGCACTCTATGGGGGCCTCCTCCTCCTCCAGATCATCATACATGTCTTCAGGGCAAGGGTTTCCTTGCCTCCCCAGGCGTAGACGCCGGGGGTCAGCAACATCCCTCTGCCCCTGTGGAGGTGGAAAGTCTTTGCATGGTGCCTGGGGTGGTCCCCTGGCCTCGTGCTGCCCTAGAGCCGCTGCTGGAGTAATCATCTCCGGTGAGACTCCTGGAGGTCTTAGTATGTTTTGGCTAAGAGATATAAATTGCTCTTGCATAATCCGTTGGCTTGCTGCTAAAGATTTCAGGGCGGCAGCCACATCAGTCATCTCAGACTGAGGTGGTACATAAATGGAACTAGGTCCCACCCCAGTATTCGATGGAGGCAGAGGTGGCAGTGGCATCTCCGGTTCCATATGTTTGAGATATAGAGAGCTGAATGGTCAAAAGACTGATGAGCTTGACAACCTTAATGGGTCTCTTTCAATGGTGAAACAGCTCCACAAAAAGGGGAGAACTGGTTCACCACCAGAGTGATCGATGAGGTCAAGCTCTATAAAGGAAGAGATGTCTTCTCGTTCCCACAAACGGTGATAAACTGATAATGCTAAGATTCAGCACCACCAGATAAGTGATGATGAGCTCAAATAGTAATAACAATGGCAGCCATAGAGATATATATGTGTGTAAATGTATAGAAGAGGATGAGTATAAGCGGAATAAGAAAATGATGTATAGTGGTTCAGCCAATTAGTCCTACATTCAATGTAAGTGTGTGATCCACTAAGTATGGGCACTAATGGCCTTGGATACAATGCACATAAACTCACTCTCTCTCTCTCTCTCTCTCTCTCTCTCTCTCTCTCTCTCTCTCTCTCTCTCTCTACTATGTGTACAAGCCGAGTTTTAGCTAGGCTTACAATTATCGATCCTTTTGCAGGGTTGTAGGTGACAAGTATATATAGGTCTTGGGGGGAGTAGTGTACCCCCCAAGCATGCATGGTGCATGTGAGTTATGATCTAGCCAATCCCCTGCTGACACTTGGAGGTGCCACCTCCGATTAATGATGACATAATATTCCCTCACGTGAGGGGGTGATATTGTTATAATGGTCTTGTCCACATGCCATAGAAGTGCCACGCGCACTATTCCACGCGTCTCCCAGATCACGCACTGTGATGATGTCATCCTCGACCTATGATGTGCTGCTGAGGGAAAAGTTCTTATTGGAAGCGATCCTGGCCTAGTTTAGGCCTCGTACTGTCGTAGCCTAATAGGGTCATCCAGGGCATGACAAGGGGTCGGCCCCTTGGAGGATCGTCTGGGCCATGATGAGGGGGTCGGCCCCTTGGAGGGTTGTCTGGGCCACGATAAGGAGTCGGCCCCTCGGAGGGTCGTCTGGGACATGATGAGGGGTCGTACCCTCATAGGGTCGTCCAGGCCATGACGAGGGGTCGGCCCCTTGGAGGGTCGTCTGGTGCATGATGAGGGGTCGGCCTGGGCCTGGGCCTAAGGCCTCGTCTGGGTGGAGGACACTCTCGATCTGGCCGAGGATATATATGGGCACAAGGTTCTAAAAAATGCGGGGCATGACCAAGGCATGGAGGCCAATCCTTAAGCCTTAGAAGCCTAGGTGGGCCTTGGCGTAAAAAGGCGTGAAAAGGCGTTTAGGAATTTTTTAATATATTTTAATATTTTTTGACTATGACAAGGCTATTTAAAATACTAAATTGGTACATACCTTAAAAATATGTTTAAATATTTGTAAATTAAAATACTATTTTTTTAAAATACAAAAAAAAAAAAATCATCTTTTCACGCCTTACTTCTAAAAAATTCGCGTTTTTTCACCCCTTACCCCCAAAAAACGCACGTTTTTTCACGCCTTGCCCCAAAAAATGTTGACCATTGTTGACCACGCCTTGATCCATGCCTAGGGCCAAAACTTGACGTATCTAAAAAGCCTCGCGCCTTGGCGCCGCTTAGGCGCGTTTTTTAGAACACTGTATGGGCATATCAGGGTGTATGATAGATATGTAATATATGGGGTATTTTGGTCTATGAATTATTTAGGGGTTATGTTTAATTACAATATATTTTTTTTTTAAGGTTGATAATTTGATGAGAATCTTAGTTAGTTCCCTTAGGTTTGAATTTGGAAAATATTTCAAAAGTGGGAGAAAATTGAGTTATTGAACAATTTAGGAGGAGAAAAAACTCATTTATAATACTATGGCAGAGGCTATCAAACTTAGAAATAAAAACTAATCCTTGATTTTTATAGGAGAATAACTCTAATAAAATTAGAGAATAAAAAATAAAATAAGGATTAGGTATCAACCTACCCAAATTCCATTAAAATAGGAGAAATAAAACTAACAACAAGCATATGTCACAGCTATAAATCAATTGTAATCTCCTAATTAAGACTAAATTTCCACATTCCCCTTCAAGTTGGCTTGTAAATGTTTATCATACCCACCTTTGATCTCAAAATCTTCAAAATTGGTTCTTGAAAAAGTCTTAGTCAAGATGTATGTTGGCTGGAGTGTTGTTGGAGTATGCACCAATGAAATTTCCCATTCATTTATCTTTTCCTTAATAAAATGACGATATATTTCCACATGGTTCATCCTATCACGATGATCCGAGTTCTTAGCAATACTTTTGGAAGCTTAGTTATCACAAAGCATCTTCATAAAATCTTCTACAGGAATTTTTATCTCGTTTAGAAGTATCTTTAACCATATTCCTTCAAAGATTCCATGTTCCATATCTCTAAATTCTACTTTTGCACTGTTCCGAGCCACAACGGACTGTTTCTTGCGTCGCCAATTAACCAATATCGCATAAACATATGTGAAATATCCCGAGGTTGACCTTCGATCAGTAATAGAGCCTGCCCAGTTTGCATCTGAAAAAATCTCAATGTTTCTCTTTTGTACTCTTTTGAAGTAGAGTCCATTTCCAAGAGTCATTTTAATATATCTTAGGATGCGATATACGACTTCCATATTCTTTTTAGTCGGATTGTTTATGAATTGGCTAAAACCGTTGACTGAGAAATCAATGTCTGGTCTTATGTATGAGAGAGAGATAATTTTCCCCACAAGTCTTTAATATCTCCCTTTATCCATTGGAGCACTTCCTTCCACAGTTCCCAATTTCGTAGTGTAATCCATAGGTGTGTCTGCAGGTCTACAACCAAGCATCCCAGTTTCCTTTAGTAAGTTTAGAACATAATTTCACTGGGAGACTACTATACCCATTTTGATTTAGAAATTTCCATCCCAAGAATTTATTTAAGATTCACCACGTCTTTGATTTTGAACTCACGGGTAAGAAAGCTTTTGAGGTTGCCTCTTTCCTCTTCATGGTCTCCTATCATGATTATGGCATCCACATACAGATAGTGGTAATTTTTCCTTCAAGTGAGTGTCTTACAAATAGAGTGTGGTCAGACTGACATTGGGATAAACTTAACCTCTTTACAACCTTAGTATAATGATCAAACCAAGATTATGGCAACTTCTTGAAGCCATATAAGGATTTTATGAGTTTGTAGACTTTATTAATGTTTGTTTGATGCCAGATGGAATTTCAATGCACACTTCTTATAAGTCACCATTGAGAAATGCATTCTTGACGTCCAGCTAATGGAGGGACCAATCTCAGTTAAGGAGTAATGACAACAGAACATGTATTGTATTTAAGTAGGCAATTAGGGCAAAAGTTCCTTGGTAGTCGATTTCGTATGACTTAGTAAATCCCTTAGCAACTAGTCGTGCTTTGAACCTATCAACACACCCATTTTCTTTGTACTTGACTGTGAAAATCAACGTACACCCGACTTGATTTTTTCCTTTTGGAAGTTCAGAGAGATTCCGTGTCCCATTCTTTTCTAAAACATGAATCTCTTCATCAATGGTTGCCTTCCATTCAGGTACTTGTAAGGGTGCCTGGATATTATTGAGAATCCGAATACCAGTGAGACTAGTAACAAATGCCCAATAACCCGATGACAAACTCTTAGGGCATCTCTTTTGGACTTGAATTCGGTTCAGCTTCATGAACTAGCCCGGGATGTGTTCGTTGTTTTTTTCATGAATAGACAATGAACACATTGTTATCGACTGTCTGATATTGGATTGGGCGAGGAGGAGTACTCAACTCAGCATAAGGGTTCAGTGGTGGTTTCGATTGGGAGAGGAAGACTTGAAGCAATAGGGAAAGGGTTTGAATTGAGCGACTCAAGTGTCTGAGGTTCGATCATGATTTCTATTTCCCTTTCTGTTTCCAAAAAATTGTATTCCTGGATTCTTTTCTCCCCCCTAAATATGGATTTTGGAGTAATAGGCCCGATTTTCAAAGAATGTCACATCCATGGAATTGGAGAGTATCCTAGGAAAATACACTTAGTAGCCCTTGGATCAAGCTTACTTTGGTACTGCTGAGGATTGTGAACAAAGGCTAAACAACAAAAAACTTTGGGTGGTATGGAGGAGATGATCAAAGTCCTAGGTTATGATTTGAGAAAGATTTGACATGATGCTTGAAAATTAAAGACGCAGGAAGGCATTCTATTGATACGATAGGTTGCAGTAAGAACAACTTCACCCCCCAAAAATTCGAAACATTGGTGGAAAACAGAAGGGCCCATGAAACTTCTCACACGTGTCTATTCTTCCTCTCAGCTATCCCATTTTGTTGAGGGGTATCAATGCAATAACTTTGATGAACTATACCCTCTCTTAATAAGAATTCCCTAGGGAGAGAATTAAAATAATGTTTAGCATTGCAAATTTTCAGCATTTGCATTTTGGCAAGGAATTGGGTCTGGATTTTGTTATTAAAATTTGACCCACTTATGATTTTTCTTTCATCAAGAATATCCACGAAATTATAGTATGATCATCAACAAAAGACACAAACCCTTTAGTTCTTGGCATGTTCCTTATTTTAGATAGTTCTGAAACATCACTATATATCATGGAGAAGGGGTGAGATGATTTGTGTGGTTGAATTGGATAGGAATTATAACCATGCTTGAATAATTGACAAATTTCACACTGAAAAACATCAAGATTTTTATTCAATAATGATGGAAAGAGTTTTATGAGATACAAGAAACAAGGATGGCCTCGACGACAGTGCCATAACATAACATCACTATCTTTATTAGAACGAAAAATAAATAGAAATCTGTTTCCATAAACTATTGTTTGAGGTTATTTTTTGAGATAATCAGTAACTTTGAAGATATAGAGTCCTCAACGCATCTCAGCGTTGCCAATCATCTTCCTCTAATCCAAATCCTAAAAAACACAATGGTTGGGTAAAAATTTAGTAACACAATTCTTTCCATGAGTGAGTTTGCTAATAGATAATAAATTACAGTCCAAGTTTGGAACAAAAAGGACATACTCAATGGTTAGGTCTTTAGAAATAAAAACAAAACCTGTACCATCCACCCTTAATAGAGAACCATCAGCTATACAAACAGTAAAATTCTTAGAACAAGGCTTATAATTTTGAAAAATTATGGCATCACCAGTCATGTGATTAGAAGATCCAGAGTCAACAATCTACGGACTTAAATTTTATTTCTTTACTTTTAGCGCAGTAAGAAAATTACATGTTTGAGCTAAGGATTCAGACCCAATAATATTATTATTGGAATTAAAACTTTGTTGGGACTGGCTGATTTTTTAATAACAGCTCCATTTTCTCTTTGTTGAACGGTCTCGAATCAGATGGTACTGGGTTGTCTTCTACATTTACATGATGTCCTCAGCTTTATCTATTACTTTGGGGCTTGTTTTCCATGGATTTTTCATCATGTGTCTTTGCGTGACCCGATTTTCAGCAGTGATCACACTAAGTTCTCCCTTTCCTTGGCTTGTTGTCATTAGAAGTAAAGGGTGATCCTCAAGCTAATAAGGCTAAACTCTCGGTGACAGGTTGGCTGGTTTATGACCCCAGCATGGCTTTCTTCCTTCTCTCTTCTCGGCGCACTTATGAGATAACTTCTCAGCTATTGGGTAAAGGTTTAGTTCCCAATATTTTGTCTCGAATTTTATCCATATTTTTATTTAGACCCAATAAAAAATTGTACATCCATTTATTCTCAACGATATTCTTGTATTTGATGGCATCCGTTGGGAAATCCCATTTGGTGGTTTCAAACATGTCCAACTATTTCCAATAGCGAGTTAAGAGAATGAAATATTAATTGACATGAATATCACCTTGTTGTAAATCATAAAGGGTTCCTTCTATCTCAAATGCCTCTGTTGTGTTTTTTGTATCGAAAAAATTCCCTTGTATCTTCCCAGATTTCTTGCGATGTTTCATAAAGCATAAAATTCTCCTCTATGTCGTTGTTCATTGAATTAATTAACTAAGACATAAACACGCTATTCTCAGCCTTACATCCTTTGAGTTCGAATCATGTTTTGTTGGTTCAGGCTCTGCATCAGTGAGGTAGTCATCCTTCCCTTTACCACATATGAACATCATGACCAAGGGAACTCCCATTCTGTTTGTTCCCTGTAATGATAAGAGAAAAATTATCTAATTCTTCATTGCTGTTCGGAACAGGAGCTTCTCGAGAGGAGGTGACTTCGGTGGGACTGGACTCATTTATTCTAGATGTGACTGTGTCGTTCCTTGCCATGAGAACAGACTTATACATGAAAAACAAAAACCCGAAGAACGGCTGATGGAAAATTGGTTATTTAGAAGAAGATTTTGCCAACCTCTAAAGTGCACCAACGAAGGTTTTTGCCTTAAGTAGAGAAGCAGACCAGGTTCAGAACATGGTGCTTGTTGTTTGTACTTGAATTCGGTTGAGCGTCATGAACTAGCCCAGGATGTGTTTTTTGTTTTTTTCATGAATAGACAATGAACTCATTGTTATCGACTGTCTGAGATTGGATTGGGCGAAGAGGAGTAATCAACTCAGCATAAGGGTTAAGTGGTGGTTTCGATTGGGAGAGGAAGACTTGAAGCAAGAGAGAAAGGGTTTGAGTTGAGGGACTCAAGTGTTTGAGGTTCGGTCATAATTTCTATTTCCCTTTCTGTTTCCAAAAACTGGTATTCCAGGATTCTATTCTCCCCCTAAATATGGGTTTTGGAGTAATAGGCCCGATTTTCAAAGAATGTCACATCCATGGAATTGGAGAATTTTTTTTATGACAGGATAGTAACACTTATAGCCCTTTTAGTTTGGAGAGTATCCTAGGAAAATACACTTAGTAGCCCTTGGATTAAGCTTACTTTGGTACTGTTGAGGATTGTGAACAAAGGCTAAACAACAAAAAACTTTGGGTGGTATGGAGGAGATGATCAGAGTCCTAGGCTATGATTTGAGAAAGACTTGACACGATGCTTGAAAATTAAAGACGTGGGAGGGCATTCTATTAATACGATAGGTTGCCGTAAGAACAACTTCACCCCCCAAAACTTCGAAACATTGGTGGAAATCAGAAGGGGCCATGAAACTTCTCACACGTGTTTATTCTTCCTCTCAGCTATCCCATTTTTGTTGAAGGGTATCAATGCAATAACTTTGATGAACTACACCCTCTCTTAATAAGAAATTCCTTAGGAGAGAATTGAAATAATGTTTAGCGTTGCAAATTTTCAGCATTTGTATTTTGGCATGGAATTGGGTCTGGAATTTGTTATTAAAATTTTTGAAAATTTGACGCACTTCTGATTTTTCTTCCATCAAGAATATCCACGAAATTATAGTATGATCATCAATAAAAGACGCAAACCATTTAGTTCTTGTCATGTTCTTTATTTTAGATAGTTCCCAAACATCACTATATATCATGGAGAAGGGGTGAGATGATTTGTGTGGTTGAATTGGATAGGAATTATAACCATGCTTGAATAATTGACAAATTTCACACTGAAAAACATCAACGACAATGACACAACATAACATCACTATCTTTATTAGAACGAAAAATAAACAGAAACCTGTTTCCAAAAACTATTGTTTGAGGTTATCTTTCGAGATAATCAGTAACTTTGAAGATATAGAGTCCCGAACACATCTCAGCGTTGCCAATCATCTTCCTCGAATCCAAATCCCAAAAAACACAATGGTTGGGGAAAAATTTCCATCATTCTAACCAAGTTTCAAATAACATGCAACAAAATTTAACTTTTCAAAAACCTCACAACATTCAAAAGCCTCACTGAAATAAATCGACAAGACCACAAAATGCAACATAATTTAGAATTTAAAACATACATAGACATGTAAAACGAAGAGATCAAAGACAATCTCATTTATTCATTAATAAAACTCCAACATTATTCTGTAATTGACATCAAACCATGGGACCAAAGGCTTGGACATGGTTCAGACGTGATCATAAAATCCATGGAGAATATTCCCTTCTTTGGTTGTGAATCCGATGGAGCCGAGCAAGGTAGGCCAGCAATCGCGTTGGTTGGTCTGAATTGTGTTGCAACATAGCGCCCCAACATTTGTCTCTCCATTCATGAAAAATAGTATGATCTCGCTTGAACATGCTTGAAGCTGAAACAAAGAGCCCCAACAATTAGACGAACCTTGTTGGTCGAGCTTCAGCCGAGCAGCGAGGGTTGAGGTTGCGCCATAAGGTCGCGCCGTGACCACGGACCCCATGAGAAAGGCTACAAACAAAGTGAGAACAAGCTTCAAAGTGGAAGACATGTTTCAGAGATTGAAATAGAGGGCGATGGTGTGGAGTTTTTACCTAGAAATTTTTTAATATATATGTGCAAATTTTAGGAGGGAGGTTAAGGAACATGTAGCATTTAAGTGAGGAAAACCAAGGATTTTTCACCTATTAATTGGTTATGAGGTGAAGAGTTTTCTTTTCTCCCATGCACACGAAATAACTCTTGGATTCCAATATTTTGTTTTGATCAAATTATTTTTATTAAGTTATAGAGAAATAAGGTGGACAAACTTCTAAAAAAAAATTATAAAAGTATTTTTCTTTACTTTACACATGTTGCTGATATTTATATTATATTTAGATTAAGGGAAAAAAAACTTTTAAAATCAGCTTGTTCTCGTTTTGTTCAGCGCAAAAAATAAGATGTTTCGTTTTAAGAGACCCATTGCAATAAGTTAAGGAAACCAACAATTTTAAAATGATAATTAGCTTTAAGACAAAAAAGTTTTTTCTAGTATTTTTGTAATAGTAACAAAAGTTTACTATATGATTTACTCCATTTAGGGTCCATCTGGGTCAAATTATTTCAAGACCAATTGAACTAGAGGTTTTGCTTACAATCTTTTTTAAGTAAAATTAAAATATGGTTTAATTCAATTAAAGGTAACATTATTATTTTTTCACCCAAGGAAACAAATATTTTTAGTTAAATAGAAAATAAATCTTCAAGTTTAGCGTGGTTTCCAATATGATCTTTAAAGTTTTAATTGTTTTAATTTAAATAAGTCATGTAATGTCAACCTTAATGCGAAATTCATCCAAATAAATTAACTATATTGTATTGTATCACCATAAGTAACAAATGATGTAGCCTTTTTTTTTAACAAATGATGTAGCTAACACTTCCAAAGTATCGAACTATTTTATGTCATGTATATTTTTCCCCCTTCTTTAATTTCTTATAATAATTGTATGAAAATTTTAAAAACTAAAACTTAAAGTTTGAGGCCAATCTCAATTCAACTCCTGATGTTTCAATTCGAAAACATTCTATTAGTGTTTTAATGTTAACCATAAGTATAACTCCGATTGAAGAACCAAAAAGAATGAGTAATTACTTTCCCCATGTCCAACCATACATAGTGGAAAAGTCACAGTGTCGCCGCGGTGGGCTAGTGCTCAATCCGGGATTTGAAAAATAAATTGTATATATACTAACTCAATCCAAACTCTATTTAGGTGTACAAAATCAGGAGAACTTCAATGTTATTTAGTATTTGAGAAGGGATCTTTTTGCTACAATAGTAGATATTTTTTTTTATCTCTACTAACCGTGTTACTT
Organism: Sambucus nigra; assembly: GCA_949130495.1. NCBI lineage: Eukaryota > Viridiplantae > Streptophyta > Magnoliopsida > Dipsacales > Adoxaceae > Sambucus > Sambucus nigra. The sequence continues at coordinate 213,347,454 of OX422214.1, read as the reverse complement.
TCTATATCTCAATCATTTCAACTAATATTTTTAGATTACAAGTGAGTAATAAACAACAATTGAGTAACAGCCAAAACAATGTGTACCTTATAGTCCCTTATTCATTTTTGAAATTTAACGATTTATAGTATATTTGTAACTAACTTGAGGGGAAAAATATAGGTACCATAATTTGTTTACACTTTGACTCAATTATAATTTGATTGTGATATTAATTCAGTTAATAATATTTGATTGAATACTTTTGAAAATGTAAAAATAAATCTAAAAAGTTCATATCAGGGGCTCCCGCCCCCGAACCTTCATCAATTTTAAAAAACTTTGCATTTTCAAGTTCGTCGAGTGAGCCACCCAATGACATTTCTTGGCTCCGCCACTGCCAGACATGAGTCAAACGTCGTGCCATTTTTTCATCAATAAATCCCAATTATGTCATACAAAATTTTATTTCAAAATGTTACACGTATAAGTTCAAATCAAAAGTTAGGATTTAATTCATAATATGGTTTTGCAAGAAATGGACATAAATCTATTTGTGAAGAGATGGCAGTGGTAGGATGACTAAGTAATAATCTGGCAAGGAGTTTATAGGTGCCAAAACTTTGGGTATTTATCCGATTCATCTCATTTTTCTCCTTTTTGTAATCGTCATGCAACATGTCTAATTTGCATAAAAACAGAAAACACATTAAAATAAACCATAAAATGTTTTTTGGGGTTTTAGGATATTAGAAGACAAAGAGAATTCATATTCAATTATTGAAATATCTAATTGTAGAAAACTAACAAACAAGATGGATTATATTAAGTCTAGAGTTGGATGTTCTTTTCACGAGAGAGAATTTGACATTGCAAGAAATTTGGGTTAAAGTGGAAAAAGAAAGTTGTCATCAAATCTTTAAAATTTACCACTAAAAAGATTTAGTGATAACTTTCGTTCTTCCCATGCAGTAATCAGTGTAGGTTAGTTGCGAAATTTAGATTGTGACGGGAAGTAAAAATTGTCGCTAATAAAAAGCCCTATTAGTGGCAAACATCAAGTTATCACAACATTTTTGGTATTACTCATGAAGAATGTCGGCAGCAAATGACCTTTTGTCACTAAGAGGAGTAAAATTGTCCAAAAAAACATACTTAAATACATGTTATTGTTGTCGCACTCATATATTAGTGACAACGTTAAATCATCACTAACAATCAGGTATTAGTCACAAGATTTACATTTTCTCTATATTAGTTTTTTGTGATACTTCAAGATTGTGACTAATGTGACAAGTTTTATCTTGTCACTAATCACAAAATTCATTTTTAAAATTTTTAATTACACAATGAAATTTGAAAATATTATATTACATAAAGAGAATCTAGTACATTGTTTTCCAATCCCAACAAAAAAAAATAGATTAATCACCACTATTTCGAATAAAAACTAATGCATTAGTTTTTCACTATTTACCCAATGAAAACTACTGCCAAGTTTTTTAGCATAAATATTAAACTAATTTTCTACATTACTTATATATATATATATTTGTAAATGTGATATTCAAGCTCTTATTATTGAAATGATATTCGACACACGCAAAAAGCATTGCATATGTGTAGGCACGAATAACTAATAATCAATACTCTCTATGACTTGAATGGGTGGTTTATTTATCAAATAATAAGCACACTTTTTATATAAACACAACCATTCCAAAAAGAAACGACATTTGATGACTCAACCATTCATGATATCCATTTTCTTTTCACAATGAATATGAAAATATTTAAATATTTTATCTCCCAATTAAATTATTATATTACATTATTGATTTAACGCCAACACAACTACCAACTGTACTCATCATTGCCAACTACATCCACCACTACTACTCTTTGGCTAGCCATTAGCTTTCGATGCCACCATTGAAAACTACCAACTTAACCGCCATTCGAGTGTCACCAACAGCCGTCGATTCCAGCAGTACGTTAGAGAGATAATATATATATATATATATATATATATATATATATATATATATATATATATATAGAGAGAGAGAGAGAGAGAGAGAGAGAGAGAGAGACTTGAGGGAGGAATAAATATGTGAAATGTTGGCTAAGAATTATCCAACCCACGAATTTAAGTGCATCAAGGAGACTTTTACTGCAACGAAGCTTATCACAGAATGGTACAATGCTTTGAGGATTTCTGGATTGGTGCTAATAATTCCACCCAAAAATATCTCCAAAACACCACAAATAAATTAAATATATACTTCACTAATAACACCCAAAAGTGTTGTACGGTTTTATTTATTAAAAATATCTAAAACATCCCTAAAAAAGGGCAAACCCAGTGCACGAGGCTCCCGCCACTGCGGGGTACTGGGGGATTGGATGTAAGCAGCCTTACCCCTACATACGCAGCGAGGCTATTTCTGTGACTCGAACCCGTGACCTCCAGGTCACAACGGGGACAACCTTACCGTTGCACCCTGGTTCACCCCTAAAACACCCCTAAATAATAATCAGAAAATTAGCATACACGGTTAACGAAATCCAAACTCTTCACATTCCAAACTCTTCACATCCCACCGAACCAAACACTTCCATGGTTAAACCTAGCCATTTTTCACTCTCTTTATTTGTGCAAAAAGCATGGTTTTTGTTATTTTTTTGTGTGTTATTGTGGGATTTTTTAATACAGAAAAAGTGGTTGGAAAAGGATACATTGCCATGGGTGAAGTAAAAAGGTTGATTTTGAAACGTCTCAAAAGTTGAACATCCATTGTTCCTTAGATAAATTTGAGGTATTAAGACACCTTTACCAACTTTTTATTGTCTAAACCTACTGGATATAGTTTACCTATGGTCGTCCGTCGATGTGGCAAAAACTTTAACAGCGCGAAAATGTATTGGGAGCAAAAAAGAAAAAATTAGAGGTGGCATCTTTTTGTTTGAATGGTGGCGGGCAATATTGACTACCAGTAACTTACACTTGAAGGCATATTACTCTGCCAAATAGTAACTTACAATTAAAGGTATAAATCCCCTTGCTTATCTAGAATCTGTTGGCACTATATTACTGTCTTCAATTTCGATCAACTAAATGGTCATCTCAATCTGAATTTGATTCTGAATGGCAGTACCAACATCATTTTGTGTTTCTCGATTGCCAATGCTAGTTTAAATGGCTTGTCTTTTGTGTAGGAGGATGATGAAGAAGAGGACGATCACGACGAATCACTGGTGTAATCTACATCATGTACTTATCTTCTCATAGTGCCATATTTAATTATGCATGGTGTTTTAGTATATTAGTCTTGCATTTTCGTTATGTATATAATTTAGGAATGAGGTTATTGCCATGTTGCTACATTATAAAACTGTAATGGTCGATGTACTCCAATAGACGATGAGTCACTTTAGATTACACATTTATGATTACATGTGTGTCAATGGCATGATAATGTACTAGTCTTTGTGTTATTTACTCATTTATGATTACACATTTACTAAGGTTGATTTTGCTCAACAGGTTCTTATTGGAAAATAGGAAGATTAATTTGGGGAGAATGAAGTCTACTTTTGCAAGGAATATAATGAAGACTACTTTTGGGAGAATAATATGTGTTGAACTTTATTGATGTTAGACTTCGTTTCAATTTTTTGGTTAAAAGATAGATGGTTTATCTTGTAATACATTTTATTTTGGGAATTTTAATGGTTATGGAGGAAATATAATTTTGAATCGGTTTATTATCATCGAAATGTAGTGTCATTCATTATGTCACGTGTGTTTTTTAATTATGTTTTGAGTGAAATTTGTGGGCATTGGTTCGGCATTGCAATTGGTTCAGCACACGAGTTATTACTAGTGTATTCATATCTATTTGTTTAATGAGAAACTAATTTTTTTTTTAAATATAATGATATCATTAACGTACTTTAACCGTTACAAACAAAAACATCTGTTACAAATATATGACACTCCAATCCGTTACAATGTATTTTGTAATAGTTTTATCTGTTAAAAATTCTATATTTGTAATGGGTCATAACCATTACAATTTAGTAAATCCGTTACTAATACATGTGATGTTTACTGATGCCAAATATGTTACAAAATAAATTGCTACGGTTCAAATCTGTTACAAATATTAAATTTGTAACGTATTTTATCTGTTAGAAATTTCGTTATTAAAATAAATAACGCTAATTTTCTAACGGATTTAATCTGTTACCAATATTTTTTGTAATGATTTTTGCCCGTTACAATTGGCTTATTTTGGTGTAGTGTTTGTGGAATATTCTTTTTCCATTTATGTTTCCACTCATTATGCCAGGGGAGGTTCAGGCCCCTGCCTACTTGCTCTGTATAGTTGGAGATTCTTATTAAAAATAGTTTTTTGTAAAAAAATATATTTTTTACTAAAAATATAAAAAAAAATTAGTTATTTTTCAAATATACTTATGTTAATTGAAGGTAAAAAAGTAAAAATTTTAATTTTATAAATGTAAAGGTAAGATTGGTATTTAAAATAAAAATGGAGTGAGAGTAAATGTAAGGGTATAATTGGTATTGAAAATAAAAAAGGAGTGTTAGAAGATTATGGGGAGTGCCAATAGCCGACCCCTATTTTCTAATGTGAATAGGTTTGATTTTGAACAATTGGGATATAATAGGTTATAATTGGGATATAGTAGGTTATAATTGATGTTGAATGCTTTACTCAGTTGCTTTACATTGTGTAGTGATGATGTTCCACAACATAATTTAAACTACACCTTCATAAGAGACAACCTGTTTTGTTAAGTGCGTATATTGACACTTTTTTGACAACATCAGTAAAATAGTTGTTTTACACAATAGTGTTTGTATAATTAATTCTAACATCCATTGTACCTTCCAATACAAAATACTCTTTTATAGTGTCACTGAACAAATTATCAAAAAAAATTAAAGAGTCAAAAGATTAAAAAAATTAAAATACTTTTTTATAATGTCATTAAAAATTAAAATACTCTTTTATAATGTCATTAAAAAAATTAAAAAAAAATCATCACTATAGATCTGAAGAAATGTCAAAAACAAAAGTAGTATACCCAATGTAAAAAAAAGGGAAAAAAACAATGAGTTCCCTGTGTAATTAGCTAACAGCTACCTCTAGCTCCCTTCGCAATGTTTTTTTATTACCCACATAAAGTTTTATCAAAATCAAGAGGAAACTATTAGAAAAATTAACCGGATCTCTGCAGGAAAATGAGAAATAGATGATGAAACCTAAGAAAAAACACAATTTTTTGACATGGGAGAGGCTTGAGGTTCTTGACATGGTAACAATAATCGCCAAAAAAACATTTATTGCACATTAATAAATGTGTAGACTTGTACCTTCAAAGCTTCATGTCCACTCTATCTCACAGATAGTCACAAAGTACATTTTTCTTCCAAAGCAAAGACTTTTTTTCCTCTGAACGAAAAGAAGATGATACATTCACCTTATCTACCTTGGCCCGACAAGGGAGTTGCCGCTGCCTTCTTCGATGGACCATTAAAAAACCCATAAAGTCCGCCATTTTGGGTACAATTGTTCAAAGACCTCCATTTCTGATCAAAACATTTTTTCAATGAAACCCCCATTTTCGATCGAAAAGCTGACGGGTCTCGCACGATGAGGTTGGAGTTTGACCTCCGACATACCAAAACCACAAAATCGTGTCATTATGAGGTTTAAATATATGGTTGAAACAAAAAAAAACTGGCAACAAATCAGCCCAACTTAAAAACCCACACTTATTGCAAAAATTCATCATGGACTGATATGGGTCACAGAGAGTTTTTTTTTTCTTCCTCATTGTCAGCCAAAACCATCTCCTATGGAACCTGTTGAAAAAGCATATAAAAAATGAATATGAGAGGAAATAATGAAAAAAAATTGTAAACACAGTTAATAACTTAAAAGACTAATATAAACACACACACAAAGATTACCTTAGAAGATATAAATCGTTAGGAGATATAGCAGATCGTTGAGTGTGAGAAATAAGAGAGAGAAAAAGAGATATGGGTTGTGTGTGAAAGTGTGTACAAATTTATTAAAGGGGCTTCGGCAGATTTGAAAAAGGGCTAATAATAAAGGCTTACCCAAATGCCCAAAATTTTGAATTAAAGTGATGTTTCATAAAGAGAAAAAAAAGGGAAACTAAATAATAGATGGGTATATTTGTAAAGATAGAAAGATAACACTTTAGATTTTATCATGTCACAATGTTTAAATGGTGACATGGCACACTCTGAGACCCTTAGATTGTACCCAAAAATTTAATCTCAACCGTTGATATTTTGGAATAGTAAAACACCCTCCTCTCATATTATATATATATATATATATATATATATATATATATATATATATATATATATATATATATATATATATATAGAGAGAGAGAGAGAGAGAGAGAGGATCAAGTGAGTCCCCTCAGTTTGAGGTCCCTGAATGAGGTCCAATTTTTTAAAATAATAAAAAAAATATTTTGGGGCTGATTTTTTTATGATTTTTAAACATTTCAGTAGGACCGTAAAAAAATAATCAACTAAAAATAAGTTTTTTTACAATTTTAAAAAAATCGGTCAAACTTTGTTAGTTTTTAACAACTTAAAAACTAACATAGTTTAACCGATTTTTTTAAAATAGAAAAAAAAACTTATTTTGAGCTGATTATTTTTTTATGGTCCTATTGAAATGTTTAAAAACTAATTAAAAAAATCAACTCAAAAATATTTTTTTTACTATTTTCAAAAAATGGACTTTATTCTGGGTCCTCAAATTGGGACCTCACTTGATCTTTCCCTATATATATATATATATATATATATATATATATATATATATATATATATATATACATATATATACACACATATGTACATAAAACATGCATACGTACATGCATCATAAATTATATACATGTACATTTAATTTCATGTATTTTTATGTATATTTAATGAGGTGTGTTGGGGAGCTTAATTTTATTTATATATATATATATATATATATATATATATATTTGTGTGTTTGTGTGTGTGTGTGTGTGTGTGTCTATATAATGATATTGCATGTATAAATTATAATAAAATTATATAGATACCTGAATTGATAATATTTGTTAATACATATGTGTTATATGTATATTTTATATTATTCGATATATTAATAATACATGTAGAAAATATACATAAGTATCATGCATCTATTGATAATATTTTTTAACATATGTCTTAGTATATTAGATAATTTAATAATATAAATAGACATAACTTTGAGTATATGTATATCTATATTTTTTATTTATAGGAATTACACACATATTAATGTAATATGCATTTATATTATATATTAAAGTATAAATGCATTAAAATATTATGAATGAATAATTATGAGTTAAAAAATAAAAAACAAAAGCTATAAAACAGTATTTTATTATTTTCTGAAAAATTCGATTATAACACAGAAATATTATAATTCGGCGTTTTAAAACAGATTGCCATACGCAATTTTTTATTAAAATTGTAATTAAACATATAGAACAAAATTGTAATTACAAACCAAATACGTCCTAAAGGAATTTTCACAAATTTTAAACATCAAAGGAATTTTGATATATTTTCAACACTTAGATCCACTATTTCTCTTCTTGTAGAAGTTCATGCTGGTGGTATAATAAGTGGACCTAATAGTAAATTGTCTTTAAATGTTTAAAAATTATTACCAAGGGACTTAATTATAAATTGTTCAAAAATATATGTGTTTATTTAAAAAATTGGTACCATTACATATTAAAAGGGGCATGTTATTAAATTATAACAATTTCATAACAATTTTTTTTATATACACACGTTACTACATGTGGGTTATTAAAAAAAATCATTGGAAATAAACACAATATAATGATGAAAATGCATTTACTCATCGAAAACAGTAAAAAACTAATGACATTTATAAATTTAAAGTCTTAATTATATACCCCTAAGAGTTATTAATTTACATTAAATGTAAAAAAGTTTTAATATGAAATATAATTTCGTTAAGAAGGGAAGAAATAGATTATATAATATAAAAATTTATTTATAAATGTGTTCCATTGAGACATTTTTAATTCGAAAAATGCATAACAATAGAGACGGTAGACCCAGTCCACTCGTGCACTCCTTTGGGTTTTGTCATTTTTCGGAATCCCCAAAAACATAAACAAATAACAATCCAATTTTCCAATTCGGCCATTTTGTATTTTCAAGTTTGAATTTCCCTGTCATTATCACTTTTACGTTCTTTCTGATTCTTTTTCCGCTCCCCTCTTTCTCTCACTTCCTCTCTTTTTTCACAACATAGATTGTAATAAATCAACCACCACAAAAACCTCTGTTGTGTAAACACTTGGAGATCTAAATTTCAGTGTTAAATCTTTTAATTAAACCACCACAAAAACCTTTTAAATTCCAAGGTTTTTAAGATTTTATATTTAAACCTTTCCAGTGTCAAATCTTTATCTATACGAACAGTAATAAAATAGAGTTTAAATCTCATATGCTTTATTCAGTAGCGTTTTTGCTTACAAATCCTTTCAATTAAGTTTTATCTTTGGAGTGAACTACAAAAAGAACCCCCTAAAATCACAAAACTGCTTTAAAACAAAACAAAAACAACAAAAATAGTGCAAAGTTATAGCTTTCCATATGGAGAGATGAACTTTAAAAAAAACCACAATTTTCTAGCCGGGGCAAGTCAAGATTCAATGATGTATTTTCAAAAGGTATTACCAAACCCATTTCCTTATAATATTTTATCATCATTTTTAATCCACGTGTACAAAAATACCACTAATGATAATTCCACAAAGCTTTTTGTTCTAGGCATGATACAAATCTGATGTGAGTAGGCAACTCGGTGAAACAAAGAAAGGATGTCATGCACAACACAAACAAAACGAGTCGACGTGTCATCACCGACAATCGTAGTTGCATAACAGACCCTTATGATTATCGTCAACTTGTTGAATCTAGTATATCATCAAAATCACTCACTTAAGGCCAGATACTTCATCAGTGTAACACCCCGCCTAATTAAATATCGGGTGATCAGGCCTTTATTAAATTAAAACAGGATTTACATATGGTTCAATCATAACATCACTGTCAAAAACCTTTTTTTTAAACTTTACTAACCACCTAGTATTCTAAAAGTCGGTGCAAAATTTTATCTTTCATTAGATAAATAAATAACCAAGCAGAAAACTAAATAAATCATTCATCACATGAAATATCTAAACCAACGCAAAAAAATGAATGAATTAAAAATCTTGCTGAATAAACCATCGACAACAAATATCCCAATTAAATACTAATCCAATAATACAACCAAATCCAATACAAACTTGAACTGGGATAATAAATCTGAAAGGGGAAACTGTAACCGAAATAGATTCCTACCCTAGGAACGAAGAATAGATGCATCTAATCCCAAACCCTGCAAGCATTCACTTGTGCCGCAGTTGCGTATTCCTGAAGCAGGATATCAAGACTGGCGCTCCTGTGGCTGGACACCTAAAAGGTTTTGAAAATATTTTTATAGCAAGAGTTTGTACTAAAAATATTTTGAAAATATTTAGCAAGAGTTTATTACAGTTCAAAATCGGTTATTGATTACACATGTTACATACAGTCTCTTGAGTATCCTCACCCCTTAACTATTGTGCATGCCTAAAGTACTCGAGTAAGCCCACCCAGCTGTACTACCCAAGAAAACTAGACATAAGTATCAACCTGGACTATCAACATCTACAAGTCCCCATACTGCCCATACAGTACATTAATAGAATTAACATTTCTCGTATGTTAAGCATTGAAATTATCATTTCATTTATATTCTCTTTTATTCAATTAATTAAGAATCACAACTTAATTCATTCTTTTAGATATACACTATCTAACTGTCTACTGTCACACGTAAGTAGAATATTCACACACACACACATAAATATATATATATATATATATATTCTTGCAAATATACATATAGTAATAGTGTCTCTCGAATGACCATCATGAACATAAGGGAATTAACCTTCCTACATGTTTTCACTTTATCAATTAATTACGTTTCTCTACTTAATTTACTTTTAGGATACCACATCTACTTTCACACACAAGTAGTATATTCTCATTTGTACATATTTTACACACTAATATATACCATTACGTCATCTCTTATAATAACCACCGTTAATAAAAGGCATACTTTGCTATCAAGGTCATGTATCACTCACTGCATTAAGACCATTGGTTCGGTATACGGCCTCAAACCAAAAATCAAATCACAAATAATGGAAGCGAACATATTTCTAAGCCTTTAGGATACGAACATAACTAATGTACTCAAATGAACTGTAAGTCTCACTAATATACAACACATAATGAGCTGCCCTAAGTTCTACGTCTTGGAGCGCAAATCCTGGCCTCCCTGGAATCGACAAAGTGGGATCGCCCACGCCGTGAGAACCTCCGTGATAGAAATCAACGTATGTATGCTAACTCATAATCATCAATAATATAAGTACACACACAACCTATACATACATATCAGTAAGTATACACACAACTTAATCATCAATATTTGTACGTAGTATATATCACTCGAATACTCAATGTAGTTTCATTTTACGATTATTCTCACTATCGCATTTAATTGAGTATTATTGTCTACTCTAAGGGCCCTAGTTACCCTTTTACGAATTTAGTAGCTAAGTGTTCTTTCACCCTTTTCTGTAATTACATTCTCATTCTTGTGAACTAATTACTTTGTCGTTAAATCTCGTTTAATCACCGCCTTAATTCTCTCAATGCAACTAAACTCCCATAACTCTATCATGACCTATTGCAATATAAAAGATCCCTCATTATATTCTAACAATATCACAAAAATTTTCCTGAAAATAAGTTAGGAGTTCTAAGCAAAAAGGGAGAATTTATATTTTTTAGGGAACCGAACCCATTCACCTAGCTGAACCTCTGCTTCTTCATTTTACAGGTGCGTTTTTCACGATTAATACTCCTATACCTTCCATGTTTCTCCACCAAACTCCAAACCAATTGTCCCAAATCCTTCTCACGTGTATTAGGACAGTTTCTAACGTAATTTTTGCATCAAAACATTACGAATAACATTCAAGAATAGATTTAACTTCTAATCCTCAAGAACCCTAGGTTTGCATATTTTTCCTGTATCATTCATCAAAACCCATATTTAATTCGTGGACAATAACACATAATCTCTAATTTATTGTCATCTACAGATATCAAATCATTCTACATGCAATTCCTACCCAAACATGCATTTAAATCATTTTTTTCTTCCAAGAGTCATCAAAATAATCAATTTAATTAAAACCCTAGTCACATGGGTATTATAACTTCATATTGATTTGCAATAAACACTTGCCTTAACAGGTGTGATATAATTTTGTGGTGGTGATGATGGATTGTTGTTCTTCTCTTCCAATCTGCACTCCTTAGATGATTTGAATGTAAGAACAAGGTTCAATTCTTCAAGAACGCCTCCTTAAACTTTGAGAATGGTCTTTCCTCCTTCTCTAATGGCCTCCCTTAGGTTTTTGTATTTCTAACCTTAGCTTATGCCTTCTGACATCTAATATAGGGTTGTAAATTTCGTAGGTCTCTAAACTTCCTTTTGGCAAATGACCAAAATGCCCTCAATAGGTGCCGACTTGGTGTAAAATTAACTCGGGACCCAAACTATACCCCCAAGTATAGTATTTCATCCCTTTTGGAACCATTCGTGACCTGGAAATCATCATCCGATTCAATCTAAATATATTTCCTATCACGACCCCAATTTAGTCTCCATGCGCCTCCCGGATGAGATAAAATCAAATACACCCATTTATCACTAGCTATGACGTAAATCAATAATCATCAATTATTTACTATTTACACTTAGTAAATTTCATTTCATAATATTAATTAGTATCCATCTCTTGATTAATATTTAATAATCACATTTATTATTTAATCACATTAAATTATGCCACTCGTATAATTTAATTAAAACGTTTTTCTCCCATTTAATTTTTGAATTGATTAAATTTCAAATATGCAGAAATATAAGGGGTATTAAATACTTACCTCTATAAGGGAATTTCTTGCCTAAAATTAAAACATACCTGCGGTGAATAACTCTAGATACTGCTCTTTCATGTCATCCTCCTACTCCCACGTCGACTCATCAATATTGTGGTGTCCCCACTGAACTCGCACTAGTGGTACCACCTTAGACCGCAACTTATGCTCACTACATTCCAGAATAGCCACGGTTCTCTACTCATACGAGAAGTTTGGTTGCAAATCAATCTCCTCAAGTGGAACGTGCTAGAAGGCTCTCTCGTTCGTATGTTACTCCTTTTGCGATGTCTCATTTCGACGCTAGCTTCCCTTCTTGTCGAACCTCATGACCCCCTTCATGGGAGACAACCGAACCATCACTTGGTCACAAATCTCTAACTTGATGGTATCCGAGCATATAGTATTCCACAAGACAGTTTATACCATATCGGCTCCACTATCTCTATGTTAGGAAAGCCCCCACCTTTAGGGTGTCAATTTCCATGCCATCGGACATGTGACTCTCCTTAGCGCAAGTACTCATAACAATTTCCTAACCACCCATGTCAGACTTCCAACCTTTAACCTACGGTGACGTAATTCTCATTACGTATCTGGCCTTGCACTAAAAGGCACGGTTTATTCAATTTTTGCTGATGGACCATAAATCACTTTGGGTCCTAGAAATTTGTTGCCCCCCCCCCCCCCCCCCCGTTTATCTACCAAAGGGTGTCCCGTAGATAATTAACCTCTACGAGGTACTTACCTAACTCTACTAGCCGAATTAATACTCTAAATTACTCAAAAATCTAGAATACACATATATCGATCTCGATTTCTCCTAGGACTTAATTGTTTTCCATTTATCGATCGACTTTTAGTTGACACGTCTAGCACGATATGCAACTCTATTCCAATTGCATCCTGACATATTCTATCAGAGGTGGAACTTAAGGGTTTCATCCTAATTCACAATAATCTTGGACAACACCTGGTTCCATTTCATTTATTTTCTTCCAATTGAAAGTTGGATATCCCAAATGTTAATTTTTATCACTCATGTTTATCAATCCCGTCACTGGGACCATCAAATTTACAATCCTGGTTGATAACTTTGGATCAACCCTTTTTCCTTCACTAAATGTTGTATTTAGAGACAACTCCACTATGTTCCACTCAAGATCTTAATTATGCATAGACCACTCTAGACATTTGACTAAGTGAGACTCTGCTCACTGTCTTTCAATTGCCCTAGTTTTGATAGTCCTCGCTCTACACATATTCGAATTGTCCCCTTTATCAAATGAATTTCAGTCCATCCTTCCTATCCACTTATTATTCTAACTGTCCCACATGCAAATATTCAACACACATATCTTCATATTCCTTTGTACGGGATGATTTAAAATCGCTTAACTAGGGCGCCCATACACCTTATAGCATGTGTATATAAATGTTACCTGAAACTCGGCCCCCGCACTCTTGGCATGGCTATATCATAATAGTATTCCCGATTACTTAACAAATCACTATATATTTCATCCTCATATTGCCCCACTCATCAACTAGTGGTGCAAAAGTTTTCTCAGTGCTTCTTTTGCAACATTATCTAGCTCCACTGGCCCTATTTTGTAATAACTTTCAGCCCAAAGTCCTTTCCCCAATCGTTCAATAATTCTCATTTAAACCGATGCCTTACAATCCAACGACATCTCTCCACTCCCAACATTTATTCAGGATTATGCATATAACATTGCACAACAAAGCCGAAAAGAACTTTTCTCAACGCACAATTCTCTGGCCTTGTCGATCATCGTAATCCATGATTCCACATAACATAATTAGGATATCACAAATCTTAAGATTTGCAAACTCGGTACTTTGGGAAGACTCGAGAGTCCGTTATCCGAATGCGTGACGCTGTCCCGCCGAAGGAGCCGACCTCATTGGCATAATGGCAAAAGTTCATTGACAATGAGATCGGGGAGAGACAATTGGCATCTCGCCAATCGGGGAGGGAAAATCGGGCAAAAAAGACGAACATGCACTACTCCGGCCGGACGTCTTATGCCGAGGTGGAGCATATGATGATGATAAGATTTAATTTTTCTATAACTCCAGAAATATATTATTTTTCATTATTTTACTTTGTGGGGCCGATACTAATTTTGCTTTATTTTCTTTCATGGGACAGGGAGTGGCCATGGGGGTAGAACTATAGGCTCGATACTTATGTGGCTATTTGGATGAAGAAGTGGAAGGATAAGGAGGTGTCCTCGAGCGTCACGGCCACGATTGTAAGTAATCTGATAGTTTACATTTTCTTAATTTACGTTATAATTTTTTTATTTACTTATTTTACTAATCATGTGTTTTTTGTCGTTTCAGGCAAAGCTTAAGGAAGTGCATGAGTCGCAGTCTGATGCCGACAAGGCATCTTTGTCCACAGTCGTACTCAGCTAAATGCTTGGCGATGATCGCAAGGGGAGGACAAGGGGGTGAGTTCACGAGTGGACAAATCTAGGATCATCGGATTGGAGACGAACGATACCGAGTTGGCTCGAATGGTGGACTTGCATAATGCGAAGCTATCCCGTTTGGAGGCGACGGTCCAAGATATGTTCTCTTTCATGAAGCGTTCTGTAATGACCCCATTTTCTTATGCCAATATATAATTGTATTCATTCAATTTCGTCACACTTACTATCTAATAATGATATATTATTACATATATAATATTTCGAGTTCTTAAGATGACAAAGCCCATTTTTAAATTTGAAGAATCAACGGTAAAATGGGTCAGATTGAGATTTTATGGCACATCCTAAGCTAAGTGATAAGTTTTGGGGTAGAAAATGTAATTTTATGAAACTTTAGGGACTTGGTTTTAATAAAGAAAGTTTTAGGGACCAAAATGAAAAATAAAAAGGGGCCTTTTTGTAAATAAAATATTTTCAGGGACCTAAAATAAATATTGAAAATATATGGTGTAAAATTACTAAAATACCCTTCAGGTGTAAAATGACCCTTATACCCCTAATAACTTTCCACCTCGTGCTTTCCACCTCGTGTTTCTTTTGAACATATCCACTGCACACGTGTCACCTCTATAGGAAAGGATAAAACTCATGTAAATCCTCTAGAAAAAGGTAAAACACGTGTCACCGTTTGGTAAACCAAGACTGCAAGGCTGATCCGTTGCACGACACGTGAACGACGACTCACCAAAGTGAAACCTTATCACCCAGACACGTGTCAACACCTAAATATCTTTGGAAAACTATAAATAGGGCCTTTGGGGATGATTTTAAACTCACACCAATTCCTTGGGAATTATAGAAATAGTGAGAGAAAGTGTGAGAAAGTTTAAGAAGAAGTTCTTAGGGATATTCATCTTAAGGTAATCTTAATGTTATAATGCATCTTTATAGTTTTAATTTATTGTTTTATAGCTTTACTTAGTAGTTATGCTGGTAAAATACAATAAAGAATTCACTAATCAAAACTTAAAATTTAGAACAAATCCAAGTTGATTTTATAAACTTGTTTGAAATTATATGCTTTTAAAAAATGATTCTTTTTAAAGAAATTTCTCGTTATTATAGAATCCCATTTAAGTAATTCCAAAGTCAGGCCCGGTGAAGTTCTGTCTAGATGAGATGGTATTTAAGTGGTGCCTCTGTGACCCTCCATCTCTACTAGGAATGAATCCGGAAATGTTCTGTCTAGATGAGATGGTATTTAAGTGGTGCCCCTGTGACCCTCCATCTCTATTGGGAACCGACTGATGAGGAAAGACTTTGAATTGAATTCTTCAATTACGATCAATGAGTTTTAAAAGTTAACAAATAGGGATTCAATAATCCTTTAAAAGAAGAGGTTAGTATAGTATAAACTGGACCTTAGAATCTGTACTTAAATCTTTATCAGATTAACGTGTGATCGAAGACCAATACCAGTAAATTTGACCTCCATTTTGAGTGAGTACTCTGACATTCCTTGTGCATTTTGATTATATGATATTATGCAAACTATATATATTTTGTGAACTTTTTTTATTCTCAAAATTCATGTGATACCGATGATTGATTCATTTGTGATATGTTTATGTTTGTCCATATAAACATACCGATTAAAATGATTATTGAAAAATGATATTGAATATTGAAAATATGATTCTCCCTAAGGGACCTCTTTACTGACTGACCTTCCCAGCTGGGTTATCGCTGGTGTGCCCTAAATAAGGCGTTGTGACGAACTAGTTCGATTGACCCTCAACTACCGGGGTATAATACGGTAGAAGAATACGGTATTAGAGTGTACTTGGCCATCAAAATGATATGATTGAAAGAAAAAGATATCACATTTGATTTGTTGCATTCGTCTTATTCTGAGCTATCCAATTGTGATATATATAATTTCATTTCAAAATTATATCTATTTACTGCAAGTTCCTCTCCATATATGTATATTCCTTCTCTTTTGACTTGAATAGGTATCTATTTTCTGAAAACCCTGGAATATTTGGATATTGAACCTCATTCGGCTTTTAGATGATGTTGTATAAATAACCATTTTTCAGGAAACGTTTAGGCTCATGGACGGAACGAAAATGGACTATATTGAAGATTTAGCTTTTAGAGCTCTTTTTATAAAATGTTTATTTAGAGCATGTCTGGCTCTCTTGTAATAAGGTTTAAATTTTCTCTTAAGTTGTAACTCGTTGTTACTTTTAATATATATGAAGTTTACTTTAGAAAGCTCTGATGACGTAATTCCTTTACTTTCAGTATTTTACGATTCATAACCATGTGATAATATTTTCGTTGCATTTATTTAAGGAAATAATTAAATCGGAATATTTGTTGCCTTGGTGGCATGTTAAGACACTCATTCCCTAATACTATTTTGGGTCGGGGTTGTGATAGAGGTGGTATCAGAGCATAGGTTATGAACCCGTAGACTACTGAACATAAGTTTCGAACGTTATCGATTTTAAGTCTCCATACATAGGTTATTGGATTAAATATCCGACTTATGTGATAACCCTCCATATTTCTTATAGTCTATATATAATTGTTTATACATCATTGTTCTTCTAAAAAATGGGATCTTGGGCTAGTATAATACATCTTACGTTTGGCTATGACTGTAGAAAATGACCAAGGCAAGATCAACTCCAGGGACTAGTGGTTCGAGTATGGAAGGACTGGAAGGTGCATACAAGGCAATTGAAAGTCTAGCAAGAATTGTGGAGCATCAGGTGAATAATGGAGCACCAAGGAATCTTGAACTAAGTAGTTGTACTATTGAACAGTTCAAGAAGTTGAATCCTCCGTCTTTTAAAGGGACTCCTAACCCCACTGAAGCAGAAAATTGGGTGATGCAAATGGAAAAGATGTTCGATGTTCTTAAGTGTACAGATGAACAACGGGTTTTATTTGGAACATTCATGTTAGAAGGTGAAGCCTAACATTAGTGGAGAATGACTAAGAGAATGCATGGGGAGTGGAATAATACCATAGGTTGGAATGACTTCTTAATGATCTTCTACGAGAAATACTTTCCCGAAACGGTGCAAGACCAAAAAGCAGTCGACTTCATGGGTCTGGTTCAAGGAAATATGACGGTTAGTCAATATGAGGCAAAGTTTACTAAGTTATCCCATTTTGCACCTCATGTTGTGATAACCGATGTTTTAAGAGCCAAGAAGTTTGAACGTGGGTTAAGGTTGAATATTTGTAGACGAATTTCCATCCTAAAGTTGGCATCATATAATGACGTGGTGGCTAGGGAAACAATAGCTGAGAAGGATAGTGAAGAATATAATCAGGTTAGAGAGGGGAAGAGGAAGTTTGGAGAACAAAGAGGAAGGAACCCCAATAACAAACCCTTTAGGACTATACCTAATATAGGACAACCTTTAGTAAACAAACCCTCTAATGTTGATAAATGCCAACGTTGTGGTAATATTCATAAAGGGTGATCGTGTTACCTGGAGACGGGGAGTTGCTTTGGGTGTGGCCAAAAGGGACATAAAATGCGAGATTGTCCTAATAAAGGGAAGACGACAACAAAGACTTCTAATGACAATAAGGATCAGGGAAGAAAAGGTAGAGTCTTTAATCTTTCCGATGCAAAGGCTTCTAATGCAGTAGTGTCAGGTACACTTTCTATATGTGCACAACCTTTTCAAGTTTTAATTGATCCTGGTTCTACCCATTCATTTGTGTCTGTGCGTTTTGTTAATCGCTTTCCTAATATTCCTGAATCCTTGAATCATATCATACATGTTTCTACTCCTTCGGGTGAGTTATTGACGGGAACATTAGTATATAAGTCTTGCCCTATAAATGTCAGTAGTCATAAACTATTCATTGATTTGATAATTTTATACATAAGAGATTTTGAAGTCATTTTGGGGATGGATTGGTTAGCATCATATCATGCTAGGGTGGATTGTTTTGAGAAGAGAGTTATTTTCCAAATTCCTAACCAACCAGAATTCAGTTTTGAAGGAACTAGCATCTTATCTACCATGCGTATTATCTCTGCAATGCAAGCTTGTAATTTTCTTAAGAAGGGATGCCAAGGATTCCTTTCCAGTGTTATTGATTTGCAAACAAAAGAGCCTAGTTTAGAAGATATTCCTATAGCTAAGATTTTTCCAGATGTTTTTCTAGATAATTTGCCCAGTCTACCTCCTAGTAGAGAAGTAGAATTTACCATTGACCTTGTTCCTGGAACTACACCAATCTCAAAACCACCTTATCGCATGGCACCTTTAGAATTAAGAGAATTGAAAGTTCAATTACAAGATCTGTTAGACAAGGGTTTTATTAGACCTAGTGTATCCCCTTGGGGTGCTCCAGTATTATTTGTTAAAAAGAAGGATGGGACGATGAGGTTATGTATAGATTATCGTGAACTAAATAAGGTGACCATTAAGAAAAAATACCCCTTACCTCGTATAGATGATTTTTTTGACCAACTGCAAGGTGCGCAAGTATTTTCAAAGATTGACCTTAGGTCAGGCTATCACCAATTGAAGATTAAGGAAGAGGATATTTCAAAATCATCTTTTCGTACTAGATATGGTCACTATGAATTTCTTGTGATGCCATTTGGATTAACTAATGCACCAGCCGCTTTTATGGATATGATGAATAGAGTGTTTAGGAAATATCTGGATCAGTGTGTGGTTGTTTTCATTGATGACATCCTTATTTATTCCAAAGGTATTGAAGAACACGAGAAGAATTTGGAGATAGTATTACAAATCCTTAGGAAAGAGAAATTATATGCGAAATTAAAGAAGTGTGAATTTTGGTTGCCTAGTGTTTATTTTTTAGGTCATGTCATATCCAAGGAGGGAGTGTCGATTGATCCTCAAAAGATCGAGGCTATACTAGATTGGCCAAGACCAACTAATGTGACGGAGATTCGTAGTTTCCTAGGGTTAGCAGGTTATTATCGAAGATTTGTTGAAGGATTTTCTAGTATTGCCAAACCTCTCTCTAGGTTAAAACAAAAGTCGGTGAAATATGAATGGTCTGAGGAAGTTGAGAATAGTTTTATAGAACTTAAGAATCGATTAGTAACTGCCCCAATTTTGACTATTCCTTCCGGTACAGGAGGATTTGTGATTTATAGTGATGCTTCTAAAAATGGTTTGGGATGTGTGCTAATGCAAAATGGAGAAGTAGTAGCTTATGCCTCGAGACAGTTAAAACCCCATGAGCAAAATTATCCAACCCATGACTTAGAATTAGCAGCGGTAATTTTTGCTCTTAAGATTTGGAGACATTATTTGTATGGTGAGACTTGTGAGATTTATACCGATCATAAGAGTTTGAAATATATCTTTACTCAGAAGGAATTAAACATGAGACAAAGGAGGTGGTTAGAATTGATGAAGGATTATAATGTAAATATTCACTATCACCCGGGGAAAGTTAATGTAGTTGCCGACGATTTGAGTAGAAAGTCTACACCAAATTTAGCATGCCTTATTACCAGCCAAGAAGCTCTATTGAAAGATTTGAGAAGTATGGAAATAGATGTAAGTATTTATAGCGAAGGAGGAATAGTCGTAAACTTACAAATACAACCCACGCTGATGGAAAGAATTAAAGTTGCACAAGTAAATGACCCAGAACTGAAGAAGATTAAAGAAGAGGCTATTGAAGGGAAGAGAATTTAATTGGCGATACGAGATGATATATTAAGGTTTGGAAATAGAGTCTGTATACCTGGTGATGCCCAACTAAAGAGGCAGATTTTGGAGGAAGGTCATTACTCGAGATTCACAGTTCATCCCGGAAATACCAAGATGTACAGAGATCTCTGAGAAGTGTTTTGGTGGAATAACATGAAAAAGGATATAGCAGAGTTTGTATCTCAGTGTTTTATCTGTCAACAAGTAAAAGCTGAACATCAGAAACCATCAAGATTATTACAACCTTTACCAATCCCTGAGTGGGAATGGGAACATATTACCATGGATTCTGTGACAGGGCTACCAAGTAGTTCCAATGGTAATGATTCCATTTGGGTAATTAGTGATAGGTTGACTAAATCTGCTCATTTTCTTGCCATTACGATTACCCATTCCTTAGAAATTCTAGCTAAATTATATATACGGGAAATTATTAAGCTTCATGGAACCCCAGTTTCAATTTTTTCTGATCGTGACCCTAGATTCGCGTCTCGCTTTTGGAAAAGCCTACAAGTAGCCATGGGAACAAAATTAAATTTCAGCACTGCTTTTCATCCTCAAATAGACGGACAATCTAAGAGAACTATCCAAACCTTAGAGGATATGCTTAGGGCATGTGTACTTGAGTTGAAGGGGAATTGGGACGATCATTTACCGTTAGTGGAATTTGCATATAATAATAACTATCAAGCAAGTATTCAAATGGCTCCGTATGAGGCACTCTATGGTAGAAGGTGTCTTTATCCTGCATGTTGGGAAGAAGTTGGGGAAAGAAAATTGTTGGGACCGAAATTGATTCAGGTCACAATAGAGAAAGTGAAATTGATACAAGACCGACTTTAAATCTCTCAAAGCCGTCAAAAGAGTTATGTTGACAATCGACGCTGATTGTTAGAATTCCAAAGAGGAGACTATGTTTTCTTACGATTATCACCGACAAAGGGAGTAATTCGATTTGGGAAGAAAGGAAAGTTAAGTCCAAGATACATAGGGCCTTTTGAAATCCTTGAAAGGGTAGGTATTGTTGCGTATTAAATAGCCTTACCCCCTGAAATCTCGAGTGTGCATAATGTGTTTCATGTTTCAATGATGAAGAAATACATCCCTGATCCAGCACATATCTTAAGTCATGAGCCTCTTCAAGTTAGAGAAGATTTGACATACATTGAGAATCCAATGGAAATCGTGGACCATAAAGATCAAATATTACGAACCAAGGTTATTCCACTAGTCAAAGTGTTATGGAAGAATCATTCTGTTGAAGAATCAACATGGGAGCGGGAAGATGAAATAAAAGAGAGATATCCATACCTTTTTGGAAATTAATGTAAGTAAAGTTTGGGGACCAAACTTTTTATAAGGAGGGTAGGATGTAATGACCCCATTTTCTTATGCCAATATATAATTGTCTTCTTTCAATTTCGTCACACTTACTATCTAATAATGATATATTATTACATATATAATATTCCGAGTTCTTAATATGACAAAGCCCATTTTTAAATTTGAAGAATCAGCGGTAAAATGGGTCAGATTGAGATTTTATGGCACATCCAAAGCTAAGTGATAAGTTTTGGGGTAGAAAATGTAATTTTATGAAACTTTAGGGACTTGGTTTTAATAAAGAAAGTTTTAGGGACCAAAATGAAAAATAAAAAGGGGCCTTTTTGTAAATAAAATATTTTCAGGGACCTAAAATAAATATGGAAAATATATGGTGTAAATTACTAAAATACCATTCAGGTGTAAAATGACCCTTATACCCCTAATAACTTTCCACCTCGTGCTTTCCACCTCGTGTTTCTTTTGAACATATCCACTGCACACATGTCACCTCTATAGGAAAGGATAAAACTCATGTAAATCCTCTAGAAAAAGGTAAAACACGTGTCGCCGTTTGGTAAACCAATACTGCAAGGCTGATCCGTTGCACGACACGTGAACGACGACTCACCAAAGTGAAACCTTATCACCCAGACACGTGTCAACACCTAAATATCTTTGGAAAACTATAAATAGGGCCTTTGGGGATGATTTTAAACTCACACCAATTCCTTGGGAATTATAGAAATAGTGAGAGAAAGTGTGAGAAAGTTTAAGAAGAAGTTCTTAGGGATATTCATCTTAAGGTAATCTTAATGTTATAATGCATCTTTATTGTTTTAATTTATTGTTTTATAGCTTTACTTAGTAGTTATGCTGGTAAAATACAATAAAGAATTCACTAATCAAAACTTAAAATTTAGAACAAATCCAAGTTGATTTTATAAACTTGTTTGAAATTATATGCTTTTAAAAAATGATTCTTTTTAAAGAAATTGCTCGTTATTATAGAATCCCATTTAAGTAATTCCAAAGTCAGGCCCGGTGAAGTTCTGTCTAGATGAGATGGTATTTAAGTGGTGCCCCTGTGACCCTCCATCTCTACTGGGAATGAATCCGGAAATGTTCTGTCTAGATGAGATGGTATTTAAGTGGTGGCCCTATGACCCTCCATCTCTACTGGGAACCGACTGATGAGGAAATACTATGAATTGAATTCTTCAATTACGATCAATGAGTTTTAAAAGTTAACAAATAGGGATTCAGTAATCCTTTAAAAGAAGAGGTTAGTATAGTATAAACTGGACCTTAGAATCTGTACTTAAATCTTTATCGGATTAACGTGTGATCGAAGACCAATACCAGTAAATTTGACCTCCATTTTGAGTGAGTACTCTGACATTCCTGGTGCATTTTGATTATATGATATTATGCAAACTATATATATTTTATGAACTTCTTTTATTCTCAAAATTCATGTGATACCGATGATTGATTCATTTGTGATATGTTTATTTTTGTCCATATAAACATACCGATTAAAATGATTATTGAAAAATGATATTGAATATTGAAAATATGATTCGGCCTAAGGGACCTCTTTACTGACTGACCTTCCCAGCTGGGTTATCGCTGGTGTGCCCTAAATAAGGCGTTGTGACGAACTAGTTCGATTGACCCTCAACTACCGGGGTATAATACGGTAGAAGAATACGGTATTAGAGTGTACTTGGCCATCAAAATGATATGATTGAAATAAAAATATATCACATTTGATTTGTTGCATTCGTCTTATTCTGAGCTATCCAATTGTGATATATATAATTTCATTTCAAAATTATATCTATTTACTGCAAGTTCCTCTCCATATATGTATATTCCTTCACTTTTCACTTGAATAGGTATCTATTTTCTGAAAACCCTGGAATGTTTGGGGATTGAACCTCATTCGGCTTTTAACTGATGTTGTATAAATAACCATTTTTCAGGAAACGTTTAGGCTCACGGACGGAACGAAAATGGACTATATTGAAGATTTAGCTTTTAGAGCTCTTTTTATAAAATGTTTATTTAGAGCATGTCTGGCTCTCTTGTAATAAGGTTTAAATTTTCTCTTAAGTTGTAACTCGTTGTTACTGTTAATATATATGAAGTTTCCTTTAGAAAGCTCTGATGACGTATTTCCTTTACTTTCAGTATTTTACGATTCATAACCATGTGATAATATTTCCGTTGGATTTATTTAAGGAAATAAATAAATCGGAATATTTGTTTCCTTGGTGGCATGTCAAGACACTCGTTCCCTAATACTATTTTGGGTCGGGGTCGTGACACGTTCATTAGAAAAAAAATTGTACGGATAAAGGGAAGGAGAAGGTGGTGGAGGAGAAGGTGCAAGATGATGAGGATGTGGACTTCGCTGCTTCATCGCCGACACGTACAGACTTTGATGATCCACTCCCCTATTTAGATCCCTTAGACCGACCGATGTCGACACTTGGTTGGCCGAGCGTGTTTTTACTGGACATATTTGATGGCCAGCAGATGAGGTGGGGGTTGAGGGACCCAAATACCATCCAGGGTATGCTAGTTCATAGACGTTCGCTTTAAGACATCGAGTGCAAGGTGCTCGTCACGCATGTGATACCCGGGAAAGAGAACTCCCCCTTGTGGTTGTGCAAATAATGCGGCACGATGTATATTGTTGGGTGTGTCAATTCGTATATCGTGTGGCCTACTCACCTCCTTAGAGAAAACCTTACCCCAAACATGTAGTGACATTATTTGAATTGAATTGTTTTAAGTTGTTACATTTGAATTATATTTGGATTATATCGTGATGCATATTTTTTGAATGTATATTTGCATTATCTCTATTTTATTTGGATATATGATGTTTGAACAAGTACAACGTTGCTATAACAGGTACAAATATACTACTGGGCAATGGCAGTGGCCATACTGCCCAACAGATTTTTTTTCATTTATGCAATTGTCACAATCATTGACCATGACAATTTTTTTTAAAATGTCACGAGTTTGTCACGGTTTATGATTGTGACAAAACTTGTCATGGTCATAGACTGTGACATGATCGTGACAATTCTGATGAACTTCTTACGGTCATTGACCATGACACGTCCGTGACAACAAAAGTTGTCACCCCAAAATTGTCACGGTCATTGACCTTGACAAGGCTAACTTATGGTCGATGGTCGTGACAATTTGGCAGATTTGGTGTAGTGCTTGGCTCTCGATACAGAAGTCAGTATATCTCTGCTCATGACTCTGAAGGCGTTATTCGATGTGATGCTCTCATAATCACTAAGTTCTCAGTGCGCCAATAATAATGAGCTAAATCTCTTCACTCAATGATACCCAATTTACCCTGAGTTACATCTATAAAAGTCCCGACACACCGGAGTTAAATGCAACAAGACAACTATACTCACCGAAGTTTACGATGCAATATAATATATTTGCAGGCTCAACCCTCTTGCATGTGATTCTTTGAAAAACTAAATATTTCTTTTTGTCATAGAGAGCACGATAATCTTACATACAGTCTACTACGGTTCAAACCCTCGGTATCCATACACAAGACCATAGTATACTCTCCTCCCATAACCCTCATAACAAGCAAACTTAACACATAATGTAAATAACCACGTAATGTAAACATTCTCTTTGTGACCACCTCTGCTCCCCTGTAGATGGAACTAAATAGAGCCCCGTTACCCAATGGTAATTATGTACAACTATAGTACTATTAACGATACTTCCACTAAACTCGTTTCACATGCGAATTTAGTGCTAACAAACCACTGTGACCTGCTCGTGTCATACAAAATAGAATCCATCAACCCTGGAATAATGTTCATATCCTCAATTGTTAATTACTGTGGTAGTTCAAGCGGTTCTTAGACATAGCACTCCCGTCCCAACGGAAAGCCAAAAATTCTTATGATTGTTGCCCTTTCTCGGCCTCTTGCTCATATCCCCTAACTCACTGTGGACAAGATTCACACATGTTCTAACTCCTTACACATGAGACATTCCTTATTCCGTTCCACTCTCACTGTCCCCACTGGACATGTAGGGGTTTTCCTTTTAGCAGACCTGATAGCCTTGACCCTGATTGTTACCTCATTTGTCCCTTTAGGTCTGTTGGCCCTATGGGACTCGTTGTTGGCGTTGACGGCCCTTCCTAACTTCATCATATCCTGGAGGGAATTATATTACTCTTATTTATTGGAATGGACCCCTACTAGGTATACTCTTATATAATGCTTCACAATCATCGTTTAATCCAGCTTGGTCACTTGGATCCCTACTTCGAGAATCGCTGATGTAAATATATAAATGTATGACCTTAGTGACATCAGCACTAGTCATCCTATTCGGACTTCACATCCATGTTTGTGTATCTACACACGAGTCCATTATCATCTCACAAACCCTTTTCATCGCTCTTCGTACCCCCTTCGTCGGTTACAAAGTTTGCTAAGAAAGTCATCATCTCTCTTAAGATCGGTCTTTTCCACCTCCCTTGTGATGAATATCGAAACTCCAATCGTATCACCGTCAAAACATCAGATGTAAGACCTTACAATCCCATATCACAAGTTGTTCAATTAATCCTATATCCACTTCCTCGTATGGGCGACTCACTCCTATCACTACTATGCTGCTCCCATAAGTAAGAATTTAGCCCTAAATTTAGTCATGGTGCCATTGCACTCCACCTTGAACTTTTTTCTTCGGATTAATTCTATCCATCGGTTCATCACACTTCTTTTATTTCCCTAAATATTATAGGTGACTCTTCGAAGAAGTCCCCCCGACTCACCCTTTGCCTACAACGATGGGTGAGTCTGAAGTTGTGTAACCATTTTCTATGATGGTGTTTCGGGAATTACTATCCCCACTTGATTATCTTATCGTCACTTGTTTGAATAATAATCGTGGTGACTTCTATCGCAATCACCGTTATTAGAATACTCTCTTTCTTTTGCCTTTCCTCTCCTCCTGTAATCCTTCTAACGGCCCTCGCTGGTCGTTAACCAAACTCGTATATGAATCACATCAACTATTCTTAATAGAAGGAGAATGTAAGTCGCAAACATAGAGGAAAACAATAATCCTACCATAAGGCTCTACATAAAAGAACGCTAAACTGAAACGTGAAAAGCCACACAGACACTAAGGACTCTAGAACCTTATGCTATGATATCATCTGTGACACCTCGCCTAATTAATACCCGGTGATCAGGTCTTTATTAAATTAAAATTGGATTTACATATAGTTCATTCTTAACATCACTATCGAAAACCTTTTTTAAAAACTTAAGTAACCACCTAGTATTCCAAAAGCCAGTGTCCAATCTATCATTAGACAAATAAACAACCACGCAAAAAACTAAATAAATCATTCACCACATGAAATATCTAAACCAATGCAGAAAAATGAATTAATTAAAAATCATGCCGAATAAACCATCGGCTTCAAATATCCCAACTAAATAGTAATCCAGTAATAAAACAGAATCCAATACAATCCTGTACTAAAACAATAAATCGAAAAGGGCAACACGCCCAACTGAAACTGTAACCAAAAAAGATTCCTACCCTAGGGATGAAGAATATATGCGTTTAATCCAAAAATCTGCAAGCATCCACCTGTGCCGCAGCTGCATATCCTTGAAGTATAATATCAAGTATGGCGTCCCTCTGGCTGGACACCTAAAGGGTTTTGAAAATATTTTTATAGCAATATTTAGTACTCAAAACATTTTGAAAATATTTCGCAAGAGTTTATCACAATTCAAAATCGGTTATTGATTACACATGTTACGTACACTCTCTTGAGTATCCTCGCCCATCAACGATTGTTCACGCCTAATGTTCTCTACTTAACCCACCCCACTGAACTACCCAAGCTATCTAGACATAAGTATCAACCTCGACTATTAACATCTATAAGTCTCCATACCTCTCATACAGTATGCTAATCGAAGTAACATTTATCGTATGTTAAGCATTGAAATTATCATGTCATTTATCTTCTCTTTTATTCAATTAATTAAGTTTCACAACTTAATTCATTCTTTTATATATACACTATCTAACTTTCTATTGTCACACATAAGTAGAACACACACACACACACACACACACACTCACACACACACACACACACACACATATATATATATATATATATATATATATTCTTCTTATTGATATACATATAGTAATAGTGTCTCTCGAATGACCATCATGAACATAAGGGAATTAACCTTCCTACATGTTTTCACTTTATCAATTAATTACGTTTCTCTACTTAATTTACTTTTAGGATACCACATCTACTTTCACACACAAGTAGTATATTCTCATTTGTACATATTTTACACACTAATATATACCATTACGGCATCTCTTATAATGATCACCGTTAATGAAAGGCATACTCTGCTATCAAGGTCATGTATCACTCACTACCTTAAGACCATTGGTTCGGTATACTACTTCAAACAAAAAATCAAATCAAAAATAATACAGGCGAACATAGTTCTAAGCCTTTGGGCTACGAACATACCTAATGTACCCAAATGAACTGTCACTCTCATTAATACACAACTCATAGTGAGCCGCCCTAAGTTCTATCTCCTGGAGCGCAAATCCTAGCCTCCTTGGAATCGACAAAGTGGGATCACCCACTACGCGAGAACCACCGTGATAGCAAGCAGCGTAGGTATGCTAACCATAATAATCAATCATATAGGTACACACACAACCTACATATATATTAAGAGTAGGTAGACAAACAACCTAATCATCAACATTCGTACATAGAATATAGCACTCGAATACTCACCGTACTTTCATTTTACGATTATTCTCATTATCGCATTTAATAGAATATTGTTCTTGATTCGTATCGAATCATGTATTTAATTACCCTCGAACTTATGCATTTTAGCCCCCTTGGGTACTTTAATGTCTTTAATTATGGTCGTTAATCATACAACCTCCTTTTTATATGCTAACAGGTTATTTGAGGTATTATTGAGTGTTTATAGGTATTAAAGTGCTATGTGTGGAGTTTGGATGCATTTCAGTAAAGTTTCGTCGAAGTTCGCACGTTCAGGGGCATTTCGGTAATTTCACACTTAAAAAATTTTTCCCGAAGCATCCACGAAAGTTGTAGCTCTCGGGTCAAGCTTCACGTGGATGCAAACGGTGCTCGAATCGGAGTTTGAACGAAGAAACCACAGATCTTTAATCGGAGAAGAATTATAAGTTATTTAATTTAATATTCGATTAATATATTAACAATTTGTTTAATTCCCTCCATATCCTTTTCTCTTTCACTTTTGTAGCAAACTTCATTCAGCAAATGGCGATTTTGGATTTTGGCTCGGGTCTTGGCCACACTCAAAGTGAGGACTTGGATCCGAAATTGGAGCATGATTTTTTACCACACACGCATATGGGTCGTTGTCCTTTGGTCAATTTCACGAAATGGGTCTTGAATTTACACCATGGAAGGTCATCAATGGTGGGTGTTTTACCATCTCCATTTATGGACTTTGGTCCATTATTGGAGGTCTCGATTTTGGCTTGGAAGAATCTTTTGGGTCTCGGCTTATACACAATCGCTAGTCTCGACATATTCATAGTTGATCCAAATCACAGGGCCATGAAAGATCTCTATTTTTAGAAGTGGTGCGCAAGTTTCATCAAGACCTCTACTTTTCGCCCTCAATCAAAATGGCACTGTTTCCGGGGACTTATTGCTTTAGATTTATTTGATTTTGTATTTCATAGTATTTTTTTAATCTATTTGTATTTTTTGTTAACAATTTTTGCAGGGCTTCTACATTTGAGGGCCAAGAAATGCTCGATTTTTTTTCGCACGCACCTATCTAAAATAAAGAAGATGACAAGAACTAAATGGTTTGCGTCTTTTTTTGATGATCATACTATAATTTCGTGGATATTCTGGATGGAATAAAAATCAGAAGTGCGTCAAATTTCAAAAAATTTTAATAACAAAATCCAGACCCAATTCCATGCCAAAATACAAATGCTAAAAATTTGCAACGCTAAACATTATTTCAATTCTCTCCTAAGGAATTTCTTATTAAGAGAGGGTTTAGTTCATCAATGTTATTGCATTGATACCCCTCAACAAAAATGGGATAGCTGAGAGGAAGAATAGACATGTGTGAGAAGTTTCATGGCCCCTTCTGTTTTCCACCAATGTTTTGAAGTTTTGGGGGGTGAAGTTGTTCTTACTGCAACCTATCGTATCAATAGAATGCCTTCCCACGTCTTTAATTTTCAAGCATCGTGTCAAGTCTTTCTTAAATCATAACCTAGGACTCTGATCATCTCCTCCATACCACCCAAAGTTTTTTGTTGTTTAGCCTTTGTTCACAATCCTCAACAGTACCAAAGTAAGCTTGATCCAAGGGCTACTAAGTGTATTTTCCTAGGATACTCTCCAAACTAAAAGGGCTATAAGTGTTACTATCCTGTCACAAAAAAAATTCTCCAATTCCATGGATGTGACATTCTTTGAAAATCGGGCCTATTACTCCAAAACCCATATTTAGGAGGAGAATAGAATCCTGGAATACCAGTTTTTGGAAACAGAAAGGGAAATAGAAATCATGACCGAACCTCAAACACTTGAGTCCCTCAACTCAAACCCTTTCTCTCTTGCTTTAAGTCTTCCTCTCCCAATCGAAACCACCACTGAACCCTTATGCTAAGTTGAGTACTCCTCCTCGCCCAATCCAATATCAGACAGTCGATAACAATGAGTTCATTGTCTATTCATGAAAAAAACAACAAACACATCCTAGGTTAGTTCATGAAGCTGAACCGAATTCAAGTCCAAACAACAAGCACCATGTTCTGAACCTGGTCTGCTTCTCTACCTAAGGCAAAAACCTTTGTTGGTGCACTTTAGAGGTTGGCAAAATCTTCTTCTAAATAACCAATTTTCCATCAGCCCTTCTTCGGGTTTTTATTTTTCATGTATAAGTCTGTTCTCATGGCAAGTAACGACAGAGTCACATCTAGAATAAATGAGTCCAGTCCCACCAAAGTCACCTCCTCTCGAGAAGCTCTTGTTCCGAACAGAAATGAAGAATCAGATAATTTTGCTCTTATCATTAGAGGGGACAAACAGGATGGGAATGCCCTCGGTCATGATGTTCATATGTGGTAAAGGGAAGGATGACTACCTCACTGATGCAGAGCCTGAACCAACAAAACATGATTCAAATTCAAAGGATGTAAGATTGAGAATAGTGTTTTTATTTCTTAGTTAATTAATTCAATGAACAATGACATAGAGGAGAATTTTATGCAATATGAAACATCGCAAGAAATCTGGGATGATACAAGGAAGAATTTTTTCGATACAAAAAACACAACAGAGGCATTTGAGATAGAAGGGACCCTTCATGATTTACATCAAGGTGATACTCATGTCAATTAATATTTCATTCTCCTAACTCGCTATTGGAAATAGTAGGACATGTTTAAAAACACCAAATGGGATTGCCTAACGGATGCCATCAAATACAAGAAGATCGTTGAGAATATATGGTTGTACAATTTTTTATTGGGTCTAAATAAAAATATGGATGAAATTTGAGGCAAAATATTGGGAACTAAACCTTTACCCAATAGCTGAGAAGTTATCTCAGAAGTGCGCCGAGAAGAGATAAGGAAGAAAGCCATGCTAGGGTCACAAACCAGCCAACCTGTCACCGAGAGTTTAGCCCTATCAGCTTGAGGATCACGCTGGTTTTCCTTCTAATGACAGCAAGCCAAGGAAAGAGAGAACTTAGTGTGATCACTGCTGAAAATCGGGTCACGAAAAGGACACATGATGAAAAATCCATGGAAAACCAGCCCCAAACTAATAGATAAAGTTGAGGACACCATGTCAATGTAGAAGATAACCCAGGATTCGAGCCCGTTCAACAAAGAGAAAATGGTGCTCTTATGAAAAAATCAGCCAGTCCCAACAAAGTTTTAATTCCTCTAATAATATCATTGGGTCTTAATCCCTGACTCAAATATGTAATTTTCTTACTGCCCTAAAAGTAAAGAAATAAAATTTAAGTCCGTAGATTGTTGACTCTGGATCTTCTAATCACATGACTGGTGATGCCATAATTTTTCAAAATTATAAGCCTTGTTCTAAAATTTTTACTGTTTGTATAGCTAATGGTTGTCTATCAAGGGTGGTTGGTACAGGTTTTGTTTTTATTTCTAAAGACCTAACCATTGAGTATGTCCTTTTAGTTCCAAACTTGGACTACAATTTATTATCTATTAGCAAACTCACTCATGGAAAGAATTGTTCTAAATTTTTCCCCAACCATTGTGTTTTTTGGGATTTGGATTCGAGGAAGATGGTTGGCAACACTGAGATGTGTTCGGGACTCTATATCTTCAAAGTTACTGATTATCTCGAAAGATAACCTCAAACAAGAGTTTATGGAAACAGGTTTCTGTTTATTTGTCGTTCTAATAAAGATAGTGATGTTATGTTGTGGCACTGTCATCGAGGCCATCCTTGTTTCTTGTATCTCAAAAAACACTTTCCATCATTATTAAATAAAAATCTTGATGTTTTTCAGTGTGAAATTTGTCAATTACTCAAGCACACAAATTAATTAATTAATTAATTAATTCCTATCCAATTCAACCACGTAAATCATCTCACCCCTTCTCCATGATATATAGTGATGTTTGGGAACAATCTAAAATAAAGAACATGACAAGAACTAAATGGTTTGTGTTTGTTGTTGATGTTCATACTATAATTTCGTGGATATTCTTGATGAAAGAAAAATCAGAAGTGGGTCAAATTTTCAAAAAATTTAATAACAAAATCCAGACCCAATTCCATGCCAAAATGCAAAATGCTGAAAATTTGCAATGCTAAACATTATTTCAATTCTCCCCAAGGGAATTCTTATTAAGAGAGGGTATAGTTCATCAAAGTTATTGCATTGATAACCCTCAACAAAATGGGATAGCTGAGAGGAAGAATATACACGTGTGAGAAGTTTCATGGGCCCTTCTGTTTTCCACCAATGTTTCGAAGTTTTGGGGGGTGAAGTTGTTCTTACTGCAACCTATCATATCAATAGAATGCCTTCACGCGTCTTTAATTTTCAGGCATCGTGTCAAGTCTTTCTCCAATCATAACCTAGGACTTTGATCATCTCCTCCATACCACCCAAAGTTTTTTGTTGTTTAGCCTTTGTTCACAATCCTCAACAGTACCAAAGTAAGCTTGATCCAAGGGCTACTAAGTGTATTTTCCTAGGATACTCTCCAATTCCATGGATGTGACATTCTTTGAAAATCGGGCCTATTACTCCAAAACCCATATTTAGGGAGGAGAAAAGAATCCAGGAATGCCAGTTTTTGGAAACATAAATGGAAATAGAAATCATGACCGAACCTCAAACACTTGAGTCGCTTAACTCAAACCCTTTCTCTCTTGCTTCAAGTCTTCCTCTCCCAATCGAAACCACCATTGAACCCTTATGCTGAGTTGAGTACTCCTCCTCGCCCAATCCAGTATCAGACAGTCGATAACAATGAGTTCATTGTCTATTCATGAAAAAAACAACTAACACATCATGGGCTAGTTCATGAAGCTAAACCGAATTCAAGTCCAAAAGAGACGCCCTCGGATAACATACTGTCAAATCATAATGAGTCAGATATGATTTGCCAATTGCCAAAAGGAAAGGAGTGAGATCCTGCACAAATCATTTGATTTATAATTTCATCTTCTCTAAGAGTTTATCTTCGGGTTATTGGGCATTTGTTACCAGTCTCACTGGTATTCGGATTCCCAATAATATCCAGGAAGCCTTAGAAGTACCTGAATGGAAGGCAACCATTGATGAGGAGATTCATGTTTTAGAAAAGAATGGGGCACGAAAGCTTATTGAACTTCCAAAAGGAAAAAATCCAGTCGGGTGTACGTTGATTTTCACAGTCAAGTACAAAGAAAATGGGTGTGTTGACGGGTTCAAAGCACGACTAGTTGCTAAGGGATTTACTAAGTCATACGGAATCGACTACCAAGAAACTTTTTCCCTAGTTGCCTACTTAAATACAATGCATGTTCTGTTGTCATTACTCGTTAACTGAGATTGGTCCCTCCATTAGCTGGACTCTCAATGGTGACTTATAAGAAGTGTGCATTGAAATTCCATCTGGCATCAAACAAACATTAATAAAGTCTACAAACTCATAAAATCCTTATATGGCTTCAAGCAGTTCCCATGATCTTGGTTTGATGATTATACTAAGGTTGTAAAGAGGTTAAGTTTCTCCCAATGTCAGTCTGACCACACTCTATTTGTAAAACACTCACTTGAAGGAAAAATTACCACTATCATCGTGTATGTGGATGCCATAATCATGACAGGAGACCATGAAGAGGAAAGAGGCAACCTCAAAAGCTTTCTTACCCGTGAGTTCGAAATCAAAGATGTGGTGAATCTCAAATAAATTCTTGGGATGGAAATTTCTAAATCAAAATGGGTATAATAGTCTCCCAATGAAAGTATGTTCTAAACTTACTAAAGGAAACTGGGATGCTTGGTTGTAGACCTGCAGACACACCTATGGATTACACTACGAAATTGGGAACTGTGGAAGGAAGTGCTCCGATGGATAAAGGGAGATATTAAAGACTTGTGGGGAAAATTATCTCTCTCTCATACATAAGACCAGACATTGATTTATCAGTCAACGTTGTTAGCCAATTCATAAACAATCCGACTAAAGAGCATATGGAAGTCGTAAACCGCATCCTAAGATATATTAAAATGACTC
Organism: Sambucus nigra; assembly: GCA_949130495.1. Classification (NCBI taxonomy): domain Eukaryota; kingdom Viridiplantae; phylum Streptophyta; class Magnoliopsida; order Dipsacales; family Adoxaceae; genus Sambucus; species Sambucus nigra. The sequence continues at coordinate 213,312,850 of OX422214.1, read as the reverse complement.
ATGGAAATGGACTCTACTTCAAAAGAATACAGAAGAGAAACATTGAGATTTTTTCAGATGCAAACTAGGCCGGCTCTATTACTGATCGAAGGTCAACCTCGGGATATTGCACATATGTTTAGGCGATATTGGTTAAGTGGCGAAGCAAGAAACAGTCCGTTGTGGCTCGGAACAGTGCAAAAGCAGAATTTAGAGATATGGAACATGGAATCTTTGAAGGAATATGGTTAAACAGACTTCTAAACGAGATAAAAATTCCTGTAGAAGATTTTATGAAGATGTTTTGTGACAACTAAGCTTCCATAAGTATTGCTAAGAACTCGGATCATCGAGATCGGACGAATCATGTGGAAATATATCATCATTTTATTAAGGAAAAGATAAATGAATGGCCAATTTCATTGGTGCATACTCCAACAACACTCCAGCCAATAGACATCTTGACTAAGACTTTTTCAAGAACCAGCTTTGAAGATTTTGAGATCAAAGGTGGGTATGATAAACATATAGCTGTGACATATGCTTGTTTAGGAGATTACAATTAGGAGATTACAATTTATTTATGGCTGTGACATATGCTTGTTGTTAGTTTTATTTCTCCTATTTTAATGGAATTTGGGTAGGTTGTTACCTAATCCTTATTTTATTTTTTATTCTCTAATTTTATTAGAGTTATTCTCCTATAAAAATCGAGGATTATTCTCCTATTTTAATGGAATTTGGGTAGCCTATGCCATAGTATTATAAATGAGTTTTTTCTCCTCCTAAATTGTTCAATAACTCAATTTTCTCCCACTTCTAAAATATTTTCCAAATTCAAACCTACGGGAACTAACTAAGATTCTCATCAAATTATCAACCTTTAAAAAAAATAATATATTGTAATTAAACATAACCCCTAAATAATTCATAGACCAAAATACCCCATATATTACATATTTATCATACACCCTGATATGCCCATATATACCCTCGGCCAGGCCGAGAGTGTCCTCTACCCAGACGAGGGCTCAGGTCCAGGCCGACCCCTCATCATGGCCCAGACGACCCTCCAAGGGGCCGACCCCTCATCATGGCCCAGATGACCCTCCAAGGGGCCGACCCCTCATCATGGCTTAGACCACCCTATGAGGGTACGACCCCTCATCATATCCCAGACGACCCTCCGAGGGGCCGACTCCTCATCATGGCCCAGAAGACCCACCCAGGGGCCCACCCCTCATCATGGCCAAGACGACCCTCCAAGGGGCCGACCCCTCGTCATGCCCTGGACGACCCTATGAGGGTACGACAGTACGAGGCCCAAACTAGGCCAGGATCGCTACCAGCAGGAACTTTGCCCTCGGTATCACATCATAGGCCAAGGATGACATCATCACAGTGCGTGATCTGGGAGACGCGTGGAATAGTGTGTGTGGGACTCCTATGGAACGTGGACAAGACCATTATAACACTATCACCCTCTCACGTAAGGGAATATTATATCATCATTAATTGCAGGTGGCACCTCCAGGTGTCAGCAGGGGATTGTCTAGATCATAACTCACATTCACCATGCATGCTTGGGGGGTACACTACTCCCCACAAGGCCTATATATACTTGTCACCTACAACCCTGCAAAAGGATCGATAATTGTAACCCTACCTAAAACTCTGCTTATACACACAGTAGAGAGAGATAGAGAGAGAGAGAGTTTATGTGCATTGTATCCAAGGTCATTAGTGCCCATACTTAGTGGATCACACACTCACAGTGGATGTAGGCCTAATTGGATGAACCACTATACATCATTGTCTTATTCCTCTTATACTCATCCCCTTCTATACACTTACACACATATACATCTATATGGATGCCATTATTACTGTTTGAGCTCATCATCACTTATCTGGTGGTGCTGAATCTTCGCACTATCAGTTTGGCGCTGTTTGTGGGAACGAGAAGACATCTCTTCCTTTATACAGCTTGACCTCACCGGGCATTCTGGTGGTGAACCAGTTCTCCCCTTTTTGTGGAGTTGTTTCACCATTGAAAGAGATCCATTAAGGTTCTCAAGCTCACCAGTCTTTTGACCATTCAGTTCTCTATATCTCAAACACATGGCACCGGAGATGCCACCGCCACCTCTGCCTCCACCGGATACTCGGGTAAGACCTAGTTCCAGTTATGCACCACCTCAGTCTAAGATGGTTGATGTGGATTTCTCCCTAAAATCTTTAGCAGCAAGTCAGCAGATTATGCAAGAGCAATTTACAGCTCTTAGCCAAAACATACTAAGACCTCCAAGAGTCTCACCGGAGATGATTACTCCAACAGTGGCTCCAGGGCAGCACGAGGCCAGGGGACCACCCTAGGCACCTCCACAATGGCAGAGGGATGTTCCTGACCCCCGGCATCTACGCCTGGGGAGGTAAGGAAACCCTTTCCCTGAAGGCAGGTATGACGATCTGGAGGAGGAGGAGGCCCCCATAGAGTGCTGGGAGCCGTATGAGGTCTCTAACAATACTGTCCGACCTATCCAGGAAAGCAGAGGGAAGTGTGGAAAACAAAACCCTGACGATCGCATGAGGGGCTCTGCTTTCGATCGTCTAAGCAGGGGGTCGTCCTTTGAGAGGCTGGGCCTAGTAAATGACCTGCGGGAAAAATTGTCCTGGTGGAGAAGTATTGCGAGGTCCAGGAGGGAGGCAGTAGATCGCCAACCCCACGGGGGTCGACCCTATGGACTGGATGACGGTCAAGGAGAAGTAAACAACCGGCATAGGTCTGCCACAGCATAACCCTCCATCCACCTAAAAAAGGCGGCAGGGGATAACATCGGCCAATCCGACCCTACGAGACCCTGGATTGACACGATCCAAAGGCTAGAGGATAAAATTGGTGAAATCCTGAAGAGCCGGGACCCCCTTCAAAGAGGATACTCCATAGGATCACCCTTTGTGGCGAAGATAGTCAACTTTCCAACGCCATCTAAGCTTAAGCCACCTGTGGTCACCCCAAGGTATGATGAGAGAACCAACCTTGTCCATCATATTAAGATGTACCAATTAGTGGCAGACATATAATCTATCTCAGATGAGATGAGATGTCGTGCCTTTTCTGGTACCCTGACTGGGGCTGCACATGTCTGGTATATGTCTCTTCCAAAGAATTCCATTGAAAGCTTCAAATAGTTTACAGACTGGTTCATTCATAACTTTTTCCTTCGAGTGAGGCCACAGAAGAAGACCACCCACCTGCTCTATGTTAAACAAGGGAAGAATGAGAGCCTGAGAGACTACATAGACATATTTAACAAAGAAAAGCTGGAGGTCGAAGACTATGAGGAAAGCACTGCCATGATAGCCCTCATTGGAATACTCCAGAAGGGAAAGCTATTATGGAATCTTGCTGAAGACCCTCCGAGGACAATGGCTGAATTGTTGTCGACAACAGGAAAGGTGATGAACGGCGAAGAGGCGATGGCCGCAAAATACGAAGATGAAAAAGGAGGTACGAGTGGGGGTAAGTACCAGAAAAAGAATAAAGAGTGGAAGAAGAGGCTGGCTGATGACAAATTTATCGACGATACCCCTCTGATGGTCAGCTGTGAACATATTCTGAATGATATTAAGAGCGGACGGTCCTTGAAATGGCCTGAGAAGTTGAGGGCAGTTCCCCACAAGAGGAATAAAAACCTGTGGTTTGAATTTCACCAAGACCATGGCCATGTGACTGATAAGTGTTTTGCCCTGAAAGATGAAATTGAGAAAATGTTAAAAGAGGGGAAGCTAAGGAAATACGACGACAAAGGTGCCTTCAAGAGGGGCCGAGGGGTTGACCCCAAAAAGAAGAGAGGTGATGTATGCCGAGAAGATCCTCCAAAAAGAAAGGACGACCCTTCAGATGATGAGGACGACCCTGACCTCCTGCCAAGAGATGACCACGACCCTGTGAAGAGACTTAATATAATATCACTCGATGTAGGGATGATCTCCGGGGGACTAGCAGGAGGAAGGTCAGAGGTCGCAGACAGGAAGGCCCATGTAGCTGAAGCCAAGGCAGTGACAAAAGCTATACAATCAACCTTTGTTAAAGCAAAGTTAGTGTAATACCCCGTATTTTTATGCTTTCTAAATTTGGGGATTTATTAAATCTAATATGAGTTATTAATTTAATATAAATCCGAAAATTAATTATCTTTGTAATTACTAAAGTGACGAGAGTTAGTAATCATTCGAAACTTGTTGAATATTACTAATGAGTAAAGAAATATATAATATTGGTTCTATTAAATGTCACGAGTGAATAAAATGACAATTTTGGAAATTTAAGTCGGGACGCGCCCATGTCGTGTCGGGACTAAATGTTGATTAATAAAATTGAATAAATTATAAGTCACCCGTATGGTCATTTTGAGTGCGCCAAAGTGTCTGAAAGGATCGAGATAGTCAAAATAATGTACCCGGGGGCTTAGTTTGGGTCTCGGGGCATTTTTCGGCCTAATTAACACCCCGGGAGGGCGTTTTGGACATTTTACATTTTTAAGCCGAAAAACCCACGAAAATTGTAAGGTTATATCAGATTCTTAGGGTTGTTTTCTAGGGTTAACACAACCAAAAATAAGTGACGGCCATTGGAGAAGGAAAGAGAGAGCTTGCCCAAGAGTTCTAGGCCAAGAACTCCTCCATTTGCGTCGCCGTCGCCGTCGCCGCCAAACGATAGATCGCGTAACGAGAATCATCACCACACCGATTTCATCCACAAATCAGAAACAAAGATTCCTAGGCAAGTATTTATCTTGCTTAATTTTGTTAATGCTTCATTCATATTAGTCTAGGGTTGATTAGGATGAGTTTTTATGAAAGAAAACCCATGTTGGTGATTAGAAATCGCATGTTGTAATGATATAAACAATAATCAGGAAATCCCCTTCACATGTAGAGGTTGAACCAAGAATTTATATTGATTTAGAAGTAGAAATTCTGGAAAAAGAATAAGAAAAACTAAGTTAAAGAAATTTCTAGGGTTCATGAGAATTATATAAGTTTTGGCCCTTTTAATCCATGAATCTTGATGAAGACTCGCATGCTTTACATAGAATATTGCTAATCTGGGTTTAGAATGTTTGTGGTATAAATTTCTGGGAGTTTGGGAGTTAAGAATTTGGATTTTGATGATGTTGGATGATAGAACCCGTAACTGGTATTCTGCAGATTCGCCATACCTGTTTGATCGATCGATCGAACCAGGAGCATCGATCAATCGAGCTCCTGCCATCGATCGATCGACCCCTCCTGGCAGACTCATATTTCCCCTTCTAAATAGTTGAATTCAATTTAAAGGAGTAATAATCTTTGGACATCCTTATTAAAATATTTTGGGAGATAAAGAAGACCAGTAGGACTTTTTAAAAATATGATACCATTAATGTAAGATGAGATTTACTTTTTTCATGGATGTTTACATATAAGGGATGATGGAACTATGTATTAAAGGGGGAGACGCGTAAGGTAGTTACGTTGGAAAATAAATGAGTACCTACTGAAATTACACTTGGGAGGATAGAAATCCATGAATGTCACTTGATAAGTTGGGATAATCCAACAAATTAAGATAAGAGGCAAACGTTATACGTGATAACTAAATAACGAGTAATAAGGACAGATATCATAATTATGGGTCGTGAGTATGTACCTAAACTTGATATGGTAATAGTAGTATATTTATATGACTGTGTTTATGCATATATATGTAAAAATCATGGTCGCGCTACTTTCTATCCCTGAGGTTACCGCGTTGGGACAGTCTTATCTCGATGGGACCTTTATGGGGGATATTGACTCGTACCCTAGAAGATAGAAATCCTTTGGTACAGGCTATCGGATCGATAGTCAGATGGTCCTAAGAGACGTGAGGGCATGTGCTGACCTCTTAGAGACTTGGAAACTATGCTTCACCTCAATATTGTTTGTGTTTTGTTTCAATGCAGTTCGAGAGTAATTCCGAACTTGTATTTCCCTTAGTACGAGTGATACGGGGACTGGATAGCAGAGTATGCCCGCACCATAATTATTATGTGGGGTGCTGTTAGAATATATATATTATATGAGTATTTAATATATATATTTAAATCTGGAATTTGGGAACTACCTGTTGTGTCTATGGTAAGTAAGAATGGAATAACTATTTCAATTTGGGAATAAGTGTTTGAAAAGTATAATATGTTACTGAGAAACTTTATTAGTAAATAAGGTTTTAATGAGAACTTTGTTGTTAAATGAAATTAACCTCTTAAACATATGAATTTGTCAGTTTAAATCTTACGAACAGCCTAAGATAAGATAAGTTAAACCGTTGGGAAGGTTAGTGCGATAGGCGTGCACATTAGAAGAGAGGTGAGAAATTCTCAAGGGAGTGCCTCACTAATATGTTGTTGCATTGGCCAGTAAACATTTTAAATACTTGCTAAAAAAAATTTAAATCGTTTTTACAATCAGGCTCTGACCCGTTCCCATTTTATTTTCTCTCTTGTACATATATGTATATATTACAGGTGCCCAGCCATAGGGGAGTCTTGCATAGGATCCTTTGGAAGGAACGGGCTGCAGCTTAGGTCGGAGTTGCAGGCCTTTTGTTTAGACGACCTCATTTGCTGATTCCACTTCTAGCACTATTTATTCAGTTGGGCATGTGTCGCCCTTTTTCCATTATTCAGTTACTTATCGGATATTATGATTTATTTATTTCCAGCATTTGTACTTTTGGGTTTATTACTGTCAGGATGTTTTCCTTTAAGTTTTAAATGTTGGAATTACGTAGTTGGATGTTTAATTAATTGGATTGTTTGTTCCAGTATATTTGTTGGTTGATCCTTAAATTATGAATTATGTAATGTTTTAAATTATTGGTTTTAAATAAAATTTGGAAAGTAATGTATAAAATGGTTTTGACACTTAGCTTAATTATTTAGGGTGTTTAAATTGGAAAAGTTATTTTTCGACAGTTATGCTAAGAATGAACCGACCGTTCACCTTGATTATAATTTAATAAAGGACTGATCACCAGGTATTTAATTAGGCAGGATGCCACAGTTAGAAAAGAGGAAGAAGGTTGATATGGATACTCTGATAGTGGGGTTCTCAAGAATGGACTTCAAAGGCCCCTTAGCCCCACATGATGACCCTATCCTCATCATTACCAGGGTGCACGGATGTGATGTTACTTCAACTCCATCAAAGAAAGACAGGCGCAAAGAAGGTAACAACCACTAACAATATTGTTACCCTCGAGACCAGGGACAAGACGAAGCTGAAGAAAGGAGAAACCGCAGAAGAGGTAGAATCCATCATCCTCAAAGAGGATGAACCGTAAAAAACCGTCCAAGTCGGCAAAACTCTGAAGCCAGACATCAAAGAAGACCTCATTAAGTTGTTAAGGAGAAGACAGAACGTCTTTGCATGGAGTCATGCAGATATGCCGGGGCTCGACCCCGAAATCATGTGCCACAAGCTCAACGTGGTAGAGGGTGAAAAACCGATAAAGCAGAAGAGGAGAATTTATTCTCGAGAAAAATATGAGGTCATAAGGGACAAGGTCAAGAAGCTGGAAGATGATGAGTTTATCAAAGCGGTCATCTGTCCCGAATGACTTTCCAACGCAGTCATAGTCCCAAAAGCCAACGGGAAGTGGAGAATGTGTGTGGACTTCACCGACCTCAACAAACATTGTCCTAAAGAATGCTTCCCTCTCCCTTGCATTGATCAGATGGTAGACGCTACCGTAGGCCATGATCTAATGAGTTTCATGGATGCCTATTCAAGTTACAACCAGATCTTCATGAGCCCTGGTGACTCAGAAAAAATGGCTTTCATTACCGATAAGGGGACATACTGTTATAGGGTCATGCCCTTTGGCCTAAAAAATGCGGGGGCAACGTATCGGTTCCTTATGAATAAAATGTTTGAGGACCAAATTGGGAAGTCCATGAAGGTCTATGTAGAGGATATGTTGACCAAGAGTTTTAAGGACGAGGATCATGTGACCGACCTCGAGAGGACCTTTAACACGATGGACAAGTACCAGATGAAGCTCAACCCGACCAAATGTGTCTTCGGGGTCGGAGCAGGGAAGTTCTTGGGATTCATTGTCAACCAAAGAGGCATTGAGGCCACCCCTGAGAAGATAAAGGACCTCATAGAAATGAAGACCCCCAAGACCATCAAAGACGTTCAGAGACCCACAGGGCAAGTGGCTGCTTTGAATAGGTTCGTGTCCAGAGCCACAAACAAGTGTTTACCATTTTTAAAATTCTCATAAAGGCCTTTGAATGGAGTGAAGAGTGTGATCAGGCTTTCAAGGAGCTAAATTCATACTTAGGATCTCCCTTTCTTTTGTCACGACCAATGCAAGGCGAACGGCTACATATGTACCTAGCTGTCTCAGAATCAGCCATCAGCGCAACTATTGTGAGAGAAGAGGACGGAGTACAGAATCCTATGTATTTCAATAATAAGGCACTCCAGGGGGGAGATCAAAGATACCCAAGGATGGAGAAGTTATCATATACCTTGATCCATGCATCAAGAAAGATGAAGTCGTACTTCCAGTCCCATACAATGGTCATCCTAACTGACTCTCCTCTCAAACAGGTCTTACACAAGCTAGAAAAATCGGGGAGGCTAATGGCCTGGGCTATAGAGTTGGGAGAGTTTGATATTATGTATCAACCTAGGATGGCCATTAAGGGGAAAACCCTAGCAGACTTCGTGGATGAATTTACTTGGGAAGATGATAAGGCTGAGGATGAGAGCCTCGAGAAGACAGATACTTGCTAAGGCCGGATTTTTGACCCATCCGCAGAAAAGGCTGAGACAAGCACCACTAGAGAAAAAGTTACCAAAAATGAAGAGGGGAGATATCTCTTTAGATAAGGGTGTGACACCCCGACTAATTAAATACCGGGTAGCTACTCCTTTATTAAATTAATTCAAAATGCCAAGTTGGCTCAGTTAATAGCATCACTGTCGAAAACATTTTAATATTACTAACCACCTAGTATTTAAAAAAGCAAGTTGCCAAATTTTAATTTAAGTCTGATTAACATGCAACAAATGTAATGAAGAAATAAATAACACCATTCCCCATACTGAAGTAAAATGAATAACCATCACATAACAGTAAATAAAGTCTGGAGGAAAAACTCCTCACTACAATCCCATACTGAAACAAATAACCGAAACTGAAATAATACATGCTAAAGTCTGAAACTGAAATATAAAAGATGTCTCTAAAGAAATGGGCAACATGCCCTACAACTGATAGATGGTGACTCTGGAATCCAAAAGATAGAAGCGTCTACATGCAAATCCCTGTAGCTTCCACAAACAGCTACAGCTCGTCACCTGAATGAGTATCCTATGCTTGGTGTCCTTGTGGCTGGGCACCTAAAATGGTTTTACAAGAAAAAGATTTGAAAAGCAAACGGGTCAGAGCCCGAATGTGGAGTTATATTTTAAAAACCTGCAAGTGCTTTAAAAACATTTAAAACATTAAATGCAAAGTACATGTTAGGACGTGTACTCACATTATATTCTCACCTCTCGTCTAACTGTGCACTCCTAACGTAAGTACCCATCTATAACGACCCATACTACTAGCTAAGTGACAACATAACTAGCTAGACTGCCAAAGGTTCTACCCATATTACTCGGTTCCATTTAACACAACAACGCTCGTAATTAGATAGGGGTTTAACGTAAACTCAGTTACTAAATATGCCATATATATAACTATCAGTTAACTCATTATATATCTCGAAACAATACCGTAATATTTTTACAACATTAACATGAGGATTCCCATTAATTTAATGTATATTATTCCTATCATAAATATACAATACAAGCACCCCGCGAACTAAGCTGTGGTGCACACATACTCTGCTATCCATCCCGGTACATCACGTACATAAGGATTACATATTCCGAATCTCTCAGGAATAGTTTACCGATAACAACATCACAAATAATGGAGGCGAACACAGTCACCATCACATGGGTCACGCACATACCTACGCTCCCATGATCAGCGGACTTATTAATATCACAATAAGTCTTTCTATGACCTATGTTCATCGAGGTACCAGTCTATATCCCCCCGTAGGCACACAAGGATTAGAGGGTCCTAAGCGAACGCAACCTCCCGTGATAGCAAGTATGGTAGGTATGTCATACACACAATCCATATACTAAGTAAACACACATCTTAGTAATATCGTATTTTAATCGTAGTACGTATCGCATTCTCGCACTAACTATAATTATCACAATTTATACTAATCCGATTTATAATCATACGCGCTATAGTTTCTCACGTCGTAGTAACCACTCGCGTCTCAACCCAAACCGTACATGTAATACAACTCTCGTATGTAAATTCCTCCTCATAACTACCCAAATGTCCCAAGTCTATCACTATATCATCAAAGAAATACTATCTATATCCTCGAAAAAGTTTACGGTTCTCCAAAAATCGAAACAGTCCAAAAAGGACCAAACTGTCAGCTCGTTAGAAGTCTCGTTCGAACGAGTGTTCGAACGAGTTTGGACTGTCAGCTCGTTAGAAGTCTCGTTCGAACGAGGCTGTTCGAACGAGATCCCAGTTCGTTCGAACGAACTGTCCCTTCTAACGATATCTCGTTCGAACGAGATATCGAACGAAATCCATACTCGTTAGTAACGACTGGTCAACTCGTTAGAAGCTCGTTCGAACGAGTTCGTTCGAACGACCTGGGGGCTGCTTCTAACGACTGACCAGTTTCGGCCCAGAATTTTCCCAATTCGTTTTCCATCCATTTTTACTCCTCAAACCTCTTCTAAAATTCGTTCCAACAATATATTGAGTTCTCTAATCATCCTCAAACATGCCAAGGTGCTATACTAACATCATTAAAGGGGTTTAATACCTTCTAAACATCATTAAATCACAAATTTCTACATTAATTCCCAATTTTCTTCAAGAACATAAACCCTAGGTTCTTCTCATCAAAATTTCCCAGATTTTAATCCGTTTATACATCACATAGATATGAAATCTCTGAATTAAATCTTCAAACAATGTTTCTACATGCAAACCTATCCCAAAATTAAACAACAATCTTCCAATTTCATGGGTTTTCTTTTAACTCTTATATAAGATTGATTAACAATGTTTCTAACATGGAAAAAGCATTCACTGCATAAGGAATGTAATTTAAATCACTTGCCTTGGTTTGATTCCGGATTTGGTGTTGATTTGATGAAGAATTTCTGCAGAATTTCTTCTCTCCAAGCTTCCTCTCTAATGGTGGCTTAAGGTGGCTAGGGTTTGATTTGGGGGAACTTAGAAAACCTAAATGACACCCTACGTAGCCTTCTAGGTTAATATGGGTTGGTTAATGGGCTTAATGGGTTTAATCCACATCAGATTTACATCTCTAATTTTCGTCACTTTTAATTCCTAAAAATGTAAAATTACCAAAATACCCTTTAAGTTGCCGGTATGGCCTAAAAATACCCCGGGACCCAAACTATACCCCCGGCTAGTGATTTCTGACTATCTCGACCCTTCCGGACGCGTTGGCGCACTCAAAATGACCATACGGATTATAGATTTTAAATTCACTTTTATTAACAAAATATTATACCGTGACGCGGCGGTCCCACGCGTCTCAATAAAATTTCCAAATTCCCGTATATAAATCTCACGACAAATTTTATAATACCAAATACATATATAATCATATATGCACATAATCAAATACCAATTCGCATCTCATTAGTATTTATAACCCGGATTAATTTCCAATTAATACGCAATTTAATTAATTAATCCCAAAAATAAATATAGTCAAAAGTACGGGGTATTACAAAGGGTCCCTCATTGAGGGAAATTTCTCGGAGGAACAGGCTAAGTGGAACCTCTTCGTTGATGGGTCTTCTTGTGAGAGCGGAAGTGGGGCTGGATTAATTATATCAGCACCCGACGGCACAAACATTGAGTACGCCCTGAGGTTCAACTTTAAAGCCTCCAACAACGAATCTGAATATGAGTCCCTTATAGTAAGCCTCTCCTTAGCTAAGTCTCTTAGTGTCGGCCAGATCTTCGTCTATAGTGATTCAAGACATGTAGTGAATCAGGTACTAGGAGCATATGAGGCTAAGGATGAGAGAATGTCCAAATATCTTGAAAGGGTAAGGACATTATTGAAGATCTTCAGAGTAGTAAAGTTGAAGAGGATACCTAGGCTTGATAATGGTCAGGCCGATCCACTTGCTAGGTTGGCCTCAGCAACTAGGACAGATATCAGGAGGACAGTCCCAGTGGAAATTTTGCTTCGACCAGCAATTGAAGAGGCAGAGGGAACACTTGGCTCTTGCTCAAATGTCAACAGGGAAGCTTCGTGGATGGACCCTCTAATAAGATACATTAGAGAGGGGGAGATGCCAGAAGAAAAATAAGAAAGGAAGAAGTTGAGATACAGAGCTGCGAAATTCACTGTCATCAGAGAGACCTTGTACAAAAAGGGATTCTTACTCCCCTTTCTCAGATGTGTACACCCGTTTGAGGTACCTAACATTCTGCAAGATGTGCATGAGGGGTCATGCTCAAGCCACATTGGGGGAAGATCATTAGCAAAGAGGATAATAACCCAGGGATACTGGTGGCCAACCCTGGGGAAAGACGCCACGGCATACGTGAGAAAGTGCGATAAATGTCAAAGGTTTGTCACCATCCCTCACCAGCCCCATCAGCCTCTTACTTCCATCACATCCCCATGGCCATTCGCAGTGTGGGGAATCGATCTAGTGGGGGTTTTGCCCAGGGCCGTCAATAACTATTGATACTCGATAGTATCAATTGACTATTTTTCAAAATGTGTGGAGGCAGAGTCGATGGTAATGATCACCGAGCATAAGACCTTCCATTTTATTTGGAAAAACATTATATGCAGATATGGTCTAACACCCTCATCTCGGATAACGGGACTCAATTCAAGAATATATCTATGGAGAAATACTGTGAGAGGGTCGGTGTCAAACAATTCTTCTCATCCCCAGGATGACCTTAGGCTAATGGGAAAACGAAAGTCACAAATAGGACAATCCTAGACGGGATCAAGAAGAATCTCGAGGAGGCAAAAGGAAGATGGTCCGAGGAGTTGTACACTGTACTGTGGGCCTACAGGAAGAAAATCAAAGGCTCCTACTGAAGATACCCCGTTCATGTTGGCGTATGGTTCAGATGTCATCATCCCCACCGAGATTGGGTTTCCTACTCACAAGGTCCATATGTATGACCCCTAAAGAAATATGGAAGAAAGTATACTTGACTTAGACTTGATTAAGGAACGGAGGGAAGACGCTGAGATTAGGCAAGCTGCCTACTAGTAGAGGACTGTCAGGTTTTACAACCACAGGGTGAGGCAAAGGCCAATCGCAGTGGGGGAGTTAGTCCTCAAAAAGACTGGGAAAAAGCCTAACAAGCTCCACCCAAAGTGGCATGGCCCATTTAAGGTCATTGATAAAGTTCTCCCTGGGACCTATAGACTAGAAAACCTTGAAGGGGAACCCTTTTCGAATCCGTGGAATGCAGATCATCTGAAGAAATACTACCAATAATGTTGTAATGTCCTATCGGACCACAGTTGTAATGAATGTGTTGCTCCAATAGAACACCTGGAATGTTAATGAGAATGTCATATTGGTCTCTCATATTGTGTTTGTTAATTCTAGTATAATTGGGGTTAACCTTGGTCGTAACTCCCCTCGGCTATAATGAGGGGTGGGGACGACCCCCCATTCACCCTCAACAAAGATAAGGGGGGACGATTGGTCGTAACCACCCTCGTCTTAATGAGGGTCAATGGTGGGGATGACCCCTCATTCACCATCAAGAGAGACGAGGGCGGACTTAATTTAAAACATCATTTAATTGGTGGTAACCACCCTTGGCTATAATGAAGGTCAATGGTGGGGACGCCTCCCCATTCACCCTCAAGAAAGACGAGGGGGACTTAATTTAAAACACCATTTAATTGGTGGTAACCACCCTTGGATATAATGAGGGTCAATGGTGGGTACAACCCCCCATTCACCCTCAAGAAAGACGAGGGGGGACTTGAAATTTATAACATCAATAAATTGGTAGAAAATCACCATCGGCTATAAGGAGGGTCAATGGTGGGGACGACCCCCATTCACCCTCAAGAAATACGATAGGGGGGATCAATTTAAAACATCATTTAATTGGTGGTAACCACCCTCGGATATAATGAGGGTCAATGGTGGGGACGACCCCCCATTTACCCTCAAGAAAGACGAGGGGTGACTTGAAATTTAAAACATCATTAAATTGGTGGAAAACCACCCTCGGCTATAATGAGGGTCAATGGTGGGGACGACCCCCCGTTCACCCTCAAGAAAGACGAGGGGGGACCTGGAATTTATAACATCATTAAATTGGTGGGAAACCACCCTCGGCTATAATAAGAGTCAATGGTGGGGACGACCCCCCATTCACCCTCAAGAAATACGAGGGGTGACTTGAAATTTAAAACCATTAAATTGGTGGGAAACCACCCTCGGCTATAATGAGGGTTAATTGTGGGTAAGACCCCCCATTAACCCTCAAATAAGACGAGGGGGGACCTTATTGAAAGTCATTAAGTTAGTGGTAACCACCCTCGGCTATGATGAGGGTCAATGGTGGGGACGACCTCCCATTCACCCTCAAGAAAGACGAGGGGGGACTTGTAAGATGGGTGAACACATAACAGCTAAGTCAAATCATACAAGAGACAAGCATAGAAGACATGAAGAGATGAATTCCATTATAAGAGCAAATTTCATGACAAAGTGCTACAATATTTGTCCAAAAGGAAGTCAAATACAAAATCTTTACACGTAGAGGGTATGGGACACATACGGCCACCCTATTGAGCAACATCGGAGGGCAAGGCTTCAAGATTAACAACAGGATTCTCTTCGACGACCAAACCAGGCCGATCTTCAGAGGTGTCGATGCCTTCGATTTGTACTTGAGACTCCACGTGGGATAGAGCCTCGGCTATAAGGGGGTCTTCCATCTCCACCGCTTCAAGAGAGGGGCAGATGGATGACACTGCATCAGCAAATTTAAGGACAACCCACCGACAGGCCGTCTTGATCCCCCGCTCCAGGTACTCAAGATCGAATCCCTGAAACTCATCTAAAAGCTTATATGCCACCACGGCGTCAACCCCGGATTTCTTCACTGCCTCAGCTAGATCGCCCTTGAACTGGGCGTTTAGGGCTTCTTCCTTTGCCTTGAAGAGGTCATCCTTCGCCTTCAGATCTGGATCGTGCTACCTTATAAGCTCATTTAACACCCTCACGTGCTCAGTCCTGACACTCTCCAATGTTACCCTAGCAGTCTCGAGCTCATTCTGCAGCTCATCCTCGTGCTGGATAGCTCTCTCGGTTTCATGAAATTTTTTTTGATTCTCGGTCATCCATTTGGTGGCCGACATAAAGGCACAAACAGTCTGCACAAACGTAGGCACATATTAAGGGGCTGAGGGAATAGTTAGTGAAAATTTAACTGAGGAAATGAAGTAAAAACAAGTACCTGAGCTAGTGTATGCAGACCATAATCATACACCTTGGCCAGGGGCATATTTGATAAGAATTTGTAATCAGCGGCCGAGGGAGCAGAAAACATGGAAGCCTTGGCCGCCTTCAGGTTAGATATGAGGGAACACGACTGAACCTTCAAGACTGTCAAATTTTGAGACCAATAAGTCCCCATACTGGAAGAGGAGCCAGTGCCCTCAGACACCGCCACCCTCGCCCTCGTCTGTGCATCAGGACGAGAGCCTTTGGGAACTTCAGGATCTTTCCTTTTGTGACTATCGACGGTTGGCTCAATGTACGTCGACCCCACGGCCTTTATCTTCTTCTGGTCCTGCTAAGTCTCTTTCCCCTTTTTCTTTCCCAGGCCAGACAGTAAGCTTGGGGAAGTCATCTCCCAAAGTTGGTCAGAGATATTTGCAGGACGACCTGAAAAGGAGACGATATATCGTAAAGATACAGAGACAAAGATGAAAAACTTGGAAAAATTCAAAAATTGAGCAAAAAAGAACTCACATAGTTCTGTCAAGGGGCCGACCCTCATACCACCTTCTTTGAGGAAAAGAGGGGTCATCAAATCTTCAAATTTAGCAAGTTCACCCTCTCTCCCTCGCTCCCTCAAGTAGTCAACAATGACCCTCTCTTCCAAGCTGAGTCTGGGGTCTAATCGCGCTTTCATTGAAGGGTTAGACCATACCCTTGGTACCCTCGGATCATATTCCACGGGCTCACCCTCGACGGGGAATTCCCAATCCCCAGAGATAAAGAAAAACCTTTTCTTCCAATCATGATTGGAAGTCTGAGCCACGTGGAGAAGCTTCTTATTAGACTTCTTAGCCTCCAAATGGAAATACCTAGGCTGTTTGGACGATGAGGTGATGTTGTAGAAGGCAAGGAATACATCGACCGAGGGCTATTCAGTAAATAAATTCTTCCAAAGTAAGATGTAGCCTAGGATAGTCCTCCACGAGTTGGGAGGAAGTTGAGAAGGTGCAACCCCAAGGGTAGACAAGATGTCGACTATAGAAGGGTGTAGAGGGAACCTAACGCCTACCCTTAGCATCTGCTTATGAATAGCAATCTCTCCCTCGTCCCCTTGGAAGACTCTCTCAAATTTATTTGGGACCCTCCTACTTATATTAGGTTGTATGCCAAAGAGATGCCTCTATAGTAAGAGATCACGGTCCTTAACTGAAGATACATAAGTCGAGGCACTTGAAGTATCAACTTGACCATCATCATCAAAAGAAGAACCCTCATTGTCGTCCTCATCTCTCTCATCCCCGAATCCCCCAGCCTCGTCGCCTATCGGGGGACCATCTGAAAAGGCTACTTGAAATGCAAGAGGGGACAAGGTTGTTACAGGGATAGCCTTAGAAGGTGATGTGACCTCGTCCTGCTATCTTGGGCTAAGAGTGGACATCTCTCTCCTCCCGGAAGGACCAGCACCCATCGGCGATGATGTTCTCTGATCCATTTCCCCCTCATACGATTGACTCTAGGTTGGACGATAAGATGACCCATAGGACTCATGGGGTATTAATGTGGCTAAAATAACTGGGAAGATGGGTCGTACCCAATAAAGGTCGACCCTTCCTCTTTTCTCATCCTCTTCCTCTATTCGCCTAATCTTTACGAAGAACTTCTCTTTCAGTGATGGGAATTCCTCGGCTAAATCATAAAGCCTCCTAAGCATTAAGGGGAAGACCCTACACTCATAAGAATTTTTCTAAGCTAACTATAAATAAGATTATGGCTGACTAAGTTTGACTCTTAGATCAAACCTAAGGAAATGAAAATCTTTTTAAGTTTGAACACTCAAGAACAGGAAGAACTCAGCTCGCCGGAGAAGACATCGAAAAATGTAAGAAAACCCTAGAAACACCACAAGAGGGCACTAAATCACCACTAAGAGACGGGGGATGAAATTTAAGCAGCCTAAAACCTATGGCTCAACCCTATAACCCCCACAGTAACACGGTTTCACACTGGAAAAATACAAAGCTAAGAAAAGTTGGGGCAGAAACCCCAATGCAAGAAATGAAACTAAAATTCAAGACTAAAAATGGAATCTATGGAAAAGGAAGTTACCTAAAGACTAAGACAATGGTTGAATGAAGCTTGATACAGAAAGGTTGTAGAAATGGCGATGGAGTTGTTGAGAATCTAGGGGGAGAAAGTTAAGGCGCGAAGAAGAAGAAGAAAGGAAATGACTTCAAAAAATCATTTAAATATCTTGCTAATGAGTGGGCCCATTAGCCAAAACAAGACACAACCCACGAGGAGGGTATCATTAGGGCGTAAAGCCCTAGGCTGAGTGTGCAGTCATCATATCTGGGGAACTGAATCGACAATAGACACCTGACTAAGCAACGCGACAGATGTCACTTATCCTTATGACCACATACTTGAAAACACCCAAGGCAAAATTACCCCTCAGCCATCTCAATAACATCGATGACAAAGGGCTGGGGGTGATTGATATGCCCATATATACCCTCGACCAGGCCGAGAGTGTCCTCCACCTAGACGAGGGCTCAGGCCCAGGCTGACCCCTCATCATGGCCCAGACGACCCTCCAAGGGGCCGACCCCTCATCATGTCCCAGACGACCCTATGAGGGTACGACCCCTCATCATGTTCCAGACGACCCTCCGAGGGGCCGACCCCTCATCATGTCCCAGACGACCCTCCTAGGGGCCGACCCCTCATTATGGCCCAGACGACCCTCCAAGGGGCCGACCCCCTCATTATGTCCCGGACGATCCTCCAAGGGGACGAACCCTCGTCATGCCCTGGACGACCCTATGAAGGTATGACAGTACAAGGCCCAAACTAGGCCAGGATCACTGCCAGCAGGAACTTTGCCCTCGACATCACATCATAGGCCGAGGATGACATCATCACAGTGCGTGATCTGGGAAACGCATGGAATAGTGTGCGTGGGACACCTATGGAACGTGGAAAAGACCGTTATAACACTATCACCCCCTCACGAGAGGGAATATTATGTCATCATTAATCACAGGTGGCACCTCCAGGTGTCAGCAGAGGACTGGCTAGATCATAACTCACATGCACCATGCATGCTTGGGGGGTACACTACTCCCTACAAGACCTATATATACTTGTCACCTACAAACCTGCAAAAGGATCGATAATTGTAACCCTAGCTAAAACTCTTCTTGTACACACAGTAGAGAGAGAGAGTGAGTTTATGTGCATTGTATCCAAGGCCATTAGTGCCCATACTTAGTGGATCACACAGTCACAATGGATGTAGGCCTAATTGGCTGAACCACTATACATCATTGTCTTATTCCTCTTATACTCATCCCCTTCTATACACTTACACACATATACATCTCTATGGATGCCATTATTATTACTGTTTGAGCTCATCATCACTTATCTGGTGGTGCTGAATCTTAGCATCATCACACCCCCCAAAATATCTCAATCGTTCCCATCAACATCAGAGAACTGTTAGGGCTAAATTTGATTGCAGCGACTAGGTTTTTGAAGGAGGAAGAAAGACGACGTGGCGATGAATGTTGATGAAAAGTTAATACTTATTTTCATTGATGAGTAGGCCATGAGGTGAGGCGACAATTTTGACGATGAATTCAGAGGAAATTGATGGGTTCAACTAAATGTAATAGAATTGGGAAGTCCCATTATGGTAAAAAAAATATGTTTAGGGTTCCCACAAAGTGGCACAGAGTTAATCATTAAGAATAAAGAACAAGCTTCAAAATTCAGAAGAGGCCGATCGATCGAAGGGAGGGGGTCGATCGATCGACATTCAAGGTTGATCGATCGATCGCCCAGATATTTCCCAGAATCTGCATATACTATCCTACGGGTTTCATCACCAAAAGTCCTCAAAACCTCTATCAATTTCGCCCAAACTCTCAAACAACATTACTACTGGTACTATATACCTAACTACGTGATTTCCTACATGAAACATGTTTACATTCATCTACGATATCGAATTAATGGGGTAAAGTTGACATAATCCTCAAGAACCCTAATTTTGGAGGAAACATACATTCTTCTAATTATTTCCCAGATTTCTTATTTCTAAATTCATACTAATTCGTGGGTAATCCTCTATATGTGATGGGTATGTCCAGAATATATTAAATTTCTCTAAACATGCGATTTAAAGTCATCTAAATTATCAATTTCTTTCATAAAACATATTCTTGATAATCCTAAACTGACATGGGTGAGACATTAACTGAAAACAAAGCAAGATAGATACTTGCCTGAAATTTGAGTTTCTGATTTGTGGATGAAAGAGGTATGGTTACGTTTCTCGTCGTGCGATCTATGCTTTGGTGGTGGTGGTGGTGGTGGTGGCAGTGCAAACGAGCGAGTCTTTGGCCTTGAGTTACTTGGAAAGATCTTCAACTCCTTCTCTAATGGCCGTTCTTGGGCTTTGTGTTTGTTAACCCTAGAAGACAACTCCTAAAGGTTGATATATCTTTAGGAAATTCCTGGGTTTAATTGCCCAAAAATGTAAAATGTCTATATTACCCCCCCCCCCCGGGATGCCAATTAGGCTTAAAAATGCCCCGAGATCTGAACTAAATCCCCGAGTACATTATTTTGACTATCTCGATCCTTCCGGACACATTGACGCACTCGAAAAGACCATACGGGTGACTTATAATCTATTCACTTCTAATAATAATAATTTAATCCCGAAACAACACAGGCACGTCCTGACTCAATTTTCATAATTGTCATATTATTCCCTCGTGATAATTTAATAAATTCAATTCTACATATTACTCTACTCAATATGTAATATTTAACAAATCAATAATTTTCCAATAATTACTAACTCTCGTCACGCTAGTAAATATTTAAAACAAATTTTTGAATTAACATTAAATTAATCTATCTCAATTAAATTTAATAAATCCCTAAATTTAAAAGCCATAAAAATACTGGGTATTACACATTTCCCCCCTAATAACGGAATCTTGTCCCGAAATTCAGAAAATAAGGCCTATCTGGTTAAAACAATTTTGGATACCTTATTAGTACGCAAACTATCTACATTCCCCCCCCCCCCCCCCCCCCCGCTTCACAGCAAGCTTGTTTAACACTCTCATTAAAGACACTTCATATTGTGCTCCTATCCAACAACATTCGCATAAGACACTCCTATACATTATTAATTCCCATTATTTTAATATCATTGGTAGATCGCACCTCACTACATGACAACTATTCGGATTTATCTAAACACAAAACTCCCATTCCGAGAGAAACCATACGAACATCTGACCACTCTTGTTCGCCTAAAATAGTCATGGTAATTCCACCATAGTCATCAGACTCTAACTCGACCAATCCAAAATTCTGATTATCCGCCCATCTCTTAACATTCAGAGTGAGAAAACTTAAGGTTTTTCCACACCAAAACCTCAATAAGCGTCTTGTTCACAATAAACGGGTACGAGTGCTCCCATGGAACCCTACCATTAGGTAATATCCTCCCCCAATTATCGTGATATACTCCACTTGCTAGCTATAACCGTTGTGGAAAAGAAATGATCACAATGAATCCAAAATTACTTTCACACTGCTCCACTAATGGTTAATCATCGCTCGCCTACTCCCTGGATTATGGGTGATACAACCTGCTCAAAACGAAATGTTATCCTCGCTGCTTCTTGAAATCCCATATTCAAGGTGGGTTTCAAAAAAATATTAATCGATTTCAGAGAAATACCGTGTAGGACCACGTACCGGCGCGATCCTTCCTTTCAAAGGAAGATTGGGGCACACTAGTTAATATTGTAAATCACCCCAAAGGAATGTCAATCACTTCCTTCTTGGGCATCTTATTACACACATTCGAAGGAACTCTTGATCTTACCTTGAGGTTGTCAACTCATCCAAGAAACTTTACCAACTTTACCGGCCTCTTCTATTATAGGAATTGTCGATAGCCATAAAATTCTTTGGTTGCTCCTCTTGTTCCAATCGATTTTTATTTATGAGTAGTGCCCGTGGAGACTACTCACTATGTCCGTCTAGACATCGACTTCTACTTGTAATGTCTCACATTAAGTGACACTTAATACTCCTCTTCTTTCTTTTGCATATACTGAAAGTTCTGACCCATGCACCTTTCTCCACGATGTGCACTTCCGGACCTTTCATACTATACTAACGTCATCACTCTTTGTGCGCGCAAGTCGCTCTCACATTTGACAAATTACAACTCCACTCTCAGTGTTATCCATATAGTTAAATTATACCCTTCTCAAGGAATACCCATTTTTAAATGGCTTGCCACAGCCTTCCAACCAGATTCGGTGTGCTACTCTGATCGCACATTTATATATGGATTTATTGTCTTTCACACGACGCTCAATCCACTATGCCACTTCCACCTCATTATGTTAGTCTTACAAACATATATTCCACATGTCTATTCCCACATACCTACAACTCAGACAATTCTAACATCAGTTAACCAGGATGCCCACACACCCTATAAACCGTGCATACTAGCGTAAGCATCACATACGCTTCACACATAACACCCAATTCTTTCTTTTCCTTGTGCTCACAACGTGATTACAACACTTGGGTACTCTCAATTACCCTAGAAATTAAAATTTTAAATCCTCCTTATCATCGTTCCACCCCTCAACTCATGGTGATAAGATAAAACTTCCAATGCTTTCTTTCCACATAACCGGCTCCACTGGCCTTAATTCATAATTCAACTTCCAATTTACAAATATAATTACCTGCTCCTACTACGACCGAGGTACCAAACTCATAGACTAATGATCAAACATCTTCCTACTTACAACCTTATGCTAAGTTTCATGCGTGGGATGTCTCGCAAAGCGAAATCCAAACAAGGAACCCCCCTGATAGACTACTACCTAGCATTGTCGGTTATCGAAATCCGTTAGGCCCTCCGTCCATAACATGTACCCCTTTATTCCGTCTCTTGATAGAAAAGTTACCTCTCCTCCCGTAATTACACTTAACAAAGAACATTTCGCCAATTGTACAATCGTTCAGTATTGATGGTAATCCCATTCCACAAACCTCGAATACATACAATCGAGGATCTCGAAATCCTGTCCCCAAACATACGGGTATAACTATTAACTCTCACATCTCTAAAGGAAGTGTGATGACACAACCTAAAAGGTAAAATAGACGGATATTTACATGTGAGGCATTACAAAATTGAAAAATGCAAACAAAATTGGTATTACATTGACTTGTGGGAAAGGCTTAAGTACAATAAGTGTACCGATTACATATCAAATGTTATAAACCTAATGCAAGGTCTTACCCCAACTAGGTACATGCCCGAGCAAGGCTCGGCACATGGGCTTTTGGTCGGCCTCTCTAATTGGACTATATGAGAAACCTAATGTAGGGTCTTACCCTAACTAGGTACAGGTTCGAGCAAGGCTTGGCACATAGGATTTTGGTCGGCCTCTCCAATTGGACCATATGAAAAACCTAATACAGGGTCTTACACAAACTAGGTACATGATCGAGCAAGGCTCTACACATAGGCATGTGGTTGGCCTCACCAAATGGACCATACAAGATAAAAAATATAGGGAGAAGCCCTAAACTTGATGCACGCTCGAGAAAGCCTCAGCAAATGAATTCTGAACAGGCCTATGGTCGGCCTCACGAATTAGGCCATGCAATAAAATAGAACAATGAACTACGTTCGACCTGATCCCATAAGGGTACGTAGGCATCTCGACACTCTCGAGTTCGGTTCCCATATCAACTGAACGTCTATCAACTCAAGCCAAACATTCATCTAAAAAACTTATAAAGGCAAGGAGAACAATCAAATAAGGCTAAAATTTGAACAACATCTCAAATAATGCCAGTTTAGTTCACATCAACAACTACGCACGTTTAAAGAGATTATGGACCAGCTCCCAGCTCATCTCAGAATCAACTTAGTTGAACTGCGACCTGTGGATCTATTGTGTGTGTGGCGGGGGGAATATGCCTACATAATAGCGTGACATATGGCGAGCACCCCGATCAAGATGGCGAGCAACAGACTCTCCAACAAGATAGGGACGACTGGAATCCGTAATAAACTAGAAGACGGAGGAACAGTATATGATTCAAATCAAACTCCACGAAGATAGGACTCATCCATTTTTATAACCCTCATGTAACCCCTAACTCTATATAAATGGGACACCCCCCTTTATGAAAGGTGGCTCAGAAGGTAGAGAAACACATTCATGTAAACTCTCATTATTCTAAAGGAACATAATAGCAGCCCCGTGGACGTAGGCCATTTATGGTCGAACCACGTAAGTTTTTGTCTCTCTCATATTTATTTTTATACATGCATCGTGGTGAATTGGAACCCCCCTGCGGGAGAGTTTTTTTTGCTACCATAGTTACATTAAACCGTGTATGTTAGGGTGAAGAATAGCCAAGTCTCTGCATATAATTCACAGTTACATGACACCGTGGAGAGTATATTTATGGCTACAACCAACCATAGAGGTTGGGGTGAAAAAATAGCCAAGTCTCTGCATATAATTCACGATTGCAATGCACCGTGAAGATATATTTCATGGTTAGATGAAGTCGTGGAGGGTATATTTATGGCTACAACAAACCATATATGTTGGGGTGAAAAAATAGCCAAGTCTCAACATATAATTCATGGTTACATTACGCCGTGAAGATACATTTCACGGTTATATGATACCGTGGGGAGTATATTTACGCTACAACCAACCGTGGAGGTTGGGTGAAAAAATAGCCAAGTCTCTGCATATAATTCACGATTATAATGCACCGTGAAGATACATTTCACAGTTACATGACACCGTGGAGGTTATATTTACGGCTACAACCAACCGTGGAGGTTGGGGTGAAAAAATAGTCAAGTCTCGACATATAATTCACGATTACATTGCATCGTGAAGATACATTTCACGGTTAGATGAAGTCGTGGAGGTTATATTTATGGCTACAACCAACCGTGTATGTTGGGGAGAAAAAATAACCAAGTCTCTTCATATAATTCACGGTTATAATGCACCGTGAAGGTACAAATTACGGTCACATGAAACCGTTGAGAGTATATATATGAATATATTACATAGTGAATGTTTATATCATGTTGTGGTGTCATCGGGTGTTACTAGTTACGGTGTGGTGTCACCTTGTGTACAATCCGGCGGTACATACATAACCAATGAATATTATAGTAATGATTGAAAAAGGATAGAAAAAGTTCCAATCAATCCATTTACATATAATCAATTATTTGCGACACCCCGCCTAATTAAATACCGGGTGATCAATCCTTTATTAAATTAAAATCAAGGTGAACGGTTGGTTCATTCTTAGCCTCACTGTCGCAAAATAAATTTGCAATTTAACCACCCTAAATAATTAAGCTAAGTGTCAAAACAATTTAAAACCTTATTTCCATTCTATTTAAATCCAGATATGAAAACCTATTTAATAATTAACAATTTTAGAATCACATAAATATGGAGGATGGTAATAAACATCCAAGAGTTCAACCATTCAGATAAACCGATACCAAGTTTTAAAACTACAAATGGAATAATCCTGACTGTAATCAAAACCCACAGAGTACAGAATACTGAAATTTAAATAATAAACATAAATCTCTGACAATTCCAACTGAATAGGGAAACGGGCGACACATGCCCTAACTAATCAAAACTAAAATAAGAGTAGAGTCAATAACGAGGTGGTCTAAGCAATGGTCTGCAACTCCCACATAAGCTACATCGCGTCCATTCTAAGGAATCTAAGCATGATGCCCCAGTGGCTGGACACCTGTAATACATACATATATATATATATATACAAGAGAGAGAAAAAGACAGGAAACGGGTCAGAGCCCGAGTGTAAAACAGTTTTAAAAATAGTTTTAGCAAGCATTTAAAATGCTTACCGGCTAATGCAACAACCATGTTAGTATGCGACACTCTCTTGAGAATTCTCACCTCTCATCTAGTGTGCACGTCTACCGTACTAATAAATCTCCTAAGATTCTCTATCTTATTCTCCATAAGGTTTTATCACGTGAAACGCAAGGTTATGATATTTACTTTAGAAAATCATTCTCTTCAAGATTTTTTACGTTATTTAGAACAACTCATTACCATTATAAAGTTTTCGAACACTTATAATAAAGTTGAAGAATTTATTCATTACTTCTCTACTTATACGCACCGTAGAAATTTTCCGTATAGATATACGTATATATATTAGACACACATATAATATATATACTAACGTCACCACACATAAAATCTATGGTGCTAGCATACTCTGCTATCAAGTCCCCGTATCACTCAAACTAAGGGAAATACTAGTTCGGAATCACAGTCGAACTGTATTAACACAATACACAAACAAATGGAGGCGAAGTATAGTTCCAAGTCACTAAGAGGTCAGCACATACCCTCACGTGTCTTAGGACCATCTGACTATCACTCAAATAGCATGTATCAAGGATACTATCTTCTAGGGTACAAGCCGTTATCCCCCATAAAGTCCCAATCTAGATAAGGCTGGCCCGACGCGAAACCCCCCGTGATAGCAAGTAGCTCGGGTATGATTTTTACACAAATATATAATATGCACAATCACACAGTCATATATATATATATATATATATAAATATTCACATTTCTAAATTAGGTGCGCCCACGACCCATAATATTATTCTATCCATGCGTAACATATAATGCTCGAGTTCTACGTATAAGTAAATCACTCCTTTTATTCTATTAAGTATAACAAATCCTTAAGTACTTCTCGACTCTCGAAGTGTATCCTCTCAAAATAATATAAAATCAATAGGTGCACCCTCACTACTCTACTCGTCTAAGTCTTCCTTAATTCTCACAAGATATACTATAACGTACACATAATTTCCCAAGAGTTTATATTCCCGAAACCCCACGGTTAAATCACATATGAATCGTAACACCCAAACCTTTCCTACAACCCTACTGGTCTTTCCCAAGTCCCATTATAGTAAAAAAAAATATGTTTAGGGTTCCCACAAAGTGGCACAGAGTTAATCATTAAGAATAAAGAACAAGCTTCAAAATTCAGAAGAGGTCGATCGATCGAAGGGAGGGGGTCGATCGATCGACATTCAAGGTTGATCGATCGATCGCCCAGATATTTCCCAGAATTTGCATATACTATCCTACAGATTTCATCACCAAAAGTCCTCAAAACCTCTATCAATTTCGCCCAAACTCTCAAACAACATTACTACTGGTACTATATACCTAACTACATGATTTCCTACATGAAACATGTTCAAATTCATCTACGATATAGAATTAATGGGGTAAAGTTGACATAAAACTCAAGACCCCTAATTTTTGAGGAAACATACATTCTTCTAATTATTTCCCAGATTTCTTATTTCTAAATTCATACTAATTCATGGGTAATCCTCTACATGTGATGGGTATGTTCAGAATATATTAAATTTCTCTAAACATGCGATTTAAAGTCATCTAAATTATCAATTTCTTTCATAAAACATGTTCTTGATAATCCTAAACTGACATGGGTGAGACATTAACTGAAAACAAAGCAAGATAGATACTTGCCTGAAATTTGAGTTTCTGATTTGTGGATGAAAGAGGTATGGTTGCGTTTCTCGATGTGCGATCTATGCTTTGGTGGTGGTGGTGGTGGTGGTGGTGGCAGTGCAAACGGGCGAGTCTTTGGCCTTGAGTTACTTGGAAAGCTCTTCAACTCCTTCTCTAATGGCCGTTCTTGGGTTTTGTGTTTTTTAACCCTAGAAGACAACTCCTAAAGGCTGATATATCTTTAGGAAATTCCTGGGTTTAATTTCCCAAAAATGTAAAATGTCTATATTACCCCCCCCCCCCCCCGGGATGCCAATTAGGCTTAAAAATACCCCGAGATCCGAACTAAATCCCCGAGTACATTATTTTGACTATCTCGATCCTTCCGGACACATTGATGCACTTGAAAAGTCCATACGGGTGACTTATAATCTATTCACTTTTAAAAATAATAATTTAATCCCGACACAACACAGGCACGTCCTGACTCAATTTCCATAATTGTCATATTATTCCCTCGTGATAATTTAATAAATTCAATTCTACATATTACTCTACTCAATATGTAATATTTAACAAATCAATAATTTTCCAATAAGTACTAACTCTCGTCACGCTACTAAATATTTAAAACAAATTTTTGAATTAACATTAAATTAATCTATCTCAATTAAATTTAAGAAATCCCTAAATTTAAAAGCCATAAAAATACTGGGTATTACATATTTCCCCCCTAATAACGGAATTTTGTCCCGAAATTCAGAAAATAAGGTCTATCTGGTTAAAACAATTTTGGATACCTTATTAGTACGCAAACTATCTACATTGTAAGGCGCTTAATCACTATAGCCCCCGCTTCACAGCAACCTTGTTTAACACTCTCATTAAAGACACTTCACATTGTTCTCCTATCCAACAACATTTGCATAAGACACTCCTATACATTATTAATTCCCTTTATTTTAATATTATTGGTAGGTCGCACCTCACTACATGACAACTATTCGAATTTATCTAAACACAAAACTCCCATTCCGAGAGAAACCATACGAACATCTGACCACTCTTGTTCGCCTAAAATAGTCATGGTAATTCCACCATAGTCATCAGACTCTAACTCGACCAATCCAAAATTCTGATTATCCGCCCATCTCTTAACATTCAGTGTGAGAAAACTTAAGGTTTTTCCGCACCAAAACCTCAATAAGCGTCTTGTTCACAATAAACGGGTACGAGTGCTCCCATGGAACCCTACCATTAGGTAATATCCTCCCCCAATTATCGTGATATACTCCACTTTCTAGCTATAACCGTTGTGGAAAAGAAATGATCACAATGAATCCAAAATTACTTTCACACTGTTCCATTAATGGTTAATCACCGCTCGCCTACTCCCTGGATTATGGGTGATACAACCTTCTCAAAACGAAATGTTATCCTCGCTGCTTCTTGAAATCCCATATTCAAGGTGGGTTTCAAAAAAATATTAATCGATTTCAGAGAAATATCGTGTAGGACCACGTACCGGCGCGATCCTTCCTTTCAAAGGAAGATTGGGGCACACTAGTTAATATTGTAAATCACCCCAAAGGAATGTCAATCACTTCCTTCTTGGGCATCTTATTACACACGTTCGAAGGAACTCTTGATCTTACCTTGAGGTTGTCAACTCATCCAAGAAACTTTACCAACTTTACCGGCCTCTTCTATTATAGGAATTGTCGATAGCCATAAAATGCTTTGGTTGCTCCTCTTGTTCCAATCGATTTTTATTTATGAGTAGTACCCGTGGAGGCTACTCACTATGTACCGCTAGACATCGACTTCTACTTGTAATGTCTCACATTAAGTGACACTTAATACTCCTCATCTTTCCTTTGCTTATACTGAAAGTTCCGACCCATGCACCTTTCTCCACGATGTGGACTTCCGGACCTTTCATACTATACTAACGTCATCACTCTTTGTACGCGCAAGTCGCTCTCACATTTAACAAATTACAACTCCACTCTCAGTGTTCTCCATATAGTTAAATTATACCCTTCTCAAGGAATACCCCTTTTTAAATGGCTTTCCACAGCCTTCCAACCAGATTCGGTGTGCTACTCTGATCGCACACTTATATATGGATTTATCGTCTTTCACACGACGTTCAATACACTATGCCACTTCCACCTCATTATGTTAATCTTACAAACATATATTCCACATGTCTATTCCCACATACCTACAACTCAGACAATTCTAACATCAGTTAACCAGGATGCCCACACACCCTATATACCGTGCATACTAGCGTAAGCATCACATACGCTTCACACATAACACCCAATTCTTTCTTTTCCTTGTGCTCACAACGTGATTACAACACTTGGGTACTCTCAATTACCCTAGAAATTGAAATTTTAAATCCTCCTTATCATCGTTCCACCCCTCAACTCGTGGTGATAAGATAAAACTTCCAATGCTTTCTTTCCACATAACCGGCTCCACTGGCCTTAATTCATAATTCAACTTCCAATTTACAAATATAATTACCTGCTCCTACTACGACCGAGGTACCAAACTCATAGACTAATGACCAAACATCTTCCTACTTCCAACCTTGTGCTAAGTTTCATGTGTGGGATGTCTCGCAAAGCGAAATCCAAACAAGGAACCCCCCTGATACACTACTACCTAGCATTGTCGGTTATCGAAATTCGTCAGGCCCTCCGTCCATAACATGTACCCCTTTATTCCGTCTCTTGACAGAAAAGTTACCTCTCCTCCCGTAATTACACTTAACAAAGAACATTTCGCCAATTGTACAATCGTTCAGTATTGGTGGTAATCCCATTCCACAAACCTCGAATACATAAAATCAAGGATCTCGAAATACTGTCCCCAAACATATGGGTATAACTCTTAACTCTCACATCTCTAAAGGATAGATATATCAACGCACTCTTCCTATCACCAAGTCCTGAGTGCTGAACATAATAACGAGTTAAATCTTTTCGCTTAACAGTAAACCCAGTACATACTGAATCATAACAACAAAGTCCCTACACACACCGGGATCGAATATCTTAATCCCACTATCCCCTTCGAAGTCTCTAGAATAGATAATATAAGTGCGAGTCTGACCCTCTCGCAGGTGAGGCCTCGCCAGAACAAAATATATTGCACTAATGCAACCATTTCGATAGCCTTGAAATAACTGCCTACTATCTTACTAACCATTACTATAAAGTTACAACCAAGATAATATCATACTCGTATATATCATCACTAAAATGAGTAATCTCAATAAAGTGTATAACACTATTTATATACCCATTCATCCTCCGCGGATAGCACTAAATATAATCCCACTACACTAGGGAAAATATTCAGATAATAGTAATGTTTATAGTCATACGTATTAAACTCGTCTCACATGCTAATCTTGCAATGAACAAAATATAGTGACTCGCCCGTGTCACATATAACACGCCTCACCCTCCAAGAATAAAACTCATACTTCTACCTTTCCAATTGTCTTGACTGCACAAATGGTCCCCGGACGTAACACGCCTGTCCAAACCAGAATAAAAACTACTTTAATCGTTGTCCTTTACTAGGCATCCTACTCTTGTCCCTTTACTCACTTCGGTAAAACATTAACGCACGTGAATCATTCTTCACAAAATACCTCTACACATAATTCACTTATCATCTGTCATACTAACCATATTAGGATTGTCCTTCTCTCGAACTTTGGTAGGCTCGATTCCTGATGGCTACCCCCGTGGTTCCCTTAGCCTTGTTGGCCATAAAGAACATGCTACAGGCTACAGTAGTCCTTACTGAATTCACCATTGCTCGATAAGAATTCAGCTATCCGATTCATTTAAATGTGTCCCCTAATGTTATCCACACCCCCTTGTGGTGCTACACTACCACCGTCGCATACAATCTTATTCTTGACTAAATTCTTCGATTCTTTTAGCTTCCCACACAAAGAAGCATTATCACCTCCATTGACAAAGCACGACATTGTCAATATCTGAATCGACCATCCAGAAGAATTACCTTTTAAGTGTTATTGACTATAATTACGAGTCGATCTCCCACTTGGAGTCCTCTCCTCCATTTGTATCTACATCCTCCGACACAAGATTCCCTAGCGGATTAGATTCATATTCATAAATGGACCTCTATCAGGTCATCCTGTGATGAGTTCATAACAATGTGCGCATCTTATTCTGAACACCCGATGAAGGAACGTGCGGTTAAACTGTACCTTAAGTCCTTCTACTGACGCAACATTTCACTATTAAATGTGGTGGTTGACTTCCACCATTATAACTTTGCTCCGATGAGTCAAGAAAAATTTTTACCCCAAATTTTCACTTCTAGTTAACCACACTCTGCCATATGCCCAAGCCTTTGAATGCATTACCTTCGTTGGGTGATACACATAATTTTCGCATTTCTAAAATTTCCGCTGATGACCCTCCTCAATTTGCCATTTGACCCTCTCCCAAGCATTCTACGCTGGGTGAGTCTAATCTTGCACCTCTTTCGACTATAGCAGCATTTGGAAATATTAGGTTGCACCCTAGCCGTCTTCATAGTCCTGGCTTCTCGTGCCATAATAGGGGTGACCTTAACTACGGTCATCGTCCTCGAATATACCTTACAACTTCAATTAAGCCTTGCCTCCTGATGTCTGCCTAGCGGCCCTTGTCTGACATCCTTCATCGCTCGGCACACGCACACATCCGAACGCAAATAGGATTCACTAATATACATACGTTATAGTAGGGGAACGGAATCTCACCATAAAAATCAACAATCCAAAACATAGGGCTCTATAGAAAACAAAGCAACGCTGGAAGCATAATAAGCCGCACAGATCCTAAAGGACACAAAAATTTGATGCTCTGATACCACCTGGGACACCCCGCCTAATTAAATACCGGGTGATCAGTCCTTTATTAAATTAAAATTAAGGTTAACGGTTGGTTCATTCTTAGCATCACTGTCGCAAAATAAATTTCCAATTTAAGCACCCTAAATAATTAAGCTAAGTGTCAAAACAATTTAAAACCTTATTTCCATTCTATTTAAATCCAGATATGAAAACCTTTTTAATACTTAACAATTTTAGAATCACATGAATATGAAGGATGGTAATAAACATCCAAGAGTTCAACCATTCAGATAAACCGATACTAAGTTTTAAAACTACAAATGAAATCATCCTGACAGTAATCAAAACCCACAGAGTACAGAATACTGAAATTTAAATAATAAACATAAATCTCTGACAATTCCAACTGAATAGAAAAACGGGTGACACATGCCCTAACTAATCAAAACTAAAATAAAAGTAGAGTTAATAACGAGGTCGTCTAAGCAATGGCCTACAATTCCCACATAAGCTACAACGCGTCCATTCCAAGGAATCTAAGCATGACGCCCCTGTGGCTGGGCACCTGTAATAAACACACACACACACACATATATGTATAAATATATATAAGAGAGAAAAAAAATAGGAAACGGTTCAGAGCCCGAGTGTAAAACAATTTTAAAAATAGTTTAGCAAATATTTAAAATGCTTACCGACTAATGCAACAACCATGTTAGTATGCGACACTCTCTTGAGAATTTTCACTTCTCATCTAGCGTGCACGTCTACCGTACTAATAAATCTCCTA
The DNA here is from genome assembly GCA_949130495.1 of Sambucus nigra. Classification (NCBI taxonomy): domain Eukaryota; kingdom Viridiplantae; phylum Streptophyta; class Magnoliopsida; order Dipsacales; family Adoxaceae; genus Sambucus; species Sambucus nigra. Next base: position 213,279,885 of record OX422214.1, on the reverse strand, counting down.
AGTTTCTCAATCTTATTCTCCATAAGGTTTTATCATGTGAAAAGCAAGGTTATGATATTTACTTTAGGAAATCATTCTCTTCAAGATTTCTTACGTTATTTAGAACAACTCGTTACCATTATAAAGTTCCCGAGCACTTATAATAAAGTTGAATCATTTATTCATTACTTATCTACTTATACGCACAGTAGAAAGTTTCCATATACATATACGTATATATATTAGTCACACATATAATATATATACTAATGGCACCCCACATAAAATCTATGGTGCTAGCATTCTATGCTATCAAGTCCCCTTAGCACTCAAACTAAGGGAAATACTAGTTCGGAATCACTCTCGAACTGTATTAACACAATACACCAACAAATGGAGGCGAAGTATAGTTCCAAGTCACTAAGAGGTCAGCACATACCCTCACATCTCTTAGGACCATCTGAATATCACTCAAATAGCCTGTATCAAGGATACCATCTTTTAGGGTACAAGTCGTTATCCCCCCATAAAGGCCCAATCGAGATAAGATTTCCTCGACGCGAAAACCCGGTGATAGCAAGTAGCTCGGGTATGATTTTTATACAGATATATAATATGAACAATCACACAGTCATATATATATAAATATTCACATTTCTAAATTGGGTGCACCCACGACCCATAATATTATTCTAGCCATGCGTAACATATAACGATCGAGTTCTACATATAAGTAAATCACTCTTTTTATTCTATTAAGTAAAACAAATCCTTAAGTACTTCTCGACTCTCGAAATGTATCCTCTCAAAATAATATAAAATCAGTAGGTGCACCCTCACTACTCTACTGGTCTAAGTCTTTCTTAATTCTCACAAGATATACTATAACGTACGCACGATTTCCCACTAAGTTTATATTCCCGAAGCCCCACGGTTAAATCACATATGAATCGTATCACCCGAACCTTGCCTACAACCCTACTGGTCTTTCCCAAGTCCCATTATGGTAAATAAAATATATTTAGGGTTCCCACAAAGTGGCACAGGGTTAATCATTAAGAATAAATAACATGCTTCAAAATTCAGAAGAGGTCGATCGATCGACATTCAAGGTCGATCGATCGATCGCCCAGATATTTCCCAGAATCTGCTTATACTATCCTACGGGTTTCATCACCAAAAGTCCTCAAAACCACAATCAATTTCGCCCAAACTCCCAAACAACATTACTACTGGTACTATATACCTAACTACATGATTTCCTATATGAAATATGTTCAAAATCATCTACAATATCGAATTGATGGGGTAAAATTGACATAATCCTCAAGAACCCTAATTTTGGAGGAAACATACATTCTTCTAATTATTTCCCAGATTTCTTGTTTCTAAATTCATACTAATTCATGGGTAATCCTCTACATATGATGGGTATGTCCGTAATATATTAAATTTCTCTAAACATGCGATTTAAAATCATCTAAATTATCAATTTCTTTAATAAAACATGTTCTTGATAATCCTAAACTGACATGGGTGAGACATTAACTGAAAACAAAGCAAGATATATACTTGCCTGGAATTTGAATTTCTGATTTGTGGACGAAAGAGGTATGGTTGTGTTTCTCGTCGCGCGATCTACTCTTTGGTGGTGGTGGTGGTGGCGATGCAAACTGGTGAGTCTTTGGCCTTGAGTTGCTTGGAAAACTCTCCAACTCCTTCTCTAATGACCGTTCTTGGGTTTTGTATTTTTTAACCCTAGAAGACAACTCCTAAAGGCTGAAATATATCTTTAGGAAATTCGTGGGCTTAATTGCCCAAAAATGTAAAATGTCTATAATACCCTCCCGGGATGCCAATTAGGCTTAAAAACTCCCCAAGACCCGAACTTAAACCCCCGGGTATATTATTTTGACAATCTCGACCCTTTCGGACACATTGGCGCATTCGAAATGACCATACGGGCGACTTATAATTTATTCACTTTTAATAATAATAATTTAATCCCGACACAACACAGGCGCGTCCTGACTTAATTTCCATGATTGTCATATTATTCTCTCGTGATAATTTTAATAAATTCAATTCTACATATTAATCTACTCAATAAGTAATATTTAACAAATCAATAATCTTCCAATAATTACTAACTCTCGTCACGCTAGTAAATATTTAAAACAAATTTCTAGATTAATATTAAATTAATCTATCTCAATTAAATTTAATAAATTCCTAAATTTAAAATCTATAAAAATAATGGGTATTACATTATTGCATAAAGGTACAAAAAGTTACAATCATTAGCACTAGACTTTCTCCAACAACCAATTTACATATAACCAATCCTGATAAATTATAAAAAGTTTCCAATCCCCAAGATTTCAATACCCCAAGATTTCAAATTTATCACATATAACCAATTTATCACAAACATAACCATGAATATTATAGTAATGATTGCAAAAAGATACAAAAAGTTCCAATCAATCCATTTACATATAATCAATGATTGCAAAAAAGTACAAAAAGTTACAATCATTAGCACTAGACTTTCTCCAATAACCAATTTACATATAACCAATCCTGATAAATTACAAAAAGTTTCCAATCCTAATAATTATAAAAATTTACAAGAAACCCTAGGAATTTCACCATAGAATTTAAGTTGCAGTCAAGTCCTCGTCCTCATCCGACGATATCAAGCACGATTCATCTCTCGTCGTAATGTTTTTGGGACATAGATTTTGAAACATTTCAAAGCAGGACTTAAACAAAGTAGGCCACTAAAGGGAATCTTCATTGTCCCTTGATTTCCATCTAGACGTAATTGGTGGTATGGGGCAATATATTGTGCATTTCCAACTCACCCAATGAATATTTGACGAGTTCAGGATATAGATGACGTGATTGTCTTCCATTCTAGGTTTTGGCCCAACGTCGAATGGAACAAAAATTAAGCATTAAAATTTGGATATCAACACAACCATTAGCATAAGTGCATTAGCCACAAGGTAGCCAAAATCTGGCATTATAAACCATCTCTATCTTGTGCATGAGTGTCTAAAATAGTCTAATCTCTTCTCATACTCATCAATATCATAGGAGGCCATCACCGTAGCAAAAAATGGCTTGTCCCTACGTAGCTTAGACAACAAATCACTACGAATAGTATGAGCATGTTCAAGTCCATCCCCAACACCCGCCCCTTTTGAAATAGCCCTATATCCACAGTTTCCATCAGATTTTACATCATATATATCCTCTACAAATGATCGGAAGAACTCGGGAACATTCTTCATGTACATCTTCTTCTCCCGAGACCACGTCTATGATTTTCAATGGGGCAATGTTTGTGATGACTTTTTTAAGTTCCCTTGTGGACGGTATATCTTGCTCCCAAGCACAAGGGGATCTTTTCGTAGATATGTTGGCAGACTTTTTCCCCTTAGGTGGCCTGCCCTTTTGACGAATTTGAACGTGCTCCATTAAGGGTGTGGTAGAGGGTTCGGCAATCTCTATTAACTTGCTTAGCATCATATTTCTAACAGCTTCACTTGCCTAATTCCACCTTTTCTTAAAAAATATCATCTCAGGTGTATAGTCAAGGTCACGGTACCAAGGGATGTTCGGGATAATGGCAAGTTTCCTCCACTGATCATTTAGTGCCCACGATGGAATTGCTTGGCCTAGCTTATCCCATTGGGCCAACTCGTGGACACATGGTAATCCGTATATGGTGCGAAGTATATATTTGGTGATAGCTCCTGATGCGCTCAATACCGATCGCATGGAATCTATCTCAACAATAATTAGATCCAATGCATAGTATGATGCCCTACCACGGATCTCGCGCAACAACGCATCACTGTGTCCATGCTTGGTGGATTGAAGTGATTTCTAAAACTCATTTGAATTTGAGTTACTTGGTGGCCAAGTAATGCATACATACCCTTATACACCGTCGTAAATGAACCGATGCTATTTGTTAAGTGTTTTTTTTAATTGCATATGGGCACCCTCCGCTCTATTAGTTATTCGGTTGCCACGGTGGGGTACACGATTAGTCCATACACGCGTGAACTAAAAGAATAAAGGGATCCAATTCTTCGATATGTACCCAACCATGTTTGGGTATTCTGGCCAGTTTTGGCGAAAAGCAGTCCATGCATTCTTAAAGTCATTCGTAGTCTCTGCCTCCAACACCCCAATCCAGCCTTGCATGAATATCTTCTTGTCCTGATCTTTAATGTTGTGTTTCACACATGCACCTTCAATATTCTTCTGTACATGGAATAATCATAGAACAACGGTGGCACGTGGAAACACGGTTGGCAAAGCGTTTAGAAAAGATTGTTGATTGTCGGAGATAACAACTTGCGACAAAGCTTCTGGCTTGTATAATGATCGCATATGTTGCAAAGCCCATCTAAAATTCTCCTCCTTCTCACTCTTCAGAAATGAAAATGCAATGCAAAAATATTGCCCGATAGAAGTGACCCCAATCATCTCAAATAATGGCATATTGTAACGATTTGTCTTGTAAGTGCAATCAATCTCAAGCACACTCGGGAAGCATTTCACTAACAAGCAAGAGGTGGGATGTGCAAAAAATAAATCCTTCACCACATCGTTTTGCCCATTCCTTTGATGCCAGTGGACATAATTCTTCTCCCCGAGCAAATTCATCAACTGTTGCATGGCGGTGCGACCTTGCATCTCAACGCTCTTTATTTTGCTTTTAGCATTATATATTGTTCGTATTGATGACCAATCATATTCGACCTATTTTTCAATATACGGAGTACTTCCTTTGGGCCAACCCCATTGTTTATCATCTCATTTTCAATGTTCCACTCTAATTGGGAGAGTCGGTCGGCATATGGGTGCCCAATAAGTGATTTTGACACCACATGTTTGTGTAACCCACAGAGAACTTCAACCCCCCAACGTCCATTATCATGCGGAACCCCTTTCAATCTAAATAGGCAATCAAATTTTCGCGTTCTCGAAGAACGCTTCCTCTTATTTTCTAACTCCTCATCTTTTTTGGGTCTATGAAGCTCGCTTGGATCATAACTAAGTACGAACCTACCCTTGCGGACTGTACTGGCCTTGTCGGATTTCAGAATTATCATGACCGCATAAATCTTGCGACCAACTTGTATACACCAATCAATCATCTTATCTAGGTCATAAAAAATCTGCACAAGAAGAACATTATTAAATGAAATGACATTTTAAACACATATTTCGATTATAATTGTAAAATCATATTGAGTACAATATCAATAAACAAAACATACCTCCTCATTTGTGAATTTGACTGTATGGTATTGATTAATCGCATTAATATTCAATCCGTCTTCTATTTTCGCATCCTAACAATGCACACAATCAATTGTGTCATACAATAATGTCATGCATTAAATATCTCAAAGTGTTGGAAATTAACTACGTACCATAAACGATGTGAAATCTGGAAACAAATCACGTAAACATTTGGGCGAAGTAGATGTCGTTGCTTGTTAAATGAGATTTTCTATTCGTTTTCTCGGTGGGTGCAGATTCAGTAGGTACACTCGTTACAATGAGATTTTCTATATCGTGCAAAATGTATCATTTAAAACTGATTCATTTAATTGAAATGAGTATGATTGAACAAGAAATCGTGTATAGATAACCACGGCCACATTAGACCGTGGGTATAATACCACGACTAACTTAAACTGTGTATAAATAACCACGACCAACTTAAATCGTGTATAGATAACCATAACCAAATTAAACCGTGTATATATAACCACGACCAAGTGAAATCGTGAGTTGATAACCCCGGCCAAATGTAACTGCGATGTGTCCTTACATGGCATCTTGGGATCGAAACTCGTTGTCACTTAAGGTGACGGGAAACCGTAAGTGCAGTGAGTGTAGTTTTTTTTTCATCTTTTCATCATTTTAAATATTTTTTTATAGATTATATAGTGTGTAAAGGTGTTTTAATACCTCAAAATCATCAAACGAGCATTGAATATTTTGAGTTTGGGAAGCTTGATCATCAACATTCTTTTCATCACCCATTCCAATGTAGCCCCTTGATACTTGGTTTTTGTATATAAAGAACACAACAAAGACCACAACAAACACACGAAAATGGAGATTTGGGAAGAAATGATGAAGATGATTTTGGCTAGGTTGAACCATGGGTTTGAGGTGGGAAGAGCAACCGGTTTGATTTTGTGTCTTTTGGTTGGTTTGTGGTGTTTTAGGGTTTGTGGTGTTAATTTGTGAGTAATTTTTTGTTTAGTTTGGGGTATATTAGACATTTTACAAGAAAAAAAGGTACAACACTTTTGGGTGTTTTGGAGTAAAGTTTGGATTTAATTTTTATGTGGTGTTTTGGAGATATTTTTTGGATATAAATATCAGGACCCTTAGCTTTATAATATCACATTAACAAAATGAGATAAATTTTATCCATAACATTGCACTAAAAATAAAAACATATTTTACTATAATAAATCAAAATTAGATAATCTTTTGATTTGAATAAATATATTAAAATACCCCTAATAAAAATAACAAGAGTAAAGTATCCCATTAGTCCATTATTTTTTCCTTGTTCTCAATTTAGGTCCCTTACCTTTTCATTATCTCAGTTTAGTTCATCACCTTTCAAATTGGTTCAATTTCATCACTTAGTTAACAACCATCCAAATATACTAATGGCAAAGACCATTTTAAAGGGTATTTGAGGTATTTTATGTAGAATAATGATATGAGTACAAAAATCTTCACAAAATCTGACGTGGATTCCACTTATTCTCTCACCTACCTATTAAACATTGTCTTATGGTATGGGGTCCCGCTGCCAGGGCATCAATAGAACTACTTTTTGTGAAGATTTTGTGGAGTTACTTTGTACCCATAGCACTACTCTTTTATGTATTAAATCATTCTCTTCAACACTCCACTTTGACAGAAAAAAAAAGTTAAGACTGTTATATAATACATTCGATAAGGCTGGCAATTTTTGGCACGATAACTCATTTAGGGTAATAACCCGAATATGACACGATTAGCGTGCATAGATTTAAGAGTACCCAAAACTTATACTCAAATTAAAATCAACGCGACCCGAAAATGACACGATGACCCCTCCGAATTGCCACCCCCTACATTCAACGCAACCTTTTAGTCAAATGTAAGAAACGAAACAAAATAGTCACATATCAAAATAGAGTGGTTCTACACGGACACATAAATTAGACACATTGACTATGCCCAAAATTTTGTTAAAACAAATTATAGTACATTAAAAAAAAAAAGTATTTCATCATTCATAAAAAAAATCATTTTCTGAAAATAAAAATTGAAAAAAATTGTTAGCCAATTTTTTAAAACAATTAAAAAATAGTTGAAATCTTATTTTTTTTTCAAGAAAAAAAAATTTATATCTTAAAAACAGTTTCTTATAAAAAATATCTTTTTTTAATTCAAAGTATGAAAAATTATTTCTTAAAAGTTGGTGCGAACCCACATCATTGGAATTATTTAGTGTCGCTGACACGGACCCATATCATTTAATGAATGTGAATCCACGCCACCAAACTGCTTTTACATAAAAAAAAAATTATTACAAAAAAGCTCTACATTATTATTTTTTATTACAAAGAAACACTACATTATTAATCTAATAATGTTGAGTTTTTTATAATAAAAAATATTTTTTCTATATAAAAGAAGTTTGTTGGCGTGAACTCATATTCATTAAATTATATGGATCCCCGCCAGCAGCACTTAATATTCGCAATGATGTGGAACCGCGCCAGCTTTTAAGAAATAGTTTTTCATACTTTTAATTAAAAAAAAGACAATTTTTATAAGAAATTGTTTTTAAGAAATAAAAAAATAAAAACTTTTTTCTTGAAAAAAATAAGATTTCAACTATTTTTAACTGTTTTAAAAAATTGGTTAACAATTTTTTTCAGTTTTTATTTTTAGAAAACGGTTTAACTTTTTTATGAATGTAGTATAATTTTTTTTAATGTAGTATAATTTTTTTAACAAAATCTTGGGCCAAGTCAATGTACCTAATTTATGTGTTCGTGTAGAACCACTTTATTTTGGTATCTAGTTATTTTGTTTCGTTTCTTACATCCCCACCCCCATGTATTGTTATTTTTCATGGACTAAAAGGTTACATTGTATATATTATATAACAATCTAAATTTTTTTTGCTGCCAAAGTGGAGTGTTGAGGAGAGAGGAATGATTTAATACATAAAATACCTCAAATGCCCCTTAAAATGGTCTCTTCTGTTAGTATATTTGGATGGCTATTAACTAAGGGATGAAACTAAATTGAGACCAGGGGAAAGGTAAGGGACTGTCGGGTACTTTACTCAAATAACAATGACACAAAAAATATGTTTTCTCTTAAATCAAAAAATCTTTCCACTTCAAAAAAAAATCTACCGTGAAACTTGGTGTTCCACAACCATATTAAAGGGCAAAAAGTCGAGTCTCACTGTTATCCCTGAGCATCTACCTTCATTGTTATTTTCTACATTTGCATTGCTTTTTTGTTATTTTAGGATTTTTTGCAAGGAAAAACATATTTTCTCTTCAATGGAATCACAACAACCAACCCAATAAGATGAGCATCAAAGCCCCAACATACAAAGTTCACTCGAATCCTTTGAGGTATATTTCTCTTTCATTTTATCAGTTTTTTAGTCATTTGAGCACCTAAAATAAAAAATACAAACGTGAAAAATCCTAGTACCAGAATCTGCACATACGGTGACGAGTCACCGTAGTACATGAAGTCTCATGGTGACATGTATATGTAGTAAGGTTAAATTTGACTTGTATTAACAGGGCTACTTGTGACCATGTATCTCACAAACCATGACCACAGGTCACCGTAGATAAGGGACTCATTTCTAATGTATTACCACGGTTACTTGTGACCTTGTTATCTCACACACCACTGAATATACCCCTATTTTAGTATAGCTCAATTTTGTTACAAACTCATTTTCTCTCTCTCAGTATTCTCGTGCTTTTTACTCGTGGATAAAAATATTTTTTTTGAATTTTAAATCCTAAGAATAAATTATATTTAATTGGATTAATATTTAAACTATTTTTGTAAATATAGTGACTATATGTATTATAACTCAAATTTTTTTTATTATGATTTATTGATTTTATTATTTTTGAGAATTTATTAAAAAAAAAATTATCTATTCTTACAACTTTTTTTTGGATTTTAACTGTTAAATTAAACATTTTTATTGTTTAATTAAATAAAATTTAACATATATAAAACGACTGCGTTTTTGGCCTAAGGGGGTCATTTTTGTTCGATTCGTAGCAATTGGAACTGACCAATGAAGACGTAGCATTTTAGCCACGCGGTTTCACCGCACGTGGGCGTTGTCCTGTCTGCCACTTTCGGTAGACTGTCAAGATTACATTTATGCATGTACCCTCTAGCTAGCTTGCCATTTACGTCTTTACCCCCGGCGTTTTGTTTATTATGTGGTTCTGGTCATGCCCTTTGAATTCTATGTTGATTTACCTATTTTCCCTTTTGGTTGTGGTACTTACGATTGAACTAGGGTTCATTTCCTCACCTCTATTTATAGAGGCACTTAGGTTAGTAAACAAATATGGATTTTATTCTATAGATTAGCCAAAACTCTGTCGAAAATTCATCTCTCCTTCTCTATCTAAAAATTCCACACTTTTTAGAGTAATTTATGTTTTAACTTATCAAACACCATTTCTGTATAAGGCTCGAAGGAATTAATTTGTTGTGGTTTGCTGATTTGGGTTCCTTCTTTTGAAATTTTATGCTTAAACTTTCAGTTATAGAAAGGATGTTTTCTGGTTTGCTGAGTTGATCACCATTTGTACCTCTTGTGGAGATTTTTTCTGTCTTGGCACTTATGTTGGTGATTCGTCAGTAGGTATACTTTTTTTTTATCCTTACTTTGCTTTAATATATATATATATACTAGCAGATGCGTATGCCGAGGGCATGGCGATAAATTTACTCCCGTGATAAAACCAAGTCCATAATAAGCTTCTTTTTTTTATAAAAAAAAGAAAAAAATTAAAAAAAAATTAAAAATATATATTTAAAAAAATATCTAAAAAAATATTTTAAATATATCCATATCTATTTAAAAACCCTTTATATATATATATATATATAACCACTTTATGGAGTCATGTTTTTAAAAAATATCTCCACTTTTTATGCATGACATTTTCAAAATGCATGCATGATATTTTCTTCCTTTCTTGCCAATGTATGAAATATCATGCTAAAAGTGGTTATATATAAAATGCATGCATGATATTTTCTTCCTTTCTTGCCAATGTATGAAATATCATGCTAAAAGTGGTTATATATATATATATATATATATATATATATATATATATATATATATATATATATATATACATATATTGTTAGGGTTAAATATTATGTTGTGTGTTTCAAAACTACACCGTGTTGGTAGGGGTGTTCACGGGTCGGTTCGGGTCGGTTTTGGACCTTAATTCAAACCGAACCGATCGGTTCGGTTTTGGAAAAGGTCAGACCGAAACCGAACCGACTATGAAAAAACCCGTCGGTTTCGGTTCAAGGCGGTTTCGGTTCGGTTCGGTTTCGGGTCGGTTTTCAACGGTTTCATGATTGGGCCGGGTTTTTTAAGGGCGGTTTTCGGTTTGGGTCGGTTTTTAAGGGTGGGTAATGGTTTTTGGATATAAAATATAACTTATTTAGTTTTTTTTTAATATATATATTGATTTCGGGTCGGTTCGGTTTGAGTCGGTTTTTCCCACGGATAAACCGACAACCGAACCGACATGGTCGGTTTTTTATATCCGTAAACCGTAGGCCGAACCGGGCTAAAAAAAACCGGCGGTTTCGGTTCGGTTCGGGCCGGTTCGGTTCGGTTTTCGGGTCGGGCGGTTTTTTTGAACACCCCTACGTGTTGGTTCAAAACTTACCAGTCTCATGCTTCTAAATATATACGGGTTTTTTATCCATATTAATTTGTAAAGTTTGTGTTTGTTTGGGTTCGCATGCCTAAATCTCTTCTTGCCTTAAATCTAAACCAACCTAAACTTTCTTATAAATTGGTTTGGCTAATTTTAAACTAATTTTGTTTGCTTCAAACCAAAATTGTGTGTCTTCAAGTTCTAAACTGTTTTTTGGTCTATTTGGTGTATAGAACTTGATTTGAGGAAGTTTGGGATCCGCATCTTAATTTTAGCCTCGGCTCTTATTTCTTTAACTAAATAATTTTTGAAACTCTATTTTTGATAACTGGGTTGTTTAAATCAGATCTACTAATTATATGTTGATTACATCTGCAAACTTGGTTGCATGTTAATGGACCTAATTATTTAAACCTTAGTTTTGTTTAATTTCTTTAAACATTTGAAACTAGATTTTAGTTCTTTATTTTAGAGTATGTGTAAAGCTATATTATAATATTATGTCTATTTTTATTATCTTGAGTTTTACATGAAACTGAAAAACTTTTAGGCTTATTCATTTCTATTGATTTATTATCTACTAAAGAATAACTTTTATTGTCTAAGGACATAGTAGTTTTAATCTTTGGTGATTTGTTAAACAAAAATCTTATATTATTATTTTGTTGTGTTAATCTTCACCGGTACTCTAGTTTTAAGTGTGGAGCTCAGAGGGTTGTTTAGTCAAATTCAGTAGTTGTGGGATTGTGTAGAGTTAGCCTTGGAGTACTGTTTATCTTGCCTGATCTATTTCATTTACACATTGTATCTATAATTTGTACTTCAACATTGGTAATAGCGGACTTGGGTGTGTGCGTGGTTCTGGAGCTAAGGGACTCGGGGTTTTCCAGTTAGCTGGTTTCCTCGTGATCAAATATTGTGGTTGTACATATTCTCCTCATCACATTCTAATTCAATTTTTATTAACTATAAAGGACAACACACCAACCAATAAACTTTTTTTTATGTGTGAGTGTGTATATTTCAACTATTAAAATTTAAAAAGGGTTTTACCAAAGAGTTAAAAGAGTTTTAATTAATCTTGACACATTAGTGTATAATATTATTTCAAGTGGTACCGGAACGATAAGACCACTTTTTCTTAAAGTTTTTTTTACTCTTTAAAATCCTCAGCTCTTTTAAAACCTATTTTTAAATGGAAGACCGCAATGGAAGTTTCGTACGTCCTCCCATGTTTAATGGTTATAACTTTGCTTATTAGAAAGTAAGGATGATTGCACACATCCAACAGCTAGGAGATAAGGTATGAGACATGGTTGAAGTTGGTTTTACTATCCCTACTGGTGAAGGTAATTCCAAAACTCTTGTAAGAAAACCCCTTTCTGAATGGACAAAAGTGGAGAAGAGAAATTCACAATATAATAATAAAATCAAAAATGCCATTTTCCAAACTATGGGTGAGCCTGAGTTTAAATGTATCTCAGCATGCACTACATCGAAGTCATCTTGAGATATTCTCATGTCTAGACATAAAGAGGACACTAGGGTTAAAAAGGCTAAATCACAACTTTTAGTACACTTATATGACACAATGTTCATGAAAGACAGTGAAAAGTTTGTTGATTTCTATCTTAGACTACAAGACATAGTTAATCAATCGCATGCTAAGGGAATTAAATATGTTGATTCTGAAATTTGTTCTAAGATACTTAGGTATTTACCTTCTAGTATTGATATGAAATACATGTTATAGATGAAATGGATGATCATAGTATGACTCCTCAACTGCTATGTAGTAAACTAAAAACGTATGAGTTGCAAACTACTTCAAATAAGCAATCAAATAGGCAAAGCTAATGCACACACTACACAACCATCTTTGGTTTTTAAATATAATGTAAATAGCCTTGCATTTGTATCTTCATTATCTAATTTAGATGACTCGCCTATCTCTCTTGAGTCATTAGATAATGAAATAGCCATTTTATCTAAACACTTTAAGAAATTTGTTAAACAGGGGAACAAATTTGCATCTTGAGAAGGCCAACCTAGTTATACTAACAAGCCTCTTGAAAAAAAAATTGAAAAGAAAACCTTTAAAAAATATGACACGAATAAAGATATTAGTCATATTCAATGTAGGAAGTGTAATAAATTTTTTTATTATTCTAATAAATTCTTTTCAAAATCAAAATGGCAATCCTCGAATAAGGCCCATATTTTTAAAACGTGGGATGATAGTTCGGAAATGAATAGAAATAGTGACAGTAGTGAAGGGTATAATAACTTTATGGAATTTTCTTATTTACGTGTTAATGAGTTTGGAAATGAATTTGATAAGTTTTCTATTACTTTTGATGAATCTGAACTTTTTGTAGACAACAATGTGTTATGTGTTGATAGTGATTCTTTACCTGTTAGGACTCGTAAACACATGAACACTATTGCCACTATTTCTAAAATCGTGAATGATTCTAAATCAAATTGGGATTATAAATGTGGTTTATATAATGAATCATCCATTAGATTTGAATATGATATTAGTGACTATGATAATGATTTGAATTTGAAGAATTTGTACAAATCAACTTTGAAAAAGTACACTCTCTTAGGCAAAGTCAATCCTAGGTTTCTATTTAAAATTGACGTTTTAAATAACCAAAGTCACCTAATTTCAGGATAATCAACCATGCAAATGGAGGAGCTTGAATATGATAATCTTTTACTTAAGAAAAATATTTCAAAATTAAAAGAAAGCAATCATCTTTTAGAAGTCAAATATAAGTCTATGTTAAATGACTTTGATGAATCACAAACTGAATTGAAAGAAAGTGTTAAAAAGTTGAATACCTATGTGACTTCTAGTATTTTAGTTGAACATATGGTTGGTTCTGGAAAGGCTTGTATGGAAAATAGGTAATTGGTTTTAATGGAGAAGTTTTTTTCGAAAGAAACTTTGACAACTCAATTGTGGATTGTCTAATACCGTCCATTGTTCGTATGTTTATTCCTCATGTGAAAAATGAAAATCACATTCAAGCCAACTATTCTGCTAGGCAGCTTTATTAGTGTAACTTTTGTTCTAAATCTGGTCATTTAGAAAAATTATGTTTTAAACATTTAAATCTAAACATAATAGGTGACAGTGCCAATAGACTTAGGATACCTTTTAAAAATAAATCTGTTAATAGGCCTCTGTATCATTGTGATTTCTGCTGTAAAACTGGTCGTTTAGAGAAATTCTATGACAAACGCATAAACTGGAATAGAAAAGGTAGTAATGTTAATAGAGCGAAGGAACCTATAAATACCAAATCTGTTAAGAATCGAATACCTACTAAGCCAATGCCTTTGGAAACTAAAATTATTTTTCCAAAAACAAAGGCAATTTAGATTAGATAAAATGATTTAAGTTACCAATTGAGATTTAATGTTGTCATATCAATATTAAATGTTACTTATAAAAACTCTTAATGGTACTTAGATTCAGTTTGTTCTAGGCATATGACTAGGGACAAAGGAAAATTTTCCTCTTTAAAAACTTTTATTGGAGGAAATGTGACTTTTGGAGATGGTAAAATGTCCCGTATCATACGAAAAGGAACAATTAAGTTGATGTGATCCCTAACTTGGATGAGGTTTTACTTGTTGAGGGACTTATTACAGCCAACTTGTTTAGTAAAAGTAAATTTTTCGACACAAACCACATCATTAATTTTTCCAAATCTGAGTGCAAAATTGTTAATTTAGAGGGCAAACTATTCTTTGTGGTGAAAGGATGCTCGATAAATGTTATGTCGTTATTCAAAACAGAGATATAGAAAATTGTTTATCCACTAGGTTAAATGACTTAGACTTGTGGCATGAAAGGCTAGGACGCATTAACTATGATAACTTGTCTAGGTTAACTAGTCAACAACTTATTCGTGGTCTACTTAAAATTCTTAGAGTTAAACACTCGATTTGTGGACCATGTCAAGTTTGTAAAATGCACAAAGCCCCTCACAAGAAAGTAAAAGATATTTTAACTACTTAACCTTTAGAATTACTTCACATGGATTTAATGGGTCACTCTAAGAATAGTAGTTTATGTGGTAATTCTTACATTCTTGTCATTGTCGATGACTATACTAGATTTACTTGGGTAGCTTTCATGCAAGAAAAATTCGAAACTTTTCAAAAAAGTTTAAGAATTCTATATAGAAAATGCAAGAAAGATTTCCAAGTAACTAGGATTCGTAGTGATAAGGGTGAAGCATTTAAGGACACGGGTGTTGTATAATACTATATAGAAAATGGGTATCAACACGAATTTAGTGCTCCTAAAACTCCTCAACAAAATGGTATTGCAGAAACAAAGAACCAAACCATACAAAAAATGGCTCGTGTCTTACTTCACGCTAAGAATATACCAAAATATTTTTTGGTTGAGGTTACTAAAACTGCGTGTCACATTATAAATAGGGTGTATTTAAGGAAAAATAATAAGCACACCTCTTATGAAATTTGGTATGTCAAACAACCAAATTTGAAATATTTTAGGGTCTTAGGTAGCGAATGCTATGTTTGTAAAGATAGAGAACGCCTATCCAAATTTGATAATAAGGTAAATAAAGATATATTTTAGGTTATTCTTAGAATAGTCACGTTTCTCGTGGAATCCATTAACGTTGTAGTAAATGACAATCTTTCTCCTCATTTGGAAGAAAGTGAGAATCTTATACCTGTTGAAAATATTGAGAATGAAGATTTACAAAAACAGTCAACAAACAGTGATTCTGAATCTTCCACCTGAAGAACCCAATGTTCCTAACTGGGTTAAGGCAAATCACAAGAATAAAAACATGTTAGGAGATGTTAGAGAACCAATTAGGACTAGATCCCAATCTATAAATGCCTTATTTTCTTCTTATATGTCGTCAGATGAACCTAAACATATAAAAAAAAGCTTTAATAGATGGGTCATGTGTAAGGAAAAATTTTCCATCATTGACCCTATCTTCTAAGATTTATCCATAGAGTCTAGTTTATATTGAGTATGGTGTATCCCATTACAACCGTCAAGATAATTCAAGTTCACACATTCAAGAAGACGGATCCGAAAATCAAGCATCTTTAATATGTTCTACGACTTGACATAATTTTGGTATGGATTTTGTTTTGTGTTACTTATATTTTTTACTAAGTATTGGGATATTTTTATAAACTGACTTTTGTCAAAACGAGGTGTTTTCAAAAATAAGAAAAATGTTTTATGAGTTTATTATAGGCAGAGTTTTAAAATTTCATTGAGTTTGCTCAAACGATATCTCACTGTCGTTCGAACGACATTGTAAGGTCATTTGATAGACTACTTCTAATATGGATAAAGCGAAATCTTACTATTTTGATTTTTAGATGTCGTTAGAAGGTCACTTCTAACACGATAGCCGTCTCGTTCGAATGACTTCTTGATATCGTTCTAACGACATTCCGTCGCCTCGAATTCATGTTCGCCTATAAATACCTGTTTCGTGAAGATTTTTCTTTAAGACTTTCTATTTATGCAAACTGAAGAACAACTGCAAATAGTCTTCACCTTTTTAGGGCTAAAACGCCTTTTTGATTCACACAAATATTCCCAAATATTTTTGTGAATCATCTTTGGAACCAAAACACTTCTTTATCGAAGTTTGTCTCATGGAGATATTTCTTTATTGCCATTCTTGTGATACTTGAGGGTATTCACTACTGAAAGAGGAGGACTAAGGTTTTTGTGATTCTCGAGGGATTCATTATTGATTGAAGGTTGCGGTCTTTGTAAGTTCTCGTGAGAATTCATTGTTGTATTTCTCTATGTATTTGTAGGTTGCGATTTACATTTAATAGTGAAATAAAAGGTTTTGCCCTTTGCAGAGATTTTTTCCAAAATTTTTTGTTTGTTTACATGCTTGATTTGAATCACCCAGTTGCTTATTTAGGGTTTAATAAAATTTGGAATTTGTTTGTGGGATTGACATCAAATTAAATAATTTTACTCCGTCAGTTGATAATGCGCACTTTAGATCATGGTTGCTTGCTATGCAAGAAGAACAAGGATAATTTAAACTACATAATGTGTGGTATTCAGTGCGTCGTCCCACTCACACTAACGTAATAGGAACAAAATGTAATTTTAAAAACAAGTGTGATGAATGTGGTAACGTCTTAAGAAACAAATCTTGGCTACTTGCACAAGGATATTCTAAAATTGATGGAATTGATGTTGACGAAACCTTTACTCCTGTTACTAGATTAGAATCTTTTAGATTGTTACTTGTTGTTTCTTACCATTTAAATTTTAAACTATACCAAATGGATGTTAAAACTGCATTTTTAACTGGTAATTTAAATGTGGAAGTTCATGTTGAACAACCTAAAGGCTTTCTTTATCCTTTCTTTCCTGATCATGTCTTCAGACTTAAGAAGGCATTTTATGGTTTAAAACAAGCCCCATGTACTTGGTATAAGAGATTAGAAACATTTCGAATGGAAAATGGCTTTAATAGAGGGGGAGTAGACCAAATTATATTTGTCAAACGTAACACAAATTGTTTATTAATCTCTCAAGTTTACGTTGACGACATAGTTTTTAGGTCCACCTCTCCCTCGAAATCTGAAAACTTTGCTAATATTATGAAATTTTAATTTCATATGTCTGTGATAGGGAATTGTAATTATTTTTAGGCCTCCAAGTAGCTCAAAAACCATATCATTACTTTATCTGTTAATTTAAACATGCTCTTGATTTATTAAATATTTTGGGTTGACTACTGAGAAAACTGTTAGATTACCTATGAGTTCATCTATCAAACTTTCTAAAGACCTATCCGGTAAAAACATAGATGTTAAGTTATATCGTAGCATGATAGGAAGCCTCCTTTATTTAACTGCAAGTAGATCCGATATTATGCATAGCGTGTGTGTTTGTGCTGAATACCAATGTGAACCGAAGTAGTCCCACTTACATGCTGTTAAACGCATTTTAAAGTATGTAAGAGGGGCAATAAATTATAGTATATTATACACCTTTTCCACTGACTCTAAAATTATTAGGTAAAAGAATAATGACTGGGCAGGTTGTATCGATAATAGTAAAAGCACCTCAAGTGGCTATTTTTACGTAGGACGGAACCTTACGTCATGGTCCTCCAAAATACAAAATTGTGTTTCACTTTCGTCAGGCGAAGTCGAGTACATTACCACTGGCAGTTATTGTACTCAGCTTATTGGATGAAACAAATGTTGAGTGACTACGGTTTAAGTGAATCTCCTGCCCTGATTCTTTACGATAATAAAATTGCAATAAGTATTTCTAAAAACCCAGCTTTTCATTCACAAACAAAACATATTAAAGTGAGAGAATATTTTATTCATGAATTAATCGAGAAAAAAGGAAATATATATTGAATATCTTAATACAAAATATCAATTAGCAGGTTTATTTACAAAACCTTTAGGCGACCATCATTTTGAAACACTTCGAATATCTATTGGGGTTTGTGCCTATCCAACTTAAATACTTGTCAGGCTTACTTATTAGTACTTTTATCCGCATATCTTGTTGTACTCACATCTGTTTTGTAGGTTTCTTCCATACCCTTTGTCCATTGGAGACAAACAAGGGAAGAATTTGAGACTCCTTAAGTTTTATGACTCTTGTACTTTATTTGTTTTTCTTGCAATTGAGTCATATAGGACACATTTTATTCGTTGAGTATGTGCTCTTCGTTTCTAAGATACATGTTGTTAGTTGAGTTATGTACTTTTCCCTTTTATGAGTTCTGTGTACAGTCGAGTTATGCTTTTGCCTAAGTTTTCTTTGTTTTATGTCTCAATTGAGTTTGCCTCAAAATTGGCCAAAGGAGAAGATTAAAAATACCCCTATTTTTGTATGGCTCAATTTTGTGACAAATTCATTTTCTCTCTCTCTCTCTCTCTTAGTGGTATCCTGCTTTTTACTCGTGGCTAAAAACATTTTTTTTAATTTTAAAACCTATATTTAAATTTTATTAAGTTGGATTAATATTTAAACTATTTTTGTAGATATACATTCTGTATGTATTATAACTCAAATATTTTTTATATCATGATTTATCAATTTTATTATTTTTGAGAATTTATAAAATATTTTTTATTTTTTATTATAGTTTTTGTATTTTAACTTGTTAAATTAAACATGTGATTAAACATTTTTATTGTTTAATTAAATAAAGTTTAACATATATAAAACAACAACATTTTTAGCTTAAGGGGGTCGTTTTTGTTTGATTTTTGGGGCAATTGGAACTGACCAATGGAGGCGTAGCATTTTGGCCATGCGGTTTCACCACACGTGGGCCTTGTCCCATCTGTCACTTTCGGAGAATTGTCGAGGTTACATTTACACATGTACCCTCCAATTGGCTTTGCATTTTACATCTTTACCTCCCACCGTTTTGTTCATTATATGATTTCGGTCCAGCCCTTTGAAATCTATGTTGATTTACTTATTTGCCCTTTTGGTTGTGGTATTTACAGTTGAATTAGGATTCATTTTCTCACCTCTATAAATATAGGCCCTTGGGTCATTCAAAAAATAAGGATTTTATTTCTAAGATTAGCTAAAACTCTGCTGAAAATTCCTCTCTCCTTTTCTCTCTAAACATTCCATACTTTTGAGAGTCATTTTTGTTTCAACTTATCTACATGCCATTTCTGTATTTTTTATACACTTTATGAGGTTGAGTTTTTACTTCTGAGTATAAGGCTTGATGGAATTAATTTTTTGTGGTTTGTTGATTTAGGGTTCCTTCTTTTGAAAGTTTATACTTAAACTTTATGTTGTAAAAGGGGTGTTTTTCGGCTTGCTGACTTGATCACCTTTTGTACCTCTTGTGGACTTTTTTCAAGTCTTGGCATTTATGTTGGTGATTTATTGGTAGGTGTAATTTTTTTATCCTTACTTTGCTTTAATATTTTATATAATCATATATACATGTGTGTGTGTGTGTACCTACATCTATATCTGTATGTATTTATTTTGTTAGGGTTAAATATTTTGATACATGTTTCAAAACTACACCATGTTGGTTCAAAACTTACTAGTCTCATGCTTCTAAATCTATACTGGTTTTAGATCCATATTAATTTGTAAAGTTACAGTTTGTTTGGGTTTGCATGCCTTGAACCTCTTCTTGCCCTATATCTAAACTGACTTAAACTTTCTTATAGACTGGTTTGGCTCATTTTACACTGATTTTGTTTGTTTCAAACCAAACTCGCATGACTTCAAGTTTAAAACTTTTTTTTGGTCTATTTGGTGTATAAAACTTGATTTGAGGAAGTTTGAGCCCCACATCTTAATTTCAGTCCCAACTCTTATTTCTTTAACAAAATAATATTTTAAACTCTATTTTTGATAACTGGGCTTTTTAAATCAAATCTACTCACTATATGTTGATTACATCTATAAATTTAGTTGCATGTTGATGGATCTGATTATTTGAAGCTTAGTTATGTTTAATCTATTTAAACATTTTAAATTGGATTTTAGTTCTTTATTTTAGTTGATGTGTAAAGCTCTATTATAATATTATGTTTATTGTTCTTATCTTGAGTTTTACACTAAACTGAAATGCTTTTAAGCTTATTTACTTCATCGATTTATTATCTACTAACGACGGACTTTTGTTTTCCAAGGACTTAGTAGTTATAATCTTGACCCATTATTGTGTTAGATTACTTCAAACACGTCCACAAGTCACTATGGGTACAATACCTTTTTTCTCACGTATTACCACAACTATTTGAGACTGTGGTATCTCATAAACCACGACCACAATTAACCGTGGGTAAGGATCCATTTACTCATGTCTTGCCACAGTTACTTATGATCTTGGTATCTCACAAATCACGAGCACAAGTCACCATTGGTAAAGGGCCTTTTCTCATGTATTACCACGATTACTTGTGACTGTGGTATCTCACAAACCCCGACCACAAGTCACAATGGGTAAACTTCCTTTTATCATGTATTACCACCATTATGGCATTTTTATGAAACTTATAAATTCCTTATTACAAATATCAGTTCACTTTGATGAGGGATTTCTCAATGATGCCAAATTTTGGTCGGACATTGACAATCTATGTGTTCCTAATGCAAGCAATAGCAGCGGATGCTTTGATAGCCAAAAAATCGGCAACCCAAGCACTAATTATTACGCGAGGAGTGATCTTACTTACCCAAGTGTGGCGAATGAGGGTAATCGCAATGATAATGAAGATAGAAGCCAAGGACCAAACTTGCAGGATGAGTTCCCCGGTTTAGAAATTATAAGAATCATATCTCATAACTTAACTTTCGTTTTATTACTAATTATATCAACATAACACTTTTAATTTTTGATGATTTGTGATAGGGTTTATCTAATTACACAAAATATCCCAAACTCGTTGAGTAGGATCATTCAGTTGAATTCACCATTGACGAGGTACAAAAAATTATTAAATTTGAATGTGATAATTTATTTTTGGTATTTTTTTTGTTATTCACAACAACTAATTATCGAGTTTCTTCATTTCTAAGTCTTGATGATCAATGATAGATTGGGATAAATGATATGGGAAAAAGCTTAACGTCATGCTCATTACATTGAAATTGGAAAAACCCGCGTTAGGGAGAAAGCCGCGTATCATATTAGGTTATGAACGAAGCGATGTACATAGAAAACACGATAAAAAGGAAGGTGATGACAAGAAAACGAAGAGGGACATGGGAACTAAGAAATACGATTGTCCTTTTTGACTTAAAGGTATCCCTTTAGACATCGATCGATGCAACTTACACAATTATGAAGTGCCGAGGACATTAGTTTGTCACTCCTATATCGATCGGTTAACCTGAGAGGAGTGGAAAATTTCAAAGGAGTTGGTGGCAAATGATGTTGGACCAAAGGAGTTATTGACCACATTGAAACAACGTGCATCAAAAAAATTCTCTAAGATGATAACAATTTACAATGCCAAATACAAGATGAAGACTTGTGAGATACAAAGCCATAATGCAATGCAATAATTTTCGCATCTTGTTTTTGAGAAGAACTATGTATATTGTCACAAGAGATGTGAAAGTACAGATGTTGTAGAGGATGTATTATTCTCCCATCCTACATTAATTATTTTAGCTAAGTGCTTTCCTGTTGTGCTTGTTATAGACTGCATGTACAAGATAAATGGGTACAACAAGCCACCGTTAGAAATGATTGGTGTGACTTTCACTAGTCAGTCAGTTTGCATCGTGTTTTCTTTCTTGGAGATGAAAAAGCAGGAAAAATTATAGCGGATGTTGGTCCATTTGAGAATTCTGTACAAGCTGAAAGTATTATCGTAAGTGGTTGTGTTCGACAGATAATAATTAGGTCAGTGTTGACACCAAATTTAGCCTGTTGACGTGGACCGATTATGTGGAGACACGTGTCAACTTACATGGCACCCGCAAACATTTTTGAACAACACCTTGACTCCGAGGAACTTAACCTCCCCGACCAACTCAGAACGCTCCGAGCAACAAGTGTTCTCCGAGGAACTCTACTGTACCGAGCAACTCATGTATGCCGAGCTACTCAGGAAGTCCAAGTAGCTTAGGCGGTCTGAGCTGCATCTCGTACAGAGCATTCATATTCGGATAATCAAGAGGATGACTGCGCATTTAATGCTTATTATTATCACACGGACGCATACGCCTATTGGACAACTGTGTATTATTCTTTCATTTGTACCGCCTCAAGGCTATAAATACATTGTAACTTCCTCATTAGCAGGGGGCTCAAAATTTTTGGTAAACCCATTATCGAGAATTCTACAAACAGTCAGCAATAACACAAACAGTGGATGTAGGCCATTCATTCAAGGCTGGACCACTTTAAAAATATCTTGTCTTGTTTATTTTTATATGTGATTAAAGAATTATGTTAAATCTAGTTTTTTACATCAACAGGTTGGCGCCATCTATGGGAAACGACTGAAACTCTCATTTTTCACTAAAATAATTCATCACCAATGGCCGATAATCCTGAATCCAGTAATCGAAATGCTGGAAACCCACCAAATCCATCCACTCCTCCAAGTGTCCAAGTTCTTGCTGGAATAATGGCTAATTTAGCTCAGGGCCAGATCGCCATGCAAGAAACCATGCGACAACTCATGAAAACTATCCAAGGTGGAGCACCCGCCCAGTCAGGGCAATGAAGCATTCAGAGAAATACTCGATTGCTTTCTTCAAGAACTAGATGAACGTCACTCCCAGAAGAATCTCATTCTAGACGCACCAATTCATAATGTACTGAGAGATCTAATGATCCTTCTTATCATCCTGGAAGGACTTCCTCGGTACGAGCTACAGACACTCAATAAAACGTCACTCTGTCTCCGGAAAGGACCAGTGCTCTTGAAAGATTGAGTAGAGTCTCTCCCTTTGATCGTTTGGGTCCTATGAGAAATAAAAGTCCCCCTAGGATGGTGTCGAGGAACTCTCAATGATTCTCTGATTTAAAGTAAGGTTCTGCCCAATTTCGACCAGCTGCTCGTCGTGAAAGATCCCAAGAGACAAATTCAACACGATCAGTTGCTCGGACCAACAGGCCCGAGGAGGCAAATGACGCATGGAAAGGCTCTATTCAGAGGTTGGAGGATAGACTAGGGGAAATGGCTAAGGCCAAAAATCCTCTACAAAGAACTTTTGTCCAAGGGACACCTTTTATCCAAGCAATTGTGGATTTTCCCACACCATCAAAGTTCAAAGCCCTAGTGGTAACACCAAAATATGATGGAAAAATTGATCCTATTCTCCATATAGAACAATATCAGGTAGTTGCTGATATCTATGCTGTTCCAGATGAGATGCGATGCAGGGAATTTTCAGAAACTCTCACTGGATCTGCTCAAATATGGTACAACAATCTTCCTCGGGGGAAGATTGTAACTTTCTTTCAACTGGCCGAGCTATTTATTGGAAACTTCTATTTTGGAGCAAAACCAGTTAAGCGAGTAGCACACTTGTTAAGTGTTAGACAAAAAGCAGGTGAAAGCACTAGGGATTATATTACTCGTTTCAATAACGAGAAGCTCGAAGTTATTGATTACGAGGAAAAGACAGCAGTCACTGCTCTGATGAGTTGATTATTGCCAAATAAATTGGACTATACTCTGGCCAAAGATCCACCTAGGACCATGTCAGAATTAATGGCAAAAGCATCCAAAATCATGAATGCCGAGGAAGCTATGGCTACAAAGAAGAGCATGGACACTAAGGAGACCAAAGTTGAGGTCGAGAAGAGTGAGAAGAAAGATCAGAAGAATAATGGTGGTAACAAGCAGTCAAAAGCAAAGCAAGCATTGGAACAGTTGAAGAAATTTGGAAACTATACTCCTTTGAAGGTAGATAAAAACCACGTTCTGGAAGAGATCAAGAACAGCGAGGAGTTAAACTGGCCTGAAAAAATGAAGACATATCCTGACAAAAGGGATAAATCCAAATATTGCGAGTTCCATAAGGATCATGGTCATATGACCAAAAACTATATAGCTCTCCAGAATGAAATTAAAGAGATCATCAGGCGAGGAAAATTGAATAAGTATGTGGATCGCCGAAATGTTGGAAAAAGCAACGACCAAGTAAGGCAGAGGTCTAGATCTCCTCGACGAACAAAAGAAGATAAGAAGAGAAATCATGAAGAAGACCTGGATGAAGATCAAGACGACCCCGATCTCCCCAAAAGACCAAAAAAGCCAGAACGTGAGGTATTTTCTATCCGTTTTGGATCATTTGATTGCAATGTTATTACTGGTGGAGATGCAGGAGGTGGAGACCTTACTGCAGAGCGGAAAGCTTACCTCAATGAGGCTCAAGCTTGTTCATATATTCAAAGGATAAATCTGGCTGAGGATGATCGCCCGAGGAAGGTAAACAAAGATAAACTGGTCATCGATTTCTCTAAGAATGACCTCGCAGGTGTGCTATATCCTCATGATGACCCATTGGTGATCAAAATGAGGATGAAGGAAGTAGTGATTTTCCGAGTCTTGGTGGATAATGGCAGCTCGGCAGATATTATGTTCTACCCATGTTTTGATAGTTTGAATCTAAAGCTATCCCAGTTGGAGCCATATCATCAGCCCCTCCTCGGTTTTACTGGCGCGATAGTTTTTCCACTTGGGACGATCAAGTTGGATATGTTCATCGGTACATGGCCTGCTTGTCGAACAGAAAGAGTTCACTTTTTCATGATGGATAAAAATATTCAATCAGCTTACAATATCATCATGGGAAGGGTAGGTTTGAAAAAGTTTGAAGTAGTCCCATCTACTGTACATCAATGCCTAAAATTTCCAACCAACTTTGGAGTAGGAATTGTGAAGGGTGACCAAAAAGTAGCTCGGGAATGATACTATTCATCTGCCGATCAAGAAGAACTGGAAGAATCTAGGAAAAAGACTACCACCTATCAAGTGGATGAAGGTGCAGAAATTGAAACATTAGATCCTAGAGACGAGTCGCAGCTCATAACAGGTCAGGTGGTGGAAGCTACTGAAAATGTCATTCTGGACGACGAACACCCGGAATGAACAACTCAAATCGGTTCATCGTTGGACACCCCACTAAAACAGGAATTGATAGCCTTCCTAAAAAGCAGAAAACCAACTTTCGTATGGAGCCACGAAGATATGCCAGGAATAGACTCAAATTTCTTGTGTCATGAACTTAATGTGAATAAGGAAATCAAACCTGTGAAGCAGTGAAGAAGAGTGTTCATCCCAGAGAATAACCAAGCTATACAAGAGGAGTTCGAGAAGCTCCAAAAAGCTTGCTTTATTGAAGATGTCAAATATTCAGACTGGTTAGCTAATGTGGTGATGGTGAATAATAAGAAGAACAACAAGTGGAGGATGTGTGTAGACTTCACCGACCTTAACAAGGCATGCCCAAAGGATCATTTTCCTTTGCCCCGAATTGATCAATTAGTGGACGCTACCTCGGGACACGAGTTGTTGAGCTTCATGGATGCTTATTCTGGTTACAACCAGATTAAAATGAAACCTGAAGACAGGGAGAGTACCTCTTTTATTACCCCTAGGGGAACTTACTATTATAATGTTATGCCTTTTGGTTTGAAAAATGCAGGTGCAACATATCAGCGGCTGATGAACAAGGTGTTTGCAGAGCAAATCAGTCACAACATGGAGGTTTATGTTGATGATATGCTGACGAAGAGAAAGAAAGTTGCTGACCATCTAATTGATCTAGGTCAAACCTTTGATCAATTAGATAAATATCAAATGAAGTTGAACCCTACCAAGTGCATATTCGGAGTACGAGAAGGCATGTTCCTCGGGTATATTGTCAACCAACGAGGTATTGAAGAAAATCCAGAAAAGATCAAGGCTCTATTGGGGCTACGATCTCCAACGACGAAGAAGGAAGTGCAAAGTCTCACAGGGCGAGTTGCAGCACTTAATAGATTCGTATCACGAGCAACTGACAGATGCCTACCATTCTTCAAAACACTCTGAAAGACTTTCGAGTGGAATGATGAATGCGAAAAGGCCTTTCAAGAGTTAAAGAAATACCTGGGAGCACCTCCACTATTGTCCAGGCCAGTGATGGGAGAAAGATTGTACTTGTATCTGGCAGTTTCGGAGAATGCGGTTAGCTTGGCATTGATAAGAATGGAAGATGGAGTGCAAAAACTAATTTATTACACTAGCAAGGCCTTCCGAGGAGCAAATATCAGATATCCAAGACTGGAAAAGTTAGCACTAGCGTTGATCGAAGCAAGTAGAAGAATGAGGCCATACTTCCAGGCTCATACCATAGTTGTGTATACCGGTATGCCGTTGAGGCAAGCTCTTCATAAATCGAAGAAATCAGGGAGATTGATGTACTGGGCAGTAGAACTTGGTGAATATGACATAGTTTATGAGCCTAGATCATCGTTTAAAGGATAAGCAGTAGCAGATTTTATCGCAGAATTCACTTATCCTGACACCTCCGAGGAGCAAAAGATGAATACCGACCAGCCTGTGGATGTTACAGGATCATCAAATTTAAACCCCGACCAACTTAAGTCGGTTGACGATCAAGAGGAGTTGGTCGACGAGCAGCAAGAAGTGTTAGGGGAGGATATAAAGAAGCAACAAATATTCCACCGAGGAACTTTATCCGATAAAAAATTTGAGGATGAAGTACCTATATGGAATATGTATGTGGATAGATCATCTTGCAGTACAGGCTGTGGGGCAGGGATTGCTTTAAACAGCCCGGATGAAATCGATGTGGAGTATGCTCTGCGCTTTCAATTCAAAGTCTCTAATAATGAGGCTGAATATGAAGCTATGATTGCAGGTCTTAGTTTAGCAAAAACCATGGAGGCAGAGCAGGTCATTGTATTCAGTGACTCACAGTTGATCGTAAATCAAACGTCGGGAGTGTACGCAACAAAGGGAGAATTGATGATCAAGTATTATACGAAAGCAATGGAGATTATATCGAGCTTTAACGTTGTGCAATTAATTAGAATGCTAAGATTAGAGAATGCAAGAGCAGATGCTTTATCTCGGTTAGCCTCAGCCACACGCACCGAGCTACGAAGAACAATCCCAATAGAAATTTTGGCTAGCAGGAGCATCGACGAAGATCTGATGATGAACTTTATTATCCTTGATTTAGGACCATCTTGGATGGATCCCATCAGGGCATATATTAAAGAAGGAGTTTTACCAACTGACAAACTCGCAGCCAAGAAACTGAAGTTTAAAGTTGCTCGTTATGTATTGACTAATGGTATTCTATATAGACGAGGAATTATAGCAGGTTTGCAAAGATGTGTGCGCCCTTCCGAGGTGAAAGACTTGATTGAAGAGGTCCATGAAGGGTCATGTGGAGCTCATGTAGCAGGTCGGACGCTTTTGCAAAGAGTAATGACGCAAGGATACTATTGGCCAACAATGAGGGCTGATTGTATAGCCTATGCCAAAAAATGTGATAAATGTCAACGCTTCTCCTCTATCCGAAGAACTCCCCAAGCATTGTTAACACCGATTACTTCCCCTTGGTCATTTTCCATGTGGGGAATTGATTTGGTCGGGCCACTTCCAACGACTAGGGGAAGATTTAAATATCTCGTAGTCGCGGTGGAATATTTTACTAAGTGGGTGGAAGTTGAGCCCCTCATTGATATGACATACGACAAGGTGTATTAATTTATATGGAAGAACATCATTTATAGATATGGTCTTCCTCATGAATTCATCACAGACCATGGAACTCAATTTGATAACGAGGAGTTCGCTGCATATTATCATCAGTCAAACATATTAAAAATCCACTCTGCACCAGGCCATCCCCAGAGCAATGGATAAACTGAGGTGACGAACAGAACGCTGTTGAATGGTTTGAAGAAAAGACTGGATGATGCGAAGGCAAATTGGATCAACGAGCTACATTTTGTATTGTGGGCTTATCGTACTACACCACAAGCAGCAATAGGAGAATCTCCATACATGCTGGCATTTGGAAGTGAAGCTGTTATACCTGCCGAGCTGGGCCTCCCCACACACAGAGTGATGAATTTCAATTCTCCTATCAGTGACTTGATGAGAAGATTAGACTTGGATATGCTCGAGGAAGTTAGAGAAAAAGAATCAATCAGGAATGTTGCATACCAACAACGAACAGCTTTGTTCTACAACAAGAGGGTAAAAAAGTGTGATTTGAAGGAAGGAGACTACGTGCTAAAGAAAGTAATTCAAAAGCACAATAAATTGGAAGCTAACTGGCATGGACCCTACAGAGTAACAGAAGTTGTTCGCCCAGGAACTTACAGGATTAAAACCTTGGAGGGGGAAGAATTTAAGAATGCATGGAATGCAAAACATCTACGCAAGTATTATCAGTAGTAGGGATTCCTATGTAAATGAAGTTTTTTCAGTATGAATAAAGTGTTGAAATTTTTATCCAATTCTCTCCTTTTGATGAAATTTTTTCGGAGTCTTAGTGCTACACACTACGCATCAAGTTCAGAACAAAAATCCTACCAATTACGGTTGGTCGGTAAAATAAACCCTCCCAACTACGGTTGGTCGGTCCACCAACTACGGTTGGTCGGTAAAACAAACCCTCCCAACTACAGTTAGTCGGTCCACCAACTACGGTTGGTCGGTAAAATAAATCCCTCCAACTACGGTTGGTCGGTCCATCAACTACGGTTGGTCGGTAAAATAAATCCCTCCAACTAAGATTGGTCGGTCCATCAACTACGGTTGGTTGGTAAACTAAATCCCTCCAACTACAGTCGGTCAATCCATCAACTACGGTTGGTCGGTAAAATAAATCCCTCCAACTACGGTTGGTCGGTCCATCAACTACGGTTGGTCGGTAAAATAAATCCCTCAAACTACGGTTGGTCGGTCCATCAACTATGGTTGGTCGGTAAAATAAATCCCTCCAACTACGGTTGGTCGGTCCATCAACTACGGTTGGTCGGTAAACTAAATCCCTCCAACTACGGTTGGCCGGTCCATCAACTATGGTTGGTCGGTAAAATAAATCCCTCTCGGTCCATCAACTATGGTTGGTCAGTAAAATAAAATCCACCTACTACGGTTGGTCAGGGAATAAAAGTTCACCAACTCTGGTTAGTCGAAAACAAAAATCTCAACCCTCTAGTTGGTCGGTAATCCAATTTCAATCAACTCCGGTTGTTTAAATCAAGCAATACCATGAAGTGTAAGTTGTTCTATTATTTAGAATTAAAGATTGATAAATCACTACAATGAGATCAGTATGTCACAAGCATATATATATTTACCGACCAACAAGCAAAAACATCTATAAATTATTTAGAAGAAAATGAAATGACAAAAGACAAATTTTCATTCATACAAAGTAAAATTACAAATGACGTGAGAAATGTATTACCAAAATTTTTCATTCAAAACAAGAAGGATTACAAATGCTGTGGAAAGTAGAAATTATTACATAAAATCCTATTCTATTGGTTTCTTCCCTTCTGCCTTTGAAACAGGTTCTACTCCAGTAGAAGGATCGTCTAAGGCATAAGGAGAATTTATGAAGTTCAAGTCTCTAAGCATCCTGACATTCATCACAGATGGCCGATTAAGTAAATGCTCCGGGCGAGATATCTCAAAATTAGAATGAAGATTGTAGTCGCCAAGATACTTTGAGATCAGACACTAAGGAATTGCCCGAGCAGGAATCCAACTCATGTCAAGCTTAAATGGAGGCACTGGCAAATCAAGCAACCCAAGATCATAATAGTCCCACAAATAATGGCCCTGCTCCAACTTTAACACCCCTAGCGCATTCAGCCATCCTTGCTTGTAACCCTCGTTATTTGAATTCTGGATCCGATCATTGAGGTGATAAAGGGCTTCATTATATCCAGCCATCCAAAACTCTCTGGGCTATTTGTGAAACTGATAGGTCAATCGCTCTAGTTGCTCGTGGAGGTTCTTCACTAAAAGTTCTTTATTCTCCAAGGCAGAGCTTTGTGCAGCGAGTTGCTCGTCGAGGTTCAAAATCTTTTTAGACATCTCAGCTAATGCTTGATTCTTCGCCATCAACTGGAATGCTTGATTATCCAAAGCTTCTTGAGTTCTTACCTCTTCAATAGTAACCCGAGCAGCTCTTGCTCGTCCGCGAGCAGATGTAGAGGGTCCAATTCTCTTTAAAGTTTCCAATTCGTCTCTCAAATTGGCATTTTTAACCTATAAAAATGAGAAACCTTCGTCATTGACAGGGACCAAGACTCTCGAGGTAGATGCTGCAGATTTCAGTTGGGATATCTCTCTTCGCAAGTTATTTTTTTCCTGCTCCAGCAGTTTTGCGATCTGCCTATGCTCTTCAACCTCGGTCTTCAAAGTTCTCTCCTTAATATCATAAGCAGCGACTAACTTATCATATCATTTGTCAGCATTTAGTTACTGATACTTTTTCTCATACCCCTGATGCAAAAGGGCAGAAGATTCCTTGTATTATTGCTGAAGTTCCTCGATGATACCCCAAAGATCTTCAATCATCTCATAATATGCCACATTATTGGTAATTGCACGGTCGAGCAAGCTTTTCAAATATTGATAGGCTTAGATTGCTCGTTTCGAAGTGTCTGGACCAAAGATGTCGATGATTTGAGCTTCAGTCAAGTCAGCATGGCCAGCCTTGAAGTACTCATTACATTTTTTCATCAGCTCAGTATCGTGGGCTGACAAGAGCTCCATTCTAGCCATAAACTAGCAAAAAGAAGATATAGAAAGAATCAATAAGAAAGCAGACATAGCAAGAAGAATAAAATGGATCAATAATAAGGACAGAGTAAGAAAAAGGGATTTAAGATGCACAACCAAAACTTCAAATTTTATTACAAAAAGAGGTACATGGTTAAGAATTACATTCAATAACAAAATAAAAAGCAAAGAGAGAGGTCCGAACAACTCTACACCTTCTCCTTGCTTCTTAAGACTTCCTCGGGAGGCTTGGACGAAGAGGTAGGTTGCTCGGAGGGCTGAGAAAGCTGATCGGTAGACATGTTGGTTGGTTGGGGTTGCTCGTAGCGAAGTTCAATAGTAGGAACCTGATCCCCAGCTATCATCGAAGACTCTTCTGAGGTAGCTTCATCCTCTTCTTCTTCTCCAGGAGAGGGATGAGGACCATGAACATGGCGCTAAAAAAGTTCATAACTCTCTGAGACCTTTAACTCCTGCAGAGCAGCAATCCATCCCTGAAGTATTTAACACTAGCAAACTCCATCTGGGAGGACATGGCAGCTAGACCTTTATTCCATCCCTTATCCCAGCCAGTGCTAAAAGACTTTTTAACTGCAAGTTTTCTTTTGGCTTTCTCCGAAGAAATCCTCTCAGTATGAAGTTCCTCTTGAGCCTTCGTCTTCCCTTCTATCTCCTGCCTTTGACGATCAATGTCATGAAGTTTAACAACTTCCTCTTCAGATTTCTTAAGCTTGTTCTCAAGCGCTTCAGTGCTCTTGAGCTTATCCTCAAGCTCATTATTTTTCTTCTCAAATTCTTTCACTTTCCTCTCCAACTCCTGGGATGCCTCCACAGCATGGTCTTTTTCTTGCTCGATGGACTTGAGTCGTGTTTCCCAGGCCTCTTTATCCTCTTCATATTTCTGACGAGAGTACTTTAAGGACTGAGTCAGACCTACAAAAGCTTCCTCCACACCTCCCGAGGAGCTCGAAGCTTTAATAGCTTCATCCTTTTTCAGAATAGTGTTGAAACAGGTTACCAGCTGGAAAAAGAAAATAATTGTAAGTCAGTGCAGGGACATAACATTGAAAAATGAAAGTTTAGACTAGTAATACTTACTGAAGCAATATGTTGAGCAGCCAATGAAGTGACCCTGTCACGAGGAAGCCTGTCTTCAATGCCTTGGATCTCTGGGATAATCCAAGACTTCACCGAGCTCATGGCAGAGCTCGGAGCAACAAAAGTGGGAATACCACTTCCAGCAGTTAAAGGCTGAGAGATATATTTAGCCGGTTTATCCGAGGAACTTTTCTTCAACCTCCTCGTAGGAGCAGGAACATTCTCAACCAAGGATGATGTCTTGGTCGGTGATATAACTATAACCTCGCTGGGAGGAGAGATAGCAACAACCTTGCTCGGAGCCACTGGGGGCTTCTCGATAACCTTTTTAATAGTTACTGGAGGGGGTGCATCAAGTTTTCTGGTCCCTTCCTCTGGGACATCTTGCTTACTTCCCTGTGCCTCTACAGAGGCAGAATCTGATTTGTCAAAATATGAGGGAGCTTTTCGTCTCTTCATTCTGATACTGAGGGGAATATTTGATTCGAGAGAGGAATCTTCAAAGGCTGGTAATGGGTCGATGTCACCCACCACTGGACGAGCAGTAAAAGATGAAGTGTAGCTCTTGTACTGCAGAAAGTGAGAGGTTGATCTGATATGTTCGTCAGCAACGGTTTGGTGCAAACTCCAGATAAGTTTCAAGTGCTTCAAATTGACGTCAGTCTCTTTGGGGGATTTTCTTTTGCTATCAACTGCAAATAAATAAAAATTAAAATGTCAATGACGTATTTTATCAAACACAAAGAAAACACAATCTCAAAAATAAAATAAAACAAAAACAACCTATCCCATTGCCATAGGGAGGGCATCTAGGACCCTGATACACATCATTTCCATTTAATGGAGAATGTTACCAATTTTTCATAACAACTCCATGCTCGAAGTAATCCCTGGTGGCATCTGGGAGATTGACAACTAAAGCCCTATTTAAAAACCTAGTTTTTAAATAAAATGTGCTATCACTAACAACCCATCTATAGCAAAACATAATTTCTGGAATTCCTAAACGAGTTCCATGAATTTGGTTTAACCTATGAACTCCATTAACTATTCTCCAAGTGTTTAGTGCTATTTTCGCAGGATCAACATCAAAAAACTGACAGAACTCCAAACATAAGGGATTTGGAGGAAATGAAAAGCCACATTCAGCTACAAAGAGACTGGGGAACCAATGTCCCTCAGCCAAACAAAAATAGTTAGAAGGTTCAGAAAGCTCTTCCAATATAACCCAGGAAGGAATAGAAAAATCAGAGCGAAACTTATCAAGCGACTCAACAAGGTAAACCATGATGAACAGAGAAAATTAAAAAGAAGGAAGAAGATCTTACAGGAAAAGGGTAGATCAGTTGACAATGAACAATGGAAGAAACGAACGCACAAGACGGAGAAGAAGTGAAGAAGTTCTAAAGATACAGATTTGAAAAAGTAAAAGATGATAAAATTTTCTGAAGCGTTTAAATACTTTACCTCGAGAATGGAGAAAAGCAATGATTACCAAGATGGATGATTGCGTATACAGCGGCTAAAAAGAAGAAAAAGGCACAAAACACGAAGCGGTTATTGAAATTCGAAATACTTTAAAAAGCCTAATACTATGCACTCAAAAAGGGGCTATAAACAACGAACGTTTGTCTAAAATCCATAAAGTTTAGGCAGCGTAATGTTCCATACTTTTCTTCAACATCAAACTACAAAACATTGGGGGCTTCTGTTGATACTAAATTTAGTCTACTGACGTGGACCGATTATATGGAGACACGAGTCAACTTACATGGCACCCGCAAACATTTTTGAACAACACCTTGACTCCGAGGAACTCAACCTCCCCGACCAACTCAGAACGCTCCGAGAAACAAGTGTTCTCCGAGGAACTCTATTATACCGAGAAACTCATGTATACTGAGCTACTTAGGCGGTCCGAGCAGCTTAGGCGGTCCGAGCTGCATCTCGTACAGAGCATTCATATCCGGATAATCAAGAGGATGACTGCGCATCTAATGCTCATTATTATCACACAGACGCATATGCCTATTGGACAGCTGTGTATTATTCTTTCATTTGTACCGCCTCAAGGCTATAAATACATTGTAACCTCCTCATTAGCAGGGGACTCGAAATTTCTTGGTAAACCCATTATCGAAAATTCTGCAAACAGTCAGCAATAACACAAACAGTGGATGTAGGCCATTCTTTCAAGGCTGAACCACTTTAAAAATCTTTTGTTCTTGTTTATTTTTATATGTGATTAAAGAATTAGGTTAAATCTAGTTTTTTACATCAATAGTCAGAATGCGGTTCGAGTGGTATTTCCTGCTACCTACACATTGATTTTCTTGTTCCACATGCAATAGAATGTGGAACTTGATTGTAAAAAGTATAGTCTCATGCCGGAGGATAATAAACTATTCATTTAAAGGTGGATAGGGGTCACAGAATCCAATACACCGCAAACCTTTAATCAAAGTTAGGATAGGCTTGAACAAGCGTGGGAGAAATATTAATCTAGGCAAGTGTGTTGAAACTAGATTATATGATTTAATATTCCATTGAGACAAGTTGCTAGAATTTATATGATTTAATATTCCAGAAATAAAAGGAAAAAGATGCATAAAAGGGAAATATTAATCTAGGCAAGTGTGTTGAAACTAGATTAACAAAGCGGTAAAAAATATAGGTTGCGTCGAATATCCCTCACCCGAGTTAATTTGTATAAAATGGATACATGGGTCGACGAGTTATTACGACTGCTTCTCGTTTCGACAGTTAATTGAATCAAGGGTTGTCATACCCCTAAATTCTCATAAAAGCCTAATAAGATTTTGGCGTCAACAAATACCCCGAAAATTACGCACGAAAGGCCGTAAGCACGGAACATACATGATATGCTCCGTCAAATCTCCTAGGCACAATAACTAGGACAACACACCCGAAATAGACCCGTAAACACCATCACCAAAGCAAAGCAATGCGTCAACCCGAGTGAGTTCCATTCAAACACAACCTAATTTAAATTAGCTAGAAAGCATATTAAAAAAGCGGTAAACAAACATGATAAATGTACCTAGAAAGCAAGTAAATCAAAGCATGTAAACTAATTATGAAAGCTTGTAAAGCTAATTATTAAAGCAAGCATTAATGGAAAACAACTATATTAAATGGAGAGGATGATGAATAGTGCAACTTACAACCCAATTGGGTGTGAAACCAAGAAAAATCAAAGCAGAACTCTCTAAAACCCTCAAACCCTAAGCTATTCTAACCTAAAAACGATTCTAAACCTTAGTATCTGATATTTACAAAAAAATTGCTTTATATAGTAAGTGGGAAAAAGAAAAGAAGAAAGAAAAGAAAAGCAAAATATCTCATAAAAAAGGTGATCGACCGATCGATGATCAAAAACCAAGCCCACTGTCTCCCACGAATTAAAAAACTGAAGGATCGATCGATCGATCCTTTTGATCGATCGATCGATCCTTTTGATCGATTGATCGATCAAGCAGGTCAACAACTCCTTTCCTCCTGCTTTGATTTTCTTGAATTTCTCCTCTGCTAGAATCCCCGTAACTTCTTCGTTCTGAATCGGAATCGCGCACCGTTCATGGCCACGCAAAGCTTGCGAGGAGGGATACAACTTCTGTGCAGATGTTGGGCCAGGTGCCCAAGCTGTGAAAAGACTAAAATGTCCTTTAATGTGCAGTCGTGTATGGAAATCGAGCAGAATGTGTCCGAACTTCACACTTAGCATCGAAATACCTATAAAAGCTCAATTAACCCCTACAAAACATGTTAACGTAGAAATCCGAGGTTGTATGGTTAACGAGCATAAATATAGGGAATAAGATACCCGAGGGGGCTAAAATGCGTCGGTTCGGAGGATGAAATATGCAATATTTACGTATCATCACCTAGGTATGGTCTGAACTCGATTGGCTTGTCGGAGCACATGCTCGAGATAGTACAACTCTGTAATACCCCATATTTTTTATAAATATTTATATTGAATAAAAATTAATTGCATGTGCTTGTTGTGACTGAATATGTCACTGTTTATATTTTTATGTGTTATTTAAATTGGATTGAGGACACCGTGATTAATTAATTAAATTAATTAATATTTGGACTCGTACTAGTTAATTATTAAATAACTCAGTTGTTAGCTATTTTTTGGGGGGTATAATTAATATTAGGCTTTTAAGGTGTGTAGAAGGTCTTAAAATGATGGTTTAAAGACTTATTAGGTTAGTATATAAGGCTTGGGCGAAGTTTTAGGCTACTTAGAGGTGTATTTAGGCTCTTTTAGGTGAGGCACATTAAGGGCCCAAGTGTAATTTCGTGGGTTAAGCATTTTAAGGGGTTATTAGGTATCACATTTAGCACAAAATGCATTTGGGAAGCACTTTGGGGAGCTAGAGAGGAGGATCATGGTGACAAGAGAAGAAATTGAGAGATTTGGCTTAGTTTTCTTCACAAATTTATGAGGTAAGTTTATATAGAATATGATTATGATTGTATGCGTGTCAAGATTGTATCTATTAATTGCAAATCTAAATCAAATTAGGTTGTAAATTTGATTTTTGATAATTAAATGGTTAATTTTTCATAATTAACCTAGCCTAGATAATAATTAGGTTCATTTTCCCTTTATATTGATTAATTTCTTCGTGAATTTGGATTAAAACTAATAGAGAATGATATGAACCTGTTTTATAGTGTAAATCATCTCAAAAGCCCTATGTTTAATTGAATCAATTCGTAAAAATACTAAGCCAATTGTAAATTTTGATAGATCTAGGGTTCTTGAGTGAATGTTGGGTGTTTACTTTGAATCTTGGTGCATATTTGATATTGGATGCTGGAAATAGGTTATAAGTGGTTGCACGAT
This sequence comes from Sambucus nigra, assembly GCA_949130495.1. Lineage (NCBI taxonomy): Eukaryota > Viridiplantae > Streptophyta > Magnoliopsida > Dipsacales > Adoxaceae > Sambucus > Sambucus nigra. The sequence continues at coordinate 213,242,604 of OX422214.1, read as the reverse complement.
GTGTTATTATCATTTGGTTGTTGAATTAGACCTCGTATGAAGCTTATAAATGCATTAATGGACATTTAAGAAGATAAGTTGGGGTTTGAGGGGGAGAAATACCGCAATAGAGACAAATTGGGCATTTTTTGGAGTGATCGATCAATCGTCCTAGGGCGTTGATCAATCGACAGTCTCAGATATGGTCAAGATGGAGATTTTTATTTTTGGTTTGGATTTTTAAATTTTGAAGCTTGGGGTTAGCCTGTTTTGGCCTTGAGCTTTGTTATGTTGTGGAATAGAGTTGGAAACTAATATTTTAAAGTGTCATAAATTAGTTTTGGGGATTAATTGATTATTGTGAAATTGTTAGTTTATAGGGAATTATTTTAAGTTTAAGGCCTTGGTTTTTCAAACCTGAAAGTAGGATGGTTTAATTGGGTATTCCACTTGATTAGTTGTAAGGAATGTATTGGGTGCAATGTATTAGTTGAAAATTTGATATTTGAATGGATTATTAAGTGTAATTTTTGGGAAGCTTAGAGATCGGACTTATTGGCTGGGATTCTTGGTGTTGTTATGTTATATAAGTAGGGTGTATATCCTTTGGGGTGAGATTAGGATTGGACTAAAATGATTAGAGTGGGGTAGTTTTCTTGTCAAATGGTTTTATATAAATTAAGTGTGCGTTGATACATAAGAGAAAAGGCTTGGGAGATTATACTAGGGCTATTTGCAATCGAATATAATTGATGTATGTGTTTTAGTGTACAACGGGGTGAGGTTATACCTAGATTCAAGAAATCGGAGTCTTAGGGTTACTTGCGTTTGGGAATGTATCTAAGGTTCAATAGCTATGCTAGTATGACCCAATAGCATTGGAAAGGTATGTGTAAGCGATTTACCTTAGCCCATTTATAAAGGTTGTATATGTATTTACTATATCTAGTTACTAAGGGTTGTAACTATTTAATCCTCTTATGTGCAATACATACCATACGCGAGTGCTTATTGGAATAGGTACTAGGAGGCAGTCCATTATGAGGGCATGTACGATGCGGACAGTGATGGTTCCTCGGTGAGTAGACGAGTTTCCATGGTGATTTTACCCTAGGGTCCTATGCCTACGTACTCGTGATCCTGAGAGGGGATACAGGGGCGTTGTCATCATATAGCCATTAAGTATGCGACTAATGGTCATCGTATGGTCTTGGGTATGGTAGCCTATACGTGTGATGGAAAAGTATGACGATTTATCTCTTGATCTTGATGAGGGCATAGATTTGGGACGACTAAAGACTATACCAAGTACGTGCAAGCGATCCCTGAAGGAAAATAGTGTAGGCCTTCGTTACGTGCGGGTGCAACAGATGCCCATTTATTTATGAAAGTCAAGGACTGAGCTTACGTATTAATATTAGATGTAAAGATAGTCTTCCTCCTAAAATATGTTATTATGTGTGGTGGTACTAGAGATAGTTATACCAATTTTTATACTATCTTAGAGATGTATAGGTTTTATGGTAAGGATACTTATCGACATGCTTATGACATGAGATTTATGTATCAGTTATATTAGGGACTTGTATATTAAGTTAGTGGAATAAAACGTATCTCGGGTTTGAGACCTCAATCTAACATATGATTCCTATTGAAAGAGATTAATGTAGAATAGTTAACTGTGGTTTTGTAAGGCTTTAATCACATGGGCTACATAGGGGTTGAGATTTTGAACCGCGTGATGTTTTAGGTTATTGGGTTGGATAACTAATAACTTAATATATATTAAAACATGAAAGGAAGACATGTGGTTATAATCCATATACCTTATAATCGTAGTAAACACACACTACTTAATAAAGAATGACAAATCCTCGATGTCTAAGACAGACTCATGCGCGCGAGCCATAAACATACCCATAACCATCCCCCATGGGTACCCCAAAAATTTGGTTTCCTCTAAGGCATCTAATATTATATGGCCTCACACACCATGAGCATAACGCCTTTCTCTAAAGGAACTATCAAAATGGAGGCCTTATGGACCATACTTCATTATTTTCTTTTGCTAAAACTGCCTTGTTTGCCCTGCTTTTCATAGGTTCTGGCTCTACTGACCATAATTCCCCTCACCCTACTAGCCCAAAAAGATCATATCATCTAGTCTTGGAAATATTTTGGGGTCATCTCCCCCTATGAGATCCCTTCTGTTGGTCAGGTCCCCCGACTCGGGTCAATGCTAGATCGTTTTTATTCATTGTGCCTACTATGGCCTCGATCTTCCAAATCTTAGGAAATATATCCTTATAATAATTATAATGCTCCTACTGATGTAGGAGTGTAACTTCAACCACCTGAGCATAAGTGGTGAAGTGTGGATTACCCAGTAACACCTTCCAAACCTTTCACACAAGATTTCAGTAATGCCAAAAAGTCTTTCTTGCACTGTAACTGATAATGCGAACAACCCTTTTCGCTTTCGTATCCATCTCTCCCACTATAGAAAGGGAAATATAGTTAAACTCCTCCTCATAGTATCTCCCTCGTGTTCTCATATATTATATCTTTAAAACTTATCCCTAATGATGTTACGAATGGTGAGGGAAGATATTTCCCCTCGAGCCATATGCTAAGCACTTGCTAATTGTCTCACGCTTAAAAGTACCTAACTTTCAAATAAAGTTTACCTCAAGCGTGGGACGTCTAGTAAGAAAAATCCAAACAAGGAACCCTCTCGATAAACTTAGTCTATCCGAGTCATTTGTAAGGAAACAACTGTGCGAAACCCCCTAAGCATTCGTCGTAATAGAGAGTACAAACCCTAAATGATAAGCCTCTAAAGTAGTCAAAGAATGCAACACGAAAAAATGACAAACATGTTCTAGATCCCTAGGACACTAAAACCTAGAATGCTCTGATACCAACTGTGACATTACACAAAATTCATAAATAAACTGATCAAGTTTAATATAAAAATCACGGGAATCAAAAAGAATTTGTAACATCCTCAAGATATGAAATGAATAAAATCGAATGAATAAAACAAGATCATAAAATATTGGATAATACAAAACACACTCTGATACCAATCACCCCAAACACAAAATAACCATTACTAAATATAAAAAATATACATGATCATGTTGATTGAACTAAAAGTACAAAAATGAGAGAATGAGCTATAATACTCAATTCCTATAAACTTTGAGTCAAAATTGGGACATCGCTAGAGATGTTCCTCCAATGAACCCGCATTCATAGGAACTACTACAATAAGGACCTATAAAAATAGTTATAAAAAATATGTAAACATCAAGTCTATGTAGAATAGGATTATAATTGAATTTGGGCCACATTATAGCTACACATCTTCCTCTCGTGTTTTAATATATTATAGGTTATTAGTTACCCAGTCCAACAACCTAAAATATATTGCAGTTCTAAATCCTAAACCCATTTGTAGCCAATGTGATTAAAGTCTTACAACATCATTCTTTAATCTTTATCATTAATTATGTTATGTTAATCTCTTTCAATAAGAATCATGTGATGTATTAAGGTCTCACGCCTAAGGTAAGTTTTATGCCACTAAGGTAATATACAAGTCTCTAGTATAACTAATACAAAAATCCCAAACCATAAGAATGTAGAAAGTATCCTTACCATAAGTACTATACATCTCTAGGATGGTACAAAAACTGGTACAACTATTTCTATTATTACCACACATAATCACATATGGTAGGAGGAAGACAGTCTCTATATCAAATATACATACCTTAGCACAGTCCTTGACTTTAATAAATATATGGGAATCTTTCGTAGTTGCACATAACTAAGGCCAACACTATTTGCCTTCGGGGACCACTCACACGTACTAGGCATAGTCTTCAGTCATCCCAAACCTCAGACCTCATCACGATTGGGGGATAAATCATTAAGCTTTTCCATCATACGTATAGAATACCATACCCAAGACTATACGATGACCTCTAGTCGCATACCCAATGGCTATACGATGACAACCCCCATGCATCATCTCTCAGGAACATGAGTACATAGGCGTAGGACCCTGGGACAAAATGATCATGGAAACTCATCTACTCACCGAAGCACCAATGTGGTTCGCATCGTACGTGCACTCATAATGGACTCCCTTTAAGTATGTATGTCAATGAGTACTCACACATGGTATGCATTGCACATAAGACAAGTGAACAATTATAACCCTTACTGGCGAGATAGAGTAAATATATATACAACATTTACTAACAGGTTAAGGTAAATCACATACCCATACCTTCCCAGCATTACTGGGTCATACTAGCATCGCTATTGAACCATAGATACATTCCAGAACACAAGTAACCCTAACACTCCGATTTCTTGAATCTAGGTATTACCTCACCGTATTGTAGACTAAAACATCTACATCAATTATATTCAATCTCAAACAACCCTATTCTAATCTCCCAATGTTTTTTTTCCTATGTATCAACCCATACTTAATTTATATAAAATCATCTCACAAGAAAACTACCCCACTCTAAGGTTTTTAGTCCAATCCTAGACTCACCCCAACATATATACATTCTACAACTGTAACACAACATACCAACTAATCCCGACCGATAAGTCCCATATCTAAGCTTCCCAAAAATTTCGGTTAATAATCCATTAAAATCTCCAATTTATAGCTAAAACATTCACCTAATACAATCCCTACAACTAACTATTGTGGAATATCCAATTAACCCATCATATATTTAGGTTTTCAAAACTAAACCCTTATACTCAAATTAATTCCCTATAAATCAACAATTTCACAATAATCAACTGATCCCCAAAACTAATTTACAACACTTTAAAAGATTAGTTTCTTACTCTATTCCATGGCATAATAAAGCTCAAAGCCAAAACAAACTAACCCCAAGCTCTAAAATCCAAAAATCCAAACCTGTAAGAACTTTTTTGTCTGTTATAAATTTATATGTCGTATACCGCTACACCGTCGAAGAAGATCAAGATCACATTCACATCAAGACGGATCCGAATAATCAAGGTTCTTCAACAAATAGTCTCCGCAAGGTTAACTTTGGTAAGGTTACATTTTAGAGTGCCTTAAAAATGACCTTAGAGTATTGGGATTATTTTTCATAAAATATTTTCTAAGTGTTGGAGCGGAGCTTTAAAAGTTTGTTTTAAGTTTTTTTGAATTCATACTATCTAAAGATTTTGTTGAACACCTTTTTGTAGAAAAATCATAACTAATTCATAAAAAAATCAAAAAAATCCGAAATTGGCGGCCACGCGTTCGTATCGAAATTATCTACAATCATAGACTCATTTGATAGGTCGTTCAAATGAGATAGGATCTCATTCGAACGAGATAAGGATCTCGTTCAAACGACTCGTTTGAACGATAAGAGTTATTTTCTGACACGTCACTGCCTTGATTTTTAGTATTTAAAGGGTGTCAAACTACTGGATTTCGGGTGGAGAAATATTGGTTTTAAACAGAATACGATTTTGAGTGTTTTACTTCATTCTCCAACATTAAAAGAGTTCAATCTCTTGTTTTACAATTCACAAAATCCCAATATCTTTTTGTGAGAATTGTTTCGGAACCCAAGAATAGAACTTTACGATTGTTCATACTTTGTGGGGATATCTCTACAACCAGAGGGATGCGTGCTATTATGGAGGGAGTCCCTATAAAGCTTTTTGACTGCGTGTCATATGGAGTGCTTGCGGGTATTCATGGGTTGATCAGACTACGTGTCCTTGTCGTATAGCTGCGCGTGAACCACTGTAGATTTCTAGCCGACGCTTTGAAGGTTTGACGAAGGCACCGTGTGTTACACTTGAGGGTAGTTGTATGTAAGTCAATGGTCTTGTAAATTTTTCAAAGTTTTAGAAATAAAAGATTTTACCCCTGTGGGGGAATTGTTCGGTTATTTGGTTTCCTTTGCATGCTTATTGCTTTATGATTTCATATCACTTAGATGCATGTATTAGGACTGAATTAAAACTTGGGTTTTATTAAAACTGGTTTGGTTGACACACAATTAAAATTGATTTATTTGATAAGTCGCATTTATTCCGCTGTAGCACTCTCTCAAATTGGTATCAGATCAGGTCACTCTAAGTTATCGAGTGATCCCGTGTTTTAAAGTTTTTCCTTAATATAATTTGACTACTCACGTTGTCAAATTAGTATCATAGCGGGTTAGTCTAAATTATCGAGTGATCCTGATTTTTAAAGTTTTTCCCTGATACAATTTGACTACTCACGTTGTCAAATTGGTATCAGAGCGAGTATCGCTAATCTATTGCGTTTGATCCTATTTTCGAAAATTATGTTGAAAAACTCCGTTTTTGATCATGTTTCTCTAAAAAATGGCTTTTGGTGCTTTTGATGATTTTTGGTGTCAACTTTTTGAAAACTCTAACTGGAAAATTCACACAAACTCTTGTTTTAAATTTTCCGTTGAAAACAATTCTGAGAGGTGTTCGAATTATGAGGGTGTAGGTCACACGATAGATGAGTGTCCAAAAAATTTGAGGATGAAATTGAATAAACCGACATCTCGTGTTTCTACACTTAATGACAGTGATTCGGAAGAAGTTTTTTTTTCTTCTAGGCGAGAGTTTCCCACCCGTGTGACTAGTGATAAGAGTGAGGACGACATAAGTGAGGATGAGCGTGACTTGCAAACTTCTTTCAATAAACTTTATGTTGAATCTATGAAAGTAAAGAGAAAATATTTGAAATTGAAAGCCCATTTTCAAGAGCGTCCCTTAAAAATGATAGTGATATTTTAGTTGAAGAACTCAGGGCACGAGAGAATTTTTTTAGAGAAAAGCTTGGATATGTCTAGGGTGAGAGAGATGATCTTCGAGGCAAGATGGAAGCTATGAAAAAGGATCTTCTTGAGTTTGAGGATTCTAGGCACCTACTTGAATCTAGGATAAGTGAACTTGAGAAAAGTTTGAGAGATTCGATTAAGCTAAAATTTGATTTGGAGTCTCAGTTCGAAAAGTTAGATAAGATTTTAGGGACTCTCCAAATTAAAAAGGATAGGGGTGGTATTGGTTTTGAAAAATATTTTGTACCCATTCCCACTCGTGTAAGAGAGCCTCCTAGGATAGTTAAGAAAGAGGCACCTAAGTTTGTTAGGAAAGAGACCCCTAGGAACATCGTGAGAGAACCTCCTAGGATTATTAGGAGAGTTCCACCTAGGCAAATTTAGAGAGCTCCACCTAGGAATTTGAGGAGAAGGACGCCTTTAGGTAACACTCATCTCCCGATTTGCACTTGCACACATTGCGGTAGGCAAGGCCATCTTAGGTGTTTCTGTTATAAACTTTTGAATGCACCTAGGAAGTTTAAAAGAAGAGTCACACTGATTCCTAAAAACCCATCACCTCGTTACACATCGATTTAGGTTAGGAAATCAGATTTAGAGGCTTATGGTCCTTTTGTTCATGACTCGCGGTTACTTGCACATGATTCACCCCATGTTAGGATCTTTAGTTAATGCAATAGGTTTTTGTCATACATTAGTTGTGTGTCTTGATATACTTTTGCTAGTGTTATGACTCTCTTTGTAATAGCGCACATTAACTTATTTATTGAGTTTGCTATTTCGCTATTATTTTAACACTGTTGTGGATCTATCAGGCCCTTCCTGGTACTGTTTTATGGGAAACAAATTCACTGAGCAACACTGTATGATATTTTGGGTAGGTTGTGAAATTTTGATATCTCGTTCAAACGAGATCTAATGTCGCGCAAAGAACTTCCCGCGAGATGCCTTGTCGTTCAAACGACAGGCTGTCTCGTTCAAGCGACCTCTGGAGAATTTATTTTCTCTTTTGTTGCAGTACTCTGAGTTCATTGGTTACATTTGTGGTACTGCTGGTTGCTTCTGGTAGTTTATATGCATCTACTCTTAATATTCATGCTTAATTTATAAAGCTGCATATTTTCATTTAATAACACCTGCTGTGACTGATGGTTTATTTGTGTGATTTATGTTTGCTAGCATAGGATGACTTTCATGTTGTTATTTTATGCCTATTGCTAGTTATACTGCTTTTTTCATATACTTTTCGAAAACCAAAAAGATTTTCGGTTTTAAAAATTTTGAAAAAGACAAAAAGATTTTTGTATTTTGTTTTACACCGTATATATATAGACACTTAGGATGACCGAGTCACAATTTCATTCCATTTATTCATGTGACAATTTGATAGTGTTTTGAGACAATATATCATGTCATCCACGTAATTTACAATGTTTGGAGTCATTGAGATGTTATTAGATGATACTTCCTACATGTTTGACTCAATATGTCCTTTACTGCACACGTGCACGGATTTGTTGGATTATTGTACATGCATATCACATGTTGGTCGAGTGTTTTCATCTCAATCCTGTCCTTAAAAAAAACCAGGTGCAATAATAGGAGAGTAATAAAAGTAGTGCATGTAAAAACCATTGCCCATGAGGAATTTGTTTAAATTTGAAAAAAATGACGAGTGACATGTGAAAGGGTTTCTAGTGAATAACTATCACGTCGTGAAAGCCATCGTTTGAAAAGACCCCGCACAAAAAAATTAAGGCAATAAAAAGATGAAATATACCAATAAAGGACCAATAGGTTTTCTCTAAGTTGAGAATTTAGTACCTCATTAGATATAAAAATTGCATTATTTTATGAGGGATTTTAGTTGGAAAGTAATCAATGGGTTTGCACGTCCTTTGAAAAGTTCTCGAAACGGTACTAATTAGTTTTGGACGTTATTGGTGTCAAAATCACTTAGGCTTTGATTTGTTGATTTGATTTAGTCGATATCATTTAAATTCAATAACTTTACACTTAAGGATGCTTTTAATGTTCGTTCGATAGGAGTACACGTATGCATCATGCACATATGCTAGATTGAGTTTTATTACCTATTAAATTTGCTCACACACATTCATTCCATATCCCCGATTTAGTTTTCTTAGTAAAAATTCATGGTGTGTGAGTTTTGTAAAATTATTTTTAAATTTTTGTATGAAAATAGAAAATAATTTGTTTGCTTTGTTTCCCATGACACCCCAATTTGCTTTATTGTGTTTATTCTTTCCTTGTCTATTTCGGACAAAAAAAGGGGGAGAGCGAATCATGACTTTATGGGGGAGTTTTTGAGTTATGGGGGAGATTTGAGATTTTATATATGTTTTGATTTGACTTTATGTTTATCTCATTTCAAACTCGATATGTCACGAAGGTATCTGCTTTATCTCATGTGTGTAGGTACAAAGTTGAAAATTAGTGGATTGCACACCCTGATGAGACAAGCTTTCAGGTTTGAAGTTTGTTGGAGATTGAAAAAGTTTGAAGACTTGTCATTTACCTTTTCAGTTTTGGGTTCATGGGAGGGTAGATTTGTATAGGTCATATTTTGATTGATAATTTGGACATTTTTAATTTGTACCAGCATAGAAATAAGGGGAGATTTGTAAGAATATTTTTGTCCATTGCCAATTTATATGTCGTATATCGCTACACCGTCTAAGAAGATCAAGATCACATTCACATCAAGAAGGATCCGAATAATCAAGGTTCTTCAACAAACAGTCTCCGCAAGGTTAACTTTGGTAAGGTTACGTTTTAGAGTACCTTAATAATGTGCTAAGAGTATTGGAATTATTTTTCATAAAATATTTTCTAAGTGTTGGAGTGGAGCTTTAAAAGTTCTTATTAATTTTTTTTGAATTCATACTATCTAAAGATTTTGTTCTTGGACACCTTTCCGTAGAAAAATCATAACTAATTCATAAAAAATAAAAAATAAATTCGAAGCTGGTGACCACGCGTTCATATCGAAATTATCTACAGTCATAGCCTCGTTTGACAGGTCGTTCAAATGACATAGGATCTCGTTCGAACGAGATAAGGATCTCGTTTAAACCACATTGTTTGTCATTCGAACGAGGAGAGTTATTTTCTAACACGTCACTAGCTTGATTTTTAGTATTTAAAGGGTGTCAGACTACTGGATTTCGGGTGGAGAAACACTGGTTTTAAACAGAATATGATTTTGAGTGTTTTACTTTATTCTCCAACATTAAAAGATTTCAATCTCTAGTTTTACAATTCATAAAATCCCAATATCTTTTTGTGTGAATTGTTTTGGAACTCAAGAACAGAACTTTGCGATTGTTCATACTTTGTGGGGAGATCTCTACAATCGGACGGTTGCGTGCTATTGTGGTGGGAGTCTCTATAAATCTTTTTGACCGCGTGTCATAGGGAGTGCTTATGGATATTCCTGGGTTGATCAGACTGCGTGTCATTGTGGTATAGCTACGTGTGTACCACTATAGATTTTTAGCCGACGCTTTGAAGGTTTGACAAAGGCACCGTGCATTACACTTGAGGGAAGTTGTATGTAAGTCAATGGTCTTGTAAATTTTTCAAAGTTCTAGAAATAAAAGGTCTTGCCCCTGTGGGGGATTTTTCCTGTTATTTGGTTTCCTTTGCATACTTATTTCTTTATGATTTCATATCCCTTAGATGCATGTGTTAGGATTGAATTAAAACTTGGGTTTCATTAAAACTGATTTAGTTGACATACAAATAAAATTGATTTATTTAAGAAGTCGCATTTATTCCGATGTAACACTCTCTCAAAACAAAAAATCAAAAATCCCCATCTATACAATATTTGATACTTTCGTTCGATCAACACCATGGGTCGATCGATCGATCGGTTTAGGAAATTCCCAATTCGTCCCTATTACATGATTGCTCCTCCTCAAACTCCGATTTATCTTATTAAACCTCCATTAATGCACTTATAAGCTTAGTACAAGGTCACAATCAACAACCTAATGATAAGAACACATCATACAACCAATTAGAACCTATTTTTAATATCAGATCTCAAATATACACCAAGATTCAATGTAAACACCCAATATTGACCCAAGACCTAGATCTATCAATTTCTATAATTAAATTATTATTTTCATGATTTTATGCAATTAAACATAAGGCTTTTAGATGATTTACAATATAAAACAAATTCAAATCATTCTCTATTAGTTTTAATCCAAGTTCATGAAGAAATTAATCCATATAAAGGGGAAACCAACCTAATTATTTTCTAGGTTAGGTTAATTACGAAAATTAACTATTTGATTATCAAAAATCAGATTTACAACCTAATTTGATTTAGATTTGCAATGAATAGATACAATCTTGACATACATACAATCATAATCATATTCTATATAAACTTACCTCATAGATTTTTGGAGAAAACCAAGCTAAATCTCTCAATTACTTCTCTTCTCTCCATGATCCTTCCCTCTAGCTCCCCAAAGTGATTCCCAACTGTATTTTGTGCTAAATGAGATCCCTAATGACCCCTTAAAACCCTTAAACGATGAAATTACACTTGGGCCCTTAATGGGCCTCACCTAAAAGAGCCCATATACACCTCCCAATAACCTAAAACTTTTCCCAAGCCTTATACTAACCCAATAAGCCTTTAAACTACCATTTAAAATTAAAAACGAACATTCTACATGCCTCAAAAGCCTAATATTAATTATACCCCCAAAAAATATCTAACAACTTAGTTATTTAATAATTGAATGGTACGGGTCCAAATATTAATTAATTTAATTAATTAATCGTTGTGTCATAAACCCAATTTAAATTCCAATTTAAATAACACATAAAAATATAAATAATGACATGTCTATTCATAACAAGCACATGTAATTAATTTTTATTCAATTTAGATATTCACATAAAATATGGAATTGATTTTGTTCTCAAAATTCGAATTCAATATATTCCTAATCAAAAGTCTAAAAATTTGTTACCCATAGTGTCCTCACACTAATAAAAAAGACATAATAATGCTTTAACCTAGCACATCTTATGGTCTCTCCTATCGTAAATTGCACGACATACTCGCAACTAAACTAAACTAATCATTAAATCCCCACCTTGTCACTCAAGGACCCTCTCCGCTCCAATACCGTGGAAAATCATCGTTCACACTAGTGGTGATAATATGAGGCCAAACGAAACCAACCTTTCCATATCTAATCTTCTAGAGGAACTTTCCTATCGGGTGTCCTACTCCCTATTGGAACCCAAACTCCCTAATTCCCATAATTTGCCAGAAGCTCCAAATCATAGCTCCGCTCTTTCTCAATTTCCTTTGCTTGTCGTAGTAATATCAACCTATTTTACTATAAATAACCTGCCCTCCAAGGTATTCCTTTCTCGTCCAAAAACTAATGGTTTACTAACTTATAATAGTAATCAATTTGGTCGATCTAACTCGAATGACCCCTCAAGAGTTCGATATCCTTATTGGAACTCCTGAATCCTATCATAATCAATTCGTTTACTCTCCCACTTCTACCTTGGGAGTTCAAACACTATGACTCTTCGAATGTCTCTAGTGTTCTACCATCTCGACTGATAGTGGAATCCCCTCGACACAAACCACATCAAGAATCCTTTTATCATAACTTCAATATGAACTCCTTCGATTACTGTACACCCAATCATTAATAAAATGTATAATAAAATACAAAATATGCATCTTGGTCAATACTACTTCTAGTAGTGTTGGAACGCTCCCCCCAGCAAAAAAAATATCTTTAAAGATGTAATCCTCTATTGTCATCAAATGAAAATGAATTATTCCCAATACTATTTGCGTACCCACTCTCGGTAAACTTCAACGTTGGGGCATAAACCCACCTTTAATCATAAATTTAGGTGTAGCGAACATAATTACTACACCATTTCCTCTTCAACAAGATATCATCACAAATCACAGCGAACTACCCCTCCGCAGGGTCAAAAATCCATTAATGACGCACCCCTACCATATAGTGCTAGAAATATTCCTTCGGGATATATATGAAGAGAAAATAATGTCTACATATCCCCAAGTATATATCGGGATTAAGTTACAATAATAAATGTTATGCTCATTATTTACTAGGATTAAGATGAGATGACCGGGTAAAAATAATGCTTATTCGCTAATAATTTTATTTTTGGTGTAGATTCGCGGCCATGTTTGTATTTTATTGGGAGCATATTCTCAACTCACTATTCCTTTTTTGGAGTAAATTCTCAGCCCCCAGTTTCATCTAACTTTAGTGGTTATTTAAAGGGATTCAATGTCAACGTGTAAGGATTTATGGGGTTGTAATTTTTTAGAGCAGATTCTCGTCTCCTCTTATTATTATTTTTTGTTTGTTGTGATCAGATTCTAATGGGTATCAAAATCGAGAGAGGCATATCCAAATTCCGAGAACATATTCTCAACCCCCTTTCCATCTCCTTTTTTAAAATTATTATTTTAGAATCAAATCACATTTTCCTTTTTTTATTTCGTTTGTGTGGGAAATATATATGGTACTAAGCCTCTGCCTAATGATTGAATCATAAGAATTCTTAATTGGTATGACTCATTTTTATGAATTTTCAGTAAGAAACCTATATGATTGATTAGTAATGTGTTACAGAGAAATAGATTCTCATTAATATTCATGGTATAAAAAGATAAAAATATATTGAACAACTTGATCATCCCTCCCAAATCCTAAGAACACCAACTTAAAGATAAGCCCTATTACAAGAAGTCACCAAATATGGCAAGAGATTCCAATGAACATGATGCAAACCAAAGTGCACCTACCACCAGGACCACAACCACAAGACAGAGAATTAATAGATGTTAAACTGTCAGTTATAGGACTTAGTCTTGGCTGGGCAGCTGAATGAGCGTAAAGACACTATGAAAACAAAGGTAGAAAGTCGAGCGATCATCATTCACACTTAGACTGATAGACTGATCCTCGCAGTGCACTATAAAGAAACTTTGTGATCAGATCAAAATTTCATATTGAGTTCAGGAGGACTTCTAAATTGAGGCTTCCATGCATATCGTTAGTAAAAAGGATCATAAGGAAATAAATCTTAATTAAGATATTATTTTGTATATAAACAATTAGTCGGGGTCAATCAGCCTTATAAGGATGCTTCGATCCTCACCTTGAGGGTTACTAATTTTGATGTAAAGAGGTTCTGCTCGATCAAGGAATTTCCTCAGAGATCATGTACTTAGATTTCTGTACAACCTAGGATACAATTGTGGCCATCTCGACCCCTATTCGGCAGTGTACGCACCCTTTGAGGCAGCGATGGCACTCCTGCGAATAATGGTGTGGGGAAAATGATAAAAATAGCCTTTGTTGGTGATGTGAGGTGTATGAATGTGTATAGATAGGAGTTGCCAATCTATTTTACCTGAAACAGGCAAACGAAGTACCACCCCTAAAGCGATAACATAAAAAGACAACTAGTGCATGTGAAACCAAATGAGACATAATCTCAGAAACTATGTTACGAAGTGGGAAGGTGTTAGATACCCACTCCTCCCTTTTAGTCTCTCATGGGCAATACAAAATGTTCTCATTATCCTAACTACACGAATATGTGTATACATGTAAAGTCTGTTATGTGTGCAAAGTGAACAAAACAAATATATACATTAATGTGCGAGTGTGTGCATGTGTGGGGGGAGTGGAGTCATTATATACACATCATGGGAAGGATGAGAAGGAATCCTCATAAGGAGATAAACTAACTATACATGAATAAATTGCTAAGATAAATGTATAAAAATGGCTAAAATGTAAGCGACGCCCCGAAATCGTAATTTCACTATAAAAAAATGAATACGCGTATATGAGATCGCTAAGGACATAATAAATGCAAGAAAACTAACTATAAGATTGATATGGAAATATATGAATGTAGACTAAATAAGGAAGAACTTGAATCCCAAAATAATTTCAGGATGCCTACGTAGTCAAATATGGTATCAAAGTCCACGTACTTCGCAATATGAATAAGATTACATTTTAAACCATAATCTGAATCTAGGGTGTCTCTTTTGATTTACAAAAAGTTGGTGATGTGTGGTGGAAGTGTAGAATAATATGAGACCACTCTAAATTGGGAATTATAGTTTAAACCCCCTTTTTTACAAATTTGGGTTTATAAAAATAGATCTAAATGTATATGTGATGATAAAAAAAAGAGTAGTATTAGTGATAGGAATAGTATAAACAAGCTACAAATGGAATAAGAACACTAGAATATGCAAAATAACATTTATGAGACTAGTAAAATATAAAGGGTTTTGGATTTTCAACCAGTTTTGAATTATGTTTTGAAAACTTTGTTAGTTGACTTTTGCTATATGGATGATGGTGGTGGAGTGGTAGTTGAAGGTAGGCTAAGGTGAGGTAAAGGAATGTACGATAGAATGTAGTGAGAGTGACATATACTAAATTCAAAATGGCTACCGCGCTTAAATTCAGGTCTTGTGTAAATGAGGAAAGGGTTTCCTTATATAGGAAAAACCTAAAAGGAAAAGGGACAATTCTAACCCCAGGGACCTGTCGGTGGGTTGGCCTTACTTCCTGAGGAAAGTAAGCATAGTATGCCTATAGGTAGGTTAAGCGTCCTATAAGAAGGTATCAATGGTTTCGCCATAATTTGCAAACCGTAAGCGCGATTGGTGCACGATCGGGACCGTTGAAAAGAGGATTTAGAGATCTATAATTTTATGGTAGGGGACTCCTAGTTAGAGAGTTGAAAAAATTCAAATTGGGATCGGGTAGATAACTGTTGTTCAATGATTAGGGTTTGGAGGAGGACCGAGGGTTCGGGAATAAAGGGATTCTGTTTGGACCATATGGAGGAGTGTAAAAGTGCTAGAATAGGGTGTCTACAATAACAGTCATGACCTAGATACAAAGGTCAAATAACTTATTGAATTCAACGATAACATGGAAACTTCATTCGAGAATATAAAGCTTCTAGTTAGATTCGGGTCAATTAACTATAAACTAGAGTTGCATGTTTTGGGTTCAGAGTCACCTTACAATGATATCCTTGGGCGAAAAAGGCTACACATTATGAAGGGTGTGGTGTCTTCTCTCCACCCAAAGCTTAAGTTTGTGACCAACTAAAGGATAGTGGAGATTCGGGCCGATAATGCAATAACCATCACTACACCAAATTTGTCGGATTGTTACGGTCATTGACTGTGACAAGTCCAACTTGTCAAGGTCAATGACTGCGACAAGTCTGGGGGTGACAACATTTGTTATCACGGACTTGTCATGGTCATTGACTGTGATAAGTTCATTAGACTTGTAACAGTCATGTCACATCAATGACCGTGACAATATTAGTCAAGGTTATTAACCATGACAAACCCGTGACATTTAATTAAAAATTATCACGGTCAATGACTGTGACAAGTCCGTGACATTTATCCTTTGTCACGGTCAATGACCGTGACAATTCTGGGCAGAATTAAAAAAATCTATTGGGCAGTATGACCACTACCACTGCCCAGCATTATATTTGTACCTATTATAGCAACGTTGTACCTGTTCAACCATCATATATCCAAATAAAATAGAGATAATTTAAATATACGTTTAAAAAAATATGCATCACGATATAATCCAAATATAATTCAAATATAACAACTTAAAACAATTCAATTCAAATAATGTCACTACATGTCTGGGGTAGGTCTGAGGAGGTGAGTAGGCCACATGATATACTAATTAATACACCCAGCAATATGCATCATGCTGCATTGTTCGCGCAACCACAATGGGGAGTTCTCTCCTTCTCGGGTATCACATGCATGATGAGCACCTTAGCCTCGATGTCTTGAAGCAAACGTCCATGAACTGGCATACCTTGGACGGTATTTGGGTCCTTCAACCCCCGCCTTATACATTGTCCATCAAATATGTCCCGTATAAACACGCTCAGTGAACCAAGTGTCGATATCGATCGGTCGAAGGTAGCCAAATAGGGGACTGGATCATCAGAATCCGCACGTGTCGGAGATGAATTAGCGAGGTCCACATCCTCGTCCTCCTGCACCTCCTCATCCACCACCACCTTCTCCTTATCTTTCCCCTTACGATTTTTTCCCAACGAACTCTTCATGAATGAGAACATAACTTTGACCGTCGCCTCCAAACGGGACAGCTTCGCATCATGCGAGTCGACCGTTCGAGCCAAACACATAAGAGACAAAGGTTTTTAAAGTGGTTCGACTATGAATAAAGCCTACGTCCACTTTTATTTTATTCCCAGGGGTTTACAATATCACAATATGGTGTAGAGAGAGAAAGGATGTGTATCTTGTGTATGGTGTTTCTTAGTTTTCTCCCACCGTTCCCCCTTTTTGGCTAAGGGAATACATGTATTTATAGTGATGGGAGATAAAGAGATACAATGTATTTATACATTCAGACATTTATGTCTACATACAATGAATCTAATTGTTGGCCTTATATGATGGTTGATCCTCCTTGAATTGCTTGGTATGCTATGTGTTGTCATCTATTAATACAGTATAAATGTACATTAAGGCTCATTAAATGCGTTGTCATCTTCATTAATGCACATTAAATGCATAGTTATCCTTTGATCTTCCTGGTTGGTATGCCGACCAACTCTCCTCGGGTGCCGACCAACTCTCCTCGGGTGACGAATATTGCCACGTAGGATGACATGTGTCCTTTTGTGATTGGTCCTCGTAGATGGAGAATTTTTTGCGTCAACAGTAATTAACAAAAAGTAAACTATCGGATTACTTATAATTGTGGATGCGACAATCGGGGACACCTCCCTACCCTTCCCCTTCTTCATGAATAGACACATAAGTATCGAGCCTATGTGGCATACCCACAGGGACACTCCCCATCCCCTGAAATAAAATAATGCAAAATTAGTATCGGCCCCGCAAAGTAAAATAATGCAGAATAACATATTTCTGTAATTATAGAAAAATTAAATCTTAACATCATCCTATGCTCCACCTCGACGTAAGACGTCTGGCCGGAGTAGTAAACGTCTGTCTTTTTCGCCCGATTTTCCCTCCCCGATTGGCAAGATTCCAATTGTCGCTCCTTGATCTCATTGTCACGCATTCGGATAACAGAGCCTCGAGTCTTCCCAAAGTACCGGGTCCGCATATTTTTCTTCCATATCTTGGGTTACTCCTTTAACTGCTCCAAGACGGAATCGCGTAGCTTTGGATCCAGGCTGAATTGTTCCTGTCCAACAAATACAATGTTAGTTATGAATAAATATAAATATAAATATTAAATGAAATTGAAATTGAAATTGAAATAAAAATTGAAATTGAAATATTCATATAAATATAAATTTAAATACATTACCTGTAGTGCCACCCAAATAGCTAACTTGAGCTCATTTGGCACCTCCCTTCAACTAGTATACCCCGGGCCGATAATAGTCTTTACCAGCTCGAGGGATCTCCATAATAGCCCCGTCTTGTTCTCGACGGTCATCCCCAATTTTCCCCATTTGGGGAGCCTAGGGGCCGAGGAGCCCTCGTCGCCTCCGTTACCACTGAGCCCAGACGACATCATCATAATCAGCATTATCATACACTGTGAAGGAGGGAGGTTGAGTGGTGTAACACCCCGCCTAATTAAATACCGGGTGGCCAGCCCCATACCAAATTCAAACAGAATATACAGTTGGCTCATTCTTAGCATCACTGTCGAAAACATTTACAACTCACCCAATACTCAATACTAATTTCCATGATATGATTCCATTCCCATATCATAACCCCGTATGTCCCATACCCTACGTTATAATTCTTCTTATACATTTCTCATTTATGAATTGTTTCTCATTAACATGAATCAAGATTTTCAATTGTTTAAGAATAAACAATCATTAACTTACTTCAATTCTTTTCTCAATTACACCGTATTTACAATTATCACACAGTAGATGACTTAACCACAATATAACCATTCATTCATTTAATTCATTATATATATATATATATATATATATATATATATATATATATATATATATATATATTCATATATAATACAGCACCCCGAGTCATAGCTGCGGTCCAATGCATTACTTTGCTATCATGTCCCAATATCTTTGGTCGCCGAATAGGAGACAAAAGGTTCGGTAAGGATACCTCGAACCACAAACAACAACACAATCATTGGAGGAGAACATAATTCTCATACCCATGGGTCACGCATATACCTACGTTCCCACAGTCAGCGGACTTATCAACTCCTCGATAAGTCTTTCATAGACCTATGTTCTCGAGTGACAAATCAAAGATCACATGGATTCATCAGGATATGATTGCCCTCACGCGCAAACCTCCCGTCGATAGTAAGTAAGCTAGGTATGTCATACACATAATCATTAATCAATCAAATAGGTATTATCATACCTATAATATACTATCAACAAGGTACATATATTACCCTTAGGTTATACGTAGCGTTATATCTCTTTAAATCCCACGTATTAAAATGTCATAACTTTACTTCTTAATTTAATTATCCACGAGCCTCACTCAATACTCAAGGTTCAAATAGGTTTTTCCTCAACGTATATTCAGTAAGAATCCATTAATATCCTACTGGTCCATATCGTCATAACTCCCAAATTACTATGAATTAAACTCTCCCTTTCATTAGGGTTAAAACCGATAGTTTCAAATCTCTTATAAACACCTCTTCTTTCACTTAGGATTAAACCCTCTTGTAAACTTAAGGATACCCAGGTATTATATTCAATCACCCCTACTGGTCCTATCTTTAATCCTCATACATACTAATTAAAATCCAACCATAGGATCTAGCAACCGAAATTCCTTTAAATTAATTATCATTATTCCAATCAATTAATTCCCAATTAAATTAATTCAAATCTTATCAAGGGCTCACTGATATTTTCTAAGTCCCATAATATCCAAATAATAATCACCAAAGATCCACAAAAGGTTTGTGAATAAGAATCAACATTTAAAAGAAACAACTATAGGAATTCTGGGGAGGTCGATCGATCGAAGGCATGGGGTCGATCGATCGATCCCTCCAGTAACAGCCCAGTTTTCTGCATTTCTGCAACTACGGGTTTCACCATTTTTATTCATTCTATCCTTCATATTAACATACAAAATGACTTATAATCCTTACTACATGATGTATTAACATATACAAATGATTTCTAATGATCTAAACATCCTAGAATCATCAAGAGATTGGATTAAAAAGCATGTTTATATCCTTATTTCCAGAAAATTATCTACATATCATCTTCAAGAACACATCAATGGTTTTCATAATTTCTTCAAGAGATTCATGACTATTTCGTGGATTATTATCAACCTACAACATGATTTTAATTCCTATATCATTTCAGTTTCCAGAAATCCATTTAATAACTCCATTATTTCTTCCAAACTTGAATAATCTTCTCTTATCATAACTATTCTAACATGGACAATATACAAACTTAAATTTCCATTATCAAACACTTGCCTTTACTGAAGGTCTGATCCTTTGGTATAGTATATCTCAGGTGGTTCTCCCTTTTTTGGTGAGCTTCCGGTGGTGGTTGGTGGTGGTGACGTTGGTCTTTGTTCTTCACCTTCCCAAATAAGCTTTTCCCTTCCCAAGCACCCTTTCACTCTCTCTAGGAAGGTGACTTCTCTAATTTGTGAAGAGGAGATGTATAACCCACGTACACTTAATCTACCAATACTTATAATAGGACAAAATCCGAAATCACTATTCATCCCCCCTAGAAAAATGACCAAAATGCCCTTTTGGGTTGTCTATTCATTTCCAAATGACCCGAGACTCAAAATTAACATCCAAATAGACTTTTCTGACTATTTCGAACCTTACGGACGTAACGACGCAGTCGAAATGACTATAAGATCGATAGAAAATAAATTTCCTTTTTAATAAATTAGTCTCGACACGTCCCATACCGCGTCTGACTAAAAATCCAAATTATCGAAATTATATCGCACCGTCATAATAATCACATCATATTCATATATTACCTAAATATCTTTAAGTAATATTCAGAATCATCCATTTTAATGTCCACAATCCGGATAAAACCCAAATGAATTAATTAATAATAAAAAATCCAATTAATCCATTAATTTAAAATATAACCCATTTTAAAAGTCATAAAAATTACGGGGTATTACAAGTGGGGCTAGGATCACTAGCCATACACTTTGATTGGTGCTTAGATTTCCAAATGGGTTGAAACCATTTGTTGATATAGCCAAACGAATGTTGCGCTGTTCTCGAGCAAAATTGAGATACTCATAATTCATCATCCTCCAAGTTGTAGAATCAATAGGATGACGCATGAGATTACCCCCTACTTCTGCCCTAGTATGCCAAGTCATTGCCTCCGTTATCCACAGTACTGTGAAAAATCGATTTAATCTAGGCCCAATGGGAAAATATTTCAACACTTTTTAAGGCACTTTTGAGCTTGTGCATTCCTTGCCAGTAGATTGGACATATCTAGGTTCATCGAATACGGGACAACGATCGAGATTTTCATACTCCTTTAGGTATAGTATGCAATCATACACACAAGCATGAATCGATTTATACTTCATTCCCAAACCTTTCAAACTGTTCGTCGTAACAGGATAGTTATTTGGAAGCGTATTCTCCTTGGGTAGTAAGCCCGATACCCAATTCAGAATTCATGTCACGCTATTGCCAGACAAACCGTACTATGTCTTCAAACTATGAAAACCGATCATGGCATGTAAAGTTATTTGATCTTTCTCACAACCAGAGTATAACGGTTGGGTCACCTTAAATTTTAAACTTTGGTAGTCATCGTCAAGGTTTATCGTGATATCTTCACGAGCACCTGAACCTTGTACATCATCAGTAACCTGATTCTCTACCATTTCATAAACTTCGTACGCATCATCAACTAAATCCTCTAACATATTATGATTTACTTTGTCCCCTTCTACATCTATCCTACTTGTTGAAGGTTGTTGTGAAGGTTGTTCGGGGACAAAAGGAACTTTCAATTCACCGTGAAAACTCCAAAATCGATAAATATCTTGCATACCCCATCTTAACAAATGTAGTTTAACTGTTTTCCACTCAAAAACCTTATCATTCTTACACCTAACACACGGACACGGAAACTCTTCATTATTACGACATCTCTTTGCGTATTTCACAAATTCATTAGCATCTCTGCGAAACGCATCCCCCATTCTATTTGTCTCACCCATCCACTCTTTGTATTTAGTATATCCCATCACAGCTACCACAACTAATCACCTATTAAAGGTAAGAAGTGTATATTCATGTATTAGTATAAACATAACTTAGATTTATAGAATGTTTCATTTAATTATGTCTTAGTTATGTTCGATTTTTAAATTCAGCATTCAAGACCGCTAAAGGGTGAGTGGTCCTATCCCATTCAAGACCGCATATTTCTGTAATACACTTAACATCTCATGCACATTGTTACGATTTGAGAAAAATTCGGCGGCATATCCCCGTAGTTCTCCAAGTACACGGCGTAGATTGATAAGTGTGAGTGTTATTTCAATTAATCAATTGAAATAACAGTCACACTTGTCAATCTAGTATGTTCCCAGAGAACATTAGGATACGACTGCAAAACTTCCTGCAAAAGTAACTACTTTAAGCCACTAAGAATATTATTATACAGATTATGCAGTCCCAAACTGTCTAAACGGGACAATTCGAGATATTTCATTACAGGGGTAATGACTCTCGAACGGGTCTAAGGGCTATTGAATGCGTACGCATGAGAACTAGAAGGCTAATATCTATGAGCACTATATGTAATTTCAAGTATGTTTCATTTAATTATCATATTATATATATATTGTTCGTGATACAAAGTAATTTTAAAAAAAAGTTGAAAAATCCCTCCCCCATATGGACAATAATTCAGTGGTCATGCCACTTCTAAACTTAACCAACCGAACATCGATCCACTATAATCCAACCGCAATAGCAACAACAAATGTGTATCCCGCACTCCTTTTAATTCATCTCCTCAATTAATTCATTTCATCAATTAAACTAACAATTAAAGTATACAATTATTAATTTACTAATTTACAATGAGGAGCAATCGTACTTGCATATGAAATGGGTACTAATTATTAATTTACTAAAAAAATTAATAACCAATCAATATTTAATCAATAAATTCTTTTACAAGGGGCACTACTTGCATATGAGGGGCAATATCTAATAAACCAATCAAAATTTGATTAAAAAAATTAAAAAGCACCACCACCCGCCCCATTTCCCCTGCCCCACCCCCACCCACCCACCCCTTCCCCCCACCACACACACACGCACATATACACACACACACGCACATACACACACACATGCACATATAGCCCCACCCCCTGCCACACCCCTTCCCACCCACCCCAGCCCACATATATACAAATGGAAGATAAATAGAGAGAGAAAGTGTACCAAAATCGTAGATAGAGAGAGAGTGCACTCGCTTAGAGAGAGAGAAATGGAGGGAATAGAAATCAGTGGGAAAAAATAAGAGGAAAGGGTTTTTTTACTGACAAATTTGTCACGGACCTATCATGGTCCTGGATCATGATAAGTTTATAAGGTTTGTCATGGTCGTTGACCGTGATAAGATCGTGACAACCGTAAATGTCATGATCTTGTCACAGTCATTGACCATGACAAATGTTTATCACGGTCATTGTCCGTGACAAGGCTGGCTGCTTGAAGGGTGCCAATTTGACCATTTTGGCATAGTGCATGAGTTATTTTATTATCGCAATCAAGCAAAAGAAGGACCAATTCAATAAAGGCTCGAAGAATTATTACCTTAAGGTTCATCTTGTCATATAGCGGCGAAAAGGAGATCGCCTAGGGGTTGAAGATACCAGAGTGGCCACTACCAACTGAGTAATAGAACAATTAAGAATACTTCATCTTGATTTAGTTCAATCAAAGAGGTTCTTACTCAAAGTCGCAAAAATGTTGGATAAAGAAGTCGATCAGGTCGTGGAATCCTTGAACTAGAATGTCGATATGTTTGCTTGGTAGCCCTACGATCTGTCAGACATTGATCCAGAAGTTACTTGTTACCAAATAAACATGGATTCTACTTGTCTTGTTAAGTAGAAGTCAGGGAAATCGTATTTGGAGAAAGTGAAAGTGGGAGGATAAAGTTTAAAAGATATCTCATGACAAATCCATCAAGGAGGTCCAACCCCCAAACTAGGTCTCTAATTTAGGGGTTATTCAAAACAAGAGTGGTAAATTGAGGGTTTACATGGGTTTTTATGACCTTAACAAATCTTTTTAAAAGGATAGACTTTCTTCGCCAAAGAATGATTAGTTAGTTAACTTAATAACCAAACATCAACAGATGGGTTTTATGGACGCCTAGTCTGGGTCCCATCAATTATCGTTAGTCAGCCCAAACTAGGAGAAGGATTTATTTATCACCATGATAGGAATTTACAACTATAAGGTAATGGAATTTGACCTTAACAACGCTGGGAAAACTTACAAGAGGTTGGTAACCAAGATGTTCAAATACTATATCAGCTCAACCATGGAAGTTTATATCGAAAAAATGTTTGTATAGAGCAAGATTGTCTCCATCCACATTAGAGACCTCTCCCTCACCTTTTAGATTCTCAAAATCTGCAAAATTAAGCTGAATGCATTGAAGTGTGCCTTTCGAGTAATCTCAATAAAGTTCTTTAGGTATATTGTCACACAGAGGGGATAAAATCTAATTTTGATGAGATCGAGGCTTTGTAGGAGATCAAATGTCCAACCATAGTCAGGTTGGTGCATGTGCCCATTAGGATGCTTTCAACACTTAATCAGTTCACATCCACATCATCAGATAAGTGTCAACACCTTTTTTAAGAATTAAAGCAATCTAACATGACCATATGGATGTAAGAATGTGATGAAGGAATGGAAAATATCAAAAAATATATTTGGGCTCCCCACCTTTATTATCGACGCAAATCAGTAATTGGTAGTTTCTCGACATGCCACCAGTGTGGTGTTAGTTTTCTAAGAAGATGGAGAGTAGTTGTGGGTTTATTACGTTGGTCACACTCTCCTTTAGATTGAGAGGAGATATATTCCCATTGAGATACTTGCCTTAGTTCTGGTAGTGTGATCTCGAAAGCTAATACATTATTTTGATGCACACTCCATGGTCGTCTTCACCTCATTCTTTCTCAAAGTGGTCTTGTAGAAGGTCGATCGTATCAACAGGATGACAAAGTGGTAACTAGAGTTAGCACGGTTTCACAACGACAATGAGCTATGGAAATTCATAAAAGGGAAGGTCTTGGTCGACTTCATTATAGAGTTATCATGCATCCAAGGAGAATAAGTCATTCAACCTAGACCACTATTGGAGATGTTTAACGTGAACCTTAGAGATCAATCCCTTAATAATTAAACTAACCATTTGTCCAATTGGATACTACTCATGGATGGGGGCTCTAATGAGCGGAGCACCGACATTGGAATCATCTTCGTCACTCCATAGGGGCCCTGATTGAGCAACTAGCCTAACTTGGGCTCAAGGGGTACAACGACGAAACTCAATGTGAGGTAATGAAAGTCAACTTTAAAAAAAATGATTGCATTGGAGGGTAAAGACAAATAAGAGAGTTTCAATCAATGGTCATATCTTTAAAGGAATATATTTAAGGATGAATAAAGGAATATATTTAAGGTCGATAAATAAAGGAATATATTTAAGGATTTTAGGTCGATATCAATTGAACAGCTATCGAGGAACTACAACAGTCATGTTGACACCCTAGCTACCTTAGCCTCAACTATTAATATTGACTTGAAAAGAATGATCGAAGTGGAATACAGTGACCGATCAAACATAGAGTAGCCAGAACTTGCTCACCATTTACCTTAAGAATGGAGATCTCCCATTACATAAAAAGGAATCGTGTAAATTAAAAGTTAAATTTGGCCCGGTTCTACCTTGATTTATAGGGTTGTCTTTATCGACGATCATTGACAGGACCTCTCCTCAAATGTGTTTATCCAGACCAGTGGTGGAGATTTGTAGGAAAATTCATAATAAAAGTTGTGGATATCATGCTAGAAGATGATCACTCACATATATTGTTATCTCATAGGTCTATTGGTATCACTTCATGTAAAATGACGCAATTCAATACATCCAAAAGTGCTACAAGTTCCAATATATCACCCTATCATTAGGTAGTCGACGGTTAACTTGAACCCCTTATTAGCCCTATAAATGAGTCGGGTCTGGACCATAAGTATAATGATCTAAATTCATTTAATAATTACTTAATCGGATTTGAGTCTTCGTCGGATCCATAATATTGAATCTAGATTTGAATCCATATCTAATCATATTGGATTGGGTCCAAATTTGAGTCCGGGATAGATATATACGTTTATATTAATATTTATTTTCTCTCACTTGTTTATTTTTTAATCTTAAATTAAAATATTTTGTAATGTATTGTAAAAAAATATTAGTATAAATAAAACATATATATTATTGAAAAACCTAACTTTGTACGTAAAGGGTTTAAATTTAATTAATTAATTAATTAACAAGTTAAAACACATTAAAAATCCTATTTAATTTGAACCAAATTTTAATTAACTGAATAAATTAATTTAAGTCCAAATTTCATGTAGTCCGTGATTTATAGCGAAACCAAATATAAAAAGCTATCACACAAGAACATACAAGATTTAGAGGGGAAACCTTCGTAGGAAAAAAACATTATCATACCCAACCCACACAAAGTCCACTAGTACCGAATGTTTTGAATACATGACTTATAAAATACTTAGACACAACTTAGATATACGACAACGATGACCGCCAAGATGCCTCTCCCTTACGTTCTTCTCCTTTACTTCTGCCCGTACTAGTGATGACTACTCCAATATAGGAAAACAGAAGCATAACTTGCAAGTCCTCGATATCCACCAATCTCGGTTGGTAAATTATGCTTATACGCAATCCTACATGCTAATGTTATATAATGTAGAAGATCACCTGGGATTTTTAAACTTAGAATCTAGTTTAATTTAACTCCGCCTGTGTCATGCTCAACTTCTTATATTTTTTTTACACTACCGGTCCCAAGCCCGGATAAAGGAGGAGGGTTGAGTTAGGTAGCTAACAGCCAGCGTAAAACTTTATCATATCCTTATGGACATGAATCCTATGAAAATACATGCTAATGCTAGGGCATTTCCCTTAAGCGATGTGTTGCGCCTGCCACCGGGTCTCTCGAAAAATAGGCAAGGGGCATTGCGCCTGCCACCGGGTGTTTCGAAAAATAGGCAAAGGGTGTCGCATCGGTGCCCAGATGTAACAATAAATACGCAAGGGTTCTCACAACAAGCTGGATGTGTGCGGATAAAGAAGCTAGTCTAGGATACTAGACTTAGGTTAGCAACTTGGAACATAGGGACTATGATAGGAAAATGGATGGAGTTGGTAGATACCATGATAAGAAGAAAAGTTAACATAGCTTGTTTACAAGAAACTAAATGGGTCGGTGAGAAAGCTAGAGAAATAGAAAATAGAGGATTTAAATTTTATTATACAGGAAAACATAGAAATAAGAACGGAGTTGGAATAATAGTAGATAAGAACTTTAAGGACGATATCGTAACCATTATTAGGAAAGGTGATAGACTTATACTTGTAAAATTGGTATTAGGTGAAAACATAATTAATATTGTTAGTACTTATGCACCTCAAGTAGGATTAGTTGAGCACAGTAAAGTACAATTTTGGGAAAAAATGGATGAACTAATTCAAGAAATACCGATAGGTGAGAAAATCTAAAAAGGGGGAGATTTTAATGGCCATTAAGGAGAAGATCGTGTAGGATATGAGACAGTGCATGGAGGATATGGTTTTAGAGATAGGAACGACGGGGGAGAGTCTATCTTAGATTTTGTGATGGCTTATGATTTTGTACTAGTAAATACATGTTTTAAAAAGAGGCTTGAACACTTAATAACTTATAAAAGTGGAACGCATAAGAGCCAAATAGATTTTTTCATTACTAGAAAAGGAGACTGATTAACGTGTAAAGATTGTATGGTTATCCCGAGAGAGAGCTTAACCTTACAACATAGGATAATGGTGTTGGATATAAATATTAAAAATCAATCACGAGTGCGAAAAGTGAAGATTAACCCGCGAACTAGGTGGTGGAACTTAAAAGGAGAGAAATTAGAACTATTTAAAGATAAATTATTAAATGAAACAACATGGAATACTGAAGAAGAGACTAACATAATGTGGAATAAGATGGCCACATGCATTAGGAGAATATCAAAAGAAATTCTTGGAGAATCAAAAGGCAAGGGGCCACAGTCTAAAGAAACTTAGTGGTGGAATGAAGAAGTACAAAATATAGTAAAAATTAAAAGGGAGTGCTTTAAAACATGGCAAACAAATAGATATGAAGAAAATTTTGAGAAATATAAATGGGCTAAAAAGGAAGTTAAGAAAGTGGTAAGAGATGCTAAGTTAAAAGCGTATGATGATCTTTATACAAACTTAGGTACACAATAAGGGGAAAAAAGTATTTATAAGCTTGCTAAACTTAGGGACAGGAAAACAACAGATTTTAATAACGTTATGTGTATCAGAAGTGATGATTCGAGAGTCCTAGTTAAAGATGATGAAATTATGGAAAGATGGAAAAACTACTTTGAGAGGTTATTAAATGGAGATAATGGGAGTAGATTAGATATAGAGGAACTTAGGAAGACTCGAGAAAATATATTTTTCCGCAAAATTAGGACAACAGAGGTCAGAATTGCTCTAAAAAAGATGAAAACATGGAAGGCTTTAGGACCAGATGATATCCCTATTGAGGTTTGGCAGTGTTTAGGGGAGGATGGAGTATCATGACTTACAAAATTATTCAATATAATTTTAATGACTAATAGGATGGCCGATGAATGGAGAAAGAGTGTTTTAGTACCTATTTATAAAAATAAAGGGGACATACAAATTTGTTCAAATTATCGTGGTATTAAGTTAATGAGTCATACAATGAAACTTTAGGAGAGAGTGATTGAATATAGATTGAGATTAAAGACAACAGTATCTGAGAATAAATTTGAGTTTATGCCTGGGAGGTCAACAATGAAAGCAATCTATTTATTGAGGAGATTAATGGAGAGGTATAGGGAGAAAAAAAAGGATTTTCATATGATTTTTATAGATTTGGAGAAGGCGTATGATAGGATACCCAGAGATATAATATGGTGGGTTCTATATAAAAGAGGAGTGACTCGCAGATATATTAATGTGATCAAGGATATGTATGATGGTGCGATGACTACAGTAAGAACATCAGCCGGAGAAAGTAATGAATTTTCAATTACGGTAGGTCTACACCAAGGTTCAGCATTAAGTCCTTATCTCCTTGCGCTTGTTATGGATGAGTTGACTGGACAAATACAATATGAGGTGCCATGGTGTATGCTATTTACAGATGATATTGTTTTAGTGGATGAGACTAAAACAGGGATTAATGCTAGGTTGGAATTGTGGAGAGAAACTTTAGAAATAAGAGGATTTAAAATAAGCAGAACTAAAACAGAATATGTGGAGTGCAATTTTAGTAGTAATAGGAGGACAGATGGAGATGTGGTGAAGTTTGAGGGTCAAGAGATACCTAGAAACGATCATTTTCGTTATTTAGGATCGATTATTCAAAAGATGGAGATATTGGTGATGATGTTACCCATAGGATTAGAGCAGGCTGGGTTAAGTGGAGAAGTGCTACCGACGTTTTGTGTGATAGGCGTATACCTTTGAAGTTAAAAGGTAAATATTATAGGACGGCCATTAGATCCGCCATGTTATATGGGACAGAGTGTTGGGCAACCAAAAAAAAATGTACAAAAAATGAGTGTGGCGAAGATGCGAATGCTAAGATGGATTTGTGGTAAAACTCGAAACGATAAAATTAAAAATGAACACATTCGTGAAACGGTAAAAGCAGCTCCTATAGAAGATAAATTGAGAGAAAATCGACTTAAATGGTTTGGACATATCAAGCGTAGACCAATGGATGCTCCTGTAAGGAAGAGTGATTTAGTTAGTATCAATTGTAACACAAGGGGTAGAGGTAGGCCTAAATTGACTTGGTGGGATATTATAAAAAAGGACATGATGTCATGTGGTTTAACCGAAGATATTGCACTAGACATAATGGAATGGAAAAATAGGATTCATGTAGGCGACCCTAAATAATTGGGAAAAGGCTTTGTTGAGTTGAGTTCAGAGTCTAGTTTAATTTCATAAAGTTGACGGGCTCTTTGAAATGGAAAAATTCTTTGCAAAACCAAATTATGGTTTTGAGAAAATTGGGTTTCGTCAATTAAAATATGAGTCTAAATGTTTTTAAATAGTTTTAAACTAAAATAGATCCATTCAAGCACATTTTCCAAGACAAACTCTCTCGTTCAAACCAAGGAGCCCTCGTTCGAACAAGAGCTTTCTATCGAGGGTCATTTTTTTTATAGTCAGTGAGCCTTCACTCAAAACATCTTTGATTCAAGGGTTCCTCATTTGAAGACTGACTTTAATTGAGGCCTTCTACCTAAAAAAAAGTCCCTCGATCGATACAGTTTCGATCAAGGGAGACCTCGTTCGAACGAGATCCCTTCAAAAAGATCCTTGACTAAATCTTTATTGAAAATGTGTAAACATTTTCCAAAAAATGAGTTTTCATATTAAAATAAACTATAAGAAATTATAAAAATTGGAAAAATCTTTACCTTTACCAAATCTTCGTTATGCAATGTTGTTGTCCAATTCGATTGGGTAATCTCAGTTATGATGCCTTTGTCTCTTGACCTCATATGATGTAGCTTTATAATTCAATAGACTAGATATAACAATGACTATGATGATGTCTAAATCATGCATGATGATTCATCCCGGATGAGAGTAACACATAGGTGTATAATAATTAAGCAATTAACATATAATTAAGAAGAAGAAATGAGAGATAGAGAGATAGAGAGATTAACACGAAGATATATGTGGTTCAACCCTTGGCCTACATCCACAGTGCAAAGTGTAGTTGTGTTTCACTAGATTGGGCATAAATGCCATTAATGAGTACAATTTAAGCTCTATCTACAATTATTTTGACAGAGTAATAATTTAAGTATTTGAGATTATTCCCTATGAAGAAGATGAAGAGGATATATGGGTACAGTGTCTCCTCTAGCATGCAACACACGCCTGGTTGGTATGAGAGCTTATGAGAGAGTGCCAGTTTTCCATTATCAGAGTGAGGTAATTATGTTGGAGATTACCTCACATGGGTGAGTAATCCTTGATAACGGATTCGTGTAAGAATGACAAGATACCCCTGTCATGTTTTTCATATTCTATCGAGAGCGTCCGTGGAAGAGGGAAGTATCGTCCGAGATGACACTGGGTATCTCATCTAGGCCGAGAGTCTGTCTGGTGCATGATATAATTCTTGTTGCCAAGGCGAGATAGGATAGTCGTTTATGCCGACACACCTACCCCTAGCTCTTGCGCCTAACGCCTTGTACCTTGGGTGTCATCTGAGGCTAATATCTTCCTGCTGGTATTGATGGAGTGATTGGTCATCTACAAAATAAGATTTAAACTGGTTGATACTTGGAGTGTCATCTGGATGAGACTATATATATGTATATCAATTACCCTAAACCTTAGCATTCTGCATAAGTAGGAGGATGAGGTTTAAAACTTGGTCCCCATTGGTCCCTAGATGATATTGCTATATGTTTTTTCTTGTCCATTGTCTAGTGTACGGCCGACACCTTCAGGGCTTAGTTGTTCGTGAGCTATCAATTGGATCTCTAGGGCACAATGGTCATCTTGTCATACGTAATGGTTAAATCAACCCTTGTCCTTTTGCATCCCTTCCATTATGAGACATCGCCCCTTGTCCTTTCGCATCCCTTCCATTATGAGACACTTGCCACCTGTTAGGTATCCCTTGGCTATGTTAGAAGTGGTGTGATTCTCGAGAATTTGGTGCGACATTCCAAGCGCGCATCCATTTATGGTTCCCCGTGCCTAAAAACATGTAACCCATAATTACCACTTACTCTTTTCAAAAAATCTCATTTAGGAAAAAATTCCCTCCACCTTGGCATTTTCACAAAACCTTCAACTAGAGTTAACTCGTCTCTTTCTCTCTCTAGAACTCCATTTTTCCTACCTCCACTATTCATTTTTCAGCATCTCTTACGTTTTTCGGTCATTTACTCTTTGAGGTATACCTCTTTTGGCATTTCCTTTTTATATTACATCTTTGTTTGTTTTAAACTTTAGTTTTTTGCTTTTGTACCTCCTTTTATGGTGGCATTGGGCGAATTTGATATCATCTATCAGTTGAGAAGTGCAATTAAGGGTCACATTATGGCAGATTTGGTTGCAGAGTTCACTTGGGAATCAACATAAGAGATGGAGATTGAAAAGAAAGTGGAAAACTCAGAACAAGTTGAGAGCTTGGAGCAAGAAAAGGTTGAAAATGCGAAATACGACACTACAATTGAAGGCCTAAAACCATATTTTCTGTTAAAGAAGGGTCTCCTCGGCGAGGGGCCATTATTATTTGAGATGCCCATTTGGAATCTATTTGTTGACGCCTCGTCCCGTGCAACTGGAATTAGGGCGTCATGTGCATCCCTGGAGGTCCATTTTCTTAGAGGGCATTATTCCATAATGCTAGAGTGCCTCCACCAACAATGGGTAAAAGGGGAAACACCCCACCCCACCGGGATTATTACGATGGTATACATCGCGATAAGACCAAGAACATGTCATAGAGGTTCGCATCCTCATGGGAAACACTGATCTTGACGTTCTTAGGGATATTGTACATGGTACAAGAATATTTGAAATCAATTTCTGATGAAACATCATACTTCCTCAATCGTTTAATCATTGTGATTTTTGAAGAGAGGAAGAAAATTATTTTTGAAAAAGATGGAGTCTTGAAGAATTTGCATCGAAAATTCTAAGAAAATGTCAAAAGGAAAGATGAGAAGTGAAGTACCTGTTAAAAAATGGAAGAAGAAAGGGGTCAAGTTAAATCATACCCCTTATAATCTTTTACAGTCAAAAGCAGTAAAGTGGCATTGCCTCGTTAAGAGTTTTGGTCACTCACACCCTTAGGGCACGCGGTTCACATGAAATCTTGACCTATAAGAGCATCAAAATGGCTCACGTAACCCTAAACCTAGGGATTGCGTGAAAAGATAGGATGAGATTAAAAAAAAGGTCATCATCGGGGCACATGATTCAATAATAGGATGGGATTAAAAAAAAGGTCATCATTGGGGCACACGATTCAATAAAATTGGCTAGAGCAAAGCCCAAAATGGCATAACCAAATGATTGTTTAGCCAATGATAGATTTCGCGTCATAGAATGAATCAAGGAACTAAGGACATTTCCAATACCAATAGTAGCTCTCGCTGAAGCAATTACAGTAGCTCCAACACCCATTGATATTGAACCTCCTAACCCTCATGATTGTGTTGCCACCATGAATAAGTGGAACATGTGTAGCAAAGCTCCACCACAAAATGTATGTGGGTTAAACATTAATAACACAGTCAAGCCGACTTGGTCTAAAGATCATCCATCCTAAGGGAAATGGAGCCACCTTGGCCCACTTAGACGGACACATAGCAAGAACTCCCCAAAGTACCCCTAGATCAAGTCGATGACATGACATTCGAATAACTTTGAATCATGTTTATTAACAAGATTGCCCTATCCAGCTCAAATGCATCAGAGACAATCAACTCAAAGAGAGGCCGACCATAATTAAGCAGAATCTCTTCATCGTTATAACTAGAGATGACTCATTATTTGTATAAAGAAGACCCCCATCACGAAGGGGGATCAAGTTGGGAACAACCAGCTTACACACAACATCTTGTACTCACAGCTTGGACTCTCAGCTAACAAATCTAGCGATATAAGTCGATTTTTTTTTGTAATGACATAACTCTCTCCTTTTTATTCGTGGACGTAGGCAATGTCGACTTGCTGAGACACGCCATAATATGTCAATTTATTTTCCTACATAGCACTTTAGGCTTGGTTTGCTAATTAACATTATTGTAGATTCGGTTTTTTTTATTTTTGGGCAACAATATAAAAGTTCAACTTTACTCTTTTTTTTTTATAGAACCCTTTGAGGAGTCAATCCGGCTATTATCATTATTGAAACACATTCCTCATTTATTATATAGATGATCTAAGGGTCCATTTAATTGGCATGAAATTATATTTCATAAAAAAATAGTAATTTTAATTCATTTAACACTTTTGCCGTGCTTGATTTTAAATACATTCTATACAAACAATGGCTATAAATACGAAAAGTATTCCATAATTTTACAATTTTTCATAGAAAATATTTCTTACCCAAATCCAAAGAATTAATTTCCATTTAAAAAATTCAAAAGATCATGTCACTCATTTAACTTTTTCCACTTCTTTTGCAACTTCACATGAAAATAAACTAATTTTTTATTATTCTCTAACTTTATTATCAATCACACCCTAAATAAAATCTCTCCAGCCATGGGGAAAAAACCCCTACATTTCATGGCTGAATCAGGGTCAATATAAGCATCTCTATCTATTGCAATTATTGACCAACATAATTTAAGGACAGAACAGCCCATATTATCATATAATGAAGTCAACACGTATTATTGCATCTTTGACTTGTGCGATTACCCTTCAATGCGTTCATCTCCTCTTACAGAACATGCCCACTTGTGTCCATAACAAACAACATGATAACCTATAGATCCACCAAATTTCATATATAGCCCTCTATTTACAGACAATGGCACGCAAAAGACAAGGTTTCATCTCTCAATCCATCTCACTATCATTCCAAGTATTTACTTAATCCTAAAATAAGAGAATGCAAAGCTATTTAAAAGGCCCCAAATACATGGTGTCCATCATCAATATATGCCATGACATCACTAATTTAACTAACTCTATTCTAGAATATTCCTAATGAATATTCATTTATTCTAATCATATTGAAAAAAAAAATCAAAATTATAGTAACTCTGTCCCAAATTAATAGTCGTCATTTAAAAACGATGTTTTTTAAAAATTTACTCTATCAATGGCCAAGATCAAGACTTGTCCACTATCATTGAATTTGATTCGTTGATTACGTCCAAAAAAGGAAAGTGATGATTAATTTGGGCCAATCCAAAAAAGAAAAAGATCTATTAATTTGGA
The DNA here is from genome assembly GCA_949130495.1 of Sambucus nigra. Taxonomy (NCBI): domain Eukaryota; kingdom Viridiplantae; phylum Streptophyta; class Magnoliopsida; order Dipsacales; family Adoxaceae; genus Sambucus; species Sambucus nigra. The sequence continues at coordinate 213,207,289 of OX422214.1, read as the reverse complement.
ACGAAACAAATATAAAAAGGGTACAATACTTGCACATCGGAATAATATTAGATTTTTAGCCAATTACGAATAAACAACTGTAGTGTTATTGCAGTGTACATATGTAATGTAACCAACCAAGCATCTTGGTCCAGTGGTATAAGGTTGCCACTACGACAGTCTTGGGAGTGGATTGAGTTTGGTCTCTTGTTCGATCCCTGACACTGTCAAAATAATACTTTGCCAGCGGAAGCCACGAACAGCGAATGGTGATTAGTCGAGGTGCGCGTAAGCTGCCTGGACACCTCATGGTATGCTATCAAAAATAAATGTAATGTAACCCCATGACATGAAAAAAGATTCAAGTCAGCGACATGAATCAAAAAACTAATTACCTAAGCGGTATCAGAAAGCTAAGAAAATTATTAACTTGGGTAAAAAAATATACTAGGAGCTCCAGTTTGAGTACATTGCAACAAAAATAATATTTAAAAAAAGGAAAGCCTCATAAACAAAAATCTAAAAAGACTAATGCAATACCTGACACGTATATATATATATAGGGAGAGGTTCACAAGTGGACCAAAAGAATGGACTTTTTAATGGACCTTAACAAAAAACACATAATAACACATTAATTTTAATTCCTATAGTGTAATTGGTCCGCGCCAGCGGCACCAAATACGCGTGTCGATCGATCCCCCACCCCCCACACGCCCCCCACCCACCCTACCCACGCCCACCCTCCCACCCCCACCCCCATGGCAGCCCTGCTGTCATAAGGGCTGCCACAAGGGCTGCTATGGTGATAGTGGTGGTTGGGGGGTGGGGGTGGGTGGGGGGTGGGGTGGGGGGTTAGTGGGGTGAAGGTATGGTCTCGGGTGCCGCTGGCGCGGACCAATTAAACTATAGGAATTAAAATTAATGTGTTATTATGTGTTTTTTGTTAAGGTCCATTAAAAAATCCATTCTTTTGATCCACTTGTGAACCTCTCCCTATATATATATATATATAGAGAGAGAGAGAGAGAGAGAGAGAGAGAGAGAGATGAGCTGATATATTTCTTAATTTCAATTTCCAATTATACAACTATAATGTCCATCTCTTGGACACTTCCTTTTATGGTTGAGCACAAATACAAATGACTACAATCTAAGATATCAATTGGGCTTACATCTTATATTCATATATCACAAGAAATTTAGGGGGGGTATAAAATCAAACTGGAATGAAAAATCTCCAAGCTAACAAGAAAATGTTATGAAGGCTTAAATGTAACTGGAGTCGCCCAAAAGTAAATCAAACATGTCACCAGGAGTCAAAAGAGTTGTCCCACCAAGAATCAATTCTATATCAGGTCTGCCGCTTTCAGTTAATGCTTCCTGAACTTCACGTACCTTGTGATACAATAAAAGGACAATGTGCCATCAAATTTCTCAAGAAAGACTAAAGATATATTCTCAGTTTTTTTTAAAAGAAGTTTAGATGAGAATAAATATCAATTAAACTTATATATTAATTAAAGGAAAAAAAATGAGCTACTTAACTGGGGGGGGGGGGGGGGGGGGGGGTCCTATTTTATGGGAGACTATCCCAAATGGAATTTGAAGCCTTCATTGGTAAAATGGTTTATAAGAGGTTGGAATGGAATGGGAGAATGGAGGATCTTTTTTGGTCATGCTTTTAATATTATTTCCTACTTTTTACAAGACAAATCTAGTTAGAGTGTGGTTGACACACCCTCTTATAAAGAAACAATTAATTATTAGTCCCTTGGAGCCAAGTGCATTTTTTATTTAGTCCACCTTATTTTTTTATGTTCCAAAAACTCCATCTACTTTTTTTGTGAAAAGGTTTTATGTTTTAGGGTTTAGAATTTTATAGGGTCATAATTTTTTTTGTCTAGGGTTTATTTTATTATTTTTATTCCTTTTTAGGGTTTAGGGATTAAAATAAGAGGAGAGTGTGTTTGTGTGTTCTATATATGGTGAGTGACTTCTTTTAGAAAAAACATTCGGACTAAACATAAACTGAAAAAATGTCGAGGGACTATTTGTCAAATGACACTTTTAGAAATCTAGTCTTTTGTAGTAGAACAGGAAAACACATGTTATTAACTAGACATGCCAATGAGTCATGTGGTGTCAGTTTTTTGTTGTGTTTAAGTAGTGTCGTGTGAAGATTGGCTCCACGAAATAGCCGGCCTATTCATTATCGTCTATAGTTGGTTTCGTGTCGTGCCAGGTTTGTGTCATTTTTAAACTGTGTATTCATGATTTTTTGTGGGTTCTTTCGTGCATAGGCAGGTTCGTTTCACCCATTTGTGTAATCGTGTCTAGTGGGTCAACTCAATAACAACCCAAACCCATTGAGGGTAAACCCAAACCTTGCTAACTTTGCATGTGCAAGTCTAACACAGGTCGTGTAAAAAATTGTCAGGTCTATTTGAAATCAGAGAGTGAAAAGAGAGAATAAAGTAAGAAAGGTTCCGAACCTCAACAGCACTGATGCCTCCAATAACAAAAACTAAAATAACATTTTGATCGGCAAGACTTGGTTTTGCCTGCAAAATTTGAAACAAAAGTTCAGCATAATCAGCTCATCATATAAAGACATTTAAGATACTGGATTACATTTACCTGTCCAAGCCCAAACCTCCCAAATCCGCTTTTAAAAAGTCGACCAACAGTTGAAGAATGGTACTCCAAACCAGGTACCTCATACTTGCCTAAAACCCTAGTTAAAAGTTTATATAGTAACCCTTTACTTGAATAGGGATCACCACCATAGTTAGTTTCCGAACCCAATGGACCTTCTCTTGAAGATATGTTTCTCTTCACACTTGATAACTTATGAAGAAATTTGAAAAGATTATCAACCCGATCACGCAAATTCAACTTCAGCTGCATATCACCATACGCTTGCTCTTTATTGTTATTTTTCTCCGCGTCTTCATCGCCCCAGTTACCCCACTGATCATCGTCAAAATCATCGCTTTGAAATTGATCCGAATATTCTTCCTTCAATTCCTCTAATTTGTTCTTCCTTAAATTTGCTTCAAGCTCTTCTGTTAGGCCATGAAGAAACTTAAGTTTTGAAACTTCGGGATTCTCAAGAACAGCATCCACAATAGCTTCTTTCAAGAAGTGCTCCTCTTGCCAAGAGAAAGGTCCAACAGACCCAGCTGAAGGAAAATATTCACCCGCCAATATATATCCAGTAACCGTAAGGAGCAAAGCATCTTGAAAAGAGAGCAGACCCTGTGCAGGCACCTTTTTCCCATTCTTCAGTTCTGGTAATCTCACTAAAGTGCTCTTGTTGACAAGATCACTGATTTGAGCGGCGAGGCTCTGGCTTGTGTCTCCAGCGCTTACATTCAACATTTTTTCAGCACTAATAAATGCATCCCACCTGGCAGAGTATGATTCATCCATAGCATATAACGTGGCTGCTGCAAGCTGGATAATTCCTTTGTTTCTCATTAAAGATGACTGGCTTTTCGCCAGTGCTTTAATCATAGGTTGCAATTCCGATTTTGCAGCATAACCAGGACGAATTTTTGACTTCGCAGTTAGGTTTTCTTGGTGTAAAGCTTCTTGAAGCCACTTCTTGATCAGTATAGTCCCATCTTTTGTTCTTCTATCTAGTATGGCTTCCAAGTATGGTGTTCCATTAAAACTTTCAGTGGAGACAAGGGACCCATTAAGTAGCTCACTATTGGAAGAAATAGATTTTTCAGCATGAAGTTTAGTATTGAGATTAATTAACTCGGTGATTTGAGAAGCCGAGTCACTAGAATTCCATCCCTGTAGAAAAGCTTCAACACTTTCTAACAGTCGAAAATTCTCTACTGTAGGATCTTCATCGTTGATAATCTTTGTTAGTGGTATCTGAACATCAAGAGGAGCACGTTTTAGCCTAGTGGGCCCGTGTTTGAATTGGGTTTGTGAGCCTTTAATCTGACTAGAGGATGGGTGGTCCCTACGAGGCAAGGATGAGAAGATACGATCCACAAGTGAATCTCCATGACAGCATGGGGTCAGAAGATCAAGTGTACGGTCAATGAGCAATAGACCAGCTGATCGTCTACGCCGACCAACGTTGTAAAGACTTGACATATCTGTCAAAAGCTTCCCAACTGATTTTGATACATCGCCAAGGGAAAATATTTCCACTTTCAGATCCATCTATATGTTTTAGAAAAAGAATTCAAGGTCATGCTACTAAATCAAAACTATAGTAATCAGCATGAATAAAACAATAAATTACATAGACTCGCTTTAGATCCTTTAAAATTAGGTTAAGGAAGATGGCCTTATATAGTAGTAAAATAAAAAATAAATAAAAACAAATTCAATCGAAGAAATGATCTCCATGGTGAGGAGATCATGTACAAATAATTTTATCAACAAATTAGAACCATTATTGAGCTCCTTTCCACCAAGTTTGGTTGATAATTATTTTTCTTTACTATTTTAAAAAATTTGTCCATTTTTAATGACTGTTAATAAGGACTGCTTAAGAGACGCTCACATATATAATAATAATATTATAATATTATAGCAATTCGTAATAACTGAACTCAGCACCAGGGTAAGGGGAATATGTCTGCAATCAAGCATCCATACCTTAGAAGCCAGATGATAAAGAAACTGTGCTGTAAGACTTGCTCCAGGAAGAGACTCCTCACCATCAGAAGGTGTCCCAGTACTTAATGGAGGCAACCCAGGGCTAACAGAATTCTCGTGTTGAGCCGATAAGCATGCTTCAGCAACTGATCCCTCTGAGGGTAAGACAAAGACTCGGGATGAAAAGGGACACAAAACCAAAGGAAAGTGATGCACAGAGACAACCAATTTTTGTCCTAAAGCTTCTTCATGAACTATTTGATCATCTTCGTAAGAATCTCTGGCACCTGAATGGGCATCAAAGTTAGAAATTTCTTCTAGACGGGGAGTGAGTTGTGACCACCCTTCATCTTCATGGATCACACTTTCCTTCATCTTGCTGTCTCCCAACGGTCTAGAATTCGTCTCACATCGCTTAATGAACTCCTCATAATCTTGGACAAGCAAAGATTCGTACTCACGAAAAGCATCTGGTCCTAGAGGTGAATCAGGATATGCTGAATGAGCTATCTGCAATAGGTAACACATTTAATCATGGTTTCAATACAGTGAGGAAAAATCACAGATATAGTTAGAAAACCTTCAAAACATTGATGCAATTATTGTGTACTAAGTTTAGACACCTTCGAAAACTGAAATTTAGAGAAAGGACCCTCTCTTAAATATTCTTAGTTGAGTGAACGACACTGAAGGTACCTGAACGGCATCTTAAAATTCTATTAGTTAAAAATGTCTATATTTTTTCAAAATTTCTGTTTGTCCAAACAAATTGTGAAAAATCCAAAAGAAAATCAGTAACATAGATGATGCTAAATATTCCCTTCTCGGAATAAAAGTGATTCCTTTATTCATAATGATCAAGTATTGATCTCAAAATATTACCTTGTGTGTGTGGGGGGGGGGGGGGGATGGGGGGATTTAAACTCTTGCCAACCTGACAAAGCATGGTCCAATTAGGATTTTATCCGAGAGATAGTGAACCCAGTTCTGGAAGTTATACCCCTAAAACCCACAGGCATCTCATTCAGGCATTTAAGAGAATCAACATGCAATTAATGCTAAAAACAAAAACTGATCTATATGAAAGCTTTTTTGTGATCATAGTTCCATCATCCATGAACGTGTCCAACAAGGCTAAATCAGCATTTTGAAATTCACGATCTGTTAGGTAACTCCAGTTCAATCTTAAAACACCATTTTGTTAAACGCACAACCATCTAAGCACACAAAGAAGCCGAAACACAAAGTGATAACAGTAGTGGATTGATGACAATCCATCTTGAATAAAACCACCACTGGAAGGGAGGAAGGGAAGAAAGATCGTACGTAGATCTAAGAAGAACCGGGGATTGGGAGTAGGTAATTTGAGAGAAAGAAATCAAGCTCTTTGGAGAAGTGGTTGTAGACATTTCCTTTAAAACAACTCTACTGGACTTTATCATTAGAAGCACATATGGGATTCACAATAATGGTTGGAAAGAAATAGGTAAGAATTCTCTTTGTAACCCACGGAAATCAATTTCTAAAGGCTTGAGTTTGTTTCATGGAAATATTGGGCTGATAATACGAGATGGGAGGAAATTTGATTTTGGGAGGATGAATGGATTGAGGATTCCAAAATTTGTCTCCTATTTCCAAGACTATCGTTTCACTATTTTTCCTCAAGTGAACATTTCCTCTTTGATGTTATGGAAGTATGGAACTCTCTTTTCAACTTTTCCTGGAACCTTATATTTAGACGAAACCTTTATGATTGAAACCAATAAATTCATTCTCCTTTTGGAATAATGGATGGGCCACCCATCTTGAAAGAATCTTATGATAAAAGTGCGTCACTGGTTTCATGGGGGCTTTTCTCACGTAGATGACCCCCTTCTTTTCCTACTTTTAGACCAAATAAAAGGATTTGGAAATGTGAAGTTCCTTCCCAAGTCCTAGTCTTTGCATGGATGGCCACACATAACAATGGGAATACTTGCGACTTGAAGCAAGACATGAGACAAAATTCCTTTTCGTCTCCATCATGGGGGATATTCTATGCAAACAAAGGTATGAAGATATTGATCATATCTTTCTACATTGTGATTTTTCAAGATTTTTGTGGGATAAAGTTTTATGTGGATGTTTGTGTCTATAATCCCCCAACCTAACACATGAACTTGGAATCATCAGACGGCAATGAGATTGGAGGGATATGGCGGCCGCGAAATGAGGAAAGATCTGGAACATTAAACGTGCAATAAATGTGAAACTCCGGTGGTAGGTCAACTCCATAAGCGCTTATCGGCATCCTCAGATAGAACAGAACAGGGAAAAAGCCCAAATTTTCACATCTATAGCTTGTGACCCTTATCTTGTTGTCTCTCTTTCGAAAGATAGACCATGACCAAATCCCCGTGTTAATATAAGACCTCGCAGCGATGGGTGTCCACGTACTGAGCGTACACCTTGCCATTATCGAGCCAACATACTCATCCAAAGCATATAATATCTCGGACACCGTCAAGCCCAAACATGAAGCTTCGGATAATCACTCCTGACTAAGACCAGTGACTCAATGCATTAGCTATCTGGCCTCCCCTGACCATGTCGTTAACTAATTTTCTTCCGAATGATGACAAAATTGAGTGACTTGTGATCAACATAATGAGAAACTCTCGATGGATGAGATACCTATGCTAGTGACGGATGGTTTGCAACACAGCGTAGAATTCAAGATTGACAACTCGTCCTAATTTATCCAACGGTACTCAACATTTGACACTCTATATATGCCATAATGGGTTCTACGATGGAACTAAAGCCGGTGACAGGGCGTGGAAGCTGCACATCTGGAGCGACATTGGTGGGAACTCATCAGTTGACAATAGCCTACATACTCATCGATGGAATTCAAAAGGTTCACCGATGGAACCACAACAGCGGGACTTGCGCAACTGGAGTCAAATATGGTGGGCTCATAGCAACTCAAGCACTTGCCGAATGTGATCCAAGTGCTCCTTAGAGCGACTGCAAATGAGAATATTAGCAAGGTATACTACTACGAACTAACTAGGAAAAAAAAGCACAACGTATAGGCTATTACCCTATCAATACAGGACAAAGGGCATAACTATCCACTCGTATAGAATGTCCTTTGTCTTCCACTAATCCCTGATTTCATGCGAATTGGATGATACCCACTCTGTAAATTCAGCTTAGAGAATGAGCAAGCTCGGCAAGGATTCATCTTATTTTATTCCTCTCCTCCTCCACCAATCTGGTCCCCTTCTTTATATCGGTGCTTGTTGCGAAGCTGAGGTCAAAAGGAACTTTGGGAAAGTCCCCAACTGGTCTTGACCAACCAACTGTCGAAATGCCCTTGCTTGGGTTAGCTCTTCGGGGGTTAAGTCTTTTGAAAAGCTTTTCTAAGGCCACCTTTCTTATTAAAGGCTTTGGTCCAACCTCTAATCAAGGCGTGGGAAACTTAACGTGATTTTATATATCACACTATTGTGGACTACCATCCTCCTTTGGTGTAAGGGCAGAAACAACGCAAGGAAACATGCTCTCGCGTTACAACCCACAATACACAAAGCAAAGACTTGCTACTGCAAGTCTACAACTCCTCATGTCCGGCCGTAACATGCAATAATGGGGAAAATTAGGCAATAGGGTGACCGAAACAAAATCAATCACATGCAGAATGTCATGCAAGGGTGCAATGGTGTCTACGGGGTGCAAGTATAGTCAAAGTTGTCAAGGATGACCCTCATGGCCGGTGGAACGTCCATCTTAGGGGTAGTTCATGGACTCATTAGGGCTGGAACATGAACCCTGCTCCCGTGCCTCAGAATTTGGAGGCGTCAACTCTATATAAGTGTTTGATCATCCATCGTAGACGGTGCCCCAATCTAATTGTCATGGCGAAAACTGTTGCAAATGGTACATTGGCGGGAGTCAGGTGGGTCCAGTGGTGTGTTACAGGGGATTCAAACCGTCAGCAAGGTTTTGGGGCAACCAACAAGATGGTACTCGGGGGCATTCCAAGGGGAATCGTAAACATCATCACCATCCACCTTGATGGGAGGGAAGTCATCAAATGCTAAGGGTAGGCGATGAGGTGGTAGCAGTTGGATCCAGTCACGAATCGTCTGTGGTCATGTCTAGCCTCGACCTAGAAATGGGAATGAAGGCGATGGATTCGTTGGAGGCATTCATCGAAAAGAAATACTTGCTTCGAATTTGACCAATTGAGATATCTAGAAACAATATTAGAGGTCCCTTTACCATTTTGTATAAATGGGCTATTATATTTATATAGATATGGTAAAGGGTGCATCTTTGTTTGTCTATTAGTTTTCGGTTCTTATATTCAGCGCAGGGTAGTTTGGTATGGCGTTGCCTAGGCGCAGGGTAGGCGCCTCGAAAGTTGACCAAGTGAAAAAAATTGTCGTATTAAAAAAAAATCCCAGTTTTGCATTGCACATCAAACGTACATTTTACTACAATAGCAAAACAATATATATAGAAATATATATTAAATTTAATATATATATATATATATATATATATATATATATATATATATATATATAAATTTATATATCACATGCATGGATGTTTCTGTGTATATATACAATGATTTTTTTGCATAATATTTTCAAGTGCTACTCAGTTTTATATCTACAATAGCACTATTTTTTAATTATTTTTTGTGTGTAATATTTCTATTGTTTGTTTTAGGGATCATAAATCAATTGCACGAAATATTTGTGTGTAATAGTGTTAGCAATCATTTATTTATGAATGGGACTTCAAAGAAATGTTAGTGATGTTAAAAGTGTAAGTCTTTAACAAGGTTCTAAAAGGCGCGAGGCGTGGTCGAGGCGTAGAGGTCAAGCCTCAAGCCTTAGGAGCCTAGGCGTCAAAAGGCGTTTTTCCTTTTTTTATTATTTTAATTATTCCAAGGCTAGTAATATAATAAAATAGTACATACCTTGAATTTTGAAAATATATTCATATGTTTGGTAGCCATCTTTCTCATATTCATGCTTCATCATAACCAATATTTGTCTACTAATCTTTTGTTTTTTTTTTAAAAAGTGTGCCTTAAGCCTTTTACCAATAATAAGGCGTAGGCGATGCGTTTCTCTCAAGCCTAGGTGGGCCTAGGCGGAGACTAGGCGGGCCTTTTAGAACAGAGGTCTTTAAAGTAATATTAGTTCAATGCATGTACAAATCAATTTTGGATATAAAATGCTACTTACGAATCGTAAATCAATATTAACTGTTAGTAACATAGATTTCAAAGTATACTTGGTCTGTAGAAAAAAAACAAAAAAAAAAACATCTAGGTGATGCCTAGGCCGGTGTCCCATGCCCACCCCGAACTTCACGCCTTTTAGAACCTTAATCACTGGAACTAGGGAGCTTGATCAATATCTTTCCCTTCCCTCCACAAGGACTACATCAAATGAGGGTGGCGACTGATCAACATAACCCTAAGGGGAGGGACAACTAACCGGGGGGGGGGGGGGGGGGGGGGGGGGGGGGGGGGGCACCAGGGCGGGGCTGCAATGGATAGGTAGGGTAAGGGTAAACTGGTCAGGCACAAGTGAGTCCGATGGAGTTTTGGTCCAGAGGTGGAAAAAAGAATGACCGGTAAGCGGCATAGGTGGGTGGTCGTAGGCCAAGGAAGTAACAGAGGTTGCGAAGACTATACAAGGGGTCGCATAGGCAACATTAGATCTGGTGGCGGACGGCGGCATGTATTGGGTGGCAGGGAGGGATCGGAATAGACCTCCGCTTGAGAACGGCGAGGCGACAGTATGTGGCCGGGGGCCGAGCAGCGGAGATCACCACCATTGACGGTGGGGCTACTGGTGGCAGCGGCCATACATGTGGGAACGAATGGAGTGAAAGGCGTGACCAATGCATTAATCGTCGCAAGTCAATTGACAACCTCCTCCACAAGGTCCCACATCTTTGGCATCATCGTTGTTTGTCGAAACTACGATCGAAATAGTATACCACTTTGAGTAAACACACAATTTATACTTAACTCTCATCAATATTGAATGATTACATGACTGGCCAAGAGCCTTATTTATTGTAAAAATTAACTAGAGACTAGAGACCTAAATCTAACAAATAACTAATAGATAATCATGAACTCTGTTGAGGAAATTAAAAAAGGAAAACCTAATTACCTACAACAAACTAAGAGATAATAAAAAAAATAACTAAAATAATAATAAAATGAAAATAAAGCTCTCCTCTCTCTCACTGCTAGGCGGAGGACAGCCCATTGTCGGGACCCGCACGTCATACCAGATCAACTAACTTATTAATGAGTTGCATATTATTTATACTCCATTTAGAGGCAGTTCAGTGTTCAACAAAAATTTTCTAATCATTAATATATAATATGTATACTTGAACTGGATAATGGGAAACAGTGTATTTCGTGCAAAATATGCATGGACTGAATTTACTTAATCAACAGTATATGGAGGATTAACACTAAAAGTATCCTATAAAGATGCCAGCTTGAAGATACGATTAAATCACAGTGGGCAATTCCATTTTAAGCATACATAGAGAAAATTGAAAAGAGATATGAATGATATTAATTAATAGTACAGAACCAAACAAATTAGCACCTCCGAAATAGATGTAAATATAGTGCAGCTGTGAACACTTCTATGTGTGCTCAGACAACGTAAAACATATCGATGCGCATCACTTAGAAGACGTGATGTGATGACCACAATTTTCTTCGCAGGACCAAATTTTGCATTCCAATCAACCACCTAGAGAAAAAAAAAGTAGATGAAGGAAATCAACACATGCCTGAGGTCCTACAATTATTGACATAATGATCTCAACACACAGAGCATATGATATGTCATATAACATTCTATAACTACTCTGATGTACATTGCCTCCAGCATTTGGTTCATCTTCTGTTCTAGGGAAAAGAGTAACCAAAACAAGGATTTAGGTTGGACTAAGATTAAGCAAAAAAGACAAGATCCCTTTTCGGTAAAAAGGTCGTACCCAATGCACAAGTCTCCCATTTAACTGCAAAATCTTAGAGAGACAGATGTCGGCTAGCCTTACCACCATATATGGAGAGGCTGTTCCCATGTCTCGAACCCGAGACCAACTGTAGCTTTGGCTTGCTGTATTCAGTCAATCTCGAAAGAACTCTATCGAAAAACTATTACCACAATTGACATTTCCACAGGTCTCAGATGCATTTCTTCTTTAGGGCTTTTAAGAGCGAATTGCAAGCACTGCGTTATTATTTATGGGTGTGGAACATCCACTTTTGAATTGTTGTGTAAATATCCATATTAGGGGTGATATAACATGTCAAACTAAGTGGTTTACAGGACAATAACATGATGAAACAGCTCTCACCGCGTCAAGAGAAGACATGCTTTCCAAATTGCAAACAGCACGTACTCCGAGTTCGAGTAACAGAGGGAATGCCCCAATAAATTGGAAACTCTCTGTGCACCCACCATCTAAATAAACAATAGCACCTTTAATGTCCTCTGATATCTGACAACACGAGGTAGAATTACAAACAAGGGTTGTCCAAGAAATGCATAAAATTAATTTATATTGAAGACAATTTATATGACCATACTACTGTATTCATAGTGTAAAAGAGATTACTTGTGTGATAGAATCCAGGCAACATTTGATCACATTAACCAAAGCCATTGGAAAGCTATTGCTTCAAATACCAAATTAGGTACAAATCTGAAACAAAAGTATAATTAACAAACAAATTGCAATACTTGTACAATTTCTGAAGAAAACACAAGGAAGTGAATGAATGGGTCTGGAAAATAATCACAGAGAAACTAAAAGAAGGGTTTGTATGAGAATACCTCAAATAGCCGGGAAAACTATAAAACCCAGGCAGAAGCTGTCCATACTGATTTGATCGATCTGTTGTCGCCTAGATATGGGAAGAGGATCACAAACAAAATAAAAGCTTGGGTTACTGGGATAATTTGGAAAATTCTATATGTAACCAGATTATTTCTAACTACACTATGCAATTTGGCAAAGGTCTTTCAATTTTGGGTTTTTGAAATAATCTTCTATTTTAACTTAAATCCCTCAAAGTTAAAAATTTAGACATAGCTTCCTAAAATTTAATACCTTCATTTTGTTTAATACGTTTTTACAGTCTAATCCATTGACTCGGCATTTTGGATGTTTTAATCGGGTCAAACAAATTTTAAACGATTAGGTCCATATAAATACCTTTTACGATATTTCATTTATTTTATTATCATTGACATAATCAACAATTGACAGCATTTTCAATAAGGTAGAATCTTCTCTTTCTTCCTTCCGCTTCTGTCAAACAGGTTCGTTCTTATAACACTCCGTACATTTAATGATTTTTAAATATTGGATTAATTAAATTAAATATGGAAAATTAATTGATCATTAATATGGATTAAAATAAATGTTAACTAGTGAGATAAGAGTTAGTACTTATTATAAGAATTATATTGAATATTACTGATTGAATAAAGTAATATATGATTGCGAATTTATGAGAATTGTCGCGAGTGAGAAATACGACAATTGATAATTATGGTAATTAAGTCGGGACATGCGTGTCAGTCGTGTCGTGACTAAATTATGGAAATAAAAAGTAAATTATTTTTAAGTAATCCAAATGGTCATTTCGAGTGCGCCAATATGTCCGGAATGGTCGAGATAGTCAGAAACACTACTCGAGGATTTAGTTTGAGTCCCGGGGTAATTTTAGGTCAAACCGGCATCCCGGGAGGGCATTTTGGTAATTTCTATTTTTGGGCTTTAATTACCTACGAAATTCGGAGAGGGGATATATCTGATACGTTAGGGAAGTTAGGGTTTTCATTCACAAAATCCAAGGGAGAGTCACAGGGGAAGAAGGAGAGCCAATTCTAGGAGGTTAAGGCCAAGAACCACCATCTTGCACCACCGAGACCACCACTGCGTAGATCGAAGAACGAGGATCGCAACCATACCAACTAGACCAGCGGATCAGACCTTCCTTTGAGAGGCAAATGTTTAATCTTGCGTACTTTGAGCAATAATATCACCCATGTTAGTATAGGTTGAAATTGAATATGTATTGTATATGATTTGGATGAAATTGAAAGATTTGGATCATAATATGGAATTGAAATTGATATGGGTATAGATGATAACCCACGAAATTGGATTAATATTGATGAATAATTATGGGATTTTAAGGTAGTTATTGAAGAAGATGACAAACTAGGGTTCTTAATGCTTATCCTAAAAATAAACCCAATTGATTGATGCCCTTCGATGAAATTGTAGTTCTTGAACATTAAGACTTGTTTAATTATGTTAATATAACATTTAGTATGTCTGAATTGGTGTTTGGGATGATTAAAATAAGGATTTGGGGTTAAAAATTGGAGAACTCCGTAAGAACACATATGTAGAATTTTTTATACATGTACGAGCGAATCGATTCGGTCCTAGTCGAATCAATTTGGCAAGGCGAATCGATTCAGACCAGGTCGAATCGATTCGGCTACCCAGTTTTAGCTAGTTTTCTCCTTTTGTTTATTATGGTTAGAAAATCATTTGAAATTTATTCTTGGGATTTGTTTTAATATACTTGGACTTATGTTAGAAGACCGGTAGGCCTAGGTGGGTATTAGGCTTGATCTCATAATGGCATATTTAGGGAGAAACGTAAATAGGTTAACGTGAGAGGATAACCTGATTTGGAAATTAATTCGAGTTACGAGAATTTGAGGACAATGATAATTTAGACCAGTAGGATATAGTGAGTCACCTACTAATCTTATGGGTAGAAAAAAAAGGGTACACTCTAAGTGGTGAGTAATACTCGAGAGCGTATGATAAAGAAGTGAATTTGTCATTCCATTAAACGTAGGATATTTGGGATAATGATATACTACGTATGAGACTTATGATATGGGACGTGAGTATACCTATATTTGTGTTATGAATATATAAAGGTGAGATGAATACCTATTATATGATTGGTTTATTATGTGTATGACATACCTACGATGCTTGCTATCGCGGGAGGTTTTGAAAGGAGACAGTCTCATCCTGATGAGCCCGCTATGGGGGGATTTTAGATTGTTTCCTCGGGACATAGAACAAAGGAACGACTTATCGGCGAGTTGATAAGTCAACGGTCATATGGGTGCGTAGGTATGTGCGTATCCCATAGGCTTGGAACTATGTTCGCCTCCAATATGTGTGATTTGTATTATACGGTTCGTGAGTGATTCCTAATCGGTAGTCCTTATTTAGTATGAGATATACTGGGACTGGATAGCAGTGTATACATGCATCGCAGCTGAGTCTAGGGGTGCCGTATTAGTATATATAATATATAGTGTTGAATATGTATATATGCTTGTGATATTATCTATTGTGTAAAATTTGTAGATAAGGAAGGTGATAAATTCTTAAGTAACTTAAGTATGGTAACACTTTAAGTTGTTGTGAAACTTTTATTCGGAATAATAAATGCAAGGACATTTAATAATAATAGTTTGTGGAAAATACGGGTTATTACTACGAGTGATAGTTAGAAAGTGGATGTCTATGTTATAGTTAAGTGATGACGATAACTATGATGGTTTAGAGGTACATTAGACGTGCATAATAGTTGAGATGTGAGAATCTCAAGTGAGTGTTCAAAAAGTTAACATGTGTATTATATTTTCTTTACTGCATTTTAAATACTTGTTAAACTGTTTTAAAATATTTTAAACTTGGGCTCTGACCCATCTCATGCAAAAACTCTTTTTCTTGTGAAATTATTTTTAGGTGTCCACGCATGGGGCGCCAAGCTTAGACTGTTGGATCTTTTGACGTGCTTCAGCTATTGTGGGAGTTGCAGGTCCTCGTATTTAGACACTTCCACATCTATGATCTCAGTTCTTTGATTTATTCATCTCAGTTAGGGCATGTGTCGCCCCTTTCCAGATATAATTATGTCCAATAGACATTGTACTTATTTCATTTCAGTATTTCAGTTTCAGTTGGATTTAGTATTATTACGATTGATGGTTTGGATTTTGTTTAACTGGGACGATTTTTCTAGTTTTATCGTGTTCAGTTAGATGGTGTTTTATTCATTATTTGTTAATTCATAGGAACGATGAATGTGTTAAATAATTTAAATTAATTAACATTAATTGTTGGGCAAAATGTTTTGACACTAGCTTAATTAATTATTAGGTGATTAATAAAAAAAATATTTTTCGATAGTGATGCTAAAAATTGAACCAACCGAATATTTTATTTTAAATTTCATAAAGGACTGATCACCATGTATTTAATTTGGCGGGGTGTCACAGTTTTCTCTAATAACTTAGGATCTTATGATTTATTTTTACTTCTGTTCAACCATTTTTTTTCTCTCAAAGAAAGAAGTTATCATTTTGTTCGAAGAAATCAATTTATTTCCCCTTTGTTTAACCTAGATTATCCTTTGCATTGATTCGATCATTTGTAAGTTTAATCATGTTATGAAGTAATATTTTGCATGTCGGTCAATTAAAATAAGTTGATGTATTTCTTTTGCATTAATTTGATTATTTGTAAGTTTATACCTGCTATGAACAAATGTTTTGCATGTCAATCAATTAAAATAGGTTGATATATTTGTTTTCAATTAATCAAATCATTGTAATTGTGTAAATCATGTGTTGAATTTACACAATTAAATCATTCGTTCAATATTTGAGTTAATTCAGCACATTATTTACACAATTACAATGATTTGATTAATTGACTTGAATATTGAATGAAGATTTATTTGTTTTTTTATAAATTTATTTTAATTTTATATGAATATATTTTGACTTTGTGTTATGATTTCGTAAGAGGTTGTGTATGTATATGTTTTGATTGTGTGTGTGTACACTTTATGTATATACATGTTGTTCATGTATATACCTCAAAGGATCATTGCAGTAAAGTACATGCAATTTGATATAAAGTACACGTGAATGTTGAATTTGATTAATTCTGATTTTTTCTTTTGACATTAATTTTTTACTTTGTTACTTTTAACTCATTACTTGATAGACTTGTCATCTATTAGATGGGTATGTGTTTGTGGGTCCGCACCAGTGACATTGACCAATCTCGATGTGTTACAATAGTAAGGTACTTAGTATATACATGTGCAAAAAATTACAATAAAGTACACACAATTTGATCTAAAGTACACGCGATTTTGTAGTGATTAATTCTCATTTATTTTTTTACATTAATTCTTCAGAATGTTAATGTGCATTTATTTTGTTGTTGTTGACTCATGCTTAATTGAGTAGTCATGTCTTTGTTGGCCATGTATTTATTGATCTGCACCAACGGCATTAATTAAACTTGAGCTTTAACAAGACCATTTTTCAGTTTTAATTTAATGCAAGTTATAATGGAAAGTTGTCGAATTTTTCGGTGTTGTTATTTGGATAATATTGCTTGCATTGAAATTTTTTGGAAGACAGCTCATTAGATTTCATATGCAATGAGTTATGTAGCAACTTTATGAATTTAAAAGCTGGATCTTTTTTTTTAAAGTACGATTTTGGTGATGAAAGTTGATTCATGTTGGTTTGTGATAAAGGTATTCGTTGTTTATTACAGTCTCAAGTGATTCTCAAATCTGATTTTATTTGGATATATGTCTTTGATTCAATAGCTTTGGCCACTAGCACAATTCACAAAATGGTTGAATGCACGTATAGAATTCATAAAACGGTTGACCTTAGTTATAAAAGTTGTGAGAGGGTTGAATGCAGTGGTACAAGTAGAGAAAGGGTAGACTATATATCATCATCCACTGCGAGTGATACTAGTAGTGGAGTTAAAAATGATGTTTATATTAGAGGTGTGGAGCCGATTACGTCAAAAGTTTATCTCTCCAATGATTGGAAGACATTTTAAAGGGGGTGTGGTTGAGTTTCGTGATAAGTTGCGAAAGTATGCTATTGAGGTTGGTTTCAAGTATATATATTTGAAGAATGATAAAACTCGGGTGATAGAAGAGTGTTCTAAAAGGAGTACAGAGAATTGCATGTGGCGAGTTCATGCTTCATTATCAACAGCAAATGGCTACTTTTATATAAGAAGGTTGAACAATTAGCATACTTGTAGGGGTGTATATCATAGTCCATCAAGTAGAATGATCGACTCCAAATTGGTTTCGACATTTCTTGGTGATGAGCTAAGGGATAAACCATTGTTGTGACCAATTGATGTAGTTAGAGATATGAAGAAGAACTGCGGTCTTGATATAAGTTATCATCATGCATGGCGTGGTAAAGATATGGCTGCTACTGAGTTGCATGGTGATGAGAAAGTTTCCTATGCATTAATGAATAATTATAGGGAACTTCTATTATAGTATAATCTAGGATCGCATTGCATTCTTGAAGTTGAACCAAAGAGTAAATTATTCAAAAGAATTTGTGTAATATTTGTAGGATCCATTGATGGATTTCAGTACTGCAGGCCTGTTTTGTTTCTTGATGGTGCCTTTTTGAAGAGCAGGTATCGTGGAACAATTTTTTCAGCAACAACAAGGAATGGAAACAATGGTAAATGTGAAGCATTGAAGTTTACTTTGCAATATTATGCCTTTATTTTGGAATCCTTTGCTTGTTCTTTCAACAGAATATAAAGTACACATGAAATTTATAAAGTACACCTATACGCGTTTACTTTATGTATTACACGTATACTTTGAGGTATGTTTTTGTTATACTCATATAATCCCAAAGTATACACATTATATAAAATAGTACACACGAATTTCTATGCTATGTCACGTGTGCTTTGTAATGTCATGCGTGTACTTAATGATTCCTTGTTTGTTTTGAGCCAATAGTGCAAAGTATACGCATATCATTACAAAGCACATGTGAAATCTTGTTTACATTTTGTGTACTTTGTAATGTTTTGCGTGTACTTTGTGATTCTTTATTTGGTATGGTCAAATGAAATAATAAATTACACCCATATATATTAAAGTACAAGCATAATATGTTTATACTTTACATTTATGTATCCTATCAGTACAAATATATTTCTTTCACTTATATAGCTTAGGTGTTTATTGGTTCACGTCAACGGCATCATTTTTTAAGTTCATCATAGAATTTGTATGTACTAATATATTTCATTATAATTTTAGGCCTTTATCCTCTTGCATATGCAGTTGTTGAGTCAGAGAAGAAGGATAATTGGATGTGGTTTCTCATTAATTTGCATGATGCAATAGCTCATCAAGATCGAAACATCACATTCATATCCGATTGGAACAATGGTCTTTTTGAAGGTGTTTCTAAGGTTTTTTCAATGCCTGCACATTCCTACTATATACATCATTTACAGGGAAATATAAAGAAGAAAATACAGGGGAGTGGAAACTTTCGAAAGAAGCTCGTTCAAGATTTCATGCGTTGTGCATATGCTATAACAATTGATGAATTTCATAAAAACATTGATGCCCTGAAGAAGGAAGGTGGACTTGTTGTCACTAATTGTCTTTGTAATTTGACTCCGAAGAATTGGTTTTGTGCATATTTCACTGGAAAACGTTATAGTGACATGTCATCAAGTGTTACGGAATCATTCAAGTCTTGGATCCTATAAGAAAGGCATTTACCGATAATTATTATGATGGACAAAATGAGGATCAAGATTATGAATTTTATTACAAAGAAACTTATTAAATCTGAAACATGGTCAAATGAGTTGTGTCCTCATTTTGATAAATTACTAACTGAAAATTGGAAAAAAAATAGACATTGGAATATTAGCTGGTCAAGTTCACATGTATTTGAAGTTCATTCAGATGTGCAGGCCACAGTTGACTTAGAATAAAGAATTTTCTCTTGTAAGAGTTGACAGCTACGATGCTTTCCATATTTTCATGTTGTTTTTGTTGTACGGAATTCTAAAAAAAATTGTACTCATCACCTATAGTTCCTTTTCCTGATTTGATGTCCCTAAATATTCCATTACCTGAAAATCCAGAAATCCTTCCTCCATTAACAAAGAGACCGACAGGGAGGCCAAGAAATAAGAGAATAAAATATGTTGGAGAGGTCATAATAGAGAAGTTATCTGCTCTAGGTATAGTAAAACGGGTCATTACATGTCCACTTGTAAAGAACCAATTTGATTCCTCTTAATATTGTTTAATTCATTCATTTTAAAAGTAGTTTTAAATAAAATCAATGAACATTCACATTTGAACAAATTATTGTAATTTTATTTTTGAGTGTTCATTTATGTATTATTGTTTAGAATGGGATCAACACAAAGTACACGCATATTTTTGTAAAATATCTCACATTGTAATGACCAAAACTATTTTATATACAAAAATCTCACATTGTAATGACCAAAACTATTTTATAAATGCATGTACTTTATGAAATATGCGTGTACTTTATGAAGTACATGCAAAATATATAAAGTACACGCATTTAGAAAATAGTTTTGGTCAGTATAATGTGTGTGTACTTTATAAAAATATGCGTGTACTTTAACAAATGTATAACTTATAATTTATATTTTGTCACTTTTATTTATGTAATATTGTATTTAGTTTAGATTTATTTTAAGGAAAAGTACTTTTAGATCCCTCACAAACAAATTTTAAACACTAAAGGATTTTTGAAAAATTTTAAACACTTAAGTCCACTAATTCTTTTCTTGTAAAAGTAAACGCTAGTGGCATAACACGTAGAACAAATAGTAAATTGTCCTTAAATATTTAAAAATTGTTACCAAGGAACCTAATTGTAAAATGCCCTTCATTTTATTCATTTTTGACATTTGGAAATGGGATCAACAGAAAGTACACGCATGTTTTTGTACAGTACACGCACATTATAATGACCAAAACCATTTTATCAATGCGTGTACTTTATGAAATATGCGTGTACTTTATTAAGTACACGTATAATATATAAAGTATATGCATTTAAAAAATAATTTTGGTGAGTACAATGTGCGTGTACTATATAAAAATATGCGTGTACTTTATATATTGTATAACTTATAACTTTTATTTGTCACTTTTATTTGTATATCATTGCATTTAGTTTAGATTTATTTTCTTTATTTTTGACATTATAATTTTTATTATTAATATTTGTCAAGGTTTTGCTTCTATTATATTATTTTTTAATATTTAATGAACAAGTCACTGATATTCTCACATTCCTACGTGTATTATGGTCCGTGCCGGCGGCATTAAACGGGTCATATAAATCAATTCATTCATTGTAACAGTAGTTTTAAATAAACTCAATGAACATTCAAATTTGAATAAATTATTGTTATTTACTATAGATTTATTTTATTAAATTTTGACATTGTAATTTCTATTATTAATTTTTTTAAATATTTTACTTCTATTATATTATTTTTTAATATTTAATGAACAAGTCACTCATATTTTCACATTCCTACGTGTATTATAGCCCGCATATAGAGAATCCATTTTATTACGTTTAAAATTGATCATTGCAGGTCTGCATGTAAAGAACTCATTCAATTGTTTTGAATAAAATGAATGTAATTTTAGTGTTTAGTTTTTAGTCTCATGTTTTAATTTTTGTTGTATGGGAGTTCAACAAAGTACACATAGTATTTAGCAAGTACACGTGATCAATTTTCCTAAAGTTTACATGTATTTTATAAACTTTGGGTGTACTTTACACTTTACACTCTTAAGTATGATTGTTGAATAATTCGTTTTAACATTTTGATTGAATAAAATTTAATAACCAATATTTTTTAGAATAAATGAATGTAATACTATTGTTTACTATTTAGTTCTTTTTATTTTTATTTTTTTTGTGTAGCAGTTCAGCAAAGTACACACATTTGTATTAAAATACATGTGATCATTTTTTCTAATGTTCACATATACTTTATTAAATTTGCGTGTATTTCAGTGTATGATATAAGTCACAAGACATGCGTGAAAGAAATAAAATGTTTATTAAAACAAAAAAAGTATAATTTTTGACATAACATAAGCTGGAAAAAAAAAGAGTTCTATTTGGGAAAGTTGTTAAAGGCATCTATGGCGTCAGTAAGAGAGTCTATTAAATTTGAGCGGACTCGATTTTCTTCTTCCATGAGAGTTACAAGGCCTTTATGGTAAGCTTTCTTTCCTTGAGCTTGCCAATTTTCATTGGAACCTCATGTATATAGAAAGACATGAGGTCTTCATGTGTTTGAGGAGAGTCCTCATCCACATCAAATAAATATATGGGATTGAGAGGAAGTCTATAGTAGCTTTTTCTCACATATGTTTGAAACTGCTCAAAGGAAATTTCATATAGGAAAAGATTTTCCTCAATTCCTCTTAATTTTTTTTGTTTCTTTCATCCTTCTCAAGAGTAGCTCGCAACTTTTCTGTTGAGATACTCATTATCTAATTTTTAATTAAGATGTAATGGTTAAGAAAAGAACAAATATTACTCTTTTATAGGGCAAATTAAAGTTATTTATTACTTTAACCAGAAGTAATTGGGATAGCGAGCAGTTGAGCTTAATAAATAGTTTTTGGTTACTGTGTCTTGCTGAATAAATATATATAGTAGTTATCAATTGCAAAATCAAAATTTATTACATTAATCAGTGCGTGTACTTTGTTTATATTAGGTGTACTATTGATTAAAACGCGTGTACTTTGTTTAATTACCTAAATTTGTAGAATCGATGGGTGTACTTAGTACATATCACGTGTACTTTGTGATTAAATGCGTGTACTTTGTTTCATAACACGTACGTTCATTGTTTTCGTAGTTATCATTGTGTATACCTTATGTGGATTCCAGAGTACACGTGATTTTATTCTTACCAAGGTTCTAAAAAATGCGAGGTGTGATCGAGGCGTGGAGGCCAAGTCTTAAACCTTAGAAGCCTATGCGGGCCTTAGGCGTAAAAAGGTGTGAAAAGGAGTTTAGGCATTCTTAATATATTTTAAGATTTTTTAACCGTAATAAGGCTATTAAAATACTAAAGTTATACATATCATAAAAATATGTCTGAATATATGCAAATTAAAATACTATTTGATTATTTTGGATGAGATAATGGTCCGGTTAGTAAATTTTTTTTTTAAAAGGCGACATCGATTCACTAAAGCATTATTATTTTTAAAAAAAAGTGCGCCTTAAGGGTTTTACCAAGAATAAGGCGTAAAAAACTTAAGGCGGAGCGCATGATATACTTGCACAAACAAAGCAAAGTACTTACGGATTCTTACTTTTGTGTGTACTTATGCATTCTTTTTTTGTTATGCACAAACAAAGCAAAGTACAAGCATATTACAACAAAATACACGTATGATATACTTGTAATTACATGTTCGAATATATTTATTCCTACGTGTTGCATGGCCCGCGCCAGCGGCACTATTTTTTTACTAGAAATTATATGGAACTACATTGGATAAAGAATAAAAAATATATACAAAAAAATTACAATCATGTGTTAACAAAAAAATTCAAAAAAACTTTACAATTATTTTTCCTCCTATTAACAACGAGGGAATAAAAATTCATTATCTATATATGCTCTTTGTTGGAGAATTTCTTCGTCTTCAAATGATGTTTTGAGAGCATTTCTGTTGGCAATTTATTCCATGAAGTATATACAGTACACCCCACAGTCAACACTGAAATAAAATAAAGCAAATATATCAGTTAGCATAATGCGAATGAAATTTGTTGAAATATAATGTGATGAATTATGCGTGTATTTATTCGAGATTGTTTTATCTTACCCATTATTTTGTATCTCGCATTCATTATATTTGAGTAGTTCAAAATTTACATCATGACTCGAGAGCCATTCAATTGTTATTTTTTCCTCGTTGGATAGTGCATCTTCAATTTTCACCCCTTCAAAGTATCTTTTTATTATACCTCTTTGACTTATTTGTGTTCATTGGTCCTTCAATTTGTAAAAATTTTCTTTGAAAGCAAAAATCTTTTAAGTGGAAAAACCATGAGTATATGTAAAATACAAAAGTGCAGGTAACGTAAATAAGTTTGGAGCGTAACCATTTTATTGGCCTCGTTGAAGTATATTGAGGATTGATTAATTTTCAACGGCCGGAGATATTCCATATGGAAAAATTTATTTTCTTCTTTGTAGACAACTAACAGTGTTAAATGTCCTTGATTATCTCCGAATGAATGTCTCATCGAAATTAATAGAATATCAGAAATTCCAAAAAAATCCAAAATGTGTTTTTCTATTTGTTCTTTCTGCATTTTATCACATTATTTCGAAGGGATTCTTATCAAAAGTAAAAGATTTTTTAGTAAGATACAGTATGATAATATATACTTCAAGGTGATGGACAATACTTTAGGTTTTATTTTCCTTACCCAAGCATATAAGTCAAAAGCGTGCATAGGTCGAATCCCATTTTTCTTCATTCTTATCTTCATTAAACGGGAGAAGCATTGAATTATATGTTTCACATATTTAAAATGGTAAGGATATAATTATAAAAATTTAATCAATGTACTATGTTTCGATTATATACATCATTTGATATTTCTTCGCCTTTCAGCAATTCTTTAATATCGTCAGCGCAAATGAATGATTAATCTTTTATTATAAATAGACAATTGCTGAATTTTAAGAGAGAAAATAATGTTTGAAAAATAATTGAAACATATATATAATCTATGATCATTAAATAATATGCGTGTACTTTATGAATTATGGGTGTACTTCATAAAGTACACGCATAAAGTTCAATACAAAAATGCGAGTACTTCACAAAAAGATGTGTGTACTTTTACGAAATATGCGCGTACTTAGTAAAGTACACGCATAAAGTTCAATACAACAATGTGTGTACTTTATAAAAAGATGGATATACTTTATGAAATATGTGTGTACTTAATAAAGTACACGCATAAAGTTTAATACAAAAATACGTGTACTCTATAAAAATAATTGCATTACAGAATAAAAATAAGTGCATTTCAAAATAAAAATAAGTTAGTATCAAAATTGTTGCCCAGATTATACTCAAGAGGGGGGGGGGGGGGGGGTGAATTGAGTTTTTACAAACTTTAATGTCAAATTTATATTTCAGAAAAATATTAATTTTAAATCACTTAAACAAATTTCAGATTAATAGATCAATAAAGAATAAATCCAATAATATCAAATAAATGCAACTAACTAATATAAACAACTAGAGATGCAGATTATAACACTCTAGAAATATTAAATTAATTTTCGTATTTAATATTAAGTGATATTCTGAAATTAATTAATTAATTCAAAAATAATTATTTTAACCTTAAAATAAATTTAGTCAAATTTCGAAATTAATTTATTTGCAAGATAGTGTGCTGAAAATATTAACTCAAGCAAGCATGTGCAAATAAATAAATAAGAGTGCGGAAAATAGATGACACCGAGATTTAACGTGGTTCGGCCAAATCCCGGCCTACGTCCACGCGCCTAGAGCCCCCGACTCCTTTGCGCTTCACTAAACCTGATCCACTTGCGGGTAGGATCAAACCACCGCGTACAATTGTTTGCAAGCTAACTCCGAGCTTCAAACCCCGTGGCCCACTTGCGGGTAGGAACCAATCATCGGTACATAACGAAGCTTCAACAAAGCTTCACAACAAATCTGAATTTTTGTGGTACAGAATAAAATACTGAAACTCCTTAAAATACAATTTGTAATCTGAGTTTCTCCTTCTTGAATCAGACTTCAATAATGATGTTGAAGTAGGCACAAGTCTTCTTCTTCAATGATTGAGCAGATGATAAAATTTATTGCTCTCTTGAATGTGTAGCTGAGTAGTAAAGTAAATGCTCTCAATAATTCTTTCTCATATTTTCGTTCAAGTCTGCTGAATAAAAAAATGCTCTCCAAGAAATCTGTGTAGTTCTTTCACATGAGCTATATAAATTTTCTCCTCTTCACAGCTTTAAATGAGTATGCAGATGACTAGCTGTTAGACACAACATATTGAGCATTAAATGCTCCTGATTTTCTGGGATGGTGTAGTCTGAAAATAATCTTTAAAACTGAAATGCAAATCTCCAGTTTGATAAAAAAATATGCCCGGTTGGAAGATTTGGAATTTGGTCTGAGGCTGCATTAAATGCATCTGATTTTCTGAGATGAGAGAGGACAAAAAAAATCTCCAAGATTGCACTGCAAATCTTTATTTTGCTTCTCAATAAAAATGGCCCTGCAAAACTATGTTAGTCCAAGGGATAATATCCAACTGATATGTTAATGTGGAACTGATGTGTAAAAATTATAACTGATGTGTCAAGAGTATTTTTCTGTCTAGAGAATAAATGGGACAAAGTTATAAGTAGTGCAAAAGCCAGGATAAAAAAAATTAAGCTTGCAAGAGCAGATATATATATGTATATAAAAGATTTTCGGACAGAATAAAAAAAGTTAATTTCGGACAAAAAAAAGAATTTCGGACAGACAAAAGAAATTTAATTTAAAAAAAAAACGGATAGAACTGATTGTGTATATTGAGATATAGGTAGAAATCTTTTGTACCAAATAATACAAATGTATAACAGATTTCAAGGCTCATAAATGAGCTGTCAACATTGCTGTCAATGCGGTAGTAGAAGAAGGTATGATCCTCTAGTTGGTACAGCACCAAACCAAAGCCATTTTTATGACACAGACACAAGACAACACAGGCTAAATCTTGCGCGGGGCCTAAGGAGATAAACTATTGGCTGTCAATCCAATAGAAAGGATTTATAGCCGGTACTGACTTCGGCCATAATGCTGACAGGACATGATGAAAGATGTCTTGCAAAGTCTTTTCAAGACCCATGACCACTCAAGATATTTTCCATGCATAAATTTTGGTAAAAAGCCAAACGGTGGTAATCCATCTAAGGAGGAGCTATTGACAGTCCAACACACAAAACAAATTAATTTTTATGCAGAGGCTTTAAATGCCCGCTGGGGAGCCCCTTTAAAATACCAAAAAGAGAGCACCAAAGTGAATCGGTCAACATCATCATATGGTTGTCATTATCTACATTTCATGAAGAGAAAGAAATCCTCATTAAATAATGCTTTTGTGTATCCATACCTTAGGAACAATCTTCTATGGGATCCTTAGGTTTATAAAAAATAATAAACCTATACAGTTTTAACGAGGGTAGCCAAAAGATGTTTTAATAAACAAAACACTGTTTTTAAAATGCATTAAAAAAATAATTCCGAAAAAAATTATTTTAAACAGTGGTGAATAAAAAAAATGTAATCTCATTTAAAAAAAATGTTTTAAAAAAAAATGTTTAGGCTCATAATTAATTAGTCACACAAACAAAATCATAGATCAAGAAATATACACGTGTGTCTAATGTGTCAAGTGCAAATGTGCAACATACGTGAATACCTTTACTCAGATATGACATTGAGTAGAGTCGAGGCGTACTGAGTCATGAAAATAAAACTTAAACATAAACAGATATAACTCAGAATAAATATATGCATGTAATGGTATATTTAAATATTATACAATAATAAATATCTATAAAATAACCTAATAAAAATATGTTTGGAATCATCAAAATCAATATATTAAGTTAAACTAAAACGTACATTAATTAAACT
The DNA here is from genome assembly GCA_949130495.1 of Sambucus nigra. Taxonomy (NCBI): domain Eukaryota; kingdom Viridiplantae; phylum Streptophyta; class Magnoliopsida; order Dipsacales; family Adoxaceae; genus Sambucus; species Sambucus nigra. Next base: position 213,179,973 of record OX422214.1, on the reverse strand, counting down.
AATTTAATTAATTAGGGATAAAATACATTTTCGTTAACAATCTCCCCCTTTTTGATGATGACAAACAATGATTCACATATATTCATAAAATGAAATATTAAGCGCAATGAGTGAATCATCAAAATTTCTCCCCCTTTGACATTATCAAAAAGATATTTCATATAAATTCAGTGACACGGGTAAAATGCGAAGCTCCACCTATAAAAAATAATTCAAGCATGGGATATAACCATAAATCGCAAATTCCATAGAATTTTCAATACGCACATTTGTCAACATAAATTATTCATAGCATGTATTTGAATGTGTAGATAGACAATAATAACATCAAATAATGCATAAGTCACAAAAATGATAAATGATAAATGATACCAATAGTTGTAGTCACACACTAATCGTGCGTTGCACACAATGATTTCTCAAAACAATTTATTATAAAAATAGAAATCATAACTCAATGTTCTCAATTAGAGCAAGTACGAGAGATATATCAATGTGCATAATTAACTCTCTCACTAATGAAATAAAATTGCAATGTATAAATTTTCAATAGGCGCAATCTCAATTGTTGTAAAAATCATCATGATATAAACTTTCAAGTGCACAACAAATAAACATTTCATAACTCGATGTTTTCAAATAATTTGGAATAAGCACATAACATGAGTTAGAAATAGCAAAAAAAATATATAGCATTTTGCTCAAGCTTTGCCGTTTTCAAGATACGAGCTAAAATTCTCGGAATAATCAACTGAATTGCAAAATCCATAATAATATATCAAAGTTATGATCAAGCATTTTTCGAACAAGTAATCAAACAAATTTCAATAAACTTTTATCTCCCCCTAAGGGATACCAATTAAGGCAAAAATGCATATAAAGAATTAAAGTGCATCTTTTTCAAGAGATAAAATTGGATGCATAAAATCATTTTTGAAAGGTCTCACAAATGATACCAATTGTTTCTCAATTAAAACATACATCACACAAATGTTACTGTCTTAAAAAAAATATTCATCGTGAATGTCACAAATATTTGAACAATGACATTAATCATGTAGTATGCAATAAAACTAACTCATGGAGATTAATATGTTCGTATCATTAAAATCAATAAGTGCAAATTACAATATCAATATGTAGCACAAATGACTAGTAAATTTTTTTTTTAAAATGACATTTTCGTTTCAAATAAATATACAATGAAGTCATGAATTAATCCAACATTATCCACAAATATATGTCTAGATACATAACACCTAAAGATTATGAATTTTCACTTTAAAAAATAAATTATCATCAAAATCAAGTGTATGTGTCATATAACATAAAATTATCAAGAATAATCAATATACAAATTTACATGTGAATACTAAATTATCAACAAGCTCATATGATATAACAGATATTCAATGCATGGAACTATATCATAAAATAAATCATCAACAAATATATGATTTTAAATTCATGAATGGTGTTCCTTACCACCTTACCAATACCAAAGATATATTCATGAAACTTCTTCCAAGTGTGGCATTTCCAACATTAGACAATGATGCTTGAAATTTGTAATATGACCAAATCATATGCCTTGAAAATACACATTCCATCTCAAAATGCAACCTACACAACTTTGAAAATTTTCTCTTTTGGTACCCAAAATGTGTGAGGTCCATAGGGGTTAGTATACATCTTGGTTCCTTTAGGAATCCATGCCAATTTTCTTTTTCTAAATTTATATGGACACAAATCTGAAAAATATGTGTGTCTACCACAATAAGAGCATAAATAATTAGGTAGACTAGATGAAGCATCAAATTTCAATAAATTGGAATAAGTCTTTTTCTCATTTCCTTCATCATATCCAATACCATTATTATTAAATCGAATCCTTTGTGTCTCAACAATTTTATGAAAATATTTATTTCCTTTTGTAAAATTATCTAATGATTTCTTTAAATATTCAATCTCCCTTTTTAACTCAATATTTTCAATTTCAAGAGGAGAAGTGACAATAACAGATTTTTCCTTTTTCAAAGATTTAATTTCATTTTTCAAAGATTCATTTTCAAATTTCAACTCATCAAAATCATTTGACATATAATCATATTTGGTTGAAACTAATGAATGAGATTTCTTAAGTTTAATATATTTATTTTTAAGTTCTTCAAAACTTTCACATAATTCATTAAAAACGTTTTGTAAAACTTCATAATCATCAACTTCATCATTATCACTATCACTAGAGTTAGGGTTAGAATGTACCCCATTTTCCATAGCCATGTAACATAGATGAGCAACTTCATTTTCATTTGAATCTTCATCGGAAGAGCTTGTGTCGGAGTCACTCCATGTTGTAGCTTTCAATGCCTTCTTCCCTTTCTTATATTTTGGACAATTAGGCTTAATGTGTCCAACTTCATCACAATGATAGCATCTTGGTTCAGTTTTGGATTGATGATCATCATTGAACTCTTTTGAAAAATATTTCTTTCTCCTTTCCTTGGCTTTCTTTTGAGAATTGAGATACTTTTTGAAATGTTTAGCCAATAAGGAAATATTATCATCATCATCATCATCATCATCATCATCATCTTCACTTTCTATATTTTTGCTTGAAGATTTGAGAGCAATAATTTTGTTTGCTTTTGGTTTCTCTTCTTCAACAAATTCCTTAAGTTCCATTTCATGGGTGATTAAGGAACCCAATAGCTCATCAAGAGAGATAGGTCTTTCTCTAATTGCTTCCTTGATAGCTAACTTTTTGGTCATCCAATTCGCCGGTAATGACCTGAGAATCTTATTCACTAATTCAGAGTCAGTATAAGATTTGCCAAGAGATTTAAGACCATTAATAATATTAGTGAACCTAGTGAACATATCAAAAATAGATTCATCAGACATCATCTTAAATAACTCATAATTATGAACAAGCATACTAATTTTATCTTCTTTAACTTGACTAGTTCCTTCATAAGTAACTTCTAGTCTGTCCCAAATTTCTTTAGCAGATTCACAACAACAGATTCTGTTATACTCATTTACATTAAGTGAACAATGCAAGATATTCATAGCTTTAGCATTTATTTGAATTTTTCTAATATCAACATCATTCCATTCATTTTCTTCTTTAGGAACATTTTCATCATTAACAACTTTTATGGGGATATTAGAACCATTTATAATGACTCTCCAAACAGCATAATCATTTGATTGAATAAAATTTTTCATTCTATTTTTCCAATAGCTGTAATTATTTCCTGAAAATAAAGGAGGTCTATTTATAGATTGACCCTCACCAAGAGATGAAACAGTAAAGTTTTCCATGGATCTTTAACTCTAAGATTGTTAGATCTAAAAAGTAAGAAGAGCACTAGCTCTGATACCAATTGTTGCCCAGATTATACTCAAGAGGGGGGGGGGGGTGAATTGAGTTTTTACAAACTTTAATGTCAAATTTATATTTCAGAAAAATATTAATTTTAAATCACTTAAACAAATTTCAGATTAATAGATCAATAAAGAATAAATCCAATAATATCAAATAAATGCAACTAACTAATATAAACAACTAGAGATGCAGATTATAACACTCTAGAAATATTAAATTAATTTTCGTATTTAATATTAAGTGATATTCTGAAATTAATTAATTAATTCAAAAATAATTATTTTAACCTTAAAATAAATTTAGTCAAATTTCGAAATTAATTTATTTGCAAGATAGTGTGCTGAAAATATTAACTCAAGCAAGCATGTGCAAATAAATAAATAAGAGTGCGGAAAATAGATGACACCGAGATTTAACGTGGTTCGGCCAAATCCCGGCCTACGTCCACGTGCCTAGAGCCCCCGACTCCTTTGCGCTTCACTAAACCTGATCCACTTACGGGTAGGATCAAACCACCGCGTACAATTGTTTGCAAGCTAACTCCGAGCATCAAACCCCGTGGCCCACTTGCGGGTAGGAACCAATCACCGGTACATAACGAAGCTTCAACAAAGCTTCACAACAAATATGAATTTTTGTGGTACAGAATAAAATACTGAAACTCCTTAAAATACAATTTGTAATCTGAGTTTCTCCTTCTTGAATCAGACTTCAATAATGATGTTGAAGTAGGCACAAGTCTTCTTCTTCAATGATTGAGCAGATGATAAAATTTATTGCTCTCTTGAATGTGTAGCTGAGTAGTAAAGTAAATGCTCTCAATAATTATTTCTCATATTTTCGTTCAAGTCTGCTGAATAAAAAAAATGCTCTCCAAGAAATCTGTGTAGTTCTTTCACATGAGCTATATAAATTTTCTCCTCTTCACAGCTTTAAATGAGTATGCAGATGACTAGCTGTTAGACACAACATATTGAGCATTAAATGCTCCTGATTTTCTGGGATGGTGTAGTCTGAAAATAATCTTTAAAACTGAAATGCAAATCTCCAGTTTGATAAAAAAATATGCCCGGTTGGAAGATTTGGAATTTGGTCTGAGGCTGCATTAAATGCATCTGATTTTCTGAGATGAGAGAGGACAAAAAAAATCTCCAAGATTGCACTGCAAATCTTTATTTTGCTTCTCAATAAAAATGGCCCTGCAAAACTATGTTAGTCCAAGGGATAATATCCAACTGATATGTTAATGTGGAACTGATGTGTAAAAATTATAACTGATGTGTCAAGAGTATTTTTCTGTCTAGAGAATAAATGGGACAAAGTTATAAGTAGTGCAAAAGCCAGGATAAAAAAAATTAAGCTTGCAAGAGCAGATATATATATGTATATAAAAGATTTTCGGACAGAATAAAAAAAGTTAATTTCGGACAAAAAAAAGAATTTCGGACAGATAAAAGAAATTTAATTTCAAAAAAAAAAAACGGATAGAACTGATTGTGTATATTGAGATATAGGTAGAAATCTTTTGTACCAAATAATACAAATGTATAACAGATTTCAAGGCTCATAAATGAGCTGTCAACATTGCTGTCAATGCGGTAGTAGAAGAAGGTCTGATCCTCTAGTTGGTACATCACCAAACCAAAGCCATTTTTATGACACAGACACAAGACAACACAGGCTAAATCTTGCGCGGGGCCTAAGGAGATAAACTATTGGCTGTCAATCCAATAGAAAGGATTTATAGCCGGTACTGACTTCGGCCATAATGCTGACAGGACATGATGAAAGATGTCTTGCAAAGTCTTTTAAAGACCAATGACCACTCAAGATATTTTCCATGCATAAATTTTGGTAAAAAGCCAAACGGTGGTAATCCATCTAAGGAGGAGCTATTGACAGTCCAACACACAAAACAAATTAATTTTTATGCAGAGGCTTTAAATGCCCGCTGGGGAGCCCCTTTAAAATACCAAAAAGAGAGCACCAAAGTGAATCGGTCAACATCATCATATGGTTGTCATTATCTACATTTCATGAAGAGAAAGAAATCCTCATTAAATAATGCTTTTGTGTATCCATACCTTAGGAACAATCTTCTATGGGATCCTTAGGTTTATAAAAAATAATAAACCTATACAGTTTTAACGAGGGTAGCCAAAAGATGTTTTAATAAACAAAACACTGTTTTTAAAATGCATTAAAAAAATAATTCCGAAAAAAATTATTTTAAACAGTGGTGCATAAAAAAAATGTAATCTCATTTAAAAAAAATGTTTTAAAAAAAATGTTTAGGCTCATAATTAATTAGTCACACAAACAAAATCATAGATCAAGAAATATACACGTGTGTCTAATGTGTCAAGTGCAAATGTGCAACATACGTGAATACCTTTACTCAGATATGACATTGAGTAGAGTCGAGGCGTACCGAGTCATGAAAATAAAACTTAAACATAAACAGATATAACTCAGAATAAATATATGTATGTAATGGTATATTTAAATATTATACAATAATAAATATCTATAAAATAACCTAATAAAAATATGTTTGGAATCATCAAAATCAATATATTAAGTTAAACTAAAACGTACATTAATTAAACTAATTTAATTAATTAGGGATAAAATACATTTTCGTTAACAAAAATAAGCAATTAGAAGATTTACTCTGTATCCTTCTCCTCTATCAAATATTCTTTCATTTTTTTGGGGCTTCTTTTGTAGGGTGTTTTGTACACTTGTAGATTTGCAGGTCTACTTCATGTGTTGCTATTGAAGAGGACTTGCCTTTATTGTTCTTCCCTTTTCTTTTTTTTAGATGGCACAGTAGAAGCCTTATTAGTTTGTCTCTTTCTTCCCTTCGGCTCCAATTTAGCAGGAGCATCGTTCGAAGGATTTTTATTCCCATCTCTTTTTGATAATTCATTAATAGGATATGAATATACAAAATGTTCATCAATCTTTTGCTTCATGTCAACTCTTTCTTGGATTCTCTCAATCATTGAGTTCTGAATTGAAATTATTTCTCCATCCTTTTTAGAAATGGAGGACGACAAATCCTCTATATTTATATTGAGAATATTATTTTATGTTTCCTGGAGAAAAGAAAACATAATGTTTAACTATTAAACATGCCATAAACCTCAATGTTAATAAACAAATGTCAAACAACAAGAAAATTTGTGGATTTATAGATTGATAATGCGTGTACTTTATTAAACTATTCGTGTACTTTATCAAACTATGGATGATCATGATTGAACTATGCGTGTACTTTATTAAACTATGTATGTACTCTCCATTATTTTTAAATAATACCTATATATGCGTGAAAAGTTCAAAATACACGTAAATGTAAAAATAATTCTACGTGTACTTTAGGGTGATATGCATGTACCTTATAAAATACAAGTGTACGTTATAAAATAACTACTTGTACTCCATAGAATAATGATGTTTTCCAATTGAAAATTAATCAAAAGTACCTGTTCAGTTCTTTTCAATTCTGACTCCTGAAGATTCTGCCTCAATGTCACCATTTCTAGGTCACCATCTTTCAATTTTTGCACACTATCTTCAAACATTTTTTTTGAGATTTTTATTACTCTCAAATAGATATGTATTTGTTTGTTCCAATATTCTTGACGATTCAGCCTATTTTTTCAATTATTCATCCAATTCTTTCATTATATCTGAGTCATTTATTGTGGCTTGAACAAGCTTTTCATTAAAAGAATTATTTATGAGAACAAGGCTGACATTTTCCACCTCCAACTTATTCAGTAACTCATTTTGTTTCAAAAGTTGGGGATTTTCCACCTCCAACTTCTTAATTTCCTCTTGTGTTTCCATAAGTTTACGATTATCCAACTCCAACTGTACATTCGAAATAATAAGTTTTGCATTCTCCTCCTCCAAAGTCTTCACCTTCTTAAGTGCACAATCACGTTCTTCAGTTGCTTTAGATATTTCAGAATTTTTTTCCAACAAGTCCTTTCTCAATTCAACAATTTCTTTATACAAATTTATCTCCCCAGCATTATTATAATTTCCAAATTTAAAATTTTGAGTATCTGTAGGTTCAAAATTCTCAGTGTCTTTTGGTTGATCATTTTTCTTCTTTTTTGAAGGAATTAGTTGATTATTTCCCTTCTTTTTTAAAGGAATCACATAGTTTTTAATGGGAATATTCTAACCTGATGAAAGTGCATTGTCATCAAAATCTTTAGTAGCTTCATCAGACGATTAATTAGTATGTATAGGATTTACTTCAGAAATATTCAAAGAGAAACTGGGCCCTTCACATTAGTTGATGCCCTTGTTGAGATTAGCTTCACTTTCTTTTGCACTGTCCTTATTGGCTTCTTTATTTGCAGTCTTCTTGTTCAAATTTGATGAAGCAATATCATTCACAGAAAACCAATCTTTCAAAGATGACAAGTTCCCCTAAGAATTTTTTGTGTTTTTATCTTTCTTCTCTTGAACAGGAGGAATGGTATCAAACTTCTCACATACCCAATACTATGATCAGGCAAAAACCAAAATGATATTTATAATTGAATTATCTAGTTATTCATAATTTAAAGTACACGTGATATTTATAAAGTACACATGATATTTACAAGTGTACTTTATAAATATCACAACTGTACTTTGAAAGTACCCGTGATATTTATAAAGTATACGACACGTGTACTTGTAAATATCAAGTGTACTTTCAAAGTACATGTGATATTTACAAAGTACACATGTGAATTGGTGGAATATCAGGTGTACTTTGAAAGTACAAGTGATATTAAAAATAGAGTAAATGTAATTAAACTCAGGTTCATAAGAATTTTATAAATATCAGGTGTACTTTATAAGTACACGTGATATTTATATGAACATGGTCAAGTAAATAATGCGTATATTTTATAAATTTCATGTGTACTTTGAAAGTACACATGATACTTACAAATTACACATGAACTCAGGTTTTATAAAAAAAAATCCAGTTGTTTGTTGAAACGTATTAGTTATTTTGCTCAGCAATAGGGAAATGACACATCCAGTTGTTATACTAGGTTTTGAACTTGCTATTTTATTGAGTGAATTTATGAGAAACTCATGCATGGCAGATGCCCAATCATAGCTATTCATGTCATCAATATTGTTGATGCATGCTGTAAAAAATTCTCCTAATGTGAAGTTTGAGTTGGAAAAAAATAACATCGTCAAGAAGTGGAGACAAAAAAGTTTTATAAAATCGGTAATGCCCTCATATGTGTCCAACTCTACCGATTTCTTCAAACCCTTACGTATTTATGACTTTTTAATTTTTCTTACCTTTGAAGTATCGAGCAAGGAATTCAAGTTTTTGAGACACAGTCAATCTCTTTTTCAATTCTATTGATGTTTGCCCCTCTACCATTGGGATGCCAAATATTTCACTTATATCTCTTGGGCTTATTTCAATTCTACTCTTCATCTCAAAACTGTTGGTTTCCTTATTGTACAGCTTAATAATGGCTATAATATTTTTATCAGTCTTTTTGTGCTGCGCTTCTACTACTTCCGCAGTGTAGTAGGTATTGAAAAGATCCCAGAATGGAGTCTTCTTAAGGAATTTAATATGCTTATCGTTTATTTTCTCTTTAATACCATAAATATTTTGAAAAAACTAACAACATTCGACCTATACTGGTCGTGTTTATTCACACCACATGTAGATTCCACGGCCACACTAGAACTAGAACTTCTTGAAAAACTTTCTTTATAACTGCTCTTCTTGTTGTTCTTTCCTTTTCTTGCCCTCATCTTCATCCATTCTATTAATCTAAAAACAAAATTTAAATTACTAACCTATAATGATAAATTACATGTACAAAAAATAAAATACACTCGAATTAGAATAAAATACAGACTAAAATAATAAAATACAAGCATGTTTAACAAAAGTACATGCAATATTCTCATAAACACTTCATACAAGTCTCAACAAAATGCATGCTAAAGGCGGTAATGTATATCGTCCGTTACATAGTAATACCTAATAGATGTTGTTCTATAAGTAAAAAACCAAGATTCTTTGTTCCTAACATATTGAGAAAAGAAGTGATACAATAGCTCCATGCTAAAAGAGTCAGCGTTTTCAAAACCTCTTAAGCAATACCACTCAATTCGTTTTGCTAAATCCTTCGGCTTCGATTCAGTTACATGAAGCTTTTGCACATCAAAAGTGCACTTAATGTCTTCATAGTAGTAGTAAAAACTAAGTAACCTTTTCACTCTATCATTGATGCGAAGGAGAAAACAAATCTCATCATCATTAGTAGTATTGACTGTCAATGTGAAAGGTTTTGTATTGTTAAGATCTTCAAAGGTGCAAGCAATAATTTTATAGTTGAACATGCTTGATGGTATGATTCCTAAATAATAAAACAATAATACATAAAAGTACAAGCATAATACATAAAATTACACGCATAATGAATTGAATAAATTCAATTTCAATGTGTGTGTACTTTATGAATTTTGCGTGTACTTTCAAAAAGTACACGCAAAAATCCCAAAGTACACGCAATATTACAAGGCTTGTACAAATATAACACCTAATATCATACAATACATAAAGCCATAAATAAATGCCACTGACACAAACCACCATCAATATAGGAGTTGTACAAATATATCATGGCATATTTTATTTAGAATCTGTGCAACTTTCAATATAAAATACGTATACATTACTTTGTACGAAAATCTGATTAACCCAAAGTAACCTTCACATTCTCTAATATCTTTGGCCCCATATGTAAAACACTAAGAAGTTTTATTTGGCAATCCCATTGTAGGATCTGTCACTTCACTGCGCACTCCAATTACTTTTACACAGATATAGGGATACATATCTTTCATACGTACATCGCAATACTTGCAGTTCCTTACCTGACGACGTTTGTATGTAGAATCAATGTTGTTTATATTAATAACCCGTATAAATTTACATCATGACATATTTTATTTAGAATTTGTGCAACTTTTGATATAAACTACGTATACATTACTGTGTACAAAAACCTGATTAACCCAAAGTAACCTTCACATTCTCTAATATCTTTGGCCCCACATGTAAGACACTGAGAAGTTTTATTAGGCAATCCCAATGTCGGATTTGTTACTTCACTGCGTACTCCAATTACTTTTATAGATAGTTTTTTTGCACCACATGTAATTCGTTTTGCTAAATCCTTCGCTTTCGATTTAGTTACTTGAAGCTTTTGCACATCAAAAGTGCGCTTAATGTCATCATAGTAGTAGAAAAAATTAAGTAACCTTTTCTCTCTATCATTGATGCAATGGAGAAAATGAATTTCGTCAATGTGAAAGGTTTTGTATTGTTACAATCTTCAAAGGTACAAGCAACAATTTTATAGTTGAACATGCTTGATGGTATGATTCTTAAACAATAACACAACAATAATATTTCTTACAAACTCCTGGAATATCATTCAAATGCTGCTGGCACAGACCAAAATAACATAGGATTGATCAAATATGGATATGACATATATATTGTATAGAGTACACGTATAATACATAATAGTACACACATATTGGATTGAGCAAATTCAATTTCAATTTGCGTGTACTCTGTGGATTTTACGTGTACTTTTTGGAAGTACACTAAAAAAATTCACAGAGTTCATACAATAAAACAGGGTTTGTACAAGTACAACAATGAAATTCATAAACTACATGCAGTCCTAAATAAATGCCGTTGGTGCGGACCATAATTAATATATGAGTTATACAAATACAAAGAGTATGTACATATTCTAATCATGTATATATTCCCAGTCCTTAATAAATGATGTATAGAGGAGGAAATGTACAATGATGAAATACATAAATGTAACATGCAAAAAGTGTATTTTGCCTTTAAAATCTGGGCAACACGTGTATTTTTTCATATCATGAATAATAATAATGTGATTTTATCAGTCCATGTGTAATGTCTACAAATTTATACATATGAGACACAAAATACATAGGGACAAACAGGCGATATCAGAAATAAAATGGCAAGAACACAACATATACACAGTGTATGGTATAATCTTAAGTACAAAACTTAAGAACATATATATGAGTATGTATTCATACTTGTTAGTGGTGTTTGAAAGAATTTGATTGAGAATGTGAAATGCTTGGTAGAACTACCACGATTAGGGTTTGATCACTTTAATTTCTGTTAAGTGTGTTTGTATTGAAATTTTGGGGTATTTATATGCTGTTGTTGACCAAAATTTGATTGAGAATGAGAATCGTTTTGGGATTTTGATCAAAGAGACAATACGATTAGGGTTTTGATCAAAGAGAGAATATAGTGTTTTTGGCGCTTCGATTTTTGTGAAGTGCGTGTTTTTTTTTAATTTCGAGGGTATTTATATGTTGGACCTAATCATTTAAAATTTGTTGGCCTAGGTTTAGAGTCCAAAATTGTTAGTCTAGGGATTCGATAGTAAAAGCCCCCTTTTTTTAATTAAAAAGTCCTTACTAATTTGTATTTTTGACATACTCTTATATTTTATGAACAAAAACACCCTATTATTTGTCTTCATACCCAAAAGAAAATCAAATCTTAAAAGTTACAAAACATCACATATTAAAAAATTTGCACAACAAAATATAGGGGGATGGAAGAGAAGGGGAGAGAGATAACTAGTTTATTGTACAAAATTTTGAACTTGTGTTGTTTTGGGACTTTTAGGGTTTGATTTTGGTTTGGGAAAAAAGATGAACAATAAGGTATTTTTATCCATAAAAAATAACGGTGTTAGATTCTAAGGGGTTATGTCTAATTTTCAACGTTAAGAGGATTAAGTAAAAAAATGACATTATCTCAGGAGGTTAAGTCGAAAAATCCCTTAAATGTTTAATTTGGGTGCTTCAACCTTGAATGTAAAATGTTTGGAGTAATGAAGCATAAAGACTAAGACACATTTTGGTAGATCACTAATGTGTCGTGTTTGTATTGATTTGTGTTTTTAATGATCGTAAGTGGATCTCAAATGCTAACTAATGCAGCCATGACACGTTGGTATGTTTATCAAAATTCATCTTAATCTTGTGTATTGTTAGTCTAAAGTAAAGTGCCCAAATTTAAAAGTTGATGTAACAACACATATTTTTGAATAATTATGGATTTAATTATTTCTAATATTTTTAAATTACACGTGTGCAGTAATTTAATTAAAATGAAATATTGCGTATTCAATAAATATTAATTGGGTGAGATTAATATTAATATTTAATTGGTAAATTTGCTAAGTGTGTTTATAGTAAATAAAATACAGTAAATTATTAGTACATCGTAGTGAATGAGAGCGATGGGATTTTTTTTATGGCATCTCAACCGTGGATTGTGAGTAGATTATTTTACGGTTGTGATGGGAAACTTATGTAGAGTGACTCGGATGGCAATTTTGAGTTTACAGTTGCTTCCAAATGGGTCGATATAGATGAGATTGAGTACCCGAGGGTAGTATTTGGGTTCCGGGGTCTTTTTAGACTAGTCCAGACTCATGTAGAGGTATTTAGGTCATTTTAAAATAACCTAATAACCTAATTTATGGATTAGTGGGTTAAATTATAAATGTTAGGTGGGTGAGGCAGCCCTACCATTACTTACAAACCCTAAAAGAGAGAAGTAAGATATGAGAAAGCAATGAGAAGGCTAGAGAGGCTAATTTAGGAGGAAACTCAAGAGATTTTAACATCAAACTCATCACACACAAAGGAGATCAGGACCTACAATCATTCCAAGGTAAGTAATTAACTTACTTTAAATTAAATTGAGGTAATTCATGTTCATATCATGTTAGGTATAGAACAAAACCATTTTTGGGAAGAATTTTTACATAAAAATGGAGTTTTTGGTGAAATTAAAATCATGTGTAGGTTAGATGATTAATTGATGAGATAATACCAATTAATATTGCTCAAATCAGAATCATATAAGATATTTAGAGGTTGAATATGTTTATTTGGGGATTTTGAAATAAAATTTAGGGTTATGATGGAGTGTTCTTCTTATAAACCCAATTCAAGAATTTAATTGATGATATTAGATAAATATTTGGTATTTGGATGATTATTTACTGTTAGAACTATCTAGGATCCATTCCCTTAGGTTTTATACATTTTAATGGGGGTATAATATTGTATTGAAGGGGTATGGGCCAAAATTGGAGAAGAAGGTTCGCTGAACAAGGGTAGTGAACCGATTCGCATGTCTAGGCGAATCGATTAGGATTTCTGGGCAAACCGATTCGCAGTCTAGCCGAATCGGTTTGGATTTCTGAAAGGTCCAAGCATAGTTATTCGATTAAAGGGTTATTTTTGGAGGGTTCAAATGAAATTAATAAACCCGTAAGAATAAGAGATAATTGTTAGGGTGATTTAGAAAGATTTAAAATTACCTAGGGATGAGTGGGTAATTAAAGTTAGATCAGCGATAATGCGAGAAATAATTGACGAGTAATTTTTAAATAACGAATTAAGTGGGTGAATTCGTAAATATTTGATGTACGGGCTAGTTAGGTAAGTCCTAGTATTTTAGAAGAGTGAAACAACTTAATAAATGTAATTATGTTATACAATGGATCGGTTCTATAGGTCCGGGCATTTTAGCTGGGTGACGCTACTTTACTTATTTAATTGAGGAGAATTAAAATAAATTAAGAGTCGAGGGATAGACTCGGGATAAGTGGGATAGTACTTCGATTGGTAGGCATGGATTAGCTGGATTTTGTATATATATATACGAATAAGAATAATATCCGTGTGAATGATATTTATGTGAAACATACCCATCTTAGTAGATATGCTATCAGAAAGATTGGGCGCCATAGGAGGTCACTCTAAAGAATCTCATCAGAGATAGTACCATTCCCTTGGATCATAGGTGTTGTGTATACCCATGTGATGTAGGTTTGGAGTATCCTGGAATAATGTGGTATGGTTATGACCATGGACTTAAGGCCACGACCGACTCCAATGTTCGTTTGTAATTTTCGGGATCGGGGGTGAGATTCCGACCTAACTGTTGAGAGTGTGGAGGATATTTATGGAGAACGATAGCATGCTAGTGAGTTCGCGTCTATAATGATGAGGATATTCGTGAACGCGATTACATATATAATGAGTGATAAATATGTGCACTTATTGTGATATGAAAAATATGTATATATGTGTAGAAAATTATATACAGACTTAAGATATTAAGTGTGAATAATAATTTGATAACTAGTGAAAGTTATTGGAAACAAAGTAAGAGATATTAATTTGTGACTATTGAACTAATAACAAGTGAAAGTTATTTGAAATAAAATGGTTTAATTATAATTGAGATTTATAATTGTTAAGCAGAGATGAAAGCTAATTGTATAAAATATGTGTGACACGGGGTTATATGTGGGCCTATGTTTATATGGAGGCTAGATAGGCGGGGTGGAATAACTAGGAGATTTAAGATCATATGTTAGGTGCACACTATAGTTGAGAGGTGATGGGTATCTCATGTGAGTGCGACATTGACTTAAATATGGAAAGTTTTACTGCATATTTATTTACTGCATCTTAATTACTTGTAAATATTTTTATATAGTTTTGGGCTTTGACCTGTATCAAATGTATTTTCCAAAAAATTTTAAGTGTCCAGCCACTGGAACGCCATGGATGACTGTTCTTTAAGTGTACTGCATATTTAGTACTTCGACACTCACTTGAGAATTCTCACCTCTCAACTATTGTGCACGCTTGACGTACTACCGAATTAATCCAGTTAAATCTTACCCATTTAACCAGTCTATCCCAATTTTCATTCACCAAGACTAATCCAAGTGATCGCATGACTATAGTTTATATCTGATAAAATTTTCTTATGAATTTACCAAGCCAGTTATATTTATCTCAATTCAGACTTAAGTTCTCAACCATTTAACTCATTTAATATTAATTACTCAATTTTATCTACTTATAAGCACGGTAGATTAATCACAGGTACATATATTTATCACCCATAATATATATACTAATAGGAAACCCCACATAAATCTATGGTGCCGGCATACTCTGCTATCAAGTCCCCGTATCTCTCATACAAAGGGAAATACTAGTCCGGAATCACTCTCGAACTGTATTAACACAAAACACACATATTGGAGGCGAAGCATTATTCCCAGTCACAAAAAGGTCAGCACATACCCTCACGTCTCTTAGGACCATCTGACTATCGTTCTCAGATAGCCTGTATCAAGGATTCTATGTTCTAGGGTACAAGTCAATATCGCCCATAAAGGTCCACTCGAGATAAGACTGTCCTGACGCAGAAACCTCTGTGATAGCAAGTAGCGCGGGTATGATTACACACACACACACACACACACACATATATATATATTCACATTATTCAGCTAGGTACGCACACAACCCATAATACTTTAACCATACGTGGCACATAAGGCCCGAGCTCTACGTATAAGTAAATCATTATTTTTATTTTCTCAATTACCGCAAATCCTTAAGTACTTATCGACTCTCAAAGTGTAGCATCTCTATAAATATAAAATCAGTAGGTGTAAACTCACTACCCTACTGGTCCAAGTCCTTAATTTTCACAAGACCTAATTTAATGTACGCATGATTTCCACTCCAATTTATATCCCCGAGACCCCACGGTTAAATCTCACATAACTCGTCCTACCCGGACCCTACTTATACCCTACTTCTCATGTCATATTATGATATTTAGATTATGTCCAAAGGTCCTCACACATTTGCAATTGGATTAACATAAAAAGGGAAGAAGTTTCAATTTCCTGGAGGAGTCAATCGATCAAGCAGGTGTTGGCCCAATTTTTGCAATTCTAACCTACGCATTTCATCCAATATAAATCCTCAAAC
Organism: Sambucus nigra; assembly: GCA_949130495.1. Taxonomy (NCBI): domain Eukaryota; kingdom Viridiplantae; phylum Streptophyta; class Magnoliopsida; order Dipsacales; family Adoxaceae; genus Sambucus; species Sambucus nigra. Next base: position 213,163,625 of record OX422214.1, on the reverse strand, counting down.
CTCCATTAACATATCCCTAACTCCCAACCAAACATCATGAACGTTATGTAGACCAATATAGAAGATTTCTAACGTAAAACATTCACAAATTCGTCAAGAATCGTCATCAAAGGGGATTAATTCAAGAAATTATCATTAAACCCTAGTTTAACAAATTTTCTCAGGAATTCATTTAAATTTCCAGATTTCTATCTCTATTGGGAATCAATTTCGTGGTTAATATTCTACATATGACATATATCCATCCTTACATGGGTTCTACTCCAAATTTGCAATATAATCTCCCAAACAACATTTTATTTTCATGAAGACATAAGAGAATTAATTCCTACACTAGCATGGATGTGTTATCAACTAGAGAACAACAAGTTTGATACTTGCCTTGGAGATGGAAGTCTGAATCGTTGATGATGATGGGTATGGTTTCGTTCCTCGTTCCCCGATCTACGCGTTGGTGGTAGAATTGATGAGGATGGTGTTGGCTAGGTAGTTCTCTCCCTTGGAAGCCTTCCCTCTTCTCTCTTCCTTAGCCTCTCTACAACTCTAAAGTTTTTAACCCTCGAGGACTCTCTCTTTCCATAGATATAAACTCACTATTTTCGTCATTAATTAAGGCTAAAAATGGAAAATTACCAAAATGTCCTCTTGGGTTACCGGTTAGGCCTAAAAACATCTCGAGACTCAAACTGAACCCACGGGTACACTTTTCTGACTATCTCAACCCTTCCGGACACATTGGCTCACTCAAAATGACCATACGTGCGACTTATAATAAAATTAATTTTTATTCCATTAATTTAGTCCTGACACGACACATACGCGTCCCGACTTAATTTCTATGATTGTCGTATTATTCACTCGCGATAATTTTTAATAACTTCAATCTCATATATTTCTTTACTCATCCAGTAATATTCAACATATAACTACTAACTCTCTTCATGCTAGTAAATATTCAATTTAAAATCCGAATTAATATTAAATTAATTTAGCCCAATTAAATTAAATTAATCCCATAATTAAAGGCCATAAAAATACGGGGTATTACATACTTCCCCCCTAATAACGAAATTTCATCCCGAAATTCGAAAAATAAGGCCTCTTGCTAAAACAATTCTGGATACTTTATCAGTATGCAAAACCAATTTCATAGTAAGGCTCGATCACTATAGCCCCCGCCTCACGATAAGTTAGTTTAACACTCTCGACACTTTATCAGTTATAGGGTTACACCTCAATAACGGCACTTCACCTTGCTCCTACCCGACAACATTTGAATAAGATGAGCCTATACATTATTGGCCCCCATTATCTCACTATTATTGGTAGGCCGCACCTCACTACGTATCAACTATTCGTATTTATCTATACACAAAACTCCCATCCTGAGAGAAACCATATGATCATTTAACCACTCTTGCCAGTTCTTCGAATCTCGATTTTCGGTGATGTAACTCGAAAGCCAACTAAAATTACTTCCACCATAGTCGTCGGACTCTAACTCGACCAATCAAAAATTCTGATTATCCACTTACCTCTAAACAACCAGAGGGAGAATAGTTAAGGTTATTCACATAAAATCTCAATAAGAACTTTGTCCACAATAAACAGGTATGAGTGCTTACACACAAATCTACTATTTGGTACTGTCTTCTCCCAAGCACCATACTACACTTCACTTACCAGCTATAATTGTTGCGGAATTAAAATGACCATAATGAGTCCAAATTACATTCCTACAGCTCCACTAGTCGTCTATCACCTTTATCCTATTCCTCAGGCTATAGGTGATACAACTTGCTCAAAACGAAACATCATACCCACTGCTTCCTAAAATTCGATATTGGAGGTGGGGTTCAAGGATCTCATCCTAGTTCAGAATAATACTGGGCGGGACCACTAACCGGCGCGATCCGTTTTTCAAAGAAAGACTGCAACAACTATATAATGGTGTAAGCCATCCAAAAAGAATGACAATTACTTTCTTTTAGGTCAACTTGTTCCACACATTCGAAGGAACTCATGATCTTAACTTGAGGTTGGCAACCTAGCAAAGAAATTTACCAAATTGACTGCCCTCTTCCATTACAGGGATCGTCGGCTTGCTACAAAATTCTTTCGTTGATCCTCTTGCTCCAACTGATTTGTACCTATGAGTGGTGCATGCGGAGAATACTCACTATGTCCCTGTCAACATCGACTTCTACTTGTAATACCTCACATTAAGTGACACTTAATACTCCTCTTCTTTCCTCTGCGCATACCGAAAGTTTTGGCCCGTGCACTTTTCTCCATGATGTGCACTTATAGACCTTTTATACCTTATTAACATTATCATTCTACCTACGCGCAAGTCACTCTCAACATTTGACTAGGTAAAGCTCCGCTCCAATTATTTTCCATAATAGTTAAATCTTACCCTTCTCAAGGAATACCCCTTTTTAAATGGCTTCCCACAAACTTTCAACCAAATTCAGGTGTGCTACTTTGATTGCACATGTATATGGATTATCGTCCTTCTCACACGATGCTTAATCCACTCTTCCATTTCTACTTCGTTATATTAGTCCCACAAGCATATATTTCACACATCTATTCCCACATCCTTTTAACCTAGACGATTCTGACATCAGCTATCGAGGGTGCCCACACACCCTATAAACCATGCATATTAGCGTAAGAATCACATACGTTTCACACATAACACATAATTCTTTATTTCCCCTATGCTCACAATGTGGTTACAACACTTGGGTACTCTCAATTACCCTAAAAATTGAAATTCTAAATCCTCCTTAACATCGTTCAACCCTTTAACTCGTGGTGATACGATAAAATTTTCAATGCCTCCTCACCTCACAACCGGCTCCAATGGCCTTATATAGTAATTAAACCTTTAACTTACAGTTATAACTACATACTTCTATAACGACCGAGGTACCGAACTTATGGACGAATGACCAAACATCTCCCTACTTTCAACCTTATGCTAAGTTTCATGCGTGGGATGTCTCACAAAACGAAATCCAAACAAGGAACCCTCCTAATACACTACTACCTAGCATTGTTAGTTATCAAAATCCGTTAGGCCCTCAGTCTATAACATGAACCCCTATATTCCCATCTCTGGGCATAAAAGTCGATCTCCTTTCGCAATTACATTTAAGCAAAGAACTTTTTGCCAATTGCACTATCACTCAGCATTGGTGGTAATCACATTCCATAAACCTCGTACACATACAATTGGGACTTTTGAAATCCTGTCCCAAACATATGAATATAAATCTTAACTCCCGCATCTCTAAAGGATAGATATAACAATACGCTCTTCTTATCACTAAGTCCTGAGCGTTAAATATAATAATGAGTTAAATCTTTACGCTCAACAGTAAACCCAATACACACCGAATCATAACAACAAAGTCCCTACACACCCCAGGATTAAACATTTTGATACCACTATACCCTACGAAGTCTATATAATATATGATATAAATGTGAGCCCGACCCTCTCACAGGTGAGGCTGCACCAGAACAAAATATCCTGCACTGGAGAAGTAACCCCAATAAACTCGTGAAGTCCGCCCACTATTGGTATTATCATTACTATAAAATCATAATTAGGATAATATCATACTCTTATAACACATCACTAAAATGAGTAACCTCAATAAGGTATATATCACTATCAATACACCCATTCATCCTACGCGGATAATACTAAAGATAACCCCGCTATACCAGGGAAAGCATTCAAATAATAGTAACATTATCGATATACGCATTAAACTCGTCTCACTTGTGAATCTAGAAATAATCAAAATATAGTGACTTGCTCGTCTTACATAAAACATGCCTCATCCTCCGAGGGTAAAACTCATACTTCTACCTTGCTAATCGCCTTGGCCACTCAAATGGTTTCTGGACATAACACGTTTGTCTGAACCAAAATAACACTACTTTAATCATTGCCCCTTACTAGGCACCATACTCTTGCCCCTTTACTCGCTTCGAGAAAAGTTAACGCATGTGGTTTCACTCTCCATAAAATACCTCTATGAATAATTCACTTATCACCGGTCATACTGATCATATTATGGTTGTCCTTCTCTCGAACTTTGGTAGGATCGATTCCTGATGGCTACCCCCGTTGTTCCCTTAGCTTTGTTGGCCCTAAGGAGCACATTACTGGCTTCGACAACTCTAACTGAATTCACCATCGCTCGATAAGGATTCAGCTACTCGAATCATTTAAATGGGTCCCCTGATGGTTCTCCCTCTTGCGGTATTTCGCTAACTGCGTTTCATCCAGTCTTACTCACTAACTAAATCTTCCGATTCCTTCACATAGAAGTGTTAACATGTCTATGGACAATGCGTGAAATTATCACCATATAAATCGACTGTCCAGTAGAATTCCCTTTAAGTGTTGTCAACTTTCCTTACGAGTCAATTTCCCACTTGAAATCCTCTTCTCCATTAGTATCTACTTCATCCGGCATAAGATTCACTAAATAATTAAATTCATTTTCATACATGAACCTCTATCCGGCCTTCCTGTGGTGAGTTCAGAACAATATTCACATCTTAACCTGAACATCTGATGAAGGAACTCGCGGTCAAATCGTAAACCGCACTTAAGATCCTTCCATTCACACAACATTCCACTTCTAAATGTGGTGGTTGACTCCCACCATTATAACTTTGCTCTGACGAGCTAAGAAAATTTTACCCCAAATTTTCACTCCTCGTTACCCACATTTCGCCATAAGTCCAAGCCCTTGGATATTTTACATTCGTTGGTTAATACACACGATTCCCCCATTTCCAGATCCTCCACTAATGGTTCTCCTTAATGCTTCGTCTGGCTCTCTCCCAGTCCTACCATGCTGGGTGAGTCTAATTTGGCACCACTGTTGACTATAGTAGCACTTGGAAATCATATGATGCGCCCTAGTTATCTTTACAGTCCTGGCTTCTTGTTCCATAATAGGGGTGACCTCGACTACGGTCATCATCCTCGAACATACTCTATACCTCAACTAAGCCCGCCTCTTGTTGTACGCCCAACGGCCCTCGCCTGTTATACTTCATTGTCCGAACACGCCCGAATGCAAATAAGATTCACTAATATATGTACGTTATAGAAGGAGGACGAAATCTCACCATAGAATTCAACAATCCTAAACATAGGGCTCTATATCATATAAAGCAACGCTGGAAGCATAATAAGCCGCATAGATCCTAAGGACACTAGAACCTGATGCTTTGATACCACCTATGACACCCCGCCTAATTAAATACCGGGTGATCAGTCCTTTATTAAATTAAATCAAAGTGTCCGGTTGGTTCATTCTTAGCATCACTGTCAAAAATAATTTTCTTTATTAATCACCTAATAAATAATTAAGCTAAGTATCAAAACATTTAATGTTATTTATTAAACTCCATTGTTAAAATCTTATATGAAAAAACCCATTTATGAATACTGCTAACGATAAAAAATCAAACCATTCAAGTGAAATGAGCCAACAAAATTAATCAATCCAACTAAGTATCCACATTTAAGTCCAACGTAATAGATGAAACAATCCCAAGTAAAAATCGAATACTAAAAAAATAGAAGAGTACAAAATCTCTATCAAGTCTAAACAGATTCTGGAAATGGGCGACACATGCCCTAACTAAAAAGACTAAAATAGAAAGCTGAGAAGTCAAACGAGGAATCGTCTACTACAAGGACCTGCAACTCCCACACAAGCTGCAGAACGTCCACTAACCAATGAACCACGGCTGATGCCCCTGTGGCTGGGCACGTTTAAGATATATATATATATATATATATATATATATATATATATATATACAAGAGGAAGAAAAGATGACAGGAAACGGGTCAGAGCCCGAGTGTAAAATAATTTTAAAAATATTTTAGCAAGTATTTAAAATGCTTACCAGTGATATTACATACATGTTAGTACTTCGGCACTCACGTGAGAATTCTCACCTCTCAACTAATGTGCATGCTTAACGTACTACCGAATTAACCCAGTTAAATCTTACCCTGTTAACTAGTCTATCCCAATTTTCATTCACCAAGACTAATCCAAGTGATCGCATGACTATAGTTTATATCTGATAACATTTTCTAAAGAATTTGCCAAGCCAGTTATATTTATCTCAATTCAGACTTAAGTTCTCAACCATTTAACTCATTTAATATTAATTTCTCAATTTTATCTACTTACAAGCACGGTAGATTAATCACAGGTATATATATTTATTACCCATAATATATATACTAATAAGGAACCCCACATAAATCTATTGTGCCGGCATACTCTATTATCAAGTCACCGTATCTCTCCTACAAAGGGAAATACTAGTCCGAAATCACTCTCGAACTGTAATAACACAAAACACACATATTGGAGGCGAAGCATTGTTCCCAGCCACTAAGAGGTCAGCACATACCCTCACGTGTCTTAGGACCATCTGACTATCATTCTCAGATATCCTGTATCAAGGATCCTATGTTCTAGGGTACAAGTCAATATCCTCCATAAAGGTCCAATCGAGATAAGACTGTCCCGGCGCGGAAACCTCCGTGATAACAAGTAGCGCGGGTATGATTACACAGAGATATTTACATACTATATATATACACATGAACCCATATATATATATATATATATATATATATACTCACATTATTCAGCTAGGTACGCACACGAACCATAATACTTTAACCATATGTGGCACATAATGCCGAGTTCTACGTATAAGTAAATCATTCTTTTTATTTTCTCAATTATCGCAAATCATTAAGTACTTCTCAACTCTCGAAGTGTATCCTATCTATAAGTATAAAATTAGAAGGTGTACACTAACTACTTTACTGGTATAAGTCCTTCCCAATTTTTACAAGACCTAATTTAACGTATGCATGATTTCACTTTCAATTTATATCCCTGAGACCCCACGGTTAAATCTCACACAACTCGTCTTGCCCGGATCCTACTTATACCCTACTGGTCCTTCTCATGTCCCATTATGATATTTAGATTATGTCTAAAGGTCCTTGATAAGTTGTTTTTTTGTGTATCTATCGTTGTAGTGCAAAAGTCAATATCAAAGATACCTTTTGGTACCTACAAACACACTAAAAATGTATATTGGCAAGTAAGGGGTCAATCCGCGCTCTCTACTGTGGATAAGAACACGTTGAAGACAAAGTATGATTTTTAAAATAATTATAAAAGGATATTTATACTACTAATTATGAACTAAAATTAAAACTACACTAATAAATAAAGAAAATGATAAAGTGAGCTAAATATGAGGAGAAAATAATTATGAGATAATTCAACGGATTAAATTTCACCACTTAGCTTATTTATTTTTATTACTTAGTTTGTCTATTTGAAATACCCCAAAATATATATGAATTCACAAATCAACTCTCGTTGCAAATGTGAAGTTACATATAGTCCTTTTAGAAGACTAATATTATAACTTCACATACTCTCAAAAAATTAGACTTAAACATTTTGTAATAAATCTGATTATTACAACACAAAAATTTAATACCAGCTTAAGATTTGTATTTCATAAAATATTCAGCTCACCAAGTCACTAAAAAAAATTATAAAAGAAGAAATAAATTTTTTTGTACAATATTACACTAAAAATGAGCTCCAAAAATGGAGCTCTAAAAAAAACAAAACTACTCTCTCTCTCTCTCTCTACTACCCGTCTGTCTCCGTTCGTCCCCTTTTACTGTCAGAGTCCTCCTCTTTTAAAGTGAGAGATGGTCAATAATGGGTTGGTAGGTTTGGATTAGTGGAGTGCTTTTTGCAGATTTTTTGGGGATTTTTTTTTTGGGATTAGGTGATAAAGACATGGGTTAAAAACATTTGGGGATATTTGTTTTTGGCTTTTGGTTGGCATTGGGTTATTTTTATTTGGCAGGTGAAAGAATCGTGTAAAAGTGAAATGGGTGAAATTGGGTTTGGGTCTTGGATTTAAAATGGGTCAGAGGGAGAGATTCGGGTTTGGTTTGGTTGGACAAGGGTCGCTGGGTGATTAGGCACATATTCTTCATATTTATCCCCTTAATTTCGGTACTTTTATGATCCCGTGCAGTGTAAATAGCTTGGATTTGTCTCGTATTTATGCTACTAACCTATTTTGGCAAGTATTTCGTGTTTTGTGTATTTCTCATGTGCTTTATAGGTATTTCATGCAAGTTAGTGCGAAGGAGAACTCAAAACAGTGAAAGAAACCAACAAATGGAGAGTTGAAGGGCATTTTCGTAATTTTTCAGCCTTAGTCCGGAGGTGGGGCCAACTAGAAAGTTGAAGAGATCTAAATTACAAGAACACTGGAAAAAACGGCACCTCAATCCGAGCTACGGTGAAGAAGTTACGATGTTTTGAAGTTACGCGATAATGAAGAGAAATGGACCAGAAACCAAACCGATCCGGATGGAACCAAACTGGTCCGATCAGGAAAAAAAAGAACCGATCCGGTACCAAATCGATCCGGATCCGGACCGGTCCGGCTGCTGAAATTTCTGGCAATTAATTATGCAGTTAAAGCGGTGCAACTCTTAGAATATCTTGCACAACAAGCGATTCTAGCTGTCAAATTCGTGCTACTTGGTACTATAAAAGAGCAATCCCTACCTCATTCCAAAGGGGGGTCGAATTCTAGAGAGTAGAATAGAATTTTAGAGAGAGATAGTCAAATTTGAGAGGGTATTTCTAGTTTGTAAGTTTGAAGAAGAAGAATTTTTCTAGATTCAAGTTCATCTCTTTCCCTATTGCTGAATACAAATATCAATTTTTCATTCTCTTATTTATTCTCTACTTTATTTTCAATTCAATTCTCAATTGTTTTGCAAATTATTCCCAATGTTTGTTAGATCCATAATTCCATGTATGAATTTGTTTTCTAGTAAAACCATGTCTAGCTAAATTCTCAAGGGCTGGGGTACATGAACTCATTCCGAGGTGAATTACCCATTTAGAAAATAGAGGGTAAATTAAATATTGACCGAATTGTGTATGGAGATTATACAAACATAGCCAATCTTTTAAGCTCTCTTGCCCTAGGTACTTGGGATGTTTAAGAACGCTATGCAAGTGTATTTGTCCATTCACCGCTTTGTATTTACCTTTGATTTCATATGATGCCGGAAAGATCCTTCACATATGTAATGCTTAGTATCTATAAAGATTGGATTTAGTCAAAATTTTTAATTTACAACTCTAGTATTCTATACGGTAATTCGTAAAGGTTTGAAGGATTGTACCCCACCCTATTTTCTCTCATTTTCAAATCTAATTTCTTTACAATTCTTAGTATTTTTATGCACATTTTATTTCATCACCAATTAGAAATTTAAACCCATCAATCATCTTTTTCTTTTATTTTATTTTAACATCAACTTTAGGATTAAACTACCTTACCTTTGTCATCACGTTCACACGTCCTAGTTCCCTGTGGATTCGATACCTAGACTCGCCAATATACTCCTTAAGAAGTGTAGTTACAAGTTTATTTTTTTTTTGTATTGAGGTTGGAAGCCGATAACAACGACTAGCGTATTATACGGACGCTCGATTTTTCCACTCGATCAAAATGGCGCTGTTACCGAGAAATTAGGTAGACTTTAGGTTAGGTTGGTTAATCCCGAATTTGACCTTAAAAAAAATTTAAATAAATTATCATCTCATCTTTCATAAGCTGTTCATGCAAACTCCTCCGTTGTCTCCAGCCTGATTTCACAAAATCCCCTTGCTGAAGCTAACTCTGAAAATTCTCATAATACCAACGCTCCACACTTTTGAGTCAAACACTGAGTGAGGGTTCTGAATCGTTGGGTAGAAATATGTTAGTTCACGATAGTGTTGGTGTTGGTGCTGGAGAGGAAGAGATACCATATCTTCCCATGAAAGATCTTTTATTTCCGGAGCTAACTGTTACCCCTGGTTGCATTTTACTCCCGTATAATGCCGGTCAGTTCCACTTTCGAAATGGTATGATTCAAATTCTTCCCACATTTCATGGTATGGATTATGAAAAGCCATATCTCCATATTCGAGAATTCGAAGATACATGTGAGACGTTTGGTGACCAAGCTTGCCCACAAGATGTTATCTGGTTAAATCTTTTCCCCTTTTCATTAAAGGATAAAGCCAAAACTTGGTTATGGTCACTACCCCCGAATTCTGTGTTATCCTGGAGAGATATGCAAACCAAGTTTCTCTCCAAGTTCTTTCCACAACACAAAACCAATTCTGTCAAGGCAAAAATTCAAGCTTTTCGACAAAATGAGAATGAGGCTTTCGACAAGTGTTGGGAGAGATTTCAGGAGTTAGTTAGTGCTTGCCCACATCATGGATTCGAAAAACATCATCTGATTTCATTTTTCCATCAAGGCCTTACTTTAGCATCTAAACAACTTGTTCAAACCATGTGCGAAAGACCTTTTTGGGAGTTAGGCTCAAGCGATGCTGAGGCTCATCTGAAATATATAGCAGAGACTACCCAAGCATGGGATGTTTCTGGTCCCAATAGTCAAAATAGAAATCGACAAGTGTCCAACTTGCCTGCTGCGTCCGGTATCAATCACTTGGACAAGGACACTTTGTTAGATAAAAAATTTGACCAATTGGAAAAGAATTTCAGAGACATGCTTGAAGTGTGATTGAGAGAAGTAACTGGACCCGTGCAAGTCGGGAAGGAGAAAGTGTGTGCCATTTGTGCTGCTGGTCATTCTACCAAAGGATGTCCTACCCTCCCTACATACAAGGCAATGTACACTGAACAAGTTGAGGCAATAGGGGGGTCTCGCGGAAATTATAATGCACAGCAAAGGAATGCATACAATAAATCTTGGAGGAATAATTCTGGTTTCAACTATGGAAAACCACAAGGGGGGATGGCTCCTAACCCACATATGACTTTACCACCACCACCCCTCAATTTCAGCAAGTGGTTCCTCCTATGCATGTACCACCTCCTGGTCCGTATGTTGCTCCACCGAGGCGATCTCTTGAGGACAACTTAAATCACCTCATCCAATATCAAAAGGAGAACAGTGCTAAGTATGATCGAATGTTCAATGAAATACATACTAGCATCTCAAGGTTGCAAACTACATCGAATGTCCAAGAGAAGGGTAAATTTCCTTCTTAAAGCCAACGACCTCCCCAAGGACAAGCGAGTGTTGGCACTACATCCCACGACCATCGAGAGCAATGTAGCGTTATTACCACTCTCCGTAGTGGGAGAGTAGTTGATTTGTTACCTCCCCCATGCAATGCATCTAAAGATAAAGACGTTTCACCCGGCATAAGAGAGGCCGAAGATGCCCCTTTAATTGAGAGTGAGGAGGAGGAAAACACTAGTGGACTCAAGGCCATCACCCCCACCGCTGCCCCATACCCTCAACGGTTGGTCTCTCACTCTAAAACGACCTCCCGTGATGAAGTTCTGGAAGTCCTTAAGCAAGTAAAAATTAATTTACCTTTTCTTGAGACTATACAGAGAATTCCCGCGTATGCTAAGTTTATTAAGGACTTACTCACGGTAAAACACAAGCTAAAGGTAGACCAGAATGTCTCTTTGGCCCAAAATGTCAGCGCAGTCTTGTCGAGTGACTTTCCATTAAAATATAAAGATTCAGGTGCACCCACTATTTCGTGTATCATGGGGAAGAATCGAATCGAGAGAGTTCTAATAGATCTAGGGGCGAGTGTTAACATTATGCCCTATTCCATCTATAGGCAACAAGAACTGGGGGCCCTTAAGCCCACAAATATGACTCTCTAGCTCGCGGATCGTTCTGTGAAGCTTCCTTGGGGAATTGTTGAGGATGTGATTGTCCAAATAGACACTTTCTACTTCCCGGTGGATTTTGTCATTTGGGATGAAGAACCCTTCGTTCTCCCAAGTAATCATGTTCCCGTTATCCTTGGCCGCCCATTTTTAGCTACAGCTAATGCTCTTATCAATACCCGAAGTGGGCGTATGCAATTAACTTTCGGGAACATGACCCTCGAAACAAATATCTTTAATAATTCTAAGAGAGAGGGTGATGAAGGGGAACCACGAGGGTTGGATCTTTTGGGGGAAGCACACGAGCAAGAAAGAACTTACAAGGAAGAGCCATTAGGGGAAGGTTGTGTTGCGCACAGTGAGAGGAGTGGTTGCAACATTGAGAGCAAGGTAGGGGAGGTATGTTTAGTTAATGCATTCGAGAGCATGAGTGAGCCCATGAACAAGAGTGAAAGAGGAGATTTAGAGTGTGTCTGGAGAGGCTCGTCGAAATACTTAGAGGAAAGCGAATGGCCGGACACTATCAATACATTTCTCCTCGATTACCACCCACCCACACCACCGTATAATTCGGCGAGTGAGCATGAAAGGCAGGTTGAGGACACCAAGCAAGAGAGAGAGCTAGAGGAGTTGAGCCTAGCAGAGTTTGAGCACGAGTTCGGACAGGTGGATGCAAGCCTAAATGTTGAAGTCCAATCTTTCTGGTCCTCATTTCGTCATTTAGACGAAAGCGAGTGGGAAAGTAGAATTGATGCATTTCTCCTTACCAAACATCCACCCATACCATTTGAGTCTTCGGAGGTACTTGAAGATAAGACTCAAATCTCGTCCGACTTAGAGACCAACCCACGTGCAACGCAACATGAGGACCCTTTTCCGGTTTATCATAATGCATCTCCCAATCTTTCCTTTATCTATGGGCACGGGCCCAATTTGTTCCGGATATTCTCTTATGATGGTAAGGCGGGAGAGACGAGGAGCGCATCGTACCCAGTGAAAGGGGTCGGGTGATTTGTGGAAAGAGATGAGAGGTCGTCGTACCCCCGACGCGTAGGGGTGATTTTTGTTGTATTTTTGAGTCATGTATAAGTGTTATATAGTGTCTTGTTGCATTTTAATAATTTTCTTGTTTTATTTGTCGCACTTATTCTTTTTCTTCTTTAGATTTTAATCCTTTTGATTGAGGACAATGCAAAAGTCTAAGTTAGGGGGGGTGATAAGTGCGTCTTTCTAAAACTTTACAAATTTTTAAAATGACAATATATATATATATATATATATATATATATATATATATATATATATATAGAGAGAGAGAGAGAGAGAGAGAGAGAGAGAGAGAGAGAAATTCAAAAAAAAAATTGAAAAGTGTTGAAAAGCCAAAAATATTTTTGTTCAAAATAAAAATTGGAATTTAAAATTTTCAAAAATATCACCTTTATTCTATTTAAAGTCTCAAATTGTTAACAATCAAAATGCAATAAGCCAAAATTGAACGAAGATGGAAATTGAAAGAAAATTGACGAGTTAACGAATAAGTGTGGAGATTAGTCCAACCCGGTGAGATTTCGAGCCTATCGATCTTTTTGAGTTTTTAAATCAATCTGAGTTTATGATTAACTCAAAGTTCTTTTCAGCCTTTTAATAAGTCGTTGATGATCTCAATCCTTTGTTTTGACCGGTTATGGGAAATGTGTGAAATGTTATCTCGAAATTCAGGCTAAATATATCTCTAAACTTAGTTAATCTTGAGATGCATATGGTAAGGTGATTAGCAATTTGGACAATGAAGTAGGCCTTCGTTTGTTTAATCCAAAAATATTAGCCATAAAAAACGTTGTGAAAAAAAAAATCATCCCTTTGCAACCCAATTTGAGCCTAATAAAATATTTCCGTATCGTTTGATAACCCGAAAAACCCAAATAGTTCGGAATTGTGAAAATTGAATATTCATCAAATAAAGTCCAAATTGTGCTATAAAAAGGGGCAAGAAGAAAAAAATGGATATGCACAACAAAAATAGCAAGAAAAGAAAAAGAAAAGAAAAAATGAAAATTGAAAAAGAAAGAGAAAAATGAGCAAATGCCCGAAAAAGCACTAATGGACGTGACACGACTCAGAATGTGTCTCTAAAGTGTGTACTCTCTAGGCTCAAGTGCAAGCCTGTCGTTCAAGTAATAATCCGACAAGTCGGGTATCGATCCTCAGGGAAAAAGGACAACGAGAGTTGTGACGACGGGATAAGACTGAGGAATCCTAACAATGACTCTAAAAAGAAAAGAAAAGATTGATTTGGTTTTTGGGATTCGATTACACTAAATGCAATTATGAAAGTATGGTGAAAAATACAGCTAACTAAATGACCTAGATTAAGAATGAAGGATTGAATTGAACTTTTAAATGAGATGATGGAAAAATAGGACGGGAATACAATCCCCCAACCCTAGTGTATTGCAGTATACTATTAATCGTAAATTTATCTAATTAATATGACCCGGAATTTAGTACTCCCAAGCATTACGTATACGAGGTTCAAGCCCGCGTCATACTTAATCAAAGGACGAGTAAATCAGTATCACGATAACGACACTCGAATTGTATTCTCAATCATCCCGGTTACCCAGGGGCAAACGAGATATTTAGACCTACAATTGTTGTGTCCCTACACAATACGGTCAAAATTAATTACTAAATTCAGAGGATTAACTTTATACGTGCAATGACCACATCAGGTTGGGTTCATGTAACCCGACCTTGGAAATCTAGCCGGACATACCGAAAACGATGAAAACAGTGTTTAACATGCAAGAGTTCATGATTAATCTAAGGACAATTGATAGAATACTGTAAAAGAGAATCACAAAGAAGAAATAACTCACTAAAATTACCCAAGGAACAATCGCAGCAATAGATAAAATTGGTGATCACACAAACTTGGAATAAACCTTCAATCCTTGAATAAAACTGGAAATTCTATCTACAACTAGGGTTTGTGGAAGAAAATGAGAAATTAAAATTAACTCCCCACGTTCTAGCCTCCTTTACAACGAAAATAATTCGGGTTTTTATACCCTATATGAAATTCCAAGAAGTTGAGTATAAGTCGGAGTCTTTAGAGGAGAATCAGAAAACAAAATCTCGATGGACGGACCGGTCCGGCCCTTAGATGGATCGGTCTGCCTCTAAAGCGGATCGGTTCTTTTATTTTCCAGGCGGACCGGTCCGAGGCGGATCGGTTCTTTTATTTTTTGTGCTCTTCGATTCGCAGTCCTCTGGAGTTTGCACAGCGGACCGGTCCGGGTTGAGGGCGGACCGGTCTGCCTATTTGACTTTTCTCTCAAACTTTGACTGTCCATATCTTTTGCTCCGGGTATCCGATTGAGGTGCCGTTTCTTCCGAGGTGCTTGTGAGGATGATACCTTCAACTTCTCTTTAGGTACCTCATCCGGATTCTGGGTAGAAATGACTCTTTTGCCCTTTTGACTTTTCTTGTTGACTTTTCTATTCTTCCGGTTTCCTTCTTCCATTTCTTGACATTAGATACCTGTAAAATCATAACGAAATACCAGAAACTCGGTGTACTTGTTAGGATAAGTCAATAGCAAGATTATGAGATAAAGTCAATCCAATTACGTTGTTCGAGGTGATTAAAGTACCGAGATTAGGGGATAAATTGGGAAGAATTTATGCCTAATCAAACCCCCCTAACTTAGAACTTTGCGCGTCCCGAGCAATGTAAAAGAATTCTAGCAAGGCTCAACTCTTGAAAAATATTTTATTGGGATAAAATACTTCTTTCGCGGGCACGCGATTGCATTTAGCGTATGCAACAAGCCTTTAAACCCCTAGGTTACCCTAGTGGGACGAGTTGTGTCTCGTGAGGGTTTGCAGAGAATATACCCACAAAATTCGACTCAAAGAACTTCAAAATAACCAAAAATTGTATAATTCAAACTTTTCCAGAAAATAGTCATCATTAAGTCATGTCTACAAGTCTCAAACTGTAGTGCGTGTGTGCGAAGCCAGAAATATAACCGCCAATTTCCACTGATTAATCATTACGTTACTTATCCGAAAATTCGTTTTGATTTCAAATTCTCACGGGAAGCTCTCTCAAACGAACTACTTGGAATATGGCTATTTCGCTCGGTATGCGTGATAATAAGAGTAAATATAATGGATGCAAAATCACGCATACAATTAGAAAGACGGAAATTTCATGGTGAAAGGATCTCTTCAATGGATTACGGTTTTAAAAACGGGAACATCGCCTCTATTTCGCGCATTTAACCTCTTATATTATCTTTTGGTGTATTAGCTCTCCACGCGGTACTCAATTTTCGCAATTTGGACTCGGTTAGGACTTTTTCGGGTTTAAGGTTGCATTGGGTAAAATGAAAATGGTAGGGAAAGTTGGAATTGGAAAAGTTATTTATGATGTCTATTGGTGCTTTTTCTGGGCTATTGCTCATTTTTTTCTTCTTTTTCTCTATTTTTTCTGTTTTTCACTTCTTTTCTTTTCTCACTATTTTTGTTGAGCATATTTATTTTTTTTTTATTTTTTTTTTCTTGCCCCTTTTTATGCACTCTTTGGACTCAAATTCTGGGATTTTTCAACTTTCACAATTCCGGGCCATTTTGGGTTTTTCGGGTTGTCAAGCGAAAGGAAAAATTATTCGGCTCAATTTGGGTTGCAAAGGGTAATTTTTCGCTACTTTTTTTTGGCCAATATTTTTGGGTGACAAACGAGGGCCTACTTCATTGTCCAAAATGTCAATTGCGTTACCATATGCGTTTCGAGGTGAATTTAAGTTTAGAGACTAATTTGGCACGATTTTCAAGGCAATATTGCACACATTTTCCAAAACCGATCATTAAGCGTTAAAAAGAACTTTGAGTTAACAATTAACTCGGATTGATTTAAAATCTCGCAAAACGTGATAGGCTCGAATCTCACCGGGTTTGTTAATCTCCACATTTATTCGGTAAGTCGTCAATTTTCGCACAATTTCCATCTTTGGTCAATTTCGGCTTTGTTTATGTTGATGTTTACAATTTGAGACTCCAATTTGACTTTTAATGATATTTTTGAAAATTTTGAATTCCAATTTTTATTTATTTTGAACAAAAATATTTTTGGATTTTTCAAAATTTTATGATTTTTTTTGAAATTTTGGGCATTTTTGAAAAATTTGTGAAGTTTTAGAAATATGCACTTGTGACCCCCCCTAACTTAGACTTTTGCATTGTCCTCAAGCAAAAAGGACTAAAATCTAAATAAGGCAAAATAATAAGTGCAATAAGTAAAACAAACAAATATAGAAAAATGCAACTTTATATATCATAGGACTGTGGTACAAACAGGAATACAGCATATGTAGGATGTGAGAATAAATACATCAAAACAGTCCATAAGCAACAAAACATCACGGGGGAGGGAAATGGGAAGAGCTGGGCGCGTCGGGGCCATAGGGGTCATGAAAATGTGATGGTAGTGGCTCATAAGGGTCCCCTAGGCGGCGGTAGATATCCGCCTGCCTTCGAGCCGCCCGATTCTGATCTCGTTGGTAGTCGATCACAAAGTTCTCGAATCGGTTCTCGAAGGTCTCAAATCGAGTCTCGAGGGTGGACAACCGGGTCGAGATATCGGTACCCGCCCACTCGAAGTCCGGGTCGTCCTCCTCGTCCGCCGACTCGTCGTCGGCGGCGACGTCACCCATCTCAACGTCTGCTTCGGCGGCCTCCTCCTCCTCGCTCTCTTCCGAGGCAGCCTCTTCCTCGCTATCATGCCCCCGCCGTGCCCGGATTATGGCGAGCTGTTTGGCACTCTTAGTGCGAGTGCCCTATCCAAAGGGACCGGGAAGCCGGGTGCGGTCGGCAGGGGCCTCAATGCCGGCGTCTTGGAGTATAGACGTGATCAACCGGGCATAGGGCAAAGGAGCGGTACCCTTCTCATCCAAAGAAGTGGCGATGATGTCGGCATACAATGTGCGGGCTAAATGGATGGAGGTTTGGGGATTGAAGAGATGGTAGGTCAAGGTGGCTTGCCGAGGCCTCATGGCGGAATCGTTGGACGTTTGAAGAATGTTGGCGCATACGATTTGGAAAGTGAGGCGCGCCGTTTCATTGAGTCGTCCAACCGTGACGGTTTGGCCCGCCCAAGCCACGTTTGGAGCAATGCGCGCCATGACGACGTCCTTCGCGACCGGAGGAACGTTCCGAGGATATGTGAAGTCTTGGGGGCCCGGGACACCAAAGGTGGCCAATTTGGCCGTGAGGAGGGCTAAGGAAAAAGGAACGACCGTTCCATCAACGTAAGCTTGGGCCTCAAATTGGTCCGTCCGCACAAGCGTGCCATAGAATAACCGGACCTCGGAAGCCCACACGACGTCATGGGGTTCGTTGAGGAAACGACACCACCCCCGGGCCATAAATAGTGCTGTGACAGAATTAGGCAGTGCGTTCCATTGAACCGCACGCTCCATATGGAGTTTGCGGTTCGATCCGAAGAAGTTGGTGCACCATCGCTCCTCTTGGCGGGAGCGGAACTCGTTGCTCCCGGAGTGTAGGATGTCGGTGGATGCGTATTTGGTGGGAGGAGCACGGGGGGCCATGGAGACTAGGCAGAGAGAAGGAACTGAAGAAATCTGGAGAGAGAGGGGAGAGAAGTGGTGTTTGAGGTGTGAAGAGAAGGGGAGGGGGTAGGGTTGAATTTATAGTGGAGGGGGGAAGGGATTTGGAGTGAAAGGGTGGTTGGAGGGAAAGGTTTTTGGAGGGAAAGGGTGTATGGGGAAGTGGAGAACCGAATGGGAGGGAAGGATGGTGATTGGGGGGAAGGGGGGGTGAATGGGGGGAAGAGATTCAACGAATCTGCAGAAGGCGGACCGGTCCGGTCCAGGGGCGGACCGGTCCGGTCCTTTAATTTCCAAAAAATTCGACAGGCGGATCGGTCCGGCCTTAAATTAAAGGAACCGGTCCGAGGCGGACCGGTCCGGCCTTAAATTAAAGGAACCGGTCCGGCTTGGGGATTTTTGGCTGGAATTTCCCCGAAACTGGATTTCAACCTCGTTTCCTCGAAATATCGCACTTTTAACACGCGCTCCTCACCAAATATAGACTAAGGACCTCTCAATAACACCGGTCACCCGAATTGCTCAAAATCTCGAACTTGCACATGCTAACCCTGAATGTACCAAAATCCTAACGACACTCACTAACGCACACGACGCACACGACACACACGACTCTCACCCCATACGCGTCGGGGGTGCGACGACCTAACTGAAACTGTTCACTCTACCCCGTAAACGGGGTCCGACAACCAAACGGTGTCGACTTCTTCTTCGCACGCCTCAAGATATGGCTTTAGGCGTTGTCCATTCACTTTGAATGTGTTTCCCCCTTTTAAATCTTCTACTTCGACAGCTCCGTGGGGGAAAACATTCTTGACAACAAACGGGCCAGACCATCGCGACCGCAACTTGCCCGGAAAGAGATGAAGCCGAGAGTTATAGAGAAGAACTTTTTGCCCGGGAAGAAACTCTTTCCGTCGAATGATGCTATCGTGAGCGAGTTTCATCCTTTCTTTAGCAATTTTGGCATTCTCATACGCATCATTGCGTATCTCCTCTAACTCATTTATTTGAAGCTTGCGAGCTTCACCGGCTTTATCCATGGCATAATTGAGCTCCTTAATTGCCCAATATGCTTTGTGTTCTAACTCCACGGGGAGATGGCAAGGCTTGCCATACACGAAGCGGAAAGGGGACATGCCAAGCTGATTTTTGTATGCGGTGCGATAAGCCCATAGCGAATCGTTCAGTCTAATTGACCAATCTTTCCGGTTAGGATTGACGGTCTTCTCGAGAATGTTCTTGATCTCACGATTCGCTAGTTCGGCCTGCCCATTTGTTTGTGGGTGATACGTCGTTCCAACCTTGTGGACGACGCCATACTTTCTCATGAGCTTCTCAAATGGCCTATTGCGAAAGTGCGTGCCATTGTCGCTAATTATTGCTTTCGGTGCGCCGAAGCGAGAAAGTATGTGTTCCTGTAGGAACTTTATCACCACCTTACTGTCATTAGTCTTAGTAGCTATAGCTTCTACCCATTTAGAAACGTAGTCTACCGCGACTAGGATGTATAGGAAACCAAAGGATGGGGGGAAGGGACCCATGAAGTCAATACCCCAACAATCGAATATCTCAATGATGAGTATGGGGGTAAGGGGCATCATGTCGCGGCGAGAGATGGCTCCCATTCGTTGGCACCTATTGCATGACTTGCAAGCGTCATTTGCATCCCGGAAGATTGTAGGCCAATAGAGGCCGCATTGCAGAATTTTAGCGGCCGTCTTTTTCGCTGAGAAGTGGCCTACACATGCTTCCGAATGACATAACTGGATGACCTTTGGAATCTCGTCATCCGGTACACATCGTCGGATGATTTGGTCTGCGCAGTATTTAAAGAGTAAGGGATCATCGTAGAAGAACATGCGCGACCAAGTAAGAAACCTCTTCTTATCTTGCGGTGTCCAATCGGGAGGGACGGCTCCCGTGACAAGATAGTTCACTATGTTCGCAAACCAGGGATATGAAGAAGTAGCAAAGAGTTTCTCATCCGGAAAATACTCGTCTATGGGTATGGGATCACTAGGTACGTCGGACGAAAGCCGAGACAAATGGTCGGCAACGACGTTTTCTACTCCTTTCTTATCCTTGATAGAGAGATTGAACTCTTGTAGGAGTAGGATCCACCTTATGAGGCGCGGCTTGGCGTCTTTCTTCGCAAGTAGATACTTTAAAGCCGCGTGGTCGGTGAAGACAATTATAGGAGAACCAATGAGATACGATCTGAACTTATCAAGGGCAAAGACTACTGCTAGCAACTCCTTCTCCGTGGTAGAGTAGTTGAGTTGAGGTCCGGTAAGGGTCCGGCTAGCGTAGTAGATGACATGAGCTTGTTTATCTTGACGTTGGCCCAAAACGGCCCCAATCGCTTAATCGCTTGCATCACACATGAGTTTGAATGGTAAAGACCAATCCGGAACTTGCATGATGGGAGCGGACACGAGCATGTTCTTTAATTTGTCAAAGGAGCTTTGGCATGCCTCGGTCCACTCAAACGGGTTGTCCTTCATGAGAAGGTTGTTTAAGGGTCTAGCGATAGCACTAAAATCCTTAATGAACCTTCGATAAAACTCGGCGTGACCCAAAAATGAGCGCACGTCTTTAAGCGATCTCGGTGGGGGAAGGTCAGCTATGACATCTATCTTAGCCCTATCAACTTCTATGCCTTTAGATGATACTATGTGGCCAAGAACTATTCCTTCAGTGACCATGAAATGGCACTTCTCCCAATTCAGCACTAAGTTCTTCTCCACACACCTAGCAAGTACTTGTTCCAATTTTTCTAGACAAAGATCGAAAGAGGTGCCAAAAACGCTGAAATCGTCCATGAACACCTCGAGTCCTCTTTCGACCATGTCACTAAATAAGCTCAACATGCACCGTTGAAAAGTCGCGGGTGCATTACACAAGCCGAATGGCATACGTTTGTAGGCAAACGTACCAAAAGGACAAGTGAATGTCGTCTTCTCTTGGTCAAGTACATCTACCTCAATCTGGTTATATCCGGAATAACCATCAAGGAAGCAATAATATGGGTGGCCTGCAACTCTCTCAAGCATTTGATCAATGAATGGCAAGGGGAAATGATCTTTTCTTGTTCTCGCATTGAGTTTCCGGTAATCAATGCAAACACGCCAACCGGTGGTGGTGCGTTGGGGAACAAGCTCTCCCTTAGCATTCTCAATCACAGTCATACCCGACTTCTTCGGGACGACTTGAATAGGACTCACCCATTTGCTATCCGAGATTGGGTAGATAATCCCGGCATCTAATAGTTTAATGATCTCGGTTCTCACAACTTCTTTCATGTTGGGGTTCAGTCTTCTTTTCATTTCTCTAGAGGGTTTGACATCCTCTTCAAGGTGAATCTTGTGGGTGCAAATCAGAGGACTTATCCCCTTCAAATCAGCTATACACCAACCAAAAGCACTTAGGTGCTTCCTCAAAATTTTTAACAACTTACCCTCCTGCTCGTCGTCTAGGCTAGAGGAGATCACAACAGGAAATGTCTCATCCTCTCCTAAGTATGCGTATTTGATATGGGAGGGGAGTTTCTTTAATTCAAGAGTTGGAAACTTCTCGTCGGAGGGAACAACGCGTGTATCCCGTGGTGGTAACTCTTCGAATCTAGAAACCCAATTCACATCTCTCGCGTCCTCGTCCTACGCTCTCTCATCGAGTAACTCTCTTAATTCCCCAATCTCCCTCTCATACTCAGTATACGTCCCCTCACTCTCATTGCTCGAAACCAGACAGGATCCTAAGGCATCGCCACAACAATTCTCCTCAATGTACTCCTCTACTATCTCATCTATGAGACTCACCGCGTGAATATCATCTTCCTCTCCTGTATGTTGGGCTATATTGAAGATGTTGGTCTCCAATGTCATATTCCCAAAAGTGAGCTGCATTCGCCCATTCCTTGTGTTAATAATAGCGTTAGCTGTCGCTAAGAATGGGCGCCCGAGAATGATGGGAACATGATTGGTCGAGATTAAGGAGGGCTCCGTGTCCCAAATGACAAAGTCTACCGGGAAGTAGAAAGTGTCAACTTGAACGATCACGTCCTCTACTACACCTCGTGGGACCTTCACAGTTCGATCCGCTAGTTGAAGAGTGATTCTTGTGAGCTTGAGGTCGCCCAAATCAAGTTGCCTATAGATGGAGTAAGGGAGGATATTGACACTTGCTCCCAAGTCTAGTAAGGCTTTTTCAATTTTGTTCTCTCCAATGATGCAGGAAATGGTGGGTGCACCGGGATCTTTGAATTTAGGAGGGAGCTCATTGAGTAGGATGGAGCTCACGTTCTGTGCTAGGAAGACATTCTTCTTTACTTTCATCTTCCTTTTTACCGTCAACAAATCTTTGATGACTTTTGCATAAGCTGGAATTTGTTTGATGGCATCGAGGAATGGTAAATTCAGCTTTACCTGCTTTAGTATTTCTAGCACGTCATCACGTGGGTTTCCTTTCTGGGAAGGAATCAACCTTTGAGGAAACGGTGCCGCGGAGGGTGGTTTCACTACTACCTCGGGCTCACTAGTGTCATCTTTATCACTCTCATTCGAGGGGACATCTTCGGCCTCTTTCGTGCCGGGCGAAATCACCTTGTCTTTGGTTGTGTCGTGTGGGGGAGGTGATAAATCAACGACTCTCCCACTACGAAGAGTGGTCACAGCTTGACATTGCTCCTGATGATCAGTAGAAGTGGAGCTAACACTAGTTTGACCTTGGGGAGGTCTTTGGCCCTGGGCAGGAAACTTTCCCTTCTCTTGAACGCTCAACGAGGATTGAATCTTGGACAGGTTTGCATTTATGTCGCCAATGAGACGATCATATTTGGCATTGGTTGCGGTCTGGCTAGTGATGAATTGATTCATCGTATCCTCGAGAGTTCTCCGCTGTGGCGGGATATAATTTCCATGGGGTGGTAGTGCTTGCACATGTCCTTGCATGTGTGGAGCTTGTTGAAATTGTTGTGGAGGAGGAGGGGCAACATGCGAAGGAGGGTTCATTGCGGCATGTTGTTGCCCGTAGCTGAATCCGGGATGATTTTTCCACGAAGGGTTGTATGAATTCCCGTGCGGGGCACCGAAATTACCCTTAAAGCCTCCTATACCACTAACTTGCTCCTGCAACATTACTTTGCAGGCGGGTATCGTCGGGCATTCCTCAGTTGAATGTCCCGCCTCACAAATCGCACACACCTTTTCGACGGGATT
This sequence comes from Sambucus nigra, assembly GCA_949130495.1. Lineage (NCBI taxonomy): Eukaryota > Viridiplantae > Streptophyta > Magnoliopsida > Dipsacales > Adoxaceae > Sambucus > Sambucus nigra. Next base: position 213,139,927 of record OX422214.1, on the reverse strand, counting down.
CTTGATAGATCCAACTACCTCGCATAAATCTCGAAATCCTTTCTCAAGGGAGTCCAATCGACAGTCCGACATAGAGGTCTTATCTACATGGTGTAGGCCGGACGCCGATGTAGTGGTGGTCGCTTGACGATTTCGATTCTGAGCATTAGGATCAGAAATATCCCAAGATTGGGTAGTCTCGGCGACATACCTCAGGTGAAGCTCAGCATCGTGGCAATCTAGCTCGATAAACGGACCACTACCCATGGTTTCAATGAGTTGCTTGGAGTTAAGGTTCAACCCATTATAGAGGAAGGAAATGATTTGAGCTGTATCAAATCCATGATGGGGGCACGAAGCAGTTAACTCATTGAAACGCTCATAACATCGATGGAATGGCTCATTATCCAATTGCCTGAACGATTGAATCTGAGCCTTTATGGAGATTGTTCGATGTGGTGGAAAGAACTTCTTGAGAAATATGGATTGTAACTCGTTCCATGATGGAATCGAGCTCGGAGGTAAAGACCATAGCCAGGTCTTAGCTTTATCTTTTAACGAGAATGGGAAGAGTTTGAGGCGAATCACCTCTAATGTGCAAGTTTGATCGTTGAGGGTATCACACACGTCCTCAAATTCCCGTATATGCAGGTATGCCTTTTCAGAATCCATACCGTGATAGTGTGGTAGCATCTGGATCATCCCATTTTTGAATCGGAATTGCCCGGCATTATACGGGAGTATAATGCATCCCGGAGTGACAGTGCGCTCGGGATAGAAGAATTCTCTCAACGGGCGGTACGGAGGCTCTTCCTCACCGATAGTTGCATTACTATGCTGCGACATCTCTATCTCACTAGACGATTCGGTGCTCTCACTGGGTGTGCACGACGTGTGTCCTACGAAGGAGAAAGGAGTGTTGCTAGAGATTGAGTGTGACGGTGTGGGAGGTGGGATCCAGAACTGTGGGGCTTGTGGAGTGTGGGGACTATCAGGATTATACTCAACAAGTGGATTTTCGTGAATGCTGGTTGGAGTATTATGGGGTGTGGGAGTGGTTTCAGAATTTTGCATTAAGTTTGTGAGAGATGGTGGTGAATCTTTTTGTGCTTTTTATATTTTTTTTTTTCGATTTTTTTGGATTTTTGAATTTTTGGTCAAAGCTTTGGATGAACTCGATCTAATCCTAAGTCTACCTATGTCCCCGACAACGGCGCCAAAAACTTGGCACGACTCAGAATGTGTCTCTAAAATGTGTACTCTCTAGGCTCAAGTGCAAGCCTGTCGTTCAAGTAATAATCCGACAAGTCGGGTATCGATCCTCAGGGAAAAAGGACAACGAGAGTTGTGACGACGGGATAAGACTGAGGAATCCTAACAATGACTCTAAAAAGAAAAGAAAAGATTGATTTGGTTTTTGGGATTCGATTACACTAAATGCAATTATGAAAGTATGGTGAAAAATGCAGCTAACTAAATGACCTAGATTAAGAATGAAGGATTGAATTGAACTTTTAAATGAGATGATGGAAAAATAGGACGGGAATACAATCCCCCAACCCTAGTGTATTGCAGTATACTATTAATCGTAAATTTATCTAATTAATATGACCCGGAATTTAGTACTCCCAAGCATTACGTATACGAGGTTCAAGCCCGCGTCATACTTAATCAAAGGACGAGTAAATCAGTATCACGATAACGACACTCGAATTGTATTCTCAATCATCCCGGTTACCCAGGGGCAAACGAGATATTTAGACCTACAATTGTTGTGTCCCTACACAATACGGTCAAAATTAATTACTAAATTCAGAGGATTAACTTTATACGTGCAATGACCACATCAGGTTGGGTTCATGTAACCTGACCTTGGAAATCTAGCCGGACATACCGAAAACGATGAAAACAGTGTTTAACATGCAAGAGTTCATGATTAATCTAAGGACAATTGATAGAATACTGTAAAAGAGAATCACAAAGAAGAAATAACTCACTAAAATTACCCAAGGAACAATCGCAGCAATAGATAAAATTGGTGATCACACAAACTTGGAATAAACCTTCAATCCTTGAATAAAACTGGAAATTCTATCTACAACTAGGGTTTGTGGAAGAAAATGAGAAATTAAAATTAACTCCCCACGTTCTAGCCTCCTTTACAACGAAAATAATTCGGGTTTTTATACCCTATATGAAATTCCAAGAAGTTGAGTATAAGTCGGAGTCTTTAGAGGAGAATCAGAAAACAAAATCTCGATGGACGGACCGGTCCGGCCCTTAGATGGATCGGTCTGCCTCTAAAGCGGATCGGTTCTTTTATTTTCCAGGCGGACCGGTCCGAGGCGGATCGGTTCTTTTATTTTTTGTGCTCTTCGATTCGCAGTCCTCTGGAGTTTGCACAGCGGACCGGTCCGGGTTGAGGGCGGACCGGTCTGCCTATTTGACTTTTCTCTCAAACTTTGACTGTCCATATCTTTTGCTCCGGGTATCCGATTGAGGTGCCGTTTCTTCCGAGGTGCTTGTGAGGATGATACCTTCAACTTCTCTTTAGGTACCTCATCCGGATTCTGGGTAGAAATGACTCTTTTGCCCTTTTGACTTTTCTTGTTGACTTTTCTATTCTTCCGGTTTCCTTCTTCCATTTCTTGACATTAGATACCTGTAAAATCATAACGAAATACCAGAAACTCGGTGTACTTGTTAGGATAAGTCAATAGCAAGATTATGAGATAAAGTCAATCCAATTACGTTGTTCGAGGTGATTAAAGTACCGAGATTAGGGGATAAATTGGGAAGAATTTATGCCTAATCAGGACGTCATAGGGACATTTTCCAATTCCGAACATTCCGACCATTCCCATTTTTACCCTTTACACTTTTTAACCCGAAAAAGTCTTAACCAAGTCCGAATGGTGAAATTGATTACTGCATGGAGAGCTAAGACATGAAAAGATAATAAAAGAGATAAAAATGGTGTGATTAAAAGATGATGTTTCCCATTTCCTAATAACTGTATTCCGATGATGAGATCTTTTCACCATATATTTATTTCTTTTCAATTTTGTATGCGTGAATTTGTGTCCATTATATTTACTCTTTATATCATGCATACCGAGAGACAATAGCCACAATCCGACTGATTCGTTTGTGAGTGCATCCGTAAGAATTTGAATCAAAACGAATTTTCGGAAAGTAACGTAATGCTCAATCGGTGGAAATTAGAGGTTGAATTTTTGGCTTTGCACACACACACTATGGTTTGAGACATTTGAATATGAATTTATGGAGATTATTTTTCGAAAAGTTTAAATTGTACAATTTTCAAGTATTTTGATATTTATTTGAGTCAATAAAGAATTTTGTGGGTGTATTCACTGCAAACCCTCACGAGACAAAACTCGTCCTACTAGGATAACCTAGGGGTTTAAAGGCTTGTTGCATATGCTCAATGCAATCGCTTGCCTGCGAAAGTGGAATTTTATTTTAATAAAGGAATTTTCAAGAGTGGAATTTTGGTCAGATTCATTTACATTGCACGGGACGCGCAAAGTTCTAAGTTAGGGGGTGTGAATAGGCACATATTCTTCATATTTATCCCCTTAATTTCGGTACTTTTATGATCCCGTGCAGTGTAAATAGCTTGGATTTGTCTCGTATTTATGCTACTAACCTATTTTGGCAAGTATTTCGTGTTTTGTGTATTTCTCATGTGCTTTATAGGTATTTCATGCAAGTTAGAGCGAAGGAGAACTCAAAACAGTGAAAGAAACCAAGAAATGGAGAGTTGAAGGGCATTTTCGTAATTTTACAGCCTTAGTCCGGAGGTGGGGCCAACTAGAAAGTTGAAGAGATCTAAATTACAAGAACACTGGAAAAACGACACCTCAATCCGAGCTACGGTGAAGAAGTTACGATGTTTTGAAGTTACGCGATAATGAAGAGAAATGGACCAAAAACCAAAACAATCCGGATGGAACAGGACCGATCCGGATGGAACCAAACCGGTCCGATCAGGAAAAAAAGAACCGATCCGGTACCAAATCGATCCGGATTCTGACTGGTCCGGCTGCTGAAATTTCTGGCAATTAATTATGCAGTTAAAGCGGTGCAACTCTTGGAATATCTTGCACAACAAGCGATTCTAGCTGTCAAATTCGTGCTACTTGGTGCTATAAAAGAGCAATCCCTACCTCATTCCAAAGGGGAGTCGAATTCTAGAGAGTAGAATAGAATTTTAGAGAGAGATAGTCGAATTTGAGAGGGTATTTCTAGTTTGTAAGTTTGAAGAAGAAGAATTTTTCTAGATTCAAGTTCATCTCTTTCATTATTGCCGAATACAAGTATCAATTTTTCATTCTCTTATTTATTCTCTACTTTATTTTCAATTCAATTCTCAATTGTTTTGCAAATTATTCCCAATGTTTGTTAGATCCATAATTCCATGTATGAATTTGTTTTCTAGTAAAACCATGTCTAGCTAAATTCTCAAGGGCTAGGGTACATGAACTCATTCCGAGGTGAATTACCCATTTATAAAATAGAGGGTAAATTAAATATTGACCGAATTGTGTATGGAAATTATACAAACATAGCCAATCTTTTAATCTCTCTTGCCCTAGGTACTTGGGATGTTTAAGAACGCTATGCAAGTGTATTTGTCCATTCACCGCTTTGTATTTACCTTTGATTTCATATGATGCGGGAAAGATCCTTCATATATGTAATGCTTAGGATCTATAAAGATTGGATTTAGTCAAAAATTTTAATTTACAACTCTAGTATTCTGTACAGTAATTCATTAAGGTTTGAAGGATTGTACCCCACCCTATTTTCTCTCATTTTCAAATCTAATTTCTTTACAATTCTTAGTATTTTTATGCACATTTTATTTCATCACCAATTAGAAATTTAAACCCATCAATCATCTTTTTCTTTTCTTTTATTTTAACATCAACTTTAGGATTAAACTACCTTACCTTTGTCGTCACGTTCACACGTCCTAATTCCCTGTGGATTCGATACCCAGACTCGCCACTATACTCCTTAAGAAGTGTAATTACAAGTTTGGCTTTTTTTTGTATTGAGGTTGGAAGCCGATAACAACGACTAATGTATTACACGGACGCTCAGTTTTTCCACTCGATCGAGGGAAAAACCGAGCGTCCGTGTAATACGCTAGTCGTTGTTATCGGCTTCCAACCTCAATACAAAAAAACTTAAACTTGTAACTACACTCTTAAGGAGTATAGTGGCGAGTCTGGGTATCGAATCCACAGGGAATGGTTAATAGAATTTAATTGATTTATTACTTCTAAAGAAAAAATGAAAAAGATGATGATGGTTGAAAAGGGAAAAAAATAAGTAAATAAAGAAGTTAAATTAATTAAGATGAATGAGAAAGTAGGTTGGAATACAATCCCCCTAACCCTAGTAATTTACCGTATAGAAACCTAGAATTATAAATTATAAATTTGAATGAATCCAGTCTTCATAGATCCTAGGCATTCAATATATGAGGATCAAGCCCGCACCATATGAAATCAAAGGTAAATATAAAGCGGTGATAAATAATTTTACGCACATCATATTCTTAAACATCCCAAGTACCTAGGGCAAGAGAGATTAAAAGATCTACAATGGTTGTACAATTGTCTCGCACGACTCTTTCAAATTTTTAATTTAAATTCTATTTTCTACATAAGTAATTTACATTGGGATGGGTTCATGCATCCCAACCCTTAAAAACTTAGCTTAACATGATGAAATCAAAATAAAACTTACAAATTAAAGTGCAGGAATTCATAACTAACTCTAGAAAATTGAGAACGTGACTTGAATTGGGAATGGAAAACTAGAAATCAACAATTAATTAAACTAACTAGGAAAGCAGTAAAAACAATAAATTAAAATTACTTGCAATGGATGAATGATGAATCTTGAATAGAACTTTGAATCTTGAATAGTAGACAAACTTCAAAAACTAGGGTTCTTGGTTACAAGAATCCTCAAAAAACTAAATACAAAGAAACCCTACCTAATAGACTCCTACAACTTGATAAAACAACTCCCCCCTCTTCCCCTTAGGGTTTGGCCTTTTATAACACCAAGTAGCACGAATTTGACAGCTAGAATTGATGAGTTGTACAAGATTTTCCAAGATATGCACCTCTTGAGCTTCATAATTAATGCCAGGAATTCGCACAGCCGGACCGATCCGGATCGGATCCATTTGGTACCGGATCGGTTATTTTTTTTCCAGACCGGACCGGATTGGTTCCATCCGGATCGATTTGGAATCTGGTCCATTTCTCTTCATTATCGCGCAACTTCAAAACATCGTAACTTCTTCACCGTAGCTCGGATTGAGGTGCCGTTTTTTCCAGTGTTCTTGTAATTTAGAGATCTTAAACTTTCTAGTTGGCCACACCTCCGGAATAAGGCTGAAAATTACGAAAATGCCCTTCAACTCTCCATTTCTTGGTTTCCTTCACTGTTTTGCGTTCTCTTTCGCACTAACTTGCATGAAATGCCTGTAAAACACATGAGAAATACACAAAACACGAAATACATTCCAAAAGGGGTTAGTAGCATAAATACGAGACAAATCCAAGATATTTACTCTGCACGGGATGGGTTTCGGATTTGTGGTGGAAGGGTTAGAAATGGGGTCGCCGGGATTTGGGTGTGGGCGCCGGCGTTTTTTGGCCTCCGGAGGGAGATCGCTACTGGACACAGCGGTGGATTGGAGGTCCAGTGAGTTTTGTTGGGCAGCAGGGTTGGAGGTCCGGCGGGTTGAGGGGATTCTGGCAGGAGGTAGTTGCGATTTTGGCAGGTGGGGGTCGTACGCCGCCGGTATGGGTTTTGAGGCGGGCTGGTGGGTTTTGGTAGCTGGGGATCGTGGGTTGGATAGGATTTTGAGGGTTGAGTTAGGAGAGAGAGATGGGTTTAATTGTGGTGTTGTTTGGTGGGGTTTTTTGTGTTATTAGCTATAGAGGAGAGAGAGACGTAAGTTTGGTGTTTGGGGAAGAAGATGAAGGTGGGGTGTTTAGTATGGGTGTGGGTGTATGGAATAAGACTGTGTGTGAGTGAGAGTGTTTGGGTGCATTGGTGTGTGTAGGATAGGTGGGTGTGAGTGTGTATTGGTGTGTGTTTAATTCTTGTACACAAAATAAAATAAATAAAAACAATAAAGAAAATTATACTAAAGTAGAAATAAAACTAACTAAAAAAAACTATAACTAATTAAAAAAAAACGACACACAATACAAACTCTAAAAACCTAACACGACTCAAATAAAATAAAACAAGACACAAAAATAAAACTAACTAATAACTAAAAACAAACAAAAATAAAGCAGAACAAATACTCGACGCATTAAAAAAATTCTCGAAACATAAAGAAAATCTATTAAAAATAAAACTCAAATAAAAATAAAGATGGGTAGGTCAAAATAAAGATGGGTATGGATCAGTCTCACTAAAGATGGGTAGGTCAAAATAATTATCAACTTGGGGCTCAGACCATGGAATGGTCTCAACTTTGAGATTCGCGGGGGGGATATGGTTGGTCACACTCAGAATTAGTGGCACAAGATGACGCATCATCACTCCACGTGGGGGCAACAAGGGGTTATCTTGAGGGAAAATCCGACTCGTTCGCACACTCAAATTCATTTATTTTTTATTCATGCCGTTGAAGGGCTGAATTTTGAATTTGAGTGGCTTGTTCTTGCTCGAGTATGAACTTTTGCAAGAGGGCCTCGAGGGCGGAGGTGGATGATGGTGGGGAAGTGATGGTTGGTGGTGGTTGAGGTAGACACAACTCACGATAGACACTGGGAGGGGGAGAATACTCGTAGGAAGTGTGGGGAACGGGGTTGAGTTCATCATACACGAAAGGATAACCTTCGTGATGGACAAATGGTTGATACTCATAGGGTGCGTAGTGAGGGAACTGATCGGGATCGGGTGCACAAGGTTGCCATGATGACTGTTGGAACGTGTGAGGATCCACAACATCAAGTTGGGATTCGTATTGTGTGAAGGGGTGATCAGGCCTCCACGAATAACTCGGGTACTCACACCACTCGGAATCGGGTATATCAGGATAGTAGACCGAGGTGGATTCCGGAACAGTGTCATACAGATACACATGTTCCATGGGGGGTTCAGATGAATAAGGAAGATATGGACACTCATGGGACAAGTGATCGGCGTGAAAATAATGGGTGCACGATGAATAGGGGAAATGGTTAAAGTCGTCCCATAAGGGATGTTCTTCGGTCATGACGGGGCGAGTAAAGGAGAAAAATGTTTGTCTAAAAAATATTTTTGGCTTTTTATTTTTTTTTAAAAAGAAAGAAAATCTTTTTGGGTTTTGAATTTTTGGAAAAAGAAGGAAAATATTTTGGTGTTTTTTGTTATATAAGAAAAAGGATGAAAAATATTTTTGGAATTTTTGAAAAGGAATAAAAGTGGACTCGGTATGAAACACACACTAACGGAACACACAAAAATCGACTACCAAAGGATTTGAATTAGACATGTACAAGCAAAGGAGAATCCTAACTAGCACGTAGCCAATTTTTATTTTCAATTAAGTGATTGGATAGTCAAATTTTAATTACTCCACGGGCAAGAAAAAAAAACACGAAATCTTATACGTCGCCTTTGGAAAATTGTGCTCCTACTTGACTTGCTAGTTGATTGATTTTAATTAAGTGATGGCACGAGTTAACAAGCAAGTGGAGTTAAGTGATTGAGTCGGGTGATGAAATCCCTTCTCATTTCAATGATTGATTTTAGGTCTTAAGTTCATTAATTCATCAAACCATTCAAAGTAAATGCAATGCGATAATAAAAATAAAAAAGAGCAGTTAAGCACACAATAATGGACTCATTAGCAGGAGATTCGCGAGTGATAAAGAAATGTACCTCCCACGGCTTTTACACACGTGTGGTGAAGACCGAGTTGAGTCCACCGGGGGGCAGTTCGCTAAACTTCAGTCGTCCTCGTGAGTTCTATGAATCCAAAGTATAGAGGCTTCAAAATTCCACTCCAAGGGCGCTCTCTCTCTACCTTGTCCCTTTTCCCTTTTCGCTTTTTAAAAAAAAATAATTATTACAATTAATTGGTGTCGAAAGCACCACAAATAAATGTACAAGGCCTTAATATCCTAATACAAACAATCTAGGAAAAATAAAGAATATATACAAATAAACAAATGTACAAGTCTTCAAAATTCTCCTCAACTCAAAAAATTCGGCAACGACATTTCGGGAAAAGTCAATCGCCAAAGTTTGAGCAAAGGTTCAACGCTTAAAAAGTCGGCAACGACGCCATTTGATAAGTTGTTTTTTTTGTGTATCTATCGTTGTAATGCAAAAGTCAATATCAAAGATTCCTTTTGGTACCTAAAAACACACTAAAAATGTATATTGACAAGTAAGGGGTCAATTCGCGCTCTGTAATGTGGACAAGAACAAGTTGAAGACAAAGTATGATTTTTAAAATAGTTATAAAGGGGTATTTATACTACTAATTATGAACTAAAATTAAAACTACACTAATAAATAAAGAAAATGATAAAGTGAGCAAAATATGAGGAGAAAATAATTATGAGATAATTCAACGGATTAAATTTCACCACTTAACTTATTTATTTTTATTACTTAGTTTGTCAATTTGAAATACCCCAAAATATATATAAATTCACAAATTAACTCTCGTTGCAAATGTGAAGTTACATATAGTCCTTTTAGAAGACTAATATTTAAATTTCACACACTCTCAAAAAATTAGACTTAAACATTTTGTAATAAATCATCTGCTAGGGAAAATTCACTAAAAGTATTTTAAATCACTAAAAATTAAATTTTTAGAGTCGAAAAATTCGAACTATAATAATATTTAAAAATTTCCTATCTCTACTTTAATTAATAAATGAATATTATAATATGAATTTTCGATTTTCTCCCAAAAATAATTCACCCTCTCTCGAGGCGTAAATATAAATTATAAAATTTTAATATTAATATTCAAAGGGGCATAATAAATAAACAAATAAAAAATAAAAGTAATTAAGTTAAGGGTTCCATCTCACCTCTTGAATGGGGTATTTAGCCTCTCATTATGGTATTATTGCATAAAAATGTAATAATGACACAATATGACGCATACAAAATAAAACGGAATGGGAAAAAAATATGTTGAACCAAGTCTCCTTGAACTCAATAAAAATTTTCCAAACATGAACAATTAAGTGCACCCACAAATCTGAGTATTACAACACTAAAATTTAATACCAACTCAAGATTTGTATTTCACAAAATATTCAGCTCACTAAGTCACTAAAAAAAATTATAAAAGAGGAAATAAATTTTTTTTGTACAATATTACATTAAAAATGAGCTCCAAAAATGGAGCTCTAAAAAAAACTAAACTACTCTCTCTCTCTCTTTACACTACCTGTCTATCTCCGTTCGTCCCCTTGTCAGAGTCCCCCTCTTTTAAAGTGAGAGATGGTCAATAATGGGTTGGTAGGTTTGGATTAGTGGAGTGCTTTTTGTAGATTTTTTGGGGATTATTTTTTTGGCATTAGGTGATAAAGACGTGGGTTAAAAACATGTGGGGTTATTTGTTTTTGGCTTTTGGTTGGCATTGGGTTATTTTTATTTGGCAGGTGAAAGAATCGTGTAAAAGTGAAACGGGTGAAATTGGGTTTGGGTCTTGGATTTAAAATGGGTGGGAGAGAGAGATTCGGGTTTGGTTTGGTTGGACAAGGGTCGCTGGGCTCGGATGGGTTTCGGATTTGTGGTAGACGGGTTGGAAATGGGGTCGCCGGCTCGAATTTGGCCGCCGGTGGGAGATCGCTGTTGGCCGGAGCAGTGGATTATAGGTCCGACAGTTTTCGTTGGGCAGCAGGGGGTCGGGTTGAGGGTATTCTGGCCGAAGGTGGTTGCGATTTTAGCAGGTGGGGGGTGTACGCCGCCGGTATGGGTTTTGAGGCGGGCTGGTGGGCTTTGGTAGCTGGGGATTATGGGTTGGATAGGATTTCGGGGGTTGAGTTAGGAGAGGGAGATATGGGTTTAATGGTGGTGTTTTTATGATGGCGTTTTTTGTGTTTGTAGTTATGGAGGAGAGAGAGACGTAAGTTTGGTGTTTGGGGAAGAAGATGAAGGTAGGGTATTTAGTATGGGTGTGGGTGTATGGGATAAGTGTGTATGTGAGTGAGAGTGTTTGGGTGTATTGGTATGTGTAAGATAAGTGGGTGTGAGTGTGTATTAGTGTGTGTTTCATTTTTGTACACTAAATAAAATAAAATAAAAACAATAAAGAAAATTAAACTAAAGTAAAAATAAAACTTACTAAAAAAAACTATAACTAATTAAAAACAACACGACACTGTGACACCCCACCTAATTAAATACCGGGCGATCACTCCTTTATTAAATTAAATCAAGGTGAACAGTTGGTTCATTCTTAGCATCACTGTCGAAAAAAATAAATTTTCCAATTTAACACCCTAATTAATTAAGCTAAGTGTCAAAACCATTTTCAAACATTACTTTCCAAATTTTATTTAAAGAAAAATTATTTATTTATTAACAACATTCAATGAGTAAGAATCACACCACATTAATTCTGCAACATAATCCAATTAATATAAAGCATTCGTCAATCTCATCCCAACAAGTAAAATTTAAAGTAAAACAATCATACTGAATAAATCCCATAGTAACAGTACTAGAAATGACAAATACAAATGTCCCAATAAAACAGATAAACAGTGGAAAGGGCGACACGTGCCCAATAAATGAGAATGATAGAAGTGGAATCAATAAATGAAGTCGTCTATGCAAGTGGCCTGCAACTCCCACCTAAGCTGCAGCACGTTTCTCCCAAGGGATCCTAAGCAAGACGCCCCTGTGGCTGGGCACCTGTAATATATACATATATACAAGAGAGAGAGAAAAAGAAATGGGTCAGAGCCCGATAGTGTGTATGATTTAAAATTCGTTTAGCAAGTATTTAAATTGATACATGCCAATGCAGCAACATATTAATACGACTCTCCTTGAGAAATTCTCACCTCTCTTCTAATGTGCACGCCTATCATACTAACCTTCTCAACGGTTTATCTTATCATTTATCGCACTAATCTTCCCAGTGATTTAACTTATCTTAAATTACTCGTAAGATTTCAGAACCGAACAATATAATTGTTTAAAAGGAGGATTTCATTTAATAACAATGCTCTCATTTTACTTTATTTGTTAACAAAGTTTCCCGGTGTCATGTTATACTTTTCGAAACAAGTATTTACAGTTTAAGTCATCAACATGTCCTACTTAACAAATCACAGTAGGCAGTTCCACATTTCAGCCTTTCATGTATATATATTAACTACTCGTATAATATATATATTATAACAGCACCCCAAATTAAAACTATGGTGCAGGCATACTCTGCTATCCAATCCCTGTATCACTCACACTAAGGGATATACAAGTTCGGAATTACTCTCGAACTGTATCAACATATATACACAAACAAGATTGAGGCGAAGCATAGATTCCAAGTCTCTGAGAGGTCAGTACATACCCTCACGTCTCTTAGGACCGTCTGAACTATCGATTCGATAGCCTGTACCAAGGATATCTGTCTCCTAGGGTACGAATCAATATCCCCCATAAGGCAACACAGGATAAGATCGTCCCAGCGTGGTAACCTCAGGGATTGCAAGTAGCGCGGACATGGTTTTCACACGTATATAATATATGCATACACAACCATATAAATATACCACTTGTTATCATATCAATATAGGTTTCTCTCATCACCCCTAATTACAATATTTATCCTTAATTTTCACATTAAGTATTTCGTATAAGGGTTCGTCTCTAACCTTAACTCGAAGGGTTTTCCCATTTATTACGTGACACTCGTGGGCTCTAACCTCCCAAGTATAAAATTCAGTAAGTATTCTCTTTATGTTCCAACGTAACTCTCTTACGCACCTCTCCTTTTAATACATAAATTCATCGACCCTTAAGTAATTATCCCAAAATACAATCCCCGTCTCACATTAAAAGTCCCCAAAATTTATTCATATATCCTACTGGGCTTCCCTATCTCCCAAATTTTTTTATTAAGGATGTCCAAGAATTATTTCACGATAAATTGAATTTAACTCATTTAAAAAGGGAAATAGGAGTCTGCCAGGAGGGGTCGATCGATCGAGGTTTGGGGCTCGATCGATCGAGCCTTCGATCGATCGAAGCTCTAGGCTCGATCGATCGATCAAGCAGGTATTTCGATTTCTGCAGAATTGCAATTACGGGTTCTACCACCTATCTTCATCCAAATCCATATTTTCCAATCCCAAACGTCCCAAAAATTCTACTACTAACATTATATCAATATACAAGATATTTCCAACGTAAGGCATGTGTATTTCTATCATTAAACATGGATTATCAACCCAAAATTTTATCTAATTATCAAGAACCCTAGAATTTTCTTAAACATGTTTCTAACAAATTTTTTTCTAGTAATTTCTTCTTATAATCATCATAATTTCGTGGTTAAATTCCTCTACATGGCAAGGGTTTCCAGAATTATCATTTAAACCAAAACTACATGGATTTTCCTATCATAAATCGGGTTTTTTTCCATTAAAACTCATCCTAATTACTCCTAAACTAATTTGAAGGATGCATCAACGAAATAAGAAACATAAACACTTGCCTGGGATTTTCAGAAGTCTGGTTTGTGGTTGATTTTGGTGTGGTTGCGTTCCCCATCTCGCGATCTACGCGTTGGCGGTGACGGCGGTGCAAACGGTTGAGTTTTGAGCCTTGGATTGCTTTGAGAGCTTTCTCCTCTCTTCTCCAATGGCCGTTCTAGAGTTTTGAACTTTCTAACCCTAGAAGGTAACCTAGGTATCTGCTATAACTCCTCTAATTTTCGTGGGTTTAATTACCCAAAAATGTAAAATGACCAAAATGCCCTCCCGGGTTACTATTTAGGCCTAAAAACGCCCCGAGACCCAAACTAAATTCCCGAGTACACTTTTCTGACTATTTCGATCCCTTCCGGACGCGTTGGCGCACTCAAAACGACCATACGAACAACTTATAAAATATTCACTTTTACTTATCAAAATTTAGTCTCGACGCGACACGAGCACGTCCCGACCTAAATTTCCGAAATTGTCATTTTATTCACTCATGACATTCAATATAATCAATATCATATATATTACTTTGCTCATTAGTAATATTCAACCAATTTCATATAATTACTAACTCTCGTCACTTTAATAATTATAACATAATTAATTTCCGGATTTTTATTAAATAATTAACTCACATCAAATTTAATAAATCCCCAAATTAATATAGCATGAAAATACGGGGTATTACAGACACACAATACAAACTCTAAAAACTTAACATGACTCAAATAAAATAAAACAAGACACAAAAATAAAACTAACTAAAAACTAAAAACAAACAAAATAAAGGAGAACAAATACTCGACGCATTAAAAAAATAAATTCTCTAAACATAAAGAAAATCTATTAAAAATATAACTCAAATAAAAATAAAAACTACAAAAGAAGTAAAACTAAAACCTTAAGACCTAAAAATAAAAAATCTAGCAAAACTAAAAATAAAGACTACAATTAAAAACTAATAAAAATCAAAAAGAAAAAGAAATATAGAATAAATTCTAGAAAATTCTAAATAAATCTAAAATAAATCCTAAAAATAGAAACGACTCAACTAAAAATCTAAAAAAAATAATAAAGGTACAAACTCAATACACACAGGTTCGGGTGATGGCCTGGGCTCGGTTTAGGCTTAGATTTGGTTCAGAACCGGGTTCAAGACATCGAAACTCATCGGACAAGCTCATAAATGGACTTCAGACTTCGCAGCCGCCTTAATTTCTTCAATGCATGCTTTTGACCGCTATTGTGTCGCAATTATACTGATTTAACATTATTTGTACCGCAACTGCGCATTGACCTGATAAATAAACAAATACGAACATAAAGCCATTTTTAATTAAAACGAGTGACTAAAATGCATCTATTTGGGGTATTAAATATACACTTTTGGGTGCTTATCACACCACCCCCAAATAGAACATTGCTAGTCCTCAAGAAAAAATAGAGAGAAATTAGAGATAAGTAACCAAAAGTGTGCAACTTTCGCAGGCGCTGGCGATTGCACTTAGCATGTGCAACAAGCCGTTAAACCTATAGGTTGCCCTATAGGACGAGTTGTGTCTCGTGAGGGTTTGTAGGGAATATACCAACAAAATTCTTTATTTGCAAAGTTTTATTGAAAGGCAGTCAATCTCTTATTAGACATAAAATAATTTCACAATCCATCACATAAGAAATATTTTGAGAAATACAAGCTAGAAGTGTATAAAAATTTAGCTATGTGAATACACAAGGCACATCCTTCCTAGAAATCAACGTGTGTGTGTGTGTGTGTGTGTGTGTGTGTGAATCAGTCAAAATGGGTCAAGTATCACGAGAGTAATTCCTATATTGCCTTTCAGAAATCAACGCTTCAACTTCAAATCTCACTGGATTTAACTCTCTCAAACGAACTCTCGAGATTAGGGTCAGTGTATCGCTCTTGTATGTGAGGAGGTGAGTAAATGTAAGCGAGGTCAAACGTCTCACACACATATAAGAAAGAACGTACATTTAGAAAGAAAAATGATCTCATGAAAGAATCCTAATCACTATAGTGAGGACGTCGAGTTATTCACCATGTTGACTCTCATTTGCTCGAACACCTAAGGGATATATGGATGTTTATGGGTGAAGGGAAAATGAAATAAGATGGTTGGGATGATATGAGGTAGGATGATGATATGATAGATGGATGGTGTATGTTTGAGAAGAGTTTATTACACTTTGACGAACAAATGTCTTTATTTCTTGACTGCACTCTCTCTTTTTCTTCTTTTCCAAATACTCATCAACGTATGAGATAAATCTGCTAAAAATACAAATAACCCCAACATAGATTTGTATTTAATTTTTTTACTCCATCTAAATCGACTTCGAGAGAGATATTCGCTAAAAATGCAAACATTCTCTATGACGGATCTTCTCCTTTCACTTTCCCTTCCTTTTTTTTTCTCTTTTTTCTTAATCTCAACACGGAAGACATTTTACATTTGGGAAAACACTCTTTTTCTCAAAATGATTATGGACGATATATGAATGGAGTGGGGAATATGGGAAGGTAGTGGGTGAAGTGAATGGGTGAAAATCTAGTGATCGCGTCAAATTTCAAGACACGCATTTCTTACAACTCAAAAAAGTAGTCGTTCTCAGTGATCAAGCCAAAATTTTTATAAAAAATAATGAGATCACACAACGATTTAAAGTGCAGACCCAAAAGAAGTTGAATCAACTTGTGATTTGGAGATTGCGTAAAACTCTCTAAAAGGAGAAAGGCACGAATCTCAGAGGCTAAAGTCTATGCTAGTGATCCTTAAGGTTCTATTGGGAATTGTAATACTCTTCAACTCTAAACCGCAGTGACGTGATAAGTGCGCAAATTTTTATTGAGCCTAGAAATTCCTGGTGCAAAATGCCTTGTTATGTATTACATAAGCTATTTAGAAAAAATAAATTATCTACCTTGATTCCTAGACTTAAAGTATGGATGATTGAAAATTTGAATCAATGAGTGAGATGAAAGAAACTGCACGAAATTTTTTAAAAATCAGGTTCAAAAATCACAATTTTTCAAAAGATGCCCGATTTTGATAAAATTCCCCACCCCCAAATAAAAAGGAACATCGTCCTCGATGTTAAGCAAAATGATTTTTAAAATTGAGAGCATAAGGTAGGAAAGAGATTACCAAAATCAACCGCTAATGAAATGGGCAGATGAATCTAAGAAGAAACCTGAATAAATGGTTAGATAACAAAAGTGTACAAGTATATAAACATGTAAAGCATTGGGTGGTGTGAAACACTGCCCCCAAATAGGATGAGACTCATATAGAAACGACGAGTTGGCTCCCGGTAGTGCTAAGTTTAATGTTTTCAGTCAGACCAAACCATTCTCACCCTAAAGATAAGATCTATGAAAGTGCAGGGTGGCAGAAAAATTGGGTGATGAGAATCACCCCCAAACACGACTGAAGCGTCAATCTTGTTGGATAGAGGCTAAAACGGGTCAATTCACTTGTATGGCAAAGTGCATCACGCGATGCATAGAATCGGTGGACCATGGGTGGGTGGGGATTAGGGTAATAATGAGAAAGGCACGTGAGAATAAGCATCGATCATGGGCCTTATCGATCCGAAAGGTGAGGGCAACAAGGTCCCTATAAGCATGATGCCATAATTGGATGGGGAGGCGAAATGGTGGGGAAAATGGAATGGGGTTGGCCTCAGAAAAATCATACGACCGTTCTATAAAAGGGTAATGATAATGGTCGCATCGTGACACACCAGGGAGATGACAGGAAGAAAAATCAACACCACAAAGAAGTGGTGTGCAGGGAGGAACAAGCTCGATGTCACGGAAGTAGAGAGTATCACCACATATTCTCTCGTGGATGGCGGAATGGATGATGGCTGGAGGATGAACGTAAGGACCTAGATAAACATATCTGATCTGTGGAGGTATAATGACTAGGTCCAAACAAGGTGGTGGGGTGGAAGAAACAATGGGAGGGTCGGTTGGGATAAATGGTGGATCGGGTGGGATAAATGGAGGAGGAAGATGATCCAACTCTAGAGTAGGGGACACACACTCATTTGAAGGGACATAATGATCCTCAAAATCCTCCTGAAGAGAGAGTGTAGTATCAAGTGATGGCGAGATCAACTTATCCACCAATGTATAACCATCTGATGTGGTGAATGGGTCTATCGAGGCATTAAGATCCGAGATATATGAATCAACATCAATATGAAACTCAAAGTGATCTAAACATCTTTGGAGAGATTCAATCTCGGTGCAATGGGGGACACTCGTAGACGGAGCTAACCTAAAAGATATGGGCATGTCGGAGACATATGCAATCGGGTCATAAGGTAAAAACTCGAGTGTATTTTTGGATATAATGGGTGGGGGAACCTCAAATATGGGTTCTTTTGGATTTTTAGGGTATGGATTAGTCTCACTAAAGATTGATAGGTCAACACAATTGTCAACTTGGGGCTAGGACCATGGAATGGTCTCAACTTTAAGATTCGCGGGGGTGGGGGGGTAGGGTTGGTCACACTCAAAATCGGTGGCACAAGACGACGTATCATCACTCCAAGTGGGGGCAACAAGGGGTTGTCTTGAGGGAAAATCTGACTCGTTCGCACACTCAAATTCATTTAATTTTTGTTCAAGCTGTTGAAGGGCTGCATTTTGAATTTGAGTGGCTTGCTCTTGCTCGAGTATGAACTTTTGCAAGAGGGCTTCGCGGGCGGACGTGGATGATGGTGGGGAAGTGATGGTTGGTGGTGGTTGAGGTGGACTCAACTCACTATAGACACTGGGAGGAGGAGAATACTCCTAGGAAGTGTGGGGAGCGGGGTCAAGTTCATCATACACGAAAGGATCACCTTCGTGATGGAAAAATGGTTGATACTAATAGGGTGCATAGTGAGGGAACTGATCGGGATGGGGTACACAAGGTTGTCATGATGACTGTTGGAACGTGTGAGGATCCACAACATCAAGTTGGGATTCGTATTGTGTGAAGGGGTGATCAGGCCTCCACGAATAACTCGGGTACTCACACCACTCGGAATTGGGTATATCGGGATAGTAGGCCGAGGTGAGTTCTAGAACAGTGTCATACAGATACACATGTTCCATGGTGGGTTCGGATGAATAAGAAAGATATGGACACTCATGGGACAAGTGATCGACGTGAAAATAATGGGTGCACGATGAATAGGGGAAATGGTTAAAGTCGTCCCATAAGGGATGTTCTTCAGTCATGACGGGGCAGATAAGGGAGAAAAAGGTTTGTCCAAAAATATTTTTGCCTTTTTAATTATTTTTTAAAAAGAAAGAAAATCTTTTTGGGTTTTGAATTTTTGGAAAAAGAAGGAAAATATTTTGGGGTTTTTTGTTTTATAAGAAAAAGGATGAAAAATATTTTTGGAATTTTTGAAAAGGAATAAAAGTGAACTCGATATGAAACACACGCTAACGGAACACACAAAAATCGACTACCATAGGATTTGAATTAGACACGTACAAGCAAAGGAGAATCCTAACTAGCACGTAGCCAATTTTTATCGTCAATTAAGTGATTGAGTAGTTAAATTTTAATTACTCCGCGGGCGAGAAAAAAAAACATGGAATCTTATACGTCGCCTTTAGAAAATTGTGCTCCTACTTGACTTGCTAGTTGATTGATTTTAATTAAGTGATGGCACGGGTTAACAAGCAAGTGGAGTTAAGTGATTGAGTCGGTGATGAAATCCCTTCTCGTTTCAATGACCGATTTTAGGTCTTAAGTCCATTAATTCATCAAACCATTTAAAGTAAATGCAATGCGATAATAAAAATCACATAAATGCAATTAAGTGTAACAACCCTTGACTCTAGAGACTGAGAAATTAAATTTTTGAGAAAATAAGAATTTAATTATAGTGGAGAATTTTAAAATTTGGGAATTGAGGTCCAAAAATAGAGAACATTTCAAAGTATTCCGGATGATGATTTTGAGGGTACCATCGATCCTGGAAGGGTCAAGATAGTCAAAATGACTGTCATTGGGTTTTATTTCGACTCCGGAATGTTTTTAAGTCAGTTTGACTCGAATTGGAGTAAACGAGTCATGTAAAATGTGTATTAACATTTAAAACTGGGTTTATTATTTTAAAGGATTTAAAGGCTTACGGATCAAGCCATCTCATTTAGAGAAAGAGAGAAAGAGAAAGGAAGAAGGAAAGAAGAAGAAAAGAAGAGAGAGAGGAAGAAAGGCTTGGAGATTCCGGCCCAAACGTGACATCGAGGACGATCTAACCTCTACAAAATCAAGGCAAGTGTTTAATCTTGCTAAATAAGTCATTTGTGTATTTGATTTCATAATTTGTGGGTAAAAGAAAAGAAATTTTGGGTATTAATATCAAACCTAGATTTTTGGGTTTAAATCTTAAAATTAATGTCTAAATGTGGGTTTGATGGTGTAGAAAGGGTTGGGATAAGATTTGGGTTGAATTATTATCTTAGAATCATGTTTTAATGAAGGTTTAGGGGTGTTAGAAGTGAAATTTTAGGGTTTTAAATTCGTGGGTTTCATGAAGAAGAACCCTTCAAATTCTGCAGACCCGAATCGATTCGCCCCTTAAGCGAATCAATTCGACCAAGGCAAAATTGGTAGGTCTGTATTGACCGAATTGATTCAGACCAATCAATTCATCCTGAGATAGAAGCCCAAGTCTTTGGACCCGAATCGATTCGCCTTGGAGGCCGAATCAATTCGCTAGTCCGAATCGATTCGGAATAGGGCCGAATCGATTCGGAAACAGGGCTGTTTTATGGAGTTTTCCTAGGATGATTTCAAACCCTTTTTGGTTGGGTTTAATGATTTGGGACATGATTATATGATGTAAGAAATATGTTTTGGAGATTTGATTGGAGAATTCTCGCATGAGGAGATCGCGGGTATGCATTGGGTCATTTTGGGGACTCATATTCATATGTATTGGAGATTATTGTATTAGTGTAGTGTGGGAATTCCTTTATGAACGGTAGTTCTATTTAGATGTCATATGTGAGATTACATACGACTTACGATTTAGGACTCTTAGAGAGAGAGTTGCGAGGGCATGGCTCGAAATTGTAGGCCGAGTGTGGTGGCGAATCCTTATAGTAATTAGGATCTATTGAGATTAAGAATTGGGGACTGACGAGAGAGAGTGGCCGCATATCCTTAGTAATATTTAACTTAAGAAATAGATTGCAAGAGCAATACGATTTAGGAGTTCATAAGAGTGATCGAACCGTAGTCAGAACTGAGAGAAATGGGATCATACTAGTAACAAGAATAGTGTGATTAATAAAGGGGATTTTAATAATTGATGGGATCCTAAAATGAATTTAAGTTTAGGATTTGAGGTTTGTAGACTATTAGTTATGAGCATACCAATAGTCGAAATTAGTATTGGAAATGTTAATGTAATTTCGGAGATATATGAAATGTGTAGTGATTGTTACCTACACTAAACCTTGGGTGATAACCTAAATGTTGGATATATATATTTGAAGACTATTCATCATAGGAAAAATGGATGAATAGGCTTCAAGTGAGGGATCGTATTCACATATCGAGGTAAATTAAATGAGTTTGGGGTGATGGCTAGTATATTAAGGTTTATATATACTTAAAGCCGAGTTTATAACTCTTATACATACGAACGAGAGATAGTTATATATATATATATATATATATATATATATATATATATATATATGTAGAGATATGAATAAAGTGGATATACATGATATGAATATCTAAACCGTATGTGATGGTTTAATTATATGATGTAATCATATGGATGTATATATTGTGCATGTGAATGATATATATATTTATGTGGTTAAGCATACCCCGCTCATGCTATCATTGGGAAGTTTTCGCGCAGAGGGTGAGCATCCTGGCTCAAGGAGCAGGGTGTGGATATTCCCCAGGTCATAGTCGTCCATTGTGTTATTATGTGATTTACATTCTTTTGGGGTGAGACGTGGTGGGTATGTTTCGTCTCATTGACCGGTTAGGAGCTATGACCGCTTCCCGGGACGTCGTGTGTGTATGTTTGGCCCCGATATCGGTGCTATTGAGTCTGACCGTGGTCCCCAGGATGGTATGTGAGTAATGCCCTGGAAGATGATATCATGGTGCAGTTTATCGGCGATATATATAGCTGGGTATATTATGTGTATGACCATTGTACATCATATGTTGTATGTACACTTGGCTATGGGAATGGATGATTGTATATATATATATATGGCTAGAATAAATACCTATATATATATATATATATATTTATATATCCTATAGGTGAAAGGATATGGAGTCTTTATGGAGTATATCTTGGATGATTATGATGTACTAGATTGATGGGGGTTGACGTATCGCATTTAAGGAATATTTCGGTTACATCATCCCAAGGATGTTATTGGAGATTTTGAGTTGTTCGTATATGGTAATCAAACTTCAGTAGTTGTCATAGTAGAATTTTATGTATGGCAGAATGGATCTCTAGAATCGACATTGTCAAGGAGTAGTGTAACGGGGGGTTCCTTGTTTGGATTTCGCTTTGCGAGACGCCCCACGCACAAAACGTAGTACAATGTTGAGAGTAGAGAGAAGTTTTGTCCTTATTAAATTGATCATGTTACATAGAGAATAAACTCTTAAAGTAAAGCTTAATGTTAATATGCATTGTAATAAAAATTGGATGAATGATTAAGTTAACTGGAATTTATAAAGCCTAGTACGGCATATATGTTTGTAAAAATAATTAAGTGTGATTAGAAAAGGTTGGATGCTTGGGTGATGATAGGAGGGCAAGTCTTGTGGGTATAGGTCGAGCCTATGGTAAGTTAGGTTGTCCTTATGGGTGGGGTAACTTAATTAAGACTTTAGGACGCGAATAGGTGCGCGCCGTTAGATGAGGGGTGAGTTGGGGTTTCACAAGAGTGCGATTCCACTTTAATTATGAAATAAGTGCATTTATATTTATTATGCACGGTTAACACACTTGCTAAATATTTTCACAACTCGGGCTTTGACCCGTTTACTTTTCTCTCCTGCATGTATATATATATATATATATATATATATACTATTACAGTTCTCCTACCGCATGGATGCCGGATGCCCTCTATCTAGAGTTTTGGGAGCCGTGACAGGTGCGGACTGTTGCGGGACTTAGATTGTAGTCGCCTCTACCTCTTTTAAAAATCTAGTTAGGACTTATATTGTATATCGGGTTTACACCCAAGAGATATTTATAAATGTTTATATTTATTCCATTTCAGTTATTGTATTGTCTGTGACCCGATAGCTTATTCGGGTTTATTTCTTTGTGGTATATTCGTTTGTAGTTATTAATTTCATTTATCATAGGTCTTGTATGCACATCTTTCTTTTCTTTGTTAGTAGCTTATAGTGTTGGTTTGTTTTCTGTTCTATGTCTTATTTAATTTTAACATCTCGCTTATATGATATCGGGTAGTTAGTCTTATATATTTTAGTACTGACAGTTGATGTGGAGACTGAGCCAACTGAGACTCCTGATTTAATGTAGTATAGGGATGGCCACCCGTTGTTATTTTAAGCGGGGTGTTACATTAAGCACACAAGAATGGACTCGTTAGAAGGAGATTCGCGAGTGATAAAGAAATGTACCTCCCACGGCTTTTACACACGTGGGGTGAAGACCGAGTTGAGTCGACCGGGGGAAGTTCGCTAAACTTCAGTCGTCCCCGGGAGTTCTACGAACCCAAAGTAGAGAGGCTTCAAAATTCCACTCCGAGGGCGCTCTCTCTCTCTCTCTACCTTGTCCCGTTTCCCTTTTCGCTTTTAAAAAAAAATTAATTATTACAAATAATTGGTGTCGAAAGCACCACAAATAAATGTACAAGGCCTTAATATCCTAATACAAACAATCTACGAAAAATAAAGAATATATACAAATAAACAAATGTACAAGTCATCAAAATGCACCTCAACTCGAAAAGTTCGGCAACGGCACTTCGTGAAAAGTCAATCGCCAAAGTTTGAGCAAAGGTCCAATGCTTAAAAAGCCGGTAACGACGCCATTTGATAAGTTGTTTTTTTGCGTATCTATCGTTGTAGTGTAAAAGTCAATATCAAATATCCCTTTTGGTACCTACAAACACACTAAAAATGTATATTGACAAGTAAGGAGTCAATCCACGCTCCCTAATGTGGACAAGAACAAGTTGAAGATAAAGTATGATTTTTAAAATAATTATAAAGGGATATTTATGCTACTAATTATGAACTAAAATTAAAACTACACTAATAAATAAAGAAAATGATAAAGTGAGCTAAATATGAGGAGAAAATAATTATGAGATAATTCAACGGATTAAATTTCACCACTTAACTTATTTATTTTTATTACTTAGTTTGTTTATTTGAAATAGCCCAAAATACATATATATTCACAAATTAACTCTCGTTGCAAATGTGAAGTTACGTATACTCCTTTTAGAAGACTAATATTTAAATTTCACATACTCTCAAAAAATTAGACTTAAAACATTTTGTTATAAATCACCCGCTAGGGAAAATTCACTAAAAGTATTTTAAATCACTAAAAATTACATTTTTAGAATAGAAAAATTCGAACCATAATATTATTTGAAAATTGCCTATCTCTAGTTTAATTAATAAATGAATATTATAATATGAATTGTCAATTTTCTCTCGAAAACAATTCACCCTCTCTATAGGCGTAAATATAAATTGTAAAATTTTAATATTAATATTCAAAGGGGCATGATAAATAAACAAACCAAAAATAAAAAT
This sequence comes from Sambucus nigra, assembly GCA_949130495.1. Taxonomy (NCBI): domain Eukaryota; kingdom Viridiplantae; phylum Streptophyta; class Magnoliopsida; order Dipsacales; family Adoxaceae; genus Sambucus; species Sambucus nigra. Next base: position 213,115,374 of record OX422214.1, on the reverse strand, counting down.
AATTAAGTTGAGGGTTGCATCCCACCCCTTGAATGGGGTATTTAACCTCTCATTATGGTATTATTACATAAAAATGTAATAATGACACAATATGAGGTATACAAAATAAAACGGAATGGGAAAAAAATAATTTGAACCAAGTCTCCTTGAACTCAATAAAAATTTCCCAAACATGAGTAATTAAGTACACCCACAAATCTGAGTATTACAACACTACAATTTAATACCAACTCAAGATTTGTATTTCACAACATATTCAGCTCACCAAGTCACTAAAAAAAATTATAAAAGAAGAAATAAATTTTTTTGTACAATATTACACTAAAAATGAGCTCCAAAAATGGAGCTCTAAAAAAAAAACTAAACTACTCTCTCTCTCTACACTACCCGTCTGTCTCCGTTCATCCCCTTTTACTGTCAAAGTCCCCCTCTTTTAAAGTCAGAGATGGTCAATAATGGGTTGGTAGGTTTGGCTTAGTGGAGTGCTTTTTGCAGATTTTTTGGGGATTGTTTTTTTGGCATTAGGTGATAAAGATGTGGGTTAAAAACATGTGGGGTTATTTGTTTTTGGCTTTTGGTTGGCATTGGGTTATTTTTATTTGGCAGGTGAAAGAATCGTGTAAAAGTGAAATGGGTGAAATTGGGTTTGGGTGTTGGATTTAAAATGGGTGGGAGAGAGAGATTCGGGTTTGGTTTGGTTGGACAAGGGTCGCTGGGCTGAATGGGTTTCAGATTTGTGGTGGATGGGTTGGAAATGGGGTCGCCGGGGGGAGATCGCTGTTGGCCGGAGTAATGGATTGGAGGTTCGACGAGTTTTGTTGGGCAGCAGGGTTGGAGGTCCGGCGGGTTGAGGGGATTTATGTCGGAGGTGGTTGCGATTTTGGCAGGTGGGGGTCGTACGCCGCCGGTATGGGTTTTGAGGCGGGCTGGTGGGTTTTGGTAGCTAGGGATCGTGGGTTGGATAGGATTTCGGGGGTTGAATTAGGAGAGAGAGAGATGGGTTTAATGGTGGTGTGGTTATGATGGTGTTTTTTGTGTTTGTAGCTATGGTGGAGAGAGAGACGTAAGTGTGGTGTTTGGGGAAGAAGATGAAGGTGGGGTGTTTAGTATGTGTGTGGGTGTGGGTGAGTGATAGTGTTTGGGTGTATTGGTGTGTCGGATTGGTGGGTGTGAGTATGTATTAGTGTGTGTTTAATTTTTGTACACAAAATAAAATAAAATAAAAACAATGAAGAAAATTAAACTAAAGTAAAAATAAAACTAACTAAAAAAAACTATAACTAATTAAAAACAACACGACACACAATACAAACTCTAAAAACTTAACACGACTCAAATAAAATAAAACAAGACACAAAAATAAAACTAACTAAAAACTAAAAACAAACAAAAATATAGGAGAAAAAAATACTCGACGCATTAAAAAAATAAATTCTCTAAATATAAAGAAAATCTATTAAAAATAAAACTCAAATAAAAATAAAAACTACAAAAGAAGTAAAACTAAAACCTTAAGTCCTAAAAATAAAAAATCTAGCAAAACTAAAAATAAAGACTACAATTAAAAAATAATAAAAATAAAAAAGAAAAAGAAATATAGAATAAATTCTAGAAAATTCTAAATAAATCTAAAATAAATCCTAAAAATAGAAACGACTCAAATAAAAATCTAAAAAAGATAATAAAGGTACAAACTCAACACACACACGTTCGGGTAATGGTCTGGGCTCGATTTTAGCTTAGGTTTGGTCCGGGACAGGGTTCAGGGCATCGAAACTCGTCGGGCAAGCTCAAATATGGACATCAGACTTCGCGGTCGCCTTAATTTCTTCAATGTATGCTTTTGACCGCTATTATATCGCAATTATACTGATTTAACATTATTTGTACCGCAATTAAATAATTAACCTGAGAAATAAATAAATACGAACATAAGGTCATTTTTAATTAAAACGAGTGAATAAAATGTATCTATTCGGGGATTAAATATACACTTTTGGGTGCTTATCAGTTCTTAAACATTTGGAATTGGATTAACATAAAAAGAGAAGAATTTTCAATTTCCTGGAGGAATCGATCGATCGACTCAAAAATGTCGATCGATCAATCCAGTCTATCGATCGACATTCTTGAGTCGATCGATCGATCAAGCAGGTGTTGGCCCAATTTCTGCAATTCTAACCTACAGGTTTCATCCAATATAAATCCTCAAACCTCCATTAACATGTCCCGAACTCCTAACCAAACATCATGAATGTTATCTAGACCTATATAGAAAATTTCTAAAGTAAAACATTCATAAATTCGTCAAGAATCGTCATCAAAGGGGATTAATTCAGGAAATTATCATTTAACCCTAGTTCACCAAATTTTCTCAAGAATTAATTTAAATTTCCAGATTTCTATCTCTACCGGGCATCAATTTCGTGGTTAGTATTCTACATATGACAGATATCCATCCTAACATGGTTTCTACTCCAAATTTGGAATATAATCTCTCAAATAACATTTTATTTTCATGAAGACACAAGAGAATTAATTCCTACACTAGCATGGATGTGTTATCAACTAGAGAACAACCAGTTAGATACTTGCCTTAGAGATGGAAGTATGAATCATTGACGATGATGGGTATGGTTTCGTTTCTCGTTCCCCGATCTACGCGTTGGTGGTGAAATTGGTGAGGATGGTGTTGGCTAGGTGGTTCTTTCCCTTGAAAGTCTTCCCTCTTCTCTCTTCCTTAGCCTCTCTGCAACTCCAAAGTTTCTAACCCTTGAGGACTCTCTCTTCCCATAGATATAAACTCTCTAATTTCGTCATTAATAAAGGCCAAAAATGAAAAATTATCAAAATGCCCTCCTGGATTACCGGTTAGGACTAAAAACGTTCCGAGACTCAAACTGAACCCTCGGGTACACTTTTCTGATTATCTCAATCCTTACGGACACATTAACACACTCGAAATGATCATACGGGCGACTTATAATAAAATTACTTTTTATTCCATTAATTTAGTTCGGACACGACACATGCGCGCCCAACTTAATTTCTATGATTGTCGTATTATTCACTTGTGATAATTTTTAATAACTTCAATCTCATATATTACTTTACTCATCTAGTAATATTTAACATATAATTACTAACTCTCGTCACGCTAGTAAATATTCAATTTAAAATCCGAATTAATATTAAATTAATTTATCCCAATTAAATTTAATTAATCCCATAATTAAGGGCTATAAAAATACGGGGTATTACACCTTACATGTTGACCCTGACATTAATAAATTACATCATTTAAAAAAAATACTTAGATCCTATTTTTTCCAAAACATTGATAACAAAAAAAAAGTAAAATTTACAATTAAAAAAGCCTGTTATTGTACTAAACATCTTTTAAACTAACTAAATGTTAAAATTTATCAGTTTACCATTTATTTATCTTATATATATGTAAAAGTATATTTTATTATATACAATCGGTCCGAGTCGATTCTAATAGAGTGTTTGAACCAGTAAACCGTGGAGTGGACCGACTTGATCGGACTGCCTAAAAAAATAGGCCAAACTGTTTAAGGGAAAAAGGGAGAAAAAGTGTCGGTTAGGCTCGGTTAGACTTGGTTTAGTCATTTTTTTAGCACCATTAATGTTATATTTGCAGTGTGAAATTTTAAAATGACAAATTTCACATTTTATTAAAATTTTGTTACTATACATGATAATTAAATTTTTATCTTGACTTTTTTGAATGATTATGTTATTATTTATCAAATGAGTTTAATTTAAATGCAAAGTTTAAAGGAAAGAAATGACATGAATTTCACATTTGTAAATTTAATAATGAGAAATTGAAATGCAAAATTTCACATCGTAAATTTAGTACTTATAATTTTTTTAGTCACAAATTTTAGAGTGTGAAAATTATAATGAGAATTTTCATGTGGAATTCGCTAAAAACCCGTCGGAGTCACGTGGGTGCTGTTGGAGGACCGTAGGAGTGTCGCCAAAGCATCATCAAAGCATCGTTGACGGTTTGGTAAAGAGTCACCAGAGGTTTGGAGGTGAAAGTGCACTTTAAGAGGAGAGTGGTTAAAATCAAAATTTAATTTTTAATTTTTCAAATTAAATATATAAACTTAAATAGAAATGACCCAAATAAAACTTTGCACCAATTTTAAACTGATTGTTGTAATAAAACATATTAAGTAATTTTATCTTTATCCTAAAGCATGCATTGAGATGATAGAAGGATAAAATAGATCAATCACACAATACGCTGATGCACGAGGAAAACCCACAACGAAAAAATCTCGGATGACTGAACCACACAAATTCACTATGATAAGGTTTTATTAAAGTCGATATATGACTTACTTAATGATTCGACACCATCACGAGCCTTGACGCATTTTTTATCTTCAACCTCTCCTCCACAGCAACAACGCAGAAATCCACCCATGCAAATTGCCACGACGTGTGAGTCTACACTCACCTAGGTATCCATCGAATAGGCTCGCTAACCATCTATGAATATGGAATATGGACGCACCACTTCTTCACCGCAATATCACACCACGGAGTCCACCATGTGTAAACAACAAACCGGATACGAAATCCTCTTAACGAAACGATTCTCAATCAATATGAAGAGAACAAACTTCTTGTTGCCCACAAAATAAGATCTCAAAGCATATAAAATAATGAAACTTGGATCTTAAACATTTTTGGTGAAACTAGGGGTTGGGAAATTTTGAATATGTATAGAAAAATGATTATTGCCAAAAGTCACTCTATAAACAAATAGTTGAACCCTTTTATATAGAAAATACGTTTTTTGATGCGGCACTTTTTTCGAGAAAACCCATTCAAATAAAAGTTCGTTCCAATGAAACTGTAAAATCGTTCGAACCAAACCAAAACTCGTTCGAACGAGCTTGAAATGATATTAATTCTGTAATAGAAAAATCTCATTTTATGTTCATTTGAAGTTTGTTTGAATGAACATCTAAACTCGTTCGAACGAAACTTATAAAGTTGTTCGAACAACTTAAAAAAATTTCTCTTAAAAACTTTCAAAATTATCTCCAAAAAATTATAAAAATAAATACCCCAAAATAAAATTTCTAAGTATCAAAATTCATAAACAATCATACCTGAGAGATCATCGAAAACACAAAGACGAAATATGGCACGAAACACGACACGATATGTAATCTCTGAAGCTTTATTGCAACGTCTTCAATCAAATACGTCATAGGCTTGAAAGGTCAACAACACAAAGCTTAACCTATGGCTAAAATGTTTTGTCAGAAATTAAGCCAATAGATACAAATTGAATTAATTGGAATTTGTCCTTACAAATCTTCCCCTTTGGCTATTCCGGGACAAAAACAAAATCAAAAGACCTATGGACCGTCAAATTTCTTAAAAGACTCAATCCCTAACCCAAAAAGAAAAAAGTAGAGACGCTCGATAGACACAGACACTGAGTAGCTTTGCACGCTTGTAAACTTTGTCGCATTTGCAAACTTGGACACTTAAAAACACCTTCAAATGCAAAGAGAATATATAAGCAATATAAATCTGCATATGAATAAAACTCTCCCTATATCTACCAATCTCCACCTAGGCATGGGGTTAAGATAGAGAAAGAAAATGAATTAATGTGGATTTATTATGGTGAAAGGTATTTTGATATAGTGTAAGAGACTTTGTCCTTCTCATTAAACATGTTTTGGTATTGGGTTGCATGTTTGTTATCCGGGGGAATAAATGAACAACTCATAGTTTTATTTGACTAATTTTATACACAACGATGGTTGAGTTGAGTACAACAAACGAGGTGTAACATCCCTAATTTTATGCATGTTAGGTTTTCAGCATCAACGATAACTGGTAAAAACTAAAACCATCCACAACGATATAAAAATATGCGAATAAAATGTGATAATAAATATGAGTCTTAAGACTGAATCAATGAAACATAATAAGTTTCCATAATATAAATGTCTCGACTAATCTAAAACCAAATGGAAATCTAAACATCTTTGAAACGCACCGTGGGACAGTAATAATAAGTTATGAATAACAAACTAGAGAATATAGACAAATATGAAATACTTGAATGCATAAACACCCTACACCCAAGAATAAATAAATTGAATGATCGGGTTGTCACACTAAATCTCTTTAAACCTATGTGGTGTTTGAATAGTCGGGGTTCGATGAGAGTTTAGTCGGCCTTCCCATGTATTGTGTTTGGATATTTTTAAAATTATTTGGAGTACAAACACCATTAATTCTTTATAATTGAATTTTAACTCCCGTAGTTTTCATTTCTTGGGGTTTCTTCCCGGAATTGCCTTTTTGTGACGTAAAAAATGTTGCAAAAAAATTTACCAAATATTATTTGCCACAGTTTTTCGTCGCGGAAATAATTTTGGGGTTCAAAACCCCAAAAGTGAAAATGTTGGGGGGCCAAAGTCAGTGTCAACGATTTAATGTAGGCACAACCCTATTTTTTATGCATCGACACCTGAAAACTGTTTTGGGCGAGCAAATACACGGTCATATTTTTAAAATTTAGGTCCTTCAATTTAAACCCTAAGGTTCTATATCTTTTGATTAGGATGAAATACACTCCACCTAAGTACTAATGCCCTCCAAAAGTGTCATTAAAAGTTCAAAAGTGCCATAAAATATTATTAAAAAGTGTAACCATTTTTCATTTTTGAAGTGCTAGAGTGCTCTTTGATGTGTATTTGGTCATACACTCTTCATTCTCTCTTTTTTGCCAAAACTTTAAATTGAATATCTCTCAAGATATAATTCCAATTTACCCAAAAAAAAAATTTATTTATAACTCTCGACGAAATTTATGAAAAGATATACATAAACTATAGGTACTTTTAAAATATTCAAAAAATCATTTTCACCCCTAATGTGTCATATTTTACTCTTAAACTAATATATCTCTCAAGCTATAATATAGGTTGACATGATTTTTTCCCATAAAGCTCTCGACGAGATATATGAAAAAGAGATTCATGAAACATAGGTAATATACAAGTTTCTAAAAATTTATTTATTACCCCTCACATTTTATATATTTGAGTTTTTGTGTTTTATATTGATGGTTTTTGTTTGTGTACATTGAAGATGTGATTTAGAGTATATGTAATTAATATGGACTTTCTAGAGGACTTGTCAAGAGAATCGGTGGGACAAAATTGAACCATAATCTTCTTATACAAGGAAAGATATAATAAGATTGCATTTTTCTGTTTATAAAATGAAAACGAATTTGATACTATTCATAAAGAAATGTTTGATAATTTTAAGTTTATGATAATACATGCATTTCCTGAAAATAGGTGCATTTTTATGAAAGTAGACACATTTATTGCATGTAGTATTGACTTAGGTGTACTTTGGTGCTTTACTTGTAAAGTATATTTATGGATATATACTTTGTTGACTTATGCGTGCATTTTGATGTTATAAATATTTGCACAGATAATAAATTTTTACTTAAGTTCGATATTGGTAAACGTAATTTGTATCGACATTTTATTGTTTTTGTATTGAAAATCGAACTAAAGGAATGTATTTTGGGGGATAGATAGAGTCTATGATTTCTTCAAGATTTGTTGTGATTTCATTATGTAATAGACAAAGGGTGAAAATGAAGAATTGTTAATCAAGGTCCTGATTCAAAAATTTGTGGCGGACGTGTGTTTGTATATGTGTGGGACCTAAGTGTTTATTTTAATTACTTGTGGACCGAAGCATACAAAATCTTATGATTGGGACAATGTATAAGCCCCATTTTTGTGGACATTTTCTATAGTAAAATATCTTAGAGACTATTTTATTAAAAAAATAAATCGATAAGTGCCTTATTCGTATGACACAAATGTTGCCAATTCTATTCTATTAAAATCCCTATCTTTTACATGTTGATATGCTATTCTATATTAAAAATATTAATATAATTATATGATATTTTCCTTATTTCTGGTTGGTATTTAGAATTAACAATATTTAGTTCATATCGGGCTACGAGCGATCTGATTGTTATAGATAATAGGATTCTAGTAATATATTCTGGTTTACAATCACGGGGTATGCCTATTAACTCGACCATAAAATGGTCAATAAACAGTTGGGTTAGTATTATATCATTTAACACAATTAATTAAATATTTTGATTAGTTAAGACTTAACTGTGACACCTCGCCTAATTAAATACCGGGCGATCACTCCTTTATTAAATTAAAATCAAGGTGAACAGTTGGTTCATTCTTAGCATCACTGTCGAAAAAAAATACTTTACCAATTTAAACACCCTAAATAATTAAGCTAAGTGTCAAAACCATTTTTAGACATTAGTTTCCAAATTTTATTTATATAAACCAACATTTAAAAACTTTACATCATTCACAATTTAATAATCACACAACAACTATCCTGGAACATACAATTCAAATAATCAAACATTCAACTAATTGAATCCAACATTTAATACTATAAATGAAAACATCCTCGCAATAATAAATCCCCAAAGTGCAAATACTGGAAATAAATGAATTACAATATCCAATAAAATAACTGAATAATGGAAAGGGCGACACATGCCCAACTAGAATAAATAATTCTAAGAGTAGAATCAAATGAATGATGTCGTCTAAGCAAGAGGCCTGCAACTCCCACCTAAGTTGTAGCGCGTTCCTTCCAAAGGATCCTATGCAAGACGCCCCTGTGGCTGGGCACCTGTAATATATACATATATATACAAGAGAGAAAAGAAAATGAAAACGGGTCAGAGCCCGATTGTGAAAATAACTTAAAATTTATTTAGCAAGTATTTAAAATGTTTATAGGCCAATGCAACAACATATTAGTGCGACACTCCCTTGAGAAATTCTCACCTCTCTTCTAATGTGCACACCTATCGCACTAACCTTCCCAACGGTTTAACTTATCATATCTTAGGTTACTCGTAAGATGTAAATCGAACAATTTAGTTATTAAAGAAGTAATTTCCCTTTTAATACCAAAGCTCTCATTTTAGCTTTATTTGTTAATAAAGTTTCCCAGTAATATACTATACTTTCAAAACACGTATATCTCAATTGAAATCATTATTCATTTCTTACTTACCATAAACACAGTAGGAAATTCCTAAATTTCAGAATTTAATATATATATTAAATATTCATATAATATATATATATATTCTAACAGCACCCCACATAAAAATTATGGTGCGGGCATACTCTGCAATCCAATCCCTGTATCACTCGTACTAAGGGAATACAAGTTCGGAATCACTCTGAACTGTATTAGCACAAACACAAACAATATTGAGGCGAAGCATAGTTTCCAAGTCCAAGAGGTCAGCACATACCCTCACGTCTCTTAGGACCGTGACTATCGATTTGATAGCCTGTACCTAGAATTCCTATCTTCTAGGGTACGAATCAATATCCCCTATAAAGGTCCCATCGAGATAAGACTGTCCCAGCGTGGTAACCTCAGGGATAACAAGTAGCGTGGGTATGATTTTTACACGTATATAGTATATGCATAAACACAGTCATATAAATACACTACTATTTCCATATCAAGTTTAGGTACATACTCACGACCCATAATTATGATATTTATCCTTATATCTCGTTATTAGTTATCACGTATAACGGTTCGTCACTTACTTTAATTCGAGGGATTATCCCAACTTACTACGTAACACTCATGGATTCTATTCTCATAAGTTTAAAATTCAGTAGGTACTCATCTATGTTTTCAACGTAACTACCTTACGCGTGTCTCCCTTTAATGCATAATTCCGTCGTCCCTTATATGTGAACATCTCCAAAAAATATAAATCTCGTCTCACATTAAAGGTTTCATATTTTTAATAAGTCCTACTGGTCTGATTTATCACCCAAAATATTTTAATAAGGATGTCCAAGGATTATTACTCATTTAGATTGAATTAACTATTTAAAAGGGAAATATGAGTATGCCAGGAAGGGTCGATCGATCGATGGCAGGGGCTCGATCGATCGATCGAGACTCCTGGTTCGATCGATCGATCAAACAGGTATGACGAATTCTGCAGATTAACAGTTACGGGTTCTATCATTCAATATCACCCAAATCCAGATTTTTAACACCTAAACTCCCAGAAATTCCTACTACAAACATTATAAACCCAAATTAAACATCTCCTACGTAAAGCATGCAAATTTTCATCAATATCCATGGATTAATAGGCCAAAACTTATATCAATCTCAAGAACCCTAGAAATTTCTTTAACTTTGTTGTAATAAGTCTTTTTCTGGAATTTCTACTCCTAATTCATCATAAATTTGTGGTTAAACCGCTACATATGATGGGGGTTTCCAGATTTTCAATCATATCATTACTACATGCAATTTTCCTATCTCCAACATAGGTTTTCTTCCATGAAACTCATCCGAATCAACCCTAGACTAACATGAGTGATGCATTAACGGAAATAAGCAAGATAAACACTTGCCTAAAATTTCAGAGTTCTGATTTGTGGACGAATTCGGTGTGGTTGCGTTCCCCGTCGCGCGATCTTCGCGTTGGTGGTGTCTAAGCAAGAGGCCTGCAACTCCCACCTAAGCTGCAGCGCGTTCCTTCCAAAGGATCCTATACAAGACGCCCCTGTGGCTGGGCACCTGTAATATATACATATATATAAAAGTGAGAAAAGAAAATGGAAACGGGTCAGAGCCCGATTGTGAAAATGATTTAAAATTTGTTTAGCAAGTATTTAAAATGTTTACAGGCCAATGCAACAACATATTAGTGCGATACTCCCTTGAGAAATTCTCACCTCTCTTCTAATGTGCACACCTATCGCACTAACCTTCCCAACGGTTTAACTTATCTTATCTTAGGTTACTCGTAAGATGTAAATCGAACAATTCCGTTATTAAAGAAGTAATTCCCCTTTTAATACCAAAGCTCTCATTTTAGCTTTATTTGTTAATAAAGTTTCCCAGTAATATACTATACTTTCAAAACACGTATTTCTCAATTGAAATCATTATTCATTTCTCACTTACCATAAACACAGTAGGAAATTCCTAAATTTTAGAATTTAATATATATATATATATATATATATATATATATATATATATATATATATATATATATATATATATATATATATATATTAAATACTCATATAATATATATATTCTAACAACACCCCACATAAAAATTATGGTGCGGGCATACTCTGCTATCCAATCCCCGTATCACTCGTACTAAGGGAATACAAGTTCAGAATCACTCTGAATTGTATTAGCACAAACACAAACAATATTGAGGCGAAGCATAGTTTTCAAGTCCAAGAGGTCAGCACATACCCTCACGTCTCTTAGGACCGTGACTATCGATTTGATAGCCTGTACCTAGGATTCCTATCTTCTAGGGTACGAGTCAATATCCCCCATAAAGGCCCCATCGAGATAAGACTGTCCCAGCGCGGTAACCTCAGGAATAGCAAGTAGCGCGGGTATGATTTTTACACGTATATAGTATATGCATAAACACAGTCATATAAATACACTACAATTTCCATATCAAGTTTAGGTACATACTCACGACCCATAATTATGATATTTATCCTTATATCTCGTTATTAGTTATCACGTATAACGGTTCGTCACTTACTTTAATTCGAGGGATTATCCCAACTTACTACGTAACACTCATGGATTCTATTCTCAGAAGTGTAAAATTCAGTAGGTACTCATCTATTTTTCCAACGTAACTACCTTACGCGTCTCTCCCTTTAATGCATAATTCCGTCGTCCCTTATATGTGAACATCTCCAAAAAATATAAATCTCGTCTTACATTAAATGTTTCATATTTTTAATAAGTCCTACTGGTCTTCTTTATCACCCAAAATATTTTAATAAGGATGTCCAAGGATTATTACTCATTTAGATTGAATTCACTATTTAAAAGGGAAATATGAGTCTGCCAGGAAGGGTCGATCGATCGATGGCAGGGGCTCGATCGATCGATGCGTCGATCGATCGACACTCCTGGTTCGATGGATCGATCAAACAGGTATGGCGAATTCTGCAGATTAACAGTTACGGGTTCTATCATCCAACATCACCCAAATCCAGATTTTTAACACCCAAACTCCCAGAAATTTGTACTACAAACATCATAAACCCAAATTAAACATCTCCTACATAAAGAATGCGAATTTTCATCAATATCCATGGATTAATAGGCCAAAACTTATATCAATCTCAAGAACCCTAGAAATTTCTTTAACTTTGTTCTAATCAGTATTTTTTCAGAATTTCTACTCCTAATTCATCATAAATTCGTGGTTAAACCTCTACATATGATGGGGGTTTCCAGATTTTCAATCATATTATTACTACATGCAATTTTCCTATCTCCAACATAGGTTTTCTTCCATGAAACTCATCCGAATCAACCCTAGACTAACATGAGTGATGCATTAACGGAAATAAGCAAGATAAACACTTGCCTGAAATTTCAGAGTTCTGATTTGTGGACGAATTCGGTGTGGTTGCGTTCCCCATCACGCGATCTTCACGTTGGTGGTGTCTAAGCAAGAGTCCTGCAACTCCCACCTAAGCAGCAGCGCGTTCCTTCCAAAGGATCCTATACAAGACGCCCCTGTGGCTGGGCACCTGTAATATATACATATATATAAAAGAGAGAAAAGAAAATGGAAATGGGTCAGAGCCCGATTGTGAAAATGATTTAAAATTTGTTTAGCAAGTATTTAAAATGTTTACAGGCCAATGCAACAACATATTAGTGCGATACTCCCTTTAGAAATTCTCACCTCTCTTCTAATGTGCACACCTATCGCACTAACCTTCCCAACGGTTTAACTTATCTTATCTTAGGTTACTCGTAAGATGTAAATCGAACAATTCCGTTATTAAAGAAGTAATTCCCCTTTTAATACCAAAGCTCTCATTTTAGCTTTATTTGTTAATAAAGTTTCCCAGTAATATACTATACTTTCAAAACACGTATTTCTCAATTGAAATCATTATTCATTTCTCACTTACCATAAACACAGTAGGAAATTCCTAAATTTTAGAATTTAATATATATATATATTAAATACTAATATAATATATATATTCTAACAACACCCCACATAAAAATTATGGTGCGGGCATACTCTGCTATCCAATCCCCGTATCACTCGTACTAAGGGAATACAAGTTCGAAATCACTCTGAACTGTATTAGCACAAACACAAACAATATTAAGGCGAAGCATAGTTTTCAAGTCCAAGAGGTCAGCACATACCCTCACGTCTCTTAGGACCGTGACTATCGATTTGATAGCCTGTACCTAGGATTCCTATCTTCTAGGGTACGAGTCAATATCCCCCATAAAGGTCCCATCGAGATAAGACTGTCCCAGCGCGGTAACCTCAGGAATAGCAAGTAGCGCGGGTATGATTTTTACATGTATATAGTATATGCATAAACACAGTCATATAAATACACTACTATTTCCATATCAAGTTTAGGTACATACTCACGACCCATAATTATGATATTTATCCTTATATCTCGTTATTAGTTATCACGTATAACGGTTCGTCACTTACTCTAATTCGAGGGATTATCCCAACTTACTACGTAACACTCATGGATTCTATTCTCATAAGTGTAAAATTCAGTAGGTACTCATCTATTTTTCCAACGTAACTACCTTACACGTCTCTCCCTTTAATGCATAATTCCGTCGTCCCTTATATGTGAACATCTCCAAAAAATATAAATCTCGTCTTACATTAAATGTTTTATATTTTTAATAAGTCCTACTGGTCTTCTTTATCACCCAAAATATTTTAATAAGGATGTCCAAGGATTATTACTCATTTAGATTGAATTCACTATTTAAAAGGGAAATATGAGTCTGCCAGGAAGGGTCGATCGATCGATGGCAGGGGCTCGATCGATCGATGCGTCGATCGATCGACACTCCTGGTTCGATGGATCGATCAAACAGGTATGGCGAATTCTGCAGATTAACAGTTACGGGTTCTATCATCCAACATCACCCAAATTCAGATTTTTAACACCCAAACTCCCAGAAATTCGTACTACAAACATCATAAACCCAAATTAAACATCTCCTACATAAAGCATGCGAATTTTCAGCAATATCCATGGATTAATAGGCCAAAACTTATATCAATCTCAAGAACCCTAGAAATTTCTTTAACTTTGTTCTAATAAGTCTTTTTCTGGAATTTCTACTCCTAATTCATCATAAATTCGTGGTTAAACCTCTACATATGAAGGGGGTTTCCATATTTTCAATCATATCATTACTACATGCAATTTTCCTATCTCCAACATAGGTTTTCTTCCATGAAACTCATCCTAATCAAACCTATACTAACATGAGTGATGCATTAACGAAAATAAGCAAGATAAACACTTGCCTGAAATTTCAGAGTTCTGATTTGTGGACGAATTCGGTGTGGTTGCGTTCCCCGTCGCCCGATCTTCGCGTTGGTGGTGGTGGCAGTGCAATCGGATGAGTTTTATTAACTTTTATAATTTATTCACTTTTATTAATCAATATTTAGTCTCGACACGACACCGGCGCGTCCCGACTTAAATTTCCAAAATTGTCATTTTATTCGCTCGTGACATTTCATAGAACCAATATTATATTACTTTACTCATTAGTAATATTCAATAAGTTTTCAATGATTACTAACTCTCATGACGTTAGTAATTATTAAAATAATTAATTTTCGGATTCATATTAAATTATTAACTCACATTAAATTTAATAAATCCCCAAATTTAGAAAGCATAAAGATACGGGGTATTACATACTTCTCCCCTAATAACGGAATTTCATCCCGAAATTCGGAAAATAAGGCATACCTGGTAAGAATTAATGTGGGTATCTCTCGCGCATATCTGCCTCGCGCTCCCATGTGGATTCCTCCACATTATGATTCTCCCACTGGACACATACGAGTGGAACTACCTTCGAGCTCAATCTCCTCTCGCTATGGTCTAGGATTTCCACTGGTCTCTCCTCGTAAGAGCTGTCAGGCTGTATGTCTATCTCATCTATCGCGATGTGGGTGTTGGCCATATCATCCCGAAGGAATCATCTCAACGACGAGATGTGGAATACATCGTGGATGCGATGTAGGTGCTCTGGCAGTCCCAATCTGTATGCTATCGGCCCAACCCTCTCGATAATGGGAAATGGTCCCACGTACCTCGGGGCCAATTTCCCTTTCTTTCCGAACCTCATCACTCATTTCATAGGAG
Organism: Sambucus nigra; assembly: GCA_949130495.1. NCBI lineage: Eukaryota > Viridiplantae > Streptophyta > Magnoliopsida > Dipsacales > Adoxaceae > Sambucus > Sambucus nigra. The sequence continues at coordinate 213,100,003 of OX422214.1, read as the reverse complement.
ATACACGTAGTAATACTTGATCCCCCACATTAGACTCTCGGAAGAACCGTTTCGCATCGGCGTAGCTTTTCTGTCTTTCATGGGCTACTCGAATGCGACTTCTGATCATCTCAATCCTAGCGGAGGTTTCCTGAATCACCTCTGGTCCGAGCAACTTGTTATCCCCCACCTCTAGCCAACAAGTTGGGGAACGAGAATGCCTTCCATACAAAGCCTCGAATGGAGCCATGCCAATCGTGAACTGATAAGAGTTATTATAAGCGAACTCTACCAGTGGAAGATGTGGCTCCCAACCTCCTCCAAAATCAAGAACACACATGCGTAGCATATCCTACAACATCTGATTAGTACGCTCTGTCTGTCCATCTGTCTATGGGTGATAAGCTGAACTCAACCTCAACTTTGTACCCATAGCCTCCTGAAATCTCTCCAAGAAACGTGACACGAAAATCTTGTCTCTATCTGACACAATATTCAGGGGCACCCCATGTAATATGACAATCTCAGCAATGAACAACTGAGCATACTGACCCGTGGTATAGTTTGTTCGCACCGACAGAAAATGGGCCACCTTGGTCAAACGGTCCACAATCACCCAGATGGAGTCGTGGCCCCGCTGTGATGTAGGCAACCATGTAATAAAATCCATGGAAATACTCTCCCACTTCCACGCGGGTATTTCCAATGGCTGAAGCAACCCTGATGGTTTCTGATGGTCCACCTTTACCAGTTGGAAGGTTGAACACTTGGACACAAACTCAGCAATGTCCTTTTTCATCCCACTCCACCAGTACTGCCTCCTCATATCCTGGTACATCTTATCTCCCCCAGGATGTATTGTAAATTGGGACCCGTGAGACTGGGTCATCACTGCATGACGTAATTCTGCTCCTTCTAGAACCACCAATCTCCCATTAAACCTCAAACCCCCATCAGAACTAACAGAATATGACTCAGCACCCTCAGTTAAAAGTCATACAATCTGCTCCTCGCAAAATGGGTCTGTGGTCTGTGTCTGTATCACCCTCGTAATAATCTCGGGTGTCACTGTCATAACAGATATGAAGGAACGGGGTACTGCGTCCTGGTGACCCAACTCCTTCCACTTTGCTCTCCAGACGTCCGCTATATCGTCTACCGATCTACGGCTCAACGCATCAGCAACTACGTTGGCCTTCCCCGGATGGTACTGTATGTCGAACTGATAGTCCTTCACAAGTTCTAGCCACCTGCGCTGATGCATATTCAACTCTCGCTGAGTGAATGAGTATTGCAGTGACTCGTGGTCTGTGAACAAGTGAAATTTCTCCCCCAATAAGTAGTGCCTCCATATCCTCAATGCAAAAATGACCGCTTCTAACTCTAGGTCGTGAGTGGGGTAATTCTTCTCATGCGGCTTAAGCTTGCGGGAGGCAAAAGCTATAGCCTTCTCCTCCTACTGAAGTACTCCACCAAGTCCCCGTAAAGAGGCATCGGTGTAAACCAGGTACTCCACACCTGGCTTAAGTAAAGCAAGGACCGGTGCTGAAGTAAGCTTGGCTTTCAGCTTGTCGAAAGCCAATTGGCAAGCATCATCCCAAATATATGGTATCCCCTTGTGAGTCAGGTTCGTCAATGGACCCGCTATTTTGGAGAATCCCTGAATGAATCTCCTGTAGTATCCGTCTAATCCCAAAAAACTACGCACTTCCGTCGGTGTCGTGGGCTGTCCCCACTCCCTCACCGCTGACACTTTACTCGGGTCAACTGCTATCCCTTGTTCAGAAATAACATGCCCCAAGAACTGTACTTCTCGCAACTAGAACCCGTACTTCTCGTACTTAGCATACAGCTGATGCTCTCGTAGAGTCTGAAGAACCTTCCTCAAGTGCTCGGCATGCTCCTCCTTGGAGTGTGAATATATCAGAATGTCATCTATGAAAACGATGACGAACTGATCTAAGAACTCTCTGAACACTCGGTTCATTAAGTCCATGAATACGGCTGGAGCATTTGTGAGTCCAAATGGCATTACTCTGAACTCATAGGACCCATATCTCGTCAAGAAAGCAGTCTTTGAAACATCCTGCTCCCTAATACGTGGCTGATGGTACCCTGACCGCATGTCTATCTTCGAAAAGAAAGTTTCTCCCCTCAGCTGGTTGAACAGGTCATTGATTCGAGGCAACGGATACTTATTCCGTATCGTGACCTTGTTCAGCTCTCGGTAGTCCACACATAGCCTCAGTGAACCATCTCTCTTTTTCATAAACAAAACTGGAGCGCCCCAAGGTGAGGTACTCCTGCGAATGAAACCCTGACCTAACAGCTGCTCTATCTGATCTCATAACTCTCGCATCTCCGTCGGAGCCATACGGTATGGAGCGCGCGCTATAGGTCGAGTATCCGATAATAAATCTATGACAAAGTCTATTTCACGACTGGGGGCAGGCCTGGTATCTCCTGAAATACATCGGAATACTCACGAACAACTGGGATTGAGTCTAAGGGAATCACAACCTCCTTAGAGGTATCCTCCTCTATGTAATACAAATGAGCGGTCGAGCCTCCCTCTGGGTGAGGCATCACCACTACAAACATCTCTTGCCCCAGAATGGCAAAGAAAATACTCCCACCGAAACAATCTATCATGGTTCTGTAAGCTGCGAGCCAATCCATACCGATAATAACGTCATGCTCATGCATATCTAAGACTAACATGTCTGCTGGTAATACCAAGCTACCAATATCTACCCCCAATGTGACACCCCGACTAATAAAATACCGGGTAGCTACTCCTTTATTAAATTAATACAAAATGCCAAGTTGGTTCAGTTAATAGCATCACTGTCGAAAACATTTTAATAATTACTAACCACCTAGTATTTAAAAAGTAAGTTGTCAAATTTTAAATTAAATCTGATTAACATGCGATAAATGAAATTATGAAAGAATAACATAACCATTCACCATAAAGAAGCAATAGAATAACCAACAAATAATAATAAGTCTGGAGGAAATACTCCTCACAACAATTCCAATATGGAAATAAATAAAACAAGTTTGCATCCTGAATTAAATACAAACCAAAGCCTGAATAACTGAAATATCAAATGTCTCTAAAGAAATGGGCGACATGCTCTACAATGATGAAACTGAATATGGAGTCAAGACTAGAAAAGAGGCGTCTACTGTCAAGGACCTGTAACTTCCACAACAACTACAACTCGTCGCCTGAATGGAAATACTATGCATGGTGTCCTTGTGGCTGGGCACCTAAAAGGTTTTTTCAAAAAAGTAGATTTGAAAGCAAACGGGTCAGAGCCTGAAAGTGGAGAATATTTTAAAAACAGCAAGTGCTTTAATAACATTTAAAACAATGAATGCAAAATACATGTTAGGACGTGCTCTCACATGAAATACTCACCTCTCGTCTAACTGTGCACTCCTAACGTTCCTGTATCCATTCATGTGTTTCTCATATCTATCTAGTTCAAAAGAGTTTCTAACATTTTTACTCGGTTCACGTTTTTTATTTCCAACCTTAACCATTAAATAGAGAGTTCTACTTAAATTCTCGGAATCCCAATTATTAACAAAACCATTTATTGGTATATGTCCCCTTTTTATCTTTTCATAACGTTACAATAACCATACTCACAATTAAACATAACAAGTTCCTTTTCATTTAACCGTATATTATTCACATCATAAATATACAATACAAGCACCCCGAGGCTAAGCTGCGGCGCACACATACTCTGCTATCCATCCTGGTACATCACGTACATAAGGATTACAAATTCCGAATCTCTCAGGAATTGTTGGAATAAGCACCACACACAAAAATGGAGGCGAACATAATTCAACATATCCATGGTCACGTACATACCTACGCTCCATAGTCAGCTGACTTATTAACTCACAAATAAGTCGTTCTCTTGAACTATGTCCTCGAGGTACCAATCTAAATCTGGGCAAGACAAAGATTAGATGGCCCTAAGCGAACGTAAACCTCCCGTGATAGCAAGTATGGTAGGTATGTCATACACATAAAATCATATACATATACTAAGCATGCACACATCTTAGATGTCTCAATATAATAAAGGTATATTCTACATCCTTATACCATTATTCCAATTTTATACATTTTAAGTCTTTCGATAATACATAATGTAGGTTGTCGACACATCTCACGTCATAGTTTCTTCTACTTAAGACTTATCTCAAAGGGATTATTAATTTTCCTATTATTCCCACATATAACATCATTATTATTAAGGTCCTTACTTCTGCCCCAAACTTCATTTCATCAAATCATTCAAATTTACTCTTTTGACCCTAATATTATCTCACTCATCGAATTTCATTAGATTTTAGAATAATTCCTCAAATTGAATTCTAATTAAGGTCCAAATTTTTATAACCATTCCTGCTGGTCTTCCTTAAGTCTAAGGATATTCATAAAGTCTCCAATGATAATTTTCTAAGGGTTAACATCATTAAAATTTTACTAGGAAATTTTTTTACTCATTCTGGGAAGGTCGATCGATCGATCTTGAACATCGATCGATCGATGGTGGTCGATCGATCGACTGATGAATGTCGATCGATCGATCGCACCTGGTAGGCTACGGACTGCTTCGTTTTGCAGTCCTCAAATCATCCCAAAACTCCATTATAATGCATGAAACTCTAATCTAACGTTATAATATCATCATACAACCATCCTACAACATTGCTAACGTTCTAAAACCAATAATTCATCAACCAAGGGCTTTATTTGGATCAAAACTTCATCAAGAACCCTAGTTTTCTATTTCTTTCAAGAACAATAATAAATCTCTTCTTAAATCCGTTTTAGATCATCAAGGGTTATATTTTGAATTCATAATTCGTCCAGAATATGTCTACATGCAATTCCTAACATGGTTCATAGTTTTAATCCTCAAATTCATGGGTCTATATCAATCTTCTAAGACAAAATTCGATAATTACCTAAACATGGAAGAACACATTCATTGAATCAATTGAAACTAAATCACTTGCCTTATGTTCTTCAGATTTGTTGTTGGTTGAAGATGGTTGAATTCCCCTCTCTCTCTCTGCAGAATTCTCCTCTCTCTCTCTCTCTCTCTCTACAAGCTTTTCTCAAGATGACAATGGAGGTGGGGGTTGGTTTTTGGCAAGTTAAAAATATTTTCTTAACTTCTCCCATAGCCCACTACTTAGATTGGGGTTGAAAATGGGTTAGTGGGTTTAATGATAAGTTATAATTAAAGTCTGATTTTCGTGGGTTTTAATTACCCAATTTCTGAAATTACCAAACTACCCTTTTGGGTTGCCGGTTTGGCCTAAAAATGCCCCGGGACCCAAACTAAACCCCCGGCTAGTGTTTTCTGACTACTTCGACCCTTCCGGACTCGTTGGCGCACTCAAAATGACCATACGATTGATAAAAATAAAATTCACTTTTTAATTCAAATAATTACATTCCTGTCGCGATTGTCACGCGCGTCCCAACAAAATTTTCCAAATTGCCGTATTTCAGCCTCGCGACAATTTCAATATTTTCAATATTTATATATTGCCATATATACACATTATAATCAAATACCAACTCACATCTCGTTAGTATTTTATCCGGATTAATTCTCAATTAATTCACATTTAATTTAATTAATCCCATAAATAAATATCGATAAAAATGTGGGGTATTACATACTTCCCCCCTAATAACGAAATTTCATCCCGAAATTCGGAACTAAAAAGTACCTTGTAAAAACAACTCTGGATAATGTTCGCGCATCTCATCCTCGCGCTCCCATGTGGACTCCTCGGCATTATGTGCAGGAAGGACAATTTCCAAACTAACATTTTCATAACTTTTCCAAACCATTTTCATCTCTTAGAGAGAGTTTGAGAGAAATTTGTTTAAGGAAAATGTTCATGTTTTGAATGAAGACTTTTAGAGAAAAATATACATCACTCTAGTGTTTACACCCAAATATTGTTTATCCAAGTTCACATATATACATATTAATTGCTTGGAGTTTGGCACCGGTTTATCTCTTCCATATCAAAGAGAAGTTTTGGTTTGCTTCTACATCCATCAAAGAAGAAGACGTTTTTGTTGCGATTCTACCCACTTGGAGAAAGGCTCCTTGCTCGGGTGACGGTGACCATATAAAGTCCTATCGGTGGATTCCGAGACCGCGGTGGTGTTCCAAGGTTATCGGCTAGGAAGAGGTGTCTACAAGAAGAAGCGTCGAGGCTTGAGAGGGATCGAGTCGTGCGTTGTAAGTCTATCTGTCTTGTAATTGTAATTCCGTATCTAGTGGATTTGTGGCTAGGGCCGTCCGAGGTTGTTTCCCGTCTTGGGTTTTTCCTCGTACATCGCGGCGTAGTGTGATTGGTTTATTTTATCTTGCACAATAATTTAGAACGCATGCTTAGGATAATTCAAGATAAAATTCGGTTTAATTATCACACTCAATTTAATTTGGACTTTAATTAAATATTGGGTATGTTTATTTAATTCAAGTCATTTGCTAAAATTTTGTTTCGCCTAATTTGTTAATCTTGATATATATGACTTAGGCAAATTCTAGGGCTTGGATTAATTAATTGGTTTAAGTGAATATATCAATTGATTTATTTTACTTCACTTGGTGTAATTTTAATTTGTTTTAAGAAATTAAAATTTGTCGTTTTAAAATTGAACCATCACAACACTTTATACGCTTCCGCATCGATTTAGTTTAAAAGGAAATTATATCTCTTACACTTTGACCACAGTTTCCGCTCACTTCGGTCCAAAATAGCAATCGGCCCCTCCTCGTAGGAGCTATCGGGCTGGAGATCGATGTCCTCCAAATCAATGTGAGAATGAGCCAAATCATCTCTAAGATATTTCCTTAGCGAGGAAATATGAAACACATCATGAATCCTGTGTAAATGCTCCGGTAATCCAAGTCTATACGCAACAGACCCAATCCGCTCGATGATAGGAAATGGTCCCACGTATCTCGGTGCCAACTTCCCCTTCTTACCAAATCGCATAATCCCCTTCATAGGAGATACTCTGAGTAAAACCTGGTCCCCCACTTGGAACTCCCTGAAGAACCTCTTCGCATCAGCATAGCTCTTCTGCCGATCCTGAGCTACCTGAATGCGACTCCGTATCAATTCTATCCTTGCCAAAGTATCCTGAATCACTTCCGACCCAAGTAATTTGTTGTCCCCCACCTCCAACCCACATGCTGGGGAACGACAAGGTCTACCGTACAACGCCTCAAATGGAGCCATGCCAATGGTGAACTAGTAGGAGTTGTTGTAAGCAAACTCCAGCAGTGGAAGATACTACTCCCATCCACCCCCAAAATCAATGATGCACATACGCAACATGTCCTTCAACATCTGGTTTGTACGCTCAGTTTGCCCATCGGTCTGCGGGTGATATGCCGTACTCAACCGCAATTCCGTGCCCATGGCCTCCTGAAAACTTTTCCAAAACCGTGAAACAAATATCTTGTCTCTGTCAGACACGATATTTAGGGGCACACCGTGAAGTCTCACTATTTCTGCAATAAAAAGCTGGGCATACTGTCCCGTAGTGTAGTCTGTCCTTACGAGTAGAAAATGAGCAACTTTGGTCAACCTGTCCATAATTACCCAAATGGAGTCGTGACCCCTCTGTGACGTAGGCAACCCCGTGATAAAGTCCATGGATATGCTCTCCCACATCCACATCGGGACCTCTAATGGCTGTAGAAGTCCTTCCGGTCTCTGATGATCCACTTTTACCAGCAGACAAGTGGCGCATTTAGAAACAAACACGACAATATCTCTTTTCATCCCGCTCCACCAATACTGACGTCTCATGTCTTGGTACATTTTGTCCCCTCTGGGATGTACCATGAACCGTGAGCCGTGCGACTCTGCCATCACCTCGTGTCGTAATTCCTCCCCTTCCGGAACTACCAGTCTCCCATTGAAGCGTAATCCCCCGTCTGAGCTAACGGTATAGGACTCGACTCCTTCTGCTAGTAATCGAACTATCTGCTCCTGACAGAACGAGTCATTTGCCTGTGCCTTTACCACCTTCGTGACAATCTGCGGTGTAACAGTCATCACAGACATGAACGATCGGGCCACTGCATCCTGGTGTCCCAACTCTTTCCACTTAGCCTTCCACACCCCTGCCACTTCATCTACTGGCCTACGACTCAACGCGTCTGCTACCACGTTAGCCTTCCCCGGGTGATATTGGATATCAAACTGATAGTCCTTCATAAATTCAAGCCACCTCCGTTGCTGCATATTTAATTCCTTCTGCGTGAACAGGTACTGTAGGGACTTGTGGTCCGTGAACAATCGAAACTTCTCCCCCAAAAGATAATGTCTACAAATCCGAAGGGCAAATACCACTGCCTCTAACTCCAAGTCATGAGTGGGGTAATTCTTCTCGTGAGGCTTAAGCTTACAGGAAGCATAAGCTATGGCCTGACTCTCCTGCTGCAATACACCTCCAAGTCCTTGTAAGGAGGCATCGGTGTAAACTAGATACTCAACTCCCGGTCTCAGCAATGCTAACACAGGTGCTGAGGTCAACTTGTCCTTCAAGTCATCGAATGCCAACTGACAGGCATCACTCCAAATGAACGGCACACCTTTACGAGTCAGATGTGTCAAAGGACCCGCTATCTTTGAGAAACCCCGAATAAACCTCCTGTAGTATCCTGCTAAGCCCAAGAAACTACAAATCTCTGTCGGTGTCGTGGGATGTCCCCACTCCCTCACCGCGGATACCTTCCCCGGATCAACAGATATCCCTCGGTCGAAAATAATATGTCCCCAAAACTGAACCTCCTTCAGCCAAAACCCGCACTTCTCATATTTTGCATACAACTCGTTCTGACGTAACGTCTGCAAAACTTGCCTCAAATGCTCGGCGTGCTCCTCCTCTGTCTGGGAGTAAACCAGAATGTCATCAATGAAGACAATGACGAACTGATTTAGGAACTCTCTGAACACCCTATTCATCAAGTCCATAAACACTGCTGGAGCATTGGTCAAACCAAAAGGCATAACCCGAAACTCGTAGGAACCATATCTTGTTAAGAAAGCAGTCTTCGAGATGTCCTCTTCCCTGATACGCAACTGATGGTATCCCGATCGCAAATCAATCTTTGAGAAGAAAGAAGCTCCTCTCAGCTGGTCGAATAAGTCATCGATTCGGGGCAACGGATACTTATTCCGTATCGTGACCTTATTCAACTCCCGGTAATCCACACACAAACTCAACGATCCATCCTTCTTCTTAACGAACAACACAGGGGCACCCCACGGCGAAGTACTCCTCCGAATAAACCCTTGACCCAACAACTGCTCAATCTGATCCCGTAATTCTCTCATCTCAGCTGGAGCCATATGGTAAGGTGCGCGAGCAATAAGCCGAGTGCCCGACGTCAAGTCGATCATAAAATCTATCTCTCTACTCGGAGGTAATCCAGGTATATCCTGAAATACATCGGCAAACTCTCGAACAACTGGAATCGAATCAAGTGGTATCACCACTTCCTTAGAGGTCTCCTCCTCTATATAATACAAGTGAGTGGACGATCCTCCCTCAGGACGAGGCATCGCTACTAAAAACATCTCCTGCCCGGGAATGGCAAAGATAATACTCCTACTAAAGCAGTCAATCATGGCTCGGTACGCAACTAGCCAATCCATGCCAATAATGGCATCATACTCGGTCATCTCTAACACTAACATATCCGCGGGTAAAGTAAACCTCCCAATCTCTATACTCACGCCTCTACATACAAGGCAAATCACGAAACCCCTACTCAACGGCAAATCTACACAAGTAACCGTACTCTCGGCGGTGTCTAACAACCCAATGGTGCGTGCAAATCTCATAGCAATAAAACAGTGTGTAGCCCCCGTGTCAAATAAAATACGCCCCATAGTCCCCTGAATAGAGAACATATCCTCAATGGTCGGTGGATCCTGTGGGGCTGCGGCCTGCTGAAGCTGATATACTCTCCCATACTGAAGCTGCCCCTGCTGAACTGGGACCGCTGGAATGGGTGGTAATGCTGCCATCTGTGGTGGTGCCGGGAGGGCGGCGGGAAGCATAGGCCTCTGCGGCTCCTGTCGGGCACCCTGTTGCTGCTGTTGCTGCGGGGCCCTACCCCTTTAAGGACAATCCTGGCATTTGTGGCCAGTCTTGCCACAAACATAGCACTTTCCTGAGAAGTTCCCCCCTCTCTGTCCCTGCTGCCCTCGACCCTGGTGGCCGTTACCATTCCTCCCCTGGCCCTGCTGAAACTGCTGTTGACCATTCTGGCCCTGCTGGCCCTGATGGCCGTTCGGACCCTGATGGCCCTGCCTAAAACCTCCCTGTCCGTGTCTGAAATTTCCCGATCTGAACCTCTTGTGATCCCCCTGCTGGGAACCCTGGTCACCCTGCCTCTGCCCCTGAGTAGATTGTGCCCCACTGGCACCATTTCCTCCAATCCTGCCCTGATGGCTGGACTCTCCTGATCTCTTGCTCTCAGCCATGTGAAAGCGGTAATCCTGGCAGTGTAACAGTGCAGCGTTAACCACGTCAGAATAAGTGGCCAACGAGAGGTTCCCCAATAAATGCTGACGGATCCTCCATGTCAATCCATCGGTGAACTTCTGGATCTTCTTCTCTTCTGTCGGTATCTCATCCGGGACAATATTCAGCAAATTTGTGAATTCGGCCTCATACTCGGCCACAGTCTTACCCTCCTGCCTGAGATTCATTAACTTCCTCCTCATTTCCGTGTGAACGGCTGACGGAAAATACTTGCGGTCGAACCGCACCCAAAACTCCTGTATCGTGAGAGTATCTCTCTCCTCCATGGTGGTAATAGACTCCCACCATTGCAGTGCAGATCCCACTAGCTTGAAAGTAGCTAGTACCTACTTCTGAACGTCGGTGCACTCATACATCCTCAAGTGCCTCTGAATGTATTTCCTCCACTGACTTGAAACCACAACATCGGAGCTACCTGCGAACTCCGGCGGGTGCGCTTTCTGAAAAGCATCTCGAACACGTTTCCAAGCAGACGGGAATGCATGTGCCTGAACTGGCGCGGCTACTGGCGCCTGAGGTGGTGCCTGCTGTACAACTGCTAGAGCGGAATTTACCGCTTGGGCTACTATAGCTACAACCTCGGCGGCATTCATAGTGCCCTGTACTGGAGCTGGCTGGGGCTCCGGCTGTGCATTCCTAGGAACCCGTGGTGCACGTCATGGAGGCATCTCTGAAATAAGAGTAAAGTCTATAAGTTCGCAGTTATAAACTTAAAATAGCTGAAGAGCGGAGCATACATAAAGGAATACAACAGTCCTAAAATATAGGGCTCTACATCAAAGAAAGCTCAGCGGAAACATAATAAGCCGTACAGATCCTAAAGGACACTAGAACCTGATGCTCTGATACCACCTGTAACACCCCGACTAATTAAATACCGGGTAGCTACTCCTTTATTAAATTAATAAAAAATGCCAAGTTGGTTCAGTTAATAGCATCACCGTCGAAAACATTTTAATGATTACTAACCACCTAGTATTTAAAAAGTAAGTTGTCAAATTTTAAATTAAATCTGATTAACATACGATAAATGAAATTATGAAAGAATAACATAACCATTCACCATAAAGAAGCAATAGAATAACCAACAAATAATAATAAGTCTGGAGGAAATACTCCTCACAACAATCCCAATAAGGAAATAAATAAAACAAGTCTGCATCCTGAATTAAATACAAACCAAAGCCTGAATAACTGAAATATCAAATGTCTCTAAAGAAATGGGCGACATGCCCTACAATGATGAAACTGAATATGGAGTCAAGACTAGAAAAGAGGCGTCTACTGTCAAGGCCCTGTAACTTCCACAACAGCTACAGCTCGTCGTCTGAATAAAAATACTATGCATGGTGTCCTTGTGGCTGGGCACCTAAAAGGTTTTTACAAAAAAGTAGATTTGAAAGCAAACGGGTCAGAGCCCGAAAGTGGAGAGTATTTTTAAAACAGCAAGTGCTTTAATAACATTTAAAACAATGAATGCAAAATACATGTTAGGACGTTCTCTCACATGAAATACTCACCTCTCGTCTAACTGTGCACTCCTAACGTTCCTGTACCCATTCATGTGTTTCTCATATCTATCTAGTTCAAAAGAGTTTCTAACATTTCTAGTCGGTTCACGTTTTTTATTTCCAACCTTAACCATTAAATAGAGAGTTCTACTTAAATTCTCAGATTCCCAATTATTAACAAAACCATTTACTGGTATATGTCCCCTTTTTATCTTTTCATAACGTTACAATAACCATACTCACAATTAAACATAACAAGTTCCTTTTCATTTAACCGTATATTATTCACATCATAAATATACAATACAAGCACCCCGAGGCTAAGCTGCGGTGCACACATACTCTGCTATCCATCCCGGTACATCACGTACATAAGGATTACAAATTCCGAATCTCTCAGGAATTGTTGGAATAAGCACCACACACAAAAATGGAGGCGAACATAATTCAACATATCCATGGTCACGTACATACCTACGCTCCATAGTCAGCTGACTTATTAACTCACAAATAAGTCGTTCTCTTGAACTATGTCCTCGAGGTACCAATCTAAATCCGAGCAACACAAAGATTAGATGGCCCTAAGCGAACGTAAACCTCCCGTGATAGCAAGTATGGTAGGTATGTCATACACATAAAATCATATACATATACTAAGCATGCACACATCTTAGATGTCTCAATATAATAAAGGTATATTCTACATCCTTATACCATTATTCCAATTTTATACATTTTAAGTCTTCCGATAATACATAATGTAGGCTGTCGACACATCTCACGTCATAGTTTCTTGTACTTAAGACTTATCTCAAAAGGATTATAAATTTTCCTATTATTCCCACATATAACATCATTATTATTAAGGTCCTTACTTCTGCCCCAAACTTCATTTCATAAAATCATTCAAATTTACTCTTTTGACCCTAATATTATCTCACTCATCGAATTTCATTAGATTTTAGAATAATTCCTCAAATTGAATTCTAATTAAGGTCCAAATTTTTATAACCAAACCTACTGGTCTTCCTTAAGTCTAAGGATATTCATAAAGTCTCCAATGATAATTTTCTAAGGGTTAACATCATTAAAATTTTACTAGGAAATTTTTTTACTCATTCTGGGAAGGTCGATCGATCGACCTTGAAAATCGATCGATCGATGGTGGTCGATCGATCGACTGATGAATGTCGATCGATCGATCGCACCAGGTAGGCTACGGATTGCTTCGTTTTGCAGTCCTCAAATCATTCCAAAACTCCATTATAATGCATGAAACTCTAATCTAACATTATAATATTATCATACAATCATCCTACAATATTGCTAACGTTCTAAAACCAATAATTCATCAACCAAGGGCTTTATTTGGATCAAAACTTCATCAAGAACCCTAGTTTTCTATTTCTTTCAAGAACAATAATAAATCTCTTCCTAAATCCGTTTTAGATCATCAAGGGTTATATTTTGAATTCATAATTCATCCAGAATATGTCTACATGCAATTCCTAACATGGTTCATAGTTTTAATCCTCAAATTCATGGGTCTATATCAATCTTCCAAGACAAAATTCGATAATTACCTAAACATGGAAGAACACATTCATTGAATCAGTTGAAACTAAATCACTTGCCTTATGTCTTCAGATTTGTTGTTGGTTGAAGATGGTTGAATTCCTCTCTCTCTCTCTGCATAATTCTCCTCTCTCTCTCTCTCTCTCTCTCTCTCTCTCTCTCTCTCTCTCTACAAGCTTTTCTCAAGATGACAATGGAGGTGGGGGTTGGTTTTTGGCAAGTTAAAAATATTTTCTTAACTTCTCCCGTAGCCCACTACTTAGATTGGGGTTGAAAATGGGTTAGTGGGTTTAATGATAAGTTATAATTAAAGTCTGATTTTCGTGGGTTTTAATTATCCAATTTCCGAAATTACCAAACTACCCTTTTGGGTTTCTGGTTTGGCCTAAAAATACCCCGGGACCCAAACTAAACCCCCGGCTAGTGTTTTCTGACTATTTCGACCCTTCCGGACTCGTTGGCGCACTCAAAATGACCATACGGTTGATAAAAATAAAATTCACTTTTTAATTCAAATAATTACATTCCTGACGCGACTGTCACGCGCGTCCCAACAAAATTTTCCAAATTGCCGTATTTCAGCCTCGTGACAATTTCAATATTTTCAATATTTATATATTGCCATATATACACATTATAATCAAATACCAACTCACATCTCGTTAGTATTTTATCCGGATTAATTCTCAATTAATTCACATTTAATTTAATTAATCCCATAAATAAATATCGATAAAAATGCGGGGTATTACACCCACTCCCCGGCATATAAAGAAAATTAGTGATCCACTCCCTAGTGGTGAGTCTACACACATCACAGTGCTCTCTGCTGTGGCTAATAACCCTAAGGCCTTCGCAAAATGAGTAGTTATAAAACAGTGTGTGGCCCAGTATCAAATAAAACCCGACCTATAGTACCATGGATAGGAAACATACCCTCAATCGCAGGTGGTGCCTGTGGAGCTGCTGTCTGGTGGACGTTATAGACACGTTCGTACTGTAACTGCCCCTGCTACACTGGAGCGGTTGGAATGGCTGGTAGGGCTAGTACCTGAGTTGGTGCTGGAAGGGCGGCTGGAAAAGTGGCCTCTGTGGCTCATTACGGGCACCCTGCTGCTGTGGGGTCCTATCACCCTCTGGGCAATCCTGGTGCTTATGGACATTCTTTCTGCACACAAAACATCGGCCTCTAAAATGACCTCCCCTCTGACCCTGTTGACCACGGCCCCGTTGGCCGTTACCGCCCCGCCACTGGCCCTGTTGGCCCTGATGAAAACGCTATTAACCCTGTTGGCCCTGCTGCTGACGGTGTTGGCCTTGCTGGCCCTGCTGGTTAGGCTGGCCCTGCTGAACCTGCCTAAATCCCCCAAATCCCTGTCGGGAATCACCTGATCGGAACTTCTTGGCAGGGTCCCCCTGATGGGAACTCTGTTCATGTTGATGAGTCTGTCCCTGAGATGTCGATGCTCCACTAACACCACTACCCCTGTCCTGCCCTGCTGGATGGACTTTCCTGCTTGCTTTCCTCCCTTCAGATGGAAGCGGTGGTCCTGGCAGTGTAGCAAAGAAGCATTGAGTACATCAGTGAAAGTACTCAGAGACAGATTCCCTATAAGGTGCTGACGGATCCTCCAAGCTAACCCGTCCACAAACAACAGTACCTTCTTACCCTTCGTGGGTGCCTCATCTGGCACTATAGTGATAAGTCTTATGAACTCCTCCTCATACTCAGTAACGGTAGAATTCTCCTGCTTCAAGTTCAGTAATTTCCGCCTCATCTCAGTTTGCACAGCAGGTGGAAAATACTTGCGGTCAAACCGCTCCCAGAATAACTGAATCGGGATAGTATCCCTCTCCTCCAAGGTGGTGGTGGACTCCCACCACTGCAAAGCGGCCCCCACTAGCTTAAAGGAAGCCAACAACTATTTTTGCACGTCCGTGCACTCATACATACGCAGATGACTCTGGATATCCTTCTTCCATTGGCTGACGATGATGATATCTGAACTATCCGAGAACTCAGGGGGATGCGCCTTCTAAAAGGCATCCCTAACCCGCTCCCATGCTGATGGAAGCTATGCAGGTACTGGCGCCACTGCCTGAATCTGGGGTGGGGCCTGCTGTACTACCGCTAGCGCGGCATTCACCGTCCGAGCAACAATAGCGCCTACCTCATTAGCATTCATCGTTCCCTGTGCTGGAGCTGCTGGCTGCTCGGCTTGGGCACACCTATCCTTTGGTGCACGTCTCAGAGGCATCTGAAACGTGAAGAAATTTATTAGTCTACAGTTATTATCAAATCTTAAATAGCTGAAGACGTAATCGTAAAAGCAAGAATACAACAATCCTAAAATAGGGCTCTATAAAACAAATGTTAAGCTGAAAGCGAAATAAGCCGTACAGATCCTATGGACACTAGAACCTGATGCTTTGATACCACCTGTGACACCCCGCCTAATTAAATACCGGGCGATAACTCCTTTATTAAATTAAAATCAAGGTGAACAGTTGGTTCATTCTTAGCATCACTGTCGCAAAATAAAATACTTTACCAATTTAAACACCCTAAATAATTAAGCTAAGTGTCAAAACCGTTTTTAGACATTAGTTTCCAAATTCTATTTATATAAACCAACATTTAAAAACTTTACATCATTCACAATTTAATAATCACACCACAACTATCCTCGAACATACAATCCAAATAATCAAACATTCAACTAATTGAATCCAATATTTAATACTGTAAATGAAAACATCCTGGCAATAATAAATCCCCAAAGTGCAAATACTGGAAATAAATGGATTACAATATCCAATAAAATAACTGAATAATGGAAAGGGCGACACATGCCCAACTAGAATAAATAATGCTAAGAGTAGAATCAAATGAATGAGGTCGTCTAAGCAAGAGGCCTGCAACTCCCACCTAAGCTGCAACGCGTTCCTTCCAAAGGATCCTATGCTAGACGCCCCTGTGGCTGGGCACGTGTAATATATACAAGAGAGAAAAGAAAATGGAAACGGGTCAGAGCCCGATTGTGAAAATGATTTGAAATTTGTTTAGCAAGTATTTAAAATGTTTACAGGCCAATGCAACAACATATTAGTGCGACACTCCCTTGAGAAATTCTCACCTCTCTTCTAATGTGCACACCTATCGCACTAACCTTCCCAACAGTTTAACTTATCTTATCTTAGGTTACTCGTAAGATGTAAATCGAATAATTCAGTTATTAAAGAAGTAATTTCCCTTTTAATACCAAAGCTCTCATTTTAGCTTTATTTGTTAATAAAGTTTCCCAGTAATATACTATACTTTCAAAACACGTATTTCTCAATTGAAATCATTATTCATTTCTTACTTACCATAAACACAGTAGGAAATTCCTAAATTTTAGAATTTAATATATATATATATTAAATACTCATATAATATATATATTCTAACATCACCCCACATAAAAATTATGGTGCGGGCATACTCTGCTATCCAATCCCCGTATCACTCGTACTAAGGGAATACAAGTTCGGAATCACTCTGAACTGTATTAGCACAAACACAAACAGTATTGAGGCGAAGCGTAATTTCCAAGTCCAAGAGGTCAGCATATACCCTCACGTCTCTTAGGACCGTGACTATCGATTCGATAGCCTGTACCTAGGATTCCTATCTTCTAGGGTACGAGTCAATATCCCCCATAAAGGTCCCATCGAGATAAGACTGTCCCAGCGCGGTAACCTCAGGAATAGCAAGTATCCCGGGTATGATTATACGCGTATATAGTATATGCATAAACACAGTCATATAAATACACTAATATTTTCATATCAAGTTTAGGTACATACTCACGACCCATAATTATGATATTTATCCTTATATCTCGTTATTAGTTATCACGTATAACGGTTCGTCACTTACTTTAATTCGAGGGATTATCCCAACTTACTACGTAACACTCATGGATTCTATTCTCATAAGTGTAAAATTCAGTAGGTACTCATTTATTTTTCCAACGTAACTACCTTACGCGTCTCTCCCTTTAATGCATAATTCCGTCGTCCCTTATATGTGAACATCTCCAAAAAATATAAATCTCGTCTTACATTAAAGGTTTCATATTTTTAATAAGTCCTACTGGTCTTCTTTATCACCCAAAATATTTTAATAAGGATGTCCAAGAATTATTACTCATTTAGATTGAATTCACTATTTAAAAGGGAAACATGAGTCTGCCAGGAAGGGTCGATCGATCGATGGCAGGGGCTCGATCGATCGATGCGTCGATCGATCGACACTCCTGGTTCGATGGATCGATCAAACAGGTATGGCGAATTCTGCAGATTAACAGTTACGGGTTCTATCATCCAACATCACCCAAATTCAGATTTTTAACACCCAAACTCCCAGAAATTCGTACTACAAACGTCATAAACCCAAATTAAACATCTCCTACATAAAGAATGCGAATTTTCATACATATCCATGGATTAATAGGCCAAAACTTATATCAATCTCAAGAACCCTAGAAATTTCTTTAACTTTGTTCTAATCAGTCTTTTTTCAGAATTTCTACTCCTAATTCATCATAAATTCGTGGTTAAACCTCTACATATGAAGGGGGTTTCCAGATTTTCAATCATATCATTACTACATGCAATTTTCCTATCTCCAACATAGGTTTTCTTCCATGAAACTCATCCTAATCAACCCTATACTAACATGAGTGATGCATTAACGAAAATAAGCAAGATAAACACTTGCCTGAAATTTCAGAGTTTTGATTTATGGACCAATTTGGTGTGGTTGCGTTCCCCGTCGCGCGATCTAAGCGTTGGTGGTGGTGGCGGTGCAATCGGATGAATTTTTGGCCTTGGATTGCTTGGAAAGCTTTCCACATTCCTCTCTAATGGCCGTTCTAAGGTTTTGTGTCTGCTAACCCTAAGGGACCATTCCAAATGGCTGATATAACCTAATAAATTTCGTGGGTTTAATTACCCAAAAATGCAAAATGTCCAAAATACCCTCCCGGGGTGCTAAATAGGCCTAAAAACGCCCCGAGCCCCAAACTAAACCCCCGGGTACACTTTTCTGACTATCTCGACCCTTCCGAACACTTTGGCCCACTCAAAACGACCATACGAGCGACTTATAATTTATTCACTTTTATTAATCAATATTTAGTCCCGACACGACACAGGCGCGTCCCGACTTAAATTTCCAAAATTGTCATTTTATTCACTCGTGACATTTCATAGAACCAATATTATATTACTTTACTCATTAGTAATATTCAACAAGTTTCCAATGATTACCTAACTCTCGTCACGTTAGTAATTATTAAAATAATTAATTTCCGGATTTATATTAAATTAATAACTCACATTAAATTTAATAAATTCTCAAATTTAGAAAGCATAAAAATATGGGGTATTACATTAACATGAACTCGAAACGACACAAATGGTACACGACAAGCACCCATTGCCCCTTGTGGCATAAATTGTTTCTCATTGGAACTTAATTATTAAAGCAAAAACTACTTATAGTGCTTTACCTCTCTTATAACAATTTTCATTATCAAAATACTATTTTCACATTTAATTTTTAGCAAATAATAGTAACTTTTTATTAATATGTAATATAAGGCAATACATAAATGTATAAAGTACAATACGACAATATAAGCATGAATCATCAGTTACGGCCGCTCACAAGTACCATTCATTTGCTATCCTTAGTTTCCTGGTATAACACCACCCACAGTTCCATATCCTCTCCAGTTTCCACTTTAGGCTCTTGTTTTACGACCATGGCCTCAACTCAAACAGAGCCAACATGGTCCGAACTCTTAGGAAGCAACAACTGGGAAGGCCTTCTTGAGCCTCTAGACCTCAGCCTTAGGCAACTCATTATCAGGTGTGGCGACTTCTGTCAGGCCACCTATGACGCATTTAACAACGACCAAAATTCCAAGTATAGTGGCAGCAGCCGCTATGGCAAGAATTCTTTTTTCCAAAAAGTCGTGCTCGAGTCGGCGTCGAATTACCAAGTGGCTTGCTTCCTCTATGCCACTGCCCGCGTTGGCGCGGACGAGAAGTTCCTACACTCACTCTCGAGGGAGTCATGGGATCGCGAGTCGAATTGGATGGGGTACATTGCAACCACCACGGACGAAGTTAGCCAAAACTTAGGCCGTCGTGAAATCTATGTCGCGTGGAGAGGAACACTTAGAACGTACGAGTGGATCGACGTATTGGGCGCAAAGCTCGAGTCAATCAAGCCGTTGTTGCCTCCACAAATGACAACAAAAATGAGCAAGGACAAGGTGAGCCACCAACATGACCCTAGTCACGTATTTGTTACGAATTATATCCTAATTTTTTTAATGTTAATACTCATAAAAGAGCCTATTTACAATTTTTGTGTAGACCCTTAAGGATTTTTATAAATTTTAGGAAAGACACTGGCTAAAACCTTGGAAATCGGATGGCACTAGTAGCGACAGCGATGATGACGAAAATGTGCCTAAAGTAATGCAAGGTTGGCTCACAATTTACACGTCAGACAACCCGAATTCACCTTTCACTAAATTAAGTGCGAGAGATCAACTCTTGACAAAGATCAAAGAGTTAGTGGGAAAATATAAAAATGAGAAATTGAGTATAACATTTTGTGGGCATAGTCTTGGGGCTAGTTTATCGGTTGTATCTGCATTCGATTTGGCCATAAATGGGATTACAGATATTCCCATAACGGCTTTTGTGTTTGGTTCCCCACAAGTGGGTAACAAGGCTTTTAATGACATGGTGAAGAAACTTTCCAACCTCAAAATTTTGCACATTAGGAACAAGATTGATCTCATACCACTTTATCCAAGTGCTTTGTTGGGGTACGTAGATACGGGGGTAAACTTGTTAATTGATAGTAGAAAGTCAACGAGCTTGAAGGATTCGAAGAACACTGCAGATTGGCATAATTTGCAGGCAATGTTGCATGTTGTGGCTGGGTGGAATGGAAACGATGGGGAGTTTAAGTTGATGGTGAAGAGAAGTTTGGCTTTGGTCAATAAGTCGTCTGAGATCTTAAAAGATGAGTTCTTGATTCCAGGGTCATGGTGGATTGAAAAGAATAAAGGGATGATTCTTGATGAAAATGGAGAGTGGGTGTTGGCTCCGCCTACAAATGAGGATATTCCTGTTCCAGAATATTGATCCAATTAATTGTGAGTATTGATTGTCTTGTATGTGTTGAGTGGTTGTGAGACTCCTTTTCTTCCATTTCTTGAAGCAATCATGTTTATGAGAAAATGTTATGGACTTTTGAATTGTCATAAGTACACTACTAAGAAAAATAAGCAAAAAGGTTATTAGGAGAGGCATATTTATCATCTGCTCACTTAAATACTTGGAACAATATTACAATATAAGAGCATAACACAAGTCTTCTAAATATTAAAATAAAATTGTGTGCAAGATTATAAAATTATTTATCCTCTATCTTTATTGGAATCGAACATGAATATGCGCGATATCCTTATATTGTAATATTTTTCCAGAGAAATATATTCAGTGTAGTTAACATTGCAAAATAAGAATTATTAACATATTTGTTCAAGTTGAGGTCAAGTGCCAATTTAGTTTTTCATGTTTCAATTTTTTCACTAAGTCCTCAAAGTACTGCATTATTTCAATTTCAGCCATATTTATATGGATAGTAAATTTCATTGATGGAAATTGGCATGTGTCACTCATGTGAGAGAATGATACTTGAGTCAAATTTCAAGAAACATTCAAACTTCAAGAAACAAACATGTTAATAAACAAATGGGATAATGTATTTTTACACCTTTTCTTATATTTTCATGCATTTACTATACTAATATATTTTTCTTTTTACTAAAATTAGTATAATGTTGTTGTTTTATTATTTTTTACTAATATATATATATATGTGTATGTATGTATGTATGTATGTATGTATTATATTAATTTCTATGCTCACCTTAGATCCATGCATTGTGCTTATGGTACTATTTAATTCATTTTAAAAAATTTAATAAAATTAAGGGCTAAAATCTAATGCTTATATATAAATTATGAGTTTGAATTAAAATTTATAAGATTTACTCAAACAATACTATAATAAGAAGAATGAGAGAGATATCCCATTACATTATGGTTTGTGTAAAATCACATGATAGTTTAATTAGATTATTTTAAAACATTAAATATTAGCCTTCTTTTTTCAAATTACTACTTATGTGTGCAAGGCATTAAAATTAAAAATATGACTTAAACTTTTATCGATGGGGTGAGAATCTAATTGGACCTCAGTCTCACCAAATGAACCTGTTGGATATTATGAATGCAAATACAGAAATGGAACTCTTTATATATCACAATAATGTCAACTTCAATACAAAAATGTAACTTCTGAATAGATAGTAGAAAGCTTCAAGGCGTGATGTCACTTTCCTAAATACAGTATTTGCCCCACACGAATAATTTCGGTATACAAACAGGAATCCGCAAATCCGTACTCAAGATACAATGAAGCAACTTGCACTGCCTGCAACTTGTATATTTGAAGACAGCCTTTGGATGCAGCATCGAAGAACAGTCAATCAAGTTCTTATTCTGTTTATGTGCACAAAACATAATAAGATAATTTATATCTCCTGAAAATTATAAGAGAGTAATAGCAAGGGTTGGAAATTTCGGAACTGGGTAATATCTGTTATATATGCAAATTCGTTTTAGGCAGCCTTTATTTGTAGATAATGAAAGGCTTTGTCTTCAAGAGTCATAACTGTTGGATTAACAGTCATAATCAATTCCGAAATGGTATGACTGTTAATTACCTACAGTCTTAAGTCATTTTCGAACAGGTACAATTAATACCGAATCGGTTTTGCACGGATCAACCAAAAAGTGACCGCGCCCGAGATCCGACCCGGACGAATCCCGACAACCCGCTACCACTGCGGACACGCGGCGTGCGAAGTGCGCCACTAGTGCCTCTACAGTCCACTGCCCCGCACCCGCACGCGTGCGCGCGCGCGCGTGTGCGTGTGCGTACGGTGCTTCGCACCGTATTGAGGTCTCTTGAATAACCTCTTAAATGCTAGATGAATTAACTCTTCATCTTCCATTTGTACTTATTAAGTGTACAAATTCTTAATATTTTTCCAATGTGGGACTCAAAGGTTGCCCACTCCTTTTATAACTTAGTGGTAACACTTAGTTTTGTACATTTTCCAATGTGGGACACTATCCATTTTTATATTTGGGTTAGCTTCCCACCTCTTCCTCACAGTTCCAATGTGGAACAAGCTCTTAAAGTTTTACACCCAAAAAACTCTTACTCACTTATTTTAAAAATCACCAACATCCCAATTATGGGAGGGGAGGGGAAAATATTGATAACTGTAGACACCCCTTGCTGATACCCTTAGCCCTTTTTACCAGTTTTTTGAGTATTCCGAGGCTATCCAAGACCTAATAATATGCACCAAGCATAACCCTCTATCACTTCTATAATACTTCTGAGATCAAACTTCTTCCCAATACTCAAGCAACCCAAAATCATTCGAAATCCTCACTTCTGAACCCTTCACTCTACTTCCAGGAAATTTCATCGAAGGAATTTTTTAATACGGAATTGTGTCAATTGAGGAAATTGTAAGACTTTTGAGTTGTCTTTTCATCTGTTCTAACCGTGTGCTAACTGGAATCTCGAGTAAAAAGTTATGGTCCAATAAAAAATTGCTTTAAAATTGTGACCAAGTCAGAATAAGGTATCCATCGGTACACCCCCAGACTTACTTGTTCGCTAAGAAAAGCCTTTTTTTAGCTCTATAATTATAATCCACCCCACCATTTATAGGGATCCGGAAATAATACTTTTATTAGATTCCATACACTCATTTTAAGCCACTATTTACCTCAAACCTCCTCCAAATTCTCATTTCATACCCACCCTGGTTTGTCCTTGCGGTAAGGATGAACTCATGATTGTGTGATGAGGCACACGATGTTGGATTCAATTCACTCCGGGTATGCCAGTAGTTAAGTGGGACTCGTGTGGTAGGTGGGTCATGTGTAGTGCCCTCCTGTTTAGCGTACGCGGGGGAGTCCAAAGTGCTCGTTCGCGTGGAGGTTCGGGGCTATAAAAAAAATTCTTATTACATCATTGAATTGTCATTTTCATCAAATTCCTTTATCCAAACATTACCCTTGCATCGTTAAGACGTCTTGAAACACTTTTATATTTCATTCTCAATGAAGATTACTCTTGAAGCTATACTTAAGGTTTTGAAGTATTTAAAAACTTTACATTTCACATTTTACCTTTTTTATTCTTTAGTATGCTCATACATCAACATCATCTTCTTTGCACTTCCTAGTACTATTTTGCTATTGTTTTAATTAATAGTAGTTCATCACTTTTTTATTTAGATCTTTATTATGAAACCTATTTTTATAAATCAAAAGTACCAAAAATAGGAATTCATATTTCAATTGGTAATATAATGGTGCTGCACATTTTATTTTTTCACAACCACTTTTTAGACAATAAGGGTTTCAGACCCAATTTTACATAAAAAGGGTTTCATGCCCATTTTAAATACAAAAAGGGTTTCACACCCAATTTTCACAAAATAAAAGTTTTCATAATCTACTTTCCACAAATAGCTCAAAAGCACCCATAAATTGCAAATATCATTTAGATTTACCTTTTAAAACTCGTTTTGAACTGCGTGGGCTTTTGTCTCTCTTTGTAAGGGTACGTAAGCATTCTGAATCTACTCGGGATTCAAGTCCAGTTTTCAATATATTTTATTTTTCCCATTTTTTTTCATTTGTGTCTTTAGCACTTATTTTTTTTACACTTAACGACTTATTTTTATTTGCTTACTTTCTCATATGATGTCACAATTTATACAATCTCGCTCACATTTTTTCTCTTTCTTGTTTCTGTGTGCTCATATTCTTCTCTGATGATGTTATGATACACCCTTACTCTACACACTCACATGTATTATATACACATACAAACCAGCATACTTACATTCTTGCACATAACATTTTTATTTATTTACACATTTATGCACGTACACTCTGTCACTCATTCGCACATACACATTTTCAATCAGTCACACGTTTCTAATTTTGCACATTATCACCAACTTATACACTTATATTGCACTTTCACTAGCACTCACACACATAAGAGCAAGAGAGAACAAGGTGTTTAGACCCACAAGGAACTAAAATGGTGGAAAGGGTTCCTAACATCTTCCCTATCCATAACATAGTCCTCGATCCCTTTTTTTCTTTGGTTTTGTTTTGATCATTTGCCTTGTATATCCTCATTTGGGTATATTTGCATTCGTTATCTTATTTTTTTTGTAAAATAGGCTCACGACTCCAAGTTTTACACAACCACACACCTCACCCTCCATTATCATCTGGGTGTCCTTTTTTTCCTTGCCTCGATGGTGGAATCCTATTTTAACACCCATATACATCTAGGGGAGCATCCGCGAGTCAGGATATCTATAATAGCGACTCTTATGGGGACCTAAAGATTTTTATATCTCTATAAGAGAACTAGAATCTATTTTATGTGGGGTTTTCTTCTCTCTTATTACATGCCTCATGTGCATACTTCTCTTATAAATTGCTAGCCATGTATACGTTCATTATTACATACTTCTTATGTATACATATCTTACTATACGATTTTTATACATATAGATCTTAACACATGGAATTTCTTACCATATGTCATCTACATCACACATTTCTTATCATGTATAAGTGATACCCCATCAAATTTAATAATATATTGACCAGGTCTAATACAAAATCACATGAATCAAATAATTGAATATCATTCTAAGCATGATTATAATAAAACTAAATGCTTAAAATAAATAAATGAAACCTACCATAGGTGAATCACGTAACTCTGATACTGAATCAACCAACAATACTAGTAATATCACGTAACTACAATTGTATCAATGTAAATCAAACTACTGAACTGATTTCAGGGGGCGACACAACTGCTTACGTCCAGAAAAATATCATTATGAGACGTTAACAACTAGTTTAAGTAGCATAATAATGCAATTAATTTTGGGACTCACACCTTATAGGTTACAATATAACTACACACCTTTTTTCAGTCTTTTAGTTTTTTTTTTTATGTTAATCCAATCCAGATAAAACTTAAATATCACATGAGCCTACACCCAAGCCCATATGTTCTCCATGATTAAGTCTTAATCACTGCTATATAATTTTATGTACCAATTCCATTTTTATTTATCCATACATCACAATTTTATAATTTCACAGGGAAAGTAGTTTTTACATATATGTCCACATAATACCAGTACAGGTGCTTGCTACTTAATCATCTTATACATCTTAATTGAATAATATTTTTATTCGCTGCATATATATCCACATAATACAGTCATGATCCAACACTCGTACCTCTTAAAAGTGCCCCATCACAAGCCCGCACATAACAACGACTTATCCTACTGCTTTCAGGGATCGCTCACACATATTAGGCATAGTTATAGGTTGTCCCACACCTATAACCATTAACTCATCTCCAAAGAGATAATCGCTCCACCTTCACACTAGCAATATAGCCCCAAATTCAAAGATATATGAAAGGATCAACTCGAGCATCTTACTCCAGATACAGTGGAAATTTCATCATTTATTGTCTGGGGTAATCATAACCAAGGTGAATCCGTATCATCGCATCGGGGTACCAACATCATCATTGTCGCTTGTGCCCCATATGAATATCCCCTCAAGTACATATCCCAAGATTACACATGGCTGCTATGTTGCACATAATACACAAAATAAATAATCCTACACAGTTAAGACTTACCAGCATTAATTCCCTCTTTATCAACTTAATTAATTAGTTAAGGATACTTTTCCAAACTGACGCCGAGTTCGTGTTGGTAAAATAGTAATAATAAATTCAATAAAAATCCAAAAGATACTAAACTAACGCTCACGCATTCATAATTCAAATTCCTATAAATCCCAGGTGCCGAATTTACTATATTCTAGGCCAAATCAATTCGTGTCGGCCAAAGAAAAATAGATTGACTAAAATGATCACTGCAACCCGAAAAACCTCCATTTAATAATATTCCAAGCTCCCAAATCACAACAAAACCTAACAATAGTCATATGTAAGTGTACCAACATCAATTCTAACCTATAACTAAGGTTTTTAACTTAGTCTTTCACATATTTTAGTTGTAAATCCCAATTATCATCTCAAGAACCCTAATAGATAAATTAGACCCAATTCAACTCAATTACAAATTATTCGACAAAATTATCAAGGAGCTTTTTGTCCTCTAACATGAAATATCACAACCATATCCTTAATCTAGTAAAACATACTCTAAATTATGATGAATCATCCTAATTCCATAATATATTAAGAACATGGGTTATAATCTAATTATACAATTAACATGATTCTAACATTTGTTATATAGATTGTCTAATTCAGATTATTTTAGAATTAGGTTAGGATCAAATGGATAATAATACTATAACACAACCATAATTATAAAATTATACTAATAAAATTTCCTTGAACAAAGATGTGTGATTCAACTCCAATTAGCCCAATTCATTCATCTCCAAGTCCACTTGCCTCTGATTTTTTCTTCTCCAAGTATTTCCCTCTATCTAGCCTCTATTTAGACTTATGGTTTTCATTCTAATCTCTTTCTAGTATGTCTTTAGACTTAGGGTTTTCTCTTTAAAGTGTTAAGAATGCACTAAGCTAATCCTAATTTTATTTTTATCTTGTTAGACACAAAATTAGGACTGAGCCCCTTATTAACCTTGGCCAATTAAGACCAAAATCATCTCTAAATAGTCTAAAGTCTAACCCAACCCATATACTAACCCGTAGGCCTTAAAATTCAACCTTTTTAAGGTGTAACCGAACATTCTACACACCCCTAAAGTCATTCAAATTTTTCTATCAATATAATTATTTTTATTTGTTAAATAATTATTATTTCATTATTATATATTAAACTCAAGTCAATTTCAAAGAACAACATAATTTGTAATGACCTCACCAGTCACACCAGATAATTACACATAAATATAATTTGTTTAATTATTTAATTTACTTTGAATTATGGGTACTACATTCTTTCCCCCTAAAATACGGAATTTCATCTTGAAATTTGATTTCATTATACCTATACTAACAAATCTAAGAATATCTCGCATGTAGCGTACTTATAATCTATACACAACGTCTACTCGTTCATCTACCTAATACACACTAATTCCTCTTGTCGTAAATCGCGTTCAACTAACATTCAACCAACTAGTCTAACCATTTAAATATCAGTTAGTCTAGTGAAAACTTCCTTCTTTGTATACTTGTAATAAAATCGTGTCTCTACCCATGATGATAGGCTGAGATCAAATGATATCATCCCTACCCTATCCATTAGTATGGAAAAGGATCCCTACCTTGGAATGCTAAGTTCCCTTAGAAATCTGACTTCCCAATCTTCATCCTCGAGGAGGTATTTAAAAGTACGTGACCTACCTCTTGTGACGTCAAACTATGTTCTCATTCGTCACAAAATCTCTTTTGCCTACTCCGACAATCTTCATACACCCTAATATGAATGCCACTTCTTCTTAGGTGTTAAGAATACATTATCATACAACAACTTATTAACTCTTGGCTTTTCATTCACTTGGTAAATCTAACTTAAATGATCCCAATTTATTACTTGTTTGGAACTCTGAAACTCCTGTACCCTAACCAAACTCAATGATTCTACTCTCCCACTTTTACACTTGGATATTGAATACTACAGCTCTTTGAATGTATTCGGTGCTCTGCCTTTTCTACTACCAATAACCCCTTCTCGAAACAAACTATATACATTACTGCTTCACCCCATTAACCGTACGAATTTTTCAAATTACTTTACACCCACTTACTTCTGGAATACAAAGTAACCCATGAAACATTTGACTTATCCAAAACTACCTTCTGTAGCTTTGGACCTTCTGGCACAACCAATTTCTCTTAAAAATATAACCTTTGATCGAGTAACTTTTTGGTATGTCGTTGTGTAAATCTCCTCTAATAAAAAATCTCAATTACCTAAGAAAATATATAACAAACTAGAATATAGTGGTAAGTGAGGTATCAATCCAAATCTAAGGGTGAAACATGCAAGCGAGGAAAGATGTAATTCATTTTTTTAAATTTCTTTTTGGAATTTTTGCTTTTTCTATTCTTTTTTAGCTTTTTCAATATAAAAATAATTTTGAGGTGAAGGAATAAAAATTAAGCTAAAATAAGAACAAGTAAATAAAACTAGAATAAAAGTGTGAAAAATATGAAAAGGTGTGTGATGAAAGTGAGTGAGATGTAACTAAATGAGAGAAAAATATTCAAGGGATGTAAAATCCACCCTAAATTCACACAAATCAATCTAGCTTGCACTATTTTGATTTCATAACTTTTCAAAACATGCATTTAATTCAAAAGATAATTCTCATTACACTAATGAATTAATTGAATATTCTTTCAGAAAAGTAAGTTTAATTCCCCCCCACACTACTCTAATTGAATTAAAAATTATCAAACAAATCACCCGCTAGGATCAATTCATTCAACTAATTTTAATTAGACAATAATAAAAATAAGAGTAGATGAAAATTATACAAGCATTTAAATCAAGTGATAAGCATATCTCTAGTTTGAATCAAATGGCTATATGATAATACAATTTTCAATCCTTTCTCAAGGATGATTTTCTATTTCTCAATGTAAAAATAAAGTAGGAATTAAATTTACTAATCAAAGGAAACTAACAAAATTAAAATTGACAAATTAAATCAAATTGGATTCATGAGAGTTTCAATTCATCCCTTGAATGAGATGATTAGCCCTCAATAATAATCATCCAATAAAAATAATAATAAATTAAGAGCATAGAATTAAAGATTAGAGAAGAGTAATCAAATCAAATTCCACTTGAATTGCAAATAATCTTCACTTTTTCAACAAATCTCTCAAATAATTACAACACTCAATTATTATAATTGTTTCTAACCTAAAAAGATAAAATAAAATAAAACTAAACTAAAGAATAAAAATGGCATTTCTCTCTCTAATTCTCTCTCTAACCTCACTATTGTCTTTAAAATTGGGTATTCTTCTTCCTTTTATAGTGTGCAAGTGGCTAGGAGTAAATTGGGCATGTTTAAGTATCGAGGGTGTAGGATAGGTAATGCACACATTTGTGCATGGAGTGTGAGTGAGGGTTAAGGGTATAATGGGAAGACATGAGCGAATAAAGTGGGTAGAGAGTTTGGGGGTATTTTAGGTAAAAGGGTAAAAGGTTTAACACATGTGGGAGTGGGTTTATTTTGGGTGTGAATTTTAAAAGGAAATAGAAAATGGATCTTAGGGATAAAAGGATATATGGGTTGAAATGGTTTGGAAGGTTTAGGATTTGGAAGTTGTGGATAGATAAGGTTTTGGCTGGGGTACGGTTGGGTCTCAGTTTGGGTATGGACAGTATATGGATTTTGGATTAAGAATGGGAACGAAGTTGATGGGTATTTGGGTTTGAAGTTGCCATTGGACGGGTATTAGATTCGAGTTTCTAGGTTGAGGAGATGGTGCAGTGGTTCGGGTCAGTGGGTTTCTCATCGGAGCAGACGAGGGTCTCGATTTGGGCTCACTAAAACTTGGTCGCGGGTTTAATCGAGTTGTTGGTTTTGAACAAGTAAGGGGGTGAGATTGGGTTGCTTCGGGTTGTTTGGGTAATAAGAGCTCGGGTTGAGGTCTGGACGAATTCGGTTTATCTCGGGTTAGGAAGATATGGGGTATGAGTCGCGGGTTGAACTCGGGTTAGGGGCCACCACCTGGTGGTGGTGGAAAGTGGTAAAAGATGAAGTTTGGTGGTAATGGTGAATGAGGGAGTGTGTTTTAGAGGTTGAAGATGATGGGTGAGGGAAAGGAAAGGGGGTATGATAATAGTGGCAAATGATGAGGAGAAAATTGGTATTGGGAGGTTGAAGAAGAAGTCGGGGAGATAAGGTGGGTGTGTGTGTGTGTGTGTAGGGAAGTTAGGGTGTGTGTGAGTGATGTGTGTGTGTGTGTGTGTTAGATTTTACTCTTATTTTAAACAACATGAAAATAAAATTATATAAACTAAAAAAATTAAATAAAAAAACTAAAACTATAAAAATAAAAGTAAAATCCTAATCTATAAAAAAACTCAAATAATAAAATAAAAGAAATAAAAATAAAAATCTAATAAAAAATAAAGACTAAAGTCCTAAACAAAATTGTAAAATATAATAAAACTAAAAATAACTTCCTAAAAACTAATTCTAATAAAATAAAATACAATAAAATAAAATAAAACAAAAACTTAAAATTAATAAAAATAAAATTATACTAAATAAAAAGAAATATATAAAAATAGAAAATAAATCCTAAAAAATTCTAAATAAATATCAAATAAATCATAAAAATTAAAACGAACTCAAATAAAAAATCTAAAAAAATAACAAAAGTATAAATTCAACACACACACAATATTCAATGTCGGATTATGCTAGGTCTGGGCTAGGTTAGGGTTCGGGGACTGGGGAATTAGCTCCACAAATCGCACATTTGACTTGAAATAAGTATTTGAACTCCGCAAACGGTGATCAAGCTTGCACTTTAAACAATTAAGCATATAAGACCCAATTTTCGAGAATTAGCAACTAAAATACGTCTATTCGGGGTATAAAATATACACTTTTTGGTGCTTACCACATCACCCCCAAATAGAATATTGCTAGTCCCCGAGCAAAATATAGAGAAAGAAAGATAAGAAACCAAAATTGTACCACTTTTGCGGGGACTTTCGATTGCACTTAGTATGTGTAACAAGCCTTTAAACCTATAGGTTGCCCTATAGGACGAGTTGTGTCTCATGAGGGTTTACATGGAATATATCCATAAAATTCTTTATTTACAATGGCAGTTAATCTCTTATTAGACGTAGAATAATCGCACAATCCATTATGAGATAAATATTTTGAGAAATACAAGATAGAATGCATAAAAAGATTAGCTAAGTAAATACTTAAGGCACATCCTTCCTAGAACTGAATGTGTGCGTGTGAATCAGTTAAAACGGGTCGAGTATCATAAGAGTAATTCTTAGACAACCTTTTTGGAATCAACGCTTCAACTTCCAAATCTCACGGATATAACTCTCTCAAACGAACTCACGAGATTTGGGTAAGTGTATCGCTCTTGTGTGTGAGGAGGTGAGTAAGTGTAAGCAAGATCAAACGTCTCACACACACATAAGAAATAATGAAAATTTAGAAAGAAAAATGATCTCATGAAAGAATGTTAATCACTATAGTGAGAACGTCGAGTTATTCACCACGTTGACTTTCATTTGCCTGAACACCTAGGGAAAATATGGATTTATATGGGTGAGGGGGAAATGAAATGGGAAGGATGGTATGAGGTGTGGTAAGAAGGTGATGGATGAAATATGGATGGATATGCAAGAAGAGTATTCTATACTTGAAGAATAAATGACTTTATTACACAAGAACTAACTATAAAATCTCTTTTCTTTTCTCTCTTTGTTTGTATTTTGTTTAATTTTCTTTTCTTTTTTTCGTTTTCTTTTCTTTTGCTATTTTTTCTTTTTTTTTTCTCTTTTCAAACCAATAATGAAGACATTTTCATTTGGAACAACACTCTTTTTCTCAAAAATGAAAGATAATGTGTGAATGGAGATGATATATGGATGATGTGGGAAATATGTGAATATGGAAGAATATGGGAGTGTAATGGGTGAAGTGAATGGGTGAAAACCTATTGATCAGGACATATTTCAAGACACGTGTTTTCTTACAACTCGAAAGTGATGTCATTCTCAGTGATCAAACCAAAAATTTATGAAAAATAATGAGATCATACAACGATTTAAAGCGGACCCAAAAGAAGTTGAATCAACTTGTGACTAGGAGATTACGTAAAACACTTTGAAAGGGTGAAAGGCACGAATCTCACAAGCTAAAGTCTCTACTAGGGATCCTTAAGGTTCTCTTCAGAATTGTAGCACTCTTCAACTTGAAATCGTAGTGATATGATAAGTGCGCAAATTTTGTTGAGTCTAGAAATTCATGGTGCAACATGCCTTGATATGTATTACATAAGCTATTTATAAAAAGATAACTCATCTAGATTGATTCCTATATTTAAAATATGGACAATAGAAAATTCACGTCAATGAGTGAGATGAAAGAAACTGCACGAAAATTTTAAAAATCAGGTTTAAAAATAATTTTTTTTCAAAAGAGGTACGATTTTGATAAAATTCTTCACCCCCAAATAAAAAGGAACATCGTCCTCGATGTTAAGTAAAATGATTTTTAAAATTGAGGGTGAAAGGGAGGAAAGATATTACCAGAATCAACCGCTAATGAAGTGGACAGAGGCAACCAAAATGAAACCTAAATAAGTGATAAGATAAAAAAAAAATGTGTACAAGTTTATAAACATTGAAAGCATAGGGTGATGTAAAACACCACCCCCAAACATGATGAGAATCGTACAAGAAATCACGGGCTACCTCCTGGTAGCGCTAAGTTTAACATCTTCAGCCAGACCGAATGGATCTCACCCTAAAGATAAGATCTATGAAAGTGCGGGGCTACAGAAAAATGGGTGGTGATAATCACCCCTGAACAAGACTGAAGCGTCAGTCTTATTGGATAAAGGCTAAAAGGGTCAATGCACTTGTATGGCGAGTGCTTCACGTGATGCAAAGCATCGGTGGACCAAGGGTGGGTGGGTATTAGGGTAAGGGTAAGGGTGAGGGTGAATAGGTACCAGTCACAGGCTTTATTGAGCCGAAAGGTGAGGGGCAACAAGGGCCCTATAAGCATGATGCTCAAGATGGATGGGGAGGCAATATGGTTTAGAAATAGTGATGGGGTGGGCGTCATAGTAATTTCACAACCATTATATAAATAGACGATGATAATAGTCGCGCCGTGACACCCTAGAGAGTTGTCGATGGAAAAAATCACCACCACCAGAGAGTGGCAGGCATGGGTTAACAAGCTCAGTGACACGGAAGTGGATAGTAGGACCCACATATACTCTCATGGAAGGTGGAGGTTGGTTTCAGGTGAGGATCTAAAAATGTAGATGAAAACATGAAAGGTGTAAAATCAAGATCCAAACCAGGTGGTGGGGTGGAAGGGGTAATGGGTGGGTAGGGTGGGATAAATGGTGGATCGGGTGGGATAAATAGTGGAGGAAGATGATCCAACTCAAGTGTAGGGGACACACACTCGTCGGTCAAAGTAAAATAATACTCACTAGCGAGTGTGGTATCTAAAGATGGAGTGGTCAACTTCTGGACAATAATATCACTAAGTAATGTGGTGGGTAGTTCAAACGAGGCACCAAGATCGGAGATAGAGGAATAATTAAAAATATTGGGCTCAAGGGGAGTCATACATGGTGGAACATGATTTATATCCAGAGAGGTAGGAACCATCTCGGAGTCAATCTCGAGAAATAGTGATCACTCATAGCTGGAGCTAACTAGGATGAAGTGGTTCCTCAGGAACACACACAGTGGGTTCAATAGGTGTAGACTCGGGCATTTTTTTGGGATTCGGTGGGAAAGAAAAGGTGAACCTAAATGGTACGTTCATTTGGACACGGTGGAATTTGATCAGACTCACTATCGATGGATAAATCAACACTAGTGTCAACTTGAGGCCCGGACCATGGAATGGTCTCAACTTCGAGATTCTTGGGAGGATAGGGTTGGTCACACTCAAAGTCAGTGGCACAAGATGACGCATCATTACTCCACGTGGGGGCGATAATGGGTTGACTTGAGGGGAACTCCGACTCGTTCGCACACTCAAATTCATTAAAGCGTTGTTCAAGACTTTGGAGAGCTTGGGTTTGAATTTGAATGGCTTGATCTTGCTCGAGGATGAACTTTTGCAAGGGGCTATCGAAAGCGGAGGTCGATGATGGTGGTAAAGTGATGGGTGGTGGCGGGACAATGGTGGATGGGTGAGGTGGACACAACTCACTACTAACACTAATATGCGAAGAATACTCGTACGAAGTGTGGGAAACGGGGCCAAGTGTGTCACACATGGGAGAAGCATCTCCGTGAGAGACAAAAGGTTGATAATCGTTGGGTGCGTAGTGAGGGGACTGATCGCAGTGGGGTGCACTTGATTTCCATGACAACTGTTGGAACATGTGAGGATTCGCAACATCGGGTTGGGATTCATATTGTGTGGAATGGTGATCAGGCCTCCACGAATAGTTTGGGTACTCACACAACTTGAGATTAGATACATCATGACAATAGGCCGAGGTGGGTTCTGTAATAGTGTCATATGGATACCCTTGGTCCATGGTGGGTTCAGAAAAATAAGGAATATACAGGCACTCATGGGACAAGTGATCGGCGTGAAATAAATAGGTGCATGGCGAAGCATGTGACGCGTTGATACTCGTCATCGGAGGCGATGGAATGTGAAATGCGTGCGTGGATGACACAAGAGTATCAATGGTGTGTGGTTGAGAGTTAAAGCCATTGAGTAAGGCATGAGGGTTCGACTTGGGCTCAACTTCAAACATGCTTTTAGAAAATGAGAAATGGCCAAAGTAATCCCATAAAGGACGTTCTTCGGCCATGATGAGAGAAATATTTTTGGATTTTTAGAAAATGAAGGAAATAAAATATTTTTGGATTTTTCTGAAAATGAGGAGATGAAAAGCTTTTTTTTTTTAAATAAAGGAAGAAAATATTTTTAGATTTTTTGGAAGAAAAGGTGGGGAAAAATATATGGACTCTTGATTTGGACGAACTAATTAAAATCGACTACCGAAAGAATGGAATTGGACACACACAAGTCATGGAGAATTCCTAACTAGCACATAGTTTTTTATCTTTAAATTTAGTGAAAGGGTAGTCAAATTTTAATTAAGTCCACTGGAGATAAAAATCATGGAAATTATCTTAGTGATCGCCTTTGCAAAAATGTTCTCCTAGTGGGCTACCTAGTTGATTGATTTTAAATTTAATGATAGCTAGGGAAGCACACAATTGGTAAGCGAGTGAGTCAGGTGATGAAATTCCTTCTGGTGAATGACTGGGTGTAGGTCTTAGTAATTTAATTCATCATACCATTTGAAAATAAATGCGAGAATAAAATCACATAAGAACATGTAATCACACACAAAAATTGACTCGCTGACAGGAGAGGCACGAAGGTTTAGAAAGGTACCTCCCATGGTTTTTACACCATGGGTTGATGAGCAATTTGAGTCGATCGGGGAGAGATCTCGCCTATCTCAGTCGGCCCCTGGAGTCCTACCGACCCAAAGTAGAGAGGCTTCTTTTCCTCTCCGTGGATGCTCTCTCTCTACCTTGTCCGGTTTTCATATCACTCTTTTTTTTATTACAAATTTAAATAAAAAATAAATGATGTCTCCAAACAACACATTATAAGCCAAGAATAAAATAAACCTAATACAAGCCTTCTAAAATAATAAAACAAATGGTACGAAAATGAAAAATACAAATGAATCACAAAATGGAACCTCTCAAGTGCTTCAAGCACCAAAGATTGGCAACGACGCCATTTAATAGAGTAACTTTTTGGTATGTCGTCGTGTAAAGCTCCTCTAATAAAAAATCTCAATTACGTCCTACAAAAATATATAACAAACTAGAATATAGTGGTAAGCGAGTTATCAATCCAAATCTAAGGGTGAAACATGCAAGAGAGGAAAGGCGCAATTCGTTTTTTTTAAATTTGTTTTTGGACTTTTTGCTTTTTCTATTTTTTTAGCTTTTTCAATATTAAAACAATTTTGATATGAAAGAATAAAAATTAAGCTAAAATAAAAACAAGTACATAAAATTAGAATAAAAGTGTAAAAAAGATGAAAAGTTGTGTGATGAAAGTGAGTGAGATGTAACTAAATGAGAAAAAAATGTTCGAGGGATGTAAAATCCATCCTCAATTCACACAAATCAATCTAGATTTCACTATTTTAATTTCATCAATTTTCAAAATATGCATTTAATTCAAAAGCTAATTCTCATTACACTAATGAATTAATTGAATATTCTTTTAGAAAAGTAAGTTTAATTCCCACACACACTACTCTAATTGAATTAAAAATTATCAAAAAAATCACCTGCTAGGATCAATTCATTCAACTAATTTTAATTAGACAATAATAAAAACAAGAGTAGATGAAAATTATACTAGCATTTAAATCAAGTGAAAAGCCCATCTCTAGTTTGAATCAAATGACTAAATGATAATACAATTTTCAATCCTTTATCAAGGATGATTTTTCATTTCTCAATGTGAAAATAAAGTAGGAATTAAATTTACTAATCAAAGGAAACTAACAAAATTAAAATTTACAAATTAAATCATATTGAATTCATGAGGGTTTTAAGTCGTCCCTTGAATAGGATGATTAGCCCTCAATAATGACCGTACGATAAAATAAGAATTAATTAAGAGCATAGACTGAAAGATTAGAGAAGAATAATCAAACCAAATTCCACTTGCATTGCAAATAATCTTCACTTCTTCAACAAATCTCTCAAATAATTACAACACTAAATTATTATAATTTTTTTCTAATCCAAAAATTCAAAATAAAAAAAAATGAACTAAAAAATGAAAATGGTGTTTCTCTCTCTAATTCTCTAACCTCACTCTTTTCTTTAAAAATGTGTCTTCTTCTTCCTTTTATATTGTGCAAGTGGCTAGGGGTAAATTTGACATGTTTAATTATTGAGGGTGTAGGATAGGTAATGCACACATGTGTGCATGGGGTGTGAGTGAGGGTTAAGGGTATAATGGGAAGACATGAGGGAATAAAGTGGGTAGAGAGTTTGGGGGGATTTTAGGTAAAAGGTTTAACACATGTGGGAGTGGGTTTATTTTGGGTGTGAATTTTAAAAGGCAGCATCGGGTAAAATAGAAAATGGGTCTTGGGGATAAAAGGATATACGGGTTGAAATGGTTTGGAAGGTTTAGGATTTGGAAGTTGTGGATGGATAAGGTTTTGGCTGAGGTATGGTCGGGTCTCAGTTTGGGTATGGACAGTATATGGATTTCGAATTAAGAATGGGAATGAAGTTGATGGGTATTTGGGTTCGAAGTTTCCATTGGATGGGTATTAGATTCGAGTTTATGGGTTGAGGAGATGGTGCAGTGGTTCGGGCCAGTGGGTTTCTCGTCGGAGCAGATGAGGGTCTCAGTTTGGGCTCTCCAAAACTTGGTCGCGGGTTTAATCGAGTTGTTGGTTTTGAACAAGTAAGGGGGTGAGATCGGGTTGCTTCGGGTTATTTGGGTAATAGGAGCTCGGGTTGAGGTCTGGACGAATTGGGTTTATCCCGAGTTAGGCAAATATGGGGTACAAGTCGCGGGTTGAACTCGGGTTAGGGGCCACCACATACTGGTGGTGCCAGGTGGTAGAAGATAAAGTTTGGTGGTAATGGTGGATGGGGGAGTGTGTTTTAGAGGTTGAAGATGATGGGTGAGGGAAAGGAATGGGGGTCTGTTAATGGTGGTGAGTGAGGAGAGAGAAAATGAGTGTTAGGAGGTTGAAGAAGGAGTGGGGGAGATAAGGTGTGTGTGTGAGATTGTACTCTTATTTTTTAAAAACATGAAAATAAAATTATTTAAGCTTAAAAAATTAATAAATAAAACTAAAAGTAAAATCCTAATCTATAAAAAAAAACTCAAATAATAAAATAAAAGAAATAAAAATAAAAATATAATAAAAAATAAAGACTAAAGTCCTAAACAAAATTGTAAAATCTAATAAAACTAAAAATAACTTCCTAAAAACTAATCCTAATAAAATAAAATAGAATAAAACAAAAACTAAAAACTAATAAAAATAAAATTATACTAAATAAAAAGAAATATATAAAAATAGAAAATAAATCCTAAATTTTTTTAAATAAATCTAAAATGAATCCTAAAAATTAAAACGAACTCAAATAAAAAATCTAAAAAAAATAACAAAAGTACAAACTCAACACACACACAATGTTCGGTGTGGGATTAGGCTAGGTTAGGGTTCGGAAACTGGGGAATCAGCTCCATAAATCGCACATTTTCCTTGAAATAAGCATTTGAACTCCGTAAACGGAGATCAAGCCTGCACATTAAACAATTAAGCATATAAGACCTAATTTGTTGAGAATTAGCAACTAAAATATGTCTACTCCGGGTATAAAATATACACTTTGGGGTGCTTATCAACCTTCTACATTCTTTAACATAGAATGGGACTCTTCTCAAATACAACCTTCATTCATTCCCTCGGTAAAGTTCCCTACTTGAGCCCTAACCTAACTTAACCCCAAATTCGAGTGTAATGGTCACCATTATTACAAATTCTTCCACTTAATCAAGAGGTCATAGTTAAAACCAATTGCAAACTCATCATAATAAGGTGCTTCTCTTTAAATGATTGAACATGTCATTGATACGCGATAAGGAGTACTTATTTTGCCTCACCACCTTGTAAACTCCCTTTGAGGTTAAAGAAAAATGCCCAAGCATATCTTATAGAAGGATAAAGATTTCCAATACAAACTCCAAATCTTGAGTGTGTTAATTTTATTTATGAGACTTAAGCTTTCGAAAAGTATAAGCTATAGGCCTCTCCTTGGAGTGATGCCTCTCTATATACCAAGTACTCCACATCGCCTCATCGTAATGCAAGGACTAACGTGGTGGTAAGATTCTCCTTGAGCTCTTCAGATGTTATATGACAATGTACACTCCAAACAACGGTACTCCTTTTCTGGTAGGGTGAGTCTCCCTTTCTAGTAAGGTGAGTCTGTGTTCCATCCATCTTCAAGAATCCCCAAATGAATCTCTTGTAGTACCCTGATAAATCTAAGAAACTCTTGGATTTTAGAGGCATCGTGGGCTATCCTCTATTTGCAACTGTAGAAACTTATCTAGGATCTACTGGAATCCTAGATGCTGATACAATATAGCCCAAGAATTGTACTTATTGAAACTAAAAATCACACTTAGAGAATTAGTGTACAACTTATGCTCCCATGGTGTCTACAAAACCAATTGCAATTGTTCTATATACTCTTCCTTCGTCTAAGGATAACCTAGAATGTCGTCAATAAGTATGATGACGAACTAATTCGGGAATGGTTGAAAACCCCAATTCATCATATCTATAAATAATGTTGATACATTGGTCAGGCCCAACAACATGACTCAAAATTCATATGATCCGTCTCGCATTAGAAAATTCATCTTTCAAATGTCCTCCTTATGATTACTTAACTAGTGATATCCTAAGAGCAAGTCAATCTTGGAGAAGAATGACGAACTACTCAACTAGTCGAATAGGTTGTCGATATACACCAACAATTACTTGTTTCATATTGTGACCTTGTCCATCTTCCTATTGTCCACGCATAATCAAAGTGAATTGTCCTTCTTCTTCTTAAATAAAACTGGGCTCCCCACGGAGACATTCTCATCTGTATGAACCCCTGGCTCAATAAATTCTAACCTTTCTCATTCGTCTCTTACAAATCGAAGTAGTCATCCGGTATGCTACCCTCGTAATGGGCCTAGTACCCGACACCAAACCTATATAAGAGTCTACATCTCTGACTAGTGGTAATACTATTACCTCATCACACGAGTACATAAAATTTTGGACAATCTGTATCGAGTCTAATGATATAGTGACCTCCTCAGACAAAATCACATCAATGTAATACAACATGTGCTAGACCCTCCCTTGGCCCATGCATAACTATAAGAAACATACTCGCCCAAAAATGGTAATCATACAAACCTACCCCCATTAATCGATTATAAGGGTAATACATATAATTACTGCTAAAAGATAATTAATACAAATCATAAGATCACATGTCAAAATCAATTGAGCGACTGAACACCCAAGCCAACTAATAATAATCACGTCTCTACATCACTTCAGAAAAGTAATCCCCCATTCGTTGGGTATCCACATATAAATAAATCCTCCTAATAACATTTATATATCTCATAACAGTGTTAAATACACTACTAGCAAAGAATGACAACTCCTTAATGTCTAAGTCAGACTCATATATGTGAGCCATATATTATCATATATGTTATTGTCTAAAATTGGTACTATGATAATTATGTATCTTAGCTAAATGATACCAATAATAAACTACCACAGATATAAAAGAAAATTATTTGAACTTGAGAGAGATGAGAGATAGAGAAACAAATAAGAGATTTAATGTGGTTCAGCCCAATGAGGCACCTACATCTACTGGTGCAAAGTTATTCTGTATTATGGCAAAGTACGAGCTCTCAAGGATCTCTCTAGGGTTGGGTGTGTGTCTTTTTCTTCATGTCCCAGTAGAGGGATATAATGGGCTATTTATAATAGTGATGAGAATAAGAATAGGTGGAGTGCCTTTATATGTCAGGCAATTACACGTTTTTATATTCTTGATCACAACTAATCATGAGCCAGCTTGGTAATTAACCTACGTGAACTTATAAAGAAGAATGTATACATTCCCACATGCGAACAAACTAAGATATTATGCCTTGATGATAGTTGTCCTTTTTAATGGTGGTTGTCCATATTACCGACCAGTAGGAACATTCATCCGACTACAATAATATCTTGAAAGTAGTGCTTAATTGAATATATTATGTGACACGTATTACAATTTCATTGATCCAC
Organism: Sambucus nigra; assembly: GCA_949130495.1. Lineage (NCBI taxonomy): Eukaryota > Viridiplantae > Streptophyta > Magnoliopsida > Dipsacales > Adoxaceae > Sambucus > Sambucus nigra. Next base: position 213,058,407 of record OX422214.1, on the reverse strand, counting down.
ATCATAATCCTGTTTTAGGGTACAACAAATCCCCCAGTATATCATTCTTGATTGGAGCGAGCAGTGGCTCGTGGAGTGAAAAAATGGAGTACTAACCACTAGGTGTCAGTTATTTTCATGAAAGCTTGGTCGCAAACCTTTTAAGGCAGTTTTATCATGTTGAGGTGTTTGGTCGAAACTCAATCTTTGAAAGTATGCATTTTGGGTTTTGTTTCTTGAGGCAGTGGCAATTTTTTAAATAAAGGCAAATATTACGAAACGTCTAGGGGTACGCCAGTAATGACATTCATTGGGTTATGAACCGCCATTAAATACGAAATGAAAGGTATATTTAATCATACCTATTCTGTGCAACTCGAGAGGCGTCAATGAGTTTATAAAGCATCACTTGCCTCCTTCGTTCACTTCACCATGAATTTCAAAATTTCTTTCTTCTATTTCAAGCCTTTTTTGCCATTTGTGAGAGCTATGTTTTTGTCGTGAGAGCTGTATTCTTTTGTTGCCTTTTCACTCTAAGAATTTCTCATTCCTTGTATTTCTTTGTTTTTTTTGTTAAAAATATGGTCTATACGGTAGATGAGAGTTCATTGGAGCTTTTTAGGTCCACTTACAGAATCCCATCATGGGTAAGGACTGAATTATTAACTAGTCCCTGTGACCTTTGTGCTTTAGAGGAGGGCCACTGAATACCCACCATATTTATTACTGAGTGTGGGGTTACTTTCCCCCCCAATTGTTTGTTTTTGGAATTTGGTTAATATTTTGACGTAGTCCCTACCTAGGTTGCCCCAAATAATTGGAGGGTCATTAATGGGGTTTACTTCATTAATGAGCAGTATAGGAAAAATATCAGAATAATAGAGTTGGTGTATTGATATAGTTAGGGTGCTACCAGCGAAAATATTTATTATTTGAAGATGCGATAATCTAACAGAGATCTTATCATGAACATAAATGATTCTAATAAGGACTATTGGGATTATACACTGTGAAGGATTGACACTTTGTCCCTCTTCTTTAGGGTGAGGTGTACGGTGGTCCCAGGTGCCCCCAAGAGGGTAAGGCATAGGTCGACACATGCACACACAACTTGGATATTTTTTTTGACTTATGTCTTTTATCCTATAGCTGATTGTATATTTATATTTTTTATTTTGGAAAGAAAAGCAAGAAAAATATTCCTCATGTTTCTGAAGTCAGTTTTTCTCACTTAGAGCTTGTTTGGTCTATCCAGCAGAGGATTGGTGCTAAAGATCATCCTCACTCGGCTTCCTTCCTACTCGGCTATCCTATTTCCATTATTTATTTTGTTGCTTGTCCAACTGAGGAGATACCAACATCCCCCATCCTACCTCTTCCTTTTTAGGTTTTGGTACTAAGTCTTCCCCCAAGCAGAGGGTAGTTTTTCAGTGGAAAGAACTTCATTGTCCTAGAAACCTTTAGGCATATCTTTAGTTCCAAGCGACATTCCATCCTTATAAATAGTGAAGAGAAAGACTCCTAACCTCCTTGCTGGCATTATGTCTCCTCCTCCTATAGGCAAAAAGTTCAAAGTTGGAAGCTTTAGTCAACCTGTTATTGTAGAGATTTCTTTGATCAAAGATCAAGAGCCTCTATAGAAGAGGTTAAAAACGGGTCCAACTCTGTCTCTGGAGGGGGATGGAAAGGAGCCCGCTGATAAGGGCAAAGGATCCATAGCTTTCTCGGGGATTGATTAGGGATAGAGTTCTCCCTAACGATGAAACAAATGTATCATCCCTCCCTCATATAAGGCTGGTTGACTGGGCTAACCACAATCTAGCCCTCGTAAGTGTATTATTTGTTTTTCCCATTTTATCTTATTTGTTCCCATTTTTTCCAATCTCCTTCCCTGAATGTTTATATTATAGTTCTTGATTAATTATGACCCAGCTTTTGAGGTTTAATGATAAGTTAAAGGAGTCATCTTCTGACATAAAGGGTGCCTTCTCGAGAATGCGTAAATCATTAGAAGAAGCTGGTCTCATTCATGAGGATGAAAAGAGGAGGCTGATAGATACAATCAAGCTGCTAGAATAGGGAAAGAACACCCTTCATGTTTTTTTATAAGACTGAAATTTTACTCTTTCTGTCACTATCTTGATCAATTTAATACAACTTCTCCGTTATTTGGCTATTACTTATATACAACCATATGTCTTTCAGTCTAATACCAGGATTGCTTATTTTTATCGGTACTCAGAGTGATCTCTAATAGAGACGTAACCAACTGTTCGGCGCTGGTCATGAAAAGATGGACAAAAAGGAGTTGGAGGAGTTTATCTGCCTAGACATATTAGGTCAAGCTAAGAATTCCTATCTGGCCATGCCAAAACTTTCACATCAGGTAGTGGCGAGCAATGCCGCATACCATGAAATGATCCTTAACCTTCAGCAAAATTATAAATATATAGTAGCAAATTTGATAACCGATTACGAGAATTTTTTTTGCCTTATAGAAGGATAGTGGGTTTGACCAGAAGTTACTACCTTAGTCTCCGAAATACTATAGTAAGGAGTTTAACTTTAAATCAGAGCTAAAAAGTGACCAAGAGGTTGAAAGTTTTCTTGAACAAGAGAACAATTTACTATATAATGAGCTGGAGGGACTTAAGAATTCCAGATCTGCTGACTAAACTGAAGGAGCCTATTTTTTGGAGTAAGAGAATGCTTGCATGATGGATGAGCTGGAACAATTGAGAAACGATAGAGGAAAGTCCATTCTTCTCAACACTTGGCCAGGTACCTCAGTCAGTGGAGGAATAGCAGACCAAAAAGACTTTGTCCTATCAAGCCACCATCATAAAGGATCAGTCAGCGACCATCAAAAGGTTGGGTGAAAAAGTTGATTGTCTTACATATCACTTCCACAAGTAATCTTACACTATTTTGATGGAAGGTTACGATGAAACCCCCCCACATATGTGGGAAGTACTTGATCAATAATGTAAAGATGTCTATAAACATGGTTGGCTCAATGCTCTAACTATAATTAAAGTGTCGAAGAATAATGAGTTGTGCTGCTGGCACGATCTTAGCTATTTGGAGTATCCTAATCATCCTTTCAAGATGAATGCTTCTTGGATTCCTCCAGATGCTATTACAACGAGTTTGATAAAAAAATATCTCTAGGATTATGGTCTACTTGGTGATGATGAACTTAATCGACCGTTGCACCTGACGAATAGGGTGAGCTCCAATAGTCAAACGAGACTTAGAGATTTAAGTAATACTATTACTCCTTATGCTTTGGATGTTGCCCCATCTAGTGTGAAAAAAGTAAGACGAGGCATATCATCCTCCTTGATGTGTCATTATACCTTTGTTTTATTGGAATTATAATAAATCTTCATGGTTAATGATAGTTTTGATCCTTCTGTTTCAGGATTAATTCAATGGTCGTTAATTGTTTAGACACAACCTACTAGTCATTTAGTCTTATGATTATGTGGTCGGTGGTTGCCCGACTAATCTGCCTTACTAGTTATCGATTTTGATGAACCTATGATGTCCTACCTTAGGTTTTACTAATATATGGTAAAGCTGCTTTAGATATTTATAACGGATCTTGCTAACATTAGTTACTGGTGGAAACTAAATGCGTTAGGATTAGTCATTTCTTCTAGCGAATTATGGTTGATATTTACTGTCCACATAACTGATTGCACTGGATTTCCTTACATTAGTCTGGTAAACTTCTCGTTCTTAACCTTGTGAGGTCATATATGAAGTTTTATATTTGTAACTTCTTATTTTTGGCCTTATGGGGTTATATATGAATTTAGACTTCTCATTCGTGGCTTGTTCGAAGACGAGGTTGTACATAAAGTTTGTTTTTTCACTATAATTTGAGATTTCTTTGAATTTCTAGGACATCTCCTACTCCTAAAAGAAAAACATGAAATGGGGAAAAAATATCCGCTGAAAATTGACAATCTTTATTGAGCAACAAAAATGAGTTATAGGGAGTTAAAAAAGAATTACATCTCGTGCGATTATTGATTGTACTTCCTCAAATGTTTGACATTCCTGGAGTGTTTGAACTGTCCCCCCACTAGTGTTTCAATTCGGTAAGTTCTTGGTCGGTCGACTGCGGAAATGCGATATGGACCATGCCAATTGGGATCTAACTTGTTCCCTTACTAAAGTACACTTTTTAGCACTTAGTCACCCTCTTGGTATAACCGAGTGACTCTCTGCTGATAAGCTACCACCCAAAGTGTTTCATGCTCTCTGAATTTTTTGACTAGGTCTAAATATAACCTCCTCATAAGATCACTTTTTGGTGAGTTAAAATTGATCACCCTGTGACTTGGAAGAATAATTGTTGTTGGGACCACTACTTTTATCTCAAAACCTAACATATAAGGAGTTTCGCCGATGGCTATTCTCGACATTGTCCTGTATGCCCAAATTAAACTTTGTAGTTCATTGATCCAATTTCCCTTAGAGTCATACAATCTCTTCTTTATCCCAATGAGCAGAGTCTTATTTATAATTTATATCTGCCCATTGCACTGTGGGTGGCCAGGAGCAGCATGTAGCTTCTATATATTGGAACGAACACAATAGTCTTCAAATTTCTAGTTATCAAATTGCATACGATAGTCGGTGTTGAAAGCATATAGCATTCTATAGTGGAAAATGATATTCTTCCATATGAAATGAAAAATCTTTTCGTAAGGAATTTCTACTAGAGGTTCAACCTCCGCCCATTTAGTGAAGTAAACCACCACCATGACTAAGTATTTAAACCTCGCTCTTATTTTTAGCAAGGGGCCAACCAAGTCAATCCCCCACATGGCAAAGGGCCAAGGAGATGTGATCGATTTGAGTGAAGTCGCCAATCTTCTATAGATTATCGCGTATTTTTAGCATTTATCACATCGCCTTACATAATGTGCACAGTCTTTTTTCATGGTGGTCCAATAGTAGCCATGTGTGGCTATTCATTTGACTAAAGATAATTGTGCTCCAAAGGAACCTTCATGTACATCCTTTATCAAATTGCCTACTTTATCTGGATGGACGCATCTGAGTAATGAAATAATGAATCCTCTTTTACATAAGAGTCCTCCTTTTAGTATATATCTAGTTACTTTGTATCAGATTCTCCTAGATTCCTTTTGATCGGTTGGCACAATGCCTTTTTCATGGTAATTTCTTATTGGATCTAACCATGATATGACCAAAGACAATTCAATCATATTAAGGTTTCCTTCATCAATGCTCCGGTGCAAGAGGATCTCTACTGGGATTGTTCTTCTTAGATTTATTCTGATGGTATAAGTAAGCTGAGCAAGTGCATCTTCTTGAGCATTGCCAGCTCTAGGGAACCTGATCACTTTGATATGGGAACTTCGATATCATCTTTTGTGTTTTGGCTAGGTATTTTACCATGAATTTATCCCTGATTTCGTAGAGTCCTAATACCTGATTCAATATTAATTAAGATTCACTGTGTGCCTGTACTTGCTCGGCACCCAAAGACAATGCTAGGTCAAACTCCGCTATGAGTGCTTCATATTCTGCCTCATTATTGGGGGCCTTAAACTGGGATTTAATGGAATATTCAACTTTAATGTTGTCTGGGGTGTTAATTATCAGATCAGCTCCACTACCAGAGGCACACGAGGATCCATCCATGTGCATCTTCCTAATGTGTAGATCCTAATTAAAAATTTCCTCTATCAGGGTCCTATAATTGAATACTTTTTTTTGTTGCTCTAGATAGCGAGCAATTTCCTTTCGTTTAGACGATGACTTTGGTGCATCCACGATGTGGTCGACTGTATTAGTCATTGAGCTATCTTCCAGAGAAGTCTTATCAATAGGTTGAACTGCTGAGATCTCTTCTGAAGAAGTCTGTTCAATTTGCATTTTGGCTGAGCTCTCTTCCTTGGAAGTTCGCTCGACGGGTTTTTCTTCATAAGTGAAATCGGCTACTACTTGGCCTTTTATCACCATTCTTGGTTCATATTTTATGTCATACTATCCTAATTCTACTAACCAAGCCATTAGTTAACCCGATTTCTTAGGTTTATGAATGAGTTGTCATAGTAGCAGGTCTATATAGAGTACAATGGTATTAGCTTGGAAATATGACTTCATTCTTCGATAAGCCTAAATTAGAGCTAGAGCTAACTTCTTCACTATTTTATATCGAATTTTTTCTCCTCAGTATGCATTTCTCATAGAGTAAATTGGCTTTTGTACCCCATTTTCTAGTCGAATTAATGTCGAGCTATCTGCCGACTCAGATATAGTCAGGTATAAGTAGAGTTTCTCTCCAATGAGGGGCCTTAAGAGCAAGGGTAGAGATCCCATATATTTTTTTAATTCCAAGAAGGCAACTTCACATTCCTTGTTCCATTTAAATGATTTCCTCAACACCTTAAAGAAAGAAAGGCATATGTCAGTAGCTAGCGAAACGATTCGATTTAGCACTGCTACCGTGCCTGACAGCTTTTGTATATCCTTTTTGTTCGTTGGGGACTGCATGTTGATCGGTGTTTAGATCTTATATGGATTTTCTTCAATGATCCTTTGATTTACAAAGAATCCAAGGAACATTCCTTCCCGCACGCCAAATACACATTTAATAGGGTTGAGTTTCATCATGTGTTTTTTTAATTGGTCGAATATTTGACCCAAGTCTTTAATGTGGTCAATAACTATCTTGCTCTTAATGAGCATGTCGTCGACGTATACTTCCATATTTTTTTCGATCTGTTCTTAGAATACTTTGTTCACCAACCTTTAGTATGTTGCTCTAGCATTTTTGAGCCCGAAATGCATAACGTTGTAATAGTAGGTTCCTCGAAGTATTTTTATTATCTTCTTGTTTCATTTTGATTTGATTATAGTCTGAGTAATCATCCGTGAAACTGAGTAATTCATTCTCGGCAGTAATGTTGACCAATTGATCAATTCTTAGTAAAGGATAATGGTCCTTTGAATAGGCTTTGTTCAAGTCTGTGAAGTCAATACAAATGTGCCATTTGTTATTATTTATTCTAACCATAACTACATTGGACAGCCGTTCGAGGTACTTAACGTCTTCAATAAAGCTCTGTTTCATGTTCTTTTCCTGAATAAAAATACATCACTTTTGTTTGATTGTCTTGGCATCCTTAATTATGCCAAGTTCATGGCACATGAATTCTGGATCAATCCCTTGTATATCTTTGTGATTCCAAGTAAATACATTCTTTCTTTAGCTGAGCAAATCTAATAACCCCGTCCTGATAATATGCTCCAGCGATGAGATGATCTATGTTATTTTCTCGGGGTGTTCATCATCTAAGATAATTGACTCTACCACATCCACAACCTGTCCTTTGATCAATTCTGCTTCTTCGTGCGGATCTAATGTTTCTATCTTATAGGTAGTGGTTAGTTTCTTATATTCCTCTTGGTCGGTTAAAGTGTAGTATCACTCCTTAGCTTCAATTTGATTCTCTTTAACTACGATTACTCCATAATGTGTGGGTAAATTTAGACACTGATATACAATAGAGGGAACCGCTTTAAATTTTTTCAGTCCAACCCTGCCGAGGATAATGTTATACGTTGAGTTAACATCTTATTTAGTATAAAGAAATGAATCTTCTCATCACGACTTCCAAATTAACGGTTCCTAGAGGATACACCTTTTCTCCTGAAAAACCAATGAGGGGTCTGTGATAGGATTCGAGTATGCTATCTCATAGCCCCAAACCTTTGAAGCCATTATAGAGTAAGATGTCTGCTGAACTACCATTGTCGATCAAAACTCTAGCCACCTTTTCTTCGTGGAATAATATCATCATAACCAGAAGGTTGTTATGAGGATAAATCACCCTTTACAAATCATCTTTAGATAATCCTACCATCAATAAATATTTGTTCACTTTCTTTGGGCGAGTGTCTACATCACAAATAGGTTGATCAGTCAAATGTAAGAACAGTCTTTGGCTTCATCGAGGTAGGCTTTCCTCTATGATATTTCATCTCCTCCATATGCATCGTACATGTAATAACTAAAAGATATTATTTTAACCTCGTGTATAGGTTCCTTAGGTCTTCTGGACAGGTCTTGATTATACTCATACTCATCATCCCTGCCTTTTTTCTTATTGTCTCCCCTTCTATAAGGGGATTTAGATTATCTCTTAGATTTTTATTCGTCTAAATGATCTGTTCGACCTCCTTATTTATGAACTTTGATATCTTCCTTCTTCGAATTAGGTTCTCTCTCTCATTCTTTAGGGCTGTGCAATTATCAATGTTATGGCTATGATCTTTATGAAACTCACAATATTTTCTTTCATCTCTTCGGTTTGGAGGAGATTTCAGCTTCTTGGGTCATTTCAGATCTCTACTCCCCTGAATTTCTTCTAGAATATGGTGAACACCAACGGTCATAGCTGTGTATTCGTCATACCTTTTTAATTTCTTTGCCTTTTTATCTTTCTACTTTTTCTTATTTGAGCACTTATTGGCACCGGCCTTGGAGTTATGGGTCTCTTTCACAACCATGACCTCAATGATGTTCATGATTTTACCAGATTTGGCCTGTAATTTGGTCATAGTTTTTGGTGGTTCTTTGTCTAGATCATAGTATAATTTTTCGGGTAGCAAGACACTCATCACTGAGATGATTGTCGTCTTCTTTTCGTAATCAATGACCTTTATCTTTTCACTATTAAACAGAGTGATGCATATGTGAGTGGTCTCTCTGACTCTCTGGAAAACACTTAGTAGATGGGCTACGCTTTTGGTCGATTTGGCTCTAAACCAGAAATTACTGATGAACAAATTAGCCAGCTGTTAGAAGCTAGAGATCTTCCCTCGTGGTAGATTATTTTACCAAATATGTGACGACCCAATAATAGTATTGAAAAATGCTCGACAACGCATCTCATTAGGGAACTAAAATATGTCAGGGGCAGATTGATATTATTCCCCGAATAGTATTAGATCCATTTTGCCATTATATTTTGGGGTTACCACGGGTGGCTTGAACTTGAAAAGTATTTGATAATCCTCAAATGAAGGCATGAAAGGTGATCCTTTTAAGAAGTTTTTGTGTAAGGGAATGTATTACTTTGCTATTTTCTCTCAATGATCTTCCAATTATTAGATTGAGCGATTCTACGACTTATCATCTGGATTGACGTTGGCCGAGATAATTTTAGCTGCTTGATCATTATTTTTTGTTGAGTTCTCTTACTAGGAGTACGTACTGACCCTTGTACACTAGTCCTTGACCTGACGGATCCTTCTTGATGGTTTTTAGATACTCTAGGCTCTTTGCGATGACGACCCCTCACCACTCGGGGACCTAGCCGATCAAAATATGAGCCCCTGCTCAGTCTTTCCAACAAGCTCGATCTCTCCACGAAGAATGATTGCTCATATCATGATTAGTGGTACCGAGGGATGAGGTGACCCCAATACGGTATGTTCTACCATCTATTGATCTAGAATATCTGGATCTGTTTCTTTCATTTCGTGATCCAACATTCATCTCGACAAGTTTTGTGAGCTACCTATCTCTAAGGGGGCATGGGGCAATATTTCTCACCTCCTTTTAGAGTGTTCTCGTCCAAACAACATGACGGGGTCTGCCATTGGCATGCTCTAACTGGCCTGGAGAGTCTGAGCCAATTGCTTTACTATTTCTTGCATTACCTCTTGATCTTTGGTTATGCTCATAAAAATTCATTAGAGGTCTCTCATCCCGATATGGGCAAAGGGTGGGATTGTTTTGATATTTTCCCCTAGTTATAGCGGTAAAAGGGCTATTAGGTGACTTTGGATAGGTATTTGAATAGGAAACAACATATGGATTATCTAGTCATTCCCATAGATAATACACATTTATTATTGTCTAAAATTAGTACTGTGATAATTATATATCTTAGCTGAATGATACCAGTAATAAACTACTGCAAAAATAAAAGAAAATAATTTGAACTCGAGAGAGATGAGAAACAGAGAAAGAGGTAAGAGATTTAACGCGTTTTAGCCAAATAAGGTGCATACGTCCACAGGTGCAAAGTTACTTTGTATTAAGGTAAGATACGACCTCTCAAGGATATCTCTAGGGTTGAGTGTATGTCCTAGCTGAGGGATATAGTGGAATATTTATAATAGTGGTGATGAGAGGAGGAGGTGGAGTGCCTTTATATGTCAGGAAATTTTACCTTTTTCATTCTTGATGACAGTTAATCATGAGCCAGCCTGGGGATTAACTCACCTTCCTTTTCAAAGGAGATTGTAGATATTCCCACATGCATATAAACTAAGATATTATGCCTTGCTGACAGTTGTCTTGTCTAACGGTGTTCGACCATACTGACGACCAGTGGGAGCATTTAGCTGACCACGATAATGTCTTGTGGATAGTGCTCAATTGAATATATTATGATGAGAGGCGTTATAATTTCATTGATCCACGTCATACTCCTGTTTTAGGGTACAGTAGTACCCATCACCCAATGGTATTCTTCATAAGAAAAGTCGTTCTATGGCCTCTACGAACTAAGTGGCCTCACTCGCCTCAAGTGTAACACCTTGTTCTAAAAGAACTATCTAAACGTTAGCTCTATAAGTGATCCTATTAACCCTGCCTCTATAGTCGTCATTATTAACTCTTGCCTCGTTGGGTCTTATCTTATTGGTCATGACCCCACTAGTCATAATTTCCTTAACTCTACTGGCCGTAAAAATTGTATTGTCTACTCTTGGAAACTCTTGGGGTCTTCTCCCCCTATGCGATTCCTTTTACTGGTGTGGTTCTCCCTAATTGGGTCCACGCTACACCACCTCTGGTCATTGGACCTACTTTGGCCTTAGTCTTCACAATCTTATGAACTGTATCCTTTAAATAGTTATGGCATCCCTAATGATGTAGGAAGGTAACTCCCATGATATTATTCTTCGAATAGTACTAGATCCATTTTGCCATCATATTTTGGGGTTACCACGGGTGGCTTGAACTTGGCAGGTGTTGGATAATCCACAATTGAAGGCATGAAAGTTGATGTTTTTACGAAGTTTTTGTGTAAGGAAATTTATTACTTTACTATTTCTCCCAATGATCTTCCAATCGTTGGATTGAGCCAATCTACGACTGATCATCTGGATTGGCCTTAGCCGAGATAATTTAGTTGCTCGACCATTATTTTACGTTGAGCTCTCTTCCTAATAAGTTTGATTAGTAGGTGCTAAACCTCGTATGGTAATCCTTGACTTGATGAATCCTTCTCGATGATTTTTAGATCCTCTAGGCTTTCTGTGGTGGCGACCCCTCACCACTCGGGGACCTAGCCAATCAACCGCTGAGCCCCCTCACGATTTCCAACATGCTCGATCTCTCCTCGAATAATGACTTCTCATCTCGTGATTAGTGGTCTTGAGGGATGAGGTGACCCCGAGTCGGTATGTTTTGTCATCTGTTGATCTAGGATATCTAGATGTGTTTCTTTCATTTCGTGATCCAACATTCATCTCGACAGGGTTTGTGAGCTACCTATATCTACATGGGGGCATGGGGCAACATTTCTCCACTCTTGTTAGAGCGTTCTTGTCCAAACGACATGATAGGGTCTACTATTGGCCTCCTATGACTGGCCTGGAGAGTCTGAGTCAATTGATTTACTATTTTTTGCATTGCCTCTTCATCTTTGGCTATGTTCATCAAAATTCATTAGAGGTCTCCCATCCCGATATGTATTATTTCATTTACCCTGCTACTTTTGATATTATCCCCCAACTCTGGCAGTAAAAGGGCTGTTAGGTGACTTTGGATAGGGATTTAAATAGGAAACAACAGATGGCTTGTCTAGTCGTTCCCATAGACGGTGCCAATCTATTATTGTCTAAAATTAGTATAGTGATAATTATGTATATTAGCTGAATAATACCAATAATAAACTACCGCAGAAATAAAAGAAAATGATTTGAACTCGAGAGATATGAGAGAGAGAGAGAAAGATGCAAGAGATTTAATGTGGTTTGGCCAAATGAGGTGCCTACGTCCATGGGTGCAAAGTTATTTTGTATTAAGGTAAGATAAGAGCTCTCAAGTATATCCCTAGGGTTGAGTGTATATCCTAGTTGAGGGATATAGTGGGCTATTTATAATAGTGGTGATAAAAGGAAGAGGTGGAGTGCCTTTATTTGTTAGGAAGTTATACATTTTTTAATTCTTGACGACAGCTAATCATGAGCCAACCTGAGGATTAACTCACATGCCTTTACAAAGGAGATTGTAGATATTCCCATATGCGTCTAAACTAAGATATTATGCCTTGCTGACAGTTGGCTTTCCTGACGGTGGTCGACCATACTAACGACCAGTGAGAACATTTAGCCGACCATGATAATGTCTAGTGGATAATGCTCAATTGAATATATTATGATGACAGGTGTCACAATTTTATTGATCGACGTCATACTCTTATTTTAGGGTATAACAATACCCATCACCCAATGGTATTCTCCATAACACAGGTCGTTGTATGGCCTCTACTAACTATGTGGTCTCACTCGCCTCAAGTGTAACACCTTGTTCTGAAGGAACTATCTAAGCGTCAGCTCTAAAAGCGGCCCTACCTCTATAGTCATCATTGTTCACTCTTGCCTCGTTGGGTCTTATATTTTTGGTCGTGACCCCACTCGTAATAATTTCCTTGACTCTACTGGCCGAAAAAAATTGTATTGTCTACTCTTGGAAACTTTTGGGGTCTTCTCCCCCTATGCGATTCCTTTTACTGGTGTGGTCCTCCCTAATCGGGTCCACACTATACCCCCTTTGGTCATTGGGCCTCCTTTGGCCTCAGACTTCAAAATTTTATGAATTGTATCATTTAAATAATTATGGAATCCCTTATGATGTAGGAAGGTAATTCCTTCTATCGAAGCGTAAGTGGTGTTTACAATTTACCCAATAAAACTCACCAAACCCTCCTCGTAAGGTATATGTTGACTTAAAATAAAATATTCTCTTACTGAAGTGAATAACACGGACATTGTTCTTTGCTTCCATATCAATCTCTCCCAGTGTGAAAAGAGAAAGATAGTTGAATTCTTTATATTGGATACCATGCAGTTTCATATATGAGGTCATAAAAACCGTACTTCTAATGTCGTTACTAATGGTGATAAAAAACATTTCTTCTCGATCCATACGCTAAGCACTTGCTGAAGGTGTCACACCCAAAGTTCCAAGCTTCCGATCGAATTCAACCACAAGCGTGGGATGCCTCAAAAAGGAAATACATATAAGGAACCATCCCGATACATTCGATTTTATTCTAAACGTTAGTATAAATAAATGCTGTGAAAATCCCTAAGCGATCGTTGTTATACAGATTACAAGTCTTGAATGGTAAGGCTCTAAAGTAATCAAAGAACACAATGTGGAAAAGTGATATATGCACTAAAGATCCTTAGGACACTAGAACCTATAATGATCTAATACCAACTGTAATACCCCATATAGATACCCCATTTCATTACCCCTAACTCTCCTTAGGTCCCTAGTACCTCCCTTCATTACTACAAACCCAGGTCATACCCCGAGTACTGACCTAGAAGCCATCGGGCACTCCCCAGCTCAATTTGACCAAAAAATCAAACTCTTCATCTCGACTGAGAATGAATGAATCTTCGAAGGGCACTAAATACCCTTTCCAACGGTTCATCCTGTGCGCGATTCCGACTTACCATGCGGACGAACGATCCATTTGACTCCAAGAGGTCACCGAATGCTTCCAGGGCCTGGTTGACCAAAGTCAACTCCCAAAACCGGGCCAAACTCTTTGGAATGTCGAAGTATATCTCTTAACCTTTCCAATGGTCCTCCCCGTGCACAATTTGGACTTACCATGCAGACGAACGATCCGTTTGCGTCCGAACAATTCCCCATCCAATGGATCGACAAACGCTTTCGAGCCATATTTCACCCAAAGTTAACTCCTGAACTAGGGAGATGTCCAAAGGACTTTCAAAGGTCTCTGAATTACCTTTCCAACGGTCCTCCCCATACGCAATTCTGACCAACGGTTTGCCCTCGGCAGCTAATTTCCCGACAAGGCCTGAAACACACTACCAAATGGAAGGTTCCATACCCTGCCTATCGGCAGGTGCCGATAGGCAGGATCATGTCTATGCCAATCGACAGTGACCTAAGCCTATAAAATGAGGCCTTCACCTCATTTGCAAAGGGAGACCAGATCTGATAAAATCACTCTCAACGAATCCTAGAAACCTCTGTCGAAGGCAGCGTGATTTCAACCTCCAAATCCCTTTTTTACTTCCACTTTTCATCATTCTTTTCATAAAAATTGGTGAATTATCCATTCTCCATCATCATCCAAGTGCAAGAGTTGGTCTACCACATTCAAGATCAAGCTTAAGGTTTCCAAGAAGGTCCATCTTCCTCAACTTTCTCTTCAAATTCTCATAAATTTGCAATAACTTGTTTTATTATTTAGCACTTTTATTATCTCATTTCACACATCCTAATATACTTGTTTATTTAGTATTATTGCACATCTCTTATTTTCATATAAATAAAACCCAAAAATCAAGAAAAAGAGGGTTTGCTCATAAATTCCAATAGGGATTCTCATACTTTTCTCACACTTTTCTCACAACTAAAACACTTTTTTCTACACACACACAAACACTCACAAATTAGAGATCCTCCATTTGGATTTATGGGATAAACCCCCACCCCTCATTTTGTATGCGAACTACGTGGACTTTGATGCCTTTATAGGCTATGTAGGCGTCTCAGGGTAAAACTCGAGATTCGAGTCCTTTTCTCACTTTTTCTCTTATTTTCTATTTTCTCTAAATCCAATCTCCTTATAATCTATATACTTGTTCTTAGTACGTATTACTCCATATGCGTTATCGTTCCATTATAACGATCAATGTAAGGGTAATCGCGTAGATTTTACTCTCTAATATTATTCCTATATCTTCCTATGGATGACTCACTTTATCTCTTCCATGATATAAGTCGAGGATTCCTATCTCCACTATATATATACACATGGAGACATATCACGGGGAAAATAAAGGAAAATATCAAATATCCATGAGAGACCAAAAGGGCGGAATGGGTGCCTAACACCTTCTCATTTCCTAACTAAGCCTCCGAACCCTTCTCGAATCATTTTGGTTTTGCATGAACCAGTATGTCTTTGGATGCCATCCTTCGAGATGGCTTCCCCTTTTTCTTTTGTCTGTTTTGAGTAGAATAAACTGGAGACTCTGAATCTATCTACATTTTTACACCTCATCTCAAATGACACCGGCCGAAGTGCTCCCGAGAGGGATGCGCGGGACCCGAGGATCCTTTCCTCCGCGCCCCCCGCCCGCGGGCGAGGATAGGGGATGGCCACAGTGGCGACTTTGCTGGGTGATGATGCTGGAAATAGAACCACCAGTCAAGGTATTTGTAAGCTCAAATTAGTGATAACAATGGCAGCACAAGAGTATACTAAATATAAGTGATTGAGGTGAGGAGAGGAGGATTCACACGGGAATATAAGTGGTTCAGCCAATCTGGCCTACATCCACTGTGAAAGTGTATGATGGTATCACTGTATAAGGGCTCTAATGGCCGTGGATACAATCTCTCAAGATTTCTCTCTCTACTGTGTATTTGAACAGAGTTTTAGCTAGGGTTGCTAATTTCGGATCCTTTGCAAGTTGGAGGATGACCTCTATATATAGTACTTGGGGGGTGTAATGTACCCCCCATGCATGCAATGTGTATGTGTGTGTTGATCTAGCCAATCTGATGAAGACACCTGTCACTGTCACAATTAGAGAATGATGATGAAATATTCCCCCCACGTAAGGGGAATGATTTGTGTCAACGTGTCCTTATCCGCACATATGCCAATAAGAGCTCGGCCTCCATGCTTGTTCATGACCTCGGCCTAGAAGAGGTCGAGGCTGGCAAGGTCCAGTTGTCCATCCAATTCGAGATGAGCCACTATGGTCTCGGCTTAAGTGAAGCCGAGGTAAGTATTGAGGTCGACCTAGGCCGAGGTTAAGTTGGACTGTGCCTGGAACATCGGCTGATTTATTGATGGGTTTGTCCTTGATAGAGGATCCTAGCCGAGTTTGTCATTCCTGGGTGGGCTGACGAACTGCCGACCTCCATGATACACGCAGCCTCCCCTTGACGAGGTTTGTAGTGGTGTCGGCCAGGGCCGACCCTTCTATGTCCTAGGCCGCCGGTCACTAACCTAAGGATTTTCCAAAGTAGGCCATATCTTCGGCCGAGTCTGATGTCTTTCGAGCCGAGGTGACACTTGGGGCATATCAATCACCCCCAACCCTTAGCTACATGTGAGAGCAGGTGATTGTGGGATCTCTACACTTCCGAGGTCTTTCTTCTATGTGCCAATGCTCATTCGACACTTGTCCATTGCTGAAGTGAGGCGTGCCTGGCAAGAATGTGATGTCAGCCATCCTTTTGGGCTCCCTAGGCAATGATGGGCCTTAAGAAGCGTGCATCCATATTTAAGGGTTTAAACCCCATTTTCCCTCCTTTCTTCTTCATTTCTCTCATTTCTGTCTTGATTCGTTTCAGCAGCACTTTCTCTCTCTAGAAAGATCTTGGCTTGAAGCTTTTTGGTGGAGATTCTTCACATTTTTCTTCCTTTTCCCTTATCATTTCATCCTCAGGTATCCTCTTCCATTCCTTTTCCTTCATTTTCCCTGTTTTTCCCTTACTTTTGTATTTTCCGATGAGTTTTGGAGATTTCTGGCGAGGTCTTCATACTTTCAAGCGAACTGTTCTTGCTCTAGGTTTGATAGTTAGATCCTTAGATTACATCATTCCATTAACTAGTCCTGTTTGTAGTTTTAGGAGAGTGGTAAGTGTAGAGTATGCCTCTTATGCTCAGACCCCTCTACCAACTCTTAGAGGAGTTCCCTTCTCTCAGAGAGAAGACTTTAGAGAAAATTAGGCAGATAGAAAGAGCGTAGGAGGAGGCTTGTAGGTCAGAGGAATTCCCCCTCAGACCTATCTTTCCACCACCTCTGAAGGAAGTTTACCCTGAACCATCAGAGCCTGCTAACCAAGCCAAGGTACCTGTTGAACCCTCACCAATGTCTGAGTCTGAGTCTTCCACATCAGACCCTATGTCTGTGGACTCTTTCCAAGAGACCATGGACTTCAAAAATCAGCAGGATCAGATCCCTAATCAAGCAGAGGTCTCCAGTCGGGCCTCGTCCCATAAGGATTCAAGCACATCGTCCTCTTCCTCAAAGGTTGAGATTATTGAACCAAGCGTGGCTATTCCACTAATACTAGACGCCATTCCCCCGTCGGCCTTCACCGGGGCTGAGTTCGCTCAGACGTTCCCAAGTAATCCTACAACGTTTGCTCCGACCGACGTTGAGATGGATGATGACGATAACGATGATGCTGAGAGTGACGTAGACGTCTCTAAGGCGGTTGAGATTGAGAGTTCAGTTACTGAGGTTGACCTTCTTTTCTTCAGATACTTGTACTCCATCAGCCCCTCCATAAAGCTCAGGAGACCTCTGAGGGAAGAGAGGGCTTATCACGGTCGAGATGGTGAGATCTGCTTGTACGAGCAAATGTTCAAGTTAGGGTTCCGTTTGCCCATCCATCCCATCATTAGGTCCATTCTAGCCTACATCAACTTGGACCCTTCCCAATTGTCACCCAATGCATGGAGGGTAATAATTAGGGCCATCGTCTTATGGAGGGATATTCACCACTCAGACCTTCCAGTCCAGGTCTTTGTAGGTTGCTATGTCCCTTCGTCTGCCAAAAATCATCCGAGCTATTATCATTTTATAGCTCGGAAACCTGAGAAGAAGATTCTCCAGATAACTTAGACTTCCAACCACAACTGGAAGCCTCGCTATTTCTTTGTCTCAGGGCCATGGGAATTTGGTCCATGTGCCCCCTCTTCTCCACTAGAGCCGCGCCTGCCCATAATATGGGGTAAGGTCACAATGTCTGCCAAGGCCGACCCTGGTCTAAGCCTGTAAAACCTTCAGAAGGTCAAAGACCTTCAGGATCAGGGAATGCATGGTCTGCTCATTAAATTTGAACACCTGATGACCCCCCACTACCTCTCTGAGACGGGTTTAGGGGGTAGTCCTCTTACATAGCTTGGTAAGTGTTTTTTATTCAAGTTATACCTCTGAGTTTATGCATGTCTGACTTACTAACTCAGACCTTTTTATTTTGCAGAGCGTCCGAAGGGAATATCAGACGAGCTTTGGGCAATGGCGGCATCGAGTTTGATAAATCTTGCCAAGAAGTCTGGTCTGAACGCCCCTCCTCCTCCCCCCTCAACCTCGAAGTCTCAGGCCATAAAGAAGAGGAATGCTACTGACCCTTCCCCTGAGGATCAGAGGCAAAAAAAGAAAGGTGGGGACTCTGCCATCCCCATATCTTCTGCTGATGCCTTAGCTGCTCGCATAGAGCAATTATAAATCAATGACAGCATAATAGGTCATAGTCTGCAGGCACTTGATGCCATCGGCTCTGCCATGACCGAGGCTGATAAACGTTTCTGTTAGTCAATGGATACATCTCTTCTGGTTGAATTTGGTCTCCACAGGTCCATTCAGGTATGACTTCAGATTTCTTTATGGTTTTCAAGTGTAACCTCTGATTTGACTTTCAACTCATATACATGATCACATAATTTGCAGGGCCTGGCCGCTATGCACCATCTCTCCAACTGGACTCTGAGGAAGTTACCCCTCATTCAGAAGGGTCAAGAGGTCGAGAAGGTGCAAAGCACTCTGAATGCCAAAATAGACCGCCTAAAGTCTGAGTTTAACGAGTCTGAGAAGAAGGTGAAGGGGCTGGAGAAAGAGATCTCTAAACTTAAGAAGGACCATGCCGCGGCTCTAAAGGCAAAGGACGATGTTCTCCAGCAGAAGGTCGACTCTGCCGTGAAGGCAGCACTTGAAGACGCCTCTGAAGGGATACTTGTTGACTATAAAGCCTTAGACGAGTTCATGAGCTTCGACTTTAAGTACATTGAAAGGGGTATTAAAGCTACTGTCAAATGGGCGGCTGTCAAGGAGAAGGAGGCAGGAAGTTTGAAGGCCTCTGATTTCATAGGTCTCGACTTTGCTAACCCCCAGCTTGCCCAAGCCCTTCAAGAGGTGGAGGAGGAGGTCGGGGCACCTGCAGAGACTGCACCACTAGATGGTACTGAGATTAATGGAGCTAACCCCAGAGAGGATGGGGACGAGGTGACCAACGTCGTCCAACAGGATCAGGCTGAGGACACTAGCACTCTCCCTTCTAACCCTTTGGCTTAATTGTGAAGCTTTTTGATACTTTTTATAACCCCTGACTGGATGTAGCCTGTGAAGAACATGTATAACTTGTATTTTTTGAATTTCTACAATTGGAATGACAACCTGTGAGGAGGGTTTTTACTTCATTTTCTTTGTTAAATGCTTTCCATGCGATGTTTTAGCTCTGAATCTGTGCCATGATGTCTGCTTGAACTAAATTAGTAGCCTTACCTCAGACCTTGTCACCACTTAATGATGTTGTAAGGGTCTGAGATCATCACCTAATATGTTATCCTCATAATTAATCTCACCAAATTAATGATGTTAAGGGTCTGAGGTCATTCAATTATGGTGTCTGACCTCAGACCTTGTCACCACTTAATGATGTTATAAGGGCCTGAGGTCATCACCTAAGATGTTACCCTCATTAATTCTTCACTAAATTAATGATGTTAGGGGTCTGAGGTCATACAATTATGGTGTCTGACCTCAGACCTTGTGACCACTTAATGGTGTTATAAAGGTCTGAGGTCATCACCTAAGATGTTATCCTCATTAATTCTTCACCAAATTAATGATGTTAGGGGTTTGAGGTCATCCAAGTATGGTGTCTGACCTCAGACCTTGTCACCACTTAATGATGTTGTAAGGGTCTGAGATCATCACCTAAGATGTTATCCTCATAATTAATCTCACCAAATTAATGATGTTAAGGGTCCGAGGTCATTCAATTATGGTGTCTGACCTCAGACCTTGTCACCACTTAATGATGTTATAAGGGCCTGAGGTCATCACCTAAGATGTTATCCTCATTAATTCTTCACCAAATTAATGATGTTAAGGGTCTGAGATCATCCAAGTATGGTGTCTGACCTGAGACCTTGTGACCACTTAATGGTGTTATAAGGGTCTGAGGTCATCACCTAAGATGTTATCCTCATTCATTCTTCACTAAATTAATGATGTTAGGGGTCTGAGGTCATCCAATTATGGTGTCTGACCTCAGACCTTGTGACCACTTAATGATGTTGTAAGGGTCTGAGGTCATCACCTAAGATGTAATCCTCATTAATTCTTCACCAAATTAATGATGTTAGGGGTCTGAGGTCATCCAAGTACGGTGTTTGACCTCAGACCTTGTCACCACTTAATGATGTTATAAGGGTCTTAGATCATCACCTAAGATGTTATCCTCATAATTAATCTCACCAAATTAATGATGTTAAGGGGTCTGAGGTCATCCAATTATGGTGTCTGACCTCAGACCTTGTGACCACTTAATGGTGTTATAAGGGTCTGAGGTCATCACCTAAGATGTTATCCTCATTAATTCTTCACCAAATTAATGATGTTAAGGGTTTGAGGTCATCCAAGTATGGTGTCTGACCTCAGACCTTGTCACCACTTAATGGTGTTATAAGGGTCTGAGGTCATCACCTAAGATGTTATCCTCATTAGTTCTTCACCAAATTAATGATGTTAAGGGTCTGAGATCATCCAAGTATGGTGTCTGACCTCAGACCTTGTCACCACTTAATGATGTTATAAGGGTCTGAGGTCATCACTTAGATGTTACCCTCGTACTTTCTACCATTAGAGCATAATGAAGCAAGAATCAACATGGAAACTGATCTTTTATTGATAACCTCTCCATAAGATGGTACATTTACATAACTTTTCGCAACATCATATGTAATAATTCCTTAGGTGATCAGCATTCCATGGGTTAGCGAAAGATTCCCCTTCTAGGTTTTCTAGCCTGTAGGTCCCGGGCACAACCTCTTCTGTTAATTTTTAGGGACAATGACAGTTTGGGTGGAGCTTGTTTGTTTTCTGCAATGTCTTCTTCAGTACTAAGTCTCCCACGGTGATGGGCCTTGACTTCACCCTCTGATTGTAGAATTTTGCTGCTCTCTGCTGGTAAGCTGCTTATCTGATTTCTGCGTCTTCTCTTCTCTCTTCAATCAGATCTAGGTCTAGTCTCCTCTCTTCCCCATTTTTATCAGGGTCATATGTTTGGACCCTATGAGTTGGGAGCCCCACTTTTGTTAGTATGACGACCTCTGAGCCATGGGCTAGCATGAACGGGGTTTCACCTGTTGGTGTCCTTACCGTGGTTCTGTAGGCCCATAACACAGCGTAAACCTCTTCAGTCCATCCTCCCTTCACTTCTTCTAACCTCTTCTTGATTCCATCGAGGATTTTTCTATTCGTGACCTCGGTCTGACCGTTTGCCTGTGGTCGGCCAAGAGATGAGAAGAACTGCTTTATTCCAACTCTTACGCAATACTTTTCTAAAGAGGAGTTTTTGAACTGGGTTCCATTATCTGAGATGAGAGTGTTTGGGATGCCATGTCTGAATATGATGTTCCTCCAAATAAATTGGAAGATCTTCTGTTCTGTGATCGTTATCATCGGCTTTGCCTCCACCCACTTTGAGAAGTAGTCAATGGCTACTTTCAGGAACCGATAACTATTGGCAGCTCTTGGTAGGGGTCCTACTAAGTCAATCCCCCATACTGCAAATGTCCATGGAGAGGTGATTGTCGTCATAGGTTGATGAGGTTGATGAGGACTAGTGGATAATCTCTGACACTTATCGCACCTCTTCACGTAAGCTGCAGCATCTTTGGCCAAGGTCGGCCACCAGTATCCCTGCGTAATTATTCTCTTGGCCAAGGGTCTTCCTCCTATGTGACTGGAGCAAGAACCCTCATAAACTTCCTGTAAGACCCGGGGAACTTCGGTGGGATGCACACATCTGAGGAGAGGCAACAGAAATCCCTTCTTTTACAGGACGTCTCCTACTATAGAGAACTTGGCAGCCCTATATCTCAATTTCCTCCTCTCTATCTTGGATTCGATTAACTCTCCCTCTTTGATATATCTGATGAGGGGGTCCACCCATGAGTCTCCTAGGTTCAAATTGAGACAAGGGTTGCATACCTCTTCCTCCTCAATAGTCGCTTTTCCTAAGACCTCGACCGGAACTGTCCTTCTGACGCCTGTCTTTGTCGTCGAGGCCAACCTTGCCAATGCGTCTGCGTGGCTGTTACTTTGTCGAGGTACTCTCTTCAGTTTTGTCTCTTCGAAATATTCTAACATCGCTCTCACCCTCTTAAGATAGTTAGCCATGCTTTCATCCTTGGCTTCATAGACTCCTAATACTTGATTGATAACTAACCTTGAGTCTCTGTGAAGTAGGAGTCATCTTACCCCCAGAGTCTTTGCCAATGAGAGACCTGCTATCATGACTTCATATTCTGACTCGTTGTTAGATGCCTTGAAGTTGAACCTCAAAGCGTATTCAATGTTGGCACCATCAGGAGCTGAAAGTATCAACCCTGCACCGCTTCCACTGTCGCAGGAAGAACCATCAACGAAGAGGTTCCAAATGTCTGTATCCGATGAGAAGGTCCCCTCTGACATAATTCCTTGCTTGAAGAGGTACCGATCCTCCTCGTTCTCTGCTACTCTTCCCCTGATTTTTTTGGATACAACCTCTTCTTGGCCTCGAAAGATGTTCGGTGCCAACCCTTCCTGATCTCGGAAGACGTTTGGTGTCGTCTCTTCCTACTCTCGAAAGACACTGTTGTTTGTCCCTTCAACACCTTCTAGGTCATTCTCTACCTCGGCCTTTTCCCATGTGAACTCAGCAACGAAGTCTGCGAGGGCTTGCCCTTTGATGGCTGTCCTAGGTTGGTAGGTAAGTTCATACTCCCCCAACTCAATGGCCCAAGTCATCAACCCTCTAGATTTCTCAGGTTTATGTAGGACCTATCTTATTGGGGAGTCGGTGAGGACAACCATGGAATGGGCTTGGAAGTAGGGCTTCATCTTCCTTGAAGCATGTATCAGGGCGTAGGCTAACTTTTCCATACGAGGGTAATTTTGTTCAGACCCTTGAAGGGCTTTACTATTAAAATACACCGGCCTTTGGATTCTAACATCTTCCCGTACTATAGCTGCACTGATAGCCGATTCAGAGACTGCTAGATACACATACAATTTCTCTCCTACTATGGGTCGAGATAACAACAAGGGAGACCCAAGGTAAGACTTGAGTTGGTTAAAAGCTTCTTCGCACTCTTCGTTCCACTAGAAGGCCTTTTAAAGAACTTTAAAGAATGGAAGACACTTATCCGTTGCTCTGGAAACAAACCTGTTGAGTGCGGCCACTCTCCCCGTGAGTCTTTGGACGTCCTTGATACTCCTCAGTGTCTTCATATCAAGCAACGCCTTGATTTTCTCAGGGTTTGCTTCAATTCCTCTTTGATTGACGATAAATCCAAGGAACCACCCAACTCCTGCCCCGAAGACACACTTCACGGGGTTGAGTTTCATTTTGTACAAGTCCATAGTATCATAGGTCTTTTCAAGGTCTGCCACATGAGTGCATGCTTTTAAGCTCTTTGTTAGCATATCGTCTACATACACCTCCATAGTCTTGCCTATTTGATCTTCGAACATCTTATTAACAAGACGTTGGTATGTTGCCCCCGCATTTTTCAGACCGAAGGGCATCACTTTGTAATAGTATGTCCCTTTGTCGGTAATGAAGGCTCTCTTCTCTGAGTCTTCGGTCACGTTGATCTTGTGACTCATAACCTCAGGGTTGATGCCGGGCA
This sequence comes from Sambucus nigra, assembly GCA_949130495.1. NCBI lineage: Eukaryota > Viridiplantae > Streptophyta > Magnoliopsida > Dipsacales > Adoxaceae > Sambucus > Sambucus nigra. The sequence continues at coordinate 213,034,447 of OX422214.1, read as the reverse complement.
TGTCTGCGTGACTCCAAGCGAAGACACTCTGCCTCTTCCTGAGGAAGTTTATCAGCTTTTCCTTGATCTCTGCCTTCAGGGCTTTGCCGACCTGGATGGTTTTTTCCAGTTCGTCCTCATTGAGGATGATAGATTCTACCTCTTCCGCGGCCTCTCCCTTCTTCAACTTTGTTTCATATCTTAAGTCTAATGTATCAATGCTATAGGTGGTAGTTGCCCTCTTATGGGCCTCTTTCTCTTCGGCCGAGTTGAAGTAACATTCTCGTGCTATGGTCTGGTCACCTTGCACTTCCCCTACCCCCATAGGGGGTCGGGAATTTTAGCATCTGGTGGACCGTCGACGGCACATCTTCAAACTCCTTAAGGGACACTCTTCCTATGATGAGGTTATAGGCCGAGAAGACGTTTTCATCCATCACGAAAAAATTTATCTTCCGGGTCAACCTCTTAGGCCACTCATCACCCATCCGCACGTCCATCTCATATATGCCCAATGGGTGGACCTTTTCGTCGCTGAAGCCCATTAAGGGACGATGATAGGGTACCAGCCTAGCTCTTCTAAGACCTAGGCTCTTGAAGCAAGGCCAAAACATCACGTCTGCTGAACTCCCCCCGTCCACGAGGATCCTCTGCACCTCGCACCCATGCACCCTTGTTTTTATTATTAAAGGGTCATCATGTGGGGCCAAGATACCTTTGAAGTCGAGTCTGGAGAACTCGACTATAAGGGTGTCCATGTCCACCTTTTTTCTCTTCTGCACTGTATCGGAAGACGTTAGATTTACAACTTCAAGTTTGGCCACTGACTTGGCCTCTGCCACATGAGCTTTCCTGTCAGCCACTTCAGAGCCACCTCCTGCAAGTCCTCCGTATATGATGTCAACACCAAAGGAGATCATGTCAACCCTCTTCACTGGGGTGTTGTCATTTTTCGGCGGAAGGTCCGGATCGTCTTCATCATCACCTTCTGAATCATTGTCCCTTCTAGCTGGGGCATCGTCACGGCATCTGTCGTTTCTTCTCTTTTTAGGGTCATTTCTCCCCCCTCTAGGAGCCTTGACATCAACATATTTCCTCATCTTTCCGGATTTCAACATCTTTTCAATCTCATCCTTTAAGGCGAAGCATCTGTCCGTGACATGGCCATGGTCCTGGTGGAACTCACACCATAAGTTTTTGTTCCTCTTATGTGGAGGGGCCTTCAGCTTCTCTGGCCATCTTAGAGTCCTCTCATTCTTGATCTCATTGAGGATATGCTCACAACTCACGGTTAGAGGAGTATAGTGAGCGAACTTGTCATCGGCTGACCTCTTCTTTCCATATTTTTTTCTTTGGGGCATCCCGCTACTACCGCGGTTCTCATCCTTATACTTGGCGGCCATTGCCTCTTCGGCGTTCATGACTTTCCCCGCAGTTGCCAGTAGCTCGGCCATAGACCTGGGAGGGTCTTCCGCAAGTTTCCACAACAACTTCCCTATCTGAAGACCTCCTATGAGGGCGGTCACGGCTATATTCTCTTCTTAATATTTAACCTCAAGTTTCTCTTTGTTGAACCTGGCGATGTAGTCTCTTAGGCTCTCATCCTTGCCTTGCTTGACATACAGTAGGTGAGTGGCCTTATTTTGAGGTCTTACCCCAAAGCAGAAGTTGTGAATGAATCGTTCAGCCAAGCTCTTGAAATTCTCAATTGAATTCTTCGAAAGAGAAGTAAACCAGCTGTGTACTGCTCCTGTCAAGGTACCAGAGAAGGCCCTACACTTCATCTCATCAGGTATCGAGTAGATGTCCTCCGCCGACTGATACATCTCAATGTGATGTTCAGGTTTGGTGCTACCATCATACTTGGGAGACACCACTGGTGGTTTGAACTTAGCAGGGGTCGGAAAGCTCATTATCTTAGCCACGAATGGAGAGCCCTCTGAGTAACCCCTTTGCAGTGGATCCCTACTTTTGATGAGGTCTCCTATCTTCTTCCCAAGACGTTGGATAGAGTCATTCCATGGTCTCCTACCACCGGCCTGACCGAGGTTGTCTCCAGCCACCTCCAAGGGATGGACTGAGGGTTCCCCTGTCGCAGCACAACGTCGGCTGTTGACCTCTTCTTGGTCTTTGCCCCTTCCTGCATGGGGTCGGCCTTGGTCAGGCCGACCATGTCTGTCTCCTCTTTACGAGCGGCTGCACTTCTCGACCTTGATAACCTCTGTCTTAGGTCATTCATGGGGCCCAACCTCTCAAAGGCTGACCCTCTGCTCAATTGATCAAAAGATGATCCTCGTTATTGGGCCTCTTCACCTCTTCTGTCGACACAACCTTGGCTCTACTAAAGAGGACGTACCGTATTATTCAAAACCTCATACGGCTCCCAATAATCTTTCGGGACCTCTTTCGCCTCCAGTTCATCATACCTGTCATCTGGGCAAGGGTTTCCTTGCCTCCCCAGGCATAAGTGCCTAGGGTTAGCAACGTCCCTCCTCCGCTGGGGTGTAGGTTGGTCCTTCATTGGTGACTGGGGTGGTCCCGTGGCATCATGATGAGGCTGGACCGCCGCCGGAGTGATCATTTTCGGTGAAACTCTAGGTGGCCTCATCATAGTTTGGCTGATCTGTGCAAACTGCTCCTGCATAGCTTGCTGTGTTGCAACCAAAGACCTCAAGGCTGCGGCCACCTCTGCCATTTCGGACTGTAGAGGCGCCTGGCTGGAACTAGGCCCTCCGAGGCGGTGGCAATTCTGGTGCCATGTGTTAGCAATAAAGAGCTTGAGTAGCAGGTGAGATTAATACCTTAAAGGACCTCTTTCAATGGTGAAACAGCTCCACGCAAGGGGTGGTGCCTGGTTCACCACCAGAGTCTCCGGTGAGGACAAGCTGAAGAAGAGGAAGAGACAGCTTCTCTTCCCACAGATGGCGCCAAAATGATGATGCTGGAAATAGCACCACCAGTCAAGGTGTTTGTAAGCTTAAATTAGTGATAACAATGGCAGCACAAGAGTATACTAAATATAAGAGATTGAGGTGAGGAGAGGAGGATTCACACTGGAATATAAGTGGTTCAGGCAATCTGGCCTACGTCCACTGTGAAAGTGTATGATGTGTATCACTGTATGAGGGCTCTAATGGCCATGGATACAATCTCTCAAGCTTTCTCTCTCTACTGTGTATTTGAACAGAGTTGTAGCTAGGGTTACTAATTTCGGATCCTTTGCAAGTTGGAGGATGACCTCTATATATAGTACTTGGGGGGTGTAATGTACCCCCCATACATGCAATGTGCATGTGTGTGTTAATCTAGCCAATCTGATGAAGACATTTGTCACTGTCACATATAGAGAATGATGATGAAATATTCCCCCCACGTAAGGGGAATGATTTGTTGTAACTGATTTGTGTCAACGTGTCCTTATCCGCACATATGCCAATAAGAGCTCGACCTCCATGCTTGGTTATGACCTCGGCCTAGAAGAGGCCGAGGCTGGCAAGGTCCAAATGTCCATCCAATCCGAGATGAGCCACTATGGCCTCGGCTTAAGTGAAGTCGAGGTAAGTATTGAGGTCGGCCTAGGCCGAGGTTAAGTTGGACTGTGCCTGGAACATCGGCTGATTTATTGATGGGTTTGTCCTTGATAGAGGATCCTGGTCGAGTTTGTCATTCCTGGGTGGGCTGATGAACTGCTGACCCCCATGATACACGCAGCCTCCCCTTGATGAGGTTTGTAGTGGTTTCGGCCAGGGCCGACCCTTCTATGTCCGAGGCTGCCGGTCACTAACCCAAGACTTTTCCAAAGTAGGCCATATCTTCGGCCGAGTCTGATGTCTTCCGAGCCGAGGTGACACTTGGGGCATATCACTGGGGATATGTATATTTTGAGGACTTGACTCTATTTACATAGATGTTATATTTGTTTATGTTTCCCCTATATCTGCATGTTCCCCTTTTTCCATGTGTATCCCATGCTTATGCTTATGTTCACACACTTGTAGAAAATTTTCCATGTACACTTCGCACCAGGTGCACCTAGGATCACATATATCCGCATGTTGCACGCATCACCCATCCATACTTGGTGTACCTTTGGTACTTGTACTTGCTCCCTGTTTGGCATAATCAAGAAAGGTATTCTCATCATAAGATACTAATAATAGAATCATGCATAATTCACACGACATCACGAAAGAGCATTGCTATTGACCAAATTTTACCCAGTAACTGGAGGGTCACTTCATGATGGGCGCTGGTCCGACAGGTCGCAGTTAGCCTAAGCGATATGACTCTCACCTTCCATTGGCCAAGTGCCTTCGATGTATATCGAACGGTTCCCTCGCATCGTATCGCTTGACTGAAGTCATGAAGGGAGGTATATCGCAGGGAATTCGTTCACATACGCTGAGTATATCAAATTCTCTCTCACACATATCGTCCCCATGAGGTATATTGCGAGGTAATTCACGTACACTCAGGTATATCAAATGGCTTGTCCACACGTACCGATTGCCCACAAAAGCAAGGCGTATCTCGTGGAAGTCACGCCAAAGGGGGGAACCCATTCCAATTCACCCAACCAACTGCATACCCGCATATAGGTGTCAAACCTAGGACACGCACTTTAGATTGCCGGTTTCGACCTGAAACTCTGCCAAAATTTTGGGTCGATCTGTCTCCCAAATTTTTGCTCATTTTTAAAACGGGACCCTGTCCGTGAGCCTAGTTACAAGTCTATCTGTAGCTTTGCATATATTAAAACCCCACTTTTCCAGGCTCGGGTCCCATCCGACATTGCATTTAGGAGAATTAAATACAAGTGAGAATATAATAATCATAATAATCATGCTGAGTTCCGTCTCCAAAAACATTTCTCCCTTCTTTATAAAAAATCCAAAAACATTTCTCCTTTCTTTATCAAAAAATAAAAAAATAGGTTCTTCCCTTTTTCTCATAAATAAATCTCATCTTACGCCCTCTTAGTTCGATCGCAAGCCCTTGGCCTGGCTCCCTATTGGCTTCAGTATTCAGTGAAATCACCCCGGAGTTTCATCCGTTCCTCTACTACTTCTTCCGAGTTCGGAGTCCATCCACTTTCCATGGAGAATACAGATCAAGTACCAGTCATACAGCCGGATATGATGGCAGTCCTAGCTCAGCTCGTGTCCAAGATTGGCAATCTCCAAACTGAGGTTCGAGAGATGCAACGAAACCAGGTTCCAATTCCTCAAGAGCCCGAGGCCCTATTTCCTCCTGCTATGGGTCCACCCGAGCCTATCTGGGTTCCCAAAAAATATCAGCACGCTCCACGTGCCCCTCCTGTCAGTGGGCCGCCGCCTGCCCAACTTTCGATGCCAAACATTGCCCAGCCTATGGCTAACCTGCCTATGGTCGTTGATCCAAAGGAGGAGGAGTTGAATAAAGTCAAAGAGGATCTTAAGACGCTCACCAAGAAGTTCGACCAATTCAGGATCTCTGGGAATTACATGGACTACACCCACATGTTTCTGTGACACCCCTACTAATTAAATACCGGGTAGCTACTCCTTTATTAAATTAATTCAAAATGCCAAAATGGTCCAGTTAATAGCATCACTGTCGAAAACATTTTAATGATTACTAACCACCTAGTATTTAAAAAGTAAGTTGTCAAATTTTAATTAAAGTCCGATTAACATGCAACAAATGTAATGAAGAATAATAACACCATTTACCATAACGAAGTAAATAGAATAACCATCACATAATGTAAATAAAGTCTGGAGGAAAACTCCTCACTACAATACCACAAACTGAAATAACTAAACTGAATACAGAATCAATACATGACAAAGTCTGAAAAACTGAAATGGAAAGATGTCTCTAACAGAAATGGGCAACATGCCCTACAACTGATAAATACTGAATCAGGAATCCAAATGGTAGAAGCGTCTAAAAGCAATTCCCTGTAGCTTCCACAAACAGCTACAGCTCGTCACCTGAATGAGTATCCTATGCATGGTGTCCTTGTGGCTGGGCACCTAAAATGATTTTACAAAAAAAATAGATTTGAAAGCAAACGGGTCAGAGCCCGAATGTGGAGATATTTTAAAAACCTGCAAGTGCTTTAAAAACATTTAAAACATTAAATGTAAAGTACATGTTAGGACGTGCACTCACATGGAATCTCACCTCTCGTCTAACTGTGCACTCCTAACGAAAGTACCCATCTAACCACTAGCTAAGTGACATCATATCTAGCTAGACTGTCATAGATTCTACCCTTATTAATCGGTTCCCATTAACTTTATGACGATCGCAATTAAATAGGGGCTTAACGTAAATTCAGGTTCTCATATAAAAGTAATACCACTCATTATAGATCATCCCTTTTATATTATTCCATAGTTACACACAATACCATATGAAAGTTCTCAGTTTATTAAGTGTATATTTTCCACAACATAAATATACAATATAAGCACCCCGAGACTAAGCTGCGGTGCACACATACTCTGCTATCCATCCCGGTACATCACGTACATAAGGAATCACGTATTCCGAATCTCTCAGGAATCGTTCAGATAACACAAATCACAAACAGTGGAGGCGAACACAGTCACATCACATGGGTCACGCACATACCTACGCTCCCACGATCAGCGGACTTATTAACATCCCAATAAGTCTTTCTCTGACCTATGTTCATCGAGGTAACCAGTCTAAATCCGGGCAACACAAGGATTAGAGGGCCCTAAGCGAACGCAAACCTCCCGTGATAGCAAGTATGGTAGGTATGTCATACACACAAATCATATACCAATACTAAGTAAGCACACATCTTAGTAATCCCGTAGTTTAATTGTAGTACTTATCGCATTCTCGTACCAACCTAATATATATACAACTTATATAATCCCGGACCATATTTATACGGGTCATAATTTATTCTCACGTCGTAGTAGGTACTCACGTCTCGACTCAAATGTTTATTTGATTTGATCCACCCTTATATAATTTACTCCTCATTACAACCTAATTGTCCCAAATATATTAATACACCATCAAAGAAATATTATCTCTATCCTCGAACAAGTTTACGGGACTCCCAAAATCAAAACAGGCCAAAAAGGCCTAAACTGTCAACTCGTTCGAAGTCTCGTTCGAACGAGGCTGTTCGAACGAGATTTCGTTCGAACGAACAGGGCTATCTAACGAGATCTCGTTCGAACGAGATTATCGAACGAAACTGCCCCTCATTAGAAGCGACTGGTCAACTCGTTAGAAGCTCGTTCGAACGAGTTCGTTCGAACGACCTGGGGAGGTCTTCTAACGAACGACCAGTTTCGAGCCCAGATTTCTCTAGTTTAGTTTTTCACCATTTGTATCTCTTCAAAACTCATCTAAACATCAAGACAACGATTGTTTAAGGAGTTAATTCATCCCAATCATCATTAAATCACATCACTTTCCCCCAATTTTTACAAGAACATACACCCTAAAATTTTTCATCATGAATTAACCCAATTAAATTCATTTTAATTTCATCCAATAACTAATATCATCAGTATAATCATCTACCTACCATTCTACATGCAATTCTCCTCAAGATTTCAAGTTCTAAACTCCAAAATACACGGGTTTTCATATTTCACCAAGAACAAATCAATTTTATTAAATTCCTACACATGGAAAGAGCATTCTCTGAAATTAAACGATAATAAACCACTTGCCTCGAGTGTCTCTGGATTTTGATGACGATTTCCTCTCTCTTTCTGCAGAATTCCCTCTCTCTCTCTTTCTGCAAGCTTCTTCTCCAATGGCTATGGTGGCTAGGGTTTTCTTTTGGAAAGTAATTAGAAACCTAATTCTAATAACCTACGTAACCTATTGGGTTAACATGGGTTGGTTAGTGGCTTAGTGGTCAAACCCACATCAGATTTACTTTACTAATTTTCGTCATTTTTAATTCCTAAAAATACGAAATTACCAAAATACCCTTTATATTGCCGGTATGGCCTAAAAATACCTCGGGACCCAAACTACAGCCCCGGCTAGTGTTTTCTGACTATCTCGACCCTTCCGGACGCGTTGGCGCACTCAAAACGACCATATGGTTAATAGAATTTAAATTAACTTTTATACTTAAAATAATTATATCCTGACGCGACTGTCACACGCGTCCTAATAAAATGACCAAATTGCCTTATATCAATCTCACGACAAATTTCATAATTCAATATTCATATAACATAATATGTACTCAATATAGTCAAATACCAACTCACATCACGCTAGTATTTTATCCGAATTAATTCCCAATTAATTCACATTATTAATTAATCCCAAAAATAAATATAGCCAAAAATTCTATTATATTCCTCATTTGTACGTGAGGTACATGGACTTGATAGAAGAGTATGCCAACACCATAGATTTTTTGTGGGGTTCCCTGTTAGTATATATATTATTTGTGATAAATATATGTACCTATGATTCATCTATTGTTCTTGTAAGTAGATAAAATTGAATAATTGACATTAAATAAATTAAGTGTTTGAGAACTTAAGTCTGTATTGAGATGTACATAGCTGACTTGGTAAATTCATAAGAAAGTTCATCATGTATAAATTATAGCTACGCGATCACGTGAAACAAGATTGATAAGGGGAGATTGGGTTAGACTAGTTAACTAGGTTAGCTTTATGTAGATTAATTCAGTAGTACGTTAGGCGTGCACACTAGCTGAGAGGTGAAAATTTCCAAGTGAGTGTCGAGACACTAACTTGTATGTAATATCAATTGGTAAGCATTTTATATACTTACGAAACTTTTTTAAACCTATTTTACACTCGGGCTCTGACACGTTTCTTGTCCTCTCTTCTTTCTCTTGTATATATGTATATATTTACAGGTGCCCAGCCACAGGGGCGTCATGTTTAGATTATTGGACTCCTTGACGTGTTGCAGCTAGTGTGGGAGTTGCAGGTCATTTCATTTCGAAGCCTTCATCCTTGTTATCTTAGTTCTTCACTTAGTCATTTTTAGATAGGGCATATGTCTCCCATTTCCAGTTTCTATTTATTTCAGAGAGATGTTGTACTTCTTTATTTTTCGCACTCAGTTTTTCAGTTGGGATTGTTAGTATTATTATGGTTCGTGGTTTTGAGATATTTTATTGGAAACCATGTTTAATAAAGTTGAATGGTTTGATATTCATTACTATAACTGTGTTCATTAAAATGGTTTATGTATGAAAATTTATATCGTCGGGATTTAATCTATACAATTAAATGTTTTGACACTTAGCTTAATTATTTATTAGGTGATAAATAAAGAAAATTATTTTTCAACAGTAATGCTAAGAATGAACCAGCCGGATACTTCGTCTTAATTTAATAAATAACTGATCACCCAGTATTTAATTAGGTGGGGTGTCACATAAACCCCAACAAATGTAGCCCGGACAATGACAATAGTCTTTTAATTAATGAAAAAAATTAAAGAAGAAAAGAAAATCTCCTTTTCCCAACTCAAACATCATCACGGTAGTTTCTATTAAATACATTGTAACTAGGCAAATAAGAAACTTATATGAAAAAAGTATTACTTGCCCAATAGTTGTCATTAATAAGACCTTAGATCACGAAAAGTATACCCACCTAGTGTTTCTTTGCATATGTAGTATGCGTGATAATTTTAGAGATGACATAAAAATACTATACGAAACAACATTGAATTGACTTAAATTAACACAATATGGTGTATTAGTTTCGAATATTTTTTTCACAAAGTTGTGTTGTGTTTGTATCAGATTTATGAGTGTACTTGCAATGTTTTTCTCTTTGGTATAAAATATATGCAATCGTATTATTTGTTTCGTGTTGTGCTAATTTTCATGAATAATAAAAAACATAAAATTATATCCTTTCATATTCGTGTCCAAAGCACGCTTTTTGTGCCTAAAATGCGATGCCCGCCTAATTTAGCCCAAACACAGGCTTATTGGGGCTAGGCTCGATTTGGATCTAAATTTAATCCCACTATTATCGAAGCATGCTCACCAACTTGAAGTGTCACACCACAAAACAAACCATAAAACTCAAAATCGTTGACGAACAATAAAATCCAATTATTTGGCATAACCACGATAAACAAGAAGCTACACCTATTAATTCCCACTAAAATACCAGTGATAAAGAAGCAGACCAATCCCATGTGCATCACCCACACAATCCCTATCCCTCTACTAAAAGCTCTCCTATAGTGATAGGGTTATACTGATTGCCAAGTAAACACTAATTTTAAAATTTTCAAATTAATTAAACCAATTTTAATATTTGCACCAATTAAACCAAATTGTTTTGTAAATAATTTAAGAATTTTATCTTGACCTAAGCATGCATCTCGGTGATATGGGCAGAATAAAATAAAGAAAACCATAACGCAACTTTGTACGAGGAAAACCCATAATAGGAAAAGCCTCGGACGACCCGACCATACAAGTCCACTTTAATAGAGGTATATATATATAAGAACAACCTACACTTACGCAACGAATCAACGCATTCAACACTTGACGCGCTTTCTTATTCCTTGTTACCTTCTTCATAGCCACTATTTGATGCCTTCCAACATCCAACACAATCCAGGCATTTTCCCACGTCTCAGTATCCCACCGTTCTTACTTTCCTCTTGATTGGTCTAGCCGTCGCACATGAAAACACGATGTCCACCACATCTAAACACTCTTCATATAAAGAAAAAAAAATTTGCGCAGTACACAAGAGATCTCAAATAGACATATCAAGATGATTCTTGGATCTCAAATTAATGGGTGTCTATTTGAAATAAGTCGTTCAAACTAAAACCATATACTCATTCAGAAACTTTATTTATATCATTCGAGCCATACCAAAATCGTTCTCACAGCATCATTAATCTTATTTGAATGAGTTTCTATCGAACTTCAAACATTTAAAAAAAAAGAAACATCTCATTTGATGGTCATTCGAAGATCCTTTAAATGAAATGTCTAAACTCGTTTGAATGAAGATAAAAACTCATTCGAACGAAATTATTAAACTCTTTTGAACAAACCCGTGTAACTCGTTCGAATGAAGTTAAAACAAAAATATTTTTCTTTAAAAAAACCTTATTTTGAAAATAACTTTAATAAGTAAAAAAAACTAAAACATCAAAAACTAATCGTGGGATCAAACATAATATGCATCCATACCTCATCGAGATCCCATATACGTTGAAGAGAAAACATTGCAAAAAACTTGGAATGATGTGATCGCCACTTTACTTTTCTGCTATGATCTTCAATATGCATCATAGGCATGGAATACAAATATAACTCAAATTGTAACCTACGACTCAAATGGTTTTGTTCAAATGGAGTAAATCCAATACATACAAATTGACTCGATTAAAATTTTTTTCCTTGCAAATATCTCCATTTGGCTATTCTGGGACAAAACATAAAAACAAAAAGCTATGGGTCGTCAAGCTCTCTAAAGACTAAATCCCAATCCCAAAGGAAAAAGTATAGACACTTGACCGACACAAACTTGAGTATCTTCATTCTTATGAAATTTTATCGCATCCTTATGAAACTTGTACACTTAACACACATTTCAAATGCGTAGAGAATATAATAATATAAGCCACAAATGACCCCCCCCCCCTAAAGAAGACCACCCTAGGTAAGATCCTCATTTTTATTTAGGAATAGACAAAGGTAAGTTGAATAATAAAAGATGATTCTCCCCCTTGATGTGAAACATGTGAATATAAAGGCAAATAAGTACGTCATGCAATGGAGTGAATTCAAACAACGATGATAGACAAACTCGATGACACAAGCATAAATAATTCACATAATTAACACTAATTTGAAACCTATGATGATACCAAAGTGATCATATATGATGCCAATTTATAGTAAAAAAAAATGTCCCCAACACTTAAGATATTCCAATGAGTTATATTTGGTCACATTAACTTATAAACCTTAGATTTAGCCTGAAGTGACAAATAACGTGAACTCATAATGGACAAACATACACAATGCACACTAGCCTAGAAAATATTCATGATTCTAAAATCAGTAGTGTAAAACATTTAAGATTAACTAGGACTTAATGTGAGAACCCATTGATCTTCAACTTATAACACCCTCAAAAAGTAAAAATATATAATTTTTCCCCTTTTGAAGATATCACACACTTTTATAATCAATGAAAAACTAGACCTTTGCAGTATTTTTATTTTTTTCTTGCCTTTATATTTCTTATAGGCTCTTGTGAATGGTGGCCATTCATGCAAAGGAGATTTAGTCCCTTCGTAGCCCTTTCCCATTCCATACTCATATTTTTTCAAACCAAAACAAGCACCCGAGAATTGTTTATTACATGTACAAATCCCCCAATTAAATAAATATGTATATGACAAGATTCATAGGAGAACACCTCACTTAACTCAGGTAACATAAGTATTTAAAATTCAAAAGATCTCGTGAAAGTGTATAAGGAGGAATATCTTAAATGAATCCATTAAGATAACCAAATTTGAACAATTCCATGCAAGCATGATTAACAAACAATACAAAGCATTGTAAATTATATTAAATTGTACTATCCACATTAAAATTTTGAATGAATGGGATTCAAACACAACACTATGCCACATAAAATGTATAAAACTCACTACACAAAAAAAAAATGATTTTTAAAATATTTTTTAAAACCGACTCAAAATACAAATAAAATCTTTTTGTATTTTTCTCATAAAGATCAAACAAATGGAAAATCAAATTATAAAAGACACACTTCATATAACTAGTCAAAATATTTAACATGAAGCACAAAAACAAGTGTAAGAAAAATATGCAAACATAATCACTCATATGATATAGCATGTGATGAATCATGTGCAAGTATGTCAGAATCGAAAAGTTTAACATTAAGCGCCTCCAAATTGGATTTCCCAACCGACATAGGTGGAATATGAAGATCTTTTGGGGAACCTTGGTGACACTAGACTTAGACTTACTATTACCTTTCCTAAGATCATAAAAAAATGTCTAAGGTGAGCTTTACTACCATAATGTGTGCATGTGAAGACACGATAAGGAATGTTGCCTTTGAGTTGACCTTTTCTAAAGCCTTTGCCATGGTCGACTCTCTCAAAAGCATGGTTTTAGCTTTAGTGGTTGAATCGTTTGTATCATCGAAGCCAATTTCAACCTTGTCATTTTTTATTTAGATAGTGCCTAAAATCTCATCTAACTTCTCTGACAAAGATTCTAAATCAAAATTTGACATGACTTGAGTCTCATAATATCAACTCTAGCTCAAAAATCCTAACTCGAGCAAATATCTTAGACTTTTAAAAAATTATGGGCTCCTTATTCATATTTTCCATTAATCCAACAAGGTTATATATCTCTCCCTCAATGTACTCTAGGAGGTGACCAACCTCAACATTCTCATCAATCGAATTTAAAAAAATTGCATTATCATCTTCCAATAAAAATAATTTGAACCGTAAATTGTGAAAAGTCGGATAATGGAACTACCCTTACGATTGAACTCCATCCAAACAACTCTAAACATGCACTAAACATGGACCTAACATGATAATATAATGTAATCTTCTCTGATGCCTTTAAAATTCTCCTATAGTGCTACAGGTTATACGGATTTCCAAACAAACACCATTTTTTAAAATTAATTTAGAAAATTAAAAATTGGTGTTTGTTTGGAAATCCGTAATTCCCTAACACCATATGAGCATTTTTAGCCACCAGCACTCCTACCCGTTAATTTCCACCCAACTCCCACCAACCTCACCTTCCTAGCAGCCATAACACGCACACTAAGAATCCCATTACCTAACTCCTTAACACCTAATTTGTTAATCCACTGATGCACCTCACCCCCTTCCAATATGCTCCCACCCGTACCCCCAGCCTACTCCCCTCTACCTGCTATCCTATGAAACTCCCCACAAGTCCTACCCCGTTATATGTACGAAAAAATCAATACTCGCTAAGTGAAAATCAAAATAAAAAAGGAAGGTGGTAATATTTACACGATCGGCCCTTAGAATACAGGGCACGAGGTGAAAATTTGAAATGCGGCCTCTTGATTTTCCAAGTATTTACTATAAAATATAATTACTTATTATCATAATACTATCCTAAAATTCAATATATTCTCATAAAAAATGCTATATAAAAACAAATTCAGAAAAAAATACAGAGGATATATTATTTGGGAGGGGGGGGGGGGGGGTGATGTAAAGTTTAGACTTATTTATTTTAAATTAACTAAGAAAATATATATTAAATTAACAACTTTAGAAAATAATAATCATAAGTAAATATAAAAATCAAAATTTTCAATACTATAAGACTCTAAAATGTGGCATTATAATTATTTTTTGGTTAGTTGTCTTGCTATCCGCACAATTTAACCAAATGTGCCTTATGTTATGCTTAATAAAAATAAATAATGTAGCCCATTGGGATTGAACAAGGGACATCATGCTTCCCAAAAAGTGCATATGACCAGTTGAGATACAGGCATCATTGCACATGAATTTACAATGAATTAATAAAAAGGTACATCAAAACTATTATTTACAAAAAAATCGGGGGCCTTAAAATTAACTAAAATTCGGGGGGGGGGGGGGGGGGGGGGGGGAGGTGGTTGCCTCTCCTGCCTCAGACTGAGCATTATTATTTACCCAACGAAGAAAAAACTTAAAGCATCGAGGATATTTACTCTTCGATTTCTCAGAATCTCTTCAGCCCTAAATGAGTACGTCACAAAAATTATTTTTACCTTAAATCATATTTATACAAAATGGACGTCAGATTTGTATTTACCTATGTGAAAGCGCATAATGGGGGGGGGGGGTCACAATTCTCAATTTAATTTTCTAAATCTATTAAATATCATCCTCTCTTCCTTCTAGTTCCCTCTTATTCTCTTCATATCATACTTCCCTCTTTCATTCAATTCTTCCTCTTAACAATCTAATTCTGAAAATAATTTTATCACCTTAAATCTGTAATTCAAAAAAATGCAGTATAAATAGTGTTTCAAGATACTCAGAGGAAAATGAAAGAAAGGGTAAAAAGGGATGGGATTTTAGAGAAAATTAGAAAAGCAAGGTTGCGATGCAAAAATTAATTGAAGATAATCACTGACGAATGAAAATTGTTATTTAGTTCATCAAACCTTTACAATGCATGACTATCAAAGAACGTTTGAAGAAAGTAAAGAAATATTGGTGAACAACAATAAAAGCTTGAATGAAGAGTACTTTGTAAAAAGATTTATCAATGTCCTAAAGAAGAATATAAGAGACATAATTGAGATATTCATCCCCACCAACCCCTCTCATGTTTTTATTTTGGTTATTTTACAAGAATGCATTTTAGGATTCAAAAGTAAAAAAGACTTAAATGGATGTTAATTTTTACAAGGATGTTGGGAACAATATGGTTCAGACTCTTCAAAAGGATTTTTGTTCAACAATTTTAGTAATTAACAAATCTATTGAAGAAAAGCATGTTGTTTAGTCCAATGAGAGAAAAATATACCATAACATGTATTGAGAAAGAGAATGTCGTTTATCGGTGTATTAAATTGGTAGAACATAACATTGTAAACAAAAGAAACATAAAATATTTGTTCTATGATGATTCCATTAAATAAGCTTGGCATATCATGAATAACTTTCCTACATGAGTTTTAGATTTGTATGGTGCTGAGGGTTTACATGCAATAATTGATGTGGGTATTGAATGTCCATCTGCTGCAAACCAACCAAACCATATTATAAGTAGTCTATGATTATCATGAAAGTTATTAGATATTTTTTCCTATTTGTATCTGTGGGGGTCGACCTTTTTACTATCATGTGCTCGTCCACGTGCACCCATATTTAATGAAGTCTTCTAGTCAAAGAAGAATTATTTAACTCTATCACGTGTATCGGTTAACTATAACAAATGGATAAGACTAAACTCTTAGGGATAGATATTAAGGGGTATTAGGATACCTTTTAAATATAAGCTCACCCCATGTGGGTGAGGGTTGTATGTAATACTGAGAAGTACTATAACTATATCGACATGAGTTTTTAATCAATAGAAAACAAACCCTAGTATCTCGTGGGAATAACCAAGTTGTCGAACCATGTACACCTTATGTTATGTGTGCATGTGTGATATTATTCTTTTCGCAATTGTTATTTGTTTGTCAAGTTTTAAAATACTGTAACTGCATGGGCTATTATAGAATAGCGAGTGTAAGTACGAGTCGAACGCACAGAGATTTGTTAATTTCTTCATTCAAAATAATTGTGACTATCCAACTAGACGAAATGGATGTAGAGAAGATATGTAATATTAAACAAAGATGATACAATTAAAAAATTCAATTATGAAAGATATAAACTAGTGTGTGAGAAACAAGGAAATTTTATTCATTTATCACGTTTAACTATACTATGTAATAGTTTAAACTCGTCATTCCTGATTTTATAACTCAAATTAAACTGACTCTCGTTGTATTTAATTTGGAAAAAAATACGGTTAAGTTCACAACAAAATTTAACGTCTTTAAATTTAGACGGCAAAAATCACTATTCCCTTAAAAAGTTCACTTTTAAATTTCAAAGTATAGTCTTTAAGCATGGACTATCAAAACAATTGATTGCAATCATAATCCATCCAAAAATACTCACACTCAAAAATAAAAATATGATTTTTTTTCAAACAAAGCCGAAGGTTCAAAACACACTCTCGTGTTGTTTTAAATGAATACCGAATTTTTAAAACCTTTAACACATATCGGGAACGAAGACGAATTTAAATCACGCCCAATGTTAATCAAACGTGATAAATTTCACCTAGTCCTAGTAAAGAAATTAAGCGTGACACCCCGCTTATTAAAATAAGAGGTGGTCAGCCCGCTACTCCAATAAAACAGGAATCTTAAATGGTTCATTCTTAGCATCATTGTCCCATAAAAGATAATATGATACGATCACCCAACATTTAAAAAAAAAGATGTCAATATATTTTTCCAATTTGATAAAAGCAATTTCATTCATCTAATTTACGTAACAAAAGGGTTAATATACAACTAACATTTTGATAGCATTTACAAAACATAACCAAATAAGTTATCAGTTAACAAACTCATACAAAAAGGTCACACCAAATATAACAGTAATGACGATGAGATATAAACTTGGGAAACACGCCCAAATGTAACTAATGAATCATAACTAAAATATCCAAAAAGAGTTTGATGTGTCTAATACAAAAATCCTACAACATCCGCAAAATGTTGTAGTTCCTCGAACACAGGAAGAGAAGGTCAGAAAGGGTGCCCCTGCGGCGGGACACATGGACATAAATAATAACCACACAAGGAGAACAAAATATAAATGGGTCAGAGCCCGATTTGATATGATTTACAAGTGAATAAAATGCATAATAGCTATGAATGACAATTTCATGAACAAGTTAGATTCGCCCTTCACTTGAAGAACTATACTCACCTCTCTTCTAAAGTGCACATCCTAACGCGTACAATTCATTTTTAAGTTAAGCTACTCGACTACTTAATAGGAATAACCTAACTCTATCCAATATACCCGATTTGCCGATTTATCATTTCTCCTCATAAGTCAGTTAATCATTAATGATCACATATAATCAGAGTTGATTCAAAATTCTATTTAATCATTTGTGTTAAAACACAATTTGAATGAGAACAGTTATATTTATACAATAACATTTCTAAGACCATCCTTCCGGGAATTACCCCATTGGATGCGTTCTCTAATTACTATCATCTTCCAGGGCCTAGTTTCATGACCACCTGGGTACCTTAAATCACAACGCATGGGAAACGACCATATACCTTTGACAGTGAGGCATAACCATACCCAAAATTACTTCACTTCGAATAAACAATCACGCAATGTAACAACTGGTTCTATGGCCTGAGGAATATACTCTCCCAGCATTACTATCCAGAGGATTCATCTCTTTGGCGTAACTTCCCTTATGATATCATTTAGAGAGGTATGTACACATATGCCATAATCACAAGATATATTAGTTTCAACATACAATTCTTATTTCGAAAACCGTATGTGCATAATGAAATTAAGTTACAAGGTCTAAACACTCCCATACTAGCCTCCAAAAGTCAAAACAACACTAACCGACTCTACACTAGTCCTACAACCATTTACTTAATGAAATGAGGCACTATGCACTCGTAATTAATCCCCGATATAAGCCCGAACACACCCTTACTATCCTAGCGCATCACTCCCTTTATGTGAGATCGTAATAACCTATAATACATCATATGAGAAGGTCCTTAAGACTCAAACCCAATCGAAAAGGAGTAGAAACAAAGTTAGAAAATTTTGGTAAGACATAACTATTAGCCGAATCGATTCTCCCTTAGAAGCGAATCAATTTGCCCCAGCCGAATCGATTAGGTTGAGAAAACCAAACTTTCTGCTAAGTTGACGAATCGATTCGACCTGTTCGAATCGATTCGCTAACTCAGACCTGTAGCCTACCATTTTACCGAATGGATTCGCTAGGGGCGAATTGATTCTCCTGGGTCGGACAACCTAGTTTGGCTACGGGTTTATATGAACCCTAAATACCCCAAACTCTTTTTCTTCCTTCTAAACCCAACATCATCAACCAATGTCATCTACAAATCATTCCTACATAATGACCCACCATTATGAACCCCTCAAATCATGTTTATATCATACACCTAAGGGTTTAAACATCAAAATCTCAAAAATCCCCAAATGATTCAACTCAAGAACACTAACAATTTATACAATTTATTCACACAGAATCATACATTCATGCAAGTTAGAAAACTTGCCTCAAGATTGAAGTCTTGGATTTCTCCTCGTTGATACGATTCCAAGCTCAAATCACCAATCTCTTTATTTTCTCTTCTTTCTCTCAAGCTCTTCTCCTCTCTTTCTCTTTCTAGGTTAAACACAAATGAGTTTTACTTGATCTTGCAAGACTAAATATCCAAAATAGCTCAAACACACTTAAGTCCAACATTAAATGCTACTACATACTTAAAATGACTCCTAACATCATATTTAAGTCGTAACTAGCCAAAAGTACCCTGGAACCCAAAACCATACCCGACACTTATTTTGACTACCTTAGTCGTTCCTGGACAAACCGTGACCTCTAAACTAACATATGAGATATCGTTTATAATTTCCTATCCCAACATCATATTTCTTTTCTTAAATAATCCGATTGGGATGTAAGCCATAACCGCCGCTTTAAAGTGCAACGACGCAACATAACATAATATTACACTATTTACATTCATGTAACAGTAAATATGCAATACTCATAAATATTAACTCTTAAATCATACAAATTAACATTTAATTCACTTTTCATTTATTTTAAATGACTAACCCACATGGCAACTTATATAAAAATAATTACTCAAAAGTAAGGGGTATTACATACTCCCCCCCTTACAAGGAAATGTTGTCCTCAAAATCTAGACGTACCTGGTAAAAAGAGGTGTGGGTACTTTTCTTGAATATCGTCCTCTCGTTCCTAAGTTGATTCCTCGGCATTGTGGTGTACCCATTGGATTCAAACTAGGGGCACCACTTTCAATCTTAGTCTACGCTCACCGTGGTCTAAGATGGAAATCGATTGTTCCTTATACAAAATGTCGGGTTGCAACTCAATATCGTCCAATGGAACATGCCAATGAGCTCCCTCGCATCTTTTATACTTCTTCACATATAAAACATGGAATACATCATGAATTTGTTGTAGGTGTTCCAGTAACGCAAGTCTATATACCACGGGGCCTATCCTTTCAATAATGGCAAAAGGGCCTACATATCTTGGCGCAAGTTTGCCTTTCTTCCTGAATCGTATAATTCCTTTCATTGGAGACAGTCGCAATAAAACTTGATCCCCCACTTCCAAATCCACATGCCTCCGATTTGCGTCGGCATAGTTTTTCTGGAGATCCTGCACAATCCATATGCAATTTCGAATAAGCTCAATCTTTGAAGATGTACTTTGGATCATTTCAGGTCCAAGGAGCTTATTGTCTCCTACTTCCAACAAATAAGGAGGCGATCAACACATTCGGCCATACAATGCCTCATACAGTTCCATACCTATCGTGGAAATTCGACCAATGTAATATAATGCTCCCATCCTCCTTTAAGATCAAGTATGCACAACCGAAGCATATCCTCCAACATTTTGTTAACTCTCTCAGTTTTCCCGTCTGTTTGCGGATGGTATAATGTACTCAACCATAATTCGGTTATCATCGCCTCTTGGAAGCTTCGCCAAAAGTGGGATACAAAAATTTAATCTCAATCGGATACTATATTGATCGGCACCCCATGAAGTCTCACAATCTCTGCTATGAAAATCTGAGCATATCGTGTAGTATTGTAATCCGTCCGCACCGATAGGAAATGCATCGATTTGGTCAGGCGATCAACAATGACCCAAATAGAATCATTCTCACTTTGCATATTCGGTAATCTTGTGATAAAATCCATTGAAATACTCTCCCATTTCCACACCAGTATTTCCAACGGTTTCAATATTATAATCGATCGCTGGGGGTCCACATTTACTAATTGATAAGAGGTGCATTGTGAGACAAACTCTGAAATGTCCTTTTTCATTCCTGCCCACCAATATTGACGGAGCATATCTTGGTACATTTTGTCCCCGCCGAGATGTACTATAAATTTCGAACCATGGGATTCTTTCATGACAGCGCGTCTTAAGTCTCCTTCATCCGGGACTATAAGTCTTTCATGGAAACATAACCCACCCTCCGAATTAATAGAGTAGGACCCCGCTCCCTTAGTCAATAGTTGTCGTACCCAATCTTGACAGTCTTTAACCCTTACTTGTGATTTTACTAATCACATAATTATATCGGGCGTAATGGTAAACACCGACATGCACGCTCCATCTATAACATCATCATGGCCATGTTCTTTCCACTTAGCTTTCCACACTTACGCTAATTGCCTCATGGGTCTTCGACTCAGCGCGTCAGCTACCACATTTGCCTTGCCTAGGCGGTAGTGAATATCGAATTGGTAGTCATTTACAAACTCTAACCATCGACGTTGTCGTATATTTAGATCTTTCTGTGTGAACAAATATTGCAATGACTTGTGTTCCGTGAAGAGACTAAATTTCTCACCCAGGAGGTAATGCCTCCATATCTTTAAGGCAAACACTACTGCGAAATGTTCTAAATCATGTACGGGATAATTCTTCTCATAAGGCTTACGCTTGCGAGACGTGTATGCAATGGCCCTATGCTCCTGTTGTAACACAACCCCAAATCCCTGTAAAGATGCGTCAGTAAAGATTAAATAATCTACTCCCGATCTTGGCAACGCAAGTACAGGGGTAGAAGTCAACTTATCTTTTATCTCCTCAAAAGCTAGCTGATAGGAGTTATCCCAAACAAATCGTACCCCCTTCCGGGTCAAGTTCATTAAAGGGCCAGCAATATTTGAAAAACCCTTAATGAAACAGCAATAGTATCCAGCCAAACCCAGACAGCTACGGACCTCAGTTTTCATCGTGGGCTGACCCCACTCCCTCACCGCTACAACCTTGTTTGGGTCTACTGAAATACCCTCAGCCGTCATGATATGTCCTAAAAATTTAACTTCCTGTAACCAGAAATAACACTTCTCAAACTTTGCATATAGCTGATGATCATGTAGTGTCTGCAGGACGAATCTCAAGTGTTCAGCATGATCAACTTTAGTTCAAGAATAGACTAGAATGTCATCTATGAACACTACAATAAACTGGTCTAAAAAGTCTCAAAATACTAGATTCATAAGGTCCATAAATATCGCAGTAGCATTAGTTAGCCAAAAGGGCATAACCTAAACTCATAAGACCGATACTTGGTCAAGAACTCGGTTTTGGACACGTCCTGCTCCCGAATTTGCAGCTGATGATACCCAAACCTCAGATCTATTTTAGAGAAGCACGATGCTCCTCTCAATTGATCAAACAAATAGTCTATTTGAGGTAACGCGTATTTATTTCAGATGGTTACCTTATTTAATTCACGATAGTCAATACATAACCGGAGGGAACCATCTCTTTTCCTCACTAATAATACAACGGCACCCCATTGTGATGTACTACGCCGAATGAACCCTTGTCCTAACAGTTGTTGAATTTGATCTCGTAACTCCCACATTTTTAAAGGATCCATGCATTATGGAGTTCGCGCAATTGGCCAAGTCCCTGGCGCTAAGTCAATTACGAACTCAATATCATGACTTGGAGGTAATCCAGGGATCTCCCGAAAGACATCTTCAAATTCTCTAACAACAGGAATCGAATCTAAGGAAATAACTATACCTTGTGAATTATCCTCCTCAATACAGTATTAGTGAGTGCTTGAGCGTCCTTCCGAAAGAGGCATGGCTACCAAAAACATTTCTTGCCATAGAAGGGAAAATATCATACTCCTCCCATAACAATTCACCATGGCCCGATATTTTACTAACCGATCCATTCCCACAATAACATCATAACCAACCATATCCAGGACAAGCAAGTCGACTTTAAAGCACAATCTATCAAGATCTATTCCCACCCCTTTACATATAAAGAATATAAGTGAGCCATCGCCCATAGGGGAATCTACACTCATAAGAGTACTATTGAAAAACTCCAATAATTTTGTCGAACGATCAAAGTATGTAGCTATAAATGAGTGGGTTGCACCCGTGTCAAATAACACTCGACCCACAACCCCATGGATGGGAAACTTACCCTTGATAGCTGGCGGTGCTGGAGGTAATAAAGAATTTTGGACATTATACATACGCCTAAACTGAAGTTATCCCTATTGTAATGGGACTGCTGGCATAGGTGTTGGAGGTTGTAAAGATGCCTTCTAATTCTAAGGGCCTCCAGGCAAGTTCCCCCTGTTCAACTGTGGCTAAAATCTCTTCATGTGTCCCATCTCACCGCACTAAAAATAACGGCCAACATAATTCTCCAAATATCGTCCCCGGTTGCTATTCTGAAACTGCCCCACACCTTGTCCCTACTAGACTCGACCTTCATTATTCCCTCGGCTGGCTTGGCCCTGTGGGACTATTTTCTACTGAGCTCCCTAATTTTGCCTAAAACCACCCTCACCAAAACTGAAACCCCCAAAGCGTTGTTTCTTAGTAGATCCCCCTGCTAAAGGTCCCACTCTTTCTGTTTACTCCCCAACTACCATAGTGGTGATAGTGCTCCACCGACACCCATTTCCTCTTGGTTTACTAGATTGTCCAAAATCCCCTATTTTCTTACTCCCCTTCAAATAAAGGCGGTGATCCTGACAATGAAGTAAAGTTGCATTCATCACGTCGCCAAAAGCTTATAGGGAAGGGTTCCCCAATAGGTGTTGCCTTATCCTCCAATTCAAACCCCCATTAAATTTAGAGATTTTATTCTCTTTTGTACTCACCTCGTCCAACATAAAATTAGACGAACGGGTAAATTCCTCTTCAAACTCCGCCACTGTTCGCTCCCCTTAAGTAACATCCTGAAGCTTTCTCCTCATCTCCTTCTGGACCGCTGGAGGAAAATACTTTCGTTCAAATAGAATCCAGAACTCCAAGATAGTCATAGTATCCCTTTGTTCTGGAGTTATCTCTGACTCCCACCATTGGAGAGATGCTCCCACTAATTCAAAAGTTAGGAGGACCTGTTTCCTATCCCCACTACATTCCACCATTCGAAGATGGCATTGAATGTCCTTCCTCCATTGGTTTGCCAAGATCACATTAGCGCCACCCTGAAATTGTGTAGGGTAACCTTTCTTGAAGGATTCTCTAACTCTTTCCTATGCGGAGGGTCCCGTATAGGCTTGAGCCACCGGTGTTGCCGATTGTTGAGCTTGTGGGAGATATTTTGTTATAGCGTTCATTGCAGCATTGACTTCATGGGCAATAATAATAGCCACCTCCATCGCATTCATAGTTCCCTGCGGTTGTGGGGGCTCTATGTTATCTATAACTTGATTTACCTTTGTCAGGAGACCTCGTCTAGACAACATCTGAGATAAAAAGCAACCGAATCAGCATATAGTTAAGACAATGTATCCTTGTGAAAGATCGCAAACACGCATAAACAAAACAATACTAATAATAGGGATCTATATTAAAGAACACTACAGTAGAATGTGATAAGTCTGCACAGATCCTAAAGAATCTAGAACCTGATGCTTGATACCATCTGTGACACCTCGCTTATTAAAATAAGAGGTGGCCTGCCCGCTACACCAATAAAATAGGAATCTTAAATGGTCCATTCTTAGCATCATTGTCGCATAAATGATAATATGATACGAACATTCAATATTTTTTAAAAATGGATGTTGTAGACACCCCATTCTAACACCCCTTAACATCTCCGTAGGTCCCTAGCTCATCCTCTCATCGCTACAAACCTACGTCATACCCCGGGTACTAACCTAGAGGCCATTGGGCACTCCCAGGCTCCGTTTGACCAAAATTCAAACTCTTCAGCGCGACTGAGACTGAATGAATATTCAAAGGGCACTGAATCCCCTTTTCCAACGGTCCATCTCGTGCACAATTCTGACTTAGGGTGCGGATGAACAACCCGTTTTCCCCCGAAACTTGATCAGGAGGTCACCAGACACTCCCAGGCTACATTTGACCAAAGTCAAATCTTCGTCTCGATCGAGACTGAATGAATATTTGAAGGTCACTAAAACCCCTTTCCAATAGTCCACCCCGTGCATGATTTTAAAATATGGTACGGACGAACGATCCATTTTACTCCGAAAGGTCACCGAACGCTTCTAGGCCCCGGTTGACCAATGCCAACTCCCCGAACTGAGTCAAGCTCTTTGGAATGTCGAAATAAATATCCTAACCTTTCCAATGGTCTTCCCCATGTGCAATTCTAACTTACCATGCGGACGAATGATCCGTTTGCGTCCGAGGATTCCCCGTCCAAAGGACCGACGAACGCTCTTGAGACACATTTGACCCAAACTCAACTCCTGGACCCGAGAGCAGTCCAAAAGACTTTCGAAGGTATCTGAATTACCTTTCCAATGGTTCACCCCGTGCGCTATTCAGATCAATGATTTTCACTCTACGACCAATTTTCCGAAGGAACCTGAAAGAGACCGCCAAACGGCAGGTTCTAAACCCTGCCTATCGGCAGTGTGCCTAAACACACCTGTCGATTGGCAGGACCAGGTCTATGTTGATCGAAAATTCCTTGGGATATAAAAATGAGGGCCAAACCACATTTCAAAAAGGGGAAGATCTAAAATCCATCACTCTCAGCGAGCTCAGAAAACCCCTCTCGAAGTCAGCATGATTTCCACATCCAAATCCCTTTCCAACCTTCACTTTTCATCATCCTTTTCATCAAACTTAGTGAATTAACCACCCTTCATCATCATCCAAGTGCAAGGGCTTCTCTCCAACATCCAAGATCAAGCTCAAGATCTTCAAGAAGGTCCAACTTTTTCAACTCTCTCTTTAAATTCTCCTAAATTCGCATTAAATTGTTTTATTACTTAGCACTTTTATGCTCTCATCTCACATATCCTAATATAATTTTATCTAGTATTATTGCACATCTCTTATTTTCATATAAATAAAACCCGAAAACAACAAAAAGAGGGTTTGGTCATAAATTCCAAACGGAAATTCTCACACTTTTCTCACAACTAAAACATTTTTTTACACACACAATTTAAGAGAAGTCCCCGGTTTGATTTATGGGATAAATACCACCCCTCGTTTTGCATATGAACAACGTGGACTTTGATGCCTATATAGGCTACGTAGGCGTCTCGGGGTAAAACCCGAGGCTCGAGTCCAATTCCTACTTTTCTCCTACTTTTTATTTTTCTAGTTTTTTTAACTTATTTCTTTTAGAATCTATATAATTACATATACGTATATTTGTGCTTAGTGGCGTATTATTCCATATGTGTTATCATTCCATTATTACGATCAATGCAAGGACAATCATACAAATCCTATTTTTTAATATTATTTTTTAGGAACATTCCTATGGATGACTCGCTTTATCTCTTCCATGATATAACTCGATGATTCCTATCTCCACTACATATACACATGCACACATATCACGAGGAAAAAGGAAAATAACAATAACCCATGAGAGACCGTAAGGCCGAAATGGGTGCCTAACACCTTCCCATTTCGTAACTTAGCCTCCGGACCCTTTTCGAATCATTTTAGTTTCGTATGTATCAGTATGTCTTTGGATATTGTCTTTCGGGACGACTCCCTTTTCTTTTGTCTGTTTTGAGTAAAATAGACTGGCAACTCCATCGCTCTATATTTTTCACCTCATCATCAACACCGGTCGAAGCGCTCCCAAGAGGGATGTGCGGGATTAAGATCCTCTCAACTTTGAAGACGCCCCTCTTCTTCGTCCCTCCCGCGGCCATAGTGGAGACTCCGTTGTGGATTCTCTATTTTGAGGGCTAGACTCTATTTACATGGGTGTTATATGTGCTTATATTTCCCCTATTTTTCATTCCCCTTTTACTATTCATGTGTACCTCATGCTTATGCTTCTGTTCACACACTTGTAGAAGATTCTCTATGTACACTTCACACCACGTGCACCTAGGATCACGTATGTCCCCATGTTGCACGCATCACCCATCCATACTTGGTATACCATTTATTCTTGTACTTTGCTCCCTATTGGGCATGATCAAGAAAGATACTCTCATCATAAGATACTAATAAGAGAATCATGCATGATTCACACGACATCACCAAAGAGCATTGTTATTGACCAAATTTTGTCCAGTAACTGGAGAGTCACTTCGTGATGGGCTCTGGTCCTATAGGATGCAGTTAGCCTAAGCGATATGACTCTAACCTTCCATTGGCCAAGTACCTTCAACATATATCGAACGGTTCCCCCGCATCGTACTGCTTAACCGAAGTCATGACAGGAGGTATATCGCAGGGAACTCGTTCACGTACATCAAGTATATCAAATTCGCTCTCACACGTATCGTCTCAACGAGGTATATAGTGAGGCAATTCACGTACCCTCAGGTATATCAAATGGCTTGTCCACACGTACCGATTTCCCTCAAAAGCAAGACGTATATCGTGGAAGCCACACTAAAGGGGGGAACCCTTTTCGATTCACCCAATCAACTGCATACCCGCATATAGGTGTCAAACCTAGGACACACATGTTAGATTGTCGGTTTTGACCCAAAACTCTACCGAAATTCTGGGTCGGCCTGCTGCCCAAATTTTTGCTAATTTTTAAAATGGGACCCTGCCCGTGAGCCTAGTTACAAGTCCAACCATAGATTTGCATATGTTACAAACCCAACTTTTCCAGGCTCGGGTCCCGTCCGGCATTTCATTTTTTTCATTTAGGAGAATTTAATACAAGTGAGAACATAATAATAATATTCATGCTGAAACCCGTCTCCAAAATATTTCTCCTTCCTTTATCAAAAATCCAAAAACATCTTTCCTTTCTTTATCAAAAATCCAAAAACATCTTTCCTTCCTTTATCAAAAATCCAAAAAACATTTCTCATTTCTTTATCAAAAATCCAAAAACATTTATCCTTTCAATCTAAAAAAATGTTAAAAATATTTTCCTTCTTTCTTTTTAAAAATGAATCCCATTTTACTCCTTCTCAGGTCGATCGCATGCCCTTGGCTTGGCTCCTTATTGGCTTCGGTCTTCAGTCAAATCACCCCGAAGTTTCGTCTGTTACCTCGCTTCTTCTTTCGAGTCCGGTATCCATCCACTTTCCATGGAGAACACATATCAAGTACCAATTGTGTAGCCAGATCTGATGACAGTTTTAGCTCAACTTGTGTCCAAGATGGACAACCTTCAGACTGAGGTCCGAGAGATGAAACGAAACCAAGTTCCTGCTCCTTAAGAGCCCGAGGCCCTATTTCCTCGCATTATGGGTCCACCCGAGCCTATCTGGGTTCCCGAAGAGTATCAGCACGTTCCACATGCCCCTCTTGTTAATGGGTCACCGCCTGCCAAGCTTCCTATGCCAAACCTTGCCCAGCCTGGGGTTAACTTGCCTATGATCATTGATAAAAAAGAGGAAAAGCTGAAAAAGGTCAAAGAATATCTCAAGGTGCTAACTAAGAAGTTCGACCAAGTCATAATATATAGAAATTACATGGACTACACTCACATGTCTCCTTATCCTAAGGCGAGGTTACACGAGAAGTTCAAGATGCCCAATATCGAGAAATTCAGAGGAAGTGGACCCTTAATTGTTCATCTTCATAGTTATCACCGTTCCATGACCCTCCTAGGGGATTTTGAAGAAGTGATGGCCTAATTATTTGAGTAAACTTTGAAGGATAGCGCCTTCCGATGGATTTTGTCTCTCGAGGAGTCCAGAATCCCTAGCTAGGAGGATGTAGCCCGTGAATTCATATCACAATACAAATACAACAAAGAGCTAGGGGTCACCCATCGTGATTTAGAGATGCTCAAATAGAACTCTGGGGAATCAGTTAGTAACTTCATAGCCCGATGGAGGGAATAGGCAGCCACTATGACCAATCGGCCATTCGAGGAAGAACAAGTCAACATAGTGAAGAAGAACTTCTTGCCCCATATCCGAGCAACAATGGGAGGACAATACTATCCCCATTTCCGAGCTCTCAGAGAAGGAGTAAAAATCGAGGAGGGTCTTGCTAAGACAGAGGTTGAACCAAAGAAAGTGTCCGAACAATTCACCTCCAAAAAATGTAATAAACTTGCCAGTGCTGCAGTCTCAACCATCAACAACATCTCTCAACCAACCACTTCGTGGGCATCAGAAAGCCTCCATGTCCCAATCCAAAAGGAATACACTGAGCTTCATGCTCCTCTCTCAAAAGTTTATCAAGCCTTGTTAAGACGAAACCTTATCAAACCCTTGTACCCTAGTCCATTGCTAAATCCACTTCCAAGAAACTTCAAGGTAGATGCCCATTGCACCTTTCACCAAACCGCTGG
Organism: Sambucus nigra; assembly: GCA_949130495.1. NCBI lineage: Eukaryota > Viridiplantae > Streptophyta > Magnoliopsida > Dipsacales > Adoxaceae > Sambucus > Sambucus nigra. The sequence goes on along the minus strand of OX422214.1, from coordinate 213,005,325 downwards.
CCATACCACCGACCAATGCTTTCACCTCCGAAACATAATCCAAGGTCTAATTGATCGGGGTACCATTGCCCCACCAGCTAATCCTAAGCAAAACACTACTTACAACCCACTCCCAAATCATGACAATGCTATCTTCCTAGAAATGAGCCCAGAATTTGATCCCTCAACTCAAATCACACCCATACACTCTCCTAAACCTCTCCAAACTTGCCCATATTTCCTCATACACCCTGTTAGCCTCACTAATAAAGCACTATCACTCCTTACCAAAGCTTGCATCGCTGTATGTACCCGTTCTGAAGATGGAGGTATGGAATTATCAGAAATGTTAAACCAACTCCTAGAGTTCGGGCTGAAATTGCCTTCACAGATGATCATTGATTTCCAGAGGTTCAATACGCTATTCTTGGAAGCACAAAAATGGTTTGGGCCCGAGCGTCAGACAATTGGGTGGTAGAAACCGATGAAGTCGGCCTAGATGACGTTATCCAGATCATGGTAGAATTATTCAAGCAAACTAACGATATTTGTAGTATGACTAAGTTACTTGATACTTTGAAGCTCTAAGGACGCTTGGTCCCTTCACCCTTATTACCACAGAATGGGAAGACTTGTATGAAGAAGCCATTGAAGTTGTGGAATACATTGACTTTACATGGAAAGATAAAATTGTTGCCATCGGATGGGGGGAAGAATTCTATGATTCAAATTAAGAGTAAGCTTCAGAGAAAACTAGTCCGGTAGTTGACATGTGTGGGATGGTATCTTTTGAGTATCTCCTCGGATAAATAAATAAGATGATAGAACAACCCGAGATTGATGAAGAAATAGGGTTCATGTTCTTCCCTTCTTCATTAAATCACATGACCAGATCAGGGAGGCATTACCAGATCTCAAGCTCACTACCAGCGAATGATAAAGGGAAGGGCGTTGAAAACCTTCCTATGCCAGAAATGACCCTCGAGGAAAGCAAGATCCTCGATCAACTAAAGAAGACTCAATCTAACCCACTCTATTGGGGATTTTCATGTCTTCCTAGCTGCATAGAAATGCTTTGATCAAATAACTCACTGGACTCATAGTTCCTCCTTCTAACACACCATAAGAAGCGATAAATTTAGTCAGAACCTTGAACTCTACTAGAATGTTATCCTTTTCCGAAGAAAAAATCCCCAGAATTGGGCCAAACCAGAATCATGCACTCAACATATCTGTCGAAGTTATGGGGAAAATCGTACCACTCTCTCTTGTCGATAATGGATCTACCTTGAATGTTTGCCCATTAAGAACCTTCAAATTCTTAGGACTGAAGGAAAGTGACCTCTCTCCAACCTTCACGGATGTACGTGCCTACGATAATACTGGTTGAGAAGTGACAGCATCCCTAAAACTTGTAACAGGGGATGGCCCTATAAACACTGTCGTTGAATTCCAAGTTATTGACATCCCAGCTTCTTTTAACCTATTGCTCGGATGACCTTAGCTCCACAGTATCAAGGGTGTGTCTTCCTCACTCCATCAGAAATTAAAGTTCTTCACCAATGGACGAGTCATCACCATTTTGGGCAACAACGACAATACCGAGGGTGCAAGTACCAGTAATCCAATCCTTGAGATACAGTACGGGTCAAATGACATGCTCCTATCAGGATTCTGAGTTAAACCACTTCTACTCCCAACAGGGGACGATTTCAAAGAAAGGGTTTATCCGGAATATGACCCTCATGGCAATGTTAATGTGATTCAGATGTTCAGAAACATGCACTTCATGCCCAGACTAGGGTTAGGGAAAAGACAGTAAGGGATACTTGATCCCATTAAATTGAAGAAAGATTTCCCTCCTTGTGGTTTGGGGTATTAACCATCAGAACAAGAACTCAGAATGATCCGCCAGTCTCAACCAAAGAGAAGACTAGACTGCATCCAGCCTATCCCAAGTGACTCTTTGAATGGAAGATTCATTAAAGAAGGCGAGGACTTACCCTTTTGTGTATTTATGAAACCATGGTATGACCATACAAACAAGAAGATGAAGCCCAAAATGGAGATCTTTTTCCAAGACAGCTACCCATGGGCCAAAACCTCCCAACACCATGTATAACTGATCATCAGAGATACCGAAGATTCTGAGGGAAGTGACTCCGAAGATTCCTCAACTTGCAGACACTGGGTGTATGGTTCATTCAAGAACTACATCACTGGATCCATCCCACCTAATGAAATCTGCTGATACACCTCTCCTCAACTGGCATGCTACGCCGATTCTATCTGTTGAAATCCCACCTAACCTTAATGTTTACCCTTTTTCTGCTTTTGTTGTCTATCCTTGCTCAAATGTAATCGACACCTCCTTTGATGAGGTTCTCAACGCTATTTTTCCTATCAATGAAATAAACGAATATTTTGAGTATCTTGTAGTGACTTATATTAATTATTTAGATTCTAATCAAACTTTTGATGATGATGATTTTATGAATGAACAATTATTAACTGATCTACATAAGGTTAATAACAAACAACATAACCGCATTTAAGTTAATGAAGAAGAGACTGTCATTGTTAACCTCGATTCAAGTAGCCAACTGCGCGAGATTAGGATAGGGGCTACCCTCAACGAGCATGAGCGTGCACAACTTGGAGAACTACTAAAGGAATTCGTGGATGTCTTTGCGCGGTCCTATGATGATATTCCCGACATTAATCCTTAAATAGATCAACATGAGATCCCTACTCTTCTATCATACAAGCTAATTAAACAGAAGTTGAGAAAGCTCCGCACCGAATGGTCGCTCAAAGTCAAAGAAGATGTAATACCCCGTATTTTTATGCTAAATTAATTTGGGGATTTATTAAAGTTAATGTGAATGAATTATTTAATAATAATCCGGAAATTAATTATGTTATAATTATTAACGTGACGAGAGTTAGTAATTATGGGAAATTTGTTGAATATTACTAATGAGTAAAATAATATATTATATTGGTTATATTGAATGTCATGAGTGAGTTAAATGACAATTTCGGAAATTTAAGTCGGACCGTGCTCGTGTCACGTCGGGACTAAATTTTGATAAATAAAAAGGGAATATTTTATAAGTTGCACGTATGGTCGTTTTGAGTGCGCCAACGCGTCCGGAAGGGTCGAGATAGTCAGAAAAGTGTACCCGGGGGTGTAGTTTGGGTCTCGGGGCATTTTTAGGCCTAATTAGTACCCCGGGAGGGCATTTTAGTCATTTTACATATTTGGGTAATTAAACCCACGAAATTCAGCAACCTATATCAGCCATCTAGGATAGTCATTTAGGGTTAGAATATTCAGAACCCTAGAACGGCCATTGGAGAAGAGAGGAGAGAGCCCTCAAGGCAATTCAAGGCCAAAAAGTCACCGGTTTGCACCGCCGCCATCACCAACGCGTAAATTGCGAGAAGGGGAACGCAACCACACCAAAATTAGCCGCAATCCAGACTTCTGAAAATCCCAGGCAAGTGTTTATCTTGCTATTTTCGTTGGTGCAATTTCCATATTAGTTTAGGAATGATTAGGGATGAAAAGTATGGAAGAAATCTCAAATTTTGATAGGAATTTGCATGTAGTAAAGACTTAAACCTTATTCTGGAAGTCTCTTGTGATGTAGAAAGATAACCCACGAAATTTTGGTGTAAATAAGAAGGAAATTCTGGGATTTAACAGATTAGAACCATGAGTTAGAGATTTTTAGGGTTCTTGAGTTTTAAATGAATTATGGCATGTTAAATCCATGTTTAGTGATGTAAATTGATATGTTTTACGTTGAATATACCTGATATGATGATATAAGGTTAGTAGTATTAATTCTGGGATGATTGGAACTTGAAAATATGGATTTGGTGTAAATTTGGAGATGAAACCCGTAACTGCAATTCTGCAAATTTTCGCAGACCTTCTTGATCGATTGATCGAAGGTTCGATCGATCGAGCCCCAAACCTCGATCGATCGACCCCTCCTGCCAGACTCTTATTCCCCTTTGTAAATGATTTAAAAATCGAATTGTCATGATATAATTCTTGGGCATTCTTAGTATAATGATTTGGGAGACATGGAGGACCAGTAGGGCGTATGAATGAATGTTGGGATCATTAATATTCGACGAGAATGGTATTTATGGGATATTTACTTTAGGGTTAGTAAATTGATATATTAAAGGGTGAGGGGCGTAAGAGAGTTACGTTGAAACGTAATAATGACACCTACTGAATTTTCTACTTGGAAGAATAAAGTCCACGAGTGTCACGAAATAAGTGAGAAAACCCTTCGAGGTAAGGTTAGAAATGAAACCTTATACGTAATACTAATAATGTGAAATTAAGAATAAATGTTGTAATTATGGGTGACGAGAGGAACCTATATTAATATGATGAAAGTGGTATATTTATATGATTGTGTGTACATATATTATATACATGTGAAAAACATACCGCGCTACTTGCAATCCTTGAGGTTACCGCGCTGGGACAGTCTTATCTCGATGGGACCTTTATGGGGGATATTGACTTGTACCCTAGAAGATAGATATCCTTGGTACAGGCTATCGAATCGATAGTTCAGACGGTCCTAAGAGACGCGAGTATGTGCCATCCTCTTAGAGACTTGGAATCTATGCTTCGCCTCGATATTGTTTGTGTATGTGTTAATACAATTCGAGAGTAATTCCGAATTTGTATTCCCCTTGATATGAGTGGTATGGGGTTTGGATAGTAGAAGTATGCACGCACCATAGTTTTATTTGGGGTGCTGTTATTTTATATATATTATACGAGTAGTTAATATATATATGAAATTTGGAAATTTGAAACTGCCTACTGTGATTTGATAAGTAGGGCATGGTTGATGACTCAATTAGTAAATACTTGTTTTGTGAAAGTATAATATGACACTGGGAAACTTTATAAATTAATAAAGCTAAAACGAGAGTTGTGCTGCAAATTGGAAGTATTCTTTTTAAACAATGATATTGTTCGGTTTTGAAATCTTATAAGTAAGTTAAGATAAGATAAATTATTGGGAAGATTAGTATGATAAAATAATAAGATAAACTGCTGGGAAGGTTAGTACGATAGGCGTACACATTAGAAGAGAAGTGAGAATTTCTCAAGAGAGTGTCGCTCTAATATGTTGTTGCATTGGCCTGTATCAATTTAAATACTTGCTAAACGTATTTTAAATCAAACACACTTTCGGGCTCTGACCCGTTTCTCTCTCTCTCTCTCTCTATCTATCTCTATCTCTCTCTCTCTCTCTCTTGTACATATATATGTATGTATTACAGGTGCCTAGCCACAGGGGCGTCTTGCTTAGGATCTCTTGGAAGGAACGCGCTGCAGCTTAGGTGGGAGTTGCAGGTCTTTTGAATAGACGACTTCGTTCATTCGGATCCACTCTTAGCACTTTCATTTAGTTGAGCATGTGTATCTCTTTCCATTATTCCGTTGTTATTGGACATTTGTATTTTAGTTATTTCCAGTATGGTTACTATGGGTTTTATTCAGTATGATTGTGTTACTTTATATTTCGCATGTTGACATTCGATTGACGAATGTTTTAAATTAATTGGACTATGTTGCAGATATTTAATGTGGTGTGATTCTTACTTATTGAATGTTGTTAATAAAATAAATGATTTTCTTTAAATAAAATTTGGGAAAGTATGTGTGAAAATGGTTTTGACACTTAGCTTAATTATTTAGGGTGTTAAATTGGAAAATTTATTTTATCGACAGTGATGCTGAGAATGAACCAACTGTTTACCTTGATTTAATTTAATAAAGGAGTGATCTCCCGGTATTTAATTAGGCGGGGTGTCACAGGTGGTATCAGAGCATCAGGTTCTAGTGTCCTTTAGGATTTGTGCGGCTTATTATGCTTTCAGCGTTGCTTTCTTTGATATAGAGCCCTAATACTAGGAACGTTGTGTTTATCTCTATACATTGGAAATTCGTATTTCTGCTATTTGTTTATTTAAATGATGAACTCATCCAAATTTACTTAAATTTTCAGATGGATCGTCAAGAAGAACTAGCTAAGACGGTTAAGGGAGTCATCGAGCAAGATCGACTCACACCTCAGGTATCCCCAGGGAGAATATCAACCGTCGAGTTAGCAGGTATCGTGGCCCAAGCAGTTACCACTGCAGTTCTACAATACCAAGAACGTAGCCTACAACTTAAAGGAGGCAAAAGACCTAGAGAGGTTAACCAAATGCATGTGACTAACGTTGAGAATTGTGCGAAGGCACCGAATCTGCGACAACAAAACAATCAAGATCGAGTCAGTTCCAGAAGTAACGAGATTTATGTACAGGGACAAAAGTGTCAGGGACAACGAAGTCAGGTTCAGAATGGAATCACCAAGAGGTGTTTCGGTTGTGGAATGGAGGATCACAAACGTAAATCTTGTCCGAATCAGACTGGGGATGAACTACAATCTGACCAGCAAAGAATTTTGAAACTCTGCTATAAATGTGTACAACCGGGTCACAAGTGGATGGATTGTCCTCGCCCTGACATAATTTTTCCGCAGATATCCCCTCAAGGCCAGCAAGACCAGGGAAAAAGCGAGACTAGTCAATACCGTAAGGAAGGGAAGCAGTTTCGAGGGAGGTGCTTCCAATGTGGCAGGAATGGCCATAGGCGTCAGGATTGCCCAGAGAAGAATAGGGCCCCACGACAGGAATGTGCTAACAATGAACCCCAGAAGCCAGCTCCACCACCCTTTCCAACAACTTCAGTTCAGCAGAGAAAGCTACAGGGCAGACGTGTCTATAACTTCCCACAAGCAACAGCTCCGCAGGCACCACCCGCGATTGAGGGTATGTTTTTCTATCCATGTTACTATGAGTCGAGTTTTGTTTGATACTGGGGCAACGCACTATTTGATAGCTACCTATTTTGTGAAAGCCTTAGGGTTATTAGCCACAGCAGAGAGCACTGTGACATATGTAGACTCACCATTGGGAGTGGGTCGCTTTTTTCTTTATATGCCGGGGAGTGGGGGTAGAGATGGGTAGCTTGGTATTACCTGCAGACATGTTAGTCTTAGATATGCATTAGCATGATGTGATTATTGGTATGGATTGGCTCGCAGCTTATAGAGCCATGATTGATTACTTCGGTGGGAGCATTGATTTTGCCATTCCGGGGTAAGAGATGTTTGTAGTGGCGATGCTTCGCCCAGAGGGAGGCTCGACCGCTCATTTGTATTACATAGAGGAGGATACCTCTAAGGAGGTTGTGATTCCCTTAGATTAGATCCCAGTTTTCAGGGAGTATTCTGATGTGTTTCAGGAAATACCAGGCCTACCCCCCAGTCAAGAGATAGACTTTGTCATAGATTTATTGCCAGATACGAGACCTATAGCACGCGCACCGTAGCGTATGGCTCCGACAGAGATGCGAGAGCTATGAGATCAGATAGAGCAGCTGTTAGGTCAGGGCTTCATTCGTAGGAGTACCTCACCTTGGGGCGTTCCAGTTTTGTTTGTGAAGAAGAGAGATGGTTCACTGAGATTGTGTGTGGACTACCGGGAGCTGAACAAGGTCACGATACGGAATAAATATCCGTTGCCTAGAATCGATGATCTGTTCGACCAGTTGAGGGGAGCAACTTTCTTTTCGAAGATAGATCTGAGGTCGGGGTACCATCAGCTACGTATTAGGGAGCAGGATGTTTCAAAGACTGCTTTCTTGACGAGATATGGGTCCTATGAGTTCAGGGTGATGCCGTTCGGACTCACAAATGCTCCAGCCGTTTTCATGGACTTGATGAACCGAGTATTCAGAGAGTTATTGGATCAGTTTGTCATCATCTTCATAGATGACATCTTGATATATTCACACTCCGAGGAGGAGCATGCCGAACACTTGAGGCAGGTTCTTCAGACTCTACGAGAGCATCAGTTGTATGCTAAGTACGAGAAGTGTGGATTCTGGTTGCGAGAGGTACAGTTCTTAGGGCATGTTGTTTCTGAGCAGGGAATAGCAGTTGACCCGAGTAAAGTGTCAGCGGTGAGGGAGTGGGGACATCCCACGACACCGACGGAAGTGCGTAGTTTCTTGGGGTTAGCTGGTTACTACAGGAGATTCATTCGGGGATTCTCCAAAATAGCGGGTCCATTGACCAATCTGACTCGCAAGGGAGTACCATATGTTTGGGATGACGCTTGTCAGTTGGCTTTCGATGAGCTGAAAGACAAGCTTACTTCAACGCCAGTCCTTGCGTTACCGAAGCCGGGTGTGGAGTACCTGGTTTACACCGATGCGTCCTTACGGGGACTTGGGGGAGTACTTCAGCAGGAAGAGAAGGCTATAGCTTTTGCCTCCCGCAAGCTTAAGCCGCATGAGAAGAATTACCCCACCCACGACCTGGAGTTAGCAGCGGTCGTCTTTGCATTGAGGATATGGAGGCACTATTTATTGGGGGAGAAATTCCGTTTGTTCACAGACCACAAGTCGTTGCAGTACCTGTTCACTCAGTGAGAGCTGAATATGCGTCAGCGCAGATGGCTAGAATTTGTGAAGGACTACCAGTTCGACATACAGTATCATCCGGGAAAGGCCAACGTAGTTGCTGATGCGTTGAGTCGTAGACCGGTAGACGAAGTAGCAGACGTCTGGAAAGCAAAGTGGAAGGAGTTGGGTCACCAGGACGCAGTAGCACGTTCTTTCATGTCCATGATGTCAGTCACACCCGAGATTGTTACGAGGGTGATACAGGCACAGACCACAGACCCGTTTTGCCAAGAGCAGATTGTGCGACTTCTAGCCGAGGGCGCTGAGTCCTATTCTGTTAGTTCCGATGGAGGTTTGTGGTTTAATGGGAGATTGGTGGTTCCAGAAGGAACAGAATTACGTCATGCAGTGATGACTCATTCTCATGGGTCCCGATTTACAGTACATCCGGGAGGCGATAAGATGTACCAGGATATGAGGCGACAATACTGGTGGAGTGGGATGAAGAAGGACATTGCTGAGTTCGTGTCCAAATGTTCTACCTGCCAGCTGGTGAAGGTGGACCATCAGAAACCGTCAGGATTGCTTCAGCCATTGGAAGTACCCGCGTGGAAGTGGGAGAGTATTTCCATGGATTTTATTACAGGGTTGCCTATATCACAACGGGGCCACGATTCTATCTGGGTAATTGTAGACCGTTTGACCAAGGTGGCTCATTTTCTGCCGGTGCGGACAGATTACACCACGGGTCAGTATGCTCAGTTGTTCATCGCTGAGATTGTCAGATTACACGAGGTGCCCCTGAATATTATGTCAGATAGAGACAAGATTTTCGTGTCACGTTTTTGGGAAAGCTTTCAGGAGGCTATGGGTACTGAGTTGAGGCTGAGTTCAGCTTACCACCCACAGACAGATGGACAGACAGAGCGTACTAATCAGATGTTAGAGGATATGCTACGCATGTGTGTTCTCGATTTTGGAGGAGGTTGGGAGCCACATCTTCCACTGGTAGAGTTTGCTTATAATAACTCTTATCAGTTCACGATTGGCATGGATCCATTTGAGGCTTTGTATGGCATACCTTGTCGTTCCCCAGCTTGTTGGCTCGAAGTGGGGGATAACAAGTTGCTAGGACCAGATGTGATTCAGGAGACCTCCACGAGGATTGAGATGATCAGGAGTCGTATTCGGGTAGCCCAAGACAGGCAAAAGAGCTACGCCGATGCGAAACGGTTCTTTTGGGAGTTTAGTGTGGGGGACCAAGTGTTATTGCGTGTATCTCCTATGAAGGGAGTGATGAGGTTCGGGAAGAAGGGGAAGTTGGCTCCGAGGTACGTGGGACCATTTCCCATCATCGAGAGGATTGGGCCGGTTGCATACAGGTTGGGACTGCCAGAACATTTACATCGCATCCACGATGTATTCCACATCTCGTCGTTGAGACGATATCTTCGGGATGATATGGCCCATACTCACATTGCGATAGATGAGATCGACTTACAGCCTGATAGCTCTTACGAGGAGAGACCTGTGGCTATCCTAGACTATAGTGAGAGGAGATTGAGGTCGAAGATAGTTCCACTTGTGCGGGTCCAGTGGGAGCATCATAATGTGGAGGAATCCACTTGGGAGCGCGAGGCAGATATACGCGAGAGATATCCAGAGTTGTTTTTACCAGGTATGCCTTATTTTCCGAATTTCGGGACGAAATTCCGTTATTAGGGGGGAAGTATTGTGACACCCCGACTAATTAAATACCGGGTAGCTACTCCTTTATTAAATTAATACAAAATGCCAAGTTGGTCCAGTTAATAGCATCACTGTCGAAAACATTTTTATTGTTACTAACCACCTAGTATTTAAAAAGTAAGTTGCCAAATTTTAATTTAGTCTGATTAACATGCAATAAAAGAAAAATGGAAGAACAACATAATCCACTCACCATAACGAAGTAATGAAATAACCAACAAATAATAATAAGTCCGGAGGAAAACTCCTCACAACAATCCCACAACTGAAAATAATAAGGCAAGTCTGAATCCTAAATTAATTACATGCCAGAAGTCTGAATAACTGAAATAAATGAAATGTCTCTAAAAGAAATGGGCGACATGCCCTACAACTGATAAATGCTGAATATAGAGTCAAGATAGATGAAGCGTCTACAAGCAAAGTCCTGTAACTTCCATAAACCGCTACAGCTCATCACCTGAATGAGAATCCTAAGCATGGTGTCCTTGTGGCTGGGCACCTAATATGGTTTTTACAAAGATAGATTTGAAAGCAAATGGGTCAGAGCCCGAAAGTGGAAATCATTTTAAAAACAGCAAGTGTTTTAATAACATTAAAACATTAAATGCAAAATACATGTTAGGACGTGCACTCACATGGAATTCTCACCTCTCGACTACATGTGCACTCCTAACGTACCGTACCCATCTAAATAACATACATATCTAACCAAACCGTAATAAGTTCTACCCCTTACTACTCGATTCCCATATTACATTCTAGCGTTATCAAATAAATAGAGGCTTTACTTAAACTCAGATTCTCAATTAGTAATACAATTCACTATCGGTTAACCCGTTATGTTTTCTCAAAACATTACCATAATTATTTTCACAATACCAACATGAAAGTTCCCAATACAAATTCTGTCAATTTCCTATGCATGGAAGAAACATTCTTTGTAATGAACGAAATTAAACCACTTGCCTTATGTATACCTCTGATTTTGATGTCGATCTGATGAATGGTACTCTCTCTCTCTGCAGAATTCGCCTCTCTTCTCTCTCTACAAGCCTTCTTCTCCAAAGTGACAATGGTGGCTAGGGTTTGCCTTAGGAACTCTTTTGGAACTAATTTCAATAACCTCCGTAGCCTATTAGGTTATTAGTGGGTTTAGTGGGTAATTGCCAAATCAGATATTAATTCCAAATTTTCGTGGGTTTTATTTCCCAAAAATCCAAAATTACCAAACTACCCTTATACGTTGCCGGTATGGCCTAAAAATGCCCCGGGACCCAAACTAAACCCCCGGCTAGTGTTTTCTGACTATCTCGACCCTTCCGAATGCGTTGGCTCACTCAAAACGACCATACAGTTAATAAAAATCAAATTTACTTTTTAATTAAATAATATTCCTGACGCGACTGTCACACGCGTCTCAACAAAATTTCCCGAATTGTCGTATATCAATCTCACGACAAATTTCATAATTCAATATTCATATAGCCATATATACTCAATAAAATCAAATACCAATTCGCACCTCGCTAGTATTTTTATCCGAATTAATTTTCAATTAATACACATTTAATTCAATTAATCCCATAATTAAATATCACAAAAATACGGGGTATTACATACTCCCCCTCTAATAACTGAATTTCGTCCCGAAATTCGGAACTAGAAAGTACCTGGTAAGAACAACTCTGGATAACGTTCGCGCATCTCAGCCTCGCACTCCCATGTGGACTCCTCGATATTATTATGTCGCCACTGAACACACACTAACGGAACTATCTTTGACCGCAGTTTCCGCTCATTTCGGTCCAAAATAGCAATCGGCCCCTCCTCGTAGGAGCTATCAGACTGGAGATCGATGTCCTCCAAAGCAATGTGAGAATGAGCCAAATTATCTCTAAGATATTTCCTTAGCGAGGAAATATGAAACACGTCATGAATCCGGTGTAAATGCTCCGGTAACCCAAGTCTATATGCAACAGACCCAATCCGCTCGATGATAGAGAATGGCCCCACGTATCTCGGTGCCAACTTCCCCTTCTTCCCAAATCGCTTAATCCCCTTCATAGGAGATACTCTGAGCAAAACCTGATCCCCCACTTGGAACTCCCTGAAGAACCTCTTCGCATCAGCGTAGCTCTTCTGCCTGTCCTGAGCTACCCGAATGCGACTCCGTATCAGCTCTATCCTCGCCGAAGTATCCTGAATTACTTCCGGCCCAAGTAGTTTGTTGTCCCCCACCTCCAACCAACATGCTGGGGAACGACAAGGTCTACCGTACAATGCCTCAAATGGAGCCATGCCAATAGTGAACTGGTAGGAGTTGTTGTAAGCGAACTCCACCAGTCAAAGATACTGCTCCCATCCACCTTCGAAATCAATGATGCACATACGCAACATGTCCTCCAACATCTGGTTTGTACGCTCGGTTTGCCCATCGGTCTGCGGGTGATACGCCGTACTCAACCGCAATTCCGTGCCCATGGCCTCCTAAAAACTTTCCCAAAACCGTGAAACAAATATCTTATCTCGGTCAGACACGATATTTAGGGGCACACCGTGAAGTCTCACTATCTCTGCAATAAAGAGCTGGGCATACTGTCCCGTAGTGTAGTCTGTCCTTAAGGGTAGAAAATGAGCGACTTTGGTCAATCTGTCCACAATTACCCAAATGGAGTCGTGACCTCTCTGTGACGTAGGCAAGCCCGTGATAAAGTCCATGGATATGCTCTCCCACATCCACATCGGGACCTCCAATGGCTGTAGAAGTCCTGCCGGTCTCTGATGATCCACTTTTACTAGCTGATAAGTGGCGCATTTTGAAACAAACCCGGTAATATCTCTCTTCATCCCGCTCCACCAATACTGTCTTCTCATGTCTTTGGTACATTTTGTCCCCACCGGGATGTACCGCGAACCGTGAGCCGTGCGACTCTGCCATTACCTCGTGTCGCAGTTCCTCCCCTTTCGGAACTACCAATCTCCCATTGAAGCATAATCCCCCGTCTGAGCTAACGGTATAGGACTCATCTCCCTCTGTTAATAATCGAACTATCTGTTCCTGACAGAACGAGTCATCTGCTTGTGCCTTTGCCACTCTCGTGACAATCTGTGGTGTAACAGTCATCACCGACATGAATGATCGGGCCACTGCATCCTGGTGTCCCAATTCTTTCCACTTTGCCTTCCACACCTCTGCCACCTCATCTACTGGCCTACGTCTCAACGCGTCTGCTACCATGTTAGCCTTCCCCGGGTGATATTGGATATCAAACTGATAGTCCTTCACAAACTCAAGCCACCTTCGCTGCCGCATATTCAACTCTTTCTGCGTGAATAGGTACTGTAGGGACTTGTGGTCTGTGAATAATCAAAACTTTTCCCCCAAAAGGTAATGTATCCAAATCCGAAGGGCAAATACTACTGCCGCTAACTCCCAGTCATGAGTGGGGTAATTCTTCTCGTGAGGCTTAAGCTTACGGGAAGCATAAGCTATGGCCTGACTCTCCTGCTGCAATACACCTCCAAGTCCTTGCAAGGACGCATCGGTGTAAACTAGTTACTCAACTCCCAGTCTCGGCAATGCTAACACAGGTGCTGAGGTCAACTCGTCCTTCAACTCATCGAATGCCAACTGACAGGCATCACTCCAGACAAACGACACACCTTTACGAGTCAGATGTGTCAAAGGACCTGCTATCTTCGAAAATCCCCGAATGAACCTCCTGTAGTATCCTGCTAGACCCAAGAAACTACGGATCTCAGTCGGTGTCGTGGGCTGTCCCCACTCCCTCGCCGCGGATACCTTCCCCGGATCAACAGATATCCCCCGGTCGGAAATAATATGTCCCAAAAACTGGACCTCCTTCAGCCAAAACCCGCACTTCTCATATTTTGCATACAGCTCGTTCTGACGTAGCGTCTGCAAAACCTGCCTCAAATGATCTGCGTGCTCCTCCTCGGTCTGGGATTAGACCAGAATATCATCAATGAAGAGAATGACGAACTGATCAAGGAAATCCCTGAATACCCTATTCATTAAGTCCATAAACACGGCTGGAGCATTGGTCAAACCAAAAGGCATAACCCGAAACTCGTAAGAACCATATCTCGATAAGAACGCAGTCTTCGAGACATCCTCCTCCCTGATACGCAACTGATGGTATCCCGATCTCAAATCAATCTTCGAGAAGAAAGAAGCTCCTCTCAACTGGTCGAATAAGTCATCGATTCGAGGCAACGAATACTTATTCCGTATCGTGACTTTGTTCAACTCCCGGTAGTCCACACACAATCTCAGTGAACCATCTCTCTTCTTCACGAACAATACAGGGGCACCACACGGCGAAGTACTCCTCCGTATAAACCCCTGACCCAACAACTGCTCAATCTGATCTCGTAGCTCTCGCATCTCTGCCGGAGCCATGCGGTACGGTGCGCGTGCTATAGGTCTCGTATCTGGCAATAAATCTATGGCAAAGTCTATCTATCGACTGGGAGGTAGGCCTGCTATCTCTTGAAACACATCGGAATACTCCCTGACAACTGGGATCGAATTTAAAGGAATCACAACCTCCTTAGAGGTATCCTCCGCTATGTAATACAAATGAGCGGTCGAGCCTCCCTCTGGGCGAGGCATCGCCACTACAAACATCTCTTGCCCCGAAATGGCAAAAACAATGCTCCCACCGAAGCAATCAATCATGGCTCTATAATCAGCGAGCCAATCCATAACGATAATCACATCGTGCACATGCATATCTAATACCAACATGTCTGCAGGTAATACCAGACTACCAATCTCTACCCCCACTCCTCGGCATATAAAGAAAATAAGTGACCCACTCCCCAATGGTGAGTCTACACACGTCACTGTGCTCTCTGCTGTGGCTAACAACCCTAAGGCTTTCGCAAAATGTGTAGCTATAAAACAATGCGTTGCCCCCGTATCAAACAAAACCCGACCCATAGTGCCATGGATAGGAAACATACCCTCAATCGTGGGTGGTGCCTGTCGAGCTGCTGCCTGCTGAAGCTGGTATACTCTCCCATACTGCAGCTGCCCCTGCTGAACTGGGACCGCTTGAATGGGTGGCAATGCTGCCATCTGTGGTGGCGCCGGGAGGGCGACGGGAAACACGGGTCTCTGCGGCTCCTGTCGAGCACCCTGCTGCTGCAGTGGGGCCCTGCCCCTATTAGGACATTCCTGGCATTTATGGCCAGTCTTGCCACAAACGTAACACTTCCCCCGGAAGTTCCCCCCTCTCTGTCCCTGCTGTCCCCGGCCCTGGTGGCCGTTACCGTTCCTCCCCTGGCCCTGCTAGCCCTGCTGAAACTGCTACTGTTGGCCATTATGACCCTGCTGGCCCTGATGGCCGTTCGGACCCTGATGGCCCTGCCGGAAACCTCCCTGTCCGTACCTGAAATTCCCCGATCTGAACCTCTTGTGATCCCCCTGCTGGGAACCCTGATCACCCTGCCTCTGCCCCTGAACAGATTGTGCCCCACTGGCACCATGTCCTCCAGTCCTGCCCTGATGGATGGATTCTCCCGATCTCTTGCCCTCAGCCATGTGAAAGCGGTGATCCTGGCAGTGTAACAGTGCAGCGTTAACCACATCAGAGTAAGTGGCCAACGATAGGTTCCCCAACAAATGCTGACGAATCCTCCAAGTCAATCCGTCTGTGAATTTCTGAATCTTCTTTTCCTCTGTCGGTATCTCATCCGGTACAATGTTCAACAGATTTGTGAATTCGGCCTCACACTCGGCCACAGTCTTACCCTCTTGTCGAAGGCTCATCAACTTCCTTCTCATTTCCGTATGAACAGCTGACGGAAAGTACTTGTGGTCGAACCGCACCCAAAACTCCTGAATAGTGAGAGTGTCTCTCTCCTCCACGGTGGTAATAGACTCCCACCACTGTAGTGCAGACCCCACTAGCTTAAAGGTAGCTAGTATCTGCTTCTGGACATCGGTGCACTCATACATCCTCAAGTGCCGCTGAATATCCTTCCTCCACTGACTCGAAACCACAACATCGGAGCTACCTGCGAACTCCGGTGGGTGTGCTTTTTGGAAAGCATCTCGAACACATTCCCAAGCAGACGGGAATGCATGTGCCTGAACTGGCGCGGCTACCGTCGCCTGAGGTGGTGCCTGCTGAACTATGGCTAGTGCGGCATTTACCGCCTGGGCCACAATGGCTGCAACCTCGGCGGCATTCATCGTGCCCTGAACTGGTGCGGGTTGTGGTTCTGGCGTAGCATCCCTGGGAACCCGTTGTGCACGTCGTGGAGGCATCTGAAACAAGAATAAATTTTATAAGTTCGCAGTTATAAACTTGAAATAGCTAAGAACGTAGCATATACAAAAGAATACAACAGTCCTAAAATATAGGGCTCTACATCAAAGAAAGCTCAGCGGAAACATAATAAGCCGTACAGATCCTAAAGGACACTAGAACCTGATGCTCTGATACCACCTGTGACACCCCGACTAATTAAATACCGGGTAGCTACTCCTTTATTAAATTAATACAAAATGCCAAGTTGGTCCAGTTAATAGCATCACTGTCGAAAACATTTTATTGTTACTAACCACCTAGTATTTAAAAAGTAAGTTGCCAAATTTTAATTTAGTCTGATTAACATGCAATAAAAGAAAAATGGAAGAACAACATAATCCACTCACCATAACGAAGTAATGAAATAACCAACAAATAATAATAAGTCCGGAGGAAAACTCCTCACAACAATCCCACAACTGAAAATAATAAGGCAAGTCTGAATCCTAAATTAATTACATGCCAGAGGTCTGAATAACTGAAATAAATGAAATGTCTCTAAAAGAAATGGGCGACATGCCCTACAACTGATAAATGCTGAATATAGAGTCAAGATAGATGAAGCGTCTACAAGCAAAGTCCTGTAACTTCCACAAACCGCTACAGCTCATCACCTGAATGAGAATCCTAAGCATGGTGTCCTTGTGGCTGGGCACCTAATATGGTTTTTACAAAGATAGATTTGAAAGCAAATGGGTCAGAGCCCGAAAGTGGAAATCATTTTAAAAACAGCAAGTGTTTTAATAACATTAAAACATTAAATGCAAAATACATGTTAGGACGTGCACTCACATGGAATTCTCACCTCTCGACTACATGTGCACTCCTAACGTACCGTACCCATCTAAATAACATACATATCTAACCAAACCGTAATAAGTTCTACCCCTTACTACTCGATTCCCATATTACATTCTAGCGTTATCAAATAAATAGAGGCTTTACTTAAACTCAGATTCTCAATTAGTAATACAATTCACTATCGGTTAACCCGTTATGTTTTCTCAAAACATTACCATAATTATTTTCACAATACCAACATGAAAGTTCCCATTAATTAAGTGTATATTATTCACGTCATAAATATACAATACAAGCACCCCGAGACTAAGCTGCGGTGCACACATACTCTGCTATCCATCCCGGTACATCACGTACATAAGCATCACGCATTCCGAATCTCTCAGGAATCGTTCTCAGATAATAGCAAATCACAATACAATGGAGGCGAACACAGTCACATCACATGGGTCACGCACATACCTGCGCTCCCACGATCAGCAGACTTATTAACATCCCAATAAGTCCTTCTCTGACCTATGTTCTCGAGGTACCAGTCTAAATCCGGGCAACACAAGGATTCGAGGGCCCTAAGCGAACGTAGACCTCCCGTGATAGCAAGTATGGTAGGTATGTCATACACATAAAATCATATACATATACTAAGTATGCACTCATCTTAGTAATCACCATAATTTATTTGTGGTAAACTTTTCATTCTCGTACCGACATATAATGCTACACAATTTATATGTTCCCGGTTAATATAATTATTTAGGCCGTCAATAGTTCTCGCATCGTAATAGACACTCACGTCCTAATTCATACTTCCCTTTGGTTCAAACTACACTTCTAGGTTTTACTCCTCATTATATCCCAACTATCCCAAATATCCCAAATATATAAATTAATCCACAAGGAAGTGTTATCTCTACGTATAAACAAGGTTATGGGACACTTGGAATCAAAACAGGCTAAAAAGCCTAAACTGTCAGCTCGTTAGAAGTCTCGTTCGAACGAGGCTGTTCGAACGAGAGTTCGTTCGAACGAAGTGGGCCTTCTAACGAGATCTCGTTCGAACGAAAGTCATCGAATGAACATCCCTCTCATTAGAAGTCAAACTGTCAACTCGTTAGAAGCTCGTTCGAACGATCTCGTTCGAACGACCTGGACAAGTCTTCTAACGAGAGGCCAGTTTCGAGCCCAGATTTCCTATTTTCGTTTTTCCAACTTTTCTTCAACTCTAATCTCTTTTAAACATCAATCCAACAATTGTACATGGGTTCTAATCAATCCTAAACATACTTAGGTCATATATTAACGTTTATATAGGGCCAATTCTTCCTAAACATCATTGAATCATCAAATCCCTTCATTTATCCCCAAATCATATGAACATGAACCCTAAAATTTTAAAGTCACCAATGGTCATAATTAAATCCGTTTTTGTTATGAACAAGGTGTATTTTCATCAGAATAATCCTCCTAACACAATTCTACATGCAATACTTTCATCAAAATATAAAGTTCTAATTCCAATTAATGGGTTTTTATCAAACTCCCAAGAACAATACAAATTCTGTCAATTTCCTACGCATGGAAGAAACATTCTTTGTAATGAATGAAATTAAACCACTTGCCTTATGTATATCTCTGATTTTGATGTCGATCTGATGAATAGTTCTCTCTCTCTGCAGAATTCTCCTCTCTTCTCTCTCTACAAGCCTTCTTCTCCAAAGTGACAATGGTGGCTAGGGTTTGCCTTAGGAACTCTTTTGGAACTAATTTCAATAACCTCCGTAGCCTATTAGGTTATTAGTGGGTTTAGTGGGTAATTTCCAAATCAGATATTAATTCCAAATTTTCGTGGGTTTTAATTCCCAAAAATCCAAAATTACCAAACTACCCTTATACGTTGCCGGTATGGCCTAAAAATGCCTCGGGACCCAAACTAAACCCCCGGCTAGTGTTTTCTGACTATCTCGACCCTTCCGGATGCGTTGGCGCACTCAAAACGACCATACGGTTAATAGAAATCAAATTCACTTTTTAATTAAATAATATTCCTGACGCGACTGTCACACGCGTCTCAACAAAATTTCCCGAATTGCCGTATATCAATCTCACGACAAATTTCATAATTCAATATTCATATAGCCATATATACTCAATAAAATCAAATACCAACTCGCATATCGCTAGTCTTTTTATCCGGATTAATTTTCAATTAATACACATTTAATTCAATTAATCCCATAATTAAATATCACAAAAATACGGGGTATTACAAGTATGTAATACCCCGTATTTTTATGCTAAATTAATTTGGGGATTTATTAAAGTTAATGTGAATGAATTATTTAATAAAAATCCGGAAATTAATTATGTTATAATTATTAACATGAAGAGAGTTAGTAATTATGGGAAATTTGTTGAATATTACTAATGAGTAAAGTAATATATTATATTGGTTATATGGAATGTCATGAGTGAGTTAAATGACAATTTCGGAAATTTAAGTCGGAACGTGCTCGTGTCGCGTCGGGACTAAATTTTGATAAATAAAAAGGGAATATTTTATAAGTTGCCTGTATGGTCGTTTTGAGTGTGCCAACGCGTCCGGAAGGGTCGAGATAGTTAGAAAAGTGTACCCGGGGGTGTAGTTTGGGTCTCGGGGCATTTTTAGGCCTAATTAGTACTCCGGGAGGGCATTTTAGTCATTTTACATATTTGGGTAATTAAACCCACGAAATTCAGCAACCTATATCAGCCATCTAGGTTAGTCATTTAGGGTTAGAATATTCAGAACCCTAGAACGGCCATTGGAGAAGAGAGGAGAGAGCCCTTAAGGCAATTCAAGGCCAAAAATTCACCGGTTTGCACCGCCGCCACCACCAACGCGTAGATCGCGAGAAGGGGAACGCAACCACACCAAAATCAGCCGCAATCCAGACTTCTGAAAATCCCAGGCAAGTGTTTATCTTGCTATTTTCATTGGTGCAATTTCCATATTAGTTTAGGAATGATTAGGGATGAAAAGTATGGAAGAAAACTCAAATTTTGATAGGAATTTGCATGTAGTAAAGACTTAAACCTTATTCTGGAAGTCTCTTGTGATGTAGAAAGATAACCCACGAAATTTTGGTGTAAATAAGAAGGAAATTCTGGGATTTAACAGATTAGAACCATGAGTTAGGGATTTTTAGGGTTCTTGAGTTTAAATGAATTATGGCATGTTAAATCCATGTTTAGTGATGTAAATTGATATGTTTTACGTTGAATATACCTGATATGATGATATAAGGTTAGTAGTATTAATTCTGGGATGATTGGAACTTGAAAATATGGATTTGGTGTAAATTTGGAGATGAAACCCGTAACTGCAATTCTGCAGATTTTCGCAGACCTGCTTGATCGATCGATCGAAGGTTCGATCGATCGAGCCCCAAACCTCGATCGATCGACCCCTCCTGCTAGACTCTTATTCCCCTTTGTAAATGATTTAAAAATCGAATTGTCGTGATATAATTCTTGGGCATTCTTAGTATAATGATTTGGGAGACATGGAGGACCAGTAGGGTGTATGAATGAATGTTGGGATCATTAATATTCGACGAGAATGGTATTTATGGGATATTTACTTTAGGGTTAGTAAATTGATATATTAAAGGGTGAGGGCCGTAAGAGAGTTACGTTGAAACGTAATAATGACACCTACTGAATTTTCTACTTGGAAGAATAAAGTCCACGAGTGTCACGAAATAAGTGAGAAAACCCTTCGAGGTAAGGTTAGAAATGAAACCTTATACGTAATACTAATACTGTGAAATTAAGAATAAATGTTGTAATTGTGGGTGACGAGAGGAACCTATATTAATATGATGAAAGTGGTATATTTATATGATTGTGTGTACATATATTATATACATGTGAAAAACATGCCGCGCTATTTGCTATCCTTGAGGTTACCGCGCTGGGACAGTCTTATCTCGATGGGACCTTTATGGGGGATATTGACTTGTACCCTAGAAGATAGATATCCTTGGTACAGGCTATCGAATCGATAGTTCAGACGGTCCTAAGAGACGCGAGTATGTGCCATCCTCTTAGAGACTTAGAATCTATGCTTCGCCTCGATATTGTTTGTGTATGTGTTAATACAATTCGAGAGTGATTCCGAATTTGTATTCCCCTTGATATGAGTGGTATGGGGTTTGGATAGTAGAAGTATGCACGCACCATAGTTTTATTTGGGGTGCTGTTATTTTATATATATTATACGAGTAGTTAATATATATATGAAATTTGGAAATTTGAAACTGCCTACTGTGATTTGATAAGTAGGACATGGTTGATGACTCAATTAGTAAATACTTGTTTTATGAAAGTATAATATGACACTGGGAAACTTTATAAATTAATAAAGCTAAAACGAGAGTTGTGCTGCAAATTGGAAGTATTCTTTTTAAACAATGATATTGTTCGGTTTTGAAATCTTATGAGTAAGTTAAGATAAGATAAATTATTGGGAAGGTTAGTATGATAAAATAATAAGATAAACCGTTGGGAAGGTTAGTACGATAGGCATGCACATTAGAAGAGAGGTGAGAATTTCTCAAGAGAGTGTCGCTCTAATATGTTGTTGCATTGGCCTGTATCAATTTAAATACTTGCTAAACGTATTTTAAATCAAACACACTTTCGGGCTCTGACCCGTTTCTCTCTCTCTCTCTCTCTCTCTCTCTCTCTCTCTCTTGTACATATATATGTATGTATTACAGGTGCCCAGCCACAGGGGCGTCTTGCTTAGGATCTCTTGGAAGGAACGCGCTGCAGCTTAGGTGGGAGTTGCAGGTCTTTTGAATAGACGACTTCGTTCATTCGGATCCACTCTTAGCACTTTCATTTAGTTGAGCATGTGTAGCTCTTTCCATTATTCCGTTGTTATTGGACATTTGTATTTCAGTTATTTCCAGAATGGTTACTATGGGTTTTATTCAGTGTGATTGTGTTACTTTATATTTCGCATGTTGACATTCGATTGACGAATGTTTTAAATTAATTGGACTATGTTGCAGATATTTAATGTGGTGTGATTCTTACTTATTGAATGTTGTTAATAAAATAAATGATTTTCTTTAAATAAAATTTGGGAAAGTATGTGTGAAAATGGTTTTGACACTTAGCTTAATTATTTAGGGTGTTAAATTGGAAAATTTATTTTATCGACAGTGATGCTGAGAATGAACCAACTGTTTACCTTGATTTAATTTAATAAAGGAGTGATCGCCCGGTATTTAATTAGGCGGGGTGTCACAGAAGAGTTGGTCAAACAGCTGAACGTGGGTTTCATTCGTGTGATTGAATATCCGACATGGCAAGACAACATAGTGCATGTGCAGAAATCAGGAGGAAAAGTTCGAATGTGTGTAGACTATGGGGACTTACACAAAGCCTCTCCAAAGGATGACTACTCGCTACCCAATATCGACATGATTGTGGATAACATAACCAGTCATGCTCTCAAGTCATTTGTCGATGAGTTTTCCGGGTACAACCAAATCAAAATTCACTCGGATCACTGAGAATAAACCCCGTTCATCACCCCATGGGGAACCTTTTGCTACACTGTTATGCCATTTGGTCTCAAGAATGTTGGGGCTACCTACCAGAGGGCGAACACAACCATCCTACACAATCTAATTCACAAAGAAGTTGAGGTCTATGTGGATGATATGATTATCAAATCCAAAACTAGGGAGGGTCGTGTTCCCGCTCTTTGAAAGTTCGTCGAATGATTGCGACAATATCAGATGAGACTCAATCCACAGAAATGTGTCTTCATCATTATAAAGGGAAAACTCTTGGGATTCATGGTCAGTTAGAAAGGGATAGAGGCATATCCTGCCAAGATAAAATCCATACTTGAGATGCCACCTCCCCAAATGGAAAAGGAAGTCTGTGGTTTCCTTAGGAAATTATAATACATCAGCCGGTTCATCAGCTAGCTAACCTCCATCTGTGAACCGATTTTTAAACTCCTCCGAAAGGATTCAACCAAAGTTTCGAATGAGGCCTTTTAAGAAGCTTTTGACTAAATCAAATAATATCTGACCCAACCTCCGGTACTCATTCCACCACAGCCTGGTCTCCCCTTGCTTTTATACCTAACCATAACTGACAATGCAACTGGAACTTTGCTAGACCAATACCTTGAGGAATCTCATAAAAAAACATCCATCTATTATGCCAGTCAAAAATTGGTTGGGTACGAAGTCAACTACACTGCTTTGGAAAAAGCATGCGTCGATCCTGTTTGGGTCACCCAAAAGTTACGACACTAAATGCTCGCCTTCCCCATCAAAATTGTATCCCGGATGGACCCCATCAAGTACGTTCTTGAAAAACCCGCCTTATCCAGCCAAATGGCATGATGGTTGATGCTCTTAGCGGAGTTTGATATCGTGTACGTCACACAGAAAGCCATGAAAGGAAGAGCCATCTTTGACTACCTCACTGACTACCCCACAGAAGAAGCTGATGACTAGATCTCCGGATTCCCAGATGAAAACATCCTCTACACCGCTCAAGATAATCTTCGATGGCAAATGTTCTTTAATGGAGTTGCCAATAAAAAGGGATATGGCATTAGGATACTTCTAATCACCTCAGATGACTCCCATACTCCCATCGCCATCAAATTGGATTTCCCCTGCACCAACAACATGACTAAATATGAGGCATGTATGTAGGCCTCAAAGTTGCTCTCAAGAAAGGTATTAAATGTTTAGATGTCCACGGGGATTCTTCCCTCATCATTGGTCAAGTGCTCAGAAAAAGGGAAGTCAAGGACGAGAAACTCCAACCCTTCCATCCCCACTTAGAAGAACTAGCCTCCTAATTCTAAGACATCACCTTCCATTACCTACCTCGAGCAAAGAATAACCTAGATGATGCCCTTGCTACCCTAGCCTCCATGGTCAACATGCCCGAAGGAATAACAATGGCCCCCTTCTTGGTCCAAAAGCAAGAGAAACTAACCCATTGCTACCACATTGAGATCATCACCAACGAAGAACCCGAGCTAGGAAATTACTGGTACTATGATATCTGGCACCTCCTCAAGAATGGTAAGTATCCCAAGGGTTCCAACAAGAAAGACCGGGTAACCCTTCGAAGACTGTCTGCCTAGTACATCATCTGTCACACAACACTATTTAAGATAAACTTCTTTGGAACCCATCTACACTGCATCGCAGGGGCTGACATTGAAGAGGTAATGAAGAAAATCCACAGCGGGGAATGCGGGCCCCACATGAATGGTCACATGCTTGCCAAGAATATCATGCGATAAGGCTACTACTGGACCACCATGATCGAGGATTGAACCACCTATGTCCGGAAATGCCTCAAATGCCAATAATTTTCCAACCTTCAACACTTGCCTCCCCGAGAATTATACAACATGACTTCTCCCTGGCCGTTCTCCACCTGGGGTATCGACATCATAGGGAAAGTTACACCCAAGGCCTTCAACGGGCATGAGTTCATCGTAGTTTCCATTGATTACTTCACCAAATGGGTCAAAGCCAAGTCATACGCAATCCTAAATGCCAAGAAAGTGGCCCAATTCATCAAGAAAAACATCATCTGTCGTTATGGGGTCCTACACGAGCTAGTGTCAGATAACGGGTTGCATTTAGAGGCAAAAATCACTGAAGTTATCAACGAGTATGGAATTCAGAGACACAAATCTTCTCCCTATCGACTTCAAACCAATGGTGCAGTCGAAACTGCCAACAAGAACCTCAAAGCCATCATCAGTAAGATGATCGAAAGCTGTCGAGATTGGGCTGACCGAATCCCTTACACCTTCTGGGGACACCGAACCTCAATCCAAACCTCTACTAGGGATACCCCTTACTCTCTAGTCTAAGTCATGGAAGCAGTCCTACCCGTGGAGCTAGAAATCCCTTCCCTTTGTGTCATTCTCAAAAGCTAAGTCAATGAGGAGGACTGGCATCAAATCCACCTCGACGAGCTATCACCCTTGGACAAGAGGAGATTAAAAGTGCTTTATCACATACAAGGGTACCATCGCCTAATAGTACGTTCATTCAATAAGAGAGTCAAGGACCGTGGTGTCCGAGAAGGGGATTCAGCCCTCAAAGAAATAGTAGAGCCCATCTGGGACCCAGAGGGAAATTCAAGCCCAATTGGAGCGGCCCATACATCATCAAGAAAATCTTGTCCGGCGGTGCTGCCATCCTCACCGACTTAGATGGAGAAGAGATGGCTCGTCCAGTCAACCTGGACCGTCTCAAGAAGTTCTACCCCTAGTCCGAAATCTCTGCGCGCTACGACTCTTCTCATCTCCTTTCTATTCTAAAAAAAATCTTCATTTCCCTCTACCCAGAACTACATGGGACTAATCCTCTACAAAAACCACTCTTAGAAAAATTAAATTTTTTTGAAAACCCTAGAGGTTCATTGGCAGCTCATACATCTTACATGAGCATGACCCTTTCTTCTTCACAAAAAAAACTATTCTTTTCTTATCTCCGAGAGCGGCAGTTCATTCTAACATATACTTGAACAAAAGGATTATGTATGCCTTAGCGATTGGTATAGATAATTTAAAATATAAAATTCATCAAAAGGCATAGCTGGATGATCAAAAACTTGTTTATTTCACTAATACGAGATTACAGTGCAATTACATAAGAAAAGTAACGGATAACTCCCTTCCCCCTACCTTCCTAGAAAGCCAAATAAAATCCCCAAGTTTATTCCCCATTACAAAACAAACTCTCAAAGATCCCTACCCACAGCAACCAGAGGAGCCCGCTCCATCGTCATCATCTACATCCTGGTGTCCCCAAGCTTCCCCTGCTTGAATAGAGTGTTGTAGACGCTCCATGGATTGATAAGCTCGAACCAGCCTCAGAAAAACTACCACACCTCCCTCCATGGTATCAGATAAAATAAGCCACCTTTATCCAGTCTCCACTGCCAATATCTTGCTGACCACTCTTCTCCATAACCACTTCATATAATCCCCAGGGATATGCCAAACTCTCCCATCAGACTAGGAGGGATGGGACGACGGATGACGACTCTCCCAGAAAGAGCCAAGTCGCATGCGTAGACGCTCTGTCAGATCTTCTACCAAAAAGAAATCCAGTGTTTGAGGTGGCACAATATGCTCCCAGCCAAATTGGCGTAGAAGCCGCCAAGGGAAATAGAAAGAGGCCTGCCTGAGACCAACCAGCCGAACATACGAGTATTCTCCCAGTTCCAGAATAGGCAGCAGCTATCCCCACCAAGCACTGAACAGTACAGATTTAAAGCCCATGCTCCACAAACCAGTTCTCCCAGCTCTCAATATCCAGACCAACACTGATGAAATGGCGTAAAAAGAAGTTAGGTATAGCCGATAAAGGATATTTCGGAGGAGTCACTAGGAAGAATCTTTCAGACAACCACATGAACAGCATCACAGGGTTTCCCCCCAAAAAGTCAGAACGATCTTCTCGCCAAGCATCGAGGCCATTCAGAGTCTCCGCCAGTATCACCGCCGTAGGATTGCGATGGTAGGACATACATGAAGTAATAACTCTAAGTTGTAGGTCCACCAGTAGCTCCCCGGTCACCAATGGCAATTTTTGAAACCAAGCCCAGAATGACGGCTCCAGCATATCCAGCATCACAAACCTCTTGCAAATGAATAGACTGCAGCATCGTCAGAACAGAAATCATTCCTCCAGTAACCAAGGATCTACCTACCAAGGGTGAGATGTGGAGAAGTCCAACCAACAGCTCTCGGGGAGATCGAGAAAATTCAGGCATAGCAGCTACCACGCTAGGATTTACTCCCAACATGGAAGAAAATTCCTCATAAGTGACACAGACTTCTTCTAAGAAAAAGCGGAATACATGGTCTTCGAGATACCAAAATTGTACCGCGGCCATCAGTATGTTCCACTTTATGGTCCGATTACGCC
The DNA here is from genome assembly GCA_949130495.1 of Sambucus nigra. Taxonomy (NCBI): domain Eukaryota; kingdom Viridiplantae; phylum Streptophyta; class Magnoliopsida; order Dipsacales; family Adoxaceae; genus Sambucus; species Sambucus nigra. Next base: position 212,977,963 of record OX422214.1, on the reverse strand, counting down.
ATAAAGAGACTCGACGCATGTTAAAAGCATCATAGTTGACATTGTAGCAGCACATTGCCTCCAAAGTCTCGAGGTAGTTGGCAAACTCAACACTACCAGGGAGATACATCTCACAGAATAAGAAAGATAGGATGTGAGAGTGTGATGAAAAGACTCCACTCTTACCCCTTTTTATACTTGAAAACCCTCACTAAAGACATAACCCCTGCAAAAATCGGAGGAAATCCTTCCCCACAAGGTACTAAAGGCTGAAGAGAGTACCAATTAAAGATTTGAATTGATGGGACTAGACTGACCTGCCGATAGGCAGGACAAGGGTCTTGCCGATCGACAACCTCCCCCCCCCCCCCCATTTTTGGAAATTTTCCTTTTTCCTCTTTTGTCAAAATCAGAGAACTCAATAAAAATAAATTGATATTCTCAAACAGAACTTTAAAAATCCCCCTTCCATCTCTATATAATTTCTCATTATGAATAAAACTTCCTTTCAAAACTTCCAAAAATGTTTCTTTTTACGGTCTCAGCAGCAAAGTAAAAAGCGCATATGCATGCATTCATTCATCCATCATTAAACAGAAGATAATAAAAAAATTCCATTACATTGCATAGATGTGTTTTTGTGTTACATTATTTTGCAGGAAAATAAAGAAAAACAAAAACAATGGGACTCATTCCGAACCCACATTCATTCTCTCTCTCTCTCTCTCTCTCTCTCTCTCTCTCTCTCTCTCTCTCTCTTTCTCTCTCTCACTTACCCTTCCCCCTCTCTCTCCTAAGAGGTTCCATCCCTGTGACGTGCTCCCTTTACCCTACGGTGAGATGACGCACCACCACTACTTAAACCAGACTCTCCCTGGATGAGGTAGAAGGCACCAAGCAAAAAGGAATAGGAACTTCATCCCGAACATGGGTAGTCACTGAAGATATTCAGTCCCTAATATCCCTCAGCCAAGTGGTGGACACCCAGACTTGCTGCAAGAAAAAGAAAAATCAGTATCAAGAAGAAAAGATCAAAAGAAACCAAAAAGAAGAAAAAGAGAAGAATAAAATATATACCAAAGGACGAAAAACCTCCTCTGTCAATCCCAACTCCTCGGGGTCCATCTTATGAGGACGATGGAACATAGGCACTATCCCTCCATCATCCCACCGGATGTTGTATGAAGGAGTATGCAATTGCACAAAGGGGACCTCCGAAGTCACCACCACCGCAGATGTCGATAGACCGCCACCGTTGTAGGAAGACCCCACTGGCCGACTCAAACTCGCAAGAGGGAAGGGTGGTGCATCATATATGTTGGGCCCCATCAGCCAACTTGTCACAAAGTCCATATAATCATATGGCACAGCCATATCGGTGTACAGTAGATAGGACTCGTCGATCATTGTCGCAATCCTCGCATCCTCTGGTAGCAGTCGCTCCCACCTCATAGACATAGGTGGCCTCGTAGGTGGCACCACCACCTCCTCCTCAGCAATCTGTCAGACCACCTTCTCCCTGAGATACCAAGAGTATCCAAACTCATAAGCCGTCAATCTCCTCATCTGCGCATTCACTCTAGTCAACCTCGTGTCCTGAACGGTCATCCCCTAAGGGTAAAAAGTCACCTGAAAAATTGCCAACAGATATAAGTCAAATATAATATCAGAGCACACAAAGGTTTTAGGCTAAAAAAGGAAAAATCTTACCCTATCATTGGTCAGGACATTCAAGACCTGACACACCGCCTCTAGAGAGAGATACCTACTCGACTAACGATTGGCCTTCTGCCATTGATACAATCGGAAAAATCTCCAACGGTCTTGTCCTTCAAAGCAATCACCTGGGTATTACACCCAATCACCTCATAAAACCACGTCTACTAAAGACAAAAATTCACACAAAAAAAAAGACGCGTAAGGAAAATGCGAATGCATGAAAGGAAAATGAGCCAATTAAAAAATACCTGATGAAGATACGTGGCTTGAGTGAAAGACTGCCGGTAGCATCGACTGAATGCATCCATAGAAAAATAAAGGGTGGCCAAAGTCAGGATCCCGCAATCAAATAGAGGGATGTTCGAAAAAATCCACACGTATGGTAAGAACCACAAGTGGACAACGTCGCGGCTCGACGCCACCAGAAATACCCCCAACACCAGCAAAATAAACAACCGGGCCATCTGCCTCACCTGCAGCCCATCCTCCACATCAATCACCCCACCCAATAAAACATCCCTCAGCAGGGATAGACGGATGGAGCCCCCAGATACTATCCTCCCAACATCACCTAGCGCTTCCTGCACCGCCTCTGGCCTCACCCGTAAAGAGCGATCCAGCTCTATTTGCTCTCCATCACAATCCAGCCCCAGCAGCTACTGTACATCTATGGGAGTCACAGTCATCTCCCCAAAACCAAAATGGAAGGTGTGAGTAGTGTCCCACCACCTCTCCCCCAGAGCGCATAAAACGGTGGTCTAACGAGGCATCTCATATAGCACATACGCCAACCTCCCAAAGCCTGCTGATGATACCACCCAACGCACCACAAGTGGAAGATGCTCGCAGGAATCCTTAAGCCTCGTCGTCCTGTGGGCACGCATAGTCGACAAAGAAACATTATACTGCCAAAAGAAAAACCTTGTAAAAATTCAAGAAAAAAGGAAAATCACAGAAAATGAATGCCAAAAGTCATTTTACTTACATAACTGCCAGGGTTCATCACCCTCGAAGAGCGATGAAGCGATGGCTGCCGCAGGAAAGTCTGCTCATCTGCAACCGGATCGAATGCATCAAAAGAGTTCTCACTCCCCAAAGAAAGAGGCGCCCTAGCCCTCCACTCCACATTCGCCTAGTTGTCAATAGCCAACCACTCTCGGTGTACTACAATGCTCACAAAAGCGGCCATTTTTTAGACTGCGGAATGCTAGAACGATTCGAAGAAGAAAATCGCAAAAAGAAAGAAGGTAAGAAGCTGTGAAAAATGAGGGGAACCCGCTCCCTTTTTATAGGATGCCAAGGGTCATGCATATCAGTACTGCACCCCCACCTATCGATTGGCACTGACCCTTTGCCTTCTCGAGGCAGTCCAAAAGTCCGTGCCACTACCGAATGGCACCCGCTACACCATGCCGACCAGCACCCCCCTCAAATTTTTGTACAGAAAACCCTAAAAAATCCTCAGAAAATTCCTAAAAATCTCGAAGGGGATTTAGAACATTTTCACCAATAAAATTTCACACTCCCTTAAGCAAAACCCCTATTTCCCCAGTGGAACTCTCGAAAGCCAAGTAAATATCCTCTTGGCAACGTCCCCATGGGATCTCTAAAGTACCCCAAAGGTCTCAACTTTCCCCGAGAAAATCATGGACCACCTAATCTCTTCCCCAGGGGAATTTATAGCATCAAACTGGCTATTACATGGAAAAATCTCCAAAAGATACGAGTATTTCCCCAACTCAAATCAAAATCATGAGGTAATTTTCTCGATAGATTTCCCCACGAACTTCTCAATTTAAGCCCTCAGAATTGGCTTCGACCCGTAGAATTGGTCATCTCAACTTAAGCCCTTAGAATTGGCTTCGACCCACAGAATTGGTCATCTCAACTTAAGCCCTCAGAATTGGTTCGACCTACAGAATTGGTCATCTCAACTTAAGCCCACAGAATTGGTCATCTCAATTTAAGCCCTCATAATTGGCTTCGACCCGCAGAATTGGTCATCTCAACTTAAGCCCTCAGAATTGGCTTCGACCCGCAGAATTGGTCATCTCAACTTAAGCCCTCAGAATTGGGTTCGACCCGTAAAATTGGTCATCTTATCTTGAAGCCCGCAGAATTGGCTTCGACCCGCAGAATTGGTCATCTCAATTTAAGCCCTTAGAATTGGCTTCGACCCACAGAATTGGTCATCTCAAGTTAAGCCCTCAGAATTGGCTTCGACCCGCAGAATTGGTCATCTCAATTTAAGCCCTCAGAATTGGCTTCGACTAGTAGAATTGGTTATCTCAATTTAAGCCCTTGAAATTGGCTTTGACCCATAGAATCGGTCATCAACTTAATCCCTCATAATTGGATTCGACCCACAGAATTGGTCATCTCATCTTCAAGCCCTCAGAATTGGCTTCGACCCGTAGAAGTGGTCATCTCAATTTAAGCCCCCAGAATTGGTCATCTCAATTTAAGCCCCCAGAATTGGTCATCTAAATTTAAGCCCTCAGAATTGGCTTCGACCCAAAGAATTGGTCACCCTCATCTTCAAGCCCTTAGAATTGGCTTCGACCCGCAGAATCGGTCACCCTCATTCAATCCCTCAGAATCGGCCTCGACCCTCTGAATTGGTCACCCTCACCCTTAAGTTCTCAGAATCGACGTCTTTTAAAGGCATCATGTGGAGTCTATTCGACGGCTATCATTTGTTCCAAACTCACCCATCGAGGGGCACTGTAGACACCCCATTCTAACACCCCCTAACCTCTCCGCCGACCTAGAGGCCATTGGGCACTCCCAGGCTCCGTTTGACCAAAAGTTAAACTCTTCGACTCAACCGAGACTGAATTAATCTTCAAAGGGCACTGAATCCCCTTTCCAACGGTCTATCCCATGCGCCATTCTGACTTACGGTGCGTACGAACAACCCGTTTTCCCCTAAAACTTGATCAGGAGGTCACCGAACGCTCCCAGGATCCGTTTGACCAGAGTTAACTCTTCAGCTCGATCAATACTGAATGAATCTTTGAAGGGTACTGAAACCCCTTTCCAACAGTCCACCCTGTGCACGATTCTGACTTACGTACAGACGAATGATCAGTTTTACTCCGAAAGGTCATCGAACACTTTAAGGCCCCGGTTGATAAAACTCAACTCCCCGAACTAAGTCAAGCTCTTTGGAATGTCAAAGTAAATCTCCTAGACTTTACAACGGTCTGTCGCATGCATGATTCTGACTTACCATGCGGACAAAACGATCTGTTTGCATCCGACGATTCCCCGTCTAAAGGACTGACGAACGCATTCGAGCCAAATTTGACCCAAAGTCAACTTCTGAACTCGGGAGTAGTCCAAAATAATTTTGAAGTTATCTAAAGTACCTTTCCAATGGTTTTATCATGCACGATTAGGATCAACGATTTGCGCTTTACGAATGATTTTTCGAATGAACCTGAAAGACACTGCTAAACGACAGGTTCCAAACCCTACCTATCGGCAGTGTGCCTAAACACACATGCCGATTGGCAGGACCAGGGTTATGCTGATCGGCAATGACCTAGGCCTATAAAAATTAGGGCCTAACCTCATTGCAAAAAGGGGAAGATCTAAAATCCATCACTCTCAGCGAGCTCAGAAAACCCCTCTCAAAGTCAGCATGATTTTCACATCCAAATCCCTTTCCAACCTTCACTTTTCATCATCCTTTTCATCAAATTTGGTGAATTAACCACCCTTCATCATCATCCAAGTACAAGGGCTGCTCTCCAAATCTAAGATCAAGCTCAAGATCTTCAAGAAGGTCCAACTTTCTCAACTCTCTCTTTAAATTCTCCAAAATTCGCATTAATTTGTTTTATTACATAGCATTTTTATTCTCTCATCTCACATATCCTATTATACTTTTTATCTAGTATTATTTCACATCTTTTATTTTCATATAAATAAAATCCAAAAAACAAGAAAAACTCATAAATTCCAAACGGGAATTATCACACTTTTCTCACAACTAAAACACTTTTTTACACACACACACACACATATAAAAGAGGTCCTCGGTTGGATTTATGGGAAAAATCCCACCCCTTATTTTGTGTACGAACTATGTGGACTTTGATGCCTCTATAGTCTACGTAGGTATCTCGGGGTAAAACCCAAGGCTCGAGTCCTATTCCTACTTTTCTCCCACTTTCTATTTTTCTAATTTTTTTAACTTATTTCTTTTAGAATCTATATATTTACATATGCGTATATTTGTGCTTAGTGGCGTATTATTCCATATGTGTTATCGTTCCATTATAACGATCAACGCAAGGATAATCGCACAAATCCTATTTTATAATATTATTTTTTAGGAACATTCCTATGGATGATTCGCTTTATCTCTTCCATGATACAAGTCGATGATTACTATCTCCACTACATATACACATGCACACATATCACGGGGAAATAAAGGAAAATAGTAATATCCCATGAGAGATCGTAAGGGCGTAATTGGTGCCTAACACCTTCCTATTTCGTAACTTAGCCTCCGGACCCTTTTCGAATCATTTTGGTTTCATATGTATCACTATGTCTTTGGATGATGTCTTTCGGGAAAGCTCCCTTTTCTTTTATCTGTTTTAAGTAAAATAGACTGGCGACTCAATCTCTCTACATTTTTCACCTCATCATCGACGTCGATCGAAGCGATCCCGAGAGGGATGTTCGGGACCAAGATCCTATCGACGTTGAAGACGCCCCTCTTCTTCATCCCTCCCACCGTGAGGATTGGGGGATGACCGCAGATGTCAATATATTTTTCCAATTTGATAAAAGCAATTTCAGTCATCCAATTTATGTAACAAAAAGGTTAATATACAACTAACATTTTGATTGCATTTAAATAATAGAACCGAATAAGCCGTCAGTTAATAGACTGATACAAAAAGGTCACACCAAATTTAATAGTAGCGATGAGATATAAAGTTGGGAAACATGCCCGAATGTAATTGACGAATAATAACTAAAATATCCAAAAAGAGTTTGACGTGTCTAATACAAAAATCCTATAACATTCGCAAAATGTTGTAGCTGCTGGAACACTGGAATGGAAAGTCATAACGGGAGGCCATGCGGCAGGACACCTGGACATAAACAATAACCACACAAGGAGAACAAAATATAAATGGGTCAGGGCCTAGTTTGATATGATTTACAAGTGAATAAAATGCATAACATCTATGAAAGATAATTTCATGAACAAGTTAGATTCGCTCTTCACTTGAAGACCTCTCTTCTAAAGTGAACATCCAAATGTGTACAATTCAGTTTTAAGTTAAGCTACCCGACTAATTAAAAAGAATAACCTAACTCTATCCAATATATCTGGTTTACCGATTTATCATTTCTCCTAACAAGTCAATTAATTAATAATGATCACATATAATCAGAGTTGATTCAAAATTACATTTAATCATTTTCGTTAAAACACAATTTGAATGAGAACAGTTATATTTATACAATAACATTTCTAAGACCATCCTTTCGGGAATTACCCCACAGGATGCATTCCCTAATTGCTATCATCTTCCAGGGCCTATAGTTTCATGACCACCTGGGAAACCTTAAATCACAACACATGGGAATCGGCTATATACCTTCGACAGTGAGGCATAACCATACCCAGAATTACTTCACTTCTAATAAACAATCACGAAATGTAACAACTGGTGCTATAGACTGAGGACTATACTCTCCCTGGGTTACTAGATAGGGGATTCACTTATTTCCCGTAACTTCCCTTATGATAGCATTTAGAGAGGTATGTACACATATGCCATAGTCATAAGATATATTAGTTTAAACACACAATTCTTATTTCCGAAACCATATGTGCATAATGAAATTAAGCTACAAGGTATAAACACTTCCATACTAGCCCCCAAAACTCAAAACAACACTAATCGACCCTACACTAGTCCTACAACCATTTACTTAATGAAATGAGGCACTGTGAACTCGTAACTAATCCTCAATATAAGCCCGGACACCCCCTTACTATCCTAAGGAATCACTCCCCTTATGTGAGATCATAATAAGCTATAATACATCATATGAGAAGGTCCTTAAGCCTTAAACCCAAGAGAAAAGGAGTGGAAACAATGTTAGAAAAATTTGGTAAGACAGCACTATTACCGAATCGATTCGCCCTAGCCAAATCGATTCGCCCTTGGAAGAAAATTGATTCACCCTAGTCGAATCGATTCGGTCGAGAAAACCAAACTTTCTGCTAAGTTGAGGAATTGATTCAGCCTACCCAAATTGATTCGCTAACTCACACCTGTAGCCTACCATTTTATCGAATCGATTCGCCAGGAGAAAATCGATTCACATGGGTCGGACAACCCAGTTTTGGCTACGGGTTTATATGAACCCTAAATCCCCAAAACCCTTTTTCTTCCATCTAAACCCAACATCATCAACCAATATCATATACAAATCATTCCTACATAATAACCCACCATTATGAACCCCTCAAATCATGTTTATATCATATACCTAAGGGTTTAAACATCAAAATCTCCGAAATCCCCAAATGATTCAACTCAAGAACACTAACAATTCATATAATTTATTCACACACAATCATACATTTATGCAAGTTAGAAAACTTACCTCAAGATTGAAGTCTCAAATTTCTCCTCATTGATACGATTCAAAGCTCAAATCATCAGTCTCCCTATTTTCTCTTCTTTCTCTCAAGATCTTATCCTCTCTTTCTCTTTCTCTTTCTAGGTTAAACACAAATGAGCTTTACTTACTCTTGCAAGACTAAATACCAAAAATAGCTCAAACACACTTAATTCCAACATTAAATGCTACTACATACTTAAAATGACTCGTAACATCATATATAAGTCGTAACTAGCCAAAAGTACCCCGAAACCCAAAAACACACCCGACACTAATTTTGACTATCTCATCCGTTCCCGGACTAACCGTGCCCTCTGAACTAACATTCGAGATATTGTTTATAATTTCCTATCCTAACGTCATATTACCTTTCTTAAATATTCCACTTAGGATATAAGCCATAACCGTCGCTTTAAAGTGCAACGATGCAACATAACATAATATAACACTATTTACATTCATGTAACAGTAAATATGCAATAATCTTAAATATTAACTCTTAAATCATACAAATTAATATTTAATTCACCTTTCATTTATTTTAAATGACTAATTCACATGGCAACTTATATAAAAATAGTTACTCAAAAGTAAGGGGTGTTACATTAAGCTATCATAATTAAAGCCATAATAAAATTGCAAGAATCAATACAAGTGTTGTGTCTCATAAATAATCTTAACAAAATTCCTCCCACAAAAATACAATTCTTGGGTCTCAAATATAAATAAAACACCCAAATAATATTCTAAACTGGCTCTCTCAAATTCTCTCCCAAAATAATGAGCCAAAGTGTCCTATTTATAGGTTTAGGAGTGTGGTGTTTGAGTTGGTGTAAAACACATATTTTAATTGGTAAAAATGAACTATAAAATTCATAACCAATTTTCAGGAAATCTGAATAAGAGTCTTCTTTTGTTGGGTTTAGAAATCATCCTCATCTTTAAAGATTTTGACAGAATCAAGAGTTTGATAACTTCGAATAACGTGGTAATTAACTGATGACTAGTTGATGGCATGGCGCCTATTGACTGGGCGGATGATGTGGTGTAGACTGCCAAGTGGACTGCTGGACCAATGACTGGGCAGATGACATATGCTTCCTTTTAAAAAAATTAATATGGATGCCAAGGTTCGAATTCCAGACCTCCTTCCAGGAGTCCCATGCGCACAACCAATAGGCTAAGAAGCCTTCTTACTGTATAAACTTCTTTAGTAAAATATATACCACTCTAATTTCTGAAATTCCTTTCTTATGCTTTGACCTCAAGAATTTTTTTTCTGTCAATTCTTCCTGCGATCTTTATACCTTCACCAAGTGATCTCGGATCTTCACCAAACTTCAGAGGTCCTTGCAAAAATATAAAATAGCTTATATTAATTCAATTTCAGCCCCAAACAATTTAGAAAATTACCAATTTATCCTTATTTGCATTTTTGACCTCGAAATTCATAACTATTCTGTTCTAACTACGAACTCGACCAAATTTCAGGGATAACTTCATTTTGTTTATATAAGCATTTAAAAATTATTTTCAGGCCCATAAAGTATCTGAAATTATTATTTCACCCCTAGAGTTACTAAAATTACATTTTTAACTTGAAATTTATTTAAACTTGCATTTTTCTTTTATTTTATGAAACCGACTCTAAGAGATCATTATTTATGATACACTTGGCCTAACAAGGCCAAGATTTGGCCATAATTCATACAAAATAATTCACTCATTAAATACCCCAAAATCTAAACTTTGCTAGTCCTCGAGCAAAACTAAAATTTTAAAATCTCACTTTTTTTCGTAGGAATCACGATTGTACTCAGCATGTGCAACAAGACTTTAAACCATAGGTTACCCTAGTGGACGAGTTTTGTCTCGTGAGGGTTTGCAGTGAATATACCCACAAAACTCAAAAAACATGACTCAATACAAAAGACTCAAAAGTAATATAACCAAGTTTGAATGAAAACTTTATAAATATAGTGGAACTTCATTTTTCAATCTTAACTTATCGTTTGTGTGTGCATAGCCAATATGACCGTCCATTTCAAAAGATTTGATTGTTACATTTCTTATCGGGAAGTTTGTTTTTATTTCAAAATCTCATGGTATGCACTCACAATCGAACACTCGGGAATGGGTTATTTTCTCTCGGTATATGTGAATAAAAGAGTAAATTTAGGTGAGCAAATTTTACATATACGTGATGAAAAATGGACTTTTTATAATGGATGAATATGATCTCATAAATGGAAAATCGATTACTTTTTGAAAACGTTAAATCACACTATAGATCTTATTCATCTTCTCTCCACACTATAACGAATTTCCCTTGAGATCGATTAGGACTTTATTTGGTTGTATTATAGGATCAGATTTTGGCTAGAAAAAAAGACTTTGGAGTTCAAAATTTATGAGAATATATAGATTTTTTGGTATTTTGACTATTACGCACTTTTCTTCTAACCTCCATTTTTCTTTTCTCTTTCCTTTTTCTTGTCAAAGTCACATTTTTCATCTCTTATTTTTTCTTTCTTTCTTCCCTTTTCTTTGACCACGTCATTCTTTTGCAAACTTATTCTTCTTTCATTTTTTGGCCTTTTTCATTACCTTAGTATTCTCATAAAATGGGTATGGCTTCTTTTTATGGACTTCAAACTCCCAGTTGGATTGGATAGGATAATGGGTTTTCAATAAAAGGCTTTTTTTTTTTTTGGCTCAAATGGGCTTGCAACGAAATTATGTAAAAAGGGTGGATTTAGGCTTAATTTTGGGCATTCAAACGATGGTCAAATCTTATTTCTCAAGATTCGTTAAATTTATTTGTGTCTCAAGATGACTTACTAAGACTTCTAATGCTTAATATTCAAATTTTGACTTTTTTTTTGTTTTCAATAATCGAACAAAACAAAAAAATTGAGATCATCAATGAATTAATCACTGAAGGAAAGTTTGAGTTATTTTAACTCGGATTGATTTAAATCTCTCGAAAATGATGAATGGTACATAAATATTACTAGGCTAAAATCGTCACATTTATTCGTTAAGCATATTAACTTTTACCTCAATATCCATTTTCGATCATATTATAAGGCTAGAGTGTAAAATTTCATAAGTTGAGAGATCCATGAATTAATTTTATATTAAGAAATCATTTCAAAACCCAATTACATTGAAAATCTTTTTTGAATTTTTAACATTTTTATATTTATTTTTTTGCAAAGCGGAGAAAAATGAGCTCAATACCCCCAAACCTAATTTCTACATTGTCCTCAATGTTCAAGACAAAAATTGCAAAAGGTGGGAATGATATGAAAGATATTACTGTAATGAGGGAATTTTTCCAAAACGCAATTCCTGCAAAACAAAAACTATGATACAACAACACTGACCCAATTTCATGTTCACTCATGGTATGTAGGGTCTTGGAGGAGAATGTCCTCCACTTCCCTATCTCGCAATTCCAGATATGGCTTCAACATTTGAGCATTAACTTTGAAATTTTCACCATTTTTAGGATTCTCTATCTTTTACTGCTTGTCGGTAGACTATCCTCACAAAAAAGGGACCAGACCATTTAGACCTAAACTTACTAGGAAAGAGATGCAACCTACAATTGTATAAGTGAATTTTTTGTCCAGGATCGAATGAATTCCATAGGATGGACTTGTCATGGAACATTTTTGTTTTCTCTTTATACAATTTTTCATTTTCGTACACATCATTCTTAATCTCTTCTAACTCATTTACATACAATTTTACGACCTCTCCTGCAGCAGGCAAATCGAAATTGAAGATCTTAATGGCCCAATAGGCCTTATGTTCTAACTCTACCGGAAGGTGACAGGATTTTTCATAGACAAGCCTATATAGGGACATACCAAGTGGTGTTTTATAGCCAATGCGATAAGCCCATAATGCATCCAACAACCTTAAAGACTAATCCTTTCGGTTTGGATTCACTATTTTCTCGATGATTTGCTTGATTTGCGTATTGGAAACTTCTACTTGACCGCTGCTTTGAGGGTGATAAGAACATCCTACTTTTTACATGACCGAATAATTTTTCGTGAGACTCTAGAATGATCGATTATAGAAATGGGTTCCCTTATCGCTAATGATGGCTCGAGGCGTACCGAAATGAGAGAAAATATTTTGTCAAGTGAATTTGACTACCACTTGGAGGTCATTCATCCTAATAAGTATGGCTTCTAGCCACTTAGATACATAATCAATCGCAAAAAAGGATGTAGAGATTCCCATAGGAATTTGGGAATGGACCCATAAAATCAATGCCCCAACAATCAAAAACCTCGATAATCATAATGGGATTTAAGGGCATCATATTCCTATGTGTGATCTTTCCTAATTGTTGGCAACAGTCACAACTCCTTTGTAATCGTTCAAGTCACGAAAAATGGTGGGCCAATAGAATCCACACTATAAAATCTTTAATGCGGTCTTTTTAGCACGGAAATGACCTCCACATGATTGGTCATGGCATAAAGAGATTACACTTTGAATCTCGTGATCAGATACACATTTTTAAATAATTTGATCGGGATAATACTTGAAAAGATACGGGTCTTCCCAAAAGAAATGTTTTTCTTCCTTTAAAAATTTGGAACGATCTTTTTTAGGCCAATGCAGAGGCATTTCACCCATCATAAAATAATTCACAATATTGGTGAACCAAGGAAGTTAGAGATAAGCATCAGTTACTCGTCAGGAAAGGACTCATTTAGTGGCAACAAGTTATCAGATGATTCAACGGTTAACCTAGATAAGTGATCACCCAATACATTCTCACACCCTTTCTTATCCCGAATTTTAAGATCAAACTCTTACAGTAATAGGATCCACCTAAGGAGACGGGCCTTAGCATCCTTTTTAGAAAAAAATTATCATAGGGCTGAGTGATCGGTGAAAATGACAACTTTGGATCCTATCAAGTAAGACCCAAACTTCTTAAGAACAAAAAAAATAGCGAGGAACTCTTTTCTAGTCGTGGAATAGTTCAATTTGGCATCATTAAGAGTCCTACTGGCATAGTAGATGACGTGAGGAAGTTTCTCATTACGCTGACCTAAAACTGCACCTATGGCATAGTCGAAAGCATCACACATGATCTGAAACGGATGACTTCAGTCAGGGGGTCTCATAATAGGTATAGAGGTCAATTCCTTCTTTAGCCTTTCAAAGGCTTGAAGGCATTCATCAGTGAAATCGAAGGGTGTGTCCTTGGCAAGAAGATTGCACAAGGGTCGAGAGATTTTACTAAAATCTTTAATAAATCTCTGATAGAAACTGGCGTGCCCTAAGAATGACTGAATATCATGCACAGTTTGAGGGGGTGGGAGATTAGAAATGAAATTTATTTAGCTTTATCTACCTCGATACCCTTTTCAGAAATGATGTGACCTAACACTATGCCTTGTTTGACCATGAAGTGACACTTTTCCCAATTAAGCACAAGGTTCTTTTCCTTACACCTCTTCAGAATGAGGTTGAGGTGATGGAGGCACTCATCAAAACTAAACCTAAATAAAGAAAAATCATCCAGAAAAACTTCGAGAAAATTCTACACCATATTCGAAAAGATACTCATTATGCACTGCTCAAAGGTAGCGGGTGCATTACATAACCCAAAGGGCATGCATTAATAAGCAAAAGTACCATATGGACAAGTGAAATTGGTTCTCTCTTGATCTTTGGGAGCGATGGAAATTTATTTGTATCCAGAATAACCGTTGAAAAAATAGTAATATAGATAGCCGGCTAATCTCTCTAGAATTTGGTCTATGAAAGGAAAAGTAAAGTGATACTTTATTATAATGGCGTTCACCTTCCTATAATCAATATAAACTCGTCAACCGATTTGAATCCTAGTGGGTACTAACTCATCATCGTTGTTTTTCACCACTGTAACACTGGATTTCTTCAGGACAACTTAAACGGGACTGACCCATTGACTATTAGAGATGGGATAAATGATACCCGTATCGAGCAATTTTAGCACCTCGGCTCGGACTAGCTATTTCATATTGGGATTAAGTCTACGTTGTACTTCATAGGAATTTTTAGCATCGTCTTCTAAGTGTATCCTATGCATGCACACCGAGGGACTTATCTCCTTAATGTCATTTATGGTCCATCCTATGGCTTCCTTTTATTCCTTGAGAATATGAAATACTTTACCTTCCTGTTCTTTATCCAAGTCAGATGCGATGATAACAGACAAGTACTCAAAAGTTCCTAAGAACCTATACTCGAGCATTATAGGCAGTGGATTCAATTCAAGCTCGGGAGCTTTCTCAATCGAGGGTGTAATAGGTGATGTGGAAAATGAGAGGGGCTCGGGCTTAAACTTCTAACTTCCTACTTCCATGATGGGGGCGGAGTCGAGGAGGGCATTGAATTATTCTATTGACTCTTCGACATAATATTCGTACCTAAAAAATGCAAGACATGTTGCTAAAGGGTCATCATTATAGGTTTGCTCGAAAGTCTCTTGGACGATACTATCAATCATGTCGACATCCACGGGTTCATCATCATCGGGTGGTTGTTTGGACAATTTGAACATGTTAAGGTCCATAGTCATGTTCCCAAAGGATAGGTTCAATTGGCCTTACGACACCTAATGGAGCCATCAAATGTGGCGAGGAAAGGACGATAAAAAATAATAGGGATTTGTGCAATAGGATTTTGCATTTATTGGGTATACAAGACAACAACGTTGAAAGGAAATATAAAGACACCCACTTTAATTAGGATATACTCAATAATACATCTCGAGATTTTCACAGAACGGTCGACTAAGGACAGGGTAATCTTAGTCAGTTTCAACTCCTCCAAACCTAGTTTCTCGTACACAGTGTACGGAAAAAGGTTCACACTTACTCCTAAATCTAAAAGGGCTTTCTCAATGAGTTGCTCCCCTATCTTAATAGAGATCATTGAAGTATCGGGGTCCTTATACTTGATGGGAGTTTGATAAGAAATGATCGAGATTGCTTGCTCGGTGAGAAAAAATTTGTTGGGTACGTTGGTTCCTCTCTTGAAGGTACAAAGGTCCTTTAGAAATTTGGGGTAGGACGGCACTTATTGAATAGCATCAAGCAGTGGAATATTGATTTGTATTTGGTTGAATACTTCAAACATTTTATCAACTTGTGCCTTTTTATTTTGGGGCACCAACCATTGGGAAATGAAGTTTATAGGATATAGGTCTCTATAGATAGCTCATAAGGTGAGGGTAAGGAGGAAGTTGGATCCACGGGTGGATCTTATTTATCCATATATTTCTCGAATTCACTTTCGGTAGGTGGTGAAACATTTTTCTCTACTTCCTTGTCTGACCTAAGCGTGATGACGTCTTTTGCATGCTCTTGGGTGTGTGACGTGCTCGTGTCGTCTTGGATAAAAAAATGACCCCTATGCATGTTACCCTTTGGATTGGGTTCAGGCTGACTCTAGAATGTTCCCTTGATCCTCTCACTCAACACGCAAGGTAGTTGGCTCATTTGAATCTCGAGTTTAGTAATGGATTGAGTGTTTGCATGCACGCTTTGCTGGGTGGATTGGAGGACATTTTGAGTGGTTTGCTGTAATTGAAGGGTACTTTGGGCAAGAAGGATCATCGAATCCTCTAAAGATTAGATCTTTTGGGATGAGTGATACGATGGTGCGATGGAATTCTTTTGGTACCGGAAGATTTACCTCCACTTCCATGGTATTGACCCTTGAACAATGAAAGATTGCGGTGGTCTCGCCACCCCGATTTGTACGCATTGGAATATGGGTCATACTTTGGCCTATTTTGGCAAAGGGCATTGGCTTGCTCGATGAGTGCCTTGTGGGCCTGAAGGGCGGGGAAATTCTCGACTAAGTGGTCAAATGCATCGCAAAGTATACACATAGGGGAACCTACATGTTGAACGACCGCAGGTGAGGTTCGATTACCCTATTTTCTCGTCTCTAAAGCTTCCAAACGTCGGTCCAATGTGGACACTTTGGCATTTAAATCATAACTTTGTTCGTCTTGGTTAGCCAAACCCTCATTGGACGTGGTGGACCTATATTCTATATTCGGTGCCCATCGCTGGGACTTTTTCTCTATGGATTCTAGGAACATCCACGCATAGACCTCACATTTCTCGGTAAAATTACCATTACATAGTGACTCGAGCATCGCTCGAGTATTACAATCGAACCCCTCATACAAAATTCAGACTCGGCATCCCATATCAATCCCATGGTGCGTACATTGCAGTAGCAAGTCCTTGAATCTCTCCAAATACATCCACAAAGATTCTTACTCCTTTTGGCTAAATGTGTTGATGGCATGACGTATCGACGTTGTCTTTTGGTTAGGGAAGAATTTATGCAGGAAGATGACACTCATTTTGTTCCATGTGGTGATGGATTTAGGTTTTAATGAATTAAACCAACTCTTAGCTTTGTCTTTCAACGAGAACGAGAACAATTTAAGTTTAATAATCTCATTGGAGAGTTGTTGGTATTTAATGGTCCCAAATATTTCCTCGAATTCACACACGTGAAGGTAGGGATCCTCTTTTTTGGTAAGTAGAAACACAGGCAACAATTGGATTCTTCCCGAATGGAATTTGAAATTATTTACTTGTGCTTGAGTAGAAGTATGCATGAAGGTTGACTAGACCTAGCTGAATAAAGGTAATATTTAAGGGTACGTGGTGCTAACTCGTCTCCCATCTCGGTGAATATAAAAAATCTACCTACGTAAGTATCGGGAATGCTAGACTCCACACTCGATAATTAATGGGTATGATCTCGAAACCAACTTCGCATACACTACGCTCACTCGAATTTTTCCCTTTTTTTACGTGAAGAAAATTAAAAAATTATTTGACTCACACCACGTAATTTCAAGCTAACACAAAGCAAATTGAATTATCTAATTTAGGTGAGGGGAATTTTAATTTTAAAATCTAGTTTTTTCGAGATTAATCCATGACAACAGGGGTCTCTGAATTAATCTTGCTAATTAGACAACTCCTACTCTTTGACAAGGGAGAATATAAAAGGAGACCAACTACGGTTATTGCCTAAAATACCGTTTTTCCTCCAGGTAGGTGGTCAGTACAAAGATACATTAAAAACCACCAATCATAGACAAGGTGAAACATAATTGATTTGACAAGTTCGTGTTGGAGTAGCTTTTAATTCTAGCCTCGTTAAGAGGTTTCCTATGAGCTATGTGATATCCTAAGGCAAATGTCTACTTCATTTTAAATTAAATGTGATGGCTCGGGATATGAAAATGCTTGGCTAATTAGTGATTTTCGGACCAAGGAAGGGTGATGAAATCCCCACCTTATCTTTCACACGAGTTTCCCTTAAGTCAATTTATGCAATGTGCTAAATTTAATGCAAATTAAACCACGTAGGAGCACACAAAAACGTACCTCCGATGTGGACTTTTTATGGTCACTTATTTACGTCGGACCGAAGTTTAAGTTGACGTCGATTGGAGGGAAACATAGCATATGTTTCAATCATCTCTGGGAGTTCCTTATGCGCATGGCAAGTTTGCGTAATTTTTTTCTTCACGCTCGCGCACCGTTGCACACTTTTCCGAATTTTTCTTCCTTTCTGTCCCTTTTTTTTTTCTTCTTCTCTCTTTTTTTTAATGTGCTTGTGAACAAAATAAAAAAGAAACTACACCAAACGTAAAGTGCGACACAAAAAAAAATAATAAAGAAAGAAAAAAAAAGAAAAAAAAAAGTAAAAATAACATGACATATGCACTCGGGATGTATTTAACACAAAAAAAATAACAAAACACCCTTATGAAACCATTTTTTTTAATTCTTTTTCAGGGACTACTTAAAAAAATGATTCTAAAAAATTCCATATATATATCGAGTTTGTTTCAATTTTTTTATGCATTTTGGTGATATACTAGTGCTAAAAGTACTATTTAATAACAAAAGATTAAATCTGATTTTTTTTACTAACAAAACAAAACAGAATTATTCGTTGCAGATTTTTTATTTGATTTTCAATTTTTTTATTTTTTGAGTTTTTTTACTAACAAAAATGCGAAAAGTAAAAAAAAACTAGTCCGAAAGTCACAACTTCTTTTAAAAAATCGAACAAATCCCTGACAACGGCACCAAAAAATTGTTTGTCAATTTAAAAAATACCACAAGTGCGCGGGATATTATATAATAGCGAGTGAATGTATGGGTCGAACCCGCAGAGATTTGTTAATTTCTTCGTTCAAAATAATTATGACTGTCCAACTAGCCGAAATGGATGTAGAGAAGATATGTAATATTAAACTAAACTAACACAATTAAAAAATGCGACAATGAAAGATATAAACTAGTGTGTGAGAAACTAGGACATTGGATCCATTTATCACGTTTAACTAATACAATGTAATAATTTAAACTCAACATTCTCGATTTTATAACTCAAATTAAACTGACTCTCGTCGTATTTAATTCGGAAAATAACACAGTTAAGTTCACAACAAAATTTAACGTCTCTAAATTTAGACGGAAAAAATCTCTATTCCCTTAAAAAGTTCACTTTTAAATTTCAAAGTATCGTCTTTAGGCATGGACTATCAAAACAATCGAGTGCAAGCATAATCCATCAAAAAGTACTCACACTCAGAAATAATAAATGATTTTTTTTCAAACAAAGCCGAAGGTTTAAAACACACTCTCGTGTCGTTTTATATATATACTGAATTTTTAAAACCTTTAGCACATATCGTCAAATATAAATCACTCACAATGTTAATCAAACATGATAAATTTCACTTAGTCTTAGTAAAGAAATTTAGCTAGCATAATTGAAGACATAATAAAATTGCAAGAACAAATAATAATTTTTATTATTAAAATAAACTTACAAATGTTGTGAATCTGGACAAAATTCCTCCCACAAAGATATAATTTTTGGCCCTCAAATATAAATAAAACTATCAAAAATTGTTCTAAAGTTGCTCTCTTAAATTCTCTCCCAAAATAATCAGCCAAAGAGTCTTATTTATAGGCGTGATGTAAAACACATATTTTAATTCGTAAAAATGAATTATAAAATTCATAACCAATTTTCACGAAATCTGAGTAGAAGTCTTTTTTTGCTGGGATCTTAAAGATTTTGGCATAATCAAATCAAGATTTTGATAGCTTTAAGCTAATTGAGTGATGATTGGTCATTGATGGCACCTGGTGACTAAGCAGATGATGTGGCACCACCTGCTGCTAGACCAATGACATCTGCTTTCTTTTAAAAAATTTAATATGGATGCCAAGGTTCGAACTCAAGACCTCCTTCCAGGAGTCCCATGCGTGCAACCAATAAGACAAGAAGCCTTGTTATTGTATAAGCTACTTTAGTAAAATATATACCACTCTAATTTCTGAAATTCCTTTTTTTTATGCTTTGAACTGAAGATTTTTTTTTTCTTTCAATTCTTCCCGCGATCTTTATACCTTCACCAAATGATCTCGAATCTTCAACAAACTTTAGAGGCGTCTGAAAAAATATAAAATAGCTTATATTAATTCAATTTCAGCCCCAAACAATTTCAAAAATTACCAATTTACCCTTATTTTTATTTTCAACCCAGAAATTCATAACTTTTCTGTTCTGACTCCGAACTCAACCAAATTTCAGGGATAACTTTATTTTGTTTTGATAAGCATTTAATAATTATTTTCAGGCCCATAAACTATTTGAAATTATGATTTCACCCCTGGAGTTAGTAACATTGCATTTTTAACTCGAAATTTATTCAAATATGCATTTTTTTCTTTTATTTTATGAAACCGACTCTAAAATCTCATTATTTATGATACAATGGGCCTAACTAGGGGTGGCAATATGGGTCAGTGGGTCGTGTTTTGACACGACACGACAAGGCTTTTTCGGACACGAACACGACACGACACGAATTCGTGTTTTTTTTAGCTGACACGAACACGACCCGAATAAAAAATAACACGGCACGACACGACAACCATAATTTCTTAAATTTTAGGCCTAAAAAACACGATAACACGATAACACGACACGACACGACTCATAATTAAGACACGAACACGACACGACACGACTTCGTGTCAAAAAAACACGACACGAACACGACACGAACACGAAATATCGTGTCAATTTCGGGTCAATTTCGTGTCATTCCGTGTCGTTTTTTCGTGTCGTTTCTAAAATTTCCACCCCTAGGCCTAACGAGGCCTAGATTTGGGCATAATTCATATAAAATAATGCACTCATCATTATTGTTCTTGGGCTTGTCTGCATTGAATATAAAAACATTAGGAATTTACCACCAATACTTGTTGTCGTATGTGGGAATGATTTAATGTTATTTTACACTAGACAATTTTTCATGATGTCTCATTCAACAAACACAAATCATCCAAATCATGATGACCAGGAAGGTTATCATAAGTGAAGCCATGAAGACCAGGAGGGTCTCCATTTGGATTGCGATAGTTATGACGACTATTAGGGTTATTAAACTTTTCTTATACCCCAAGGGTCACATCAAAGATTGGGGATTATCACCAACCAACTAGTTCATGATATCATCTTCGAGAGTATAGAATGGGTGACAGAAACGAACCCCAATGATCTACCTAGATCTCAAGGCTTGTTGACAGCTACGAGAAGATCCTTCGAGATGAGAGGTTGTTACTAGGAAGTAGAAGGAACCAATATATCACTCCAATGACATCTGGATAGGTTGGAGAGAGAAGTAAATAGGGAGAAGTGTAAATGTGTCCAAAAATCAACTACTCCTAGTCCTCAGGTGCATAGAGCTTGCATCCAATGGAGGAGTATCCACCGCTGAAAGGAATGTGCTCCTTACAAGAAATCACCAGAATGGAGACCCTGCTATAATGAATGGTGAAGAGAGAAAAAAACCTCTATGATTTGATTAGGAGAAGGAAGATATATACCTTTATCATTAAAGAGCGGATACAACTAAGAAACTTTCCATAAGATCCCTTGTTAATCAAATGAAATCACTATTTAATTAAACTATTGAGGAGTTTGAACCTCCCAAGAAATTCATCGCCCCATAGTTCAAGATTTATTATGGGAAGACAGATCCCACTAACCATGTATGATAATATCTTTGGGCCATAACATTGTGGAATAACAATGAGAGTTAATATTTTTTAAATTCCCCTCTAGTCCTGGGGATGTTGCTCAGAAGTGGTTTAAGAAGCTACCACACAAGTCAATAACATATTTTAAGGATCTTGTCGCGCCCTTTATGACTAGGTTCATCATATTGGGAAGCTACCACAAAAGTCAATAACATATTGAGAAGTGTATAATTAAGTGAAGGATTCTACCGAGAAAGTTGTGGTCACCTCATATAAAATGGGATCGCCGAGAGTTCCATGCTTCATGAATTTATTACCATGATGGAGGTCATCATTATTGGAGACCTCATGGAAAAAATTGATAAGTAATCCAAGGGAGAATGTGTAGTGGATAAAGTTTTCCAATAAGGTGACTGATAAAAGAAGATAAAAAATAGAGACAAGGAAGGAGCACCCAAGAAAGGAGGCAAGTACCAAAATGAAAAACAGAAAAGGAATGAGAAGAAGGATCCCAAGAAGGTGGTCAAATTCATAACACAGACTTCATCGAGTTGATCTATAGGATTGTTTTATAAGATCAAAGTTTGATAGTATATTAGATGGCCCCAAAAAATGCTAGGCTACCCAAACAATAAGAACACAACAATGAGATGCTTATACCAAAAGTATTATGATCACAAGACCGAGAATAACAAAGGCTTGAAATTTCATCTTCAGGAACTAGCTTGAGATGGACATCTCAATGATTATTTTTGAAAAGAAGGAACACAACTTGTGTGCGACCAACGACCAGATAATGTGTTGGATGCAGAGAATGGTCATGAATTTGCATAATCCGTGGGGATTCAAAGAAAAATAAGATCAATGGAAATGTAATCAGAATGGAGGTGAAGAAACTCATGAAGTGATGTAGGAATTCTACATTGACCCGTCCAAACCCATTGCGGGCAAATATCTGTGACTGAATAATATTAATTACTCCAAACACATGGTGTTCATCGAGAAAGATTTGTCGAAATGAGGAGTCATCATCATAACGCACTAATATTCACTATTAGGGTAACCAACTGGGATGTGCACAAAATACTTTGAATTAAAGGAATTTCTCAGAGATTATGTGCCTTAAGATATTTAAAAATCTCGATTTTCAAGCGGAAGATCTATAAGAAGTGATTATGCTTTTGGTCAGCTTTGTGGGAAATATGACCATGCCCCTTGGGAAGGTAGTTCTCCCTATCCGAGCAGAGGAATATGATAACTCATTGAGTTCCTCATAGTGGACATAGATTCTCATTATAAGGCCATACTTGGGAGAGGATTGATGCATGTCGTAAGGGGAGTGCCTTCCACCTACCATCAGAAGTTGAAGTGCATCACTGTGAAAGTAATAATGGAGATTATAAGGAGCTAGGTATTAGCTCGGCAATGCTTTATAGTTTTCATTTGTTTAAAGTAAGAAAACAAAAATTAAAATGTTATGGAATATCAAGAGTTTGTTGTTTTCTCTGAGTAACGGTTATAGTATGGGTGACCTGGGATTAAGGAAACTAAGGTTGCTCCAATCGATCGGGTCATGGATCCTCTCCAGGAGGTGATATTTAACATCGGTCATTCTAAGAAGTTATTGATCAATAACACTTTTACTGGAAAGGAAAATAGAAGAACTAATTGCTTTCTTCAATACCAATCAAGATGTGTTTGCTTAGCATCCATATGACATGTCGATCATTAACCTAGAGATAACGTATCCAAAGGTTCACGTGGACCCTTAACATTCACATGTTGCCTAAAAGGCATGAATAATAACCCCTAAAAGGCGAGGATAGTAGAGCAAGAAGCGGGTAAACATCTGGAGGCACATTCCATCAAGGAAGTTCAATTCCCTAAGTGTCTATCAAATCCTATTATGATTAAAAAGAGCAACGGGAAGTGGAGAGTCTATATAGACTTCACTGACCTGAACAAGGATAGATTTAACTTACCTAATATCGATCAACCCCTTAACGTAACTACAAACCACTAGAGCATGAGCATTCTCGACGCCTACTTAGGGTAACATCATATCCAATTATTCAGCCTTAACTAGAAAAGTTGATTTTAATCTCCATACTAAGACTATAATTCTATAGGGTAATGTCGCTTGGACTAAACAACAATGAGGCAATTACTATAGAATTATCATAAATGTGTTTAAATGTAATTGGTAGAGATAATGAAGTTGTATATAGACAACATGCTTATGAAGAGTGTGAAAAAATAGGATCACCTTGACGACTTAGCCAGGACTTTTGAAGTCCTTTGAAGATTACAGAATGAGGTTGAATCCAGCTAACTGCTCTTTTGGAGTGTAGGTAGGAAATTTCCTCGAATACTTGGTCAACGATAGGGGGATTGAGGCCAACCCAGACAGATTGAAAAAGATAAGAAATATAAAACGTCCAAGGACCATGTGTGAGGTGCATAAGCTGACTGACATGCTCGCCACTCTCAATAGGTTGATATTAAGATGTTTAAAAAGGCATCAACCTTTCTTACAGATATTGAGGAAGGAAAGGAAATAGATATGTAACAACCAATGTACCAAAATCGTAGAGGAAGTTTAGAAGTAACTGAGCTAAACACCACTATTAATGACACTTGATGAAGAAGGAGCCTCATACTTATATCTAGAAGTATACAATCACGTAGTAAGTTAGACTTTATTTTGCAAGAGTAAATGGAGTTAAGCTCCCATATATTATGTGCGAAAAACTATGTTTGACACCGAGAAGAGATGCCTCCCATTGGAAAAACTTTCATATGCACTAATGACAACCTCTCGTAAAATTAAACACTAATTAAGGCACACACAATCATTTCCTTAGCCTCCTTCCCTCTAAAGGAGGTCCTTTAAAATGAGGATCTATATGGATGAATATCCAAATGGCAGGTGGAGCTCGAAAGGTTTGATATTCAGTATCAACCTAGGACATTGATAAAGGGGAAGGTTCTAGCTGACTTTATTATCAAATTCTCCAACTTTTGGGCACCAGACGAAGTTATCATCACAAGTTAAGGAAATCCTCAACAACTGGTCAAATAAGGGGAAAATATGGACCCTTTATGGAAATTTATCCTCTAATTACAAGGCACGGGAGTAGGGATAATACTAGTACGAGCAGGGTATACACTTGGGATTCAAAGCCTTTAAGAATGAAGTGGCGCACGAAGCATTTATAAACAGTTTAAAGAAGGTACTTTTCTTTGGCACAGGTCACCTTAGCATATGTTATGACTTAAGGATAGTATCAAATAATATATCAACAGACTATAATGCCAAGGTTCAATGAATGGTTGTATACCTTGGAGGCCCAACACATGGTCGCTTAATTTTAACACATACATGTGTAAAAGTTCCTAAAGGGAACAATTGAAAAACGTCGCTAATGCCGTTTAATACAAGATTAAACTGTATAAGCAACTCCGAAATGTTTGTTGGAGAAACCCTTTTCTTTTGAAAAATAAAAATTATAAACAAGATGTGTTTACAAAGAAACTTATGTACGAGAGTAATTAAGATTGTGTAATCAGTTTTTAAAACTAAGGCAGTTTCAAAAATTCAGCACACTTATAGAATGAGATGAGTAGATGAAGATAATCAACACAATGATTTTAACGTGGTAAAACCTCTCCCAACAGAGGAAACATCCAAGGTGACTTCTAAGTCACAAAAACAAAAATCCACTAATAACAAAAATCAGTTACAAACAATACAACAAGCAAACACACAAATCAACCTATTCTAAGTTTAGGAATATACCCCACTTGGTGTCCTTCTAACTTCTCATAGATCTGATTTGTTGATGATGTTCTTCAGTTTGCTAACTTCCTTTGCTTTAGCTTCTTTACGTCGACTCAATGATCTCTGATCTTATACGCAACACTTCCAGTGTAGTAGTGTGTTAAGTGTTTGTGAAGTGATCCCTATTCACATGCATGAACTCACACACACTTAGATTTACAGACAGTCCTATAAAAATTACATATAAAGTCTATATGCAGTGATTATAGTTTATTTCTTTCTCACAGAACTCAAACCCTTTTTGACCTTTAAATATAACCCAGATTCCACGGAGATCTTGCTTCAGAAATCGGTCAAGACCTTAATCAATCTCTTTTGAAAATATTTATGAGATTGAAAACCCTCCAAGTGCGAATCCAACTAGGTCAGGTTAAGTTTTGTAAAAATAGAAACCATAAAACATTTTAAAACCAAATCAGAAATGATTTTCTTAAACCAAGTAGAAAATATGCAGATCTAGTGAAAAATGTAACATGCAGAGTATAGATCTAACGTTTCTATGGAAAAATAAACAAGATCTTCACTCTAAAGTTTAAGTTGTGAACAAGATCAAAAGATCAAGAGGTTACAGCAACGATATGAACAAACCACTCTCTCAAACACTCAAGGTTGTGTTTGGGGTTGAATGTATACGAAGGTTTGTTTCTGAGTTGAAATGTTTAGGGTTAGGGTTAGGATTTGGCTAACTGTTTCCCTTTCTCTCTCTCTTCTCTCTATTCTTTTCTCTCTTCTCTCACTTCTCTCTTCTCTCTCTCACTTCTATCTTTTTTTTTTCTCTCAGAAAGACGAATGCCCAAAAGTCTTCTAAGGCTGAGAAGTGGAGGGTATATATAGGGCTGAGAGAAGGTTCTGGACGTTCGAGGGAAATCAAGGGCTGTGATCAAGTCTTGTAAGGTTTGACTTGATCCAAAGGTTATAAAACAGCGGTGGCTAAGAACGATTGTGATTGGTTCATATGGATAGCACCGGGATTAACCAAGAACACATGCAGACCCTCGATTAGAAATGATCTAACGATCAGCAATGAACCAGGCTATCCTCTCACACAACAAACACACATTGACGCATTAAGGGGATGACAAGTGTTGACACATGAGAGGCCCTCACACGCGCGTCAAATTAATTACAAAACATCACCCTGAAGTCTCTAGCGCTTTGAGATGCTACCCAACCAAACAATTCGAGAGAAAACAGAAGTTTCCAAAATAGAATATTAACCCCACAAATTATATAATCCCATTTTATTTATGAAAACATTTATTAAAAAATGTTTAAAAAATATCTAAAAATATTTAAAAATTCCCAAAAAATATTTAAAGCTCCAATTCAAGGGGAATTAAACACACACTCAATTTTAAGCCATATGAACACATGTATGCACTTCTAATTGTGTGTAGTGTGATTCAATTTTTACCTTCATAGATCATGGAAGAGAATTAGAGAGAAAAGTTTTGAGGCTTTTTGGTTTCTAGGATGAACTACCAATTTTGTCACTATTTCCAAACTAGTTGAACACTTATACAGTATAGACTTAAGCAAGTCAAAGGTATAAGGGGCTTCAACAATAATTATGCAAATGCCTTAGCCACACTTAATTTAGCCATGAAGGGATAACGTAATAGAAAATTTCAAGTAGAGTATAGCGATCGACCTAACATCAATAAGGGGAAATTGATCGAGCAAGTTATGGACATTAACAGGGACATAAGCTAGAGAGATCTAATAATGGGCTATCAGAAAGAGGATATTTTGCCTGACGATAAGAATAAATCTCATAAGATCAGGGTAGTGAATGTTGACTACTATCTATTATAAGACAAAAATGTTTATCGAAGCTCCTTTTTAGGGCCATATCCACATTGTGTTCACCCAGATGATGCCAACTAAACCCTTTATGAGTTACATGAGGGGATATGTAAAAGCCATACAGTAGGAGATCACTAGAATTTAGGTATACAAAAAATGATATGGGTGGTTTTATATGCAATAGAACACAATCACATGCGTTAAGATGTGATAAAACTTTTGACTATTCTCTTCTTAACTACACCAGCCCGACAACGACCACAAATTCTGGGCCTTTTGCACAGTGGGAACTGGACATTGTTGGTCCACTACCCCTTATGTCCGATAGTAGGAAGTTTATTTTAGTTGGCACATATTATTTTTCTAAATGGATAGAAAGATAAGCACTGGAAAATATCCGAGATATTAACATGGCCAAATTCATCTGAAGGAATATCATAACATGTTTTGGCATTCATTGGATCATCATAATAGATAATGGAACACAGTGTGAGTTTAATATCTTTAAAAATTCCTATGATGATCACATGATAAGGCCCTACTATAGTTCAATGTACTAACCCTAGAGCAATGAGAAATAGAAAGCTTTTAACAAGATAATTCTCGATGGGATAATGAAGAGGTTGGAGAAAGTAAAGGGAGCAAGGGTCAATCATCTTCCCCCTATTCTCTAGACATACCGAACTATGCCCAAGAGATCGATAAGGGAACCACAATTTACCTTCAATTATTTAATAGAAGTTATCATTCCACTAGAAACATGCCTTTGTATCATGAATTCCTCACTAGTCGACCAAGGTCTTAGCAATGAAGCGATCAAGGTTGAAATTGACGTAGCAAATGAAATGAGAGAATTGAACCTTGTAAAACTTACCTCCTACCAGTAATAATTGGACAAGAATTACAACAGAGGAGGCACAACAAGGATCTTTAAGGTCGGAGACTATTACCTAAGAAAGATTTGGATAATACAAAGAAGCACTCAGATAGAAAGCTCATGCCTAATTGGTAAGGTCCATACAAACTTATCAGAGATGGCCTATAGGCATCCTACCACTCAAAAAAATAGAGGGAAAGGAAGTTCCTCGAGCATAGAATACAACCAACCTCAAGCAGTTTTACTTTTAGTTTGAATTTATCTCAATCCTGAATTTCTTTTCAAACACACTCTTATCTTTCTTGTAAAAAATTTATTATCAAGATTTAATTTAGAATTTTGTTTCAAAATTTATGATTTTATCTCTTTGGATTATTCCAAGTGGCAGGCAATGAATATTCAATAAAGAAGATTGTTAGTAACAAGAATTTTGATTAGATTATTTAATTACATTGGTTATATCTTCTTTAAATATGTTCTTTTAGACTAATTATTTAGTTGACCATAAACTGGCATCTGGCCCTAATGAAGGACTACTCTTAAAATAACTTCTTTAAGATTGAATGGTTGGTCATCCATGCACCACCAAATGGTTTCTGACTAGGAACTCAGACTTATTTTTTTTTTTAACAAACCATAAAAAATTACTCATAAAAAATAAAAGGACTATGGGGAAACCCTAGACACTTAGCACCGATCAGGTCAGAAAAATCCTAATTGAGAGATGACCAGAGAAGTAGGTGCATTCTTTTTTTATGGATCTAGGCTTAAAGTTTGAAGAGACGACATCACCTAAAATGGTAAGACCAGGGACCATATAATATAAGGGAAAGAAAAATGTCAAAACTTCCATTAATACTCAAAGATATTATAAGAAAATCGAAACACTAAATGATTTATAACAAAAACTAATTGAAAATGGGTGTCTTGTGTGACTATAATGATCTAGCCTTAGAAGATTTAGCTTCAATGGTAAAATTATCCCATCTAAAGAGATTGACGGTATCAACCAAGTCTCTAATTCCATGTGGTCCTCCACGATTCACCTTATTACATAAATGAGAAGGTTGGTGGAGTTCATCATCTCATTAAGAACAAGGTCGCCCAAATATTGCCTTATCAAATTAATCGAAATGGCATCTGTTGTAATCCATGAAGCATCAATTTTGTAAGTAGAAACTGATAAGAGGCGAAATCAGGGTCATAACAATACCACATCTCAAAAACCTTTGGAATTTTTCAATAGTTAAAGCATTCAAGCATCCATTTCATATGTCACATTTATAGCATCGATTAAGGAAGCATCTAAATTGAGAAAAAAACTCATTATAGTTATCATTCCACATTTGGTAAGGTAGCCTGTGGAATTGAAATATTAGCGATCGACTCTCTCAGCTAGTCCTCTCATGATTGTCTCCTTATTATGCAACGGCTTTTAATTTTCTTAAGATCTTCGCTTAACTGGCTATTCTCCTTCTCCAAAAATGAAGCGTCATCCCTAACTTCCTTATCTAGTATGGTATTATTGGTTTTCATATGCTCAACCTTAAGTTTGTAAGAGTAACAACCTCTCTCGCTCCCAAAGGGGATACTTGTAGAATTGAAGTCCTTTTGTATTAACAAACTTTTGATCAAGTCCACCATCTTTAGACATCTTGATAACATCCTTGTCAAATTTAGCATTCAAGTTGGCTAATGCTTCCCTATAACTGGCCTAGTTGGCATGAATCACATCATGATAAAAAGCATTGGCCACCACAGCATGATGGAATAGTTGATACAAATTTTAGTAGGCTTGTTTTGCTCGCGAAGATGCATCAGAACCTAATATCTGGTCGAGGTCGCTATCTTCACCAACATCATCATAATTAATAGTGAGTAATCTTTCATATCTTTCTATAAAGTCATAATGCGCAGTGACAAGTTTTAGATGTCTTGCCTCAAACTAAAATGTGCAAGGACAAGTGGTCGGTCATTCATCTCAACAAAGGAAAAATTATAGAAAATATTACAAGGAATCAATGTTGAAGTTGATTAAAAACTTTGGATTCCATTGATAAAAGTGAAGGGGGAAAACCCCTACATTACTGAAATGAACCAAAAATAAATGTCAAATATCCTAAATGAATCTAAGTGGAGATCGTAGAGGTTTTATCTCCCACTTTGACCTTGTCAACAACTTGAGCATCACCAATATGTTCCAGCTAGTCGATCCCATCCTTAGCCTTCTCATCATCTTAACCAACTTATTCCAAGACCTTGGCAACATTGCATCTGTCTTTCTTAATATCCTGATAAGCTTTAACTTTATTTTGCTGATCGACGTCAATGTTTTCCATCTCAATACTAAAAGGTTAGTCGTCTAATGATGCCCACTCATCATTTTCATCATTATCAGCATCGATGGGAGGAGGGGATCCTGTATCACTCTCCTTGAGAAACTCAAAGTCCTCGATGATGTCAACCTTGATAAGATCTCTGTCATAGTCATTATTAAACAATACCTTATTGAGGTATTTTATCTACTTTTGAGCTTTGACGAAGGCCTTATCCCAAACATGACTGAGCATATCAGATTTGGCATGTACAACTATGGCTTGGACCTTTTCATCTTTGGCCTTCGCCTCGTCAGCTCTGGATTTGGCATCCTCAACCCTAATCTTGGAATTTTTAGCATCATCCTTGGTCTTCTTTGCAGCAACGACCAAGTCACAGGAGTATTTGATCTTTATATTGAGTTCAAATTAGTAGTATCCAACCTTTGTACATTTTTTTAAGCTTTTGCACCTTGGCAGCCTCAACTTCACCAGCTACCCAAGCAGTTGCCATGGACTTTGTCTCCATATTTAGGGTTATTCCCAGGTTATTGGAGAACTTCCTTAAATAAACATCTCTCTCCAACAACTCATTATAGTCAACCAAGAATTGTTAAATACGGAGGAAAGAAAAGTTAATAGCTCGAGATTAAGAGATGATATAAATAACACATTTTTACAAAATAAACTTACCAAAAAAGTGTGTGGGAGACACGTTCCACCAATCGATCTTGATTTAGGATACCATAAGTTACCATTTTAGCAGGAAGTGGACGGACGTAATCAAGTCACACACCAAATCAGGGCACCGAATAACACAATTGGCAACATCGTTTCCCTTGTCGCAACAACCCTCCCTATAGCAATAATAGGGTAGGGGAGACTTTTCTTTTTTAATTTTCTTGGGAAGTGACTCCACTTCCTTGGTTGGGGATTCCTTAATCTCTAAGGGTTAACAGGACCCCCAACTTTATTTTTCCTTTTCGCAGATCGAGTAAGCTCTTCTTTCTTGCTCGCCACGTGAGTCGTGGGAGATCTAGGTCCCGGGTTGGCAGAGATCAGATCCTTATTTTTTGTTGGGGCCATTTCACCATTAGAGAGTTCGACGCTAAGTATGGACGAAAATTCAAGGAACTTAAAGGAGGAGGATGTGGTCTCCTCACCCAAAATGTCAAAAGTGGAGACCTTCAGATCATTCAGGTCGATTGGGATAACTAGAGTTCGATCAACTGACCTTGCCATAAAAGAGTTGGTTGAACTCGTGTAGTCAAGAACAAAAGCAGCGAACCTTAGATGATCACTATCTCTAAGCCTTTGCTTCAATGACCAAACCTTTTAGAGATAAAAAGTTGACATATTTGTTCCGAGTAGTTTTCTTCTTTTATTTGACTATCAAAAAGTAAAGAGACAACAATTGCAATAAAGAAAATGTAAATTGAAAAATACAAAGCAGTAACGAAGAGATAATCTAACCTATTCCTCTCCCTTATTAACGACAATTTAGCCTTTCATATTTTATGACTTTAAGTAGAGGGGCATGTTATGAATTTTTTACAATCACACCATAATTCTAGTACTCTTTGTTGGAATCGGATAGGTTTAGTACCATGGCTCAATTGTCCACCTTTATTTTCCAATAATAAATATTTTCTTGGGTCTTCACCCATTGGTAACAATACATGGAATCATTAATGCCAAGGTTAGTACCATATAATTCGTTAATGCAATGAACCTTATTAACGATCCTTCAAGTATTTGGAGTGAACTAGGCCAAACACATCAAAGTTATTACGTAATGCAAGAATATTTTATTTGGAGGAAAATTCACCCCATATTAGGCAATGAAGACTAAGGTCAACCAATGGCCCTCATCGGGCTTTCAAGGGTCACAAGGACCATCAACTAACTCTACGATAACCTAGTTGGGGATATAGTCAATCTTGAATTTTCTATGGTGTTCTCATTAATTATTCACAACAATGTTAACAAAGTGATGGCCAAGGCAAAGAAAGAGTCTGTAGAAACAACAGTTGCAGTTGTGTGACTTAGGGTGTGAGAATTTGATATAAATTCCTATGATCTGAAGCCTAAGATGGAAAATTGGACGTTAGAGGGTGAAAATGTAATTTAACTACAAAACTACCCAAAAAGAGTCATGATCACATCACACGACACTAAACTCATTTCTAGAAAAACTGGTTCAGTCGTGTGACTCACGGGGTGAGATTTGGTAAAATATTTAGGCATCCGAAGATTAATCTTGAAAATAGGATGTTAGGGGGTGAATTTAACAACAAAGCTATCCCAAAAGAGACACCATCACATCACACGGAACTAAAAAAAACTTGTAAAAATAACTGGTGCAGTCGTATGACTCACGGGGTGATAATTTGATAGAAATTTTACATATCCGATGCTTAATCTTGAAATTATGCGTCATGGGTGAAAATGTAATTTATTAACAAAGTTTCTTCAAAAGAAGCACGATCACATCACAAGATAGTTAAAGAATTTGTAACCAGTGTAGACGTGTGACTCATGAGGTGAGAATTCAGATGAAATTTTAGGCATCCGATTATTAAGATTGAAAATAGAGTGTGATGAGGTGAAAATATAATTTAACAATAAAAATTCCCAAAAGGATGCACGTCATGTCATACGGAACTAAACTTACTTTCAGAAATAACATATGCGGTCGTGTGAGTTACATAGTGAAAAGTTACTAGAAATTTTAGTTATCCGAGACTTAATCTTGAAAATAGGGAGTTGGGGGTGAAAATATAATTTAACGATAAAACTTTACAAAAATATTCACGATCGCACTAACTTGTAAAAGTAACCATAGTAGTTGTATGTCTTACGCAATGAAAGTTGGGTTGAATCTTCAAACATCTAAGGTTGAAGCTTGAAAATAGGGCATTGGGGTGAAAACAATATTAAACAACAAAACTGTACGAGAGGAAGCACTATCACATCACATGACACTAAACTAACTTGTAGAAATAATCAGTGCGGTTGTGTACTCATGGGGTGATAATTTGGTATAAATTCCATACATCTGAGGCTTAAGCTTGAAAATAGGGCATTAGAGGCTCGAAACATAATTTAACAAAAATAGGCACGGTCACATCACATGGAACTAAACTAACTTATAGAAATAACTGATGCAAT
This sequence comes from Sambucus nigra, assembly GCA_949130495.1. NCBI lineage: Eukaryota > Viridiplantae > Streptophyta > Magnoliopsida > Dipsacales > Adoxaceae > Sambucus > Sambucus nigra. The sequence continues at coordinate 212,944,459 of OX422214.1, read as the reverse complement.
CATGTGACTCACACGGTGAAAAATTGGTATAAACTTTAGACATCCAAGGATTAAGCTTAAAAATAGGGCGTTAGGGGTGAAAATATAATTTAAAAAAAACACTATCTTGGAACAGGCACAGTCACATCACACGACACTAAACTATCTTGCAGAAACAACTTATGCATATTTGTGACCCACGAGGTGAGAATTTGGTATAAATTTCAAACATCTGAGCCTTATGCTTGAAAATAGAGCATTGAGGGATGGAAACATAATTTAATGAAAACACTTTCCAGAAAAAGACATGATCACATCACAAGGTAGTAAATTAAGTTGTAGAAATAACTAGTGTAGTCATGTGACTCATGGGGTGAGAATTTGATAGAAATTTTATAAATCCAATGATTAAGTTTTAAAATAGGGTGTTAGTGGGTGACAACGTAATTTAGCAATAAAACTACCCAAAAAGAGGCACGATCACATCACAGGACACTAGACTAACTCGTAGAAACAATCGGTACAGACATGTGACTCTCGAGTGAGAGTTTAGTAGAAATTTCAAAAATCTGAGGCTTAAACATGAAAACAGGGCATTGTGGAGTGAAAATGTAATTTAACAACAAAATTACTCGAAAAGAGGCATGATCACATCACATGATACTAAACTAACTTGTAAAAATAATCGGCGCATTCGTGTGATTCATGGTGTGAGAATTTGGTAGAAATTTCATAAATTCAAGGCTTCAAGTGGAAAATAGTCTATGAAGGGTGAAAATGTAATTTAATAATAAAAAATTTGAAAAGTGGCACGATCACATCACATGACACTAATTTAACTTGTAAAAATAACTGGTGAAGTTTTGTTCTCGTGGGATGAGAATTTTGTAAAAAATTCATAAATCTAAGGCTTAAGGTGGAAATTGGGTCGTTAGGGGGCTAAAACACAATTCAAGAACAAAAATATATAAAGAGAGGTATGATAAATTTTAGAAAAAAAAACGTTGCAGTTCTGTGACTCATAGTGTAAAAATTTAGAAGAAATTTAAGACATTTGAGGCCTAAACTGAAAAATTGAACTTTAGTGGTGAAAACATAATTTAACTACAAAACTACCCAAAACGAGGCATGACCACGTCACACGAAAAACAACAACTGGTACAGTTGTAGAACTCACAGTGTGAGAATTTTAAGCAAAATTCTAAAATTCAAGTCAGTTTTTTAAAAATAAGGCGTTAGGGGATGAAAAAGTTATTTAATAATAAAATTTCCCAAAAAGAGGCATGATCTCATCACAAGACTCTAACCTAACTTGTCAAAATAATTTATGCAATTGTGTGACTCTCGTGGTGATATTTGATAGATTTTTTAAAAGTTCGAGGCTTAGGATGAAAAATAGGGTGTTAGAGGGTGAAAGCATAATTTATTAATAAAATTTCTCAAAAGAGGAATGATCACATCACATGACACTAAACTAACCTGTAAAATAACCCATTATGCGTGTGACTCACAGGGAGAGAATTCGGCAAACATTTTAGACATCCAATGATTAAGCTTAAAAATAAGGTGCTAGGGGTTGAAAACGTAATTTAATAACATAACTATCCAAGAAGTGACATGATCATGAACTAACTTGTAGAAGAAACCATTGTGGTCATGTGAGTTACAGAGTGAGAAATTGGTTGAAATTTCAGACTTATGAGATGTAAGTTTGAAAATGGGGTGCTAGGGGGTGAAAACATAATTTGACAATACAACTGCAAAAAAAGAGGAACAATCACATCACACTAATTTAAACTAACTGTTATAAACAACCGATGCAGTCGTATGTCTCACGCATTGAAAATATAGTGGAAACTTCAGACATATGAGGCTTAAGCTTGTAAATAGGACGTTAGGGAGTGAAAACATAATTTAATAACAAACCTATCCTGGAAAAGGCACAATCACATCACACGATACTAAATTAACTTATAGAAATAACCGGTACAGTTATGTGCCTCATGGGGTGAGAATTTGGTAGAAATTTTAGACATTCGAGACTTAAGCTTGAAATAGGGTGTTAGGGGGTGAAAACTGTAGTTTCACAACAAAACTGTAGAAAAAATGATCAATCACATCACACGAAGATCGATTCGGTCGTGTGACTCACAAAGTGAGAAATTTCCAAAATTTAATTCTTAAGATTGGAAATTGGGCATTAGGGATGAAAACATAATTTAACAATAAAATTTTAGGAAAAGAGGCACGATCACATCACACTGAACTAAACTAATATGCATAAATAACTAGTGCAGTCGTGTTCTCACACAGTGAGAATTTGGTAGAAACTTCAGACATCCGAGGCTTCAACTTGAAAATAGGTTGTTAAGGGTTGAAAACATAATTTAACAACAAAACTTTCCAAAAAGAGGTATGATCACATCACACGACACGAAACTAACTTATAGAAACAACCGATGTATCGTGTGACGCATAGGGTGAGAATTTGGTAGGACTTCTAAAAATTCAAGGATTAAGCTTGAAAATAGGGAGTTAGAGTGTGAAGACATAATTTAACAATAATAATTTCTAAAAAGAGGAATGATTAGGTCACACGACACTAAACTAACTTACAGAAATAAGCGGTGTAGTCGTGAAGGGGGTGAGAATTTGGTATAACTTTTAAAATTTTGAGGTTGATGCTTGAAAACAGGAAGTTAGGGAGTGAAATGGAATTTAATAATAAAACAGTTAGAAAAGAGGCACGATCATGTCATACAGAACTAAAATAACTTGTAGAAATAACTGGTGTTGTCGTGTGACTAACGGTGTGAGAATTTGGTAGAAATTTCGTAAATCTAAGGCTTAAGCTGAAAAATAGGGAGTTACGAGTGAAAATATAATTTAGCAATAAATTTTCCCCAAAAGAGGCACGATCACTTCACATGACACTAAACTAACATGTAGAAAGAACTCATGCAATCGTGTGACTCATGAGGTGATAATCGTTTAAAAAATTTAGAAATTCGAAGTTGATGCTTTAAGATAGGGTGTTAGGGGTGAAAACATAATATAACCCCAAAACTGTCCCAAAAGAGGCACAATTACATCATATGGTACTAAAATAACTTGTGAAAATAATTGAGGTAGTCGCGTGACTCACATGGTGAGAATTTGGTAAATTTCACAAATTAGTGGCTTAAGCTTGAAAATAGGGCATTAGGGGTGAAAACATAATTTAATAACAAAACTCTTTTAAACTAAACTAACTTGTAGAAAGAACTTGTTCGTTCGTGTGACTGAGGGTGTAAGAATTTGGTAGAAATTTGAGAAATCAAAGCCTTAAGCTGGAAAATAGGACGTTAGGGGGTGAAACATAATTTAATAGCAAAATCCTTGAAAAGAGGCACGGTTCCATCACACGACACTAAATTAACTTATAGAAATAGTCGGTGAAGTCGTGTGACTCACATGATGAGAATTTGGAAGAAATTAAAAAAAATTGAGGCTTAAGCTTGAAAATAGAGCGGTAGGGGGTGAAAGCATAATTTACCAATAAAACTTCCAGAAAAAAAGGCACGATTGCACCACACAACATTAAATTAACGTGTAGAATTAACTGGTACAGTCGTGTGACTCACGGTGTGTGATTAGTATATATTTTAAAAATCCAAAGTTTAAACTAGAAAATTGTGTGTTCGGGGGTGAAACGTAATTTAACAACAAAACTACCAGAAAAAGAGGCAGGATCATGTCACGTGATACGAATCTAACTTGTAAAAATAACCGGGGCAATAGTGTGACTCACAAGGTTAGAATTTGGTATAAAATTTATAAATTTAGTACATAAGCTTGAAAATAGGGAGTTAGGTAGTTAAAACATAATTAACAATAAAATTGTCCAAAAACATGCAAGATCATGTCACATGATACTAAACTAACTATTAAAATTATCTGTGTAGTCGTGTGACTTAAGAGGAAATAATTTGATAGTATTTTTAGATATTCGAGACTTAATGAAAATATGGCATTGAGGGGTGAAAATGTTATTTAATAACAAAACTGCTCAAAAAGAGGCACGATTGCATCACACGGAATAAAACTAACTTGTAGAATCAACTAGACAATCGTGTGGCTTATAAGGTGAGAATTAGTAGAAATTTCAAATATCCGCGGCTTAATCTTAAAAATAGAGTATTTGGGGTGAAAACATAATTTTATAACAATATTATCCAAAAATAGGCATGATTATGTCACACATCACTAAACTAACATGTGAAAATAACTAGTACAATTGTGTGACTCGGGGGATAAATTTTTTGTGAAAATTTGAAAAATATAAGGCTTAGGCTTAAAAATAGGGCGTTAGGTGGTGGAAAGGAAATTTAACAATAAAACTTTCAGAAAAGATGTACGATGACATCACACGGCACTAAACTAACTTCTAGAAACAACCCGTATGAGTTAGAATAGTTTTGTGATATTTAAACTCTAATATCCTAATTGAGTATTTCCATTTTATTTATATTATATATTATGGTATTGAATCGTAATTTTATATAATATGGCTATATCAAGCGGACCCTGGGACAAAATATGGGGGAAGAGTATCATCATAAAAAAATCCCATTAAATTTGAAAAAATGTAAACAAGATGAATTTAATTATGAGGTTGGGAGAGTTGATGAAATCAATAATTCGTCTTGGGTATGATAATTGGAGGAATCTGCCCAGCGGGCTGAAGATGGCTATTTGGGAGGCTCTAGATGCATTAAAATATCAATATTTATATTAAATATTTAACTTTCACATAAGATTTTATTATATTTTGTTTAATGTTAATTATCTCTCTTTCTTATATTACATGTTTGTTGAACAACAACAATTCAACCTACCCCCAAAATCCCGGGACAATATATTCGTAATTGTATGCTAGCAATCTAGGAGATGTAAGAAGAACGTGAACACCCATTAGTTAGAGAAGGAGAGAGCATGTGCTAAGATGTGGGGACGGTATCTCGGAGAAGAATCCGATAAAATTGGCCAACTGGCAGAGGTTCATGGATTTTGAAGCATCTGAGAGATAATTGTCCACCTATGAGTCGACGAGGGCTAATCAGTCAAAGAAAGCGGGTGTGAACTACTCCAAACATATATCTTACATGGAGGTGGAGCCTTAGATGGTAAGTAAATTGATATAATTTGGTCATATTTGTTAATGGTCAAATTAAAATTTTATTATTATTTTAATCAATGCAAGAGTATAGCAGTGGTCTGGGAAAGCCACATAGGGTCAACTCCTATGTAAAGGTTCAAATGAAGAAGGGTGAGGTTGATAATCCGCGGTTCACCGAGACTTTGGTAAGTTATAATTGAAATTATATTGTCAATTTTGGTAATTTATTAATATTCATTTTTAAAGTTAATGAGATGTTTTTATACTGTTTCAGCATAAGCTAAAGGAGGTTCACAGCAGCTAGAGTCATGCTGACAAGGCATCTCTGAGTATAGATGCACTAAGCCAAATGTTGTGCCATGAAAGAAAAGTTCATACTAGGGGTGTTATCTCCCGGATAGGAAAGTCGAAGCAACTAGGACTTATTTACGATCATAGTGGGTTGACGCGACCACAAATATGTCTAGTGTGTGTGTTATGTAGTCTCAAGTGCAAGCCTATCGCTCAAGTAATAATCCGATAATTCGGCTATCAATCCTCAGGGAAATAGGACGAACGAAGTCGTGACGACGTTGGAAAGACAAGTATAACCTAGCTTTGACTCTAAAAAAAGAAAAGGTGAATTGTAGTACCAAACAACTACAACTAGATGCAAATTTGAGAATGATTAACTAAATAAACTATGAATTAAAACAATTCAACTACACTAATTAAACGAAAATCTGATGACAATTGGACTAAAAGTTTAACTATTAGATGAGAACAAGGGGTCGGGTTACAATCCCCCACACCCTAGTAATTCACTCCGTAGGATACTAGATTCGGAATTAGAATTTTAAATGAACCTGATCTTTAGTACTCCCAAGAATTACACATATGAGGGATCGTATCCCACACAGTATGTAATCAAAGGACGAGTAAAGCGGTGTCGCATTAGCTACCACACGCGTCGCATTCTTAAGCTTCCCGGTTACCTAGGGCAAATGGGATCAAAAGTTCTACGATGGTTGCAACAGTCACGCAACACGATTCGTTTAAGATTTTAATTCAAAAGTCTATTTCCATGCTAAGGAATTACATCGGTTGGGGTTCATGCACCCCAACCCGTAGAAATTTAGCCAGACATAGTAAAATAAGAAGAAAACATTATTTTAATGAAAGTAGTCATCTTAACTAGTAACTTAGAATTATGAAGAATGAAATTATTAACTAATGAATTAACTAAAGAAATTATGAAAGAAAAAATGGAATGAATTTACTTGAATTGCAGAACTTGAATCAAATCTAAATGAGAACTAGGGTTTCTCTTGTTCTTTCTCCAAAACTAAGTACAAGGCTTCTCTAAAACGAATTAGAAGCTCCTCCATTATCTGGGAGGAGTTTGAAATATATACACTACGAAAAATATAAGAGTTGTAGTCATGCAAGACTCTATCTTGAAGAAGATACTCCCAAATCTTGTACCCCAAAATGATCCGGTCAGGACATTTCGGATTGATCCGCTGATGACCTGATCGATCCCCTTTTTTTTACCTGGATCGATCCAAAAGATATGCCTTATGCAGTGAACTTAAGAACCGGATCAATCCTTTTTTTATGAGGACCAGATCGATCCGGTAAATTCTTCCTTATACATTGACTTCCAGTACCCTGATCGATCCTTTTTTTTCCATCTGAATCGATCCGAATATTCTTCTCAATTTCTCTTCATTATCTCTTTAAATTCTCATGATTATCTCACATCTTTGGATCTTCATAACTTCTACTCCGGAACTCGAATTGGAACACCGTTTCTTCCTACGCACTCGTAGATTGAGATTTTTAATTTTGTTTTGGGCTCTCATTCGTATTACAGGTGGAAATTACACTTTTTCCCTTTTGACTTTTCTTTTTTCTTCTCTCTTGCTTCTTTCGATTTCTTTATTTCTTTCATGTATTAAATACCTGTAAAATGAACAAGAAATACACGAAACTCGGGATACTTATTAGACGAAGCCATTAGCAATGATATGAGATAAACTAACTCGTTTTACATTGTTCGGGGTACTAAAAGCCTCTAAATTAAGGAGGAAATTCGAAAGCATTTATGCCTAATCATGGGTTATCCTCCAAGGTCAACACATGCAAAGAGGACATTGACTCGAACTTGGAAAATCTCCCACAAACCATAAATCATATGTTCAAATGGGTCAAACGTGCATGCATGAATATGGGGAAGGGGAAAAGGGAAGGATAGAGGAAAGGGTAAGGAGAAGCCTGGTGATGGAAACACTACTCTATTCCCCTCAGCAATGATGGAAAACTTATCATCCCCTCATGATATATACTATACTCTCGACTTCATTATCCCGAATCCATTTGATCCAGTTGGGGAGAAAAGTTTATATCCATGACACGCGTGGAGGATCCCAAATTAACAATGAAAAGAGAGAATAGAGAGCCACTATGGGTACTATGGTACACAATCTCCCACTACAGCCTCTTGAGTCCCGAGTCAGGGTGATTGAGGTGTTTCCCAAGAAATAGGATGAGGTCTTGTGGTTAGACGAGCAAGACGGTGTTTAGCGTACCGATGACATGGTAGGTTCATTTATATTTTTTTTACCTTTATCCTCGAGCATTATTGAGAATTTTTATTTTTATACTTATGATTAAACTTGATTTAATGTAATTAAACTTGAATCTTATGTAATTTAGTTTGATTTTTTTAATTGTGTATTTGGTTTTATTACTTTTAATTGAATATTATATTATTGTTGATTGTTGTTGTTTTGTTGGAACTAAAATATATTATTTTTTATGGTTGTAAAGCAGGTTTTCAGTTGAGCAGTAGCTGCTCCACAACATTTTTGGGAGTTATAGTTTTGTCATTGTCCTTTACTGTGAAAAGAGAAAAAATATCAGAGTCAAGGATAGTGGCAAGGAATGTGTTATCACCGTTAATGGTCGTGATGAGAAAATAATTGTCATGGTCAATGATGGTGATAGGATCGTGACAAGGCTTATGTTTTCACTAACCTTGATTATGACAAGATATAGGCCACCCCTAAGTTATACCAAATTTCTAGGGTAAAAAGTACTGTGATAATTAAGGTGCATTGTTGTGCCTAGAACTGTCATGGTCCTTGACCCTGACAATTCCCTTTTATCATGGACAAAAACTATTACAAGCCGATTATTTTGGTGTAGTGAAAGCAGTTAGAAAAGGACAAGGCATTTCAAAAAACTTATAGCATTTCCATCCAACATTTAAAGAACCTTAGTTAAAAAAGGGGAGAAAATTATTTTTTATAATCAATGATTAAAGAAATGGGGAGACTTTCATATATTTTCTCAAACTATATCAATTGAATTATCATCATAAAAAAGGGGGAAATTTTGAAATCAAAAGCATTTCAAGTAAAGAGAATTTTGTATTATAAAAACATGATTGATATATCATCATACTTCACTATCTTCTCCCTAATGTACTTGAGACAAAACAAGTACTTAATACATGATGAGATACATTACAAGGTGCATATCGTCCATGCAACTAACACCTCAAGTGTGCAAGCATTACAATGAAGATTCAAGCAATCATGGCAAGACCTATTCATATAAATCACCAAAAAATGCAATCATCTAAGCAATAACATTCCAACTCAAGCCAAGATCTAGAAAGTCCACCATATATCATTCATGACACGACCATAAATATGTCTAGTATGCGTGCTATTTAGTCTCAAGTGCAAGCATGTTGCTCAAGTAATAATCCGATAAGTCGAGTATCGATCCTCAGGGAAAAAGGATGAACAAAATCGTAACGACGTTGGACAGACGAAGGAAACCTAACTTTGACGATAAAAAGAAGGAAAAGGTGATTTGATTTGTGAAACAACTACAACTATATGCAATTTTGAAAATGATTAACTAATGAAATTATGAATAAATGAAATGCAATTATTCTACTGTAGAATTATGAATGACTTGAGTAAAACTGTAACTATGAAAGGAGAAAGATAGGTCAGGTTATAATCACCCACACCCTAGTAATTCACTTTGTAAGATACTAGATTCAGAATTAAATCTTTAAATGAATCTGACTTTTTAATACTCCTAAGTATTACATATATGTGGGATCGTAGCCCGCACAGTGTGTAAGCAAAGGCTGGATTAAAATTTGGTCTTTATTTCTCCTAAGTATTACACATATGAGGGATCGTAACCCGCACAGTATGTAAGCAAAGGTTGAATTAAATTAGTATCACATGAACTACTATACAATTCATCTAAGGTTTTAATTCCGACTTCTATTTCCATTATCGTGAATCACATCGGGTGGGGTTCATGCACCCCGACCCTTGAAAACTTAGCCATACATTTTAAATTCAGAAGAAAACACGTTTGGAATGAAAGAAAATATTTTTACTACTGAATGAAGATGAAGAATGATGAAAGTGCTATTAGAGAAGTAACTACTGCAATAATGAAAGCCAGAATTAGAATGGTATTACTTGAATTGCAAAACGGGAATCAAAACTAGGGTTTCTTTGTTGTTGTCTTCTCTAAACTAATTACAAAGCGTCCCTAACGAATCAGAATCCTCCTTCAATGTCTGGGAGGTTTTTACAATTTATAATCTACGATTTCTAAGAGTTTCAACCATGCAGGACTCTAGTTTTACAAGTGGATGAGTTTGAATTTACGATACCCAAACCGATCCCCTTGAGGTGATTCGGTTCAGTACCATCTTTTACAGAAGTTTTTCCACGAACCGGTTTGGTTCATTTTTCCTCTCTTCAGTTCGGTTCCATCTCTCAGTGCTTTATAGAAAGTTCTTCAAGCATAGGATCGGTTCATTTTTCTTCCTCTTCAGTTCGGTTCCGTTTCTTAGTTCTTCACAGGAGGACTCCCAGGATGGGATCAGTTCATTTTCCATCCCATTCGGTTCGGTTCCATCTGTTCAGGAACGTTTCCTCCTTGTATGTTTTGAAGATTTGTGACTTTTGGTTCGGAACTCGGAATAGGATGCCGATCCATCCTTGTGCATCGAATACCTACAAAATAGATAGGAAATACACGAAACTCGACGTACTAATTAAAAATTTGTCAATAGCAACGATATGAGATAAATCCACTCGAAATACACTTTGTAGAGCAATAAAAGTGTCTAGATTAAGGGGATAAATGGGAAGAATTTATGCCTAATCAAACCCCCCTAACTTAGAACTTTGATCATCCCGAGCAATGTAAAAAGAATCAAAACATGGTTCAACTATAGAATGGGATAGAATACCTCTTTCGCAAGTGAGCGATTGCATTTAGCGTATGTAACAAGCCTTTAAACCCCTAGGTTACCCTAGACGAGTTGTGTCTCATGAGGGTTTGCAGTGAATACACTCACAAAATTCAACTCAAAGAAAACTCAAAATTCCCAAAAATTGTATAATTCAAACTTTTCCTGAAAATAACCATCACCAATTCAAGTTCAAGAGCCTCAAATCATAGTGCGTGTGTGTGAAGCCAAAAATTTTATCGCGAATTTCCACCGATTGACCATTACGTTACTTATTCGAAAATTCATTTTGATTTCAACATGTCACGGAATGCTCTCACAAACGAATCACTCGGACTGTGGCTTATTCTCTCGGTGTGCATGATTGATAAGAGTAAATGTATTGGAACCAAGTTCATGCACATAAGTATAAAGATGGAAATTTATGGTGACTGGATCTCATCAACGGATTACGATTATTAGAAAGCGGGGACATTGCCTCTAATTCATATTTTTTTTTTATCTCTTTTATTATATTTTTGTATTTTAGCTCTCAACGCGGTAACCAATTTAGCAGTTTGGACTCAGTTAGGACTTTTTCGGGTTAAAGTTGTATTGGGTAAAATGGGAATGGTATGGGAAATTTGGAATTGGAAAATTTTCGTATAATGTTCGTTAGTGCTTTTCCGGGCTTTCGCTGATTTTTCTCTTTTAATTTTTCTATTTTTTCCTATTTTTCACGCTTTTCTTTTCTTGCTATTTTTTGTTGAGCATAGCTATAATTTTTTCTTGCCCCTTTTTATGCACTTTCTGGACTTAATTTCTAGGATTATCACTTTTCACAATTCTGGGCCAATTGGGGTTTTTCGGGTTGTCAAACGAAAGGAAAAATTATTCGGCTCAATTTGGGTTTACAAAAGGGATAATTTTTCACTACTTTTTCTGGCCAGTGTTTTTGGGTGACAAATGAGGGCCTACTTCATTGTCCGAAATACTAATTGCGTTACCATATGCGTTTCGAGATTAATTATGTTTAGAGATCTATTTGGCACGTTTTTTAAGGAAATATCACACACATTTTCCATAACCGATCAAAGTGAAAGAATTGAGATCCTCAACGATTTATTAGAACGCTGAAAAGAACTTTGAGTTAACAATTAACTCGGATTGATTTTTAAACTCACAAAAACGACAGGTTCGAAATCTCACTAGGTTAGTTAATCTACACACTTATTCGTTAAGTTGTCTACGTTCGCTCATTTTCCATCTTTGGTCACTTTCGGCTTTGTGTATTATGTTTTTACAATTTGAGACTTTAAACCAACTTTTAATGATATTTTTAAAAATTTTGAATTCCATTTTTTATTTATTTTGAAGAAAAATATTTTTGGATTTTTCAAAATTTTTTGAATTTTTTTTTTTAGAAATTTCTGGGCATTTTTGAAACTTTGTGAAGTTTTTGAAAGACGCACTTGTGACCCCCCCTCCTAACTTAGACTTTTGCATTGTCCTCAAGCAAAAAGGACTAAAATCTAACTCAAAGCAAATTAAAAGTGCGAGAAAATAAAACGATAAAATGAGACAGAAATGCAAAAAAAATTATAGATACTTAACGCCTGTGTTACAAAGGAGAGGGGAGAAGACACAATTAACATTTTTAAACAACCACCACAACACACAAACAACAAACAAAAGACATGGGCTTCACTGTGGAGGTGGATTTGAGGGTTCGGGTGCACTGGGATCATATGGATCATAGAAGAAATTTAGGGGAGGTCCACCGAAGTTGAGCTCGTACAAGTGGGCTTGGCGAAGATGCATCATGATCGTGTCCCTTCGGTAGTCCTCTTTATCCCATTGATAGGCCGCTTGGTCCCAATTTTATTGTGTGAGGAAACCGTCGAAATGGGTTTCCACCTCCAAAAGGCTCGTATCAAAATTTACACCTGGGGCTTCAAGTCTGATTCGTTGTCCTCGTCGTACTCTTCTTCTTCTTCCCCACCCATCACGACATAATCATCCTCGAGCTCTTCAACATGGATCTCCTCCTCTGCATCTACATCAACCACCTCCCGGGATGCTCGAAGTGAAGCCCTTTATTGGGCACTCCTAGTGTGTGACACTTTCCCAATGGGCTCCTGGAGGCGTGGGAAAGTGTGAGGTGGATGGATACCGACATCGGCAAGGAGAGAGGTTATGAGACGTGCATATGGGAGGGTCACCGCACATTTTTTTCTCCAAGGCTACGTAAAGAATATCAATGTAAAGCATGCAGGCCATATTGAGAGAGAAGTTTGGATCGAAAAGGTGGTAGACGAAGGTAGCTTGGCGAGGGCGCATCGCCGAGTCGTTTGTGGTTTGAAGGAAGTTGGCGCACACAATATGGTAGGTAATGCGCATCGTATCATTGAGGCGTTCCATGCGGAAGGTGCCCCTTTCCTAAATCTCATTGGGTGCAAGACGGTCAATGCATTGCTCTTTCGGTATGGTGGGGGCATTGGTGGGGTAGTCATAGATGTCCGGGTGTGGGACTCCCTTGGCAGAAAGTTTACGAGCCAAAGTAGCCAAGGAGAAAGGGATGGGGAGGCCATCGACAAAAGCCTACCTCTCAAAATTGCCTGTGCGGACGAGTGAGACATAAAAAGAGTGGACCTCGTTGGCCCACACGACATTGTGTGGTTCGGTGAGGTATTGCGTCCACCCCCTTCGACTGAAAAGAGTGGTGACCGAGTGGGGCAGCTCGTCCTAGTTGACTACGCGCTCGATGTGCAGTTGGCGGGAGAGGTTGAAATTTTTTTCACGCCACATGCTCTCCATGTGGGAGCGGTATTCCCCGTTACCATTCGGAAGGATCTCAGTGGACATGTATTTTGGGGGAGAGAGTGATTGGCCATTGAAATTTCTGGGAATATTTAAAATGGGAGAGAGAGAGGTTTAGAGAGGTGAGATGTGATGGAGGTGTGGATGGAAAGGTAGGGGGAGGTGTAATTTATAGGTGGTGGAGAGGATTGGCGAAAGAATTTGGAGGGAAAAGGGGGATGGATGTTTGGTGGGAAAGAGGGGAAGGAATGGAGGGAAATGGATGGATTGGGGGAAGGGGGATCATCACGGGAAGGGGCATCCTGAAGAATCCGAACCGATCCGGTTAAGAGGAGAACCGATCGGGTTCTAGATTTTTTTTATTTTTCGATTTATCAAAACCGAACCGATCCGATTAGGGGGATTCAGTTCGGTTCGCCTTAGGCAGAACCCTCTCACTTAGAATGCTGAAACTAGAATCTCACACCCTCGAATACTCGAACACTCTCTTACTTATTCTCACACCTGGACTTTCTTGTCTCCCGCACAACGTGCGTGTTGGTGTGCCTAATCCGAACCCTAACCTCTTGTAACCTACCTATGGACTCTAACTAATCTTCCTATGTAAAGTTAATATACAGTAGAATTCATCCCATATGCGTCGAGGGTGAGACGACCTCTCAGTTCAAGCTCATTCTACCCCGTAAACGGGGTCCGCCAACCAAATGGTGTCGATTTCTTCTATGTACGCCTCCACATACAGTTTTAGGCACTGTCCATTGACTTTAAACGTGTTCCCCCTTTTGGGTCTTCTAATTCTACAACTCCGTGGGGAAAAATGCTTCTCACAATGATTGGACCAGTCCATCGAGACCGCAATTTACCAGGAAATAGATGAAGTCAGGAGTTATAAAGGAGTGCCTTTTGTCTTGTTTGAAACTATTTTCATCGGATAATTTTATCATGTGCTAGTTTCATCCGGGCTTTTGCAATCTTGGCATTCTCATACACATCATTGCGTATCTCCTCTAACTCATTTAGTTGAAGCTTGCGAGCTTCATCGGCTTTGTCCATATTGTAATTTAGTCTCTTAATGGCCTAATATGCTTTGTGATCCAACTCAATGGGAAGATGGCAAGGTTTTCCATACACAAAGAGGAATGGTGACATTCCGAGTGAGTTCTTGTATGCGGTACGATAGGCCCATAGTGAATCATTCAATCGAAGGGACCAATCTTTCCAGTCGGGATTGACGGTCTTCTCTAGTATGTACCTGATTTCATGATTTGATAATTCGTCCTGTCCATTCGTTTGTGGGTGATATGTTGTTCCAACCTTATGAATGACACCATAGTTTTTCAGAAGTCTTTTAAATGGCTTGTTGCAAAAGTGTGTGCCGTTGTCACTAATTACCGCTTTAGGTGCACCGAAGCGAGAAAGTAAGTGTTCGTACAGGAACTTTATCACCACTTTATTGTCATTAGTCTTGGTAGATATAGCTTCCACCCATTTAAAAACATAGTCTACCGCGACTAGGATGTACAAGTATCCAAAGGACAGGGGAAAAGGGCCCATGAAGTCAATAACCCAGCAGTCGAAGATCTCGGTGATGAGAATCAGGGTTAATGGCATCATGTCTCGTCGGGTAATGATCCCATTCGTTGACACTTGTCACAAGATTTGAAATAATTGTTAACATCCCGGAACATTGTGGGCCAGTACAAATCGCATTGGAGAATTTTAGTGGTTGTCTTTTTTACGGAAAAGTGACCTCCACATGCTTCCGAATGACAAAATTGGATGACTTTGGGAATTTTGTCTTCCGGTACACATCGTCGGATGATTTGATTGGCGCAATATTTAAAAAGAAATGTATCATCATAGAAAAACATGCGCGATCAAGTAATGAACCTCTTATTATCTTGCGGTGTCCAAACGGGAGGGACAGCTCCCGTGACAAGATAGTTCACTATATCTGCAAACCAGGGCAAAGAAGAGGTGGCAAAGAAAGCTCATCTGGAAAATACTCGTCTATAGGTATAGGAACACTAGGCACGTCGGACGAAATCCATGATAAGTGATCGGCAACGATGTTTTCTACTCCTTTTTTATTTTTAATGGAAAGATTAAACTCTTGTAGGAGTAGGATCCACCGTATGAGGCACGGCTTTGCGTCCTTCTTTGCAAGTAGATATTTTAATGTCGCATGGTCGATGAAACAAGTGATGGGGGAACCGATAAGATAGGACCAAAATTTCTTGAGCGCGAATACTACCCTTAGAAACTTCTTCTCCATGGTGAATTAATTGAGTTGTGGTCCGGTAAGGGTGAGGATAGCTTAGTAGATGACATGAGCTTTATTATCTTTTATTTGCCCTAAAATAGCCCCTATCGCATAATCGCTAGCATCATACATAAGCTCGAATAGCAAGGACCAATCTGGAGCTTGTATAATGGGAGTGGATACAAGCATGTTTTTCAGTTTTTCAAAAGCACTTTGGCATGCTTCCGTCCATTCGAATGGTGTGTCCTTGATAAGAAGGTTGCTTAAGGGTCTAGCGATGGCGCTAAAGTCCTTAATAAACCTTCGATAAAACCCGCGTGGCCCAAGAAGGAGCGCACATCTTTTCATGATTTAGGTGGGGGCAGGTCAGCTATGACATCTATTTTTTCTTGATCAACCTCGATCCCTTTGGATGAAACGATGTGGCCTAGAACTATACCCTCGGTTACCATGAAATGGATTTTTTCCCAATTCAGCACTAAGTTCTGTTCCATACATCGGGCTAGTACTTTATCAAGATTGGCTAAACATAGGTCGAAGGAGGTGCCAAAAACACTAAAGTCGTCCATAAACACCTCTAGCCCTCTCTCAACCATAACTCTGAATAAGCTCAACATGCACCTTTGAAAGGTCGCCGGTGCATTACACAAGCCAAATGGCATACGTTTGTAGGTAAACATTCCAAAAGGGAAAGTGAATGTTGTTTTCTCTTGATCAAGTACACCTACCTCAATTGGGTTATATTTGAAATAACCATCTAGGAAGCAATAATAAGGGTGGCCCGCTACTCTTTTAAGCATTTGATCAATAAATGGAAAGGGGGAATGGTCTTTCCTAGTTCTCGCGTTGAGTTTCCGGTAATCAATGCAAACGTGCCATCCAGTGGTGGTACATTGGGGAACTACCTATCCCTTAGCATTTTCAATCACAGTCGTGCCCGACTTCTTCGGGACGACTTGAATAGGGCTCGCCCACTTGCTATCTGAGATTTCTTAGATAATCTCGGCATCCAACAGCTTTATAATTTCAGCTCTCACCACATCTTTCATCATGGGTATTAGCCGTCTTTGCATTTCTCTGGAGGGCTTAACATCCTCTTCGAGGTGAATCTTATGGGTGCAAATTAGAGGGCTTATCCCCTTCAAATCAGTTATGCACTAACCAAAAGCACTTTGGTGATTACTCAAAATCTTTATTAGTTTACCCTCTTGCTCTTCATCTAAGCTAGAGGAGACAATAATAGGAAATGTCTCACTTTTACCTAGGATATCATATTTAACATTGGAGGGTAGTTTCTTCAACTCGAGAATTGGGAATGTGTTGCTAGAGGGAACCATGCGTGCTTCTCTTGGCGATAACTCTTCGAATTGATAAACCCAATTAGCATCTCTCGTGTCCTCATCCGACGCTCTCTCATCGAGTAAGCCTCTCAACTCCTCTATCTCCCTCTCGAACTCGGTATAGGCTCCCTCACTCTCATAACTAGAAGCTAGGAAAGCTTATAAGGCGTCTCCACGGTAAGTTTCCTCAAAGTGATCTTCTACAATCTGAAAAACGTTGCTAATGCCGTTTAATACAAGATTAAACTATATAAGCAACTCCGAGATGTTTGTTGAAGAAACCCTTTTCTTTTGAAAATAAAAACTATAAACAACAAGATGTGTTTACAAAAAACTTATGTACGAGAGTAATCAAAACTTTGTAATCAGTTTTTAAAACAAGACAGTTTTAAAAATCAGCACACTATAGACTGAGATGAGGAGATGAAGATAATCAACACACAGTTTTTAACGTGGTAAAACCTCTCCCAACAGAGGAAACATCCACGGTGACTTCTAAGTCACGAAAGCAAAAATCCACTAATAACAAATAATAGTTACAAACAATACAACATACATGCACACAAATCAACCTATTCTAAGTTTAGGAATATACCCCACTTGGTGTCCTTCTAACTTCTCATAGATCTGATTGTTGATGATGTTCTTCCAGTTTGATAACTTCCTTTGCTTTAGCTTCCTTATGTCGACTCAATGATCTTTGATCTTATACACAACACTTTCAGTGCAGTAGTGTGTTAAGTGTTTGTGAAGTGATTCCTATTCACATGCATGAACTCACACACACTTAGATTTACAGACAGTCCTAGAAAAATTACATATAAAGACTATATGCTGTGATTTTGTTTTCTTTCTTTCTTACAGAACTAAAACCTTTTTGACCTTTAATATAACCCAGATTCCACGAATATCTCGCTTCAAAATCGGTCAAGATCTTAATCAATCTCGGTTTTAAAAATATTTTTGAGATTGAAAATCTCCAAGTGTGAATCCAACTAGGTCAAGGTTAAGTTTCGTAAGAACAGAAACCATAAAACATTTTCAAAACCAAATCAGTAAAGATTTTCTTAAATCAAGTAAGAAATATGCAGATCTAGTGAAAATGTAACATGCAGAATGTAGATCTAAAGTTTCTATGAAAAAGAAACACAGATCTTCACACGAATGTTTAAGTTATAAATAAGATCATAGATAAAGAGGTTACAGCTTCAAATGAACAAACCACTCTCTCTCTCAAACACTCAAGGTTGTGTTTGGGGTTAAGTGTATACGAAGGTTTGATTCAAAAAATGAAGTGTTTAGGGTTAGGGTTAGGGTTTGGCTAACAGTTTCTTTTCTCTCTCTTCTCTCTTCTCTTTTCTCTCTTCTCTCTCACTTCTCTCTTCTCTCTATTTTTTTCTCTCAGAAATGACGAATGCCCAAAAGTCTTGAAAGTCTGAGAAATGGGAGGTTTATATAGGGGTGAGGGAAGGTTCTGGAAATGCGCATGGAATCAATGGCCGAGATTAAGTCATCCTACGATTGACTTGATCTAAGGGTTATAAAACAGCGGTGGTTAAGTCCAAAGAGATTGGTTCAAACGATGGCACACGGATAGGTTTAAAACACATGCAGACCATCGATCAGCTTTGATCCAACGATCATCAATCCACCAGCGAACCCTCTCACATAACAAACACAAATAGATGAACCAGGAGGATGACAAGTGTTGAAATATGAGTGGCTCACACGCGCGCGTCCAAAGTAATTACAGCAAGCACCCTGAAGTCTCTAGCGCATTTACATTCTACCCAAACAAACATTCCATTGAAAAATGAAGTTTTTAAAATAGAAATATTACCCCACAAATTATATAAACACATTTTATTAATGAAAACATTTATTTAAAAAAAGTTTAAAAATGTTTAAAAATTTCCTAAAATAATTAAAACCACATTTTAAGGGAAATTAATCACATAATCAATTTTAAGCAATATATACACATGTATGCACTTCTAATTGTGTGTAGTGTGATTCAATTTATACCTTCATGGATCATTGAAGAGGATTAGAGAGATAAGTTCTGAGGCTTTTTGGATTCTAGGATAGACAACCAATTTTGTCACTATTTCCAAATTAGATGAACACTTATACAGTATAGACTTAAGCAAGTCAAAGGTATAAGGTGCTTCAATCTCTCCCTTTGGAAATATGAGACAAAATCTCCTTTGAGTTAGCTTAAAACTCGTAGGGAACCAAAAAAATAAAAACTAGTCCTATACAAAAGATACTATCTACCCATTTCCTAGAAAGTCAAAAATTACATAACTCAACTATTTACAAATTTGTACACTAGAAATGGTAGACAATCAGTAGAAGAGATTCCTGCAAATATGCACACTAAGATCAAGCAGTTTAGATGAAATGTGAACAAAACATTGAACTCGTAAGACTCAAATTTCTCCCCCATTTTGTCTCAAATGGACAAAGGGTAAAAATTAAGGTCTTAAGAGTTTTAATCAGCGTATACCATACCTATAGAATTTCACAAATACAGAAATCTATTATAGTCTAGAGGTTTAGTGAACATGTCTGCAAGTTGCAGATCAGTAGGCAGGTAATGAATTTCTAATTCCTTAGTTTCAACAAGTTCGCGTATAAAATGATGCCTTATTTTAATATGCTTAGTTCGCGAGTGTTGAACCGGGTTTTTAGATATGTTAATAGCGCTTTGATTGTCACAATACAATTGTAATTGGTCTTCTTAAATCCCATAATCACTTAACATCTGTTTTATCCATAACAATTGAGCACAGCAACTTCCTGCTGCTATATATTCGGACTCAGCCGTAGATAAAGATGTGCAATTCTGTTTTTTACTACTCCAACCAACTAAATTATTGCCGACATAATAACAGGCACCTGATGTACTTTTACTATCATCAGTACAACCGGCCCAATCAGCATCAGTATACCCTATGATGGTGCTACAGGTATCCTTAGTATACCTAAGTCCAAGATTGAGAGTGCCCTTTATGTACTTTATTATACATTTTACACTCAATAAATGGCTCTCTTTAGGGTTATTCTGGTAACAAGCACACAGACATACAGCATACATTATGTCTGGTCGTGAGGCAGTTAGATAGAGTAGGCTACCAATCATACTACGATACAGTGTGGAATCAACTGACTTTCCAGTTTCATCTTTACATAATTTAACAGTAGTACTCATAGGAGTTTTGGCAACTTTAGCATTATCTAAACCAAATTTCTTAACAAGATCTAAGGCATACTTAGTTTGAGAGACAAATAGACCATCAGAATTCTGTTTCACTTGAAATCCTAAGAAAAGTTCTAGCTCCCCCATAAGGGACATGTGAAACTCCTTATGCATAATAGCAGAAAAAGATTTAACTTCAGAGTTTAAAGTTGACCCGAAAATGATGTCGTTTACATAGACTTGGGCTATAATAATGTTTTTGTCAAAATGTTTGACAAAGAGAGTCTGGTCATTTCCTCCTCTCTTAAAACCCTTATCCAACAAAAAGTTGGAAAGGCGTTCATACCAAGCTCTAGGAGCTTGTTTTAAGCCATACAAAGCCTTTTTTAGACGAAAGACATGGTTAGGGTATTTAGGGTCAATGATCCCTTTGGGTTGTTCTACATATGTTTCTTCGGACAGAATTCCATTGAGGAAGGCAGACTTGACATCCATTTGATAAAGTGTAAATTTTAAGTGACACGCTATGGAGAAAAGAAATCGAACAGATTCAAGACGAGTGACAGGGGAAAAAGTCTCGCTAAAATCAATTCCTTCTATTTGTGAGTAACCTTGAGCAACTAGTCTAGCTTTGTTTCTAAGGATTACCCCATTTTCATCAGATTTGTTCTTAAAAATCCAACGTGTCCCAATAACATTTTTGTTTTGAGGCCTCGGTACAAGATACCAGACATCGTGAATGAAAAATTGTAAAAGTTCTTCCTGCATAGCAGAAATCCAGTGTGTGTCATTCAATGCTTCATTAACATTTTTCGGTTCCACAAGGGAGACGAAACATGCATAATTAGCATAATTTCTTAACTGGGATCTAGTACGAACTGGCTCATTAGGATTACCGACCACGTTGTCAATGGGATGATCTTTAGAGACCCAGCCAGGTACTTCTGGACTCTCACTAGGTAATGAGTCATCTATTTCTGGTGAATCAGTTTTGAAATCATTTTCAGATTCAACCACAATAGGTGATTCAGATATCTTATTTTCGACAATAGTGTCGCTTACAATTACATTTATCGATTCCATAAGGGCCTTAGTACGTAGATTGTATATACGATAAGCACGACTGTTTGGAGAGTATCCTAAGAAGATGGCTTTATCACCACGCGTTTCGAATTTAGACAGATGTTCTCTGTCTTTACAGACATAACACTGACTTTCGAAAGTTCTTTGATATTTCAGATTAGGCTTCTTACCGTACCACAACTCATAAGGGGTTTGTTTAGAGTTTTTCCTAAGGTAAACCCTATTAATGATATGACATGCAGTTCTAATAGATTATACCCAGAAGTATTTAGGTAGAGATTTGGCATGCAACATGACACGTGCCATCTCTTGAAGAGTTCGATTTTTCCTTTCAGCAATACCATTCTGCTGAGGAGTTTTAGGGGCACTAAATTCATGTTTGTAACCGTTGTAGTCACAATATTCAACTATTCTCGTGTCTATGAACTCTCCCCCTCTATCACTACGAATGCGATTGACTTGTGTGTCCTTCTCATTTTTAATTCTTAGTAAAATTTTCAAAAAATTCTGAAACGTGTCAGATTTTTGTTTCAAGAAGGCAACCCAAGTGAATCGTGTGAAATCATCAACCATGAAAAGGATATAACTGTGTCCACAAAGACTAACAGTTCTAGAGCGACCAATAAGGTCCATATGGATGAGATCTAGAGGTCTAGAGGTGAGAATGTCTTTAACCTTTTTATGCGAAGTCTTAACTATTTTTCCTTCCTGGCAATGACCACAGACAACACTTGAAATAGGTTTAATTTTAGGAATTCCTCTAACAATCTCTTGACTAGACAATCTACCAAGGATATCATAACTTAGGTGACCCATACGATTATGCCAGATTTCATTGTCATCCATTCTGACAATGTTACAGGTTTCAGAACTAGTCTTGACAGTATAACAATTGTCAGGTGTTCTAAATCCTGTAATAATGCATTCACCTTTATCATTTAGAATTTTACAATTGTTCTTTGAAAAGGTGACTGTATGGTCAGAGTCACAAAATTGTGATATACTTAGGAGATTGGCTTTAAGGCCTTTAACTAATAGAACATTTTCGAGAATAGGCATTCCTTCTTCTTTTAGGGTTCCTTTACCTATGATCTGGGATGAAACTCCGTCACCAAAAAATACTTTCCCACCAGCAAATCTGGTTTTGTTTAAAAGTTTGGTTTCATCTCCTGTCATATGTTTGGAACATCCTGAATCTAAATACCAACCAGATGAAGTGTGTTCAGCTTTTAAGGCAGTGATAACAATGTTACACTTCATTTGGGGTAAAAGATCATCTTTTCTAATCCAAATAGCTCTAGTTTTAATTTTGCGCAAGTTTTCCCTCATTTGATAAAATTTTCGAGAAACAGCTTTTTGTCGAAAAACATTTGGAGCAGCAAACTGATTATTGTGAAAAATTTGAGCTTTTGGTTTAGGAAAGTTTCTGGGAGCCTTTCTCTTAAATGAACTCTTAGTTTTGGTCTTTCTATTTCTGTAGTTAGAGTTCTTATCAGGTTGTCTTGGAAGGACATAATGGTTACGATTTTGCCTAGAATAGTTAAAGTTCTTGTAGACAGAAGAGTTGTACACCGGGGTGTTTAGACGCCTAGCATAACAACCTTCAAAGGAATGACCATAAATGTCACAGTACGAGCAATATTGATTGCTTGAGGGATGAATTTCCTTAGGAAAACTTCTAAAAATGGGTTTAACAGCATTCTGTTCAGTAGTGCTATTCCTAGGAGGGATGGTTTTAAAGGTAGATTCAGCCTTTCTGATCAAAGGACAGACGTATTTAGTCTTAAGTGTAGTGTCAGCCTTAGAATTACTAGACTCTCCAATGTCTTTCTGTTGTTGCTTTTGATCAAATTCCTTTTTAATAAAATAAAAGTCTGGACATGTTTCAATTGGTCTTTTGCCCCCAGACACAAACTTAATAGGTTCAAGATTTGTAGTTTGTGGTTTGTTCTTAGGGCAAAATCCAATACCGGTTCTATCATCAGAATTGGTCTTGGAGTCAACAACAAAGTCAGTAAAACAATTTGAATTGTTTTCAAACTTCGAATTTTTTTTTAAAACAGTAGCTGTCTTTGTTTTTGCTTCCTCCAGTTCTAATAATGTTCCCTTATATTTCATTTCCAGGGTTTCATTAGTTTTAGTCAACTCTTTTAATTTTTGATCAAAAGTTTCAATTTCAGATTGATGAGACAGACACTGGTTAGTGTACTCTTCGGCATTCAACTTCACAATAAGACTTAGATCATCTAATTTCTTAGTCAGGTCTCTAACAGTCTTCTCCAGTCTAGTGCCTTTTTCAAGAGTTTTAGCATACAAAGTATGGATATCTGGGAGGTCATCTGTGTCTGAGTCGCTAAGTGAAGTGTGTGTAGTGACCCCTAACGATTCAGTTTTAGTACTCACGCACCCATTTACATCGTCGTTATCGAGATCACTTTGACTCACACACACGGAACTAGAACTAGCAACATTTTCAGATAATAAAGCATCTAGGCCAGTCAAAATAGTATTCACACAAGCAGGAGTAGAAGCATCATTATCACACACAGGCATATCATCATTGTAAATTATCTTAGCATAAAAGGACATGCAAGGGTCAAGTACATTTGATGACTCAAGTTCCTCTTCATCAGAGTCACTTGAATCATTCCAAGTTTTACAGACATTGGCTCTATTGTGTGTGTTGGCTTTATTCAAATTAACTCTGCAATCATGAGCAATGTGACCTAGTTTCCCACATCTAAAACATTCAATCTTTTTAAGGTCTCTAGTGGGTCTGGAGTTGTTGTCCTTAGGATGTTTGTCAAGACCTCTCTCATGAGGTTTGGGATTAGACAGAGTAGGATAATTAGGCTTGCCTTGTTTAGTTTCCTGTTTGTTTCTAAATTTAACAATTTTCTTAAATTGTTTAGACATTAAGGCAATCTGATTATCTAGTTTGTCTATATCACACTCCTCATCAGAGTCAGAGTTGATCAAATTAGTCTCAAGTTTAGATATCTTAGAGGCAAAACTCAAGTTAGAGTTGGGCTATTTTCTTTGTGAATGATTTAATTGTTTCTTAAAGTCTAATTCCATTTCCACAGTCCTAAGTTTGCTACTGAGTAACTCAGGGGTAAGGTTTTGATCACTCATTTCCTCAATAGCATACCTCTTGCTGTCAAACTTTTGTGGTAATGATCTTAGAATTTTAGAGACAATATCATTCCTATCATAAGTTATACCATTAGCATGCAACTTGGTGACTATATCAGTTAAGTTCATGTAAAAGTCATCAAAAGACTCAGAGTCAGACATAATCAAAGAGTTGTATTGCTGGGTAAGCATTTGAGTTTTAGCAGCTTTAACTCTTGAGTCTCCTTCATGGGCAGTGATTAATGTGTCCCATGCTTCCTTAGAAGTGGCACAAGATGAGATTCTCTTGAACTCATACTCATTAATGGACATAAAAATGGCATTCTTTCCTTTATTGTTATTTCGAGAAGTAGTTTTCTCTTCTTGTGTAAACTCACTTAAGATTTTCTTTACCCTCTCATCACTTCCTTCAGTGGCTGGTTTAGTAGGATAAGTGTATCCATTTTCAATAATGTCCCAGACATCATCTCCTAAAGTCCCTTGGATGAAGGCAACCATTCTTACTTTCCAGTAAGCAAAGTTGTTTCCATCAAAGAGTGGAGGTCTGGACAGATTACCAAACCTTTCATTCTTCTCGTCCATAGTTAGGTTTTTCAGAAAATGATTTCAGAAACACAAGATCTTTTTGAAATAAAAGTTAATAGGGCTCGGATACCAATTGAAAAACGTTGCTAATGTCGTTTAATACAAGATTAAACTATATAAGCAACTCCGAGATGTTTGTTGAAGAAACCCTTTTCTTTTGAAAATAAAAATTATAAACAACAAGATGTGTTTACAAAAAACTTATGTACGAGAGTAATCAAAACTTTGTAATCAGTTTTTAAAACAAGACAGTTTTAAAAATCAGCACACTATAGACTGAGATGAGGAGATGAAGATAATCAACACACAGTTTTTAACGTGGTAAAACCTCTCCCAACAGAGGAAACATCCACGGTGACTTCTAAGTCACGAAAGCAAAAATCCACTAATAACAAATAATAGTTACAAACAATACAACATACATGCACACAAATCAACCTATTCTAAGTTTAGGAATATACCCCACTTGGTGTCCTTCTAACTTCTCATAGATCTGATTGTTGATGATGTTCTTCCAGTTTGATAACTTCCTTTGCTTTAGCTTCCTTATGTCGACTCAATGATCTTTGATCTTATACACAACACTTTCAGTGCAGTAGTGTGTTAAGTGTTTGTGAAGTGATTCCTATTCACATGCATGAACTCACACACACTTAGATTTACAGACAGACCTAGAAAAATTACATATAAAGACTATATGCTGTGATTTTGTTTTCTTTCTTTCTTACAGAACTAAAACCTTTTTGACCTTTAATATAACCCAGATTCCACGGATATCTCGCTTCAAAATCGGTCAAGATCTTAATCAATCTCGGTTTTAAAAATATTTTTGAGATTGAAAATCTCCAAGTGTGAATCCAACTAGGCCAAGGTTAAGTTTCGTAAGAACAGAAACCATAAAACATTTTCAAAACCAAATCAGTAAAGATTTTCTTAAATCAAGTAAGAAATATGCAGATCTAGTGAAAATGTAACATGCAGAATGTAGATCTAAAGTTTCTATGAAAAAGAAACACAGATCTTCACACGAATGTTTAAGTTGTAAACAAGATCATAGACAAAGAGGTTACAGCTTCAAATGAACAAACCACTCTCTCTCTCAAACACTCAAGGTTGTGTTTGGGGTTAAGTGTATACGAAGGTTTGATTCAGAAAATGAAGTGTTTAGGGTTAGGGTTAGGGTTTGGCTAACAGTTTCTTTTCTCTCTCTTCTCTCTTCTCTCTTCTCTTTTCTCTCTTCTCTCTCACTTCTCTCTTCTCTCTATTTTTTTCTCTCAGAAATGACGAATGCTCAAAAGTCTTGAAAGTCTGAGAAGTGGGGGGTTTATATAGGGGTGAGGGAAGGTTCTGGAAATGCGCATGGAATCAATGGCTGAGATTAAGTCATCCTACGATTGACTTGATCTAAGGGTTATAAAACAGCGGTGGTTAAGTCCAAAGAGATTGGTTCAAACGATGGCACACGGATAGGTTTAAAACACATGCAGACCATCGATCAGCTTTGATCCAACGATCATCAATCCACCAGCGAACCCTCTCACATAACAAACACAAATAGATGAACCAGGAGGATGACAAGTGTTGAAATATGAGTGGCTCACACACGCGCATCCAAAGTAATTACAGCAAGCACCCTGAAGTCTCTAGCGCATTTACATTCTACCCAAACAAACATTCCATTGAAAAATGAAGTTTTTAAAATAGAAATATTACCCCACAAATTATATAAACACATTTTATTAATGAAAACATTTATTTAAAAAAAGTTTAAAAATTCCCAAAAATAATTAAAACCACATTTTAAGGGAAATTAATCACATAATCAATTTTAAGCAATATATACACATGTATGCACTTATAATTGTGTGTAGTGTGATTCAATTTATACCTTCATGGATCATTGAAGAGGATTAGAGAGATAAGTTATGAGGCTTTTTGGATTCTAGGATAGACAACCAATTTTGTCACTATTTCCAAATTAGATGAACACTTATACAGTATAGACTTAAGCAAGTCAAAGGTATAAGGTGCTTCACAATCTCCTCAATTAACCTCACTGCATGAAGATCATCTTCTTCCCCTGCTTGTTGGGCTATGTTGAATATGTTTGTTTCTAAAGTCATATTCCCCAAAGTGATTTGCATCTACCCATTTCTAGTAGTGATGACTGCATTAGCCGTGGCAAAAAATGGGCGTCCAAGGATGATGGAAACATGATTTTTTTAGACGAAGGAGGGATCCGTGTCCCAAATGACAAAATCTACAAGGAAGTAGAAAGTGTCCACTTAGATTATCACGTCCTCAATTATACCCCTTGGTATCTTTACGGTTCGATCCGCTAACTAGAGAGTGATCCTTGTGGGTTAAGATCACCCAGATTAAGTTTCCTATAAATCAAATAGGGGAGGATATTAACACTTGCCCCTAAATCGAGTAAGGATTTTTTGAATTTGTTCTCTCCAATGGTGCAGGAAATGGTGGGGGCACCGGGATATTTATATTTAAGTGGGAGATCATTAAGAAGGATCGAGCTCACGTTTTGTTCTAGAAACACGTTCTTCTTTACCTTCATCCTCCTCTTGAATGTTAATAAGTCTTTTATGACTTTTT
Organism: Sambucus nigra; assembly: GCA_949130495.1. NCBI lineage: Eukaryota > Viridiplantae > Streptophyta > Magnoliopsida > Dipsacales > Adoxaceae > Sambucus > Sambucus nigra. The sequence goes on along the minus strand of OX422214.1, from coordinate 212,917,027 downwards.
CATGGGATGGGATTTGCCTTATTGCATCGAGGAAAGGTAAGTTCAACTTTACTTTCTTAAGCACTTCTTCACTTATGGTTCCTTTATGGCCAGGAACAAACCTTTGAGGAAATGGGGCAGCAGGGGGTGGTTTTACAACTACCTCAGCTCACTAGTGTTTTCATTTTCACTCTCATTCAAGGAGATATCTTCGGCCTCTTTTGTGTCGGGTGAATTCTCCTTGTCTTTTGAAATGTCGTGTGGGAGAGGTGATAAATCAACAACTCTCCCACTACGAAGAGTGGTTACAGTTTGGCAGTGCTCCTGTTGTTCATTAGAGGTGGAGCTAACACGAAGTTGACCTTGGGGAGGTCTTTGGCCTTGGGCAGGAAACTTGCCCTTCTCTTAGGTGCTCAATGTGGCTTGCATCTTGGAGATGTTTGCATTTATTTCGGTGAACAAGCGTTCATATCAAGCATTGTGTGTACTTTGAGAATTTATGAATTGGTTCATTGTATCCTCGAGGCTCCTCCGCTGTGGGGCTACATATAAGACTGGAGGTGGTGGCGCTTATTGGTATTGAGGAGGTGGTGGAGGTGGAACAACCTGTGAATGTGGGTTCATCGTAGATTGTGGTTGTCCATAGTTGAAACCAGGATGGTTCCTCCACGAAGGGTTGTAAGAATTCCTATGCGGGGCATTAAAATTCCCCTTGAATCCTTCTATAGCGTCCACCTGCTTTGTGTGAATGTCCTTGTATGCATAGATCATCGGGCAGGCCTTTGTGGAGTGGCCCACCGCACAGATAACACATACTTTTTCTTTCAAACCATGGCTAGATCCGGAAATGTTTCTCAACCGACCATCAAACCACTCCTTCTTATCTCTCTAAAATTAATCAAAACGACGGTCTATTAAGGTATTGCTATCCAAATGGTATAGACCGGAGGCAATTTTATTGGTAGATGGTTGTCTAGGTTGAGCTTGGTTGGGATCAGATGTGTCCCATGCTTGAGTAGTCTCTGCGACATACTTAAGGTGGGCCTCAGTATCGCATGTGTCTAAATCCCAAAAGGGTATTTCACACATCATTTGAACAAGTTGTTTGGAAGCTATTGTCAACCCATTATGTAATAAAGATATCACTGGGTGTTTGTCAAAACCATGATGGGGGCATGCGCTTACTAACTCTTGGAACCATTCCCAACATCTATCAAAAGACTCATTATCGTGTTGTCAGAAAGATTGGATTTGAGTCTTGGCAAAGTTGGTCTTGTGATGCAGATACAATTTTGAGACAAACTTGGACTGCATATCTCTCCAGGAAATGAAGGAGTTCGGGGGTAGAGGCCATAGCCAGGTCTTGTCTTTATCCTTTAAGGAGAAAGGAAAAAGCTTTAGGCGAATGACATCTTGCGTGCAAGTTTGATCACCAAATGTGTCACATGCCTCTTCGAACTCACGAATATGTAGGTATGGTTTCTTGGAATCCATGCCATGAAACGTAGGGAGAATCTGTATCATCCCATTGCAGAAGTGGAACTGATCGACAGTATACGGAAGTAAAATGCAACCAGGGGACGATAGGGAATATCTCCCTCTCCAGTACCGAAACTTATTGCGTCAGATATCATAGTCGCGCTCTCTTAAAATGATTATGTGTACTCACTCGGTGTCCTAGAGGTGTGACTAGAAGTTTGAGTCAGGGTGTAGCTACTGATAGAGTGCTCAGGAGTAGGAATTGGAAACTAGAATTGTGGGACACGAGGTGTGGGGGGCTTTCAGAGTTATACTCAACTATAGGATTTTTGTGGATTCTGACTGGAGTATTGTGAGGATTTTGAGTGTGTTCAGGATTTTTCATTAAAGGCTTTGAGAGATGATGAGAATTCTTTTTTGTATTTAAAATTTTTTTTTTTTTTTTTTTGAATTTTTGGAAATTTTTGGTCAAAGTTTTAGTATGACTTGATCTAACATTAGTCTACCTAATTTCCCCGACAACGATGCCAAAAACTTGATGCGACAAAAAATGTGTCTAGTATGCATGTTATTTAGGCTCAAGTGCAAGCCTGTCGCTCAAGTAATAATCTGATAAGTTGGATATTGATCCTCAGGGAAAAAAGACAAACAGAGTCGTAACGATGTTGGACAGACGAAGGAAACTTAACTTTGACGCTACAAAGAAGGAAAATGTGATTTGATTTGCGAAACAACTACAACTATATGCAATTTTGAAAAGGATTAACTAATGGAATTATGAATAAATGAAATGCAATTATTCTACTGCAGAATTACGAACGACTTGACTAAAACTTTAACTATGAAAGGAGAAAGATAGGTCGGGTTACAATACCCCACACCCTAGTAATTCACTTTGTAAGATACTAGATTTAGAATTAGAGCTTTAAATGAATCCCTTTTTAATACTCCTAAGTATTACATATATAAGGGATCGTAGCCCACACAGTACGTAAGCAAAGGCTGGATTAAAATTCGGTCTTTATTTCTCCTAAGTATTACACAAATGAGGAATCGTAGCCCGCACAGTATGTAATCAAAGGTTGAATTAAAGTAGTATCGCATGAACTACGATACAATTCATCTAAGGTTTTAATTTCGACTTCTATTTCCATTATCGTGAATCACATCGGGTGGGGTTCATGCACCCCGGCCCATGAAAACTTAGCCAGACATATTAAATTTAGAAGAAAACACATTTGGAATGAAAGAAAACATTTTTACTACCGAATGAAGATGAAGAATGGTGAAAGTGCTATTAAAGAAGTAACTACTGCAATAATAAAAGCAATAATTAGAATGGTATTACTTGAATTGCAAAACTGGAATCAAAACTAGGGTTTCTTTGTTGTTTTCTTCTCTAAACTAATTACAAAGCTTCGCTAACGAATCAGAAGCCTCCTTCAATGTCTGGGAGGTGTTTACAATTTATAATCTATGATTTCTAAGAGTTTCAACCATGCAGGACTCTAATTTTACAAGTGGGTGAGTTTGAATTTCCGATACCCGAACCGATCCCCTTGAGATGATTCGGTTCGGTTCCATCTTTGACAGAAGTTTTTCCATGAACCGGTTCGGTTCGTTTTTCCTCTCCTCGGTTCGGTTTCATCTCTCAGTGCTTTACAGTAAGTTCTTCAAGCATAGGATCGGTTCGTTTTTCTTCCTCTTCGGTTCGGTTCCAATTCTTAGTTCTTCACGGGAAGTCTCACAGGATGGGATCGGTTCGTTTTCCAACCCATTCGATTTGGTTCCATCTATTCAGAAACTTTTCCTCCTTGTATGTTTTAAAGATTTGTGACTTTTGGTCCGGAACTCGGAATAGGATGTCAATTCTTCCTTGTGCACTGAACACCTGCAAAATAGATAGGAAATACACGAAACTCGGTGTACTAATTAGAAACTTATCAATAGAAATGATATGAGATAAATCCACTCGAATTACACTTTGTAGAGTGATAAAAGCCTCTAGATTAAGGGGATAAATGGGAAGAATTTATGCTTAATTAATATCATTCATGTATTGAGAAGACTCAAGCATGCATCATGAACCAAAGAAGAATAAAGTCTTGATCATCAACATCACCCAAATAATGGGCTTATCCCAAGCAAAGATCCATACATTAACAATCATCAGAAGTTTAACCATAAAGAAAAACACTCAACCCATGACAAGATCAAATTATATCAAATTAATCAAGTATCAAAATAAGTCTATCACAACCAACCATACAAGCAAAGGGCTTGGTCATCATACAAAAGTAACATCATATGTCCTATGCAGGCCAAACAAATGATCAAAATCCAGAAGACCTTCTAAGAGCTTTAAAATGATTGTAATAATATAAAAGAACTTGTATGATCTTGTATATTCTCAATCAAATCCACCTACAATTTGACAAAAGCATGAACTACGTCAAAACAACATGAACAACCAAATAAGGAGTTTTAATTAACAAAGACTTGACTCAAGTAGAGTCTAAGCCGACTTAACCAGAGGTTAAGTCAACTTAACTTTGAGTTTGAGTCAACTCAAATTGCCTAGTTGGGACTGAATTTCTTTGAATGAGAAATAACCTCAGAGAGAGGACTTTTACTTGAATCTAAGGGCTTTGATTCGATTAAAAGTGTGTCCAACGAAAATTTTCTAACGAATAGTTTTCAAATTTTGAGTTCCGAAAGAACCATAAATTACCATACTACCCTCTAATGACTATTTTTCAAAACGCCTATAAAAAGACCCTTTAGGTTCCTTCTTCAAACACACAAGCTTCCTATAATGTATTCATTGATCAAAATTTTATTTCCAAGCCCGTGTCAATTTACTTGAGCTTTCTAGAGGAGGGAACCAAGTCCTAACCCCATTCTCAAGTGAGAGTTTCAAACCCAAAACTTCATTAACATTAAGCTCCACCTAAAACCCTTTCGAGCATAAAGCTTATTTTTCAATAGAAATTTAGCCAAATATATAAACCCATTATTATTATGTGCTGAAGAATCAACCCATTACCCACTTGAGCAATATAATTGTGATTACTTGGTTGTTTACAATTCTAGATAGAGAAAGTAAACTCATTTCATACTTGTTTTGGTAAAGAGGCTTTGCTTTGCATTTTGGTTACAAATCCTGTTGTTCTTACTTATGGTGAACTTCATTATATATTCACACTAGTAGTATCATAGTTTTGGGGAGTCAAGATATAATAAGACCTTGGGCTCTTGTGCGACGTCGCTTGAGCAAGGACGGGCATAGTTCCCTTTTTGGTTGCATTTTGCAAGGTGTTATAATTACTTGTCAGGATTTTGGTTCAGCCTTAGTTAACCATAAATAGTGAAGTTTATTGAGTACCATTTCAATCTTGGATGTAGGCAAAGGACGAACCAAGTTAAAACCTCGGATCGCAAAGTTTCTCTAAACCATATTTATTAACAACTTATGCTTGTTAATGATGTATTACTTATACATGAGTTGATTTATCATATTGCAATTAGTATTTAAATAAAGTTAAGAAAGTTTTATAATTGTCACTAATTTTCATATACCTAATTCACCCATCCCACCTTTTGGGTATATTTTTGGGATAAAACTGTCGACTGTCGTGAGATGGTGAGTGTTGGTTGTGTGAGTAAGACATGGTTTCTCGGTGGATTTTCTTAACTAAGAAAATGATGTCGTTTTCGATAGAAGACGCCAATTATAGGTAGTAAAAATCATATTGGTTATTCGATCTACACAATTAAAAACTAAAGAAATTTTAAACATGCACAGTTACACACAAGAACTCTATACACGTTGTTCGACAATGTGCCTACATCCACGAACTGTTTCTCTTCTCTTTATTAATCGTCTCTTAGTTATAAAGACTATATTCCCCATTTTCCCAGGGTAAGGGTCATATTTATAGAAAATATAAAGAAAGTTGTGCCATAAAGGACTCCCTGACTCCAGATAGTTATGTGACATGATCGGTTATATCTGGATCAGGGATTTTCGCTAGATCGGCTCCAACCATACTTATCTAATATAAGATTGTTGATGAGATCGATGGAAACGTGTCTCCTTCTTAGGCATGGCCCTTACACTAAAAATAAAAAATAATTAAAAAAAATACTCAATACTGACCCTAAACAAGTACACTTCACCCCTTAGAAAATATAAATATAAACAGTTGTCAATTTGCATTTTAAATTATTTTAATTTGTTTGAACTTAAGATCGCATCCTAACACATGACACAAAATCTTATATTCTTACTAACATGAACAACCCAAAAAGTATTATTTTACATAACACAAACACGACCCAAAACAAGCAATACGACATGAAAGACATTACATTTTTTTACCATACACAAACATGACCCAATTAATACGTGATATGACATGGCACGACACACAATCTTAATTTTTTAATCTAACATGAACATAACCCAAATAAAAGGCGACACGGCGAAATATGTTTTCAGCCAAAGAAGAACATGATCTAATTAAAACACGACAAGGCATAATTTTTTTTACCAAAAAAAAACACTACCCAACTAAAACGCGATACAATAAGACCAAATTATAGTGCAACACGATAAGACAAAGTAAGAAATTTAACACAAACAAGACAAGGCGGGACATTTTTATATTTTACCCAACATGTGAACATCGCTATATATATATAAATATATGAACATTAGTTTATTAGAATATCTATAATTATAAATTGATGTATATTAATATATATTAAATATGTTACTTTATATATGTCCATATATTAAAGAGTGTGTGTGTGTGTGTGTGTGTGTGTGTGTGTGTGTATATATATATATATATATATATATATATATATATATATATATATATATTCTTGCTTACCACTCCACTAACATATTTTTGGATACTAAGGTCTCTCATCCTATAATGTATACCCGATTTTCAATAGTGTATACAATAAATTTTATAAAGTATACAGGAGTGTTTTTTTATTTATTTTTATAAGTAATTTCATAATCTAGATGGGTATTTTTATAATATATATGTATTAAGTTTACCATATAAGGTATCCATTAAGAAGTGAGGGACCTTAGTGTCGCAAAAATATGTAAGCGAAGTAAAGCTAAAAATAGATGTTGACCAACTTAATACTTAAATGAACTAGAACAAAAAAAATTGTAATTGAAGTAGAGCCAAAAAAAATATAAAGGACTAAAATGAAAAACTTCGTAAATATGATTAAGTCAAATATTTTCTGGAGGCGGTCTTAATGAAATATTTGTATAATATATATTTTAGTTAATTTTTAAAAAAAATATAATTCTACTTAGATGAGTTTCGACATTCGTTCAGTTACTATCCTTTGGTAACCATATCATTAAATATTAAGTTAATTATTTATTCAAAATTCACTGTTCACTCACCCAAGAATTCATGTCTCGCTCCATCCCCCATTGTAGCACAAGTTCAAATTTGTGAACTCACTTTTAAAGTGTATTATATTGAGCATCTCACATGATTTGTTTAAATATTAAAAACAGTAAGACTTATTATTACTACTTATTTATAGTTTATTGTTTTAACTAATTATGCGAGACTCTAACAATGACCCACTTTTAAAGTGTGTCAAGAGCTTTGAACTCTTGTGTCGTTGTATAAGTTGAAAAAAATTCAAAGGCATATACATGATATCGAAGCCAAAACTTAAAAATTGGCCCTCAGATCGTTACAAGTTATTGGCGTATCTAAAATAATATACTTCTTCTAAAGCAATTGAAGACCGCGATTGAGGAAAGGCGAACGAATGAAGCGAGAAAAGGGGTAAATGGGAAATTGAAGGCTAGCCAATTTTCCATAAAATGCGTAGGTGTTCTAAAATGTATACGAAAAAGGGTATAAATATCCAAAACATAACAAAAGAGTTGTTTGATTTATGCAATTACATAATTTTATACAATAATGTATATGTACAAACTTGAACATATACATGAATATTTGGAATATATACATGAATATTTGGAAAGTATACATGAATTTTTTAATGTAAATTTATATGAGTAGCTTTGAGACTATAAAATGTTACATTTTAGTTAGGACGGTCAAATATTGCACAACCCACATGATTTTTTAATGAGAGTAGGTGGAGCCGAATTAAATTCATGTGTGTAATGGGTGAACTCATAAAACATGATAACTTTACCTAATTAAGGTGAACTTAACCATACATACATGTATAACAAAATGTACATGTAAAATATAAGAAAGTTAAATTAAAATTAGTGACCATATTTAAATCTGATATGGATTTATTGTAACATGTACATGTACAAATAATTATTTTTTTGTTATAGATTTTATTATAAAACCTTATTAATTAATTACGTTTTATATTTTTTTTACCGACTGAAAAGAATACATATATGTTTTGTTTAGCTCTTTTCTTCTTTTTCTTGATATGCTTGTGATAACAACTTTAGATATATATTAATTCTACAACCCAAGATAATGATAAATATGCGAGACAATTCGTGTTTTGGGATCAAGTTTAGGGCAGGAACAAGACCTGTATATTTTACGACACAATACGAATTACACAATTTCTTTAATTTTATACTCAATTAGAGAAAAAAACAAGACAGCGCGAATTATAATACTATTGACGCAATTGAACATGATAATACAACTAACACGACTGATAATTTTTTATAAAAATACGGCATGAAACGACTTCACATAAAAAAATCGACAAAAACAAGACACGATCATAATAAATCGTGTTAATTTTTATCTCCATTCGTATCATGTTTTCATTTCATTTCTAATTTTGAAACGTGAGACGACGAAAAATCATAGAAAAAATCAAAAAATTAAATATAGAAACCCTTAATTAATCATTACATAACTTGAATTTTGCTATTATTTTTGTTGCCAAACTACACCCTGATTTATATTGTAATATGATATTGGTAGTATATGAGCCATGGATATGTCTTGTGATAAGTGGACATATATAAACCTTGATGTGATTTATAATGGGTATCAGATGTGAGTGAACCTATGTTTGGTGTAAAGAGACATTGGTTAGTACATATAAACATAACATATGTACATATAAGTGTTAGATGTGTGTTGAATACATCTTTGTAGATAGGACTAAAACAAAAAGAAACTATTAGATCTTTTAGTATTGATGATGGGAGGGATATGCTAGTTGATACGTAATAGTTGTGATTTGTCATGAGGATATTAAAGTGTGTTTGGAACATGTACTCATGTCGGTAGTTTGAGTTCTATGCAGGGGCAGAACCACCATAGGCGGAAGAGGGTCGACACCCCCCCACCCCCCCGGGAACTTGCGGGAAAAAGGGTGTTTCTAACGGGAATTTTGCATTAGTAAATTAGTTACAGGCTTTCACCGTGACTTACACGTTTGCCCACGATTTACACAGTTATGCAATGATTAGTCCCATTTTTTGCTGTTGCAAACAGATTTTTTCATAAATTTTATATACAGTTACAAATTGGTCACATTTACATCAGTTATAAATCACATTGAAAATTTTGTCACGGCTTTTAATCATTACTAAATTCTAGTCATGATGAAGACAATTAGTAATAATTAATTACAATTTAAATTGTTAATAAAAGTTAGTCACAGTTTAAACTATTATTAAAATTTGGTCACGATCTAAACTGTTATTAAAATTTGGTCATATATATATTTATAAACAAGGTAATACTCTCCGTCCCCTCTTGAAAAAAATCTTGGATCCGCCACTAGTTCTATGTACGTGTGTCACTAGGTATAGAAGGATTAACTAATGTTTTAAATCGCGGTCGTGCAGGGTGTCGCGTTGTGACTCCGAAGTCGCGTCGCCGTAGACAATTTGTACATTCGAGTTTTTTAATTAGAAAAACATGTCAAAAATATAAATAAAGAAATAAACAACATTTTAAAATGAAATTTGTAAGAAAGTAACATTTTAAACTGAAATCTGTAAAAAAAAGTTACATTTCAAAGTTGAAAATAATAAAATAAATAACATTTTAATCTTAAATTTGTAAACTAAGTAAAACTTTAAACTAGAACTTATAATATAATAACATTTTAAACAGAAATTTATAAAACAAGTAGCATTTTAAATTGATAATAATAAAATAATAATAATAATAATAATAATAATAATAATAATAATAATAACAACATTTTAAAAAGAAATCTGAAAAATATAAAATAAATAACAATTTAAACAGATATTTATAACACAAGTAGCATTTTAAACTGACAATTATTTAAAAAAAATTAACTGAGATTTGAAAAATAAGTAATATTTAAAACTGAAAATTATAAAATAAAAAACATTTTTACTCGAAAATGTAAAATAAGTAAACTTTTAAGTAAATCGAGAGTTTGGAACAAAAAATATTATTTAAAAGTAACATTTTAAACTAAACTTTGTAAAATAAGCAAATAACATTACTGAGACCTTTGTAAATAAGTAAATTGAGGGTTTGGAAGAAAGAATACCTCACCCAAGCAAAGTCGGGAGATGAAATAAGGTAACGTTTTTTTTTCTTTCCTCTTAACTAAACTTAGTGTTCTAAAAAAACATGGATGGTGTAGTTGTGCCAAATAACGCACGCTTTTTGAACATCCCATAATACATTGACTGGAATGTTGCGTTTTGGGCCTGCAAAACATTGGGATTAATGCACTAAGACAAAATCAAGTCACAGAGAGTCCAGTTGGGAGCGTTAGAGGCGGCACTAGGAGAGGGAAGGAGTCTCGGTCCCAGAATTTTGACAACTTTTATAACCCTAAAAACTAAGAAAACTTCTTACGACGGTTGTTACAAAACCGATATTAAAACTGTTCAAATTCGTTATAATAAGGATCAAGAGTCAAAAAAAGAATATTACCTACCTCTTCTTTTTAATTGAAAAAAAATATTTATGACTATTTTTACAAAACCAACATAAAAATCATTTTCATCATAACTCTTTTCTCAAAACCATCTATACGATTTTAGCAATAGGTTATTTTAAGTCCCCCCCCCCCCCCCTCCCGGGCGGTTTTTGTGACCAGTTTTGTAATACACCCCCACTTTTTTAAAAAAATTACAATACACCCCATTCTGTTAACTTTCCATCCAAACCGTTAGTACTATTTATATTTTGTGTTTCCCCCCACTTTTATTACCAGTTTTGCAAAAAAAAACATTCTTTATCCAGGGCCTCGTTTTAAATGCTCAACTTGGTGCCACAAAATCTCATAGCCTACCCCCGAGAGTGTCCAAGTGAAAGTGTGTAATCTGATGATCAAGTTACAATATAATGAGGTTTAAAACGTTTGCAAGTGTGATGTGAGTACATCAGTCAATATAGGAAGAGTAAGGCATTAAGGATACTTAATCATGGGTAGAATTTTGTTCTGCTTTTCAAGAAAAGAGTCACAAAAAACTCATATGCTAGTCCGCAACCATTTAATTTTTTGGGTGCGGTTTGGGGAGATCTGACTACTATACAGTTTTAGAATCAATCTAAATGAAACATTTAAAGAGTCGCTCTACATGATAGAGTAATATCTCAGCCGATTGCAACCAACTCAAGTCTTGAAAAATGAATTCAAAGTTCGGTTGTCTTTTGAATTCAATTCAATAATGTGGCTTAACTTCAGTCTATTGTTTTTACAATGGACGCTTGAGATTTACAAAACTCTTTGTGCAAAGTGAACCTATGGGCCCAACTTGTATCCGAGTTTCGATTTGTAAGAGAAAAGTGCTCAAGAGTTCATATACTAACCCAAATTATTCAATTCTTTAAATTTTGGGTCATAATAATTAACATTCAAAAATGCAATATTATACTTCAACCTTCCCATCTTGAGAGTCTCCTTTGAGTTTCACGGCATGTTAATATTTTGATACAGACATGTACATTTTCAAAGATCACGGAGAGAAATAAAAAAAAATTGTGCGAGAAACAAATAGGAGTGGCAGGCCTTGGATCATGATGTAATACAGTTGGTAAATCAGTTACATATCACTTTTGGTGCCTCATTTGTCTGCTCGAATAGGAATTTAACAAACATCGAATAGGAATTTAACAAACGTAGAATAGGAAAGTGCCTTAGTCAATCCATCTGCAGCTTGATCATTAGTTGAACAATGCTTCATTATGGTTACCCCTTCCGCAACGACATCTTGAATGAAATGGTGTTAGATCTCGTTATGCTTGGTTCTTCCATGAAAAAATGGATTCTGTCATTGAGATTGTATCATTGTTATAATAAAAAAATTATGTAGCTTCCTTTTGAGCCATGTGTATGTCCTCCAGGATCCTTCGCATCCAAATGTAATTAAGACTAGCTTTTTTTTAATGACACTGCAATGTACTCAGCTTTAGAACTTGTTAATGCAACAGTGTCTTTCTTCTTTAACCTTCATGAAATAGCTCCGGAACCAATGCTGAAAATGAATCCACTTTTGCTTTTTCTGTCATCTACAGAACCTGCTAGTCACTATCAGTAAAACCAAATAATTTTGTGTTAGCTACAGATTTCTACCAAATACCATATTACTTGTCGCCCGAATGTAACGAAGTATTCGTGTTGCTGCTCCAAGATGATGACTGGCGAATTATGCATAAATCTTGAGACTAAACTGACTGCGAACATGGTGTATGGCGTGAGAGTGGGTCAAATACAGCAATCCACCAACTATGCCTCCGAAAAACCTTTCATCAACCCTTGCAGTACCATTATTTACGGATGGCTTCTCACTTGTGTTCATGGGAGTGGACCAAGTTTTACAATTCAGTATATTATAATTTTTAAGCAGATCCAATGAAAACTTTTCTTGAGAAATAAAAATTATATCACTTGTTTGCTGAATTTGAAGACTAAGGAAATAGTGCAAACCCCTCAAATCAGACATCTCAAACTCACACATCATACTCTCGTTAAATTCCTTGACAAGAACTCTCGAAGATCCACAATATATAATATCATCCACATAAACACGCGTAATTAAAATATCAGTAGCAAGCACCTTTCTCCTTCACATATAAAGTGGGTTCACTATCGCTCCAATGAAATCCATTTTGATGAAGATACGAGTCGAGTCTGCTGTACCATACCCTCGGGGCCTGCTTTAGTCCATATAGTTCCCTTTTCAATTTGTAGACTTTCTCCTCTTTCCCTTCTATGACAAAGCCCTGTGGTTGATAAATATATACATCTTCTTCCAAGCAACCATTGAGAATCACAGATTTAACATCAAACTGAAATACACGCCAATTCATTTAAGCAGCGACAGCTAAATTAATTCTAACCATTTCAAATCTAGCAGCTGGAGAAAAGGTGTCAAAAAAATCTACCCCGTGCTTTTGCACATACCCCTTGGCAACGAGCCTTGCATAGAATTTTTGCACGATTCCATCGGCGTTGTATTTCACCTTGTACACCCATTTCACAGCAATTGCAACTTTTCCTTGTGGCAAGTCTATAAGCTCCCAAGTATTATTTCCTTCAATTGCAGTCATTTCTTCTAGCATAGAGTTCTCCCACTTCAATTTCCCTCATGCCTCCTTCTATCTTTGAGGGTCTGTGATTATATGGGCAAAGGTGCATGATTCATAAATCTCTTTCACGTGGAGGTGTATAGCTATCCATAAAGTGAAGTTCTACCGCTTCTCTCACTACTAAAATCCCTCAGGGAAGGCCTCCCTGATGAGCTTGTTGATGGAGAACCTTGAGGTGTCATGACTGCCTCACTTGATTGAGTAGGCTTAATTTCATCTTCAATAATTGGCAAATGCTTAGTTTTTTCTTTTTCCCAAACCCAAAACCTATTTTCATCAAATATAACATCTCGACGAATAACTAATTTCTTAGTTTCCAAGTTATACAAACGGTAAGCGTTGCTTTCATCACTATACCCAACAAAAATACACTTTTCATTCTTTTTATCTAGCTTTGAAAGATCATTCGAATCAATCAAGGAATAAGCAATGCTACCAAAAACCATTAAACGACTTACATCGGGCTTTCGCTTCCACGAAGCTTCATAAGGAGTCATATTGCGAACTGCTTTTGTTGGTGATACATTTAAAAGAAACACCGATGTTGACACTGCCTCTTCCCAGAAATCATTTAGAAGTTTCTTTTCGCTCAACATGCTTCTAGCCATTTCCACAATTGGCCCTTTTTTTCTTTCAACGATGCCATTCTATGCAGGAGTTCTCCTTACTATAAGCTGCCTACGAATGCCTTGTTGCTTGCAAAACAAACCAAAATCATTTCTATCGGTTCGTACAGTTTTTACAACTTGACCACTTTCTTTCTCTGCAAAAGCTTTCAATTCCTGAAATTTGTCAAATACCTCTGATTCGTAAGCAAGAAAATAAACCCACCTCATCCAAGTATAATCATCGATAAATAACAGAAAATATCTGGTCTTATTTAAAGACAGAGAGTTTGTAGGACCACATATATCAGCATGCAGAGCTCTAATGGAATTTCAGCTCTCCAAGCCCTATCAACTGGAAAAGGAAACCGATGTAGCTTCGCATAAACATAACAAAAATCATCAATACAAAGAATAGAAGTCAAACCAAACACCATCCTCTTATGACTCAACAATTTCAGCCCATTAAAATATAGGTGGCCATATCGCAAATGCCAAAGCTTTGAATCATCACTAACATTACCGACCAATGCAAAATCATCAAAATAAGATAGATCAAGAGGAAACATCTAATTTTTCGTTATTTGAATCTTCACAAGGAGCATATCAGATTTTCCCGTTCTAATTTCACAAATATCATCATGAAATAAGACTAAGTAATCTCTTTGGACCAACTGGCCCACACTTGGTAAATTATGAGCTAAACTGGGAATATAGTAACATCATGGATCAATCTTCCAATATCTCTCTTAGTTGTAATTGCAATAGTCCCCTTTCCTTCAATTTGTACTTGCTTATCATCACTAAGCCGAACATGCAATTTTATAAATTCGTCCATGTTGCAAAAAAACCTTCTTTCTCCTATCATATGATTACTACACCCACTGTCTAGAAACCATATATTAATCCTAGTCTATTAATGGTTAAGATAACTAAGAAATAAATTACCTTCTTCATGTTTCTCTTCACTAAAATTGGCTTGTTTACTGGACTTTTCCCAACAGTATGCCTTGATATGCCAATAGCCATTGCAAAATAGCAACGTTTGCCTTTGTAGTTCTGTTTTTGATTGACTTTTGTCGCTAATTGATGTCAATTGTTGCCTCTATCACCATTATGATGGCCACGGTTGCCTCTATCACCATTATGATGACCGTGGTTGCCTCTATCACCATTATGGTAATCATGGATGCCTCTATCACCATTATGGTAATCACGAATGCCTTTATCACCATTTGGGCCACTCATACCAAATCTTCCTCGTTCTCTTTCACGGCCACAATAACCACCTCTATTTCGACCTCGATCTGCATAAAAACATACTTTCGCCATTCTTTCATTTATTAGTAATCTTCACCTTAGACTGAAATGCTAGCTCAATGTTTACCTCCCCTTAGTTCATTTAGGGAGAAAATACTTCAGTATTTAGACTCCTCAACGGCGGTAACAACAAAATCAAATTTGGGAGGAAGACTCCTCAAAACCTTTTCCACAACTTTCTGATCAGTAACATTTTCTCCAAAAAAAATTAACTGATTTACAATCACTGAAACTCTGGTGAAATAATCTTACACGGATTCATTACCTTTCATAATGAGATTCTCAAATTCTCTCCGAAAAGTTTGAACTTTCATGGTTACCTAACCTTGTTCTCCCCATGATACTCCTGACTCAAAATAGTACACGCTTGCCTTGATTTTGTCGCACGCACAATCCGAGGGAAAATTGAATCTGTTACAGCCTGCTGCAAAATGAGTAGAGCCTTTGCATCTTTCTTACGAAGCTTAGAGAATTCATACCATTTGACATGATGAATAACCCAAAACACAAATATTACCTCTACAAAGATTTTCAGCTACAACGAACAATCTTCAAACATAGCTATACACCCAAAAAAAAAAAAAGAACCTGCTCTGATAACCACAATGTTGAAAAAAACAGCTGCTATAGATAATATTAAACTGAAATATAAAAAACAATATGAATGAAACAGAGGTCTGTGACAGAAAGCCAAAAACAATAAGAAATCTTAATTTTGTGGCACTAAGCAACCTGCTAGTTTAAGATTATTTATAGCATAAAACAACCAAAGTGGGCATTCCCACAATCAAAACGTGTTAACAGAAAATAGTAAACTGGTTCCGACATTTTAGCTAACACTTTATGACCAAGTCATTTAATACTCCATAACCAACATAGAAGTAGGAACCTACAGAACCAAACTAAGGGTCATATTTCAATCATTAAAATTCATCATCTGGGATCAATGGCTTATTTTTCCCTAGCGCACATGATAATCCTGAACCTCTAAACAGTCATATTCCAGACAGAATTTTTGATCTTGGCATGTGTTGTTGTTTGTTAGGCCTCATTCTTGATACCTTTGTTTACAATCCCTAGCGCACATGAAAATACGAAGAATTCTTTTGTGGGCTCATGTTGGTTTGTCATTCTCGACTCTAGTAGATATAATTTTTGTGTCTCGAGTATATGTTGTATTTTGCATATAGGATGAGATTATGGTGTTATGTTTCAGATTCAATTAGTCAATTCAAGTTCATACATGTCCTCAACTTTGCAGGACAACTCTACCCTCCTAGAATAGAAGGGACTCTATTCATCGTCTTTCTGTCCATAAACAACTTTGAGTCTACAGAAGGATCATTTCTAGGTGCTGGAGTTGGCTTCAATTTAAAAATCTCTTCGGATCCTTTTCACAACCTTGTTCTCAAATCACAGAAAAACTTGACAAGTTTTCCATTAAAAAACAATAACAACGTAGACAAATAAGAATAACGCTACTCTAATTGACGTTCATAAACATTACTTTAACAAGTTGGGTATCAAGAAATATTTTGCAAGATGATAACTTTTCTCTACCAACCATTAACAAAACCCACCATATTAATAAAACAAAAAAATGGTTGATTATCTTTGTCCCCGAACACATGGTCACAATATAAACTTGTATAGTTAACAACGGAATCTCATCCCTTAAAAATATATTTAAACAATTAAGGAAATAAATAAAAACTTTAAAAGGACACCCAAAAGAATCCCACCCCAACCAAACTCATATTTGTCGAGCATTAACTTGGTTCATCAACAACGACCACGTATCAAACCACTGAGCGACGACAGTTGGGGCACGAAGAATGTGACATGAGCCACGTATCTATGCACCTCACATGGAACCCGTGATTACATTTTGGCAGCACTCGAACGTTTTCTCCCTCCACAAAATCCCCTAAACAAATTGGACACTCTGTCACCAGGATATTCACTCCGGACCCATAAACCGCCATCGGAATTTTCCACAACGCCCGCTTTTTGAGTCCAGTGACGGCCGTTTGGTCCTCCGTCTCCCCCAAAAACCTCCGGCTATAATGCATAGCGCAACGCACAATTGAGTTTAGTCCCACTGCAAAAATCACCCCAAATAATAAAACCACTAAGATGTACACAATGTTTGCATTGAACTTTGCTACTCTAAGATATGCATCAGCCGTGTTATTCCCCATTACTGGTGACACACTCGGCTCCGAACCCATAAGCCGTCGAGGTAAATTCACCATTTCTACAGCCAAAAGAGGAATTTATTTTTACAGTAATGTTGTGAAGAATTTAAATTTGTATTGACACTAAACAATGGAATATTGGACAAGATGAACAGAAAAAAAAAACAGTTAACTAAATCAAAAATGATATTGACACAACTCTTTGGAAAGATGAACACAAATATAAAAATATTACGGAATTAGTTACCTCCAAGGGAAAGAACGTTTGATTCGGTCCAGGGAGCGTGGCAAATGTTGCTTCTAAATGAGCAAATTATGCTGCTGTGCTGAATGCTGAATATATATCGGACAAATAAGTGGCCTCTTCATATTCCGAGAATGGGGAAAGGCCATGTATAGAGTGTTGGATAATATGAATGCAAATACAGAAATGGAACTCTTTATATATCACAGTAATGTCAACTTCAATACAACATTGTAACTTCTGAATAGATACTAGAAAACTTCAAGGCGTGATGTCACTTTCCTAAATACAGTATTTTCCCCACACGAATAACTTCGGTATACAAATGGGAATCAACAAATCCATACTCAAGATACAATGAAGCAATTGCACTGTCTGCAAATTGTATGTTTGAAGACAACCCTTAGATGCAGCAGCGAAGAACAGTCAATCAAGTTCTTATTCTGTTTCTGTGCACAAAACAGAATAAGAGAATTTGTATCTCCTGAAAATTGTAAGAGAGTAATAGCAGGGTTTGGAAATCTGAAACTGGGTTTTTGTTATGTGCAATTTCGTTTTAGGCAGCCTTTATTTATAGATAATGAAAAGCTTTGTCTTCAAGAGTCATGACTGTTGGATTAACAGTCTTAATCAATTCCGTAATGGTATGACTGTTAATTAGCAACAGTCTTAAGTCTTTTCCGAATAGTTACAATTAATACCGAATCGGTTTTCCACGGGTCAACCAAAAAGTGACTGCGCCCGAGCTACCGCGATTCGACCCGGACGAATCTCGGCAACCCGCTACCACTGCGGACACGCGGCATGCGAAGTGCAAAGTGCGCCACTAGCGCCTCTACAGCCCACTGCCTTGCACTCACGAGCGCGCGCGCGCGTGTGCGTGTGCGTACACCGTATTGAGGTCTCTTGAATAGCCTCTTAAACGCTAGATGAATTAACTCTTCATCTTCCATTTGTACTTATTAAGTGCACAAATTCCTAATATTTTTCTAATGTGGGACTCAAAGGTTGCCCACTCCTTTTATAGCTTAGTGGTGACACTTAGCTTTTGTACATTTTCCAATGTGGGACACTATCCCTTTTTATATTTGGGTTAGCTTCCCACCTCTTCCACACACTTCCAATGTGGGACAAGATCTTTAAGCTCTTACACCCAAAAACTCTTACTCACTTATTTTAAAAAATCTCGAACATTCCTCCACCATTTTCAAAATAAGTTTTGTAAATCTTTGATTGTCTGTAAGACTGTGTATAAGCATTGGTGTCTCACGACTTGAACCAATACCCTGTGAAGGTTCGTCAAGGTTAACCATGAAAATATAGTAGACTTGTCTTTGAACTATCAATGCATATTGATCAGCCGAATTTGTCTTCACACACAAATCTTTTAGTCACTGATTATCCATATAAGGCGACATATGTATTAGGCCTTGTGTATGTACCTTGATTTCATGAGTGCTTTAGAGTCAAGCCCAATTCTCATAGGAAGCGGCAACACTTTCACACTCATATAGGTAGATTATCACAGGTGTTCATGTAACTTAAAACACCATAAATCTATTAAGGTTAAACTCATCCTCTTTCATTATTCATTACATGTTCTAAGCACTTATCCTTGGGATGTTAAATTTTATAGTGCTTACAATCACGTCGTATGATGTACTTTAATCATTGAACTTGAGTCTTGAATATATCAAGTTTCAAGTTGAGTTTCCATCAAGAGTGATTGTTTATTAATGGGCTTTATCCCATCCCTATTGATGTCTTAGACACCAGTCCTCTTGCAAGACCTTTTGTAAAAGGATCAGCTAAATTTTGACTTGATTTTATATAATCCACTGTGATTACACTATCTGTAATCATTTGTCTGACATAACTATGTCTCAGGCCAATATGTCTAGATTTTTCATTGTACACTTTACTATAAGCTCTGGAAAGTGTAGACTCACTATCACAATGTATAGATATTGGAGGCATTGGTTTTGGCCAAACTGGAATTTTAATCAATAAATTCTTTAACCATTCTGCCTCTTTACTAGTTGCAACTAGTGCTACAAACTCAGCTGCCATAGTAGAATCAGCTATACAAGTTTGTTTCTTTGATCCCCAAGAAACAGCCCCTCCACCAAGAGTGAAAATCCATCCACTTGTTGAGGAATGATCCTCCCGCTCAGTTATCCAACTGGCATCAGAAAACCCTTCTAATACTGAAGGATATTGACTATAGTATATACCATAGTCCATAGTTCCTTTTAAATATTTTAATATTCTATTGACAGCATGCCAATGCAATAAACTTGGATTACTAGTATATCTACTTAATTTACCAACAGCATAAGCAATATCAGGCCGAGTTCATGTCATGGAATACATTAAACTACCAATTACTCATGCTTATTCCAATTGTGAAATAACTCTACCATTATTAGGGATCATCTTTAGCTGTGGTTCAAAAGGTGTACTAACATGTGTGCAATCAAACTGATTAAATTTCTTTAAAATTTTCTCAACATAATGAGATTGAGTGAGAATTATATTTTTATCTTTCCATATTATTCTCATTCCTAATATGACATCAGCAACACCCATATCTTTCATATCAAATTTAGAAGACAAAAAACTCTTTGTATTATTAATGCTTTCTAAATCAGTACCAAGAATTAACATGTCATCTACATATAAACAAATGATCACACCTTTACCATTAGCAAATTTACTATAAACACACTTATTAGATTCATGAATTTTAAAACCATAAGAAATAATGACTTTATCAAATTTTTGATGCCATTGTTTAGGTGCTTGTTTTAGGCCATATAAGGACTTAATAAGTTTACATACTTTATTTTCTTGTCCAGGCATAACAAACCCTTCAGGTTGTTCCATGTAAATTTCTTCTTCTAAGTCACCATTTAAAAAGGCATTTTTCACATCCATTTGATGAATCTCAAAATTATATATAGATGTTAATGCAATTAAAATTCTAATAGTGGAGGTTCTAGCAACAGGTGCATAGGTATCAAAATAATCAATTCCTTCTTTTTGTGTAAAACCTTTAGCAACCAATCTAGCCTTGAATTTATCAATTGTTCCATCTATTTTCATTTTCTTTTTAAAAATCCATCTACACTTGATGGGTTTAGATCCTGGAGGTAAGTCTACTAACTTCCAAGTTTTATTTCCCAAGATTGAATCCATTTCATCATTTATAGCTTCTTTCCAAAATGCTGAATCTACAGACTTAATAGCCTCACTATAAGTTTGTGGGTCTGTTTCAATGCTAAGAGTCAAAGCATATTGATTACAAGATGTGTCTCTAGTTCCTTCAACAAGATAGACTACAAAGTCGGGACCAAAGATTTTTTCTTTCCTAGGTCTCTTACTTTTTCTAATCTCTTCTTGTTCCACTGGTGGAGTATCAGATAATTGTGAAGGAGTGCTAACTTCTTTTTCATTATTAATTCTAGGAATAGAAGAAAACCTTTGTTCATAAAAAGTTGCATCTCTCGATTCAATTATTGTATTTACCTCAACAGAATCATTAGGTTCACTAACCAAAAATCTATAAGCTTTACTATGTTGTGCATAACCTATGAAAATACACTCAACACCTTTGCTTCCTAATTTTTTTCTCTTAGTTTCAGGTAGTCTTACAATAGCTCTACAACCCCAAACTTTAAGATAACCTAAATTAGGTTTTCTATTCTTCCATAATTCGTAAGGAGTTTTCTTATTATCTTTAACAGGTATCCTATTCAGAATATGACACGTAGTTAAAAGTGCTTCTCCCCAAAACACTTTACTTAAACCAGAATAAGAAAGCATGGCGTTAACCATTTTAGTTAGTGTTCTATTTTTTCTTTCTGCTACTCCATTTTGTTGTGGTGTATAAGGTGTAGTAACTTCATGTATAATTCCCATATCTTCACAAAATTGAGGAAAGTGATATTCACCACCTCTATCAGATCTAAGACATTTTATTTTAGTATCACATTGATTTTCAGCTTCAATTTTATGTCTTAAATCTATTAAGCACGTCATCCTTAGAGTTTAAAAGATATACGTAACAATATTTTTAAAAACCATCAATAAATGTATCAAAATATTTACTACCACCTCTAGTAGGTGTTCCATGCAAATCACAAACATTACTATGTACTAATTGCAACAAAGATGTAATTTTTTCTATTTTTGGAAAAGGCAATCTTGTTATTTTTGTTTGCATGCATATTTTACACTTTTCATTCATATCATTCTCATATTTAGGAATTAAATTTAAATTAACCATGAAATGCATTTTCTTTGTATTAACATGTCCTAAACGACTATGCCATAATGAAAGGCAATCAACGATATAAGCAGGAGAATCTTTTTCATTGATATTGAGCTTAAACATGCCCTCATACAAATATCCTTTGCCTACAAAGGTACCATTCTTAGTCAGAATAAATTTGTCTAACTCAAATAAAAGCTTAAAGCCAAGTTTGCTAAGAAGACTTCCAGAAACTAAATTTTTCCTAACATCAGGAACATGAAAAACATTGGTGAGGCTAAGGATTTTTGTGGAAGTGAATTCGAGATCCACTGTCCCTTTGCCTTTAACCGTAGCAGTAGATGAATTTCCCATGTAGAGAACATCTCCTTCCACTGTTTCATAGGCAGAGAACAAGTTCTTGTCTTTACAAACATGCCTTGTGGCACCAGAATCAACCCACCAAGAGTTGTCTTCTCCAAGCATATTAGCGTCGGATATCATAACATCAAATTTTTTCTTTGTGTCTGATGTCCCTCCTTTTTCCTTTAGTTTCTTTAACTCACGACAATCCTTCTTGAATTTACCTGGTTTGTGGCAATGAAAACAATTTCCTTTCTTCTTTTTGTTTGCTTTAGAATTATTTGAAAAATTGTTCCGCTTGTTATTTTTTCCATGATTGCCATATTTTTGCTCTTTTCCTTCCTCCACCACATGGACCTTAGAAATAGAATTTTCTTGTTCCTCTTTACCATCTAGAATTCGAGACTCTTGTTCAATTCTTAAATGAGTCTGTAATTCTTCAAGTGAAGGATCCTCCTTTTAATGTTTAAGTTATTTCTTATAATATTTCCAAGAAGGAGGAAGTTTTTGAATTATGGCAGCAATAATTACATTATCATCCATATTTAATTTTTTCAGTTTGCAATGATTTATGATGCGTTGGATGTCATGAAATTGTTCTAGCACAGGCCTATTATCATGCATTTTAAAGCGTAAAGCCTGACCAATAAGTAACTTCTTACTTGTAGCATATTCCTAAGATATTTGGTCTCCAATGTTTCCCACAAAGTTTTTGCAGTCCCAACATTTTGGTACAAGTCGAACAAATTATCAGCAAATGCATTGAGAGTGACCACGACACAAGTAATCATCAGTCTCCCATTTTGTGCTTTGCCTAGTCTGTTATACGGTTTCATCTTCATCTTCATTTGGTTTCGATTGTGACAAGACATATACAATCTTCAATGTTGTTAGAAGAAAATGAACCTTTTTCTGCCAACGCAGAAAATTACCACCATCAAAATGGTCCAACTTGACAAAGCCTTCTGTTATTTGTTGAAGTGATTTGGAAGAGTCAGCCATTTCTGATAATACTGTATTTAGATTGTTGGATAATATGAATGCAAATACAAAAATGGAACTCTTTATATATCACAGTAATGTCAACTTCAATACAACAATGTAACTTCTAAATAGATACTAGAAAACTTCAAGGCGTGATGTCACTTTCCTAAATACAGTATTTGCCCCACACGAATAACTTCGGTATACAAACGGGAATCAACAAATCCTTACTCAAGATACAATGAAGCAATTGCACTATTTGCAAATTGTATGTTTGAAGATAGCCCTTAGATGCAGCAGCGAAGAACAGTCAATCAAGTTCTTATTATGTTTCTGTATACAAAATAGAATAAGAGAATTTGTGTCTCCTGAAAATTATAAGAGAGTAATAGCAGGGTTTGGAAATCTGAAACTGGGTTTTTGTTACGTGCAATTTCGTTTTAGGCAGCCTTTATTTATAGATAATGAAAAGCTTTTTCTTCAAGAGTCATGACTGTTGGATTAACAGTCTTAATCAATTCCGTAATGGTATGACTGTTAATTAGCAACAGTCTTAAGTCTTTTCCGAACATGTACAATTAATACCGAATCGATTTTCCATGGGTCAACCAAAAAGTGATCGCGCCCGAGCTGGACGAATCCCGCAACCCGCTACCACTGCGGATACGCGGCATGCGAAGTGCAAAGTGCGCCATTAGCGCCTCTACAGCCCACTGCCCCGCACCTGCGCGCGCGCGCGTGCGTACGTTGCTTCTCACCGTATTGAGGTCTCTTGAATAGCCTCTTAAATGCTAGATGAATTAACTCTTCATCTTCCATGTGTACTTATTAAGTGCACAAATTCTTAATATTTTTCCAATGTGGGACTCAAACGTTGCCCACTCCTTTTATATCTTAGTGGTGACACTTAGCTTTTGTACATTGTTCAATGTGGGACACAATCCCTTTTTATATTTGGGTTAGCTTCCCACCTCTTCCACACACTTCCAATGTGGGACAAGCTCTTTAAGCTCTTACACCCAAAAACTCTTACTCACTTATTTTATAAAATCTCCAACATAGAGGTAGAGATAAAGGCTGAAGACCAAAGGGCAGGTAGCTAATCAATCAAATTCTAATTTCTTTGTGAGAGGAGCCGAGGTGATTGTTTTAGTATTAATGTTCTTTACCTGCATGGATAGGCTACCTTTATTTCAAAAATAAGTGAATATAAGGGAAGGGGATATGAAGGGCTAACTACAGACGAACAGTCTCCACAACATCCGACATTAAAAACGTAGAGACAAGGATGGGCATATTTTCTGCTAACACGTGGATAGCCTACTTGATAAGAGACCTTAAGAGCCTGTTTAGTTGTGGAAAACATTTTTCTGTTTTCTGTTTTTAGTTTTCATCTCTATTTTCACTTTTTATTTTCTGTGAAAATTTTTGAAAAATTAGAAAACGCATTTATTGGTTAAAAATATGAAATCATTTTCTACATGTTAATATTCAAAAACTGAAAATTTTGTTCAAAAATTAGAAAACGCGTTCATTCGTTAAAAATATAAAATCATTTTCTACATGTTAATATTCAAAAATTGAAAATTTTATACAACCCTCAATCTCCCCCCCCCCCCCCCCCCCCCCGGCGCGCGCGCACGCATCAAGTGCATTCCATAATCATATGATCAATGTAATAAAAATAATCATGCACACATCAAAAAAATATTATGCAAACGTATGTTATTGGAAAATTTCTCGACACGAATAATAAAGTTCACATATGACACTTTAATATTGCATTAAATGAAGTCTGAGCTGTCAATGCAGTTAATTTCTTATACATAAAGAGTGTGTTTTGATTTTAAAAAAAACATGAAAAATAAGCGTTAAGAATTGAAAACTTGCAAATATTTTCCATGAAAAAGATTTGTTGGTGTTATTTGATTGCATTTATTTTCCAGGTGAAAAATGTTCTATTTTCCATCTTTTATGTCTTTGATTCCCAATATTTCCCATGGAAAAATAAGTAGAAAATATATATAAAAAACAGAAAATTAATAAAAAAACTAGAAAATTAATATAAAAAAAACAAAAAAAATTAAAAAAAAAATGAACAAATATCCAAAAAATAAAAAAATACATAAAATAAATAAAAAACCAAAAAATAAATATTAACCCCAAAATGAATTTTAAAAAGACAACTAGAAAAAAGTATTAAAATTATTAAGAAAAAATAAAAAATGAATAAAAACCAAATCCATCAAGCCCCCACCTAACCCCTAACTGCTTCGTCCCTCCTATCGCCAGGTCCGTTCTTTTTTTTTCTTTTTTTTTTTAACTTTTTTCTAATATTTGCATTTTTATTAGTTTTCTAGGGTATTTATTCATTTCCATTTTTTAATTTTGTGAGTACTTTATTATTTTCTTTTAGTTTTTACTTAATTAACAACTTTTTGACTTTTTAATAAATTTCTAGGTGTTTTTTTAAATTAATTCAGGGGATAATATTTATTATCTATTTTTTTTATTCATTTATGCATTTTTTTCATTACTTTTGTTTTTTTATTGATTTCTCTTTCTTTTTTTATTTTTCGAGCTTTTTATTTTTATTTTTATTTTGTGGTGTTTTTTTAAATTAATTCTGGGACTAATATTTAGTTTATGTATTTTTTTCATCATTTTATTTATTTATTTTTGTTTTTTTAATTTTCTGAGCATATTTTTAATTTTCGGTTATTTGTTTTTAATAAGTTTCTTACTTTTTGATAAAATTCTAGGTTTTTTTTAAATTAATTTCGGGGTTAATGTTCATTTTCCTTTTTTATCGACTTTCTGGATTTTTTTTCATTTTTAGGGGTTTTATTCGCTTTATTTTTTTTTTCATTATATTTGGGTTTTTATTCACTTTCTATATTTTTTTTCATTATTTTTGGGTTTTGATCCATTTTTTTGGATTTTTTTCATTATTTTGGGGGGTTTTTTCACTTTATGTATTTTTTTTCATTATTTTTGGGGTTTTATTCAGTTTCTGTATTTTTTTCATTATTTTTGGATTTTTATTCACTTTTTGGAATTTTGTTTCATTATTTTGGGGGTTTTATCCATTTTCTAGATTGTTTTCATTATTTTTGGTGCTTTATTGACTTTCTGTATTGTTTTCATTATTTTTGGATTTTTTTTTCATTTTCTAGATTTTTTTTTCATTATTTTTGGATTTTTATTCATTTTTTGGATTTTTTTTTCATTATTTTTGGGTTTAATTCACATTTTAGATTTTTTTTATTATTTTTGGGTTTTTATTCACTTTCTGGATTTTTTTTCTTTATTTTTTGGGTTTTATTCACTTTCTGTATTTTTTTTTCATTATTTTGGGTTTTGTATTCATTTTTGGATTTTTTTATTATTTTTGGATTTTTATTCATTTTCTGGATTTTTTTTTATTTTGGGGGCTTTATTCACTTTCTGTATTTTTTCATTGTTTTTGGGTTTTATTCATTTTATGGTTTTTTTTCATTATTTTTGGGGTTTTATTCACTTTCTGTATTGTTTTCATTATTTTTGAGTTTTTATTCACTTTCTGAATTTTTTTTCTATATTTTCTAGACTTTTTATCAATTTTTTGGGTGTGACAATTCTTTTCCACAATTTGAGTGTAAATGTGGTACAAACAGGAAAGATGAGAGAAATGTGGTGAGAGAAATGGTTCTCCATGTGTATGTTGGAGGAGAGATCTGAAATATATGATCCCCACTTTTAAAATTGGATGAGAGAAATGGGTCCCTCTTTTAAAATAGAAAAATAGAAAACATAAAAAAAACGTTTTCCATTTTTGTGAAAAATAGAAAAATAGAAAAATGAATTTTTTTTTTATTGAAAAAAATACATTATCTGAACACATTCTCTATTTTGAGAAATACAATATTTTTCTCTAACAATAAATTATAGAGAAAATAGAGGAGATGATGGCATGAAGAGAGTGTGAGAAAAAATACGAAAGCAGCGACAAAGGAGATGTTTAAAGATTAAGGGTTTAAATTAATTATGAGGGTATACAAAAGCCACCTAGGAAAGATGATGGGATAATTTCATTCACTTCAGGGAGAAGAAAAGATATACGAAAAAGAGTAATGGAGTCAATGGTCTTATAGGCTAATATCTTTTAATCAATCCATGTGGATAGGCTCAAATGAGGTACGAATTTAAAGCTCTGTCTTCCGTTTTAGAGTATTATTACTAGCATGCAACCCGCGCGATGCGCTGGCACATTATAGTTAACTACAAAGAACTATAACACATCTATTAAAGAACAATTCAACAATAAACTCGCATAGGAAGATTTTTTTGAAAATTCAACGTGAGCAAACGTCGCTGTTTAATTAGATACGAAGAACTATAACACATCAATTAAAGGATAATCTCACAATAAACCCGTGTATCAAGCTATGAAGTGATAAGAAGACATTTTCGCACTTGAAAAATTATCAAATCACGATATAACACATTATTCTAACCCCAATTTAACAAAGGGTATAAAAATGGTTGAATCAATCAAATCATCATAATATTAAGCAATTTTGCTAGGGGGACAAACAATTATTTATCTAACATAAGGTTATGGATCAAACTTTTAAAGATCAAATCCATGTGAACTTTAGAGACTACCAATCCAAATGTCATTTGTATGAGTGCTCTTAAAAAAAAATCATCGAATATATTTTTTTTGCAAAAAAAAAAATAAGTATTGTACTCTTCTTTTATTTCAGAACATTGCGATCAAATCAAGTTATAAAAATTTCAAAACTAATATTTTTGTGAATTATTGATAGGGCCAATTATCCTGTCAAGAGAAATTTTGATATTTATAATTTTATAAGCAAGTTGTTACGCAATACCATTTCAGAAATGTCTAAGAAGATAGCTTAAAAAAAGAGTATCATAAACGGATTACAAAATTCACAACAAATAAGTCTAATATCCACAAATTAATTCAACATTTATATAAAAAAAAATAGTTGTAGTTATCCACAAAACCCCAAACAATGATAGAATAATGGATAGGACCTTCAAACTCCCCAAAAAATAGACGACAAATCCAAATGTCATTTGTGTACGTGCTCTTATAATCATTTCACCGAATAGATATTGGGAGCAGCTATCGGCGCTCCCTCAAGTCTACTAACACTCCAAATCCAATTTTAATTGACAATGTTACCCTTTTTCATATGTATCCTCTTACACCTCTTTTCTTTTATCTTTACTTTAATTATTTAAACATAACCTCAGTAAATAATATAATTTACACTTTAAACCTACTCATTTATTTCTTTTAACTTTTTAAATCAATATCAAGAACGCGGCTTAATTATAACAAGACATGACACAGAATTATACAAAATCTTATTTTTTTTACTTGCCTTGAAAACAACCCAAATAAAAGCGACACAACAAAAAATATTATTTTGTAAATAAAAAATGAACCCGGCCAAAATAAAATGACACGACGTGACACGACACGATCAAACATGAATTTTTTTTTTACTTATCACGAACACGACCAAAGTAAAAATAACACAACACAAAATGTTATTTTTTAAATAAAAAACGAACTCAACCAAAATAAAAATGACACGACACGAAATATTTTTTTTAAAATATTTACTTGAAAAATCCAGTGGGACAAAACTTAGTCAAAGGAAAAAGAGTATAACATAACCTGACATGTTTTTCAACCTATCTCGAACGCGATCGAATTCAAAGCGGCATAACACAAAATATTATTTTTTTTAAACCAAAAATGAACTTAGCCGAAATAAAAATGACACGACACGACACAACATAAAATATGTTGTTACTTATCACGAACACGACCCAAGTTAAAGCGGCACAACACAAAATGTTTTTTTTAAAACATACTTTATTTATAAAAGTAAAAACATAAAATGTTTAAAAAAATATACATTTTGTGTCGTGTCGTGTCGTGTCATTTTTATTTTGGCTGAGTTCATTCTTTGTTTAAAAAAATAATATTTTGTGTTATGCCACTTTCAATTCGGTCGTACTCGAGATAGGTTGAAAAAAATGTCAGGTTATGTTATACTCTTTTTCCATTGACTAAGTTTTGTCCCCCTGGATTTTTCAAGTAAATATTTTTAAAAAATATTTCATGTCATGTCATTTTTATTTTGGTTGGGTTCGTTTTTTATTTAAAAAATAACATTTTGTATTGTGTTGTTTTACTTTGGTCATGTTCGTAATAAGTAAAAAAAATATTTCATGTTTGGTAGTGTCGTGTCACGTCGTGTAATTTTATTTTGGTCGGGTTCATTTTTTATTTATAAAATAACATTTTTTGTTGTGTCGCTTTTAATTGGTTCGTGTTCGTGACAGGTTGAAAAAAATATATCACGTCATGTCGTACCGTCATGTCACTTTTTTTTTTCATTTTTGGTTAAAAAAATATATTTTATATCAGGCCATGTCGTGTCGCTTTTAATTGGGTTGTTTTTAAGTCAAGTAAAAAAATTAAAATTTTGTATCGTTCTGTGTCGTGTCTTGTTACAATTAAGCCGTGTTCTTCATCTTGGGTTTAAAGTGTAAATTCTATTATTTACTTAGACTGTGTTTAAATAATTAAAGTAAAAAGAAAAGAGATGTAAGAGGGTAAATATGAAAAAGGGTAACATTGCCATTTAAAATTGAATTTGGAGTGCCAACAGACTTGAGGGAGCGCCGATAGCTGCTCCCATAGATATTTTGCAAGATGATAACTTTTCTCTACCAACCAATAACAAAACGCACCATATTAATAAATCAAAAAAATGGTTGATTATCTTCGTCCCCAAACACATAGTCACAATTCCTCTCTCGTCTCATTTATTGTCGAAATAAATCAAAACTTTAAAAGGACACCCAAAAGAATCCCACCCCAACCAAACCCACATTTGTCGAGCATTAACTTGGTCCATCATCAACGACCTCGTATCGAAAGACTCTGCGGCGACAGTTGGGGCACGAAGAATGTGACATGAGCCACGTATCTAGGCACTTCACATGGAACCCGTGTTTACATTTTGGCATCACTATAACATTTTCTCCCTCCACAAAATCCTCTAAACAAATTGGACACTCTGTCGCCAGGATATTCACTCCGGACCCATAAACCTCCGGAATTGTCCACAACTCCCGCTTCTTGGCCGCCGTTTTGTCCCCTCGAAACCTCCGGCTACAACGCATAGCGCAACGCATAGCGCAACGCACAATTGAGTTTAGTCCCACTGCAAATAATAAAATCGCTAAGATGTACACCATGTTTGTTACTGTAAGATACGCATCAGCCGTGTTGTTCCCCATTGCTGGTGACACACTCGGCTCCAAACCCATAAGCCGTCCAGGTAAATTCACCATTTCTACAGCCAAAAGAGGAAAAAAAAATTTACAGTAATGTTGTGAAGATTTTAAATTTGTATTGACATTAAACAATGGAATATTGGGCAAGATGAACAGGGAAAAAAATAGTTAACTGAATAAAAAATGATATTGACACAACTCTTGGGCAAGATAAACGCAAATATAAAAATATGACCTCCAAGGGAAGGAACGTTTGATTCGGTCCAGGGAGCATGGCAAATGTTGTTGCTGAATGAGCAAATGATGCTGTTGTGCTGAATGCTGAATATATATTGGGTAAATAAGTGGCCTCTTCATATTCCAAGAATGGGGAAAAGCCATGTATAGAGGTAGAGAAGCAAATGATGCTGCTAAATGGCAAATAAGTGGCCTCTTTATATTCCAAGAATGGGGAAAGGCCATGTATAGAGGTAGAGATAAAGGCTGAAGACCAAAGGGCAAGTAACTAATCAATCAAATTCTAATTTCTTTGTGAGAGGAGCCGAGGTGATTGTTTTAGTATTAATGTTCTTTGCCTACGTCGATAGGCTACCTTTGTTTAAAAAATAAGTGAATAGTAACCAGTTTTTAACCCGTGAACGTATTTAAAAAATACATTTATATGAAGAATTTTGACATCCATCTTGCATTTGGTACCAAATCCATGAAATTCCAAAATAAAAGTTAATAAAACAACTATTCTAATAGTAGATAGAAAGCTAAGAAAAGAATTATACTAACAATTATAAAAGAAACAGAGTAAATCAACTCGCATAAAAAGAATTGTACAAATCTAAATATTTATTTAACCATTCTCATAGTTGCATACCATAAAGTAAATTCAGTGTTGAATTTCTTATTTTTAAATTACCACATGAAAGTAAAAAAAAAAAGGTAAACAATCCCCCACTTGTCCAATAACTTTTTATTTCCTACAATATTGTAAAGACTGGAACTTTTGGAACTTCCAATATTTCCGGTAGCTGCAAAATAAGTGTCAAGTAGTAAGGGCATCTGGTCTAAAAATTTCAAGGAACAAATTGTACAGTAATAAAGATGCGCACAGATCCCGCTTAAAAATTAAAAGAAAAAATACGCATGCACACTTAAACATTATTTATAAAAAACGCACCCACGTCTTCAAGGAAAAACAAATAAACAAACTTTTAATTAAAAGTATTGGGTAATATATACCTGAAAAACAAATAACCACACTTTAACTCTGGCTTAAATGATGTATGTTATATCACGTTCAAACATACCATTGCTTGTCATGATTTATTCGTCCAACCAAACAAACTAAAATTGATATGCCAAATAAACAATTCTAAGCAACTAACTCATATGCCTAAGGTTTTGCTAGTTTTTGTTATTTTAGTTATTTTCAAATATGGAGACAATTATGAAGTATAAATTCACCCACAAAAGTGGGTAAATTCCACTAATAACGAAGATAGTTTTTATGATAACATGAGTTAAGTTATGTCATATGTATTTAGAGATTTACATGTAGGCAAAATTTCTAAAAAACATTATCTTAGACCCACATGCAAATCTAGTTGATATTTATCCCACCTTTTGAATCTACACACTCACGCGTGCCGATATATTATCTCCCGTGGTGTTTGTAACTATGGATGAGGTGACTGCCAGAGGGAAAATGCAGATGGCGGCGTAGGCGGCAAAGTTGGCGGGGCTGGATATCGACAAAAAAGTATCCTAAAGTCCATTGAACACCAATTTTAAAAAATAAACAATAAAAAGAATAAAGAAATATATAGGAGCATTACCTTACTCTCACACACCCGCTTAGATCATATTATTTTTCTTTCTTCCCTTACTTTTCACTGGATATAAACATGGGGAAATTTATTATAACTAAAGGAAAATAAAAAATATATGGAAGACAATGTTGTATCACAATTTACCTACAACCTGAGATGAAGCCGTAGATAAGTACGAAATGAGAAACGATTAATTTTTGCAAATGAGGATTTGTAATTTATGGGGGGAAAGGGGTTTGAGAAGGAAAGGGGGAAATGTAGAGGTGTGCAATTAAAGTCTTTGATTTTAATGTTGGGAAGAGGGAATATATGTAGTCTAAGAAGGATATGGATAAGAAGGAGCGTAGACAGCCACCAACTCTATAGATGAGAGCATTAATCTTTCAATTTTTTGGAAAAGAAAACAGAGAGGTGGCTAACAAACAGTGGAAATCTTGATAGCTAATTCGATGAAAGTTGAGGGGCCAAAGGTTAAAGGATTGTCCAGGTGTTTAGAATCGGAAGAGTTGATATCTTTAGCTCCCAAAGAAAGGAGATGAATGGGGACAATTTAACAATAAAGAGAAACTTTTTAGCTTCTCAGAACAGTTAATATTTATGTACACGTGTACTTTTTAGCTTCTAGGAAGAGTTTATATTTATGTACATGTGTTAATCCTCTAAGAGGAGACACCAAAAATTATATTTAGATATTAGATAACATGCAACCCGCACAATGCGCGAACACTATAGTAAGAACGAATACACATCCATCTTATAATTATCACTTTACAAAGAAGAATCTTCAATTGTATTTGATAAAACGTATAAACGAAGAAATAAACAATGACATAATGACTTTCAAAGTTAATATGTACCATTAGAGTGCAACAAAATCTTACATAAAATGAGTGTTGAATATTGTATTTGTTAAATAGTATAATATTGCCTTCTTATGTAAAGTACACGATTTATCAAATACAATATTATGTAAAATCTTACATAATATTGCCTTCTTATGTAAAGTTAATATGTACACCCTCTTACCCGTGCCTTGTCCATGGACCACGTTAGAATCCAACAACATGAATATTGCCCTCTTATGTTTTAATTGGTTACCATAAAATAATTTCAAAAGCATGCGTAAGGAGGAACGGTGGAGACAATGATTGGGGAGGAAAATCTTGGGGGTCATGTCTTTGTCGTTGCCTGCTTATTTTCACAAATGGTGGCCACCCTTGTTATCTTCATTTAGGGACGGGGATCTACAAGTTGTTATTAGGAATTGTTTCAATATTATTTCATGGGAACATTTTTTTGGTTCCATTGCCTATGATCCTGTTTGATTGTACAAATTGTTTGATTATATAAATTAGTTCACTGTGAATTAGTGAATTATAAATGAATGGATTTGAAATGAGTTTAAATCCAATTTTACGTAATATTTGGTAATCAAAAATTGATGTTAAGGTTCTATGAGAAAAAAAAGGTAAAAACAAATTAAGAGAGAGAGAGAGAGGAGGGAGAGGGGGGAAGGGAGGGAGAGGGGGAAGAACATTCACTTTATGTGTGTCTTATTTGAAATGGATGTATTTCACATTTTTTGTGAAATGATCCAATTTCAAATTTTACACATGAGCTAATATGAGACAATTAATGAATCATTTCATTAATGAAACCAAACACAATTAATTGATCAATTTATAAATAGACCAATTTATAAATGGATCAATTTACAATTTGGGGACAATCAAACAGGACCTAAATGTTTCACTCGCTTCTTGAGATTGAAAATAAAATGAAAATGTAGTTTTGCAATTTTTTTGAAATAGCATTTCCTGTTATATTTAGGATAATCTAATACCATAAGTTATTGGTCATAAAGTAATTTAAAAAATCATGAATAAGGATATGATAGTTGTCGTTGTTTTAAGATATGTATTTCTTGGAGTGTAACAGAGGCTAAGGCTTTCTCTGCTGCAAAACAAACTGGGAAATAGTAGTTCATGTGGTATTTAGTTTATTATGATACCATAAGTTATTGGTCATAAAGTAATTTCACATTTTAAGATGGAACAGAGGATATTTGTTGGGAATCAAGAATGATCATGAGTTGTTACAAGCTGTGTATATCTTGTATGTAACAAGGGTTATAACTTCTAACCATTACCGATATATCATTCTCCACAATTAGTCTCTAACATAGCCTTTGAATTTGAGCTTGAGGAGTGTAGAAAAAAGATTTACACAACAAACAATAATTGTTCGAAAGTAGGAGAATATTCATGATTAATGTTAAATAACAACACAATAACTAATAAAGGTTTGATAACAAAATTTAAGTTATGGATGCAATTAAAACTTTACAAATCTCTTAAAAGGGAAAACTAACATCAATTCTAAAAAATCGACACGTCTTAATTTTCACACAAATTTTAACAATAATATAATTATATATACACACACATACGTACATGTTTGTGTAAGAAATGTCAAGAAATTATGGTTTATATCGAAAACAACACATCAACCCTAAGTGTTCAATGACAAATATAGGTATCCAAAACGAAACTTTATACTTTTATGTTGCACTTCTTACACATTATACACAACGTAATAATAAGAATAAAAGATGTTGTTTAGCATTCCTCGACAATAGTCCATGTTAAATTCCAGTCATTATATATTATTCCTTTCCAATTCATACTCCCCCTCCCCCCCCCCCCAAAAAAAAACAAAGGAAATTGAAGCGTATCATAAGGATTGATGTTTTTTACTGCTAGAACATAGAATATCTGGTGGAAAAACAGTGAATGTAGGTTATGTTTTAAGTTCTTTCAATAATACATAGTTCAGGGGTTCCTTCAAAAATCTCTTGAAACTTATCCAAAAACATTCTGAAAGGCTAAAATAGCTTAAACTATAGTACACATATAGTAAATACATAAACACACCCGCGCGCGTGGGTGTGCGCACACACACACACATACGTACATATATATATATATACACCACCATAATAAAAAAGATAACAAATATATACAATAGAATGTTTCCAATTTTACATTTGAAAAAAACATCACAAATGAATCAATATAGGTGTTCAACATCAAAACACTACTAAAAAAAGAACGAAAACTGTTAAAACTTTAAAAATTATTGTAAATAACCCCCCTACTAATAAAGATTTAATAACAATATTCAAGTTATGGTTTCCATACAACTTGAAACGTCTCTTAAAATGAAATTTAACATCCATTCTAATAATAAACGACATGTGCTAATATTCACACAAATTTTAACATATCACAAATGAATCAATATAGGTGTCGAACAATATATATGAAAAATCACATTGAGAAATGTAATTGCATTCCACTTGGCTCTTATTACTTCAATAATTTAATAAACTGGGACAATATATCATAACTACTTAAGATTCCATGATTTCAAACTCAAATTGAATTTTTTTTATTACTGTGGTTCATGAAATGTGTGATGTGTAGTAGCCTTCTCGATTCAAACATAATTTTCTTAACATAATAAATTTATGGATATGATCAATAACAATGAAAATGTCTTTGCTTTGACATTTTACTAAATACTTAATGTGCATGAAGCCAAATGCAAATTATAACAAAATAAAAGGAAAATCATGTTTTATATCTAGAAAAATACTAAGACGAAAGGGTTGAAGTTAATATACTTTGCCTAAGGTGCCGAACATGTGGTTCTGATAGGGAATCGACTTCCAAATAGTGGAAACCCTGTAAAGGTCCATTTGGATGCGTGGAATTGGAATTCTAATTCTATGGAATTGAAATTCAAGGAACTCCAATTCCATTTCAATTGTTTGGTTCAAGTGTAGATTTCTTTTGGAATTCAAGTAAAATTCTAAAACCTTTGTTTGAATCAATTACAAAATTCTTTTGGAATTTTAGTAGTTTGTGAAATATTAAAAATTATACTTTTAATAAAGATACTAATAAAAATAGCGGAATCAAATCACATTACACTTTAACGATAAATAAGATAGATAAAAATTATATAACATTTTATATGATACATACATTAAAAATTAAAAAATAGATCATTATCATATAACTTTTTCTATGTTTTTTAATTAAAAAATTATATAACATTTTTTATGTTTTTTAATTAATAAAAAATTAAAAAAAAAACGAAGCATCCCAAAAACAGATCTAGCCACATACACAATAACATTATATAACAATACATATCCTAGATCTATTGTTTCCAACCTTCTTACAACTAATATTCCTTCCACAATTTTTTGCACCTATAACGATTCACCACATGTTCTAGCCACAATGCAGGAATACAAGGATAGTTTATAATCTAAGACTGTTTTATTATCCTAACAACAAATAGATCTAAGATAATTTTTTGCCAACAACAAACAGATACCGAAAAACGGTATTTTAGTTCAACAACAAACAGATCTAGAAGAGAGGTGCTGACGGAAAAACAAACAGATACCCAAAAAAGATCCAAATAACAAAACAGATACCGAAAAAATGATCGGCAAAATGTTCGGAGATTAGCCGAAAAAATGAATGCTTACCTGAAAAACGACCGGAGAGAGGCTCTTAGATATTCCTAAATTGTTAGTCTCAACATTACCCTGAACATAAATTGTGCCGATAATGAGGACTTCCTGATGAAAATCTTCCCAATAAATAATAGATTGGGCGTAAAACTTTACGTATTCCATTATAGCATATGTTTTTGGAGAAAAAGGAGATGGATCGTTTAAGTGTCATTTAATGATCTGCCTGAATTTGGATGTCAATAGTCACCAAGAGATCGTCGGATGTGAACAGTCTATGAGAGAGAGAGAGAAGACTTGAGATGCTTGATATTCCTCACTGTATTTCACGAATAATGTTAGGGTACCTGGGTGTTAACCCGGCTGGCACAAGGTGTCATTTTTTTTTTCTTTTTTTTTCATGTAAAATGAGTTAAAAATAATGATAAAAAATAATTTTTTATCAGAATAGTTTATGTGTTTTTTTCAATTATTTTTTTTAAACTCATTTTATCCCTCAAATACTCATTTACTCAATATTTTTTTATTTTTAAAGGTCTGCACTAGCGGCACCCGTTATTTTAAAAAAAAAATTATATTACAACATTTGGAATAATTTTTGTATTTCTGCATTAAAAAACTAATCTAATAATTTTTTTTAACTCATTTAGTCCCTCAAACACCCATTTACCCAATATTCTCTTATTTTTAAAGGTTCGCGCCAGCGGCACTCGTTATTTTTAAACGTTTTTTTTAATTTTACAACATTTAAAATAATTTTTGTATTTTTGCATTAAAAAACTAATCTAATAAAAAATTATGTTTTTAATTATTTTCAACTTATTTAGTCCCTCAAACACCCATTTACCCAATATTCTCTTATTTTTAAAGGTCAACGCCGGCGGCACTCGTTATTTTTAAACTTTTTTTTTTTAATTTTGCAACACTTAAAATATTTTTTGTATTTTTGCATTAAAAAACTAATCTAATAAAAAATTATGTTTTAAATTATTGTCAACTTATTTAGTCCCTCAAAGACCCATTTACCCAATATTCTCTTATTTTTAAAAGTTCGCTCCAGCGGCACTCGTTATTTTTAACTTTTTTTTAATTTTACAACATTTAAAATATTTTTTGTATTTTTGCATTAAAAACTAATCTAATAAAAAATTATGTTTTTAATTATTTTCAACTTATTTAGTCCCTCAAACACCCATTTACCCAATATTCTCTTATTTTTAAAGTCCGCGCCAGCGGCACTCGTTATTTTTAAACTTTTTTTTTTAATTTTACAACATTTAAAATATTTTTTGTATTTTTGCATTAAAAAACTAATCTAATAAAAAATTATGCTTTTAATTATTTTCAACTTATTTAGTCCCTCAAACACCCATTTACCCAAAATTCTCTTATTTTTAAAGGTCCGCGCCAGCGGCACTCGTTATTTTTAAACTTTTTTTTAATTTTACAACATTTAAATAATTTTTGTATTTTTGCATTAAAAAACTAATCTAATAAAAAATTATGTTTTTAATTATTTTCAACTTACTTAGTCCCTCAAACACCCATTTACCCAATATTCTCTTATTTTTAAAGGTCTGCGCCAGCAGCATTCGTTATTTTTAAACTTTTTTAATTTTACTGCTTTTAAAATAATTTTTGTATTTCTTAAAACTGTTTCATAATGTAAAAAAAAATATTTATATTAAACAACTTTTCTTTTTGGAAACAGTTTTTTTCAGAAGAAAAAAAAAATCTTTTTATATTAAAATAGTGTTTTTAAACAATACATTTTTTTTAGTTTATAAAAAATATTATTTTTTAATAAAACAGTTTTTTTAAATAAAAAAAGTCAAATAATGCTAATAAATCACATAAAAAACCCAAAAAAAAAAAGAAAAAGATTCTCTCCATGTACTAACCCGGGGTTAACTCCCGGGTAGTATATCATTACTCATATTTCATTTGGCCTACGTGGACTGCTTAAACAGGAAGAATAATTAATTAAGATCTTTCGTTTTAGAGTATTAAAATAGATATATTAGATATAACAATCATATTTGATTATATTATGATTGTTTTAATAAAAAGTGTAAATGAATATTACAAAGTGTACCATATATGAGAGTTCTTTATTTTTAAAGTTTGGACGTGCGTAATAAAATATGAACAGATTCTTTCCCTCATCTCAAATCGGAAACTTTTCCTTCAAAAGTCGTCTAGATTTCCCTCCCCAACATATCCAAATACTATCACCATACCCACACAACGACACCAAAAATCATGTTGCATATCCACCGTGCTCCATTCCCATCTTCCTCTATTCCCATCACCGTTAGGTCCTCTCTCTCTCTCTCTCTCTCTCTCTCTCTCTCTCTCTCTCTCTCTCTATATATATATATATATATATATATATATATATATATATATATCCTCCTAAGGGATAAGATCATGAAATTGAAGATTTGAGATTTATTTATACAGTTATACTCATTT
The DNA here is from genome assembly GCA_949130495.1 of Sambucus nigra. Lineage (NCBI taxonomy): Eukaryota > Viridiplantae > Streptophyta > Magnoliopsida > Dipsacales > Adoxaceae > Sambucus > Sambucus nigra. Next base: position 212,877,827 of record OX422214.1, on the reverse strand, counting down.
TCTTCCATGTAGGTTTAATATACATGTTGTGACTTTATGCCTATAGTTTACTACTCTAGTTATCTAGATTATACATTAGAATTGACTAATCAGGTTAGTTTAGTGTCTTCGATTTGGAATTTTTAAAAAAATTCTTTTATTTGTTCGAAATTTAATTGAGTGATGTTCGGATATATAGTTGATCAGGCTTTTAAAGTTTTAGGGTCTTTAATTGAAATATTAAAATAGTGTGTAATACGTAGAAGGCTCATTTTAGCAAGAACCAGGTTGAGGGTGTGGATAGTCAACAATGGAAGTTTGTCCCCAGATGATGAGAGCATTGAAACCCGAGTATGTTATTAAAGTTTTACTTATTTTGTTGGATTTTTTATTTATGTTAAAGTACCAATTGCCTTCTCTTAATGGATTTCATGGATTTTGATCTATTTTGATTGAGTAATAATTTTCGATCATCGAAACATTGAGATTTGATTTTTTTTCTCTGTTTTAATACTAATTAAACAGAATATATAGTTTCTCATGCCTCTGTAATTATATAGAGTATGATTTTTAGTTCAGTTCATGCGTATATTTCATTTCATTGATTGTTTTTTAGTTTAATTTATGCAATTCATTATTTCAAATTATTGACTTTGATTTAGATTTGGTCATAGTGATTCTTCCATCTAGAACAATGTGTGTATCTTGGGTTCTAGTTAATCAACAGATATATGTATTAATGCTTATTTTTCCTGTGTATTTTTTACAAAACTTGATCATTTGACTATGACAAATCCAGAGCCTCTGGGCATTCTAGTAAGCTAGCTCTTTGGAGACTTCCTTTATTCTTGTCGATGTCTTTGAGATATTAATCATTCTTATTTTTTTTATAATTTTCTCATTTTGATCTATATGATTATATAAAGTTGCTTTATGAAATAACATTCCTCAATTTTTATCCGTGTTAAACAAAATTAATGCGAGTTTCATTCTTTAGATTTGGATTAAGGGGTTTACATCTGGAATTGTATCACACAACATAATCTAGTCTAGAACAGTTACTTTTATAAGTGTCTAAAATATAGAAAAATCTAAGTGAACTCTGTATTCAGTCCCAAATTATAGAAAAATGGTTGAGTCCCAAATTATATAGCTCACTATCATAGTTTTGTTATATATTTATTGAATATATGATTGATGTATTTTAATTTTACCTTCATACATGGTGTCCTCTCTTTGTACTGGGAAAAAACAAAAATGAATTTAAAGGTGGCTTTATGTTTAATCTATTTTTTGTACACTTACATTTATATATGTTTTACTCTGTTTATATTTGTCACTTTATTGTATTTCCTTTTTTATAATCCCGTCTAGTTTAGTTGTTCAAATGAGTTGAGATACTAACATATACAACTAGAGCGATTAAAACTTAATCTTAGAGAAGAATTATGAAGACAAATTTGGGATTGTTGGTTTTAGTGCAACCAAATTTCAGGACGTAATTCACTATATTTTCTAGTAAATACGATATTTCATTTTCCCCTTCTTTCGATATTATTCTATGGAAACTTATCAAAACTTAGATTCTTGATATTTTAAAATCTTATCAAATTTATTTTCAACTGTGGATGGTTGTGGTTGAGGATTATGTGAGGAGGAATAAGGCTAAAGAAGGAGGTTTGTATATAATTCAGACTTACGTTTTTTGAAACGTTCATGAGCCTGTCCAAGACCGGGTAATTTTACTATTTTGGTTATTGAGAACGCGAGAATTACGTGTGATAATTGATTAACTTCGCAACTTTCTAATATAGCACACTTATTTAATTTCAGCCCCTAATCATTCATCTAAGGTGCGTGTGTCAACCGATAAATAAATAAAGCATGTGACACAAAAAATATGCTGAGACACAGAATTCAGGAAAAAACTCCTTTCGGGTAAAACCTTTATTTCACTATGAATATACAAGCCGCAACTTACAATTACATAGAGAAATCTGCAATGGATCAATGCGCAGCCAACCCACAAAGACACGCAGTATTGAACTCAGTAAGAGAATACACGCAGCACCCTCCAAGGACTCGCAGCCCAAACAACGAAGGAAGAACCGCAGCTCTTCTCAATGACACGCAGTCATAACACTTTGTAGAGACTCCCTCAGCAATGACACGCAGCCCTCGGTTGCAAAGATCTCTCCACAAAGATGAACAACAACAAAGTTTGTGTTCTAGGATTCCAAAAGATTCATAAAAGTAATTGGGATTTTTGTGTGTGAATCAAAAAAAATGTTTGGCACATCAAAAAGATGAAGACTTAGAGTATTTAGGACTCTGAAAATCGTGTATGTAAGTCTTGAAAAATACACCACCGAAATAGGTATATATATAGGAAAAACAAATTAGTGGTAAAACAACTCACGGAACTGCTCGAGTTTATCCCAGGCGGACCGGTCCGGCTAGGAGGCGGATCGGTCCGATATACCGGATCGGTTCTTTTAAAATATGGCTCCATCGGTTTGCATTCGATTCGGGGTCTACTGGACCTCGAGCAAGGCGGATCGGTCCGGGTAGAGGGCGGACCGGTCCGGTCCGGTTTTCCCAGAAAAATAAAAACTTTAAAAAGCCTCATTTTTCTTGAAAAAACTTACTTCTTATTTTTATAAAAAACATTTTATAAAAATTTCCCAATACTAAATATGAACTTTAAGGAACGTAAAAACAAAATTTTACCAAGTTCATTCTTGCAGAGGCTATGATGTTGAAGATGCTTTGATATTCGGATCCGTTGATGTAGATGCGATCTTGAGTTTCTTCAACGGTGTAACGGCGTACGACATACAAAATGATAATGGACAAAAATGTCCTTACAGTTATCACATGTTGTTAGAAACCGAATTCAAAGATTAGGCCTTTTTTATGAAATGGTGGTTTATGAAACAGATGATGGAAAAAAAAAAGGACTACTCGAACTCTTCTATATTCGAATAATGTTTCCAAGAGAGAACTATAGCTTTATTTAAAGACAAAAGAGGAAATTAAAATCCATATAAATCAGGGAAGAATCCTCTATTGCTCTTCAGGTTTTAGATATGGCTGTCTAGAAGTGGTTTGGAGAGCCCTGGAGTCATGCCTATTATTTTGACTATCTTTCCAATTTTTGGGCCTCCCGTGGAGCTTCTAACAGGTGTCTTGGATGTGATTTGCATGATTTCATATCATTGAGGACATGATGAAAAGATATGAGGGGTGTTGATGTATATAATCATCAAGTAAGAGTGTACAACTATTTATCTCCCTTTATAATAACCTATATTTATCATTGTCTATATATACTTGTAGTTAGGGATGGAACCAATTAAGGCTCTGTTGGGGCTTTAACCCAGCATTAATTTTGAAAAGAAAATTATGCACGAATGGTTTACTCTTTATAAGGGTTCTTAATAACTAACATGGGAATTATTATATATGACGTACAATATGGTTGTAATGCGATTGCTAATCTGTTGATCACGGCTGTAAAAGTTCTTTGGGTATAATGCGACCTTTAGAACTATTTTCCTAAAATATATTTACAATATTATATCCTTAAAGTTTTATTTGATATCGATTAGTTCAAGTTATAAAGTTATTTTTTATTATTTTATTAAAAGACAACTTATATTGAAACTTTATATACACTTAACAATTATTTAAAAATACTCTATCCCAAACAAAGATTAAACCTGACAAATGGAGAGAGTCGACGGTCCAAATTCAGCTTCGGGGACTTAGGGTGAAAATATGGGATCGTGTGGTTGTGATACTCTATGGTCTTGGTTATACAATAGTTCATCGGATGCTTCTCATAACTCTATTTATCATGTTTGGTACATCTTCCCTATTTTGAGATTAATTGGCAAATCTACAATGGGATTCTCTAATTATCAAAGGACCAAGTGCAACTTGAATATCATGAATACTCGTTTACTGCACCAATCCTCAATTACATGGAGCTAATAAATGGTACTCTACTAAAATATGATTTTTCTTCTTCTTCTGGAAACCATAATATTAATATAACAATCGTAGGGGTTAAGTCACTCATTACCCTGTCAGGGAAACATTGAATGTTTTATTTGTTTTAAAGAAAAATGCTTTTTAGCACCAAGTAAGACTTAGCTCAAGCAAAGATGGAGATCGAGGAACTTAATGTTCCACTACGTAACTCATCTAGGATTCTCGAGGTGTTAGAAGAGTGGTTAGGACTTCTAACCTACTAAAGTAAGACACCTCTAGGATCACATGAGCAAGTCCATCACTATATTTTAAGACAATTAACCATACTTGCTCAAATAGGCCACTTCCTTATCCCACAAAAGGATGTAAACTTAACTGGTTTTACCCTAAGACAACCTAGTACTGCATTTGGTAGCTACCCACATTATCACTTAGCCATTTAATGTAAAGGATACCATCTTTACTCAGTCGTCCATAGAGAGAAAATCACGTCCCCTATTGATGCAACGTCATATTTGATGTTGGATTAGTAAAATTAAAGTTTAGCAATACACACATCAAAATATACATTTCATGATTCTTTGATTTCAAGGATTCTCTTTTTTTAAGAATCTCTTATGGTTATCATTCAAGTTAATTAGTTGTTCTTCATTTATTAGCTTAATGATGTTACTAGATACGCTTGATACCTTCTCACATACACTAGTGGTGTTATTTTCTCTCTTTCCCCCAATGAGTGTTTATTTCCTAATGAGTTGTCTAGAACATCATGAATCACAAATTGTTTATCTCTTCATTTGTTCAGAGTGGGATCAATAAAAGCACACATCTAATGGGGTTTTAAAAACATATACCGATAATTGCCACTGTTTTCGCAACCAACCCATTTAAACTTACTATTAAATTTAAAAAATAATAATATATAGATTTAACAAATAGATATTAGATATAAAATAAAGGGCACACGTGATCTAGAACTCTTAGACACTCATAAAAGCCTTAAATCGATACGAATATACTACACTGACAACCCATTTCTATTCCATGTGCACAGCAAAAACAGATTAAATGTAAATCTTTTAAATAGTCATACAATAGTTTATCATAATTTAATAACAAAACAAATGGACATAATTAATGATTCTTCACTCATTAATAATAAATTTAAGGCAATGAACATAACAAATATGGATGTGCATAAATAACAAGCATAGGTGATGACAAGCGTTAATCTGAGTGTTGAACCAATAATTAATGTGAGAAGGAATTTTACTGGCATTAAAAACCTATTCATGGAAAATAAAAAGAGATTATAATATAACGTAACTTGAAAAGGCTTAAATAATGAAAAGGTTGAATTAATTATTTAATTGAAGAGTACAGACAATTGAAATCAAGAGAAATAATGTCGCTTATTGTAATCATATACGATGCTAGCCACAAATGAAGGGACTAGACATAGAAAACATATTTTAACAACCATATAGAATGAAAAGCTATGTTGGTACTTACTGTATAAATCGGAGTGAACAGATAAAACAGACAACAAATTTTAGAGGGAGAACATATGAAAAACTACCTTATTCTTCTACCAATTTATTGGCATAAAGCTCTTCCACGTTGTACATAATAAAAGAAAATTTTATTTGTCAATACATGGAGGTTTCACTATTAATATAATGCTTTGTGTGTGTATGTGACTCACAATAGTATAATTCAATTTTAGGATCAATATGTCTTTTGTATCAAACATTATAGTTATAGAGACATATAAACCACATGCGATGTCATAGCACGTGCATAGGATATCTAATGTTTCCACACACTCCAAATTAACAACTCGCGTAAGTATTTTAATTTAAATAATAATATCTCATCTTAAATACGGTTGTTCTTAGGTACTTTATAACTTTATAATATGAGGTACAAGATGGTTTATAATAATAAGGGTTTAAGAAATAGTTTTGGACATCCACCTTTAATAATGACTTTTAGAGACCCAAATCGTGTTTGTCTTTAAAACCTTAGTCTCTAAAAACACTTATTTTACAGTGATACTTACTCGAATGGTATAATAAGAAATTTGGTTGAGCCTAGTAAGATTTATTACCTCCACTAAGATCATGGAGATTAAAACCTATAAGGGTATTATTGTATCTATAGAAGAAAATGTGTAAAGTTATATAGTATCATAAATTAAACTAGTTATATATCATTAATAAAATATTCCTATTTTTTATATATTGCATAAACATATACAAATAGCAAACGTGCATGATATTGCATATAGAACAAACTAAAGTACACTTACCTTAATTTAAAGTGTAAAATTTCAAATTTCATAACATAAGAATCATATCTTTATACTAACACAATATTAAGTTAAATTCATTCTAAACCTAAACTCGACAAAATAACTCTTAATTGACCCTAATATTAGATGCCCTGAATGACTCTAATTAACCTTCATTGCTAAAAATACCTGCCTTAATCTTAACCCGTACAAAAATGAATAACATTTAATCAAATACAAACTCATGCACAATCCTCAAACTATTTCAGCAACGGCGGTGGATGTTTGGAAAATCAAGGGCCTAATTGAACCCATAACCAAACTCATGACCTCTACTAACACTCTATACATGCATAAGAAAATATCCTACACTATTTTCAATCATCTCAATGCATATTTATCCACAAAGTCTAAAAGACACCCATGTATTTCTTTTCAAATTGAAATGAAAATCTCGTAACCTTAAAAGGCCTCGGAAAAGGTCAATAAGATTTACCATAAACCCAACTCAATCAACCCAAAGGCACTAACAATTCATGTTCTTAACATCTTGAAATTATTGCATCACCCAAACAAATCCAAATAGTTTTAACATAACAATAGAAGCCTTGATGGACCAGATACATGTGTGTGTATTCTTAACAAAAATATATGTATATATTAACACGCATTTATATATTAGAAAAATTTAGTAGAGGACAACAAACCAAAATGATAATATATATATATATATATATATATATATATATATACCCAAACAAACCAAACTTTTACCTTTTACAAAATTGATTCTTACCCTTTTCGTGAAATCATAAACTCATATACTAATGATAACACAAGAGTGATAATTCAAAGAATGTGAGAGAAAGAAATGGTTGCAGGGTACGAAATAAAGGAGGTATAGAGGGTAATGTTTTGATAGTTTAAAGAATTTAGTATATGTACAAGCCCACTAATGGATGGTCAAGCCCGTTGATTGGAGTTTACTGTTGGCAATTTAGGAATTCTAGTACTTAGAAGACCATCATTTACACCTTTGTACCAATGCGGAAATGCCAAACATAAGAAAGTTCATCATGTCTCCATATGTATAACTGTATCCATCTAGGCATCAAATTTTGTCCAGGCATTATACAACTAAGGGAGAGCCAAAATTCCAGTTGTGTACTATTTAGATTACATATTTTAAGACAATAGGAGATGCCAAAAACATTTAAAAATCCTCATGTAGCATAAAATAGATTCAAAAGAACAACAAAGAAAAATAAAATCTATTGAGATCGTGTAGCATAAACTATTTTCATTATTAATAAACAAAAGATATAACCTTATAGGTGATAACGTCATTTTGATTTACCATGTTGGGTTTACTGCCTTTGCATCCATTTATTGTTGAACTATTTTCTAATGTTTTGTTAGGTGGTAGTTTTGAACTATTTTATGTTCTTTTGGGTTGAGTTCCATTTGTGCATTTTTTATTGACACGCATATCAGTTTTTTTCTTTTTACATTGGTCTTATCACTTTAAAAAAGAAAAATGCTACCATGGCATGTGGAACAAAAAATAAAAAATACACGTGATCGAATGCAACTTGTATTTTTGAGTGTTAGATTTATTAGCATGTCTTACATATCAATTCTATCGATATATATTACATTCCATGTACTTATCTTTCGATATGTGTTATTGGTCTCAGAAGTTTGCTTCAGCATATAGTCTCGTAGTGTTATGCTGTCTTTTTATGATTTACCAACACAAGAATTTCAAGGTTTTGATACTCTAGATAATGGAGATGAAGTTGTAGGTAACGACACAATCTATATTTTTATTTTATTCCTCAATTTTCTTTGTATATCTAGTACCAAGGTTTTATAGACCATTAACTCTACTACTGCAAATCAACTAGCCCGTACAAAGAGTTGGTATCGTCATTTTTTTATATATGTTCATCTTTTATGCCACTTATTATGTTGTAGTTCTACACATATTGAAAATAAAATATGTTCTTGTCTCTAATTTATGTGATGTTCTCTCCATTTTTCTCGTTATATTTTATGCCCTTATTTCTCCATTTTAGTTCTACTTTAATTTTAAAAGTACGTATTTTCGATTGTTTGGCATGATGTTTCTTCTTATTATCACCTAAAATCAAGATAAGAGATCAATGGAATAATTATATGATCAACTTGTTTGGATTTGGAGTTGTACTTTTGAATCTAATTACGGGTAAAAATCATGTTGGCTATGAGTATCCCTAGCAATATCTTTTTGGATTTTGTTTCTTCTAGGTATAAAATGCATTTTCACATAATATTGATTTGCAAAAACTGGAATTTAAATGTTATGTTTTACGTTGCACTAGAAATTTATATATTTTGTATTGAACTTATGTCGGAGCATTTACTTAGAGGCATGTAAAAGTTGTATCATTATCGGACAATACGATCGTAAACGTAAGTGGAAAGACGACTTCAACACATTGTTGCCTAAAGTTATAAAGATACTATTACTAAGGAGGAATACTTAAATTTGATAGAAGAATTAAAATCGGCTGATGTGTTAGCTCAATTAGATTTAGTGTAGTTTTTTATATGAGATGAAAAACATGATGGTGGGAGTATTATCGCTTGGCTAAATGATAAATGATATACTTTATAATGTATTTTACTTTAACATTGAATGTGGAATATATAATTTTGTGTCTTTTAATTTATTTTTCAACCATTATATAAATATGAGCTGCTAAAAAATATTTTTTTACATTTTAGGTTTTATATGACAATTTGAAATATTTTACATGACAATTTTTAGATCATACATGACAGTTTCTAATGTATAAAATGGTTTGTCATTATATTTTTTAAATCAAACATGATAATTTTTAGAATATATATGACAGTTTTTTAGAGCACATATGACAATTTGTTACGGCACATATGATAGGTTTTTCTACGAACTCTAATATTTTGTAGGATTCTTTGGTGATTTAATGATGGGTTTGAAAAACAGTCATATTAAATAACCATATAATATGACAACTTTTATCTATATAAATTATGACAAACAAAATTTTGTATGATTTTACCTATAAAAAATAGTCATAACATTAGTGTCAAAAAAGATTTTTTTTTTCTTGTAGTGAAGTTTCGTTAAAAAAATCAATCTAAAAGTGGGTGAGATGATCATTTAATGTTTTAACTCACGAAAAATGCACATATTTATCATTTTTGCATCTTTTTTTTAATTAGTAAAAAAATTATTTTTTTGATAAATGTTTTTACAATAAAATCTCCACAGTAAGGAAACATCTATAAAAGAAATTCATAAAAATGATTTTTTTACTATTTAAAAAAAATGGTATGTACGTGGATATGTATGCAAAAGGTCCTTATAGGAAACTCTCATAACCTTTAATATTAAGGTATAATGTCATTTGTTTCCTCTTTATAGTAGTGCTATCGGGTCTACAACTTTTATAATGCTAGCATACTTGTGTTGCCACTCTATCCTCTAGGCACTTTCTGGTATACAATTTTACCAATAAAAAACAAAGTATTTTTTATCATCACTATGCCTAATTAAGTTGGTAAATCTAATGTGATTTTCGGTAGCATGTGTGAATCAATTATAGTTTCTTTTCTTTTGCAGATTTTTGTTAGTGTTACAAAAAACAAGTTTATTGGTCGTTACGTGGGCAGCAACTACTTTTTAATTGTTGCATTCCCTGTTGTGTAGTACTTAACATCTGTGACTTTTAAAATCTCTTCATGTTTAACTTCTGCACCAAAACGAAAGCAATGTAAATGTAACCATAAGTGGATTATGTGTAATATCAACAATGTCCAGTTCCCTCATTGCATTAAAAAATCTCTCTCAATGATAAAAAAAAAAGTCGATTGGTCGTTGACGATGAAAAACGAATATATGGCATTACGGTGTTTTGGGAGCACAATTACCTTTTTTCCTTGGGAATGATCAAGTTGTTTAAAGTCCTAAAAATTATTTCATCTTTATATGAGCATGGACTTCTTAGCAGGATTTATTAAGCTTTACAGCAAGTTAGTTTTATTGTGTATAAAGTTAATTGGAGGGAGAAAGTTGGTTTCGGTTTGTGAATTTGGGTAAATTGTATATTTGGTAAAAAAAAATTGAATTGTTATAAATTTATTTCTTTAGTTATTGACAGGGAACTATGTTCTTTAGTTTGTAAAATAATGAGTTGAATTGAGAAAAAATCATTCACATGGAATTTTTCCATGCTTGTGGTTGGTGACTTGAAACCCAACTTTCACTTCCTTAGTTATTTTTCTGAATATTATTGTATTAAATCTTTATAAAGTTCCATTATTTTGCTTAATTTAAGTTATGTTTACATTTGTATGCATGAGTTTTCTTTGGGAACTCTATAAGTTCTTTAACTGCCTATAAGGGTTGTTAGTTACCAAAAATTTCATAAAAAGGGACTTATCACCTATATATGTATCATCTCTATTAATATTTCACTTCTTCTCCTTCATTAGTTCCTCAAATATTTTTTTAATCTTAGTTGTAATTCCAAGTCAAGGACTTCGTTCATTGAATATTTATACTTTTATTACAAGTATGGAGTTCTTATTCTCTTATATGAGTTTGCTTATTTCATTTTAGTACTACAAATTAAATTCCACTTCTTTGTTTGGGGTTATTATTGGGTTAGTTAGAAACACGTTTAAATACTTTTATGTCCCTTTCTCGAGGCACAATTCACTTTTATGCCTTGTTTATCCATGGTACGTTTAACAAAAATATATTAAAATCATCTGAGAATAAACCTGTATCACTTTTTTAATTTTTCTTTCTATCCTAATGGAAAGAATCGTGGATGTCAACTTGAAATGCATATGACGATTTATATTTGTTTTATCCTATCCTAACATTAGGCCATTAATAATGAGTGGTCGTAAGGGCTAAAATTACTCCTCTGAGCCTCAGAGGGGAGAGGTAAAGTTTATCTCAGCTAACCTTTCGCGAAGTGGAACCATAGGTTGGGTCAGTATTCCTTTTATTGTGTCAAGCTTGTCCCATTATTCCTTTTTTCGTTTGAACATTAAATGGTCAATAGAACGTTCGATTTATCTTTGGCACTAGATTCATTTCCTATGTTGGTCATCCCCCACCTTATCTGAGTCTGATTTCAAATTACTAAGGATGTAATTGGCTAAATTGGTGAATAATTCTTTATTTTTCCCATCTCATTATGGATGGTCATTTAAAGAACAAAAAACTGTGGGGAATAACTCATATTTAACATATCTTTTATCCATATCCTATACTAATAATGGAGATTCATTTACTAATCAAACTAATGTTGGGAACTTATTTATCATTTTTTTCAAATAGTTATGTGGTAATAATGATAAATTGAGTTAGATTTAAAAATGGCCAACACATCTAGCTAGTTCTATTCATCTGAATTAATTTTATATGCGTTTAAAAAAAAATTCCACAATTTTTGTCTAAGTTAAAATGTCATAATGTCATATCATGTAACTTAGAGCTTGAACATTTAAAACAATTTATTCATAATTAATCAAAGTATATTAAAGAAGTCGCCTAAGGGGGAGGAAAACTGTATACAAAGGTCTAACTAGAGACCATAAATAAAAACGAGGATGGAAATCCAAAAATAGCACTCCTAACCTCCCCCCAACCCCAAAAAAGTTCATAAATCAACAATCAGTTTCCCATCCCCAAATCACCTAAAAAGTCTAATAAGCACTAGAGTGTAGGATCTGACACCTTGTTGGACTACCCATGCAAATAACCCTCAAAGCACCTCATATTTGTTCCAAATAGTCCAAAAATGCATTAAAAAAAGCCATTTTCCACACATACCATACCTCCTCCCCCCCTGTAACCATAAGATGCCATCTCTTCTGTCAATGACTTGGAACACTCCCACTTCACCCTAAATATGGAATAAATGATCTCCCATAATCCCCTTACAACCCAATAATGCAACAACAAATGATTAGACGTTTGCTCTTCTTGCTTACACATCCAACACCTACTTTCCATATGCCTATCTCTTTTCATTACCCCATCCAGTGGTGGATCTAGGATTTTTGGTCAAAGGTGCGAAAGTTTCGAGTGGTGCTGGGGTTTCGGGGGCGGGATCCCCTGAGGCATTTTTTTTGTTATTTCGAGTTTTATACAAATTATAACTTTATAATGCCCAAACAATTACTCTCCATTATTATTAACAATACCTAATTAATTTCGAGAAATAAACAATGCTTAATAAATATTCACAATACCCAAATTTTAGTAGTGATAAAAATTGAATATTACTTAATATGAAGTACAGAAATGAGTTAAGTCACCTGACACCATTAAGGTTCAACCCAAACAACACTATAAATTTAAACCCCAAATCAAATTGACACTCACTATAAAAACTACAATATAAATTGACACTCACTACAATTTACAAATCAATACAAATTGAAACTCATTTTTTAAAAAATAAATAATCAGGTTCAAAATTGTTACTTAACAAAAAATTGAAACTACAATAATCATTTACTTTTATAAACAAAAAAAAAACTAAATCAGATTCAGAACTGTTACTTACTTGTATACGGTACTACGGTAGAATCGTAGAGGTAGAAAAGGAAAGCACGAAGGCTCGGAGATCGGGGGCCAGAGGAAGGAGGAAGCAGGGGTCCGGCCAGAGCAGCCGAGGAGGGACGATTGTGGTGAGGGACAGCACGGAGGCTACAATTAGAGCCAAATCTAACAGATAAGTTTGAGAGAGATATGTGAGCAGCATGTGTATTGTTGGTATTTACATGTAGGTTAGAAGACTTAAGTTTTTAAAACAACACATATGCCCTGTATTTATTAAATTTTACAGGTTACACCCAAATATTTATATAAGTAGAAAAATCTATTTTTTTTTCAAATTTGAACCGGGGCCATCGCCCCATTGGGCCTAGTTTGCATCCGCCCTTGACCCCATCCATCATCATGGTTGTCTGTCTCATTATTTTTCATGCAAAGAAAGCTGATTTTAGTGGAGCCCGTGTGAGTCAAATACTTGTCCAAGAAAGTCAACTCCACCTCTACCCACCAACAATACATAATAAGACCTCACCGAGAATACCCTTTCTTACTTCCCCTCCACCACACGATATCCTCCCCCCCCCCCCCCTGAGGAAAGCCTCTCCCACACAATAAATAAAATATCTCATTTGCCTCCTCCAACTCCTAATATGTGAGACTCCTTCTAAACCTAAGGCTTTACCCGTTCATGTCCCCGTCCCTCCAAATGCGCCTAACCACTTATCCTTCCCTCTCACTAGCTATGCAAAATAACACTGGCAACATATCCTCTAATGATCGATCTCCCCTCACCAAATTTCTCTCTAAAACCTTACCTCTCCCCATTCCCCATGCGTAAGGAAGTGAGACAAGGGAATTCCCTCCATCCCGTCGCTATGTGCCTCCAAAACCCCAACCCATATGGGAACCACCTTTGACCTGATCCAACCCATTTTGACCCATCCAAAACTTATCCACCACCAACTTTCTCCAAAACTTGTCTTATTCTGCTAAGAACCTCCACAATCACTTCCCCAAAGGAGCTTTATTAAAATAAGACAAACTTCTTACTCCTACTCCTCCCTCCCTCATCGGTTTGCACACATCCTCTTAATTCACAAAATTATGCTTGAACCCATCTTTGTTACTATGGGTACCTCGATTTCTCATTATGGCCCAAGACGAGTAGCCCAATAAAAATGTCCCAAAGTCTGGGAGCCTCACTTCCCAATCAATTCAGTTACGACTCAGTCAAGTTCCTAAAGTCTCGTATGCAGATATTCTATGGGTTATGGATTGACGTGGGGGAGTCCAACACAACCTCCCCGAGAACAAACATGTATATAACAAACCCTAAGCCTGGGGCAAAGGACATGCATTATTTTCCTGTAAAACACTCCTCGGAGTATAGAGAAATAATATTGAGAGCACCACCGTGGACGTAGGCATTCTTGCTGAACCACGTAAAATACTGTATTGTGTGATTGTCATTCCTTACTTTCTTTATTTGTTCTGGTGATTGTCTTTTCTTGATACTTTGTGCTGAACTTAATTATCACCAGAATTGGCGCCGTCTGTGGGAACGTTTATCTTCCTTTTAGAAAGCCCTCACCAACAAAGAATTTGGAATGTCTGGTCACAGTAGCAATGACCCTTAAGCAGGGGATATCTAAGAGTAGCCTTCCCCTCGCAGGATCAGATCTAAAGTTTGACGTTCAGATCAGAGGGCTCACCGAGAGAGGCAAGCCTCAAAGGAAAGTTAGGGACCTTCCAGGTCTACTCAAATCTCCAGGTTTATAGATGCCTATGAGGCAAGGCTCCAGGAATAAGGAGAGACCGCTCGTAAGCAAGAAGCTGAAATGCTTGCCTTAAAAAGAAAATTGGAAAGGATGGAAAAAGAGCTCCATCGTAGAACCAAACGACATCAATACCGCACTCCTAGCCCTCAGGCAACCAAGTCTCGCAGCCGAGGAAGGAGCCCCAGACACGGATCCCAAAGGATCGAGGAACACGCGTCAGATAATGACTAGCTCGAGCAATAGTGACCAGCTCACCATTGAAGGAGCCCGACTCAAGGAAATGATGACATACAAAATTTGGTCCGAAGAGAAATGGACCAGCACCCAGCACATCGGGGTGCCAGATCGACCAGAGAGCTAGCTCGGTGAGCTCTTAGGACCTAAATGAAATCCTCTTTCTTAAGGGAGATAGAAGAAGAAGAAGCCCTTAAGAACTTCGCGATTTCGAGATTCAAGATCTATGGCAAAAAGACTGACCCTATCGATCACGTTAGGCAGTACAGGCAAATCATGACTCTCTGGAACCACAGGGATGCACTAATATTCTGGATCTTTCCCTAGATTTTACATGATGTGGCCTAGAAGTGGTTCGAGAGACTCCCTCATAGATCCATCAGGAGCTTTGAGTCCCTGGCAGAGCTCTTCACGACTCTCTTTGTTACTCGCATCTCCCATCCAAACAGGATGGATACCTTGCTAACAATGAAGAAGACACCCCAGGAGAGCCTCCGAGACTATGCAAAAAGGTACTGGGAGTTTTTCAACGAGGTCGATGACTGCTCAAAGCAGGTAGCAGTGGCCTCTTTTAAGATTGGTCTACCCAGCTCTTGCCTCTTCCATCAATCACTGACTAAGAAGGAGTCCACAACCATCGATGACATGTGTGCTCGCAATGAGAAGTATGCCAAATTTAAGGATGTGAACCACCTTAGTGAAGGGGAGAATGGTCGAGCTAAGCTCCCTGCCAAGGGAAACAATACGACCGAAAACCAAAAGAGAGGAGGTAAGAATGGGGGCAAGAGTGGCTCGAAGAATGGAAACAAGAACGATGTTTCGAAAGCATTTCAGGCAATAACACTATCTTTAAAGAAATAATCTACAAGATCCTAGCGAAGATCAAGGACGAGCCATTCGTCAAGTGGCCCAGAAAGATGGGAGGAGATCCCTCAAAGAGAAATAATGCGCTGAGATGCGCTTTTCACAAGGAAGGGGGACACAAAACTGAGCACTGCAAGAATCTTAAGTCCCACCTTGAAAATCTGGCCCAGATCGGGGACCTAAACGAGTTTATGGAAAAGAAGGCATAGAAGGTCACTGTCAACAGAGACACAAGGCCCGATAACGTGCTCGAAGAAGATGTTGTCCATGAGTTCGTAGTGATTCATGGGGCCTCTGATCTAAAGCAGATTCAAGGGAATTCAGCCCAGATGGAAGTGAAAAAGCTTACGACTATAATTTGAACTTTTCAAATTGATCCAGTAAAAACACAGTTAGGAAAGCGTCGGCGAGCAGATGACGTCGACTAAAGCAAACACATCGTATTCACGGATGAAGACTTAGTGGGATTAAAAACCCCACATCATGACGCCTTGATCATTACACTCCGGATATCAAACTATGACGTCGATAAGTTACTCGTCGACCAGGGAAGCTCATCCGAGGTAATGTATCTCGACCTGTTCAGGAAATTGAAGTTAAGCGTTGTTGAGTTGAAGGAATCCACTGTCCCTCTAGTTGGCTTCACTGGGAAAGTAACTATCCATTTGGGAAAGATCATACTTCCAGTGAGGGCAGGAAGTGTTTCCAAGATGATCGAGTTTCTAGTAGTCAACATTGACTCGCCCTACCCACCTATCCTCGGCAGAGGATGGCTACATGCAATGAAGGCCGTCCCCTCGACCTACCATCTGAAACTCAAGTACTGACTGAGCAAGGAGTAATGGAGATCCACAGAGATCAACCGATGGAAATAAGGTGCTTTATAGCATCCATCCGCCCAAAACCAGAAAATAAGGCCGAGAAGGCCAAAGAGAAGGTTGAGGAACAAGAAGGTTTGATACCTTCAAAGTAGCAGTTAAAATATGGAAGACTCGGAGTGGAGGAGACCAGGCACCTCCCCTCTGAGCAGGTCATTGAAGACCTGGAAGAGGTCCAGCCGACAGTAGCAAAAAAGACAGAATGTTCTTGATTGGAGCCTCTCTCACAGATCAAGAAAAAAGGGAATTGACGGTACTTTTGAGGAACAATGTGGACATTTTCGTTTAGGAACCTTACGAGTTTCCTAAAATTGACCCTAGTGTAGTTTATCATCGGTTGCACGTAGACCCGAATTTCAGGCCTATCGCGCAGAAGGCTCGGCGAACTACGCCCGAGAAGGCTAAGGCCGTCGAGAAAGAAGTAGAGAAGCTGCTGGATGCAGGATCCATACGGGAAGTTCAATTCCCTAAATAGCTATCCAACCCAATAGTGGTTCCGAAAAGCAACGGGAAATGGAGAGTTTGTATTGACTTCACTAACCTTAACAAGGCGTACCCTACGAACAGTTTCCCTCTCCCAAAAATTGATTAGTTGGTGGATACCACAACAGCTCATGAAGGAATGAGTTTCCTGGATGCATAGTCGGGGTATCATCAGATTCCTCTATTTGCACCAGACTAAGATAAGACAGTGTTCATCACCACCGTCGGACTATACTGTTACAAAGTTATGCCCTTTGGGCTAAAAAATAGTGGATCAACTTACCAGCGGCTGGTCACCAAGATGTTTAAAGACCAAATGGGAGATACGATGGAAGTCTACATCGATGATATGCTCGTCAAGAGAAGGCACAGAGAAGACCACCTCTCAGACCTGTCAAGGACCTTCAAAATCCTCAGGAAATACTGAATGAAGCTCAACGCGAGCAAATGTTCCTTCGGTGTCCACTCAAGAAAATTTCTCGGGTACTTGGTTAGCGAGAGAGGCATTGAAGCCAACCCAGACCAGATTGATGCAATCAATAAGGTACAGCCTCCCCGCACAATAAGAGACGTACAAAAACTCACGGTTATGCTCTCCACCTTGAATCAATTCATCCCGAAGTCATCCGAAAAGTGTCAGCTATTCTTCTAACTGTTGAAGAAGAGCAAAACAGTGGAGTGGAATCAAGATTGCTCGAAAGCATTAGAAGAGCTCAAAGCTTATCTCAGCACACTACCCTTGCTCATCATACCTCAAGAAAATGATTCCCTGTACCTATACCTTGTTGTTTCCATCCATTTTGTCAGTTCTGCACTGGTATTCAAAAGAACTAGAATCCAGCATTCGGTCTACTACACGAGCAAGACCCTTTTAGATGCCGAGAAGTGATACTTACCACTGGAGAAACTCATCTTTGCACTAGTGGTAGACTCGATAAAACTGAAGCACTACTTCGAAGAACACTCTATCATCATCCTTACGTCATACCCCCTTAAAGTAGCCCTATGAAAAGCGGATCTATTTGGCAGACTATCGAAGTGGTCGGTAGAGCTCAGACGATTTGACATCCAGTTCCAACCAAGGAATGCAATCAAGGGGAAGGTCCTCGCCAACTTCATCGCGGAGTTCACAAGTGAACAGCCTTGTGACTAACTTCAATCCATGGATCATAGGGAAGATCACTCAACAGGAGGTGTCTGGAGACTGTTTGTTGATGGAGCCTCCAACTCAAAAGGGGAAGGAGTAGGCATTGTGCTCATTACCCAAGAAGATATAATTCTCGAGCAGGGGATCAGACTTGGATTTGAAGCCTCCAACAACGAGGCAGAATACGAGGCTTTGATAGGAGGCCCACAGAAGGCACAAGCATTGGGTGTAAAATAGCTACAGGTGTTCGGCGACTCATAATTGGTCTCTAATCAGATAAGTGGGGACTTCAATGCAAGGGACGAAAGAATGGCCGCCTACCTCGCCTTAGCAAAGAAGTTAATGTCCAACTTTAAGGAGGTCAGTGTCTAATAATTTCCCAGAGGACAAAACAGTCATGTCGACGCCCTATCATCCCTGAGTTCAGCAATCGACTCTGACTTAAAGAGAACAATCCCTATAGACTTCCTTACCAAGCCAAGCATCAATAAGAGTGAAGAGATGCCAGACATGGGCCATATTCTCCAAATTGAATCAGCATCCAGTTGGATGGACCCCTGAGGGACTATTTGAAGGATAGTGCACTACTAGATGATAAGAAGGCCGCTCATTAGATAAGACTCAAAGCTGCCCGCTTTCACTTATCTCCCGAGGGCAAGCTGTATAAGAGATCATTCACCGGCCTTTACCTCCAATGTGTTCACCCAAAGGATGTTGAGCAAGTTTTACGTGAGCTTCACAAAGGAATATGTGGCAACCATATTGGAGGGAGATCACTAGCTTTACGAGTAATGAAGGAAGGCTACTGGTGGCCATACATGCAGAGAGATTATGGAGTATATGCTCGTAAGTGCAAAAAATGTCAACTACATGCTCCTATGGTCCACCAACCTGTCAGCGACCTAAGATCACTTACCAGTCCTTGGCCTTTCGCCCAATGGGGAATGGACATCATGGGCCCTCTTCCTACCACTGTCGGCAATAGTAAGTACCTATTGGTCGCGATAGACTACTTAACCAAATGGATTGAGGCAGAGCCGCTAAAAAATATCAGAAACGCTGATATGATGAGATTTATATGGAAGAACATAATTACTCGCTTCAGAATTCCCAGAATCGTCATCACTAATAATGGAACGCAGTTCGAGAGCAGCCTCTTCCAGAGTTTCTGCAACAACCACAGAATCAGGCACCATTTTAGCTCGGTAGCATACCCTCAGAGCATCGACCAAGCTGAAGCTTCCAACAAAACAGTGATCGATGGACTGAAGAAGCAATTAGAGTGAGCCAAAGGGGCAAGGGCGACCGATTTGCCCCATATTTTATGGGCTTACTGCACTACCCCGCGACGAGCAATTGGAGAAACCCCATTCGCACTAACATATGGAATGGAGGTAATCATCCCTTTAGAATCTGGCCTCCCAACCATGAGGTCTACCTTGGTCTACCAAGGGCAGAATGATGCAGCATTACTCGCTGAACTTGACCTAGCTGACGAACGCATAGAATTAGATCTAGTGAAACTAGCGAGCTATCAGCAACAGCTAGAAAATCACTATAATAAGAAGGTCAATTCAAGAACATTCCAGGTTGGGGACTACGTCCTAAGGAAAGTTCTTGGCAGTAAAATAAAACCATCTGATGGCAAGATGGGTCCAAATTGAGAGGGACCATTCAAGGTGACCTACAAGGAGCCTATCACTTAGAAATGCTAGAGGGCAAAGAGATACCCCGAGCTTGGAATGTGGCCAACCTAAAGAAATTATATTTCTAGTTTCTCTTCATTAATATTTTATCACATTACTAGAATTGGCAACTCATTTTTATTGTGTTTGATTAATAAAATATTGCTTGGCAGTAGCATTCCATAAAGTGTTAATTGTGTTAATTGTGTATCACATTACTTTCACATCTTTTCCAAGCGACAAGCACATTACTCAATATATAAAAGTAGGGAGCCTCCTTCCTCAGGTTTTCGTTATGAAACATGAATAACCTCTTAGAATTGCCCCCGATAATATATGAAGCCCTATAGGGACCCTTAGGCAGCTCAAACAAATTGAATTGGTCACCAAACTATGTTTGGCTCAGATCGGATATAACATCCAACACTAGGTGTATCCTCGCCATTGCCACACTTAGGCCTAAGGGAGTGTGATGACACGACCTAAAAGGTAAAGTAGGGCAAAATGGTATCTCATAAGCATACTAGACTGGGAGGATACTCACGCAATAAAATAACTCTACCCACATCAAATCTAGTCGGCTACAAAAAGCCCAAGATAATCAAACAAAAATCAATGAAGTAGAAAATATACAACGCATGTTTAGTCGGCGAATCTCCCAAAACATAAATATTTTATTACTTCACTGCATTTACAACAAGAGTTATATTGAATGAATTAAGTAAACCCTATTGGGGATTAGGTCACCGAGCAAGGTAATCAGCTACTTGCACTCTTCAGCCATCATCTGAATGGGGAGATAACTCCAACTCTACTTTATTTGCATTCGTCTCTAGTAGCTTCCTGGGAATAACATCTATGGGGACCCATTGGTCATCCCTCCGAAAGGGTTAGGCATCAGAGTCGAAGGGGTTATCTCATGACGATACCAGAGGACTGAGTTCCTAGGGACTTTCAGCTCCCTGAGATCATTCAACCATCCCTTAATAAAGGATATCTCTTCAAACTCTACCAACCTCGTTAGAGCATCTGCCCAACCCTGATCATAATCGTCAGCCCACACTCATCGAGGACCTTTTTTGAACAGATGTCTTAGCTGCGTGACATCTCTATGGAGCCCGGTAGCTATCACATATGCTCGATGAACATCTCTTTGAAGCTCGTCCATCTCCCTAGCTGGAACCCGGCATCTATACCAGCTCATGGACCGGTCGATGAAGTGGAACCCCATAAAAATTAAGGGGTGGCACTCGGTGCTATACCAGCTCACGGACCAGACGATGAAGTAGAACCCCGTAAAATGTGAGGGGTAGCGCTCGGTGTTGTACCAGCTCATGGACCAGCCGATGAGGAGGAACCTCGCAAAACTTGAGGTGAAACGCTCGGCCCATGCTCTCTAAGTCACGATACTTACCTCCTAAGAGTCTCATTCTCCTATTGAAGAACTTCTATGACTTGATTGATCTCGAAGGCATCCATAAGTTTAGCAACCAGAGTGTTCACTTCTTCTTGGACAGAGGCACCAACCTCTTCCATCTCCTGAAGTATATCCTTTATTTTGGCGACGAGCTCAGACTGGTCTTTAAAGCTCTTATTTCTCGACCTAAGAGACTTGTAAATCCTTACAAAGGCTTGGAGAACTTGATTGCTCGCATTAGGACCAAGGACCCTTCCCAGTTGAGAGGTGGCAGGTATATACTCATCTACATCAATCAACTACAAGCCATAAAAAGCATTAAAGAACAGAAGAATCAGTATGCAGAAAGGAAAGTATTTCATTTCACTAAAATAGAGCGGTCCAAGTACATCGATAATCAAAAGAATAGTATAAATAGAGCAAAAACAGAAAAGAAGTCCTCAGAACAGGCTAGCTAGCAATCTCAGTTGACTCTGAGATCATTGGTTATTTTCCCTTGTCTGCAACAGTAGGAACACCTCCTTCATATGGAGCAATTATTATTCCCTGGGTAGAAGGAGCACTAGGAGGAACGGTCTGAGAAGCAGAGACACCAGCGTCAATGGTCGGGGCAGGAGCCCCATCCACAACAGGCTTCGAGCCTAGATCATGCTCGTCAAATAGTAGAGAATCGATGTCCACTCCAGCAGCTAAAAGAGCCTCGTTCCAGCCCTTCTTGAAGTTCAGTCGACTGATGTAGCCTATCTGAACCTCAGCATCCTCGTACATAACATCCCACCCGGCATTGTATGAGCTCTCCTCTACCTTCTTCACCTTCTCTGCCAGCACCCTATTCTCCTCCACCACAGCTAACTTGCTCATGTAGACCAAGTCGTAGGACTATCGTAGCTCATTGAGCTCTTTGACCTCTGCCTCCTTTATTCAATTGGCTTCAGTGAGGGCAAGATCGAAAGACCGCTGAACATCATTGGTAGTCTTCAGATTGGACTCCATTCTCGACACTCTTCCCCTTCAGCTCAGCATTCTGCTTCTCCAAATAAACATTCCTCTTCACCAACTCATCACGGGTGTGATAGAGGATGGCGAAGTTGGTAACGAACTGTAAAGAAGAAAAATATTAGCAAGGGAAGCATAAAGAAAAGTATTATGAGAATAGAGAAGTGACAGTAAACTTACTAAGGCTAGCCTATAACTCACTTTCAGAGCTAACTGGTCGGACCCCATTCCCTTCTGACGATCAGTCGATAAAACTGCTCTTTCGAGCAATGTAGGAGCTAACTGCGGAGAAAGGGTCACAAAGGCCCCTTTGGGCAATGCGGACACAGGCACAAGAGCCTGCCCTGCCTTCATCCTAACCTCCTCTCTTCTCCTTTCTTTTTCTTCCTCTCATTCTCATCTCTTCTCCTCCCCTCTACTTTCTTTCTCTCCTCTACCATCTTCCTCTCTTCCTCCTTTCTCTCCCTCTCTCTTCTTCTTCTTCTCCTGCTCATGAGCAGCAGACTGAGAACCAGTTACAATCTCTCCACCGCCAGATTTTTTATTCTTCAATCGGCGAGAGAGAAGCATATCATCATCATCGTCATCGTCACGAATCAGATTCTTCCTAGGAGGAGACATATCTTCCTCGCTGGAACTACTCGATTCACTTGAAGACGCTTGAGCCTCTGAAACTTCTTTCAAGCTGGAAGATTCCTCACCACCAAAGCTATCCTCATTGGAACCAACCTCAGCACCACCCCTATCAGCACCCTCACTCTCCTCCCCAGAGATGCTTTCTTCCTCGTTCAATTAGATAGGGTCGGTAGTAACCTCTTAAGAAATGTCTAGCTCTGGGATGCTGTAAATAGGTCGCGTGATAAAAATGGACCCAACGTTCTTGTACTCCAAGATAAAAGCCACTAATCGAGGATGTTCATTGTCAGCCAAGAGTTCCCTGATATTACATACTTTGACCAACTCAGTAGCTCGAACCTCACTGAGAGCACGTTCCAAGTTCTTTGTTCTCCCTGAAAAGAAAGAAAAAAGAATATCAGAGAAATCAGACATTAATAAGAGGATCGATGAGCAGAGCAAAAACTAAGCCTACCTATGAACTCCTCCCCATAAAAGGGGACCATGAACCTGTCAGACCTCAACCCCTCAGTATGGGGAGGAAACTGTTAATTTCTAGCAAGAAAACCCTCTTCCCAGTAATCCTTGTGGGAATCAGGTAGATTTACTATCAATACCCTATCAGGATACCTGGCCTTGAGGTAAAGAAGACCATAACTTGTTTGCGAGAAAGAATAACAAAAACAGATCTCAGCAAGCCCTAGATTGGTTCCATAGAGCTGATTTATTCTATGGACACCATTAACAATCTTCCAGACGTTTAGCGAACACTATGCAGGGACAATATTAAAATAACTAAAGAAATGAAAAAATAAATTGCTTAGGGGGAAAGTAAGACCCCTTTGGGACAATAAGAGAACGTGAATTCAGTAATCATACGCAATCCCTCTAACATTACGAGGGATAGGGGCACACTCAATATGTACCCAATCTGGAATGTTATAAAACTTCCTAAATTCCGGTACTGCTCTATTGCCAATTTTTGCCATTCACAAACCCCTACAGATACAAAGAAATGTCAACAGAAAAGGAAAAAGATAAAGAGCAAGAGGAACTTACGAAGTGAAAACTTAGCTTGGGACGATGCAAAGTCACAAGCAAAGATAATGAAGAATAGTGAAATTGGAAGACGAAGACCTGAGAATGAAAAGCACAACAGCGAGAGCTTGGAGAAGGTTAAAAATATGAAAAAACCTGAAGCGACAACAAGAAAACACTTCTCAGAAGGATTTTTGAACGTTTCTAATCATAGCGCACAGGAAACGAAGAGGGCTGCCGCCTCAATCAGTTCAGAAGAGGCGCTTCAATCTTGGAAAGTGTTGCACAATTTATAAAAATGCCATTATGACAAATCATTTAAAATTATTGAGCCCAAATTGTGGCCCAACAACTTTAGGGACAATTGTGGGTACCTCGATTTCTCATTCTGGACCAAGACGAGTAGCCCAATAAAAATGGCCTAAAGTCTGGGAGCCTCACATCCTAATCAATTCAATTACGACTCAATCAAGTTCCTAAAATCTCGTATGCAAATATTCTAGGGATTATGGATTGACGTGGGGGAGTCAAACACCTCCACTCCCCGAGAACAAACATGTATATAACAAACCCTAAGCCTAGGGCAAAGGGCATGTATTATTTTCCTGTAAAACACTCCCCGGAGTATAGAGAAATAATATTGAGAGCACCACCATGGATGTAGGCTTTCTTGCTGAACCACGTAAAATACTGTGTTGTGTGATTATCATTCCTTACTTTCTTTATTTGTTCTGGTGATTGTATTTTCTTGATAATTTGTGCTAAACTTAATTGTCACCACAATTACCATGCCATAAGAAGTTCCTCATTAACAGGCCCAACTTAACATGAACAAAAATCGATAACTGCATTATATATAGATAAGAATCTAGTAAACTAGAATGGGTACTCTTTGTTAATGTCAATCTACTCCATTTAGATAAATAACACTTATTCTATCCCACTAGCCTCCTCTCCACCCCCTCGATAATTGGATCCCAAATATCTTTAAATTTTAACAAAGCACCCAACGGAAATCCCAAATAAGTGGATGGGAGATATCCCACTCTAACCTAATCACCCTAGCCAGCGCATTGGCCTCCTCTATCCCCTATCAGAATCATCTCAAACTTGACCATATTGATATGTAGACCTAAAACCGCCTCTAAACACATCAAAATAAACTTGATTATTCTCACTTGATGCTCCTCCACTCCTGAAAAATAATAGTGTCTTCAGAAAATAAGAGATGAGATACACAACACATAAAACCTCTCTGATCACCCACATCAAAACTATTTAACCTACCAGCCCCTACTGTCATAGACAATATCCTGCTCAATACCTCCATCACCATAAGAAAAATAAAAGTCAATAGTGGATCCCCCTATTATAACCCTCGTGAACTTGGAAAAAATACCTACGATGATCGATTAACCAACATCGACTTAACAGTGGTAGTACAACTCTTCATCCGTAAATGCCACTGTTTCCCAACCCCATTATACTAAGAAAATAAAACAAAAAATTCCAATTCAAATGGTCATATACCTTCTCATTATCAAGTTTACACACAAGCCCCAGTACCTCACTTCTCATTCTTGCTCCTACACATTCATTATCCACTAAAACCACGTCCAAAATGTCCCCCCTAAAAAAAATAATTCTGAGCCTTTAAAACAATGGAGTTTAGTACCTTCCTTAATCTGACTAACAACACTTAGCCAATAACTTATAAATGCCTCCTACCACGCTTATCAAATGAAAATCCCTCATATCCACCACTTTTTTGGGTACCCGATAAATAAAGAAAGAATTCAAGCTTCGTTGAAATCTCCCTGTTGCATAAAAATCCCCAAAAATGCTAGTACATCATCTCGTACCATCCGCCAACACTAATAGAAAAAAGACATCAAGAAACTATTTTCCTTGTGCCTTATCCCCCTTACAAACTTCAATTCCATAACCACTTCCTCCTCGATAAAAGGTTTCTTAAAATCCTCACTACTTTCCCTTGAGATAGTCCCAAAGTCCAGGCCATCAAACATATGTCTCCACTCCTCTTCTAGGAACAAAGTTTAATTAAATCCCTAAACTACCAATCTAATATCTACCTATTTTGTGTATTGTACCCCGTCCACCACTACTTTCCCCATATGTATAATCTACAATATGAATTGGCTACCCTATAAAAAATATTGTGTTACTATCTCCTTCCTTCAGCCATAGCGCTCGAGAATTTTGTCTCTAAAAGATCTCCTCCTGAATTATTTTTTGCCCCACTTCCTCTTTTCTCACCTCTCTCCTTAACCTCTATTCCCTATGTAATAAACCCCCTCCTTAAGATCGATCTCCTTAGTCTTTCCAAGACCTCTAATAATGCTTTCTGTCATTGTTGATGTAAAAAACTAGATCACTCTAATTCTTCAATCACAGATAAATAAATAAGACAAAGATTTTTAAAGTGGTTCGGCTAGGAATAAAGCCTACGTCCACTGTTATGTTATTGCTGAGTGTTTGTGGAATTCTTGATTACAAGTTCTCTCAAGAAATTCCGGTCCCTTTGAATGGGATTGATACAAGGTATTTATAGCCTCAAGGCTGTACATGAAAGGTCCAGTACATTAAATGATATACATATGAATGGATAATACATTTAATGCGGCGTGTGCGTCAAGAATCTAATGAATAGTTGAACAGTTGTCCGTCTGATAATTGATGACACGGCCGAGGTGCAGTTCGAACCGCCTTAGTTGCTCGTTGATTAAGAGTTCCTCGGAGTGCTTAGAGTATCTCGGGATGAAAGAGTTCCTCGGATGGAGTTCCTCGGCATGATAGAGCTCCTCGGTGTATTCTCGTTGCTCGGTACCAACCATGGTTGTTCAGTAAATGATCTTCCTCGCTGTTATTGTGCCACGTAGATTGACACGTGTCTTCATACTATTCGTCCACATCAGCATATTAATTTTGGTATCAACAGAAGCCCCCAATGTTTCATATTTCGAACTTTGAGGAGTATGGGACATTCTTTCTCGGTATATGGTAATATCAAATGACCTTCCTGGGTTTTAGGAGCATTGTATTCAAATTTCCTTCTCATTTCGCAGTTTCCGCCTTTTTTACAAGCGCTTCGATCTTCGTGCAACTTTTGTCTTTTTAGCCGCCGGAAGTTCAGTAGTTTCTTTTTAGTAATCATTTCTTTCGCCGCTTCCCAATGCAAAGTATTTAAACTCCTTTGGTAACCATACCGTCGTCTACACTTTCCATTTTTCTGCATTCAAGTTTTCTATTCTCTTCCTCTCTCTTGTGTGTTCATCATTGTTTCCGTTCGTTGTCAACATATCTCCTTTCTTTCTGTAAGATCTTCTTCTTTTCTTCTGCATCTCTTTTATTCAATATGGTTTATATTGTTGAATCTGCTGAGAAATTTCGTTCTGACTTTTCCATTCCTTCTTGGGTAACTCTAGAGGTTCTTTCTGAGCCTTTAGATTACTTTCGATTGGCTGAGGGACATTGGTTCCCCAGTCTTTTCATTGCTGAATGTGGTTTTTCTTTTCCCCCAAACCCATTATGTCTTGAGTTTTGTCAATATTTTGATCTTGTTCCTGCAAAAATAGCCCCCAATTCATGGAGAATAATTAACGGGGTGCACAAGTTAAATCTAACTCATGGGACTCGTATAGGGATCCCAGAAATCATGTACTGCTATAAATGGGCCACTTTAGATAATATTTATTATTTAAAAACTAGGTTTTTAAATAGAGCCCTTGTAGTTAACCTCCCTGATTCAAATAGAGATTATTTTGAGCATGGGTTGGTCATAAAAAATTGGCAACACGCGCCTTTATCTGGGAATGAAGTATACAACGATCCCAGATGCCCCCCATACGGCAATGGGATAGGTTTATTTTTCATTTTTATTTTACTTATGAAATTGCGTTTTCATCATGTTTGACAAAATGTATGACTGAGATTTATGTATTTATTTGCAGTTGATAGTAGAAGAAAAACTCCAAAAGAGTCGGAAGTGAATATCAAGCATTTAAAACTTATCTGGAATTTGCATAAGACGATTGCAGACGAGCATATTAGATCTGCATCATATTTGCTGCAGTATAAGAGCTACACAACCTCTTATACTGCTCGCCCTGTTGAACCAGCCTCAACACCAGAAAGTTCATCTTCAGATTCTCATATTCCCCTATCTCAGAGAATGGGCAAGAAAAGAGCTCCTCCTGCTCTATTTGGTGAAATTTCTTCTGCTGTTGAAGCAAAGAAAGGTAAAATTGATGTCCCAGAGGGGACTAAAAAAGTAGATGTTAGTTCCTCCAAAGTTGCCGAGAAGCCCCCAGTGGCCCCGAGCAAGAAAGCTGATGTAATTACAATCTCTCCGACCAAGACCTCTTCCTTGGTTGATGCTGCTGACCCTCCTTTGAAGAGATTGAGGAAATCATCCTCGGTTAATCTTGCTGGAACTGCATCTTCTCTACCCGCTGGTGGTAGTAGTATTTCAAAAATCATTCTTCCGAGCTCTTCAACGAGCTCAGTTATACCCGAGGTTCTCGGGGTTGATGAAAAGATTCCTAGGGATACACTGACATCCCTAGCTGCTCGCCATCTTTCTTCAGTAAATTTCTCATACCTTTGGTCTTTCTTTTCTTTTTCCTGAACTCTTATATTTGTGTTGACTCTATTGTTTTTCTTATCTTTTAGCTGGTGAACTGTTTCAATACCATCGTGAAGAAAGATCAAGCTATTAAAGCTTCTAGTTCCTCGTCCGATGTTGACGATGCCCTCTTGGGTTTAGCCCAATCTGTGAAAGAATCTCGCCAGCAGTACGTCGAGGAGAAAGCTGCTTGGGAGAAAAAATTGGCTGCAGCTGAGGCTGATAAGATGAAGATGGCTGAAACCTCCAAGAATTTGGAGGAGAAGGTGAAAAGCTTAGAGGTCAATCAGCAAAGGTGCGATGACCAACTGAAGAAGGCAGAAGAAGAACTGTCTACCCTGCGAGACATCAAAATCCAGAAAGAACAATTGGATGTCAAACTCTCCTCGGAGCAGTTGAAAAGAAAAGTTGCAGTTAAGAAACATTTCAGTGCTGGTTGGGAAAAAGGATGGGATAAAGGGATTGCAGCTATGACATCTCAAGTCAAATATGGAGAGTTGAAATACTTCCATGACGGTTGGGTAGCTGCTCTACAAGAGCTAAAAATCCAAGACAATTCTGAGCTATTCCAACGGCATCTCCCTGGTCCTCCTCCACCAATTGTGGAAGAAGAAGAAGATGAACCTGCTTCAGACGAATCTTCCATGGCTGTGGATGTCCCAATCTCTGCTTCTCAACCCTCTGTCATTGAGGAAATTTCTTCTATGCCTCCTCCTGCCGAGAAGATTTCTGCCGATCAAGCTGTTGTTATCACCGAGCAACCGAGCTCCTCGTCCCAGCCTCCCGAGAAAGTCTTGGGAGACAAGGAAAAGGTGTGAAGTTGTTCGGTATCATTCTTATCTTTTATCATTTGTAATCGAACACTGTAATCCTTTTATGATCTAATAAAATACTTCTTTACTCATCGCCGTTATTGATGATTCTTTGTTGATTGTTGTCTTTTTCTTGTCTTTAGTTTGTTGCTAGAATGGAACTAATCTCTTCTCATGATACCGAGTTGATGCAGCAATGTCACCAATACTATAGGGCTGGTCATACAGACCTTAGTTCTTCTGAAATTGCTGACATTCTTGGTCATGATGCTTCAGAACGGGCGACTGAGGCTTATCGGTACTTGAAAAATTTACTCGATCGAGCTGTAGCTAACAATGTCGCTTATTATGACTTGATTGAAGAGCTGCATTGTTCCTTAGAGGATCTACAAGGCCAGCACAATGAATCGATGGCTTCATTACACGAGGAATATGAAAATAGATATCAACAACTTTCCTCTGATACAGGTCATAAAAAGATCATTGCTGCATATGACATTAGGGAAAGGACCCTAAAAGGTGAAGTTGAAGCCTGCCGACAAATTGCCGAGATCCTGGAACAAGAAAATAATAGTCTGCAGAAAAGATTGGCTCAATATGAATCCGTTGCCTCCTCTTCCACTGCATTAGTACCAGTTATTGATGAAGGTTTTTCGTTTCTAGAGGTTGAAAACGCCAAACTAAGGCAAGAGTTGGATGACTTGAAAAAGTCTATTATTCCTGTGACTGCTCGGGGACGAGGAAGGAGTTCTCGGGGACGAGGAAGACTCGTCGAGGAGCAAAGTTCTCCAGTTGCTTCTCGGAGCCGATCAAGAGTTCTTAGCCGTAGTGTTGAAGAATCTCGCACCCAATCTACTCTGGAAACTCAAGCATTCCAACTGAATGTTAAGGATCGTGCTCTGTCTGATTTGTCTAAGAAAAATTTATCTTTAGAGGATCAATTGGCTGCGATGAAGTCTGATCTGAATAATAAAGATGCTCTTATCAAGAACTTTCTCGAGCAAGTAGATAGATTAACTTTCCAATTCCATAAACAGCCTCGGGAGTTCTGGAATGCAGGCTATAATGAAGCTCTTTACCATTTGGATGATCGCCTTGAAAATGCTAACAACGAAGGTTATAAGCAGGGATGGTTGAACGCCCTGGGTGTATTAAAATTGGAACAAGGTCATTATTTATGGGATTATCATGCTCCTGGATTGCTAGACTTGCCTGTTCCTCCCTATAAATTGGATATGGCATGGATTCCTGCTCGTTCCATTCCTCGGAGTTTGATCTCTAAATATCTTGGTGATTATAACCTTCATTCTCAAGTTGAAGTATCTCGTCCTGAGCACCTGTTGGACACTCCTACAATAATGAATGTCAGAATGCTGAAGGACATGAACTTTATTAATTCTCCTCTTTGTCTAGAGGATCCTCCTGCTGGCGAGGAACCTGTCTCAAAGGACAAAGGAAAGAAACCAATAGAGTAGGAATCTTTAATGTAATAGTTAGCACATACATGTAACATGTAATACATTTTTATCTTAATGAAAGAGTTTCATTTTCTGTTTTGCCAATAGCTATTTTTCTGTTTGCAAATTATATGGTTCATCAACCAAATTAGAATTTATAATAAGCATAAATTGTCCAAAATTGTTTCCAACCAACCAAGGTGGATAAATAATGTTTGTCGACCAACCATAGTTGATGGGTTTCTATCCCCGACCAACCATACTTGGTTCAATTTTCAAATATAAACATGTGTCCGACCAACTAAGGTCAATACTTTTATCCTCGTCGACCAACTACAGTTAGTGGGTTTTTATCCCCGACCAACCATACTTGGTACAGTTTGGAATATTTTGTTCTTTAAAGAACTTTTTGTAATAATGTTACCTCCCGACCAACATAAGCTGTAATGCGAGAGTATATAAAGTCTTACCAACCGTAGTTGATCATGCTGGTCTACACCTCCTAATCAAAGGAGTATTAGGGTTCTTTCGAACTTTTTGGCTCCTTGGAGCATGTCCTCCTAACCAAAGGAGGTTGGCTACTTATAGCACTTTTGCTCCGTAGAGCGCTCCGTAGAGCTTATCCTCCTAACCAAAGGAGGTTGGCTACTTATAGCACTTTTGCTCCGTAGAGCGCTCCGTAGAGCTTATCCTCCTAACCAAAGGAGGTTGGCTACTTATAGCACTTTTGCTCCGTAGAGCGCTCCGTAGAGCTTATCCTCCTAACCAAAGGAGGTTGGCTACTTATAGCACTTTTGCTCCGTAGAGCGCTCCGTAGAGCTTGACTCCGTAGAGCATGGCTCCGTAGAGCATGACTCCGTAGAGCAGTCTTCTTCTTGTTATCAAGCAGTGTAGTGTTCAACACTAATATTCTCCGAAAAACTTTCAACAGAAAGAAAATGGTGAACCATCCTCGCTTTATTCATAATGAAGGAAATACTTTACATTTTACATTACTGATAATACTTTCGCAGGTGTTCAGCATTCCATGCATTCTGAAATTCTTCTCCTTCTAGAGTTGCTATTCTGTAGGTTCCAGGTCGAACAACCTCTGTAACTCGGTAAGGTCCATGCCAGTTTGCCTCCAGTTTATTCTGTTTCTGAATGACTTTCTTCAGCACATAATCACCCTCCTTCAAATCGCATTTCTTCACCCTTTTGTTGTAGAACAGAGCTGTTCGTTGTTGATAAGCAGCATTCCTAATGGCTGCCTCTTCTCTTACTTCTTCGAGCATGTCCAAATCCATTCTTCTCATCAAGTCACTGATCGGAGAGTTGAAATTCAGCACTCTATGCGTTGGGAGACCCAACTCGGCCGGTATCACAGCCTCACTTCCAAATGCTAGCATATATGGTGATTCTCCAGTTGCTGCTCGGGGAGTTGTTCGGTAGGCCCATAATACTGATTGGAGCTCATTAATCCAATTTGCTTTAGCTTCACTTAGCCTCTTTTTCAACCCATTTAGTAATGTTCTGTTCGTCACTTCAGTCTGTCCATTGCTTTGGGGATGGCCTGGTGCTGAATGAAACTTCAAAACGTTCGACTGATGACAATAGGCAGCAAATTCTTCATTATCAAATTGTGTTCCATGATCTGTGATGAAAGCATGAGGGAGACCATATCGACAAATGATATTCTTCCATACAAACTGGTATACCTTCTCGTACGTCATATTGATAAGAGGCTCAGCTTCCACCCACTTAGTAAAATAGTCCACTGCAACTACGAGATACTTGAATCTTCCTCGGGTGGTCGGCAGTGGTCCAACCAAATCAATTCCCCACATGGCAAATGGCCAAGGGGAAGTTATTGGTGTTAGCAATGCTTGTGGAGTTCGTCGGATGGAGGAAAAACGTTGGCACTTGTCACATTTCTTGGCATAGGCTATACAATCAGCCCTCATTGTCGGCCAGTAATATCCCTGTGTCATCACTCTTTGTAAAAGTGTTCGACCTGCTACATGAGCTCCACAAGATCCTTCATGGATTTCTTCAATCAATTCTTTCACCTCGGTGGGATGTACACATCTCTGCAAACCTGCCATAATTCCTCGTCTATACAAAATACCATTAGTTAATACATACCGAGCAGCTTTATACTTCAGTTTCTTGGCAGCGAGTTTGTCCTCCGGCAATTCACCCTCTTCAACATATTTCCTGATTGGATCCATCCAAGATGGTCCTAAATCAAGGGTAATCACATTCGTTGTCAGATCTTCATCTATGCTCCGACCTTCTAATACTTCAATCGGTATGGTTCTTCGCATCTCGGTACGAGTAGCTGATGCTAGTCGGGCCAGTGCGTCTGCTTGTACATTCTCCATCCTCGGTATTCTCACCAATTGAATGGCCTCAAATTCTGTCAACAATTTCATCACCTTTGCATGATATTTGATCATTAAATCTCCTTTAACCGCATACATTCCCATCATCTGATATACAATTAATTGAGAATCACTGAATACTATCAATTGTTGTGCTTCTATAGTCTTCGCTAGACTAAGACCTGCTATCATGGCCTCATACTCCGCTTCATTATTAGAGGCTTTGAATTGGAATCGCAAAGCATATTCCATTTCAATCTCGTCTGGAGTGATCAAAACAATTCCTGCTCCACAACCAGCTGTGCAGGATGATCCGTCTACATATAATCTCCATGTAGGTATTTCGTCTTCAAATTTCTTATCTGTCAGAGTTCCTCGATAAAATATCTGCTGTTTTCTTCCATCATCCCCCGGTATCTTTCGCTCCTCGTCAATCATCTGTTCGTACCCTTTTACCAACCTTGGTTGGTTTGGACCTATTTCTGCTGATCCTGTATCATCCACAGGTAGGTCAGCAAATGTTTCTGTTGATCCTGTATCATCCACAGGTAGATCAGCAGATGTTTCTGTTGATCCTGTATCGTCCACAGGTAGATCAGCAGGCACCTTTTGCTCCTCGGGGGTATCAGGGTATGTGAATTCTGCTATAAAATCTGCTACAGCTTGCCCCTTGAATGATGATCTGGGCTCATACACAATATCATATTCACCAAGTTCTACTGCCCAGTACATCAGTCTCCCTGATTTTTCTGGCTTATGGAGGGCTTGTCTCAATGGCATATCAGTATAAACGATGATGGTATGGGCTTGGAAATATGGCCTCATTCTTCTACTTGCTTCAATTAGTGCCAATGCCAATTTTTCTAGCTTTGGGTACCTGATTTCTGCACCTCGGAAAGCCTTACTTGTGTAATAAATTGGCTTTTGGACTCCATTCTCCAATCTGATCAACGCTGAACTGACTGCGTTCTCTGATACTGCCAAATACAAATACAACTTTTCTCCTGTTATTGGTCTTGACAACAGTGGAGGTGCTCCCAAGTATTTCTTCAAGTCTTGAAAAGCTTTTTCACATTCCTCATTCCATTCAAAGGTTTTTCGAAGTGTTTTGAAGAATGGTATGCATTTATCAGTTGCTCGAGATACAAATCTGTTGAGCGCTGCAACTCGTCCGGTAAGACTCTGCACTTCTTTCTTCGTCGTCGGAGATCGCAGCCCTAGAAGAGCTTTGATCTTATCTGGATTTGCCTCAATACCTCGCTGATTGACGATGTATCCGAGGAACATTCCTTCTCGTACCCCAAAGGTGCACTTCGTCGGGTTAAGCTTCATTTGGTATTTATCCAATTGATCAAAAGTTTGACTCAAGTCAATCAAATGATCAGCAGCTTTCTTGCTTTTAGTGAGCATGTCATCGACATAGACCTCCATGTTGCGGCTGATTTGTTCGGTAAAAACCTTGTTCATCAACCGCTGATATGTTGCACCTGCATTTTTTAAACCAAAAGGCATAACATTATAACAATAAGTTCCCCTAGGGGTAATAAAAGAAGTACTTTCCCTGTCTTCAGGTTTCATTTTGATCTGGTTGTAGCCAGAATAAGCATCCATGAAGCTGAGTAGCTCGTGTCCCGAGGTAGCATCCACTAGTTGATCAATTCTGGGCAATGGAAAATGATCTTTTGGACATGCCTTGTTGAGATCAGTAAAATCAACACACATTCTCCATTTGTTGTTTTTCTTCTTTACCATTACCACATTTGCCAACCAATCTGGATATTTTACATCTTCAATGAATTGAGCTTTCTGGAGTTTCTCGACTTCCTCTTGTATGGCTTGATTCTTCTCGGGACTAAACACCCTTCTTCTCTGCTTTACAGGTTTAATCTCCTTATTCACATTGAGTTCATGACATAAGAAATTTGGGTCTATTCCTGGCATGTCTTCATGACTCCAAGCAAAAGTATTTTTCCTATTCTTCAAGAAAGTTATCAACTCCTCTTTTATTGACATATCCAACGATGAACCTATCTGGGTTATTCGTTCAGGATGCTCGTCGTCCAGAATAACATTTTCTGTAGATTCCATCACCTGTCCTTTTACAAGTTGAGATTCATCCCTGGGATCAAGAGTTTCAATTTCGGTACCTTCCTCCACCTGGTAAGTAGTAGTCTTTTTCATCGATCCTTCTAGTTCTTCTTGTTCGGCCGACGAATAATAGCATTCCCGAGCTACTTTTTGATCACCTTTCACCACTCCAACTCCGAAATTTGTTGGGAATTTCAAACATTGATGTACTGTTGAAGGAACGGCTTCGAACTTCTTCAATCCAACTCTTCCCATGATGATGTTGTAGGCCGATTGCACATTCTTATCCATCACAAAGAATCGTATTCTTTCTGTTCGACAGACAGGCCAGGTTCCAATGAATATATCCAACTTGATCGTCCCAAGTGGAAAAACTTTCTCGCCAGCAAAACCCAGAAGGGGTCTGTGATAAGGTTCCAATTGAGATAATTTCAAATTTAGGCTATCAAAGCATGAATAGTACATGATGTCTGCCGAACTACCATTGTCTACCAACACCCTTGAAATGATCACGTCCTTCATTCTCATTTTGATCACCAAAGGATCATCATGAGGGTAAAGAACACCTGCCAGGTCGTTTTTTGAAAAACCAATCACTAGCTTCTCTTTATTTACCTTCCTCGGACGATCATCCTCGGCCAGGTTTATTCGCTGAATATATGAACAAGCTTGAGCCTCTCCGAGGTAAGCTTTTCTTTCTGCAGTAAGGTCTCCTCCTCCTGCATCTCCTCCTGTAATAACGTTACAATGAAATGATCCAAAACGTATGGAAAATACCTCTCGTTCAGGTTTCCTTGGCTTCTTGGGAAGATCGGGGTCATCATCTGGATCCTCTTCATGGGCCCTCCTCTTTTTCTCCTCTGCACGACGAGGAGATCTAGATCTCTCTCTAGTTCTATTATCATTCCTCCTTTCACTTCTGCGATCTACATACTTTGATAATTTTCCTCTTCGAATGAGTGTTTCAATCTCGTTCTGAAGGGCTATACAATTTTTGGTCATATGGCCATGATCTTTGTGAAACTCGCAATATTTGGTCTTATTCCTCATGTCTGGATCTGTCTTCAGTTTCTCTGGCCATTTGATTTCCTCGTTATTCCTGATCTCTTCTAAAACATGATTAATACCCATTTTCAATGGAGTATAATTATCATACTTCTTTAGGGCTTCCAACTTTATCCTGTTATTCCTGGAATATTTGTCACCACCATTACCTTTCTGATCTTTCTTTTTAGAGTTGTCGACCTCCACTTTAACTTCTTTATCCATATTCTTCTTCGCAGTCATAGCCTCCTCGGCATTCATGATTTTGGCCGCCTTTGCCATCAATTCCGACATATTTTTAGGCGGATCTTTAGCCAGAGTATAATACAGCTTGTTAGGCAGCAAACCACTCATCAAAGCAGTGATTGCTGTCTTTTCTTCATAATCTATGACTTCCAACTTCTCGTTATTGAAACGAGTTATGTAATCTCTAGTACTTTCTCCTGATTTTTGTCTAACACTTAGTAAGTGCGCTACTCGCTTTACTGGCTTTGCTCCAAAACAAAAATTGCCAATAAACAGCTCGGCTAACTGAACAAAAGTTGAAATCTTACCCCGAGGAAGATTATTGTACCATATCTGTGCAGATCCGGTAAGAGTTCCCGAGAATGCTCTACACCTCATCTCGTCGGGGACAGCGTAGATATCTGCAGCAGCTTGGTACTGTTCTATATGAAGTACGGGATCTGTCTTTCCATCGTACTTGGGGGTCACTACAGGTGCTTTGAATTTCGACGGTGTAGGGAAATCCACAATGGCTTGCACAAAAGGTGTCCCTTGAACAAAAGTTCTCTGTAAGGGGTTCCTCGCCTTAGCCATTTCTCCCAGTCTATCCTCCAATCGTTGAATGGAACCTTTCCATGCTTCATTCCCTTCCTCGGACCGCTTAGTCCGAGCAACTGATTGCTCTGACGTAGCTTCCTGAGATTTATCTCGACGAGTAATTGGTCGTGATTGTGCAGATCTTTCTCTCAAACCTGGTGGTGGTCGAAAACTTCCTGATGGAGCCCTAGGTGGACTCATGTTCCTCCTTGGTCCTAACCGACTGAAAGGAGACACCCTGCTTAATCTTTCTAAAGCGCTAGTTCTCTCCGGAGAAAGAGAGATATGTTGATCAGTATTCGTAGCCCGTATTGATGAAGTTCGCCCAGGTTGATAAGAAGAATCATTGGATTCCCCATTGCGATATGACCCAATACGTCTGGATCGTGATTGCCCATGATCAGTCCTTTGCCCTGAATGAGTAGGTACACCGCCTTGAAGAGTTTGAAGGAGTTGCCTCATAGATTCTTGCATGGCGGTTTGTCCCTGAGCCAGATTCATCATAATTCCAGCCAGATCTGGAGATGCAGATGGATTTGGAAGATTTCCAGTATTTCCAGCATTTCGATTACTGGATTCTGGATTATCTGCCATTGGTGACAAATGATTTTTATGAAAAACGATAACAACAGTCGTTTCCCACAGACGGCGCCAATCTGTTGATGTAAAAAACTAGATCACTCTAATTCTTCAATCACAGATAAATAAATAAGACAAAGATTTTTAAAGTGGTTCGGCTAGGAATAAAGCCTACATCCACTGTTATGTTATTGCTGAGTGTTTGTGGAATTCTTGATTACAAGTTCTCTCAAGAAATTCCGGTCCCTTTGAATGGGATTGATACAAGGTATTTATAGCCTCAAGGCTGTACATGAAAGGTCCAGTACATTAAATGATATACATATGAATGGATAATACATTTAATGCGGCGTGTGCGTCAAGAATCTAATGAATAGTTGAACAGTTGTCCGTCTGATAATTGATGACACGGCCGAGGTGCAGTTCGGACCGCCTTAGTTGCTCGTTGATTAAGAGTTCCTCGGAGTGCTTAGAGTATCTCGGGATGAAAGAGTTCCTCGGATGGAGTTCCTCGGCATGATAGAGCTCCTCGGTGTATTCTCGTTGCTCGGTACCAACCATGGTTGTTCAGTAAATGATCTTCCTCGCTGTTATTGTGCCACGTAGATTGACACGTGTCTTCATACTATTCGTCCACATCAGCATATTAATTTTGGTATCAACAGTCATATTCCCAAAACTCTCTTTATTCTATTTTCCAGGTCCTCTTTAAGAAAAGATAGCTTCGTTTCTAATATGAAGATTAAAGTGACTTCCACATGATAACCATCCCATCATAATTTCACTCTATCAATGAATCCCTCCTCCTTCAGCCTCATATCCTGAAATCTAAAAGCATTCCTTCCCCGTATCACCCCTCTAGTGTCTAAAAAATCGGCACATGATTGAAAATTACTGTAGGCAATCCTGATTGGTCTGTACCCGAAAAAGTTCTCCTCCCACTCTAAAGACACTAAA
Source organism: Sambucus nigra (assembly GCA_949130495.1). NCBI lineage: Eukaryota > Viridiplantae > Streptophyta > Magnoliopsida > Dipsacales > Adoxaceae > Sambucus > Sambucus nigra. The sequence continues at coordinate 212,839,053 of OX422214.1, read as the reverse complement.
AAATAATCCAACCGAGACTATGAATGTGTATCCCCATCACCGACCTGAGTAAAAGGGACTCCCACAAGTGGCATATCCATTAACTCCATTACATCTATGAACTCTGAAAATCCCGACATCGGTCTAGTCAATCTTCTCCCTCTACTTCGCCCCCTCATTCAATGAACCACATTAAAATACCTTCATACACACCAAGGAACACCCCACACTCCCATAACCCACCTAAATCTCACCATAACTCCCATCTGACCCCATCGTCCACTAGCACATACACCCCTGAAATGCTCTGCATAAACTCATCTTCGACACATCTAAATAAGCAAAAGAATGAGTAATTCCCAACCCGACTATCTAAAAACTCCATAACTCTTCTATCCCACATAATCATTACACCCCTAAGCACCATAAGAATCAAGAGTACACTAATCCACCCGTGACCCCCAAAACTTTATGGGCCACCACTTTATTAATCTTACTTATTTAGTTCTCCTGCAAACATAAGATAACTAGTCTCCACAAATAAATATTGCTCCCGTAATGTTTATTTTTTCAAGGTCATGTAACCCCCTGACATCCCAAGCGATAATTTGAATATTCATTGACATCAATTATCCTCTTCTCTCCTCCCCCTTTCTTCCTTCATTCCCTCATAATTTATTGGCTATTTGAGCCTTCTAAGCTCTCTCTCTCTCTCTCTCTGATTTCTCACACCCAATAGACTTCCACTCCCCCTTCCTTCACTTCACCCCCTCTCCACCTCATCTCTATCTTTTTGAAAAACTTTCATGCTTTTTTCTCATTACATTCATATGACACTCCCAAAAAATTCTCAAATTTACGTACCAACTCCTCAACTCATTTCTCCACCCATCACCCTCGTCTCCCAAATCCCATCCGACTAGTACCGGTTAAAGACTTGAACTTATGAAACATGTAGAATTGTTCCCTCTTGATTAGCAAAATCCATCTCATTCGACGACCCCAATAATTCATAAAATCCATGTCCTCCAAAAGAAGCCTTTTTCCTTAAGTTGACTACATCCCCTAACAAAAATTGCACCTCACTAAAATGATCACCCCTATCTCCCGCAAATACTCCTAATACATATCTAATCAGCACTCCGTTGGGGCTCTAATAGAGGGTATAAACTCACCCTCCCACCACACCCTTGACTCTACCTCTTCATAGGAATGTCTCGCCCCCTCTTCCCCCTCACCCACCATAATATTATCTAAAGGAACCAATGTCAACTCCTTCCCCCCACCATCATCCCAATCCTATACATGATTAACACACCAATATTATTTAGAAAAAAAACATTTGAATCATTATTTTTTTCCAAAAATGTTCACCATATCCTTTTTAGACGATGTTAAATTATCATTAATGCCTAATTTGACTTAAGCCCTAATTTTCATTATCCTTTGACTTCGCCCCCGGTATAAGGTGTTAACTCTAATTTGACATTATAAAGATGGGCTAAAGTAAGATAAATCCTTAAACTTAACCCTTATTTTTATTCAATATTTTGAGATACCCCCTCGTGTAAGGGGTATATCAAAGAGATTAACAAAGTGGGGGTTACGTCAAATATCATATTAAAAAGTGGGAGTTAAGTAAAAAAAATTAAAATTACTTCAATTAACCACACCATCATACTTTCGTTAAGTGACATTGACGAAAATGAAAATTTTGCAAGCTACATGTCAAATTGATGTTTTGTCCAATCAAAGATAGACACATAACTCAAAAAATTAAATTTTAATTTTAAAAATATTAAAAAATATCCAAAAATAAAATAAGTAAAATAAAATTGTTATATCAATTATCAATTTCCAAATCATTTATTTTAACTAGGCCCTACCCCCTCTCTTTGTCAAACTCCACTCTCACCCAAAGTCTAGCCTCCAAAATCAATCCCCTCTGCACATAACCCTTAAACATTCTCTATAAGAACTAACGCTAAAATTGTGTGATAAGCCAATGCCGAACATGAGAAACATGATCATAACAACCATCAAAGACACCAAAATGGTATGATCAAGCTATAACATCTTGATAAATGAATAAATCATGTGAAATAAAGTGTATAGCATGTGAATCTCAATCAAACAATAATAGAGTAAGATATGTTTAAACATATGAACAAGTGAAAAACATGATAATATCAAAAATCTATCGCATTGAGATCCCAATTATATAGCCATGTGATATCACAATATATATCAATAACACAAAGATCTAAAAAACTGAATATATATCCAATAACCATAAAAATTACTCTAAAACTAAATATGAGTGTAAAGTCCACACCAAGTATCCAAATGTATCCACAAAAATATATTAGTCACCAATATAACACTACTCTCAACCAATATAAAAGCGAAGATCAAACAAAAATCCCATCATTAATCAAATGCTATGCTCTTAGTCTGAGGATAATCGATATCATAATCATCATATAAATAACCAACATAAGATCTCTCCTCAAAATCTGGAGATCTCCGACGTAGCCTCCAAATTAAACTTAACTCTAGACGAGTCTATCAAACTCTTATCCAACTCAATAATCCTAGACTCGAGTAAACGCCTAGACTCCTCAAATTCTAAAATCTCCTTTTTCAAAGATTCTATCAAACCACGGAGATTATCTCTCTCACCCTTAATATACTCTAATTGATCCTTAAGAGACTTCTCCTGTGCCCTTAAATCCTCAATCATTTTATCAATATTTTCTATGGCACGTTCATTCAACCTAGCTTGCAATTTAGAGGTACCCTTTTTCACCTTCACCGTTTCAGCATACAACTCATTAAATGCAACTTTCAACTCTTTCACGCCAACCTCCTCTTCCTCACTCTCTTCACCCTCACTAACATGGGATTAACTCACAATGGCCTTGAGAGTGTCATTCACATGAAAATTGATGTCTCTCACATGACATGCCATAAACGCAACAAAGTTACGCTCAATGGGGGAACTCTCTCCCTCTTCTAGTTCACTATCACTTAAGGTGGCATTATATGAAATAGGCTACTTGCCCTCTTTCTTAAGTCTAGTGGGGCACTCCTTAAATTTGTGACTATAACCTTCACACCAAAAACACCTATCTGACTCATCACGTTTAACAATATCACCTCAATTTTTAGGAACTTTCTCTTCTTTGTTGTTCTTGAATTTTTCAAATCTCTTAGCATCTTTCGATTGCTTTTGAAACTTATTAAATTTTTTAAACTTCTTTTCCAACAAAGAGACATCCTCAAAATAGGAATTAGAGTAATTATTCGAAACATTAGTTTCCTCCTTCTGGATTTTCAAAGCAATACCCTTTTCTTTCTTAGGCACTTGCTTGGAGGTGAACATATCAAATTCATAGGTTTGTAAGTCACCTACGATCTCGTCTAGTTTCATTAATGCAAGGGCACCCAAGGAGTTCAAAACCGTCACTTTGGGGTCAAACCTATTAGGCAACGACCTAAGGACTTTCTTAATGACATGATTTTTTGGAATTTCCCCTCCCAAATTAAACGTCGAATTGACAACATTCGACAACCTAGCATAAAACTCATCAAAAGTCTCACTCTCTAACATCTTAATGGTCTCAAATTGGGTGGTGAGATTTTGATGTTTTGATGCCCTAACCGTGCTAGTACCCTCGTGTGTGAGTGCGAGTACATTCCAAGCCTCTTTTGAGGTTTCACAAGTCATGATACGACTATACTCTTCAGGTGTGACATGTGAAGAAATCATGTGAAGACCTTTAGAATTGTAGAGTGCAAGTCTATGTTCAATTTCGGTCCACGACCCAACTGGCTTTAAACTGGTGACTTCTCCCTCTACAGTGATAAGGGTTGATCAACATTTCTCAACCGCTAACCACACACGCTCATCAATAGATTTTAAACCACACTTCATTCTTATCTTCCAATATGTGTAGTTAGTGCCATAAAAAATAGGAGTTCGAAAAACGTCATAATTTCCCAAATTCATCTTTGAAAACACATGGAATCTCAAAACAAAAATATGTTTTCTAGCTCTGACACCAATTTGTGGGAGTCCCCTATCTATGTGTGTTTCAAACCAAACCATTTTTTATCAAAAACTATCCAACTTTTAATATGCACCAAACCAAGTTGTGAAAACCAATTTTAGTTTAAACCAATTTTATCTTGATTAATCCTAAACAAGCATCTAGTGATTAACACAAGTAAAATAAAGTAAAGACTACACACAATGCTGGATGTACGAGGAAAAACCCAAATGGGAAAAAAACCTCGGACGCCCAAGCCAGACAATCACTATGACATAGTTTTACGAATTACAAAGACATATTTACACAACGACTCGATCCCCACGGGTCTTGACACGTCTTCGAATCTTCTACCACTCCTCCACAGTGCCCACGCAGGAAGTCCTTCTTCCACGATGATCGTCCAACACGCGGTCTACGTATGTCTTGGTGTCCACCAATATGGCTTGAAAACGTCTACGATGTCAAAATCAGACTCCACAAAATCTTCACCGCAAAACATTGATGTAGATTTGTGTTCAATGATGTTGCACAAACCTTCTTGGTGCAGTAAGATCACATAATCATATAGTAATGATAGCCCGGATCTTTGCAAACTCTAAGGATGTGTTTAAGCTTTGTAAACCTTAGAAAACATGTGCAAAATTCATTTCTAGTTGAAAATGTTTTCTAGATTACACATCTACGAAATTCTGAAGGAGACACGCTTTAAATAGCAAATTAAGTCGGCTTCCTAAAAACACGTGTTGCTAGAATGAGACTGCCTATCTCTCGCGCGATATAGACATCTCGTTCGAACGCCATGACAGCTCGTTCGAACTACACGCTTAATTAAAGTTTAATTTAATCCGATTCTGCTAAGAGAGATTTAATTAAATCCAACTCTAATTCGTCCTTATCAGAATAAAACGTAGTGTAAACAAAATCAAACACTTTTAAAAATACTTTAAAGCATTTTCTTTCTAAAATTACATCCTTATCTTTTATAAAAACTATTCTGAGTCGCATAAATAATAAGCATTCATACTTGTGTGATCTCGGAATGCAAATATGATTTTTCAGACCCTAATTGCACCATAAATCAGCATGATATTTCTTTGAAGCTTTTTCGCAATGTCTTCAATAAACTTCATTGCGTCATAGATTGTGTGGGATCGTGACAATAAAAAATCTCCCTATGACACAATTACAAACACAGTTTTGTTCACGGAATAAGTCAAAACTACAAAGGGACTCAATTGAAAATTTTGTCCTTACACAATGTAAAAAATAAGGCGTGGACAAAAATGTAAAGGTATAGCATCAAAGGATGAATAGTGGATCTGGAAAAATTAAAAAAAAAAACATATCATAAATATAACCAACGAGCATAAAAATATCGAAACGAGATGCAAACAAAGTGAATAACAACATATACATGTAATTTGGATATATAACAATAAAAAATTCGTATACATACCTTGAATTTCAGATAACAAAAAATAAGATGACACAAAATCAACAAATCAGGTATTGGAAGGATTAATAGAGTTGAAAGAATTTAATATAAAATTAACTATTACACTGTAAATAGTAGAGTAAAATGTAAATTTGTTTGAGGAAACAATACATATGCAAACCAATATTGAAGAGGGACAATTCACATTGGACAACCATTGTCGTTGAAAATATATAACCTTGTTGGGGAAGATAAATGGATTGTGAATAGGGAGGTTCATGCACCTTTGTTTGTCTATATTTCGGCTCTCTATATAACAACATTTGGATTAACATTTTGTTGGAAGAATGTGAGGCGCGCGAGGAGATTGGGAGCGGAAACTAATTAAAGAGCTTGCCACATGGAAGTCTCATACGGATTGAGCTTTTGTTTTATATATATACATAGATGTGAAATCCAGAAATTATTTTTTTATTTTGTTTTTATCTTAATAAAACCTCAACATGGATGTATTTAATCTATTTAGGCTTGTTCTTATTTTATGTTCAGATTTGGAGTCTCTAATTCTGATATGATGTGCAAATTTAGAGGCTCTTTCAACTCTTAACTATTAGTAGGAAGAATGACTGTTACTTTCTACTTTTTTTTTAAAGAAACAACATACACTATTTAATACCTTTTAATTTTGGATGCTTCAAATTTGGATTTAAGTCTGAAATTAAGACATGTTATTACTTTTTGAGTAATTCTATAGTTATTACTCTTTGAGTAATTCTAGAGTAACCTAAATAATCTGAGCTAAAAATCAGACAATTTGAGGTGTTAAAGTGTCATTAGTTGGTGTTTTAAATGGATACATATGGGTTAAATACACACGTGCTCTATGTTTTTGTGCCTTTTGTGTTTGACCCCAAAAGTTTTCATCTTTAACAACTAAAAAGTCCTTTTATCTACTCCTTGTAAAAGTCATTTTGGGGGCTAAATGCCCCAGAATGAAATCTTAAAACACCAATGTTAGTAACAAAGAATTAAGACACCAATGTTAGTAACAAAGATTATTATTCTTTACATAATCGTTGTTCCCTGCAATGCTTGTTTTTGTACTTTATGGTTTCATTATGCTTGATTTAATGTTCACATACATTGATATTTTATACACAAACTTGTTAAAAGTCTTGTTACACTTCTTAACAGTTCCTACCAGAATTATATCCATCTAACTAATATCTCTAATTGGTCAACATCGACATGTGCTTGTCACAAGATTGTCCATTCCAATTGGATAAAATAACACAGTTGGCTAGTCCAAATTAAATAACATTTTTTTTCCTTTAATAAAATCACTTTTTTCGTTAATAAATATCTTTAAAGAACTTTGGACATGATTTTGGTGAACACCTTGTTTGAAAAGCTACATAAGCTCTCCACTTGAAGAATAACGACAATCAAACTGTTGGACAAAGAAGCATAATCTCTCCACTTAAAGAATAACAACAATCAAACTTTTGGACACAACTTTTGGGACATTTGTTCCATTGAATGAGAAACAATAAGGTTCTCTTTGATCTTCCAACAAATTTGGATAGGATTTTCAGTAAAACATTAGGTCTAGCAGAGCTATGCTATCATCATCCACCTCAACACCACCTATTTAAGTTTTTGTTCATTGCGATCAGATCAACCTTATAAATGTCAGAAATAATTTAAGGAATGACATTGAACAACTCAAATTCATCTTCTCAGTGTTTAGACGATCTTTAAAATATTCAATAGTACTTGAGGGGTTTCACTTTTCTCGATCCATTCACAATTATGAATATTTACCTTTTGCTTCTTGCACATGGTATTGGCATGGAATTATTTGTTCTTCCTATCAATATTAGAAAGATTTTTCTTCCTCTAGATGTTTTCTTATTTTAAGGTCAGTTGAGTTTGATAGGTCAAGTGATTGAACTACCTTACTTGGGTGGTGGGTAGAAAGAGGCGTCTTATGATCCAGTTCTACATCTTAGCGCTGAACTAATGAATAAAGATTGAAACTTCAGTTCGCGAGTTGGGGGTGACATCATTTTGTAAATATATCATGAAGTTCCTCCCACTTTTCAGCTCTATAACACTTGGCATATACAAATGTAACTAGTACAGTTTGTTCTAGTCTAGTATACAATGACATTTTATCTGTATGTTATTTCCTCTGTCTCTCATCCGTAGCCTTCCTCACCACCACCATCCATTTACCACCCTATCACGCTCGAAACTCACATTAAAAACTTTACTTGAAAATGCCCATATTTTTGTCTCCTTACTACTAACCAATGTTCAGAGTTTAATTTCCTTCTCACCTCCATTTTACCGGATTCAACTATAGGTTCAATAATAGCAACTAGTAACACATTATGAGCTTTGTTCAATTTATTTAGTCTTCTAATCGAGTGAATAATAACTCTACCACTCTTCTTCGTCCTGCCTCTTTTGACTACTTATTTTTGTATCCTTCATTTCTCATTATGTTGCTTTAGCCTTGACTCATCATCTCATGGGAGATGCCTCGTGCGCATTTCTAAAAGCACTATATGATTGTACAGTCATTTCTAGCATTTTAGCAAGATCCTTCAATTCTTTCCCGATAATCCACCGTCTGTTTTTTAGTTTTACTATACATGTAGTCAAAGGCTAATATGCCTCCAAATACCTATCCCCATTTTCCTAATTATTTTTCACTTAAAAAAACCCTCAAATGTTGCTACCTTTTTTACGGGAGTTAATCATAATTCCACATCTTAGTGACTTGCAATTGAATTTAGTGAAGTGACTTTCACTTGTTTGAGTGTGATTCAGGTCCATGTTTATTAATATTACCCATTTATTATATATACCTATAATTTTGCATTACATTATGAATAGTAGTGACCATAAGAACTGATAGTAGTTTTTTATTAAAACATTGTGAAGGCTATTATGAGATTGCGAGAGAATTATGCATTTGAGAAGCAAGATCAGGAGGGTAAAACTCTATTTTAGAATGGGATTTCAAGTTCCCACCCCGGGATTTTCAATTTTTTTAATTAAAATATAAGGGTATAATGGTTAAGTATTAAAAGTGAGGACAAAAAAGTGTGTAATATTTTCTTAAAACTTTCAAACACACGCATACTTACACACTCTCACCCACTTGGCCACTTGACACCCTCTTTCCTATTTCATTTTTTAACCCCTCACTTTCATCTCTTTCTCTCTTCTTTAAACAAATAAACAGAACATTATTTTTTTTTCCTCTCAAAACAATCAATCCCCCTCTCTCTTTTCTGTCAAAGATTCCCTCGATTCTCACCGAAGAAGTAATATTTAGTACATTTAAGATTTGACCCTTTATGGTTGTTAATACTATTTTTTATTTTAGGTTTATAACTTGTTACTTGTTTTATTTTACAAATTACTTAATTTACTTGGATTGGATGACATGGCATATTGATATTAACTTTGGTTACTTAGATTAATTTGTTGTTGTTTAGGGTTGGAATCAATTATGTTGTTATTTATTTTAGGTTGTGGTTGAATTAATTTGTTGCTATATATTTTAAGGGTTTGACATATTTAATGGCTTGAGCTAGTTTGATTTTGTTGTTATCTAGGATTTTGCAACTTGTAGTGGTGAATTGATAATTTGGACTAATTCCTTCATGTCCTATTTCAAGACCTCCTATTTCAGAGTATGATTTATTTTATGAGTTTGATTTATTTTAGAGTTTTGTTATTGATGTACTACGTGCATTTGTGTTATTGTATCCATGGTTGTTCTATTCGATTTATAATAGTTAGAAATGCCAATTATTAATTGAATATTATTAAAAAAATTAAAAATAGCTCTCAAAAAATTCAGCTAGGGGGCTCCCGCCCCTGAATTCTCGGAAAGGGTTGATGCATTTTACGTAACAGTTCCCCACGCATAAAATATTTATGGCTCCACCACTGGTTATGGGTGCTTCAAATATTTTATGAGACAGGTAGAAGAGATGAATATATTTGAACATGAGTTTATTCAAAGATGCTTTTCAAATATCATTGTGTTACATGTTTTAATGGTCTTTATTTGCAAAATCTTTATGTGAATTTTTTTTTAGGTTATTGCCTATTAAGTTACCATGTATAATATTTGCTTAGGTTCTTAAGTAGAATGTATTATGAGGAGCAAATTTTGCTATCGTCCATATTTGAATTTTTCGCAAAGTCAAACTACTCTTTTTTTTTCTTTTAATTTTTATTCTGTACACATTATTAGTAGCAGTGACCCAGTGAGGATAAATTTGTATCATGGTATCCAACTAAGAACAAATGAAGATGTAATAGTGTTGTTTTCTTGCATGTTGTTCAAATAAAAAGAACAGTATATTGTGATATAAAAGTCTTATATTCTTCTTCTTCTTCTTCTTCTTCTTCTTCTTCTTCTTCTTCTTCTTCTTCTTCTTCTTCTTATTATTATTATTATTATTATTATTAAATCTACTAAATTCTTTGAACTCTTGAGTTCAACACGTGTGGAGTTGCAACTACTATTCTTTCTTGGAGCATAGATACACAATCCTCTCTCATTATTGTTCAACACAAACAAAGTAATTGGTTGTGTCAAAATCTGTTCTTCATTTGTTAATGGTCAACGAACTAAATTTCAAGCTGAAAATAGATTCCATTGGCTAATGATAAAAAAGAATTAATGCCCCATGCTGATTCTATTGGTATTTGGTGTCTCCTACATGCATTTTATTTTTCAATTTCTCTCTTGTTTAAGCTACATGATGCCATTTCCCTTTTTGAAATATCCCACCAATTTACTTTAGGCCTAGTACCCCTAGATTTGATATGAATATTAACTAAATCATCACTGTTACCTATGAGGAGTTTATATTGATTTACATTTCACATATGAAAAACATGTACAGAAGTTTTCTCTCAATATATTTTCTATAAGAGTCACTTCTACTATTTTTCGAATATGTTTTTTTTTCTTTTCGAGATTTACCACCCATAAATTTCGAACATCTTTACATTTTCGAACTATTGGGAAAATTCATACTATTAGGCAAAAAAAAACAAAATGTTCGAACATCTGCATCTCCGCCACACTCAATTTTCGAACATTTTGTTTTTTTGCTCAATAGTCTGAATCATACCATGGCATATCTAATTGTCATCATACATAATTTTTCTCCCTTTAACTTCGCATATATACGTTAATCAGATAACACGTTGGTACCACTTCTCATCTTGACCCCATCCTCTTTAATCTTAATGGTAACATCATCACTAATACCTCAATATCTTTAGATAATTGTGTCTAAATAAATCTTTATAAGATTATAGTGTGTGACTTCATTTACGTCTATTACAGTGGGATCACGTAGTTCCATCAATGGCAAGTGGAAATATATTAATACTGAAAAAGTGTTAATGATAGGATGCATAATGAGAGCTTAACTATTTACATATATTTTGAGATGTCTAAGAGGGATATGGATTACTTCATTGACTTGAATGGTTGTTAATAAGGCCATTTGCTCCACGCATCTACTTTGGTATTGATGACATCAACATTTTACATTATTTTTGGATAACTATAGTACTAACTAGATGATATTTTTGGATAAATATCATTGTTTTAGATGATATTTTTTAAATGTATATCACACATTTTTATTTGTGGGTGCTTCTAAATTTTTCAACACGATTAAACATATTTACTTAACTATAAAGTTCTTACAAACTCTCCAAAGAAGGTTAATAAATGCTAAATGTACTTTTAAAACTATGATATTTTTTTTATAATGCGATGACAATGTGTTCTAACTTCTATTCCTTGTAATCAATGTCTGCAATTAGGGTGACAATTTTAAAAATGACATGAAAACACGACATCCATTGACTCGAAATTAACTCGATGTCGTGTTCGTGTTGGATATTTTTTACACCAAGTAGTATCGTGTCATGTTCGTATGAAAATTATGGATCATACTACCATGTCTTGTTTATATTAGGTTATCGTGCCTACGATTTAATTGATCATAAAATTTAGGCAATTATGAAATTTATGAAATCATGCTAGGTAAAAAACACAAAATTTGTCGTGTTCGTGTTCAAAAAATTATTGTCATGTTGTATTCTAGTAAAAAAACACATAATCATGTAGTGTCGTGTTCATAACTAAACAAACATTATTGTATCGTGTCGGTCCAAAACTCAATAAAAACATGAATTGTCAATAACCTCAATTCCGTTACCCCACTCTTGAAATGAGAATTCCAAGAATTTCTACTATACTTTTCATGATTTTCTTATTATTAATTAAATCATGAAATCATCCAATAAATTATTCATAACTTTTCTTGGGCTTCGATGAAAAGGGGCAAGTAAAACATTATGTGAAACAAATAAATTTTTACATAAAAGAACTTGAATCTGATTTTTGAATTTAGCAAAATAAATTTAATAAATAATATGAAGCTAATGGACTAAGGTCTTGCATACACACATGCTCTTAGAGCATCCGCACTGGTGTGCGTTGGCGAAAGGTAAGTTAACCAACGTGTGTGACTGCGTGTGTGACTTTTACCTTTCGCCCAAATGGGAAGCATGCAATGGGGGGATTCCTACGAATTTCTATAGTTCGTAGGAACTTCTTACGGACAAATGAAGTCCATATGAAGTTCTTACGAACTACAGAAGCTCGTAAGAAAGTTGACGGTCATAAAACGGTAACATTTTCCTCCGTGTATATATTCACGAACCAACTCCTCCAGAAAACCTCACTTCTCTTCATCTTCTTCCATCCATCCGTTATTTTCATCTCTTCCATCCATGAGTTATTTTCATCTTCTTCGTTATTACTTCCTCCATCTTCTTCTCCTTATTTCCTAAATTTTTTTACATATTTCTCACCAAAACAGTCCCTAAATATAGCAGTCCCAAACTTTCTACATATTTCCCCTAAATTTCTTCATATACTCTCAAAAATCATCCAATATAATCCCCAAATTAATTTCAAATCAGCCCCAAATTAGATTTAGAGAATCCTCCAAATCAGATCTTGTCAACACCATGGAATTAGGTAGAAAATAGAAAAAAATACATTAATATCGGGAAATAAAAAAACACGGGTCGACTTCAATAACAATTCCCACTCCTTCCACGCCGATTCAACCGTCGAATCCCGTAATTGGCAACTATACCCGTATTTACGACGAAGTATCACACGCGTCGGATGGCGAAACTCCGATAGTAAACTGAAATAAATTCGAATTTCGGGGGCATTGGGCGGGGCCAATGAAATTGTACAAATTGATTGAAGACAAAAAAATGGATATCAAAGTAATTATCGACTGTGTTGGTTTTATGTCGAATTTTTTTTCTATGGTGATGCCCAATTCTGATCGATGTATTGTGACAGTGATGATCGATCGTTGGTGGGACACGATGCATACCTTCCAACTACCATGCGTCGAGCTTGCCTTCACTCTGCTCGACTTCACAATGCTTTCCTGTAATAATTTTATTTTATTTCGTTCTACTTATATTCATAATTGTGTCATAATGTGAAAATAATATGTTGTTCTTAAATTCATAATTAATTGTTTGAAATATATTTTATCGTAATTATATTCAGAATTATTTAAATTTATGACAAAAAAAATTAAATATGTACCAGCATTTCGATTGTGTCAATATATGAAAATAATTATTTATATTCATAATTGTTTCAATATGTGAAAATAATTTATTGTACTTAAATTCATAATTGATTGTTTGAAATATATTTTATGGTTTTTATATTCATAATTATTTAAATATATGACAAAAAATTTAAATTATGTACCGGCATTCCGATTCTTTCAACATATGAAAATAATTTGTTGTACTTAAATTCAAAATTAATTGTTTGAAATATATTTTATGGTAATTATATTCATAATTATTTAAATATATGACAAAAAAATTTAAATATGTACCGGTATTTCGATTGTGTCAATATATGAAAATAATTATTTATATTCATAATTGTTTCAATATGTAAAAATAATTTGTTGTACTTAAATTCATAATTGATTGTTTGAAATATATTTTATGTTTTTTATATTCATAATTATTTAAATATATGACAAAATTTTAAATTATGTACCGACATTCCGATTGTTTCAATATATGAAAATAATTTGTTGTACTTAAACTCAAAATTAATTGTTTGAAATATATTTTATGGTAATTATATTCATAATTATTTAAATATATGACAAAAAAATTTAAATATGTACCGGCATTCCGATAGTGTCAATATATGAAAATAATTATTTATATTTATAATTGTTTCAATATGTGAAAATAATTTGTTGTACTTAAATTCATAATTGATTATTTGAAATATATTTTATGGTTTTTATATTCATAATTATTTAAATATATGATAAAATTTTAAATTATGTACCAGCATTCGGATTGTTTCAATATATGAAAATTATTTGTTGTACATAAATTCAAAATTAATTGTTTGAAATATATTTTATGGTAATTATATTCATAATTATTTAAATATACGATAAAAAAATTTAAATATGTACCGTCATTCCGATTGTGTCAAAATATGAAAATAATTATTTATATTCATAATTTTTTCAATATGTGAAAATAATTTGTTGTACTTAAATTCATAATTGATTGTTTGAAATATATTTTATGATATTTATATTCATAATTATTTAAATATATGACAAAAGTTTAAATTATGTACCGGCATTCCGATTGTTTCAATATATGAAAATAATTTGTTGTACTTAAATTCAAAATTAATTGTTTGAAATATATTTTATGGTATTTATATTCCTAATTATTTAAATATATGACAAAAAATTTAAATTATGTACAAGCATTTCGATTGGACAAGGATGACCCATTCAAAATCTACAAATTGAACAATATACCAATTTTGGTAATACCATAAATGAATTTTTCCCAGAAATTCATATACAGAGATTTACCGGTGAGGGAATTCTAGTTTCTGATCTTAAAAAATACATAAATTTTTTTGTCAAGGTTGAACCTTTACCAGATTATATGTTCCTAATCATAGCTCGGGCATTTTGGTTCTATGTATTCGGGAGTGTAATTTTTCCAAATGCTCACTCGACTTTCGACCTCGGCTATTTACATTATCTGGAGGATATTCCTGCCATCGGCACATACGGCTGGGGTTCGGCTATTTATGCCCGTATTATATGATCTTTGGACAAATCCAGTCGACGATCGTTGACTAGAGTTGAATGCATGTGGCAAATACTCGAGGTATATTTTCGTTTCATCTTATTCAATGAAATTTATGTTTCATTACAATATATGTCAACTTATTCTAATGAATTAAATTTATTGACAAATTTTGCAGTATTTACATCACGAGTACATCGCCACGACATGTCCTATTCTCGTCGATCCGTCCATCGATGTGTGGCCCCGCATATTTCGTTGGTCGAGGGGGAACAGAAAGAAAGTCAAGGGAGCACAGCGGTTTAACATCTCAACCAGTCAACATTAGCTTGAGATGCGGTCACCCGAGTCCATTATATGTCAGCCATACGAGACTTCTGCCTACCGTGACTCTGATATCATCTTATATGCTCGTGAGATATCGGGGTTACGAATGATTTTTTGGGATCCCTTATTTAAGGGTTTTTGGTACTTGGGTGACCGGGCCATTCGGCAATTGACTGGGCGGATATGTATCGCATACAACCCACCATCGAGTTTGTCTTGTGTCTCAAAACACGATTTTCAAGCAGCTGCTGCGCAAAATTGGTCTCTCACAAATCAACACATAAGAGATGTGTCCCAAGAAGAGTATAATGCCTATTGGAAGGGAGTAGCACTCGGGCCATTACTACCGCCGATTGCCAAATATGTTAATGTAGATTTTATTGGAGTTGGTTCAGTGGAACCTTCGACATTACGAATCCCATGAGCACCAACACCGACAAATGAACCGCATGTGTATGAGACATCGTTCTCTGCTGGTGGTTCTATGCACGTTCAACCATCGAGGCAGAATTGGACGGTTGATGTCGGCCTATCGGAGGGGGTTTCATATACCCGAGACCTAAGTTTTCAACCAACGCACCTCCAGCTCAATCTTTGACGCAGTTAGAATGGTGTGAGTCCTACATCGAAGCAGTAGATAACATTCAACGTCTCCGTCATTTAATATAACACGAGATACGTCAGCGAGAGGATCAACTCAAAGCACGTGATGATCGCATTGAGGAGTTGGAGCGTAGACTAGCACGTTTTACTATGCCTAGTCGTGGGTTTGAGGAGGGTGGTACTAGTTCTAGTCGTCCGAGTGTTTATAGACCTCACCTAGCCCCTCCATCTGACCCGGTCCCGACATATGAGTCGCATATGTCTAAGGATGAGGCTATAGGTACTTTAGTAACTATGGAAGAAGAACCCAATCAAGATATCTATTTTGGTGAGAAAATCCCTTAATCACATGCTATTCTAATTGTTCCTGAGGATTTTTTAAACCTAATGGATTCTATTATGAAGGATAATCTTCCACCAACTAAGGTTCCATAACGTTGGCTAGGTTTAACCAAACACAACCTTACCTTATACCATTTTGACTAGAAAACTAAAATAAAAATATTAAAAAAAATTCAAATTATTTTGATTGGCCACGCGCCCTCACACGCCTGGACAGTGCTTTTGGTTGAAAAGTTCATCTTCAACCTCTCGATTGTTGACCTAGGGTTTAAAAAAGTTAAACCTTGAATAACTATTGTTCTGCTAACCCAATTAATATGATTTTTGAACCAACCCAACCTAATTTTTCATAAGGAATCCAAAAATATAATTTGTATGGATTAAGGTTCAGTATACATCGAGTTGCAAAACTGTGTGTTTTCCATAAATTTTGACTAATCTTTCGAAGATTTTTTTAGTATGGCAGGGGTTCTTATAGACATGTTTGTGTTTCTTCTATCTTAAGTAAGAGTTTGGTTTTGATTTCAAGGATTAAGGTGGTATGTGTGAAGAGAATTTGAAGTTTTTAGTTTTCTGAAACAGAAAACACCTTCGAGCAATTAAGGCTTAAAATTTAAATTCGTGGGAATTGACCTTTGAACTAGAGTTAATAAGCTCATAAGGAATCATTTCCTAACTTCAAAACTGATTGACAATCAATAAATCAAGATTCACCATTAAAGCTCAAGCTTTAATGGAGGTTTTTTCGAGTTTCTTCAAACAGGGACCGTTTTTCATGTAAACTTCCTACTGTTTTGACTGATATAAACATAATATTGACATATAAAATATTTGGCATTGGAAGAACAAAATATAATGCATAAAATAATAAGATACCTGGTTTGGAGGAAAATTTTGAGTTTTGTGTGGACTGAAGTGGTGGGTTTTGGAGGTTCTGTTCGTGGGCAATTTATAGGGTAGAAGAAGGAGATGTAATTTGTCTGGTTTGGAGGTGGATTCCTCCAGGTTTTAAGAGCATAAGTTCATGAAATCTTTTTCCTCATATGTTTTCATACTATGTGATTTTGGACTTATTAGTTGTGACACCCCGACTAATTAAATACCGGGTAGCTACTCCTTTATTAAATTAATTCAAAATGCCAAGTTGGTCCAGTTAATAGCATCACTGTCGAAAACATTTTAATGATTACTAACCACCTAGTATTTAAAAAGTAAGTGCCAAATTTTAATTAAAGTCTGATTAACATGCAACAAGTGTAATAAAGAATAATAACACCATTCACCATAATGAAGTAAATAGAATTACCATCATATAACGTAAATAAAGTCTGGACGAAAAACTCCTCACTACAATTCCACAACTGAAATAAGTAAACTGAATACTAAATCAATACATGCCAAAGTCTGAAAACTGTAATGGAAAGGTAACTCTAATAGAAATGGGCAACATGCCCTACAACTGATAGATAATGAATCTGGAATCCAAGTGATAGAGGCGTCTACAAGCAAATCCCTGTAGCTTCCACAAACAGCTACAGCTCGTCACCTGAATGAATATCCTATGCATGGTGTCCTTGTGGCTGGGCACCTAAAATGGTTTTACAAAGAAAAATAGATTTGAAAAGCAAACGGGTCAGAGCCCGAATGTGGAGTTATATTTTAAAAAAAAACCTGCAAGTGATTTAAAAACATTTAAAACCTTAAATGCAAAGTACATGTTAGGACGTGCACTCACATGATATTCTCACCTCTCGTCTAACTGTGCACTCCTAACGTTAGTACCCATCAATAACGACACAAACCACTAGCTAAGTGCCATCATATCTAGCTAGACTGTCAAAGGTCCTACCCTTATTACTCGGTTCTATTAACATTATAACTCTCGTAATTAAGTAGGGGTTTAGCGTAAACTCAGATGCTCAATATGCAATATATATCACTATCAGTTAACTCGTTATATTTCTCGAAGCAATACCGTAATTATATTCACAACATTAACATGAAGGTTCCCATTAATTAAGTGTATATTATTCACATCATAAATATACAATATCACCCCGAGAACTAAGCTGCGGTGCACACATACTCTGCTATCCATCACGTACATAAGGATTACATATTCCGAATCTCTCAGGAATAGTTCAAAGATAACAACATCACAAATAATGGAGGCGAACACGGTCACATCACATGGGTCACGCACATACCTACGCTCCCACGATCAGCGAACTTATTAATATCCCAATAAGTCTTTCTATGACCTATGTTCATCAAGGTAACCAGTCTAAATCCGGGCAACACAAGGATTAGAGGGCCCTAAGAGAACGCAAACCTCCCGTGATAGCAAGTATGGTAGGTATGTCATACACACAATTTATATACCTATACTAAGTAACACACATCTTAGTAATCAACGTAGTTTAATCGTAGTACTATTCTCATTCTAGTACCAATATATAATTTACACACTTTATACTATTCCGGTTTATAATCATACGCGCCATAATCTATTCTCACGTCGTAGTGGACACTCACGTCTCAACCCAAACCGTCCATTTAATTTAACTCTCGTATATAATTTCCTTCTCATAAATACCCAAAAGTCCCAATTATATCATTACATCATCATCGGAATGTTATCTATACTCTCGAACAAGTTTACGGAACTCCAAAAATCAAAACAGTCCAAAAAAGCCCAAACTGTCAACTCGTTAGAAGTCTCGTTCGAACGAGACTGTTCGAACGAGATTCCTCTGTCAACTCGTTAGAAGTCTCGTTCGAACGAGGCTGTTCGAACGAGATCCAGTTCGTTCGAACGAACTGTACCTTCTAACGAGATCTCGTTCGAACGAAGTTATCGAACGAGGCTCCCTTTCGTTAGAACGACTGGTCAATTTGTTTGTAGCTCGTTCGAACGAGTTCGTTCGAATGACCTGGGCAGGGGCTTCTAACAACCTACCAGATTCGTCCCAGATTTGTCTAATCTCATTTTTTCACCATTCTTACTCCTCAAATCTCTTCTAAACTAAGTCCCAACAATCGTTTTAAGGTCTCTAAACAATCCTAAACATATTATAATCACATCCTAACACGTTTTGAAGGATTAATCCATCCTAACATCAACCAAATTTACAAATCTCTACACTTTTTCCCAATTTTTCAAGAACATGAACCCTAACTTTTTGAATCATGAATTAACCCAATATAAATCCGTTTTAATTTCTTCCAATCACAAATATTATGGGAATACTCATCTACCTATCATTCTACATGCAATTCTCCTCAAGATTTCAAGTTCTAAGCTTCAAAATACATGGGTTTTCATTATCTTTCAAGAACAATTGATATTCTTCAATTTTCTAACATGGAAGGAACATTCTACGAATTTAAATCTAATTAAAACACTTGCCTTGATTGTCTCTGAGTTTGGATGATGGTTTGATGAAGATTTCTGCAGAATTTCTTCTCTTCTCCAAGCTTCTTCTCCAATGGTGGTTTAAGGTGGCTAGGGTTTTCTTTGGGAAAGTTGTAAACCTAATGATAGCCTCCGTAGCTTAATGGGTTAATATGGGTTGGTTAGTGGGTTTAGTGGGTTAAATCCACATCAGATTAAAACTCCCAATTTTCGTCACTTTTAATTCCTCAAAATGTAAAATTACCAAAATACCCTTTATGATGTCGGTATGGCCTAAAAATACCCCAGAATCCAAACTACACCCCCGGCTAGTGTTTTCTGACTATCTCGACCCTTCTGGACGCGTTGGCACACTCAAAACGACCATACGGATAATAGAAATAAAAATCACTTTTATAATTAAAATAATATACCATGACGCGGCGGTCACACGCGTCTCAACAAAATTCTCAAATTGTCGTATATTAATCTCACGACAAATTTCATAATTCCAGATTCATATATAATCATATATGCACATAATCAAATACCAACTCGCATCTCGTTAGTATTTATAACCCGGATTAATTTCCAATTAATACGCATTTAATTAATTAATCCCAAAAATAAATATAGCCAAAAGTACGGGGTATTACATACTTCCCCCCTAATAACTGAATTTCGTCCCGAAATTCGAAACTAGAAAGTACCTGCTAAAAACAACTATGGATAACATTCGCGCATCTCATCCTCGCGCTCCCATGTGGATTCCTCGACATTGTGATGTCGCCAATGAACACGCACTAACGGAACTATCTTTGACCGCAGTTTCCTCTCGCTTCGGTCCAAAATAGCAATCGACCCCTCCTCGTAGGAGCTATCCGGCTGGAGATCGATGTCCTCCACAGCAATGTGAGAGTGAGCCAAATTATCTCTAAGGTATTTCCTTAGCGAGGAAATATGAAACACATCGTGAATCCGATGTAAATGCTCCGGTAACCCGAGTCTATACGCAACTGGTCCGATCCGCTCAATAATAGGAAACGGCCCCACATACCTAGGTGCCAACTTCCCCTTCTTCTCGAAACGCATAATCCCCTTCATAGGAGACACTCTGAGCAAAACCTGGTCCCCCACTTGGAATTCTCTGAAAAACCTCTTCGCATCAGCATAACTCTTCTGCCTGTCTTGAGTTACCCGAATGCGACTCCGAATCAACTCAATCCTTGCCGAAGTATCCTAAATCACTTCCGGCCCAAGCAGTTTGTTGTCCCCCACCTCTAACCAACATGCTGGGGAACGACAAGGCCTACCGTACAATGCCTCAAACGGAGCCATGCCAATAGTGAACTGATAGGAGTTGTTGTAAGCAAACTCCACCAGTGGAAGGTACTGCTCCCATCCACCCCCGAAGTCAATAATGCACATGCGTAGCATGTCTTCCAACATCTGATTTGTGCGCTCAGTCTGCCCATCGGTCTGCGGATGATAAGCCGTACTCAACCGCAATTCCGTGCCCATGGCCTCCTGGAAACTCTCCCAAAACCTCGAAACAAATATCTTGTCTCTGTCAGACACGATATTTAGGGGCACACCGTGAAGTCTCACAATCTCTGAAATGAAGAGCTGGGCATACTGTCCCGTAGTGTAGTCAGTCCTTACGGGTAAAAAGTGAGCGACCTTGGACAACCTGTCCACAATTACCCAAACGGAGTCGTGACCCCTCTGCGACGTAGGCAACCCCATAATAAAGTCCATGGATATGCTCTCCCACATCCACACCGGGACCTCCAATGGCTGTAGCAATCCTGCCGGTCTCTGATGATCCACTTTTACAAGCTGACAAGTGGCGCATTTCGAAACAAACTCAGCGATATCTCTCTTCATACCTCTCCACCAATACTGGCGTCTCATGTCTTGGTACATTTTGTCCCCTCCGGGATGTACCGTGAGCCGTGCGACTCTGCCATCACATCGTGTCGCAATTCCTCCCCTTCCGGAACTACCAATCTCCCATTGAAGCGTAATCCCCCGTCTGAGCTAACGGTATAGGACTCGGCTCCCTCTGCTAGTAATCGAACTATCTGCTCCTGACAGAACGAGTCATTAGCCTGTTCCCGTACTACCTTCGTGACAACCTGCGGTGTAACTGTCATCACAGACATGAAAGATCGGGCCACTGCATCCTGGTGTCCCAATTCCTTCCACTTAGCCTTCCACACCTCTGCCACCTCATCTACTGGCCTACGGCTCAACGCGTCTGCTACCACGTTAGCCTTTCCCGGGTGGTACTGGATGTCGAACTGGTAGTCCTTCACAAACTCAAGCCACCTACGCTGCCGCATATTCAATTCCTTCTGCGTGAACAGATACTGTAGGGACTTGTGGTCCGTGAACAGTTGGAACTTCTCCCCCAAAAGATAGTGCTTCCAAATCCGTAGGGCAAATACCACTGCCGCCAACTCCAAATCATGCGTGGGGTAATTCTTCTCATGAGGCTTAAGCTTACGGGAAGCATAAGCTATGGCCTGTCTCTCCTGCTGCAATACACCTCCAAGCCCTTGCAAAGACGCATCGGTGTAAACCAAATACTCAACTCCCGGTCTCGGCAATGCTAACACAGGTGCTGAGGTCAATTTTTCCTTCAATTCATCGAATGCCAACTGACAGGCATCACTCCAGATGTATGGCACACCCTTACGAGTCAGATGTGTCAAAGGACCTGCTATCTCCGAGAAACCCCGAATAAACCTCATGTAGTATCCTGCTAGACCCAAGAAACTACGAATCTCCGTTGGTGTCGTGGGCTGTCCCCACTCCCTCACCACTGATGCCTTCCCCGGATCAATAGATATTCCCTGGTCGGAAATAATGTGTCCCAAAAACTGGACTTCCTTCAGCCAAAACCCGCACTTCTCATATTTTGCATACAACTCGTTCTGACGAAGTGTCTGCAAAACCTGCCTCAAATGCTCGGCGTGCTCCTCCTCTGTCTGGGAGTAAACCAGAATATCATCAATGAAGACAATGACAAACTGGTCTAGGAAATCCCTGAACACTCTGTTCATTAAGTCCATAAACACTGCTGGAGCATTGGTCAAACCAAAAGGCATAACCCGAAACTCGTAAGAACCATATCTCGACAAGAACGCGGTCTTCGAGACATCCTCCTCCCTGATACGTAACTGATGGTATCCCGATCTCAAGTCAATCTTCGAGAAGAAATAAGCTCCTCTCAACTGGTCGAATAAGTCATCGATTCGAGGCAACGGATACTTATTCCGTATCGTGACCTTATTCAACTCTCGGTAGTCCACACACAATCTCAGTGAACCGTCCCTCTTCTTCACAAACAAAACTGGAGCGCCCCAAGGTGAGGTACTCCTGCGAATAAAGCCCTGACCTAACAGCTGCTCTATCTGATCCCGTAACTCCCTCATCTCAGTTGGAGCCATACGGTACGGTGCGCGTGCTATAGGTCTCGTACCCGGTAGCAAATCTATAACAAATTCTATCTCTCGACTGGGGGGTAAGCCTGGTATCTCCTGAAATACATCCGAATACTCCCTGACTACTGGGATAGAATCTAAAGGAATCACTACCTCCTTAGAGGTTTCCTCCTCAATGTAATATAGATGAGCGGTCGATCCTCCCTCTGGGCGAGGCATCGCCACTACAAACATCTCTTGCCCCGGAATGGCAAAAACAATGCTCCCGCTGAAGCAATCAATCATGGCTCTATAATCTACGAGCCAGTCCATACCGATAATCACATCGTGAACATGCATATCTAATACCAACATGTCTGCAGGTAATACCAAACCACCAATCTCTACCCCCACTCCCCGGCATATAAAGAAAATAAGTGACCCACTCCCCAATGGTGAGTCGACACACGTCACTGTGCTCTCTGCCGTGGCTAACAATCCTAAAGCTTTCGCGAAGTGTGTAGCTATAAAATAATGTGTAGCCCCCGTATCAAATAATACCCGACCCATAGTGCCATGGATAGGAAACGTACCCTCAATCGCGGGCGGTGCCTGTGGAACTGCAGCCTGGTGCACGTTGTAGACACGTCCATACTGTAGCTGCCCCTGCTGAACTGGGACTGCTGGAATGGGTGGCAATGCTGCCATCTGTGGCGGTGCGGGGAGAGCGGCGGGAAATATAGGCCTTTGTGGCTCCTGGCGAGCACCCTGCTGCTGCTGCTGTGGGGCCCTGCCCCTATCAGGACAATCCTGTCGCTTATGGCCAGTCTTGCCACAAACAAAGCACTTCCCTGGGAAGTTCCCTCCTCTTTGTCCCTGCTGTCCCCGGCCCTGGTGGCCGTTACCGTTCCTCCCTTGGCCTTGCTGGCCCTGGTGAAACTGCTGCCCATTCTGCCCCTGTTGGCCCTGATGGCCGTTTGGACCCTGATGGCCCTGACGGAAACCTCCTTGTCCCTGTCTGTAGTTCCCTGACCGGAACCTCTTATTATCCCCCTGCTGGGAGCCCTGCTCATGCTGTCTCTGCCCCTGACCAGATTGTGCCCCGCTGGCACCATGTCCTCCAGTACTGCCCTGATGGCTAGACTCCCCTGACCTCTTGCCCTCGGCCATATGAAAACGGTGGTCCTGGCAGTGTAACAATGCAGCGTTAACCACATCAGAATAGGTGGCCAACGATAGGTTCCCTAGCAGATGCTGACGGATCCTCCATGTCAACCCGTCCGTGAACTTCTCAATCTTCTTCTTCTCTGTTGGTATCTCATCTGGAACGATATTCAACAGATTTGTGAACTCGGCCTCATACTCGGCCACAGTCTTACCCTCCTGCTTCAGACTCATCAGTTTCCTCCTCATTTCCGTGTGAACAGTCGACGGAAAGTACTTGCGATCAAATCGCACCCAGAAGTCCTGAATAGTGAGAGTATCCCTCTCCTCCATGGTGGTAATAGACTCCCACCACTGTAGCGTAGATCCAACTAGCTTGAACGTAGCTAGAACCTGCTTCTGAACGTCCATGCACTCTTACATCCTTAAGTGCCTCTGCATATCCTTCCTCCACTGGCTCGAGACTACCACATCTGAGCTACCTGCAAACTCTGGCGGATGCGCTTTCTGAAAAGCGTCACGTACACGCTCCCAAGCAGACGGGAATGCATTAGCCTGTACTGGCGCGGCAACCGGCGCCTGCGGTGGTGCCTGCTGAATAACGGCAATGGCGGCATTTACCGCCTGGGCTACTATAGCTGCAACCTCAGCGGCGTTCATCATGCCCTGAACTGGAGCGGGCTGGGGTTCGGGCGTTGCATCCCTGGAAACTCGTCGTGCACGTCGTGGAGGCATCTGAAATAAGAACAAAGTTTATAAGTTCGCTGTTATAAACTTAATATAGCTGAAGAACGAAGCATACACAAACAGAGTACAACAGTCCTGAAATATAGGGCTCTATATCAAAGAAACTTAGCGGAAACATAATAAGCCGTCAGATCCTAAAGGACACTAGAACCTGATGCTCTGCTACCACCTGTGACACCCCGACTAATTAAATACCGGGTAGCTACTCCTTTATTAAATTAATTCAAAATGCCAAGTTGGTCCAGTTAATAGCATCACCGTCGAAAACATTTTAATGATTACTAACCACCTAGTATTTAAAAAGTAAGTGCCAAATTTTAATTAAAGTCTGATTAACATGCAACAAGTGTAATAAAGAATAATAACACCATTCACCATAATGAAGTAAATAGAATGACCATCATATAACGTAAATAAAGTCTGGAGGAAAAACTCCTCACTACAATTCCACAACTGAAATAAGTAAACTGAATACTAAATCAATACATGCCAAAGTCTGAAAACTGTAATGGAAAGGTAACTCTAATAGAAATGGGCAACATGCCCTACAACTGATAGATAATGAATCTGGAATCCAAGTGATAGAGGCGTCTACAAGCAAATCCCTGTAGCTTCCACATGTGAC
Source organism: Sambucus nigra (assembly GCA_949130495.1). Taxonomy (NCBI): domain Eukaryota; kingdom Viridiplantae; phylum Streptophyta; class Magnoliopsida; order Dipsacales; family Adoxaceae; genus Sambucus; species Sambucus nigra. The sequence continues at coordinate 212,813,711 of OX422214.1, read as the reverse complement.
ACCCCGACTAATTAAATACCGGGTAGCTACTCCTTTATTAAATTAATTCAAAATGCCAAGTTGGCTCAGTTAATAGCATCACTGTCGAAAACATTTTAATTTTACTAACCACCTAGTATTTAAAAAGTAAGTTGCCAAATTTTAATATAAGTCTGATTAACATGCAACAAGTGTAATAAAGAATAACGACACCATTCACCATACTGAAGTAAAACGAATAACCATCACATAATGTAAATAAAATCTAGAGGAAAACTCCTCACTATAAACCCACAACTGAAACAACTAAACTGAATACTGAAATAATACATGCCAAAGTCGGAAACAAAACTGAAATGTAAAAGATGTCTCTAATAGAAATGGGCAACATGCCCTACAACTGATAGATAGTGACTCTGGAATTCAAAAGATAGAAGCGTCTACAAGCAAATCCCTGTAGCTTCCACAAACAGCTACAGCTCGTCACCTGAATGAGAATCCTATGCTTGGTGTCCCTGTGGCTGGGCACCTAAAATGGTTTTACAAGAAAAAGATTTGAAAAGCAAACGGGTCAGAGCCCGAATGTGGAGTTATATTTTAAAAACCTGCAAGTGCTTTAAAAACATTTAAAACATTAAATGCAAAGTACATGCTAGGACGTGCACTCACATGATATTCTCACCTCTCGTCTAACTGTGCACTCCTAACGTAAGTACCCATCTAGAGTGATACAGACTACTAGCTACGTGACAACATATCTAGCTAGACTATCATAGGTCCTCCCCTTATTACTCGGTTCTATTAACATTACAATGCTCGTAATTAAGTAGGGGTTTAACGTAAGCTCAGATGTTCAATATGCAATATATAACTCTATCCGTTAACTCGTTATATTATTCTCGAAACAATACCGTACTTATATTCACAACATTAACATGAAGGTTCTTATTAATTAAACGTATATTATTCACATCATAAATATACAATACAAGCACCCCGAGAACTAAGCTGTGGTGCACACATACTCTGCTATCCATCCCGGTACATCACGTACATAAGGATTACATATTCCGAATCTCTCAGGAATAGTTCACAGATAACAACATCACAAACAATGGAGGTGAACACAGTCACATCACATAGGTCACGCACATACCTACGCTCCTACGATCAGCGGACTTATTAATATCCCAATATGTCTTTCTATGACCTATGTTCATCAAGGTAACCAGTCTAAATCCGGGAAACACAAGGATTAGAGGGCCCTAAGCGAACGCAAACCTCCCGTGATAGCAAGTATGGTAGGTATGTCATACACACAATTCATATACCAATACTAAGTAAACACACGTCTTAGTAATCCCGTAGTTTAATCGTAGTACATATCGCATTCTCGTACTAACTATAATTATCACAATTTATACCATTCCGGTTTATAATCATGCGCGCCATAATCTATTCTCACGTCGTAGTAGACACTCACGTCTCAACCCAAACGGTTCATTGAATTAAATCTCTCGTATATAAATTTACTCCTCGTAATAACCCAAAAGTCCCAAATCTATCCTTACATCATCAAGGAATGTTAACTCTACCCTCGAACCAGTCTACGGGACTCCAAAAATCAAAACAGTCCAAAAAGGACCAAACTGTCAACTCGTTAGAAGTCTCGTTCGAACGAGACTGTTCGAACGAGATTCCTCTGTCAACTCGTTATAAGTCTCGTTCGAACGAGGCTGTTCGAACGAGATTCCAGTTCGTTCGAACGAACTGTACCTTCTAACGATATTTCGTTCGAACGAGATATCAAACGAAATCCCTTTTCGTTAGCAGGGACTGGTCAACTCGTTAGAAGCTCGTTCGAACGAGTTCGTTCGAACGACCTGGGGATTGCTTCTAACGACTGACCAGTTTCGGCCCAGATTTTTCCCCAATTCATTTTCATCCATTTTTATCACTTCTAATCTCTTCCAAAGTTCATCCTAACAACGTTTTAGGGTCTCTAATTCATCCTAAACATATTCAAGTCATCTCCTAACATGTTTTCAAGGATTAAATCTCTCTAACATCAATCAAAATATAAATCTCTACACTTTTTCTCAATTATTTCAAGAACATGAACCCTAACTTTTGAATCATGAATTAACTCAATAAAATCCATTTTAAATTTCACCCAATCATAAATATCATCAGTAGGAATATCTACCTATCATTCTACATGCAAATCCTCCTCAAGATTTCAAGTTCTAAGTTCAATTAACATGGGTTTTCATTATCTTTCAAGAACAATTGATATTCTTCAATTTCTAACATGGAAAAGACATTCTCTGAAATTAAATGGAATAAAGTCACTTGCCTTGGTTCGATTTCTGATTTTGGTGTAGGTTTGATGAAGTTTTTCTGCAGAATTTCCTCTCTTCCAAGCTCCTTCTTCAATGGTGGCTTAAGGTGGCTAGGGTTTGTTTTGGGGAACTTGGAAACCTAATTGATAACCTCCGTAGCTTAAAGGGTTAAAGTGGGTTTAGTGGGTCAATAATCAATCATATTAAGACTCCTAATTTTCGTCACTTTTAATTCCTCAAAATGTAAAATTACCAAAATACCCTTTAAGTTGCCGGTATGGCCTAAAAATACCCCGAGACCCAAACTACACCCCCGGCTAGTGTTTTCTGACTATCTCGACCCTTCCGGACGCGTTGGCGCACTCAAAACGACCATACGGATAATAGAAATAAAAATCACTTTTATAATTAAAATAATATACCATGACGCGGCGGTCTCACGCGTCTCAACAAAATTTCTAAAATGCCGTATATAAATCTCACGAAAACTTTTATAATACCAAATACATATATCAAAACATGTATGCACATAATCAAATACCAACTCACATCTCGTTAGTATTTTTAACCCGGATTAATTTCCAATTAATACGCATTTAATTAATTAATCCCAAAAATAAATATAGCCAAAAGTACGGGGTATTACACCACAAACAGCTACAGCTCGTCACCTGAATGAATATCCTATGCATGGTGTCCTTGTGGCTGGGCACCTAAAATGGTTTTACAAAGAAAAATAGATTTGAAAAGCAAACGGGTCAGAGCCCGAATGTGGAGTTATATTTTAAAAAACACCTGCAAGTGCTTTAAAAACATTTAAAACCTTAAATGCAAAGTACATGTTAGGACGTGCACTCACATGATATTCTCACCTCTCGTCTAACTGTGCACTCCTAACGTTAGTACCCATCTATAACGACACAAACAACTAGCTAAGTGCCATCATATCTAGCTAGACTGTCAAAGGTCCTACCCTTATTACTCGGTTCTATTAACATTATAACGCTCGTAATTAAGTAGGGGTTTAGCGTAAACTCAGATGCTCAATATGCAATATATATCACTATCAGTTAACTCGTTATATTTCTCGAAGCAATACCGTAATTATATTCACAACATTAACATGAAGGTTCCCATTAATTAAGTGTATATTATTCACATCATAAATATACAATATAAGCACTCCGAGAACTAAGCTACGGTGCACACATACTCTGCTATCCATCCCGGTACATCACGTACATAAGGATTACATATTCCGAATCTCTCAGGAATAGTTCACAGATAACAACATCACAAATAATGGAGGCGAACACAGTCACATCACATGGGTCACGCACATACCTACGCTCCCACGATCAGCGGACTTATTAATATCCCAATAAGTCTTTCTATGACCTATGTTCGTCAAGGTAACCAGTCTAAATCCGGGCAACACAAGGATTAGAGGGCCCTAAGCGAACGCAAACCTCCCGTGATAGCAAGTATGGTAGGTATGTCATACACACAATTTATATACCTATACTAAGTAACACACATCTTAGTAATCAACGTAGTTTAATCGTAGTACTATTCTCATTCTAGTACCAATATATAATTTACACACTTTATACTATTCCGGGTTATAATCATACGCGCCATAATCTATTCTCACGCCGTAGTGGACACTCACGTCTCAACCCAAACCGTCCATTTAATTTAACTCTCGTATATAATTTCCTTCTCATAAATACCCAAAATTCCCAATTCTATCATTACATCATCATCGGAATGTTATCTATACTCTCGAACAAGTTTACGGGACTCCAAAAATCAAAACAGTCCAAAAAAGCCCAAACTGTCAACTCGTTAGAAGTCTCGTTCGAACGAGACTGTTCGAACGAGATTCCTCTGTCAACTCGTTAGAAGTCTCGTTCGAACGAGGCTGTTCGAACGAGATCCAGTTCGTTCGAACGAACTGTACCTTCTAACGAGATCTCGTTCGAACGAAGTTATCGAACGAGGCCCCCTTTCGTTAGAACGACTGGTCAATTCGTTAGAAGCTCGTTCGAACGAGTTCGTTCGAACGACCTGGGCAGGGGCTTCTAACGACCTACCAGATTCGTCCCAGATTTGTCTAATCTCATTTTTTCACCATTCTTAATCCTCAAATCTCTTCTAAACTAAGTCCCAACAATCGTTTTAAGGTCTCTAAACAATTCTAAACATATTATAATCACATCCTAACACATTTTGAAGGATTAATCCATCCTAACATCAACCAAATTTACAAATCTCTACACTTTTTCCCAATTTTTCAAGAACATGAACCCTAACTTTTTGAATCATGAATTAACCCAATATAAATCCGTTTTAATTTCTTCCAATCACAAATATTATGGGAATACTCATCTACCTATCATTCTACATGCAATTCTCCTCAAGATTTCAAGTTCTAAGCTTCAAAATACATGGGTTTTCATTATCTTTCAAGAACAATTGATATACTTCAATTTTCTAACATGCAAGGAACATTCTACGAATTTAAATCTAATTAAAACACTTGCCTTGATTGTCTCTGAGTTTGGATGATGGTTTGATGAAGATTTCTGCAGAATTTCTTCTCTTCTCCAAGCTTCTTCTCCAATGGTGGCTTAAGGTGGCTAGGGTTTTCTTTGGGAAAGTTGTAAACCTAATGATAGCCTCCGTAGCTTAATGGGTTAATATGGGTTGGTTAGTGGGTTTAGTGGGTTAAATCCACATCAGATTAAAACTCCCAATTTTTGTCACTTTTAATTCCTCAAAATGTAAAATTACCAAAATACCTTTTATGATGCCGGTATGGCCTAAAAATACCCCGGAATCCAAACTACACCCCCGGCTAGTGTTTTCTGACTATCTCGACCCTTCCGGACGCGTTGGCGCACTCAAAACGACCATACGGATAATAGAAATAAAAATCACTTTTATAATTAAAATAATATACCATGACGCGGCGGTCACACGCGTCTCAACAAAATTCTTAAATTGTCGTATATTAATCTCACGACAAATTTCATAATTCCAGATTCATATATAATCATATATGCACATAATCAAATACCAACTCGCATCTCGTTAGTATTTATAACCCGGATTAATTTCCAATTAATACGCATTTAATTAATTAATCCCAAAAATAAATATAGCCAAAAGTACGGGGTATTACATTAGCTTAGGTGGAGGCTGATGCGGGGAGGAGGGAATGTGAAAATAATGTTGGTTTAGGTTTTAGTCCTTGGTTAAAAGTATATACACATATTTAGTTCAAAAAGTGTTACTTTTGTAAAGTTTAGAGGCATTTTTAGAAATATGTAAGGGATAAAAATAAAATTTATAGTTAATTATTGTCTAAATGTTTAATTTGATATAAGTTTTAAGTCTAGGGGTTAAGAATAGGTCAAGTAATCCTTATTTGAAAAGTTCCAGGGTTATTTTTATAGTATTTAAAACTTCAAGGGTACTTGGGTAACATAGTAAAATTGTAGGTTTTGTAGAGTGGTTTTACTCTTATTTTCGTTACTTTTGGGTTTATACCTTCTACGAGGGATAAAATGAGAGTTAGGGTATCTTAATTATAAGTACGGATCTTACATTTTTAGAGAAGAAGAAAGAAGTATGGAGCTAAGAAGGGTTTTTTAGTGGAGCTTTCATAGAGGCAAACTTTGTAGAGCTAGGTAAACTCTCTAAGGCCACTTTAGGAGGTGGGAGGTTGCCATCTTCTTCTACCATCATCCTACCATGTTGGAGCTTTTATACGATGGGAAACACTCTACTTTTAAGTTTAAGACTTTATTTTCTTAGTATTGGTCTTACATATAGAGTTTAAGAGTAGGATACATACATGACCTAAGAATGATATTTCTGATGAGTTGTGAAAATGGATTTCAATAGTTTTAAGCAAAATGATATATTTCAAGAAAACTTTATGTTTAAAATTTTTTATAGCATAAAAATGTTTGAAGAATGCTTAATATGTCGAAAATATTTTATGAATAAATGTTTCAAAGTTGTCTTGTGACAATTGGAATTTTTATATTAATGGACATTTATTCAAGTTTTGAAGAAACCAAAATGTATTTTTCCTTTAAAAGTATGTTTATGCAAACATTATAAAATGTCTAGAATAAATTATATGTTAGACCCTTTTAATAAGATTTTTGGACATAAAATCCTTTGTTTCATGGGTATTAACTTGTAGGATTTTGATGGACATATAAACAAGTTTGATGAAGGTTTATTGGGTTTAAAAGTGAAATAAAGAAAATAGAAATTTCATCACTTAAAGTGTGTGAAAAAGTGTTATAGATGTGTTAAGTGTATGGTTTCAAGACTGCATGTATTAATAAAGGAAATGATATTTTTCTTATAAGGTAGTCTTTAAATGCTCAATAATTTCTTGGAAAAAGAAAATAATAAAATGAAGACTTCCAACTTGTAAAGTATGTTACTCCATAGTGTGAGAATAAGTGTTTATGAGTTTGAAACATTGAGAAGTTGGTGTATATAACTTAATAATATTTTTGGGAAAATAACACTTATGAAAATAGAGAAAAATGCAATTTTGGAAATAAATGGGTAAAATGGTAATTTTATAGAAAGTGGAACATTTTTATGAAATAAAAATATTGAAAAAATGTTTCATAAAATGGTACTAAATGTACATGATTTTCGGGATAAAATTAATGTAAGGGAATAAAGGACAAGAAATAATTATTTTAAAGTGTAACACAAGTTGAGATGAAACCATGGGTTTTGGCTTCAACCGCTAAAAGGAACTGTGGTAATGTTGACATTTGATGAATGTTAAAACATATTAATAAATACTCGGATGAGATCGAAAAATAATTAAGAAGGGCCCGGAGTCTTAAGGTGAAAGACTCAAAATCACAGGCCAGAGCATATGGTAGCATAGTTGGCGGTGTGGATCCCGTTAAAGTATGCAGATATTGGAAGATTCTGAGAAAGAGATAATGAAAATTGAACATGCCAAGAAATGGGTTGTGAGGTGAATATGTGAAAAGACAACCTAACTTGAATAAATTAATAAATGTTCCGGTAAAGGATAACGTGGGCAAGTAAATGTGAAAATTGACTAATGCATAAAGTAAATGAATGGAAAAGTGAAGTGATTAAATGGGTAATTAAGCAACCAAAGGGGTTTAACCCATAATTAACACGAGAGTGTATTTATGAAAGGATTTTAAAGAAAATAAATATTTTCTAACATAATGCTTACATGTGTTGAAGGTGATTTCAATGAAAATACTGAGGCAAATTTGGTATGAGTAAAGGGATAATTTCAGTATCTAAAATGCATTTTCTTAAATAGATGGTATTTGTTTAAAGTATTTAACCGGGTGTATTAAATTAATAAATGTCAAGTCAAGCAAGAAAGGATTCTTTATAAGGTTAAGGAGAATTCATCGGAATAAGTAAATTTTATGGAATAAAACGGTTTCATGCATTAAAGTGTGTGTGTGTCAGGTCGTTGCCTATGCACGTTGATATAACATGTTAGAGTATATTTTTTTCGCCCAATTCTTTATTGTATTCTTGTATTTTCCCACTGGGCAATCGGCTCATTCCCTCGTCTTTATTGCAAGTTTGGTGTGGTACCGTATTTTAAGGGCGTGGTACGGGTAAGCATCATTTTTATTTTACGTTAGTAGCTTTATATGCTTGGATTTCGAGGACGCTTCCCACGGGTCTCTCATGTAGTTTGATTTCAATTAGAATTGCATGCTAAACAAGTAAAACGTTATTTAAATAAAACTGGACAATCAACATTATATATGTTGTTACATTGCACTTCACACCTAACACTGGAGCGGACCAGGTTGACAATGGGTAACCTATAAATTTGGGTCAGGCCGTTAGAGTCCTAGCCAAACCAATCTCCTTGATTATAATGCGATAGGCTGGAAGATCCATGACATAGTCCGCCCATAGCTCCCACTCATCTCGAGCTCCTCTCCAAACATCAAAAATGATAATTGAGAAGGGAAAATCACCCCTATCTACTCGGTTCCTCAAAATTCTATCAGCGAGCACCACCGGGGTGTCATTGGACACATAAACTCATAGGAGTCATTTTTTTTTATCTTTGCCACAAAATTAGCCTTTTTTCAAGCGAGGGCATGAAGATGTCATCCCCACCAAAGAAAGGGGCAAAATAGTAAATATAAAAGTGTCTTTTTGCCACAATTAAAAGTACGACTCTAGGCTTTGGCCGTGGTGGTAGAAACCCTCACTCCCCTTTGGGAGGACTCAACACCATTAGTTGGGGTGGTAACAATGAAAGAAACGACCGCCAAAGAACTCACGATATTGGTGGCACCAGTTATGGCAGAGGCAACAACTATGACATGAATGGGCAAAGAACAAACCCAAACCTCGCTCAGTGAGGAAGAGGTAGTAGATTATACGATTCGAGAGGAATAAGCCATGGATTACTAGAGTGAGAAGTAAAAACAGAGATGAAAGAAGAAGAAGAAGAAGTAAAGCTCTGCAAACTATATATCTCTAAACGATTGCAAGCAGTAAGTGAAAATTTAAAAATAACTGGAAAAGGGGTATTTATTGGACAAAGGAAAAGAGGAGTTTGATAGTTCAAAAAGGTAATAATTATTGAAATTGCGCAAATACCTTCCCAAGAAGACACGATTACCCCTAAGACACTAAAAAGGCATTTTATGAGCGGCTGCTTCCAGCGCATTTAATGCACGATGGAAAGTAATGATGATATTGAACTCCTTGAATCCCTAAAGAATCTTTTTTGTTCACAACTATTACTCTTCAACTAAAGGAAGACTTTTGCGTGGGGGAGCTAATTTAGAGAGGTACACAAATAACCCTCCTATAAAATTTGGGCCTTCTACGAGAAGCCGCTAAAAATATAAGATTGGGCGAGCAAGATTAAATCACGAGCAAGCCATATGAGCAAGGCAATAGTGGGTGAGCATGTCCAAGTCATTAGAAAGCCACATAAGCAAAAAATATTGGGTGAGTAAGCCCAAAGTCACTTGAAAGTTAAATGAACAGTCATTATCATGAGGGTTGGACAAATAAGTCCTAACCACTAATGGTGACTACAAACAGTAACCAGTGAGGTAGAGCTACACGAGCGATACCAAGTCACACAAGTGTTTATATTTGATGAGAGTTCATTTATTAAAATTTATTTATTATTTGAACACGAGTTTACTATGCAAGAAGCCTTGCCGAGCAAGCAAAGCTGTAGCAGATGGCCAGTTGGGACCTCTTAAGAGTTTTAGTTTGGAGGCTGAGAGGTAAGTCTTGTTGAGCAAGCTAAGGCTCAACCACTTTAATACCTTAGAAAAGAGAGAATACTAAGGTGAGGAACCTAAGAGGTCACTCACACACATCACTTACACAGTCCACAATTGATAAATAAAGCAAGAGGTCGATGACCTACTCACAAGATGTTTCAGGTTTGTCAACGACGAGCGATCCTCAAGGCCGCTCACTGTTTTTCAAAATTATTCACCGAGTAATCATCTATAAATAAACAAAACCACACTTTTTGACATTATGCACGACAGACATTACTTTTTAACCTTGGTTACATCGGGTGTCACCTGTTAATAGACATATTATGGTAAACAACAGTAAACAGGGATAAAGACAAAAGTACTATTTGGATATTTCGCAATGGAATATCCCCTTTATCGTGCACGCGTCGCATTAGCTCTAATGTTTTTCTATACATAAGGACTTGGGGAATGGTTAAAAGGCATCATCACAAGAGCACTAATACTCTGCACGAATTTCTCCACAAGTATTCTCTCACCGCTCTCTCCTAGGTATTTGAAGTGCTTATCTCTCCACTCTCAGAAAATCATCATTATCAAGTGGTTTCATTCCTTTTGTTATTATCGAAAAGTTGTAATCAACCATTTATTTTCTCTTTATTCTAACCAGAAGGCTTTTTGCTGTATTGAAAGTTGGTATTTTTGGTCTTCTCTCTACTATCGAAATATTATCATCTTGAAAATAGTTTTCATTGGAGTGGGTCACGCCTCACTCTTTTAGTATATTCATAGACCCTAGTATCACTACCTTCTTACCCTAAACATAAACAATAGATCCGATGGCCCTTTCTTATGACACTATTGATATGTCAAACACACATTGGGTGATATTTGTAATTCAAATGGATCCCTTTGAAACACCATCCAATGTGTGTTTGACACATCAACAAAGTCACAAAAAAAGGTCACGAAAAAAGATCTCCCTAGTATTATTCCTACTATAAAATATTTTATTTAAAAAATATATAATTTTTGGCATTTTGAAACTATGTTAATATATTTTTAGGGCAGAAATAAATACACTATAAAATAAATATATCAATTTTAATATAATTACACTTGGTCAATGAAAGCAACTTTTTCCCTTAATGATTTAGTGACATCGTTGTAAGAGTATATAAATAGATTTTGTTAGTAGAGACAAAGAAAATTTAAAAGAAAATATGTAGATACATTTTTTATGTGGACTTGTTGAGAAAAATATTTTTAGTTTGTCCTTATCATTAATTTATAAAGTCTAGGGACTTATCACCATATTCTCCCCCTCCCCCCACCCCCCCCCCCCCCCCCACCCCCCAAAAAAAAATGAATTCTGAAAAAGTAATTATACGGGGATACCATTTTGATAACATTCTAGTGTATTTTTATTGCATTGTTCATATATGAGTTACTTATATTCCATAAAGTTTGACTAACCAATGTATTTTAGGCTCATTAAGGTGTCCCCTCCCCCCCCCCCCCAAAAAAATTGAACCCTAAATACTTGAGCACGTGCATATTAGTGGAGAAAAACATTACAATAACGACATACGCAAAATAAAACCTTGCGGTTTACACTATTATTTTACCAGTTAATGCCAACATGGACTTTCTACAACATGTTTTTACAACCACCCCAAAAAAATCTCCTATAGATTTAAAAAAAAAATCACAATACATTTTTCAAGTGCCCACGTAAGGACTTGTAAGAAAAGTAGGTTTGTAAACAAATTCTAAATTGTAGATAATTTTGAAAAATCTTTGAGATATTTTTAGAGATAAATATATGATAGCCAGAAGGGAATATGCAATTTTCTATTATTGTAATGACCATTACTAAAAATATAACCAAAATTATTTTTTTCTTTGAAGACACTTAAAATGATATAAACATTTTGTTAATATGAATCTAGCCAAAACTATCTCACAATCTACTTTTAACTTTACCAAAGTAACACAGGCGAAAAAATAATCCACACAATATGTTTGATTTTTCTTTTTGTTTTACATTTCTTTCAAATCTAATATCTAATATTTAAAATGGTATCTCCAATCTAAATTTTGACATGTGGCCACCAAATTTATTCCCAACAGCATATTCTGAACGTCTCTCTCTATAAAGTATTCAAGTTCTTTTACGACTTGCCCTTACGGTTACTTCTACAAAAGAGATGAATCTTTTTCATTCCATTAACATATGGGCTTTTATCTTCCGATACAAAAAGCTTTACCATTCACCACATATAAAATCTACATATGTTCACTCTACTCACGTACATTAGCCGTCAAGATCTAAAGACCATAATCCCTCTCTCTGTATATATATATATATATATATATATATATGATTTTGAACCTGATCAGGGACGGAGGTACTGTATGACCAAGGGGGGCCATGGTCCCCCCAGAAAATTTCAAATCTGCACTTTATAGGTTAAATGTTTTTAAAATAACAAAAATATATTGGTATGGTCCCCCCAAAGACTTAAAATGATATCTCAAAATAAGCCCATTATTTGAGTGTTTGTTGACAAGAAAAAGGCCTGTCTTTCTTTAATTTATACTGGGCCCATATGGCCTTTAGTAAATACAAAACAAAACCTAAAAACCTTTACTTTTCTTAGGTTGTCTCCCATGCCGAAACACAAACAGAGTTAGAGAAAGAGCCCTACCTGAAAACTCTTTAATTTCTGCAGAACTCTCACTATTGTTTTCTTTCACTCAATTGAGTATCCGAGACTTTTTATTCAAACATATATAGGAATAGGAATACAAGTCTACTGATAACAATAGTAGAGATATTATAGGGATACATTGAATTAGTCTAGGCTTAAACTTTGAACTGAAGCAACTGGAGTGCATTTAAAACGGAACTGCATAACTGCTTGGACCGAGTCTAAAACTGAATTGCATAACTGCTTGGACCGAGTCTAAGTCTATTCAGCAGCAGCAACATGAACTCTATATCTTCTCTGGCACAAAAACAAGTTGTGTAGAGCCAGACAAAAACAAGGTTGAGGAACCTGAGTTGTTTGAATAAATTAATAGCAATAGCAACTTAGCAAGTAAGTTTTTGTTCTCCTTTTGTGTACATCTTTATTTTTTTTTACGGATCTTTTTTTTTTACTTTCATTTCGTTTTTATATTTTTTTATTGTTAATGTTAATAAAAAAATGTTACATGTTAATGTTAATCGAACTTTTTTATTTCTAACTTATATTTGAAAATCAGGTTCTAACTTTATAGGTATACGATATGTTCTATGGAGATTTTTTGGTTAATTTTTTGTTGTCTCTGTCAAAGCAACTGATATAATTGCCTAATATTTGTTCTAGTTAAGATATTCATTGTATACCTTGCAATGGTGCAATTTCAAATTTTTGTGATCAATATATTTTATTTTGCAATGAAAAATTTTCTTTTGTTAAATTTTTGGTTCCTCGAAAAAAATTCCTGGCTCCGTCCCTGAACCTGATGTTGCTTTTCAGGCCTTCAATTTCACAATCAGCGTATTTTTCAATGGATTGGTGTTGTCCACGGATTTTAGAAGATTACCAGAAAGTCAGAAATGAGAAACAGGGGCCGTGTAAGATGGGATGAGATAAATCTGGAGGATATTGAAGCAAATAAACCCGTGAGGCAGAAAATCACTGAATCGAAGGCTTCATATCACCCCATGATTGAGGGTGATGAATCTTTATCACAAATACGTGATAGTTTTGAGGATGGCTCTGGTGATGCTATGCACGCAGAATAATTACGTTCCGCGTTAAATGATGTTGCCTCTTGGAGTAAAAATAACTCACGTCGCTCTGGGTGGACATCATCTGAGGATGAGGCAGATGCTATGGATCATGATGATGAAGATTCAGATGCAGAAAAGAATGCAAGCTTTAAGGAGCAGAGAAGGTCTTTACGCATCTGATGAGTATGAGAATGGTGTAAGGTCTAATTCATCATTAAACACTGGTGTCAAAGATATAAACATCGAAGAAGGCGATTCAGGCGGACCTAAAGATATAGACATACAAGGTGGACTTCATCAACAAACTTCCCAACTTGCTAATGGATCTTGGTATCTTTCAAAACAATATAGCAAATTTCATGGCTTCTCTCTCTCATCTTCAAATTACTATTTTATTGATATTCTATTACAATTTAACTTTTCAACTGCAATTTCCTTTGTTAACGGGCATTTCAACTGCTATTTATTTCGGCTTCTGTTAGTTTTAAGAAAGAGTAATGCTACATATACCAACTTTTAGTATTAATTCAGTAACGAATGTGCTTTAAATGCATTATACTATGATGGGCTCCACACTTTCGGTGGTGGAATCCATACTTTGGCACAATACATTTAAAACATTCTTTATTCTTTAACAAATAGGAGCATACGTTTTTTCAAAAAAAAAACTTTGTTACCACCTTCAAAAGGAGTATCATTTCCTTTGCAGATATAGACCCATTTTGTGATGATGCCTTTCTAACGTTGGTTATAGAGTGAAAAGCTATTAGGTAGACTTTAGTCCCTTATCTTCATATGTCCTTTTCAAATCGGTCAAAAGTACATGTGTGTATGCAAGAAACAAAAGTGGGTATAGGTATGTGTTTACACATGTGTATTTTTGTTTCTTGCATCACTCATCTACCTATACCCATTGCTTTCTCTCTAAGAGCATCCACAATGGTGGGAAGTTTGGACAAAGAAATTTGCAAAGTTACAAACTGAGAGACGTAGAGTGGTGAGAGGTAATTGACAAAGTTGGCAGGAGGAAAGGTAAAGGATTTGCAAAGTTAATGGATCGCTAGTGGTTCTGTAAAAACTTCTTACGTACTTCTGATCTCCATAGGAACTTCCTACAAACTTCTTTTGTTCGTAAGAAGTTCCTACGAACTTCAAAAGCTCGTAAGAATTCCTACAAACAAAAGAAGTTCGTAGGAAGTTGTTTTTACTGTGGTTAATTTAACGGCCGTTGATAGACGTTCTTTATAAATACAACCCACCTTCCTCACAAATTTCATTCTCACCCTTTTTAAATTTTGAGAGTATAATTTCGTCCCTGTGATTTCCTTATTTCCATTCTTAATATATCTTATTTCTACAGAAAATATGGCTTCCTCTCAACCGATTAGTTCCGGTACAACTCGACAACCTAATATGACTCCTTTTGAGGATGAAGTACTATGTACCATTTATGCTAAATATACAGCCCAAAGTATTGAAGGAAACTTGATATCATCGGACACATTTTGGGACACCGTGAAAGATGAGTATAACGTCGCGCATGGAATTACAATTACTCATACGAGGTCCATGCTATCAGCATGTTATAATCATATATCGCATCAAATAATGATATATATTGCAAAGCTTTCTCACCAAATCAAGAATATGGGAAGCGGGAGAAACGAGTTCTAAGTGGTTACTAATGCACGCGACGCGTACCGCGCCGAAACCAACAAACATTTTACGTTCGATAATTGCTATCAAATTTTAAAAGATTTACCAAAATTTGACTTGGAAAACACAACGGGGAACGACGACAGCCCTACACCTGTACAAGATGATGACAATCCGAGGGTACGAGACGTACCGGATAGACCCCCAAGCAGGAACGGTGAGAAACAACGTGCACGTCAACCAGCGCGTTCTGACATCTTGGATTGTAACACGACGGTACTCAAACGTTGCGAAAACTTCAATGCAATGTTTAAAAGCAAGCAGGAGTGGAAGAATAATCGTGCCCTTAAATTTGACTCTCAAATGGATGTGTTCATCAATTTGAAGCGAGTTGATCAACTCGCTAAAAAATAAGATCAGCTCGTGCGCCTAGACCGAGAGCAGTCTCACATTATGGAGCTAGATACGAATAATATAAATGATATGCAAAAGCAGTTTCATTATAAAAGGTTCAACGACCTAACAACGATGGTTGCTGCCACCAAAGCTGCGATTTTCGAGTTACAATCGAACTATGCTGGGTCGTCTAACCTTACGTCAAGTCCAAGCGGTTCAATTAATGACTAGTAGTATTTATTATAGTTGTATTGAATCCTCGTTGTTTTATTTTCGTCATTTACTTTTAGTATATGTACAGTGACCTAGTTTGCATTTTAATAAATCATATGTCAACGTTTAAATATATGTAATGTCAGTACTGTTTATTAATTTTAGTTTCAATACAATAGTCATACAATTACAAATTAAAAAACGTGTAATTACGAATTGAAAATGTAACTAATAAACCGAATAGCCACAATTAATATCATAAATACGTTTAATTCTTCAACCCACCATTTCATCACCGTAGGTGTTCCAAATGTGCTCCACTAAATCATTCTGTAACTATTGATGTTTAGTTGCATCTCTTATTTTTGCATCCCGCGTGAGGTAGTCGTAGAAATTATTTTGGACCCTCAAAATATGAAGTGTTACATCATTCTGTTCGTATTCATTTTGCCATGGACAGTCTCTACGTTCATCGTCAATAATCATATTGTGCATTATAATACAAGATTTCATTATGGTTGATAGTGATGCCCTATTCCATAATTTACAAGGTTCCCGAACAAAAGCGAATCGGGCTTATAGTACACCAAAAGCATGTTCAAGATCTTTGCTTCACGCTTCTTGGTACTTGTAAAATAATTTCTCTTTTTGTGTAATCCCTTATTGATTCCTAAATGTTTTAACTATTGTAGCGTAGGGAGGGTAAATGCCATCTCCAAGGTAGTACCCCATGTCGTATGAATTTCCATTTACAGTGTAATTAATGGGAGCTTCCCTCCCATTGCGCAATTCCTGGAAGACGTTAGACCGCTGCAAGACATTTAAATCGTTGCAAGAACCAGGCACACCGAAGAGAGATTTCCAAATCCAGAGGTCGTACGAGGCAACCTCTTCAAGGATTATAGTAGGTGACTCTTTACGTCCACTATATTGAACGTGCCATGCTATGGGGAAGTTTTTCTAGTGCCGGTGCATGCAATCAATGCTGCCTAGCATTCTTGGGAAACCTCTATTTGCATTTTGTTCGAGTAACCTTGTGACGTCGCCTTGTGTCGAATTTTTGCCGTACTGGGGATCGAAAATTCTCACAATTGCCTCTGTAAATCTAATAACAGTTTCTAATAGAGTGGTTTCACTCATAGCGTACTGCTCAGACCACACGTCATGGGAACTCCCTATTTTAACAGTCGAATTGCCTCCAACACTTTCTGATGAGAGCTTAAACCTTGACGACCACAAGCATCATTCTTCTGAACAAAGTAGTTATCATAAAGGCAAACAGATTCAAGGATGCGATTGAAAACGCTATACCGCATCCTAAATCTCCTTCGAAAAAAATACTCGTTATATACCTTATCTTACCCAAAGTAATCTTCC
This sequence comes from Sambucus nigra, assembly GCA_949130495.1. Classification (NCBI taxonomy): domain Eukaryota; kingdom Viridiplantae; phylum Streptophyta; class Magnoliopsida; order Dipsacales; family Adoxaceae; genus Sambucus; species Sambucus nigra. The sequence continues at coordinate 212,796,672 of OX422214.1, read as the reverse complement.
CATAGTGTTGCATGCCCCCTTTCTCTCCTACGATTCACTCGACGTCTCGTTTCAAGTTCTTTCCCATCGCGAATTATATTTATTTCAGCACTCCACCGAGTAATCTCCATCATAATAATCATTCCCTCATCTGAATCATCGGATGATCCACCTTCATTAAATTGTGCATATTGGAGCAAAAGATTTCGTCCCTCGTCGCTAGAACTAGAGGAGACCATGATATAATTTGGTTACAAATTAATTTAGATGTAGCATAAACATTATACTCTACCTGTATAGTTTTACGGTACAAAATTATTTATAATTATCATATCCTGGTAAGTGTGCTACAGATAATATATTGGTATGTGTGCTCTATTATTTACTGTATGTATCATATCCTATAGGTAAAATCTTAATTTTGTGTGTTATATCCTATTGGTAAGTGTGCTAAAGATAATATCTTGGTATGTGTGCTACAGATAATTTCTGCAATTTGATATTTGTCAATATGTTGTATGTTAAGTTATTGTAAGTCAATTTACTATAGTTTGCTTTAGTTTTATTTAGTATAGTTTTACAATCGTCATCATCTTTATGGTAAGTTACGTTATCTTTACCATTGGTATGTGTGCCTTTGTAATATTATAAATATTTGTTACCATTGTAAAATAAAATTATAACTTCAAAGGTTTAAAATTACTTATAAATAAATTAGAAGGATTGCAACAATTTTTTATCTTCCATTGTCTTATATTTCAAAGATGGCTTCATCTCCCTACTATTCATCCATTTATAATGGCTCTTACACGGATATTGCTGGTAACGATTGGTATGGGAAAAAACTAATTTTCCAAACATATCTGATTGATACTTCTCGACGTTTTCTCAATGACTTTGGTCATATATTCATAATATCTCCCAATTCGGAACCTGAAGACGGAGTTGTGTATCCTTAGGAACACCTCACATGGCCAGATAAATATGATGAAAGGTGTGACCTGGAGGTGCTTTGCCATTACCATCACATATCCATGCCAAAAAATTAGGTTGTCGCACTTTGGCCAATATCGTATCCCGAAGAAGCGAATATGTTTTGTCTTGATTTATTGGAGGAAGAGATATGGCAGATGGAGAGGCGTCTATAATTTATCACAATTAAGATTTTTGCAAATAAACCCCTGTACTAGTAGTTTTGCAAAGAATCTCCCTACAGATTTTCACAAAGCTACAAATACACCCCCCTCCTTGTCGTTAAAGTAAACTGCACCTTTTAGGAACTAATTAGTAGTACTTCTCAATTGCTTTTTTCATTCTCGTAAGGCTTAATACTGTCCTCAGTGCACGAGCATCACTCTGCATCAAGTCAAATACCTTGATAGTTACAAACCATTACTCAATATCAAACATGAGGTGCATTAATTTCTTATTAAAGTAACTTGGTCAGCATGTCAATGTTCATGGCAAGGGTCTTGGAAAATAGAGGTTTGTACAATACTTAAGCAATTCCATCTGGTCAGCAATAAAAAAAATAGAGGTTTGTACAAATAATATCAAACTAAGTGATCACTATTGATCACAATTCAAATATCCAAATTTTTAACAATGGGAGGAAAGCATGCTTTATACAGCCACTCCACGGGAATAAAGGGAATAGGAAGGGAGTCCACAATGGGAGGAAAGCATGCTTTATACAGCCACTCCACGGGAATAAAGGGAATAAGAAGGGAGTCCCAAAATACAACCACCTTGAAGAAATATTGTATTTTCACTATTTTAACCAGTTTTTTCCAAGAACAAAACAGAAAATTCAAGTGCTCTAATAGTTTTTTTTTCGATGTGTAAAGTGGATGTTTTGGGGGATATGTTTGGAGCACATATCATTTTCCCTTATATAATAATACAGATTTAACGTGAGCGAGTCATAAAAAATGGATTTGAATGGTGAGTGCTATAATTACTTAATACCGAAGTAATGTATAGGGATAATTCCCAGAAGACACACAAAATAGACACATTTGGTGTGATACAACGTGTCCCACTCGCATTGGCTTGTGTCCGAGATTCACTGTTGTTGGTTCCGGACACGAGCCAATGCGTGTGCGTGTCACGTCAATGTGTTACGAAATGCGTCGATTTTGTGTCGGGGTAGATGGACTCCATGTATAGACCATCAAACAAAAAACACACTATAGGCACAAATTTACATCGCCACGTAATCCTAGCCCTCCCGACAAAGCACTCCTACCCAAACGTCTAACATCTAGAAACAGTTCCATCCAATGTCTCTCGTTATTCTATCTCCACCAATACAATCAATACAATACAATACAATACAATACAATACAATACAATGCAATGCAATGCAATGCAATACAATACAATACAATACAATGCAATGCAATGCAATGCAATGCAATAAAATACAATACAATACAATACAATACAATATTGCAACTATAATCCCCCCACTGATGGTCAACACTGGCTTATCATCACCATCCCCGAATTCCCAGTACCTTAGCGTCCTCTCACAGCGAGGGATGGGGGGCCGCGGCTGGGCTGGGGCTTGAGACAGATTGCTGAGTAAGCAATTCCATCTGGTCAGAATATCAGATACACAAGTGTACTGATACTTGATAGTTCTAAGTGAACACCATTGTTTACATTCATCAAACTTTTCAATAATGAGAGGAAAGGACTCGTTAAGCCCCAATACTCATGGCCTACACTTGAGTATATCTATATCAGCAATATCAGAACATGTTCACTATTTCTTTGTCAACCTCTATACAGATAAATACACAGCAGGTTATTCTTATCATTTTTCTTTTTCCTTCTTTGACAAATATATAAAACAAACTATGAACACTTTAATACCCATTGGAAGAAATTGAAGGGGTAAAAACCCTGTTCAGGTTTGAGAAGAAGTTCACGTGATCAACTGCTTTATGTTAAGATTTAAAACTCGTGATGGCACCAAAATGTCTCACCTGTTTAGGTTGTTGAGCACACAAACTCACACCAATAAGAAAATAAATATTAAGTCTAATTTTTTTACAATCACTTAATGAGGGATAACATGAACCATGCATAATATCAGCTGAAGCATAAAAAAACCACAAGACTAAAGAACAACAACACAATCTAACATATATTAACTAGTAAATAGATATTATGTGCGAATAAGTGTTAGAATAGTATCCAACTTACAACAACTACTAAACAGATATTGATGTACAAAAATCTTCATATCTCGCGTGCACACGTGCATAAATTTATATGTTGAAGTGAGCAGAGAAACGTATAGAAGATTGAAACCATAAGGTGTAAAAATTTTACTTATCTGATTGTATTATTTCATCAGGCTTTCCCATCCACTTTACTTCACCACCAAGTTTTTCAGTAATTGTTGATACCAAAATTAATATGCTGATGTGGACGAATAATACGAAGACACGTGTCAATCTACGTGGCACAATAGCAGCGAGGAAGATCATTTCCCGACCAACCATGCTTCTTTCCGAGCAACGAGAATACGCCGAGGAACTCTATCACACCGAGGAACTCTATCACACCGAGGAACTCTAACGCACCGAGGAACTCTATCGCACCGAGGTACTCTAATGTTCCGAGGAACTCCTGATCAGCGAACAGCTATGGCGGTCCGAGCTGCATCTCGGTCGTATCATTAATTGCCAGATCATCAACAGTTCAGATATTCATTGAATGCTTATATTCTTGGCACGCACTCTGCATTAAATGTATTACCCTTTCATATGTATGTCATTTAATGTATCGAACCTTTCATGTACAGCCTCAAGGCTATAAATACCTTGTATCATCCTCATTCAAGGGGGACCGGAATTTCTTGAGAGAATTTGTAATCAAGAATTCCACAAACACTCAGCAATAACATAACAGTGGACGTAGGCTTTATTCCTAGCCGAACCACTTTAAAAATCTTTGTCTTATTTATTTATCTGTGATTGAAGAATTAGAGCAATCTAGTTTTTTACATCAACAGATTGGCGCCGTCTGTGGGAAAGCATTTCAAAACACTACGAAAAAGTTTTGAGTGGACTGATGAATGTGAGAAAGCATTTCAAGATTTGAAGAAGTATTTGGGAGCCCCACCATTGTTGTCTAGGCCAATAACTGGAGAGACGCTGTACTTGTATTTGGCAGTATCAGAAAATGCAGTTAGCTCGGCATTGATCAGATTGGAGAATAGAGTCCAGAAGCCAATTTATTACACAAGCAAGGCCTTCCGAGGTGCGGAAATCAGATACCCAAAGCTGGAAAAATTGGCACTGGCATTAATTGAAGCAAGTAGAAGAATGAGGCCATACTTCCAGGCCCATACCATTATTGTGTATACCGACATGCCGTTAAGACAAGCCCTTCACAAGCCAGAAAAATTAGGAAGATTGATGTACTGGGCAATAGAGCTCGGTGAATATGATATTGTGTATGAACCCAGATCATCGTTGAAGGGGCAAGTCGTGGCAGATTTTATAGCAGAGTTCACATACCCTGATACCCCCGAGGAGCAAAAGGTGCTTGCTGACCTACCTGTGGACGATACAGGATCAACAGACACAGATCCAGACCAACCAAGGTTGGTAAAAGGACTTGTGGATGTAGAAAAATCGTCATATTCAAACCCCGACCAACTCCGGTTGGTAGAAGGGCGCGAACAAATGACCAACGAGGAACGAAGGATACCCGGGGATGATGAAAGAAAACAGATGATATTTCACCGAGGAACTCTAATAGATAAGAAATTTGAAGACGAGTTACATACATGGAGATTATATGTAGATGGATCATCTTGCACGGCTGGTTGTGGAGCAGGTATTGTTTTAAACTCTCCAGACGATATTGACATGGAGTATGCCTTGAGATTCCAATTCAAAGCTTCCAATAATGAGGCTGAATATGAGGCTATGATAGCAGGTTTTCATTTGGCGAAAGTTATGGAGGCACGACAAGTAATTGTTTTCAGTGATTCTCAATTAATTGTGAATCAAATGATGGGAATATATGCAGTGAAGGGAGAGTTAATGGTGAAGTACCATGCAAAAGTGATGGAGTTATTAACAGAATTTGATGCTATTCAATTGGTAAGGATACCGAGAATGGAGAATGCTAGAGCAGACGCATTAGCCCGACTAGCGTCAGCTACGCGCACCGAGCTGCGAAGAACAATACCAATTGAAGTATTAGAAAATCGGAGCATAGAAAAAGATTTGACGGTGAAGATTATTACCCTTGATTTAGAACCATCTTGGATGGATCCTATCAGAGCATACATTGAAGAAGGAGAATTGCCGGAGGACAAACTAGCTGCCAAGAAATTGAAGTATAAAGTTGCTCGGTATGTGTTAACTAATGGTGTTTTGTACAGACGAGGAATTATGGCAGGTTTGCAGAGATGTGTGCATCCATCAGAAGTCAAAGAATTGATTGAAGAAATTCATGAAGGATCTTTTGGAGCTCATGTAGCAGGTCGGACACTTTTGCAAAGGGTAATGACACAGGGATACTATTGGCCGACGATGAGGGCTGATTGTATAGCCTATGCTAAGAAGTGTGACAAATGCCAACGTTTTTCCTCCATCCGAAGAACTCCACAGGCATTGTTGACACCCATAACATCACCTTGGCCATTTGCCATGTGGGGAATTGATCTGGTTGGACCACTGCCGACGACCCGAGGAAGGTTCAAGTATCTCGTCGTGGCAGTAGACTATTTTACTAAGTGGGTGGAAGCTGAACCACTAATTGATATGACGTACGAGAAGGTGTATCAGTTCATATGGAAGAATATCATTTGTCGATATGGTCTCCCCCACGCTTTCATCACAGACCATGGAACGCAATTTGATAATGAAGAATTTGCTGCCTATTGTCATCAGTCAAACGTCTTGAAGTTTCATTCAGCACCAGGCCATCCCCAAAGCAATGGACAGACTGAAGTGACGAACAGAACATTACTAAATGGGTTGAAGAAGAGGTTAAGTGAGGCTAAAGCAAATTGGATTAATGAGCTACAGTCAGTTTTGTGGGCTTACCGAACAACTCCCCGAGCAGCAACAGGAGAATCACCATATATGCTAGCATTTGGAAGTGAGGCTATGATACCTGCCGAGTTGGGCCTACCAACACACAGGGTGTTAAATTTCAATTCTCCGATCAGTGATTTGATGAGAAGGATGGATTTGGATATGCTCGAGGAAGTCAGAGAAGAGGCAGCCATTAGGAATGCTGCTTATCAACAACGAACAGCTCTGTTTTACAACAAAAGGGTAAAGAAATGTGATCTAAAAGAGGGGGATTATGTGCTAAAGAAGGTCATTCAGAAGCAGAATAAATTGGAAGCAAACTGGCATGGACCTTACCGAGTTACAGAGGTTGTTCGACCAGGAACTTACAGAATAGCAACTCTAGAGGGAGAGGAATTTAAGAACGCATGGAATGCTGAACACCTGCGCAAGTATTATCAGTGATGTCAAATGTAAAGCATTTCTTTCATTATGAATAAAACGAGGATGTTTCGCCATTTTCTTTCTGGTTGAAAGTTTTTCAGGGAATACTAGTGTAATACACTACACAACAAAAGTGCTCTAAGGAGCCAACCTCCTTTGGTTAGGAGGACAGCTCTACGGAGCAAAAGTGCTATAAGTAGCCAACCTCCTTTGGTTAGGAGGACAGCTCTACGGAGCAAAAGTGCTATAAGTAGCCAACCTCCTTTGGTTAGGAGGACATGCTCTAAGGAGCCAAAAAATGCTCTAAGGAGCCAAAAGCTTTAAGGAGCCAAAAAGTGTACACCAGCATGATCAACTACGGTTGGTAAGATAAAAATATACTCTCATATTACAACTTATGTTGGTCGGGAGGTAATATTATTACAATGAGTTCTTTGAAGAACAAAATGTTCAAAAAATACGCCAAGTATAGTTGGTCGGGGATAAAAACCCAATAACTGTAGTTGGTCGGCGAGGACAAATTATTGATCTTAGTTGGTCGGACGCAATTTTATAATTAAACCAAGTATAGCTGGTCGGGGATAAAAAAACCATCAGCTGTAATTGGTCGACAAACATTATTCAACTACCTTGGTTGGTTGGAAACAGTTTGAACAATTTACATTCATTACTTTATTGATCAACCTTGATACTTGTAAATTTTTAAGTTGGTTGATAAATAGCACGATATTGCCATCCTTTTAAATACATAGATACCTATGTACAAATATAAAGGTGTTTGATAAACACAAGACTAACAAAATTGGCAAACAGAAAATGAAAATCTTTTCATTAATCTAGAATAAATTACAAGTTACAAGAATGTACTAAATTGTTACATGGATATTACTATTCTATTGGTTTTTTGCCCTGTGCTTTAGAAACAAGTTCCTCGCCGGCAGGAGGGTCTTCTAGGCAAAGGGGAGAATTGATGAAATTAACATCTCTGAGCATTCTGACGTTCATAACAGAAGGTGTATCCAAGAGATGCTCAGGACGAGATAATTCAACTTGGGAATGAAGGCTATAATCACCAAGGTATTTTGAAATTAAGCTGCGAGGAATGGAACGAGCTGGGATCCATGCCATATCCAATTTGAAAGGTGGTACAGGCAGGTCTAATAATGATGGAGCATGATAGTCCCATAAAAAATGCCCTTGCTCCAACTTTAATACACCCAATGCATTTAACCATCCTTGCTTGTAACCTTCATTGTTGGCATGTTCAATACGAGCATCCAGGTGAACAAGGGCTTCATTATTAGCTGCCATCCAGAACTCCCTTGGCTGTTTATGGAATTGGAAGGTTAATCTCTCCAATTGTTCATGAAGGCTTTTGGCAAAAAGATCCTTATTATGCAAGGCAGATTTCGTCGATGTAAGCTGATCTTCCAGAGACAGATTTTTATTGGACATTTCAGTCAGAGCACGGTCTTTTACTTTCAACTGGAATGCTTGAGTTTCCAGAGTAGACTGAGTACGAGCCTCTTCAACATTTTAGCTGAGGATTCTTCTTCGCCCCCGAGAACCTCTTCCTCGTCCCCGAGCAGTTCCAGAAATGGCAGATCTTCTTAAGTCCTCCAGCTCTTGCCTTAGTTTGGCATTTTCGACCTCTAAGAAAGAGAAGCCTTCATCAGTAACTGGTATTAATGCAGTAGAAGATGAAGCAGCAGATTCATATTGAGCCAATTTTTTCTGCAAATTATTATTTTCTTGTTCCAGAATCTCGGCAATTTGTCTGCAGGCTTCAACTTCACCTTTTAGGGTCCTTTCCCTAATATCATATGCAGCAATGATCTTCTTATGGCCTGTTTCAGAAGAAAGTTGTTGGTATCTATTTTCATAATCTTTGTGTAACAAAGCCATTGATTCATTGTGCTGACCTTGAAGATCCTCTATGGAACCATGAAGTTCCTCGATCAGTTCATAATATGCCACATTATTGGCCACAGCTCGGTCGAGTAAATCTTTCAAATATTGATAAGCCTCAATAGCCTGTTCTGAAGCACCATGACCAAGGATATCAGCAATTTCCGATGTACTAAGGTCTGTATGACCAGCCTTGTAGTATTGATGACATTGCTGCATCAGCTCAGTATCATGTGAAGAGATCAATTCCATTCTAGCAACAAACTAAAGACGAGAAAAAGACAACAATCAACAAAAACAAGTTATCAACAACAGAGATGAGCAAAGATATATTTTATTAGATCATCAAAAAGTTACATTGTTCGATTACAAGGAAATATAGAAATGATACCGAACAACTTCACACCTTTTCCTTGTCTCCCAAGACTTTCTCGGGAGGCTGGGACGAGGAGCTCGGTTGCTCGGTGGTAACAACAGCTTGATCGGTAGGAATCTTCTCGGGAGGAGGAGGCATGGAAGAAACGTCCTCGGTGGCAGAGGGTTGAGAGGCAGAAACTTGATCGCCCATAGCCATAGAAGACTCATCTGAGGCAGGCTCATCTTCTTCTTCTTCCACAATTGGTGGAGGAGGACCAGGGAGATGCCGTTGGAATAGCTCAGAATCGTCTTGGACCTTTAGCTCTTGCAGAGCAGCTACCCAGCCATCATGGAAGTATTTCAACTCCCCATATTGGACTTGGGATGTCATTGCAGCTATCCCTCTCTCCCATCCTTTCTCCCAACCAACGCTGAAATGCTTCTTGATTGCAACGTTTCTCCTCGACTTCTCCGAGGAGAGCTTCACCTCCAATTCCTCTTTCTTAACCTTGATATCTCGCAGAGTAGATAATTCTTCTTCTGCCTTCTTCAACTTATCATCAGATTCCTGATGTTTAACCTCCAAACCCTTAATTTTCTCCTCCAAATTCTTGGAGGTTTCAGCTATCTTCATCTTATCAGCCTCAGCCTCAGCCACAGCCAACTTTTTCTCCCAAACAGTTTTCTCCTCGATGTACTGTTGGCGAGATTCCTTCACAGATTGGGCTAAACCCAACAAAGCATCGTCAACATCGGACGAGGAACTGGAATCTTTAATAACTTGATCTTTCTTCACGATGGTATTGAAGCAGTTCACCAGCTGAAAGATAAGAAAAACAATAAAGTCAACACAAATACAAGAATTCAAGAAAAAGAAAGAAAGACCAAAGGAGTGAGAAATTTACTGAAGAAAGATGACGAGCAGCTAGGGATGTCAGTGTATCCCTAGGAATTTTTTCATCAACCCCGAGAACCTCGGGTATAACTGAGCTCATTGAAGAACTCGGAAGAATGATGTTTGAAACACTACTACCACCAGCGGGTAGAGAAGATGCAGTTCCAGCAAGATTAACTGAGGATGATTTCCTCAATCTCTTCAAAGGAGGGTCAGAAGCATCAACCAAGGAAGAAGTCTTGGTCGGAGAGATTGTAATTACATCAGCAGGAGCATTTTTCTTGCTCGGGGCCACTGGGGGCTTCTCGGCAGCTTTGGAGGACCCAGCATCTACTTTTTTAGTCCCTTCTGGGACATCAATTTTGCCTTTCTGGGCTCCAACAGCAGAAGAAATTTCACCAAATAGAGCAGGAGGAGCTCTTTTCTTGCCCATTCTCTGAGATAAGGGGATATGAGAATCTGAAGATGAACTTTCTGGTGTTGAAGCTGGTTCAACAGGGCGAGCAGTATAAGAGGTTGTGTAACTCTTATACTGTAGTAAATATGAAGCAGATCTAATATGCTCGTCAGCAATCGTCTTATGCAAACCCCAGATAAGTTTCAGATGTTTAATATTCACTTCTGATTCCTTTGGAGTTTTTCTTTTGCTATCAACTGCAAATAGATACATAATGAAATATCGGTCATACATTTTATCAAACATGATGAAAGCATAATTTTACAAGTAAAATAAAATGAAAAATAAACCTATCCCATTGCCATATGGGGGGCATCTGGGACCGTTGTACGCTTCATCCCCAGCTAGAGGCGCATGTTGCCAATTTTTTATGACCAACCCATGCTCAAAATAATCCCTATTTGAGTCAGGGAGATTAACTACAAGAGCCCTATTCAGATATCTAGTTTTTAAATAATAAATATTATCTAGAATGGCCCATTTATAACAAAACATAATTTCAGGGATCCCAATACGAGTCCCATGAGTTAGATTTAATTTGTGCACCCCGTTAATTATTCTCCACGAATTGGGGGCTATTTTTGCAGGAACAAGATCAGAATATTGACAAAACTCAAGACATAATGGGTTTGGTGGAAAGGAAAAACCGCATTCAGCAACAAAAAGACTGGGGAACCAATGTCCCTCAGCCAATCAAAAGTAATCTAAAGGCTCAGAAAGAACCTCTAGGGTTACCCACGAAGGAATGGAAAAATCAGAACGGAATTTCTCAATAGACTCCACAATATAAACCATATTGAATAAAAGAGATACAGAAGAAAGAAAGAAGATCTTACAGAAAGAAAGGAGATGTGTTGACAACGAACGGAAACAAGGATGAACGCACAAGAGAAGAAGAGAATAGAAAGCTTGAATGCAGAAAATGAAAAACGTAGACGAAGGTATGGTTACCAAAGAAGTTTAAATACTTTGCATTGGGAAGCGGCGAAAGAAATGATTACCAAAAAGAAATTACTAAACTTCCGGCGGCTAAAAGGACAAAATTTGCACAAAGATCGAAGCGCTTATAAAAAAGGCGGAAACTGCGAAATAAGAAGGAAATTTGAATACAATGTTCCTGAAACCCAGGAAGGACATCTAATATTGCCATATACCGAGAAAGAATGTTCCATACTCCTCAAAGTTCGAAATATGAAACATTGGGGGCTTCTGTTGATACCAAAATTAATATGCTGATGTGGACGAATAATACGAAGACACGTGTCAATCTACGTGGCACAATAGCAGCGAGGAAGATCATTTCCCGACCAACCATGCTTCTTTCCGAGCAACGAGAATACGCCGAGGAACTCTATCACACCGAGGAACTCTAACGCACCGAGGAACTCTATCGCACCGAGGTACTCTAATGTTCCGAGGAACTCCTGATCAGCGAACAGCTATGGCGGTCCGAGCTGCATCTCGGTCGTATCATTAATTGCCAGATCATCAACAGTTCAAATATTCATTGAATGCTTATATTCTTGGCACGCACTCTGCATTAAATGTATTACCCTTTCATATGTATGTCATTTAATGTATCGAACCTTTCATGTACAGCCTCAAGGCTATAAATACCTTGTATCATCCTCATTCAAGGGGGACCGGAATTTCTTGAGAGAATTTGTAATCAAGAATTCCACAAACACTCAGCAATAACATAACAGTGGACGTAGGCTTTATTCCTAGCCGAACCACTTTAAAAATCTTTGTCTTATTTATTTATCTGTGATTGAAGAATTAGAGCAATCTAGTTTTTTACATCAACAGTAATGGCTGCCAATATACCTAGAAATTGAAAAAATAGAGGAATACAAAACTATAATTAACATACATGGCAAAGCTATAAAACAAAAATAAAAGATATAAAAAACTGGATCGCGTTCATAAATATAGTACCGCTGAAATTATGTCTACGAAGTATAAAAATGTGATGGAAAGAAAATTCAATAAATTAATCTTGGTGGCTGATAAAGGAACCCCCAAAATTACTCCCTAACACCATATGCCCTATCATTATGGATCCAGCTCCTCTAGAGTTATACAAACGAATGGTCAAGATTAAATCACAGAAAAAAAATATAAAAGTGTTGATGCTTTTTTAAACAGTTCGTTGGGCTAATATAATAACCACCATTGATATTTTAGTAAAGTGATGCGATTAATAGAACTCCACCCTCAAGAGTTATTCCACAACTCTAGAGGAGCCCAATCCATTATTTAAACAAGATGTACAATCAGTTCTAAACACAAGACTTAACTCAGGTCCCACGTTCCTTCCCCCTTTTAGTTATTTATCTCAATTAGGAGCCTTGGAGAGCAAGAATTGTAAAAGGTATAAAAAATTCCCGCGCCACCCCCCACCCCCTTCCTCCCCTTTTAGTTCAGATTTTGTCTATATGACAATATGATGTGATAGATTGAGAGATTGTTCTTAATATTTCTACTGCATGTATAGATCACCTACCCTGAAACCTCATAGCTGCTAACAACATCAATAAATGGGACTCTTAGGTAAGTATAAAAGGGTACTTCGTTCATATATCCAATGGACCCATATATATAGGTAGGATACAATAGAACATTGAAGTAATGCGAATTAAACCTTTATCCCAACTCCACATTCCCCTAAACTAAACTCCCTCTTTCGAAACCTTTTCAAAAGATTCATTAAGCTGATTTCCCATTATATAATACTGTGGTTGACAAAACTGATTTTCAACAATACAAGAAGATTCTCTCTCTAGATTCAAACTTTCCGAGAATGACAAAACCAATTGATGGAATTAGACAAAACAGTAATCTACTCATTATCAACATTCACGGATCCACCACTGGTGGACTCAGCTTCTGCTATTCCAGCAATACTCTTCAATTTTTTGTAGTAATAATCATCTATATTCTGATTCATCAACTATACAAAAAGAGAAAGTGAAAGAGAAGGTTAGAAAGAATGAAGCGGGTACTTCTGGCAGTACAAAAGACCTACATCTACTGGGACTTTCAAATGTGATGATGCCAAACCAAAGAGGGCAATGTGATGATGTGAGTCCAAAAAATAATCCAAAAATTCCAAAGATTTATTATCCCCCTTCCAATACAACCAACTCTAGAACTTGGGTTCGAAAATGCTAGTTCTTACAGTTAAGCACAGTGCGAGAGAATTAGAAGATGTTGTACGCATTCTTATATCTTTGAGGTAAGAAGTTACTCTCTCTCTCCCTCCTTCTATATATATGCACACATATATATGACTTCATTCCACACAACCCTATTAACTCCGTCCATTTCTCCATCTTTTTTTTAGAAGTAACACTTATAACATTAAAGTTTCCCTCTATCTAACATTTTATCCCACATATCTCATATAAACCTGTTAAATCTTCCCAAAACTCATTCCTACCATTAAGTCTAGAAGTCTTATACACCCCAAAGAACCACTAATCATCCCTGGTTGAGGGGTGAATCCTACGTAACAATGAGAATTCTCTTAAAAGAACTGAGTTATCTAAAAAACTCTCACACCCACACGATATTTATTCCTGCTGACCTACCTACAGACAACAAAAAACCCAATCCTTAAATTTGATAGGCACAACTAGATTCTTTGTACCTTTGCCTTTTAGGTCACTCCATCGCAGGTCCTTCCTTGAAACATTTCTGCTCGAGAGAAAGGACAATGAAGAAGTCTATTGGAGTTCGGTGCCTTTCGATGAAAATTCCACTAGATGTGAAATAGCTGAGTGTGTAAACTCTGAGATGAAAATTAGCTACTTAAAATGAATATAACCAATTCGTATATGCATTCACAAAAATCAGTTTTTGAATTTCCAAGGCAATCTGTTGAAATTTTACAATCAATTTTCAATCTCCAAGTCAATTTGCTCAAAACTTTACAATCAGTTTTTTCTAATCTAAATAACTCACCAACTTTTCCTGCGAAATTTCTCACCAACTTTTCCTGTGAAATTTCTCAATAAAACACTTAGAAATTTGCATATAGAGATAAACAAAGAACGCTCCCACTTTCTTATACACAAGACAAAATCACATACACATATGATATATCTATACATGTTTGTATGTACATTACAAGAGTCGAATCAAAGATCATCATGAAAAATTAGAAGTGGAAAATGTTGCAACTCGTGAAGGAAGAGAGCCATTGGAAATACATTGCAAATTTAAAAACAAGGAGAAATTACTCTTAGATCCCTCGCAAACAAATTTTAAACTCAAAAGGAATTTTGACAAATTTTAAATACTTAAGTCCACTAATTCTTTTCTTGTAGAAGTCCACGTTAGTTGCATAATAAGTGGACCTAATAGTAAATTTTCCTTAAATGTTTAAAAAATTTCAACAAGGAACCTAATGGTAAATTGCCTAAAACAATTCAGAATGAACAATAGGTTGATGGCAACGACAGGGAAGAAATCTGCTGACAGAAATTTGAAGAACTCGGTTTGTTCTCTTCAGATTAAACCCTACCCTAACAAACAGTCGATTGATGGTGTGTCTGTCATGATTAGGGTTCTGTTGTAATTCAGTTTTGACAGCTGCATTTGGTTGTTGGAGTTCAGTTTTCATTAGCTGTGTTAGTCGGTTGTTATAACCAAAGTAGTTAGGAGAATATACGGTTGTTTCAATTCGATTGGTTGGATTAGTTATTTAGTTAGAGCTGAAAGTATATAATCTCGTTGTACATCTCAGTTGAATCATGGAAGAAATAATATCCTATCTCCCTATATTCTAAAATCTGATTCTCTCTTCAATTCTTTCTATCTTCTTCTTCAGTCTATACATCTATATCTCATTTTCGTAATAAAAAATATAATTTGAAGTCAGTAGATCCTGACAAAGTGGTATCAGAGCAGAAACTGGGCAATTCCAAGAAAAAAAAATGGCTGAAACAAGATATGTTCATCTGGAGAAAAGCGTAGGAGTTGTTAATCAAAGACAAGATGCTATTGATGAGAGGTTGCAAGGTATGCAGATCACACTAGAGACTCTTATGAACAATATAACTGATCAATTTCACAAATTTGGTGAGAGGTTGGAGAAAGTAGAAGAAAAATTGGATGATCGAGGTAGAAGCATTCTTCGAACTCCTGTTGGTGCACCATTGCCAAATATGTGTGGGGAAAACTCTAAAAGAAGTGGAGGAAACAATCAATTTTTCTTTCAAGGATCTAAGGTTCCGAAGGTGGAATGTCCAAAGTTTGGAGGAACAGATCCAAAAGGATGGATCCAAAAACTATAGAGATACTTTATCTATAATCCCATTGTAGAAGAGCAGAAAATGTTATTTGCATCATTGCACTTGGAAGCCAGAGCAGAGAGGTGGTACCAATCTGAATTTGAAGGAAGTGGGAATATTACTTGGGATGAATTTGTTGGACAACTATGTGTGAGATTTGCGGAGGAAGGATTTGATGATGTGATAGCTGATTTCAACAAATTACAGCAGGAAGGCACAGTTGCTGAGTACCAGGCCAAATTTGAGGATCTGAAACCACTAATAAAAATCCAGGTTAGGGGCTTAACTGAGAATTACTTTGCCTCTAGCTTTTTAAGTGGATTAAAACATGAGATCAAATTAGCAGTTAAGATGTTAGAGCCTAAGACATTGCACCATGCCATAATTCTAGCCAAACTGAAGGAGTCAAGTATGGAACCTAAGAAAAATTCATCAAAATATACCTCTGCTTACAATCCATCCAGTACCAAAACAACTTACATTCCCAATTTCCACATTGCGGATAGGATGAACTACAAGTCACCAACAAGTGCCAATACATCCATGAGATCAACACCTAATCTACCACCTATTAAGAGGTTTACAGTTGCTGAGATGCAAATTAGGAGGGATAAAGGGTTGTTCTATTACTGTGATGAGCCCTATGTGTTTGGTCACAAATGCAAATCTATGAGCATTCATTTGATTGGAATGAAAGAGGAAGAAGCGTTAGAACCTGTGCTAAGGTTAGATAATAAACAAGGGGAAGAGCAAGACATGGCTGCTGGAATGTCCATTTCAATACAGGCTATGACAGGTTCACCTTCACACCAAACCATTCTGATTAGAGGTAAGGCAAGAGGAAAGGAACTAACCATCTTAGTTGATTTAGGAAGTTCCCATAACTTTTTGGATCCCCAAACTGCTAAATCTGTGGGATATAATATCGTGGCTGCATCTAGACTCTGGGTAACAGTAGCTGATGGGAGTAAGATCATCAGTGAAGCTAAATGCCCCGAGTTTAAATGGATCATGCAAGGTGAAGAATACTCCGCCAGTATGAGATTATTGACATTGGGAGGCTGTGATATTTTTTTGGGGGTGGAATGGTTAGAGGAATTGGGGGATGTTATCTTCAACTTCAAAAAACTCTCTGACGTTTAATAAAGGGAACAAACATATAGAACTTCAAGGCATTAGAAATGAAGGGAAGTTAAAGATTATGAGTGGGAAGGCATTTGGAAGGCTATGCAGGAAATTTAAGCATGGCATTGTTGGTCAACTATTTTCCTTATCAACTGAAAGAGAATATGCAACTATACCTAAACTCCTCTTGCCTGTGTTGGATGAATATAAAGATGTATTTGAAGAGACAGTGGGCTTACCACCAAGAAGAACTCATGATCATCGCATTCCTCTAAAAAAGAACAGTAACCATGTAAGTATAAAACCATATAGATACCCTTATATTCAAAATACAGAGATTGAGAAGTTGGTGAATGAGATGTTGAGCACAGGAATCATAAGACCCTCATGCAGTCCATTTGCTTCCCCAGTGCTGTTAGTTAAAAAGAAAGACAATTCTTGGAGAATGTGTATTGATTATAGGAAGTTGAATAGCATGACCATAAAGGATAAGTTCCATATTCCAGTCATTGAAGAGTTATTGGATGAGCTACAGGGGCTAACATTTTTTCTAAGTTGGATTTGAGGGCAGGCTATCATCAGATAAGGGTGTTTGAGCCTGACATTGAGATAACAGCCTTTAGAACCCATGAAGATCACTATGAGTTCTTGGTTATGCCCTTTGGGCTAACCAATGCACCAACATCATTTTAGTCACTCATGAACACTGTGTTTAAAGCTCAGTTGAGAAAGTTTATTTTAGTGTTCTTTGATGACATACTGGTTTATAGTTCATCTTTATATGATCATGTACATCACCTACAAGTAACTTTGGATATTCTAAGGAAACTCCAACTCTATGCTAAACGTAGCAAGTGTTCTTTTGGTTAGAAACAGTTGGAATACCTAGGGCATATCATATCTGGAAAAGGAGTGGCAGTAGATCAAGGTAAAATAGAAGCTATGAAAACTTGGCCTCTACCTAAGTCTCTCAAGTCTCTAAGAGGCTTCTTGGGGCTCACTGGTTATTATAGGAAGTTTGTGAGGAATTATGGCCTCATTAGTAGGCCTTTAACTCAAATGTTGAAGAAGGATCAGTTTAAGTGGTCACTTACAGTTATTGAGGCATTTGAACAGCTTAAGGAGGCTATGTCAACAACACCTATATTGGCCCTACTGAACTTCAGCAAACCTTTCATTGTAGAAACAGATGCAAGTGATGAGGGTATTGGTGCTGTTTTGATGCAGGACAATAGACCATTAGCTTATATCAGCAAGATGTTACCTATGAGAAAGAAAGGTCTGTCAACCTATGAGAAGGAGCTTTGGGCAATTGTGTTTGCAGTTGACAAATGGAGAACCTATCTTTATGGTCATCACTTCATCATCAAAATTGACCATCAGAGTTTAAAATATTTGTTGGAGCAAAGGTTGACATCCATGATACAGCAGAAATGGTTAACTAAGCTTTTGTGCCTTGACTATAAAATTGTGTATAAGAAGGGGGTTGAGAATAAGGTGGCTGATGCTTTATCAAGAAGAGGAGTGGAACATGCAGTTTGTTCTGCTATTTCTGAGTTGCAAGCTAGTTAGTTACAAGAGATACATGATAGCATGGAGGGGGACAACTTGGCTCAAGAGATTCTAGTTAAATTAGTCACTCAACTAGAGGAGGCAGTGGGTTATTCACTTCATCATGGCATATTGCGATTTCAAGGAAGGTTATATGTTGGATCAGCAGGGTTTCTAAGAGGACAGGTTATTGGTGCCTTGCAAAATACTTCAACTGGGGGTCATTCAGGCATTAGGGCTACTTTTAAGAGGGTGGAACAGTTGTTCTATTGGCCGGGATTGCAAAAAGATGTTCAAATGTTTGTGGCTGCTTGTGATGTTTGTCAACGAAATAAGGGGAGACTATTGCTTATCCTGGATTGTTGCATCCCCTTCCTATACCTACACAACCTTGGGAGGATATATCTATGGATTTTATAGATGGGCTCCCAAATTCTGAAGGAAAAACCTCTATTTTGGTGGTAGTGGATAGACTAACCAAGTATGCTCACTTCCTAGCTCTCACACACCCTTACACTGCTCAAACCATAGCTCAATTATTTTTTGAAAATGTACACAAATTACATGGCCTGCCTAAGTCACTTCTTTTAGATAGGGACCATATTTTCTTGAGTTCCTTCTGGACATCTCTCTTCAAACTCCTTAACACTCAATTGAAACATTCCACTTCTTACTATCCCCAAACTGATGGCCAAACGGAATGAGTGAATCAATGCTTAGAGAATTATTTGAGGTGTATATGTGGGGATCGACCCAAGAGGTGGGTGAAATGCTTGCCCATGGCCGAATGGTGGTATAACAGTTGCTACCACACATCACTGAAGTCCACTCCATTTGAGATGCTTTATGGTTACAAGCCTCCCTTGTTAGCTATACCCCAATAACCCTCTGCGAGGAACACGGACGTCCATGGGTTTATACAAGAAATAAGAGATGTTATACGACTTTTGCGGGAAAGGCTAGCTACTGCACAACAGCGCATGAAGTTTTTTGCTGATAGGCATCGAGTGATAGGTCCTTTGAAGTGGAAGATTGGGTTTACCTTACGCTTCAGCCTTATAGGCAGACTACTATCTTTATACGAAGGAATCAAAAGATTGCTCCTAAGTACTATGGGCCATTTAAAGTGACTGAAAAGATAGGATAAGTAGCCTACTGATTTGACCTGCCTACCACTGTAGCAATCCATGATGTATTTCACGTGTCAATGCTCAAGAAGAAGGTAGGAGATCGTGTTGTGGTCAATTCTTCATTGCCTCCAGTCAGTACTGAAGGGGTTTTTGTGGTGGAACCAATTGCTATATCGGACCGGCGTTTAATTCACCGAAATAATGCTCCAGTAGCTCAAGTTAAGGTTCAGTGGTACAATTCTTTAGAAGAGGATGCGACGTGGGAAGATTACGAAGATCTGCGTCAGAGATTTCCCCATTTTAATCCTTGAGGTCAAGGATTATTTGAAGGGGAGGGGAGTGTTATGATTAGGGTTCTGTTGTAATTCAGTTTTGACAGTTGTATTAGGTAGTTGGAGTTCAGTTTTCATTAGCTGTGTTAGTCGGTTGTTATAACCAAAGTAGTTAGGAGGATATCAAGTTGTTCCAATTCGATTGGTTAGATTAGTTAGTTAGTTAGAGCTGAAAGTATATAATCTCGTTGTACATCTCAGTTGAATCATGGAAGAAATAATATCCTATCTCCCTATATTCTAAAATCTGATTCTCTCTTCAATTCATTCTATCTTCTTCTTCAGTCTGTACATCTATATCTTATTTTCGTAATAAAAAATATAATCTGAAGTCAGTAGATCCTGACAGTGTCGGTAGAAGGTGGTGGAAGTTGAATGAAATCCTACTATGGTGGGTATTTTGGTCATAAATTTCTAACTAAAATGATCAAAGAACCTCTTCAAAAAATTGAACTCAAAGAAGTGCTCTTCTAAAAAAATTATGGGATTGGGCCTCAAAGTCCAAAGTTTTCACGGGTCACAACCACAATTTCCCTACCTTGTTTCTTTGTAAGTCTACCATGTCTGGATTTTCGTTATTCAAGATATTTTTCTTTTTGTTTTGTACCCTTAACCCCTCCCATTCCAAGAGAAATCATCATATATGACTAGAAGTGCCCCTCTCATGTAGTCTTTCAATTGTTCCTTAAATATTACTATAAAAATTCAGGTTTCTTAGTTACTTATTTTTTTCCTTTAATTTTATTTTTAATCTTCTTCACGTTTACCACAATTTTAAGATTTAGGTCATGAAGATTTATTATATTTCTCCAAATCTCTCCTATTTATTCCATATCTGTTCACTCATTACTCCCTTCGAATTCGTCCAAAACCCTCATCCCCTTCATGAACTAACCCCTATAGTCCTCTCTCACAGGAAGATCCACAAGTTTGTTTATGAATAAAGTTTCAGCCCCCAAAATAACCTCCTTTTGGTACATAAAATAGGTGGGCACCAGTCCAGGGCCTTTATACCAAATAGGCAAATTTTTTATAATGTGCTTATTAGATTTTAATATATTCATGCATTCAAACATAAAACAGGTGGGCAATAGGTCTATATGGCCTTAAAGCTTGACATGAGTAATGTTTATGATAGGCTGGCATGATTTTTCTTAAAAAACACACGTAAGTTGGGATTTTCTAATGTTTGAATTCAATGATTCAGAAAAGGTTTTCTTGTGAGATTTGAAATGAGTTGGATTTAGGGTTTCTATTCTCTCTCTCTCTCTCTCTCTCTCTCTCTCCTCTTATTTTCTCTCATGTTTGGACTAAGGCCAAAAGTCTCAAATGGCTGAGACTTGGTTTGTTTTTATAGTGGGTGAGCAAGGATCGAGTAACTGAGAGGAAATCCCATGACTGAGACTAGTTTTGACCGTTTGACTATCAATCTAATGGTTTATATGAAGCGGTGGGAATAGCCAACGTTGATTGTTCAAAATGGATACACTAGGATTGAGTCTAAACACTGCATGCTATTCGTTGATAACTTTGACTCAAGGGTTCTCAAAGAAACACAAGAATGTGAGAGGGAAGAAACACAAATTCCAACAATAATATACAAGTACGTGTTTGAACAATACAAGTTGTAAAAGGCGTACTAAGATAATTAAATTTCCACCCTTGAAGATTTTATTTGATCAGAAATAGAAGATTAAACACACACACGATTTTATCCTATTTAGTTAACAAGAATAATCAATAGCTGTGATTGATAAACACAAGGAAACATAAGTAAAAACCACACTCATAGAAAAGAGCATAAAAAGGGGTTATGTACAATCTGAACACCTCAACTAGCATACGCTATTTAAAAAAAATTAACACTCAGATTTTTTATACAAAGGGTTGGAAATTAACACTCTAGGTGATACGTATCACAAAGATGAAATCTCAAGATTCTACTAAAGAAAAGAAATTGAG
The DNA here is from genome assembly GCA_949130495.1 of Sambucus nigra. Taxonomy (NCBI): domain Eukaryota; kingdom Viridiplantae; phylum Streptophyta; class Magnoliopsida; order Dipsacales; family Adoxaceae; genus Sambucus; species Sambucus nigra. The sequence goes on along the minus strand of OX422214.1, from coordinate 212,775,188 downwards.
ATTCGACCAACGTGATTAAGCAGGAAGAGAGATAAAGAACATATCACTAATACGCAAAGGAATTCCCAAAAAATCAGATTAATCAAAATTATCAGACTTTGGATCTTTAAAATCTTTAAAATATCCGCAGATCAAGAGGGAATCTTGCTATATACACGAGCCAAGATCCTATGCACTTTTTTATTTGAAAATATGTACCCTTATTTCACAAAATGTGAAATATTTGAAAGTGAAAACCCCAATCAAGATCTCAACTAGATCTAGGTCTGAATATTTGAGTAAACTGAAATTAAAAAAGTTTTTTTTGGTTTAGAGTTTGAATACAACATATCAATTTGAAAATAACCAACCAAAACAAGATTTCTCGATCTCTAACTCTTTCTCTCTTTCTCTCCCCCTCTCTCTTCTCTTACTTCTCTAAGGTTTGGATGAAGTCCAAAAGTCTCAAATGGCTGAGACTTGGTGTGCTTATATAGTGGGTGAGGCAGGATCGAGAATCTCTACGGCAATCCTATGGCTGAGATTAGTTTTGATCTTTTCACTATCAATCTAATGGTTTATATGAAGCGATGGAAATAGCCAACTTCTATTGGTCAAAATGAATCCAATTGGATTGAGTCTAAACACATGCAGATCGTGATAACTCTGATCCAAGGGTCTCAAAGAATCACAAGTATGTAAGAGGGAAGAAACACAAAATAATATACAGGCATGTGTTGGAACAATACAGGCTTTAAAACGCATACTAAAATAATTAAATTTTCAACCTTGAAAATTTGATTTGATAAGAAGATAAGAAGATTATATGTTTACAAAAGAAGGTTAAACACACACACACACACACACACGATTTTATCCAATTTAGTTAAGATAAGAATCAATAGATGTGATTGATAAATACAAAGAAACAGATGTCAAAAACACACTCAGAAAAGGGTATAAAAAGGGGTTTTGCACAATCTAAACACATAAACTCGTATTCGCAATTTAAAAAAAATAACACTCAAATTTGCTATACAAACGGTTGGAAATAAATACTAAGTGATATGTATCACAGAGGTGAAATCTCAAGATTCTATTAAATAAAAGAAACTGAGATTCCACCAACGTGACTAAGTTGAAAGAGCGATAAAAAACATATCACGAATATGCAAAGGAATTTCCAAAATCAGGTGAATCAAAATTATCAACTTTCGATCTTTAAAATATTCGCAGATCGAGAGGGAATCTTGTTATATACACGAGCCAAGATCCTATGCACTTCCTTTATTTGAAAATATGTACGCTTATTTCAAAAATGTAAAATATTTGAAAGTGAAGTCCCCAATCAAGAACTCAACAAGTTCTAAGTCTGAATATTTGAGTAAACTGAAATCAGAAAAACTTTCTGGTTTAGGGTTGGAATACAACATATCAATTTGAAAATAACCAACCAAAACAAGATTTCATGAAAAAAGAAATCAAAACTAAGAACTATCTAAGTAATATGTATCAGAGAGATGAAATCTCAAGATTTTATGAAAGAAAGGAAAGTGAAATTCAACCAACGTGATTAAGTTGGAAGAGAGATAAAGAACATATAACTAATATGCAAAGGAATTTCCAAAATCAGGTTAATCAAAATTATCAAAAATTATCAGATATTAGATCTTTAAAATATTTGCAGATCAAGAGGGACTCTTGCTACATACACGAGCCAAGATCCTATGCACTTCCTTTATTTGCAAATATGTATGCTTATTTCACAAAATGTGAAATATTTAAAAGTGAAATCCCCAATCAAGAACTCAACTAGATCTAAGTCTGAATATTTGAGTAAACTGAAATTAGAAAAGGTTTTGCTGGTTTAAGGTTTGAATACAACATATCATTTTAAAAATAACCAACCAAAATATGATTTCATGAAAGAAAAAATCAAAACTAAAAACTATCTAAGCAATATGTATCACAGAGATTATATCTCAAGATTCTATGAAAGAAAAGAAACTGAAATTCAACCAACGTGATTAAGTTGGAAGAGAGATAAAGAACATATCACTAATATGCAAAAGAATTTCCAAAAAATCAGGTTAATAAAAAATATTTGAAAGTGAAATCCCCAATCAAGAACTCAACTAGATCTAAGTCTGAATATTCGAGTAAACTGAATCAGAAAAGGTTTTTTTACTGGTTTAGGGTTTGAAACAACATATCATTTTGAAAATAACCAAACAAAATATTATTTCACGAAAGAAAAAATCAAAACTAAAAAACTATCTAAGCAATATGTATCACATAGATGATATCTCAAGATTCGATGAAAATAAAATGAGATTCAACCAACGTGATTAAGTTTGAAGAGAAATAAAGAACTAAAGAGGATAAATTTCACAAATATCGAACTGATTCAGAAAAGGTTTTCTTGTGAGATTTGAAATGAGTTGGGTTTAGGGTTTCCACTCTCTCTCTTTCCTCTTATTTTCACTCATGTTTGGACGAAGGCCAAAAGTCTCAAATGGCTGAGACTTGGTTTGTTTTTATAGTGGGTGAGGAAGGATCGAGTAACTCAGAGGAAATCCCATGGCTGAGACTAGTTTTAACCGTTTGACTATCAATCTAATGGTTTATATGAAGCCGTGGCAATAGCCAAAGTTGATTGTTCAAAATGGATACACTAGGATTAAGTCTAAACACTGCATACAGGTCATTGATAACTTTGATTCAACGGTTCTCAAAGAAACACAAGAATGTGAGAGGTAAGAAACACAAATTCCACCAATAATATACAAGCCCGTGTTGGAACAATACAGGTTGTAAAACATGTACTAAAATAATTAAATTTCCACCCTTGAAGATTTGATTTGATCAGAAGATAAGAAGATTATATGTTTACAAAAGAAGATTAAACACACACACACACGATTTTATCCTATTTAGTTAAGATAAAAATCAAAAGATGTGATTCATAAATACAAGGAAACAGATGTAAAGAACACACTCAGAAAAGAGTATAAAAAGGGGTTTTGCACAATCTAAACACATAAACTCGCATTCGCAATTTAAAAAAAAATAACACTCAAATTTGCTATATAAACGGTTGGAAATAAACACTAAGTGATATGTATCACAGAGATGAAATCTCAAGATTCTATTAAATAAAAGAAACTGAGATTCCACCAACGTGACTAAGTTGAAAGAGCGATAAAAAACATATCACGACTATGCAAAGGAATTTCCAAAATCAGGTGAATCAAAATTATCAACTTTCGATCTTTAAAATATCCGCAGATCGAGAGGGAATCTTGCTATATACACGATCCAAGATCCTATGCACTTCCTTTATTTGAAAATATGTACGCTTATTTCAAAAATGTAAAATAATTGAAAGTGAAGTCCCCAATCAAGAACTCAACAAGTTCTAAGTCTGAATATTTGAGTAAACTGAAATCAGAAAAACTCTTTGGTTTAGGGTTGGAATACAACATATCAATTTGAAAATAAGCAACCAAAATAAGATTTCATGAAAAAAGAAATCAAAACTAAGAACTATCTAAGTAATATGTATCAGAGATATGAAATCTCAAGATTCTATGAAAGAAAGGAAAGTGAAATTCAACCAACGTGATTAAGTTGGAAGAGAGATAAAGAACATGTAACTAATATGCAAAGGAATTTCCAAAATCAGGTTAATCAAAATTATCAAAAATTATCAAACATTAGATCTTTAAAATATCTGCAGATCAAGAGGGACTCTTGCTATATACACGAGCCAAGATCCTATGCACTTCCTTTATTTGCAAATATGTATGCTTATTTCACAAAATGTGAAATATTTGAAAGTGAAATCCCCAATCAAGAACTCAACTAGATCTAAGTCTGAATATTTGAGTAAACTGAAATTAGAAAAGGTTTTGCTGGTTTAAGGTTTGAATACAACATATCATTTTGAAAATAACCAACCAAAATAAGATTTCATGAAAGAAAAAATCAAAACTAAAAACTATCTAAGCAATATGTATCACAGAGATTATATCTCAAGTAACTATGAAAGAAAAGAAACTGAAATTCAACCAACGTGATTAAGTTGGAAGAGAGATAAAGAACATATTACTAATATGCAAAAGAATTTCCAAAAAATCAGGTTAATAAAAAATATTTGAAAGTTAAATCCCCAATCAAGAACTCAACTAGATCTAAGTCTGAATATTCGAGTAAACTGAATCAGAAAAGGTTTTTTTACTGGTTTAGGGTTTGAATACAACATATCATTTTGAAAATAACGAAACAAAATATTATTTCACGAAAGAAAAAATAAAAACTAAAAACTATCTAAGCAATATGTATCACATAGATGATATCTCAAGATTCGATGAAAAGAAAATGAGATTCAACCAACGTGATTAAGTTGGAAGAGAAATAAAGAACTAAAGTGGATAAATTTCACAAATATCGAACTGATTCAGAAAAGGTTTTCTTGTGAGATTTGAAATGAGTTGGGTTTAGGGTTTCTACTCTCTCTCTTTCCTCTTATTTTCACTCATGTTTGGACGAAGGCCAAAAGTCTCAAATGGCTGAGACTTGGTTTGTTTTTATAGTGGGTGAGGAAGGATCGAGTAACTCAGAGGAAATCCTATGGCTGAGACTAGTTTTGACCGTTTGACTATCAATCTAATGGTTTATATGAAGCCGTGGAAATAGCCAACGTTGATTGTTCAAAATGGATACATTAGGATTAAGTATAAACACGCATGCAGATCATTGATAACTTTGATTCAACGGCTCTCAAAGAAACACAAGAATCTGAGAGGTAAGAAACACAAATTCCACCAATAATATACAAGCCCGTGTTGGAACAATACAGGTTGTAAAACGCGTACTAAAATAATTAAATTTCCACCCTTGAAGATTTGATTTGATCAGAAGATAAGAAGATTATATGTTTACAAAAGAAGATTAAACACACACACACACACACACACACGATTTTATCCTATTTAGTTAAGATAAAAATCAATAGATGTGATTGATAAATACAAGGAAACAGATGTAAAGAACACACTCAGAAAAGAGTATAAAAAGGAGTTTTGCACCATCTAAACACATCAACTCGCATTCGCAATTTAAAAAAAAAATAACACTCAAATTTGCTATACAAACGGTTGGAAATAAACACTAAGTGATATGTATCACAGAGATGAAATCTCAAGATTCTATTAAATAAAAGAAACTGAGATTCCACCAACGTGACTAAGTTGAAAGAGCGATAAAAAACATATCACGACTATGCAAAGGAATTTCCAAAATCAGGTGAATCAAAATTATCAACTTTCGATCTTTAAAATATCCGCAGATCGAGAGGGAATCTTGCTATATACACGAGCCAAGATCCTATGCACTTCCTTTATTTGAAAATATGTACGCTTATTTCACAAAATGTAAAATATTTGAAAGTGAAGTCCCCAATCAAGAACTCAACAAGTTCTAAGTCTGAATATTTGAGTAAACTGAAATCAGAAAAACTTTCTTGTTTAGGGTTGGAATACAACATATCAATTTGAAAATAACCAACCAAAATAAGATTTCATGAAAAAATAAATCAAAACTAAGAACTATCTAAGTAATATGTATCAGAGAGATGAAATCTCAAGATTCTATGAAAGAAAGGAAAGTGAAATTCAACCAACGTGATTAAGTTGGAAGAGAGATAAAGAACATATAACTAATATGCAAAGGAATTTCCAAAATCAGGTTAATCAAAATTATCAGACATTGGATCTTTAAAATATCTGCAGATCAAGAGGGACTCTTGCTATATACACGAGCCAAGATCCTATGCATTTCCTTTATTGGAAAATATGTATGCTTATTTCACAAAATGTGAAATATTTGAAAGTGAAATCCCCAATCAAGAACTCAACTAGATCTAAGTCTGAATATTTGAGTAAACTGAAATTAGAAAAGGTTTTGCTGGTTTAAGGTTTGAATACAACATATCATTTTGAAAATAACCAACCAAAATAAGATTTCATGAAAGAAAAAATCAAAACTAAAAACTATCTAAGCAATATGTTTCACAGAGATTATATCTCAAGTAACTATGAAAGAAAAGAAACTGAAATTCAACCAACGTGATTAAGTTGGAAGAGAGATAAAGAACATATTACTAATATGCAAAAGAATTTCCAAAAAATCAGGTTAATAAAAAATATTTGAAAGTTAAATCCCCAATCAAGAACTCAACTAGATCTAAGTCTGAATATTCGAGTAAACTGAATCAGAAAAGGTTTTTTTACTGGTTTAGGGTTTGAATACAACATATCATTTTGAAAATAACGAAACAAAATATTATTTCACGAAAGAAAAAATAAAAACTAAAAACTATCTAAGCAATATGTATCACATAGATGATATCTCAAGATTCGATGAAAAGAAAATGAGATTCAACCAACGTGATTAAGTTGGAAGAGAAATAAAGAACTAAAGTGGATAAATTTCACAAATATCGAACTGATTCAGAAAAGGTTTTCTTGTGAGATTTGAAATGAGTTGGGTTTAGGGTTTCTACTCTCTTTCTTTCCTCTTATTTTCACTCATGTTTGGACGAAGGCCAAAAGTCTCAAATGGCTGAGACTTGGTTTGTTTTTATAGTGGGTGAGGAAGGATCGAGTAACTCAGAGGAAATCCTATGGCTGAGACTAGTTTTGACCGTTTGACTATCAATCTAATGGTTTATATGAAGCCGTGGAAATAGCCAACGTTGATTGTTCAAAATGGATACATTAGGATTAAGTATAAACACGGCATGCAGATCATTGATATCTTTTATTCAACGGCTCTCAAAGAAACACAAGAATCTGAGAGGTAAGAAACACAAATTCCACCAATAATATACAAGCCCGTGTTGGAACAATACAGGTTGTAAAACGCGTACTAAAATAATTAAATTTCCACCCTTGAAGATTTGATTTGATCAGAAGATAAGAAGATTATATGTTTACAAAAGAAGATTAAACACACACACACACACGATTGTATCCTATTTAGTTATGATAAAAATCAATAGATGTGATTGATAAATACAAGGAAACAAATGTCAAGAACACACTCAGAAAAGAGTATAAAAAGGGGTTTTGCACAATCTAAACACATAAACTCGCATTCGCAATTTAAAAAAAATAACACTCAAATTTGCTATACAACGGTTGGAAATAAACACTAGGTGATATGTATCACAGAGATGACATCTCAAGATTCTATTAAATAAAAGAAACTGAGATTCCACCAACGTGACTAAGTTGAAAGAGCGATAAAAAACATATCACGACTATGCAAAGGAATTTCCAAAATCAGGTGAATCAGAATTATCAACTTTCAATCTTTAAAATATTCGCAGATCAAGAGGGAATCTTGCTATATACACGAGCCAAGATCCTATGCACTTCCTTTATTTGAAAATATGTACGCTTACTTCACAAAATGTAAAATATTTGACAGTGAAGTCCCCAATCAAGAACTCAACAAGTTCTAAGTCTGAATATTTGAGTAAACTGAAATCAGAAAAACTTTCTGGTTTAGGGTTGGAATACAACATATCAATTTAAAAATAACCAACCAAAACAAGATTTCAAGAAAATAGAAATCAAAACTAAGAACTATCTAAGTAATATGTATCAGAGAGATGAAATCTTAAGATTCTATGAAAGAAAGGAAAGTGAAATTCAACCAACGTGATTAAGTTGGAAGAGAGATAAAGAACATATAACTAATATGCAAAGGAATTTCCAAAATCAGGTTAATCAAAATTATCAAAAATTATCAGACATTGGATCTTTAAAATATCTGCAGATCAAGAGGGACTCTTGATATATACACGAGCCAAGATCATATGCACTTCCTTTATTTGCAAATATGTATGCTTATTTCACAAAATGTGAAATATTTGAATGTGAAATCCCCAATCAAGAACTCAACTAGATCTAAGCCTGAATATTTGAGTAAACTGAAATCAGAAAAGGTTTTGCTGGTTTAAGATTTAAATACAACATATCATTTTGAAAATAACCAACCAAAACAAGATTTCATGAAAGAAAAAATCAAAACTAAAAATTATCTAAGCAATATGTATCATAGAGATTATATCTCAAGAGTTTATGAAAGAAAAGAAACTGAAATTCAACCAACGTGATTAAGTTGGAAGAGTGATAAAGAACATATCACTAATATGCAAAAGAATTTCCAAAAAATCAGGTTAATAAAAAATATTTGAAAGTGAAATACCCAATCAAGAACTCAACTAGATCTAGGTCTAAATATTCGAGTAAACTGAAATCAGAAAAGGTTTTTTACTGGTTTAAGGTTTGAATACAACATATCATTTTGAAAATAACCAAACAAAATAATATTTCACGAAAGAAAAAATCAAAAATTAAAAACTATCTAAGCAATATGTATCACAGAGATGATATCTCAAGATTCGATGAAAAGAAAATGAGATTTAACCAACGTGATTAAGTTGGAAGAGAAATAAACAGGATAAATTTCACAAATCTCGAACTGATTCAGAAAAGGTTTTCTTGTGAGTTTTGAAATGAGTTGGGTTTAGGGTTTCTACTCTCTCTCTTTCCTCTTATTTTCACTCATGTTTGGACGAAGGCCAAAAGTCTCAAATGGCTGAGACTTGGTTTGTTTTTATAGTGGGTGAGGAAGGATCGAGTAACTCAGAGGAAATCCTATGGCTGAGACTAGTTTTGACCGTTTGACTATCAATCTAATGGTTTATATGAAGCGGTGGAAATATCCAACGTTGATTGTTCAAAATGGATACACTAGGATTAAGTTTAAACACTGCACGCAGTTCATTGATAACTTTGATTTAACGGTTCTCAAAGAAACACAAGAATGGGAGAGGAAGAAACACAAATTCCACCAATAATATACAACCCCGTGTTAGAACAATACAGATTGTAAAATGCGTACTAAAATAATTAAATTTCAACCCTTGAAGATTTGAATTGATCAGAACATAAGAAGATTATATGTTTACAAAAGAATACTAACACACACACACGGTTTAATCCTATTTAGTTAACAAGAATAATCAATAGCAGTGATTGATAAATACAAAGAAACAGGTGTAAAACCCACACTCACATAAAAGAGTATAAAAAGGGGTTTTGCATAATCTCTACACATCAACTCGCATTCGCTGTTTAAAAAAAAATCAATACTCAAATTTTTTATACAAAGGGTTGGAAATTAACACTGTAAGTGATACATATCACAAAGATGAAATCTCAAGATTCTATGAAAGAAAAGAAATTGAGATTCGACCAACGTGATTAAGTAGGAAGAGAGATAAAGAACATATCACTAATTTGCAAAGGAATTTCCAAAAAATCAGGTTAATCAAAATTATCAGACTTAAAATCTTTAAAATATCCGCAGATCAAGAGGGAATCTTGCTATATACACGAGCCAAGATCCTATGCACTTTCTTTATTTGAAAATATGTACCCTTGTTTCACAAAATGTAAAATATTTGAAAGTGAAATCCCCAATCAAGATCTCAACTAGATCTAAGTCTGAATATTTGAGTAAACTGAAATCAGAAAAGGTTTTTGTTGATTTAGAGTTTGAATACAACTTATCAATTTGAAAATAACCAACCGAAATAAGATTTCACGAAAAAAGATATCAAAACTAAGAACTATCTAAGTGATATGTATCACGGAGATGAAATATCAAGATTCTTTGAAAAGTAACTGAGATTTGACCAACGTGAATAAGTTGGAAGAGAGGTAAAGAACTAAAGAGGATAAACTTCACAATTCTCGAACTGATTTAGAAAAGGTTTTCTTGTGAGATTTGAAACGAGTTGGGTTTAGGGTTTATATTCTCTCTCTCTCTCTCTCTCTTCTCTTATTTCTCTCAGGTTTGGACAAAGGCCAAAAGTCTCAAATGGATAACACTTGGTGTGCTTATATAGTGGGTGAGGAAGGATCGAGAATATCTACGGCAATCCTATGGCTGAGATTAGTTTTAATCGGTTGACTATCAATCTAATGGTTTATATAAAGCGGTGGAAATAGCCAACGTTAATTGGTCAAAATGAATCCAATTGGATTGAGTCTAAACACATGTAGATCGTGATAACTCTGATCCAAGGGTTCTCAAAGAAACACAAGTATATGAGAGGGAAGAAACACAAAATCCACCAATAAAAAACAGGTATGTGTTGGAACAATACATGCTTTAAAATGTATACTAAAATAATTAAATTTCCACCCTCGAAGATTTGATTTGATAAGAAGATAAAAAGATTATATGTTTACAAAAGAAGATTAAACACACACGCGATTTTATCCCATTTGGTTAATGAGAAAAATCAATAGCTTTGATTGATAAATACAAAGAAACAGCTGTAAAAAACACACTCAGAAAAGAGTCTAAAAGGGGTTTTGCACAATCTAAACACATCAACTCGCATCTGCAATTTAAAAGAAATAACACTCAAATTTGCTATACAAACGGTTGGAAATAAACATTAAGTGATACCTATAACAGAGATGAAATCTCAAGATTCTATTAAATAAAAGAAACTGAGATTCCAATAACGTGATTAAGTTGGAAGAGCGATAAAGAACATATCACGAATATGCAAAGGAATTTCCAAAATCAGTTTAATCAAAATTATCAGACTTTGGATATTTAAAATATCCGCAGATCGAGAGGGAATCTTGCTATAAACACGAGCCAAGATCCTATGCATTTCCTTTATTTGAAAATATGTATGCTTATTTCACAAAATGTAAAATATTTGAAAGTGAAATCCGCAATCAAGAACTCAACTAGATCTAAGTCTGAATATTTGAGTAAACTGAAATCAAAAAATATTTTTCTCGTTTAGGGTTGGAATACAACATATCAATTTGAAAATAACCAACCAAAACAAGATTTCACAAAAAAAGATTTCAAAACTAAGAACTATCCAAGTAATATGTATCAGAGAGGTGAAATCTCAAGATTCTATGAAAGAAAAGAAACTGAAATTCAACCAACGTGATTAAGTTGGAAGAGAGATAAAGAACATATCACTAATATACAAAGGAATTTCCAAAATCAGGTTAATAAAAATTATCAGACTTTGGATCTTTAAAATATCCGCAGATCGAGAGAGAATTTGGCTATATACACGAGCCAAGATCCTATGCACTTACTTTATTTGAAACTATGTACGCTTATTTCACAAAATGTGAAATATTTGAAAGTGAAATCCCCAATCAAGAACTCAACTAGATCTAAGTCTGAATATAGTTGAGTAAACTGAAATCAGAAGAGTTTGCTATTTTAAGGTTTGAATACAACATATCATTTTGAAAATAACCAAACAAAACAAGATTTCACGAAAGAAGAAATCAAAACTAAAAACTATATAAGCAATATGTACCACAGAGATGATATCTCAACATTCGATGAAAAGAAAATGAGATTCAACCAAGGTGATTAAGTTGGAAGAGAAATAAAGAACTAAAGAGGATAAATTTCACAAATCTCGAACTGATTCAGAAAAGGTTTTCTTGTGAGATTTGAAATGACTTGGGTTTAAGGTTTCTATTCTCTCTCTCTCTCTTTCTCTTTCTCTCCCTATCCTTTTATTTTCTATCATGTTTGGATGAAGGCCAAAAGTCTCAAATGGGTGAGACTTGGTTTATTTTTATAGTGGGTGAGGAAGGATCGAGTAACTCAGAGGAAACCATATGGCTGAGACTAGTTTTGACCCTTTGACTATTAATCTAATGGTTTATATGAAGCGGTGGAAATAGCCAACGTTGATTGTTCAAAATGGAAACACTAGGATTGAGTCTAAACACTGCATGCAGATCGTTGATAACTTTGATCCAAGGGTTCTCAAAGAAACACAATAATGTGAGAGGGAAGAAATACAAAATAATATACAGGCATGTGTTGGAACAATACAGGCTTTAAAACCAATACTAAAATAATTAAATTTTCACCCTTGAAGATTTGATTTGATAAGAAGACACGAAGATTATATGTTAACAATAGAAGATTAAACACACATATGATTTTATCCTATTTAGTTAACAAGAATAATGAATATCTTTGATTGATAATCACAAGGAAACATAAAGTAAAAATCACACTCACAAAAAAGAGCATAAAAAGGGGTTCTGTACAATCTGAACACATCAACTCGCATACGCTATTTAAAAAAAAATCAATATTCAGATTTTTTATACAAAGGGGTGGAAATTAACACTGTAAGTGATACATATCACAAAGATGAAATCTCAAGATTCTATGAAAGAAAAGAAATTGAGATTCAACCAGCGTGATTAAGTAGGAAGAGAGATAAAGAACATATCACTAATTTGCAAAGGAATTTCCAAAAAATCAGGTTAATCAAAATTATCAGACTTAAAATCTTTAAAATATTCGCAGATCAAGAGGGAATCTTGCTATATACACGAGCCAAGATCCTATGCACTTTCTTTATTTGAAAATATGTACCCTTATTTCACAAAATGTAAAATATTTGAAAGTGAAATCCCCAATCATGATCTCAACTAGATCTAAGTCTGAATATTTGAGTAAACTGAAATCAGAAAAGGGTTTTGTTGGTTTAGAGTTTGAATACAACTTATCAATTTGAAAATAACCAACCAAAACAAGATTTCACGAAAAAAGATATCAAAACTAAGAACTATCTAAGTGATATGTATCACAGAGATGAAATCTCAAGATTCTATGAAAAGAAACTGAGATTTGACTAACGTGATTAAGTTGGAAGAGAGATAAAAAACTAAAGAGGATAAACTTTACAATTCTCGAACTGATTCAGAAAAGGTTTTCTTGTGAGATTTGAAATTAGTTAGGTTTAGGGTTTATATTCTCTCTCTAACTCTTTCTCTCTCTCTCTTCTATTATTTCGCTCAGGTTTGGACGAAGGCCAAAAGTTTCAAATGGCTGAGACTTGGTGTGCTTATATAGTGGGTGATGAAGGATCGAGCATCTCTACGGCAATCTTATGGCTGAGATTAGTTTTGATCATTTCACTATCAATCTAATGGTTTATATGAAGTGGTAGAATAGTAAACGTTGATTGGTCAAAATGAATCCAATTGGACCGAGTCTAAACACATGGGGTTCTTAAAGAATATTAAGTATGTGAAAGGGAATAAACACAAAATAATATACATGCATGTGTTGGAACAATACATGCTTTAAAATGCATACTAAAATAATTAAATTTCCACCCTTGAAGATTTGATTTGATAAGAAGATTATATGTTTACAAAGAATTTTAAACACACACACGGTTTTATCCTATTTAGTTAACGAGAAAAATCAATAGATGTGATTGATAAATACAAAGAAACAGATGTAAAAAACAAACTTAGAAAAGGGTATAAAAAGGGGTTTTGCACAATCTAAACACATCAACTCGCATCCGCAAGTTTAAAAAAAATAACACTCAAATTTGCTATAAAAACGGTTGGAAATAAACACTAAGTGATATGTATCGCAGAGATGAAATCTCAAGATTTTATTAAATAAAAGAAACTGAGATTCCACCAACGTGATTAAGTTGGAAGAGCGATAAAGAACATATCACGAATATGCAAAAGGAGTTTCCAAAATCAGGTTAATCAAAATTATCAGACTTTGGATCTTTAAAATATTTGCAGATCGAGAGGGAATCTTGCTATATACACGAGCCAAGATCCTATGCACTTCCTTTATTTGGAAATATGTACGCTTATTTCACAAAATGTAAAATATTTCAAAGGGAAAACTCTAATCAAGAACTCGATTAGTTTTAAGTCTGAATATTTTAGTAAACTGAAATCAGAAAAATCTTTTCTCGTTTAGGGTTGGAATACAACATATCAATTTGAAAATAACCAACCAAAACAAGATTTCATGAAAAAAGAAATCAAAACTAAGAACTATCTAAGTAATATGGTATCAGAGAAATGAAATCTCAAGATTCTATGAATGAAAAGAAACCGAAATTCAACCAGCGTGATTAAGTAGGAAGAGAGATAAAGAACATATCACTAATTTGCAAAGGAATTTCCAAAAAATCAGGTTAATCAAAATTATCAGACTTAAAATCTTTAAAATATCCGCAGATCAAGAGGTAATCTTGCTATATACACGAGCCAAGATCCTATGCACTTTCTTTATTTGAAAATATGTACCCTTATTTCACAAAATGTAAAATATTTGAAAGTGATATCCCCAATCATGATCTCAACTAGATCTAAGTATGAATATTTGATTAAACTAAAATTAGAAAAGGTTTTGCCGGTTTAGGGTTTGAATACAATATATCATTTTGAAAATAGCCAAACAAAACAATATTTCACGAAAGAAGAAATCAAAACTAAAAACTATCTAAGCAATATGTATCAGACAGATGATATCTCAAAATTCTATGAAAGAAAAGAAACTGAAATTCAACCAGCGTGATTAAGTTGGAAGGGAGATAAAGAACATATCACTAATATGCAAAGGAATTTCCAAAAAATCAGGTTAATCAAAATTATTCGAATTTGGATCTTTAAATTATCCGCAAATCAAGAGGGAATCTTGCTTTATACACGAGCCAAGATCCTATGCACTTTCTTTATTTGAAAATATGTACCTTTATATCACAAAATGTGAAATATTTGAAAGTGAAATCTCCAATTAAGATCTCAACTAGATCTAAGTCTGAATATTTGAGTAAACTGAAATCAGAAAATCTGGTTTAGGGTTGGAATACAACATATAAATTTGAAAATAACCAACCAAAACAAGATTTCAGGAAAAAAGAAATCAAAACTAAGAACTATCGAAGTAATATGTATCATAGAGATGAAATATCCAGATTCTATGAAAGAAAAGAAACTGAAATTCAACCAACGTGATTAAGTAGGAAGAGAGATAAATAATATATCACTAATATGCAAAGGAATTTCTAAAATTAGGTTAATCAAAATTATCAGACTTTGGATCTTTAAAATATCCGCAGATCAAGAGGGAATCTTGCTATATACACGAGCCAAGATCCTATGCACTTACTTTAATTGAAAATATGTTCGCTTATTTCACAAAATGTGCAACATTTGAAAGTGAAATCCCCGGTCAAGAACTCAACTAGATCTAAGTCTGAATATTTGAGTAAACTGAAATCAAAAAAGGTTTTTGCTGGTTTAGGGTTTGAATACAACATATCATTTTGAAAATAATCAAACAAAACAAGATTTCACGAAAGAAGAAATCAAAACTAAAAACTATATAAGCAATATGTATCACAGAGATGATATCTCAAGTTTCGATGAAAAGAAAATGAGATTCAACCAACGTGATTAAGTTGGAAGAGAAATAAAGAACTAAAGAGGATAAATTTCACAAATCAAAAGGTTTTCTTGTGAGATTTGAAATGAGTTGGGTTTAGGGTTTCTACTCTCTCTCTCTATCTCCCCTCTTATTTTCTCTCATGTTTGGACGAAGGCCAAAAGCGTCAAATGGCTAAGACTTAGTTTGTTTTTATAGTGGGTGAGGAAGGATCGAGTAACTCAGAGGAAATCCTATGGCTGAGACTAGTTTTGACCGTTTGACTATCATTCTAATGGTTTATATGAAGCGGTGGAAATAGCCAATGTTGGTTGTTCAAAATGGATACACTAGGATCGAGTCTAAACACTGCATGAAGATCGTTGATAACTTTGATTCAAGGGTTCTCAAAGAAACACAAGAATGTGAGAGGGAAGAAACACAAATTTCACCAATAATATACAAGCACGTGTTGGAACAATACAGGTTGTAAAACGCGTACTAAAATAATTATATTTCTACCCTTGAAGATTTAATTTGATCAGAAAATAAGAAAATTATATGTTTACAAAAGAAGATCAACACACACACACAGTTTTATCCTATTTAGTTAACGAGAATAATCAATAGCTGTGATTGATAAATACAAAGAAACAGGTGTAAAATCCACACTCACAGAAAAGTGTATAAAAAGGGGTTTTGCACAATCTCAATAAATCAACTCACATCCGCTGTTTAAAAAAAATTAACACTCACATTTTTAGAGTTAAGATCTGTTTACTTTTAACCCAAGATAAAGTTACACATGTAGTTAAAAAATCTTAATCACAGTTTTCAACCCTTTGTATTAAAAACATATCTGAAAAATTTATAAAATCGAAACACGTCGTTTTTATGATATTTAAACAATAGCGAGTGTAGTTTTCTTTTTAACAATGTTTAGCCAAACAGTGGAAGCACAAAGTTTAAAACAGATCTAAGCTATATAACAAAATTTATTAGATCTGATCTACATACGAGACTACTTATTTAAACAAGATAAAAGAAAGATGTAACAGAACTGGACAACGAGAATAACTAGCGACTGATTTTAGGGATCTTCAAACAAAATAACTAAATTTTTCATTTTAAACAAAACACAAAGAGATTTTGGTTCATACCTTTTTTAAAATTCAAACTAGTAAGCCGATTTAGATCTAAAACAACACACGGTACCAAAGGAAAATAAAGTCGTATATATGTATATATAAGTACATATCGTGTGTGTGTGTGTGTGTGTGTGTGTATATATATATATATATTGATAGATATATAGGTAGATAGAGAGAGAGATGGAAAAATTTATCACAGTGAAATCCTTATTGCTAACAGCCAAGACTCCAAACGTGTCCAACAGGAGATCAAAACCAAGAAACTCGTCCGAGTATAAAACAAGGCCAAATGATTTCACAGTCCCAAAACAGCAAAGCTTCCTCAACCAAGTAAGGCCAACAATGAACTAGCTCAAAATTCAGACGCCCCAAAGGAGATTAACAAACTCTCCACCCAAACCTCTCACACTGGATGTAGGAAAGATATAATCTCAAAAAAACATTCAAGTTCATGAGTAAGATTAGAGAGAGAAAATCGAGGGAAAAAAGGGGCATAATTTTGCCTATTTTTTGCTATATCAAAACACTAAAAAATCAAACCCCATCGCTTACTATTCATAGGGAGAGTGAGAGAACCTTCGAGATGAGGCCCGGTCAAAGTGAAAGACCCAACAAAATTAAGGCCTCGTTTGATATGCCGTATAAGGGGTCCGGATTGGATAAAATAAGAGTCAGATTGGATAGGATAAGGATGCATCGTACAAGGCTTATTCCAATACTGCGTTTGGAACAGTTCCGAATAAAAAGATGGAATGGGATTGAAATGCTCCGGATATGATTAATTTATCTCCAATTTTCCAAAAATACCCTTCTTTTGTATTTAATAATCAAAAAATACAAACATATATTGTTATCACATATTTTAACTCAATAACATAATATTTAATTCCACGTGGGATGTTAAAAAATAATATTATGAGATGAAAATATGTATTTGTATTTGTATTTATAATTTGTACACACTCAACCACTAGTAATCACTTACATGCATACAAAATTCATCTATTCACAAACTAGCCGTCAGAAACAATGAGATAGTAAACTGGTTGCTTACTATCTTCTCCCTCGATTCAAAACAAATCAGTTGCAGAAAATTGCTTGAAGTCACTACTGAATAACATCGATTTTACCCAAAATAGTCGTCGAAAACATACAAAAACAAATAAATTGAATTGTGCACAGATTTCAACTTGTTTAGCATATAGGTTAATAATATAATAAAAAAAATATGTGTGACAAAATATTAGCGGTGAATTAACAACACATAACTTTCAACTTGTCTAGTAGGTGAGTTAACATAATATTTGCATCGATTCAAACAAACATAGTAGTTCATGATAAAGCAATAAATAAATGAGGAGGTTACCTACCGTGATGAAAAATATGAATGGAGAGTTATGTGAATCAAATGGATCGCCGACTGCTATTTAATACTTGAGATAGTGCAAGTTGCGTGAGTTTTTTTATAACTTAATAAGGGTTTTAATCAAATTTTGACACCGTATAATTTTATACGACCTTGGAGGTGAGATTTTTTTATCCCACTCTTTGTGGGATAAGGAGCTCACTTTTGATAACTTATTTCATCTCATATCCCATCCTAAATTACACCAAACATTGGATAGGATAATTTTATCCAATACGAACCTCTTATACGGTGCATCAAACGAGGTGTAAGGGTATAAGCGTACAATCGCATAGGCGGCTGGGATTAAAATAGGCAAGGCAGAAAAATAGGGACACAAGCATCAAAAACCAAGGGAGAGAACGGGCTATAAAGGTAAAAGCAATCCAACGGACGAGTAAGGATTTGACCAATCCACACGGGGTATATCCTGGTACACTACACCCCTTCATCCTATCAGACAACACGGCTACCCAAGGATCGACCAAAAGAAACACACATTGGCACCATCTGAGCCCTTAAAAGGAACACACGAAATCACAGCCTTTCATTATGGTCTAAACACTTTGATTAAACAAAACTGATTATTGTCTAATTAGAGAAATGTTTAAACAAAACAAAAAAAAAATAAAGTTCAACAAATACATAAAAATATACATGACGTATTTTAAAATACTTAAGTGAGAATAAAAAATAATTTTAAGTAAAAAACTAAAATCATTTTTAAATAAATGATTTAATATGAATAAGAATGTCTAAATGAAAAATAGACCTCAAAGGGCACAAAATGTTGTAACAAAAAAAAAAAAAAGTCTGGAAATTGAGACAAACAAGCAAGGACACCTTCAACAATTTTTTTTTTATCTCTCACATAAAACCCTCGACAATGTGTATTGCTCGAATTACATGGACCTCCCCTCTCGCTTAATTCGAGTCCCACACCTAAATATAATTCACGTTAAGCTTGTGCCACATATACTGAAGCTCGAATTTGACTCAAATCCAAAAATTATTATTAAAATCGAGTTCGAGCCAGCCCAATATCGCATCCAAGGATGTAATATAATGCAAGTCGGGCTTGAGCCTGCGCTCTTAATTTTATTTCTAGTCGAGCTCGAGTTTAAAAAAAGAGACTTCAATTCGGGCAGACTAGCATAGCTCACTCATCCCGATTTACTGGCTATATTAGTTAAGCTTTCATGTCTACATGTGATCCATATAAAGTAATTAAGAATGGGATAACCACATCTTTCATCTCACCCTATTTTTAGGTGTGTACATGGGTAGGAGTTGTTTGATTTATAGATAAATTAGAATCAAAATCAATTGCGATTGTTTCTATGTTTTTGCAATTGCAACTTATGTGGAATCAAACTTACCTAACCCACTGGATCTCAAGTTGATTATATTTAATATTCGATTCTACGTATTTTTTTAGCAAACAAAATTAAATAAAGCAAATAATCTGGTTTGGAATTGATTAACAAACATAAAATGGTTAAATTATCATTTTCAAAACGTAAAGGTCAAACTTATAATACACTAGAAAGTAATAAATAAATATTCAACTATCAAAAATAGCTTTATGAAAGTAAAATAGTATCAATGCCACGTGATTATAACTTATAAGAGCTTCAACTACGTCTTAACATGTCAAAACATAAAAGAAGAATAGTTTAAAATGAACAACAAAATAAATGTGAAACGTGTGCCTTCCGATGGTTAAATGGTAATTTCTTTACGACGTTCCATCATCGATTTGGTCTGGTTTGACTATTGTTCCTTTATCGATTTTATGGTTCGTGAAACCAGAACCGTAATTGAACCACTAGGACCCATGATAAATGTTCGAACGACACAAGCAACTCAAAATTTTATCCTTTTTACAAATCCAGCTTAATTACTTGATAAATATTACGCATCTGCTTATTAAATTTAAAATAAAACCTTACAATCTTTTTATTAAAAACCCAAATTAATTCCCGATTAAGATTTTATTAATAAAACAAGGATAATTTCTTAAAACCCCTAATTCTAAAAAAATTATTTCTCACCAAATTACTAAAAATCGGTAATTAAAACACGGGGTGTTACATACTTCCCCACTAGCAAAGGAATTTTGCACTCGAAATTCGACGAAAACCCAAACGTACAAAACAAAATAAGGCTTATATGTGCCTACCCATAAAGTGCAATAATCAGGAGCCCATAGATTCAATGCTAGCCGCACCAAATCCCACGATCAAAATATAATATATATATATCGCCTATATATACATAGCTATGAAAATAATGGCATACTACGCGCTCTCGCGAATCATTACTCGATTTTATCTTCAAAAGTCAAACAAACTCTAAAGTCCTCAAATTCTTCATATCGCCAAAATCAATATTACCAATAACCAAATCTTGCACTAACAACATCCAAAGTAACTTCTCAATTAAAAAAAAAATTAGCTCTAAAGATATTCGCATATAAATTACTAATTATAACCTCAACTATCACAATGTCCTCAACACAAAACTCCAAATCATCCGAACGCTAAATTACTCTAATCAACTCACATCACCAAAACTAATTCTCACGTCGCCTATCGCCTATACTAACAATATCCAACAAAGTTCTCATCCCCCACAATTGCCAACAAGTTTTCTCTCATTATTACTTCTGATCATCCGTGCTTACTAGATCCTTATCATCGACAACATATATCCCCAAACACGCACTGCTAACACGTATGCTAGAACCACTATATTAAAGAATACGAGTCAACAAAGGGAATCAACCATCGGTAACGCAAAAGCTAAACAGGCTCATAACCTACGAAACCTAAGACAATGCACGGATACCATCTGTCACACCCCGCCTAATTCTGGAGTAGGCCGCCCCCAAACCTAAGTCGGGTGCGAGTAAATAAATACCATTCTTAGTATGAGACAGATATGAGACATAAAAAAATCATCCATAAGATCCATAATTGATTCAAGCCCAAATAATATAACAGTTGGACGATAAAAGATCCATCGCATGCTAAACTTTGAATATCTCAAATCTCCAATAATATATCTAAATAAAATCTAACAACGAATATATGAAAGAAACCGTACAACTGTGGAACCGAATGGCCCACCAAAACTATGACCAGAGTCTCAATACAAATGCGAAGGAATGGAAAACTATTATACGCTACTAAACTCAACTGAAACACTCCAGCTGTACCTCCAAGAAAATCTCCAATATCCTGTGCAACAATCCAGCACTAAAATTTGAAAATATTAATCAAGGCACAAGGTCAGACCCCGAGCATGAATACACACTACTCCCCTCATATAGGGTCCGTGAACCCAGATAATAGCATTATACGCAATAAATATCACAATAGAGTATTTTAATTAAACAAATAATCAAATGCGATAAATATAAATCACTAACTACCCAAGAAATCCCCATTTTAGAAGAACACACCAATATGATTTCAAATCCCCAAATCCCGCGAAGTTAATTTTATTTAATTAACCCAATTACCAATTTCTCAAATATTTTTGTTCTTACTTCAATAATTATTAGGTATGGCGGTCCTCCCGCCTCGGGTGATAATTCACTAATATTCATTATGGCGGTCCTCCCGCCACGGGTGATTTCTCCACTTAAAACACATCCCCTCGTTAAAACGCCGGCTGACCCGTTTAAACTGTCAGCCCTCGCTGATTGACAAGGTTCCACACACGATACGACATAAAATGTCGTCTGACCCATTTAAACTGTCGGCCCTCGCTGATTATGTCGCCAATATCTTTTAATACCTGTCTTATCATCTTAGGTATTACTTCTCAAATTTCTTAATTCACAATTTCAAATTATCCCACCCTTTTTATTGATGTGTAATCCAAAAAATTCCCCATAGTCCCATATATAAGGGTCCCCAAGTTATCAAAACGTCATAACCTATGTATATGATGAGTTTCTAACTTAAAAGTCTACCTAGCCTCATGCCTAGGCTAGCACAATGACGCCAATGTTCCGAAAATCAGCCCACCCCCAAAATGATAAAACATCGATAATTTACCCTCGTTAGTCCCATACCTAGAAGGGGTAAATCATCTAAAGGCCTACATATTTTTCCCATACATATAGGGCATCCTAAAATATAGGGAGAGCAACAATACCCAAAAATCGTCGTCAGAAAGGCAATAATATAAATCACACAACAAGCAATATAATCATGTTGCAAAACCACACATAATAGTCCAATTCAATTTAAATCTTAATTACACCAAAATTAATCCCAATTAATCATTTTAATTTAAAGAACACTGATTTTCCATCATTAAAAGCCATTTTTCAACTATCATTATTTATACGCAATTTATATAAATTATACGCCCGCAGTTCCCTTTTTATTTCCAAGACCAAGGTTTTTCTACATGCAACCTACACCCACAAAGCCAAAAGTCCACTCATGCTACCTACGTACTCAAGGGTAATGTAAATCATTCATGTTAAAAGATTTTATAAAAACATCCCCAATTGTTATGTGACCACTTTCTCTAATTAATTTCTAATTGGTTTTAAGAAAAGGCATGAGATTATTATTTAGGCAACACTTAAAATGCATAATACTAAAGGAAAGGAATAGAGTATTCATGCATGTGATTAAATTGAAACAAAGTTTGAATGGTTGGACTCGTCTTGAGAAAACACCAAATGATTATTCACTTCTTAAGTTAAAGGTTGGGGCTATGGGTTGAGTATAAGAGGCAAAGAGGTTTGGGAGAGCTTTTTAGAGAAGACTTGAGAGAAAAAAATGGTTTTAAGAGTCCCGACGCCAGAACAGCTTGCTATTTAAATCATTTAAGAGTTGTAAACAAATTGGAGTCTCAACCAAGCCACCGCCTTAATGTCGTTCGAGCGACGACACGTGTCGTACGAACGACATGCCATGTCGTTCGAACGACACAAGCAACTCAAAATTTTATCCTTTTTACAAATCCAGCTTAATTACTTGATAAATATTACGCATCTGCTTATTAAATTTAAAATAAAACCTTACAATCTTTTTATTAAAAACCCAAATTAATTCCCGATTAAGATTTTATTAATAAAACAAGGATAATTTCTTAAAGCCCCTAATTCCAAAAAAATTATTTCTCACCAAATTACTAAAAATCAGTAATTAAAACACAGGGTGTTACATACTTTCCCACTAGCAAAGGAATTTTGCCCTCGAAATTCGACGAAAACCCAAATGCACAAAACAAAATACGGCTTATATGTGCCTACCCGTAAAGTGCTATAATCGGGCGCCCATACACCCAATCCTAGCCGCACCAAATCCCACGATCAAAATATAGTATATATATCGCCTATATATACATAGTTATGAAAATAATGGCGTACTACGCGCTCTCGCGAATCACCACTCGATTCTATATTCAAAAGTCAAACAAACTCAAAAGTCCTCAGATTTTTCATATCGCCAAAATATATACTACCAATAACCACATTTTGCACTAACAACATCCAAAGTAACTTCTCAATTAAAAAAAATAGCACTAAAGATATTCACATATAGATTAGTAATTCTAACCTCAACTATCACAATGTCCTCAACACAAAACTTCAAGTCATCTGAACACTAAATTACTTTTATCAACTCACATCCCCAAAAATAATTCTCACGTCGCCTATCGCTTGTGCTAATAATATCCAAAAAAGTTCTCATCTCCCACAATTGCCAACAAGTTTTCTCTCATTATTACTTCTAATCATCCATGCTTACAAGATCCTTATCATCGACAGCATATCTCCCCAAACACTGCTAACACGTACGCTAGAACCACTATCTTAAAGAATACGTGTTAATAAAGAGAATCAACGAATCGGTAACGCGAAAGCTAAACAGACTCATAACCTACGAGACTTAAGACCATGCGTGAATACCATTTGTCACACCCCGCCTAATTCTGGAGTCGACCGCCCCCAAACCTAAGTCGTGTGTGTGTAAATAAATAACATTCTTAGTATGAGACAAATATGAGACATTAAAAAAATTCATCCATAAGATCCATAATTGATTCAATCCTAAATAATAATAACAGCTTAACGATAAAAGATCCATCACATGCTAAACTTTGAATATCTCAAATCTCCAATAATATATCTGAATAAAATCTGACAACGAATATATGAAAGAAACCGTATAACTGTAAAACCGAATGGCCCACCAAAACTATGACCTGGGTCTCAGTACAAATACGAAGTAATGGAAAACTATTCTACGCTACTAAGCTCAACTAAAAAACTCCAGATGTACCTTTAAGAAAATCTCCAAAATCCTGTGCAACAACTCCAGCACTAAAATCTGAAAATATTAATCAACGCACGAAGTCAGAGCCCCAAGCATAAATACACACTACTCCCCTCAAATAGGTCCGTGAACCCAGACAATAGCATTATAGCAATAAATATCATAATAGAGTATTTTAATTGAACGCGATAAATATAAATCACTAACTACCCGAGAGATCCCCATTTTAGAAGAACACACTAATATGATTTTAAACCCCCAAATCCCGCGGAGTTAATTTTATTTAATTAACCCAGTCACTATATTCTTAAATATTTATGTTCTTACTTCAATAATTATTAGGTATGACGGTCCTCCCGCCTCGAGTGATAATTCATTAATATTCATTATGGAGGTCCTCCCGCCACGGGTGATTTATCCACTTGAAACACATTCCCTCGTCAAAACGCCAGCTGGCCCGTTTAAACTGTCGGCCCTCGCTGATTGACAAGGTTCCACACATGACACGATATAAAATATCGGCTGACCCGTTTAAGCTATCGACCCTCGCTAATTATGTCGCAAATATCTTTTAATACCCGTCTTATCATATTAGGTATTACTTCTCAAATTTCTTAATTCACAATTTCAAATTACCCCTCCCTTTTTATTGATGTGTAATCCACAAAATGACCCTTAGTCCCATATATAAGGGTCTCCAAGTTATCAAAACGTCCTACCCTATATATAGGATGAATTTCTAACTTAAAACTCTACCTAGCCTCATGCTTAGGCTAGCACAATGACGCTAAAGTTCCAAAAATTAGCCCACGCCTAATATGATAAACCCGCGATAATTTACCCTCGCTAGTCCCATACCTAGAAGGCGTAAATCATCCAAAGGCCTACGCATTAGTCCCATACCTAGAGGGAATCCTAAAATATAGGGAGAGAAACAATACCCAAAAACCGTCGTCAGAAATGCAATAATATAAATCACACAACAAGCAATATAATCATGTTGCAAAACCACACATAATAGTCCAATTCAATTGAAATCTTAATTACACCAAAATTAATCCTAATTAATCATTTTAATTTAAAGATCATTGATTTTCCATCATTAAAAGCCATTTTTCAACTATCATTATTTCTACGCAATTTATATAAATTATGCACCCCCAGTTCCTTTTTATTTCCAAGACCAAGGTTTTTCTACATGCAACCTACACCCACAAAGCCAAAACTCCACTCATGCTACCTACGTACTCAAGGGTAATGTAAATTATTCATATTAAAAGATTTTATAAAAACAACCCCAATTGTTATGTGACCACTTTCTCTAATTAATTTCTAATTGGTTTTAAGAAAAAGAATGAGATTATGGTTTAGGCAACACTTAAAACGCATAATACTAAAAGAAAGGAATAGAGTATTTATGCATGTGATTAAATTGAAACAAAGTCTAAATGGTTGGACTCCTCTTGAGAAAACACCAAATGATTATTCACTTCTTGAGTTAAAGGTTCGGGATATGGGTTGAGTATAAGAGGAAAAGAGGTTTGGGAGAGCTTTCTAGAGAAGATTTGAGAGAAAAAATGGTTTTAAGAGTCCCGGCGCCGGAACAACTTGTTATTTAAATGATTTAAGAATTGTAAACACATTGGAGTCTCAACCAAGCCACCGTTTCAATGTCGTTCGACCGATGACACGTGTCGTCCGAACGACAAGCGACGTCGTTCGAACGACAGGGCAACGACACATGCAACTCAAAATTTTATCCTTTTTACAAAACCAACTTAATTACTTGATAAATATTACGCATCTGCTGATTAAGTTTAAAATAAAACCTTATAATCTTTTTATTAAAAACCCGAATTAATTCCTGATTAAGATTTTATTAATAAAACTAAGTTAATTTCTTAAAGCCTCTAATTCCAAAAAAATTATTTCTCACCAAATTACTAAAAATCAGTAATTAAAACACGGGGTGTTACATACTTCCCCACTAGAAAAGGAATTTTTCCCTCGAAGTTCGACGAAAACCCAAACGCACAAAACAAAATAAGGCTTATATGTGCCTACCCGTAAAGTGCGATAATCGGGCGCCCATACACCCAATCCTAGCCGCAATAAATCCCACAATCAAAATATAGTGTATATATATCTCCTATATATACATAGCTATGAAAATAATGGCGTACTACACTCTCTCGCAAATCACCACTCGATTCTATCTTCAAAAGTCCAACAAACTCTAAAGTCCTCAAATTCTTCATATCGCCAAAATCAAAAGTAACTTCTCAATTCATAAAAAATTAGCTCTAAAGATATTCGCATAAAGATTACTAACTCTAACCTCAACTATTAAAATGTCCTCAACACAAAACTCCAAGTCATCCAAACGCTAAATTACTCTAATAAACTTACATCACCCAAACCAATTATCACGTCGCCTATCGTTTGTGCTAACAATATCCAACAAGGTTCTCATCTCCCACAATTGCCAACAAGTTTTCTCTCATTATTACTTCTAATCATCCATGCTTACAAAATCCGTGTCATCGACAACCTATCTACCCAAACACTGCTAACATGTATGCTAGAACCATTATCTTAAAGAATACGAGTCAAAAAAGGGAATCAACGATCGGTAACGTGGAAGCTAAACAGACTCATAACCTACGAGACCTAAGACCTTACACGGATACTATCTCTCACACCCCGCCTAATTATGGAGTTGACCTCCCCCAAACCTAAGTCGGGTGTGAGTAGGCCCGGCAATATGGGCTCTTGAGGATGAAACCGTCCATAACCCACCCAAAATAATGTGTTTGGGGCCCATTAATTGTGTTTGTGGGTCAAAATGGTTTGAGCAATCCAACAAGATGGTTTGTTGGCGGGTCATTAGCGGGTCAAAATGGTTTTGGAAACTCTCAAAACTAAAACTCAAATTACCAAAGAGTTTAAAGATTTTTTTTATTTAACTACTTTCTTGTATATTTTTTTTCAAAATTATTATACCATATTTATTCGTATATGGTATAATAATTGTTTTTAAAAAAAAAGGCGGGTCAACCAGACTTCATCCGGGTTTGACCCGACCCAACCCGGATTTGACCCGACCAAACCCGTCCAAATTATTCTGTCCAACCAGCTTTTGACCCGCCTAAATTTATCCGTATCCATTTTTGACCCGTCCATAACCGCCCATTTGCCAGTACTAGGTGTGAGTAAATAAATACCATTCTTAGTATGAGACATAAAAAAATTTATCCATAATTGATTCAATCCTAAATAATAATAACAGTTGAATGATAAAAGACCCATCACATGCTAAACTTTGAATATCTCAAATCTCCAATAATATATCTAGATAAAATCTGACAACGAATATATGAAAGAAATCGTACAACTGTGGAACCGAATGGCCCACCAAAACTATGACCAGAGTCTCAATACAAATGCGAAGGAATGGAAAACTATTATACGCTACTAAACTCAACTGAAACACTCCAGCTGTACCTCCAAGAAAATCTCCAATATCCTGTGCAACAATCCAGCAATAAAATTTGAAAATATTAATCAATGCACAAGGTCAGACCCCGAGCATGAATACACACTACTCCCCTCAAATAGGGTCCGTGAACCCAGATAATAGCATTATACGCAATAAATATCACAATAGAGTATTTTAATTAAACAAATAATTAAACACGATAAATATAAATCACTAACTACCCGAGAGATCCCCATTTTAGAAGAACACAGCAATATGATTTTAAATCCCCAAACCCCGCAGAGTTAATCTTATTTAATTAACCCAATTACAAATTTCTCAAATATATATGTTCTTACTTCAGTAATTATTAAGTATGGAGGTCCTCCCACCTCGGGTGATAATTCACTAATATTCATTGATGATACGAGATATCGGCCATAGGGCGTTCTCATATCAGCAGATCAAAAGCTATATGTGTGTGTGTGTGTGTCAGTAAAACAAGTAAAGCAAGAAAACAGAGAGAAGACAAGGTATAGAGTGGTTCAGCCTCAAAATTAGTCCTACGTCCACTGTGTTGCTCCATTCTCATTATATGCGTTGTTTTGTACAATATAACTGTGCCTAAAGAGGCGTACAAGTATGAGAATAAAGGAGAATACATGATGACTGAGGATTCCCCTCTTCCGGGGAGGTAGCAGCTTTGTAGGTATGTGGCGTCCAGGTCATATGTCACGGTTGTGTAGAGGGAATCTGTATTGGAGAGCCTACCCCGGCCTGTGAAAATCCCCCTTTCTTCCAGGCGTGGTCCTCTATTTATGAGGAAGTGAGTTGAGTCACGTGCCCTGAGCACGTGGCATACACCAAGTCTGCAGTAGTTGTGGATGAGGGTGTGCGGCCCACAGAGTAAGCAGCAGAGCTGTTGGAGGGGAACGCGTACCCTAAGGCGGGGTGCCGCGACCTCTGATGGAGAGGGCCGCACCCTATAGGAGTTCTGGCCGCGCCCTGAGTGAGGTACTGGCCGCGGCCTGTATGGCCTGAACATACGACTGTAGAAGAATACTGCCACGGCAGGGTGCTATATTTGTACTATCAATAAGCCCCCAAGCCGTAGTGCCAAGGGAGATATATTGGGACTGCGGCTAAGTAGCCTAGGTACCGCGGTGCTTCTAAAGCGACGATTCGTCTTCCGCGCTCCCTTATATAAATTGTTTCTGGCCGTGGACTTCATTACGTTTTCAAAACTTTTGAGAGCAAATCGAGAGCAAAACTCTGCACATTCCTTCTTGCATATTCCGGCGACCTTCCGAGGCGGTGCGTGGCAGTTCAAGGTGGTCTGTAGCTGATCTTTGCGACTTTCTTCATTTCCAGGTGATTTTTTAACCACCATTTACAGTTTTCTTTCCTTTTGATGCTTTTCCTGGTTCATTCGCTAGAAATCTAGGGTTTTATTTATTCGTTTTGCTTTTCCCACATATGCTGCATACAAAATACATATAACCGTTCTTGATGTTCATAATCAAACACTCCGTATTTTGTGGGTTTGATCCGAAAAATGATGAGATTTAGGTAATAACTTGTTTAGTATAGAGGCCACGGCATGGTAAGATTTCAATCGTCTGAACTTACAATTATGCGTCATGCCGTGCTAAGTGGCCGCGGTCCCTCAAACTATCATTCGCGGCATCAAATCACCCCCCTCGGTAGTCTAGGAATAGCCCTAAAACTTCCATGAACCCAAGACATCCATGTTAAATAACTATAGCTGCTGCTAGAGCAGAGTGTACTGAAAATTTAGGAATGGCCGTGTCCAGGAATGCCCTAAAAGCAATTTTGTCTTATTACCGCGGTAGCCTATGTTCCTCTGTTGATATGGAGTTTGCCGCGGCCTAGTTGGGGCAATACGATATCGACATTTTTAATACTTAAAGATACCCTTCTGCGACTTCTTAGTCTTACAAACCATACTGGCTGCAGCGCCTAACTACGAACTCTGCTTTTCAGGTACTGCTGCAGCCATATAAGCTTTGACCCAGACGAGTTCCTGAGAGGCTTTTGGTCAAAGAATTTTGGGACCTCTCCCCCCGAGCTTACTTCCGTGTCGCCTCTAAGGTCAATAGGCCCTTGCAAACTAAAAGATTGCCCAAACTGCATCATACTCGACTCAGACTCCGCGGACTCCGCATCTGGGAAGGTTTTCCAACCTCCGCTGATGGAAGAGGAAGCCAACTCAAGTACTCATCCCATGGGTGAAGGAGATATTGCCGCGGTTGCTAGAAATAAGCCTGGAGGAACATCAGGGAGGGCTGAGAGACCCTTGGCCGCGCTTGATATCCGCAGCTCAATGACCCAAAATTGGGTTGAGTGGGTGGTTGAGGCCTTCGAATTTCCAGATAATTTGATGTGTTCAGCCCCTGCCGCAAACCAAAGACCGTGCACGGTTCTATCTGATGACGGAATTTGCTTCCCCCTGCACGCGTTCATTTACGGGTTGCGGCTACCTGTCCCAGTTCCTATCCGTCGTATTTTTCAGGCGATGAACCTGGCCCCCGTACAGTTGGACCCTAATGGCTGGAGGGCCATTCTCGCTGCAGTTGTCCTTTGGAAGAAGTTGTTCAAAAAGGACATCACTCCCGCGGAGTTCTTTCACTTCTACCGCCCAAAGGAAAACTCAGTAAAGTTCGCGAGCTACTACTACTTTTCTAGCAGCGGCAGGGACGAGACCCTTTACACTGGAAGACCGACCAGTGTGAAAAACTGGAAGGGGAAATATTTCTACATCTCCGGTGAGGGCTGGGAGATGCACCCCGAGGAGAATGAAAGAGAGAGAGCAAATAAAATGTCGTGGCAGTGGGGGTCACCCTCAAAATTAGGTATAAGATTATAGCCGAGTCCTTTTTATTTCACATGTAACTTCCACTAACTTGAATTGTCTTTTCTTTCTGCAGCCCTTGACAATTTGCATTTGAACAAGCGGCAGGAAAAAAGAGTTGCTGAGGCTGCGGAAGTTCCTGCTGAGCACAAGAAGTTCAGCATACTTGTAACGTCGGCAACTATATTTGAGGCGGGATTTTTCCCAAACAAATCAATTCCTCAACAAATGGGGGCGGAAGGTAATTAACTGTGATATTATTTTTATTCCGCGGTCGTTTCTTTCCTTGAACTCGTGTTATTCTTTTTCAGGTGAAGAGGTTGACAGGGACCTGCTAGCGGCGCCGCTGGCAGAGATGGATGAGGACGCAGTCGTCCTGAATAATACTGCATGAAGCAGAAAGAGGAAGAGGTCCAAGGCCAAGGGACCTGCCGCGGCCCCCTCTAGAGATAAGGCTACTGATCCTGCCGCGGATCAGGTGGTTAATGATGAAAACCCTGCGCAGCATGAACATTTTGATGATGACATAGGGGAAAACTTGGTCACGGCTGGCCTGATGTCAGCTGAAGTCCCCCTTCAATCATCCTCTCCTCCACCGCCAACTGTAGTGGCGATTAATGCGAACTTGCCACCTCCTCAATTCCGCGAAGAGTCTGGGCCTGACGGTAGACCAAGGCCTCAATTAAGGCAGCCTGACCCCAATTCTTCTTGGGACACTACCGCAAAGGTTGCGCGGAGAATGAAGCGAGCCTTGGATGCCGCGGACCTTGACAGGCTGGTTGGAGAAGATCATGAAGATCTGGAGGACTGTGGCCTCCATAGCCATCTGAGGGTACATACCAGTTGTCATTTGACTTTGCATCCTATATTTTTCTATATTTTCTAACATCTTTTCTTTCAGGCCACGGATGTGATTGTGGTCCAGAAGAGGAAGTACGAGGCCTTGTATAGGTTGAAAGAGGCCGAAAAGAGTGCCCATACCGCGGACTTGCAAGCTGCATGGACTTCTTCTTTTGAGGCAGGGAAAAAGTCTGCTGTTGCGGCTCTTCAGGCAGCCCATATGGACTTGGATAAGGCCAGAGAGGAAGCGGAGGAGAATTTTAATCAAGCTGCGGAATCTCTGAAATCCTCACAGGCCCAGACAACCGAAGCCGCCCATGTTGCAGAGATTTCAAATACCAAGCTCGCCCTACTCCAGCAGAAATATCAAGAGTTGGAAGCCAAGTCTGCTCAGAAAGATGAAGCTCACTCCGCGACAATACAAAAGTTGGAGGTTGATCATGGCGACACCCTCCAGCTAGCCATAGATCATGTCGTGGAGTCATTCAAAGGCTCCAAGGATTTCTTCCTTATCAACAACAGGGCATACCTCCGCGGCTACCAGGAGCTGCGACAAAGATTTATCAGGAGGTTCCCTGAGGCCAAGGAGGAGGTCCTTGCCTGGAAGTTAAGTGATGCCGAGCATCAAGAGAGCATCGTTGAGCTTAAGGCCACGGCAGAAGAGAGAGAAAGGCTTAGGGCAGAGGCAGAGGCAGCGGCTGAGGACGGAGAGACAGAGACTGCCGCGGGCGGAGAAGAGGCTGATGATGATGATGACGCAGCCTCTTAAATTCTTAATTTCTGTTGCATCATCAATATAGGGATCCGTCCCTCTTTTTTTTAATCTATAACTTCTATTGTGGCTGCGGCCTCCATTCTGTAATCTATGGCTATTAATACAAAGGTTGCGGCCATATTTTTATCACTACGATTGACTGCTTAATATTCCTTGCTTTTCTATATTGCATGTTTTACATTGCCTGCTATAATGAATGGTTGCACGTTATTGCCTCATTATTGAAAATGCGTCCGCGTCTCGATAGACATCACATTTCAAGTCCGTGGAGAGAGGTCGATTTCGTCGTTTGATTTTTTGTCAATGTTTGCGCCCACACAAATTGTGTTAAATCATCTAGGCGGCTGCGTACAAGCCGCGGCACTTCATTATGCCGCGTCATGCAAATATCTTCACTTGATTGCCGTGGCCTTGATTTCAAGGCTGGGACTTGCTGATTGTATGGGTCCCCAGCTACCTTCGTTGCACCCGGTTGTCTGAACCGTTTATCTTTTGTCATCCCATAACCCACATGGAACATGTAGTGAGCTATTTCCTTAGACTTGGTGATTTGATGATGTGGCGTTCTCATGCTTCAAGATATTAGTGCCTTAGCACTTTCATAAATGAATGGCTCCTAGAGCTCTGTAACCGTATCGGTGGTCTGCGGCGCACTTCGGGTTCATCTGAACAAGGTACCTCTGCAGACATATGTTGGTGTTTCCAAGTCTTCTCGAGCTGGGTCGTGTCACCAAGCCCTAATATGTGAGACGCTATCAAGCCTCTCCATGCTGGGTTATGTTATTAAGCCACCCACAGCTAATATGCGAGACACTATCAAGCCTCTCCAGGATGGGTTACGTTATTAAGCCACCCACAACTAATATGCGAGACACTATCAAGGCTCTCCAGGCTGGGTTGCGTTATTAAGCCACCCACAGCTAATATGCGAGACACTATCAAGCCTCTCCAGGCTGGGTTACGTTATTAAGCCACCCTCAGCTAATATGCGAGACACTATCAAGCCTCTCCAGGCTGGGTTACGTTATTAAGCC
Source organism: Sambucus nigra (assembly GCA_949130495.1). Lineage (NCBI taxonomy): Eukaryota > Viridiplantae > Streptophyta > Magnoliopsida > Dipsacales > Adoxaceae > Sambucus > Sambucus nigra. Next base: position 212,742,001 of record OX422214.1, on the reverse strand, counting down.
ACCCACAGCTAATATGCGAGACACTATCAAGCCTCTTCAGGCTGGGTTATGTTATTAAGCCACCCACAGCTAATATACGAGACACTATCAAGCCTCTCCAGGCTGGGTTATGTTATTAAGCCACCCACAGCTAATATGCAAGACACTATCAAGCTCTCCAGTCTGGGTTATGTTATTAAGCCACCCACAGCTAATGATATATATAAAGCCATCCCTGTCTAGATATTGTAAGCCTCCCGGCTCGATGACGCATCCCAAAAGCTAAGAACGGGCATTATAAGCCCCCGTGGCTAATGTCGCACTCCGAGAGCAGAGAATTGGCATTGCAGGTCCTTATGGCTAATAAAAGCTCCTTGAATCCTCAGATGCTTTTACGAATATGGTCATCATATCATAAGATGTAGTTGCACATTGCGAGGGGAACTTCTGAGCTAATGAAGGTCGTAATCCATCCATAAGTGCATCCCGAAGTAGAATAATCCTTCGAGATAATTTTGTTATATTTCCTCTGGAATCTGTTTAAGACAAAAAGTCTTTTTGTGAGATAGCAGATAATGAAACCAAGAGAAATATTAGATATAGCTAAACTTGCTAGTTCATATATTTATATATGTATGCTGCAGCTAATGACTTTGTTAACAAAACATAAAGTCTTGAGGCTACAATGAGCTTCATAAAACATAAACAAAAATAGTTAAAATTAGAAAGACTAAGGATGAGATGCGGCATGCAGCCTCTGCCAGGTCTGGCTGAATCCCTTATGCACTCTTCAGGAATCGCTGCAGCATCCCTTGCCCGATTAGCCTTTCAACTTCATCCTTCAGAGCATAGCATTGCTCTGTGTCATGGCCATGGTCCTGATGGAATTTGCACCAGGTAGCTTTGTTTCTCTTGTGGGGTGGAGCTCTCAATTTTTCTGGCCACCTCAAAATCTTGTCCTCTTTGATGAACTTCAAGATCTCTTCAATCGGGAGACTCAACTGAGTATAGACACCCGACTTTTTCTCTGATTTCGCTGCTCGCCTTTTTTGACCTCTGACGGTTGATTCCGCGATTTCATTTACTGTCGCGGCAGGCAAGGCTGGCTTTGTTGTTTCCTCCACTTCCGCCCCTATGTTTTTAGATGCCGCGGCCTCCAGCATTAGTATCCTCTGAGTTAGAAAATTGACCTGGGTCTGAAGTGAGGCGTGGCTGTCATAGAGGTGATTAAGGTGATTGTATAGTTGCACAATCTCAACCTTGACTTCTGCACTCCGGATGGATTCTCCTTCCATCTCTGCTTTTGTTAATCTTTATAAAGTATACATAATCTGAGACAAAACTAACAGAAGTGAGTGATCACAGAAGTATCAGGAAGGGGGGGTTGAATTGCTCCATGATTATGCTGCTGAGGCCGCGGCCAGTATGGCACATAAGTGCACTGCCGCAGCCTTTTAATGTTATTCACCAAGGTCAATCCAGAGGCCACTCAAATCCCTCCCACGATGATTTTGAACTGTTGTGGTAGGTCCGCACCAATAGGGGTCGCGGCATGAGATACTGTTGACCTTACAGGCCGCACCCCTGTCTGGGCAGGGGAGAGATCCTAAGACAGGAGCTGATATTTTCTCCCCCAACACGTGAAGAAAACCTACTAGGGTCCATTGATGAGAGAATTTCCTTGCGGTGCGCAATATGGCACAACTTCAATGGTAACCCCTAGATCATAGGTAGATGACAACAAAAATGGGAGTGAATATAGCCCTTCCCTAATCATCCACCTTTTTTTGGGACTAAAGTCCACCACGCATTTTAGCATTATCTAGACGGAATGATATCACAGGGGTATGCAAAATAGATCCAAAGCCATTAAATGAAGATCCAAAGACAGATCCAAAAATATGAAATATCCGTTGAAGGGGGCGAACGTGATGCGGAGTCTAATAACCAGTAACCGACCCGTGAGGAGATGATCCAAAGGACCCTCAGGGATCGAATAAGGTGTTTGAAGAACTCATATAAGCAGAGAAACAAGATCGAAATACCTCGTTCCCACAGACGGCGCCAAACTGATGATACGAGATATCGGCCATAGGGCGTTCTCATATCAGCAGATTAAAAGCTATATGTGTGTGTGTGTGTGTGTCAGTTAAACAAGTAAAGCAAGCAAACAGAGAGAAGACAAGGTATAGAGTGGTTCAGCCTCAAAATTAGGCCTACGTCCACTGTGTTGCTCCATTCTCATTATATGCGTTGTTTTGTACAATATAACTGTGCCTATAGAGGCGTACAAGTATGAGAATAAAGGAGAATACATGATGACTGAGGATTCCCCTCTTCCGGGGAGGTAGCTGCGCTATAGGTATATGGCGTCCAGGTCGTATGTCGGGGTTGTGTAGAGGTAATCTGTATTGGAGAGCCTACCCCGGACCTGTGAAAATCCCCCTTCCTTCCAGGCGTGGTCCTCTATTTATGAGGAAGTGAGTTGAGTCACGTGCCCTGAGCACGCGGCGTACACCAAGTCTGTAGTAGTTGTGGATGAGGGCGTGCGGCCCACAGAGTAAGCAGCGGAGCTGTTGGAGGGGAACGCGTACCCTAAGGCGGGGTGCCGCGGCCTCTGATGGAGAGGGTCGCACCCTATAGGAGTTCTGGCCGCGCCCTGAGTGAGGTACTGGCCGCGGCCTGTATGGCCTGAACATGCAACAGTAGAAGAATACTGCCACGGCAGGGTGCTATATTTGTACTATCATTCATTATAGCGGTCCTCCCGCCACAGGTGATTTCTCCACTTAAAACACACACCCTCGTCAAAACGCTGGCTGACCCGTTTAAATTTTCGGCCCTCGCTGATTGACAAGGTTCCACACATGACACGACATTAAACGCCGGCTGACCTGTTTAAACTGTCAAACCTCACTGATTATGTCGTCGATATCTTTTAATACCCGTCTTATCATCTTAGGTATTACTTCTCAAATTTCTTAATTCACAATTTCAAATTACCCCACCCTTTTTATCGATGTGTAATCCTCCAAATGACCCTTAGTCCCGTATATAAGGGTCCCCAAGTTATCAAAATATCCTACCCTATGTATAGGATGAATTTCTAAATTAAAACTCTACCTAGCCTCATGCCTAGGGTAGTATAATGATGCCAAACTTTCAAAAATCAGTCCACCCCAGAAATGATAAAACCGCGATAATTTACCCTCGCTAGTCCCATACCTAGAAGGCGTAAATCATCTAAAGGCCTACCCATTAGTCCCATACCTAGAGGGCATCCTAAAATTTAGGGAGAGCGATAATACCCAAAAACCGTCGTCAGAAAAATAATAATATAAATCACACAACAAGCAATATAATCATGTTTCAAAACCACACATAATATTTGCATAAATATTTGGAAATTTTCCAGAAAATATTTTTTTTATAGTCTGATTTGTTTTTATCAAAAGAAGAAATTTTTCTAAGTGTAGAAGTGGAGTGCCTCGATCGAAGAGCTCGTTCAAACGATATAGCACTGTCGTTCGAGCGAGATAGGCATGTCGCGCGATCTCGTTCGAGTGACACCTGTCCTTCGTTCGAACGATATGCTTATCTCGTTCGAACGAAGCCGCCACCTCAATTTTCGTATAAATATCTGGTCACCTTCTACAGGATTTCCAAGTCTTTTTCGCACATAAGTTTTTGCGTTTTCAGAGCCCAGAAAATAGACTTCACTTTTTAAGGTTATATGCCATCTTTATTCACATAAACACTCCCATCTATTTATATGAATCATTAAACCTTCAAGATGATCATTTTTACTCAACTGGAGTAATTTGTGGAGAAGCCGTTCTCTTCTTCATTGCTGCCCACCTGGAGTTCTTACGGGAGATTCCAGCCGACGACATCAAAACCCACACCTGAGGGTATTTCGTATGTCACTCTTATTTCCATTGTAATCCGTGCGACCGTTTCTTTAAATTATAGTGAAAATAAAAAGATTTTGCCCCTTTGGGGGATTTTTCCTCATTTGCGTGTTTTGTTTCTGATTGACTATCTGTGCATGTTCATATTGATTCCAATCACACCTAGATGCATGTTTTAGGATTTAATTGAAAAAACTGAGTTTAATTAAATAATTTTTTTATTTGAACAAATGCGCACTCTTCAAATTGGTATCAGAGCCAATTACACAATTATACCGTGTAATTTTTCACAAATTTTTTCTAAGATATCAATTTTCTAAAAAATTTATTTTTGAAAAAGAGCGTGTTCAACATGGAGAAATTATATAATAAAATGCGAGTTTTTGACGAGACAAATTATGCTTACTGGAAAGCCCGCATGAGTTCTGCTTTAAAAGCCATTGATGAACGAGCCTGGATTTTGGTTGAAAGAGGGTGGACACCTCCCTCCATCACTATTGATAATGTGAATAATTTAAAATTTGTGACTGCATGGACTGAAAAATAATTTAAATGGTCATCTTTTAATTCTAAGGGTTTAAGTGCTATTTCTGGATCCATCACACCTTACGAGTTCCAACGGATAATGACGTGTACCACATCAAAAGAGGCATGGGATGTTTTGCAACTTACCCATAAAGGAACTAATGCTGTGAAAGAGTCTAAACTGCAAAATTTAACAACTCAATTTGAAACCATCACCATGCTTGAGACTGAATGCTTTAATGAATTTTATACTAGGTCATCTGGTATTGTAAACACTAGCTTTAATCTTGGTGAACACATTTCTAGTGCTAGAGTTGTTAAAAAGATTCTAAGATCACTGCCTAAGTGTTTTATCCCTAAAGTCACTGTGCTAAATTCTATGGGTAATTTAAACACGCTTAAATTGGAGGAACTTGTAGGAGACTTACAAACGTATGAAATTGATATGTTTCCTAAATCTATCAAGCCTAAAGACAAGGTATTTGCACTTAATGCCCAGGATAGAACGAGTGAGGGGTCTGCAAGAAAGAAAGTTGAGTCATCTAGAAAAAGGGAAATAGAAACGTCAGATTCTGAGTGTGGCTTTTATTTAGATGATTTGGCCCTATTTGTTAAAAATTTCAAGAAAATTTACAAATTCAAGAAAAATGGTAATTTCAAAGATAAAAAGAATTTTGAGAAAAATAAGAAAAATGAAAAGAATTTTAAAGACCATCCTAAGAAAGACAGTGAGAGATGCTATGAGTGCAACGGTAAGGGTAATAGAGCATTTGAGTGTTCTACTAGGTTGAACAGAGAAAAGGGTAAAATTGTCCTTAATACTACCCTTAGTGACGACAGTGAGGTCGAGTCGTTGGACTCTGTAGATGAGTCACCGCATGAGTGTAACTTAACCGCATTCATGGCTAGTCATGTGAGTACCTCTAGTGCTCCTCACGACGATGAGGATGTTGCTTCATAAGGACACCTCAACAGTGAGAACGATGTGAGTGGGGAGAGGAGGATGCAAGTAGAGCGAGAGTATATAATGAGTCATTTAAAACCAAAAAGTGTAACAAAGCATTAGTTCTTAGGGTCATCACTTTAGAGGAAGATTTAGAAGAAGCGAGAGAGAGAGAGAGTCCTCCACCTGCACTACCTTGAGAGAGAGAGAGAGTCTGCATGTGTTGAGAAAGAAAGTTTGTTTAGAGATAAAGAGAGACTGTTTAGAGAGAGAGAGTGTCGTTTTAAGAAAGAGAAAGGGGACTTGACTAAAAAAGTGGCTATTCTTACAAGTGAGCTCCATTCCTCCCTGGAGACTCGGAAGAAAGTTGAAGCCCTTGTAGCCCAGCTTACTCATGATCTTGAGAGATCACGGGAAGTCAAGGTTCAAATCGAGGACAGATCTGGAAAGATGCTCCTCGGTCCTGCTTTAGGTTTTGGTCATAGGCAGGGAATAGGTTTTGATGGTGCCTCCACATCCCAAATTGCACCTGGACCAGTTCCTGAGTTTACTACGACTCCACATGGCCATCGTCAAAAACCATGAAGGAGAGTTCGACTAAGAAAAGCAAACCAAGGTCCACCTAAGACTGTGTTCTTTTATACATATTGCAAAAGAAAAGGCCACCTGAGGGAGTTTTTCTATAGTTTGGGTCGGACACGAAGTACTAGTGCTCCACTACATCATACTAATGATTTTGCCAGTTTGAGAGAGCGTGTTGAGTTTTTAGCTGCCACATCACAGAGTTTGATGGAGGAATTTCGATGGATGTCTTTGTCGTCAGTGAATACTTCTCACATCCCGACTAAAACCAACAACAACAAGGGTAAACAAAAGGTTTCCACTTCTTGGGTATCTAAGAAAGATAAAAAGGCCCTTGTTGTTTATGTCGCTCTCAAAGCACATAATACCTCATAGTGGTATTTTGATAGTGGGTGCTCCAGACATATGACAGGTGATGTCTCATTTTTTACCCACCTAGAGGATTATAAGGAATGTAGAGTCACCTTTGGCGATGGGAGCAAGTCTAGAACTGTAGGACGAGGTACTGTAGAGTTACTAGGATTTCCTAATCTAGAGAATGCCTTGTACGTCAAAGGTTTGAAAGAAAACCTTCTCAGCATTAGCCAGCAGTGTGACGCTGACTTTACCGTAAAGTTTGACCGGGATGCGTATAATGTCTATAATCAAGCCGGTAAACTTTTAGTGCGATGGGTGAGGAGAGAGGATAATTGCTATGGGACTATGCCCATATCCTCACTTGTCTGCAATAGCGCCACGATCACTCCTATAGATCTGTGGCACTAACGTCTAGGTCACATAAACGTTAGAGATTTGACTCGTTTAGCAAAAACAAAATCTAGTGCATGGCTTACCATCTCTTGGAAAGCCAATCTCCACGGTTTCCTATCAGTTGGGAAAGAAAATTCGTAGCCCCCATAGGAAGTTGCATTCCATTACCACCTCCCGTGTACTTGAGCTGATTCACATGGATCTTAGGGTCCTACTCGTACAGAGAGTCTGGGTGGTAAGAGGTATATCCTCGTGATGGTAGATGATTTTTCCAGATATTCGATTGTAGTTTTTTTAGAAAGAAATCCGATGTTGTAGAGTTTTTAACGACCAAGTGTCGTATCCTGCAAAATCAACACGGAGTCACTATTAACAGGATTGTGACAACCCGCCTACTAAAATAAGAGGTGGCCAGCCCGATACTCCAATAATCCCAGGAATCATAGATGGTCCATTCTCAGCATCACTGTCGTTAAAATATTAGTACGAGATAACCACCAATTATTTTAGAAAACGGACTGTCAAATTAAATTTTGTAAGTTGAAAGAAAAACAATTAGACAATCCAATTTACAAAGAAGGTGGATACCAAAAATCAACGAGTAATAGAATACAATATGCATAAAGTAATAACCGAATAAGCTGTCGGTTAACAAACTAATATAAATGTGTTACACCGAAGATTACAATTAAATATCACATTATAATGTATGAATACAAAGCATGGGAAACACGCCCGGATATATAAAGTGATCGAAACTAGAATACAATGAATAGAACCGTCTATAGCAATTATCCTACAACATCCGCAAAATGCTATAGATCCAAGACAACTGGAATGGAAAGGTCAATACATGCGTCCTGGCGGAGGAGCACCTGAACGGACAAGGAGTTCATGCAAAACAAAGAAATATAAACAGGTTAGGGTCCGGTTTGATATGATTACCATGTGACTAAAATGCATGACAGTTATGAACGTAACTATCTCTCACAATTAATATAAAATTTCTCACCTCTCAATCTAAAAGCACAACCTAGCGCAATATCAATGATAATGCTCGATATTCATATAAGCATGGGAGAACTCATCTACATATACTCAAGGAGACATCATTTTAATTATTCACAATATAAATGCACAATTCCTTTTCTCTTGAGGAAATACATATGTGGCAATTCATTTTACAAAATGTTTACCAATTCAATTTTTAGCTCATATCTTTCTATTTCCCTTCTTCCATCCAGGAAAAGCAATTAAAGCAAATTTATTAACATAAAATGCTTTTCCATATCATAACTTCCCATTTCCCTTCTTCCATCCAGCAAATGTATTTAAAGCAACTTTATTATCATAAAATGCTTTAACATCAATAATGTCCCACATTATTAGGAATAGTTATATTTCATATCATATAATGTTTCTAAGATCGCCCATTCGGGTTTCCCCACTATGCGCGCCCCTAAATGGCTATCATCTTCCAAGGCCTATCACCAAGACAACCTGGGCATCCTACAATGCGAGACGTCGGGAAGAGGCCATATACCAGCGAGTGAGTCATAACCACACCTGAAATTACCCCACATCACTAAATAAACACATAATAACCGGTCATATGGCCGAGGACAATATTCACCCTGCATTCATTAGCCAGGGGACTTCACCTCACGCGCGCAACTTCCCTTATGATAGCGATTTAGAGAGGTGTGTTTACGTAAATTATCATTTATAAAAATTATTTTTCCATTTTGAAAACATTCACTTAGTTCATTCTCAAAAACCATTTATACTTAGCCATTAAGTACCAAATTTTAGAATATGCCTCTTTTATTCTTAAAGTCATATTTTATTAATGACCTAAGACCCGAAGTGCTAATATCCTCACACTAGTCTCCAAGAATCCCAAGGGAATACCATAAATCATTAAAGGAAATTCCCATAATAATAGTCTCCCAAAAGTCCCAAACTTTATTATTCTACCTTCCGTTAATTCTAGGTTAACTTCCTATATCATATGGAACATTAACCTCTATAAACTAATCCTCAAGATAAGCCCAATTAACCCCAAACTAGCCTAGGAAATTTGTCTACCCAACACAAACCTCTAAAACTCTTCATTACTTCCCAAAGGAAGGGTCCTAAACTTCGAACCTAAAAGAAAAGGGTTAAAAATAAAACTAGAAAAATCTCACAAAAACAGGGCATCCGAATCGATTCGCCTAGGGCCGAATCGATTCGCCCCTGACTGCGAATCGATTCGCCCAAAAACGAATCGATTCGGTGAGTAAAACCAACATACCGTCTCAGCCCGAATCGATTCAACCTTAGTCCGAATCGATTCGGTCTCCCGGACTTGTATCCTCCCATATAACAGAATCGATTCGCTGGGGAGGAGAATTGATTTGGCCTGGCAAAAATGCCCAATTTGGACTACGGGTTTAAGAACCCTAAATTTCCTATAACCTCAAATCTTCAATTTCTATCAACATCAACAACAACCAATTCTACCAAAACAATCCTACACAATAACTAACTAATTTATTTCCCTCAAATCAAATTAAACTACGAGATTTAGGGTTTAAACACCAAAATCATCAAAAACCCATTTATGGTTTAAATCTCCAAAAACTAACTATTCATGCAATTTATCACATTTAATCATGATCTAGCAAGTAAGAAACTTGCCTCAAGTTTATACTCTCATATTCTCCTCCGATAGCAACGATTTCCAGCTCCCATCTTCCATTTCTCTCTCTTTTCTCCATTTTCTCCCAATTCTCTCTTGTCTCTCTCTCTCTCTCTCTCTCTCTCTCTCTCTCTCTCCCTCTTCTAACATGAAATGAGAAATTAAAGGGGTTTGGGAGACTTAAACGGGTCTTAAACATAAATTCCCCTCTTTTAAATGTTAATACACCATTAAAATGACTCGTAACTACATAATTGAGTCATAACCTGTCAAAAGTGCCCGAAACTCAAAAATACAACTTGGCACCTATTTTGACTATCTCGACTATTCCAAAACTAACCGCACCCTCTAAATTGGCATCCGAAGTAACGTAAAATATTTTTATGTTCCTACGTCATTTTATTCCATTAATTATGCTCAAATTTAAATATAAGTCATAATTGTCGTTTAAAGCACAACGACGCAATAAAACACAACATAGCGCTATTTACCTTCTCATAACAGTAAATAGGCAAAACATGGTATATATTATCCCTTAACTCACGGGAAATAATATTTACTCCAACTTTCTCTATTTTATAAAATTAGCCCATCAGGTAAAATAATATAAAATAGTCGCTCAAAAGTCTGGGCTGTTACTAGGATATGTAGTGACAATAGCACGGAATTTAAGGAAGAAAATGTAGATCTTTACTGCGATAGCCTTGGGATCAAACATGAGTTTTCTGCTGTGAAGACTCATCAGCAAAATGGGATTGTTGATAGAAAGAACAGGGCGATTTAGGAAATGGCTAGATTTATGTTTCTAGGTCGTAAAGTTACTAGGAGATTTTGGGTAGAGGCAGTTTCTACTGCATGCCACACGGTAAATAAGGTTTACCTGCGTCCACACACTCTTAAGACGCCTTATGAATTGTGGACTGACAAGAAACCCAACCTTGTATATTTTCGTGTCTTTAAGAGTAAATGCTACATCCTACGGGATAGAGAGCAATTAGGAAATTTTGACTCCCGGAGCGACGAGAGAATATTTCTAGGATATTCATTAAATAGTATAGCATACTGGGTTTTTAACCTAAAGAGATCTAAGGTTATGGAGTCAATAAACGTCACTGTACAAGATGACAAACCTCCAACGTTTATTGATCCTAGCCTTCAGTGTGAGGCTGAGGACTTTTTTGGGAGCGATTTACTTATCCCTCACCCACACCCTGTGGACCCGACTTCTGTGTTAGGTGACACACCTGCTTGGGTTCGTAAGAGTCATAATCCTTCTGCCATTGTTGACGATCCCACATTAGGGGGCAAGACTCGTGCTCAGCTAGAGAACGTTGTTAGTCATTATTGTTACACGTCCACAGTCGAGCCCAAGAATCACAAAGAAGCACTCAAGGATGAGGATATCTACCATGCAGGATGAGTTGCTTTAGTTTAAAAAGAACAATGTCTGGGAACTTATTTCCCGACCTACTGAGACTAATATGATAGGTACTAGGTGGATTTTTAAGAATAAAATGGATGAAAATGGTACCATAATCAGAAATAAGGCTAGGTTGGTCGCTCAAGGCTACACACAAATTAAGGGTATAGACTTTGGGGAGACATTTGCTCCTGTTGCAAGGCTTGAGTCCGTCCGCTTACTACTCGCCATCGCATGTCATCTGCGCTTCAAGTTATATTAGATGGATGTCAAGAGTGCCTTTCTAAATAGCATTCTACAGCAGGAGGTTTACGTGGAATAACCAAAAGGGTTTGAAGACCCTAAGCACCCGGAGCACGTTTATTATCTGAGGAAAGCCTTGTATGGTTTGATGCAAGCACCCCGTTCTTGGTGCGAGAGGCTTACTTCCTATCTCTTAGCCCGTTGCTTTAAGAGAGGGGGTTGATATGACGTTATTCATCAGGAGAGATGACGGTGCTATTTTGGTTGCCCAGGTCTATGTGGACGACATAGTCTTTGGATCCACGTGCTCCCAGCATGATCACCACTTTTAGAAGGAGATTAAAAATGAGTTTGAGATGCGCATGGTAGGTGAGCTTACTTTCTTCCTTGGTATCCAGGTTCGTCAGCTAGAGGATGGGATGTTCATCTCCCAATCCAAGTATGCCAGAGACCTACTAAAGAAATTTGGTTTAGACTCCATTAAGCATGCACGTACACCTATGAGTACTTCTATCAAGCTTAGTAAGGACACTTCAGGCAAGGATGTAGAGAAAACCTTGTATCGGAGTATGATAGGTCATCTTCTCTACTTGACTGCCAGTCGTCCCGATATAGCCTTTAGTGTTGGAGTATGAGCGAGATATCAGGTGTCCCCAAAATAGTCACACTTACTTGATCTAAAACGTATTATCAAATACGTTAGTGGGACTCTTTCATACGGTATTTGGTATTCCTTTGATACTGATGACCGTTTGTTCGCCTATTCGGATGACGATTGGGCCGGGGATGTAGATGGTTGTAGGAGCACTTCTGGTGGGTATTTCTATTTTGGTTTTGTTCTTGTCTCTTGGTTGAGCAAGAAGCAAAACTCCATCTCTTTGTCCACTGTGGAGGCTAAGTACATCGCCACCGGGAGTTGTTGCACACAACTCTTGTGGATGAAGCAAATGTTGGAGGATTATGGGATTTCACATGACACCATGACCATTTCCTGTGATAACATGAGTGCGATAGACATATCCCTCAATCCAGTCCAGCATTCGCGTACAAAGCACATCGGGATACGCGAGCACTTTATACGTGAGTTAGTTAAGTAGAAAGTCGTATCCCTGAGTTTCGTACCCATCGACTGTCAGTTGGCCGATATTTTTATGAAACTTTTAGATGCCCTTAGATTTGAGAGTCTTATGAAGTCTTTAGAGATTTTCACAGTTGACTGAGGGGTTGGTCCATGTCTAGGATAGGATGCTTTGTCATGGTCATATCATATGATTCATATTGCTAACTTGTATCATGTGTATTATTATTTTTGCTTTTTCATATTTTTTTTGAAAAATCCAAAAAGATTTACTTTTTATAAAAATTTTAGAAAAGCACGAAAAGATTTTTGTATTTTATTTGCACCTTTTATGGATGAGCATTTAAGATAGCAGAGTCACAAATTTCATTCCATTTATTCCACGTGACTATTTGATAGTGATTTGAGATGCTACATCATTGCATCCATGTGCTTTACATTGTTTGGAGTCTTTGAGATGTGATTAGTGATATCTTTCTACATGTTTGACTCCTATCTCCTTTATTTCACACATACACGGCTTTATTTGATTATTTTACTTGTCTATCACATATTGGCTTGAGTGTTTCCATCTCAATTCTGTCTATACAACTAACCATATGAGATAAAACTTGACAAGATTTGAATGCATGTAAAAACCATTTGGTGAGATTGTGTGATTATTTTTAAATGGGGAAGGGTTGCGAAAGGTTCTTTTTTACCTTTGTGACTACTAAGCCACCGTTAAATCGGACCTAAAAAATTGAGGAATTTTATTATCCGGGATCCAAAGAGGTTAAAAAATCCCGAAAAAAATTAAAGGCAATAAAAAGTAATACATGCCAAATATGGGTCATTAGGTTTTACCATCAATTCTCCAAAGTTTGAGAATTTAGATCACCTCTATTCAAAATATAAATCCGAGGGAGTTTGGTTGGAGAATTTAAATGGGTTTGCACTTCCTTGAAAATCCAGAAAAAGTATTAAATCATTTTGGACGTTATTGGTGTGGAAATCACTTTGAGCATTGATTTGTTGATTTGATCGAGTCAATGTCTCATATTACCATCTTTTTAATCCTAAGGAAGATGTTGAGTTCATTCGTTAGGAGTATCCGATATTCATCGTGCACATATGTCATTTTGTATGCATTGATTTTCCTATCGAATTTGATCACACCCCTACATTTACGCTATCATCGACTTGGCTGTTTTTGTGTTCTTTCATGGTGTGATTCTTTGTTGTATATTTTGTGTGAAAATTTTTTAAAAATTCAAAAATAGAAATTTATTAGCTTGTGACATTCTCCATTTGCATTTATTTATCCTTCTCGTATCTGTTTATTTGAGGACATTATAAAAAGGGGAGAAGAATTATGGGGGAAATTTGTTTGGTGTTTGGTTGATTTATGAATGATTTGCTTAAGCTTAATTGATCTTTGATTTTCGCATATCATTATATTTCAAACTGTTGCTTGTCACGGGTATTTGCTTTATCTCATATGTGTAGGTACAAAATTGCTTATTTTTGGATTGCACACGCTGATGAGAAAAGTTTTGGGAATTTCTGAAGAGCTGAAGATTTGAAGACATGTCATTTAGTATAAATATCTCGTTCGAACAAAGCGACATGCTTATCTCGTTCGAACAAAGTTGCCGCCTCGATTTTCGTATAAATATCTGGTCACCTTTTACATGATTTCCAAGTCTTTTTCGCACAGACTTTTCTACATTTTCACAGCCTAGAAAACAGACTTCACTTTTTAAGGTTTTATGCCTTCTTTATTCACATAAACACTCCCATCTATGTATGTGAATCATTAAAACTTCAAGAGGATCATTTTTACTCAAATGGAGTAATTTGTGGAGAAGCCGTTCTCTTCTTCATTGCTACCCACCTGGAGTTTTTGCGGGAGATTCCAGTCGACGACATCAAAATCGACACCTGAGGGTATTTCGTATCTCACTCTTATTTTCATTATAATCCGTGTGACCGTTTCTTACAAATTATAGTGAAAATAAAAAGGTTTTGCCCCTTTGGGGGATTTTTCCTCATTTGCGTGTTTTGTTTGTGATTGACTATTCGTGCATGTTCATATTGATTTCAATCACACCTAGATGCATGTTTTAGGATTTAATTGAAAAAATTGAGTTTAATTAAATAATTTCTTTATTTGAACAAACGCGCACTCTTCAAAAACTAATAGATCGGAGGTCCAGGGGCTAAGTTACGTAATGGGAAGGTGTTAGGCACCCATCTGGCCCTTTCGGTCTCTCATGGGCTAGTGTTAATATTGTCCTTTATATTCCCGTAAAGTGTGTGTGTGTGTTTGTGTTTATATAATAGAGATAGGAATCGTTCAACTCATACCATAGACAAGGTATGGTGAAATCATCCATAGGAATATTCTCAAGATATTAATAAGTATATAAGATAGAATTTGAGCGTTCATCGCGATATTGATAGTTATTGGAAAACGATAACATGTGTTGGATGAACCGCAGATAAGCATGATAAATGTTTATGTAAAAGTATGATCATTATGAAAATGAGGAATTTTGAGGAAATTGGAAAAATGGAGAATTTGGAAAAATTGGTCTTGAGTCTCGAATTTTAATCCGAGACGCCTACGTAGCCTATAAAGGCATCAAAGTCCACGTAGTTCGAATGTAGCATAGGGGTGGGGTTTATCTCATAAATTCAAACGGATTTTGTTATGTGTGTACAGGGCCGACTCTAGGTATAGGCGGGTTAGGCCACCGCCTAGGGCCCTCGATTAATTGGGGGCCCTTCCGGAAAAAAATTTAGGTTTAAAAAAAATAGTTGTAAAAAAAAGGCCCCCAAAAAAACTTAGTTATGAAAAAAATTAGAGTTATCCCTTAAAAAAGGCCCTCCAAAAATAAATTTTGTTCTATTTAAAATAAACGTATACACTAAACCCAACAACAACGTAATAACCCACTCACACACAAAAAAACAAACCCACACAATAAACCCACCATCATAACCCAACTCATTTACTTATTTATTCTATTCTAACCCTAACTCTATCATTTCTCTCACCCACTTTCTTCTCTCACTCTTCCTCTCTTCTTCTCTCTCACTCACACTACTCTTTTTCTCTACTAAGCAAAGCAATAATAAACCCCTCCTTTACCCACCCACCCCAAAATCCTTAGCCGTCGCTGCCCCACCCCCCCCCCCCCAAAAAAAAGAAACCAATTTTCGGCAGCAGCCTCCCCCCCCCCCCCCCCCCCCCGCTTTGTTTCTTGAACTAACCTCATCAAAATAAGGGTTAAAAATCTAGGGTTTCAATTTCAAAAAGTTATGGCTTAATTGGAGATTGGTTGGAGCTTGTTTGTGTAAGTATATATTATTCATTTGCTTTGTTATATCCCACTATATAAATTTGTTTTGTGTTATTACTAATATTTGTGTTGTGTGTGTTTTTTTCGTAGATTCCAATTTGTCATTTGGGCATTTACAAATTAAAATTTGAGATTGCTCTCAAATTGGCACTCAAATCAGGTTCTATTGTTCCTCTTTAGCATTTTTCTTTAATATAGTTTGTCAATAGTATTGAGAATCTTATGGTTGTGTGATTAATTTATGTTTTTGCAAATTACAATTGTTGTGATGTGTGAATATGTCTACTAGAAAATTACACTTGTTGTTGTGTTGTGTTGTGTGGATATGTCTATAGATTTTGCTAAAGAAATGAAAATTAAACCCGTGTTTCGTGATTAACGTAATATTTATAGGAAAAAACATTTTGATGGGAATTATAGTTATGGGATTAGACATTAGTATATTAAAATTGATTTGCTATATGAAAATTAGTTTTGCATCGAAAAATGCGAGAAGAATACATTTTCTTTAATTTGATTTTTTTATACAAAAGGACCCCATTTTGATTTTTCGCCTAGGGCTCCAAAAAATATAGAGTCGGCCCTGTGAGTGTATGTGTAGAAAATGTGTTTTGAAAAAAGTGTGATGGATAATTTCGTTCGGAATTTACGAGTATAACCCTCTTTTATTTGTTTTTGGTTTTTTATGGAAAATAAAGTATGTGCAATATACTAATAAAAGTGTAGATGTCAAAGTATATGAACTAAAGTAAGACTAGATTATGAATCTAATGTAATTAGTGTGAAAACAGGAAATTAAAAGAGAGGGAGAAGGAATTGGACCTTCCTTGGAGCTTGAGATTTTATCTTGGATGAACTCCTTTGAATGTTAATGAATGTCAGTAAGAGAGAAGGATATTTTCCAAATTGGGTATGAAAATGATGGGAATTTAGGCTTGAATGGATCTTCTCATATGGAACTTTGCGAATTACTGAGATCACCGATGCTAATGGATAGCTTATGTTTGTTGATGATTGTTGATGATGTTGATTATGTGGTCATGGCCTCTTTTTATAGGGCCAAGGAGGGTACCGATCGTCCTACCCCAGGGTGTGCCTATCGACAGGTAACCCTTGACACTGTGCCGATAGGCAGGGGTTAGGACCTGCCAATTGGCAGTCTCGTACAGACTTTTTTTTTAAAATGATCGTAGCGCACAAACCTTGATCCGAATCACACACGAGGCATACCGTTAAAAAGGAATTTCAGAGACCTTCGAGAGTCCTTTGGACCGCTCTCGGGTCCGGTAGTTGACTTTGGGTCAAATGTGACTCGAAAGTGCACATCGGTCTTTTGGACGGGAGATCGTTAGACAAAAACGGATCATTCGTCCGTATGGTAAGTCAAAATCGTGCATGAGGCGGACCGTTGGAAAGGTTAGGAGATGTACTTTGACCTTCCAAATAGTTTTGCTCAGTTTGGAAAGTTGACCTTGGTCAACCGAGGCTCGGAAGCGTCCAGTGACCTCTCGGAGTGAAACAGATCATTCGTTAGTACCGTAGGTCAAAATCGTGCACGGGGTTGACCGTTGGAAAAGGCATTCAGATCCCTTAAATGATTCAAAGATCTTTCACTTTGACAATAGAGTTGACAAGAGTCAAATGGGGTCCAGAGGCGCCCAATGGCTTCCAGATAAGGGTGTGCACGAACCCGAATAGACCGAACGGACCGAAAAAATTGAACCGGATCGGACCCACTTTTGCGAGTTTTTCAAAATTCGGTTTTAATTCGGTCTAAAAATATATAGGACCGCATAATTCGATTCGGTTTCTGTGTGGGGTCGTAAAAAGTGGGTTTGGATCGGACTTTACCGCTTTTATTATATATATATATAATGTAATAACTAACGCACGGAGCCCACAAACATAACCCTAAAATCCCCCCAAATCCCAATTCATATTTTGTCCTCTCTCTCTACATACAAACTCTACTTCGGCCGCACCCCCAGCTCTCCTCCGGCTCCGGGAGCAAACCCCTCATCTCGTCCCACTCTCCTGCTCACGTGACTTCCATTACTGATACACTCGAAGGACTAGAGGGTTGAAGGTATACCTGCAACAAACAAAGATTGTTAACAAATTTCAATAAGAGGTGCAAAGAAAGTGGGTCTTATACTTCTACTGCTTCAATGTGTATCGAAACCCCAAGAAAGTTGGTCTTGTATTTCTACAGCTTCGATGAGTATCAGAGGTGCAAAGAAAGTGAATTCCTTCACTTCGTCAAATACCATGGTCTCGGCAATGAGTTCATCCTGGTAAATAAAAAATTAAGTAAATAAATCCAAAACATCCTTGTGCAATTGCAAAGAAATTGTAAGAATGTAAATCCAAAACATTCCTGTGCAATCACACACACGACTAAATTTATAATTTTTCGTGTGAATCTATTATTATTTTTTGTGAATGTGTTATATATATTTGCTCTATTTTTCTTTGTGAATGCTATTAATTGTAAAATGCTTTAACCAATAATATTTTCTACCTTTTAGAAATAGAAGTCAAAACTTGTTCCCAAATTAATTTTATGGTTATAATGCATACTTGTTACCCATAAAGGAGACTTCCAAATCAGCCACCAAAATTTAAGAAGATAAACACTTGTAAATCAGTTTTATGGATACCTATTGGCTGTTAGAAATTTAAGAAGACTTCCAAACATTTTTTATATGGATACCTGTTAGCTATTTATGGATCTAATAGGATCGAGACCGAACCCAAACTGCCTATAAATCGAATAGGACCTAGACTGATTATTCCATTTCAGTCTCGGTCCATAATTTTGTAGGACCGATTAATGCGGTCCGGTCCCAAAAATATCTTAAAACCAGACCGAACCGGATCGCGAACACCCCTACCTCAGTACTCGAAGTGAGACTTAGGGTTTTTAGTGAAATGGGAAAGTGTTAGGGACCTAAGGGAAGACTTAAGGGTTCCTATAATGTAGTGTCTATAGATATCCTCAATGGGTGAGCTTGGAATAAGCGATAGTCATTGAATAGACACCACATGATAAAGATTTCAGTTTTGTGGATCTAAGGGATGTGGATGACCGATTTTGAGCATAGGGGTCAATTCTAATCTAAAAGAGGTGACAAACGAGGGCAAGGTTAATTCTGACCTAGAAGAGGTGATAATCCAAGACCGAGGTCAATTTTGACCTAAAATAGGTGACGATCCAATATCGAGGTTAATTATGACCTAAAAAAGGTGATGGCCGATGACCGGTGATCGATGTCAATTCTGACCTAAAAAAGATGACGACCGAAGAACGAGGTCAATGTACAAAGCATGAAAAAATATATGCAGGGGAAGAAAAATATTTATCTTTTTATTAATAAAAGGGGAAAGTACAAGTACATCTTTAAGAAGAAAAAAAAATTACAACTACTAAAAGAAGAAAATATAAGCTTAGCTGATCTACACCTTCTTCTTGTCTGCAGTAGGATCAGCTGAAGTAGAAGTAAGTGTAGGAGGAAGAGGAGGATTAACTACGAAGGGGGCAGAAGAATCAACATCCTGGTGTTGATCTACAGACTCCAACACCATAAGGGATTCACTAGAACCTCCATTATCATCAACTTCCTCGTCCATGTTCGAAGAGGTCCCAGGATCATATCTAAGAACGAGCTCGAAGTTTTATGGGGTGCCAACCTCTACCAAGGCAGCCGACCAATCGTCTTTGAAGCGTTTCTTCTTAGCAAACTCAATTTGTTAAGAAGCTTCTCGAATGGCCTTATCCCAGTCTTTATTGAAACCGGTTTCCCTGGCCTTAGCCCTTTTGGCTTTCTCAGCAGCAATAAGAGCTTTTGCAGCAGCCAGATCCTTCTGTAGCTCGGAGGTCCTCACTTTTTAAGAATCTAAATCCTTTTACAAATTATTAGCCAGACTTCGAGTAATTTTTGCAGCTCCTTCAGCAGCTTTCACTCTCTCCTCCCATTTCTTCTGCTCATTTGTTAGTGCATGTTTGGAGTTAAACACTGACTTTTTCAACTTATCAAAAGCTTCTTCAACTTCCTTAGAAAAATATCTTAAAGCCTTATATTTATCCAACGTGTTGTTGAAGTCAACGAGGAACTGTACAAAGAAAACAAAGTTGGTTGGTATTGTAAATATCAAATAAAGACAAAAAAATAAAGAAGGCAAAATGAGATACCAGAGCAAGGCTTTGAGAAGTCCTGTAAAAACTTTTTAAGCGAGGTAGTGCAGCTGCAGCACCCTTATGGTCTAGTAAAGTCCTAGACCTTATTAGTTGTCTTACCAAACCAGTGATAAAGGCCACTAAAGAGGCAGAAGAAGATAGATCGACCAACTCTCATTGGTCGGGAAGAACAGAAGAACATTCTGCTAACATAGAAGGAAGCCATTTCCTTGTTCTTTTCAATGGGCCCTCTTCAGCTTTCTTGGCTGGGGGCTTCTTCCCAGCTTCGTCTTTTTTTTCACCCCCTCGTTAGCTTGTTTGGAGGGGGCATTGGCTGCTATGTCTCCCAAAATGTTAGGAAACTTCCTATTTTCCATGGTAGAGGCTAGAGGTAAATTTGAATCCAAAAAAGAGGGTGAGTGGGCAGCAATTTCACCACTACCAGATGCAGTGACCGAGGAGGTTGAGATAAGTTCCTGGTCAAGGTCAATCACAGGAGAGAGAATGGCCACAGTGGGGCGAGCAACGAAAGAGGAAACAATATTTTGTACTGAAACAAATAGGATGCAAACCTAATATTCTCCACCATTCCTCTGATGAACTCCCCAAATGAATTTCAGCTCCTTAAGGTTAACTTTACTCTTACTCGGGCACCTTCTCTTTTGATCAACTGCAACCAAGATTTACAGAACAATAGTTAGTATTACATTTAAATAAATATGTACAAGGAAATACAATTAAATGGAAAACAACATATCCCATTGCCAAAGGGAGGGCATCTAGGCCCTCGATATTCAGCATTTCCAGTCAAAGGGGTGTATTGCCAATTTTTTACAACGACTCCATGTTCAAAATAATCTCTATTAGAGTCTGGAAGATTGACCACTAATGCTCTATTTACTTCCCTAGTTTTTAAATAATAAGTGGTGCAACTAGTCACCCACTTATAGCAAAACATTATTTACGGAATCCCTAGATGGGTTCCATGGATTTTATTTAACCTATATACACCATTTACAACCCTCCAGGTGTTAGGGGCTACCTTAGCCGGGACATCATCAAAGTACTGACAAAAATCAAGGCAAAATGGGTTGGGAAGAAAAGTAAACCCACACTCAGCTATAAAGATAGAGGGAAACCAGTGACCCTTAGCAAGTGAGAAAAAATCAGCAGGTAAAATGGGGTGTTCTAGATCAACCCATAAAAGAATGTTAAATTCATTTATGAACTCATCAAGTGAATCAACAGAATAAACCATGATGAAGAAAAAAAATAAAAGTGAGAGAGTTCTTACGGATATTAAGGATTCAACAAGAACTGAAGGATAGAAAACGATCGCACGAGAGAGAAAGGGAATGCTTGAAGATGCAACAACAAAAACACTCAGAAATTTTGAGGTAAAAAAAGATCGAGGCTATTCCCGCTCTTTATAGGTTGCCTCAACAACTGGGAAGATAATGATTAAAAGGCAGCGTTGATTGAACTGGTAGCGGCTAAAGACAAAACCAGACGGATTTGCCCAAAAACGATTCGTTAAAGTTATGGATAATTATAAAAATACCACGCGCATTTAATAGTTAAGTCATAATTTTTACAAGTATGGGAAGTCGAAATCCGACCAAGCCTAAAATTATTGCCCGAGCAACTTTAAGAGCTAAATGTTCTATACTCTAGTAAAGACTTCAAGCATGAAACATTGGGGGCTTCTGTTGATATAAAAATTATCCTTCTGTGTGGATTGCCCATATGAATACGTGTTATACGTTGGAAGGTCAATCATAGTCAGGAAGATCAAAGGGACAACGTACTAAAGTATGTCGACCAACCTGCTGGTGAATCCCGGCCTACCACCAGGAAGGTCGACCAATAAGAGAGTGAAATGCCAAAAGTTATATACATCAATATATATACAAATGTAAATGCCTATATTATAAAAGCATTCCATCATTTAGTATTCCAACACTTGTACACCCCCCAAGGGCTATAAATACATTGTAAACCCTACATCTAAGGGACATGAGACAAGAGGCAATTGAACAAGCCCAAAGCAATACATAACAATGAATGTACGCTCTTCCTTTAAGCCGAACCACTTTAAAAATCTTTTGTCTCTTTACTTATATTTATCTATGATCAATTAGCCTAGTATAGTTTTTTACATCAATAATTGGGTTATAAAATGTATATTGACCTAGCATTAATGAACCAGATCCAACTTCAGACATAATATAGATACAACTAACATTCTTATGGATGGATTTGATCAAATATTTTCCCTAGAATGAGGATTTACTAATATATGGTAATGAGGCACACAAATTGGAGATCCAGCCGACAAGGTTTTGCCTTAACTCCGAAGGTAAACTTTATAGGTGATCATTAACTGGACTTCTCCTCAAGCATGTCCATCCATACCAAGTATAATGGGTACTCAATGAGACACATGAAAGAGATTTTATAAACCATACATTTAGAAGATCAATCTCCTATAGAGTGATCTCTCAGTGATACTGGTTACCATTTATGGTGAAGGATACTCTTCAGTTTGTTCGCAATTACACCAAATACTAGAAATTATCCCTAACCATTAAGAAGCGAATGAGAGATATGAATCCCCTCACGAGTCCGTGGCATTTTTCTCAATGGATCATGGACATCTTTCTCAATGGATCATGGACATCATGGTAACTCTAACGGTAGCTAAGCATAACCACTCATCCAAATATGGGAAGATGATTCCATGCAATTCGTTTATAGGAACATCATCACAAGGTTTGAGATTCTAAGAGCACTGGTTACTGACAATTGATCATAATTTGACAACGACATCTTCAGAGATGTATGTGCAGAACATGGAATCACAATCCACTACGCATAACTTATGTTTCCTTAATATAATGGCCAGGTCGAGATCACTAAGAAGACTTTATTATCAGGAATAATACGTCGATTAAAAAATGCAAAGTGAAGAAGAGTTGATGTAATCCCCTTTTTCCTCTGGGCATATAAAATAATTCCTACTAGATCGTTTAGGTACTCCCCACTCTTTAGTGCATGTAATGAAAGCATCCATCCCTTAGGAGAACGGGGTCCCAACTCTACGATCAGAGATATTTAAAGATGACCAAACTGATGATTGAATAACTCACAAGTTAGATCTAGAAGAGGAACGAAGGGGCAAGACTCTCATACATATGCTCTATTATCAATAAGAGTTACTAAGTAGCATGACAAGAAAGCCAAGGTTAGGTAATTCCATGTTCATGACCTGGTACTCAGAAAACTCTTGGTGGTGGCAAGGAAACCTTGAGATAGAAAGCTTGTGCCGAACTGGAAAGGATAGTATCGGGTATAATCAAAGGGGGAAAAAGATGCTATCACTTAGAAGAATTCGATGGCATAGTAGTGCAAAGGTCATGGAATGTCATGAAACTTAGGAAGTTTTCCCATTATACAATTCCTTATTTGTTTTGAAAATTTACAACTATTCATATCAATAAAGATTGTTCTTTGACTATTGTGGATCTACTATAGATCCTTGAACTTAAAAACCCATTAAATTAATGGTAATACTTTGGATAATCTGGTCTCATAAATTCAATTTTAAACCCACTAAAGCAGTGGTATGTCTTAGAATAAGTCGGTCGCTTGAGAATCTGGCATTAGACACACTCAAGCAGTGGTGCGACTTATATTAAATCAGTCATATACATTTGATATCAAATCCACTAAAGCTATAGTACTAATCATAATGAGTCAGTCACCTAAGAACCTATCATTAAACCCACCTGAAAGTGATGGTACATCCCAAAAGGGTTCATTGGCTTAAAATAAGCATAAAACGACCTACGAATTGGATGGTATAACTTATAAATAAGTTAGTCGCCTAAGTTTTGATTAAAATCCACTTAAAAATGGTGGTGTATCCCAAGAGGGTTGGTCGGTGTCAAAATTGGGTTAGTCAACCCATAATAAACACAAGTTTATCCAAAATTGGGTTAGTCGGCACAAACGGGCACTTTCTCATAACTTAACAATCAATGTAACTTGATATTCTTCGTCCAAATGATTTATAAGTTAAATATCAGTTTTTTACAAAGGCAGTATCAGGGCAATTAAAAACTGAGCATGTCATAAGTAAAGAAGAAATTAACTTAACAACAGGAGGATCGGCAACCAGGACTTCGAAAGATCCATTCCCCTTCTCATTGGATCCTTTAAAGGTCGGTGTTTGATATAGTTTGGGTCACCCTCAAGTACCATGACCTCTTGAAGTATAATTAATCAAACCCTGTCGAAGGCAATAAAGCCGTGATAGTCTAATTGTAAAGTAACTTCCTAGATTGCTACTCAAATCATTCATCAAATGCCTTGTTGTATCATCATTGCACCAAAAAATAAAAATAGTCACAGTAAATGGGTCACAGACCAAAATTGTGATCCCCTGGTCACAGTCCAAAATTGTGACGCCTGGATATTTACCATAACCAAATAACTGTCCAGAGTTTAGGGTGACCTTATTACGGCAGTGGTCACGGTCAAAAGTCATGACCAAAGGTGTGACAACCCGAATATAATTATGATTAATTATGCGTAAATCATGCCTAGCTTATGTGATATGATTAGTGTGTTATTAATATATGTGATGTTAATTTATTATGTTTAGTCTAATCCTACCTCCAAAAAGCATGAAATGTCAAATTAGTTACAAATACAAAATTTGAAGGTTTCGATAGGAATGTCCATGTTTAAGGCTAGTTTTGACCTTTATGACATAACAATTGACTTGAGGTGAAAACTACATAGTTGTAGACAAGTGAGTTATGGTTGTAACACAACAAACGGTGTGTGAAACGGAGGTTCGAGTGAGAAGTTATCCCAAAATTACGAAACAAGGGTAAAGTAGTCCATCCGTTAAGTAGTATTTTGTCTTAATATGGCAACAAATGTTTTATTCTCATTAGTTGGGAAGGGTGGTGGCTTTGGCCGACCTCAAACCCTTAGAATTACCTCTTTATTCAGCCAAAATGCAGCCATGAGAGATTTTAAGCTTAAGGAAAGAGAGTTTTGAAGTTTAGGAAGAAAGTGTGAGGAGAAATTTGAAGAAAATTCATAGAAAATTACGTAGAAGCCCTAAGGTAATTCCAACCATGAATCTTTTTATTTTTCTTGAAATTATGATTTATATGACATAGATCCTTGATTGTTTATTGAACTTTCGTACTTGGGTGCATATGTATGGATATATGCAAGTTTAAGTTAAGTTGAATGTACAAAACCCTAAGATTGCTTTGTTTAGAAACTTTGTTTATTCAAACTTCCATATATTTTTGTATAGTTACTGGAATCGATTGATTCCAATTGGATATTAACCTGGACTCATATATGTATGACATATCCGAAAATAATGTGAAAATACCAACAAATGAGTCCTTGGTGAGAGTTTGAAGTTCGGGTAAGAAATCTGCCCTAAGGGTGAAAATATGCCCGCCATGTGTTCGATGTTTTGCTTAACATAGAAAACGAACCTTAAAAATTATGAAACTTTAATCTTATATTTTTCAATGTGTTTAATGATGTTGGGTGAAATATCATAGAAATTTATGATGTAGAAAAATCATGAAAATTCCTGGAAGTTGAATGAACGATAAAAGAGCCTAAAGGGCAGATTTGCTATGTAGTGAAGAAATGGGCTTATTTTGCTCTAGGAAACTCGGAATGATGTGCCGTCTTTTGTTTTGGAAACATGATATAATAAGGATTGGATTACCAAGAATAATTAAAAAGGGTTTGGGCTGTAATTTGAATATGTTAGATATCAGAACCTGAGTCTAGATGGGACTTCATTTTAATGAATGATTTGAATTGAATAATATGATGCTTATGAATTGAGTTATGATTGAAGTTATTCTTTGGACTATTAATATTCTTATGATGATACTAATATTGTGAGAATGATAGGAAGGGAAGAAGAGCTGATTGAACAAGTACTGGATAAAGGCAAGGGAAAAGCCAGTTAAACTGTCAAGGTGAGTGTACTTATGATTTGTTTCATATATAAATATGAATATAGCTCTAAGAGCGGATTTGTTTGAATACTTCGGTATTCAGGATTTGTTTGGATATTAAAATATCCAGGATTTGTTTGGGTCTCATGATCCAGGATTGGTTTGAATAATTCGGTATTCAGGATTTGTTTGGATATTCAAATATCCAGGATTTGTTATTGCCAACGGGCAGAATTATTTGGATCTTATGATCCATGATTTGTTATTGCCAATGGGCAGGATTGTTCGGATTTTATATCTATATATTCGATATAGAATTGTTATTCTATTGCAGGGAAGGAGTACCTCACTAAGCTTAATGCTTACGGTTTATATTTTAACAATTTCAGGTTCACACGCTGCCAGCTAGGACACCATATGACCGGTAGCTTTGAGAGTTGCACCGTTGGAGAGAGCTGAGATTTTAAAATGGGATTTTATCGTTGTCACACTGAATATTTTAATATACTCACACATTGTATATATTGATTTAGTATGTATTGGGTTGATCATAGTTAATCACGGTATTGCATGTTTGCTTAATTATGACTCTGATATTGAATTTTATGATGTAAGAAAAATATTATGTTCATTATGTAGGAAAATATTGATGAATGAATCATATTTCCAATGGGCTCAAGATTATGATCTAATTATTCCAACAACAAATGATTAGTATGGATATTGGGTCTTGGGGTGTGACAATTAGTGGTATCAGAGCATGGTTATAAATTCTGGACGTGTGTGACGGTTAGATGGCAGTATTGAGTTGATTTGATATTTATGAATTGTTTATGTACTAACCAATAGTTTAGTATTATAAACTGTTTATATTTGTTGTTAGAACTTTATTGTATTACAGATAATTCCATATGGAATCTGGGAATGGACAACATAGAGAAGAGGGAGTGGCTTCTCGTGCAGAGAATACTGAAGTAGAGCAAAGTGTTGGTGGAAGGGCTAGAGATCAAGATCAGCCTACAGAGATGCAAATAATGGCACAGGCAATGATGAGGATGGCAGAGCAACAAGAAAGAAATATGGCGCAAATGGCAGAACAACAGGCTAGATATCTAGAATCAAAGACACTGGCCAGGATTGAGAAAGAGGCAAGGAAGGAAATGAAAGATTCCATGCATGAGAAGTTTTTGAAGTTGAATCCCCCAGAATATACAGGGTCAGTTGAACCTACAGAAGCTGAGATGTGGGTCAGGGATCTAGAAACTATCTTTGCAGTTATGAAGGTTCCAGATAACCAGAAAGTGAATCTAGCTGTGTTTAAGCTCAAAGGAGAGGCGAAATATTGGTGGGAAGCCAGCAACCATTTGGTGCCCAGGATGGAAGGTACTGATGTTATTACTTGGGCTGAATTTATTAAAGCTTTGTATGTTAAGTATTTCCCTAAGGTCTATAGGAGGGAGAAGCTGAGGGAGTTTATAAATTTGACCCAAGGGAACATGTCTGTGAGGGAGTATGATGCTAAATTTACTGCTTTGTCTAGATTTGCTACTAAGTATGTGCAGGAGGAAGAAGATAAATGTAGTAAGTTTCAAGATGGACTGATTTTGCCTATTCAAAATAGAGTGGCCACTTATGAGTTAGAAGATTATGCTTCTCTGGTAAACAAAGCCATGATAGCAGAAAGGCAAATGAACCAAGGGGTGGCAAGTAGAGAGAGTTTTAAGAAGAGTAGATTCGATGCATCTCACTTTAAGGGAGGTGAGGGTGGAAGTGTTAAGATGGAACCTCATAAATTTCAGAGAGGTGGTGGAGATAGTGGTAGAGGTCTGGGGATATTTGGCAGAGATACTAGGGGTGGAGAATCTTCTAGTCTAGTTAGGAGGTCAGGAAAGGGTGAGGCACCGACAAGAGTGGTTACATGTTTCTTTTGTAAAGAGGAAGGGCATTATAAATCTGAGTGTCCTAAGCTTAAGGGATTGGAATGCTACTATTGTCATCAAGTGGGGCATATTAATAAGAATTTTCCGCAATTGACAGAGACTCCAGCAGCACATAGTGAAGTAGCAAGCAGAATGTTATCTCCGGGCAGTGCAGTGAAAAGTATGGGTAAAGGACAAGCTAGTAATTCCAGGCCAGGTGGACGAGTTTTTACAATGAAAGAAGCTCAGATTACTCCAGATGTGGTGACAGGTACACTTTTTGTTACTGATAGAAGTGCTTATGTTTTGATTGATCCTGGTTCCACACATTCTTTTGTGTCCTATGCTTTTGCTGTATACCTGAATAGACCATGTACTCGTTTAGATGTGGGGTTGGGTATTTATATGCCTATGGGGGAAATGGTTGTAGCTGAATATGCTTTTCGTGATTGTGTTTTGACTGTGGGGGCTAGAGATACAGTTATAGATCTACTTCCATTGGATATTTCTGATTTTGATATAATTCTGGGAATGGATTGGTTATCTAAATATCATGCATCTATGGATTGTTTCTGTAAGGAAGTTGTTTTTAATATGCCTGGTGAGCCTGAATTTAAATTTGTGGGGGAAAGGAAAATTGTTCCCAGTTGCATCATTTCTGCTATTCAGACGAGGAAATTATTGAGTAAGGGTTGTGAGGGTTTTATTGCATATGTTCTTGACACTAGGAAGGGGGCTTTACAATTAGTCGATGTTCCTATTGTACGAGATTTTCCTGAAGTGTTTCCTGGTGAGTTGCCAGGGTGACCTCCAGAAAGAGAAGTTGAATTTAGTATTGAATTAGCACCAGGGACAACCCCTATTTCTATGGCACCGTATAGAATGGCACCTGCTGAGTTGAAAGAACTTAAGATCCAGTTGCAAGATTTACTTGATAGGGGGTTCATACAGCCTAGTGTATCTCCATGGGGTGCGCCAGTTTTATTTGTGAAAAAGAAAGATGGTACCATGCGTTTGTGTATTGATTATAGGCAACTGAATAAAGCTACTATTAAGAACAAGTACCCTTTACCTCGTATAGATGATTTGTTTGATCAGTTACAGGGTGCTAAAGTGTTTTCAAAAATAGACTTGCGATCGGGTTATCATCAGCTGAGGGTCAAGGAGAGAGATATTTCTAAAACAGCTTTTCGTACTCGGTATGGTCATTTTGAATTTCTAGTGATGCCTTTTGGGGTGACTAATGCTCCAGCTGTATTTATGGATCTTATGAACCGGGTACTACATCCTTTTGTTGATTCATTTGTGATAGTTTTTATTGATGATATTCTGATTTATTCACATGATATGGTTGAACATGAAAAGCATCTCACAACTATTTTGAATCTGTTGAAAGATAAGAAGTTGTATGCCAAGTTTAGCAAGTGTGAATTTTGGCTATCACAAGTTGCATTTTTAGGCCATGTTATTTCTGGAGATTGTATATGTGTTGATCCTAAAAAGGTAGAGGCTATTGTGAAATGGGAGAGACCCGATAATGTGACTGAGGTGAGGAGTTTTCTGGGTTTAGCTGGGTATTATAGAAGGTTTATTAAGGGATTTTCTTCGATTGCCTTACCAATGACTAAACTGACTCGGAAAGATGTTAAGTTTGAATGGAATTCTGATTGCGAAAATAGTTTTGATGAATTGAAAAAGAGGTTGGTAACTGCACCTGTTCTTACTATTCCGAATGGTGGAGATGGTTTTGTTGTTTATACCGATGCTTCACATCAGGGGTTGGGTTGTGTTTTTATGCAGCATGGTAAAGTTATTGCCTATGCTTCTAGGCAGTTGCGTACACATGAACGTAATTATCCCACACATGATTTGGAACTTGCTGCTATTGTGTTTGCTTTGAAATTATGGCGTCATTATCTATATGGTGAGGTATGTGAAATTTTTACTGACCATCAAAGCCTTAAGTATTTGTTTACTCAGAAGGAGTTGAATTTGAGGCAGAGGCGGTGGATGGAGTTAATTAAAGATTATGATTGTACAATTCACTACCACCCAGGAAAGGCAAATGTAGTTGCAGACGCTTTGAGTAGAAAGGCTTCAGGCAGGTTATCGTGTATTCGATGTACTAGAGTTGCTCATATTATGGAGTTGAGATTGATGGGAGTGGAATTGCAGCTAGCAGATGGGGACAGATTCTTTGCTCATGTAAGCGTGAGGCCTTTGTTAGCTACCCGTATTCATGATTTGCAAAGTCAAGATCCTTTCCTTGAGAAGAAACGACAAGATCTCCGAGATGGTAAGTCTGAAGATTTTTGTATTGTGAATGATGGCACTTTATTGTATAAGCATCGGTTGTGTGTGCCTAATGTGTGTGGATTGAAAGAGGAAATTTTAGATGAGGCTCATAATTCCATTTATACTATGCATCCTGGTAGCACTAAAATGTATAGGGATTTAAAGGAGCATTATTGGTGGAATAATATGAAGAAGGAAATAGCTGATTTTGTTGCGAGGTGCCTTATATGTCAGCAAGTGAAAGTGGAGCATCAGAAACCTACTGGTCTGCTTCAGCCATTACCGATACCGGAATGGAAATGGGATCATGTAACGATGGATTTTGTGGTTGGGCTTCCTCGATCTCAGAAGGGGTCAGATTCGATTTGGGTAGTGGTGGACAGATTGACCAAGTCCGCTCATTTTCTAGCAGTCAAGACTACATATACAGTTGATAGGTATGCTAGATTGTATGTTAATGAAATTATTCGATTGCATGGGGCACCTGTTTCTATTGTTTCAGATAGGGACCCTACTTTTACATCCAGATTTTGGGATAGCTTGCAGTATGCTATGGGTACTAACTTGAAGTTTAGTACGGCTTTTCATCCCCAGACAGATGGGCAGTCTGAAAGGACAATACAGATTTTGGAAGATATGCTTAGAGCTTGTGTGCTTGATTTCAAAGGTAATTGGGATGAATATTTGCCTTTGATAGAATTTGCATATAACAATAGTTTTCAGTCTACTATTGGTATGGCTCCATATGAAGCATTGTACGGTAGACGATGTCGTACACCAATATGTTGGGGTGAAGTTGGTGAAAGGAAGATAGAGGGTCCAGAATTGATTGAAGTCACCACTGAAAAAGTGAAGATTATTCAAGATAGAATGAGAACAGCTCAAAGCAGACAGAAAAGTTATGCGGATAAACGACGAAAAGATTTGGAATTCCAGAAAGGGGATTATGTGTTTCTTCGAATATCGCCATGGAAAGGAGTTATGAGGTTTGGAAAGAAAGGGAAATTAAGTCCACGCTACATTGGACCTTATGAAATCCTTGAGAAAGTCGGGATGGTTGCCTACAAGTTAGCGTTACCACCAGAATTATCTCGGTTACATGATGTTTTCCATGTTTCTATGTTAAGAAAGTATGTAGCAGACCCTTCACATGTATTGGTGGAACAACCTATTGAGTTGAAGGAAGATTTGAGCTACGTGGAAGAACCGCTTGCTATCGTCGATAGGAAAGAACAAATATTGAGATCAAAGGTGATCCCACTTGTGAAAGTTGTGTGGAGAAGAAATTCCATGGAAGAAGCTACATGGGAGAGTGAGGATAGCATGAAAATGCGTTATCCCTATTTGTTTGATTCGGACAACCAAGGTATGTCAATTTCGAGGACGAAATTTCCTAACAGGGGGAGAATTGTGACAACCCGAATATAATTATGATTAATTATGCGTAAATCATGCCTAGCTTATGTGATATGATTAGTGTGTTATTAATATATGTGATGTTAATTTATTATGTTTAGTCTAATCCTACCTCCAAAAAGCATGAAATGTCAAATTAGTTACAAATACAAAATTTGAAGGTTTCGATAGGAATGTCCATGTTTAAGGCTAGTTTTGACCTTTATGACATAACAATTGACTTAAGGTGAAAACTACATAGTTGTAGATAAGTGAGTTATGGTTGTAACACAACAAACGGTGTGTGAAACGGAGGTTCGAGTGAGAAGTTATCCCAAAATTACGAAACAAGGGTAAAGTAGTCCATCCGTTAAGTAGTATTTTGTCTTAATATGGCAACAAATGTTTTATTCTCATTGGTTGGGAAGGGTGGTGGCTTTGGCCGACCTCAAACCCTTAGAATTACCTCTTTATTCAGCCAAAATGCAGCCATGAGAGATTTTAAGCTTAAGGAAAGAGAGTTTTGAAGTTTAGGAAGAAAGTGTGAGGAGAAAATTGAAGAAAATTCATAGAAAATTACGTAGAAGCCCTAAGGTAATTCCAACCATGAATCTTGTTATTTTTCTTGAAATTATGATTTATATGACATAGATCCTTGATTGTTTATTGAACTTTCGTACTTGGGTGCATATGTATGGATATATGCAAGTTTAAGTTAAGTTGAATGTACAAAACCCTAAGATTGCTTTGTTTAGAAACTTTGTTTATTCAAACATCCATATATTTTTGTATAGTTACTGGAATCGATTGATTCCAATTGGATATTAACCTGGACTCATATATGTATGACATATCCGAAAATCATGTGAAAATACCAACAAATGAGTCCTTGGTGAGAGTTTGAAGTTCGGGTAAGAAATCTGCCCTAAGGGTGAAAATATGCCCGCCATGTGTTCGATGTTTTGCTTAACATAGAAAACGAACCTTAAAAATTATGAAACTTTAATCTTATATTTTTCAATGTGTTTAATGATGTTGGGTGAAATATCATAGAAATTTATGATGTAGAAAAATCATGAAAATTCCTGGAAGTTGAATGAACGATAAAAGAGCCTAAAGGGCAGATTTGCTATGTAGTGAAGAAATGGGCTTATTTTGCTCTAGGAAACTCGGAATGATGTGCCGTCTTTTGTTTTGGAAATATGATATAATAAGGATTGGATTACCAAGAATAATTAAAAAGGGTTTGGGCTGTAATTTGAATATGTTAGATATCAGAACCTGAGTCTAGATGGGACTTCATTTTAATGAATGATTTGAATTGAATAATATGATGCTTATGAATTGAGTTATGATTGAAGTTATTCTTTGGACTATTAATATTCTTATGATGATACTAATATTGTGAGAATGATAGGAAGGGAAGAAGAGCTGATTGAACAAGTACTGGATAAAGGCAAGGGAAAAGCCAGTTAAACTGTCAAGGTGAGTGTACTTATGATTTGTTTCATATATAAATATGAATATAGCTCTAAGAGCGGATTTGTTTGAATACTTCGGTATTCAGGATTTGTTTGGATATTAAAATATCCAGGATTTGTTTGGGTCTCATGATCCAGGATTGGTTTGAATAATTCGGTATTCAGGATTTGTTTGGATATTCAAATATCCAGGATTTGTTATTGCCAACGGGCAGAATTATTTGGATCTTGTGATCCATGATTTGTTATTGCCAATGGGCAGGATTGTTCGGATTTTATATCTATATATTCGATATAGAATTGTTATTCTATTGCAGGGAAGGAGTACCTCACTAAGCTTAATGCTTACGGTTTATATTTTAACAATTTCAGGTTCACACGCTGCCAGCTAGGACACCATATGACCGGTAGCTTTGAGAGTTGCACCGTTGGAGAGAGCTGGGATTTTAAAATGGGATTTTATCGTTGTCACACTGAATATTTTAATATACTCACACATTGTATATATTGATTTAGTATGTATTGGGTTGATCATAGTTAATCACGGTATTGCATGTTTGCTTAATTATGACTCTGATATTGAATTTTATGATGTAAGAAAAATATTATGTTCATTATGTAGGAAAATATTGATGAATGAATCATATTTCCAATGGGCTCAAGATTATGATCTAATTATTCCAATAACAAATGATTAGTATGGATATTGGGTCTTGGGGTGTGACAAAAGGGGTCACGGTCCAAACCCGCGACTCCCCTGTAACCCATTATGGTGCCAAGTTTCCTGATCATTTGGTCACACCAGTGGACACGGTCTAAAATTGTGACTCACCCGTGACCATGTACAATGATCGGGATTAAGGATCACAGTCAGGAGTCGTGACCAAGGGATCATGTTCCAAAATCATAACCCACTTTACCGCTAAATTTTTTGCTCTTTTGGTCACAAAGGTGGTCATGGCCCACAATCGTGGCCCGTCTGTGACAATATCAATGAACAATGGTCACGTATTAGAATCATGACCCCCGAAATCCATTTTAAAATTGTTATAGTACATGGGTCATGGTATGAAATCATGATCGCGTCTTGAGTTTCCAATTGGTCACGTATAGGGGTCTCGGTCTTGAATCGTGATCATGTTTAAGTGATTGATGAGTCATAAAATGGGTAATGGTTTTGGACTGTGACCCCATTTTGGGTGTAAAAAAAAATCAGAAACCCAATATTTCATTTCATCCTTATACTGAAAATCATCTTTCTCTCCAACCGTCGGAGATAATCATCTCTTTTTCGCTCTCGATTTTCAACCATCTCCCAATGTAGGTACATATCTATTTCCCTCCTCTCTTTCCTCCACTTATTGCATATGTGTGTGTTTATTGCATGTGTGTTTCAATGCGTGTGTGATAAAAAGAAGGTTTCAGTTTGTGGGATTCTGCGAGGTGTTTCGGTGTACGTGTGTATGTGTGTGTGTTTGGGGGGGGGGGAACTATATGAGGCTCAATGTGGGTTTGTATTTTATATTAAATTTGATTTTGTGTTTCTTATATTAAAGAAAATGTAAATGTAAATGTGTGTTTCTTATATTAAATTTGTATTTTTTATAGATTACTCGATGCTTGACTTTGTGGATAGTTGCAATCTTATGGATTAAAGAAAATATTAATGTTAATAATGTTGATATATAAATTGCTAGGTTAGTAATGTTGAACAGGATAAACATTTGTTGGAAATCAATCAAGTAGACCATTTAGAAGGAGTAGAGGATAAACTTGTGTTGAATTGTTAGGTTGATTGTTTTTTTTTTTTGGAAAAATTTAAATTTTATTCAATAAGGAGAAACAACCCCTCCATACGTGGCCTTAACAAGCAATGCGACAACTTACAATAACAATCAGAAATTTCTTACATATCAAGGCTGAGAAGAAAATCTAATATAATGGCATCCCATCACATCTAGCTTGTACGCTCCTCTGACCATCCTCGTCACCTCCTGAATACTTTTGAAAATTTGACCTCCGGTTGAAGAAATGCCCCAATTAGCAAGACTATCTGCAACCATGTTGGATTCTTTATAACAATGTGAAATGGAAAATTGAATTTGGGACAGCATACCTTTAATTACATTAACAATCTTTAGGAACTTCCAAGGAGGCTTCCAACCATTACCTATCACTTTCACCACCATGAGAGAGTCAGACTCAATTTGGATATTATCGAACTGAAACTTCAAACACAGGCTAATCCCCATTTTTAAACTAAGCATCTCTACCTCAGTATTTGAAGCAACATTACCTGGATAAGCATAAGGAAACATAACCTGGTCGTTCTCATTTCTTAAAACTCCACCATATCCACTAGGACTCGGGTTACCCTTTGAAGCGCCATCTACATTCAACTTAAATGAAAGGGCAGGAGGGGGAATCCATTTAACTAACACAGGCACTGCAGCAGAAGTAACAGAAGATATATTGAACATCTTCTTAACTCCCACATCCAAGCAGGCCTTTGAGAACTTCATACCAGAAATTTGAGATGAAAAGGATTGAATTTGATATTATAGACTGATGCCTAACCATAATCCCCTCAAATAAATGTTTATTTATAGCTTTCCACACCTCCTAGCATACCACCATTGGGATAGACTTACAAAGGAATCTTTGATAATCTCTACTACCAGCTCTAAACCACCACCTTAACAAAGAAGTGGACATGTTATTTTTATCAATATTTGTCCCCATAAGCTTAGAGAAGAACTCCCAAACCTTTTTTACCTCTGGACACTCTAAAAGAAAATGATGAACTGATTCAGTGCTTTCTAAGCAGGCCTGACATCTAGAGATCAAAGGAATACCCAACTTTTGGATATTATCATCTAAATTCAGAGCATTTCTGAGAATTTTCCACATATGAATTGAAATTTTGGTAGGCACATGAGGGTCCCAAATCATAGCAGCTACTGTGGACCTAGCATACTTCGAAGAGATAACCTCACAAGCAGAAGAGAAAGTAAACTCTCCACTATCAGAAGCCTTCGAAATCCATTTACCTTCCATGAAAACCATGTTATCAAGCGCCACATCTTTAATTTTCCTCATATTTCTCCAAGCTAAAGATCCTCCTTGTTTATAATGAGACCACGACTTGTACTTGTTCCTCATATAAGCAGTCCACAGAGATTCCTCAAAATAAAATTTCAACACCAATATAAGGCTAGAGGACTTAGTAATTGTATTGAAGTCTTTGAAACCAAGACCACCTGTATTTTTTGGCTTACACATCTCTTTCCAATTGGACCAATAATGCTTCCAACCATCATTATCATTACCACCCCAGAAGAACCTGTTGAATATTTGGTGAAGCTTTGAGATGACAGCTTTAGGAGGCTATTGAGAAGCAAGCAGATATGAGGGGATAGAAAATAGGACATGATTAATGAGAGTGAATTTACCCCCACTGGATAATAATTTGCCTTTCCAACCTTCAATTTTGTGCCTGATAGAGTCTAGAAGAGGGGTATACAAGCATACCTTATTTCTGGCTTTAAAAAAAGGAGATCCCAGGTATTTAATAGGTAAGGTTTTAACAGGTAAACCAGAACAAAGACCTATAGCGTTCCTCCTTTGAATAGACATTTTCTTATCAGAAATAACATTACTTTTACTCTTATTGATTGTTTGGCCAGATATAACAGAGTACTCTTCCATGAATCTCATCAAATTCTGCAGGCTTCTTTTATCACCTCTAGAAAAAACAATAACATCATCTGCAAAGGATAGGTGTGAAATAGGAGGGCTTCCACTTGGAGTGTAGTAGTGCTTCATCTTTCCATCCCTCAATAATTTTTCAAGGCCTCTACTCAAAAATCCAGCCGCCAAAATGAACAAGCTCGGGGATAAAGGATCCCCCTGCCTCAATCCTCTAGATGATTTGAAATAACCTTTTGAAAACCCATTGATCAGAATTGAGAACCAACTATTTGAAATACATCTTCAAATCATATCGATCCATCTTTCCCCAAAACCAAATGACCTCAAAACCTTGATTAAGAATAACCAATGCACTTTGTCATAACCCTTCTCTATATCCAATTTAATAATGACATTCCCCCCATAGATCTTTCTGCTAATATTATAGACCATCTCTTTTGATAACAGGACATTGTCTTGAATATATCTTCCTCTATTAAAACCACTTTGATTTGGAGAAATAATCTTTGGTAGAAAATG
Source organism: Sambucus nigra (assembly GCA_949130495.1). NCBI lineage: Eukaryota > Viridiplantae > Streptophyta > Magnoliopsida > Dipsacales > Adoxaceae > Sambucus > Sambucus nigra. Next base: position 212,705,035 of record OX422214.1, on the reverse strand, counting down.
ACTCAGCCTATTGTTAAGAGCCTTAGAGATAATTTTATATGAATAATTACACATACTAATAGACCTATAGTCAGCACAACTCTTGGGATGCTTCTTCTTTGGGATTAATACCATAGAGTTACTAGTCCAGCCTTGTGGGATATTATGACCTGTAAAAAAATAGTTAACAGCAAGCAGCAAATCATCTTTAATAGTATTCCAATAATAACTGTAAAATACACCATCAAAACCATCAGGTCTAGGAGCAGCATTTGGACTCAGCTCTTTGATAGCTTTGAAGACTTCATCTTCAGTAGCAAAAGCTTTAAGAGTAACATTATTCTCCTCCTCAATCAATCTTGGAATGTAATCCATGATGGGAAATTCCATAGCTTATTGATCAGCCTGCATAAGGTCTTGGCAATAGTCAAGAATAGTTTTTGAGATGCCTTCCTCATCTTCTATAGTATTACCATTTGAGTCTTGAATTGATGTGATTACCATTCTTCTATGCTTATGTTTAACACTATCATGGAAAAATTTGGTATTTGAGTCCCCAAGTTGAAGCCATCTAGCTGAAGACTTCTGCCTCCAATAAGCCTCTTCAAGCTTCAAAGCTTCAAGGAGCTTAGATTTTCGCTCATTCAACTTTGTTCTATTCTCCTCATTCCTGTCACTTTCAAAGCTGAGCTCAAGATGCAAAATCTCATCTTCTAAATCAATCACACCTTGAAAACACCTTTGAATTTCTCTTTATTCCACAGCCTTAGGACCCCTTTTAATCTCTTCAATTTAGCACTGAAAACTGACATCCCAGTTTCTTGAACAGGTTGTTTCCAAGAGTTATCAACCACATCTTTAAAATTAAAGTGATTAATCCACATGGCTTGAAATTTGAAGGCTTTAGGATGGGACTCCAGGGCAAGATTAATGCTTATAAGCAGAGGGGCATGATCTGAACCTGTCCTATTCAAGTGCTGAATCGATGATCTAGGAAAGGATGCCTCCCAATTATGATTAAACAAACCTCTGTCAAGCCTAGCCATAATAACTCCCTCTTCATATCTTTGTTACACTATGTGAACATTGTACCTCTATAACCCATGTCTATAATACCACAATCATCAATTGCTTGATTGAAATCACCCACCGAATGAATATTAATAGGATTTCCACCTAACTTTTCTGCTTGACCTGCTACAACATTAAAATCACCCATGAAAAGGTGAGGCTTTACTTGACAAAGATGAGATACAGACCTTAATTCATCCCAAAGCACCATTCTCTCATCTTTAGTGCACTTGGCATAAACTACAGTTAGATAAGAGTCTAGGCTATAATGTTGATGATCCACACTTATAGTCAATTGCTGCTCAGAGTTTGAAATGATATTTACCACCATATCACATCTCCATAAAATCCATATCTTCCCATTCACATTATAATAACAATCATCAAACCCCCATTTAATATTGAATTGCACAATTTTTTGAACATTAACTTTTGGCTCCAACAAGGCAATAATAGGACATTTATGCATTTTTAGCAGCTTTTTAAGTCTTCGATTTGCTGATTTCTTTGCAGCTCCCCTAATGTTCCAAACAATAATACTCAACATTTAACATTTTGAGAGGGAAATTGATTGCTACCTTTTGAACAAGATATTGTGGCTTGTCTTGAATGATCTTGATTTGATACGAATGATGGATATTTAAAACGATCACTCTATTAATTCTCCATAATAAACCTTTAACTGATTATTTATCTTAACGACTACTATATCTTAATGACTAAATATTTATAACAGCGTTTGGGTGAACACAAATTGGTGGAAGGTCTTGCACAATTTGTGGAAAAATAGTAATTTTAGGTTTAATTAAATCAAAATGAACTTAAATTGTCGTGTCTTCACCCTTAAAACTCGTATTCACCTTTCTATATATTTTTCAGGAGAAATGAGTCACGGTAGGAATTAGTGGAAACAAGAGTACGAGAGGGTGAAATTCGATCGCACTAAAACATCTTTCATTAGTGCACACCATATAGAGGTAAGTCTAATTTACAAGTATATTAATAGGAAAATTGAACAATTTAATTACCTTACAAATCATGGAGTTCATCTTTCGCAAGACTACCTATTCGATCGAATTATGTTTTCATTGCCAGAATGCTAAGATGAGGCAATAAAGAATATATTTCGCCTGTATAATCCCGATAGGCAACTGATGTTGGTGACACAGTTAGAAAAGCCTGGAAAAAATATTCATCCTAAGGGGATACAATTCCGTAAAGAGAGCATTCATCCAGATTATGACGTCTCGTGACACATACAAATTAGAAATTATCTTGCAAATAAGTTAAAGAATAAAGGTTCCGAGTTCATGTCGCGTACCTTTATACGTCAATTATAGACACTCTTATGCCTAGTTGTCCGCGAGCAAAATTTCATAGATTTTTAAAATGTAATACTAATTGGATGGAGATCAAACACATCGAGTATATTTTAAAATTTGTGGAAAGGATATATATATAGTTGTAAATTATATTTTTTACATACCTTGTTGTTTTTTATTTTATAGGAAATGTCAAAGAGAAATGATAGTAATTAACAAAATAGCAGAGCACCGCCAACTGGGTGCTCTCCGACACCCCAAGCTCAATTCTCAACTCCTCATGGATATCAATGATCTACTCCGTATGAGATTCATTCTACTCTATCTCTGAGTCAAACCCTTAATAATCCAACACCCCAACTGTTGCTTCTGAAGGATCCCAGGTCAACCCTAAGAAGCGCCTTGTATTCTCTATTGTTAGAACACACTATACAGTTGACTCACTTGAGTTTGTACCATATAGAGTTCCAACCAGTTTGGATATGTAGACAAAATAGGATAAATTATTTTTTAGCATCTTTTCCATGGTATTGCAAAGCTTCACCAACAATTGAACCAGTTCAAGACAACCTCACTGCCATAAAGGGAAGTAATTTGATGCACTGAACACACTCTAGGACATGATTCATTCATATTATAGTGTGGGTGTGTGTATACGTGTTTAAATATTTTTAGGATTGTTTAAACATTTATAGAACATTTTTAAACATTTAAAATTATTTTTAAAATATTTAAAATCAAGGTTTTAAAATGTTGTGGGCTTAAACAAAATTATGTTTATTCCTAATAAACTTATGAGAGAAGAATATAAAATCGGTAGATACATTTGGGGTAGCAAATTGGATTAATTAGAAATTTAAAATGCGCGTCAAACAGTGGTTGTTATTGCTACATGTGTTGACTTTGGTTGGATAACTTTGTGTTTCTCATGTCTCACATAACTGAGATTGATTGTTAACCCTTGGATTAATTTAATTAATGTTATATATGTTATTTAATTCAATCCATGTGAGGTTAGAATGATCGAATAGGATTAAGCATTTGTGCGGTCCATCTTCTATTGTTAGATTTCAATTCAAATAGACATTTTAATCCCAACCGTTCATTTGCCTCGATCGTCAAGAATGTTCTTCTTCTTGTATAAATATAATCCATAGGTGAGGTATTTGAGAACATTTGACAGTTCGTCCATTTGAGAGAAAAAAATAGAGAGAAGGGAGAGTGGAGAGGGAAAGGTTAGAGAAAGAGAGAGAAACCATTAGTATCAGATATAAAATCCTTAGGCTTTCTCCTAAGCACCAACCCATTCACTTTCGTAGTTTAATCAGATCAAAAAACCATATTTGAGTGTTAGTATCATTAGGTCTTCTTGAGGGTTTGGTAATTAAAATGTCTGAAGAAAACTCTTCACACTTTATCTTTTTTAGGAACCCAAATCTTATTGTAGATCTCACATTTTTTACTAGAAATTGCGAGAAATATGTTGAGATACAGTTTCACGTATATCTAGGGTTTATATACTGTGGGTACCTCGATTTATCATCACGGGCCCAGAGGAGGAGCCCAGTAGAAATGGCCCAAAGTCTGGGAACCTTGCGTCTCAACGAAAATCAGTTACGACTTAGTCTATTCCTAAAATCTCGTAAGGAGATATTCTAGGAAGATAGATTAACGTGGGGAAGTCCAACATCCCCACTCCCCGAAAATAAAGATGTATATAACAAACCCTAGGCCTGGGGCAAAAGGCATATATAGTATTTCCTGCAAAACACTCCCCGGAGTATAGAGAAATAATACTGAGAGAACCACCGTGGATGTAGGTATTCTTGTTGAACCACGTAAATACTGTGTTATGTAATTGGCATTCTTTGCATTCTTTATTTGCTTTGGTGATTGTCTTTTCTTGTTAACTTGTGTTGAACTTCATTGTCACCACAATTGACGCCGTCTGTGGGAAACGTTTGTCTTCCTTAAGAAATCCCTCACCAATAAAGAAGCTAGAATGTCTGGTCACAATAGCAATTCCCCTTAGGCAGGGGATATCCAAGAACAGCCTACACCTCGCAGGATCAGATCTGAAGTTTGGCATTCAGATCAGAGGGCTCTCCCAAAGCAGTAAGCCTCAGAGGAAAGTCAGGGACCAGCGAAGTCCACACAAATCTCCAAGTTGATCGATGCCTATGAGGCAAGGCTCCAAAAGCAAGGAGAGGTCCCTTGAAAGCAAGAGGTTGATAATGATCGCCTCAAAAGGAGATTAAAGAGGATGGAGAAAGAACTCCATCGTAGCACTAGGCGATGTCCATATCTCACTCCTAGCCCTAAGGCAAGTAAGTCTCGCAGCCAAGGAAGGAGCCCCAGATGCGAATCCTGGAGAAGTGAGAATCACGAGTCGGATGATGACTTACTCGAGCAACATCGACCAGTTCACCATTATAGGAGCGTAGCTCGAGGTGATGAGGATATTCAAAATTTGGTTCGAAGAGAAATGGACCAGCACCCAGCACATCGGGGTGCCAGATCGACCAGAGAGATTACTCGGTGAGATCTCAGGACCCAGATGAAATCCTCTTTCTTAAGGGAGATAGAAGAAGAAGAATCCCCCAAGAAGTTCGCAATTCCAAAATTCAAGATCTATGACGGAAAGACTGACCCTATCGATCACGTTAGGCAGTATAGGCAGGCCATGACTCTCTCGAACCACAGGGATGCACTAATGTGCCGAATTTTTCCCTCGAGTGTGCATGATGTGGCCCAGAAGTGGTTCAAGAGTCTCCCTCGCAGGTTCATCAGGAGTTTTGAGTCCCTGGACGAGCTCTTCGCGGCTCGCTTCATTACCAGCAGCTCCCATCCAAAGAGGATGGATGCTTTACTAACAATAAAGAAGACGCCTCAAGAGATCATTTGGGACTACGCAAAGAGGTACTGGGAGTTATTCAACGAGGTCGAGGACTGCTCAGAGCAAGTAGCGGTGGCCTCTTCCAAGATTGGCCTACCCATCTCTTACCTTCTGCACCAATCCCTAATGAAGAAGGAGGCCATAACCATCGATAACCTGATGGCTCGCATCGAGAAGTACGCCAAAGTGGAAGATGTGACCCACCTCAGTATAAGGGATAATGGTCAGACTAAGCTCGCTGCCAAGGGAAACGATAAGGCCGAAAACCAGAAGAAAGGAGGCAAGAATGGGGGCAAGGGTGTCTCTAAGAATGGAGGAAAGAACGATGTTTTGAAAGCATTTCAGGCAGTAAACACTGTCTTTAAAGAACCAATCTACAATATCCTAGCTAAGATCAAAGACGAGCCATTTGTTAAGTGGCCCAGAAATATGGGGGGAGATCCCTCAAAGAGAAACAACGCACTGAGATGCGCTTTTCACTAAGAGGGTGGACATAAGACTGAGCACTGTAAGGTTCTTAAGTCTCACCTTGAAGAGTTGGTCCAAACCGGGCATTTGAACGAGTTTGTAGAAAGGAAGGTAGAGAAGGTTGATGCCAATGGAGACACAAGGTCTGACAACATACTCGAGGATGATGCTGGCCATGAATTTGTTATAATTTATGAGGGATCTGATATGAAGCGGATTCAAGGGACTTCATCTCGGATGGAAGTGAAAAATATTACAGCAGTTATACAAGCTTTTCAGATCGATCCAGCAAAGACACAGTCAGGAAAGCGACGGCGAGCAGATGACATTGATTACAGCAAACACATCGTGTTCACAGATGAAGATCTAGTGGGGGTAAGAACCCCACATCATGACGCCTTGATCATTACCCTCAGGAAAGACAACTATGACATCGATAAGTTGCTCGTCGACCAGGGAAGCTCATCCGAGGTAATGTATCTCGACTTGTTCAGAAAATTGAAGTTAAGCATTACCGACTTGAAGGAAGACATTATCCCTCTAGTTGGATTCGCCAAAAAAGTAACTATCTCGCTGGGAAATATCGTGTTGCCAGTAAGGGCAGGAAGTGTCTCCAAGATAATCGAGTTTCTGGTAGTCGACATTGACTCGCCATACCAAGTTATCCTAGGTAGGGGGTGGCTACATGCAATAAGGGAAGTCCCATTGACCTACCATCATAAACTCAAGTATGTGACTGAGCGAGGAGTGATGTGGATCCACGGAGATCAAGCGATGGCAAGAAGGTGCTTCATAGCAGCCATCTGCCCGAAACTAGAGAAGAAGGTCGAGAAGGCTAAGAGAAGGTCGAGGAGAAATAAGGTTTAATACCTTCGAAATAGCAGCTAAAGTATAGAAGACCCGGAGTGGAGGAGACCAGGATTCTCCCATCTGAGCGGGTCAGTGAGAACCTGGAAGAAGTCGTAGCTGGTGGTAACTAAAAGTACAGGAGTTTCTTGATTAGGACATCTCTCACGGATCAAGAGAAGAAGGAATTGACAGTGATATTAAGAAGAAACCTAGATGTTTTTGCGTGGGAACCATACGAGCTACCTGGAATTGATCCTAGCGTGGTTTGTCATCGGTTGCACGTCGACCCCACTTTCAGTCCCATCGCGCAGAAGGCACGATGAACTGCGCCAAAAAAGGCCAAAGCTGTAAAGAAGGAAGTAGAGAAGCTGCTGAATACAGGATCCATACGGGAATTACAATTTCCTAAATGGTTGTCCAACCCAATAGTGGTTCCGAAGAATAATGGAAAATGGAGAGTTTGTATCGATTCCACTGACCTTAACAGGGAGTTCCCTAAGGACAGGTTCCCCCTCCCAAAGATCGACCAATTGGTGGATGCTACAGAAACTCATGAGAGAATGAGTTTTCTAGATGCATATTCGGGGTATCACCAGACTCCTCTATATACACCGGACCAAGACAAGACTACGTTTATTACCACCGTCAAATTATACTGCTATAAAGTTATGCTATTTGGGCTCAAGAATGCAGGAGCAACTTACCAGCGGCTGGTGACCAAGATGTTCAAAGACCAAATGGGAGATACCATGGAAGTCTACATTGATGGTATGCTCGTCAAGAGCAAGCGCAAAGAAGACCATCTCTTAGACCTATCAAGGAACTTTGAAATCCTCAAGAAATACTGAATAAACTCAACGCGAGCAATTATTCTTTCGGTGTCAAGTCAGGAAAATTTCTCGGATACTTAGTTAGCGAGAGAGGCATTGAAGCCAACCCGGACCAGATCGATGCAATCAATAAGGTACAACCTCCTCGCATAATAAGAGACATTTAGAATCTCATGAGTATGCTCACCTCCTTGAATAGGTTCATCTCAAAGTCCTCCGAGAAGTGCCAACCATTTTTCCAGTTATTAAAAAGAAGCAATGGAACCAAGATTACTCGAGAGCATTGGATGAGCTCAAAGCTTATCTCAGCACACCACCTTTGCCCGTGATACCTCAAGAGAATGATTCTCTCTACCTATATCTTGTTGTTTCCAGCCACACTGTCAGCTCTGCACTGATGTGCGAAAAAATAGGAATACAGCACCCAGTCTACTACGTGAGCAAGACCCTGTTGGATGTCGACCAATGGTACCTACCACTAGATAAGCTCACCTTTGCACTAGTGGTAGCATCGAGGAAACTGAAGCACTATTTCAAAGCTCATACTATCATCGTCCTTACATCACACCCCCTTAAAGCAGTCCTGCAGAAAGCGGATCTGTCTGGTAGACTATCCAAGTGGTCAGTCGAGCTCGGACGATTTGACATCCAATTTTAACCAAGGAATGCAATCAAGGGATAGGTCCTCGCTGACTTCATTACGGAGTTCACAGGCGACCAGCCTTGCGACCAACTTCAACCCATGGATAAAAGGGAAGATCACTCAACAGGAGTTTGGCGACTGTTCATTGATGGAGCCTCCAACTCAAAGGGGGCATGGGTAGGCATTGTGCTCGTTACTCCAGAAGATACAATTCTCGATCAAGGCATCAAACTTGGATTTAAAGCCTCCAACAACGAGGCAGAATACGAGGCTTTGATAGCAGGCCTTCAGAAAGCACAGGCATTGGGTGCAAAACAGCTACAGGTGTTCGACGACTCATAATTGGTCTCCAACCAGATAAGTGGGGACTTCAACGCGAGGGATGAAAGAATGACAGCCTACCTCGCCTTAGCAAAAAAGTTAATGTACAGCTTTGAGGAAGTCAGTGTCCAACGGTTTCCCAGAGGACAGAATAGCCATGCTGACGCCCTAGCAGCCCTAAGTTTAGCAATCGACTCCGACTTAAAGAGAACAATCCCTATTGACTTCCTCGCCCAGCCAAGCATCAACCAGAGCAACGAGCTGTCAGACATGGGATATATGCTCCAGATTGAATCAACACCTAGTTGGATGGACCCCCTGAGGGACTATTTGAAGCATGGTGCACTTCCAGATGACAAGAAGGTCGCTCATCAGATAAGAGTCAAAGATGCCCACTTTCACTTATCTCCTGAGGGAAAACTATACAAGAGATCATTTACTGGCCCTTACCTTCAATGTGTTCACCCGAAGGACATCGAGCAAGTTCTACGCGAGCTTCATGAAGGAATCTGTGGAAGCCATATTTGAGGGAGGTCATTAGCTTTCTAAGAAATTAAGGAAGGCTACTAGTGGCCATACATGCAGAGAGATTCTACGGTATATGCTCGCAAATGCCAGAAATGTCAACTACATGCTACTATGGTCCACCAACCTGCCAGGGACCTAGATCACTTACCAGCCCATGACCTTTCGCCCAACGGGAAATGGACATCGTAGGCCCTCTTCCTACTGCTGTCGGTAATCGTAAGTATCTGTTAGTCGCGATAGACTACTTCACCAAATGGATCGAGGCAGAACCACTGGCGAACATCCGAGATGCAGATATGATGAGATTCATATGGAAAAATATAATTACCCGCTTTGGAATCCCCAGAACCATCATCACTGACAACGGGACACAGTTCGAGAGCGTCCCCTTCCAAAATCTCTGCAGTGAATACGAGATCAGGCACCATTTTAGCTCGGTAGCCTACCCCCAGAGCAACGAACAAGCTAAAGCTTCCAGCAAAACAATGATTGATGGGTTGAAGGAACGACTTGAGCGATCCAAAGGCGCATGGGTGAGCGAGCTGCCACACATTCTGTGGGCTTACCGCACTACCCTACGACGAGCAACTAGGGAAACCCCATTTGCACTAACATATGGAATGGAAGCAATCATCCCTCTAGAAGCTGGCCTCGCAACCATGAGATCCACCTTGGTCAACCAAGGCTAGAATGATGCAGCATTACTCACTGAACTTGACATAGCCAACGAATGCAGAGAACTATCCCTAGTAAGAATAGTGAGCTATCAGCAACAGCTCGCAAAACACAATAACAAAAAGGTCAATCCAAGGGCATTCCAGGTTGGGGACTACGTCCTAAGGAAAGTTCTTGGTAGCGCAGTAAAACCATCTGATGGCAAGCTGGATCCAAACTGGGAGGGACCATTCAAGGTGACAAGGGACGACCTACAAGGATCCTATCACTTAGAAACGCTGGAGGGCAGAGAGATACCCCGAGCATGGAACGCAGCCAATCTGAAAAAATTCTATTTCTAATTTTTTTCATTCATTTTTTATCGCATTTTTGGAATTGGAAACTCAGTTTTTATTTCTTGTGATTAATAAAAGATTGTATGGCAGTGACATTCTATGAAGTATTAATTTTGTATTATGAACCTTATAACTTGCACACCTTTTCCAAGCGACAGACATATTACTCAGTATGCAAAAGCAGGGAATCACCTTCCTCGGGTTTTCGTTATGAAACACGAACAACCTCTTAGCATTGCCACTGGCAATATATAAAGCCCTACAAGGGACCCTTAGGTAGCTCGGCCAAGTCAAATTGGTCGCCAAATAATGTTTGGCTCAAAAAACTTGATCAGATAGAACATCCAACACTAGGTGTTTTTTTGCTATTTCCATACTTAGGCCTAAGGGAGTGTGACGACACGACTTAAAAGGTAAAGTGGGGCAGAATGGTATCTCATAAGCATACTAGACTAGGAGGATACTCACACGACAAAATAACTCTAACCACATCAAATCTAGTCGTCTACGAAGAACCCAAGATAATCAAACAAAAATCAATGAAGTAGAAAATATACAACGCATGTTTAGTCGGTGAATCGCCCAAAACATAAATATTTTATTACTGCGTTACATTTACAAAAAATACATTGAAGTAAGAAAATCTTAATGAGGATTAGGCCTCTGAGTAAGATAATCAGCCACTTGTGATCTTCGACCGTCATTCGGATGAAGGGTCGATTCTTCCTCAACATCATTTGCATCTGACTCTAATAGCTGCCTGGGGATAGCATCTATAGGGACCCGTTGGTCGTCCCTCCTAAATGGATTAGGCCTTAGAGTTGAAGGAGAGATCTTGTGATGATACCAGAGTATTGAGTTCCTGGGGACCTGCAGCTCCCTGAGGGCGCTCAACCATTGCCTAATAAAGGATAGCTCTTCAAACTCTATCAACCTCGTCAGAGCATCTATCCAACCTTGGTCATAACCATCAGCCCACACTCGCTAAGGTCCTTTCTTGAACAGATGCCTCAGCCGTGTGACATCTCTTTTAAGCCCAGTAGCAATCACATATGCTCGATGGACATCTTCTCGAAGCTCGTCCATCTCCCTAGCTGGACCCCCTGCATCTGGATCAGCTCGCGGAACAGTCGATGAGATAGAACCTCGCAAAACTTGAGGGGAGACACTCGGCCTTATGCCAGCTCGCGGAACAGCCGATAAAGAGAAACCTCATAGAACTCGAGGTACGACGCTCGGCACATGCTCCCTGAGTCATAACACCTCCCTCCTCAGAGTCTCGTTCTCCTGTTGAAGAACTTCTCTGACTTGATTAATTTTGGAGGCATCTAGAAGCTTAGCTCTCAAAGTGTTCACTTCTTCCTGGACAGAGGCACCAACTTCTTCCATCTCCTGAAGTCTATCCTTTAGTTTGGTGACGATCTCAGACTAGTCTTTAAAGCTCTTATTCCTCGACCTGAGAGACTTACAAATCCTAACAAAGGCTTAGCGAACCTAATTGTTGGTATTAGGACCAATGATCCTTCCAAGTTGAGAGGTGGCAGGTATATAATCATCTACACCAATTAACTACAGTCCATACAAGCATTCAAGAGCAGAAGAATCAGTACACATAAGGGAAAGTATTTTCATTTCATTCAAATAAAGAGGTCCAATTACATCAGTAATTAAAACAAAGAGCAGTGCAAACAAAGCAAAAAATACAAAAGAAGTCCTAAGAGCAGGCTAGATGGCTACCTCAGTTTGTTCAGAGGTCGCTGGTTGCTTTCCCTTGTCAATAGCAGCAGGAGCACCACCCTCGGATGGAGCAGCTACTGTTCCCTGAACGGGGGGAGTGTCAGCAGGAATGATGAGAGATGCAGGAACACCACTGTCAATGGTCGGGGTAGGAGCCTCATCTACAACAAGCTTTGGGTCTGGGTCATGCTCATCAAACATTGGAGAATCGATATCCACCCCAATAGCCAGGAGAGCCTTATTTCAACCCTTCTTGAAGTTCGGTCGGCTGATTAGCCTATCTGAACATCAGCATCCTCATATGCAGCAGCCCAACCAGAGTTGTACGAACTCTCCTTAATGGTAGTTGCCTTAGACTCCAATTTCTTTACCTTATCTGCCAGCACCTTATTTTCCTGGACCACAGCCAGCTTGCTCATGCAGACCAGATCATAGGACTGCCTCAACTCATTTAGCTCCTTGATCGCTGCTTCCTTCGCTCTGTTGGCTTCAGCAAGGGCGAGATCGGAGGACTTCTGGGCCTCGCTGGCGGTTTTCAAATTGGCCTCCAGCTCGACGCCTATGACCTTCAGCTCAACGTTCTGCTTCTCCAAGTCCGCATTCCTACTCACCAGCTCGTCGCGAGCACTACACCAAATCTGCCGAATTGTCACAATCATTGACCTTAACAAGTTGGACTTGTCAAGGTCAATGACCGTGATAATTCTGGGGGTGACAAATTTTTTTATCACGAACTTGTAATGGTCATTGACCGTGATAAGTTCGTTAGAATTGTCACAGTAATGTCACGGGCCTTGACCCTGACAATCTTTATCACGGTTAAGGACCGTGACAGTGTTTAAAAAAATTATCACGGTCAAAGACCGTGATAATTCTGGGTAGAATTGAAAAAAAATATGTTCGGCAGTATGGCCACTGCCACTGCCCAGCAGTATATATGTACATGTTATAGCAATGTTGTACCTGTTCAAACACTATATATCCAGATAAAATAGAGATAGTGTAAATATACATTTAAAATAGAGAGAATATGCATCACCATATAATCCAAATATAATTCAAATGTAATAATTTAAAATAATTCAATTCAAACTTAAATCAATGTCACTAAATGTCTGGGGTATGGTTAACGTTGAGGAGGTGAGTAGGCCACGCGATATACGAATTAACGCATCCACTAATATATGGCGTGCCGCATTGTTCGCTCAACCACAATTGGGAGTTCTCCTTCTCGGGCATCACATGCGTGATGAGCACCCTGGACTTGATGTCTTGAAGCTCACGTCCATGAACTAGTGCACCCTGGACGATATCCGAGTACCTCAACCCCCGCCATATCCATTGGCCATCAAATATGTCCATTATAAACACGCTCGGCCAACCAAGTGTCGACATCGGTCTGTTGAAGGGAGCCAGATAGGGAAGTGGATTATCAAAGTCCACATGTGTCGGCGATGAAGCAGCGAGGTCCACATCCTTGTCCTCGTCCTCCCACACCTCGTCCTCCCGCACCTCCTACCGCAGCGCCTTCTCCTTCCCTTTACCCTTACGGTTTTCTCCCAAGGAACGCTTCACGAATGAGTACATATCCTGGACCATCGCCTCCAAACGGGACAGCTTCGCGTCATGTGAATCCACCGTTCGAGCCAACCCAGTGTCGCTCATCTCCAATTCGATGATCCTAGATTTTTCCACCCATGAGATCACCCCCCTTGTCCTCCCCTTGCTATCAGAGCCAAGCACTTGGCTGAGTGCGTTTGTGGACAAAGATGCCTTGTCGGCATCAGTCTGCGACTCATGCTCTTCCTTCAGCTTTGCCTGAAACGACAAAAAGCACTTGATTAGTAAAATAAGTAAATTAAAAAATTATAATGTAATTAACAAAAAGTAAACTGTCGGATTACTTACAATCGTGGACGCGATGCTTGGGGACACCTCCTTGTCCTTCCCCTTCTTTGTCCGAAGAGCCACATAAGTATCGAGCCTATGTGGCCTACCCCTAGGGCCACTCCATGTCCCCTAAAATAAAATAAAGTAAAATTAGTATTGGCCCCGCAAAGTAAAATAATTCAGAATAATATATTTTATGTAGTTATAGAAAAATTAAACCTTACCATCATCCTATGCTCCACCTCGGCGTAAGACGTCCGTCTGGAGTAGTGCACGTCCGTCTTTTTTACCCGGTTTTCCCTTCCCGATTGGCGAGATGCCAATTGTCACTCCCCGATCTCATTGTCAATGAACCTTTACCATTGTGCCAATGAGATCGGCTCTTTCGACGGGACGGATTCACGCCTTTGGATAATGGACTCTCGTGTCTTCCCAAAGTACCGGGTCCGCATATTTTTCTTCCACGTCTTGTGTTGCTCCCTTAACTGCTCCAAGACGGAATCTCGTAGCTTTGGATCCAGGTTGAATTGTTCCTGTCCAATAAATATAATATTAGTTGCAACTAAATATAAATATAAATATAAAATGAAATCGAAATTGAAATTGAAATATTCATATTCATATAAATATAAATATAAATATAAATATAAATATAAATATATTACCTATAGTGCCATCCAAACAGCTAACTTTAGCTCATATGGCACCTCCTTCCAACTAATGTACCCCGGGCCGATGATCGTCTTTACCAGCTCGAGGGATCTCGCTAATAGACCCGACTTGTTCTCGATGGGCATCCCTAATTTGCCATATTTGGGGAGACTAGGGGCCGAGGAGCCCTCGTCGCCTCCGCTACCACCGAGCCCAGACGACATCATCATAACTAGCATCATCATCCTCGCCTTAATACCTGAAGGAGACATTTGCTGTAAAAAAATGTTATTAGTACATATAAAAAATGTTAAAAGAAGACATGCAAATATGTACAATTACTACAAATAAAAATGAATTGTTACTGTTAAACACCTCAATTCTGAATTCCAAAACAACAGCATCTAGCTCATAATATGTACAAGAGTGAAACATCCCCACCCCCACCCCTACTGCCCACACACACGCACGCTACACAAGAGTGAAAATGATAAAGTGCAAATCAATTAAAAGCATTAAAAATGGATGTTTCGGTACAAATTGAAATATTTATTACCTATTAAAGGTACAAAGCGTATATTCATGGACAATAATTTTCAAAGTACGAAGCGTATATTAAAGGTACGAAGCGTATAAACAAATTAATTTTCAAAAAAAGTGGAAAAATCCCACCCCCGTATGGACAATAATCCAGTGGTCATGTCACTTTTAAAATTAACCAACCCAACATCGATCCACTATAATCCAACAATAATGTCAACAACAAATGTGTATCCTGTACTCCTTCAAATTCATCTACTCAATTAATTATTTTCATCAATTAAACTAACAATTAAAGTATACAATTATTAATTTACTAATTTACAATGAGGGACAATACTACTTTCATAGTTAATCATATATTAATTTACTAATTTACAATGAGGGACAATCAATCAATTCGTTTACAAGGGACATTACGCACAAACACGCACACTACACACACATATACACACAAGCGCGCGCGCGCGCGCACACACACACGCATCCCCCTACCCCACCACCCACCCACCCATCCCTGCCCTCTCCCCCCCACCCTGCCCCACCCCCTCGCCACCCCCACCCACCACACACACGCACATACACCACACACACACACAAATAACCCCCTTACCCCCATCCTGCCCCACCACACACACACACACACGCACAACCCCCACCCACCCTGCCCCACCCCCACCCCCACCCCTACTGCCCACACACGCGCACACTACACAAGAGTGAAAATGATAAAGTGCAAATCAATTAAAAGCATTAAAAATAGATGTTTCGGTACAAATTGGAATATTTATTACCTATTAAAGGTACGAAGCGTATATTCATGGACAATAATTTTCAAAGTACGAAGCGTATAAACAAAGTAATTTTCAAAAAAAAGTTGAAAAATTCCACCCCCATATGGACAATAATCCAGTGGTCATGCCACTTTTAAAATTAACCAACCCAACATCGATCCACTATAATCCAACAGCAATGTCAACAATAAATGTGTATCTCGTACTCCTTCTAATTCATCTACTCAATTAATTATTTTCATAAATTAAACTAACAATTAAAGTATACATTTATTAATTTACTAATTTACAATGAGGGGCAATACTACTTTCATAATTAATCATATATTAATTTACTAATTTACAATGAGGGACAATCAATCAATTCGTTTACAAGGGACATTACGCACAAATACGCACACTACACACACATATACACACACGCGCACATACACACATGCGCAGCCCCCCACCCCTACCCCACCACCCACCCTGCCCCACCCACCACCCACCACACACACACACAAACAGCCCCTCCACCCTTCCCCACCCCCTCCCCACCCACCACACACACACATACACAGCCCCCCCTGCCCTACACCTTACCCCCACCCCTCCCCACCCCCCACCCACCACACACACACATACACACACACACGCACATATATACACACACACATATATATAAAGGGAAGAGAGAGAGAGAGAGAATAACCTGAAAGTAGAGAGAGAACAGCATAGAAAGAGAGAGAAAAAAGGAGGGAAGAACGGCGGGGGAAAAAAAAGGGGAAAGTTTTTTTTACTGCGACATTTATCACGGTTGTGTCACGGTCATTGACCGTGACAACATTATAAGGATTTTCACGGTCAATGACTGTGACAAGTCCGTGACAAATAGAATTGTCACGGACTTGTCACGGTCATTGATCGTGATAATCCTTTGTCACGGCCTTGTCACGGTCAATGGTCGTAACACAAAATGCGTGTTTGTTGTCACGGTCATTGACCGTGACAAGGCTAAGCGCTGGAAGGGTGATAATTTACCCATTTTGGTGTAGTGGAGTACGGTAGAGAACAACGAATTCAGTCACGAACTGCAAGTAAAGAGAGAACATTAAGAAAGAGAAGCATTGAACAGAATATTACAAGTATTGAAAAACGAAAATAGACTTACCAAGGCTAGCCTCTGACTCGCTTGCAGAGCTAACTGGTCGGTCCCCATTGCCTTCTGTCGATCAGCAGGCAAAATTGCTCTCTCGAGCAACGCAAGAGACAACTGGGGAGAGATGGCAACAGAGGCCCCCTCGGGCAATGCGAACACAGGCACCAAGCTTGCCCAGCCTTCGTCCTCGCTTCCTCTCTCCTTCTCTCCTCTTACCTCTCCTTCTTCTCCCTCTCATCTCTCTTCCTCTCTTCCACCTTCTTTCTCTCTTCAACCTCCGTCCTCTCCTCTTCCCTCCTTCTTTCTCTCTCTCTCTCTCTCTCTCTCTCTCTCTCTCTCTCTCTCTCTCTCTCAACTGTTCGTCCTCCCTCCTCTTCTTTTCCTGCTCGATGGCAGCAGGATGAGAACCAGTGGCATCTTCTCCACTGCTAGACTTTTGCTTCTTCGACCGCCTAGAAAGAAGCACATCATCATCATCATCATCATCATCCCTGATCAGATTCCTCCTGGGAGGAGCGATATCTTCCTCACTGGAACTGCTCGACTCAATGGAAGACTCTCAAGTTTCCAAAACCTCTTCCGAGCTGGAAGACCCTTCACCACTAGAGATCGCCTCACTGGAACCACCTTCAGCACCTCCCCTATTATCACTTTCACCAGAACTGCTCTTTTCCTCGTCCAATTGGATAGGATCTGCAGCAACTTCTTCAGTGATATCTAGCTCGGGGATGCTATCGACAGGTCGCGCAATAAAACTAGATCCAATGTTCTTGTACTCCAAAAAAAAAGCAACTGATCGAGGATGCTCACCGTTAGCCAAAGGTTTTCTAATATTCCAAGCTTTGATCAAATCAACAGCTCGAACCTCACTGAGAGCATGTTCCAAGTTCTTTATCCTCGCTGAAAAGAAAGAGAGGAGAATATCAGAGAGATCATATATTGACAAGAAGATCGAAGAACAGAGAAAAAATTAAGCCTACCTATGAATTCCTCCCCATAAAAGGGGACCATGAACCTGTCAGACCTCGACCCCTCGGTATGGGGAGGAAACTGCCAATTTCTGGCAAGAAAACCCTCTTGCTAATAATCTTTGTGGGAATCAGGTAGATTTACTACCAATACCCTATCAGGACTCCTGGCCTTGAGGTAAAGAAGACCAGAACTTGTTCGCGAGAAAGAATAACATAAGCTTATCTCAACAAGCCCTAAATTGGTGCCATAGAGCTGGTTTACTCTATAGACACCATTAACAATCTTCCAGATGTTTGGTGAACACCGTGCGGGGACGATATTGAAGTAACCAAAGAAATGCAAAAACAAATTACTTGGAGGAAAAGTGAGCCCCCCCCCCCCTGGGACAGTAAAAGAACTTGAATCCAGTGAGCGCCCTCTATTTCTTTAACATTTTTAGGGACACGGGCACACTCAATGTCTACCCAATCTGGGATGTTGTAATACTTCCTAAATTCAATTATCGACCTATTGCCTATTTTCGCCATTTAAAAAACCCTAACTACAAATGCGAGGAGATTGTAATAGAAAAAAGTGCAGAAAGAGAGCAAGAAGAACTTACGAAATAAAAACTTGGCTTGGGATGATGCAAAGTCACAAGCAAAGACGATGGAGGAGAGTGAGATTGGAAGATGAAGACCTGGGAACGAGAGCGCAATAGTAGGAGCTTAAAGAAGATGAGAAAATTTGAAGAAGCTTGAAATGACAAGAAGGAAACACGACTCTGAAGGACTTTTAAATGTTTCCAATCATAACGCACAGGACACGAAGCAGGTTATCGCATAAATCAGTTTTCAATCCTGAGAAGAGTTGCACAATTTATAAGGAAGCCACTATGATAAATCATTTAAATTTATTAAGCCCAAATTGTGACCCAACAATTTTAGGGGCAATTGTGGGTACCTAGATTTATCATCACGGGCCCAGACGAGTAGCCCAGTAGAAATGGCCCAAAGTCTGGGAACCTTGAGTCTCATCCAAAATCAGTTACGACTTAGTCTATTCATAAAATCTCGTAAGGAGATATTCTAGGAAGATAAATTGATGTGGGGAAGTCCAACATCCCCACTCCCCAAAAACAGAGATGTATATAACAAACCCTAGGCCTGGGGCAAAAGGCATGTATTGTATTTCCTGTAAAACACTCCCCGGAGTGTAGAGAAATAATACTGAGAGCACCACCGTGGATGCAGGCATTCTTGTTTAACCACTTAAATACTGTGTTATGTGATTGGCATTCTTTGCATTCTTTATTTGCTTTGGTGATTGTCTTTTCTTGTTAACTTGTGTTGAACTTCATTGTCACCACATATACCTTCTCTTATTTGGAGCCGATTCTATATTTGTAGGGTCGTGTTTTTTTTCGAACATTTCGAAAGATTTGTTTTCATTTTTAAATATTTGTTTATTTTTAAAAATTGTAAGAAATATAATATTTGTATATTTTTAAATATCCATTATCTATCTTCATTTTTCTTAAAAAATAGATTTCAAATGAGTCCACATTTGAGATCTGAAAGATTTGTTTCAAAAACTAAGTTTTACAGTTTGTGAAACTAGTTTTGCGTATAAATAAAGTGTTTGAAACATTAGATATGTTTTGTGAAAAATTTACTTCAGGTCTGAAATATTTTGTGAAACAAGAAGTTTGATTTTCTTGGGAAGTGAAACCTTATATCTCACATAGAAATTTGTGATTCGTATGAATATCTGTATAAACATTTTGAGAGAAGTGAGTTACATATTGCATTTGTCTGCACTTTACAGTCACATACATTCTCACACGAACACCTAGTAAAAGTTTTGTTCCTTAGAGCGTTTTTGTGTTGACTGGGTCCATCAAAGCAAAAAGAAAGGAGTCACAGCAAATAAAATGTCAGGGAGATCAAAGCGAGAATCAGAATACCATAGAGGAGGTTTTCGCTCATTTAGGTATATTTTTTTTCCTCGACCTGGGATCTTGTGTTGTATGTTTATGTTCTTATAACTCTTGTACAAATGTTTACAGTTGATTTTTTGGGTTGTGGCAAAGAGGTCACTGTGGATGTTTCCTCAAATTGAGGTTTTACTACGTTAAAAATTATTGTGTCAACTTCTTGCTTTAATTCTTAATTTCTTGCACGGTTTGGTTTTAATACAAATAACTAGTATAGGTTTTTAATTAAAAACGTAAGGTAATCAGGATACCAAGTCTAACATCCAACTAATTTAGTTTTATACACATCTTGTGTTTTCAGATTTTAAAAATGGAGTTTTCTCATAGAGTTTGTTTTCAGAGTTTACTTAACCTTTTAACTTTGTGTTAAAAACTTTACTGAACTTTTTTTCAAGTGGTACCAAAGCAGGTTTATCAAAATATTTTTGATCCTGAAACTCCAGAAACTACTTTCTGAAATCTTTTTCTAAAAATGGATGAAAGATTTGAGAAGCTAGGTAACCTGTTTCATCCACCCTTATTTGGTGGACACAATTTTCCTTATTAGAAAGTAAGGATGATTGCATTCATCAAAGGGACTTTGAGTGATGACGTATAGGTCATGATGAAAATGGATACCAACACCAGACCAAGCCTT
This sequence comes from Sambucus nigra, assembly GCA_949130495.1. NCBI lineage: Eukaryota > Viridiplantae > Streptophyta > Magnoliopsida > Dipsacales > Adoxaceae > Sambucus > Sambucus nigra. The sequence goes on along the minus strand of OX422214.1, from coordinate 212,684,781 downwards.
TGTCTGAAACCAATAATAATGAAAGCGGTAAGAAAGATCTCACTGAGTTTACCAGAGAAGAGAAAAATATGTCACTTGACAATAATAAGGGAAAGAATTGCATCTTTATGCCCATAAATGAGCATGCATTTAAACATATATCTTGTGCTCAACTTCCAAGGAAGCTCAGGATACACTCGTCACCGCACATGAAGGTGATGAACATGTTAAGGCTGAAAAAACTCAAATGTTAGTTCAGGAATACAATACTCTTATTATGGATGAAAATGAGTCATTTGATTGTTTATATATAAAACTAACTAATATTGTCACAAATTTGCATGCAAATGGGATAACAAGTGATACAAAGGAAATAGTGCTTAAAATCTTAAGATCCTTGTGTAATACCCCATATTTTCATGGCTTTTAAATTTAAGGATTTATTAAATTTAATTGAGATAAATTAATTTAATTTTAATCCGGAATGTTGTTTTAAATATTTACTAGCGTGACGAGAGTTAGTAATTATTGAAAATTTATTATTTGTTGAATGTTACTGGATGAGTATAGTAATATATGAGATTTATTTTTATAATATTGTCACGTGTGAATAAAATGACAATCATGGAAATTTAAGTCGGGACGCGCCTGTGTCGTGTCGGGACTAAATGTTGATTTATAAAAGTGAATAAATTATAAGTTACTCGTATGGTCGTTTTGAGTGCGCCAAAGTGTCCGGAAGGGTCGAGATAGTCAGAAAAGGGTACCCGGGGATTTAGTTTGGGTCTCTGGGTGTTTTTAGGCCTAATTAGTACCCCGGGAGGGCGTTTTGGACATTTCGTAATTATGAGTAATTAAACCCACGAATTTGAAAGGGTTATATCAGATGTTAAGTGTCATATTTTAGGGTTAACACAACCTAAAACTAATGACGGCTATTGGAGAGGAAGAGGAGAAGCTCTCCAAGGAGTTCTAGGCCAAGAACATCTCTGATTGCACCGCCGTCACCACCAACGCGTAGATCGCGCGACGGGAAATGCAACCACACCAATTTCAACACCAAACCAGACTTCTGAAAATCCCAGGCAAGTGTTTATCTTGCTTATTTCGTTGATGCATCATCCATATTAGTTTAGGAGTTATTAGGATGAGATTTATGGAAGAAAAACCCAATTTGAAATGGAAATTTTCATGTAGTGATGATTTATATGATATTCTGGAAACCCTTTGTCATGTAAAGGATTAAGAGTTTGATTAAGAAAAGAGTTCTAATCATATACAAACACTAAAAATTTTATTCCGGATGATCGGACCATTAGAATCGCTTCAAATTTTAGTATGTTGTAGCGAACGGCGAGACAAGACTGCTGTCAAAAATTCAGTTTGATCGGACGGTCGAATTTCTAAAAATATTATTTTTACTAGAGAGTTTTATGCTCCGAGGACTCTTAGAGAGTTTTATATTTTGAGGACTCTTCTATATAATAAAAATTCAATTAAATCTCCATTTTAATTCCGATTTCGAAACCGTTTGAAATTCTCATCTTTGACAATAAAATTCAAAATCCTTTAATGTAAGGCGAAATCTATATTTTTGGGATATTTTGCATAAGGGATAATGTAAGTATATATTAAAGGGGAAAGACACGTAAGAGAGAGTTACGTTGGAACATAAATGGACATCTACTGAATTGTACCTTTGGAAGGATAGAGTCCATGAGGGCTACGTAGTAAGTTGGAGAAACCCTTCGAATTAAAGTGAGAAACGAACCATTATACGTGATAACTAATAATGGGAAAATAAGGATAAATGTTGTGAATATGGGTTATGGGATAAACCTAAATTGATATGATAAAAGTAGTATATTTATATGATTGTGTATGCATATATTATATACTTGTGAAAATCATGCCCGCGCTACTTGCTATCCAGGAGGTTACCGCGCTGGGACGATCTTATCCTGTGTTGCCTTATGGGGGATATTAACTCGTACCCTAGAAGATAGAAATCCTAGGTACGGACTATCGGATCGATAGTCGGACGGTCCTAAGAGACGTGAGGGTATGTACTGACCTCTTGGACTTGGATACTATGCTTCGCCTCAATATTGTTTGTGTATGTATTTGTACAGTTCAAGAGTGATTCCGAACTTGTATTCCCTTTAGTGTGATTGATACGGGGATTGGATAGCAGAGTATGCCCGCACCATAGTTTTTATGTGGGGTGCCGTTATGATATATATATATTATACGAGTAGTTAATATATATATGAAATTCTGAAATCTGGAACTGCCTACTGTGATTTGATATGTAGGACATGGTTGATGACTCAAATTATAAATACTTGTTTTGAGAAAGTATAATATGACAGTGGAAAACTTTATTGATTAATAAAGTAAAAAGGAGAACTTTGGTTACAAATTGAAATCTTACGTTTTAAATACTTGTGTTGATCAGTTGTAAATTCTGCGAATAACCTAAGATAAGTTAAATCATTGGGGAAAGATAGTGTGGTATATGACGAGATAGACCATTGGGAAGGTTAGTGCGATAGGTGTGCACATTAGAAGAGAGTTGAGAATTTCTCAAGAGAGTGTCGCACTAATATGTTGTTGCATTGGCCTGTAATCAATTTAAATACTTGCTAAACTATTTTTAAAACGGTTCTACATTCGGGCCCTGACCCGTTTGCTGTTACTTCTTCTCTTTTGTGTCTATATACATATGTATTACAGGTTCCCAACCATAGGGGTGTCTTGCTTAGGATTCTTTGGATGGAATGCGTTGTAGATTTTGTGGGAGTTGCAGGCCATTGCTTAGACGACCTCATTGTTGACTCTACTTCTAGTTCAGCTTTATCCAGCAGGGGCATGTGTTGCCCTTTTCCATTATTTAGTTGGTATTGTCAGAGATTGTAATTCTTTTATATTTCAGTATCTTTATTTCGGGATTGTTAATGTCAGGATGTCTTCATTAGTATTTTAAATGTTGGGATTTATCATTGTTGGGTAAATTCTTGAATGTTCATTTCTATTCTCATTCCTTATGTGTGACTCTTAAAAATGTAAGTGGTTAAAGGTTTTATAACCGGATTTAATAAAATGAGAATAAGGTTTTAAATGGTTTTGACACTTAGCTTAATTATTTAGGGTGTTTAAATTGGAAAAGTATTTTAACGACAGTGATGCTAAGAATGAACCAACTGTTCACCTTGATTTTAATTTAATAAAGGAGTGATCGCCCGGTATTTAATTAGGCGGGGTGTCACAGGTGGTATCAGAGCATCAGGTTCTAGTGTCCTTAGGATCTGTACGGCTTATTATGCTTTCAGCGTTGCTTTGTTTGTTATAGAGCCCTATGTTTAGGATTGTCGATTCCTTTGACGAGATTTCGTTCTCCTGCTATAATGTGTATACACTAGTGAATTCTAATTTCGTTCGGATGTGTGCGTGTGCCGAGCGATGACGGATGTTAAAAGAGGACCGTTAAGCGTACATCAGGAGGCAGGGCTCAGTTGAAATTATGAAATATATCCGAGGATGATGACCGTAGTCGAGGTCACCTCCATTATGGCACGAGAAGCCACGACTAGAAAGGCGACTAAGGTGCAGCAATGATTTTCAAATGCTGTTATAGTCAAATGAGGTGCGAGGGTAAACTTACCCAACATATTACAAAAACGTGTAGAGACTGTCAGTGGGAAATTTTAGAAACGCGAAAATTGTATGTGTTTACCGAAGGAGGTAAAGTATCCAAAGGTTTAGATATAGGACGGAGTGTGGCAAACAGAAAGTGAAAATTTAGAGAAAATTTTCTTGGCATTCGGGACGAAGTTATAATGGTTGGAGTCAACCACCAATTTTAGGAGTGGAATGCTATGCCTATAGGAGAACCTTAGGTACAGTGTTAACCGTATGTTCCTTCCTCAACTGTTCAGGATGAGAAGCAAACGTGGTTCTGAACTCATCGCAGGAGGGCAAGACAGAAGTCCAATTGTGGATATGAATCCTAATCGTTAGCAAATTTTGTATCAAAAAAGTTGATACTAGTGGAGGAAACGACTCCAAGTGGGAGACCAACTTGTAATAATAGTTGATAATACTCGAGGAGGAAATTCTGATGGACGACCGATTCAGAGGTTGACAATGTCATATTTTATCAATATAGATGATAACGCTTCTTTGTGGGGGAAGTTAAAGGAATCGAAGAATTTAGTCGAGAATAAGACTGAATACAACGGTGGTGGTATAGCACCACAAAAGGATGTGGATACACATCAGGAAAACCATTTAAATGCTTCAGATAGTTAAATTCTTACCAAGTGATGGTAAATTCAGTAAGTACTATTAATAATAGTACTTACTGAATTATAGATAGTAACATGATCTTTATAGCCTAAAAAGCTAAGGGAACAACCGGGATGGCTAACGGGAATCGAGTTTACTAAAGTCCGAGAGAAGGACAATCCTAACCTTGATAGTAGGACAGGTGATAAGTGAATTATGTACTGCGATATTTTTGTGCGGAGTGAGATCGCTCGCGATAATATGTTCCAAAGTGAGAAAGGACAAGAATACGGTGCCTAGTAAAAGGCAACGATTAAAGTAATTTTGTTTGGTTTGAGTAGACGTGTTACGTCCAGAAACCACTTGCGCAGTCAAGACGATTGGCAAGGTGGAAGTATAAGTTGTGTCCTCAGAGGATGAGGAGTGTTTATGTGACACGAGCGAGTCTCTATATTTTGTTCCTTGCTAGATTAGCATGTGAGACGAGCTTAATGCATATCATTTTAAACGTTATTATTATTATGTGAATATCTTTTCCCTAGTGTAGCGGGATTTTCTTTAGTGCTATCCGCGGAGGATGAATGAGTATATTGACAGCATTTTATACTTTATTGAGGTTACTCGTTGTAGTGATGCGATACATGAGTATGATATTATCTTTGTTAAAACATTCTAGAAATGGTTAGTACGATAGTGGGCATTTATTGCAAGGCTAGCGGAGTGGTTGCATTAACGCAACATGTTTTATGTTTGTTTTGGCGAGGCTTTACATGTAAGGAGGTTGGACTTGCACTTATATTATCTATCCTAGAGACTTCGGAGGAGATAGTGGGCTCGAGATATTCGATGCCAAAGTATGTACAGACTTTGTCAGTATAATTCCATATGTATCGGGATTTACCGTTGAGCGAAAAGATTTGACTCAGTATTATGTTTAGCACTCCGGACTTAGTGATAGGAAAAGTGCATTGTTATATTTATCCTTTAGAGATGTGGGAGTTAATATTTATACCCCTATTATTAGGGAAAGGAATTTCGAGAATTACGATGGTATGTATTCGAGGTTTATGGAATGCTATTACCACCAACCTATACTGAACAATAGTGCAATTAGTGAAACGTTCTTTGTTAAGCATAATTACGGGAGAAATTGTAACTTTTCTGTCAAGGGACGGAATAAAGGGATATATGCTATGGACGGAGGACCTAACGGATTTAGATAACCGACAATGCTAGGTAATAGTGTATCGGGGGGTTCCTTGTTTGGATTTCGCTTTGCGAGACATCCCACGCATGAAACTTAGCGTAAGGTTGGAAATAGGGAGACGTTTGGTCACTATTCCATGAGTTCGGTACCCTGGTCGAAATGGGATCAAGTAATTATGTATGTAAGATTGGAAGTTGAATTTTGTGTTAAAGCCATTGGAGCCGGATTTTTGTGGTAAGAAAGCATTAGAAGTTATCCCCACGGTTTGAGGGGTGGAACGATGATAAAGAGAATTTAAGAATTTTGATTTCTAGGGTAATTGAGAGTACCCAAATGTTGTAACCGCGTTCAGAACGCGAGGTGAATAAAGAGTTGGAATGATTTTTAGCATGGATTATCTGGAAAGAACTTTATATTATACAAAAGAGATGACCTGTAATTATTTTGATGAATAGAGCGTTAGTGATTTATTTTGGTTGTTGTACCTATTTGGGAAAATTGTTGTACTTATCTGAGGAAGGTTGAGAATTATTATTCCTCTTTTATTGTCATGGATTTTGAATGCCCTATTCTTTCTATTTCGTTGAATTTAGTTCATTCTATAGATGAGTAGCACGTTGTTCGCTCTCCTAGGGCGGTCGGGGTGTTACAAAATGTGGGCATCTTGGTTAACTGTAGTTAAAATCGTCCGAGTCGAAGGGACGTGGTAATAGACGTGTGAAATATATGTTTGTGAGACTAGTATAACGAAGTGGAAGTGATAGAGTGGATTAAACATCACATGAGGGGCGAAAATCCATACATAAGTGTGCAATTAGAATAGCACGCCCTAACTTGATTGGAAGGTCGTGGGAAGCCATTCAAGAATTGGTATTCCTTGAATAGAGTAGAATTTAATTGTTATGAAACACACTCGGAGCAGAGTTGTTATTAGGCAAGTATGAGAGCGACTTGCACATACAAAGGGTGATGATGTTGGTATGGTATAAGAGATCCAGAAGTGCGCTTCGTGGAGAGCAGAGCACGGGTGGAACTTTCGACGTACTCCAAGGAAGAAAGAGGAGTATTACGTGTCACTTAATGTGAGACATTTCAAAGAAAAATCGATGTTTAGAGGGACATAGTGAGTAGTCTCTACATGCACCGCCCATAGGTAAGGTTTGGTTGAAAGAGGAGAATCAACCAAAGAATTTTGTGTTTATCGACAATTCCTGAAATTGGAAGAGGTCGGTAAAGTCGGTACAATCCTTGGATGGGTTGCCATCGTCAAAACAAGATCAAGGGTTCATCCCGAACATGTGAATTAAGCCGATGAGAAGGAAGTGATTGATATTCCTTTGGGATCGTTTACAATATTAACTAGTACGCCCCAGACTTTCTTTGAAAGGAAGGATCGCGCCAGTGCATGGTCCGGCGCAGTATAAATTTCAGAATCAGGATGAGATTGGTGAATCCCACCTTTGATATGGGATTTCAGGAACCAGCGGAGATAAGATTTAGTTTCGAGTAGGATGTATCACCCTTAGCCAGGGAATAAGCACATGGTGATTAAAGATTGGTGGAGCCACGTGAAGGAGATTTTGGAATCTTGGTACGATGATTTCAAAAATGCTCTATAGAAGCACTCGTACCTGTTTGTCGCGTACGAGGTACTTCTTAAGGTTTTGTTATGGAAGGACCTCGACTATTCTCCTTCCGTATGTTTAGAGGAGAGTAGATAATCAGAATTTTTGGATCGGTCGAGAAAATACCCGATAACTATGGTAGAATTCCACGACTGTTTTAGGCGAACAAGTGGTCAAATGTTCGTTTATTCATAATATCATTAATGGAGACTAAAGTCTAATAACTTCTAAAATCGAGAACATGCATCATTGGGTTGTCTATTGGATCGGGCAATTATTGAAATTTATCATCAGAAACAAAGGCAAACTGCCCAAAAAAGGAGAAAAAAAATCTTTTCGAAATTTTTAAATTTTCTAAGAAAAGCATACTAAATAACTAACATGTGAGCAAAAACATGGACTAAACTAAGAAATGGATAGAATATCCCACATCCCCCTAACTTAAAACTTGACATTATCCTCAATGTTAATTAAGAACCAAGTTAAAGAGAGAAAAATAGCGATATTACCCAAAACTGGAGCGATCCCCACAAAAACAAGTCCAAAGAATCTACAAAACAAGTTAGTACCGAGCATAGCAAAAATAAATAACAAAAAGTTAACTAATTACACTAGACTAAATTAAAAAGAGAAGAAAAGATAAAAAGAAAGAATAAAAAGCTAACTATATACAACCTACTATTTAGGCTTCACACTAACTATGCACTAGAAGTCTAAATAGTTGAGGGTCCACAGCAAAAATGATTTGACTTTGGAGGATAACCGGTGTACCCTCACATACAAGCATGCCCTCCAAAAAATATGAATTTCGTTTGAACAACGGAAGGCATGTGTAAGGCGTAAGAAAGGAACCATCACCAATTAAAAGTTTTGGAGGGATGATGGGGAATTTGGATTGAACGGGTGACAAAAATATGTGGTGACCGAGAAAAGCCGAATATCCTCCCAATGATTTTGAAATTGGAATGGGAGGTGGCACACACAAAGGCGAAGATGCGATCATGGAAGGCGACTCGAGCAAGTAATCCTCATCGGCGAAAAGGTTTAAAATATTAAAGTTTGAAACCGAATCATCGGGTTCTTGAGACGGTGTGATAAAAGAGAATGAAAATGGGGATGCAAGAAATTCAAACTCATGAGATGAATCATCATCGCATGAAGATTTAGTTTCGAAGGAAATAATATCATTTTCAATGAAATGTTCTTCTTTGGGGGCTAAAAAAGAAATCATTTCATTGCAAATAGATATTACGTCATTTTCATCCTCACTTTCAATATCTATTATGCAATGGGCAAAGCCTAGAATGGTTTGTTCCAAAGTAGGCACAAGTACCTCATTTCGTTCAAAACATTCTTCGACTTCAAAAGTCTCGGAAGCAAAATCGTCGTCGGACTCAAATAATAAATCCAATTCATGTTCCCACAAACGATTTTCTTCTCGATAACGATTTTCAATTTTCTCATTCTCATACATACGCAAGCCCTCACCGAATGTCATAGGTCGAGGTGCGGATCCATGAAAATGGGAACTTTGAAAATTACTATCAGACTTAAACGAAAACTCATTATTATAGGAATTTTGAAAACTATTGCAATTCGTTTCAAAATTCCTATTATAAGGAGGTAAAGGCCCAAAATCATTATCATCATCATCAAAATTTCAATAACCCAAGTTTTGACTTTCGTTATACTCGCCCAAAGTCATATTTGAATTTGAAATTCTTTGGGATTCTAAGTATTGACCGAAAGTCATAGGATTACGGGCATTTTGAGAATTATAACAATGATTACCGAAAGAATTGGAATAAGACATGCTTACCCTAAAAATGGCTCGAAGTGGCGAATTCCACAAAGTAGGTGCGCGCGAGAAATTCGAGCGTTTCTAAGTGCTCAAATGTGGAAGTCCAACAAAAATGTTAGCAAATAATACAAATAGAAAGAAAATACTATGAAATACTCAATCAAATAAAGACTAAAACAAACTCATCCCCGGCAACGGCGCCATTTTGCTAGAGCAAGTTGTCGGGATCAAAGCACTGAACCAATTAAGATTCAAAGCAAATCATCTCCGGCAACGACGCCATTTTGATCGAGGGTGGAAAGTAGCGCGTGTCAAACGTTGATCGTTATTTTCTGTTCACATCCTCAATACAAAAACCTAAATTACGACTACACTCAACTGGTGAGTATAGCGGTAAGTCGGGTATCGAAAATATCCACTGAGACGAGTTGCTAGAATTTAATTGATTTAATACTCCAGAATAAAAGTGTAAAAAAGATAAATTACAACTAAAAGTAAAAGATGCGAAAAGGGAAATGATTATTCTAGGCGAGTGTATTGAAACTAGATTAACAAAGCTATAAAAACTATAGGTTGCGTCGAATATCCCTCACCTGAGTGTACTTGTATAAAATGGATACATGGGTCGTCGAGTTATTACAAATGCGTCTCATTTCGACAATTAATTGAATCAAGGGTTGTCACGCCTCTAAATCCACATAAAAGTCTAATAAGATTTTGGCGTCAACAAATACCCCGAAAATTGCGCACGCAAGGTCGTAAGCACGGGACATACATGATATTCCCCGTTAAATCTCCTAGGCGTAATAACTAGGACAACACACCCGAAATAGACTCGTAAACACCATCACCAAAGTAAAGTAACGCGTCAACTCGAGTGAGTTCAATTCAAACACAACCTAATTTAAATTAGCTAGAAAGCTTGTTAAAAACGCGATAAAGAAAGCGGTAAATAAACGCGATAAATCTACACTAGAAAGCAAGGAAATAAAGCATGTAAACCTAATTAACAAAGCAAGAATTAAGTAAAAACAACTATATTAATGGAGATGGAAGATGGTAGCACAAGTTACAAGCCCAAATGGGTGTCAATCCAAGAAGAAATGAAGAAATGAGCTCTCAAACCTCCAAAACCCTAACCTAAACTACCTAAAATGAATTATATTTGTTTTTACATCAAAATTCCTTTATATAGTAAAAGGAATAAAATTAGAAAAGAAAACGAAAAAGAAAATAAAATCCCAAAATATCTGCAGAAAACAGGGGATTGATCGATTGATCCCCAGGGATTAATCGATCGATGCTGAAAATTGAAGCCCACTGTCTCCCCATGATTTGGCAAAACTGAAGGATTGATCGATCGATCCCTTTGATCGATCGATCGATCAAGCAGGTATGAGCACACTGCATTGCTGTTTTGGCTTGAATGCAATTCCCTTCCGCTAAAATCGCCGTAACTTCTTCGTTCTGAATCGGAATCGCGCACCGTTCGCGGACATGAGAAGCTTGCGAGGAGGGCTATAACTTTCATGCAGATGTTGGGCCAGGTTCCTAATCTATGAAAAGATTAAAATGCTCTTAAACGCGTGATCGCGTACGGAAATCGAGCGGAATGCGTCCGAACTTCACACTTAGCATCCAAATACCCATAAAAGCTCAATTAACCCCTGTAGAACACGTTAACGTAGAAATCTGAGGTTGTCTGGTCAACGAGCATAAATACGATGATCGTTGTTTTCTGTTCACCACCTCAATACAAAAACTTAAACTTATGACTATACTCAACGGATGAGTATAGCGGCCAAGTCCGGGTATCGAAAGATCCACTGAGACGAGATGCTAGAATTTATATGATTTAATACTCCGAAATAAAAGTGTAAAAGGTGATTACAAACTAAAAAGGAAAAGATGCTTAAAAGGGAAATATTAATCTAGGCGAGTGTAAATTAAACTAGATTAACAAATCGGTAAAAACTATAGGTTGCGTCGAATATCCCTCACCTGAGTTAATTTGTATAAAATGGATACATGGGTCGACGAGTTATTACGAATGCGTCTCGTTTCGACAGTTAATTGAATCAAGGGTTGTCACGCCTCTAAATCCGCATAAAAGCCTAATAAGAATTTGGCGTCAATAAATATCCCGAAAATTGCGCACGAAAGGTCGTAAGCACGGGACATACATGATATGACCCGTCAAATCTCCTAGGCGCAATAACTAGGACAACGCACCGAAAATAGACCCGTAAACACCATCACCAAAGCCAAGCAACGCTTCAACTCGAGGTAGTTCCATTCAAACACAACCTAATTTAAATTAACTAGAAAGCATGGTAAAAACGCGGTAAATGAAAGCGGTAAATAAACGCGATAAAGTTACACTAGAAAGCACGGGAAGAAAGCACGTAAACCTAATTATCAAAACATGAATTAAGTAAAAACAACTATATTAATGGAGAGGGTGAATGAATAGTCAACTTACAAACCCAAAAGGGTGTCAATCCAAGAAGAAATGAAGAAGAACTCTCCAAAAGCACCCAAACCCTAAGCTATTCTAACCTAAAGTCTATTCTATCTCTTAATATCTGGTATTTACAACAAAAATGCTTTATATGGTAAGTGGAATTAAAATAGAAAAGAAAAGGGAAAAGAAAAGAAAAGCCCAAAATATCTGCAGAAAGCAGGGGATCGATCGATCGATCCCCTGTGATCGATCGATCGATGATCAGAAATCCAGCCCACTGTCTCCCATGATTTGGAAAAATAAGAAGGATCGATCGATCGATCCCTTTTATCGATCGATCGATCAAGCAGGTATGCAGTGGCGGATCCAGAAGTATGAGAAAGGGGGGGCCAAAGAATATATATTTAGTTTTGTGGGGGCCAAAACTATACAAATTTTAAAAAAAAAATCACAAAATTTAAAAAGTATAGGGTTAAAATTAAAAATTCTCAGAAGTTTGGGGGGGCCAAGGCCCCCCCCCCCGCCCCCCCTTGGATCCGCCTCTGCAGCTCCTGCCTTGCTGTTTCGGCTTGAATGCAATTCCCTTCCGCTAAAATCGTCGTAACTTCTTAGTTCTGCATCGAAATCATGCACCGTTCATGGCCACGCGAAGCTTACGAGGAGGGACACAACTTCCGTGAAGATGATGAGCCAGGTGCCCAAAATGTGAATTGACTAAAATGCCGTTGAACGTGCGATCGTATACGAAAATCGGGCATAATGCGTCTGAACTTCACACTTAGCATCCAAATACCTATAAAAGCTCAATTAACCCCTGCAAAACATGTTAACATAGAAATCCGAGGTTGTCTGATTAACAAGCATAAATATAGGGAATAAGATACCCAATGGGGCTAAAATGCATCGGTTCGGAGGATGAAATACGCAATATTTGCGTACTATCAGCTCTCGTATACTATTTTTTTTACCAGCTTTATATGAGATTCACAATTTTGAGCTAACTTTTCACTCGAATGTCGAAGTGAAGCTTGTTTTTTTATATTGCAAAGCTAACTCAACTCTACAATTTTCATGTTTTGAGAGGTTTGAAATTACAACATTTGATTTACCAAAAATATCCTAAAAAAATTTAAAAGTAATTTTATAACTTAAAAACTTTCGAGAACATCAATAATATTTTTCCTCACTTTTAATGATCCATGCTAAACCAAATCGATTGAAGACACAATATAAATCAAAACCATAACTTTTCAAACTTACGATTACTTTGAGATGTGTGCATTAATGATATAGTATTATTCGATAAGATGATGTAGGTAAGCATGACGCATCTCTAAGACACATATACATATCTAGACCTAAATTTTTATATTTGGTCAATTCGGAATAAGACAAACTGAAGGACAAATATAAAGTATGTCCTTAAAATTTCAAATCTCAATTTTGTTCATTTATGGGAATAAGAGAGGTAAAAGTTTTTCTCAAATATGTTTTTATTTTGACATGTTGATTGGTTAAGGAGGTTGTTGATGTAAAAAATTAGATTATCTCTAATTATTTAATCACAGATAAAATAAATAAGATAAAAGAATTTTTAAAGTGGTTCAGCCTTAAAAGAATGGCCTACGTCCACTGTTTTTGTTATTGCTTAGTGTTTGGGAATTCTCGATAACGAGGTTTTTACCAAGAAATTCCGAGTCCCCTTACAATGAGGATGATACAATGTATTTATAGCCCTGAGGCTGTACATGTGAAAGGATAATACATAGCTGTTCAATAAGCATATACATATGTATGATAATAATCAACATTTAATGCGCATTTAATCCTCTTAATTGTCTGGTAATAAATGCTCTGATCGAGGTGCAGCTCGGACCTCCCAAGCTGCTCGGACCGCCTAAGTATCTCGGTATCCATGAGTTGCTCGGTGCAGTAAAGTTCCTCGGAGAGCACCTACTGCTCGGAGTATCTGGGTTGGTCGGGGAAATTGAGTTCCTCGAAGTCAAGGTGTTGTTCAGAAGTGTTTGTTATTGCCACGTAGATTGCCACGTGTCTCCATTTAATTGAGCCATGTCAGCAGACTAAATTTGGTATCAACAGAAGCCTCCAATGTTTCACAGTTCGAGATTGAGGAGTGTGGAACATTATTCTCGAAATATGGCGGGATTAAATGGTTATCCTGAATTTTAGGAGCATTTTCTTTGCATTTATTTTTCTTTTTGAATTTATTGAATCAGACTTTTCAAAATTTTCTAACTGCTTCGGTCTCCGCGCCCTTTTTGTCCTTTTAGCCGCCGGTAGCGCAAACGTCTCTCTTTGTAATCATTATTCGTACTCCTTCCCAAGGTAAGGTATTTAAGCGTTGCAGAAAATCTTATCGTCTTTTTCTTTTTCAAATCTGTATCTTTGAGTTTTCCATTTCCTCTCTCTCTTGTGTGTTCATCCTTTTCATCGTTCGTTGTCAACAGATCCATATTTTTTCTGTAAGATCTTCTTCCTTCTCTTTTATTTCCTTTATTCACCATGGTTTACCTTGTTGAGTCGCTTGATAAGTTTCGTTCTGATTTCTCTATTCCTTCATGGGTTGTTTTGGAGGAACTTTTTGAACCTTCAGATTATTTTCGTTTGGCTGAGGGACATTGGTTCCCCAGTCTCTTTATAGCTGAATGTGACTTTTCTTTTCCCCCAAACCCTTTGTGTCTGGAATTCTGTCAATATTTTGACGTGGGTCCTGTAAAAATAGTTCCCAATACATGGAGAATAATTAATGGAGTTCATAGATTAAATCAGATTCATGGAACTCGTATAGGAATTCCAAAAATTATGTTTTGCTATAGATGGGATGTCAGCGACAGCACTTTTTACTTGAAAACTAGGTTTTTAAATAGGGTTTTAGTGGTCAATCTCCCATATGCCAATATGGATTATTTCGAGCATGGTGTTATTATGAAAAATTGGCAACATGCTCCACTAACTGTAAATGATGTGTATCAGGGTCCTAGATGCCCTCCATATGGCAATGGGATAGGTTGTTTTTATTTTAATTTATTTTTGAAATTATGCTTTCTTTGTGTTTGATAAAATGTGTCACTGATATTTTAATTTTGATTTATTTGCAGTTGACAGCAAGAGAAGGTCACCAAAAGAGACAGAAGTTAATTTAAAGCATCTGAAACATATCTGGGGTTTGCATCAAACTGTTGCTGACGAACACATCAGATCAGCTTCATACTTGTTGCAGTATAAGAGTTACACCTCGTCTTTTACTGCTCATCCAGTGACAAGTGACGTCGAAATAGTACCAGCTTCTGAAAGTTCTTCACCTGAGTCACATATTCCTTTGAGTGAAAGAATGAAGAGAAGAAGAGCTCCTGCCCTCTTCGAGAAATCTGCCTCTGTTGCTGGAGAGGCAAAGAAAAGCAAGCAGGATGTCCCAGAAAGGACAAGACAACTTGATGCACCTCCTCCAGCTGTTACTGTGAAGGTTGCCGAGAAGCCCCCTATGGCTCCGAGCAAGGTTGCAGCTGTTTCCTCTCCAAGCGAGGTTATAGTTATATCACCGACCAAGACGACATCCTTGGTCGAGAATGTTGCTGTTCCCACGAGGAAGCTGAAGAAGAGCTCCTCGGTCAATTTAGCTGAATCCATCTCTCAGCTCCCGACTACTGGAAGTGGTGTTCCCACTTTTGTTGCTCCGAGCTCTACCATGATCTCGGTGAAGTCTTGGATCATCCCCGAGATCCAAGGTATTGAAGAAAATCTTTCCCGGGATAGGGTTACCACTTTGGCAGCTCAGCACATTACCTCAGTAAGTATTGTTAATTTAAACTTTCATTTTTCCATGTTATGTGCTAGCACTGACTTACAGTTATTTTTTTTTCCAGTTGGTAACTTGTTTCAATACAATTCTGAAGAAGGACGAAGCCATCAAGGCGTCCATCTCCTCTGGTGGTGTAGAGGAGGCTTTTGTAGGTCTGATGCAGTCTTTATAAGATTCTCGTCAGAAGTATATCGATGATAAAGCTGCTTGGGAGAAACAGCTTAATTCCATCGATCAGGAGAGGGATCAAGCTGTTGAAGTCTCCAAGGGGTTGGAGAAGAAAATAAAAGACTTGGAGGAGAAGAACAAAGAGCTCGAGGGGAAGCTCTAAAATGCTGGAGAGCTTGAAAGTAAGCTCAAGTCTGCTGAGGAAGAGTTAAACAGGCTTCGTGAAGTAAGTCGTCAGAAGGAAGAAGTGGAGAATAAATGGAAGGCTGCTGAAGAGCTTCTGTCTGAGAAGCTTTCCTCAGAGAAAGTGAAAAGAAAATTGGCTGTGAAAAAGTCCTTAAGTGCTGGCTGGGACAAAGGTTGGAATAAGGGTTTGGCTGCCATGGTCTCATAAATGGAGTATGGCAGCCTCAAATACTTCAGGGATGGTTGGGTGACTGCTCTGATAGAAATGAATGTCGATGAGAACTCCGACCTATTTCAGCGACACATTCCTGGCCCCCCTCCTACTCCCAGGTAAGAAGAAGAGGACGAAGCTGCCTCCGAGGAATCTTCTATGATGGTCAGGGATTAAGTACCTACTGTTGAACTCCACTACGAACAGCCCCAACCAACTATTACTCCTAACGAGCAGCTCCAGTTAACCAATATTTCAGCCGAGCAGCTTCCAACACCCACCGAGCAACCTTCTGTGCCATTCGAGCAACCTTCCTCTTCATCGCAGCCTCCCGAGAAAGTTTTGAGAGACAAGGAGAAGGTGTAGAGTTGTTTGAACTTTTCTCTCTGTTTTATTTTCTTTGTCAAATGTAACTCTAAACTATGTAATTCTCTTTTATGATGCAATAAAATTTGAAATTTTGATTGTTCATACTGTTGATTCTCTTCTTCTCGCTCTGTCTGCATTTTATTGATTCTTTCCATCTCTTTTCTTTACTAGTTTATGGCTAGAATGGAACTTTTGTCAGCTCATGATACAAAATTATTGAGACAATTTAATGAGTACTTCAAAGTTGGTCATACAGATATGACTGAAGCTCAAATCATTGATATCCTCGATCAAGATGCTTCAGAGCAAGCAGTTGAAGCCTACCAGTATTTAAAGTGTCTGCTCGACCGGACAGTGGCTAACAATGTAGCGTATTTTGAAATGATTGAAGACCTCCAGGACACTCTTGAGGAGATTCAACAACAATACAAGGAGTCTACAGCCCTTTTGCACCAGGGATATGAGAAGAAGTATCAGCAACTAAGTGCTGATAAAGGATATGATAGATTGATTGTTTCCTATGATGTGAGGGAGAGAACTTTGAAAATCGAGGTCGAAGAGCACAGGAAGATAGCTAAGTTGCTGGAGCAGGAAAATAATAACCTGCGAGGAGAGATATCTCAATTGAAGTCTGCAGCATCTTCCTCAAACGCCTTAGTCCCTGTCAACGACGAGGGCTTCTCTTTCTTAGAGGTCGAAAATGCCAATTTGAGAGACGAATTGGAGACTTTGAAGAGAACTGGAGCCTCTACTTCTTCTCGCGATCGAGCAAGATGTTCTTGGGGATGAGCAAGAGATGCTCAGCTTACTATTGACGAGCAAAGAACTCAATCAGCTTTGAAGAATCAGGCCTTTTAGCTAAAGGCGAAGAATCAAGCATTAGCAGAGATATCCAAGAAAATTATGAATTTGGATGAGCAGCTCTCTACACAAAAGTCTGCCTTGGAGAATAAAGAACTTTTCATAAAAAATCTCCACGAGCAGTTGGAAAGGTTGACTTATCAATTCCACAAGCAACCTAGAGAATTTTGGATGGATGGCTATAATGAAGCCCTCTATCATCTCGATGACCGGATTCAGCAGTCGAACAACGAGGGGTATAAGCAAGGATGGTTAAATGCCTTGGGTGTGCTATAATTGGAACAAGATCACTATTTGTGGGATTACTATAATCCTGGGTTACTTGACCTGCCAGTGCCACCATTTAAACTCGACATGAGCTGGATTCCTGCTTGGGCAATCCCTCAGTGTTTGATTTCCAAATATCTTGGCGACTACAGTCTCCATTCCAATGTTGAGATATCTCGCCCGGAGAATCTACTCGATCGGCCATCTGTTATGAACATCAGGATGCTCAAAGACCTTAATTTCATAAATTCCCCTTACGCTTTAGACGATTCTCCTGCTGGCGAGGAACCTGCTTCAAAAGCAGAGGGGAAGAAGCCAATAAAATAGGAATTTTGATGTAATAATTAATATGTATTTCATTCTCGATGTATTTTGCTCTAGATTTAATGAAAGACTTCTAGTTTTACTTGCAATTTCGATTGTCTTGGAAATATTTTGTAAAACATTTCTTTTTATTTACTAATGAATGTGCACGTATATCTGTTAAAAAGATAGAAATATTTTGTGTTACTTTAAACTGCTGATCAACTAAAGTTGGTGAAAATTTATTGTTGATTATCTTAATTTGATGATAATCATTTGTCGAACAACCAGAGTTGATGATATTTTATTTTTTGACCAACTATTTAAAATGCCATAACCAACTGTTTTCGACCAACCGGAGTTGGTGTCTTTCGTTCTCGACCAACCTTAGTTGGTAATTTTTTTTTTTTATTTCCGACCAACTTATAGTTGGTGGATTTTCTTCCCAACCAACCGGAGTTGATATTTCTGGGAAATTTTTATTCCCAACCAACTTATAGTTGGTGGATTTTCTTCCCAACCAATCGGAGTTGGTATTTCTAGGAAATTTTTGTTGCCAACCAACCGGAGTTGGTATTTCTGGGAAATTTTTATTCCTGATCAACTTATAGTTGGTGGATTTTCTTCCCAACCAACCGGAGTTGGTATTTTTGGGAAATTTTTGTTCCCAACCAACCGGAGTTGGTATTTTTGGGAAATTTTTATTCCCGACCAACTTATAGTTGCTGGATTTTCTTCCCAACCAACCGGAGTTGGTATTTCTGGGAAATTTTGTTCCCAACCAACCGGAGTTGGTATTTCTGGGAAATTTTTATTCCCGACCAACCGGAGTTGGTATTTCTGGGAAATTTTTGTTCCCAACCAACCGGAGTTGGTATTTTTGGGAAATTTTTATTCCCGGCCAACTTATAGTTGGTGGATTTTCTTCCCAACCAACCGGAGTTGGTATTTATGGGAAATTTTTATTCCCGACCAACTTATAGTTGGTGGATTTTCTTCCCAACCAATCGCAGTTGGTATTTCTGGGCTTGATGCGTAATGTGCAGCACTAGTACTTCGAAAAAAATTCAACAAAAAGAGAGAATTGGGCGAAATAACCAAAACTTTATTCATATCGAAGAAAACTGCATTACATAGAGATGAGACTACTGATAATATTTACGAAGATGCTCTGCATTCCATGTATTCTTAAACTCCTCCCCTTCTAAAGTTTCAATTCTATATGTCCCTGGTCGAACAACCTCTGTAACTCTGTAGGGCCCATACCAGTTAGCTTCCAGTTTATTGTGTTTTTGAATTACTTTATTCAGCACATAGTCCCCTTCTTTCAGTTTGCATTTCTTCACTCTCTTGTTGTAGAACAAAGTTGTTCGTTGCTAGTAAGCAGCATTCCTGATGGTTGATTCTTCTCTAACTTCCTCGAGCATGTCCAAGTCTAACCTTCTCATCAAGTCGCTGACAGGGGAATTGAAGTTCAGCACTAGGTGTGTTGGGAGGCCCAGTTCGGCAGGTATAACAGCTTCACTTCCAAATGCCAGCATATATGGAGATTCTCCTGTTGCTGCTCGGGGAGTAGTACGATAAGCCCACAGTACAGAATGTAGCTCGTTGATCCAATTTGCCTTTGCATTATTTAATCTTTTCTTCAAGCCATTCAGCAGTGTCCTATTCGTCACTTCAGTTTGCCCATTGCTTTGGGGATGGCCTGGTGCAGAGTGGGTTTTTAGTATGTTCGACTGATGACAATATGCAGCGAACTCCTCATTATCAAATTGTGTTCCATGGTCGGTGATGAATGCATGGGGAATACCATATCTACAGATGATATTTTTCCAAATAAATTGGTACACTTTTTCGTACGTCATGTCGACAAGAGGCTCGGCTTCCACCCACTTAGTAAAGTAATCCACTGTGACGACGAGATATTTAAATCTTCCTCTGGTCGTTGGAAGTGGCCCAACCAAGTCAATTCCCCACATGGAAAATGGCCAAGGGGAATTAATGGGTGTCAACAATGCTTGGGGAGTTCTTCGGATAGTTGAGAAGCGTTGACATTTGTCACATTTTTTTGCATAGGCTATGCAATCAGCCCTCATTGTCGGCCAATAGTATCCCTGCGTCATTATCCTTTGCAGAAGTGTCCGACCTGCTACATGGGCTCCACAAGACCCTTCATGGACTTGTTCGATCAAGTCTTTCACCTCGGCGGGATGTACACATCTCTGCAAGCCATCTATAATTCCTCGTCTATATAGAACACCATTGGTTAATACATAACGAGCAGCTTTAAACTTTAGTTTCTTGGCTGCTAGTTTGTCAGTTGGCAAATACCCTTCTTCAATGTATGTCCTGATAGGATCCATCCAATATGGTCATAAATCAAGGGTAATAAAGTTCATCATAAGATCTTCATCTATGCTCCGACTAGCCAAGACTTCAATTGGGATTGTTCTTCGTAGCTCGGTGCGTGTGGCTGATGTTAAACGAGCTAAGGCATCTGCTCTGGGATTCTCCAATCTTGGTATTCTAATTATCTGCACTGCCATTAGACTTGATAAAATTTCCATCGCTTTTGCATGATATCTGATCATTAATTCTCCTTTGGTTGCATATACTCCCATTATTTGATTTACGACCAACTGCGAGTCACTAAATACAATAACTTGCTCTGCCCCCATGGTTTTTGCCAGATTAAGGCCTGCAATCATAGCTTCATATTCAGCCTTATTATTAGAAGCTTTGAATTGGAATCGCAGAGCATATTCCATATTGACCTCATCCGGGCTATTTAAAACAATCCCTGCCCCACAACCTGTAGTGCAAGATGAGCCATCCACATATAGGTTCCATATAGGTACCTCGTCTTTAAATTTTTGATTGGACAGAGTTCCTCGGTGAAACATTTGCTGCTTCCTTTTATCCTCATCCAGCGCTTCTTGCTGCTCGTCGGCAAGCTTCTCTTGCTCGCCGACCAACTTCTCTTGCTCGTCGATCAACTTCTTTTGTTCGTCGACCAACGTAAGTTGATTGGGGTTTAAATTCGATGATCCTGTAACATCCATAGGTTGGTCGGTATCTGGCTTTTGCTCCTCGGAGGTATCAGGGTAGGTAAAATCTACTATAAAATCTGCTACTGCCTGCCCTTTTAGTGACGATCTAGGCTCATAAATTATATCATATTCATCGAGTTCTATTGCCCAATACATCAATGTCCCTGATTTTTCTGGTTTATGAAGAGCTTGCCTCAACGGCATATCGGTATACACGACTATGGTATGAGCCTGGAAGTATGGCTTCATTCTTCTACTCGCTTCGATCAGCGCCAACGCCAACTTTTCCATTCTTGGATATCTGATCTCTGCTCCTCGAAAGGCCTTACCAATGTAATAAATTAGTTTTTACACTCCGTCCTCCACTCTTATTAATGCCAAGCTAACTGCATTTTCTGAAACTGCCAGATATAAGTACAATCTTTCTCCCATCACTGGCGTGGACAATAGTGGAGGTGCTCCCAGATATTTCTTCAACTCTTGAAAGGCTTTCTCGCATTCTTCATTCCATTCAAACGTTTTTCGGTGTGTTTTGAAGAATGGAAGGCATCTATCCGTTGCTCGTGATACAAATCTGTTAAGTGCTGCCACTCGCCCTGTGAGACTTTGTACTTCCTTCTTCGTCGTTGGAGATCGCAGCCCTAATAGAGCTTTGATCTTTTCAGGGTTTGCTTCAATACCTCGTTGGTTGACAATATACCTGAGGAACATGCCTTCTCGTACTCCGAATATGCACTTTATGGGATTCAACTTCATTTGATATTTATCTAATTGATCAAAGGTCTAGCCTAAGTCAACTAGATGGTCAGCATCTCTCTTGCTCTTTGTCAGCATATCATCAACATAAACTTCCATATTGCAACTGATCTGCTCTGCAAACACCTTATTCATCAGCCGCTGATATGTTGCACCTGCATTTTTCAAACCAAAAGGCATAATATTATAACAATAAGTTCCCCTAGGGGTTATGAAAGAGGTACTCTCCCTGTCTTCAGGTTTTATTTTGATCTGGTTATAACTAGAATAAGCATCCATGAAGCTCAGCAGCTCGTGTCTTGAGGTAGCATCCACTAATTGATCAATTCGGGGCAAGGGAAAATGATCCTTTGGGCATGCCTTATTGAGGTCGGTGAAGTCTACACACATCCTCCATTTATTATTATTCCTTTTCACCATCACCACATTCGCTAACCAGTCTGGGTATTTAACATCTTCAATAAAACAAGCTTTCTAGAGCTTCTCGACCTCCTCCTGTATAGCTTAGTTCTTCTCGGGGCTAAACACTCTTCTTCTCTACTTCACTGGTTTGATCTTCTTATTCAGATTGAGCTCGCGACATAAGAAATTTGGGTCTATTCCGGGCATATCCTCATGACTCCAAGCAAAAGTTTGTTTTCTGGTTTTTAGGAAAACTATCAATTCCTGTTTTAGTGAGGCATCTAACGATGAACCTATTTGAGTTATTCGTTCTGGATGCTCGTCGTCCAAAATGATATTTTCAGTAGCTTCCACCACCTGACCTTTCACAAGTTGCGACTCGTCTCTAGGATCCAATGTTTCAATCTCTGCACCTTCATCCACATGGTAGGTGGTCACCTTTTACAACTCCTACTCCAAGATTGGTTAGAAATTTTAGGCATTGATGTACCGTAGATGGTACTGCTTCGAACTTCTTTAATCCTACCCTTCCCATGACGATATTGTAAGCTGATCGGACATTCTTATCCATCACGAAGAAACGTACTCTTTTTGTTCGACAAGCAGGCCATGTACCAATGAACATATCCAACTTGATCGTCCCAAGTGGAAAAACTTTCTCACCAGCAAAACTGAGGAGGGGCCTGTGATAAGGGTCCAACTGAGACAACTTTAGATTTAAGCTGTCAAAGCACGCGTAAAACATAATATCAGCCGAGCTACTATTATCAACCAGTACTCTCGAGATCATCACTTCCTTCATTCTCATTTTGATCACCAATGGGTCATCATGAGGATACAACACACCTGCAAGGTCGTTCTTTGAGAAACCGATGACAAGTTTTTCTTTATTGACCTTCCTCGGGCGATTATCTTCAGCCAAGTCTATTCGTTGAATATATGAACAGGCTTGAGCCTCATTGAGATAAGCTTTTCTTTCTGCAGTAAGGTCTCCACCTCCTGCATCTCCACCTGTAATAACATTACAATCAAATGATCCAAAACGTATTGAAAATACCTCACGTTCTGGCTGCCTTGGTCTTTTGGGGAGATCGGGGTCGTCTTTTGGATCATCTTCATGGTCTCTTTTCTTGTTCTCCTCTGCTCGACGAGGAGATTTAGACCTCTCTCTTGCTCGGTCGATGCTTCTTCTTTCATTTCTACGATCAACATACATTGCCAGTTTTCCTCGTCTAATGAGTGCTTCGATCTCATTCTGAAGAGCTATGCAATTTTTGGTCGTGTGGCCATGATCTTTGTAGAACTCGCAATATTTAGCCTTATTCCTCCTGTCAGGGTCTGACTTCATTTTCTCTGGCCAGTTTAGCTCCTCGTTGTTCTTGATTTCTTCTAAAACGTGGTTGATGTCTACCTTCAAAGGAGTATAATTTTCAAATTTCTTTAATACCTCCCATGATGGCTTTGTTTTGTACTACTTATCACCACCATTGTTCTTATGCTCTTTCTTTTTAGCCTTATCAACCTCCACCTTGGTCTCTTTGGTGTCCATGTTCTTCTTTGCAGCCATAGCCTCCTCGGCATTCATGATCTTAGCCGCTTTTTGCCATTAGTTCTGACATGGTTCTGGGTGGATCTTTGGCCAAAGTATAGTACAACTTGTTGGGCAACAACCCATTCATCAGAGCAGTAATCGTTGTCTTTTTCTCATAATCAATAACTTCTAGTTTCTTGTTATTGAAACGAGTTATATAATTCCTGGTGCTCTCACCTGCTTTTTGTCTAACACTTAACAAGTGTGCTACTCGTTTAACCGGTTTTGCTCCAAAATAGAAGTTTCTAATGAAGAGCTCGGCCAGTTGAAAGAAAGTTGAAATCTTACCCCGAGGAAGATTATTATACCATATTTGAGCAGATCCTGTAAGAGTTCCCGAGAATGCCCTGCATCTCATCTCATCTGGCACAGCATAGATGTCGGCAGCAGCTTGGTATTGCTCTATATGAAGGACAGGGTCGGGTTTTCCATCATATTTAGGAGTCACAACAGGTGCTTTGAACTTTGATGGTGTGGGAAAATCCATAATTGCCTGGACAAAAGGTGTCCCTTGGACAAAAGTTCTTTGTAGAGGATTCTTGGCCTTAGCCATTTCCCCTAATCTATCCTCCAACCGCTGAATAGAGCCTTTCCACGCATCATTTCCCTTATCGAGCCTGTTGGTTCGAGAAATTGATTGTGTTGAGTTAACCTCCTGGGATCTATCTTGTCGAGCAACTGGTTGTGATTGGGCAGAACCCTCTCTTAGATGAAATGATCGTCGAAAGTTTCTCGACGTAGCCTTAGGAGGACTTTTATTCTTCCTACGGCCCAATCGATCAAAATGAGAGATCCTACTTAGTCTTTCCAATGCACTAATCCTTTCTGGAGAGAGAGTGATGGTTCGTTCAGTATCTGTAGCTCGTACTGATGAAGTTCGACCCGGTTGGTAAGAAAAATCATCAGATTTCTCAGTGCGATATGAATCGCTTTGCCTAATGTGTGAAGAAAGTAAACGAGTATTTCTTTGAACACTTCGTTGTCCTGAATGGGTTGACGCTCCACCCTGGATAGTTTGCATGAGTTGTCGCATAGTTTATTGCATGGTTGTCTGGCCTTAAGCCAAACTGGCCATAATTCCAGCTAGATCTTGGACATTTGGAGGAGCAGATGGATTTGGGGGGTTTCCAGCATTTCGATTGCTGGATTCAGGATTGTCAGCCATTGATAATGAATTATTTTTGGTGAAAAATGATAATTACAGTCGTTTTTCCACAGACGACGCCAATCTGTTGATGTAAAAAATTAGATTATCTCTAATTATTTAATCATCGATAAAATAAATAAGACAAAAGAATTTTTAAAGTGGTTCAGCCTTAAAAGAATGGCCTACGTCCACTGTTTTTGTTATTGCTGAGTGTTTGGGAATTCTCGATAACGAGGTTTTTACCAAGAAATTCCGAGTCCCCTTACAATGAGGATGATACAATGTATTTATAGCCCTGAGGTTGTACATGTGAAAGGATAATACATATATGTTCAATAAGCATATACATTTGTATGATAATAATCAACATTTAATGCGCATTTAATCCTCTTAATTGTTTGGTAATAAATGCTCTGATCGAGGTGCAGCTCGAACCGCCCAAGCTGCTCGGACCGCCTAAGTATCTCGGTATCCATGAGTTGCTCGGTGCAGTAAAGTTCCTCGGAGAGCACCTACTGCTCGGAGTATCTAGGTTGGTCGGGGAAATTGAGTTCCTCGAAGTCAAGGTGTTGTTCAGAAGTGTTTGTTATTGCCACGTAGATTGCCACGTGTCTCCACTTAATTGCCACGTGTCTCCACTTAATTGAGCCATGTCAGCAGACTAAATTTGGTATCAACAGAGGTCTTGATTTTTTTATCTATAATTTATTTTGCAATTTATATTCCCACAAATTTTATTTTATTCTTATATAAGGTAATAACTTTGTGATAATTCATAGTGGTTGAGTTGATTTTTTAGTTAATTTATAAGAGTATTTTACATTGCAAATTTAAATATGCATTGCAAATTTACATTTGTAGTAATAACTTTAACATTTGATTTTGCTGTTCACGTGTCTGCCTATTAGGGAGTGGTGTAATGCTAAATGACACATCTAAGTAATGGTGTTTCAAAATTAACATTAACTGATAGTTTATTAAATTTTTATGTTGCAAATTTATTGGTACAGTCCCTTCAACTAGAGCACTAGGGACACATTGCAAATTTATATGTGTAGTCCCTTCAATTGGAGCACTAGTGACTATAGACACAAAATTATTGCGATTAATAACCCAGAGGTCTGGTTGCTTAATGTTAAATATTACTTAATTTTTTTAATTTAAAGGAATATTTCGTATTTTAGGAAAAATAAAAACAATATCTATTAAAGTAAAAAAATAGAGACTGTTTTTATAAAAAAAAATTAGTTAAATGCCCTAATTCCATATTTGATAATATTCAAAGTCCCAAATTTGAATGTTTTATATGTTTAATTAAACATTATTAATTGGGGGTGATGTCAAAAAATCCTAAAAAGTAAAACCATCTCTAAGGTATTGTGCATATGTTATTTCGCCCAATGCATTTGGTAAAAATTATCTATGGATACACCATGCATTTATTTGCTCCTTTCTCTTTGTTCAGTTATCTGAACCGCTCCATTCTAAATGATAGTAAGTAATGGGAGAAATTCCACTCTCCCTTACTAGTCTCATTAATATGAATCTAGTATAAGATCAGATAATTTAAGGAGAAAGGAAGATTTCATCTACGAGCCACTTATATGAAATTAAGGATAGGAGAATGTCCCTATAAAAAACCGAGCCTAAACTAAAGAACCAATGCCAATGTAGACCATTAAATAACCAACGTTTCATAGAAAAATGATAAATTTGATAGCAAATTGTCGGGTATTGTAAATGAGTTTCTCCCACGACATTTCTATTATCATACGAGCATGTTTTTCTTTGTCTTTTAGCGCTTCCCACCATGCGAAAATTCATTCTTTAATTATATTTTGCCTACCCAAAAATTAACTTGTCCATCCTCCGTCTTACCCATTTCCTCCGTCTTATCCATGCATCTCTCCTCCTCCTCCTCCTCCTCCTCCTCCTCCTCTCTGCAACTCACATACGATTCTCTCCTCCTACCTCCATCCATTTCTTTCCATGTCACCAGTTCTAAACCCCTTTCAAAATACGATTCCCGTATAACCCAAACCCCCAAATACTCACAAATATGCCCAAACTCGTTTTCTTCGTATTCCCATCACCGCACATGATTAGGCATAAATTATTCCTAATTTATCCTTTGATTTAGTTACTTTTAGCACCTCGAACAACGTAATTGAATTGGATTTATCTCATAACTATGCTACTGACTGATCCTAATGAGTACACCGAGTTTCTGGTATTTTGTAGTGATTTTGCAGGTATTTGATGTCAAGAAACGAAAGAAGGAAATCGGTAGAATCAAGAAAGAAAGAAGGAAAAGTCTCGAGGGCAAAAGCATAATTTCTACACGGAATTCAGATGAGGTACCTGTAAGGACATAATTCTCATGTCCGTTATCTTACAGTTTTGTATGTCATACGCCGCTACATTCGGCTACATCTGGCACGTCTCTACACGATCGCTCACGACGGCCTCTATCCGAATTCCAAGCATCAAGCATTCAACAACTCCTAAATGTGTCCCTCATCTGCCACAACGATTTCACGTTCCTTGATCTTAGGCACAGAATGCAAGTGGAACGCAAGGCAAGTCAAAACAGTGAAACAAGGCTTGATAGGGAAGTTCAAGGGCATTTTCGTAATTTCACATCCATAGTTCGGAGGTCTGGTCAACTGGAAAGTTGAAGAGCTCGCCGCAACGAAGATACTGGAAGAAACGGCACCTCAATCCGAGCTACGATGAAGAAGTTATGACCTTTTGAAGTTGGAGAAAATTCCTTGAAGAATGCTGTTTTTTAATCCCATACCAGAATGGTACCACCAAACCGGTTCGGTGTACCCCAGATGGGGTTCGGTGTACCTGTACGCTGATAAGATTTTTAGAGTTTTAAAAAAGCGGAACTCTTCATATTTTTTCCTATAAATACCAACTTCGGGGGAGTTGTTTTGCAAGACTTTAGGAGACGAATTTGAGAGTCCAAATACACCTAGTCTTCATATTTTTGAGTCCCAAGACTCATGTTTTGATTCACACAATTCTTCCAAACCTTTGTGAATCCTTTTGCAACCCAAGAACACAACTTTGGTTTGTTCAACCCTTGTGGAGGAGACCGTTCTTCTTCTTCATTGCAGCCCTACTGGAAAGGGATAATTCCAGCCGCGACTACAGAATCCGATACCCGAGGGTAATTCTTAGTCAACTTGTATTTTCATTGTAATCCGATTGTAAGCCGTTTTCTTACAAATTATAGTGAAAATAAATGGTTTTGCCCCTGAGGGGGATTTTTCCTTAATTGCATGTGTTTGAATGTTCTTGCGTAGATTATCTATTTATTCAATCACATACTGCTGCATGTTTAGGGTTTGTTTGTGTTAAAAGGGTTTTATATATAACTTGATCATTTGAACGCGAGCGCACACGTTTCTCAAATTGGTATCAGAGCAGGTTACGCTAATCTATCGCGTATTCCTATTTTCCGCAAAATCGTGTGATATTGATTTTTTTTGAAAAATCAGTTTTGTGAAAAATCGCAATTTTTCAATGGAACGCCCATTTAATGAGGAGCCTATTTTTGAAAAAATTCACGACCAAGCTAAAAATTTAAAAAGTTTGAATTTGAAACTTTGCAAAAGAATTAAAGTTTTGGAAAAAGAAAATTCTCGTTTTAAAATTAAGATTGAATATTTGCAAGAGTTCCAAACTCAAAGTGGTATTTGTCGTGAGCACTTTGGTAATTTGTGTATTGATTTTGATTCTTTGAAAATTGCCAAAAAGGAGAGTGATGATAGGGTCCTATTTTTAGAAAAGGAATTGGAGGACCTTAAAAATTCGATAGTTTGTGTTTGTGCCAAAGATGAAAGAAATATTTTAATCAATGAGTTTGTGGCACGTGAAGAGACTCTTAGGGAAAAGTTTGCTTTAATTGAGGGGGAGAGGGATACCCTTTTAGAAATTGTTGAAAATTTGAAAAAGCAATCCCTGTCTTGGGAAGAGTCTAATTTGTTGCTTGAATCAAATATTTTGAAGATGAAAAATGATTTAAACGATTCAAGTAGGTTTGATTGTGATGGTAATGGCTCATCTTGTTCTCATGCTTCTAGTGCTAAAGCCAAAACCATTATTTATTTTAGAGGGTCAATCAATCCCAAGGACATTAGAAAAGATCACACTTTAGGTAACATTCCTTCCGTTTACACATGTTCACATTGTGGTAGGAAAGGTCACCTTAGGAGATTTTGTTTTGATCTTGGAAGAGGTCCTAGGAATTCGAAGTCTAGTGTTTTGTTGGTTTCCAAAACCCCTTGTCGACGTGTTTTATCCATTTGGGTTAGGAAATCACTTTTGGATACACTAGATTTTAGAATAGTTGATTCCCGTTTGCTTGCACATGATTCTTCTCTTGCCATATCATATAGATGATTGTGTTTGCATGTTTGTCATACGCTAGTTATGCTTTTTGATATATTTTTGCTAGCGTTGTGACATGTACTTTTTGTATATATTTTTTTGAAAAATACAAAAAGATTTTTTTTGTTGCGCCGTTTATGGATGAACACTTTGGATGACCGAGTCACAATATCATTCCATTATTTTCATGTGACTATTTGATAGTGTTTTGAGATAATAGGTCAATTCATTCATGTGATTTACAAAGTTTGGAGTCTTTGAGTTGCTATAGTGTTACTTTCTACATGTTTGACTCACTTTGTCCTTTATTGCACACTTGCACGGATTTGTTTGATTATTGTGCTTGTCTTATCACATGTTGGTTGGGTGTTTTCACTTCAATCCTGTCCTTAAAACGAACCAAGCGCGATAAATTTTGATAAGGAAATTGTGCATTTCAAGAACCGTTTTGAAAGTTTGTGTGCTTTAATTGAAAACGGGGAGGGGCTGCGAAAGTTGATTATTTATCCTTTGCGCAAAAGCCACCGTTTAAAAGGACCTAAAAAATGGAGGAATTTTAATATCCGAGGTCCTAAGAGGTTAAAAGAGCCCGAAAAATTTAAAGGCCATAAAAAGAAATACATGCCATATTATGGGCCATTTAGGTTTTTACCCAATTCTCCAAAGTTTGAGAATTTAGATTACCTCTAAAAGAAAATATCTATGAGGGAGTTTGGTTGGAGAATTAAAACGGGTTTGCACGTCCTTGAATTATTGAAAATGCGCTACATAGTTTTGGACGTTATTGGTGTGGAAAGCATTTGACTTTGATTTGTTGATTTGTATAAGACGATGTCATTTAAATTCAACAAATTTTTACACCTAAGGATACTTTTGATGCTCATTCGTTAGGGGTACACATATGCATCGTGCACATATGATTGATTGAGTTGTTTTACCTATCGAATGTGTTCACACCCATTCATTCCGTTTCCATGACTTGGTTGTTTGAGTCAAAATCCATGGTGTGATTTTTGTATCATATTTGTTCATATTGGTATCCTACCTTTGCCGAAAAATTGAAAAAAAAATCAAAAATAGTTTGTGTATGTTTTGTATACCGTGGCACCCCGATTTTGCTTATTTGATTCATTCTTCTCGTTTGTCTATTTGGGGACATCATAAAAAGGGGGAGAAAGAATTATCTTATTATGGGGGAGATTTGAAATTTTGAGGTTTGTTCATAAATTGGTATCTAGATTTATCTCATTTTAAACTCGATATGTCACTTGGTATTTGCTTTGTCTCATGTGTGTAGGTACATCTTTGGATAATCCCATGTTGCACACCCTGATGAGAAAAGCGTGAAGATTATTGAAGACTTGAAGGTCAAACGATGAAGACTTATTCATTTTTATCTTTCCAGTTTTGGGTTCATGGAAGGGTAGATTTGTATAGGCAATTTTGTTACTTGATAATTCGAATTTTTATGTATGCACCGGCATAGACATAGGGGGAGATTTGTAAGGACATAATTCTCATGTCCGTTATCTTACAGTTTTGTATGTCATACGCCGCTACATTCGGCTACATCTGGCACGTCTCTACACGATCGCTCACGACGGCCTCTATCCGAATTCCAAGCATAAAGCATTCAACAACTCCTAAATGTGTCCCTCATCTGCCACAACGATTTCACGTTCCTTGATTTTAGGCACAGAATGCAAGTGGAACGCAAGGGAAGTCAAAATAGTGAAACAAGGCTTGATAGGGAAGTTCAAGGGCATTTTCGTAATTTCACATCCATAGTTCGGAGGTCTGGTCAGCTGGAAAGTTGAAGAGCTCGCTGCAACGAAGATACTGGAAGAAACGGCACCTCAATCCGAGCTACGATGAAGAAGTTATGACCTTTTGAAGTTGGAGAAAATTCCTTGAAGAATGCTGTTTTTTAATCCCATACCAGAATGGTACCACCAAACCGGTTCGGTGTACCCCAGATGGGGTTCGGTGTACCCCAGATGGGGTTCGGTGTACCTGTACGCTGATAAGATTTTTAGAGTTTTAAAAAAGCGGAACTCTTCATATTTTTTCCTATAAATACCAACTTCGGGGGAGTTGTTTTGCAAGACTTTAGGAGACGAATTTGAGAGTCCAAATACACCTAGTCTTCATATTTTTGAGTCCCAAGACTCATGTTTTGATTCACACGATTCTTCCAAACCTTTGTGAATCCTTTTGCAACCCAAGAACACAACTTTGGTTTGTTCAACCCTTGTGGAGGAGACCGTTCTTCTTCTTCATTGCAGCCCTACTGGAAAGGGATAATTCCAGCCGCGACTACAGAATCCGATACCCGAGGGTAATTCTTAGTCAACTTGTATTTTCATTGTAATCCGATTGTAAGCCGTTTTCTTACAAATTATAGTGAAAATAAATGGTTTTGCCCCTGAGGGGGATTTTTCCTTAATTGCATGTGTTTGAATGTTCTTGCGTAGATTATCTATTTATTCAATCACATACTGCTGCATGTTTAGGGTTTGTTTGTGTTAAAAGGGTTTTATATATAACTTGATCATTTGAACGCGAGCGCACACGTTTCTCAAATTGGTATCAGAGCAGGTTACGCTAATCTATCGCGTATTCCTATTTTCCGCAAAATCGTGTGATATTGATTTTTTTTGAAAAATCAGTTTTGTGAAAAATCGCAATTTTTCAATGGAACGCCCATTTAATGAGGAGCCTATTTTTGAAAAAATTCACGTCCAAGCTAAAAATTTAAAAAGTTTGAATTTGAAACTTTGCAAAAGAATTAAAGTTTTGGAAAAAGAAAATTCTCGTTTTAAAATTAAGATTGAATATTTGCAAGAGTTCCAAACTCAAAGTGGTATTTGTCGTGAGCACTTTGGTAATTTGTGTATTGATTTTGATTCTTTGAAAATTGCCAAAAAGGAGAGTGATGATAGGGTCCTATTTTTAGAAAAGGAATTGGAGGACCTTAAAAATTCGATGGTTTGTGTTTGTGCCAAAGATGAAAGAAATATTTTAATCAATGAGTTTGTGGCACGTGAAGAGACTCTTAGGGAAAAGTTTGCTTTAATTGAGGGGGAGAGGGATACCCTTTTAGAAATTGTTGAAAATTTGAAAAAGCAATCCCTGTCTTGGGAAGAGTCTAATTTGTTGCTTGAATCAAATATTTTGAAGATGAAAAATGATTTAAACGATTCAAGTAGGTTTGATTGTGATGGTAATGGCTCATCTTGTTCTCATGCTTCTAGTGCTAAAGCCAAAACCATTATTTATTTTAGAGGGTCAATCAATCCCAAGGACATTAGAAAAGATCACACTTTAGGTAACATTCCTTCCGTTTACACATGTTCACATTGTGGTAGGAAAGGTCACCTTAGGAGATTTTGTTTTGATCTTGGAAGAGGTCCTAGGAATTCGAAGTCTAGTGTTTTGTTGGTTTCCAAAACCCCTTGTCGACGTGTTTTATCCATTTGGGTTAGGAAATCACTTTTGGATACACTAGATTTTAGAATAGTTGATTCCCGTTTGCTTGCACATGATTCTTCTCTTGCCATATCATATAGATGATTGTGTTTGCATGTTTGTCATACGCTAGTTATGCTTTTTGATATATTTTTGCTAGCGTTGTGACATGTACTTTTTGTATATATTTTTTTGAAAAATACAAAAAGATTTTTTTTGTTGCGCCGTTTATGGATGAACACTTTGGATGACCGAGTCACAATATCATTCCATTATTTTCATGTGACTATTTGATAGTGTTTTGAGATAATAGGTCAATTCATTCATGTGATTTACAAAGTTTGGAGTCTTTGAGTTGCTATAGTGTTACTTTCTACATGTTTGACTCACTTTGTCCTTTATTGCACACTTGCACGGATTTGTTTGATTATTGTGCTTGTCTTATCACATGTTGGTTGGGTGTTTTCACTTCAATCCTGTCCTTAAAACGAACCAAGCGCGATAAATTTTGATAAGGAAATTGTGCATTTCAAGAACCGTTTTGAAAGTTTGTGTGCTTTAATTGAAAACGGGGAGGGGCTGCGAAAGTTGATTATTTATCCTTTGCGCAAAAGCCACCGTTTAAAAGGACCTAAAAAATGGAGGAATTTTAATATCCGAGGTCCTAAGAGGTTAAAAGAGCCCGAAAAATTTAAAGGCCATAAAAAGAAATACATGCCATATTATGGGCCATTTAGGTTTTTACCCAATTCTCCAAAGTTTGAGAATTTAGATTACCTCTAAAAGAAAATATCTATGAGGGAGTTTGGTTGGAGAATTAAAACGGGTTTGCACGTCCTTGAATTATTGAAAATGCGCTACATAGTTTTGGACGTTATTGGTGTGGAAAGCATTTGACTTTGATTTGTTGATTTGTATAAGACGATGTCATTTAAATTCAACAAATTTTTACACCTAAGGATACTTTTGATGCTCATTCGTTAGGGGTACACATATGCATCGTGCACATATGATTGATTGAGTTGTTTTACCTATCGAATGTGTTCACACCCATTCATTCCGTTTCCATGACTTGGTTGTTTGAGTCAAAATCCATGGTGTGATTTTTGTATCATATTTGTTCATATTGGTATCCTACCTTTGCCGAAAAATTGAAAAAAAAATCAAAAATAGTTTGTGTATGTTTTGTATACCGTGGCACCCCGATTTTGCTTATTTGATTCATTCTTCTCGTTTGTCTATTTGGGGACATCATAAAAAGGGGGAGAAAGAATTATCTTATTATGGGGGAGATTTGAAATTTTGAGGTTTGTTCATAAATTGGTATCTAGATTTATCTCATTTTAAACTCGATATGTCACTTGGTATTTGCTTTGTCTCATGTGTGTAGGTACATCTTTGGATAATCCCATGTTGCACACCCTGATGAGAAAAGCGTGAAGATTATTGAAGACTTGAAGGTCAAACGATGAAGACTTATTCATTTTTATCTTTCCAGTTTTGGGTTCATGGAAGGGTAGATTTGTATAGGCAATTTTGTTACTTGATAATTCGAATTTTTATGTATGCACCGGCATAGACATAGGGGGAGATTTGTAAGGACATAATTCTCATGTCCGTTATCTTACAGTTTTGTATGTCATACGCCGCTACATTCGGCTACATCTGGCACGTCTCTACACGATCGCTCACGACGGCCTCTATCCGAATTCCAAGCATTCAACAACTCCTAAATGTGTCCCTCATCTGCCACAACGATTTCACGTTCCTTGATTTTAGGCACAGAATGCAAGTGGAACGCAAGGGAAGTCAAAATAGTGAAACAAGGCTTGATAGGGAAGTTCAAGGGCATTTTCGTAATTTCACATCCATAGTTCGGAGGTCTGGTCAGCTGGAAAGTTGAAGAGCTCGTTGCAACGAAGATACTGGAAGAAACGGCACCTCAATCCGAGCTACGATGAAGAAGTTATGACCTTTTGAAGTTGGAGAAAATTCCTTGAAGAATGCTGTTTTTTAATCCCATACCAGAATGGTACCACCAAACCGGTTCGGTGTACCCCAGATGGGGTTCGGTGTACCCCAGATGGGGTTCGGTGTACCTGTACGCTGATAAGATTTTTAGAGTTTTAAAAAAGCGGAACTCTTCATATTTTTTCCTATAAATACCAACTTCGGGGGAGTTGTTTTGCAAGACTTTAGGAGACGAATTTGAGAGTCCAAATACACCTAGTCTTCATATTTTTGAGTCCCAAGACTCATGTTTTGATTCACACGATTCTTCCAAACCTTTGTGAATCCTTTTGCAACCCAAGAACACAACTTTGGTTTGTTCAACCCTTGTGGAGGAGACCGTTCTTCTTCTTCATTGCAGCCCTACTGGAAAGGGATAATTCCAGCCGCGACTACAGAATCCGATACCCGAGGGTAATTCTTAGTCAACTTGTATTTTCATTGTAATCCGATTGTAAGCCGTTTTCTTACAAATTATAGTGAAAATAAATGGTTTTGCCCCTGAGGGGGATTTTTCCTTAATTGCATGTGTTTGAATGTTCTTGCGTAGATTATCTATTTATTCAATCACATACTGCTGCATGTTTAGGGTTTGTTTGTGTTAAAAGTGTTTTATATATATCTTGATCATTTGAACGCGAGCGCACACGTTTCTCAGTACCTAAAGAGAACTTGAAGACATCTCGTTCACGAGCACAAAGGAAGAAAGGGCATCCCAATCGAAATCCCGGAGCAAAAGTTATGAGCAGTCAAAGATGAGCCAGAAAGTCAAATAGCCGGACCGGTTCGCCTTGCCAAACTCCAGAAGACCCCGGATCGCATGAAAACCGAAGGAGGCCAAAATAAAAAGAACCAGCCCACCCCAAAATAAAAAGAACCGATCCGCCTTGGGGGCAGACCGGCCCGCCTAAGATCCGGACCGGTCCGGTCCTCGAGATCTAGAAATCTTTTCTCTTCCTAAAAAGGCTCCTAGTGCAGTTGACTTCCGATATTATTGTAGGGTATTTAAGACCCGATTTATTGTTGTTATTAGGAGGAGGAATTAGTAGGTTTTCCTTCTTTTTTTCTAAAAAACCCTAGTTTAGCTAAGAATTGCAGTTTTAATTCAAGGATTGAAGATTCATCCAGTAATTGTTGTGAGTATCAGTTTCATTTATTGTTGCACTTATTGATTGAGTAATTTTAGTGAGTAATTTTTATTTCTAATTCGTTTCTACATCTAATTATCATTTTTCTTGGATTAATCATGAATTTCTGCACATCAATTATTGTTTTCATTAAATTCAACATGTTAGGCTAGATTTACCAAGGTCGGGGTACATGAACCCAACGTGAGGTGTTAGTGTATGTGTATAAAATTAATTCGATGAATTTATTGATTGACTATGATCGTATTGCATAATGATACAATAATTGTAGATCTTTATATCACGTTTGCCTCTGGGTATTCGTGATGATTTAGAGTGCAATTCGAGTGTCACTATCGCAATACTGATTTACTCGTCCTCAGATTGGGTATGACGCGGGCTTGAACCTCGTATACATAATGCTTGGGAGTACTAAATTCTGGGTCAGATCAATCAGATAAATTTATGATTAATATTACCACTGCACTACACTAGGGTTGGGGGATTGTATTCCCATCCTCGTTTTTCCCATCACTTTGTCAAAAGTTTCAAAATCAATTTTTATTCATATTTTAGGCAACTTATTGTAGTTGCATTTTTCATAATTTCATCTTTGCACTTAGCTGTAATCATTCCCAAAATCAAATCATTTTCCCTTTATTTTTAGAGTCAAGGTTAGGATTCCTCCGTCTTTTTCGTCGTCACAACTTCGTTGTCCTTTTTCCCTGAGGATCGATACCCGACTTGTCGGATTATTACTTGAGCGACAGGCTTACACTTGAGCCTAGAGTGAACACATTTCTGAGACACATTTTCAGTCGCGTCAAGTTTTTGGCGCCGTTGCCGGGGATTTAGGTAGACTTAGGATTAGATTGAGTCAATCCAAAGCTTTGAACAAAAATTTCAAAAAAATCCAAAAACATAAAAATAAAAATAAAAATAAAAATAAAAATAAAAAAAAGATTCACCATCATCTCTCTTAAGCTTTAATGCAAAATTCTGAAACCACTCCCACACCCCATAATACTCCAATCAACATTCACGAAAATCCAATTGTTGAGTATAATCCTGATAGTCCCCACACTCCAAGCACCCCACAGTTCTGGATCCCACTTCCCACACCGTCGCACTCAATCTGCGATAACACTCCCTTCCCTTTCTTAGGACACACTTCGAGCACGCCCAGTGAGAACACCGAGTCAATAAGTGAAGGAGAGATATCACAACACGGCAGTGCACCCGCCGGTGAGGAAGAGCCCCCATACCGTCCGATTAGAGAATTCTTATATCCCGAGCGTACTGTCACTCCGAGATGCATTATACTCCCGTATAATATTATCCTAGATTCTAATCATATAAATTATGTATATATATACTGTATATACATTGTAAAAACATATATAATCTTATATAATCTGTATATACATGTATTAATGGAATCTAGATAAATTAATGGAGAAAAGGAATAAAATTTACCGGGGGAGAGACTGGGATAGGGGCGGTAGCTAGGGCAGAGCTGAGGCGGAGCAGGGGTGGGCTAGGGAAGAGCTGAGGCGGAGCGGACCAGGAGTGGGCTAGGGGAGAGGGAGCGAGCTTTGAAGAAGAGCAAGCGCTCAAGCAGAGGAAGAGAGAGCGAGAGAGCTCTGAGTCCGGCGGAGAGAGAGAGAAGGAGGGTGAATGGGGGAGCGAGATCTGAGAGAGAGCAGAGAGAGAGAGAGAGAGCGACGAGTCGCGCTGAGAGAGAGAGAAAGCGGGGGAATGGGGAAAAAATTTGTGGGAAAATAAAAATTAAGGTGTGTTTGATGAAAAGGGACGGTTAAATCCATCCCTATACATTGATTTTTTATTTTTTGCCAAACAAATCTAAGGGACGGTTATTACAATCCGTCCCTTTTGGTATAGCAAATGGGACGGATTTTAATAACCGTCCCTTTTGGAATAGCAAAAGGGACGGATTTTAATAACCATCCCATATATTTGTTTGTACTAAGTCTGAAATTTTGAGATATAATAAAAGGGACGGATTTTAAAATTGTCCCTTTTGGTATAGCAAAAGGGACAGTTGTAAAAATCCGTCCCTTTTGGTATAGCAAAAGGGACGGTTTTTAAAATCCGTCCCTTATATTAGCCCGAAAAAAATTAGCGCTAAAATTCGTCTATACTTTAAGGGACGGTTTTAATTACCGTCCCTTTTGATAAATACTAAAAGGGACAGTTTTTAAAAAACTTTCCCTTCTGTTACTATCAAAAGGGACGGTAATTAAAACCGTCCCTTTTAGTATAGCATTAGGGACAAAATGACACGGCCGTCCCTAATACTCCCGTCCCTAATATTCATTTTTCTTGTAGTGAATGCCGGGTAATTCCGTTTCAAAAATGGGATGATCCAGATGCTACCGCATTACCACGGTATGGATTCTGAAAAGCCATACCTCTATATTAGAGAATTTGAGGACGTGTGTGATACTCTAAATGATCAAACCTGCACACAAGAGGTAATCTGCCTCAAACTCTTCCCTTTCTCGCTCAAAGATAAAGCCAAGGCCTGGCTATGGTCTTTACCTCCAAGCTCGATTCCATCCTGGAATGAGCTACAGTCGAAATTTCTCAAGAAATTCTTCCCACCACATCGAACAATCTCCATAAAGGCTCAAATTCAAGCATTCAGACAAGCTGAAAATGAGTCCTTCCATCGATGTTATGAATATTTCAACGAGTTAGTTGCTTCATGCCCCCATCATGGATTTGGTTCAACGCAAGTCATCTCTTTTATCTATAATGGGTTGAATCTTAACTCTAAACAACTTGTTGAAACAATGGGAAGTGGTCCGTTTATCGATTTAGATGCCCAGGATGCTGAGCTTCACTTGAGGTATGTCGCCGAGACTACCTAATCCTGGGACACTTCTGATCCCAACACTCAAAATCGAAATAGACAAGCGACCACTACTCCGTCAGCATCCGGCCTATTCCATGTAGATAAGAATTCTATGACGGATAGCCGATTGGAGACTCTTGAGATAGGATTTCGAGATCTGTGTGAGATATATGGAAAAGGACCAGCTGGACCCATTCCAAACCCAGTCGGAAAGGTGTGTGTTATTTGCGATGAGGGACATTCAACTGAGGAATGCCCGACGATACCCGCCTACAAAGCAATGCTGCAAGAGCAAGTTAGTGGTGTAGGAGGTTTTAAGGATAATTTCGGTGCCCCGCACGGGAATTCATATAACCCTTCTTGGAAAAATCATCCCGGTTTTAGCTATGGGCAACAACATGCCGCAATGAACCCTCCTTCGCATGTTGCCCCTCCTCCACCACATGCAAGGACATGTGCAAGCACCGCCACCTCAAGGAAATTATATTCCACCATAACGGAGAACTCTCGAGGATACCATGAATCAATTCATTGCAAACCAGACCGCAACCAATGCCAAATATGATCGTCTGGTCGGCAACATAAATGCGAATCTGTCTAAAATACAATCCTCATTGAGTGTTCAAGAGAAGTGCAAATTTCCTGCCCAAGGCCAACGACCTCCCCAATGTCAAACTAGCGTTAGCTCCACCTCCACTGAACATCAGGAGCAATGTCAAGCTATAACCACTCTTCGTAGTGGGAGAGTTGTTGATTTATCACCTCCCCCACCCGACACAACGAAAGCCAAGGAGATTTCGCCCGGCACGAAAGAGGCCGAAGATGTCCCCTTGAATGAGAGTGACCAAGAAGCTGCTAGTGAGCCAGAGGTAGTAGTGAAACCGCCTTCCGCAACACCGTTTACTCAAAGGTTGATTCCCTGCCACAGAGGAAACCCACGTGATGACGTGTTAGAAGTGTTAAAGCAATTCAAGCTTAATTTACCTTTCCTTGAGGCCATTAAATAAATTCCAGCATATGGCAAAGTCATCAAAGACCTGCTGACGGTTAAAAGAAAGATGAAAGTGAAGAAGAACGTCTTTCTAGCACAAAATGTGAGCTCCATCCTATTAAATGAACTCCCGCCTAAGTTCAAAGATCCCGGTGCACCCATCATATCCTGCATCATTGGGGAGAATAAAATTGAAAAAGCCTTACTTGACTTGGGTGCAAGCGTAAATATACTCCCTTACTCCATTTATAGGAAACTTGACTTGGGCGACCTCAAGCCCACTAAAGTCACTCTCTAATTAGCGGATCGAACAATGAAGATCCCACGAGGTATAGTCGAGGACGTGATCGTTCAAGTTGACACTTTCTACTTTCCAGTGGATTTTGTCATTTGGGACACGGAGCCCTCCTTCCACTCGAGTAACCATGTTCCTATCATCCTTGGGCGCCCTTTCCTAGCTACGGCTAATGCAATCATCAATACTAGGAATGGGCGAATGCAACTCACATTTGGGAACATGACCTTGGATACCAACATCTTCCACATAGCCCAAAATGCAGGGGAGGAAGACGATCTTCACGCGGTGAGCCTCATAGATGAGATAGTAGAAGAGTACTTTGAGGAGAATTACTGTGGCGATGCTTTAGAATCCTGTTTAGCGGTGAGACACGAGAGTGAGGGGACGTACACCGCCTTCGAGAGGGAGGTTGAATAATTGAGCGAGCTACTCGATGAGAGTAGGTCGGACGAGGACGTGAGAGAGATTAATTGGGTTTCGAGATTCGAGGAATTACCTCCGAGGGATACGCACATAGTTCCCTCCAGTGAAAATTTTCCAATCCTCGAGTTAAAGAAACTTCCCTCCCATATTAAATATGCATATCTAGGAGAGGATGAGACATTTCCTGTTGTTATCTCCTCTAGCCTAAATGAAGGGCAGGAGGGTCAATTATTAAAAATTCTGAGAAAGCACCAAAGTGCTTTTGGTTGGTGCATAGCTGATTTGAAGGGGATAAGTCCTTTAAATTACACTCATGAGATCCATCTCGAAGAGGATGTCAAACCTTCTAGAGAAATGCAAAGAAGACTGAATCCCAACATGGAAGAAGTTGTGAGAATCGAAATAATCAAATTATTGGATGCCGGGATCATCTACCCAATCTCGGATAGCAAGTGGGTAAGCCCTATTCAAGTCGTCCCGAAGAAGTCGGGTATGACTGTGATCGAGAATGCCAAGGGAGAGTTAGTTCCCCAACGTACCACCACCGGGTGGCGCATTTGCATTGATTACCGGAAACTCAATGCGGGAACCAGGAAAAACCATTTCCCCTTGCCATTTATTGATCAAATGCTTGAAAGAGTAGCGG
The DNA here is from genome assembly GCA_949130495.1 of Sambucus nigra. Classification (NCBI taxonomy): domain Eukaryota; kingdom Viridiplantae; phylum Streptophyta; class Magnoliopsida; order Dipsacales; family Adoxaceae; genus Sambucus; species Sambucus nigra. The sequence goes on along the minus strand of OX422214.1, from coordinate 212,644,045 downwards.
GCCACCCTTACTATTGCTTCCTTGATGGTTATTCCGGGTATAACCAAATTGAGGTGGATGTACTTGACCAGGAGAAGACAGCCTTCACTTGCCCTTTTGGTACGTTTGCCTACAAACGTATGCCATTTGGCTTGTGTAATGCACCCGCGACCTTTCAGAGGTGCATGTTGAGCTTATTTAGCGACATGGTCGAGAGAGGACTCGAAGTGTTCATGGACGATTTCAGCGTTTTGGCACCTCTTTCGATCATTGTCTAGAAAAACTGAAAAAAGTACTTACTCGATGCGTGGAAAAGAACTTAGTGCTGAATTGGGAGAAGTGCCATTTCATGGTCACCGAGGGAATAGTTCTTGGCCACATTGTATCATCCAATAGAATAGAAGTTGATAGGGCAAAGATAGATGTCATAGCTAACCTTCCCCCACCGAAATCGCTGAAAGACGTGCGCTCCTTTTTGGGTCACGCGGGGTTTTACCGAAGGTTCATTAAGGACTTTAGCGCCATCGCTAGGCCCTTAAGCCACTTACTCATGAAGGACTCCCCATTTGAGTGGACTGAAGCATGCCAAAGCTCTTTCGACAAATTGAAGAACATGCTTGTGTCCTCCCCCATCATGCAAGTTCCGGATTGGTCCTTACCATTCGAACTTATGTGTGATGCCAGTGATTACGCGATCGGGGCTGTTTTAGGACAACGTCAAGATAAGCAAGCTCATGTCATCTACTACGCCAGTCGGACTCTTACCGGACCTCAACTCAACTACTCTACCACGGAAAAGGAGTTGCTAGCGGTAGTCTTTGCCCTCGATAAGTCCCGGTCCTATCTCATTGGTTCTCCTATTACTGTTTTCACCGACCACGCGGCTTTGAAATATCTACTTGCGAAGAAAGATGCCAAGCCGCGCCTCATAAGGTGGATCCTACTCCTACAAGAGTTCAATCTCTCCATCAAAGATAAGAAAGGAGTAGACAACGTCGTTGCCGACCATTTATCTCAGCTTTCGTCCGACGTACCTAGTGATCCAGTACCCATAGACGAACATTTTTCGGATGAGCAGCTTTTCGCTACCTCTTCATATCCCTGGTTTGCGGACATAGTGAACTATCTTGTCACGGGAGTCGTCCCTCCCGACTGGACACCGCAAGATAAGAAGAGGTTTCTTACTTGGTCGCGCATGTTCTTTTACGATGATCCATTCCTTTTTAAATACTGTGCAGACCAAATCATCCGACGATGTGTACCGGATGACGAAATCCCAAAAGTCATCCAGTTTTGTTATTCGAAAGCTTGTGGAGGTCATTTTTCGACGAGAAAGACGGCCGCTAAAATTCTGCAATGCGGCCTCTATTGGCCCACAATCTTTCGGGATGTGAACGATGCTTGCAAATCATGCAATAGGTGTTAACGGATGGGAGCCATCACTCGACGAGACATGATGCCTCTTACCCCTATACTCATCATTGAGATATTCGACTGTTGGGGTATTGACTTCATGGGTCCTTTCCCTCCATCCTTTGGTTTCTTATACATCCTCGTCGCGGTAGACTACGTTTTTAATTGGGTGGAAGCTATAGCTACCAAGACTAATGACAACAAAGTGGTGATAAAGTTCCTGCAGGAACACATACTTTCCCACTTCGGTGCACCGAAAGCAATAATCAGCGATAATGATACGCACTTTTGCAATAGACCATTCGAGAAGCTTCTGAGAAAGTATGGTGTCGTTCACAAGGTTGGAACGACATATCACCCACAAACGAATGGACAGGCCGAGCTAGCAAATCGGGAAATCAAGAACATTCTTGAAAAGACCGTCAATCCTACCCGGAAAGATTGGTCCCTTAGATTGAACGATTAGCTATGGGCCTACCGTACCACATATAAGAATCAACTTGGCATGTCCCCTTTCCGCTTTATGTATGGAAAACCTTGCCATCTGCCTGTTGAGATCGAACACAAGGCGTATTGGGCGATTAAGCAATTGAATTATGCCATGGAAAAGGCCGGTGAAGCCCGCAAGCTTCAATTGAATGAGTTAGAAGAACTACGCAATGATGCGTATGAGAATGCCAAAATTTAGAAAGAGATGATGAAACTCGCTCATGATAGCATCATTCGACGAAAAGAGTTTCTCCCCGGTCAAAAAGTTCTCCTCTATAACTCTCGGCTTCACCTCTTCCCAAGAAAGTTGCGGTCACGTTGGTCTGGCCCATTCGTCGTGAAGAATGTTTTCCCCCACGGAGCTGTTGAATTAGACGATTTAAAAGGGGGAAATACATTCAAAGTGAATGGACAACGCCTAAAGCCATATATAGAGGCGTGTGCAGAAGAAGTCGACACCGTCTGGTTGTCGGACCCCATTTACGGGGTTGTGTGAGAGTCGTGTGTGTTTTGAGAGTCGTGTGTGTGAGAGTCGTGTGTGTTTTGAGAGTCGTTAGGACTAGGTTTCGTTCGGGAGAAGCATTCGTGTGTTTTGGGGAATTCTGAGTCAAAGGGTGTTGACCAGTGAAATTGAGAGGGTCCTAGTTCAATTGGATAGAGAGGATATCGGGAACGTGAAATTTTTTGAAGAAGAGAGCTCGAAACCGAAGTAAAAGAAGTCCAGCCCAAAAACCCTGGGCGGACCGGTCCGCCCCTACCCCGGACCGGTTCCTTTTATTTTTAAAGGAACCGGTCCGCCTGTCGAGGGTTTGAAAAGTCCAAAGGCCGGATCGGTCCGCCCCTACCCCAGACCGGTCCGCCTTCTGCAGACCTGCCTCTTCCTCTTCCCAAGATTCACCCCCCTTTCCCCCCAACCCCATTCATTCCCTCCAATCCATTTTTCCTCTTCCCAAACCCAACCTTTCCCTCCCAAATTCATCCCCTTTTTCCTCCCAACCCTTTCCCTCTAAAACCAACCTTTCCCCTCCCCTTTCCACTATAAATACACCTCCAATCCTCCCTTTCTCCTCACACCTTCAACCCAAATACTCGCTTCTTCCTCTATATTTTTCCAGCACTACTTCCCTCCTATTTCCATGACCCCCCGTGCTGCCCTCACCAAATACGAATCTACCGTGATCCACCCCTCCGATCACGGCGAATACCGCTCCCGCCAAGAGGAGCGATGATGCGCGCAATACTTCGGTATGGGCCGCAAACTCCATATGGAGCGCGCGATCCAATGGGAAGCTCTGCCCAACTCCGTCACCGCCCTTTTCATGGCCCGGGGATGGTGTCATTTCCTCAACCAACCTCACGACGCGGTGTGGGCAACCGAAGTCCGCTCATTCTATGGTACACTCGTACGGACGGGCCAATTCGAGGCCGAAGCTTTCGTAGATGGGACTCCCATACCCTTTTCCTTGGCCCGTCTCACGGCCAAGTTGACCGAGTTTGATGTCCCGGATGTCCAAGAATTCACTTATCCCCAAAATATCCCCCCGGTCGACAAGGACATTATCATGGCCCGCATTGCACCGAAAGTGGCTTGGGCGGGGCAAACCATCGCCGTTGGACGACTCAACGAGAAGGCGCGCCTTACATTTCAGATTGTGTGCGCCAACCTATTGCAAACGTCCAATGACTCTGCCATGCGGCCCCGGCAAGCTACCTTGACATATCATCTCTTCGACCCCCACACTTCCATCCATTTGGGTCTCACCTTATACACGGATATCATCAATGCGTCCTTGGATGAGAAGGGCGTCACCCCACTTCCTTATGCCCGATTAATCACATCCATCCTTAAGGATGCTGGCATAGAGGCGCCGAGCGACCTTACGCGTCTCCCCGGTCCTTTCGGCCAAGGGACCCGCACCAAAAGCGCCAAACATCTAGCCGTCCTCCGGGCTCGGCGGGGTGATGATGTCGACGAGGAAGCTGCCTCGAGCGATAACGAGGAAGACATAGGGGTAGCTGGTGAAGACATTGAGATGGGGGATCTCGGTCTGGACGAAGAGTCGGCGGACGAGGAGGATGACCCAGATTTCGAGTGGGAGGGCACGAACCTATCCGCGCGTATGTCAGCGCTTGAGAGCAACTTCAATACCTTCCAGACCAACTACGAGCGCAACATGAACATTGTTCTCCGCTTCCAAGCGGACATCTATCGGCGCATAGGGGATCCTAATGAACCACTACCTTCCTACTACCAGAACCTCTATGACCCCAACGCGCCCGGTTCCTCCCATCCCCCACCCCGGTGATGCTTTAGATGATGTTGTCAGCATTTTTTTTCCCTGTTCACAGTTGTATGTTTTTCCCTGCACATGTAACACAGTCTTGTTGTAATAAAAACTGCATTTTCTCTATTTGTTGGTTTTAATTATCCGCACTTTTTATTCGCTTTGAGTTAGATTTTCGTCCTTTTTTGCTTGAGGACAATGCAAAAGTCTAAGTTAGGGGGGGTCACAAGTGCGTATTTCTAAAACTTCACAAATTTTCAAAAAATGCCCAAAAATTTCCAAAAAAAAAAAATCATAAAATTTTGAAAAACCCAAAAATATTTTTGTTCAAAATAAATAAAAATTGGAATTCAAATTTTTCAAAAATATCATTAAAAGTCGAATTGAAGTCTCAAGTTGTAAAATTCAATGTACACAAAGCCAAAATTGACCAAAGATGAAAATTGAGCGAAAATTGATGACTTAACGAATAAGTGTGGAGATTAACAAACCCGGTGAGATTCGAGCCTATCACTTTTTGCGAGTTTTTAAATCAATCCGAGTAATTGTTAACTCAAGGTTCTTTTCAGAGCCTAAAAAGTTGTCAAGGATCTCATTCCTTTCATTTTGATCGATTTTGAAAAATGTGTGTAATATTGCTTTGAAAAACGTGCCAAATTGATCTCTAAACGTAAAATTCATCTCGAAACGCATACGGTAACGCAATTAGCATTTTGGGCAATGAAGTAGGTCCTCGTTTGTCACCCAAAAATATTGGCCAGAAAAAGTAGCGAAAAATTACCCCTTTTGTAACCCAATTTGAGCCAAACAAATTGTCCCTTTCGTTTGATAACCCAAAAAACCCAAATAGCCGGAATTGTGAAAAATGAAAAAATTCAGAATTTAAGTCCGGAAAGTGCATAAAAAGGGGAAATAAATAAATAAATATGCTCAACAAAAAAAAAAAAAAAAAAAAATTTTTTTTTTTTGAGCAATAGTCCGAAAAAAAAGCACAAATGGACATCATTAATGACTTTTCCAATTCCAACCTTCCCGACAATTGTCATTGTACCCCATATACCTTAAAACCCGAAAAAGTCCTAACCGAGTCTAAATTGCGAAATTGGTTACGCGTGGAGAGCTAATACACCAAAAGATAATAAAGGAGATTAAGTGCGCGAAATAAAAGCAATGTTCCCATTTTTAAATCCGTAATCCTTTGATGAGGTCCTTTCACCACAAAATTTCCGTCTTTCTAACCGTGTGCATGATTTTTCTTCCATTACATTTACTCTTTATATCACGCATACCAAGAGAATAGCCATAATCCGAGAGATTCGTATGTGAGAGCATTCCGTGAGAAATTGAAATCAAAACGAATTTTCGGATAAGTAACGTAATGATCAATCAGTGGAAATTAGTGGTTATATTTCTGGCTACGCACACACACACCACGGTTTGAGACTTGTAAATATGACTTGATGATGACTATTTTCTGGAAAAGTTTAAATTGCACAATTTTTGTATATTTTGAATTCTCTTTGAGTCGAATTTTGTGGGTATATTCTCTGCAAACCCTCACGAGACAACGCTCGTCCAACTAGGGTAACCTAGGGGTTTAACGGCTTGTTGCATACGCTAAATGCAATCGCTTGCCAGCCAAAAAGGTATTTTATCCCAATAAAATGATTTTTTTTTAAAGAGTTGAGCCACGCTAGGATTCTTTTACATTGCTCGGGACGCGCAAAGTTCTAAGTTAGGGGGTTTGATTAGGCATAAATTCTTCCTACATTATCCCTTGATTTAGTTACTTTTAGCACCTCGAACGACGTAATTGAGTTGGATTTATCTTATAACTGTGCTACTGATTGATCCTAATGAGTACACCGAGTTTCTGGTATTTTGTAGTGATTTTGCAGGTATTTGATGTCAAGAAACGAAAGAAGGAAATCGGTAGAATCAAGAAAGAAAGAAGGAAAAGTCTCGAGGGCAAAAGCGTAATTTCTACACAGAATTCGGATGAGGTACCTAAAGAGAAGTTGGAGACATCTCATTCACGAGCACAAAGGAAGAAACGGCACCCCAATCGGAATCCCGGAACAAAAGTTATGAGCAGTCAAAGATGAGCTAGAATTTCAAATAGCCGGATCGGTCCGCCCCTGCCTCGGACCGGTCCGCCTTGCCAAACTCCAGAAGACCTCGAATCGCATGCAAACCGAAGGAGGCCAAAATAAAAAGAACCGGTCCGCCCCCGGATCGGTCCGCCCCAAAATAAAAAGAACCGATCCGCCTTGGGGGCAGACCGGTCCGCCTAAGATCCGGACCGGTCCGGTCCTCGAGATCTGGAAATCTTTTCTCTTCCTAAAAAGGCTCCTAGTGCAGTTGACTTCCGATATTACTGTAGGGTATATAAGACTCGATTTATTGTTGTTATTAGGAGGAGGAATTAGTAGGTTTTCCTGCTTCTTTTCTAAAAAACCCTAGTTTAGCTAAGAATTGTAGTTTTAATTCAAGGATTGAAGATTCATCCAGTAATTGTTGTGAGTATCAGTTTCATTCATTGTTGCACTTATTGATTGAGTAACTTTAGTGAGTAATTTTTATTTCTAATTCGTTTCTACATCTAATTATCATTTTTCTTAGATTAATCATGAATTTCTGCACATCAATTATTGTTTTCATTAAATTCAACATGTTAGGCTAGATTTACCAAGGTCGGGGTACATGAACCCAACCTGAGATGTTAGTGTATGTGTATAAAATTAATCCGATGAATTTATTGATTGACTATGATCGTATTGCATAATGATACAATAATTGTAGATCTTTATATCATGTTTGCCTCTGGGTACTCGTGATGATTTAGAGTGCAATTCGAGTGTCACTATCGCAATACAGATTTACTCATCCTCAGATTAGGTATGACGCGGGCTTGAACGTCGTATACATAATGCTTGGGAGTACTAAATTCCGGGTCAGATCAATCAGATAAATTTATGATTAATATTACCACTGCACTACACTAGGGTTGGGGGATTGTATTCCCGTCCTCGTTTTTCCCATCACTTTGTCAAAAGTTTCAAAATCAATTTTTATTCATATTTTAGGTAACTTATTGTAGTTGCATTTTTCATAATTTCATCTTTGCACTTAGCTGTAATCATTCCTAAAATCAAATCATTTTCCCTTTATTTTTAGAGTCAAGGTTAGGATTCCTCCGTCTTTTCCGTCGTCACAACTTCGTTGTCCTTTTTCCCTGATGATCGATACCCGACTTGTCGGATTATTACTTGAGCGACATGCTTACACTTGAGCCTAGAGTGAACTCATTTCTGAGACACATTTTCAGTCGCGTTAGCACACTATCATTGGACATCAAATTCCTTCAGCAAAATTCATAAGGTAATTTTTCTCAATATAACTCAATCTGATTTGATTTGGAGTTATTTGATCGATTTAAATATTTACTTTGGATTTTCTTATTTATAAATTATTACTTTCTTACATAAATGGAAGTTACAATAAATTTGATTTTGAGTTTGTAATAATAATATATTTGTATGAAATAGGTACTCTTCATGAAGATCCGTAAAACATTAAATTTCTACTATCACGGGTTCGAAACATTAAATTTCTTATATGCGAGATTACCCAGTTACTATTTTGCTTTGTTTTTACCCCATACAGTGGTTAGGGATTGAGTGTTCTACTGGGTGGTTATATTTGATTAAATAAGAGAATTCCCAATTGGTAAGTTGTTAGAATGAATGCCATTTAACGATTGTTGTTTATTTTATTAGAAAGTTTAACTTTTTTAAATTTGAAAACTACCCAATTACTATTTTAGCATAATAGTTGTTATTATGCTAGAATGAAACCCATGTGATGATTATTGTAATTTTAGTAGAACATTAAATTTCTTATATTTTTCGTATCACCTATTACTATTTCTCTCAGTTTTTACCCCCATAAAATCTCATAAAATGACTTTTATTATTTTTTTCTATTGGTTTGTATTATGTGGTTATATTTGAGAATTTTCATTTGGTAAGTTGCTAGAATGAAACCTTATGTGATGATTATTGTTATTCATTGTTATTCTGTTATGATATCAAATTTTCATGTATTTGAAATTACCTAGTTACCACTTTGTCAATTTTTACCCCATAAAGTACGTACAACTTGATTCATCTAATTTTTAATTGGGTTGTTTGACTACACATTGGAGAATTTCCAAATAGTAAGTTACTAGAATGAAACCCACGTGATGATTATTGTTATTTTGTTATAACATTAATTTTTTTCTTTTTGAGCCCCACCAATAAATATTGAGCTTTTTATCATGGGTATTGGGTAGGACCGATTATTGGCGCACTTACTTTATTTTTCTTCTTTTTTATTAAATTATTGTATCGTGGTTGTATAAATTAACCTATTTAGATTGCTGGCAGCAATGTTTTATTTTGACAACATTATATATTATAAGTGGATGAATGATATTTTAAAAATCTTTTTTTGATAAGTAAATTATTCTAAGAATCTAATAACAAGCATTACAGCTTTTCCTCCCTTCCTCCTGTGTTTTTGTTTTTGAGGTAGTGTTTTTTTACGTAGTGTTAAATTTTCAGGGCACCCTGAGGTGGTTTTCAACGGTTGCTCAAATAGTTATTTTACCAATCAAACAAGTTGTTTCATCTAATCAATTAGTTTTTTAAATGAATTCTACATTTTATACTGTTAGTTTCTATCAGTTGCCATTGAATCTATTTGTCCATACTGAATTCTGATTTTCTTTTTTTTCGTATCACTTGAGGTGTCTTGAAGAATTTATTTGGTACTCAAGTTCTTTGCTCATTGTTTATCAAAGCATTATGAGTAGGGATGTAAATCGGGCTGGGTGAGTCGGCTTGGGCTTGCTCAGGCTCGGCCCGAACTCACTTATCCATGCTCAACCCCAAACAAAATTTTCCTACCTAAGCCCGAACTCAGCTAATAAATATTACGAACTTCGGGCCCGATTTTCGACAGGCCCGATTTCAATTGTTTTTGTTAAAAAAGTTTGAATTTGTATTTTTTTTCTTGTATTTTCACCATGGACAAAATGTACACACTAAAATCTAATTGATATTTCATAAAACAAAATATATATTTTTGAAATATAGTAAATTAAAACATTGTAAATAAGAGTGAAAACCTACAAATACCTATTAAATTTCATACATTTAGCATTATTTGATCACTTACAAGGACCTATTGTGACTTGAGCAATTAATAAATAAAATACCCATAATGAGATTAATAATATAATTACAAAATTGAAAATCTCATGTAATTTAAGGGTTTATGACAAATGAAACTTTTAAAAAAAGTAGTAAATGAAATAAAAGAATGAAACCTAATTAAACAATGTTAACATAAATATGTTACATTATATAAATTATTTATTTTTAAATTCGAAGTTCGGGCTTCGGGCCCAATTCGGGCTTGACAAAGTTCGGCTCGAAATTCATTCGGACTTGAAATTTTGGCTCAAGCTTGGCTCGGCTCAAACTCAAATAAAGCTCGACCCGAAAAGAGTGGGCGGAACTAGCGGGCTTCGGGCCTCGGCGGCTCAATTTACAGGCCTAATTATGAGCTCACTTGCAGTTTAATAGAGTGTCCCCTATTTCTTTTTGAGCTAATTTCTGTGTCGATAAATACTGTTGTATCTGAGGGATATAGCTACGTTCCAATATTGACTCAAAAGATTATTATAAGAGTCAATGAATGACTCTCACTTGGGGCATCAAATGCACATTATTGGTGGCTTTAATGCCTTTAGTGACTTTATGATATTAATGCACATCATCAGAGCCCACGATATACTAATCATATTGTGTATTATGTTTGGAGATATTTGATTTTTGATATGATTTGAAATTTAGTTATGAGAACTTTTGTTTCATTGCATTAATATAATTTTTTAGCCTGTTTATATTGAATGTTCAATATAATATATGTCATATGTCATTGTGATAAATAATTTTTGTTTCATATTAATTATATATTTTGAATATAAAAATTAATAATTTATATTTTAATAAAATATCATGATTTGCTTGATTGTGTTTTGAATATAAAAATTGACAATCAATTTTCACTTTTCCAACTATCCACGATATTCTAGTTTTGCTTAATGACCCCAAAGTCCATCTTGCGCCACATGAATGGTTAAAATAGCACGTGTAAATGGGCAAATTGGTAAAATCTATGAAATAAAGCCTGAGAGCTACACGAGATCTTCCATATTCTCTTCACTTTCCCCGATTCACACGCTCATTTCTTTATTATATTATTATCACCATCTCTCTCTCTGTAATTATGCGCTCCCAAGGTAAGGTACTGTCCATCTTCTCCTCCATCACTTGTCTTACAAATTTCATTCATTCATTATGTATGTATATGTTGATATACTTTGTTCTATGTGCAAAACGATAATCAGTACGTGTTCACCTAATTATTTCACTAGAGCAATTAGGTTAATTGATCCTATTACCTAGAATTGGTTCGTGATTTGATTCTGATTCTTTATTTATCATCGGAAATGGAAAGCAGATTTATTCTTATCCTACTTGTTCGTGTTACTCATCTGACTCAATTTGAAGCTCAAATTGTATTCAAGTGCCAAATTTTATAACATTTTTTTGTTTATACCCTAGCTGCTGGTGGTGGTGGTGGAAACATGCCAATTTGGTTTGTGATTTCGTCCTGATTCTTCAGTTTCCATCGGAATTGAATTGTTATTATTGACAACACACACGCGCACACACATATAGAACCGATCAGGTGCAGACGTAAATGACAGATTTACTAATGGACCACCGTGAAAATGAAGGTGAAATGGCAAGAAAACCCCTCATTTCACCCCAAAGCGGTGTCGTTTTGAGGTAGTCCGTTGATAAACTTGGTGATTGGGTCTGCACCTGATTGGCTTTGTATATATATATATATATACACATACTAGCGGCTGATGCACCCACTACATCTATGCTAGTTATAGTAAGTTGCAACAACATGAAGAGTGGTAATAATTAACTGCTGTTAACCATTTCAAGATAATGGGCTTCGAAAAAGGGATCACCGAAGTAGTTCTTCCTTTTATATAATAGTAGATATATTCTAATTGATGGGAATAGAAGCGTACGGCAGGTTTATTGCAATATCGTGAATTGTACTCTTTTTATTTTAATTGTATTTCTTTATTTCAAGTTTTTTTGGACTTTGGCCCCTTGAGATAATGCCGTAATTAGATATGATCCTCTGCTTCAAAAGCAATAGATTTACCCCCCCGCATGCGCATTATCCTCTTGTATCTTATGCATACGTGGGGCAAGTCTAGTTATGGAACATCTAAAGGGTATCTCTCAATGCAACATTATCTCAGTGGGTAAAGTTAAAAAAAACATTATTTTAATTAGTTTAGGTTAGTTTTTTAGGTATGGGGTAATATTCTTGAATATTTGTAGAGGGCCTTTTAGTCTATTTACCCTTTCTAGGGTTTCCTGGCTATCAAGACACCCTTAGCTTATAAACAAGCCTATTGTAATAAGTTTACGTTTTAGTGAGAGAGTGAGAATTTCTTTATTTGTTATGTATAGTACTTGTTTGTATTACTGCTGAACAAATCCATTTATTTCTCATCTGAGGAAGTTACATTTAAGCGTATTATTTGAATTTGAATTTGTATTAAAGTGCCAAATTTGATAACATTTTTTTCGTTATACTGTAGGTAGTGGAAACATGTGGAATGGGATCAATTAACTGTCATGCGGATATACCATTGTCAATTTGGTTCACTCTATGAGATTCAGTTATTAACCAAATGTGTTATTGATTCACTGCAACAAGTAAACAGTTGTATTGAAGGGTCTTTCTATAAATTAGAGGACCCTTCTTCTGATTGTAATTCTAGTATTACCTCCAATTTTTGGCTCCCAATAAGTTTCCTGCCAAGGCTTTCGGTGTAGTGATTTCTGGGGTCTACATTATGCCAGCTCTACAAAAGCTTTATAATTCTTGCAAGGCATCTCTTTCTACCAATGGTCCGGTATCAGAAGATGGCCTCGAAAAAGTTCGTGGTCTGTTAGGTAGCAAGACAAAACCCTTTCCTCGCCTTAATGTTTATCTATAATTTTGGCCTTGCTATTTGAATGTGAAATTGAAGTACATTTGTGTTCTGCATATCTGAAATTACAATGCATAAATCTTATGAGTTTTTAATAAGATTCATTCATCAAACGAGATGAATACGCACCACTAAATGAATGTATATATTTGACTTAGCCCCTTGTATTGATTTCAGAAATAGACTCAACCCTCGAAGATGAAAAACTAGTCATTACCCCCTGAAGACGGAAGAACGTGATATGCCCTTAAAATCCTATTTGTTTGCATTTTGATTTACCCTCAGACAAAAAAATGTCCCTTCTCACTTGGTAGACATGTTAACTGTCTCCTCATTTGCTTGGCTGATCATATTCCATACCTACATACTCTCTCTAATTAACTTTAGAAACCCTCCTTTGAACTTTGAAACCCTGTCTATGTGACATGTCTATGTGACATCTGAAGAAATCATCTTTAAAATTAAGGGAAAACAAAGGAAATTGATTTCGGAGCAGCCGAATGGATAGAGTATTTGCTTGTAAGCATATGTGTTTATCCCTTTGCATTTTGTAGTGTTTGTTGATTATTTAGAGTTCCTCTGCCATGTAATGTCTTTTGTTGGTGTATTTTGTGTCTTTCTTCTCAATCTTGTGTTCATTTGTTTTACATGAACCCAAACTCGTTCTTCATAAATTTTTCATTTTGATTTTGCACAACTTGTTGGGTTAATCACGAGTATACAACTAGGAGTGTGCATGATGTGAACTACGGTGCGGAAGCGTAAAATAAGAAGTTACCTACACAACAACAACAACAACAACAACAACTTGGAAATGGGAAGAGGTTTTCTTATTTCTCTCTAAGCTCTCAATCTCAAAATGTCAAAAGTGTTACAAATGAAAGCCCTTAGGCTATTTATACTAAAGATACAAAAGGGTAAAAAAAGAACAAGATAAAAGAAATGTAAAAAGGACGTCCATGTCCCTATGCTCCTGCATCACTCTCCCCCCTTGAGAAGACTCCGTATACGCAGTATATTTGTGATAGAAATTTGGGGTCGATGTGGAGGGTGGCTTCGGTGATCCAAGAATCTTCCGCCTCCTGACGGCCAACCCAACGAAGTAAATAACGTACATAATCACCCGAAGAAGAAGACACAAACTCAGAGGCAGGAATCCCCTCAATGCAATTTACATGAGAACGAACTGGGTGGCTTGTGGATGAAGGAATGGGAATCGGTGAAGCATGAGTGCCTCGAAACGGAGAAAGGTCTGCCACGTTAAACGTGCGGTGCATGCAGAACTCCTCAGGGAGATCGACCTCATAGGCATTCGTCCCACAAGATCTAACAATCGAAAAAGGGCCAAAACGACGCATAATAAGCTTGGTATCCTTGCCCTGTCGGCGTGCCTTCTGGAGGTATACCGTGACAAGATCACCCGGAAGGAAAGAGATAAATCGGCGGTGCTCATCAGCAGCCTCTTTATAAGAGGTATACATAGACTGTAATCGAGTACGAACATCGACCTGTGTATGGATGTCAGGCGAGTGGCAAACTCCTCGGCGAAAGGGCATATAGGCACTGTTGGCGGAAGCTTGGCGAGATCAATGGCTATAGAAGGAGATTGCCCCAAGACAATCTGAAACGGAGAAAGACTAGTGGGTCGGTTGACGGGGTGTGGATGAGACGCAACATGAGACGCATCTGTGGTGCGAGAGCAAGGATGAAATGGGACATTTTGGAGAACCTATCCACCACAACAAGAATGGAATCATGACCTCGAGAAGTATGGGGCAGTCTTACTATAAAATCTATCGACACATCCTGTCATGCAGCTCTGGAATCGACAATGGAGTATATAGTCCCGCATTAGTGTGCTGGCCCTTGGCCGTCTGGCAAGTATAGCAACGTTTGATGAAAGCGTTGATATCCTTCCTCATTGTCGGCCAGTAAAATCGGTCCCTCAGCATGGCGTGAGTACGCGCCTGTCCCAGATGACCAGCTAAACCGCTCCCATGGACCTCAGAAATGATCTTCTCCCGTAGGGATGAAGATGGAATGCATAGGGCCATACCTCGGCGGAGGAACCCTTCCTGTAATAAGTACTTGCCAGATGCTCCATTCCCCTGTTAGCAAGCTGCGAAGATGGGCCCAAACTCTACATCCGTCGGGTAAAGATCACGGACCTCATCGAATCCAAATACCTGACTCCGTAGAGTCACCAACGCGTGTGCCCTCATGCTAAGAGCGTCTGCTACTCGGTTCTCCTTCCCCGGTTTATACTGCAAGTGAAAAGTGTAGCGCTGGAGATAGGCGGTCCGCTTGGCGTGCCGGTCACTAACATACCGCTGACTGTGTAAGAAACGGAGGGCCTCGTGATTCGATTTGATGACAAACTCCTTTTGAAGGAGATAGGGCGACGAAAATTTCATGGCATTGACCACGGCATAGAACTCAAGGTCGTAAGTCGAATAATGGAGGGCAGCACCCGTTAATTTTTGACTAAAAAAGGCAATCGGCTTCCCATTCTGGCTCAAAACAGCACCCACCCCCGTCTTGCAAGCATCACAAGACAACTTAAATAACTGGCCAAAATTGGGTAAGGCTAAGATAGGGGCCTTCGTCATCGACTCCTTGATGCGTTTAAAGGCAACATCTGCCTCTATCGCCTGAACTTTGGCATCATCCACCTTGATGCCGTCGCCTGAGATCACATATCCCAGAAAGGTCACTGATGGTACCATAAAAGCGCACTTCTTCAACGTAAGGAAGAAGCGCTCAGCTCGAAGGACCTCTAATATGCGACACCCCGCCTAATAAAATACCGGGTGATCAATCCTATACCAAATTAAAACAGGAGTCTCATATGGTTCATTCTCAGCATCACTGTCGAAAATCAACTTAATTACTAATAGCCTATTAGGCTGGCGTCCAAATTTTATTTAACTAATCTTTTTAACCAAACCATTCAAATAAATCAATCACAACAGTTTCTATACACAAACTGAAATGAGATAAAAATAACCGAACACTCGGTTAACATAATACATCCAAATCGAATGCCGCACTAAAAGGCGGTAAAGAATAAATGAATACAATTGGGCTATTGGCCCTAATGTTACTATAATGCTTCGTATATAGATCACAAGAATAGAAGCGTCTAAAATAAACCTGCATGCATCCACAGTTGCTGCAGCAAACGTTTGACTCGAAAGAATCATCATCCAGGTGTCCCTGTGCCTGGACACCTAATATATATACATATATAGCAAAATAGGGGAAAATGGAGAAAACGAGTCAGAGCCCGAGTTTTGAAAATGTTTAGCAAGTGCATAAATGCCATATTTAAAAAATAAGAATTTATATCATATTTAAATTGGTATCGCACTCCCATGAGATACCCCTCACCCCTCTTCCAATAGTGCACATTTATCGCATATCTTTTAAACAACCTAGTTAAGCTACCCTGCCACTAAACCATCCTCTAAAAATCCTCGTACCCGAGTACTAAGGGCTAAACTTCTCCCCATTCCCAACCTTGCTCTACGTTCGTGCGTGGGGTGTCTCGCGAAACGAAATCCAAACAAGGATCCCCCCAGATACACTACTACCTGACAATGTTGATCGTCGGGATTCATTAGGCCCTCAACACATAACGCGGATATACATATGTAGCTCGCGTATATCCATATATATATATATAGATAGATATAGATAGATAGATAGTTCTTACTAGAACCTATAATTCATTTTCATATAAATCCGGATATGAATCTACCGGAAAGGGAATCACTCTTATTAAATCTTTTCACTTTACACAAGTTTACTTTATATAATTATTCATCTTCTTATACAAACAATATACTATACACAACAAGTATAATTATACCTATCACAATCATAAGTACCATCCCACCGAGCTATAACTTGAGGATGCAGTCTCTCAATGCTATCATCTTTCAGGGAATTACTCACACATCATCCTGGGTACCAGCGGTCGGACTCTCACACTGACTTGGTAAAAATCAAATCACAACGTATGGGAAACGGTCATAGTTCCTCACCATAAATGAGAACGAAAACATACCCGCCACGTCTCACTCCTGATAAACATCACACAATATAAAATGGACGCTATGGCCTGGGGACTATACGCTCTCTGTTCCTTAAGCTAGGAGCCTCACCCACATCGCGCAATTTCCCATGATAGCATTAGAGGGGTATGCTTCACATAAATATACCATTCACACACAGATATATTTATAATTATATCATATATATACTGTAACAACTCCCGTATAAATAGTACATATCACTTCTCAATATATATGGCTATAATTTCCAAACTCTTATAGCGATAGCCAAAACCTCGAATGTTCCCATTCGTAATAGTATATAAGTATTTATACACTTAAAATACTAAACCCACAAGTATTCTCTTACTTAAAATATAACTCGCACCTTAACTCACTTTTAAGGATTATAATATAAACACGAATATACCAATTCTTAATAATTAAATAAGTATACAGACTACTTATTTTAATTTCCATAGGTACCGCATCACCTATAATAATAATTGTCAATAAAGACATACCGGATAGTAGCTTAAACCTCTTTAGCCCATATATTAAATTCCATCCTACTCGCATTCTAGAATTCACTCAATTGTAATTGGTCCATATTTATTCTCTACACATAAATATATAAACACACTTACCGAAGACTTCTCTCGAACGTTACCCATTGTAAACAGTCATTTAAAAGATAGCCCAGATTTATTTCTATGAACCCAAGGTTTTTATATTTCCTCAAGTCATTTAGAAGTCCTAAAACTTTATTTAGGAACCCCTAATATTTATCTCCAAACAATTCTAGCCTTAATTCTCCCAATTTCCGGTTTGATTTCCGGACTAACGATTTCGATCTCGGACAACCTTCCATAGAAAAATCATTATAAATTAAAAAAAAATCAGAAAAATACGCGGTCGACGCCCACACAACCGTATCGAAAAGATATAAAAATTTTATTTTTTGACCAAGAGCCGAATCGACTTTTTTCCTGGCCGAATCGACTCCGTAAGGTGCTGCATTACTATTCACTGTCTTCTCCAAATTACAAATCTCCATTAATGCACCTCCAAGCTTTTTATCTCCTCTCCCATATCATCCAACCTCAACCAACAATATATACATCTCCACATAATGATATAACCCACACATCAATTAAAATCAAGGGATTCAATCAATCAATCAAAGATTTAAACCCATAACTTAATTAAACCTACTTTCTCAATCTTCCATTTCTAACCATATATACACACCATTAACATGGGTTTAACACTAGAATTCATAAAGAGTTAACAACACATCAATTAATGAACTCAAAATCAAATCTCCCAAATTTATTTCAAAGGTTTCAATCCAAAATACCAACTATTATATGAGATACACACACCCAATGGAATAAAGCAAGTAAACACTTGCCTCGTGGATAAAATCCGATGACCTCGAGTCGAATCCCGTGTAGTTTGGCTGGAAATCCCCTTTCTTCTACCTCTTTTCCTTCCTTTCTTCCTTTCTCAATTTTCTTTCTTCTCTTTCTCTCTCTTAGGGATTTTAATTGGGGAAATAAGGCTTCTCCCCATTTTAAACCCGAAATTGGGTGTATACCCAATTGTAAAATCACTCGTGTACTTAAATGCTAGTCCCGACTAGTCCAAAAAGCCCCCGAAACCCAAACATTACCCCCGGGTACTTCATTTTGACTATTTCGGCCCATTCGGGATCGAAAGTGAGCTCGAAATCACCATCCGAGTCGCTTATCAAAAAATTACTTTTTGAACCCAACATAGCTCTACACGTGTGTTCCGAATAAAATATTATTCTTTTGTCGCTTCACCTACCCACGACATATAATAAAATATTCCAACCCATATACTTACTCCCGTAAGAAGATGTACTCCATGTAAATATTAATTCGACACCAGCAAACTAATATTTACTATTCACTTTAAAATTCTCAATTATTAAATTTATACTTATAAATTCCAAAATTACTATTCACAGTAATTTTCTCTAATTACCAAATTACGCCACTTAAGTAATTTAAATATCCATAAAAGTACGGGGTATTACATAATACTTGAGCGATGTGGTCTAAGTGCTCCTCCTTCGATCGACTGTAGATCAAAATATCATTAAAATAAACAACCACGAATTTGCCCATGAAAGGGGGTAAAGTCTGTGACATCACTCGCATAAAGGTCGAAGGAGCATTGGAGAGGCCAAAAGGCATCACTGTCCACTCATATAGCCCATCCTTCGTCTTGAAGGCAGTCTTCCATTCATCCCCCGGTTTCATACGGATTTGGTGGTACCCACTCTTCAAATCCAACTTAGAGAATATCGTCGCTCCATGAAATTGGTCCAACATATCCTCGAGCCGCCGAATTGGAAACCGATACTTCATTGTGATTTTATTAATGGCACGGCTATCTACGCACATTCGCCAACTCCCGTCCTTCTTGGGTGCTAAAAGTGCCGGAACCGCGCAAGGAGACATGCTCTCTCGCATATACCTTTTGCCACATAACTCGGTGTCCTGCCGCTGTTGCTTTGCGTGCTCTGTAGGGGACATGCAATAGTGGGGAAGGTTGGGGAGCTGCGCCCCTGGGATGAAGTCGATCGCATGCTGAATGTCTCGAAGGGGAGGAAGCTCGTCTGGGGGAGTACACACATCACTATAACAATCCAGTAAACGCTGAACACACGGCGGAACGGATGCCTCCGGAGTGGTGACGGGCTAATAAGAGTATTAACACATCCCCGTTTCCACTGTCTCGGCGACTAACTCCTCATGTGAAACAAGTAGGGTTGAGAGTCGAATCATTGGCAATGGTCGCATGGGGCGAAGAAGAAAGCTCCGCCCTCCATGTATAAAAGAGTAATGTTGGCTTGGCCATCGTGGATATTGCTATGGTCAAACTGCCATGGTCTCCCCAAAAGCAAATGGCATATCCTCATGTCAACCACGGTGCAAAGAACCTCGTCATGATAATCCCCAATAGAAAAACTACGCGACACTGTCGGTTAGGGGCAAGTGCGAAAAAGAACAAGATAAAAGAAATGTAAAAAGGACATCCATGTCCCTATGCTCCTGCATCATCAGTGCATTTTGATGGAAAATTAATTGGCACTGGACAGTTAGTGCCATTCCCCTAATCCTTTGTTGATGGATGTTGGACCGGATATTGAGGGACTGATTGATGTCATGGGAGGACAATGTGGTTAATGATGATGATAGGTTACATATATTCCTAAATACAATTGCGA
This sequence comes from Sambucus nigra, assembly GCA_949130495.1. Taxonomy (NCBI): domain Eukaryota; kingdom Viridiplantae; phylum Streptophyta; class Magnoliopsida; order Dipsacales; family Adoxaceae; genus Sambucus; species Sambucus nigra. The sequence continues at coordinate 212,624,419 of OX422214.1, read as the reverse complement.
TGGTCCCTGGTACTATTGATCCTCTTACTGTTACTACACTCAACGTTCAAAATGGATTCTACCCACCCAAACAAGTCCCACCCAATCAGAACTAAGAAAAGAGCCCGACAAAGTGTCTGTGAAACAAGTCATAGAGCTAGGACAAAGGGGATAAATTTGTTCGGTTCAGTTGAGGATGGAGATGAAGAGGTTCTTGATGATATTCTTTCAAATGCTACACTCCTAGTATGGGAGTACCATATGCAAAAAAAGTAATAAAAGCTGTAAAGTGAGGGTAAGGGGGATAAGTACAAAACACCTCTTTCGAAAGGCCTTTTGAGGAAGAGTATTACAGCGTGGGCCTGGGTTCAGAAGGTGAAGCAGGGGTTGATGAAATGGACAATGTGTACATGGAACATGGTTCAAAGTAGCGCCTGAGTCAACTCGGAATCGGCCGAGTTGACTCGGTATCGCAGCCCAACGCACCGATTACGAGACACGAGTTGAAAAAAATTAAAAATCGTTAATTATCGCCATATATCACCGATATATCGGTGCAACCGAGTTAACTCACCGATATTTGAAGCAACTCGCCGATATCTCCCCGAGATGGAACGATTTTTTTGGCAGAAAGCAAAGAGAAGAAGTAACGGTCCAAATTTCTTTAGAAAAAGCAGGTTAAAAAGGATTAAAATGGGTCTCCAAATTTCATTGCTCTGCTTTGTGCGATTTTAATCGTTTGATCTTATCGTTTCCTTGTGTATATCTGCGATTTGTGTTTTAGGGTTAAAACGGGATGTTTACTTCATGGATTTCCTGTGATTGCTCTCTTCCTTCGAAGGCTCTCTGCATGCTGTTTTGCTTTAGGGTTAAAATAAGGCTGTGTTGTTTTAATAACCCTCAAGTCGGTTTGCTACTATTCTTTAAAAGCTTTTAAAAAGGCTGATGGTTTTAATATAAGGCTGTGTTTGTGAGATTTGTAATATAAGGGCTGATTCTTTAAAAGCTTTTAAAAAGGGCTGATGGTTTTAAAAAAAAAGCTTTCACGATTTTCCATTTGTTTCCTGGGCTCGAGGTTTGCTTTTGGTGTCTCCTTTTATATTTAGTCAAAAATCTTTTTCAAAGCAGCTGTTAAAATAAGTTAGTTGTCACAGTTGCAAACAGCTGTCAAAGAGTAAATTTTAAAAAATTAGAGTGCACACAGCTACTACTTTAGATATGTGCAAACAGCTGTCACAATATGTGGAATAAAAAATTAGAATGTAAACTTAAATAGGATATGTGCAAACTTAACTTTTTTCTAATTAAATTTAAAAAAAAACTAAATTTTTTAAAATTATTTGTTAATTTGTACTTAAAAATTATTAAAATATTTACAACAAACATTAAAAAATTAGAGTATATAAAAAAATTATGTTTTACATATAATTAAATATATACAATAATATAATATAAAAAAAAATATGTTTTACCCGTATCCAAATCCGTACAATCGATACCGCAACTAGATAGACAGGTAAAAATGACAACATTGTAATCATTTCTAATTATTTTCAATGTAAAGTTTTTATCAAGTTCTATGTGTCATTAGATTGCCTTTCAATATTAATATTGGCTTATTATGGAATATTGAATCCGACAAGTTCGCCGCGCTTCAGTATTAACAATTCTACAATGCAATGCTTATTGAAGCATGGGTTTGAATGCATCTCATTGGTCCACATTGTTAATCTTATTTTTTAAAAATTTTCTATATTTTTTCTGAAATTTTTTGTGCTCTCTAAATGGCGTATCTTTGCGTATCGCCCGATACCGCGACCGATACCGCGACCGAGTTGAAAATTGGGTGTCCGATTCCGGTACCGATACCGAGACTTTGAACCATGACATGGAAGAAGATGGAGTTGGAAACATAACGTTTTGGAGGTTTATTGGGGATGTGATGACATTCTGCAAATTTTAAATGCAACACCATCTCATTTCAAATTCAATTAGACATGTACATTGGTAGATAATCTGTTACAAAACGCATCCAAAGAAAGGTTTACATTAATGCTAACTTCTCTCAGTATCTCATCCATCAATGTATCTCTTAACTAAAATTTCCCACATCTGTAACTTCTCTAAGTGTTTACTACGGACTCGACATGTAATACAAGACTCGACAAAACATGCAACACATGATTTTTTCAAAAAGCAGGCCACAACATGCTAGGATACATATGATATATAATTATATATATACATATATATATATTAATGAAATAAAATATATTTTTTCCTTAAAATACATTATCCGAGCATTCTTAACATGAAATTAAAAAAATGGACCATACAAAACAAAATTCAAACACGCTCTGACATAAAAATTCATAAATAAAGTAGAATCACCATCACATTAGAACATTCTTAATATAATTTCAGAAATGCTTCCAAGCTTAACAGAAAACAAAAAAAAGGAACAAGAAAACATCCATCCACGGCCATAAGTCCCAGAAGATAAAAATCCCATATCTCAATCACGATTCCATGGAGTCTTCATCAACTGCTTGAACACCTCTAACACCTTCAGCTTCATCACCAAATACCATAATCTTCAACTCTGGCTCATTAAGTGAGAGACTTGTGCGTCAAACTCATCACGCGCAATATCCCACATCTTAGTCTCCCCCATTTTGTATTTGTCTTTCCTCCTTGATAGTAGCCAAAGGTTACTATGAATATATACCAAGTCTTCACCCCATTTTGGTCTCAATATATTCCTTCTCGACGAGTTCACAAATGAGTCAGTGCTCCAATTTCTCTCCACACAAGATGAGGATGACGGTTGGACAATAATTTTTTGATGCTATCATTTGAAGCATAGGTGTACTCGAGTCCCGTATTACGAGCTACCAAACAATTTGTATTTGTCAAGTTTTATCGCATATGGTTCGTTTTAAAGACAAGATTGAGATGGAAACACTTCGACCAATATGTGATAGACAAGTATAATAATCAAACAAATCCGTGCAAGTGTGCATTAAAGGAAATCATGAGTCAAACATGTAGAAAGTAATCTCAAATCTCATCTTAATAACTCCAAACATTATAAAGCACATGGATGAAATGATGTATCGTCTCAAAACACTATCAAATAGTCACATGGATATGGAATGATATTGTGACTTGGTCATCCTAAATGTCCATCCATAAACGGCGTAAAACAAACTACATAAATCTTTGTCTTTGTCCAAAAATTTTATCAGAATAAAATCTTTTTGGCCTTCTGAAATTTTTCTAAAAAAAAAATAGAATTTTTTATTTATTTTTCAAAATTTTTTAAAAACAAAAATCTTTTTGGTTTTTTGAAATATATATCAAAAGGAAAAGATAAATACAAAAGTGGTGCACACTAGCAATAGGCATAAAATATCATCATGAAAATCAACTTATGCTAGCAAACAAGTCTAAACCTCAACCATTAGGTGCGGAGGAGTTTTCCAAAGGTGGTGACATCCTATGAAAAACACCCATCAAATCATGTGAAGTTTTGACTAAAAGCTTAACTTGCTCTCGAATATGTCCAAACTCTCTCATGTAATCTCCCGGAGCAGGTAAAGCATCATGTGTGGGTGTGGGTGTGGGTGTGGGTGTGTGGGAATACGTGGTAAAACTCTATGCGACACACTACCCAACTTAAAAACAAAATTCCTTAAGGTGTTCTCTCTTCTTATAATGGGAACAAACATACACGGGCCTAGGAACACCTTTTTCAGAACGTCTAGGACATACTCTCCTATCTCGAATGGGACGCCTAGGTGGGTTAGGTTGAGAGCCATAAGGATCTATAACAAACTCGGAAACCGACTCGGGTGCAACATGGGAAGTAAACGCACCGTCATGACCTATTCCTAATCTCTCAATTTTACCCAAAGCTGGACCGAGGAACATCTTTCCTACCTTTTTAGATGTATCCTCTATAGTGACCTTTACCTCCCGGGCTCGTTCGAGATCTCTCTCGAGTTGGACCACACGGGCTTCAAGTTCATTCTTTTCCCGACCTATGACGATCAACTGCTCACTCAAATTAACCATCACCTTCTCGAGTTGACTCATCGACGTCTCAAATCCCCTCAAAATCTCTCTCTCTCTCTCTCTCTCTCTCTCCCTCCAAATCTAACACCTTAAGACCTAACTCCTTGTTCAACTTCTTCGTCTTTAAGGTCTCGGCGTATAAATCTCTAAACGCTCTTAGGAGTTCACTTTCACCCTCACTTGAAACACTCAAATCATAATCGGGAGTCTCACGTACACAAGTGTCCTCATCGTTGTGGGACAAACTAGGTGTGCTCAAGTGACTTGCCATAAAGGCGACACATACCATGTGATGACTCATCCCTAGAATCATACACTTTCTCGTCACTATCGCTAAGAGAGGTTGGCATGACAATTTTCTTGCCTTTTCTCTTAAGCGTAGTGGGACATTCCAACGCTTTGTGCCTTTTGCCCTCGCACTCAAAACATCTCTTCCTCTTCCTCTTCCTCTTCCTCTTCCTCACCGCTCTATTTGGCATTAAAAATCTTTATATTGGAAGAATTTTCTTTGGAAAATTTGAGAAATTTTAAATTTTTTTTAGCAAGCATGGCTACATCATCAAAATCAAACTCGCCCCCAGACTCGGACTCACAGACTTGCACTTTCTTTTTCTTCTCTCTTTTGGACACTTCCTCACTATTTGTAGACTGGGCTTTAAGTGCTATCCCTCTATCCTTAGGCTTGACAGTGTTAGGAAACATGTCAATTTCATATGTTTGGAGGTCTCATACGAGTTCTTCTAACTTGAGATTGCTCAAATTTCCTAAGGAATTCAACACAGTGACTATCGGGATAAAACGTTTTGGCAACGATCTCAAAATCTTTTTAATTACTCGTGCATCAGGAATATGTTCACCAAGATTGAAACTAGCGTTGACAATATCAGGCAAACGTGCATAAACTCATCGAAACACTCAGATTCAAGCATGGTAATTGTTTCAAATTGAGTAGTTAAATTTTGCAATTTAGACTCCTTCACTGCATTCGTGCCTTCATGGGTAAGTTGTAGAACATCCCATGCTTCTTTTGACGTGCTGCACGTCATGATGAGTCGGAGCTCGATAGGTGTGACAGCTCCAGAAATTGCACTTAACCCACGAAAATTATATGTGCTCCATTTAAATTCATCCTCAGTCCAGTTAGACACCGGTTTAAGATTTGTGACATTATTAACGGTGACATTGGAAGGAGTCCACCCTCTTTCACAAACAACCCAAACACGTTCATCGATTGCTTTTAAAGAAGATTTAATGCGGGCTTTCCAATAGGCGTAATTAGTCTCTACTAAAACTGACATCCGAATATACAAGTTAACCATCGAAAAAATTGCGAAAATTTTCAAAATCAGATTTAAAAAAAAAAATCGATATCCCCAAAATTTTGCGGAAAAAGAATCTCACGGCAATTTAGTGAATCCCGCTCTAATACCAATTTCTAAAAGGGTGTGCGATATCGATTATTAATTTAATTCGCAAATTTTCAAACGTTCAACTTATTTAACCAAATGTCAATTTTTGATCCAAATTAATTAAACCCTAAAACATGCATCTAGATGAATAAATTAATCATGCAAATCTAACAATTAGAGATTCAGGAAAAAAACCCTTTCGGGTAAAACCTTTATTTCACTATGAACAGTAAATCGCAACTTACAAAATACACAATGAATCTCCCACAGAAAATTCACATAGACCGTAGGCTAGATCAGCAATGGAGTCCCTCAAGAACCCACAAGAACCGCAACTCTTCCTTCGGCAAGAATCACCCTCGAGTATTCCTAATGACTGTAGTCGTCAGCAAGCAACTCCCTCAAGAGCTACCAATCCAGCCGTAGAGATTTCGTCTCTATAAGAGAAACTTCAACAAAATTGTGTCTCGGGTTTCATAACGATTCACTAAAGTAATTGGGATGATTTGTGAATCGAAAACAAAGTTTTTAAGCCCTAAAAGTGAAGACAATTTCTGCAGATATGCAGTTTTCGTTCAGTAAACGTCTTAAGGAAAAAGGACTCATAAAACAGATATTTATAAAAAACTTGAGCCGGCGAGGTCGTTCGAACGAGATGTCAAGGTCGTTCGAACGACAAACAATGTCGTTTGATCCATGATCGTGCGACCTATCTAACGACCTATTAAAACACGAAACATAATGGGGGCGTTAGATGAAATGCTTTAGACGAGTTTCTCGCGACCTTTCTAACGACACGTAATGTCGTTTGAACCACATATCAATGCCGTTTGAACGACATATCAATGCCGTTTGAACTATCGAAGCGAAAAAATATTTTCTTTTAAAACTCCGGCAATAGGTCTTCGAAAAATTATTTTGACTCAATAAAACGCCTCAGGTTGATAAAAACATTTTAGAAAAAATATCCCAACACTTAAATAAAACATTAATGAACTTTAAACACAACCTTACCAAAATCAATCTTGCCGAGGCTTGTTGAAGAAGCTTGATATTCAGATCCGTTGTCTAGATCAAGTGTTCGTGAACATTCTTCGACGGGTGGAACGGTATACGATATACTCCAGGTAAAATGGACTATGTAAAATATGTCCTTACATAAGTAGCCGTCAACATATGACTAATTGATTTAGATATATGTACAAAGTGATATACATCTTCCAAAGGAAATGGATCTGATTACATTATGCAAGGGAAATAAAAGGCAAATCTGTATTTACAGGATAAGAGAGTAAAGTGAAGGGAGGATGTTCTATACAGTCTCACGAGGATGATGCCTTGGGTGCTGGCAACATTACACAATTCAACTCAACTCCACAAATCTTATATGTACATTTGAGATCAAAATAAAACAAATCATTAGGTCAAATTTGTTTTGCACATTTATGGGGTGTAAACGGATGATACGGAGCGGATACCATAAGCGTGCACTATCCCTATCCTTATCGATATCCAGGCGTGGATAATGCCCACAATTATCGTAATTTTAATCCTTTCAAATTCCCGCATCTGGATAATGTCTTTATCCGTTTACGTTATTTAATATGCATTCATTAACACATTATGCTTATCTGAAATGATTAGTTTAACAAAAATATTTTTAACACTACATTCCTGTTAAGATAAAGTTTTTCCATTAAAGATGACCACAAAAAGAAAAAGAGGGGAAACAACAATGGGAAAATAAGGCATAACATTGGAGTTTGAAAGAAAAGATTTTTAGGAAATAGTAAGAAGAGCAGGAGCCAGGGAAGATGAGGAAAGAGAAAGATGAGATAATAGAGAGACTTCACATATATTTCTTGAATGCAATTGACATTACTTTGAGGTATTTATACAAGCTCGAAATGAACTGTAATTAATCACTCATTGTAACTGATCCTGTTATAATTGAATTACAACATCTGTCAGATTGACATCCATTCGGGTGAGCGATAGTGGCTCCTGTTCACTAATAGATCTGCTGCTACTAGAACTTTATAGGTAGGATAGAAAGGAAGGAATGAGAAAGGCTTGGTGCGATATAGGCTAGAAACAAAAGAAAATTCGTCAGACGAATTCAGCATTGTATCTTATACTAAACTTGCTCCGCAGTCTATTGCCACGGCATCATATTAGATACTCTTGCTACTAATTGAAACACTGTTGTATCGTGATTCTTCTTCCTTCGTCAACGGTTCTTTCATTCAAACTTGTAGCCATTGTACATAATCACTGATGTCTTTTTCTCAACTTCCATTTACTTGCTTATTTTCTACCAAATTTGATTCAGAATAAGTATGGACATAGGCTAAGAAAAAGAATTAGGAAAAAGAAGATGCCCACAGGCAATGGCTCACAGGCCTTACCACTAAATCTTCCTCAATTCATAACTCATTTAATTAAATTAATGAGATTTCATCATTTTTTTAGGCCAAGAAATTTAAATAATGTAGATCGTACTAAGAATTTATAATCCTAGTTAGTTATACCTCCTAAAATAGAATGTAAATCGACCTACTACACTACATATTTATGCCAAAATATAAATATATCAAATAAAACTTAAATTCCTAATTCTATTTAACTCTTCATCCACTCGGATCATTTCACATAATAATCTGGACATTCCCACTAGACCAACCATGAAATTAAAACTGCTTTTCTTCACTTTTTGGCGTGTTCTGTCGGTGTCACTTGAATGGGGGCTCTACCACAAACTGATTCTTTATTAGAATAGTTTTTCCTTAATTGTTTCTCTGTAACAAGTAAGATTATGCGTCATAGGCAGGCTGAGTTTTTGTTCTCCTACAGGCTAAAATTGGGGGAGGGGGATTTGAACCTTGACCATCTACTTTTTGTGGTCAAGTAGATCTGATCACTGGACCGATGGCTGGTGGTTATTCTTCTACAGAATCTTCCTACATACGCAGTTGTAGAAAACGTGACATCTATTTTCCCTCTTTTAGTTTACTTTTTCTCAATAACCAATTTCCTGTATAATCTTCCAAGTTCCATCTTAATAGAGTAATATAGGTTATCTCAACTGGTTGGATAAAATGGAGACAAGCGAGTGGGGTGTTATGCGATAAGATGATAACTAATAAATTAAAAGGAAAATTTTATAGAACAGTTGTTAGGCCAGCGACCCTCTATGGAGCGGAGTGTTGGGCTTTAAAGAAAAAACATGAGCAAAGTATCAATGTTAGTGAGATGAGGATGCTGGATGATGAGAATTACTAGAAACGACACGATTAAAAACCATTATGTGAGAGAAAAGTTAGGAGTAGCTCCTATTAACGATAAACTAAGAGAAAGTAGACTTAGATGGTATGGACATATGTTGCGTAGACCCGTAGATGCACTTATAAGAAGAGGAAGATTATTGAAAAAGAGGGTAAAAGACAAATGTGCCGCTCTAAGCTATCTTGGGAAGAAATTATTCGGAGAGATCTTAAGGAATTAAATTTGAATGATAATATTGCTTGTAATAGATTAGAATGGAAAAGGAGAATCCATGTGGCCGACCCCATGTGATGAGATTAAGGCGAGGACGAGGACGATGATGATGATGATGATGATGATGATGATGATGATGTTATCTCAACTTCCGTTCCTTGCTTGTATCCTGTTAATATGGTTTTGATGTTGCCAATGAGACCTCTTACAAAAATAAAACTTCTTTTCTTCACCTTTTATGATGTTCTGTATTCACGGGTAAGTGTTCGCGGCTGTACTACCATTGCAAGAATTATTTTTCCTTCATATTTTTACCGTATTTCACGTGGTCATGTGTTGACAGATGTAGGGAAAAAATGACATCTTCTTGTAATATAGTTTTTCTCGAGAACCACAGTCCTATGTTAGCCATATTATATCAGTCAACCTCGAACTAATGGTGCATTCTCGTGCCAATATTGCCAAAGGGAATGGGAGGGCGGAGGATGAAGCAACCGCAGCTTGCGTCGTTCCAGCCACAGAAAAGAAAGAGGTTGGCGAGATCAATGTGGGTGAAGTTGGGAAGGGTTTGTGGAGAGGTAATGCCCTGTGTCTCAGTCCACATGGACCCATAGTCCTTTCTAAGTCTGTTTTTTCTGGTTGACACGGATGGCCAATGGCTGAGAATGGGGGTATTTGGGTCTTTTGCTCAACTTTATCTGAAATTAGTTTTGGTCTGAAAGGAGATGGGGTTTAGTAACCCAAAAGATAACAAACGTGATTTTTGCTCAACGAGCCTTTTGGGGCTAAAACCCATAAATTTCATTTCATAAGCAATTTTATTAAAAAAAAAACACTTGGATTAAAATTAAATAGCGCAAAATTCTCCAAATATTTGTTTCTTTGGCACCCGTGTCACCAATTTTCTCTGAAAGTTTGTGGCCGAGTTTTTTCCAACCCGGAAAGAATGATGTATGTGTTGATGGGTCGCGTGGATGTAAAAGAATGGAACAAATTTTATTTTCATTTCTATTTAATATTTTTTTATTTAGTAGGAATACTAACCCATCTCGGGGTAGTTTACACTATTTAGCTATTAAGTTACTTGGAGGCCAAGCCCATTGGCTCAAATAAAAATCCTGTATTCCCCTCCTTCCGCAGTAGCTAATACTTAAATTATGTTGAGAATGGAATTTAATGAGTAACTATTGTTTTTTTTTGGTTTTGAAGTCTTCTGTTGACGTAGTTTCTATACATCATATTCTTTCAAACAAATAGTCTTATTTGGTATTTCTCTCGGCTTCCGTTTCCCAACTTGTAATCCTGCTAACTGTTGGTTGGTCCACTAAACCAGTCACAATCGTCAAGCATGAATGTCCTTGGTATCAGAGCCGATCACTTAATGCAGTAATATATTTATGCATTGTTTGATGGTTTCTCTCTCCTCAACGGGGGAGCCCCTTATGACCAAAAGTTCAGGGTTTACTCCTTTCCCCTCATCCCAGGAGATTAGAACAGAATTCCACCTCTCCAATAGAATGATAAATATAATATTGTTCATTATAATACAGAAAGTTGTAATGTTGGAAAAATATAATTTATCCTGAGGGGGGAGGTGGCGAGTATTGAAAAATTAAATTTAGTTTTGATTTTGTGTTTTTGTTCAACAAACCTTTCCTCTATGTACTTGGGGATCCCTCTAGGTTCTTCTTTCTTCATGGATAATGCAGTGTGGAGCCTAGTTATTGAGGATTCTGAGAGATTAGATTTGGGAAAAGCAATACTGGTCAAAAGGAGGTAGACATACGACCATTAAAAGTACGATCGCTTGAGTTTGCCAACCTACTTTATGACTCTGTTGGTCATTCCAGTCACTTAAGTCATAATTCTTGTAAATCGTCATTCAAGACTTCTATTGTGTGGAATGGTGTTTCGAGGAAGGAAAAAACACATGGGGGCTTGGTCTCGAAGGGTTGGAAGCTCATGAGAAAGCTGGAATATGCTAGAACCATATTAAAAGTTTGTAATAAAGAAGGGGTTTGAGACATCATATTGGAAAAGGGCAATGATTCAGAGAGATGAAGGAACTGGAGAAGAATTAAGAAGAGAAATAAATAATCTTGAAAACGATTTTGAGGATTTAATTTTGGAAGAAGAAATTTTTGTGAATAAAAAATGTGATTCAAGGTAATTATATTGGAAACTATTTCATAGAAAATGCAAGTGGTGGGAAAATTACCAAACTTATCTAAATTGAAGGTAGAAGAGAAAAGGGGGGGGGGGGATTGGAAAATAAGAAAGATGTTTTAGAGAGGTGATTGAGTTTTTTTGACAATCTTTATTGTAAGAAAGAAGTGGGAGCTTCTTGGGCCATGTTACCAGATACTCCCCTCGTCCGGAGTACCGCTCTCTCAAAATTTTGTGTTTCACGTGTTTGAAAGAGTAGAAGAAATAACGAAGAAGGGAAAGAAAAAATTATGTATGTTACAAAGTTCTCTTGATTGCTCCACCCCGAGCATATCTACAATAACCTAGGTACTACAATACTATGTGCTGAAGAAATTGTGAAAAAAATTGAGAAGTGGAAAAGGAAAGCTGACTATTGGTTAAGCAAGCCTTGGGGATATTTGGATGGGATTATGTCGGTTGTCGAGGGCAAAGACTACGTACGGAAATAAAGAGTGGCGAAGTGGCTTTTTGTTGCAAGTCCGAGTATGAGGTTGTAGAACATGATTGCCAGATATTCGGGTGGAATCTGTGTGGCCATCACCGACGTTATCGATGTAATACATGCCGAGTATGATTACGAAGCGGATTTAGAAGTTGAATAAGATCCTGCGAAATTTTTTCTCGGGGCTACAGTCCCGAACCCCGCTAGCTGTGGTAAGAGTTAAGTAATTTTCTATTGATATCTTCAATATTTTTATCGAAGATGGTTGGATTACTCATACCAAATTTAGAGGTTAGATTGTTGAGGTATTTACTATCAGAGCCTTCTCCTTTGTTTTTAGGGAAGATGAGGGTGGACACTCCATTAGTGACTAATTTTATATTTTTGTGGAGGTTACTCTGTGACACGTACTCATGTCATTGTGTTGATGACTTATTCCCAATTTTGGAGAGTGAAGAAGGCCTCTTTGGGTAAATATTATGAAAATTCATATGGTAGTGATGAATTAATTTTCCAACCTGATGTCGATCCATTTTGGGATGAGGTTGAGACCTGTATTGAGTTCATGGATCGGCGTCTGTGACTTACCAAAGTTTGTGGTGTGTGATCTGTGCCACACGTTGTATGACCGACCTACTTCAGGAATGTGTGTGTGCAAACCTCCTAGTGGCAAGTTTTGAGAAGAGTTTGTGTTTCCCGACATTGAATTATTTTTGGGAGAGCTTGTTCTTACTTTTTAGCAAGTGGATATAAGGAAAAGTTTCGTGGAAGGCTTCCTCTTCAACTTTCAAGAGAGGGAGTATGTTGGTTGTGATCATCTTGCTCTTTTGATGCAATTCAATATTCCTGTGTAGGAGGACGAGCTTTTCCCAGAGGGAGAGAGTGACATGAATAGTGAGCGGCCCCTTAGTGGAGAGAAATAATTGATTTTTAAATATTTATTAATTTTCAGGTTGAATTTAGGATTTATCTTTTAATAATGTTAGGTCATCTAGGATTATCTACTAGTTATTCGATAGATGATGACTCTAATTGTTTAGCCTATAAATAAGGCCATTGGCAACGTTCTGTAATCAACTTTTTACTTTGAATATTGATTATTGAAGTTGAAAGGAATTTCATTTGATTGTTATATGAGTTTGTGTTTGTGAACACTTCCATGAGTTTATGTTCTCAGCCATCCTTTTGATGAGCGAGGTACTTTGGGCAGAAGATAGTATATCAGTTTGCCAAGGGCCGCACAAGATGCATTTCCTTGGAGCAGAAGGTAGCAAGTGTTTATTTAGGGCTGCATTGGTACTCATGGTCGGTTACAATTGGAGTTGGACCCACGGGACTCTCGATGCTCGAGGCTATTGTCATTTTTATTATTTCCTTGTTGCAAGTTGATGCATTCATTTTGCACATCATCCATGCATCAATCTGAGAGAGAGAGAGAGAGAGAGAGAGGTTCTCTAGTGGACGAAAAGAATTGACTTTTTAATGGACCTTAACAAAAAACACATAATAACACATTGATTTTAATTTCTATAGTGTAATTGGTCCGCGCCAGAGGCACCCGAGACCCCACCTTCACCCCACTAACCTCCCTACCCCCCCCACCCCCCCAACCACCATCATCACCATTGCAGCCCTTATGACAGCAGGGCTGCCATGGGGGGGGGGGGGGGGGGGGGGGGGGAGAGGAGGGTAGGGAGGGTAATGGGGTGAAGGTGGGATCTCGGGTGCCGTTGGCGCGGACCAATTACACTATAGGAATTAAAATTAATGTGTTTTTGGTTGAGGTCCATTAAAAAGTTCATTATTTTGGTCCACTAGAGAACATCTCCCTATATATATATATATATATATATATATATATATAGAGAGAGAGAGAGAGAGAGAGCGGTTTTCATGCATACCCCAGTTTGCATACCGCTGGCGCGGACCAATTTTGATAAAATAGTAAAAAAAATATTTTTGATGTAATTTTTTTTAATAGTTTCTAAACATTTCAATAGGACCATAAAAAAAAATTCAACTCAAAATGAATTTTTTTGCTATTTTAAAAAAATCGGTCAAACTTTGTCACTTTTTATCAACTTAAAAACTGACAAAGTTTGACCGATTAAGAGTTGTGGAGAGAGCGGCCCCTTAGTGGAGAGAGAGACACCTTACTATGATTAAGAGTTGTGGTCTACACGTCAATATAGTTAGGAGTATTGTGGGCAGCTTCTGTTACTATGTGTTAGTGAAGCATTATTTATGCATTTTAGTATTTTACTCTATTGAGGGTATTTTTGTACTCATCTACCATGATGTAATCTCTAAATGAATGTCATGTATATGAGCTAGTGGTGTTTGATTCTATAGCATACACACTATTCCTAGAATATCCATTGTTTTTCGTGTTCGTCTCTTTTTCTCATATTTCTTTGTTCTCTACACAGCTATATTTAAACATATAGAATTACACCTTTTGACGCTAAAAGTTTTATTTCAGATAAAATCAAGCCATCTGATGTTGGTCTGGAGCAGGAGGCACAGTTAGTACGCGGGTGGACAGGTTTGGCAAATGAGCAAAATGGCCATAGATCACTGCCACCAATCAAATACATTCATATATACGAATGTGACAGCTTCACTGTAAGTGAATCACGTAAGGTTTATCTGTTTTCTATTGATTTTTTTTGGGATTTTGTTATTACCCCCTTGTAACCATGCCAAATTTTAGATACTCAATTAGTTTCATAATTATTAGACTTGCTCCCCCCCGGGGGGATGGGGGGTAGTTAAGTCGAATGATTATTAAAGATTATTTTTGACATTACCTCATGTTGATAATGCAATATTTGAGATACCCTCCTACAATATATGTGTGTATATATATAGAGGCAGACTCCCACACATACCGCCGTGTGGACCTATTTTTTTAAAATATAAAAGAAATTATTTATGATTTTTTTTGTGGAATGTTTAAACATTTCAGGGAAGCCCACAAAAAAAATCAGGTGAAAATAATTCTCTTACTATTTTAAAAAAATTGGTCAAAATATGTATAAGTTTTAAGCCGTTTAAAATTGACAAATTTTGACCTATTTTTTAAATACATCACAAAAAATCGACTCATTTTTTTTTTTTACTATTTACAAAAAATAGGTCCACATGTGAGATCCTCATTTAAGGACCTGAGCCTGAGCCTGAGCCTGTCTATATATTGGGTGGGGTGGTGGTAAGTTTAATGATTTTTGAAACGGGTATCTCAAATTTCACTTTATTGATGGGGTAATTAAAAAATTCCATTTATTTGTGTATAACCTGTTAGGGCCAAATAAACTTTATATTTGGGAAACTTGGAAATCTATGACTGACCAATTGGTTTTTAAATTTCTGTGCAGATGGGGATATTTTGCATGCCAGCTTCCTCTATCATTCCTCTTCATAATCATCCTGGAATGACTGTGTTGAGCAAGCTTTTATATGGCTCATTACAAATAAAATCGTATGATTGGCATGATGTACCTGGACCTTCTGATCACTCGCAAGGTATGCTCTTTTTGGCTGATTATTTATTTAATCTCTATTCTACCTGAAAATGAATGCAGACCTAGAACTGGACGATGTTTCTAACGTGTTTCTTGCATCAGTGGCGCTCTTTGCATGTGTTAGCTTTTGTGGCAGCTAACTAACGATCTGGCCAAGTTCTGTCTTGTCCATATTTGCTGGCTGATATAATTCTATGTGTAATCAGTGGCTGAGCCTGGAAATTTTTTGGATGGGGCACTCAAAAAACTTGTGAGCACACGCTTTTTACAATATATGCTGGGGTACAGGGAGGAAACCCTGAGTCAAATTTTTGGGGTTATTTTTCTAATTATTCCAAAATATTTCATCAAATATAATTGACTCAATTAATATCATGACAAAAATTTCTATCAAGGAAAACGGTGGGATTCAAGAAGGTTATCTTTGAGAAAAAGGGCCACAATATCTCAAATTTTAATATATTAGCAAATATTTAAAAATCACAAGTCACAAAAAAAATGTGTAAATATAACGTACAAGTATATGTTATGGTGTTTATATGTTTTCAGGTTAAAAAAGTAATAAATAATTCCATGCTACTTTGGCTATTATTTATCTGATTAGTTTTCTTTCTATTATTGGCATCCGTATAGAAAGAATACATGTAAAAGATGGATAGTGTGTGAAATGGGATTATTAATGTAAGCTGAACAACCCATCTTATCAATGTATAAATCTTCATTTTTTTAATCAATTCTGGGTGGGGCACTGTCCACCCCAAGTACACTGTGGCTCCACCACTGCGTGTAATCATCTCAACTGCTTCACATAGCATTAACTGCAGGTGCTCTGTAGAGGATTATTATTTAAATTATTGGTGCAAAAAGTGGAGTGTGATGATAAGATTATCGCATTTGTGGAATTAGGGATTCGGTTAAAAACAGTGTCAGAATATAGTGCACTCGAGATTGTATATATGAGTTGTTTCCAACTTTCCATTCACATTTTTAGTGGTGGAATTAAACAAGCAATAACAACTCTGTTTCCGGTGATGGCTAAGCTAACATGAGACAACAAAACTTCATTAGCTTTTCTGTGTTTAAAACAAATTCTAAGTGATTACTCTTTAAAGCGGTATCAGTTAAAGCTTGTTGAAAATCCTACAGTTCTTTCACATTTCTATGTTTAAAACAAATTTGGAGTGGTTACTCTTTAAAGTGGTATTAGTTCAAGCTTGGTGAAAATCCTACAATTTTTTTTCTGCTTTCCTGAAGATATAATTTGGTTTTTTATTTTTTTTCCTTCGAGACTTGCACATCAAGTCAGTTTGGATATTAAAGTCGGATCGATGTATGTTCCTTTTCACTATATTGGCCCAATTAATATATCCGTACTTCGATTGTATTGATGTGGACTTGTTTGATTGTAATTGCTTGGATAGGAAGTATCATTCAATAATCTTTCTTATTGTGCATGAGTGCAAGATAGTACGTTAAGACTAAAAAAGTGTCCATGTTTGGGATGTGTCAGTTCATTTATACTTCTTTGTAAGGATGGTTCGAGGCGTTGTTCCGTTGAGTCAAAATGTTATCCTTCCAATTAAATGATGTTGGTCTCGTGGCTTTTTACTTCACAAAAGTCTCGATGCATAACTAGGTAAAGCAAACAACTCTTGTGAACATGCTTATGTTTTAGCATTTATGATGGTCTCATGGAAATTCCATGCTCCAATGAGGATAGCGAAGCTTCTTGTGTAAATGATAATAAATTGTGGTTTCGAGACCAAATTATGATTCAATGAAATTTTCTTTTGCTGAAATTTTGGACCCAAAAATGATCTTTTATTGGGTTCCACGAATTGACCTAATTACTCCCCACCTTCCCTCCCCATCTTTGCACTCAACAATATTAAAAGACATTGAAGCCGGGGGTGATGGGATGAACCTGGAGCAACAGTAAGGTTGCCCCATCGTGACCTGAAGGCCACGGGTTCGAGTCGCGAAAACAGCCTCTCTGCATATGCAGGGGTAAGGCTGTGTACATCTAACCCCCAGTACTCGCAGTGGCAGGAGCCTCCTCGTGCAGTGGGTTTGCCCTTTATATTGAATCTGGGGGTGAGGCTGGCGGTTGAGCATTTGGAGTCAAATATTATAGCCTGCTCGAAAAGTTTCTTATTGGTGGAAATTTTTTAGACCTGTAATTGTAAAATTGTAGGGCTGTATAGTTTAGTGTTTTAATTATACAAGGTGAACCATTAGGGCTAGCCTAGTGGCTAGAGCTCACCCTCATGTAGGAGGTTGTTAATATTACATTTTCACCTTTTTTCCTCAAAATAATTACAACTTTCCCCACAAATCTTTCCTTCCCACAATGTTGAGATGGGAAATTTTCAGCCTAAAATTTACCTCGTTTTTGCCCCTGATTGAAATAAAACCATTTTTGATAAATGACAGAAGAAGAATTTATACCAATGTTCAACACCCACCACTGTCGCTACCACCCATCCACGGGGTGGGGGTTTGGGGTCTCTGAACGAACCATCATCATCACCACCTCGGGAGCCTTTAATTGGACCTTGAATTTGCATGATGAAGGATTCCAATTGTGCCTGCCTTGAATTTCTATTCCAATAGCCTTGGTTTTATACTTGTATCCCTTTTAGTGAAGAATATAAAAAATTTGTATGCCTCTCAAGTGGAACCTATCGATTTTCTTACTCCCCCAAAATTCATATAAACAGTGATGATACTGATATCATACAATGGATTTATTCGGGGTATAGGTCTTGCACAAGTGTAATAAGATAGTAATTGACAAGCAATTTAACAGAAGATATGATAGAAATCAGAGACGGACACGAGTATTTAAGTGGTTCCGGGGGGGGGGGGGGGGGGTAGGGGGTGCGCAGTGCCTCCCCAACATGTGTCCCATGCCCAGCTGAGGTCGTGGCCTATGAGAGAGTGCCAGCTGTGTGTACATAAATTGAGGTCATAGCATATTCTCCCATGTGGGTCGTTGATCTTCAATAATGTTTTTACGTAGATATGACTGAATTGCTTTTGCCATGCTTTCCACACCTGTTAAAACGTATCGGAGATAGAATGTCTCGACCTAGTCGAGACTGTAGGATCCTTGCTCCATGCTGGAAGCCGGGACAAGTCAGGGTGGTCGTCTGTAACCGTTGCACCCATCTTAGATTTGAGGTTGCTGTCCTGTAATACTAGCGTCGTCTGAGGCCGACACCCATGTTGATATGAGTGAGGTTGGTCTCTCAGTGAGACGAGACTAGGGAGTTTATAGGGAGCCGAGGTGTTATCTGGACGAGGCCACTGTGGGAGAAGACCATTGGTGCGATCAGTTACCTGGGTGACACATGGATGAGACTATACTTATGTATATCAAGTAGCATTATTAACCTTACTTCTTCCAACAAAGAATCAACATGCAACAAACTCAAGTTAATACATATAGGAATTGGAAAACTAATATACGTGACTACGGGAGGGTGGTGAGATGGGTACTAATAGGTAGCTATGAACTATGTTTCCTCGTGGACGGAGTGAGGCATAACCTACTTCCAAGGAGAGTATAATAATTATGAAGTAACATAACCGGAGAGTACGTGGAGGGGAAGGCTGAAGATACAAAACTGTAGCACACGAGTAAATAACAGGTATGAGGGTACCTCTAGAGACCTGAAGTGGGAGTTGTCAATGGACGATGGTTTCCTGAATTGTTTTTTCTTTTTCTTGCTCGTGCTGTTCTTCTCATCAGGTGATGAGTATATGTTTATATAGGCTAAAGAGCATTCATCTCCAAGATCATTGAAAACCAATGACCAATCTGGTTATTTTGAGCATGTCCACTCAAGGGGACCAAAAAGGGTGGACCTGGACTGATGCTGCGCTGGAGGTCAGTACGTGAGGTACAAGTTCGTGGGGGAGCAAATCAGTAAATTTGGTAGATAAACTAGACGAGTCGCAGGTCAACTGTGTAGGCAACTATACGAATACGACTGGGTTTACCTATCGGCACCTGGTGGCTACTAAGGCGGGTTCTTAGTGGTGCTTCCCTCTCATTGTCCTAGAGTGGCCAGACTCATGACTTGGCAGAACGTTGTCTCCTAACCATCCAATCCACACACCATTTTGCTTCTCAATGGGTTACCAGCCAGGCATAGTGGGCCCTTGATCCTGCTGTCCGGGCTGACTTGGTCATAGCTGAGTCAGTTCCATGGAGTCAATTGGGCTGAGCTGTAAAAGTGTGTTCCCCACAAAGTGCCCTAAATATATACAAGTATTAACATATGAAGTATTAATTCAGTTTATTGTAAAAGGAAACATATGCAACAACCTCGGCTCTGTACTTCCAAAAAAATTCACATATCAAGTCTTCGTAAAAATTCAACTTACAGTTGTAAATGGACATAGATGTACTTGAATGGTAAATAAATTTCATACCAAAAGCTTCAAAGATTTCATTTAGATTATTGCTGTAGAGGAGGCCTCAGACTCCAATTTAAAAAGGAAGAGTGCGCATTGGTTTGGACCCTTATGTGATGCAGACTGTCACTGCAATCATGAGTGGGTCCAGTGCATGGCCTCCAAATGGTGGTTATGGGTGGTAGTCTGTGTTTTGTGCTGGTGGAGTATGAGAGGGCAATGGTGATGGTGATGGTGTGATCTTGGGTATTGTTGGTTCATTTATAATTTCAAATGTTCCCTTCATCTCAAATTATAGTCAATAGCTGACTTTCAATTATTTTATAAAAAGTCTACTTGCATATAATCAATGGCTTAAATCAAATCTTATACAATATCATGAGATTTTGCAAATTGATTTGCAAAACTCGACTCTTAATTTGAGGCTTCCCAAAACATATATGGGTAAGACACTTTCATTCGGTGAGTAGGTAGATGGACAAGACTCGGGGTGCTGAGTTGCTGCTTCTTTCATGTCGATTCGTATAGGTTGTTTTTCTGATGAGTTCAGATATTAATATTTGTAGGTATCTGTTGCTTGACTGTCTTGCTTGGCTAGATTAGTTCAAGCAGATCATGTATTATAGAGTATGTTGTAAATTCATTTTAATGTACAAATAATCTTGATTGTTTGTATAATTCATAATTCTCTACAATAATAAAATCAATAAATCCTAACCAGGGCTCAACTGTTGTCAGGTTTGGTTTTATAGATAATATCTATTGTCCTTTTACTTTCTGCATTTTTTAATTGTCTATTTGTCTTTTGTATACCTATTTGAAGTCTTTCCCCATCTTCTTGATGTGCCTTTTTTAATTCAAAATTATCTGTTTATTTTATTTTCTTTTTCATTCCATATTTCATCACAAGTAGTGAATGGCTTTCTTCAGCAGCAAGACCTGCAAGACTTGTTAAAGACTGTGAGATGACTGCGCCCTGTGGGACCACAATACTCTATCCAACTAGTGGAGGAAACATCCATTATTTCAAAGCTACTACTCCTTGTGCTATTTTTGACATCCTATCTCCACCTTACTCTTCCGAAGATGGTCGGCACTGCACTTATTTTCGGAGGACTTCGAGAGATGATCTATCTGGTAATTAAACTGGATTCTACACTACCGTTATTTTTACTTTTCGTAATTATCATCTCTTCATCTTTGTTATAATTAGTAGTATATTATTGTTAGGAAAAAAAAATACTTGCACCCTTTTATAAATTGAAGAAGGATAACCTTATCACCACCACCACCACCACTATTATTATTATTATTATTATTATTGAATGAAGGTAATCTTGAAGTAGATGGTGTGACTATCTCTGGAGTTGCATGGTTAGAAGAATATCAACTACCTGACGATTTTGTGATTCAGAGAAGACAGTACAAGGGTCGTGTTATCAAACCTTGAGGATTCTTTTTTCTGGAGTATCCCATGCATTCAAATGAAGCAAACGTTGATTCGAGTAGTGTTGAGGTGAGTTCTAGTAGTGGGTGTCTACGCAGTATGACAACAGTTATTTTTATTGGCAGTGTAAGTTAGGCATTTGACTTGTACATAATCATATACCATGGAGTTCTTTTAATTTAATGACCTCACTCAGCTGCTGGAATTTGCGAGTTCTCATGCTCAATACTGTTCTCACCAGAACTCGTTTGATTATTACCTCAAGTAGATGAGGCTTGTTTTGATATATTATTTTACAGATTGAGTTATAAATTAAACTGCAAAGTCATTTAATGTAAACTCAATTTTGCAGTTTTATATTCAATTCATAATCTGCTGAAGTTAACATTTCAAATGGAATTAAAATATTGTCCCGTGGGTATTCATGTATTCTAGAATAGCTGTGCTCTTGTTTTTATTCCTTGGCTATTCAAGCATTTAAAGTTGATATGTCATGATAATCGCAAGGTTTACTTGTATCATCTCCCGCTCTCCCTATTTGGATGCCTAAATTACGTCTTCAGGAATACTCGGTGGTTTAATCAAAGCTTAATTGTATAAGTACTGGATTTAGTGTTAGAATATTTTTTGAAGTATAAATCTAACTGCACCTATATTTTCTTTGACCTCACGCTTATTAAACATTTTTAATGTTACTCCACAAAATAGTTTAAGAGACTAACATATTTTTCAAAATAACTTTAATCTCATCCCATCTGAAATCCTCTCCTCTCACTTGCAATGCATCAGACCCACCTATATATGTATCTGTTGGTTGCAGCCTCCCTCGACCTCCCTCTGATAAATTTTAGCGCAAAGCCCTAACCTTTATCACCTTCATTCATGGAGAATGGAGATCCTTTGCCGCTCTTCTGCTCTCCCCCCAAACCATCATGTTTGACGTGCATACAGATATAAAGGGCATCATTCCCATTGAAATCAATCCGGCAAAGTGGAAATCAGTGAACCTGTGCCTTTTTTTTAAGAGGTACTTGTGGATAATTTGAGGAGAGAAACCTTGTGTGTGTGTCTGTATATATATATTTTTTTCAATTTTTTTTTCTGAGTAGGGTAGGTGTGGAGATTGCATATCATCTTCTTCTGTTTTCAATGCTAGAGATATGTGGAACATGTTTATTGTTTTTCGTATAATGTGAGTTATGCTGGTTAAGAGCACCTCCAAGGCAAATGTAAATTGGTTCTTATGTGGTTGTGAAAATTAGACGATGTGTATCGTATGAGGAATAAAAAATTATATGTAGATATTGTAAATAAAAAACATCTCTAATTTAAATGTCTAAAAGTAAACTTGAGTGACACGTACATACTTGATTTATTATGTAAATTGTAGAGAGTAAAAATGACAAGGTGGGGAGATAAATATTTTGTTCGGTTACTTTTGCTCTTCACAATATGGAAGTTACATTTCATATGAAAGGTGAACCCGAGTTCCAGTTTATAGGAGAAAGAAACGTTGTTCCTAATTATCTTATCTCAATAATTAAGAGCAGAAAGTTATTGAATAAAGGTTGTACAAGGTATTTAGCTTATGTTGTTGGTTCTAGTAAGGAGGCTCTTAAAGTTGAAGATATACCAGTAGTTAGAGAATTTTCTGATGTCTTTCCAGAGGAATTGCCAGGCTTGCCACCTGATAGGGAAGTAGAGTGCAATTACAAGATCTGATAAGCAGAGGTTTTATTCGGTCTAGTGTTTCACCATGGGGAGCCCCAATGTTATTTGTGAAAAATAACGATGGGACAATGCGATTATGTATTGATTATCGATAATTAAATAAGGTGACCATTAGAAAAAAGTACCTTCTACCTCGTATCGATGACTTATTTAATCAATTACAAGGGGCCATAGTATTTTCAAAGATTGATTTGAGATCGGGTTACCACCAATTGAAAGTAAAGGATAGTGATATTTTCAACATATTTTTTTGGACTCGATATGGGCACTATGAGTTTTTGGTAAAGCCATTTGGATTAACTAATGTTCCAACAGTTTTTATGGATTTGATGAACCTGGTATTCCACCATTTCATTGATTCATTTGTGATTGTATTCATAGACGATGTGTTGATTTACTCGCGTAGCATGGAGGAATATGAGAAACATTTGAGACTGGTATTACAGATTTTGAGAGAAAAGAAATTATTTGCTAAATTCAGCAAGTGTGAGTTTTGGTTGAATGAAATTGTGTTTTTAGGGCATGTTGTCTCAGGAAATGGGATATATGTTGATCCAAAGAATGTGGAACGAATCGTTGAATGGGAAAGTCCTAAGAATGTAACAAAAATTAGGAGTTTCCTAGGATTGGCAGGTTACTATCGCAGATTCATTAAGGGATTTTCAGCAATAGCATTACCATGGACAAAATTGACCCGTAAAGAAGGAAAGTTGGTGTGGGATGAAGAATGCAAGAGGAGTTTTAAAGAATTAAATAAGTGGTTGGTTTCATCTCCTATACTTACTATTCTGTGTGGGAATGAGTGTTTCGTAATCTATACAGACGCTTCATTTAAGGGGTTAGGATGCGTTCTTATGCAAAATGGTAAGGTAATAGCATATGCTTCTAAATAATTAAAGACACATGAATGAAACTACCCTACGCATAATTTGGAGCTCGCAACCATTGTTTTTGCTTTGAAGTTATGGCGACATTACTTGTATGGAGAAACTTGTGAGATATATACGGATCATCAAAGCTTGAAATACTTGTTTACACAAAAAGAACTGAATTTGAGACATAGACGTTGGATAGAGCTGATTAAAGACTATGACTGTACCATTCATTATCATCCTGGGAAGGACAATGTAGTAGTAGACGCTTTGAGTCTAAAATCATCAGGTATTTTAAGTTGCATATAGTGTGCACGTGTTGGAAATATTCTTGACTTGGCATCGATGGGGGTTGAATTAAGTTTTTCAAAAAAGGGAGGATTATTAGAACATGTTATGGTGAGACCTTTATTGGCAGAATGCATACGAAATTTGCAGGTCAGTGATCATTCCTTGAGAAGAAGAAACAGGAAGTCCTGGATGGTAAAGAGAGTGACTTTGAGATTAAGAATAATGAATCGTTGTGTTATAAAAATAGGATTTGTGTACCGAATGATATATCCTTAAAGAAGGATATATTAGAATAAGCACATAGTTCTATTTATTCTATGCATCTTGGAGGTACCAAAATGTATAGAGATTTGAAAGAGTATTACTGGTGGAATAATATGAAATGTGAGATTGTAGAATTTGTATCTAAATGTTTAGTATGCCAACAAGTGAAGGTGGATCATCAGAAGCCAACATGATTATTGCAGTCATTGCCTATTCCAGAACGGAAGTGGGAACATATAACTATGGACTTTGTTATAGGATTACCACGATCACCAAATGGGCATGATTCTATTTGGGTGATTGTAGACCGATTGACAAAGTCAGCTCATTTTCTTCCAGTTACGACGACCTACTTTGTTAACAAGTATGCACATATGTACGTTGATGAGATTATCCATTTACATGGGGCACCAGTGTCAATAGTATCATATAGAGATACAATGTTCACTTCTAAGTTTTGGCCTTGTTTACAGAATGCCCTGGGCACAAGTTTGAAGTTCATTACTTCATTTCATCCATAAACCGATCGGTAATCAGAAAGTACGATTCAAATATTAGAAGACATGTTCCGAGACTGTGTATTTGACTTCAAAGGTAGCTGGGATGATCATTTTCCATTGATGGAATTTGCGTATAATAATAGGTATCAGTCCACCATTGGTATGGCTCCTTATGAAGATTTATATGGGAGGATATGTAGAATGCCATTATATTGTGATGAAGTAGGTGAAAGGAAAATCTTGGGTCCTAAATTGATAGATATGACAACCGAAAAGATTAAAATGCTTCGGGAACGGATAAAGATAGCATAAAGCAGTCAAAAATTTTATGCAGATAAGAGGAAATATCCATTAGAATTTCAAAAGGGAGATTTTGTATTCCTACTTATTTCACCGTGGAAAGGCATCATGAGATTTGGAACAAAGGGGAAACTAAGTCCAAGATACATTGGACCATATGGAGTGTTGGAAAGAATTGGGACCCTGGCATAGAGATTAGCATTACCTCCAGAATTTTTGCGTTTAAATTATGTGTTTCATGTATCGATGCTGCATAAGTAGTTGGTAAATCCATCACATCAATTGAAAAATCAACCTATTGAACTGAAGGAAGACTTGTCGTACATCGAGGAACCGGTGGAAATTCTTGATTGTAAGGAGCAAGTATTAAGGAATAAAGTTATTCCCTTAGTTAAAGTTATGTGGATGAGCCATGTAATTAAATAAGAAACTTGGGAAATGGAGGATAGCATGAAGAAACAGTATCCCCATTTGTTTGGTAAGTGAAATTCATATTAAATTTCGGGGACAGAATTATCTAGGGGGAAGTTGTGACAACCCGGATATAATTATGATAAATTACATTTAAATCATGCTTACCTTATGTGATATGAATAATGTGTTATTATTATATCTAATGTTAAGTGCTTATGTTTAGTTTGATCCTACTTTGATAAATCATGAAATGTCGAATTAGTTATAAATACAAGATTTTGTTGTTTTCGGTAGAAATGTTCCTGTTGGAGACTACTTTTGACCCTCATAATATAACAATTAACTTGAGGTGAAAACTAGATAGTTGTACATATATGAGTTAAGTTTGTAACAGAACAAATGGTGTGTAAAACAGAGGTCCGAGTAAGGAGTTATACCGAATTTACGAACAAAGGGCAAATCTATCCATTCCCTTTAAGTGGTAATTTGTCTTTTAGTAAACCACATGGTTTAATTTGATTGGTTAGAATGGAGGGATGAATTTTCCGACTTAAACCTCTCCATATAACCTATTGATTCAGAAAATTTAACCCTAGGTTCAGTTTTGGAGAGTTTTTGCTTGAGGGAAGAGAAAGTAGAAGTGTAAGGAAGAAAGAACTATAAGAAAAGCTAGGAAAAATTCCAAGAAAATCCCTAAGGTGTTTTCAAGGTATAAATATGTGTTAATATTGTTTTAATATTGTATTACACTTATTTCAAAGTATATAAATCATGAATTGATGATTAAAATTCCATGCTCCTTTGTGAGAATAAGTATTTGTTCATATGTGAGATAAGTGGTGTATGTAGCCCGTATTGCTTGTTATTGAAATCCCTTGTATTCAAACTTGCATATATTTCTGTGTACTTACTGGAATTGAGAAATTCCAATTTAATATGAAACTATACTCATATATTCATATCATATACGAATATTAGAATTTAAATCCTTATGGTTAGGCCTTAGTGATAGTTACAAATTGGTACATAGTTACTGTTTGTATATTTCATTTCGATATGCCCTGAGTTTGGTAAAGCTTTTGACATAGCAAATGAACTCTAAAAATTATGAAACTTTAATTAGGTATTATTAATTATGTATATTAAAAATGGGTATAATATCATGGAAATTTCTGATGTATAAAAATTATGAAAATTCTTGGAAGTTGAAGGAATAATAGATGAGCTTGCAGGGCAGATTTATTATGTTGTAAAGAAATGGTTATAAGGGATGAAAGGATTGTGAATCTAAATTTGTTTTGTGAAATAAAATATGAAAATATTTAGAATAGAGTATTTCAAAACTGATATTTACAGGGCTAACACAAAATTCAAGGCAACGCTGTTCATTCATATGAAAATCCAAGTTGTTCAAACGAAGACGTACGTTTCATTCGAACGAGATGCAGGACAAATTCGTTCGAACACCTATTTATCGAACTTCTAAATAGAAACCTCTGCCTCGTAAAACTCACTTCGTATGAAATATGTTAAAATGACATTCTAACGATACTATCATTCTTGTTAGAACGAGATTGATTCTCGTTTGAGCGTGACAAAGAATAATTTTTTATTTTTAAAATCCTTTTGAAAAAAATAGCCTCGATTTTATAAAAACTAACATCCCAAATATGATTTATAAATTTTATGGTCACCCAGAGTTTTATACCTTCACGAGTCGCAGGGGTGTCTTTGATCTTGGAGATGTCGGAGTTCGGTTCGATGAGTCGAGTTGTAACGGGATACGCTAAAATATAAAATAAAGCCTAAGCTACGAGCAATTATAAATATTTTCTCTTATAAATCTCTCTCTTTGGTTATTCTGGTACAAAATAAAACTGAAACCCAAATTATAATAAAACCCCTCTATGACAATAATTCCTAATGCCCTTTGAAACCTTAGAAATGGAACGACATAAATAAAACCTTGTCTTCAAACTGAACTTGATCTTCCCTTGAGTAAATTTATCTTCATCTTGTGTAGTCCATGAATTTATAATCAACGCGGAAGAAACCTACGAACATGAAACAAAGAGATATCGAGACACAAATAAATTTTAAATAGAAAAATAATATAAAACTCCCCCTTAATTTGTTCTCCCCCTTTTTGACCGTAATAGACAAAGGTGTAGAAACTAATCGTGACTTATAAAGCGTTACATCAATAAGTTAGATTTCATCACAAAGATATGTAAATAACGCACATGTAATGATAATCTCAAAAGGCATAATAAGTAGGAAATTCTGAGAAAAGATGCCTTTATTTTTGAAAATTTGTATTTTCTGAAGTATAAAGTATAAAATGTACAAATACAACACACCATAGAATAACACTTAAATATTCAAATCGTGAATGCATAATGAAATTGTGTGAACATTTTCCATATGGAAATCAACATTAACAATCATAACAAGTGTGCACGAAGTCATGAGACACTTTTAAAGAAAGAACTCAAAGTTTACCTTAGGTGTAATAAAAGTGAAGTCATATGAAATTGACTCAACTAAATCAACATGTCACGAACAAAAATGATTCTCACACCAATAACACCAAACTATTTAATGTTTTTCAAAAAAGCCCGTTGTGTAAACCAATTGATCTTAGACCTTAACTCCCTCAAAATCTCTAATATATTATGAATTCACTCTCAATTATTTTGAAGAAATCATAGTTCTCATATATAGTGAAACATCAATGAATCTAAATAAAATTGGCTGTGCACTTAAATTTTTATGTGCTTCTATAATCATTTTGGGCTCTTTTATGCAAATGGAGGCTTTTAACGCGAAGAATATTTTTATCTTTCG
Organism: Sambucus nigra; assembly: GCA_949130495.1. Lineage (NCBI taxonomy): Eukaryota > Viridiplantae > Streptophyta > Magnoliopsida > Dipsacales > Adoxaceae > Sambucus > Sambucus nigra. The sequence goes on along the minus strand of OX422214.1, from coordinate 212,596,194 downwards.
TAGTCCCTTTACATTGCTTAACATATAACATATTTTTCGGAATATAAATGAAATCCAGACAATGGTTCTTACATGCACAACTTATGTCCTTTTACATTTGGTTCGTTATTAAGCAGAATTGAGATGAGAACATCGTATTCAAAAAATGACAAGTATAATGTTCATAAAGTTCGTGCATGTGTGCTGAAGAACCATTTCTTCTTCGGCTTTTACAAAGAGGATTGGTCTAGATAGAACATCACTTTTCTCAAGAGGACTTTCATAACCAAACCCTCTAGTATCTCCATGGTAACGCTGGATAACTATCAATTCCTCAAGGTCAAAGGATTTTATATCACGACTACGACACATTTTAAAAGCAGTTTCACAAACTTCTTTAGATTTTTCAACTTGTAAAAGTGCAGCATTATACTTTTCTTCTAAAGAAATCAAGTTTTCATTTAAAGTTGTAATCTGAAATTTAAAGTCAAGTGACTTTTTTTCAAAACCAATTTTGACATTGTTCATTTCAATTGAATTTTGTTGAATTATCTTATAGTGATTTTCAAGGGACTCACTAAGTAATTTAACCGGATTAGATAATTCTAGTCTATTCTGCAAAGTCCTCACATATAATTCTGCATAATCATCATAAGTAATTTTTTTTCATTATTCTCCGTGTCGGTGTGTGAATTGTTGCAATCTTTAGATTTAGTGTCTCACAAATAAGCACGTTTGGCACCAAATGGAGCAGTTAATTCAAGCATAGAAGGTTGACTAGCTAAAAAATATTTAGCAACATCAATTAAATCAAGTACTTCATCAGATTCATATTCATCTTCGGAATCAGACATTTCAGCTAGATATACATCTCCATAACAGCCGTAAACTTCTCCTAAAAATGCAAGGTAGTTTGATTCAGATTCTGCTTGGTCTTCTTCTGATTTAGAATCATAGGAATCATCCCAATTTTTAGTAATGTTAGCTTTGTGTATCTTAGAATACTTGGAATATGGCTTGGATCTACATTCAGCAATGAAATGACCGAGTTTACCACAATTGTGACAAGCCAATTTTGATTTATCAATTTTACTACTAGAACTCTCATAATCAGACTTTAGTTTAGAATTTCTGTTATGGGGTCGATTGAAATGACTAGACTGATTATTCTCTTGCATACATATTTTAGCAATAAAGTTTTTATGCTTAAAAAGTTTCTTAAATTGGGAAGACATAAGTGCAAGATGATTGTCAATCATATCAATTTCATTTGACTCCTCATAAGATTCATTGTCCGACTCAGATTATTGTTTAACTACCTTATGCTTGTTTTTATTAGGACAAGAAGTTTTGAATGCAACTTTAGAAGAGTTGGTCAGATCAATTTTAGTATAAGAAGTAAGAATCTTTCTAAAAGCTGTTTCAAGTTCCATAGTTCTCAATTTCGAGCTAAGCAATTCTGGTGTGAGGGATGGATCATTCATTTCTTCAATGATATAACATTTATGTTCATACCTAGGGGAAGTGGAACTTAAAATCTTAGCACATACTTCATGATCATTATATTCTACATCATTAGCATGCAGTTGGGTAATAATATCAGTCAAACGCATATAAAAATCATCAAATGGTTCGTTATCTTTCGTAATTAGCATATTGTATTGTTGAACAAGAATTTGAGTTTTACACTTTTTTACCCTAGCATTGCCCTCGTGTGCTACTACTAATGTATCCCAAGCATCTTTGCTAGTAGTGCAGTGACATATACCTTTCAATTCATTTTCACTCACACTCATGAAAATCGCATTTTTGCCCTTATTATTGAAATTGCTTATCTTTTTCTGATCAACACTTAATTCAGAAGTTTTAAGTTTTCTAAAGATAGTACTACCTTCTGCTATAGGAGTAGTGGGGTTCCTATAACCATTTTCAATCAAATCCCACACATCATCTCCTAATGTGCCTTGAATAAATGCAACCACTCTAATTTTCCAGTATGAAAAGTTTGAGCCATTGAAAATAGGAGGTCTAATAAAATTTCCAAGCCTAAGTAATTGACTTGAATAATCCATTGAAAACAAGGTAAAAAAAATTTGACAAAAGTTTTGGAAAATGATCTTTTTAAAGTCTAGCTCTGATACCACTTGAGCGTGCAGCTTATACGATAGACTATAATGCGAAAGTAAAACAATTTACCGAAATAAACTCCAAATACCTACAAGTTATCTATGTTATTCAAGAAGGGACCAATTCAAACTTTTCTTGAATTGCTAACTTTGCTAAAATAGGTTTTAGTTTTTCAAGTCAATTAATAGTCCTAATTATTATCTTGAGTTAACTAGGTGTCAAAACAGATAATATATGATTCAATTAATTAGGTGCGTTTCTAGTATTAAATCTACTTTTTCATATGAGGCGAGATATTGCAAATATGTAAAGTAAAGCACAAGGTGTTTATTTTACGTCGCAAAAACCCTTCCCTGGGAAAAACGACGGACCCCTCTAGGAGTCACCTAATCTACTTCCACTAAAATAATAAAAACAACAGGAACGAGTTACAATCAACAAACACGACAACTAAAGAAGATAGATGTATCTATTACCTCACACGATCAAGACTCCTCCCTAGTTGCTTATTCTGCTCTCTTTATGTCTGTCCTTGTTTGCTATTGCTTTCTACACTTCGCAGATTCTCCCTTTTGCTCTTCTTGTTCAAGATCAGCTCAGTCCCGATTGTGTTCTATTTTCTAATGAAGTATTTGTGTGCGGTGTTCTATCCTAGATGACACACCCACACTTGAATGATACACACCAAATTCAATGAACCATATTATATCTCATATATATCTTTGCAAGTCTTGTATCAACTGAAGTGAAGTCTTCTTGACTTTCAATACAGTTATGAAAATCTTTCTTTTCTTTTCAAATCTTGAACACTAGACTTGTTCAAATATTTACACAAATAAATGTGTATACGTGAATACAACGTGAGTGAATATATGTAAGTGATATGAGATGTAAAAAAGTTCCTAAAAATCACTTAAATCAACCAAGTAATCATATAGAGATATATATCAAGACTGAAAATAGCTTGCAACCGTTTCAAAGAATATTTAGATTAAAACAGGTTTTAATATAATATGTTATCACAATACAACTTAAACAGTTTTATATCAGTTTTGATTATTCACAAATATGTCAAATGCAGTCTTGAATAATGAAGGTTGAGATTTCAAAAATTATTTCAAATAAGATGTCAACTAGTCCGTTATCTCAGAATAGGTTACAAGAAATATATAGGTTTTAGTATCTAAACCTAAAATAAGATGTTCTTTATTATATGACAGATTTCTTGAATCTTTTAAAACAATATGTTTTAAAATTGAATGAATCAGAAACTAAGATTATCAAGACAACCAAACCAGATGTAAGATTCTTCTTATCACATATATAGATCTGAAATAATAGATCAAAACAGAATACAATATTTTTTGAAAATCATATTTAAGACCACAAGTATGTTGTTCATTTGTGTAGTGTTTATATATATAAAACATATTTCAGAAATACACTACAAGAAAGTAGTTCTAATAGATAACAGGTCTAAATGAACAAATAAACCGAGAACAACAATTAGAGATACTCACAGCCAGATTTTTCAAAATGAAAAATCAACACAGAGAGGAGAGGTTTTGAAAAAAACGTCCAAGCTTGAATCCACAAGAAGATTTTGAGACTCAGCAATGGCTTTTGAAAAATACACAAAATATTTATCTCTGAAAATATAGGTGTATAATCTCACTCTCTCTCTAGAATTTTTAGCAGAGCTTCCGCTTAAAAATTATTTTTCTTGGGTGTTTTAAAATGAGTATGAAGGCTGCTATTTATAGATAAAACAAGATTTCTCTGATTGGTGAATAAAGGATTCACAAGGATTGTGCCAAAACATTTTTGATCCATAGATAAAATAAGATCTTGTAGCTGTAGAAGAAACACAAAATACAGTTTTAAAAACATGACACGTGTTATGCCAGCTAGTGTATCAACTGCGTACTGAATACGCTATGAAAAATACCAGCTTTGGTTTTAGCCAAAACCATGGGCGCTGCGGCTACGTCGTTTAGAAAAGTGTAGTCCAACTATAAAGCACTCAAATTAAAACTGTTAGGCCATCTGTAGTGGGAATGCCTAAATTGATTACGTGGAGATGTAATTTTAGATTGTTTTGGATAGATTATTTGGCGAGGTTTTACACTGGAACAATGCAAATTAGGGACGTGGCAGTGTTGGGCGTTAATAATTTTACCGCCCAGATCTGGGCGGCTATCATTTTACCGCCCAACAATGAAAATGAGGGACGTGGCAGTTACCGTTTGGTACTTATATATATATTTTTTTTGTAAATTGAGGTTGGGCGGTTATATGTTTACCGCCCAGAAAATCTGTGCGGTTTTATGTTTAACGCCCAGTCTGGGCGGTTTTGTGTTTAACGCGCAGATCACGTAGGGCCCACTTACACATTGTGTTTCGGGTGTTTACATTTGCATTTCGTCTAACTTTTCTCTCTCCTCCAACTACACGATTATTTACCCACTGTGAGATGTAAATGGGTAGTTTTACACATTTACATCGCCCAGTACAGATGGCCTTATAAATTTTTTAAAATGATACCATTTTAAAGAAGAAAGAATAAACCACCTTTGGTTTAAGAAAATCGTGAGCGGGAAACACAAGGTACAATGTCGGTGGAATACAGCTGTACACCATTTACGGGATGTTACCGTTTGAAAATTAATGACACGACATATGGGGAAAATCGTGTATAGATGTATGGGGAACAAGGGGCTATTCGGTCAAAACGATAAAAGCAAAATTATGGGGAACATGCCAACAACAATAGATAGAGACATGGGGTCAAATCATGTACATAAGTGTATAATAACTAAGGGATTAATAGACCTTCAAAAGCAAAGGCTACAACATATATTATATACCTAAATATCAACTTAGTAACACGCATACATATATACTAAAATAATATACTGTAAGAGCTATATATATATTACTCACGCATATATACACATATATTATAACAAACATATATTACTTACGCATGCAAACATGTTACTGGACTAAAAAAAAAATATAAGACACTTGTACATATTGATAATAGATACCATACAAGAATTAAAACGAGCATTGAAAAAATAATTCTGAAAATTTATTTTTGACATAAATGTTCCATCAAATAACTTTCAAATTAATTTTCAAATTTCCTTTTCAATAATGTGCACACTTAATCAATAGACATTATGAAAGCTTATATGTTGTGTCATGTAGTGCATCCTATGTGACAAAATCCTACGAGCCATAGAGGGTGTGAGAAACAACCTTATGCAATATTGAAGGATTGAGTTAAATGCCGAGATGATGTAGATGGTAGTAGGAGCATGGTGGAGGTAATGACACTCACCCTAATTACATGAATAATTTTGTCAAAATCGAAGTCCAACTAGATGAAGTCCTATATATCTAAAGCACGGAACACAAACCCTATGAATGCTCTATATAGGAACCTTCAAAATTAATGGACTCAATTTTGATGTGGAACCCCAAATAAATGCCTCTTTATTGCTAAGTAAATAATATTGGAAATTGGGATTACAATTTAATCGTGTTAACCTTGAAGAGACCTTAAATTTTGGGTTGAATGCACGGATTTTTGGGTTAGTTTTGGGAGAAAAAGTTGTTATCCGTATGAGCAGATCCGGGTTTGAGAAATTGGTTCTGGAGAGAACTAAAAGAAGAAGGAGAAGCGTGGGTGGAAGAAGGACGTCGTTCAAATGACGTGACATGTCGTTTGAACGACATGTGATTTCACGCGAACAACTGTGCCTGTCGTTTGAGCAACGTTGCAAAATTTTGACACTTTTTCCTCTTTAGTGTTTTACGTCTATTCATTTTATTTTAAACGTTTGGCTTGGGATTTTAATCGGCAGGTGACCCTTTTTTGTCGTTTTACTTGGGAGTTAATTTTGGGCTAAATGTGAATTTGATTAGCGAGATGTTAATTAGAGGTAAATATCTAGGATGTTCGGAGAAGAGTATTAAGGACTATTATTATTAATGGGAGCATTGGGCCTGGGATTATGGTTGTGAGTATTTTGTATGAGTCCACATGAGTGAGTGAAGACGGGCTTGGGAAAAATAAAGAATTAAAAAAAAATACGGATGTGCCACATTAAACAGGGAATATTGCCATTAACTATTTGGGTAAGTAATTATTTTATGGATTATAATTAATAATTTATTAGATGGTAAATTATTAGTTAATGAAATATGGTAAAATTTAGTTGGACTTTTATGGTAATTATGGAGTAATTACCTATACATATTATAGGGGATAATAATACGTACTATTATGTATTTGCGTGGTGATACCAGTGGACTGTCCTATTGGCTCGGGGGTTCGTGCGTTCGAACCGTGTATCACGCATTGGCACAGGTGGGATTGATGATGTGTAGGTCATATAGGTACTACATGGAGGTGTCACCTAGGAGAGGTAGATGTCGACGTTGACCGTTCCAGTGTCACCGATGGGTATGGGCCATGTACAAGTGTCCTGCATAGGGACCGCCCTCAACTTTTGTATGTTTTGTGATGTCTGCTTAGGATAAGGGATTCCTTCGAACTTGCTCATATAGAATGAATTAAACACCAATGGTAGATGCCCTTGTGTGTCATATATATATAAAGGACATATATATAATTACCCGAAATTTATATGAAATAAACAGAAATGTCTAAGAATGTAGACATAAATGACAATGTTGATTCTTTAATGCATAATAGATGTTTATGCCATTTATTCGAAAATTATGTGACTGGGATAGTACGAGTATTGATAATTAATGTAGTCGGTACACTTAAATCATTTAGCCATTATTATTAATTTGAGACGTTGTCATTTGGGATTTACTGGAATGTGAATAATATCATACTTAGATAAGGGGTGAAGTGTTAAACGCATGTGAGTGACGAAGGGGGAATATTTATTTGGCATCGACTGTACTATTGCATCATCAAGTAAATAAGTTAATTTTTGCACATCTTGGCCTTAGATCAATATTTAAATATTTCCCCCCCAGGTTATTTCTATACAGGGATAATAGGACTGTTACTGTACTAGCCTTGCAATCTCTCGTACTTAGAAGCCTTCTGGATTACTGACTCTAGCTTAAGTGCTTTTCTTCTAGAGTTCAGTAATTTTATTTTGGAAACATTTGTAAGGGCATAAGCCCGAGATTTATTTAATAATCTACATTATGCTAGAGCTGTGATTTTAACTTGTTGTTGGGTTTATTATTTAGTTGGTGTTAATTTAGATTAATTATTGTCAATGAGATATTCATAAAGTTTAAAGTATTGGCCTTTTTAAATTAATAGTATTTATATTACGTTGTGCTGAGAATGGTATTAATTGATCGATAAGCCCCATCTTCGGCGTATCGTGCTTGGCCAGCCTTTACGTGAGAAAATGGGGGTTTTTACAATTGTGAATCGAGTTGTGAAGACCTCAGCGCCGGACTTGAAACTCTTAACCGATCGGTGAGGCAAACTCTCAAACACTTCTGAGCGACATCTCCTAAGATAGATGGGAATATGGGACACATAAAAGCGTCGTTATGATTCCACAGAGTCATTTCTTTCCTATGCTAGCAAACATGATCTATGGGTTCTATCTTATTATCCTAAATTTTGAACCTTAGGGATATAAATTTCTTCAGGGGTTACTCCTCATCCTCACTGCACCTTAATAAAGGAGACCTAATGTGTGATAAAAGCCTTTCTCGCTGCGTGCTGGGTGTTGGTCCATTTATTTCCAAACAAAACTCCTTATACCATCCATGTGGCACTTTTTGTCCCAATTTTGTACCACCATGTGACTTTCCCGCTTTGAACGGTCCTGATTGCACCCAGTACTCCTTCGTCGACTGTGAGTTTTTCCCGCCTGAGGACTAGGAGTCTGACCATGTCTTTTTTGATTCTCTTGACGGAGTTCTTTCTCCATCTTCTCCAATCGTCACCGGAGACGTGCATTCTCCTCCATTTGGAGGTGAGTTGCCTCCTATTGCTGTTGGAGTCATGATTTATATGCGTCGACCAACCATGAGATCTGAGTTGATCTATGCAGCACATTGCTTTACTCGAAGAGCTGTTCTTCTTGGAAATTTCTTAGATTCCCATCTTGGCAAACCCTAGATCTGATCCTCAGTGGATCTAGGTCTGCTCGCACGTCCCCAGCTTGGGTTGGATGGTGAGACATTTGTGTTTATTCTTTTGTTTGAGTTTCTTTCATAAAAAAGAATATCGATTCCCACCGAAGGTGCCAACTGTGAGTGAAATTATTCACAATTAAGTATTTCTAGAAAGAAAGGAATAAAAGAGTTTAATAAATTTTCACAACACAAGAATTTACATGGTTCGACAACTGCGTACATCCACAAAGAGGGTTCTCAATTACAATTAATTTCTCAGAAGGTACTAAATTACATCCCCCTTTACCCACGGGTGAGGGTTGTATTTATAGAAATGAAAAGTAGATGATTTGTGTAAGGAACTCTCCTAACTCTTTATTGGCTTGTGTGGTAATTTTTATTTATATTTTTCAAGAATGTAGGTAACCAATTAAGCATGTGAATATCCATGTGATAAGCATTTGTGTTTATCCACATAATAAGAATTTGTAATTATTCATGCGCCACGAAACCCGACGGGGGCCTGCTCGGATCGCTAGAAATTGGGCCTTTATGGTTTGGGCCCTAGAATACACATATGTAGTTTTAATTGTAATATAAATCAAAGTATTATATATTTCTTATTTTAATCAACAAAAAATGTAATTTATATAATAAACATTCATTTAACTCAAACATTAATAAATATGAATAAAAAATTATGAACATTTATAATTAGCAAAAACATAATTATATAACGTATTATTATAAATATTTATTGATAAATATTTTAATACTAGTTATAATAACAATAATGTGTCTGCAAGAAATCACAATAAGGTATTTTTTAAAAGCAGGGAATAAAAAGAATATAATAAATGCTCACAATACAAGAATTTACGAGGTTCGGTAATTGCCTACATCCACGGAGTGGGTTCTTAGTTCTTATTAATTTCTCAGAAGGTTTGAAATTATGTCCCCCTTTAACCTGGGGTGTGCATTTATAGAACTGTAAAGTATCTGAGTTGTACACGAAACTCTCTTATCTCTTAATTGGCTCATGTGGTGACTCCTGTTTTTCTCATTTGAGATTGTAGGTAACTAATTTAGCCTTTTTAGTATCCATGTGATAAGTATTTATATATATCCACGTGATAAGATTTTTTATTTATCAACGTGACACTAAACTTGACTTGGGAAGCATGTTGGGCCTGCTCGGATCGCCAAAAATTAGGTCTTTATGGTTTGGTCCCCATTATTACGCCTAAAATGCTTGGCCAAAATTTGGCCAAGTAGACCAAAGAATTTTAAATCTTTTGTAGGCCCCAAAGTTGAACCAAATAATGTTGGAATTCCCTGGTCGGACACACTTATAATTAACCAAAATCAGTAGGGGTAAGCTGGTCTTTATTAAAATTGGAACAACCAAAAATCAATCTTGAGCTTTGATCCATATGATTGCCTGCACACAGTTAGAACGTCTTTCATCTCCAAAATCTGTATCCATCATTTTGCTTCTGACTCTTCCTAAAAAAGACTTTTGAAGCTCTTGCTTTCATTTACTCTATAAGTTCTTCTAGCTTCCTCTTGATTTTCTGGTTTTTCCATTTTCATGGCTTTCCTCGGTTTTTTATACTTTTATTATTTCTCCATATCTATTAAAATGGCGCACGTTCTTCACGAAAAGAACATAGATGACTTTAGGAAGACATACTCTATTCCTTCCTAGGCCAATACTGAGTGTGATACTCTGCCCATAAACCCTATAGCGATTGATGGGGGTCACTGGATCCACACACTTGTTGTGGTTCAGGGGGGATTAACATTCCCCTCAAACCAACTTTTTTTGGATTTTTGTGATTATTTTGATGTAGTTCCTGCCCAATGCGCCCCAAATACCCGACGTACTATCGATGGCATGTATAGGATCAACGAATTGTATGGGATCCATCTGAAGATCCAAGAAATCAGATACTGCTAGTCCTAGTCTCACACCACTGATGGTTTTTAATACTTGAAGGTAAGGAAGGACGATAGGGTTCTTGTGGTGAAACTTCCTAATTCCAATAAGGGATATTGGGATTAGGGGTTCATTGCTCGTGATTGTCAACATCCTCCTCTCCCCGAGGGCGAACAGTACATTAGGTTCCTATGCCAAGCTTGGGGGAGTGATATAGGTTGACATTTATTTCTTATATGCATTCTTATGAGTTCCATTCTTGAATGGTGTTGACCAATGAACTTTTTTTAAACAACTCGCTCAAAGAAGAAGGAGCCCTCCTTTGAAGATATCAACTAGGTCGAGCTATTAAAAGTTTGGAAGTTGAGGAGCTTCTAGCAGGTGGTGATCATCCTCGATCGTCCTCCTTCCTTCTTGAATACAAAAACTCTACTGGCAGCTTCACTGCTCACCTAGTAGACAGCATCCCTGACTTCTCTTTTCCAGGAGAGGAAGCTTCCATCTTCTCTTCCTTTGAATATCTTGACGTTGGACATCCTTGTTGATGAAAAGGACTCAGTGGCTCCCAGGAACATGATCTTACTGATTGATGATGATAATGTTGAGGCTGGTGACTTTTCTCCCAAGACTAAGACCTTAAATATGACATAACAAGAAATCCTTAAGGCCACATACTCTAACTTAGCCATTCAAGGGAAGAGCAAGAAAGACAAGGCCCCTATGGACCCTCATTCCTCCAAAAAGGGTGATCTCCCTCCACCTGTGAGGTCAGGTGTCATATGTGTATAGGAATCCTTCCCTAGCCCATGGTCTATTGAGTGGGGTTGTGCTCGCTATCGATCGCGAGCAAGTAAAGTGTCTCACCTATGAGTAGCTAACATCCCATGCTATCCAATCACTGTCACTGGTAAACTAAGAACTTTTTTTCCTTAATCTTTTTTTATTTTTGATCTACTTTGGGATGGATGCCATTAATGTCTTCCTTATTTGATTTAATGCTGTTCAAGGCAAATTTTGTTCAAATTTTGGATGATCACCTGGACTAGACCAAAATAAATGATGAGCTTAGTGAAGCTCCTTAAAAATCAAACAAGGACTTGTCCAATGCCAAAAAGGTCAACGAGGAAGAGAAAAAATCCACCAGTGATGCCATGGGCGCACTAAAGGCCAAAAATGATCGGCTGAAGGTTAAAAATAATGAACTGAAGGTCGAGCAGGCTCGATTAATAAAGGAGGTTGAGGTCTTTCCCTCGACTAAGGAGGTAATCTACAAGAAAGTTTATGCTTAAGCCTTTGAGGATTCCAAGCCACAACTAGCGTACATTCAAAAATCATATTTAAAAAAAGGTTGGGATGTATCCTTGGTGAGGAAAAATGTCCCAGTTGAATTCGAGATCTTTGGCGAGTACAAACTTGGCTCCCCACCAAGAGTCGAAGAGGAAGATACCACCAGTGTTCCAACTGACCAAAGTGAGGATGTGGAATCCAAGGGTAAGTTTCCCAAAGTTGAGGAGCAGGTTAAGAACAAGAGTACTTAGTATAGGGCTACTTTTATTATACCCTTTCCCTCTTTCTGCTTATAAGGGCTTTTCCCATTATGAAATTATCAATGAAAAAACCTTTCCCTTTATTACAATGTTATCCAAATATCTTACTGAATGTTTTTATTGTATGTGTTTACTTTCTGTAGTCAGTTACCGAGGACATCCCTTACTTTACTGGCAATTTGGATGTCCAGCTTGGTCGGGATGCTAGCACTTAGGCTCGCCGAGCATTTTTGTATGTCTGTAAAGATCTCAAAAAGATGACTGGTGACTACAAGAGGCCGTCAGCCTTGGTGGCCAAGTTGAATGATGATGTAAAAGACTTAGGAGATGTAGGCTCCCTAATGCAAGAAGAAGTAAATAATTTAAAGGATCAGCTTACTGGGGCAAAGGACAGAGTAGATATTGATGCCCTCATTCAGTTTGAGAATGGAGATCTCAAGAAGAAGCTTGCTGAAGCTAACCAGATCAATCGAAGAGTTCACGTAATGGTTATGGGACTTAGTCGCGATGTGACTATTGTTTGCTACTTTTTCAGGAGGGGTCCACAAGCAGCCTGGTCGGCAGGCTATGATGAAGGTTGGGTGGCTGCTCCTATCATAATGAAGGAATCCAAGAGTGTTGCCTATAAACATGGTTGGCTAAATGCCTTGGGGATTTTAAAAGTTCCCAAGGATTCTAAACTTTGGTGTATGTACTAAATTGACAGCCTGGTGTACAACCATCCTCCTTTTGGCAGTGAAGATAAGTGGATCCCTTTGGACACTTTTGCTCTTCAGCTCGCTAAAATATATTTGGAATCCCATGATAGTGATGAAGAGTTCAGACCAGACCAAAATAATAGCCGAAGAAGAGAGATTGTAGAATTCCTTACTGTAAAATGCCGTGTTCGATACTAATTCAAATGGATTCGCAAATTTCAAAATCAAACTTATTTAATTGGATGTCTAAATTTTCTCAAACCAAACTCCAATTTTATTCAGCACCTAAATATGCATCTATATGTCAAATCAAATCAATATATTAAACCATGCGATAATTAAGTTGATAAACACAAATTTCGGGAAAAAAACCCTTTTGGGTAAAAAAACTTTTTATTTCCACTATAATTTGTGAAAGTTGGTTTACACGGATTATAATGAAAATACAATTGACATACGAAATACCCGCAGGTGTCGGTTCATCGTCGTCAGCCCAGGAACACCACAACACTCCCTATGACACGCAGTCGATCAACCCAATACCTCCCGCAAATGGAACCTATTGTCAGCTTAGTACCTTCCAAGGCACCTAGTTTAGCAACATAAAATCCCAATAAAATTTGTCTTGGGTTCCACAAAACAACTCACACAAAAGTAATTGGGATTAATGAATTGTAAAACAAAATCTTTTAACCCTTTAAATTGTTGGAGAAGAAAACAAACACTCAAAAATGTATCCTATCAGTGTTTCTCCACACCAAAAACAAGTAGTCTAACACCCAATATATAGCAAAACTGAGGCGATGACGTGTCAGCCTAAAACTCCTGTCGTTCGTTTGAACGAAACAACATCTCGTTCGAATGAGATAAGCTGTCATTTGAACGAATGAGGCGGTGATCCCAAAATAACTTCAGACTTTTAAATAACTTGGAAACCTCAAAAATTAAAACTAGATACGGGATCAGAAAATGTTTTATCAAGAAACTTTTATGAGAAAATGTTTTTGAAAAAACCATTTATAAAAATTTCAAAAAACTATTTTTCATAATTAGAAAAATAATTTAACTTTGATAAAAATATCCCAACACTTTTAATATAAAATGTAAATGGAACGTAAACATAATTTTACCAAAATTTATCTTGTTGGGCATGAATGTTGAAGTCCTCTTGAAATTCGGATCGTTTTTTTGTAGATGTTAGCTTCCTCAATCTTTCTACGACTTGTAGCGATATACGACATAATTAATTATGACGAACAATGTCCTTATAAATCTCCCCTTATGTGTATGGCGGTACAAAGTAAAAATATCAGAATTATCAATCTCAAAAAATGACCTATACAAATCTACCCTCCTAAAAACAAAAGTGGAAAGATAAAATGACAAGTCTTAAAACTTTGCTTTAATAATCAAATCTTCAAAACTTTGAGCTTTTCTCATCAGGGTGTGCAATATAATGATCTTCAATTGTACCTATACATATGAGACAAGGAAAATACCTCATGACGTATCGAGTTTGAAATGATATAAAGCGTAAACATGAAAGCATAATCAAATCTCTCCCATACTTAAACTCCCCCATAAACGCATAATTCGTTCTCCCCTTTTATTATTTGTTCGAAATAGACAAGGAAAATAATAAAACACATAAATCAAATCGGGGTGTCACAGTAAACCAAGGCAAATAAACTATTTTTGATATTTCAGATTTTTCATAAAAAAATGAAAAATGTTGTTACAAAAAAAATCACACACCATGAATTTACACTAAGATAACTGAATCATGAAAACAGAATGAATGGGTGTGAACAAATTGGTTAGGAAAATAGACTCAATCATGACATTTGTGCACGATGCATAAGTTTACTCCTAACGAATGAACATCAAAATAGTCCTTAGGTGTAAAATTGTTGAATTTAGACGACATCGTCTTCATCATATCAACAAAGCAAAGTATAAATGATTTCCACACCAATAACGTCCAAAACTATGTAATGCTTTTTTTTCATGACTTTCAAGGACGTGCAAACCGCTTTAAATTCCATCCAAACTCCCTCATTAAAAGATAATACTTTTTATTTTTCTTATGAGGTGATGAAACTAAAACCTATTGGCCCCTTTTTGGCATATATTTCTTTGTATTGCCTTTCAATTTTTTCGGGCTCTTTTAAACCTCACTGGACCCCGGATAATTTTCCATTCGTCAAATTTTTAGGTCCATTTAAATGGTGGCTTCATCGCAAAGGAAAAAATGAAATACCTTTCGCAGCCCTTTTCCATTTTTCAAAATAAAACACACAAACTCACAAACAGTTTATAACATGCACTACTTTTTGTCAAGTTTTATCGCATTTGGTTCGTTGTATAGACACAATTGAGATGGAAACACTCAACCAACATGTAATAGACAAGCATAACATTCAAACAAATCCGTGCATGTGTGCAATAAAAGACAAATGACTCAAATATGTAGGTAGCAACACTATATATCATCTCAAAGACTCCAAACTTTGTAAAGCACATGAATGACACAACATATTATCTAAAAACACTATCAAATAGTTACATGGATATGGAATGAAATTGTGACTCGGTCATCCTAAGTGTCCATTCATATATGGTGTAAACTAAATACCAAACTCTTTTTCAAGATAAATGAAAATCTTTTTATATTTTTCGAACACTGTTCAGACTCAACCCAACAGTAACAAATAATATAAAAATATGAACCAGAGGTTCGCAAAGAGAAAATCTCCAGGGGTCGATCGAACGAACGCCATGTCACTCAAATGACAAGGGTTCTCGTGAGAAGCAGCTTCGCACGACATCAAAATTCGCTCGAATGAGAACTCCTCTCGTTTGAAAGAAAAAAAAAATCAAATTTTCACAAATTTCCCAGAATGTCATGCAGTTTTGTCCAGTGAAAAAATTTCGTTAAAACAGTTCATGGAATGGGCAAACAGATCCAAAACAGTAGCAAAAATAAGAAAAATAATGTAAACTACAAAATGATACATACTGGCAATAGGCAAAAAAATGTCATCATGTAAATGATCCTATGTAAGTAAAAAGTCTAAGCCTTATCCAGTAGGTGCGGAGGAGTTTTCCAAAGATGGCTACATCATATGAAAAACTTCCATTAAATCATGTGAGGCCTTGACCAAAAAAATTACTTGCTCTTGAATATGTGCAAACTCCCTATCATTATGTGCAAGCAAAGTACCATGGGTGGGTGCATGTGTGCGGACATGTGTAGAAGCAAAGCGTGACACATTACCCAACTAGAAATAAAACTCCCCAAGGTGTCCTCTCTTTTTACAATGGAGAAAACATAAATTGGACTAGGTAAACCTCCCTCAAAATGTCTCCTGTTCTCTCTCTTAACAGGTATGGAATGCCTAGGTGGGTCGGGTCGAGAGCCATGTGAATCTCTCACTAAAGTAGGAACCGAATCGGATGCAACAAAAGAAGTGGATGCACTGTTATGACTTATTCCTATACTCTCACCACTACCCAAAATGGGATTGAGGGCACTTTTTTCAACCTTCTTAGATGAATTCTCTAAAGGGACTTTGAACTCCCGGGCAATTCGAGATCACTCTCGAGTTGGGATACACGTGTCATCAGACTAGACAATGTGTTGGTCAAGTCACACTTTCCCCACTTAAACCTTCTTGCTCTCTCTTTGAATCTAAATCTCGATGACCTAAATCCCTATTATACTTATTTGTTTTCAAGGACTCGGTGTAACAATCCCTAAAAGGTTTTTGGAGCTCACTTTCATCTCCACTCTCAAACTTGCTCTCTTCCCACTAGAAACACTCGACTCATCATCATCGCTCTCATGAACACAATCATCGTGGGACAAAGTGGGTGTGCTCAAAAGACTCGAAAAATATACACACATCCCATGTGCTAAACCTTTACCGAACTCATCTCCCTCATCTCCCTCACTATCATTAAGAGTGGCAGGCATGCCTACATTCTTGCCTTTTTTCCTTAGCCTAGTAGGACACTCAAATGCTCTATGTCCTTTGCCTTTACACTCAAAACAAGTCATATCATCTAAATATTCCTCACTCTCTTCCTCTTTTTCACCCTCTCTCTTTTTTTCACAACCCTCTTTGGCCTTTTCTTTCTTTTGATTTTTCTTAAAAGAATTTTTATTGGAAAAATTATTTTTGTTCATTTTGAGAAACTTTTTAAAATTTTTCGCAAACAAGGCCACATCATCAATACTAAACTCTCCCTCAGAATCAGACTCATAAACTCTCTCTTTCTTTTTCTTCCTAACTTGAGTATTTAAAGCAACGCCTTTATCCTTAGCCTTAATGGTTTGGGGAAACATGTCAATCTCATAAGTTTGTAGGTCTCCTATGAGCTCTTTTAACTTAAAGTGAATTTAACTTTCCCAACGAATTTAAAACACTGTTTAGGAATAAAATATTTCAGGAGAGATCTCAAAATATTTTTAACGACATGCGTGTTGTCAATTGGCTCACGTAAATTAAAACTAGAGTTAACAATGTCCGACAAACGTGCATAAAATGCATCAAAATATTCGGCCTCAGACATGGTGATAGTCTCAAACTGGGTGGCCAAATTTTGTAACTTTGATTCTTTAACCGCGTTCATACCCTCATGTATCAATTGGAGGACATCCTATGCCTCTTTAGACGTGGTGCACGTCATAATTCGGTGGAACTCATCGGGGGTGACGGCTCCAGAAATAGCACTCAAACCACTGGAACTAAAATTAGACATTTAAAAATCACCTTTAGTCCGATCCGACACAGGTTTCAAAGAGGTAATATTATTAACAGTGATAGTGGGAGGAGTCCACCCTCTTTCACAAAGCAACCAAACACGTTCGTCAATGATTTTTAAATGCCATTTCATACGGGCTTTCCAATAGGCATAATTGGACCCGTAAAAAATAGGCATTAGATTATAAAAGTGATCCATCGAAAAAGTTGTGATTTTGTACAAAACAGATTTTTCAAAAAAAAAATATCACACAATTTATGCAAGAAATAGGAATACACGATAAATTAGAGCAACCTGCTCTGATACCAATTTGTAAATTGATGTGTACGATAATGATTCAAATGGATTCGCAAATTTCCAAATCAAACTTATTTAATTGGATGTCTAAATTTGCTCAAACCAAACTCTAATTTTATTCCGCACCTAAGCATGCATCTAGGTGTCAAATCAAATCAATGTGATGATTAAGATGACAAACACAGATTTCCAGAAAAAAATCCTTTCGGGTAAAAACCTTTTTATTTCCACTATAATTAGTAAAAGTTGGTTTACACGGATTATAATGAAAATACAATTGACATACAAAATACTTGCAGGTGTCGGTTCATCGTCGTCAGCCCAGGAACACCGCAACACTCCCTATGACACGCAGTCGATCAACCCAGCCCCTCCCGCAAGTGGCACCTATTATCAGCCCAGTACCTTCCAAGGCACCTAGTTCAGCTGCATAAAATCCTAGCAAAATATGTCTTGGGTTCCACAAAACAACTCACACAAAAGTAACTGAGATTTGTGAATTATAGAACAAAAGCTTTGAACCCTTTAAATTGTTGGAGAAGAAAACAAACACTCAAAATGTATTCTGTCAGTGTTTCTCCACACCAAAAACAAGTAGTCTGATACCCAATATATAACAAAATTGAGGCGGTGACGTGTCAGCCTAAAACTCCTGTCGTTCGAACGACATACGCTGTCGTTTGAACAAAACAACATCTCGTTCGAACAAGATACACTGTCGTTTGAACGACTGAGGTGGTGATCAAAAAATAACTTCAGACTTTTAAATAGCTTGGAAACCTCCAAAATTAAAACTAGACATGGGATGAGAAAATGTTTTATCAAGAAGCTTTTATGAGAAATTGTTTTTGTAAAAACCATTTATAAAAAATTCAAAAACCATTTTTCATAATTAGATTTTTTTTTTAACTTTCATAAAAAATATACCAACCCTTTTAATCTGAAATGTAAATGGAACTTAAACATAATTTTACCAAATTTTATCTTGTTGGGCATGAATGTTGAAGTCCTCTTGAAAATCGGATCGTCTTTTTTAGATGCTAGCTTCCTCAATCTTTCGACGACTTGTAGCGGTATACGACATAATTAATTGTGACGGATAATGTCCTCACACTTTCTCATCAACCGTAGCCTGTTTGTTCATTTTTGTGTTTGAACTTTATAGTAATTGATATTTTTTGTAACTTGTAACTGAATGTTGTAGTAAAGTTTATTTAATACCAATCTTATGCATTTTCCCATTCCTTTATGCCAAGCATGTGTTATATTTGTCTTATCTTACCTGTAATGTTGGAAATGATGAGACCCCCAATTTTAAAAACTTACCAAAAGTAATTTCCTTATTGATGCGGAATAAAGATGGCCCAACGAAACAATAACATAAGCCAAATTTTATTTTCTTTCAAATTAAAATTAAACAAACTCAAGGTGAGATTAAATTAATCAACAAATTAATTTTCACTTAAACAACTTAATTCAATCCAAGTCCTAGAAAATTTCCTAACAAAATAATTAATCCATTTTTGCTATTTTAGGCCAAACCAAATTTTATCAAATTAAAATTAATGACTTGAATTAAATTATCATATACCCAAATTAAATTTGCACAAAATTAAGGAAGTAGAGATTTAAACCAAATTTTATCTCTTTACCTAAGCATGCATCTAATGTGAATTTTGCAAAAGATAAAATAAATAATTAACCATTACGCCGTGATGTAGAAGGAAAAACCCCCAACAGGAAACAACCTCGGACGACCCTAGCCTTAAGTCCACTAAGTATGGTATTTTTACATGTACAAGACAAAAGACTTACGACTCCTTTCAATCCCCTGATGCGTGTTCTTGTACCAACCTCCGCTTAGTTGACAATTTCGGACTCAACCGGAACCTTGGAATCAACCAATGAGGATTTAGTAACAACCGTCAACCACACATGGTGCCTTTCACCATGTGACAATGCCGCAGCCAAAACAAGACTTCTTCTTTGAGGGATGTAGAAGTAAACCCAAACGAACTCTTTAACTCGGTAGAGTAAAAACCGGTGCCAAACACTCCAAGAAAGATATATATATATATATATATATATATATATACGGTAACTGGGAATAAACAAACTATGGGTGTAAACAAAAGTGTTTTTGAGTAATGTTCTTGAAAATGCTAACACTTGAAACATGAACTTTTGAACTTAGAAATTTTCTCTCTCAAAATTTTTCTCTCAAAAAGGTGTTTAGAAAATGTCAAAAGTTAGTTTTTCAAACTTGGTTCCCGCACATATAACTTCTGTCAAGAGTTAATGGATAAAAGTAAGTGGGAACATGGGGAAAAACTGCCAAAAAAATTCCCGCTAGAAATCTCGTTCGAACGAGATTTACGTTCGAACGAAGTCTCATTCTAACGACACTTTTAACGAAGTTCCAGTGGCCAAGTGGGAATGTTCGTTGGCAAACTCGTTCGAACGATATTCTCGTTCGAATGAAAAACTCGTTCGAACGACAATATCGAACGAACTTCCAGAATGCTTAAAATTCTATTTTTAGCCCAAAAACTTTATTTTAAAGTTTTAAAGACACCTTCTGAACCTCAGTTTAAAAAAAAATTACACCCAATAAAAATTGTTCCAAGCTCCTATATAAATATGTAATGCATTCATACCTTAGGAGTAATTGGAACTAATGTTGTTGATGTAGAAACGAGACACAATAAACCCGACATATGACGAGGCTTTAAAATCTTGTCCGCTACATCTTCAACTAACACGTCATAGGCTTAAATGGATAAACATGAACACTATCCTATGACTCAAATGTTTTTGTCAGGAATTGAGCCAACACAACATTGAGACTGAATCCAAGACTTGTGTCCTTACATGTAAGATGTGCCGTCACACTACCTTAGGCCTAAAACAAAATATGGAAAAAAGGCATCTGGTTTAAGGGAAATCCACCCATTCAGGATTTTATCCGACCAAGTCGGGTTCATCTGATGCCTAGGGATCGCCCGTAGGGCTTGTGCTTGCCTAAGAAATTCATAAGGCCGTTTTTTTAATGACAAAGATGTAAAGGCCTTAAGTTTAATTGTAATGAATAAATTTACAATTATAATTAAGCTAAGGTAACTCTGATCGGTGTTTGATTGTTAATGCGAAATGTGAGCTTGTCACCTTGGAACAATGCCAGATAAATAAAAAACTAAGTAATTGAGCTGATAACTTGGATCATTGTTAATGATTCAGAATCAAACTGTGAGCATCATAAGTCTTGAAATGAAAATGTGCAAAAACTAAACATACTGGAAATAAAATTAAAAATAAAATTTTTTGAGGTTGGTCGCATTACAGGCTCTCGGTATCTCTCTGCCCGCAATTATTTCCAAGTGATAGGCCCCCGCCCTATGCAAATTATCTATGATCAATTTGAATGGTCCTTCCTAGTTGGGTCCCAACTTGCCATCCGAGGGCCTTTTGGCTATGCCATAGAATTTTTCGAGGACATAATCCCCTACCTGGAAATTTCCTAGATTATCCCCTTTGTTGTACTATTTTGCCTACTATTGCTGGTAGGAGGCCAGCTTGATTATGTCCCGTTCCTTCTATTCTGATGTTAGGTCAAGTTCACTGCTAAGTTCCTTATCGTTTAGTCCTTGTTCGATAATGTTTATCCTCATGGTTAGCATACCAACTTCAAGTGTAATCATAAATTCCATTCCATAAGTTAGAGTGAAGGGCATTTCCCTAGTTGGTCTTCTTAACATAGTACGATACGCCCGTAGAACATGAGGAAGCTTGTCCACCGAAGCACCTATTTCTTTTTCCAGCCTGTTTTTTAAGCCGTCAAGCATCATTTTGTTGGAGGCCTTTGCTTGGACATTGCTTCGGTGGTACGCCACAAAACTGAGATGGCATTTGATTCTATGGTCATCACAAAGATCTTGGAAGCCACTCTCAAATTGTGTACCACTATTCGTTATGATTGTCCTGGGTAACCAAAGAGAGTTATAATGTTCCTCCAGACGAACCCGATTATATCAGCTTCTCTGATGTTCAAAATTGGTTCAACCTCAATCCACTTTGTGAAATAATCCATGCTGACCAACAAGTACTTACGATTTCCTAAGTGCAGTAGGGATTGGACCTATAATGTCCAACCTCCACTGCACGAACAACCATGGACTAGTTAGGGACTTCAGGATGTTGATCGATTAATGAAGCATATGAGATAAAGTTTAGCATTTTCACACTTCTGAGCATAAGTACTTGCGTCTTTCTACATATACGGCCACCAATAGCATTCTTTAATTGCTCAGAAGGCTAAAGATCTTCCTCCAGCGAAGCTCCTATAAATTCCATCATGATCATAGAGGACTTGGTCGACTTCTTTTTGGATGGACGCATTGGAAGTAGGAGCATATGAAGGATATCTATAAAGTTTTTCCCCAGGTCTAAGGTAAAAGCAAGAAGTTTTTAAACTGATTTGATGAGCTTGATTTTTGTCAGTCAATAAAGTGTCATTCTGTAAGTAAGCAATGATTGGAACCTTCCATCTTGGACCTTTTTCAATGGAAAGAACATGCTCGGAGGCCAAAACTTTCATAATTCTAGGTTTAGCGAGGAACTCCACTTCAATCGTTCTCTTGAGAATGAAATTTACTGCTAAATTTAGGGCTGCTAAAGCATCTGCATAACCGTTGTTCCCCGGGGGGAAGTATTGAATGTGGACTTCCTCAAACTTTGATATCAACTCGTGAACCACCTATTGATATTCTTACATCCTTTCATCCTTAGCATTGAAGTAGCCACTGACTTGGTTCGATACCGGCATAAATCACAATACACTTTAAGGTGGTTTTCCCCCCCAGTAAGCGAGCCTTATGCAATCCAACTATAAGTGATTCGTACTCGATTTCTTTATTTGAGGCTTCAAAGCCTATCCTGATCCCTTTCTTTCTTGATCAAGGCATTTTCCAGCGTTACAAGAATAATTCCCACTTTTTCCCTTTTAAAATTAAAGGCGCAATCCACGTATAATATCCATTTCTTAGATTAATTCAACTCGTGATCTTTTAACTGGTCGACAACTTATGGATCATCAGGGGTCCCTTTTCCTATAAATTCTACTATGAAGTCAACCAACACTTTTCCCTTGATCACTGTTCTTCGTTGGTAGTGTATATCAAATCTCTTGACCTCTATTTACCATTTTGACATATGTCCAGATAGGTTGGCTTTGCAAAGAAAAACTTTAAAAGGGAAATATATGATGACTATGAGAGAGTGGGCATCAAAGTAATGCTATAATTTTTGGGATGCAATCACCAATGCATAAGCCAATTTCTCCAGTGGTAAGTAGCGCTAATCGGTGTCCAGGAGCATCTTTTTGATTTAGTAAATGAGCATTTATTTCCCTATTTCTCGTAAACTAAGATCAAACTGACTACGTGGCTTGAAACTGTAAGGTAGAGGTAAAAAGGATCCCCAATATATGTAATTACTAATAATGGGGGGTTTGCTCAGGTAAGACTTGATTTCTTTAAGTGAGTTTGAATATTCGTCATTCCAGGTAAGGCCCATTTCCTTTTTAAGCAACTGAAAAATGGTCTGCAATGATCGAATGTCTTGGAGATGAAAAAGTTCAAGTCTGCGAGCATCCCGGTCAGGTTTTGGATCTCTCACGACATCTTCATTGGATGAACATTATTGAACTCTACTATCTGATCGGGGTTTTCTTCCATCCCCCTCTTATTGACCATATAGCCAAGAAACTTTCCTGATTGGACCTTAGATGAGAACTTGCTCACACTAAGCTTCATCTGGTAATGCCTGAGGATTTCAAAGGTGTCTACCAAGTCTTTGAGGTGGTCGTCTTTGCACTTGCTCTAAATGAGCATATCGTCAATGTATACCTCCATCGTCTCCCCTATTCGTTACTTAAACATCTTAGTGACCAATCTCTGGTATGTGGCTCCAATATTCTTAAGGACAAAAGGCAAGACCTTATAACATTACAGGCCCAGTGAGATAATGAATGAAGTCTTATCCTGGTTAGGAACAGATAGGGGAATCTGGTGGTACTCTGAGTAAGCATCCAGAAAACTCATTCGCTCGTGCATTACTGTGGCGTCGACCAAATGGTCTATCTTTGGCAGGGGGAAGCTATCCTTGGGTCAAGCCCTATTGAGGTTGATAAAGTCTACATATAATCTCCAACCGCCGTTACTCTTGCAAACTACTACTAGGTCTGATATCCACTTTGGGAATTAAACTTCTTTGATGGACTTGCCTCGAGAAGATTCCTTACTTCCGTTTTCACCGCCTTTTCCTTCTCTGGAGTAGTGTGGTGAGACTTATATATAATCAACTAAAATACTATATCCATGTGAAGATGATGGCAAGTGAGTGCGGGATCAATCCCTGACATGTCGTATGGCTCCCAGGAGAAAGTGTCTAGGCTTTATTTTAGAAAAGTTATCAACTCCTCCCTTCCCTAATTGGACAAAGTGGTGCCGATTAGAAACTTCCTCTCCTGCCAGCTTGCTTAAAAAACTACCTCCTCCAGCTTCTCCATAACTTTTTTAGTTAGGTGGATCCTTGTCTCTTACACCCCTGGTCGGCCATGCCTTAGTTATTATTTAGAAGGAGTGGCTCTATCTTGGGAAGTCTCGGGGGTGGTATCCTTTTCCTTCTCCTTCTCCTTCTCTTGTTTGGGCCTAATGACAATAATGTAGAATTTTTGAGCAATATCTTGATTGCCTCTGATATCCATTATGCCCCGATACATGAGACATTTGAGTTTTTAGTGGTAGGTTGAAGGGGCTGCTCACATAGCGTAAAGCCACCCTCTGCCAAGGATGGAGTGATAAGGTGAATTAATGTCGACCACTAGAAATTCAATGAGTTTTGAAATGTTCCTTGCCCTCACTGGTAGGACTACCTTCCCCAATGACATGGTCATCTTTCCTGCAAAACCGACTAGTGGGACAGTCGCTTCCTTTAAATGTAACATCTTCAATTTGAGCTTGTGAAAAAGCTCTAGGAACATTACCTTTGAAGAATTATCTTAATCCACTAGTATCTTGTCCACGTCTTAGTTTACAATATTGAGAGTTATTACTAGTGTATCATGGCATGGGGTTCTTAGCCCGACCAAATCATCCTTTATAAACACAATATATTTGTTGTAATCCACATCCTCCGATCGTCTGCGCTTGCCAGCCTGACTTTTTGGAAGGATCTATCTAGAAGGCCTCCATTACTACCATGACCTTCTTGAGTTTTATCCGAACTGCATTTCCCTGGATATGCTTGAGGTCGGATGCCCCGTATATTATAGTAAACTCATAACCTACTTCATCGTCCAACAAATTACCAAGTTTTTTGTTGTAGTTGGCCATGACCCAATCAAACTTTTTCTTTATGTACTTATTTAGGTGCCCTGTTTGGGAGAACTCCTCTAGATGAGATTTTAGTGCTTTGCAGATTATCATCTTATGTTCGTTTTCCTTATGGCAGGCACACCAAAGTGTGTTGTTCCTCTTGGTCGGATCTCCTCCCATCTTTTTCGGCCATTTGAGAAATTGGTGGTCCTTGATCTTCACAAGATTAAAATCGTGTTGATGGCTTGAAAAGCTTTAGAAGAATTTGTTTTGCCCCCGTTTTTAGCTCTGTTTTTCCTCTTGTTCCAATTTTAGGGGTGTTTTCCTTGTCATTGCCTTTGTTCGCCTTACCATAACCAGTCTCTACTTGGCTGGTGTTGACCACGTCCTCCACTTTGGAGTATTTTTCAATACACGACATGAGGTCGTTAATGGTGTTTGCTTCTTTTTTAGTGAGGTACTAGTGCAACATAGAGGTAGGTGGCAAGGCAACTTTTAAATACGCTATAACTACCTACTCTGAGCAATCTTCCACATCATTGAATATTTCTTAGTAGCGCTTAGAGTACTCTTGTGGCTTTTTCCATATTATGAGTTGTTATGGGTGAATGCCCTCAAATTTTAAACTTCAAATTATTAGATGGTTCGATTATATTCCAAATTCAAATTTCTTTTTCAAATTTTAATTATTATAAAATTCAAATTTTTATGTCTTCAAAATTAAAATTAACTCAACAAATATTTCAACTTAACCTAAAAAAAGTTAATTCCATTTTTTCTTTTAAATCAAATTAATTCAACTCAAGTCCAAAATAGCCTAACAATAATTAATTCATGATTAAAGATAGGCCAAACAAACTTACCACAAATTTTACCAAATTACATATGATGACTTGAATTAACTTAAACTAAATTTACCCAAAATTAAACTAGCTCCAATTTAAATTATTTTGTGTTTAAACCAATTTTATCTTGATTAAACCTACGCATTCATCTAGGTGATTTTGTAAGATAAAAATAAAAACAAACACACTACACCGCGACGTACGAGGAAAACCCACAACGGGAAAAACCTCGGACGACCCTACCTATAATTCCACTAAGTATCGTATGTTTATAAATAAAAGACAAAAGACTTACAATACACGACTTGACTCCATACAAGACTCGACGATTCTTCTTGCATCAAGCTCTACCTAGTCGACAACTACAGACTCCACCGCAGTCTCGAAATGCACTGATGGGGCATAGCTACCGTCAAATACAAACGATGGCCTTTCCACCATTGTAACACGCAATGCTTCAAACAAACAGACTCCTCCATGGAAACATCTCTTGTATGGGATGAGAAGAGTAACCCGATGCCAAAACATCTCTAAGCAAAGCTATATATAAGTAGGAACTTGGATTAAACTAAAACATGGGTGTAAACATGTGTTTTGGAATAAATTAATTCATGAAAAGTTAACACATGAAAATGGAAATTTGGGAAGATGAAGTTTTTCTCTGAAAGTATGTGTAAATCTCTCCAAAGGTCTTATAAAAAATTGTCCACGAAACTAGTTAAAACTGCTGGAAAAAATGGGTTAGTGGGAAGTTATAGAAAACTGCCAAAGAAAAATTTTTCCCGTCGAAGTGTCGTTCGAACAATGTTGGAGGTCGTTCGAAGGACATGGTTCTAACAAAAATTTTGAGATAAACACATGCCAAAAACTCATTCGAAAAATCTCGTTCAAACGAAGCAATTCGAATGAACTTCGAACGACAAAACAGAGAATTAGAGCACAAAGTCGTTTGAACCTCGTTAGTAGTTCGTTCGAACGACCTGGGATTATCGTTCGGAAGGGATCCCAGATTCATTCGAACGACATAACAGAAAATCTCATTTCTTCATTTTAAGCCCAAAACCTTTTTACAAAGTACTAAAATGATTTTCTAAGAAAAACGAAAGTCGTTGAAAATGTTTTATTAAAAATACACCCAAAATAAAATTTCCAAATCTCTACATATATAATAAATGCATTCATACCTTTTAGAGACTTTGGATTGATATAAAGTTGATGACACAAAACAGGGCACTTGAAACCCGACAATGATGAAACTTGAAAAACTTGGCCACTACGTCTTCAACTTTTCAAACGCCATTGGCTTGACGTACAACAATCTATCCTACGACTCAAATTGTTTTGTCCGGAATTAAGGCAACACTACAAATTGACTAAATAGGAAATTTTTCCTTACAAATCTCTTCCTTTGGATATTTTGGGACAAAACGAAACCCAAAATCCTATGGGTCGTCAAGCACGCCTAGACACAATCCCACCCAAAAATAAAATATTAAAAAATAGACGCTTGACTCGACTTATAGAGAATGCTTTGCTTATTTAAGTAATGTCACTAAAGATGAAGTCGTGCACACATAAATAATCCATTAAACGCATAAAAATATCAAAAGATTAAATGTGAAAAATAAATTTTCTCCTATGACTCAAATTGTTTTGTCTGGAATTAAGCCAACACTACAAATTGACTCAATTGGAAATTTTTCCTTACACGAGTAAAGAATCTATCCTCTTTGGATGTGAGTTGCTGGTTATGAAGCGAGACGAAAAGACCTCAGCAAGGGACTTCAAGCTCTCAACCGACCTGCGGGGAACCCTCTTAAACCACTTTTGTGCGACATCTTTTAGGCTAGAAGGGAATATGAGACACATAAGAGTGTCGTTATGATTCCACATAGTCATTTCTTTTGATAATGGGAAACATGATCTATGGGTTTTGTCTTGCCATTATAAATCTTGAACCTTGGGTCCGTAAACTTCTTCAGGGGTTCCTCATCCTGAGTGGACCTTAAGAAAGGGGATTTCATATGCATGATAAGAGACCTTCTCACTAGCTCTTTTGTAGATTCGACTCCTCAATGTGATGGGTGTTGGGTCATCTCTTTTCAGACCAAACTCCTGATATCATTCCTATGGCATTCTTTATCCCAGTTTAATCTCACCAGGTGACTCCTGTACTACGAATAGCCTTGGTTGTTCCCGGTACTCCTTACTTGGCTGCGAGTTTTGCTCGCATGAGGGCTAAGAGTCCGACGAGATAGAGTTTTTTCTCCATCCTCTTCAACCGTCACTGAAGGTGTGAATTCTCCTCCATTTGAAGGTGAGTTGCATCCTCTTGCTGTTGGAGTCACTCTTCATATGCGTTGAACATCAATGAGATCTAACTTAATCTATGATGTTCATTACTTTGCTCGGAGAGCTGCTCCACTGGGAAAAATCTTGGATTCCTTTATTGGCGAACTTCAGACTTGATCCTGAATGGATCCAGGTCAGCGCGCACGTCACCCGTTTAAGGTGGACTATTTGGGTAGTGAGACATTTGTGTTTATACTTTGGTTTGGGTTGATTTCGTGGAAAATAAGACCATTTACCACATACGTAGCCAATTCTTAGTGCCAAAAATCACAATAAGGTATTTCCAGAAATCAAGGAATAAAAAGAATATGATAAATGCTCACAACACAAGAATTTACGTGGTTCGACAACTACCTAAATTCATGAAGAGGATTCTTAGTTATTAATTTCTTAAAAGGTTCAAAATTACCTCCCCCTTTATCCTGGGGTCATGGTTGTATTTATAGCAATGTAAAGTAGTTGATTTGTACAAAGAACTCTCCTAGCTCTTGATTGTCTCGTGGGGTGACTCATGTTTATCTCATCTGAAATTACAAGTAATCACTTAAGCCTGTCAATATCCATGTGATAAGAGTTTGTATTTATCCACGTGATAAGTATTTATTGTTATCCACGTGGCTCTAAACATGACTGGGGCAGCGTGATGGGCCTGCTCGAATCACCAGAAATTAGGATATTATTATTTGGACCCCATAAATAAATAATAATAATAATAATAATTTTCATGATAATATATAACATGTTATTATATATATTTATTGATAAATATTTTTATGGGGACCAAAATATAATTGGGCCCAATTTAAGATTGGGCGACCAAGCCCAACAGTATTAGGGGCATGACTGGCCTAGCTTAACACCAAAATTGGATTATTGCCATCATTTATCATGTGGATAAATACAAGCGTGTTAATATTTGTAATCAGCTCATGTTGGTTACCCAAAATCTCGGATGAGATATTTAAGGAGTCACCCTTCACGCTTATCTCAAGCCAAGGGAGTTTCTTGACTGATTCAACCACCGTGGTTTTACACAACTATAAATATAGCCTACACCCTAGGGCCAACGGGGAGGTATTTTTTGAAAACTTGAGAGAACTTAATAAAAAAAAGGTAACCTCTCTATGGACATAAGAAATTTTTGGAACCACATATATCTGTGCATTATGTGATTGGCATCTTTGCACTCATTCTTTAATTGCTTTCTAGAATCATTTTGACTGTGATTAATTTGTACTCACAATTGGCGCCATCTTTGGGAATCAATTTTCCTTCCACGAAAGAAATTCCTTCAAAGAGTAGTTATAATGTTTCACCAACTAAATAGTGCATCCCAACCTGGAGACGTGCGAGATGATTTGACCCTAGTGAGGGTCAGGTATGAGGTTCGTCAAGATGGGAACCTAAGGTTTCGACCAAAACAATAGCCTTTGAAAGAAAGCCATGGGAAACCTAGGTCTACTCAAATCTCCTGCCTGGTCGATGCCTACGAAACAATGCTTCAACAGTAAGAGGAGGCAGCTTGCCTCCGGGTTGAAGAGAATTCTCACCTCGAACAACGACTATAAGAGATAGGGAGAGAACTCCCTTGAACCAAAAGCACCATGCTCAGACTCCTAGCCCCCAGGAGAATAAGATTCACAACTGAGGAAGGAGCACCAAACATGACCAAGAACATTCAGGGTATGAAAGTCATCAAGGCAGTCGCCACAGAGATAATGAGCACCATAAATATGACATAAGGAGTTTAGTTCGAAGGGAAATGGACCAGCATCCCTCCCATAGAGTGGATAGGTTAACCAAATAGTTAGCGAGAAGAGATCTTATTACCCAGATGAATCCGCCTTTCTAAAAAACCATCAAGGATGAGGAACCCTCGAATAAGTTTGTAACCCCTATGTTCAAGGTCTACGATGGAAAGACTGATCCCATCGACTATGTTCGAAAGTACAAGTAGGATATGACTTTGTGGAGTCATAACGATGAATTAATGTGTCAAATTTTTCCTTCTAGCTTGGGCGACGTTGCCCAGAAATGGTTTAAGAAGCTACCTCGCAGGTCTATTAAGAGTTTTAAGGTGCTCGTTGATCTTTCACTGCTCGTTTCATCACTAACAACTCTTATACTAAGAGAATTATCTTCTCTACTCATAATGAAAAAGAAGCCACATGAGTCCCTGCACGAATACACCAACTGCTAATAGGAGGTCTTCAATGAGATAGAATATTTCTCAGAGCAAGTTACTGTGGAATCCTTCAAAATAGGTCTACCCCTCACGTAAATTTTGTATCAATCCCTTACCAAGAAGGAAGAGGATACCATTGTCGATCTCATGTCACGAATTGAGAAATATGCCAAGGTGGAGTGTATGGTCCACAGCGGGAGTCTAGTCGTATTAAGGAAAATAAAGGGGCTGTTGATGTAAAAAATTAGACTATCTCTAATTATTTAATCATAGATAAAAATAAATAAGACAAAGAAATTTTTAAAGTGGTTCAGCCTTAAAATAATGGCCTACGTCCACTATTTTGTTATTGCTGAGTGTTTAGAAATTCTTGAAGTATGAGTATCCTCAAGAAATTTCGATCCCCTTACAATGAGGATGATATAATGTATTTATAGCCCTAAAGCTGTACATGTGAAAGGGTAATACATAGCTGTCCCTTAGGCGTATACATCTGTACAATAATAATAAGCATTTAATGAGCAGTCAATCTGTTGGTTATCCGGCTATTAATGCTCTATTCGAGGTGCAACTCGGACCGCCTAAGTTGCTTGGACCGCCTAAGTATCTCGGTACTCATAAGTTGCTCGGTGTAGTAAAGTTCCTCAGAGAGCTCTTACTGGTCGGAGTGTCTGAGTTGATCGGGGAGGCAGAGTTCCTCGATGCCAAAGTGATTGTAAAAATGCTTGTAGGTGCCACGTAGACTGACCCGTGTCTTCTTATGATTAATCCACATCAACAGGTTAAATTTGGTAACAACAGAAGCCCCCAATGTTTCACAGTTCGAGATTTGAGGAGTGTGGAACATTCTTTCTCGAAATATGGCGGTTTTAAATGGTCATCCTGAAATTTAGGAGTATTTTCTTTTGTATTTATTTCTCTTTCCAAATTCGTAGAATCGAACTTTTTTGAATTTCTATAACCGCTTCGGTTCCCGCGCCCTTTTTATCTTTTTAGCCGCCGGTAGCGTTACTATCTCTTTTTTAATCATTATATTTACCCATTCCCAAGACAAGGTATTTAAGCGTTGCAGAAAATCCCCTCGTCTTCTAATTTTTTAAATTTGTCTCTTTGAGTTTTCCATTGTCTCTCTCTCCTGTGCGTTCATCCCTTTCATCATTCGTTGTCAACAGACTCATCCTTTTCCTGTAAGATCTTCTTCTTTCTATTTGAT
Source organism: Sambucus nigra (assembly GCA_949130495.1). Lineage (NCBI taxonomy): Eukaryota > Viridiplantae > Streptophyta > Magnoliopsida > Dipsacales > Adoxaceae > Sambucus > Sambucus nigra. The sequence continues at coordinate 212,564,740 of OX422214.1, read as the reverse complement.
TTCCTTCTTCTTTCTCTTTGATTTCCTTTATTCATCATGGTTTACCCTGTAGAGTCGCTTGATAAGTTTCGTTCTGATTTCTCTATTCCTTCATGGGTTATTTTGGAGGAACTTTCTGAGCCTTCAGATTATTTTCGTTTGGCTGAGGGACATTGGTTCCCCAGTCTCTTTGTCGCTGAATGTGGCTTTTCTTTTCCCCCAAACCCTTTATGTCTGGAATTCTGTCAATATTTTGACGTGGTTCCTGCAAGAATAGCCCCCAATATGTGGAGAATAGTTAACGGAGTTCATAGACTAAATCAAATTCATGGAACTCGTATGGGAATTCCAGAAATTATGTTTTGTTATAGATGGGCTGTTGGTGACAATACTTTTTATTTAAAAACTAGATTTTTAAATAGGTCTCTAGTAGTTAATCTCCCAGATGCCAATAGGGACTATTTCGAGCATGGGGTTTTTATGAAAAATTGGCAATACCCTCCAATGACTGGAAATGATATGTACCAGGGTCCTAGATGTCCTCCCTATGGCAATGGGATAGGTTGTTTTTATTTTATTTTATTTTTAAAATTATGCTTCCTTTGTGTTTGATAAAATGTATCACTGATATTTTAATTTTCATTTGTTTGCAGTTGACAACAAAAGAAGGTCTCCAAAAGAGACAGAAGTTAACTTAAAGCATCTGAAACTTATCCGGAGTTTGCATCAGTCTGTTGCCGACGAGCATATCAGATCAGCTTCATATCTGCAACAGTATAAGAGTTACACCTCATCTTTTACTGCTCGTCCAGTGATAAGCGACGTGGAACCAATACCAGCTTCTACAAGTTCTTCACCTGAGTCACATATTCCCTTGAGTGAAAGGATGAAGAGAAGAAGAGATCCTGCCCTCTTCGAGAAATCTGCCTCTTTTGCTGGAGAGGCAAAGAAAAGTAAACATGATGTCCCAGAAGAGGGGACAAAGAAAATTGATGCACCCCCTACGGCTACTACTGTGAAAGTTATCGAGAAGCCCCCAGTGGCTCTGAGTAAGGCCGCTGCTCCAAGAGAGGTTATTGTCATCTCTCCGACTAAAACTACATCTTTAGTCGAGGCTGTTGATGCTCCTTTGAGGAGGCTGAAGAAAAGATCCTCGGTCAATTTGGCTGAATCCATCGCTCAGCCCCCGTCTATTGAAAGTGGTGTTCCCACTTTTGTTGCCCCGATCTCTGCCATGAGCTCGGTGAAGTCTTGGATCATTCTCGAGATCCAAGGTATTGAAGAAAATCTTTCTCGGGACATGGTTACCACATTAGCTGCTCGTCATATAGCTTCTGTAAGTATTATTGTCCTCAACTTTCATTTTTCCCTTTTTATATCTGTGCACTGACTTGCTATCATTTTCCTTTCACAGTTGGTAACCTGCTTTAATACAATTTTGAATAAGGATGAAGCTATTAAAGCTTCAAGCTCCTCGTCTGGCGTAGAGGAAGCTTTGGTGGGTCTGACGCAGTCTCTGAAGGATTCTCATCAGAAATATGATGATGATAAAGCTACTTGGGAGAAGAAGCTTAATTCCATCGAATAGGAGAAGGATCAGGTTGTCGAGGTCTCCAAGGGGTTGGAGAAAAAAATAAAGGATTTGGAGGAGAAGAATAAAGAGCTCGAAGGGAAGCTCAAAAATGCTGAGCAGCTTGAAAGTAAGCTCAAAACTGCTGAGGAAGAGTTGGGTCAACTTCGGGAAGTAAGTCATTAGAAGGAAGAAGTGGAGAATAAACTAAAGGCTGCGGAGGATCTTCTTTCTGAGAGGCTTTCCTCGGAGAAGGCGAAAAAGAAGTTGGCTATAAAGAAGTCTTTCAGCACTGACTGGGATAAGGGGTGGAATAAAGGTCTGGCTGCCATGATGTCGCAGGTGGAATATGGTAGCCACAAATACTTTAGGGATGGCTGGGTCGCTGCTCTGCAAGAGATGAAGGTCGATGAAAATTTTGACCTGTTTCAACGACACATCCCGGGCCCTCTCCAACTCCTGAAGAAGAAGAAGAGGACGAAGCTGCCTCTGAGGAATCTTCCATGGTGATGGGAGATTAAATTTCTCATCCAACAGTTGTCCAGTCTTCCTGAGAGAAACTTCAACCATCCATTGTTTCAAATGAGCAACTTCCAACACTCCCCAAGCAACCATCTGTACCACCCGAGCAACCTACCTCCTCGTCCCAGCCTCCTGAGAAAGTTTTGGGAGATAAGGAAAAGGTGTAGAGTTATTTGGTTTTTTCTCTCTGTTTATTTTTCTTTATCAAATGTAACTCTGAACTTTGTACTTCTCCTGTATGATGTAATAAAATTTGAAGTTTTGATTATACATAGTATTGATTCTCATCTTCATGCTCTGTTTGCACTCTTATTGATTCTTTCTTTCTCTTCCTTTACTATTTTATGGTCAGGATGGAGTTATTGTCTACTCATGATACAAAATTGTTGAGGCAATGCAATGAGTACTTTAAAGCTGGTCATACAGATACGAGTGCAGCACAAATCATTGACATCCTCGGTCAAGGTGCTTCAGAGCAAGCAATTGAAGCCTACCCATATTTGAAGTGCCTGCTCGACCGTACAGTGGCTAACAATGTAGCATATTATGAAATGATTGAAGATATCCAAGGAACTCTTGAAGAGCTTCAACAACAATATAAGGAATCTACAGCCCTTTTTCACGAGGGATACGAGAAGAAGTATCAATAACTCACTGCTGATAAGGGGCATGACAAGTTGTTCGCTGCTTATAATATGAGGGAGAGAACTTTGAAGACTGAGGTCGAAGAGCACAGACAGATAGCAGAGTTATTGGAGCAAGAAAATAATAACCTGCAAAGAGAGGTATCTCAGTTCAAGTCTTCTACCTCTACCTCAAACGCTTTGGTCCCTGTGAACGATGAGGGATTCTCTTTCTTGGAGGTCGAAAATGCCAATCTGAGAGACGAATTGGAGACCTTGAAGAGATCTAGCCCTTCTACATCTACTCGGGGACGAGCAAGAGCTTCTCGGGGACGAGCAAGAGCTGCTCGGATTACTGTCGAGGAACAGAGAACTCAATCGGCTCTGGAGAACCAGACCTTCTAACTAATGGCAAAGAACCAGGCATTGGCTGAGATGTCTAAGAAGATCCGGAATATGGATGAGCAGCTTTCTGCACAGAGGTCTGCCTTGGAGAATAAAGAACTCTTTATAAAAAATATTCACGAGCAGATGGAAAGGTTGACTTATCAGTTCCACAAGCAGCCCAGAGAATTCTGGCTGTCTGGCTATAATGAGGCTCTCTACCATTTGGATGATCGGATCCAAAATTCGAATAATGAAGGTTACAAACAAGGGTGGTTGAATGCCTTGGGTGTACTGCAACTGGAACAAGGTCACTACATGTGGGATTATCATAATCCTGGGTTGCTCGACTTGCCAATGCCACCCTTCAAACTCGACATGAGCTGGATCCCTGCCCGGGCAATCCTTTAGTGTTTGATTTCCAAATACCTTGGCGATTACAGTCTCCATTCCAATGCTGAGATATCTCGCCTCGAGCACCTACTCGACCGACCATCTGTGATGAACATCAGGATACTTAGAGATCTTAATTTCATAAACTCCCCTTATGCTTTAGACGATCCTCCTGCTGGCGAGGAACCTGTTTCAAAAGCAGAGGGGAAGAAACCAATAGAATAGGAATCTTGATGTAATAATTAATTTGTATTTCATTCTTGATGTATTTTGCTCTAGATTTAATGAAAGACTTTTATTTTTCTTCGCAATCTTGATTTCCATTGTCTTTTAGATATTTTGTAAAACACTTTACATATGTGCATGTATATCTGTTAAAAAGATAACAACATTGTGTTATTTTTCGATCAACTAGAGTTGATTAAAACTTATTGTCGACTATCCTGGATTTGTGGTAATCATTTGACGACTACCTAAAATTGATGATGTTTTGTTTCTCGACCAACTTGGTGGTGATTTAAAATGTTACGAGTATAAAAAATTTTGTTTGATCACTTTCACATACTCATACTTTGTTTAAATACAATGTTTCCGACCAACTGTAGTTGACAGCTTCTTATTTCCGACCAACCTGAGTTGGTGGATTTTTCCTTCCCAACCAACCTTAGTTGGCATTTTTGGAAAATATTTTTTTCTTCCCAACCAACCTTAGTTGGCATTTTTGGGAAATATTTTTCTTCCGAACCAACCTTAGTTGGCATTTTTGGGAAATATTTTTTTCTTCCCAACCAACCTTAGTTGGCATTTTTGGGAAATATTTTTTTTCTTCCCAACCAACCTTAGTTGGCATTTTTGGGAAATATTTTTTCTTCCCAACCAACCTTAGTTGGCATTTTTTGGAAATATTTTTCTTCCCAACCAACCTTAGTTGGCAATTTTGGGAAATATTTTTTTCTTCCCAACCAACCTTAGTTGGCATTTTTGGGAAATATTTTTTTCTTCCCAACCAACCTTAGTTGGTAGTTGGAATTTTTGGGAAATATTTTTCTTCCCAACCAACCTAAGTTGTCATTTTTGGGAAAGTGTGTGTGTAGCACTAGTATTCCGCAAAAAATTTCCAATAAAAAGAGAGATCTGGGCAGAATATTGTCACTTTATTCATACTAATGGAATTGCATTACATGAGAGTTTACATTACTGATAATACTTGCGCAGGTGTTCTACATTCCATGCATTCTTAAACTCCTCCCCCTCTAGAGTTTCTATTCTGTAGGTTCCTGGTCAAACAACTTCTGTAACTCGCTAAGGTCCATGCCAGTTTGCTTCTAGTTTGTTGTGCTTTTAAATCACTTTCTTTAGCACATAGTCTCCTTCTTTCAGGTCGCACTTCTTCACTCTCTTGTTGTAGAACAAAGCTGTTCGTTGCTGGTAAGTAGCATTTCTAATAGCTGCTTCTTCTCTAACTTCCTTGAGCATGTCCAAGTCTAACCTTCTCATTAAATCACTGACAGGGGAATTGAAATTCAGTACTCTATGAGTTGGGAGACCCACCTTGGCGGGTATAACAACTTCACTCCCAAATGCTAGCATGTATGGAGATTCCCCTGTTGCTGCTCGGGGAGTAGTTCGATAAGCCCACAATACAGAGTGCAACTCGTTGATATAGTTTGCTTTCGCGTCATTCAATATTTTCTTCAAGCCATTTAGAGGCGTTCTGTTTGTCACTTCAGTTTGTCCATTGCTTTGGGGATGGCCTGGAGCTGAGTGAATTTTCAAGATATTTGACTGTTGATAATAGACCGCGAACTCCTCGTTGTCGAACTGAGTTCCATGGTCTATGATGAAGGCATGAGGAGGACCATATCGACAAATGACATTCTTCCAAACAAATTGGTAAACCTTGTCATACGTCATATCAATGAGAGGTTTAGCCTTAACCCATTTAGTAAAGTAGTCCACAACGATCACGAGATACTTAAATCTTCCCCTGGTCGTTGGCAGTGGCCCGACCAAGTCTATTCCCCATATGGCAAATGGCCAAGGGGAAGTAATGGGTGCTAATAATGCTTGAGGAGTTCTTTGGATGGAGGAGAAGCGTTGACACTTGTCACACTTCTTGGCATAAGCTATACAATCAGCCCTCATCGTTGGCCAGTAATATCCTTGAGTCATCATTCTTTACAAAAGTGTCCAACCTGCTACATGTGCTCCACAGGACCCTTCATGGACCTCTTAAATCAGATCTTTCACCTCGGTGGGATGCACACATCTTTGTAAACCTGCTATAATTCCTTGTCTGTATAGAATACCATTAGTCAGTATATAACGAGCAGCTTTATACTTCAATTTCTTGGCTGCAAGTTTGTTAGTTGGTAACTCCCCTTTCTCAATATATGCCCCGATGGGATCCATCCATGATGATCCTAAATCAAGGGTAATAAAGCTCATTATCAGATCTTCATCTATACTCCGAGCAGCTAAAACTTCAATTGGGATTGTTCTTCGTAGCTCGGCACGAGTAGCTGATGCTAATTGAGCTAAGGCGTCTGCTCTCGCATTCTCCATTCTTGGTATTCTGACCAGCTAAATAGTAGTAAATTCTGATACCAATTCCCTTGCCTTTGAATGATACCTAATCATTGATTCTCCTTTGGCTGCATATACTCCCATCATTTAATTTATGATCAATTGCGAGTCACTGAAGATAATAACTTGCTCTGCCCCCATGGTTTTTGCCAAACTAAGACCTTCAATCATGGCTTCATATTCAGCCTCATTATTCGAAGCTTTGAATTGAAAACGTAGGGCGTATTCCGCGTTGACCTCATCCGGACTGTTCAGAACGATCCCTGCCCCACAGCCTGTTGTGCAAGATGAGCCATCCACATATAGACTCCATATAGGTAACTCGTCGTCAAATTTTTGATCTGACAGAGTTCCTCGATGGAAAATTTATTGCTTCCTTTCACCATCTCCTAATATTTCTTAATGTTCGTCGATCATCTCTTCTTGCCCTTTTACCAACTTAAGTTGGTCTGGGCTTGGGTTTGATGATTCTGTAACATCTACAGGTTGATCGATGAGCAATTTTTGCTCCTCGGGGGTATCAGGATAAATGAATTCTACTATAAAATCTGCTACTGCTTGCCCTTTAAGCGATGATCTGGGTTCATAAACTATATCATATTCACCAAGTTCTATTTACCAGTACATCAATCTCCCTGATTTTTTTGGTTTATGAAGGGCTTGCCTTAACGGCATATCAGTATATACTACTATAGTATGAGCCTGAAAGTATGGCTTCATTCTTCTACTTGCCTCGATCAATGCTAGTGTCAATTTTTCCATCTTTGGATATCTGATCTCTGCTCCTCGTAAGGCCTTACTCGTATAATAGATCGGTTTTTGCACTCCATTCTCCATTCTTATCAATGTCGAACTAACTGCATTCTCAGACACTGCCAGATACAAGTATAATTTTTCTCCCATCACTGGCCTGGACAATAGTGGAGGTGCTCCCAGATATTTCTTCAAGTCTTAAAAAGCCTTCTCACATTCATCATTCCACTCAAAAGTCTTTCGGAGCGTTTTGAAGAATGGGAGACATCTATCAGTTGCTCGCGACACAAATCTATTGAGTGCTGCTACTCATCCTGTAAGACTTTGCACTTCTTTCTTCGTCGTTGGAGATCGTAACCCTAACAGAGCTTTGATCTTTTCAGGGTTTGCGTCAATACCTCATTGATTGACAATGTACCCAAGAAACATGCCTTCTCATACTCCAAATATGCACTTGGTCGGGTTCAATTTCATTTGATACTTATCCAATTGATCAAAGGTCTGACCTAAGTCAACTAGATGATCAGCAACTTTCTTGCTCTTTGTCAGCATATCATCAACATAAACTTCCATATTGTAACTGATTTGTTCTGCAAACAGCTTGATCATCAGTCGCTGATATGTTGCACCTGCATTTTTCAAACCAAAAGGCATAACATTATAACAGTAAGTTCCCCTAGGGGTAATGAAAGAAGTACTCTCCCTGTCTTCAGGATTCATCTTAATCTGGTTATACCCAGAATAAGGGTTCATGAAGCTCAGCAGTTCGTGTCTCGAGGTAGCATCCACTAATTGATCAATTCGGGGCAAGGGAAAGTGGTCCTTTGGGCATGCTTTGTTGAGGTCGGTGAAATCTAGACACATCCTCCATTTGTTGTTCTTCTTCTTTACCATCACCACATTTGCTAACCAGTCTGGATATTTAACATCTTCAATAAAGCAAGTTTTTTGGAGCTTCTTGACCTCTTCCTGTATAGCTTGATTCTTCTCGGGACTGAATACTCTTCTTCTCTTCTTCACTGGCTTGATCTCCTTATTCACGTTGAGTTCGTGACATAAGAAATTTGGGTATATTCCGGGCATATCCTCATGACTCCATGAAAAAGTTTGCTTTCTACTTCTTAGGAAAGTTATCAATTCCTGTTTTAGTGAGGCCTCCAACGACGAACCTATTTAAGTTGTTTGTTCAGGATGCTCGTCGTCCATAATGATGTTTTCAGTAGCTTCCATTACTTGACCTTTCACGAGTTACGACTCATCTCTAGGATCCAATGTTTCAATTTCTGCCCCTTCATCCACTTGATAGGTAGTAGTCTTTTTCCTTGATTCCTCCAGTTCCTCTTGCTCGGTAGATGAATAGTAGCATTCCCGAGCTACTTTTTGATCACCCTTCATAACTCCTACTCCAAAATTTGTTGGAAATTTTAGGCATTGATGTACCGTAGATGGTACTGCCTCGAACTTCTTCAATCCTACCCTTCCCATGATGATATTGTAGGCTGATTGAACATTCTTATCCATCACAAAGAAGCGTATTCTTTCTGTTCGACAAGCAGGCCATGTACCAATGAATATATCCAACTTTATCATCCCAAGTGGAAAAACTTTCTCGCCAGCAAAACCGAGGAGGGGTCTGTGATAAGGTTCCAGTTGAGATAGCTTTAGATTTAAACTGTCGAAGCACGACTAGAACATCATGTCTACCGAGCTACCATTATCTACCAGCACTCTTGAAATCATCACTTCCTTCATCCTTATTTTGATCACCAATGGGTCATCATGAGGATATAGAACACCTACGAGGTTGTTCTTCGAGAAACCAATGACCAATTTCTCTTTGTTTACCTTTCTCGGGCTATCCTCCTCAGCTAGATTTATTCATTGAATGTATGAGCAAGCTTGAGCCTCACAGAAGTAAGCTTTTCTCTCTGCAGTAAGGTCTCCTCCTCCTGCATCTCCACCTGCAATAACATTACAATCAAATGACCCAAAACGTATTGAAAATACCTCACGTTCTGGCTGCCTTGGTCTTTTGGGAAGATCAGGGTTGTCTTCTGGATCATTTTCATGGTCTCTTTTCTTGTTCTCCTTTGCTCGACGAGGAGATCTAGACCTCTCTCTTATTCGGTCTCTGTTTCTTCTTTCATTTCTACGATCAACATACTTTGCCAGGTTTCCCCATCTAATGAGTGTTTCTATCTCATTCTGAAGAGCTATGCAGTTTTTGGTCATATGACCATGATCTTTGTGAAACTCGCAATATTTGTCCTTATTCCTCCTATCAGGGTCTGTCTTCATTTTCTCTGTCCAGTTTAATTCCTCGCTGTTCTTGATTTCTTCTAGAACGTGGTTGATGTCTATCTTCAAAGGAGTGTAATTATCAAATTTCTTCAATACTTCCCATGACGACCTTATTTTTGACTGTTTGTGACCACCATTGTTCTTATGCTCTTTCTTCTTAGCTTTATCCACCTCCACCTTGGTTTCTTTGGCATCCATATTCTTCTTCGCAGCCATATCCTCCTCGGCATTCATGATCTTGGCCGCTTTTGCCATCAGTTCTGACATGGTTCTGGGTGGATCTTTGGCCAAAGTGTAGTACAACTTATTGGGCAACAACCCCCTCATCAAGGCGATAATCGCTGTCTTTTCCTCATAATCAACGACTTCGAGTTTCTCGTTATTAAAACGAGTTATATAATCTCTGGTACTCTCACCAACTTTTTGTCTAGCACTTAACAAATGCGCTACTCGTTTAACTGGATTTGCCCCAAAATAGAAATTTCTAATAAATAACTCGGCCAGTTGAAAGAAAGTTGACATTTTGCCCCGAGGAAGATTATTGTACCATATTTGAGCAGGTCAGTAAGAGTTACCGAGAATGCTCTGCATCTCATCTCATCCGGAACAGCATAGATGTTGGCCGCAACTTGGTATTATTCTATATGAAGGATAGGGTCGGTCTTTCCATCATATTTGGGAGTCACAACAGGTGCTTTGAACTTTGACGGTGTGGGAAAATCCACAATGGACTGAACAAAAGGTGTCCCTTGAACAAAAGTTCATTGTAGAGGGTCCTTGGCCTTAGCCATTTACCCTAATCTATCTTCCAGCCTCTGAATAGAGCCTTTCCACGCATCGTTTCCTTCCTCGGGCCTGTTGGTTCGAGCAACTGATCGTGTTGATGTGGCTTCCTGGGATCTATCTTAACGAGCAGCTGGTCGTGACTGGGCAGATCCTTCCCTTAAGTCTGATGGTCATCGAAAGCTCCTCGATGCAGCCTTAGGAGGACTTTTGTTCCTCCTAGGGCCCAATCAATCAAAAGGAGAAACCCTACTTAATCTCTCCAATGCACTGATCCTTTCTGGAGAAAGGGTGACCTTTTGTTCAGTATCTGTGGCTCGTACCGACAAAGTTCTTCCTAGTTGATAAGAAAAATCACCAGATTTCTCAGTACGATATGAATCGGTATGCCTAGTACGCCAAGAAAGTAAATGGGTATTTCTTTAAACACTTCGCTGTCCTGAATGGGTTGGTACACCACTATGAAGGGTTTGTATGAGTTGTCGCATAGTTTTTTGCATGGCTGTCTGGCCTTGGGCCAGATTTGGCATTATTCCAGCCAGATCTGGAACGTTTGGCAGAGCAGATGGATTTGGGGGGTTTCCAGCGTTTTGATTGCTGGAGTCAGGATTATCAGCCATTTGTGATGAACTGTTTTTGGTGAAAAACGAAAATTACAGTCGTTTCCCACAGACGGCGCCAATCTGTTGATGTAAAAAATTAGACTATCTCTAATTATTTAATCATAGATAAAAATAAAGAAGACAAAGAATTTTTTAAAGTGGTTCAGCCTTAAAAGAATGGCCTACGTCCACTGTTTTGTTATTGCTGAGTGTTTAGAAATTCTTGAAGTATGAGTATCCTCAAGAAATTCCGGTCCCCTTACAATGAGGATGATACAATGTATTTATAGCCCTCAAGCTGTACATGTGAAAGGGTAATACATAGCTGTTCCTTAGGTGTATACATCTGTACGATAATAATAAGCATTTAATGAGCAGTCAATCTGTTGGTTATCCTGCTATTAATGCTCTGTTCGAGGTGCAGCTCGGATCGCCTAAATTGCTCGGACTGCCTAAGTAGCTCGGTACTCATAAGTTGCTCGGTGTAGTAAAGTTCCTCGGAGATCTCTTACTGGTCGGAGTGTCTGAGTTGATCGTGGAGGTAGAGTTCCTCGACGCCAAAGTGATTGTAAAAATGCTTGTAGGTGCCACGTAGACTGACACGTGTCTTCTTATGATTAATCCATGTCAACAGGTCAAATTTGGTATCAATAGGGCGATAAGGAAAACAACCCCAAGAAAGGGGACAAGAAGCAGAATGGTGATAATAATGGGGGCAGAACAAATTCCTCTATAGATTTTTAAGCCATTAAGATAGTTTTCAAGGAACCAATCTACAAGATTTTGGCAAAGATCAAAGATCAACAGTTCCTCAAGTGGCCAAAGAAGATGGTAGGGGATCCCACCAAGAGGTACAACACGCTCCGATGTGCTTTCCACAAAGAGAAAGGCCACAAGACTGAGAATTATAAGGAGCTCAAATATTATCTAGAGGAGTTAGCCAAGGACGGGCATTTGATCGAATATATTGAGAATAAGTTTGACCAGGTTGTCACTAATGGCGACTAAAAACCAGACAACATCCTGGATGATGAGATGGGGCACGAGTTTGCGGTCATACATGGGGCATCCAACCTCAAGAAAATTCAAGGGAATGCTGTTCGGATGGAGATCAAGAAGGTTATAACCGTGATGGAGGCCTTCCAGATAGATCCCATTAAAATCCAGACTGGCAAGTGCTAACGACCAGAGGATGTTGACTATAAAAAGAATATCATTTTTATGGAGGGGTATTGGGTTAGGGTAAGAACCCCACACCATAATGGGTTGGTAATTACTCTAAGAATACGAACTGGGATGTGGATAAGCTACTGGTGTACCAAGGGAGTTGTTCAGAGGTGATGCACCTAGAGCTCTTCCACAAGCTTAAGCTCAAAATGTCAGATCTTAAAGAGGGGATCATCCCTCTGGTCAACTTTGTACAGGATGACCACGCTCTTAGAAAAAGTAATCTTGCTAGTGAGGGTAAGGGTTATTTCGTAACAAATAGAGTTATTAATGATGGATATTGATTCGCCCTACCATGCCATTATAGAAAGAGGGTGTCTTAATGCCATGAAGGCCGTCCTTTACATTTATCACCAAAAGCTCTTATGTATCAGAGATCGGGGCATAATGGACATCAGTGGTGATCAAGTTATTGCTTGGAAATACTAAATCGCCGTTATCCAACAAAAGAATAAAAAAAGAATGAGAAGGAGGTTATTCTAGAGACAACCAGGATGGGGATACTCCATTAAAATAGTAATTATGACATGGCTGACCAGTGGAGGAAACCAGGCTCCACCTCGTTAACAGGGTCATTAAAAACCTAGGGGAGGTTGTCTTAGATGGAAGCCGATGGAAGAAGAAGTTTTTGATTGGGACAACGCTGATTGACCTAGAGAAATGCGGAACTGATTAACTTTCTGAAATGAATCTTGGACGTTTTTCATGGGAACCGTACAACATGCCAGGAATTGATCCTACGATCGCCTATCACTATCTTCATGTAGATCCAATATTCAAGACAATCATACAAAAGTCCCGCCGAACTGCCCCAGAAAAGGTAAAGTTAGTGGAAAAAGAAGTAGGCAAACTTCTAGAGGCAAGGCCCATTAGAGAAGTGCAATTTCTAAAGTGGATCTCGAGCCCGATCATGGTCCTTAAGAGCAAATGAAGCTAGAGAGTATGTATAGACTTCATCAATCTTAATAGGGCCTACCCTAAGAACAGTTTCCCCTTACCAAAGATATATCATCTGGTCGATGCACTACACTAAAAACACGCTTTTAAATTGTGCCAGAATCAGGGGTGCTAAATTTTCTGGCATTGTTTAAAACATTACCAAATTACCCATTCTAACACGCTTTTAAACCGTGCCAGATTTTAATCTGGCATGTTTTTGCACACTTTTAAATCGTGCCAGATATTGAATTCGACACGCTTTTGGCACACTTTTAAACTGTGCCAGATTTCCACTTGCTGGCACGCTTTTAGCACGGTTATAAATCGTGCCAGATTTTTTAATTAATAAAAAAATTATTATTTGAAAACAAATATGGAAAATCAATAAATTCCAAATTTGGTAGGAAAAATATTTATTATTTGCAAAACAAATCAAGAAAATTCACAAATTATAAATCTCTCACGCTGTTGATAAACTAATGTACATACAAACTTCAAAATATTACAAGTCTTAATAGTTGACAGACCAACAAATTTTTTTTCTGTGTTTCCTCAATTTTCTGGACATTCTAAAACTTACTAACATAAAACCTGCGTAATGTAAAGCCCACATGACCATAGAATATAAAAATAAAATTACAAAAGCCCGCATGGCCATAAAAGTTAACAATAAAACTATAAAAACAACATGACCATAACACATAAAAATTAGAATTCTGAATATTAATGACATTAATGATATAATTCCCTTATTGTAAACCATTGACTTTTTCGTGTGTTCCACGTGGATAAAAGCTAAAGATAAAAAGTTATCCTGCAAAAAAATAGGATACAAAAAGAGATGATATTAGTAACCAAGTAATTTTAAAAAAATCTTATTCAAGCTGAAAAATTGCATATACGAGTTACAATTATTATTATATTCTCAAACTGAAAGTCTCGAGATTACATGGTCAGTTCTACGAGTTACAATAGTGTCATGAGAGGTGTAAGTGCATCTTATAAGGCCATTTGGGGGCTGGTTTGAGTTATCAACCTCAAATGGCATGTTTTTAAGCATAATCTAGATATTTTCAAATTATCATCATGTTCTCAAATTGTGAGACTCGTGTAATGCCCTAACCCAGATTTGTGGGTTACTCATGAGTAAACCCGATCTGAATCGAGTCGTTAGGTGTGAAGTGGAATGGGACAACCTATATAATGTTGTTAATCAAGTTTTATTTTAGTTACATTTATCTTATTAGCATGCGATTCTACTTTCAAGATAAGCTACGCGAGGGACCCATGGGAAGCACCCTGAACTCCAAGTAAACAAAGCTACTAACGTAAACATAAATAAAATATACTTACATATAAAATGCCTTCAAATTACGAAACTGCTCCCAACCTACCGTAACAAAGTGGGGATGCGAGCCTATGCCCAGTGGGATTTATACGAGCAATATAGAAACGAACGACATAAAGGAATACTCACACGTTACAACCATATGCATGAGAAAATATGTATCTATATCGACATACGTATACCTTTGAAAATACACATGCCAATGCATTAACTGTTTTACTTTTGAAAATCTTACTTATCCAGATTAATCTATGTTAACCTTATTAAAGGTTTTCTCCATTCATACTTAGCATTCTCACCTTATTTAACACACCCGAAAATCATTACACTTGATTTACCCAATCCGTTACCGGAATTTAACCCCTTTAATTCATTACTATACACTTTTATATTTTCATTTGAAATCACCAATTCAACACACGCATTCACTGTGTTAGAAAATACCTATTTAATATTTGAAAATCCTTTTAGAACACATTCTTGTGTTAAGTATGGGTTTAACCATTTAGGTTTCTTAACCACCCATTTATCCACTTTCTTTGACCCTTTTTCATTCCTTTATGAACATTACTAGATTTACGCATTTACTTGTCCATTTCACTTTTATCGGAACATTTATTACATTCATTCAAGTTAGGTTGTATTAACACATTTTACCAAACAACCCATTTCTTGATATGTTCCATATTTCCTTGATCTTTTCTCAGAATCTTCCATTACCGCATACTTACACGGGCTCCACACCGACGGCTATGCACCATATGCATTGGCCAGTGATTTAGGGATTTTCACCTAAGGGCTCTGGGCCCTTCTTCCTTTATCACGGTGTCATCCGAGTTCCTTTAATGTGCTTTAACTTTTAACAAATGTCCACATTATTCTATTTCCTTACTTATACTCGGCTAAAGCCAAACCCAGACTTAACCGTCCATTTTTCATTATCACTTGGAAAATGATTTTTTCTCCTTTAAGTCCTTTATTCACACACATGTCGATTTTATGCCAAAATCATTTACGTCTTTAAGAACTTAATTTAATTTCAACCATACTTATGTAAAAGCATTCATTAACATTTTTATTCCATAAAAATGTCCCATTTAAGTAAAATTCTAATTTATCCTTTTCGTGCCAAATTTGCAATTTAATACTTTAAAAAATGTTATTTTTTCAAAAATGGTTATTAAGTTTCCAACATAACATTTTAAATATCTTTTAACCATTTTAACTCTTGTTCAATATCACAATTACCCTACTTTCTTACTTTCTACTTTAATATCTTTAATATACCGAATTACACCTTTCTACATATTAAAGTTATATCTTCTCAACATTTGAAATACGCACTTTATTTATGAAATTTTGCATCATAACACCCACTTTACTTTGTAAATGACTTTCACACACTTTAATATACTTATTAAGTGTAGGTTTTTCCTTTTTCATTCATCTCCATTTATTCATGTAGGAAATCATCTTTTAATCTCACAAAATGGGTCAAACAAGTCTTACACATTTTTGTTGCACAAATAACATTTTCTTTCCTTTAAAACATCATAATAACACATTTTTTCTCATAAAATTTGAAGATACATATTCTGAAATTTTCTATGTTTTAGAAACCCATTTTAAATCGCCCATTTGAAACTCATTTTCACAAAAATGCTAAGATGATTATTATTCAACACTTAGATGCAAACGAACATAAATTCTACATATTTTTAGCCTAATATATGTGAATAAACATGCTGAATTCATACTACACTATCAAACATAAATCAAAGCTAGTTTACCCACCTCTATAAAATCTAATAATGGTGGGAATGGTTAAGAAGGTGTAGGACCCCTTACCTCCAAAGGTAGCCTTAAGGGGGTCTCTTAAATCCCTCAAAAGCTACCTCCAAGTATGCTCCACGAATTTGATTCTTACTCCTCAAGAACACCCTTATCCAAATATCCCTCAAGACATTAAGAACATCATCTTCTACATTACCACAAGATCATCTAGGGTTTACTAGGGGAACATAAGGTAGTTAGAGGTTTACTAGAGGTTGTTTACATGGTGTATATGCGGTTTAATGTGGGTGGTTTATGCTCCTAATAGTTCTGAGCAGAAACCTCCATGGAAGCTAAGAGAGAGAGAGAGAGATAGGTGTTTAAAAAATTTGGTGGGTATTATTTTTCAATCAACTTACACGATTCTCTCTCCCTCTTATAACCAAGACATTGTTTCTTACACCCAAAGAGGAAATCCTACCATCCCAAAACCTTACCATATCAGGTATAAGACCCCCCACCAATCGACAACAAACACAATCCAAGGGTTCTCCTTTTGACAACACATTATTACTTTCGTCCGTGGCCATATCTGGCAGGTCCGGTGGACCAGTCCTAGTGTACTAAAATGGCTCTTTTCTAATTTTGATCCTATGGTATTTTTATAAACATTTTAAGGTCCCAAATACGTGGTCAAATTATTTTTCTCATCCTCGAGGGCTTCCACAAAAATTGTGCAACGTTATGACTGCATGTCGCGTATCGACAATGTGACACCTTATATTTATTCGCATCCGTTACTCATTCGTTCCTCAAATAATTCACATTGTACTCTACCCATATATCAAGTATAATCATTTGAACCTTAATGTTACTTTTTGTCTAATATTAGCTCAATACTCATGCACCTATTTTTTTCCAAATATTTCTCCGAATAAAAATACCTAATTATAATTAAAATATTTATTTTTAGGGCAGTGTATTAAAACTCATGACTAAACGATCAGTTCCTACAAGTTACATTGGTCCCGTGCGAGGTGTTCATGCCTCTTACGGGACCGTTTGGGGGCTGGTTTGACTTTACACCCTTTAACGACTTGTTTTTAAGCCCAATATAGATATTTTTAAATTATCATCATATTCTCAAATCGGGAGACCCATTACTACACGATCAATTCCTACGAGTTACAGTATTCTCATGCCAGTTGTTAGTGCCTCTTACGGGACCGTTTGAGGGTTGGTTTAGGCTTTCACCCTCAAACGACATGTTTTTAAGCCTAATCTAGATTTATTCAAATTATTATCATATTCTCAAAATGGGAGTCTCGTGACTACGTGGTCTAGTCCTACAAGTTAGATTAGTCCATTGTGAGGTGTTAATACCTCTTTCGGGGCCGTTTGAGGGCTGGTTTGAGTTTTCACCCTCAAACGACATGTTTTTAAGCATAATCTAGATATTTTCAAATTATCATCATATTTTTAAACCGGGTGATCCGTGACTACGCGGTCAGTTTTTACGAGTTACTTTGCTCTCGTGCGAGGTGTTTGTGTCTCTTACGAGGCCGTTTGGGGGCTTAATTCGGCACGAATATTGCATTTATTAACCGTTTATACTTATGAATTTTAGCCCCCTTGGGTACCTTAATTCCTATATTTATGATCGTTAACCAAAAACCTCCTTTCTATATTACTAACATGCTTTACGAGGTATAATTGAGCTTTTGCAGGTATTCCAGTGCTTAATGTGAAGTTCGGTACCATTTTGGCAAAGTTCCGTCGATAACCGCACGTGCTAGGGCATTTTAATCATTTCAAAATTTGGGCATATGGACCAATGTCTTCATGGAAGTTTTAGCCCTATCCGTCATCTTCGTGTGTCCATAAATAATGCATGATTTCGAATCCAAATGAAGATGTTATGAGATTTTTCGTGGAAGAGAACTCCAACCAAATCAAAAATAAGGGAAGAAAGCAAAAGAAGCAGGTGCGAATTGATTCATCCCATTGCCTAATCGATTCATTTTGGACCAATGCAACATATATCCACGACTGAATCGATTCGGCCTCCTACCAAATCGATTTGCTTTTATGCACCATTCGAGATTCTCATTTCCGAATTGATTCAGTTTCCCACCAAATCGATCCGGCCTTGTTTTTCTTTGCTTTCTTTATTTACAAATTTTCCATCTAGGGTTTTGTATATATAGTTTTCTCATCTCATTTTGAGAGTTATCTTTCATTATAATTAGTTTTAGGGTTTGTAATTGGGAGCTTTGGCCTTCCTCCCACTTTGGGTGTTTGCCCATTTATTTATGTAAGTATTATTTTACTATTCATTGTCTTCTACCTCTTGTTTTAGCTTTATTTCCACGGTGTCTTCCTTTACATGCCTAAATAATTAGTTTTGTTTATTTATTTTTTGTTTGTGTTGGTTAATTAGGTTTATTCTTGTCTTTCATTATGTATCGCAGGTAGTCTAAGAGTTAGGGTCATGTTTCCACCATTAATGGGTCTCGAGCTTTGAAATCTAGGTTTTGGTTCAAAACGCATTTAATTGAAACCTTGAGTATTAAAGTTGGAATATTACTCGTTAACTTTCTTTTTCATGCAACATTAGTGTATGTAGTGATAATCCAAATTTAATCCACGTGTGATCATTTTTGACTAAATGTTTTATCTTATATTTTTGGATTAATTCTCTTTATGCGTGATGTTTATAATTAATTGATGATGCTCAGTTAAATGGTTTTTGAACCAAAATCCTATTTACGCATTATTTTAGCCCACGGCGGGGATGTGATCCCAACTCTTGTTTTATTAATTCTTGTTTAGCGTCAACTTCTTATTTTTCCCTTTTTCACCATTTTCAACCCAACACCTTTTACACTTTTATTCTTGAAATAATATATCGATTACAATCTATCCAACATTCTCTGTGGTTTTTGATACCCGAACTTACCGTTATAATCCATTTGAGTGTAGTTAGAGTTTATTTTTTTTGTATTGCGATCGAAAGCTGATAACAATGATTTGCGTATCTACACGGACGGACAATTTACCTCGCACCAAAATAGCATCATTGTCGGGGACTGATTGTTATAGATTGCAATTCTTTTATTAGTTCATAGTATTCTTTTCATTATATTTGTATTATTTATTTTCCCCTTTCTTTTTGACTTGTGCTAGATTGTTTCGAGAAGTTGAAATTTTGGTGCTCGTCGCTTTGTTGCATTGCCTAATTTGAAATATCTCACTATAACTCTTTAGATAACATTAATTGTTATATAGTTTTCCAAGTTATACCCCCAAGGCTATGAGAGAATGCCTACAAATTCTTGAAAATGAGCGCATTGAGCGTGAAATCCAAGAAATTATAAGTAATCCCTCATCGCTTTGTGAGGAAACTTAGGGAAGATGGGGATCCATTAGCTATGAGCAAACCTCATAAGAAGATTCTATGTCTTATTATTGGTTTGATCAGGAGTTAACGATAAAGGAATCGAATGATCGATTCAAGAGTTTTGAAGCTTGTTATTTAGAAATTAATGCCCAACTCGATGAGATTATTGCTTCTTCACAAAGGTCGGCTGAGGTTGAAACTTGCGTTTCACCTCCACCCCTTTTTGAGGAAGAAATAATTGAGAGTGATCCAAGCACTTTCTAATTTCAACCTCTTATTAATTATTCAGATTATATTAAGGATGATGGCCCTTCCTTTCCTCTATTCCCTACTATTTTCGAACCATTAAGTTTATCACAAGAATCGGTTGAAATCTTGAGGATTTTGACCCGATTCTTAAACGAGAATGTTATTTTGTGATGCTTCATATCATGGGCTATTCGCTAGAACTTGCCCCACCTCCCCTTCTAATTGAAAAATCTTAGGGATGTGATTTTAATTTTTTTGAGATCAAAGTGGTCTTGTCCCCCTTAGCATCCAAATCTCCCATTACCCCTCCCAAATTTTTAATTGGTGATGGTTCATTTCTTATGACTTACACATGCCTTCCATTGTTAAAACAAAATTCCTATTTTCTGGGAGGCATGAATGAAAGGGAGGGTCCATCGTTGATCCTCCAAAGTCAAATCGTATTTTGGGCGGGCCCTCAAATTTTTTGACTTCTAGTGTATAGTTAGATAGAAATTAAAATAGTAGGTTGTAAATAGTTAGTTTTTTTTTCATATTTTTCTTTATTTTTACTTTTAGTTAGTGTAATTAGTTAAAATTTTTATTATTCTTTTTGTTATTCTTGTTACTAACATATTTTGTAGATTCAATAGACTTCTGCTATAAGGGGATCACTCCATTTTGTGTAATATCTTTATTTTCCTCTCTCTACGTTGTGTTCTCTATTTATATTAAGGGCAATGCAACATTTAAGTTAGGGGGTGTGGGATATTCTATCCATTGATTGTTTAGTTTCATTGATTTAATCACATGTTCGTTCCAAGCATTCTTTTCTTGAAAAATTAAAAATTTTCAAAAACATTTTCTTTCTTTTTTTCTCCTTTCTTGGGCATTTTGCCTTTGTTTTCGATGATAAATTTTAATAAATGCCCGATCCAATTGACAATTCAATAATACATGTTCTTGATTTTAGAAGTTAGTAGACTTTCGTCCCCAAATCATTGATATTATGAATAACTTCATGAATTAAACTTTAACCGATGAGCACATGCGATTTTCTTGTTTTATTGATTTTGGTTTAAAGATTTCTATAACACGGTAATCTTTTGTTACATTGTATATAATTACATAAGTGAGATTCGAGACATACCTTCATTTGTGAGTGTATACACTACTCTTTCCTCCTTGAAAACTTTAAATTCGTCTGTAGTCTCACTATTCTTTCATTTGATCGTTCATTAATTGAACTTAAATATGAAATGTGTTACTTGAGCATGATTTTCAAAGTTGCTTTGACTCGAGAATTGTGTAAATTTTAGGAAATGATTAGGCCCTCTTTGTTATATCACCTATATTGACCTTGACCACACCTTATATGTTTTCCCCAGTTAACTACTTTGAGCCTTAATATAGCCTTTAGTTTCATTACCCAAAATTCCATAACCAATCCACATTGGAATTATAAACCGTACATAATACTTTCCATACCTTTGTTTGGAATGATACTTGGGATTGAATGATGATATTGTCTTGTGGTTGAAATTAAGCATATGAGAGTGAGAAAAGTGAAGAAAAAAGGTGTAGTGAAAAAGAAAATAAGAGAAGAAAAGCAAAAGAAAAACAAAAGAAACACGAGAAAAAGAAGAAAAGAAAAGAAATATAAAGTTGTATATGATATATATAGTGTTCAATAACCTTTGTGTACTCTCTCCATTGTTGTGTTCAATGCTTTTAAGGAAATCATTTTCCAATTTTGAATTTGCCAACATTTTCCATTATCCCGAGTTTTTATCCCCGAGCACCTTTGAATCCGTAAACATCCTTTCATTTTGTACCCTTAACCCCAAGTCTACATTATAACCCTATAAAGTTCTATGTGATCTTAGGGTGAATTCAATTTAAAAGTTTAAATAGTTATGATAATCTGTGAAAATACATTTCGCCTCCTTTAATGGCTATATCTTTCATTGAGATTACAATTTTTCATTTTATATATAGAGTTCTTCATTTGTGAAATGTGCACGACCTAGTTTCCATTTATAATTACTCTTTATGCCAACATGTCCCGTGTATTACCTCCTGTTCTGAGTGATTTCATTTGTTGAGTGTAATATCTGGTGAGGATTGACTACTTATGCATGCTTTAATGTTTATTATCCAGTTTATAAAAGGTTTTACAAATCCTACTTTGCATGTTCTCTCTCACCTCCCACTTTTAAGGTTTCAATTCTATGAAGTTCGTTCTATAATGTTAATAACAACGGACTTTTGAGTGAATTTGGTCACTTTGATAATAATGTGTCTGAAATTGTTTTCGTTATTGTTGGGCTTGTCGCATGTGATTGGGCATACATTTTGAGGAAACCAAATGATGTTTGTGGGTTTTATCCCTGAAAATCTTCATGAGACAACACTCATTCACTAGGGTAACCTAAGGGTTTAACAACTTATTGCATACGCTAAATGCAATCGTTCACCTGCGAAAATGGATTTTATCTTTATAGTATATATCTCCTATCTTTTGGTTTACTTGTAGTTCTTTTTGCTTTCTATTTCAATACTAGGAACTAGCAATGTGTAAGTTAGGGGGTGTGATTCGGCACGAATATTGCATTTATTCACCCTTTATACTTATGCATTTTAGTCCCCTCGGGTACCTTAATTCCTATATTTATGCTCGTTAACCAGACAACCTCTGTTCTATGTGACTAACATGCTTTATGAGGTATAATTGACCTTTTTTAGGTACTTTGGTGCTTAGTTTTAAGTTCGGTAGCATTTCAGGAAAGTTCCATCGATAACCGCATGCGCAAGGGCATTTTAGTCATTTTTAAATTTGGCATCTGGACCAATGTCTTCACGAAAGTTGAATCCTTCTCTGTCATCTTTGTGTGTCCACAAACGGTGCACAATTCTGAGTCCAAACGAAGAAGTTATTGGATTTTCCGCGGAAGAGAACTCCAACCAAATCAAAAAAAGGGGAAGAAAGAAAAAGAAGCAAGTGCGAATCGATTCGGCCCATTGACGAATCGATTCCTTTTGGACCACTTTACCAGATCTCCATGACCGAATCGATTTGGCCACCTTCCAAATCGATTCTCTTGTATGCAGCATTCGAGATCCTCATTTTCGAATCGATTCGGTTTCCCACTGAATCGATTCGCCCCTGTTTTTATTGCTTTCTATATTTACAAATTTACCATCTAGGGTTTCGTATATATAGGTTTCTCCTCTCATTTTGAGAGATATCTTTCATTATACTTAGTTTTAGGGTTTGTAACTGGGAGCTTTGGCCCTCCTCCCACTTTGGGGGTTTGACTAATTGTTTATGTAAGTATTGTTATACTATTTATTGTCTTCTACCTCTTATTCTAGCTTTATTTCCATTGTGTCTTACTTTATATGCCTAGTTTACTAATTTTTTTAATTTATTTTTATTTTTTTTGGTTAATTAGGTTTATTCTTGTCTTTCATTATGTATTGTAGGTAGTCTAAGGGTTGGGGTCATATTTCCGCCATTAATGGGTCTCAAGCTTTGAAATCTAGGTTTTGGGTCAAAACGCATTTAATTGAAACCTTGTGTATTAAAGTTGGAATATTATGCGTTTAACTTTCTTTATCATGCAACGTTAATGTTTATAGCGATAATCCGAATTTAATCCATGTGTGATCATTTTTTATTAAATGTTTTATCTCGTATTTTTGGGTTAATTCTCTTCATACGTGATGTTTATAATTAATTGATGATGCTCGGTTAAATGCTTTTTGAACTAAAATCCTATTTACGCGTTATTTTTGCCCACAACGGGGATGTGATACCAACTCTCATTTTATTAATTCTTGTTTAGCGTTAACTTGTTATTTTTCCCCTTTTCACCATTTCCAACCGATCACATTCACACCATTATTCTTTAAGTAATAAATCAATTACAATCTGCCCAACATTCCCTATGGATTTTTGATAATCGAACTTACCGCTATACTCCATTTGAGTGTAATTAGAGTTTAGTTTTTTTTGTATTGCGGTCGGAAGCTGATAACAACGATTTGCGTATCTACACGGACGCACGGTTTACCTCGCACCAAGGCTGGTTTAGGTTTTCACCCTCTAACGGCATGTTTTTAAGCCTAATCTAGATATTTTCAAATTATTGTCATATTCTCACATATGTATAAATAAAAAGAATACAAAGAAAACAATCAATTGCAGGGAATTGGATATTGAAACATGAAAAAGTCAAGTACCAAATAACAAGGGTTATATGAGAGCTTTCGATCATTCACATCAATGGGCATTGCGAACTTGAGCATCCTCAAGTGCTTTATTGTACGCTACAAAACTACATTAATTTTACTCACCGGTACAAAAATTCGTATTCTATTTTTTTCTTTTTTTATACAAACAACATAATGTATTCACTAATTAAATAAACATCATTTCTAGAACACTGTCACATTACCTCGGTAAATCACTATGGTATGGTAGCTCTTGCCAATCAAAGCTTCAACGGCATGAAGTATCTAACTAGCTGGAACGAATTTTCTGTTAAATAGTCAGTAATGTTGTTTCAATAATTCTACATGAAGCATCTAACTCCTTCAACCAAAAGTTTGGATGTTCTTTCAACAAGTTTGGAGTTTAACTAGCGTAATTTTTTTATTATATGAACCAAATTATGTTACACGTTATTTTGAGAAGCATGAATTAATCCTATCTCAATTTTGTAGATCATGTAATGGCTAAAGAAATTACTTGTGAACTTCTGGCGTAACTCCTCATGACATTAGAACATCAATAATTTTCTTCATCACAACCCCATGCCGACATAGATGTACATATGCATGTTTTCCACGTAAGTGAGGAGATCTTCAATAGTTACCTGAATTTAACAAAGTTTAGAATAAGGAGAAATAAAAAGAAAATAAAAATAGTAACATAAATAAATAATTAATGTATAAAAAGTTGTTTTTTAATACTGTAAGTTAATGGTAGAGCAACGCGTACAAAACCAACACCCCGAAGTAAATATGACCGTTAGAGAGGGTTAAACCCTCATCATTATTATAATCCAACATACATAATTTGATATCCCACCTCATAAATGCTTCAAATCTAATTCCATGAACAAAAAAAAGCCTCTGCATAAAACAAAAGGGTAATATTCTGAAGAAGTGATAAGAGTTGATCGAATATGGCAAATCAAGTTGCTGAGGAAATGGTAACCGGAGAAGTAGTGTCGGCAGGGACGGAGGTACTGTATGACCAAGGGGGGCCATGGTCCCCTCAGAAAATTTCAAATCTGCACTTTATAGGTTAAATGTTTTTAAAATAACAAAAATTTATTGGTATGGTCCCCCCAAAGACTTAAAATGATATCTCAAAATAAGCCCATTATTTGAGTGTTTGTTGACAAGAAAAAGGGCCTGTCTTTCTTTAATTTATACTGGGCCCATATGGCCTTTAGTAAATACAAAACAAAACCTAAAAACCTTTACTTTTCTTAGGTTGTCTCCCATGCCGAAACACAAACAGAGTTAGAGAAAGAGCCCTACCTTTATATCTTCTCTCGCACAAAAACAAGTTGTGTAGAGCCAGACAAAAACAAGGTTGAGGAACCTAAGTTGTTTGAATAAATTAATAGCAATAGCAACTTAGCAAGTAAGTTTTTGTTCTCCTTTTGTGTACATCTTTATTTTTTTTTACGGATCTTTTTTTTTTTACTTTCATTTCGTTTTTATATTTTTTTATTGTTAATGTTAATAAAAAAATGTTAAATGTTAATGTTAATCTAACTTTTTTATTTCTAACTTATATTTGAAAATCAGGTTCTAACTTTATAGGCTACATGTTAATGTTAATAAAAAAAATGTTACTTAAATTTGAAAATCAGGTTCTAACTTTATAGGTATACGATATGTTCTATGGAGATTTTTTGGTTAATTTTTTGTTGTCTCTGTCAAAGCAACTGATATAATTGCCTAATATTTGTTCTAGTTAAGATATTCATTGTATACCTTGCAATGGTGCAATTTCTACTTTTTGTGATCAATATATTTTATTTTGCAATGAAAAATTTTCTTTTGTTAAATTCTTGGTCCCCCCCGGAAAAAATTCCTGGCTCCGTCCCTGAGTGTCGGTTTTAGAAGGAGATGGATTTAAGTATTCATGTTAGCTATATATCATCCTTCTTCCTTTTAAGGTTTTGCGATCCGAATTGTAAATTGAAAAAAGAAGCAAAAGACAAAATTTTGCAAAAGAACTCATGATCAAACACACCTTTCTCATCATAGGCTTGTTTGTCGGTACAATTATAACTTTGAGCTTGTATATACTCTCAAATTCTGCAGTCTCGGTTGATTCTGTGCCAATCATGCCACAAAGTTTTGGGAACTAAGACAGATTATTGAAACGAAACATCAGAAAGTTGAAAAACAATAAGAGAATTAGTTCCCATAATGCTTTATCTACCAAGTCAAGAAAAATGTTTCCAACCTGGAGGAAATTTTTTTGATAATTAATTGAAGCCATAGTCACAGTTTCATTTTGAATTGGCAAGCCTTCTTTTGCTTCAACTTCCCGATGAAGTCCATCGCTTCAGCACTTCCCCTAAGATATAACTAACCAACTATAACTATCATTCATCATAACAATTTAAAATCTTTTTTTATTTTCTTGTTCAGATAAATATAACTTTTTGAGTACACCAATAACTGGCTATTGGAATAATAACAATCTGACAAAAGATAATGACAATAATGATAATAATTTTCAAATTATAACTAAATCTGTGACAAGTAAGTTTCATTCATAAAGTTACACTGTTAGGGTAAAGTATGTTGTTGTCAACATGAGAGTTGGATTTCCACAGCGATATGGATTTCTAGTAGCAAGACAAATGGAGTGGGCGCTTCCCTGTCAAGTGGCACATACTAAAAGATTGCCGAATCCCAACTTTCTGCGCATCATATTAGAGAACAATGAGAATAAGCTAGTGACAACAGAGATGCTAAAAATATTAAATAATTACACATCGAAGACATCTTTACTTGATGATTTCATATACTATGAAAATCGATAGATAATCCTACAGGAAGAGAAAGACAGGTTACTAATCAAAAGCTAGCAAATTCCATTCCTTGTACCTATTGTTGATCAACCGCACAAGCTAAATCGCGTGCTCGACTTGCCTTCTACCGAAGACGATAAAATTACAAAACATAATGATCTAAACATATCTGAGAAAAATGTCCCCGCTCCCACCGAGCAGGTTACTGTAGACGCTGATGTTAATGAACCAAGTACCACTAATGAAAATGTGAAACAAGTAGTGAATGAAAGAGCAAAAGACGGTGAGATATTAAAGATAAGTTCGTTTAATATTAATTCGAAATAGACCGGGTTGAAGCCTGTGGAGGGACCCACTGCTCCTACTATAAATTCCGAACCAGTTGTTGTCATAGTAGGGTCAATGCCTGTGGATATGGCAAGTCTGCTGGTTATATGACAATGGGGACTATCCCACTTGATCCTAGAGCCCTCCATCTGGACATGACAGTATTTCTTCTAAGAGTGTGTCTCAGAAAGGTTAATTCATAGGTATATATAATTATATATACACATATTCTCTGACAGAATTGAAGTTGCTTTGTGGTACGAACATATAGAAGGCAGTGGTCTTGGTAATGGTAGATTATGAAGTGTCCATTTGTAAACTCGAGTGTATCATACTCGGTACTGGTTATAGTTGTAGGTCATAAGAAAGTCTCTTCTTAGGAGGCCTATCTTTGTTGTTTCTTTTTTCTTTTTCGTGGGGAAGTGGGTGGAGTATTTATTTGTTTTACTGACGGGATCAATCTACAGCTCTCGTCGATTTCATACTCAATGATCCCTTTTAATAGTGAATCCCAAACAATTTTTGGTCCCTCATTATCACAAATTGTTTGGGATTCAATATTAAAAGGGAGCATTGAGTATGAAATCGACAAATTGTATTTCCATTTGGAATGCAAAATGAGACCAAGATCCACGTGTTGAAAGTGGAAATACCATAGTTCCCTAGAGAACAATAATAAGATTATGTGATCATTCGGGCAAATTCTACATGATCACGTACCACGAAATATAACTAAAGTCATTCCATCTCTTACTTATTAATCGTGTATGCATCTTAATTCAATCATGGACTTCCACTGCATATAAAAAGGCAAGAATAACAGATCATGTTTCGAGCACAAAAATCACCGAAGAGTAAACAAAATGATATTGAAAAGATTATGCCATTGTAAGATTTGATATTATCTATAACAGGAATAAAGATATTAGTGAATGACATAAAAATAAATGAAACCTGAGTGAAACCCAAATAAGGATAATCGATTAGATTAGAAACCCATGTATTCAATTCAATGAGTAATAGGAACGTCATACCTTTGCATCCAGGTGATCAAGATCTAACTCACGCATAGTTTTATTCCCGTCATTCGTGACCACAATTCTTGCAAGAACCAGATAATAGTGATCAGTGATAAGGAAACAAAGGAAGCGTAAAAAATAACCAAACAAAGCAAATCTTGCTTCTTTCATCCAGGAAAAGGAAAAAAGAATCATAAAAAATAAACAAATATTATTCTTTACTTATCTCTCTCTCTCTATATGCGTGTGTGTGTGTCCGCAATTTTTTTACATATAATTTACATATAATTTTACATATCTCTATACACTCTATATAGTACTTTATATATATAAATATACATTAAATACAATATTCTACACACACATAGATATATCCAATTATTCACACCTTCACACATGGTATATTTCACCTACCAATTGAGAATCAAACTCATGCATGCAATCAGGAACATGTTATGAGACATTTGTAAGGCGATAGTCCGTTATCTTCGAATTTTCTTTCCATTCTTAAGAAACGAAATATATATTTTCGAATCAAACATGGTTCTTGTTATATATAAAAACCTAACATTAATTTTATATAAACAAAATGTTAATGTAGACAGTTCACACTCAAGATATAATGTTCTAAACAATAGAGATTAATTACAAAACCAGATCAACAAAAAAAATGTTCAACACAATATAAACAAGATCAAACGATTTTTAGAAAATCTATACAAAAACTTAATCAAGATGTTAATTAAGAAATCATACCAGAAAACAAATCAAGCCAAAATATGAGAACCGAGTTGTGTTTAAAACTGGGTTTCCTTAGCCCGTGTAATCCAAATCTCAGGTCAAACCACCCGAACAACATTTGTTATGTCATGGAGAGGTCTTCTTTGGTACCAAGAAGGTAACACCATGATTGTTCCATACCCCCGGTCTTGTCGCCCACTTCCCACCGGCGATGTATTATGAGGACCACTCACCAACGACTGCTACAAACATCGATATTCATTTCTTGGTGTTCAAAAAATACCCCTTACAATACCACTCCCTGTTAATGGAGTTATACCCCAAAAAATCGGAGTTTCAAAACCACCGATTAATCTCTAACGGGGATTGAAGGTTATGTGAAAATGTTTGAATGGAAAAGAGAGAATCAGGCTTGGCAAAGAGAGTGGTCGGGAGAGTAAGCGGGGGACGAAAGAAGATGGATCCAAATGAAAAGTTAATTGAATTTAGTATTTTGTTTTTTTATTTAACCTTTCCAAATTTGATACGATTTTGACACGATTTTAAACCGTGCCAGATTAGTAATAAATCGTGCAAAAATATGGCACAGTTCTAAACTGTGCCAGATTCTCCTTTTCCAAGCGTTCCAGATTAGCATTTTTGGTGTAGTGATGGCACATCAGCCCATGAGCGGATGAGTTTCTTTAACGCTTACTCAGGGTACCACCAGATTCCTCTATTTGGTCCTGACCAAGACAAGACTTTGTTCATAATACCACTGGGTCTGTATTGTTACAGGTTATGCCATTTGGCCTCAAGATCGTAGGAACTACATATCAGAGGCCGGTCACAAAGATGTTCCAACACCATATACGAGAGACCACGGAGGTTTAGATTGATGACATGCTTGTCAAAAGAAAAAATAAGAGTGACCATCTCCAAGCCCTGGCTAACACCTATGAAATCATTAGGTGCTACCAAATGAAACTCAACGTCAGCAAGTGTTCATTTGGGGTCCAGTCAAGAACGTTTCTGGGTTACCTAGTCAGCAAAAAGGGGATTGAGGCACACCCAGATCATATAGAAACAAGCAATGTGGAGGCGTCTAGTACCGAGGTCCTATAACTTCCACAGAAGCTACAGCAGGTCAACTAATGGGAACTCCTATGCTTGGCGTCCTTGTGGCTGGGCACCTAAAAGGTTTTTACAAAAAAAAAAAATAGATTTGGAAGAAAACGGGTTAGAGCCCGAGTTGAAAATATTTTAAAATTAACAAGTGTTTAAATTGCATTAAACAGTATATATTATATACATGTTAGTTCCACATGCTCTCACTTGAGATTATCACCCCCAACTAATGTGCACACCTAACGTATGTGCGTAATCCATCCTAGTTACGCTATCCCACTTAACTAGTATTAATCAAGTCTCTTACTATGATGCGTAAGTCATTGTGCCCACCCGTATTACCTGAATAATACATTCTTGCATTTCCAATATTTATTAATCAATTCAAGTATTTCTTTACTCATTTAAGTTTCCACATTTATAACTTATTTTATATGTTCTCACCTACTAAGAAACATAGTAGAATAATCACAAGTGTGTGTATATATATATATATATATATACACTAAAAAGACACCCCGAAACTAAGTTATGGTGCATTCATACTCTGCTTTCAAGTCCCAGTATATCACATACTATATGAAGGACTATGGGTTCATAATCACTCTAGAACCATATAAAAACATAAATCACACATAATGGAGGCAAATCATAGTTCCAAGTCACAAGGGAGACACACATACCCACTCACCCCTACGACCGTCTGCGCTATCATTCACAAATATGCTGTACCAAGGTTCTATGGTTATGAGGTACAAGTTCATATTCCCCCTAATGGGCTAATCAGAATATGACTGTCCTAGCTCGAAAACCTTCGTGATAGGAAGTAGCGCAGTATGATGCATTACACATAATAATCCATACGATAGGTAATCACACAACCTAAGTATATATAAATTCCATATAGGTATACGAACGTCCCATTTTACAAGTCTCACACGTAGTATATTTATATCCCGAATATCCTATGTAATATTTAATTAACGCGGTAAGTCTCATCGTATAATTTCAAGTACCTTTCCCTATCCCAAAAAGGTTACTAAGTTTCCATTTATTCCTTGGGTTATTTCAGTAACTATAATGTACCCCCACTACTGGTACTAACCTTAAGTTATCATTTATTCGATTTAAACCCGAATTTGCATAATTTCTTACCGTAACTCCTTCGGTGAATGATATGACCAAAGTGAACCCTCATACTTAGAGCAATAACTTCGTCCTATCTCATGGTCGAGTTGTCAGAAGAGCCCCACTCGTCAGTAATATGGTCATCCCTGATGAGGTCAACGTCTTCCCATCTCATGGCCGAGTTGTCAAAAGAGCCCCACTAGTTAGCAATAAGGTCGTCCCTGATGAGGTCGACCTCATAAGCACCAACCTCGACTGGGCAGCAGCTGAGATCAGCAACAGCTTTATGGGTTCAACTTGAACCAGTCTCATACTTTGCTTAGGCCGATAGCATAAATGAGCCCGATTACCTTACATTGGGGCCTGTCCAACCGAGGTTATACTTATGGTTGGAGGATCAATGGTCCTGTCGGAGTCATCAACCTCGTACCCATCTATGCGAGGTTCCAGTAGATGATGTCACCAGTCCGATCATATGCAAGTACAAAGAGATCTGGAACACGTGGACAAAACCATTATAACTGGATTATTACCTCACATGAAGGAATATTTTTCCATTATGATCTGCATGTGACACAACCAGGTGTCCACATGAGATTAGCTAGATCATCCTACACATGCTCATTGCATGCTTGGGGGGTACACTACACCCCCTAAGTACTATATATACCATTTATCTTCTTCCTTGAATGGGATTGCATATTACAAACCCTAGCGAAAGCTCCGTCAGTGTGAGTATTGTATCACAAGGCCATTAGTGCCATTGTTTTATAGTGAAGATCACTCACCTGCACAGTACATGTAGGCCTAGATAGGGTGAACCAATTATATCGATATCTTTCTCCTCCTCTCCTCATCTCATTCTATATTTATATTGCTTATGTGCTTCCATTGTTATACCTATTTGATCTCTCCAACACCTTGATCTGGTGGTGCTATTTCTAGCATCATCAGTTTGGCACCGTTTGTGGGAACGAGAAGCTTCATCTCTTCCTTTTTATAGCTTGGCCTCACCAAAATATCTGGTGGTGAAACAATCCTCCCCCTTGTGTGGATTTGTTTTGCCATTGAAAGAGGTCCTCCAAGGTCCAAAAGCTCTCAAGTCTTTTTAATCACAGCTCAGTATTCAGGGAAACAAATGTCACCTGAATTTCAACCACCTCTTCCACCAGCTGGTGGTGTAGGACCTAGTTCCAGTCATGCATCTCCTCTGTCTGAGATGGCTGAAGTGGCAGCAACCTTAAAATCCCCGGTGGCTAACCAACAAGTGATGCAAGAGAAGTTTGCTGGCCTCAGCCAAAATAAGATGAGGAGACCACCAGGAATTTCACCATAGATGATCACCCCGGTAGCTTCACAAGAACAACACCAGGAGGCTAGGGGACCACCCCAGGCACCACGTAAATATCTGCCTCCTCCCCAGCGACGAAGGGATGTTGCTGACCCTAGGTGTTTGTGACTAGGGAGGCTAGGACACCCTTTACCTGAGGACCAATACGACGAAGTGGAGGCCGATGATGCTCTAGTAGAATGTTGGGAACCATATGGGATTTCCAAAAATACTGTACGACCCCTCCAAGATAGCCGAGGAAAATGTAGGAGACAGAACCCCAAAGATAGCTCGAGAGGCTCAGCATTTGATCGTTTGAGCAGAGGTTCTGACTTTAAAAGCCTCGGCCCAGTCAATGACCTAAGGGAGAGATTATCGAGGTCGAGAAGCCTTATAGGGTCTAGAAGAGAAGGGGTTGACTGTCGGCCCCAGCATGGACGATCCCAGCATGGACGAGTCGGGGGTCATGGGGAAGTTAATAACCGAAGAAGGTCAGACGTAAGAGAACCCTCGATACATCTATTGGAAGTGGTAGGGGATAACATCGGCCAGACCGACATTTCGAGACCCTGGAATGATTCAACTCAAAGGCTTAAAGACAAGACTGACGACATTCTAAAGAGACGAGACCCTCTATAGAGGGGGTACTCATAGGGTTCACCCTTCTTCGTAAAGATAATCAACTTCCCAATACCGGCTAAATTCAAGTCGCCTGTAGTGACTCCCAGGTATGATGGACGTAGTAATCCTGTCCATCACATTAAAATGTAACAATTGGCAATCGATATCTACCCCATCTCATACGAGATGAGATGTCGTGCTTTTTTAAGTACTTCAACCGGGGCTGCACATGTTTGGTTTACTTCACTTCTAAAGAATTCTGTTGAGAGCTTCAAATAGTTGGCCGAGCGATTGCTTTGGGTTCAGACCTCAGAAAAAGATGAATCATCTGCTTTATGTCAAGTAGGGAAAGAATGAGAGTCTAAGAGATTACATCACGAGGTTCAATAAAGAGAAGTTGGAAGTCTAAGACTATGAGAAAATCATAGCTATGACAACCCTTGTAGGAGGCCTCCATAATGGAAAGTTATTGTGGAAGCTTACTGAAGACCCTCCTAAGTCAATGGCCGAATTGCTTCCAATAACTGGGAAAGTTTTGAATGCTGAAGAGGCAATGTCTGCTAAGTATGAGGATGATAAAGTAAATGGCAGTGGAAGCAAGTTTCAGAAAAAGAATAAAGATGGGAAGAAAAGGTCGGCAGGCGATAAGTTTACAGACTACACTCCATTGACTATAAGTTGTAAGCACATCTTAAATGGTCTTTAAAATGGCCTGAAAAATTAAGAGCTCCTCCCCATAAGAGGAACAGGAACTTATGGTGTAAATTCCACTAGGACCACATCCACTTGATTGACAAATGCTTTTCCCTAAAGGATGAGATTGAGAAAATGTTAAAGGCTCGAAAATTGAGAAAGTATGTGGAAAAAGGCGCCTCCAAGGGTGGACGAGCCGACCCTAGAAAGAGGAGGAATGATAAATGGTAATAAGATGGACTGATCAGATGAGATGATCCTTCAAATGAGGACAATGATGATCTAGATCTTCCACCAAAGGATGACAATGTCCTAGTGAAGAGGCTTAATATGATCTCATTTGGGGTAGGAATGATTTGTAGTGGCCTAGGTGAAGGAGGATTGGAAGTGGCCGACCGTAAAGCCCATGTGATTAAGGCAAAGGAAATAATAAAGTCTGAGGTTGTGCACTCGGACTTTATTGATGTTAAATCAAATAAAAGTAAGAAAGTGGACATGGACACCATCATAGTCAGCTTTTCAAGACTAGACTTTAAGGGTATCTTAGCTCCACATGACGACCCTCTAGTCATCACAACCAAGGTGCATGGATATGAAGTTTCGAGGATCTTAGTTTATGGGAGAATCTCAGCAGATGTTATGTTCTGGCCATGTTTCAAGGGATTAGGACTTAGCTGAACCAAGATCGTACCATACCATCATCCCCTTATAGGATTCCGCGGGGAAAAAGTTCATCCCTTGGGAATGTATGAGATGGATGTAAGAATGGGGGACAAGTGGCCCCAGTGGCTAACCAGAAAAATAATTTTTTTTGTTATGGAAGATAATGTCTTTTCATCTTACAACCTCATATTAGGACGATTAGCCCTCAAGGAATTTGAGGCCGTACCTTCAACTGTTCACCAGATGATAAAACTCTTGACGTCTTATGGAGTAGGGGAAGTTCAGGGTGATCAAACGTCGACACGAGAATGCTACTTTAATTTGGATAAGGAGAGTGAAGCATAAAAGAAGGCAACCACCACTTATAACATTGACACCTTGATCCTAGATATGAGACAAAGATCAAGAAAGGGAAAGCCACGGAAGAGGTAGAATCCATCGTCCTCAATGAGGACGAGCTGGAAAAAACTGTCCAGGTCAGCAAAGCCTTAAGGAGAGAGATTAAAGATGAGATGATAAAGTTGCTGAGGAGAAGAAAGATCATATTTGCTTGGAGTCATGCAGACATGCCAAACATTGATCCTCAGATAATATGTCACAAGCTTAACGTGATAAGAGATGCAAAGCCAGTTAAACAAAGGAGGAGGATTTACTCCCGGGAGAAATATGATATTGTAAGGGACGAGGTTCAAACGATTGAAGAGGATGAGTTCATTAGGGAGGTCATATATACTGAATGGCTATCCAATACAGTGATTATGCCCAAGGCTAATGGAAAGTGGAGGATGGGTGTAGACTTCACCAACCTGAACAAATCTTGCCCAAAGGACAGTTTCCATCTCCCTCAGATTGATCAGATGGAAGATGCTACGATAGGTCATGAGTTGATGAGCTTCATGGATGCCTACTCTGGTTACAACCAAATCTTTATGGACCCGACTGACTCAGATAAAACAACCTTCATCATAGACAAGGGAATATATTGTTACAAGGTTATGCCATTCGGCCTAAAAAATGATGGGGCGATGTATCAACATCTGGTAAATAAGATGTTCAAAGATTAGATTGGAAAGTTCATGGAGGTTTATGTTGATAACATGCTGGAAAAGAGTCTGAAGGTCGACACTCATGTGGCCAACCTTGAAAGAACCTTCGATACGATGGAGAGTACAAAATGAAGCTTAACCCCGCTAAATGCATTTTTGGTGTTGGAGCTGGAAAGTTCTTGGGTTTTATTGTCCATCAAAGAGGTATAGAGGCTAATCCAGAGAAGATAAAATCTTTGTTAGATATGTCGACCCCCAAGACCATCAAATATATTCAGAGGCTTATTGGATAAGTAGCTGCCCTAAACAGGTTTGTCTCCAGAGCCACAGATAAGTGTCTTAAATTTTTTAAAATTCTTAGAAAAGATTTTGAATGGAGTGAGGAATGTGATAAGGATTTTAGAGAGCTGAAGTCCTATCTCGTCTATCCCTTACTTTTTCCACATCCAATCCAAGGTGAAAAATTGTATGTGTACTATCAGTCTCAGAGTCGGCTATTGGCGCTGCTATTGTGAGAGAAGAGGATAGGATACATAAGCCAGTGTATTTAAATAGAAAAACACTCCAAGGGTCTGAGAAGAGGTATCCTAGAATGGAGAAGTTATATTATGCTCTGATTCACGCTTCTAGAAAGGTGAAACTGTACTTCCAAGCTCACTCAATGGTTGTCCTCACTGATGCACCACTCAGACAGGTTATAAACTTGAGAAATTAGGGAGACTAATGGCTTGGGAAATTGATCTAGGATAGTTTGACATTGTCTACCAGCTGAGGGTGGCAATCAAAGGACATGCATTGGCAGACTTCGCGGTCGAGTTCACTTGGGATGAGGCCGAGGCTAAAAATTAAAATTTCAAGTAGGCAGACAGTCTGTAAGGAAGACCTCTCAGCCCAGCCTTGAACTAGGACGAGACAAGAACAACAATAGGGAAAGTGTCTGAAAATGAAGAGGGGAGATATCTTTTAAAATAAGAATCCCTATCAAAGGGAAACTTCTCGGAGGCTGATGCTGTATGGAACCTCTTTGTTGGTGGGTCCTCTTGCGAGAATGGAAGTGGTGCTGGATTGATAATGTCGGCACTAGATGGCACAAACATTGATTATGCTTTGGGGTTTAACTTTAAGTCCTCCAATAATGAGTTTGAATATGAAGCTCTTATAAAAAGGTCTCTCCTTAGCACGAGCTATTAGTGTCGGCAAACTCCTAGTACATAGTGATTCAAGACTGGTGGTAAATTAGATCTTAGGAGTATTTGAGGCCAAGGATGAGAGAATGGCTAAATCTCTGGAAAGAGTAAGATAGATGTGGAAAAGTTTCAAAGAGGTAAAGCTGAAAAGGATACCTCATCTAGACAATGACTGAGCCGATGCCCTTTCCAGGCTAGCTTCGGCAATAAGAGCTGAGATCAAAAGAACAGTGCCAGTGGAAATCTTACTTCAGTCGACCATTAAAGAAGAAGATGGTGCATCTAAAACTTATCTGAATGTGAATAGGGGAGCCTCATGGATGAATCCTCTTATCAGATACATTCAAGAAGGGGAGCTGCCATCATCAAAAGTCGAGAGAAGAAAATTGAGGTAAAAAGCTACGAAGTTCTCTGTTATAGGGGACATTTTGTACAAAAAGGGGTTTTTGCTTCCTTTACTCATATGTGTTCATCCATA
Source organism: Sambucus nigra (assembly GCA_949130495.1). Lineage (NCBI taxonomy): Eukaryota > Viridiplantae > Streptophyta > Magnoliopsida > Dipsacales > Adoxaceae > Sambucus > Sambucus nigra. The sequence continues at coordinate 212,527,922 of OX422214.1, read as the reverse complement.
TGAGGTACCATATACCCTTCAAGATGTGCACGAAGGTTCTTGATTTAGTCATATTTGGGGAAGGTCATCGACTAAGAGGATTGTTACTCAGGGTTATTGGTGACCGAACCTGCCCAAAGACACTACATCATATGTTAAAATATGCGATAAGAGTCAAAAGTTTGCTAGCATCCCTCACCAACCTCTGAACTCCATCACCTATCTTTGGCCATTTGCCATATGGGGGATCGACCTAGTAGGACCTTTACCTAGGGTAGTGAATAACTATTGGTACCTGATTGTAGCGATAAACTATTTTTGTAAGTGCATAGAGGCTAAGCCAATGATCAGTATTACAGAACAGAAGACCCTCCAGTTCATCTGAAAAAACATCATCTACAGGTATGGTCACCCAAATACCTTAATCTCAGACAATGGGACTCAATTTAAGAATGTATCTTTGAAGAAATATTGTGAAAGGGTTGGGATCAAACAGTTCTTCTCCACCCCTGGCTGACCCCAGGAAAATGGGCAAACTAGGTTACAAATTTAATGATTCTTGATGGGATCAAGAAGAAGCTAGAAGAGGAAAAGGGAAGATGGACTGAAGAAGTGTACGATGTACTATGGGCTTACAAGATGAACGCCAAAACTCCTACAGGGGAAACCCCATTCATGCTGGCTTATAGTTCAGAGGTTGTTATCCCTACCGAGATTGGTCTTCCTACTCATAGAATTCAGATGTATGACCCTCAAGGAAATGCGATAGAAAGAAGACTTGATCTTGATCTGATCGAGGAAAGAAGAGAAGATCCTGAGGTGAGGCAAGCAGCCTACTATCACAAGGTTGCCATATTTTATAATCAGAGGGTGAAAGAGAGGCCGATAGTTGTGAGAGACCTAGTTCTCAAGAAGACATGGAAAAAACTAAACAAGCTCCATCCAAATTCGCCTGGCCCTTATAGGGTGATTGATGAAGTCGTACCAGACACCTATCGATTGGAGAACCTTGAAGGAGTGCCTTTCTCAGACCCCTGGAATGATGATCATCTGAAGAAGTATTACCAATAAGCTTATAAATTTTTGCCTCCACCCTATTGTAATACATGTATCGGACTCAAGAGAGTGAATATCAATGAGAATATTGACTATTCCCTCATATTGTTGTTTGTCTATTTGTCTATTTGTTATGTTAGTTTATCCTAAGATACTAAACTTCATTAATTTGGCGAGTCGTGAGATGGAACATCATTAAATTTGGTGATCTCAGACCTTAAAGATCATTAATTTGGTGAATTATGAGATTAAACACCATTTAATTGGTGATCTCAGACCCTAAACATCATTAATTTGGTGAATTATGAGACTAAACACTATTTAATTGGTGAGCTCAAACCCTAAACATCATTAATTTAGTGAATGATGAGACTAAACACCATTTAATTGGTGATCTCAGGCCCTAAACATCATTAAGTTGGTAAATTATGAGACTAAACACCATTTAATTGGTGATCTCTGACCCTAAACATATGGTTGTCTCTATTGCTATTTTATCTTTGTGGTGAACAAGTGGAACATCATAGAGGAACAAAATATCATGATGGAAAAGAAATAGAAACAAGGCATAATGGGATTCCATTACATTCATGACATATGAGGTTATGAAAGTTTACATCCAAAAAACCAAAATGTTATAACCACAGTTCGTAGAAAGAAGAGTTACAATTAGCTTCACAAAATAAAAATAAAGCAAAAAGAAACCCTCAAGGATGAATCTTGTCAAGTCCAGCGTCAGTGACTTCGACCCCGTCCTCAGGGTTGGCAACGTCTGCAATCTCAATGACAACCAAAAGGCTCATCTCTGTAGGATCAGCTCCATCATTCTCTACCTTCTTCAAAGCTTGGGCAAGACGAGGGTCAGCAAAGCTAAGACCAATGAATGATCTGGAGACAAGCTTCCAGACTCCTCGTGCTGAAGATCAGCCCATCGGCCAGCTTCCCTGATACCCCTATCGAGATAGTCAAAGCTAAAACCTATAAATTCATCAGAATATTTGTAGTTAGTAATGATTCTCTCCTCAGCATCGACTAGTGTAGACTTGACGGCTTCATCAATCTTTACTTGAAGACTCTCATCTTTGGCCTTCAAAGCCTGGACATGGTCTTCCTTCAGACGAGTAGTTTGTTCCCTCTCATGCTTCAGGTCCCCCTGTACCTTCTCAAGGTCGACCTTAAGGGCACCCTCTATCTTCTCAGCATCTCTCCCTTTTTGGATCAGGGGCATCGTTTTTAAGGTTCAGTTAGCCAAACGATGAAGAGACATCACTCCCTGCTGGAAAGGATTAGACATATGAGTAGTGATGATTCAAAGAATGCAGAGACAACACTTTAAGAAAAAATTAATCACCAAAGTACCTGAACTGTCTTGTGAAGGGAAAAATCAGCCAACAAGGGAACGTCCAAATATTGAAGAAAACATTTGTCTTCCTCAGTCATGATCCCGTCGATAGCATTAGCGACCTAAAAACTATGGCCGATCACGCTATCACTGATCTTTAACTAAGACAAACGAGCAACTAAAGCATCATCGATGGAGATGGGGATGCCACAGTTTATATTCTGAGATTTTGGTGGCCTAGTTGAAATAGGGTCTGCTGGAGCTTTCCTCTTCTTGGTAGCATCACCAGCCTTGGATGTGTCGACACCATTTTTCATTTGAATTGGGGGATGGACAATCTTGTCGCTTTGTCTATCGATGAGCTTGGAAAGATTGGAGGCCGATATCTCCCAAAGGTTGTCTGAGATATTGCCTCGCCTCTCTGCAAAAGGAGAAGTCTCAGAGTTAGCAGATCAGACAAATAAAAAGTATGAGACATAACTTGGTAATAAAATTTTGAAACTTATGATGCTCTTCCAAAGGACCACCCCTAAACCTCTGAGAAAGGTACTAGGGGGTCATCAGATGCTCATACTTGACAAGATGACCATTCTCGCCTTGTTTACAAAGGTCGGTGATGGATTTGGTGCTGTTTGGACATAACCTAGGGTCGGCCTTAGTCGACAAAGAGGCTTTGGCCATATCAGAGGTGTCCTCATTTCAGAGGCTCCACACGCATGGTTTGGACTAAACCCAACATAAAGAAATATCGGGGTTTCCAGTTATGGTTTGAAGTTTGAGTGACTAATAATAGTTTCTTCTCAGACTTTATGGCTACGAAGTGATAGTAGCCAGGATAATTTTTAGAAGAAGAGGGGGTATAACAACCTATGAAGACTCTAACTGGAAGGTCGGTATGATGAACAACCTTCCAAAGGACGATAGCTCCTATCATGACCCTCCACGCATTGGGAGATAGTTGGTAGGGGCAAGATTTATGAATGAAAGGATGGCTCGGATGGTGGGATGAATGGGTAGGCAAAAACCTAACATGAACATCTGCTCATAGACACAGATCTCACCCTCCCAACCATCAAAAGCCCTCTCATCTTTCAGAGGCTTCCTCAAGGATATTGAAGAAGGAATGCCATACAAATGTCTGAAGACTAAAAGGTTGTACTCGTTAATAGAGCTTTCAAATTCGGAAGCTATAGAGGTGTCGACTTAACTATCCTCCTCATCATCTTCTACAATAAACTCGGCCTGAGCATCAGTGGGTATACCACCAGGAAACCTTTCTACGAACTCAGTCCTTGTTGCAGCTGATAGAGGAATAACATCAATTAGGGGAGGAAAGGCTATGCTAGGCTCTAAAATTTTTATAGAGGCAGAGCGTCGTGAGGGACCAGCGTCCTTAGAATAAGAGGAACGAGAACAAACTTCCTCATCCCCGGACTCTTCATTTCATTTAGGGGAATAGTACATAGCCTCTTTAAAAGAGTCCACACTCTCGGCAGGTTTAGAGGTGGACATAGGGTCTACAACGGATGACTTCGACATAGGATCATAGACCTCAATAGGCTCAGGGTGTAAGACGACCAAATGAGGTGGAAAGATAGGTCTAAGAGGAAAAGCCTCGGCCTTACGAGCCTCGACTTGGGCTGTCTCTATTTGTCAGATTTTTTTGAAACACTTCTCTCTTAAGGTTGGAAACTCCTCTACAAGTTTATACAAATGTTGTAACATCTGAGTTATGAGACTACACTTCTAATGAAATACACAGGCAAACGGGTAAACAACTCCTAATACCTAAGTAAAAGGATCAAAGCTTGGAACTCAAAGGGGTTTTTATGAAGAACACCAAGAACAGTGATGAAGCAGCACACCAGAGATATTGATCGGAGTGTCACCGAAGAACCCAGAAATGGGAAATTTTAACCTAAATCAACCTCAGAACAACCAAAGGTGGCCTAAGGGTCACCAAACAACCATTGGCCTAACCTTAAAACCACCAAACTGTGGTGGAAAGGCTCACCAAAAAAAAAGAAAACTCACCAGAAAAGACAAATAAAGAAAATCTAAAACCAACAATAGAAATAAAAGGTAAAGGGAAATACCTGAGTGGAAATAGAAATTAGAAGAAGAAGGTTTGAGGCGGGAGAGCTTGAGTTTGCAGGTGAGTTTGCAGGTGGGCTATGGAGGATTTGAGGTTTCGCAGAAAACACACAAGCGAGAAAACAAATTGGGGAGGAAAATGAAAAAGAAAGAGAAAAGGCTTTAAATATCAATACAATGATTCCGCGTGAAGTCCAAGGAACCTCATCATTTCTCCTTGAAACCCTAAATGTACAGCCACATCATTCCCTACCTTGGGCAGATGCTAGCTAGTTCCAAGAATGACATGTGTCATTCTGACAATCCCCATACCACAAAATACTTAGAAGTGTCCATTCATCAGCCGAGCATATATAACCCTTAGCCACCTATTCACATAAAAGGATAATGGCTAAGGGGTGATTGATATGACCAAAGTGAACCCTTATACTCAGAGCATAAATGTCATCCTATCTCATGGACGAGCCGTCAGAAGAGCCCCACTAGTCAGCAATAAGGTCATCCCTGATGAGGTCAGCCTTATAAGCACCAACCTTGGCTAGGCAGCAACCGAGATGATCAACAATTGCTTTATGAGTTCAACTTAAGCCAGTCTCATACTCTTCTTAGGCCGATAGCACAAATGATCCCGGTTACCTAACCTCGGGGCCTGTCCGACCGAGGTTATACTTGTGGTTGGAGGATCAATGGTCCTGTCGGAGTCATCAACCTCGTACCCATCTAGGGAGAGGTTACAGTGGATAATGTCACCAGTCAGAGAATATGCAAGTACAAAGAGACCTGGAACACGTGGACAAAACTATTATAACTGGATTATTCTCTCACGCGAGGGAACATTTTGCCATAATGATCTGCATGTGACACATCCAGGTGTCCACATGAGATTGGCTAGATCATCCTACACATGCTCATTGCATGCTTGGGTGGTACACAACACCCCTTAAGTACAATATATGCCATTTATCTTCTTCCTTGAAGGGGATCTCATATTTCAAACCCTAACGGAAGCTCTGTCAAAATATACAGTAGAGAGACAGTGTGAGTATTGTATCATAAGGCCACTAGTACCGTTCTTTTATAGTGAAGATCCCTCACCTGCATAGTGGATGTAGGCCTAGATAGGCTGAACCACTTATATCGATTTTCTCATCTCATTCTATATTTATATTGCTTATGTGTTGCCATTGTTATACCTTTTTGAGCTCTCCAACAACTTGATCTGGTGGTGCTATTTCTAGCATCAACAGTGAACACTCGTAAATTTACCATTCAATCCTATACCTAATAACATTTTTTGGGCCTTAACTACAACCCTATTGACCGTCCCTAAGTCCCATTATGTTCAATTAATCAACACTAAGGATTCTTGAAAGTTGGAATTTGATCAAACATTAAAAGAAAAATAAGTCACAATTTCAGGGGAGTCGATCGATCGACTAGATGGGTCGATCGATCGACTAGATGGGTCGATCGATCGATCCATCAGATATTGGCCTACGATTTCTGCATAATTTTGACTACAAGATTCTTCAATATTAAACCTCAAATCATCCATTATAATGTCCCAAACTCCAAAATAATTATACTAAATGTTACAACAACATAAATACATAAGTTCTAACATATTAGAATCATCAAATCATCATGGGGATAATTTTCTTGGAATAAATCATGAATATTTCTTAAAAACCCTAATTCCTCAATCTTTATTCAAGAACACCATAAATCTTAGATTTAATTCAAATTTCCAACTCTTAGATTATGATTTCATTTTTCTATTAATCCCAAATATTCATCTACATTCAAAACCTACCCAATTTCAAAATTAAATTCTCCAAATTCATAAATTATCAAATATTCAAGGATTTCCTTCAATTATAGACTACTATGGATAATATATGCACTGAATCTTTGCAAGATAAATCACTTGCCTTTAATGGAAGTTCTAATCATTTGAATGGGGGCGATCCTCTCTTTTCGATCTACGTGTCGGCTGTGACGGTGATGCAAATGGTGTAGAGGTGGTGGTTTTAGGCTTAGAAACCTCTTCTCCTTCCTCCTCTAATAGACTCCTAGGATTTTATGAATTCTAACCCCAGAAGACAACTCCTCTCATTTGATATAACCCTTAAATTTTCATAGGTTTAATTACTCAAAAAATTAAAATGACCGAAATACCCTCCCGATGTGACGGTTTGGCCTAAAAATGCCCTGGGACCCAAACTAAATCTCTGGATAGACTTTTCTGACTATCTCGACCCTTTTGGACACTTTGGCACACTCAAAATGACCATATGGGTGACTTATAAATAAATTACTTTTTATTTCATTAAATTGAGTCCAGACACGACTGACACGCGCGTCCTGACTTAATCACCATAACCAATCTGTTGAAGACAGAAAATGGCCACTGCCATTTTAGTGGCGTCAACAGCAAATAAATGATGAGGATGAGATTGAAGATGAAGATAAACATTCACATCAAACATATAAGAGACAAAGACTTTTAAAGTGGTTCGCTATAAGGAAAAGCCTACGCCCACTGTTATTTTATTCCCAGGGGTTTATAATAGCACAATGTGGTAGAGAGAGAAAAAGGTGTGGATCTTGTGTATGGTGTTTCTTGGTTCTCTTGGATCTCTCTTCCCTCTTTTTGGCTAAGGGAATACATGTATTTATAGTGATGGGAGATAAAGAGATTCATTGTATGTAGACATTTATACATTATGTCTACATTCAACGAATCTAATTGTTGAATTGCTTGGTATGCTATGTGTTGTCATCTACAGTATAAATGTACATTAATGATCATTAAATGCGTAGTTATCCTTTGATCTTCCCTGTTGGTATGCCGACCAACTCTCCTCGGGTGCCGACTAACTCTCCTCGGGTGTCGACTAACTCTCCTCGGGTACTGACCAACTCTCCTCGTGTGTCGAATATTGCCACGTAGGATGACATGTGTCCTTTTCTGATTGGTCCTCGTAGATGGAGAATTTTTGCGTTAACAGAAGCCCCCAATGCTCCATGTTTGATGGTTTACTTGAAAGGATGGAGTATTTATTCTGCAGTGTTGCTCGGTGCTCGTGAAATTCTTGATCTACCTTCTTGATTTGTTCAACATAAAGTGCATTATCTCCTGGACGACATATGATGCAGGTTGATAGATGGTTGCTAATCTTTCTTTTGAGGAACTTCGTGTGCTATGTATCACCCCTGGGAATTTGGATACAACCATGCTATAGTATGCAGCTTGTAGCTTGTAGCTTGTCATAATCTTTAAATATGTTGATTGGTTTGCTAGCCAACTAACTGCCTCCTGTGCCGAGTAACTGAGTGCTAACTTCACGTGCTCGATTATTCTGATTTATGATCCTCTGAATACTTTGTTGAGTAACATACTAGGTTTTGAACCCAACTCTTCAATCTGATTAGTACCAAGCTAGTGGTTGACTTCGAAACATTTTCACACAACTTCTTCTTCATTATTCGTCGATACAGTAGTAGCAAAGATCTCAGTGCTGTAGATACTGATTTTGACTTCTACCTCTGCTCAGGGACAAGCAAGAGGTTCTCGGGGACGAGCAAGAGCTGCTCGGGTAACTGTCGAAGAATAGAGAACCCAATCTGCTTTGGAGAATTAAGCCTTCCAACTAATGGCAAAGAACCAGGCCTTGGCTGAGATATCCGAGAAGATCATGAGTCTTGAAGAGAAACTTCCTGCTCAAGAATGAGCAAGAGCTTCTCGGGGACGAGCAAGAGCTGCTCGAAAAGACCATCTGTGATGAACATCAGAATGCTGAAAGATTTTAACTTCATAAACTCCCCTTATGCTTTGGATGATCCTCCTGCTGGCGAGGAACCTGTTTCAAAAGAAGAGGGAAAGAAACCAATAGAGTAGGAATCTCAATGTAATAGTTAGTATACATTTTCATTCTCAATGTATTTTGTTTTTGATTTTAATGAAATACTTTCATTTTTGTTCGCAATCTTAATTGCTATTGTCTTGTAAAATACTCTACATCTGTGCATATGTATAAGTTAAAAAGATAACAATATTGTGTTGTTCATCGACCAACCTGGTAATAAAAAAGTTACAAGTATTAGTAATGTTGCTCGATCACTTAATAATAAAGTAATGATTATAAAAATGTTTAAAATTTTTCCAACCAACCAAGGTTGTTAAATTGTGCTCGTCGACCAATTATAGTTAGGGAGAGTTTTTATCCCCAACTAACTGTACTTGGTAAATTTTTGTCTTTTTCATAAAATGTGTCCGACCAACCAAGGTCGATAAATTCTCCTCGTCGACCAACTACAGTTAGTGGGTTTTTATCCCCGACCAACCATACTTGGTACAGTTTGGAATATTTTTTCCTCGTCGACCAACTACGTTGATACAGTTTGGAATATTTTTTCCTCGTCGACCAACTACGTTGATACAGTTTGGAATATTTTTTCCTCGTCGACCAACTACGTTGGTACAGTTTGGAATATTTCTTCCTCGTCGACCAACTACGTTGATACAGTTTGGAATATTTTTTCCTCGTCGACCAACTACGTTGATACAGTTTGGAATATTTTTTCCTCGTCGACCAACTACAGTTAGTGGGTTTTTCAGGTGAGAGAAAATTATTTTTTATATTGATCCCTTCCTTTTCCCTATTTGGAGAGATAAAAATATGGTGAATGATTAAAGTTATTACCAAATTTATATCAAAAATCAATCAATTTGACTTTATTGACATAAATGGAAGCTGAACCAAATTAAGTATATAGTTCATAAAAATGAATGCAAAGAGACTCAAACTTGAAGAGAGAAAATAGATCTGGGTCATGATTTCCATGAGAAAACTTTTTATTGTCTTTAACCTTTTCCCATTCTTTTATTAAAAATATGATGGGAATTTGAATAGACATCAAAGATCTTACAAAATTTATTTCAAAATCAACAATGAAAATGATCAAATCTTATCATCGTCGTATATATTGGTATATGTAATCATTTAAAATATTTATTCCATGATATAAAATAGAAACTTGATAATCAAGCAAAAAGTTATGATTTATGAAATCCACTATTTTTCAGATTTCTAAATAAGAATTAATCTAACAGTTATGATTTTAAAATCATGATATGCAATATTTTGCAAATAAAAATTGGACAATTAATTTATGTATATAAACATAAAAATCATGATTGAATCATATAGAAAATAAAAACTTAGCTTTTGATGGAGAACAATGCTTGTAACACGTTCCCACAGACGGCGCCAATCTGTTGAAGACAGAAAATGGCCACTACCATTTTAGTGGCGTCAACAACAAATAAATGATGAGGATGAGATTGAAGATGAAGATAAACATTCACATCAAACATATAAGAGACAAAGATTTTTAAAGTGGTTCGGCCTTATATGAATGGCCTACATCCACTGTTATTTTATTCCCAGGGGTTTACAATAGCACAATGTGGTGTAGAGAGAGAAAAAGGTGTGGATCTTGTGTATGGTGTCTCTCGGTTCTTGGTTTTATTGGATCTCTTGGATCCTTCCTCTTTGGCTAAGGGAATACATGTATTTATAGTGATGGGAGATAAAGAGATTCATTGTATGTAGACATTTATACATTATGTCTACATTCAACGAATCTAATTGTTGAATTGCTTGGTATGCTATGTGTTGTCATCTACAGTATAAATGTACATTAATGATCATTAAATGCATAGTTATCCTTTGATCTTCCCTGTTGGTATGTCGACCAACTCTCCTCGGGTGCCGACTAACTCTCCTCGGGTACCGACCAACTCCTCGGGTGCCGACTAACACTCCTCGGGTGCCGACCAACACTCCTCGGGTGCCAACCAACACTCCTCGGGTGTCGAATATTGCCACGTAGGATGACATGTATCCTTTTCTGATTGGTCCTCATAGATGGAGAATTTTTGCGTTAACAATCGTATTATTCACTCACGACAATTTTATAAATTCATAATCACATATTAGTTTACCCACTAAGTAATATTCAACATAATTAACTTCAATAAATACTAACTCTCGTCATGCAAGTAATTATTTAATTAAATCCAGATTAATTGTAACTACATTTCCCATTTTTATATCAATTAATCCTATAATTAAAATTATTAAAAATATACTTGGTATTACAATGCCCTAACTAAAGTACGGTAGCCCCAAAGGGAATAAGATATCTGATCGGACCTGTCTCGACAACTTTTGGTCATTTTGCTGATGATTGCTTTGAGGTTCTTATTGGTGGCTACAACTGCACCGTTGGTTTGGGTTCTGTAGGGAGAATATTGTGTCTCTGAATTCTATACTCGTTGATCCATTCTGTGACTTATGCCTCGAAATGCAACCCGTAATCTGACACTAACTCATGCGAAACCCCGTATCGGTAGATAATGTTCTTTCGAATGAACTTGGCTACCTTTTTGGCATTCAGCACTGCGTATGACTCAGCTTCGACCAATTTGGTGAAGTAATCAATGGCAACTAGGATAAACTCGTGCCCATTGGAGGCTTTGGGTGTGACTTTGCCTAACAAAATTAATACCCCATGTGGAGAACAGCTAGCGAGAAGTCATATTGTATAATTATCCCAGAGGCAAGTGCTGGAGATACTTTTGGCATTTACGGCATCTCCGAACATAGGAGGTGCAATCCTGAACCATGGTGGTCCAGTAGTATCCCTGTCGAATAATTTTCTTGGCGAGCATATGACCATTCATGTGGGGTTAACATTCCTCATTATGGATCTTCTGCATCATTTCTTCAATGTCAGCCCTTGTGATGCAGTGCAAATGGGTTCCATCGAAATTTCTCTTAAATAGTGCTTTATCGCAAATAATGTAATGGGAAACCCATTTGTAAAGGGTCGCGAGATCTTTCTTATTGGCATCTTAGGGGTACCTACCGTGTTTGAGGAGGTGCCAATTATCGTAATACCAACACTTGGCAATATCGGAGTCCTATTTTTTGACTATATCAATGTAGTAGCAATGGGTTGGTTTATCTTGTTTTTGGACTAGGAAAAGGCCATCATTATTCCCTTGGGCATATCGACCATGGAGGCTAAGGTGGTAAGGGCATCTGTCAAGCTATTACTCGCTCGGGGTAGGTAGTGGAAGGTGATATCTCGAAACTAGGAGGCCATCTTTTCTAGGTGGGCGTGGAAGGGTAAGAGTTTTTCATCTTTGACTTTACATCTTGTAAGAACCTGTCCGATGATGAGGGAAGAGTCCCCGTAGACATCTAGGCATTTGATACCTTTCTTGAGAGTGACTTTGAGGCCTACGGTCCATTCCTCATATTCAGTCATATTATTGTTGTAGGGAAAATCTAGCTTGATGACAATGGGAGTGTGAGAGTCATCAAGGGAGATCAGGAGCATCCAAGTGATGTATCCTTTTTTATTGGCAGAGATGTCAAAGAAAATTTTACACCAGAGGTCTTCCTGAGAGGTGTAAAGGAATTTTCATCTGGGAACTCAGAGATCCAAAGGTCAGTTTCTTCCATGGGGTAGTCAGCACGGTAGTTGGAGAGGGCTCTTCCTTTCATGGCTTTTTACGCAAAATACACAATATCAAACTCGGCTAGTAGCATTAACCATCGGGTTATTCATCTAGAAAGGGCATGCTTCTCGAGCAGGTTTTTGATAGGATCCATTTGGGACACAAATCTGATGGAAAAAGCGATCATGTAGTGACGTAATTTTTAAGTGATCGAGACAAGGGCGACACATGCTTTCTCTAAGGAAGTGTACTTGATTTTGTACCCAAAAAATTTATGACTGGCAGGGTAGATGTCCATTTCTTTGTGAGATTCTTTAAGGTATTGGGCTAGAAAAGCCCCAGTTACGGTGTCCATTACGATCAAGTATAGAAGTAGAGGGAGACCAGGCTGCGGTGGCATGAGCACCGAAGGTCGGGTAAGGTACATCATGATTCGGTCAAAGGCTTACTAACTAGCCTCATTCCAGACTTTAGTGGAATTTTTTGGGAGGAGTTTGAAGATGGGTTCACAAATATAAGTCAACCGGCTGATGAAGCGGCTGATATACAGTAATTTTCCTAAGAATCCTCACACTTCCTTCTCCGTTTGGGGTGGTGTAATTTTGAGTATGGATTTTAGTTAGTAGGGTCTGCTTCAATCCCCTTATCACTAACCATTAATCCCAAAGGGTTTCCTTTGGTGACATAGAAAATGGATTTCTATGGGTTAAGTAGCATATGATATCTCCATAGCCGCTCGAAGAACTTTCGGAGGATAGGAACATGACCTTTTCGAGTCTTATAATTAATGATCATTCATAAACATAGACCTCGACCTCTTTGTGTATCAGATCATGCAAGATGGTTGTGGCAGCCATTTGGTAAGTAGCGACGGTGTTTTTTAGACCGAATAGCATAATTGTGTAATAGAAGGTCCTATGGGGTTGATGAATACTACTTTTTCTTAATGATCAGGGTGCATCTTGATCTGATTGTACACGAAAACTCGTCAAAGAATGACTTGAGAGCATGACTGGCCATTTTGTCCATGATCATGTCGATATTGGGCAATGGGTAATCATTTTTCGAAGATCCTTGTTCAAACCCCGGTAGTCAACGCACATGCGAACGTTTCCTCCTAATTTTGGCTTGGGTACAATGTTCGCTAGCCATGTGGGATATTCGATCACCTAGATGAAGCCTACGTTCAACTGTTTAGCCACCTCCTCTTTAACATTGAACGACTATTTGGTGCGGAGCTTACGCGACTTTTGCTTGATCGGTTTGCATTTCGAGAGAGTTGGAATCTTTTGCTGAGCTATCTCAGGATCAATGCCGAGCTTATTGTTATAGGACTATATAAAGACATCCACAAATTCCTTCATTAGTTCTTCGAGTTGCGTACGTTCATGCTCGTCAAGGGTGGACCCTACCCTAATCTCAGGCAGTTGGCTACTAGAACCGAGATTGATAAAAAAAGTTTCATCCTCATTAATTTCAATGCGGTTATGTTTTTTGTTATTAACCTAATCAAGGTCAGTTAAGAATTTTTCATTTACAAAATCATCATCATCAAGAGTTTGATTAGAATCAAGACAATCATCATCCCTGGAAACGGTGCCATTTAATAGAGAACAAAATTGCGCCTAGTGTATTTTTGTCGTTGTTGCAACTTCTTTTCGATCAAAATTCCCTTGAACCTACAAATAAACTCAAAATAGGTATAGGGGTAAGTAAGAGGGTATCAATCCAACTCAAAGGGTGAAACACAAAATATGTGAAGACATGTGTAATTCATTTGCATATTATTATGATTTTTATATTTTTTCTTTTTATATTTTTTATGGATTTTTCAAGGGATTATTAATTAACTAACTATATACTAATTCTTAAAGTACTAACTAAGATGTAAAAGTTAATAAAAAAAAGAGGCAAACAAAATTGTGCTAAAAAGTAAACTAACTAAATTGGACTCATGAGGGCTTCAAAATACATCCCATGAATGGGAGATTAGCCCTCAATAATCATCATCCAAAAATATAAGATAAACAAATGAAAGAATTTGGTGATTAAAATAAAAGTAATAAAAGAGGAGTAAATCAAACCATTTTATCCTTGAATTGGAATGGAGTCTTGAATTACATCAACAATCTCTTAATTACAATCACTCACTAATATATTATTGAATCTAAAATAAAAATTACAAAAATAAAAATAAAAATAAACTAATTACAAGATAATGGATGAATTCATAATGGACACTTAAATAATAAAAGAGATTTTGTAAAAAAGCAAATCCTAATATTATTAAATTGTACATTAGAACTCATCCAAGGAAATAAATTCTACATCATCACTTTATGTTGAGATATTTGCTAAAAATGCAAATACTCAACATAAATGAATGGATTAGAATTTACCTCCCATAAGGGATGAATTCAATCACATCAATCTATTTTGAAATAGTTGCTAAAAATGCAAAAACCCACTATAGAGGGGTGGAGTGAAATTCATCCTAGAGATAAATTTCACTACACACCTCTATATTGAGATATTTGCTAAAATGGAAATACTCTCTATAGAGGGGTGGAGAGAATTTTATCACACAAAGGTTAAAAACTAATTTGGAGATCTTTCTTTCTTTCGCACCAAGTCTTTAATTTATAGAGTGCACATGGAGAAGAAGGTTTAGGGTTAAATGGGAAGAATAATGGTTTGCATGAGGGTTGTGAGGTGTGATAGGGTAATTTTGGTAATGCACACTAGTGTGCATGTGGGAGAGGTGATAAGGGGCATTTAATGAAAATGGGATTAAGGGGTATTTTTGGAAAAGGGGTTATGTTTCTTTTAAAGACATGTGGGGTTTTGTTTATTTGGTTTATTTGTTTGGATTAGGACTTAAATATGGGAATAATGAAATGGGTTTTGGATTTGAATTGGGTATGGCTTGAAGAGGGGGTCGCGGGTTGAGGCTGTCGAGCTCGGGTCTATCCGCTTGTTTCGAGGAGGTCGCCGGCGTGGGCATGGCCAGAAATGGGTTCACAGTTTGTTGTGGGGTTCTCGGGTTTGGGAGTTCCGGCCGGGTTAGGATCGCGAGGTGGGGGATTCGTGGTGGTATTTGGGCATAGACAACACTGGGATGGGGTCAGGTTAGGTGCTTTTCGGGTCGACCAGACAACGGGTAGGTTTGGCGATTTATATGGTGATGCCAGGTGGCGGGTTGAGCCGAAGGTCCGATTTCATAGGTAGCGGGTTAAGGGTTCCGGGTTGTGGGGTTTTTGGGTATTGATTTGGTGGTTTGGATGGGTGGTGGTTTGAGATGGGTTTGTGGTGTGGAGGTGAGGAGTGGTTGTTTGGTTATGGAGGGAGAGAGGAGAGAGAAAGGTTTGGGTGGAGAAGATGAGGGTGAGTGAAATTGGGTGTAGTGGAGGTGTTTGATAATAGGGTGAGGGTGAGGGTTTTGTTATTGTGTAGGATATGTGTGTGCTAGTTGCACCCTAAAAATTAAAATAAAACTATCTAAACTAAACTAAAAAATATAGAAATCTGATTAAAAATTAAAATGCTAACCTAGAAGAATTAAGATATTTACAAATCTATTAAAAATAAAACAAAAGAAAATGTCAAATAAAACCAGGAAATTAACTTCTACCTAATAAAAGACCTACAATTAACTAACTAAAAAATTAAAATGAACTAAAAATAAAATCCTAATCTAAAAAAAATACTAAAATAATAAAACAAAATAAATAAAAACTAAAAATCTAATATAAATGAAAACTAAAATCCTAAAAAATATAAAATCTAATAAACTAAAAATAAACTCCTAAAGACTAATCCTAATAAAATAAAATAAAATAAAGATAAAATAAAGATTAAAAGTTAAAAACTAATAAAAATTAAAATAAAATACACTAATTAAAAAGAAATAGAAAAATAGAAAAAATAAATCCTAGAAAATTCTAAATAAATCTAAAAAAAATTAAAAAATAAAAACGACTCGAAATTAAAAAAATGTAAAAACAGTGAAAGTACAACACAACACACACACACAGGGCTCAGGTTATGGCTTAGGCTCAGTTAGGCTTGGGTGTAGGTTACAGGATTTAGGGTTTAACTTCTATTTATACACAATTGCCTTGATTTAAGCGTTTGAACTCTGCAACGCACAATTGACCTACAAAATAAATATTACCGCGCATAAAACTCCTTTTGTCAAGAATTAGCAATTAAAATACGTCTATTCAGGGTATAAAATATACACTTTTGGGTTCTTATCAGGGGACCTGCCCTAATCTCGGGCAGTTGGATACTATATCCGTGATTGATAAAAAAAGTTTCATCCTCATTAATTTCAATGCGGTTATGATTTTTGTTATTAACCTGATTAAGATCAGTTAAGAATTGTTCATTTACAAAATCATCATCATCAAGAGTTTGATTAGAATCAAGTCAATTAATGTAAGGCACATCAAGATACTCAAAATCTTCATTTATTTCATTCTCGAGAAAAAAAATCGTCAAAGGAGATCTCGATTACATTATTATCAGAAAACAAAGGAACAAAAAAAGAGGAAGATGTAGGATAAACATCTGGGTTGGGTTGCATTTTAGCATGTAGAACTTGTATAGCATTCCAGTTGATTAGGGGTTCATCAGTAGCCTTGATCAGGATGGAAGGATCCGATGATGTTGCACTTGAATCGATCATGCAGAGTGTCAGCTCCAGTGTCTTGAATGAGTCCTCAGAGTTATTTCCTTTAAAAACCTCAGGAATAGCTGCAGCTTTCTCAATAAGAGATTGCATATGATGTTGGGACTCCTTGGCCCAGGAGTATCTTTCTTGAGAGAATATCTCCATCCCTAGCATCATCTTCATGTCCACAAGATCATACCATGGTTTGGGAAAGCCACAAAAGGGAAAATCTTCACCCTCTTTGACAAATCTTTCGTTCAAGGAATCCCCCAAAACAGTCTTATTATTTTATAATCTTCGCTTCAATTATGGTTGACGAAGCATTCTAAGTTCCTCTGATGGCGGCTAATAACCCATGCCGCATGACGATAAGGCCTTTTCAAGGCTATGGGTTTCAGTATCCCCTGTTGTCATCATCCCATCCCCAGTCCGATCATGAAGAGCACATTCTTAAAGGTCTGTATTACATTGACATTGTCGTGAGGGTTGTGCTCTGGATATACTTGGTGTTTGAAATAATCCCCTACTAGGAGTGGAAGTGGTTCTAATCGAAAGCCAGATAGAAGCATGTCATTTGCCCTATATTGTATTTCTAATACCGAATTACTGGTGCTAGCGTCCTCAGTATTATCATCATTGCCCAAGATGGTGATGACTTACTGTTTGGCAAAGAACTTTAGTTTCTGATGGAGAGAGGAAGATACACCCTTAATGTTGTGAAGCCATGGTTGATCGAGCAATAGATTTAAATAAATAGGCGTGTCAATAACTTGGAACTCGATAATGAGATTTAGAGGTTCAGCCCTTATTATGAGTTTTATGGATTCTCGACGAGTGTTGTCATAGGCACGCACTACGATGGAAGTTAGAGCAAGGTTGCTTACTTTTAAACCCAGTTATTTGAAAGGTTCTTAATGGGAAAATATTGAGTGCTGATCCATTATCAATGAGTGAGAGCAGGATTGTCTTCCCCATTACCTCAATGAAGATGTTGAGATCATAGTTATGATTAGGATTTCTTCTAATAAGGAAAGCAATCTAGAAGAGGTTAAAGACCCAACCAGGTTCACAGATTCTTATGGAGTGGTGGACGGAGGGATTGTGTGCTCGATAAATAATATTATCAAATCTTTTTGGTGTAGTTGGGAAGACATAAAGAGTCCCCACAAAGTGATGTTGGCCTGAGTTTTATTGAGCAGGTCGAGGATATTTCTTTCATTGATGGTCATTTTTGGCACTGGAAGTCTGTTGAAAACTCCCTTTCCTTTATCTATCCATGCTGACTGAGGATTCAGACTCTGGTAATGTTTCCCAGATCTTATCATATGGCTCAAAGAGGAGGGGAAGAACAAAAATCCCGTCTCTTTATTTATTTCGAGTTGTTGGGCCACTTTGTTGATTTCTCCTAGAAAATCTTCAAAAGATATCATCCCACACACTGGTTACCAGACTAAAATTTTGTTGGCTTGCTTATTTGTCTGAGTTATCAAACTCTTCCCCTATTTGGTGGAAACGAGATCATATTTATATGAGAAATAAATGCATTCCATAACCTCAAAGGCTTCTTCACATATATCTTCCCACTCAACGGGGAGGTGCATAAGTGAAGGGAGCAATCACATTTATAGCTTTAGGGCATTAAGTAACTTGGTCGTATTACAAATATTATTGGTCTATTAGAACAAGTCTTCCATAATATGTATTGCATCATCTAAACTGACTTCATTAACTAGTACCACCCAATTATCTGACTCCCGAGTCAACTTTCGGGCTTCCATGAACAGGATGCTAAACTTCTGACAGTTATTGGTCATTTTGGAGGGCAATTTCAACCCAAACTTTAGAAGTTGGTTTAGTACTTATGGAAATTCCATATCTTTCCCTCTGAACTTGGTACGAACAATAATACACTCTCTTGTGAGAAGAGACATATGTTGGTCAACCAAATAGGTAGGCTGTAGGAGAAAATATGGGTAGGCTTTAAGGGATTTGGGTGAAAATATGGGTATGATGGGTGCTTTACTGGGTACAATCTAGGTAGATGGATCGGGTCATTCTCTAGGACGATGGCATTTGTATGGTTTGGAAGTGTATTGTGAGTGGTGTTTGGTTTGTGATTGGCTAGTGGGGAGATGAAATCCCAATTAATTAAACCTTAAATTACTTTCTGAAGATGGAAGCACTAATCAGTGGCATGGTCAGTAATTTGGTGAAAATCACAATGGGAGTCGAGTTTGAAATTTTTGGGAAGTGGGTTTGGTAGTGGATGAGGGTCCAAGGGTTTGAGGAGATTTTGGACCAACAAGGCTTGATAGACTTTAGATAGGGAGCATGGAGTTCGGTGTATTCCATTTTGAGTGGGTTAGCACGAATTTCTGGTGCCCAAAAGGTAGAGGGCTGTGAGATGTTATTGATGGTCGAGACTGTAGCAGGCTTATCATAATTTCTTGGAGTGAACTATCCAGATACTTTCTCTGGCTCAGATTCTGTCTTCGTAATACTTTCTTCAATCACCACTCTTATTTTCTGGAGGGCTAAGAAATATGGGTAATACTGTCCTCCCATCATCGTTCAAACACGGGGTAAGAAGTTTTTCTTCACAATAGTAACTTGCTCCTTTTCAAAGGGCCAGTTGGTCATAGTGGTCTTTTTCTCCCTCCACCTTGCTATGAAATTTCTGACAGTTTCTTTGAGGTTTTGCTTGAGAAGTTCTAAATCACGGTGTGTAACCTCTAACTCCTCATTGTGTTTGTATTGCAAAATTAATTCGCGGGCAACATCCTCCTAATGGCGAATTGTGTATACGTCGAGGGATAGAAACCAAAGAAGAGCATTGTCCGTCAAAGTCTGTTGGAACATTTGGGTCATTATTTCTTGTGAGGCACCTAGGAGAGTTATGGCTCGGTGGTAGCTTTGAAAATGAATAATTGGGGGACAACTACCCCCGAACTTTTAAATGTTAGGCATATTGAATTTTTTTCGACAGCTTTGTTTTAGCTAGGGAGAGATATGGGTGTAATCCATGTAGTTCTTGGATATTCAAACTTGGTCAAACTTCTTGGTTAATATATTACGTTACTCATTGACTTTGTTTAACTCTTCTTCCTTTGGATCGACAAGTACTGGTAAGTTAGCCACTGATTAAACCAGATTCGATATAGGGAGTTGAGCTAGTGGCGGCCCATTGACAGGAGACGCAACGGAGACATGTATATATTCTTATGGGACCCAAAAAAGCTTAGGTGTGGGTTGATCCATAGCGTGAGGGAATAATATTTCAAGCTATTCGAGAATAGGGACCCGATTTTGCTGCATCTCGTGAACCTTAATCTGAAGGTTGTCAATCTTGGCAGTAAGTTATACTAGGACCGTTATAAAATTAGGTTGCACATTCGTTACTTGGACTGTGTTCTCTATGGAGAGTTGGTGAAGGTATATTTCGAACATAGAGGAACTAGCGATAGAAGTGATGGAGCTTCGGGTCAGTTTGATGGAAGATCGAAGCCAATAGGGATCCATGCCAAGGGTCGGTTATGCGATCGACCTGTGAGGGAAAAAGATTCAAATTTTTTTATGAAATCCAAACAAGGAACCCTCCCAATACATTACTATGCATCTCTGTCAGTTATTGAGATCTGTCAGTCCAGTACCTGTCTATTTATTTGTTTAAATCAATTTATATGGCTTCACAAACCTACTCATTCTAGTAAAGGTCATCAATGTCCATCTCCAATGGCATCATAATTATAATAACATTATTCATGATTGTACACCTCATCATGTAATCGGAACTACCGCTAGTCCTAATAATCCCAAAGGAACCATATGTTTCTAAAATGCGAATTCTTTTCGCTTTCCTAATTTCATCCGAAATTTCCATTCGAACCCGTTCATATATTTTCGAGTGTTGTTCATCCTAAACACTCTAAATCCTTACCCCAAATTCATTCTCATCTAATTCCAAGTTAAAAATAATATTCCTTAATATTTTCTTGAGTCCTACACTTATCTACGGATATCCCTAAGTAATCCAGATTTGATTTCTCATAAAGAATTTTGGTTTCAGACACCCTTGCATAATAAATTCATAACTAATTAAAAAAAATCAGAACAATACGAAACTTGCGGCCACGCATTCATAACGAAAAGATCTATCTCCATATCCAAAACCATGGTCATTTGAACAAGATACTAATCTCGTTTGAACGACTTCTAGTGTCACTGGAACGACCTTCTCCTGCTATTTTCGCCATTGACGAACCTCAACCTTCTTATTTTCTTAATAGTAATAGGGGCCGTGAACAGGTATCCTGCGTAGGGATCACCCCCAACTTGTGTGTGTTTTGTGATGTCCACATAGGATAAGAGATTCCTTCGAACTTGTTGACAGTGTACGAACTAGACACCAATGGTAGATGCCCTTGTGTGTCATATACATGAAGGACATATATATAATTACCCGGACTTTATGTGAGATAAATTAAAATGTCTAAGAAGGTGGACATAAATTACAATTATGTTTCTTTAATGCATAATAGATGTTTATGCCATTTATATAAAGCTTGACAGATCGGGATATTTTTGGTATTGGAAATTAAATGTAGTGGGTACACATAATCATTTAATTATCGACAAATCCATTATTTTTAATTTGACACATTGCCATAGTTATTATATGGGACTTATTGGAATGCGGATGATATCACACTTATATGAGGGGTGAGGTATTATTTTCTCTAGAGGAATCTCTTATCCTAAGAGGACATCACAAATCACACATAAATTGGGAGCGGTCCCTATGGAGGATACATGTTCAAGGCCCATACCTAGCGGTGACATAGGCTGGGTCAGCGTCAACACCTACCTCTCGTAGATGGTGCCTCCACGTAGTGCCTATATAACCTACATAATGTCAAGACCACCTATGCCTACATGTGGTAACCTATCCGAATGTACGAACCCTCGAGCCGATAGGACAATCCACGAATATTAGTACGCCCACACAAATACATAATAGTACCATAATGTAGGTCACTTGTTAGAATTGCGAGAAGTTCGGGCAATCTGGTGGCTAAAAATTTAAAGGAAGACATTTAGAGAAATATAGGAAGATGATAGTGTACGATATCACACAAGAATAAGTTAGTTCATTCAGACTAGTAGGAACATCGTTATGGTAGTAAAGGTCCGTCACTACACTGGAAGAGCTGGACCAATTAATTAGTGATTAGTTTCGAGGGAAGCTCGAGGGAATATCTTCCCACACATTTTTTAAATCATATTTTTGGTAAAATGTTTTTGACATTTATGATAAAAATGAAGAAAAATGTTTTTGGTATTTTTGATAAAAGGAGGGAGAAAAATATTTTTGACACTTTTGGTAAAGGAGGGAAAAACGAGAGAAGAGTCTCATCGTGATTATTATAATGTTTATGTTTTCATTTGTATTAGGTTTACCTAAATGCAAAAAATAATGTCGAATGGGACTTGAGACTGGGAAAATTGGGTTTGAAAAATATGTAAACATGGTTTGACTTATTGCCAGGCTTTCGGAGAGGGTCCCATTTTGAAAAAAGACGAAATCGTAAAATTTGGGCGGCATGCCGACCCGGAATTTCAGTAGAGTTTCATGTAGTAACTGGAAAACTAAGTATGAGTGACCTAGGTTTGATGCCTATAGTAGGGCATGCAGTTGTTAGCTTACTGGAAAGATTCCCCCTTTGGCGTGACTTCCATGATATACATCTTACTTTTAAGGGAAATCGGTACTTGTGGACAAGCCATTTGATATACTTGAGTGTACGTGAATTTCCTCACTATATACTGCGTGGGGAGAGTACGTGTGAGAGAGAATTTGATATACTCTATGTACGTGAAGGAGTTCCCTGCTATATACCTCCCGCCGTGAGTTCAGTCAAGCGATATGATACGGCGGAACCGTTTGATAAGCGTCGAAGGTACTAGGCCAATGGAAGGTGAGATTCATATTTCTTATGCTCACTACGCCCTGTCGGGCCAGCGCCCATCATAAAGTGACCCCCCAGTACGGGAAATTTATTTGGTAAATATCCATAGTCTTGGTGATGTAGTGCGCAAAATGCATGATTCTTGATTAGTATATTATGGAAAGAGTATTTTATTTGGCATAATGAGCATTATACTAATAAGTAAGAATGTACAAGTAAAAAGTAAATCTAGCATAGAGCATGAAGATTACAATAAGCATGGATACGTGAGAGTGAGTGATGTGTGGATATTTATAAGTGAGTGTGTGACAGTAAGCCTAAGTATAGGTAACCTAAAAGCTTTATGTGATAATCATAAGTGAGAATGGATATATACAAGTGTGATAAGTGGAGGTGTGTACTAGTGACACCTAAGCTTGGACATTCTAAGTGGTGTGTGCAACATGTGGATATAAGTGAACCTATATATAAGTCTAGGTAGCTTGAGGTGTACATGGAGATTATCTACAAATGTGTGAAGTGAAAAGTGATATAAACATGAGGTAGATATATACAAGAAGTAATAAAGGAGAAAAGGAAACATACAGGTAGGTGCATACGCACACAAGCAGAAAATGATAACACCCATTCAAAGAGAGTCTAGCCCTCTTAAGTAAGAACCCAGCATAGTTTCCATTGTATCTATCCCTTGTCCGGGGCTTTCGGGGTTTCCTTTTTATCTCTTTCTCCATCTCAGGGATTTGCGATTGCGCATGGGGTGGAGAGAGAGAGAGGTCTCGCTCCCTTCCTAGGAACGCTTCCACCATCGTCGATGTGGGGTGATGTAAAGAGATAGAGTTGCCATTCTATTTTGCATAAAATAGGCAAAATAATATGTTTTCGCCTTGAGAGAACGACATCAAATACAAACTGATGCTTGTGAAACTGATTAGATTACAGGTTCGAGTGCTAAGTTACGGAATGGGAAGGTGTTAAGCACCCACCCACCCTTTCGGTCTATCATGGGCTTAAGTTATTCTTTTCCTTAATTTATTTGTGAAGTGTGTGTGCGTGTATATATAAGTGTCGATCAAAATAGCTCGACTCGCATCATGGAAAAGATGGAATGAGGTCATCCATAGGAATGTTCCCAAAATAGTAATTAAAAATATGATATGTTCACTTATCGAGATATTGATCATTACGATGAAATAATAATATGTGATGGATAAGAAAAAATATGAATCATAAATATGATATATGTAAATAATATATGTATAAAATCAGAAAAAGGGAAAATAGGAAAATACGAATTGAGTGTCGGGTTTTAGCCTGAGATGCCTACATAGCCTATAAAGACATCAAAGTCCATGTAGTTCCAATGTGGCACGAGGGTGGGGTTTATCCCATAATTTCAAACAAGAATTTTATTTTATGTGTGTGTAAGAAAAATGTGTTTTAGTTTTGAGAGAATGTGGTGACAAATCCCATTGGAATTTATAGCTGTAACACTCTTTTGCTTGTTTTTTTTTATGGAAAATATATTATGTGCAATATTACTAATAAAGGATTGAAGATTAATATGTCTATGATCTAAAGCAAAATAACGAAATTTAAAGAGAGAGAAGAATGTTTTAACCTTCTTTGGAGACTTGGAGATTAATCATGATTTATCATGAACTTCCTTGCAATTGAATGAAAAATGTAGGAGGATTTTTTCAAAATTGGGTGTGAAAGTGATGGGAATGAAAGGTGGAGAAAGGTTTCAAATAAGGAAACCTCACTGACTTAAGAAGAATGTTATTGCGATCACTAAAGTTGATGTTTTTGAGGTGCCCTGGATGGTGAGATCATGCCATCCCTTATATAGGGTTAGGGGACTACCGATCGAAATTGTCCTTGTCGTGCTTGTCAGCAGGTAACCCTAGACACACTGCCGATAGGCAGGGAAATGGACCTGCCAATTGACAATCTCGTGCATATTTTTTGAAAAATGGGCGTTAAATGGAATTTGTAAGTCCAAATCGCACATGGGGCATACCGATGGAAATTTTATTCAGAGACCTTTGAGAATCCTTTAGGTCGCTCTGAGTTTCGGGAGTTAACTTTGGGTCAAACGGGGATCGAAAGTGCCCATCGGTCCTTTGGACAAGAGATCATCGGACGGCGATGGATCATTCATCCACATCATAAGTCTGAATTGTTCAAGGGTGGACCTTTGGAAAGGTTATATGAGGCACTTCGATGTTCCAAAGAGCTTCATTTGGTTAGAAGAGTTGACTTTGGTCAAATGGGGCCCCAAAGCAACCGATGACCAATCAGAGTAAAATGATTTGTTCGTTTGTACTTTGAGGCTGATTCGTACACGGGGCAGACCGTTGGAAAGGGTATTCAGTGACCTTTGAAGATTAATTTAGTCTCATTCAAGCCGAAGAGTTATTATTGGTCAAATGGAGATCGGGAGTGCTCGTTGGCCTCTGGATAAATTTTCAGGAGAAAACGGATCGTTCATCTGAACGGTTATGCTGTTTCACACATGGGGTAGATCATTGGAAAGAGATTTCAGTGTCATTCAAAGATTCATTGGGATTGCACTCTGATGATGAAGTTTGTTGGGGTCAGATGGGGTCTGGGAGCGCTCGATGGAATTCAGATAGATTTTCAGTAGTAAAATGGTTCGTTCGTCCGAACGTTATGCTGATTCGCACACGGGGTGGATCGATGGAAAGGGGATTCAAAGCCTTTTGAATATTTATTTAGCTTTCACTCTAGCGATAAAGTTCATCGGGATCAAATGGGGCTCGAAAGTGTCCAGTGGCCTCTAGATCCTTACTCGGAGTATGACCTAGGGTTTGTGTTGAATAGGGAGGTGCTAGGAACCTAAGGAGAGACTTATGTGGGTCCTATAATGTGGTGTCTACAGGCCCAATTTAACCTTAATCAACTTTCCCGACAGAAAAAATCTCAATGAATCTTCGAAGGGCACTGAATCCCCTTTCCAACGGTTTGCCCCGTGTCCAAAATGGCATAATGGTTCAGGCGAACGATCTGTTTTCCTCCAAAAATGGATTTGAAGGCCTCCGGGCGCTCCCAGGATCCATTTTAACAAATTCCACTATTTATCTTGAACGATACTTTATGAATCTTCGAAGGGAACAAAATTCCCTTTCCAACGGTCCACCTTGTGCGCAATTCAACCTTACAGGATGGACGAACGACCCATTTTACTCCAAAGGGTCATCAAAACCTTTCAGGCCCCATTTCACCAAAGTCAACTATCTGAACCAAGTGAAGCTCTTTGAAACATCTAAGTGCCTCGTATAACCTTTCCAATAGTTCATCACGTGTGTGAATCGACCTTTCAGTTCGGACGAACGATCCATCATTGTCCGACAATATCCTATCCAAAGGACCGACAGGTCAACTCCCGAACCTGGGAGCGATCCTAAGGATTCTTAAAGTTATCTGAATAAACCCTCCAACGATAAGCCCCATGCATGATTTGGACTTATGGATTGAGTTTTATGACTATTTTTCAGGAAAATCTTCACGAAACTATCAATTGGCATCTCCATTTCCCTACCTTTCGGCAGTGTTTCTAGGGTTACCTTCTGATAAGCAAGGCAAGGATAATGCCAATCAGAAATCCCCTGGCCCCATTAGCTCACTTTTAAAGGCACCTTAAAAACATCAACTTCAATGATCTTAGCAACATTCTTCTAAAATCAACGATTTTTTCTTATCTGAAACTCTCTCCACTTTTCGATTCCATCACTTTCACACCCAATTTAGCTAAATCCCCTACATTCCTCACCTAATTGCAATGAAACTCATCAATAATCAAGATCAATCTCCAAGTCTCCCAAGAAGGTCCAAACATTCTTCTCTCTCTTTAAATTTCTTTATTTTCGCATTAGTTATATAAGTTCTTAATTTAGATTTTACTTTAGATGATACACATATTAATATACAATCCTTTATTAGTAGTATTTCACATATTATATTTTTTATAAAGAGCCCTGATGCGAGCGGTAAAAGTGTGTTCGTGTGAGGACATAATCGTTGTGTGTTTCGCCGCCGCGGTGCAAATCCCTAAGCTACTACTACCCATGCGAGGAAAGCATAGCAGTAAGTCGAGTATCGTAAGAAATCTACAGGGAGTGATTAAATTTTAGATCGATAATTGTTTTGCTACTTGAGGAATAAAAGTGTAAAATAAATAAAAGAAAAAATGATGGTTGGGAATGGTGACAAAATAAAAGAATAAGTTACGCTACACAAAAGTAAAGCGAGGATCGGGATTGCATTCCACCACACGGATCATAACAACTACTAATTAGAGTTAAGACTCGAAAGCAATTTAATCGAGCATTTTCAATTAAGCATAAAATTCACGCAAGAAGGAATTTAACCCAAAGTTGCTTGAATAAACATTAAATAAAAAATAGTCACACGAGGATTAAATTTGGATTTTCACTATAAACACTAAAGTTGCGTGACAAATAAAGTTAAACGCATAACAATCCAACTTTAATACGCGCGGTTTCAATTAAATGCAATTTTTCACAAAACCTAGTTTTCGGAGCTCAAACCCATTAATGGCGGAACAAAACCTGACCCTATTTATCTAAGGGAAATACATAAATTAAACTACTTTAACACTAGGAAAGTAATAAATAATTTAAATACGAGTTATTCTAGTCAATAAATGTAAATGAGAACAATGGAAATAAGTAATAAACAAAGAAATACAACTATATTTGAAAGAGTTGGCGCTTTCGTTCAATTAAGAAATAATATAATAAATACCATTTTTAACCCAAATTAACCCTAAACATGCAACTAGGTGTGATTGAAACAATATGAAATCATGCAAGAATTATTCAACACACAAAGTTTAAGGAAAAAATCCCCGGGGCAAAACCATTTTGTATATCACTATAATTTGTAAGAGAAACGGCTTACAATCGGATTACACTGAAATACAAGTTTTTGACTAAGAATTACCCTCAGGTATCGGATTCTGTAGTCGCGGCTGGAATATCCCTTTACAGTAGGGTTGGCGGCTGGAACTATCCCTGTCCAGTAGGGCAGCAATGAAGAGGAGGAAGCGGTCCACTTCACAAGGGTTGAACAACATCAATGGTGTTCTTGGGTTACCAAATTTGATTCACATAGATATGGAAGATGTGTGAATCTAAAAACCTATAATCATAGGACTCAATAGGTGAAGACTTTAGAGTTGATATGCTCTGAAAATCGTGGGAAAGTCTTAGAAAAACCACTTCCCGTAGTGGGATTAAGTAGGAGAACTTTAGCCCTAAATTTCGAAACATGATCTGAACACGATCTGGTTGAGATTATCCTCGTCGGATCGGCCCGGTCCCTTTAGGCGGATCGGTCCGGTGAACTCGGATCGGTTCTTTTTCTGAAGACGGATCCATCCGGTTGGCATCGGATCGGTTCGATTTTTTGGCTTCATCGGTTCGCTATGGATCCGGGGTATACTGGCCTCACCTCAGCAGGCGGATCGGTCCGGTTCCTTTAGTCGGATCGGTCCGGATGAACCGGATCGGTTCTTTTATCTGGGTCGGATCGGTCCGGTAAGGTCAGTTTCCCTTGATTCCTGTTTCTCCTTTTGATATTCGGATCCGTTGATGAGCATATGATTCTTGAACTTCCTCAACGGTGTAACGGCGTACGACATATACAATATTAATGGACAAAAATGTCCTTACAAATCTCCCCCTATATCTATGCCGGTATATACATAAAAACAAACATCCGAATTATCAAAGAAATGAACATGCCTATACAAATCTACCCTTCCATGAACCCAAAACTGAAAGAGTACAAGTGAATAAGACTGCATCGTTTGTTCTTCAAATTTTCAGGAATCTCAGCGCTTTTCTCATCAGGGTGTGCAACATGGGATTATCAACAGATGTACCTACACACATGAGACAAAGCAAATACCAAGTGACGTATCGAGTTTGAAATGAGATAAACATAAGCATATATATCAATTTAAGATTCAAACCCCTCCCCCATAATCAGATAATTCATTCTCCCCCTTTTTATGATGTCCCCAAATAGACAAAATGAGAGAAATGAAATAAACAAGCAAAACCGGGGTGTCACAAGGCAAATATCACACCATGAATGAACATAAAAACAACCAAGTCGGTGATGGCGTAAATGAATGGGTGTGATCAAAATTCGATAGGAAAATCAATGCATACAAACATGACATATGTGCACGATGAATATTGGATATTCCTAACGAATGAACTCAAATGCTTCCTTTGGTGTAAAAGAGGGAAAATATAAGATATTGACTAAATCACATCAACAAATCAAAGCTCAAAGTGATTTCTACACCAATAACGTCCAAAATGTTTTTCATGCTTTTTCAGGACTTTCAAGGAAGTACAAACCCGTTATCAATCTCCAACCAAACTCCCTCAGATTTATATTTTGAATAGAGGTATACTAAATTCTCAAACTTTGGAGAATTGATGGTGAAACCTAAATGGCCCATATTTGGCATGAATTGCTTTTTATTGCCTTTAAATTTTTTCGGGCTCTTTTAACCTCTTAGGACCTCGGATATTACAATACCTCCATTTTTTAGGTCCTTTTTAACGGTGGCTTTTGTGCAAAGTATAAAGAATCAACTTTCGCAGCCCCTCCCCGTTATGCAAATAATCACACAGTCTCACCAAAACGGTTTTTACATGCAATCCAATCTTGTCAAGTTTTATCGCATATTGTACATTGTATAGACAGAATTGAGATAGAAACACTCAAGCCAATATGTGATAGACAAGTGCAATAATCAAATAAAGCCGTGCATGTGTGCAGTAAAGGATATAGGAGTCAAACATGTAGGAAGATATCACTAATTACATCTCAAGGACTCCAATCAATGTTAAGCACATGGATGAAATGATGTAGCCTCTCAAATCTCTATCAAGCAGTCACATGGATATATGGAATGAAGTTGTGACTTGGCTAACTTAAATGCTCATCCATAAAAACAAAACTCTTTTTGATTTTTTCAAAAAATTTATCAAAATAAAATCTTTTTGTATTTTTCTTAAACAAAATAAAGAAAATCTTTTTGTATATGTTTTTTTTTTAAAAATGAAAAACTAACTAATGATACATGCTAGCAATAGGTAAAAAAATGATAAACAACCTATGCTAGCAATCAAGACTATATCTCAACCGGGAGTAACGGTGGAGTTTTCTAAAGATGGTGACATCTTTTGAACCAACTCCACTAGATCATGTGTAGTCTTGATCAAAAACTTCACTTGCTCGCGAATATGTGCAAACTCTCTATCAAAATGAGCAGGCAAAGTATCATGAGTGGGTGCATGTGCATGAATGTGTGAAGTGGCATGATTTGGCACAAAACCCAACTTAGAACAAAATTCCCTAAGATGTCCTCGCTTCTTGCAGTGGGAGCAAATATAAACTGGTCTAGGAATTAATTTATCAACAATTTTGGGATGAACATTCCTAGACGGACACCCATGGGACTCACTCACAATGGTGGATATAGGCTCTGGAGAATTCTCTAATGTGACTTGAACCTCTCGTGCTTGTTTGAGGTCATCCTCGAGATGGGATACACGTGTTGTCAGACTAGAGACCGTGTTGATCAAGTCACCTTTTTCCCTTTTAAGCTCATCCTTCTCTCCCTTCAACTCAACAACCCGAAGACCTAGGATCCTATTAGTCCTTTTTGTTTCCATGGTCTCGATAAATAACTTTCTAAAGGCTTTTTGGATCAAACTATCATCACCATTATCATCCTCACTATCACTTAGAGAAGTGGGCATATCAACTTTCTTGCCCTCTCTCTTAAGTCTAGTGGGACACTCAAATTTCTCGTGCCCTGTCCCATCGCACTCAAAACATCTTATCTTCTCAAGTTTTTTATTTGTCTCATTCTCACCACAACTCTCTCTCTCTCCAAACAATCTTAAATCCTTCTCTAAAGCGGTGATCCTAAGGACTAAAGCATTATTACGCTTCTTGGTTTAAAAAAACTCAGAATATAACTCGGCGTAAGCGTGTGGGAGATCACACTCGCTCTCACTTGCCTCATCCTCCCCTTCACTCTCATCACTCTTACTGCCGAGGTGTCCTTATGACGTAGCATCCTCATCGACGTGAGAAGCATTGGAGGTACTCACATGACTTGCCATGAACGCGGTGAAGTTACGCTCATGCGGTGACTCATCTCCCGAGTCCACCGACTCGACCTCACTGTCGTCACTAAGGGTAGTATTCAGGACAGTTTTACCCTTTTCCCTATTCAGACGAGTGGCACACTCAAACGCTCTGTGTCCCTTACCTTCGCACTCAAAACATCTCTCACTTTCTTTCAGAGGAGGATTTTTTGAAACTTTTTCATTTTTCTTTTCAAACTTATTTTTCTCAAATTTCTTTTTATCTTTAAAACTGCCATTTTTCTTAAATTTGAGAATCCTCTTGAAATTTTTTGCGAAAAGAGCCAAATCATCTAAGTCAAAATCGCACTCAGAATCTGACGTGTCAGTTTTTCTCTTTCTAGATGACTCTACCCTCTTTCTAGCAAACCCCTCACTCCTTCTCTCTTGGGCCTTAAGAGCAATTCCCTTATCTTTAGATTTAGCATTTTTAGGGAACATATCAATTTCATAAGTTTGCAAATCTCCTACAAGTTCTTCCAATTTTAGCGTATTTAAATTACCCATAGAATTTAGCACAGTGACTTTAGGGATAAAACGCTTAGGCAAAGAACGAAGAATCTTTTTAACAACTCTAGCATTCGGAATTTGTTCACCAAGATTAAAACTAGTATTCACAATGTCATAAAGTCTAGCATAAAATTCATCAAAGCATTCATAATCATGCATGGTGATTGTTTCAAATTGAGTTGTCAAGTTTTGCAACTTAGACTCTTTCACAGCATTAGTTCCTTCATGGGTGAGTTGTAAAACATCCCATGCCTCTTTTGACGTGGTGCACGTCATTATGCGTTTGAACTCATCAGGTGTGGCAGACCCAGAAATAGCACTTAGACCCTTAGAATTAAAAGATGACCATTTAATTTCTTCATCAGACCAAGTAATGTCAGGTTTCAAGTTGGTCACATTATCAACAGTCACGGTGGGAGGAGTCCACCCTCGTTCAACCAAAATCCAGACACGTTCATCAATGGCTTTTAAAGACGACCTCATACGGGGTTTCCAATAAGCATAATTTGTCCCGTAAAAAATAGGCATTTTATAATATGACTTCTCCATTTGAACACGCACTTTTTCAAAAATCAATTTTTTCAGAAAATTGATATCTTAGAAAAATTTTGCGGAAAAAGGAATACGCGATAGATTAGCGTAACCTGCTCTGATACCAATTTGAAAGAGTTGGCGCTTTCGTTCAATTAAGAAATAATATAATAAATACCATTTTTAACCCAAATTAACCCTAAACATGCAACTCGGTGTGATTGAAACAATATGAAATCATGCAAGAATTATTCAACACACAAAGTTTAAGGAAAAAATCCCCCACAGGGGCAAAACCATTTTGTATATCACTATAATTTGTAAGAGAAACGGCTTACAATCGGATTACACTGAAATACAAGTTTTTGACTAAGAATTACCCTCAGGTATCGGATTCTGTAGTCGCGGCTGGAATATCCCTTTCCAGTAGGGTTGGCGGCTGAAACTATCCCTGTCCAGTAGGGCAGCAATGAAGAGGAAGAAGCGGTCCACTTCACAAGGGTTGAACAACATCAATGGTGTTCTTGGGTTACCAAATTTGATTCACATAGATATGGAAGATGTGTGAATCTAAAAACCTATAATCATAGGACTCAATAGGTGAAGACTTTAGAGTTGATATGCTCTGAAAATCGTGGGAAAGTCTTAGAAAAACCACTTCCCGTAGTGGGATTAAGTAGGAGAACTTTAGCCCTAAATTTCGAAACATGATCTGAACACGATCTGGTTGAGATTATCCTCGTCGGATCGGTCCGGTCCCTTTAGGCGGATCGGTCCGGTGAACTCGGATCGGTTCTTTTTCTGAAGACGGATCCATCCGGTTGGCATCGGATCGGTTCGATTTTTTGGCTTCATCGGTTCGCTATGGATCCGGGGTATACTGGCCTCACCTCAGCAGGCGGATCGGTCCGGTTCCTTTAGTCGGATCGGTCCAGATGAACCGGATCGGTTCTTTTATCTGGTCCGGATCGGTCCGGTAAGGTCAGTTTCCCTTGATTCCTGTTTCTCCTTTTGATATTCGGATCCGTTGATGAGCATATGATTCTTGAACTTCCTCAACGGTGTAACGGCGTACGACATATACAATATTAATGGACAAAAATGTCCTTACAATATTAAGGGTAGGTATAATGAAAAGTTCAACTTACAACACCCAATAGTTATCACACCAAATGAGTAAGAAGAAGAGATCTCAAAACCCTAACCCTAAACTAAACCAAAATGAATTATATTCTCTCAAAATGAGAGAAATGAGTTTATATACAATCCCACAAAATGGCAAACTTGTAAATAAAGAGAAGAAAAACTGCAGACCCGAAATGAGTCGGGCCAAATCTG
This sequence comes from Sambucus nigra, assembly GCA_949130495.1. Taxonomy (NCBI): domain Eukaryota; kingdom Viridiplantae; phylum Streptophyta; class Magnoliopsida; order Dipsacales; family Adoxaceae; genus Sambucus; species Sambucus nigra. The sequence goes on along the minus strand of OX422214.1, from coordinate 212,494,675 downwards.
AATCGATTCGGATGGGAGATATTTCGAAGTTTCATAAGGGGAGAATTGATTCGGGCTAAATAAGAATCGATTCTCATAGGGAGACCTACTTTACTTGATTGTAGCGAATCAATTCGCAAAGGGGGCGAATCGATTCGCACCGATAGGTTTTTTTCTCTTCCCCTATTTTGGGTTGTTTTGTCATTCTCTTCTGCTTGAATCTCCGTAACTTCTTCATTAGGGCTCCGATTCATGCACCGTTTGCGGCCACGCGAAGCTTGTTTAGAGGGATTAAACTTCCATGAAGAAATTGGGCCAGTTGCCAAAATTATGGAATGAATAAAATACCCTTGCACGTGCGGTTGTGTACGGAACTTCTCCGGAATGCGTCCGCACTTTATACTAAGCATCCAAATACCTATAAAAGCTCAATTAACCCCTGAAAAGCATGTATATATAGAAATCTGAGGTTGTCTAGTTAACGAACATAAATATAGGGATTAAGATACCCGAGAGGGCTAATAATGCGTAGGTTAACGGGTGACATACGCAATATGTGGGTCGTATCACACCCCCTAACTTACACATTGCTAGTCCCTAGCAATGAAATAGGAAACAACAAGAACTATAAGTAAACAAAAAGCAGGATACAAGTACAAAATGTGATGAAAAAGATAAAGGCCACTCGGGCGAACGATTGCGTTTAGCGTATGCAATAAGCCGTTAAACTCCTAGGTTACCCTAGTGGACGAGTCTCGTCTCGTGAGGGTTTTCAGGGATGAACCCCATAAACATCATACGGTTTCCTCAAAATATGACCAACCCAACATGCGACAAATTCAACAACAATGAAAAAGATTTTAAACATGTTATTATCATATTGAACGAATTCAAGATAGAGTCCATTGTTATTAACAGGTTGAATACACCTCATAGAATTGAAACTTTAAAAGTGGGAGGGGGGAGAGAAAATGCAAGGTATGATTAGGAAAAAACTTAAATAAACTGGATAAGCGTTAAAGCATGAATATATTCAATCCTCACAGGCATTACACTCATCAAATGAATTCACTTGAAACAGGGAGGTAACACACGGAACATGCGGGCATAAAGAGTAAATGTAAATGGAAATAAGGCCTCACACATGTCACAAATGAAGAATGCTATATAGAAGATGGAAAACTTGTAATGTCAATGATAGATATCACACATTAAAAGAGGCGAAATGCATTTTACAGATTATCAAAACTATTTCAAATTTTAAATTAAAGCACCCTAAGATCTCATAGGACTTTATAGGGTTATAATGTAGGTTAGGATAGGGTACGAAATGAAAGGAATGTATGTACGTATTCAAAGTGTTCAGAATGAAAACTTGGAATAATGGGAAATATGTGGGCAATTCTAAAATTGGAAAATAACTTCCAAAACAAGAATTAAATATGAAAATGGAGAGCGACAAGGATTATTGAACTCTACACAACATATACAAACGTTCTCTTTTCTTTTTCTTATGTTTGTTTTTGTTTTCTTTTGCTTTTTTGCTTTTTGCCTTTTCTTTTATTTTTCACTACTTTTTTTCCCTTCTCACTCTTTTCATGCTCAAATTGCAACCACAAGAAAAACATCATTCAATCCCAAGTAACATTCTAAACAATGGTAAAAAAGATAATATGTATGGTGTATAACTCCAATGTGGAGTTAGTTATGGGATTTTGGGTAATGAAATGAAAGGCTAATATTTAGGCTCAAAGGGGTTAACGAGGGGAAATATAAAAGGTGAGGTTAAGGCTAATATGGACGATATAACAAAGATGGCCTATGATCATTTCATAAAGTTTACGCAATTCTCGAGTCAAAACAATTTTGAAAATCATGCTCAAGTAACACATTTCAAGATATAAACTCAATTAATGAACGATCAATGAAAGAATAGAGAGATTACCGACGAATTTAACGTTTTCAAAGAGGGAAGAATAATGTATACACTCACAAACGAAGAAAGGTACAAAGCTTACTCGGTGTAAGTATATACAATGCAACAAAAGATCATCGAGTTATAAAAATCTTAAACCAAATCAATATAATAAGAAAAGCGCATGTGCTCAAGGGATAAATCTTAATTCATGAAGTTATTCACAATATTAATGATTTGAGGACTAAAGTCTAATAACTTCTAAAATCGAGAACATGAATCATTGAGTTGTCTATTAGACCGGGCAATTATTGAAATTTATCATCGAAAACAAGGCAAAATGCCCTACAAAATAGAGAAAAGAAAGAAAATATTTTTGAATATTTTTCAATTTTTCACAAAAAGGAATACTTAGTATCTAACACGTAAGCAAATCAATGGACTACACAAGAAATGGATGGAATATGCTACACCCCCTAACTTAAATGTTGCATTGTCCTCAATGTGCATTAAGAACACAACAAAAAGATAGGAAAATAACAATATTACCCAAAATTGGAGTAATCTCCATAAGCACGAGTCCAATGAAATCTACAAAACAAGTTAGTACCGAGTATAGAAAAATAAAATAACAAAAAGTTAACTAATTACACTAGACTAAATTAAAAGGAAAGAAAAAAGAAAGAAAGAAAGAAAATTAAAAAGCTAACTATGTAAAACCTACTATTTAGGCTTCACACTGACTATACACTAGAAGTCTTAATAGTTGAGGGTCCACCCAAAATGGGATTTGAATTTGAAAGATCAACGGTGGACCCTCCAAAGTGAACATGCCTCCCAGAAAATAGGAATTTCGTTTGAACAACGAAAGGCATGTGTAAGGCGTAAGAAATGAACCATCGCCAATTATAAATTTTAGGCGGATGATGTGGGATTTGGATAACAAGGGGGACAAGACAACATTGATCTCGGGAAAAATAAAATCACATCCCCAAGGTTTTTCATTTGGAAGGGGAGGTGGGGCTAGTGAAGTGAATATCCCATGAGATGAACCATCTCAAAATAACATTCCCGTTCAAGAATTAGGTCAAAGCTCTCAAGACTTTCAACCGATTCGTGTGATAAATTCAATTGTTAGGGAATAAAGGAAAAGAAGGACCAACAACCTCAATACAAAACCCTAAGCGAGGTGGATGTGAAACCCTAAGAGAGGGAATAATGCGTGTTTTTCCGCCGCGATGCAAAACCCTAAGCTACTACTACACATGCGAGGCAAGCATAGCGGTAAGTCGGGTATTGTAAGAAATCCACAGGGAGTGATTATATTTTAGATTGATAATTGTTTTGCTACTTCAGGAATAAACGTGCAAAATAAATTAAAGAAAAGGAGATGGTTGGGAATGGTGAGAAAAGAAAAGAATAAGTTACACTACACAAAAGTAAAGCAAGGATCGGGATCTCATTACACCACACGGATCGTAACAACTGCTAATTAGAGTTAAGGCTCGAAAGCAATTTAATCGAGCATTTCCAATTAAGCATAAACTTCACACACGAAGGAATTTAACCAAAGTTGCTTGAATAAACATTTAATCGAAAATGGTCACACGTGGATTAAATTCGAATTGTCGCTATAAACACTAAAGTTGCGTGAAAAATAAATCTTAAATGCATAACAATCCAATTTTAATACGCGCGGTTTTAATTAAAAGCAAATTTTCACAAAACCTAGTTTTCGGAGCTCGAACCCATTAATGGCGGAACACAACCCCGACCCTATTTATCTAAGGGAAATACATAAATTAAACTACTTACACACTAGGAAAGCAATAAATAAATGAAATGCAAGTTAATCTAGGCAATAAATGTAAATGACAACAATGGAAATAAGGAATAAACAAAGAAATACAACTATATTAATGGTAGGGGTAATGAAAAATTCAACTTATAACACCCAAAAGTTGTCACACCAAATGAGGAAGAAGAGGATCACTCAAAACCCTAACCCTAAACTAAAAGAATATGAATTATATTATCTAAAAATGAGAGAAATGAGTTTATATAAAATCCCACAAAAATGGCAAACCTGTAAATAAAGAGAAGAAAAACTGCAGACCCGAATCGATTCGAATGGGAGATATTTCGAAGCTGCATAAGGGGAGAATCGATTCGGGACAAATATGAATAGATTCACACATGGAGATCTTCTTCATTGAATTTCAGTGAATTGATTTGGAAAGGGGGAGAATCGATTCACACCTGTAGGTTTTCTTCTCTTCCCCTATTTTGGGTTGTTTTTCCATTCTCTTCCGCTTGAATCTCCGTAACTTCTTCATTAAGGCTCCGATTCACGCTCCGTTTGTTTCCAAGTGAAGTTTGTTCATAGGGATTCAACTTTTGTGAAGAAATTGGGACAATTTCCCAAATTGTGAAATGACTAAAATGCCCTTGCACGTGCATTTGTGTATGAAACTTCTCTAGAATGTGTTTGCACTTCATACTAAGCATCCAAATACCTACAAAAGCTCAATTATCCCCTACAAAGCATGTATATATAGAAATCCAAGGTTTTCTAGTTAACAAGCATAAATATAAGGATTAAGATACCTGAGGGGGCTAATAATGCATAGGTTAACGAGTGAAATACGCAATATTTGCATCGTATCAATCCCAAAACAAGAAAAAGAGGGTTGCACCTATAAATTCCAAACGGGATTCTTCACTACATTTTGTCAAAACTAAAGCACCTTTTCTATACATACACATATAATAAAAACCCTATTTTAATTCAAGGGATAAACCCCACCCTCGTGTCTCATGTAAACTACAGGACTTTGATGCCTTTATAGGCTACGTAGGCATCTCAAACTAAAACCCGAGACTCGAGTCCTATTTTCTTATTTTTTCTCTTTTTCCTATTTTATCCATACATTATTTATCGATATTCTACTTATGATTCATATGCACATCTTATCTAACACACATTATCATTTCATCACAACGATCAATATCCCGATAAGCGCACACATAATATTTTCAATTACTATTTTGGGAACACTCCTATGGATGTCCTCACTCCGTCTTTTTTCATAACGCGAGTCGAACGAATCCTATTTTCATGTATATATATACACACACACACACTTCATGGAGAAATTAAGGAGAATAACAACATAATCCCATAAGAGACTGAAAGGGCGGGATGGGTGCCTAACACCTTTTCATTTCGTAACTTAGCCCCTAACCTCTGAATTAATTGGTTTTGTAAGCATCTGTATGTATATGATGTCGTTCCCTAGAGGCCAAAACATTTTCTTTTGCCTGTTTTGTTCAAAATAGGCTAGCGACTCTATCTCTTTACATCACCCCAAAATGAATGATGGTACCCCCGAGGAAGGGCACGAGACATTTATCGCCCTCTCCCCATGCGCACTAGTACCAGAACAACCACCCCCCATGCGGGAGGGAAGATCTCCACATGGCCATAGTGGCGACTCGGCTGGGGATTTGGACTTAAGAGGGATAGACACTGTTTTCATAGGTGTTGTCATTTTCTGCTTGTTTGCATATGAACCTACCTGCATGTTCTATATTCTCCTTCATTACTTCTTGTATATATCTACCTCATGTTTATATGATCTCTCACTCACTTTTCACTTCACACACTTGTAAATACTCTCCATGTACACCTCACACTACTTAAACTTGTATATAAGGTCACTTGTGCCCACATGCTTCACACATTACTTAGAATATCTATGTTTAAGCTTCACTAGTACACACATCCACTTATCACACTTACCTATGTACACTTGCACATATCTATGCTCACTTACACTTATCACACACCACTTGTAGTTGATCCATGCTTAGATTCACTACTACGCCCTCACTTATAGATATTCACACATCACTCACTCAAACATATCCATGCTTAGTATAATCTCCATGCTTCATGCTAGACTTACTTTTCATGATAAATGTACATTATTCCCTATTAGTATAGTGCTCATCATGTCAAATAAAATACTCTCTCCATAATATACTAATAAAGAATAATGCCTTTTGCACACTACATCACCAAGAGCATGGCTATTGACCAAAATTTTGTCCTGAACTGGGGGGTCACTTTATGATGGGCGTTGGTCTGATAGGACGCAGTGAGCCAAAGCAATATGGCTCTCACCATTGGCCTGGTACCTTTAACGTATATCGAACAATTTCTACCGTATCGTACCGCTTGATCGAACTCACGACGGGAGGTATATAATAGGGAAGTGGTTCACGTACGTCGAGTATATCGAATTCGCTCTCACATATACTATCCGAACGAGGTATATAGTGAGGCAATTCACGTACACTCAGGTATATCAAATGGCTTGTCCCCACATACCAATTTCCCTTAAAAGCAAGAAATACATCTTGCAAGTCATTGCAAAAAAAGAAAACCTTTCCATTAACCCAACAATTGCATAAACCTCATATAGGTGTCAAACCTAGGGAACTCATATATAGTTTGTCGATTGCTACACAAAACTTTACCAAAATACCGGGTCGGCATGCCGCCTTAGTGTTCGCGTGAATTAGTCATTTTTAAAAATGGGACCCTATCCACGAGTCTCTCAACAAGTGAAACCATGTTTTACATTCAAACCCAATTTTCCCAAGCTCGGGCCCTATCCGACATTTCTTTTTGCATTTAGGTAAACCTAATACAAGTGAAAACATAATAATAATCATGCTGAGATTATTCATTCACTCTTTTCTTTCCTCCTCCATTGATAAAAAAATACCCAAAACATTTTTCTTCCTTTTATCATAAATGTCAAAAACATTTCTTATTCATTTTATCAAAATTATCAAAAACATTTTTCATCCTTTTTATCATAAATGTCAAAAAACATTTCCCCTCCTTTTATCAAAAAATATCAAAAAAAAATTGTCCTCCCCTTTCCAAAAAAAAGCATCATAAACATATTCCTCTTTTCTAATGAAAACAATTCTTCCTTTTCTCTTTAAAAAATAAATTTGAATAATTTTCCTTTTCAGGTCAATCGCATACTCGACCCTTAGCCTGGATCTCTATTGGCTTCGATATTCCGTTGAACCACCCCAAAGCTCCTTCAGTTCTCCTACTACTTAGTTCGGGTTCGGAATCTGCTTTCACTAGGTTTTTATGGAGAACGTAGACCAAGTACTGAATGTGCATCCTTATTTGATGACAATCCTAGTCTAACTTACTGCCAATATTGGCAACCTTCAGTCTGAGGTTCACGAGATGCATTAAAAAGGGGTCCATATTCCCGAAGAACTCGAGGTTCTCTTCCTTTGTGTTATGGGTCCACCCGCACCTGAGTCTGTTTGGGTCCTAGAAGAATATCAGCACGCTCCATGTGCCCCTTCTGCCAATGGTACTCCATCAACTTAACTCTCTATGTAAAATCTTGCCTAGCCAGGGGCTAACCTGCCAATACTTGTAGATCCGAAGGAAGAAGAATTAAATAAGGTCAAAGAGTACCTTAAGTTGTTAACCAAGAAATTTGATCAGGTATGAATATCTGAGAACTACATGGATTACACCCATAGGTCTCCCTACCCTAAAGTAAGGCTACCAAAATAGTTCAAGATGCCTAACATTGAGAAATTCGGGGGCAATGGGCCCCAAATTGTTCATCTTCGAAGCTACCATCGAGCCATGACTCTCCTTGGTGCCTATAAGGAAATAATGGCCAAGATATTCCAACAAACTTTGAAGGACAGTGATCTTTCTTAGTTTCCATCCCAAGAAGAATCCCTAATTTGCAATTTGGAGGATGTTTCCTGGTAATTCATGTCACAGTACAAATACAACGAGGAGTTGGAAGTTACACGTCATGATCTAAAACTCCTCAAATAGAACACTGGGGAATCAGGTCAGAAATTTCATAGCAAGGTAGAGAGAGAAAGTTGACACTTTGACCAACAGGCCTTCCGAAGAGGATCAAGTTAGTATTATAAAGAAAAACTTCTTACCCCATGTCCGAGCAATGATGAGAGGATAGTATTAACAACATTTCTGATCCCTTCGAGAATAGGAATAGAGATTGAAAAAAGTAGTGCCAAGACAGAAGCTAAGCCAAAGAAAGTATCCAAATAGTTCACTCTAAGAAAATATGAGAAGCCTGCTATAGTCTTGACTATTAACAACATCTCTCAGCTCGCTACCTCTTGGGTGCCTAAAATTCGTGCTAGTCTAGTAAAAAAAGAATACACCGAGATCCATGCTCCCCTATCTAAAGTATACTAATTATTGTTACGCCGAAATCTTATAACATATTTGGACCCCCATCCACTATCAAACACACTTCCCAAAAATTTCAAACCCAACGTCCATGGTAATTTTCACTAAATTATCGGCCATACCACTGATTAGCGCTTCCATCTCCAAAACATAATCCAAGGTTTAATTGAACGGGGTATCATTGCCCCACTAGCCAATCCCAAACCTAATGACACTCGAAATCGGCTTCCAAACCATAAAAATGCCATCTTCCTATATAATAACCTAAAATTTGATCCATCTACTCAGATTGTACACAGTAAAGCATCCATCATACCCACATTTTAACCCAAACCCCTCAAAGTCTGAACATATTTTCTCCTGTACCCCAATTATTTTTCCGACCAAGCTTTGTCACTTCTCACAAGAGCATGTATTATCGTTCGTACCCGGTTTGAAGGGAAAGATATGGAATTTCTAGCTGTACTAAATCAACTTCTAGTGTTTGGGATAAAATGTCCCTCTGAAATAACCATTGACTGCCCCAAGTTCAGCATCCTGTTCATGGAATACAGTAAGTGGGCTCGGGAGTCAGATAATTGGGTGGTACCCATTGACGAAGTCAGCTTGGACGATGCAGTACAGATTATGGCAGACTTATTCCAACAGACTAATGAGATTTGCAGTATATCAGAGCTACTGAATGCCTTAGAGCTACAATGGCGGTTGGTTCCTTCACTTCTACACCTCCCCATTGAGTGGGAGAATTTATATGAAGGACCCGTTGAGGTTGTGGAATACATTGATTTCTCATGGCAAGATGACATTGTTGCCACCGGATGAGGGGATAAGTTTATAGCTCAGATGAAGAACCAAGCGAAGAAAATGTTAGTTCTGTAATCAATATGTATGGGATGATATTTTTTGAAGACCTGTTAGGGGAAATCAACAAAGTGTCCGTACAACCCGTAATAGATGAAGAATTGGGGTTTTTGTTCTTCCCCTCCTCCATGGACCATATGATAAGATCTGGGAGACACTGCTAGAGTCCTAATCCTCAGTCAGCAGGGATATATAAATGAAATGGAGTTTGTAAGGAACCACCCATGCTAAAAATGACCATCAAGGAAAGCAAAATTCTCGACCATCTCAAGAAAACTCAGGCCAACATCACGTTGTCGGACTCTTCATGTCTTCCTAGATACACCGAAGAACTTTGATAAATTTACTTACCATGCCCACCGTCCCTCTTTCCACCACTCTAGAAGAAGTCGTGAACTTGGTCGGGTCCTTAACCTATACTAAATTTCTTTCCTTCCCTGAAGAAGAAATCCCAAAGTTTGGTCCTAATCACAACTATGCGCGAGGAAATGGGGAAGACAGTTCCGCTCTCACTCATCGATAACGGATCAACACTCAATATTTACCCATTAATAACCTTCAACTGCCTGGGTTTGAAAGCAAGCGACCTTTCTCCAACTTTCGCCATAGTGCATGCCTATGACAACACTCGCCAAGAGGTGCTGGGATCCATGAAACTCATGATAGGGTCTGGCCCCATCAATCCGATTACTGAGTTCCAAGTTATTGATATAACTTCTTATTTCAATCTATTGTTTGGTTGAACATGGCTTCATAACATCAATGGGGTATCTTTCTCTCCTATATGAAACTGAAGTTCTTCGCCAAGGGGCAAGTCATTACCAATTTAGGAGACAATGACATGACTAAAAATGCAAGCATCAGTACTTCGGTACTAGAAATACAACATGGGATGAATGATATGCTTCTTTTTGGCTTCAAGGTTGATCCTCTCCCCCTTTTATTAGGGGATGATTTCAAAGACCGAGTGTGTCTGGAGCATAGCCCTCACGTAAATGTCAACGTAATACATATGTTCAAGAATATGCACTTCATGCCCAGATTGGGGCTGGGACGACGATAATAGGGAATATTGGAGCCCATATTCCTAAAGAAGGCCTTTCTTCCTTATGGCCTGGGTTATCAACCGTCATTAGAGAAACTCAAAATGTTGTGCCAACCTCGGTTGAAGAGAAGTTTAGAAAGTGCCAAGACTATTTTGAGGTTTTCCCTAAATTGAACATTCGTCAAAAAGGGTGAAGATTTTCCCTTATGTGGCTTTCCTGAACTATGGTATGATCATGTGGACAAGAAGATGAACTCAGGTATGGAAATATTCTTTCAAGACAATTACTATTGGGCCAAATACTCCCAGCATCACATGCAATCGCTCGTTAAGAAAATTATACCTGTTACTGCGGTTTTCGAGGGAAGTGGCCCAAAGAACTATTGAAGGAATTTGTAGACTTCTTCGCATGGTCCTATGACAACATGGCCGACATCGATCTCGAGATCGCCTAATAAAAGATTCTAACTCTCTTAGAATGAAAACCAATCAAACATAAACTTCGAAAGCTCTGCACCGAATGGTCACTTAAAGTCAAGGAAGAAGTGATCAAGCAGTTGAATGTAGGCTTCATCCGGGTGGTCGAGTATCCCACATGGCTAGCCAACATTGTACCCGCACCGACATCAGGAGGGAAAGTTTACATGTGCGTCGACTACTGAGATTTGAATAATGTGTCTCCGAAGGAAAATTACCCACTGACCAATATCGACATGTTGTGGACAACACGACCAATCACACTTTCAAGTCATTTGTCGATGGGTTTGCTGGATATAATCAGATCGAGATGCACCCTGATCATCAAGAATAACTACCTTCATTACACCCAGGGAAACCTTTTATTACACCATTATGCCATTCGAGTTTAAGAACGCAAGGTCAACCTACCAAAGGGCCGCCAAAACTATCTTGTATGATCTGATACACAAAGAGGTCGAGATCTATGTGGATGATATGATCATTATGTCTAAGACTCGAGAAGGTCACGTTCCCACCCTTTGAAAATTCTTCAAACGAATGTGGCGATACCAGATGCGACTTAACCCATAGAAATGCATTTTTGGCATCATCAATGGAAAGCTTTTGGGATTCACGATTAGCGAGAAGGGAATCAAGGTTGACCCTACCAAACTGAAAGCCATACTCAAAATGCTACCACCCCGAATAGAGAAGGGAGTCCAAAGATTCTTATGTAAACTACGGTTTATCATCCGATTTATCAGCCAGTTAACTTCTATTTGTGAACCCATCTTTAAACTCCTCTGAAATGATTCCACCAAAATTTGGAATGAGGCCTATTCAAAAGCCTTTGACCGAATAAAGTTGTACCTTTCCCGACCTTCGATACTCATGCCACCGCAGCCTGGTCTCCCACTATTTCTATACTTGATAGTAACAGATACCGCAGTAGGGGATTTTCTAGCCCAATACATTGAAGAAAATGGCAAAGAAAAAGCCATATATTTTGCTAGTTGAAAGTTGGTCGGGTAGGAAGTTAACTACACTGCCTTAAAGAAAGCATGTGTTTCCCTAGTCTAGGTCACTCAAAAGTTGCAACACTAAATGCTCACTTTTCTTATCAGACTTGTGTCCCGAATAGACTCCATCAAATACCTACTTGAGAAACCGACCATGTTTATTCGAATGGACCGATGGTTGATATTGCTCTCTGAGTTTGACATCATGTATGTTACGCAGAAAGCCACGAAAGGAAGAGCCATCTCCGATTACCTTGTTGACTACCATATAAAAGAGGTTGATGTTTGGGTCTCTAAATTCCAGGATGAAGATACTTTTTGCACCTCTCAGGAGGACATTTGATGATAAATGTTCTTTGACGGTGCTGTCAATAAGAACGAATACGGAATTAGGATAGTCCCGATCTCCCTTGATGACTCTCACAGTCCCATTGCCATCAAGCTGGATTTTCCCTGCACCAATAATATGACTGAATATGAAGCATGAACTGCAGGCCTCAAAATTTCCCTGAAGAAAGGTATCAAGCACTTGGATGTCTATGGAGACTCCTCCCTCATCATCAGTAAAGTTCTTAGAAAATGGAAAGTCAAGGATAAGAAGTTCTTACCCTTCCATGCTCACCTAGAAGAGCTAGCCTCCCAATTCTGAGATATCACCTTTCACTACTTGCCCCGTGCAAAAACTGGCTTAGCAGATTCCCTTACTAACTTATAATTCATGGTCGACATGCCCGAGGGAATAATTATGGCCCCCTTACTAGTCCAAAAATAATCTAAACCGACCCACTGCTACCACATTGAGCTCGTTACAGAAGAGGGATCCGATATGTCCGAGTTATGGTGTTATGATGTTTAGAACCTCATCAATCACGGTAGGCATCCCTAGGATGCTAACAAGAAAGACCGAGCAACCCTCCACAAATTGGATATAAAATACATCATCTGCAATAAAGCACTATTGAAAAGAAACTTAGATGGAACCCACTTATATTGCATCACAGGACTGATACTGAAGAAATGATGCAGAACCACAGTGGAGAATGCATACATCACATGAACGGTCATATGCTTGCTAAGAAGATTATTCATCAAGGGTATTATTGGACCAACATAGTTCAAGATTTCACCACCTACGTTCGAAAATGCCTTAAATGCCAATAATTTGCCAATCTCCAGCACTTAACCCTGTGGTAATTATACAACATGACTTCTCCCTAGCCGTTCTCCACGTGAGGAATTGATATCATAGGGAAAGTCACATCCAAAGCCTCCAATGGGCACGAGTTCATCTTGGTCACCATTGAAAACATCACCAAATGCATGGAAGCCGAGTCATACGTAGTTCTAAATGCCAAAAGGTAGCCAAGTTCATTCGAAAGAACATCATCTGTCGATACAGGATTCCCCATGAGTTAGTGTCAAATAACGGGTTACATTTCGAGGAAGAGGTCATAGAAATGGTCGACGAGTAAGGGATTTAGAGGCATAAATCATCTCCCTACCGATCTCAAACCAATAAAGCAGTTGAAGTAAAAAAAAACCTCAAAGCCATCATCAAAGAAATGATCGAGAGTTGTCTAGGTTGGTTTGATTGAATACCTTACGCCCTCTAGGGATACCTTACTTCAGTTAGGACATCTACTGGAGTTACCCCTTACTCTTTAGTATACGACATGGAAGTAGTCCTACCCTTTGAGGTAGAAATACCTTCACTGCCCGTTATGCTTGAGAGCAAAGTCAGTGAGGAAGACTGGCATTAGAGCCATTTTGACGAGTTATCAATCTTAGATGAAAGAATAATAAAAGATTTATATCATATACAAGGGTACCATTGCCAGATAGAGTGATTGTTTAACCAAAGAGTAACGGATTATGGTGTCGAAGAAGGGGACTTGGCCCTCAAAGAAATCATAGAACCTATCTGGGACCCCAAAGTAAAATTCAAGTCAGACTGGAGTGACCCCTAAATCGTGAAAAATATCCAGTCTGGAGGCGTTGCTATGCTCACTGACCTTGATGAAAAATAGATGGCACATTTAATCAACCTAGACTGCCTCAATACGTTCTACCCTTGGTCTGAACTCTCGACACGCTACAACCCTTCTTACCCCCTTCTATTCTAATTTTTTTTCATTTATCTCTACTCATAACTACGTGGGGCATGATCCTCTAAAACAATATCTTTCTTTCAAGATGAAACTCGGAATTTTTTTCAAAAACCCCCTGAGGTATGTAGGCAGCTCATACCCTTACATGGGAATATTCCCCTTATTTTTCACAAAACGCTGTTCTTTTCTTACCTCCGAGAACTACAATTCATTTTATCATTTACATGAACGAAAAGATTTTGTATGTCTTAGCAATTGGTATAGATTATTTAAATAAAAAACTCATCAAGATGCACAATTAGATGATCAAAATCTTTTTTTTATTTTAAAAAGGGAAGTTCGGTACTATTACATGAAGCATCAACAAAGGGAGTCAAAATAACCACCCCTTTTCACTGACCTATTCTTAAAATAAAACCAAACCCCATAAGTTTATTCTAGAGAATAAAAACAAAAAAAAACATACAAAACCCCCATCATACAAAACCTTCACAAAATAAACTTAGACCCTATCCACAGCTACCGGAAGATCCTGCCTCATCCTCATTAGCCCCCGGAGGTCCCCAAACTTCCCGTGCTTGGTTGGTATTTCGAAGACACTCCATGGAGCGGTAATCCTGTACCAACAGGGGGAAAACTACTACTCCCCCCTCTATGGTAAGATAAACCACCTCTGGTCAGTCTCCTCTGCCAAAATCTTCACCGCCGCCCTCTTCTACAGCCATTTCAGATAATCTCTGAAAACATGCCAAACCCTATCGATAGATTGATATGGACATGTTTTTGGTCGATGATTCTCCTACAGAGAACATAACCGCATGCGCAGGGCTTTAGTCAAATCCTATTCAGGAAAAATGTCTAGGGTATGGGGAGGTATATTTTGCTCCCATTTGACTTGGCGTAGAAATCGCCAAGGGAAGTAGAATGAATGCTATCAAAGGCCAACTTAATGGGCATAATAGTATTCTCCTATCTCCATAACATGCTATATGTCTCCCCACCTTGGCACTGACCAGAAAAGGCATCGAGCTCCATGTTCCATGAACCAGCCAACCCAGTTCTCCATGGATGGACCAAAACTGATAAAATATCCGGTGAAGAAATTTGGCATGACTGCCAAGGAATACTCAGGAGGAACTATCAAACAAAATATCTCAACCGACCAAATAAATAACATCATTGGGAACACTCTCAAGAAGTCGGAACGATCTTCCATCTAATCATCAAGACCATTCAAGGTCTCCGCCAGTATCACCACCGCAGGATTACGATAACAGGATATCCATATCGTGATTTCATCCAACTGGAAGTCCACCAGTAGGTCCCCCATCATTAGCAAGTGCCTCGAAGTTAGGCCCAGGGCAACAACTCTAGCATAATCGGCATCATTGAAACCCCTCAGATTCACAGAGTGCATGACAATGTGGAGAGAAACCATTCCCCCCATGATTAATGACCAAGCCGTCGAAGGAGAAATATGGAGTACATCTGCTATTAACATTCGGGGAGATTGAGAGAATTTAGGCATAACCTCCATCACGCTGGGATTAATCCCCAACATGGCTGAAACTCCTCAGAGGTCGGACATAACTCGTCTAAACCAAAGTGGAAAATGTGATCCTCGGGATACTAGAATGGAGTTACAGCCGCTATCATGTTCCAATCTATGGTCCAATTTCGCCATAAATAGACTCAGTGCAAATTAAAAGCATCGTAATCCACATTGTACAGGCACATGGATTCCAAACTCTCGAGGTAAGAAGCAACTTCTGCACTTATCAGAAGGGCCATATGGAAGTAATAGAAGAAGAAAACAAAAAGCAAAAAGGAGAAATAAGTGAGGATGGATGGAAGACTTCACCGCCCTAGCCCCTTTTATACATGAAATTCTTGGCAAAATAATAAGAAATCTGAGAAATTCAAATAAATGCTTGCCCCACCAAGTACTCAAAGCTGAAGAGAAATGAAATTAAAGACTTGGAATGATTTGACATGACACATATGTCGATAGGTAGGGCAAGGGGTATGCCGATCGGTAACCTTATTTTAGAAAATTTTATCTTTCCTTTTTTTGTCAAAATCAAAAAATTTTAAAAAAATCATTATTTCAAAACCCCGCGGGTTATTTTTTCCAATATTATCAATCTTTACTCATCCTTTCTCAAAATAAATCTTCTCTCGAGTTATTTAATAAAATATCCCATCCTTTTCACGGTCTCAGCAACAAAGTAAAAAGTGCACGTAGAATAAGTCATTTCAGTAGTGATAAATTAATAAAAGTCTCATTCATTTTATATATTTCCATTTCCATCATTACATTTTTTGGGAAAAAGAAAAGAAGAAAAACAAAAGAAAAAACAGTGGGACTCAGCTCGAAATCCTATATCGCAATCTCTCTATGTATTTCTAAGACCTCCCCTCATCCCTATGGCGAGCGTGCTTTCCCCGGCGGCAAGCTGTGGAACCTCTACTCCTCGATCCTGATCCCTCCATAGAGGTAGCAGACGACACCAGACATGTCACAACCTCAACCCAAAATTAGTAGGGAACAAGTGTCTTGACATGCCACCAAGGCAACAAATATTCTTGATTAAATTGTTTTCTTAAATAAATGCAGCGAAAATACAATCACATGGTTATGAACCGTAAAATACTGTAAGTGAAGAAATTACGTCATCAGAGCTTTCTACATGAAACTTCATTTATATTAACAATAATAACGAGTTACAACTTAAGACAAAATTTAATTCTTATTACAAGAGAGCTAAACATGCTCCATATGATAAAACATACATTTTATTTAAATAACAATAAGCGCTCTAAAAGCTGAATCTTCAACATAGTCCTTTTATGTTCCATCCGCGAGCCTAAACATTTCCTGAAAATTGGTTATTTATACAAAGTTAGCTAAAAGCCGAGTGAGATTTAATCTCCAGACATTCCAGAGATTTTTAGAAAATTGATACCTATTCAAGTTAGAACAGAAGGCATATACATATATGGACAGGAATTTGCACTAATATATATAAAATAACCGATAGTATATATTTTAGAAATAAACAGTGCAGAACAGAACAAATGAAATAATTGAGCAGTATGTCAATTTTTCACTTTTATTTTAATGGCCATGTATGCTCTAATACCTAGATAAACAAATAGTGTTACCAAATGTTTCCACCCAATAACAACACAAACAAAAAATCATGTTCTCTAGAACAACGCCTTATTTAGGGCACACCAACGATAAACCAGATGGGAAGGTACCACCCAAATATTTTCACTCGGTAGTCAAGGCCAACATAGTAAGAGAGTTTCCATAGGCCGAATCAATAATTTCAGAATTCAAATAAGATGTATATATCGAGAGATATACCGATATAACAAACGAAAGAATCATTGGTATCAGATGTATTTTGAGGATAAAACATTTCACAAAATAGATATATTTTACATAATATCATATAATCAAAATACACAAGGAATGTCACGGAGTACTTACCTAGAACAGAAGTTCGAAGTTACAGATACTGAGTCTTGGATCACTCGTTAATTCTTAAGACGAAACTTCTTCTTAAACTTTCCCGTATTTTCACTCACTATGTCTCTCTGAACTTTGAAATGAATTCAGTGTAAGAACTGATCCTAAATCCTCTATTTATAATTCCCAAAATTATATGGGTGATGACACGTGTCCCGATGACTAAGCGTTCATTTTGGTGAGTCGGCATTAGCTTGTCGCATAACGGGGTTATCTTGCAGTCTTAATTCACCAGATGGTGACACGTGTTTTAACTTTCTCTAATTGCATGACATGTGTTTTGTCCCTTCCTATAAAGCCGACAAGTGTACGGTGGAGGTGTCAAAACCAAGCACGAGGTGTAAAGTTATTAAGGGTATAAGGGTCATTTTACACATGAAGGGTATTTTAGTAATTTTACACCATACATTTTCAATATTTCTTAGAGATCCTTGAAAATATTTTATTTACAAAATGGCCCTTCTTATATTTTCATTTTAGTCCCTAAAACTTTCTTTATATAAAATCAAGTCCCTAAAGTTTCATAAAATTATATTTTCTACCCCGAAACTTATCGTTTATCTTAGGATATGCTATACGACTTTGATTTAATCAATTTGGTTGAAGGAGGAGGTTATTTTAAAGTGTTTAAGTCGGCCAAACCAACCTCCCCTTCCAACCAATCAAAATATAATACATGGTGTGGTAATGAGACAAAATACGACTTAAAGGATGGACATATTTTCCCTTATTTTGTAATTTCAGTATAACTTCTTGCTCGGACCTCTGTTTAACACACCGTTTGTTGTGTTACAAACTTAATTCATATATCTACAACTTTTTAGTTTTATCTCAAGTCAATTTTTATATTCTAATGGTCAAAACTAGTCTCTAATATGAACATTCTTACCAAAAACTTTAAAATTTATGTTTGTAACTAATTTGATATTTCATGATTTATGAAGGGAGGATTAGACTAAAAATAAAAATTTAACATTATCCACATCACATATGATATAATAGAACATTTAAAACTATGTATGAACATATAAAAGTGGGGTCATTACATCCTACCCTCCTTATAAAAAGTTTGGTCCCCAAACTTTACTTACATTAATTTTCAAACAGGTATTGATATCGCTCCTTTATTTCATCTTCCTCCTCTCGTGTTGCTTCTTCAATAGTATGATTACGCCATAATACTTTGACCAGTGGAATTACCTTGGTTCGTAATATTTTCTCTTTATGTTCCAAAATTTCTACTGGATGCTCAATGTAGGTTAAATCTTCTCTAATTTGAAGAAGTTCATAACTTAAGATACGTGTTAGATCTGGGACGTATTTCTGTAGCATCGACACATGAAACAAATTATGCACACTAGAGAGTTCAGGGGGTAAGTATATTCTATAAGCAACAACTCCTATCCTTTTGAGGATTTCATAAGGTCCTATGTATCTTGGGCTCAATCTCCTTTTCTTCCCAAATCGGATTACCTCCTTTGCTGGTGATACTTGCAAGAACACATAATCTCCTATTTGGAATTCCAACTGTCAGTGGCGATTGGAGACATAACTCTTTTGATGGCTTTGAGAGATTCAAAGTCGATCGTGTATCAATTTAACCTTCTCCGTTGTGATCTGAATTAATTCTGGTCCTAATAATTTTCTTTCTTCAACTTCTACCCAACATGTAGGGGAACGACACCTTATACCATAGAGTGCCTCATACAGATCCATTTGAATACTTGCTTGATAACTATTATTATAGGCAAACTATACTAATGGTAAATGATCATCCCAATTCCCCTTCAGATTAAGTACACATGACCTAAGCATATCCTCTAAGGTTTGAATGGTTCTCTCAGATTGTCCATCTGTTTGAGGATGAAAAGCGGTGCTAAAATTCAATTGTATTCCTATGGATGCTTGTAGCCTTTTACAAAAGCGAGACACAAATCTAGGGTCACGATCAGAAATAATTGAAACTAGAGTTCCATAAAGCCTAATAATTTCCCGTATGTACAACTTTGCTAACTTTTCTAAAGAATGGGCAATCTTAATGGCAAGAAAATGAGCAAATTTAGTTAACCTATCAATAATTACTCAAATAGAATCATTACCATTTGAACTCCTTGGTAAACCTGTCACAAAATCCATAGTAATATGTTCCCATTTCCACCTAGGGATAGGTAGGGGTTGTAGTAATCCTGATGGTTTCTGATGTTCAGCTTTTACTTGTTGACAAACTAAACATTGAGATACAAATTTGGCTATCTCCCTTTTCATGTTATTCCACCAAAATACTTCTCGAAGATCCCTATACATCTTTGTACATCCGGGATGAAATGTGAATATTGAGTAATGACTTTCCTCTAAAATTTTCCTCCTTAGTTGGCCATCACATGGCACACATACTCTATTTTCTAACCTCAATATATCATCTCGTATCCCAAATTCAAGTCTATTCCCTTCAATAACTTCTTCTCTAATCTTTTTCAGTTGTGTGTAACTTGCTTGTGCAATTTTGATCCTTTCCATCAAAATGGATTGTACTTGTAAGTTTGCAATTATTACTCCTTTACTATAAATGTGTACATCTATTTCCATACTTCTCAAATCTTTCAACAGTGCTTCCTGACTTGTAATAAGATAAGCTAAATTTGGTGTGGACTTCCTACTTAAAGCATCAACTACTATATTTTCTTTCCTTGGGTGATAATGAATATTTAAATCATAATCCTTCATCAATTATAACCACCTCCTTTGTCTCATGTCCAACTCTTTCTGAGTAAAGATATATTTCAAATTCTTATGATCGGTATAAATCTCACATGTCTCACCATACAAATAATGTCTCCAAATCTTAAGAGAAAAAATTACAGCTGCTAATTCTAGGTCATGGGTTGGATAATTTTGCTCATGTGGTTTTAACTATCACGAGGCATAAGCCAGTACTTTTCCATATTGCATTAGCACACATCCCAAACTATTTTTTGAAGCATCACTATAAATCACAAATCCCCCTATCCCGGAAGGAATAGTCAAAATTGGGGCAGTTAGTAACCGATTCTTAAGTTCTTGAAAACTATTCTCAACTTCCCCAGACCATTCATATTTCACTTTCTTTGGGGTTAATAAAGATAGAGGTTTGGCAATAGTAGAAAATCCTTCAATAAATCTTCGATAATAACCTACAAATCCAAGAAAACTATGAATTTTTGTCACATTAGTTGGTCTAGGCCAATCCAGTATAACTTTGATCTTTTGAGGGTCAACCAACACTCCCTCATTGGAAATGACATGTCCTAGAAAAGATACGCTAGGCAACCAAAACTCACACTTCTTTAATATTGCATATAATTTCTCCTTCCTAAGGATTTGTAACACTGTCTCTAAATGTTTTTCGTGCTCTTCAATACTTTTGGAATAAATACGGATGTCATCAATGAAAACAACCACACACTAATCCAAATACTTCCTAAACACTCTATTCATGATATCCATAAAACCGACAGGTGTATTAGTTAGTCCAAATGTCATTAAAAAAAATTCATAGTGACCATATCTAGTACGAAAAGCTGATTTTGAAATATCATCTTTCTTAATCTTCAATTGGTGATAGCCTGACCTAAGGTCAATCTTTGAAAATACTTGCGCACCTTGAAGCTATTCAAACAAATAATCTATACGAGGTAAGGGGTATTTATTCCTAATGGTTACCTTGTTTAATTCACAATAATCTATACATAACCTCATCGTCCCATCCTTCTTTTTAACAGATAACACTGGAGCACCCCAAGGGGATACACTTGGTCTAATAAAATCCTTATCTAACAAATCTTGTAATTAAAATTTTAATTCCTTTAATTCTAAAGGTACCATACGATAAGGTGGTTTCGAGATTGCTATAGTTCCAGGAATAAGGTCAATTGTAAACTCTATTTCTCTACTAGGAGGAAGACCGAGTAAATCATCTAGAAAATGTTTACCTATAGGAATATCTTCTAAAATTGGCTCTTTTGTTTGCAAATAAATAACACTTTTAAGGAATCCTTGACATCCCTTATTAAGAAAACTACAAGCTTGCATTACCGAGATAATACGCATGGGAGATAGGATGCCAGTTCCTTCAAAACTGAATTCTAGTTGGTTAGGGATTTGGAAAATAACTTTCTTCTCAAAACAATCTACCTTAGCATGATATGATGCTAACCAATCCATCCCCAAAATGGCTTCAAAGTCTCTTATGTCTAAAACCATCAAATCGACGAATAATTTAGGACTACTAACATCCATAAGGCAAGACTTATATGCTAATGTTTCGATTAATAACTCACCCGAAGAAGTAGAATTGCGTATGCTATGATTAAAGGGTTTAGGGATATTAGGAAAGAGATTTACAAAATGCATAGACATAAATGAATGGATAGAACCAGGATTCATTAAAACTTGAAAAGGTTGGGAACATATAGAAAGCAGATGCTAGGCGATCGAAACCCCCAGAGGAAGCTACCCAGTGCACCACTGCCAGAATATGCTCCCACACATCTTTAAAACCCGTCGTCCCCTGAGAACAAAAGCTCGTAGAATCTATGCCAGTCTTCCAATACAAAAAAAATCAATAAAGAAACCTTTTGTCAACTCAAGGAAATAAAAAGAAGAAAAGAAGAAAAAAATACCAAAGGTCATTAATACTTACATAGCCACTAGGGTTCCTCACCCTAGATGACCGATGGTGTGAGGGCTCGTGCAGTAAAAAGATATCCTCAACAACTGGGTCAAACAAATCAAAGGCTTTTTCGCTGCCCAATGCCAGGGTCACCCTAGCTTGCCACTCCAGGTTCATCCAATCATCGACACCCAACCATGACATGTGGGTTGCGCTACTCAAAAAATTGTCCATTTTTAAGTCTTTGGCGAGGAAGAAGCTTAGAAACGGATATTAGCAAAAAAAGATCGAAGATCTGAATGCTAGGATCTGTGAAAAATGAGGGAACTCGCCACTTTTTATAGGAAACCAAGGGGAATGCCGACCAACAGTCCCCTGACACCCACCAATCGGCACTTGCCTCTTCACCTTGTCAAGGAAGGCTATAAGACCTTGCCACTGCCGAATGATAACCTCTGCCACCCACCGATCGGTAGTCCCCCCTCAAAAAAATTTCGTACAAAAAATCCCCAAAAGTGCTAGAAAATTCCAAAAATTCTCCAAAAAATTCCTAAAATTGCCAAATAAATATTGGAACATTTCTTCGCCAAGAAAGCCATTTTCTAAGCTCTCAAAATCCCCATCCGGATTAAAACTACATTATTATCCCCAATTTAAACCCTAAAACAATGCGCCCACATCCCAAAGTCCACTACAATTCCCTAACAGAATCCAAAAACCTCACATTATCCCTAGAAAAACTCAAAATCTCAAAAATCAAATGTTTCCCCAGCAGGACAACGTAATATCCAGTCCATTTCCCCTTTGGAATTTCCAAATTAAACTTTATCCCAGAGAAATTCCAACGTCCCAGCGGATCTATAATCCCTAGTCGAACATCTCTCCCCAGCGGAGCCACAAGTGCATACAAACTCCCAAAGATAAATTAAAGACTCCTTAGAGAGAAAACCCTCTCATTAAAACTTTAGGTCCTCAGAATTTACATCGGCCTCCAGAACCGATCGTCATCAGCTTTAGGTCCTTAAAATTGACCTCGACCCTTATAATCGGTCATCATCACCTTAGGTCCTCAGAATTGACCTCGACTAGAGGAATCGGTTGTCATAACTTTAGGTCCTTAGAATTGACCTTGACCTGCAGAATTAACCGTTACAACTTTAGGTCCTTAGAATTGACCTTGAACCCAAATAATTGGGCACCATAACCTTAGGCCCACATAATCGATCGTCATCACCTTAGGTCCTCATAATTGACCTCGAATCACATAATTCGTTGTTAGCGCTTTAGGTCCTCAGAATTTACCTCGGTCCGTAGAATTGGTCGTCATAACTTTAGGTCCCCAAAATTAACCTCGGCCCTCAGAATCGATCATCATTACCTTAGGTCCTCAGAATTGACCTCAACTCGCGAAATTATTCATCCTCACTTTTGGTCCTCAGAATTAACCTCGAGCCTCAGAATTGATCGTCATCAACTCTGGTCCTAAGAATTGACCTCGACCTTCAGAATTGGTCGTCATTACCTTAGGTACTCAGAATTAACCTCAACCCGAACAATCGCTCATCATAACCTTCGGTCTTCAAAATTGACCTCAACCCCGTAGAATTGGTTGCCCTAACTTTAGGTCCTTAGAATTAACCTTAACCCGCAAAATTAGTCACCCCAACTTTGGGTCCTCAGAATTGACCTCAACCCGCAAAATTGATTACCCCTACTTTAGGTCCTTAGAATTTATCTCGACCCACAGAATCTATCCCCTTAAACATAGGAACTCGAAATCAACCTCGACCCTCTGAAATGGTCATCCTCGTCCATTTGGTTCGCAAAATTGACCTCTTTCCTAAGACATGCATGTGGTGTCTATTCGACGGCTTTCACTTGCTCCAAGATTACCCATCAGGGGGATCTGTAGACACCATATTATAGGACCCCTCTAAGTATTTCTATACCTCCCTAGAACCTCCCCATATAACATAAGCCATAGGTCATACTCCGAGTACCAATCTAGAGACCATCGGGTGCTCCCAGGCCCCGTTTCACTCTAGTCAACTTCATCGTCAGAGCCAAAGCTCAATGAATCTTTGAATGGCTATAAATCCCCTTTTCTAGCGATCTACCTAGATTGAGAATCGACAAAATTAGTTCGAATTAACGGTCCATTTTACTATTAAAAAACCAATCTATAGGTCATCGTGCCTTCTCGGGGCCCGATTTGACCCTAATAAACATCATAGTTAGAGTAAAATCTTAATGAATCTTTGAAGGGCACTGGATACCCTTTATAATTAATAGCCCCATGCATGAAATGGCATAATGGTTCAGACAAATGATTCATTTTCCCCTAAAAATTAATCCGTAGGCCGTCGAGCGCTCCTAGGCTCCGTTTGACCAAAGTCAACTCTTCAACTCGAACGAGACTGAATGAATCTTCAAAGGGAACTGAATACCTTTTCTAACATTCCATCCCATTCATGACTCAACCTTATGGTACAAACAAACGATCCACTATCCAGACCCCATTTGGCCAAAGTTAACTCTCCAAACTGAGCGAAGCTCTTTGAAACATCAAATTGCCTCGCATAACCTTTCCAAAGGTCTGTCCCATGCACGAATTGACTTTATGGTTCGAACAAATGATCGATCATTGCCCAACTATCAGATCTTCAGAGAAGACCAAGTATTCTCAAGGGTCTCTAAATAGTCTTTCCAATGGTATGCCCCTTGCACGATTTGGACTTACAGATAGCATTTGATGCTCATTTTTCTGAAACATCTGCATGAAACTGCCAATTGGCAGTTTCATTTCCCTGCCTATTAACAGTGTATCTAGGGTTACCTATCGATAGACAGGACAAGGACAATTTCGATCGGCAGGGCCCTGTCCTTATATAAGGGGAGCATGATCTCACTTCGAAAAGCACCTCAGAAACATCAACTTCAATGATCTCAGCAACATTCTTCTAAAATCAGCAAAGTTTCCTTATTTGAAACCTCTCTCCACCTTTCATTTCCATCACTTTCTTACCCAATTTAGCAAACCCCCCCACATTCCTCACCCAATTGCAAGGAATCTCATCAATAATCAGGATCATTCTCCTAGTCTCCAAAGAAGGTCCAAACATTCTTCTCTTTCTTTAAATTTCATTATTTTCCCATTTGTTATATAAGTTCCTAATTTAGGTTTTACTGTAGATCATACACATATTCATAGTCAATCCTTTATTAGTAGTATTGCACATAATATATTTTCTACAAAAAACCAAAATAATAAAGGAGGGTTATACCTATAAATTCCAAATGGGATTCTTCACTACATTTTCTCAAAACTAAATAACTTTTTTACACACACACACACACACATATAATAAAAACCCCATTTGAATTTATGGGATAAAACCCACCCTCATTTCACATGAAAACTAAGTGGACTTTGATTCCTTTATAGGCTACGTAGACATCTCAGGCTAAAAACCGAGACTCGAGTCATGTTTTCCTATTTTCCTCTTTTTCCTATTTTATCCATACATTAGTCATTTATATTATACTTATGATTCATATGCGCATCTTATCTGACACATCTTATCGTTTCATCATAATGATTAATATGTCAATAAGCACACACATCATATTTGTAATTACTATTTTGGGAACACTCCTATGGATGACCTCACTCCGTCTTTTTTCATGACGCGAGTCGAACGATTCCAATCTCCACTTATATATACACGCACACACACGTCATAGAGAAATTAAGGAGAATGATAACATAATCCCATGAGAGACCGAAACGGCGGTAGGGGTGCCTAATACCTTCCCATTTCATAGTTTATTCCTAAACCTCAGAACTAATTGGTTTTGCAAGCATTAATATGTCTTTGATGTCGTTCTCTCAAGGAGGAAACATTTTCATTTTCCCGTTTTGTGCAAAGAAGGATGAAAACTCTATCTCTTTGCATCACCCCAAAATCGACGACAGCCGAAGCATCCTGAGGAAAGGCGCTAGACCTTTATCTCCCTCTTCCCGCACGCACGCGAGTGCTGGAACAACTAGCCCCCACGTGGGAGGGAATATCTCAGGATGGCCACATAACTATTTTCTAATCGCTTTTTCATTCATATTTTTTAACAAAAAGCATTGATATTAACTTTGCCTATCCTTTGTTAGGCTGGCATTTAAGGTCACGTGGTTCCCCTTCTATTTGGCAACAACATACTTACCCCTCTGGGTTTTGAGGTAAGTCTTGAAGTCCTTATTCTATCTTGAGTAGATCTACTCTGTGTTCTTTCTTCGCAACTTATCTTTTTTCATTTCTTCTTTTTTTGCTATATTCTGTCAGTGAGTTCGCTAATGAGGTAGAGAAGAGTTTTGAGGCTGCTCGCTCAGATGGTGATGCTGGCTTTGGAGAAGATTCCCCTCTTCCTATTTATGAGCTTGAGTCCCAAAAGATAGGCTATGATGATATCAAGATAAAGGCTCCAGGGGTTTTATGAGTGCTTTATAGCACTCAAAGCTACTTTGAGGTTCCAGACTCACGAGCGGGAGGTGTTGGAGATGGTCATGGAGCACCATCCTGAGACTTCTACATCTCGGAGCATGCTCAACATCAATAGCCTCACAATTTTCATCCTAAGGGCCCTTAGAAGTCACCTTTATGACTTCCTGTCCACTCCGCCTACTGACATGATTAGTAACGGGAGTACAGTGTTTCTCCAAACTCTTCACGATTTTGAGCGCTTTTATCATTTCTAGCTGGATTGGCCTGACAGCGCAGTCTGTTAATTTCTTAGCGCTCCATTTAGGAAGATGATGAGACTCCATTTATCTATGCAGTCTAGGGTTCAACTGCTTCAGGCTGAGGCTGCTCAGATCAAAGGTTAAATTCTATCACTTCAGGCCAAGTTGTCCAAGCTTGAAGTTGGTGATGCTGAGGATGAGGCCAGGCTGGAGGACCAGTTCGTTGAGGAGGCAGGTCCTTCTTATACAGACATACTCTTGCGGCCGAACTTTTTTATTATTTTGTCTAGTGGATAGCTTATGCTGCTATGAAGGCTTTGTCTTGCATTTACTTTTCTCCTGTATGTGTAGAATATATATATATATATATATATGTGTGTGTGTGTGTGTGTGTGATCATTTATTAATGAAAGACCTTTTTTTGCTTCCATTAATGAGTCTTTTTCTTTATTCTTTGTGTGTATCTGTACTTTGGCATTTGTTTACTACAACCCACTCTAAGTTTCCATGAGCCATTTGGTCTATTTGAACTGCCCCGTATACTGTGGGGTACTTGCATATCTCTGGACAAGTTATACTTTTTAGTGCACTCCCGAGTGACTATGGGATAATTTGCTACGAACATTCATCTTTTAGGGAATAAATGGGAGAGCGGGTTAGCCTTTCTCCTTCCCACAAACTTTGAATACAATTTCACAAGTGTAAATAAAGAAAATGACTATTTTCTTAAAATAAAAAATTGCCCCTAGTCTGCGGGGTCCTTGTTCCAAAATTTTCTATGGAACCTTTTTCTAAAAAAATCACATTTTTAGAGTGGGGGGGGGGGGGGGGGGGTGGGTGTAGACCCCATTCTCCACAATTTTAGAAAACTAGTCAAAAAAAGAATTTTTTTTCCTTCTTGAGAACAAAGCTCAGAACTTGTTTTGTAAGTTATAAATTTGTTCTGAGACAATAATAAATAATGCATATTATTTTTATTATTATTGATACTAGGAGGACAACCTCCCGTTGGTCTAGTGGCGCATTTTTTTTCTATTATGTCTGTAAGGACTTTGCTCAATATACCTTTTCCATTGGATAGATGTACCCCCAAGTATAATGAGGAAAGTTCCTTTTTTCATGGACCCCCTTCAAGTCTAATAGAGAGTATTTCTATTTTTAACTTTTTTTAAGAAAAAAAAGTTGTTTTGGTGCACCCAACTCATATAACAGGTAAATAAACAAAGCGAGAGTCATCATGTAATGATAAAAATAGATGTTATTAATTTCTTTTGCATTTTGTACTGTTTACAAGACTATGCTTTACCATCTTTACAAAAAAAACTTTTCCTGCATTATAGCAAGACGCTCAAACTTTTCAGAAGAAATAAACCTTAACAACATTAGGCATAGTACCACTTTAGCCACTTCCACTTGTATTTATCAGTGAGGAGTGCCATCTCTTTGCATGCAAATTGCTTCCCATTATCTGTGAGGATCACTTTGGGTATACCAAACCTACATATGATATACTCCTTTATAAACTGGGTTACCACTTGGTTAGTTACTCTCTTTAGCAAGATTTCTTCTGCCCACTTGGTTTACAATTCTATAGCAATAATAATGAAGGATTTTTCGTGAGAGGCCTTGATAATCTTTACCACTAGATCAAATACCCACGTGTGGAAGTTGTAAAGGGTCATCCACGATATTTCCATGTACTTGGCATGCTCTTCAATTCTTGACATAACCAATGGAGTCAACTTTCATGGTTGGCCAGTAGTACCCCAACTTCATTAATTGATCGTATAGATTAGTACCCCCATATGGGAGGGCTCATGACCTTCCTTCATCACTCTCTCTACATCCCCTTTAGCTATGAACTTTAATGCCTTCTCATTATAACCTTTTCGGTAGAGTTATGCCTCTACTAGATAGAAGAGGTTTACTTTCTTTTTGAGATAAATCTTATCTGATCACTCGACTGGCAACTCACCATCCTTCAAATATGCTATATAAGTTTTCCTCCAATCCTCAAATGATATAACGAAGTTCGCTTTAGCTGGATGGTTAAATTGGGTCTGGCACTTTAGATAGCACTGCTACAGACGAGCAACCGTTTTGCTCATGGTGGGCTAGTAAGGATATCAATATCCCCACAATGCTTCTCATGCATTGTTACTAACGTTTCTCTAGCTTCCTCATATCCTACACACCTTGATAAGAACCCTCCGGGGCTCTTATGATAAAATGTTCCTTGCAGCAGGTGGTAGTTATCAAGTTCTAACATTTTCATCTTTCCTTATCTGGTTTCTAATTGCTTCACCACTAGGTACCTCCAATCTTTCGATTCGTCACTTGAAAAAATAGAGTTAATTGTAGTAGGTACCGTCCTCTACCGTACTGTGATAGTTCTTCTGGTTCATCCATATCCAACTTCTAAGCTATTGTGGCTAGCGTGTATGGGTGCCTATTCATCGTTCGTGCATGTCTCTCAATGGTTATTTTCAGGAACTGTCTCAACACCCTCTAGATAATGGATCTATATGGTGCTAGGTTGGCGTGCTTGAGGGAGAACAACCCCTTAACTTGTTTTACTACCAAGTTAGAGTCTCCTCGTATACATAGAACTCTGATAACATTTTGCACAATCCCAGAATGAGGGATTCGTACTCACCCTCATGGTTTGAACAGTTGAAATCTAGCTTGAAGGAGAGAGTGATATTTTCCTTACCATTCGAGAGGATAATACATGCATCCCTTATTCCTTGTGCACAAGAATAATTAAGTTCCATATTCCACTCCTCCATCTCTTCTGCTAAACATGCTTGGAAATTTTCTCCAGGAAGATCTTCACTAGGAGGCTCAAAATTTTGGCATGGGAAGTGGGCTAACATGTCTGCCACTGCCTTACTCTTGATAGCTTTTGGCACCATTCACTTCAAATAGTATTCTAATAGAATTAATAACCATCTTGTTGCTCACCCTAGCAAGACCATTTGTTCTAAGAGATACTTGATAGGGTCACATTTGATGATAATGTGAACTATAAAGGCCAATAAATATTGTCTAAACTTTGGGGCTATGAAGACCAAGGTAAGATAATGCCTCTCAACATTGGTATATCTTGATTATGTGCTTTAAATCACCCTTGACAAATAATACACTGGCCTCTCTACATCTTCCATCTTTTGAGCGACTAGTGCTCCTATAGACCTCTCTGTTGAGGTTAGGTAAAGCAGCAACGGGGCTCTAGCTTCTGATGGTATCATCGTAGATGGGGATGTTAATATTTCTTTTATTTTCTCAAAGGCCTTCTTCTACTCTTCTCCCCCGATCCACTTAGTTTTTTCTTTCATCAAGGGGGCAAAAAGGCGTGTCACCTTTGCTAGCACTGGTATAAATCTTCTTAGGTAGTTAAACTTTCGTAAGAAGCTCTTGAGATGCCGCTTACTCGTTGGCGGAGACATCATCACAATGGACTCCCTTTTTTCCTCATCGACCTACACCCCCTGCCAATTTATTTCAAATCCCAAAGTTTTTTCAGTAATGACCCCAAAGGCACACTTCGAGGGATTCATTCTCATCTTGTACCTATGGTATCTTTCAAACACCCGCCTGAGGTCTTGGTTATGCTTTGTTTATTTCTTTAACTTTAACACTAGGTCATCTACATAGAACTCCAATATGTAATGTAACAAGTCGTGGGAGATGGCCATCATAGTTCAATGGTAGGTAGCTCCTTTATTCTTTAACCCAAATGGCATGATCGTGTAATGAAATTTTCCAACAGCATGCATAAGTCAATTTTATCTGCATTCGTCGGGTCCATCTTAATTTATTTGTAGCTGACATACCCATCCATGAAACTATACATTTCATGACCCGTGGTAGTGTCTACTAGACTGTCTATACTTAGAAATGGAAACTCATCTTTGGGACATGCCCGGTTCAATTCATGGAAGTCGATGTAAATTTGGATTTGACTTTTATCTTTCATTTCCACAGTCACAATGCTATAAAGCCATACAGGGTGTTGGATAGGTTTGATGGACCCTTTTGTTAATAATTTCTCCAGTTCTACCTTTATCTTAAAGTCCAGCTCAGCCTTATATGTATAAGTGTCCTGTCTAACTAGGAAAGCATTAGGAAGAACATTTAGTTCACGAGAACTCACCTTTGGGTCTATCCCATGCATTTTTGTATATTTCCAAGAAAACACGTTAGCGAATTCCTTGAAAAGGCTAATGAGTTCTTCCCTTTTCTTGGAGTTCAAACCTTTGGAGATTAGAATGTATCTACTCTCATCCCCTTCTATTCCCAAGTTAATTTCCTCCAGGTCTTACAACGGTTCTCTTAGACCGTCTTTCATGCATTTAGGTGCCTCCTCAGGTTACTCTACATGCTCTATTATATGAGACTCATGCACCATAAAACACTCTAGTGTCGGGTCGAATCACTCATCCAAGAATTCCTCCCTTGCACACCGTTATAAGTAGTATATAACATATCCATCTATAAGGACCACCTTCTTACATGTTCAAGGGGGATTGGATACCTCCTCTACCTTTCTCTTTCCTTTTTCCATCTGGGGGAACACTCTCTGTCCTAAACGATC
This sequence comes from Sambucus nigra, assembly GCA_949130495.1. NCBI lineage: Eukaryota > Viridiplantae > Streptophyta > Magnoliopsida > Dipsacales > Adoxaceae > Sambucus > Sambucus nigra. The sequence goes on along the minus strand of OX422214.1, from coordinate 212,463,491 downwards.
ATAAAGGGACATCCTTGGATGGGAACCTCCTTCGTCCACTTGCATCCCTTCTAACTTCCTCACTGATATCTTTCTCTCTTCATCCAACTTAGTATAAAATGTTGCATCTTCGAGCTAGGCCTCATCAATAGAAAATAGTTTTTTACGTTGCTTTGATTATTATCTCAGTGCCTTGAATATTGTCTTTGTCACATTGGTGATATGTGGAGGGAACTATGTCACGAGTGTGCATCCACACTCGTCCTATGAGTAGCTGATAGCTTGTGTTGGCATTTATGACATGACATGTGGGGAGTAAAATTTCCCATCTTGATACCCTCATTTACGTATCCAGGTGACTACATTCCTGCGCTATCAAATCCCAAAATCAGCAACATCACGAGCACTATCTTTTCTTGAGATATACCAATCTCATATAACGTGTTGATCGTAATGATATTGATGGATGCTCCTCCATCCATCAACACCCTGGAGAAAGAAATCCCATTGATCATGACTATCATATAGAGTGGGCGATTGTAAAATATGTCACTTGCCTATTTACTTCAGAGAATACCACCTCATAAGTTTATCTTTTAATGAACTGCCCAATGGGTCCTTTCCAGTTTAATGAGGGTTCCCTGTGCTACTGCACTAATTCCAAAATATTTTTCATGATGACCACTCTGGTGTCATACTTCACTCTTATATGATCAAAGAACCATTTGAACTCGGGGCTTCTTGCTATGGACTCGCACTCGGAGTCTAAGTATACTTTATAAGTTTGAGTATTACAGATATATTCTACCTCAAATGTTCCTCCTTCATCTAGAGCAAGGATGATATATACTTTGCCTTCTGGGGGGTTCACTTACTCATCCCCCTCACATTCAGTCTCATTATTCAGATTTGAAGAACCATTCCTCACGTATCCTCTCCTTTTCATCTCTCTGTCCTTTATTAAGTGCCATACCTTCTAGCTCTACACACATCTTCTCATTATCTTCCCATTCCTTCAGATCTCGAACTGCTGCCTCATAATCTGTTACCACAATATTGGCAGTGCCATAGTGATGTGCTGGAAGTGGGTTCTCATTGACATCAATGGGAGGAATCTATAAGTATCACTGGTCACCTACTCACCAATGATCCTCCGTAGGTAGTAATAGTCTTTGGTGGTGTGCTTCACTCTTTGATGAAACTCGTAATATATGACGTTATCCTTATCTGGTGCTGTTGGGACTCCCCCATTTGAATGAGAGGAACCTGCTACCCCCTTTCGTACCAATATAGATAACATTCCATTGCATCTACCACATTACAAGGCAGAGACAGTGGGACATCATCTCCAAATTTCCTCTTATTATCTAGGCTGCTACCTTTGAACTCGAGGCCCCCTTATTTCACTTCGAACCCCCATCCACATAATTGACCGCTTGCCTCCTAGAGACTTAAAATCTTCCCAAGGTCAGAGGCAACTTCGTCCTCCAATTTGAGGGTCTAGGATTGATTACCATGTCTATGTTACTGTCAGTCTGGATGAACTCTCTAAAAGTCCCATCCCCAGTCTCATTAACCAAGTGGAATTTATATTATTACAAGAGTCCCTTGACACATATTTCCAGTAGTCTTGCCTCAGTTACATCATCATGGACATCTAGTGCCCTCTCACAGAAATGTTTGATATATTGTATTAGCTCTTCACTAGGATTTTTTCACTTCCTGAGCCAAGTGTCTCAATATGAACTCGTCTTATGCCATAATTTTTTTGAAGGAATTGCTTGTGCATTTCCTCCCAAGTTAGGATGATGGTGGGCACCAGGTGGGAGTACCACGTGTATGCCTTCCCCGTGAGGGTCTTAGAAAACTCCCGTAATTTAAGTTCTTATCATTCCCATGCACTCCTAGGTACTCCATAAACCTTTTCATGTGCTCTCTTAGGTTTTCTCATTTGCCATTGAAATTTGATGAATTTTGGTAGAACATACCCCTCTAGGTATTGTTTCTCATTAACACGTTCTAGGCAGGGCTTTTGTAGCTCCTCATACAGATGAGAAGTTTCCCTCTGAGAAGAAAGTAGCTTCTTCACTTCCTTTATGATAATATCCTTGGAGAGAAACTACTCTAAACTTACATTCTTTGCTACTGGTGAACTCAACGGTGTTGTTGCTTACTCCAGCACCACCTTTTGCGATGGATCCCCCTATAGTTGATGTTATTGCAGTAGCTGCATTTCCAGAGGGTGTTGTTGTTGCTGGTGTTACATAGATTTGGCTCAAACTTGCCAAATCCACACTATTTTATTTCAAAAACTCAAAAAACATGCGCATTAAATTCATACCTAGTAAGGAAGCAACTGCTACTGCACCAGTCTATCCTCCTTAAGGAGAAGGTGCTCTAGCTCCTGTCACCACCACATCGTCTTGTGTGAACTGGTCGCTCTGAACTCCATTACCAGTCGGAGTATCCTAAAAAATCATCTGCTTAAAAACATTATTACCTTATTTGTCCATGGTAATGATGATACCTCCCAGCGGAGTTGCCAAATTTAGGAGGGTAGTGTGACTGGGGTCTAATAAGATACTGAAATAGGTGAGGCATGACCCACTCCAATGGACTTTACCTCTCAGGTCTTCAATGTCTTAAGAGAAGCTCCTGGTAAAACCTTACTCTTTTGGTAAAAATGGAGTCAAAACCAGAACCTCTTTGTGTAAGAAGATAATAATAGTAATTTGGAGAGAAAAATCTCCTAAGAATGATGGATGCACAGGTGGGAGTGAAGAAATAGGCACTTAGCACTTTGAGAGAAAGACGAAAGAGAATACTATGTGGTCTAGTATGATTTTGACAGAGAAAGGGTATAACTTGAGTTTATGATATCTTATTTAATTTCACTAATGGTCCTATTTATAGGTGAATACTAAGGTTGGTTTGGGCCTTTCGGACACCAAAAAAGATAGGGAAAATTAAAGGGACAAGGTATGTAATGTACCTTTTGTTGCTACTAGGTCTGCAGTCAGTTGTCCCCTCTGAAAAATGACACATGATATAAACCAAAGTCAAAAAGAAAATATGTCTCTTAATGGTGATAAGATAATCGATTTGGTAAATATCATTTCAAACGTAATTTGTTGTACAAACTTTGAAAGCTTGAGAGTGTCTTTGAGGGCCACCCTCTCTAAAATTAATTTGTAAAAAGTTACTATCTTGTGAGTAACCCTTTGGCTTCCCAATTCAGTTATGGTTAAGTTTTAGCTGTGTGAGGACTTGAGTGACTCCTAGGGTCTCTCTACTAGTATTATCTCTAATATAAAGTGCTAAATGGTTGAGCTATCTCAACAAAACTTGTCTCTTAGCCACCAAGCCAAACCTCTTAAGAGGTACTAACTGGAAAGTAAATATTAGTACTTTTTGGGTAATAAATCTTAGGGAGAAGGCCACTCTAGGTGGACCTTCTCGCCCTGTGTCATTTATGTGGTAGGTGATTTGGTGAAGAGGGGACACTCTAGGTAAAACTCCTCTCCTTTCCTCTATTTTCGTGGTTTGTGAATTAGGGAAGAGAGGGTTGCTCGTGATGAATCCCCTTACCCTAGTATCTTTCTGTCTCTTCAACTTATTGGGAGAAGTTGATCGTGGCGAGCCCTCTCAACCTTCCCTCTTTAATCTGGCTTAAGTTTTGGCACCAGGGTATGCTCGTGGTGAGCCCTCCTCGCCCTTACCTTTTCTCTGTGGCTTGAGTCTTAGGATGAGGGGTTGCCCATGGTGATCTCCCTTCATCCTTGGCCTTTATCTTGGGCCTTGGCATTCTTTAGAGGAGTTCTTTATTATGACCCCATCCTCATTGCATAAGGGTTCAGTGGTGGTTTCGATTGGGAGAGGAAGACTTGAAGCAAGAGAGAAAGGGTTTGAGTTGAGGGACTCAAAGTGTTTGAGGTTCGGTCATGATTTCTATTTCCCTTTCTGTTTCTAAAAACTGGTATTCCTGGATTCTATTCTCCCCCTAAATATGGGTTTTGGAGTAATAGGCCCGCAAAGAATGTCACATCCATGGAATTGGAGAATTTTTTTTTCTGACATGATAGTAACACTTATAGCCCTTTTAGTTTGGAGAGTATCCTAGGAAAATACACTTAGTAGCCCTTGGATCAAGCTTACTTTGGTACTGTTGAGGATTGTGAACAAAGGCTAAACAACAAAAAACTTTGGGTGGTATGGAGGAGATCATCAGAGTCCTAGGTTATGATTTGAGAAAGACTTGACACAATGCTTGAAAAGTAAAGATGTGGGAAGGCATTCTAATAATACGATAGGTTGCAGTAATAACAACTTCACCCCCCAAAACTTCGCAACATTGGTGGAAAATAGAAGGGGCCATGAAACTTCTCACACGTGTCTATTCTTCCTCTCAGCTATCCCATTTTTGTTGAAGGGTATCAATGCAATAACTTTGATGAACTACACCCTCTCTTAATAAGAAATTCCTTAGGAGAGAATTGAAATAATGTTTAGCATTGCAAATTTTCAGCATTTGTATTTTGGCATGGAATTGGGTCTCGATTTTGTTATTAAAATTTTTGAAAATTTGACCCACTTCTGATTTTTCTTCCATCAAGAATAGCCACGAAATTATAGTATGATCATCAACAAAAGACACAAACCATTTAGTTCTTGTCATATTATTTATTTTAGATAGTTCCCAAACATCACTATATATCATGGAGAAGGGGTGAGATGATTTGTGTGGTTGAATTGTATAGGAATTATAACCATGCTTGAATAATTGACAAATTTCACACTGAAAAACATCAACGACAGTGACACAACACAACATCACTATCTTAATTAGAACGCAAAATAAACAGAAACCTGTTTCCACAAACTATTGTTTAAGGTTATCTTTCGAGATAATCAGTAACTTTGAAGATATAGAGTCCCGAACACATATCAGCGTTGCCAATCATCTTCCTCGAATACAAATCCCAAAAAACACAATGGTTGGGGAAAAATTGCCGTCATTCTAACCAAGTTTCAAACAACATGCAACAAAATTTAACTTTTCAAATACCTCACAACATTCAAAACCCTCACTGAAATAAATCTACAAGACCACAAAATGCAACATAATTTAGAATTTAAAACATACACAGATATGTAAAACGTAGAGATCGAAGACAATCTCATTTATTCAATAATAAAACTCCAACATTATTCTGTAATTATGTAATTGACATCAAACTATGGGACCAAAGGCTTGGACATGGTTGAGACGTGATCACAAAATCCACGAAGAATATTCCCTTCTTTGGCTGTGAATCTGATGGAGCCGAGCAAGGTAGGCCAGCAATCGCGTTGGATGGTCTGAATTGTGTTACAACATCCCGCCCCAACATTTGTCTCTCCATTCAGGAAAAATTGTATGATCTTGCTCGAACATGATTGAAGCTCAAGCAAAGATTCCCAACTGTTAGACGAACATTATTGGTCCAGCTTCAGCCGAGCAGCGAGGGTTGAGGTTGCGCCATATGGTCGCGCCATGACCACGGACCCCATGAGAAAGGATACAAACAGTAAGGACACAAATTTCCAATTGAGTCCATATATACTTTTGGCTCAATTCCGGACAAAAACATTTATATATAGGATTGTATTTAATTGTAATATTCTCAAGCCTATGAAAAGGTTGTTTGAAGATGTAGCGGCAAGAGTATAAAGCTTCATCATCATACCGGTTTACGTGCCTCATTTCTACATCATCAACTATGGTTCCATGCTCCCAAGGTATGAATGCAATATTATATATATAGGAGCTTGGAACAAGTTTAATTAGGTGTTAGGTTTAATTAAAACTGTGTTTTATTTTCAAAAAGAATTAATTAAAACTTTAAAATAACTTTATAAAGTTTTCTGGGCTAAAATCGAATTTTCCAAACTTTCTGGAAGTTCGTTCGATATGTCGTTCGAACGAGATTACCAACGACTTCCCATTAAGGCATTCTGGAACTTCGTTCAAAATGTCGTTCGAACGAGATTGTTGTTCTAACGAGATTTCCAACGAGTTTCTAACGAGTTCATACTGGAACTTCGTTAGAAGACTCGTTCGAACGAGAATGTCGTTCGAACGAGATACCAGGCGGGAACAGTTTTTGGCAGTTTTTCTCCCACTTCCCCACTTGTTTCTTAACCAACTTTTCTCAGACTTTATTATGTGCGTGAATAACATTTTCTAAGTAATCTTTTTCATATCCTACTAACTCCTACAGAGTGTTTTGAGAGTAAAATCAAAGAGGGAAAAAGATCATGCTTTGAGTGTGTTTTTTATCAAAGAGAAAAATATACACCACTCTTGTTTACACCCAAATTAGTTTCTTCCAAGTTCCCATATTCATATATCTTGCTTGGAGTTTGGCACCGGGTTCATCTCTTCCGTTCAAAGAGAAGTTTTGGGTTTTCTTCTACATCCCATAAAGAAAGAAGAATAGGTTATTGCGGAATTACCAACTTGGAGAAAGACTCCTAGCTCGGGTGACGGTGACCATATAAAGTCCGATCGGTTGATTCCGAGACCGCGGTGGAGCTCCAAGGTTATCCGCTAGGAAGAGGTATCAATAAGAAGAAGCGTCGGGGCTTGAGAGGTATCGATTCGTGTGTTGTAAGACTTTCTGTCTTGTATTTGTAAATTCCGTACTTAGTGGATTTGTGGCTAGGGCCATCCGAGGTTGTTTCCCGTTGCGGGTTTTTCCTCGTACATCTCGGCGTAGTGTGATTAATTGTTTATTTTATCTTTTGCAAAATCACCTAGAACACATGCTTAGGTAAAAGCTTAAAAATTGGTTTCATTTAATCTCTACGTATTTAATTTGGGTATTGTGTAGTTAACATGGTTTACGTGAAAATGATTTTAATGCGTTAATTTAATTTCACTCGATTTAATTTTAATTTGTTTAAGAAAATTAAAATTGGTAATTCGTTTGTTTGTGAACCATCACACTTCTTTTTGCTTCCGCATCTTGAATATATATAAAAGTAAATAATATTCTAATTGAGACACTCTTTCAAATTAGTATCAGAGCCAAAGCGATAAATTATTTCGTTAAAGATCCTTTAAATAATTTTTGGCTAAAATGCAATTTTCTCCATTTTCTAAATTTCCTATTTTCGATGGTTCTAACTACGCGTATTGGAAAGCGCGAATGAAATCGGCACTTAAATCTGTCGATGAAAGGGTTTGGATGTCTGTAGTTAATGGGTGGTCTCCACCAACTTATTTAGTTGAGAATGAACGTGTTCCCAAACCGGCCGATAGATGGACTGAAAATGAGTTTAAACTTTCTAATTTTAATTCCCGTGGTTTGAATGCCTTGTTTAGCACTGTCACACCGGATGAATTCCGGTGTATTATGACGTGTGAAACCTCTAAAGAAGCTTGGGATATTTTACACCTAACTCATGAAGGAACTAGTGTCGTTAAAGCTTCGAAACTGCAAAACCTCACCACTCAATTTGAAACTATCAAAATGAACGATAATGAAACTTTTGATGAATTTTATGCTAGACTCTCTGATATTGTCAATTCATCTTTTAATTTGGGAGAGAAAATACCCGACAACCGAGTTGTAAAGAAAATTTTAAGGTCCTTACCCGATAGATTTATTCCAAAAGTGACCGTTTTAAATTCTTTACCAACTTTAGCCTCTACGAAATTAGAAGATCTTGTAGGTGATTTACAAACCTATGAACTAGATATGTTTCCCTCTAAAACTGAAAAGAAAATTGAAAAGGGCGTTGCTTTAAAATCCCAAAAAGAGGTCAAACAATTTGTAGAGAGCGAGAGTGATAGTGACTCGGAAGATATGGCCTTGTTTGCTCGTAAATTTAGAAAATTTCTTAAATTTAACAAAGATAAATTTAAAAATGATTTTAAGAAATTTGAAACTCCTAAGTATGACAAATCTGAGAAAATTCCTAAATCCGAGAAAATCCCTAAACCTATTAATGAAAATTTAAATAGGGACGAGTCAAATAGGTGTTTTGGTTGTGAGGGTTATGGCCATAGGGCTTCTGAGTGCCCCACTAAACTAAGGAAAGAGGGTAAACGACCCATTGCATATAATGCGACCCTTAGTGATAGTGATAAGGAAGAGAGACCCGATTCCCCCACTAAGCCTAATTTTGTGACTTTTATGGCTAGTCATGTGAGTGATAGTGAGAACTCATCGATTGATGAAACGTTAACACATGACACTTCCAAGGTTATAGTTTATTATTCTCTTGTTTCGATGATAGTGAGAGTGGAGAACAAAGAGAGAGTGAAAAAGAAGACGAGGTTAATGTGAGTGAACTTCAAAATGCTTTTCAAGAATTATATAAAGAATGTATTAAATTGAAAAGAGCTAATTTGAAGTTAGAAGCTAGTTTGAAAGAACGTGTCGAGGTCGTTGATAATAGTATGTTGGTTGAAGACCTTAGGACACGAGATAAAGCTCTTCTAAAGAAGTTTGAATATATAGAAGGCGAGAGAGATAGCCTTAGGGGTTTAATGGAATCCTTGAAAAAGGAGCTTCTTGCTTTTGAAGAGCGAAATGTTTTATTAGAGTCAAACATTTTAGAATTGCAAAATAAATTAAAAGAATCTAGTAATGTCAAATTTGATATGGAGTGTCGTTCGGAAAAATTAGATAAAATCTTAGGAACGGTTCAAATTAAAAATGACATGTGTGGTTTAGGCTTCAATACTTGTAATGAATCTACTTATAATGCCAAGACCAACGTTTTAGGAGAATCTACTAGGAATGCATTTAGATATCACTCCTTAGGTAAATCTTTTCGACATGTTTTTACTTGTACACATTTTGGTCGAAAAGGTCATCTTAAGAAATTTTGTTTTGATTTTAAACGAATTCCTAGAAAATCCCAACGTAATGTAACCAATGTATTTAAAATTCCTACACCCCAAGATAGTCAATCTTCATTAATTTGGGTTAGGAAATCTGACTTTGTTGCCTTGCAAAATAGGGTTTTTGATTCTCATTTACTATCACATGCTTCCTCCCTTGCTAAATCTAAAGGATAAGTGTGTTAGTTGTTTGCATACTTTAGCTTTTGTACTTCATGCTATATTCACATGCTAAATGTATGCTTGTTTCATCATTTTCTAGTCTATCCTCCATGCTTATCACATGTTAGAATTATGATTTTTGTTTATCTTTTGTATTATATTTCCTTCATTTTGTTTGCTTTAAATGAAAAATATAGAAAGATTTTTGTTTATCATTTGGGTTTTTATCTATTGGAATTTAAGCTTAATAAAAAAAATAAAAAAAAATTCAAATGATTTTTGTTTGTCTTTTGAGTATATATTTTTAGTTTTGGTTAAAAATGTCAAAAACACAAAAAGATTTTATTTTGTGTGTAATTTTTGTTTGACACACTTTAAGTGGCATATAACTGTGTTTGAATCCCTCCTTTAACGCTCCCATGTGGCTAGAACTTTTGGTTTAGATTGTCAATCCTTAAAATGTTCTTTACCATATTTTTATGGCGTAGTTGGATTTTGTGTTGGTTAAATGGATTCTATTTTTATATGTCTCTATTCACACATGCACGAGCTCTTTTGAAATTTTAACTTCAAATGTATATTTGAGCTATGTGAGGTGTTCTCCTTCCAATCCCGTCATCTACATATTTGTGACTTAGGAGGACTAGTGCATGTCAAAATCCGTTGCACGTGAGATTTGTGTGAAAAATAAAAACGTGATAAATAAAATGTGCACGGGGAAGGGCTCCGAAAGATCTAAGTGATCCTTTGCGATTGTAAGCCACCGTTTTGAATGGACCTAAAGAAATACGTGGTCCAAAGGCCTTAAAAACAGAAAATATGGCATTAAAATGATTTTTTTTGCCAAGGCCTATGTTTGATTGATATATTCATTCAAATTTAACAGAAATTCTTATTGAGGGAGATTGGATGGTATATCAACGGTTTGCACAATGTCCGTTTATCCTAGTTGCATATCTCATGTCATGACTCTATTGGTTTGTAGAATCATCAATATGCTAGGCTTGTATGCATTGTGTATGTTTGTTCATTGAGTTCAATTTATATTGTCACATGAGGTTATATTCAAATGTGATGAAGTTTGCAATCAATGTAGAACTCCTTGAACATGTTTTAAGTGATTGGGTCTAAATTTAATCGTTACTAGTTCACACTCCAACACTTCCGTTTTCATATGACACATTTTTGCCATACAAGTGTGAAAGACTCCAATTGTATTTTGTGTGTGTCATGTGTGTTTATATCTATATATATGTGTGTGTTCATTATTGATATATTTCTAGTACATATATATATGATATTTTGTTTTGCCTTTGCCTTGCTTTCTAGTCCTTCTATGCGTATACTTTAGGTTTGGTATCTATCTTGGATTAGTTATGCTTTTGTTGCCCATATGCTTTCATGTCTTATCACTTTAAGCTTCCACATGCTTTTATATTTGTTATTTATCCTTTGCCTATTCCTGAACAAAAAGAGGGAGAATGATAGGGAGAAATGGTATCTTATCCTATTATAATCTTATCTAAGTTTAGGAGATTTAACTTAGGGGTAGTAGCTAACTTCTTGGGTTGATCATTTTGATAAAGGGGAGAATTAATTTTGGGGGAGTATTTATTTTAATTGCTTTAAATACTTTCATATTCCCTATGCATTTGATGAGTTTGCTTAAGTGTGCAGGAATTCTTCTAAAGCGGCATCTTTCAATGGCAAAGCGTTTGATCCTTGGGTTGAGTCAAGTTTTTTGGGAGGGTTTTTGTTTTGAGTCTAGTGAGATTGACGGCCCTTTAGGATTTTTTTTTGGTTTTTGTCTCGGAATAGCCAAAGGGGGAAAACTGTAAGGACACAAATTTCCAATTGAGTCCATATATAGTTTTGGCTCAATTCCGGACAAAAACATTTATACATAGGATTGTATTTAATTGTAATATTCTCAAGCCTATGAAAAGGTTGTTTGAAGATGTAGCGGCCAGAGTATAAAGCTTCATCATCATGCCGGTTTGCGTGCCTCATTTCTACGTCATCAACTATGATTCCATGCTCCCAAGGTATGAATGCAATATTATATATATAGGAGCTTGGAACAAGTTTAATTGGGTGTTAGGTTTAATTGAAACTGTGTTTTATTTTCAGAAAGAATTAATTAAAACTTTAAATAAGTTTATAAAGTTTTTTGGGCTAAAATCGAATTTTCCAAACTTTCTGGAAGTTCGTTCGATATGTCGTTCGAACCAGATGTCGTTCGAACCAGATTACCAACGACTTCCCATTAAGGCATTCTGGAACTTCGTTCGAAATGTCGTTCGAGCGAGATTGTCGTTCTAACGAGATTTCCAACGAGTTTCTAACGAGTTCATACTGGAACTTCGTTAGAAGACTCGTTCGAACGAGAATTTCGTTCGAACGAGATACCAGGCGGGAACCGTTTTTGGCAGTTTTTCTCCCACTTCCCCACTTGTTTCTTAACCAACTTTTCTCAGACTTTATTATGTGCGGGAGTAACATTTTCTAAGTAATATTTTTTATATCCTACTAACTCCTAGAGAGTGTTTTGAGTGTAAAATCAAAGAGGGAAAAAGATCATGTTTTGAGTGTGTTTTTTTATCAAAGAGAATAATATACACCACTCTTGTTTACACCCAAATTAGTTTCTTCCAAGTTCCTATATTCATATATCTTGCTTGGAGTTTGGCACCGGGTTCATCTCTTCCGTTCAAAGAGAAGTTTCGGGTTTTCTTCTGCATCCCATAAAGAAAGAAGAAGAGGTTATTGCGGCATTACCCACTTGGAGAAAGGCTCCTTGCTCGGGTGACGGTGACCATACAAAGTCCTATCGGTGGATTCCGAGACCGCGGTGGAGCTCCAAGGTTATCCGCTAGGAAGAGGTATCTATAAGAAGAAGCGTCGGGGCTTGAGAGGGATCGAGTCATGTGTTTTAAGCCTTTCTGTCTTGTATTTGTAAATTCCGTACTTAGTGGATTTGTGGCTAGGGCCGTTCGAGGTTGTTTCCCGTAGTGGGTTGTAACTAACTTGATTTTTAAAATTTAAAGATTTATAGTATATTTGTAACTAACTTGAGGGGAAAATATAGGTACCATAATTTGTTTACACTTTGACTCAATTAAAATTTGATTGTGATATTAATTCAGTTAATAATATTTGATTGAATACTTTTGAAAATGTAAAAATAAATCTAAAAAGTTCATATCAGGGGCTCCCGCCCCCCGAATCCCCATCAATTTTAAAATACTTTGCATTTTCAAGTTCGTCGAGTGACCCACCCAATGACATTTCTTGGCTCCGCCACTGCCCATACATGAGTCAAACGTCGTGCCATTTTTCCATCAACAAATCCCAATTATGTAGTACAAAATTTTATTTCAAAATGTTACACGTATAAGTTCAAATCAAAAGCTAGGATTTAATTCATAATATGGTTTTGCAAGAAATGGACATAAATCTATTTGTGAAGAGATGGCAGTGGTAAGATGACTAAGTAATAATCTAGAAAGGAGTTTAGAGGTACCAAAACTTTGGGTATTTATCCAATTCATCTCATTTTTCTCCTTTTTGTAATCGTCATGCGACATGTCTAATTTGCATAAAAACAGACAACACATTAAAATAAACCATGATATGTTTTTTTGGGTTTTAGGATATTAGAAGACAAAGCGAATTCATATTCAATTATTGAAATATCTAATTGTAGAAAACTAACAAACAAGATGGATTATATTAAGTCTAGAGTTTGATGTTCTTTTCACGAGAGAGAATTTGACATTGCAAGAAATTTGGGTTAGAGTGAAAAGAGAAAGTTGTCATCAAATCTTTAAAATTTACCACTAAATAGATTTAGTGATGACTTTCGTTCTTCTCATGCAGTGATGATAGATTTAGTGATGATAATTAGCTTTAAGAAGGAAAAGTTTTTTCTAATATTTTTGTAATAGCAACAAAAGTTGACTATATGATTTACCCCATTTAGGGTCCATCTGGGTCAAATTATTTCAAGACCAATTGAACTAGAGGTTTTTCTTACAATCTTTTTTAAGTAAAATTAAAATATGGTTTAATTCAATTAAAGGTAACATTATTATTTTTTCATCCAAGGAAACAAATATTCTTAGTTAAATAGAAAATAAATCTTCAAGTTTAGCGTGGTTTCCAATGTGATCTTTAAAGTTTTAATTGTTTTAATCTGAACCCTGGATTTAAATAAGTCATTCAACGTCAACCTTAATGCGAAATTCATCCAAATAAATTAACTAAATTGTTTTGTGATTCAGTTCGTTCTTCCCATGCAGTAATCGGTGTAGGTAAGTTACGAAATTTAAATAGTGACGGGAAGTAAAAATCGTCGCTAATAAAAAGCCCTATTAGTGACAAACATCAAGTTATCACTACATTTTTGGTATTACTCATGAAGAATGTCGACACCAAATGACCTTTTGTCACTAAAAAGAGTAAAATTGTCCAAAAAAACATACTTAGATACATGTTGTTTTCGTCGCACTCGTATATTAGTGACAACGTTAAATCATCACTGACAATCAGGTATTACTCACAAGATTTATATTTTCACTATATTAGTTTTATGGTTAAAATAAATTTCGGTGACTTTTTCTATTGTTTCTCTAGTTTTTTGTGATACTTTAAGATTGTGACTAATGTGACAAGTTTTGTCTTGTAACTAATTACAAAATTCATTTTTAAAATTTTTAATTACACAATGAAATTTGAAAATATTATATTACATAAAGAGAATCTAGTACAGTGTTTTCCAATCCCCACAAAAAAAAAGATTAATCGCCACTATTTCGAACAAAAACTAATGCATTAGTTTTTCACTATGTTCCCAATGAGAACTACTGCCAAGATTTTTTGCATAAATATTAAAATAATTTTCTACATTACTTATATATATATATATATATTTGTAAATGTGATATTCAAGCTCTTATTATTGAAATGATATTCGACACACGCAAAAAGCATTGCATATGTGTAGCCACGAATAAATAATAATCAATACTCTCTATGACTCGAACAGGTGGTTTATTTATCAAATAATAAGCACACTTTTTATATAAACACAACCATTCCAAAAAGAAACGACATTTGATGACTCAACTATTCATAATATCCATTTTCTTTTCACAATGAATATGAAAATATTTAAATATTTTATCTCCCAATTAAATTATTATATTACATTATTGATTTAACGCCAACACAACTACCAACTGTACTCATCATCGCCAACTACATTCATCACTACTACTCTTTGGCTAGCCGTTAGCTTTCGATGCCACCATTGACAACCACCAACTTAACCGCCATTCGAGTGTCACCAACAACCGTCAATTCCAGCAATAGGTTAGAGAGATAATATATATATATATATATATATATATATATATATATATATATATAGAGAGAGAGAGAGAGAGAGAGAGAGAGAGACTTGAGGGAGGAATAAATATGTGAAATGTTGGCTAAGAATTATCCAACCCATGAATTAAACTGTAACAAGGAGACTTTTACTGCAACAAAGCTTATCACAGAATGGTACAATGGTTTGAGGATGTCTGGATGGGTGCTAATAATTCCACCCAAAAATATCTCCAAAACACAACAAATAAATTAAATATATACTTCAGTAATAACACCCAAAAGTGTTGTACCTTTTTATTTAATAAAAATATCTAAACCACCCCTAAAAAAATGGCAAACCCAGTGCACGAGGCTCCCGCCACTGCGGAGTACTGGGGGATTGGATGTACGTAGCCTTAACCCTGCATACGCAAAGAGGCTGTTTCTGTGACTCGAACCCGTGACCTCCAGGTCACAACGGGGACAACCTTACCGTTGCACCCTAGTTCACCCCTAAAACACCCCTAAATAATAATAAGAAAATTAACATACACGGTTAATCAAATCCAAACTCATCACATTCCAAACTCTTCACATCCTACCGAACCAAACACATCCATGGTTAAACCTAGCCACTTTTCACCCTCTTTATTTGTGCAAAAAGCATGGTTTTTGTTATTTTTTTGTGCGTCATCGTGGGATTTTTTAATACATAAAAAGTGGTTAGAAAAGGATACATTGCCATGGGTGAAGTAAAAATGTTGATTTTGAAACTTCTCACAAGTTGAACATCCATTGTTCCTTAGATAAATTTGAGATATTAAGACACCTTTACATACTTTTTATTGTCTAAACCTACTGGATATAGTTTGCCTATGGTCGTCCGTCGATGTGGCAAAAACTTTAACAGCACGAAAATGTATTGGGAGAAAAAAAAGAACAATTTAAAGGTGGCGGTCTATTTGTTTGAATGGTGGCGAGAAATATTGACTACCAGTAACTTACACTTGAACGCATATTACTCTGCCAAATAGTAACTTACACTTAAAGGTATACATCCCCTTGCATATTATTGCATGTACTGTCTTCAATTTCAATCAACTAAATGGTCATCTCAATCTGAATTTGATTCTGAATGGCAGTACCAGCATCATTTTGTGTTTCTCGATTGCCAATGCTAGTTTAAATGGCTTGTCTTTTGTGTAGGAGGATGATGAAGAAGAGGACAATGCCGAAGAATCACAGGTGTAATCTACATCAGGTGTAATCTACAATATAAAAGATCCCTCATTATATTCTAACAATATCCCAAAAGTTTTCCTGACAATAAGTTAGGAGTTCTAAGCAAAAAGGGAGAATTCATATTTTTTAGGGAACCGAACCCATTCGCCTAGCTGAACCTCGGCTTCTTCGTTTTACAGGTGCATTTTTCACGATTAATACTCATATACCTTCCATGTTTCTCCACCGAACTCCAAACCAATTGTCCCAAATCCTTCTCACATGTACTAGGACAGTTTCTAACGTAATTTTTGCATCAAAACATTACGAATAACATTCAAGAATAGATTTAACTTCTAATCCTCAAGAACCCTAGGTTTGCATATTTTTCCTATATCATTCATCAAACCCCAGATTTAATTCGTGGACAATAACACATAATCTCTAATTTATTGTCATCTACAGATATCAAATCATTCTTCATGCAATTCCTACCTAAACATGCATTTAAATCAATCTTTTCTTCCAAGAATCATCAAAATAATCAATATAATTAAAACCCTAGTCACATGGGTATTATAACTTCATATTGATTTGCAATAAACACTTGCCTTAATTAACAGGTGCAATATAATTTTATGATGGTGATGATGGATTATTGTTCTTCTCTTCCAATCTGCACTCCCTAGATGATTTGAATGCAAGGACAAGGTTCAATTCTTCAAGAACGCCTCCTTAAACTTTGAGAATGGTCTTTCCTCCTTATCTAATGACCTCCCTTAGGATTTTGTATTTCTAACCTTAGCTTATGCCTTCTGACATCTAATATAGGGTTGTAAATTTTGTAGGTCTCTAAACATCCTTTTTCCAAATGACCAAAATTCCCTCAATAGGTGCCTAATTGGTGTAAAATTAACTCGGGACCCAAACTATACCCCTAAGTATAGTATTTCGTCCCTTTTGGAACCATTCGTGAGCTCGAAATCATCATCCGAGTCAATCTAAATATATTTCCTATCACGACCCCAATTTAATCTCCATGCGACTCCCGGATGAGATAAAATCAAATACACCCATATATCACTAGCTATGACGTAAATCAATAATCATCAATTATTTACTATTTACACTTAGTAAATTTCATTTCATAATTGTAACACCCCGCCCGCCCGGGGAGAGCGAACGGAGCGCTAATGCGATAAAATAAATCCAAATCCACAAGTGACAAGGTATAGAGCATCTAAATAAACCCATAATCTCAATCTCTTCAATTACAACAAGTCTCTCGAATTAAAATTACAACTATCTAACTCGAATAAAATAAATTCCCAATGCTCTATACATAAAAATAATACAATTCTTCCAAAAATATTCTTCCCAAAATATCCAAGCTAAAATCAATCTCCATAGCACCCCGAAATCCGCACTAACCTGCCACTAAAAGAAAATATGGGGAAGTACACAATACGACAAGAAAGATGCTCAACAAATATGGATTAGCAATGAATAAAGCGTAACAACACGAGTACGAATATTCAAATCAAAATTCAAATCTCAAAGCATTTATCAATATAATTTCTCAACAACACTTTAACCGGGTCACCAGGCCTCACCACATTCGCATATGCTTTATCAAGCCATAGCCCGGGAAACAGGAATTTTGGCGGGTTCCCAACATCCGTGCCATATTAAAATCTCATGACAAAGTGCTCATCAATAATATAATGATACCACATGAATCAAAATAATTTCAATAATTATTTTTTAGATTTCAATGAATTTATCAATTCAAATATGAGTTCAATTAAACAAGAATTCAAAGAGAATGACACTCGTGAGATTTAAGGAGCATATTGTGTAAAACCCCATACCTCAAACCATGATGAGAAACCAATGATCACATCCTCAAGATCAACACAAAAGATCTACAAAATCTCCTCCAAGAACCTCCAACAAAGTAGCCCCAAGAACACCTCTAATCTAGGGTTGGAACTCACAAATCTCAAGGGCCAATGTGTATATAAAAAGAAGAGGAATATAAAATATATTTGCTGCCAAAATTCGTGCCAAAAGTATGTTAAAAGGGTTGCCCAAGACTTCCTTTTATAATGCAAAGAAATGAAGAGTTGGAATCCAAAAGACTCCTTTAAATAAGGCAAATAAATGAAGAGTTGGAAGTTAAAACAACTCCAAGAGTTAAAAACTCTAGGCATTTGAATAAGTGAGACTCTGCTTACTGTCTTTCAACTGCCCTAGTTTTGATAGTCTTCCTTGCTATACACATATTCGAACTGTCCCCTTTATCAAATGAATTTCAGTCCATCCTTCCTATCCACTTATTATTCTAACTGTCCCACATGCAAACTTTCAACACACATATCTTCACATTCCTTTGCACCGGACGATTTAAAATCGCTTAACCTAGGTGCCCATACACCCTATAACATGTGCATATAAATGTTACAAGCGTCACATACGCAGCATATTACCTGAAACTCGCCCCCGCACTCTTGGCATGGCTATATCATATGGGTATTCCCGATTACTTAATAAATCACTATTTATTTCATCCCTATATTGCCCCACTCATCAACTAGTGGTGCAAAAGTTTTCTCAGTGCTTTTTTTGCAGCATTACCTATCTCCACTGGTCCTATTTTGTAATAACTCTCAGGCCAAAGTCCTTTACCCACTCATTCAATAATTCTCATTTAAATCGATGCCTTACAATCTGATGACATCTCTCCACTCCCAACGTTTATTAAGGATTATGCGTATAACATCGCACAACAAAGCCGAAAATAACTTTTCTCAATGCACAATTCTCTGGCCTTATGGATCATCGTAATCGATGATTCCACAGAACATAATTAGGATATCACAAATCTTAAGATTTGCGAACCCGGTACTTTGGGAAGATCCGAGAGTCCGTTATCCGAATGCGTGACTCTGTCCCACCGAAGGAACCGATCTCAATGGCACAATGGCAAAAGTTCATTAACAATGAGATCGGGGAGAGACAATTGGCATCTCACCAATAAGGGAGGGAAAATTGGGCAAAAAAGACAGACGTGCACTACTCCGGCCGGACGTCTTATGCCGAGGTGGATCATAGGATGATGATAAGATTTAATTTTTCTATAACTACAGAAATATATTATTTTGCATTATTTTACTTTGCGGGGCCGGTACTAATTTTGCTTTATTTTCTTTCAGGGGACAGGGAGTGACCCTGGGGGTAGGACACATAGGCTCGATACTTATGTGGCTATTCGGACGAAGAAGTGGAAGGATAAGGAGGTGTCCCCGAGTGTCACGTACACGATTGTAAGTAATCTGATAGTTTACTTTCTGTTAATTACGTTATAGTTTTTTTATTTACTTATTTTACTAATCATGTGTTTTTTGTCGTTTCAGTCAAAGCTTAAGGAAGTGCATGAGTCGTAGTCTGAAGTCGACAAGGCATCTTTGTCCACAGTCGCACTCAGCTAAGTGCTTGGCACTGATCACAAGGGGAGGACAAGGGGGTGAGTTCGTGGGTGGAAAAATCTAGGATCATCGGATTGGAGATGAGCGACACCGGGTTGGTTCGAATGGTGGACTTGCATGACGCGAAGCTGTCCCATTTGGAGGCGACGGTCCAAGATATGTTCTCATTCATAAAGCGTTCATTGGGCGAAAACCGTAAGGAGAAAGGGAAGGAGAAGGTGGTGGAGGAGTAGGTGCAGGAAGACGAGGATGTGGACCTCGCTGCTTCATCGCCGACACGTACGAACTTTGATGATCCACTCCCCTATTTAGCTCCCTTCGACCGACCGATGTCGATATTTGGTTGGTCGAGCGTGTTTTTACTGGACATATTTGATGGCCAGCGGATAAGATGGGGGTTGAGGGACCGAAATACCATCCAGGGTAGCCAGTTCATGGACGTTCGCTTCAAGACATCGAGTCCAAGGTGCTCGTCACGCATGTGATACCCGGGAAGGATAACTTCCCCTTGTGGTTGCGTGAATAATGCGACACAATGTATATTGCTGGGTGTGTCAATTCGTATATCGTGTGACCTACTCACCTCCTCAGAGAAAACCTTACCCCAGACATGTAGTGACAATATTTGAATTGAATTGTTTTAAGTTGTTACATTTGAATTATATTTGGATTATATCGTGATGCATATTTTTTTGAATGTATATTTGCATTATCTCTATTTTATTTGGATATATGATATTTGAACAGGTACAAGTATACTACTAGGCAGTGACATTGACCATACTGCCTAACATATTTTTTTTCATTTCTGCCCAGAATTGTCATAATCATTGACCGTGACAATTTTTTATTAAATGTCATGGGTTTGTCATGGTTTATGATCGTGACAAAACTTGTCACGCTCATAGACCGTGACATCGCCGTGACAATTCTAATGAACTTGTTACGGTTATTGACCGTGACACATCCGTGGCAACAAAATTTGTCACGCCCAGAATTGTCACGGTCATTGACCTTGACAAGGCCAACTTGTCATGGTCAATGGTCGTGACAATTTGGCAGATTTGGTGTAGTGCTTGTCTCTCGATACAGAAGTCAGTTTATCTCTGCTCATGACTCTCAAGGCGTCATTCAATGCGACGCTATCATAATCACTAAGTTCTCAGTGCGCAAATAACAATGAGCTAAATCTCTTCACTCAATGATAAGCCAATTTACCCTGAGTTACATCTGTAAAAGTTCCTACACACTGGAATTAAATGTAACGAGACAACTATACTCACCGAAGTTTATGATGCAATATAATATATTTATAGGCTCAACCCTCTTGCATGTGATGCTTTGGAAAACTAAATATTTCTCTTTGTCATAGAGAGCATGATAGTCTTACATACAGTCTACTACGGTTCAAACCCTCGGTATCCACACACAAGACCATAGTATACTTTCCTCCCATAACCCTCGTAAGGAGCAAACTTACCACATAATGTAAACAACCACATAATGTAAACATTCTCTTTGTGCCCACCTCTGCTCCCTAGCATATGGAACTAAATAGAGCCCCATTAACCAATGGTAATTATGCACACCTATAGTACTATTAATGATACTTCCACTAAACTCGTTTCACAAGCGAATTTAGTGCTAACAAACCACTGTGACCTGCTCGTGTCATACAAAATAGAATCCATCCACCCTGGAATAATGTTCATATCCTCAATTGTCAATTACTGTGGTAGTTCAAGCGGTTCTTAAACATAACACTCTCGTCCCAACGGAAAGCCAAAAATTTTCTTATGATTGTTGCCCTTGCTCGGCCTCTTGCTCATGTCCCCTAACTCACTGTGGACAAGATTCACACATGTGTTCTCACTCCTTACACATGAGACACCTCCCTGTTCCATTCCACTCTTACTGTCCCCACTAGACATGTAGGGGTTGTCCTTTTAGTAGATCTGGTAGCCTTGACCCTGATTGCTACCTCATTTGTCCCTTTAGATCCGTTGGCCCGATGGGACTCAATGCTGGTGTTGACAGCCCTTACTAACTTCACCATATCTTGGAAGGAATTATATTACTCTTATTCATTGGAATGGACCCCTACTAGGTATACTGATTCGTATCGAATATTGCATATTTCCGCCCGTTATGTTTATGCATTCTAGCACTTTTACGGTCCTAAATGCCTATAATTATGCTCATTAACCAGACAACCTTGGATTTGAATATATACATGCTTTGCAGGGGTTATTTGTGCTTTTGTAGGTATTGGAACGCTAAAAGTGAGGTTCGATTGCATTTCGAAGAAGTTTCGCCGTCGAATGTTACTTCAAGGGCAATTTGGTCTTTTCAAACTCACTATTTTTTTATGTAATTAACAACATGTAGATCATCAAATTATCTTTTCGTGGCCACTGACCGTGCATTATTCTGACTCTGTATGTGGAAGTTATGCCCATTTTCGAAAGGTTTCAGTATTTTCTTCTACTTAAAGGGCATTTTGGTAATTTCATACTTCATAATCTGGAGGGTTTCAAAATAGAGTCATGTAGATAATTGAATTATCTTCACGTAGATTCCGACCAAGCCTCATTTTGATTCCGTATGAGGGAGTTATATCTGTTTCCGTGCAACGCGTCAAAATTGGTTCAAAGAGGAAAAGTGGGTTGTCTCTAGCCCAAGAAAAATTCCAAAATCGCGGTCGAATGGTCCCAAAATAGAGGTCGACCGGTCCCATCAGATATGGACAAAAATTGACTTATTTTGGGTTTTTTGGCTTGGTTTTGTTTGGGGTTTATTTTGGGGTATTAATAGAATGTTTGGGGCTTTTCTTTGGGGATATATTTCATTTTAGGTTAGAGAACTTTGGGGATTTTTTGGAGCTTCCCTCTCCTCATTTCCATGGGTGTTTTGCCCACTTTATAAGTTAATATTACTATTAATTGTCTTCAAGCTTTGTACTTAATTGTTTTAGCTTAATTTCTTTGTTGTTCTTTACTTTCTTGCCTAGATTAATTAGTTTACTTTATTTATTTCTTGTTTTGTTTATTAATTAGTTATTTAATTAGATTAATCATGTGTTGTGAGTAGTTACATAGAGTTTGGGTCGTGTGTCCGCCATTGATGGGCGTTGAGCTCCGAAAATTAGGTTTTGTGTAAAATTGCATTCAATTGAAACCTCGCGTATTAAAGTCGGATTATTATGCGTTTAACTTTCTTTGTCATGCAACGTTAGTGTTTATAGCGATAATTCGAATTTAAGATGCGTGTGACCATTTTCTGTTAAATGTTTAATCTCGCAACTTTGGGTTAAATTCCTTATTGTGTGATGTTTATACTTAATTGAAAATGTTCGATTAAATGTTTTCCAACCGAAATTCTAATTATTAGTTGTTTAGCCCATGGTGGTGAACTATCCCGACTCTCGTTTTATTAATTCTAGTTTAGACTTAACTTCTTAATTTTTCCCTTTTTTTTTTATTTCCACGCTATCACCTTTTACACTTTTATTTTAGGAGTATTAAATCCTATAAATTCTAGCAACTCGTCTTTGTGGATTTTCGATACCCGACTTACCTCTATACTTGTATCGCAAGTGCAGTCATAATTTAGGTTTTTGTATTAAGGCGGTGAACAGAAAACAACGATCGGCGTTTGACCCGACGCTACTTTTCACCCTTAATCAAAATGGCGCCGTTGCCGGGGATGAGTTTGTTTTAGACTTTATTTGATTTAGTATTTCATAGTATTTTCTTTTTATTTGTATTATTTGCTAATATTTTGCAGGACTTCCACATTTGAGCACTTAGAAAACGCTCGAATTTTTCCCGCGCGCACCTACTTTGTGGAATTCGCCACTTGAGCCACTTTTGGGGGTAAGCATGTCTTATTCCAATTCTTTCAGTAATCCTTATCGTAATTCTCAAAATTCTCACAAGCCTATGACTTTCGGTGAATACTTATCATCCCAAAGTGTAACAAATTCAAACATGACTTTGGGCGAGTATAACGAAAGTCAAAATTTGCGTTATTGGAATTTTGATGATGATGATAATGATTATGGGCCTTTACCTCCTTATAATAGGAATTTTGAAACGAATTGCAATAGTTTTCAAAATTTCTATAATAATGAGTTTAAGTTTAAGTCCGATGGTAATTTTCAAAGTTCCTATTTTCATGCATCCGCACCTCGATCCATGACATTCGGTGAGGGTTTGCGTATGTATGAAAATGAGAAAATTAAAAATCGTTATCGGGAAGAAAATCATTCGTGGGAACATGAGTTGGATTTATTATTTGAGTGCGACGACGATTTTGCTTCCGAGACTTTCGAAGTCGAGGAATGTTTTGAACCAAATGAGGTACTTGTGCCTACTTTGGAACAAACCATTCTAGACTTTGCCCATCGCGTAATAGATATTGAAAGCGAGGATGAAAATGATGTAATATCTATTTGCAATGAAATGATTTCTTCTTTGGCCCCCAAAGAAGAATATTTCATTGAAAATGATATTATTTCATTCGAAACTCAAACTTCATGCGATGATGATTCATCGCATGAGTTTGAATTTCTTTCATCCCCATTTTCATTCTCTATTATCCCACCAGAACAAGTACTCGATGATTCGGTTTCAAACTTTAATGTTTTAAACCTTATCGCCGATGAGGAGTACTTGCTTGAGTCGCCCTCCACGATCGCATCTTTGCCTTTGTGTGCACCGCCTCCCATTCCAACTTCAAAATCATTGGGAGGATATTTGGATTTTCTCGGTCCCCACTTGTTTTTGTCACCCGTTCAATCCAAACCCCCCATCGTCCCTCCAAAACTTTTAATTGGCGATGGTTCCTTTCTTCCGTCTTACACATGCCTTCCGTTGTTCAAACGGAATTCATATTTTTTGGAAGGCATGCTTGTATGTGAGGGTACACCGTTGATCCTCCAAAGTCAAATTTTATTTTGGGTGGACCCTCAACTATTTAGATTTCTAGTGTACAGTTAGTGTGAAGCCTAAATAGTAGGTTGTATATAGTTAGCTTTCTTTCTTTTTATTTTTTCTTTCCTTTTTAATTTAGTTTAGTGTAATTAGTTAACTTTTTGTTATTTGTTTTTTCTATGCTCGGTACTAACTTGTTTTGTAGATTCTTTGGACTTGTTCTTATGAAGATCACTCCAATTTTGGGTAATATTGCTATTTTCCTCTCTTTGACTTGGTTCTTAATTTACATTGAGGACAATGTTAAGTTTTAAGCTAGGGGGTGTGGGATATTCTATCCATTCATTGGCGGTGTCCATGTTTTTGCTCACATGTTAGTTTATACGTATGCTTTTCTTAGAAAAATTCAAAAATTTCAAAAATATTTTCTTTCTTTTTTCTCCTTTTTTGGCTTTTTGCCTTTGTTTCCGACGATAAATTTCAATAATTGCCCGATCCAATTGACAACCCAATGATGCATGTTCCCGATTTTAGAAGTTATTAGACTTTAGTCTCGATTATTGATATTGTGAATAACTTCATGAATTAAACTTTAATCCCATGAGCACATGCACCATTCTTGCTATATTGATTTGGTTTAAGATTTTTATAACTCGGTAATCTTTTGTTTCATTGTATATAATTACACCGAGTAAGCTTTGTACCTTTCATCGTTTGTGAGTGTATACACTATTCTTTCCTCTTTGAAAACGTTAAATTTGTCGGTAATCTCACTATTCTTTCATTTGACCGTTCATTAATTGAGTTCATACTTCAAATGTGTTACTTGATCATGATTTTCATATATTATTTTGATTCGAGAATTGCGTAAACTTTTAGAAATGATCATAGGCCATCTTTGTTATATCACCCATATTAGCCTTGACCTCTCCCTTATATGTTTACCCTCGTTAAGCCCTTTGAGCCTAAATATAGCCTTTCGTTTCATAACCCAAAATCCCATAACCAACTCTAAATTGGAGTTTTAGCCCATACATACACTTTCCATACCTTTGTTTGGAATGTTACTTGGGATTGACTGATGATGTTATGATGTCGGTTGCAATTTCGGCATATGAGAGTTTGAAAAGTAAATTAAAGAAAGATGTGAGAAAGTGAAGAAAAAGAGAAAGAAAAAAGGAAAAGAAAACAAAAGAGAAAATGAGAAAAAGAAGAAAAGAAAAAGAAAAATAAAGTTGTAAATGTTGTATATAGTTCAATAAGCTTTGATTACTCTCCCCGATGATATATCTAATGCCTTTTTGGAACTTGTTTTCCAAATTTGATATTTCTCGCATCTTCCCATTATCCCGAGTTTTCATTCCGAACACTTTGAATCCGTACATACATTCCCTCATTTCACACCTTAGCTATACCTACATTATAACCCTATACAAGTCCTATGTGATCTTAGGTTGATGTAATTTAAAAGTTATAATAGTTGTGATAATCTGTGAAAATGCATTTCACCTCTTTTAGTGTGCGGTATCCTTTCATTGAGATTACATTTTTCAGTTTATACATAGTGTTCTTCTTTTGTGACATGTGCGCGGCCTAGTTTCCATTTACATTTACTCTTTAACCCGCATGTTCCGTGTGTTACCTCCCTGTTTCAAATGAATTTCATTTGATGAGTGTAATACCCGTGAGGATTGAATATATGCTTGCTTTAATGTTTATTCAGTTTATATAATTTTTTGCCAAATCACACTTGGCATGTGCTCGCTGCCCTCCCACATTTTAAGGTTTCAATTCTATGAGGTGCATTCTATAATGTTAATGATTAAGACTTTTGTGTGAATTCATTCACTTTGCTAATAATGCATATGAAATCTTTTTTTCTTTTATTGGGCTTGTCGCATGTTGGTTTGGGTATATTTTGAGGAAACCATATGATGTTTGTGGGTATCATCCCTGAAAACCCTCACGAGACGACACTCGTCCACTAGGATAGCTTAGGGGTTTAACGGCTTATTGCATATGCTAAATGAAATCATGTTCCCTACGAAAGTGGCAAATATATTTCGATGCATATATGTGTTTTGTATTTCCTTTTGCGAACTAGTTTTGTTTGTTTCATCACTAGGGACTAGCAATGTTTAAGTTAGGGGGTGTGATTCGTATCGAATATTGCATATTTCCACCCGTTATCTTTATGCATTCTAGTACTTGTACGGTCCTAAATGCCTATAATTATGCTCATTAACCAGACAACCTTGGATTTGAATATATGCATGCTTTAGAGGGGTTATTTGCGCTTTGGTAGGTATTGGAACGCTAAAAGTGAGGTTTGGTTGCATTTAAGAGAAGTTTCGTCATCGAATGCTACTTCAAGGGAAATTTGGTCTTTTCAAACTCACTATTTTTTATGGAATGAAGTTACCAACATGTAGATCATCAAATTATCTTTTCGTGGCCACTGACCGTGCGTCATTCTGACTCCGTATGTGGAAGTTATGCCCATTTTCGAATGGTTTCGGTATTTTCTTCTACTTCAAGGCCATTTTGGTAATTTCATACTTCATAATTTGGAGGGTTTCAAAACATAATCATGTAGAGAATTGAATTAGCTTCGTGTAGATTCCGACCACGCCTCGTTTCGATTCCGTATGAGGGAGTTATATCCGTTTCCGTGCAACGCGTCAGAATTGGTTCAAAGAGGAAAAGTGGGCTGTCTCCAACCCAAGGCAAATTCCAAAATCGCGGTCGATCGGTCCCAAAACAGAGGTCGACCGGTCCCATCAGATATGGACGAAAATCGACTTATTTTGGGTTTTTTGGCTTGGGTTTGTTTGGGGTTTATTTTGGAGTATTAATAGAATGTTTGGGGCTTTTCTTTGGGGATATATTTCATTTTAGGTTAGAGAACTTTGGGGATTTTTTGGAGCTTCCCTCTCCTCATTTCCATGGGTGTTTTGCCCACTTTGTAAGTTAATATTACTATTCATTGTCTTCAAGCTTTGTACTTAGTTGTTTTAGCTTAATTTCTTTGTTGTTCTTTACTTTCTTGCCTAGATTAATTAGTTTAGTTTATTTATTTCTTGTTTTGTTTATTAATTAGTTATTTAATTAGATTAATCATGTGTTGTGAGTAGTTACATAGAGTTTGGGTCGTGTGTCTGCCATTGATGGGCGCTGAGCTCCGAAAATTAGGTTTTGTGTAAAATTGCATTCAATTGAAACCTCGCGTATTAAGGTCGGATTATTATGCGTTTAACTTTCTTTGTCATGCAATGTTAGTGTTCATAGCGATAATCTGAATTTAAGATGCGTGTGACCATTTTCTGTTAAATGTTTAATCTCGCAACTTTGGGTTAAATTCCTTATTGTGTGATGTTTATACTTAATTGAAAATGCTCGATTAAATGTTTTCCAACCGAAATTCTAATTATTAGTTGTTTAGCCCATGGTGGTGACACGATCCCGACTCTCGTTTTATTAATTCTAGTTTAGACTTAATTTCTTAATTTTCCCCTTTTCTTTATTTCCAAGCTATCACCTTTTACACTTTTATATTAGGAGTATTAAATCCTATAAATTCTAGCAACTCGTCTTTGTGGATTTTCGATACCCGACTTACCTCTATACTTGTATCGCAAGTGCAGTCGTAATTTAGGTTTTTGTATTAAGGCGGTGAACAGAAAACAACGATCGGCATTTGACGCGACGCTACTTTTCACCCTTAATCATATACCCTTATATAATGCTTCATAATCATCGTTTAATCCATCTTACTCACTTGGATCCCTATTTCGGGAATCGCTGATGTAAATATATAAATGTATGACCTTAGTGACATCAGCACTATTCATCCTATTCAGACTTCACATCCATGTTTGTGTATCTACACACGAGTCGATTATCATCTCACAAACCCTTTTCATCACTCTTCGTACCCCCTTCGCTGATTACGAAGTTTGCTCAGCAAGTCATCATCTCTTTTAAGATCGGTCTTTTTCTACCTCCCTTGTGATGTATATCGAAACTCCAATCGTATCGCTGTCAAAACATCAGATGTAAGACCTTACAATCCCATATCCCAATTTGTTCAATTAATCCTATATCCACTTCCTCGTATGGGCAACTCACTCCTATCACCACTATGCTACTCCCATAAGTAAGAATTTAGCCCTAAATTTAGTTATGTGTGTCGTTGCACTCCACCTTGAACTTTTTTCTTTGGATTAATTCGTTCATCACACTTCTTTTCTTTTGCTAAATCTTATAGGTGACTCTTCGAAGGAGTCCCCCCGACTCTCCCTTTGCCTACAACGATGGGTGAGTCTGAAGTTGTGTAACCATTTTCTACGATGGTGTTTCGGGAATTACTATCCCTGCTTGATTATCTTACCGTCACTTTTTTGAATAATAATCGTGGTGACTTCTATCGCAATCACCGTTATTAGAATACTCTCTGTCTTTTGCCTCTCCTCTCTCCTGTAATCCTTCTGACGGCCCTCGCTGGCCGTCAACCGAACTCGTATATGAATCACATCAACTATTTTTAATAGAAGGAGAACATAAGTCTCAAACACAGAGGAAAACAACAATCCTATCATAAGGCTCTACATAAAATAACGCTAAACTGAAACTTGAAAAGTCACACAGACCCTAAGGACTCTATAACCTTATGCTATGATACCATCTGTGACACTTCGCTTAATTAATACCCGGTGATCAGGTCTTTATTAAATTAAAATTGGATTTACATATAGTTCATTCTTAACATCACTATCGAAAACCTTTTTTTTAAAACTTAACTAACCACCTAGTATTCCAAAACCCAGTGCCAAATTTTATCTATCATTAGACAAATAAACAACCAAGCAAAAAACTAAATAAATCATTCACTACATGAAATATCTAAACCAACGCACAAAAAATGAATGAATTAAAAATCATGCCGAACAAACCATCGGTTTAAATAACCCAATGAAATAGTAATACAGTAATAAAACACAACCCAATACAAGCCTGGATTGAGATAATAAATCGGAAAGGGCAACACGCCCAACTGAAATTGTAACCAAAAAAGATTCCTATCGTAGGGATGAAGAATATAGGCGTTTAATCCAAAAATCTGTAAGCATCCACCTGTGCTGTAGCTGCATATCCCTGAAGTAGAATATCAAGTATGGCGTCCCTGTGGCTGGACACCTAAAGGGTTTTGAAAATATTTTTATAGCAATATTTAGTACTCAAAACATTTTGAAAATATTTCGCAAGAGTTTATCACAATTCAAAATCGGTTATTGATTACACATGTTACGTACACTCTCTTGAGTATCCTCACCCCTCAATGATTGTGCACGCCTAATGTTCTCTACTTCACCCACCCAACTGTACTACCCAAGCTAACTAGACATAAGTATCAACCTGGACTATTAACATATATAAGTCTCCATAACACTCATACGGTACGCTAATCAAAGTAACATTTCTCGTATGTTAAGCATTGAAATTATCATTTCATTTATCTTCTCTTTTATTCAATTAATTAAGTTTCACAACTTAATTCATTCTTTTATATATACACTATCTAACTTTCTATTGTCACACATAAGTAGAATATTCACACACACACACGCATATATATATATATATATATATATATATATATATATATATAGTAATAATGTTTCTCGAATGACCGTCATGAACATAAGGGAACTAACCTTCCTACATGTTTTCACTTTTGCAATTAATTAAGTTTTTCTACTTAATTTACTTTTAGGATACCACGTATACTTTCACGCACAAGTAGTATATTCTCATTTGTATATATTTTACAAACTAATATTTACCACTACGGCGTCTCTTATAATGAACACCGTTAATAAAAGTCATATTCTTCTATCAAGGTCATGTATCACTCACTAGATTAAGACCATTGGTTCGGAATACTACCTCGAACCCAAAATCAAATCATAAACAATGGAGGCGAATATAGTTCTAAGTCTTGGGGCTACACACATACCTAACGTACCCAAATGACCTGCCAGTCTCACTAATACACATCACATAGTGATTCGCCCAAAGTTCTATATCTTGCGACACAAATCCTAGCCTCCCATGAATTGGTAAGGTGGGATCACCCACTGCGCGAGAACCTCCGTGATAGCAAGCAACGTAGGTATGCTAACCATAATAATCAATCATATAGGTACACACACAACCTACATATATATAATCAGTAGGTAGACACACAACCTAATCATCAACATTCGTACATAATATCTATCACTTGAATACTCACCGTACTTTCATTTTATGATTATTCTCATTATCGCATTTAATAGAGTATTGTTCTTGATTCGTATCGAATCATGTATTTAATTACCCTCGAACTTATGCATTTTAGCCCCTTGGGTACTTTAATGTCTAGAATTATGCTCGTTAATCATACAACCTCCTTTTTATATGCTAACATGTTATTTGAGGTATTATTGAGTGTTTATAGGTATTAAAGTGCTACGTGTGGAGTTTGGATGCGTTCCGGTAAAGTTTCGTCGAAGTTCGTACGTTCAGGGGCATTTCGATAATTATACACTTAAGAATTTTTGTTCGAAGCATCCACGAAAGTTGTTGATCTAGGGTCAAGCTTCACGTGGCTGCAAACGGTGCTCGAATCGGAGTTCGAACTAAGAAAACACAGATCTTTAATCGGAGAAGGATTATAACTTATTTAATTTAATATTCGATTAATATATTAACAATTTGTTTAATTCCCTCCATATCCTTTTCTCTTTCACTTTTGCAGCAAACTTCATTCAGGAAATGGCGATTTTGGATTTTGGCTCGGGTTTTGGCCACACTCAATGTGAGGACTTGGATCCGAAATTGGAGCATGATTTTTGACCACACACGCATATGGGTCGTTGTCCTTTGGTCAATTTCACGAAATGGGTCTTGAGTTTACACCATGGAAGGTCATCAATGGTGGGTGTTTTACCATCTCCATTTATGGACTTTGGTCCATTATTGGAGGTATCGATTTTGGCTTCCAAGAATCATTTGGGTCTCGACTTATATACAATCGTTGGCCTCAAAATTTTCATAGCTGATCCAAATCACAGGGCCATGGAAGATCTCGATTTTTAGAAGTGGTGCGCAAGTTTCATCAAGACCGCTACTTTTCGCCCTCAATCAAAATGGCACCATTGTCGGGGACTTGTTGTTTTGGAATTTATTTGATTTAGTATTTCGTAGTATTTTTTTTATCTATTTGTATTTTTTGTTAACAATTTTTGCAGGGCTTCAACATTTGAGGGCCAAGAAATGCTCGAATTTTTTTCACCCGCACATTATTTTGTGGAATTTTCTATCTTGAACTATTGTTGGGGTAAGCATGTCTTATTCCAATTATTTCGGTAATCGTAGTGATAATTCTCAAAATTCCCCTACCCCTATGAATTTTGTTAAATAGTTAGAGTTCCAAAAAATTGCAAATTCTAAAATGACTTTGGGTGAGTATTACGAAAGTCAAAGTATGGGTTATGGAAATTTTTGGAATAATTATAATGATGTTGGGCCTCAAGATCCTTATGATAAGAAATTTGAAACAAATTGCAATAGCTTTCAAAATTCTTATAATAAAGATTTTGATAGTTGTTCCAAGGATAATTTCCTAACTTTTCATTATTAAGAATCCGCTCCTCGGCTTATGACTTTCGGAGAGGGCTTGCGTATGCTTGAAAATGAAAAACTTTAAAATCGTTATCGGGAAGAAAATGTTGTTGGGAGCATGACTTGGATTTATTATTTGAATCCGATGAAGATTTTTCTTTCGAGACCTTAGAGGTCGAGGAATGTTTTGAACTAAATGAGGACTTTGTGCCTAGTTTGGAACAAACCATTCTTGACTTGGCCCATAGTATAGTAGAGAATGAAAGTGAGGATGAAATGGATATATTATACATTTACAATGAAATGATTTCTTCTTTGCCCCCCAAAGAAGAAAGTTTCATTGAAAATAATCCTTTCTGCTTTCAAATTCAATCTTTAAGCGATGACAACTCATCTCCTGAGATTGAATTTGTTTCCTCACCATCTTTATTCTATTCTGTCACACCGATGCTAGTACTCGATGAATCGGTTCCAAACTTTATAGTTTCAAACCTTTTCACTGATGAGGAGTACTCTCTCGAGTCGCCTTCCATGAAGGCATCTTTACCCTAATGTGCGCCACCTCCCATTCCAACTTTAAAATATTTGGAAGATAATTCTATTTTTCTTGGTCCCCATGTGTATTTGTCACCCGTTTTATCCAAATTTACCATCCTCCCTCCAAAAATGTTAATTGGGGATGGTTCATTTCTTCCGCCTTACACATGTCTTTCGTTGTTCAAACGAAATTCCTATTTTCGGGAGGCATGCTTCCAAGTGAGGGTACACCGGTTATCCTCCAAAGTCAAATCATTTTTTGGGTGGACCTTCAAATATTTCAACTTCTATTGTATATTTAGGTAGAAGTTAAAACGGTAGGTTGTAAATAGTTAGTTTTGTTTTATTTTCTTATTTTAATTTTTACTTATAGTCTAGTGTAATTAGTTAAAGTTTATTTCTTTCTTTTGTTATTCCTGGTACTAACATGCTTTGTAGAATTATTGGACTTGTACTTTCTCGAGATCGCTCCATTTTGGGTAATATCGCTATTTTCCTCTTTTTAACTTAGTTCTTAATTTACATTTAGGACAATGTCAGGTTTTAAGTTGGGGGTATGGGATATTTTAACCATTCATAGGTATTTTCTTTGATTTGATTATATGTTATTTCCAAGCATGATTTTCTTGTGAAAATTTAAAAATTTCAAAAAGATTTTCTTTCTTTTTTTCTTCTTTTTGGGCATTTTCCTTTATTTACGATTATAAATTTTAATAATTTCCCGTTCCAATAGACAACTCAATGATGCATGTTCTCGATTTAGAAGTTATTAGCCTTTAGTCCTCAATCATTGATATTATGAATAATTTCATAAATTAAACGTTATCCCATGAACACATGCACTTTTCTTGTTCTATTGATTTGGTATAAGATTTTTATAACTCGATAATCTTTTGTTGCATTGTATATACTTACATCGAGTAAGCTTTGTACCTTTCGTCGTTTATGAGTGTATAAACTATTCTTTTCTCTTTGAAAACGTTGAATTCGTCGGTAATCTCTCTGTTCTTTCATTTGATCGTTCATTAATTGAGTTAATTCTTGAAATGTATTACTTGAGCATAATTTTCAAAGGTTGTTTTGACTCGAGAATTGTGTAAACTTTAGGAAATGATCGTAGGCCATCTTTATTATATCACCCATATTGACCTTGACCTCACTTTATATGTTTTCCCTCATTAACCCCTTTGAGCCTAAATATAGCCTTTTCATTTCATAACCCCAAAATCCCATAACCAACTCCAAATTGGAGTTTTATACCATATATATCACCTTACATACCTTTATTTGGAATGTTACTTGGGATTGAATGATGTTAGCATTTTGTGGTTGCAAGTTAGGCATGCGAGAGTGAGATAAGTAAAGAAAAGAAAGAAGTGAAAAAGAGAAGAAAAAGAGAAAGAAGAAATAAAAGAAAACAAAAGAAAAGAAAAAAAATGAGAAAAAGATGAGAAGAGTGCGCTCGCGTTCAAATAAGGAAGTTATTTAGTTAAACACAGTTTTTATCAATTAAGTCCTAAACATGCATCTACGTGTGACTGATGATGATAAAATCAAGCAAGAACATTCAAACACACACAAATGAGGAAAAATCCCCCAAATGGGCAAAACCTATTATTTTCACTATAATTTTGTAAGAAAACGGCTTACGCAAATTACAATGAAAATACATGACACAGAAATACCCTCGGGTGTCGGTTCTGATGTCGTCGACTGGAACTATCCCTTTCCAGTAGGGCAGCAATGAAGAAGAGAACAGCTTCCTAACAAATTACTCCAAATGAGTAAATGATCCTCTTGAAGGTTTAAATATTCACACACATATAGGAATGGTTTTGTGAATAAAAAAGGTTTAGAAAACCTTAAAAAGATGAAGTCTTATTCTGGACTGTTTTCTCAGAATTTTGAGATTGCAGAAAGACTTGAAAATCGTGGAGAAGGAGATCAGGTATTTATATGAAAATTGAGGCAGTGACTCATCCGAACGAGATAGCCATGTCGCTCGAACGAAGGACATAAGTCGTTCGAATGAGATCGCGCGACATGCCTACCTCACGCGAATGACATTTAAAGTCGTTTGAGCAAGCTTGTCGTTCAAGACACTTCACTTCTACATTTTAAAAAAATTATGCTTTTGATAAAAAATTAATTCAGACTTCAAAAATAATTTTCAAAAAAATTTCCCAAATATTTATGCAAATATTAAAGCTCCAATAAACCATTTTACCGATAAAGTGTAGTGGAGTAGTGGGAATGAGCTGAGCAGCACGTCGCATGTAGCATGATGCACGTGAAGATAATGGATGCATTGAATTCGGATAAAGGCCGTCGAGGTTGATCGTGTTGACGTGCCGAATGTAGCGGTATCAGACATACAAACTGTGATCTAGGAGAAAACAGAAAATTCCTAGATTCTACCCCGGGCATTTATACAATTATGTCTTTACAAATCTCCGCCTATGTTTATGCCATTACATACATAAAAAATCCGAATTATACAATCAAATTACATATAAGATAATATCCCCATTAAACCCTCAAACTGAGAATACTAAATAACATGTCTTCCAAATCTTCAGAAACTTCCAAAGCTTTTCTCATCAGAGTGTGCATTAAAATAATGAGCAATGTTGTACCTACACACATGAGATAAAGCAAATACCTGTGAAAAGCAACAATTTGATATATAATGATATGCAAAAATTGATGATCAATTAAACTTAAGCAAATCATTAATAAATCAACCAAACACCAAAACAATTATCCCCCATAATTTTTCTCCCCCTTTTTATGATGTCCCCAAATAGACATATATAAGAAGCATAAATGAATGCACATGGAGAATGACACATGGGAATAAACTGCTATTTTTGTATTTTTCAAAATTTCTACACATAATATACAACAAAGAATCACACCATGAAAGAACACAAAAACAACCAAGTCGATGATGGCGTAAATGTAGGGGTGTGATCAAATTCGATAGGAAAATCAATGCATACAAACATGACATATGTGCACGATGAATATCGGATACTCCTAACGAATGAACTCAAACTCTTTCTTTGGTGTAAAAAGGTGGTGATATGAGACATTGACTAAATCAAATCAACAAATCAAAGCTCAAAGTGATTTTCACACCAATAACGTCCAACACTATTTCATTATTTTTCAGGACTTTCAAGGAAGTGAAAATCCGTTTATATTCTCCAACAAAACTCCCTTAGATATATATATTTTGAATAGAGTCATTCTAAATTCTCAAACTTTGGAGAATTGATGATGAACCTAATGGCCCATATTTGGCATATATTACTTTTTATTGCCTTTAAATTTTTCCGGGCTCTTTTAACCTCTTTGGACCCCGGATAATAAAATTCCTCAATTTTTTAGGTCCTTTTTAACGGTGGCTTAGAATCGTAAAGGCTAAGAGAACCTTTCGTAGCCCTTCCCCGTTTTCAAATAAACACACAGTCTCACCAAAACGGTTTTTACA
The DNA here is from genome assembly GCA_949130495.1 of Sambucus nigra. Classification (NCBI taxonomy): domain Eukaryota; kingdom Viridiplantae; phylum Streptophyta; class Magnoliopsida; order Dipsacales; family Adoxaceae; genus Sambucus; species Sambucus nigra. Next base: position 212,427,746 of record OX422214.1, on the reverse strand, counting down.
TGCATTCCATTCTTGTCAAGTTTTATTGCATATGGTTAGTTGTATAGAAAAAATTGAGATGGAAACACTCAAGCCAATATGTGATAGACAAGTACAATAATCAAATAAAGCCGTGCATGTGTGCAATAAAGGAGATATGAGTCAAACATGTAGGAATATATCACTAATTACATCTCCAAGACTCCAAACAATGTAAAGCACATGAATGAAATGATGTAGCGTCTCAAATCTCTATCAAACAGTCACATGGATAAATGGAATGAAATTGTGACTCGGCTATCTTCAATGCTCATCCATAAAAGGTTCAAATAAAATACAAAAATCTTTTTGGATTTTTTAAACAAAGAAATAATACATATAACACAAACTAGCAATAGGAAGCATATGATATGAACATGAAAAAAATCATCTTATCCTAGACACAGACCAACCCCTCAGTCAACTATGCAAATCCCCAAAGACTTCCTAAGACTCTCAAATCTAAGGGCATCTAAAGGTTTTGTGAATATATCGGCTAACTGACGGTCGGTGGGAACGAAACTCAGGGATACGACATTTTCCTCAACTAACTGACGTATAAAGTGTTCGCGTATCCTGATGTGCTTTGTGCGTGAATGCTGAACTGGATTGCGGGATATGTGTATCGCGCTCGTGTTATCACAGGAGATGGTCATGATGTCTTGTGAAATCCCATAATCCACCAGTATCTGCTTCATCCACAAGAGTTGCGTTCAACAACTCCCGGCGGCGATGTACTCAGACTCCGCAGTGGATAAAGAGATGGAGTTTTGCTTCTTGCTCAACCAGGAGAAAAAAGTAGAACAAAAATAAAAACACCCACCATAAGTGCTCCTACAACGATCTACATCCCCGGCCCAATTGGCATCCGAATAGGCGGACAAACGGTCATTGGTATCAAAGGAATACCAAATACTATATGAGAGAGTCCCACTCACGTATTTGATAATACATTTTAGAGCGAGTAAGTGTGACTCTTTTGGGGATGCCTGATATCGTGCACGGACTCCAACACTAAAGGCGATGTCAGGATGACTGGCAGTCAAGTAGAGAAGACTACCTATCATACTCCGATACAAGGTTTGCTCTACATCTTTGCCTGAAGTGTCCTTACTAATCTTGGTAGTGGTACTCATAGGTGTAGTTCATGCTTAGCGGAGTCCAACCCAAATTTCTTCACTAAGTCTCTAGCTTACTTAGATTGGGAGATGAACATCCCATCCTCTAGCTGACGAACCTGGAGACCAAGGAAGAAAGTAAGCTCACCAACCATGCTCACCTCAAACTCACTTTTTATCTCCTCCTCAAAGTGATGAACATGTTGGGAGCATGTGGATCCAAAGACTATGTCATTCACATAGACCTGGGCAACCAAAATAGCACCGTCATCTCTCCTGAAGAACAATGTCATATTAACTCCCCCTCTCTTGAAGCCACGGGCTAAGAGATAGGAAGTAAGCCTTTCGTACCAAGCATGAGGTGCTTGCTTCAAACCATACAAGGCTTTCCTCAAATAATAGATGTGCTCCGAGTGCTTAGGGTCTTCAAACCCTTTTGGTTGTTCCACATAAACCTCCTCCTATAGAATTCCATTCAGGAAGGCACTCTTGACATCCATCTGATATAACTTAAAGCGCAGATGGCATGCGAGGTGAGTAGTAAGCGGACGGACTCAAGCCTCGCAACAGGAGAAAATGTCTCCCCAAAGTCTACACCTTCTATCTATGTGTAGCCTTGAGCGGACAACCTAGCCTTGTTTCGGATTATGGTACCATTTTCATCCATTTTATTCTTAAAAATCCATCCGGTACCTATCACATTAGTCTCACTAGGTCAGGGGACAAGCTCTTGGACATTATTCTTTTTGAATTGAAGTAACTCATCCTGTATAGCAGATATCCAGTATTTATCCTTGAGTGCTTCTTTGTGATTCTTGGGCTCGACTTTGGATGTGTAGAAAAAATGGCTAACAAAATTCTCGAGCTGAGCGCGAGTCTTGACCCCTAGAGTGGGATCACCAATAATGGCAGAAGGGTCATGAATCTTGCGAACCCAAGCAGGTGTGTCCCCTAACACGGGAGTAGGGTCCACAGAGTGTGGGTGAGGTACAAGTAAATCACTGCCAGAAACATCCTCATCCTCACACTGAAGGCTAGAATCAATAAACGCCGAAGGTTTGTCATCTTGTACGATGACGTTTATTGACTCCATAACCTTAGAGCTCTTCAGGTTAAAAACCCGGTACACTCTACTATTTAATGAATATCCTAATAGAATTCCCTTGTCGCTTCAGGAGTCAAACTTTCCTAATTGGTCTCTATCCCGTAGGATGTAGCATTTACTCCTAAAAACACGAAAATATACAAGGTTGGGTTTCTTGCCAGTCCACATTTCATATGGCGTCTTAAGAGTGTGTGGATGCAGGTAAACCCTATTCACCGCGTGTCATGCAGTAGACACTGCCTCTGCCCAAAATGTCCTAGAAACCTTACGACCTAGAAGCATAGATCTAGCCATTTCTTGGATCGTCCTATTCTTCCTCTCAACAATCCCATTTTACTGAGGAGTCTTCACAGCTGAAAACTCATGTTTAATCTCAATGCTATCACAGTAAAGATCTACCTTTGCTTCCTTAAATTCAGTGCCATTGTCACTACGTATCCTATTAATAGTGACTCCGTGTTGATTTTGCAGGACACGACACTTGGTCGTTAAAACTCCACAAAATCAGATTTCTCCCTCAGAAAACGTACAATCGAGTATCTGGAGAAATCATCCACCATCACGAGGATATACCTCTTACCACCCAGATTGTCAGTACGAGTAGGACCCATAAGATCCATATGAAGAAGCTCAAGTACACGAGAGGTAGTAATGGAATGTAACTTCCTATGGGGGCTACGAATTTGTTTTCCCAACTGACGGGGTCCACAAACCGTCGAAGTTGTCTTTCCTAGTGATGGTAAGCCACGTACTAGGTCCTTTTTATCTAAACAAGTTAAATCTCTAATGTTCACGTGACTTAGACATTGGTGCTACAGATCCATAGGAGTGATTGTGGCGCTGTTGCAGACAAGTGAGTACTTGGGCTCAGTCCCATAGCAATTATCCTCTATCCTCACCCCTCGCACTAAAAGTTTACCGGCTTGATTATAGACATTACATGCGTCCCGATAAAACTTTACGACAAAGTCAACGTCGCACAACTGGCTAATGCTGAGAAGGTTTTCTTTCAACCCTTTGACATACAAAACATTCTCTAGCTTAGGAAATCCTGGTAACTCTACAGTACCACGTCCTATAATGCTAGACTTTCTCCCATCTCCAAAGGTGACTCTACCATCCTGATAATCCTCAAGAGAAGTAAAAAATGAGGCATCACCTGTCATATGTCTGGAGCACCCACTATCAAAATACCACTGTGAGGTATTATGTGCTTTGAGAGCGACATGAACAACAAAGGCCTTTTTATCTTTCTTAGGTACCCAAGAAGTGGTGACCTTTTGTTTACCTTTGTTGTCGTTGGTTTTAGCCAAAATGTGATAAGTATTCACTGACGGCAAAGACATCCTTCGGAGTTCCTCCATCAAACTCTGTGATGTGGAAGCTAAAAACTCAACTCTCTCTCTCAGACTGGTAAAATCATCAGTATGTTGTGGTGGAGCAGTAGTACGTCGTGTACGACCCATACTATTGCAAAAATCCCTGAGGTGGTCTTTTCTTTTGCAATATGTACAAACGAACACAGTCAAAGGCGGACCTTGGTTTGCTTTTATTGGTCGAACTCTCCGTCGAGGTTTTTGATGATGGCCATAAGGAGTCGTAGTAAACTCAGGAACTGGTCCAGGTGCAATTTGGGACGTGGAAGCACCATCATAACCTATTCCTTGCCTATCACCAAAACCTAAAGCGGGGTCGAGGAGCATCTTTCCCATCTTTCCAGATCTGTCCTCGATTTGAACCTTGACTTCCCGTGCTCTCTCTAGATCATGAGTAAGCTGGGAAACAAGGGCTTCAAGTTTCTTTTGAGTCTCCACAGAGGAATGGAGCTCACTCGTAAGACTAGCCACTTGTTTATTCAAGTCTCCTCTCTCTTTCTCAAAATAATACTCTCTCTCTCTAAACAAACTCTCTTTCTCAACACAGACAAACTCTCTCTCTCTTAAGGTAGTGCAGGTGGAGGACTCTCTCTCTCTCACTTTTCTTAAATCTTCCTCTAAAGAGGTGATCCTAAGGACTAATGCTTTGTTACGATTTTTAGTTTTAAATGACTCAGAATTGAATATCACTCTCGCTCTCACTTGTGTCATCCTCCCCCTCACTCACATCGATCTCACTGTCGAGGTGTCCCTGTGAATCAGCATCCTCATCGTCGTGAGGAGAACTAGAATTACTCACATGACTAGCCATGAATGCGGTGAAGTTACACTCATGCGGTGACTCATCTCCATAGTCCACCGACTCGACCTCACTGTCGTCACTAAGAGTAGCATGAAGGACAGCTTTTCCCTTTTCTTTGTTCAGCCTGGTAGCACACTCAAAAGCTCTATGACCCTTACCGTCACACTCAAAGCGTCTCTCACTTTCCTTTTTAGGAGGATCTTTAAAATCTTTTTCATTTTTCTTTTCAAACTTATTTTTCTCAAACTTCTTTTTATCTTTAAAATTACCATTTTTCTTGAATTTGAGAATTCTCTTGAAATTTTTAGCAAATAGGGCCAAATCATCTAAGTCAAAATCACACTCCGAATCTGACGTATCTGTCTCTCTTTTTCTAGATGACTCTCCTCTCTTTCTTGCCGACTCCTCACTCTTTCTCTCCTGGGCATTAAGTGCAATTCCCTTATCTTTAGGCTTGACAGTTTTAGGAAACATATCAATTTCATACATTTGCAAGTCTCCTACAAGTTCCTCCAATTTAAGCGTATTTAAATTACCCATAGAATTTAACACTGTGACTTTGGGGTAAAACGCTTAGGCAATGATCTAAGAATCTTTTTAACAACTCTACCATTAGGAATGTGTTCACCAAGATTAAAGCTAGTGTTAACAATATCAAACAGTCTAGCATAAAATTCATCAAAACACTCAGATTCAAGCATGGTGATTGTTTCAAATTGAGTTGTTAAATTTTGTAGTTTTGACTCTTTCACATCATTAGTTCCTTCGTGGGTAAGTTGCAAAATGTCCCATGCCTCTTTTGACATGGTGCACGACATTATGCGTTTGAACTCATCAGGTGTGAGAGACCCAGAAATAGCACTTAAACCCTTAGAATTAAAAGATGACCATTTAAATTCTTCTTCAGTCCATGTAGTAACAGGTTTTAAATTGTTCACGTTTTCAAGAGTGACGGAGGGAGGTGTCCACCCTCTTTCAACCAAAATCCAAACACGTTCATCAATGGCTTTTAATGTAGATCTCATGCGGGCTTTCCAGTATGCATAGCTTGTCCCGTAAAAAACTGGCATTTTATTATATAACTTCTCCATTATGAACACACTCGTTTTCAAAAATCAATTTTTTAGAAACTTGATATCTTAGAAAAATTTTGCGGAAAATTACATGGTAAAATTGCGTAACTAGCTCTGATACCAATTTGAGAAGAGTGCGCTTGCGTTCAAATAAGGAAGTTATTTAATTAAACTCAGTTTTTATCAATTAAGTCCTAAACATGCATCTAGGTGTGATTGATGATGATAAAATCAAGCAAGAACATTCAAACACACACAAATGAGGAAAAATCCCAAAAAGGGGCAAAACCTATTATTTTCACTATAATTTTGTAAGAAAACGTCTTACACGTATTACAATGAAAATATGTGACACAGAAATACCCTCGGGTGTCGGTTCTGATGTCGTCAGCTGGAACTATCCCTTTTCAGTAGGGCAACAATGAAGAAGATAACGGCTTCCTCACAAATTACTCCAGATGAGTCAATGATCCTCTTGATGGTTTAAAGATTCACACACATATATGGTAATGGTTTTGTGAATAAAAAAGGTTTAGAAAACCTTAAAAAGTTGAAGTCTTATTCTGGACTGTTTTCAAAGAAATTTGAGATTACAGAAGGACTTAAAAATCGTGTAGAAGGAGATCAGGTATTTATACAAAAATTGAGGCGGTGGCTCGTTCGAACAAGATAGCCATGTGGCTCGAACGAAGGACATAAGTCGTTCGAATGAGATCGCGCGACATGCCTATCTCGCGCGAACGACATTCAAAGTCGTTTGAACGAGATCGTCGTTCAAGGCACTTCGCTTCTACACTTAAAAAAAATTCTTCTTTTGATAAAAAATTAATCCAGACTTCAAAAATAATTTTCAAAAAAATTTCCCAAATATTTATGCAAATATTAAAGATCCAATAAACCATTTCACCGATAAAGTGTAGTGGAGGAGTGGGAATGAGATGAGCAGCACATCGCAAGTAGCATGATGCACGTGAAGATAATGGATGCATTGAATTCGGATAAAGGCCGTCGAGGTTGATCGTGTTGACGTGCCGAATGTAGCGGTATCATACATACAAACTGTGATCTAGGAGAAAACAAAAAATTCCTAGATTCTACCCCGAACATTTATATAATTATGTCTTTACAAAAGAAGAAAAGAAAAGAAAGAGAAGTTTGTATATGCTATGTATAGTGTTCAATAAACTTTGATTACTGTCATGATAGTCATATTTAATGCTTGTATGGAAATCATTTTCCAATTTTGAAATTGCCTCCAATTTTCCAATATCCCGAGTTTTCATCTCCAAACACTTTGAATCTGTACATACATTCTTTCATTTCATACCCTTAACCCTAAACCTACATTACAACCCTATAAAGTCCTATGTGATCCCAGGGTAAATTTAATTTAGAAATTGAAATAGTTTTGATAATTTGTGAAAATAAATTTTGCCTCCTTTAATGAGCGGTATTTTTTTTTATTGAGATTATAAGTTTTTATTTTCTATATAGCGTTCTTCATTTGTGACATGTTCGCGACCTAGTTTCCATTTATATTTACTCCTTATGCCTATATGTCCCATGTATTACCTCCTCATTCATAGGGATTTCATTTGTTGAGTGTAATGCTCGGTGAGGATTGACTTACATGCATGCTTTAATGTTTATTATCTGATTTATTTAAGTTTTTGCCAAATCATACTTTTCATGTGATCTCTCCCCTCCCACATTTTAAGATTTCAATTCAACGAAGTTCATTTTATAATGTTAATATTACGGACTGTTGTGTGAATTAGTTCACTTTGTTAATAATGTGTATGCAATCTTTTTTCGCTATTGTTGGGCGTGTCGCATGTGATTGGGCATTATTTTGACGAAACCGTATGATGTTTTTGGGTTTCATCCCTAAAAATTCTCACGAGACGACATCCGTCAACTAGGATAACCTAGGGGTTTAACGACTTATTGCATACGCTAAATGCAATCGTTCGCCAGCGAAAGTGGCCTTATCCCTTTTATCGATTTTGTATATATCTTTGGCTTTGTGATTTTCTTATTATTCTTCTTGCGTTGAATTTCATTACTAGGGACTAGCAATGTGTAAGTTAGGGGGTATGATTCGTATCGAATCATGGATTTAATTACCCTCGCACTTATGCATTTTAGCCCCCTTGGGTACTTTATTGTCTATATTTATGCATGTTAATCAGACAGCCTCCGTTTTATATGCTAACATATTATTTGAGGTATTATTGAGTGTTTATAGATAATAAAGTGTTGTGTGGAGTTTGGATGCGTTTTGGTAAAGTTGTGTCAAAGTTCGCACGTTCAGGGCATTTCGGTAATTCAAACTTTGGAATTTCCCCCCCAAGAACTCATAAAAGTTGTAGCTCTCGAGTCAAGCTTCACGTGACTGTAAACGGTGCTCGAATCAGAGTTCGAACAAAGAAAACATGGATCTTTAATCGGAGAAGAATTATAAGTTATTTAATTTAATATTCTATTAATATATTAACAATTTGTTTAATTTCCTCCATGTCGTTTTCTTTTTCACTTTTGCTGTAAACTTCATTCTACAAATGGAGATTTTGGATTTTGGCTCGAGTTTTGGCCACACTGAAATTGAACACTTGGATTCGAAATTAGAGCATGATTTCTGACCACACACGCATATAGGTCGTTGGCCTTTGGTCAATTTCACGAAATGGGTCTTGACTTTACACCATGGAAGGTCATCAATGGTGGGTGTTTTACCATCTCCATTTATGGGCTTTGGTCCATTGTTGGAGGTTTCGGTTTTGGCTGCCAAGAATCATTTGGTTCTCATTTTATACACAATTATTGGTCCCGGAATATTCGTAGCTGATCCAAATCACAAGGCCATGGCAGATCTCGATTTTGAGAAGTGGTGTGCGAATTGCATCAGGATCGGTCGACTGGTAAATCCCATTTTCCCTTCGAGCCTTGGTAGTGTGCCCTTCCCCTGTTCACGCGGTCGACTGGCCTAAGTCGCAGTCGACCGATCCCCTGCAATTGGGAGTGTGTTTTTCTACTGCACTCCCCTATTCCCTTTTCTATTTTATTTTTATTTTTCTTTTGTTCCTTAAAAAGCGAACTTATCCCCATTTCTTTTCTTTTCCTTTTTCTTTTATTTCTCTTTTCCCACTTAGTTTAAATAGTCCATTTGTCTTATTTTGTTGGGACGACATAATATCTCTAGTTTTCCTCTCTCTCTCTCTCTCTCTCTCTCTCTCTCTCTCTCTCTCTCTCTCTCTCAGTTTAGGTTAGGATTAGAGTAATATTTGGGGGTTTTGTTGTGTAGATCACCCTCCTCCATTTTTCTTCTTGGTTTTGTTCCACCATTAATGTAAGTTTTCTTGTTACTATTCATTGTCTTCCTTCTTTACTTCAAGCATTGTAATCCAGTTTTTCGTGATTTATTTATTATTTCAAACCTATTTTTATGTGTAGTGTTAATCTAATTTTCGTTGCTTAATTAATTAGTTAGTTTAATTTATGTTGTTTACCATGTTTAATGGCTAATTCAATCTTGGTTGTGTTGGATTGAACTCACCTATGGTTGTTTGGTTGGTTTTCTATAGTGATGGAGTTTAACGTGTTTATTTCAATTGAGTTGTCCTAGTTATTATGCCTAGGAGATTTAACGGGGTATATTATGTATACTCCATATTTACGACCTTGCTTGCGTAATTTTTGGGGTATTTGTTGATGCCAAAATCTTATTAGACTTTTATGCGAATTTAGGGATATGATAGCTCTTGATTTAATTAAATGTCCAAACGAGACGCAATATTAATAACTCGTGAGCCCATGTAACCATTTATACCAATTAACTTGAGGCGAGGGATATCCAGCGCAACCTATGATTTTCATTCGCTTTGTTAATGATAGTTTAAATACACTCGCCTAGAATAATATTTTCTATTTATTATATTTTACTTTTTGTTAGGATTACCCTTTTACACCGTTTATTTAAGAAGTATTAATTCAATTAATATTCTGTCAACTCGTCTCTGTGGATTTTCGATACCCAGACTTTGTTTCTATACTCCCTTTTTTAGTGTAGTCATAAGTTTATGTTTTTATATTAAGGTGGTGAATAGAAAACAACGATTGGCGTGCTAACTACGCGCTACTTTTCGCCCTAAATCAATTCTTTATTCTAAGGGAGCTAGTTACCCTTTAATGAATTCAATATCTAAGTCTTCCTTATCGTACTGGTTTATGCCATCAGTTCACTCATGCATTTCTGTAATTACATTCTCATTCCCGTGAATTAATTACTTTATCGTTAAATCCCGTTTAATCATCGTCTTAATTCTCCCAATGTGACTAAACTCTCATAACTCTATCATGGCCTACTACAATATAAAGATCCCTCATTATATTCTAACAATCTCCCAAAAGTTTTCCAGACAACAATTTAGGAGTTCTAGGAAAAAAAAGGAGAATTTACATTTTTTAAGGAACCAAACCGGTTTTCCCTTCTAAACCGAATCGGTTCCCACCTTTGAACCTCGTGATCTTCGTTTCGCATATGCATTTTTCACCATTAATACACCTCTAACTTCCATGTTTCTCCACCAAACTCCAAACCAATTGTCCCAAATCCTTCTCACATGTATTAGGATAGTTTCTGACGTAATTTTTTCATCAAAACGTTATGAATAATATTCAAGAATGGATTTAATCTCTAATCCTCAAGAATACTAGGTTTTCATATTTTTCCTATATCATTCATCAAAGCATAAATTTAGTTCCTCGATAATAACACATAATCTATAATTTATTATCCTCTACAGATATCAAATCTTTCTACATGAAAATCCTACCCAAACATGCATTTAAATCAATCTTTTCTTCCAAGAACCATCAAAATAATCAATATAATTAAACCGTAGTCACATCACTGTACCAAAAACAATAATCTGGTACGGTTTAAAACTGTGCCAGATCAAATCTGGCAAAGTTTTGAGCTGTGTCAGAATCAGGTGTTCCAAAATAGCCAATTTTTTCTCGTATAACTCAAAAGTGTGTCAGATTTGACCAAACAGGAACACTTCTGGCACACTTTAAAACTATGCCACATTTATTATTTTTGGCACACTTTATAACTGTGCCAGATTGAGTACGTTTTGATTCTCTTTTGGTACAGTTAAAAATTGAGCCAAAAATTGATACACTTTTGGCACAATTTTGAACTGTGCCAAATTTTTTGGATAAAAAAAATTAAATATTTTAAAACAAGAAAATTCACAAATCGCGAATCTCGAAAGTTGTTAATAAACTAATGTATATACAAACTTGAAAGTATTAGAAGTAATAATAGTTCACAAACAAAAAAAATTGGGCAGAGTTTCCTTTATTTTCTGGACATTCTAAAACCTGCTAATATAATACCTGCGTAATGTAAAGCACGCACGACCATAAAATACAACAATAAAATTATAAAAGCCCGCACGACCATAAAAGCTAACAATAAAACTACAAAATTCTAGTTGGCCATAACACAAAAAAATAGAATCCTGAATATTACCGACATTAAGTAAATAATCCCCTTGTTGTAGACCATTGACTTCACGTGTTCCACGCGGATAAAATCTAATGACAAAATATTATCCGACAAAAAAAAAGATACAAAAGGAGATTATATTACTAACCGAGTAATTTTAAAAAACAAAACTTATTCAAGTTGAAAATTTGCATATACAAATTAAAATTATTATTCTATTCACCAATCGAAATTCTTGTGACTACGCATTCAGTTCCTACAAGTGACATTGGTCCCGTGCGAGGTGTTCGTGCCTCTTACGGGACCGTTTAGGGGCTGGTTCGAGTTTTCACCCTCAAATGGCTTGTTTTTAAGCCTAACCTAGATATTTTCAAATTATCTTCATACTCTCAAATCGGGAGACCCGTGACTACGCGATTAATTCCTACAAGTTACATTGGTCCCGTGCGAGGTGTTCGTGCCACTTACGGGGCCGTTTGAGTTTTCACCCTCAAACAACTAGTTTTTAAGGCTAATCTAGATATTTTCAAACTATCTTCATATTCTCAAATCGGGAGACCCGCGACTACGCGGTCAGTTCATCCCGTACGAGGTGTTCGTGCCTCTTACGGGGCCGTTTGGGGGCTGGTTTGGGTTTTCACACTTTAACGGCTTGTTTTTAAGCCTAATCTAGATTTTGTTAAATTATCGTCATATTCTCAAACTGGGAGATCCGGGACTACGCAACAAGTTCCTATAAGTTATATTGGTCCCGTGCGAGGTGTTCTTGCCTCTTACGGGGCCGTTTGGGGGATGGTTTGGGTTTTTACCCTCGAACGACTTGTTTTTAAGCCTACTCGAGATATTTTCAAATTATCATCATATTCTCAAACTGGGAGACCCGCGACTAGGCGGTCAGTTCTTACATGGTTTGGGTTTTCACCCTTAAACGGCTTATTTTTAAGCCTACTCTAGATATTTTCAAATTATCTTCATATTCTCAAATCGGGAGACCCCCGACTATGTGGTTAGTTCTTACAAGTTACATTGGTCCCGTGCGAGGTGTTCGTGCCCCTCACGGGACCATTTGGGGGCTGGTTTGCGTTTTCACCCTTTGACGACTTGTTTTTAAGCCTAATCTAGATATTTTCAAATTATCGTCATATTCTCAAACCGGGAGACCCGCGACTACGTGGCCAATTCCTACAAGTTACATTGGTCCCGTGCGAGGCGTTCCAATCTCTTATGGGACCGTTTGGGGGATGGTTTGGGTTTTCACCCTTTGACGGCTTATTTTTAAGCCTAATCTTTATATTTTCAAATTATCATTATATTCTCAAATCCGGAGATCCACGACTACGCGGTCAGTTCCTACTAGTTACAATGGTCCTATATGAGGTGTTCGTGCCTCTTACGGGGCCGTTTGGGGGTTGGTTAGGCTTTTCACCATTTAAGGACTTTTTTTTAATCCTAATCTCAATATTGTCAAATTATCATCATATTCTCAAACTGGGAGACCCACAACTACGCGGTCAGTTCTTACAAGTTACATTTGTCCTGTGTGAGGTGTTCGTGCCTCTTATAGGGCCGTGTGAGGGCTGGTTTGGCTCTTCGCCCTTTAACGACTTATTTTTAAGCCTAATCTAGATATTTTCAAATTATTGTCATATTCTCAAACTGGGAGACCCGCGACTACGCGGTCCGTTTCTACGAGTTACATTGGTCCCGTGCGAGGTGTTCGTGCCTCTTGTGAGGTCGTTTGGGGACTGGTTTGGGTTTTCACCCTCAAATGACTTATTTTTAAACCTAATCTAGATATTTTCAAATTATTGTTATATTCTCAAACCGGGAGACCCATGACTAGGCGGTCAATTCCTACAAGTTACATTGGTCCCGTACGAGGTGTTTGTGCCTCTTACATGGCCGTTTGGAGGTTGGTTTAGGTTTTCACCCTCAAACGACTTGTTTTTAAGCCTAATCTAGATATTTTTAAATTATCGTCATATTCTCCAATCGGGAGACCCGCGACTACGCGATCAGTTCCTACAAGTTACATTGGTCCCTTGCGAGGAGTTCGTGCCTTTTACGGGACCGTTTGGGGGATAGTTTAGGATTTCACCTTCAAAAGGCTTATTTTTAAGCCTAATCTAAATATTTTCAAATTATCGTCTGTTCTCAAACTAGGAGACCCACGACTACGCGGTCAATTCCAACAAGTTACATTGATCCCGTGTGAGTTGTTCGTACCTCTTACGTGACCGTTTGGGCGTTGGTTTGAGTTTCACCCTTTAACGGCTTGTTTTAAAGACTAATCTATATATTTTTAAATTATCGTCATATTTTCAAACCGGGAGACCCACGACTACCAAGTCAGTTCCTAAAAGTTACATTGGTCTAGTGCGAGGTGTTCGTGCCTTTTATGGGGCCGTTTGGGTTTTCATCCTTAAACGGCTTATTTTTAAGACTAATCTAGATATTTTTAAAAATTATCGTCATATTCTCAAAACGAGAGACCCACGACTACACGTTCAGTTTCTACATGTTACATTGGTCACGTGCGAGGTGTCCGTGCCTCTTATGGGGCCGTTTGTGGGGCTAGTTTGGGTTTTCACCCTCAAACAATTTTTTTAAGCCTAATCTATATATTTTCAAATTATCGTCATATTCTCAAATCGGGAGACCCGTGACTACCATTTCAGTTTCTACAAGTTACATTGGTCCCGTGCGAGGTGTTCGTGCCTCTTACGGGGTCGTTTGGGGGTTGGTTTTGGTTTTCACCCTCAAACGACTTGTTTTTAAGCCCAATCTAGATATTTTCAAATTATCATCTTATTCTCAAGCCGGGAGATCCGCGATTACGCGATTAGTTCCTACAAGTTACATTGGTCCCGTGCGAGGTGTTCGTGCCTCTTATGGGGCTGTTTGGGGATTGGTTTGGCTTTTCACTATTTAACGACTTATTTTTAATCCTAATCTTAAAATTGTCAAATTATCATCATATTCTCAAATTGGGAGACCCGCGACTACGCGGTCAGTCCTACAAGTTACATTGGTCCCGTTGAGTGTTCGTGCCTCTTACGGGGCCATTTGGGGGCTGGTTTGGCTTTTCACCCTTTAATGACTTATTTTTAAGCCTAATCTACATATTTTCAAATTATTGTCATATTCTCAAACTGGGAGGCCCACGACTATGCGACCATTCCTACGAGTTACATTGGTCCCGTGCGAGGTCTTCGTGCCTCTTACGGGACCGTTTGGGCGATGGTTTGAGTTTTCACCCTCAAACGACTTGTTTTTAAACCTAATCTAGATATTTTCAAAGTATCGTCATATTCTCAAACCAGGTGACCTATGACTACGCGGTCAATTGAATGTCAATAAGAGAGCTATGTAAACCTTGAGGGTAAATTTAAAACTTTCCTACATAAAATTTGACCTTCAAATAATTAATCAGAATAATATAGGATAGATTAATAATTTTCTACATAAACTTTCCTACCTAACTTTTCCTAAGCCAAAGTAGAATAAAATGGTAATAGATTAATAGTTTAACCATCCTATTGATTTCTTAAAATGGTTTATCTTAGTACAAAACCATTCCTTAGTTTTGGCGATACCAAAACCGTTAAATACGCTCGCTGTTTTTTTGTTCTGAATGTGGTAAAAGGTGAATACTTATAAGAGTTGGAGATTAATTCGAGACATAAGTGCAATATATCTTGTTCTCAATATAAGTACAAAATCCTAGTTATGAAGATAATACCTTCAAGTGTCAAGTAGTTGGCTTTGTTCTGATCAAGTAGTAACAAATTAAAAATAGCATAGACCTCCCAACCGAGTGGGAGTGAGTTTACCTCCGCCATAGCCAAGTAGACAGAAATGTGTTCTCTACCATTTTTATTCTTTCTTCCTTTTGGATGGAGTACTAACTTCCTACAATCACATATATAGTAAATATTAAAGTAAGACTGAAATAACAATAACACGTGTATATATATATATATATATATATATATAGCACAAGGTGGCAGTCAACAACCAACACTACACAAAGCATTTACTTTTCATGTTATGGTGAACACTTTTATTGATTTGGAAATGAGAAGGGGGAGAGTTATTCTCGAAATAGACCTTGAGACAAAGTTGTGCGGATAAGTCCTGATCAAATACTCCAAGGAAAATTACAAAAAACTAATGTGAAGAAGACAATACAAAGTGTTGAATACCAATCGTTGTATGCAGGTTGTCTATAAAATGTTAAAGAATACGATATAAAGTGTTAAAGAAGATAACTCAAAATGTACATATATATATATATATATATATACACATTAAACTCGAGTCAATGAGCCATAAAAGAGGGTAAATTTTGCACAAAGATTGTCATACATACACACACATGCACAGAGATTAAAACCATATATGTATATATCTATACACATTCACACATTTAAATGAAGATTTTACACATAAACAACATAAATTAAAGCAGATAACTCAGAATGTACATATATATATATATATATATATACAGAGAGAGAGAGAGAGTTGCACAAAGATTCTCATACATACACACACATGCACAGAGATTAAAACCATATATGTATATATCTATACACATTCACACATTTAAATGAATATTTTACACATAAACAACATAAATTAAAGCAAATAACTCAGAATGTACATATATATATGTATATATCTATATAATAAAGTAACAAACTTATATATGTCACAAGTTGAAATGATGATGTCATCAATATGCATTTTTTTCGTAATACCCATTTTACCCTTAAAATTTTTGATTTCCCCCTCTTTTGATACACTTTAATTTTGTTCCCCCATTTTTTTCAAAATTCAAATTGAGGGATAAAATGGTAATCTTACTCTCAATAGCTCTCTCTTATCTCATGGGTACCCGAAATCTTCAATCCCTCTCTCAAACACACACTATCTGCCTGTGAAGTTGTGAGAGAGAAAACGAAGATATGGACAGCAGCAACGCATTGAACTCACATTCAACTTCCAATTCAGTCAGAAATCTTTGAATCCTATCTCTCCTTCTCACATTTTCACCCACTATTTTACTCTATAGCAAAGATCTGGTGATATTCACGGCCGTCGATTTCCATGATTTATTGTCGATTTCCATTAATTACAGTATTCAAACTTTTGTATTAATATTCAGTTGAGTCAGATGTTCACCCACTCTTTTCTCTTTGCTTCAACTCGGAAATCAACTAAGATCTAATACCTTCAACTGGTTGCTTCAACCGGGAAATCGTCGGCCGTGAACATCTCTTTCTCTTGCTTTTTTTTATAAATGAAACAACAAATTCACATTAAATAGTTCTGTGAAATAGCATCTTTCGTCTTTGACTTTTTAATAACTCATCTATGCACCTTAAATGTGTTCCAACTATTAGGAAGATAAATAACGTGAGGTAATATGCACAGTCTAATCACTATGAAGATTTTAGAGGAATCAACCATAGAAAATGAAAGGAAAAAAAGTTCAACTAGATCCAATGCTTACTTCTTCTTACGCTCCTTCCATTTTGAACCGAAACCAGTTAATTCATCTGCTAAAAACCGGAGGTCATCTACTGGCTTCCTTTTTATCTTTTTCTTTTTCTTTTTCTTTAGTGTACCATTATTCTCTACCGTTGCTGGTGTTAGATCAATGATCATTGTCGGCATTAATAAATTCAGAAATTAAGAAAAAGGTATTTATCTCTCTCTCTTGCCGAATCAGGTATTTATACACAAGTGTTTGCTTATCTGGGTTTATCTTGGATTTTGACCAGATCTGTATTCTTTAAGACGTTTTGTCTTGGATTTCGACTAGATCTGTATTTATACACAGGTGTTTGCTTATCTGGGTTTTGTTTTTATCTCCCATGTTCTGTTGAAGGTAACTCTCATATCCTCTCTCAATTTCGGGTCTCTTATTTTAATTTTGTTATTTTTTGGGCTTTTATGTTTATTTGCAGGTATGCAGGGGTTTAAGGTGGAAATAAAAAGTTATTTTTGATTTGGGGACATTTTTTTTATGCAGATCCCTTACACAAAAGGTATCAAGTTCTCTCATAGAGTTATTTTTTGGTTAAATGTTTTGTATTTATGTGGTGTATGGTGTATAAACAGAAGGGAAATGGGTTTATGGATTTGTAAAGTACCTAGGTAGCTGGTGTGTTTTATGAATGGCCTATTTTTCTGTGTGCATGTAGCTTGAGCCATTCAATGTATAAAATCATAATATGCCTCGATGTGTTAGTGTGAATTTTGATTTGTCATGTGTTAAGGTTTACGGTGAGAAGGACAAAGAAAAGAGAATAGAGAAGAAACAAAATTTGTAACTTTAATCTGCAAAATTTGTAACTCTAATCTATAATTGTATTAACATTTAAGCTTAGTTATAAGTTTTTTATGGTAGTCATTTTAAATTGATGATTAGTCTTGATAGTTTTTGTAATTGTGATGTACTAATACATTATGTGGTTCTTTCAGGTAATTTGAAGTAATTCAAAATTTGATACTTCTTTGTTGAATCTCGGTTATATGACAAAATGTGCATGTGAGTATTTTAAAAAACATGTGAAGTGTTGATATAAAGGTCATGGATGGTTCACATCTAACGTACATTTAGTTTCTAAGGCATGTGAAATTGGCAGACATTGCTGTACATAGTGTTGAATGTGTACTTATAATGCTGAATGTCACAATAAGTATATGATTGTAATTCCTTGGACATGTTGTCTCATCTATGTTTACTCACACACATGTTTAAATTTGATGTAGGCATTGATAGAGAGCAAATGGGAAGCTATGTTGAACTAATTGTGACTTACTCCTCTTTTAGTTAATTGACTATATTTATATGGTCTTAATGAGGTATTTTTTGTTCAGTTTCTTATTGGCACAAATATAAGGACTTGGTTTTTGCAAAATGTGTAGCAATCTTTAATTTAGATTTTATTGAATAATAATTTATTAGTTGTAGAGGAACTGTATTGAGAGTGTAACTGTATCTAGATTTTGTACTAGAGGAACTAATACCGAGTGTCTGAATACAAAATAAGTGTATTGAGAGATGACATGTGTTCTTTAATTTTCCCTTTTAAAAGTTCAGATCATTACTTTTTTATGTTTTTATGTTTTGATTTGTGCCTTATGTATTACTTTGTATTTGCAGTATTATAGAGACTTATGTGTATTAGAACTACCAATTTTCTATCATATTCAACAAACACCTCAAGTTGAATCCACCATCATCGTAGACCCTCAGTCGGTACCCTAACACTACGAGGGACATATCTAATTTACCTGCTACAACTGTAGTCTCAACTTCCAATCTGTGCGTATTCTAATACATTCTATTGGTTTTAATTTATTTGTCTCTGGAGTATATTTAAAAATGTTAACGCGTATGCTATTTTTTCCATTATGGGGTGCGCTCGGAATCATTTTTCCTATTATAATGTCTGAAGAAGTTAGACAAATATTCTTCCCTATAACAGTCGCAGCATATTACAGGGCTCCCCCTGTTATATAAGAAGAAGAGGAAACTATTTCTTTTTATGAAGATAAAGAATTGTTATCTCATCTTTATTTGTTTTCTCTTATGTAAGATGACCAAGGTTTGTATTTTGCAATTTTATGGTGACATGGGTAGGGATACAGGTCATCTACAAAATTAAGTTTGCATATTACAAGCTAATATTATTATTTTCCGATGTATTTGTGTTTGCTTCATGAATTGATTATTGTTTTATTTATTTATTGATACATTGGTTGTATTTAGTCAAGTTGAATTAAATTGATTATGATGTTTATATGAGGTCCAAAATGGACTATTACTATTTTTGTTGGAGTTTTTTTATTTATTTCTTAAGCATGGTGGATAGTCCAATAATCAAAGGGAATTAGGTCCAAATTTTCTAAATTGTTTATACATTTGTGTTATAAAAGTTGTATGATTTAAATTTACCTGATTTTACACTTTAAAAATTTACACTTATAATATATAAAACATTTATTATTTACATTATACACGACTTTATAATTTACAAAATTATTAGCGTGCCTTCAGGCACGGGCATACCCTAGTATATATATATATATATATATATATATATATATATACAGAGAGAGAGAGAGAGAGAGAGATAGAGAGAGAGAGACGTATTAAACATAGGTTTGAGGTATAAAAGAGTACCTAGGGTTTAGTTTAAGAATTGGGCATAACACGCACCGATTGTGATTACTAAGAGAGAATGATAGTGGAAATGTTTGTGGCATATCTAGTTCGGTTCAATCAGTAAATTAACAAGAGAGAACGGAATCAAAAGAAACTACAAGATCAGAACAGACTGTTCCGTATAAGATCTGAGCAAAAAACAATATTAGAACTGCGTGACAATGGTACCAAAATCATATTTTAACTAGTATATATCAAATCAACAAGCTGAATAAGTATATATATATATCAACAACATATATTTTCGAAGTAGAAGAAAAACTTCAAGAACTGGTATAGATTAACTAGATTGAAGATTGAGCCAGAAAAAAAATATCGTGATCTTGTTTTATACACAAGATCATACATGCTCATGCACGACAAATATTTATCCCTACATTTTAACATCACAAATGCCCTCACACACACAAACACGCACACTTTTTCACATTTTGTAATCACGCACACGCCCAAGTACATGCACGACAACTGCTTATCCCTAATTCAAGCACACACTCGATTGATCGACCTCTCCAGAATTTGTGAAGTTGTTTCTTTTTAATGCTTGATCTTATCCCAAACCTTTTGTAGATCTTTGGTGATTATTAATTGGATATTATGGGACTTAGAGAAGATCAGTAAGCCCTAGATAAGATTTGAATTAATTTGATTGGGATTTAATTGATTAGAATAATGATAATCAAATTGAATGGTATTTCGGTTGTTAGATTCATTTGTTGGATTATTATTGGTATGCATGAAGATTAAGGATAGGTCCAGTAGGGGAGATTCAATATAATACCTAATAGCCTTAGGGTTACAATTTGAACATCAAGGACTGAGTTTAAGCTCATTATTGGTTGCGCAAGGACTGAGTGTAGTACAAGCGCTTAGTGGTATGGATCCTGGATAGAGATGGGAGTTCGGACCACATTTGGTTGAAAGAGGGGATGAGGTTATTCCGGTTGCCTCAAATTTTTAATCACAAGCTACATGTTGTCCCTACGCATAACAAATGTTTTAGATGCTTAAATATTTCCTCTTAACATTGGAATCACAAGTGACAAGCACACTAGGCAAACAAATGCTTAACTTTTGTGATAAAAATCTCACTCTCACACACACACATAATCACAACTGACACACACACACACACATGTTCATCCCTAAAATCTGTAATCACAAGTCACACACACACACACACACACACACACACATTTTTCCCTAACTTTCATAATCACAAGTCTAACATACACACACACGCATTTTTAATCATAACACACACGCACGCACACAATTATCATCTAAAAAATTCAATTCACAGATCCAATAAATTTCAAAAATAAAAATTCATACTAAACTACAAAAGCAAACATACACTTCCTTATCGAGCATCCAGTAGCCTCTGCTTAACAAGATCGTAGCAACTAGTTTTATACGAGATCAATTCCGTGTGTATGCCGAACCAATCAGTGTAAAAAAATGTTCTCAAGAACTGGTATTAGCGAACAAGAATAAATCTTCAAGAACTGGTATGAACATTTGATGTTAGTCCAGCGAAAAGAGGTAAATCAGTCTGGCTAAATCTCCGGCCAACGATCTATTTAACTCCCGATCTGATATGATGTTTAATAGTGTAGAAAAAAAATATTGTGATCTAAAGAAAAATCAGAGAATCGTGTTAATAGGAGTATCTAAAAATCCAAAGAATCATATGAAAATGAGAGCGAGAGAGAGGGGGCCGACCTGTGTGAGTAGATAGCGGGACTTGATAAAATGAGAGAGAGGAAGGAGAGGGAGACCAAAAGTAAGTTTAGTATTTTATTTAGGCTGTTATTAAGTGTGGTAATTTTTGGCACACTTTTAAACAGTGCCAAAATTTGGCACTATTTTAAAGTGTACCAAATTATCATTAAACCGTGCCAGAATTTGGCACAGTTTTAAAGTGTGCCAAATTTTTAATATCAAGGTGTGCCAAATTGTTATTTTTGGTGTAGTGCATGGGTATTATAACTTCATACCGATTTGAAATAGACACTTGCCTTAACAGGTGTGATTTGATATTGTGGTGGTGATGATGGATTGTTGTTCTTCTCTTCCAATCTTCACTCCTTAGATGATTTGGATGCAAGAACAAGGTCCAATTATTCAAGAACACCTCCTTAAGCTTTGAGAATGGTCTTTCCTCCTTCTTTAATGGCCTCCCTTAGTTTTTTTTGTTTATAACCCTAGCTTATGCCTCTCGACATCTGATATAGGGTTGTAAATTTCGTTGGTCTCTAAATCTCCTTTTGCCACATGACTACAATGACCTTAATAAGTGCTGATTTGGTTTAAAATTGACCCGGAACCCAAACTATACCCCCCGGTATACTATTTAAATTATTTCGATCCTTTTGGAACCATCCATGACCTTAAAATCATCATCCGAGTCACTCCAAATATATTTCCTATCTCAATCCTAATTTAGTCTACACGCGACTCCCGGTTGATAAAAAATCAAATACGCCCATATCACTCGCTATGACGTAAATCAATAATCATCAATTATTTACTATTCACACTTAGTAGATTTTATTTCATAATATTAATCAGTATCCATATCTCGATTAATATTTAATAATTACATTTATTATTTAATCACATTAAATTACGTCATTCGTATAATTTAATTAAAATGTATTTCTTCTAATTAATTTTCGAATTGAATACATTTCAAATTCGCAGAAATACAGGGTATTACAATCAACACATAGTAATAATTAACAATTATATCACTGCCAATGTATTGGAAAAACTCACCATTTTTTACCTCAAATGCAACCAACTAAAACTCACTGACCGAGTATTCAACACAATCCCACAACTACAAAAAAAAGTCATTTTATGGAACCAAATTATCAGAGCTTATGTTATGTATTATCTAGTCGGTGAGATGATCTAGCTTGTGTAAGTATTTGGTGGGTTTAGTGGTGAATGAATATGGCTTTTGATGGTTTTCACAATATGTGAGTTTGAGAGATGACAATGTGGATGAAGCTTTATAGTGGTACTTTAGTCATAAAGGAATGAAAGAATATGTACAAAAAGAGGCACATAAGGCTGAAAGAAGTGGGAGGGTTTAGCTGATTGGTATTCTTAATAAAGATAGAGAGGAAAGAGAAAGTTATATAAGAAGGGATATTAAAACAGTGACACGTGGCCTATACTTGATCTTAAATACTTGTATAGCATTTTAGAATATTATAGAGATATTCGACTTTCACCTAGTCTGCCATTTCATTTAAATTAACTTCAAATTTTTTAATATACAAATAACCACATTAGAAAACTCATAATGTCTAATGATATATAGTCCTTAAGAACATGTCCGACCAAAACACAAATGACTTTAAAATCCAACCTAGCTACCAAACACGCACCCTCTTCTCCAAATTACAAATCCTAAGTCAAAATATATAAATATGGATCCAAAAATAAACATTCAACCACAAACTACTAATTTGATTTTTTTTTTCAATTTTTTCTAATTTTTTTATGGATCAAATACCAAAAAGTCCCTCAAATATTTTTTAATACACACTTAGTCCAAGTCTTTTATTTTTTACCAAAAAATCCTTTATACTCTTACCTTTAAAGGTCCACGCCGGCGGCATGGTAAAACCTTTTTGGCATCGTGAAGGACTTTTTGATACGGAATAAAAAGGCTTGGACTAAACGTGTATTAAAAAAAGTTTGAGGGACTATTTGGTATATGTCCCCTTTTTTATTCTCAAATTTCTTCCCAATTGTATTACATTTAGTTGAACCCATCAATTTCCTCATAATTCATCGTCAAAATTGTCGCCTAACCTCATGGCCTATTCATCCTCTTCATCAATGAAAACAAGTATTGAATTTTCATCAACATTCGTCACCACGTCGTCTTTCTCCGTCCTTCAAAAACCTAGTCGCTGTAATGAAATTTAGCCCTAACAGTTCTCTGATGTTGATGGGAATGATTGAGATATTTTGGGGGTGTGATGATGCTAAGATTCAGCACCACCAGATAAGTGATGATGAGCTCAAACAGTAATAACAATGGCAACCATAGAGATGTATATGTGTGTAAGTGTATAGAAGGAGATGAGTATAAGAGGAATAAGACAATGATGTATAGTGGTTCACCCAATTAGGCCTACATCCACTGTGAGTGTGTGATCCACTAAGTATGGGCCACTGTTGTTAAAGGCGCGCCTAGGCTCCAGACTCACCTAGGCTCAGCATCAGCGCCTTGCCACACTCAGGCTCGGCTCCTTCAATAAGGCGCGCGCCTTGTGCGCTTAGGCTCCAGGCTCAAAGCGCAGCTCAGGCGCGCCTTGTGAAATTTTTTTGGATAACGCCCCCAATACAAGAATGGATCAATTGATATGCTTATTTTACATATTTTTCAATGGAATAAAGATGATTACATGATTCCCCACCCCAAAACTAAGCAAAGTAAGTCCTTGAGAATCCTAGGAAAACTTAATCTTTCTCAAAAGCACTGTTCAAAAAAACCTCGGCACGCCTAGGCTTGAGGCTTGGGAGAAACGCCTCGCCTTAAGCGTTTTACTCCTTATTCTTGGTAAAACCCTTAAGGCGCAGTTTTTTCTAAAAACAACAATGCTTTAGTGAAATGATATCGCCTTTTGAAGATTTTTTTTACAAACCGGACCATTATCTCATCCAAAATAATCAAATAGTATTTTAATTTGCCAATATTCAGACATATTTTTATGATATGTACAATTTTAGTATTTTAATAGCTTTGTTATGGTTAAAAAATATTAAAATATATTAAGAAGGCCTAAACGTCTTTTCACGCCTTTTTACGCCTAAGGCTTAAGGCTTGGCCTCCACGGCTCGATTACGCCCTGTGTTTTTAAGAACCTTGCTCAAAAGAAACAAACAAAATTTAACTCCAATAATGTTGCATCTTTGAATAATTTATATGTTGATTTTGATTTCTTCTTTTCACACACAAGAGTATTTATTATATGAATATGTCAATATATTTTCTTTTGTTGATTATTGGATAGTCAAATTGTTACATAAATTTGATATTTAAATATATATTTTTTTCATATAGTGGTATAAGCTCTATCTCCTTTTCACTTGTCTCTTCATTAGCGTGTATAATAATAATTTATGCTATATATTTCTAATTTTAGATCACTAATGATATTATTTATAAATATACAACTTTTGCACGTTCTATAAACTTTGTGCCTCAGTTCGATCAGGCGCGCGCCTCGCCTTGTGCCTTGCGCCTAGGCTCCACAAGGACCTTGGTGCGCCTTTCGCCTCTGACAACTATGGTATGGGCACTAATGGCCTTGGATACAATGCACATAAACTCACTCTCTCTCTCTCTACTGTCTGTACAAGAAGAGTTTTAGCTAGGGTTACAATTATCGATCCTTTTGCAAGGTTGTAGGTGACAAGTATATATAGGTCTTGGGGGGAGTAGTGTACCCCCCAAGCATGCATAGTGCATGTGAGTTATGATTTAGCCAATCCCCTGCTGACACCTGGAGGTGCCACCTACGATTAATGATGACATAATATTCCCTCACGTGAGAAGGTGATAGTGTTATAACAGTCTTGTCCACATTCTATAGGAGTCCCACGCACACTATTCCATGAATCTCCCAGATCACGCACTGTGACGATGTCATCCTCGGCCTATGATGTGATGCTGAGGGCAAAGTTCCTGCTGGCAGCGATCCTGGACTAGTTTGGGCCTCGTACTGTCATACCCTCATAGGGTCGTCCAGGGCATGAAGAGGGGTCAGCCCCTTGGAGGATCGTCTGGGACATGATGAGGGGTCAGCCCCTTGGAGGGTCGTCTGGGCCATGATGAGGGGTCGGCCCTTGGGAGGGTCGTTTGGGACATGATGAGGAGTCAACCCCTCGGAGGGTCGTCTGGGATATGATGAAGGGTCGTACCCTCATAGGGTTGTCCAGGCCATGATGAAGGGTCGGCTCCTTGAAGGGTCGTCCGGGCCATGATGATGGGTCAGCCTGGGCCTGAGCGCTCGTCTGGGTGGAGGACACTCTAGGCCTGGACGAGGGTATATATGGGCATATCAATCACCCCCCATCCCTTAGCCATCGATGTTATTGAGATGGCTGAGGGGTAATTTTGCCTTGGGATTTTTTAAGTATGTGTTCATAAGGATAAGTGACATCTGTTACGTTGCTTAGTCAGGTGTCCATTATCGATTCAGTTCCCCAGATGTGACGACTGCACACTCGGCCTGAGGCTTTACGCCCTAATGATACCCTCCTCGTGGGTTGTGTCTTGTCTTGGTTAATGGGCCCACTCATTATCAAGATATTTAAATGATTTTTTGGCGTCATTTCCTTTCTTCTTCTTTGCGCCTTAACTTTCTCTCTCTATCTTCACAACATCTCCATAACCATTTCTACAACCTTTCTGTATCAAGCTTCATTCAGCCGTTGTCTTCATCTTCAGGTAACTTCCTTTGTCGTAGATTCCATTTTTAGTCTTCAATTTTAGTTTCATTTTTTGCATTGGGGTTTCTTCCCCAGCTTTTCTTAGCTTTGTATTTTTCCAGTGTGAAACCTCCTTACTGTGGGGGTTATAGGGTTGAGCCCTAGGTTTTAGGCTGCTTAAATTTCATCCCCCGTCTCTTAGTGGTGATTTAGTGCCCCCTTGTGGTGTTTCTAGGGTTTTCTTACGTTTTTTGGCGTCTTCTCCGGCGAGCTGAGTTCTTCCTATTCTTGAGTGTTCAAACTTAAAAAGCTTTTCAGTTCCTTAGGTTTGATCTAAAAGTCAAACTTAGTCAACTATAATCTTGTTTATAGTTAGCTTAGCCAAATTCTTATGAGTGTAGGGTCTTACCCTTAATGCTTAGGAGGCTTTATGATTCAGCCGATGAATTCCCATCCCTGAGAGAGAAGTTCTTCGTAGAGATTAGGAGAATAGAGGAAGAGGACGAGAGAAGACGAGGGGTCGACCCTAATTGGGTACGACCCATCTTCCCAGTTCTTTTAGCCACAATAATACCCCATGAGTCATGTGGGTCATCTTATCGGCCAACCTAGAGTCAATCGTATGAGGGGGAAATGGATCAGAGAGCATCATTGCCGACGGGTGCTGGTCCTTCCGGGAGGAGAGAGATGTCCACTCTTAGCCCAAGCTGACAGGCCGAGGGCATATCACCTTATAAGGCTATCCCTGTAAGAACCCTATCCCCTCTTGCATTTCAAGTATCCTTTTCAGATGGTCCCCCGATAGGCGACGAGGCTGGGGGATCCGGGGACGAGAGAGATGAGGACGACAATAGAGGTTCTTATTTTGATGATGATGGTCAAATTGATACTTCAAGTGCCTCAACTTATGTATCGTCAGTTAAGGGCCGTGATCTCTTACTATGGAGGCATATCTTTGGCATACAACCTAATATAAGTATGAGGGTCCCAACTGAATTTGAGAGAGTCTTCCAAGGGGACGAGGGAGAGATTGCTGTTTATGAGCAGATTCTAAGGGTAGGCGTTAGGTTCCCTTTACACCCTGCTATAGTCGACATCTTGTCTACCCTTGGGGTCTCACCTTCTCAACTTCCTCCCAACTCGTGGAGGACTGTCCTCGGCTACATCTCGCTTTGGAAGAATTAATTTATCGACGAGCCCTCGGTCGATGTATTCCTTTCCTGCTACAACATCACCTCATTGTCCAACCAGCCGGGGTATTTCCATTTGGAGGCTAGGAAGTCTGACAAGAAGATTCTACAAATTGCTCAGACTTCCAATCATGACTGGAAGAAAAGATTGTTCTTTATCTCTGAGGATTGGGAATTCCCCGTCGAGGGTGAGCCCGTGGAAGACGGTCCGAGGGTACCAAGGGTATGGTCCAACCCTTCAATGAAAGCGTGATCAGACCCTGAACTCAGCTTGGAAGAAAGGTTCATTGTTGACTACTTGAGGGAGCGAGGGAGAGAGGGTGAACTTGCTAAATTTGAAGATTTGATGACCCCTCGTTTCCTCAAAGAAGCTGGTATGAGGGTCGGCCCCATGACAGAACTATATGAGTTATTTTTTGCTTAATTTTTGAATTTTTCCAAGTGTTTCATCTTTGTCTCTGTATCTTTCTGATATATCGTCTCCTTTTCAGGTCGTCCTGCAAATATCTCTGACCAACTTTGGGAGATGACTGCCCCAAGCTTACTGTCTGGCCTGGGAAAGAAAAAGGGGAAAGAGACTCAGCAGGCCCAGAAGAAGATAAAGGCCATGGGGCCGATGCACATTGAGCCGACCGCCGATAGTCGCAAAAGGAAAGAGCCTGAAGTTCCCGAAGGCTCTCGTCTTGACGCACGGAAGAGGGCGAGGGTGGCAGTGTCTGAGGGGACCGGATCCTCTTCCAGTATGAGGGTTATTGGTCTAAAAATTTGACATTCTTGAAGGCTGAATCGTCTTCCCTAATCGCCAGCCTGAGGGAGTCCAAGGCTTCCATGTTTTCTGCTCCGTCGGTCGCTGATTACGAATTTTTATCAAAGATGCCGCCGGCCAAGGTGTATGATTACGGTCTGCATAATCTAGCTCAGGTACTTGTTTTTACTTCATTTCCTCAGTTAAATTTTCACTAACGGTTCCCTCAGCCCCTTAATATGTGCATACATTTGTGCAGACTATTTATGCCTTTATGTCGGCCACCAAATGGATGACTGAGAATCAACAAAAAATTTTATGAAGCTGAGAGAGCTATCCAGCACGAGGCTGAGCTGCAGACTGAGCTCGAGACTACTAGGGAAACATTGGAGAGTGTCAGTACTGAGCACATGAGGGTGTTAGATGAGCTTACAAGGTAGCACGATGCATATCTGAAGGCAAAGGATGACCTCTTCAAGGCAAAGGAAGAATCTCTGAACGCCCAGTTTAAGGGCGATCTAGCTGAGGCAGTGAAAAAGGCCGGGGTTGACGCCGTGGAGGCATACAAGCTTTCAGATGAGTTTCAGGGCTTTGATCTTGAGTAACTAGAGCGGAGGATCAAGACGGTCTGTCGGTGGGTCGTCCTTAAATTTGCTGATGCAGTGTCATCCATCTGCCCCTCTCTTGAAGCGGTGGAGATGGAAGACCCCCTTATAGCCGAGGCTCTATACCACGTGGAGTCTTAAGTACAGATCGAAGGCATCGACATTTCTGAAGACTGTCCTGTTTTGGTCGTCGAAGAGAATCCTGTTGTTAATCTTTAAGCCTTTCCCTCTGATGTTGCTCAATAGGGTGGCCGTATGTGGCCCATACCCTCTGCGTGTAAAGCTTTTGTATTTGACTTCCTTTTGGACAAATATTGTAGCACTTTGTCATCAAATTTGCTCTTGTATGGAATTCCTCTCTTCCTGTCTTCTATGCTTGTCTCTTGTATGATTTGACTTAGCTGTTATGTGTTCACCCATCATATAAGTCCCCCCTCGTCCTTCTTGAGGGTGAATGGGGGGTCGTCCCCACCATTGACCCTCATCATAGCCGAGGGTGGTTACCACCAACTTAATGACTTTCAATAAGGTCCCCCCTCGTCTTCTTTGAGGGTGAATGGGGGGTCTTCCCCACCATTGACCCTCATTATAGCTGAGGGTGGTTTCCCACCAATTTAATGGTTTTAAATTTCAAGTCACCCCTCGTCTTTCTTGAGGGTGAATGAGGGGTTGTCCCCACCATTGACCCTTATTATAACCGAGGGTGGTTTCCCACCAATTTAATGATGTTATAAATTTCATGTCCCCCTCGTCTTTCTTGAGGGTGAATGGAGGGTCGTCCCCACCATTGACCGTCATTATAGCCGAGGGTGGTTTCCCACCAATTTAATGATGTTTTAAATTTCAAGTCACCCCTCGTCTTTTTTGAGGGTAAATGGGGGGTCGTTCCCACCATTGACCCTCATTATAGCTGAGGGTGGTTACCACCAATTAAATGATGTTTTAAATTAAGCCCCCCCTCGTCTTTCTTGAGGGTGAATGGGGGTCGTCCCCACCATTGACCCTCCTTATAACCGAGGGTGGTTTTCTACCAATTTATTGATGTTATAAATTTCAAGTCCCCCCTCGTCTGTCTTGAGGGTGAATGGGAGGTCGTCCCCACCATTGACCCTCATTATAGCCAAGGGTGGTTACCACCAATTAAATGATGTTTTAAATTAAGTCCCCCCTCGTCTTTCTTAAGGGTGAATGGGGGGTCGTCCCCACCATTGACCCTCATTATAGCCGAGGGTGGTTACCACCAATTAAACGATGTTTTAAATTAAGTCCCCCCTCGTCTTTCTTGAGGGTGAATGAGGGGTCGTCCCCACCATTGACCCTCATTATAGCCGAGGGTGGTTACCACCAATCGTCCACCCTCGTCTTTCTTGAGGGTGAATGGGGGGTCGTCCCCACCATTGACCCTCATTATAGCCGAGGGGAGTTGCCACCAAGGTTAACCCCAATTATACTAGAATAAACAAACACAAGATAAGGGACCAATATGACATTCTCATTAACATTCCAGGTGTTCTCTTGGAGCAACACATTCATTACAACGTGGTCCGATAGGACATTACAATATTATTGATAGTATTTCTTCTGATGATATGCATTCCACGGATTCGAAAAGGGTTCCCCTTCAAGGTTTTCTAGTCTATAGGTCCCAGGGACAACTTCATCAATGACCCTATATGGGCCATGCCAATTTGGGTGGAGCTTATTAGGCTTTTGCCCAGTCTTTTTGAGGACTAACTCCCCCACTGCGATTGGCCTTTGCCTCACCCTCTGGTCATAAAACTTGGCAGTCCTCTGCTGGTAGACAACTTGCCTTATCTCAGCGTCTTCCCTCCGTTCATTGATCAAGTCTAAGTCAAGTCTCCTTTATTCCATATTTCTCTGGGGGTCATACATATGGACCCTTTGAGTAGGAAACCCAATCTCGGTGGGGATGACGACCTCTGAACCATACGCCAACATGAACGGGATTTCTCCAGTAGGAGCCTTTGTCGTCGTCCTGTAGGGCCACAGTATAGTGTACAACTCCTCGACCCATCTTCCTTTTGCCTCCTTGAGCTTCTTCTTGATCCCGTCTAGGATTGTCCCATTTGTGACTTCCGTTTGCCCATTACCCTGAGGTCGGCCTGGGGATGAGAAGAATTGTTTGACACCAACCCTCTCACAGTATTTCTCCAGAGATGTATTCTTGAATTAAGTCCCGTTATCTGAGATGAGGGTGTTGGGGATACCATATCTGCATATAATATTTTTCCAGATAAACTGGAAGGTCTTTTGCTCGGTGATCGTTACCATCGACTCTGCCTCCACCCATTTTGAAAAATATTCAATTGCTACGATCAAGTATCGATAGTTATTGACGACCCTGGGCAAAGCCTCTACTAGATCGATTCCCCACACTGCGAATGGCCATGGGGATGTGATGGAAGTAAGAGGCTGATGGGGATGGTGAGGGATGGTGGCAAACCTTTGACATTTATCTCACTTTCTCACGTATATCGTGGCGTCTTTTCCCAGGGTTGGCCACCAGTATCCCTGGGTTATTATCCTCTTTGCTAATGATCTTCCCCCAATGTGGCTTGAGCATGACCCCTCATGCACATCTTGCATACTGTGAGGTACCTCAAACGGGTGTACACATCTGAGCAAGGGGAGTAAGAACCCCTTTTTGTACAAGGTCTCTCCGATGATAGTGAATTTATCAGCTCTGTATCTCAACTTCTTCCTTTCTTGTTTTGCTTCTGGCATCTCCCCTTCTTTAATATATCTGATTAGAGGGTCCATCCACGAAGCTTCCCTGTTGACATTTAAGCAAGAGCCAAGTGTTCCCTCTGCCTCTTCAATCGCTGATTGAAGCAAAATTTCCACTGGGACTATCCTCCTGATATCTGTCCTAGTTGCTGAGGCCAGCCTAGTAAGTGGATCGGCCCGGACATTATCAAGCCTAGGTATCCTCTTCAACTTTACTTCTCTGAAGATGTTCAATAATGCCCTTACCCTTTCAAGATATTTGGAGATTCTCTCATCCTTAGTCTCGTACGCTCCTAGTATCTGATTCACTACAAGTCTTGAATCACTATAGACCAAGATCTGGCCAATACTAAGAGACTTAGCTAAGGAGAGGCCTGCTATAAGGGCCTCATATTCAGATTCGTTGTTGGGGGATTTAAAGTTGAACCTCACGGCGTACTCAATGTCTGTGCCGTCGGGTGCTGATACAATTAATCCAGCCCCACTTACGCTCTCACAAGAAGACCCATAAACGAAGAGGTTCCACACAACCTATTCCTCTGAGAAGTTTCCCTTAATGAGGGACCCTTATCTAAAGAGATATCTCCCCTCTTCGTTTTCGATAACTTTTTCTCTAGTGGTGCTTATCTCAGCCTTTTCTGCGGATGGGTCAATAACCCTGCCTTGGCGAGTATCTGTCTTCTCGAGGCTCTCATCCTCATCCTTATCATCTTCCCAAGTAAAAATCAGCCACGAAGTCTGCTAGGTCTTGTCCCTTAATGGCCATCCTAGGTTAATACATAATGTCAAACTCTCCTAACTCTATAGCCTATGCCATTAGCCTCCCCGATTTTTCTAACTTATGTAAGACCTGTCTGAGAAGAGAGTTAATGAGGATGACCATTGTATGCAACTGGAAGTACGACTTCATCTTTCTTGATGCATGGATCAAGGCATAGGCTAACTTCTCCATCCTTGGGTATCTTTTCTCTGCCCCCTGGAGTGCCTTACTATTGAAAAACATAGGCTTCTGTACTTCGTCCTCTTCTCTCACAATAGCTGTGCTGATGGCTGATTCTGAGATGGCTAGGTACACATGTAGCCGTTCGCCTTACACTGGCCGTGGCAAAAGAAAGGGAGACCCTAAGTATGACTTTAGCTCCTTGAAAGCCTGATCACATTCTTCGCTCCATTCAAAGGCCTTTCGGAGAATTTTAAAGAACGGTAAACACTTGTTTGTGGCTCTGGACACAAACCTATTCAAAGAAGCCACTCACCCTGTGAGTCTCTGAACGTCTTTGATGGTCTTGGGGGTCTTCATTTCAATGAGGGCCTTTATCTTCTCAGGGTTGGCCTCAATGCCTCTTTGGTTGACAATAAATCTCAAGAACTTCCCTGCTCCGACCCTGAAGACACATTTGGTCGGGTTTAGCTTCATCTGGTACTTGTCCATCGTGTTAAAAGTCCTCTCGAGGTCGGCCACATGATCCTTGGCCTTCAACTCTTGGTCAACATATCCTCTACATAGACTTCCATGGACTTCCCAATTTGATCCTCAAACATTTTATTCACAAGGCGCTGATACGTTGCCCCCGCATTTTTTAGGCCAAAGGGCATGACCATATAATAGTATGTCCCCTTATCGGTAATGAAAATCGCTTTTTCTGAGTCTTTAGGGCTCATGAAGATCTGGTTGTAACCTGAATAGGCATCCATGAAACTCATTAGCTCATGGAATACGGTAGCGTCTACCATCTGATCAATGCAGGGGAGAGGGAAGCATTCTTTAGGACAATGTTTGTTGAGGTCGGTGAAGTCCACACACATTTTCCACTTCCCGTTGGCTTTTGGGACTATGACTGCGTTGGAAAGTCATTTGGGATAGATGACCTCTTTGATAAACTCAGCATCTTCCAGCTTCTTGACCTCGTCCCTTATGACCTCATATTTTTCTCGAGAATAAATTCTCCTCTTCTGCTTTACCGACTTTGCACCCTCTACCACGTTGAGCTTGTGGCACATGATTTTAGGGTCGATCCCCGGCATATCTGCATGACTCCATGCAAAGACGTTATGTATTCTCCTTAACAGCTTGATGAGGTCTTCTTTGATGTCTGGCTTCAGAGTTTTGCCGACTTGGACGGTTTTTTCCGGTTCATCCTCATTGAGGATGATGGATTCTACCTCTTCTGCGGCTTCTCCTTTCTTCAGCTTCGTCTTGTCCCTGGGGTCGAGGGTATCAATATTGTAAGTGGTTATTGCCTTCTTTGCGCCTCTCTTTCTTTGGCGCAGTTGAAGTAACATTCCCGTGCTGTTGTTTCATCTCCCTGAACTTCCCCTACCCCGTAAGGGGTAAAAAATTTGATAATCTGATGAACCGTAGACGACACAGCCTCAAACCCCTTGAGGGCTACTCACCCCAGTACAATGTTGTAGGCCGAAAAGACACGTTCATCCATCACAAAGAAGATGACCTTCTTGGTAAGACATATCGGCCACTCGTCCCCCATCCTGACATCGGCCTCATACACTCCTATAGGATGAACCTTTTCCCCACTGAACCCAATCAATGGGTGATGGTATGGTACGAGCCTAGCACGGCTGATGCCTAAGGCTTTGAAACATAGCCAAAACATCACATCTGCATAGCTACCCCATCTACCAAGATCCTCGGCACATCACATCCGTGCACCCTGGTAGTGATGACGAGAGGGTCATCATGTGGGGCTAAGAGGCCTTTGAAGTCCATTCTTGAGAACCCCACTATCAGAGTATCCATATCAACCTTCTTCCTCTTTTCTAACTTTGCTTCAACTGAGATCGAGTGTAAAGATTTTGTTACTGCCTTGGTTTCAGCTACATGGGACTTCCTGTTTGCGACCTATGACCCTCCTCCAGCTAGTCCCCCGGAGATCATCCCTACACCGAGTGATATTATATTAAATCTCTTTACAGGGTCGTGGTCATCTCTCGACGGGAGGTCAGGGTCGTCCTCATCATCTGAAGGGTCGTCCCTTCTGTTTGGAGGATCTTCTCGGCATACATCACCTCTCTTCTTTTTGGGGTCATCCCCTTGGCCCCTCTTGAAGGAACCTTTGTCGAAGTATTTCCTTAGCTTACCCTCTTTTAACATTTTCTCAATTTCATCTTTCAGGGCAAAACACTTATCAGTCATATGGCCATGATCTTGGTGAAATTCACACCACAGGTTTTTATTCCTCTTGTGGGGAACTGCCCTCAACTTCTCAGGCCATTTCAAGGACCTATCGCTCTTAATCTCATTCAAAATATGTTCATAGCTGACCGTCAGAGGGGTATAGTCGGTAAATTTATCATCTGCCAGCCTCTTCTTCCCCTCTTTGTTCCTTTTCTGGTACTTACACCCACTAGTACCTCCTTTTTCATCTTCGTATTTTGCGGCCATCGCCTCTTCGGCGTTCATCACCTTTCCTGCTGTCGACAACAATTCAGCCATTGTCGTCGGAGGGTCTTCAGCAAGATTCCATAATAGCTTTCCCTTCAGGAGTCCTCCAATGAGGGCTGTCATGGCAATGCTTTCCTCATAGTCTTCGACCTCCATCTTTTCTTTGTTAAATCTGGGTATGTAGTCTCTCAGGCTCTCATTCTTCCCTTGTTTAACATAGAGCAGGTGGGTGGTCTTATTCTGTGGCCTCACTCTAAAGAAAAAGTTATGGATGAACCAGTCTGCTAACTATTTGAAGCTTTCAATGGAATTCTTTGGAAGAGAAATATACCAAACATGTGCAGCCCCAGTCAGGGTTCCAGAAAAGGCACGATATCTCATCTCATCTGAGATAGAGTATATGACTGCTACTGATTGGTACATCTCAATATGATGGACAATGTTGGTGCTCCCGTCATACCTTGGGGTGACCACAGGTGGCTTAAACTTAGATGGCGTTGGAAAGTTGACTATCTTGGCCACAAAGGGTGAGCCTATGGAGTATCCTCTTTGAAGAGGGTCCGGGCTCTTCAGGATGTCACCAATTTTATCCTCTAGCCTTTGGATCGAGTCAATCCAGGGTCTCGTACGGTCGGCTTGGCCGATGTTATCCCCTGCCGCCTCTTTGAGGTGGATGGAGGGTTCTGCTGCGGCAGGCCTATGCCGGCTGTTTACTTCTCCTTGACCGTCTTCCCGTCCATAGGGTCGGCCCCCGTGGGGTCGGCCATCTGCTACTCCCTCCTGGACCTCGTAATACTTCTCGACCGGGACAATTTTTCCCCAAGTGCATTTACTGGGCCCAGCCTCTCAAAGGTCGACCCCCTGCTCAGACGATCGAAAGCAGAGCCCCTCGGGCGATCATCAGGGTTTTGCCTTCCACACTTCCCTCTGCTTTCCTAGATAGGTCGGACAGTATTGTTAGAGACCTCATACGGCTCCCAGCACTCTATGGGGGCCTCCTCCTCCTCCAGATCGTCATACCTATCTTCAGGGCAAGGGTTTTCTTGCCTCCTCAGGCGTAGACGCCGGGGGTCAGCAACATCCCTCCGTCGCTGTGGAGGTGGCAAGTCTTTGCATGGTGCCTGGGGTGGTCCCTTGGCCTCGTGCTGCCCCCTGGAGCCTCTACTGGAGTAATCATCTCCAATGAGACTCTTGGAGGTCTTAGTATGTTTTGGCTAAGAGCTGTAAATTGCTCTTGCATAATCTGCTGACTTGCTGCTAAAGATTTCAGGGCGGCAGCCACATCAGCCATCTCAGACTGAGGTGGTGCATAACTGGAACTAGGTCCTACCCTAGTATCCGGTGGAGGCAGAGGTGGCGGTGGCTGTGGCATCTCCGGTGCCATGTGTTTGAGCTATAGAGAACTGAATGGTCACAAGACTGATGAGCTTAAGAACCTTAATGGGTCTCTTTCAATGGTGAAACAGCTCCACAAAAAGGGGAGAACTGGTTCACCACCAGAATGCCCGGTGAGGTCAAGCTGTATAAAGGAAGAGATGTCTTCTCGTTCCCACAAACGGCGCCAAACTGATGGTGCTGACACCAGATAAGTGATGATGAACTCAAACAGTAATAACAATGGTATCCATAGAGATGTATATATGTGTAAGTGTATAAAAGGGGATGGGTATAAGAGGAATAAGACAATGATGTATAGTTGTTCAGCCAATTAGGCCTACATCCACTGTGAGTGTGTGATCCACTAAGTATGGGCACAAATGGCCTTGGATATAATGCACATAAACTCACTCTCTCTCTACTGTGTGTACAAGCAGAGTTTTAGCTAGGGTTAGAATTATCGATCCTTTTGCAGGGTTGTAGGTGACAAGTATATATAGGTCTTGGGGGGAGTAGTGTACCCCCCAAGCATGCATGGTGCATGTGAGTTATGATCTAGCCAATCCCCTGCTGACACCTGGAGGTGCCACCTGTGATTAATGATGACATAATATTCCCTCACGTAAGGGGGATGATATTGTTATAACGGTCTTGTCCACGTGCCATAGGAGTCCCACGCGCACTAGTCCAGGCGTCTCCCAGATCACGCGCTGTGATGATGTCATCCTCGGCCTATGATGTGATGTTGAGGGAAAAGTTCCTGATGGCAGCGATCCTGGCCTAGTTTGGACCTCGTACTGTCGTACCTTCATAGGGTCGTCCAGGGCATGATGAGGGGTCGTCCCCTTGGAGGATCGTTTGGGCCACGATGAGGGGGTCGGCCTCTTGGAGGGTTATCTGGGCCATGATGAGGAGTCGGCCTCTCAGAAGGTCGTCTCGGATATGATGAGGGGTCGTACCCTCATAGGGTCATCCAGGCCATGATGAGGGGTCGGCCTGGACCTGAGCCCTCGTTTGGGCCATGCTGAGGGGTCGGCTTGGACTTGAGCCCTCGTCTGGGTGGAGGACACTCTTGGCCTGGCCGAGGGTATATATGGGCATATCAGGGTGTATGATAGATATGTAATATATGGGGTATTTTGGTCTATGAATTATTTAGGGGTTATGTTTAATTACAATATATATATTTTTTTAAAGGTTGATAATTTGATGAGAATCTTAGTTAGTTCCCTTAGGTTTGAATTTGGAAAATATTTTAGAAGTGGGAGAAAATTGAGTTATTGAACAATTTAGGAGGAGAAAAAACTCATTTATAATACTATGGCAGAGGCTACCCAAATTCCATTAAAATAGGAGAATAATCCTTGATTTTTATAGGAGAATAACTCTAATAAAATTAGAGAGATAAAAAATAAAATAAGGATTAGGTAACAACCTACCCAAATTCCATTAAAATAGGAGAAATAAAACTAACAACAAGCATATGCCACAACTATAAATCAATTGTAATCTCCTAATTAAGACTAAATTTCCACATTCCCCTTCAAGTTGGCTTGTAAATGTTTATTATACCCACCTTTGATCTCAAAATCTTCAAAGCTGGTTCTTGAAAAAGTCTTAGTCAAGATGTCTGTTGGCTAAGTGTTGTTGGAGTATGCACCAATGAAATTTCCCATTCATTTATCTTTTCCTTAATACAATGACGATATATTTCCACATGATTCGTCCGATCACGATGATCCGAGTTCTTAGCAATACTTATGGAAGCTTAGTTGTCACAAAACATCTTCATAAAATCTTCTACAGGAATTTTTATCTCATTTAGAAGTCTCTTTAACCATATTCCTTCAAAGATTCCATGTTCCATATCTCTAAATTCTGCTTTTGCACTGTTCCGAGCCACAACGGACTGTTTCTTTCTTTGCCAATTAACCAATATCGCCTAAACGTACGTGCAATATCCCGAGGTTGACCTTCGATCAGTAATAGAGCCGTCCTAGTTTGCATCTGAAAAAATCTCAATGTTTCTCTTCTGTATTCTTTTGAAGTAGAGTCCATTTCCAGGAGTCATTTAATATATCTTAGGATGCCATATACGACTTCCATATGCTCTTTAGTCGGATTGTTTATTAATTGGCTAACAACGTTGACTGAGAAATCAATGTCTGGTCTTATGTATGAGAGAGAGATAATTTTCCCCACAAGTCTTTAATATCTCCCTTTATCCATCGGAGCACTTCCTTCCACAGTTCCCAATTTCGTAGTGTAATCCATAGGTGTGTCTGAAGCTCTACAACCAAGCATCCCAGTTTCCTTTAGTAAGTTTAGAACATACTTTCATTGGGAGACTACTATACCCATTTTGATTTAGAAATTTCCATCCCAAGAATTTATTTGAGATTCACCACGTCTTTGATTTTGAACTCACGGGTAAGAAAGCTTTTGAGGTTGCCTTTCCTCTTCATGGTCTCCTGTCATGATTATGGCATCCACATACACGATGATAGTGGTAATTTTTCCTTCAAGTGAGTGTTTTACAAATAGAGTGTGGTCAGACTGACATTGGAGAAACTTAACCTCTTTACAACCTTAGTATAATCATCACACTAAGATTATGGGAACTGTTTGAAGCCATATAAGGATTTTATGAGTTTGTAGACTTTATTAATGTTTGTTTGATGCCAGATGGAATTTCAATGCACACTTCTTACAAGTCACCATTGAGAAATGCATTCTTGACGTCCAACTAATGGAGGGACCAATCTCAGTTAACGCGTAATGATAACAAAACATGCGTTGTATTTAACTAGGCAACTAGGGAAAAAGTTTCTTGGTAGTCGATTCCGTATGACTTAATAAATCCCTTAGCAACTAGTCGTGCTTTGAACCCGTCAGCACACCCATTTGCTTTGTACTTGACTGTGAAAATCAACGTACACCCGACTGGATTTTTTCCTTTTGGAAGTTCAGCGAGCTTCCGTGCCCCATTCTTTTCTACAACATGAATCTCTTCATCAATGGTTGCCTTCCATTCAGGTACTTGTAAGGCTTCCTGGATATTATTGGGAATCCGAATACCAGTGAGACTGGCAACAAATGCCTTGGGGTGGGCACGGTCCGGTCCGGTCCGGTCCGGGTTTTGCCTATTTTTTGGACCGGACCGAATATTCGGTCCTCAATTTTTTTGGGCCGAGACTGGACCGATTAATTCGGTTAACCTACTAATTCGGTCCAGGCTTTTTTCGGTCCGGTCCGGGGTAAAATTCGGTCCTGACCCTATTTTATATATAAGTACATTTTATGAATTTTTTTTATGTATTTTTCTCACAAATATATATACAAAAAAATAATACTCGAAACTCCAAGTGATATTTACATGGTTTTTTTTAACCCAAATAAAAAAATGTTTATACATATATAAAATGTTCCAAATTAAATTCATAAGTTATATACATTAATTCAAAAACGATACATAAGAAACACAATAACATTATTTTTATTATATATATATTGGAATCGGTCTGGTCCGGTCCAAATCGATCTTTTAATATAGTGGACCGCGGACCGGACCGGTTTAATCGGTTTTTAGGTTATGTGAACCGATTTTCAGACCGGTTTCAAAATAGCCTTAATTTTCGGTTCGGTCCGGTTCGGTCCAACCGGTCCATTCGGGTCGGTCTTTTTTTTGTCCACCCCTAGTAAAATCTGTGTGGGAGTTAAGTAGACAGCCTTCAATTATTATCAAATCTGCTCAATTTTTATGGGATTCTTGTATTCCATCTAAAATTTCTATATTTAATTGGAAATTTCTCAGAGATTTAGTTCCAACAGATGATAAATTGAAGAAGATTGGCTTTTTGTTACCTTCCAATTGTCAGTGTTGTAATCCAAATAGAGAAGAATCCTTAGAGCACTTATTTTCCTTGGGAAAGTTACTACTAAGGTTTAGAAACACTTTGATAAGAAGTTTGGAATTCTTTCTAAAAAAGGACCAGTTAGACAAAGAATGGTTTCTTGGTGGTTGTCTCCTGCCATTTACAATCAAAGCTCCTTTAAACTGATTCCTAATCTCACTTGTTGGAATATTTGGTTAAGCAGAAACAAGGCCAAATTTGATCAAATTAAAATGTCTCATTTTAAAATTATCAAACAGATGCATGATGCCATTCAAGTAAACTGCATTCCTTCTAAGGTTAGAAATACTAGACCTGTGCCTATTCAGTGCAGACTTCCTCCAAAAGGTGTCTTGAAATTGAATGTTGATGGAAGCTCTCTTGGTAACCCTGGGCTTAGTGGAGGAAGTGGTCTTCTGAGAAATGATCAAGGGCAGCTTTTATGGTGTTTTCATGAGCATTTTGGGGAATATTACAGTTTGGAAGCGGAGGCTGTTGCTCTTTTAAGGGGTCTCAATCAATTGCAGGACTTAAGAGGCTATGAAGTGATTTTAGAATCGGATTCAAAAATTCTAATTGAAGTTATTTTAAACAGATGCAAGTGCCCTTGGAGAATCAAATGGATGGTTGGCAAAATTGTTCTTTTATCTTCAGAGCTTAATCGTACATTCTGTCATGTTTATAGGGAGGCCAATGGGGCAGCTGATTTTTTGTGTAAAAGAGGAAGTGATCAAAAGGTTTCTTTTTTCTCTCATCGGGTGGAATCTCTTCCAAAGGAGTTCAAAGGGATTCTTAAGATAGATAGATTTAATATCCCATCTTTCAAATTTCTTTAGTAGTTTTATAAGGGCTCTAGCATAAAGGGCCATATTTATTGCAGTTGATCTTGTAAGTTCTTTGGATTTCCATTGTATTTCAATAAAATTTCATCATTAATATAAAAAATATAAATAAATAAACACCTTAGGTTTATACTCAATTAGTATGTACTTGTATTCCACGTGATAAAAGAAAAAGGCTCATCTATGCCTACCATAGTGTCACCAGGATGCCCATACGCCGCATATCACATATGCACGACATAAACATCACATATGGATGACACATATACATCCAAAATGAACCAAAGATACCATTCACATTTATAAGGCAAAAATATACTCGAATATCCTGCTGACCGTGATTGAGTTCTTCTTGAGATTGTCCCACTTATTTTACTAGTAGTGTAAAAATTACTAAATGCTCTCATCATTGCACTACTTAGCCCCGCTAGACTTAACTCATATAATATAACGTCGCCCAATGCGTTATATCTCCACACATTTATAATGTATTTACAAAATATCCTAGAGACCAAACGTGCCTCAACTCCCGACACTTGCTAAATTTCATACATGGGACGTCTCATAAGAGAATCTAAATATGGAACCCTCCCGATACTACATAGCTTAGTCGGTTATTGAGATCCGTTGGTCCAAGACTAAACACAAAACAATACACTGACCATATAATTTTCAACTTGTGATAATTTCAACAAAAGACTCATCACTTCCAAAAGTTACATTAAGCCCCGTTAAATTAATCGATCCAACAATGCCAATAACATCATGTTCCTTTTCATGCATATGATAGGACACCCTCTATCCGTCCTCAAATCTAATAGAGCGATTAATCACTCCTAAACCTCTAAAGATCTACCCATCCCAATAAAATCCACTATCGCCCATTTTTAATGACAATGTCACTATTATAACACTATTCATGATAATTCACATCTTCAGGTAACCGAAGCCATCTCTAGCCATAAATCTCTCAAAGCAGCCCAAAACTTTTTCAACACAAATTCTTTTCATTATGCATATCCTTACCTACTAAACTAAATCCATCCCCGGATAACCATCGTATTTACTCGTCCTTTAAAGTATGCAATCATTAGAATCTTGTGACACCCCGACTAATTAAATACCGGGTAGCTACACCTTTATTGAATTAATACAAAATGCCAAGTTGGTCCAGTTAATAGCATCACTGTCGAAAACATTTTTAATGATTACTAACCACCTAGTATTTAAAAAGTGAGTTGCCAAATTTTAAGTTAACTTTGATTAACATGCAATAAAAGGAATAATGATAGAATAACAACATTCACCATCACGAAAGAATAGAATAATCAACGACATAAAAATAAGTCCGGAGGAAAAACTCCTCACAACAATCCCACAACTGAACTAAATAAAACAAGTCTGAATCCTGAATAAATTACATGACAAAAGTCTGAATAACTGGAATAAATGCAATGTCTCTAAAAGAAATGGGCGACATGCCCTACAACTGATAAATGCTGATTATGGAGTCAAGATAGATGAAGCGTCTACAAGCAAAGTCCTGTAACTTCCACAAACAGCTACAGCTCATCACCTGAATGAAAATCCTAAGCATGGTGTCCTTGTGGCTGGGCACCTAAAATGGTTTTTACAAAAATAGATTTGAAAGAAAATGGGTCAGAGCCCGAAAGTGGAAATCATTTTAAAAACAACAAGTGTTTTAATAACATTAAAACATTAAATGCAAAATACATGTTAGGACGTGCACTCACATGAAATTCTCACCTCTCGACTACCTGTGCACTCCTAACGTACCGTACCCATCTAAATAACATACATATCTAACCAAACCGTAATACGTTCTACCCCTTACTACTCGATTCCCATATTACCTTCTAGCGTTATCAATTAAATCGAGGGCTTTACTTAAACTCAGATTCTCAATTAGTAATACAATTCACTATCGGTTAACCCGTTATGTCTTCTCAAAACATTACCATAATCATTTACACAATACCAACATGAAAGTTCCCATTAATTAAGTGTATATTATTCACGTCATAAATATAAAATACAAGCACCCGAGACTAAGCTGCAGTGCACACATACTCTGCTATCCATCCCGGTACATCACGTACATAAGGATCACGCATTCCGAATCTCTCAGGAATCATTCTCAGATAACAACATCACAAACAATGGAGGCGAACACAGTCACATCACATGGGTCATGCAAATACCTACGCTCCCACGATCAGCAGACTTATTAACATCCCAATAAGTCCTTCTCTGACCTATGTTCATCGAGGTACCAGTCTAAATCCGGGCAACACAAGGATTAGAGGGCCCTAAGCGAACGTAAACCTCCCGTGATAGCAAGTATGGTAGGTATGTCATACACATA
This sequence comes from Sambucus nigra, assembly GCA_949130495.1. Lineage (NCBI taxonomy): Eukaryota > Viridiplantae > Streptophyta > Magnoliopsida > Dipsacales > Adoxaceae > Sambucus > Sambucus nigra. Next base: position 212,384,849 of record OX422214.1, on the reverse strand, counting down.
AAATCATATACATATACTAAGTATGCACACATCTTAGTAAATCACCACAATATATTTGTGGTACACTTCTTATTCTCGTACCGACATACAATGCTACACAATTTATATGTTCCCGGTTAATATAATTATTTAGGCCGCCAATAGTTCTCGCATCGTAATAGACACTCACGACCTAATTCATAATTTCCCTTAGGTTCAAACTACACTTCTAGGTTTTACTCCTCATTATATCCCAAATATCCCAAATATAACATTTAATCATGAAGGAAGTGTTGTCTCTACATATAAACAAGGTTACGGGACACACCAAATCAAAACAGGCTAAAAAGCCTAAACTGTCAACTCGTTAGAAGTCTCGTTCGAACGAGAGTTCGTTCGAATGAAGTGGGCCTTCTAATGAGATCTCGTTCGAACGAAAGTCATCGAATGAACATCCTTCTCATTATAAGTCAAACTGTCAACTCGTTAGAAGCTCGTTCGAACGACCTGGGCAGGTCTTCTAACGAGAGGCCAGTTTCGAGCCCAGATTTCCTATTTTCATTTTTCCAACTTTTCTTCACCTCAAATATCATCTAAACCTCAATCCAACAATAGTTCATGGGTTCTAATAATTCCTAAACATACTTAGGTCATATACTAACGTATTTTGTGGGATTAATTCATCCTAAATCTCATCCACATATCAAATCTCTACATCTTTTTCCCCAAACTCAAGAACATGAACCCTAGAAATTAAATTCATCCATAGACATAAATAAATCCGTTTTTATGGTATAAAAGATGTATTTTTCTCTGACTAATCATCCTAACATTGTTCTACAGGCAATCTCCTCATAAAATTATAAATCTCTACATCCAATTCAATGGGTTTTTATCATTCTCCAAGAACAATGAAATTTTATAAATTTCCTACGCATGGAAGAAGCATTCTTTGCAAAATATGTAATTAAACCACTTGCCTTATGTCTATCTCTGATTTTGATGTCGAATTGCTGAAGTGTTCTCTCTCTCTCTCTACAGAATTCTCCTCTCTTCTCTCTCTCTACAAGCCTTCTTCTCCAAAGTGACAATGGTGGCTAGGGTTTGCCTGAGGAACTCTTTGGAACTAATTTCAATAACCTCCGTAGCCCCTTAGGTTATTAGTGGGTTTAGTGGGTAATTGCCAAATCATATATTAATTCCTAATTTTCGTGGGTTTTAATTCCCAAAAATCCAAAATTACCAAACTACCCTTATACGTTGCCGGTATGGCCTAAAAATGCCCCGGGACCCAAACTAAACCCCCGGCTAGTGTTTTCTGACTATTTCGACCCTTCCAGACGCGTTGGCACACTCAAAATGACCATACGGTTAATAGAAATAAAATTCACTTTTATAATTAAAATAATTATATTCCTGACGCGACTGTCACACGCGGCTCAACAAAATTTCCAAATTGCCGTATTTCAATCTCACGACAAGTTTCATAATTCAATATTCATATATAGTCATATATACACATTATAATCAAATACCAACTCGCATCTCATTAGTATTTTAATACGAATTAATTTCCAATTAATACACATTTAATTTAATTAATCCCATAAATAAATATCATAAAAATACGGGGTATTACATACTTCCCCCCTAATAACAGAATTTCGTCCCGAAATTCGGAACTAGAAAGTATCTGGTAAGAAAAACTCTGGATAACGTTCGCGCATCTCATCCTCGCGCTCCCATGTGGACTCCTCGACATTATGATGTCGCCACTGAACACGCACTAACGAAACTATCTTTGACCGCAGTTTTCGCTCACTTCGGTCCAAAATAGCAATCGACCCCTCCTCGTAGAAGCTATCAGGCTGGAGATCGATGTCCTCCAAGGAAATGTGAGAATGAGCCAAATCGTCTCTAAGATATTTCCTTAGCGAGGAAATATGAAACACATCGTGAATCCGATGCAAATGCTCCGGTAGCCCAAGCCTATACGCAACCGGTCCAATCCGCTCAATAATAGGAAATGGTCCCACATATCTCGGTGCCAACTTACCTTTCTTCCCGAAACGCATAATCCCCTTCACAGGAGATACTCTGAGCAAAACCTGGTCCCCCACTTGGAACTCCCTGAAGAACCTCTTCGCATCAGCATAGCTCTTCTGTCGATCCTGAGCTACCCGAATGCGACTCCGAATCAATTCTATCCTCGCCGAAGTATCCTGAATCATTTCCGGCCCAAGTAGTTTGTTGTCCCCCACCTCCAACCAATGTGCTGGGGAACGACAAGGTCTACCGTACAACGCCTCAAATGGAGCCGTGCCAATGGTGAACTGGTAGGAGTTGTTGTAAGCAAACTCCACCAGTGGAAGATACTGCTCCCATCCACCCCCGAAATCAATGATGCACATACGCAACATGTCCTCCAACATCTGGTTTGTACGCTCGGTCTGCCCATCAGTCTGCGGGTGATACGCCGTACTCAACCACAATTCCGTGCCCATTGCCTCCTGAAAACTTTCCCAAAACCGTGAAACAAATATCTTGTCTCTGTCAGACACGATATTTAGGGGCACACCGTGAAGTCTCACTATCTCTGAAATAAAGAGCTGGGCATACTGTCCCGTAGTGTAGTCTGTCCTTACGGGTAGAAAATGAGCGACTTTGGTCAACCTGTCCATAATTACGCAATTGGAGTCGTGAGCTCTCTGTGACGTAGGCAACCCCGTGATAAAATCCATGGATATGCTCTCACACATCCACATCGGAACCTCCAATGGCTGTAGAAGTCCTTCCGGTCTCTGATGATCCACTTTTACTAGCTGACAAGTGGCGCATTTAGAGACAAACACGGCAATATCTCTCTTCATCCCGCTCCACCAATACTGTCGTCTCATGTCTTGGTACATTTTGTCCCCACCGGGATGTACCGCGAACCGTGAGCTGTGCGACTCTGTCATCACCTCGTGCCGCAATTCCTCCCCTTCTGGAACTACCAATCTCCCATTGAAGCGTAATCCCCCATCTGAGCTAACGGTATAGGACTCAGCTCCCTCTGCTAATAATCGAACTATCTTCTCCTGACAGAACGAGTCATCTGCTTGTGCCTTTACCACTCTCGTGACAATCTGTGGTGTAACAGTCATCACCGACATGAATGATTGGGCCACTGCATCCTGGTGTCCCAACTCCTTCCACTTTGCCTTCCACACCCCTGCCACTTCATCTACTGGACTACGACTCAACGTGTCTGCTACCACGTTAGCCTTCCCCGGGTGGTATTGGATATCGAACTGATAATCCTTCACGAACTCAAGCCACCTCCGTTGCCGCATATTCAACTCCTTCTGCGTGAACATGTACTGTAGGGACTTGTGGTCCGTGAAGAATCGAAACTTCTCCCCCAAAAGGTAATGTCTCCAAACCCGAAGGGTAAATACAACTGCCACCAACTCCAATTCATGAGTGGGGTAATTCTTCTCATGAGGCTTTAGCTTACGGGAAGCATAAGATATGGCCTGACTCTCCTGCTGCAATACACCTCCCAGTCCTTGTAAGGACGCATCGGTGAAGACTAGATACTCAACTCCCGATCTCGGCAATGCTAACACAGGTGCTGAGGTCAACTTATCCTTCAACTCATCGAATGCCAACTGACAGGCATCACTCCAGATGAATGGCACACCCTTACGAGTCAGATGTGTCAAAGGACCCGCTATCTTCGAAAATCCCCGAATGAACCTCCTGTAGTATCCTGCTAGGCCCAAGAAACTATGGATCTCAGTCGGTGTCGTGGGCTGTCCCCACTCCCTCACCGCGGATACCTTCCCCAGATCAACAGATATTCCCCGGTCGGAAATAATGTGTCCCAAAAACTGAACCTCCTTCAGCCAAAACCCGCACTTCTCGTACTTTGCATACAACTCGTTCTGACGTAGCGTCTGCAAAACCTGTCTCAAATGTTCGGCGTGCTCCTCCTCTGTCTGGGAGTAAACCAGAATATCATCAATGAAGACAATGACGAACTAATCAAGGAACTCTCTGAACACCCTATTCATCAAGTCCATAAACACTGCTGGAGCATTGGTCAAGCCAAAAGGCACAACCCGAAACTCATAACAACCATATCTCGTTAAGAATGCAGTCTTTGAGACATCCTCTTCCCTGATACACAACTGATGGTATCCCGATTGCAAATCAATCTTTGAGAAGAAAGAAGCTCCTTTCAACTGGTTGAATAAGTCATCGATTCGAGGCAACGGATATTTATTCCGTACCGTGACCTTATTCAACTCTCGGTAATCCACACACAATCTCAGTGAACCATCTCTCTTCTTCACGAACAACACAGGGGCACCCCACGGCGAAGTACTCCTCCGTATAAACCCCTGACCCAACAACTGTTCAATCTGATCCCGTAGCTCTCGCATCTCTGCAGGAGCTATACGATACGGTGCGCGTGCTATAGGTCTCGTACCTGGTAATAAGTTTATGACAAAGTCTATCTCTCGATTGGGGGGTAGGCCTGGTATCTCCTGAAACAAATCAGAATACTCCCTGACAACTGGGATCGAATCTAAAAGAATCACAACCTCCTTAGAGGTATCCTCCTCTATGTAGTACAAATGAGCGGTTGAGCCTCCCTCTGGGTGAGGCATCGCCACTACAAACATCTCTTGCCCCGAAATGGCAAAAACAATGCTCCCACCGAAGCAATCAATCATGGCTCTATAGTCTGCGAGCCAATCCATACCGATAATCACATCGTGCACATGCATATCTAATACCAACATGTCTGCAGGTAATACCAGACTACCAATCTCTACCCCCACTCCCCGGCATATAAAGAAAATAAGTGACCCACTCCCCAATGGTGAGTCTACACACGTCACTGTGCTCTCTGCTGTGGCTAACAACCCTAAGGCTTTCGCAAAATGTGTAGCTATAAAATAATGCGTTGCTCCCGTATCAAACAAAACCCGACCCATAGTGCCATGGATAGGAAACATACCCTCAATCGCGGGTGGGGCCTGTGGAGCTGCTGCCTGCTGAAGCTGGTATACTCTCCCATACTGCAGCTGCCCCTGCTGAACTGGGACCTCTGGAATGGGTGGCAATGCTGCCATCTGTGGTGGCGCCGGGAGGGCGGCGGGAAACACCATTCTCTGCGACTCCTGTCGAGCACCCTGTTGCTGCTGCGGGGCCCTGCCCCTATCAGGACAGTCCTGGCGTTTATGGTCAGTCTTGCCACAAACGTAACACTTCCCCGGGAAGTTTCCACCTCCCTATCCCCGCTGCCCCCGGCCCTGGTGGCCGTTACCGTTCCTCCCCAGGCCCTGCTGGCCCTGCTGAAACTGCTGCTGTTGGCCATTATGACCCTGCTGGCCCTGATGGCCGTTCGGACCCTGATGGCCCTGCCGAAAACCTCCCTGTCCGTGCCTGAAATTTCCCGACCGGAACCTCTTATGATCCCCCTGCTGGGAACCCTGGTCACCCTGTCTCTGCCCCTGAACAGATTGTGCCCCGCTGGCACCATTTCCCCCAGTCCTGCCCTGATGGCTGGACTCTCCTGACCTCTTGCTCTCAGCCATGTGAAAGCGATGATCCTGGCAGTGTAACAGTGCAGCGTTAACCACATCAGAATAAGTGGCCAACGAGAGGTTCCCCAATAAGTGCTAACGGATCCTCCAAGTCAACCCGTCTGTAAATTTTTGTATCTTCTTCTCCTCTATCGGTATCTCATGAGAACGATATTCAACAGATTTGTGAATTCGGCCTCATACTTGGCCACAGTCTTACCTTCCTGCCTGAGATTCATCAACTTCCTCCTCATTTCCGTGTGAACAGCTGACGGAAAGTACTTGCGGTCAAACCGCACCCAAAACTCCTGTATAGTGAGAGTATCTCTCTCCTCCACGGTGGTAATAGACTCCCACCACTGCAGTGCAGACCCCACTAGCTTAAAGGTAGCTAGTATCTGCTTCTGGACATCGGTGCACTCATACATCCTCAGGTGCCGCTGAATGTCCTTCCTCCACTGACTCGAAACCACAACATCGGAGCTACCTGCGAACTCCGGTGGATGTGCTTTCTGAAAAGCATCACGTACACGTTCCTAAGCAGACGGTAATGCAAGTGCCGGAACTGGCGCGGCTACTGGAGCCTGAGGTGGTGCCTGCTGAACTACGGCTAGTGCGGTATATACCGTCTGGGCCACAATGGCTGCAACCTCGGCGGCATTCATCGTGCCCTGAACTGGTGCGGGCTGTGGTTCTGGCGTAGCATTCCTGGGAACCCGTTGTGCACGTCGTGGAGGCATCTGAAATAAGAATAAAGTTTATAAGTTCGCAGTTATAAACTTGAAATAGCTGAAGAACGTAGCATATACAAAAGAATACAACAGTCCTAAAATATAGGGCTCTACATCAAAGAAAGCTCAGCGGAAACATAATAAGACGTACAGATCCTAAAGGGCACTAAAACCTGATGCTCTGATACCACCTGTGACACCCCGACTAATTAAATACCGGGTAACTACTCCTTTATTGAATTAATACAAAATGCCAAGTTGGTCCAGTTAATAGCATCACTGTCGAAAACATTTTTAATGATTAATAACCACCTAGTATTTAAAAAGTGAGTTGCCAAATTTTAAGTTAACTCTGATTAACATGCAATAAAAGGAATAATGATAGAATAACAACATTCACCATCACGAAACAATAGAATAATCAACGACATAAAAATAAGTCCGGAGGAAAAACTCCTCACAACAATCCCACAACTGAAATAAATAAAACAAGTCTGAATCCTGAATAAGTTACATGCCAAAAGTCTGAATAACTGGAATAAATGCAATGTCTCTAAAAGAAATGGGCGACATGCCCTACAACTGATAAATGTTGATTATGGAGTCAAGATAGATGAAGCGTCTACAAGCAAATCCTGTAACTTCCACAAATAGCTACAGCTCGTCACCTGAATGAAAATCCTAAGCATGGTGTCCTTGTGGCTGGGCACCTAAAATGGTTTTTACAAAAATAGATTTGAAAGCAAATGGGCCAGAGCCCGAAAGTGGAAATCATTTTAAAAACAGCAAGTGTTTTAATAACATTAAAACATTAAATGCAAAATACATGTTAGGACGTGCACTCACATGAAATTCTCACCTCTCGACTACCTGTGCACTCCTAACGTACCGTACCCATCTAAATAACATACATATCTAACCAAACTGTAATACGTTCTACCCCTTACTACTTGATTCCCATATTACCTTCTAGCGTTATCAATTAAATAGAGGGCTTTACTTAAACTCAGATTCTCAATTAGTAATACAATTCACTATCGGTTAACCCATTATGTCTTCTCAAAACATTACCATAATCATTTACACAATACCAACATGAAAGTTCCCATTAATTAAGTGTATATTATTCACGTCATAAATATACAATACAAGCACCCGAGACTAAGCTGCGGTGCACACATACTCTGCTATCCATCACGGTACATCACGTACATAAGGATCACGCATTCCGAATCTCTCAGGAATCGTTCTCAGATAACAACATCACAAACAATGGAGCCGAACACAGTCACATCACATGGGTCACGCACATACCTACGCTCCCATGATCAACAGACTTATTAATATCCCAATAAGTCCTTCTCTGACCTATGTTCATCGAGGTACCAGTCTAAATCCGGGCAACACAAGGATTAGAGGGCCCTAAGCGAACGTAAACCTCCCGTGATAGCAAGTATGGTAGGTATGTCATACACATAAAATCATATACATATACTAAGTATGCACACATCTTAGTAAATCACCACAATATATTTGTGGTACACTTCTTATTCTCGTACCGACATACAATGCTACACAATTTATATGTTCCCAGTTAATATAATTATTTAGGCCGCCAATAGTTCTCGCATCGTAATAGACACTCACGACCTAATTCATAATTTCCCTTAGGTTCAAACTACACTTCTAGGTTTTACTCCTCATTATATCCCAAATATCCCAAATATAACATTTAATCATCAAGGAAGTGTTGTCTCTACATATAAACAAGGTTACGGGACACACCAAATCAAAACAGGCTAAAAAGCCTAAACTGTCAACTCGTTAGAAGTCTCGTTCGAACGAGGCTGTTCGAACGAGAGTTCGTTCGAACGAAGTGGGCCTTCTAACGAGATCTCTTTCGAACGAAAGTCATCGAATGAACATCCTTCTCATTATAAGTCAAACTGTCAACTCGTTAGAAGCTCGTTCGAACGACCTGGGCGGGTCTTCTAACGAGAGTCCAGTTTCGAGCCCAGATTTCCTATTTTCATTTTTCCAACTTTTCTTCACCTCAAATCTCATCTAAACCTCAATCCAACAATAGTTCATGGGTTCTAATAGTTCCTAAACATACTTAGGTCATATACTAACGTATTTTGTGGGATTAATTCATCCTAAATCTCATCCACATATCAAATCTCTACATCTTTTTCCCCAAACTCAAGAACATGAACCCTAGAAATTAAATTCATCCATAGACATAAATAAATCCATTTTTATGGTATAAAAGATGTATTTTTCTCTGACTAATCATCCTAACATTGTTCTACATGCAATCTCCTCATAAAATTATAAATCTCTACATCCAATTCAATGGGTTTTTATCATTCTCCAAGAACAATGAAATTTTATAAATTTCCTACGCATGGAAGAAGAATTCTTTGCAAAATATGTAATTAAACCACTTGCCTTATGTATATCTCTGATTTTGATGTCGAATTGCTGAAGTGTTCTCTCTCTCTCTCTGCAGAATTCTCCTCTCTTCTCTCTCTCTACAAGCCTTCTTCTCCAAAGTGACAATGGTGGCTAGGGTTTGCCTTAGGAACTCTTTTGGAACTAATTTCAATAACCTCCATAGCCCCTTAGGTTATTAATGGGTTTAGTGGGTAATTGCAAAATCAGATATTAATTCCTAATTTTCGTGGGTTTTAATTCCCAAAAATCCAAAATTACCAAACTACCCTTATACGTTGCCGGTATGGCCTAAAAATGCCCCGGGACCCAAACTAAACCCCCGGCTAGTGTTTTCTGACTATTTCGACCCTTCCGGACACGTTGGTGCACTCAAAACGACCATACGGTTAATAGAAATAAAATTCACTTTTATAATTAAAATAATTATATTCCTGACGCGACTGTCACACGCGTCTCAACAAAATTTCCAAATTGCCGTATTTCAATCTCACGACAAGTTTCATAATTCAATATTCATATATAGTCATATATACACATTATAATCAAATACCAACTCGCATCTCATTAGTATTTTAATCCGGATTAATTTCCAATTAATACACATTTAATTTAATTAATCCCATAAATAAATATCATAAAAATACGGGGTATTACATACTTCCCCCCTAATAACAGAATTTCGTCCCGAAATTCAGAACTAGAAAGTACCTGGTAAGAAAAACTCTGGATAACGTTCACGCATCTCATCCTCGCGCTCCCATGTGGACTCCTCGACATTATGATGTCGCCACTGAACACGCACTATCAGAACTATTTTTGACCGCAGTTTCCGCACACTTCGGTCCAAAATAGCAATCGACCCCTCCTCGTAGGAGCTATCAGGCTGGAGATCGATGTACTCCAAGGCAATGTGAGAATGAGCCAAATCGTCTCTAAGATATTTTCTTAGCGAGGAAATATGAAACACATCGTGAATCCTATGCAAATGCTCCGGTAGCCCAAGCCTATACGCAACCGGTCCAATCCGCTCAATAATAGGAAATGGTCCCACATATCTCGGTGCCAACTTCCCTTTCTTCCCGAAATGAATAATCCACTTCATAGGAGATACTCTGAGCAAAACCTGGTCCCCCACTTGGAACTCCCTGAAGAACCTCTTCGCATCAGCATAGCTCTTCTGTCGATCCTGAGCTACCCGAATGCCACTCCGAATCAATTCTATCCTCGTCGAAGTATCCTGAATCACTTCCGGCCCAAGTAGTTTGTTGTCCCACACCTCCAACCAACGTGCTGGGGAACGACAAGGTCTACCGTACAACGCCTCAAATGGAGCCATGCCAATGGTGAACTGGTAGGAGTTGTAGTAAGCAAACTCCACCAGTGGAAGATACTGCTCCCATCCACCCCCGAAATCAATGATGCACATACGCAACATGTCCTCCAACATCTGGTTTGTACGCTCGGTCTGCCCATCGGTCTGCGGGTGATACGCCGTACTCAACCGTAATTCCGTGCCCATGGCCTCCTGAAAACTTTCCCAAAATCGTGAAACAAATATCTTGTCTCTGTCAGACATGATATTTAGGGGCACACCGTGAAGTCTCACTATCTCTGAAATATAGAGCTGGGAATACTGTCCCATAGTGTATTCTGTCCTTACGGGTAGAAAATGAGCGACTTTGGTCAACCTGTCCACAATTACCCAAATGGAGTCGTGACCTCTCTGTGACGTAGGCAACCCCGTGATAAAATCCATGGATATGCTCTCCCACATCCACATCGGAACCTCCAATGGTTGTAGAAGTCCTGCCGATCTCTGATGATTCACTTTTACTAGCTGACAAGTGGCGCATTTAGAGACAAACACGGCAATATCTCTCTTCATCCCGCTCCACCAATACTGTCGTCTCATGTCTTGGTACATTTTGTCCCCACCGAGATTTACCGCGAACCGTGAGCTGTGCGAATCTGTCATCACCTCGTGCCGTAATTCCTCCCCTTCCGGAACTACCAATCTCCCATTGAAGCGTAATCCCCCGTCTGAGCTAACGGTATAGGACTCAGCTCCCTCTGCTAATAAACGAACTATCTGCTCCTGACAGAACGAGTCATCTGCTTGTGCCTTTACCACTCTCGTGACAATCTGTGGTGTAACAGTCATCACCGACATGAATGATCGGGCCACTGCATCCTGGTATCCCAACTCCTTCCACTTTTCCTTCCACACCCCTGCCACTTCATCTACTGGCCTACGGCTCAACGCGTCTGCTACCACGTTAGCCTTCCCCGGGTGGTATTGGATATCGAACTGATAATCCTTCATGAACTCAATCCACCTCCGTTGCCGCATATTCAACTCCTTCTGCGTGAACAGGTAGTGTAGGGACTTGTGGTCCGTGAAGAATCGAAACTTCTCCCCCAAAAGGTAATGTCTCCAAACCCGAAGGGAAAATACAACTGCCACCAACTCCAAGTCATGAGTGGGGTAATTCTTCTCATGAGGCTTTAGCTTACGGGAAGCATAAGCTATGGCCTGACTCTCCTGCTACAATACACCTCCCAGTCCTTATAAGGACGCATCGGTGTAGACTAGATACTCAACTCCCGGTCTCGGCAATGCTAACACAGGTGCTAAGGTCAACTTATCCTTCAACTCATCGAATTCCAACTGAAAGGCATCACTCCAGATAAATGGCACACCCTTACTAGTCAGATGTGTCAAAGGACCCGCTATCTTCAAAAATCCCCGAATGAACCTCCTGTAGTATCCTGCTAGGCCCAAGAAACTACGGATCTCAGTCGGTGTCGTGGGCTGTCCCCACTCCCTCACCGCGGATACCTTCCCCGGATCAACAGATATTCCCCGGTCGGAAATAATGTGTCCCAAAAATTGGACCTGCTTCAGCCAAAACCCGCACTTCTCGTACTTTGCATACAACTCGTTCTGACGTAGCGTCTGCAAAACCTGTCTCAAATGTTCGGCGTGCTCCTCCTCTGTCTGGGAGTAAACCAGAATATCATCAATGAAGACAATGACGAACTGATCAAGGAACTCTCTGAACACCCTATTCATCAAGTCCATAAACACTGCTGGATCATTGGTCAAGCCAAAAGGCATAACCCGAAACTCAGAAGAACCATATCTCATTAAGAATGCTGTCTTTGAGACATCCTCTTCCCTGATACGCAACTGATGGTATCCCGATCGCAAATCAATCTTTGAGAAGAAAGAAGCTCCTCTCAACTGGTTGAATAAGTCATCGATTCGAGGCAACGGATATTTATTCTGTATCGTGACCTTATTTAACTCTCGGTAATCCACACACAATCTCAGTGAACCATCTCTCTTCTTCACGAACAACACAGGGGCACCCCACGGCGAAGTACTCCTCCGTATAAACCCCTGACCCAACAACTGTTCAATCTGATCCCGTGGCTCTCGCATCTCTACCGGAGCCATACGGTACGGTGCGCGTGCTATAGGTCTCGTACCTGGTAATAAGTTTATGACAAAGCCTATCTCTCGACAGGGGGGTAGGCCTGGTATCTCCTGAAACACATCAGAATACTCCCTGACAACTGGGATCGAATCTAAAGGAATCACAACCTCCTTAGAGGTATCCTCCTCTATGTAGTACAAATGAGCGGTTGAGCCTCCCTCTGGGTGAGGCATCGCCACTACAAACATCTCTTGCCCCGAAATGGCAAAAACAATGCTCCCACCGAAGCAATCAATCATGGCTCTATAGTCTGCGAGCCAATCCATACCGATAATCACATCGTGCACATGCATATCTAATACCAACATGTCTGCAGGTAATACCAGACTACCAATCTCTACCCCCACTCCCCGGCATATATAGAAAATAAGTGACCCACTCCCCAATGGTGAGTCTACACATGTCACTGTGCTCTCTGCTGTGGCTAACAACCCTAAGGCTTTCACAAAATGTGTAGCTATAAAATAATGCGTTGCTCCCGTATCAAACAAAACCCGACCCATAGTGCCATGGATAGGAAACATACCCTCAATCGCGGGTGGGGCCTGTGGAGCTGCTGCCTGCTGAAGCTGGTATACTCTCCCATACTGCAGCTGCCCCTACTGAACTAGGACCGCTGGAATGGGTGGCAATGCTGCCATCTGTGGTGGCGCCGGGAGGGCGGCGGGAAACACGGGTCTCTGCGGCTCCTGTCGAGCACCCTGCTGCTGCTGCGGGGCCCTGCCCCTATCAGGACAGTCCTGGCATTTATGGCCAGTCTTGCCACAAACGTAACACTTCCCCGGGAAGTTTCCCCCTCTCTGTCCCTGCTGCCCCCGGCCCTGGTGGCCGTTACCGTTCCTCCCCTGGCCCTGCTAAAACTGCTGTTGTTGGCCATTATGACCCTGCTGGCCCGGATGGTCGTTCGGACCCTGATGGCCCTACCGGAAACCTCCTTGTCCGTGCCTGAAATTTCCCGACCTGAACCTCTTGTGATCCCCCTGCTGGGAACCCTTGTCACCCTGTCTCTGCCCCTGAACAGATTGTGCCCCACTGGCACCATTTCCCCCAGTCCTGCCCTGATGGCTGGACTCTCCTGACCTCTTGCTCTCAGCCATGTGAAAGCGATGATCCTGGCAGTATAACAGTGCAGCGTTAACCACATCAGAATAAGTGGCCAACGAGAGGTTCCCCAATAAGTGCTGACGGATCCTCCAAGTCAACCCGTCTGTAAATTTCTGTATCTTCTTCTCCTCTGTCGGTATCTCATCCAGAACGATATTCAACAGATTTGTGAATTCGGCCTAATACTCGGCCACAGTCTTACCTTCCTGCCTGAGATTCATCAACTTCCTCCTCATTTCCGTGTGAACAGCTGACGGAAAGTACTTGCGGTCAAACCGCACCCAAAACTCCTGTATAGTGAGAGTATCTCTCTCCTCCATGGTGGTAATAGACTCCCACCACTGCAGTGCAGACCCCACTATCTTAAAGGTAGCTAGTATCTGCTTCTGGACGTCGGTGCACTCATACATCCTCAGGTGCCGCTGAATGTCCTTCCTCCACTGACTCGAAACCACAACATCGGAGCTACCTGCGAACTCCGATGGATGTGCTTTCTGAAAAGCATCACGTACACATTCCTAAGCAGACGGGAATGTAAGTGCCGGAACTGGCACGGCTACTAGCGCCTGAGGTGGTGCCTGCTGAACTACGGATAGTGCGGTATTTACCGTCTGGGCCATAATGGCTGCAACCTCGGCGGCATTCATCGTGCCCTGAACTGGTGCGGGCTGTGGTTCTGGCGTAGCATTCCTGGGAACCCGTTGTGCACGTCGTGGAGGCATCTGAAATAAGAATAAAGTTTATAAGTTCGCAGTTATAAACTTGAAATAGCTGAAGAACGTAGCACATACAAAAGAATACAACAGTCCTAAAATATAGGGCTCTACATCAAAGAAAGCTCAGCGGAAACATAATAAGCCGTACAGATCCTAAAGGGCACTAGAACCTGATGCTCTGATACCACCTGTGACACCCCGACTAATTAAATACCGGGTAGCTACTCCTTTATTGAATTAATACAAAATGCCAAGTTGGTCCAGTTAATAGCATCACTGTCGAAAACATTTTTAATGATTACTAACCACCTAGTATTTAAAAAGTGAGCTGCCAAATTTTAAGTTAACTCTGATTAACATGCAATAAAAGTAATAATGATAGAATAACAACATTCACCATCACGAAATAATAGAATAATCAACGACATAAAAATAAGTCCGGAGGAAAAACTCCTCACAACAATCCCACAACTGAACTAAATAAAACAAGTCTGAATCCTGAATAAATTACATGCCAAAAGTCTGAATAACTGGAATAAATGCAATGTCTCTAAAAGAAATGGGCGACATGCCCTACAACTGATAAATGCTGATTATGGAGTCAAGATAGATGAAGCGCCTACAAGCAAAGTCCTGTAACTTCCAAAAACAGCTACAGCTCGTCACCTGAATGAAAATCCTAAGCATGGTGTCCTTGTGGCTGGGCACCTAAAATGGTTTTTACAAAAATAGATTTGAAAGCAAATGGGCCAGAGCCCGAAAGTGGAAATCATTTTAAAAACAGCAAGTGTTTTAATAACATTAAAACATTAAATGCAAAATACATGTTAGGACGTGCACTCACATGAAATTCTCACCTCTCGACTACCTGTGCACTCCTAACGTACCGTACCCATCAAAATAACATACATATCTAACCAAACAGTAATACATTCTACCCCTTACTACTCGATTCCCATATTACCTTCTAGCGTTATCAATTAAATAGAGGGCTTTACTTAAACTCAGATTCTCAATTAGTAATACAATTCACTATCGGTTAACCCGTTATGTCTTCTCAAAACATTACCATAATCATTTACACAATACCAACATGAAAGTTCCCATTAATTAAGTGTATTTTATTCACCTCATAAATATACAATACAAGCACCCGAGACTAAGCTGCGGTGCACACATACTCTGCTATCCATCACGGTACATCACGTACATAAGGATCACGCATTCCGAATCTCTCAGGAATCGTTCTCAGATAACAACATCACAAACAATGGAGCCGAACACAGTCACATCACATGGGTCACGCACATACCTACGCTCCCACGATCAGCAGACTTATTAACATCCCAATAAGTCCTTCTCTGACCTATGTTCATCGAGGTACCAGTCTAAATCCAAGCAACACAAGGATTAGAGGGCCCTAAGCGAAAGTAAACCTCCCGTGATAGCAAGTATGGTAGGTATGTCATACACATAAAATCATATACATATACTAAGTATGCACACATCTTAGTAAATCACCATAATATATTTGTGGTACACTTCTTATTCTCGTACCGACATACAATGCTACACAATTTATATGCTCCCGGTTAATATAATTATTTAGGCCGCCAATAGTTCTCGCATCGTAATAGACACTCACGACCTAATTCATAATTTCCCTTAGGTTCAAACTACACTTCTAGGTTTTACTCCTCATTATATCCCAAATATCCCAAATATAACATTTAATCATCAAGGAAGTGTTGTCTCTACATATAAACAAGGTTAAGGGACACACGAAATCAAAACAGGCTAAAAAGCCTAAACTGTCAACTCGTTAGAAGTCTCGTTCGAACGAGGCTGTTCGAACGAGAGTTCGTTCGAACGAAATGGGCCTTCTAACGAGATCTCGTTCGAACGAAAGTCATTGAACGAACATCCTTCTCATTAGAAGTCAAACTGTCAACTCGTTAGAAGCTCGTTCGAACGAGCTCGTTCGAACGACCTGGGCAGGTCTTCTAACGAGAGGCCAATTTCGAGCCCAGATTTCCTATTTTCGTTTTTCCAACTTTTCTTCACTTCAAATCTCATCTAAACCTCAATCCAACAATAGTTCATGGGTTCTAATCATTCCTAAACATACTTAGGTCATATACTAACGTATTTTGTGGGATTAATTCATTCTAAATCTCATCCACATATCAAATCTCTACATCTTTTTCCCCAAACTCAAGAACATGAACCCTAGAAATTAAATTCATCCATAGACATAAATAAATCCGTTTTTATGGTATAAAAGATGTATTTTTCTCTGACTAATCATCCTAACATTGTTCTACATGCAATCTCCTCATAAAATTATAAATCTCTACATCCAATTCAATGGGTTTTTATCATTCTCCAAGAACAATGAAATTTTATAAATTTCCTACGCATGGAAGAAGCATTCTTTACAAAATATGTAATTAAACCACTTGCCTTATGTATATCTCTGATTTTGATGTCGAATTGCTGAAGTGTTCTCTCTCTCTCTGCAGAATTCTCCTCTCTTCTCTCTCTGTACAAGCCTTCTTCTCTAAAGTGACAATGGTGGCTAGGGTTTGCCTTAGGAACTCTTTTGGAACTAATTTCAATAACCTCCGTAGCCCCTTAGGTTATTAGTGGGTTTAGTGGGTAATTGCCAAATCATATATTAATTCCTAATTTTCGTGGGTTTTAATTCCCAAAAATCCAAAATTACCAGACTACCCTTATACGTTGCCGGTATGGCCTAAAAATGCCCCGGGACCCAAACTAAACCCCCGGCTAGTATTTTCTGACTATTTCGACCCTTCCGGACGCGTTGGCGCACTCAAAATGACCATACGGTTAATAGAAATAAAATTGACTTTTATAATTAAAATAATTATATTCCTGATGCGACTGTCACACGCGTCTCAACAAAATTTCCAAATTGCCGTATTTCAATCTCACGACAAGTTTCATAATTCAATATTCATATATAGTCATATATACACATTATAATCAAATACCAACTCGCATCTCGTTAGTATTTTAATCCGGATTAATTTCCAATTAATACACATTTAATTTAATTAATCTCATAAATAAATATCATAAAAATACGGGGTATTACAAATCTGGCCTATGTGTGTACCCCGAGTCAAAAATTCATTATAACCCTAATTCAAGAAATACGTCAATAACCAATCCTGAAATCTTCACATTGTTGTGCCTACTCTGCATAAGGAAAAACGTTTCAATTCATGCGAAACTCATGGCTATAATCCCAATGACCACATAAACTCTCACTATATAGGATTTATAAAACTCCATCGAACCATCATTGGTCCTACGCTACTATCTCCAAAATTTATATTTTGACACCTGCTTGTCCATAAACCTTATCCATCATTAGTACGTTAACAAAACACATGTCTATGATGCATAAGTCACATCATACTCATAGAAAAACTTCTAATTGAGTCATTGACCTTCATATTTCAAAATCACACGCTGATCCTATTCCTAGGTCCAAAATCTCCCTCATTATTCTCATCGAAATCACGAACGGTTTAACAACACAATGAATCTTTCCTAATATGAGCGAAACACCAATTTTGACGTTCTTAAATTGGAATTAACCGCACCCAAATCTTTCCTCAAAATCTTCCCAATTACTGAGACATCTCAATACGCTTCTCTTTCTTAAGTGCCCCAAATTTCACAGGGTCCTTGTACTAACTCAAGTTTACATTACAGTCCATCTTACCATAATTAGACCCTAAACATGATAATTCCCATAATATTTCTCATAACTTTGATGATCTCCACAATCCAACTTGGTCTTCCACACTTGACTATTAACTCTTACCGGTCCCATAAAATTCAACACAAGCCCTGTAAGTAGCTCGACAATCCATCCCTATGATAACGTCATACTCCGACATATCTAATGTAAATAGGTTTGCCGTCATCTAAGTCTCCCTCCCTATGTAAATCCATATACCTCACCCCATGAATCAATGTAAAGCACTATGTCAAATGCTAATTGATTTATATCGAATACTGCATTTAATTAACCATATGTGGGTTTTTGGATTTTCCGTGGATTTTGTTGCAGTGTTGCGATGTGGGCATTTTGGACATCGACCGGTCGATCGGCGGCTAACTCGTGATCGATCGAGAATTGGATTTTTATTATGGGTTGATACCAGTGTGCCTCTCCCTCTTCCACGGTCGATCGACCTGAGCCCCCGGACGACCGGTCCCCTATTTTCCCTTTTATTCGAGATTACCTGTTACCCACTTTCTATTTTTTTATTTTCTTTTTCCTTTTTCTTTTGTTAGTTAATTAAGAGACTTATCCCCTTTTCTTTTCTCTTTTTCTTTATTTCTTTTTTGGCAACTTAGTATAAATAGACCACTTGGTTTATTTTTGTAGATATCTTGTAATAATAAATCATTTTTCATACATAAGTTTAAATAGGGAAGCTAGGGTTTGGGGAGTGTGCCATTTTCTCCCTCTGAGGGTTTGCTCGTATAGAGGGATTTTTCCATCGAGGTTGTGTTGAACACTATCCTCTATTTTATTTATCAATCCAAATTTCCAATGTTTGTATTTTTATAATTACCGCGTTTTTACTCGCTTTCTAGTTTAGATTTATTGCATTTATTTACATGCTTTTTAGTGTAGCTTTACCAGTTTATTTACCTCATTTTTATCATGCTTTCTAGGTTTAATTAGCCTAGGTTGTGTTGTATTGAACTCACCAAGGGTTGATGTGTTGCATTGTTTTAGTGATAGAGTTTACGGGTTTATTTCGAGTGGGTTGTCTTAGTTATTACGCCTAGGAGATTTGACGGGGTATTTCATGTATGCTCCGTACTTACAACCTTGCGTGCATAATTTTCGTGGTATTTGTTGACACCAAAATCTTATTAGACTGTTATGCGAATTTATGGGGGTGACAACTCTGGGTTTAATTACCTGTCGAAACGAGATGTGGTCTTAATAACTCGTCGACCTATGTAACTATTTTATACTAGTTAACCCGGGGTGAGGGATACCCGACACAACTTATAGTTTTTACTACTTTTGTTAGTCTAGTTTAAATACATGCCTAGTTTAATCTTTTCCTTTTGTTATCTTTTCTTTTTGTTTATTCGTTACCTTTTACACTTTTATTAAGAAGCAATAAACCGAGTAAATTCTAGAAACTAGTCTTAGTGGATTTTTCGATACCCGAACTTGGATGCTATACTCCCTTTTAATGAGTGTAGTCATAAGTTTAGGTTTTTGTTTACAGGCGGTGCCTCGAGAATAAAAATGATCGGCGCACAGGTGACGCTCGCGCCTCAACGAAACCCGCCCTCTATCAAATGGCGCCGTTACCAAGGATGTGTTTGCTTTAAAATTTATTTGATTTATTATTTCGTAATATTTTCTTTCTATTTGTATTTTTTGTAACCTTTTTGCTAGATAGAACATTTGGGCGCTAAGAAACTTTGATTCTCGATCGCGCACCTTCCTTCTCAAATTCTCCATCAACAAACAATTCGGTAACCATGTCCTCTTTTATAGCTTTGTCGATAATTCTAATGTTTCATTTGGGATATGTTCTCGAATCTGGACCAACGAATATTTTATTTGGGATCTGTTCTCGAATCTTGAACCATTAGAATTACTGGTGGATGCCAATGAGTTGGATGAAATTATTTAAAACTTTAAAACCATTTGCCAATGAGGACTCTTTGCCGCCCTTGTTTTCCATGATGGATGCTTTCCCCACGTGTGCACCATCTCCCATTACAACTGAAAAACCTTTGGGACATGAGTCAATTTTTCTTGGACCTCAAATGTGTCTTTCCCCCTTGTTATCCAAATCCCCTATCGTCTGGCCAAAATTTTAAATTGGCGATGGTTCACTTTTTCCACCTCCCACATGCCTTCCGTTGTTCAAATGAAATCCATATCTTCCGGGAGGCATGATGTAAATAGTAGGTTGTAAATAGTTAGCTTCTTATTTTTTCTTTCTTTAGTTTTTTTCTTTGCTTTTTATTTAGTCTAGTGTAATTAGTTAACTTTTTGTTATTTGTTCTTGCTATACTTGGTACTAACTTGTTTTATAGATTCGCTTGGACTTGTGCTTATGGAGATCGCTCCAATTTTGGATATCGTTATTTTCCTCTCTTTGTGTTGTGTTCTTAATGAGCGCATCGAGGACAACGCAACAATTAAGTTAGGGGTTTGGGATATTCTATCCATTTGTTTGTTTAGTCCATGAGTTTGCTTACATTTAGTTACTAAGTATGCTTTTCTTAGAAAAATTTAAAATTTTCAAAAATATTTTCTTTCTTTTTCCCCTTTGTTGGGCATTTTGCCTTTGTTTCCAATGATAAATTTCAATAATTTCCCGATCCAATAGACAACTCAATGATGCATGTTCTCGATTTTAAAAGTTATTAGACTTTAGTTCTCGAATCATTGATATTATGAATAACTTTATGAATTAAACTTTAAACCCATGAGCACATGCACTTTTCTTATTTTATTTATTTGATTTAAGATTTTTATAACTCGATAATCTTTTGTTGCATTGTATATACTTACACCGTGTAAGCTTTGTACCTTTCGTCGTTTGTGAGTGTATACACTATTCTTTCTTCTTTAAAAACGTTAAATTCGTCGGTAATATCTCTATTATTTCATTGATCATTCATTAATTGAGTTCATACTTGAAATGTATTACTTGAGCATGATTTTCAAAGTTTGTTTTGACTTGAGAATTGCGTAAACTTTAGAAAATTATCATAGGCCATCTTTGTTATATCACTCATATTAGCCTTGACCTCACCTTATATGTTTTCCCTTGTCAATACCCTTTGAGCCTAAATATAGCCTTTCGTTTCATAACCCCAATCCTATAACCAACTCCGTATTGGAGTTTTAAGCCATATATATACCTTACATACCTTTGTTTGGAATGTTACTTGGGATTGAATGATGTTCTTGTCTTGTGGTTACAATTTAGGCATGTAAGAGTGAAAAAAGTAATGAAAAAGAAAAGAAAGTGGTGGAAAAGAAAATAAAAAGAAAAAAGCAAAAGAAAAGAAAAGAACACATGAGAAAAAGAGGAAAAGAAAGAGAAAGAGAAATTTTTATATGTTGTGTATATAGTTCTATAAGCTTTGATTGCTCTCCAATTATTATATTTAATGCTTTATTATGGAACTTGTTTTCCATTTTCTTTATTGCCCACATTCTTCCCATTATTTTAAGTTTTCATATTGAACATTTTGAATCCGTACATAGTCCTTTCATTTCATAACCCTAGCCTAACTTACATTACAAGCCTACACAAGTCCTATGTGATCTTAGGGTGTATTTAATTTAAAAGTTGAAATAGTTTTGATAATTTGTGAAAATGCATTTTGCCTCCTTTATTGAGGGATATCTTTTATTGAGATTACAATTTTTCATTTTTTATATAGCGTTCTTCATTTCTGGTACGTGTGCCACCAATTTCCATTTATATTTACTCTTTATACCTGTATGTTCCGTGTGTTAACTCCCTATTTCGAGTGAATTCACTTGATGAGTGTAATGCTCATGAGGATTGAATTTATGCTTGCTTTAATTTTTATCCAATTTATATAAGTTTTGGCCAAATCACACTTTGCATGTGCTCGCTCCCCTCCCACATTTTAAAGTTTTCAATTCTATGAGGTACACTCTATAATGTTAATAATACGGACTTCTATGTGAATTTATTCACTTTGTTAATAACGTGTATGAAATCTTTTTCACTATTGTTGGGCTTGTTGCATGTTGGTTTGGGCATATTTTGAGGAAACCATATGATGTTTGTGGATTTCATCCCTGAAAATCCTAATGAGACGACACTCATCCACTAGGGTAACCTAGGGGTTTAACGGCTTATTGCATATGTTAACTGCAATCGTGTTCCCTACGAAAGTGGCATTTATATTTCGATGCATATATATAAATTGTTTTTTTCTTATAGTTCTTCTTGATTTGAGTTTCATTACTAGGGACTAGCAATGTGTAAGTTAAGGGGTGTGACTCGTATCGAATATTGCATTTAATTACTCTCGAAATTATGTATTTTAGTCCCCTCAGGTACCATAATTGCTATAATTATGCTCATTAATGACAGAACCTATGTTTTATGTGCTAATATGTTATTTGAGGTATTATTGAGCTTTTATAGGTATTACATTGCTAAGTGTGAAGTTTGAGCGCATTATGGTTAAGTTGCATCGTGATTCGCATGTTCGGGAGCATTTTTGTAATTTCACACTTTGGTTTTTTTTCCAAAGTATTCATGAAAGTTGTAGCCCTCGGGCCAAGCTTTGCGTGGACCTAAACGGTGCATAAATCGGAGTTCGAACGAAGGAAACACGGACCTTTAATCGGGGAAGAAATATAAGACTTTATTTATAATTATTTTATTAATATATTAACATTCTATTTAATTCCATATATGTCCTTTTCTCTGGAGCTTCCATAGGCGATTTTCTTTTGGCTCGGGTTTGTGTTTGGGTTTTGGGTTCGTCCCAAATTGACGACTTTTGTCCGAAATTAAAGCTTGGGTCGCGTTTGGAACTAGTTGCAGGTCAATTAGCTCGGATTTTTGGAGTACCCATTTTGGCCATTTCCAAGCTTTGGCCAACAATGGAGGGTTTTGGTTTCTACAAATGGGTCTTGATTTTGACATGGCAAATCCGTAGCAGCTTGCTCACAATTGATTGTGTTGGTCTCGGCTTGGGTCTTTGGTCATATTCAAGCTCTCGGGTAGTACCCATATGTGGGTTTTTGGCTTTGCCATGGGTTTTGTTGCAGTGCTGCGATGTGGGCATTTTTTACATCGACCGGTGGTCAACTCACGGTCGATCGGGAATTGGATCTTAGCCTTGGGTTGAGACCCGTGTGCCTCTCCCTCTGTCGCGATCGACCGTCCTGAGCGCGGTCCCCTATGTTTTCTTTTGTCCGGAATTACCTATTACCCACTTTCAATTTTTTTATTTTATTTTTCCTTTTTCTTTTGTAAGTTAATTAAGAGACTTATCCCCTTTTCTTTTCATTTCCCTTTTTCTTTATTTCTTTTTTGGCAACTTAGTATAAATAGACCACTTGGTTTCTTTTTGTAGACATCTTGTAATAATAAATAATTTTCCATACTTAGGGTTAGAGAGGGAAGCTATGGTTTGGAGAGTTTGGGGAGTGTGCCATTTTCTCCTTCCGAGGGTTTGCTCGTATAGAGGGGTTTCCCCTTCGAGGTTGTGCAGGACACTCCATTTTCTCTATCAATCCAAGTTTCAAATGTTTGTATTTTTTTATTTACCGCGTTTTACTTGCTTTCTAGTTTAGATTTATTGCGTTAATTTACATGCTTTCTAGTGTTGATTTTTCGCCTTATTTACCGCATTTTTATCATGCTTTCTAGGTTTAATTAGCTTAGGTTGTGTTGGATTAAACTCACCAAGGTTTGATGTGTTTCTTTGCTTTGGTGATGGAGTTTACGGGTTTATTTCGAGTGGGTTGACCTAGTTATTACGCCGAGGATATTT
This sequence comes from Sambucus nigra, assembly GCA_949130495.1. Lineage (NCBI taxonomy): Eukaryota > Viridiplantae > Streptophyta > Magnoliopsida > Dipsacales > Adoxaceae > Sambucus > Sambucus nigra. The sequence continues at coordinate 212,361,204 of OX422214.1, read as the reverse complement.
GGCGGGGTATAGCGTGTATGCTCCGTACTTACGACCTAGTGTGCGTAATTTCCAGGGTATTTGTTGACTCCAAAATCTTATTAGACTTTTATGCGAATTTAGGGGTGTGAATACTCTGGGCTTAATTAACTGTCGAAACGAGATGCGGTCTTAATAACTCGTTGACCCATGTAACCATTTTATACTAATTAACTCGGGGTGAGGGATATCCGACGCAACCTATAGTTTTTACTGCTTTTGTTAGTTTAGTTTAAATACATGCCTAGTTTACTATTTTCCTTTTGTTATCTTTTCTTTTTGTTTATTCGTTACCTTTTACAGTTTTATTGGGAATTAATAGACCAAGTAAATTCTAGTAACTCGTCTCTATGGATTTTTTGATACCCGGACTTAGCTGCTATACTCCCTTTTATTGAGTTTCGTCATAAGTGTTTTTGTTTAGAGCCGGTGATCTGAGAATAAAAAATGATCGGCGCGCAGGTGATGCTCGCGCCGCGGTGAAACCCGCCCTCTATCAAATGGCGTCGTTGCTGGGGATGAGTTTGTTTTAGAATTAATTTGATTTAGTATTTCGTAATATTTTTTTTCTATTTGTATTTTTTGCTTACCTCTTTGCTGGATAAAACATTTCAGCGCTAAAAAACTTGGATTCTCGACCGCGCACCTTCCTTCTCAGATTCCATCAACAAAAAATTCGGTAAGCATGTCCTGTTTTATAGCTTTGTCGGTAATTCTAACGTTTCATTTGGGATATGTTCTCGAATCTGGCCCTACGAATGTTTTATTTGGGACATGTTATCGAATCTTGGACCATTAGAATTACCGGTGGATGCCTATGTGTAATAACCCAACTTTTATATATAGTTTGTTTTTACACTCTTATGTTACTTATTATATTATAAATTTTGTATTATTAGATATGTGATATTATTGGCTATCAATATAACAAAACCCATTTTTAATTATGAAGAATCAACTGTCAATTGGATTAAATTGAAGTCTTATGACATATCTTAAGGCAAATAATAAGTTTTGGGGTAGAGAATATAATTTTATGAAACTTTAAGGACTAAAAGAAAAATATGAAATGGGCCATTTTGTAAATAAAATATTTTCAAGGACCTCTAAGAAATATTCAAAATATATAGTGTGAAATTACCAAAATACCCTTTATGTGTGAAAATGACCCTTATACCCTTATCACCTTTCCACCACGTGCTGGTCACTTCCACCTTACACATGTCATCTTTAGAGAGATAGCTAAAACACTTGTCATCATTTGGTGATATTAACAGTGCAAGACCACTCCGGATCGCGACACCTCGGTGTTGAATCACCAATCAAAAAAGCCTAGTCATTAAACATGTGTCAACACCGTAATACTTTTGGAAACCTATAAATAGGGCCGTAAGGTTCATTTGAAACTCACACCAATTCCTTGAGAATTATAGTAAGAAAGAGTAATAGAAAGCTTGGGAAATATCTTAAGAAGGAATTCTATAATTTCGAAGAAAGAATTCATTTCGTAGGTATGATTTTATTTAAATGTTATAATGTATTTTTATAGTTTCAATTTTGTGTTTTATAGCTTTACTTAGTAGTTATGCTGGTAAAATACACTAAGGACTTCACTAATCAAAACTTAAAGTTTAGAAGAAATCCAAGTTGATTTTGTGTAAACTTGTTTGAAATTGTATATACGCTTTTAAAAATGATTTTTAAAAGTAATTTCTCGTTATTATGGAATCCCATTTAAGTAATTCCAAAGTGAGGCCCGGTGAAATTCTGTCTAGACGACATGGTATTTAAGTGGTGCCCCTGTGACCCTCCATCTCTACTGGGAATGAATCCGAAAATGTTCTGTCTAAAGGAGATGGTATTTAAGCGGTGCCCCTGTGACCCTCCATCTCTACTGGGAACCGACTGATTAGTAAGAACTATGAATTGAATCCTTTAATTACGATCAATAAGTTTTAAAAGTTAAGAAAATGGTTTTTAGTAATCCTTTGAAACAAGTTACTATTAAAATACAATATGTAGACTGGACCTTGTTTAGAACATATACTAAAACCTTTATCGTATTTGTTAGATTAACGTGAGATCGAAGACTCATTATCTATAATTTTGACCTCTATTTTAGGTGAGTGCTCTATGCAATTTCTTGCGCATTTTGATTATATTATATTATGCAAACTATGTATATTTTGTGAAATGATTTTATTCTCAAAATGCATTTGATACCGATGATTTCGTCATTTGTTATATGTTTATATCTCTCCATATAAACATCTTATTTGAATTCTGAAATTATTGATTTGGACTATGAAAACTCTCTTACTATATTGGCCTTGACTACCGGGTGGAAATATTTGGGTGGTACCTTCCCAGCTGGTTTATCGCTGGTGTTCCCTAAACAAGGCGTTGTTCCAGAAATCATGATTATCTGTCTGTGATGTTATCAGGTGGAAACATTTGGTAACACAATCTGTCTGGCTATTAGAACGTACTTGGCCACTAAAATAGAATAATTGACATATGCTCAATTGTTTTATCTGATCTGTTCTGAACTTTTTATTCTGAATATATATATATATATATATATATATATATATATATATATATATATATATATATATATATATATATATATATATATATATATATACTAGGGTATGCCCGTGCCTGAAGGCACGTTGATAATCGTAAAATGACAAAAAGAATTCAAAGTACGTGCCTAAAGGCACGAAGAGAATTTCCAATGTAATGAATATGTAAAAAATTTAAGTCATAAAGTTTTTCTTTACACAACAAACGTGTAAAAAAAAATTTAAATGTGGGCAAATTTTTCTTTATTTATAGGACTATCCACATTATTTGAGAAATAAAAACAATACTCGAACAACAAATGTGTGAACACTAATTTACAAATAAAAACGAATTATGTTAATTAGGGTATGCCCCTGCCTCAAGGCACGTCGACAATATCTAAAGTATGTCATCGTAAAATGACAAAAAATTTCAAAGCACGTAATTGCAAAATTGAAAAAATAGTTTATTTTTAAAAAATTTAAAATAGTATATAAAATATCCTTGCAAGCCTTGGGTTTAGAAAACGAATGCCTTGTTTCCCATGTGGGTTTGGAAAGTGAATGACCACATTTAAAATAGTAAAAAAAAAAAAAATCACCATTTTAAAAAAATGATATTTTATAAGTATGTTGCTTGGAGATATTTTGAAGAGCTTAACTATATATATATATATATATATATCCTAGTTTGAGGACCCTGAATGGGGTCCATTTTTTTAAAATAGTAAAAATAATATTTTGGAGTTGATTTTTTTTTTATTATCCTTTTTAAACATTTCAATAGGACCATAAAAAAATAATCAGCACAAAATGATTTTTTTTACTATTTTAAAAAAATCGGTCAAACTTTGTCAGAGTTTAACAGCTTAAAAACTAACACAATTTGATCGATTTTTTTAAAATAGCAAAAAAAATTATTCTGAGCTGATTATTTTTTCATGGTCCTATTGAAATGTGTAAAAGTCACAAAAAAAATCAACACAAAAATATTTTTTACTATTTTAAAAAAATGGATCAGGGTCCTCAAACTGGAAGTCTTCCCTTGATCATTTCCCTATATATATATATATATATATATATATATATATATATATATATATATATATATATATATATTACATTATAAAAGTGTAAACAGTGAAAAAAAATAAAAACGTATCCAACTAAGACTGATATGTATACGTTTTTATTATAAATATGTTTTTATTTATAATAAAAATATATTTGTTATTTGTAATAATATTTATAAATATGTTATAATATTTATAACAACTATTATAAATATGTTATTATTATGAATAAATCTAGGAAGACCCACAAAAAAACTCATTTTGTAAACCCACTTTATTAAAAGCTTATACCTTATTATTGTGAGTCCCGTTAGGACATCAAAATGTACATTAAAAACTTGTACTCATTTTTGTCTTATTCACTAAATTTATCAAATGGATTTTTTTATGAGTCTCCTTAGCTTTACTCTTTTATTATTATTATTACTATTTTCATATAATTTTTTTTATAAATAATTAAGACTGATATGTATATACTTACGGTGACGTTTTTGTTTTGTGCCATTAGCTTTTAATTTATGTCTTGGGCGATGGAAGTCTTTTCAACCATAACAGTTGTTTAGTGCCACACGGAGTCTAGTCTACGACAGTTCACTATTGAACAGACTTTGATTGTCATAATACGGATAAAAAAATTGATAGCTAGAAAGCTATAATAGCTATCAAAGAAACCTAATGCACAGGTCTAATTAATATATGCAGATGTCTTAAAAAACCTATGAAAGAAGCCTAGCAAACAACTACCTAAAGACTAATGGTCAAAATCTAAGGCATACATTTCTTTTCACATCAATACCTTGGGCCCTCGTTGTTTTAAGACCTTCTTTGTGTATGTTACATTAAGATAAATAAATTGCCCTTGTTGTCTTATCATATTATTTTTCATACTTAACAGTAGGTTTCTTCTTGTTGCAAATATTATATATATTTTTAGTATATTTTGGACACGTCAAATTTTCTGTTTCAAGATATTCAGTATGAAAATCAATCTCGAATAAAAAGAAATTTTACGTATCATGAGGTGTTTGGACCAATTTACACGCACCTTGACTAATTTTCATTTGAGGTTCGTGACTTCCGCTGACCAAGAATTAAATAGGGGAGGCAATTTTAAAAACAACACGAAAAAATGACACGAAACGACACAAAATTGACACGAAGTTGTGCCGTGTCGTGATTTTTTTACACGAAGTTGTGTCGTGTCGTGTTGTGTTATCGTATTTTTTAGGCGTAAAATTTAAGAAATTCTGGTTGTCGTGTCGTGTTGTGCCGTATTATTTTTTATTCGGGTTGTGTTCGTGTCAACTAAAAAAAACACGAATTCATGTTCGTATCCGAAAAAACCTTGTCGTGTCGTGTCGTGTCGGCCCAAAACACGACCCGTTGACCCGAAAAAATATTTTCCACCCAAAAAAATTATTTCCATCAATTAAAATGATTTTTAGTTAAAAATATATATATTTCCCGAAAAAAAATATTTTTCACCAATTAAAATGATTTTCAACCCAAAAAATATTATTTTCCACCCCAAAAATATTTTTTCCCACCCAACGAACTAATACTTAAACAAACGTACCCCAAGTAACTAATATTATAAACAAACGTACCTTAAACATTAAATGACCCAAATAAAAATAAACTCTACTTTTGATTTCAAACATAGGAAAATGTTGATCATTTTCATTAATTTCTATTTACCGAAAAAAGGCACGCAAATAATAAGTTACAATCTATGTGCCCGCAAATAATGTTTTATGTACTCTATATATACTTTTACACGCTATCAGCCAAACATAAGAGCTTTCAAATTTACCTTGGGCGCGCGCCATATTAGTTTCTCCAATCTCTATTAAGACTTATGTGCTCACCTTGAGACAATCAATATAGACCCATTTGTCATTATTTTTTGTCCTATTCCTCTTTTCAAACGGTCATATGCATATAATATATTCATACACTCTACCACGTTGATCGTACGTGTTAGAACTGTCTGTGACAGTTCAAATCTTTTGTGAGTTCCATACCAAACGCAGTTCCTAATATCACTCGATGTCAGTTGGCTAGTTGATAAAAAAGTACCCTTCGTATTTAATAATTTTTTTACTCTTTCATATGCACATCAAACGTCTATCATCTATGTGTCCATCTTTTATCAGTATAGTATGTGAGACTGCTTAGGATATATTTTTCCCTCTGCAGATTTCTTTTCTATTATGTGCTACTGATCCCATCTTGCAAATATCAACATATATGTATTCTACAATATAAATTCGTGGAAAGCAAATAATATTGTACAATATAAATTCGTGGGAAGTCATTAAATTTTTATAATATATATAAGCATAAACAACTTAAAAAATGTTTGGTATTGCAGTTAACAAAATAAGTAATTGTAGTTAATGAAATATTAGTATACCAAAACTATAGCCTCTAGCAGCCAAATTGATGATGTCTGCACACGAAACCACCCCGGGCATTGCTCTTCTGATCGTGCTTTGGCTTTCTCTATCTCCACATATATTCCCACGCTTTGGAGACCAAATGCCCTTTTATTAGGTTCTTCAACTTTGTCAATAAACATTGATCCATATATACCTGTAAAAATCTACTCCAAACAGGCATAACCCATATATACACATAGGCATAACCCCACAAAGGTATAGTAAAATAGAGTAAAATGCCTACAAACGAAATTGTAAAAAACATTAATGGGTATGGTTTTTTAATAAAAAACCAACAAAGTTATATACTCCATATAAGAACCCAGCAAAGGTATAAACCTGTAGATCGACTCAAAATAAGGTTCTTCTTTAGGTTATGTACCTGTAAAAATATACTCATATATACCTATAAAAATCGACTCCAAACTGGCATAACCCCAATAGGAGAGAGAGAGGGAGAGAGAGAGAGAGAGAGAGTACCTGTAAAATCGACTACAAATAGAGGGTTTCGAGTTGAGAGGTCTCCGATTTCGAGCTTGAGAGGTGTGGGGTTTCTAGTTTTGAGAGATAAAATGGGGGTTAAGATGAAATAGGTAGAGTGTCGTGAAAGAGGGTGTGGTGAGAGAGTACAAAGAGAGGTAGTTTACCAAAGTAGCCTTTATGTTTGAATTAAAGTGAAAAAGTGAAATTAGTTAGTGAGAAAGAAAAGAGAGGGAACCCAAAATATTCAAGGGTAAAATAGAAAGGGCAAAAAAATTCATATAGTGATGTCATAGTCCTATCTTATGACATATATAAGTTTTGTAACTTATTATATATATATATATATATATATATATATTGTCATTTACTTTATATATATTACTTGAAATTCCTATATTTATGAATATACTTTATGTTCTAAATTGAATAGGTATCAATTTTCTGAAAAACCCTGGAATGTCTGGAGATTGAATCTCAGTCGGCTTTTAGCTGACGTTGTATAAATAACCATTTTTTAGAAAATAATTAAGTTCGTGGATGGAACGAAAAAGGACTATGTTGAAGTTTTAGCTTTTAAAGATCTTTTTGTTACCTTAAGTAGAAGTTTGTTTAATTAGATAGAGCATGTTTAACTCTTTGTGTTAAGTTGTAACTCGTTGATATTTTAATACAAATGAAGTAACCTTTAGAAAGCTCTGATGATGTAATTCCTTCACTTTCAGTATTTTACGATTCATAACCATGTGATTATACTTCCGCTACATATATTTTAAAAGAAAAATTTTAAGGACAGAATATTGGATGCCTTGATGGCATGTCAAGACACTCGTTCCCTACTATTTTTGGGTCGGGGTCGTGACACAGGTGGTATCAGAGCATAGGTTATGAACCCGTAGACTACTGAGCATAGGTTTCGAATGTTATAGATTTTATGTTTCCATCCTTAGGAGATAGTATTAAAAATCTAATTTATGTGATAACCCTCCTTATATGTTATATTATTTATAATTGATCTTTTAGTTTTCAATATTGATATAGTATGGTGGATCTTACATTTGGCCATGACTGTAGAAAATGACCAAGAGAAGATCATCAATGGGAACTAGTGATTAGAGTATAGAAGGACTGTAAGGTGCAAACAAGGCAATTAAAATTCTAGCAAAGATTGTGGAGCAGCAGGTGAACAATGGAGTACCAAAGAATCTTTAACTAAGTAGATGTACTATTGAATAGTTCAAGAAGTTGAAACCTCCATCTTTTAAAGGTACTCCTAACCCCACCGAGGCAGAAAGTTGGGTGATGCAGATGGAAAAGATACTCGATGTTCTTAAGTGTACCGATGAACAAAGGGTGTCATTTGCAACATTTATGTTAAAAGGGGAGGCTGAACATTGGTGGAGAATGACTAAGAGAATACACGGGGAAAGGAATACTTACATAGGTTGGAATGATTTCTTAGTAATCTTTTATGAGAAATATTTTTCGAAAACGGTGAAAGACGAAATGGCAGCTGACTTCATGAGTCTGGTGCAAGGGAATATGACGGTTAGTCAATATGAGGCAAAGTTTACTGAGTTATCCCGTTTTGCACGTCATGTTGTAGCAACTGATATTTTAAGAGCGAAGAAGTTTGAGCGTGGGTTAAGGTTGAATATTCGTAGTCGAATTTCCATCCTGAAATTAACATCATATATTGATATCGTGACTAGGGCTACAATAGCTGAGAGGGATGGTGAAGAGTACAATAGAATTAGAGATGGCAAGAGGAAGTTTGGGGAAAAAATAGGAAAGAACCCGAATAATAGAAATTTCTTTAGGAACACATCCAATGTTGGGGGATATAGTGATAACAAACAGTATAATAACCAGTCATGTCAGCAATGTGGAAAGATGCATCGAGGACGAGCTTGTTATAAGGATTCAGGAGCTTGTTTTAGATATGGACAGAAAAGACATCAGATAAAAGACTGCCCAAACCCAGCAAGGGTTCCGATAAAGCCTTCAAGTGCAAAGAAGGATCAAGACAGACAGGGTAGAGTTTTTGCACTTTCTGATACCCAAGCTTATATTGCGGTAGTGTCAGGTACACTTTTTGTATGTGCATAGCCTTTTAAAGATTTGATAGATCCTGGTCTTACCCATTCGTTCATATCTATAAATGTATTAAATCTCTTTCGTAAATTTCCTGAACCCTTGAATCATAACATACACGTTTCTACTCCTTCGGGTGAGTTATTGATGGGTAAATTAGTATACAAGACTTGCCCCATAGATATTGATAGTCATAAACTATTTGTTGATTTGATAGTTTTAGACATTAAAGATTTTGAAGTCATTTTGGGGATGGATTTGTTAGCATCACATCATGCTAAGGTAGACTATTTTGAGAAGAGTGTTACTTTCCAAATTCCTCACCAACCAAAATTTAGTTTTGAAGGAACTGACATCATATGTTCGATGTGTATTATTTCTGCAATGCAAGCCTATAGTTTTCTTAAAAAGGGATGACAAGGATTTCTTGCAACTTTTACTAGTTTGGAGATGATAGAGCCTAGATTAGAAGACATTCCTATTGCTAAGAAATTTATGGATGTTTTTCCTGATAATTTACCCGGTCTTCCTCCTAATAGAGAAATAGAATTTACCATTGACCTTATTCCTGGAACTATACCAATCTCAAAACCACCATATCGTATGGCACCTTTAGAATTAAGAGAGTTAAAAGTTCAATTAGAAGACCTTTTAGACAAGGGTTTTATCAGACCAAGTATATCGCCTTGGGGTGCTCCAGTGTTATTTGTGAAAAAAAAATGATGGGAGAATGAGACTGTGTATAGATTATTGTGAACTGAATAAGGTAACCATTAAGAATAAATACCCTTTACCTCGTATAGATGACTTGTTTGATCAATTAGAAGGTGCGCAAGTATCCTCTAAGATTGACCTTAGGTTAGGTTATCATCAATTGAAGATTAAGGATGATGATATTTCAAAATCATCTTTTCGTACTAGATATGGTCACTATGAATTTCTCGTAATGCCATTAGGATTAACTAATGCACTAGCCGCTTTTATGGATATGATGAATAGAGTCTTTAGGAAATATTTGGATCAATGTGTTGTTGTTTTCACTGATGACATTCTCATTTATTCTAAGTGTATTGAAGAACATGAGAAGCATTTGGAGACAATATTACAGATGCTTAGGAAAGAGAAATTATATGCAAAATTAAAGAAGTGTGAGTCTTGGATGCCTAGTGTTTCTTTTCTAGGACATGTCATATCCAAAGAGGGAGTGTCAGTTGACCCTCAAAATATTGAGGCTATACTAGATTTTTCGAGACTAACTAATGTGAGTGAGATTCATAGTTTCCTTAGATTAGCAGTTTATTATCGAAGATTTGTTGAAGGATTTTCTAGCATTGCGAAACCTCTATCTAGGTTAACACAAAAGAAGGTAAAATATGAATGGTCTGAGAAAGCCAAGGAAAGTTTTCAAGAACTTAAGAATCGATTAGTGACTGCCCCAATTTTGACAATTCCTTCAGGTACGAAAGGATTGGTGATTTATAGTGATGCTTCAAAAAATGGTTTAGGATGTGTGTTAATGCAAAATGGAAAAGTAGTTGCTTATGCCTCAAGACAGTTAAATCCACATGAAAAAATTATCCAACCCATGACATAGAATTAGCGGCTGTAATTTTTGCTCTTAAGATTTGGAGACACTATTTATATGGTGAGACTTGTGAGATTTATACCGATCATAAGAGTTTAAAATATATATTTACTCAGAAAGAATTGAACATGAGACAAAGGATGTGGTTAGAATTGATGAAGGATTATGATTTGAATATTCATTATCACCCAGGGAAAGCTAATGTAGTAGCCGACGCTTTAAGTAGGAAGCTTACACCAAATTTAGCATGTCTTATTACAAACCAGGAGGATCTATTGAAGGATTTAAGAAATATGGAAATAGATGTTCGTATTTATAGTAAAGGTGGAATGATTGCAAACTTACAAGTACAACCCATATTGATGGAAAGGATCAAAATTGCACAAGTAAATGGCCCACAACTGAAGAAGATTAGAGAAGAGGTTATTGAAGGGAAGCAAATGGAATTTGCGATACGGGATGATATATTAAGGTTTGGAAATAAAGTGTGTGTTCCACATGATGCCCAACTAAAGAGGAAAATTTTGGAGGAAAGTCATTAATCGAGATTCACGTTTCATCCCGAAAATACCAAGATGTATAGAGATATTCGAGAAGTGTTTTGGTGGAATAACATGAAAAGGGAGATAGCGGAATTTGTATCTCAGTGTTTGGTTTGTCAGCAAGTAAAAGTTGAGCATCGGAGATCATCAGGATTGCTACAACCACTGCCTATCCCTGAGTGGAAATGGGAACATATCACTATGGATTTTGTGACAGGTTTACCAAGGAGTTCAAGTGATAATGATTCTATGTGGGTAATTATTGATAGGCTAACTAAATCTGCTCATTTTCTTGCCATTAATATTACCCATTCTTTAGATAAGTTAGCTAAGTTGTATGTGAAGGAAATTATTAGGCTTCATGGAACCTCAATTTCAATTGTTTCTGACCGTGACCCTAGATTTGTGTCTCGCTTCTGGAAAAGCCTACAAGAAGCCATGGGAACAAAATTGAATTTTAGCACTGCTTTTCATCCTCAATTGGATGGACAATCAGAGAGAACTATTTAAACCTTAGAGGATATGATTAGGGCATGTGCACTTGATTTAAAAGGGAATTGGGATGATCATTTACCGTTAGTGGAATTCACATATAATAATAGCTATCAAGCAAATATTCAAATGGCTCCGTACGAGGCACTCTATGGTAGAAGGTGTCGTTCCCCTACATGTTGGGTAGAAGTTGGGGAAAGAAAATTATTGGGACCAGAATTGATTCAGATCACAACAGAGAAGGTGAAATTAATACAAGACCGACTTCGAACCGCTCAAAGCCGTCAAAAGAGTTATGTTGACAATCGACACCGACAGTTAGAATTACAAAGAGGAGATTATGTGTTCTTGTGAGTATCGCCTGCAAAGGGAGCAATACGTTTTGGGAAGAAAGGGAAGTTGAGCCCAAGATACATAGGACCTTTTGAAATCCTTAAAAGGATATGAGCTGTTGCATATAAAATAGCCTTACCACCGGAACTCTCTAGTGTACATAATTTGTTTCACGTATCAATGATAAAGAAATATGTCCCAGATCCAAAACATATCTTAATTCATGAGCCTCTTCAAGTTAGAGAAGATTTATCGTACATTGAGCATCCAGTGGAAATTTTGGACCATAAAGATCAAATATTACGAACCAAGGTTATTCCACTAGTTAAAGTATTATGGCGGAATCATCCTATTGAAGAAGCAACGTGGGAGAGTGAAGATGAAATAAAGGAGCGATATCCATACCTTTTTGAAAATTAATGTAAGTAAAGTTTGGGGACCAAACTTTTTATAAGGAGGGTAGGATGTATTGACCCCACTTTTATATATAGTTTGTTTTTACACTCTTCTGTTACTTATTATCTTATAAATTTTGTATTATTAGATATGTGATATTATTGGCTAATATAACAAATCCCATTTTTAATTACGAAGAATTAACTGTAAATTGGATCAAATCGAAGTCTTATGATATATCTTAAGGCAAATAATAAGTTTTAGGGTAGAAAATATAATTTTATGAAACTTCAAGGACTAAAATAAAAATATAAAATGGGCCATTTTGTAAATAAAATATTTTCAAGGACCTCTAAGAAATATTCAAAATATATAGTGTGAAATTACCAAAATACCCTTCATGTGTGAAATGACCCTTATACCCTTATCACCTTTCCACCACGTGCTGGTCACTTCCACCTTACACATGTCATCTTTAGAGAGAAAGCTAAAACACTAGTCATCATTTGGTGATATTAACACTACAAGACCACTTTGGATCGCGACACCTCGGTGTTGAATCACCAATCTAAAAAGCCTAGTCATTAGATACGTGTCAACACCGTAATACTTTTGGAAACCTATAAATAGGGCCTTAGGGTTCATTTGAAACTCACACCAATTCCTTGAGAATTATATTAAGAAAGAGTGATAGAAAGCTTGGGAAATATCTTAAGGAATTCTATAATTTCGAAGAAAGAATTCATTTCATAGGTATGATTTTATTTAAATGTTATAATGTATTTTTATAGTTTTAATTTTGTGTTTTATAGCTTTACTTAGTAGTTATGCTGGTAAAATACACTAAGGACTTCACTAATCAAAACTTAAAGTTTAGAAGAAATCCAAGTTGATTTTATGTAAACTTGTTTGAAATTGTATATACGCTTTTAAAAATGATTTTTTAAAACTAATTGCTCGTTATTATGGAATCCCATTTAAGTAATTCCAAAGTCAGGCCCGATGAAATTCTGTCTAGACGAGATGGTATTTAAGTGGTTCCCCTTGACCCTCCATCTCTACTGGGAACCGAGTGATTAGGAAGAACTATGAGTTGAATCCTTTAATTACGATCAATAAGTTTTATAAGTTAAGAAAATGGTTTTTAGTTATCCTTTGAAACAAGTTACTATTAAAATACAATATGTAGACTGGACCTTGTTTAGAACATATACTTAAACCTTTATCGTATTTGCTAGATTAACGTGCGATCGAAGACTCATTATCTATAATTTCGACCTCTATTTTAGGTGAGTACTCTACGCAATTTCTTGCGCATTTTGATTATATTATGTTATGCAAACTACGTATATTTTGTGAAATGATTTTATTCTCAAAATGCATTTGATACCGATGATTTCGTCGTTTGTTATATGTTTATATCTCTCTGTATAAACATCTTATTTGAATTATGAAATTATTGATTTGGCCTATGAAACTCTCTTACTATATTGGCCTTGACTACCGGGTGGAAATATTTGGGTGGTACCTTCCCAGCTGGTTTATCGCTGGTGTGCCCTAAACAAGGCGTTGTTCCAGAAATCATGATTATCTGTCTGTGATGTTATCGGGTGGAAACATTTGGTAACCATATATGTCTGTCTATTAGAGTGTACATGGCCACTAAAACAAAATAATTGACATATGCTCAATTATTTTATCTTCTCTGTTCTGAACTTTTTATTCTGAATATATATATTTTCATTTACTTTTTATATATTACTTGAAATTCCTATCTTTATGAATATACTTTATGTTCTAAATTGAATAGGTATCAATTTTCTGAAAAAACCCTGGAATGTCTGGAGATTGAATCTCATTCGGCTTTTAGCTGACGTAGTATAAATAACCATTTTTCAGAAAATAATTAAGTTCGTGGATGGAACGAAAAAGGTCTATGTTGAAGATTTAGCTTTTAAAGATCTTTTTGTTACCTTAAGTAGAAGTTTGTTTAATTAGATAGAGCATGTTTAACGCTTTGTGTCAAGTTGTAACTCGTTGATATTTTAATACAAATGAAGTTCTCTTTAGAAATCTCTGATGATGTAATTCCTTCACTTTCAGTATTTTCAAAAAATTTTATGGCCAGAATATTGGATGCCTTGGTGGCATGTCAAGACACTCGTTCCCTACTATTTTTGGGTTGGGGTCGTGACACTATGAGTCGGTAGAAATTATTAAAACTTTTAAACCATTTGTCGATGAGGACTCTTTGTCACTCTTGTTTTCCATGATGTACGCTTTCCTCTCGTGTGCACCGTCTCCTATTCCAACTGAAAAACCTTTGGTAGATGAGTCTATTTTTCTTGGACCTCAAATTTGTCTTTCCCCCTTGTTATCCAAATCCCCCATCATCCGCCCAAAATTTCAAATTGGCGATGGTTCACTTTTTCCACCTCCCACATGCCTTCCGTTATTCAAATGGAATTCATATCTTCCGGGAGGTATGTTGTAAATTGTAGGTTGTAAATATTTAGATTCTTTTATTTTCTTTCTTTAGTTTTTTCTTTCCTTTTTATTTAGTCTAGTGTAATTAGTGAACTTTCTATCATTTGTTCTTGCTATACTTGGTACTAACTTGTTTTGAGAATTCTCTTGGACTTGTTCTTATGGAGATCGCTCCAATTTTGGGTAATATCATTCTTTTCCTCTCTTTGTGTTGTGTTATTAATGGACGCATTGAGGACAATGCAACATTTCAGTTAGGGTGTGTGGGATTTTCTATCAATTTCTTTGTTCAGTCCATGAGTTTGCTCACATTTAGTTACTAAGTATGTTTTTCTTAGAGAAATTTAAAATTTTCAAAAAGATTTTCTTTCTTTTTTCCCCTTTGTTGGGAATTTTTCCTTTGTTTCCAATGATATATTTCAATAATTGCCCGATCCAACAGACGACTCAATGATGCATGTTCTCGATTTTAAACGTTATTAGACTTTAGTTCTCGAATCATTGATATTATGAATAACTTCATGAATTAAACTTTAATCCCATAAGCACATGCATTTTTCTTGCTTTATTGATTTGGTTTAAGATTTTTATAACTCGGTAATCTTTTGTTGCATTGTATATACTTACATCGAGTAAGCTTTGTACCTTTCGTCGTTTGTGAGTGTAAATACTATTCTTTCCTATTTGAAAACGTTGAATTCGTCGGTAATCTCTCTATTCTTTCATTGATCGTTCTTTAATTGAGTTCATGCTTGAAATGTATTACTTGAGCATGATTTTAAAAGTTTGTTTTGACTCGAGAATTGCATAAACATTAAGAAATGATCATAGGCCATCTTTGTTATATCACCCATATTATCCATGACCTCACCTTATATATTTTCCCTCGTCAACCCCCTTTGAGCCTAAATATAGCCTTTCATTTCATAACCCCAATCCCATAACCAACTCCGTATTAGAGTTTTAAGCCATATATATACCTTACATACCTTTGTTTGGAATGTTAATTGGGATTGAATGATGTTCTTGTCTTAGGGTTGCAATTTAGCCATATGTGAGTGAGAAAAGTAATGAAAAAGTTTAGTGAAAAAGAAAAGAAAAAGCAAAAAATCAAAGCAAAAGAAAAGAAAAGAAAACATAAGAAAAAGAAAAAAATAAAAGAAAGAGAAATTTGTCTATGTTGTTTATATAGTTCAATAAGCTTTGATTCCTCTCCAATTTTTATATTTAATGCTTGATTATGGAAATTATTTTCCTTTTTCTTTATTTCCTACATTCTTCCCATTATTCTAAGTTTTCATTCTGAACACTTTGAATCCCACTACAAAAAAAAGTACTTTTTACTACGGAATCTTTTGAGACAGTTAAAATTTGGGTCTCTAAAACTCATTTTTTGAGACGGTAAAAAGTTACTGTCTTAAAAAGTATTAATGTTTAAGACAGTTAAATTTGACCGTCTCAAAAGGTATATATTTTAAGACGGTAAATTAATAGCCGTCTAAAAAGGAAAACCTTATGAGACGGCTAAGCAAAATTTTGGTTCCCTCTTAAAAACATTTCAATGCCGCGCTGAGAATTCTACCTACTCACAAGGAAAGAATATAGGAAAAAAATAATCACACACGCCTCTCGCGCTGCTGGATCTCTCTCCGCCTCTCCCTCTCTATCTTCCTACTTCAGCCGCATCTCTCCCTCTCCCTCTTCCTCTCGCTCCGCCCTCTTCCTCTACCTCCCCTCAGCCGCGCCGCCGCCCTAAATCTATTGTCTTCGTTGCTCGTTGTTCTGCTCATTACTCTCTGTTTACAAATCCATCCGCTGCCCTAAATCTCTTGTCTCGATTTCACCAGGTAAATTTTTAACATTTGAAACATGAATTTCTTTTTATTTTTTTGTTTTTAAGTACACGTTATTTCTCTTGTATGGATTTTATTTGTAGAGCATATAATCATGGATATTCTTATGTCTGATTGTGTAAATAACGATTTATCTGTTTTGGATATTCAATGGAAATCATTTGTTTTTCATCAATGGGTATTTAACAGGGTTCTTTAGCATTTAATTATTTTATCTAGCCCCGGGGATTCAAGTTATAGTATCGTCGACGTGATACAGATAAAAGGTAATTTTAATTCTTGGTTATTGATTTATATTATTAGTTTCTGTACTGATTTGTAATGGTGATAGGAGGTTGAGGGTGAGCCAATTGAAAACCCGGATTGTCAATTGGTTGTAGTAGTATAGTTTTAAGATTAATTTATGAGAATATTTGTACGCTTGTTTGTGTGAGTTTTTATTAGAATTATTGATGTGTTTGTTTATGTTAATTAATTCATGTCCTTTGCAAGAATCTCATGCCATTCAAGTTAGAATTATTGATTGTCTATATTTGTTTGTGTGAGTTTATTATTCAATGCAAAAGTAATTTAAGGGAAGTCATTGTGTCCAAATGAGACTCTTGAAATTGAAAATTGATTAGTGCACTGTCATTTTGGACTTAAAATTGGGATTTAGCGGTGAAAACTCAAAATAGAAAATAAGTGTCCCAAATTGAGGTATGAACATGCACAGAGGTAAGAAATAATTTGTAGGAAGTATATGTATCCTCATTTGACTCTTGATTTTTGAAATTGACTTGTAAACGTTCGTTTTGGTGTTTGAACTGGGCTGTTTGGGGGTGAAAATTGAAAAAAACAATGAAGTAGTGCTAGTAGAGACAAATACTCCAAAAGGTACCAAGGTAATCTAAGAGAAGTCATTGTGACCTTGTTGGATTCAGTTTTCAAAATTGATTAGTTATGCTTGTCTTGGTGTTAGAAATAAGATTTAAGGGGCGCTGAAAATAGCAACCGAGTTTTCGTGAGAGAGGCAGACACAAACTCCTCAAAGAGGTTAAAACATAACTTATATGAAGTGTCTATGTCCTCATCGGGGCTCCCGGTTATCCGAAATTGACTAGTAGACATTTGTTTTACCATCGATATTTTCGTCGTCGCCAATGATTATGTGACTAGTCAATCACTGGAGCACACATTCCATTTACAATGTTGTAAGAAATGTTTGACACACATATTGGTCGTTCATATGCATGAACATGAACCGAAAACATAAAGTTCAACTTTGTACTTGACAAACCATGGCTCATACATTACTCTCATTGTTTCCCCTTCCATAATGCGGGATTTATTTTCGTCGAGAAAAAGGCTAATGTTCTTCATTAGTGATCACATGACTAAGTTCTTCATTGAAATTGAAAATGATTGTATCAAGTCAACTAATAAAGTCTTTTTATGACTTAGATTGCGAGATTTGATTTTCGAATGGCATTAATTACAACATGAGATGAATTTCTATGAAATTGGGTTTCCAAGAGTTCTTCTTTTAGGCTATGTTTTTACGACTGGGATTGCGGGATTTATTTTCTGTCAGAAGAAGGTCAATATTATGGTGGGAAATGTCCTTCCTCTCAGATCTATCCCTGAATTGGTTGTTTTTTGCAATGTTGAATACCATAAGAGTGATCGTGGTGTATTAGCTACTTAGGGTTTAAAAAATTGGGGTTACGTGTAATTGGAAATTATTAAAGTGAGATTTTATGGTTGAAGACATCAAATTAGTTTTGATATATATTGATTTTAAATTTCCTTGTTTGGTTGCTATTAAAATGAAAGTAAGTAAATTTTCTTGTTTGATTGCTATTAAAGTAAATGTTATATATTGATTGTAAATTTCCTTGTTTGGTTGCTATTAAAATGAAAGTAAGTAAATTTCCTTGTTTGGTTGCTATTAAACTGAAAGTAAATGTAATATAAAAGTAATTTGATGTCTTGTTGATGTAATTGGTTATTTATTGGGATACTTGGATCATATGTTTGTAGTTAATTGAATTATTAAACTTTGATTGTTTGATGCACATATCGTTGTGGACAACTGTGCTATTTTTAAGAATCATATTATGGATCTTGGTGAGTGTTTATAATTATAATTATTTTTTGTTACTTTAATTTTGTGTTTTGGTTGTAGGGGAATTAATGTGTTTTATTTGAATTAGGTATAAAGTGCAGTGTTAATCAAGCTAGTGCCACCAATGATGAGTGTAGTATTGCATGTGGTACGTATGCAGTCTTTTTCATAAATTTAACATTTAATTATGTTACATATTTCATTCATTTTTGTACCGAATTGATTTGTAGTGGTAATAGGAGGCTGAGGGTGAGCCAATTGAAAACCCGGATTGTCAATTGATTGCTGTAGTATAGCGTTTAGATTAATCTACGAGAATGTTTGTTTACTAGTTTGTGTGAATTTTAGTAAGAATTATTGATATGTTGTTTGTGTTAATTAGTTCATGTCCTCTGCAAGTTTATGCCATTCAAGTTAGAATTATTGATTGTTTTTACTTGTTTGGGGTTTAAACTGAGCTTTTGGGGGTGAAAATTGAAAACAATGATTAAGTAGCGTAGCATGGCCCAAAGTAGTATGTGTTATATCTATAAAAAAAGCATGGCCCAAAGTAGTATGTGTTGCAAAATTAATTTCTCTTCTATTATTAACAATGTAGAATTAATCTCAACTAGATGCTACTATTTCATGTTGGTTTTGGTGTTGATATTTCAAATGATGTAAATAATGGTCGGTTGAATCAAGAAAGCTTCGCATATATACACTAAACCTCTGGATAAGGAACTAATATGATTTTTGATGACAATTCTAGTAAATATTTGGTCGTACGAAAGAATGAATTATGTAGAAGTCCTAAAGCCGGATCAAGTATTGATTGTACTATTAAATTAAAAACACACCTCTTTCCCAAAGGGGCAGACTATATAAGGTCAAATTAGCTTAAGGAAACATAACACAATGCAATCGCAGTACCCGAGGCTCATACCTTGATCATTGAAAACCTTGCGAGGATAAGGAATGGCTAGATCATATAATCCAATGTTGTTTTCTTGGTTTTAATCACATCCCATAAACCTATGTGGTTACACCACATTGTTTGAACTTTAAACATTTTTCTTCTCCATTTGAAATAATGTTCAAGCCTCCATGATAGGTGAGGCAGAGATTCATTACCTTAAGAGATTTGATCAAAAGAGTCCCAAAGGTCTAGCCTTTTATCTTTGGAGCATTTTGCATAAACCACAGTAATCATTACCAATCCTTGCAACATAGGGTGATTAATAGAGAAGGAGATGAGTGGTTCTTCATCTATAATAATTTTCAATGCCAACCCAAATCTACCAAAAATCCATATATCTTATTTGATATGGTATATATTAAGAGAGAAGAAAAGAATTGGAGAAGAGACAATTTTATTCACAACAATAATAATCTTAAATAGCCAACAAGTAAACTAACTACCATAAAACAAGGAATCGATTTTACCCAGTAACAAACTCAACTCCACAACTAACTCTGACTTGTGATACAACAGCCTTTTTCTTGAGCATTGTGATACAGCAGCCAAGCCAAGTCAAGGAATAAACTTAGGCTATTGAGATGCATATTCACACACACTTGGACTTTTTCTTGAGCCATAATCCCAAGCTCATGAATGACCTTATACCAAAGAAATTTAGTGCGGCTATTGGAGAAAAATATGGTCAGTGAATGACTCACCATCACTCTTACATAAAATACGCTAACAAGTCATAGTGCTTATTAAAATGGGGGAAACAAGCATATTATGTTAACACAATTACTATGATGAAAGGTCATCAGCCCTCCATTCTCCTCCGTGTGTCTGCATAAAATTATATATATATGTGTGTGTGTGTGTGTGTGTGTGTGTGTGTGTTTATCTTTTTTTGGGTAAATCTGGAATTTATTAGATAATATTAGAGAGAATAAACCTTTGTAAGTGGAAATTATATAAAAAAAATAGTATAAGAGAAAGAAAGTTGGTTTTATAATTCAACCAACATTACAAAGAATGACAATAAGTGATTACTAGAAATTCTATGGTTTTGAAACCAGTATCTTAACTCGTATGACAATAAGTGATTACCCCTTGTACCTAACCACCAAGACATATTTATTAAATGGTGGTTGCATACAGGTACATTAGCTATGTAGTGTGGTAGACCACACTAAACCTTTTTCTTAAGACTTGTAAAATGTCCTTCATATGGACCAACCTTAAATAAGCCTTTGGCCTTATTGATTTACACTGTAGATGGGTTATGGGCAATGGAGAATCCATTAACCTTTGGCATGATAATTGGATGGGGACGTCTCTCCAAAACCTCACTGGTCTATACCTTTTTCTCTTCACAGTAGCCTCTTACCCCATGGACCAAACACTTGTGGAAGACTTATATCCCCCCTACAATTTATGTTCTTGTTTGGAGGATCATCCTAGGTAAAATCCCTACCTGGCATTGGTTTTACAAGTTTGATTCATCAATAATCCCAATCTGCATTTTTTTCGCATCTCATATTGAAACTGTGGATCATCTTTTCTTTGCTTGTCCATATGCTTTTGAGCTATGTAAATGTCATTTTGAGATGTTTAAAATACATCTGAGCAGGGATTGGTCGATCCCCTAACTTTGGAATATCATTTGCTCCATGAAATTAAGCCCACAGCTCTTCAATATCTGACTTGCCTCCTCTAAGCTCATCTTTGAAGTCATTTGGAGAAACATAAACTACACTATATTCAAGGGGAAGAGTTCCTGCATCTTTGCTCCAGTAGAAAAAACGTGATCAATATCTTCTTCTTTAAAATAAATACAACACAATAATTTATAAGGACCTTGGATGCCCATTCTTTTAATATTAGAGTCAACTGTGACAATATCCCTAAGAATTTTCCAAAGAAGAACATAGATTTTGAGAGTAATGGATTTGTGCCAAATGAAATTATTAGTCAAAGAAGAAAGTTTGTGAGTTCGAATAATATTCCAGGCAGGAGATATAGAGAAATAGCAAGATTTTTTAGCTGTCCACAGAGGAATATCATGAGAGTTATGAAGGATAGGAGTATTAATAATAAAGTTAGAGATTTGATGAGGAAATACTTAGTATTAGCATCACCTTCAGAGGACCATTTAAGATTAACTTTTTGTTTCTGAAAGCTCTCCACTGTGTCTAAAGCAAGCAAAAACGAGGCATTATCCTTCTCAAGATTAAGTTTATTTTCTAGAGATGGTGGCAATGAAAATCATATTCATTTTTTAGAATCCTATCTTCAGCCTCTTAAACCTTCTTTAAGATATTTCCAAATGAATCATAACTCCATTTTTTCATAACACTTCTTAAATTTTTAGATTATTCATAAAAGAGATCATATGATTACTCTCGGAGAAATGCACCTAATGAGAAGAGATGAGAGGAAGGAAATGAGAGTGAGGTGAGAAAAAGTTTTGGAAAATAAATCTACTATAATGAGATTGAGATTCATTTGAAATACTAAGTAAAAGAAGGGTCTCTTCTGAACCAGTTCTAATCAGGTGCACAACTTTAATATATTTAATTATTAAAGGCAGGGTGTTCTAGACATACTGAAAAGAATTGATTAACTATTATAACAGATATAACTGTTACAACAGTTATATATGTTTTAACACATATAACTGTTATAACAGTTATATATGTTTTAACACATATAACTGTTATAACTGTTATATCTGTTATAACATATATAACTGTTATATGTTATCATTGTAATAAAAAGCGCGCCTAGGCGCTAGGCGCAATCAGGCGCAGGTATGGCGCTTGAATGGGTAGTAGGTGAGGCGGTTTTAGTCAGGCGTGCACCAGGGGGCTCAGGTGCTAGTATATAAATATATAATATATAATATGAACGCTAATATATAATCGTAAATGTGATAATGATTCAACCTCAGTTTAGGGGTATATGCTTCGATTTATGAGTGTTTTGATTGCTTCTACTTAAGGAATATACATTCTTTACTAGTTTTAGAAGAAAAAGGAAGGGGACTAAATTTTCAGTTCAAAATATAGTGTTTGGGAACTAAATTAATTCCATTCATTGAGATCGAAATTGGAAAAAATTCAGTTCAAAATTTCATCGTATTGGGGTTTTTCGAAGGAACACCTAATATTAAGTGAATCACAATTGAATTGATATTGGTTTAAACGCTATAGCATGGTATCAAAGCTTGTGTTGAAGCAAATAATCTGCGTATATTTTCTTCATTTGAGCTTCAACAACTTAAGTGTTTTGTCTATCACCATTTTCGCTCCAGATGAATTTACATACCTTCTAGTCTCTTGATTGATGGACTGTACTTCCTTTTCACATTGAATGTATTAAAATTTCTTATTGGCGCTGAACTTGAGCTAAAATTCTCCCCTCATGCTCATTATTTCTCCTATAGATGCAATGCAGAATGAAAGAATCAGTGGAATCCAGACCAAAAACGTAACAGCGCGGAACAAAAAAGAGCAGACCAACCAGTGCTCTATTAATGTAGAGCAGTGCAAATTTTTTATTGTGATTTGATATTTTGGAGCATAATTGGCATTTGTCATGTAGGTACCATCTATCATTACTCCCTATTCTCTTTTTGGTTTAATATATTTTGGTAGCATTTGGATGTAGTCTCATGAATCTAGCCAAATAGCGTTGGTGATACACGAAATAAACTTCCAATACGCTATATGTCTTTATTACATGGGTTTTGAGTTCTTAAGTTATTATTTTTTAAATGATTTACTTTAATTTTGCAAGTAATCTCACTCAAAGAAGATGAAGAGTGTCGTTATTTTCGTTTCTGTTTCTCCCACGGTGCAAGAAAGATGACAATGTTGATTTTGTTTTTATTTGAAATTAGACGTAGGATTTTCTCTTTATTTGTAATGAATGGAAGAATTTTCCATTGACCCTCTCTATATTTACAATCAGTAGCATGATTAATGAATCGCTGTTGGTGGTTGAGGGTTTGTGAATGTTTTCGCTACGTGTAGGTCCGCTGATGCGCTTGGGATACAATCCATTCACATGGTGTCCTGTGACAGCTTCAGAGAAAATCATCATTTCAGCATGAGGGATGAGAAATGGTTGGATATCGAACTTTGGAACTCTGTCCAAGAGTGCGTTAAAGTCTTAAAGTCGCATGGTTATTTGCGATGGTAACACAACTAAATGTCCCATGGCTCTGATAGATGGAGAAACTAGTCAAAATGTGGATGTTAATGCTCGCAATAGCAAGGGAATTTTCCATTCCATTTTGCAACCTTTACATGTTTTCCTGAAATAATTGAGATACTTCTTTACCGTGGAGCTCTAACAGATATCAGATTCAAGAATGACTAACCAATGTTCAACCAAAAACTCCCGGTCAATATAGTTGTCGAATTCTTGAGGTAGATATTTGATTCCCCCATCGTTTTTAGAAAATTTTCTATTTTTCTTCTCACATTTTTTTAAAGAAGTGAGATGTTGTATTCCTAAACAATCAATCTTTAAGCTTCTTATGGTGCTTTGTATTCCAAATATGTTATGTTTAGAAGGAACCTTCTAAACATAGATTTGTATTTGTGTGTTGCAGAAATATAAAATGGAATCCATTGCAATTATTGGATGGGCAACAAAGGAGACCCAAGAGGAAATTCAGAATTATGTAAGGGAGGGGAAACTGCAGGAGCTTGTTTCACTGCTTATAATAGCCAGAAAGAATCTTACTTCTTATGTTATTACAATTAGCAAATGTATTTCGATTCAGATGGCTATGTTAACGCGTGGAACGAAATTTTGGTGGTTTGCAGTTACATACTTCAAATTTTTTGTCGTTTTGGGATTCCATATCATGAAAACTTTCGTCATTATGCAACAATTTGATGAGAAACATTCTATATAGCGATACAAAAAGAATAATTGGATACAAACATTATTTTTATGTTTTTATACTTTTAGTCTTACAGTCTAATAGTTATATATGCACGTATGTATACATATTTTAAGAATGTTCATTGTGACACGTTCAACACTAGTTGGTTGATTATTACGTTGATTTTTGTAGGCTTTACCTTCTTCATGAATTGTGATTAAGAAAATATGATTGAATTGGGTTGGGCGTGGGGGTGGGGGGGGCTTTGCTCTTGTTCTGTTTGGATCTAATGTTTCTCTTGTTCTGTCTGGATCTATCATCAAGTAATAGAGGGTAGAGGCAGGAGACCCCATTGATGAAATCAGCATGTGGCAAGCCACTCGGGCTCCGAATAATAATCCTTTCAATGTTGAAGTTGGGTCATCAGATAGAGCGGTATGTATATATGCTAACTAAAGCCATTCATTAATTTCTAATATATGTTTAAATTAAATTCATTGGTTTTAATATATGTTTAATTGGTAGACAATGTTTGAGAGACGACTAAATGACCTACCACAAGAGAAGAGAAATGATCCGGAAGCGAGGAATGAGATTTTTAAATATGTGGTAGGACAAGTAAGCCATGGTTATACTTTACTAAAGGGAGTAGGCATTAGGCCAACATCTACACGAACAAGTTCCTCTCTTGCATTATTGGAGGATATTAATCAACTTAAGAAAGACGCAGATCGAGAGGGTAGAGCTAAACAAGTCGCTGAAGATCGAGAGGCTAGACATCGACACGAGCTCGAAGAATTAGAATTTCGCCACCAACAAGCACTCCTATAGATTAAGTGACATGAGAAGTGAAATGCAGAGTTTGTTTCAGAGTATTATGCCTAATGATGCTTCCATTACCTCAACGACCCATACCGACTAGGTAATAACACATCCCCATTACCTCAATCTCTTCCTCTTATGTTGCTTCAGTATTTTTATTTATATTAGTTGTTTAGAAATTTGTGGCTATTTCTGTCGTTGTTTTTAGTTAATTTTTATGTTTAAACATGTTGGTTTTCATAAATAAATAAAGGAGACTTTGCCGATTTTTTTTTAAAAATATTAAGTATTTTAAAAAGTAAATAATACGAAGATATACAAATTTGATAAGGTTTTTAAAGATTGTCATCTATAGGAACTAAAAAATTACTTCATTGTTTAAGGTAACTGACACATAATAAATTTATTGCAGGTGAAAACCTGTTGTGGACAAGGGAAGATATTGGAGTCATTTTGCTGGAGGTCATATGCTTGAAGATTGCGAGTTTACTTTGCGTACATCATTTTATGTTAGGGATAGATGGTTTTTTATGTATTTTTTTTAATGAGATGAGTGAAATTGTATAGAGAGATCTATGTTGGACACAATGTTTAAATTGTGTATTTTTTCTTTGTATAAACTTTAATTATAATTGAATGGAAAATTATATGTTATATGTTGAAATGGGATGCAAAATATGTCATATTGTTTTTAAGAGGTTTTGTTTATAATTATATAAAGTATATTACGGAATGGATGAAATTATAATTTTGGTGTCAAAATTATTAAAGATTGCTTCTTTGCCGTCTCAAAAGGGTTCCATAAATGGGGACTTTTTGAGACGGTTAAGTTATTGTCTCAAAAAATTCTTTGGGGACGTATGTTTTCGTCTCTAAAAATAGCATTAAAAGGCGATTTTTTAGCCGTCTCAAAAGGGTCCTATAAGCAATAACCTTTTGAGACGGCGTATTTCCCGTCTCAAAAAAAAAATTTGAGACGACTTCTGTCGTCTCAAAAAGCTTTTAAAACGGGGGTCTAATACTACGCCCATTTTGTCGTCTCAAATGGCGTCACAAAAGGATTTTGAGACGGCCAAAGGACTTTTTGAGACAGCTGGAGCACCGTAGTAAAAAGTAGTTTTTTTGTAGTGTCCGTACATAGTCCTTTCATTTCATACCCCTATCCTAACCTACATTACAACCCTATACAAGACCTATGTGATCTTAGGGTGCATTTAATTTAAAAGTTGAAATAGTTTTGATAATCTGTGAAAATGAATTTCACCTCCTTTAATAAGTGGTAGCTTTCATTGAGATTACAATTTTTCATTTTATACATAGCCTTCTTCATTTGTGATATGTGTGCGGCCTAGTTTCCATTTACATTTACTCTTTATGCTTGCATGTCCCGTGTGTTATCTCCCTATTTCGAGTCAATTCACTTGATGAGTGTAATGCTTTTGAGGATTGAATATATTCTTGCTTTAATTTTTATCCGGTTTATATAAGTTTTTGCCAAATCACACTTTGCATGTGCTCGCTCCCCTCCCACATTTGAAAGTTTTCAGTTCTATGAGGTGCATTCTATAAGGTTAATAATACGGACTTCTGTGTGAATTCATTCACTTTTTTAATAATGTGTATGAAATATTTTTCTCTATTGTTGGGCTTGTCATATGTTGGTTTGGGAATATTTTGAGGAAACCATATGATGTTGGAGACGACACTCATCCACTAGGGTAACCTAGGGGTTTAACGATTTATTGCATATGCTAAATGCAATCGTGTTTCCTAAGAAAGTGGTATTTATATTTCGATACATATATGCATGTTGTGTTTTTCTTATAGTTCTTATTTGTTTGAATTTCATTACTAGGGACTAGTAATGTGTAAGTTAGGGGGTGTGATTCGTATCGAATATTGCATTTAATTACCCTCAAACTTATGTATTTTAGTCCCCTCGTGTACCGTAATTTCTATAATTATTTTCTTTAATCAGAACACCTCCATTTTATGTGCTAATATGTTATTTGAGTTATTATTGAGCTTTTATAGGTGTTACGGTGCTAAGTGTGAAGTTTGATCGCATTTCGGATAAGTTCTGTCGCGATTCGCAAGTTCAGGGGCATTTTTGTAATTTCACACTTCGGGATTTTTGCCCAAAGTATTCAAGGAAGTTGTAGCCCTCAGGAGAAGCTTCACGTGGATGAAAACGGTGCACGAATCGGAGTCAGAACGAAGGAAACACGAACCTTTAATATAGGAACAAATATAAGACTTTATTTATTATTTTTTTATTAATATATTAACAATCCATTTAGTTCCATCTATGTCCTTTTCTCTTTCATTTTGCAGGAGCTTCCATGGGCGATTTTCTTTTGGCTCGGGTTTGTGCTCGAGTTTTGGGTTCGTCCAAAATTGAAGCTTGGGTCGTGTGTGGAACTAGTTGGGGGTCAATTGGCTCGGATTTTTGGAGTACCCATTTTGGCCATTTCCAAGTTTTGGCCAACAATGGTGGGTTCTGATTTCTACAAATGGGTCTTGATTTTGGCATGGAAAATTCGTAGCAGCTTGCTCACAATTGATTGTGTTGTTCTTCTCTTGGTTCTTTGGTCACATGGCAACTCTCGGGTAGTACCCATATGTGGGTTTTTGGCTTTACCATAGATGTTATTGCACTGCTGCGATGTGGGCATTTTTGACATCAACCGGCCAATCGGCGACCAACTCGCGATCGACCGAGAATTTGATTTTTGCTATGAGTTGATACCAGTGTGCCTCTCCCTCTGTCGTGGTTGACCGAGCTGATCCCCCGGTCGACCTGTCCCCTAATTTCGCTTTTATCCGAGATTACCTGTTACCCACTTTCTATTTTTTTATTTTGTTTTTTCCTTTTTCTTTTGTTAGTTAATTAAGAGACTTATCACCTTTTCTTATCTTTTCTCTTTTTCTTTATTTCTTTTTTGGCAACTTAGTATAAATAGACCACTTGGTTTATTTTTGTAGATATCTTGTAATAATAGGTCATTTTCCATACTTAGGGTTAGAGAGGGAAGCTAGGGTTTGGAGAGTTTAGGGAGTGTGCCATTTTCTCCCTCCGAGGGTTTGCCTGTATAGAGGGGTTTGCCCGTCAAGGTTGTGTAGAACACTATTCTCCATTTTCTCTATCAATCCGAGTTTCCAATGTTTGTATTTCTATATTTACCGTGTTTTTACTCACTTTCTAGTTTAGATTTATTGCATTTATTTACATGCTTTCTAGTGTAGATTTACGGCTTTATTTACCGCATTTTTATCATGCTTTCTAGGTTTAATTAGCCTAGGTTTTGTTGGAATGAACTCACCTAATGTCGATTTGTTACTTTATTTTGGCGATGGAGTTTATGGGTTTATTTCGAGTGGGTTATCCTAGTTATTATGCCTAGGAGATTTGACGGGGTATATCATGTATGCTCCATACTTACGACTTTGTCTGCATAATTTCCAGGGTACCAAAATCTTATTAGACTTTTATGCGAATTTAGGGGTGTGAAAACTCTGGGTTTAATTAACTGTCGAAACGAGACGCAGTCTTAATAACTCGTCGACCCATGTAACCATTTTATGCTAATTAACTCGGGGTGAGGGTATATCCGACGCAACCTATAGTTTTTACTGCTTTTCTTTATCTAGTTTAAATACATGCCTAGTTTAATCTTTTTCCTTTTGTTATCTTTTCTTTTTGTTTATTCGTTACCTTTTAAACTTTTATTGAGAAGTAATAAACCAAATAAATTCTAGCAACTCGTCTCTGTTGATTTTCGATACTTGGACTTGGCCGCTATACTCCCTTTTATTGAGTGTAGTCATAAGTTTAGGTTTTTGTTTAGAGGCGGTGATTCGAGAATAAAAAATGATTGACGCGTAGGTGACGCTTGCATCGCGACGAAACCCGCCCTCTATCACTAATCATACCGTCCTCGATGCAATTACAAACTAGTAATAACAATTGAGTATTATGCACTAATATCCAACTAAGTATGCCCTATGTGTCCAAGAATAGGGAACATACCCTCCATTGCTTATGCTAGTGTCGTTCCCTATCCATGTGCGACATGATACACACTCCCATACTGTAACTACGACTGTTATACTAGAGGTGGGGTGGGTAGCACTAGTGGTGTTGGAAATTCTTCCACTGGTTGGGTTGATAACGACTGACACTACCCCTGGGTTACCTGGTACCCTCGTTGTCCGCCAGCTCTGGTGTCGCCCAATTGCCGTGCAGAAACTTCCTTGCTAAGTGTCCTTTATCTCCACAAACATAACAATTTCTTTCAAAGTGCGCCTATCCTTCTGTTGCCCCTGTTGGCCTCGACCCTGCTATCATTGGCCCGGATGACCTCTCTGCTGTTGACCCTGCTTGTTCCGATCTTCAGAACCCTTGTACCTCTTATGTAGGTCACTCGTTTGTGACCTCTTAAACTTCTAAGTCCACCAACTGTCATTCCCATTCATCTTACCCTATTAGTTCGATGTCTCTAAGTTGGGCCTTTTCTCCCCCTAATATTTTTGAAATTACCAGTGATCCTGGAAATGCAACAAAGTGACATTCACCATCTATGTGTAGGTGGTAAAATTCGAATTCCCCAATAAATACTTCCTTATGTGATAATTTTTCCCTGATACAAACTTTTTATATTCTTTTAAATGTTGTTTACCCCGTTCCTAGTAAAATAAGACAATGCGGTAAACTCCTCATATTTTTCTACTTTGCGATCTTCCTGCTTTAGATCCATGAAATTCCTCCTCATCTCTGATTTCATGGTGGGTGGGAAATACTTCCCCTCAAATATGACCCATAACTCATCAATAGTCAATCGGTATCACTCTTCCAGTGTGGTGACAGACTCCTACCATTGTAAGGTTGTCCCTACAAGTCAAAGCAAGGCTAACATATGCTTGTGCACTGGCGTGCACTCAACCATCAACCATTGTCAAGTGTCGTTGAATGTCTTTTTTCTACTAGCTGGACACCAATATATCTAGACTCCTAGAAAACTCTGGGGGATGGACTTTAGTGAAAACCTCCTTAGCTCTCCCCCATACCAAGCCCTGTGCCTGAACAGGTAGCACCACTTGCTGCGGGTGTGGTGGTGGTTGTTATTGCTATTGTGGCTGAAAGTGTTGTAGCATAGTGGCCATTGCCGTAAAGAATGTATGTATCACTATCGTGGCAATGACTGCTGGAGTAACCAAGGATGGGGTTGGTGGTGGCTGTGGATATGACTACATCTCCTGCTGATCTCTCCCCACTGCGGCTTCAGTGGTGACACGTAGTGGTCTATCACATCTACCATTTGTCATTTGAAAATAAATAATATTCGTCTCAGTAACATATCACAAAGAATACAACAATTCCTGAACGTAGGTCTCTACACATCAAAGAACGCAATGCAGAACGTAATTAACTGAACACAAATCCTAAGGACGATAGAACAAACCTCGATGCTTTGATACCAACTCTAACAATCCCATTTTTCTTGTAATGCTTGGCCAGACACAATAAGCCAAAGATGCGGCTTGTTTAACAACCTATATCATTCTTAGCATCAAACCGGTAATAATATTAATAACATATTTTAATTTTTAAATCGACATGCACAATAAACCATTTAAATAGCAACTGTTAATAAATAAATCCAACAACTAACTGGTAGTAAAAACTCTAATATAAATAAAACTGATCTCAAAACGACTAAATAATAAAGTTCAGGCTTATGCCCATACAATCTCATAAATAATAAAAATACCTGGAAAGGAAACAACAACCTAAACTAGAGTAAAAAGATATGAAATAACTAATGAGCAAATGTGACCGCAATTTTGATCTCCTGTCAGCTTGTTGTCCCTGTCAAGGAAAACCTCGGGGGGGGGGGGGGGGGGGGGGACATTTCAGCACCATAGATTTGCAAGAATTATCTTACGAAATCAAAATGTAATTATGCAGTTAATTCACATTATGTACTGCCCATCGGTACTTGCATGCAGTAAGTATCTCACCCCTCTTCTAAGTGCAATACTATATGCATAATCACCCAAGTCCCCATTATGAAATCCAATAATTATCACAACAGAATAATAATCAAAGTATTTAACACAATTTATACACTGAAGCTACTCATTTACATATGTGCTTCTAGTACCAATAATAACCCCTATAATACTACCCACAGTAAATAACATATCATCCATTATACATTTACGTAGTATTGGACTCATTATTCATCATTAGACTATCGGGATTAAATCTTAATTAATTTATATGTAATTGTATATGTCCCTACATTTATAAGACAGACAAAGGCATCTACCTTTAACGTCCCATGCTTTCTCTATCAGTAAGTCCGGAGGAGTCCTGCATCTAAATAAACATCACAAAAAAGCAGAAGCAGGGCGGTCCCTACGCAGTACACCATTGCACAGTGCATACTCCCGATGGTGATAATGGATCCCAGCCTTTACACCTACCTTCTCGTAAGTGGAGCTGCCATGTAAGATCTAAAATAATGACCTACGCAATGCCTAGCCCACTTATTCCCATGCATGTTACTGTCCCGAGACGTACACCATCTGACACGACTCAGAATGTGTCTCTAAAGTGTGTACTCTCTAGGCTCAAGTGCAAGCCTGTCGTTCAAGTAATAATCCGACAAGTCGGGTATCGATCCTCAGGGAAAAAGAACAATGGAGTTGTGACGACGGGATAAGACGGAGGAATCCTAACGATGACTCTAAAAAAAGAAAAGAAAAGATTGATTTGGTTTTTGGGATTCGATTACACTAAATGCAATTATGAAAGTATGGTGAATAATGCAGCTAACCAAATGACCTAGATTAAGAATGAAAGATTAAATTGAACTTTTAAATGAGATGATGAAAAAAATAGGACGGGAATACAATCCCCCAACCCTAGTGTATTGCAGTATAATATTAATCGTAAATTTATCTAATTAATTTGACCCGGAATTTAGTACTCCCAAGCATTACATATACGAGGTTCAAGCCCGCGTCATACTTAATCAAAGGACGAGTAAACCAGTATCACGATAACGACACTCGAATTGTATTCTCAATCATCCCGGTTACCCAGGGGCAAACGAGATATTTAGACCTACAATTGTTGTATCCCTACGCAATACGGTCAAACTTAATTACTAACTCCAGAGGATTAACTTTATACATGCAATGACCACATCAGGTTGGGTTCATGTAACCCGACCTTGGAAATCTAGCCGGACATACCGAAAATGATGAAAACAGTGTTTAACATGCAAGAGTTCATGATTAATCTAAGGACAATTGGTGGAATACTGTAAAATAGAATCACAAAGAAGAAATAACTTACTAAAATTACCCAAAGAACAATTGCAGCAATGAATAAACTTGATGATCACACAAACTTTGAATAAACTTCAATCTTTGAATAAAACTTGAAATTGTATCTACAGCTAGGGTTTGTGGAAGAAAATGAGAAATTAGAATTAACTCCCCACGTTCTAGCCTCTTTTACAACGAAAATAATTCGGGTTTTTATACCCTACATGAAATTCCAAGAAGTTGAGTATAAGTCGGAGTCTTTAGAGGAGAATCAGAAAACAAATCTCGATGGGCGGACCGGTCCGGCCCTTAGGCGGATCGGTCCGCTTCTAAAGAGGATCGGTTCTTTTATTTTCCAGGCGGACCGGTCCGGGGCGGACCGGTTCTTTTATTTTTTTGGCTCTTCGGTTCTCCTTCGGTTCGCAGTCCACTGGAGTTTTCACATCGGACCGGTCCGGGTTGAGGGCGGACCGGTCTGCCTATTTGACTTTTCCTCCAAACTTTGACTGTCCATATCTTTTGCTCCGGGTATCCGATTGAGGTGCCGTTTCTTCCTAGGTGCTTGTGAGGATGATACCATCAACTTCTCTTTAGGTACCTCATCCGGATTCTGGGTAGAAATGACTCTTTTGCCCTTTTGACTTTTCTTGTTGACTTTTTCTATTCTTCCGGTTTCCTTCTTCCATTTCTTGACGTTAGATACCTGTAAAATCATAACGAAATACCAGAAACTCGGTGTACTTGTTAGGATAAGTCAATAGCAAGATTATGAGATAAAGTCAATCCGATTACGTTGTTCGAGATGATTAAAGTACCGAAATTAGGGGATAAATTGGGAAGAATTTATGCCTAATTAAACCCCCCTAACTTAGAACTTTGCGCGTCCCGAGCAATGTAAAAGAATTCTACCAAGGCTTAACTTTTGGAAAACATTTTATTGGGATAACATACCTCTTTTGCGGGCACGCGATTGCATTTAGCGTATGCAACAAGCCTTTAAACCCCTAGGTTACCCTAGTGGGACGAGTTGTGTCTCGTGAGGGTTTGCAGAGAATATACCCACAAAATTCGACTCAAAGAACTTCAAAATAACCAAAAATTGTATAATTCAAACTTTTCCAGAAAATAGTCATCATCAAGTCATGTCTACAAATCTCAAACTGTAGTGCGTGTGTGCGAAGCCAGAAATATAACCACCAATTTCGACTGATTAATCATTACGTTACTTATCCGAAAATTCGTTTTGATTTCAAATTCTCACGGGAAGCTCTCTCAAACGAACTATTCGGAATATGGCTTTTTCGCTCGGTATGCGTGATAATAAGAGTAAATGTAATGGATGCAAAATCACGCATACAATTAGAAAGACGGAAATTTCGTGGTAAAAGGATCTCGTCAATGGATTACGGTTTTAAAAACGGGAACATTGCCTCTATTTCGCGCACCTAACCTCTCATATTATCTTTTGGTGTCTTAGCTCTCCACGCGGTATTCAATTTTTTTCAATTTGGACTCGGTTAGGACTTTTTCGGGTTAAAGGTTGCATTGGGTAATATGAAAATGGTAGGGAAAGTTGGAATTGGAAAAACCATTCGTGATGTCCCTTTGTGCTTTTTCCGGGCTATTGCTCAATTTGTTCTTCTTTTTCTATTTTTTTTTTTTTTTTTTTTTAACTTTTTGTTGTTTTTGTTGAGCATACACTTTTGTTTCTTGCCCCTTTTCATGCACTTTTTGGACTTGAAATCTGAATTTTTCATTTTTTCACAATTCCCGCTATTTTGGGTTTTTCGGGTTGTCAAACGAAAGGGAAAAATTATTCGACTCAATTTGGGTTGCAAAAGGGGTGATTTTTCGCATCTTTTTCTGGCCAATATTTTTGGGATGACAAACGAGAGCCTACTTCATTGTCCAAAATGCTAATTGCGTTACCATATGCGTTTCGAGGTGAATTTAAGCTAGAGACTAATTTGGCACATTTTTCAAGGCAATATTGCACACATTTTTCAAAACCGATCAAAATGAAAGAATTAAGATCCTTGACAACTTATTAAGCGCTAAAAGAACTTTGAGTTAACAATTAACTCGGATTGATTTAAAAAAAACTCGCAAAACGTGATAGGCTCGAATCTCACCGGGTTTGTTAATCTCCACATTTATTCGTTAAGTCGTCAATTTTCACTCAATTTCCATCTTTGGTCAATTTCGGCTTTGTGTATGTTGGATGTTTACAATTTGAGACTCCAATTTGACTTTTAATGATATTTTTGAAAAATTTGAATTCCAATTTTTATTTATTTTGAACAAAAATATTTTTGGATTTTTCAAAATTTTATGATTTTTTTGGAAATTTTGGGCATTTTTGAAAATTTGTGAAGTTTTAGAAATATGCACTTGTGACCCCCCCTAACTTAGACTTTTGCATTGTCCTCAAGCAAAAAGGACTAAAATCTAAATAAGGCAAAATAATAAGTGCAATAATTAAAACAAACAAATAGAGAAAAATGCAACTTTTTATATCATAAGACTGTGGTATAAACAAGGAATACAGCGCATGTAGGATGTGAGAATAAATACATCAAAACAGTCCTAAGCAACCAAATTATCACGGGGGAGGGAAATGGGAGGAGCTGGGCGCGTCGGGGCCATAGGGGTCTTGAAAATGCGATGGGAGTGGCTCATAAGGATCCCCTAGGCGTCGGTAGATATCCGCTTGCCTTCGAGCCGCCCGATTCTGATCTCGTTGGTAGTCGATCACAAAGGTGTCGAACTTGTTCTCAAAGTTCCCGAATCTAGTCTCAAGGTTGGACAACCGGGTCGAAATATCAGTACCCGCCCACTCAAAGTCCGGGTCATCCTCCTCGTCCGCCGACTCGTCGTCGGCGGCGACGTCACCCATCTCGACGTCCGCTTCAGCGGCCTCCTCGTCCGCGCTCTCTTCCGAGGAAGCCTCTTCCTCGCTATCATGACCTCGCCGTGCCCGGATTATGGCGAGTTGTTTGACACTCTTAGTGCGAGTGCCTTGTCCAAAGGGACCGGGAATCCGGGTGCGGTCGGCAGGGGCCTCAATGCCGGCGTCTAGGAGGATAGACGTGATCAGACGGGCATAGGGCAAAGGGGCGGTGCCCTTCTCATCCAAAGAAGCGGCGATGATGTCGGCATACAATGTGCGGGCCAAATGGATGGTGGTTTGAGGATCGAAGAGATGGTAGGTCAAGGTGGCCTGCCGAGGCCTCATGGCGGAATCGTTGGATGTTTGGAGGATGTTGGCGCATACGATTTGGAAAGTGAGGCGCGCCGTTTCATTTAATCGTCCAACCGCGACGGTCTGGCCCGTCCAAGCCACGTTTGGAGCAATGCGCTCCATGATGACGTTCTTAGCGACCGGAGGAACGTTCCGTGGATAGGTGTAGTCTTGGGGGTCCGGAATGCCAAAGGTGGCCAATTTGGCCATGAGGATGGCTAAGGAGAAGGGAACGACCATCCCATCGACATACGCTTGGGCCTCATATTGGTACGTCCGTACGAGAGTGCCATAAAATAACCGGACCTCGAAAGCCCACACGGCGTCATGGGGTTCGTTGAGGAAACGACACCACCCCCGGGCCATGAATAGTGCTGTGACAGAATTGGGCAGCGCGTTCCATTGAACCGCGCGCTCCATATGGAGTTTGCGGTTTGTGCCGAAAAAGGCGGTGCACCATCGCTCCTCTTGGCGGGAGCGGAACTCGTTGCTCCCGGAGTGGAGGATGTCGGTGGAAGCGTATTTGGTGGGAGCAGCACAGGGGGCCATGGAGACAGAGAGGAGGATAGAACTCACAAAAATCTGGAGAGGGAGAGGATAGGAGTTGTGTTTTAGCTGTGAAGAGAAGAGGAGGGGTAGGGTTGTATTTATAGTGGAGGGGAGGGAAGTTGGAGGGAAATGGATGTGGAGGGAAAAGGGTTTTGGAGGGAAAGGGATGTATGGGGGTGTGGGAAACCGAAATGGGGGGAAGGGTGGCTATTGGGGAGAAGGGGGGTGCATGGGAAGAAGAGATTCAACGAATCTGCAGAAGGCGGACCGGTCCGGTCCAGGGGCGGACCGGTCCGGTCTTGTTATTTTTCAGAAATTCGACAGGCGGACCGGTCCGGCTTAAAATTAAAGGAACCGGTCCGGGGCGGACCGGTCCGACCTTAAATTAAAGGAACCGGTCCGGCTTGGGTATTTCAGGCTGGAATTTCCCCAAAACTGGAATTCAACCTCTCGTCCTCAAAATATCGCACTTTTAACACGCGCTCCTCACCAAATATAGACTAAGGACCTCTCAAAAGCACCGGTCACCCGAATTGCCCAAATTCTCGAACCTGCACATGCTAACCCTGAATGTACAAAAATCCTAACGACACTCACTAACGCACACGACTCACACGACTCTCACCCCATACGCGTCGGGGGTGAGACGACCTAACGGAAACAGTTCACTCTACCCCGTAAACGGGGTCCGACAACCAAACGGTGTCGACTTCTTCTTCGCACGCCTCAAGATATGACTTTAGGCGTTGTCCATTCATTTTGAATGTGTTTCCCCCTTTTAAATCTTCTACTTCGACAGCTCCGTGGGGGTAAACATTCTTGACAACAAACGGGCCAGACCATCGCGACCGCAACTTGCCCGGAAAGAGATGAAGCCGAGAGTTATAGAGAAGAACTTTTTGCCCGGGAAGAAACTCTTTCCGTCGAATGATGCTATCGTGAGCGAGTTTCATCATTTCTTTATCAATTTTGGCATTCTCATACGCGTCATTGCGTATCTCCTCTAACTCATTTATTTGAAGCTTGCGAGCTTCACCGGCTTTATCCATGGCATAATTGAGCTCGTTAATTGCCCAATACGCTTTGTGTTCTAACTCCACGGGGAGATGGCAAGGCTTGCCATACACGAAGTGGAAAGGGGACATGCCAAGATGATTTTTGTATGCGGTGCGATAGGCCCATAGCGAATCGTTCAG
Organism: Sambucus nigra; assembly: GCA_949130495.1. Classification (NCBI taxonomy): domain Eukaryota; kingdom Viridiplantae; phylum Streptophyta; class Magnoliopsida; order Dipsacales; family Adoxaceae; genus Sambucus; species Sambucus nigra. The sequence goes on along the minus strand of OX422214.1, from coordinate 212,323,753 downwards.
TCTAATTGACCAATCTTTCCGGTTAGGATTGACGGTCTTCTCGAGAATGTTCTTGATCTCACGATTCGCTAGTTCGGCCTGCCCATTTGTTTGTGGGTGATACGTCGTTCCAACCTTGTGGACGACGCCATACTTTCTCATGAGCTTCTCAAATGGCCTATTGCGAAAGTGCGTGCCATTGTCACTAATTATTGCCTTCGGTGCGCCGAAGCGAGAAAGTATGTGTTCCTGTAGGAACTTTATCACCACCTTACTGTCATTAGTCTTAGTAGCTATAGCTTCTACCCATTTAGAAACGTAGTCTACCGCGACTAGGATGTATAGGAAACCAAAGGATGGGGGGAAGGGACCCATGAAGTCAATACCCCAACAATCGAATATCTCAATGATGAGTATGGGGGTAAGGGGCATCATGTCGCGGCGAGAGATGGCTCCCATTCGTTGGCACCTATTGCATGACTTGCAAGCGTCATTTGCATCCCGGAAGATTGTGGGCCAATAGAGGCCGCATTGCAGAATTTTAGCGGACGTCTTTTTCGCGGAGAAGTGGCCTCCACATGCTTCCGAATGACAAAATTGGATGACCTTTGGAATCTCGTCATCCGGTACACATCTTCGGATGATTTGGTCGGCGCAGTATTTAAAGAGTAAGGGATCATCGTAGAAGAACATGCGCGACCAAGTAAGAAACTTCTTCTTATCTTGCGGTGTCCAATCGGGAGGGACGGCTCCCGTGACGAGATAGTTCACTATGTCCGCAAACCAGGGATATGAAGAAGTAGCAAAGAGTTGCTCATCCGGAAAATACTCGTCTATGGGTATGGGATCACTAGGTACGTCGGATGAAAGCCGAGACAAATGGTCGGCCACGACGTTTTCTACTCCTTTCTTATCCTTGATAGAGAGATTGAACTCTTGTAGGAGTAGGATCCACCTTATGAGGCGCGGCTTGGCGTCTTTCTTCGCAAGTAGATACTTTAAAGCCGCGTGGTCGGTGAAAACAATTATAGGAGAACCAATGAGATATGATCTGAACTTATCAAGGGCAAAGACTACTGCTAGCAACTCTTTCTCCATGGTAGAGTAGTTGAGTTGAGGTCCGGTAAGGGTCCGGCTAGCGTAGTAGATGACATGAGCTTGTTTATCTTGACGTTGGCCCAAAACGGCCCCAATCGCGTAATCGCTTGCATCACACATGAGTTCGAATGGTAAAGACCAATCCGGAACTTGCATGATGGGAGCGGACACGAGCATGTTCTTTAATTTGTCAAAGGAGCTTTGGCATGCCTCGGTCCACTCAAACGGGTTGTCCTTCATGAGAAGGTTGCTTAAGGGTCTAGCGATAGCGCTAAAGTCCTTAATGAACCTGCGATAAAATCCGGCGTGACCCAAGAATGAGCGCACGTCTTTAAGCGATCTCGGTGGGGGAAGGTCAGCTATGACATCTATCTTAGCCCTATCAACCTCTATGCCTTTAGATGATACTATGTGGCCAAGAACTATTCCTTCAGTGACCATGAAATGGCACTTTTCCCAATTCAGCACTAAGTTCTTCTCCACACACCTAGCAAGTACTTGCTCCAATTTTTCTAGACAAAGATCGAAAGAGGTGCCAAAAACGCTGAAATCGTCCATGAACACCTCAAGTCCTCTTTCGACCATGTCACTAAATAAGCTCAACATGCACCGTTGAAAAGTCTCGGGTGCATTACACAAGCCGAATGGCATACGTTTGTAGGCAAACGTACCAAAAGGACAAGTGAACGTCGTCTTCTCTTGGTCAAGTACATCTACCTCAATCTGGTTATATCCGGAATAACCATCAAGGAAGCAATAATATGGGTGGCCTGCAACTCTCTCAAGCATTTGATCAATGAATGGCAAGGGGAAATGATCTTTTCTTGTTCCCGCATTGAGTTTCCGGTAATCAATGCAAACACGCCAACCAGTGGTGGTGCGTTGGGGAACAAGATCTCCCTTAGCATTCTCAATCACAGTCATACCCGACTTCTTCGGGACGACTTGAATAGGACTCACCCATTTGCTATCCGAGATTGGGTAGATAATCCCGGCATCTAATAGTTTAATGATCTCGGTTCTCACAACTTCTTTCATGTTGGGGTTTAGTCTTCTTTGCATTTCTCTAAAGGGTTTGACATCCTCTTCGAGGTGAATCTTGTGGGTGCAAATCAGAGGACTTATCCCCTTCAAATCAGCTATACACCAACCAAAAGCACTTAGGTGCTTCCTCAAAATTTTTAACAACTTACCCTCCTGCTCGTCATCTAGGCTAGAGGAGATAACAACAGGAAATGTCTCATCCTCTCCTAAGTATGCATATTTGATATGGGAGGGGAGTTTCTTTAATTCAAGAGTTGGAAACTTCTCGTAGGAGGGAACAACGCGTGTATCCCGTGGTGGTAGCTCCTCGAATCTAGAAACCCAATTCACATCTCTCGCGTCCTCGTCCGACGCTCTCTCATCGAGTAACTCTCTTAATTCCCCAATCTCCCTCTCATACTCCGTATACGTCCCCTCACTCTCATTGCTCGAAATCAGACAGGATCCTAAGGCATCGCCACAGCAATTCTCCTCAATGTACTCCTCTGCTATCTCATCTATGAGATTCACCGCGTGAATATCATCTTCCTCTCCCGTATGTTGGGCTATGTTGAAGATGTTGGTCTCCAATGTCATATTCCCAAAAGTGAGCTGCATTCGCCCATTCCTTGTGTTAATAATAGCGTTAGCTGTCGCTAAAAATGGGCGCCCGAGAATGATGGGAACATGATTGGTCGAGATTAAGGAAGGCTCCGTGTCCCAAATGACAAAGTCTACCGGGAAGTAGAAAGTGTCAACTTGAACGATCACGTCCTCTACTACACCTCGTGGGACCTTCACAGTTCGATCCGCTAGTTGGAGAGTGATTCTTGTGGGCTTGAGGTCGCCCAAATCAAGTTGCCTATAGATAGAGTAAGGGAGAATGTTGACACTTGCTCCCAAGTCTAGTAAGGCTTTTTCAATTTTGTTCTCTCCAATGATGCAGGAAATGGTGGGTGCACCGGGATCTTTGAATTTAGGAGGGAGCTCATTGAGTAGGATAGAGCTCACGTTCTGTGCTAGGAAGACATTCTTCTTTACTTTCATCTTCCTTTTTACTGTCAACAAATCTTTGATGACTTTTGCATAAACTGGAATTTGTTTGATGGCATCGAGGAATGGTAAATTCAGCTTTACCTGCTTTAGTATTTCTAGCACGTCATCACGTGGGTTTCCTTTCTGGGAAGGAATCAACCTTTGAGGAAACGGTGCCGCGGAGGGTGGTTTCACAACTACCTCGGGCTCACTAGTGTCATCTTTATCACTCTCATTTGAGGTGACATCTTCGGCCTCTTTCGTGCCGGGCGAAATCACCTTATCTTCGGTTGTGTCGTGTGGGGGAGGTGATAAATCAACGACTCTCCCACTACGAAGAGTGGTCACAGCTTGACATTGCTCCTGATGATCAGTAGAAGTGGAGCTAACACTAGTTTGACCTTGGGGAGGTCTTTGGCCCTGGGCAGGAAACTTGCCCTTTTCTTGAACGCTCAATGAGGATTGAATTTTGGACAGATTTGCATTTATGTTGCCAATTAGACTATCATATTTGGCATTGGTTGCGGCCTGGTGTTTAGGCATATATTCTTCACATTTATCCCCTTAATTTCAGTATTTTTATGATCCCGTGTAGTGTAAATATCTTGGATTTGTCTCTTATTTATGCTACTAACCCATTTTGGCAAGTATTTCTTGTTTTGTGTATTTCTCATGTGTTTTACAGGTATTTCACGCAAGTTAGTGCGAAGGAGAACGCAAAACAGTGAAAGAAACCTAGAAATGGAGAGTTGAAGGGCATTTTCGTAATTTTGCAGCCTTAGTCCGGAGGTGGGGCCAACTAGAAAGTTGAAGAGCTCTAAATTACAAGAATACTGGAAAAAACGGCACCTCAATCCGAGCTACGGTGAAGAAGTTACGATGTTTTGAAGTTGCGGGATAATGAAGAGTCTAGATGTGCGGATTTCTGACATTAATTATGCATTTAATGCAGTGCAACTCTTGGAAAACTTGTTCCACAAGCACTATTGGTTGTCAATTTCGAGATTTTGTGCTATAAAAGCCCATGACCTACATCATTTGAGAGGAGGCTAGAGAGAGGCTAGGGTTAGAAATTTTAGAGAGAGTTTTTAGATCAAATTTTTAGATCAAATTTCCATTTCCTTCAAGATTTGCATGAACCCTAGTTGTATTCTGAATCTCAATTCCGTTTTTGTGCTGAATTCAAGTAATATCATTCTATTCTCTTTTGTTTAATTTCTGCAAATTTCTTACAATGTTCTGCAATTTCATAGTTTCATATGTGAATTTGTTTTTCAACCAAATCATGAGTAACTAATTTCTCAAGGGTTGGGGTACATGGACTCAATCCTAATACAAATTATTTGTATGGAAAATTAGAAAATAAATGAAAATATTGGTTGAATCGTGAATGAAAATCATATATGCATTGTCATATATTTTAATCTCTCTTGCCCTAGGTACTTGGGATGTTTAAGAATGCTTTGTATGTATAATTTGTCGTTCACCGCCTTATATTGATCTTTGATTTCATATGATGCGGTCTTGAATCTCATATATGTAATGCTTAGTGATGATAAGGACTGGATTTAATCAAGAATTTTGATTTATAATTCTAGTATTCTAAAGGATAATTTGTTAAGGATTGAGGGATTGTACCCTACCCTAATTTTCTCTAAATTGTTAAAACCAAATTTTACTGTTAATTTCCATCTGTTTTTCATAAGTAAAGTTTTAGAAATTTTCTCAAAAAAAAAAAATCAATCATCTTTTTATTTCTTTCAAGAAATCATTTCACGGTGTGGTAATTTTCTTTGTTATTGTTTGGCAATTTTGATCCCTGTGGAGACGATCCCTACTTACTGGGTTATTACTTGAGCGACAAGGCTTGCACTTGAGCCTAGATAAATACGCACTTTTGAGACAAATATTAAGTCGCGTCAAGTTTTTGGCGCCGTTGCCGGGGATCTAAAATTGTTAAATTCCAAGAAAGTTATTGTTATCTACAAGTGATTTCATAAAAAAAAAAAAGAAAAAATATTTTTCATTTTTTCTCTTGTGATCTTATATGCAGAATTCATCTCCCACCCAAATTCACGAAAATCCTATTGCCGAAGCCGGATCTGAAAATTCCGAGTCTTTGCCGTTTTGGGTTCCACCTCCTTCCCCTAATAATTCCATCACAAGTCGTTCATTGAGTCAAACCTTGAGTGAGAATTCTGAACCTTTTGGTAGCAATATGTCGAATCATGGTAGTGTCGGTGTTGGTGCTGGAGAGGATGATGTACCATATCAACCCATGAAAGATCTTTTGTTTCCGGAGAGAACTGCTAACCCTGGTTGCATTTTATTCCCGTATAATGCCGGTCAGTTCCACTTTCGGAATGGAATGATCCAAATTCTTCCTACATTTCATGGGATGGATTCGGAAAAACCATATCTCCATATTAGAGAGTTTGAAGATACGTGTGAAACATTTGGAGACCAAACTTGTCCACAAGAAGTAATCCGGTTAAAGCTCTTTCCTTTTTCCTTAAAGGATAAAGAGAAAACTTGGTTATGGACCCTGCCCCCAAATTCTGTTTTATCATGGAGAGATATGCAAAACAAGTTTATCTCAAAATTTTTTCCACAACACAAAACCAATTCTGTTAAAGCCCAAATTCAAGCTTTTCGTCAAAATGAGAATGAGGCTTTTGATAAGTGTTGGGAGAGATACCAGGAGTTAGTTAATGCGTGCCCCCATCATGGTTTTGAAACTCATCATCTGATTTCATTTTTCCATCAAGGCCTTACTGTAGCGTCTAAACAACTTGTTCAAACCATGTGTGAGAGACCTTTTTGGGAGTTAAGTACGAGCGATGCTGAGGCTCATTTGAAATATGTGGCGGAAACTACCCAAGCATGGGATACTTCTGATTCAAATAGTCAAAATAGAAATCGACAAGTGTCCAACTTGCCTGCTACGTCCGGTATTTATCACGTGGACAAGGACACTTTGTTGGATCTAAAACTTGATCAAATGGAAAAGAACTTTAGAGAAATGCTAGATATGCGATTGAGAGATGTGTCTGGACCCGTAAAAACCGGGATGGAGAAGGTATGTGCCATTTGTAATGCAGGCCATTCTACCGAAGGATGTCCTACCATACCTGCATACAAGGCCATGTACACTGAACAGGTTGATGCAATAGGAGGTTATCGAGGAAATTATAATGCTCAGCAAGGGAATGCATATAATCAATCGTGGAGGAATCCCGGGTTTAATTATGGACAACCCCAAGGTGGGATGGTTCCTAACCCACAGATGACTCTACCACAACCCCCTCAATTTCAGCAAGTGGCAAACCCTATGCAAGTACCACCTCCTGGTCCTTATGTACCTCCACCTAGGAGATCTCATGAGGATAATTTCAATCAATTCATCCAAGCCCAAAAAGAAAGAGATGCCAAATTTGAGCGAATGTTCGTTGAAATGCATACTAACATCTCTAGGTTGTAGTCTGCGGTGAATACTCAAGAGAAGGGTAAACTTCCAGCCCAAGGCCAAAGACCACCTCTTCAAGGTCAAACCACGGTTTGCTCCACATCATCAGAATTGCAAGAACAATGTCAAGCTGTTACTACTCTTCGTAGTGGCCGCGTAATTGATCTAGCACCTAAATTACCAAAGGTGAATGATGATGGAGTGGAACCCGAGATTGTGAAGGAATCTGAAATTTCCGAGTCTGAAGAACCTTCCTTAGAAAAGGAATTGAAAGATGCGGAGGTTGAGCCTGATATTGAAGTCAAATTGCCTACTGCTGCTCCATTTCCTCAATGCTTAGAGTCACCCCAGAAAGGTGCTTCGCGTATCGAGGTGATGGATGTGTTGAAGCAAGTAAAATTGAACTTGCCGTTCCTTGATGCTATTCAACAAATTCCAGCATATGCGAAGGTTATTAAAGATCTTTTGACTGTCAAGAGACGTCTTAAGGTGAAGAAAAATGTTTTCTTGGCACAAAATGTGAGCTCAGTTCTTCTCAATGATCTTCCACCAAAATTCAAAGATCCAGGTTCACCTACCATTTCATGTATCATTGGAGAAATGAGAGTGGAAAGAGCGTTGCTTGATTTAGGTGCGAGTGTAAACATCCTCCCATACTCCATCTATAAGAAGCTTGATTTAGGTGATTTAAAACCTACCCGAATCACTCTACAGTTAGCGGATAGGACAATCAAAGTGCCTCATGGGATTGTAGAAGACGTAATTGTTCAAGTGGATACGTTCTACTTCCCCGTTGATTTTGTTATTTGGGACACCGAGCCTGTTCTCCATACGAGAAATCATGTTCCAATTATATTGGGCCGACCGTTCTTAGCTACCGCTAATGCTTTGATCAATACACGGAATGGCCAAATGCAACTCACTTTTGGAAACATGACTCTCGAGAAAAATATTTTCAATGTCGCTAACCAAATGGGTGATGAGGATGAGATTCTTGAAATGGATCTTATTGAAGAAGTGGTGGATGAAAATATTGAAAAAATCATAGGAGGAGATGCTCTGAAAGTGTGCTTAGGGCAAAGTGATGCTCAAATGAGTGATTATACTGAGTTTGGGAGAGAGGTGGAAGAGTTAAAAATGTGGTTACAAGAGGAAGAGAGTTTAAGAGCGGTTGACTGGATTTCAAGGTATGAAGAATTGCCTCCGAGGGAGACACCCTTAGTCCCCTCTGAACATAGATTTCCTAGTCTTGAGTTGAAGAAACTACCTTCACATGTCAAATATGCCTTTTTAGGTGAGAATGATACATTTCCTGTTGTTGTGTCTTCCCATCTAGAAAAAGGGCAAGAAGGTATGTTGTTAGATGTGTTGAGAAAGCATAGAAGTGCTTTTGGATGGACCATAGCAGATTTGAAGGGTATAAGTCCTTTGATTTGTACCCATAAAATCCATCTCGAGGAAGAAGTGAAGCCATCTCGTGAGATGCAAAGGCGGTTAAATCCAACAATGAAAGATGTTGTAAGAGCGGAAATAATCAAATTGCTAGATGCTGGAATTATATATCCCATTTCGGATAGTAAATGGGTGAGCCCAATTCAGGTCGTTCCAAAGAAATCAGGGATGACTGTGGTTGAAAATGCTAAGGGAGAATTAATACCTCAACGCACCACCACCGGGTGGCGTGTTTGCATTGACTACCGAAAGCTCAATGCCGGAACTCGAAAGGATCATTTTCCCTTACCATTTATCGATCAAGTTATTGAACGAGTAGCGGGCCATCCTTATTATTATTTTCTAGATGGGTATTCCGGTTATAATCAGATTGAGGTGGATGTTCTTGATCAAGAAAAGACGACTTTTACATGTCCATTTGGTACGTTTGCCTATAAACGTATGCCATTTGGGTTATGTAATGCGCCGGCTACTTTTCAGAGGTGTATGTTAAGTCTCTTTAGCGACATGATTGAAAAAGGTCTTGAGGTGTTCATGGACGATTTCAGCGTTTTCGGCTCATCTTTTGACCATTGTTTAGCTAATCTTGAGAGAGTTCTATTCCGATGTGTGGAAAAAGACTTAGTCCTCAATTGGGAAAAATGCCATTTCATGGTTACCGAGGGTGTAGTCTTGGGCCACATAGTCTCATCTAGGGGAATTGAAGTTGATCGAGCAAAAATTGAAGTAATAGCTGAGCTACCCCCGCCAAAATCACTTAAAGATGTGAGGTCCTTTCTAGGCCATGCTGGATTTTATAGGAGGTTTATCAAAGACTTTAGCGCCATCGCTAGACCTTTGAGTAATCTTCTCATGAAGGACACTCCATTTGAGTGGAGTAAAGCATGTCAAGAAGCATTTGATAAACTCAAAAGCATGCTTATTTCTGCACCTATCATGCAAGCTCCGGATTGGTCGCTTCCCTTTGAGCTTATGTGTGATGCAAGTGATTTCGCGATTGGGGCTGTTCTTGGACAGAGGAAAGACAAGAAAGCTCATGTTATTTACTATGCTAGCCGAACATTATCTGGACCTCAGCTTAATTACTCTACTACAGAGAAAGAGTTGCTAGCTGTCGTTTTTGCTCTCGACAAATTTCGCTCTTACGTTGTTGGGTCGCCTATCCTTTGTTTCACTGATCATTCGGCATTGAAATATCTCTTGAGCAAGAAAGATGCCAAACCTCGTTTAATCAGGTGGATCCTACTCCTACAAGAGTTTAATCTATCGATTCAAGATAAGAAAGGAGTAGAAAACGTCGTTGCTGACCATTTGTCACGACTCTCGTCCGACGTACCTATTGATCCCATTCCCATAGACGAGTATTTTCCGGATGAGAATCTATTTGCTACCTCTTCTCTCCCTTGGTTTGCGGATATTGTCAATTACCTTGTCACCGGAGTTGTTCCCTCTAGTTGGAATCCGCAAGAGAGAAGGAGGTTCATTACTTGGTCACGCATGTTCTTTTATGATGATCCATACTTGTTTAAGTATTGTGCTGACCAAATTATCCGGAGATGTGTACCCGATGAGGAAATCCAAGGGGTGATTCGATTCTGTCATTCGGAAGCATGTGGCGGTCATTTTTCTAAAAATAAAACTGCTGCAAAAATCCTTCAAAGTGGTCTTTATTGGCCCACAATCTTCCGGGATGTGAATGCTTTTTGTAAGACTTGCGATAGATGCCAAAGAATGGGAGCTATTACTCGCCGTGATATGATGCCATTATCCCCTATTTTAGTCTTGGAGTTGTTTGATTGTTGGGGAATTGACTTCATGGGGCCCTTTCCCCCTTCTTTTGGTTTTCTATACATTCTCGTCGCTGTAGATTATGTCTCAAAATGGGTAGAGGCTATAGCTACAAGGACGAATGACAGCAAGGTGGTGATCAAATTTATTCAAGAAAATATACTTTCTCGCTTTGGTATGCCTAAGGCCATAATTAGTGAAAATGGAACTCATTTTTGCAATAGGCCGATGGATAAACTAATGCGAAAGTATGGAATTGTCCACAAGGTTAGCACCCCCTATCACCCCCAATCGAATGGCCAAGCCGAGCTTGCTAATAGGGAGATCAAGAATATCTTGGAGAAGACAGTTGATCCTAATAGGAAAGACTGGTCTCTTAGGTTGACTGATGATCTTTGGGCTTATAGAACCGCATACAAGAATCCCCTTGGGATGTCCCCATTTCGATTTGTGTATGGCAAACCTTGTCTTCTTCCGGTTGAAATCGAACACAAAGCGTATTGGGCTATCGAAAGGGTGAACTTCGAAATGGATAAAGTCGGTGAAACACGTAAACTTCAGTTGAATGAGTTGGAAGAAATGCGCAACGATGCGTATGAAAGTGCCAAAATTTCCAAGGACCGAATGAAACGCGCTCATGACGGAATCATTCGTAATAAAGAGTTTCATTTGGGACAGAAAGTACTCCTCTACAACTCGAGGTTGCACTTGTTTCCCGATAAATTGCGGTCTCGATGGTCTGGTCCTTACATTGTGAAAGAAGTGTTTCCCCATGGAGCCGTTGAGCTAATGGATGAAAAAGGGGGAACCACTTTTAAAGTCAATGGGCATCGTCTCAAGCCTTATTTGGAAGCCATGGTTAAAGAAGCCGACACAATCTGGCTGTCGGACCCCATTTACGGGGATTGAATGAACAAAGAGAGGTGAGGTCGTCGCACCCCCGACGCGTATGGGGTGATTTTTGTTGAATTTTTGAGTCATGTATAAGTGTTATATAGTATCTTGTTGCATTTAGAGTAATTAGTTCAAGTATTGTTATTTTTTTTGGTATGCTTGGTTCTAACATGTTTTGTAGATTCAATGGACTCGCACTCATCAGGGATCGCTCCATTTGGGTAATATCTTTCTTTTCCTCTCTTTATGTTGTGTTCTTGATTCACATTGAGGACAATGCAACATTTAAGTTAGGGAGTGTGGGATATTCTTCCCATTTATTGTTTAGATTCATTGATTCGATCACATGTTATTTCCAAGTGTGTTTAAAAAAAAAATAAAAAAAAAATATATATATATATATATATATATTTCTTCAAAATAAATAAAAATTAGAATTTAAAATTTTCAAAAATATCACCTTTATTCTATTTATAGTCTCAAATTGTAAAATTCATAATGCACTAAGCCAAAATTGACCGAAGATGGAAATTGAAAGAAAATTGACGACTTAACGAATAAATGTGGAGATTGATCAAACCCGGTGAGATTTCGAGCCTTTCAATTTTCTTTTTGAGTTTTTAAATCAATCCGAGTTTATGATTAACTCAAAGTTCTTTTCAGCGTTTTAATAAGTCGTTGATGATCTCAATCCTTTGTTTTGATCGTTTATGGAAATGTGTAAAATGTTGTCTCGAAATTCGTGCTAAATATATCTCTAAACTTAATTAATCTCGAGATGCATATGGTAATGTGATTAGCAATTTGTACAATGAAGTAGGCCCTCGTTTGTTACCCAAAAATATTAGCCATAAAAGATGTGAAAAATTATCCCTTTGCAACCCACTTTGAGCCTAATAAAATATTTCCCTTTCGTTTGATAATCCAAAAAACCCAAATAGCCCGGAATTGTGAAAATTGAGAAAATTCATCAAATAAAGTCCAAATTGTGCAATAAAAAGGGGCAAGAAGAAAAAAAAAATAGAAATGCTCAACAAAAAAGAAAAATAGCAAAAAAAAAAATGAAAAAAAAAGAAAAAAAAAAGGAGAAAGAGAAAAAAGAGCAAATGCCCGAAAAAGCACAAATGGACGTCATAAGGACATTTTCCAATTTCGAACATTCCGTTTATTCCCATTTTTACCCTTTACACCTTTTAACCCGAAAAAGTCCTAACCGAGTCCAAATTGCAAAATTAATTACTGCATGGAGAGCTAAGACATGAAAAGATAATATGAGAGATTAAATGGTGTGAATTAGAGGTGATGTTCCCATTTCCTAATAACCGTAATCCGATGATGAGATCTTTTCACCATAAATTTCCTTCTTTTCAATTTTGTATGCATGAATTTGTGTCCATTATATTTACTCTTTATATCATGCATACGGAGAGAAAATAGCCACAATCCGAGTGATTCGTTTGTGAGTGCATCCGTAAGAATTTGAATCAAAACGAATTTTCGGAAAGTAACGTAATGCTCAATCGGTGGAAGTTTGAGGTTTAATTTTTGGCTTTGCACACACACACTATGATTTGAGACATTTGAATATGAATTTATGGTGATTATTTTTCGAAAAGTTTAAATTGTACAATTTTTAAGTATTTTGATATTTATTTGAGTCAATAAAGAATTTTGTGGGTAAATTCACTGCAAACCCTCACGAGACAAAACTCGTCCTACTAGGGTAACCTAGGGGTTTAAAGGCTTGTTGCATACGCTAAATGCAATCGCGTGCCTGCGAAAGTGGAATTTTATTTTAATAAAGGAATTTTCAAGAGTAGAATTTTGGCTAATTTCATTTACATTGCTCGGGACGCGCAAAGTTCTAAGTTAGGGGGTGTGTTTAGGCATATATTCTTCACATTTATCCCCTTAATTTCAGTATTTTTATGATCTCGTGTAGTGTAAATATCTTGGATTTGTCTCTTATTTATGCTACTAACCCATTTTGGCAAGTATTTCTTGTTTTGTGTATTTCTCATGTGTTTTACAGGTATTTCACGCAAGTTAGTGCGAAGGAGAACGCAAAACAGTGAAAGAAACCTAGAAATGGAGAGTTGAAGGGCATTTTCGTAATTTTGCAGCCTTAGTCCGGAGGTGGGGCCAACTAGAAAGTTGAAGATCTCTAAATTACAAGAATACTGGAAAAAACGGCACCTCAATCCGAGCTACGGTGAAGAAGTTACGATGTTTTGAAGTTGCGGGATAATGAAGAGTCTAGATGTGCGGATTTCTGACATTAATTATGCATTTAATGCAGTGCAACTCTTGGAAAACTTGTTCCACAAGCACTATTGGTTGTCAATTTCGAGATTTTGTGCTATAAAAGCCCATGACCTACATCATTTGAGAGGAGGCTAGAGAGAGGCTAGGGTTAGAAATTTTAGAGAGAGTTTTTAGATCAAATTTTTAGATCAAATTTCCATTTCCTTCAAGATTTGCATGAACCCTAGTTGTATTCTGAATCTCAATTCCGTTTTTGTGCTGAATTCAAGTAATATCATTCTATTCTCTTTTGTTTAATTTCTGCAAATTTCTTACAATGTTCTGCAATTTCATAGTTTCATATGTGAATTTGTTTTTCAACCAAATCATGAGTAACTAATTTCTCAAGGGTTGGGGTACATGGACTCAATCCTAATACAAATTATTTGTATGGAAAATTAGAAAATAAATGAAAATATTGGTTGAATCGTGAATGAAAATCATATATGCATTGTCATATCTTTTAATCTCTCTTGCCCTAGGTACTTGGGATGTTTAAGAATGTTTTGTATGTATAATTTGTCGTTCACCGCCTTATATTGATCTTTGATTTCATATGATGCAGTCTTGAATCTCATATATGTAATGCTTAGTGATGATAAGGACTGGATTTAATCAAGAATTTTGATTTATAATTCTAGTATTCTAAAGGATAATTTGTTAAGGATTGAGGGATTGTACCCTACCCTAATTTTCTCTAAATTGTTAAAACCAAATTTTACTGTTAATTTCCATCTGTTTTTCATAAGTAAAGTTTTAGAAATTTTCTCAAAAAAAAAATCAATCATCTTTTTATTTCTTTCAAGAAATCATTTCACGGTGTGGTAATTTTCTTTGTTATTGTTTGGCAATTTTGATCCCTGTGGAGACGATCCCTACTTACTGGGTTATTACTTGAGCGACAAGGCTTGCACTTGAGCCTAGATAAATACGCACTTTTGAGACAAATATTAAGTCGCGTCACCTGGCTATTGATGAATTGATTCATCGTATCCTCGAGAGTTCTCCGCTGTGGCGGGATATAATTTCCATGGGGTGGCGGTGCTTGCACATGACCTTGCATGTGTGGAGCTTGTTGAAATTGTTGTGGAGGAGGAGGGGCAACATGCGAAGAAGGGTTCATTGCGGCATGTTGTTGCCCGTAGCTAAATCCGGGATGATTTTTCCATGAAGGGTTGTATGAATTCCCGTGCGGGGCACCAAAATTACCCTTAAAGCCTCCTATACCACTAACTTGCTCCTGCAACATTACTTTGCAGGCGGGTATCGTCGGGCATTCCTCAGTTGAATGTCCCGCCTCACAAATCGTACACACCTTTTCGACGGGATTCTTGATAGATCCTACTACCTCGCATAAATCTCGAAATCCTTTCTCAAGGGAGTCCAACCGACAGTCCGACATAGAGGTCTTATCTATTTGGTGTAGGCCGGACGCCGATGGAGTGGTGGTCGCTTGACGATTTCGATTCTGAGCATTAGGATCAGACATATCCCAGGATTGGGTAGTCTCGGCGACATACCTCAGGTGAAGCTCAGCATCGTGGCAATCTAGCTCGATAAACGGACCACTACCCATGGTTTCAATGAGTTGCTTGGAGTTAAGGTTCAACCCATTATAGAGGAAGGAAATGATTTGGGCTGTATCAAATCCATGATGGGGGCATGAAGCAGTTAACTCATTGAAACGCTCATAACATCGATGGAATGGCTCATTATCCAATTGCCTGAACGATTGAATCTGAGCCTTTATGGAGATTGTTCGATGTGGTGGAAAGAACTTCTTGAGAAATCTGGATTGTAACTCGTTCCAGGATGGAATCGAGCTCTGAGGTAAAGACCAAAGCCAGGTCTTAGCTTTATATTTTTAAACGAGAACGGAAAGAGTTTGAGGTGAATCACCTCCCGTGTGCAAGTTTGATCATTGAGGGTATCACACACGTCCTCAAATTCCCGTATATGCAGGTATGCCTTCTCTGAATCCATACCGTGATAGTGTGGTAGCATCTGGATCATCCCATTTTTGAATCGGAACTGCCTGGCATTATACGGGAGTATAATGCATCCCGGAGTGACAGTGCGCTCGGGATATAAGAATTCTCTCAACGGGCGGTACGGAGGCTCTTCCTCACCGGTAGTTGCATTACTGTGCTGCGACATCTCTCTCTCACTCGACGATTCGGCGCTCTCACTGGGTGTGCACGACGTGTGTCCTACGAAGGAGAAGGGAGTGCTGCTAGAGATTGAGTGTGACGGTGTGGGAGGTGGGATCCAGAATTGAGGGGCTTGTGGAGTGTGGGGACTATCAGGATTATACTCAACAAGTGGATTTTCGTGAATGATGGTTGGAGTATTATGGGGTGTGGGAGTGGTTTCAGAATTTTGCATTAAGTTTGTGAGAGATGGTGGTGAGAATTTTTATTTTTATTTTTTATTTTTTTTATTTTTTTGGATTTTTGAATTTTTGGTCAAAGCTTTGGATTAACTCGATCTAATCCTAAGCCTACCTAATTCCCCGGCAACGGCGCCAAAAACTTGACACGACTCAGAATGTGTCTCTAAAGTGTGTACTCTCTAGGCTCAAGTGCAAGCCTGTCGTTCAAGTAATAATCCGACAAGTCGGGTATCGATCCTCAGGGAAAAAGAACAACGGAGTTGTGACGACGGGATAAGACGGAGGAATCCTAACGATGGCTCTAAAAAAAGAAAAGAAAAGATTGATTTGGTTTTTGGGATTCGATTACACTAAATGCAATTATGAAAGTATGGTGAATAATGCAGCTAACCAAATGACCTAGATTAAGAATGAAAGATTAAATTGAACTTTTAAATGAGATGATGAAAAAAATAGGACGGGAATACAATCCCCCAACCCTAGTGTATTGCAGTATAATATTAATCGTAAATTTATCTAATTAATTTGACCCGGAATTTAGTACTCCCAAGCATTACATATACGAGGTTCAAGCCCGCGTCATACTTAATCAAAGGACGAGTAAACCAGTATCACGATAACGACACTCGAATTGTATTCTCAATCATCCCGGTTACCCAGGGGCAAACGAGATATTTAGACCTACAATTGTTGTATCCCTACGCAATACGGTCAAACTTAATTACTAACTCCAGAGGATTAACTTTATACATGCAATGACCACATCAGGTTGGGTTCATGTAACCCGACCTTGGAAATCTAGCCGGACATACCGAAAATGATGAAAACAGTGTTTAACATGCAAGAGTTCATGATTAATCTAAGGACAATTGGTGGAATACTGTAAAATAGAATCACAAAGAAGAAATAACTTACTAAAATTACCCAAAGAACAATTGTAGCAATGAATAAACTTGATGATCACACAAACTTTGAATAAACTTCAATCTTTGAATAAAACTTGAAATTGTATCTACAGCTAGGGTTTGTGGAAGAAAATGAGAAATTAGAATTAACTCCCCACGTTCTAGCCTCTTTTACAACGAAAATAATTCAGGTTTTTATACCCTACATGAAATTCCAAGAAGTTGAGTATAAGTCGGAGTCTTTAGAGGAGAATCAGAAAACAAATCTCGATGGGCGGACCGGTCCGGCCCTTAGGCGGATCGGTCCGCTTCTAAAGCGGATCGGTTCTTTTATTTTCCAGGCGGACCGGTCCGGGGCGGACCGGTTCTTTTATTTTTTTGGCTCTTCGGTTCTCCTTCGGTTCGCAGTCCACTGGAGTTTTCACATCGGACCGGTCCGGGTTGAGGGCGGACCGGTCTTCCTATTTGACTTTTCCTCCAAACTTTGACTGTCCATATCTTTTGCTCCGGGTATCCGATTGAGGTGCCGTTTCTTCCTAGGTGCTTGTGAGGATGATACCATCAACTTCTCTTTAGGTACCTCATCCGGATTCTGGGTAGAAATGACTCTTTTGCCCTTTTGACTTTTCTTGTTGACTTTTTCTATTCTTCCGGTTTCCTTCTTCCATTTCTTGACGTTAGATACCTGTAAAATCATAATGAAATACCAGAAACTCGGTGTACTTGTTAGGATAAGTCAATAGCAAGATTATGAGATAAAGTCAATCCGATTACGTTGTTCGAGATGATTAAAGTACCGAAATTAGGGGATAAATTGGGAAGAATTTATGCCTAATCACCATCCCAACCGATAGGCCGTCCACCAACATGGGTATGTTCACACAAATAGTTAAATAGATATTTTTAACACATAATATGTATAGGTAGTTAACTCTATAATTAACCCTAAGAAGTCTCATTAATCTCCAATTGATATTTCTACTTTAGTAATTAGCCATCTAGTTAATTGTCAAATTCCCCAATTAATAAATATTACCACAAATTCATCCTTAATAAATTATCCGCTCACTTAGATGACTTTCCACCTACTCGCTTAAGTTCGTAAAAATCACCCGAACCATTTTTCGGTCCTACTCTAACCCAGGACCAGAGGCTAAATCGATTCTCTTTTGGGGCCTAATTGATTCGCCCCAACCGAATATATTCACCATGAAGGCCGAACCCATTTTATTTGGGCAGTAAGCCCAGATTTGCGAATTTTCAATACGAGTTTCTTCCCTAAAATTCCTTAATCATTTGTCTAATCTCCATTAATGACTTCTAAACTGTGTAAACCTCAATTGCATCAACTTTGAATTCATATTAACTATAAGAATACATCCACAAGGTTTTTAAATCATTCTAAGCATAATCATGCGTAAAACAAAGTCCATCCTGAAATCACCAACTAAGGAATTTTGTTTTGCACACCCTTCCATAGAAAATTCATAACTAACTAAAATAAACCAAAAAAACGTGAAACTGGCAGCCACACATTTGTATCGAAAAGATCTAAAATTTCATGACTCGAATCGATTCGCCACTAAACCGAGTGGAATCGATTCTGGGCAGAAACTAAAACGACCTAAGGACGAAGGTGAGACCTCTAAAACCTCCATTAATGCAGAAACCAAGCTCCCAAACAGTACCCAATCGATACCCTAGCGCAATATAAGTATATGAACATGTGTTTAAACCTTTTTACACCATATTATGGGCCCAAAAACATCAAACTTAAAGATTTAATCTTTTTAACATAATTATCTTTAAAATAACTTAGGGTTTATTCATCATCAATTTCAGCCTTAAACTTCAAATTAACATGGGGATAATTCATAATAGTGAAGTTTCATTCTAAAACATCAATTATATTTCATATCTACATCATTTAATCCATCAATTCATCACTCCTATAACTTAAGTTCTAAGGTTCAATTCCTAATTAACATGATACTCAATTTTCGAGATCGTCACCAATTAGTTTATTCCTTAAACATCACAATTTCATATTTGTTCTTCAAAATTTATAATGTTCATTTTAATCATGTAAATCCTCAATATGTCTAATCAACTTAAAAATTGTTATGAGAAATACGTAGATGAATTAAGAAACAAATAAAAAAATTGATTAAGCAAGAGAATTTTTGCCTTGAACTGTCGATTGGGGATCTCCTCCTCTTGGATCCTTGATCTCTCTCCTTTCTCTAGACTTGGTAACCTCTCCAATGGGTGTAGGGATACTAGTATTATATTGTGGTGTATGGGAATGACTTCCTACTAAGTTAATTACTCTAATATATCACTAATATCGGGCTACCCATAAACACCCACATTTGGGCCCCCAAACAAGCCCGAAACCATACCCAAATTGGTCCAATAATCACCTTAATGGTATACATATGCTCCGGACCTAATTTTAGATGTCTAAAACACCTAAAAGGGACCCCAAATCATCCCTAAAACGTGTCAAAATAATATTTACCCAATTTACACACCTTTATTATGTTGAACACCACATAACAATAATTTAATTAACATAAAACTTATTTTCTACGAGTGAACACATTCTGCACAATTGAATCAAATAAACATGCAATGGAAAACAACCAATTTATTCTCAAATTAAATTCTAGCAATTTAATTTTAATTCTACCAATTTAATTTATTGACAAATTTATTTTAATTAAATTCTACCAAAAATAATTTATTATGAAAAGTACGGGTATTACATTCTCAAGCTAAGGTTGACATTTTCCCTTTCCTTTGTTCCCTGTACGAGAGAAAAAGAACATATAGTTGGAATAACCAAGTGGATAGTACCTGGCAAAATGATGCACGACACGATAACACGACACGACACAAAATTATAAGTTAATAGATTTAGTCTTATCGGGTTTGGGTCATTAATGGGTCAACACGGTAGATCCGTTATCATAATGGGACGTGTTTGGATTTGTACTCATACACGATTAAACCCATTTATACCCATTATCACCTGTTAATGGTACCGAGTTTTATTGGGTCGTGTGTCCCGAACTAATATTATACCCATTATAACCCATTAGTCTTCATTAATTTTAAAATTATGGGTTTTAATGGTTATTATTATAATGGTTGAGATTAACTTAGTTAATCTCAACCATTATAAGAATAACTACCATTATTTTTAAATTAATGAAGACTAACGGGTATTAAAGGGTAATATAGGGTCACCCAACCCGTTTTTACCCGTTACCCGTTTAGACCCGTTAATATTAACTGGTGTTAACGGTTCGGGTCATGTACCCATTAATATTAACGGGTCGTGTTTGGGTATTATCATTGGCCCATTAGTCTTAACGGGTCGTGTACGGGTTAAAGGTGTTTTAACCCGTTAACACGATCCGTTGATAGTTCTAGGATAAACCCATTTCTTTAAATCATTTCCATCTATGATATTTTGGATTGATTAATTTAAGGCCACACATTGTTGCTTTTGGAATTAATTAACTACTTAGTGTGTAAATTTTCTTCTTGTGACTATTGTGAAAGGAGATAAACATTAAACTTATCCAATCCTTTCATTTGTTACAGTTGCTTCCTCTTCTTGTGTGTGAATGTAGCAAGTGTTAATTGTGTTAGGTTGATGATGTATGAACACTAAATAGATCATATGAAGTATTGTATGTATATAATTTATGTTTTGACATCCCCCCCCTCTTTTTATGTTGCTTTTGACACTGGACTTGAAGCTTCCATAACTAAACCCAATTTGTTGAATTGAAGCGTGAAGTGAGCCGTTGAATCCATTACCAAGGCATTGGAGCAAATGCTCACATGTCATTTTACTCCACCAAAAACGTGGTGCTAATCCAAAGCATTTAGCATAGGGTCCCATCTCGTGGCAGATGAATTATCGCATTGAGATTGGCCTCAAACTTTAAGTTTTAGTTTTTAAAATTTTCATACAATTATTATAAGAAATTAAAGAAGGGGGAAAAATATACATCACATAAAATAGTTTGATACTTTGGAAGAGTTAGCTACATCATTTGTTAAAAAAAAGGCTACATTATTTGTTACTTATGGTGATACAATACAATTTAATTAATTTATTTGGATGAATTTCGCATTAAGGTTGACATTGCATGACTTATTTAAATCCAGGGTTAAGATTAAAACAATTAAAACTTTAAAGATCATATTGGAAACCACGCTAAACTTGAAGATTTATTTTCTATTTAACTAAGAATATTTGTTTCCTTGGGTGAAAAAATAATAATGTTACCTTTAATTGAATTAAACCATATTTTAATTTTACTCAAAAATGATTGTAAGCAAAACCTCTAGTTGAATTAGTCTTGAAATAATTTGACCCAGATGGACCCTAAATGGGATAAATCATATAGTCAACTTTTGTTGCTATTACAAAAATACTAGAAAAAACTTTTTTGTCTTAAAGCTAATTATCATTTTAAAATTGTTGGTTTCCTGTTGGTTTCCCTAACTTATTGCAATGGGTCTCTTAAAACGAAACATCTAATTTTTTGCACTGAATAAAACGAGAACAAGCTGATTTTAAAAGTTATTTTTTCCCTTAATCTAAATATAACATAAATATCAGCAACATGTGTAAAGTAAAGAAAAATACTTTTATAATTTTTTTTAGAAGTTTGTCCACCTTATTTCTCTATAACTTAATAAAAATAATTTAATCAAAACACAATATTGGCATCCAAGAGTTATTTCGTGTGCGTGGGAGAAAAGAAAACTCTTCACCTCACAACCAATTAATAAGTGAAAAATCCTTCGTTTTCCTCACTTAAATGCTGCATGTCCCTTAACCTCCCTCCTCTGCCAAAATTTCCACTATATATATCAAATAATTTCTAGGTAAAAACTCCACACCATCTCCCTCTATTTCAATCTCTCAAACATGTCTTCTACTTTGAAGCTTGTTCTCACTTTGTTTGTAGCCTTTCTCATGGGGTCCGTGGTCATGGCGCGACCCTATGGCGCAACCTCAACCCTCGCTGCTCGGCTGAAGCTCGACCAACAAGGTTCGTCTAACTGTTGGGGCTCTTTGTTTCAGCTTCAAGCATGTTCGAGCGAGCTCATACTATTTTTCATGAATGGAGAGACAAATGTTGGGGCGGGATGTTGCAACACAATTCAGACCATCCAACGCGATTGCTGGCCTACCTTGCTCGGCTCCATCGGATTCACAGCCAAAGAAGGGAATATTCTCCGTGGGTTTTGTGATCACGTCTCAACCATGTCCAAGCCTTTGGTCCCATAGTTTGATGTCAATTACAGAATAATGTTGGAGTTTTATTATTGAATAAATGAGATTGTCTTTGATCTCTACGTTTTACATATCTGTGTATGTTTTAAATTCTAAATTATGTTGCATTTTGTGGTCTTGTCGATTTATTTCAGTGAGGCTTTTGAATGTTGCGAGGTATTTGAAAAGTTAAACTTTGTTGCATGTTGTTTGAAACTTGGTTAGAATGATGGCAATTGTTCCCCAACCATTGTGTTTTTTGGGATTTGGTCATCTAAAACAACTTCTTATTTTAATTTTAATTTTATTTTTGCACGCAGAATTATTTTAGTACTGACTCGTTTATAATTCACCAATGGATGAAAATTACATTGGAATTTTAAATGACAAATGTATCCAGACATTAACCACCAATAAAATTTTGATATGTAACAGATATATATAAATTTAATAAATGAAAATTTATTGGAAATTTTGATATGTAACAGACTTTCTGATTAATGATGAGAAAGATGATGAAAAATAAGGCATTTATTGGAAATTTTGTTGCGTGTTGTTTGAAACTTGGTTAGAATGATGGCAATTTTTTTTTACATTCAAATCTCGTTAGGTGGGAACTTGGGGTTATTAAATGGGTCTTAACCAAAGTGTGGGGGCAAATAGGATCGGGGGCTCCAAACAGAATAAGATGGTCTATATAAAAGTACCCTAAAAAATGTAGCTGAAAATTACGAGGATTTTTCAATAAACTAAATTGTTCGTGTTGTTTGGGCATTTAGGGGATTATTTGCATAAGAAAAAAAATACAGAATTTCAAGTGGGTTTCTTGCACTTCACGCAAAGCTTTTCAATTCAATAGTACACATAAGAACCTACTCGTAATCCTTTTATTATAGACGGGATTAAATATGAAACGTTTTGAATTTTTGAATATTTATCTTTGTTTAATAAGTATTATTATATTTACGATTTCCAATATTCATTTTCAATAGAAAATTTAGAGAACTAGGAAAACATATTCAATTGTTAAAAATAAATCATTATTTTCAAAATGTGATTTATAGAAATTTAAAAGGCACAATATAATTTACGAAAACTTTGAAGGAAAAAATGTAAATTACAAAAAAGTGTAATTTCCAAAAAGTTAGTAAAGTACAGAAATTCCAGTTCCAAAATGTAATTTCTAGAAATTGTTTGACAATTTTTTTTTTGTCGTTAAAAGTTGGCGATAGCATATTCAATTGTGCGGTCTTTCATTTTTAACTCAATCCTAATGATAAAGAGAGAGCATATTCAATTGTGTGGTCTTTCATTTTTAACTCAGTCCTAATGTAAAAGAGATAAATGTTGCAATCCATTAATTAATATTTAATAAGTATATATATATGATATAAGGCAAATTAATTACAATAATTCTAGTCCCGCTCACGTTTGCCATGGTGCGCGACACAGATTTGTCGCACTTGCATTGATTTATGTATGGGCTCTACTATTATTATGGAAATCATGAGTCGACAAAAAATGACTCAATTAATTAATTAAGGTGAATTTATGAACAGACTATAGAAATCTTGATATGTTGTACATTTTTTCTATGTTTAGTTGTTTTCTACTTATAGCTTTATATAGCTATTTCGACTTTAGATTTGTCGATGCACTTTAAAATTGGGTCTTGGTGATACATCTAATATTTCAACCAATCATCTCAAAGGATAAAGAATTTTAAAGAGAATCAACAAATTTGTATTAAATTCTTTTTTAGATTAAAATTAGCTCTCATCCTTAAAATAAACTCTAAAAAAAGATTAGAGAGAATGTCCTCCTCCTCTCTAAAAAAACTCTCAGTTGTTCTTTTTCCCTAAGTTTTCATCTTCATTGCTACTACTAAGCCACCTTTAGCTCCATGGAAATTTTAAGACTCATATCATCGAAAAATCTTTCTCTTACCTCTATTGTTAATAACGAAACAACTTCCAAACTCACCATTCTTGCCCTACCACCATTGAAGCTATTAATATCTCTATTTCACAACTACCTACCCCCATATTTAATAGTGATGATGCCCTTATCAAGATACACAAAGAAACTTTAGATGCCTCACTTGACTCATGGTCGGCCCTGGCCATGTGCCAAATGGGCATGGCACAGGGCCCATTTTAGAGTATGCACCTATGTAAGTATATTATAGTGGTTCAAAAATATTTTATGTATTAAAAATGTCAATTTTTAAAATAGGTTTAATTTTTAGGGGCCCATTTTTTTGACAACCTAAAAACAATCTGTACAAATGATGGTTCAATTATAAAAAAAACTCACCCAACTAAAATAGGTGCCCATTTTAGGTATTTAATATCTTTGTACAATATTTTTTTTAAAAGGGCTATAAATTGATTTTCGCACAGGGCACTATCAATTTTAGGACCAGCAAAGGTAGACAACCATTGAACTCACAAGATCTTCACTATATTCTCTCTAAGGAAAGCTTAAGAAACCATGAAAACTAATTCCAAAAGGAAAAAGTTTCTATAGTATGCACTTTGCCTAAAAAACAGGCATCAGAAAAGTTTGGACATTGATTGGGCCCTTTGAGGCTCAATGAGGGATTTTTGAAACCTATTCAACGGCGTGCGAACTTGCTACCATCCACGTATGTTTCTTCAACCTCCCATGTGTAGGTCTGATTTCTTCTTATGTATATTGCTAGAGGTGTGGGTAACCCTATTCTCATCGATCCAACTACTTTAGAACAAAAGTATGGCTTATATGCCCCTATTTTGATTGAAGTTGATTTCGCAAATGTTCTGTCCAAACATCGTAGTCATTGATGGAGATGGTTTCAAAATTCCTATAGTTTCAACTTTTTTCCTACAAAAGTGATAAAAAATTAAAAACTCTTGTCAATAGCGACATAGTCGTCGTTCCAGTGGTATAAGGTTGCCACTAGAACAGTCTTCGAGGCCCTGGATTCACTAGCGACTTTGAAAAATATTTGGGAACCCCCTCATTAATGGGTGAATTAGTAAACATACTTTCACTAAAATCAAGACATAATGAAGATAAAACTTGCAGGGTGGAAATCGAGCTTAATTTCCATGGCGGGTAGAGCCATTATTATTCAATCCACCACCTCTGCAATTTCAAGCTATAATATGCGAACCAACCCTCTCTCGTTTAGTGCTTGTGAAGAGATAGATAGGATAAATTGTAACTTCCTTTGGGGTGACAGTGACACCCCCAAAAAGGTGCATTTGGTCAAGTGGGACATTGTCCGTCATCCCAAAAGGCAAGGAAGCCTTGGTATTGGGAAAGCTTCGATTAATAATAAGTCCGCTCTATCAAAACTTTGGTGGAGACTTATGAATGATAAGAATGCTTTTTGGGTCAAAGTGATGAGGCAAAAATATGCGAAAAATCCCACTCCTAGAATTTGGGCTCGAAAATATAAGGCCTCTCACATTTGGCGGGGAATACACAACAATAAAATGACTCTTAATAAACATACCAAGTGGAACATTGGGAGGGGCAATTCAGTTAGTATCTTCAAAAACTGGTGGTGTGGGAACTCCACCCTCATGCCGCATCCAGGGATAATGGGTAGCGAGGATCCAAATGCCAGTGTTCTTATTGACCAATATGGTCATTTAGACCCGTCATCCATTACCCAATGGTTACACCCTACTGAGGTCAGTAAGGTTATGAACACGGATATCCTAAGACACAATCCTCAGGAGGATAGACCGATATGGACACCTACCATGGATTGTTAGTTCACTATCAAGTCCTACTATACAGAGCTAGTAGGAAGGGACCTGACCCTCCCCTGGAATAATGAGTGGAAACATATATGGAAAAAGAATATTCCACAAACACTACACCAAAATAGGCCATTGTAACGGGCAAAAACATTTACAAAAATATTGGTAACGGATTAAATTCATTACAAAATTGGCGTTATTTATTTTATAACGAAATTTGTAATAAAAAAAATTCGTTACGATTTTAATATTTGTAATGGATTAGAACCGTTGCAATTTATTTTGTAACGGATTTGGAATCAGTACACATCACATGTATTAGTACCGGATTTACTAAATTATAATGGTTATGACCCGTTACAAATATAGAATTTGTAACAGATAAAACCGTTACAAAATACATTATAACGGATTGGAGTGTCATATATTTGTAACAAATGTTTTTGTTTGTAACGGTTAAAGTCAATTAATGATATCATTATATTTTTAAAAAAAATATTAGTTTCTAATTAAACAAATAGATATGAATACACTACTAATAACTCGTTTGCTGAACCAATTGCAATGCAGAACCAATGCCCACAAATTTCACTCAAAATATAATTCTAAAACACACGTGACAAAATGAATGACACTATATTTCGATGATATTAAACCAATTCAAAATTATATTTCATTCAAAATCATTAAAATTCCCCAAATAAAATTTATTTAAAGATAAACCATCTAGCTTTTATCCATAAAATTGAAACGAAGTCTAACGTCAATAAATTTCTACACATATTATTCTCCAAAAAGTAGTCTTCATTATATTCCTTACAAAAGTAGACTTCATTCTCCCAAAATTAATCTTCCTATATTTCAATAAGAACCTGTTGAACAAAATCAACCTTAGTAAATATGTAATCATAAATGAGTAAATAACACAAAGACTAGTACATTCTCATGCCATTGACACACATGTAATCATAAATGTGTAATCTAAAGTGACTCATCGTCTATAAGAGTACGTCGACCATTAAAGTTTTATAATGTATCAACATGGAAATAACCCCATTCCTAAATTATATACGTAACGAAAATGTAAGACTAATATACTAAAACACCATGCATAATTAAATATGGCACTATGAGAACATAAGTACCAGATATAGATTACACCTGTGATTCTTCGTCATCGTACTCTTCTTCATCATCCTCCTACACAAAAGATAAGCCATTTATACTAGCATTGGCAACAGAGAAACACAAAATGTTGTTGATACTGCCATTCAGAATCAACTTCAGGTTGAGATGGCCATTTAGTTGATCAAAATTGAAGACAGTACATGTAGTGCCAACAGATTCTAGATAAGCAAGGGGATTTATACCTTCAAGTGTAAGTTACTATTTGGCAGAGTAATATACCTTCAAGTGTAAGTTACTGGTAGTCAATATTTCCTGCTACCATTCAAACAAAAAGATGCCACCTCTAAATTGTTCTTTTTTGCTCCTAATACATTTTCATGCTGTTAAAGTTTTTGCGCTTTCTTGGAATTCAACGTTGGCAACTTCACATAAAGTTTGTTTATTGTGTGATTGGCATCTTGTTTTCAAACACTTGCATGAATACAATTCACTAAAGTCTATGAGCAATGTTAGTACATTCAATCAACCAGAAGGATGATCATGGTTTCTAAATGACCGTTCCAAGAGTGATACACTTACCCAAGAATATTTTGATCTTATACTCTCAGTAGAGGTATCCTGATAACAAGTCTGTCCCTGCATGAAATGAATGGTTACAACAAGGGAGATGTGCTCTAAATCACTTCATGATTAAGTTGGAGAGGTTAGGTGCCTATCTAAATATAACCGTTGTGTGTACAACTAAAACACTAGGTTTTTAACAAAGGCACAAAGAAACGAAATTATAGTTCCAGTTAACAAACTAGTAAAATGTACCTTCAGCTCAGTTAGATTGGCAGGATTTATACGGTACATATTAACAAAGATTTAAAGATGATGACAACAACATGAACTTTGCTATCGATTTATTGACACCAATCAATGATTTTGTCATTGCTATCGAATATCTCCACTAGTATAACATGCGTTGTCAATTAAAATTATGCATATATGAAAACTACAACTATATATGTACAAGTATAATATGCATTATTAATTGAAATTACACATAAATGAATGTCACATATGAGGAAATTACACTAGCTTGTCAGTAGTGAATTTGATTGTATAGTACACTCTATTTGCATTAACATCCAAGCCTTCAAGTACTATCACATCCTATCAAAGTATATAATCAAATGTTAGGGTCATCCAATTATGTCATAAACCTAGAGGAATTAAATGAAATTATTGTTTAGTACCGCAAACAGTGTCAAGGATGTCATTAGTTCCTCAATTGTGCCTTGTTCACTGATGTTAGATTTTATGGATGTTGATGCCTTTCGTTGCTCGGTTGTGCCTTGTTCACCCATTTTTGATTTCCCGCGCGAAGCACATTGTGGATACACTCAGTACGACAAAATCATCTATATGTTGTGAAAATGAATTACTTAGGACCTAGTCATCGATCTCAAATACAATCACAATTGAGGATGCATTTAGTATGAGAAATTGACAAAAATGGTTAGAGTAAAAATAAAAAAGGATTTAGCACTCAGTACGGTCGGTTGAAATCGAACATGAATAACCACAGTTAAAGAAAATTGTAAATGTCAAGTATATGGTGAGAGTAAACTGTAATTGAGTGTACATGGTTTGATGTAACAGTGAGATGGAAATACATGACCACACGTAACAGTGGCATGACACTCACGGTTTACACTCAACGTATATCCCCATATCATGATTACATCAAATTGTAAATGTATATTCAGATGCCACCGAAATATGCTATCACCTACATCGACGGACGACCATAGGTCAACTATATCCAATAGTTTTTTTACCTTCATTTTAAAGTAGTTTTAGACAATAAAAAGTATGTAGAGGTGTCTTAATACCTCAAATTTATCTAAGGAATAATGGATGTTCAACTTTTGAGAAGTTTCAAAATCAACTTTTTTACTTCACCCATGGCAATGTATGCTTTTCCAACCACTTTTTCTGTATTAAAAAATCCCACAATAACACACACAAAAATAACAAAAACCATGCTTTTTGCACAAATAAAGAGGGTGAAAAATGGCTAGGTTTAACCATGGAAGTGTTTGGTTCGGTGGGATGTGAAGAGTTTGGGATGTGAAGAGTTGGAATGTGAAGAGTTTGGATTTGGTTAACCATGTATATTAATTTTTTTATTATTATTTAGGGGTGTTTTAGATATTAAATAAAAAGGTACAACACTTTTGGGTGTTATTAGTGAAGTATGTATTTAATTTATTTGTGGTGTTTGGAGATATTTTTGGGTGGAATTATTATCACCCATCCAGAAATCCTCAAAGCATTGTACCATTCTATGATAAGCTTCGTTGCAGTAAAAGTCTCCTTGTTGCAATGAAATTCATGGGTTGGATAATTCTTAGCCAACATTTCACATATTTATTCCTCCCTCAAGTCTCTCTCTCTCTCTCTCTCTCTCTCTCTCTATATATATATATATATATATATATATATATATATATATATATATATATATATATATATATCTAACCTATTGCTAGAATCAACGGTTGTTGGTGACACTCGAATGTCGGTTAAGTTGGTGGTTGTCAGTGGTGGCATCGAAAGATAATGGTTAGCCAAAGAGTAGTAGTGGTGGATGTAGTTGGAGATGATGAGTAGAGTTGGTAGTTCTGTTGGCGCTAAATCAATAATGTAATATAATAATTTAATTGGGAGATAAAATATTTAAATATTTTTATATTCATTGTGAAAAGAAAATGGATATCATGAATAGTTGAGTCACGAACTGTCGTTTCTTTTCGGAATGGTTGTGTTTATTTAAAAAGTGTGCTTATTATTTGATAAATAAACCACCCATTCTAGTCATAGAGAGTATTGATTATTATTTATTCGTGGCTACACATATGCAATGCTTTTTGCATGTGTCGAATATGATTTGAACAATAAGAGCTTGAAGGTCACATTTACAATTATATATATAAGTTACGTAGAAAATTAGTTTAGTATTTATATGAAAAATCTTTGCAGTAGTTTTTGTTGGGAACATAGTGAAAAACTAATGCATTAGTTTTTGTTCGAAATAGTGGAAATTAATCTATAATTTTTTTGTTGGGATTGGAAAACAATGTACTAGATTCTCTTTATATAATATAATATTTTCAAATTTTATTGTGTAATTAAAAATTTTAAAAATGAATTTTGTAATTAGTGACAAGATAAAGCTTGTCACATTAGTAACAATTTTGAAGTATCATAAAAAACTAGCGAAACAATAGAAGAAGTCACCGAAATTTATTTTGACAATAAAACTAATATAGTGAAAACATAAATCTTGTTACTAATACCTGATTGTGAGTGATGATTTAAAGTTGTCACTAATATACGAGTGCGGCGACAATAACAAGTATTTAAGTATGTTTTTTGGACAATTTTACTCCTTTTAGTGGCAAAAGGTCATTTGGCGTCGACATTCTTCGTGAGTAATACCAAAAACGTAGTGATAACTTGATGTTTGTCACTAATAGGGCTTTTTATTCGCGACGATTTTTACTTCCCGTCACTATCTAAATTTCGCAACTAACCTACACCGATTACTGCATGGGAAGAACAAAAGTCATCACTAAATCTATTTAGTGGTAAATTTTAAAGATTTGATGACAACTTTCTTTTTTCACTATAACCCAAATTTCTTGCAATGTCAAATTCTCTCTCGTGAAAAGAACATCCAACTCTAGACTTAATATAATCCATCTTGTTTGTTAGTTTTCTACAATTAGATATTTCAATAATTGAATATGAATTCTCTTTGTCTTCTAATATCCTAAAACCCAAAAAAACATATTATGATTTATTTTAATGTGTTGTCTGTTTTTATGCAAATTAGACATATTGAATGACGATTACAAAAAGGAGAAAAATGAGATAAATTGGATAAATACCTAAAGTTTTGGTACCTCTAAACCCCTTGCTTGATTAATACTTAGTCATCTTACCACTGCCATCTCTTCACAAATAGATTTATGTCCATTTCTTGAAAAACCAAATTATGAATTAAATCCAAGCTTTTGATTTGAACTTATACGTGTAACATTTTGAAATAAAATTTTGTACGACAAAATTGGGATTTGTTTATGGAAAAATGGCACGACGTTTGACACGTGTATGGGCAGTGGCGGAGCCAAGAAATGTCATTGGGTGGGTCACTCGACGAACTTGAAAATGCAAAGTTTTTTAACATTATTGGGGGTTCAGGGGCGGGTGCTCCCGATATGAACTTTTTTGATTTAATTTTACATTTTTAAAAGTATTCAATCAAATATTATTAACTGAATTAATATCACAATCAAATTTTAATTGAGTCAAACTGTAAACAAATTTTGGTATCTATATTTTTCCCCTCAAGTTAGTTACAAATATACTATAAATCTTTAAATTTTAAAAATGAATAAGGAACTCTAAGGTACACATTGTTTGGGCTGTTACTCGATTGTTGTTTATTACTCACTTGTAATCTAAAAATGCTAGTTGAAATGATTGCGATATAGAAAGTAACACAATTAGTAGAGATAAAAAAATATATACTATTGTATAAAAAAGATCCCTTCTCAAATACTAACTAACATTGGAGTTCTCCTGATTTGGTACACCTAGTTAGAGTTTGGATTGAGTTAGTATAGATACAATTTATTTTTCAAAACCCAGATTGAGCACTAGCCCACCGCGGCTACACTGTGACTCCGCCACTATGTATTGGTTGGACACGGGGAAATTAAATCACTCATTCTTTTTGGTTCTTCAAACGGAGTTATACTTATGGTTAACATTAAAACACTAATAGAATGTTTTCGAATTGAAACATCAGGAGTTGAATTGAGATTGGCCTCAAACTTTAAGTTTTAGTTTTTAAAATTTTCATACCATTATTATACGAAATTAAAATGTTAGATGCGTCATTTAGACGGGGGAAAAATATGCATCACATAAAATAGTTCGGTACTTTGGAAGAGTTAGCTACATCATTTGTTTAAAAAAAAACTACATCATTTGTTACTTATGGTGACACAATACAATTTAGTTAATTTATTTGGATGAATTTCGCATTAAGGTTGACGCTGCATGACTTATTTAAATCCAGGGTTAAGATTAAAACAATTAGAACTTTAAAGATCACATTGGAAACCAAGCTAAAGTTGAAGCTTTATTTTCTATTTAACTAGAATATTTGTTTCCTTGGGTGAAAAACTAATAATATTACCTTTAATTGAATTAAACCATATTTTAATTTTACTTAAAAAAGATTGTAATCAAAACCTCTAGTTCAATTGGTCTTGAAATAATTTGACCCAGATGGACCCTAAATGGGGTAAATCATATAGTCAACTTTTGTTGCTATTACAAAAATACTAGAAAAAACTTTTTTGTCTTAAAGCTAATTATCATTTTAAAATTGTTGGTTTCCCTAATAACTTATTGCAATGGGTTTCTTAAAACGAAACATCTTGTTTTTTGCACTGAATAAAACGAGAACAAGCTGATTTTAAAAGTTATTTTTTCCCTTAATCTAAATATAACATAAATATCAGCAACATGTGTAAAGTAAAGAAAAATACTTTTATAATTTTTTTTAGAAGTTTGTCCACCTTATTTCTCTATAACTTAATAAAAATAATTCGATCAAAACACAATATTGGCATCCAAGAGTTATTTCATGTGCGTGGGAGAAAAGAAAACTCTTCACCTCACAACAAATTAATAGGTGAAAAATCCTTCGTTTTCCTCACTTAAATGCTACATGTCCCTTAACCTCCCTCTACCAAAATTTCCACTATATATATCAAACAATTTCTAGCTAAAAACTCCACACCATCGCCCTTTATTTCAATCTCTCAAACATGTCTTCCACTTTGAAGCTTGTTCTCACTTTGTTTATAGCCTTTCTCATGGGGTCCATGGTCATGGCGCGACCATATGGCGCAACCTCAACCCTCGCTTCTTGGCTGAAGCTCGACCAACAAGGTTCGTCTAACTATTGGGACTCTTTATTTGAGCATCAATCATGTTCGAGCGAGCTCATACTATTTTTCATGAATGGAGAGACAAATGTTTGGGCGGGATGTTACAACACAATTCAGACCATCCAACGCATGGTTGAGCTCATACAATTTTTGATATGTAACAGACTTTTTGATTAATGATGAGAAAGATGAAAAATAAGGCATTTATTGGAAAATTTTAATAACAAAATCCAGACCCAATTCCATGCCAAAATACAAATGCCAAAAATTTGCAATGCTAAACATTATTTCAATTCTCTCCTAAGGGAATTCTTATTAAGAGAGGGTATAGTTCATCAAAGTTATTGCATTGATACCCCTCAACAAATGGGATAGTTGAGAGGAAGAATAGACTCGTGTGCGAAGTTTCATGGGCCCTTCTGTTTTCCACCAATGTTTCGAAGTTTTGGGGGGTAAAGTTGTTCTTACTGCAACCTATCGTATCAATAGAATGCCTTCCCGCGTAGTTAATTTTCAAGCATCGTGTCAAGTCTTTCTCAAATCATAACCTAGGACTCTGATCATCTCCTCCATACCACCCAAAGTTTTTTGTTGTTTACCCTTTTGTGACAACCCGGTATCCGAAATAAGGGGTGGCCAGCCCGATACTCCAAAAATACAGGAATCATGGATAGAATCATTCTCAGCATCGTGACAACATAAAGAGTATACGAGATAACCACTCAAAAATTCAGACAACGGGTCATCAATTTTTTTTTTATAATTTTAAGAAAGCATTTTAAACAACCCATACATGAAAAAGAAAGTGGAAACCCCAAAAGTATATATGTATATCAACAACAACAATTTTACAGTAAAAGAACCGAATGAAATATCGATCAACAAAATTACATACAATGTACAATAAGTTTCATGGATTACAGATTACATTCATTATACAATTACATCAGTTTGGGCCACACGCCCGAATAAAGAGCCGAACATAACTAGAAAGCAATAAAGAAGGCGTCTACAAAAAATATCCCGTGATATCCGCAAAATGTCACGGCTCCTCAAAAGACACTGGAATAGGGAAGTCATTACGGGCGTCCTTGCGGTAGAGCACCTGAGCGGTTATAATATATATATATGCACAACAAGAAAGAAGAACAGGTCAGGACCTGGTTTTATGTGATCACCAGATAAATGACAAGTATGACAATAATGAATAGTTAAGCATGGATGATAAAGATGACAATCTCGCATGATAACATCCTATAATGAACTAAGACAATTAAATGATTATAAAGTGAAATTCAACTATATAAGAGAATAAGAATAATCCCAAGCCTTTTTCATCTTTCACCATTTTCTTTTTTTTGCATCTTTCCATTCCTTATCTGGAATAAAATTTTTATCATGTGCTCTTTGTGGCACGTATCTCAATTGTATGCTCTTTGTGGCATGTACTATGCTCTTTATGGCATTAATATCCATCAAGTACAACTTGATGATTAGAATAGTTATAATTATATATATAACGATTCTAAGACCGCCCGTCCGGGTTTCCCCACTGTGCGCGCCCCTAAATGACCATCATCTTCCAGGGCCTATCATAAGACAACCTGGGATCCTAACGAAACGTCGGGAAGCGGCCATATGCTTGCGGGATAGTCAAGACCACACCCGAAATCTCCTACCCATCGTAAAAAATATAAAACAAGCTCTTATATGGCTTAGGACTATATCCACCCTGCATTCATTAGTCAGGGGGCTTCACCTCACGCACGAACTTCCCTTATGATGTCATTTAGAGAGGTGTGTTTAAACCATTTTATTAATATCCATTGCATGATTTAGTAAATTATCATTTACTTTTTCCATTTACATTTTATCAAATGCGTTATGGTTATCCGGAACTACACATGCTTCACATCATCGTAATAGCCTCGATGAATATTTAAACTCCCAAGTTATTTTTCCCAAATATCCTTTTTGGACTTTATATAAACCATCATACCTGAAATTAATTTCTAAAATCTCCAAATACGACTTAGTAATCTCCTAGACACCTACTAGTGAACAAAGGAAAGTAATGCATGAACATCACTTCGCGCAGCCTCGAAATAATCCCCATGTAACCCAATTCTAGTTTAGAGTAGTAAACTAACTCACCTAGACCTCTAGGACTCTAATTTGAATTCATATAAGAAGGTTACTATGTCCTAAGACTAGAGAAAAGGGGTTGGAAATGAAAAAAGAAAACAAAATTAAAGTGCAGGATTTACGAATCGATTCGGCCAGAAAATATGGGATTCTGCATAATTGCCGAATCGATTCGGACCCTCCGAATCGATTCGGTCCGAGAAATTGGGTTTTTGCATAAAAGACAAATCGATTCGAACTAGGCCAAATCGATTCGGTTCACCTAAACCTGGAAGCTGTCTCTGGGCGAATCGATTCGGCCCTTCGAATTTTGCCATTTTTGGCTATGGAGTCTTGGACTCCAAATTTTACCCCAACTCAAATCCCTTCAACCCAAGCGCATTTATTCCCACCAATACACCATAAATACTACCAACTACTACTACAACCATCAATAATCATCCAAATAATTCTTTAATGATTCAAGACCGACTAATACACAAAAACCCTAAACAAATTAAACCATGATCAATACATCATTATCACAACTAATCATTTATCTTAAACCACATATAGCAAGTAGAAAACTTACCTCAATCTAGCAAATGCAGATTTTCCTTATGGAGTAGCAAGAATCCTTCTTCAATCTTCAATCTCTTCTATTCTCTTTACTCTTTCTCTTCCTCTCTCTAGTTCTCTCTAGGTTTAGGAAATGAAATTAGGGGAAATAGAAGAATTAGAAAGACTAAGTTGTGCCATTAGTCAACAATCCCAACTTAAATGATCAATACCATGATAAAATAACACGCAACTGCATATTTAAGGTATAATCAGTCAAAAGTGCCAAAAAACTCAAAATACAATATATCACATGTTTTGTCTATCTCGCACGTTCCGAAATCAACTACGGCCTCCAAATTATCATTTGGACAATTTATAATCCATTTTAAGTTTTTGTTCCATTTTAAATCATAGGTTCATTTTAAATTCTATGACACTATAAAGCTCATCATGAGGATATTTACATGCTCATACAGTAAATATACAATAAGTTAGTAAATATCAACTTTCCTTCATTAAATTAATACTTACTCCGTATTACGACATTTCATATTTAATTACCTCACATAGTAAGTAAATATAAAATAGGCTCTCATAAGCGAGGGTTGTTACATACTCCCCCCCTTATGAGGGAATTTTGTCCCCAAAATTCAAGCGTACCTTGCAAGAAGAGATGCGGATACTTCTCCCGCATGTCATCCTTACATTCCCACGTTGATTCTTTAGAATTGTGATGACTCCATTGGACTCTCACCAAGGGCACCACACGAGACCTCAACTTATGCTCCCCATGCTCAAGAATAGCAACCGGTTGTTCTTCATATGAAACTTCGGGTTACAAGTCAATGTCCTAAAAAGGAATATGCCAAAGGGCACCTTCACACCTCTTATACTTATTCAGAGAGGAAACATGGAATACATCGTGAATTTGTTGCAAAGGTTCCGGTAAATCAAGTTGATATGCCACTGGACCGACTTTCACAATAACTGGAAAAGGTCCAATAAAGTGCAACGCAAGCTTTCCTTTCTTCCCTAAACGCTTAATGCCCTTCATCGGTGACACTCGCATCAAGACTTGGTCCCCAATCTACAACTCCATGTGTCTTCTACCCGCATCGGCATATCTCCTTTGGAGATCTTGGGTTATTCGAATGTGATTCCGAATGAGTTCAATTTTTGAAGAAGTATCTTGGATCATTTCAGGTCCAAAAAAATTATTATCACCCACTTCCAACCAACAAGCGGGCGATCTACATGGCCGGCCATAAAGAGATTCATAGGGTGCCATTCCAATAGTAAATTGGTATGAGTTGTTATAAGCAAACTCAACCAATGGGAGGTATTGTTCCCAACCACCTTTGAAATCAAGCATGCACATACGAAGCATATCCTCAAACATTTGGTTTACTCTTTCAGTCTGACCATCTGTTTGAGGATGATAAGAAGTTCTTAACCTCAATTCGGTCCCCATGGCCTCTTGAAAACTTTGCCAAAAGTGGGAGACAAAGATCTTGTCCCGGTCGAAAATGATATTTAAAGGTACCCCATGAAGTCTAACGACCTCCTCGATGAACAGTTGGGCATAGCGAGCGGTATCAAAATCCGTACGCACAGGTAAGGAGTGTGCCGACTTAGTCAAGCGGTCGACAATCACCCAAATTGAATCATAACCCCTCTATGACCTTGGTAATCCCATAATAAACTCCATCAATATGCTTTCCCATTTCCATACTGCAATCTCCAATGGTTGCAACAAACCTTTCGGTCGCTGATGATCAATCTTGACCAGCTGACAAGTAGTGCATTGAGATACAAACTCTGAAATATCTCGCTTCATACCGAGCCACCAATACTGGCGATGCATGTCCTGATACATCTTGTCCCCACTAGGATGTACTATAAATTTTGACCCGTGAGATTCCGCCATTACCGCCCGTCTCAAGTCCCCCTCTTCCAGAACAATAAGTCTTCCATGGAAGCGTAGTCCACCCTCTGAAGTTATCGAGTAGGATTCCGCTCCCTCGGATAGTAATCGGTGTATATGATCCTGACAGCCCTTATCCCTTCCTTGGGCTTCTACAACCCTTTCCACAATGGTAGGAGTAACAGTCATCACTGACATGAACGCTCTCACCACCGCATCCTCCTGACTGAACTCTTTCCACTTAGCTTTCCATACCTCAGCTAACTCCCCCTCGGGCCTCCTACTCAAGGCATCCGCCACTACGTTCACCTTGCCCGAATGATAATGGATATCAAATTGATAATCTTTCATGAACTCCAACCATTAGCGCTCACGCATATTCAAATCTTTCTATGAAAATAAATATTACAACTATTTATGGTCCGTGAAAAGACTGAATTTCTCCCCCAAGAGATAATGCCTCCAAATCTTCAATGCAAAAACAACCGCGGCGAGTTCTAAGTCATGCACCGGATAGTTCCTTTCATGAGGCTTGAGCTTTCGAGAAGCATAATCAATAGCCCGTCGTTCTTACTGAAGCACACCTCCTAATCCTTGAAGAGATGCATCGGTGAAGACTAGATATTCCAATCCTGGTTTTGGCAAAGCGAGGACTGGAGCCGAAGTTAATCTATCTTTGAGATCATCAAAAGTAGCCTGACAATAGCTATCCCAAACAAATCTCACCCCTTTCCAGATCAAATTTATCAAAGGGCTTGCGATTTTTGAGAAACCCTTGATAAATCGACGGTAATAACCCGCCAAACCCAGAAAACTACAAATTTCGGTAGGTGTCGTGGGCTGACCCCACTCCCTCACCGCAACCACCATGATGGGATCCACCGATATACCCTGGGATGACACCACATGACCCAGAAACTGAACTTCCTTCAACTAAAAACCACACTTCTCGAACTTTGCATACAATTGGTGATCCCTCAATCTTTGCAGGACCAACCGTAAGTGAGTAGCATGGTCAGATTCTATCTGAGAATAGACTAAGATGTCATCGATAAAAACAATAACAAATTGGTCAAGGAAATCCCAAAATACCCTATTCATAAGGTCCATAAATACATCGGGGGCATTGGTTAGTCCAAAGGGCATAACCAAAAATTCATAGGATCCATATCGGTTTAGAAATGCGGTTTTGGATACATCTTGCTCCCGTATCCGCAACTGATGATACCCTGTTCTTTAATCGATCTTAGAGAAGTAAGAAGCTCCCTTAAGTTGGTCAAACAAATCATCAATATGAGACAAAGGGTATTTATTCCGGATGGTGACTTTATTCAACTCTCTATAGTCGACACATAACTGGAGAGAACCGTCTCTTCTCTTCACAAACAATACCGGAGCACCCCATGGCGACGTACTGCGCCTAATAAATCCCTGCTCCAACAACTGTTGAATTTGATCTCTCAACTCCCTCATCTCCACAGGAGCCATGCGATATGGAGATTTCGCAATAGGTCGAGTTCCCGGCACTAAATAGATCACAAACTCAATCTCCCTGCTCAGAGGTAATCCCGGTATCTCCCGGAAAACATCTTCAAAATCTCTAACAATCAGAAGAGAATCCAGGGAAACAACTACATTCCTAGAAGTATCCTCCGCAATGCAATATAAATAGGTACTCGTACCCCCTTCCATACAAGGCATAACAACCAAGAACATTTCTTGTCCCGGAATGGCGAAGACTATACTCTTCCCATAACAATTCATTATCGCGTGATATTTCATTAACCAATCCATACCCAAAATCACATCATACCCGACCATATCAAGGACGAGCAAGTCGGCCTCAAAGCACAAATTACCAAGATTAATCCCTATGTTTTTACAAACAAAGAAAATCAATGAACCATCACCCATCGAGGATTCAACACTAGTGAAAGTATTCTCAGCTGACTTTATCAAATCTGTGGTCTGAGCAAAACTCCTAGAAATGAAGGAGTGTGTTGCACCCGTATCAAATAACACCCGACCCATATGCCCTTGGATGAGAAACTTACCCTCAATCGGTGGCGGTGCCAGAGGGGCTGGAGGAAGCATAGCCTCCTGAATATGATAGACCCGTCCATACTGCAGTTGCCCTTGCTATGGAGGAATGACCGGATTAGGTGGCTGGGGAAGAAACTGTACATATGGCTGCTGCGGAGCCCTAGGAAGCTGTCCTCCAATCAACTGAGGACACGACCTCTTATAATGGCCCAACTCTCCACACTGAAAACATTTGTTCCCCACATTCTCCTGGTTCCGCCCTTGATTGTTTCGGAACTGCCCCGAACCTCAGCCCTACTGGCCTCTACCACCGTTCCCACCTCTACATGCTTGCTGTTGTGGTGGTCCACCTTGACTCGGCCTATTATTGTTACCACCCGCATTAAATCCACCAAAGCGTTGGCATTTAGACAAATACCCTTGTTGGGGGTCCCTCTCTCTTTGCTTACTCCCCGAAGATTAGGATGAAGGAGATGCTCCTCCCCCAATCCCATTTCCTCCAGGTTTTACCACTTGTCCCATCGCGGTAGCCTTCTTGCTATTTTGCACAAACAATCTATGCTCTTGGCAATGAAGTAGTGCCGCATTCATCACATCCCCAAAGGTTTGTAAAGTTGGATTTCCCAATAAGTATTATTTTATCTACCAATGTAAACCTCCCACAAACTTGGAGATTCTCTTCTCTTCTGGAGTCACTTACTCCGGTACGAAACTTGCCAACCGGGTGAACTCCTCTTCGTACTCTTCAACAGATCTCTCTCCCTGTACCAAATCTTGAAGCTTCCTTTGAATCTCCCTTTTAACTGCGGGAGGGAAGTACTTTTCGTCAAACAAGGCCCAAAAATCAGTGATTGACATCGTATCCCTTTGCTCTGGTGTAGTCACCCACCAATGTAATACCGATTCGACAAGCTTGAAAGTAATAAGGATTTGATTTTTCTCCTCACTACATTCTACCATTCGAAGATGGCGCTGCATGTCTTTCTTCCACTGATTTGCCCTTATAACATCCGAGCCTCCATCGAATTCCGGGGGATGGCCCTTTAGAAAAGATTCCCTAACTCTCTCCCATGGAGAAGGTCCCGTAGGAGCTTGTACCTCTTGCCCCCGTGGTTGAGCTTGTGGAATTTGTTGTACCATTGCAGTCATCGATGCATTGACTGCTTGGGCCACTATGTTTGTAACATCGGCAGCATTTATACTCCCCGGTGGCGGCGGTGGAGGACCAACCTCCTCTTCCACAACTCTATTACGTCGAGCGGGACGTCCTCTCTTAGGCGGCATCTGAGATGAAGAAATAATAGATTTAGGATACTATATAATACAATATATCTTGCAGAAGAACGCAAACATAAGCAAAAAGCAGTCCTAACATTAGGCTCTATATCAAAGAACGCTACGGCAGAACGTGACAAGTCCGCATAGATCCTAAAGACTCTAGAAACTGATGCTCTGATACCATCTGTGACAACCCGGTATCCGAAATAAGCGGTGACCAGCCCGATACTCCAAAAATACAGGAATCATGGACGGAATCATTCTCAGCATCGTGATAACATAAAGAGTATACTAGATAACCACTCAATAATTCAGACAACGGGTCATCAAAAATTTTGTTTTATAATTTAAAGAAAGCATTTTAAACAACCCATGCATGAAAAAGAAAGTGGAAACCCCAAAAGTATATATGTATATCAACAACAACAATTTTAAAATAAAAGAACCGAATGAAATATCGGTCAACAAAATTACATACAATGTATAATAAGTTCCGTGGATTATATATTACATTCATTATACAATTACATCAGTTTGGGCCACACGCCCGAATAAAGACTCGAACATAACTAGAAAGTAACAAATAAGGCGTCTACACAAAATATCCCGTTATATTCGCAAATTGTCACGGCTCCTCAAAAGACACTGGAATAGGGAAGTCATTATGGGCGTCCTTGCGGTGGAGCATATATGCACAACAAGAAAGAAGAACGGGTCAGGGCCCAGTTTAATGTGATCACCAGATAAATGACAAGTATGACAATAATGAATAGTTAAGCATGGATGATAAAGATGAAAATCTAGCATGATATCATCCTATAATGAACTAAGATAATTGAATGATTATAAAGTGAAATTCAACTATATAAGAGAATAAGAATAATCATAAGCCTTTTTCATCTTTCACCATTTTCATTTTTTTCATCTTTCCATTCCTTATCAGGAATACAAATTTTATCATGTGCTCTTTGTGGCACGTATCTCAATTGTATGCTCTTTGTGGCATGTACTATACTCTTTATGGCATTAATATCCATCAAGTCCAAATTGATGATTAGAATAGTTATAATTATATATATATATAACGATTCTAAGACCGCCCGTCCAGGTTTCCCCACTGTGCGCACCCCTAAATGACCATCATCTTCCAGGACCTATCATAAGACAACCTGGGATCCTAACGAAACGTCGAGAAGCGGCCATATGCCTGCGGGATAGTCAAGACCACACCTGAAATCTCCTACCCATCGCAAAAAATTTAAAACAAGTGCGCATATGGCCTAGGACTATATCCACCCTGCATTCATTAGTCAGGGGGCTTCACCTCAAGCACGAACTTCCCTTATGATGTCATTTAGAGAGGTGTGTTTAAACCATTTTATTAATATCCATTGCATGATTTAGTAAATTATCATTTACTTTATCCATTTACATTTTATCAAATGCGTTAAGGTTATCCGGAACTATACATGCTTCACATCATCGAAATAACCTCGATGAATATTTAAACTCCCAAGTTATTTTTCCCAAATATCCTTTTTGGACTTTATATAAACCATCATACCTAAAATTAATTTCTAAAGTCTCCAAATACATCTTAGTAATCTCCTAGACACCTACTAGTGAACAAAGGAAAGTAATACCTGAACATCACTTCGCGCAGCCTCGAAATAATCCCCATGTAACCCAATTCTAATCTAGAGTAGTAAACCAACTCACCTAGACCTCTAGGAATCTAATTTGACTTCATATAAGAAGGTTCCTATGTCCTAAGATTAGAGAAAAGGGGTTGAAAATGAAAAAGAAAACAAAATTAAAAGTGCAGGATTTCTGAATCGATTCGGCCTAGCCGAATCGATTCAGCCAGAAAATATGGGATTCTGCATAATTTCCGAATCGATTCGGACCCTCCGAATTGATTAGGTCCGGGAAATTGGGTTTATGCATAAAAGCTGAATCGATTCGGACTAGGCCGAATCGATTCGGTTCACCTAAACCTGGAAGTTGTCTCTGGGCGAATCGATTCGGCCCTGCGAATTTTGCCACTTTTGGCTATGGAGTCTTGGACTCCAGATTTTACCCCAACTCAAATCCATTCAACCCAAGATCATTTATTCCCACCAATACACCATAAATACTACCAAATACTACTACAACCATCAATAATCATCCAAATCATTCTTTAATGATTCAAGACCCACAAATACACAAAAACCCTAAACAAATTAAACCATGATATATACATCATTATCACAACTAATCATTTATCTTAAACCACATATAACAAGTAGAAAACTTGCTTCAATCTAGCAAATGTAAATTTTCCTTGTGGAGTAGCAAGAATCCTTCTTCAATCTTCAATCTCTTCTCTTCTCTCTACTCTTTCTCTTCCTCTCTCTAGTTCTCTCTAGGTTTAGGAAATGAAATTATGGGAAATAGAAGACTTAGAAAGACTAAGTCGTGCCATTAGTCAACAATCCCAACTTAAATGATCAATACCGCGATAAAATAACACGCAACTGCATATTTAAGGTATAATCAGTCAAAAGTGCCAAAAACCTCAAAATACAATATATCACATATTTTGACTATCTCGCACGTTCCGGAATCAACTACGGCCTCCAAATTATCATTTGGACAATTTATAATCCATTTTAAGTTCCGGTTCCATTTTAAATCATAGGGTCATTTTAAATTCTATGACACTATAAAGCTCAT
Source organism: Sambucus nigra (assembly GCA_949130495.1). NCBI lineage: Eukaryota > Viridiplantae > Streptophyta > Magnoliopsida > Dipsacales > Adoxaceae > Sambucus > Sambucus nigra. The sequence goes on along the minus strand of OX422214.1, from coordinate 212,280,567 downwards.
CATGAGGATATTTACATGCTCATACAGTAAATATACAATAAGTTAGTAAATATCAACTTTCCTTCATTAAATTAATACTTACTCCGTATTACGACATTTCATATTTAATTACCTCACATAGTAAGTAAATATAAAATAGGCTCTTATAAGCGAAGGTTGTTACACCTTTGTTCACAATCCTCAATAGTACCCAAGTAAGCTTGATCCAAGGGCTACTAAGTGTATTTTCCTAGGATACTCTCTAAACTAAAAGGGATATAAGTGTTACTATCCTGTCACAAAAAAAATTCTCCAATTCCATGGATGTGACATTCTTTGAAAATCGGGGCGTAATACTCCAAAACCCATATTTAGGGGGAGAATAGAATCCAGGAATACCAGTTTTTGGAAACAGAAGGGGAAATAGAAATCATGATCGAACCTCAAACACTTGAGTCCCTCAACTCAAACCCTTTCTCTCTTGCTTCAAGTCTTCCTCTCCCAATCAAAACCACCACTGAACCCTTAAGCTGAGTTGAGTACTCCTTGACCAATCCAATATCAGACATTTGATAATAATGAGTTCATTGTCTATTCATGAAAAAAACAACGAACACATCCTGGGCTAGTTCATGAAGCTGAATCGAATTCAAGTCCAAAATAGAATCCCTTAGATAACATAATGTCCAATCATAATGAGTCAGATATGATTTGCCAATTGTTAAAAGGAATGGAGTGAGATCCTGAACAAATCATTTAATTTATAACCTTATCTCCTCTAAGAGTTTATGATCAAGTAACTGGGAATTTGTTACCAGTCTCACTGGTATTCGAATTCCCAATAATATCCAAGAAGCCTTACAAGTACCTGAATGTAAGGAAACCATTGATGAAGAGGTTCATGTTTTAGAAAAGAATGGGGCACGGGAGCTCGCTGACCTTCCAAAAGGAAAAAATCCAGTCGGGTGTACGCTGATTTTCACAGTCAATTACAAAGCAAATGGGTGTGTTTACGGGTTCAAAGCACGACTAGTTGCTAAGGGATTTACTAAGTCATACGGAATCGACTACCAAGAAACTTTTTCCCTAGTTGCCAAGTTAAATATAATGCATGTTCTGTTGTCATTACTCGTTAACTAAGATTTGTCCCTCCATTAGTTGGACATCAAGAATGCATTTCTCAATGGTGACTTATTAGAAGTGTGCATTGAAATTCCATCAGGCATCAAACAAACATTAATAAAGTCTATAAACTCATAAAATCCTTATATTGCTTCAAGCAGTTCCCATATTCTTGGTTTGATCGTTATAATAAGGTTGTAAAGAGGTTAAGTTTCTCCCAATGTCAGTTTGACCACACTCTATCTGTAAAACACTCACTTGAAGAAAAAATTTCCACTATCATCGTGTATGTGGATGCCATAATCCTGACAGGAGACCATGAAGAGGAAAGAGGCAACCTCAAAAGCTTTCTTACTCGTGAGTTCGAAATCAAAGACGTTGTGAATCTCAAATAAATTCTTGGGATGGAAATTTCTAAATCAAAATGGGTATAGTAGTCTCCCAATGAAAGTATGTTCTAAACTTACTAAAGGAAACTAGGATGCTTGGTTGTATACATGCAGACACACCTATGGATTACGCTACGAAATTGGGAACTGTGGAAGGAAGTGCTCCGATGGATAAAGGGAGATATTACAGACTTGTGGGGAAAATTATCTCTCTCTTATACATAAGACTGGACATTGATTTATCAGTCAATGTTGTTAGCCAATTCATGAACAATCCGACTAAAGAGCATATGGAAGTCGTATATCGCATCCTAAGATATATTAAAATGACTCCTGGAAATGGACTCCACTTCAAAAGAATACAGAAGAGAAACATTGAGATTTTTTCAGATGCAAACCAGATCGGCTCTATTACTGATAGAAGGTCAACCTCGGGATATTGCAAGTATTTTTAGGCGATATTGGTTAATTGGCGAAGCAAGAAACAGCCCGTTGTGGCTCGGAACAGTGCAAAAGAAGAATTTAGAGATATGGAACATGGAATCTTTGAAGGAATATGGTTAAAGATACTTCTAAACGAGATAAAAATTCCGGTAGAATATTTTATGAAGATTCTTTGTGACAACTAAGCTTCCATAAGTATTGCTAAGAACTCGGATCATCATGATCGGACGAACCATGTGGAAATATATCGTCATTTTATTAAGGGGAAGATAAATGAATGGGAAATTTCATTGGTGCATACTCCAACAACACTCCAGCCAACAGACATCTTGACTAAGACTTTTTCAAGAACCATCTTTGAAGATTTTGATATCAAAGGTGGGTATGATAAACATTTACAACCCAACTTGAAGAGGAATGTGGAAATTTAGTCTTAATTAGGAGATTACAATTGATTTATAGCTGTGACATGTGCTTGTTGTTAGTTTTATTTATCCTATTTTAATGGAATTTGGGTAGGTTGTTACCTAATCCTTATTTTATTTTTTATTCTCTAATTTTATTAGGGTTATTCTCCTATAAAAATCAAGGATTAGTTTTTATTTCTAAGTTTGATAGCCTCTGCCATAGTATTATAAATGAGTTTTTTCTCCTCCTAAATTGTTCAATAACTCAATTTTATCCCACATCTAAAATATTTTCCAAATTCAAACCTAAGGGAACTAACTAAGATTCTCATCAAATTATCAACCTTTAAAAAAACATATATTGTAATTAAGCATAACCCCTAAATAATTCATATACCAAAATACCCCAATTGTTCCTATCAAACATCCTTTTTCTTCTTAACTTAAAAAAAAAAATCTCCTCTACGAACTCATCAGATGACAAAGCACAAACCCTAGAAACCCAATTTGTGTTCTTATCTGTTCCAAAGAAAACACCAATAGTATTCTCTTCATGACTTAGAAACAAAAAGGGTTTGTTCAACCCACTATATTTCTTCAAACAGAATAATCTCATTGCCAAATCCTTAGACCGGCAAGCACGTAATTCAAGTCGAGGCTCCAATCCAACAATGTAATGTTATCATTAAGTTATATATATTGCTCGCATTGGAAACTTTAATTAATTTGGGGTATAATTAATCATTTCTGTGATGTGATAATTATTCAATGGAAGAATAATTATTTCCGTTTCAGTGTGTGGAGAGAAAAAAATTTTGGATAGCAGGAGGATTTTTGTTTTCTGAGAACTGTTTTAAAAAACGGAGGTGTTAACCTCCTTTTACTGAAAAAAATTATTAACGTTAATGGGAAAAAACGTGGGTCAAGTGGAAGAAAAAATTTCGAAAAACGTTTTTGAGTTGAAGGAATTTTTCAAATGTTAATAACCACGTTTTTATTCCAGAAAAAACTTACCGTTAATAATTAATTTTAACCAAAAAAATCGTCAATTTATTTGTCCAAAAAATTATTTCTTAATGAGCCCAAGAACGTTTTTTTGGTTAAAATTAATTATTAACGGTAATTTTTTTCTGGAATAAAAACGTGGTTATTAACATTTGAAAAATTCCTCCAACTCAAAAACGTTTTTCGAAATTTTTTCTTCCACTTGACCCACGTTTTTTCCCATTAACGTTAATAATTTTTTGCAATAAATGGAGGTTAACACCTCCGTTTTTTAAAATAGTTCTCAGAAAACAAAAATCCTCCTGCTATCCAAAAAAAATTTCTCTCCACACACTGAAACGGAAATAATTATTCTTCCATTGAATAATTATCACATCACCCAGGTACCGGACACGGGAACGGGCCGCGCTGGGCCGAATGGCAGCGGCGGCGCGTGCGCGTGTGTGACTTGGCCCAATAAGTCCCCCACCCATACACACAAAACATCTAATGCCCAAAGGGCTTGCCCATTTGTTCCACAAAAATTGTAAATATACACAACTCATTTTAAAAAATTTAAATATCCTAAAAAATGTATGTATGTATATATATATATATATATATATATATATATATATATATATATATATATACAGTCCTGCTCTTGTGCGGACTAGTCCGCATTTTAAGAATGCGGATCGAACATGTGTCACCTGACGGTGAGCGCAGAAAAGAGAGAGATGGTGCCTATAATTTAGGCGATAATTTCTAGGTGCACCATTAGATGACACGTGTCCGGTCCGCATTCTTAAAATGCGGACTAGTCCGCACAAGAGCATTATTATATATATGTACATTTTGAGTTATCTGCTTTAATTTCTGTTGTTTATGTGTAAAATCTTCATTTAAATGTTTGAATGTGTATAGATATATACATATATGGTTTTAATCTCTGTGCGTGTGTGTGTATGTATGACAATCTTTGTGCAAAATTTACCATATTTTATGGCTCTTTAATTCGAGTTTAATGCATATTTATATGTACATTTTGAGCTATCTTCTTTAGCACTTTATATCGTCTTCTTTAACATTTTATAGACAACCTGCATACAACGATTAGTGTTGGCGCAAAAATTCTCCATCTACGAGGACCAATCAGAAAAGGACACATGTCATCCTACATGGCAATATTTATACTTATTCGGCACCCGAGGAGAGTTGGTCGGCACCCGAGGAGAGTTAGTCGGCACCCGGGGAAAGTTGGTCGGCATACCAACCAACACATAGCATACCAAGAAACTCAAGGAATACCAACTACCATAGAAGGCCAACAGTTAGATTCATTGTATATAGACATAAATGTCTGAATGTATAAAGACATTGTATCTCTTTAACTCCCATCACTATAAATACATGTATTCCCTTAGCCAAAAGGGACGGACAACTAAAAAACACCATACACAAGATACACACGCTTTCTCTCTCTACACCATATTGTGCTATTATAAACCCTTAGGAATAAAATAATAGTGCATGTACGCTTTATTCATAGCCGAACCACTTTAAAAACCTTTTGTCTCTTATATGTTTGATGTGAATGTTTATCTTCATCTTCAATCTCATCCTCATCATTTATCTGCTGTTGACGCCACTAAAATGGTAGAGGCCATTTTCTGTCTTCAACAGATTGGCGTCGTCTGTGGGAACGTGTTACAAGCATTGTTCTCCATCAAAAGCTAAGTTTTTATTTTCTCTACGTATAATCAATTATACATACATTTTTTATTCAATCATGATTTTTATGTTTATATACATAAATTAATTGTCCAATTTTTATCTACAAAATGTTGTATATCATGATTTTTAAATCATAACTGTTAGATTAATTCTTATTGAGAAATCTGTAAAATGGGGGATTTCATAAATCATAACTTTTGGCTTGATTCTCAAGTTTGAATTTTATATCATGGAATAAACATTTAGAATGATTACATCTACGAATATATACGACGATGTAAGATTTGATAATTTTTATTGGTGTTGATTATGAAACGAATTTTGAAAGATCTTTGATGACTATTCAAATTCCCATCATATTTTTAATCAGAGAATGGGAAAAGTTAAAATCAAGAACAATTTTATCTCTTCTGGAAATCGCAATTCTGACCCAGATTTACTTGAAAAGTTCTCATCAATTCGATTCATTTAAATATATATATATATATATATATATATATATTTTAAATGAATGTTAGATTATACATATATATATATATATATATATATTTAGTGTTATAGATAATTTTCACCATGAATGTTAGACGTCTATGACTCTTCTTGAAAATGTTCTGAGCAAACACGTTTATACAATGAGTTACATCAGGGAAGGAGATTTCACATATGTTGATTTCCATATTTCACATCTTCTACAAGGAAGTAAAAATTCAAAACCATTCTTTTTCATCTTGGATGTTGATCATATTTTTTTTATAGATCTGATGATTTTTATTTGTGGGTTATCTCTTAGATCTGATGACTTCTATTGGTTATCTCTTAGATCTAAGAATTTTGATTTGTTACGATTTTTTAGTTCTCGTGAAGATTGATTTATTGGTTTAATGATTGATTTATTAATTTAAAATATCTATTCTTCATTTGATGACTGGCCGTCAAAATAAATTCCGACGATCTGACTGGGAAGAAATAAATTATACAATTTTAATCCTCTCAATTCTAACATTCGACAGCGAATGAAGCTGGGGCACAAATGTGAGATCGAACTCTCCCCATAATTTTGCTTGATCAGATGCATAAATCAGATCACATAGTTTCAACCATTTCTTTTACAGTTGAACGCCACCAAATATTTTGATCGACCTCATATCAGATGAACTTAACCACCTAAGATTTTGACATCTGGAGAGTTGGCAAACAAGAACTGGACATCAACCTCAAGAAGTAGTTGTTAATCGGAGGCATTACACTAATCGGCTACCAGAAGAAAATATATATAAAACGTTTAAGGATCATACCTATAGGTCGGAGGTATTATACTTTGATCGGCGAAAGATATTGCACAGATTGAGGGCTAACCCGACCTCCTATTCGTTGGTCGGTAACCAGAAAATTAAGGTCATTATCCATATATCTGGAGTTTTGCTTCAACAGGGAAATCGACGATCACTGTACCTGAGCATACGAGGTCGGCAGTTGTTCTGCAACAGGTTGGCGACAGGTTTGCCCAGATCGGAGAATACTATCGTTGGCGTCTCATTGGTCGACGAAATCAATTTGTTGCTCGGCAACCCCAGCTTCTTGGTCGGGCATACTTATTCATCATCAACAACACATAATTCTTGGTCGGCATAGACTCCTGATCCTCTTTTGTTGGTCGGTATCAAATATTACAGGTCGGCATACTCGATTGTTGATCAGAACTGGTGGTCGGCACAGGTCAGCACCATCCAGCGCTGGTTGGAACTAGGTAAACAGGTCGATGAGCTCCTATTCCTTGTCATCTACAATAGTTCTTGGTCGGAAGCACATCTAGTTTTGATTGGCGATCATTGAAAGCAAAAAATTGGTCGACAATCATTTGTTATTGTTGATTGGGCTCCTACTGCAGATCGGCGTCTTCAATATGTTGATCGGTAGAAATTTGATTAGTGTGTTTTGAAACAGATCGACGGATTGTCAAGAATATGATATGTTGGCAATCGTATAACAGTGATCAATTTGTTGATCGGAAGTAGATAGACAACAATTATTCATGGTCAGAAGTTACTATATGTTGGTTGGCGACAAGTCTAAAAAAGCTAGTTGGTGACAACAACCTGGAATGGAGGATTGACCATTTTGACAAGTCTAAAAAATCTAGTCGATGACAACCACCTGGAATGGAGGATTAACCATTTTGGTAAAATAAAAATTCACCTCTTACTATTTCTTAACTTACACTTCTCTAATAAAATAAAATTTTAAAGCTAAGTAAAATATACTCCAAAGCTTTAACTTAAAATAATTTTTTTTCTGAATCAACGTACATTTGTTTTTTTACTTAAAATTAAAATGTTTAGCATTTTTTTTTAAAAAATTTGCTCATATGACACACATTTGGCACAAAACATACAATTTCATATTTTGAAATTTTTATTGCCTTATGCTGATACACGTCATATATTGTTTGGCTGAATAATTATTCTCATGACAATAACTGTCTGAACTAGTCTCAATAGGTGCTCGAGCTACTTATTAAAATTCCATAGGGACGATATTCAATCCCGACGAAAACTCAGCCACAATCTTAAACCTCTGGAAACTATTATTGCTCGACATCAGGCAATTTTGCCTCAACATATCAACCAACATATATTATTTCATTTTTTGAAATTAATATTTTTATTTCTCAACCATATACATATCATATATTGATTGGATGAGTAAATTATTCTCATGACTAATCAATTCAGCCTACACATATGGTAGATCAAGTTATTAATTTTTACAGGTACAAGATTCAACGCCGACGAATGCTCGGAAACAATCTTAAACTTCTGGAAACTATTATCATTGCTCAGCATTATGAAATTTCACCTCAACAAGGAACTATATATTTTATTATTGCTCGGAGATATCGACTCAAGCACAAATTATTCTATATATCCCTTGGGATTCATGTTCTATATTCATCTCATCATGGAGCTCGGCGAAATACTTATTATCATATTCAGCTCCGAGGAAAAGCTACAACAGTTATTATATTTCACCCCCAACGGATAGTTGGTCGGGGTAATTCTTATTTATATTCAGGCCCAGCAAAGTTCTCGGCCATATTCTTATATTGTGGAAAATGTTATTCTTATTTGGCATTATGCAATTTTGCCTCGACAGATCAGCGAGATACTTTATTATTACTCTTAATCATTCTTTATCTTAGCATGGAGCTCGGCAAAATATTTATTATCATATATTCAGCTCCAAGGAGGTCTTCAGTATTTATTATATTTTATCCCCAACAAACTGTTATTCAGGAAAATTCTTTTCTCTATATACACCAATTACCACCAACTCCGGTTGGTCGGGAACTCAATTACCACTAACTCCGGTTGGTTGGGAATTAAATTACCACCAACTTCGGTTGGTCGGGAACTCAATTACCACCAACTCCGGTTGGTTGGGAATTCAATTACCACCAACTCCGATTGGTCGGGAACTCAATTACCACCAATTACGATTGGTCGGGCATTTATTACCACCAACTACGGTTGGTCGGGCATCTATCACCGCCAATTTCGGTTGGTTGATCAATCAGCAAATAACAACTCCGGTTGGTCGGACGACAGGTGGAGCAAATCTTATTGTCTATGCAAAATAAGAAAATTTGTCAAATAACATACTTCAAGGCCGAGAAAGCATTCAAAATTCATATTCCACACTTGGGGACTTCTATTACAAATTCAGTTGTTCATTCGATGGCACATTCTCATAACATCATGCAGTCAAGCATCAAATTCAACTCCACAAACTTATATAGTCGGGGCCCCGACTAATTATCATTCAGAAGTTGTTTTTCTTGCTCAGGAATTAGTTTTGATATTGAAGTTCAGGAGGCATATTGAAGTTCAGGAGGCATATTGAAGTTCAGGAGGCGTATTCAGAAGTTCAGGAGGCATATTCAGGAGTTAGTTATGCTGTTGAAAGTTCAGGAGTCAAATTCAGCATCTACATCACTGAGATCTTTACTACTACTGTCCCGATCAATATTAAAGAAGAAGTTGTATGAAAATGTTTCGAAGTCCACCACTAGCTTGGTACTAATCAGATTGAAGAGTTGGGTTCAAAAGCTAGTATTTTACTCGACAAAGTATTCAGGATCATAAATCAGAAAAATCAAGCACGAGAAGTTAGCACTCAGTTGCTCAGCACATGAGGCAGTTGGTCGGCTAGCAAACCAATTAACATACTTGAAGATTATGACAAGCTACAAGCTGCATACTATGGCATGGCTGCATCCAAATTCCCAGGGGTGATACATAGCACACGACGAACGGAGTTCCTCAAAAGAGATATTAGCAACCATCGATCAGCCTGTATCATATGTCGTCCAAGAGATAATGCACTTTATATTAAACAAATCAAGAAGGAAGATAAAGAATTTCACGAGCACCGAGCAACCCTGCAGAATAAATACTCCATCCTTTCAGTGAACCATCAAGCATGGAGCATTGGGGGCTTCTATTGACACAAAAATTCTCCATCTACGAGAACCAATCAGAAAAGGACACATGTCATCCTACGTGGTAATATTTATACTTATTCGACACCCGAGGAGAGTTATTCGGCATACTAGCCAACACATAGCATACCAAGAAACTCAAGGAAGACCAACCACCATAGATGGCCAATAGTTAGATTCATTGTATATAGATATAAATGTCTGAATGTATAAAGACATTGTATCTATTTAACTCCCATCACTATAAATACATGTATTCCCTTAGCCAAAGGGGATGGAAAACTAAGAAACACCATACAAGATACACACTCTTTCTCTCTCTACACCATATTGTGTTATTGTAAACCCCTGGGAATAAAATAATAGTGGACGTAGGCTTTATTCATAGCCGAACCACTTTAAAAACCCTTTGTCTCTTATATGTTTGATGTGAATGTTTATTTTCATCTTCAATCTCATCCTCATCATTTATCTGCAGGACATTTTAGTGGCGTCAACAATTGGTATTCAACACTTTATATTGTCTTCTTCACATTATTTCCTGTAATTTTCCTTCGAGTATTTGCTCAGGACTTATCCGCACAACTCTGTCTTAAGGTCGAATTCGAGAATAACTCACCCCTTTCTCATTTCCAAATCAATAAAAGTGTTCACTATAACATGAAAAGTAAATGCTGCTTATGCTTTGTGTAGTGTTGGTTGTTAACTTCAACCTTATGCTATATATATATATACGTATTACTATTATTTCAATCTTAGTTTAATATTTACTATATATGTGATTGTAGGAAGTTAGTACTCCATCCAAATGGAAGAAAGAATAAAAATGGTAGAGAACACATTTATGGTTACTTGGCTATGGAGGAGGTAAACTCACTCGCACTCGGTTGGGAGGTCTATGTTATTTTTAGTTTGTTCCTACTTGATCAGAACAAAGCCAACTACTTGACACTTGAAGGTATTATCTTCATAACTAGGATTTTATACTTATATTAAGGACTAGATATATTGCACTTATGTCTCGAATTGATCTCCAACTCTTATAACTATTCACCTTTTACCACATTCAGAACAAAAAAAACAGCGAGCGTATTTAACGAGTTTGGTATCGCCAAAACCAAGGAACGGTTAAAGAAATCAATAGGATAGTTAAACTATTAATCTATTCCCATTTAATTCTACTTTGGCTTAGAAAAATATATGTAGAAAAGTTTATGTAGGAAATTATTAATCTATCCTATATTATTCTGATCAATTATTTGAAGGTCAAATTTTATGTAGGAAAATTTTAAATTTACCCTCAAGGTTTACAAAGCTCTATTGTTGACATTCAATTGATCGCGTAGTCACGGTTCTTCGGGTTTGAGAATATGAAGATAATTTAAAAATATCTAGATTAGGCTTAAAAACAAACCGTTTGAGGGTGAAAACCCAAACCATCCCCCAAACGGTCCCTTAAGAGGCACGAAGACCTTGCACGGGACTAATGTAACTTGTAGGAACTCACCGCGTAGTCCCGGGTCTCTCGATTTGAGAATATGACGATAATTTAAAAATATCAAGATTAGGCTTAAAAACAAGCCATTTGAGGGTGAAAATCCAAACTAGCCCCCAAACGACCCCGTAAGAGGCACGAACACCTATCACGGAGCCAATGTAACTCGTAGGAATGGACCGCGTAGTCGCAGGTCTCCTAGTTTGAGAATATGACAATAATTTGAAAATATCTAGATTAGGCTTAAAACCAAGTCGTTAAAGGGGGAAAAGCCAAACCAGACCTCAAATGGCCCCGTAAGAGGCACGAACACCTCACACGGGACCAATGTAACTTGTAAGAATTGAACGTGTAGTCACGGGTCTCCCGGTTTGAGAATATGATGATAATTTGACAATATTTAGATTATAATTAAAAACAAGCCGTTAAATGGTGAAAAGTCAAACCAGCCCCCAAATGGCCCCGTAAGAGGCATGAATACCTCACACGGGACCGATGTAACTTGTAGGAACTGACTGCGTAATCGCGGGTCTCCCGATTTGAGAATAAGACGATAATTTGAAAATATCTAGGTTGGGCTTAAAACAAGTTGTTTGAGGGTGAAAATCAAAACCAACCCCCAAACGGCCCCGTAAGAGGCACGAACACCTCGCACGGGACCGATGTATCTTGTAGAAATTGAGTGCGTAGTCACGGGTTTCCCAATTTGAGAATATGATGATAATTTGAGAATATGTAGATTAGGATTAAGAAAAACCGTTTGAGGGTGAAAACCCAAACCAACCTCACAAACGGCCCCATAAGAGGCACGAACACCTCGCACGTGACCAATGTAACTTGTAGGAATTGATCGAGTAGTCGTGGGTCTCTCGGTTTGAGAATATGACGATAATTTTTTAAAATATCTAGATTAGTATTAAAAATAAGTTGTTTACCATCCCCCAAACGACCCCATAAGAGGCACAAACACCTCGCTCGGGACGAATGTATCTTGTAGGAACTGAACGCGTAGTCACAAGAATTTTGATTTGAGAATAGAATAATAATTTTAATTCGTATATGCAAATTTTCATCTTGAATAAGTTTTGTTTTTTAAAATTACTCGGTTACTGATATCATCTCCTTTTGTATCTTATTTTTTTTGCCGGATAATATTTTTTCAATAGATTTTATCCACGTGGAACACATGAAATCAATGGTCTATAAAAAGGGGATTATTTACTTAATGTTGTTAATATTCAGGATTCTATTTTTTTGTGTTATGTCCATCTAGGCTTTTGTAGTTTTATTATTAGCTTTTATGGTCGTGTGGACTTTTATAATTTTATTGTTGTATTTTATGGTCGTACGGGATTTACATTATGCCGGTATTATATTAGAAGGTTTTAGAATGTCCAGAAAATAAAGGAAACTCTGCCAAAATTTTTTTATCTGTGAACTATTATTACTTATAATTGTAACACCCCGCCAAATTAAATACCTGGTGGCCAGTCCCATACCAAATTAAAACAGAATATACAGTAAGCTCATTCTTAGCATCACTGTGGAAAACATTTACAACTCACCCAATACCCAATTAAGCTGGTGTTAAAAACTTTCCAAATTTTAATTCAACAAAATCCATTTTTAGTTTAAGAATACCACAACACATTTTATTCTACAACACTTATAACTGAACAGATAACATAAAAGAACTTAAATTCAATTGGAATAAAAATTCCCAAATAATATTAATCCATTACAGTAATCCCAACAATTACAAATGTATTAAAATGACACGAACACAATAGTATATGACTCCGATAGAAAGTGATAACTGAAATCCTTTGGGCGACATGCCCTAACAATAAGAATACTGTGAATCAAATGAAGATAGGCGTCTAAGCAAAAGTCCATAGCTCGTCATAATCCACTAAGGTTGGCGTTCCTGCTACTGGACACCTGATATAGAAGATACAATAGAATAGAAAATATGCAAGGAAATGGGTAAGAGCCTGATGTGAAAATGATTTTGAAAACAACAAGTATTAAACAAGTGAAATAAAGAATTTATTATGTACATGTTAGTATCCAACTCTCACTTGCTATTATCACCTCTCAACTAGAGTGCACACTTAACGTTTCCTATTAACCTCCTAGTTAATGGTTCCTCATTACTGATTTCCATAATATAATTCCATTCCCATATCACAACCCCGTATGTCCCATACCATACGTTATATAATTATTCTTATAAATTTCTCATTTTAATGAATCGTTTCTCATTAACATGAATTAAGCTCTTCAATAAATATTCATTAACTTACTTCAATTATTTTCTCCATTCACCGTTATCTACAGTTATCATACAGTAGATTATTTAACCACAAAATATATCCATTCATTCATTTAATTCATCATATATATATATATATATATATATATATATATATATATATATATATATATATATATATATATATATATATATATATATATATATATATAATACGGCACCACGAGTCACAGCTGCGGTGCAATGCATTACTCTGCTATCATGTCCCATCATCGCTGGTCGCCGAGTAGGGGACTAAAGGTTCGGTAAGGATTCCTCGAACCACAAACATCAACAAACAAATTGGAGGTGAACATAGTTCTCATATCCATGGGTCACGCACATACCTACGTACCCACAGTCAGCGAACTTATCAACTCCCCGATAAGTCTTTCATAGACCTATGTTCTTGAGCGACAAATCAAAGATCCCATGGATTCATCAGGATATGACTGTCCTCACGCGCAAACCTCCCGTCGATAGAAAGTAAGCTAGTTATGTCATACACATAATCATCAATCAATCAAATAAGCATTATCATACCTATAATATACTATCAACAAGGTACTCAAATTACCCTTAGATTATTCCCATACGTAGCGGTATATCTCTTTACATCCCACGTATTAATATATCATAACTTTACTTCTTAATTTAATTATCCCCGAGCCTCACTCAACATTCAAGGTTCAAATAGGTTTTTCCTCAACATATATTCAGTAAGAAGTAACTAATAACCTACTGGTCCATATCGTCATCTTTTCTGAAGTACTACGAATTAAACTCTCCCTTTAATTAGGGTTAAAATCGATAGTTTCAAATCTCTTATAAACACATCTTCTTTCACATAGGATTAAACCCTCTTGTAAACTTAAGGATACCCAGGTGTTATATTTAATCACCCCTACTGGTCCTATATTTAATCCTCATGCATACCAATTAGAATCCAACAAATGAATCTAGCAACCGAAATTTCTTCCAATTTAATTATCATCATTCTAATCAATTAAATCCCAATCAAATTAATTCAAATCTTATCTAGGGCTTACTGATCTTACATAAGTCCCATAATATCCAATTAATAATCACCAAAGATCTACCAAAGGTTTGGGATAAGAATCAACATTAAAAAGGAACAACTTTAGGAATTCTGGGGAGGTCGATCGATCGAAGGCAGGGGGTCGATCGATCGATCACTCAACTCAGGTAACAGCCCAATTTTTTTGCATTTCTACAACTACGGGTTTAGCCATTTTTGATCATTCAAACCTTCATATTAACATCCCAAATGACTTATAATCCTTACTACATGATATATCAACATATATGAATGATTTCTAATACTTTAAACATCCTAGAATCATCAACAGATTGAATTAAAAGCATGTTTATATCCACTTTTTTCCAAAAAAATTATCAATATATTATCTTCAATAACACATCAATGGTTTTCAGAATTTCTTCAACAGATTCCTGATTATTTCATGGATTACTAACTGCCTAACATGAGTTTGATTCCTATATATTTTTAGTTTCCAGAAATCCATTTAATAACTCCATTATTTCTTCCAAACATGAAAAAATCATCTCTTTTAATAACTATTCTAACATGGACAATATACAAACTTAGATTGCCATTATCAAACACTTACCTCTATTGAAGGTCTGATCCTTTGGTGTAGTATATCTCAAGTGGTTCTCCCTTCTCCGGTCAACGTCCGGTGGTTGTTGGTAGTGGTGACCCTTGGTTCTTAGTTCTTCTCCTTCCCAAGTAAACTCTTCTCTTCCCAAGAAACCTTTCACTCTCTCTAGGAAGATGACTTCTCTATTTTATGTAGAGGAGATGAATAACCCACGTACACTTAATCTTCAAATACTTATAATAGGACAAAATCCGAAATCACTATTCATCCCCCTTATAAAAATGACCAAAATGCCCTTTTAGGTTGTCTTTTCATTTCCAAATGACCCGAGACCCAAAACTAACATCCAAATAGACTTTTCTGACTATTTCAAACCTTTCGGATGCAACGATGCAGTCAAAATGACTATAAGGTTGATAGAAAATAAATTTCCTTTTTAATTTAACAAATGTCCCGACACGTCCCATACCGCGTCTGACTAAAATTTCAAATTACCGAATTTATATCTCACAACAATTATCAATAATCATCACATTCATATATTACCTAAATATCTTTAAGTAATATTCAGAATCATACATTTTAATATCTTCAATTCAGATAAACCCCCAATGAATTAATTAATAATAAAATCTAATTAATCAATTAATTTAAAATATAATCCATTTTAAAAATCATTAAAATCACGGGGTATTACATACTTCCCCCCTTACAATAGAATTTTGTCCTAAAATTCTGGAATATAAATCATACCGGTAAGGTCAACTCCGAGTATAAATCTCACATCGCAAGAAATCTAAGACGTACCGCCCATATAGTACATTATCAAAAATCCCTATTGATGTTATACGCCCAACCTCACCATATTGTTTCAACTGAATCGAATTTAATCTTTACTCAATCTTGCCTATACCATCGACGTAACCAAGTTCGAAAAAATGATCCATATACTTTCACAATTTTGAAAAGTACTACCATTCAACCATCCAGGGCGCCCATACATCCTATCGTACCACTTTCATTATAAAATTTATCGCAAAGGTTATAAACTCATATCCCAAAGACCTAACTTATTTCGACTCCCAACGGTGATTAGTTTTATGCGTGGGGTGTCTCGTAAGCGAAATCCAAACAAGGAACCCCCTGATACACTACTACCTAAAGTAGTCGGTCATCGAAAATCCTCAGGTCCTTAGTCAATAGTATATAAAAATCAAGTTTATCGATTTAAAAAAAAAATATCAGGTTTATCTATTTAAAAAAAATGGTTTTATCGATTTCAAATTGAGTCCACTCATCTACTCTCTTATTGAAGACAAGATACTAGAAAGTAGTAGTATATACGCTCTCATATACCACAAGTCAATGCACGTCGATAGTCACATCATGCTCGGACATCCCCAAAGTAAGTAATCCCATGATAAAAAATCCGACCCACATGATGACATGAAAAATATAGGTGTCCCCAAACCCTCGGTGAGTCTACATAAATAATAATGCTATAGGCTAAGTTTAGCAACCCTTTTTCCCACACAATATTAATTTCTACAAAAATCAATATACGCCTCATAAGTCCTTAGATAGAAAACATACCCTCATTCACGGGTGGTGGTTGCTGATTCGCTGCCTGATGGACGTTATATACACGCCCGTACTGACCCTGTTGTGCGGGTGCTGCTGGAATGGGAGGTAGAGCTAGCACCGAAGCTGGAGCTGGAAGAGCAGCTGGTGGAAACACTAGTACCCGTGGCTCCTGTCGAGCATTTTGTTGCTGAGGAAATTTATCTTTATCAGGACAATCTTATCGTTTATGGCCATACTTGCCGCACACGAAACATTTTCCCGCAAACTTTCCACCATTTTTCCCCTGTTGGCCTCGTCCCTGCTGGCCATTACCTCATTTCCCTTGGCCCTGATGAGCCTGTCTCTGGCCCTGATGGCCCTGCTATCCTTGCCCATTACCTCTATCCTCAAATAGAGAGTCTTCAGATTGCAAACGCTTAGCATAATCCCCGGTCTGGGAACCCTGCTCACCCTGACGCTGATGACTCTTCCCTGGCTGAGTTCCACTAGAACTACCCCTAGTAGTCTTGCCTTGCAGGCTTGACCCAAACCCCCGCTTAACACCCTGAACATGAAAGTGGTTATCCTGAAAGTGAAGCATTGCAGCATTAAGTAAATTTGCATACGTACGTAGTGAAAGATTCCCCAATAAATGCTAGCGAATCTTATAGTTCAACCCATCAGTGAACATTATAATTCTCCTCTCCTTAGTGGGTACCTCTGCTGGTACCAAATTAGTTAATCTCATAAATTCTTCCTTGTATTCTACCACCGTCTTCTCTCTCTGCTTTAAATCAAGTAGTTTCCGCCTCATCTCTGTCTGGATGGCGGAAGGAAAATACTTCCCATCAAACCGTATCCAAAAGTCTTGGATAGTCATTGTGTCTCTCTACTCCATAGTGGTCGTAGCTTCCCACCATTTTAAAGCTGCCCCTACTAGCTTGAATGTGGCTAGTATTTGATGTTGAACCTCAGTGCATTCGAGCATTCTCAAGTGCCGTTGGATATCTTTCTTCCATTGGCTAGCAGTCACAACATCTGATCCTCCCTGAAACTCAGGTGGGTGCGCCTTCTGAAAGGCATCCCTCGCTCATTTCCATGCAGTAGGAAACACGTGCCCTTGCGCGGGTGTCACAACTGGTGCCGGTGCTGGAGCCTGCTGAACAGCAGCTAGAGCTGCATTGACTGCCTGTGCGATAATTGCAGCAACTTCGGTCGCAGTCATCATACCCTGAGCTGGGGCGGGCTGAGGTGCACGTCGAGGAGGCATCTAAAACGAGAGAACACTATTAGTATTTGATATGACAAAATAGTTGAATCACGTAGGCGTAATAGGAAAGCAATAATCCTACTCATAGGGCTCTACATCAAAGAAAGCTAAGCTGAAAACACAATAAGCCATACAAACCCTAAAGGACACTAGAACCTGATGCTCTGATACCACCTGTAACACCTCGCCTAATTAAATACCAGGTGGCCAGTCCCATACCAAATTAATACAGAATATACAGTAGGCTCATTCTTAGCATCACTGTCGAAAACATTTACAACTCACACAATACCCAATTAAGCTGGTGTTAAAAACTTTCCAAATTTTAATTCAACAAAATCCATTTTTAGTTTAAGAATAACACAACACATTTTATTCTACAACACTTATAACTGAACAGATAACACAAAAGAATTTAAATGCAATTGGAATAAACATTCCCAAATAATAGTAATCCATTACAGTAATCCCAACAATAACAAATGTATTAAAATGACACGAACACAATAATATATGACTCCGATAGAAAGTGATAACTGAAATCCTTTGGGCGACATGCCCTAACCATAAGAATATTGTGAATCAAATAAAGATAGACGTCTAAGAAAAACTCTATAGCTCCATAGCTCTTCATAATCCGCTAAGGTTGGCGTCCCTGCTGCTGGACACCTGATATAGAAGATACAATAGAAAAGAAAATATGCAAGGAAACGGGTCAGAGCCCGATGTGAAAATAATTTTGAAAACAACAAGTATTAAAAAAGTGCAATAAAGCATTTATTATGTACATGTTAGTATCCAACTCTCACTTGCTATTCCCACCTCTCAACTAGAGTGCACACTTAACGTTTCCTATTAACCTCCTAGTTAATGGTTCCTCATTACTGATTTCCATAATATGATTCCATTCCCATATCACAACCCCGTATGTCCCATACCATAAGTTATATAATCATTCTTATACATTTCTCATTTTAATGAACCGTTTCTCATTAACATGAATTAAGCTCTTAAATAAATATTCATTAACTTACTTTAATTCTTTTCTCCATTCACAATTATCTACAATTATCATACAGTAGATTATTTAACTAGAAAATATATCCATTCATTCATTTAAGTCATCATATATTTATACATACATAATACGGCACCCCGAGTCACAGCTGCAGTGCAATGCATTACTCTTCTATCATGTCCCATCATCGTTGGTCACCGAGTAGGGGACTAAAGGTTCGGGAAGGATTCCTCGAACCACAAACATCAACAAATAAATTGTAGGCGAACAAAGTTCTCATATCCATGGGTCACGTACATACCTACGTATCCACAGTCAGCGGACTTATCAACTCCCCGATAAGTCTTTCATAGACCTATGTTCTTGAGCGACAAATCAAAGATCCCATGGATTCATCAGGATATAACTGCCCTCACGCGCAAATCTCCCGTCGATAGCAAGTAATCTGGGTATGTCATACACATAATCATCAATCAATAAAATAGGAATTATCATACCTATAATATATTATCAACAAGGTACTCAAATTACCCTTAGATTATTCCCATACGTAGCGGTATATCTCTTTACATCCCACGTATTAATATATCATAACTTTACTTCTTAATTTAATTATCCCCGAGCCTCACTCAATATTCAAGGTTCAAATAGGTTTTTCCTCAACATATATTCAGTAAGAAGTCACTAATACCCTACTGGTCCATATCGTAATCTTTTCCGAAGTACTACGAATTAAACTCTCCCTTTAATTAGGGTTAACACCGATAGTTTCAAATCTCTTATAAACACATCTTCTTTCACTTAGGATTAAACCTCTTGTAAACTTAAGGATACCCAGGTGTTATATTCAATCACCCCTACTGGTCCTATACTTAATCCTCATGCATACCAATTAGAATCCAACAAATGAATCCAGCAACCGAAATTTCTTCCAATTTAATTATCATCATTCTAATCAATTAAATCCCAACCAAATTAATTCAAATCTTATCTAGGGCTTACTGATCTTATATAAGTCCCATGATATCCAATTAATAATCACCAAAGATCTACCAAAGGTTTGGGATAAGAATCAACATTAAAAAGGAACAACTTTAGGAATTCTGGGGAGGTTGATCGATCGCAGGCAGGGGGTCGATCGATCGATCACTCAGGTAACAACCCAGTTTTTCTTCATTTCTGCAACTACGGGTTTAGCCAATTTTGATCATTCAAACCTTCATATTAACATCCCAAATGACTTATAATTCTTACTACATGATATATCAACATATATGAATGATTTCTAATACTTTAAACATCCTAGAATCATCAAAAGATTGAATTAAAACCATGTTTATATCCATTTTTTCCAGAAAATTATCAACATATTATCTTTAAGAACACATCATTGATTTTCTGAATTCTTCAACAGATTCCTGATTATTTTGTGGATTACTAACTACCTACAACATGAGTGTTGATGTAAAAAATTAGATCACTCTAATTATTCAATCACAGATAAATAAATGAGACAAAGAATTTTGAAGGGGTTCAGCCTTATAAGAATGGCCTACGTCCACTGTTGTGTTATTGCTGAGTGTTTGGGAATTCTCGATTACAAGTTCTCTCCAGAAATTTCCCTCCCTTTACAATGAGGATTGTATAATGTATTTATATCCCTGACGCTGTAATGTGAAAGGGTAATACATTAAATGATGTACATATGAAAGGGTAATACATTCAATGCCCCTTAAGCGTGTGCGTCTGAATGATAAGCATTTAATGAACAGCCAAACTATTGTTTATCCAGCTATTAATGTTTTGTTCGAGGTGCAGCTCGGACCGCCTAAGCTTCTCGGTACTCAAGAGTTCCTCGGAGAGTTCTTATTCCTCGGAGCGTATGAGTTCCTCGGAGAGTTCTTGTTCCTCGGAGAGTGTGACTTCCTCGGGGAAGCAGTGTTCCTCATTGTATTATGGTTCCTCGGAGCGTGTGAGTTCCTCGGAAGTGTTTGTTGTTGCCATGTAGATTTCCATGTGTCTTCAGTCAATTGGGCCATGTCAGCAGACTAAATTTAGTATTAACAGAAGCCCCCAATGTTTCATAGTTCGAAATTTGAGGAGTATGGAACATTCTTTCTCGAAATACGGCAGTTTTAAATTGTCCTCCTGATATTTAGGAGTCTTTTGTATTTATTTCTCCTTCCCAATTCGTAGAATCATGCTTTTTTGAACTTTTCTACTCGCTTCGATTCCCGCGCTCTTTTTCATCCTTTTAGCCGCCGGTAGCATAATCGTTTCTTTTTTTAATCATTACTTTTTCCTTTTCCCAAGGCAAGGTATTTAAGCGTCACAGACAATCCCATCGTCTTCTACCTTTTCAAATTTGTACCTTCGAATTTTCCATTTTCTTCTACTCTCTTGTGCTTTCATCCTTTTCATCGTTCGTTGTCAACAGCTCCACTCTTTTTCTGTAAAATCTTCTTCCTTCTTCTTCATTTCCTCTATTCACCATGGTTTACCCTGTTGAATCTCTTGATAAATTTCGCTCTGATTTTTCCATTCCCTACTAGGTTGTTTTGGAAGAGCTTTCTGAGCCTTCTGATTATTTCCGTTTGGCTGAGGGACATTGGTTCCCCAGTCTCTTTATTGCTGAGTGTGGATTTTCTTTTCCACCAATCCCTTGTGTCTGGAATTCTGTCAGTACTTTGACGTTGTTCCTGCAAGAATAGCCCCCAACACATGGAGAATAGTTAATGGGGTTCATAGATTAAATCAAATCCATGGAACTCGCATAGGAATTCTTGAGATTATGTTTTGCTATAGATGGGCAGTTGGTGATAACACCTTTTATTTAAAAACTAGAATGTTAAATAGGGCTTTAGTGGTCAATCTCCCGGATGCCAATAGGGATTATTTTTAGCACGGGGTTGTCATAAAAATTGGCAAGATGCTCCTTTATCTAGAGATGAAGTTTATCAGGGTCCCAGATGCCCTCCCTATGGCAATGGGATAGGTTATTTTTATTTCATTTTATTTATTCTGAAATTATGCTTCCTCTATATTTGATAAAATGTGCCACTGATATTGTAATTTTGATTTATTTGCAGTTGATAGCAAAAGAAAGTTCCCAAAAGAAGCAGATGTTAATATAAGGCACTTAAAACTTGTCTGGAGTCTACATCAATCTGTTGCCGATGAGCATATTAGGCCGGCTTCACATCTGCTGCAATACAAGAGCTACACCACCTCTTTCACTGCTCGTCCAGTAATAAGTGAATCAGAGCCAGTACCAGCTTCCACCAGTTCTTCGCCTGAATCACACATTCCTTTAAGTGAAAGGATGAAGAAGAGAAGACCTCCCACTCTTTTCGAGAAACCTGCTTCTGGTGCTGGAGAGGCAAAAAGAAGCAAGACTGATGTCCCGGAGGGGACAAAGAAGACTGATGTGCCTTCCTCAACTGCTGCTGTTGTGAAGGTTGTAGAAAAGCCCCAAGTGGCTCCGAGCAGGTCTGCTTCTCCTGGAGAGGTGATTGTAATATCACCGACCAAGAGTTCTTCCTTGGTCAAAACTGTTCCTGTTCCCCCAAGGAGGCTGAAGAAAATCTCCTCGGTCAATTTGGCTGAAACCATCTCACAGCCCCCAACCACTGGAACTGGGATTCCTACCTTTGTTCCCTCGAGTTCTTCCATGAGCTCGATAAAGTCTTGGATCATTCCCGAGGTCCAAGTTACTGAAGAAAACCTTACTCGGGACATGGTAACTTCGTTAGCTGCTCGCCACCTTGCTTCTGTAAGTCTTCTTACTTTGAACTTTTCATCTTTCCTTTGTTATATCTGTCTCTGACTTTGTTTTTATTTTCTTTTCATAGTTGACGAGCTGCTTCAATATAATTGTGAAGAAAGATGAGGTGATTAAAGCTTCATGCTCCTCGTCTAGTGTGGAGGGAGCTCTGGAGGAAGCTATCAAGTCTCTAGAAGATTCTCGCCAAAAATATGCCACTGATAAGGCTGTCTGGGAGAAAAAGCTTGCCTCCACCGAGCAGGAAAAAGCTTAGGTTGTTGAAGTCTCCAAGGAGTTGGAGAAGAGAATAAAGGACTTAGAGGGGAAAAATAAAGAGCTCGACGAGAAGCTCAAAACTGCTGGGGAGCTTGAAGATAAGCTCAGGATTGCTGAGGAAAAGTTGGGCCAACTTCAGGAAGTAAGTCGGCAGAAGGAGGAGGTTGAGAATAAACTGAAGACTGTTGAGAACCTTCTGTCCGAGAAGCTTTCCTCGGAGAAGATGAAGAGAAAAATAGCTGTGAAGAAGTCCTTCAGTGCTGGTTGGGACAAGGGGTGGAACAAGGGGTTGGCTGCCATGATGTCCCAAGTTGAATATGGCAGTCTCAAGTATTTCAGAGATGGAGGGGTTGCTACTCTTTAGGAGATGAAGGTTGATGGAACCTCTGAGCTTTTCCAGCGACACATTCATGTTCCCCCTCCAACCCCTGAAGATGAAGAAGAGGACGAAGCTTCCTCCGAAGAGTCTTCTATGGTGATGGGAGATCATCCCCTAGCCATTCAGCCTGCTAACGAGGAACCTCAGCAAATCGTTACTTCTTCCGAGCAACTGCTGGCACTCCCCGAGCAACTTTCTATTCCCTCTGAGCAACCTACCTCCTCGTCCCAGCCTCCCAAGAAGGTTTTGGGAGACAAGGAAAAGGTGTAGAGTTGTTCGGGTTTCTTTCCATTTTGTTTCTCTTTTTCAAATGTAACCCAGAACATGTAATTCTGAACTTTATGAACTAATAAAACTTGGACATTTTTGCATACTGTTGTCTATCTTCTATTCATACTCTGCTTGAACTTCTTATTGATTATTGGTTTTTCTTCCTCTTCTAGTTTCTGGCCAGGATGGAATTACTCTCTGCCCATGATACAAAGTTATTGCGACAATGTAATGAATACTTTAAGGCTGGTCACATAGACCTAAGTGCAGCACAAGTCATCGACATCCTCGGCCAAGATGCTTCTGAACAGGCAGTTGAAGCATTCCAATATCTGAAGTGTCTACTTGATCGTGCAGTAGCCAACAATGTGGCTTATTATGACATGATCGAGGATCTCCAAGGCACCCTCGAAGACCTTCAGCTATAATACAAAGAATCCACTGCCCTATTGAATGAGGGGTACGAGAAGAAGTACCAGTAGATCATTGACGACAAGGGCTATGAGAAGCTTTTTGCTGGCTACGATGTAAAGGAGAGAACCTTGAGGGGTGAAGTCGAGGAGTGCAGACAAATAGCCGAGTTACTGGAGCAAGAGAACAACAACCTGCAAAGGGAGCTGTCACAGTTGAAGTCTGCAGCCTCCACTTCAAAAGCCTTAATCCCAGTGACTGATGAGGGATTCTCTTTCTTGGAGGTCGAGAACGCTAACTTGAGGGATGAGTTGGAAACCTTGAAGAGGTCTGGCCCTTTCACATCTTCTCGAGGACGAGCAAGAGAAGCTCAGATTCTTGTCAAGGAACAAAGGACTCAGTCTGCCTTAGAGAACCAGGCCTTCCAGTTAATGGCGAAGAACCAGGCGTTGGATGAAATGTCAAAGAAGATCAGGGACTTGGAAGATCATCTCTCTGAGCAGAAATCTACATTGGAGAACAAAGAGCTCTTCGTCAAAAATCTCCACGAGCAGCTGGAAAGATTGACCTATCAGTTCCACAAACAGCCCAGGGAGTTCTGGATGGCTGGATACAACGAGGTGCTCTACCATTTGGACGATCGTATCCAGAATGCCAATAATGAGGTCTACAAGCAAGGCTGGTTGAATGCCTTAGGTGTGCTGCAACTCGAACAGGGTCATTACCTGTGGGACTACCATGATCCCGGGCTGCTCGCCTTACCTGTGCCACCATATAAACTGGATATGAGTTGGATCCCTGCTCGAGCCATTCCTCGGAGCTTGATTTCCAAATATCTCAGTGACTACAATCTCCATTCAAATGCTGAGATATCTCATCCCGAGCACCTCTTAGATCGACCATCCGTGATGAATGTCAGGATGTTGAAGGATCTCAACTTTATAAATTCTCCTCTGGCTTTAAATGATCCGCCTGCTGGCGAGGAACCTGTGTCAAAAGCAGAGGGAAAAAAACCAATAGAGTAGGAATTTTGATGTAATAGTTAGTATACATTTCAATATCAATGTAACTTTCATTTGATTATCAATGTAATTTACTTTTGAATTTAATGAAAGACTTTCATTTTTGTTTGCAATCTTAATTGCTATTGTCTTGTATATTTGTTCATGTATATCTGTTAAAAAGATAATAATATTGTGTAGTTTGTCGACTAATTTATTGTCGAGTAATGTGAATTTGTAATAGTCATTTATCAAAAATGAAGTTTTATTTCCCGACCAACTTAATAATAATTTTAAAAAGTTACGAGTATCAAAAATGTTGCTCGATCACTTTCTCGTCTTCATAAAATGTTTCCGACCAACCAAGGTCGGTAAATTTTCGTTGTCGACCAACTACAGTTGGTGGGTTTTTACCCCCGACCAGCCATAGTTAGTAGATTTTTTTGTTTTCATAAAATGTTTCCGACCAACCAAGGTCGATAAATTTTCCTTGTCAACCAACTACAGTTGGTGGGTTTTTATCCCCGACCAGCTATAGTTAGTATTTTTTGAATAGTTGTAGCTCCCGACCAACCTTAGTTGGCATTTTTGAGAATATATTTACTTCCTAACCAAAATAAATTAGCACATAGTTTTAGGAATACTTTTTCATTTCCCGAGGAACATATAGTTTTAAAAGTTTTACTTCCCGGAGGAATATTGGTAGCTTTACTTACCGGAGGAATATAGATAGCTTTACTTTTACTTCCCAGAGGAATATTGGTAGCTTTACTTCCCGGAGGAATATTGGTTTTTCGACCAACCTTAGCTGGCATTTTCGAGAAGGTAGTTTTACTTCCCGGAGGAATATAGGTTTCTCGACCAACCTTAGCTGGCGTTTTCGAGAAAAAATTTGAGTAGTCTGAGCTTTGCCGAGTTTTGCCCCGAGTTTTTCCGAGTAATGTGTAGCACTAGTATTCCCCGAAAAACTTTCAATAAAAATAAAGAATTCGGCAGAATATCTTCATTTTGTTCATCACTGATAATACTTGCGCAGGTGCTCTGCATTCCAGGCATTATTAAACTCCTCCCCTTCTAAAGTTTCTATTCGATAAGTTCCTGGTCGAACAACTTCTGTAACTCGGTATGGGCCATGCTAGTTTGCCTCCAGCTTATTGTGCTTTTGAATTACTTTCTTCAGTACATAGTCTCCTTCTTTTAGGTTGCACTTCTTCACCCTCTTATTGTAAAATAAAGTTGTTCACTGCTGGTAAGCAGCATTTCTAATGGCTACTTCTTCTCTAACTTCCTCGAGCATGTCTAAATCCAGTCTTCTCATTAAGTGGCTGACAGGGGAATTTAAATTCAGTACCCTGTGTGTTGGGAGGCCCAACTTGGCAGGTATAATAGCTTCACTTCCAAATGCCAGCATATATGGTGATTCTCCTGTTGCTACTCGGGGAGTAGTTCGGTAAGCCCATAGTACTGACTGTAACTCGTTGATCCAGTTTGCTTTCGTATCACCCAATCTTTTCTTCAAGCCATTTAGCAGCATTCTGTTTCTCACTTCAGTTTTTCCATTGCTTTGAGGATGGTTTGGTGCTGAGTGGACCTTCAAAATATTTGACTGATGACAATTGGCAGCGAACTCCTCGTTATCAAATTATGTTCCATGGTTTGTGATGAAGGCATGAGGGAGACCATATCTATAAATGATGTTCTTCCAAACAAATTTTTACACCTTGTCGTACGTCATATCGATGAGAGGCTCAGCTTCAACCCATTTAGTAAAATAATCAACTGCGATGACGAGGTATTTGAACCTTCCTCTAGTCATTGGCAGTGGCCCAACCAAATCTATTCCCCACATGGAAAATGGCCAAGGGGAAGTTATGGGTGTCAACAATGCTTGTGGAGTTCTTCGGATGGAGGAAAAGCGTTGGCACTTGTCACACTTATTGGCATAGGCTATACAATAAGCCCTCATCGTCGGCCAGTAGTATCCCTGCATCATCACCCTTTGCAAAAGCGTCCGACCTGCTACATGTGCTCCACAGGACCCTTCATGGATCTCTTCAATCAATTCTTTCACCTCGGAGGGATGTACACATCTCTGCAAACCTTCCATAACTCCTCGTCTATATAGAATACCGTTAGTTAATACATACCGAGCAGCTTTAAACTTCAATTTCTTGGCTGCGAGCTTGTCAATTGGTAATTCTCCCTCTTCAATATATGCCCTGATACGATCCATCTAAGATGGTCCTAAATCAAGGGTAATAAAGTTCATCGTCAGATCTTCATCTATACTCCGACCATCCAACACTTCAATTGGGATTGTTCATCGTAGCTCGGTACGAGTAGCTGATTCTAATCGAGCTAAGGCGTCTGCTCTCGCATTCTCCATTCTTGGTATTCTGACCAGCTGAATAGCAGTAAATTCTGATACTAACTTCATCACCTTTGCATGATATCTGATCATTAACTCTCCTTTGACTGCATATACTCCCAACATTTGATTTACAATCAATTGAGAATCACTGAAGACAATAACCTATTGCGCCTCCATGATTTTTGCCAAATTAAGTCCTGCAATCATGGCCTCATACTCAGGCTCATTATTGGAAGCTTTGAATTGGAACCGTAGGGCATATTCCATGTCGACCTCATCTGGAGTACTCAAAACCATCCCCGCGCCACATCCTGTAGTACAAGATGAGCCATCTACATATAGCCTCCATATAGGTAACTCGTCTTCAAATTTCTGCTCTGTCAAAGTTCCTCGGTGAAATATTTGGTGATTCCTTTCATCTTCCCCTGATATTTCTCGCTCTTTGTCGATCATCTTTTCTTGCCCTTTTACCAACCGGAGTTGGTCTGAGCTCGAATTTGATGATCCTGTAACATCCACTTGCCCTTTTACCAATCGGAGTTGGTCTGAGCTCGTGTTTGTTGATCCTATAACATCCATAGGTTGATCAGCGAGTAACTTTTTCTCCTCATCCGAAGTGCTCACAACTATCCTCGCACCACATCCTGTAACATCCACTTTCCCTTTTACCAATCGGAGTTGGTCCGAGCTTGTGTTTGTTGATCCTGTAACATCCACAGGTTGATTAGCAAGCAACTTTTGCTCCTCGGGGGTATCAGGATAGGTGAACTCTACTATAAAATCTGCTACAACCTGCCCTTTTAGCGATGATCTGGGTTCATAAATTCTATCATATT
Source organism: Sambucus nigra (assembly GCA_949130495.1). Classification (NCBI taxonomy): domain Eukaryota; kingdom Viridiplantae; phylum Streptophyta; class Magnoliopsida; order Dipsacales; family Adoxaceae; genus Sambucus; species Sambucus nigra. The sequence goes on along the minus strand of OX422214.1, from coordinate 212,252,397 downwards.
CACCGAGCTCTATTGCCCAGTACATCAATCTCCCTAATTTTTATGGTTTATGAAGGGCTTGCCTCAATGGCATATCAGTATATACTACTATGGTATGATCCTGGAAGTATGGCCTCATTATCCTACTCGCCTCAATCAACGCCAGTGCTAATTTTTCCAGCCTTGGATATCTGATCTCTGCTCCTCGGAAGGCCTTACTCGTATAATAAATTGGTTTTTGCACTCCATTCTCCACTCTGATCAACGCCGAGCTAACTGCATTCTCCGACACTGCAAGATATAAGTATAATATTTCTCCCATCACCGGCCTGGACAACAGTGGAGGTGCTCCCAAGTATTTCTTCAAGTCTTGAAAATCCTTCTCACATTCATCATTCCACTCAAAAGTCTTTCTGAGTGTCTTGAAGAATGGGAGACATCTATCAGTTGCTCGTGATACAAATATGTTGAGTGCTGCTACTCAACCTGTAAGACTTTGCACCTCTTTCTTCGTCGTCGAAGATCGTAGCTCTAATAGAGCTTTGATCTTTTTAGGATTTGCTTCAATTCCTCGTTGATTGACAATGTACCCGAGAAACATGCCTTCTCGTACTCCAAATATGCACTTCATTGGGTTCAGCTTCATTTGATATCTATCCAGTTGATCAAAAGTTTGGCTTAAGTCAACTAGATGATCGAAAGCTTTCTTGCTCTTTGTCAGCATGTCGTCAACATAGACTTCCATATTGCAACTGATTTGTTCAGTAAATACCTTGTTCATCAGCCGCTGGTATGTCGCACCTGCATTTTTCAAACCAAAAGGCATAACATTATTACAATAAGTTCCCCTAGGGGTAATGAAAGAAGTACTTTCCCTGTCTTCAGGTTTCATTTTAATCTGATTGTAGCCAGAATAAGCATCCATGAAGCTCAGCAGCTCGTGTCTCGAGGTAGCATCTACTAGTTGATCAATTCGGGGCAATGGAAAGTGATCTTTTGGGCATGCTTTGTTGAGGTCGGTGAAATCTACACACATCCTCCACTTGTTTTTCTTCTTCTTTACCATCACCACATTGGCTAAACAGTCTGGATATTTAACATCTTCAATGAAATAAGCTTTCTGGAGCTTCTCGACTTCCTCCTGTATCGCTTGATTCTTCTCGGGACTGAATACTCTTCTTCTCTGCTTTACAGGCTTGATCTCCTTATTCACATTGAGCTCGTGACATAAAAAATTTGGGTCTATCCCAGGCATATCTTCATGGCTCCACGCAAAAGTTTGCTTTCTGCTTCTAAGTAAAGTTATCAATTCCTGTTTTAGTGAGGTTTCCAACGGCGAACCTACTTGAGTAGTTCACTCAGGGTGCTCGTCGTCTAGAATGATATTTTCAGTAGCTTCCACCACTTGACCCTTCACGAGTTGAGACTCATCTCTAGGATCTAATGTTTCAATTTTTTCACCTTCATCCACTTGATAGGTAGTAGTCTTTTTCCTTGATTCCTCCAGTTCTTCTTGCTCGGTGGATGAATAATAGCATTCCCGAGCTACTTTCTGGTCACCTTTTACAACTCCTACTCCAAAATTTGTTGGAAATTTTAAGCACTGATGCACTGTAGATGGTACAGCTTCGAATTTTTTCAAACCTACTCTTCCCATGATGATATTATATGATGATTGAACATTCTTATCCATCACGAAAAAGCGTATTCTTTCTGTCCGACAAGCAGGTCACGTACCAATGAATATATCCAACTATATCGTCCCAAGTGGAAAAACTTTCTCGCCAGCAAAACCGATCAGGGGTCTATGATAAGGTTCAAGTTGAGATAGCTTTAGATTTAAATTGTCGAAGCACGAGTAGACCATGATGTCTGCCGAGCTACCATTATCTACCAGTACTCTGGAAATCATTACTTCCTTCATTCTCATCTTGATCACCAATGGGTCATCATGAGGATATAGAACACCTGCAAGGTCGTTCTTTGAGAACCCAATGACCAACTTTTCTTTGTTCACCTTTGTCGGGCGATCCTCTTCAGCTAGATTTATTCGCTGAATGTACGAGCAATCTTGAGCCTCACCGAGGTAAGCTTTTCTCTCTGCAGTAAGGTCTCCTCCTGCATCTCCACCTGTAATAACATTACAGTCAAATGACCCAAAGCGTAATGAAAATACTTCTCGTTCTGTCTGCCTTGGTCTCTTGGGAAGATCGGGGTCGTCTTCTGGATCTACTTCATGGTTTCTTTTCTTGTTCTCCTCTACCCGACGAGGAGATCTATACCTCTCTCTTGCTCGGTCGTTATTTCTTCTTTCGCCTCCCCGATCAACATACTTTGCCAGCTTTCCTCGTCTGATGAGTGTTTCAATCTCATTCTTAAGAGCTATGCAGTTTTTGGTCATATGGCCATGATCTTTATGAAACTCGCAATACTTCACCTTGTTCCACTTGTCAGGGTCTGCCTTCATTTTCTATGGCCAGTTTAATTCCTCGTTGCTCTTGATTTCTTCTAGAACATGGTTGATGTCCTTCTTCAGAGGAGTATAATTATCATATTTCTTCATTACGTCCCATACTGACCTATTTTTTGAGTGTTTGTCATTACCATTGTTCTTATGCTCTTTCTTCTTAGCTTTATCACCTTCCACCTTGGTTTCTTTAGCATCCATATTCTTCTTCGCAGCCATAGACTCCTCGGCATTCATAATCTTGGACGCTTTTCCCATCAGGTCTGACATGGTTATAGGTGGATCTTTGGCCAAAGTGTAGTACAACTTGTTCGGCAGTAGTCCACTCATCAAGGCAGTAATCACTGTCTTTTCCTCGTAATCAATAACTTCGAGTTTCTCATTATTAAAATGAGTTATATAATCTTTGGTACTCTCACCAGCTTTTTGTCTAACACTTAACAAATGCGCTACTCGTTTAGCTGGCTTCGCCCCAAAATAGAAATTCCCAATGAATAACTCGGCCAGTTGAAGAAAAGTTGAGATCTTACCCCGAGGAACATTATTATACCATATTTGAGCAGATCCGGTAAGAGTTACCAAGAACGCTCTGCATCTCATCTCATCTGGAACAGCATAGATGTCGACTGCAGCTTGGTATTGTTCTATATGAAGGACAGGGTCAGTCTTCCCATCATACTTGGGAGTCACAACAGGTGCTTTGAACTTTGATGGTGTTGGAAAATCCACAATGGACTGGACAAAAGGTGTTCCTCCAACAAATGTTCATTGTAGAGGGTTCTTGGCTTTAGCCATTTCACCTAATCTATCCTCCAGCCTCTAAATAAAGCCTTTCCATGCATCATTCCCTTCCTCGGGCCTATTGGTTCGAGCAACTGATCACGTTGAGGTGGCTTCCTAGGATCTCTCTTGACGAGCAGCTGGTCGCTCATGGGATCTATCTTGACGAGCAGCTGGTCGCGATTAGGCAGATCCTTCACTTAAATCTGATGGTCGTCGAAAACTCCTCGATACAACTTTAGGAGGACATTTTCTCCTCCTAGGTCCCAATCGATTGAAAGGTGATACCCTACTTAACCTCTCTAGCGCACTAGTCCTTTCTGGAGAGAGAGTGACACGTTGTTCAGTATCTGTGGCTCGCACTGACGAAGTTCATCCAGGTTGATAAGAAAAATCTTCAGACTCCTCATTACGATATGAATTGGTACGCCTAGTACGCGAAGAAGGTGCACGGGTATTTCTTTGAATACTTCGCAGTCTTGAATGGGTTGGTGCACCGCCATGGATGGTTTGTATGAGTTGTCGCATAGTTTCTTGCATGACGGTCTGGCCCTGAGCCAGATTTGTCATTATTCCAGCCAGATCTGGAATATTAGGCGGAGCAGATGGATTTGGAGGGCTTCCAGCGTTTCGATTGCTAGATTCTGGAATATCAGCCATTTGTGATGAATTGTTTTTGGTGAAAAGCGATATTACCAGTCGTTTTCCACAGACGGCGCCAATCTGTTGATGTAAAAAATTAGATCACTCTAATTATTCAATCACAGATAAATAAATGAGACAAAGAATTTTGAAGGGGTTCAGCCTTATAAGAATGGCCTACGTCCACTGTTGTGTTATTGCTGAGTGTTTGGGAATTCTCGATTACAAGTTCTCTCCAGAAATTCCCCTCCCTTTACAATGAGGATTGTATAATGTATTTATATCCCTGAGGCTGTAATGTGAAAGGGTAATACATTAAATGATGTACATATGAAAGGGTAATACATTCAATGCCCCTTAAGCGTGTGCGTCTGAATGATAAGCATTTAATGAACAGTCAAACTGTTGGTTATCCAGCTATTAATGTTTTGTTCGAGGTGCAGCTCTGACCGCCTGAGTTTCTCGGACTGCCTAAGCTTCTCGGTACTCAAGAGTTCCTCGGAGAGTTCTTGTTCCTCGGAGCGTATGAGTTCCTCGGAGAGTGTGACTTCCTCGGGGAAGCAGTGTTCCTCGTTGTATTATGGTTCCTCGGAGCGTGTGAGTTACTCGGAAGTGTTTGTTGTTGCCATGTTGATTGCCACGTGTCTTCAGTCAATTGGGCCATGTCAACAGACTAAATTTGTTATCAACAATGAGTTTGATTCCTATATATTTTCAGTTTCCAGAAATTCATTTAATAACTCCATTATTTCTTCCAAACATGAAAAAATCATCTCTTTTAATAACTATTCTAATATGGACAATATACAAACTTAGATTGCCATTATCAAACACTTACCTCTATTGAAGGTCTGATCCTTTGGTGTAGTATATCTCAGGTGGTTCTCCCTTCTCCGGTCAACCTCCGGTGGTGGTTGGTAGTGGTGACCCTTGGTTCTTAGTTCTTCTCCTTCCCAAGTAAACTCTTCTCTTCCTAAGCAACCTTTCACTCTCTCTAGGAAGATGACTTCTCTATTTTGTGTAGAGGATATGAATAACCCACGTACACTTAATCTTCAAATACTTATAATAGGACAAAATCCGAAATCACTATTCATCCCCCTTATAAAAATGACCAAAATGCCTTTTTGGGTTGTCTTTTCATTTTCAAATGACCCGAGACCCAAAACTAACATCCAAATAGACTTTTCTGACTATTTCAAACCTTTTGGATGCAACAACGCCGTCAAAATGACTATAAGATTGATAGAAAAAAATTTCTTTTTAATTTAACAAATTAGTCCCGACACGTCCCATACCGCGTCTGACTAAAATTTCAAATTACCGAATTTATATCTCACAACAATTATCAATAATCATCACATTCATGTATTACCTAAATATCTTTAAGTAATATTCAGAATCATACATTTTAATATCCTCAATTCGAATAAAACCCCAATGAATTAATTAATAATAAAATCCAATTAATCCATTAATTTAAAATGTAATCCATTTTATTACAATAATATTTTGAAGTTTGTATATACAGTAGTTTATTAACAACTTTCGAGATTCACAATTTGTGAATTTTCTTGTTTTCAAATAATTAATTTTTTTATCCAAAAAATTTGGAAGAGTTCAAAACCGTGCCAAAAGTGTATCAATTTTTGGCACGATTTTTAACTGTGCCAAAAGAAAATAAAAATGTACTCGATCTGGCACAGTTATAAAGTGTGCCAAAAGTGTGCCAGAAATAAAAAATATGGCACGGTTTTAAATTGTGCTAGAAGTGTTCATGTTTGGTCAAATATGACACACTTTTGAGTTGTGCTAGAAAAAACTGGCTATTTTGGAACACCTGATTCTGGCACAGTTCAAAACCAAGCCAGATTTGATATGGCACAGTTTTAAACCATACCAGATTGTTGTTTTTGGTATAGTGATGTGACTAGGGTTTAATTATATTGATTATAGAGGATAATAAATTATAGATTATGTGTTATTGTCCAGGAACTAAATTTAGGTTTTGATGAATGATATAGGAAAAATATGAAAAGCTAGGATTCTTGAGGATTAGAGATTAAATCCATTCTTGAATATTATTCGTAATGTTTTGAGGCAAAAATTACGTCAAAAACTGTCCTAATACATGTGAGAAGGATTTGGGACAATTGGTTTGGAGTTTGGTGGAGAAACATGGAAGTTAGAGGTGTATTAATGGTGAAAAATGCATTTGCGAAACGAAGAACACGAGGTTCAGAGGTGCGAACCGGTTCGGTTCAGAAGGGCAAACCGGTTTAGTTCCCTAAAAAATGTAAATTCTCCCTTTTTTCCAAGAACTCCTAAATTGTTGTCTAAAAAACTTTTGGGACATTGTTAGAATATCATGAGGGATCTTTATATTGTAGTAGGCCATGATAGAGTTATGGGAGTTTAGTCACATTGGGAGAATTAAGATGATGATTAAACGAGATTTAACGACAAAGTAATTAATTCGCGAGAATGAGAATGTAATTACGGGAAAGCGTGAGTGAACTTATGGCATAAACCAATACAGTAAGGAAGACTTAGATACTGAATTCATAAAAGGGTAACTAGCTCCCTTAGAATAAAGAACTAATTTAGGGCGAAAAGTAGTGCGTACTTAGCACGCCAATCGTTGTTTTCTGTTCACCACGTTAATACAAAAACATAAACTTATGACTAAACTAAAAAATGGAGTATAGAAACCAAGTCTGGGTATCGAAAATCCACAGAGACGAGTTGCCAGAATATTAATTGATTTAATACTTCTAAAATAAACGGTGTAAAAGGGTAATCCTAACAAAAAGTAAAAGATAATAAAGAGAAAAGATTATTCTAGGCGAGTGTATTTAAACTATCATTAACAAAGTGAATAAAAACTATAGGTTGAGCTGGATATCCCTCACCTCAAGTTAATTGGTATAAATGGTTACATGGGCTCACGAGTTATTAAGATTGCATCTCGTTTGGATATTTAATTAAATCAAGAGCTATCAGACCCCTAAATTCGTATAAAAGTCTAATAAGATTTTGGCATCAACAAATACCCTGAAAATTACGCACGTAAGGTCGTAAATATGGAGCATACATGATATACCTCGTTAAATTTCCTAGGCGGAATAACTAGGACAACCCAATCGAAATAAACACGTTAAACTCCATCACCATAGCAAACCAACCAAACAACCGTATGTGAGTTCAATCCAACACAACCTAGATTAAACTATCCATTAAACATGGTAAACAACATAAATTAAACTAACTAATTAATTAAGGAACACAAATTAGATTAGCGCTACAAATTAAACTAGGCTTGAAATAATAAATAAATCATGAAAAACTAGATTACAACGCTTAAAGCAAAGAAGGAAGATAATGAATAGTAACAAGAAAACTTACATTAATGGTGGAACAAAACTAAGAAGAAAAATGGAGGAGGGTGATATCCACAACAAAATCCCCAGATATTACTCTAATCTGAACCTAAACTAAAAGAGAGAGAGAGAGAGAGAGAGAGAGAGAGAGAGAGAGAGAGAGAGAGAGGAAAACTAGAGATGTTATGTCATCCCAATGAAATAAGCCAAATGGGATATTTAAACTAAGTGGGCAAAGAGAACTAAAAGAAAAAGGAAAAGAAAACAAAAGGGGATAATTTCTCTTTTTAAGGAACAAAAGAAAAATAAAAATAAAATAGAAAAGGGAATGGGGGAGAGCAGTAGAAAAACACACGCCCAATTATAGGGGATCGGTTGACTGCGGCCTGGGCCAGTCAACTGAGTGAACAGGGTAAGGGCACACTACCAAGGCTCAAAGGAAATATGGGATTTACCGATCGATCGGTCCTGATGCAATTCTCACACCACTTCTCAAAATCGAGATCTGCCATAGCCTTGTGATTTGGATTAGCTACAAATATTTCGGGACCAACAATTGTGTATAAGACGAGATCCAAATGACTCTTGGAAGCCAAAACTGAAACCTCCAATAATGGACCAAAGTCCATAAATGAAGATGGTAAAACAACCACCATTGATGACCTTCCATGGTGTAAAGTCAAAACCCATTTCGTGAAATTGACCAAAGGCCAACGACCCATATACGTGTGTGGTCAGAAATCATGCTCTAATTTCGGATCCAAGTCCTCAATTTGAGTGTGGCCAAAACCCGAGCCAAAATCCAAAATCGCCATTTGTAGAATGAAGTTTGCTGCAAAATTGAAAGAGAAAAGGACATGGAGGAAATTAAACAAATTGTTAATATACTAATAGAATATTAAATTAAATAACTTATAATTCTTCTCTGACTAAAGATCAGTTTTTTCTTCGTTTGAACTCCGATTCGAGCCCCGTTTGCAGCCACGTGAAGCTTGACTCGAGAGCTAAAACTTGAATGGATTCTTCGGGGGAAAAGTCTGAAGTTTGAAATTACCAAAATGCCCCTGAACGTGCGAGCTTTGATGAAACTTTACCAAAATGCATCAAACTCCACACTTAGTAATTTAATACATATAAACACTCAATAATACCTCAAATAATATGTTAGCCTATAAAACGGAGGTTGTCTGATTAGCGTGCATAAGTATAGACATTAAAGTACCCGAGGGGGCTAAAATGCATAAGTTCGAGGGTAATTAAATGCATGATTCGATACGAATCATACCCCCTAACTTACACATTGCTAGTCCTTAGTAATGAAATTTAATGCAAGAATAAAAATAAGAAAACCACAAACCCAAAGATATATACAAAATCGATAAAAGGGATAAGGCCACTTTCGTGGGCGAACGATTTCATTTAGCATATGCAATAAACCGTTAAACCCCTAGGTTATCCTAGTGGACGGATGTCGTCTCGTGAGAATTTTCAAGGATGAAACCCAAATACATCATATGGTTTCCTTAAAATAATGCCCAATCACATGCGACATACCAAAAAATAGCGAAAAAGATTTCATACACATTATTAACAAAGTGAATTAATTCACACAACAGTCCGTAATATTAACATTATAAAATGAAATTCGTTGAATTGAAATCTTAAAATGTGGGAGGGGAGTGATCACATGAAAAGTATGATTTGACAAAAACTTAAACAAATCGGATAATAAACATTAAAGCATGCATGTAAGTCAATCCTCACCGAGCATTACACTCAACAAATAAAATTACTATGAATGAGGAGGTAATACACGGGACATGCAGGCATAAAGAGTAAATATAAATGGAAACTAGGTCGCGCACATGTCACAAATGAAGAACGCTATATAGAAAATAAAAACTTGTAATCTCAATAAAAAAATACCGTCCTTAAAGGAGGCAAAATTTATTTTCATAAATTATCAAAACTATTTCAATTTCTAAAGTAAATTTACCCTAGGATCACATAGGACTTTATAGGGTTGTGATGTAGGTTTGGGGTTAAGGGTATGAAATGAAAGAATGTATGTACAGATTCAAAGTGTTTAGAGATAAAAACTCGGGATATTGGAAAATTACAGGAAATTTCAAATTTGGAAAATTATTTCCACACAAGCATTAAATATGACTATCGTGAGAGTAATCAAAGTTTATTGAACACTATACACAACATATACAAACTTCTCTTTCTTTTCTTTTCTTCTTTTTCTCATTTTTTTTCTTTTGTTTTCTTTTATTTTCTTCTTTTTCTTCTCTTTTTCACTTCTTTCTTTTCTTTACTTATCTCACTCTCGCATGCCTAACTTGCAACCACAAAATGCTAACATGATTCAATCCCAAGTAACATTCCAAATAAAGGTGTGTAAGGCGATATATATGGTATAAAACTCCAATATGGAGTTGGTAATGGGATTTTGGGGTTATGAAATGAAAAGGCTATATTTAGGCTCAAAGGGGTTAACGAGGGAAAACATATAAGGTGAGGTCAAGGTTAATATGGGTGATATAATAAATATGGCCTACGATCATTTACTAAAGTTTACACAATTCTCGAGTCAAAACAACCTTTGAAAATTATGCTCAAGTAATACATTTCAAGAATGAACTCAATTAATGAACGATTAAATGAAAGAATAGAGAGATTACTGATGAATTCAACGTTTTCAAAGAGGAAAGAATAGTTTATACACTCATAAACGACGAAAGGTACAAAGCTTACTCGGTGTAAGTATATACAATGCAACAAATGATTATCGAGCTATAAAAATCTTAAACCAAATCAATAGAATAAGAAAAGTGCATGTTCATGGGATAACGTTTAATTCATGAAGTTATTCATAATATCAATGATTGAGGACTAAAGTCTAATAACTTCTAAATCAAGGACATACATCATTGAGTTGTCTATTGGAACGGGCAATTATTAAAATTTATCATCGTAAATAAAGGCAAAATGCCCAAAAAGGAGAAATAAATAAAGAAAATCTTTTTGAAATTTTTTAATTTTCACAAGAAAATCATGCTTGGAAATAACATATAATCAAATCAAAGAAACTACCAATGAATGGTTAAAATATCCCACACCCCCTAACTTAAAACCTGACATTGTCCTCAATGTAAATTAAGAACTAAGTTAAAAAGAGGAAAATAGCAATATTACCCAAAATGGAGCGATCTCGAGAAAGTACAAGTCCAATAATTCTACAAAGCATGTTAGTACCAAGAATAACAAAAGAAAGAAATAAAATTTAACTAATTACACTATACTATAAGTAAAAAGGAAAATAAGAAAATGAAACAAAACTAACTATTTACAACCTACCGTTTTAACTTCTACTTAAATATACAGTAGAAGTTGAAGTTTTTGAGGGACCACCCATAAAATGATTTGAATTTGGAGGATAACCGGTGTGCCCTCACTTGAAAGCATGCCTCATGAAAAATAGGAATTTCGTTTGAACAACGGAAGGCATGTGTAAGGCGAAAGAAATGAACCATCCCCAATTAATATTTTTGGAGGGAGGATGGCAGATTTGGATAAAACGGGTGACAAATACACATGGGGGCCAAGAAAAATAGAATTATCTTCCAAATATTTTGAAGTTGGAATGGGAGGTGGTGCACATGAGGGTAAAGATGCCTTCATGGAAGGTGACTCGAGAGAGTACTCCTCATCGGTGAAAAGGTTTGAAACTATAAAGTTTGGAACCGATTCATCGAGTACTAGCATCGGTGTCACAGAATAGAATAAAGATGGGGAGGAAAAAAATTCAATCTCATGAGATGAGTTGTCATCGCTTAAAGATTGAATTTCAAAGGACAAAGGATTATTTTCAATGAAATTTCTTCTTTGGGGGGGCAAAGAAGAAATCATTTCATTGCAAATGAATACTATATCCATTTCATACTCACTTTCATTCTCTACTATACTATGGGCCAAGTCAAGAATGGTTTGTTCCAAACTAGGTACAAAGTCCTCATTTGGTTCAAAACATTCCTCGACTTCAAAGGTCTCAAAAGAAAAATCGTCGTCGAATTCAAATAATAAATCCAACTCATGCTCCCAACAACGTTTTCTTCCCGATAACGATTTTCAAGTTTTTCATTTTCAAGAATACACAAGCCCTCGCCGAAAGTCATAGGTCAGGAGCGGATTCTTAATAATGAAAAGTTAGGAAATTATCCTTGGAACAACTATCAAAATCTTTATTATAAGAATTTTAAAAGCTATTGCAATTTGTTTCAAATTTCTTATCATAAGGATCTTGAGGCCCAACATCAAAATAATTATTCCCAAAATTTCCATAACCCATAATTTTACTTTCGTAATACTCACCCAAAGTCATTTTAGAATTTGAAATTTTTTGGGCCTCTAAGTATTGAACAAAAGTCATAGGGGTAGGGGGATTTTGAGAATTATCATTATGATTACCGAAATAATTGGAATAAGACATGCTTACCCTAACAATAGCTCAAGATAGAAAATTCCAAAAAATAATGTGCGGCCGAAAAAAAATCTAGCATTTCTTGGCCCTCAAATGTAGAAACCCTGCAAAAATTGTTAACAAAAAATACAAATAGATAAAAAAAATACTACGAAGTACTAAATCAAATAAATTCCAAAACAACAAGTTCCCAGCAATGGTGCCATCTTGATTGAGGGCGAAAAGTAGCGATCTTGACGCAACTTGCGCAGTACTTCTCAAAATCGAGATCTTCCATGGCCCTATGATTTGGATCAGCTACGAATATTTCGAGACCAACGATTGTGTATAAGCCGAGACCCAAATGATTATTGGAAGCTAAAATTGAGAACTACAATAATGGACTAAAGTCTATAAATGTAGATGGTAAAACACCCACCATTGATGACCTTCCATGGTGTAAAGTCAAGACCCATTTCTTGAAATTGACCAAAGGACAACGACCCATATGCGTGTGTGGTAAAAATCATGCTCCAATTTCGAATCCAATTCCTCACTTTGAGTGTGGCCAAAACTCGAGCCAAAATCCAAAATCACCATTTGGTGAATGAAGTTAACTGCAAAAGTGAAAGACAAAAGGATGTGGAGGGAATTAAACAAATTGTTAATATATTAATAGAACATTAAATTAAATAACTTATAATTATTCTCCGATTAAAGATCTGTGTTTTCCTCGTTCGAACTCCGATTCGAGAACCTTTTAACGCCACATGAAGCTTAATCCGAGAGCTACAACTTTCGTGGATACTTCGGGAAAAAAATTCTTAAGTGCAAAATTACCGAAATGCCCCAAAACGTGCGAACTTTGACGAAACTTTACCGAAATGCATCCAAACTCCACACATAGAACTTTAATACCTATAAACACTCAATAATACCTCAAATAACATGTTAGCATATAAAACGCAGGTTTTATGATTAACGAGCATAAATAAAGACATTAAAGTACCCAAGGGGGCTAAAATGCATAAGTTCGAGGGTAATTAAATGCATGATTCAATACGAATCAAGAACAATACTCTATTAAATGCGATAATGAGAATAATCATAAAATGATAGTACGGTGAGTATTCGAGTGGTATATACACCGTACTAATGTTGATGATTAGGTTGTGTGTCTACCTACTGGTTATATATATATGTTGTGTGGGTACCTATATGATTGATTATTATGGTTAGCATACCTACGCTGCTACTATCACGGAGGTTCTCGCTTAGTGGGCGATCCCACCTTCCCGATTCCAGGGAGGCCAGGATTTGTGTCGCATGACATAGAACTTTAGGCGAATCACTATGTGCTGTGTATTAGTGAGACTGGCATGTCATTTGGGTACGTTAGGTATGTGTGTAGCCCAAAGACTGAGAACTACATTCGCCTCCACTGTTTATGATTTGATTTTGGGTTCGAGGTAGTATTCTGAACCAATGGTCTTAATCTAATGAGTGATACATGACCTTGATAGAAGAATATTCCTTTTATTAACGGTGTTCATTATAAGAGACGCCGTAGTGGTATATATTAATTTGTAAAATATATACAAATGAGAATATACTACTTGTGCGTGAAAGTATACGTGGTATCCTAAAAGTAAATTAAGTTGAAAAACTTAATTAATTGAGAAAGTGAAAACATGTAGGAAGGTTAGTTCCCTTATGTTCGTGATGGTCATTCGAGAGACACAATTACTATATATATATATATATATATATATATATATATATATATATATATATATATATATATATATATATATATATATATATATGTGTGTGTGTGTGTGTGTGTGTGTGTGTGTGTGTCTGTGTGTGTGTGAATATTCTACTTATGGGTGACAGTAGAATGTTAGATAGTGTATATCTAAAAGAATTAATTAAGTTGTGAAACTTAATTAATTGAATAAAAGAGAAGATAAATGAAATGATAATTTCAATGCTTAATATACGAGAAATGTTAATTCGATTAGCTTACTGTATAAGCGGTCTGAAGACTTATAGATGTTAATAGTTCAGGTTGATACTTATGTTAAGTGAGCTTGGGTAGTACAATTGGGTGGGTTAAGTAGAGAACATTAGACGTGCTCAATCATTGAGGGGTGAGGATACTCAAGAGAGTGTACATAACATGTGTAATCAATAAACGATTTTGAATTGTGATAACCTCTTGCGAAATATTTTCAAAATGTTTTGAGTACTAATTATTGCTATAAAAATATTTTCAAAACCATGTAGGTGTCCAGCCACAGGGACACCAGACTTGATATTCTACTTCAGGGATACGCAGTTGCGGCACAGGTGGATGGTTGTAGATTTTTGAATTAGACGCATATATTCTTAATCCCTAGGGTAGGAATCTTTTTTTGTTACAGTTTCAGTTGGGCGTGTTGCCCTTTCAGATTTATTATCTCAGTTCAGGCTTTTATTGGATTTGATTTTATTATTGGATTACTATTTAGTTGGGACATTTGTAGCCGATGGTTTATTCGACAAGATTTTTAATTCATTCATTTTTTGTGCGTGGGTTAGATATTTCATGTGGTGAATGATTTATTTACTTTTTTGCTTGGTTGTTTATTTGTCTAATGAAAGATAAAATTTGGCACCGGCTTTTGGAATACTAGGTGGTTAGTTAAGTTTAAAAAAATGGTTTTCGATAGTGATGCTAAGAATGAATTATATGTAAATCTAGTTTTAATTTAATAAAGACCTGATCACCGGATATTAATTAAGCGAGGTGTCACAGATGGTATCATAGCATAAGGTTCTAGAGTCCTTAGGATATGTGTTCTCGTTTCAGTTTAGCGTTATTTGATGTAGAGCCTTATGATAGGATTGTTTTATTCCTCTACGTTTGCGACTTACGTTATCCTTTTATTAAGAATAGTTGATGTGATTCATATACGAGTTCGGTTGAGCTCCGTACACAGAGTAATATGGGATGACCAGCGAGGGCCGTTAAAATGATTGTAGGAGGAGAGGAGAGGCAAAAGACCGAGAGTATCCTAATAACGGTGATTGTGATAGAAGTCACCACGATTATTATTCAAATAAGTGACGATAAGATAATCATGCAGGGATAGTAATTCCCCAAACACCATAGTAGAAAATGGTGACACAACTTCAGACTCACCCATCGTTGTAGGCAAAGGGAGAGTCCGGGGGACTCCTTCGAAGAGTCACCTATAAGATTTAGAGAAAAAATAGTATGATGAACCGATTAATATAATTAATCCAAAGAAAAAGTGACGGTTGGAGTGCAACGACACCCATGACTAAATTTATGGCTAAATTCTTGCTTATAGGAGTAGCATGGTGGTGATAGGAGTGAATCGCCCCATAGGAGGAAGTGGATATAGGATGAATTGAATAACTTGGGAGAAGGGATTATAAGGTCTTACATTTGATGTTTTGACAACGATACGATTGGAGTTTCGATATTCATCACAAGGGAGGTAGAAAAATATCGATCTTAAGAGAGATAATGACTTGCTTAGAAAACTTCGTAATCTGTGAAGGGGGTACGAAGAGTGATGCAAAGGGTTCATGAGATGATAATGGACTCGTGTGTAGATACACAAACGTGGATGTGAAGTCCAACTCAGATGACTAGGGCTTATATCACTAAGGTCATACATTTATATATTTACATCAGCAATTCTCGAAGTAGGGATCCAAAGGAGTAAACTGGATTAAATGATGATTGTGAAGCATCATAGAAGGGTATACCTAGTAGGGGTCCATTCCAATGAATAAGAGTAATATAATTCCTACCAGGAGATGGTGAAGTTAGTAAGGGTCGTCAACGCCAGCAACGAGTCCCATAGGACCAGTGGAGCTAAAGGGACAAATGAGGTAGCAATCAGGGTCAAGGCTACCAGGTCTGCTAAAATGACAACCCCAAATGTCCAGTGGGGCCAGTGAGAGTGGAATAGAACAGGGAGGTGTCTCATGTGTAAGGAGTGAGAACACATGTGTGAATCTGGTCCACAGTGAGTTAGGGGACATGAGCAAGAAGCCCAGCAAGGGCAACAATCATAAGAAATTTTTTGGCTTTCCATTGGGACGAGAGTGTTATGTCTAAGAACTTCTTGAACTACCAGAGTAATTGATAATTGAGGATATGAACATTATTCCTGGGTGGATGGATTCTATTTTTTATGACACGAGCAGGTCACAGTGGTTTGTTTGCACTAAATTCGCATGTGAAATGAGTTTAGTGGAAGTATCGTTAATAGTACTATAATTGTACATAATTACCATTGGGTAACGGGGATATCTTTAGTTCCATCTGAAGGGGAGCAGAGGTGGGCACAAAGAGAATGTTTACAATATGTGGTTGTTTACATTATGTGGTAAGTTTGCTCCTTATGAGGGTTATGGGAGGAGAGTATACTATGGTCTTGTGTAGTGACTAGATATCGAGGGTTTGAACGGTAGTAGACTGTATATATGACTATCGTGATCTCTATGACAAAGAGAAATATGTAGTTTTTTGAGGCATCACATGCTACAGGGTTGAACCTGCATATATATTGTATTGCATCATAGACTTTGGTGAGTATAGTTGTCTCGTTACATTTAATTCCGGTGTGTGGGGACTTTTACTGATGTAACTCAATGTAAATTGGGTTATCATTGAGTGAAGAGATTTAGCTCATTGTTATTTGCGCACTAAGAACTTAGTGATTATGAGAGCGTCGCATCGAGTGATGCCTTGGGAGTTATGAGCAGAGATGAACTGATTTATGTATCGAGAGACAAGCACTACACTAAATATGTTGAATTTTCACGATCATTGACCATGACAAGTTGGACTTGTTAAGGTCAATGACCGTGACAATTCTGGGGTGACAACTTTTCTTATCACGGACGTGTCATGATCAATGACTGTGATAAGTTCATTAGAATTATCATGGTCATGTCACGATTTATGAGCGTGATAATTTTTTCACAATCATAAACCCTGACAAACACGTGACATTTAATAAAAAATTGTCACGGTCAATGATCGTGACAATTCTGGGCAGAAATGAAAAAAATCTAATGGGAAGTATGGCCACTGCCACTTCCCAGTAGTATATTTGTACCTGTTATAGCAACGTTGTACCTGTTCAAACATCATATATCCAAATAAAATAGAGATAATGTAAATATACGTTCAAAACAATATTCATCATGATATAATCAAAATATAATTGAAATGTAACAACTTAAAACAATTCAATTCAATTAAAATAATGTCGCTACATGTCTGGGTTAAGGTTTTCTCTGAGGAGGTGAGTAGGCCACACGATATACGAATTGACACACCCAGTAATATACATCGTGCCGTATTGTTCGCGCAACCACAAGGGGGAGTTCTCCTTCCCGGGTATCACATGCATGACGAGCAGCTTGGACTCGATGTCTTGAAGCGATCGTCCATGAACTGGCATACTCTTGACGGTATTCGGGTCTCTCAACCCCCTCCATATCTGTTGGCCATCAAATATGTCGAGTAAAAACATACTCGGCCAATCAAGTGTCGACATCGATCGGTCGAAGGGAGATAAATAGGGGAGTGGATCATCAGAGTCCGCACGTGTCGACGATGAAGCAGTGAGGTCCACATTCTCGTCATCCTGCACCCCATCCTCCTGCACCTACTCCTCCACCACCTTCTCCTTCCCTTTCTCCTTACGATTTCTGCCCAACGAATGCTTCATTAATGAGAACATATCTTGGACCATCACCTCCAAACGAGACAGCTTCGCGTCATGAAAATCCACCATTTGATCCAACCCGTTATCGCTCGTCTCCAATTATATGATCCTAAATTTTTCCACCCGCAAGCTCACCCCCTTGTCCTCCCCTTGCGATCAGCGCCAAGCACTTGGCTGAGTGCTTCTGTGGACAAAGATGCCTTGTCGACATCAGCCTGCGACTCAATCACTTCCTTAAGGTTTGCCTAAAATGACAAAAAACACATGATTAGTAAAATAAGTAAATACAAAAATTATAACATAATTAACAAAAAGTAAACTATCGGATTACTTACAATCGTGACCGTGACACTCAGGGACACCTCCTTATCCTTCCCCTTCTTCATCCGAATAGCCACATAAGTATCGATCCTAAGTGTCCTACCCCAAGGGCCACTCCCTGTCCCCTGAAATAAAATAAAGAAAAAGTAGTATCGGCCCCGCAAAGTAAAATAATGCAAAATAATATATTTTTGTTATTATAGAAAAATTAAATCTTATCATCATCCTATGCACCACGTCGGTGTAAGATGTTTGATCAGAATAGTGCACGTTCGTCTTTTTTACACGATTTTCCCTCCCCGATTGACGAGATGCCAATTGTCTCTCCCCAATCTCATTGTCAATGAACTTTTGCCATTTTGCCAATGAGATCAGCTCCTTCGGCAGGACGAATTCACGCATTCGGATAACGGACTCTCGAGTCTTCCCAAAGCACCGGGTTCACAAATCTTAAGATTTTTGATATCCTAATTATGTTCTGTGTAATCAAGGATTACGATGATCGACAAGGCCAGAGAATTATTCATTGAGAAAAGTTCTTTTGGGCTTTGTTCTGAGATGTTATATGCATAATCCTTAATAAACGTTGGGAGTGGAGAGATGTCGTTGGATTATAAGGCATCGGTTTAAATGAGAATTATTTAACGAGTGGGGAAAGGACTTTGTGCTGAGAGTTATTATGAAATAGGGCCAGTGGAGCTAGGTAATGTTGCAAAAGAAGCACTGAGAAAACTTTTACACCACTAGTTGATGAGTGGGGCAATATTGGGAAGAAATACATAGTGATTTGTGAAGTAATGGGGGATACCAGTATTATATAGCCATGCCAAGAGTGCGGGGGCCGAGTTTCAGGTAATATGTTGCGTATGTGATGTTTGTAACATTTATATGCACAGGTTATAGGGTGTATAGGCGCCCTGGTTAAACGATTTTAAATCGTCCGGTACAAAGGAATGTGAAGATAAGTGTGTTGAATTTTTGAATGTGGGACAGTTAGACTAATAAGTGGATAGGAAGGATGGACTGTAATTCATTTGATAAAGGGGACAGTTCGAATATGTGTATAGCAAGGAGGACTATCAAAATTAGGGCAGTTGAAAGACAGTGAGAAGAGTCTCACTTAGTCAAGTGGCTAGAGTGGTCTATGCATAATTAAAATCTTGAGTGGAACATAGTGGAGTTGGCTCTAAATACACCATTTAGTCAAGGAAAAAATATTGATCCAAAGTTATCAACCAGGATTGTAAATTTGATGGTCCCAGTGACGGGATTGATAAACATGAGTGATAAAAATTAACATTTGGGATATCCAACTTTGAATTGGAAGAAAATAAATGAAATGAAACTAGGTGTTGTCCAAGATTTTTATGAATTAGGATGAAACCCTTTAGTTCCACCTCTGATAGAACGTGTCAAGAGGCAATTGGAACAGACTTGCATATCGTGCTAGACGTGTCAACCAAAAAGTCGATGGGTAAATGGAAAATGATGAAGTCCTAGGAGAAATCGAGATCGATATATGTGTATTCTATATTTCTGAGTAATTAAGAGTATTAATTCGACTAGTAGAGTTACGTAAGTACCTAGTAGCAATTGATTATCTATGGGTCACCCTTTGGTAGATAAACGGGGGGGGGGGGGGGGGGGGGATAACAAATTTCTCGGACCCAAAGTTATTTATGGTCCATCAGCAAAAATTGAAAAAATCGTGACTTTTATTGCAAGGCCAGATACATAATGAGAATTACGTCACCGTGGGTTAAAGGTTGGAAGTCTGACATGTGTGGTCAGGAAGTTGTTATGAGTATTTGCGCTAAGGAGAGTCACATGTCCGACGGCATGGAAATTGACACCCTAAAGGTGGGGGATTTCCTAAAATAGAGATAGTGGAGTCGATATGGTATAAACCGTCTTGTGGGATACTATATGGTCAGAGACCATCAAGTTAGAGATTTGTGACCAAGTGATGGTTCGAGTGTCTCCCATGAAGGGGGTCATGAGGTTCGGCAAGAAGGGAAGCTAGCGTCGAGATGTGACATCGTAGAAGGAGTAACATAGGAACGAGAGAGCCTTCTAGCACGTTCCACTTGAGGAGATTGATTTGCAGCCAGACTTCTCGTATGAGTAGAGAACTGTGGCTATTCTGGAACGTAGTGAGTGTAAGTTGCGGTCCAAGGTGGTGCCACTAGTGCGATTTTAGTGGGGACACCACAAAATTGATGAGTCGACATGGGAGTAGGAGGATGACATGAAAGAGCAGTATCGAGAGTTATTCAACGCAGGTATGTTTTAATTCCGGGGACGAAATTCCCTTACAGAGAGAAGTATGTAATACCCCTTATTTCTACATATTTGAAATTTAATCAATTCGAAAATTAATTGGGAGGAAAACATTTTAATTACATTATACGAGTGGTGTAATTTAATGTGATTAAATAATAAATATGATTATTAAATATTAATCAAGAGATGGATACGAATTAATATTATGAAATGAAATTTACTAAGTGTAAATAGTAAATAATTGATGATTATTGATTTATGTCATAGCTAGTGATATGGGGTATTTGATTTTATCTCATACGGGAGTCGCATGGAGACTAAATTGGGGTCGAGATAGGAAATATATTTGGATTGGCTCAGATGATGATTTCGAGGTCACAAATGGTTCCAAAACGGACGAAATACTATACTTGGGGGTATAGTTTGTGTCCCGGGTTAATTTTACATCAAGTTGGCACCTATTGAGGGCATTTTGGTCATTTGGCAGAAGGAGGTTTAGAGACCTACGAAATTTACAACCCTATTTCAGATGTCAAGAATCCTAAGCTAAGGTTAGAAATACAAAAACCTAAGGGAGGCCATTAGAGAAGGAGGAAATACCATTCACAAAGTTTAAGGAGGCGTTCTTGAAGAATTGGACCTTGTTCTTGCATTCAAATATCTAAGGAGTGAAGATTGGAAGAGAAGAACAACAATCCATCATCACCACCACAAAATTATATCGCACCTATTAAGGCAAGTGTTTATTGCAAATCAATATGAAGTTATAATACCCATGTGACTAGGGTTTTAATTATATTGATTATTTTGATGATTCTTGGAAGAAAAGATTGATTTAAATGCAAGTTTAGGTAGGAATTGCATGTAGGAAGATTTGATATCTGTAGATGACAATAAATTAGAGATTATGTGTTATTCTCCATGAATTAAATCTGGGTTTTGATGAATGATGTAGGAAAAATATGAAAACCTAAGGTTCTTGAGGATTAGAAGTTAAATTTATTCTTGAATGTTATTCGTAATGTTTTGATGCAAAAAATATGTTAGAAACTGTCCTAATACATGTGAGAAGGATTTGGGACAATTGGTTTGGAGTTTAGTGGAGAAACATGGAGGGTATAGGTGTATTAATCGTGAAAAATGCACCTGTAAAATGAAGAAGTCGAGGTTCAGCTAGGCGAATGGGTCCAGTTCCCTAAAAAATATGAATTCTCCCTTTTTGCCTAGAACTCCTAAATTATTGTCGGGAAAAATTTTGGAATATTGTTAGAATATAATGAGGGATCTTTTATATTGCACTAGGTCATGATAGAGTTATGGGAGTTTAGTCGCATTGAGAGAATTAAGACGGTGATTAAATGAGATTTAATAACAAAGTAATTAATTCGCAAGAATGAGAATGTAATTACGGAAAAGAGTGAGAGAAGACTTAGCTACTAAATTCATAAAAGGGTAATTAGGGCCCTTAGAGTGGAGAATAATACTCAATTAAATGAGATAGTGAGAATAATCGTAAAATGAAACTACAGTGAGTATTCAACTGATATATACTACGTACAAATGTTGATGATTAAGTTGTGTGTATACTTACTGATTATATATGTATAGGTTATGTGTGTACTTATATGATTAATGATTATGAGTTAGCATGCCTACATTGATTGCTATCACGGAGGTTCTCACGCAATGGGAGATCCCACCTTGCCGATTCCAGGGAGACCAAGATTTGCGCTCCAGGACATAGAACTTCGGGCAGCTCACTATGTGTTGTGTATTAGTGAGACTGGCAGTTCATTTGGGTACATTAGGTATGTTCGTAGCCCAAAGGCTTAGAACTATGTTTACCTCCGTTATTTGTGATTTGATTTTTGGTTTGTGGCAGTATTCCGAACCAATGGTCTTAATGTAGTGAGTGATACATGACCTTGATAGCAAAGTATGCCATTTATTAACGGTGGTCATTATAAGAGATGTCGTAATGGTATATATTAGTGTGTAAAATATGTTCAAATGAGAATATATTACTTGTGCGTGAAAGTAAACGTGGTATCCTAAAAGTAAATTAAGTAGAGAAATGTAATTAATTGAGAAAGTGAAAACATGTAGGAAGGTTAATTCCCTTATGTTCGTGATGGTCATTGGAGAGACATTATTACTATATGTTTATCAATAAGAAGAATATATATATATATATGTGTGTGTGTGTGTGTGTGTGTGTGTGTGTGTGTGTGTGTGTGTGAATATTCTACTTACATGTGACAATAGAATGAATTAAGTTGTGAAACTTAATCAATTGAATAAAAGAGAAGATAAATGAAATGATAATTTCAATGCTTAACATACAAGAAATGTTAATTCGATTAACGCACTATATGGGCGGTATGAGGACTTATAGATGTTGATAGTCCAGGTTGATACTTATGTCTAGTTATCTTGGTTAGTACAGCTGGGTGGGCTAAGTAGAGAACTTTAGGCATGCACAATAGTTGAGGGGTGAGGATACTCAAGAGACTGTAAGTAACATATGTAATCAATAACCGATTTTGAACTGTGATAAACTCTTGCTAAATATTTTTAAAATATTTTTAGTACTAACTCTTGCTATAAAAATATTTTGAAAACCTTTAAGGTGTCCAGCCACAGGGACGCCAAACTTGATATTATGCTTCAGGAATACGCAACTGTGGCACATGTGAATGCTTGCACAGTTTGGGATTAGACGCATCTATTCTTCATTCCTGGGGTAGGAATCTATTTCGGTTACAGTTTCCCCTTTCAGATTTATTATCTCAGTTCAGGTTTATATTAGATTTGGTTGTACTATTGGATTACTATTTAATTGGGATATTTGTTGTTGATGGTTTATTCGACAAGATTTTTAATTCATTTATTTTTTTGCATTGGTTTAGATATTTCATGTGATGAATGATTTATTTAGTTTTCTACTTGGTTAGTTATTTGTCTAATGAAAGATAAAATTTTGCACCGACTTGTAGAATACTAGGTGGTTATTAAAGTTAAAAAAAAAGGTTTTTGACAGTGATGTTAAGAATGAACCGTTTGTAAATCCTGTTTTAATTTAATAAAGGCCTGATCACCCGATATTTAATTAGGCGGGGTGTCACACTGATGAAGTATCTTGCCTTGAGTGAGTGATTTTGATGATATACAGGATTCAACAAGTTGAAGGTAATCATAAGGGCCTGTTATGCAACTATGATTGTTGGTGATGACACGTCGACTCGTTTTGTGTGTGTTGTGCATGACATCCTTTCTTTATTTCACCGAGTTGCCTACTCACATCAGATTTATATCATGCCTATAACAAAAAGGGTTGTGGAATTGTCATTAGTTGTGTTTTTGTACACGTGGCTTAAAAATGATGATAAAATATCATAAAGAAATGGGTTTGGGAATACCTTTTGAAAATACATCATTGAATCTTGACTTGCCTCGGCTAGAAAATTGTGGGTTTTGTTGAAGTTGTTATCTCCATATGGAAAGCTACAACTTTGCACTATTTTTGTTGTTTTTGTTTTGTTTTAAAGCAGTTTTGTGATTTTAGGGGTTCTTTTTTTTGTTCACTCCAAAGCAAAAACTTAATTGAAAGGATTTGTAAGCAAAAACGATACTGAATAAAGAATATGAGATTTAAACTCTATTTTATTAATGTTCGTATAGATAAAGATTTCATACTGGAAAGGTTTAAATATAAAATCTTTAAAACCTTGGAATTTAAAAGGTTTTTGTGGTGGTTTAAATAAAAGATTTAACACTGAAGTTTAGATCTCCAAGTGTTTGCACAATAAAGGTTTTTGTGGTGGTTGATGTATTACAATTTATGTAGTGAAAAAGAGAGGAAGTGAGAGAAAGAGGGGAGCGACAAAAGAATCAGAAAGAACGTAAAAGTGATACTGACAGGGAAATTCAAACTTGAAAATGCAAAATGGCTGGATTGGAAAATTGGATTGTTATTTGTTTATGTTTTTTGGCATTTCGAAAAATGACAAAACCCAAAGGAGTGCACGAGTGGAGTGGGTCTACTGTCTCTATTTTTATGCACTTTTCGAATTAAAAATGTCTCAATGGAACACATTTATAAATAAATTTTTATATTATATAATCTATTTCTTCACTTCTTAACGAAATTATATTTCATATTAAAACTTTTTGCACATTTAATGTAAATTAGTAACTCTTAGGGGTATATAATTAGGACTTTAAATTTGTAAATGTCATGAGTTTTTTTATTGTTTTCAATGAGTAAATGCATTTTCATCATTATATTGTGTTTATTTCCAATGATTTTTTTAATAACCCACATGTGGTGAAAGTGTGTATATAAAAAAAATTGTTATGAAATTGTTACAATTTAATAGCATGCCCCTTTGAATATGTAATGGTAACAATTTTTTGAATAAACACATATATTTTTGAACAATTTACAATTAGGTCCCTTGGTAATAATTTTCAAACATTTAAAGACAATTTACTATTAGGTCCACTTATTATACCACCAGCATGAACTTCTACAAGAAGAGAAATAGTGGATCTAAGTGTTGAAAATATATCAAAATTCCTTTAGTGTTTAAAATTTGTCAAAATTCCTTTAGGGCGTATTTGGTTTCTAATTACAATTCTGTTTTATGTGTTTAAATACAATTTAAATAAAAAATTGTGTTTGACAATCTGTTTTGAAACTTCGAATTATAATATTTTTGTGTTATAATCGAGTTTTTCATAAAATAATAAAATGTTGTTTTATAACTTCTGTTTTTTATTTTTTAACATAGAATTATTCATTCATAATATTTTAATGCATTTATACTTTAATATATAATATAAATACATAATGCATTAATATGTGTGTAATTCTTATAAATAATATATATATATATATATATATATATATGGTTTTTAAACATTTCAATATGACCATAAAAAATAATCAGCTCAAAATAAGTTATTTTGCTATTTTAAAAAAATCGGTTAAACTCTGTTAGTTTTTAAGCTCTTAAAAACTGACAAAGTTTGACCCGTTTTTTTAAAATAGTAAAAAAAATCATTTTGAGTTGATTATTTTTTTACAATCCTACTAAAATGTTTAAAAATCATAAAAAGAAAATTAGCCCCAAAATATTTTTTTCTATTTTAAAAAATTGGACCTCATTCAGGAACCTCAAATTGGGGGACCTCACTTGATCCTCTCTCTCTCTCTCTCTCTCTCTCTCTATATATATATATATATATATATATATATATATATATATATATATAATATGAGAGGAGGGTGTTTTACTGTTTCAAAATATCAACAGTTGAGATTAAATTTTTGGGTGCAATCTAAGGGTCTCAGATTGTGCCATGTCACAATTCAAACATTATGACACGAAAAAATCTAAAGTGTTATCTTTCTTTTTTAAAACAAATATACCCATCTATTATTTAGTTTTCCTCTTTTTTCTCTGTATGAAACATCACTTTAATTCAAAATTTTGGGAATTTTGGTAACCCTTTACTATTAGCCCTCTTTTCAACTCTACCGAAGCCCCTTTAATAAATTAGTACAAACTTTCACACACAACCCTTCTATCTTTTTCTCTCTCTTATTTCTCACACGCAACGATCTTCTATAGCTCCCAACGATTTATATCTTCTAAGGTAATCTTTGTCTCTGTGTGTTATATTAGTCTTTTAAGTTATTAACTGTGTTTACAATTTTGTTTAATTATTTCCTCTCATATTCGTTTTTATATGCTTTTTCAACAGGTTTCAAAGGAGATGGTTTTGGCTGACAATGAGGACGAAAAAAAACTCTTTGTGACCCATATCAGTCCATGATGAATTTTTGCAATAGGTGTGGGTTTTTAAGTTGGGCTGATTTGTTGCAAGTTTTTTTGGTTTCAATTAAATATTTAAACCTCATAATGACATGATTTTATGGTTTTGGTATGTCAGTGGTCAAACTCCAGCCTCATGGTGCGAGATCCGTCAGCTTTTCGATCGAAAATGGGGGTTTCATTGAAAAAAATATTTTGATCAGAAATGGAGGTCTTTGAACGTTTGTACCCAAAATGGCAGACTTTATGGGTTTTTTAATGGTCCATCGAAGAAGGTGGCGACAACTCCCTTGCTAGGCCAAGGTAGATAAGGTGAATGTATCGTCTTCTTTTCGTTCAGAGGAACAAAAGTCTTTGCTTTGGAAGAAAAATGTACTTTATGACTATTTGTGTGATATAGTGGACATGAAGCTTTGAAGGTACAAGTGTAACAACCCGCCCTTTTTGGAGAAGATTTAATTCCATAATTAAGTATAATTTGGTATTTGGAGAATTTCTCGAAATAATGATTTTGGGATTATTGAGGATTTAATGATTTTCGAAGGGTGTTATAAATTATTTTGGGACTATATAGGTCGAAGTAATTTAATTATATGTCGCCGTGGAGTATAGCGACAAAAGAGGTAAGATTTTGAGTAGAAAACCCGCATTTAATTATTTTGGGTTAGAATAGTGATTTGCGGTCAAGTACCTCGGATGGAAATTTTGACTGCGCCATGAGTCTCGGAATGTCCGAGATAGTTGGAAAAGAGTGTCCGATTGTCGAAATTGAGTTCCGGATAATTTTGGAGTTAAATAGGCTCGTAAATGAGTCGTTTTGGGGATATTAAGGGATTTAACCCTTTTCTCCTTATAAAAGGAGGGAGAGGGGGAGAAGAGAGAATATAAAGAAGAAATAAGAGAGGGAGGAGAGAGAGAGAGAGAGAGAGAGAGAGGGAAGAAGAGAGGAAAAGGGGGAGATTCCGGCCAGCCTCCGCGGGATTCGGCTCGAGGACGTCGGATTTTATCCACGGGGCAAGTGTTTACTTGCTTTATTTATTTTTGAGCATAAATATCTCATATCATTGTTGGTATAACAAACCCTAATGATTTTGGGTTGGGTATTCGTGGATAAAATGGGTTTTCGGGAGATAAAACGAATAAACCCCTAAAATTGGTAAATTGGAGAAATTTAGTAATTAAACAAAAATATTGGGTGATTCCGGGTTCTAGGATGTTTAGGACCTGTATTATAGGTGTATTTGTTGTTGGTAGAAGTTTTAGGCCATTGGGTGAAGATATGGAAGCTTTGAGGAAGCTTTCATGGCCGAAACAGCTTCTCGGAGAAGAAGTTGCCCGACTTGATCGATCGATCGATCGAAGCCTTCAATCGATCGACAGCCATGGGTCGATCGATCGACCCCTGCTGAAAGTGGATAATTTTCTTAGGGTGATTTGGATGGGATAGATTCCATTTCATCTTGCTTTGAGGTTAATTAGGTGATAACCTAAAGGACCTTTTAGGACTTTATGGTCCATAAATTAAGGCAATTTAGGAGGGTAAAGTGAGGGTTTTAAGTATATAACCCTAAATCTATATTTTTGAGGAAAATAGAATATTTGTAGAAATTGACGGATTAGGGTTCCTAATTTATATGGGGACTTCTAAATGATTAATTGGACTAGGAATAGTTTTGGGGTTCGAGGAATTGAAATCCTTAACCCAGTGAATTTAAGGTTGATCGGGTGAGATAAATCCCGAGGATATTTCTAATAGGCATATGGGCCTGTATAATTATGCTTATAGAAAGCATAATTATATCGAATACTGTTAAGTGTATCCTAGAAGATAATTAGGATAATTTGGGAAATAGATATTTGTTGATTTCACTTAGAGTGGAGGGTATCATTGGAGATATCCAATAAATCCTTAGATAGGATTGAGATATATAGTGATTATTAAAGTAAGAAATACTTTGGGTTTAGTATCATGCTTATATGAATGCATGATTATGACTCCTGGAGGGAATCTTTGGGATTATGGTCATCGTTAGATGATATAGGCCATTATGGCCGGTTATATATTCTAGGAGGAATATATAGGATATGTATATACTGTGTGATTTAGGTATATATATATATATATATATATATATATATATATATATATATATATATATATATATATGTGTGTGTGTGTGTTATGATGGGAATGATTTTGAAAATATAAAAATGAATATTTTCAAAATGGAAAGAGAAATGTTTTTCTTAATTGATAAAATATGGATTACACACCTCCCTAAATCGCTATCATAAGAGAAGTTGTGTGTGTTGTGGTGAAGCCCCCTGGTTATTGAGTAGGGTGGATATAGTCCCTAGGCCATATGGGAATTTGTATTACTGCGTTGGTTAGGGGATTCCGGGTGTGGTCCTGACTTTCCCGCAGGCAATATGGCCGCTTCCCGACGTTGGTAGGTTCCCAAGTTGTCTTGTATAGATAGGCCCTGGAAGATGATAGCCATTTAGGGGCGCGTCCAGTGGGGAAATCCGGAGGGGCAGTCTTAGATTTATTAAAGCAATTCATGATAATGAATTGGCTTTATATTTACATTTCCTGAGTATAAAAAGGGAAATGGGATAAAGGTTTGGCTTCGGTAACACTCCCGGATGGAAGAAGGGATGTGGAAGAATATGATTTGATCAAAGCATTTTCATGCTAATGAAAATGGCTTTGGGTACATTTCCTGAGTATAAAAAGGGAAATGGGATGATTTAAAAAGGAAAAGCATTTTTATGTTAATAAAAATTGGCTTTTAAAAAGATATATGTTTTGGTAAAGCAATTCATGCTAATGAATTGGCTTTAAATACATTTCCTGGATATGAGAAGGGAAATGGAAGTTTTTGAAATAAAAAGGATAAGTATTGATAAATACTTTGTGTATAGAATACACCTCAGTCCGGGAGGTAGATCCAGATGTGTATTATAAAGATATAATTCAATTGGTAACCCTCAATCCGGGAGATATTATCCGGACGTATATTGTAGATGTATGTGTGTATATATATATTTATACATTGTGAGTGCTACGGGCCAAATGGATCTCTACCATTAACCCTGCCAAGTAGTAGTGTATCGGGGGGGGGGGTTCCTTGTTTGGATATCGCTTTACGAGACACCTCACGTACGAACTTAGTGCAGTGTTGAGAATGGAGGGAAGTTTAGCCCTTAGCACTGGGACTATCTGGGGTAGATAGTAGTTGGGTGACAGACTAGTTAGGCAGGGATAGCTTGACTAGGGTATGTTGTTAGGGTGCGTTAGGTGTGCACTACTAGAGGAGAGGTGAGGGGTATCTCATGGGAGTGCGATACCAATTTAAATATGAGATAAAACTATTTTTCTAAAAATAAAGCATTTATGCACTTGCAAAATATTTTCAAAATTCGGGCTCTGACCTGTCTATCTACTCTCCTTTCTTTCTATATATTATATATATATATAGGTGTCCAGACACAAGGAAGCCTGGATGGAAATTCTTTCGAGTCAGACGTCTGATGCAGCAGCTGTGGATGCTTACGGGTTTTCGGTAGACGCTTCGTTCCTTGTACTCTAGATAGGAGGTATTGTACAAACATTCGGGCCCATGGTCCAACTATTTTTATTTATTCTTCGCACGTTATTCGATATGGTTGTATATTTGAACCGAGTGTTCGGTTATTTTATTTCATTTCATTTTCATTTCAGTTTCATTTACGCATTAACTTGTGGATGTTTCATATTAATTGTTTAAAAAGAGTAGTTAAGTAAAAGTTTTTAACTCTCGCCTAATAGGATATTAGTAATTAAATGGATTTTCGACAGTGATGCTAAGAATGATCCATATGTAACTCCTGTTATAATTTGATATAGGAGTGATTTCCCGGTATCCCATTAGGCGGGTTGTTACAGATGGTATCATAGCATCAGGTTCTAGTGTCCTTAGGAATCTGTGCGGACTTACTATGCTTTCAGCGTTGCTCTCGATTTGTTATAGAGCCCCATGATTTGGATTGTTGATTTCTCCGTGAGATTTCGTTCTCCTGCCATGTTAGAAGATTTTAGTAATCCTTTGCGTGATCGTGTGTGCCGATCGAAGAAGGACGACCAAGGAGGGCCTCGGGGAGGACAACAGTTGGCAAGGCTTAGATGGGGGAGCTGGTAGAAGATGGGGACGAGGACCTTAGTAGAGGACACTCTCCTTGTGGCATTGCTAAGGATTGTTGCAACTGCTACTAAAGTATATTAGTTATGAGCAACCAAGTACTACTGTGGTAGAAAGTTGTACTCAAATTCAATTACCCCGTGGAGATAAGGGTTCCAAAGGTATTTTACGAATAGTTTTAACCGTGAGTCGCCATGATTCTGCATGAAGGAGAAGAATTCCGTTTCGTAATTATTCACATAAGGGTCGGCCAAAGACCGACAGTGAATAAAGAACATTATGGAGAAGTGAACTTTATACTGAGGTGAGGAATGTACAATGAAAAATGAGTCCTTTCCAGGAAGGATAGGCTCACTCGAGAAGTGTTGTAAACACTTACGGAGAATGTGGGTGTGTTTAGGTGCCCCTGAGGGGACATCCACATGGGGAGATTTGTTGAAACTGGTAGTGTACTTTCCTTTTAACGAAGGAGTTAAGAGGATTAGTAAGGTGATTGTAAGGAGCGAGACTATAGAGTCAGATGGTGTTGACAACTCCATGATGGTCAGGAAGACCAATGATGGAAATGGTGTTGTGGAGTGCGAAGCCACATGGATAGTCTTTTCCGATAGGAATAAAGGACAAGGTTAGGGTGCCCAGATGGGGCCTAGAGTTAAGAAATTCTAGTACGAGGTGTGGCTAGATGAAGTTTTGGAGTCCGATAGCCCTAGACTCGTGTGTGTAATTTTAGCTCTATATTTGGTCTCGATAACATAATAATGTAGGTTTATGTGTTTTCCGCGGTAGCGGAATTTTGTTTTATTTCACTCGTCATAGAGGCGGGTGTTTATATTTTATATATATCTTATAAGATTATGGTATTATAGGAGCGATAGCGGGCTAATGATGGCAAGTCTATCGTGTCCATGGTTCCTGGAGGGAACAGGTTATTATTGTGGTGTCTCACCTTGATAAAGGTTGAGTTCACCTTTATTATTATGGATTGATGGGACCTCGATGAGTAGAGGCTTCCTTATTTTGGTTGGTATATGTGGCAACCTTATAGATATAATTTAAGGCCCACATGATCATTGTTGTGCTGTAAGATTTAGCTCGGTGCTAGTTTGCGCAAGGACTTAGAATTAGTGCGAGCGCTGGGTGGTGTGACTCTTAGTTAGAGATAGGAGTTTAGACCACCTTTCGATGATAAGGGATAGGATTATCCTGGTTGCATGTCTAAAATAACGGGACTCCGTGACCGATGAAGTCAAGTGTTAATGTGTGGAGGGGTTCCTTGTTTGGATTTCGCTTTGCGAGACACTCCACACATGACTCTTAACGGCGTCGGGCATGGAGAGATGTTATGGGATGCGAGAATGTGGGTTAACCTTATAGTGTGGATGAACCACTATAGACTATGAGCCCTGTGATGATGGTACACTTATGGAAATATTGTGATATGGAAAAGCACTAAATTGGTCCTCTCGCCACAAGTAGTTGGGTGGAGTAGGACTTAGAGAAATTAATTTGAGGATAATAACCAGGCCTTAATAAGAAGGCAAATTTGGAGGAAATCTGTGATCGGTGTGATATAAGAGGTGTTCCTACAGAGAGTAGGCACTTTGATTAGTTAGGTTTCCTTCTGTATGGGCAGAAGGATAAGATAATAGAAATGCATTCGTAGGTTAGCATAGGCAAGATTTAGGACGTCCCGCTGGTGTGCCTTAGGTCATTATATCTCGATGACCGACAACGCGAGGGAGTAGTGTAACGGGAGGGTTCCTTGTTTGGATTTCTCCTTGGCGAGACGTCCCACGCACGAAACCAAGCAAATGTCGGGAGTTGAGAGAGGCCTTGGGCACTAGGGATATAATTAGGATACTCATTTCGCTTAGTTAGGGTAACGCGTAGATGAGTATTACACCGAGGAAAGGAGACCCTTATTGGGAGAGAGTGTTACGTGTCAGACGTGTAATACCCCGTACTTTTATGGATATTTATTTATGGGATTAATTAAATTAAATGTGAATTAATTGAGAATTAATCCGGATAAAATACTAACGAGATGTGAGTTGGTATTTGATTTTAATGTGGATATATCGCAGTATATGAATATTGAAAATATTAAAATTGTCGCGAGACTAAAATACGACAATTTGAAAAATTTTGTTGGGACGCAAGTGACAGTCGCGTCAGGAGGGTAATTATTTAAATTAAAAAGTGTATTTTATTTTTATCAACCGTATGGTCATTTTGAGTGCGCCAACGTGTCCGGAAGGGTCGAGATAGTCAAAAAACACTAGCCGGGAGTTTAGTTTGGGTCCCGGGGCATTTTTAGGCCAAACTGGTAACCCGATAGGGTATTTTGGTAATTTTAAAAATTAAGGAATTTAGACCCACGATTTTTAGTGTTGATTTATTTATTTTTGGTTAGGCCATTAGGGCCATGATCAGCCAAAAACATAGAAGGGAGTTACGTGAGTTAGAGGAGAGGTTACAAAGAGTTCCCAAACCAAAACCACCACCCACCACCACCAATTTGGACGGAATTGTGACCGGAATGGAGAGAGGACCAGCCCTTAAACAACAACAACGAATCAGAACATCAAATGTACAGGCAAGTGTTTTATCTCGCAAAGATTCAAAGCATATATTTTACATGTTTCTATAGAATTGGAGATTTCTCATAAATAATGAAGATTAAATGGATTTGAATGGTTTAAATCATAATTTGGGTAGGACTTTCATGTAGGTTTATATTTGAGATGATAACAACTACGAATTTATGATTAATGAGTAGAGAATTTCGAAATTTGAAGGAATTATGGGATGTTCTTGAAGAAATAGGAAAAACTGGGATTTATATGATTTTTGGGTAATTTGATCCATGAAAGTGATGTTATACGTTGATTTGATGAATCTAAAACATGGGCAAAGGAGTAAACATGTTAGTAGGATGATTAGTGTATCCATTTGAGAGTTTTGGACGTTAGAATGTTGATTAAGAAGAGTAAAAAGATGCAAACCCGTAACTGCTAAGGATTTCTGGGCTGATGCCTGCTTGATCGATCGATCGACTCAAGAATGTCGATCGATCGAAGGTTCGATCGATCGACCCCTTTTTATCGATCGATCGACCCCTGCTGTATTTTGGCAATTGTTTCTCTTTAAGGTTTAATGATTATTCCAAAGCCGATGTTGGTTATTAGAAAGATTAATATGATAGTGTGGGACTTAATTCAAGTCAGTAGGGCCTTAGTTATTATCGGAGAACGCTATAACTTATGGGATTGATTGATATTACGTACGAGGGTTTATCGAGTGAGGTACGGTTAGAAAACGTTCGAAATGGAACTACATTGAGAATTGAGGATGATGTAAGATAAGGGCAGTAACGGAGGGACTTTAAGTACGGAGATAACATTTAAAATTTAATAAGAAATCTAGTAACCTTTTGAGTTAGGTTTAAGTACCCAAATTGATATGACGAGAGAGTTATCAAACAGAATATATATGATATGTAATACTCGGAGTAAATTTTCTACGTACGAGATTTGCTAGATGAAATGTGCGAATATCTATATTGATATATGATTACTTAGGTTGTGTGAATGCCTAGTGTATGATTTTATGTGTATGACATACCTACCATACTTGCTATCACGGGAGGTTTACGATCGCTTAGGGCCCTCTAATCCTTGTGTGCCCGGATTTAGATTGGTACCTTAAGAACATAATGCTAGAATGACTTATTTGTGAGTTAATAAGTCAGCTGACTGTGGAGCTTAGGTATGTACGTGACCCATGGATATGTTGAATTATGTTCGCCTCCATTTTTGTGTGTTTTGCTTATTCTAACAATTCCTGAGAGATTTGGAATTTGTAATCCTTATGTACGTGATGTACCGGGATGGATAGCAGAGTATGTGTGCACCGCAGCTTAGCCTCGGGGTGCTTGTATTGTATATTTATGATGTGAATGATATACGGTTAAATGAACAGCCTTGTCATGTTTAATTATGAGAATAATTTATAGAAACTCCTTGAGAAGATAAATAAGGGGATAACCTCCAGTAAATGATAATGCGAATAATTGAGAATATGAGTTTAAGTAAAGCTATCTATTCAAGTGATAACATTGGGAATTCATATTGTGAATATTTGTGATGGGTTCATTGTTGCTTAGTAGATGTGATTGACTAAGATATGCGAATGGGTTAAAAATGAGAATTTAACTAACACTTGAGATAAGTAAATTAACGAATGTGAAGATGGGTTATAAATATGGCTTAATTGGGGGTTATGTGTAGATACTCTATGTTTGAATGCGAAGGCAGGAGTGGTATAAACTAGTTAGATAGTGGCATAACTAGGATGGGTTAAAGGCATACGTTAGACGTGCACAGTAGTTGAGAGGTAAGGAACTCATGTGAGAGTACGCAATTAACGTGTTTATAATATGTGATGTTCAATTGAAATTTAAATCACTTGCTGTTTTTAAAATACTCTCCACTTTCGGGCTCTGACCCGTTTTCTTTCAAATCTATTTTTTTTTGTAAAAACCTTTTTAGGTGCCCAGCCACAAGGATACCATGCATAGGAATTCTATTCAGGTGACGAGCTGTAGCTGTTGTGGAAGTTACAGGGCCTTGACAGTAGACGCCTTCTTTTCTAGTTCTGACTCCATATTCAGTTTCATCATTTGTAGGGCATGTCGCCCATTTCTTTTAGAGACATTTTATATTCGGTTATTCAGGTTGTGGATTGTAATTAATTCAGGATTCAGACATGTTTTATTATTTCAGTTTATGGGATTGTTGTGAGGAGTATTTCCTCCAGACTCTTTATTACTTGTTGATTACACTATTGGGACTTTATTGTGTATGGTTATGTTATTCTTTTATTCTTCACTTACTTCATGTTAATCATATTTAATTTAAAATTAGCAACTTGTTTTTAAATACTAGGTGGTTAGTAATCATTAAAATGCTTTCGACAGTGATGCTATTAACTGAACCAACTTGGCATTTTGTATTAATTTTAATAAAGGAGTAGCTACCCGGTATTTAATTAGACGGGGTGTCACATGTGGTATCAGAGCATCAGGTTCTAGTGTCCTTTAGGATCTGTACGGATTATTATGTTTCCGCTGAGCTTTCTTTGATATAGACCCTATGTTTAGGATTGTTGATTCCTTTAGTAAAATTTTGTTCTCCTGCTATGATGTATATGATAGCGAATCGTATTGCGATCGGGTGTATTCGTGTGCCGAACAATGTAGTACGTTAGGCGAAGACAGTTGGGTGGACAGCAGGAGGCAAATATATATTGAGGTTAATTGATTTATTTAAAGAAGGATGACCGTAGATGAAGTCGCCGATATTATGGCACGGAAGTCCTGGATGATATAGAAGGCTAAGGCGCGACTTGAGAATTCCGGGTACAGCTATAGTAGGAATGGGGTCAAATTAGACATATCCAACAAGGTTGGAATGGGAGAGACAGAGTTAGGTGTTACATTGGAGAGAACCAACAGTAGCAATACTCGAAAGGCGAAGACGGCATGTGCTAGCCAAACGAACGCAATGTATCCAAAGGCTTGGACATATGTCGGAGTATGGCCAATCGAGAGTGAAAATTGAGGAGAAATTTTTCCTTGATTCGTAAGAGCGGAGATTCAATGGTGAGAAACAAGCAACCCACTTAAAAGTGGAATGTAATGTCGAGAGGGTGTACACGTATGGTTTGACCATAAGTTCCTTCATCAGATGTTCAGGTTGAAAGGCGAATGTTATTCTGAACTCACATAAGAGGGCCAAACAGGGGTCAACTTGTGAGGAGAAATTTAATATTGTAGCGAACCTTACACCGGGTGGAGAAGGTGGTATGGAGAAGAGGATGTTAAAGGGAGAATCTTCATGCAAGAAGAATTGTTAGCTCTTATGGGGAATTTTGCTTGGGTGATAAATACAGATAGTAATAATATCGCGTGGTGTAAATTTGGAGGTAAATGTTCCCTTGGGTAGGGAGATAGAAAAATCGAAGAACTTTTATAAAGTAAGACTGGGGAAAACAGTGTTGGTGAAGAACCACCATGGGAAGACCCAATGGAGAAACCGTTAAAATAATTCGATAGCGAAAGTACTACCAAGCGATGTTAATTTCAGTAAGAGAGGTGGAAAACTAGTAGCGTGTTCCTTAAATACATCAAGCTAAGGGAACAATGGAGATAGTCTTCAGAGCGGAGACTACCAACGTCCGAGGAAAGGACCACTTTAACATGGTCAGGGTGACCGGAAATAAGTGAAGTATGTGTAGAGGTACTTTGTGGGAGTGAAAACCCGTACATTATAAAAAAAATTCGATACAAAGTAGTGATCAAGGTATTGTGCCTGGCGAGGGCGACAGTTATTGAAATATTTGGTGTGGTACGGACAGGTATTAAGACCAGAAACCATTAGAACAGCCAGGACGATTATCAGGATGGAAGTAGGAGTTATATTCTCAGATGATGTTGCATGTTGGTTGTGATATAAACAGGTTACTAAAATGGTGATTGTTGTTACTGTCACTTTTGCTTGAGAGTTGAGTTTAGTGAGTATCGGCAATTTTGTTTATGTGAACATTTTTTCGCTGATAGTGTGGGGGTTACTTTTATTGTCATCCGCGGAGGATGAATGGGTATATTAATGGCGGGTTATGCTTTATCGAAATTACTCGTTTTAGTGCTGTGTTATACGAGTATGATATGATCTTAATTATTGTTTTATATATATGATTGTACCGATAGTGTGCTGGTATTACAAGTTATCGAAGTTACTACCTTGGGGTAGAATGTTTGGTTCTGGAGAGGCCCCATGTGTGAGAGGGCCGGGCTCAAAATTGTACTATTGTATATATGTATATATATATGTTGTGATTTCAAAGTATAATGGTCTCGGACATTTAATCCCAGTATGCGTAGGGATTTCATTATTATGAGTCGTATGTAATTGATTTACTAGTCAACAAAGAGTTAGTTGGTTTTTATAATTAACGATAGAGAGGTCATAACAAAAAGAGTGCATTGCTTTATCACCCGTTAGAGATTTGGAAGTTTAAACTCATAGTTGTGTATTTGAGGACGGGAATTTGAGGGTCTCAAAATGTCTCGGGTGTTGTATATGAAATGTGATTTCCATCACTATAAAGAGAAAAGTGTCTTTCAGAAGGAGTTCTGTGTTTATGTATAATTGATAACTGAGATGAAACTTTGTTGTTAAAAGACGAGAGTGTAGGGGTATATATTATGGACAGGGCTTAACGGATTCCGATGACCGACAATGTTAGGTAGTAGTGTATCGGGGGGTTCCTTGTTTGGATTTCGCTTTGCGAGACACCCCACGCATGAAACTTAGCATAAGGTTGGTAGTAAGGAGATGTGTGACCCTTCGTTCAGGATTTGGATACCTCTATCATTATGGGAGTACGTAGTTATAATGGAAAATTACAAGGAGTAAATTATGATGTACGGCCATTAGAGCCAGTTGTTAGTAAATTACGATATAAGTACTAATAATGTTGGTTTCGTCACGGCGTGTTGAAGGATGCATTGAGGATAAGGAGGATTTAGGATTTCTAATTCAGAGGCGATTGAGAACGCCCAAGTGGTATAGCACCGTTGTATTTACAGTGATAATAAAGAGTTTGGTATTTGTATAAAGCGTATATAATATTTAAAAACCGTATGGTTGGGTTATAAGGAGGGTAGACATCTTGATTTGCTAAAGTGTAAATCAAAGGAAGAGGGAACATAGAAGGGTGAGATTATTACTTATGAGATTAAACGTCATAAGAAAAGGTGTAAGTGAATATCATGTGTAATAAGTGTAACACGTTCAAACTTAGGCAGTAGAAAGCCATTTAATAAAGGGATATCTCTTGAGAAGGCAAA
Source organism: Sambucus nigra (assembly GCA_949130495.1). NCBI lineage: Eukaryota > Viridiplantae > Streptophyta > Magnoliopsida > Dipsacales > Adoxaceae > Sambucus > Sambucus nigra. The sequence goes on along the minus strand of OX422214.1, from coordinate 212,214,388 downwards.
TAAATTATTATGAGCAATTTGGAGTAGAGTTCCGATCAATCGAATGTTGAGGGTGACTCAAGAGTAAATAGAGTGAGAATGTTAATAAGGTATAAGGAGTCCGGATTTTCACAAAGAGGTGAGAAAGTGTAAGGGTCGAAACTTTGGCATACGCCAAGAGAAGTAGAGGATCGTTAAGTATCACTTAACGGGAAGAATATTTACACTATTAGATAGTGAACACGCCGGTACGTGGTTCGACGTAGTATTATTTAGCACTGGGATGAAATCCCCGAAATCCACATTTAGGTGGGGTGACAATAAGTAGTGGGAAATAACGATTCACACTGAGGGTTGTATCACCTATAACCCGAGGTGCAGGCGCAAGGTGACTAACGAATGATGGATTGTATGAAAGAAATTTTGGATTCATTACGATATTTTCAATTCCAAATCGGGTATAACTAGTGGGGTATATTGAAGTCATGAGGAGGAGATATTACCTAATGGTAGAGTTGGGGGAAAAGCACCCGTATCTATTTATAGTGTACAAGGTGCTTACAAAGGTTTGTGTGACACCAATAGGCTGAAGTGGTTTTCTCTTGTGTGAAAGTCACAACGTCGGGATATTTCAAGGAACGGACAAGCGTAGTCAGATGTGTTATTGATTCATCCCAGGATGGGAGTTTGGAGTTTTGATAAATGCGGGAGTTAGTAGTGAGGTGCGGACTCACAATACTAATAAAAATAATGCGGCTAATGATGTATAGGCTATATTTATTTGAAGGTTATTTAATAAGAGCACAACGTGAGGTGCATTTATCGAAGATTATTTTGATAAGGTATCAAGTATGTTAAACAAGCTTATTGTGAAGCGAGGGTTTTAGTGATTTGGACTTTTCTTTATAATTGTTGTGAATACTGGAGGATACCTAATTTTTCCAGGTGTGCCTTACTTATCCTAATTTCGGGACGAAATTCTGTTAATAGGGGGGAAGTATGTAATACCCCGTACTTTTATGGATATTTATTTATGGGATTAATTAAATTAAATGTGAATTAATTGAGAATTAATCCGGATAAAATACTAACGAGATGTGAGTTGGTATTTGATTTTAATGTGGATATATGGCAGTATATGAATATTGAAAATATTAAAATTGTCGCGAGACTGAAATACGGCAATTTGAGAAATTTTGTTGGGACGCGCGTGACAGTCGCGTCAGGAGGGTAATTATTTAAATTAAAAAGTGAATTTTATTTTTTATCAACCGTATGGTCATTTTGAGTGCGCCAACGTGTCCGGAAGGGTCGAGATAGTCAGAAAACACTAGCCGGGAGTTTAGTTTGTGTCCCGGGGCATTTTTAGGCCAAACCGGCAACTCGGAAGGGTATTTTGGTAATTTTAAAAATTAAGGAATTTAGACCCACGATTTTTAGTGTTGATTTATTTATTTTTGGTTAGGCCATTAGCTCCATGATCAGCCAAAAACATAGAGGGGAGTTACGTGAGTTAGAGGAGAGGTTACAAAGAATCCCCAAACCAAAACCACCACCCACCACCACCAATTTGGACGGAATTGTGACCGGAATGGAGAGAGGACCAGCCCTTAAACAACAACAACGGATCAGAACATCAAATGTACAGGCAAGTGGTTTATCTCGTAAAGATTCAAAGCATATATTTTACATGTTTCTATAGAATTGGAGATTTCTCATAAATAATGAAGATTAAATTGATTTGAATGGTTTAAATCATAATTTGGGTAGGACTTTGTGACAACCCGCCTAATAAGATACCGGGCGATCACTCCAATATAAATTAAAACATGAGTCTCATATGGATCATTCTTAGCATCACTGTCGAAAAATCCATTTAATTACTAATAACCTATCAGGCCGGTGTCAAAATTTTAACTGTACTACTCTTTTTAACGATAATAAATAAAACATCTACAATTTAATGCTTAAATGAAACTGAAATGAAATAAAATAATCAAACACTCGGTAAAAATTATACAACCATATCGAATGATGTACCGAAAGAATAAATAAATGTAGTTGATCCATTGGCTCGAATGTTTATACAGTACCTCCTATCTAGAGTACAACGATGGAAGCGGCTATCAAAAACCTGCACGCATCCACAGCTGCAGCAGCTGACGTCTGACTTGAAAGAATTTTCATCCAGGCGTCCCTGTGTCTGGACACCTATATATATATATATATATATATATATATATATATATATATATATATAATATATAGAAAGAAAGGAGAGTAGATAGACGAGTCAGAGCCCAAATTTTTGAAAATATTTTGCAAGTGCATAAATGCCTTATTATTTTGAAAAAGGTTTTATCTCATATTTAAGTTTGGTATCGCACTCCCATGAGATACCCCTCACCTCTCCGCTAATAGTGCACTCCTAGCGCATCCCTCTAAACATCCTAGTCAAGCTACCCTGCTAGACTAGTCTATCACCCAACCACTATCAACCCTAGATAGTCCAAGCAATGTACTAAGGGCTAAACTTCACCCCAGTCTCAACGCTATGCCATGTTCGTGCGTGGGGTGTCTCGCAAAGCAAAATCCAAACAAGGAACCCCCCCGATACACTACTATGCGGCAAGGTTGATTATCGGGATCCATTAGACCCTCGGTAATCGATTCATCCATATGTATATAATCATATTTTACCATAACCATCCGGATCTATCTCTCGGACTGAGGATTCATATATCAAGTATTTATCAATACCTTTCATTTTTCTCAAAATTTCCCATTTCCCTTTTTATACTCAGGAAATGTAAATATAAAAGCCAATTCATTATCATGAATTGCTTTAACAAATCATATACCTTTTAAAAGCCAATTTTATTATTATAAAAATGCTTTTCCTTTATATGTCATCCCATTTCCCTTTTTATACTCAGGAAATGTACCCAAAGCCATTTCCATTATCATGAAAATGCTTTGATCAAATCATGCTTCCACATCCCTTCTTCCATACGGGAGTGTTACCGAAGCCAAACCTTTATCCCATTTCCCTTTTTATACTCAGGAAATGTAAATTAAAGCCAATCCATTATCATGAATTGCTTTAATAAATCTAAGACCGCCCCTCCGGGTTTCCCCACTGGACGCGCCCCTAAATGGCTATCATCTTCCAGGCCCTATCTATACAAGACAACCTGGGAACCTACCAACGACGGGAAGCGGCCATATTGCCTGCGGGAAAGTCAGGACCACACCCAGAATCCCCTAACCAGCGCAGAAAAACAAATAACTGCCCATATGGCCTAGGGACTATATCCAACCTGCTCAATAGCCAGGAAGGCTTCACCACAATGCGCGCAACTTCCCTTATGATAGCGATTTAGGGAGGTGTGTAACCATAATTTATCAATTATGAAAATCATTTGTCTTTTTCCCATTTTGAAAATATTCATCTATATATTTTCAAAATCATTTATATCATATCATATATACTTAATCACATAGTATATATATATATATATATACCATATATTCCTCCCTGAATATATAAAAATGGCCATATTTGCCAGACCATCTATCGATGAACAATAATCCCAAAGATTCTCTCAAAGAATCATAATCATGCAATCATATGTGCATGATACTAAACCCAAAATATTTACTTACTTTAACAAGTAATATATACCAAAATCTCATCTATGGATTCATTTGGATATCTCCAATTACGCTAATTCACTCTAAGTGAATATACACATATATAAACTCCCAATTCCTCAAGTCCTTTAGGACATAACCCTCCATAATCTCAAATTTGGAAGGCCCTTAAACATTAAACTCAAAAAGGAGAAATAATCATAATCTTCAAAATCTTGGGCTGAAAACAGGGCACCGGTCGACCGGTCCTAGACCCCCGGTCGACCGCGAGTTGTAAATAAGCCTACGAAACAAAGCAGTAAGCTCTTTCTTCTTGACGTGGTCGACCGGCCATAGGGGCGCGGTCGACCGGTCACACCAGGTCCTCAAAACTTTAATTACTCAAATCCTTAATCCAGCAACCCAAATTCATTTTCGGGGTTTCTAAACTACCCCAAAAATTATCCCGAACATCTACGGAATTAATTCTAGCCATAATTTTTCCAATTCCCGATTTGATTTCCGAGTTGATGATTTCAACCCGGAGCTGTCATCTTGTAAAAATAATATCAAATCGTAGAAAAATCAGAAAAATACGCGGTTAACGCCCACACGACCGTATCGAAAATATCTATAACTTTTGTGTTTTGGCCAAAAGATAAATCAATTCTTTTCCTAGCCAAAAAGTCCCCCTAAGGTGACGGGTTACTATTCATCATCTTCTCCGCGATGATTTCGGCCGTTAAAGCTTCTCCCAAGCTTTTGTCGCCTCACCCAACGTCCTACAACCTCAACCAACTACAAATACACACATATTAAGGGTTCTAAACATCCTGGAACCCAAAACCATCAATTAATTTAGGTTAAAACCTAAGTTCCACAAACTTAAAATATTATTGGGGTTTAATTGTTTTAACTCCCAAAAACCAGTTTTATCCACGATAACCCACCCCAAAACCATTAGGGTTTGTTTATACCAAGCTACGGTATGAGATATTTATTCAAAAAGATAAATAAAGCAAGTAAACACTTGCCTCGTGGATAAAATCCGACGACCTCGAGTCGAATCCGGTGGAGTTTGGCCCGAATCTCCATTTTCTCCCCTCTTTTCTCCTTCCTCTCTCTCTTCTCTCTCTTTTCTTTCCTTTATTTCTCTTTTTCTCACTCTCCCTCTCTTTATAAAGAAAGAAAAGGGTTATACCCCTTAAAACCCAAAAACGACTCGTTTACCCAATTACGAGTTACTTTTACCTCTAAAATTATCCGAAACTCATTTTCGACAATCGGACACTCTTTTCCGACTATCTCGGACATTCCGAGACTCACGACGCAGTCGAAATTCCCATCCGAGGTACTTGACCGCAAATCACTATTCCAACCCAAAATAAATAAATGCGGGTTTTCCAATTAAAAATCTTACCTCGTGTCGCTTTTCTCAATCAGCGACATATAATTAAAATATTTCGACCTATATAGTCCCAAAAATAATCACAACATCCTTCGAAAATCATTTAATCCTCGAAAATCCCAAAAATTACTATTTAGGAAAATTCCCCAAATACCAATTTATATCCAATTATGGAATTATTTGGTCTCCAAAAGGACGGGTTGTTACATACTCCCCCCCTTACAACGGAATTTCGTCCTCGAAATTCAGATACGACCTACACCACCAATCCTAGGATCACTCCAAATCCTAATACCTCAAAGGTAATGACACTAACCCAATGGTTCCCATCCATGTACAATACGACTACCACGATCGTAAAGTGACTCTAATACGTCACATAATACCCATCATCTATAATGCCTATCGTCATGAATTTCAACCTTATATACTACGCCCATTTTATTTCAGGCGGTATATAAACCAACTTACCAAGGTGCACATACACCTTTCTAACTTGTGCATATCTGCACATCCGTAGTGAACGTCTGACACGTAACACTCTCTCCCAATAAGGATCTCCTTACCTCGGTGTAATACTCATCTATGGGTCCTCCCGACCCTCGAAAGTTCAATCCTCCTAACCTCGGCGCCATTAACTCTAGCGAACCTACATCCTACTAATGCTACGGTCTAAGCGTTACCCTACTTAAGCGAAACGAGTATCCTAAATATATCCCTAGTGCCCAAGGCCTCTCTCAACTTCCAACATTTGCTCGGTTTCGTGCGTGGGACGTCTCGCCAAGGCGAAATCCAAACAAGGAACCCTCCCGTTACACTACTCCCTCGCGTTATCGGTCATCGAGATATAACGACCTAAGGCACACCAGCGGGACATCCTAAATCCTGCCTACGCTAACCTACGAACGCATTTCTAGTATCTTATCCTTCCGCCCATACGGAAGGAAACCTAACCAATCGAAGTGCCCACTTTCTGTAGAAAGTGTCACGAACATAATACCCAAAATGTACCTTCTCAAGATATGCCTTTTCATTAAGGCTGGTTATATTCCTCAACCCAATTTCTCCAAATTTTCCTTCTTATTAAGGCAGGGATATCATCCTCAAATCAAAATCTCTAAGTCCCACTCCACCCAACTACTTGTGGTGAGAGGACCAATTTAGTGCTTTTCCATAGCACAATATTTCCATAAATATACCATCATCACAGGGCTCGTAGTATATAGTGGTTCCTCCACACTATAAGACTAACCCACATCCTTGCATCCAATAACAGCTCTCCACGCCCGACGCCGTTAAGAGTCATGTGTGGAGTGTCTCGCAAAGCGAAATCCAAACAAGGAACCCCTCCACACATTAACACTTGACTTCTTCGGTCACGGAGTCCCGTTATTTCAGACATGCAACCGGGATAATCCTATCCCTAAACAACAAAAGGTGGTCTGAACTCCTATCTCTAACTAAGAGTCACACCACCCAGCGCTCGCACTATTTCTAAGTCCTTGCGCAAACCGGTACTGAGCTAAACCTTACAGCTCAACAATAATCCTGTGGGCCTTAAATTATATCTATAAAGTTGCCACATATACCAACCAAAATAAGGAAGCCTCTGCTCATTGAGGTTCCATCATTCCATAACAATAAAGGTGAACTCAACCTTTATCAAGGTGAGACACCAAAATAACAACCTGTTCCCTTCAGGAACCATAGACACGATAGACTTGCCATCATTAGCCTGTTATCGTTCCGATCAACCAATACATATATATACACCATAATACCATACTCGTATAGACATACAAAACGAGTATCCCAAACCATATATATATATATATATATATATATATATATATACAATATATAAACACTCGCCTCTATGGAGAATGAAGGAAAATAAAATTCCGCTATCGCGAAAAACACATAGGCATAAATGATATTATGTTATCGTGACCGCCATAACTCAAATTACACACACGAGTCCAGGGCTAACTAATACCGCGACTTTATCTAGCCACGCCAATTATACCTCCTAGATTGAGGTACAACTCATAACGACATCCTTCTCGTTCCGACTAAATCGTGGGGACTCACGGTTAAGACTATCCGTAAGATCCCTTTCAAACCCTCAATTTCAATGAGTAATCAGACTTTAGTACCACTCTCTACTACGGCGGTACTATGGTACCCATAACTACTATGCTTTAGTAGTCGTTGAGATAATCCTTAGCAAACACTGCAAAGGAAGTGACCTCTACCACGGTCCTCATTCCCGACCTTCTACCAGCTGCTCCATCTAATCCTCACCTCCTGCTACCATCCAAGCTCCGCACACGATTCTCAAACGAGCGCGCAAAATATTTCTATAATCTTATAATATGGCAGGAGAACGAAATCTCACAAGAGAAATCAACAATCCTATTCCTGAGGCTCTATAACAAATCGAGAGCAACGCTGAAAGCGTAGTACGTCCGCACAGATTCCTAAGGACACTAGAACCTGATGCTCTGATACCATCTGTGACAACCCGCCTAATAAGGTACCGGGCGATCACTCCAATATAAATTAAAACAGGAGTCTCATACGGATCATTCTTAGCATCACTGTCGAAAAATCCATTTAATTACTAATAACCTATCAGGCCGGTGTCAAAATTTTAACTTTACTACTCTTTTTAACGATAATAAATCAAACATCTACAATTTAATGCTTAAATGAAACTGAAATGAAATAAAATAACCGAACACTCGGTCAAAATTATACAACCATATCGAATGCTGTACCGAAAGAATAAATAAATGCAGTTGAGCCATTGGCTCGAATGTTTATACAGTACCTCCTATCTAGAGTACAACGATGGAAGCGGCTATCAAAAACCTGCACGCATCCACAGCTACTGTAGCTGACGTCTGACTCGAAAGAATTTCCATCCAGGCGTCCCTGTGTCTGGACACCTATATATATATATATAATATATAGAAAGAAAGGAGAGTAGATAGACGGGTCAGAGCCCGAATTTTTGAAAATATTTTGCAAGTGCATAAATGCCTTATTATTTTGAAAAAGGTTTTATCTCATATTTAAGTTTGGTATCGCACTCCCATGAGATACCCCTCACCTCTCCGCTAATAGTGCACTCCTAGAGCATCCCTCTAAACATCCTAGTCAAGCTACCCTGCTAGACTAGTCTATCACCCAACCACTATCAACCCTAGATAGTCCAAGCAATGTACTAAGGGCTAAACTTCACCCCAGTCTCAATGCTATGCCATGTTCGTGCGTGGGGTGTCTCGCAAAGCGAAATCCAAACAAGGAACCCCCCCGATACACTACTACGCGGCACGGTCGATCGTCGAGATCCGCCAATCCCTCAATACAGAATATATATATATATATTTATATATATTTACATCATATAATAAATATCAATATAAGAGCACTAAGGATGAAACTTCTCCCTAGTCTCAACACATTGCCATATTCGTGCGTGGGGTGTCTCGCAAAGCGAAATCCAAACAAGGAACCCCCCCGATACACTACTATACGGCAAGGTTGATTATCGGGATCCATTAGACCCTCGGTACTCGATTCATCCATATGTATATAATCATATTTTACCATAACCATCCGGATCTATCTCCCGGACTGAGGATTCATATATCAAGTATTTATCAATACTTTTCATTTTTCTCAAAATTTCCCATTTCCCTTTTTATACTCAGGAAATGTAAATATAAAAGCCAATTCATTATCATGAATTGCTTTAACAAATCATATACCTTTTAAAAGCCAATTTTATTATTATAAAAATGCTTTTCCTTTATATGTCATCCCATTTCCCTTTTTATACTCAGGAAATGTACCCAAAGCCATTTCCATTATCATGAAAATGCTTTGATCAAATCATGCTTCCACATCCCTTCTTCCATCCGGGAGTGTTACCGAAGCCAAACCTTTATCCCATTTCCCTTTTTATACTCAGGAAATGTAAATTAAAGCCAATCCATTATCATGAATTGCTTTAATAAATCTAAGACCACCCCTCCGGGTTTCCCCACTGGACGTGCCCCTAAATGTCTATCATCTTCCAGGGCCTATCTATACAAGACAACTTGGGAACCTACCAACGATGGGAAGCGGCCATATTGCCTGCGGGAAAGTCAGGACCACACCCAGAATCCCTTAAACAGCGCAGAAAAACAAATAACCGCCCATATGGCCTAAGGACTATATCCAACCTGCTCAATAGCCAGGAAGGCTTCACCACAACGCGCGCAACTTCCCTTATGATAGCGATTTAGGGAGGTGTGCAACCATAATTTAGCAATTATGAAAATCATTTGTCTTTTTCCCATTTTGAAAATATTCATCTATATATTTTCAAAATCATTTATATCATATCATATATACTTAATCACATAGTATATATATATATATATATATACCATATATTCCTCCCTGAATATATAAAAATGGCCATATTTTCCAGACCATCTATCGATGAACAATAATCCCAAAGATTCTCTCAAAGAATCATAATCATGCAATCATATGTGCATGATACTAAACCCAAAATATTTTCTTACTTTAACAAGTAATATGTACCAAAATCTCATCTATGGATTCATATGGATATCTCCAATTATGCTAATTCACTCTAAGTGAATATACACATATATAAACTCCCAATTCCTCAAGTCCTTTAGGACATAACCCTCCATAATCTCAAATTTGGAAGGACCTTAAACATTAAACTCAAAAAGGAGAAATAATCATAATCTCCAAAATCTTGGGCTGAAAACAGGGCACCGGTCGACCGGTCCTAGACCGCCGGTCGACCGCGGGTTGCAAATAAGCCTACGAAACAAGGCAGTAAGCTCTTTCTTCTTGACGCGGTCGACCGGCCATAGGGGCGCGGTCGACCGGTCACACCAGGTCCTCAAAACTTTAATTCCTCAAATCCTTAATCCAGCAACCCAAATTCATTTTCGGGGTTTCTAAACTACCCCAAAAATTATCCCGAACATCTACGGCATTAATTCTAGCCGTAATTTTTCCAATTCCCGATTTGATTTCCGAGTTGATGATTTCAACCCGGAGCTGTCATGCCCTGGACAACCCTATGAGGGTACAACAGTACGAGGCCCAAACTAGGCCAAGATCGCTGCCAGCAGGAACTTTGCCCTCAGCATCACATCATAGGCCGAGGATGACATCATCACAGCGCGTGATCTAGGGGACGCGTGGAATAGTGCGCGTGGGACTCCTATGGCACGTGGACAAGACCGTTATAACAATATCACCCCCTCACGTGAGGGAATATTATGTCATCATTAATCACAGGTGGCACCTCCAAGTGTCAGCAGGGGATTGGCTAGATCATAACTCACATGCACCATGCATGCTTGGGGGGTACACTACTCCCCCCAAGACCTATATATACTTGTCACCTACAACCCTGCAAAAGGATCGATAATTGTAAGCCTAGCTAAAACTCCGCTTGTACACACAGTAGAGAGAGAGTGAATTTATGTGCATTGTGTCCAAGGCCATTATTGCCCATACTTAGTGGATTACACACTTACCGTGGATGTAGGCCTAATTGGCTGAACCACTATACATCATTGTCTTATTCCGCTTATACTCATCCCCTTTTATACACTTACACACATATACATCTCTATGGATGCCATTGTTATTACTGTTTGAGCTCATCATCACTTATCTGGTGCTGCTTAATTTTAGCATCATGACACCCCCAAAATATCTCAATCGTTCCCATCAACATCAGAGAACTGTTAGGGCTAAATTTGATTGCAGTGACTAGGTTTTTGAAGGACGGAGAAAGAAGATGTCGCGACGAATGTTGATGAAAAGTCAATACTTGTTTTCATTGATGAAGAGGATGAATAGGCCATGAGGTGAGGCAACAATTTTGACGATGCATTCTGAGGAAATTGATGGGTTCAACTAAATGTAATAGAATTGGGAGAAATTTGAGAATAAAAAAGGGACATATACCAAATAGTCCCACGAACTTTTTTTAATACACGTTTACTCCAAGCCTTTTTATTTTGTATCAAAAACTCCTTCACCATTCCAAAAAGGCTTTACCATGCCGCTGGCGCGGACCTTTAAAGATAAGAGAATAAAGGATTTTTTGGTACAAAATAAAAGAGTTGGACTAAGTGTGTATTAAAAAATATTTGAGGGACTTTTTGGTATTTGATCCATAAAAAAATTGAAAAAATTGAAAAAATTCTCAAATTAGTATTTTGTAGTTGAATGTTTATTTTTGTATTTGTATTTATATATTTTGACTTAGGATTTGTAATTTGGGGAAGAGGGTGCATGTTTGGTAGCTAGGTTGGATTTTAAAGCATTTGTATTTTGGTCAGACATGTTCTTCAGGGTTATATATCATTAGACATTATGAGTTTTCTAATGTGGTTATTTGTATATTAAAAAATTTGAAGTTAATTTAAATGAAATGGAAGACTCGGTGAAACTCAAATATCTCTATAATATTCTAAAATGCTACACAATTATTTAAGATCAAGTATAGTCCACGTGTCACTGTTTTAATATCCCTTTTTAAATAACTTTCTTTTTCCTCTCTATCTTTATTAAGAATATCAATCAGCTAAACCCTCCCACTTCTTTCAGCCTTATGTGCCTCTTTTTGTGCATATTCTTTCATTCCTTTATGCCTAAAGTACCACTATAAAGATTCCTCCACATTGTCATCTCTCAAACTCACACATTGTGAAAACCATCAAAATCCATATTCATTCACCATTAAATCCACCAAATACATACACAATCCGGATCATCTCACCGACTAGATAATACATAACATAAGCTCTGATGATTTGGTTCCATAAAATGACTTTTTTTTTAGTTGTGGGATTGTTTTGAATACTCGGTCAGTGAGTTTTAGTTGGTTGCATTTGAGGTAAAAAATGGTAAGTTTGTCCAATACATTGGCAGTAATATAATTGTTAATTATTACGATGTGCTGATTGTAATACCCTGTATTTCTGCGAATTTATAATGTATTCAATTCGAAAATTAATTAGGAGAAATACATTTTAATTAAATTATACGAGTGACGTAATTTAATGTGATTAAATAATTAATGTAATTATTAAATATTAATCTAGAGATGGATACTGATTAATATTATGAAATGAAATTTACTAAGTGTGAAGAGTAAATAATTGATGATTATTGATTTACGTCATAGCGAGTGATATGAGCGTATTTGATTTTATATCAACCGGGAGTCGCGTGTAGACTCAATTAGGATTGAGATAGGAAATATATTTTTGAGTGACTCGAATGATGATTTTGAGGTCATGGATGGTTCCGAAAGGGTCAAAATAATTGAAATAGTATACCGGGGGGTATAGTTTGGGTTCCGGGTTAATTTTAAACCAAATCAGCACCTTTTAAGGACATTATAGTCATGTGGCAAAAGGAGATTTAGAGACCTACGAAATTTACAACCCTATATCAGATGTTGAGAGGCATAATCTAGGGTTATAAACAAAAAAAAAACTAAGGGAGGCCATTAAAGAAGGAGGAAAGACCATTCTCAAAGCTTAAGCAGGTGTTCTTGAAGAATTGGACCTTGTTCTTGCATCCAAATCATCTAAGGAGTGAATATTGGAAGATAAGAACAACAATCCATCATCACCACCACAAAATCGTATCACACCTGTTAAGGTAAGTGTCTATTTCAAATTGGTATGAAGTTATAATACCCATCCACTACACCAAAAACAACAATTTGGCACACCTTGATATTAAAAATTTGGCACACTTTAAAATTGTGCCAAATTCTGGCACGGTTTAATGATAATTTGGCACACTTTAAAACAGTGCCAAATTTTGGCACTGTTTAAAAGTGTGCCAAAATTGAGCACACTTAATAATATCCTAAATAAAATACTAACCGCTCCTTCCTCTCTCTCATTTTCACAGGTACTGCTCTTTACTCACACAGGTCGGCTCCCTCTCTCTCTCGCTCTCATTTTCATATGATTATTTGGATTTTTACATACTCCTATTAACACGATTCTCTGATGTTTCTTTAGATCACAATATTTTTTTTTCTAAACTATTAAACATTATATCAGATCGGGAGTTAAATAGATCGTTGGCCGGAGATACAACCAGACTGATTTACCTCTTTTGGCTGGAATAACATCAAACGTTCATACCAGTTCTTGAAGATTTGTTATTTTTCACTAATACCAGTTCTTGAGAACATTTTTTTGCACTGATTGGTTCGGCATACACACAAAATTGATCTCGTATAAAACTAGTTGCTACGATCTTGTTAAGCGGAGGCAACTGGATTCTCAGTAAGGAAGTCTATGTTTGCTTTTGTAGTTTAGTATGAATTTTTATTTTTGAAATTTATTGGATCTGTGAATTGAATTTTTTAGATAATAAGTGTGTGTGTGTGTGTATGTCAGACTTGTGATTATGAAATTTAGGGGAAGATGTGTGTGTGTGTGTGTGTGTGTGTGTGTGTGTGTGACTTGTGATTACAGATTTTAGGGATGAACATGGGTGTGTGTGCGTCAGTTGTGATTATGTGTGTGTGAGAGTGAGATTTTTATCATAAAAGTTAATCATTTGTTTGCCTAGTATGCTTGTCACTTGTGATTCCAATGTTAAGAGGAAATATTTAAGCATCTGAAACATTTGTTATGCGTAGGGACAACGTGTAGCTTGAGATTAAAAATTTAAGGCAAAGTGTGTGCTTGAATTAGGGATAAGCAGTTGTCGTGCATGTACTTGGGCATGTGCGTGATTACAAAATGTGAAAAAGTGTGCATGTTTATGTGTGTGAGGGCATTTGTGATTATAAAATGTAGGGATAAATATTTTTCGTGCATGAGCATGTATGATCTTGTGTATAAAACAAGATCACGACATTTTTTTTCCGGCTCAATCTTCAATCTAGTTAATCTATACCAATTCTTGAAGTTTTTCTTCTACTTCGAAAATATATGTTGTTGATATATATATATATACTGATTCATCTTGTTGATTTGATATATACTAGTTAAAATATGATTTTGGTATTACTGTCACGCAGTTCTAATATTGTTTTTTGCTCAGATCTTATACAAAAAATTCTATTCTGATCTGGTAATTTCTTTTGATTTCGTTCCCTCTTGTTAATTTACTGATTGAACCGAACTAGATATGCCACACTCTCATTCTCTCTTAGTAATCACAATCGATGCGTGTTCTGCCCAATTCTTCAGCTAAACCCTAGGTACTCTTTTATACCTCAAACCTATGTTTAATACGTCTCTCTCTCTCTCTCTCTCTCTCTCTCTCTCTCTATATATATATATATATATATATATATATATATATATATATATATATATATATATATATATATATATATATATACATTTTGAGTTATCTTCTTTAATTTATGTTGTTTATGTGTAAAATCTTCATTTAAATATATGCATGTGTATAGATATATACATATATGGTTTTAATCTCTGTGCATGTGTGTGTATATATGACAATCTTTGTGCAAAATTTACGCTCTTTTATGGCTCATTAACTCGAGTTTAATGTTTATATATATGTACATTTTGAGTTATCTTCTTTAGCACTTTATATCGTATTCTTTAACATTTTATAGACAACATGCATACAACGATTGGTATTCAACACTTTATATTGTCTTCTTAACATTATTTCCTATAATTTTCCTTGGAGTATTTGATCAGGACTTATCCGCACAACTTTGTCTCAAGGTCGATTTCGAGAATAACTCTCCCCCTTCTCATTTCCAAATCAATAAAAGTGTTCACCATAAAATGAAAAGTAAATGCTTTGTGTAGTATTGGTTGTTAACTGCCACCTTGTGATATATATATATATATATATATATATATATACACTTGCGTTACCGTTATTTCAGTCTTAGTTTAATATTTACTATATATGTGATTGTAGGAAGTTAGTACTCCATCCAAAAGGAAGAAAGAATAAAAATGGTAGAGAACACATTTCTGTCTACTTAGCTATGGTGGAGGTAAACTCACTCCCACTCGGTTGGGAGGTCTATGCTATTTTTAGTTTGTTCCTGCTTGATCAGAACAAAGCCAACTACTTGACACTTGAAGGTATTATCTTCATAACTAGGATTTTATACTTATATTGAGGACTAGATATATTGCACTTATGTCTCGAATTAATCTCCAACTCTTATAACTATTCACCTTTTACTACATTCAGAACAAAAAAACATCGAGCGTATTTAACGGTTTTGGTATCGCCAAAACCAAGGAACGGTTTTGTTCTAAGATAAACCATTTTAAGAAATCAATAGGATGGTTAAACTATTAATCTATTCCCATTTGATTCTACTTTGGCTTAGGAAAAGTTAGGTAGAAAAGTTTATGTAGGAAATTATTAATCTATCCTATATTATTCTGGTTAATTATTTGAAGGTCAAATTTTATGTAGGAAAGTTTTAAATTTACCCTCAAGGTTTACATAGCTCTATTGTTGACATTCAATTGACCGCGTAGTCACAGGTCACCTGGTTTGATAATATGACGATACTTTGAAAATATCTAGATTAGGCTTAAAAACAAGTCGTTTGAGGGTGAAAACTCAAACCATCGCCCAAACGGTCCCGTAAGAGGCACAAAGACCTCGCACAGGACCAATGTAACTTGTAGGGACGGTCGCGTAGTCGCGGGTCTCCCAGTTTGAGAATATGACAATAATTTGAAAATATGTAGATTAGGCTTAAAAATAAGTCATTAAAGGGAGAATAGCCAAACCAGCCCCCAAACGACCCCGTAAGAGGCACGAACACCTCACTCGGGACCAATGTAACTTGTAGGACTGACCGCGTAGTTGCGGGTCTCCCGATTTGAGAATATAATGATAATTTGACAATTTTAAGATTAGGATTAAAAACAAGTCGTCAAATAGTGAAAAGCCAAACCAATCCCCAAACGGCCCCATAAGAGGCACGAACACCTCGCACGGGACCAATGTAACTTGTAGGAACTAACCGCGTAATCGCAGATCTCCCGATTTGAGAATAAGACGATAATTTGAAAATATCTAGATTGGGCTTAAAAACAAGTCATTTGAGGGTGAAAACCAAAATCAACCCCCAAACAACCCCGTAAGAGGCACGAACAGCTCGCACGGGACAAATGTAACTTGTAGAAATTGAAAGCGTAATCACGGGTCTCCCGATTTGAGAATATGATGATAATTTGAAAATATATAGATTAGTCTTAAAAACAAATCTTTTGAGGGTGAAAACCCAAACCAGCCCCACAAACGGCCCCTAAGAGGCATAGACACCTCGCACGTGACCAATGTAACTTGTAGAAACTGAACGTGTAGTCGTGGGTATCCCGTTTTGAGAATATGACGATACTTTTTTTAAATATCTAGATTAGTCTTAAAAACAAGCCGTTTAAGGATGAAAACCCAAGCCAGCCCCCAAATGGCCCCATAAGAGGCACGAACACCTCGCACTGGACCAATGTAACTTGTAAGAACTGACTGCGTAGCCATGGGTCTCCCGGTTTGAGAATATGACTATAACTTGAAAATATCTAGATTAGGCTTTAAAAGAAGCCGTTAAAGGGTGAAAACTCAAACCAGCTCCCAAAACGGCCACGTAAGAGGTATGAACAACTCGCACGGGATCAATGTAACTTATAGGAATTGACCGCATAGTCACGGGTCTCCTGGTTTGAGAACAAACGATAATTTGATAATATCTAGATTAGGCTTAAAAACCATCCTTTTGAGGGTGAAATCCTAAACCATCCCCCAAACGGTCCCGTAAAAGGCACGAACACCTCGCAAGGGACAAATGTAACTTGTAGGAACTGACCGCCTAGTCGCGAGTCTCCCGATTGGAGAATATGACGATAATTTAAAAATATCTATATTAGGCTTAAAAACAAGCCGTTTGAGGGTGAAAACCTAAACCAACCTCCAAACGGCCCTACAAGAGGCACGAACACCTCGTACGGGACCAATGTAACTTGTAGGAATTGATCGCCAAGTCATGGGTCTCCCGATTTGAGAATATAACGATAATTTAAAAATATCTAGATTAGGCTTAAAAAAAGTCATTTGGGGGTGAAAACCCAAACCAGTCCCCAAACGACCTCATAAGAGGCATGAAGACCTCGCACAGGACCAACGTAACTAGTAGAAACTGACCGCGTAGTCGTGGGTCTCCCGGTTTGAGAATATGATGATAATTTCAAAATATCTAGATTAGGCTTAAAAATAAATCGTCAAAGGGTAAAAACCCAAACCAGTCCCCAAACGGTCCCATAAGAGGTAGGAATACCTCTCACGGGACCAATGTTACTTGTAGATTTAATCGTGTAGTCGTGGTTCTTCCGACTTGAGAATATGACAATAACTTGAAATGTCTATATTAGGCTTAAAAACAAGCAGTTAAAGGGTGAAAATGCAAACCAACCCCCAAACGGCCCCGTAAGAGGCACGAACACCTCGCACGGGACCAATGTAACTGGTAGGAACTAACCTCGTAGTCGAAGAATATAAAGATAATTTAAAAATATCTAGATTAGGCTTAAAAACTAGCCATTTGAGGGTGAAAAGCCAAACCATCCCCCCCAAACATCCCTTAAGAGGCACGAACACCTCGCACAGGACCAATGTAACTTGTAGGAACTCATCGCGTAGTCGCGGGTCTCCCAGTTTGAGAATATGAAGATAATTTTAAAATATACAGAGTTGGCTTAAAAATAAGCCGTTTGAGGGTGAAAACCCAAACCATCCCCCAAACGGCCCCGTAAGAGGCACGAACACCTCGCATGGGACCAATGTAACTTATAGGAACTGGTCGCGTAGTCGCGGATCTCCTAGTTTGAGAATCTGATGATAATTTAAAAATATCTACATTAGGCATAAAAACAACCCGCAAAAGTGTGAAAACCGAAACCAGCCCCCAAACGGCCCCGTAAGAGGCACGAACCCCTCACACGGGACCAATGTAACTTGTAGGAACTGGTCGCGGGTCTCCCAGTTTGAGAATATGATGATAGTTTGAAAATATCTAGATTAGGCTTAAAAATAAGTCATTTGAGGGTGCAAACCCAAACGGCCCCGTAAGTGGCACGAACACCTCGCACGGGACCCATGTAACTTGAAGGGACTAATCGCGTAGTCACGGGTCTACCGATTTGAGAATATGATGATAATTTGAAAATATCTAAATTAGGCTTAAAAACAAGCCATTTGAGGATGAAAACTTAAACCAGCCCCTAAACGGCCTCGTAAGAGGCACGAACACCTCGCAGAGGACTAATGTAACATGTAGGAACTGACAACGTAGTCGTGGGTCTCCCGGTTTGATAATATGATGATAATTTGAAAATATCTAGGTTAGGCTTAAAAACAAGTCGTTAAAGGGTAAAAACTCAAACCAGCCCCCAAATGGACACGTAAGAGGTACGAACACCTCGCATGGGATTAATGTAACTTGTAGGAATTGACCGCGTAGTCCCGGGTCTCCTAGTTTGAGAATATGACAATAATTTGAAATTATCTAGATTAGACTTAAAAACAAGCCTTTTGAGGGTGGAATCCTAAATCGTCCCCCAAACGGACCCGTAAGAGGCAGGAACACCTCGCACGGGACCAATGTAACTTGTAGGAACTGACCGTGTAGTCGCGAATCTCCCGATTTGAGAATATGATGATAATTTGAAAATATTTAGATTAGGCTTAAAAATAAGTCGTTTGAGGGAAAAAACCTAAATCAGCCCCCAAACGGCCCCGTAAGAGGCACGAACACCTCGCACGGGACCAATGTAACCTGTAGGAATTAACCACGTATTCACGCGTCGCCCGGTTTGATAATATAACGATAATTTGAAAATATCTAGATTAGGTTTAAAAATAAGTCGTTTGAGCATGAAAACTCAAACAAGTCCCCAAACGGCCCCGTAAGAGGCACGGACACCTCGCACAGGACCATTGTAACTAGTAGGAACTGACCGCGTAGTTGTGGGTCTCTCAGTTTGAGAATATAACGATAATTTGAAAATATATGGATTAGGCTTAAAAATAAGCCGTCAAGGGGTGAAAACCCAAACCAACCCCCAAACGGTCCCACAAGAGATAGGAACACCTCGCACGGGACCAATGTAACTTGTAGGAATTGGCCGCGTAGTCGCGGGTCTCCCGGTTTGAGAATATGATGATAATTTGAAAATATCTAGATTAGGCTTAAAAACAAGTCGTCAAAGGGTGAAAATGCAAACCAGCCCCCAAATGGTCCCGTGAGGGACACGAACACCTCGCACGGGACCAATGTAACTTGTAAGAACTAACCGCATAGTCGGGGGTTTCCCGATTTGAGAATATGAAGATGATTTGAAAATATCTAGAGTAGGCTTAAAAATAAGTCGTTTAAGGGTGAAAACCCAAACCATCCCCCAAACGGCCCCTAAGAGGCACGAACACCTCGCACGGGACCAATGTAAGTTGTAAGAACTGATCGCCTAGTCGCGGGTCTCGAATATGATGATAATTTAAAAATATCTCGAGTAGGCTTAAAAATAAACCGTTTAAGGGTGAAAACCCAAACCATCCCCCAAACGGCCCGATAAGAAGCAAGAACACCTCACACGTGACCAATGTAACTTATAGGAACTTGTAGTGTAGTCCCGGATCTCCCGGTTTGATAATATGATGATAATTTAAAAATATTTATATTAGGCTTAAAAATAAGCCATTAAAGTGTGAAAACCCAAACCAACCCCCAAACGGCCCCGTAAGAGGCACGAATACCTCGCACGGGAGGAACTGACCGTGTAATCGCGGGTCTCCCGGTTTGAGAATATGACGATAGTTTGAAAATATCTAGATTTGGCTTAAAAACAAGTCGTTTGATGGTGAAAACCCAAACGGCCCCGTAAGTGGCACAAACACCTCGCACGGGACCAATGTAACTTGTAAGAATTGATCACGTAGTCACGGGTCTCCCGATTTGAGAGTATGATGATAATTTGAAAATATCTAGATTAGGCTTAAAAACAAGCCATTTGAGGGTGAAAACCCGAACCAGCCCCTAAACGGTCCCGTAAGAGGCACGAACATCTCGCACGGGACCAATGTCACTTGTGGGAACTGAATGCGTAGTCACAAGAATTTCGATTTCTGAATAGAATAATAATTTTAATTTGTATATGCAAATTTTCAGCTTGAATAAGTTTTTTTTTAAAATTACTCGGTTAGTAATATCATCTCCTTTTGTATCTTATTTTTTTGCTGGATAATATTTTGTCATTAGATTTTATCCGCGTGGAACACACGAAGTCAATGGTCTACAACAAGGGGATTATTTACTTAATGTCGTGAATATTCAGGATTCTATTTTTTTATGTTATGGCCTTCCAGGCTTTTGTAGTTTTATTGTTATCTTTTATGGTCGTGCGGGCTTTTATAATTTTATTGTTGTATTTTATGGTCGTGCGGGCTTTACGTTACGCAAGTATTATATTAGCAGGTTTTAGAATGTCCCCAAAATAAAGGAAACTCTGCCCAATTTTTTTGTTTGTGAACTATTATTACTTGTAATAGTTTGAAGTTTGTATATACATTAGTTTATTAACAACTTTTGAGATTCGCGATTTGTGAATTTTCTTATTTGAAAAAAATTAATTTTTTTATCCAAAAAATTTGGCACAGTTCAAAATCGTGCCAAAACTGTATCAATTTTTGGCCCGATTTTTAACTGGGCCAAAAGAGAATCAAAATGTACTCGATCTGGCACAGTTATAAAGTGTGCCAAAAGTGTGCCAGAAATAATAAATGTGGCATAGTTTTAAAGTGTGCAAGAAGTGTTCCTGTTTGATCAAATCTGACACACTTTTGAGCTGTACGAGAAAAAACTGGCTATTTTGGAACACCTGATTCTAACACAGCTCAAAACTATGCCAGATTTGATCTGGCACAGTTTTAAACCATACCAGATTGTTGTTTTTGGTATAGTGATGTGACTACGATTTAATTATATTGATTATTTTGATGATTCTTGGAAGAAAAGATTGATTTAAATGCATGTTTGGGTAGGAATTGCATGTAGAAAGGTTTGATATCTGTAGAGGATAATAAATTATAGATTATGTGTTATTGTAGAGGAACTAAATTTGGGCTTTGATGAATGACATAGGAAAAATATGAAAACCTAGGATTCTTGAGGATTAGAGATTAAATCCATTCTTGAATATTATTCGTAATGTTTTGATGCAAAAATTACGTCAGAAACTATCCTAATACATGTGAGAAGGATTTGGGACAATTGGTTTGGAGTTTGGTGGATAAACATGGAAGTTAGAGGTGTATTAATGGTGAAAAATGCATTTGCGAAACGAAGAACACGAGGTTCAGAGGTGCGAACCGGTTCGGTTCAGAAGGGCAAACCGGGTTGGTTCCCTAAAAAATGTAAATTCTCCCTTTTTACCTAGAACTCCTAAATTGTTATCTGGAAAACTTTTGGGAGATTGTTAGAATATAATGAGGGATCTTTATATTGTAGTAGGCCATGATAGAGTTATGGGAGTTTAGTCACATTGGGAGAATTAAGACGATGATTAAATGGGATTTAACGATAAAGTAATAAATTCGCGAGAATCAGAATGTAATTACGGGAACGCGTGAGTGAACTGATGGCATAAACCAGTACGGTAAGGAAGACTTAGATGCTGAATTCATAAAAGGGTAACTAGCTCCCTTAGGATAAAGAATTGATTTAGGGCGAAAAGTAACGCGTAGTTAGCACGCCAATTGTTGTTTTCTGTTCACCACCTTAATTCAAAAACATAAACTTAAGATTACACTAAAAAAGGGCGTATAGAAACCAAGTCTGGGTATCGAAAATCCACAAAGACGAGTTGCCAGAATATTAATTGTTTTAATAATTCTAAACTAAACCTTGTAAAAGGGTAATCCTAACAAAAAGTAAAAGATAATAAAGAGAAAATATTATTCTAGGCGAGTGTATTTAAACTATTATTAACAAAGCGAATAAAAACTATAGGTTGCGCTGGATATCCCTCGCCTCAAGTTAATTGGTATAAATGGTTATATGGGTTCACGAGTTATTAAGATTGCTTCTTGTTTGGACATTTAATTAAATCAAGAGCTATCATACCCCTAAATTCGCATAAAAGTCTAATAAGATCTTGGCGTCAACAAATACCCCCAAAATTGCGCACGCAAGGTCGTAAATATGGAGCATACATAATATACCCCGTTAAATCTCCTAGGCGTAATAACTAGGACAACTCAATCGAAATAAAGACGTTAAACTCCATCACCATAGCAAACCAACCAAACAACCGTAGGTGAGTTCAATCCAACACAACCAAGATTGAACTAG
Organism: Sambucus nigra; assembly: GCA_949130495.1. Lineage (NCBI taxonomy): Eukaryota > Viridiplantae > Streptophyta > Magnoliopsida > Dipsacales > Adoxaceae > Sambucus > Sambucus nigra. The sequence continues at coordinate 212,191,922 of OX422214.1, read as the reverse complement.
CCATTAAACATGGTAAACAACATAAATTAAACTAACTAATTAACTAAGCAACCAAAATTAGATTAACACTACAAATTAAAATAGGCTTGAAATAATAAATAAATCATGAAAAACTAGATTACAATGCTTAAAGTAAAGAAGGAAGACAATGAATAATAACAAGAAAACTTACATTAATGGTGGAACAAAACCAAGAAGAAAAATGGAGGAGGGTGATCTACACAACAAAACCCCCAAATATTACTCTAATCCGAACCTAAACTAAGAGAGAGAGAGAGAGAGAGAGAGAGAGAGAGAGAGGGGGGGGGGGGACACCTAGAGATATTATGTCGTCCCAACAAAATAAGCCAAATGGGATATTTAAACTACGTGGGAAAAGAGAACTAAAAGAAAAAGGAAAAGAAAAGAAATGGGGATACGTTCTCTTTTTAAAGAACAAAAGAAAAACAAAAATAAAATAGAAAAGGGAATAGGGAAGAGAAGTTGCAAAATACACTACCATTTACACGGGATCGGTCGACTGCGGCTTGGGCCAGTCGACCGCGTGAATAGGGGAAGGGCACACTGCCAAGGCTCAAAGGAAAAATGGGATTTACCAGTCGACCGGTCCTGATGCAATTCTCACACCACTTCTCAAAATCGAGATCTGCCATGGCCTTGTGATTTGGATCAACTACGAATATTCTGGGACCAATAATTGTGTATAAGACGAGACCCAAATGATTCTTGGCAGCCAAAACCGAAACCTCCAACAATGGACCAAAGTCCATAAATGGAGATGGTAAAACACCCACCATTGATGACCTTCCATGGTGTAAAGTCAAGACCCATTTCGTGAAATTGACCAAAGGCCAACGACCCAAATGCGTATGTGGTCAGAAATCATGCTCCAATTTCGAATCCAAGTGTTCAATTTCAGTGTGGCCGAAACTCGAGCCAAAATCCAAAATCTCCATTTGCAGAATGAAGTTTACAGCAAAAGTGAAAGAGAAAAGGACATGGAGGAAATTAAACAATTGTTAAAATATTAATAGAATATTAAATTAAATAACTTAAATTCTTCTCCAATTAAAGATCCGTGTTTTCTTCGTTCGAACTCTGATTCGAGCACCGTTTGCAGTCACGTGAAGCTTGACTCGAGAGATACAACTTCTATGAATTCTTGTGGGGGCGGGGGGAATTCCAAATTTTGAATTACCGAAATGCCCCTGAACGTGCGAACTTTGACGAAACTTTACCAAAATGCATCCAAACTCCACACAGCACTTTATTATCTATAAACCATCAATAATACCTCAAATAATATGTTAGCATATAAAATGGAGGTTGTCTAATTAACATGCATAAATATAGACAATAAAGTACACAAGGGGGCTAAAATGCATAAGTTCGAGGGTAATTAAATCCATGATTGGATATGAATCATACCCCTAACTTACACATTGTTAGTCCCTAGTAATGAAATTCAACGCAAGAAGAAAAATAAGAAAATCACAAAGCCAAAGATATATACAAAATCGATAAAAGGGATAAGGCCACTTTCGCGGGCGAACGATTGCATTTAGCGTATGCAATAAACCGTTAAACCCCTAGGTTATCCTAGTGGACGGATGTCGTCTCGTGAGAATTTTCAGGGATGAAACCCAAAAACATCATATGGTTTCGTCAAAATAATGCCCAATCACATGCGACACACCCAAAAATAGCGAAAAAGATTACATACACATTATTAACAAAGTGAACTAATTCACACAACAGTCCGTAATATTAACATTATAAAATGAACTTCGTTGAATTGAAATCTTAAAATGTGGGAGGGGAACGATCACATGAAAAGTATGATTTTGAAAAATCTTAAATATGATAATAAGCATTAAAGCATGATAATAAGCATTAAACTATGAATGAGGAGGTAATAAGCATTAAAATATGATAATAATCTTTAAAGCATGATAAAAGTATGATAATAAGTATTAAAGCATGCATGTAAGTCAATGCTCACCGATCATTACACTCAACAAATGAAATCACTATGAATGAGGAGGTAATACATGGGACATGCAGGCATAAGGAGTAAATATAAATGGAAACTGGGTCGCGCACATGTCACAAATGAAGAACTCTATATATAAAATCAAAACTTATAATCTCAATAAAAAAAATACCGCTCATTAAAGGACGCAAAATTTATTTTCACAAATTATCAAAACTATTTCAATTTCTAAATTAAATTCACCCTAGGATCACATAGGACTTTATAGGGTTGTAATGTAGGTTTGGGGTTAAGGTTATGAAATGAAAGAATGTATGTAGAGATTCAATGTGTTTGGAGGTGAAAACTCGGGATATTGGAAAATTGCAGGCAATTTCAAAATTGGAAAATGATTTCCATACAAGCATTAAATATGACTATCGTGAGAGTAATTAAAGTTTATTTAACACTATACACAACATATACAAACTTCTCTTTCTTTTCTTTTCTTCTTTTTCTCATATTTTTCTTTTGTTTTCTTTTATTTTCTTCTTTCTCTTTTCTTCTCTTTTTCACTTCTTTCTTTTATTTACTTATCTCACTCTCGCATGCCTAACTTGCAACCACAAAACGCTAACATCATTCAATCCCAAGTAACATTCCAAATAAGGTATATAAGGTGATATATATGGTATAAAACTCCAAGTTGGAGTTGGTTATGGTATTTTGGAGTTATGAAATGAAAAGGCTATATTTAGGCTCAAAGGGGTTAATGAGGGAAAACATATAAAGTGAGGTCAAGGTCAATATGGGTGATATAATAAATATGGGCTACAATCATTTCCTAAAGTTTACACAATTCTCGAGTCAAAATAACCTTTGAAAATTATGCTCAAGTAATACATTTTAAGAATGAACTCAATTAATGAACGATCAAATGAAAGAATATAGAGATTACCGATGAATTCAACGTTTTCAAAGAGGAAAGAATAGTTTATACACTCATAAATGATGAAATGTACAAAGCTTACTCTATGTAAGTATATACAATGCAACAAAAGATTATCGAGTTATAAAAATCTTAAACCAAATCCATAGAACAAGAAAAGTGCATGTGTTCATGGGATAACGTTTAATTTATGAAGTTATTCATAATATCAATGATTGAGGACTAAAGTCTAATAACTTCGAAATCGAGAACATGCACCATTGAGTTGTCTATTGGAACGAGCAATTATTAAAATTTATCGTCGTAAATAAAGGCAAAATGCCCAAAAAGAAGAAAAAAAGAAAGAAAATCTTTTTGAAAATTTTAAATTTTCACAAGAAAACCATGCTTGGAAATAATAATCAAATCAAAGAAACTACCAATGGATGGTCAAAATATCCCATACCCCCTAACTTAAAACCTGACATTGTCCTAAATGTAAATTAAGAACTAAGTTAAAAAGAGGAAAATAGCGATATTACCCAAAATGGAGCGATCTCGAGAAAGTACAAGTCCAATAATTCTACAAAGCATGTTACTACCAGGAATAAAAAAAGAAAGAAAGAAACTTTAACTAATTACACTAGACTATAAGTAAAAAGGAAAATAAGAAAATAAAACAAAACTAACTATTTACAACCTACCGTTTTAACTTCTACCTAAATATACAATAGAAGTTGAAATTTGTTAGGGTCCACCCAAAAAAATATTTGACTTTGGAGGATAACAGGTGTACCCTCACTTGAAAGCATGCCTCCCGAAAATAGGAATTTCGTTTGAACAATTGAAGACATGTGTAAGGCGGAAGAAATGAACCATCCCCAATTAAAATTTTTGGAGGGAGGATGGTAGATTTGGATAAAACGTGTGACAAATACACATGGGGACCAAGAAAAATAGAATTATCTTCCAAATATTTTGAAGTTGGAATGGGAGGTGGCACACATGAGGGTAAAGATACCTTTATGGAAGGCGACTCGAGAGAGTACTCCTCATCGGTGAAAAGGTTTGAAACTATAAAGTTTGGAACCGATTCATTAAGTACTAGAATCAGTGTGACAGAATAGAATAAAGATGGGGAGGAAATAAATTCAATCTCAGGAGATGAGTTGTCATCGCTTAAAGATTGAATTTCAAAGGAGAAAGGATTATTTTCAATGAAACTTTCTTCTTTGGGGGGAAAAGAAGAAATCATTTCATTGCAAATGTATACTATATCCATTTCATCCTCACTTTCATTCTCTACTATACTATGGGCCAAGTTAAGAATGGTTTGTTCCAAACTGGGCACAAAGTCCTCATTTAGTTCAAAACATTCCTCGACTTCAAAGGTCTCGAAAGAAAAATCTTCATCGGATTCAAATAATAAATCCAAATCATGCTCCCAACAACGTTTTCTTCTCGATAACGATTTTAAAGTTTTTCATTTTCAAGCATATGCAAGCCCTCATCGAAAGTCATAGGCCGAGGTGCGGATTCTTAATAATGAAAAGTTAGGAAATTATCCTTGGAACAACTATCAAAATCTTTATTATAAGAATTTTGAAAGTGATTTCAATTTGTTTCAAATTTCTTATCATAAGGATCTTGAGGCCCAGCATCAAAATAATTATTCCAAAAATTTGCATAACCCATAATTTGACTTTCGTAATACTCACCCAAAGTCATTTTAGAATTTGTAATTTTTTAGGCCTTTAAGTATTTAACAAAAGTCATAGGGGTAGGGGGATTTTGAGAATTATCACTACGATAATCAAAATAATTGAAATAAGACATGCTTACCCCAACAATAGTTCAAGATAGAAAAATCCACAAAATAATGTGCGGGCAAAAAAAATTCGAGCATTTCTTGGCCCTCAAATGTAGAAGCCCTGCAAAAATTGTTAACAAAAAATACAAATAGATAAAAAAAAATACTACGAAATACTAAATCAAATAAATTCTAAAACAACAAGTCCTCGGAAATGGTGCCATTTTGATTGAGGGCGAAAAGTAGAGGTCTTAATGAAACTTGCACTCCACTTCTAAAAATTGAGATCTTCCATGGCCCTATGATTTGGATCAGCTACGAATATTTCGAGACCAACGATTGTGTATAAGCCAAGACCCAAACGATTATTGGAAGCCAAAATCGAGACCTCCAATAATGGACCAAAGTCCATAAATGGAGATGGTAAAACACCCACCATTGATGAACTTCCATGGTGTAAAGTCAAGACCCATTTCGTGAAATTAACCAAAGGACAACGACCCATATGCGTGTGTGGTCAAAAATCATGCTCCAATTTTGGATCCAAGTCTTTGTTTGAGTGTGGCCAGAACCCGAGCCAAAATCCAAACTCGTCATTTGCTGAATGAAGTTTGCTGCAAAAGTGAAAGAGAAAAGGATATGGAGGGAATTAAACAAATTGTTAATATATTAATCGAATATTAAATTAAATAACTTATAATTCTTCTCTGATTAAAGATCTGTGTTTTCTTCTTTCGAACTCCGATTCGAGCACCGTTTATAGCCACTTGAAGCTTTACCCGAGAGCTACAACTTTTGTGGATGCTTTGGGAAATGTGAAATTATCGAAATGCCCCTGAACGTGCGAACTTCGACAAAACTTTATCGGAACGCATCCAAACTCCACACATAGCACTTTAATACCTAAAAACACTCAATAATACCTCAAATAACATGTTAGCATATAAAAAGGAAGTTGTATGATTAACGAGCATAATTAAAGACATTAAAGTACCCAAGGGGGCTAAAATGCATAAGTTCGAGGGTAATTAAATACATGATTCGATACGAATCAAGAACAATACTCTATTAAATGAGATAATGAGAATAATCGTAAAATGAAAGTACGGTGAGTATTCGAGTGATATATATTATGTACGAATGTTGATGATTAGGTTGTGTGTCTACCTACTCATTATATATATGTAGGTTGTGTGTGTACCTATATGATTGATTATTATGGTTAGCATACCTACGCTTCTTGCTATCACGGAGGTTCTCGCGCAGTGGGTGATCCCACTTTGTCGATTCCAGGGAGGCTAGGATTTGCGCTCCAGGAGATAGAACTTAGGGCGGCTCACTATGAGTTGTGTATTAGTGAGAGTGACAGTTCATTTGGGTACATTAGGTATGTTCGTAGCCCAAAGGCTTAGAACTATATTCATCTCCGTTATTTGTGATTTGATTTTTGGTTTGAAGCAGTATACCGAACCAATGGTCTTAATGTAGTGAGTGATACATGACCTTGATAGCAGAGTATGCCTTTTATTAATGGTTGTCATTATAAGAGATGCCGTAATGGTATATATTAGTGTGTAAAATATGTACAAATGAGAATATACTACTTGTGTGTGAAAGTAGATGTGGTATCCTAAAAGTAAATTAAGTAGAGAAACGTAATTAATTGAGAAAGTGAAAACATGTAGGAAGGTTATTTCCCTTATGCTCATGATGGTCATTCGAGAGACACTATTACTAGATGTATATCAATAAGAAGAATATATATATGTGTGTGTGTGTGTGTGTGTGTGTGTGTGTGTGTGTGTGTGTGTGTGTGTGTGTGTGTGTTTGTGTGTGTGTGTGTGTGTGTGATAGTAGAAAGTTAGATAGTGTATATATAAAAGAATGAATTAAGTTGTGAAACTTAATTAATTGAATAAAAGAGAAGATAAATGAAATGATAATTTCAATGCTTAACATACGAGAAATGTTACTTCGATTAGTGTACTGTATGAGCGGTATGGAGACTTATAGATGTTAATAGTCCAGGTTGATACTTATGTCTAGTTAGCTTGGGTAGTATAGTTGGGTGGGTTAAGTAAAGAACATCAGGTGTGAGAAATCGTTGAGGGGTGAGGATACTCAAGAGAGTGTACGTAACATGTGTAATCAATAACCGATTATGAATTGTGATAAACTCTTGCGAAATATTTTCAAAATGTTTTGAGTACTAAATATTGCTATAAAAATATTTTCAAAACCCTTTAGGTGTCCAGCCACAGGGATGCCATACTTGATATTCTACTTCAGGGATATGCAGCTACGGAACAGGTGGATGCTTGCATATTTTTGGATTAAACGCATATATTCTTCATCCCTAGGGTAGGAATCTTTTTTGGTTACAGTTTTAGTTGGGCGTGTTGCCCTTTTCGATTTGTTATCTCAGTTCAGGATTGTATTGGATTCTGTTTTATTATTGGATTAATATTTAGTTGTGATATTTGAAGTCAATGGTTTATTCGGCATGATTTTTAATTAATTCATTTTTTGTGAGTTGGTTTAGATATTTCATGTGGTGAATGATTTATTTAGTTTTTTGCTTGGTTGTTTATTTGTCTAATGATAGATAAAATTTGACACCGGCTTTTGGAATACTAGGTGGTTAGTTAAGTTTTAAAAAGGTTTTCGATAGTGATGTTAAGAATGAACTATATGTAAATCCAGTTTTAATTTAATAAAGACTTGATCACCGGGTATTAATTAGGCGAGGTGTCACAGATGGTATCATAACATAAGGTTCTTGAGTCCTTAGGATCTGTGTGGCTTTTCACATTTCAGTTTATCTTTCTTTGATGTAGAGCCTTATGATAGGATTATTGTTTTCCTCTACGTTTGCGACTTACGTTCTCCTTCTATTAAGAATAGTTGATGTGATTCATATACGAGTTCGGTTGACGACCAACGAGGGTCGTTAGAAGGATTACAGGAGGAGAGGAGAGGCAAAAGATAGAGAGTATTCTAATAACGGTGATTGCGATAGAAGTCACCATGATTATTATTAAAATAAGTGACGATAAGATAATCAAGTGGGGATAGTAATTCCCGAAACACCATCGTAGAAATTGGTTACACAACTTCAGACTCACCCATCGTTGTAGGCAAAGGGTGAGTCGTGGGGACTCCTTCGAAGAGTCACCTATAATATTTAGGAAAATAAAAGAAGTGTGATGAACTTATGGATAGAACTAATCCAAAGGAAAAAGTTCAAGGTGGAGTGTAACGACACCATGACTAAATTTAGGGCTAAATTCTTACTTATGGGAGTAGCATAGTGGTGATAGGAGTGAGTCGCCCAAACAAGGAAGTGGATATAGGATTAATTGAACAACGTGTGAAATTCAATTATAAGGTCTTACATCTGATGTTTTGACGGCGATACGATTGGAGTTTCGATATTCATCACAAGGAAGGAAGAAAAAGACCGATCTTAAGAGAGAAGATGACTTTCTTAGCAAACTTTGTAACCGACGAAGGGGGTATGAAGAGTGATGAAAAGGGTTTGTGAGATGATAATGGTCTCGTGTGTGGATACACAAATATGGATGTGAAGTCCGAATAGGATGACTAGTGTTGATGTCACTAAGGTCATACATTTATATATTTACATCAGCGATTCCCGAAGTAGGGATCCAAGTGAGTAAACGATGATTGTGAAGCATTATATAAGGGTATACCTAATAGGGGTCCATTACAATGAATAAGAGTAATATAATTCCTACCAGGATATGGTGAAGTTTGGAAGGGCCGTCAATGCCAGCAACGAGTCCCATAGGGCCAATGGAGCTAAAGCGACAAATGAGGTAGCAATCAGGGTCAAGGCTATTAGGTCTGCTAAAAGGACAACCCCTACATGTCCAATGGGGACAGTGAGAGTGGAACGGAATAGGGAAGTGTCTCATGTGTAAGGAGTGAGAACACATGTGTGAATCTTGTCCACAATGAGTTGGGGACATGAGCAAGAGGCCGAGAAAGGGCAACAATCATAAGAAAAAATTTAGCTTTCCGTTGGGACGAGAGTGCTATGTCTAAGAACCGCTTGAACTACCATAGTAATTGGCAATTGAGGATATGAACATTATTAAAGGGTGGATGGATTCTATTTTGTATGACACGAGCATGTCACAGTGGTTTGTTAGAACTAAATTCGCATTTGAAACGAGTTTAGTGGAAGTATCGTTAATAGTACTATAGTTGTACATAATTACCATTGGGTAACGGGGCTCTATTTAGTTCCATCTGTAGGGGAGCAGAGGTGGTCACAAAGAGAATGTTTACATTATGTGGTTATTTACATTATGTGATGAGTTTGCTCCTTATGAGGGTTATGGGAGGAGAGTATACTATGGTCTTGTATGTGGATACCGAGGGTTTGAACCATAGTAGACTGTATGTAAGACTATCGTGCTCTCTATAACAAAGAGAACTATTTAGTTTTTCAAAGCATCACATGTAAGAGGGTTGAGCCTGCAAATATATTGTATTGCATCGTAAACTTCGGTATTATAGTTGTCTCATTGCATTTAATTCCGGTGTGTGGGGATTTTACAGATGTAACTCAGGGTAAATTGGGTTATCATTGAGTGAAGAGATTTAACTCATTATTATTTGCGCACTGAGAACTTAGTGATTATGAGAGCGTCGCATCGAATGACGCCTTGAGAGTCATGAGCAGAGACGAACTGACTTCTGTATCGAGAGACAAGCACTACACCAAATCTACCAAATTGTCACGGCCATTTACCATGATAAGTTGGCCTTGTCAAGGTCAATAACCGTGACAATTCTGGGGGTGACAACTTTTGTTGTCACGGACGTGCCACGATCATGACTGTGACAAGTTCATTAGAATTTTCACGGTCATGTCACGGTCTATGACCTTGACAAGTTTTGTCACAATCATAAACCGTGACAAACCCGTGACATTTAATAAAAAATTGTCATAGTCAATGATTGTGACAATTATGGGCAGAAATGAAAAAAAAAATATGTTGGGCAGTATGGCCACTACCACTGCCCAGTAGTATATTTGTACCTGTTATAGCAACGTTGTACCTGTTAAAACATCATATATCCAAATAAAATAGAGATAATGCAAATATACATTCAAAAAAATATGCATCACGATATAATCCAAATATAATTCAAATGTAACAACTTAAAACAATTCAATTCAAATAATGTCACTACATGTCTAGGGTAAGGTTTTCTCTAAGGAGGTGAGTAGGCCACACGATATATGAATTGACACACCCAGCAATATACATCGTGCCGCATTATTCACGCAACCACAAGGGGGAGTTCTCCTTCCCAGGTATCACATGCGTGACGAGCACCTTGGACTCGATGTCTTGAAGCAAATGTCTATGAACTGGCATACCCTGGATGGTATTTGGGTCCCTCAACCCCCACCTTATCTGCTGGCCATCAAATATGTCCAGTAAAAACATGCTCGGCCAACCAAGTGTCGACATTGATCGGTCGAAGGGAGCTAAATAGGGGAGTGGATCATCAAAGTCCGTACGTGTCGGCGATGAAGCAGCGAGGTCCACATCCTCGTCATCCTACACCTACTTATCCACCACCTTCTCCTTCCCTTTCTCCTTACGATTTTCACCCAATGAACGCTTCATGAATGAGAACATATCTTGGACCGTCGCCTCCAAATGGGACAGCTTCGCATCATGCAAGTCCACCATTCGAGCCAACCCGGTATCGTTCGTCTCCAATCCGATGATCCTAGATTTGTCCACCCGTGAACTCACCCCCTTGTCCTTCCCTTGTGATCAGCGCCAAGCACTTAGCTGAGTACGACTGTGGACAAAGATGCCTTGTCGGCATCAGACTACGACTCATGCACTTCCTTAAGCTTTGCCTGAAACGATAAAAAACACATGATTAGTAAAATAAGTAAATAAAAAAATTATAACGTAATTAACAAAAAGTAAACTATCAGATTACTTACAATCATGGCCATGATGCTCGGGGACACCTCCTTATCCTTCCACTTCTTCATCCCAATAGCCACATAAGTATCGAGCCTATGTGCCCTACCCCTAGGGCCACTCCCTGTCCCGTGAAAGAAAATAAAGCAAAATTAGTATTGGCCCCGCAAAGTAAAATAATGCAAAATAATATATTTTTAGAGTTATAGAAAAATTAAATCTTATCATCATCCTATGCTCCACCTCGGCATAAGACGTTCGGCCGGAGTAGTGCATGTTCGTCTTTTTTGCTCGATTTTCCCTCTCCGATTGGCGAGATGCCAATTGTCTCTCCCCGATCTCATTGTCAATGACAGAGTCACGCATTCGGATTACAGACTCTCAGGTCTTCCCAAAGTATCGGGTTCACAAATCTTAAGATTTGTGATATCCTAATTATGTTATGTGGAATCATGGATTACGATGATCGACAAGGCCAGAGAATTGTGCATTGAGAAAAGTTCTTTTCGGATTTGTTGTGTGATGTTATATGCATAATCCTTAATAAACGTTGGGAGTTGAGAGATGTCGTCGAATTTTAAGGCATCGGTTTAAATGAGAATTATTGAACGAGTGGGGAAAGGACTTTGGGCTGAGAGTTATTACAAAATAAGGCCAGTGGAGCTAAGTAATGTTGCAAAAGAAGCACTGAGAAAACTTTTGCACCACTAGTTGATGAGTGGGGAAATATTAGGATGAAATAAATAGTGATTTGTGAAGTAATGGGGAATACCAGTATGATATATCCATGCCAAGAGTGCGGGGGCCGAGTTTCAGGTAATATGTTGCGTATGTGACGCTTGTAACATTTATATACACATGTTATAAGGTGTATGGGCGCCCTGGTTAAGCGATTTTAAATCGTCCGGTACAAAGGAATGTGAAGATATGTGTGTTGAATGTTTGCATATGGGACAGTTAGAATAATAAGTGGATAGGAAGGATGGATTGAAATTCATTTGATAAAGGGGACAGTTCGAATATGTGTATAGAGAGGAGGACTATCAAAACTAGGGCAGTTGAATGATACTGAGCAGAGTCTCACTTAGTCAAATGCCTAGAGTGTTCTATGCATAATTAAGATCTTGAGTGGAACATAGTGGAGTTGGCTCTAAATACACCATTTAGTGAAGGAAAAAGGGTTGATCCAAAGTTATCAACTAGGATTGTAAATTTGATGGTCCCAGTGACGGGATTGATAAACATGATTGATAAAAATTAACATTTGGGATATCCAACTTTCAATTAGAAGAAAATAAATCAAATGGAACTAGGTGTTGTCCAAGATTGTTGTGAATTAGGATGAAACCCTTCAGTTCCACCTCTGATAGAACATGTCAGGAGGCAATTGGAACAGAGTTGCATATCGTGTTAGACGTGTCAACTAAAAGTCGATGGGTAAATGGAAAACAATTAATTCCTAGGAGAAATCGAGATCGAGATATGTGTATTCTAGATTTTTGAGTAATTAAGAGTATTAATTCGGCTAGTAGAGCTACGTAAGTACCTCGTAGCGGTTAATCATCTACAGGGCACCCTTTAGTAGATAAACGGGGGGGGGGGGATAACAAATTTCTAGGATCCAAAGTGATTTATGGTCCATCAGCAAAAATTGAATAAATCGTGCCTTTTAGTGCAAGGCCAGATACGTAATGAGAATTACATCACCGTAGGTTAAAGGTTGGAAGTCTGACATCGGTGGTCAGGAAATTATTATGAGTATTTGCGCTAAGGAGACTCACATGTCTGATGGCATGGAAATTGACACCCTAAAGGTGGGGGCTTTCCTAACATAGAGATAGTGGAGCCGATATGGTATAAACTGTCTTGTGGGATACTATATGGTCGAAGACCATCAAGTTAGAGATTTGTGATCGAGTGATGGTTCGGGTGTCTCCCATGAAGGGGGTCATGAGGTTTGGCAAGAAGGGAAGCTAACGTCGAGATGTGACATCACAAAAGGAGTAACATGGGAATGATAGAGCCTTCTAGCACGTTCCACTTGAGGAGATTGATTTGCAGCCAAACTTCTCGTATGAGTTGAGAACCGTGGCTATTCTGGAATGTAGTGAGCATAAGTTGCGGTCTAAGGTGGTACCACTAGTGCGAGTTCAGTGGGGACACCACAATATTAATGAGTCGACATGGGAGTAGGAGGATGATATGAAAGAGCAGTATCTAGAGTTATACACCACATGTATCTTTTAATTTTAGGTAAGAAATTCCCTTATAGAGGGAAGTATTTAATACCCCTTATATTTCTGCATATTTGAAATTTAATCAATTCAAAAATTAATTGGGAGAAAAGCGTTTTAATTAAATTATACGAGTGACATAATTAAATGTGATTAAATAATAAATGTGATTATTAAATATTAATCAAGAGATGGATACTAATTAATATTATGAAATGAAATTTACTAAGTGTAAATAGTAAATAATTGATGATTATTAATTTACGTCATAGCTAGTGATATATGGGTGTATTTGATTTTATCTCATCCGGGAGTCGTATGGAGACTAAATTGGGGTCGTGAGGTTCGAAAAGGGACTAAATACTATACTTGGGGGTATAGTTTGGGTCCCGAGTTAATTTTACACCAAGTCGGCACCTATTGAGGGCATTTTGGTCATTTGGCAAAAGGAAGTTTAGAGACCTACAAAATTTACAACCCTATATTAGATGTCAAAAGGCATAAGCTAAGGTTAGAAATACAAAAACCTAAGGGAGGCCATTAGAGAAGGTGGAAAGATCATTCTCAAAGTTTAAGGAGGCGTTCTTGAAGAATTGAACCTTCTTCTTACATTCAAATCATCTAAGGAGTGCAGATTGGAAGAGAATAACAACAATCCATCATCACCACCACAAAATTATATCGCACCTGTTAAGGCAAGTGTTTATTGCAAATCAATATGAAGTTATAATACCCATGTGAATAGGGTTTTAATTATATTGATTATTTTGATGATTCTTGGAAGAAAAGATTGATTTAAATGCATGTTTGGGTAGGAACTGCATGTAGAATGATTTGATAATAGTAGATGACAATAAATTAAAGATTATGTGTTATTGTGCACGAATTAAATCTGGGTTTTGATGAATGATATAGGAAAAATATGCAAACCTAGGGTTCTTGAGGATTAGAAGTTAAATCTATTCTTGAATGTTATTCGTAATGTTTTGATGCAAAAATTACGTTAGAAACTGTCCTAATACACGTGAGAAGGATTTGGGACAATTGGTTTGGAGTTTGGTGGAGAAACATGGAAGGTATAGGAGTATTAATCGTGAAAAACGCACCTGTAAAACGAAGAAGCCGAGGTTCAGCTAGGCGAATGGGTTCAGTTCCCTAAAAAATATGAATTCTCCCTTTTTACTTAGAACTCCTAACTTATTGTCAGGAAAACTTTTGTGATATTGTTAGAATATAATGAGGGATCTTTTATATTGCAATAGGTCATGATAGAGTTATGGGAATTTAGTTGCATTGAGAGAATTAAGGCGGTGATTAAACGAGATTTAACGACAAAGTAATTATTCGCAAGAATGAGAATGTAATTACGGAAAAGGGTGAAAGAACACTTAGCTACTAAATTCGTAAAAGGGTAACTAGGGCCCTTAGAGTAGAGAATAATACTCAATTAAATGCGATAGTGAGAATAATCGTAAAATGAAACTACAATGAGTATTCGAGTGATATATACTACGTACAAAAATTGATGATTAAGTTGTGTGTATACTTACTGATATGTATGTATAGGTTGTGTGTGTACTTATATTATTGATGATTATGAGTTAGCATACCTACGTTGATTGCTATCATGAAGGTTCTCACGGCGTGGGCGATCCCACTTTGTCGATTCCAGGGAGGCCAGGATTTGCGCTCCAGGACATAGAACTTAGGGCGGCTCACTATGTGTTGTATATTAGTGAGACCGACAGTTCATTTGGGTACATTAGGTATGTTCGTAGCCCAAAGGCTTAGAACTATGTTCGCCTCCGTTATTTCTGATTTGATTTTTGGTTTGAGGCTGTATACCTAACCAATGGTCTTAATGTAGTGAGTGATACATGACCTTGATAGCAGAGTATGCTTTTATTAACGGTGGACATTATAAGAGATGCCGTAATGGTATATATTAGTGTGTAAAATATGTACAAATGAGAATATACTACTTGTGTGTGAAAGTAGATGTGGTATCCTGAAAGTAAATTAAGTAGAGAAACGTAACTAATTGAGAAATGAAAACATGTAGGAAGGTTAATTCCCTTATGTTCATGATGGTCATTCGAGAGATACTATTACTATATGTATATCAATAATAAGAATATATATATATATATATATATATGTGTGTGTGTGTGTGTGTGTGTGTGTGTGAATATTCTACTTACGTGTGACAGTAGATAGTTAGATAGTGTATATCTAAAAGAATGAATTAAGTTGTGAAACTTAATTAATTGAATAAAAGAGAAGATAAATGAAATGATAATTTCAATGCTTAACATATGAGAAATGTTAATTCTATTAACGTACTGTATGGGCGGTATGGGGACTTATATATGTTGATAGTCCACATTGATACTTATGTCTAGTTATCTTGGGTAGTACAGCTGGGTGGGCTAAGTAGAGAACTTTAGTCATGCACAATAGTTAAAGGGGTGAGGATACTCAAGAGACTGTATGTAACATGTGTAATCAATAATCGATTTTGAATTGTGATAAACTCTTGCTAAATATTTTCAAAATATTTTTAGTACTAACTCTTGCTATAAAAATATTTTTAAAACCTTTTAGGTGTCCAGCCACAGGAGCGCCAGTCTTGATATTCTGCTCCAGGAATACGCAACTGCGGCACAGGTGAATGCTTGCAGAGTTTGGGATTAGATGCATCTATTCTTCGTTCCTAGGGTAGGAATCTATTTCGGTTACAGTTTCCCCTTTCAGATTTATTATCTCAGTTCAAGTTTGTATTGGATTTGGTTGTATTATTGGATTAGTATTTAATTGGGATATTTGTTGTCGATGGTTTATTCGGCAAGATTTTTAATTCATTCATTTTTTTGCGTTGGTTTAGATATTTCATGTGATGAATGATTTATTTAGTTTTTTGCTTGGTTATTTATTTATCTAATGAAAGATAAAATTTTGCACCGACTTTTAGAATACTAGGTAGTTAGTAAAGTTTTAAAAAAAGTTTTTGACAGTGATGTTAAGAATGAACCATATGTAAATCCTGTTTTAATTTAATAAAGGTCTGATCACCCGATATTTAATTAGGCGGGGTGTTACACTGATGAAGTATCTTGCCTTGAGTGAGTGATTTTGATGATATACTAGATTCAACAAGTTGAAGGTAATCATAAGGGTATGTTATGCAACTACGATTGTCGGTGATGACACGTCGACTCGTTTTGTTTGTGTTGTGCATGACATCCTTTCTTTGTTTCACCGAGTTGCCTACTCACATAAGATTTGTATCATGCCTAGAACAAAAAGCTTTGTGGAATTGTCATTAGTGGTATTTTTGTACACGTGGCTTAAAAATGATGATAAAATATCAAAAGGAAATGGGTTTGGGAATACCTTTTGAAAATACATCATTGAATCTTGACTTGCCCCGGCTAGAAAATTGTGGGGTTTTTTTAAGTTGGTCTCTCCATATGGAAAGCTATAACTTTGCACTATTTTTGTTGTTTTTGTTTTGTTTTAAAGGAGTTTTGTGATTTTAGGGGGTTCTTTTTGTAGTTCACTCCAAAGATAAAACTTAATTGAAAGGATTTGTAAGCAAAAACGCTACTGAATAAAGCATATGAGTTTGAAACTCTATTTTATTACTGTTCGTATAGATAAAGATTTGACACTGGAAAGGTTTAAATATAAAATCTTTAAAACCTTGGAATTTAAAAGGTTTTTGTGGTGGTTTAATTAAAAGATTTAACATTGAAATTTAGATCTCAAAGTGTTTGCACAATAGAGGTTTTTGTAGTGGTTGATTTATTACAATCTATGTAGTGAAAAAGAGAGGAAGTGAGAGAAAGAGGGGAGCGGCAAAAGAATCAGAAAGAATGTAAAAGTGATACTGACAGGGAAATTCAAACTTGAAAATACAAAATGGCCGAATTGGAAAATTGGATTGTTATTTGTTTATGTTTTTTGGGATTTCGAAAAAGGACAAAACCCAAAGGAGTGCACGAGTGGAGTGGGTCTACCGTCTCTATTGTTATGCATTTTTCGAATTAAAAATGTCTCAATTAAACCACACACACACACACACACACACACACACACACACATATATATATATATATATATATATATATATATATATATATATATATATATATATATATATATATAATTAAACTCCCCAACACACCTCATTAAATATACATAAAAATACATGAAATTAAATGTACATGTATATAATTTATGATGCATGTACATATGTATGGTTTATGTACGTATGTATGTATATATGTATACATTCATGTATCATGTATGTATGAAAGTTTTATCTATGTTTATATATATATATATATATATAGGGAAAGGATAAAGTGAGGTCCTAGTTTGAGGACCCTGAATAAAGTCCATTTTTTGAAAATAGTAAAAAAAATATTTTTGAGTTGATTTTTTAATTAGTTTTTAAACATTTCAATAGGACCATAAAAAAATAATCAGCTCAAAATAAGTTTTTTTGCTATTTTAAAAAAATCGGTTAAACTATGTTAGTTTTTAAGTTGTTTTTAATCTGTTAAAAACTGACAAAGCTTGACCGATTTTTTTAAAATAGAAAAAAAAATTATTTTTAGTTGATTATTTTTTTACGGTCCTACTGAAATGTTTAAAAACCATAAAAAAATCGGCCCCAAATTTTTTTTTTTACTATTTTAAAAAATTGGTCCTCATTCAGGGACCTCAAACTGAGGTTTCTCTCTCTCTCTCTCTCTCTCTCTCTCTCTCTCTCTCTCTCTCTATATATATATATATATATGAGAGGAGGGTGTTTTATTGTTCCAAAATATCAACGGTTGAGATTAAATTTTTGGGTACAATCTAAGGGTCTCAGATTGTGCCATGTCACCATTTAAACATTGTGACATGGAAAAATCTAAAGTGTTATCTTTCTATCTTTACAAATATACCCATCTATTATTTAGTTTCCCTTTTTTTTCTCTTTATGAAACATCACTTTAATTCAAAATTTTGGGCATTTGGGTAACCCTTTACTATTAGCCCTCTTTTCAACTCTACCGAAGCCCCTTTAATAAATTTGTACACACTTTCACACAAAACCCATCTATCTTTTTTTGTCTCTTATTTCTCACACTCAACGATCTGCTATAGCTCCTAACGATTTATATCTTCTAAGGTAATCTTTGTGTGTGTGTTTATATTAGTCTTTTAAGTTATTAACTGTGTTTACAATTTGGTTTCATTATTTCCTCTCATATTCATTTTTTATATGCTTTTTCAACAGGTTCCATAGGAGATGGTTTTGGATGACAATGAGGAAGAAAAAAAACTCTCTGCGACCCATATCAGTCCATGATGAATTTTTGCAATAGGTGTGGGTTTTTAAGTTGGGCTGATTTGTTGCAAGTTTTTTTGGTTTCAACCATATATTTAAACCTCATAATGACATGATTTTGTGGTTTTGGTATGTCGGAGGTCAAACTCCAGCCTCATGGTGCGAGACCCGTCAGCTTTTCGATCGAAAATGGGGGTTTCATTGAAAAAATGTTTTGATTAGAAATGGAGGTCTTTGAACGTTTGTACCCAAAATGGTGAACTTTATGGGTTTTTTAATGGTCCATCGAAGAAGGCGGCGGCAACTCCCTTGTCGGGCCAAGGTAGATAAGGTGAATGTATTGTCTTCTTTTTGTTCAGAGGAAAAAAAGTCTTTGCTTTGGAAGAAAAATGTACTACGTGACTATCCGTGTGATAGAGTGGACATGAAGCTTTGAAGGTACAAGTCTACACATTTATTAATGTGCAATAAAGGTTTTTTTGGCGATTATTGTTACCATGTCAAGAACCTCAAGCCTCTCCCATGTCAAAAAATTGTGTTTTTTCTTTGGTTTCATCATCTATTTCTCATTTTCCTACAGAGATTCGGTTCAGATTCTATTCCGAGCAGAGATCCTGTTCATTTTTCTAATAGTTTCCTCTTGATTTTGATAAAACTTTATGTGGGTAATAAAAAAACATTGCACGGGGAGCTTGAGATAGCTGTTAGCCAATTACACAGGGTACTCATTGTTTTTTTTCCCTTTTTTTTACATTGGGTATACTACTTTTGTTTTTTACTTTTCTTCAGATCTATAGTGATAATTTTTTTTAATTTTTTTAATGACATTATAAAAGAGTATTTTAATTTTTAATGACATTCTAAAAAAGTTTTTAATTTTTTTAATCTTTTGACTCTTTGATTTTTTTTGATAATTTATTCAGTGAAACTATAAAAGAGTATTTATATTGGAAGGGACACTGGAAGTTAGAATTAATTATACAAACACTGTTGTGTAAAATAACTATTTTACTAATGTTGTCAAAAAAGTGTCAATATACGCACTTAACAAAACGGGTTGTCTCTTATGAAGGTGTAGTTCAAATTATGTTGTGGAACATCATCACTACACAATGTAAAGCAATTGAGTAAAGCATTCAACATCAATTATAACCTACTATATCCCAATTATAACCTACTATATCCCAATTGTTCAAAATCGAACCTATTTACATTAGAAAATAGGGGTCGGCTATTGGCACTCCCCATAATCTTCTAACACTCCTTTTTTATTTTCAATACAAATTATACCCTTACATTTACTCTCACTCCATTTTTATTTTAAATACCAATCTTACCTTTACATTTATAAAATTTAAATTTTCACTTTTTTACCTTCAATTAAAATAAGTATATTTGAAAAATAACTAAAAAAAATTATATTTTTAGTAAAAAAAAATATTTTTTTACAAAAAACTATTTTTAATAAGAATCGCCTACTATACAGAGCAAGTAGGCAGCGACCTGAACCTCCCCTAGCATAATGAGTGGAAACATATATGGAAAAGGAATATTCCACAAACACTACACCAAAATAGGCCAATTGTAACTGGCAAAAATCATTACAAAAAATATTGGTAACAGATTAAATCCGATAGAAAATTGGCGTTATTTATTTATTAACGAAATTTGTAACGAATAAAATTCGTTACAAATTTAATATTTGTAACGGATTAGAACCGTTGCAATTTATTTTGTAAAGGATTTGGCATCAGTACACATCACATGTATTAGTAACGGATTTACTAAATTGTAATGGTTATGACCCGTTACAAATATAGAATTTTTAACAGATAAAACCGTTACAAAATACATTGTAATGGATTGGAGTGTCATATATTTGTAATAGATGTTTTTGTTTGTAACGGTTAAAGTACGTTAATGATATCATTATATTTTTAAAAAAAAAAATGAGTTTCTAATTAAACAAATAGATATGAATACACTAGTAATAACTCGTGTGCTGAACCAATTGCAATGCAGAACCAATGCCCACAAATTTCACTCAAAACTTAATTAAAAAACACACGTGACATAATGAATGACACTACATTTTGATGATAATAAACAGATTCAAAATTATATTTCCTTCATAACCATTAAAATTCCCCAAATAAAATGTAGTACAAGATAAACCATCTAGCTTTTAACCACAAAATTGAAACGAAGTCTAACATCAATAAAGTTCTACACATATTATTCTCCCAAAAGTAGTCTTCATTATATTCCTTGAAAAAGTAGACTTCATTCTCCCAAAATTAATCTTCATATTTTCCAATAAGAACCTGTTGAACAAAATCAACCTTTGTAAATGTGTAATCATAAATGAGTAAATAACACAAAGACTAGTACATTCTCATGCCATTGACACACATGTAATCATACATGTGTAATCTAAAGTGACTCATCGTCTATTGGAGTACATCGACCATTACAGTTTTATAATGTAGCAACATGGAAATAAACTCATTCCTAAATTATATACATAATGAAAAAGCAAGATTAATATACTAAAACACCATGCATAATTAAATATGGCACTATGAGAAGATAAGTACATGATTTAGATTACACCTGTGATTCGTCGTCATCGTCCACTTCTTCAACATCCTCCTAGACAAAACACAAGCCATTTAAACTAGCATTGGCAATCCAGAAACAAAAAATGTTGCTGGTACTGCCATTCAGAATCAAATTCAGATTGAGATGACCATTTAGTTGATCGAAATTGAAGACAGTGCAGGTAGTGCCAATAGATTCTAAATAAGCAAGGGGATTTATACCTTCAAATGTAAGTTACTATTTGGCAGAGTAATATGCCTTCAAGTGTAAGTTACTGGTAGTCAATATTGCCCGCCACCATTCAAACAAAAAGATGCCACCTCTAAATTATTCTTTTTTGCTCTCAATACATTTTCGTGCTGTTAAAGTTTTTGCCACATCGACGGACGACCATAGGTAAACTATATCCAGTAGGTTTAGACAATAAAAAGTATGTATAGGTGTCTTAATACCTCAAATTTATCTAAGGAACAATGGATGTTCAACTTTTGAGAAGTTTCAAAATCAACTTTTTTACTTCACCCATGGCAATGTACCCTTTTCCAACCACTTTTTCTGTATTAAAAATCCTACAATAGCACACAAAAAAATAACAAAAACATGTTTTTTGCACAAATAAAGAGGGTGAAAAATGTCTAGGTTTAACCATGGAAGTGTTTGGTTCGGTGGGATGTGAAGAGTTTTGAATGTGAAGAGTTTGGATTTCGTTAACCGTGTATGCTAATTTTCTTATTATTATTTAGGAGCGTTTTAGGGGTAAACCAGGGTGCAACGGTAAGGTTGTCCCCGTTGTGACCCGGAGGTCACGGGTTCGAGTCACAGAAATAGCATCTCTGCGTATGCAGGGGTAAGGCTGCGTACATCCAATCCCCCAGTACCCCGCAGTGGCGGGAGCCTCGTGCACTGGGTTTTCCCTTTTTTTAGGGGTGTTTTAGATATTTTTATTAAATAAAAAGGTACAACACTTTTGGGTGTTATTAGTGAAGTATATATTTAATTTATTTGTGGTGTTTTGGAGATATTTTTTGGTGGAATTATTAGCACCTATCCAGACATCCTCAAAGCATTGTACCATTATGTGATAAGCTTCGTTGCAGTAAAAGTCTCCTTGTTGCAGTTAAATTCATGGGTTGGATAATTCTTAGCCAACATTTCACATATTTATTCCTCTCTCTCTCTCTCTCTCTCTCTCTCTGTATATATATATATATATATATATATATATATATATTATCTCTCTAACCTATTGCTGGAATCGACGGTTGTTGGTGACACTCCAATGGCGGTTAAGTTGGTGGTTGTCAATGGTGGCATCGAAAGCTAATGGCTAGCCAAAGAGTAGTAGTGGTGGATGTAGTTGGCGATGATGAGTACAGTTGGTAGTTGTGCTGGCGTTAAATCAATAATGTAATATAATAATTTAATTGGGAGATAAAATATTTAAATATTTTCATATTCATTGCGAAAAACAAATGGATATCTTGAATAGTCGAGTCATCAAATGTCGTTTATTTTTGGAATGGTTGTGTTTATATAAAAAGTGTGCTTATTATTTGATAAATAAACTACCCATTCGAGTCATAGAGAGTATTGATTATTATTAATTCGTGGCTACACATATGCAATGCTTTTTGCGTGTGTCGAATATCATTTCAACAATAAGAGCTTGAATATCACATTTATATATATATATATATATATATATATATAAGTAATGTAGAAAATTAGTTTAATATTTATGCTAAAAATCTTGGCAGTAGTTTTCGTTGGGAACATAGTGAAAAACTAATGCATTAGTTTTTGTTCAAAATAGGGGTGATTAATCTATTATTTTTTTGTTGGGATTGGAAAACAATGTAGTAGATTCTCTTTATGTAATATAATATTTTCAAATTTCATTGTGTAATTAAAATTTTTAAAAATTAATTTTGTGATTAGTGACAAGATAAAACTTGTCACATTAGTCACAATCTTAATTTATCACAAAAAACTAGCGAAACAATAGAAGAAGTCACCGAAATTTATTTTAACATCGTCACTAATATAGTGAAAATATAAATCTTATGACTAATACCTGATTGTCAGTGATGATTTAACGTTGTCACTAATATACGAGTGCAACAATAATAACATGTATTTAAGTATGTTTTTTTTGGACAATTTTACTCCTCTTAGTGACAAAAGGTCATTTGGTGTCGACATTCTTCATGAGTAATACCAAAAATGTTGTGATAACTTGATGTTTGTCACTAATAGGGCCTTTTATTAGCGACGATTTCTACTTCCCGTCACAATCTAAATTGCGCAACTAACCTACACCGATTACTGCATGGGAAGAACGAAAGTCATCACTAAATCTATTTAGTGGTAAATTTTAAAGATTTGATGGAAACTTTCTTTTTTCACTCTAACCCAAATTTCTTGCAATGTCAAATTCTCTCTCGTGAAAAGAACATCCAACTCTAGACTTAATATAATCCATCTTGTTTGTTAGTTTTCTGCAATTAGATATTTCAATAATTGAATATGAATTCGCTTTGTCTTCTAATATCCTAAAATCCAAAAAAACATATTATGGTTTATTTTAATATGTTTTCTGTTTTTTTGCAAATTAGACATGTAGCATGACGATTACAAAAAGGAGAAAAATGAGATGAATTGGATAAATATCCAAAGTTTTGGCACCTCTAAACTCCTTGCTAGATTATTATTTAATCATCTTACCACTGCCATCTCTTCACAAATAGATTTATGTCCATTTCTTGCAAAACCATATTATGAATTAAATCCTATCTTTTGATTTGAACTTATACGTGTAACATTTTGAAATAAAATGTTGTGCGACATAATTGGGATTTGTTGATGGAAAAATGGCACGACATTTGACTCATGTATGGGAAGTGGAGGAGCTAAGAAATGTCATTGGGTGGGTCACTCGACGAACATGAAAATGCAAAGTTTTTTAAAATTGATGGAGGTTCTGGGGCGGGAGCCCCTTATATGAACTTTTTAGATTTATTTTTACATTTTCAATACTATTCAATCAAATATTATTAACTGAATTAATATCACAACCATATTTTAATTGAGTCAAAGTGTAAACAAATTATGGTAGCTATATTTTTCCCCTCAAGTTAGTTACAAATATACTATAAATCATTAAATTTCAAAAATGAATAAGGGACTCTAAGGTACACATTGTTTTGGTTGTTACTCAATTGTTGTTTATTACTCACTTGTAATCTAAAAATGCTAGTTGAAATGATTGAGATATAGAAAGTAACATGGTAAGTAGAGATAAAAAAATATCTACTATTGTATCAAAAATATCCCTTCTCAAATACTAAATAACATTGAAGTTCTCCTCATTTTGTACACCTAGATAGAGTTTGGATTGAGTTAGTATATATACAATTTATTTTTCAAATCCCGAATTGAGCACTAGCCCACGGCGGAGACACTGTGACTCTGCCACTATGTTGTAACAACCCTCACTTTTAGGAGGATAATTTTATATTAATTTACCGCATAAGGTAATTATATAAAATGTTGGAACTGGAGTAAATATTAATTTAATGAGTTAGAAGTTAATATTTACTAGATTGATGTATATTTTATGTATGTGAAAGTAAATATCATCAGGCTGCATGTTTTATAGTGTCATATATTTTAAATGACATTATGGTTTAAATGAAACTGGAACTGGAAATAATTTATAAAATTGTCGGATGCCAGTTTAGAGGGTGTAGTTAGTCTCAGAAGGTGCGAGACAGTCAAAATAAGTGCCATATTGTATTTTTGGGTTCCGGGCACTTTTGACTGGTTTTAAAATAAACGCGTATTTGGGAGTCATTTTAATGTGGTGTTAACCATTTAAGTTGGGAGTTTTAACTTAAGACCCGATTTTAAGTCTTTCCCTTTATTTCATTTCTCATGTGTGTGTTAACATAGAGAGAAAAAGGAGAGAAAACTGGAGAAGAAGAAGAGAAGAGAGAGATTGAAGCTTGGATTGCTTCTACCCAAAATAAATCTGAGACATCAACCCTAAGGCAAGTTTTCTACTTGCTAATATGTGATTTAAGATGTATAAATGGTGTGATAGTTGTGTATTTACATTTATGGTTTAAATGTGGAATTTATGGGATTTAAGCCCTAATTTTGGTTTTGATGATAAAACTTTGGGTTGTAGTTGTTATTAATCATGTAGGATGAGTTTGGGTGGATAAATATTGTTTGTTGTGTGTAAAATGGAAGAGATTTGGGGTTTGGAGAAATTAGGGTTCATAACCCTTCGTAGCCATTCTTGGCAAAATTTCAAGACCGAATCGATTCGCTAAGAGTCAGTTTCCTAGGTCTAGGTACCCGAATCGATTCGGGTTAAGGCCGAATTGATTTGGCAGTTGTAGAATCCCAGGTCTTGATGTCCGAACCGATTCGCTATTTGGGCGAATCGATTCGGCCCTAGGGCGAATCGATTCGGAATCAGGCTGTTTTTTAGTTGATTTTTCTAACTCAATTTTTATGCTTTTCTTTAGACTTAGGACCTAGGAACCTTATTGTACGAAGTAAACTTAGAGTCCTAGAGTTCTAAATGAGTTAGGGAAACTACCCTAGAATAGAAGTGTGTATATTGGGTTTTTCCAGGGATATGCCAATTGATGTTAGGGCATTATTTCTTCTAGTTGATTATTATTAAACTAGGAGATGTAGAGTTATGCTTGGGAGACTTTAGAATCTCAATTGAGCTATGTTAACTTTGATGGTTCATAATAACACCATAAAAGTGTGTTGGGAGAATAAATTGAAAGATTTTTCACTCCTTTGAGGTATGATAGTATTGGGGTTTTAAAGTAACACCCCAAAATGTTTGGAGATAATTAAGAGTTTATTTACTCCTTTGAGGTTGTAGTGACGATATAATTTATCGTATGGCTCCGAATAATAAGGTGATTTATTTACAATAACGTAAATAGAACGATTTCAAATAAAACGAAACATACATGTATAAATGGAAATGAAATGGAAATGGTAATGATGGTAAATGATAATTTACTTAATCATGAATTTGGTAATTGATAATTTACTTGATTTTTGAAAATGGTAAATAAAATGGTTGAACACACCTCTCTAAATGACATCATAAAGGAAGTTCGCGCGTTGAGGTGAAATCCCCTGACTAATGAATGTAGGGTGGATATAGTCCTAGGCCATGTGAGCATTTATTGATATATATTTTCTGCGATGGGTAGGAGATTCCGGGTGTGGTCTTGACTACCTCGCAGGCACATGGCCGCTTCCCGACGTTCTGCGTTATAGGTGCCCAGGTTGTCTTATGATAGGACCAGGAAAATGATGGTCATTTAGGGGCGCGCATAGTGGGGAAACCCAGAAGGGCGGTCTTAGAATCGTTATAGGTATATAAATATAACTATTCATGATCAAGTGGGACTTGATGGATTATATGCCATAAAGAGCATAATGAAGTGCCACAAAGGGCACATATAAATGCCACAAAGAGCATTTGAAAATGATTATTTTCCTGATAAGGAAAGGATTTTTACAAAAGGTAAAATTGGGATAAAAATGCCATAAAGAGCATAAGATTATCATTATATATATATATATTTCCTATTAAGGAAAAGATATATGAAATAATTGGTGCGCATGATGGAGTTTTAGTTTAATGTTACTCATTTTATCTTCCTGCTTAGTTTATGCTTTAAATTGTGTAGGTAGATTCTTATTCCTCTTTCATCATTATTATTCATTCATAACTGTCATACTTTTTATCCATCTGGTAGTCATATAGAACCGGGCCCTGACCCTTTCATATTTCTTGTTGTGCTTGCATTTTGTATCTGCTCAGGTACTCCGCCGCAAGGATGCCTGATTTGAATTCTGATCCCGGTTTCCTTGGCGAGCCATGATGCTTTGCGGGTGTTACGGGGCATTTGGCAATAGACGTTGTCATCCTTACACTCTAGTCAGGATCAATTCTTTTTACTCGGGCGAGAGGCCCAAGCTTTTGTACTTGATTAATGTAATGTATTATGTAAATTAATGAACTTGTTTAATTTTATTGTATGAGACTGTGACCGACAACATATTCGGTCCCTTATTGTACATTTGTGTGTATGTAATATAATTTCATCTGGATTTCTACTTTCTTTTTATTGGGTTGTTAAGTTGTTTTCTTTTCTCTACTTTAAAGACCAAAATTTTTGGCAACCCGTTTTTCTGAAATAAGGAGTGGTTATCCCGTATACTTCTTCTTTTATTGTGATGCTAAGAATGATTTCCATCCATAATTCCGTTATTTAGGAGTATCGGGCTGGCCACCCCCTATTTCGGATGGCGGGTTGTCACATATGTATGGTTGAACACGGGGAAAGTAATCACTCATTCTTTTTGGTTCTTCAAATGGAGTTATACTTATGGTTAACATTAAAACACTAATAGAATGTTTTCGAATTGAAACATCAGGAGTTGAATTGAGATTGGCATCAAACTTTAAGTTTTAGTTTTTAAAATTTTCATACAATTATTATAAGAAATTAAAATGTTAGATGCGTCATTTAGAAGGGGGAAAATATAAATCACACAAAATAGTTCGGTACTTTGGAAGAGTTAGCTACATCATTTGTTAAAAAAAAGCTACATCATTTGTTACTTATGGTGATACAATACAATTTAGTTCATTTATTTGGATGAATTTCGCATTAAGGTTGACGTTGCATGACTTATTTAAATCCAGGGTTAAGATTAAAACAATTAAAACTTTAAAGATCACATTGGAAACCACACTAAACTTGAAGATTTATTTTCTATTTAACTAAGAATATTTGTTTCCTTGGGTGAAAAAATAATAATGTTACCTTTAATTGAATTAAACCATATTTTAATTTTACTTAAAAAAGATTGTAAGCAAAACCTCTAGTTCAATTGGTCTTGAAATAATTTGACCCAGATGGACCCTAAATGGGGTAAATCATATAGTCAACTTTTGTTGCTATTACAAAAATACTAGAAAAAACTTTTTCGTCTTAATGCTAATTATCATTTTAAAATTGTTGGTTTCCCTAACTTATTGCAATGGGTCTCTTAAAACGAAATATCTTATGGCCAGATGCCACCGAAATATGCTATCACCTACATCGACGGACGACCATAGGTAAACTATATCCAGTAGTTTTTTTTACCTTCATTTTAAAGTAGTTTTAGACAATAAAAAGTATGTAGATGTGTCTTAATACCTCAAATTTATCTAAGGAATAATGGATGTTCAACTTTTGAGAAGTTTCAAAATCAACTTATTTACTTCATCCATGGAAATGTATCCTTTTCCAACCACTTTTTCTATAATAAAAAAATCCCACAATAACACACAAAAAATAACAAAAACCATGCTTTTTGCACAAATAAAGAGGGTGAAAAATGGCTAGGTTTAACCATGGAAGAGTTTGGTTCGGTGGGATGTGAAGAGTTTGGAATGTGAAGAGTTTGGATTTGGTTAACCATGTATATTACTTTTTTATTATTATTTAGGGGTGTTTTAGATATTTTTATTAAATAAAAAGGTACAACACTTTTGGGTGTTATTAGTGAAGTGTGTATTTAATTTATTTGTGGTGTTTTGGAGATTTTTTTGGGTGGAATTATTAGCACCCATCCAAAAATCCTCAAAGCATTGTACCTTTCTATGATAAGCTTCGTTGCGGTAAAAGTCTCCTTGTTGCAGTGAAATTCATGGGTTGGATAATTCTTAGCCAACATTTTGTGGTTGGCACTGGTGGCATCGAAAGCTAATGGCTAGCTTAAGAGTAGTAGTGGTGGATGTACTTGGCGATGATGAGTACAGTTGGTAGTTGTGTTGGCGTTAAATCAATAATGTAATATAATAATTTAATTGGGGGATAAAATATTTAAATATCTTTATATTCATTGTGAAACGTAAATGGATATCATGAATAGTTGAGTCATGAAATGTCCTTTCTTTTTGGAATGGTTGTGTTTATATAAAAAGTGTGCTTATTATTTGATAAATAAACCACCCATTCGAGTCATAGAGAGTATTGATTATTATTTATTCGTGGCTACACATATGCAATGCTTTTTGCATGTGTCGAATATCATTTCAACAATAAGAGCTTGAATGTCACATTTACAAATATATATATATAAGTAATGTAGAAAATTAGTTTAGTATTTATGTGAAAAATCTTTGCAGTAGTTTTTGTTGGGAACATAGTGAGAATTTAATGCATTAGTTTTTGTTCGAAATAGTGGCGATTAATCTATTATTTTTTTGTTGGGATTGGAAAACAATGTACTAGATTCTCTTTATATAATATAATATTTTCAAATTTCATTATGTAATTAAAAATTTTAAAAATGAATATTGTAATTAGTGACAAGATAAAACTTGACACATTAGTCACAATCTTGAAGTATCACACAAAACTAGCGAAACAATAGAAGAAGTCACTAAAATTTATTTTAACCGTAAAACTAATATAGTGAAAATATAAATCTTGTGACTAATACCTGATTGTCAATGATGATTTAACGTTGTCACTAATATACGAGTGCGGCGACAATAACATGTATTTAAGTATGTTTTTTTGGACAATTTTACTCCTTTTGGTGATAAAAGGTCATTTGGTGTCGACATTCTTCGTGAGTAATACCAAAAATGTAGTGATAACTTGATGTTTATCACTAATAGGGCTTTTTATTAGCGACGATTTTTACTTCCCATCACTATTTAAATTTTGCAACTAACCTACACCGATTACTGCATGAGAAGAACGAAAGTCATCATTAAATCTATTTAGTGGTAAATTTTAAAGATTTGATGACAACTTTTCACTCTAACCCAAATTTCTTGCAATGTCAAATTCTCTCTCGTGAAAAGAACATCCAACTCTAGACTTAATATAATCCATCTTGTTTGTTAGTTTTCTATAATTATATATTTTAATAATTGAATATGAATTCGCTTTGTCTTCTAATATCCTAAAACCCAAAAAAACATATTATGGTTTATTTTAATGTGTTGTCTGTTTTTATGCAAATTAGACATGTCGCATGACGATTACAAAAAGGAGAAAAATGAGATGAATTGGATAAATACCTAAAGTTTTGGTACCTCTAAACTCCTTGCTAGATTATTACTTAGTCACCTTACCACTGCCATCTCTTCACAAATAGATTTATGTCCATTTCTTGC
The DNA here is from genome assembly GCA_949130495.1 of Sambucus nigra. Classification (NCBI taxonomy): domain Eukaryota; kingdom Viridiplantae; phylum Streptophyta; class Magnoliopsida; order Dipsacales; family Adoxaceae; genus Sambucus; species Sambucus nigra. The sequence continues at coordinate 212,161,826 of OX422214.1, read as the reverse complement.
AAAACCATATTATAAATTAAATCCTAGCTTTTGATTTGAATTTATATGTGTAACATTTTGAAATAAAATTTTGTACTACATAATTGGGATTTGTTGATGAAAAAATGGCACGACGTTTGACTCTTGTATGGGCAGTGGCGGAGCCAAGAAATGTCATTGGGTGGGTCACTCGACGAACTTGAAAATGCAAAGTTTTTTAAAATTGATGGGGGTTCGGGGGCGGGAGCCCCTGATATGAACTTTTTAGATTTATTTTTACATTTTCAAAAGTATTCAATCAAATATTATTAACTGAATTAATATCACAATCCAATTTTCATTGAGTCAAAGTGTAAACAAATTTTGGTACCTATATTTTTCCCCTCAAGTTAGTTACAAATATACTATAAATCTTTAAATTTTAAAAATGAATAAGGAACTCGAAGGTACACATTGTTTTGGCTGTTACTCAATTATTGTTTATTACTCACTTGTAATATAAAAATGCTAGTTGAAATGATTGAGATATAGAAAGTAACACGGTTAGTAGAGATAAAAAAATATCTACTATTGTATCAAAAAGATCCCTTCTCTAAAACTAAATAACATTGAAGTTATCCTGATTTTGTACACCTAGATAGAGTTTGGATTGAGTTAGTATATATACAATTTATTTTTCAAATCCCAGATTGAGCACTAGCCCACCGCGGCGACACTGTGACTCCGCCATTATGTATGGTTAGACACGGGGAATTTAAATCAGTCATTCTTTTTTGTTCTTCAAACGGATTTATACTTATGGTTAATATTAAAACACTAAGGCCCTGTTTGGTTGTCCCAAAATTATAAATTGACTCATTTATAAATTGATCCATTTACAAATTGATCCATTAATTGTGTTTGGTTTCATTAATGAAATGATTCAATAATTGCCTCATTTTAGTTCATGTGTAAAATCTGAAATTGAATCATATCACAAAAAATGTGAAATGCATCCATTTGAAATAGGAGTCACATAATGTGCATGATCATTTCTCTCTTTCCTTCCCTTCCCAACACACACACACTCTCACACACACCTAATTTGTTTTAATCTTTTTTTCTCATAAAACCTTAACATCAATTTCAGATTACCAAACATTGTGTAAAATTGGATTTAAACTCATTTCAAATCTACTCATTTACAATTCATTAATTCACAATGAACCAATTTACATAATCAAACAATTTGCGCAACCAAACAGGGCCTAATAGAATGTTTTCATTTTGAAACATCAGGAGTTGAATTGAGATTGGCCTCTAACTTTAAGCTTTAGTTTTTAAAATTTTCATACAATTATTATAAGAAATTAAAATGTTAGATGTGTCATTTAGAAGGGGGAAAAATATACATCACATAAAATAGTTCGGTACTTTGGAAGAGTTAGCTACATTATTTGTTAAAAAAAAGCTACATCATTTGTTACTTATGGTGATACAATACAATTTAGTTAATTTATTTGGATGGATTTCGCATTAAGGTTGCCGTTGCATGACTTATTTAAATCCAGGGTTAAGATTAAAACAATTAAAATTTTAAAGATCACATTGGAAACCACACTAAACTTGAAGATTTATTTTCTATTTAACTAAGAATATTTGTTTCCTTAGGTGAAAAAATAATAATGTTACCTTTAATTGAATTAAACCATATTTTAATTTTACTCAAAAAAGATTGTAAGCAAAACCTCTAGTTGAATTGGTCTTGAAATAATTTGACCCAGATGGACCCTAAATGGGGTAAATCATATAGTCAACTTTTGTTGCTATTACAAAAATACTAGAAAAAACTTTTTTGTCTTAAAGCTAATTATCATTTTAAAATTGTTGGTTTCCCTAACTTATTTCATTTAACTAAAAAGGGGGTTTCCTTTAGACACCCATTTTTCTTTCCCTCCCACCTCTTACCACCTCCACTTTAATCCAGGAGCTCCTTAGAAGAAAAGGCTTACCCACTGGTCGTTTCCCAAGAAACATAAAATCATACAATCTTAACAAAAATGGCCTTTTGCAAGTCTACTTTGATAAACCATATGTTGCAAAAGTTGAGACAAGTTTTTTTTTTACAGTGTGGTGAGAGCTAAATCTGAGTTATGGGGGGGGCGCTTATTGGAGTGGAGCGGAAGAGTTGTTCATTTAATTGCCCTCGGGTCTCATATTGTTTGATATTGGTCTAGCTTACTCTCTCTCTCTCTCTCTCTCTCTCTCTATATATATATATATATATATATATATATATATATATATATATATATATATATATATATATATATATATATGTGTGTGTGTGTGTGTGTGTGTGTGTGTGTGTGTAATTCTTATTTATCATATAATTAAATTAAATTTGTTATCTTGAATCCTTTATGGGCTTGTTTGGGTAAAAACTTTTAATATTGAGTTTCTAATTTCGTTCTAAACAATTATTATACATTATGTTAGTAATAATCTATAGTACATAACTAAATTTCTAAGCTCGCTTAGCGTCAGATTGACACTACCTATCTCTTTAACTTTTACGATAATTAACATTTTTCATTTTCCCTCTTAAAACAATTCTCTCTCTCTCTCTCTCTCTCTCTCTCTCTCTCTCTCTCTCTCTCTCTCTTCTTATAAAGTCTTTACATTTTTCATGGTTTTTTGAAACAACATCATAGATAACATTAAGTAAAAAAATAATATAGAACATGAAAAGTTTTTTTTTATAAGTTAGTTTATTTATTTATTTTTAAGTGATGCTCATGTGTTTGTGCTAAGATAAATTTTTTTCTTTTTGATATTAATTATGGACAAGAATTAGATAGTTTTGTGATAATTGAATATTGGACCAATTAGGCAAATATTTTTCCTTTTATATGTTCATTATAATTAGGCAGGGTGTCACACTGATGAAGTATCTTGCCTTGAGTGAGTGATTTTGATGATATACTGGATTCAACAAGTTGAAGGTAATCATAAGGGTTTGTTATGCAACTACGATTGTCGGTGATGACACGTCGACTCGTTTTGTTTGTGTTGTGCATGACATCCTTTCTTTGTTTCACCGAGTTGCCTACTCACATCAGATTTGTATCATGCCTAGAACAAAAAGCTTTGTGTAATTGTCATTAGTCGTACTTTTGTACACGTGGCTTAAAAATGATGATAAAATATCATAAGGAAATGGGTTTGGGAATACCTTTTGAAAATACATCATTGAATCTTGACTTGCCATGCTTAGAAAATTGTGATTTTTTTTTAAGTTGGTCTCTCCATATGGAAAGCTACAACTTTGCACTATTTTTGTTGTTTTTGTTTTGTTTTAAAGTAGTTTTGTGATTTTAAGGGGTTCTTTTTGTAGTTCACTCCAAAGATAAAACTTAATTGAAAGGATTTGTAAGCAAAAACGCTACTGAATAAAGCATATGAGATTTAAACTCTATTTTATTACCGTTCGTATAGATAAAGATTTGACACTGGAAAGGTTTAAATATAAAAACTTTAAAACCTTGGAATTTAAAAAGTTTAGGTGGTGGTTTAATTAAAAGATTTAACACTGAAATTTAGATCTCCAAGTGTTTGCACAATAGAGGTTTTGTGGTGGTTGATTTATTACAATCTATGTAGTGAAAAAGAGAGGAAGTGAGAGAAAGCGGGGAGCGCCAAAAGAATCAGAAAGAACGTAAAAGTGATACTGACAGGGAAATTCAAACTTGAAAATACAAAATGGCCGAATTGGAAAATTGGATTGTTATTTGTTTGTGTTTTTTGGGATTCCGAAAAATGACAAAACGCAAAGGAGAGCACGAGTGGAGTGGGTCTACCGTCTCTATTGTTATGCAGTTTTCGAATTAAAAATGTCTCAATGGAACACATTTATAAATAAATTTTTATATTATATAATCTATTTCTTCACTTCTTAACGAAATTATATTTCATATTAAAACTTTTTGCACATTTAATGTAAATTAATAACTCTTAGGGGTATATAATTAAGACTTTAAATTTATAAATGTCATTAGTTTTGTATTGTTTTCAATGAGTAAATGCATTTTCATCATTATATTGTGTTTATTTCCAATGATTTTTTTTTAATAACCCACATGTGGTGAAAGTGTGTATATAAAAAAATTGTTATGAAATTGTTATAATTTAATAGCATGACCCTTTGAATATGTAATGGTACCAATTTTTTGAATAAACACATATATTTTTGAACAATTTATAATTAGGTCCCTTGGTAATAATTTTTAAACATTTAAAGACAATTTACTATTAGGTTCACTTATTATACCACCAGCATGAACTTCTACAAGAAGAGAAATAGTGGATCTAAGTGTTGAAAATATATCAAAATTACTTTAGTGTTTAAAATTTGTCAAAATTCCTTTAGGGCGTATTTGGTTTGTAATTATAATTCTGTTTTATGTATTTAAATACAATTCTAATAAAAAATTGCCTCTGGCAATCTGTTTTGAAACTCCGAATTATAATATTTCTGTGTTATAATCGAGTTTTTCAGAAAATAATAAAATACTGTTTTATAGCTTATGTTTTTTATTTTTTAACTCAGAATTATTCATTCATTATATTTTAATAGATTTATACTTTAATATATAATATAAATGCATAATACATTAATATGTGTGTAACTCTTATAAATAAAATATATATATATACACTCAAAGTTGCGTATATTTATATTATTAAATTATATAATATATTAAGACATATGTTAAAAAATATAATCAATAGATGCATGATACTTATGTATATTTTCTACATGTATTATTAATATATCGAATAATATAAAATATACATATAACACATATGTATTAGCAAATATTATCAATTCAGGTATCTATATAATTTTATTATAATTTATACATGCAATATCATTATACACACACACACACACACACACACACACACACATATATATATATATATATATATATATATATATATATATATATATATATCAATCAACTCAAAATAAGTTTTTTTGCTATTTTAAAAAAAACGGTTAAACTATGTTAGTTTTTAAGTTGTTTTTAAGCTGTTAAAAACTGACAAAGTTTGATCGATTTTTTTAAAATAGTAAAAAAATTCATTTTTAGTTGATTATTTTTTTACGATCCTACTGAAATGTTTAAAAATCATAAAAAAAAAAATCAACTCCAAAATATTTTTTTACTATTTTAAAAAATTGGACCTCATTTAGGGACCTCACTTGATTTGCTCTCTCTCTGTCTCTCTCTCTCTCTATATACATATATATATATATATATATATATATATATATATATATATATATATATATATATATATATATATATATATATATATATATGAGAGGAGGATGTTTTACTGCTCCAAATATCAACGGTTGAGATTAAATTTTTGGGTGCAATCTAAGGGTCTCAGATTGTGCCATGTCACCATTTAAACATTGTGACATGGCAAAATCTAAAGTGTTATCTTTCTATCTTTACAAATATACCCATTTATTATTTAGTTTCCTCTTTTTTCTCTTTATGAAACATCACTTTAATTCAAAATTTGGGGTATTTGGGTAACCCTTAACTATTAGTCCTCTTTTCAACTCTATCGAAGCCCTTTTAATAAATTTGTACTCACTTTCACACACAACCCATCTATCTTTTTCTCTCTCTTATTTCTCACACTTAACGATCTGCTATAGCTCCTAACGATTTATATCTTCTAAGGTAATCTTTGTCCGTGTGTGTTTATATTAGTCTTTTAAGTTATTAATTGTGTTTACAATTTTGTTTCATTATTTCCTCTTATATTCGTTTTTTATATGCTTTTTCAATAGGTTCCATAGGAGATGGTTTTGTCTGACAATGAAGAAGAAAAAAAACTCTCAGTCCATGATGAATTTTTGCAATAGGTGTGGGTTTTTAAGTTGGGCTAATTGGTTGCAAGTGTTTTTGGTTTCAACCATATATTTAAACCTCACAATGACACGATTTTGTGGTTTTGGTGTGTCGGAGGTCAAACTCCAGCCTCATGGTGCGAGACCCGTCAGCTTTTCGATCGAAAATGGGGGTTTCATTGAAAAAATGTTTTGATCAGAAATGGAGGTCTTTGAACGTTTGTACCCAAAATGGCGGACTTTATGGGTTTTTTAATGGTCCATCGAAGAAGAAGGAGGCAACTCCCTTGCCGGACCAAGGTAGTTAAGGTGAATATATCGTCTTCTTTTCGTTCAGAGGAAAAAAAGTCTTTTCTTTGGAAGAAAAATGTCCTTTATGACTATCCGTGTGATAGAGTGGACATGAAGCTTTGAAGGTACAAGTCTACACATTTGTTAATGTGCAATAAAAAAAAATTGGCGATTATTGTTACCATGTCAAGAACCTCAAGTTCTCCCATGTCAAAAAATTGTGTTTTTTCTTTGGTTTCATCATCTATTTTTCATTTTCCTGCAGAGATCCGGTTCATTTTTCTAATAATTTCCTCTTGATTTTGATAAAACTTTATGTGGGTAAAAAAAAACATTGCACAGGGAGCTTGAGATTGCTGTTAGCTAATTACACAGGGAACTCATTGTTTTTTTTTCCTTTTTTTTACATTGGGTATGATACTTTTCTTTTTGACTTTTCTTCAGATCTATAGTGATAATTTTTTTAATCTTTTTAATGACATTATAAAAGAGTATTTTAATTTTTAATGACATTATAAAAGAGTATTTTAATTTTTTTAATCTTTTGACTCTTTAATTTTTTTTGATAATTTGTTGAGTGACATTATAAAAGAGAATTTTATATTGGAAGGTACAATGGATGTTAGAATTAATTATACAAACACTGTTGTGTAAAATAACTATTTTACTGATGTTGTCAAAAAAGGGTCAATATACGCACTTAACAAAACGAGTTGTCTCTTATGAAGGTGTAGTTGAAATTATGTTGTGGAACATCATCACTACACAATGTAAAGCAACTACTATATCCCAATTATAACCTACTATATCCCAATTGTTCAAAATCGAACCTATTCACATTAGAAAATAGGGGTCGGCTATTGGCACTCCCCATAATCTTCTAACACTCTTTTTTTATTTTCAATACCAATTATACCCTTACATTTACCCTCACTCCATTTTTATTTTAAATACCAATCTTACCTTTACATTTATAAAATTTAAATTTTCACTTTTTTACCTTTAATTAAAATAAGTAAATTTGAAAAATAACTAAATTTTTTTTTATATTTTTAGTAAAAAAATATATTTTTTTACAAAAAACTATTTTTAATAAGAATCACCTGCTATACAGAGCAAGTTGGCCAGGCCTGAACCTCCCCTGGCATAATGAGTGGAAACATATATGGAAAAAGAATATTCCACAAACACTACAAGAAAATAGGCCAATTGTAACGGGAAAAAAACCATTACAAAAAATATTGTTAACAGATTAAATCCGTTAGAAAATTGGCGTTATTTATTTTACTAACGAAATTTGTAACAGATAAAATCCGTTACAAATTTAATATTTGTAACAGATTTGAACCGTAGCAATTTATTTTGTAACGGATTTGGCATCAGTACACATCACATGTATTAGTAATGGATTTACTAAATTGTAATGGTTATGACCCGTTACAAATATAGAATTTGTAACAGATAAAACCATTACAAAATACATTTTAACGGATTGGAGTGTCATATATTTGTAACAGATATTTTTTTTGTAACGGTTAAAGTACGTTAATGATATCATTATATTTTTAAAAAATAGTTTCTCATTAAACAAATAGATATGAATACACTAGTAATAACTCGTGTGCTGAACCAAGTGCAACGCAGAACCAATGCCCACAAATTTCACTCAAAACATAATTCAAAAACACACGTGACAAAATGAATGACACTACATTTCGATGATAATAAACCAATTCAAAATTATATTTCCTTCATAATCATTAACATTCCCAAAATAAAATATAGTACAAGATAAACCATCTAGCTTTTAACCACAAAATTGAAACGAAGTCTAACATCAATAAAGTTCTACACATATTATTCTCCCAAAAGTAGTCTTCATTACATTCCTTGCAAAAGTAGACTTCATTCTCCCAAAATTAATCTTCATATTTTCCAATAAGAACCTGTTGAAAAAAATCAACCTTAGTAAATGTGTAATCATAAATGAGTAAATAACACAAAGACTAGTACATTCTCATGCCATTGACACACATGTAATCATAAATGTGTAATCTAAAGTGACTCATCGTCTATTGGAGTACGTCGACCATTACAGTTTTTTAATGTAGCAACATAGAAATAACCTCATTCCTAAATTATATACGTAACGAAAATGCAAGACTAATATACTAAAACACCATGCATAATTAAATATGGCACTATGAGAAGATAAGTACGTGATGTAGATTACAGTTGTGATTATTCGTCATCGTCCTCTTCTTCACCATCCTCCTACACAAAAGACAAGCCATTTAAACTAGCATTGGCAATCGAGAAACACAAAATGATGCTGGTACTGCCATTCAGAAACAAATTCAGATTGAGATGACCATTTAGTTGATCGAAATTGAAGACAGTACAGGTAGTGCCAATAGATTCTAAATAAGCAAGGGGATTTATACCTTCAAATGTAAGTTACTATTTGGCAGAGTAATATGCCTTCAAGTGTAAGTTACTGGTAATCAATATTGCCCGCCACCATTCAAACAAAAAGATGCCACCTCTAAATTATTCTTTTTTGCTCCCAAAACATTTTCGTGCTGTTAAAGTTTTTGCCACATCGACGGACGACCATAGGTAAACTATATCCAGTAGGTTTAGACAATAAAAAGTATGTATAGGTGTCTTAATACCTCAAATTTATCTAAGGAACAATGGATGTTCAACTTTTGAGAAGTTTCAAAATCAACTTTTTTACTTCACCCATGGCAATGTATCCTTTTCCAACCACTTTTTCTGTATTAAAAATCCTACAATAGCACACAAAAAAATAACAAAAACATGTTTTTTGCACAAATAAAGAGGGTGAAAAATGTCTAGGTTTAACCATGGAAGTGTTTGGTTCGGTGGGATGTGAAGAGTTTTGAATGTGAAGAGTTTGGATTTCGTTAACCGTGTATGCTAATTTTCTTATTATTATTTAGGAGCGTTTTAGGGGTAAACCAGGGTGCAACGGTAAGGTTGTCCCCGTTGTGACCCGGAGGTCACGGGTTCGAGTCACAGAAATAGCATCTCTGCGTATGCAGGGGTAAGGCTGCGTACATCCAATCCCCCAGTACCCCGCAATGGCGGGAGCCTCGTGCACTGGGTTTGCCGTTTTTTAGGGGTTTTTAGATATTTTTATTAAATAAAAAGGTACAACACTTTTGGGTGTTATTAGTAAAGTATATATTTAATTTATTTGTTGTGTTTTGGAGATATTTTTGGGTGGAATTATTAGCACCCATCCAGATATCCTCAAAGCATTGTACCATTCTGTGATAAGCTTCGTTGCAGTAAAAGTCTCCTTATTGCAGTTAAATTCATGGGTTGGATAATTCTTAGCCAACATTTCACATATTTATTCCTCCCTCAAGTCTCTCTCTCTCTCTCTATCTCTCTCTCTCTCTCTCTCTCTCTATATATATATATATATATATATATATATATATTATCTCTCTAATCTATTGCTGGAATCGACGGTTGTTGGTGACACTCGAATGGCGGTTAAGTTGGTGGTTGTCAATGGTGGCATCGAAAGCTAATGGCTAGCCAAAGAGTAGTAGTGATGGATGTAGTTGGCGATGATGAGTACAGTTGGTAGTTGTGTTGGCGTTAAATCAATAATGTAATATAATAATTTAATTGGGAGATAAAATATTTAAATATTTTCATATTCATTGTGAAAAGAAAATGGATATCATGAATAGTTGAGTCATCAAATGTCATTTCTTTTTGGAATGGTTGGGTTTATATAAAAAGTGTGCTTATTATTTGATAAATAAACCACCCATTTGAGTCATAGAGAGTATTGATTATTATTTATTCGTGGCTACACATATGCAATGCTTTTTGCGTGTGTCGAATATCATTTCAATAATAAGAGCTTGAATATCACATTTACAAATATATATATATATATATATATATATATATATATATATAAGTAATGTAGAAAATTAGTTTAATATTTATGCAAAAAATCTTGGCAGTAGTTTTCGTTGGGAACATAGTGAAAAACTAATGCATTAGTTTTTGTTCGAAATAGTGGCGATTAATCTATTATTTTTTTGTGGGGATTGGAAAACACTGTACTAGATTCTCTTTATGTAATATAATATTTTCAAATTTCATTGTGTAATTAAAAATTTTAAAAATGAAATTTGTAATTAGTGACAATATAAAACTTGTCACATTAGTCACAATCTTGAAGTATCACAAAAAACTAGCGAAACAATAGAAGAAGTCACCGAAATTTATTTTAACCATAATACTAATATAGTGAAAATATAAATCTTGTGACTAATACCTGATTGTCAGTGATGATTTAACATTGTCACTAATATACGAGTGCGGCAACAACAACATGTATTTAAGTATGTTTTTTTGGACAATTTTACTCCTTTTAGTGACAAAAGGTCATTTGGTGTCGACATTCTTCGTGAGTAATACCAAAAATGTAGTGATAACTTGATGTTTGTTACTAATAGGGCTTTTTATTAGCGACGATTTTTACTTCCCGTCACTATTTAAATTTCGCAACTTACCTACACCGATTACTGCATGGGAAGAACGAAATGCATCACAAAACAATTTAGTTAATTTATTTGGATGAATTTCGCATTAAGGTTGACATTGCATGATTTATTTAAATCCAGGGTTCAGATTAAAACAATTAAAACTTTAAAGATCACATTGGAAACCACGCTAAACTTGAAGATTTATTTTCTATTTAACTAAGAATATTTGTTTCCTTGGGTGAAAAAATAATAATGTTACCTTTAATTGAATTAAACCATATTTTAATTTTACTTAAAAAAGATTGTAAGCAAAACCTCTAGTTCAATTGGTCTTGAAATAATTTGACCCAGATGGACCCTAAATGGGGTAAATCATATAGTCAACTTTTGTTGCTATTACAAAAATATTAGAAAAAACTTTTCCTTCTTAAAGCTAATTATCATTTTGAAATTGTTGGTTTCCCTAACTTATTGCAATGGGTCTCTTAAAACAAAAGATCTTATGGCCATATGCCACCGAAATATGCTATCACCTACATCGACGGACGGTCATAGGTAAACTATATCCAATAGTTTTTTTTACCTTCATTTTAAAGTAGTTTTAGACAATAAAAAGTATGTAAAGGTGTCTTAATACCTCAAATTTATCTGAGGAATAATGGATGTTCAACTTTTGAGAAGTTTCAAAATCAACTTTTTTACTTCACCCATGGCAATGTATCCTTTTCCAACCACTTTTTCTGTAATAAAAAATCCCACAATAACACACAAAAAATAACAAAAACCATGCTTTTTGCACAAATAAAGAGGGTGAAAAATGGCTAGGTTTAACCATGGATGTGTTTGGTTCGGTGGGATGTGAAGAGTTTGGAATGTGAAGAGTTTGGATTTGGTTAACCGTGTATGTTCATTTTTTTTATTATTATTTAGGGGTGTTTTAGATATTTTTATGAAATAAAAAAGGTACAACACTTTTGGGTGTTATTAGTGAAGTATATATTTAATTTATTTGTGGTGTTTTGGAGATATTTTTGGGTGGAATTATTAGCGCCCATCCAGAAATCCTCAAAGCGTTGTACCATTCTGTGATAAGCTTCGTTCCAGTAAAAGTCTCCTTGTTGCAGTGAAATTCATCGGTTGGATAATTCTTAGCCAACATTTCACATATTCATTCCTCTCTCTCTCTCTCTCTCTCTCTCTCTCTCTTTCTCTCTCTCTCTCTCTCTCTCTCTATATATATATATATATATATATATATATATATATATATATATATATATATATATATATATTATCTCTCTAACTTATTGCTGGAATCGACGGTTGTTGGTGACACTCGAATGGTGGTTAAGTTGGTGGTTGTCAGTGGTGGCATCGAAAGCTAATGGCCAGCCAAAGAGTAGCAGTGGTGGATGTAGTTGGCGATGATGAGTACAGTTGGTAGTTGTGTTGGCCTTAAATCAATAATATAATATAATAATTTAATTGGGAGATAAAATATTTAAATATTTTTATATTCATTATGAAAAGAAAATGGATATCATGAATAGTTGAGTCATGAAATGTCGTTTCTTTTTGGAATGGTTGTGTTTATATAAAAAGTGTGCTTATTATTTGATAAATAAACCACCCATTTGAGTCATAGAGAGTATTGATTATTATTTATTTGTGGCTACACATATGCAATGCTTTTTACGTGTGTCGAATATCATTTCAATAATAAGACCTTGAATGTCACATTTACAAAAGTATATATAAGTAACGTAGAAAATTAGTTTAATATTTATGTAAAAAATCTTTGCAGTAGTTTTCGTTGGGAACATAGTGAAAAACTAATGTATTAGTTTTTGTTCGAAATAGTATATTTGTAACAATCAAATTTTAATTGAGTCAAAGCGTAAACAAATTAATGTACCTATATTTTTCCCCTCAAGTTAGTTACAACTATAGTATAAATCTTTAAATTTTAAAAATGAATAAGGAACTCTAAGGTACACATTGTTTTGGTTGTTACTCAATTGTTGTTTATTACTCACTTGTAATATAAAAATGCTAGTTGAAATGATTGAGATAGAGAAAGTAACACGGTTAGTAGAGATAAAAAAATATCTACTATTGTATCATAAAGATCCCTTCTCAAATACTAAATAACATTGAAGTTCTCTTGATTCTGTACACCTAGATAGAGTTTGGATTGAGTTAGTATATATACAATTTATTTTTCAAATCCCGGATTGAGCACTAGCCCACCACGGCGACACTGTGACTCTGCCACTATGTATGGTTGGACATGGGGAAAGTAATCACTCATTCTTTTTTGTTCTTCAATTGGAGTTATACTTTATAATACCCCGTACTTTTATGGATATTTATTTATGGGATTAATTAAATTAAATGTGTATTAATTGAGAATTAATCCGGATAAAATACTAACGAGATGCGAGCTGGTATTTGATTTTAACATGTATATATGGCAATATATGAATATTGAAAATATTGAAATTGTCGCGAGATAGAAATACGACAATTTGGAAATTTTGTTGGGACGCGTGTGACAGTCGCGTCAGGAATATAACTATTTTAATTAAAAAGTGAATTTTATTTTTATCAACCGTATGGTCATTTTGAGTGCGGCAACGCGTCCGGAAGGGTCGAAATAGTCAGAAAACACTAGACGGGGGTTTAGTTTGGGTCCCGGGGCATTTTTAGGCCATACCGGCAACTTAAAAGGGTATTTTGGTAATTTTGGAATTTTAGGAATTATGACCAACGAATGTTGGGAGTTTAAAATAGGGAATTTCATAACCCACTAACCCATTACCAACAATTAACTGAGTTGAGGGCAACGGGAGTTTTAGGAGAGGTTAGGAGAAGTTCCCAAAAGAGAAACACAACCTCCATCTTCAACCTTCAACCTTGGGAGAAAAGGAGAGAGCAACCTTCATCAATTCAACACCAAATTCGAAGAATAATCCAAGGCAAGTGGTTTAATTAAGTTATTTGCAACGAATGCTTTTTCCATGCGTAGAAATTTATATAATTGCATTATTTTGGGAGAATGACAAAAACCCATGAAATTGGAATTAGAAACTCATGTTTTGATAAAGAGATTGTACGTAGAATTGTGTTTGGGTGATTATACTGTTAGAAATACATCTTTCATGTTACAAAAATGGATTTAATTATGGATATTGATGACTTTAATTTTCTAGGGTTCATACTCATAAGGTTTGGGGAAAAATTAGGAGATTTGATAATTGGGTGTTGTTTAGGATGAATTGACCCCATAAATATGTTAAAATACGACTTATGTATGTTTAGGAATGACTAGAAACCTTGAACTACTGTTGGAATGATGTTTATATGAGATTAGAGGTGAAGAATATTGGGAAAAACGAAATAGGAGAATTCTGGGCTCGAAACTGTCACCTCGTTAGAAGGCCTGCCCAGGTCGTTCGAACGAGCTCGTTCGAACGAGCTTCTAACGAGTTGACAGTTTGACTTCTAACGAGTTGGATGTTCGTTCGATGCCTTTCGTTCGAACGAGATCTCGTTAGATTCCCACTTCGTTCGAACGAACTCTCGTTCGAACGACCTCGTTCAAACCAGACTTCTAACGAGTTGACAGAATGGCCTTTTTGGCCTGATTCGATTTCTAGTGTCCCGTAACCATATTTAATTGTAGAGATAACCTTCCCTTGTTAACTATTTGGTATAATTGGGAGAATTGGGATATATTGAGGAGTGAACCAAATGATATTTGTGGATTAGGACGCTAGTGACTATATACGATGTGATGATTATTGACGACTTAAATATTTGTATTAACCGGGTATATGAGAATTGTGTAACATTATAAGTTGGTATGAGAATGAGAAGTATACCACTAATAATTTATGGTAATTACTAAGATGTGTGTATGCTTAGTATATGTATATGATTTTATGTGTATGACATACCTACCACACTTGCTATCACGGGAGGTTTGCGTTCGCTTAGGTCCATCTATTCTTTGTGTGCCTACGGTGGGAATATAGATTGGTACCTCGAGGACATAGGTCAAAGAAGGACTTATTGGGAAGTTAATAAGACTGCTGATCATGGGTGCATAGGTATGTGCGTGACCCATGTGATGTGACGGTGTTCGCCTCCATTGATTGTGATTGTTGTTATTTGAGAATGATTCCTGAGAGATTCGGAATGCGTGATCCTTATGTACGTGATGTACCGGGATGGATAGCAGAGTATGTGTGCACCGCAGCTTAGTCTCGGGGTGCTTGTATTGTATATTTATGATGTGAATGATATACGGTTAAATGAACAGACTTGTCATGTTTAATTATGAGAATAATTTATAGTAACTCCTTGAGAAGATAAATAAGGGGATAACCTCCAGTAAATGGTAATGCTAATAATTGAGAATCCGAGTTTAAGTAAAGCTATTTATTCAAGTGATAACATTGGGAATTCATATTGTGAATCGAGTAGATGGGTTAGAACTTATGTCGGTTTAGTTAGATATAAATACCACTTAGATGGGTACTGTACGATAGGAGTGCACGATTAGTCGAGAGGTGAGTATTTCATGTGAGAGCATGTCCTAACATGTATTTTGCATTCTTTGTTTTAATGTTATTAAAGCACTTTATGTTTTTAAAATACTCTCCACTTTTGGGCTCTGACCCGTTTGCTTTCAAATCTATTTTTGTAAAAACCTTTTAGGTGCCCAGCCACAAGGACACTATGCATAGGATTTCCATTCAGGTGACGAGCTGTAGCTGTTTGTGGAAGTTACATGGCCTTGCTAGTAGACGCTTCTTTGGTCTTGACTCTATTCAGTTTTCATCATTTGTAGGGCATGTCGCCCATTTCTATTAGAGACATTTCATATTTCAGTTATTCAGATTGTTGGCATGTAATTAATTCAGGATATACTGTTTTATTTATTTCAGTGGTGGGATTGTTGTGAGGAGTCTCCTCCGGACTTATTATTATTTGTTGGTTACTTTATTTAGACTTTATGGTGTATGGTTATGATATTCTTTCATAATTCTTTTATTGTATGTTAATCAGACTTAATTTAAAATTTGACATATTACTTTTTAAATACTAGGTGGTTAGTAATGATTAAAATGTTTTCGACAGTGATGGTGTTAACTGGACCAACTTGACATTTTGTATTAATTTAATAAAGGAGTAGCTACCCGGTATTTAATTAGTCGGGGTGTCAAAGGTGGTATCAGAGAAAGGTTCTAGTGTCCTTTAGGATCTGTACGACTTATTATGTTTCCGCTGAGCTTTCTTTGATGTAGAGCCCTATATTTTAGGACTGTTGTATTCTTTTATGTATGCTTCGCTCTTAAGCTATTTTGGGTTTATAATTGCGAACTTATAGACCTTACTCTTATTTCAGATGCCTCCACGACGTGCACCACGGGTTCCTAGGAATGCACAGCCAGAGCCCCAGCCAGCACCAGTACAGGGCACCATGAATGCCGCTGAGGTTGCAGCCATTGTAGCCCAAGCGGTAAATGCCGCTCTAGCAGTTGTACAACAGGCACCACCCCAGGCGCCAGTTCAGGCACATGCATTCCCGTCTGCTTGGGAACGTGTACGTGATGCTTTTCAGAAAGCGCACCCGCCGGAGTTCGCAGGTAGCTCCGATGTTGTGGCTTAAAGTCAGTGGAGGAAAGACATTCAGAGGCACTTGAGGATGTATCAGTGCACCGATGTTCAGAAGAAGGTACTAGCTACTTTCAAGCTAGTGAGATCTGCACTGCAGTGGTGGGAGTCTATTACCACCGGGGAGGAGAGAGATACTCTCACGATACAGGAGTTTTGGGTACGGTTTGACCTCAAGTATTTTCCGTCAGCCGTTCACACGGAAATGAGGAAGAAGTTAATGAATCTCAGACAGGAGGGAAGGACTGTGGCCGAGTATGAGGCCGAGCTGTGATTGCATAAGTAATAGAGCAAGCTGGAGCGGAGGCAGCAGAGACGAAGGTGAGAGCAGGGCGGGGTTCTTGCTTTTTTGAAATGAAACTCTTGGGAATTTGTCTCCAATTCTGGATTGTCATGTCAATTTCTAAGGGTTTAGACTTTCCGAGAACCAAGTCTTTCACCTCTGAGATTACTGGAGCTACTAGCCTTACCTTAGGGCTCGATCTCAGGTACTCTTGAAACATTCCCTTCTGTAGTCACCGGAAAGGCGAAGAAAGAAGGAAGATAGACCTTCACTAATCTTCTGAATATTGTTCCAGATGAAATACCGACAGAGGAGAAGAAGATCCAGAAGTTTACATTTGGATTGACATGGAGGATCCGTCAGCATTTATTGGGGAACCTCTCGTTGGCCACTTATTCTGACGTGGTTAACGCTGCACTGTTACACTTCCAGGATCACCGCTTTCACATGGCTGAGAGCAAGAGATCATGAGAGTCCAGCCATCAGGGCAGGACTGGAGGAAATGGTGCCAGTGGGGTACAATCTACTCAGGGGCAGAGGCAGGGTGACCAGGGTTCCCAGCAGGGGGGATCATAAGAGGTTCAGATCGGGGAATTTCAGGCACGGACAGGGAGGTTTTAGGCAGGGCCATCAGGGTCCGAACGGCCAGCAGGGGCAGCAGGGGCAGAATGGTCAACAGCAGGGCCAGCATGGCCAGGGGAAGAATGGAAACGGCCACCAAGGCCGAGGGCAGCAGGGACAGAGAGGGGGGAACTTCCCGGGGAAGTGTTACGTTTGTGGCAAGACTGGCCATAAACGCCAGGATTGTCCGGATAGGGGTAGGGCCCCGCAGCAGCAGCAGCAGGGTGCTCGACAGGAGCCGCAGAGGCCTATGTTTCCCACCGCCCTCCTAGCACCACCACAGATGGCAGCATTACCACCCATTCCAGCGGTCCCAATTCAGCAGGGGCAGCTTCAGTATAGGAGAGTATATCAGCTTCAGCAGGCCGCAGCCCCACAGGATCCACCGGCCATTGAGGGTATGTTCTCTATTCAAGGGACTATGGGGCGTATTTTATTTGACACGAGGGCTACACACTGTTTTATTGCTATGAGATTTGCACGCACCATTGGGTTGTTAGACACCGCCGAGAGTACGGTTACTTGTGTAGATTCGCCGTTGAGTAGGGGTTCCGTGATTTCCCTTGTATGTAGAGGCGTGAGTATAGAGATCGGGAGGTTTACTTTACCCGCGGATATGTTAGTGTTAGAAATGACCGAGTATGATGCCATTATTGGTATGGATTGGCTAGTTGCGTACCGAGCCATGATTGACTGTTTTAGTAGGAGTATTATCTTTGCCATTCTCGGGCAAGAGATGTTTTTGGTGGCGATGCCTCGTCCTGAGGGAGGATCATCCACTCACTTGTACTATATAGAGGAGGAGACCTCTAAGGAAGTGGTCATTCTTTTTGGTTCTTCAATCGGAGTTATACTTATGGTTAACATTAAAACACTAAGGGTGTGTTTGATAACACTAATTTTCCATGGAAAATGCAATATATGGAGTTATTTTCCATCTTTTGGATGTTTGATAAACAAAATTTTCTATGGAATTGGTTTCTTTAAAACAAATCACGTAACCACTTTTTCCACAAAAGATGGAATTAAAAAACCTCCTCCCACCCTGTTATTCATTTTCCAGGAAAAAGACTTACCACACCAAAAAAATTGATAAAAACTTATAAAATGAAGAAAAATCAAAAAATAATGAAAAAAAATGCAGAAAGTGAATAAAACCCAAAAATGATATAAAAAAATCCAAAAGTGAATAAAACCTTAAAAATAATGAAAAACATCAAGAAAATGACTAAAGACCCAAAAATAATGAAAAAAACACAGAAAGTGAATAAAACCCCAAAAATAATCAAAAAATACAAAAAATAAATAAAAAGTCCAAAAATAATGAAAAAAATTCACAAAATGAATAAAAACCCAAAAATAATGAAAAAAAATCCACAAAGTAAATAAACCCCCAAAAATAATGAAAAAAAATCCATAAAATGAATAAAAACCTAAAAATAATGAAAAACTACAGAAAGTGAATAACTCCAAAAATAATGAAAAAAATACAGAAAATGAATAAAAATTAAAAAAATTCGAGAACGTGAATAAAAACAAAAAATAATGAAAAAACCCAGAAAGTGATTAAAACGCCAGAAATAATGAAAAAATCCAGAAAATGAATAAAATGTAAAAAATACAGACAGTGAATAACACTCCAAAAATAGAGAAAATGAATAAAAATTCAAAAATAATGAAAAAAATTCAAAAAGTGAATCAACCCCCCCAAAAAATGAAAAAAATCCAAAAAATGAATAAAAATCCAAAAATAATGAAAAAATACAGAAAGTGAATAAAACTTCAAAAATAATGAAAAAAAATACAATAAATGAATAATCACAAAAAAAAATTTTAAAAATTGAGAACGTTAATAAAAACCCAAAAATAATGGAAAAAATCCAGAAAGTGATCCCCACAAATAATGAAAAAAATCCAGAAAAAGAATAAAAATCCGAAAATAATGAAAAAAAATCCATAAAGTGAATAAAAACCCAAAAATAATGAAAAAAATACAGAAAGTGAATAAAACCCCCAAAATAATGGAAACTGTCCAAAAAACGAAAAAAAACACCAAAAATAATGAAACAAATTACATAAAGTGAATAAAACTCCAAAAATACAAAAAATGAATAAAAATCCAAAAATAATGAAAAAAATCCAGAACGTGAATAAAACCCAAAAATAATGAAAAAAAACTAGAGAAAGTGACTAAAACCCCCAAAATAATGAAAAAAAACGAGATCGTGAATAAAAATCCAAAAATAACGAAAAAAAATTCAGAAAGTGACTAAAAACCCAAATATAATGAAAAAATAAATAAAGTGGATAAAACCTCAAAAATAATGAAAAAAATTAAGAAAATGAATAAAAACCAAAAATTAATGAAATAATACATAAAGTGAATAAACGCCAAAAAAATGAAAAAACCCAAAAACAATGTAAAAAATACCGGAAGAGAATAAAACTCCAAAAATAATGAAAAAAATACGAAAAATGAAAAAGAAACTGAAAAATAATAATAAAAATACATAAAGTGAATAAAAATCCAAAAATAATGGAAAAAATACAGAAAATGAAAAAAACCAAAAATATTGAAAAAAAATCACAAGATGAATAAAAATCCAGAAAAAAATAAAAAAAATCAAGATGTTGAATAAAAATCAAGAAATCATGAAGAAAATCCAGAAATTTATTATGAGGTTAATATTTATTTTCTTGTTTTTTTATTAATTTTCTATATTTTTTATTTTTTGGAATTTTATTCCTTTTCGGATTTTTTTAATATTATTTTATTGGTTTTATTCACTTTCTGTATTTTTTCGTTATTTTTGGGTTTGTGTTCACTATCTGGATTTTTTTTCATTATTTTTGGGATTTTATTCACTTTCTGTACTTTTTTTTCATTATTTTTGGATTGTTATTCACTTTCTGGATTTTGTTTTCATTATTTTTGGGTTTTTATTCATTTTTAGGATTTTTTTTCATTATTTTTGGGGTCATATTCACCTTTTTTTTGGGTTTTTATTAATTTTTTTTTTATTTTTTTTCATTATTTTAATTCATTTTTTGGATTTTTTCCATTATTTTGGGGATTTTATTCACTTTTTGGATTTTTTTTCATTTTTTTGGGTTTTTATTCACTTTGCTGGATTATTTTCCATTACTTTTGAGTTTTTATTCATTTCCTGGATTTTTTTCATTATTTTTGGAGTTTTATTCTATTTCTGTATTTTTTCATTATTTTTGGGTTTGGGTTTTTATTCACTTTCTGTACTTTTTTCATTATTTTTGAGTTTTTATTCATTTTTTGTATTTTTTTGCATTATTTTTTGGATTTTATTCACTTTCTGGATTTTTTTCACATTATTTTGGGGTTTTATTCACTTTCTGAATTTTTTTCATTATTTTTGGATTTTTATTCATTTTATGGATTTTTCTCCTTATTTTTGGGGTTTTATTCACATTTTAGATTTATTTATTTATTCTTTGGGATTTTTATTAATTTTCTAGGATATTTATTATTTTTCTATTTTATATATATATTTTATACTTTTTTCCATGGAAAATATGGAGAACCAAACACAAAAGATGGAAAGTAGAACATTTTCCACCTAAAAAATAATTGCAATCAAACAACACCAACAAATTTTTTCCATGGAAAATATTTGCAAGTTTTCAATTCCATGGAAATTAACTTTTGGCGCTTATTTTCCATCTTATTTATCAAACACACCCTAATAGAATGTTTTCGAATTGAAACATCAGGAGTTGAATTGAGATTGGCCTCAAACTTTAAGTTTTAGTTTTTAAAATTTTCATACAATTATTATAAGAAATTAAAGAAGGGGGAAAAATATACATCACATAAAATAGTTCGATACTTTGGAAGTGTTAGCTACATCATTTGTTAAAAAAAAAAGGCTACATCATTTGTTACTTATGGTGATACAATACAATTTAGTTAATTTATTTGGATGAATTTCACATTAAGGTTGGCATTGCATGACTTATTTAAATCCAGGGTTAAGATTAAAACAATTAAAACTTTAAAGATCATATTGGAAACCATGCTAAACTTGAAGATTTATTTTCTATTTAACTAAGAATATTTGTTTCCTTGGGTGAAAAAATAATAATGTTACCTTTAATTGAATTAAACCATATTTTAATTTTACTCAAAAAAGATTGTAAGCAAAACCTCTAGTTGAATTGGTCTTGAAATAATTTGACCCAGATGGATCCTAAATGAGGTAAATCATATAGTCAACTTTTGTTGCTATTACAAAAATACTAGAAAAAACTTTTTTGTCTTAAAGCTAATTATCATTTTAAAATTGTTGGTTTCCCTAACTTATTGCAATGGGTCTCTTAAAACGAAACATTTTATTTTTTGCACTGAATAAAACGAGAAAAAGCTGATTTTAAAAGTTATTTTTTCCCTTAATCTAAATATAACATAAATATCAGCAACATGTGTAAAGTAAAGAAAAATACTTTTATAAATTTTTTTTACAAGTTTGTCCACCTTATTTCTCTATAACTTAATAAAAATAGTTTGATCAAAACACAATATTGGCATCCAAGAGTTATTTCGTGTGTGTGGGAGAAAAGAAAACTCTTCACCTCACAACCAATGAATAGGTGAAAAATCCTTCGTTTTCCTCACTTAAATGCTACATGTCCCTTAACCTCCTTCCTCTGCCAAAATTTGCACTATATATATCAAACAATTTCTAGGTAAAAACTCCACACCATCGCCCTCTATTTCAATCTCTCAAACATGTCTTCCACTTTGAAGCTTGTTCTCACTTTGATTGTAGCCTTTCTCATGGGGTCCGTGGTCATGGCGCGACCCTATGGCGCAACCTCAACCCTCGCTGCTCGGCTGAAGCTCGACCAACAAGGTTCGTCTAGCTGTTGGGGCTCTTTGTTTCAGCTTCAAGCATGTTCGAGCGAGCTCATACTATTTTTCATGAATGGAGAGACAAATGTTGGGGCGGGATGTTGCAACACAATTCAGACCATCCAACGCGATTGCTGGCCTACCTTGCTCAGCTCCATCGGATTCACAGCCAAAGAAGGGAATATTCTCCTTGGCTTTTGTGATCACGTCTCAACCATGTCCAAGCCTTTGGTCCCATAGTTTGATGTCAATTACAGAATAATGTTGGAGTTTTATTAATGAATAAATGAGATTGTCTTTGATCTCTACGTTTTACATATCTATGTATGTTTTAAATTCTAAATTATGTTGCATTTTGTGGTCTTGTCGATTTATTTCAGTGAGGCTTTTGAATGTTGTGAGGTTTTTGAAAAGTTAAATTTTGTTGCATGTTGTTTGAAACTTGGTTAGAATGATGGCAATTTTTCCCCAACCATTGTGTTTTTCGGGATTTGGATTCGAGGAAGATGATTGGCAATGCTGAGATGTCTTCAAAGTTACTGATTATCTCGAAAGATAACCTCAAACAATAGTTTGTGGAAATAGGTTTCTGTTTATTTTTTCGTTCTAATAAAGATCGTGATGTTATGTTGTGTCACTGTCGTTGATGTTTTTCAGTATGAAATTTGTCAATTATTCAAGCATGGTTATAATTCCTATCCAATTCAACCGCACAAATCATCTCACCCCTTCTCCATGATATATAGTGATGTTTGGGAACTATCTAAAATAAAGAACATGACAAGAACTAAATGGTTTGCGTCTTTTGTTGATGATCATACTATAATTTCGTGGATATTCTTGATGGAAGAAAAATCAGAAGTGCGTCAAATTTTCAAAAATTTTAATAACAATATCCAGACCCAATTCCATGCCAAAATACAAATGCTGAAAATTTGCAATGCTAAACATTATTTCAATTCTCTCCTAAGGAATTTCTTATTAAGAGAGGGTGTAGTTCATCAAAGTTATTGCATTGATACCCCTCAACAAAAATGGGATAGCTGAGAGGAAGAATAGACACGTGTGAGAAGTTTCATGGCCCCTTCTGTTTTCCACCAATGTTTCGAAGTTTTGGGGGGTGAAGTTGTTCTTACTGCAACCTATCGTATCAATAGAATGCCTTCCCACGTCTTTAATTTTCAAGCATCGTGTCAAGTCTTTCTCAAATCATAACCTAGGACTCTGATCATCTCCTCCATACCACCCAAAGTTTTTTGTTGTTTAGCCTTTGTTCACAATCCTCAACAGTACCAAAGTAAGCTTGATCCAAGGGCTACTAAGTGTATTTTCCTAGGATACTCTCCAAACTAAAAGGGCTATAAGTGTTACTATCCTGTCACAAAAAAAATACTCCAATTCCATGGATGTGACATTCTTTGAAAATCGGGCCTATTACTCCAAAACCCATATTTAGGGGGAGAATAGAATCCAGGAATACCAGTTTTTGGAAACAGAAAGGGAAATAGAAATCATGACCGAACCTCAAACACTTGAGTCCCTCAACTCAAACCCTTTCTCTCTTGCTTCAAGTCTTCCTCTACCAATCGAAACCACCACTGAACCCTTATGCTGAGTTGAGTACTCCTCCTCGCCCAATCCAATATCAGACAGTCGATAACAATGAGTTCATTGTCTATTCATGAAAAAAACAACAAACACATCCTGGGCTAGTTCATGAAGCTGAACCGAATTCAAGTCCAAACAACAAGCACCATGTTCTGAACCTGGTCCGCTTCTCTACCTAAGGCAAAAACCTTTGCTGGTGCACTTTAGAGGTTGGCAAAATCTTCTTCTAAATAACCAATTTTCCATCAGCCCTTCTTCGGGTTTTTTTTTTCATGTATAAGTCTGTTCTCATGGCAAGGAACGACACAGTCACATCTAGAATAAATGAGTCCAGTCCCACCGAAGTCACCTCCTCTCGAGAAGCTCCTGTTCCGAACAGCAATGAAGAATCAGATAATTTTGCTCATATCATTACAGGGCACAAACAGAATGGGAGTGCCCTCGGTCATGATGTTCATATGTGGTAAAGGGAAGGATGACTACCTCACTGATACAGAGCCTGAACCAGCAAACCATGATTCGAATTCAAAAGATGTAAGGCTGAGAATAGCGTGTTTATTTCTTAGTTAATTAATTCAATGAACAACGACATAGAGGAGAATTTTATGCTTTGTGAAACATCGCAAGAAATCTGGGATGATACAAGGGAGAATTTTTCCGATACAAAAAACACAACAGAGGCATTTGAGATAGAAGGGACCCTTCATGATTTACATCAAGGTGATATTCATGTCAATTAATATTTCATTCTCCTAACTCGCTATTGGAAATAGTTGGACATGTTTGAAACCACCAAATGGGATTGCCCAACGGATGCCATCAAATACAAGAAGATCGTTGAGAATAAATGGATGTACAATTTTTTATTGGGTCTAAATAAAAATATGGATGAAGTTCGAGGCAAAATATTGGGAACTAAACCTTTACCCAATAGCTGAGAAGTTATCTCAGAAGTGCGCCGAGAAGAGAGAAGGAAGAAAGCCATGCTGGGGTCACAAACCAGCCAACCTGTCACCGAGAGTTTAGCCCTATCAGCTTGAGGATCACCCTTTCCTTCTAATGACAACAAGCCAAGGAAAGGGAGAACTTAGTGTGATCACTGCTGAAAATCGGGTCACAAAAAGGACACATGATGAAAAATCCATGGATAACCAGCCCCAAACTAATAGATAAAGCTGAGGACATCATGTCAATGTAGAAGACAACCCAGGATTCGAGCCCATTCAACAAAAGAAAATGGAGCTCTTATGAAAAAATCAGCGAGTCCCAACAAAGTTTTAATTCCTCCAATAATATCATTGGGTCTGAATCCTTAGCTCAAACATGTAATTTTCTTACTGCCCTAAAAGTAAAGAAATAAAATTTAAGTCCGTAGATTGTTGACTCTGGATCTTCTAATCACATGACTGGTGATGCACTAATTTTTCAAAATTATAAGCCTTGTTCTAAGAATTTTACTGTTTGTATAGCTAATGGTTCTCTATCAAGGGTGGTTGGTACAGGTTTTTTTTTATTTCTAAAGACCTAACCATTGAGTATGTCCTTTTAGTTCCAAACTTGGACTGCAATTTATTATCTATTAGCAAACTCACTCATGGAAAGAATTGTTTTACTAAATTTTTCCCCAACCATTGTGTTTTTTGGAATTTGGATTCGAGGAAGATGATTGGCAACGCTGAGATGTGTTCGGGACTCTATATCTTCAAAGTTACTGATTATCTCGAAAGATAAGCTCAAACAATAGTTTGTGGAAACAGGTTTCTGTTTATTTTTCGTTCTAATAAAGATAGTGATGTTATGTTGTGGCACTGTCGTCGAGGCCATCCTTGTTTCTTGTATCTCAAAAAACTCTTTCCATCATTATTGAATAAAAATCTTGATGTTTTTCAGTGTGAAATTTGTCAATTACTCAAGCATGGTTATAATTCCTATCCAATTCAACCACACAAATCATCTCACCCCTTATCCATGATATATAGTGATGTTTGGGACTGGCTGATTTCAAGTCCAAAAGAGACGCCCTCGGATAACATACTGTCCAATCATAATGAGTCAGATATGATTTGCCAATTGCCAAAAGGAAAGGAGTGAGATCCTGAACAAATCATTTGATTTATAACTTCATCTTCTGTAAGAGTTTGTCATCGGGTTATTGGGCATCATTTTACACTAAAATCACCTTAACTGGAAGTAGACCAATAAATCTCATCCTTCTGATTAATTTATCTATTGGTTTTAAGCACCATTTTAATAATTTGATCAGGTAACTCTTGTTCCCATTCCCCATCAGAATTCCAAAAGTCTTTGACCTCACAAGACTTATTTAAAGCTAACATATCACCTATAGGCCCCTCAACCATCCAAGAGTCTTTGAAGAAATCTATTTTTCCCTCACCTAATCTCCAACCAATGGACTCCTCAGCTAGCTGTCTAATCTGACAAATTCTACCCCACACAGTAGTTTTACCTCTATACTTAGCTACAGTAGGATGAATCTTCTTACAGTACCAAGCTTTGATGAAGTCAGACCAAAGGGAATTACCTTTTCTGAACTTCCACTATTGTTTAATAGCTAAAGGAATACTTATTTCCTCCATTTTCCTGATACCCAACCCTCCCTCTTTAATAGGTTTTGAGATCTGATCCCACTTACACCAGTGGTATTTTCTGATTTCTTCAGTAGATCCCCAAAAAATCTCATAAAAATATCTTTTATCTACTGCAAACAGTGCTTTGTAGGAGACATAGCAACCATTGTATGGATTGGAATGGAACTTAGAACATGTTTAATGAGAGTAAGCTTCCCTCCTAAGGATAAACATTTAGCCTTCCAGCTTGTTCAATAACCTCTCATCTTAAAAAACAATTTTTCAAAGTAGCACTTCTTCTTTTTACCTGCATAAAGAGGACAACCCAAGTATAGGGAATTTTTTAATTGCTATACCAGTATAAGAACTGATTGCAGCAGCAACTTGATTGGAGATCTTGTTGGATATGAATATCTGGCTCTTATTAATTTGTTTCCCTACAGCCCTCTCAAAATCAGTTACCACTCCCATAATAAGCTTGAGATCCTTTTTAGCACCCGAAGAGAAAAGAATAGTATCATCTGCATATGCTAGGTGGTTAAATCTTGGACAGCCTTTAGGCAATTTGAAACCAATCATTTTGAGAAGTACTTTATTAATATTTCTTGAAAAAGCCTCTGCCATAAGAAAAATAGGCTAGGAGATAGAGGATCTCCTTGCCTAAGCCCTCTTTGAGATTTGAAAAAGCCTTTGACCTGACCATTAACCACCACTGGAAACCAATAATTAAAAATGTTCCTCCACACCATATCAATCCAAAGTTCTGAAAATCCAAATCTTCTCATTACATGAATAAAAAAACATCCAGGAGACCTTATCATATGCTTTGGCCAAATCCAACTTAAAAACCACATTTCCTCCAAAATTCTTTTGGTTGATAATTAAGATGACCTCTTGAGCCCACATAGCATTATCTATCATGCCTCTACCTTGAATAAACCCACTTTGATTGACATAAATTAATGAAGGCAGATCTTCTCCCAATATTTTAGCCAAAATCTTGGATAAAACTTTATTAAGAAAGTTAACCAGACTAATTAGTCTAAAATCAGAAAAACTTTCAGGAGAATTTGATTTTGGAATCAATAAAATCAAAGAGGCAGACATACCTTTAGGAATCTCCATCCCTAAAAAGAATCCGTGAACTGCATGCATAACATCCTGCTCCATAATATCCCAGTACTTTTTAAAGAAAAACCCATCAAATCCATCAGGACCAACAGAGCTATTACCATCCATTTGCCACACTATAGCTTTAATTTCTTCCCTCTTAGGAATAGAAGATAATCTGTCATTCTCCTCTTGGGAAATAAATTTATTTATAACTTCTAAAAAGCTATCATCTTCTTTAATTATAAAGCTATGATCATTAGAGAATTGATCTTTGAAGAACTCCACAGCAGCCTCTTGAATGTCCGCATCTCCTTTTCTTAATTTCCCTTGTCTATCTAAGATCTTTGATATTGTTAATCTTCTTCTTTTGACTTTTAGAGAATTATGGAAGAATGAACAGTTTTTATCTCCATCTTGTATCCATTTTTCATGAGCTTTCTATCTCCAAAACTGATCTTCTATAGCCAGAGATTTATTGCATTTAGCCTGTGCCAAGGATAGATTCTCTCTATTTTCTTCATTTGGATTCAAATCAAAATTTATCTCCTGAATTAGAAGATCATCTTCAGCCAGTCTAGCTTCTTGAAATATGTCCCCAAAATTTTGTCTACTCCAACCTGATAGAGCTTTTCTGAGAGCTTTCAGTTTATAAAAATCGATGCTAAAGAGTTATTATGAGATACTGACTTCCAAATGACAGAAATCACTTGTTTGAAGTTAGGATGATCACACTAAAAATGAAGGAATTTAAAAGGTTTAGCTATTATCCCAGAGGAAATTTGATGAGTGGGCAGAAGAGGACAATGATCTAAAAAAATCTTGTTAAGATGTTTCACTTGCCAATTACCCAAATTAGAGGCTGCAACATCAACACAAACCCTATCCACCCTGCACCATATTCTGTCCAAGCCTTCCCTCTTATTGAACCCAGTGAAATTAGAACCAAAAAAGCCAAGATCTTCCATCTCTAAATTTTCCATAGTTTCCATAAATTCGAAAGAAGAACTCATATCGATTCCATTACCCCCAGCTTTCTCAGAACTGCTAGTCACCACATTAAAATCTCCTCCAATTAACCATGGTTGATTCGTAAAAGATTGAATAAGGAACTACCAAACATCTCTTCTTTTCACTTTACTATTTTTAGCATACACAAAAGAGGAAAAAAAGCTCTTATTATCCATCTTGAAAGCAATATTCAGACACTGATCCATAGAACAAACCAAGTTACAGATGATCTCTTTTTGAACCAAACACCAAATTTTACTATTAGTGTTACAAAAGGCCATGCTATACCATAACTTTATTTTAAAAGACTCTAATTTATCCACTTCTAGTTTGGGTTCTAAAATAACCAAAATGGAATTTTGGTGAAACCTTTTAACCCTCTTAATAGCTACTTTCTTAGAGATACCTATAATATTCCAAATGATTGTACTAATCATTTGGACTTTAAAGAGGCTAAAGTTTTAGTACCAGACCTTAACTGTCTGGCAATAAGAGAAGAATTTTCTTTATTGGTTACAATTTTGATAGGCTTCTTCTGCATTTTTATACATGGTTTGGTCCCACCTTTAAAGATTGGATAAACATTTTTAACCATCAAGTTATTCTCTCCAACTTGATTACCTTCTATTATTCCTTCAGCACTACTTTTCTGATTAGGAACTTGGCTATCGCTTCTATCAGCTGATTGAGATTGAACTGCAACTTTGCCTAATATCTTAGGGATTACTAGGGAACTAGCTTCTCATTCTTCCAACTCAGTAACTTGGTCTTCCACTACTGCTACTTGTTTCTTAAAATACTGTGTAATCTTGACTTGATTCCTTGTATCTTCTTTTATCTTGTATTCTTCATCACAAATTGCTTCATCATTTTTTGCTTCCTAGTTAGCCTAATCATCTGACTGCTCCACCTCAGGTTCTCTAACTTGCACTTCCTTCTTTTTAAAAGCTTTTATCACCCATTCTTTGGTAGTCTGTTTGGATATTTCTTCTTTCTTTCTTTCTTTTTTGGTAAAATTTCTACTTGATTCTTTCTTGTTACTTTCCTCTTTGTATAGACACTCATCTTCGATATGACCTCTTCTTTCACACTTCAAACAATACTTTGGAATGTCTTCATATTCAAAATATTACCAAAACCCTTTCCCAGACTCCTTGTTAGCAATCCAGATCCTATTTGGTAAACTTTCTTTAAATCAACTTCAATACACACACAAGCTAAGCTAGGTCTCCCAAGAGAACAAGTTACAGAATCCATTTTGAGAGGACAAAACCAGCTGCGAGCAAATTGAGAAAAGACTTTCTTTGTTATAGAGATGAATGGGAAGCAATGGTAAACTAACCCAAATAGGAATTATTGATGATTCAGCTGCGCGGTGAAAGTCATTTGTCCATTTGAATACTGTTATGTCTACTGTTTAATAAATACAAAAGTACAGAATTATGAATTATAATCTAATTACAGAAATAAAATGAAATTATAGAAAATAAAAACTTACTGAAATTTGCAGAAACAATAATAGAAATAGAAAGATAATCCGAACCCTGTGAATTTCAAAGTGTCCTTAAGACAATTTATTCCCTCCAATGTGCTCCGAGGTTGATGAATATTGTCTCCCAAGATAGAACGGATTTTTCAATTAATTATGTAGCACGACAATAATTAATTACGACGAACTCAAATTATGTGGCTTTTACTCAACAACAATGCAACAGATGTTATGCAGGAAAAAGAATTTTCTGGAACAGATATGACAGCACTTTTGGTATGGAAGGAATTGGAGGGGGGAAATTTTCCATTGTTTAACTGTTGGCAATAACTGCCAACAGCCCAGAAAGTTCAATTAATTCGGCCCAAAAATGTAGGAGATTTTTCCAAGCCCGAGCCGAGCCGAGCCGGCTGGCCGGACGGACACGCGTATGTGAACCTTTGATCGAAAGTCAACCCGTGCATAGCTTAGGTCATCTCCCCTTCAAAGAGTTGGGATACCCTAAGGCATCCAAGCCTTAGTCCATCATTTGGGTTTTATTAACTCATCATTTTCCCACTACTCTTCCAATGTGGGACAAGAGTTAAGACATACCCAATACATTGACTTTCATTACTTTGTGAGTCACTTTGGGGACATATTTATCATTCATAACTTAATGAAATTGGACATGTGAATATACTACATTAATCTCCTTGCAGAGGAGAACGCATTCGTATATTTTTCCACAATTATCATAGTGTGGGTCCCACCTAAATTTGAGCTCAAAGTTGATCAAAATTCTGTCCAAAAAAATCTGGACAGCTTTATAAGTAGTGCAATTTTCCAACAATCCCCCACATGAATGATATATCGCTATAAATAAAACAGAACAGATGCTAATGCAGATGCGGACACATGTTGAGTAAAACAAAAGATTTATTGCATCGGGAGAAGTAGCCTAGTGGCCTTGAACTTTCCTCAGTGATATACTACCGGATTTACTTGGTTAATTAGTAGACTTCACATCCTTGAACCGTCAACCGTTTTTGTAAACCTAGACAATAGTATTCACACAATAATTCTTCAACACAGTTGGTTCTCACGTTTGTGTTCATTTTGGCCATGAACACCACTTGGTTCCGTTAGTATTTTAGAGAATATGCCTTTCATTATTCTCATAGAAGTGGCCCCTTTCTTACTCACGTAGGTGACTTCCATAAAGAGTATCCTGCAATACCCCACTTAGACATACTAAGATATGGATGTCATTAAAAGCATAACTTATCCTAATTTCGAGGAAGATATGCACTGTCTCATCTTTGGAATGGATAGGATTAAATCTCCTCTAGTACTTACTGAATACAATGTAGTTCGGTTTGCCCATTGAACCTAGATCTTGGGATCTCCAATCAGCTAAGTTGGGTTGCCACTATATTGATTCTTATTTATTTATAGGCTTTAGACCCATTCCTCTCGATGATCTTTCAACTTGCTCTCTGTTTAAACCTTTCGTTAGTGGATCCGATATATTATCTTTTGACTTTACATAGTCAATTGAGATAATTCCATTTGAGAGAAGTTGTCTAATGGTATTGTGTCAACGACGAATATGTCGTGACTTTCCGTTATACATGTGATTTTGTGGCCTTCCAATCGTTGATTGGCTATCGCAATGTATACATATTGCGGGCAGAGGTTTAGACCAATTTGGAACATCCTCTAAGAAATTTCGAAGCCATTCAGCTTCTTCTCCATCTTTGTCTAGTGCAATGAATTCAGATTCCATTGTCGATCTAGCAATGCATGTTTGTTTCGAGGATTTCCAAGATATGGCTGAACCTCCAAGGGTAAACACATACCCACTCGTAGACTTAGAGTCTTTTGTATCGGATATCCAATTTGCATCGCAATGTCCTTCAAGAACAGCTGGATATTTTGAGTAGTGCAGTCCATAATTTTGAGTATATTTCAAATAACCCAAAACTCTCAATATTGCTTTCCAGTTATCTCTTCCTGGATTACTCGTAAATCGACTTAGCTTACTTATTGAGTATGCTATGTCCGATCGCGTACAGTTCATGATATACATTAAACTGCCGATAATATGAGAATATTCTAGTTGAGATATGCTTTAACCATTATTTCTTGCTAGATGTAAATTTACATCTACAGGTGTCTTGGTAGGACTAATATTATACTTATTGAATTTTTCAAGTACTTTCTCTATGTAATGACATTGATATAATATAAGTCCATCTGATGTTCTAGAAATTTTAATTCCTAATATAACATCGGCGATTCCCAAATCTTTCATGTCAAATCTACTACTCAACATTTGTTTTGTAGTTTTGACAATTTTCAAGTTACTACCCATGATAAGCATATCATCAACATTGAGGCATACAATGACATATCCATTTTGAATGTATTTAAAGTAAACACATTTATCGCATTCATTAATTTTGAAACCATTTGATAACATTGCATTATCAAATTTTTCATGCCATTGCTTAGGTGCTTGTTTTAATCCATATAGTGATTTAACAAGCTTACATACTTTTCCTTATTGTCCGGGAGCTTTGAACCCTTCAGGTTGCTCCATATAAATTTCCTCATCTAGTTCACCGTTTAAGAATGCGGTTTTTACATCCATTTGATGTATTTCAAGTCCATTAATAGCAGCTATTGCTATTAACATCCGAATGGACGTTATTCTTGTTACCGATGAATATGTGTCGAAGTAATCCAACCCTTCCTTTTGCCTATAGCCTTTAGCTACAAGTCTAGCTTTATATTTATCAATTGACCCATCGGCCTTCAACTTCTTTTTGAAGATCCATTTATAACCTAACGGTTTTGAACCTGGTGGAAGATCCACTAGTTCCCACGTATGATTTTATAATATGGATTCAATTTCACTATTAAATGCTTCTTTCCAATTGGAAGCATTGGGTAAGGATATGGCTTCTTTATACGATTGAGGTCATTTTCTAGCAAATATGTTTGAAAATCCGGACCGAAAGAAGTCGAGGTTTTTGCTCTTTTACTACGTCTTGGTCCATCCTCTATTGGTTCAATAGGTTGATGAGTACCACTTGTAGTATCTTGATTTGTCCTTTTAGAAGGACCAGATTCTCGGGTCATGTTATACGGGAATTCATTTTCAAAAAATGAAGTGTCCTTCAATTCAATAACTGTATTTACATGAATATCTGAAATCTCAGATTTACAAACTAGAAATCGATATGCACTACTATTAGTAGCATAACCGATGAATACACAATCCACATTTTTTTTCCCTATTTTTACCTTTTTAGGTTTAGGAACCATTACTTTGTCTAAGCACCCCTACACTCGTAAATATTTATAGGAAGGTCTTCGACCTTTCCATAATTAATAAGGTGTCTTGTGAGTCTTCTTATGAGGTACTTTATTAAGAATGTAATTAGCAGAAAGTAAGGCTTCCCCCCACAAGTTTTCTGGAGCTCCTGAACTTAATAACATTGAGTTCATCATCTCTTTCAAAGTACGATTTTTGCGTTCAGCAACACCATTCGATTGAGGCGAATAAAGAGCGGTTGTTTGATGAATAATCCCATTTTCAGAACAAAATTCCTCAAATGGATATTCATATTCACCTCCTCTATCACTCCTAATAGCCTTTATCGTTTTACTTAATTGATTCTTAACTTCATTCTTATATTGTTTAAATGCATTAATAGCCTCATCTTTACTATGTAACAAATACACATAGCAATATTTTGTGCAATCGTCAATAAAAGTAATAAAATACTTTTTTCCACCTCTAGTTTGAACAAATTTTAAATCACAAATATCGGTGTGAATTAAATCTAAAGGTTCAGTTATCCTTTCAATAGAATGGAAAGGTAATCTAGATAATTTAGATTCCACACAAACTTCACATTTATGATTTTGATCAATATTAAATTTTGGAAAAAATTCCAAGTTAATTAATCTACGCAATGTATCAAAATTAACATGTCCCAACCTAGCATGCCAAATATTAGATGACTCAATCACGTAAGAAGAACTAGTAATTTCATTCATTGAAATAGATGTTTTTGGGATTGCAGTAAGAACATTGACTTTAAAGAGCCCCTCATTTAGGTAGCCCTTTCCTACATACATGTCATTCTTAGACAACACAAAGCAATCAGACACAAACACAAGATGGAAACCATTTTTAGTCATGAGAGATCCAGAAATCAGATTCTTAAGGATATCAGGCACGTGAAGAACATTGTTGAGAGTAAGTTCATTTCCAGAAGTCATGTTTAAAACAAACTTTCCTTGTCCCACCACCTTAAAAGTAGAAGAATTTCCCATAAAGAGGTTCTCCTCATTTTCCAAAGGCTTATAGGTGGTGAACATCCATTTGTTTGCACAAATGTGTCGTGTGGCTCCAGTGTCCACCAACCATTCCTTGGTATTTCCAATCAAGTTACATTCAGAGACCACGGCAGAAAGATTCATATCCGCCAACTCATTGGCGATATTCTCACCCTCAGTTACATTTGCTTGAGGGTTATTTCGATTTTGCTTCTTAGGCTTACGACACTCGCTTAAGCGGTGTCTAGGTTTACCAAAGTTGTATCATTTACCTTTGAACTTCTTCTTATTCTGTTTGGAAGTGCCTTCCCCATCATACTTTTGTTTGTTCTTCTTAGGACCTTCAACAACATGGACCTTCGTTTCCATTGGATTCTTCCCACTTTTCTTTTGAGACTCACGGTTATCTTCTTCGATTCTCAGTCTGACCACCAACTCCTCCACATTCATATCCTTTCGCTTGTGCTTGAGATAATTTTTTAATAAAGTCCAAGATGGTGGCAACTTTTCGACAATTACATCAACTTGGAAAGTTTCACTAAGTGACATTCCTTCAGCATGAATGTCGTGGAGGATCACTTGGAGTTCTTGCACTTGCGAGATCACAGATTTAGAATCAACCATTTTAAAGTCCAGAAAACGCCCGACGATAAATTTCTTCATCCTAGTATCTTCAGTTTTGTACTTCTTTTCCAAAGAATTCCATAATTCCTTGGATGTTTTAATCGTGCAATAGACATAATGTCTTGTCCAAGTAGGCCAGAATATAATTCCGACATAGGTAGTCCGAATGCTTCCAAGCATCAACAGCAGCAACCTTTTCAGAGTCATCTCCCTCTTGAATAGAGGGGCAATGTTCATATACAAACCTACCCAGTTGGCACGTAGTGAGATAGAAGTACATTTGTCCTTGCCAACGTTTGAAG
Source organism: Sambucus nigra (assembly GCA_949130495.1). Classification (NCBI taxonomy): domain Eukaryota; kingdom Viridiplantae; phylum Streptophyta; class Magnoliopsida; order Dipsacales; family Adoxaceae; genus Sambucus; species Sambucus nigra. The sequence goes on along the minus strand of OX422214.1, from coordinate 212,126,566 downwards.
TGAGCCCCAATGAACTTTTTCGATTTCTCCCCGTGTGGCATAGATACGGGTGCAGTCACATTTGTGTTGGTGACAGTCACTTTAGTAGGAGCAGTGTTCGTACTTTATGATTCCATTTTTGTTACAAAAATAGAATTTTTATCAATGATAAAATTCATATATAATGAATTAATCAAAACAGAATACAAAATTCTGTGCACCAATTTCCTCCAAATATAATTCACAATAATTGAATTCCAAAAGAATTCCAAAAAATATTCAGAATTAAGATATAATATAAACAAAAGTTTATACTAAACAAAACCTGTGTCGCACTAATTTTTAATACTAAAAGGAATTCCGTACAAAACGGAATTATAATTTTAAGATTACATTTTTTTACATAAACAGATTTTAACAAAAATTCACAAATAAAATTTTATTTTCTAAAACAGAATATAAAAAAAGTATAGAAATTAATTTCTGTACCAAAACTGTTTTACTAATTTCTGCAATAAAGCAATAATTTAATTCATTTTTTCTGTCAAAATAGATTTATTTTCAACAAATAAATTTCTGTAATAAAAAAAATTTGTACATTACAAAACAGTAGAACAAATTAAATTGTCTTAAGATTGTTATGTCTACTGTTTAATAAATACAAAAGTACAGAATTACGAATTATAATCTAATTACAGAAATAAAATGAAATTACAGAAAATAAAAACTTACTTGAGTTTGCAGAAACAATAATAGAAATAGAAAGATAATCCGAGCCTTGTGAATTTCATAGTGTCCTTAAGACAATTTATTCCCTCCAATGTGCTCCGAGGTTGATGAATATTGTCTCCCAAGATAGAACGGATTTTCCAATTAATTATGTAGCACGACAATAATTAATTACGACAGACTCAAATTCTATGGCTTTTACTCAACAACAATGCAACAGATGTTATGCACGAAAATGAATTTTCTGGAACAAATATGACTGCACTTTTGGTATGGAAGGAATTGGAGGAAGGAAATTTTCATTGTTTAAAAACGGAGGGAGGCATCTGTATTTATAGCAAAGTAATTGACCGTTGGAAATTACTGACAAAAACAATTAAACGAAATTAATTGTTGACTGTTGGAAATAACTGCCAACAGTTTATTAATTATTTAATTAATTTCGTAATTAATTAATAATTAAAGCCCAGAAAGTTAAATTAATTCGGCCAAAAATGTAGGAGATTTTTATAAGCCCAAGCCTAAGCCCGAACCGAGCCGACCGACCGGACGCGCGCGTGTGGACCTTTGATCGAAAGTCAACCCGTGCATAGCTTAGGTCATCTCCCCTTCAAAGAGATTTTTATAAGCCCAAGCCCAAGCCCGAGCCGAGCAGAGCCGGCCGACCGGATGGACGGACGCGCGCGTGTGGACCTTTGATCGAAATTCAACCCGTGCATAGCTTAAGTCATCTCCCTTTCAAAGAGTTGGGATACCCCAAGACATCCAAGCCTTTGTTCGTCATTTGAGTTTTATTAACTCATCATTTTCCCACTACTCTTCCAATGTGGGACAAGAGTTAAGACATACCCAATATATTAACTTTGATTGCTTTGTGAGTCACTTTGGGGACATCTTTATCATTCATAACTTAATGAAATTGGACGTGTGAATATACTACGTTAATATCCTTACGGAGGAGAACGCATTCGTATATTTTCCCATAATTATCGTAATGTGGGTCCCACCTAAATTTGAGCTCAAAGTTGCTCAAAATTATGTCCAGAAAAATTTGGAAAGCTTTATAAGTAGTCCAATTTTCCAACAAAAACTCTCATGAGGAATCTTTGAACATACCATGTGGATCGAAGCCAAATTATGTGAAAATATCCCTCATGATATAATCTGATAAGGGCATGCTTTTGATCTATCAAGCTAATGTTGAAAGTTGCTTTCAATCATATTGTTGTAAAAATTTTCCTTATCTCTTCAATAGAGGGTCTTCCATGAGTGAATTTACCAACAAGGGAATATTTAAAATGCTCAGATACCTTATCTAGGTATTCATTATTAAGGAGAAGAGCTGGTTCACCTTTAAACATACTAAGTGCATGCAATGTTGGCTTTGCATGGGAGACTTTTCCAACCACATTAGCAAATGATTTGGTGAAAGATGACATTGGGTTTGAGACTTGACTTTTGGTTTCGTTGCCACCTCCATCCTATGATGTTTATGCGAGTTAAGTTTTGATGTTATGCTTTAGCGAATTCCGATGATGAAATTCCATTATTGGGGGGGTGGGAGGAGAAGGTAATACCTAGTGTTTTTCAAAATAAATTATTTTTGGTAGAATTTAATTTGAGAATAAATCCTTGTTTATGATTTGATATTTATTTGACTTAATTGTGCATAATGTGTTCACTCATAGAAAATAAATTATATGTTAATTAAATTATTATTATGTGATGTTAAACATAATAAAGGTGTGTAAATTAGGTAGATATAGTTTGGACACGTTTCGGGATTATTTGGGGACCCGTGTAGGTGTTTTAGACATTTAAAATTAGGTCCGCAACATATGTATACCATTAGGGGGGTTATTGGGCCAAACCGGGTATGGTTTTGGGCTTGTTTGGAGGCCCAAAGGTGGGGGTGTATGGGTAACTCGGGATTAATGATTATATTAGGGCAATTAAGTGAGTAGGAAGTCATTCCTATCCACCACAACGTAACCTAGCATTCCCACACCCATTGGAGAGGTTACCAAGGCTAGGGAAGGGAGAAAAATCAGGGATCCAAGAGGAGGAGATCCGCAATTGACAGTTTAAGGCAAGAGTTCACTTGCTTAATCAATTTTCAATTTGTTTCTTAATTCATCTGTATATTTCTTCTAAAAATTGTTGATTTAATTAGACAAATTGAGGATTTACATAATTAGAATGAACTTTTTGAATTTTGAAGAACAAATTTGAAATTGTGATGTTTGAGGATTAAACAAATTAGTGACAAACCCAAAAATTGAGTATCATATTAATTAGGAATTGAATCTTATAACTCATGTTATAGGAGTAATGAATTTATGGAATAAATGATGAAGATATAAAATATAATTGATGTTTTATAATGAAACATCACTATAATGAATTATCCCCGTGTTAATTTGAGGTTTAGGGCTGAAATTGATGATGAATAAACCCTAGGTTATTTCAAAGTTGATTATGTTACGAAGTTTTAATCTTTAAGTTTAAATCTTAGATTTGATGTTTTTGCACCCATAATATGGTGTAAAAAGGTTTAAACACATTTTCTTATACTTATATTGGGTTAGGGTATCGATTAGGTACCGTTTTGGAGCTTGGTTTTGGCATGGAGGTTTTGGAGGCGTCACCTTCGTCCTTAGGCCGTTTTAGTTTCCGCCCAGAAAAGAATCGATTCAGTCCAGTGGAAATTTAATTTGGGTCATGAAATTTTAGATCTTTTCGATATGAATGAATGGCCGCCAATTTCGTATTTTTCTCATTTTTTTAATTCGAGATGGATTCTGGAAAGGGTGTGCGAGACCAAATTCCTTAGTTGGTGATTTTAGGATGGACTTCATTTTAGGCATGATTATGTTTATAATGATTATAAAAACCTTGTGGATGTATTCTCGTAGTTAATATGAATTCATAGTTGATGAAATTGAGGTTTACAAAGTTTAGAATTTGTTAATGGAGATTAGAAAAAAATGATTTTGCAATTTTAGGAAAGACACCCTTATTAGAAATTTACAAATTTGTACTGCCCGAATCAAATGGTTTTGGACTTCATGGAAAATTGATTCCCCCAAAGAGAATTGATTTGACCTCTGGCCTGCGCCAGGGTAGGACCGGGGAATGGTTCAGGTGATTTTTATGAACTCATGCGAGTAGGTGGGAAGTCATCCAAGTGAGTGGATACTTTGTTGGAAATGGATTTGTGACACTATTTATTAATTGAGGAATTTGACAATTAACTAGATGGTTAATATCTAAAGTATGAATATTAATTGGAGATTAACGTGACTTCTTAGCGGAAATTATAGAGTTAATTACCAATACATATTTTGTAAAAATATATATTTAAATATTTGTGTGAACATACCCATGTTTGTGAACACCTATCGATTGGGATTGTGGACGTCTAAGGACCATAGCATGCATCGATACGGGTAGGCTAGGCATTGCCTAAGTCATTATTTTAGGTCCTATGTGGCAGCGCCACCTACGAGGAGGTAGGTGTGGAGGCTGTGATCCATAGTCACCATCGGGGTTATGGACCGTGCAACGGTGTACTGCGTAGGGATTGCCCCACTTATGTATGTTTTGTGATGTCCATTTATATGAAGGACTACTCCGGACTTATCGATAAAGAAAGAATGGGACATTGAAGGTAGATGCCTTTATAGGTCGTATATATGTAAGGACATGTACATTTATATATAAATTAATTAAGATTAAATACTGGTAGTCTAGTGATGTTAATAATTGATAATGAACCCAATACTCTATAAATTCACAATGGATGATATGTTATTTCTTGTGGGTAGTATTGTAGGTGTTATTCTTGGTACTAGAAGCACATTTGCTGATGATTAACTTTAGTGTATGAATTATGCTAAATGCTTTGATTATTATTTTATTGTGGTAATTATCTGATTTCATAATGGGGACATGGGTGATTATGCATATAATATTGCACTTAGACGAGGGGTGAGATACTTATTGCATGAGAGTGCCGATGGGCGGTACATAATGTGAATTAACTATATAATTGCATTTTGATTTCGAAAGATAATTCTTATAACTATAGGGTAATTATGAAATGCCCCCCCTAGGTTTACTTAAACAAGGACAACATGGCTGACAAGAAAACAGACTTGCGCTCACATTTGTTCATCAGTTATTTCAGATCGTTTGACTCTAGTTTAAGTTGTTATTTCCTTTTAAGTTATTTTTATTATATCAAAGATTGTATGGGCATAAGCTTGAAGTTTATTTTTCAGTCCTTGTGAGATTAGTTAGATTTATGTTAGAGTTTTTACTACTAGTTGGGTGTTAGACTTATTTATGATCAATTGATATTATAGTGATTCATTATTTATGTTATTTTTAAAATTCAAATGTATTATTAATATTATTATTGTTTTGATGTTGATAATGATATAGATTATTAAACAAGCCCCATCTTCAGCGTATTGTGTCTGATCAATCTTTAAGTAGAAAATGGATGTTGTTACTGGGAATAAATAAAATAATAATAAAACTCTGATCCCTATCACCTTACACAATGAAAGTGAAAAAACAACATATAATTCCCAATACACCCATATCTAATTGCATGAAAAATGTAAAAGGGTTTTTTTCACCCTTTCTTTATGATTCAACTTCAAAAAGGACAAAAGTACACATGTGGTATCAACTCATTGGAAGAAGACGAAACTGATAAGATGTAACAATTTAGCTCAACCATTTATTCTTAATTTCGAATGAATTAGTCAACTAAAAGAACTTTTAGTAGACTCTACTTGCTCACGTAACATATAGCTTCACCTCAAGAATATTTAAATGACACTTATTCAATAGATTTACTTGAGATAACTTCTCTAACATTTGGTTCCACACAAACATCATTTGTGCACCTCAACAATACCAACAAGAATGTGAGAAAAAGAAAAATGATTTCATGATGATTTAATTTGCAACAATATCAATTATTCAACACAAGGAAGATATATTCATTCATAACAACAGCAAGGGTTTCATCAACAAAGATCATCAAGGATACATAAGCCGACACCAACACCAACAAGATATATATTGGCAATAGATAACTCCAATATATATATTCGTTGGCAATAGTATTATTGTTGTGAGGAGTCAAAGAAGAAAGTAGATCCCACTAAGCTTGCTCATTTTTAGTAGACAAGAAAGGAGGTAGTTCCCTTGTTGGTTGAGGTTGTAAATTTTGGTTCAGCCTTATTGAAGCAAAAGATAGTGGATTTCTCGAGTACTGCCTTAGGCATAGATGTAGCAGAAAGGTATCATCGAACCATGGGGTCCTTTCTATCCTTTATTCTTTAAATTCTTTTGTTATATATTATGTGTGTGATGACCATATGAATGTAATACATGTGTAATGTTATACTACAAACAAAACAAAACATAAATCATTGTTTAGATAAAAAGAAAATTAATTTTAATTTCTAAAAACTAAAATAAGTTACAAATTCCCCCCCCCCCCCCCCCCCCCCCCCCCCCCTTTCCCCCTCCTTGGGATATTTTTTGGTTCAACATGGACAACCATGCTTGGAGAAATGTAACTTCTTGTATGTTCCACTGTTAACAAACTTCTATCTTATCCCTTCATTTCTCCTTAAATAACCTTGTATATTAATTTTCATCTTCTTTGTGTTTGAAAAAAAAAATGTACAAGTGTTTTAAGGTTCGATGGGAATTTTTATTAAAGTTTGAAAACAAAAATATCAAAGATACAAATAGATAAGTAAAGAAGAAAAATAAAAGATATTTCACTCTAGAGTTAATAACTCAAAAACATTATCTCATCAACAAACCTTATTGATCAAAGTCTTTTTCATAATAATTTGTTATCAATTTTTCCCTACGGTTTTTGACTATAAAGATGGTCTCGTGATAATGAGAAAAAATACTCCAAAAATATTTAAACTCTCTACCTTTGAAGGGAAGGAGTAAAAGTTGGAAGTAGGACTCATTACCAAATATCAACACTCAAGGTTTAACAAAGATATGGATATACTTTGAACTCTCACGGATTCCTATAAAGATTAAAATATATTTCAATATATATTTTTTTTTAGACAAAACGTCGTGACTAACGAAGCAACTTCATGGACACAAATGTTTTCTTTGCTATAATGAATGGTCAACGAGGGAGGTCGTGAGTCAAAAAAATTCATTTCGGTTAAATTTTTTAGGAAATGGAAGCAATGAGGGAAGGAGAGCCTTCACTTAAATGAAGCCCCTCTTTACTAACGGATGAAGCAAGCCATCCACGAACAAATTGGTAGTGGTATTAATTGATAAAAATTCTACGTACGTTTGAACCTTAATAAACCAAATTTGATATATTTATGCAATATTCTAAATAATAGGTTTTGTATATATGAAAAATATATTGGATACCTACATAACCAAATACCAAAAATAATACCAACACACACACACAAAATAATTTTTTAATTATAAAAAAGTGAATTTGAATAACAAAAATGTTTAAAGTTGAGAAGTCCTTTTACCTCAATTTAAAGTGGAATTCAAAGAGTGTGAACATAAAGGATATTCGGATGATGTTGATGAAGATTTTCGAAGAGTGGCATACATGAAGCTTTGTCGAAATGACTGCAAGGAGAAAATACACAGATTATATTTTGTATTCGAAATAAGACAATACATGTTAAGTGGGGAACATTAGTATACATATCCTTTTACAATATTCCCCCTTGTTTATTCCGTAAGAAATATACAAAACCAAGTATTACAACACCTTTAACATAATCAATCCAGAACCCAATCATTCCAAAGTGATATTTTGTTTACGTTAAATTGTCATACACTAATAAGGAGGATCACAATACCAATGTATATAGACACATTTAACTAGGGTGTAATAAGATGAATGAGATATATATGAATACCAAGATTTAGAATTGTCTAATTAAATAAAGTATATCAAAAGGTTATCAAGTTTGCATCCTAAGATATCATAATAATGTATTGTACTTCGCTTCTAATGTGTATATATACCCCTTAACTCATTTTCATATTAAAAAATCTCATAATGTCTTTTAAATAAATCTCCTCTTAATTTAACCTTCTCCCCCTTTTTTGTCATGAAATTAACAAAGGAAAGATTCTTAATCCATGAATTAGAATCATCCAAAGATAAAATGACATTTTTTATATTAAATTAATTAAAGTAGTACATACCGTAAAGCAACATAGTCCAATTCATCAAGAATATATAGTTATGTAAAAGAGTATAAATAAATGGATATACAAGAAAAATGATATAAGGCATTAAAGATATCATAATAATCACGCCAACCATAAATATATCAATAAAGTAAAAAATAGAGTCAACAAGGACTACGTAGGGTATCATCCTAAAAGATACACAAAACATGATGATTTTGGATTTTATAGGATATAACATATGTAAAGAATAACCAATACTAAATTAAATAATATGAACCACAAAACAACAAAAAGTTCAATAAAAAACAAACTACAACCACCATATATCATGAAGAGTGCGCGTTTGTTCAAACTAAGAAATTATTTAATTAAACTCAATTTTTTAATTAAATCCTAAAACATGCATCTAAGTGTGATTGCAATCAATATGATCATGCAAGAATAGTCAATCACAAACAAAACACACAGATGAGGAAAAATCCCCCAAAGGGGCAAAACCTTTTTATTTTCACTATAATTTGTAAAGAACGATTACACGGATTACAATGAAAATAAGAGTGACATAGGAAATACCCTCAGGTGTCGGTTCCGATGTCGTCGGTTGGAATCTTTCTCAAGAACTCCAGATGGGTAACAATAAAGAAGAGACAGCTTCTCCACAAATTACTCCAGATGAGTCAAAACGATCATCTTGAAGGTTTAAAGATTCACATACATATATGGGAGTGTTTATGTGAATAAAAAAGGCATAAAACCTTAAAACATGAAGTCTATTTTTGGGTTGTTAATCGCAGAAATCGTGTGTTAAAAAGACTTGGAAAATATGTAGAATGAAACCAGATATTTATACGAAAATCGAGGCGACGATGAAGTTTGAACGAGATAAGCTTGTCGCTCGAACGAAGGACACATGTCGTTCGAACGAGATCGCGCGACATGCCTATGTCGCTTGAACGACAGTTCTATGTCGTTTGAACGAGCTCGTCGACAGAGGTAAGTCCGCTTCTACACTTAGAAAAATTTATGCTTTTGTGTTAAAAATAAATCAAACTTCAAAAAATATTTTTTAAATAATTCTCAAATATTTATGCAAATATGAACAACTCTAATAAATCATTTTACCAATAATGTGTCGTGGAGTAGTGAGAACTGTTGAGCAGCACATCGCATGAAGCATGATGCACGTGTGAAGATGATGGATACATGGATTCGGATCAAGGTCGTCGTGGATGATCGTGTTGATGTGCCGAATGTAGCGGTATCAGACATACAAATTGTGATCTAGGATAAATAGAAAATTCCTAGATTCTACCCGGGACATTTATAAAACTATGTCCTTACATATCACTAAACATCAAAAAACATATAACCAACCAAAAGACCACCACAACCGAATCACTTGTTGTCATCATTATCTCTCTCCTCATACCTTACTCAGAGTGTGCATATATTTTCTTTGAGGCCAATATATTCCTTTTGAAGACAGTAAACTGACATTCGTTCTTAGTGCGGGGATATTCAACATGTTGGGTGACTTGGTTGGTCACCTCGGTATGAGTTATTAACTTCAGATGTAGCAGGTTGACAATGCGATCGAAAATATAGTATATTTAGTTAGTGGGTAGGCCATAAAAACTAGCCAATGATCATTTTTATAAAGCAGGAAATAAGTTGCATCCACGAGCATGAGATATCCTGACTAATGGTAGAAAACTCATGAAACTCATCCATAGGTAGTGGAATCTCGTCATCACCAGCATATCTAATATCTTCCTCTTCTTCGTCCTCTATGGGATGAGGGTTAGATGTGCTATTCTTTCTCCCAGAATCAAAGATCATGAAAGTGAACATTGTAGTCACTTACTCTAATTATAAACATATCAAAAGAACACGTAATTAACAAATTTATATGGATCTATAAATCTAACACATGAATATATAATTATAAATTTTATTTATTCTTTAATTATATATATCTATCACGGATTTTGTAATTTAAGAGATCAAAAATCATAAATTGATCATATTTAGAAATAAAATATCAAGAGTCATACCTTGATCCAAATTCGTTTAAAATGAAGAAATTGGAAATATCATCCTCCATTTGAATATGGAATCATCATTTTGATGATTGGAGTTGTTAGTGTTATACTCCATACGAATCAGTAATCACCATTTAGGTGATTGAAGTTTTAATGTTTATCTCCCTTAACTTAATTTCATTGATGTTATAGTTTTTTAATGTGTGATTGATGGATATTGGTAATTTTTTTATTGGTAGAGAGAGTTCCCAATCTCTAAAAGTCACTCAATCTGAACCGTGAATCAAGGTAGATACCTAAAAGTCTTTTTGACTCTTGGTATTTGAAGAACCCTTTCATTAACCAAAGTGACTCTTAGTATTAATATAAATAAGGAGCACATTATGGAGAATTATTATCTCAAATAATTCTAACATTTTCCTGCTTGATCCCTAATTATCATAAGGCATGAAATAGTCTTTAAATTATACTTAAAATGATTTTTCATAGACACCTAAATTAAATAAAATATAAATGTGAGTCATAGTGGTTCCATACTAATTTAAGTGTATGGTTCCTTATATGTACTATAACATTAAAATTTTATTTAACAATGTCTATAATAAGGGTTATCATAATGGTCCAAGAATATCTTATATAAAAGATTATTTATGTCACATTTTTCAATTTACATGCGTGTAAACTTATATTGCAGTGAAATGTTCAGAATACACTTGAATTGATATTAAATATAGTGACAAAATTAAGCACCAAATAATCCACAACACTTGGTACTTAATTGGATACACTCAAGAATTATATCTTAAGTATGCTTCATGAATGTACTTTGGTAATATCCTATTTATTAGTGGATATGTTATATTAACACTTGTACAAATATTTTCAACTGACACTTATTGTTTCTGAACTTCTTCGCTCACAAATAGGTATTATATCCTAATGTGCTTAGGTTATTTGAAATACCTATTAGTTTTTCATAACGACGATTGCAACAACATTATCATAATAATTCAGAGACTTGGTAATAATGTCAATAACTCCGAATCCCGAAATGAATTTTCATAGTCATAATACATAAATTGTAGCATCAAAGTATACTACATATAATATTTAATTATTTTTCACTCTATTACAATATTATCTATTATGCCAAAATGAATTTACTTAACCAATAGAGAACTGTAAGTATTGTACATATGTATATAACTGTAAGTATTGTACATAAACTTACTTGATACACACACACACACACACACACACACACACACACACAAAAAGATAAATATATAAAGTATTCTTAAAATACCATTGGTGGAAAACTGACAAAGTTTATATAGTGATTTCTCAATCTATATGGATCTTTTATTAAATTCTCATAAGTTTTCACAGTAAATATAACTTTTAATCAAAAGGAGCTATTAAAGTCATAAGAATTTCACATTTTAGGATATACGTGAAATATTTATTTAAAATCTTTTCTCTATTTGTAAAGAAATTTTGACCATAGGTATAGCTCTTTGTCATTGATTATCATCAGGGTCGTGTTTTTGTCTTAAAGACACATTTACACTCTAGTTTGTCAATTAGGTAATTCAACGCGATCCTAAATTCCATTTTGATAAATTAATGGCATTATTATTTTTAAAATTTGTGAAAACAAAATTGAATATTTTCAAATTCACATTCTTGTGATAAATCTCATAATCATTCAGAATAACAAACTCATTTAAAAACGTCTTAAAATGATTCATATCCACCAACCAAAAGAACAATTACTTTGGATGTTAAGGGAATGACAAGAGTATCTTGACTTCTTTTATAACCACATTAGGTGATTTGATACTGTAATAACCCGTAATTTTGGGGGAGACCAATTTTTTTAGTTTCAATTGGAATTTTCTAATGAGTTTGATTTTATGAAAATTTTCATGTTAGATCTTACTTAAAAATATTGAAATTTAGAATTAATTTAATTGTTGAAACAAGGATTCTTAGGGGGAGGATCCGATATAAGGAGGATCAGAAATCCTACGGTCCAACCTACAAAACATGATGCAGATGACCTTAACATTATCTGATCGAGTTGGTTTTTCTTACACGACTTTGCCTCGCCTTCAGCCAGAACATATCCAAAATATAAGGAAAGTCGACGATTCGATCTCTAAAATGTGATGCAGATGACCTAAACGACGCCTGATCGAGCTAATTTTTGGATAATATTAACGGCTCGCCTTCAGCTAGAACATATCAAAATTTTAGTAAATTTTGACGATTCGATCGTCCAAAACTGATTTGTGTGTGTTTGTGTTTGATTAAGACTCTTTCTCTAAATCCTTTATATAATGAAAGAAATTTAAACTTTTTAAAACACTTTTAACACTTCTCAAAAAGCAGTATCCTCCTAAATTATTATCTCCTCTCTTATAAAAAACCTAAACCCCATTAAAAATAAGCCTCAACCCAAGTTTTGAAGATCTAAATCAAGTTTTCTCAAGAGTAACCAAGAACACGTCTTTACTATTTTCGCGATAGGAACGCAATCATGTAAATATATTTTTAAGAGGACTTCTTTACAGGCATGAATGCTTCTATTATTCCCCTCAAGTGTTATGCATTTTAGATATTGCCTACACTTTAACAAATGGTATTTTCTTAAAATGAATTAGGAAGACTAATTAGAAAAAGAGAAAATAATTTCGGGGCTGTTTTTGTTCAAATCTTAAATTATATTTAAGACTTGTAACAATCGTATGCTTAGATTAAAGATTTGGACTATGATAGAATTGTGGGGAGTTTCGCATATAAAAATTAAAAATATGATTTTGTTATAATGTTTCGACTCGAAAAGTCATGATTTTTATGTCTAGCTCGTAGAATGGATTTTTATGATGTAATGTTGTGAACATGCATGTTAAAAATAGAATCTTGTGTTAATTAAAAAAAATGGCACTTATGTGGAAACTATAGAATATTATTACTTGTGTGACTTTTGGTAAAACTTGTTTAATTATATAATTAAACGAACGTAATTTTGGAAGGAATTCAAAATTTTAAAATAATTGGATAAATTGTAGCGATAAATGAAAATATGTTTCATGAGATATTTCTCGTGCTAATACTTTGACACCGCGGGGATGTTGAGATTTTTGGTATAGTTATACTTTTACCCTTATATTTAGGTTGCTCGCTAGGTATGGGACTAGTAGGCAGGCATCTTTGTTGTTAACATTTTCAAGGCATGGGACTAAGGAATGTAGGTTTGCACGGTTGGGTATTTCCTGGGTGGGGCTAGGTAGTATGTCGTTACGTATTTTTTGTTAGCCTAGGTGTGAGACTAGGTAGTGATTTATAGTAGGTTTTCCTCCTAAGTGTTAGGCTAGGAGATACTTGTAGTTTTGGTAATCTCTAGGCATGGGACTCGAGATGGTTTAGGTAGAGTTACCTGAAAAAAGGGTGGGGCTAATAGAGAACTATGAAAAATTTATATTAAATTGAAAATTAATGCCTGAAACAAAGAACGGATATTAAAATGAATGGCGCCGCGAGTATGTGTAAGGTTAACGATTAGGCAAGCTGGCTATAGCGATGTGGGTGTGTGTGGCATCACGAGTATGTGCACGGATAACAAAATTGGGCAAACTGGCTATAATTGTGTGTCATGCATGAAACCTCACGAGTACGTGTAGTGCTGGCAAAATTGGATGAACTGACTCTAGTGAGAGGAATGTGTGTGATGTAAAATTATGGGTGTGCTAGTAGTATATGCACGACTCATAATAGATTGAAATGGATATACTAGTGTCGCACTAATAAAAATTGGGCGTGCTAGGACTATGTGAAAGACTTGTAATAGGATGAACTGGCGATACCGGTGTCACATTAAAAAATCGGTTACATTAATTTAATTAATAATTGCAAATGGACAATCTAATGTTACAATAATATAATTGGACTGGAATAATGGGTTGTATTAGTTAGGTGGGTTAGTAGTGTCGTGTTTCTTTACTTGCATGTAATTGTATAGTTTAATTTAAAATACTCTATTGTGATAATTATCATGAATAATTCTTATGTCTGGATTTACGGACCCTAATTTGGAGGAGGAGTCGGTATTCATATCGTGGGCTCTGACCCATTGCGTTGACTAGAATTTCAGGTATAATTACTGAAATAACTATCCACAATGGATTGAAGACTTGTGGAGTGCATCGAGAGATTTACTTTTGTTGCTTTAGTGGTTTAGATTATTTCCATTTCGTCATTTTATTTAGAGACAATTATTATGGATTTGGTGGGTTCGGTTCCACAGTTGTTTACGGATTTTCAGTTAGAGATTTATAGTTGGATTATTTATTTTGTGTTTTTGTGTGGAGTTGGATTTTATTTTTGAGTTAGAAAGGTGAAGAATTTTATTGTATGGATGTTTATATTCGTGGAATTAAGTTTCATTATATCTTCTGAAATTAAAATTTTTATTATCTCATATTTTTGTCACATGCTGAGAATGATATTTAATTTTGTGACGCTCGATGTAGGTTGACAGAGGTCGATGCCAGAATATACGGGTGTTACAGATACTCCCACTAATTTCACCATTCTATACAAAATTTAACATTTTCTATTTTTGATTTCAGAAGTAATTAGTGTACACTCTTAAAAGTGTAAAGGCATAATTCTAAAACCCAACAATTTTAGTGGATCCTAAATCTATGCATGTACACGACATTCCCAATCATGCAGGCCTGTCAAATTTGGTAAGTAAAGTGGAATTTATATAGTACACTTTTAAACACACACACACACACCCACACATGTGAATAACTCTTGTGCCGACATTAACAATGATGCGTTTGGCTTGATATTTTATAATGACATGATCTATGTATAGGTCCACTATCCATGGACAATAATCTCCCATGTGGGCCACATAAATCGTTCTAAAATTATAAAACCTTTAGAGCTCAAATGCGAGTGTTAAGATTCAGAAGTGACAACTCAAGGATAATTGAGTCTATTACATCACCAAAGTAAATCTAGAGTTAAAAGAGTCTGATATTCAATTATGCCAAAAAATTAAAGAGTTCTAATAATAAAGCTACTTTTAAGTTTAACATTATGATATAGGATCAAATTATTTTCCTTGTAAAAGTTTCATAAAAAACATAATCCTACAAACTACCAATGAGAATACATGATTAAGGAAAAATATTTCTCATATACACTTAAAGATCTTTTGTATACTCAAGAAAAATATCTCGCGATAAAATTGAGAAAAATATTCTGAAAGGTCATTAAGGGATTTTTGAAATGATTCCAAAATATCATAAGAAAAGGAATCCAAGAGTTTATGATTTTTTTTATGGTATGCCTTGTAAACATCTTTATATCAGTTTAGAACTATTTTTCGCAGCACTCTAGTTTTGAAAAATAAAACATATTATTTCATTCATATCGAATGACTCATTATAATTCACATAATGTGGCTTAAAATGTTTATGTTACATAATGGATACTCATATTTTAATCTCTAGCATTATGAGATTTTTCATAAACTTTATGCCTAATCCGTTTAAGAATTCTTCAAATTTATAGAAGAGTGTCAAACACTAATTTATTTGTTAATAGTGGGTTACTTAAGTAAAACTAAATTATAACGATTTAACACTTTTAAGTGAAACTTACCTTTTTCACTTCATTTTAAGAAGTCAGTATCGAGATCATTAAAATGGATAAAACATACAATTTTTCAAAAATAAAATGAGATAAATTAATGAGATAAATATCTCACTACATTAATGATATGAGTTGACAACACTACATTAATAATATTTTATAAAGGCGGGATTTCTTTCGTAATAACTTTAAATATTTATATATGAGTTTATTGGGTACCATGTTATGTAATTTAGATCGACATGTTATCTAGGATAACCTTTCACCACCTAATCGCATAATTACTTAATATTTATTCCAATTACTCAAAATTAATTTCCTTTGGGAAATTATCTTACTTAGCGAAATAAACCAAATATACCCCATTAATTTCTTTACATATATAAGAATGATGAAGAGATTAGAGAAAACAAAAGGAGCTTGGGCTGATGAGATTCCTCACGTCCTATGGACATATCGCACTACACCTAAAATACGTACTGGGAAAACGACTTTCGCTTTAACCTATGGGATGGAAGTTGTTATTTCCTTGGAAGTTGGTCTGCCAACCATAAGAGCCACCATTGTCGAACATGGTTTGAATGAGGAAGTTGTAAGGGATGAACACGGCCTAGCCGATGAACGAAGGGAACGGGTCATGATAAATCCAACCTCTTACCAACAACAGCTAGCTAGGGAGTACAACAAAGGCGTGAATCCAGAAAATTTTCAGCTTGGTGACCACGTCCTCAGAAAAGTTCTCGGCTGTATCAAAAAACCTGCGGATGGTAAGTTGGGACTAAATTGGGAGGGACTGTTCAAAGTCATTAGAGACGATCTGGAGGGAGCCTACAATTTGAAAACAATGGAGGGCAGGGAGATACTAATGGAATGGAATGCGACCAACCTACATAAGTTTTACTTTTAACTTTGCTCTTGTTTAGTTTTCTAGCTTTGTTAGTTCTCACAAATTTTAATTTCAAAACTTATGTTACTCGCAGTCTATCATAGTTTTTCTAGTAAAGTACAATCCCAAGTGGTTTATCTAGTTATTTACCACTATTCAACGATAATAGTCTTACACTTTTATTATTGGTTGAACATTAATCGATATCATCGTAGTTTGATTACAATTAAAAATCAAGGTTTTACGGTCTTCGTCATGAAAAACACGAAAACTTTACGAATTTCCCAGGCAAGAAAAAGACCTATGGGGAATATCTAGGCACTAAGTAAACCCAACCGTGGTCGGCTAAAAATACCGAATAAGTGGATGGACCTAAAACTAGGTTCATTTTTTCCAGAGTCTTCTCTAGATTGAAGGTAGTGAGACGACATGACCTAAAAGGTAAAATGATAAACATTTGCTTGGCATAACGGAATGGAAAAATGAAAAATGTGGAGTTATACAAATACCATGTTATTACACAAAGTTATAATACACATTGAAAATCATTTACAATATTGAAAGACCAAAACAAGACAATGTTGTTACTGCCCTCGGTGAGCAATCGCCTTAATAAAGACCACTTTTTGGTCATCATCACGATTTGGTTAGAATTCGTCATTGCTCTCATGAGATGACAAGTAATGATTGTCCATCTAAAGCGGAACAACATATAGAGGAACCTAGCTCTCTTCACTTCCAAAGGGGGATGGTAATAGGCTGGACAATCAACTTAGTACCATACCAACGCTCAGAGTCCTTTGGTACTTTTAAGTCCCCAAATCATTCAACCAACCATATTTATTGACCAATTGCTTTGCTTCGTCCATCCTAATAGGGGCATCCATCAACCCTTTATCATAGTCAGCTTCCCATGTAGTGCAAGGACCTTTCCTTAAGAGGCAACGAAGATTGATTATATCACAATGTATCCCCATTTTGATCACCCTCCCTCATTACTTTTTCCTTAGCTTCGACGAGATGTTTCCTCAGAGAATCATTCTCATCTTACAAAAGTGCGCTTACATTATCTATATCTTTAGATTCAATGAGTTGTCCCCTCAAGGATTTAACCTCATCTTGTATGAGTACACTAACATCTTCGAGGTCCCTAGCTTCATCTTTGAGCTTGGCAACCAAAACAGAATGATCTTTATAGGCCTTGGTAATTTTTTGAAGAGCTTTTTGAGAAGAAGATAAAGCATGATGATCTTAAATACTAGCTCCCTGACAAAGTATGGAATCTAGATCACTAGTAAAAGGAGGAATCCCTGCGGATGCATGTCCAATCTATAATAATAAAAGAAAATTACTCAGACGTAATAAGATACAAAGTTAAACGCTAAAAAAATATTTCATTATAAAAAAATGGGGAAAGAACCATATAAGTAAACAAGAACAAAATGAAATACAAGGATTCTCAATCTAACTATTCCTAATTACCTTGGGCTTTCTTTTGTTTCATATGCTCTTACATTTATGTAACTTTACCTCGACTGGACTTAGAGGATTCTTTTTCATCAGTAAAATCTGCTCGAAGATCTTCTTCTGCTCTTGGTGGGGAACCTGGATCATTCTCGCTAAAAAGTTCAGAGTCAGTCAGGATGTTGGAATTCATCAAAGAAGCATCCCAACCTTTCTTGAAGTTAGACTTAATAATGAAAGTTAACTGGTATTTATCATCGTCAAAGGCCTCTACATAGCCAGTATCATACCCTGCATCCTTGGCGGATTTTAGAGCTTTTGTTTGATACTTCTGAGCTTCTTTCCACTGGTCATTCTCGACTAACAACTGATCGCGTTTAACTTTCAATTGGTCGTGCGTGACCTTCAGCTGGTCACACTCATCTTTTAGCTCGGTCATCGCCTAGCTAGTGGATATTTTCTTCACATCATACCCTCTTTAGGCATTAGCAAGGGCCTTCTTAGACTTGTCCAAAGCCATTATTAAGCCATTGGTAACCTTGGACTGATCGTTGCATTTTTCCAAAATGGTGATAAAGTCCATCGCAAACTACATAATAATAAAGGAAATAATGTCAAGATTAACAATATAGGAAAAACCAGGAAGGAAACACTGAGAAAATATTATGTTTACTAAACATAAAGCCTAAGTGGCATGAGATGAAAGCTGATCATGGGCCAGCCTATCAACTTACTCACGGTCAAGCACGAGCACTTCCCCCCTTCAACAAAACAAAGGCCATGGAGGGATTTTTATCCACTGACATCACCTAGTGGCCTTTCCCAGATTTATAGGTGTCACCCTTATTAGAAGGCATTATAGTCATTGAAGAAAAATGGGTAATTTTCTTCTTAGTTTTCTCTTGAGTTGAGAAGTCCAATACATATATAGGGGAAGAAGGACCCTCAGGCTCAGTACACTTGGGAACCTTAGCCTTAGGATAAATGGACATCTTGTCATCCTCATCTACAAGTACAATTCTTCTCTTGGGAGAAATTATTTCATCCTCAGCAGTGGGGATAAACTTGACGTTCAGAGATTCAAAAGAGGAGGAAGTAAAAGATTCCTCGCTCATTGAAGGAGGCGGGAGGTTAGGAATTATGTGTACTAGGTGAGGAGTAAAGAATCTTTTATAGTTCTTCTACTAAAGTAAAAAAAAAAGCAAACCTTAGATGATCAGCACCTGGACAGGCATTACTCAATCACCGAGAGAGTATGAATCTAGTGTCCACCCTCAAGGGCATTTCAAGCCTCAATAATCAGGCATTTTTTATTCTTACCCAATAAGGAATCTAATATATATTCCTAAACTCCACTACAGTCTTCTTATTTATAGAATACACAATTTTTGTAGAAATGACGATGGAGAAAGGGAACACTTAGTAAAAATGAAAATGCTCAATAAAAGAAAGAAATAACGAAGTTCAGATTAATTACAAAGACAAAATAAGAGCCCAATATGAAGAAAACTTACGGGCACAGTATGAGAAGCAGTAGCTCCAAGCATTCGATTTTAAATAGAGATAAGTGTGAAAATGACGGAGCAGAGCCTTGATTAAACAAATAACGAAATTCCAATTGTCTAATCATACTCGAACATAACCCAAGATTCATCAATGCTACTAGAGGTTCATTTTAAAAACATTACCAGAAAGCCCGCACAAGACTTAAAGCTAATCATATAGGTCGACCAACTGATTGGGCCAGGCATCTTCTCAAAACTCTCCGGCCCACTAACACCAAAGAGCTTTGGGGGTAAATATGGGGTGCAAATCGAGCAGCCCAAATGTAGTGTCCCAAGTAGGGTCTGGATCCAAATTGGAGGATAACCCGTAGTTAAATGATAAACATCATGACATATGACTATGAAGATGTCAATCTAATGAACAAATATCTCGGAGGAGATTAATGCAAATAAAAAAGCGACTTAACCAACACATATGAGAAGTCCAACACGATTCAACCTCTTCCATCTCTATAAATGTAACCTTCACCCTAGGGAAAAGGGGCATGTAACTTCTTACTAAAGAATTTTAAAGAAGTAATAAAAAGAGAGAAACACCATGTGGATGTAGGCAATTGTCTAACCACGTAAATTATTTTATTTTTAGATTATTTTATTCCTTATTTGGTTTTGATTACTTAGATTCATTTATTGTGGTTATTTTCACTCACATGAACCAACACTTTAAAAAAAATTAGGCAAAACAATTCGTATCTAACGTGAATCGATTCGGTCTAGGAGTCGAATTGATTCGGCACTTGCTTGTTGGCCTCTTTTAAGCTGTCAACTTATTGCATGATTAAAGGGACTGTTGATACCAAATTTAGTCTGCTGACATGGACCAATCACTTGAAGACACGTGTCAACCTACGTGGCAAATACAAATACTTTCAACGAACAACATACTGTCACCGAGCTACTCAGGAGCTCTGAGCAACTTAGCAACTTAAGCGTACCGAGCAACTTAAGCGTATCGACAACTTGAGCGGCCCGAGATACTTAGCGCGCAGAGCATCCAAATCAAGAGAATCAAAAGACAACTACGCATTAAATGCACATTATTATCGTACAGAAGTATATGTCTACCAGATAACAACGCATTATCCTTTCATATGTACAGCCTCATGGCTATAAATACATTGTAACCTCCTCATAAGAAGGGGACTTTGGATCTCTTGAAAAACTTATTATCGAGATTCAAGGCAAACAGTCAGCAATACAAAACAGTGGATGTAGGCCATTCTCATAAGGCTGAACCACTTTAAAAATCCTCATCTTATTTATTCATATTTATCTGTGATTGATTAATTAGATATAAACTGGTTTTTTACGTCAACCGATTGGCGCCGTCTGTGGAAAACGACTATACTTAGTGTTTTTCACCAAAACAACTCATCATCTATGGCTGAGAATCCGGAATCCAGTAATCGAAATACTGAGGTCCCTCCAAACAATTCTACTCCCCCAAATTTTCAAGATCTGGCTGGCATAATGGCTAATTTAGCCCAAGGGGAAACGGTCATGCAAGAAACTATGCATCAACTTAGACAAACTGTCCAAGGTGGAGTGCACGCCCAATCAGAACAACGAAGTGTTCAGAGAAATACCCATTTTCCATCTTCAAGAAATAGACGAATGTTATTCCCGGAGGTCTCTCAATCTCGACGTACTAACTCATACCGTACAGAGAGATCTAGTGATCCTTCGTATCAACCTGGTCGGACTTCATCAGTACGAGCTACAGACTCTCAACGGAACATCACTCTAACGCGAGAAAGGACTAGCGCTCTAGAAAGATTGAGTAGAGTCTCTCCTTTTGATCGTTTGGGCCCTAGGAGGAATATGAGTCCTCTTAGTATTGCGTTGAGTAATTCTCAACGACCATCCGACCTAAGGTAAGGCTCTGTCCTATCACGACCAACAGCCCAAAATGAAAGATCCTAGGAGGAAAACTCAACGCGATCAGTTGCTTGAATAAATAGGCCCGAGGTGGGAAATGATGCATGGAAAGGTTCTATTCAAAGGTTGAAGGACAGATTAAGGGAAATGGATAAGGCCAAGAATCCTCTACAAATAACTTTTTCCAAGGTATACCATTTGTGCAGGAAATTATGGATTTTCCCACACAATCAAAATTCAAAGCTCCCAAGGTGACACCAAAATTTGATGTAAAAAGTGATCATATTATCCATATAGAACAATACCAAGCTGCTGACGATATCTATGCGGTCCCAGATGAGATGAGATGTAGGGCCTTTTCAGGAACTCTCACTGGGTCAGCTCAGATATGGTACAATAACCTTCATCGGGGGAAGATTGCAACTTTCTTTCAACTGGCAGAGCTCTTTATAGGGAATTTCTATTTTGGAGCGAAACCAGTCAAACGTGTAGCACACTTGCTGAGTGTTAGACAGAAGACAGATGAAAGTACCAGGGACTATATTACTCGTTTCAATAATGAGAAACTTGAGGTAATTGATTACGAGGAGAAGACAATAATTACGGCTCTGATGAGTGGACTATTACCAGAAAAGTTGTATTATACTATGGCTAAAGATCTGCCTAGGACCATGTTAGAACTAATGGCAAAGGCAGCCAAAATCATGAACGCTGAGGAAGCCATGGTTACGAAGAAGAATACAGATACTAAGGAGACCAAGGTTGAGGTTGGTAAAATCGAGAAGAAGGATCAGAAGAACAATGGTGGCAACAAGATGTCGAAAGGTAAGCAAGCACTGGAGCAGATGAGGAAGAATGGAAATTATACTCCCTTGAAGGTAGACATAAATCACATTCTGGAGGAGATTAAGAACAACGAGGATTCAGCCTGGCCAGGGAAAATGAAGGCAGATCCTGACAAGAGGACAAGTCCAAATATTACGAATTCCACAAAGACTATGGTCACACGACCAAACGTTGCATAGCTCTCCAGAATGAAATTGAAGCACTCATCAGATGAGGAAAATTGGCTAAGTATGTTGACCGCCAAAATGGTGGAAAGACCAACGACCGAGGAAGGCAAAGATCTAAGTCTCCTCGTCGAGCAAAAGAAGATAAGAAAAGAGATCACGAAGATGATCCAGAAGATGATCCCGACCTCCTTAAAAGACCAAAACAGCCAGAACGCGAGGTATTTTCAATCCATTTTGGGTTATTTGAATGTAATGTCATTATAGGTGGAGATGCAGGAGGTGGATATCTGACTGCGGAGAGGAAAGCTTACCTCAATGAGGCCCAAGCTTGCTCTTACATACAACAAATAAACTTGGCTAAAGATGATCGCCCAAGAACGGTGAATAGGGACAAACTGGTCATCGGTTTTTCTAAGAACGACTTGGCAGGTGTACTATATCCTCATGATGACCCATTGGTGATCAAGACGAGAATGAAGGAAGTGATGATTTCACAGGTACTGGTGGATAATGGTAGCTAGGCAGATATCATGTTCTACCCATACTTTGACAGTTTGAATATGAAGTTAGCCTAGTTGGAGCCATATCATAGGCCCCTCCTCGGTTTTACTGGCGAAAAAGTTTTTCCACTTGGGACGATCAAGTTAGATATGCTTATTGGTACATAGCCTTCTTGTCGAACAGAAAGAGTACGCTTTTTCGTAATGGATAAAAATGTTCAATCATCTTATAACATCATCATGGGAAAGGTAGGTCTGAAGAAGTTCGAGATAGTACCATCTACTGTACATCAGTGTTTAAAATTACTAACCAATTTTAGAGTGGGAGTTATGAAAGGCGACCAGAAAGTAGCTCAGGAATGTTACTATCCATCTGCCGAACAGGAAGAACGAGACGAATCCAGGAAGCAGACTACTACCTATCAAGTGGATGAAATAGAATATGCAGAGATTGAAACATTAGACCCTAGAGACAAGTCTCAACTCGTGAAAGGCCAGGTCATGGAAGCCACCGAAAGTATCATTCTGGACGATGAACATCCAGAATGAACAGCCCAAATTGGTGCGTCATTGGATGTATCATTAAAACAAGAGATGGTACAATTTCTAAGGCGTAGAAAACAAACCTTTGCATCGAGTCATGAGGACATGCCCGGGATAGATCTGAATTTCCTATGCCACGAGCTCAATGTGAACAAGGAGGTCAAGCCAGTGAAGCAGCGAAGAAGGGTATTCAGCCCTGAAAAGAACCAAGCTATACAGGAAGAAGTAGAGAAACTACAAAAAGCCTTTTTTATTGAGGACGTCAAATATCCTGATTGGCTAGCAAATGTGGTGATGGTGAAGAAGAAAAACAATAAGTGGAGGATGTGTGTGGACTTTACTGATCTTAATAAAGCATGTCCAAAGGATCATTTTCCTTTGCCTCAAATCGATCAAATGGTGGATACTACCTCGGGGCATGAATGGTTGAGTTTTATGGATGCTAACTATGGTTAAAACTAGATTAAAATGAAGCATGAGGACAGGGAAAGCACCTATTTTATCACTCCAAGGGGAACTTATTGCTATAATGTTATGCCTTTCAGACTTAAAAATGCAGGTGCAACATATCAGCAGCTGATGAATAAGGTGTTTGTAGAGCAAATCAGTCATAACATGGAGGTTTATGTCGATGATATGCTGACGAAGAGCAAGAAAGGTGCTGATCATCTAGCTGACCTAGGCCAGACCTTTGATCAACTAGAGAAATATCAAATGAAGTTGAATCACACCAAATGCATATTTAGTGTGTGAGAAGGTATGTTTCTCGGATATATTGTTAACTAACGAGGTATTGAGGTGAACCCTGAAAAGATCAAGGCCCTATTGGAACTAAGATCTCCAACTACAAAGAAGGAAGTGCAAATTCTCATAGGGTCAGTTGCAGCACTTAACAGGTTTGTGTCATGACCAACAGACAGATGCCTCCCATTCTTTCAAACTCTTCAAAAAATTTTTGAGTGGAATGATGAATGCGAGGAGGCCTTTCAAGAGTTGAAAAAATATCTGGGGACACCTCCATTGTTATCTAGACCAGCGATGGGAGAAAGATTATACTTGTACCTGACAGTTTCAGAGAATGCAATTAGCTCGGCATTGATAAGAGTGGAGGACGGAGTACAAAAACCAGTCTATTACACCAGCAAGGCTTTTCGAGGAGCAGAGATCAGATATCCAAGGTTGGATAAGTTGGCACTAGCACTGATCAAAGCAAGCAAAAGGATGAGGCCATACTTCCAAGCCCATACTATAGTGGTATATACTGATACGCCATTAAGACAAGCTTTGCATAAACCGGAGAAATCGAGAAGATTGATGTACTGGGCAGTAGAACTTGGCGAATATGATATACTTTATGAGCCTAGATCATCGTTCAAGGGGCAATCAGTAGCAAATTTTATAGCAGAGTTTACCCACTCTGATACCTCCGAAAAGCAGGAGCTTAATACAGACCAACATGTGGATATTACGGGATTGTCAAATTTAACACCCGACCAACTTCCATCTGTGGACGATCAAGAAAAGATAATAAATGAGAAATCAGAAGTGTCAGGGAAAGACAAAAGGAAGAGTCAAATATTCCACCGAGGAACTCTATCTGATCAAGAGTTTGATAATGAAATACCTGTGTGGAATCTGTATGTGGATGGCTCTTCATGTGCCACAAGTAGTGGAGCAGGAATTATTTTAAATATCCCTGATGAAATTGATATAGAGTATGCTCTACATTTTCAGTTTAAATCTTCCAATAATGAAGCTGAATATGAAGCTATGATCATGGGTCTAAGTCTGGCCAAAACCATGAAGGCAGAACAGGTAGTTGTATTCAGTGATTCACAGTTAATCGTAAATCAAATTCTCAGAGTATATGCAGTGAAAGGAGAACTAATGGTCAAGTTTCATGCAAAAGCAATGGAGGTTGTATCGAATTTTCCTGCAGTTCAGTTGATCAGAATACCGAGATTGGAGAATAGAAGAGCCAACGCTCTAGTTCGGCTAGCATCAACAACACGCACCGAGCTACGAAGAATAATCCCAATAGAAATCCTGGTAGATCGGAGTGTAGACGAGGACTTTATGATGAACTTCATTACCCTCGACTTGGGACCATCATGGATGGATCCTATCATGGCCTATATTGAAGAAGGGATTGTGACACCTGATAAACTCGCAGCCAAGAAACTGAAGTTTAAAGCTCCTTGCTACGTATTGACCAGTGGCATTTTGTTTAGACGAGGAGTTATAGTAGGACTACAAAGATGTGTCCATCCCTCCGAAGTGAAAGAATTAATTGAAGAGGTTCATGCAGGATCCTGTGGGGCCCATGTAGCAGGTCGGACTCTTTTTCAGAGGATAACAACACAGGGGTATTACTAGCCAACGATGAGAGCTGACTGCGCAGCTTACGCTAAGAAGTGCAATAAATGCCAAGATTTCTCTTCCATGCGAATAACTCCCCAAGCATTGTTAACACCCTTTACGTCCCCTTGGCCATTCGCCATGTGGGGGATAGACTTGGTCGGGACACTCCCAACGACCAAAGGAAGATTCAAATACCTAGTGGTTGCTGTGGATTATTTTACCAAATGGGTGGAAGTTGAGCCTCTCATTGATATGACATATGACAAGGTATAACAGTTTATTTGAAAGAGTATTATTTACAGATATGGCCTCCCAAACGCATTCATTACTGACCATAGAACCCAATTTGACAACGAGAAATTCTCTCCATATTATCATCAATCCAATGCACTGAGGATCCACTCTGTGCCAGGCCATCCCTAGAGCAACGGACAAACTAAAGTGACAAATAGAACATTACTGAATGGTCTAAAGAAATGGATGGATAACGCAAAGGGAAACTGGATTAACGAGCTGCACTCTGTGTTGTGGCCTTATCGCACTACACCACGAACAGCAACAGGGGAGTCTCCATACATGTTGACATTCAGAAGTGAAGATGTCATACCTGGTGAATTGGGTTTACCTACACATAGGGTGCTTAATTTCAATTCTCCCATAAGCAATTTGATGAGGTGTTTAGATCTGGATATGCTCAAATAAGTAAGGGAAGAATCAGCAATCAGGAATGCTGCATACCAATAATGAACAACCTTGTTCTACAATAAAAGGGTGAAGCAGTGCGATTTGAAAGAAGGGGATTCTATGCTGAAGAAATTGATTCAAAAGCATAGCAAACTGGAGGCCAACTAGCATGGACCTTACAGAGCAACTGAAGTTGTTCATCCTGGGACATACAGAATTGAAACTTTGGAAGGAGAAGAATTCAAGAACGCATAGAATGCAAAGCATCTGCGCAAGTACTATCAGTAATTAAAGTTCACATTTAACAGTTTCTTTCATGAATAAAAGGATGTTTCACCCATATTTTCCTCCTTTGTTGAATTTTTTTCAAAATATTAGTGCTACACACTACACATTATACACATTCAGAGCAGCAACAGCCAACTCCGGTTGGTCAGTAATTCATTAACCACCAACTCCAATTGGTCGACAATTCAATAACCACCAACTCCGATTGGTCGGTAAATCAATAACCACCAACTTCGGTTGGTCGGTAATTCATTTACCACCAAATTCGATTGGTGGGAAATTCAATAACCACCAACTCCGGTTGGTCGGTAATTCAATAACCACCAACTCCGGTTGATGGGCAATTCATTAACCACTAACTCAGGTTAGTCGGCAATTCAATAACCACCAACTCCGATTGGTCGGCAAATCATTTACCACCAACTCCGGTGGGTCAGCAATTCAATAACCACCAACTCCAGTTGGTTGGAAATTCATTTACCACCAACTTCGGTTGGTCAGAAATTTATTTACCACCAACTCTGGCTGGTCGGCAATTTATTTACCACCAACTTCGATTGGTTGGTATCAAACTAGGTAAAAAGATGGATGATCTCACGGGGCATGCACTGTCTAGGCAACAAGGTAATCCAGATGAGATTACTATAACTAAGCAGGAACATGGGATGAAAATCATTCCATTGCTTAGGCCTAAAGAGTGACAAGTCACTATAATCAAACAATAAATGGGACAAATTCCATTATCTAAAAACAAAACATGATATATATATATATATATATATATATATTCACCAACGAGTAACAAAGGCATTCTACAAAGAAATGAAATTGTAAAAATTTCTTCATTAAAACCAAGTAGATTACATATGATATGAAGCTGATTCATTACATAAAAATATCCTATTCTATGGGTTTCTTTCCCTCTGCTTTTGAAACAGGTTCCACCCCAGCTAGAGGATCATCTAATACATAAGGAGAATTTATAAAGTTAATATCTCGCAGCATTCTGACATTCATTATAGATGGTCGATCAAGCAAGTGCTTTGGACGAGATATTTTGAGTGAAGACTATAATCATCGAGATACTTAGAGATCAAAATCCGAGGAATAGCACGAGCTGGAATCCAATTAAGGTCAAGTTTGAAGGGAGGCATAGGCAAATCAAGAACTCCAGGTTCATAATAATCCCACAAGAAATAACCTTGATCCAGTTTCAAAACACATAGGGCATTCAACCACCCTTGCTTATATCCTTCGTTGTTCGACTGTTACAAACGAGAATTAAGGTGATACAAAGCTTCATTATATCCAGCCATCCAAAATTCCCTGGGCTGCTTGTGAAATTGATAAGTTAACCTCTCAAGTTGGTCATGGAGCTTTTTTATAAGGATTTCTTTACTTTCCAGAGCAGAACTCTAACTAGAGAGTTAGTCGGTGAAACTCAGAATCTTCTTAGATATGTCTGCCAAAATTTGATTCTTTGCCATCAATTGAACGACTTGATTATCTAAGGCCAATTAAGTTCTTATTTCATCAATAGTAACCCTACCAACCCTTGCTCTTCTAAGAGAAGAAGATCTTACTCTACCACGAGCAGGCGTGGAAGATCCTGCTCGTTTCAAAGTTTCTAAATCAACCCGTAAGTTAGCATTTTCTACTTCTAAAAAGGAAAAACCATTGTCATTAATTGGGACCAAGGTTCCTGAAGAAGAAGAAGCAGCAGATTTGAGTTGTTTTATTTCCTCCTGTAAAGCGATATTTTCTTCCTCTAGCAGCATGGCAATATGTCTATGTTCTTCGATCTCCAGCTTTAACACGCTTTATTTTTTCTCATGGGCTGAAATGTACTTGTCATATCCCTTGTCAGCACTTAATTATTGGTACTTTTCTCATAATCTTGATGAAAAAGGGTAGCGAATTCTTTGTACTATTTTTGAAGTTCCTCGATCATTCCTTGAAGATTTTCAATCATTTCATAATAGGCCACATTATTGGCAATAGCACGATCAATTAGGCACTTTAAGTACTGGTAAGCATCAACTGCTCGTTCAGAAGCACCTGATCCGAGGATGTAAGTTATCTGGATCTCAATAAGGTCTGTATAACTAGCTTTAAAATATTCATTGCACTTCTTCATCAACTCTGTATCATTAGCTGATAAGAGTTCCATCCTATCCACAAACTATCAAAGAGAAAATGAAAAACAAAATCAACAATGATGCGAGCAGAGCAAGTAAAAGAGAAACTCCAGACGAATAACAAAAGTTCATGTTTTATTCATCACGATAAAGGAAAACACAGTTCAGGGTTACATCCAAGAAAAAATAAATAAAAAGACCCGAACAACTCTACACCTTCTCTCTATTTCCTACTACTTCTTATGATGGTTTGGATGAAGAGGTTGGTTGCTCGGAGAGCAAAGGCAGTTGCTCGGCACATGTGCCATCCTGTTGGACTTTCTCGGATGGTTGAACAATAGGGACTTACTCTTTCATCATCATAGAAGACTCATCTGAAGCAGCTTCATCATCTTTTTCTTCTCCAGGAGAGGGAGGAGGGCAATTATTATGTTCCTGGAACAACTCAAAATTTTTAGCAACCTTCAATTTATTCAAGGCTCCTACCCATCCGTCCCTAAAATATTTAACACTGGCATATTCCATTTGAGAAGACATAATAGCCAGGCCCTTGTTCCAACCCTTGTCCTAATCAGCAATAAAAGATTTTTTAATAGCAGCTTTCCTTTTTGCTCTTTCCGAGGAGATCCTTTCTCTAAGTAGCTCCTTGGCAGACTTTAACTTTTCTTTTACCTCTATCTTATGTCGCTCAGCATCTTGAAGCTTGGCGACATTTTCCTTGATAAACTTAAGCTTGACTTCAATCTCAGTATTATATTGTTCGGCCTTCTTCAATTTCTTCTCCAACTCTTTGGAGGCAACCACAACTTAATCTCGGTTTGCTTCAACAGACTTAAATTGCTTCTCCAAAGCATCTTTGTCCTCCTCGTACTTCTGACGAGATTCCTTCAAAGATTGAGTTAATCTAGAAAAAGCTTATTCTATCCCCCCTCGAGGAGGTGGAAGCCCTGATAACTTCATCTTTCTTTAAAATACTATTGAAACACATCACGAGCTGAAGAGAGGAAGAAGTTTAAGTCAATATATGAACATAGTACTAGAAGATAAAAGAATCAGTCTAACGATACTTACTGACGTAATGTGTTGAACAACCAGAGTAGTAAGTCTCTCACGAGAAAAGGTATCTTCAATGACTTGGAATTCTGGGACAGTCTAAGACTTGATCATGCCCATAATAGAGCTCGGGGGGAATAAGAGCTATAATATTACCTTTAACATTTGAAGGTTGATAGATAGGGTCAACAGGTCTCTCAGTAGACCTTCTTTTCAATCTCCTCAGAGGAGCAGGATCACTTTCAATTAAAGGTGATGTCTCTATTGGTGAGATGACAACAGTCTCACTCGATGGTGTTGTCTCTTTTGGAGACACATGGGGCTTCTTGCCATCTTCCTTAACAACAGCAGAGGGGGTACATTTATATTCTTTGTCCCCTCATCTGGGATATCTTGTTTATTCTTCTTTGCCTCCTCAGTGGCAAAGACAGACTTGTTAAAAAATGCAGGAGCTTTCCTCTTCTTCATCAGATCAGTAATAGGAATGCTTAAGTAAAAAAAATCCTTTTACACTGGTTTCGGAGTTTGGTGTCTGATCAAGATCAACCACCACAGGACGAGCAATAAAAGATGAAGTGTAGCTTCTGTATTGTAACAAATAAGAAGCAGATCTAATGTGCTCCCCGGCAACAAATTGATGCAAGCCCCAGATAAGTTTTAAATGCTTTATATTAACATCGGTTTCTTTTGGAGGTTTCCTTTTACTGTCAACTGTAACAAACAAATTAATGTCAGTGATGCATTTCATCAAATACAAAGAAAATAAGATTTCAAAAATAAAAACAACCTATCCCATTTCCATAAGGTGGACACCTGGGACCTTGGTATACATCATTTCTATTTAATGGAGGGTGTTGACAATTTTTCATCACAACCCCATGATCAAAATAGTCCCTATTGTCATCGAGAAGATTGACAACTAAAGTTTTATTTGAAAACCTAGTTTTTAAATAGAAAGTAGTATCACTGGTAAGCCATCTATAGCAATACATAATTTCTGGAATCCCCAAACGAGTGCTATGAAGTTGATTCAACCTATGTACTCCATTGACTACCCTCCATGTATTTGGAGCTACTCTTGCAGGTACAATATCGAAATATTGGCAAAACTCCAAACACAGGGGATTTGGCGGGAAAGAAAAGCCACACTCAGCTATAAAAAGACTTGGGAACCAGTGTCCTTCCGCTAAAGAAAATAAATCAGAAGGATAAGAAAGTTCTTCCAAAATGACCCACGAAGGGATTGAAAACTCAGACCGAAATTTATCCAATGATTCAACAAGATAAACCATGACGAATAAAGTAAATAAAGAAGAGGGAAGAAAATCTTACAGAAGAAAGAGAGATCAGTTGACAATGAACGATGGAAAGAACGAAGGCACAAGATAGAGAGAAAATGAAGAGTTCAGAGATACATATTTGAAAAGTGAAAAACGATAGGATTTTTGTCGCACTTAAATACTTTACCTCGGGAATCGATAAAAGCAATGATTACAAGGGAAGACGTTTGCATTTTCGGCGGCTAAAAGAAGAAAAGGGAATAAATATTGAAGTGATCGTGAAAATTCAAAATATTTATGAAGCTTGATATTATGCTCTCAAAAGGAATTATATACAAGGAAAATCTTTCTAAAATTCATGAAGACCAGTAATCCAAGAATTTTTCAAGCAAAATGTTCCACACCCTCCTTCAAACCTCAACTGTGAAACATTGGGGGCTTCTGTTGATACCAAATTTAGTCTGCTGACATGGACCAATTACTTGAAGACACGTGTCAACCTAAGTGGCAAATACAAATATTTTTAACGAACAACATACTATCACCAAGCTACTCAGGCGCTCCGATAAACTTAGCAACTTAAGCGTACCGAGCAACTTAAGCGGTCCGAGCTACTTAGCGTGCAGAGCATCCAAATCAAGAGAATCAAAAGACAACTACGCATTAAATACGCATTATTATTATACAGATGTATATGTCTACTAGATAACAGCTCATTATCCTTTCATTTGTACAACCTCAAGGCTATAAATACATTGTAACCTCCTCATAAGAAGAGGACTTTGGATCTCTTGAAAAACTTATTATCGAGATTCAAGGCAAACAGTCAGCAATACAAAACAGTGGACGTAGGTAATTCTCATAAGGCTGAACCACTTTAAAAATCCTTATCTTTTTTATTCATATTTATCTGTGATTGATTAATTAGATATAATCTAGTTTTTTACATCAACAGGGACAATAGAACCAACCCTCATTTGATTTTTAACCTTGTTATCTAGATCCCTACCCCCATTAAACTAAGAGGAGTATTATTTAATAGTGTGGGATGGGGGTGTGGAGGGGTGGTGGTCATAATGATAGCTTTGGGGACTTTATAAGGATGGATAATGGGGGACTTAGATCACATTACGTCAAATTCCGTTGAGTCGTTGGGCAACCCCTAAGCTAACTTTTTTAATATTATTTCCTAAACCTAATTAGTATTCTAAAGTCCTATATATTCTCTTTATACATTTAGCTTATAAGACATCCATTATACCCTTTAATTATCAAGGGTTAAGGAAGGTTTTGAAGGTGCTATTTTGGAGGGAAAAAATCACTAGGATCTTGAAACTAGGAGCTTATTTGTGATTTCTTTCTACCTCTTAATCAAAGAAATTAATATCTTCAACAGGTAGGGGTTTTGCAGTATTTTCAAGTTTAAAATCAAGGATGCTAATTATATGTATACTTATGTATGATTTTCATGACAATTTATGCTTATTATCACTATATGTAAATATACATTGATAAATATGGGATAAAAATGTTTAAAAGTTAAAGTTGAAATTAAGTTGAAATTTTATAATGTTTAAGTAAGTTATTACTTATGAAAATCATGTTTGAACTAGTTATTTCATGACAAATGATAAGTTGGACTTAGTGAAGAAATATAGGACACATATATGGGTTTATTTGGAATAAATCCTTTCATTTATGAGCAAATCATTTGCACTTGTGAGAAATGGGTTTAATATGTTATAAGTGCATTTAAACAAGTATTTTATTATGAAATAATAATGTTAAATCAGCATATTAAACACATAAAATAGTGTTATTTTATGTGAAGAAAGTTTAAAAAGTTAAGTTTAAGGGATTAAAGTGAAAATATTAAAATATTGGGAATAAAATATGAAATATAATGAGATTTATACATAAAATTACAAGGATACAAAGTCTAAAATAAAAGCTTATCAATTTGTAAGAATAAGTCTTGAAATGATAAAAATGTAGTTTTTAGGCTAAAAGTCCCATTTTATGAACACTTTGGATTTAGTAGAAATCATTATAAACATTAGCATTATTTTGGAAAGTTGATTTTAAATGCAGTAATATGAGTACTTAAAATTATAAGAATTAGTATAGAAGGTTCAAAGTTAATAAGATGGAAATATAAGTCTTAAAATGACAAAAGTAAGGTTTGGGTGCAAAAGAGTCATTTTATGAATTAGTTGGACTTATGAGTAAACTTTCCAAATTAAAGGAATCTAGATTTGAATTTTATATGGTGAAAACTGACATATTTATAAACTAAAAGAAGCATTTTAAACAAAATTTACAAAACGCAAATTTACAAGTGCATATAAATAGTGAAAAGTAGAATAAACTGTGTAAATGGGTATTTGAACATAATGATTAAGTTTTACATGAAATGGTAATTAAAGTTGTTTTCAAAATAAGAAATATCGAGTCTAAGGTGAAATAAAAATGTGTTTTTTAATAAAGTGTGAAACTTAGAAATAAAGGGTGATGAGATTTATCTCATTATGAATATTTGGCCTTATCAGACAGTAACAAAGGATATAAAGGAAAAGGTTTAAAAGTGAATAAGAAAGAAAGAAAGGGATAGGGATTACAAAGATGTAATAAATAAAATGACACTCGGAGGTAATCGGGAAATTTAAGATGGGTCCGGAGCCCTAGGGCGCGGATTAATACTTAGACCCCAAACAACTGACGTGCAACATATTTTGGCATGGGGGAGTTGGTGAAAGTCCGCATAACATTCATGGATCAGTGGCCCGATTAGTCAACTGAGAATATAATTTTGAGCATGACTCTCATTAATCTAAAGACAAGTTTATGAAACAACTTGGGAAAATATGAAAGTAATTTAATGGTTAAATTAACATAATATGGGTATTGTTAAAAGAAAGGTTAGTGTGAGTGGGCTTATCGCCCGGGTTGTATGGTCAAACATCAATTGCATTTAAAGTTGTATTTTGCATGATAACACTTAATCAAATGATGGATGATCTCATAATTGCTAAAATATACTTTATATGTATAAGTATTCTTTGTACGTATTACTTTGCTAGTATTTCTCCTATGAGTGCATGCTCATACCCCACCATTTGCCAACCCCTCCCCCCGGGAACTTTAGGTAAAGATAAAGGCAAGGAAATCGTGAGAGGCAAGGAAGGATTTACGCTCCTATAGATCTCTGTTTACTACTTACTTTAAATATATAATTAAAATGGAACTTTTTGTTACGTTATTTGGAACTATTTGGAAGTACATTAAATTAGTTTATAATAAGACAGGATGACGAGAACTTTCCTAAATTGTTATATATTCTATGAAGTTGGAAAATATCCTTTTTTTCAAATGTTCTTATAAAATTCATAAATTGGACATAATTTCATTGACTAAAACTAATGGATTTTATGACAAAAATGTAGAAGCAAGATTTTACTTTAAAAAAGGGTTTTCTGATAAGAAATCAAGTGCATTGCCCTTGGCAATTGGGGTGTCACAAATTTAATATCAAGAAATGTATTAATTATGTCAAATAATAAATTCTAAACAAAATCCAAATGAAAAACATAATCTCAAAAACTTTTCAAAACCAAATCAAATGGATTGATAAAGGGTAAAAATGAACTTAGCAAAGGTTTTATATGAATATTTATGCAAATGAGCCTGGATAAAGTTTTAAATGTCTCCTCTAGCTTCATGAAAAGAGAGGTAAAGTAAGGATGAAGAAAAAGGTAAAATGAAGGGTTTTAATTCATTTTAAACACAAGTTCACAGTCATAAAAAATACTGTAGGTCGTAAATCTTCGTTGACATAAACGACTCGCTCACGGGTCACAAGTAAGACAAAAAAAATTGATTTTTCCAAACAAAGTAGAACATCCCAAAATACAATGTAACCATGTAAAAAAAGTCTATTGTATCAGACACTTTGATTAATGATTATAGAATACTCATTTAAACATTATAATCAAGATTTATGATTATACAGCATATATCGAATAGAGTTGAATAAGCATATAAAGGCTTAACTCATTTCTAAGGCCAATAATATAGGGTGTAATGAATATCAATCATGTGAAGAAAAAAATTTAGCATGTTTGAACCTTGAACGATGAAATCAAAACTAAAGTTGAATTAAAAATACTATTTTAGAAAATATACTTTGATGTTGATCATGAAAAAATATCATTTTTATTTTTAAGCACAAATAAGACACCTAGGTCTATGCGATAACATATTTACTAATTAAATTAAACTTAATCTTTAATATTAGGTGAATAATCTTAATGGTAAAAATAGTAAAACAATCACATAACACCAAGTCATATGAGAAAAACTCCACAACAGGAAAAACCCTCTCACCAAACGAAATGCAAACTAAACTATGCTAGAGACTTACAAAGTGAAATAGAGGCTTAAAATCACATAATTCACTACTAACACTCAACTCTTTCATAGCGTATATTTCATAGAAGTATCCAAGAACTAGAAAAAAATTCACCACCGCGATAGGTATTGACGATAACCAATGTCTTTATGACATTTACCACAAAATTAAAATCTCATTTTTGAAGTTGAAGAAGAACTTATTGAGAAGCCAACAAATACTTGGATACCACTTTCTAGAAAGTTATCTTTCCTATGAAGGGATTGAAAGCATTTAAAATATTTTGATTTACTCAATCCTCACAATGTATATTTGATATTTTCACAAAAATTTCCCAAGATATTTTTGTTCCAGAATTAATGTGGAAGTGATAGGACTTTTGAATAAAGTTTGAAAAAAAACATCTCAAAGATACACAAAGACAACTGAATAAGAAAAACAAAAGATTTTTCTCTCTAGAGTTAATAACTCACAAGCTTTCTGTGTATTAAAATCCTCTTGATTAGAGTCTTTTTTTATATAAAATATTTAACAATTTTTTTCTTAGATGTTTTAACTTAAAAAATGATCTCATGATAATAAGGACAAAGACTCCATCATAGTCATCATAATAATTATCATCCTTTCCTTAATCTCATCATATGGGGTCGGTCACATGAATTCTATTTTTTCATCCTAATCTTTTATATGCAATATTATTATTTAATTTTAATTACTTAAGATCTTTCCCAATAATTTCCTCCCACAATAGCTTAGGGTGGCCCTTTTTCTATTTTATCCTCTATTTATAATAATCTTCCTCTTGTTATAGGTGCATCTATTGGTCTACACAACACATGTCCGTACCACCTAAGTCTATTTTCTCTTAATTTATCTATAATGGGAGAAACACCTAACTTTTTTCTCGCGTACTCGTTTTTAATTTTGTTATTTCTAGTAATTTCTTCTATCGAAGCATACTCATCTCTCTAACATGGAGACTTTGTTCATGTATTTTTTTAAAATCCCATACACTCCGCTCCATACATGGTACCTAGCTTAACAACTGCATTCCTTTTTATTTATTAGTCATCCTCTTTTCGCATAACATCCCACTTACTTGTCTCCATTTCATCCAACCAATTGATATTCTACTCGTAATAACCCCATCAATATCTCCCTAAATAAAGAAATTTATTAGTTTGATTTATCACTTTTTCTTTAATCTTTAACATTATGCTATACGACGCCTCATTATTAAATTTACATTTTATAAATTATGTTTTATTTCTATTGATTCTTAGTCCCTTAAACTCTAAGCCTTTTATCTAAGTATATACTCTCATCGCTAAGCCCTCCTTTGAAGTGTCTACTAAAACTATATAATCTGCAAACAACATATACCATGAGACAACTTCTTGTATGTCCTTAGTAATCTCATCTAAAACTACGATAAATAAGTAAGGACTTAAGACCGATCATTGGTGTAGATCCACTTTAATTGTAAAGTCATTAGTTTCTCCAGATATAGTTGTTACTCTATTGTGTTGTCATACATATCTTCAAAAACTTTAATATAACTCATATGGATACTTTTCCTCCTTAAAGCCCACCAAATTATACCCTTAGGTACTCTATCATAAGCCTATTATAAGTCTATAAAGACCATATACAAATTTGTATTATTACTTCTACATTTCTCCATTAACCATCTTAATAAGTAAATAGTTTTTGTGGTCAATCACCCTGGCATAAATACAAATAGATTGTCTGAAATAGTTAACTCATTTCTTAATCTTTGATCTATAACCTTTTTCCACAACTTCATAGTGTGATTCATTAGTTTGATTCCTTTATAAGTATCGCATCTTTGTATATCCCTTTTATTTTTATACAAATGTATTATGGTGTTTTTCTTCCACTCATCAGGCATGATTTCTTCTATTAAAATTTTATTAAATAAACATGTTAACCATTTTATCCTCATACTTTCAAGTATCCTCCATACCTATATGAGTATTTTATCTAGGCCAACAACTTTATTCTTTCCCGTTTTTCTTAGTAATAAATCTACTTCTTTTTCAGTAATCAAACATACCATTTGTATATTTGGTTCAGTTTTCTCAACATCTTTTTTTGGGATATTTTTCATTCAATAATCCTTGAAAATACTCTTCCCATCTATCTAGAATATCTTCATCATTAATTAATATGTTTTTATTTATCCCTTTAATATACTTAACCGGACCCATATCCCTTGTCAATCTATTTTTATTCTTTGCCGATTTATATATATCACTTTCTCCTTCCTTGGTACCTAATTTATTATAAAGATTATCTGGTTAGTTTTGATGTGCATTTCTAATAATATTTTTTACTTCACTTTTTAATTTCTTATATTTTTCTAAATCTTCTTGATTTTTACTCTTTTGCCACTCTTTAAAACTTACTTGTTTCTTTTGTATTATCTTTTGCACTTCCTCATTCCACCATCAAATCTCCTTTTTAATGAATCTTTTCCCTTTAGTCTCTCATAAAATTTGCTTATATATTTTCTCGATATCATTCTTTGTTCTTAACTAAATATTGTTAACATTGTCGTCCCAATTTCAGTTCATGTTTAATAGGAACTTCTTGCCTAAATTACATCTCTTTTCATCCTTTTAAATCATTCCATTTATATTTTGATAACCTATTTTATCTTTTCGGTACTTAAATCCTTCAAAGACTCCATATATATTTAAATTTTTACCTTAGAAGGGAAGAAAGAGCAAGTGGGAATTAACCCTCATCATCAAATCTCAACACTCATGGCTAGCAAAGATAATGATACAAACTGAACTCTTGAGGATTCCTATGAAGAGTACGAGATCTTTAAAAGGTATTTCTTAAACTTTGTAACCAACAAAGCAACTTCGTGAAAGCAAAGCTTTCTTCACTAAAATGAATGGTCATCGAGGGAATTCACAAGTCAATAAATTGCATTTTAGGTAAAAAAAAATATAAGGCAAGGGGAATGACCAAGAAAGCAAATCCTTACTTGAAGTGAGACCCTACTTCACTCACACGGACCATTCTCAAACAACCCAATACTTGCATTAAGTAAAAATAATATATATATATATATATATATATATATATGAAGCTTTATTAACCACACATATGATATATTTATTCAGTTTATTATAATAGATTTTGTATATATGAAAAATGTACATTACATACTTATATAACCAAATATAAAAAACCATACCAACACATACACACACACAAAAATCAGATTTTCAATTATGAAAAGTTAATTTGTAAATGGAAAATTATTTTAAAGTTTTCTAAGTCCCTTTACCTCAATTTAAAGTGGCATTAGAAGAGTGTGAACATGAAGTATGTTGGGATGAGGTTGATAGAGACTAACATGCATGAAGCTTTGCCGAAATGACCTCAAAGACAAAGGATATAAATTATATTTTGGAACCAACATAAAATAATAGAAATGAAGTGGGGAACATGAGAATATATATATATTCTTACACATGCGAATAGAAATATTCTAGACTTAACTTCCCTAATCCCTTAAAAAATTATTATTAAAATTTGAAGGATTTTTATAAGATCCATGGGGTTGTTTTTAGCCTATCCCATCCTCTCGCGACCAAGGAGTTCTTTCATGTATACTTTCCCTAGCCGTCCTAAAAGGTTCAATTGAGTTTTATCGCTCATACATAGACGAGTCCTTCTGTCCTCGTTTGTCCCACCTCAAGTTATTAGTGGAAGGAAAAAATCATATATAAAAGTGAAGGATTATGATCATGATTTAAAGAGTGGTCTCAGATGCAGTTTATTTGCCGAGACTTCTTCTTTGTATTATCCAGATATAAGCAAACATTAACATTATTCTTAAATAGATTTATCTTTGGATAATTTCAGTTTTCTTCCTCACCACTCCATGGATAAATGAGGCTATTAGAGGTAAGGTCAAAGAAGACCATGAAAAATACGCCAATTAGAGAAAGTCTGATGACATGGATGAATTTTAAGTCAACTAACTAATAAGGAAAAAAATTCTTAGGAATAAAATTGGTAAAAATTTATAATTTTCGTTAGATTTGCTAAACTTGAACCAAAATGACTTCAAAGAAAATTGTTAGATCTAAATTATTTCGGTTGATTCGAACTCGACCTAAAAGGTTGACTGAATTCGAAATAAATTATTAGAACTTCTCAATCATCTCGCGTTTCACGAAAAGGAAACCCATTCCATCTCATTCTTAAGAAAGTCATGGTGGTTTAACTCAAATGACCTAGTATATTTAACATGCGATATTTTAATTTAAGTGAGCATAATTTAGTGACCTTAATTTTTTCCAAATACCATGTTTATTTATCAAATAATATTTGTTAAATCGTGTAATTGTGATTTATTTAATTAATTTGCATCAGAAGTAATTAAATTAACACGTGACATGCTAGATAGGGTGTTCTTTATTTTACCATAGAAAATCTATATTAGAGGTGTAATAAATATCAAGAGTATCTCCTTTCTATAAATTAAGAATACAATTTTAAAAAAGCATTGGTTATTGATTAGTAAGAGGGTGATTTAATATGCTAGCTGACTCTTGTGTATAATAGTGTGCGAGGGGCTTAGGGATGTAGGTAACAAATAGAGAATGAGAGGAAGGTTTAGGAGTTAGAAACTAAAAATGAGTGAGAAAATAAAAAAGTTATATATATATATATATGGACTAAAAAATAAGTCTATACCATACGAACTATTTTTTTTAATGTTAAAAAAATTGGGTTAATTTTTTTGTGTTTTAAACATTTCATGGTACCCATAAAAAAACTAAAAATAATTTTTTTGCCATTTTAAAAAAATGGATCAATATTTGATAGTTTTTAAAACAATTTGTCAAAAACTGTCAAACATTGACCTTTTTTCTATAAAATAGTAAAAAAAATTAATTTTGAATTGATTTTTAGGGATACCCTGAAATGTTTAAAACATACACAAAAAATTAACATATTTTTTCACCATTTAATAAAAAGAGTCTGCACCATACATGCTCATTTTTTTAGTCCCCATGTGAGACTCTGTGTGTGTGTGTGTGTGTGTGTGTGTGTGTGTGTGTGTGTGTGTGTGTGTGTGTGAGAGAGAGAGAGAGAGAGAGAGAGAGAGAGAGAGAGAGATTGCATCTAAGGGTTGAAAGAATATTCAAAAAAATAAAGAGAAAAAAAAGTAGAAAATGTTATAAAATATGTATTTATATGCATGTTCACTTATATCCCTCATCAATAAAGGATCTCTCAGGATACTATGATTTGTACTATAAATAGCAATGATATTAATTGAGTATACACCACAATCAAATAAAGAGTTATATATTCAATCAACATTCTCTTCGTCCATTTTTTATAATATATTATCAGCAGGACATTCTACGATTTGATTTGGTCATTAGAAAAAAAAAATCAATTATGGATTCAACATTGAGAGCATATGATTTATATGATAAATTATTCTCGTAAGTGGAGTTTATGTCTAGGTGAAAGAGGATGATCTACAAAATGAATTTGGGGAGATAAGAAGTGTACATGTTAAGAGGTATTTGTATTCCAACGTTCCTTCTGTCTTTTAGATTGTATAATCATTCTTCATTACACATCTCTAATTACTTAAACATTATTTCCAGATAAATGTATCATCTTGTTTATGAAATAATCATTCACCAAATAAATACCCCCAATTTAAAATATTGTAGTTTCAGTTGAAAAAAATGTCAAAACTATGTTTAATACACAATACATTTCCTTCAAATCTATATCTTCAAAGGGCAATAAGTTTATTTTTAATATAGTTTCAGTACTACTATATTATTTTACATCATTTGCCTATAGAATCAGTTACTATTACTTACAAGTCTCATGAGACTTGTACAAATATTTCGGAGTTGAAGGACATATATATATATATATATATATATATATATATG
The DNA here is from genome assembly GCA_949130495.1 of Sambucus nigra. Taxonomy (NCBI): domain Eukaryota; kingdom Viridiplantae; phylum Streptophyta; class Magnoliopsida; order Dipsacales; family Adoxaceae; genus Sambucus; species Sambucus nigra. The sequence goes on along the minus strand of OX422214.1, from coordinate 212,084,877 downwards.
ATTCTTATTTAAATGTTAAAATACATCATATAACTCTTTGAAAATAAATTGTGCGATATATTTATTGGCTTGCTCTTAATTTATCTCGGCATGTTTTTACATCATAAATTATTTTCATATATTGACTCATTTTAATACTAAAAATTTTCAAAATTTTAACTTGAATTATAAATTTTGGTAATTCGTTTATGATTTTTATGTTTATTTAAAAATCATAATAAACTTAAAATTTGGAAAAAAAAGTTTTTAACTTTTTATGAGGACCCGAAGTTCCTAATTATCATCTAGCATTGGAACTTGAAGTTGTCAAATACTATCTAAATTTAGGGCCAGAAGTTCCCATATAAAGGTTTTAATTCGATGTCAGAAGTTCCCAAATGATTTAAAATTTGGACTAAACGTTTTCAATTACTAGTTATATCTTGGGCGTGAATTTTTAAACCATCTTATCCCTCGTCAAACTTGATGTTTATATATAATTGGGCAGAACCATCAAAGTCCATAAAAATGTAATTATGCGATTTGAAGTTGACCTAATTATTTATAATCAGGACTTGAAGTTACCCAATAAATATTTAGATATGGAAATTAAACTTTTCTCCATTTAAATTTTGGGACCTAAATTTTCAAAATTATTTGAACCTAAAGTGTCAAATAAAATATATTACTATGAAACTTACAATATTGATTGTCGAATTAAAAGGGTATAGATAAGGATTTTTCCAATTACACTCTTGATAAGAAGATCCACGATCATTGTTGTGACTAGAAGTCCACAATCCTAACTTCTTATATGACTTGTGGATATAGAAGTATTCATTGGGATGCCAGGGTTCTGCAACAATCTTAACGTGTTATTGTCACACCCCGTAAAATTTGACAGACGGGGTGGCCAGCCACCGTCGTCGAACTATGTCGGGTGTGAACTAAATAAATACCATTCTTAGCATGAGATAGATACATGACATAAATAAATCAGTCCATAAGATAAATAATTGAATCAATCCCAAATGATCATAAACAACTAAGGGATAAAAGATCCATCACATGCTAACTCCGAATAAATCCAATCTCCAAAAATGATTAAATAAAATCTAAATAATACAGATCTGAATAATCCAATAGAAATCCTCTAAACAACTTTGGAACCGAATGTCCCAATAAAACCCAAATGAAGTCTTATAATTAAATACGACTGAAAAGGAAAGTCTAACTAAACTATGCCATAAAAAGAAATAACTCCAGCTGCACCTCCAAATGATAACTTCGATAATCCTATGCCGCTCTTCCAAAACTTATCTTCAAAAGGTTAGTCAACTCATCGATCAGAGCCAAAGCCCCGATAAAAAATACACACTACTCCCCTTAAATAGGATCCTTGAATCCAGACAATAGCATTATACGCAATAAATATCACAATAGAGTATTTTAACTTAAGCGAGATAATTAGACGTGATAAATATAAATCACTAACTACCCGAGAGATCCCCATTGTAGAATAACACACCAATATGGTTTTAAATTCCCAACTCCCACGATGTTAATTTAATTAAATTAACCAACTTTTCTTATATCCTCAATTTATTATGACGGTCCTCCCGCCTCGGGTGATTTCTCCACCAAAATACACATCCCCTCGTCAAAACGTCGACTGACCCCTTTAAACTGTCGGCCCTCGCTTATTGACGAGGTTCCACACACGACATGACAAAAAATGCTGGCTGGCCCGTTTAAACTGTCGGCCCTCGCTGATTATGTCGCCAATATATTTTAATACCCGTCTTATTATCTTAGGTATTAATTCTCAATTTTCTCAATTCACAATTTCAAATTACCCCACCCTTTTATCGATGTGAGATCCTCAAAGTACCCCTTAGTCCCATACCTAAGGGTCCCCAAGTCATCAATACGCTCTGCCCTATGTATATGAGGATTTTCTAACATAAATCTCAACTTAGTCTCATACCTAGACTAGCGTAACAATGATAAAGTAATAAAAATCAGCCCACCCCCAACATGATAAAACCGTGATAATTTTACCCTCACTAGTCTCATTCCTAGAAGGCATTCTAAAATATAGGGAGAACAATAATACCCAACATCCCGTCGTCATAATGATATTTAATAATACCAACAAGTCACACAATTATGCATAATAAATCAATGTTCCAAACTACGCATGATAGTCCAATCTATTAAATCTCAATTTAATTATCACAACGTTAAAAATACCTAAATAATCTCATTTAATTATTTTAAATTAAGTATACCAAGTTTGCATCATATATACATCAAAAACCAAATTTCATTATCTCTACATGTATTACATGAGTTATACGCCCCCAACTTTATTTATTTCAAAACTAGGGTTTTTCTATATGTACCCTATACCAATAAAATCCAAAATTACTCATGAATCCTACGTACCCAAATGGTTATGAATATTATTCAGATTAAAAGATTTTATAAAAATAGCGTCATAGTTAGTGTCCACATTTTCTAATTAAGTTACTAATTATTTTTAAGAAAACGTGTAATTAAGTGTTTAGGCGACACTTAAAACGCATAATACTAAAGGAAAATAATAGAATATTCATTCCTGAGATTAATTTGAAGAAAAATGGGTAGCACGATTGGATTCCTCTCGAAAAATTAGCAAAGAAGTGTTCTTGAACAAAGTTGATTAAACCCCAACTAAGCGTCCCAAAACTTGTGATAAAAAACTTGATTATGTTTGAGGTTTATGATTGTGGTTGAGAGGAAAATTATTTGGAAGTTTTCTTTGGAGAAAAACTTGGGAAAAGGTGATTATGAGAAGTCCCTCCCACGGATTAATAGTCTTATATACTAATTAGGAGTCCTAATCCCATTCAAAATCTATAAAGAAATCGACCCACCGCCTCAAATCTGGGCAGAGTCGATCGATCGACTCCCTAGGTCAATCGATCGATCTAACAGGTACGTCGTCACTGCCATTCTCCTTCGTTTAATACCATTTAACTAAAAATAAATTTTTTTTATTAGTCACGGACTAAATTCGTGACAAATGTTTTTCCTTTTTTTTAAAGGCTAAATTTATAACTCTCATAAAAACTTCATTTTAAATCCGATTTCGATTTCGCTTGAAGTTTTATTCTTCTAAAATCATAACCAACATATTTATTTAATAAAAATCATTAAATTCAAATTTTTTATTTTTCTCGAATATTCCAATTAATTAATTAAATTGATTAATAAAAACACTAGGTGTTACATATTTCCCCACTAGCAAAGAATTTCATCCTCGAAATTAGACGAAGCATACACGTCAAGGACAAATGGTGTAAACTAAAATAAGGCTCATATATGCCTACTCATACCACGATCGGGCTCCCATACACTCAATCCTACACATTCGTAATCCCACGAAGAAATATATATATATATATATATATATATATATATATATATAAGTATCTAAGAAAGTAACGGTATCCCATGCTCTCTACTCGGATCATCACTCGATCCTATCTCCAACAATCATCACGACACTTAACTCCTCAAGTTAAATTACATTGCTACACCAATATTAGAGGTACCCACAATTCATACAACCGATTTTTCCAAAATAAATCCTCATCTCCAAAATTAAATTCTAAGGATTCTCACATCAAGATCTCTATCTCTAACCTCAATGCCTACAACATCTTTAAAAACACAACTCCCTATCTCCATGAAACACCTCTAAGACGAATGCTAGACCCTCTACCTTAGAAGTACGAATCAACAAAGAGAATCAAAGATCGGCAACGTGGAAGCTAAAAGGACTCATAACCTATGAGACCTAAGACCATGCTCTGATACCATCTGCCACACCCTGCAAAATCCGACAGACGGGGTGGCCAGCCACCGCCGTCGAACTATGCCGGGCGTGAACTAAATAAATACCATTCTTAGCATGAAACAGATATAAGACATAAATAAATAAATCCATAAGATAAATAATTGAATCAATCCCAAATGATCATAAACAACTAAGTGATAAAATATCCATCACATGCTAACTCCGAATAAATCCAATCTCCAAAAATGATTAAATAAAATCTGAATAATAAAGATCTGAATAATCCAACAGAAATCCTCCAAACAACTTTGGAACCGAATGTCCCAATAAATCCCTAATTAAGTCTCATAATTAAATACTACTAAAAAGGAAAGTCTAACTAAACTGTGCCATAAAAAGAAATAACTCCAGCTGCACCTCCAAATGATAACTCCGATAATCCTATGCAGCGCCTCCAAAATTTATCCTGAAAAGGGTAGTCAACACATGGATCAGAGCCAAAGCCCCGAGCAAGAATACACACTACTCCCCTAAAATAGGATCCTTGAATCCAGACAGTAGCATTATACGCAATAAATATCACAATAGAGTATTTTAAATTAAGCGAGATAATTAGACGTGATAAATATAAATCACTAACTACCCGAGAGATCCCCATTGTAGAATAACACACCAATATGGTTTTAAATTCCCAAGTCTAACGATGTTAATTTAATTAAATTAACCAACTTTTCTTATATCCTCAATTTATTAGGGCACTCCTCCCGCCTTGGGTGATTTCTCCACCAAAATACACATCCCCTCGTCAAAATGTCGGCTGACCCGTTTAAACTGTCGACCCTTGCTGATTGACGAGGTTCCACACACGACACAATATAAAATTCCGGCTGACCTGTTTAAACTGTCGGCCCTCACCGATTATGTCGCCAATATATTTTAATACCCGTATTATTATCTTAGGTATTAATTCTCAATTTTCTTAATTCACAATTTCAAACTACCCCACCCTTTTATCGATGTGAGATCCTCAAAATGCCCCTTAGTCCCATACCTAAGGGTCCCTAAGTCATCAATACATCCTGCCCTATGTATATGAGGATTTTCTAACATAAATCTCAACTTAGTCTCATAGCTAGACTAGCGTAACGATGATAAAGTAATAAAAATACGACCACCCCCGACATGATAAAACTGTGATAATTTTACCCTCACTAGTCCCATTCCTAGAAGGCATTCTAAAATATAGGGAGCGCAATAATACCCAACAATCTGTCGTCATAATGATATTTTATAATACCAACAAGTCACACAAATATGCATAGTAAATCAATGTTCCAACCTATGCATGATAGTCCAATCCATTAAATCTCAATTTAATTATCACAACGTCAAAAATACCTAAATAATCTCATTTAACTATTTTAAATTAAATATACCAAGTTTTCCTCATATATACATCAAAAACCAAATTTTATTATCTCTACATGTATTACATGAGTTATACGCCCCCAACTTTATTTATTTCAAAACTAGGGTTTTTCTATATGTACCCTACACCAATAAAGCCCAAAATCACTCATGAATCCTACGTACCCAATGGTTATAAATATCATTCAGATTAAAAGATTTTATAAAAATAGCCTAATAGTTAGTGTCCACTTTTTATAATTAAGTTACTAATTGTTTTTAAGAAAACGTGTAATTTAGTGTTTAGGCGACACTTAAAACGCATAATACTAAAGGAAAAAAATAGAGTATTCATGCCTGAGATTAAGTTGAAGAAAAATGAGTAGCACGGTTGGATTCCTCTCGAAAAATTAGCAAAAAAGTGTTCTTGAACAAAGTTGATTAAACCCCAATTAAGCGTCCCAAAACTTGTGACAAAAAACTTGATAATGTTCGAGGTTGATGATTATGGTTGAGAGAAAAATTATTTGGAAGTTTTATCAGGAGAAAAACTTGGAAAAAGGTGATTATGAGAAGTCCCCCTACGGATTAATAATCTTATATACTAATTAGGAGACCTAATCCCATTCAAAGTCTACAAAAAAATCGATCTACCGCCTCAAATCTGGGCAGAGTCGATCAATCGACTCCCTAGGTCGATCGATCGATCGAATAGGTACGCCGCCGCCACTGCCATTTTCCTTCGTTTATTATCATTTAACTAAAAATCATTTTTTTATTAGTCACGGACTAAATCCGTGACAAATGTTTTTTTTAAAAACGCTAAACTTATAACTCTCATAAAAACTTTATTTTAAATCCGATTTCGATTACGCTTGAAGTTTTATTCTTCTAAAATCATAACCAACACATTTATTTAATAAAAATCATTAAATTCAAAAATTTATTTTTCTCGAATATTCCAATTAATTAATTAAATTAATTAATAAAAACACTAGGTGTTATAGTTATATCATTCAAATATTTTTCATGAACTCCAAAACGGGATGAATCCCCTAATGGATTATTCGATAAATGGTAATGACTACGACAATGGATATTATTTGGCTAATGAGATATACCCACCTACGTGACCATAGTGCAAACATGCAAAAATAAGACTTTAGAGGGAGTTCGTCGTGTTCTGGATGAGGTTTTATGTCATTCGTGAACCTTGTAAGTTATAGAATAGGGCATCACATGGTACATTATGAAAGCCTATATCACACTGCACAACATGATTATGGAGGACGAGTGTAGGGGATGCCCATAGAAGAATGAGTATGAGCAAAGTGAGGAGTTGCCTATAATCTTAAGGGGGAAACATCGTTTAATGTATACTTAGAACGTGATGTTTGGATGAGGTACCATGACAAACATCGTCAGTTGCGTGATGATTTGATCGACCATATTTGGAATAATGAAGACAACGAGTGATAAGTGATGGGGTTGTATAATTATTTCGTCTAATTTTAGACTATAATTTTTATTATTAAGTATTGTGGTTCCTACTTATATGTTCTTAGTTGAATTATTAGTGGCGGTTGTAAGTTGTCGATGAACTTATTTACCATGCCTTTTTTAAGTTCGAGTTTAAACAATTATAGTAGGATAAGTAGTGTTATAGTATGTTTACATTAATAATAAAGTAAACTCACATATAAATTTTTTATGTAAAAATAAATTATTCATTAATGGAAATGTTAAGAAGATTACATTAATAGCGAAAGAACAACTACTACTAATTTAAGTGACTAATAAATCAAGATTGTCTTTACAGATGATTACATTGGGTTTTATCATGCGATCCCAAACCAATCGATGACTTGGACACTTAGAGTCTCAGTTGGATGGTCCAGAAAAAGAGGAACCCGTCGAAAGAACTGCAACTTTAGTTCGCAACACCATTGTTTCAATTTTGTCAAAACATTTCCTTATGAATTGGGTTTGGGCCTCATTAAACCTCGACATGCCCATGTCGATGATAATTGACTCATCGTGCCTCAAACGTATCAATTTATCTTTTTTTTAGTATCTGATCTGGCCTCTTCCTAGATAAAAAAAAAACTTCATTTGATAATAAAAAACTTTGCCCACATAACCTCCCATATGCATACTATTTCTCACCCTTTCGGGCAGGAGGCTTGTTAGGTACCTCATACCCTCCTAGACTATCCTTCTCATTCGTTGGGTTAGGACTATCTGATGCATGATTAAACAACGTGCTCCGAAGATCAAATTTAGGTAGGTGTTTCAATATTTTGTAGAATTAATTGAACTTGAATTAATTCCCTGCCTCGACACTGTATACTTCCCGAGTTTTTGTAATTTGCATAACCGTAATAAAATATGTACAAGTCTAAAACACCAATACATTGTCTCACTATGTAATCATATTTACCAAAAACAATAAAGGAAGCTTTAGATGCTCCATCCTAGGACTCCCTCGGCACCTCCTTAGGTCCCTAACACTCATCCTCCCTCCATAAACCCTAGGTCATATTCTCGTGTCTCGTTTTACTCCGTTCAAATCTTAAACCTGAGCGAAGCCCAACGAAACCTCTAACGGCTCTAAATCCCCTTTCCAACGGTCCGTACCATGGGAAAATCAACCTCATGATTCGTACGAACAATCCGTTTTACTTTGAGTAATAATCTAGAGGCCATCGGACACTCTGAATCCCTATTTGACTGCGGTTAACTATTCAAAATAAGCAAAGCTCAATGAAATCTTTAGGGGTTCTGAATCCACTTTTCAATGGTCAGTACCGAGTGCTAATTGGCCTCACGGCCCGTACGAACTCTCTGTTTTACTCCGAGTATTGATATCGAGGCCACCAGGCGCTCTCGACCCCCTTTTGACTCTAGTTAACTCTCTGACCATAGAGAAACTCAATGAAATCTCTACGGGATATGAATATCATTTCCATCAGTCCGTTTCGTCTGCAAATCGTCCTCACGGTTCGCATGAACGACCCGTTTTCCTCTGAAACCCCCCGTTTAGAGACCATCGGGAGATTCTGAGCCCAGTTTGACTTTTCTCAATTTCAAGACCCAGTAGTGTCTGAATGGATTCTTCAAGGGTTATTAATTCTCTTTCCAATGGTTCCGACCGTGCTCAATTCAGACTTATGATTTGCATTTTATGCTCGTTTTTTTGAAAAAGTCTGTTCCGGACTGCTTGTAGGCACCCAGACCCCCTGCCCATCGACAACGTATAATTTCCATGCCTAGCAAGGCAGACACTATGCCGATAGGCAAGACATGGGCCATGCCGATCGTCACCCCTAACCCTAATTGGCACTATATAAAGGCCTCATGACCTCACCCCTGGGGAGGTTACTTTCAACAATTAACAAATATTCTCTTGAAATAAGAGCCTTGTTACTACCAAAAAATTCCATTTTCCAACATTCCCCCACCTCACTTTCCTACTACACTTATTCATCCAGCTCATCCTATCATATTACCTTCACACCAATACAAAAACCATCCTACATTCATTCTAAATTCAGCAGCAAAGATTTACAAGGAGGTCCATTCCTCACACTTTTTTTATTTTATTAATTTAAGTGTTATTATTCAATTTATTCTGATTTTGTGATATCTTCTATTTTTGTTTCATTATCTCACATCAAGTAATCTTCATTTTTATTATTAGTATTTCATACAACTTATTTTCATAAAAACTCCAAAGAAAACAAGATGGTTTATTCTTAAATTTCAAAATTAAGACTTCACTATTTTCTCACACCTTCACACTTAAACACATTTTCCTTCCAAAGCTCTCAAAAAGGAGTCTTACATTTGAATTTACGGGTTGAATCCCACCCTTATTCTATCTTCGAACTACGTGGAATTTGATGCCCCTTGGGCTACGTAGGCATCTTGGGCTAATCCCGAGATTCAAGTCCTCCATTTTCATTTTTATGTCTTTTATATCCTATTATACTTATTTTGTGCGTCATGGACTCCTACATATTGGCATCTCGTCTGATATGCACATGTTCCTTTCCATAGAGATTTGTGATTCGACGAGCACTTACATCATATGTTTATTATTATTTTCAGGTACACTCCTACAGATGAGTCCGCTCCATCCATTTCATAACACGAATCGAATGATTCCATTCTCTTGTTATTTATGTTATACACATGTACACACATATCACGGAGAAAAAAATGAGAATATTAATATAGCTTTTGAGAGACCGAAAGGGGAGAATGGGTGCCTAACACCTTTCCATTTCACAACTTAGACCCATGATCTTCGAATCACTTGGTTTCGTATGCATCAACATAACCTTGATGACGTTCTCTCGTCGAGGTGATATTATTTTTCTTATTTTGAGAAAAATAAACTAACGACTCCATCTCTTTGCGTTATCCCCATTTAACAACGACCAACTTTATATCCGAGACAGACAACGAAGACGCCGACATGAGTGGCAAAAAGAGGACCTCTATATCCTCGAATCACCCACACGCGCATGGAAAAAAGGGGGAGAGAGAGAGAGAGAGAGAGAGAGAGGATGAGATCTTTTCCTGCTTATTCCCTCATCCCAACTTTAAGGTCAGGCTCGCACCGGAGGAATCCGACCCGAATGGCCACAAACAGCTTTACCTATGACATCATAATCGTGTGTCTTGCTACCCTATTTTTTCTACATATGTGAGAGTTTTGAGATGTATATCATAACTCGTTGAGAGATATGATTATACGTTGACAAAAGCATTAAGCGGATCCGTTGTATAGAAAATTTTTGCATTCATGTTGTAGTTTTGCATGACCGTTTTCCAAAACGTACCAGCCATAGAAGAGTGCCCATCTATATTATTTTTTGTATGTTTAGCTACATGCCACATAAAATTTCATCCTTTTAAGATGCCATATAGCGATTGCGGAAAGCTTGACTCAGACCTGCTGTAGTTAAAGGCTGAGCGTTAGACATATTTTAAGCGTTAATATTATGTAACAATAAAAATGTTAAGTGTAACACTAAACTCCAATTAAATTTGATAAAAATAATGGATTTAAACACCAAAAATTATCAAAATCACCAAATAATGATGACTGGAATTTATTTTCCTAAAACAAAATAGTTAAGAAGATGGTTTGTTTGAAATAAGAGGAAATTTCGTTAGTTTTATATAAAACACAGGGAAATAACCGTTATATTATGACTGTTAGCAGTTGACTTGGTACGATTAACTGTTACGCATATCAGGTGATACAATTAACAGTTAATCGTATGAAGTGTTTTTTAAATTGACTACTAGTTCTCTACATTTATACCTTCCCTACCTGCTCTCTACCCTTTCTACCACTATTCCTTTTACCACTGCAAGCATTCGATTCTGTATATTTATAAATTATCTTACATTTTAACTCCATCATTATGGATGCTCTAATGTTTATAGTCGTTAAAGGGTTATTTTAAGCATTTGAGTACGTTTTAAGACTATCATATTCTTTTATTTACATAGACTAAATCAACGAATATATATATATATATATATATATATATATATATATATATATAGAGAGAGAGAGAGAGAGAGAAAGAGAGTTCACTGAGGCTTTAGTCTAAAAGCCTACGACAAGAGAATGAGTCTAGATTTAGTTTTGGTGGGATAATACAAAACAAATGTTCCAAGTCAAAAGAAAAACGTAAATTCATTATTATATAAAACTACATTTTGAAAATTTTGATAGAAAATTCTAAATTAATACAATACGACGTTGGAAAATTCAAAATAAAACGAAATTATCTCGATCTATTAGGAATTATTTTAGAGACATTTAATGTTTAGTCCCTAGGAGCTAAATATATTTTGCACTTAGTTCACCTTATTTCTTTCTTAAAATCCCTTATTTATATTTTTGACAATTTTTTCTTAGGATTTGGGATAAGGGAAGATTTTTTTTTTGAATGTTTTATAAGCTAAGGGACTTTTTGGATCCAAATAAAAATGTTTGAACTAAATGTTTATTAAAAAATTATCGAGGGACATTTCGTCGAATGACCAATGTTTTTAATACTAAAATTTATAACATTCAAGATGTATAAATCTGGAAAATCAATGAAATTGGAACGATAAAAGCAAATTAATTTTTTATGGGTCAATAATAAGTATGACCTTCACTTTTATTGCTAAGTTTTGAGCTATACCTCCGATTTTAAAATTATTTATACTACACACCTCCGTTTAGAATTTTATTAATACTTAATTATAATTAAAATCTTTTGTGATACTTAAATAATTTTTGTAACACTTTTAGAATTGATTTTAAATTATTACAAAATCAGAGATAGAACTTAAAATCGATTATAAAAGTGGGTGTTTAACTAGGGGCGGATGGAGGTGAGGACTGGTTTAGTTTGTCCAAAAAAAAAATTTAAGTTTTTTTGGTAAAATTTCATACTTTAAGGGATAACTATAATTATTTTCAAACCTTAGGGTATAAGATTGTAATTACTTAAAAAACTAAATTTACTAAATGAAAAGAAGCAGTAGCCGGCCCTAAATTTCTTCTCCTCTCTCAGCCTCATTTCTTCTCCTCACCTCATTTCTTCTCCTCTCTGAGCCCTCATTTCTTCTGCCTACCGCCACCACCAGCAGCCACGCCGCCTGGCCACACCCAGCCACCACCAGGGCAGCCATGCCCAGCCCAGCCCACCCTTGAGCGACTCATCAGGTATTTTTTATCCCTTAATCTGATTTTTGTGTAAGATTTTTGATTGTATGTATGATTTTGATTAAATGTATGATTTTTGTGTAAGATTTTTATTGTGTAAAATATAGGGTTTTGATTGAATGTATGATTGATTGAATTTATGATTTTTTGAGAAATTGTACAGAAATAAGGGTATATATTTTTCATACAATTTCTCAAAAAATGTCATATTTCTATAATTTCTCCAAAAAATCTATATAATTTCTGTAATTTGGGGAAAATGTCAAATTTCTGTAATTTGTGTCCTAAAAATATATGCCCTTATTATTTTTTAAAAATATTTGGTTTTATATGTGGTGATAAATGTAGTCTAAAATATGTGGTATTTTTTTAAATAGGAAGTCATGGAGAAATTTTTTAAACGAAAAATAGGAGACAACACACCAGCCGTATCCGAAGCTGAGGTTCAATCATCTCTCAATGCGGAGCCCGATAATCTTCTTCAACTATGGATGAATTGATATGAAATTTTGACATATTCGGTATTTATGTTTTATCGATTGTTAGTTTTTATGAGTTAAATATTTATTAGTGTCGTTAATTATTTTTTGAATCGATTTGACCCCGATTAGATTAAAATCCTAGATCCGCCAGTGTATTTAACTCAAAACAAACTCTTTATATGTGTAACACATCGGGCCTTTGTACTTTCTTATCTGGGCTAAAGTTGAGTGGGTAAAGACAAATTAAATTTGGTCCAGCCCATTTTCCCGTTAATACTCCAAGGAATACAGTAGATTAACGTTGTAAAAGTTGTAGAACTTTATGGAACACTCTTCCTACCTCTACTGTATGCTAGAGAACCGTGGATTCTAATAGATAAAGAGTGACTTTATCATTTATATAGCTTTATTATTTCATACTGACAACTAAGTGAGGTTTAGAACATGGCTCTCATTCCAAGCATCTTAGGTGGCCAACCTTTCTCTCTGAGAGTTTGGGACCCATCTGATACTGGTCGTGAAACATCTGCTTTTGCTAACATTGAAATTGATTGGAAGGAGACCCCGGAGGCACACATCTTCAAGGCTGATCTTCCTGGGTTGAAAAAGGAAGAAGTGAAGGTGGAGGTGGAGGAAGGCGGGATCCTTCAAATTAGTGGAGAGAGAAGCAGCGAGATAGAAGAGAAGAACGATAAGTGGCACCGTGTGGAGAGGAGTAGAGGCAAGTTCTACCGCCGGTTCAGGTTGCCTGACAATACGAAAATAGATGAGGTGAAGGCTATCATGGAGAACGGTGTGCTCATGGTTACCGTGCCAAAGGAAGAACCAAAGAAACGACAAGTCAAGGCTGTGGAGATATCCGGCTAACTTCTCTTGTTTTTTTCCTTCTGTCATTACGTTTTGTTATATGCGTCGCACTGTTTATGTTTATCTTTCGTTTTTTGGTGTGATTGTAAATATGTCTTTGTATTTGTGTTCTTAAGAGTAATAAAAACCGTTGCATGTAATTAACCGTCATTTTGAAGCCTATTCTATAGCTATTGTTTTAGAACCCCGTGTGGGATTGTGCGTTTTCACCTAACAAAATGCTAATACTGTTCGCATGGAAAGAAGGACGGAAATTGCAGCTTGTCCCGGGGTCTACGTGTAGTTACCTCAATTAAAATATCTACAGTCAATTCGTTGTAATTCCAAAGTTGAAGGGAAAATAAATTTTAAGAACACTTTTTTTTGTTGCATTTGGTTTTCTACAAATGAGAAAAGTGTTGGAATTTTTTTGTGGAAAGAACGATATATTTAAATTAATTTCAGTTGGGAATCTTGTTTTGTAGGCAAAAAAATTTCTCATTCGGTTGAGACAGAATCGTGAGTACGCTATGAGTTTTATACCGCGAGTACATTATGGGTTTTATAGAATTTTTCTCAATTCGGTTGAGATAGAACCGCGGGTACACTATGAGTTTTATAGAATCTATCTTAGGATACAATACAATTTATGAACAGTTGTTCGATTTAAATTATGTATTATTTGATTAAATCGAGAACACTCTGAATTTGTAATTTAATAATGCCAAGGTATAGAGGATGAAGAGGGGAGAAATTAGCAATTTTCAGTGTTGGTTTGGAACTCTTTTTATAGTCATTTGTGACTGTTCTTCAACAGTCACATTTCTTCATGTAGCGACTTGGTAGCCATTGGATCGTGCCTATTTAGAATAGCTTCGATCTAACGGTGCAGACAAGGTGTTCCATCGTAAGCGAATTGACATCCCCTACACGAAACGCTACGAGTTCATCCAACAGTTCAGATCAAGTCGTTTCGGATTTTAAATCCTTTGATCAGATCGTTTAATCACAGTCGTTGATCTGTTTTACTTCGTCAAAACTTTAGGCTCCCACGTTCCAAGCGAAATGCCAAGTGCGTGTTAAGGCGCGAAATGCGCCCTAAGTAGCACAATTGCTCTTTCGCGCGTCACGTGTCGCTTGTCGTGATTGGTGGTGCTTAAGCACCACCGTATGCGTAGGATCCTAGCCTCTTGTTTGACTTATCAATTAAGAATCTTAGTTGTCCTTAAGTTGATATACCACTATTTTTTGTAGTAATCTTCCAATGTGGGACAATGTGGGACTTTAAGCACTCCCATATCTTTCACACTCATTTACTCATATTTCTTCCTTCTAAAAATAAAACCCAAACTAAAAATTAAAACAACAATTAATATAATAAAAATAACAACTAAATATCATATTATATCATATTAATGTTGAAATTTATCCAACATTCCCCCACCAATTTCAATATACACAATAGAGGATACAAATGATCGATTACAAAACAATAATAGAAAACTTTTGGCACTATCGTTGAAATCTAGTAGATAAATGAGAAGTGTCTTCCGGACTTGAACTTCCATATAGTGTAAACAATTCAAAGCTCCATCAAGGTGCAGTGGTGAACGTATCTTGAACTAAGGACCCTTTGAGACGAGACGAAACTATCACAGATACCGATTTCTGAGTTTTAGAAGTGTTCTTCTAACATGCATATTTATGGCCTTGTGCTAATCCTGATTTCACGAGCGCTTTAGGAATGGTTTTGATTCCATAAAAAGTGGTCACACTTTCGACACTCATATAGGTAAATCAACTTTAGTGATTCTACAAGTCACACTTATATGATTTATTAAGAAGTAATCTTCATCCTCTAACATGCAAAAAACCAACACTAGGTACATAGAAATGGAACTTTTGTATAAAATTCCTAGTGTTTCATAACTATAATTTAATTTTCTTGTACCACATTGAACTTTATATATATTTTCAAGATATGACTTGGGTTCCCATTAAATATAGTTTTGTTATTTAATAGACCTTAGTTCCATTACTTTTGAGGTGATATATATCATCTCCCTAACAGGACCTTTAATTAGAGGATCTGCTGAATTCTTGTTTGTTTTAACACAGTCAATTGTAATTACTCCTTCCTTGAGTAATTTTGTTATAATTTGATGCCTTAGACTAATGTGTTTAGATTTTTCGTTGTAAGTTTTGTTCGAAATTTTATAAATTGTGGCTTGGTTATCATAACTTATCATAATAGAAGGAGATGGCTTTTTCCATAAAGGAATATCATACAACACATTTCTAAGCCATTCTGCTTCTTTACATGCATCTGCTAGGGCTATAAATTCAGATTGCATCATTGAATCTGACACACATGTTTATTTCTTGGATCCCCAAGAGATAGATTCTCCTCCTAGCGTAAAAATCCAACCAGTAGTTGACTTGGATTTTGATTCAAGATTATTCCAACTTGAATCACTATATCCTTCTAAAACAGATGGATATCCTACATAATGTAAGCCATAATCCAAAATCCTCTTCAGGCATTTAAGCACCCTAGAAATTGCATTTCAGTGCTCTTACCCTGGATTACTTGTACATCTACATAAGACACTTATTGCATAAGCAATGTCTAGTCTAGTGTAATGCATGGCATATATTAGACTTCCAATAATACTAGCATATTTAAGTTGGTCCATAGCACGCCCAGTATTTTTCATTAATTTGATACTAGGATTCACTGGTGTAGCAACTGGCTTAAGTTCAAAATGATTATATCTTTTAAGAACGTTTTCTGTGTAATGAGATTGAGATAATGTTAAAGAATTATTCTTTCTCACAATTTTAATTCCTAAAATCACATCTGATATGCCCAAAGTGTACCTGCCAGCTCGAAGGCACCAACCTCGGCTAGCATGACGACCGAGGTAACAATGACTCAAGACTGACGATCAGCAATCTCATCCAGCTTAAGGTCGGCCATAGCTGATGTTACTAGTCACCCCTCAATTAGGCAACAGCCAAGGTCTGCATGACCCCGGGGGGTCAGTTATCCATCAGGTCGTCCACAGCCGACGTCATATCTACCTCATACATCAACCTCGGCTGGGCACCAGCTGAGGACAGCAAGGACTTATGGGTTCAACCACCCTTCAACATCATCATCGGCCCTAGCCGATATTACAAGCGCTACGTGAGAATTAGCAGCCCTGTAGGCTCAACATCAATTGTCAGGACAACATCGGCCCTGGCCGATGTTCCACATATCTAACCTCGACTGGAATCCTAGCCAAGATCATCATATAATTCCCAACCAAGGCAAAAGTCATACCTCACCAACCTCGTATTCACCCGAGTCGAGGTTGGTACCAAGCAAAGGCATCCGAGCTTCTACCCGTACATGGGATTGAAGCACGTGGACAAATCTGTTATAATTGAATCATTCCCTCCACGTCAGGGAATATTGAGGTCATCATTACTTAGTTGAAGATTAGTCAGGTGTCATCCTTTCACTGGCTGGATCTCCATGCACATGCTCATTGTATGCTTGGGGGGTACATTACACCCCCCAAACACTATATATAGAGGTCATCCTCTACCTTGCAAAAGGATCGAGAATTACAACCCTAGCTGAAACTCTGTCAAATTACCCTGTAGAGAGAGAAATCTTGAGAGATTGTATTCATGGTCATTAGTGACTTATTTTAGTGACCTTACTCACTCACTTGCACAGTGGATGTAGGCCTAATTGGCTGAACCACTTATATATTGGTGTTCATCCTCTTCTCTTCATCCCATTCTCTTATATTTAATATATACTCATATTGCCATTGTCATCATCGGTTTGAGCTTACAAACACCTTGACGGGTGGTGTTGTTTACAGCATCATCATTTTGGAGCCGTTTGTAGGAACGAGAAGACATAACTCTTTACTTCCCAGCTAAACCTCACCAGAGACTCTCGTGGTGAACCAGGCCTCACCCCTTGCGTGGAGTTATTTCACCATTAAAGGAGGTCCTAAAAGTTACTAAGATAATTTTCTTCATCATCTCTTTAGTTTGAACACATGGCACCAAAGTTGCCACCACCTCATCTAATATCTGGTGTTGGAGGACCAAGTTCCAACCAGGAGCCACCCAGTCCAAAATGGCTGAGGTGGCGGTGGCCTTGAATCCTTGGCTGCAACGCAGCAAGCGATGAAGGAGCAATTTGCACATCTCAATCAAAATATGATGAGGCCACCTGGAGTCTCACCGGAGATGATTACTCTGGTAGCTGTTCAACCCCATCCTGAAGCCAGATGACCACCCCAGGCACCGCGAAAAGACCAACCTACTCCTCATCGGAGGAGGGACGTTGCTGACCCTAGGCGTTTATGCCTGGGGATGTAAGGACACCCTTTCCCTGAGGATAGGTATGATGATATGGAGGCAGAAGATGCTTCAGATGGTTGCCCCTATCCAACAGAGTAGAGGTTGTGAGGGTAGAAGAGACGAGGGTGCCCAACAAAGAGGATCAACTTTTGATCGCTTGAGTAGAGGGTCGGCCTTTCAAAGGCTCGACCCAGTAAATGACCTAAGACAGAGGTTATCCAAGTCACGAAGTGTTGTTGAATCTCAAAGGGAAGAGGGGGGGGGGGACCTCGACCTCATCAGGGCCGACCTCATCAAGGCCGAGACTGTGGTCAAGAGGTCAACAACCGACGTGGTGAAGCGGCTGGGGAACCCTCAGTTCACCCCTTGGAGGTGGATGGGGACAACCTTGTCCAAGACGACATTGCAAGACCATGGAACAATTCCATTCAACGTCTAGAAGAGAAAATAGGGGACCTCATCAAAAGCCGAGACCCTCTACAAAGAGGGTTCTCAGAGGGCTCTCTATTTGTGGCAAAGATAGTGAACTTCCCGACCCCGGCCAAGTTCAAGCCACTTACGGTGTCACCCAAGTATGATGGTAGTACTAACCCTGTGCATCATATCGAGATGTACCAGTCTGTAGTGGATATTTATTCAATCCTGGATGAGATCAAGTGCTTTCTCTAGAAATCTGACGAGAGCTGCGCATATCTGGTTCACTTCTCTTCTGAATAACTCTAGCGAGAACTTTAAAGGCTTGGCTAAACGGTTCATTCACAATTTCTGCTTTGGGATAAGACCTCAAAAGAAGACCAATCATCTGCTGTATTTCAAACAAGTCAAGAACGAGAGCCTAAGAGACTACATTTCTAGATTCAATGAAGAAAAGCTGGAAGTTGAAGATTACGAAGAGAATATAGCTATGACCGCCCTCATAGGAGGACTCTAGAAAGGGAAGTTGTTGTGGAAGCTTGCATAAGACCCTTCCAAGTCCATGGCAGAGCTATTGTCAACTATAGGAAAGGTCATGCATGCAGAAGAGGATATGGACGCAAAGTATGAGGATGAGAACGGAAGTGGCAGTGGGAAGTTCCAAAGAAAGAAATACGAAAAAAAGAGTTCTGTCGACGATAAGTTTGCACACTATACTCATCTAACTGTGAGTTGCGAACACATCATCAATGATATAAAAAATGAACGGTCCCTAAGATGGCCGGAGAAGCTGAAGGCTCCTCCGCATAAAAGGAATAAGAACCTATGGAGTGAGTTCCACCAATACCACGGGCATGACAAACAAGTGCTTCGCCTTGAAGGATAAAATCGAGAAGATGTTGAAGTCCGGAAAGCTAAGGAGGTATGTCGATGGTAAGGGTCCTAAGAGGGGAAGATACGACCCTAAAAAGAAGAGAAACGACAAATGTCAAGATGATACCCCAACTAGAAGAGACAATGGCTCTGATGGTGATGATGAGGATGGTCCAGACCTCCCACCAAAAGATGACAATGCTCCTGTGAAGAGGGTTAGAATGATCTCCTTCAGTGTTAACACCATACGTGGAGGACTAGTAGGGGGTGGATCTGAAGTAACCAACCGTAAAGCTCAAGTGGCAGAGGATAATTCAGTAACTAAAGTTGAGGTTGTGAATATGGCGCCTTCAGAGGCTAAGCAGAAAAGGAAGAAGGTAGATATGGATACTCTTATAGTTAGATTCTCCTGACTCGACTTCAAAGGTATCTTAGCTCCACATGATGACCCTTTGGTAATTACAATAAGAGTGCATGGATGTGAGGTACAGAGAATCCTCGTAGATGGAGGAAGTTCAGCAGATGTAATGTTCTGGCCCTGTTTTAAGAGCCTGGGCCTCAACAAAGCAAGGTTGGTACCCTATCATCACCCGTTGATGTACTTTAGCGGCGAAAAGGTCCATCCATTGGGCATGTATGAGATGGATGTACGAATGGGATATGAATGGCCTAAGAAGTTAAACCAAAAGATTAATTTTTTTATTATGGATGAAAACATCTTCTCAGCCTATAACCTCATCATAGGAAGAGTATCCCTTAAGTAGTTTGAGTCCGTGCTGTCGACGATTCACCAAATGCTAAAATTCACGACCCCCTATGGGGGTAGGGGAAGTGCAGGGTGACCAGACCGCCGCACGAGAATGCTACTTTAACTCGGCCAAAGAGAGAGAGGTCTATACGAGGGCAACTACCACGTATAACATTCACACGCTTGATCCCAGGGTCAAAACAAAATTAAAGAAAGGAGAGGCCGCGGAAGAGGTAGAATCCATCATCCTCAAGGAGGACGAATCGAAAAAAACTGTCCCAATCGGTAAGGCCTTAAAACCTGAGATCAAGGTAGGCGTGATAAGATTTTTGACGAAGAGGCAGAGTGTCTTCGTTTGGATCCATGCAGACATGCCTGGCATCGACCCGAAGGCTATTTGCCACAAACTCAAGGTGGCAGAGGCTTCTAAGCCAAACAAACAAAGACGAAGAGTTTACTTTAGGGAAAATTTTGATGTCATCACGGAAGAGGTCAGAAAGTTGGAAGAGGCAGAATTCATCAGGGAGGTCATATACCCAGAGTGGTTATCAAACGCCCTCATTGTGCCCAAAGCCAATGAAAAATGGAGGATGTGCGTAGACTTCACTGACATGAATAAGTATTGCCCAAAAGACAGTTATCCTTTACCACGAATTAATCAGATGGTAGATGCCACGGCAGGGCATGAACTTATGAGCTTCATGGATGCGTATTCAGGCTATAATCAGATCTTCATGGATGTCGAAGACTCAGAGAAGATAAGATTCATCACATACAAGGGGACCTATTGCTATAAGGTCATACCCTTCGTCTTGAATAATGTAGGGGACACGTATCAACGTCTTGTAAATAATATATTTGAAGATCAAATTAGTAAAACCATGGAGGTATATGTAGATGGCATGTTGACGAAGAGCTTGAAGGTCTGCACTCATATAATCGACCTGGAGAGAACTTTTGACACCATGGACCTATACAGGATGAAGCTCAACCCTGCCAAGTGTGTTTTCAGAGTAGGAGCTAGAAAGTTTCTTGGATTTACCATCGATAAGAGGGGTATATAGGTCAACCCCGAGAAGATCAAGGCTTTGCTTGACATAAAGACACCAAGAAGCATAAAAGACGTTCAGAGGCTCACTAGAAGAGTTATAGCACTCAACAAGTTTATTTCCAAAGCCATGGACAAGTGTCTTTCATTTTTCAAGGTGCTTATAAAGGCCTTCGAGTGGGATGAAGAGTGTAACAAGGCCTTTAAGGAGCTCAAATCCTACCTTGGGTCCCCTCTACTCTTATCTCGGCCCATTCAGGGGGAGAAGTTGTATGTTTACCTAACAGTCTCAGAATCAGCTATAAGCGCTGCCATAGTATGGGAAGACGTTAGGGTACAAAGGCCTGTACATTTCAACAGTAAGGCCCTTCAAGGGTCTAAACAGAACTGTCCTCGGATGGAGAAGTTATCCTACGCTTTGATACACGCTTTCAGGAAGATGAAACCCTATTTCTAAGCCCACTCCATGGTCATCCTCACTGACTCCCCACTAAGGCCATCGAGTTGGGAGAGTATGACATTATTTATTAGCCCAGGGTGTCCATTAAAGGGCAAGTACTCGCAGACTTTGTTGCTGAGTTCACATGGGAAGAGGTAGAGGTTGAGAATAATCAAGAGATTGCCAAGGGATCAAACAGTAACGTCTTTCGAGATCTGGAAGAGGTCGTGACCAGCAGAGCCAAAAAAGGAGTAGTTGAGAATGAGGAAGACAAATACCTTTTCAAGCAAGGAACCCTATTAGAGGGGAACTTCTTTTCGAATAAAGATATTTAGAACCTCTTCATTGACGGGTCTTCTTGCGAAAGTGGAAGCGGTGCAGGGCTGATACTATCAGCTCCGGATGGTACCGATGTTGAATATACGCTAAGGTTCAACTTCAAAGCATCGAACAACGAGTCAGAATATGAGGCCTTGATAGCAGGCCTCACCTTGGCAAAAGCCCTTAGAGTTGGTCGACTCATAATTCACAGTGACTCGAGGTTGGTTGTCAACCAAGTACTTGGAGTATATGAGGCCAAGGATGAAAGGATGGCCAAATACCTAAAGAGGGTAAGAATGATGCTAGAAGGCTTCGAAGAGGTGAAGATGAAGAGGGTACCTCGATAAAATAATGGTCGTGCAGATGCACTAGCAAGATTAGCTTCAGCAATAAGGACAGGCATCAGAAGGACAATACCAATCGAGATCCTGGTCAAACCGACTATTGAGGAAGAAGAGGTTGCTAACTCTTGCCTCAACTTGAACCTAGGAGACTCATAGATGGACCCCCTTATCAGATATATCAGAGAGGGAGTGCTACCGGAGTCAAAGCTAGAAAGGAGGAAATTGAGGTACAGGGCTGCTAAGTTCTCAATAATAGGAGATGTCATGTATAAAAAAGGATTTTTACTACCTCTCCTCAGATGTCTCCATCCCACATAAGTCCCCCACGTACTGCAGGATGTACACGAGGGTTCTTGCTCCAGTCACATAGGAGGAAGACCTTTAGCCAAGTGAATAATTTCGCAGGGATACTGGTGGTCGACCTTGGACGAAGATGATGCTGCCTACGTGAAGAGGTGTGACAAGTGACAAAGATTCTCCACTAACCCTCATTAACCTCATCAACCTATGACGTCAATAAGCTCTCCATGTCCATTCTCACTATGGGGGATTGACTTGGTTGGACCATTGCCGAGAGTTGCGAATACTTATAGATTTTTGATAGTTGCAATTAATTACTTCTCCAAGTGGGTAGAGGCTAAGCCGATGATCACAATTACAGAGAAGAAGACCTTCCAGTTCATCTGGAAGAGCATCATATGCAGACATGGTCTTCCAAACACCCTCATCTCAGACAACGAAACCTAGTTCACGAATTCTTCCTTAGAAAAATATTGTGAAAGAGTGGGGATAGAAGTAGTTGTTTTCCTCTCCTGGCCGACCTCAGGAAAATGGGCAGACTAAGGTTACGAACCGAATGATCCAAAATGGTATTAAGAAGAGGTTGTAAGAAGCCAAGGGGAGACGGGCGGAAGAGGTTTATATAGTGTTATGGGCCTACAAAACAACGGCAAGGACTCCAATGGGGGAGACCCCATTTATGTTGGCACATGGCTCAAAAGACATCATACCTATAGAAGTAGGACTCCCAACTCACAGAGTTCAGACCTATGACCATGAAAAGAATGGTGAAGAAAGAAGACTTGACCTAGATTTGATTGAGGAGAGAAAGGAAGATGCTGAGTTCCGACAGGCAGCCTACCAGTAGAGAACAACAAAGTTCTAAAATCAAAGGGTGAAATTAAGACCTATAGTTGTAGGAGACCTAGTGCTGAAGAAGACGTTGCAGAAGACAAACAAGCTTCACCCAAATTGGCATGGTCCTTACAAAGTAGTCGATGAGGTTGTACCCGGTACCTACCGACTAAAAAATCTCGGAAGAGAGCCTTTCTCTAATCCATGGAATGTTGATCACCTGAAGAAGTACTACATATGATGTTACAATTATTTCTATGTAAATGTATCATTTTATGAAAAGAATATTAATGAGACGAGAAATTCCTGTGTAAATACTTTGTTAGGATTGCTTTAATGGTAAAATTATGAGATGACATCATTATATGGTGACCTCAGACCTTAAAACATCATAATTTGGTGACAAGGTCTGAGGTGAAACATCATACTTTGGTGACCTTAGACCTTAAACATCATAATTTGGTGACAAGGTCTGAGGTGAAACATCTTAATTTGATGACCTCAGACCTTAAACATCATTAATTTGGTGAAAGTTATGATGGTAACATCTTAATTTGATGACCTCAAACCTTAAACATCATAAAATTAGTGAAAGTTATGAGGGTAACATCTTAGTTTGATGACCTCAGACCTTAAACATCGTTAATTTGGTGAAATTTATGAGGGTAACATCATAAATTAATGACCTCAGACCTTAAACATCATTAATTTAGTGAAATTTATGAAGGTAACATCTTAATTTGATGACCTCAGACCTTAAACATCATTAAATTGGTGAAATTTATGAGGGGTAGCATCTTAGTATAACGACCTCAGACCTTAAACATCATAATTTAGTGATAAGGTCTGAGGTGAAAATTGGATGACCTCAGACCTTAAACATCATAATTTGGTGACAAGGTCTGAGGTGAGACATCTTAATTGGATGACCTCAGACCTTAAACATCATTAATTTGGTGAAATTTATGAGGGTAACATCTTAATTTGATGACCTCGGACTTTAAACATCATTAATTTGGTGAAAGTTATGAGGGTAACATCTTAATTTGATGACCTCAGACCTTAAACATTTAATTTGGTGAAAGTTATGAGGGTAACATCTTAATTTAATGACCTCAGACCTTAAACATCATTAATTTTGTGAAAGTTATGAGGGTAACTGTGGCCATCCCCGATCCTCGCCTGCGGGCGAGCGCGCGAATGAAAGGATCATCGGGTCCCGCACATCCCTATCGGGAGTGCTTCGACCGACGTCAATTGAGATGAGGTGTACAAATATAGAGAGATTCATAGTCGCCAGTCTATTTTACTCAAAACAGACAAAAGAAAAAGGCAAAGACATCCCGAAGGATGGCATCCAAAGACATACTACTGCATGCAAAACCAAAATGATTCGAGAAGGGTTCGGAGGCTAAGTTACGAAATGGGAAGGTGTTAGGCACCCATTCCGCCCTTTGGGTCTCTCATGGATATTTGCTATTTTTCTTTATTTTTCCCCCCGTGATATCTGTGCATGTGTATATATATGGTGGAGATATGATTCCTCAACTTGTATCATAGAAGAGATAAAGCGAGTCATCCGTATGAAGGTACAAAAGATAATATTAGAAAATAAGATTTACACGATTATCCCTACGTTGATCATTATAATGGAACGATAACCCATATGGAGTAATACGTCACTAAGGGCACGCATATAGAATATAAGAAGATTAGATTTAGAGAAAATAGGAAAATAAGAGAAAAAGTGAGAAAAGGACTCGAGTCTCGGGTTTTACCCCGAGACGCCTACGTAGCCTATAAAGGCATCAAAGTCCACGTAGTTCTCATACAAAATGAGGGGTGGGGTCTATCCCATAAATCCAAATGGGGGATCTCTAATTTGTGAGTGCGTGTGTGTGTGTGTAGAAAAAGTGTTTTAGTTGTGAGAAAAGTGTGAGAAAAGTATGAGAATCCCTATTTGGAATTTATGAGCAAACCCTCTTTTTCTTATTTTTTAGGTTTTATTTATATGAAAATAGGAGATGTGCAATAATACTAAATAAAAAGTGTATTAGGATGTGTGAGATGAGATAATAAAAGTGCTAAGTAATAAAACAAGTTATTGAGAATTTAAGAGAATTTAAGAAAGAGTTTGAGAAAGTTGGACCTTTTTGAAGATCCTGAGCTTGATCTTGAATGTTGGAGGGCAGACCTTGCACTTGGATGATGAAGGAGAGTGGCTAATTCACCAAGTTTGATGAAAAGGGTGATGAAAAGTGGAAGTAAAAAAGGGATTTGGAGGTTGAAATCACGCTGCCTTCGAGAGAGGTTTATGAGATACGTTGAGAGTGAATTTTATCATATCTGGGTTCCCCTTGAAAATGAGGTGAAGGCCTCCTTTTATAGGCTCAGGTCACTGCCGATCGGCATAGACCTCATCCTGCCTATCAGCACCTGCCGATAGGCAGGGTCTGGAACCTGCCATTTGGTAGTGTGTTTTAGGCCCTTTCGGTAAATCGGTTGCCGAGGGAAAATCGTTGGTCAGAATCATGCATGGGGCAGACCATTGGAAAGGTAATTCAAAGATCTTCGAAAGTTATTTGCACCTCTCTCGGGTTAAAGAGTTGACTTTGGGTCAAATATGGCTCGAAAGCGTTTGTCGGTCCATTGGACGGGGAATAGTTCAGACGCAAACGGATCGTTCGTCCGCATGGTAAGTCCAAATCGTGCAGGGGGAGGACCGTTGGAAAGGTTAGGAGATGTACTTCAACATTCCAAAGAGTTTGACCTGGTTTGAGGAGTTGACTTTGGTCAATCGGGCCTTGGAAGCATTTGGTGACCTCTTGGAGTTAAACGGATCGTTCGTCCGCATGGTAAGTCAGAATCGCACACGGGACGGACCGTTGAAATGGGTATTCAGTGCCCTTTCTAAGATTCATTTAGACTTGGTTGAGATAAAGAGTTGACTTAGGTCAAACAGAGCCCGGGAGCGCTAGGTGGCCTCTAGGTCAAGTTTCGAACACAAACGGATCGTTCGTCCGCATGGTAAGTTGGAATCACACATGGAATGGACCATTGGAAAAGGTATTCAGTGTCCTTCAAGGATTCATTCAGTCTCAGTCGAGATGAAGAGTTTGACTTTTTGGTCAAATTGAGCCAGGGAGTGCCCGATGGCTTCTAGGTCAGTACTCAGGACATGACCTGGGTTTGTAATGATGAAGATGAGGTACTAGGGACCTAAGGAGAGTTGGGGGTAACGAAATGGGGTGTCTATAGAGCCCCTCGATGGGTGAGTTTGGAACAAATGATGACCGTCGAATAGACACCACATGATTCTTTTGAGGGAGTATGACCGATTCAAAGGGTCGAGGCCGATTCTAAGGCCCTAAGGAGTGTTCTATGGATGGAATGACGATTAAAGGTTTAGGTCGATTATGAGGATCTGAAGTGGTGTTGGGGAATGACCAATTCTGTGAGTTAAAGCCGAATCAGCGGGCTTAGGGTGAAGATATGATAACCGAGGTCAATTTTGACCTAAGAGTGGTGACGATCGAGGAACAGGGTCAATTTTGACCCAACTCAGGTGACGATCCAAGACTGAGGTCAATTCTAACCTAAGAGTGGTGACGATCGAGGACCGGGGTCAATTCTGACCCAACTCAGGTGACGATCCAAGATAGAGGTCAATTTTGACCTAAGAGTGGTGACGATCAAGGATCGGGGTCAATTCTGACCCAACTCAGGTGATGATCTAAGATCGAGGTCAATTCTGACCTAAGAGTGGTGACGACTGAGGACCGAGGTCAATTCTAGCCTAACTCAGGTGACGATCGAAGACCGAGGTCAATTTTGACCTAAGAGTGGTGACAATCGAGGATTGAGGTCAATTCTGACCCAACTTAGGTGACGATTCAGGACGAGGTCAATTTTGACCTAAGAGTGGTGATGATAAGCCCCCGGAATCCCCGGATTTTACTAAACACAAATTAAAATATAATTTCCTTTTAAATAAATGCGGAAGCATTGAGATGGTTTTAACTTTCAAAAATAACACCAAGTTTTAATTTCTCAAAACAAATTAAAACATAATTCAAGTCCTAGAATTTGCCTAAGTCAAAATTAACAATTATCCAAAGTTAGGCGAAACCAAATTAATGCAAGTGACTAGAATTACACAGTTTTACCCAATATTAAATTAAAGTCCAATTTTAGTATAGTGTGAGAATTAAACCGAATTTTATCTTGAATTAATCCTGAAGCATGCGTTCTAAATATTGTGCAAGATAAAAATAAACAATGTCACACTACACCGCGATGTACGAGGAAAAACCCACTAACGGGAAAAAACCTCGGGACGGCCCTAGCCTCAAATCCACTAAAAACAGTATTACAAAATACAAGACAAAAGACTTACTTCCTAAACTCGAACCCTCTCAAGCCGTGATGCTCCTTCTTGTATCAACCTCCAATTAGCGGATAGCCAACGGAGCTCCACCGTGGTCTCGGAATTCACCGATGGGACTTTATATGGTCACCGTCACCCAAGCATGGAGCCTTTCTCCGTGTGGGTAGAATCTCAACAAAAGTCTTCTTTGTGATGGGGTGTAGAAGCAAACCCGAAACGTCTCTTGAAATCGGTAGAGAAAACCGGTGCCAAAAACTCCAAGCAATTGATATAAATATAGAAACTTGGATAAACAATTATTGGGTGTAAACTAGAGTGTGTATGAATTTTTCATTTAAAAATTAACACTCAAAACTTGAACAATTTCCTAAACTAATTTTGCTCTCAAACTCTCTTTTGGAGATAAACAAATGCTGGAAAAGTTATCTTGGAAAATGTGTTTCCCGCACATAATAATGTATGAAAAAAGTTGGTTGAAAACCAAGGGAGGAGTGGGGGAAAACTGCAAAAAACTGCCAAATAACTGTTCCCGTTGGAATCTTGTTCGAACGAACGTGATTCTCGTTCGAACGAGACTTCTAACGAGTGACCAGCCTGGGCTCGTTAGAAGTTCGTTAGATACCTCGTTAGAACGAACATTCGTTCGAACGACATATCGAACGACATATCGAACGACATATCGAACGACTGACCAGTTAGGGTCGTTGGCAAAACTCGTTCGAACGAAACTGGTTCGAATGACAAAACTCGTTCGAACGAAATCTGGTTCGAACGAAAAAACTCGTTCGAACGACATTTCTAACGAACGACCAGAAAGTTTGTAAAATTCGATTTTGGCCCAGAAACTTTTATATACTTATTTTTAAAGTTCTATTTGATTCTTTCTGAAAATAAAATGCAGTTTTTATTTCACTAACACCCAATACATATTGTTCCAAGCTCCTATATACATATAATTACATTTATACCTTGGGAGCATGGAACCTTAGTTGATGACGTAGAAACGAGGCACGCAAACCGGCATTTTGATGAAGCTTTAAATTCTTTGCCGCTACGTCTTCAACATACACTTCATAGGCTTGGGAATATTACAATAAATACTATCCTATGAATAAATGTTATTGTCCGTAATTGAGCCAAAACTATATATGGACTCAATTGGAAATTTGTGTCCTTACAAATCTCCCCCTTTGGCTATTCCGGGACAAAAACCAAACAAAAATCCTAAAGGGCCGCCAAGCTCTACTAGACTCAAAACATAACCCGCCCAAACTTGACTCAACCCAAGGAGCAAACGCTTTGCCATAGAAAGATGCCGCTTTAGAATAATTCCTGCACACTTAAGCAAACTCATCAAATACATAGGGAATATCAAAATATTAAATGCAATTAATTAATTACTCCCCCTAAATTAATTCTCCCTTTAAACACATGACCTACTTAGAAAGACGTCTCCCCCTAAGATAAATCTCCCCCAAATAATAGGATTAGATACCATTTCTCCCCCTATCATCATTCTCCCCCTTTTTTGTTCGGGAATAGGCAAAGGATAAAGAACTAATAAACAGCATGTGAAAGCTTAAAGTGATAAGACATGAAAGCATATGGGCAATTAAAGCAAGGCAAAGACAAACAAATATCATATATATATATACTTTAAATATAACAATAAGTACATGAATATATAGATAGATATAAATACACACTTGACACAAAATACAATAAGTTTGCACACTCGTATGGCAAAAATGTGTCATATGGAAACGGAAGTGTAGGGGTGTGTACTAGTAACAAATAAATTTAGACCCAAACACTTAATAAACGTTCACGGAGTTCTCATTTGATTGCAAACTTCATCACATTGAAATATAACCTCATGTGACAATATAGATTGAACTCAAAGAACAAACATACACAATGCATACAAGCCTAGCATGATGATGATTCTACAAACCAAATAGATTCATGACATTAAAGAAAACTAGGATAAACGGACATTGTGCAAAACGTTGATACACCATCCAATTCTCCCTCAATGAGCATATATATTCTTTTGTTTTTGAATGAATATATCAAACAAACATAGGCCTTGGCAATTGCTTTCTTTTAAATGCCAAGTATTCTGTTTTTAGGCCTTTGGATCACGTATTTCTTTTAGATCCAATCAACGATGGCTTACTATCGCAAAGGATTTAATTCATCCTTTCGGATCCCTTCCCCGTGCATATATTAATTTATCATGTTTTCATTTTTCGCACAAATCTCACATGCAACGGATTTTGACATGCACTAGTCCTCCTAGGTCATAGATATGTAGATGACTAGATTGATAGGAGAACACCTCAAAAAGCTCAAATATAACATGTGACATTAAAATTTCAAAAGAGCTCGTGCATGTGTGAATAGAGGCATATAGAAATAGAATCCATTTAAACAATACAAAATCCAACTACTCCATGTAAAACATGGTAAAGAACATTTTAAGGATTGAAAATCTAAACCAAAAGTTCTAGCCACATGGAAGCGTAAACGATAGGATTCAAACACAAATATATGCCACATAAAGTGTGTCAAACCAAAATACACACAAAACAAAATCTTTTTGAGTTTTTAACATTTTTAATCAAAAATAAATATTTACTCAAAAGGACAAACAAAAATCATTTGTATTTTTCATTAAGCTTAAATGAAATAAATAAAACACAAATGATAAACAAAAATCTTTTTATATTTTTCAATTAATTCAAACACACAATATAATACAAAAAGATAAACAAGTCAAGATTTCTAGCATGTGATATGAAATAAGGTTATGACTAGAAAATGACTAAACAAGCATACATTTAGCATGTGAATATAGCATGAAGTACAAACGCTAAAGTATGCAAAAACTAACACATTCATCCATTAGATTTAGCAAGGGAGGAAGCATGTGTAAGTAAATGAGAATCAACAACCCTATTTTGTAAGGTAACCAAGTCGGATTTCCTAACCCAAATTAATGAGGAATGACTATTTTGGGGTGTAGGAACGTTAACTACAGTGGTTACTTTACTATGGGGTTTTCTAGGAATTCGTTTAAGATCTAAACAAAATTTCCTAAGATGACCTTGTCGACTACAATGTGTACAAGTGAGAACATGTCGAAAAGATTTACTTAAGGAGTGATCTTTAAAAGTATTCCTAGTTGATTCTCCTAAAACATTGGTTTGGGCATTATGAGTAAATTCATTACAGGGATTGAAGCCTAAACCACAAGTGTCATTTTTAATTTGGACCGTTCCTAACATTTTATCTAGTTTTTCAGAACGACATTCCAAATCAAATTTGACATTACTAGAATCTTTTAATTTATTTTCTAATTCAGCAATGTTGGATTCTAGTAAAACATTTCTCTCTTCAAAAGCAAGAAGCTCCTTTTTCAAGGATTCCATTAAACCCCTAAGGCTATCTCTTTCGCCTTCTACATAATCAAGCTTCTCTTGAAGAGTCCTCACATGTGTCCTAAGGTCTTCTATTAAGGCACTATCATCAACGACCTTGACACTTTTTCTTAAACAAGCTTCTAACTTCAAATTAGTCCTTTTCAAATTAATAGATTCTTTATATAATTCATGAAAAGCATTTTGAAGTTCACTCACATCAACCTCTTCTTCATTTTCACTCTTTTCTCCACTCTCACTATCATTAAAAACAAGGGAATCATGAACAATGACCTTGGAAGTGGCATGTGCTATTGTTTCATCAATCGATGAGTTCTCATTATCACTCACATGACTAGCCATAAAAGCCACAAAATTTTTCTTAGTGGGGGAATCGGGCTTTTCTTCCTTATCACTATCACTAAGGGTTGCATTATACGAAATAGGTCGCTTACCATCTTTCCTTAGTTTAGTGGGGCACTCATAAGCCCTATGGCCATAACCTTCACAACCAAAACACTTATTAGACTCTTCCCTATCTAAATGTTCATTACTAGGTTTAGGGATTTTCTCGGCTTTAGAAATCTTCTCGCTTTTATCATGTTTAGAAGTATCAAATTTCTTAAAATCATTTTTAACTTTATCATTGTCAAATTTAAGAAATTTTCTAAATTTACGAGCAAACAAAACCATGTCTTCCGAGTCACTATCACTATCGCTCTCTACTACTTGTTTGACCTCTTTTCGGGCTTTTAAAGCAACACCCTTTTCAATTTTCTTTTCAGTTTTAGAGGGAAACATATCCAGTTCATAGTTTTGTAAATCACCTACAAGTTCTTCTAATTTCGTAGAGGCTAAAGTGGGTAAAGAATTTAAAACGGTCACTTTAGGAATAAATCTATCGGGTAGGGACCTTAAAATTTTCTTTACAACACGGTCGTCAGGTATTTTCTCTCCCAAGTTAAAGGATGAATTAACAATATCAGAAAGTCTAGCATAAAATTTATCAAAAGTTTCTTTTTCATCCATTTTGATAGTTTCAAATTGAGTGGTGAGGTTTTGGAGTTTAGAAGCTTTAACGACACTAGTTCCTTCATGAGTTAATTGTAAAATATCCCAAGCTTCTTTAGCGGTTTCACACGTCATAATACGTCAAAATTCATCCGGTGCGACAACGCTAAATAAAGCATTTAAACCACGGGAATTAAAATTTGCAAGTTTAAACTCATTTTCGGTCCATCTATCGATGGATTTGGGAACACGTTCATTTTTAATTAGATGAGTTGGAGGGGAGTACCCGGTAACAACAAACATCCAAACACGTTCATCGATAGATTTAAGTGCCGATTTCATTCGCGCTTTCCAATACGCGTAGTTAGAACCATCAAAAATAGGAAATTTTGAAAATGGGGAAAAATCCATTTTAGCCAAAAATTAAAGAATCTTAACGAAATAATTTATCGTTTTTGGCTCTGATACCAATTTGATAAGCCCCCGGAATCCCCGGATTTTACTAAACACAAATTAAAATATAATTTCCTTTTAAATAAATGCGGAAGCGTTGAGATGGTTTTAACTTTCAAAAATAACACCAAGTTTTAATTTCTCAAAACAAATTAAAACATAATTCAAGTCCTAGAATTTGCCTAAGTCAAAATTAACAATTATCCAAAGTTAGGCGAAACCAAATTAATGCAAGTGACTAGAATTACACAGTTTTACCCAATATTAAATTAAAGTCCAATTTTAGTATAGTGTGAGAATTAAACCGAATTTTATCTTGAATTAATCCTGAAGCATGCGTTCTAAATATTGTGCAAGATAAAAATAAACAATGTCACACTACACCGCGATGTACGAGGAAAAACCCACTAACGGGAAAAAACCTCGGGACGGCCCTAGCCTCAAATCCACTAAAAACAGTATTACAAAATACAAGACAAAAGACTTACTTCCTAAACTCGAACCCTCTCAAGCCGTGATGCTCCTTCTTGTATCAACCTCCAATTAGCGGATAACCAACGGAGCTCCACCGTGGTCTCGGAATTCACCGATGGGACTTTATATGGTCACCGTCACCCAATCATGGAGCCTTTCTCCGTGTGGGTAGAATCTCAACAAAAGTCTTCTTTGTGATGGGGTGTAGAAGCAAACCCGAAACGTCTCTTGAAATCGGTAGAGAAAACCGGTGCCAAAAACTCCAAGCAATTGATATAAATATAGAAACTTGGATAAACAATTATTGGGTGTAAACTAGAGTGTGTATGAATTTTTCATTTAAAAATTAAAACTCAAAACTTGAACATTTTCCTAAACTAATTTTGCTCTCAAACTCTCTTTTGGAGATAAACAAATGTTGGAAAAGTTGTCTTGGAAAATGTGTTTCCCGCACATAATAATGTATGAAAAAAGTTGGTTGAAAACCAAGTGGAGGAGTGGGGGAAAACTGCAAAAAACTGCCAAATAACTGTTCCCGCTGGAATCTCGTTCGAACGAACGTGATTCTCGTTCGAACGAGACTTCTAACGAGTGACCAGCCTAGGCTCGTTAGAAGTTCGTTAGATACCTCGTTAGAACGAACATTCGTTCGAACGACATATCGAACGACTGACCAGTTAGGGTCGTTGGCAAAACTGGTTCGAACGAAACTGGTTCGAACGACAAAACTCGTTCGAACGAAATCTGGTTCGAACGAAAAAACTCGTTCGAACGACATTTCTAACGAACGACCAGAAAGTTTGTAAAATTCGATTTTGGCCCAGAAACTTTTATATACTTAGTTTTAAAGTTCTATTTGATTCTTTCTGAAAATAAAATGCAGTTTTTATTTCACTAACACCCAATACATATTGTTCCAAGCTCCTATATACATATAATTACATTCATACCTTGGGAGCATGGAACCTTAGTTGATGACGTAGAAACGAGGCACGCAAACCGGCATTTTGATAAAGCTTTAAATTCTTTGCCGCTACGTCTTCAACATACACTTCATAGGCTTGAGAATATTACAATAAATACTATTATATGAATAAATGTTTTTGTCCAGAATTGAGCCAAAACTATATATGGACTCAATTGGAAATTTGTGTCCTTACAGGTGACAATCGAGGATCGGGGTCAATTCTGACCCAACTCAGGTTACGATCGAAGACCGAGGTCAATTATGACCTAAGAGTGGTGACGACCAAGGATCGGGGTCAATTCTGACCCAACTCAGGTGACGATCTAAGACGAAGGTCAATTATAACCTAAGAGTGGTGATGACCGAGGACTGGGGTCAATTCTGACCCAACTCAGGTGACGATCCAAGACCGAGGTCAATTCTGACCTAAGAGTGGTGACGACCGAGGACCAAGGTCAATTCTAACCCAACTCAGGTGACGATCCAAGACCGAGGTCAATTCTGACCTAAGAGTGGTGACGACCGAGGACCGGGGTCAATTCTGACCCAACTCAGGTGACGATCCAAGACCGAGGTCAATTCTAACCTAAGAGTGAATTTGATTCTGCTAGAGAAAGTGCCTTGTGATTTTGATTTGAGCTGGGGAGCTGATAACTGGGGAAGCTTTTGTTTCTTTAGGAGACCTCGTATGGGGAACAACCTATTTTGGTGCTGTAAAAGAATTCCACTGGGGAAGTGATCAGGCGATCCTTAGAGATCCTATGGAGATTTGTCGGGAGGAGATTCACTTGGTTTTTGAGGATTTTGCTGGGAAAGAGGGGTTCTGCTTGAGGGAATGCGAGATTTTCTTAGTGAAAAGGCTCTGAATCCTTCCTGGGATTTTTAGGAATTTGCCAAGGATTTTTTTGGGCTTTCTGGTATTTTTTGGGAATTTCTGTACTAAATTTAAGGGGGGTGCCGGTCGGCATGGTATGAAGGGTGCCATTCGGTAGTGGCACAGACTTTTGGGCTACCTCAGGAAGGTAAGGAGTCAGGGCCGATCGGTATGGTAGGTGGAAGTGCCGATCGGCATGGCGCTTGGCATCCTATATAAAGGGGGCGAATCCCTTCATTTTTTCATAGCTTCTTTGCCTTCTCTCTTTCTGCGACTTCTCTGCAAATCGTTCTAGCATTCCAATCTTCAAGAAATGGCGGCTTTTGTGAGCACTGCAGTCCACCGGGAATGGTTGACCGTTGATGACTGGGCGAATGTGTAGTGGAGGGCTAGGGCGCCTCTTGCTTTGGGGAGTGAGAACTCCTTTGATGCGTTTGATCTTGTCGCGGATGATCGGACCTTGCTACGGGAGCCATCGCATCATCTCTCTTCGAGAGTGAGTCCCGTTGGTTATGTAAGTAACCTGACCTTTGGCATTCCTTACTTTTTTAGTAATTTTTCTTTTTTTCTTGACTTTTGATGAGACTTTTCCTTTTTGACAGTCTGATATTTCTTTGAAGAACATGTGCGCCCACGGGACGACGGGGCTCAGGGATGTCTGGGAGCATCTCCCACCTGTGGTGTGTTGGGTGATATCATCAACGGGTTTTGGGAGGTTGGCATCGGTGCTGGATGAGATGCCTCATTCGACATCGATCTTGTGTGCTTCAGGAGAGAGGTGGTGGGATACTACCCACACCTTCCATTTCGATTTTGAGGAGATGACTGTGACTCCCATAGATGTGCAACAGCTGTTGGGGATGGATTATGATGGAGAGCAGATAGAGGTGGATCGCTCTTTGCGGGTGAGACCAGAGGCAGTGCGTGAGGCACTTGGTGATGTAAGGAGGATAGTTTCTGGGGATTCTATCCAGCTGTCCCTACTATAGGATGTTCTGTTGAGAAGGGTGATTGTTGTGGAGGACGGGATATAAGTGAGGCAGATGGCCTGGTTATTCATTTTGCTGGTGTTGGGAGGTTTCATGGTGGTGTCGAGCGACGACGTCGTCCATTTGTGGTTCTTATCATACCTGAGGATGTTTTCGAACATCCCTTTCTATGATTAGGGGAGTCTGACTTTAGCGACCCTTTACTCTTCTCTGGATGCATTAAGCCGGTGCTGCCGGCAGACCTTTACTGGAGCCACGTACCTTCTTGAGGTATTCTTTGGCTTGTGCATTTCTTTTCATGCATCCGCATTTTCCTTATGCGTCTCTTTTGTTTTATGAATTCAGACGTGGTTCTATGAAGTGATTGGGTGTAATACCCCATTGATCGCTTTGAAGGACGACACTATTGGGGACTTTTGTCGATTGTATCAATGGCATAAGACCAATCGGAAGTTGAAGGGATCTATCTATCTGGAGGAGGTTCGTCAGGTCTTGAATGACCTGACTAGTGGTAGGGTAAGACTCTTTCCATTTTCAGTCTTGGTTTTTTCACCTTCTGATCTTGTATTGATTTATTCTTGCATGGGGATTTTTAGGTGACCTTTTATCCCTGGGGGACAACCATTCAGGATGCGGGGGCGACTGGGGTGAATACGAAGATGAGGAGTTTGCTGGTGCATGAGTTCGGTCACTCCTGGTATCTCGGGGAGCAAGTGGTTCGTCAGATTGCTGAGGAGGAGGTGGTGGTGCCACCTGCGCAGCCTCCTACATCTATGAGGTGGGAGTGACTGCTGTCGGAGGATGAGAGGATCACGACGATGATCGGCAAGTCCTATTTGTTGTACACCGATACGGTTGCGCCATATGACTATATGGACTTTGTGACGAGCTGGTTAATGGCGCCCAGCATATATAATACCTTGCCTTTACCTCCTGAGGGTTCGAGTCGGGCGGTGGGATCTTCCCACAGTGACGGTGGTCCAACGACATCTGCTGCAGCGGCGACTTCAGAGGTTCTTTTTTGCGATTGCATACCCCCTCGTACAACATTCGGCGGGCTGATGGAGGGATGGTGCCTATGTTGCACCGTCCTCATGCGATGGATCCGAAGGAGTTGGGTTTGACAGAGGAGGTTCTTTGACATATAGAATACGTTTCTGTTCCTCTCTTTCTTTCCTTTTTATTTTGGTCATCTCTGCTTTGATACTAATTTCGCCTTTCCTTGCAGCAAGTCTGGGTGTCGACCACTTGGCTAAGGGACCTCAAGGACTGGATATCTTCAGTGATTACCCATATTCGGGAAGCGGTTCCTATTCCTTCTTGCTTGGTACCATCTGCCTCGTTTAGAGAGGACTCTGGCTCGGGTAGTGGTGGTGCATCATCTCACTGTAGGGGAAAGAGAGCACGTCGCAGGGGTGGAAGCTCTTAGTGAGAGAGAGAGAGAATATGGGTTAGGGCTGAGTCCCGTTGTTTTTTCTTTTTTTTTCCTGCAAAAATTGGTGTAACACAGAACACAAATAGATGCAATGCAATGGAGTTTTTTGATTATCTTTTATTAATGATGAATGAATGCATGCACATGCGCTTTTTACTTTGCTGCTGAGACCGTAAAAAGGAGTATTTTTGGAATTTTTGAAGGAAATTTCTTAATTAAAAGGGGAAATTATATAAGGAGGAAATGGGATTTTAAAATTCTGTTGAGAATATCAATTTGTTTTTATTGAGTTTTATATTTTTGACAAAAGAGGAAAAGAGGAAAATTTCTAAAATGGGGGTTGCCGATCAGTAGTTCAGTCCAGTCCCATCAA
The DNA here is from genome assembly GCA_949130495.1 of Sambucus nigra. NCBI lineage: Eukaryota > Viridiplantae > Streptophyta > Magnoliopsida > Dipsacales > Adoxaceae > Sambucus > Sambucus nigra. The sequence continues at coordinate 212,047,503 of OX422214.1, read as the reverse complement.
TTCAAAGCTTTGATTGGTACCCTCTTCAGCCTTTGGTACCTTGTGGGTTAGGATTCCTTTCGATTTCTGCAGGGATTATGTCTCTTGTGAGGGTTTTCAAGTATAAAAAGGGGTAAGGGTGGAGTGTTTTCATCACACCTTTGCATTTTCACCTACTTCCCCATTATTTCTTAGCCTTGCAAGATGGCTCTCCCTGGTAGCTTTGAGTTTTCTAACTACCTCAAAGCCTTGGAAGCAATGTGCTCTTATAATGTTGACTACGATCCTTTTAACATGCGTCGAGACTCCTTGTGGCGCAATCGGCCTCTTGAGTGGAACGTGCTGATGGCAGAGGTACAATTCTGGTATCCCGAAGACCATGTATTCCACTTTGGGTTGGATGAAGTTTATCCTACCTACGAGGAATTTTCTGCCATGCTGGGTATAAATCCTAGTGTTGTAGCGGCTTTGCCCGAATTTTTCCATTCTCCCAGGGATTTTTTAGTCGGGATTCTTCATATTTCGCCTTCGACGGCCAGATCATTGGTTGCTGGAAGAATGATCTCCCTCTCAGCGGTGCTGCAGTCAGTGCATTTGCGGGAAGTAGGTGATGTTGGCTATGCTGGGGCTGTTGTTAAGGGCTCGGTTTTAAAATTGTTGCTGGTAACTGGGGAGTTGCTGGTGGACCCGCAACTTGCAGCCATTACTTCATGGATGTCATACCGTCATAATCCTGTGATGGTGATACTGGCGGAGACCCTAAATGGCCTGGATGCCTAGAGAGAAGGTCGTTCTGACTTCCGGAGGGGTATCCCCATGATGCTGTTCATGTGATTATCTGAAAGATTTTTCCTGGAGACTCCTCCAGAATATCCCTTATGGTTGTACCCAACTTCTTTCACGCTACTTCATCAGTGTTGGTCTGTATGTTGAGAACTGGGAGCATTGGCTTGTAGAGCATGGGGTTCATGGTCTGTATTGGTCAGTACCTTAGTGGGGGAAGTTGCAGCCTGTTCTGGAGCTCGGAGAGTATTCATATGTGTGGATGGTTGGTCTCAGGCAGAACTCCTTTTATTTCCCTTGGCGGCTTCTGCGCCAATTTGGTTGGGCACATGTCGTGCCACCTCGGACCTCAAATTTCTTTTCGGTAGAAGATTTGACTGAGCAACCGCGTCTGTTTCTTGGATCTCTGTGGGAAAATCGGCGTCCGTGGACCCGTCCCTCTCAATTTGTCGAGAAATTTTGGCATGTCCCCAAAGATTATATGAAGTGGTTGTGGAGGAAAGTAGTCAGTAAGATGTTGGCAGTGGAGACTGGACAAAGATGGTTTATTTTATCTAACACCGTGGAAGGGGGTATTGTGGTCTTTTCAAAGATGGTTCGGGCTTATCGGTCCATGGAGTGTTTACGGCACTCTATTCAGGCAGGGGAAACTTGAGGACCTCAGGATGTAGATGATGACGGTGCAGGCTCCTCTGGTAGCTGTGGGTAGGACTTTTGGAGAGTTTATGTAATAGATGCGGGGATTTTATTTGGCTTTTTATGGTGGTAGGGGGGAAGGGAGTTATCCGTTCCTTTTCTTATGTAATCCATGATGCAATTTCTTATTAATGAAATAAACAAGTTTCTGATCATCCAGCTGTGCCTCTCAATGAGTTTTGTATTTTGAATTATCTATACCGACCGCTAAGGCATACATAATCCTTTTGTTCAAGTATTCTTTAGAATGAACCGCCATTCTCGGAGGTAGGAAAAGAATAGTATTTTGTGAAAAAGAAAGGGACACACTCATGTGAGGTGTATGAGCTGCCTACGTACCTCTGGGGTTTTTGAAAAGTTTTTTTATCTGTTTGAAAATAGATTTTTGCAGAGAATCAGGCCCACGTAGTTCTGAGTAGAGGGAAATGAAGAGTTTTTTTTTAAGAATAGAAGGGGGATGAGAAGAGTCATAACGCGCCAAGATTTCGGACTAGGGGTAGAGTCTCTTGAGACGGTCCAAGTTGACTGGACGAGCCATCTCTTCTCCATCTAGGTCGGTGAGTATGGCGACACCGCCAAACAAGATTTTTTTCACAATGTAGGAGCCGCTCTAATTGGGCTTGAATTTCTCTCTGGGGCCCCAGATGGGTTCGATTATCTCTTTGAGGGATAAGTTCTCCTCTCGGACACCGCGGTCCTTGACTCTCTTGTTGAATGATTATGCTATTCGGCGATGGTACCCCTGTATGTGGTAAACAACTTTTAATCTTCTTTCATATAGGAGGACTAGCTCATCAAGACGGCTGTGGCACCAGTCTTTTTCGCTAACTTTTCTTTCGACCATAACAAGGGTATTTCTAGCTCCACAGGTAGGACTGCTTCCATGTCTTAGACTGGGGAGTAAGGGGTAGCCCCAGTAGAGGTTCGAATTGAGGTTCGATTTCCCTAGAGGGCGAACGGGATCCGATCGGCCCAATCCCTACAACTTTCGATAGTCTTGCTGATGATAGCTTTGAGGTTCTTGTTGGAGCTTCAACTGCACCATTGGTCTGAGGCCGGTAGGGAGAAGATTTGTGTCTCTGAATCCCGTACTCGTTGACTACTTCTGTGACTTCTGCTTCAAAATGCAACCCATTATCTGACACTAGCTCATACGGGACCCCATATCGGTCGATGATATTTTTCTTCAGGAATTTGGCCACTTTCTTGGCATTCAATACTGCGTATAACTTAGCTTTGACCCATTTAAGCAATGGAAACTAGGATGAACTCATATCCGTTTGAATCCTTTGGTGTAACCTTCCCTATGATGTCGACACCCTAGGTGGAGAACGTCCAGGGAGAGGTCATGTTGTATAATTCTCGCGGAGGCAGGTGTTGAACATTAGAGAACTGTTGGCATTTGAAGCATCTTCGAACATAGGCGGTATAGTCTTGGGTCATGGTGGTCCAGTAGTAGCCCTGTCGAATGATCTTCTTGGCAATCATGTGACCGTTCATGTGGGGCTCACATCCCTATTATGGATCTTCTGCATTATTTTATCAATCTAAGCCCCTGCGATACAGTGTAGATGAGTTCCATCGAAGTTCCTCTTGAGTAGGGATTTATGACAGATGATGTACTGGGCAGCCAGTCTTCAGAGGGTTGTTTGGTCTTTCTTGTTGGAACCCTCAGGATACCAACCATGTTTGAGGAGGCACCAGATATCATAGTACCAGCAATCGTCTAGTTTGGGATCTTCGGTGGAGACAAGCTTAATATGGTAGCAGTGGGTGGGTTTGTCTTGCTTTTGAACTAGAAAGGGGGTCATTGTTATTCCCTTGGGCATGTCGACCATGGAGGCTAAGGTGGCAAGAGCATCGGCTAGGTTATTCTTTGCTCGGGGTAGGTAATGGAAGGTGATATCTCAAAATCGGGAGGCTAAATCTTCTAAGTGGGCATGGAAGGGTTGGAGCTTTTCGTCCTTGACTTTCCACTTTCTGAGCACTTGACCGATGATAAGGGTAGAATCCCCATAGACATGAAGGTATTGAATACCTTTCTTGTGAGAAACTTTGAGGCCTACAGTTCATGCCTCGTATTCCGTCATATTGTTGGTGCAAGGGAAATCCAATTTAATGGCGATGGGAGTGTGGGAGTCATCTGGGGCGATCAGAAGTATCCCAATGCCATAGCCCTTTTTGTTGGTAGTGCCGTGAAAGAACATTTTCCATCAAGGGCGGTCTTGAGTGGTGCAAAGGATATTTTCATCTGGGAATTCGGAGATCGGGACATCTGCTTCTTCTACAGGGTAATCGACGAGGTAGTCAGGGATGGCTCTTCCTTTAACATCTTTTTATGTGACGTATACGATATCAAACTCGGTTAGGAGAATCAACCATCGGGCCATTCTACTGGATAAGGCGAGTTTCTTAAGCAGGTATTTTATGGGGTCCATTCGAGATACAAGTTTGATGGGAAAGGCGAGCATGTAGTGTCGTAACTTTTGGGTGACCCAGACAAGTGCAACACACGCCTTTTCCAAAGAAGTGTAGTTGACCTCATACCCGGCCAATTTGCGACTGGCGTAATAAATGGATCTTTCTTTATGGGAGTCTTCAAGGTATTGGGCTAGCAAGGCCCCAGCTGCAGTGTCGGTTATGGTTAGGCATAGGAGCAAAGGGAGACCAGGCTATGGTGGCATGAGCACTGGAGGTTGGGTCAGATATTGTTTGATTTAGTGGAAAACTTCTTCGCATGCCTCATTCCAAACCTTAGTTGAATCCTTTCGGAGGAGCTTGAAGATCGGTTCATAGATGGAGGTTAGCTGGCTGATGAACCGACTGATATATTATAATTTCCCAAGAAAACCTCGTACTTCTTTCTCTGTTCGGGGTGGTGTCATCTCAAGTATGGCCTTCAGCTTTGCAGGATCTACTTCTATCCCCTTTTTGCTGACCATGAATCCCAAGAGTTTTCCCTTTGTAATGCCTAAGACACACTTCTATGGATTAAGTCGCATCTGATACTGTCACAGTCGTTCGAAGAACTTCTAGAGAGCGGGAACATAACCTTCTTTAGTTTTGGACTTGATAATCATATCATCCACATAAACCTCGACTTCTTTGTGAATCATATCGTGCAGGATGGTTGTGACAGCCCTTTAGTAGGTAGCCCCAGCATTCTTGAGACCAAATGGAATAACGGTGTAGCAAAAGGTTCCCCATGGGTTGATGAATGTGGTTTTTTTTATTGGTCAGGGAGCATCTTGATTTGGTTGTATCCGGCAAACCCGTTGATGAATGAGTTGATAGCATGACTGGCTGTGTTATCCATGATCATGTCGATATTGGGTAGCGGGTAATCTTCCTTTGGAGAATCTTTGTTTAAATCTTGGTAGTCTACACACATTCGAACCTTCCTTCCTGATTTCAGCATAGGTACTATGTTGTCTATCCATGTGGGATATTAGATCACACGAATGAAGCCTACATTTAACTGTATGACCACCTCTTCTTTGAACTTGAACGACCATTCGGTGCAGATTTTTCTCAATTTTTGTTTAATCGGATTGTAATCTGGGAGAGTGGGAATCTCATACTGAGCTATTTCAGGATCAATATCGGGCATATCATCATAGGACCATGCGAAGACATCCACGAACTCCTTCAGTAATTCTTCGAGTTGTGCACGCTCATGCTCGTCAAGGGTGGCCCCTATTCTAATCTCGCGCAGTTGGCTACTAGAACCGAGATTAATAACAACAGTCTCTTCTTCATTAAATTAAACGCGGTTATGTTGTTTATTATTAACCTTATTTAAATCAGTTAAGAATTGTTCATTTGCAAAATCATCATCATCAAAAGTTCGATTAGTATCCTAGCAGTTAATGTAAGGCGCAACAAGATACTCAAAATCTTCGTTTATTTCATTGATAGGAGAAACAACATTGATAACCTTATCAAAAGAGGTCTCGATTACATTTGAACAAGGACAAGCAACAGAAGAAGAAATAGGGTAAACATTGGGGTTAGGGGATATTTCAAGAGGTAGAACTGGCGCAGCATGCCAGTTGAGGAGAGGTGTATCAGCAACTTTAATCAGATGGGATGGATCTATTAATGTAGTGCCTGAATGAACCATGCAGAGTGCCAGCCCCAGTGTCTGTAAGTTGAAGTAATCTTCGGAGTCACTTTCCTCAGTCTCTTCGGTATCTTTGATGAGCGGTTGTACACGGTGTTGGAAACTTTCGGCCCATGGGTAGCTATCTTGGAAAAAGATCTCCATTCTAGGTTTCATCTTCTTGTCTGTGTGGTCATACCATGGTTCTGGAAAACTGTAAAATAGGAAGTCTTCACCTTCTTTGATGAATCATCCATTCAAGGAGTCTCATGGGATAGTTGGGATGTAGTCTAATCTTTTCTTTGGTCGAGACGGGTGGATCATTCTGAGCTCTTATTCTGATGGTTGATACCCCAAGCCATAAGGAGGGAAAGCTTTCTTCAGTTTGATGGGCTCAAGTATCCCTTGCTGCCTTTGCCCTAGCCCCAGTCCGGGCATGAAGTGCATATTTCTGAACATTTGAATCACATTGACATTGCCATGAGGGTCATATTCTGGATAAACCCTTTCTTTGAAATCGTCCCCGATCAGGAGTAGGAGTGGTTCAACTCGAAATCCTGATAGGAGCATATCATTTAACCTGTGCTGTATCTCAAGAATTGGACTGCTGGTGCTTGCACCCTCGATATTTTTATCGTCGCCCAAAATGGCGATGACTCGCCCGTCGATGAAGAACTTCAATTTTTGATGGAGTGAGGAAGACACACCCTTGATATTATGGAGTCAGGGTAGTCTGAGCAACAGGTTGAAACAAGCTGGGATGTCTATGACTTGGAATTCAATGACAGGGTTTATAGGGCCAACCCTTATTACAAGTATTATGGATCCCATCTCCTCCCGGCGAGTATTATCGTAGGCACGTACATCGACGGAGGTTGGAGCGAGGTTTCTTTCTTTCAGGCCTAAACACTTGAAGGTTCTCAAAGGCTAAACATTCAAGGCGGATCCATTATCGACAAGGGAGAGTGGCACGGCCTTCCCCATAACTTCGACAGAGATGTTGAGTGCATGATTGTGATTTGGCACAATTATGGGGATTTCTTCTTCAGAAAATGATAGCATTCAGGTAGAGGTTAAGGATCTGACCAAATTTACCGCTTCGTCTGGTGAGGTAGAGGGAGGAACTGTGGGTCCAGTGATCAATTTGATTAAAGCATTTCTGTGTAGCTGGGAAGACATGAAACGTCCCCATTTGTTGATGTTAGCTTGATTTTTCTTTAATTGATCGAGGATTTTGCTCCCCTCAATGGTCAACTCTGGCATAGGAAGGTTTTTAACGCCCTTCCCTTTGTTATTTGCTGGTAGTGATCTTTGAACTTAGTAATGTCTCCCTGATCTGGTCATATGATTTACTGAAGAAGGAAAGAACATGAATCCCATTTCCTCGTCAATCTTAGGTTGTCCTACCACCCTGTTTATTTTTTCGAGGAGTTCTTCAAATGATATCATCCCACATATGTCGGTTACTGGGCTAGATCTTCCTGAATCTTGTTCTTCGCTCGAATTTTTGAATTCTTCCCCCCATCCAGTGGCAACAATTATGTATTTCCATGTAAATTCAATGCATTCCACAACTTCAATGGATTCTTCATACAGGTCCTCCCATTCTGTGGGGATATGTGTGATCGAAGGGACCAAGCACCCTTATAGCTTCAAAGTGTCAAGTAACCCGTTGATACTACAAATGCTGTTGGTTTGGCCGAATAATTTTTCCATAATATCGACAACATCATCTAGGTTGACTTCGTTGGTTGGTACCACCCACCCGTCTGAATCTCGGGCCCACTTTCGTGCTTCCAACTGTGTGCTGAACCTTTGGCAATTGATGACCATCTGTGAGCGAAACTTCAGCCCAAACTCTAGGAGTTGGTTCAACACCTCTGATAATTCCATATTTCCATTTTCAGAACGGGTACGAACAGCGATGCATGCTCTGGTAAGGAGTGGCAGTGCCTGATCAGCGAGGCTAGTAGGGTGTAGGAGGAAATATGGGCTAATTTGAAGAGGTTTAGGAGAGTATATGGGTGTGATTTGAGTTGATGGATCGAAATATGGGTTTTCTTTTAAGAAGAGGGTATTGGTATGATTTGGGAGTGGGTTGTGAGTAGTGTTTGGCTTAGAATTGGCTGGTGGGGTGATGGTACCCCGGTCAATGAGATCTTGGATTATGTTTTGGAGGTGAAAGAATTGGTTGGTGGTATGGCCGGTAGTTTAGTGAAAGGCGCAATGAGCATTGGCTTTAAAGTTTCTTAGGAGTGGATTTGGCACTGGACGTGGATCCAAGGGTTTGATGAGGTTTTGGCTTAATAGGGCTTGGTAAACTTTGGAGAAGGGAGCATGGAGCTCAGTGTATTCCCTTCGTATGGGGGCAGGGAGGATTTCTGGTGCCCATGATGCGTTTTGTTGAGAGATGTTGTTGATGGTTGAGACTGTAGCACTAGAAGGATTGTCATACTTTTTAGGGGTGAACTGTCCGAACACCTTCTTCGGTTTGACCTCTGTTTTAACAAGGCTTTCCTTGACTTTTACTCCTGCCTCTCTGAGCGCTCGGAAGTTGGGATAGTATTGTCCTCCCATCATCGCTCGGACATGGGGCAAGAAGTTCTTCTTCCCTATGTTGACCTATTTTTCCTCGGATGGTCGATTGGTCATGGTAGCTGCTTGCGCCCTCCACCGGGTTATGAAGTTACTAACTGATTCTCCTAGATTCTTCTTGAGTAGCTCTAAATCATGACGGGTGACCTCAAGCTCTTCGTTATATTTATATTGCGACATGAATTCTTGGGCTACATCCTCCCAGCTACGGATTCTGGATTCCTCAAGGGATAAAAACCATCGGAGGGAACTATCCTTCAAAGTTTGCTGAAATAATTGGGCCATCACTTCTTCAGAATCCACTAGTAGAGTCATGGAACGATGATAACTGTGAAGATGAACAATCGGGGGCCCACTCCCTCCAAACTTCTCGATATTTAGCATCTTGAACTTCTCGGATAACCTCGCTTTAGGATAAGGAGACATGTGGGTGTAGTCCATGTAATTCCCTGAGATTCTGACTTGGTCAAACTTCTTGGTGAGCATCTTGATATCCTTTTTGACTTTATTCAACTCCTCCTCTTTTGGATCAACGGCCATAGGCAGGTTAGCCATAGGGTGGGCAATGTTTAGCATCGAAAGATGGGCAGGCGGCGGTCCATTGACAGGAGGCCCGTGGAGCGTGCTAAATATTCTTCGGGAACCCAGATAGGCTAGAGTGGACCCATAGCATGAGGGAATAGGGCCTCGGGCTCTTGAGGAATTGGAACCTGGTTTTGTTGCATCTCTCGAACCTCGGTTTGGAGGTTATCAATCTTGGACACGATCTGAGCTAGGACTGTGGTCAGATCCGGCTGTATGACTGGTGCTTGATCTGTATTCTCCATAGAAAGTGAATGGATTTCAGACTCGAAAGTAGTAGTAGAGGAACGGACAAAACTCTGGGGTGATTTGACTGAAGATCGAAGCCAATAGGGAGCCAGACCAAGGGCTTGCAATCGACCTGAGAAGGTGTAGGATGAGATTTATTTTTGAGAAAAAAGGGAAGAAACTATTTTTCTTCTTATTCTTTTTTTTTGATAAAGAAAGGAGAAATATATTTGGATTTTTGATAAAGAAGGGAGAAATGTTTTTGGAGACGGAACTCAGCATGATTATTATGATTATTATGTTCTCACTTGTATTTAATTCTTCTAAATGCAATGCCGGATGGAACCTGAGCCTGGAAAAGTGGGGTTTTTAATATATGCAAAGCTATGGTTTGGACTTGTAACCAGGCTCGCGGACAGGGTCCCATTTTATAAAATGCGCGAAAATTGGGCCGCAGATTGACCCTGAATTTCGGCAGAGTTTTGGGTTGTAACCAAAAATCTAAAGTGCATGTCCTAGGTTTGACACCTATATGCGGGTATGCAGTTGGTTGGGTGAATCGACATGGGTTCCCCTCTTTGGCATGACTTCCACGATATATGTCTTGCTCTTGCGGGAAATTGGTACGTGTGGACAAGCCATTTGATATACCTAAGTGTACGTGAATTGCCTCACCATATACCTCGTGGCACTACACCAAATCCTGCGAATGGTCACACCCAGTTGGTCACGTCCCAAGTCCGCGACCAGCTCGTCGCGGACTTGGGCCGTGACCAACTCAATTTTTGGCGTGACCATTTCCATTTTTACACTGAGCCATGGATGCTTTGGAAGTGGTCACAGCCCAAGTCCGCGTCCACTGTGTGTCACGGACTTTGGCCGTGACCCAAGGTGTGACCATGTTGGCGCCAAAATTCCGCCAAAATTCCCTCCAACCTGGTCGCGGATGGGTCACGGACTTGGACCGTGACCACCTCATAAAAAAAAATTGGTCGCGCAAATGGGGTCACGGCTAGGGGCCGAAACCAAATTTTGAAGTGGGTCACGGCTTGGGGCCGTGACCATACCTCATTTGAAGGGCTGTTAGTCGCGCATGGTGGTCAGGGCTGGAGGCCGAAACCAATGTTTGAAGTGGGTCACGGTTTGAGACCGTGACCATACCTCATTCGAAGGGGGTTTGGTCGCTCATGGTGGACTGTTGGTTGAGCATAGTGGGTCACGGCCTAGGGCCATGACCAGTGGTCAGGGGATAACTAATTGGTCGTGGAGGTTGGGTCACGGCTGTAGTCCATGACCAGGTCAACATATTTAAAGATGATTTACTTACAACGCTACTCAAATTTCTGCCATTCGCGGTTAAGTTTGGACGATTTGGGCGATTTGGGATTTCGTCTATTTGGGTTTTTTGTTGATTTCATCTAAGAATCGTGAAAGGTATGTGTGTATATGTGTGTGCATTTCGATTTGTTTTGATTTGTGGCAGTTATGTGTGTATGCGAGTGTATGTGTGTGTGTGTATGTATATGTGGGTGTATGTGTGTGTGTGAATTTCGATTTGTTATGATTTGTGGCAGCTATTTGTGTGTATATGTGTGTGTGTATAGATTACGAAAATAAACCGTAGATTGTATGTGTGTGTGTATAGATTACGACAATAAACCCTAGATTGTATGTGTGTATTTTTTTTACAAAATAGTATTCAAAACTCTAGACATTATGTGTGTGTATGTATGTGTGTATGTATAGATTATGTCAATAAACCCTAGATTGTATATGTGTATTTTTTTTGACAAAATATTATTCAAAACTCTAGACATTATATTTTGTTGACAAAATATAATTAAATATTTATATAATAAGTAAAAAAAATTACAACCGCCTTATTGTTGGTTATATGTATGCATAGATTTATGTCAAAAAAAGTTAGGGTTTAAGTAAACCTTAGATTGTATGTGTGTGTATGTATAGATTATGTCAATAAACCCTAGATTGTATGTGTGTGTATTTTTTTGACAAAATATGCTTGTCTTGTTTTTTTTGACAAAATATAATTAAATGAAATTTTTTTGACATAAGAGTCGCAAACACGTGTGCACATTACTATAGTGAGATATTGTTGGCTTGGTTGTTGGATACTATGTTGTATTTATTGAATTTATACTAGTGTCGATAAATGTACATGTTATTAAATTTGTTGGGTGTGTTCTTGATTTGCCTATGAAAAAGTATATCATATATCTTGCGATTAATGTGCATATTTTTACGTTTATTTTTACGTTTACGTCAAGATATTATGAGGCTACAACTTGACATGGAACAATACAACTTAATTCCGTTCATTCATATTTTAACTTGACATGTATGCTATAGTTATGTTGATTTTATACAGTTCTGTTTTAGTTTGAATTTTTTTGTGATCAACTTGATTGAATATGTATTTTAAAACCTTCAAATGGCGGCGTAATAATCATAACTACATTGTTTACGTATTGCAGACCTAACCAATTAGATACCACTTCGTCATTACATACCAGTTCTTCATTACACACCAGGTACTCTTTACTTTAACTAAAGTAGTTATATAATTGATATGCATTATTTATTAAATCTTTTAGATGATAGAAGGAGTACGGGATAATTATTCGTTGTTGGCTTGTTGTTGGATAGTATGTTTGAAGGAATATGTGATAATTAGAAGGAGTACGGGATAATTATTGGTTTGATTGTTGGATAATATGTTGAAAATATTTTAGAGGGTGAAAATCCAAAACAACTCCCGAACAACCCTCGTACGGTCCTGTGAGAGGCACCAACACCTCTCACGGGACCAATGTAACTCATAGGAACTGACCGCGCAACCACGGGACTCCCGGTTTGAGAATAGGAGAGATTTGAAAATGGGAATAAAAATTAGTTCGAGATGAATAGGAGAGAGGTGAGAATGGGAATAAAAATTAATCATGGTTCTAAAGTTATTCTTGGGTTTGCAATTTGTGACCGCTCATCTTATTCACTTGTCGCGCAGGACCAATGTGACTCATAGGAACCAATCGCGTAGTCACGGGCTCCCGGTTTGAGTATATGACGCAAATTTCCAAAAAAATAGATTTAAGCATAAAAACATGCCATCGACGGGTGAAAACGTAAAACAACCACAAAACGGTCGGGTAAGAGTCACGAACACCTCGCACGAGACCAATGTAACTAGTAGGAACCGACCGCATAGTCACGAGGCTCCCGGTTGGAGTGTACGACGTAAATTTGAAAAAAACTTAGACTTAAAGCTTAAAAACATGCCATCAAAGGGTAAAAACGTAAAACAAACACAAAACGGTCCCGTAAGAGTCACGAACACCTCGCACGGGACCAATGTCACTCATAGGAATCAACCGCGTAGTCACGGGGCTCCCGGTTTGAGTGTATGATGGAAATTTGATAAAAAATAGACTTAACCATAAAACATGCCATCAAAGGGTGAAAACGTAAAACAACCTTTAAACGGTCCCGTAAGAGTCACGAACCCCTCGCACGGGACCAATGTGACTCGTAGGAACCGATCGCGTAGTCACGGGGCTTCCGGTTTGAGTGTACGATGTAAATTTGTAAAAAATTAGAATTAAGCATAAAAAACATGACATCGAAGGGTGAAAATGTAAAACAGCCTTAAAACAGTCCCGTAAGAGTCACGAACACCTCGCACGGGACCGATGTAACTCGTAGGAACTGACCGTGTAGTCACGGCTCTCCTGGTTTGAGTGTGCGACGTAAATTTGTAAAAAATTAGACTTAAGCATAAAAACATGCCATCAAATGGTGAAAATGTAAAACAACCACAAAACGGTCCCGTAAGAGTCACAAACACCTCGCCCGGAATCAATGTAAATCGCAGGAACAGACCGTGTAGTCACGGGGCTCCCGGTTTGAGTGTACGACGTAAATTTGCAAAAAGTTAGATTTAAGCATAAAAACATGCCATCAAAGGATGAAAACCTAAAACGAACACCAAACGGTCCCGTAAGAGTCACGAACACCTCGCACGGGACCAATACGACTCATAGGAACAGACCGCGTAGTCACGGGACTCGCGATTTGAGTGTACGACGTAAATTTGCAAAAAATTAGACTTAAGCATAAAAACATGCCACCGAGGGGTGAAAACGTAAAACAACCACAAAATGGTCTGGTAAGAATCACGAACACCTCGCACGGGACCAATGTGACTCGTAGGAACCGACCGCGTAGTCACGGGGCTCCCGGGTGAGTGTACGGTGTAAATTTGCAAAAAAATAAACTTAAGCATAAAAACATGCCATCGAAGGGTGAAAATGTAAAACAGCCTTAAAACGGTCCGGTAAGAGTCACAAACATCTCGCACGGGACCAATGTAACTCGTAGGAACCGACCGCATAGTTTCGAGGCTCCCGGTTGGACTGTACGACGTAAATTTGAAAAAAAATTAGACTTAAAGCATAAAAACATGCCATCAAAGGGTGAAAACGTAAAACAAACACAAAACGGTCCCGTAAGAGTCACGAACACCTCGCACGGGACCAATGTGACTCGTAGGAATCAACCGCCTAGTCACGGGACTCCCGGTTTGAGTGTATGACATAAATTCGATAAAAAATAGACTTAAGCATAAAAACATGCCATCAAAGGGTGAAAACGTAAAACAACCTTTAAACGGTCCCGTAAGAGTCACGAACCCCTCGCACGGGACCAATGTGACTCGTAGGAAGCGACCGCGTAGTCACGGGGCTCCCGGTTTGAGTGTACGACGTAAATTTGTAAAAAATTAGACTTAAGCATAAAAAACAAGCCATCGAAGGGTGAAAATGTAAAACATCCTTAAAACGGTCTCGTAAGAGTCACGAACACCTCGCACGGGACTAATATAACTCATAGGAATTGATCGCGTAGTCACGGGGCTCCCGGTTAGAGTGTACAGCGTAAATTTGCAAAAAAATTAAACTTGAGCATAAAAAATGCCATCGAAGGGTGAAAACGTACAACAAGCACAAAACGGTTCCGTAAGAGTCACGAACACCTCGCACGGGACCAATGTGACTCGTAGGAACCGACCGCATAGTAACGGGGCTTCCGAGTTGAGTGTACGATGCAAATTTGCAAAAAATTAGACTTGAGCATAAAAACATGCCATCGAAGGGTGAAAATCTAAAATCGACACTAAACGGTCGGGTAAGAGTCACGAACACCTCGTACGGGACCAATGTGACTTGTAGGAACCGACGACGTAGTCACGGGGTTCTCGGTTTAAGTGTACGACATAAATTTACAAAAAGTTAAACTTGCATGACATCGAAGGGTGAAAATGTAAAACAACCTTAAAACGGTCCCATAAGAGTCACGGACACCTCGCACGGGACCAATGTAACTAGTAGGAACCGACCGCGTAATCACGGCGCTCCCGGTTGGAGTGTAAGACGTAAATTTGTAAAAAATTAGACTTTAGCATAAAAACATGCCATCGAAGGGTGAAAACGTAAAACAACCACAAAACGTACCCGTAAGAGTCACGAACACCTCGCATGAGACCAATGTGAATTGTAGGAACTGACCGTGTAGTCACGGCGCTCCCGGTTTGAGTGTGCGACGTAAATTTATAAAAAATTAGACTTAAGCATAAAAACATGTCATCAAATGGTGAAAATGTAAAGCAGCCACAAAACGGTCCCGTAAGAGTCACAAACACCTCACGCGGAATCAATGTAAATCGTAGGAACAGACCGTGTAGTCACGGGGCTCCCGGTTTGAGTGTACGACGTAAATTTGCAAAAAGTTAAATTTAAGCATAAAAACATGCCATCTAAGGATGAAAACCTAAAACAAACACCAAACAGTCCCGTAAGAGTCACAAACACCTCGCACGGGACCAATACGACTCATAGGAATAGACCGCGTAGTCACGGGACTCGTGATTTGAGTGTACGACGTAAATTTGCAAAAAATTAGACTTAAGCATAAAAACATGCCATCGAGGAGTGAAAACGTAAAACAACCACATAAATTAATCCTCAATTTATGGTGTTTGGCCTTCACTTCTGCCTGGTCTTCAATAAAGACATTGATATCCTCTCAAAAACTTTCAAGCATGCTCTAGTGGGAAAGTTCTCTCCTGGTAGGTTATCGTTGGAAGTCATACAATAGGTTTTTCAGACCTTCTACCTCAAAAACTTCTTTCAATATTGGATTTATTGATAACAAACACGTCCTCATTCGATTAAACTCCGATGAAGATAATTCTTCAATGTGGTTGTGTGATACCTGGTATGTTGGTCACTTTCCAATGAGGATTTTCAAATGGACTCTTGAATTCTGATCTGATAACGAGATAAGTATATCATAAATTTGGTTTTCCTTCCACAACTTCCCATTCATTTTTCTCACAATCATCCCTTTTTTCAATAGCTCAGCTTATAGGTAAACCCTTAAACCTTCACTCTTCAACTCTGGAGATCAATAGACCTAGCATTTCCCATGTGTGTGTTGAAGTAGACTTTACAAAAAAAAATTCCAAATAGAGTTTGGATTGGTTGTGGTAATAAGGGGTTCTAGCATGAGGTAATTGAAGAAAATAAATCGAAATATTGTAATAATTTCTCTAGGAAAGGACATGATGAGGAAACTTGCATTTTTTTGATTCAGAATCTTGATTATAACCCAAAGAATGGACATAATGTGAGGCCAAATAAGAGCCTATCAAAGTCAAAGGTAAATAAAGAAAAATGCAAGATCCTCTATTTAAAAGGCTTACTCGATCAATAGATAAAGGTACCACTAAATTTCTCCCCTCAATTTCTCAATGATCAACTCTCTTGTTTGGAACATTAGAGGTGCAGCTAAGAAATCTTCTTGTAGAAGACTTAAACTCCTCAAAAAAATTCACTAGATGCCAATCCTTCCTCTTCTTGAACCAAAGGTTGACTCCAAGAAAATTGATAAATTCAGGATTAAATGGGGCTTTAAAGGCTTCTCTAGGAATTCTAATGGTAAAATTTGTTTTTTTAGAGATTTAATATGTCCACTCAATGCCTCATAGATCACCCTCAACACTTAACCTTGAAAATTACTCATCATTCAGTCTAGGCATCTGTTATTATAACAGTAGTTTATGCAAAATGTGCAAAAGAAGAGATAAGGAGCTATGGGATCAGTTGAGACTTATTACAGACATATATCATGCTTCTCCTTTGGTAACTATGGGGGATTTCAGTGTGGTTGTATCTCAAAATGAAAAACTTAGTGGGAATGACATTGATCATCTAGCTTTAGAGGATTTTATTCAGGCAATTAAAGATAGTGGGCTTATGGACTTGGGGTATTCTAAAACTAAGTTTACTTGGTGTAACCATAAAAATGATGAAGATTCAATCATGGCTAGGTTAGACAGATTCTTAGTTAGCCAACAATTTATTTATGAGTTTTTTAGTTCATTGATAAAACACCTTAATTGAGCTGCATTAATATTGTTCACAAATCTTAGAATGAGGACTCAACAGGTTTTGGACTAAAAAAGTTTGCTACTAAACTGAAAATATTAAAAGCGGATCTTAGATAGTGGAATAAGGAAATTTTTAAGGATGTTTTTCAATCTGTGAAGAATCTATAGGATTTGAGTATGCAACTTGAGCTTTGTTATGAGTTAGACAGCAGTGAAGTTAATAGAGTAGTTATGAACAAGGGTAAAGCTGATTTGCTGACTGCCTACAAGAATGAAGAAACCTACTAGAGATAAAAATCAACTCCTAATGTATTCAATAAGGGGATTCCAATTACAAGTTTTTCCATCAGTATGTGAAGGCCAAACACCATAAATTGAGGATTAATTTATAAATCTATTCAAGATGAAGATGGAGCAGTTATTGAAGACCAGGCAGAAGTGAATTCCCATATCCGATATATATATATATATATACTATATATACTATATACTATATACTGCAGAGTATATATATACTGCATATATATACGCTGCAGTATATAATATGCATATATACTATATATAGAGTATATTATATGGTATATATATGCATATATATATATAAAGTATATATACTGCATATATATACTAGTATATATATTTCTCTGCATATATATGCATATATATACAGTATAAATACTGGTATATATATGCATATATATGCAGTTTTATATGGTATATATATGCATATATATGCAGTATTATATGCATATATATACTGGTATATATATGCATATATATGCAGTATATATACTGCATATATATGCAGAGCAGTATATATACTGGTATATATATATATATATATATGCATATATATACAGTTATAAACATGCATATACAGTTATATATATACATATATATACATGCATATTAGTCCAGCTTTTAATGTTGAGATTGCTAACCACACTAAGAGTCTCCTCTTCATCTAAGCTAGTAATGAACATATGACTTTTAGAATGATTAGGCCTAAGCCCTGATAAACTACTAAATATATCCAAAGCTTCCTTGGTAACCAAATTTTAGTTCACATCCCCAACATAAAGCAGAATTGAATACTTTTTCTTGGTAACCAATGTGATAAGACTAGAAGAGTTGAATGAAGAGAAAAATGTTTGCTCATAATGATGGATACTTTTTCTTCAAATATCACAGCCCCACTTTGAGAGATGAGGTGGTGGAAAATGGCCCTTCGAACTTCGTGGGGAACCCTAACATTTTGAATAAATGGAAACATGGTTTCAAGTTCTTTAAAGAGGATACTATTAGAGTTCCAGTTTGGGTGCTCTTCCCCAACATCCCTATGGAATATTGGACTGTTAAAGGGCTCAATCACATTTCTAATGCCATAGGAATCCCCATCTATGCTGATTCAGTCACTAGAAATATGAATAGAATTAGCTTTACTAGGATTTGCATTGAAATGGTGCCAAAACAGGGTTTAAGCAAAACATGGCGTTTGAGGGTGAAAACTCGAAACAACTCCCGAACGACCCCGTGGGTGGCACCAACTCCTCCCACATGACCAATGTTACTCGTAGGAACTGACCCCAGAGCCGCGGGACTCCCGGTTTAAGAATTCGACGATAATTTGCATATTTCTAAACTTAAGCTTAAAAACATGGCGTTAGAGGGTGAAAACTCAAAACAGCCCTCTAACGGCCCTGTGGGTAGCACCAACACCTCCCACGGGACCAATATAACTTGCAAGAACTAACCCCGCAGCCGCGAGACTCCCGGTTTGAGAATACGACGATAATTTGCATATTTCTAGACTTAGGCTTAAAAACATGGCGTTAGAGGGTGAAAACTAGAAACAGCGCCCGAACGGCCCTGTGGGTGGCACCAACACCTCCCACGGGACCAATGTAACTCGTAGGAACTGACCCCATAGCCGCGGGTCTCCCGGTTTGAGAATACGACGGTAATTTGGATATTTCTAGACTTAGGCTTAAAAACATGACGT
Organism: Sambucus nigra; assembly: GCA_949130495.1. NCBI lineage: Eukaryota > Viridiplantae > Streptophyta > Magnoliopsida > Dipsacales > Adoxaceae > Sambucus > Sambucus nigra. Next base: position 212,029,074 of record OX422214.1, on the reverse strand, counting down.
TAGAGGGTGAAAACTCGAAACAGCCCCCGGACGGCCCCGTGGGTGGAACCAACACCTCCCACGGGACCAACTTAACTCGTAGGAACTGACCCCGTAGCCGCGGGTCTCCCGGTTAGAGAGTACGACGATAATTTGCTTATTTCTAGACTTAGGCTTAAAAACATGGCGTTAGAGGGTGAAAACTCGAAACAGCCTCCGAAAGATCCCGTGGGTGGCACCAACACCTCCCACGAGACCAACATAACTGGTAGGAACTGACACAGCAGCCGCGGGTCTCCCAGTTTGAGATTACGACGGTAATTTGCATATTTTTACACTTAAGCAAAACATGACGTTAGGGGGTGAAAACTCGAAACAGCCCCCAAACGGCCCCGTGGGTGGCACCTCCCACGGGACCAACGTAACTCGTAGGAACTGACCCCACAGCCGCGGGTCTCCCGGTTCGAGAGTACGACAGTAATTTGCATATTTCTAGAATTAGGTTTAAAAACATGACGTTAGAGGGTGAAAACTCGAAACAGCCCCCGAACGGCCCCGTGGGTGGCACCAACACCTCCCACGGGATGAACGTAACTCGTAGGAACTGACCCCGCAGCCGCGGGTCTCCCGGTTAGAGAGTACGACAATAATTTGCATATTTCTAGACATAGGTTTAAAAACATGACGTTAGAGGGTGAAAACTCAAAACAGCCCCCGAACGGCCCCGTGGGTGGCACCAACACCTCCCACGGGACCAACGTAACTCGTAGGAACTGACCCCGCAGCCGCGGGTCTCCCAGTTAGAGAGTACGATAGTAATTTGCTTATTTCTAGACTTAGGCTTAAAAACTTGACGTTAGAAGGTGAAAACTCGAAACAGCCCCCGAACGGCCCCGTGGGTGGCACCAACACCTCCCACGGGACCAACGTAACTTGTAGGAACTGACCTCGTAGCTGCGGGTCTCCCGATTTGAGTATCCGAGAGTATACGACGGTAATTTGTGTATTTCTACACTTAAGCAAAACATGACTTAGAGGGTGAAAACTCGAAACAGCCCCCGAACGGCCTCGTGGGTGGCACCAACACCTCCCACGGGACCAACGTAACTCGTAGGAATTGACCCCGCAGCCGCGGGTCTCCCGATTTGAGAGTACGACGGTAATCTGCTTATTTCTATACTTAGGATTATAAACATGACGTTAGAGGTTAAAAAATCGAAACAGCCCCGTGGGTGGCACCAACAACTCCCACGGGACCAATGTAACTCGTAGGAACTGACCCCACAGCCGCGGGTCTCCCAGTTTGAGAATACGACGGTAATTTGCATATTTCTAGACTTAGGTTTAAAAACATGACGATAGAGGGTGAAAACTCGAAGCAGCCCCCGAACGGCCCCGTGGGTGGCACCAACACCTCCCACGGGACCAATGTAACTCGTAGGAATTGACCCCGCAGCCGCGGGTCTCCCGGTTAGAGAGTACGATGGTAATTTGCTTATTTCTAGACTTAGGCTTAAAAACATGGCGTTAGAGGGTGAAAAATCGAAACAGCCCCCAAACGGCCCCGTGGGTGGCACCAACACCTCCCACGGGACCACCGTAACTCATAGGAACTGACCCCGCAGCCGCGGGTCTCCCGGTTTTAGAGTACGACTGTAATTTTCTTATTTCTAGACTTAGGATTAAAAACGTGACGTTAGAGGTTGAAAACTCGAAACAGCCCCCTAACGGCCCCGTGGGTGGCACCAACACCTCCCATGGGACCAATGTAACTCGTAGGAACTGACCCCACAGCCGCAGGTCTCCCGGTTTGAGAATACGACGGTAATTTGCATATTTCTAGACTTAGGTTTAAAAACATGACGTTAGAGGGTGAAAACTCGAAACAGCCCCCGAACGGCCCCGTGGGTGGCACCAACACATCCCACGGGACCAACGTAACTCGTAGGAACTGACCCCGCAGCCGCGGGTCTCCCGGTTAGAGAGTACGACGGTAATTTGCTTATTTCTAGACTTAGGCTTAAAAACATGACGTTAGAGGGTGAAAACTCGAAACAGCCCCCGAACGGCCCCGTGGGTGGCACCAACACCTCCCACGGGACCAACGTAACTCGTAGGAACTGACCTCGTAGCCGCGGGTCTCCCGGTTTGAGTATACGACGGTAATTTGCGTATTTCTACACTTAAGTAAAACATGGCGTTATAGGGTGAAAACTCGAAACAGCCCCCAAACGGCCCCGTGGGTGACACCATCACCTCCCACGGGACCAACGTAACTCGTAGGAACTGATCTCGCATCCGCGGGTCTCCCGGTTTGAGAGTACGATGGTAATTTGCTTATTTCTAGACTTAGGGTTAACAACATGGCGTTAGAGGGTGAAAACTCGAAACAGCCCCCGAAAGTCCCCGTGGGTGGCACCAACATCTCCCACGGGACCAACGTAACTCGTAGGAACTGACACCGCAGCCGCGGGTTTCCCGGTTTGAGAGTATGACGATAATTTGCGTATTTCTACACATAAGCAAAACATGACGTTAGAGGGTGAAAACTCGAAACAGCCCCCGAACGGCCCTATGGGTGGCACCAACACCTCCCACGGGACCAACGTAACTCGTAGGAACTGACCTCGCAGTCGCGGGTCTCCCGGTTTGATAGTACGATGGTAATTTGTGTATTTCTAGACTTGGGCTAAAAAACATGCCGTTAGAGGGTGAAAACTCGAAACGGCCCCCGAACGGCCCCGTGGGTGGTACCAATACCTCCCGCGGGACCAACGTAACTCGTAGGAACTGACCTCGCAGCCGCGGGTCTCCTGGTTTGAGAGTACGATGGCAATTTGCTTATTTCTATACTTAGGTTTAAAAACATGACGTTAGAGGGTGAAAACTCGAAACAGCCCCCGAACGGCCCCGTGGGTGGCACCAACACCTCCCACGGGACCAATGTAACTCGTAGGAACTGACCCCACAGCCGCGGGTCTCCCGGTTAGAGAGTACGACGGTAATTTGCTTATTTCTAGACTTAGGCTTAAAAACACGGCGTTAGAGGGTGAAAACTCGAAACAGCTCCCAAACGGCCCCGTGGGTGGCACCAACACCTCCCACGGGACCAACGTAACTCATAGGAACTGACCCCGCAGCCGCGGGTCTCCCGGTTTTAGAGTACGACGGTAATTTTCTTATTTCTAGACTTAGGATTAAAAACGTGACGTTAGAGGTTGAAAACTCTAAACAACCCCCGAACGGTCCCGTGGGTGGCACCAACACTTCCCATGGGACCAATGTAACTCGTAGGAACAGACCCCACAGCCGCAGGTCTCCCGGTTTGAGAATACGACGGTAATTTGCATATTTCTAGACTTAGGTTTAAAAACATGGCGTTAGAGGGTGAAAACTCGAAACAGCCCCCGAACGGCCCCGTGGGTGGCACCAACACCTCCCACGGGACCAACGTAACTCGTAGGAACTGACCCCGCAGCCGCGGGTCTCCCGGTTAGAGAGTACGACGGTAATTTGCTTATTTCTAGACTTAGGCTTAAAAACATGACGTTAGAGGGTGAAAACTCGAAACAGCACCCGAACGGCCCCGTGGGTGGCACCAACACCTCCCACGGGACCAACGTATCTCGTAGGAAGTGACCTCGCGGCCGCGGGTCTCCCGGTTTGAGTATACGACGGTAATTTGCGTATTTCTACACTTAAGTAAAACATGGCGTTATAGGGTGAAAACTCGAAACAGCCCCCAAACGGCCCCGTGGGTGACACCATCACCTCCCACGGGACCAACGTAACTCGTAGGAACTGATCTCGCATCCGCGGGTCTCCCGGTTTGAGAGTACGACGCTAATTTGCTTATTTCTAGACTTAGGGTTAACAACATGGCGTTAGAGGGTGAAAACTCGAAACAGCCCCCGAAAATCCCCGTGGGTGGCCCCAACATCTCCCACGGGACCAACGTAACTCGTAGGAACTGACACCGCAGCCGCGGGTTTCCCGGTTTGAGAGTATGACGGTAATTTGCGTATTTCTACACATAAGCAAAACATGACGTTAGAGGGTGAAAACTCGAAACAGCCCCCGAACGGCCCTGTGGGTGGAACCAACACCTCCTACGGTACCAACGTAACTGGTAGGAACTGACCTCGGAGTCGCGGGTCTCCCGGTTTGATAGTACGATGGTAATTTGCGTATTTCTAGACTTGGGCTAAAAAACATGCCGTTAGAGGGTGAAAACTCGAAACGGCCCCCGAACGGCCCTGTGGGTGGTACCAACACCTCCCGCGGGACCAACGTAACTCGTAGGAACTGACCTCGCAGCCGCGGGTCTCCTGATTTGAGAGTACGATGGCAATTTGCTTATTTCTATACTTAGCTTTAAAAACATGACGTTAGAGGGTGAAAACTCGAAACAGCCCCCGAACGGCCTCGTGGGTGGCACCAACACCTCCCACGGGACCAATTTAACTCGTAGGAACTGACCCCGCAGCCGCGGGTCTCCCGGTTAGAGAGTACGACGGTAATTTGCTTATTTCTAGACTTAGGCTTAAAAACATGGCGTTAGAGGGTGAAAACTCGAAACAGCCTCCAAACAGCCCCGTGGGTGGCACCAACACCTCCCACGGGACCAACGTAACTCCTTGGAACTGACCCCGCAGCCGCGGGTCTCCCGATTTTTAGAGTACGACGGTAATTTGCTTATTTCTAGACTTAGGCTTAAAAACATGGCGTTAGAGGGTGAAAACTCGAAACAGCCTCCAAACAGCCCCGTGGGTGGCACCAACACCTCCCACGGGACCAACGTAACTCGTTGGAACTGACCCCGCAGCCGCAGGTCTCCCGATTTAAGAGTACGATGGTAATTTGCTTATTTCTAGACTTAGGGTTAACAACATGGCGTTAGAGGGTGAAAACTCGAAACAGCCCCCGAAAGTCCCCGTGGGTGGCACCAACATCTCCCACGGGACAAACGTAACTTGTAGGAACTGACACCGCAGCCGCGGGTTTCCCGGTTTGTGAGTACGACTGTAATTTGTGTACTTCTACACTTAAGCAAAACAAGACGTTAGAGGGTGAAAACTCGAAACAGCCCCCGAACGGCCCCGTGGGTGGCACCAACACCTCCCACGGGACCAACGTAACTCATAGGAACTGACCCTGCAGTCGCGGGTCTGCCGGTTAGAGAGTACGACGGTAATTTGCTTATTTCTAGACTGGCTTAAAAACATGACGTTAGAGGGTGAAAACTCGAAACAGCCCCCGAACGGCCCCGTGGGTGGCACCAACACCTCCCACGGGACCAACGTAACTCGTAGGAACTGACCTCGCAGCCGCGGGTCTCCCGGTTTGAAAATACGACGGTAATTTGCGTATTTCTGTACATAAGCAAAACATGACGTTAGAGGGTGAAAACTCGAAACAGCCCCAGAACGGCCCCGTGGGTGGCACCAACACCTCCCACGGGACCAACGTAACTCGTAGGAACTGACCCCGCAGCCGCGGGTCTCCCGATTTTTAGAGTACGATGGTAATTTGCTTATTTCTAGACTTAGGCTTAAAAACATGGCGTTAGAGGTTGAAAACTCGAAACAGCCCCCGAACGGCCCCGTGGGTGGCACCAACACCTCCCGTGGGACCAACGTAACTCGTAGGAACTGACCCCGCAGCCGCGGGTCTCCCGATTAGAGAGTACGATGGTAATTTTCTTATTTCTAGACTTAGGCTTAAAAACATGACATTAGAGGGTGAAAACTCGAAACAGCCCCCGAACGGCCCCGTGGGTGGCACCAACACCTCCCACGGGACCAACGTAACTCGTAGGAACTGACCTCGCAGCCGCGAGTCTCCCGATTTGAGTATACGACGGTAATTTGCGTATTTCTACACTTAAGTAAAACATGGCGTTAGAGGGTGAAAACTCGAAACAGCCCCCAAACGGCCCCGTGGGTGGCACCAACACCTCCCACGGGACCAACGTAACTCGTAGGAACTGACCCCGCAGCCGCAGGTCTCCCGATTTTTAGAGTACGACGGTAATTTGCTTATTTCTAGACTTAGGCTTAAAAACATGACGTTAGAGGTTGAAAACTCGAAACAGCCCCCGAACGGCCCCGTGGGTGGCACCAACACTTCCCACGGGACCAATGTAACTCGTAGGAACTGACGCCACAGCCGAGGGTCTCTCGGTTTGAGAATACGACAGTAATTTGAATATTTCTAGAATTAGGTTTAAAAACATGACTTTAGAGGGTGAAAACTCGAAACAGCCCCCGAACGGCCCCGTGGGTGGCACCAACACCTCCCACGGGACGAACGTAACTCGTAGGAACTGACCCCACAGCCGCGGGTCTCTCGGTTAGAGAGTACGACGGTAATTTGCTTATTTCTAGACTTAGGCTTAAAAACATGACGTTAGAGGTTGAAAACTCGAAACAGCCCCCGAACGGCCCCGTGGGTGGCACCAACACTTACCACGGGACCAATGTAACTCGTAGGAACTGACCTCGCAGCCGCGGGTCTCCCGGTTTGAGTATACGACGGTAATTTGCTTATTTCTATACTTAGGCTTAAAAACATGACGTTAGAGGGTGAAAACTCGAAACAGCCCCCGAACGGCCCCGTGGGTGGCACCAACACCTCCCACGGGACCAATGTAACTCGTAGGAACTGACCCCGCAGCCGCGGGTCTCCCGGTTAGAGAGTACGATGGTAATTTGCTTATTTCTAGACTTAGGCTTAAAAACATGGCGTTAGAGGGTGAAAACTCGAAACAGCCCCCAAACGGCCCCGTGGGTGGCACCAACACCTCCCACGGGACCAACGTAACTCGTAGGAACTGACCTCGCAGTCGCGGGTCTCCCGGTTTGATAGTACGATGGTAATTTGCGTATTTTTAGACTTGGGCTAAAAAACATGCCGTTAGAGGGTGAAAACTCGAAACAGCCCCCGAACGGCCCCGTGGGTGGCACCAATACCTCCCACGGGACCAACGCAACTCGTAAGAACTGACCCCGCAGCCGCGGGTCTCCCGATTTTTAGAGTACGATGGTAATTTGTTTATTTCTAGACTTAGGCTTAAACATGACGGCCCCGTGGGTCTCTCGGTTTGAGAATACGACAGTAATTTGCGTATTTCTATACTTAAGCAAAACATGACGTTAGAGGGTGAAAACTCGAAACAGCCCCCGAACGGCCCCGTGGGTGGCCCCAATACCTCCCACGGGACCAACGTAACTCGTAGGAACTGACCTCGCAGCCGCGGGTCTCCCGATTTGAGTATACGATGGTAATTTGCGTATTTCTACACTTAAGTAAAACATGGCGTTAGAGGGTGAAAACTCGAAACAGCCCCCAAACGGCCCCGTGGGTGGCACCAACACCTCCCACGGGACCAACGTAACTCGTAGGAACTGACCCCGCAGCCGCAGGTCTCCTGATTTTTAGAGTACGACGATAATTTGCTTATTTCTAGACTTAGGCTTAAAAACATGACGTTAGAGGTTGAAAACTCGAAACAGCCCCCCAATGGCCCCGTGGGTGGCACCAACACTTCCCACGGGACCAATGTAACTCGTAGGAACTGACCCCACAGCCGCAGGTCTCTCGGTTTGAGAAAACAACAGTAATTTGAATATTTCTAGAATTAGGTTTAAAAACATGACGTTAGAGGGTGAAAACTCGAAACAGCCCCCGAACGGCCCCGTGGGTGGCACCAACACCTCCCACGGGACGAACGTAACTCGTAGGAACTGACCCCGCAGCCGCGGGTCTCCCGGTTAGAGAGTACGACGATAATTTGCTTATTTCTAGACTTAGGCTTAAAAACATGACGTTAGACGGTGAAAACTCGAAACAGCCCCCGAACGGCCCCGTGGGTGGCACCAACACCTCCCACGGGACCAATGTAACTCGTAGGAACTGACCTCGCAGCCGCGGGTCTCCTGGTTTGAGTATACAACGATAATTTGCTTATTTCTAGACTTAGCCTTAAAAACATGACGTTAGAGGGTGAAAACTCGAAATAGCCCCCGAACGGCCCCGTGGGTGGCACCAACACCTCCCACGGGACCAACGTAACTCGTAGGAACAGACCTTGCAGCTGCGGGTCTCCCGGTTTGAGTATACGACGGTAATTTGCATATTTATACACTTAAGCAAAACTTGGCGTTAGAGGGTGAAACTCGAAACAGCCCCCAAACGGCCCCGTGGGTGGCACCAACACCTCCCACGGGACCAACGTAACTCGAAGGAACTGATCACGCAGCCACGGGTCTCCCTATTTAAGAGTACGATGGTAATTTGCTTATTTCTAGACTTAGGGTTAACAACATGGCGTTAGAGGGAGAAAACTCGAAACAGCCCCCGAAAATCCCCGTGTGTGGCACCAACATCTCCCACGGGACAAACATAACTTGTAGGAACTGACACCGCAGCCGCGGGTCTCCCGGTTTGAATATATGACGGTAATTTGCGTATTTCTATACTTAAGCAAAACATGACGTTAGAGGGTGAAAACTCGAAACAGCCCCCGAACGGCACCGTGGGTGGCACTAATACCTCCCACGGGACCAACGTAACTCGTAGGAACTGACCCCGCAGCCGCGGGTCTCCCGATTTTTAGAGTTCGATGGTAATTTGTTTATTTCTAGACTTAGGCTTAAAAACATGACGTTAGAGGTTGAAAACTCGAAACAACCCCCGAACGGCCCTGTGGGTGGCACCAACACTTCCCACGGGACCAATGTAACTCGTAGGAACAGACCCCACAGCCGCGGGTCTCCCGGTTTGAGAATACGACAGTAATTTGCATATTTCTAGAATTAGGTTTAAAAACATGACGTTAGAGGGTGAAAACTCAAAATAGCCGCCGAACGGCCCCGTAGGTGGCACCAACACCTCCCACGGGACCAACGTAACTTGTAGGAACTAACCCCGCATCCGCGGGTCTCCCGGTTAGAGAGTACGACGGTAATTTGCTTATTTCTAGACTTAGGCTTAAAAACATGACGTTAGAGGGTGAAAACTCGAAACAGCCCCCGAACGGCCCCGTGGGTGGCACCAACACCTCCCACGGGACCAACGTAACTCGTAGGAACTGACCCCGCAGCCGCGGGTCTCCCGATTAGAGAGTACGATGGTAATTTTCTTATTTCTAGACTTAGGCTTAAAAACATGACATTAGAGGGTGAAAACTCGAAACAGCCCCCGAACGGCCACGTGGGTGGCACCAATACCTCCCACGGGACCAACGTAACTCGTAGGAACTGACCTCGCAACCGCGGGTCTCCCGGTTTGAGTATACGACGGTAATTTGCGTATTTCTACACTTAAGTAAAACATGGCGTTAGAGGGTGAAAACTCGAAATAGCCCCCGAACGGCCCCGTGGGTGGCACCAACACCTCCCACGGGACCAACGTAACTCGTAGGAACTGACCTCGCAGCCGCGGGTCTCCCGGTTTGAGTATACGACGGTAATTTGCGTATTTCTACACTTAAGTAAAACATGGCGTTAGAGGGTGAAAACTCGAAACAGCCCCCAAACGGCCCCGTGGGTGGCACCAACACCTCCCACGGGACCAACGTAACTCGTAGGAACTGACCCCGCAGCCGCGGGTCTCCCGGTTAGAGAGTACGACGGTAATTTGCTTATTTCTAGACTTAGGCTTAAAAACATGACGTTAGAGGGTGAAAACTCGAAACAGCCCCCGAACGGCCCCGTGGGTGGCACCAACACCTCCCACGGGACCAACGTAACTCGTAGGAACTGACCTCGCAGCCGCGAGTCTCCCGGTTTGAGTATACGACGGTAATTTGCGTATTTCTACACTCAAGTAAAACATGGCGTTAGAGGGTGAAAACTCGAAACAGCCCCCAAACGGCCCCGTGGGTGGCACCAACATCTCCCACGGGACCAACGTAACTCGTAGGAACTGACCCCGCAGCCGCAGGTCTCCCGATTTTTAGAGTACGACGGTAATTTGCGTATTTCTAGACTTAGGCTTAAAAACATGACGTTAGAGGTTGAAAACTCAAAACAGCCCCCGAACGGCCCCGTGGGTGGCACCAACACTTCCCACGGGACCAATGTAACTCGTAGGAACTGACCCCACAGCCGCGGGTCTCTCGGTTTGAGAATACGACAGTAATTTGAATATTTCTAGAATTAGGTTTAAAAACATGACGTTAGAGGGTGAAAACTCGAAACAGCCCCCGAACGGCCCCGTGGGTTGCACCAACACCTCCCACGGGACGAACGTAACTCGTAGGAACTGACCCCGCAGCCGCGGGTCACCCGGTTAGAGAGTACGACGGTAATTTACTTATTTCTAGACTTAGGCTTAAAAACATGACGTTAGAGGGTGAAAACTCGAAACAGCCCCCGAACGGCCCCGTGGGTGGCACCAACACCTCCCACGGGACCAATGTAACTTGTAGGAACTGACCCCGCATCCGCGGGTCTCCCGGTTAGAGAGTACGACGGTAATTTGCTTATTTCTAGACTTAGGCTTAAAAACATGACGTTAGAGGGTGAAAACTCGAAACAGCCCCCGAACGGCCCCGTGGGTGGCACCAACACCTCCCACGGGACCAATGTAACTCGTAGGAACTGACCTCGCAGCCGCGGGTCTCCCGGTTTGAGTATACGACGTTAATTTGCTTATTTCTAGACTTAGGCTTAAAAACATGACGTTAGAGGGTGAAAACTCGAAACAGCCCCCGAACGGCCCCGTGGGTGGCACCAACACCTCCCACGGAACCAACGTAACTCGTAGGAACAGACCTTGCAGCCGCGGGTCTCCCGGTTTGAGTATACGACGGTAATTTGCGTATTTCTACACTTAAGCAAAACTTGGCGTTAGAGGGTGAAACTCGAAACAGCCCCCAAACGGCCCCGTGGGTGGCACCAACACCTCCCACGGGACCAACGTAACTCGTAGGAACTGATCACGCAGCCACGGGTCTCCCTATTTAAGAGTACGATGGTAATTTGCTTATTTATAGACTTAGGGTTAACAACATGGCGTTAGAGGGTGAAAACTCGAAATAGCCCCCGAAAGTCCCCGTGTGTGGCACCAACATCTCCCACGGAACAAACATAACTTGTAGGAACTGACACCGCAGCCGCGGGTCTCCCGGTTTGAATATACGACGGTAATTTGCGTATTTCTATACTTAAGCAAAACATGACGTTAGAGCGTGAAAACTCGAAATAGCCCCCGAACGGCCCCGTGGGTGGCACCAATACCTCCCACGGGACCAACGTAACTCGTAGGAACTGACCCCGCAGCCGCGGTTCTCCCGATTTTTAGAGTACGATGGTAATTTGTTTATTTCTAGACTTAGGCTTAAAAACATGACGTTAGAGGTTGAAAACTCGAAACAACCCCCGAACGGCCCCGTGGGTGGCACCAACACTTCCCACGGGACCAATGTAACTCGTAGGAACTGACCCCACAGCCGCGGGTCTCCCGGTTTGAGAATACGACAGTAATTTGCATATTTCTAGAATTAGGTTTAAAAACATGACGTTAGAGGGTGAAAACTCGAAACAGCCCTCGAACGGCCCCGTGGGTGGCACCAACACCTCCCACGGGACGAACTTAACTCGTAGGAACCGACCCCGCAGCCGCGGGTCTCCCGGTTAGAGAGTACGACGGTAATTTGCTTATTTCTAGACTTAGGCTTAAAAACATGACGTTAGAGGGTGAAAACTCAAAATAGCCCCCGAACGGCCCCGTAGGTGGCACCAACACCTCCCACGGGACCAACGTAACTTGTAGGAACTGACCCCGCATCCGCGGGTCTCCCGGTTAGACAGTACGACGGTAATTTGCTTATTTCTAGACTTAGGCTTAAAAACATGACGTTAGAGGGTGAAAACTCGAAACAGCCCCCGAACGGCCCCGTGGGTGGCACCAACACCTCCCACGGGACCAACGTAACTCGTAGGAACTGACCCCGCAGCCGCGGGTCTCCCGATTAGAGAGTACGATGGTAATTTTCTTATTTCTAGACTTAGGCTTAAAAACATGACATTAGAGGGTGAAAACTGGAAACAGCCCCCGAACGGCCACGTGGGTGGCACCAATACCTCCCACGGGACCAACGTAACTCGTAGGAACTGACCTCGCAGCCGCGGGTCTCCCGGTTTGAGTATACGACGGTAATTTGCGTATTTCTACACTTAAGTAAAACATGGCGTTAGAGGGTGAAAACTCGAAATAGCCCCCGAACGGCCCCGTAGGTGGCACCAACACCTCCCACGGGACCAACGTAATTCGTAGGAACTGACCTCATAGCCGCGGGTCTCCCGGTTTGAGTATACGACGGTAATTTGCGTATTTCTACACTTAAGTAAAACATGGCGTTGGAGGGTGAAAACTCGAAACAGCCCCCAAACGGCCCCGTGGGTGGCACCAACACCTCCCACGGGGCCAACGTAACTCGTAGGAACTGACCCCGCAGCCGCGGGTCTCCCGGTTAGAGAGTACGACGGTAATTTGCTTATTTCTAGACTTAGGCTTAAAAACATGACGTTAGAGGGTGAAAACTCGAAACAGCCCCCGAACGGCCCCGTGGGTGGCACCAACACCTCCCACGGGACCAACGTAACTCGTAGGAACTGACCTCGCAGCCGCGAGTCTCCCGGTTTGAGTATACGACGGTAATTTGCGTATTTCTACACTCAAGTAAAACATGGCGTTAGAGGGTGAAAACTCGAAACAGCCCCCAAACGGCCCCGTGGGTGGCACCAACACCTCCCACGGGACCAACGTAACTCGTAGGAACTGACCCCGCAGCCGCAGGTCTCCCGATTTTTAGAGTACGATGGTAATTTGCTTATTTCTAGACTTAGGCTTAAAAACATGACGTTAGAGGTTGAAAACTCAAAACAGCCCCCGAACGGCCCCGTGGGTGGCACCAACACTTCCCACGGGACCAATGTAACTCGTAGGAACTGACCCCACAGCCGCGGGTCTCTCGGTTTGAGAATACGACAGTAATTTGAATATTTCTAGAATTAGGTTTAAAAACATGACGTTAGAGGGTGAAAACTCGAAACAGCCCCCGAACGGCCCCGTGGGTTGCACCAACACCTCCCACGGGACGAACGTAACTCGTAGGAACTGACCCCGCAGCCGCGGGTCACCCGGTTAGAGAGTACGACGGTAATTTACTTATTTCTAGACTTAGGCTTAAAAACATGACGTTAGAGGGTGAAAACTCGAAACAGCCCCCGAACGGCCCCGTGGGTGGCACCAACACCTCCCACGGGACCAACGTAACTCGTAGGAACTGACCTCGTAGCCGCGGGTCTCCCGGTTTGAGTATACGACGGTAATTTGCGTATTTCTACACTTAAGTAAAACATGGCGTTATAGGGTGAAAACTCGAAACAGCCCCCAAACGGCCCCGTGGGTGACACCATCACCTCCCACGGGACCAACGTAACTCGTAGGAACTGATCTCGCATCCGCGGGTCTCCCGGTTTGAGAGTACGATGGTAATTTGCTTATTTCTAGACTTAGGGTTAACAACATGGCGTTAGAGGGTGAAAACTCGAAACAGCCCCCGAAAGTCCCCGTGGGTGGCACCAACATCTCCCACGGGACCAACGTAACTCGTAGGAACTGACACCGCAGCCGCGGGTTTCCCGGTTTGAGAGTATGACGATAATTTGCGTATTTCTACACATAAGCAAAACATGACGTTAGAGGGTGAAAACTCGAAACAGCCCCCGAACGGCCCTATGGGTGGCACCAACACCTCCCACGGGACCAACGTAACTCGTAGGAACTGACCTCGCAGTCGCGGGTCTCCCGGTTTGATAGTACGATGGTAATTTGTGTATTTCTAGACTTGGGCTAAAAAACATGCCGTTAGAGGGTGAAAACTCGAAACGGCCCCCGAACGGCCCCGTGGGTGGTACCAATACCTCCCGCGGGACCAACGTAACTCGTAGGAACTGACCTCGCAGCCGCGGGTCTCCTGGTTTGAGAGTACGATGGCAATTTGCTTATTTCTATACTTAGGTTTAAAAACATGACGTTAGAGGGTGAAAACTCGAAACAGCCCCCGAACGGCCCCGTGGGTGGCACCAACACCTCCCACGGGACCAATGTAACTCGTAGGAACTGACCCCACAGCCGCGGGTCTCCCGGTTAGAGAGTACGACGGTAATTTGCTTATTTCTAGACTTAGGCTTAAAAACACGGCGTTAGAGGGTGAAAACTCGAAACAGCTCCCAAACGGCCCCGTGGGTGGCACCAACACCTCCCACGGGACCAACGTAACTCATAGGAACTGACCCCGCAGCCGCGGGTCTCCCGGTTTTAGAGTACGACGGTAATTTTCTTATTTCTAGACTTAGGATTAAAAACGTGACGTTAGAGGTTGAAAACTCTAAACAACCCCCGAACGGTCCCGTGGGTGGCACCAACACTTCCCATGGGACCAATGTAACTCGTAGGAACAGACCCCACAGCCGCAGGTCTCCCGGTTTGAGAATACGACGGTAATTTGCATATTTCTAGACTTAGGTTTAAAAACATGGCGTTAGAGGGTGAAAACTCGAAACAGCCCCCGAACGGCCCCGTGGGTGGCACCAACACCTCCCACGGGACCAACGTAACTCGTAGGAACTGACCCCGCAGCCGCGGGTCTCCCGGTTAGAGAGTACGACGGTAATTTGCTTATTTCTAGACTTAGGCTTAAAAACATGACGTTAGAGGGTGAAAACTCGAAACAGCACCCGAACGGCCCCGTGGGTGGCACCAACACCTCCCACGGGACCAACGTATCTCGTAGGAAGTGACCTCGCGGCCGCGGGTCTCCCGGTTTGAGTATACGACGGTAATTTGCGTATTTCTACACTTAAGTAAAACATGGCGTTATAGGGTGAAAACTCGAAACAGCCCCCAAACGGCCCCGTGGGTGACACCATCACCTCCCACGGGACCAACGTAACTCGTAGGAACTGATCTCGCATCCGCGGGTCTCCCGGTTTGAGAGTACGACGCTAATTTGCTTATTTCTAGACTTAGGGTTAACAACATGGCGTTAGAGGGTGAAAACTCGAAACAGCCCCCGAAAATCCCCGTGGGTGGCCCCAACATCTCCCACGGGACCAACGTAACTCGTAGGAACTGACACCGCAGCCGCGGGTTTCCCGGTTTGAGAGTATGACGGTAATTTGCGTATTTCTACACATAAGCAAAACATGACGTTAGAGGGTGAAAACTCGAAACAGCCCCCGAACGGCCCTGTGGGTGGAACCAACACCTCCTACGGTACCAACGTAACTGGTAGGAACTGACCTCGGAGTCGCGGGTCTCCCGGTTTGATAGTACGATGGTAATTTGCGTATTTCTAGACTTGGGCTAAAAAACATGCCGTTAGAGGGTGAAAACTCGAAACGGCCCCCGAACGGCCCTGTGGGTGGTACCAACACCTCCCGCGGGACCAACGTAACTCGTAGGAACTGACCTCGCAGCCGCGGGTCTCCTGGTTTGAGAGTACGATGGCAATTTGCTTATTTCTATACTTAGCTTTAAAAACATGACGTTAGAGGGTGAAAACTCGAAACAGCCCCCGAACGGCCTCGTGGGTGGCACCAACACCTCCCACGGGACCAATGTAACTCGTAGGAACTGACCCCGCAGCCGCGGGTCTCCCGGTTAGAGAGTACGACGGTAATTTGCTTATTTCTAGACTTAGGCTTAAAAACATGGCGTTAGAGGGTGAAAACTCGAAACAGCCTCCAAACAGCCCCGTGGGTGGCACCAACACCTCCCACGGGACCAACGTAACTCCTTGGAACTGACCCCGCAGCCGCGGGTCTCCCGATTTTTAGAGTACGACGGTAATTTGCTTATTTCTAGACTTAGGCTTAAAAACATGGCGTTAGAGGGTGAAAACTCGAAACAGCCTCCAAACAGCCCCGTGGGTGGCACCAACACCTCCCACGGGACCAACGTAACTCGTTGGAACTGACCCCGCAGCCGCAGGTCTCCCGATTTAAGAGTACGATGGTAATTTGCTTATTTCTAGACTTAGGGTTAACAACATGGCGTTAGAGGGTGAAAACTCGAAACAGCCCCCGAAAGTCCCCGTGGGTGGCACCAACATCTCCCACGGGACAAACGTAACTTGTAGGAACTGACACCGCAGCCGCGGGTTTCCCGGTTTGTGAGTACGACTGTAATTTGTGTACTTCTACACTTAAGCAAAACAAGACGTTAGAGGGTGAAAACTCGAAACAGCCCCCGAACGGCCCCGTGGGTGGCACCAACACCTCCCACGGGACCAACGTAACTCATAGGAACTGACCCTGCAGTCGCGGGTCTGCCGGTTAGAGAGTACGACGGTAATTTGCTTATTTCTAGACTGGCTTAAAAACATGACGTTAGAGGGTGAAAACTCGAAACAGCCCCCGAACGGCCCCGTGGGTGGCACCAACACCTCCCACGGGACCAACGTAACTCGTAGGAACTGACCTCGCAGCCGCGGGTCTCCCGGTTTGAAAATACGACGGTAATTTGCGTATTTCTGTACATAAGCAAAACATGACGTTAGAGGGTGAAAACTCGAAACAGCCCCAGAACGGCCCCGTGGGTGGCACCAACACCTCCCACGGGACCAACGTAACTCGTAGGAACTGACCCCGCAGCCGCGGGTCTCCCGATTTTTAGAGTACGATGGTAATTTGCTTATTTCTAGACTTAGGCTTAAAAACATGGCGTTAGAGGTTGAAAACTCGAAACAGCCCCCGAACGGCCCCGTGGGTGGCACCAACACCTCCCGTGGGACCAACGTAACTCGTAGGAACTGACCCCGCAGCCGCGGGTCTCCCGATTAGAGAGTACGATGGTAATTTTCTTATTTCTAGACTTAGGCTTAAAAACATGACATTAGAGGGTGAAAACTCGAAACAGCCCCCGAACGGCCCCGTGGGTGGCACCAACACCTCCCACGGGACCAACGTAACTCGTAGGAACTGACCTCGCAGCCGCGAGTCTCCCGATTTGAGTATACGACGGTAATTTGCGTATTTCTACACTTAAGTAAAACATGGCGTTAGAGGGTGAAAACTCGAAACAGCCCCCAAACGGCCCCGTGGGTGGCACCAACACCTCCCACGGGACCAACGTAACTCGTAGGAACTGACCCCGCAGCCGCAGGTCTCCCGATTTTTAGAGTACGACGGTAATTTGCTTATTTCTAGACTTAGGCTTAAAAACATGACGTTAGAGGTTGAAAACTCGAAACAGCCCCCGAACGGCCCCGTGGGTGGCACCAACACTTCCCACGGGACCAATGTAACTCGTAGGAACTGACGCCACAGCCGAGGGTCTCTCGGTTTGAGAATACGACAGTAATTTGAATATTTCTAGAATTAGGTTTAAAAACATGACTTTAGAGGGTGAAAACTCGAAACAGCCCCCGAACGGCCCCGTGGGTGGCACCAACACCTCCCACGGGACGAACGTAACTCGTAGGAACTGACCCCACAGCCGCGGGTCTCTCGGTTAGAGAGTACGACGGTAATTTGCTTATTTCTAGACTTAGGCTTAAAAACATGACGTTAGAGGTTGAAAACTCGAAACAGCCCCCGAACGGCCCCGTGGGTGGCACCAACACTTACCACGGGACCAATGTAACTCGTAGGAACTGACCTCGCAGCCGCGGGTCTCCCGGTTTGAGTATACGACGGTAATTTGCTTATTTCTATACTTAGGCTTAAAAACATGACGTTAGAGGGTGAAAACTCGAAACAGCCCCCGAACGGCCCCGTGGGTGGCACCAACACCTCCCACGGGACCAATGTAACTCGTAGGAACTGACCCCGCAGCCGCGGGTCTCCCGGTTAGAGAGTACGATGGTAATTTGCTTATTTCTAGACTTAGGCTTAAAAACATGGCGTTAGAGGGTGAAAACTCGAAACAGCCCCCAAACGGCCCCGTGGGTGGCACCAACACCTCCCACGGGACCAACGTAACTCGTAGGAACTGACCTCGCAGTCGCGGGTCTCCCGGTTTGATAGTACGATGGTAATTTGCGTATTTTTAGACTTGGGCTAAAAAACATGCCGTTAGAGGGTGAAAACTCGAAACAGCCCCCGAACGGCCCCGTGGGTGGCACCAATACCTCCCACGGGACCAACGCAACTCGTAAGAACTGACCCCGCAGCCGCGGGTCTCCCGATTTTTAGAGTACGATGGTAATTTGTTTATTTCTAGACTTAGGCTTAAACATGACGGCCCCGTGGGTCTCTCGGTTTGAGAATACGACAGTAATTTGCGTATTTCTATACTTAAGCAAAACATGACGTTAGAGGGTGAAAACTCGAAACAGCCCCCGAACGGCCCCGTGGGTGGCCCCAATACCTCCCACGGGACCAACGTAACTCGTAGGAACTGACCTCGCAGCCGCGGGTCTCCCGATTTGAGTATACGATGGTAATTTGCGTATTTCTACACTTAAGTAAAACATGGCGTTAGAGGGTGAAAACTCGAAACAGCCCCCAAACGGCCCCGTGGGTGGCACCAACACCTCCCACGGGACCAACGTAACTCGTAGGAACTGACCCCACAGCCGCAGGTCTCCTGATTTTTAGAGTACGACGATAATTTGCTTATTTCTAGACTTAGGCTTAAAAACATGACGTTAGAGGTTGAAAACTCGAAACAGCCCCCCAATGGCCCCGTGGGTGGCACCAACACTTCCCACGGGACCAATGTAACTCGTAGGAACTGACCCCACAGCCGCAGGTCTCTCGGTTTGAGAAAACAACAGTAATTTGAATATTTCTAGAATTAGGTTTAAAAACATGACGTTAGAGGGTGAAAACTCGAAACAGCCCCCGAACGGCCCCGTGGGTGGCACCAACACCTCCCACGGGACGAACGTAACTCGTAGGAACTGACCCCGCAGCCGCGGGTCTCCCGGTTAGAGAGTACGACGATAATTTGCTTATTTCTAGACTTAGGCTTAAAAACATGACGTTAGACGGTGAAAACTCGAAACAGCCCCCGAACGGCCCCGTGGGTGGCACCAACACCTCCCACGGGACCAATGTAACTCGTAGGAACTGACCTCGCAGCCGCGGGTCTCCTGGTTTGAGTATACAACGATAATTTGCTTATTTCTAGACTTAGCCTTAAAAACATGACGTTAGAGGGTGAAAACTCGAAATAGCCCCCGAACGGCCCCGTGGGTGGCACCAACACCTCCCACGGGACCAACGTAACTCGTAGGAACAGACCTTGCAGCTGCGGGTCTCCCGGTTTGAGTATACGACGGTAATTTGCATATTTATACACTTAAGCAAAACTTGGCGTTAGAGGGTGAAACTCGAAACAGCCCCCAAACGGCCCCGTGGGTGGCACCAACACCTCCCACGGGACCAACGTAACTCGAAGGAACTGATCACGCAGCCACGGGTCTCCCTATTTAAGAGTACGATGGTAATTTGCTTATTTCTAGACTTAGGGTTAACAACATGGCGTTAGAGGGAGAAAACTCGAAACAGCCCCCGAAAATCCCCGTGTGTGGCACCAACATCTCCCACGGGACAAACATAACTTGTAGGAACTGACACCGCAGCCGCGGGTCTCCCGGTTTGAATATATGACGGTAATTTGCGTATTTCTATACTTAAGCAAAACATGACGTTAGAGGGTGAAAACTCGAAACAGCCCCCGAACGGCACCGTGGGTGGCACTAATACCTCCCACGGGACCAACGTAACTCGTAGGAACTGACCCCGCAGCCGCGGGTCTCCCGATTTTTAGAGTTCGATGGTAATTTGTTTATTTCTAGACTTAGGCTTAAAAACATGACGTTAGAGGTTGAAAACTCGAAACAACCCCCGAACGGCCCTGTGGGTGGCACCAACACTTCCCACGGGACCAATGTAACTCGTAGGAACAGACCCCACAGCCGCGGGTCTCCCGGTTTGAGAATACGACAGTAATTTGCATATTTCTAGAATTAGGTTTAAAAACATGACGTTAGAGGGTGAAAACTCAAAATAGCCGCCGAACGGCCCCGTAGGTGGCACCAACACCTCCCACGGGACCAACGTAACTTGTAGGAACTCACCCCGCATCCGCGGGTCTCCCGGTTAGAGAGTACGACGGTAATTTGCTTATTTCTAGACTTAGGCTTAAAAACATGACGTTAGAGGGTGAAAACTCGAAACAGCCCCCGAACGGCCCCGTGGGTGGCACCAACACCTCCCACGGGACCAACGTAACTCGTAGGAACTGACCCCGCAGCCGCGGGTCTCCCGATTAGAGAGTACGATGGTAATTTTCTTATTTCTAGACTTAGGCTTAAAAACATGACATTAGAGGGTGAAAACTCGAAACAGCCCCCGAACGGCCACGTGGGTGGCACCAATACCTCCCACGGGACCAACGTAACTCGTAGGAACTGACCTCGCAACCGCGGGTCTCCCGGTTTGAGTATACGACGGTAATTTGCGTATTTCTACACTTAAGTAAAACATGGCGTTAGAGGGTGAAAACTCGAAATAGCCCCCGAACGGCCCCGTGGGTGGCACCAACACCTCCCACGGGACCAACGTAACTCGTAGGAACTGACCTCGCAGCCGCGGGTCTCCCGGTTTGAGTATACGACGGTAATTTGCGTATTTCTACACTTAAGTAAAACATGGCGTTAGAGGGTGAAAACTCGAAACAGCCCCCAAACGGCCCCGTGGGTGGCACCAACACCTCCCACGGGACCAACGTAACTCGTAGGAACTGACCCCGCAGCCGCGGGTCTCCCGGTTAGAGAGTACGACGGTAATTTGCTTATTTCTAGACTTAGGCTTAAAAACATGACGTTAGAGGGTGAAAACTCGAAACAGCCCCCGAACGGCCCCGTGGGTGGCACCAACACCTCCCACGGGACCAACGTAACTCGTAGGAACTGACCTCGCAGCCGCGAGTCTCCCGGTTTGAGTATACGACGGTAATTTGCGTATTTCTACACTCAAGTAAAACATGGCGTTAGAGGGTGAAAACTCGAAACAGCCCCCAAACGGCCCCGTGGGTGGCACCAACATCTCCCACGGGACCAACGTAACTCGTAGGAACTGACCCCGCAGCCGCAGGTCTCCCGATTTTTAGAGTACGACGGTAATTTGCGTATTTCTAGACTTAGGCTTAAAAACATGACGTTAGAGGTTGAAAACTCAAAACAGCCCCCGAACGGCCCCGTGGGTGGCACCAACACTTCCCACGGGACCAATGTAACTCGTAGGAACTGACCCCACAGCCGCGGGTCTCTCGGTTTGAGAATACGACAGTAATTTGAATATTTCTAGAATTAGGTTTAAAAACATGACGTTAGAGGGTGAAAACTCGAAACAGCCCCCGAACGGCCCCGTGGGTTGCACCAACACCTCCCACGGGACGAACGTAACTCGTAGGAACTGACCCCGCAGCCGCGGGTCACCCGGTTAGAGAGTACGACGGTAATTTACTTATTTCTAGACTTAGGCTTAAAAACATGACGTTAGAGGGTGAAAACTCGAAACAGCCCCCGAACGGCCCCGTGGGTGGCACCAACACCTCCCACGGGACCAATGTAACTTGTAGGAACTGACCCCGCATCCGCGGGTCTCCCGGTTAGAGAGTACGACGGTAATTTGCTTATTTCTAGACTTAGGCTTAAAAACATGACGTTAGAGGGTGAAAACTCGAAACAGCCCCCGAACGGCCCCGTGGGTGGCACCAACACCTCCCACGGGACCAATGTAACTCGTAGGAACTGACCTCGCAGCCGCGGGTCTCCCGGTTTGAGTATACGACGTTAATTTGCTTATTTCTAGACTTAGGCTTAAAAACATGACGTTAGAGGGTGAAAACTCGAAACAGCCCCCGAACGGCCCCGTGGGTGGCACCAACACCTCCCACGGAACCAACGTAACTCGTAGGAACAGACCTTGCAGCCGCGGGTCTCCCGGTTTGAGTATACGACGGTAATTTGCGTATTTCTACACTTAAGCAAAACTTGGCGTTAGAGGGTGAAACTCGAAACAGCCCCCAAACGGCCCCGTGGGTGGCACCAACACCTCCCACGGGACCAACGTAACTCGTAGGAACTGATCACGCAGCCACGGGTCTCCCTATTTAAGAGTACGATGGTAATTTGCTTATTTATAGACTTAGGGTTAACAACATGGCGTTAGAGGGTGAAAACTCGAAATAGCCCCCGAAAGTCCCCGTGTGTGGCACCAACATCTCCCACGGAACAAACATAACTTGTAGGAACTGACACCGCAGCCGCGGGTCTCCCGGTTTGAATATACGACGGTAATTTGCGTATTTCTATACTTAAGCAAAACATGACGTTAGAGCGTGAAAACTCGAAATAGCCCCCGAACGGCCCCGTGGGTGGCACCAATACCTCCCACGGGACCAACGTAACTCGTAGGAACTGACCCCGCAGCCGCGGTTCTCCCGATTTTTAGAGTACGATGGTAATTTGTTTATTTCTAGACTTAGGCTTAAAAACATGACGTTAGAGGTTGAAAACTCGAAACAACCCCCGAACGGCCCCGTGGGTGGCACCAACACTTCCCACGGGACCAATGTAACTCGTAGGAACTGACCCCACAGCCGCGGGTCTCCCGGTTTGAGAATACGACAGTAATTTGCATATTTCTAGAATTAGGTTTAAAAACATGACGTTAGAGGGTGAAAACTCGAAACAGCCCTCGAACGGCCCCGTGGGTGGCACCAACACCTCCCACGGGACGAACTTAACTCGTAGGAACCGACCCCGCAGCCGCGGGTCTCCCGGTTAGAGAGTACGACGGTAATTTGCTTATTTCTAGACTTAGGCTTAAAAACATGACGTTAGAGGGTGAAAACTCAAAATAGCCCCCGAACGGCCCCGTAGGTGGCACCAACACCTCCCACGGGACCAACGTAACTTGTAGGAACTGACCCCGCATCCGCGGGTCTCCCGGTTAGACAGTACGACGGTAATTTGCTTATTTCTAGACTTAGGCTTAAAAACATGACGTTAGAGGGTGAAAACTCGAAACAGCCCCCGAACGGCCCCGTGGGTGGCACCAACACCTCCCACGGGACCAACGTAACTCGTAGGAACTGACCCCGCAGCCGCGGGTCTCCCGATTAGAGAGTACGATGGTAATTTTCTTATTTCTAGACTTAGGCTTAAAAACATGACATTAGAGGGTGAAAACTGGAAACAGCCCCCGAACGGCCACGTGGGTGGCACCAATACCTCCCACGGGACCAACGTAACTCGTAGGAACTGACCTCGCAGCCGCGGGTCTCCCGGTTTGAGTATACGACGGTAATTTGCGTATTTCTACACTTAAGTAAAACATGGCGTTAGAGGGTGAAAACTCGAAATAGCCCCCGAACGGCCCCGTAGGTGGCACCAACACCTCCCACGGGACCAACGTAATTCGTAGGAACTGACCTCATAGCCGCGGGTCTCCCGGTTTGAGTATACGACGGTAATTTGCGTATTTCTACACTTAAGTAAAACATGGCGTTGGAGGGTGAAAACTCGAAACAGCCCCCAAACGGCCCCGTGGGTGGCACCAACACCTCCCACGGGGCCAACGTAACTCGTAGGAACTGACCCCGCAGCCGCGGGTCTCCCGGTTAGAGAGTACGACGGTAATTTGCTTATTTCTAGACTTAGGCTTAAAAACATGACGTTAGAGGGTGAAAACTCGAAACAGCCCCCGAACGGCCCCGTGGGTGGCACCAACACCTCCCACGGGACCAACGTAACTCGTAGGAACTGACCTCGCAGCCGCGAGTCTCCCGGTTTGAGTATACGACGGTAATTTGCGTATTTCTACACTCAAGTAAAACATGGCGTTAGAGGGTGAAAACTCGAAACAGCCCCCAAACGGCCCCGTGGGTGGCACCAACACCTCCCACGGGACCAACGTAACTCGTAGGAACTGACCCCGCAGCCGCAGGTCTCCCGATTTTTAGAGTACGATGGTAATTTGCTTATTTCTAGACTTAGGCTTAAAAACATGACGTTAGAGGTTGAAAACTCAAAACAGCCCCCGAACGGCCCCGTGGGTGGCACCAACACTTCCCACGGGACCAATGTAACTCGTAGGAACTGACCCCACAGCCGCGGGTCTCTCGGTTTGAGAATACGACAGTAATTTGAATATTTCTAGAATTAGGTTTAAAAACATGACGTTAGAGGGTGAAAACTCGAAACAGCCCCCGAACGGCCCCGTGGGTGGCACCAACACCTCCCACGGGACGAACATAACTCGTAGGAACTGACCCCGCAGCCGCGGGTCACCCGGTTAGAGAGTACGATGGTAATTTACTTATTTCTAGACTTAGGCTTAAAAACATGACGTTAGAGGGTGAAAACTCGAAACAGCCCCCGAACGGCCCCGTGGGTGGCACCAACACCTCCCACGGGACCAATGTAACTTATAGGAACTGACCCCGCATCCGCGGGTCTCCCGGTTAGAGAGTACGACGGTAATTTGCTTATTCCTAGACTTAGGCTTAAAAACATGACGTTAGAGGGTGAAAACTCGAAACAGCCCCGAAAGGCCCCGTGGGTGGCACCAACACCTCCCACGGGACCAACATAACTCGTAGGAACAGACCTTGCAGCCGCGGGTCTCCCGGTTTGAGTATACAACGGTAATTTGAGTATTTCTACACTTAAGCAAAACTTGGCGTTAGAGGGTGAAACTCGAAACACCCCCCAAACGGCCCCCTGGGTGGCACCAACACCTCCCACGGGACCAACGTAACTCGTAGGAACTGATCTCGCAGCCACGGGTCTCCCGATTTAAGAGTACGATGGTAATTTGCTTATTTCTAGACTTAGGGTTAACAACATGGCGTTAGAGGGTGAAAACTCGAAACAGCCCCCGAAAGTCCCCGTGGGTGGCACCAACATCTCCCACGGGACAAACATAACTTGTAGGAACTGACACCGCCGCCGCGGGATTCCCGGTTTGAGAGTACGACGGTAATTTGCGTATTTCTACACTTAAGAGAAACATGAGGTTAGAGGGTGAAAACTCGAAACAGCCCTCGAACGGCCCTGTGGGTGGCACCAACACCTCCCACGGGGCCAACGTAACTCGTAGGAACTGACCTCGCAGTCGCGGGTCTCCCGGTTTGATAGTACGATGGTAATTTGCGTATTTTTAGACTTGGGCTAAAAAACATGCCGTTAGAGGGTGAAAACTCGAAACGGCTCCCGAACGGCCCCGTGGGTGGTACCAACACCTCCCACGGGACCAACGTAACTCGTAGGAACTGAACTCGCAGCCGCGGGTCTCCCGATTTGAATATACGACAGTAATTTGCGTATTTCTATACTTAAGCAAAACATGACGTTAGAGGGTGAAAACTCGAAACAGCCCCCGAACGGCCCCGTGGGTGGCACCAACACCTCCCACGGGACCAACGTAACTCGTAGGAACTGACCCCGCAGCCGCGGGTCTCCCAATTTTTAGAGTACGACGGCAATTTGCTTATTTCTAGACTTAGGCTTAAAAACATGACGTTAGAGGTTAAAAACTCGAAACAACCCCCGAACGGCCCCGTGGGTGGCACCAATACCTCCCACGGGACCAACGTAACTCGTAGGAACTGACCCCGCAGCCGCGGGTCTCCCGATTTTTAGAGTACGATGGTAATTTGTTTATTTCTTGACTTAGGCTTAAAAACATGACGTTAGAGGTTGAAAACTCGAAACAACCCCCGAACGGCCCCGTGGGTGGCACCAACACTTCCCACGGGACCAATGTAACTCGTAGGAACTGACCTCACAGCCGCGGGTCTCCCGGTTTGAGAATACGATAGTAATTTGCATATTTCTAGAATTAGGTTTAAAAACATGACGTTAGAGGGTGAAAACTCGAAACAGCCCCCGAACGGCCCCGTGGGTGGCACCAACACCTCCCACGGGACGAACGTAACTCGTAGGAACTGACCCCGCAGCCGCGGGTCTCCCGGTTAGAGAGTACGACGGTAATTTGCTTATTTCTAGACTTAGGCTTAAAAACATGACGTTAGAGGGTGAAAACTAAAAACAGCCCCCGAACGGCCCCGTAGGTGGCACCAACACCTCCCACGGGACCAACGTAACTTGTAGGAACTGACCCCGCATCCGCGGGTCTCCCGGTTAGAGAGTACGACGGTAATTTGCTTATTTCTAGACTTAGGCTTAAAAACATGACGTTAGAGGGTGAAAACTCGAAACAGCCCCCGAACGGCCCCGTGGGTGGCACCAATACCTCCCACGGGACCAACGTAACTCGTAGGAACTGACCTCGCAGCCGCGGGTCTCCCGGTTTGAGTATACGACGGTAATTTGCGTATTTCTACACTTAAGTAAAACATGGCGTTAGAGGGTGAAAACTCGAAATAGCCCCCGAACGGCCCCGTGGGTGGCACCAATACCTCCCACGGGACCAACGTAACTCGTAGGAACTGACCTCGCAGCCGCGGGTCTCCCGGTTTGAGTATACGACGGTAATTTGCGTATTTCTACACTTAAGTAAAACATGGCGTTAGAGGGTGAAAACTCGAAATAGCCCCCGAACGGCCCCGTGGGTGGCACCAACACTTCCCACGGGACCAATGTAACTCGTAGGAACTGACCCCACAGCCGCGGGTCCCCCGGTTTGAGAATACGACAGTAATTTGCATATTTTTAGAATTAGGTTTAAAAACATGACGTTAGAGGGTGAAAACTCGAAACAGCCCCCGAACGGCCCCGTGGGTGGCACCAACACCTCCCACGGGACCAACGTAACTCGTAGGAACTGACCCCGCAGCCGCGGGTCTCCCGATTAGAGAGTACGACGGTAATTTGCTTATTTCTAGACTTAGGCTTAAAAACATGACGTTAGAGGGTGAAAACTCGAAACAGCCCCCGAACGGCCCCGTGGGTGGCACCAACACCTCCCACGGGACCAACGTAACTCGTAGGAACTGACCTCGCAGCCGCGAGTCTCCCGGTTTGAGTATACGACGGTAATTTGCGTATTTCTACACTCAAGTAAAACATGGCGTTAGAGGGTGAAAACTCGAAACAGCCCCCAAACGGCCCCGTGGGTGGCACCAACACCTCCCACGGGACCAACGTAACTCGTAGGAACTGACCCCGCAGCCGCAGGTCTCCCGATTTTTAGAGTACGACGGTAATTTGCTTATTTCTAGACTTAGGCTTAAAAACATGACGTTAGAGGTTGAAAACTCAAAACAGCCCCCGAACGGCCCCGTGGGTGGCACCAACACTTCCCACGGGACCAATGTAACTCGTAGGAACTGACCCCACAGCCGCGGGTCTCTCGGTTTGAGAATACGACAGTAATTTGAATATTTCTAGAATTAGGTTTAAAAACATGACGTTAGAGGGTGAAAACTCGAAACAGCCCCCGAACGGCCCCGTGGGTGGCACCAACACCTCCCACGGGACGAACATAACTCGTAGGAACTGACCCCGCAGCCGCGGGTCACCCGGTTAGAGAGTACGATGGTAATTTACTTATTTCTAGACTTAGGCTTAAAAACATGACGTTAGAGGGTGAAAACTCGAAACAGCCCCCGAACGGCCCCGTGGGTGGCACCAACACCTCCCACGGGACCAATGTAACTTGTAGGAACTGACCCCGCATCCGCGGGTCTCCCGGTTAGAGAGTACGACGGTAATTTGCTTATTCCTAGACTTAGGCTTAAAAACATGACGTTAGAGGGTGAAAACTCGAAACAGCCCCGAAAGGCCCCGTGGGTGGCACCAACACCTCCCACGGGACCAACATAACTCGTAGGAACAGACCTTGCAGCCGCGGGTCTCCCGGTTTGAGTATACAACGGTAATTTGAGTATTTCTACACTTAAGCAAAACTTGGCGTTAGAGGGTGAAACTCGAAACACCCCCCAAACGGCCCCCTGGGTGGCACCAACACCTCCCACGGGACCAACGTAACTCGTAGGAACTGATCTCGCAGCCACGGGTCTCCCGATTTAAGAGTACGATGGTAATTTGCTTATTTCTAGACTTAGGGTTAACAACATGGCGTTAGAGGGTGAAAACTCGAAACAGCCCCCGAAAGTCCCCGTGGGTGGCACCAACATCTCCCACGGGACAAACATAACTTGTAGGAACTGACACCGCCGCCGCGGGATTCCCGGTTTGAGAGTACGACGGTAATTTGCGTATTTCTACACTTAAGAGAAACATGAGGTTAGAGGGTGAAAACTCGAAACAGCCCTCGAACGGCCCTGTGGGTGGCACCAACACCTCCCACGGGGCCAACGTAACTCGTAGGAACTGACCTCGCAGTCGCGGGTCTCCCGGTTTGATAGTACGATGGTAATTTGCGTATTTTTAGACTTGGGCTAAAAAACATGCCGTTAGAGGGTGAAAACTCGAAACGGCTCCCGAACGGCCCCGTGGGTGGTACCAACACCTCCCACGGGACCAACGTAACTCGTAGGAACTGACCTCGCAGCCGCGGGTCTCCCGATTTGAATATACGACAGTAATTTGCGTATTTCTATACTTAAGCAAAACATGACGTTAGAGGGTGAAAACTCGAAACAGCCCCCGAACGGCCCCGTGGGTGGCACCAACACCTCCCACGGGACCAACGTAACTCGTAGGAACTGACCCCGCAGCCGCGGGTCTCCCAATTTTTAGAGTACGACGACAATTTGCTTATTTCTAGACTTAGGCTTAAAAACATGACGTTAGAGGTTAAAAACTCGAAACAGCCCCCGAACGGCCCCGTGGGTGGCACCAATACCTCCCACGGGACCAACGTAACTCGTAGGAACTGACCCCGCAGCCGCGGGTCTCCCGATTTTTAGAGTACGATGGTAATTTGTTTATTTCTTGACTTAGGCTTAAAAACATGACGTTAGAGGTTGAAAACTCGAAACAACCCCCGAACGGCCCCGTGGGTGGCACCAACACTTCCCACGGGACCAATGTATCTCGTAGGAACTGACCTCACAGCCGCGGGTCTCCCGGTTTGAGAATACGACAGTAATTTGCATATTTCTAGAATTAGGTTTAAAAACATGACGTTAGAGGGTGAAAACTCGAAACAGCCCCCGAACGGCCCCGTGGGTGGCACCAACACCTCCCACGGGACGAACGTAACTCGTAGGAACTGACCCCGCAGCCGCGGGTCTCCCGGTTAGAGAGTACGACGGTAATTTGCTTATTTCTAGACTTAGGCTTAAAAACATGACGTTAGAGGGTGAAAACTCAAAACAGCCCCCGAACGGCCCCGTAGGTGGCACCAACACCTCCCACGGGACCAACGTAACTTGTAGGAACTGACCCCGCATCCGCGGGTCTCCCGGTTAGAGAGTACGACGGTAATTTGCTTATTTCTAGACTTAGGCTTAAAAACATGACGTTAGAGGGTGAAAACTCGAAACAGCCCCCGAACGGCCCCGTGGGTGGCACCAACACCTCCCACGGGACCAACGTAACTCGTAGGAACTGACCCCGCAGCCGCGGGTCTCCCGATTAGAGAGTACGATGGTAATTTTCTTATTTCTAGACTTAGGCTTAAAAACATGACATTAGAGGGTGAAAACTGGAAACAGCCCCCGAACGGCCACGTGGGTGGCACCAATACCTCCCACGGGACCAACGTAACTCGTAGGAACTGACCTCGCAGCCGCGGGTCTCCCGGTTTGAGTATACGACGGTAATTTGCATATTTCTACACTTAAGTAAAACATGGCGTTAGAGGGTGAAAACTCGAAATAGCCCCCGAACGGCCCCGTGGGTGGCACCAATACCTCCCACGGGACCAACGTAACTCGTAGGAACTGACCTCGCAGCCGCGGGTCTCCCGGTTTGAGTATACGACGGTAATTTGCGTATTTCTACACTTAAGTAAAACATGGCGTTAGAGGGTGAAAACTCGAAATAGCCCCCGAACGGCCCCGTGGGTGGCACCAACACTTCCCACGGGACCAATGTAACTCGTAGGAACTGACCCCACAGCCGCGGGTCCCCCGGTTTGAGAATACGACAGTAATTTGCATATTTTTAGAATTAGGTTTAAAAACATGACGTTAGAGGGTGAAAACTCGAAACAGCCCCCGAACGGCCCCGTGGGTGGCACCAACACCTCCCACGGGACCAACGTAACTCGTAGGAACTGACCCCGCAGCCGCGGGTCTCCCGATTAGAGAGTACGACGGTAATTTGCTTATTTCTAGACTTAGGCTTAAAAACATGACGTTAGAGGTTGAAAACTCGAAACAGCCCCCGAACGGCCCCGTGGGTGGCACCAACACCTCCCACGGGACGAACGTAACTCGTAGGAACTGACCCCGCAGCCGCAGGTCTCCCGGTTAGAGAGTACGACGGTAATTTGCTTATTTCTAGACTTAGGCTTAAAAACATGACGTTAGAGGGTGAAAACTCAAAACAGCCCCCGAATGGCCCCGTAGGTGGCACCAACACCTCCCACGGGACCAACGTAAGTTGTAGGAACTGACCCCGCATCCGCGGGTCTCCCGGTTAGAGAGTACGACGGTAATTTGCTTATTTCTAGACTTAGGCTTAAAAACATGACGTTAGAGGGTGAAAACTCGAAACAGCCCCCGAACGGCCCCGTGGGTGGCACCAACACCTCCCACGGGACCAACGTAACTCGTAGGAACTGACCCCGTAGCCGCGGGTCTCCCGATTAGAGAGTACGATGGTAATTTTCTTATTTCTAGACTTAGGCTTAAAAACATGACATTAGAGGGTGAAAACTGGAAACAGCCCCCGAACGGCCACGTGGGTGGCACCAATACCTCCCACGGGACCAACGTAACTCGTAGGAACTGACCTCGCAGCCGCGGGTCTCCCGGTTTGAGTATACGACAGTAATTTGCGTATTTCTACATTTAAGTAAAACATGGCATTAGAGGGTGAAAACTCAAAACAGCCCCCGAAAGTCCCCGTGGGTGGCACCAACATCTCCCACGGGACAAACATAACTTGTAGGAACTGACACCGCCGCCGCGGGATTCCCGGTTTGAGAGTACGACGGTAATTTGCGTATTTCTACACTTAAGAGAAACATGAGGTTAGAGGGTGAAAACTCGAAACAGCCCCCGAACGGCCCTGTGGGTGGCACCAACACCTCCCACGGGACCAACGTAACTCGTAGGAACTGACCTCGCAGTCGCGGGTCTCCCGGTTTGATAGTACGATGGTAATTTGCGTATTTTTAGTCTTGGGCTAAAAAACATGCCGTTAGAGGGTGAAAACTCGAAACGGCTCCCGAACGGCCCCGTGGGTGGTACCAACACCTCCCACGGGACCAACGTAACTCGTAGGAACTGACCTCGCAGCCGCGGGTCTCCCGATTTGAATATACGACAGTAATTTGCGTATTTCTATACTTAAGCAAAACATGACGTTAGAGGGTGAAAACTCGAAACAGCCCCCGAACGGCCCCGTGGGTGGCACCAACACCTCCCACGGGACCAACGTAACTCGTAGGAACTGACCCCGCAGCCGCGGGTCTCCCAATTTTTAGAGTACGACGGCAATTTGCTTATTTCTAGACTTAGTCTTAAAAACATGACGTTAGAGGTTGAAAACTCGAAACAGCCCCCGAACGGCCCCGTGGGTGGCACCAACACTTCCCACGGGACCAATGTAACTCGTAGGAACTGACCCCACAGCCGCGGGTCCCCCGGTTTGAGAATACGACAGTAATTTGCATATTTTTAGAATTAGGTTTAAAAACATGACGTTAGAGGGTGAAAACTCGAAACATCCCCCGAACGGCCCCGTGGGTGGCACCAACACCTCCCACGGGACGAACGTAACTCGTAGGAACTGACCCCGTAGCCGCGGGTCTCCCGGTTAGAGAGTACGACGGTAATTTGATTATTTCTAGACTTAGGCTTAAAAACATGACGTTAGAGGGTGAAAACTCGAAACAACCCCGAACGGCCCCGTAGGTGACACCAACACCTCCCACGGGACCAACGTAACTCGTAGGAACTGACCTCGCAGCCGCGGGTCTCCCGGTTTGAATATACGACGGTAATTTGTGTATTTCTGTACTTAAGCAAAACATGACGTTAGAGGATGAAAACTCGAAACAGCCCCCAAACGGCCCCGTGGGTGGCACCAACACCTCCCATGGGACCAACGTAACTCGTAGGAACTGACCCCGCAGCCGTGGGTCTCCCGATTTTTAGAGTACGACGGTAATTTGCTTATTTCTAGACTTAGGCTTGAAAACATGGCGTTATAGGTTAAAAACTCGAAACAGCCCCCAAACGGCCCCGTGGGTGGCACCAACACCTCCCACGGGACCAACGTAACTCGTAGGAACTGACCCCGCAGCCGCGGGTCACCCGATTAGAGAGTACGATGGTAATTTGCTTATTTCTAGACTTAGGCTTAAAAACATGACATTAGAGGGTGAAAACTCGAAACAACCCCCGAACGGCCCCGTGGGTGGCACCAACACCTCCCACGGGACCAACGTAACTCGTAGGAACTGACCTCGTAGCCGCGAGTCTCCCGGTTTGAGTATACGACGGTAATTTGTGTATTTCTACACTCAAGTAAAACATGGCGTTAGAGGGTGAAAACTCGAAACAGCCCCCAAACGGCCCCGTGGGTGGCACCAACACCTCCCACGGGACCAACGTAACTCGTAGGAACTGACCCCGCAGCCGCAGGTCTCCCGATTTTTAGAGTACGACGGTAATTTGCGTATTTCTAGACTTAGGCTTAAAAACATGACGTTAGAGGTTGAAAACTCAAAACAGCCCCCGAACGGCCCCGTGGGTGGCACCAACACTTCCCACGGGACCAATGTAACTCGTAGGAACTGACCCCACAGCCGCGGGTCTCTCGGTTTGAGAATACGACAGTAATTTGAATATTTCTAGAATTAGGTTTAAAAACATGACGTTAGAGGGTGAAAACTCGTAACAGCCCCCGAACGGCCCCGTGGGTTGCACCAACACCTCCCACGGGACGAACGTAACTCGTAGGAACTGACCCCGCAGCCGCGGGTCACCCGATTAGAGAGTACGACGGTAATTTACTTATTTCTAGACTTAGGCTTAAAAACATGACGTTAGAGGGTGAAAACTCGAAACAGCCCCCGAACGGCCCCGTGGGTGGCACCAACAGCTCCCACGGGACCAATGTAACTTGTAGGAACTGACCCCGCATCCGCGGGTCTCCCGGTTAGAGAGTACGATGGTAATTTGCTTATTTCTAGACTTAGGCTTAAAAACATGACGTTAGAGGGTGAAAACTCGAAACAGCCCCCGAACGGCCCCGTGGGTGGCACCAACACCTCCCACGGGACCAATGTAACTCGTAGGAACTGACCTCGCAGCCGCGGGTCTCCCGGTTTGAGTATACGACGTTAATTTGCTTATTTCGAGACTTAGGTTTAAAAACATGACGTTAGAGGGTGAAAACTCGAAACAGCCCCCGAACGGCCCCGTGGGTGGCACCAACACCTCCCACGGGACCAACGTAACTCGTAGGAACAGACCTTGCAGCCGCGGGTATCCCGGTTTGAGTATACGACGGTAATTTGCGTATTTCTACACTTAAGCAAAACTTGGCGTTAGAGGGTGAAACTCGAAACAGCCCCCAAACGGCCCCGTGGGTGGCACCAACACCTCCCACGGGACCAACGTAACTCGTAGGAACTGATCACGCAGCCACGGGTCTCCCTATTTAAGAGTACGATGGTAATTTGCTTATTTCTAGACTTAGGGTTAACAACATGGCGTTAGAGGGTGAAAACTCGAAATAGCCCCCGAAAGTCCCCGTGTGTGGCACCAACATCTCCCACGGGACAAACATAACTTGTAGGAACTGACACCGCAGCCGCGGGTCTCCCGGTTTGAATATACGACGGTAATTTACGTATTTCTATACTTCAGCAAAACATGACGTTAGAGCGTGAAAACTCGAAACAGCCCCCGAACGGCCCCGTGGGTGGCACCAATACCTCCCACGGGACCAACGTAACTCGTAGGAACTGACCCCGCAGCCGCGGGTCTCCCGATTTTTAGAGTA
Source organism: Sambucus nigra (assembly GCA_949130495.1). NCBI lineage: Eukaryota > Viridiplantae > Streptophyta > Magnoliopsida > Dipsacales > Adoxaceae > Sambucus > Sambucus nigra. The sequence continues at coordinate 211,995,008 of OX422214.1, read as the reverse complement.
CGATGGTAATTTGTTTATTTCTAGACTTAGGCTTAAAAACATGACGTTAGAGGTTGAAAACTCGAAACAACCCCCGAACGGCCCCGTGGGTGGCACCAACACTTCCCACGGGACCAATGTAACTCGTAGGAACTGACCTCACAGCCGCGGGTCTCCCGGTTTGAGAATACGACAGTAATTTGCATATTTCTAGAATTAGGTTTAAAAACATGACGTTAGAGGGTGAAAACTCGAAACAGCCCCCGAACGGCCCCGTGGGTGGCACCAACACCTCCCACGGGACGAACGTAACTCGTAGGAACTGACCCCGCAGCCGCGGGTCTCCCGGTTAGAGAGTACGACGGTAATTTGCTAATTTCTAGACTTAGGCTTAAAAACATGACGTTAGAGGGTGAAAACTCAAAACAGCCCCCGAACGGCCCCGTAGGTGGCACCAACACCTCCCACGGGACCAACGTAACTTGTAGGAACTGACCCCGCATCCGCGGGTCTCCCGGTTAGAGAGTACGACGGTAATTTGCTTATTTTTAGACTTAGGCTTAAAAACATGACGTTAGAGGGTGAAAACTCGAAACAGCCCCCGAACGGCCCCGTGGGTGGCACCAACACCTCCCACGGGACCAACGTAACTCGTAGGAACTGACCCCGCAGCCGCGGGTCTCCCGATTAGAGAGTACGATGGTAATTTTCTTATTTCTAGACTTAGGCTTAAAAACATGACATTAGAGGGTGAAAACTCGAAACAGCCCCCGAACGGCCACGTGGGTGGCACCAATACCTCCCACGGGACCAACGTAACTCGTAGGAACTGACCTCGCAGCCGCGGGTCTCCCGGTTTGAGTATACGACGGTAATTTGCGTATTTCTACACTTAAGTAAAACATGGCGTTAGAGGGTGAAAACTCGAAATAGCCCCCGAACGGCCCCGTGGGTGGCACCAATACCTCCCACGGGACCAACGTAACTCGTAGGAACTGACCTCGCAGCCGCGGGTCTCCCGGTTTGAGTATACGACGGTAATTTGCGTATTTCTACACTTAAGTAAAACATGGCGTTAGAGGGTGAAAACTCGAAATAGCCCCCGAACGGTCCCGTGGGTGGCACCAACACTTCCCACGGGACCAATGTAACTCGTAGGAACTGACCCCACAGCCGCGGGTCCCCCGGTTTGAGAATACGACAGTAATTTGCATATTTTTAGAATTAGGTTTAAAAACATGACGTTAGAGGGTGAAAACTCGAAACAGCCCCCGAACGGCCCCGTGGGTGGCACCAACACCTCCCACGGGACGAACGTAACTCGTAGGAACTGACCCCGTAGCCGCGGGTCTCCCGGTTAGAGAGTACGACGGTAATTTGATTATTTCTAGACTTAGGCTTAAAATCATGACGTTAGAGGGTGAAAACTCGAAACAGCCCCCGAACGACCCCGTAGGTGGCACCAACAGCTCCCACGGGACCAACGTAACTCGTAGGAACTGACCTCGCAGCCGCGGGTCTCCCGGTTTGAATATACGAAGATAATTTGTGTATTTCTGTACTTAAGCAAAACATGACGTTAGAGGGTGAAAACTCGAAACAGCCCCCAAACGGCCCCGTGGGTGGCACCAACACCTCCCATGGGACCAACGTAACTCGTAGGAACTGACCCCGCAGCCGTGGGTCTCCCGATTTTTAGAGTACGACGGTAATTTGCTTATTTCTAGACTTAGGCTTGAAAACATGGCGTTATAGGTTGAAAACTCGAAACAGCCCCCGAACGGCCCAGTGGGTGGCACCAACACCTCCCACGGGACCAACGTAACTCGTAGGAACTGACCCCGCAGCCGCGGGTCTCCCGATTAGAGAGTACGATGGTAATTTGCTTATTTCCAGACTTAGGCTTAAAAACATGACATTAGAGGGTGAAAACTCGAAACAGCCCCCGAACGGCCCCGTGGGTGGTACCTACACCTCCCACGGGACCAACGTAACTCGTAGGAACTGACCTCGCAGCCGCGAGTCTCCCGGTTTGAGTATACGACGGTAATTTGCGTATTTCTACTCTCAAGTAAAACATGGCGTTAGAGGGTGAAAACTCGAAACAGCCCCCAAACGGCCCCGTGGGTGGCACCAACACCTCCCACGGGACCAACGTAACTCGTAGGAACTGACCCCGCAGCCGCAGGTCTCCCGATTTTTAGAGTACGACGGTAATTTGCGTATTTCTAGACTTAGGCTTAAAAACATGACGTTAGAGGTTGAAAACTCAAAACAGCCCCCGAACGGCCCCGTGGGTGGCACCAACACTTCCCACGGGACCAATGTAACTCGTAGGAACTGACCCCACAGCCGCGGGTCTCTCGGTTTGAGAATACGACAGTAATTTGAATATTTCTAGAATTAGGTTTAAAAACATGACGTTAGAGGGTGAAAACTCGAAACAGCCCCCGAACGGCCCCGTGGGTTGCACCAACACCTCCCACGGGACGAACGTAACTCGTAGGAACTGACCCCGCAGCCGCGGGTCACCCGGTTAGAGAGTACGGCGGTAATTTACTTATTTCTAGACTTAGGCTTAAAAACATGACGTTAGAGGGTGAAAACTCGAAACAGCCCCCGAACGGCCCCGTGGGTGGCACCAACAGCTCCCACGGGACCAATGTAACTTGTAGGAACTGACCCCGCATCCGCGGGTCTCCCGGTTAGAGAGTACGACGGTAATTTGCTTATTTCTAGACTTAGGCTTAAAAACATGACGTTAGAGGGTGAAAACTCGAAACAGCCCCCGAACGGCCCCGTGGGTGGCACCAACACCTCCCACGGGACCAATGTAACTCGTAGGAACTGACCTCGCAGCCGCGGGTCTCCCGGTTTGAGTATACGACGTTAATTTGCTTATTTCTAGACTTAGGCTTAAAAACATGACGTTAGAGGGTGAAAACTCGAAACAGCCCCCGGACGGCCCCGTGGGTGGCACCAACACCTCCCACGGGACCAACGTAACTCGTAGGAACAGGCCTTGCAATCGCGGGTCTCCCGGTTTGAGTATACGACGGTAATTTGCGTATTTCTACACTTAAGCAAAACTTGGCGTTAGAGGGTGAAACTCGAAACAGCCCCCAAACGGCCCCGTGGGTGGCACCAACACCTCCCACGGGACCAACGTAACTCGTAGGAACTGATCACGCAGCCACGGGTCTCCCTATTTAAGAGTACGATGGTAATTTGCTTATTTCTAGACTTAGGGTTAACAACATGGCGTTAGAAGGTGAAAACTCGAAACAGCCCCCGAAAGTCCCCGTGTGTGGCACCAACATCTCCCACGGGACAAACATAACTTGTAGGAACTGACACCGCAGCCGCGGGTCTCCCGGTTTGAATATACGACGGTAATTTGCGTATTTCTATACTTAAGCAAAACATGACGTTAGAGCGTGAAAACTCGAAACAGCCCCCGAACGGCCCCGTGGGTGGCACCAATACCTCCCACGGGACCAACGTAACTCGTAGGAACTGACCCCGCAGCCGCGGGTCTCCCGATTTTTAGAGTACGATGGTAATTTGTTTATTTCTAGACTTAGGCTTAAAAACATGACGTTAGAGGTTGAAAACTCGAAACAACCCCCGAACGGCCCCGTGGGTGGCACCAACACTTCCCACGGGACCAATGTAACTCGTAGGAACTGACCCCACAGCCGCGGGTCTCCCGGTTTGAGAATACGACAGTAATTTGCATATTTCTAGAATTAGGTTTAAAAACATGACGTTAGAGGGTGAAAACTCGAAACAGCCCCCGAACGGCCCCGTGGGTGGCACCATCACCTCCCACGGGACGAACGTAACTCGTAGGAACTGACCCCGCAGCCGCGGGTCTCCCGGTTAGAGAGTACGACGGTAATTTGCTTATTTCTAGACTTAGGCTTAAAAACATGACGTTAGAGGGTGAAAACTCAAAACAGCCCCCGAACGGCCCCGTAGGTGGCACCAACACCTCCCACGGGACCAACGTAACTTGTAGGAACGGACCCCGCATCCGCGGGTCTCCCGGTTAGAGAGTACGACGGTAATTTGCTTATTTCTAGACTTAGGCTTAAAAACATGACGTTAGAGGGTGAAAACTCGAAACAGCCCCCGAACGGCCCCGTGGGTGGCACCAACACCTCCCACGGGACCAACGTAACTCGTAGAAACTGACCCCGCAGCCGCGGGTCTCCCGATTAGAGAGTACGATGGTAATTTTCTTATTTCTAGACTTAGGCTTAAAAACATGACATTAGAGGGTGAAAACTGGAAACAGCCCCCGAACGGCCACGTGGGTGGCCCCAATACCTCCCACGGGACCAACGTAACTCGTAGGAACTGACCTCGCAGCCGCGGGTCTCCCGGTTTGAGTATACGACTGTAATTTGCGTATTTCTACACTTAAGTAAAACATTGCGTTAGAGGGTGAAAACTCGAAATAGCCCCCGAACGGCCCCGTGGGTGGCACCAACACCTCCCACGGGACCAACGTAACTCGTAGGAACTGACCTCGCAGTCGCGGGTCTCCCGGTTTGAGTATACGATGGTAATTTGCGTATTTGTACACTTAAGTAAAACATGGCGTTAGAGGGTGAAAACTCGAAACAGCCCCCAAACGGCCCCGTGGGTGGCACCAACACCTCCCACGGGACCAACGTAACTCGTAGGAACTGACCCCGCATCCGCGGGTCTCCCGGTTAGAGAGTACGACGGTAATTTGCTTATTTCTAGACTTAGGCTTAAAAACATGACGTTAGAGGGTGAAAACTCGAAACATCCCCCGAACGGCCCCGTGGGTGGCACCAACACCTCCCACGGGACCAACGTAACTCGTAGGAACTGACCTCGCAGCCGCTTGTCTCCCGGTTTGAGTATACGACGGTAATTTGCGTATTTCTACACTCAAGTAAAACATGGCGTTAGAGGGTGAAAACTCGAAACAGCCCCCAAACGGCCCCGTGGGTGGCACCAACACCTCCCACGGGACCAACGTAACTCGTAGGAACTGACCCCGCAGCCGCAGGTCTCCCGATTTTTAGAGTACGACGGTAATTTGCTTATTTCTAGACTTAGGCTTAAAAACATGACGTTAGAGGTTGAAAACTCAAAACAGCCCCCGAACGGCCCCGTGGGTGGCACCAACACTTCCCACGGGACCAATGTAACTCGTAGGAACTGACCCCACAGCCGCGGGTCTCTCGGTTTGAGAATACGACAGTAATTTGAATATTTCTAGAATTAGGTTTAAAAACATGACGTTAGAGGGTGAAAACTCGAAACAGCCCCCGAACGGCCCCGTGGGTGGCACCAACACCTCCCACGAGACGAACGTAACTCGTAGGAACTGACCCCGCAGCCGCGGGTCACCCGGTTAGAGAGTACGACGGTAATTTACTTATTTCTAGACTTAGGCTTAAAAACATGACGTTAGAGGGTGAAAACTCGAAACAGCCCCCGAACAGCCCCGTGGGTGGCACCAACACCTCCCACGGGACCAATGTAACTTGTAGGAACTGACCCCGCATCCGCGGGTCTCCCGGTTAGACAGTACGACGGTAATTTGCTGATTTCTAGACTTAGGCTTAAAAACATGACGTTAGAGGGTGAAAACTCGAAACGGCCCCGAACGGCCCCGTGGGTGGCACCAACACCTCCCACGGGACCAACGTAACTCGTAGGAACAGACCTTGCAGCCGTGGGTCTCCCGGTTTGAGTATACAACGGTAATTTGAGTATTTCTACACTTAAGCAAAACTTGGCGTTAGAGGGTGAAACTCGAAACACCCCCCAAACGGCCCCCTGGGTGGCACCAACACCTCCCACGGGACCAACGTAACTCGTAGGAACTGATCTCGCAGCCACGGGTCTCCCGATTTAAGAGTACGATGGTAATTTGCTTATTTCTAGACTTAGGGTTAACAACATGGCGTTAGAGGGTGAAAACTCGAAACAGCCCCCGAAAGTCCCCGTGGGTGGCACCAACATCTCCCACGGGACAAACATAACTTGTAGGAACTGACACCGCCGCCGCGGGATTCTCGGTTTGAGAGTACGACGGTAATTTGCGTATTTCTACACTTAAGAGAAACATGAGGTTAGAGGGTGAAAACTCGAAACAGCCCCCGAACGGCCCTGTGGGTGGCACCAACACCTCCCACGGGACCAACGTAACTCGTAGGAACTGACCTCGGGTCTCTCGGTTTGATAGTACGATGGTAATTTGCGTATTTTTAGACTTAGGCTAAAAAACATGCCGTTAGAGGGTGAAAACTCGAAACGGCTCCCGAACGGCCCCGTGGGTGGTACCAACACCTCCCACGGGACCAACGTAACTCGTAGGAACTGACCTCGCAGCCGAGGGTCTCCCGATTTGAATATACAACAGTAATTTGCGTATTTCTATACTTAAGCAAAACATGACGTTAGAGGGTGAAAACTCGAAACAGCCCCCGAACGGCCCCGTGGGTGGCACCAACACCTCCCACGGGACCAACGTAACTCGTAGGAACTGACCCCGCAGCCGCGGATCTCCCAATTTTTAGAGTACGACGGCAATTTGCTTATTTCTAGACTTAGGCTTAAAAACATGACGTTAGAGGTTGAAAACTCGAAACAGCCCCCGAACGGCCCCGTGGGTGGCACCAACACTTCCCACGGGACCAATGTAACTCGTAGGAACTGACCCCACAGCCGCGGGTCCCCCGGTTTGAGAATACAACAGTAATTTGTATATTTTTAGAATTAGGTTTAAAAACATGACGTTAGAGGGTGAAAACTCGAAACAGCCCCCGAACGGCCCCGTGGGTGGCACCAACACCTCCCACGGGACGAACGTAACTCGTAGGAACTGACCCCGTAGCCGCGGGTCTCCCGGTTAGAGAGTACGACGGTAATTTGATTATTTATAGACTTAGGCTTAAAAACATGACGTTAGAGGGTGAAAACTCGAAACAGTCCCCGAACGGCCCCGTTGGTGGCACCAACACCTCCCACGGGACCAACGTAACTCGTAGGAACTGACCTCGCAGCCGCGGGTCTCCCGGTTTGAATATACGACGGTAATTTGTGTATTTCTGTACTTAAGCAAAACATGACGTTAGAGGGTGAAAACTCGAAACAGCACCCAAACGGCCCCGTGGGTCGCACCAACACCTCCCATGGGACCAACGTAACTCGTAGGAACTGACCCCGCAGCCGTGGGTCTCCCGATTTTTAGAGTACGACGGTAATTTGCTTATTTCTAGACTTAGGCTTAAAAACATGACATTAGAGGGTGAAACCTCGAAACAGCCCCCGAACGGCCCCGTGGGTGGCACCAACACCTCCCACGGGACCAACGTAACTCGTAGGAACAGGCCTTGCAGCCGCGGGTCTCCCGGTTTGAGTATACGACGGTAATTTGCGTATTTCTACACTTAAGCAAAACTTGACGTTAGAGGGTGAAACTCGAAACAGCCCCCAAACGGCCCCGTGGGTGGCACCAACACCTCCCACGGGACCAACGTAACTCGTAGGAACTGACCCCGCAGCCGCGGGTCTCCCGATTAGAGAGTACGATGGTAATTTGCTTATTTCTAGACTTAGGCTTAAAAACATGACATTAGAGGGTGAAACCTCGAAACAGCCCCCGAACGGCCCCGTGGGTGGCACCAACACCTCCCACGGGACCAACGTAACTCGTAGGAACAGGCCTTGCAGCCGCGGGTCTCCCGGTTTGAGTATACGACGGTAATTTGCGTATTTCTACACTTAAGCAAAACTTGACGTTAGAGGGTGAAACTCGAAACAGCCCCCAAACGGCCCCGTGGGTGGCACCAACACCTCCCACGGGACCAACGTAACTCGTAGGAACTGATCTCGCAGCCACGGGTCTCCCGATTTAAGAGTACGATGGTAATTTGCTTATTTCTAGACTTAGGGTTAACAACATGGCGTTAGAGGGTGAAAACTCGAAACAGCCCCCGAAAGTCCCCGTGTGTGGCACCAACATCTCCCACGGGACAAACATAACTTGTAGGAACTGACACCGCAGCCGTGGGTTTCCCGGTTTGAGAGTACGACTGTAATTTGCGTATTTCTACACTTAAGAAAAACATGACGTTAGAGGGTGAAAACTCAAAACAGCCCCCGAACGGCCCTGTGGGTGGCACCAACACCTCCCACGGGACCAACGTAACTCGTAGGAACTGACCTCGCAGTCGCGGGTCTCCCGGTTTGATAGTACGATGGTAATTTGCGTATTTTTAGACTTGGGCTAAAAAACATGCCATTAGAGGGTGAAAACTCGAAACGGCTCCCGAACGGCCCCGTGGGTGGCACCAACACCTCCCACGGGACCAACGTAACTCGTAGGAACTGACCTCGCAGCCGCGGGTCTCCCGGTTTGAATATACGACGGTAATTTGCGTATTCCTATACTTAAGCAAAACATGACGTTAGAGGGTGAAAACTCGAAACAGCCCCCGAACGGCCCCGTGGGTGGCACCAATAACTCCCACGGGACCAATGTAACTCGTAAGAACTGACCCCACAGCCGCGGGTCTCCCGATTTGAGAATACGACAGTAATTTGCATATTTCTAGAATTAGGTTTAAAAACACGACGTTAGAGGGTGAAAACTCGAAACAGCCCCCGAACGGCCCCGTGGGTGGCACCAACACCTCCCACGGGACGAACGTAACTCGTAGGAACTGACCCCACAGCCGCGGGTCTCCCGGTTAGAGAGTACGACGGTAATTTGCTTATTTCTAGACTTAGGCTTAAAAACATGACGTTAGAGGGTGAAAACTCGAAACAGCCCCCGAACGGCCCCATAGGTGGAACCAACACCTCCCACGGGACCAACGTAACTCGTAGGAACTGACCTCGCAGCCGCGGGTCTCCCGGTTTGAATATACGACGGTAATTTGCGTATTTCTATACTTAAGCAAAACATGACGTTAGAGGGTGAAAACTCGAAACAGCCCCCGAACGGCCCCGTGGGTGGCACCAACACCTCCCACGGGACCAACGTAACTCGTTGGAACTGACCTCACAGCCGCGAGTCTCCCGGTTTGAGTATATGACGGTAATTTGCGTATTTCTACACTTAAGTAAAACATGGCGTTAGAGGGTGAAAACTCGAAACAGCCCCCAAACGGCCCCGTGGGTGGCACCAACACCTCCCACGGGACCAACGTAACTCGTAGGAACTGACCCCGCAGCCGCAGGTCTCCCGATTTTTAGAGTACGACGGTAATTTGCTTATTTCTAGACTTAGGCTTAAAAACATGACGTTAGAGGTTGAAAACTCGAAACAGCCCCCGAACTGCCCCGTGGGTGGCACCAACACTTCCCACGGGACCAATGTAACTCGTAGGAACTGACCCCACAGCCGCGGGTCCCCCGGTTTGAGAATACGACAGTAATTTGCATATTTTTAGAATTAGGTTTAAAAACATGACGTTAGAGGTTGAAAACTCGAAACAGCCCCCGAACGGCCCCGTGGGTGGCACCAACACCTCCCACGGGACGAACGTAACTCGTAGGAACTGACCCCGTAGCCGCGGGTCTCCCGGTTAGAGAGTACGACGGTAATTTGATTATTTCTAGACTTAGGCTTAAAAACATGACGTTAGAGGGTGAAAACTCGAAACAGCCCCCGAACGGCCCCGTAGGTGGCACCAACACCTCCCACGGGACCAACGTAACTCGTAGGAACTGACCTCGCAGCCGCGGGTCTCCCGGTTTGAATATACGACGGTAATTTGTGTATTTCTGTACTTAAGCAAAACATGACGTTAGAGGGTGAAAACTCGAAACAGCCCCCAAACGGCACCGTGGGTGGCACCAACACCTCCCATGGGACCAACGTAACTCGTAGGAACTGACCCCGCAACCGTGGGTCTCCCGATTTTTAGAGTACGACGGTAATTTGCTTATTTCTAGACTTAGGCTTGAAAACATGGCGTTATAGGTTGAAAACTCGAAATAGCTCCCGAACGGCCCCGTGGGTGGCACCAACACCTCCCACGGGACCAACGTAACTCGTAGGAACTGACCCCGCAGCCGCGGGTCTCCCGATTAGAGAGTACGATGGTAATTTGCTTATTTCTAGATTTAGGCTTAAAAACATGACATTAGAGGGTGAAAACTCAAAACAGCCCCCGAACGGCCCCGTGGGTGGCACCAACACCTCCCACGGGACCAACGTAATTCGTAGGAACAGGCCTTGCAGCCGCGGGTATCTCGGTTTGAGTATACGACGGTAATTTGCGTATTTCTACACTTAAGCAAAACTTGGCGTTAGAGGGTGAAACTCGAAACAGCCCCCAAACGGCCCCGTGGGTGGCACCAACACCTCCCACGGGACCAACGTAACTCGTAGGAACTGATCTCGCAGCCACGGGTCTCCCGATTTAAGAGTACGATGGTAATTTGCTTATTTCTAGACTTAGGGTTAACAACATGGCGTTAGAGGGTGAAAACTCGAAACAGCCCCCGAAAGTCCCCGTGTGTGGCACCAACATCTCCCACGGGACAAACATAACTTGTAGGAACTGACACCGCAGCCGTGGGTTTCCCGGTTTGAGAGTACGACTGTAATTTGCGTATTTCTACACTTAAGAAAAACATGACGTTAGAGGGTGAAAACTCGAAACAGCCCCCGAACGGCCCTGTGGGTGGCACCAACACCTCCCACGGGACCAACGTAACTCGTAGGAACTGACCTCGCAGTCGCGGGTCTCCCGGTTTGATAGTACGATGGTAATTTGTGTATTTTTAGACTTGGGCTAAAAAACATGCCATTAGAGGGTGAAAACTCGAAACGGCTCCCGAACGGCCCCGTGGGTGGCACCAACACCTCCCAAGGGACCAACGTAACTCGTAGGAACTGACCTCGCAGCCGCGGGTCTCCCGGTTTGAATATACGACGGTAATTTGCATATTTCTATACTTAAGCAAAACATGACGTTAGAGGGTGAAAACTCGAAACAGCCCCCGAACGGCCCCGTGGGTGGCACCAATACCTCCCACGGGACCAATGTAACTCGTAAGAACTGACCCCACAGCCGCGGGTCTCCCGATTTGAGAATACGACAGTAATTTGCATATTTCTAGAATTAGGTTTAAAAACATGATGTTAGAGGGTGAAAACTCGAAACAGCCCCCGAACGGCCCCGTGGGTGGCACCAACACCTCCCACGGGACGAACGTAACTCGTAGGAACTGACCCCACAGCCGCGGGTCTCCCGGTTAGAGAGTATGACGGTAATTTGCTTATTTCTAGACTTAGGCTTAAAAACATGACGTTAGAGGGTAAAAACTCGAAACAGCACCGTAGGTGGCACCAACACCTCCCACGGGACCAACGTAACTCGTAGGAACTGACCTCGCAGCCGCGGGTCTCCCGGTTTGAATATACGACGGCAATTTGCGTATTTCTGTACTTAAGCAAAACATGACGTTAGAGGGTGAAAACTCGAAACAGCCCCCGAACGGCCCCGTGGGTGGCACCAACACCTCCCACGGGACCAACGTAACTCGTAGGAACTGACCCCGCAGCCGCGGGTCTCCCGATTTTTAGAGTACGACGGGAATTTGCTTATTTCTAGACTTAGGCTTAAAAACATGGCGTTAGAGGTTGAAAACTCGAAACAGCCCCCGAACGGCCCCGTGGGTGGCACCAACACCTCCCACGGGACCAACGTAACTCGTAGGAACTGACCCCGTAGCCGCGGGTCTCCCGATTAGAGAGTACGACGGTAATTTTCTTATTTCTAGACTTAGGCTTAAAAACATGACATTAGAGGGTGAAAACTCGAAACAGCCCCCGAACGGCCCCGGGGGTGGCACCAATACCTCCCACGGGACCAACATAACTCGTAGGAACTGACCTCGCAGTCGCGGGTCTCCAGGTTTGAGTATACGACTGTAATTTGCGTATTTCTACACTTAAGTAAAACATGGCGTTAGAGGGTGAAAACTCGAAATAGCCCCCGAACGGCCCCGTGGGTGGCACCAACACCTCCCACGGGACCAACGTAACTCGTAGGAACAGACCTCGCAGCCGCGGGTCTCTCGGTTTGAGTATACGAAGATAATTTGCGTATTTCTACACTTAAGTAAAACATGGCGTTAGAGGGTGAAAACTCGAAACAGCCCCCAAACGGCCCCGTGGGTGGCACCAACACCTCCCACGGGACCAACGTAACTCGTAGGAACTGACCCCGCAGCCGCGGGTCTCCCGGTTAGAGAGTACGACGGTAATTTGCTTATTTCTAGACTTAGGCTTAAAAACATGACGTTAGAGGGTGAAACTCGAAACAGCCCCCGAACGGCCCCGTGGGTGGCACCAACACCTCCCACGGGACCAACGTAACTCGTAGGAACTGACCTCACAGCCGCGAGTCTCCCGGTTTGAGTATATGACGGTAATTTGCGTATTTCTACACTTAAGTAAAACATGGCGTTAGAGGGTAAAAACTTGAAACAGCCCCCAAACGGCCCCGTGGGTGGCACCAACACCTCCCACGGGACCAACGTAACTCGTAGGAACTGACCCCGCAGCCGCAGGTCTCCCGATTTTTAGAGTACGACGGTAATTTGCTTATTTCTAGACTTAGGCTTAAAAACATGACGTTAGAGGTTGAAAACTCGAAACAGCCCCCGAACGGCCCCGTGGGTGGCACCAACACTTCCCACGGGACCAATGTAACTCGTAGGAACTGACCCCACAGCCGCGGGTCTCTCGGTTTGAGAATACGACAGTAATTTGAATATTTCTAGAATTAGGTTTAAAAACATGACGTTAGAGGGTGAAAACTCGAAACAGCCCCCGAACGGCCCCGTGGGTGGCACCAACACCTCCCACGGGATGAACGTAACTCGTAGGAACTGACCCCGCAGCCGCGGGTCTCCCGGTTAGAGAGTACGACGGTAATTTGCTTATTTCTAGACTTAGGCTTAAAAACATGACGTTAGAGGGTGAAAACTCGAAACAGCCCCCGAACGGCCCCGTGGGTGGCACCAACACCTCCCACGGGACCAATGTAACTTGTAGGAACTGACCCCGCATCCGCGGGTCTCCCGGTTAGAGAGTACGACGGTAATTTGCTTATTTCTAGACTTAGGCTTAAAAACATGACGTTAGAGGGGGAAAACTCGAAACAGCCCCCGAACGGCCCCGTGGGTGGCACCAACACCTCTCACGGGACCAACGTAACTCGTAGGAACAGACCTTGCAGCCGCGGGTCTCCCGGTTTGAGTATACAACGGTATATTGAGTATTTCTACACTTAAGCAAAACTTGGCGTTAGAGGGTGAAACTCGAAACACCCCCCAAACGGCCCTGTGGGTGGCACCAACACCTCCCACGGGACCAACGTAACTCGTAGGAACTGATCTCGCAGCCACGGGTCTCCCGATTTAAGAGTACGATGGTAATTTGCTTATTTCTAGACTTAGGGTTAACAACATGGCGTTAGAGGATGAAAACTCGAAACAACCCCCGAAAGTCCCCGTGGGTGGCACCAACATCTCCCACGGGACAAACATAACTTGTAGGAACTGACACCGCAGCCGCGGGTTTCCCGGTTTGAGAGTACGATGGTAATTTGCGTATTTCTACACTTAAGAAAAACATGACGTTAGAGGGTGAAAACTCGAAACATCCCCCGAACGGCTCTGTGGGTGGCACCAACACCTCCCACGGGACCAACGTAACTCGTAGGAACTGACCTCGCAGTCGCGGATCTCCCGGTTTGATAGTACGATGGTAATTTGCGTATTTTTAGACTTGGGCTAAAAAACATGCCGTTAGAGGGTGAAAACTCGAAACGCCTCCCGAACGGCCCCGTGGGTGGCACTAACACCTCCCACGGGACCAACGTAACTCGTAGGAACTGACCTCCCAGCCGCGGGTCTCCCGGTTTGAATATACGATGGTAATTTGCGTATTTCTATACTTAAGCAAAACATGACGTTAGAGGGTGAAAACTCGAAACAGCCCCCGAACGGCCCCGTGGGTGGCACCAACACCTCCCACGGGACCAACGTAACTCGTAGGAACTGACCCCGCAGCCGCGGGTCTCCCGATTTTTAGAGTACGACGGTAATTTGCTTATTTCTAGACTTAGGCTTAAAAACATGACGTTAGAGGTTGAAAACTCGAAACATCCCCCGAACGGCCCCGTGGGTGGCACCAACACTTCCCACGGGACCAATGTAACTCGTAGGAACTGACCCCACAGCCGCGGGTCTCCCGGTTTGAGAATACGACAATAATTTGCATATTTTTAGAATTAGGTTTAAAAACATGACGTTAGAGGGTGAAAACTCGAAACAGCCCCCGAACGGCCCCGTGGGTGGCACCAACACCTCCCACGGGACGAACGTAACTCGTAGGAACTGACCCCGCAGCCGCGGGTCTCCCGGTTAGAGAGTACGACGGTAATTTGCTTATTTCTAGACTTAGGCTTAAAAACATGAAGTTAGAGGGTGAAAACTCAAAACAGCCCCCGAACGGCCCCGTAGGTGGCACCAACACCTCCCACGGGACCAACGTAACTCGTAGGAACTGACCTCGCAGCCGCGGGTCTCCCGGTTTGAATATACGACAGTAATTTGCGTATTTCTGTACTTAAGCAAAACATGACGTTAGAGGGTGAAAACTCGAAACAGCCCCCGAACGGCCCCGTGGGTGGCACCAACACCTCCCACGGGACCAACGTAACTCGTAGGAACTGACCCCGCAGCCGCGGGTCTCCCTATTTTTAGAGTACGACGGTAATTTGCTTATTTCTAGACTTAGGCTTGAAAACATGGCGTTAGAGGTTGAAAACTCGAAACAGCCCCCGAACGGCCCCGTGGGTGGCACCAACACCTCCCACGGGACCAACGTAACTCATAGGAACTGACCTCGCAGCCGCGGGTCTCTCGGTTTGAGTATACGACGGTAATTTGCGTATTTCTACACTTAAGTAAAACATGGCGTTAGAGTGTGAAAACTCGAATCAGCCCCCAAACGGCCCCGTGGGTGGCACCAACACCTCCCACGGGACCAACGTAACTCGTAGGAACTGACCCCGCAGCCGCGGGTCTCCCGATTTTTAGAGTACGACGGTAATTTGCTTATTTCTAGACTTAGGCTTAGAAACATGACGTTAGAGGTTGAAAAGTGGAAACAGCCCCCGAACGGCCCTGTGGGTGGCACCAACACTTCCCACGGGACCAATGTAACTCGTAGGAACTGACCCCACCGCCGCGGGTCTCCCGGTTTGAGAATACGATAGTAATTTGCATATTTCTAGAATTAGGTTTAAAAACATGACGTTAGAGGGTGAAAACTCGAAACAGCCCACGAACGGCCCGTGGGTGTAACCAACACCTCCCACGGGACGAACGTAACTCGTAGGAACTGACCCCGCAGCCGTGGGTTTCCCGGTTAGAGAGTACGACGGTAATTTGCTTATTTCTATACTTAGGCTTAAAAACATGACGTTAGAGGGTGAAAACTCGAAACAGCCCCCGAACGGTCCCGTGGGTGGCACCAACACCTCCCACGGGACCAATGTAACTCGTAGGAACTGACCTTCAGCCGCGGGTCTCCCGGTTAGAGAGTACGACGGTAATTTCTTATTTCTAGACTTAGGCTTAAAAACATGACGTTAGAGGGTGAAAACTCGAAACAACCCCCGAACGGCCCCGTGGGTGGCACCAACACCTCCCACGGGACCAACGTAACTCGTAGGAATAGACCTTGCAGCCGCGGGTCTCCCGGTTTGAGGATACGATGGTAATTTGTGTATTTCTACACTTAAGTAAAACATGGCGTTAGAGGGTGAAAACTCGAAACAGCCCCCAAACGGCCCCGTGGTTGGCACCAACACCTCCCACGGGACCAACATAACTCGTAGGAACTGATCTCGCAGCCGCGGGTCTCCCGATTTAAGAGTACGGTGGTAATTTGTTTATTTCTAGACTTAGGGTTAACAACATGGCGTTAGAGGTTGAAAACTCGAAACAGCCCCCGAAAGTCCACGTGGGTGGCACCAACATCTCCCACGGGACAAACGAAACTTGTAGGAACTGACACCGCAGCCGCGGGTTTCCCGGTTTGAGAGTACGACGGTAATTTACGTATTTCTACACTTAAGAAAAACATGACGTTAGAGGGTGAAAACTCAAAACAGCCCCCGAACGGCCCTGTGGGTGGCACCAACACCTCCCACGGGACCAACGTAACTCGTAGTAACTGACCTCGCAGTCGCGGGTCTCCCGGTTTGATAGTACGATGGTAATTTGCATATTTCTAGACTTGGACTAAAAAACATGCCGTTAGAGGGTGAAAGGTCGAAACGGCGCCCGAACGGCCCCGTGGGTGGCACCAACACCTCCCACGGGACCAACGTACTCGTAGGAACTGACCTCGCAGCCGCGGGTCTCCCGGTTTGAATATAAGGCGGTAATTTACGTATTTCGTTACTTAAGCAAAACATGACGTTAGAGGGTGAAAACTCGAAACAGCCCTCGAACGGCCCCGTGGGTGGCACCAACACCTCCCACGGGACCAACGTAACTCGTAGGAACTGACCCCGCAGTCGCGGGTCTCCCGATTTTTAGAGTACGACGGTAATTTGCTTATTTCTAGACTTAGGCTTAAAAATATGACGTTAGAGGTTGAAAACTCGAAACAGCCCCCGAACGGCCCCGTGGGTGGCACCAACACTTCCCACGGGACAAATGTAACTCGTAGGAACTGACCCCACAGCCGCGGGTCTCCGGGTTTGAGAATACGACAGTAATATGCATATTTCTAGAATTAGGTTTAAAAACATGACGTTAGAGGGTGAAAACTCGAAACAGCCCCCGAACGGCCCCGTGGGTGGCACCAACACTTCCCACGGGACCAATGTAACTCGTAGGAACTGACCCCACACCCGCGGGTCTCCCGGTTAGAGAGTACGACAGTAATTTTCTTATTTCTAGACTTAGGCTTAAAAACATGACGTTAGAGGGTGAAAACTCGAAACTGCCCCCGAACGGCCCCGTGGGTGGCACCAACACCTCCCACGGGATGAACGTAACTCGTAGGAACTGACCCCGCAGCCGCGGGTCTCCCGGTTAGAGAGTACGACGGTAATTTGCTTATTTCTAGACTTAGGCTTAAAAACATGACGTTAGAGGGTGAAAACTCGAAACAGCCCCCGAACGGCCCCGTGGGTGGCACCAACACCTTCCACGGGACCAACGTAACTCGTAGGAACTGACCTCGCAGCCGCGGGTTTCCCTGTTTGAATATACGACGGTAATTCACGTTTTTCTATACTTAAGCAAAATATGACGTTAGAGGGTGAAAACTCAAAACAGCCCCCGAACGGCCCCGTGGGTGGCACCAACACCTCCCACGGGACCAACGTAACTCGTAAGAACTGACCCCGCAGCCGCGGGTCTCCCGATTTTTTGAGTACGACGGTAATTTGCTTATTTCTAGACTTAGGCTTAAAAATAAGACGTTAGAGGTTGAAAACTCGAAACAGCCCCCGAACGGCCCCGTGGGTGGCACCAACACTTCCCACGGGACCAAAGTAACTCGTAGGAACTGACCCCGTAGCCGCGGGTCTCCCGATTAGAGAGTACGGCGGTAATTTGCTTATTTCTAGACTTAGGCTTAAAAACATGACGTTAGAGGGTGAAAACTCGAAACAGCCCCCGAACGGCCCCGTGGGTGGCACCAACACCTCCCACGGGACCAACGTAACTCGTAGGAACTGACCTCGCAGCCGCGGGTCTGCCGGTTTGAGTATACGACGCTAATTTGCGTATTTCTACACTTAAGTAAAACATGGCGTTAGAGGGTGAAAACTCGAAACAGCCCCCGAACGGCCCCGTGGGTGGCACCAACACCTCCCATGGGACCAATGTAACTCGTAGGAAATGACCCCACAGCCGCAGGTCTCCCGGTTTGAGAATACGATGGTAATTTGCATATTTCTAGACTTAGGTTTAAAAACATGACGTTAGAGGGTGAAAACTCGAAACAGCCCCCGAGCGGCCCCGTGGGTGGCACCAACACCTCCCACGGGACCAACGTAACTCGTAGGAACTGACCCCGCAATCGCGGGTCTCCCGATTAGAGAGTACGACGGTAATTTGCTTATTTCTAGACTTAGGCTTAAAAACATGACGTTAGAGGTTGAAAACTCGAAACAACCCCCGAACGGCCCAGTGGGTGGCACCAACACCTCCCACGGGACCAACGTAACACGTAGGAACTGACCTCGCAGCCGCGGGTCTCCGGGTTTGAGAATACGACAGTAATATGCATATTTCTAGTATTAGGTTTAAAAACATGACGTTAGAGGGTGAAAACTCGAAACAGCCCCCGAACGGCCCCGTGGGTGGCACCAACACTTCCCACGGGACCAATGTAACTCGTAGGAACTGACCCCACAGCCGCGGGTCTCCCGGTTAGAGAGTACGACAGTAATTTTCTTATTTCTAGACTTAGGCTTAAAAACATGACGTTAGAGGGTGAAAACTCGAAACTGCCCCCGAACGGCCCCGTGGGTGGCACCAACACCTCCCACGGGATGAACGTAACTCGTAGGAACTGACCCCGCAGCCGCGGGTCTCCCGGTTAGAGAGTACGACGGTAATTTGCTTATTTCTAGACTTAGGCTTAAAAACATGACGTTAGAGGGTGAAAACTCGAAACAGCCCCCGAACGGCCCCGTGGGTGGCACCAACACCTTCCACGGGACCAACGTAACTCGTAGGAACTGACCTCGCAGTCGCGGGTTTCCCGGTTTGAATATACGACGGTAATTCACGTTTTTCTATACTTAAGGAAAATATGACGTTAGAGGGTGAAAACTCAAAACAGCCCCCGAACGGCCCCGTGGGTGGCACCAACACCTCCCACGGGACCAACGTAACTCGTAGGAACTGACCCCGCAGCCGCGGGTCTGCCGATTTTTAGAGTACGACGGTAATTTGCTTATTTCTAGACTTAGGCTTAAAAATAAGACGTTAGAGGTTGAAAACTCGAAACAGCCCCCGAACGGCCCCGTGGGTGGCACCAACACTTCCCACGGGACCAATGTAACTCGTAGGAACTGACCCCGTAGCCGCGGGTCTCCCGATTAGAGAGTACGACGGTAATTTGCTTATTCTAGACTTAGGCTTAAAAACATGACGTTAGAGGGTGAAAACTCGAAACAGCCCCCGAACGGCCCCG
Organism: Sambucus nigra; assembly: GCA_949130495.1. NCBI lineage: Eukaryota > Viridiplantae > Streptophyta > Magnoliopsida > Dipsacales > Adoxaceae > Sambucus > Sambucus nigra. The sequence goes on along the minus strand of OX422214.1, from coordinate 211,975,786 downwards.
TGGGTGGCACCAACACCTCCCACGGGACCAACGTAACTCGTAGGAACTGACCTCGCAGCCGCGGGTCTGCCGGTTTGAGTATACGACGCTAATTTGCGTATTTCTACACTTAAGTAAAACATTGCGTTAGAGGGTGAAAACTCGAAACAGCCCCCGAACGGCCCCGTGGGTGGCACCAACACCTCCCATGGGACCAATGTAACTCGTAGGAAATGACCCCACAGCCGCAGGTCTCCCGGTTTGAGAATACGATGGTAATTTGCATATTTCTAGACTTAGGTTTAAAAACATGACGATAGAGGGTGAAAACTCGAAACAGCCCCCGAGCGGCCCCGTGGGTGGCACCAACACCTCCCACGGGACCAACGTAACTCGTAGGAACTGACCCCGCAGCCGCGGGTCTCCCGATTAGAGAGTACGACGGTAATTTGCTTATTTCTAGACTTAGGCTTAAAAAGATGACGTTAGAGGTTGAAAACTCGAAACAACCCCCGAACGGCCCAGTGGGTGGCACCAACACCTCCCACGGGACCAACGTAACACGTAGGAACTGACCTCGCAGCCGCGGGTCTCCGGGTTTGAGAATACGACAGTAATATGCATATTTCTAGAATTAGGTTTAAAAACATGACGTTAGAGGGTGAAAACTCGAAACAGCCCCCGAACGGCCCCGTGGGTGGCACCAACACTTCCCACGGGACCAATGTAACTCGTAGGAACTGACCCCACAGCCGCGGGTCTCCCGGTTAGAGAGTACGACAGTAATTTTCTTATTTCTAGACTTAGGCTTAAAAACATGACGTTAGAGGGTGAAAACTCGAAACTGCCCCCGAACGGCCCCGTGGGTGGCACCAACACCTCCCACGGTACCAACGTAACTCGTAGGAACTGACCCCGCAGCCGCGGGTCTCCCGATTAGAGAGTACGACGGTAATTTGCTTATTTCTAGACTTAGGCTTAAAAACATGACGTTAGAGGTTGAAAACTCGAAACAACCCCCGAACGGCCCAGTGGGTGGCACCAACACCTCCCACGGGACCAACGTAACACGTAGGAACTGACCTCGCAGCCGCGGGTCTCCCGTTTTAAGTATACGACGGTAATTTGCGTATTTCTACACTTAAGTAAAACATGGCGTTAGAGGGTGAAAACTCGAAACAGCCCCCAAACGGCCCCGTGGGTGGCACCAACACCTCCCACGGGACCAACGTACCTCGTAGGAACTGACCCCGCAGCAGCGGGTCTCCCGATTTTTAGTGTACGACGGTAATTTGCTTATTTCTAGACTTAGGCTTAAAAATATGACGTTAGAGGTTGAAAACTCGAAACAGCCCCCCAACGGCCCCGTGGGTGGCACCAACACTTCCCACGGGACCAATGTAACTCGTAGGAACTGACCCCACAGCCGCGGGTCTCTCGGTTTGAGAATACGATAGTAATTTGCATATTTCTAGAATTAGGTTTAAAAACATGACGTTAGAGGTTGAAAACTCGAAACAGCCCCCGAACGGCCCCGTGGGTGGCACCAACACCTCCCACGGGACGAACGTAACTCGTAGGAACTGACCCCGCAGCCGCGGGTCTCCCGATTAGAGAGTACGACGGTAATTTGCTTATTTCTTGACTTAGGCTTAAAAACATGACGTTAGAGGGTGAAAACTCGAAACAATCCCCGAACGGCCCCGTGGGTGGCACCAACACCTCCCACGGGACCATGGTAACTCGTAGGAACTGACCTCGCAGCCGCGGGTCTCCCGGTTTGAGTATACGACGGTAATTTGCGTATTTCTACACTTAAGTAAAACATGGCGTTAAAGGGTGAAAACTCGAAACAGCCCCCGAACGGCCCCTTGGGTGGCACCAACACCTCCCATGGGACCAATGTAACTCGTAGGAACTGACCCCACAGCCGCAGGTCTCCCAGTTTGAGAATACGACGGTAATTTGCATATTTCTAGACTTAGGTCTAAAAACATGACGTTAGAGGGTGAAAACTCGAAACAGCCCCCGAACGGCCCCGTGGGTGGCACCAACACCTCCCACGGGACGAACGTAACTCGTAGGAATTGACCCCGCAGCCGCGGGTCTCCCGATTAGAGAGTACGACGGTAATTTGCTTATTTCTAGACTTAGGCTTAAAAACATGACGTTAGAGGGTGAAAACTCGAAACAGCCCCCGAACGGCCCCGTGGGTGGCACCAACACGTCCCACGGGACCAACGTAACTCGTAGGAACTGACCTCGCAGCCGCGGGTCTCCCGGTTTGAGTATATGACCGTAATTTGCGTATTTCTACACTTAAGTAAAACATGGCGTTAGAGGGTGAAAACTCGAAACAGCCCCCGAACGGCCCCGTGGGTGGCACCAACACCTCCTACGGGACCAACGTAACTCGTAGGAACTGACCTCACAGCCGCGGGTCTCCCGATTTGAGTATACGACGGTAATTTGCGTATTTGTACACTTAAGTAAAACATGGCGTTAGAGGGTGAAAACTCGAAACAGCCCCCAAACGGCCCCGTGGGTTGCACCAACACCTCCCACGGGACCAACGTAACTCGTAGGAACTGACCCCGCAGCCGCGGGTCTCCCGATTTTTAGAGTACGACAGTAATTTGCTTATTTCTAGACTTAGGCTTAAAAACATGACGTTAGAGGTTGAAAACTCGAAACAGCCCCCGAACGGCCCCGTGGGTGACACCAACACTTCCCACGGTACCAATGTAACTCGTAGGAACTGACCCCACAGCCGCGGGTCTCCCGGTTTGAGAATACGACAGTAATTTGCATATTTCTCGAATTAGGTTTAAAAACATGACGTTAGAGGGTGAAAACTCGAAACAGCCCCCGAACGGCCCCGTGGGTGGCACCAACACCTCCCACGGGATAAACGTAACTCGTAGGAACTGACCCCGCAGCCGCGGGTCTCCCGGTTAGAGAGTACGATGGTAATTTTCATATTTCTAGACATAGGTTTAAAAATATGACGTTAGAGGGTGAAAACTCGAAACAGCCCCCGAACGGCCACGTGGGTGGGACCAACACCTCCCACGGTACCAACGTAACTCGTAGGAACTGACCCCGCAGCCGCGGGTCTCCCGATTAGAGAGTACGACGGTAATTTGCTTATTTCTAGACTTAGGCTTAAAAACATGACGTTAGAGGGTGAAAACTCGAAATAGCCCGCGAACGGCCACGTGGGTGGCACCAACACCTCCCACGGGACCAACGTAACTCGTAGGAACTGACCTCGCAGCCGCGGGTCTCTCGGTTTGAGTATACGACGGTAATTTGCATATTTATACACTTAAGTAAAACATGGCGTTAGAGGGTGAAAACTCGAAACAGCCCCCGAACGGCCCCGTGGGTGGCACCAACACCTCCCACGGGACCAATGTAACTCGTAGGAACTGACCCCGCAGCCGCGGGTCTCCCGATTTTTAGAGTACGACGGTAATTTGCTTATTTCTAGACTTAGGCTTAGAAACATGACGTTAGAGGTTGAAAAGTGGAAACAGCCCCCGAACGGCCCTGTGGGTGGCACCAACACTTCCCACGGGACCAATGTAACTCGTAGGAACTGACCCCACCGCCGCGGGTCTCCCGGTTTGAGAATACGATAGTAATTTGCATATTTCTAGAATTAGGTTTAAAAACATGACGTTAGAGGGTGAAAACTCAAAACAGCCCCCTAACGGCCCCGTGGGTGGCACCAACACCTCCCACGGGACGAACGTAACTCGTAGGAACTTACCCCGCAGCCGCGGGTCTCCCGGTTAGAGAGTACGACGGTAAGTTGCTTATTTCTAGACTTAGGCTTAAAAACATGACGTTAGAGGGTGAAAACTCGAAACAGCCCTCGAACGGCCCCGTGGGTGGCACCAACACCTCCCACGGGACCAACGTAACTCGTAGCAACTGACCTCGCATCCGCGGGTCTCCCGATTTGAGTATACGACGGTAATTTGCGTATTTCTACACTTAAGTAAAACATGGCGTTAGAGGGTGAAAACTCGAAACAGCCCCCGAACGGTCCCGTGGGTGGCACCAACACCTCCTATGGGACCAATGTAACTCGTAGGAACTGACCCCACAGCCGCAGGTCTCCCAGTTTGAGAATACGACTGTAATTTGCATATTTCTAGACTTATGTTTAAAAACATGACGTTAGAGGGTGAAAACTTGAAACAGCCCCCGAACGGCCCCGTGGGTGGCACCAACACCTCCCACGGGACCAATGTAACTCGTAGGAACTTACCCCGCAGCCGCGGGTCTCCCGGTTAGAGAGTACGACGGTAATTTGCTTATTTCTAGACTTAGGCTTAAAAACATGACGTTAGAGGGTGAAAACTCGAAACAGCCCCCGAACGGCCCCGTGGGTGGCACCAACACCTCCCACGGGACCAACGTAACTCGTAGGAACTGACCTCGCAGCCGCGGGTCTCCCGGTTTGAGTATACGACGGTAATTTGCGTATTTCTACACTTAAGTAAAACATGGCGTTAGAGGGTGAAAACTCGAAACAGCCCCCAAACGGCCCCGTGGGTGGCACCATCACCTCCCACGGGACCAACGTAACTCGTAGGAACTGACCCCACAGCCGCGGGTCTCCCGGTTTGAGAGTACGACGGTAATTTCTTATTTCTAGACTTAGGCTTAAAAACATGACGTTAGAGGGTGAAAACTCGAAACAGCCCCCGAACGGCCCCGTGGGTGGCACCAACACTTCCCACGGGACCAATGTAACTCGTAGGAACTGACCCCACAGCCGCGGGTCCCCCGGTTTGAGAATACGACAGTAATTTGCATATTTTTAGAATTAGGTTTAAAAACATGACGTTAGAGGTTGAAAACTCGAAACAGCCCCCGAACGGCCCCGTGGGTGGCACCAACACCTCCCATGGGACCAATGTAACTCGTAGGAACTGACCCCACAGCCGCAGGTCTCCCAGTTTGAGAATACGACGGTAATTTGCATATTTCTAGACTTAGGTCTAAAAACATGACGTTAGAGGGTGAAAACTCGAAACAGCCCCCGAACGGCCCCGTGGGTGGCACCAACACCTCCCACGGGACGAACGTAACTCGTAGGAATTGACCCCGCAGCCGCGGGTCTCCCGATTAGAGAGTACGACGGTAATTTGCTTATTTCTAGACTTAGGCTTAAAAACATGACGTTAGAGGGTGAAAACTCGAAACAGCCCCCGAACGGCCCCGTGGGTTGCACCAACACCTCCCACGGGACCAACGTAACTCGTAGGAACTGACCTCGCAGCCGCGGGTCTCCCGATTTGAGTATACGACGGTAATTTGCGTATTTCTACACTTAAGTAAAACATGGCGTTAGAGGGTGAAAACTCGAAACAGCCCCCGAACGGTCCCGTGGGTGGCACCAACACCTCCTATGGGACCAATGTAACTCGTAGGAACTGACCCCACAGCCGCAGGTCTCCCAGTTTGAGAATACGACTGTAATTTGCATATTTCTAGACTTATGTTTAAAAACATGACGTTAGAGGGTGAAAACTTGAAACAGCCCCCGAACGGCCCCGTGGGTGGCACCAACACCTCCCACGGGACCAATGTAACTCGTAGGAACTGACCCCGCAGCCGCGGGTCTCCCGATTAGAGAGTACAACGGTAATTTGCTTATTTCTAGACTTAGGCTTAAAAACATGACGTTAGAGGGTGAAAACTCGAAATAGCCCGCGAACGGCCACGTGGGTGGCACCAACACCTCCCACGGGACCAACGTAACTCGTAGGAACTGACCTCGCAGCCGCGGGTCTCTCGGTTTGAGTATACGACGGTAATTTGCGTATTTATACACTTAAGTAAAACATGGCGTTAGAGGGTGAAAACTCGAAACAGCCCCCGAACGGCCCCGTGGGTGGCACCAACACCTCCCACGGGACCAATGTAACTCGTAGGAACTGACCCCGCCGCCGCGGGTCTCCCGATTTTCAGAGTACGACGGTAATTTGTTTATTTCTAGACTTATGCTTAAAAACATGACGTTAGAGGTTGAAAAGTCAAAACAGCCCCGAACGGCCCCGTGGGTGGCACCAACACTTCCCACGGGACCAATGTAACTCGTAGGAACTGACCCCACAGCCGCGGGTCTCCCGGTTTGAGAATACGACAGTAATTTGCATACTTCTAGAATTAGGTTTAAAAACATGACGTTAGATGGTGAAAACTCAAAACAGCCCCCTAACGGCCCCGTGGGTGGCACCAACACCTCCCACGGGACGAACGTAACTCGTAGGAACTTACCCCGCAGCCGCGGGTCTCCCGGTTAGAGAGTACGACGGTAAGTTGCTTATTTCTAGACTTAGGCTTAAAAACATGACGTTAGAGGGTGAAAACTCGAAACAGCCCCCGAACGGCCCCGTGGGTGGCACCAACACCTCCCACGGGACCAACGTAACTCGTAGCAACTGACCTCGCATCCGCGGGTCTCCCGATTTGAGTATACGACGGTAATTTGTGTATTTCTACACTTAAGTAAAACATGGCGTTAGAGGGTGAAAACTCGAAACAGCCCCCGAACGGTCCCGTGGGTGGCACCAACACCTCCTATGGGACCAATGTAACTCGTAGGAACTGACCCCACAGCCGCAGGTCTCCCAGTTTGAGAATACGACTGTAATTTGCATATTTCTAGACTTATGTTTAAAAACATGACGTTAGAGGGTGAAAACTTGAAACAGCCCCCGAACGGCCCCGTGGGTGGCACCAACACCTCCCACGGGACCAATGTAACTCGTAGGAACTTACCCCGCAGCCGCGGGTCTCCCGGTTAGAGAGTACGACGGTAATTTGCTTATTTCTAGACTTAGGCTTAAAAACATGACGTTAGAGGGTGAAAACTCGAAACAGCCCCCGAACGGCCCCGTGGGTGGCACCAACACCTCCCACGGGACCAACGTAACTCGTAGGAACTGACCTCGCAGCCGCGGGTCTCCCGGTTTGAGTATACGACGGTAATTTGCGTATTTCTACACTTAAGTAAAACATGGCGTTAGAGGGTGAAAACTCGAAACAGCCCCCAAACGGCCCCGTGGGTGGCACCATCACCTCCCACGGGACCAACGTAACTCGTAGGAACTGACCCCACAGCCGCGGGTCTCCCGGTTTGAGAGTACGACGGTAATTTCTTATTTCTAGACTTAGGCTTAAAAACATGACGTTAGAGGGTGAAAACTCGAAACAGCCCCCGAACGGCCCCGTGGGTGGCACCAACACTTCCCACGGGACCAATGTAACTCGTAGGAACTGACCCCACAGCCGCGGGTCCCCCGGTTTTAGAATACGACAGCAATTTGCATATTTTTAGAATTAGGTTTAAAAACATGACGTTAGAGGTTGAAAACTCGAAACAGCCCCCGAACGGCCCCGTGGGTGGCACCAACACCTCCCATGGGACCAATGTAACTCGTAGGAACTGACCCCACAGCCGCAGGTCTCCCAGTTTGAGAATACGACGGTAATTTGCATATTTCTAGACTTAGGTCTAAAAACATGACGTTAGAGGGTGAAAACTCGAAACAGCCCCCGAACGGCCCCGTGGGTGGCACCAACACCTCCCACGGGACGAACGTAACTCGTAGGAATTGACCCCGCAGCCGCGGGTCTCCCGATTAGAGAGTACGACGGTAATTTGCTTATTTCTAGACTTAGGCTTAAAAACATGACGTTAGAGGGTGAAAATTCGAAACAGCCCCCGAACGGCCCCGTGGGTGGCACCAACACCTCCCACGGGACCAACGTAACTCGTAGGAACTGACCTCGCAGCCGCGGGTCTCCCGGTTTGAGTATATGACCGTAATTTGCGTATTTCTACACTTAAGTAAAACATGGCGTTAGAGGGTGAAAACTCGAAACAGCCCCCGAACGGCCCCGTGGGTGGCACCAACACCTCCTACGGGACCAACGTAACTCGTAGGAACTGACCTCACAGCCGCGGGTCTCCCGATTTGAGTATACGACGGTAATTTGCGTATTTGTACACTTAAGTAAAACATGGCGTTAGAGGGTGAAAACTCGAAACAGCCCCCAAACGGCCCCGTGGGTTGCACCAACACCTCCCACGGGACCAACGTAACTCGTAGGAACTGACCCCGCAGCCGCGGGTCTCCCGATTTTTAGAGTACGACAGTAATTTGCTTATTTCTAGACTTAGGCTTAAAAACATGACGTTAGAGGTTGAAAACTCGAAACAGCCCCCGAACGGCCCCGTGGGTGACACCAACACTTCCCACGGGACCAATGTAACTCGTAGGAACTGACCCCACAGCCGCGGGTCTCCCGGTTTGAGAATACGACAGTAATTTGCATATTTCTCGAATTAGGTTTAAAAACTTGACGTTAGAGGGTGAAAACTCGAAACAGCCCCCGAACGGCCCCGTGGGTGGCACCAACACCTCCCACGGGATGAACGTAACTCGTAGGAACTGACCCCGCAGCCGTGGGTCTCCCGGTTAGAGAGTACGATGGTAATTTTCATATTTCTAGACATAGGTGTAAAAATATGACGTTAGAGGGTGAAAACTCGAAACAGCCCCCGAACGGCCACGTGGGTGGCACCAACACCTCCCACGGTACCAACGTAACTCGTAGGAACTGACCCCGCAGCCGCGGGTCTCCCGATTAGAGAGTACGACGGTAATTTGCTTATTTCTAGACTTAGGCTTAAAAACATGACGTTAGAGGGTGAAAACTCGAAATAGCCCCCGAACGGCCACGTGGGTGGCACCAACACCTCCCACGGGACCAACGTAACTCGTAGGAACTGACCTCGCAGCCGCGGGTCTCTCGGTTTGAGTATACGACGGTAATTTGCGTATTTATACACTTAAGTAAAACATGGCGTTAGAGGGTGAAAACTCGAAACAGCCCCCGAACGGCCCCGTGGGTGGCACCAACACCTCCCACGGGACCAATGTAACTCGTAGGAACTGACCCCGCCGCCGCGGGTCTCCCGATTTTTAGAGTACGACGGTAATTTGTTTATTTCTAGACTTATGCTTAAAAACATGACGTTAGAGGTTGAAAAGTCAAAACAGCCCCGAACGGCCCCGTGGGTGGCACCAACACTTGCCACGGGACCAATGTAACTCGTAGGAACTGACCCCACAGCCGCGGGTCTCCCGGTTTGAGAATACGACAGTAATTTGCATATTTCTAGAATTAGGTTTAAAAACATGACGTTAGAGGGTGAAAACTCAAAACAGCCCCCTAACGGCCCCGTGGGTGGCACCAACACCTCCCACGGGACGAACGTAACTCGTAGGAACTTACCCCGCAGCCGCGGGTCTCCCGGTTAGAGAGTACGACGGTAAGTTGCTTATTTCTAGACTTAGGCTTAAAAACATGACGTTAGAGGGTGAAAACTCGAAACAGCCCCCGAACGGCCCCGTGGGTGGCACCAACACCTCCCACGGGACCAACGTAACTCGTAGCAACTGACCTCGCATCCGCGGGTCTCCCGATTTGAGTATACGACGGTAATTTGCGTATTTCTACACTTAAGTAAAACATGGCGTTAGAGGGTGAAAACTCGAAACAGCCCCCGAACGGTCCCGTGGGTGGCACCAACACCTCCTATGGGACCAATGTAACTCGTAGGAACTGACCCCACAGCCGCAGGTCTCCCAGTTTGAGAATACGACTGTAATTTGCATATTTCTAGACTTATGTTTAAAAACATGACGTTAGAGGGTGAAAACTTGAAACAGCCCCCGAACGGCCCCGTGGGTGGCACCAACACCTCCCACGGGACCAATGTAACTCGTAGGAACTTACCCCGCAGCCGCGGGTCTCCCGGTTAGAGAGTACGACGGTAATTTGCTTATTTCTAGACTTAGGCTTAAAAACATGACGTTAGAGGGTGAAAACTCGAAACAGCCCCCGAACGGCCCCGTGGGTGGCACCAACACCTCCCACGGGACCAACGTAACTCGTAGGAACTGACCTCGCAGCCGCGGGTCTCCCGGTTTGAGTATACGACGGTAATTTGCGTATTTCTACACTTAAGTAAAACATGGCGTTAGAGGGTGAAAACTCGAAACAGCCCCCAAACGGCCCCGTGGGTGGCACCATCACCTCCCACGGGACCAACGTAACTCGTAGGAACTGACCCCACAGCCGCGGGTCTCCCGGTTAGAGAGTACGATGGTAATTTGCTTATTTCTAGACTTAGGCTTAAAAACATGACGTTAGAGGGTGAAAACTTGAAACAGCCCCCGAACGGCTCCGTGGGTGGCACCAACACCTCCCACAGGACCAATCTAACTCGTAGAAACTAACCTCGCAGCCGCGGGTCTCCCGGTTTGAGTATACGACGGTAATTTGCGTATTTCTACATTAGGTTTAAAAACATGACGTTAGAGGGTGAAAACTCGAAGCAGCCCCCGAACGGCCCTGTGGGTGGCACCAACACCTCCCACGGGACCAACGTAACTCGTAGGAACTGACCTCGCAGTCACGGGTCTCCCGGTTTGATAGTACGATGGTAATTTGCGTATTTCTAGACTTGGGCTAAAAAACATGCCGTTAGAGGGTGAAAACTCGAAACGGCCCCCGAACGGCCCCGTGGGTGGCACCAGCACCTCCCACGGGACCAACGTAACTCGTAGGAACTGACACCGCAGCCGTGGGTCTCCCAATTTTTAGAGTACGACGGTAATTTGCTTATTTCTAGACTTAGGCTTAAAAACATGACGTTAGAGGTTGAAAACTCGAAACAGCCCCCGAACTGCCCCGTGGGTGGCACCAACACCTCCCACGGGACCAATGTAACTCGTAGGAACTGACCCCACAGCCGCGGGTCTCCCGATTTGATAATGCGACGGTAATTTGCATATTTCTAGATTTAGGTTTAAAAACATGACGTTAGAGAGTGAAAACTCGAAACAGTCCCCGAACGGCCCCGTGGGTGGCACCAACACCTCCCACAGGACCAACGTAACTCGTAGGAACTCACCCCGCAGCAGCGGGTCTCCCGGTTAGAGAGTACGATGGTAATTTGTTTATTTCTAGACTTAGGCTTAAAAACATGACGTTAGAGGGTGAAAACTTGAAACAGCCCCCGAACGGCTCCGTGGGTGGCACCAACACCTCCCACGGGACCAATCTAACTCGTAGGAACTAACCTCGCAGCCGCGGGTCTCCCGGTTTGAGTATACGACGGTAATTTGCGTATTTCTACATTAGGTTTAAAAACATGACGTTAGAGGGTGAAAACTCGAAACAGCCCCCGAACGGCCCCGTGGTTAGCACCAACACCTCCCAGGGAACCAACCTAACACGTAGGAACTGACCCCGCAGCCGCGGCTCTCCCTGTTAGAGAGTACGATGGTAATTTGCTTATTTCTAGACTTTGGCTTAAAAACATGACGTTAGAAGGTGAAAACTCGAAACATCCCCCGAACGGCCCTGTGGGTGGCACCAACACATCCCACGGGACCAACGTAATTCGTAGGAACTGACCTCGCAGCCGCGGGTCTCCCGGTTTGAGTATATAACGGTAATTTGCGTATTTCTACACTTAAGCAAAACATGACGTTAGAGGGTGAAAACTTGAAACAGCCCCCAAACGGCCCCGTGGGTGGCACCAACACCTCCCACGGGACCAACGTAACTCGTATGAACTGATATCGCAACCGCGGGTCTCCTGGTTTGAGAGTATGACGGTAATTTTCTTATTCCTAGACTTAGGGTTAACAACATGGCGTTAGAGGGTGAAAACTCGAAACAGCCCCCGAAAGTCCCCGTGGGTGGCACCAACATCTCCCACGGGACCAACGTAACTCGTAGGAACTGACACCGCAGCCGCGGGTCTCCCGGTTTGAGTATACGACGGTATTTTGCGTATTTCTACACTTAAGTAAAACATGGCGTTAGAGGGTGAAAACTCGAAACAGCCCCCGAACGGCCCCGTGGGTGGCACCAACACCTCCTACGGGACCAACGTAACTCGTAGGAACTGACCTCGCAGCCGCGGGTCTCCCGGTTTGAGTATACGATGGTAATTTGCGTATTTCTAGACTTGGGCTTAAAAATATGCCGTTAGAGGGTGAAAACTCGAAACGGCCCCCGAACGGCCCCGTGGGTGGTACCAACACCTCCCACGGGACCAACGTAACTCGTAGGAACTGACCTCGCAGCCGCAGGTCTCCCGGTTTGAGAGTACGATGGTAATTTTCTTATTTCTAGACTTATTTTTAAAAACATGGTGTTAGAGGGTGAAAACTCGAAACAGCCCCCGAATGGCCCCGTGGGTGGCACCAATACCTCCCACGGGACCAACGTCACTCATAGGAACTGACACCGCAGTCACGGGTCTCCCGGTTTGTGAGTACGACGGTAATTTGCATATTTCTACACTTAAGCAAAACATGACGTTAGAGGGTGAAAACTCAAAACAGCACCCGAACGGCCCCGTGGGTGGCACGAACACCTCCCACGGTACAAACGTAACTCGTTGGAACTGACCCCACAGCGGCGGGTCTCCCAGTTAGAGAGTACGATGGTAATTTGCTTATTTCTAGACTTAGGCTTAAAAACATGATGTTAGAGGCTGAAAACTCGAAACAGCCACCGAACGGTCCCGTGGGTGGCACCAACACCTCCCACGGGACCAACGTAACTCATAGGAACTGACCTCGTAGCAGCGGGTCTCCCGGTTTGAGTATACGACGGTAATTTGCATATTTCTACACTTAAGCAAAACATGACGTTAGAGGGTGAAAACTCGAAACAGCCCCCGAACGGCCTCGTGGGTGGTACCAACACCTCCCACGGGACCAACGTAACTCATAGGAACTGACCCCGCAGCCGCGGGTCTCCCGGTTTGAGAGTATGACGGTAATTTTCTTATTTCTAGACTTAGGCTTAGAAACATGACGTTAGAGGTTGAAAACTCGAAACAGCCCCCGAACGGCCCCGTGGGTGGCACCAACACCTCCGACGGGACCAATGTAACTCGTAGGAACTGACCCCATAGCCGCGGGTCTCCCGGTTTGAGAATACGACGGTAATTTGCATATTTCTAGACTTAGGTTTAAAAACATGACGTTAGAGGGTGAAAACTCGAAACAACCCCCGAACGGCCCCGTGGGTGGCACCAACACCTCCCATGGGACCAACGTAACTCGTAGGAACTGACCCCGCAGCCGTGGGTCTCCCGATTTTTAGAGTACGACGGTAATTTGCTTATTTCTAGACTTAGGCTTGAAAACATGGCGTTATAGGTTGAAAACTCGAAACAGCCCCCGAACGGCCCCGTGGGTGGCACCAACACCTCCCACGGGACCAACGTAACTCGTAGGAACTGACCCCGCAGCCGCGGGTCTCCCGATTAGAGAGTACGATGGTAATTTGCTTATTTCTAGACTTAGGCTTAAAAACATGACATTAGAGGGTGAAAACTCGAAACAGCCCCCGAACGGCCCCGTGGGTGGCACCAACACCTCCCACGAGACCAACGTAACTCGTAGGAACTGACCTCGCAGCCGCGGGTCTCCCGGTTTGAGTATACGACGGTAATTTGCGTATTTCTACACTTAAGCAAAACTTGGCGTTAGAGGGTGAAACACGAAACAGCCCCCAAACGGCTCCGTGGGTGGCACCAACACCTCCCACGGGACCAACGTAACTCGTAGGAACTGATCTAGCAGCCACGGGTCTCCCGATTTAAGAGTACGATGGTAACTTGCTTATTTCTAGACTTAGGGTTAACAACATGGCGTTAGAGGGTGAAAACTCGAAACAGCCCCCGAAAGTCCCCGTGTGTGGCACCAACATCTCCCACGGGACAAACATAACTTGTAGGAACTGACACCGCAGCCGTGGGTTTCCCGGTTTGAGAGTACGACTGTAATTTGCGTATTTCTACACTTAAGAAAAACATGACGTTAGAGGGTGAAAACTCGAAACAGCCCCCGAACGGCCCTGTGGGTGGCACCAACACCTCCCACGGGACCAACGTAACTCGTAGGAACAGACCTCGCAGTCGCGGGTCTCCCGGTTTGATAGTACGATGGTAATTTGCGTATTTTTAGACTTGGGCTAAAAAACATGCCATTAGAGGGTGAAAACTCGAAACGGCTCCCGAACGGCCCCGTGGGTGGCACCAACACCTCCCAAGGGACGAACGTAACTCATAGGAACTGACCTCGCAGCCGCGGGTCTCCCGGTTTGAATATACGACGGTAATTTGCGTATTTCTACACTTAAGTAAAACATGGCGTTAGAGGGTGAAAACTCGAAACAGCCCCCAAACGGCCCCGTGGGTGGCACCAACACCTCCCACGGGACCAATGTAACTCGTAGGAACTTACCCCGCAGCCGCGGGTCTCCCGGTTAGAGAGTACGACGGTAATTTGCTTATTTCTAGACTTAGGCTTAAAAACATGACGTTAGAGGGTGAAAACTCGAAACAGCCCCCGAACGGCCCCGTGGGTGGCACCAACACCTCCCACGGGACCAACGTAACTCGTAGGAACTGACCTCGCAGCCGCGGGTCTCCCGGTTTGAGTATACGACGGTAATTTGCGTATTTCTACACTTAAGTAAAACATGGCGTTAGAGGGTGAAAACTCGAAACAGCCCCCAAACGGCCCCGTGGGTGGCACCATCACCTCCCACGGGACCAACGTAACTCGTAGGAACTGACCCCACAGCCGCGGGTCTCCCGGTTAGAGAGTACGATGGTAATTTGCTTATTTCTAGACTTAGGCTTAAAAACATGACGTTAGAGGGTGAAAACTTGAAACAGCCCCCGAACGGCTCCGTGGGTGGCACCAACACCTCCCACAGGACCAATCTAACTCGTAGAAACTAACCTCGCAGCCGCGGGTCTCCCGGTTTGAGTATACGACGGTAATTTGCGTATTTCTACATTAGGTTTAAAAACATGACGTTAGAGGGTGAAAACTCGAAGCAGCCCCCGAACGGCCCTGTGGGTGGCACCAACACCTCCCACGGGACCAACGTAACTCGTAGGAACTGACCTCGCAGTCACGGGTCTCCCGGTTTGATAGTACGATGGTAATTTGCGTATTTCTAGACTTGGGCTAAAAAACATGCCGTTAGAGGGTGAAAACTCGAAACGGCCCCCGAACGGCCCCGTGGGTGGCACCAGCACCTCCCACGGGACCAACGTAACTCGTAGGAACTGACACCGCAGCCGTGGGTCTCCCAATTTTTAGAGTACGACGGTAATTTGCTTATTTCTAGACTTAGGCTTAAAAACATGACGTTAGAGGTTGAAAACTCGAAACAGCCCCCGAACTGCCCCGTGGGTGGCACCAACACCTCCCACGGGACCAATGTAACTCGTAGGAACTGACCCCACAGCCGCGGGTCTCCCGATTTGATAATGCGACGGTAATTTGCATATTTCTAGATTTAGGTTTAAAAACATGACGTTAGAGAGTGAAAACTCGAAACAGTCCCCGAACGGCCCCGTGGGTGGCACCAACACCTCCCACAGGACCAACGTAACTCGTAGGAACTCACCCCGCAGCAGCGGGTCTCCCGGTTAGAGAGTACGATGGTAATTTGTTTATTTCTAGACTTAGGCTTAAAAACATGACGTTAGAGGGTGAAAACTTGAAACAGCCCCCGAACGGCTCCGTGGGTGGCACCAACACCTCCCACGGGACCAATCTAACTCGTAGGAACTAACCTCGCAGCCGCGGGTCTCCCGGTTTGAGTATACGACGGTAATTTGCGTATTTCTACATTAGGTTTAAAAACATGACGTTAGAGGGTGAAAACTCGAAACAGCCCCCGAACGGCCCCGTGGTTAGCACCAACACCTCCCAGGGAACCAACCTAACACGTAGGAACTGACCCCGCAGCCGCGGCTCTCCCTGTTAGAGAGTACGATGGTAATTTGCTTATTTCTAGACTTTGGCTTAAAAACATGACGTTAGAAGGTGAAAACTCGAAACATCCCCCGAACGGCCCTGTGGGTGGCACCAACACATCCCACGGGACCAACGTAATTCGTAGGAACTGACCTCGCAGCCGCGGGTCTCCCGGTTTGAGTATATAACGGTAATTTGCGTATTTCTACACTTAAGCAAAACATGACGTTAGAGGGTGAAAACTTGAAACAGCCCCCAAACGGCCCCGTGGGTGGCACCAACACCTCCCACGGGACCAACGTAACTCGTATGAACTGATATCGCAACCGCGGGTCTCCTGGTTTGAGAGTATGACGGTAATTTTCTTATTCCTAGACTTAGGGTTAACAACATGGCGTTAGAGGGTGAAAACTCGAAACAGCCCCCGAAAGTCCCCGTGGGTGGCACCAACATCTCCCACGGGACCAACGTAACTCGTAGGAACTGACACCGCAGCCGCGGGTCTCCCGGTTTGAGTATACGACGGTATTTTGCGTATTTCTACACTTAAGTAAAACATGGCGTTAGAGGGTGAAAACTCGAAACAGCCCCCGAACGGCCCCGTGGGTGGCACCAACACCTCCTACGGGACCAACGTAACTCGTAGGAACTGACCTCGCAGCCGCGGGTCTCCCGGTTTGAGTATACGATGGTAATTTGCGTATTTCTAGACTTGGGCTTAAAAATATGCCGTTAGAGGGTGAAAACTCGAAACGGCCCCCGAACGGCCCCGTGGGTGGTACCAACACCTCCCACGGGACCAACGTAACTCGTAGGAACTGACCTCGCAGCCGCAGGTCTCCCGGTTTGAGAGTACGATGGTAATTTTCTTATTTCTAGACTTATTTTTAAAAACATGGTGTTAGAGGGTGAAAACTCGAAACAGCCCCCGAATGGCCCCGTGGGTGGCACCAATACCTCCCACG
Source organism: Sambucus nigra (assembly GCA_949130495.1). Classification (NCBI taxonomy): domain Eukaryota; kingdom Viridiplantae; phylum Streptophyta; class Magnoliopsida; order Dipsacales; family Adoxaceae; genus Sambucus; species Sambucus nigra. The sequence continues at coordinate 211,958,943 of OX422214.1, read as the reverse complement.
GGACCAACGTCACTCATAGGAACTGACACCGCAGTCACGGGTCTCCCGGTTTGTGAGTACGACGGTAATTTGCATATTTCTACACTTAAGCAAAACATGACGTTAGAGGGTGAAAACTCAAAACAGCACCCGAACGGCCCCGTGGGTGGCACGAACACCTCCCACGGTACAAACGTAACTCGTTGGAACTGACCCCACAGCGGCGGGTCTCCCAGTTAGAGAGTACGATGGTAATTTGCTTATTTCTAGACTTAGGCTTAAAAACATGATGTTAGAGGCTGAAAACTCGAAACAGCCACCGAACGGTCCCGTGGGTGGCACCAACACCTCCCACGGGACCAACGTAACTCATAGGAACTGACCTCGTAGCAGCGGGTCTCCCGGTTTGAGTATACGACGGTAATTTGCATATTTCTACACTTAAGCAAAACATGACGTTAGAGGGTGAAAACTCGAAACAGCCCCCGAACGGCCTCGTGGGTGGTACCAACACCTCCCACGGGACCAACGTAACTCATAGGAACTGACCCCGCAGCCGCGGGTCTCCCGGTTTGAGAGTATGACGGTAATTTTCTTATTTCTAGACTTAGGCTTAGAAACATGACGTTAGAGGTTGAAAACTCGAAACAGCCCCCGAACGGCCCCGTGGGTGGCACCAACACCTCCGACGGGACCAATGTAACTCGTAGGAACTGACCCCATAGCCGCGGGTCTCCCGGTTTGAGAATACGACGGTAATTTGCATATTTCTAGACTTAGGTTTAAAAACATGACGTTAGAGGGTGAAAACTCGAAACAACCCCCGAACGGCCCCGTGGGTGGCACCAACACCTCCCATGGGACCAACGTAACTCGTAGGAACTGACCCCGCAGCCGTGGGTCTCCCGATTTTTAGAGTACGACGGTAATTTGCTTATTTCTAGACTTAGGCTTGAAAACATGGCGTTATAGGTTGAAAACTCGAAACAGCCCCCGAACGGCCCCGTGGGTGGCACCAACACCTCCCACGGGACCAACGTAACTCGTAGGAACTGACCCCGCAGCCGCGGGTCTCCCGATTAGAGAGTACGATGGTAATTTGCTTATTTCTAGACTTAGGCTTAAAAACATGACATTAGAGGGTGAAAACTCGAAACAGCCCCCGAACGGCCCCGTGGGTGGCACCAACACCTCCCACGAGACCAACGTAACTCGTAGGAACTGACCTCGCAGCCGCGGGTCTCCCGGTTTGAGTATACGACGGTAATTTGCGTATTTCTACACTTAAGCAAAACTTGGCGTTAGAGGGTGAAACACGAAACAGCCCCCAAACGGCTCCGTGGGTGGCACCAACACCTCCCACGGGACCAACGTAACTCGTAGGAACTGATCTAGCAGCCACGGGTCTCCCGATTTAAGAGTACGATGGTAACTTGCTTATTTCTAGACTTAGGGTTAACAACATGGCGTTAGAGGGTGAAAACTCGAAACAGCCCCCGAAAGTCCCCGTGTGTGGCACCAACATCTCCCACGGGACAAACATAACTTGTAGGAACTGACACCGCAGCCGTGGGTTTCCCGGTTTGAGAGTACGACTGTAATTTGCGTATTTCTACACTTAAGAAAAACATGACGTTAGAGGGTGAAAACTCGAAACAGCCCCCGAACGGCCCTGTGGGTGGCACCAACACCTCCCACGGGACCAACGTAACTCGTAGGAACAGACCTCGCAGTCGCGGGTCTCCCGGTTTGATAGTACGATGGTAATTTGCGTATTTTTAGACTTGGGCTAAAAAACATGCCATTAGAGGGTGAAAACTCGAAACGGCTCCCGAACGGCCCCGTGGGTGGCACCAACACCTCCCAAGGGACGAACGTAACTCATAGGAACTGACCTCGCAGCCGCGGGTCTCCCGGTTTGAATATACGACGGTAATTTGCGTATTTCTATACTTAAGCAAAACATGACGTTAGAGGGTGAAAACTCGAAACAACCCCCGAACGGCCCCGTGGGTGGCACCAATACCTCCCACGGGACCAATGTAACTCGTAAGAACTGACCCCACAGCCGCGGGTCTCCCGATTTGAGAATACGACAATAATTTGCATATTTCTAGAATTAGGTTTAAAAACATGACGTTAGAGGGTGAAAACTCGAAACAGCCCCCGAACGGCCCCGTTGGTGGCACCAACACCTCCCACGGGACGAACGTAACTCGTAGGAACTGACCCCACAGCCGCGGGTCTCCCGGTTAGAGAGTACGACGGTAATTTGCTTATTTCTAGACTTAGGCTTAAAAACATGACGTTAGAGGGTGAAAACTCGAAACAGCCCCCGAACGGCCCCGTAGGTGGCACCAACACCTCCCACGGGACCAACGTAACTCGTAGGAACTGACCTCGCAGCCGCGGGTCTCCCGGTTTGAATATACGACGGCAATTTGCGTATTTCTGTACTTAAGCAAAACATGACGTTAGAGGGTGAAAACTCGAAACAGCCCCCGAACGGCCCCGTGGGTGGCACCAACACCTCCCACGGGACCAACGTAACTCGTAGGAACTGACCCCGCAGCCGCGGGTCTCCCGATTTTTAGAGTACGACGGGAATTTTCTTATTTCTAGACTTAGGCTTAAAAACATGACGTTAGAGGTTGAAAACTCGAAACAGCCCCCGAACGGCCCCATGGGTGGCACCAACACCTCCCACGGGACCAACGTAACTCGTAGGAACTGACCCCGTAGCCGCGGGTCTCCCGATTAGAGAGTACGATGGTAATTTTCTTATTTCTAGACTTAGGCTTAAAAACATGACATTAGAGGGTGAAAACTCGAAACAGCCCCCGAACGGCCCCGTGGGTGGCACCAATACCTCCCACGGGACCAACGTAACTCGTAGGAACTGACCTCGCAGTCGCGGGTCTCCCGGTTTGAGTATACGACGGTAATTTGCGTATTTCTACACTTAAGTGAAACATGGCGTTAGAGGGTGAAAACTCGAAATAGCCCCCGAACGGCCCCGTAGGTGGCCCCAACACCTCCCACGGGACCAACGTAACTCGTAGGAACTGACCTCGCAGCCGCGGGTCTCTCGGTTTGAGTATACGAAGATAATTTGCGTATTTCTACACTTAAGTAAAACATGGCGTTAGAGGGTGAAAACTCGAAACATCCCCCAAACGGCCCCGTGGGTGGCACCAACACCTCCCACGGGACCAACGTAACTCGTAGGAACTGACCCCGCATCCGCGGGTCTCCCGGTTAGAGAGTACGACGGTAATTTGCTTATTTCTAGACTTAGGCTTAAAAACATGACGTTAGAGGGTGAAAACTCGAAACAGCCCCCGAACGGCCCCGTGGGTGGCACCAACACCTCCCACGGGACCAACGTAACTCGTAGGAACTGACCTCACAGCCGCGAGTCTCCCGGTTTGAGTATATGACGGTAATTTGCGTATTTCTACACTTAAGTAAAACATGGCGTTAGAGGGTGAAAACTGGAATCAGCCCCCAAACGGCCCCGTGGGTTGCACCAACACCTCCCACGGGACCAACGTAACTCGTAGGAACTGACCCCGCAGCCGCAGGTCTCCCGATTTTTAGAGTACGAAGGTAATTTGCTTATTTCTAGACTTAGGCTTAAAAACATGACGTTAGAGGTTGAAAACTCGAAACAGCCCCCGAACGGCCCCGTGGGTGGCACCAACACTTCCCACGGGACCAATGTAACTCGTAGGAACTAACTCCACAGCCGCGGGTCTCTCGGTTTGAGAATACGACAGTAATTTGAATATTTCTAGAATTAGGTTTAAAAACATGACGTTAGAGGGTGAAAACTCGAAACAACCCCCGAACGGCCCCGTGGGTGGCACCAACACCTCCCACGGGATGAACGTAACTCGTAGGAACTGACCCGCCAGCCGCGGGTCTCCCGGTTAGAGATTACGACGGTAATTTGCTTATTTCTAGACTTAGGCTTAAAAACATGACGTTAGAGGGTGAAAACTCGAAACAGCCCCCGAACGGCCCCGTGGGTGGCACCAACACCTCCCACGGGACCAATGTAACTTGTAGGAACTGACCCCGCATCCGCGGGTCTCCCGGTTAGAGAGTACGACGGTAATTTGCTTATTTCTAGACTTAGGCTTAAAAACATGACGTTAGAGGGTGAAAACTCGAAACAGCCCCCGAACGGCCCCGTGGGTGGCACCAACACCTCCCACGGGACCAACGTAACTCGTAGGAACGGACCTTGCAGCCGCGGGTCTCCCGGTTTGAGTATACAACGGTAATTTGAGTATTTCTACACTTAAGCAAAACTTGGCGTTAGAGGGTGAAACTCGAAACACCCCCCAAACGGCCCTGTGGGTGGCACCAACACCTCCCACGGGACCAACGTAACTCGTAGGTACTGATCTCGCAGCCACGGGTCTCCCGATTTAAGAGTACGATGGTAATTTGCTTATTTCTAGACTTAGGGTTAACAACATGGCGTTAGAGGATGAAAACTCGAAACAGCCCCCGAAAGTGCCCGTGGGTGGCACCAACATCTCCCACGGGACAAACATAACTTGTAGGAACTGACACCGCAGCCGCGGGTTTCCCGGTTTGAGAGTACGACGGTAATTTGCGTATTTCTACACTTAAGAAAAACATGACGTTAGAGGGTGAAAACTCGAAACAGCCCCCGAACGGCTCTGTGGGTGGCACCTACACCTCCCACGGGACCAACGTAACTCGTAGGAACTGACCTCGCAGTCGCGGGTCTCCCGGTTTGATAGTACGATGGTAATTTGCGTATTTTTAGACTTGGGCTAAAAAACATGCCGTTAGAGGGTGAAAACTCGAAACGCCTCCCGAACGGCCCCGTGGGTGGCACCAACACCTCCCACGGGACCAACGTAACTCGTAGGAACCGACCTCGCAGCCGCGGGTCTCCCGGTTTGAATATACGATGGTAATTTGCGTATTTCTATACTTAAGCAAAACATGACGTTAGAGGGTGAAAACTCGAAACAGCCCCCGAACGGCCCCGTGGGTGGCACCAACACCTCCCACGGGACCAACGTAACTCGTAGGAACTGACCCCGCAGCCGCGGGTCTCCCGATTTTTAGAGTACGACGGTAATTTGCTTATTTCTAGACTTAGGCTTAAAACATGACGTTAGAGGTTGAAAACTCGAAACAGCCCCCGAACGGCCCCGTGGGTGGCACCAACACTTCCCACGGGACCAATGTAACTCGTAGGAACTGACCCCACAGCCGCGGGTCTCCCGGTTTGAGAATACGACAATAATTTGCATATTTTTAGAATTAGGTTTAAAAACATGACGTTAGAGGGTGAAAACTCGAAACAGCCCCCGAACGGCCCCGTGGGTGGCACCAACACCTCCCACGGGACGAACGTAACTCGTAGGAACTGACCCCGCAGCCGCGGGTCTCCCGGTTAGAGAGTACGACGGTAATTTGCTTATTTCTAGACTTAGGCTTAAAAACATGACGTTAGAGGGTGAAAACTCAAAACAGCCCCCGAACGGCCCCGTAGGTGGCACCAACACCTCCCACGGGACCAACGTAACTCGTAGGAACTGACCTCGCAGCCGCGGGTCTCCCGGTTTGCGTATACGACGGTAATTTGCGTATTTCTGTACTTAAGCAAAACATGACGTTAAAGGGTGAAAACTCGAAACAGCCCCCGAACGGCCCCGTGGGTGGCACCAACACCTCCCACGGGACCAACGTAACTCGTAGGAACTGACCCCGCAGCCGCGGGTCTCCCGATTTTTAGAGTACGACGGTAATTTGCTTATTTCTAGACTTAGGCTTGAAAACATGGCGTTAGAGGTTGAAAACTCGAAACAGCCCCCGAACGGCCCCGTGGGTGGCACCAACACCTCCCACGGGACCAACGTAACTCGTAGGAACTGACCTCGCAGCCGCGGGTCTCCCGGTTTGAGTATACGATGGTAATTTGCGTATTTCTACACTTAAGTAAAACATGGCGTTAGAGTGTGAAAACTCGAATCAGCCCCCAAACGGCCCCGTGGGTGGCACCAACACCTCCCACGGGACCAACGTAACTCGTAGCAACTGACCCCGCAGCCGCGGGTCTCCCGATTTTTAGAGTACGACGGTAATTTGCTTATTTCTAGACTTAGGCTTAAAAACATGACGTTAGAGGTTGAAAACTGGAAAGAGCCCCCGAACGGCCCTGTGGGTGGCACCAACACTTCCCACGGGACCAATGTAACTCGTAGGAACTGACCCCACCGCCGCGGGTCTCCCGGTTTGAGAATACGATAGTAATTTGCATATTTCTAGAATTAGGTTTAAAAACATGACGTTAGAGGGTGAAAACTCGAAACAGCCCACGAACGGCCCGTGGGTGGCACCAACACCTCCCACGGGATGAACGTAACTCGTAGGAACTGACCCCGCAGCCGTGGGTCTCCCGGTTAGAGAGTACGACGGTAATTTGCTTATTTCTAGACTTAGGCTTAAAAACATGACGTTAGAGGGTGAAAACTCGAAACAGCCCCCGAACGGTCCCGTGGGTGGCACCAACACCTCCCACGGGACCAATGTAACTCGTAGGAACTGACCCCGCAGCCGCGGGTCTCCCGGTTAGAGAGTACGACGGTAATTTCTTATTTCTAGACTTAGGCTTAAAAACATGACGTTAGAGGGTGAAAACTCGAAACAGCCCCCGAACGGCCCCGTGGGTGGCACCAACACCTCCCACGGGACCAACGTAACTCGTAGGAATAGACCTTGCAGCCGCGGGTCTCCCGGTTTGAGTATACGACGGTAATTTGCGTATTTCTACACTTAAGTAAAACATGGCGTGAGAGGGTGAAAACTCGAAACAGCCCCCAAACGGCCCCGTGGTTGGCACCAACACCTCCCACGGGACCAACGTAACTCGTAGGAACTGATCTCGCAGCCGCGGGTCTCCCGATTTAAGAGTACGGTGGTAATTTGTTTATTTCTAGACTTAGGGTTAACAACATGGCGTTAGAGGGTGAAAACTCGAAACAGCCCCCGAAAGTCCCCGTGGGTGGCACCAACGTCTCCCACGGGACAAACGTAACTTGTAGGAACTGACACCGCAGCCGCGGGTTTCCAGGTTTGAGAGTACGATGGTAATTTGCGTATTTCTACACTTAAGCAAAACATGACGTTAGAGGGTGAAAACTCGAAACAGCCCCCGAACGGCCCTGTGGGTGGCACCAACACCTCCCACGGGACCAACGTAACTCGTAGGAACTGACCTCGCAGTCGTGGGTCTCCCGGTTTGATAGTACGATGGTAATTTGCGTATTTCTAGACTTGGGCTAAAAAACATGCCGTTGGAGGATGAAAACTCGAAACGGCCCCCGAACGGCCCCGTGGGTGGTACCAACACCTCCCACGGGACCAACGTAACTCGTAGGAATTGACCTCGCAGCCGCGGGTCTCCCGGTTTGAGAGTACGACGGTAATTTGCTTATTTCTATACTTAGGCTTAAAAACATGACGTTAGAGGTTGAAAACTTGAAACAGCCCCCGAACGGCCCCGTGGGTGGCACCAACACCTCCCACGGGACCAATGTAACTCGTAGGAACTGACCCCACAGCCGCGGGTCTCCCAGTTTGAGAATACGACGGTAATTTGCATATTTCAAAACATAGGTTTAAAAACATGACGTTAGAGGGTGAAAACTCGAAACAGCCCCCGATCGGCCCCGTGGGTGGCACCAACACCTCCCACGGGACTAATGTAACTCGTAGGAACTGACCCCACAGCCGCGGGTCTCCCGGTTAGAGAGTACGACTGTAATTTGCTTATTTCTAGACTTCGGCTTAAAAACATGACGTTAGAGGGTGAAAACTCGAAACAGCCCCCGAACGGCCCCGTGTGTGGCACCAACACCTCCCACGGGACGAACGTAACTCGTTGGAACTGACCCCGCAGCCGCGGGTCTCCCGGTTAGAGAGTACGACGGTAATTTGCTTATTTCTAGACTTAGGCTTAAAAACATGACGTTAGAGAGTGAAAACTTGAAACAGCCCCCGAACGGCCCCGTCGGTGACACCAACACCTCCCACGGGACCAATGTAACTCGTAGGAAATGACCCCGCAGCCGCGGGTCTCCCGGTTAGAGAGTACGACGGTAATTTGCTTATTTCTAGACTTAGGCTTAAAAACATGACGTTAGAGGGTGAAAACTCGAAACAGCCCCCGAACGGCCCCGTGGGTGGCACCAACACCTCCCACGGGACCAACGTAACTCGTAGGAACTTACCTCGCAGCCCCGGGTCTGCCGGTTTGAGTATACGACGCTAATTTGCGTATTTCTACACTTAAGTAAAACATGGCGTTAGAGGGTGAAAACTCGAAACAGCCCCCGAACGGCCCCGTGGGTGGCACCAACACCTCCCATGGGACCAATGTAACTCGTAGGAACTGACCCCACAGCCGCAGGTCTCTCGGTTTGAGAATACGATGGTAATTTGCATATTTCTAGACTTAGGTTTAAAAACATGACGTTAGAGGGTGAAAACTCGAAACAGCCCCCGAGCGGCCCCGTGGGTGGCACCAACACCTCCCACGGGACCAACGTAACTCGTAGGAACTGACCCCGCAGCCGCGGGTCTCCTGATTAGAGAGTACGACGGTAATTTGCTTATTTCTAGACTTAGGCTTAAAAACATGACGTTAGAGGTTGAAAACTCGAAACAACCCCCGAACGGCCCCGTGGGTGGCACCAACACCTCCCACGGGACCAACGTAACACGTAGGAACTGACCTCGCAACCGCGGGTCTCCCGGTTTAAGTATACGACGGTAATTTGCGTATTTCTACACTTAAGTAAAACATGGCGTTAGAGGGTGAAAACTCGAAACAGCCCCCAAACGGCCCTGTGGGTGGCACCAACACCTCCCACGGGACCAACGTACCTCGTAGGAACTGACCCCGCAGCAGCGGGTCTCCCAATTTTTAGTGTACGACGGTAATTTGCTTATTTCTAGACTTAGGCTTAAAAACATGACGTTAGAGGTTGAAAACTCGAAACAGCCCCCGAACGGCCCCGTGGGTGGCACCAACACTTCCCACGGGACCAATGTAACTCGTAGTAACTGACCCCACAGCCGCGGGTCTCTCGGTTTGAGAATACGACAGTAATTTGCATATTTCTATAATTAGGTTTAAAAACATGACGTTAGAGGTTGAAAACTCGAAACAGCCCCCGAACGGCCCCGTGGGTGGCACCAACACCTCCCACGGGACGAACGTAACTCGTAGGAACTGACCCCACAGCCGCGGGTCTCCTGATTAGAGAGTACGACGGTAATTTGCTTATTTCTTGACTTAGGCTTAAAAACATGACGTTAGAGGGTGAAAACTCGAAACAACCCCCGAACGGCCCCGTGGGTGGCACCAACACCTACCACGGGACCAACGTAACTCGTAGGAACTGACCTCGCAGCCGCGGGTCTCCCGGTTTGAGTATACGATGGTAATTTGCGTATTTCTACACTTAAGTAAAACATGGCGTTAGAGGGTGAAAACTCGAAACAGCCCCCGAACGGCCCCTTGGGTGGCACCAACACCTCCCATGGGACCAATGTAACTCGTAGGAACTGACCCCACAGCCGCAGGTCTCCCAGTTTGAGAATACGACGGTAATTTGCATATTTCTAGACTTAGGTCTAAAAACATGACGTTAGAGGGTGAAAACTTGAAACAGCCCCCGAACGGCCCCGTGGGTGGCACCAACACCTCCCACGGGACGAACGTAACTCGTAGGAACTGACCCCGCAGCCGCGGGTCTCCCGATTAGAGAGTACGACGGTAATTTGCTTATTTCTAGACTTAGGCTTAAAAACATGACGTTAGAGGGTGAAAACTCGAAACAACCCCCGAACGGCCCCGTGGGTGGCACCAACACCTCCCACGGGACCAACGTAACTCGTAGGAACTGACCTAGCAGCCGCGGGTCTCCCGGTTTGAGTATACGACGGTAATTTGCGTATTTCTACACTTAAGTAAAACATGGCGTTAGAGGGTGAAAACTCGAAACAGCCACCGAACGACCCCGTGGGTGGCACCAACACCTCCTACGGGACCAACGTAACTCATAGGAACTGACCTCGCAGCCGCGGGTCTCCCGATTTGAGTATACGACGGTAATTTGCGTATTTCTACACTTAAGTAAAACATGGCGTTAGAGGGTGAAAACTCGAAACAGCCTCCAAACGGCCCCGTGTGTTGCACCAACACATCCCACGGGTCCAACGTAACTCGTAGGAACTGACCCCGCAGCCGCGGGTCTCCCGGTTTCAGAATACGACAGTAATTTGCATATTTCTAGAATTAGGTTTAAAAACATGACGTTAGAGGGTGAAAACTCGAAACAGCCCCCGAACGGCCCCGTGGGTGGCACCAACACCTCCCACGGGACGAACGTAACTCGTAGGAACTGACCCCGCAGCCGCGGGTCTCCCGATTAGAGAGTACGACGGTAATTTGCTTATTTCTAGACTTAGGCTTAAAAACATGACGTTAGAGGGTGAAAACTCGAAACAGCCCCCGAACGGTCCCGTGGGTGGCACCAACACCTCCCACGGGACCAACGTAACTCGTAGGAACTGACCTAGCAGCCGCGGGTCTCCCGGTTTGAGTATACGACGGTAATTTGCGTATTTCTACACTTAAGTAAAACATGGCGTTAGAGGGTGAAAACTCGAAACAGCCCCCGAACGACCCCGTGGGTGGCACCAACACCTCCTACGGGACCAACGTAACTCGTAGGAACTGACCTCGCAGCCGCGGGTCTCCCGGTTTGAGTATACGACGGTAATTTGCGTATTTCTACACTTAAGCAAAACATGACGTTAGAGGGTGAAAACTTGAAACAACCCCCGAACGGCCCCGTGGGTGGCACCAACACCTCCCACGGGACCAACGTAACTCGTAGGAACTGACCTCGCATCCGCGGGTCTCCCGTTTTGAGAGTACGACGGTAATTTGCTTATTTCTAGACTTAGGCTTAAAAACAGGACGTTAGAGGTTGAAAACTCGAAACAGCCCCCGAACGGCCCCGTGGGTGGCACCAATACCTCCCACGGGACCAATGTAACTCGTAGGACATGACCCCACAGCCGCGGGTCTCCCGGTTTGAGAATGCGACGATAATTTGCATATTTCTAGACTTAGGTTTAAAAACATAACGTTACAGGGTGAAAATTCGAAACAGCCCCCGAACGGCCCCGTGGGTGGCACCAACACCTCCCACGGGACCAACGTAACTCGTAGGAAATGACCCCGCAACCGCGGGTCTCACGGTTAGAGAGTACGATGATAATTTGCTTATTTCTAGACTTAGGCTTAAAAACATGATGTTAGAGGGTGAAAACTCAAAACAGCCCCCAAACGACCCCGTGGGTGGCACCAACACCTCCCACAGGACCAACGTAACTCGTAGGAACTGACCTCGCAGCCGCGGGTCTCCCGGTTTGAGTATACAACGGTAATTTGCTTATTTCTAGACTTAGGGTTAACAACATGGGGTTAGAGGGTGAAAACTCGAAACAGCCCCCGAAAGTCCCCGTGGGTGGCACCAAGATCTCCCACGGGACCAACGTAACTCGTAGGAACTGACACCGCATCCGCGGGTTTCCCATTTTAAGAGTACGACGGTAATTTGCGTATTTCTACACTTAAGCAAAACATGACGTTAGAGGGTGAAAACTCGAAATAACCCCCGAACGGCCCCGTGGGTGGCACCAACACCTCCCACGGGACCAACGTAACTCGTAGGAAGTGACCTCGCAGTCGCGGGTCTCCCGGTTTGATAGTACGATGGTAATTTGCGTATTTCTAGACTTGGGCTTAAAAATATGCCGTTAGAGGGTGAAAACTCGAAACGGCCCCCGAACGGCCCCGTGGGTGGTACCAACACCTCCCACGGGACCAACGTAACTCGTAGGAACTGACCTCGCAGCCGCAGGTCTCCCGGTTTGAGAGTACGATGGTAATTTTCTTATATCTAGACTTAGGGTTAAAAACATGGTGTTAGAGGGTGAAAACTCGAAACAGCCCCCGAATGGCCCCGTGGGTGGCACCAACACCTCCCACGGGACCAACGTAACTCATAGGAACTGACACCGCAGTCACGGGTCTCCCGGTTTGAGAGTACGACGGTAATTTGCATATTTCTACACTTAAGCAAAACATGACGTTAGAGGGTGAAAACTCAAAACAGCACCCGAACGGCCCCGTGGGTGGCACGAACACCTCCCACGGTACAAACGTAACTCGTAGGAACTGACCCCGCAGCGGCGGGTCTCCCAGTTAGAGAGTACGACGGTAATTTGCTTATTTCTAGACTTAGGCTTAAAAACATGATGTTAGAGGCTGAAAACTCGAAACAGCCACCGAACGGTCCCGTGGGTGGCACCAACACCTCCCACGGGACCAACGTAACTCATAGGAACTGACCTCGTAGCAGCGGGTCTCCCGGTTTGAGTATACGACGGTAATTTGCATATTTCTACACTTAAGCAAAAATTGACGTTAGAGGGTGAAAACTCGAAATAACCCCCGAATGGCCTTGTGGGTGGCACCAACACCTCCCACGGGACCAACGTAACTCATAGGAACTGACCCCGCAGCCGCGGGTCTCCCGATTTGAGAGTATGACAGTAATTTTCTTATTTCTAGACTTAGGCTTAGAAACATGACATTAGAGGTTGAAAACTCGAAACAGCCCCCGAACGGCCCCGTGGGTGGCACCAACACCTCCGACGGGACCAATGTAACTCGTAGGAACTGACCCCACAGCCGCGGGTCTCCCGATTTGAGAATACGACGGTAATTTGCATATTTCTAGACTTAGGTTTAAAAACATGACGTTAGAGGGTGAAAACTCGAAACAACCCCCGAACGGCCCCGTGGGTGGCACCAACACCTCCCACGGGACCAACGTAACTCGTAGGAACTGACCCCATAGCCGCGGGTCTCCCGGTTAGAGAGTACGACGGTAATTTGCTTATTTCTAGACTTAGGCGAAAAAACATGATGTTAGAGGGTGAAAACTCAAAACAGCCCCCGAACGGCCCCGTGGGTGGCTCTAACACCTCCCACGGGACCAATGTAACTCGTAGGAACTAACCTCGCAGTCCCGGGTCTCCCAGTTTGAGTATACGACGGTAATTTGCGTATGTCTACACTTAGGTTTAAAAACATGACGTTAGAGGGTGAAAACTCGAAACAGCCCCCGAACGGCCCCATGGGTGGCACCAACACCTCCCACGGGACCAACGTAACTCGTAGGAACTGACACCGCATCCGCGGGTTTCCCATTTTAAGAGTACGACGGTAATTTGCATATTTCTACACTTAAGCAAAACATGACGTTAGAGGGTGAAAACTCAAAACTGCACCCGAACGGCCCCGTGGGTGGCACGAACACCTCCCACGGTACGAACGTAACTCGTAGGAACTGACCCCGCAGCGGCGGGTCTCCCAGTTTGAGAGTACGACGGCAATTTGCTTATTTCTAGACTTAGGCTTAAAAACATGATGTTAGAGGCTGAAAACTCGAAACAGCCACCGAACGGTCCCGTGGGTGGCACCAACACCTCCCAGGGGACCAACGTAACTCATAGGAACTGACACCGCATCCGCGGGTTTCCCATTTTAAGAGTACGACGGTAATTTGCATATTTCTACACTTAAGCAAAACATGACGTTAGAGGGTGAAAACTCAAAACTGCACCCGAACGGCCCCGTGGGTGGCACGAACACCTCCCACGGTACGAACGTAACTCGTAGGAACTGACCCCGCAGCGGCGGGTCTCCCAGTTTGAGAGTACGACGGCAATTTGCTTATTTCTAGACTTAGGCTTAAAAACATGATGTTAGAGGCTGAAAACTCGAAACAGCCACCGAACGGTCCCGTGGGTGGCACCAACACCTCCCAGGGGACCAACGTAACTCATAGGAACTGACCTCGTAGCAGCGGGTCTCCCTGTTTGAGTATACGACGGTAATTTGCATATTTCTACACTTAAGCAAAACATGACTTTAGAGGGTGAAAACTCGAAACAGCCCCCAAACGGCCTCGTGGGTGGCACCAACACCTCCCACGGGACCAACGTAACTCATAGGAACTGACCCCATAGCCGCGGGTCTCCCAGTTATAGAGTACGACGGTAATTTGCTTATTTCTAGACTTACGTTTAAAAACATGACTTTAGAAGGTGAAAACTCAAAACAGCCCCCGAACGGCCCCGTGGGTGGCACCAACACCTCCCATGGGACCAACGTAACTCGTAGGAACTGACCTCATAGCCGCTGGTCTCCCGGTTTGAGTATACGACGGTAATTTGCGTATTTCTACACTTAAGCAAAACATGACGTTAGAGGGTGAAAACTTGAAACAACCCCCGAACGGCCCCGTGGGTGGCACCAACACCTCCCACGGGACCAACGTAACTCGTAGGAACTGACCCCGCATCCGCGGGTCTCCCGTTTTGAGAGTACGATTGTAATTTGCTTATTTCTAGACTTAGGCTTAAAAACAGGACGTTAGAGGTTGAAAACTCGAAACAGCCCCCGAACGGCCCCGTGGGTGGCACCAAAACCTCCCACGGGACCAATGTAACTCGTAGGACATGACCCCACAGCCGCGGGTCTCCCGGTTTGAGAATACGATGGTAATTTGCATATTTCTAGACTTAGGTTTAAAAACATAACGTTACAGGGTGAAAACTCGAAACAGCCCCCGAACGGCTCCGTGGGTGGCACCAACACCTCCCACGGGACCAACGTAACTCGTAGGAAATGACCCCGCAACCGCGGGTCTCACGGTTAGAGAGTATGACGATAATTTGCTTATTTCTAGACTTAGGCTTAAAAACATGATGTTAGAGGGTGAAAACTCAAAACAGCCCCCAAACGACCCCGTGGGTGGCACCAACACCTCCCACAGGACCAACGTAACTCGTAGGAACTGACCTCGCAGCCACGGGTCTCCCGGTTTGAGTATACAATGGTAATTTGCTTATTTCTAGACTTAGGGTTAACAACATGGGGTTAGAGGGTGAAAACTCGAAACAGCCCCCAAAAGTCCCCGTGGGTGGCACCAACATCTCCCACGGGACCAACGTAACTCGTAGGAACTGACACCGCATCCGCGGGTTTCCCATTTTAAGAGTACGACGGTAATTTGCATATTTCTACACTTAAGCAAAACATGACGTTAGAGGGTGAAAACTCAAAACTGCACCCGAACGGCCCCGTGGGTGGCACGAACACCTCCCACGGTACGAACGTAACTCGTAGGAACTGACCCCGCAGCGGCGGGTCTCCCAGTTTGAGAGTACGGCGGCAATTTGCTTATTTCTAGACTTAGGCTTAAAAACATGATGTTAGAGGCTGAAAACTCGAAACAGCCACCGAACGGTCCCGTGGGTGGCACCAACACCTCCCAGGGGACCAACGTAACTCATAGGAACTGACCTCGTAGCAGCGGGTCTCCCTGTTTGAGTATACGACGGTAATTTGCATATTTCTACACTTAAGCAAAACATGACTTTAGAGGGTGAAAACTCGAAACAGCCCCCAAACGGCCTCGTGGGTGGCACCAACACCTCCCACGGGACCAACGTAACTCATAGGAACTGACCCCATAGCCGCGGGTCTCCCAGTTATAGAGTACGACGGTAATTTGCTTATTTCTAGACTTACGTTTAAAAACATGACTTTAGAAGGTGAAAACTCAAAACAGCCCCCGAACGGCCCCGTGGGTGGCACCAACACCTCCCATGGGACCAACGTAACTCGTAGGAACTGACCTCATAGCCGCTGGTCTCCCGGTTTGAGTATACGACGGTAATTTGCGTATTTCTACACTTAAGCAAAACATGACGTTAGAGGGTGAAAACTTGAAACAACCCCCGAACGGCCCCGTGGGTGGCACCAACACCTCCCACGGGACCAACGTAACTCGTAGGAACTGACCCCGCATCCGCGGGTCTCCCGTTTTGAGAGTACGATTGTAATTTGCTTATTTCTAGACTTAGGCTTAAAAACAGGACGTTAGAGGTTGAAAACTCGAAACAGCCCCCGAACGGCCCCGTGGGTGGCACCAAAACCTCCCACGGGACCAATGTAACTCGTAGGACATGACCCCACAGCCGCGGGTCTCCCGGTTTGAGAATACGATGGTAATTTGCATATTTCTAGACTTAGGTTTAAAAACATAACGTTACAGGGTGAAAACTCGAAACAGCCCCCGAACGGCTCCGTGGGTGGCACCAACACCTCCCACGGGACCAACGTAACTCGTAGGAAATGACCCCGCAACCGCGGGTCTCACGGTTAGAGAGTATGACGATAATTTGCTTATTTCTAGACTTAGGCTTAAAAACATGATGTTAGAGGGTGAAAACTCAAAACAGCCCCCAAACGACCCCGTGGGTGGCACCAACACCTCCCACAGGATCAACGTAACTCGTAGGAACTGACCTCGCAGCCACGGGTCTCCCGGTTTGAGTATACAATGGTAATTTGCTTATTTCTAGACTTAGGGTTAACAACATGGGGTTAGAGGGTGAAAACTCGAAACAGCCTCCAAAAGTCCCCGTGGGTGGCACCAACATCTCCCACGGGACCAACGTAACTCGTAGGAACTGACACCGCATCCGCGGGTTTCCCATTTTAAGAGTACGACGGTAATTTGCATATTTCTACACTTAAGCAAAACATGACGTTAGAGGGTGAAAACTCAAAACTGCACCCGAACGGCCCCGTGGGTGGCACGAACACCTCCCACGGTACGAACGTAACTCGTAGGAACTGACCCCGCAGCGGCGGGTCTCCCAGTTTGAGAGTACGACGGCAATTTGCTTATTTCTAGACTTAGGCTTAAAAACATGATGTTAGAGGCTGAAAACTCGAAACAGCCACCGAACGGTCCCGTGGGTGGCACCAACACCTCCCAGGGGACCAACGTAACTCATAGGAACTGACCTCGTAGCAGCGGGTCTCCCTGTTTGAGTATACGACGGTAATTTGCATATTTCTACACTTAAGCAAAACATGACTTTAGAGGGTGAAAACTCGAAACAGCCCCCAAACGGCCTCGTGGGTGGCACCAACACCTCCCACGGGACCAACGTAACTCATAGGAACTGACCCCGCAGCCGCGGGTCTCCCGATTTGAGAGTATGACGGTAATTTTCTTATTTCTAGACTTAGGCTTAGAAACATGACGTTAGAGGTTGA
Organism: Sambucus nigra; assembly: GCA_949130495.1. Taxonomy (NCBI): domain Eukaryota; kingdom Viridiplantae; phylum Streptophyta; class Magnoliopsida; order Dipsacales; family Adoxaceae; genus Sambucus; species Sambucus nigra. Next base: position 211,941,692 of record OX422214.1, on the reverse strand, counting down.
AAACTCGAAACAGCCCCCGAACGGCCCCGTGGGCGGCACCAACACCTCCGACGGGACCAATGTAACTCGTAGGAACTGACCCCACAGCCGCGGGTCTCCCGGTTAGAGAGTACGACGGTAATTTGCTTATTTCTAGACTTAGGCTTAAAAACATGACGTTAGAGGGTGAAAACTCGAAACAGCCCCCGAACAGCCCCGTGGGTGGCACCAACACCTTCCACGGGACCAACGTAACTCGTAGGAACTGACCTCGCAGCCGCGGGTTTCCCGGTTAGAGAGTACGACGGTAATTTGTTTTTTTCTAGACTTAGGCGAAAAAACATGATGTTAGAGGGTGAAAACTCAAAACAGCCCCCGAACGGCCCCGTGGGTGGCTCCAACACCTCCCACGGGACCAATGTAACTCGTAGGAACTAACCTCGCAGCCGCGGGCCTCCCGGTTTGAGTATACGACGGTAATTTGCGTATGTCTACACTTAGGTTTAAAAACATGACGTTAGAGGGTGAAAACTCGAAACAGCCCCCGAACGGCCCCATGGGTGGCACTAACACCTCCCATGGGACCAAGGTAACTCATTGGAACTGACCCCATAGCCGCGGGTCTCCCAGTTATAGAGTACGACGGTAATTTGCTTATTTCTAGACTTAGGTTTAAAAACATGACTTTAGAAGGTGAAAACTTGAAACAACCCCCGAACGGCCCCGTGGGTGGCACCAACACCTCCCACGGGACCAACGTAACTCGTAGGAACTGACCCCGCATCCACGAGTCTCCCGTTTTGAGAGTACGACGGTAATTTGCTTATTTCTAGACTTAGGCTTAAAAACAGGACGTTAGAGGTCGAAACAGCCCCTGAACGGCCCCGTGGGTGGCACCAACACCTCCCACGGGATCAATGTAACTCGTAGGACATGACCCCACAGCCGCGGGTCTCCCGGTTTGAGAATACGATGGTAATTTGCATATTTCTAGACTTAGGTTTAAAAACATAACGTTACAGGGTGAAAACTCGAAACAGCCCCCGAACGGCCCCGTGGGTGGCACCAACACCTCCCACTGGACCAACGTAACTCGTAGGAAATGACCCCGCAACCGCGGGTCTCACGGTTAGAGAGTACGACGATAATTTGCTTATTTCTAGACTTAGGCTTAAAAACATGATGTTAGAGGGTGAAAACTCAAAACAGCCCCCAAACGACCCCGTGGGTGGCACCAACACCTCCCACAGGACCAACGTAACTCGTAGGAACTGACCTCGCAGCCGCGGGTCTCCCGGTTTGAGTATACGACAGTAATTTGCTTATTTCTAGACTTAGGGTTAACAACATGGGGTTAGAGGGTGAAAACTCGAAACAGCCCCCGAAAGTCCCCGTGGGTGGCACCAACATCTCCCACGGGACCAACGTAACTCGTAGGAACTGACACCGCAGCCGCGGGTTTCCCGGTTTGAGGGTACGACGGTAATTTGCGTATTTCTACACTTAAGCAAAACATGAAGTTAGAGGGTGAAAACTCGAAACAGCCCCCGAATGGCCCCGTGGGTGGCACCAACACCTCCCACGGGACCAACGTAACTCGTAGGAACTGACCTCGCAGTCGCGGGTCTCCCGGTTTGATAGTACGATGGTAATTTATGTATTTCTAGACTTGGGCTTAAAAACATGCCGTTAGAGGGTGAAAACTCTAAACGGCCCCCGAACGGCCCCGTGGGTGGTACCAACACCTCCCACGGGACCAACGTAACTCGTAGGAACTGACCTCGCAGCCGCGGGTCTCCCGGTTTGAGAGTACGACGGTAATTTTCTTATTTCTAGACTTAGGGTTAAAAACATGGCGTTAGAGGGTGAAAACTCGAAACAGCCTTCGAAAGATCCCGTGGGTGGCACCAACACCTCCCACGAGACCAACATAACTCGTAGGAACTGACACCGCAGCCGCGGGTCTCCCGGTTTGATAGTACGACGGTAATTTGCGTATTTCTACACTTAAGCAGAACATGACGTTAGGGGGTGAAAACTCGAAACAGCCCCCGAACGGCCCCGTGGGTGGCACCAACACCTCCCACGGGACCAACGTAACTCGTAGGAACTGACCTCACAACCGCGGGTCTCACGGTTAGAGAGTACGACGAAAATTTTCTTATTTCTAGACTTAGGCTTAAAAACATGACGTTAGAGGGTTAAAACTCGAAACAGCCCCCAAACGACCCCGTGGGTGGCACCAACACCTCCCACGAGACCAACGTAACACGTAGGAACTGACCTCGCAGCCGCGGGTCTCCCGGTTTGAGCATACGACGGTAATTTACGTATTTCTACACTTAAGCAAAACAAGGCGTTAGAGGGTGAAAACTCGAAACAGCTCCCAAACGGCCACGTGGGTGGGACCAACACCTCCCATGGGACCAACGTAATTCATAGGAACTGATCTCGCAGCCGAGGGTCTCTCGGTTTGAGAGTACGATGGCAATTTGCTTATTTCTAGACTTAGGGTTAACAACATGGGGTTAGAGGGTGAAAACTCGAAACAGCCCCCGAAATTCAACGTGGGTGGCACCAACATCTCCCACGGGACCAACGTAACTCGTAGGAACTGACACCGCAGCCGCGGGTTTCCCTGTTTGAGAGTACGACGGTAAGTTGCGTATTTTTACACTTAAGCAAAACATGAAGTTAGAGGGTGAAAACTCGAAACAGCCCCCGAACGGCCCCGTGGGTGGCACCAACACCTCCCACGGGACCAACGTAACTCGTAGGAACTGACCTCGCAGTCGCGGGTCTCCCGGTTTGATAGTACGATGGTAATTTGCGTATTTCTAGACTTGGGCTTAAAAACATGCCGTTAGAGGGTGAAAACACAAAACGGCCCCCGAACGGCCCCGTGGGTGGTACCAACACCTCCCACGGGACCAACGTAACTCGTAGGAACTGACCTCGCAGCCGCGGGTCTCCCGGTTTGAGAGTACGACGTTAATTTTCTTATACCTAGACTTAGGGTTAAAAACATGGCGTTAGAGGATGAAAACTCGAAACAGCCCCCGAACGGCCCCGTGGGTGGCACCAACACCTCCCACGGGACCAATATAACTCGTAGGAACTAACCTCGCAGCCGCGGGTCTCCCGGTTTGAGTATACGACGGTAATTTGCGTATGTCTACACTTAGGTTTAAAAACATGACGTTAGAGGGTGAAAACTCGAAATAGCCCCCGAACGGCCCCGTGGGTGGCACCAACACCTCCCATGGGACCAACGTAACTCGTAAGAACTGACCCCATAGCCGCGGGTCTCCCAGTTATAGAGTACAACGGTAATTTGCTTATTTCTAGACTTAGGCTCAAAAACATGACGTTAGAAGGTGATAACTCGAAACAGCCCCCGAACGGCCCCGTGGGTGGCACCAACACCTCCCATGGGACCAACGTAACTCGTAGGAACTGAAATCATAGCCGCGGGTCTCCTGGTTTGAGTATACGATGGTAATTTGTGTATTTCTACACTTAAGCAAAACATGACGTTAGAGGGTGAAAACTCGAAACAACCCCCGAACGGTCCCGTGGGTGGCACCAACACCTCCCACGGGACCAACGTAACTCGTAGGAACTGACCCCGCATCCGCGGGTCTCCCGTTTTGAGATTACGACGGTAATTTGCTTATTTCTAGACTTAGGCTTAAAAACATGACCTTAGAGATTGAAAACTCGAAACAGCCCCCGAACGGCCCCGTGGGTGGCACCAACATCTCCCACGGGACCAATGTAACTCGTAGGACATGACCCCACAGCCGCGGGTCTCCCGGTTTGAGAATACGATGGTAATTTCCATATTTCTAGACTTAGGTTTAAAAACATAATGTTACAGCGTGAAAACTCGAAACAGCCCCCAAACGGCCCCGTGGGTGGCACCAACACCTCCCACGGGACCAACGTAACTCGTAGGAACTGACCCCGCAACCGCGGGTCTCACGGTTAGAGAGTACGACAATAATTTGCTTATTTCTAGACTTAGGCTTAAAAACATGACGTTAGAGGGTGAAAACTCGAAACAGGCCCCAAACGACCCCGTGGGTGGCACCAACACCTCCCACGGGACCAACGTAACTCGTAGGAACTGACCTCGCAGCCGCGGGTCTCCCAGTTTGAGTATACGACGGTAATTTGTTTATTTCTAGACTTAGGCTTAACAACATGGGGTTAAAGGGTGAAAACTCGAAACAACCCCCGAAAGTCCCCGTGGGTGGCACCAACATCTCCAACGGGACCGACGTAACTCGTAGGAACTTACACCGCAGCCACGGGTTTCCCGGTTTGAGAGTACGACGGTAATTTGCGTATTTCTACACTGAAGCAAAACATGACGTTAGAGGGTGGAAACTCGAAACAGCCCCTGAACGGTCCCGTGGGTGGCACCAACACCTCCCACGGGACCAACGCAACTCGTAGGAACTGACCTCGCAGTCGCGGGTCTCCCGGTTTGATAATACGATGGTAATTTGCGTATTTCTAAACTTGGGCTTAAAAACATGCCGTTAGTGGGTGAAAAATCGAAACGGCCCCCGAACGGCTCCGTGGGTGGTACCAACACCTCCCACGGGACCAACGTAACTCGTAGGAACTGACCTCGCAGTCGCGGGTCTCCCGGTTTGAGAGTACGACGGTAATTTTCTTATTTCTAGACTTAGGGTTAAAAACATGGCGTTAGAGGGTAAAAACTCGAAACAGCCTCCGAAAGGCCCCGTGGGTGGCACCAACACCTCCCACGGGACCAACGTAACTCATAGGAACTGACACCGCGGGTCTCCTGGTTTGAGAGTACGACGGTAATTTGCGTATTTGTACACTTAAGCAAAACATGACGTTAGAGGGTGAAAACTCGAAACACCACCCGAACGGCCCCGTGGGTGGCACCAACACCTCCCACGAGACCAACGTAACTGGTAGGAACTGACCTCACAGCCGCGGGTCTCCCGGTTTGAGAGTACGACGGTAATTTGCTTATTTCTAGACTTAGGCTTAAAAACATGACGTATGAGGGTGAAAACTCGAAACAGCCCCCGAACGTCCCCGTGGGTGGCACCAACACCTCCCACGGGATCAACGTAACTCGTAGGAACTGACCTCGCAGTTGCGGGTCTCCCGGTTTGAGAGTACGATGGTAATTTTCTTATTTCTAGACTTAGGGTTAAAAACATGGTGTTAGAGGGTGAAAACTTGAAACAGCCCCCGAATGGCCCCGTGGGTGGCACCAATACCACCCACGGGACCAACGTAACTCATAGGAACTAACACCGCAGTCACGGGTCTCCCGGTTTGAGAGTACGACGGTAATTTGCATATTTCTACACTTAAGCAAAACATGACGTTAGAGGGTGAAAACTCAAAACAGCACCCGAACGGCCCCGTGGGTGGCACGAACACCTCCCACGGTACAAACGTAACTCGTAGGAACTGACCCCGCAGCGGCGGGTCTCCCAGTTTGAGAGTACGACGGCAATTTGCTTATTTCTAGACTTAGGCTTAAAAACATGATGTTAGAGGCTGAAAACTCAAAACAGCCACCGAACGGTCCCGTGGGTGGCACCAACACCTCCCAGGGGACCAACGTAACTCATAGGAACTGACCTCGTAGCAGCGGGTCTCCCTGTTTGAGTATACGACGGTAATTTGCATATTTCTACACTTAAGCAAAACATGACTTTAGAGGGTGAAAACTCGAAACAGCCCCCAAACGGCCTCGTGGGTGGCACCAACACCTCCCACGGGACCAACGTAACTCATAGGAACTGACCCCGCAGCCGCGGGTCTCCCGATTTGAGAGTATGACGGTAATTTTCTTATTTCTAGACTTAGGCTTAGAAACATGACGTTAGAGGTTGAAAACTCGAAACAGCCCCCGAACGGCCCCGTGGGTGGCACCAACACCTCCGACGGGACCAATGTAACTCGTAGGAACTGACCCCACAGCCGCGGGTCTCCCGGTTAGAGAGTACGATGGTAATTTGCTTATTTCTAGACTTAGGCTTAAAAACATGACGTTAGTGGGTGAAAACTCGAAACAGCCCCCGAACAGCCCCGTGGGTGGCACCAACACCTTCCACGGGACCAACGTAACTCGTAGGAACTGACCTCGCAGCCGCGGGTTTCCCGGTTAGAGAGTACGACGGTAATTTGTTTTTTTCTAGACTTAGGCGAAAAAACATGATGTTAGAGGGTGAAAACTCAAAACAGCCCCCGAACGGCCCCGTGGGTGGCTCATACACCTCCCACGGGACCAATGTAACTCGTAGGAACTAACCTCGCAGCCGCGGGCCTCCCGGTTTGAGTATACGACGGTAATTTGCGTATGTCTACACTTAGGTTTAAAAACATGACGTTAGAGGGTGAAAACTCGAAACAGCCCCCGAACGGCCCCATGGGTGGCACCAACACCTCCCATGGGACCAACGTAACTCATTGGAACTGACCCCATAGCCGCGGGTCTCCCAGTTATAGAGTACGACGGTAATTTGCTTATTTCTAGACTTAGGTTTAAAAACATGACTTTAGAAGGTGAAAACTCGAAACAGCCCCCGAACGGCCCCGTGGGTGGCACCAACACCTCCCATGGGACCAACGTAACTCGTAGGAACTGACCTCATAGCCGCGGGTCTCCCGGTTTGAGTATACGACGGTAATTTGCGTATTTCTACACTTAAGCAAAACATGACGTTAGAGGGTGAAAACTTGAAACAACCCCCGAACGGCCCCGTGGGTGGCACCAACACCTCCCACGGGACCAACGTAACTCGTAGGAACTGACCCCGCATCCGCGAGTCTCCCGTTTTGAGAGTACGACGGTAATTTGCTTATTTCTAGACTTAGGCTTAAAAACAGGACGTTAGAGGTCGAAACAGCCCCTGAACGGCCCCGTGGGTGGCACCAACACCTCCCACGGGATCAATGTAACTCGTAGGACATGACCCCACAGCCGCGGGTCTCCCGGTTTGAGAATACGATGGTAATTTGCATATTTCTAGACTTAGGTTTAAAAACATAACGTTACAGGGTGAAAACTCGAAACAGCCCCCGAACGGCCCCGTGGGTGGCACCAACACCTCCCACGGGACCAACGTAACTCGTAGGAAATGACCCCGCAACCGCGGGTCTCACGGTTAGAGAGTACGACGATAATTTGCTTATTTCTAGACTTAGGCTTAAAAACATGATGTTAGAGGGTGAAAACTCAAAACAGCCCCCAAACGACCCCGTGGGTGGCACCAGCACCTCCCACAGGACCAACGTAACTCGTAGGAACTGACCTCGCAGCCGCGGGTCTCCCGGTTTGAGTATACGACTGTAATTTGCTTATTTCTAGACTTAGGGTTAACAACATGGGGTTAGAGGGTGAAAACTCGAAACAGCCCCCGAAAGTCCCCGTGGGTGGCACCAACATCTCCCACGGGACCAACGTAACTCGTAGGAACTGACACCGCAGCCGCGGGTTTCCCGGTTTGAGGGTACGACGGTAATTTGCGTATTTCTACACTTAAGCAAAACATGAAGTTAGAGGGTGAAAACTCGAAACAGCCCCCGAATGGCCCCGTGGGTGGCACCAACACCTCCCACGGGACCAACGTAACTCGTAGGAACTGACCTCGCAGTCGCGGGTCTCCCGGTTTGATAGTACGATGGTAATTTATGTATTTCTAGACTTGGGCTTAAAAACATGCCGTTAGAGGGTGAAAACTCTAAACGGCCCCCGAACGGCCCCGTGGGTGGTACCAACACCTCCCACGGGACCAACGTAACTCGTAGGAACTGACCTCGCAGCCGCGGGTCTCCCGGTTTGAGAGTACGACGGTAATTTTCTTATTTCTAGACTTAGGGTTAAAAACATGGCGTTAGAGGGTGAAAACTCGAAACAGCCTTCGAAAGATCCCGTGGGTGGCACCAACACCTCCCACGAGACCAACATAACTCGTAGGAACTGACACCGCAGCCGCGGGTCTCCCGGTTTGATAGTACGACGGTAATTTGCGTATTTCTACACTTAAGCAGAACATGACGTTAGGGGGTGAAAACTCGAAACAGCCCCCGAACGGCCCCGTGGGTGGCACCAACACCTCCCACGGGACCAACGTAACTCGTAGGAACTGACCTCACAACCGCGGGTCTCACGGTTAGAGAGTACGACGAAAATTTTCTTATTTCTAGACTTAGGCTTAAAAACATGACGTTAGAGGGTGAAAACTCGAAACAGCCCCCAAACGACCCCGTGGGTGGCACCAACACCTCCCACGAGACCAACGTAACACGTAGGAACTGACCTCGCAGCCGCGGGTCTCCCGGTTTGAGCATACGACGGTAATTTACGTATTTCTACACTTAAGCAAAACAAGGCGTTAGAGGGTGAAAACTCGAAACAGCTCCCAAACGGCCACGTGGGTGGGACCAACACCTCCCATGGGACCAACGTAATTCATAGGAACTGATCTCGCAGCCGAGGGTCTCTCGGTTTGAGAGTACGATGGCAATTTGCTTATTTCTAGACTTAGGGTTAACAACATGGGGTTAGAGGGTGAAAACTCGAAACAGCCCCCGAAATTCAACGTGGGTGGCACCAACATCTCCCACGGGACCAACGTAACTCGTAGGAACTGACACCGCAGCCGCGGGTTTCCCTGTTTGAGAGTACGACGGTAAGTTGCGTATTTTTACACTTAAGCAAAACATGAAGTTAGAGGGTGAAAACTCGAAACAGCCCCCGAACGGCCCCGTGGGTGGCACCAACACCTCCCACGGGACCAACGTAACTCGTAGGAACTGACCTCGCAGTCGCGGGTCTCCCGGTTTGATAGTACGATGGTAATTTGCGTATTTCTAGACTTGGGCTTAAAAACATGCCGTTAGAGGGTGAAAACACAAAACGGCCCCCGAACGGCCCCGTGGGTGGTACCAACACCTCCCACGGGACCAACGTAACTCGTAGGAACTGACCTCGCAGCCGCGGGTCTCCCGGTTTGAGAGTACGACGTTAATTTTCTTATACCTAGACTTAGGGTTAAAAACATGGCGTTAGAGGATGAAAACTCGAAACAGCCCCCGAACGGCCCCGTGGGTGGCACCAACACCTCCCACGGGACCAATATAACTCGTAGGAACTAACCTCGCAGCCGCGGGTCTCCCGGTTTGAGTATACGACGGTAATTTGCGTATGTCTACACTTAGGTTTAAAAACATGACGTTAGAGGGTGAAAACTCGAAATAGCCCCCGAACGGCCCCGTGGGTGGCACCAACACCTCCCATGGGACCAACGTAACTCGTAAGAACTGACCCCATAGCCGCGGGTCTCCCAGTTATAGAGTACAACGGTAATTTGCTTATTTCTAGACTTAGGCTCAAAAACATGACGTTAGAAGGTGATAACTCGAAACAGCCCCCGAACGGCCCCGTGGGTGGCACCAACACCTCCCATGGGACCAACGTAACTCGTAGGAACTGAAATCATAGCCGCGGGTCTCCTGGTTTGAGTATACGATGGTAATTTGTGTATTTCTACACTTAAGCAAAACATGACGTTAGAGGGTGAAAACTCGAAACAACCCCCGAACGGTCCCGTGGGTGGCACCAACACCTCCCACGGGACCAACGTAACTCGTAGGAACTGACCCCGCATCCGCGGGTCTCCCGGTTTGAGATTACGACGGTAATTTGCTTATTTCTAGACTTAGGCTTAAAAACATGACGTTAGAGATTGAAAACTCGAAACAGCCCCCGAACGGCCCCGTGGGTGGCACCAACATCTCCCACGGGACCAATGTAACTCGTAGGACATGACCCCACAGCCGCGGGTCTCCCGGTTTGAGAATACGATGGTAATTTCCATATTTCTAGACTTAGGTTTAAAAACATAATGTTACAGCGTGAAAACTCGAAACAGCCCCCAAACGGCCCCGTGGGTGGCACCAACACCTCCCACGGGACCAACGTAACTCGTAGGAACTGACCCCGCAACCGCGGGTCTCACGGTTAGAGAGTACGACAATAATTTGCTTATTTCTAGACTTAGGCTTAAAAACATGACGTTAGAGGGTGAAAACTCGAAACAGGCCCCAAACGACCCCGTGGGTGGCACCAACACCTCCCACGGGACCAACGTAACTCGTAGGAACTGACCTCGCAGCCGCGGGTCTCCCAGTTTGAGTATACGACGGTAATTTGTTTATTTCTAGACTTAGGCTTAACAACATGGGGTTAAAGGGTGAAAACTCGAAACAACCCCCGAAAGTCCCCGTGGGTGGCACCAACATCTCCAACGGGACCGACGTAACTCGTAGGAACTTACACCGCAGCCACGGGTTTCCCGGTTTGAGAGTACGACGGTAATTTGCGTATTTCTACACTGAAGCAAAACATGACGTTAGAGGGTGGAAACTCGAAACAGCCCCTGAACGGTCCCGTGGGTGGCACCAACACCTCCCACGGGACCAACGCAACTCGTAGGAACTGGCCTCGCAGTCGCGGGTCTCCCGATTTGATAATACGATGGTAATTTGCGTATTTCTAGACTTGGGCTTAAAAACATGCCGTTAGTGGGTGAAAAATCGAAACGGCCCCCGAACGGCTCCGTGGGTGGTACCAACACCTCCCACGGGACCAACGTAACTCGTAGGAACTGACCTCGCAGTCGCGGGTCTCCCGGTTTGAGAGTACGACGGTAATTTTCTTATTTCTAGACTTAGGGTTAAAAACATGGCGTTAGAGAGTAAAAACTCGAAACAGCCTCCGAAAGGCCCCGTGGGTGGCACCAACACCTCCCACGGGACCAACGTAACTCATAGGAACTGACACCGCGGGTCTCCTGGTTTGAGAGTACGACGGTAATTTGCGTATTTGTACACTTAAGCAAAACATGACGTTAGAGGGTGAAAACTCGAAACACCACCCGAACGGCCCCGTGGGTGGCACCAACACCTCCCACGGGACCAACGTAACTGGTAGGAACTGACCTCACAGCCGCGGGTCTCCCGGTTTGAGAGTACGACGGTAATTTGCTTATTTCTAGACTTAGGCTTAAAAACATGACGTTTGAGGGTGAAAACTCGAAACAGCCCCCGAACGTCCCCGTGGGTGGCACCAACACCTCCCACGGGATCAACGTAACTCGTAGGAACTGACCCCGCAGCCACGGGTCTGCCGGTTTGAGAGTACGATGGTAATTTGCTTATTTCTAGACTTAAGCTTAAAAACATGACGTTAGAGGGTGAAAACTCGAAACAGCCCTCGAACAGCCCCGTGGGTGGCACCAACACCTCCCTCGGGACCAACGTAACTCGTAGGAACTGACCTCGCAGCCGCGGGTCTCCCGGTTTGAGAATACGAGGGTAATTTTTGTATTTCTACACTTAAGCAAAACATGGCGTTAGAGGGTGAAAACTCGAAAAGCCCCCAAACGGCCCCGTGGGTGGCACCAACACCTCCCACCAACACCTATCAAAACGACGGTAATTTTCATATTTCTACTTGGTCACTGATAATTTTAACTCATATATGCAATTTTTCAGCTTGATTAAATTTTTTGTAAAATTACTTGGTTACTGATATTTTTGTTTTTTGTATCCTACCTTTTGTAGGATTTTTGCACGTGGATCAAATGAAGGAGGCAATGGTTTAAAACATGAAGATAATTTATATGTTGCGGACATTCAGGATAATGTTTTTTATGTGTTATAGCCGTGCAGGCTTTTATTGTTTGGTTTTATGGCCATGCGGGCTTTTATAATTTGATTGTTGAATTTTTTAGCCGTGCGGGCTTTATAATAAGCAGGTTTTTCATTTACAGGTTTTGGAATGTCAAGAAAATAAAGGAAACTCTGCCCAATTTTTTTTTGGTTTGTGAATTTTTAAGACGTGTAATATTTTTAAGTTTGTATATATATTTGTTTATTAACAACATTCTCAATTCGCAATTTGTGATTTTTTTTATTGTTTTGCCTATAATAAATATTTGTAACACCTCGTAGCAACCGACAGTGCACTCACAGGACCCCCAATTTTAGGATTGGACAAAAAAAAAATTCATTTTTTTTAAATTATAGATAAATATGGTCATGGACTTTGTCCATGACCATTTTTTTTTTGTCACGCTTAAAAATGGTCGCGGCCAAAGTCCGCGACCATTTTTTTTTATTTTTTTGTCACGGTTATGGGTCGCGGACTAGGGCCGCGACCAATTTTTTTAATTTTTTTTGGTCACGCACGTTTTCGCCGCGACCAATTTGTCACGGTTGTGGGTCACGGACAAGGGCTGCGACCAATTTTTTTTAATTTTTTTTGTCACAGGCCTGGGTCGCGGACTTTGGTCGCGACCAATTTGTCATGGTTGTGGGTCACGGATAAGGGTCGCGGCCATTTTTTTTTTATTTTTTTTGTCACGGACGTGGGTCGCGGACTTTGGCCGCGACCAATTTGTCACGGTTATGGGTCACGGATCAGGGCCACGACCCATCACGGCATGGGTCACGGCCAAAGTCCGCGACCATCTGCCGTGACCCCTCTTTGCCGTGACCATTTTTTGGTCACGGACTTGGGCCGCGACCCACGAAAATGGTCACGCCAGAAATGGTCACGGCCGAAGTCTGCGACCCACAGTTTTGGTCAGGGATTTTGGCCGTGACCAATCGCCAGTTTTGGTGTAGTGTGGGGACGGTATGTGTGAGAGAAAATTCGATATACTCGACGTACGTGAATGAATTCCCTGAGATATACCTCACGTCATGACTTCGGTCAAGAGGTACAATGCGGTGGAACCGTTCGATATACATCGAAGGTACTTGTCCAATGGAAGTTGAGAGTCATATCGCTTAGGCTAACTGCGACCTGTTGGACCAGCGCCCATCACGAAGTGACCCTCCAGTTACTGGGTAAAATTTGGTCAATAACAATGCTCTTTGGTGATGTCGTGTGAATCATGCATGATTCTCTTATTAGTATCTTATGATGAGAATGCCTTTCTTTATTATGCCAAACAGGGAGCAAAGTACGAGTACCCAAGGTACACCAAGTATGGATAGGTGATGAGTGCAACATGTGGATATATGTGATCCTAGGTGCACGTGGTGCGAAGTGAACATGGAGAATTTTCTACAAGTGTGTGAACATAAGCATAAGCAAGGGATACACATGGAAAAGGGGAACATACAAATATGGGGGAAATATAAACAAATATAACAACCATGTAAATAGAATCAAGCCCTTAAAATATCCCCAGCAGAGTCGCTACTGTGTCCATCCCCGATCCACGCTTGCGGGCGGGCACGCGAAGGAAAGGATCCTTGGGTCCCGCGCATCCCTCTAGGGAGCGCTTCGGCCAACGTCAATTGAGATGAGGTGTAAAAATGTAGAGAGATTCAGAGTCGCCAGTCTATTTTACTCAAAACAGACAAAAGAAAAAGGGGAAGCCATACCGAAGGATGGCATCCAAAGACATACTGGTGCATGCGAAACCAAAATGATTCGAGAAGGGTTCGGAGGCTAAGTTACAAAATGGGAACCCATTCCTCCCTCTGGGTCTCTCACGGATATTTGCTATTTTCCATTACTCCCCCCCCCCCCCCCCCCCGTGATATGTGTGCATGTGTATATATAAGGTGGAGATAGGATTCCTCAACTTGTATCATGGAAAAGATAAAGAGAGTCATCCGTAGGAAGGTACAAAAGATAATATTAGAAAATAAGATTTATGCGATTATCCCTATGTTGATCGTTATAATTGAACGATAACGCATATGGAGTAATACGTCACTAAGGGCAAGTATATAGAATATAAGAAGATTAGATTTAGAGAAAATAGGAAAATAAGAGAAAAAGTGAGAAAAGGACTCGAGTCTCGGGTTTTACCCCGAGACGCCTACGTAGCCTATAAAGGCATCAAAGTCCACGTAGTTCGCATACAAAACGAGGGGTGGGGTCTATCCCATAAATCTAAATGGGGGATCTCTTATTTGTGAGTGTGTGTGTGTGTAGAAAAAAGTGTTTTAGTTGTGAGAAAAGTGTGAGAATCCCTATTTGGAATTTATGAGCGAACCCTCTTTTTCTTATTTTTTGGGTTTTATTTATATGAAAATAGGAGATGTGAAATAATACTAAATAAAGAGTATATTAGGATGTGTGAGATGAGATAATAAAAGTTCTATGTAATAAAACAAGTTATTGAGAATTTAAGAGAATTTTAGAGAGAGTTTGAGAAAGTTGGACCTTATTGAAGATCTTGAGCTTGATCTTGAATGTTGAAGAGCAGCCCTTGCACTTGGATGATTATGGAGAGTGGCTAATTCACCAAGTTTTATGAAAGTGGAAGTAAAAAAAGGATTTGGAGGTTGAAATCATGCTGCCTTCGAGACAGGTTTCTGGGATTCTTGAGAGTGAATTTTATCAGATCTGGGATCCCCTTGCAAATGAGGTGAAGGCCTCCTTTTATAGGCTCAGGTCATTGCCGATCGGCATAGACCTCATCCTACCTATCGGCACCTGCCGATAGGCAGGGTCTAGAACCTGCCATTTGGCAGTGTGTTTTAGGCCTTTTTGATAAATCAGTTGTCGAGGGTAAATCGTTTGTTAGAATCGTGCACGGGGTAGACCATTGGAAAGGTAATTCAGAGACCTTCGAAAGTCCTTTGGACCGCTCCCTGGTTCGGGAGTTGACTTTGGGTCAAATATGGATCAGAAGCGTTTGTCGGTCTATTGGATGGGGAATCATTCGGACGCAAACAAATCGTTCGTCCGCATGGTAAGTCCAAATAGCGCACGGGGTGGACCGTTGGAAAGTTTAGGAGATGTACTTAGACATTCTAAAGAGTTTGACCTAGTTTAGGGAGTTGACTTTGGTCAACCGGGCCCTAGATGCATTTGGTGACCTCTTGGAGTTAAACGGATCGTTCGTCCGCATGGTAAGTCAGAATTGCTCACGGGACAGACCGTTGGAAAGGGTATTCAGTAACCTTCAGAGATTCATTCATCCTCGATTGAGTTGAAGATTTAGCTTAGGTCAAACAGAGCCCAGGAGCGCCTGATGGCCTCTAGGTCAAGTTTCGAACGCAAACGGATCATTCGTCCGCATGGTAAGTCAGAATTACGCATGGGATGGACCGTTAGAAAGGGTATTCAGTGCCCTTCAAGCATTCATTCAGTCTCAATTGAGTTGAAGAGTTTGACTTTTTGGTCAAACTGAGCTGGGGCTTCTAGGTCAGTACTCGGGACATGACCTGGGTTTGTAGTAATGAAGGGGAGGTACTAGGGACATAAGGAGAGTTGGGGGTAATAGAATGAGGTGTCTATAATAACTTCTTAATTTGATGACCTCAAACCTTAAACACCATTAATTTGGTGAAACTTATGAGGGTAACATCTTAGTTTGATGACCTCAGACCTTAAACATCATAATTTGGTGACAGGGTCTGAGATGAAGCATCTTTATTAGATGACCTCAGACCTCAAACATCATTAATTTGATGAAAGTTATGAGGGTAACATCATAATTTGATGACCTCAGACCTTAAACATCATTAAATTGGTAAAATTTATTAGGGGTAGAATCTTAGTATGATGACCTCAAACCTTAAACATCATAAAATTGGTGAAAGTTATGAGGGTAACATCTTAGTTTGATGACCTCAGACCTTAAACATCATTAATTTGGTGAAATTAATGAGGGTAACATCATAAATTAATGGCCTTAGACCTTAAACATCACTTGATGGGAAGTATGATTTACAAGACAACATTCAAGAAAGCATTCATTAAAAGAAGCAAAATCCTCAACATGAAGAAGTCAGAATTACAGGTCAACATGCCTTAGAGTATGTTATCAGAGGTTACAAACAATTACAAATGAGAAACAAAAAATACAAGTGTAAAGTTTCACAAATCATGGTCTAGGTGTCTGCAGCCACAGGGTTGGTAACCTCGGCCCCATCATTTTGGCGAACATTGGTAACCTCGGCCCCATCATCTTGAGGATTGACATACTCAGACTCTGTAGCTTTTGGTTGGGCAGTCTATGTAGGAGATTCACCTTCTCTTTCCTCCTCGATCTCTTGTAAGGCCTTAGCAAACTAAGGGTTTGCAAAACCAAGACCAATGAAGTCCGAGGATGTCAAGCTCCTTGACTCATTTTCTTTGATGGCCGCCCATTTACCAGTATCTTTAACACCTCTTTCAGGGTATTCAAAGTCGAAGCTTATAAATTGGTCAAAAACCTTATAGTCGTCCAAGATCTTCTTAGAGGCATCCTCAAGGGAAGCTCTCACAGCAGCATCAACCTTTTACTGAAGAATGTCGTCCTTGGCCTTCAGGGCAAAGGTGTGGTCCTTCTGGAGCTTGGCAACGTCCCTATCCCTCTACTTCAACTTATTCTCAAATTCATCCAAGGCTCTCTTCAGATGTTCAACCTTAGCATTTAGAGAGGCCTCCACCTTCTGGGCCTCTTTTCCCTTCTCAATTAAGGGCAGCTTCCTCAGGGTCTAGTCAATAAACTGGTGCATGGACAGGATACCCTGTAATATAAAGTCAAATGTATGAATGCAAACCTTAATCCAATAAAATTCGGGGTTAGACTTGGGATAAAAAAGATAAAATCTCAATCAGGATAGACCTGTGAAGGCAAAACTCAACCAGCAGAGGGGTCTCTATAGAGCATAAGAAGTGCTTGTCAGCATCAGTCATTGCAGAGCCAATGGCATCCATCGCCTTCAGACCATGACCTATTAGGCTATCACTGATCTTTCTCTGCTCCAGACGAGCATCCAATACGTCATCAGAGGATATTTGGATAGCTTTTTGGTGCTTACTGATTCGTATCGAATATTGCATATTTACGCCCGTTATCTTTATGCATTCTTGCACTTTTATGGTCCTAAATGCCTATAATTATGATCATTAACCAGACAACCTTGGATTTGGATATATACATGCTTTGCAGGGGTTATTTGTGCTTTTGTAGGTATTGGAATGCTAAAAGTGAGGTTCGGTTGCATTTCAGAGAAGTTCCATCGTCGAATGCTACTTCAAGGGCAATTTGGTCTTTTTAAACTCACTAATTTTTATTTAATGTAGTTACCAACATGTATATCATCAAATTATCTTTCCGTGGCCACTGACCGTGCGCCATTCTGACTCCGTATGTGGAAGTTATGCCCATTTCCGAAAGGTTTCAATATTTTCTTCTACTTCAAGGGCATTTTGGTAATTTCATACTGCATAATTTGGAGAGTTTCAAAACAGAATCATGTAGAGAATTTAATTATCTTCGCATCGGTTCTGACCACGCCTCATTTCGATTCCATATGAGGGAGTTATGGCCATTTTCGTGCAATGCGTCAAAATTGGTTCAGAGTGGAAAAATGGGCTGTCAACAACCCAAGGCAAATCCCAAAACAGAGGTCGACCGGTCCCAAAACAGAGGTCGACCGGTCCTATCAGATATGGATGAAAATTGACTTATTTTGGGTTTTTTGGCTTGGTTTTGTTGGGGGTTTGTTTTGGGGTATAAATAGAATGTTGTAGGCTTTTCTTTAAAGAGATATTTCATTTTAGGTTAGAGAACTTTGGGGATTTTTGTTGGAGCTTCCCTCTCCTCCTTTCTCTTTGGGTTCATCCCATTTATGTAAGTATGTTACTATTCATTATCACTTTCCTTTGTTTAATGCTTATTTCCTTGATTTCTTGCTTTGTAGTTACTTTTATTGCTTAGATAGTTAGTTATAGTTTATTAATTCTTGTTTGCTTTTGTTAATTAGTTGTTTTACTTAGTTTAATCATGTGTAGTGAGTAGTTTTACGAGTTTGGTTCGTGTGTCCGCCATTGATGGGCGTTGAGCTCCGAAAATTAGGTTTTATGTAAAATTGCATTTAATTGAAACCTCGCGTATTAAAGTCGGATTATTATGCGTTTAACTTTCTTTGTCATGCAACGTTAGTGTTTATAGCGGTAATCCGAGTTTAAGATGCGTGTGACCATTTTCTGTTAAATGTTTAATCTCGCAACTTTGGGTTAAATTCCTTATTGTATGATGTTTATACTTAATTGAAAATGCTCGATTAAATATTTTCGAACCGAAATTCTAATTATTAGTTGTTTAGCCCCTGGTGGGGACACGATCCCGACTCTCGTTTTATGTATTCCGATTTAGACTTAACTTCTTAATTTTTCCCTTTTCTTTGTTTCCAACCTATCACCTTTTTCACTTTTATTTTAGGAGTATTAAATCCTATAAATTCTAGCAACTCGTCTCTGTGGATTTTCGATACCCAACTTACCGCTGTGCTTGCCTCGCAAGTGTAGTCGTAATTTAGGTTTTTGTATTGAGTTGGTGAAACGAAAACAACGATTAGTGTTCTGACGCGACGCTACTTTTCGCATTCAATCAAAATGGCGCCGTTGCCGGGGACTAGTTTGTTTTAGACTTTATTTGATTTAGTATTTCATAGTATTTTCTTTCTATTTGTATTATTTGCTAATATTTTGCAGGACTTCCACATTTGAGCACTTAGAAACGCTCGAAACTTTCCCGTGCGCATTTACTTTCGAGCCATTTTTGGGGTAAGCATGTCTTATTCCAATTCTTTCTGTAATCCTTCTTATAATTCTCAAAATTCTCGCAAACCTATGACTTTCGGTGAATACTTAGAATCCCAAAAATTTGCAAATTCAAATATTACTTTGGGCGAGTATAACGAAAGTCAAAACATAGGTTATTGGAATTTTGATGATGATGATAATGATTTTGGGCCTTTACCTCCTTATAATAGGAATTTTGAAGCGAATTGCAATAGTTTTCAAAATTCCTATAATAATGAGTTTTCATTTAAGTCCGATGGCAATTTTCAAAGTTCCCATTCTAATGCATCCGCACCTCGACCTATGACATTCGGTGAGGGTTTGCGTATGTATGAAAATGAGAAAATTGAAAATCGTTATCGTGAAGAAAATCTTTCATGGGAACATGAGTTGGATTTATTATTTGAGTCCGACGACGATTTTGCTTCCGAGACTTTCGAGGTCGAGGAATGTTTTGAACCAAATGAGGAACTTTTGCTTACTTTGGAACAAGTCATTCTAGACTTTGCCCATTGCGTAATAGATATTGAAAGTGAGGATGATAATGACATAATATCTATTTGCAATGAAATGATTTCTTCTTTGGCCCCCAAAGAAGAACATTTCATTGAAAATGATATTATTTCCTTTGAAATTCCAACTTCATGCGATGATGATTCATCTCATGAGTTTGAATTTCTTTCAACCCCATTTTCATTCTCTACTATCACACCAGAACAAGTACCTGATGATTCGGTTTCAAACTTTAATGTTTTAAATCCGATCGCCGATGAGGAGTACTTGCTCGAGTCGCCCTCCACAATCGCATCTTTGCCTTTGTGTGCGCCACCTCCTATTCCAACTTCAAAATCTTTGGGTGGATTTTTGGCTTTTCTCGGTCCCCACTTGTTTTTGTCACCCGTTCAATCCAAACCCCCCATCGTCCCACCAAAACTTTTAATTGGCGATGGTTCATTTCTTCCGCCTTACACATGCCTTCTGTTGTTAAAACGAAATCCATATTTTTTGGAGGGCATGCTTGTATGTGAGGGTACATCGGTTATCCTCGAAAGTCAAATCATTTTTATGGTGGACCCTCACCTATTTAGACTTCTAGTGTATAGTTAGTGTGAAGCCTAAATATTAGGTTGTATATAGTTAGCTTTCTTTCGTTATTTTTTTCTTTCCTTTTTAATTTAGTCTAGTGTAATTAGTTAACTTTTCATTATTTGTTTTTGCTATGCTCGGTACTAATTTGTTTTGTAGATTCTTTGGACTTGTTCTTATGGGGATCGCTCCATTTTTGGGTAATATCGCTCTTTTCCTCTCTTTGACTTGGTTCTTAATTCACATTCAAGTTTTAAGTTAGGGGGTGTGGGATATTCTATCCATTTCTTTATTTATTCCATGTTTTTCCTCACACGTTAGTTGCTTAGTATTCTTTTCTTAGAAAAATTAAAAATTTCAAAAAGATTTTCTTTCTTTTTTCTCCCTTTTTGGGCATTTTGCCTTTGTTTCCGATGATAAATTTCAATAATTGCCCGATCCAATAGAGAACCCAATGATGCATGTTCTTGATTTTAGAAGTTATTAGACTTTAGTCTCGATTATTTATATTATGAATAACTTCATGAATTAAACTTTAATTCCATGAGCAGATGCACTTTTATTGCTATATTGATTTGGTTTAAGAGTTTTATAACTCGGTAATCTTTTGTTGCATTGTATATACTTACACCGAGTAAGCTTTGTACCTTTCGTCGTTTATTAGTGTTATACACTATTCTTTCCTCTTTGAAAATGTTGAATTTGTCGGTAATCTCACTATTCTTTCATTTGACCGTTCATTAATTGAGTTCATACTTGAAATGTGTTACTTGAGCATGATTTTCATATATTGTTTTGATTTGAGAAATGCGTAAACTTTAGGAAATGATCATAGGCCATCTTTGTTATATCACCCATATTGACCTTGACCTCACCTTATATGTTTACCCTTGTCAACCCTTTTGAGCCTAAATATTAGCCTTTCATTTCATAACCCAAATCCCATAACCAACTCCAAATTGGAGTTTTAACCCATACATACACTTTTCATACCTTTGTTTGGAATTTTACTTGGGATTGAATGTTGTTGTTATGATGTCGGTTGCAATTTGGGCATATGAGAGTTTAAAAAGTAAATAAAAGAGAAGTGCAGAAAAAGAGTGAAAAAGAGAAAGCAAAAAGCAAAAGAAAACAAAAGAAAACATAAGAAGAAGAAGAAAAGAAACGAAAGAGAAAGTTGCAAATGTTGTATAGTGTTTAATAATCTTTGATTACTCTCCCCGATGATATGTCTAATGCCTTTTTGGAACTTGTTTTCCAATTTTGATATTGCCGGCATTTTCCCATTATCCCGAGTTTTCATCCCGAACACTTTGAGTCCGTACATACATTCCCTCGTTTCGTACTCTAAGCCTAGCCTACATTATAACCCTATACAAGTCCTATGTGATCTTAGGTTGATGTAATTTAAAAGTCATAATAGTTGTGATGATCTGTGAAAATGCATTTCGCCTCTTTTAGTGTGCGGTATCCTTTCATTGAGATTACATTTTTCAGTTTATATATAGCGTTCTTCTTTTGTGACATGTGCGCGGCCTAGTTTCCATTTACAATTACTCTTTAGCCCGCATGTTCCGTGTGTTACCTCCCTGTTTCGAGTGAATTCTCTTGATGAGCGTAACGCCCGTGAGGATTGAATATATGCTTGCTTTAATGTTTATCTCGTTTATATAAGTTTTTGCCGAATCACACTTTGCATGTGCTCGCTCCCCTCCCACATTTTAAGGTTTCAATTCTATGAGGTGCATTCTATAATGTTAATGATTCGGACTTTTGTGTGAATTCATTCACTTTGCTAATAATGCATATGAAATCTTTTTCGCTTTTGTTGGGCTTGTAGCATGTTGGTTTGGGCATATTTTGAGGAAACCATATGATGTTTGTGGGTACCATCCCTGAAAACCCTCACGAGACGACACTCGTCCACTAGGGTAACCTAGGGGTTTAACGACTTATTGCATATGCTAAATGCAATCGTGTTCCCTACGAAAGTGGCAATTATATTTCGATGCATATATACATTTTGTATTTCCTTCTGTGGACTGGTTTTGTTTGTTTCATCACTAGGGACTAGCAATGTTTAAGTTAGGGGGTGTGATTCGTATTGAATATTGCATATTTCCGCCCGTTATCTTTATGCATTCTTGCACTTTTATGGTCCTAAATGCCTATAATTATGATCATTAACCAGACAACCTTGGATTTGGATATATACATGCTTTGCAGGGGTTATTTGTGCTTTTGTAGGTATTGGAACGCTAAAAGTGAGGTTCAGTTGTATTTCGGAGAAGTTCCATCGTCGAATGCTACTTCAAGGGCAATTTGGTCTTTTTAATCTCACTATTTTTTATGTAATGAAGTTACCAACATGTAGATCATCAAATTATCTTTCCGTGGCCACTGACCGTGCATCATTCTGACTCCATATGTGGAAGTTATGCCCATTTCCGAAAGGTTTTGATATTTTCTTCTACTTCAAAGGCATTTTGGTAATTTCATACTACATAATTTGGAGGGTTTCAAAACCGAATCATGTAGATAATTGAATTATCTTTGCGTCGGTTCCGACCACGCCTCATTTCGATTCCGTATGAGGGAGTTATGGCCATTTCCGTGCAATGCGTCAAAATTGGTTCGGAGTGGAAAAGTGGGCTGTCAACAACCCAAGGAAAATTCCAAAAGTGCGGTCGACCGGTCCAAAAATAGAGGTCGACCGGTCCTATCCGATATGGACGAAAATTGACTTATTTTGGGTTTTTTGGCTTGGTTTTGTTGGGGGTTTGCTTTGGGGTATAAATAGAATGTTGTAGGCTTTTCTTTAAAGAGATATTTCATTTTGGGTTAGAGAACTTTGGGGATTTTTGTTGGAGCTTCCCTCTCCTCCTTTCTCTTTGGGTTCATCCCATTTATGTAAGTATGTTACTATTCATTGTCCCTTTCCTTTGTTTAATGCTTATTTCCTTGATTTCTTGCTTTGTAGTTACTTTTATTGCTTAGATAGTTAGTTATAGTTTATTAATTCTTGTTTGCTTTTGTTAATTAGTTATTTTACTTAGTTTAATCATGTGTAGTGAGTAGTTTTATGAGTTTGGGTCATGTGTCCTCCATTGATGGGCGTTGAGCTCCGAAAATTAGGTTTTATGTAAAATTGCATTTAATTGAAACCTCACGTATTAAAGTCGGATTATTATGCGTTGAACTTTCTTTGTCATGAAACGTTAGTGTTTATAGCGGTAATTCGAATTTAAGATGCGTGTGACCATTTTTTGTGAAATGTTTAATCTCGCAACTTTGGGTTAAATTCCTTATTGTGTGATGTTTATACTTAATTGAAAATGCTCGATTAAATATTTTCGAACCGAAATTCTAATTATTAGTTGTTTAGCCCATGGTGGGGACACGATCCCGACTCTCGTTTTATTAATTCCAGTTTAGACTTAACTTCTTAATTTTTTCCTTTTCTTTGTTCCCAACCTATCACCTTTTTCACTTTTATTTTAGGAGTATTAAATCCTATAAATTCTAGCAACTCGTCTCTGTGGATTTTCGATACCCGACTCACCGCTGTGCTTGCCTCGCAAGTGTAGTCGTAATTTAGGTTTTTTTATTGAGTTGACGAAACAAAAACAACGATTAGTGTTCTGATGCGACGCTACTTTTTGCACTCAATCACTTACTCAGCCACTGATCCTTCGAGTCAGTAGGGGGTTTCCTTTTCTTAGAAGCGTCAGCTTTGGATGTGACGACGTTCTGCTTAGGCAGTGGAGGAGGAGGTGCATTGAGCCCATCTTTCTTCACCAACTTGATAAGACTTGGTGCAGACATCTCCCATCGGTCATCTGAGATTCCTTCTGGGCTCTCTATAAAAAATACATCTGAGTCAGTATAGCAGAGACATTAGAAAATCATAGGTAAAACTTATGCAAAATAAACACTTACGAAGCTCGGCTATAGGGCTTCCTCCATGCCAGTCTCAGAGAGGTAGTAGGGGGTCATCAGATGCTCATACTTGACTAGCCAACCAAGCTCCCTCTGATATTGAATATCTTTGACCTTTTTTAGGTTATCATGGCTTAACCCAGGGTCGTCTTTGGTAGATAATGACAATTTTCCCCACCTCAGAGGGGTCATCGACCCTAGTGATGAAAATGGAGCACAGGTACCAAATTCCCATGCCCCTGAGACGAAGAAGTACCGTGGTTTCCAGTTATGATTTGAGGTTTGGGTGACAAACAACATCTTTTTATCAGACTTCCAAGCTAGGAAGTGCTAGTATCTCAGGTGGTTTCTGGCAGAGGATGGCATATAGCACCCTGTGAAGACCCTGACAGGAAGGTCGGAGTGATGGACTGCCCTCCATAGGACGATTTCTCTAATCATCACCCTCCAAGAATTGGGGAATAACTGGGAGGGGGCCAGGTTAATGTTGGATAATATGGCTCTAATTTTTGGATAGATGGGGAGACAGAATCCTAATTTAAACATCTGCTCATATACACAAATTTCCCCATCTCGGTCACCAAAGGCCCTCTCATCCCTCAGAGGTCTTTTAAGCTTGATAGAGGGACCTGTGGAATAAATGTGCCTAAAGGCTAAGAGGTCAAACTCATTTACATTACTCTCTATCTCGGCTGCCTCTAAGGTATCAACATCACTCTCATGGCCATCATCCTCATCCCTAGCAACATCGGCCTGGGCAGGTGTAGGAACACCTCCAGGGAACCTCTGAGCAAACTCAACTTGTGTGGCTGTCGATGGAGGAATAACATCAATAGGTGGTGGGATAGTCGCACTCGGCCCCACAACTTCAACATCGGAAGAAGTCTGATAAGTGCTGGCACCGTTGTGGGATGAGGCGCGATTTTGGACCTCAGCCTGATGAGGGACCTGATTTTTCCTATTGCATAAGTCCATGGCCTCTTGAAATGAATCCACAGACATAGGGTCTGAGGTAGATGACTCAGACTCACACATTGGAGATGAATCAATTGGATCCTTGGCTAGCTCAGCAGGCTCTACTAGCTCAGGATAAATCACCTTAAGATGTGGAGGGAAGATAGGTCTGAGGGGGAAGGCCTCAACCCTACGAGCTTCCTCTTGGTCTAGTTCTATTTGCCTAATTTTTGCAAAGGTCTTATCTCTAAGAGAGGTGAAATCTCTTATGAGTTTATAAAGATGTATGAGCATAGGAAGACGACTTTACACTTAGGACCCTAAACCAAAAGCAAACAACTGGACATAAGCTAAACTAAGGATCAAAACTTGGTTTTGGTCTTGTTCAAACTAAGAACAGTCAAGAACAAGAGCCACCAAAAAACTCAAAGAGTCACCGAAAAACTCATATGACCACCAAACAATTCAACTATCATCGGAAAATGCAAGAAATAGAAAAATAAGGCTGAAAAATGGCAAAGGGAAAGTTAAAAATGATACCTTGAGGAATGCGAAATGAAGAAGAAGGAAGATTGAATGAAAGAAACCCACAAATAGCCTCGGATTAAGTTCTTGACAAGAGAGTGAGAATGCAGAAGGCTCAGACGAGAAGAGTGAGAAATGAAGAAGAAAGAGAAATAAAAGGGTTTAAACCCTCAAAATCTGCTTGCATGCGTCCCAAGGCCCATCATTGCCTTGGGAGACCAAAAGGCCATAGTCATTGCACTTTCCAAGCACGAAACCTACTTCAGATGTTGACACTTATCAAAGAAATGTTGGTACACAAGGAAAATACAACCTCAGACATGTATACCCCTTAGTCACCTACTCATATAGGTAACTAAGGCCTAGGGTGATTGATATGCCCAAAGTGTACCTGCAGCTCGAAGGCACCAACCTCGGCTAGCATAACGTCCTCGATAATAATAACTCAATACTGATGATCAGTAATCTTGTCCATCTTAAAGTCGGCCACGATCGACGTTACTGTTCACCACTTAATTAGGCAACAACCGAGGTCTGCTTGACCCCAGGGGGTCAGTTATCCATCACGTCATCCACAACCGACATCATATCTACCTTATATATCAACCTCGATTGGTCACCAGTCGAGGCCAGTAAGGACTCATGGGTTCAACCACCCTTTAACATCATCATCGTCCCTAGCCGATATTACAAGCGCCACGTGAGAATCAACAGCCCTGTAGGCTCAGCATCAATTGTCAGGATAACATCGGCCCAGGATGACGTTCCACATATCTAACCTCGGTTGGCATCCTATCCAAGATAATCATATAATTCACACCCAAGGCAAGGGTCATACCTCAACAACCTCGTACTCACCCAGACCGAGGTTGGTACTAAGCAAAGACATCCGAGCTTCTGCACGTACATGTATGGCTTGAAGCATGTGGACAAATCTGTTATAACTGAATCATTCCCTCAACGTGAGGGAATATTGAGGTCATCATTACTTAGTTGAAGATTAGCCAGGTGTCATCCTTTCACTGGCTGGTTCTCCATGAACATGCTCATTGTATGATTGGGGGGGTACATTAAACCCCCAAACACTATATATAGAGGTCATCCTCTACCTTGAAAAAGGATCGAGAATTAAAAACCTAGCTGAAACTCTATCAAATTACCCTGTAACGAGAGAAAGCTTGAGATATTGTATTCATGGCCGTTAGTGCCTTATTTTAGTGACCTTACTCACTCACTTGCACATTGGACGTAGGCCTAATTGGCTGAACCACTTATATATTGGTGTTCATCGTCTTTTCCTCATCCCACTCTCTTATATTTAGTATATACTCATATTACCATTGTTATCACTAGTTTGAGCTTACAAACACCTTGATGGGTGGTGCTGTTTCCAGCATCTTCAACATCAGCTTCTCCAAGATCTTTTATATCAAATTTTGATGATAGAAACCTTTTGGTTTTGTTCAACATATTTGAGACTAGACCCAAATATTAACTTGCCATCCACATACAAGAAAATAATAACACCAACACCGTTTTCAAATTTACTATATATACATTTGTCGGCATAATTAACTTTATATCCATGGGATATTATAATATTATCAAACTTCTCATGCCATTGCATAGGAGCTTGTTTAAGGCCATAAAGAGATTTAACCAATTTACATACTTTCTTTTCTTGGCCAGGTAAAACATACCCTTCGAGTTGTTCCATATAAATCTCTTCTTCTAAATCACCATTTAGAAAAGCAGTTTTGACATCCATTTGATGAATTATTAAATTATGATTAGAGGCAATAGATATTAATACCCTAATGGAAGTGATTCGAGCTACAGGAGCATATGTATCAAAATAATCAATCCCATGCTTTTGCTTATAGCATTTAGCAACTAATCTTGCCTTGAATTTATTTATAGAACCGTCCGGATTTAATTTCCTTTTAAATATCCATTTGCACCCAATAGGTTTAGCTCCGGGAGAAGATCAGAATGAACCCAAGTTTGATTTGACAAAATTGAGTTCAATTCATCATTGATTGTTTTTTTCCAAAAAAACAGCATCCTTAGATGTTACCGCTTCATAAAATGTTGTCGATTTATCTTCTATATTAAGAATAATTTTTTTTATTCTTAGTTTCATTTAAATCCCCTTTAACCAAATAGATAACAAAGTCGGGCCCATATGTTTTTCAGCTCTTTGTCTTTTACTCCTTCACGGTACAACGTCATTTGTTATTTCAGAAGAAGATATTGGTTGTAAAAAAAATTCTGAATGTGAGGAGTCAACAGTCAAATTATTATTTTCAAAACCTTGATTCAAAGTACTAAACTTTGTTAGATGTTCAAAGAATTGCACATCTACCGACTCGATGATTTCTTGAGTTTCAAGATTTAAAAATCTATAAGTCGTACTGTTACTAGAGTATCCAATAAAAACACATTTGTAAGTCCTATTTCCTAGTTTAGGTCTTTTGGGTTCAGCTTTTTTTATATAAGCAATACATCCTCAAACTTTAAGACGTCTAAGATTAGGCTTATGATTAAACCATAGTTTGTATGGTGTAATATCCTTATTTTTCAATGGAGTCTATTTAAAATATAACATGCTGATAAAACCTCTTCTCCCCACATCGACAAAGGACTAATTAACATTGCATTTATCATTTCAACTAAAGTCCTATTTTTCCTTTTCGTCGTTCCATTTTGTTGTGGCGTATAAGGCGCCGTAACTTGATGGATTATCCCATGAGTATTGCAAAATTGTATAAACTCACTCGGGTAATATTCACCACCCCTATCGAATCGTAGGGCTTTAATTTTCCTATTTTTTTGAGTTTCAACTTCTGCTTTAAAAATCAGAAATTTATTGAAACCTTCATCTTTACTTTTACGCAAATATGTATATGCATACTTAGAGTAATCATCAATAAAATTTAAGAAATATTTATTTTCACCACGAGTCATATTACTCTTCATATCACATACATCACTATGAATAAGATCAATAATTTCAGATGTCCTCTCAACATATTTAAATGACTTTCTAGTTATCTTCGATTGAGAACAAATTTCACATTTAGAAAGGTTATCAAATTTACAATCCGAGATTAGTCATAGTATTAATACTTTTATAATTCACATGACCTAATCTACTATGCCATAAAGAAATAGACTCAACCATATAAGCAGAACCAATATCATTGATTACATTAATTTTTATCATGCCGTTACAAGAGTACCCTTTGCCAATAAATTGGCCATTCTTAGATAAGACAAACTTATCAGACTCATACACAAGTTTGAAACCTCTCTTACTAAGAAGGTCCCCAAACACAAGATTTTTACACATATCAGGTACATGAAGTACATCAGTAAGAGTAAGAGTCTTTCCAAAAGTTAATTTCAATTCCACCGTGCCTTTCCCAACTACATTGCTGCGAAGATTATTTGCCATCTACACTTATTTTCCATCAATTTCTTGATATGTTTTAAATGAAGAGCGGTCTTTGCATATGTGGACCGTTGCGCCAGTATCCAGCCACCATCCACTTTCATTTTCAATTGAATTTTCTTCGCATACAATAGCAATAAGATCTTCAACATTGTTGGTTTTCCTTAAATGCCTTCTTTTTAAGACGACATTCTCGAGAATAATGGCCCGATTTGTCACAGAAGAAACATTTTTCCTTCTTTTTCTTATTCGCATATTGGTTCTTGAATTTTGAATCATTATTTGCTTTAAATTTTGAGTCTTTGGTAATCTTGGATTTTTTATTCTTAACCATATTGGCTTGTGAATGACCCTCACCTTGTTCTTCCTTCTTTTCTCGAATACGAGTATCATCTTCAATACAAAGGTGATGAAGAAGGGATTCCACAGTATAAGTCTTTTCATCATGATTAATTTTCTTCTTAAAGCCATTCCAAAAGGATGGAAGTTTTGAAACAATCACTCCTACTTGAAATTCATCTTGAAGATTAATTCCAGCGGCTTTAAGGTCACTAATAATCTGTTGGAGTTCATGTGCTTGTGCAACGACAGATTTATCATTACTCATTCTAAAATTCATATAGTTTGAAATCAAAAACTTACGGTTGCTTGCTTCCTCGTTTTGATGCTTTGTCTCCAAAGCCTTCCATAATTCCTTTGTCATCGAAATCATTCGATGACTGTTGTAAATAGTTTGAGACAAAGCATTGAGAATGTGTCCTCGATGTATAAATTCGTCTTCTTTCCTCTTCACACATTTTTACTTTATTTCTTCGGTGTCTTTGGGTGTGGTCTCGGGAATTTTCTCAAGGTTGTAATATAGAATGTATGCTAGTTTTAGTGATGTGAGGAAGAACATGACTTTCTCTTGCCAACGGGTGAATTTTCCTCCATCAAAACGGTTGAGTCGGAATAAGTCCTGACTCGTGACTTGGATAGACTGTGCCACTGTTCCTTCCATTTTAGTGGAGTAATAATATATTTTTGCCTAAAATTTTTGGAATTTTTCTATGAAAAGAATGAAATATTTAAATTAATTTTTGCAAGGCACGTTATGGGAACATGTATTTTAGGCAAAATTTTTCCCAAACTGTTTGAGACACAGCCGCGAGTACACTATGGGTTTTATAGAATCTTCCTTCAGGATACAATGCAATTTATGAACAGTTATTTGATTCAAACTATGTACTGTTTGATCAAACCGACAACACTCTGAGTTTGTAATTTGATAATTCCAAAATGTAGAGGACGAAAAGAGGAGAAATTAGCAATTTTTGGTGTCCAAAACAGAGGCTTGTAACTCTTTTTATAGCCATGTTTGTGACTGTTATTCAACAGTCACATCTCTTCATGTAGCGACTCAGCAACCGTTGGATCATGCCTGTTTGAAATAGCTTCGA
The DNA here is from genome assembly GCA_949130495.1 of Sambucus nigra. Lineage (NCBI taxonomy): Eukaryota > Viridiplantae > Streptophyta > Magnoliopsida > Dipsacales > Adoxaceae > Sambucus > Sambucus nigra. The sequence continues at coordinate 211,911,703 of OX422214.1, read as the reverse complement.
TCTAATGGTGCAGACAATGCTTCCCATCGTAAACGAATGGAGATCCCCTACATGAAACGCTACGAGTTCATCTAATGGTTCAGATCAAGTCGTTTCGAATTTTAAACCCTTTGATCGGATCGTTTAATCACAACCGTTGATCTGTTTTAGATCATAAAAAATGTAGGTTCCCACCCTCCAAGTGAAGTGCCAAGTGCGCGTCAAAGTGCGCAATACGCCCTAAGTCTCGCGATCGTCCTTTCGCGCACCGTGTGTCGCGATTGGTGGTGCGTAAGCACCATCGCAATGCGTAGGATTATAGCCTCTTGTTTGACTTGTCAACTAAGAATATTAGTTGTCCTTTAGTTAATATACCTCTACTTTTATAGTAATCTTCCAATGTGGAACAATGTGGGACTTTGAGCACTCCCATATCTTTCACACCCATTTTCTCATGTTTCTTCCTTCTAAGAGTAAAACCCAAACTAAAATTTAAAATAATAATTAATAACACCAATTAATATAATAAAAATAACAACTAAATATTATATAATATTATATTAATGTTAAAATTTAGCCAACAAAAAGTTAGAGAAAAAATTGTAATAAAAATTTTCTTCAAGAATTTCTTTTCCCTTTTGATAGAAAGTTTTAGGAAAGTTCAAGAAAAATTACTCGCTAACAGTTAAATAAATTATGATGTAAATTATTATTATTATTATATTATTATTAAATTTGTGAGTACATAATAATTATGATTAAAAAATTCAGAAAGCAATAAAATAATGAGTGTGAACCGTATTTCTATTAAGTTCTCTAAAGGTTTCAAAAAATACTTCTCCTTTGATTTTGGAGTGTGAACCGTATTTATAGTTGTGTTAAATTGCATTGGTTGAATCAATCAAGGAACATTCTTGGTTTGAGATAAGTGTGTGTGGTGACTCCCCAAATATCTCATTAGAGATTTTGGGTAACTAAAGTGAGCTAAATATAACTATTAACATGCTTGTATTTATTCATGTGATAAATGATGGTAATAATTCGTTTTTGCTGGTAAGTTGAGTCAGTTGTGCCCTTAATGTTGTTGCACTTGGTCGCCCAATCTTGAATTCGGCCAATTATATTTTGGTCCATATAATTGTCCCTAAATTTTTTAGCCAAGAGCCGTTGGGCAGAGGATTTTATTGTCGTTATGGGCCCATTAATCCATTTTCATGAATTTGAACCAGAGGGTCACGCTTGTAAATAAGCTAAAGTTAGAAGGGCACGCTCGTTCGTACAAAGTGAAGAGCCAAAAATTCTCTCGGTTTCTAAGGGTTTACTCGATACGAAGACCGTCATTTCTGCTATTAGTCTCCTGCTATAAAAAACTCTAGTACTTCCTCATTTGCGTTCTCTAATTTTCTTTATAAGTCTCTATCTTCTCTTTCAACATCTATTATTTTCATAGCTTTCCTCCTTTTTCTTCCATTGTATTTGGTTATAGTTATCAATTGTTCTGAAAATATCGAACACTGTCCTCGGTAAGAGTGTAGATGAATTTAGAAAAATATACTCCATTCCATCTTAGGTTCCAATCGACTGTGCCCCAAATCTCAAAGATGTTAGGTCCATCGATGGGGGACACTGGGTTCACACCCTTATTGTGGTCCCGAGGGGATTGACCTTTCACCAAAATACTCTGTTTTTAGAATTTTTTGAATTCTTTGGGGTGGTCCTAGCTCAATGTGTCTGTAATACTTGGCGTATATTCAATGTGATAAATTGAATAAATGATATTTCTGGTACCTACCCGACATCCAATGGATAAAGTATTACTACACCTGGTCTCATACTACAAATGGTCTTCTTTACTTGCAGGCGAGAAAGGCCAATAGAGTGTTGGTCGTAAACCTCCCTAATTCCAACAAAGTATATTGGGATCAGGGGTTCATCACTAGAAATTAACCACATCCACCGCTCCCTGAGCGCGAAGAATATATGGGTTTTTGTGCCCATACGGGGGTGTGATTTAGGTTAGCACTTGCTCCATTAATCGACTATATATGTTTTATAAATTTGTTGTACTATTGCTAATTATATTTTTTTGGTTATTTTCATGCAACTCACAAGAAAAATAAGGGGCCTTGCCTCTAGGATATTAAGGTTGTCGACCTACTGAAGGCTTGGAGAGTGTAAGAGTACATTCCAGATGGTGAACACCCCAGATCAGACTCCCTTTTCCTTAAGTGCACCAATACTATTGGTAGCTTTAATGCTCGCCCGGTAGATGATATCCCTGATCTTCCTCTTCCTAACGAGGAAACTTCTTCATCCTTTGAGTCGCTCAACATTATTTCTATCCAGCCAGAGGAAGAGGACTCAATGGCTCCTATTAAGAAGAGGGTCCTCCTGATCGAAGAAGATGATGATGATGAAAATGTTCTCTATCACTACAAGAAATTGTACAGTTTGCTGAGAAAAAAATCGTAGCCAAATGTTTACATTTTTTTGCTAAAGATATTTAGCAACGATCTTTTTTTCGTAGTAGTGTCGTGGCCAAAGCCCCGCGACTAAAGGTATATGAGAACGAAAATGAGTTTCGTGGCTAATTTTAAACTTATTGGCCACGAAAAAAAATCGTAGCCTATTATGAACCTTTTTGCAACAATTTTTTGACGTTGTTGTTTGTCAAGAAAAATGTAGCAGATTGTATAATTTCATGGTAAATTGTCTCCCGTATATTCTGAAAAATCCATGGCTAAATAAGTTTTCTGTTTTTATCACCACTAAAAATCGTGGCTAATGTTATATATTATTATATTTTTTGTGGCTCTTGTGGATAATGTTATATGTTATTATTTTTTTAAATGCATTCCGCTAGAGCCAAGTCCCAGTAGAAGGCTGAGGGAGAGACCTCCAAGGCTAGCGACTAGAATTTGATCGCCAAGAATGAGAAAAAGGAGGAGGAAAAGAAGAAGGTCCTCACGTCCCCTCCTCTGAAGATGAATGAGCTCCCTCCCCCTTTCTCCAAATCCCCTAGGCCTAATCCGTGGCCTATAATTAATCTTTGGCCCTAGGAATACTAAGGAGGGAAATGCTCGACGGTGTTCGTGAGCGACTGAGAATGTTGGAACCTAAGAAATTTCCCCCCCGTGCTTTTCAAACTTTGTCATTGGTGATATTATTTTTCCATTTCTTTCATTTCATCTCTTTGAGGTCTGCTCGGTTGCAACTTTTCAATTTTTCTAACACTTGTTTTTTATTTCGTCTTACAGTTTGTGGCAGAGTTTACCAGCCTCTTGGATGGTCACGCTAACCATTCCAAGTTAAATGATGATTTGAATGAAGTCCTCCAAAAATATCAGGAGGCCATGGTTATGGAAGCCTATGAGAAAGAGATGAAGTCCACCATCAAGGCCATGGCCTAGCTGAAGACTGATAATATTCTGTTGAAGGTGGAAAATACTCGCCCAAAAGTAGAAAATTCTTAGTTGGCTATTGAAGCGGCTCAGATTCCTTTTATGAAGGACACCATCTTCGAGAAAGGATGGGATGAGTCCTACACTGATGCCAAGATCCAAATAGCCTATGCTCGCAAGGCTAGCTTAAAAAAGGGATGGGATTAGGCCTTAGCAAAAGCCATAGTCTTTGCCGAGTTCAAGATGTTTGGTGAACACCATCCAGGTTCCCCCAAGGTTGATGAAGGTACTTCCACCAGCAACCCTGCCGACCATGCCAAGGAGGTGGCGAACAAGGAGAAGGGGATTGATGTTGAAGATCAGGTGAAGAACTGAAGCCCACAATATTTAGGGTTTTATTTTTTCTTGTACATTGTACTCTTTTTGTTCCCCTTGGGTATTGGGATGTAAATGGCTTTGCCTTAATTTTTATTAATGAAAACAATATTCCCTTTACTTTGAGTGTGCTAATTTTAACATTTCTGATAAATTATTACCTGTTCTGCTTTGATGTTATAACCTATTGTTAAGGAAATTCCTTCTTCTAGTAACTTAGAAAATCTTCCCAGGTGGGATGCCAACGCGCTAGCTTGACGAGCATTTTTAAGTTCCTGCAAGGATTTAAAGGAAAGGGTTGACGCCTATAAGGACCAGTCCACCTTAGTTGCCAAGCTAAAATACAACCTCAAAGACTTGTAGGACGTTGACCCATCCATGCAGTAAGAAATAAATTACTTAAAGGCCTAATTAGTTGAATCCAAGGATGTGGGGGAGGTCAGTGCTCTAGTCTAGTGAGAGAATGATGACCCGAAGAAGAAACTTGTTGAGGCCAAGGAAAAGCTTCAAAGGAAAATGTCATGATAATAGGGCTAAATCAAGATGTCAATAAACTCCGTTACTTGTTTAGGATGGATCCTAGAGCATCCTAGGCGGTTGGTTATGATGAGAGGTGGCTGGATGCCCCTAAGAGGCTATAGAAAGCTCATGATGTGGCCGATAAGTATGGTTGGATGAATTCGCTGAAGGTTGTTAAAGAACTTAAAATTCCCTGCTCTCCATCCTAGGACCCCCTAAAGCACCTCCTTAAGTCCATACCACCCACTCATTCACCACAAACCCTAGGTCATACTTCGAGTACTGATTTAGAGCCCACAGGGCACTCCCGGACCCCGTTTGACTTCGATTAACTTTCTTATTTAAGTGAAAGATCTATCCATATTTGAAGGCATCTAAATCCCCTTTTCCAGTGGTCCACCCCATGTGAAAACCGGTTTTATAGTTGAGACGAATAGTTTATTTTATTATTAAAAACTGATCTAGAGGCTACTAGGTACTCTCGCGTCCCGTTTTTCTCTAATAAACTGTATCATCTTAGCGAAAAATCAATGTATATTCAAAAGGATCTAAATACCCTTTCCAAAGGTCCACTATTTGCATGAATCGGCCTTACAGGTTGGACGAATAGTCCATTTTACTATCGAAACTGATCAAGAGGCCACCGTGCGCACCTGGCCCCCGTTTAACCCCGATCAACTTTTTATTATGATTTGAAATTAATGAATCTTCTAAGGGCTCTGAATCCTCTTTCCAACAATCCGCCCCTGGATGAATCAGCCTTACGGTTCAAACGAACGGTTTGTTTTACCCCCAAAAACAAATCTTGAGACCACCGTGCGCTCTTGGGGCCTGTTTGACCCCGATCAACTCTTCAACCTGAACGAAACTAAATGAATATTTAAAGGGATCTAAATAAACTTTACGATGGTCCACCCCATATGCGAATATGCCTTATGATACGAACGAATGATCCATTTTACTCCAAAGGGTCACCGGGCGCTTTCGGGCCCCATTTTTCTTTGGTCAACTCTCTGAACCGAACGAAGCTAAATGAAATCTCAAAGGGAAATACGTAAACTTTATAACTTTCCATCACATATGTCAATCGTCTTCACGGTTCGGACGGACGATCTGTTTTCCTTCAAAAATTTTATGTCCCGTGGCCAACGGGCGCTTTTGATCCCAATTTGACATAGGCCAACTCCCGAAACAAGGAGTGGCTCATTGGATTCTTAAAAGTATCTGAGTATACTTTCTAACCATCCACCCCGCGTGCGATTCTAACTTACGGTTCACATTTTACGATCATTTTTCTTGAAATTCAATCCCAGACTGCCGAATGGCACACGCAGGACCCTGCCTATCGACATTGTGTTTGGAGTTCTATGTAGATAGGCAGGTCAAGGTCACTACCGATCGGCACCCCCATTGTCCATACAAATATAGGCCATGACTTCACTTTGAAAGGGACCCTTGAAGATGCCTCTTAGCAATTCATAGAACATTCTCTCGAATTCAGAGTTGTTCCCCTCCTAAAAAGACTATTTCCCACATTATTTTCAACATTTTAATACTTTTTTTAGTAAATTCTCACCCATCACCTCATACTACCATCATATCATTGTGAGATCAACGCATCTACAATCAAGATCCACTTCAAGTCTTCATATGGAGGTCCAATTCTCCACCTTTATCTTTAAATTCTCTTATTTGAGCATTAATTGCTTTATTTGTACTATAGCTCTTCATTTCATTACATCACATAACTTAATCTCAGACCTTTATTATTAGTACTTGCACATACTTTATTTTCTTAAAAAAAAACCAAAAACAGGGAAAAGAGGGTTTACCTATAAATTTCAATAGAGGGATTCTCACTACAGATCCTTACACTTGAAGCACGTTTATCTTTACACACACATATAAATGAAATCCACTATTTGGATTTATGGGATAAGCCCCACCCTATGTTATCTTCAAATTACGTGGACTTTGATGCCACCTGAGCTATGTAGGCGTCATGAATAAATACCTAGAATCGAGTCCTCCCTTAAAAACATTTGTTACCTTGTTTTTATCATATATTCTTAATGAATTTTTTATGCTCGCATGCTTGTGTCTTGTCCAATGCATGCATTCGTTCTTCTGTAAGGACTTGTGAAACGGCAAACACTTACATTATACTTTTAATTACTATTTCGGGAACACTCCTAAGGATGAACTCACTCCACCATTTTCCATGATGCGAGTTGAGCAATTCCATTCTCTATTTATACTATGCACATAAGCACACACTTCACACAGTTAACATGAGAATATTAACACATGCCCATGAGATACTTAAGGGGAAGGATGGGTGCCTAATACCTTCCCATTCCGTAACTTAGTCTCCGAACCCTGGAACTACTTGGTTTCACAAGCATCAATATTGTCCTTGATGGTGTTCTCTTGAGGCGAAAATATTTTTTTTTCATGTTTTCTGCAAAATAGTCTAGAGACTTTTTCTACATATTAACCCACATCAACAACGGCCAAGCGCCTCGATAAAGGGTGTAATCGCCCACACACGTCGAAAGAAAGAAAGGGGGGAGTCCCTCGTCGGACCTCCCATCGGGATGGCCATAGTGGCAACTCTGCCAGTGACATTTTAAGAGGACTTTACTCTATCTTTGCATGGGTGCTATTGTTTTCTGCATGCGTATACACCTATCTATATGTTCCATTTTCTCCTCTATTTACCTTTTTATTTATATTTAGATCATGTATATCACTTTTCACTCAGTTTTATACTTCCCACACTTATATATACTCTTTATGTACACTTCATATACTTACACTTAGTTTCACTTTTTACTCACATGCTTCACACGCTACTTACAATATCCATGCTTAGGCTTCACCAGTACACACCCACACTTCTCACACTTGTATATATATTAATGCTCACTTACATATATCACACATAACTTGTAGTTGATCCATGTACAGGCTCACCACTACACACACTCACTTGTATATAATCACATGCACTCACTGACATATATCCATGTGTAGTATAGTGTCCATGCTAGATTTACTTTTCATAATACTTGTATATGATCTGTTTTTAGTGTAGTACTCCTTTTACTCATCATGCCAATAAAAAGATACTCACTATTCATAATATGTTAATTAAGACTCATGCTTTTTTTCACACTACATCACCAAGAGCATGGAAATATTGACCAATTTTTTTTCCCGCACTAGGGGGTCACTTTTTGATGGTGGCTGGTCTATCGGGTCGCAGCTAGACTAAGCGATATGAATCTCACCTTCCATTGGCCTCATATCTTCAACGTATATCAAACGTCTCCCCTTCTATCGTATTGCTTGACCGAACTGACGACAGGAGGTATATACCAAGGAACTCCTTCACGTACGTCGAGTATATTAAATTCACTCTCACACGTATTATCCCCATGAGGTATATAGTTAGGCAATTCACGTACACTCAGGTATATCAAATGGCATATCCACACGTACTAATGAATGACTTACCTTATAGGCAAGACGTATATCGTGAAAGTCATGCCAAAGGGGGAACCTTTCCACTAACCCAATAATTGCATAAACCTCATTTATGTGTCAAACCTAGGGCACTCATATTTAGCTTGCCAGTTACCATGCGAAACTCATACAAAACTCCGGGTTGACATACCGCCCAAATTTTTATGCTATTTATCCTTTTTTTTAAATAGGACCCCGTTCGTAAGCCTGGAAACAAGTCAAACCATGTCTTACATATTTTCAAAATATATTTTCCCAGGCTCGGGTCCTATCCGACATTTTTTTCTATATTTAGGCAAACCTAATACAAGTGAGAACATAATAATAACATTAATAACAATCATGCTAAGATCCCTTTTCATTTTTCTCTCCTTTTTCAAAAATACCAAAAACCTTTTTTCTTATCCTTTTAAAATACCAAAACTTTCTCCCTTCTTTCAAAAATAAATTCAACTGATTTTCCTTCTCACGTCGATTACATACCTGATTTTTGGCTTGGCTCTCTATTGGCTTCGGTCTTCCATCAAACCACCTCGAAGCTCTGTTGTTTTTTCTGTTACTTCATTCGAGTTTGGGATTCACCTTGACGATCTCTTCATGCATAACATTAACCAAGAACTAAATGTGTAGCCCAATCATATGACTGGCTTAGCCCAACTCAGTTCCAAGATTGACAACCTTCAAATCTAGGTCCATGAAATGCAGCAACACCGGGTCCAAATTCCCAAAGAACTCGAGGTTTTGTTTCTCGATGCCATGGGTCCACAAGCTCCTGATCATGTTTAGGTTACACAAGAGTATCGACATGCTTTGTGATCCCCACTTGCTGATGGGAGACCTCCATCTCAACTCCCTATTTTGAACCTTGCCCAACTAGGGGCTAACTTACCAGTACCCATAGATCCTAAGGAGGAAGAACTGAACAGGGTTAAGGAAGACCTCAAAATGATGCCAAAGAAGTTTGTCCAAGTCAAGATATCCAGGATCTATATGGACTATACCCATATGTCTCCCTACCCCAAAGTGAAAAACTAAAGAAGTTTAAGATGGTAGACATCGAGAAGTTCGGGAAGAACTGGACCCCCAATTGTTCACCTTTGAAGTTATCATTGAGCCATGACCCTCCTTGGTGCCTCGGAAGAGATAATGCCCCAAATGTTTCAGCAGACCTTGAAAAAAAATACCTTACGGTGGTTTTAGTCCCTTAAAGAATCTAGAAACCGTAATTGGGAGGATGTCACTAGATAATTCATGTCTCAGTACAAGTACAATGAGGAACTAGAGGTTATGCGCTAAGATCTAGGGCTTTTTAAGAAAAAACCTAGGGAAGCAGTCAATAGCTTCATAAGAAGGCGAAGAGAGAAATCTACTACCATGACCGATAGACCTTTCAAAGAGGAACAATTAGTATTATGAAGAAGAACTTCTTGCCTCATATTCGCGCGTCCAGGGAGGAAAGTATTACCCACACTTTCGAGCCCTTCGAGAGTCTAGCGTAGAAATTTTGGAAGGCATTATGAAAGTGGAATCTAAACCAAAGAAAGTGACTGAACCATTCACTCCCCAGAAGTATGAGAAGCCTGTCAGTGCTATGAGAAGCATTCAAGTGCTACAATCTTAACCATCAACATAATTTTGCCAATCTGATACCTCTTGGGCACCATAACGTTGCCCTAATCCTGACAAGAAAAACACACTAAGCTTTATGCTCCCCTATCCAAAGTCTACCAGGCCCTGTTAAGTCAAAATCTCATTAAACCCTTAGACCCCCATCCATTACCAAATATAGTCCCTAAAAACTTAAAACTCGGTGCCTATTGTCATTTCCACCAATCTGCTGGTCATACCACCGACCAATGCTTCCCACTTAGTAATTTGATCCAAGGCCTAATTTATCGAGCTATCATCACCCCAACAGATAATACTAAAACCAATATCACTCATAGACCACTTCCAACACATACAAATGATATCTTTCTAGAAAGTGACCCATCTACTCAAATCATGCTTAACAAAGCGCCCTTCATCCCTATAATATCACCTAAACCACTTAAGGTTTGCCCATATTTTCTCGTACACCCTACCAACTTCACTGATCATGATTTGTCACTCCTTACAAGGGATTGTATCGTCGTTGCTACCTGATCTGAAGGGAGAGACAAGGAATTACCAGCTGTATTGAACCAAGTCTTAGAGTTTAGGCTGAAATTGCTCGTCGAGATGACCTTTGATTATCAAAATTTTAGTGGATTATTTATAGAACCATGGAAGTGAGCTCAAGAATCGTATGAATAGGTGGTACCTATTGAAGAAATTAGTCCAGATGATGTGGTACAGACTACGATCGACATGTTTCGATGGATAATTGAAATTTACAACAATTTTGAGTTACTCACCACTTTGAAGCTTCAGGGGTGGTTGGTCCCTTCACTCCTTCACCTCCCCGCTGAGTGGAAAAATTTGTACAACGAAACCCTTGAGGTTATTGAATGTATTGATTTCTTTTGGTAAGAGGAAATAGTCCCCACCAAATGGGGGGAGGATTTTGATAGTTTGGATGACGAACCCAGTCAAGAAGAAGTCAGTAGCCAGCCTGTGTGGAATGATATCCTTTGAAGAGCTATTGGGGGAAATCGATAAGGTAGCCATTCAGCCCAAGGTAGATGAAGCCATGACATTACTATTTTTTCATGCTGCCTCGGTGAATCAAATGACTCGGTATGTAATATACTACAAAGATTTGATTCCTCATGCAACCAAAATAGATAAAGGAAAGGGGGTTGTCTAAGAACTTCCCATGCCAGAAATGACCATTGAAGCGAGCAAAGTCTTTGACCAGCTCAATAAGAACCAAGATAATATCACCTATGGGGGATTTTCATATCCTCTCAATTGTACTGGAATACTTTGATAAAACTCCTCACCAGACCCATCGTCCCTCCTTCTAATACTCTCGAAGAAGTATTAAACATGGTTAGGTCCTTGACCTCTTCCACAATCCTATCCTTTTTTAAATAAGAGGCACCAAAGATCATCCATGATAATAATTATGCCCTCAACATCTTTGTTAAAGACTTGGAAAAGATAAATCCACCCCACTTTTACTTATTGACAACGGACTCTCAATATTTGTTCTCTTAAAACTTTCAATAGTTTGGGACTGAAAGTCACTGATCTCACTCCCAAATCCTTCGATGTATGTGCTTATGACAATATTCATCGTGAAGTAATGGGGTAAATAAAATTCACAAAAGGAGTTGGCCCTATCAATTCTGTCACCGATTTTCAAGTCATTGACATACCTGTATATTTTAATTTACTCCTTGGTCGTACATGTCTCTATAGCATCCGAGGGATATCTTATTCTCTTCATCAGAAACTAAAGTTCCTCGCCACATGTTAGGTTAACACCATTTTTAGGGATGACGACAGTACAAACAAGTAATCTAGTATTGGAAATCTAGCATGGGATGTTTAACATATTCCTCTCTGGCTTCAGAATTGATCCACTCCCCTTCCAATAAGAGATAATTTCAAAGACCGAGTTTTTAAAAACACACACCTTGTGGTAACGTCACTGTTATTCAGATGTTTAAGAACATTCACTTCATGCCCAAAATGGGTCTAGGGAGATGCGAGCAAGCAATTCTTGAACGCATAGTCATGAAGGAGGCCTTTCCCCCATGTGGCCAGGGCTACTAACCTTCACCAGAGGAACTCAAAGCGCTCCACCAACCACATCTGAAAAGAAGATTGAAAAGTGAAAAAAACTATTTCAAGAGACTCTTTGAATGGGAGGTTTATCAAAGAGGGTGAAAAATTTCACTTTTGTGGCTTCCCTGAACTGTGGTATGACTATGTTGACAAGATGATGAAACTGGGGCTAGAAATATTCTTTCAGTACAGTAACAAACATGAAGTGAAACCTCTCACCAAGAAAGTTGTGACAAGTATAAAGGACTATAAGGAAAGTGATTTCAAAGACTCATGACCTGCAGACACTGGGGTTGAGTCTCTTTATGATCTGCTCAGATGTCATGCCGTCGGACCCATATACTCAAATCAAAGTTGCTGACATACCTCTCCTTAACTGGAATGCTATACCAGTCCAACATTCTCAGATTCAAAATGACCCTACTGTTTACCCTATCTAAGCCTCTTCATCTTATATTATTTTTCCTTTTCCTGATATCAATGTAACTTAGACCTCTTTTCACGAGGTTCTCATTGTTTGTTTTTCATGAAAATGAAAATAAACAAAGATTTTGAGTATCCTATTATGCCTTACATTACTTGTCTTATAACAAATCAAACCTTTGATGGAGATGATTTCAAAAATGAACAATTCTTAATTGATCTTAATAAGGAGAATAACAAACAACATAACCTCATTCAAATTAATGATGATGAGACTGTTGTTATTAATCTCGATTCTTGTAACCATCAACGCGAGATTAGGATAGGGCCCACCCTTAACGAGCATGAGCGTGCACAATTTGAAGAACTACTGTAAGAATTCGTGGACATCTTCGCATGGTCCTATGATGACATGCATGATATTGACCCGCTCAGCATGAGATCCCAACATTCCCCAAATACAGGCCGATTAAACAGACTAACAACAACAGTGGAAAAGCATAGGATAATCCCTTGTAAAATGCACTTTCAGATGGGCTTCTCCCCTAGCTTGATGAAGAAAGAATCTAAGGAAGCTCCACACCAAACAGTTGCTCAAAGTCAAAGAGGAAGTGGTCAAATAGTTGATCGTGGGTTTCATTTGCGTAGTTGAATATCCTACATGGCTCGCTAATATCGTCCTTATGATGAAGTCAAAAGGAAAAGCTTGCATTTGTGTCGACTATTAGGATTTGAATAAAGCATCCCCAAAAGACGATTACCTATTACCCAACATTAATATGATCATGGATACCACGTCCAGCCACGCCCTCAAGACGTTTATCAATGGATTCGTCGAATATAATCATATCAAGATGCACCTTGACCGTCAGGAGAAAACTTCCTTCAACACCCCATAAGGAACCTTCTGCCATAATACCATTCCATTCGAAATCATGAATGTCGGGGCTAACTATCAAAGGGCTTCTACAACCATCCTGGATGACCTTATTCACAAAGAGGTCGAAGTCTACATAAACGACATGATCATTAAGATTAAGATCCGAGAAGGTTATATTCCCGCCCTCTAAAAGTTCTCTGAACAACTGCAAAAATACTATATACGGATAAATCCACAGAAGTACATTTTCGACATCAAAGAAGGAATTTTTTTGGGATTCATGGTTAGTGAGAAGGAAATCAAAGCAGAACTGCCAAGATGAAAGCCACAGTTGAGATGACACCACCATGGATGGATAATGAAGTGCGTGGATTCCTGGATAAACTACAATCCATCAGTCGATTCATCAACCAACTGACTTCTTTTGACAAACCCATTTTCAATCTTCTCTAAAAGGATTCAACTAATGTCTTGAATAAAGCCTGCCAAGAAGCCTTTGACCAAGTCAAAAGATACCTTACTCGACCTTCAGTGCTTATGTCTCTTGTGGGTACCCAAATTTTCCATCATGGGCCCATACGAGTAGATTAATAAAAACATCCCAAAGTCCGGACCCCTCGCACCTGAATTAAAATAAGTTATGACTTAGTCCTCTCCGGAAATCTCGTAGGGAGATATTCCAGGAGAGAAAGATGGACATGGGGGAGTACAACACCCCCCCCCCCCCAAAGATAAACATGTATATAACAAATCCTAAGCCTGGGGAAAAAGACACGCACGGTATTCTCTATAAAACGTTCCCCAGAATATATTGAAATAATATTGACTGCACCACCGTGGACGTAGGAATTCTTACTGAACCACATACATACTGTGTTGTGTGATTGGAATTTTATCTTCTTTATTTCCTCTGGTGATTGCGCTTTTCTTATTTATTTGTGTTGAATATAATTGTCACCACAATTGGCACCGTCTGTGGGAATTATTTGTCTTCCCTGAGAAAGCCCTCACCAATAAAGAAATTTGAAATGTCTGGTCACAGCAGTAATGCCCCTCAGGCAGGAGATATACAAGAACAAGCTGCTCCTCGTAGGATCAAATCTGAAGTTCGGCGTTCAGATCAAAGGGCTCGCCCAGAGAGGCTAGCCTCAAAGGAGAGCCAAGGACCAGCAAAGTCCACACAAATCTACAGATTGATTGATGCCTATAAGGCAAGGCTGCAAGAGCAGAGCGAGTTCGCTCATAAGAAAGAGGATGAGAATGCTCGCCTTTAAAGGAAATTAGAAAGAACGGAGAAAGAGATCCATCGCATCACTAAGCGACGTCCATACCGTACTCCTAGCCCTCAGGCAAGAAAGTCTCACAGCTGAGGAAGGAGCCCTAGACGTGGATCCCAGAAGAGTGAGAAGCACGAGTCAAGAGACGACTCGCTCGAGCACCAGTGACCGGATCGCCGTTACAGGAGCCCAGCTCGCAGCAATGAGAACATACGAAATTTGGTCCGAAGGGAAATGGACCACCACCAAGCACATAACGGTTCAAGATCGACCAGGGAGCTTTCTAGATGAGATCTCAAGACCCAGATGAAATCCCCTTTCTCAAGGGAGATAGAAGAAGAGGAAGCCCCCAAGAAATTTTCTATTTAGAGATTCAAGATCTACGATGAAAAAACTGCCCCTATTGATCACGTTAGGCAGTACAGTCAAGCCATGACTCTCTAGTACCACCAGGATGCACTGATGTGTCAGATTTTCCCCTCGAGTCTGCACGATATGGCACATAAATGGTTCGAGAGGATCCCTCACAGGTATATCGGGAGTTTTGAGTCCCTATCCGAGCTCTTTACGACCCGCTTCATTACTAGTAGCTCCCATCCCAAAAGGATCGATGATTTACTAAAAATGAAAATACGCCTCAAGAGAGCCTCCGAGACTATGCAAAAAGGTACTGGGAGTTGTTCAATGAAGTTGAAGACTGCTCGAAGCAAGTATCAGTAACCTCTTCGAAGATTGTTTTACCCAGCTCTTGCCTTTTGCACCAATCCCTGACGAAGAAGGAGGCCATGACTATCGATGAACTGATGGCTCGCATCGAGAAGTACACTAAAGTGGAGGATGTGACCCGCCTCAGTACAGGAGAGAACGGTCAAACTAAGCTCGCTGCCAAAGGCAATGACAAAGATGAGAACTAGAAGAAAGGAGGAAAGAATGGGGGCAAGAATGGCTCCAATAATGGAGGCAAGAACAGTGTTTTGAAATCATTCCGGGCAGTTAACACAGTCTTCAAAGAACCAATCTACAAGATCCTAGCGAAGATCAAAGACGAGCCATTTGTTAAGTGGCCCAGAAAGAGGGGAGGAGGTCCCTCAAAGAGAAACAACATGCTGAGATGCACTTTTCATAAAGAGGGAGGACATAAGACTAAGCACTGCAAAGCTCTTAAGTCCCACCTCAAAGAACTGGCCTAGTCCGGGCACCTGAATGAGTTTGTGGAGAAGAAAGCAGAGAAAGTCACTGCCAATGGAGAAGTAAGACCTGACAACGTACTCGAGGACGATGCCATCCATGAATTCGTAGTAATTCATGGGGCATTTGATGTGAAGCAGATTCAAGGAAATTTGGCTCGAATGGAAGTAAAAAATCTTACAGAAGTGATGCAAGCTTTTTAGATTTATCTAGCAAAGACACAATCAGGAAAGCATCGGCAAGCAGGTAACGTCGACTATAGCAAATATATCGTGTTCACAGATGAAGATCTGGTGGGAGTGAGAACCCCACATCATGACGCCTTGATCATTACACTCGGGATAGCCAACTATGACGTCGATAAGTTGTTCACCGACCAAGGAAGGTCATCCGAGGTAATGTATCTCGACCTATTCAGAAAATTAAAGTTAAGCATCACCGACCTGAAGGAAGCCACTGTCCCTCTAGTTGGCTTTTCTAGAAAAGTGACTATTACATTAGGAAAGATTGTGCTACCAGTAAGGGCAGGAAGTATCTCCAAGATGATTGAGTTCCCGGTAGTCGATATTGACTCGCCATACCAAGCTATCCTCAGCAGAGGGTGGCTACATACGATGAAGGCAGTCCCTCGACCTACCATCAGAAACTCAAATATATGACCGAGCGAGGAGTAATGGAGATCCATAGCGATCAAGCGATGTCAAGAAGGTGCATCATAGCGTCCATTCGCCCAAGACCAGAGAAGAAGGCTGAAAATCCCAAAGAGAAGGTCGAGGAACAAGAAGGTCTGATACCTTCAAAATAACAGTTAAGGTACGGAAGACCCAGAGTGGAAGAGACCAGGCTCCTCCCCTATGAGCGGGTCGTCAAAAACCTGGAGAAAGTTACAGCTGGTGGTAGTAAGAAAGACAGGATATTCTTGATTGGAGCTTCTCTCACAGATCAAGAAAAGAAGGAATTGACGATTCTGTTGAGAAGTAATTTAGACATTTTCACGTGGGAACCATACGAGCTGCCTGGAATTGATCCTAGTGTGGTTTGTCATCAGTTTCACATCGAACCCACTTTCAAACCTATCATACAGAAGGCACGGTGAACTGCGCCCAAGAAGGCAAAAGTCGTACAAAAAGAAGTTAAAAAACTGCTGGATGCAAGATCCATACGGGACATTTAATTCCCTAAATGGTTATCCAACCCAGTAGTAGTTCCGAAGATTAATGGGAAATAGAGAGTCTGCATTGACTTCACTAACCTTAACAAGGCATGCCCTAAGGACAGTTTCCCTCTCCCAAAAATCGACCAATTGGTGGATGCCACATCAGCTCATGAAAAAATGAGTTTTCTGGACGCATATTTGGGGTATCATCAGATCCCTTTGTATGCACCAGACCATGATAAGACAACATTCATCACCACCGTCGGATTATACTGTTACAAAATAATGCCCTTCGGGCTAAAAAATGCAGGGGCAACCTACCAGCGGCTGGTCACCAAGATGTTCAAAGACCAAATGGGAGACACCATGGAAGTCTACATCGACGATAAGCTCGTCAAGAGCAGGAACAAAGAAGACCATCTCTCAGACCTATCAATAACCTTCGAAATCCTCAGGAAATACCGAATGAATCTCAACGTGATCAAATGTTCTTTCGGTGTCCAGTCAGGAAAGTTTCTTGGGTACTTGGTCAGTAAGAGAGGCATCGAGGCTAATCCGGACCAGATCAATGCAATCAACAGGATACAACCCACTCTCACAACACGGGACGTATAGAAGCTCACCGGTATGCTCGCTGCCTTGAATCGTTTCATCTCAAAGTCCTCTGAGAAGTGCAAACCATTCTTCCATCTTTTGAAGGGAAACAAGACAGTAGAATGGAATCAAGATTTCTCGCAAGCATTGGACGAGCTCAAGGCTTACCTTAGCTCACCACCCCTGCTCATCATACCTCAAGAAAGAGATTTCTTGTACTTATACCTCGTCATTTCTAGCCACGCCGTCAGTTCTGCACTAGTGTGTGAGAAAGCAGGAATCTAGCACCCCTTTTATTACGCGAGCAAGACCTTATTAGACGCTAAGCAGCGGTACCTACCACTATAGAAGCTCACCTTTGAACTCATAGTATCTTCGAGGAAGTTGAAGCATTACTTTGAAGCTCACACTATCGTTGCCCTTACATCACACCCCCTTAAAGCAGTCCTATGAAAAGCGAATTTATCGGGCAGACTAATTAAATGGTCAATCAAGCTCGGATGATTTGCCATCCAATTTCAACCAAGGAATACAATAAAATGGCAAGTCCTTACTGATTTTATAACCGAGTTCACAGGCGAGCAGCCTCTCGACCAAATTCAATCCATGAAGCAAAGAGAGAATTGCGCAACAGAGGGAGTTTGGCGATTATTTGTTGATGGAGCCTCCAACTCAAAGGGGGAAGGAGAAGGCACTGTGCTTGTTACTCCAGAAGATACCTTCCTCGAACAGGGAATCAAGCTTGGATCTGAAGCCTCCAACAATGAGGCAGAGTATGAGGCTTTGATAGCCGGCCTATAGAAGGCACAAAGGTTGGGGGTGAAGCAGTTGTAGGTGTTTGGCGACTCACAATTAGTCTCCAATTAGATAAGTGGGGACTACAATGCCAAAGATAAAAGAATGACAGCCTACCTCGCCTTGATAAAGAGGATAATGTCCAGCTTCAAGAAAGTTAGTGTCCAACAGTTTCCTAGAGGTCAAAAGAGCCATGCCAACGCGCTGGCAGCCCTGAGTTAGGCAATCAATTCCGACTTAAAAAGAACTATCCCCATCAACTTCCTAGCCCATCCGAACATCAACCAGAGCGATGAGCTTCCAAGCTCGGAGCATGTGCTCTAGATTGAGTCAGCATCCAATTGGATGGACCCTTTAAGGGACTATTTGAAAGATGGCGCACTTCTAAATGATACGACGACCGCTTACCAGATAAGAGTCAAAGTTGATCGCTTTCACTTATCTTCTGAGGGCAAGCTGTATAAGAGATCATTCTCCGACCCTTACCTTCAACGTGTTCACCCGAAGGATGTCGAGAAAATTCTACACAAGCTCCACGAAGGAATCTGTGGAAGCCATATTGGAGGAAGATGACTAGATTTTTGAGCTACGAAGGAAGGCTACTGGTGGTCATATATGCAAAAATATTCGGTAGTATACGCTCGCAAATACGAAAAATGTCAATAATATGCTCTTATTGCTCACCAACCTGCCAGCAACCTAAGATCACTCACCAGCCCCTGGCCTTTCGCCCAATGGGGAATGGACATCGTAGGCCCACTTCCTATCATCACTGGCAACTGCAAGTATCTGTTGGTCACAACGGATTACTTCACCAAATGGATCAAGGCAGAGCCACTAGCAAACATCCGAGATGCAGATATGATGAGATTTATATGGAAAAACATAATTACCCATTTTGGAATCCCCAGAACCATCATCACTGACAACGAAACACAGTTCGAGAGTGGCCTTTTCCAGAACTTCTGCCATCACTACACAAAAATAGGAATCTGGCATGATTTAAAACTGTGCCAGAACCAGGTGTTCCAAAATGGCTATTTTTTTCTGGCACGACTCAAAAGTGTGCCATATTTGTCCAAACAGGAGCACTTCTGGCACACTTTTAAACCATGCCAGAATTTGATATTTCTGGAACACTTTTGGCACAGTTTTTAACTGTGCCAGATTCAGCATAGTTTAAAAAAATTTGGCGCAGTTCAAAACCGTGCCAAAATATGATACAATTTTCCACCGTTTTGAACTATGCCAAATTTTTTTATAAAAAGAAAAAAGAATATTTATTTGAAAGCACAAAAATTCACAAATTAAAAATATTGCACGTTGTTGATAAACTAATGTACATACAAACTTCAAAATATTACAAGTCTTTAATAGTTCACAGGCCAAAAAAATTGGGCAGAGTTTCCTCTATTTTTTGGACATTCCAAAACCTTCTAATACAAAACCTGCCTGACATAAAGCTCGCACAGCCACAAAATATAACAATTAACTTACAAAAGCCCGCACAGTCATAAAATTTAACAATAAAACTACAAAATCCAGCACGACCATAACACAAAAAAATGAAATTATGAATAAACCCCTTGTTGTAAACCATTGAGTTCTGTGCGCGTTCCACGTGAATAAATGCCAACGATAAACTGTTATCCTACAAAAAAAATATGATACAAAAAAGATACGATATAAGTAACCCAATAATTTACAAAAATTTTTTTTACATAAACTAAAAAATTACATATAGGAGTGGAAATTATCATCATATTCACAAACCGAGAGACCCGAGACTACGCGGATAGTTCCTACAAGTTATATTGGTCCCGTGCAAGGTGTTCGTGCCTCCTACGGGGTCGTTTGGGGGCTGGTTTGGGTTTTCACCCTTTAACGGCTTGTTTTTAAGTTCAAGTGTTGATTTTTGTAAATTATCGTCATATTCTCAAACCGGGAGACCCAAGACTATGCGGTCAGTTCTTACAAGTTACAATGGTCCCGTGCGAGGTGTTCGTGCCACTTACGGGGTCATTTGGGGGCTGGTTTGGGTTTTCACCCTTTAACGGCTTATTTTTAAGTCTAAATATGATTTTTGTAAATTATCGTCATATTCTCAAATCGGGAGACCCGAGATAAAGCGGTCAGTTCCAACAAGTTATATTCGTCCCGTGCGAGGTGTTCGTGTCTCCTATAGGGTCGTTTGGGGGCTATTTGGGTTTTCACCCTTTTTAAGTTTAAGTGTTCATTTTTGTAAATTATCATCATATTCTCAAACCGAGAGACCTAAGACTACAGGGTCAATTTCTACAAGTTACATTGGTCCCGTGCGAGGTGTCTGTGCCTATTACGGGGTCGTTTGGGGGCTAGTTTGGGTTTTCACCCTTTAACGGCTTGTCTTTAAGTCTAAGTGTTGACTTTTGCAAATTATCATCATATTCTCAAACCAGGAGACCCAAGACTATGTAGTCAGTTCCTGTAAGATACATTGGTCCCGTGCAACCGTGCCTCCTACGGTGTCGTTTGGGGGCTGGTTTGGGTTTTTACCCTTTAACGGCTTGTTTTTAAGTCTAAGTGTAATTTTTGCAAATTATCATCATATTCTCAAACCGGGAGACCCGGGACTACGTGGTCAGTTCCTACAAGTTACATTGGTCCCGTGCGTGGTTTCGTGCCTCCCACGGGGTCATTTTGGGGGAAGATTTGGATTTTCACCCTTTTTAAATCTAAGTGTTGATTTTCGCAAATTATCATCATATTCTCAAACCGGGAGACCTGGAACTATGCGGTCAGTTCCAACAAGTTACACTGGTCCCGTGCAAGGTGTTTGTGCCTATTACGGTGTCGTTTGGTGGTTGGTTTGGGTTTTCACCCTTTAACGGCTTGTTTTTAATTCTAAGTGTGATTTTTGAAAATTATCGTCATATTCTCAAACTCGAAAACTCGGGACTATGCGGTCAGTTCCTACAAGTTACATTGGTCCCGTACGAAGTGTTCGTGCCTCCTACAGGGTCGTTTGGGAGCTACTTTGGGTTTTCACCCTTTAACGTCTTGTTTTTATGTTTAAGTGTTGATTTTTGTAAATTATCGTCATATTCTCAAACTGAGAGATCCGGGACTACGCGGTCAGTTCTTACAAGTTACATTAGGCCCATACGAGGTGTTCGTACCTCTTACGGGGTCGTTTGGGAGATGGTTTTGGTTTTCACCCTTTAACTGCTTGTTTTTATGTTTAAGGGTTGATTTTTTCAAATTATCATCATATTCAGAAACCAGGAGACCCGGAACTATGCGGTCAGTTCCTACAAGTTACATTGGTCCCGTACGAGGTGTTCATACCTCCTACGGGGTCGTTTGGGGGCTGGTTTGGGTTTTTACCCTTTAACTGCTTGTTTATAAGTCTAAGTGTTGATTTTTGCAATTTATCATCATATTCTCAAACTGAGAGACCTGAGACTATGCGGTCAGTTCTTATAAGTTACATTAGTCCCGTACGAGGCGTTCATGTCGCTTACGGGGTTATTTGGGGCTTGGTTTGGGTTTTCACCCTTTAAATACTTATTTTTAAGTATAAGTGTGATTTTTGCAAATTATCGTCATATTGTCAAACCGGGAGACCCTAGACTACGCGATCACTTCCAACAAGTACATTTGTCTCGTGCGAGGGGTTCGTTCCACCTACGAGGTCGTTTGGGAGTTGGTTTGGGTTTTCACCCTTTAACGACATGTTTTTAAGTTTAAGTGTTGATTTTTGTAAATTTTCATCATATTCTCAAACAGAGAGACCCGGGACTACGTGGTCAGTTCCTACAAGTTACATTGGTCCCATGCGATGTGTTCATGCCTCTTACGGGGTCGTTTGGGGACTAGTTTGGGTTTTCACCTTTTAAAGGCTTGTTTTTAAGTCCAAGTGTGATTTTTGAAAATTATCGTCATATTATCAAATCGGGAGACTCGAAAATAGATGGTTAGTTCCAATAAGTTACATTGGTCCCGTGCGAGGAGTTCGTGCCTCTTACAGGGTTATTTTGGAGATGGTTTCGATTTCACCCTTTAACGGCTTGTTTTTAAGTTTAAGTGTTAATTTTTGCAAATTATCATCATATTCTCAAATCGAGAGACCCGGGACAATGCGATCAGTTCCTACTAGTTACATTGGTCCCGTGAGAGTGCCTCTTATGGGTTCGTTTGGGGGCTGGTTTTGGTTTTCACCCTTTAACATCTTGTTTTTAAGTCTAAGTGTTGATTTTTGCAAATTATCATCATATTCTCAAATCGGGAGACCCGTGACTACGCGGTCAGTTCCTACAAGTTACATTGGTCCCGTGCGAGGTGTTCGTGCCTCTTACGTGTCCGTTTGGGGGTTATTTTATGTTTTCACCCTCTAACGGCTTGTTTTTAAGTCTAAGTTTTGATTTTTCCAAATAATCGTAATATTCTCAAAATGGGAGACTTGGAACTACACGGTCAGTTCCTACAAGTTACATTGGTCCCGTGCGAGCTATTCGTGCCTCTTACGGGTCCGTTTGGGGGCTGGTTTAGGTTTTCACCCTTTAATGGCTGATTTTTAAGTCTAACTGTGGATTTTTGCAAATTATCATCATATTCTCAAACAAGGAGACTCGGGACTACGTGGTCAGTTCTTATAAGTTACATTAGTCCCTTACGGGGTTGTTTGGGACTTGGTTTGGGTTTTCACCCTTTAACGGCTTATTTTTAAGTCTAAGTGTATTTTTGCAAATCATCATCATATTCTCAAATCGGAAGACCCGGGACTAAGCGATCACTTCCAACAAGTTAGATTTGTCTCGTGCGAGGTGTTCGTGTCGCTTATGGGGTCGTTTGGGGGTTGGTTTGGGTTTTCACCCTTTAACGGCATGTTTTTAAGTTTAAGTGTCGATTTTTGCAAATTATCATCATATTCTCAAACTGGGAGACCCGGGACTACGCGGTTAGATCCTACAAGTTACATTGGTCCCGTGCGAGGTGTTCGTTCCTCTTATGGGGTCGTTTGGGGGCTGGTTCTGGATTTCACCTTTTAAAGGCTTGTTTTTATGTCTAAGTGTGATTTTTGAAAATTATTTTTGTAGTATCAAACCGGGAGACTCGAAAATAGATGGTCAGTTCCAATAAGTTACATTGGTCCCGTGCGAGGTGTTCGTGCCTCCTAAGGGGTCATTTTGGTGGTGGTTTGGGTTTTCACCCTTTAACGGCTTATTTTTAAGTTTAAGTTTTGATTTTTTTAAATTATCATCATATTCTCAAATCGAGAGACCCTGGACTACATGGTCAGTTCCTACAAGTTACATTGGTCCCGTGCGAGGTGTTCGCGCTTCTTACGGGGTCGTTTGGGGGCTGGTTTGGGTTTTCACCCATTAACGACTTATTTTAAAGTCTAAGTGTGATTTTTACAAATTAATGTCATATTATCAAACCGGGAGACCCAGGCCTACGCGGTTAGTTCCTACAAGTTACATTGGTCTCGTATAAGGTATTCGTACCTCCTACGGGATCATTTGGGGGATGGTTTGGGTTTTCACACTTTAACGTCTTGATTTTAAGTTTAAGTATTGATTTTTACAAATTATCATCATATTCTCAAACTAGGATACTCGGGACTACGTGATTAGTTCCTACAAGTTACATTGGTCCCGTGCGAGGTGTTTGTGCCTCTTACAAGGTCGTTTGGGGGCTAGTTTGGGTTTTCACCTTTTAACGACTTATTTTTAAATCTAAGTGTTGATTTTTGCAAATTATCATCATATTCACGAATCGAGAGACCCGGGATTACGCGGTCAGTTCCTACAAGTTACATTGGTCCCGTGCGAGGTGTTCGTGCCTCTTACGGGGTCGTTTGGGGGCTGGTTTGGGGTTTCACCCTTTAACAGCTTCTTTGTATGTTTAAGTGTTGATTTTCGCAAATTATCTTCATATTCACAAATCGAGAGACCCGGGACTACGCGGTCAATTCCTACAAGTTACATTGGTCCCGTCCAAGGTGTTCGTGCCTCCTACGGGGTCGTTTGGGTTTTCACCCTTTAAAGGTTTGTTTTTAAGTTTAAGTATTAATTTTTGCCTATTATCATCATATTTTCAAATCGGGAGACCCGGGACTATGCGATTAGTTCATACAAGTTACATTGGTCTCGTGCGAGGTGTTCGTGCCTCTTACGGGGTCGTTTGGGGGATGGTTTGGGTTTGCACCCTTTAACGGCTTGTTTTTAAGTCTAAGTGTATTTTTGCAAATTATCATCATATTCTTAATTCGGGAGACACGAGACAACGCGGTCAGTTCCAACAAGTTACATTGGTCCCATGCGAGGTGTTTGTGCCTCTTACGGGGTTGTTTGGGGTCTAGTTTGGGTTTTCACCCTTTAATGGCTTGTTTTTAAGTCTAAGTGTGATTTTTGCAAATTATCATCATATTCTCAAATCGAAAGAACCGGGACTACGCGATCAGTTCCAACAAGTTACGTTTGTCTCGTGCGAGGTGTTCGTGCTTTCTACGGGGTCGTTTGGGGGTTAGTTTGGGTTTTCACCCTTTAACGATTTGTTTTTAAGTTTAAGTGTTGATTTTTGCAAATTATCGCCATATTCTCAAACCGGGAGACTCAGGACTACGCGGTCAGTTCCTATAAGTTACAATGGTCCCGTGCGAGGTGTTCATGCCTCTTACGGGGTCGTTTGGGGACTGGCTTGGGTTTTCACCCTTTAAAGGCTTATTTTTAAGTCTAAGTGTGATTTTTATAAATTATCATCATATTCTAAAATTGGGAGACCCGAAACTAGACGGTCAGTTCCAACAAGGTACATTGGTCCCATGCGAGATGTTCGTGCCTCCTACCGGGTCGTTTTGGGGGTTGTTTGGGTTTTCACCCTTTAACGACTTGTTTTTAAGTTTGAGTGTTGATTTTTACAAATTATTATCATATTCTGCAAATGGCAGACCCGTGACGACGCGGTCAGTTCGTACAAGTTACATTGGTCCCATGCGAGGTGTTCGTGCCTCTTACGGGGTTGTTTGGGGGCTGGTTTGAGTTTTTACCCTTTAACGGCTTTTTTTGAAGTTAAGTGTTGATTTTTTCAAATTATCGTCATATTCTCAAACCATGAGACCCGGGACTATGAGATCAGTTCCTACAAGTTACATTGGTCCCGTGCGAGGTGTTTGTGCCTCTTACGGGGTTGTTTGGGATCTGGTTTGGGTTTTCACCCTTTAATGGCTTGTTTTTAAGTCTAAGTGTGATTTTTGCAAATTATCATCATATTCTCAAATCGAAAGAGCTGGGACTACGCGATTAGTTCCAACAAGTTACGTTTGTCTCGTGCGAGGTGTTCGTGCCTCCTACGGGGTCGTTTGGGGGCTGGTTTGGGTTTTCACCCTTTAATGACTTGTTTTTAAGTTTAAGTGTTGATTTTTGCAATTTATCGCCATATTCTCAAACCGGGAGACTCGAGACCACGCGGTCAGTTCCTACAAGTTACAATGGTCCCGTGTGAGGTGTCCATGCCTCTCACAGGGTCGTTTGGGGACTAGTTTGGGTTTTCACCCTTTAAAGGCTTATTTTTAAGTCTAAGTGTGATTTTTATAAATTATCATCATATTCTAAAATCGGGAGACCCAAAACTAGACGGTCAGTTCCAACAAGGTACATTGGTCCCGTGCTAGATGTTCGTGCCTCCTACCGGGTCGTTTTGGGGGTTGTTTGGGTTTTCACCCTTTAACGACTTGTTTTTAAGTTTGAGTGTTGATTGTTACAAATTATTATCATATTTTCCAAACAGGAGACCCGTGACGATGCGGTCAGTTCCTACAAGTTACATTGGTCCAGTGCGAGGTGTTCCTGCCTCTTACGGGGTCGTTTGGGGGCTGGTTTGAGTTTTTACCCTTTAACGACTTTTTTTGAAGTTAAGTGTTGATTTTTTCAAATTATCGTCATATTCTCAAACCAGGAGACCCGGGACTATGCGATCAGTTCCTACAAGTTACATTAGTCCCGTGCGAGGTGTTCGTGCCTCCTACGGGGTCGTTTGGGGGCTGGTTTGGGTTTTCACCCTTTAACGGCTTGTTTTTAAGTTTAAGTCTTGATTTTTTCAAATTATCGTCATATTCTTAAACCGGGAGACCCAAGACTACGCGGTCAATTCTTACAAGTTATAATGGTCCCGTGCGAGGTGTTCGTGCCACTTACGGGGTCATTTGGGGGCTGGTTTGGGTTTTCACCCTTTAACGGCTTGTTTTTAAGTCGAAATATGATTTTTTTAAATTATCGTCATATTCTCAAACCGAGAGACCCGAGATAAAGCGGTCAGTTCCAACAAGTTATATTCGTCCCGTGCAAGGTGTTCGTGTCTCCTATAGGGTCGTTTGGGGGCTATTTGGGTTTTCACCCTTTTTAAGTTTAAGTGTTCATTTTTGTAAATTATCATCATATTCTCAAACCGAGAGACCTGAGACTACGGGGTCAATTTCTACAAGTTACATTGGTCCCGTGTGAGGTGTTTGTGCCTCTTACGGGGTCGTTTGGGGGCTAGTTTGGGTTTTCACCCTTTAACGGCTTGTCTTTAAGTCTAAGTGTTGACTTTTGCAAATTATCATCATATTCTCAAACCAGGAGACCCAAGACTATGAAGTCAGTTCCTGTAAGATACATTGGTCCCGTGCAACCGTGCCTCCTACGGTGTCGTTTGGGGGCTGGTTTGGGTTTTCACCCTTTAACGGCTTGTTTTTAAGTCTAAGTGTAATTTTTGCAAATTATCATCATATTCTCAAACCGGGAGATCCGGGACTACGTGGTCAGTTCCTACAAGTTACATTGGTCCCGTGCGAGGTTTCGTGCCTCCCACGGGGTCATTTTGGGGGCTGATTTGGATTTTCACCCTTTTTAAATCTAAGTGTTGATTTTCGCAAATTATCATCATATTCTCAAACCGGGAGACCCGAAACTATGCGGTCAGTTCCAACAAGTTACACTGGTCCCATGCAAGGTGTTTGTGCCTATTACGGGGTCGTTTGGTGGTTGGTTTGGGTTTTCACCCTTTAACGGCCTGTTTTTAATTCTAAGTGTGATTTTTGAAAATTATCGTCATATTCTCAAACTCGAAAACTCGGGACTATGCGGTCAGTTCCTACAAGTTACATTGGTCCCGTGCGAAGTGTTCGTGCCTCCTACAGGGTCGTTTGGGATCTACTTTGGGTTTTCACCCTTTAACGTCTTGTTTTTATGTTTAAGTGTTGATTTTTGTAAATTATCGTCATATTCTCAAACTGAGAGATCCGGGACTATGCGGTCAGTTCTTACAAGTTACATTAGGCCCATACGAGGTGTTCTTACCTCTTACGGGGTCGTTTGGGAGCTGGTTTTGGTTTTCACCCTTTAACTGCTAGTTTTTATGTTTAAGGGTTGATTTTTTCAAATTATCATCATATCCAGGAGACCCGGAACTACGCGGTCAGTTCCTACAAGTTACATTGGTCCCGTACGAGGTGTTCATACTTCCTACGGGGTCGTTTGGTGGCTGGTTTGGGTTTTCACCCTTTAACTGCTTGTTTATAAGTTTAAGTGTTGATTTTTGCAAATTATCATCATATTCTCAAACTGAGAGACCCGAGACTATGCGGTCAATTCTTACAAGTTACATTAGTCCCATGTGAGGCGTTCGTGTCGCTTACGGGGTTGTTTGGGGCTTGGTTTGGGTTTTCACCCTTTAACAACTTATTTTTAAGTATAAGTGTGATTTTTGCAAATTATCGTCATATTGTCAAACCGGGAGACCCTAGACTACGCGATCACTTCCAACAAGTTACATTTGTCCCGTGCGAGGTGTTCGTGCCACCTACGAGGTCGTTTGGGAGTTGGTTGGGGTTTTCACCCTTTAACGACATGTTTTTAAGTTTAAGTGTTGATTTTTGTAAATTATCATCATATTCTCAAACAGAGAGACCCGGGACTACGTGGTCAGTTCCTACAAGTTTCATTGGTCCCATGCGATGTGTTCATGCCTCTTACGGGGTCGTTTGGGGACTAGTTTGGGTTTTCACCTTTTAAAGGCTTGTTTTTAAGTCCAAGTGTGATTTTTGAAAATTATCGTCATATTATCAAATCGAGAGACTCGAAAATAGATGGTTAGTTCCAATAAGTTACATTGGTCCCGTGCGAGGTGTTCGTGCCTCCTACAGGGTTATTTTGGAGATGGTTTTGATTTCACCCTTTAACGGCTTGCTTTTAAGTTTAAGTGTTAATTTTTGCAAATTATCATCATATTCTCAAATCGAGAAACCCGGGACTACGCGGTCAGTTCCTACTAGCTACATTGGTCCCGTGAGAGTGCCTCTTATGGGTTCATTTAGGGGCTGGTTTTGGTTTTCACCCTTTAACATCTTGTTTTTAAGTCTAAGTGTTGATTTTTGCAAATTATCATCATATTCTCAAATCAGGAGACCCGTGACTACGCGGTCAGTTCCTACAAGTTACATTGTTCCCGTGCGAGGTGTTCGTGCCTCTTACGGGTCCGTTTGGGGGTTATTTTATGTTTTCACCCTCTAACGGCTTGTTTTTCAGTCTAAGTTTTGATTTTTCCAAATAATCATAATATTCTCAAAATGGGAGACTCGGAACTACACGGTCAGTTCCTACAAGTTACATTTGTCCCGTGCCAGCTATTCGTGCCTCTTACGGGTCCGTTTGGGGGCTGGTTTAGGTTTTCACCCTTTAATGGCTGATTTTAAAGTCTAACTGTGGATTTTTGAAAATTATCATCATATTCTCAAATCGGGAGACTCGGGACTACGTGGTCAGTTCTTATAAGTTA
Organism: Sambucus nigra; assembly: GCA_949130495.1. Taxonomy (NCBI): domain Eukaryota; kingdom Viridiplantae; phylum Streptophyta; class Magnoliopsida; order Dipsacales; family Adoxaceae; genus Sambucus; species Sambucus nigra. The sequence goes on along the minus strand of OX422214.1, from coordinate 211,883,074 downwards.
CATTAGTCCCTTACGGGGTTGTTTGGGACTTGGTTTGTGTTTTCACCCTTTAACGACTTATTTTTAAGTCTAAGTGTATTTTTGCAAATCATCATCATATTCTCAAATCGGGAGACCCGGGACTAAGCGATCACTTCTAACAAGTTAGATTTGTCCCATGCGAGGCGTTCGTGTCGCTTACGGGGTCGTTTGGGGGTTGGTTTGGGTTTTCACCCTTTAACGGCATGTTTTAAGTTTAAGTGTTGATTTTTGCAAATTATCATCATATTCTCAAACTGGGAGACCCGAGACTACGCGGTTAGATCCTACAAGTTACATTGGTCCCGTGCGAGGTGTTCGTTCCTCTTATGGGGTCGTTTGGGGGTGGTTCTGGTTTTCACCTTTTAAAGGCTTGTTTTTATGTCTAAGTGTGATTTTTGCAAATTATTTTTATAGTATCAAACCAGGAGATTCGAAAATAGATGGTCAGTTCCAATAAGTTACATTGGTCCCGTGCGAGGTGTTCGTGCCTCCTACGGGGTCGTTTTGGTGGTGGTTTGGGTTTTCACCCTTTAACGGCTTATTTTTAAGTTTAAGTGTTGATTTTTGCAAATTATCATCATATTCTCAAATCGAGAGACCCTGGACTACGCGGTCAGTTCCTACAAGTTACATTGGTCCCGTGCGAGGTGTTCGTGCCTCTTACGGGGTCGTTTGGGGGTTGGTTTGGGTTTTCACCCATTAACGACTTATTTTAAAGTCTAAGTGTGATTTTTACAAATTAATGTCATATTCTCAAACCGGGAGACCCAGGACTACGCGGTCAGTTTCTGCAAATTACATTGGTCTCGTACAAGGTATTCGTACCTCCTACTGGATCGTTTGGGGGATGGTTTGGGTTTTCACCCTTTAACGTCTTGATTTTAAGTTTAAGTGTTCATTTTTACAAATTATCATCATATTCTCAAACTAGGATACTCGGGACTACGCGATTAGTTCCTACAAGTTACATTGGTCCCGTGCGAGGTGTTTGTGCCTCTTAGGAGGTCGTTTGGGGGCTGGCTTGGGTTTTCACCCTTTAACGACTTATTTTTAAATCTAAGTGTTGATTTTGGCAAATTATCATCATATTCATGAACCGAGAGACCCAAGATTACGCGGTCAGTTCCTACAAGTTTCATTGGTCCCGTGCGAGGTGTTCGTGCCTCTTACGGGGTCGTTTGGGGTCTGGTTTGGGGTTACACCCTTTAACAGCTTCTTTTTATGTTTAAGTGTTGATTTTCGCAAATTATCTTCATATTCACAAACCGAGAGACCCGGGACTACGCGGTTAATTCCTACAAGTTACATTGGTCCCGTGCGAGGTGTTCGTGCCTCCTACGGGGTCGTTTGGGTTTTCACCCTTTAGAGGCTTATTTTTAAGTTTAAGTATTGATTTTTGCCTATTATCATCATATTTTCAAATCGGGAGACCCGAGACTACGCGATTAGTTCTTACAAGTTCATTGGTCTCGTGCGAGGTGTTCGTACCTCTTACGGGGTCGTTTGGGGGATGGTTTGGGTTTTCACCCTTTAACGGCTTGTTTTTAAGTCTAAGTGTATTTTTGCAAATTATCATCATATTCTCAATTCGGGAGACACGGGACAACGCGGTCAGTTCCAACAAGTTACATTGGTCCCGTGCGAGGTGTTTGTACCTCTTACGGGGTTGTTTGGGGTCTGGTTTGGGTTTTCACCCTTTAATGGTTTATTTTTAAGTCTAAGTGTGATGTTTGCAAATTATCGTCATATTCTCAAATCGAAAGACTCGGGACTACGCGATCAGTTCCAACAAGTTACTTTTGTCTCGTGCGAGGTGTTCGTGCTTTCTACGGGGTCGTTTGGGGGCTGGTTTGGGTTTTCACCCTTTAACGACTTGTTTTTAAGTTTAAGTGTTGATTTTTGCAAACTATCGCCATATTCTCAAACCGAGAGACTCGGGACTACGCGGTCAGTTCCTACAAGTTACAATGGTCCCGTGCGAGGTGTTCATGCCTCTTACGGGGTCGTTTGGGGACTGGTTTGGGTTTTCACCCTCTAAAGGCTTATTTTTAATTCTAAGTGTGATTTTTATAAATTATCGTCATATTTTAAAATTGGGAGACCCAAAACTAGACGGTCAGTTCCAACAAGGTACATTGGTCCCGTGCGAGATGTTCGTGCCTCCTACCGGCTCGTTTTGGGGTTTGTTTGGGTTTTCACCCTTTAACGACTTGTTTTTAAGTTTGAGTGTTGATTTTTACAAATTATTATCATATTCTCCAAACGGGAGACCCGTGACGATGCGGTCAGTTCCTACAAGTTACATTGGTCCCGTGCGAGGTGTTCGTGCCTCTTACGGGGTCGTTTGGGGGCTGGTTTGAGTTTTTACCCTTTAACGGTTTTTTTTCAAGTTAAGTGTTGATTTTTTCAAATTATCGTCATATTCTCAAACCAGGAGACCCGGGACTATGCGATCAGTTCCTACAAGTTACATTGGTCCCGTGCGAGGTGTTTGTGCCTCTTACGGGGTTATTTGGGGTCTGGTTTGGGTTTTCACCCTTTAATGGCTTGTTTTTAAGTCTAAGTGTGATTTTTGCAAATTATCATCATATTCTCAAATCGAAAGATCCGGGACTACGCGATCAGTTCCAACAAGTTACGTTTGTCTCGTGCCAGGTGTCCGTGCCTCCTACGGGGTCGTTTGGGGGCTGGTTTGGGTTTTCACCCATTAACGACTTGTTTTTAAGTTTAAGTGTTGATTTTTGCAAATTATCGCCATATTCTCAAAACCGGGAGATTCGGGACTACGCGGTCAGTTCCTATAAGTTACAATGGTCCCGTGCGAGGTGTTCATGCCTCTTACGGGGTCGTTTGGGGACTGGTTTGGGTTTTCACCCTTTAAAGGCTTATTTTTAAGTCTAAGTGTGATTTTTATAAATTATCGTCATATTCTAAAATTGGGAGACCCAAAACTAAACGGTCAGTTCCAACAAGGTACATTGGTCCCGTGAGAGATGTTCGTGCCTCCTACCGGGTCATTTTGGAGGTTGTTTGGGTTTTCACCCTTTAACGACTTATTTTTAAGTTTGAGTGTTGATTTTTACAAATTATTATCATATTCTCCAAATGGGAGACCCGTGACGATGCGGTCAGTTCCTACAAGTTACATTGGTCCCGTGCGAGGTGTTCGTGCCTCTTACGGGGTTGTTTGAGGGCTAGTTTGAGTTTTTACCCTTTAACGGCTTTTTTTGAAGTTAAGTGTTGATTTTTTCAAATTATCGTCATATTCTCAAACCAGGAGACCCGGGACTATGAGATCAGTTCCTACAAGTTAAATTGGTCCCGTGCAAGGTGTTTGTGCCTCTTACAGGGTTGTTTGGGGTCTAGTTTGGGTTTTCACCCTTTAATGGCTTGTTTTTAAGTCTAAGTGTGATTTTTACAAATTATCATCATATTCTCACATCGAAAGAGCCGGGACTACGCGATCAGTTCAAATAAGTTACGTTTGTCTCGTGCGAGGTGTTCGTGCCTCCTACGGGGTCGTTTGGGGGCTGGTTTGGGTTTTCACCCTTTAACGGTTTATTTTTAAGTTTAAGTGTTGATTTTTGCAAATTATCATCATATTCTCAAATCGAGAGACCCTGGACTACGCGGTCAGTTCCTACAAGTTACATTGGTCCCGTGCGAGGTGTTCGTGCCTCTTACGGGGTCGTTTGGGGGCTGGTTTGGGTTTTCACCCATTAACGACTTATTTTAAAGTCTAAGTGCGATTTTTACAAATTAATGTCATATTCTCAAACCGGGAGACCCAGGACTACGCGGTCAGTTTCTGCAAGTTACATTGGTCTCGTACAAGGTATTCGTACCTCCTACGGGATCATTTGGGGGATGGTTTGGGTTTTCACCCTTTAACGTCTTGATTTTAAGTTGAAGTGTTGATTTTTACAAATTATCATCATATTCTCAAACTAGGATAGTCGGGACTACGCGATTAGTTCCTACAAGTTACATTGGTCCCGTGCGAGGTGTTTGTGCCTCTTAGGAGGTCGTTTGGGGGCTGGTTTGGGTTTTCACCCTTTAACGACTTATTTTTAAATCTAAGTGTTGATTTTTGCAAATTATCATCATATTCCCGAACCGGGAGACCCGGGATTACGCGGTCAGTTCCTACAAGTTACATTGGTCCCGTGCGAGGTGTTCGTGCCTCTTACGAGGTCGTTTGGGGGATGGTTTGGGGTTTCACCCTTTAACAGCTTCTTTTTATGTTTAAGTGTTGATTTTCGCAAATTATCTTCATATTCACAAACCGAGAGACCCGGGACTACACGGTCAATTCCTACAAGTTACATTGGTCCCGTGCGAGGTGTTCGTGCCTCCTACGGGGTCGTTTGGGTTTTCACCCTTTAAAGGCTTGTTTTTAAGTTTAAGTATTGATTTTTGCCTTTTATCATCATATTTTCAAATCGGGAGACACGGAACTACGCCATTAGTTCTTACAAGTTACATTGGTCTCGTGCGAGGTGTTTGTGCCTCTTTCGGGGTTGTTTGGGGTTTGGTTTGGGTTTTCACCCTTTAATGGCTTGTTTTTAAGTCTAAGTGTGATTTTTGCAAATTATCGTCATATTCTCAAATCGAAAGACCCGGGACTACGCGATCAATTCCAACAAGTTACGTTTGTCTCGTGCGAGGTGTTCGTGCCTCCTACGGGGTCGTTTGGGGACTGGTTTGGGTTTTCACTCTTTAACGACTTGTTTTTAAGTTTAAGTGTTGATTTTTGCAAATTATTGCCATATTCTCAAACCGGGAGACTTGGGACTACGCGGTTAGTTCCTATAAGTTACAATGGTCCCGTGCGAGGTGTTCATGCCTCTTACGGGGTCGTTTGGGAACGAGTTTGGGTTTTCACCCTTTAAAGGCTTATTTTTAAGTCTAATTATTGATTTTTTCAAATTATCGTCATATTCTAAAACCAGGAGACCCGGGACTATGCGATCAGTTCCTACAAGTTACATTGGTCACGTGCGAGGTGTTTGTGCCTCTTACGGGGTTATTTGGGGTCTGGTTTGGGTTTTCACCCTTTAAAGGCTTATTTTTAAGTCTAAGTGTGATTTTTATAAATTATCGTCATATTCTAAAATTGGGAGACCCAAAACTAGACGGTCAGTTCCAACAAGGTACATTGGTCACGTGCGAGATGTTCGTGCCTCCTACCGGCTCGTTTTGGGGGTTTTTTGGGTTTTCACCCTTTAACGACTTTTTTTTAAGTTTGAGTGTTAATTTTAACAAATTATTATCATATTCTCCAAACGGGAGACCCGTGATGACGCGATCAGTTCCTACAAGTTACATTGGTCCCGTGCGAGGTGTTTGTGCCTCTTACGGGGTCGTTTGGGGGCTGGTTTGAGTTTTTACCCTTTAACGGCTTTTTTTGAAGTTAAGTGTTGATTTTTTCAAATTATCGTCATATTCTCAAACCAGGAGACCCGGGACTATGCGATCAGTTCCTACAAGTTACATTGGTCCCGTGCGAGGTGTTTGTGCCTCTTACGGGGTTATTTGGGGTCTGGTTTGGGTTTTCACCCTTTAATGGCTTGTTTTTAAGTCTAAGTGTGATTTTTGCAAATTATCATCATATTCTCAAATCGAAAGATCCGGGGCTACGCGATCAGTTCCAACAAGTTACGTTTGTCTCGTGCGAGGTGTTCGTGCCTCCTACGGGGTCGTTTGGGGGCTGGTTTGGGTTTTCACCCTTTAACGACTTGTTTTTAAGTTTAAGTGTTGATTTTTGCAAATTATCGCCATATTCTCAAAACCGGGAGATTCGGGACTACGCGGTCAGTTCCTACAAGTTACAATGGTCCCGTGCGAGGTGTTCATGCCTCTTACGGGGTCGTTTGGGGACTGGTTTGGGTTTTCACCCTTTAAAGGCTTATTTTTAAGTCTAAGTGTGATTTTTATAAATTATCGTCATATTCTGAAATTGGGAGACCCAAAACTAGACGGTCAGTTCCAACAAGTTACATTGGTCCCGTGCGAGATGTTCGTGCCTCCTACCGGGTCGTTTTGGGGGTTGTTTGGGTTTTCACCCTTTAACGACTTGTTTTTAAGTTTGAGTGTTGATTTTTACAAATTATTATCATATTCTCCAAATGGGAGACCCGTGACGATGCGGTCAGTTCCTACAAGTTACATTGGTCCCGTGCGAGGTGTTCGTGCCTCTTACGGGGTTGTTTGACGGCTAGTTTGAGTTTTTACCCTTTAACGGCGTTTTTTGAAGTTAAGTGTTGATTTTTTCAAATTATCATCATATTCTCAAACCAGGAGACCCGGGACTATGCGATCAGTTCCTACAAGTTACATTGGTCCCGTGCGAGGTGTTTGTGCCTCCTACGGGGTCGTTTGGGGGCTGGTTTGGGTTTTCACCCTTTAACGGCTTATTTTTAAGTCCAAGTGTTTATTTTTGCAAATTATCATCATAGTCTCAAACCGAGAGACCCGGGACTCCGCGGTCAATTCATACAAGTTACATTAGTCCTCTGCGAGGTGTTCGTGCCTCTTACGGTTCCGTTTGGGGTCTGGTTTTTTTTTTTAACACTTTAACTACTTGTTTTTAAGTCTTAAGTGTTGATTTTTGTAAATTTTCGTCATATTCTCAAACCGGGAGACCAGGGACTACGCGGTGAGTTCATATAAGTTACATTGGTCATGTGCGAGGTGTTCATGACTCTTACGGGTCCGTTTGGGAGTTATTTTAGGTTTTCACCCTTTAACGGCTTATTTTTAAGTCTAAGTGTTGATTTTTGCAAATTATCATCATATTATCAAACCGGGAGACTCGGGACTATGCGGTTAGTTCTTATAAGTTACATTGGTCCTGTGCGAGGTGTTTGTGCCTCTTACGGGTCCGTTTGGGGGCTGGTTTAAGTTTTCACCCTTTAACGGCTTATTTTTAAGTCTAAATGTGGATTTTTGCAAATTATCGTCATATTCTCAAACCGGGAGACCCGATAATATGCGGTTAGTTTGTACAAGTTATATTGGTCCCGTGTGTGGTGTTCGTGCCTCTTACGGGGCCGTTTGGGGGATGGTTTGGGTTTTCATCCTCTAACGGCATGTTTTTAATCAATTTAGAACGTTTATTGATTTTAGAAAATTTTGACATAGTTTATTTTGTTTATTCATTAAATCCAACCCGTTTTAGCATTTGAAATAAACTTAACAGCAACAGCAAATTCCAAAACCAAACCACCAGCAAATCCCTTCCACCAATTTAACTAAATAAGCTCATAAAGTTAGACATTTTACGTTTGGCTACTTGTCGCTATTTCAGACCATTTTTCTATTTAATGCTACTACAAATTTTAAGAGAATTTGAGACTTTGAGACTAACCAGATTTCATTTGCATTTTGATAGCCACCCGATAAACTAGTCGTGCCATGACTTCTTGAAAATATCCCATTTTGGTCCAACAATGTTTGCAAATTCTCAAATCTTCTATTCTGAGTGGCATTTAGTTGTTCATGAGACAATATCTTATCTTTCAAGTTTCTCAGCTCTTCATTATGAGACCGAGACTGTGCTATGACTGTTGAAGTGTCATAAGACTTATATTAGAAGGTTTGTCTTACAAAATACAAAAAGGATAAAAGGGGGAAAGAACTGAAACATTCATGTGTATCCTTGCACTTATCATTCATTAAATCACCCTTTCTCTTACTCCAATGAGATGTCTTGAAGAATTCCACGATGCTAGGTTTCACATCAGTTTCATGTTCCTGAATTAAAAATCAATGAATGAAAGAATATAACCATACTAGTTGATGATGCGGGTAAAACATGTCTAATATGAACAATGTCAAGAATATTATTGTGACACATAAATTGAAATCAAATTTAGCAAGGGTAAAATCAATTTGATAACTATATAACAAAATGTGCTTCGGCAAGATAAAATATTTGGTGTCAATCCCAAGCTTCTTAGTCCCCTCATAGTGTGCTGTTGACACGACTTAAAATTTGTCTCAAAAGTGCGTTCACTCTAGGCTCAAGTGCAAGCCTGTCGCTCAAGTAATAAACCCGGTAAGTCGGGATCGTATCCACAGGGATCGAGATTGCCAAATAGTAATAAGAAAAATTATTAAATCTTGAAATGATTTCTTAAAAGAAACGAAAAGATGATTAATAATTGGGAAAATTTAACAAACTGAAAAGTGCAAAAGAAATTAGATCTGACAAATGGGAGAAAATAGGGTAGGGTACAATCCCTCAATCTTTAACAAATTACCGTATAAAATACTAGAATTGTAAATTAAAATTATTGACTAGATCCGGTCTTTATACATTCTAAGCATTACATATATGAGGGATCTAGCCCGCATCATATGAAATCAAAGATAGATATAAAGCGGTGAATGAATCCAGTCTTTATATATTCTAAGCATTACGTATATGAGGTTCAAGCCCGCACCATACGAAATCAAAGATAAATATAAAGCGCTACTTTCACGATTCAATCAATATTTTAATTTAACCTCTATTTTATACATAAATAATTTGCCTTGGATTGAGTTCATGTACCCCAACCCTTGGGAATTTAGCTACTCATGATTTTTTTTGGGAAAACAATTTCATAATAATGCATATAATTGTAGATCTAGGAAATATGGTAAAAACAAAAATTACAAAACAAGAAAAGATGATTAAATAAAAATTGAGATTAAATAAGAGAAGGGAATTTGATACTTGAATTGAATTGAAGAATTGATACTTGAAATCTTCACTAGATGAACTTGAATCTTCAAACATACAAACTAGGGCTTTTCTAAGAGTATGAAAAACTAAAAAGGATTTCTAAAAATAAATTTCTCTCTCTAATTTAGAGTCTCTCTCTCTATAGAATTCAACTCCCCTTGAAAATGAGGTAGGGCTTGGTCTTTTATAGCACCAAGTTGCATGAATTTGGCATCAAATTTCGCTTGTGGCACAAGTTTTCCAAGAGTTGCACTGCATTAAATGCATGATTAATTACAGAAATCCGCACATCCAGACTCTTCATTATCACGCAACTTCAAAACATCGTAACTTCTTCACCGTAGCTCGGATTGAGGTGCCGTTTTTCCCAATATTCTTGTAATTTAGATATCTTCAACTTTCTAGTTGGCCCCACCTTCGGAATAAGGCTGAAAATTATGAAAATGCCCTTCAACTCTCCATTTCTTGGTTTCTTTCGCTGTTTTGAGTTCTCTTTCGCACTAACTTGCATGAAATACCTGTAAAACACATGAGAAATACACAAAATATGAAATACTTGCCAAAAAAGGTTAGTAGCATAAATACGAGACAAATCCAAGCTATTTACACTGCACGGGATCATAAAAATACCAAAATTAAGGGGATAAATGTGAAGAATATATGCCTAATCACACCCCCTAACTTAGAACTTTGCACGTCCCGAGCAATGTATATGAATCCTAACCAAAATTCTACTCTTGAAAATTCCTTTATTAAAATAAAATTCCACTTTCGCAAGCACGCGATTGCATTTAGCGTATGCAACAAGCCTTTAAACCCCTAGGTTACACTAGTAGGACGAGTTTTGTCTCGTGAGGGTTTGCAGTGAATTTACCCACAAAATTCTTTATTGACTCAAATAAATATCAAAATACTTAAAAATTGTACATTTTAAACTTTTTCGAAAAAATAATCACCATCAACTCATATTCAACTGTCTCAAACCATAGTGTGTGTGTGCAAAGCCAAAAATTAAACGTCAAATTTCCACTGATTGAGCATTACGTTACTTTCCGAAAATTCGTTTTGATTCAAATTCTTACGGATTGCACTCACAAACGAATCACTCGGATTGTGGTTATTTCCTCTCGATATGCATGATATAAAGAGTAAATATAATGGACACAAATTCATGCATACAAAATTGAAAAGAAGGAAATATATGGTGAAAAGATCTCATCATCGGAGTACGGTTATTAGGAAACGGGAAACATCATCTCTATTTCACACCATTTAATCTCTCATATTATCTTTTCATGTTTTAGCTCTCCATGCAGTAATTAATTTCGCCATTCGGACTCGGTTAGGACTTTTCGGGTTAAAAGGTGTAAAGAGTAAAAATAGGAATTGTTGGAATGTTCGGAATTGGAAAATGTCCTTATGACGTCCATTTGTGCTTTTTCGGGCATTTGCTCATTTTTCTCTTTTCTTTTTTTCTTTTCTTGCTTTTTTTTTCTTGAGCATTATTTTTTTCTATTTTTCTCTTTCCCCTTTTTATTGCACAATTTGGACTTAATTCATGAATTTTCTCAAATTTCACAATTCCGGGCTATTTGGGTTTTTCGGGCTGTCAAACGAAATGGAAATATCTTATTAGGCTCAAAGTGGGTTGTAAAGGGATAATTTTTCACATCTTTTTATGGCCAATATTTTTGGATAACAAACGAGGGCGTACTTCATTGTCCAAATTGCTAATCACATTACCATATGCATCTCGAGACTAATTAAGTTTAGAGATATATTTAGCACGAATTTCGATATAACATTTCACACATTTCCCATAACCGATCAAAACAAAGGATTGAGATCATCAACGACTTATTAAAACGCAGAAAAGAACTTTGAGTTAATCATAAAAACGGATTGATTTAAAAACTCATAAAAAATTGATAGGCTCGAAATCTCACCGGGTTTTATTAATCTCCACACTTATTCGTAAAGTCGTCAATTTTCTTTCAATTTCCATCTTTGGTCAATTTTGGCTTAGTGCATTATGATTGTTAACAATTTGAGACTTTAAATAGAATAAAGGTGATATTTTTGAAAAATTTAAATTCCAAATTTTATTTATTTTGAAGAAAAATATTTTTGGTTTTTTCAAAATTTTTCAATTTTTTTTTTAAATACACATATATATGAATATAAGCGAAGTTTTATGAATACGCACCTGTCATCCCCCCTAACTCAATGATTTGCATTGTCCTCAATCAAATGGATAAGAGAAAAAGGGAAGACAACATGAAGAGTGCCATAAATAAAACAAACAAATTATTAAATAGCAACAAAACACTATATAACACGTATACATGACTCAAAAATACAACAAAAATCACCCCATACGCGTCGGGGGTGAGACGACCTCTCATCTCTCTCTACAAATCACCCGACCCCTTGCACGGGGTACGATGCTCTCCTCGTCTCTCCCGTCTTACCATCATAAGTGAATAGACGGAACAAATTGGGCTCGTGCCCATAGATAAAGGAAAGACCGGGAGATGTATTATGATTAACCGGAAAAGGATCCTCTTGTTGTGTAGCACGCGGGTTGGTTTCTAAGTCGGACAAGATTGGAGTCGGATCTGCAAGTACCTCCGAAGACTCAAATGGTATGGGTGGAGGTTTGTTAAGGAGAAATGCATCAATGCTATTGTCCCACTCACTTTCGTCTAAATGACTAAATGAGGCCCAGAAAGATTGGACTTCAACATTTAGGCTTTCATCCACCTGTCCAAACTCTCTCTCAAACTCTTCTAGGCTCAACTCCTCTAGCGCTCTCTCTTGCTTGGTGTCCTCAACCTGCCTTTCATGCTCACTCGCCGAATGATAGGGAGGTGTGGGTGTGTGGTAATCGAGGAGAAATGTATCGATAGTGTTCTGCCATTCGCTTTCCTCCAAGTATTTCGACGAGCCTCTCCCGACACACTCTAAATTTCCTCTTTCACTCTTGTTCATGGGCTCACTCGTGCTCTCGAATGCATTAACTAAACATACCTCCCCTACCTTGCTCTCAATATTGTAACCACTCCACTCACTGGGCGCAACACAACCTTCCCCTAATGGCTCTCCCTTGTAAGTTCTTTCTTGCTCGTGTGCTTCCCCCAAAAAATCCAACCCACGCGGTTCCTCTTCATCATCCTCTCTCTTGGAATTATTAAAGATATTTGTGTCGAGGGTCATGTTCCCGAAAGTTAATTGCATACGTCCACTTCGGGTATTGATAAGAGAATTAGCAATAGCTAAAAATGGACGGCCAAGGATAACGGGAACATGATTACTTGGGAGAATGGAGGGTTCTTCGTCCCAAATGACAAAATCCACCGGGAAGTAGAAATTGTCGATTTGAACAATCACATCCTCAACAATTCCCCGAGGAAACTTCACAGAATGATCCGCGAGCTGGAGAGTCATTTTTGTGCGCTTAAGGGCCCCCAGTTCAAGTTTCTTAAAGATGGAATAGGGCATAATGTTAACACTCGCCCCGAGATCTATTAGAGCTCTCTCAATTTGGTTCTTCCTCATGATACAAGAAATAGTGGGTGCACCCGGATCTTTATATTTTAATGGAAATTCACTCGACAAGACTGCGCTGACATTTTGGGCCAAAGAGACGTTCTGGTTTACCTTTAGCTTGTGTTTCACCGTGAGTAAGTCTTTAATAAACTTAGCATACGCGGGAATTTTCTGTATAGTCTCGAGAAAAGGTAAATTGACTTTTACTTGCTTAAGGACTTCCAGAACTTCATCACGGGAGGTCGTTTTGGAGTGAGAGACCAATCGTTGAGGGTATGGGGCAGCGGTGGGGGTGATGGCCTTGGGTCCACTAGTGTTTTCCTCCTCCTCACTCTCAATTAAAGGGGCATCTTCGGCCTCTTTTGTGTCGGGCGAAACCACTTTATCTTTAGATGCATTGCGTGAGGGAGGTGACATATCAACTACTCTCCCACTACGGAGAGTGGTAATAGCGCTACATTGCTCTTGATGGTCGAGGGATTTAGTGCCAATACTGGTTTGTACTTGGGGAGGGGGTCTTTGTCCTTGAGCTGGGAATTTACCTTTCTCCTGAGTATTCATTGCAGATTGCAACCTAGAGATGCTAGTATGCATTTCAGTGAACATTCGATCATACTTAGCAGTGCTCTCCTTTTGGGATTGAATGAGGTGATTTATGTTGTCTTCAAGAGATCGCCTCGGAGGGGTAACATACGGACCAGGAGGTGGTGTCTGCAAAGGAGGTTGCATTGGAGGAGCCATATGCTGAAATTGAGGAGGGGTTTGTGGCAAAGTCACATGTGGATGAGGCACCATCCCCTCTTGTGGTTGTCCATAGTTGAAACCAGGATGATTCCTCCAAGATTGATTATATGCATTCCCTTGAGGTGCATTAAAATTTTCACGAAACCCTCCTATCGCCTCTACTTGCTCAGTGTACATTGCCTTGTAAGCAGGGATGGTAGGACATCCTTCGGTAGAATGACCAGAAGCACAAATGGCACACATTTTCTCCTTTCCTGTTTGCACGGGTCCAGACACATCTCTCAATCGCATATCTAGCATATCTATGAATTTTTTTTCCAATTGGTCAAATTTTCGATCCAACAAAGTGTCCTTGTCCAAGTGATAAATACCGGACGCAGCAGGCAAGTTGGACACTTGTCGATTTCTATTTTGACTATTGGGATCAGAAGTATCCCATGCTTGGGTAGTTTCTGCCACATATTTCAAATGAGCCTCAGCATCGCTCGTACTTAACTCCCAAAAAGGTCTCTCACACATGGTTTGAAAAAGTTGTTTAGACGCTACAGTAAGGCCTTGATGGAAAAATGAAATCAGATGATGAGGTTCAAAACCATGATGGGGGCACGCATTAACTAACTCCTGATATCTCTCCCAACACTTATCAAAAGCCTCATTCTCATTTTGACGAAAAGCTTGGATTTGGGCTTTAACAGAATTGGTTTTGTGTTGTGGAAAAATTTTGAGATAAACTTGTTTTGCATATCTCTCCACGATGGGCAGGGACCATAACCAAGTTTTAGCTTTATCCTTTAAGGAAAAAGGAAAGAGCTTCAACCGGATTACCTCTTGTGGACAAGTTTGATCTCCAAATGTCTCACACGTATCTTCGAATTCTCGAATATGGAGATATGGTTTTTCCGAATCCATCCCATGAAATGTAGGAAGAATTTGGATCATTCCATTCCGAAAGTGGAACTGACCGGCATTATATGGGAGTAAAATGCATCCAGGGGTAACAGTTCTCTCCGAAAATAAAAGATCTTTCATGGGAAGATAGGGTACCTCATCCTCTCCAGCACCAACACCGACACTACCATGATCCGACATATCGCTACCGAAAGGTTCAGAATTCTCACTCAGGGTTTGACTCAAAGAACGACTTGTGATGGAATTATTAGGCGAAGGAGGTGGAACCCAAAAACAAGGAGACTCAGAATTTTCAGAACTGGCTTCGGCAATAGGATTTTCGTGAACTTGGGTGGGAGATAAATTCTGCATATAAGCACATAAGAGATGAAATTAAATTATTTTTTTATTTATTTTTAAATCACTTGTAGATAAAAATAACTTTCTTGAAAATTTAACAATTTCAATCCCCGGCAACGGCGCCAAAAACTTGACGCGACTTAAAATTTGTCTCAAAAGTACGTTCACTCTAGGCTCAAGTGCAAGCCTGTCGCTCAAGTAATAAACCCGGTAAGTCGGGATCGTATCCACAGGGATCGAGATTGCCAAATAGTAATAAGAAAAATTATTAAATCTTGAAATGACTTCTTAAAAGAAACGAAAAGATGATTAATAATTGGGAAAATTTAACAAACTGAAAAGTGCAAAAGAAATTAGATCTGACAAATGGGAGGAAATAGGGTAGGGTACAATCCCTCAATCCTTAACAAATTACCGTATAAAATACTAGAATTGTAAATTAAAATTATTGACTAGATTCGGTCTTTATACATTCTAAGCATTACATATATGAGGGATCTAGCCCGCATCATATGAAATCAAAGATAGATATAAAGCGGTGAATGAATCCAGTCTTTATATATTCTAAGCATTACGTATATGAGGTTCAAGTCCGCACCATACGAAATCAAAGATAAATATAAAGCGGTGCTTTCACGATTCAATCAATATTTTAATTTAACCTCTATTTTCTACATAAATAATTTGCCTTGGATTGAGTTCATGTACCCCAACCCTTGGGAATTTAGCTACTCATGATTTTTTTTGGGAAAACAATTTCATAACAATGCATATAATTGTAGATCTAAGAAATATGGTAAAAACAAAAATTACAAAACAAGAAAAGATGATTAAATAAAAATTGAGATTAAATAAGAGAAGGGAATTTGATACTTGAATTGAATTGAAGAATTTATACTTGAAATCTTCACTAGATGAACTTGAATCTTCAAACATACAAACTAGGTCTTTTCTAAGAGTATGAAAAACTAAAAAGGATTTCTAAAAATAAATTTCTCTCTCTAATTTAGAGTCTCTCTCTCTCTAGAATTCAACTCCCCTTGAAAATGAGGTAGGTCTTGGTCTTTTATAGCACCAAGTTGCATGAATTTGGCATCAAATTTCGCTTGTGGGACAAGTTTTCCAAGAGTTGCACTGCATTAAATGCATAATTAATTACAGAAATCCACACATCGAGACTCTTCATTATCACCAACTTCAAAACATCGTAACTTCTTCACCATAGTTCGGATTGAGATGCCGTTTTTTCCAGTATTCTTGTAATTTAGAGATATTCAACTTTCTAGTTGGCCCCACCTTCGGACTAAGGCTGAAAAATTACGAAAATGCCCTTCAACTCTCCATTTCTTGGTTTCTTTCACTGTTTTGAGTTCTCTTTCGCACTAACTTGCATGAAATACCTGTAAAACACATGAGAAATACAAAAAATATGAAATACTTGCCAAAAAAGGTTATTAGCATAAATACGAGACAAATCCAAGCTATTTACACTGCACGGGATAAAAAAAATACCGAAATTAAGGGGATAAATGTGAAGAATATATGCCTAATCAGCTGTGTCGGCTTTATTTTCTGAACAAAGAAAACATAATTATTTCACTGACATTGTAATTCTCATTTTAAATAGAAGTATCACACCCTATGTTTATTTATGTATGCATTATGACACGCGTATATAACTTACCAATGCAATACGAGAATTGTCCAAGAGCACCAATAAATGGCATTGACTCAATGTCTCCTGCTTCAAGCAAAAGTCCATTTTAACCCAATAAAAGTATGAAGCCCCTCATTGTGCCACAAGTTGCATATAGTTATTAATTTACATATAGTACCAATTCTATGACACAAACATCAGGTGGACGTTCTTCCCAGTACACCAGTATAGCTGTTACACGTCCAATCCAATCTTGAATGGCATCCGTGATATGAGGTGCAACCTGAATAAGGGAAGTAACATCTGAGGATAGGAATATAAGTGATTGAACAATATAATAGATATATTTCATCAGCAGTGAAAGAATCGGAACAGTTTTTTCAAGATAATCCCCCTTTATCTCTTTATCAATGACAGACTAACAGAGAAGATAACTAGCCAATACAATAAGTCAAAAAAACATCAAGCCTATTGATCTTAAGAATTTCTATCAACATAGACTATAGATTATAGGGTAAGGGTAAGAAGACTTTCAACTTAACCCACTTGCTTTATTATTAGGAAAAAAACATGTAACTCTCTTGCCTGGTAAATCTTTCCGGTTGTGATATTATTATCACGTGTCAAATTGATATCTAGGAACCGCTCATAGTTCCCATGGTCCAAGTCCACCTTCAGACACCTTCATTTCTCGAAATGCCCCCACACCCACCCCACCTCCCCACCCCTACCACCGGATAGTAAAGATGGATGAGCTATACATATTATTTGATAAAATGACTGGACCACATAAAAAACAAGGAAAATTTATATTAGTGTAGACACCTAGCATCTAATTTAATAACTAAATTTACATTACCAGTAAATAATTGATGGGGGGAAGAATGTAATCAAAGTGCATTTTCTTGATGCTGTCTCTAGACTACCACCCAAACCACACCAAAAATTTGGATCCGACTATGTTATGCCTGAAATGAAACTCTTTAAGCATGTATTAAAACAGTAATCTAATGCTACGATTATACACATTAGAATATTCAGTATCCTTCCCAGACATGATATTCAAATCAGTAAAAGAACACCTTAAATTTATTGAAGATCCAAATTCGAACTCGTAGGTATGCAAACGTTAACACCAAATATAGATATCCAAAACATAAAAGACATGATAATTTCTTACCAAGATTGCAGTTATGCAAGCGTCAACACTAAATATTTTCCCACTAAACACTTCACCTTGAATTGTAGCTTATGTTAGCATTAATTAAAAGCATAATCAACAAATTCTGCCAAAGGCAAACACGCAAATTAAAAATAAACATACCTAAGCAAATAACCTTCGTCTTTCCCTAAAAATAAACATACCTAAGTAAATACGATATCCATATGAACAACCCAAAAGCCATTCCCTAAAATGTCATTAAATTCAAAAAAAATATGAAGAAAAAAGCACACATCTTATAATGAATTCGCTATGTTACGCCCTATTCGCTATCCAACGTCGTGTTGTCTATATTACGCTAGTGTGAAGTCTTGTATGAATTATGACATCTAAAATAGGCGAAGTATTCTATGTGCGTACTCACTATCTTAAGTTGTGTGCTCTCCAACAAAGTCAACATATAAATATCAAACATGTCCTACATATATGCTATGATTCAGCTAAAATACGCGTAGGAGATCGACACACATATTTGCTATCTTACGCCAGTTCATAGAAGTCGAAAAGGTCAAATTCCACAGAAATACGCCGTCTGAACTAAACTACCCTAGGAACACGAAGTCGTAGTCCAACACAAACTTCCAAAAAAAAAAAACAATTTGACTCTATGCTAAAATGCGTCGGATTCGTAACATACCTCTTTTTGCAGTGACATTTCCCGGAGCTTGTAGTCCTACCAGAAACTTTACCAGAATAAATCAAATGATCATGCTCAAGGAACCTTTTACCACCGACTAAAGGCGGTTTTCCAACTGAAACCGCCAGCAACGGCACCAAAAAAACTTTAGCATTCGAAACACTCCCTTCTCCAGTAATAGAAGAAAAAAATCCAGACGAGTTCCCCGAATTTACACTCAAATTTTCCTTAACCAACTCAGAACCACACTTTTTCATAGAGATACTTTCCTTAACCAAATCGTAACAGTTTAGCTTGGAGAAATCCAACGTAAATTGGTTGGATTTTGTTTGATGAGAAGATTTTTCCAAATCTATTGTATCGAGCTTTGTAAACATTGGATGAGAATGTTGTGGTGGAGGTCGACGAAGTCAAGTAAAGAATCACGTACCTGACCACTAAAACAGTTACCATAACCCTAGGCTCTACCACTGCCGGTGCTACCGGAGCAACCATGCATTCGTAATCATTGAGGGGATTAGGTATTTGCGTGAGAGAGAGAGAGAGAGAGCAGGAGACAAAGAGAGCGAGAGGCGAGCGGGAGGTGAGAGGGAGAGAGAAGAGAGAGCGGGAGAACAAAAATCATTAAGGGGATTAATTTTTTTTGGATATTTATATTTTAGTGAAGTGTTATCAATTTTGGCACACTTTTAAACAGTGCCAAAATTTGGCACGGCTTAAAAGTGTGCCAGATTATTATTAAACAGTGCCAAATTTAGCATAGTTTTAAACTGTGCCAGATTTTTAATATCAAGGTGTGCCAAATTGGTGTTTTTGGTGTAGTGAATAAACACGGGATCAGGAACTATTTTATCTCGGTGGCGTACCCCCAGAGCAACGATCAAGCCGAGGCTTCCAACAAAACAGTGATCAATGGGCTGAAGAAATCACTTGAACGAGCCAAAGGTGCATGGGTGAGTGAGTTGCCGCATATTTTGTGGGCTTACTGCACTACCCCACGACGAGCAACTGGGCAAACCCCATTCTCACTAATGTATGGAATGGAAACAATCATCCCCTTAGAAGCTGGTCTACCAACGATGAGAACCACCCTTGTCTACCAAGGCCAGAACGATACAGCATTACTCGCTGAACTTGATCTAGCTGACGAACGCAGAGACCTAGACCTAGTAAGGCTAGCGAGCTATCAATAACAGCTCGCAAAATAATATAACAAGAAGGTCAATCCGAGGGCATTCCAGGTTGGGAACTATGTCCTAAGGAAAGTCCTTGGCAGTGCAGTAAAACCTTCAGATGACAATCTAGGGCCGAACTGGGAAGGAACATTCAAGATAACAAGAGACGATCTACAAGGATCCTATCACCTAAAAATGCTAGAGGGCAGAGAGATACCCCGCACATGGAACACATCTAACCTAAAGAAATTCTATTTCTAGATTTTTCTTTTTCTTTTTCTTGGCTCTGGAATAAACAACTCATTTTTTATTTACTTGTGAATTAATGAAAGATGCTTGGCAGCTGCATTCTATTAAGTATTGAGAACTTTTTAACTTGCACAGCCTTCCTAAATCATAGGCACCTTACTCAAAGAATAAAAGAAGGGTATCACCCTCCTCAGGTATTCGTTATGAAACACGAACAACCTCCTAGCATTTCCCCGACAATATATGAAGTCCTACAGGGGATCCTTAGGCAATTAGACCAAAAATGAATTGGTCACCAGACTATGTTTGGATGAAAAAACCTGCTCGGATAGAACATCTAGCGCTAGGTGTGTCCTCTCCATTGCCACACTTAGGCCTAAAGAAGTGTGACGACATGATCTAAAACGTAAAGTGAGGCAGAATGGTATCTCATAAGCATACTGGACTGGGAGGACACTAACTCAACATTGCAACCCTACCAATCTAGTCGGCCATCAAAGGCCCAAGATAATTAAGTGAGAGATAAATTATGAACACATGTTTAGTCGGTGAGATAGCCCAAAACATAGATATTACATTACTTCATCACATTTACAACAAGAATGTACAACCCGTGTTTAGTCGGCGAGATCGCCCAAAACATTAATATTACATTACTTCATTACATATATACAGAAAGTTACGACTGGTAAAATCCTAATGAGGCTGAGGCCTCTGAACAAGATAGTCAGCCACTTGTGCTCTTCGGCCATCATCCGGATGAGGAACCAGTTCCTGGTCGACCTCACTGGTGGTTGGCTCTAACAGCTGCCTGGGGATAACATCGATAGGGATCCATTGGTCATCCCTCTTGAAAGGGTTAGGCTGTAAAGTTGAAGGAGAGATCTCATAATGGTACGAGAGTACTGATTTCTTTGGAACTTGAAGCTCCCTGAGGGCACTCAACCATCCCCTGATAAATGCGAGCTCTTCAAACTCTGTTAGCCTCATCGGAGCATCTGCCCAACCTTAGTCTTAACCATCATCCCACACTCATCGAGATCCTTTCTTAAACAGATGCCTCAACCGTGTGACATCCCTTTGGAGCCCAGCAGTAATCATGTATGCTCGACGGACATCCTCACGGAGCTCGTCCATTTCCCTAGCTGGGCTTCTTATGTTTGTACCAGCTCGCGGAACAGTCGATGGGGTAGAACCTTGTAGAACCGAAGGAGCATTGCTTGGTCCTATGTCAGCTCGTGATGGAGAGGAACACCTTAAAACACAAGGCGCGGTTCTCAGCGCATGCTCCCTGAGGCGCAACACTTCCCTCCTTAAGGACTTATTTTTCTGTTACAGAACTTCTCCGACTTGGTTAATCTCAGTAGAATCGAGGAGTCTTGATCTCAGAGTGTTCACTTCCTCTTGAACAGAAGCTCCAACTTCTTCCATTTCATGAAGCCTGTCTTTCAGTTTAGTAACGAGCCCTGACTGATCCATGAAACTCTTATTCCTCAATCGCAGCGATTTGCAAATTCTTACGAAGGTCTGGCGAACTTGAGCACTCACATCAGGACCAAGCATTCTTCCTAGTCGAGAAGTGGCTGGTATATATTCATCTACATCGATCGACTACAAGCCATAAAAGAGCAGTAAAGGATAAAATGAATCAGTACGATGAGGGAAAAATTATGTTCATTTCATTTATACATAAAGTATCAAAGTAAATTGAAAATCAGAAAGGAACATTACAAACAAGTAAAAAATACAAAAGTAATCCTAAGAGGAGTCTAAATAGAAACCTCATCTTGTTTGGAGGAAGCCGACTTCTTTCCCTTATCAGCAGCAGTAGGAGCTTCACCCTCAAAAGGAACAACTACTATTCCCTGAGTAGGAAGAGCACTAGCAGGAACAATCTGTGAGGTAGGGGAAACACTTTCAATGATTGGGAAAGGGGCTTCATTTACAATAGGCTTTGGGACTGGATCATGCTCATCAAATAAGGGTGAGTCAGTATCCACCCCAGCAGCCAGAAGAGCCTTATTCCAACCCTTCTTGAAGTTCAGCCGGCTGATGTAGCCAATCTGGACATCGGTATCTTCATACGCCGCAACCCAACCATTATTGTAAGAACTCTCCTTCAGAGCAGCTGCTTCAAAATCCTTATCCTTCAACTTCTCCACCAGCACCTTATTCTCCTCCGCCACCGCTAGCTTGCTCGGGCAGACTAAATCATAGGCCTACTGCAACTCGTTCAGACCCTTGACCTCTGCCTCCCTTTCCCGATTAGCTTCAATAAGGGCAAGATCAGAGGATATTCGAGAAGTATCGGCATCCTTCAAGCTAGACTCGAGCTCAATAATATTTCCCTTCAGAGCAGCATTTTGCTTCTCCAAATCAGCATTCTTATTCACCAGCTCGTCGTGAGAGCGATAGAGTATGGTGAAGTCAGTCACAAACTGCAAACAAAAAAAATCATTAGAAGAGAGCAGCGAAATAAATTTTTACAAGTGTTAGAGAAAAGAAACAGACTTACCAAGGCTAGCCTCTGACTCGCTTGCAAGGCTAACTGGTCAGTCCCCATTGCCCTTTGGCAATCAGTAGGAAGGACTGCATTAGCACATCATCCTCTTCATCATCATCACGGATCAAGTTCCTCCTAGGGGAAACCATTTCCTCGCTAGAACTGCTGGATGTACTTGAAGACTCTTGAGCCTTAGAAACCTCTTATGAACTAGAAGAACTTTCACTAATGGAGATCACCTCACCAGAACCACCTTCAACACCTCCTTTAATATCACTTTTATAACTGCTCTCTTCCTCGTCCAACTAGATGGGGTCAACAGCAACTTCGTCAGTAATATCTTGGACATGAATGTTGTCTACACGCTGCGCGATGAAACTAAATCTGATGTTTTTATACTACAGGATAAAAGAAGTTGACAGGGGATATTCACCTTTAGCCAAAGACTCTCTGATGTTCCAGGCCTTAATCAACTCAGTAGCTCGAACCTCACTAAGAGCAGGTTCCAAATTCTTTGTCCTCGCTGAAAAGAATAGAGAAGAATATCAGAGAAAGCATGCATTAACAAGAAGATCGAAAGAACAGAGTGAAGATTAACTATGTACCCTTCCCAATAAAAGGGAACAGTGAATCTATCGGACCTCGCCGCCTCAGTTTGGGGGGAGAGCTGCCAATTCCTAGCAAGAAAGCCCTCTTGCCAGTAGTCCTTGTGGGAATCAGGTAAATTGACTACCAATACCTTGGTAGGACTCCTGGATTTAAGGTAGAGAAGACCAGAGCTAGTTCGAGAGAAGGAATAATAAAAATAGATTTGAGCAAGCCCGAATTTGGTGCCATAAAGTTCATTTATCCTATGGACACCATTAACTATCTTCTAGACGTTGTGTGACAACCCGAATATAATTATGATAAATTATACTTAAATCATGCTTATCTTATGTGATATGAAGAATGTGCTATTAGTATATTTAATGTTAAGTGATTATGTTTATTATAATCCTACTTTCATAAATCATGAAAGGTCAAATTATTTACAAACACAAAATTTTGTTGTTTTGGTAGAAATGTTCCTGTTTGAGACTAGTTTTGACCTTTATAACAATATAAATGACTTGAGATGAAAACTAGATAGTTTTAGAGATGTGAGTTAGGTTTGTAACACAATGAATGGATCATCAAATGGATGCCTGATTAAAGAGTTATACCGAATTTACGAACAAAGGGCAAAGCTGTCAATTCCCTTTAAGTGGTAAATTGTCTTTTATTAAACCAAATGGTTTAATTTGATTGGTTGGCTTGGGAGGCAGCCTTAGTCGACCTTATACCCCTTAGATAGCCTTATCCTTCAGCCAAAATTAGTCATGAAAGGGTTTTACCTTGAGGAAAGAGAATGAGGGAGTTTAGGAAGGAAAAGTAAGGAGAAAAAGTGTAGAAAAATCAGTAGAAATTACGTAAAAGTCCCGAAGGTAATCCTAATTTTAAATCTTGTTATTTTTCTCATATTATTGATTTATATGATATAAATCATCATAAGTTTACGAATTTTTCAACCCTTTATATATATGTATGGTTAGATGCAAGTTTATGTTAAGTTGAATGTAGAAACCCTTAAAATTGCTTTGTATTGAAACCCCTTGTATTCAAACTTGCATATCTCTTTGTGTGCTTACTGGAATTGATAAATTCCAACTGGATATGAAATTATACTCATATATTCATATCATATCCGAAGATTAGAATTTATCTCCTTGTGGTTAGGCCGTAATGATGTTCTTAAGTTGGTACATAGTTGGTGTTTGTATACTTCATTTCGGTATGCCCTAAGTTTAGTCAAGCTTTTGAGATAGAAAATGAAGTCAAAAAATTATGAAACTTTAATTATGTACTATTCAGTATGTATAATGGAAAATGTTTGAAAATCATGGAAATTTACGCTGTAGAAAAATTATAAAAATTCTTGCAAGTTGAAGGAACAATAGAGGAGCTTGTAGGGCAGATTTCTTGTGTTGTAAAGAAATGGTCATAACTAGCTCTAGGAAGCTTGAAAAATTACACCGTCACTTGTATTGGAAAGTATATTCATATATATTTTCATATTGATAAGGTTGGACCCCTGTATCTGTACAATTTAGGAATATAGGTTGGTTAAGTATGTAGGGTAATAATTTCAGGCCATACTGGATACCCTTGAATGAATGTTTGTATTTCATCCTTACAAATGGTACTTTGAGTACATGTTTCATGTGTATATACATTGAGAAGTATAATTTCATGTTTAATTTACTTTGATTATAAATTCCTTATGAGGTATTCCCTACGGTTGAATGTTCATAACTTTATCAATATGTGCACCATTATTTTGTCTTTACTCATGTTTCATAGAATGTGACTTAAGTGGAATTATATGGTCGTTGTATAGTCATGGAAAGTTACATAATTATATTAGGATGATGCTTATGATTGAGATTCAATAATGATTTAGTTGGATTGCCAGGTGTAAGGTCTAATCAACCCAGTTCATCTCCTCCTGAAGGAAACGTGAATATGTAGTTGACAACTCAAGGTGAGTGTACTCACTAGAAAGAGACATTGGTATCGTGTCGTTGATATGATCAGAATATAATGAATATGAAATTGTTCATTTCTGTTTACCGAAATGGGAGGTTACTCCCCGACCCAAAATGGGGGAGATTTGTCTATTAATGACAAGGGGTTACTCCTCGACCACGAATGGGGGATAATTATCTATTTAGACAGGATATGTGAATCATGATTCAGAAAAGTTTGTCATTCATTATGAATGAGATGGATAAGTTGATACATAATTATATGGACATGATTTATTTCATATAAATTCATGCAGTAGTATAGTAGTGATGCATTCACTGGGCTATTTTTCTCATGGTTCCTATGTTCACATTTTTCAGGAAACGCGATGTCACTGCCAAATCTAGGAAGTCGGGTTGGGTTAGCCAGGAATGGGAGAAACAAAGATTTTGTTTAAATGTAAATGATGTAATTAAGTTAAATTTTCCTTTAAGCAAGTTTGTATAAGTGTGACTACTCTGATGATGTAAAAAGGTTTTCAATTATATGGATTTATAATGATGACTCTGAAATTAAACTCTTGTGTATGGTTTGGTTAAATTAATCATGGTTTGACTCACTTTGACTTTCAAACTTAATTACAAGTAACTGGGTTGGGGTGTGTCAGCTTTTGGTATCAGAGCCTAGGTTTTTAGAGGTTCTGGAGTGAGAAGAGTCTCGATTTGGCAGTGAATGTTAGAAATATATTTTATTTGATACTTACGATTATATTAGGAAAGATATGTATATCTGCATGTTGTTATATCTTTGATTCATTTTAGATATAAGAGAATGGAACGAGGGAATGTAAATGTGAGAATAGAAGATGAGGCTTCAAACATTCCAGTAGAAGTGGAGGTTGAGCAACCTGTTCAGATAAATGTGGAACCCGAGCCAGAACAACTGACAGATTTGCAAAAAGTGGAACGCGCTATGACTCTAACGGTAGAGCAGAAAGCTAGATTTATGGCTCAGATGGAAGAACAACAGACCAAGCAACTGGAGGCACAAGCATTAGGTAGGTCCTAGGAGGTGATACACCGAGAATAAAGGAGTACTTCACATGAGAAATTTATTAAGATGAACCCACCATCGTTTGTAGGAACAATTGATCCAGCAGAGGCAGAAGTCTGGGTTAAAGAGATTGAACTTATCTTTGGGGTAATGAGGATGCCTGAAAATCAATAGGTGACCTTGGCGGCGTATATGCTAAAAGGAGAAGCTAAGTACTGATGGGATGCCACAACACATTTGTTGATTACTCTAGGAGGCGGGAACGTGATCTCATGGGATGCTTTTGTTAATGCCTTGTATGACAAATATTTCCCCCCAATGTATCGAAAACAAAAGGAGAAGGAATATTTCATGTTGAATCTGGGGAGTATGATAGTTACAGAATACGAAGCTAAACTTTAAGCTTTATCTCGATTTGCTTTGAGGTTTATACTGAATGAGGAAGATATATGCAGTCAATTTCTCGATGGACTTGAGTTAGTTATTAAATCACGGTTGTCGGCTTTAAAGACTGTTAATTATTCAACCTTGGTGAACAAAGCCATGTTGGTAGAAAAGGACGTGAATGAAGCGAGAGGGAATCAAGAACGAGGTGTGAAGAGAAGTAGATTCAATCCAAACTATAAAAAGGGTAGCGATACCGAATATTCGACATTTGGAGGGAAGAAATTCCAGTATGGTAGAGGCATGGGATGTAGTTTTCAAAGGGGTGAAACAAGTGGTGGAAGAGGTTCAAGAGTTTCATCGCAAGGAGATCCGAATGCTTGTTTCTTTTGTGGGACATCGGGTCATGTAAAGAGAAATTGCCCAAAGCTACTGAATATAAAACGTTTCAACTATCATCAGAAGGGCCATCTAAGAAAGAATTGTTCAATGTTATCAAGAGAGGTTTCAATCAGTAGTGTGGGGCCTCATAAAGGATCCTCTCCAAGCAATGCCACCAGGGGGAGAGGTACAGAACAAGCAACTGGATCGAGGGAAGGAGGAATAGTGTTTGCAATGATGCTGCAAGATGCCCATGCTACACCTGAGGTGGTTACAGGTAAACTTTATATTGCAAACAAAGATTTATATGAACTCATTGATCCTGGATCTATGCATTCATTTGTGGCATTAGATATTTCTTCATATTTGGGTAGACCATGTTCATTTCTCAATTGTGCCTTATATATTTCTACCATAATGGAAAGTGTGATTCTGGTTGAGCATGTTTATAAAGATTATATCTTACGAATGGGGGAACAAGATTCCTATGTTGATTTGATACCGTTGGCCATTCGAGATTTTGATATTATATTGGGGATGGATTGGTTATCATAATATCATACTTCCATTGATTGTTTTCACAAAGAAGTTACATTTCATTTGCCTGGTTAATCCGAGTTCCAATTTATAGGAGAAAGGAATGTTGTCCTTAATTGTCTTATCTCAGCAATTAAGTGCAGAAAGTTATTGAGTAAAGGTTGTACAGGGTATTTAGCTTATGTTGTTAATACTAGTAAAGAGACAGTTAAAATTCAAGATATACCAGTTGTTAGAGAGTTTTCTGATGTCTTCCCGGAGGAATTACTAGGATTGCCACCCGATAGGGAAGTAGAGTTTTCCATCGAATTAATTCTAGGTACTGGTCCAATTTCTCTTTCTTCATATAGAATGGCACCGGATGAGTTGAAATAATTAAAAGTGTAATTACAAGATCTGATAAGCAGAGGTTTCATTCTCCCTAGTGTTTCATCATGGGGAGCTCCTGTGTTATTTGTGAAAAAAAAAGATGGGACAATGCGATTATGTATTAATTATTGGAAATTGAATAAGGTGACCATTAGAAACAAGTACCCTCTACCTCATATCGATGATTTATTTGACCAATTACAGGGGACCACGGTATTTTCGAAGATTGATTTGAGATCGGGTTACCACCAATTGAAAGTAAAGGATAGTGATATTTCCAAAACAGCTTTTCGGACACGATATGGGTACTATGAGTTTTTGGTGATGCCATTTGGATTAACTAATGCTCCAGTAGTTTTTATGGATTTGATGAATTGGGTATTCCTCCCTTTCATTGATTCATTTGTGATTGTATTCATAGACAATGTGTTGATTTACTCACGTAGCATGGAGGAACATGAGAAGCATTTGAGACTTATATTGCAGATTTTGAGAGAAAAGAAATTATTTGCTAAATATAGCAAGTGTGAGTTTTGGTTGAATGAAATTGTGTTTTTAGGGCATATTGTCTCGGGAAATGGGATATATGTTGATCCAAAGAAGGTGGAAGAAATCGTTGAATGCGAAAGTCCTAAGAATGTGACAGAAATTAGGAGTTTCCTAGGATTGGCAGGTTGCTATCGCAGATTCATTAAGGGATTTTCAGCAATAGCATTACCACTGACAAAATTGACTCGTAAAGAAGTGACGTTTGTATGGGATGAAAAATATGAGAGGAGTTTTAAAGAATTAAAGAATCGGTTGATTTCAGCCCCTATACTTACTATTCCATGTGGGAATGATTCTTTTGTGATCTATATAGATGCTTCATTTCAAGGGTTAGGGTGTGTTCTTATGCAAAATGGGAAGGTAATAGCATATGCTTCCAGACAATTAACGACGCATGAACGAAACTACCCTATACACGATTTGGAGCTAGCGGCCATTGTTTTTGCTTTAAAGTTGTGGCGACATTACTTGTATGGAGAAACTTGTGAGATATTTACGGATCATCAAAGTTTGAAATACTTGTTTACACAGAAAGAACTGAATTTGAGACAGAGGCGTTGGATAGATCTAATTAAAGACTATGACTGTACCATTCATCATCATCCTGGGAAGGCCAATGTAGTAGCAGATGCTTTGAGTCAAAAATCATCGGGGATTCTTGGTTGCATACAGTGTACCCATGTTGGAAATATTATTGACTTGGCATCGATGGGGATTAAATTGAAGTTTTCAAAAAGCATAGGATTATTAGCACATGTCACAGTGAGACCTTTATTGGCCGAACGCATACGAAATTTGCAGATCAGTGATCGATTCCTTGAGAAGAAGAAACAAGATGTCCTGGATGGTAAAGAGAGTGACTTTGAAATTAAGAATGATGAATCGTTGTGTTATAAAAATAGGATTTGTGAACCAAATGATCCACCCTTAAAGAAAGATATATTAGAAGAGGCACATAGTTCTATTTACTCTATGCATCCGGGAGGTACCAAAATGTACAGAGATTTGAAAGAATATTATTGGTGGAATAATATGAAACGTGAGATTGTAGAGTTCGTAGCTAAATGTTTAGTATTCCAGCAAGTGAAAGCATAGCATCAGAAGCCGACAGGATTATTGCAGTCTTTGCCTATTTCGAAATGGAAGTGGGAGCATATAATGATGGACTTTGTTACAGGATTATCCCGATCACCAAAGGGGCATGATTCTATTTGGGAGATTGAAGACCAATTGACGAAGTCATCTCATTTTCTTCCAATTAGGACCACCTACACTATTAAAAAATATGCACGTATGTACGTTAATGATATTCTTCATTTACATGGGGCACTAGTGTTAATTGTATCAGATAGAGATCCAACATTCACTTCTAAGTTTTGGCCTCGTTTCCAGAATTCCATGGGCACAAGTTTGAAGTTCAGCACTGCGTTTCATCCACAAACTGATGGGCAATCAGAAAGGACAATTCAAATATTAGAAGACATGTTATGAGCCTGTGTATTTGACTTCAAAGGTAGTTGGAATGATCATTTTCCATTGATGGAATTTATATATAATAATAGTTATCAGTCGACTATTGGTATGGCTCGTCATGAAGCTTTATATGGGAGGAGATGTAGAATGCCTTTGTGTTGGAATAAATTAGGTGAAAGGAAAATTTTGGGTCCTGAATTGATAGATATGACAACTGAAAAGATCAAAATGATTCGAGAACGGATAAAGATAGTGCAAAGAAGGAAAAAATTCTATGCCGATAAGAGGAAGCATCCATCGAAATTTCAAAAGGGGGATTTTGTATTCCTGCGTATTTTACCGTGGAAAGGTGTTATGAGATTTGGGAAAAAGGGGAAACTAAGTCCACGATACATTGGACCATATGAGGTGTTGAAAAGAATTGCGGCCCTGGCATATAGATTAGCATTACCTCCAGATTTATCCTGTTTACATGATGTGTTTCACGTATCGATGCTTCATAAGTATTTGGCGGATCCATCTCATCAGTTGAAAACTCAACCAATTGAACTGAAGGAAGACTTGTCGTACATCGAGGAACCATTGGAAATTATTGATCGCAAGGACCAAGTATTCAGAAATAAAGTTATTCCCTTAGTTAAAATTATGTGGATGAGCCATGGAGTTAAATAAGCAACTTGGGAAATGGAGGATAGCATGAGGAAATAGTATCCCCATTTGTCTAGTAAGTGACATTTATATAAAATTTCGGGGACGAAATTTTCTAAGGGGGGGAAGTTGGGACAACCCGAATATAATTATGATAAATTATACTTAAATCATGCTTACCTTACGTGATATGAATAATGTGCTATTAGTATATCTAATATTAAGTGATTATGTTTATTATAATCCTACTTTCATAAATCATGAAAGGTCAAATTATTTACAAACACAAAATTTTGTTGTTTTCGGTAGAAATGTTCCCGTTAGAGACTAGTTTTGACCTTTATAACATTATAAATGACTTGAGGTGAAAACTATACAGTTGTAGAAATGTGAGTTAGGGTTGTAACACAACAAACAGATCATCAAATGGATGCCCGAGTAAAGAGTTATACCGAATTTACGAACAAAGGGCAAAGTTGTCAATTCCCTTTAAGTGGTAAATTGTCTTTTATTAAACCAAATGGTTTAATTTGATTGGTTGGATTGGGAGGCATCCTTGGCCGACCTTATACCCCTGAAATAGACTTATCCTTCAGCCAAAATCAGCCATGAAGGGTTTTTACCTTGAGGAAAGAGAATGAGGGAGTTTAGGAAGGAAAAGTAAGGAGAAAAAGTGTAGAAAAATCCGTAGAAATTACGTAAAAGTCCCGAAGGTAATCCTAATTGCAAATCTTGTTATTTTTCTTATATTATTGATTTATATAATATAAATCATCATAAGTTTATGAATGTTTCAGCCCTTTATATATATGTATGATTAGATGCAAGTTTATGTTAAGTTGAATGTAGAAACCCTTAAAATTGCTTTGTATTGAAACCCCTTGTATTCAAACTTGCATATCTCTTTGTGTGCTTAATGGAATTGACAAATTCCAACTGGATATGAAATTAGACTCATATATTCATATCATATCCAAAGATTAGAATTTATCTCCTTGTGGCTAGGCCGTAATGATTTTTTAAGTTGGTATATAGTTGCTGTTTGTATACTTCATTTCGGTATGCCCCAAGTTTAGTCAAGATTTTGAGATAGAAAATGAAGTCAAAAAACTATGAAACTTTAATTATGTACTATTAAGTATGTATACTGGAAAAGTTTGAAAATCATGGAATGTTATGTTGTAGAAAAATTATGAAAATTCTTGCAAGTTGAAGGAATAATAGAGGAGCTTGTAGGGCAGATTTCTTATGTTGTAAGGAAATGGTCACAACTAGCTCTAGGAAGCTTGAAAAATTACACCTTCACTTGTATTGGAAAGTATATTCATATATGTTTTCATATTGATAGGGTTGGATCCATGTATTTGTACAATTTAGGAATATAGGATGGTTAACTATGTAGAACAATAATTTCAGGCCATACTGGATACCCCTTGAATGAATGTTTGTATTTCGTCCTCACAAAGGGTACTTTGAGTACATGCTTCATGTGTATATACTTTGAGAAATATAATTTAATGTTTAATTGACTTTGGTTATAAATTCCTTCTAAGGTATTTCCTACAGTTGAATGTTCATAACTTTATCAATATGTGCACCATTGTTTTGTCTTTACTCATGTTTCATGGAATGTGACTTAAGTGGAATTATATGGTCGTTGTATAGTCATGGAATGTTACATAATTATATTAGGATGATGCTTATGATTGATATTTAGTACTGATTTAGTTGGATTGACATGTGTAAGGTTTAATCAACCCAGTTCAGCTCCTCCCGAAGGAAACGTGAATACGTAGTTGACAACTCAAGGTGAGTGTACTCACTGGAAAGAGATATTGATATCGTGTCGTTGATATGATCAGAATATAATGAATATGAAATTGTTCAATTTTGTTTACCGAAATGGGAGGTTACTCCCCAACCCGTAATGGGGGAGATTTGTCTATAAATGACAAGGGGTTACTCCTCGACCAGGAATGGGGAAGAATTGTCTATTTAGACAGGATATGTGAATCATGATTCGGAAAAGTTGGTCATTCATTATGAATGAGCTAGATAAGTTGATACATAATTATATGGACATGATTTATTTCATTTAAATTCATCTAGTAGTATAGTATTGATGCATTCACTGGGCTATTTTGCTCATGTTTCCTATGTTCACATTTTTCAGAAAACGAGATGTCACTGCCAAATCTAGGAAGTCGGGTTGGTTTAGCCAGGAATGGGAGAAACAAACATTTTGTTTAAATGTAAATCATGTAATTAGGTTAAATTTTCCTTTAAGCAATTTTGTATGAGTGTGACTACTCTGATGTTGTAAAAAGGTTTTCAGTTATATGAATTTACAATGATGACTCTGAAATTAAAACTCTTGTGTATGGTTTGGTTAAATTAATCATGGTTTGACTCACTTTGACTTTAAAACTTAATTATAACTAACTGGGTTGGGGTGTATCACGGTGGGCGAGCACTGTGCATGGATGATGTTGAAATAACCAAAGAAATGCAGAAATAAATTATTTGGAGGAAAAGTAAGACCTCATTGGGAAAGTAATAGGACATGAATCCAATGAGTGCCCTCTATCTCTCTAACATTCTTAGGGATAGAGATGCATTCAATCTCTACCCATTCAGGGATATTATAAAACTTCCTAAAATCAGGCACTGATCTATTACCTATTTTCGTCATGTGTAAATCCTAAATTACAAATACGAAGAAAACTCAATAAAGAAAGCACAAAGAGAGCAAAGGGGACTTACGAGATCAAAGTTTGGCTTGGACAACGCGAGATCACAAGCCCAGATGATGAGGGAGATTGAAACCAAAGAAAATGAAGACCTGGAGAGGAGGGCACAACGGTTAAAACTCGCAATAGATGAGGAAATCCTAAAAAGCTTGAAACGACAATATAGAAATGCCACTCCAAATGACTCCTTAAACGTTCTCAATCATGATGTGCAGAACACGAAGCAGGTTGCCGCCAAAATCAAAGTAAAAAGATCTAACATTGGAAAGAGTTACACAATTTACAAAAGAGCCACTATGACAAATCATTTAAATTTATTGAGCCCAAATTATGGCCCAACAACTTTAGGGGGAATTGTGGGTACCCGGATTTACCATCATGGTCCCAGTCTAGTAGCTTAATAAAAACGACCCAAAGTCCGGACCCCTCGCACCTGAATTAAAATAAGTTATGACTTAGTCCTCTCCTGAAATCTCGTAGGGAGATATTCTAGGAGAGAAAGATGGACGTGGGGGAGTCCAACACCCCCACTCCCTGAAAATAAACATGTATATAACAAACCCTAAGCCTGGGGAAAAAGAAATGCACGATTTTCTCTATAAAACATTCACCGAAATATATAGAAATAATACTGACTACACCACCGTGGACGTAGGCATTCTTGCTGAACCACGTACATACTGTGTTGTGTGATTGGCATTTTATCTTCTTTATTTCCTTTGGTGATTGCACTTTTCTTATTTATTTGTGTTGAATATAATTGTCACCACAACTCTCTAGCCAGGTCTCGCTCTTTTCTTATACTTTACCGTAACAGACACCGAAACAGGGGCTTTACTATCCTAATACATTAAAGAATATCGTAAGGAAAGAGCCATTTTTTACTCGACTTGGAAACTGGTTGGGTATGAAATCAACTACACTACTTTAGAGAAAGAGTGTGTCGCCCTGGTATGGGTCACGTAGAAGTTATGGTACTATATGCTTGCCTTCCCCATCAGACTAGTCTCCTGTATGGATCCCATAAAATATTTGATAAAAAATCTCGTTTTGTCTAACCTAATGGTCCATTGGTTGATGTTGCTAGTTGATTATGATATTGTGTACGTCACGCAGAAAGATATGAAAGGGAGGGTCATCTTCGACTACCTTGTTGATTAACCCATGGAAGGAACTAATTTTTAGGTCTCTGATTCGCGAATGAAGATATTCTCTACACCTCTCAGGAGGACTTTAGATGGCATATGTTCTTTGTTGGAGTGGTCAATAAGAAAATCTATGACATTAGGATACTCCTGATCGCCCCTGATGACTTTCACACCCCTATTGCCATCAAAATAGACTTCCATTGCACCAACAACATGATTGAGTAGAAGACATGAAATCTAGGGCTCAAGATCGCCCTTAAGAAAGGAATTTGACACTTAGACATCTACAGGGGCTCTGCCCTCATCATCAGTCAAATCCTCAGAAAATGGAAAGTCAAAGATGAGAAGCTACTTTATTTCCATGCCCACTTACAAGAGCTGGCCAACCAGTTCAAATAAGTCACCTTACACTACTTGCCTCTTCCAAAGAACATCCTAGATGACACCCTTGCTATACTGGCCTCTATGGTCGACATGCCTGAGGGAATAACAATGGCCCCATTCTTGGTTAAAAAATAACCTATGCCCACCCATAACTACCACATTAAACTCGTAACCGAGGAAGATTTTGATATGGTCGAGATATGGTACTATGGCATTTGGCGCCTCCTCAAACATGGTAGGTATCCCCAAGAAGCAGATACGAAAGATCGTGTGATCCTTCGCAAATTGGATGCCTAGTAAAACATCTGCGATAAAGTACTGTTCAAAAGAAACTTCGATAGAACCCATTTTCATTGCATTACAAGGGCTGATGTTAAAGAAATAATGCAGAAGATCCACATCGGAGAATGCGAATCCCACATAAACAGTCACATCATTGCCAAAAAGATCATCCGTCAATGGTACTATTGGACCACCACGGTTCAAGATTACACTACTTATGTTTAAAGATGCCTCAAATGCCAGCAGTTTGTGAACCTCTAACACTTACCTCCATGAGAACTATACAACATGACCTCACCCTGGACTTTCTCCACCTAGGTAATTGACATCATAGGGAAGGTTACTCCCCAAAGCTTTGAACGGTCATGAATTCATCCTGGTCGCCATTAATTACTTCACCAAATGGGTCAAAGCCGAGTCATACACAATGTTGAATGCAAAAAAAGTGGCTAAGTTTATAAAAAAATAACATCATCTATCGATATAAAGGTCCCCATGAGTTAGTATCAGATAATGGGCTCCACTTCAAAGTTGAGGTCATATAATTAGTTGACGAGTACAAGATTCAGAGACATAATTCTTCTCCCTATCGACCCCAAACGAATGGTGTTGTTGAAGCTGCCAACAAAAGCCTCAAAACCATAATCAATAAGATGACTGAGAGTTGTAGAGATTGGGCCGATCGGATCTTTTATGCCCTCTGGGGTTATCGCACTTTAATCAGAATGCCTACTGGGGCTACTCCTTATTCTTTAGTGTATTGGCATGGAAGCAGTCCTACCCGTTGAGCTAGAAATACCCTCCCTTTGCATCATGCTCGAGAGCAAAGTTAACGAATAAGAATGGCATCAGAGCCTATTAGACGAACTATAACTCTTGGATGAAAAGAGGTTAATGTCTCTATATCATATACAGGGATACCATCGCTGGATATCATGATCATTCAACCAAAAAGTCAAGGATCGATGTGTTCAGGAAGGAGACCTTGCCATCAAACAGATCATAGATCCCATATAGGACCCTAGAGGTAAATTCAAATCGAATTGGAGTGTCCCTTGCACTGTGAAGAAAATTCTTTTAGGAGGTGCCTCTATGATCACATACCTTGATGGATAAGAGATGGCACGTTCGATCAACCTGGACTGTCTCAAGAAATTTTACCCGTAGTCCAAAATCTTGGTGCGCTACGACTCTTCTCATCCACCTTATATTCTTAAAAAAATATTCATTTCCCCTACCCAGAACTACGTGGGACCTTACCCTCTCAAGAAACATTTTCTTTTTAAAATGAAACTCATGAAAAATTTTAAAATCGCTGGATGTACGTAGGCAGCCCATATGTCATACATGAGTTCAGTCCCTTCCTTTTTCACAAAATGCTATTCTTTTCTAACCTTCAAGAATGTCGGTCCATTTTATCATATACATGAACAAAAGGATTATGTATGCCTTAGCAATTGGTATAAATACGTCAAATGAAAAACTCATTAAGAGGCAAAATAAAATATGATCAAAATCAACTTTTATTTCTGAATAAGGAATACAATGTTGTTACATAAAGTATCAATGAAGGGAGTTAAGAAAACCACCCCATTATGCTGACTAAACCATCCTTGAAAAATCCAAACCTTTACTAAGCTACACAAAAATTATTCCAAACCCCCAAAACACAAAACACTCAAAATTACCCTAGTTTCATAAAAAATTGCCAAGCTTCACAAGACATTGCCATCAACTGTCCAACGACCCTGCTTTGTCATCATTCCCGACCCGCGGAGGTCCCCAAGTCTCCCACTCCAGGTTAACACTTCGTATGCGATCCATGGAGCGGTACACCCTGACAATCCTGAATAATACTACAACACCTTCCTCCATTATGTCGAAGGCAATAAACCACCTTTGACCGCTATCTTCCTCCATGATTTTCTCTACTACCCTCTTCCATAACCACTTCAGGTAGTCCTCAGACACATGCCATGCCCCTCCTACAGGCTTTGATAGATGGGTACACGGTCGGTGGTGCTGCGATAAGGATCCTAATATTATCCGCAATGATTCAGTTGGGTCCTCTATTGGGATGAAGTTTGTTACGCGAGGAGGAACAATTTTTCCCTCCCGAATTGGAGACGAAGCCACAAAGAGAAATAAAAGGAAGTCCGACGAAGGCCAACCAATTGCACATACCAATACTCTCCAAACTGCAAAACATGATGCTCCCCACTATGTCATTGACCAAAGAAGACACTAGGCTCCGTGATCTACCAACCAGTTGACCCAGTTATCTACAAATGGTCCAAAGCTAAAGAAAGGTCAGACAAAGAAATTAGGCACACCCGCCAAGGGATACTCAGGAGTGACCGTTAGACGAAACCTATTTACAAGACACATGAAGAACATTATCGGGCTCCCCCTCAAAAAGACGGAGCGACCCTCTTTCCAAGTATCAAGACCGTTTAGGGTCTCATCCAGCACAAGGGCCATAAGGTTTTGGTGGTAAGACATCCATGCCGTTATCGCAGCCACTTGGGGATCCACCGATAAGTCCCCTATCACTAGTAAAAGCCCCACAGTAAGGCCTAAGGAAACATCTCGGGCAAAGTCAACATCCTCAAAACCACTTAATAAGCGAAAGGAATACATAACCGACTGAAGAGAAATAATCCCTCCAGTAACGAACGATTTGGTCGCCGAAGGAGAAATGTGGAGTAACTTGGCTAGAAATGCCCGGAGAGAATGGGAAAAATTAGGCATAGCTACCGCCACATGAGGCTGAACCCAAACATCGCTGAGAATTATTCATAGGTAGGACATACCTCACCCAAGCCAAAATGGAAGACATGGTCCTTAGGGTACCAGAACTGTACTACTGCTACTAGCAAGCTTTAGATTATGGCTCAATTACACCATATAGAAACCGGACGTAGGTTGAAAGCGTTATAATCCATAATTTATATGCACATGGCACACAAACCATTAAGGTAGGAGGAGAATTCTTCATACGTGGGAAGATCCATTCAGGAATAAGAAATGAGAAGCAAGAAGCCAAATATGGGTATTAGTGGAGAAAGCACATCCCACACCCCTCCTTTTATACTCAAAATCCTTGAGAAAAAATAAAAACTCTGGAAACCCAATTAATTCTCAGCCCTATAGGAGTACACTGAGGTGAAGGAAAGTACAATCAAAGCCTGTGGTGATTTTACTTAAACCCCATGTTGATAGGAAAGTCAAGGGGTATGTCGGTCGATAACTCCCTTATTTTGGAAAATTCCAAGTTTCTTTTTTTACCTAAAATCAATTTCCAAAAACACATTGCTCCTACTTTTTCCTCGAAATGACCCTTCAAAAGTAAAAATCTTTGTAACTAGGCCTCCAAGGCTATCCTATATTAAAAAAATTCCAAAAAATACTTACCATTTCTTCTCAAAATAAAATTTCAGCAGGAAATTAAATTGCATATATAATAAGCCACTAAATCAAGATAATCAAATAAAAGATGAATATCTTTTTGCCTTTTGCCTTTTTGAATCTGTATTTTTAGGTGAAATGTCGTTACATAAAGCATGGTCAATGCCAAGCTCACCCAGTCAACGATAGATATGTGAAAAAATCCAGAAAGAAAAGAACCAGAAATCGATGTCACATGCGTTCCCAACAAAGATTCAGCAATCCACCCAAACACAAAATTCTGATGCCCAGCCATACCGATCGACAACTAACTTTTTCACTTCCCAAGGAATCCTAGGAATCCATGCAATTGCCAATTGGCACCCCCTGCCCATCGGCATCCCCTTTCAAATTTTGTACAAAAAATGCCAGAAAATTCCAAAAATATCCAAAAACTGACCGAAAAATTCCAAAAATCCATAAAAAAATGAAACACTATTTTCCTTCAAGAAAATCATTTTTGAGCACTAAGACCATTATAAACGCCCAAAATCCCTAGCTAGATTAACCTTATACTCTTATCTTCTGCCCCTACACAGCAAAGCCAATGATGCGCCATCCAAGTCTACTACAATTCCCCAACCAGAACCTCAAAACTATAACATCCGCCAGTAGAGTTTCAAGAAAACACAATCCCTAGAGGAACCATAAGTTTAGGTCGAGATCAATTCTGAGGACCTAAAGTTAGGACACGGAGTTAGGTCGTCCAATCTCTAGGTCCTAGAGGAACCATAAGTTCCTATAGGAACCATAAGTTCCTAAATTTGAATTATCTGGTCCTAACTTTAGGTCCTCAGAATTAGTCTCGACCCTTAGAATTGGACGACCTAACTCCGTGTCCTCAGAATTAACCTCGACCCACAAAATTGATCGTCTTAACTTTAGGTCCTCAAAATTGACCTCAGACCACATAATTGGTCATTCCAACTTTAGGTCCTCAGAATTGGCCTCGACCCGTGAAATTGGTCGTCATAACTTAAGGTCCTTAGATTTGACCTCGACCTTAAAAAATGGTCGTCCCAACTTTAGTCCTCAGAATTGGTCGTCATAACTTAAGGTCCTCAGAATTGATATCGACCCTCAGAAGTGGTTGTCCCAATTTAAAGTCTTTAGAATTGACCTCGGCCCTTAGAATTAGTTATCACTACTTAAGGTATTCATAACTTACCTCGGCCTTCTTAATTAGTCATCACAACTTAAAGTCCTCAAAATTGACTTCGCTAATAAAATTAGTCGTCACAAATTGAGGTCCTCAAAATTGACATTGGCCCACATAATAGGTCATCATAAGTTAAGGTCCTCAGAATTGACCTCAACCCTTAGAATTATTCATCACAACATAAGGTCCTCAAAATTGACATTGGCTAGTAGAATTGGTCATCAAAACTTAGGGTCCTCAAAATTGACCTCAACCCTCAGAATTGGTCGTCACAACTTTAAGTCCCCAGAATCAACGTTGACCCACAGAATTAGTCTGTATAACTTAAGGTCCTCAAAATTGACCTCGACTCTCAGAATCGCTCGTCATAACTTAAGGTTCTCAAAATCAACCTTGAACTTCTAAATCGGTCACCCTCAACATAATTTTAGGTTCACATAAATGACCTAGAGAACCATGGATTAATAATAGATAAACAATGACTTTATCAATTATATATAGATTTATCATTTACTACTACCAACACGCTTAGATTTTCATATAATCAAGCGTTATTTTTAGTTTTTGTCATAAAGGTTTTAAATAGGTCTCTCATTCCAAGCATCTTCGCTGGGTAACCTTTATATCTGAGTGTTTCGAACCCATTAAAATCTGGTCATGAAACATCTGCTTTTGCTAACATTCAAATTCATTGGAAGGAAACCTGAAGGTACACATCTTCAAAGCTGATCTTCTTGGGTTTAAAAAGTAAGAAGTGAAGGTGGAGGTGGAGGACGGTAAAATACTTCAAATTAGTGGAAAGTGAATCATAGAGAAAGAAGAGAAGAACGATAAGTGTCACCATATGGAGAGGGGTATGGGTAAGTTCTACTGATGGTTCAGGTTATCGGACGATAGGAAGATAGGAGAGGTTAATGATACCATGGAGAATGGTGTGCTTATGGATACCGAAAGAAGAACCAAACAAACCACAAGTCATAGCTGTGTAGATATCTAGGTAAATTCTCTTGTTCGTTTTCCTTTTGTCATTATGTTTTTCTATATGTATCGCACTGTGTTTATTTTTATCTTTTGGAGTGATTGTAAATATTCCCTTGTATGTGTGTTCTTAAACCTTGTACCTTAGTAAGGTTGTAACGTTGTGTGGCATAACTAATAAAAACCGTTCCATGTAATTAATCGTCATTTTAAAACCTATTCTATTACTATTATTTTGTTTAGAATTATCCGTATGGGATTGTGTGTTTTCACCAAACAAAATGTTGATCATTGATAGTGCAAATACAGCACCCTATCGCGGCATTCACTGAGTACAAGCTTATAGGCCATGGGCCCAATCATCACAGGGTGCGACACCAACATTTCCAGTCGCGCTAACAAGCCATAGCATGTACAGTATAGGGTGCGACTCCCAACTTAACATATTAGAGGGTGCGTCCCTATTCTATTCACTAACAGGCCATAGACCCAATCCATTACAGTAATAACACAGTACATGATCCTCCTATAAATAGAGGTCCACACCTTGAGATATGGGAGGCCGGTTCAGATTCTACAATACCTGGAGAATCCTTGCCAAATTCTCTCTACACAACCTCAACATATAGCTTGGGGTCTACTCACCTACATCGTGGTCATATCTTCGAAACTCTCGGAACCGCTACAGACATGTATTCTTCTCTCTCACCTATCTTGTACGCCTCTTGTAGCATTGAAAACTCGTACATCAATGATATGAATATAAGGAGAGGGAGGCACCAAACTGGACGTAGTCTCTTTTATAGCCGAACCACTCTATATGTAGTGTTCATGTCTCTTTACTTGTTTTACTTCTATTCTTTACTTGTCTTGATGATATGAGAATGACTTATGGGCGATTTATCGTATCAACAATTTGCGCCGTCTATGGGAATGATATAGTTCAATCTTGTTTCTCTATGTTGCGAGTTCTTAAACACCTTATTTTTTCGTGGGGATCCTTTGGATCATCATCTCACTAGTAAATTTGGGTTATCGAGCTCTATTTTATATTTACACCCTTAAATGGGTATTTCGTATATTCAGATCTATTATGGTATCTCTTTTATGACCTTAGATATATTTTACATACCCCTATGCTATCATTTCATCTCGATAATGCTGAAAAACATAATGGGCTTTATTCCCGTAAAGATGAGTGATTAGGGAAGAATCATATTTACCCCTTTTTTACTGTTCTTGACCTATGATTTCGGGTTTTTCATTGGAACTGTGCTATTTTGTGCACCATGGTGGTATTCTCTCATTAATAGACCCTAGTAGGTATGCTCTTCACGTGTTTTGGGAGAAAAAAAAATCAGTTTTTGGGTTTGCATTTTGGGATTGTTCCCTTCACTACCCAGTGCGGGATGCGGCGTGGTAGTTCAACTGCCTTATATGCTGCGGTCTCTGCTGGTGTAGTTACATTACAGAAGCTTCAAAACATCAAGG
The DNA here is from genome assembly GCA_949130495.1 of Sambucus nigra. NCBI lineage: Eukaryota > Viridiplantae > Streptophyta > Magnoliopsida > Dipsacales > Adoxaceae > Sambucus > Sambucus nigra. The sequence continues at coordinate 211,841,758 of OX422214.1, read as the reverse complement.
AACGAACTCAGGTGGTCTCCTGCTCAACCTTGGTGAATATAATTCAAAGACCACAGCAGTGCACTTATGTGCCTTACTGGCCACGACCCCGTCAGTAATATCATTCAAAGGCCACAACGGTACACCTGTGTACTTCACTGGCCATGACCTCGGTAGTAGTATCATGTAGAAGTGCAAACGCTGCATCCCAACTTCCTACATGGTTAATCCAATATTTCTGTGATTACTCACTTCTGCTAGTTTCTTCTCAGATCATATATTTTGTAAAGACTAACAAAGAAGAAAATGGAAGGAGAATCCAGCTAGAGTACAAAAGTCAAAGATAAGATTGTGCAGCTGTACAATCACCTCAAACATCTCTACGATAGCCGTTTCTCACTCCAAACCCAGGTCAACTATTTGACCCTGAGGGTTATCATGCTAGAGGCCGCAGCCTCATCCAATGTGGGTGCATCACCCAAGATCATTTCTTCATTAGCCTTCATCGCCGTGGAGGTACCAGAAGTTCCATCCGTAGAAGCAGCATGCAAGAACCCGAAAAGGAAAGTGGAGAAGGCATAAAGGGCCTTTGAGTCCTATACCCCATTGGCCTTCCCTATTGAAGACATCTTTGAATCCATAAAAGAGGACAAGATACTGAAGTGGCCAGAGAAGGTTAAAGCTCCACCCCATAAGAGGAACAAAGCCAAGTAGTGCAAATTCCATCTAGACCACGGCTATGACACTGAGCAATGCTATGCTCTCAAAGATGATATTGAGAGGCTCATAAGGAAGGGGATGTTGCAGAGCTTCCTTAAGAATGCCTAAGGGACCATTCTAGTTTGACAGGCCACATGCCCATTTATCATGCTTGTGTTTTATATTTCATCTATTTTTATTTTACAGTGAAACTCTTCTTACGCTGTTTTAAATTAAACTTTGTATTGTCCTTACAAAGTCATATATATATATATATATGGATAGATACGTGAAATCAAGTTCACTCTTATAATTGCATATTTTGATTCTCTTTTCTATGAAATTTTATCTTATAAAAGACCTTTTTGTCCTAAATATGTCTTAATTCAAGACAGTATGTTATATCGGGAATGATCATATCTAAATGGGCCCACAACGCCTGATTGTTCGAAGTCAAATGATAATTGAAAATAATGAAAGTAACTATTGAGAGCAGCTATCTGAATTGGTCAGCAACAATCACTCATCAAGACTATAGCCCAGCATATAATAGTTGCAATCTCATAAGCAGTTATCAGAAAGCGTTATTGGCCACGGGGGCCTCAAGCACCCGTTCTTAGCTTTCGAGATGCGTCATTAGCATGGAGAGGTTACTCCCTCGGTAAACACCATTAACTTGGTGGATATGAGACTAAACATCATTAACTTGGTGATCTCATATTATCTTGGGGAAGCTTCATAATACCTAGCTCGGGAAGGCCTGAAAATAACCCACAAGGGATGGAGACCTAATTTTCTATGGTTAATCCTATATTTAAAGGGTATAAAGACTTAATTATTTGAGGATAATACTATTATATCTTGGGAAGGCTTTATATATATATATCCACATAAGCTTGGGGAAGCTTTATAATACCTAGCCCATTGGGGGTTGATAATAATCCAATTGAAGCGATTGAAGGAAAGCCATGAAAGGTAATCGAAGTGACTATAGGAGGCTATGTCGCTGTGATCATAAAGCATGCCAAAGCTACATAAGGATGGACTCAATTTCCTAGTGGGCTAGAAAGGTGTCGCTGCCTTATCAGTACGGTTGCGGCCGTTAAGTGAATTCATTCTGAAGACACGGCAGATAAATTCAGGCAGGATTGTTAACCTAACGCAACCCTATTTAAGAAAAGTGACATTTAGATTAGGATCCAGTTTTAAAGCTACAGTAGATGGGATTCAAACACTTAAAGATGTCATGGCCTAGTCAAAAAAGAGTTTGCGACTGGCATCAAACATATTTATGCGGTAACAATTTGTAAGAATTCAAGTGGAAAGGCTATGGTGAAGGGAACAGGCTGTAACCTATGTGAAGAAACCATTTACACTATAGTGTTGCGTCCTTGATCTATTAGTCCAAGTTCATTAAATCAAGCAAGCAATTCAAATGTAAAAGCATAAGTTCAATCATCAAGGCATTGGAAGAATAAAGCATGCAAATGATATACATAAATCATTGACTTTTAAAGATGGCCACGACCTTGATAATAGAGTTGGAAGCTAAATTTGTTGGAAAGATCAGTGTTAAGATTACAAACCAAAGGTCAACCATTTAAAGAGGCAACAAAAAGATAAAGAGGGACGTAACCCTAAGATTTAGCATTGTCAATTTCATCTCCCTCCACAGCCATCATGGTCTCTTCATCAGCTTCCGTTGCCTCGGCATCTACCCTCAACCCAGATAATTCCTTAGTTATGACCTTGATCTCAACCATGCACTCCTGATGCTCAGCATGACCAAGACCCCAAATAAGAATCATGTCTTTGAAGTTGGGAATATTTTTTATGACCCCATGCCTGAGCTCTTGGTAGCCGCGGTGGTAGGACCTATTGTTGATAAGAAAGAAGTCCTTAGATCCCTTGAATGACTCCATAGTACTATCAATGGCCAATTAAAGGACTTCGGCATGGTCTCCCTCTATTTTCTTAATTTTCGCGGCATGGGCTAAAGCATCGTGGGTAGCCTTGGTATCCAACTCCTCGTACTTCTTTTGAAGAAGTCCAAGCTTGCTACAGGAAAATTCTACAGCTTGTGCAGATTCCACAGCCTGTGATTGGGAGACCTTGAGGGATTCCGCATCCTGCTTAAAATTTTCCTCAACTTCCTCCTTCCCTTTGACGACAGCTTCAAGGTTCATCTGAGCTGCCTGAAGAGCTGCCAAGATAGACTTTTTCCAGCTTCAAATGACAAATTCCTTACACTTTCCAGGTCAGCGGCATGTGCCCTCTCCGCTGCCTCTTTTAGTTTGTATAAGGCCTCATACTTCCTTTTCTGAGAAATTATGATGTCCACGGCCTGAAAAGAGAGAAGTTAGAAGCAAGATACGGAATGTAAAAATAGAGATGAGAAGGTACTTGCACATACCCTCAAAATATTGAGGAGACCATAATCCTTCAAGTCATCGTGGTCTTCATCCATAAATCTATCAAGGTCCGCAGCATCTCGGACCTTCTTCATCCTGCGGGCAGCCCTCACGATCATGTCCCAAGAGGATTCAGGGTTGGGATGCCTAAGTTAGGGCCACGGACGACCATCAAGACTAACACCGGCGCGGTACTGAGGAAGTGCCAGGTTGGCATTGAATGCAACAATTGGTGGTGGGGGGAGAATTTGAAAGGTTTGGACCCTCGGGCGTTGACATCAGCCCTGTCGTGGCTAAATTAGCCCCAATATCATCATCGAAAGCACCCTTAGGCCTCTTGTGATGGCCCAACTCCTCAACTTGGAGTTGGGGTGCGGCAGGGATAGTCTCTTCCTTAGCTTGATTTTGGGTCGCCACAGGTGGAATTTGATCAGTAGAAGGGACCGTGCTAGGAGCCTCGGTCTTATACCTCTTCCTCTTCATGTTCCTAGCAGTGTTGTTGAGGACAATTGTGTCCTCATCCATCTATGCCAGTTGGGTAGCCAAGAGCTCCCTATCAACTTCCTCGCCTGAAAGAAGAAATGAAATGGTAAATATCTGAAGTTTTAAAAATAATTGTCGCGGAATAAATTATTGACAGTTATTACCTTCTGTGGCCATATTTTTCGATATGGATTTTCTGGGGAAGTAGCCTGCTTCAAATACATAGGCAGAAGTTACAAGTACGCTGAATTTCTTCTCCTCAACAGAAACTGCGACGGCCTTGGCAACTCTTTTCTCTTGCCGCCTACTCAATTGCAAATTATTAAGAACTGCAAAAAAATACAAAGGTTAGTACATAAGAAAAGTGGAGAATAATAGGCAATTATAAAGAGGGGATATGGCTATAATTGAAAAAATACCTAGCTTGGAGGGACACCCCCATTATCGCGACATCCTAAACGATCTCTCTCGCTCACTCTCCTCAGGGTGAATCTCCCACCCTTCGCCAGATATGTAGAAGTATGTCCCCTTCTAGTTCTTTACACTGGTAGGCCTCCCAGAGTAAAGGGTCTCATCCCTGCCGTAGACTGATAAGTAGTGTACCCCGTAAGCATTACGAAATTTTCCTTCGGGCGATAAAAGTGGAAAAACTCCGCGAGAGTAATGTCACTCTTAAATTGATTCTCTCATAGTAAAAGAGTTGGAAGAATGTCCCTCCAGCCATTGGGATCTAATTGGGCTGGGGCTAGCCTTATTGTTTGGAAAATCCTCCTAATGGGAACAGGGACAGGCAGCCGCAGCCCATAAATGAAGGTGTGCAAGGGGAAGCAGACTCCATCATCAGCAAGCGTCGTGCATGGTCTTTGCTCTATGGTAGGTGCTGAGCACATCAGGTTCTATGGAAATTCAAAGGCCTCAGCTACCTGATCAACCCATTTTTGGGTTATCGTGCTGCGAATGCTAAGTGCATCAAGAGGTCTCTCAGCCCTCCCAGATGTGCCAGTAGGTTTGTACCTAACGTTAGATGCACCCCATGCCTCGGCATTATTATATACTTCCATTGGTTGGTTACTAGAATTGGCGTCTTCCTCCATAACCACAGAATCTGAATCTCAGTTTAGTACCACACAATTGGGGAAATTCTTCAATTGGCAAGGCCCTACTGACTTCAAAGGAGGCACTGAAGGAAGTTCAGCAGGAGAGGCTCTAAAATGTTTGTTCTAAAAGCCTCTCAGAAATTCTTCTGGGTCAAAGTTCATATGGCTGCAGAAATACCTAAAAAGCAGAGAGTCTGTAGTTTGGCGCCATAGCAAATATGGTCCTAAGGCCTCTCATAAGCTGCGACAGGAATAATGATGTATATTTAAGTATTGGGTTCCAAAGCCGTAGAAGTTGATTATCGTTGCGGAGTATTATTTTAGGGGAAATATTTAAACGATTTTTGGCATGTCGTAGTCATATAACTATGGGCTAAAATGCTGCGGAGTCTAAATCTAAGAACCTAAGGGATTACCCTATCAAAATGAGGCTACAGGCCACAACCATCACATACCACTGGCCGCAACTGGGGCTTAAACCAATGTTGGAATGTTGCACGGATTAAGGGCAACCCTAAATTACTAAAGGGGTATTTTATCATGGCACGACCACTCACTCAAACAATTTAGTATCTAATGTTAATTCATTCAAAGATTGAAGACCCAGAATGTGAAGGGTTTGCCTATGAGCATCAAGAACATTTATATGGTTTCAATGCGATTCAACACAAATACATGCCATATGATCCAAGCAATAGAAGATTAAGGGTTCATTTCATCATATAAAGATTGATTCAAAGAACAATTTGGCAAAAATTATAATTATTTATCATTAAGATGTGTTCAATTCTTGGAAATTAGCAGATTATTCAATCAAAACCCTAAGTTTCTATCAAGCAGTTGGTTTTTTCCCCCAAAAAATAGATATGGCATATATAATCTAGAAAAATCTAATACGAGTTCAGAAAGAAGCATACATAATTCAAGATCGAGAGATTCACAAATACAGAAATTCAGAAGTTCAGAGGATGAATTATGAACTGAAAAGCTATTAAAGAGATTTTTGGTTGGAAACTTACCTGGAAATGGAGAAACCAATGATGCTCAACCTCAAACCGCCTCAGAACCACCACACGCTGATCGAGGGAAGAAATGGATAGAGTTCAACTTTATATTTGCTCTCAAGGCTTTTCGAAACGTAATGAAGTCCACGGCCATAACAATTTATATAAGAGGGTGCGGGAAGATGAAGCGTGGCCTTGGAAGTACTGCGGCACCTTGAGAGTACATGACTACTCAGTCACAGCCCCAATCGCAAATCTCTTGGCACTACGACTTGGGGGATTATTGATAGTGAAATACAGCACCCTACAGAGTCATTCACTCAACAGAAGCTTATAGGCTGCAGGCCCAATCATCACAGGGTGCGGCACCTACATTTCCAGTCGCGCTAACAGGCGGAAGCCTGTACAGTATAGGGTGCGGCTCCCAACTTAACATATTGCAGGGTGCGACCCTATTCTTTCCACTAACAGGCCGCATCCCTAATCCATTACATTAAAAACACAATACATGATCTTCCTATAAATAGAGGTCCACACCTCAAGATATGGGGGGATCAGTTCAGATTCTATAATACCTGGTGAAGCCTTGCCAAATTGTCTCCATATAACCTTAACATATAGCTTGGGGGCTACTCACCTATATCGGGGTCATATCTCCATCACTCCCGGAACCTCTACAGTCATGTATTCTTCTCTCCCACCTATCTTGTATGCGCCTTGTAGCATTATAAACATGTACATCAACGATATGAATATAATGAGAGGGTGGTACCAAAGTGGACGTAGTCTCTTTCATAGCCGAACCGGTATATATGTAGTGTTTATGTCTCTTTACTTGATTTATTTATATTCTTTACTTGACTTGATGATATGAGAACGACTTATGGGTGATTTCTCGTATCAACAATCATATTCACATAAAAAGGAGGGAAATTGCAATTTGTCTCAAGGTTTACGGGTAGTTACCTCAATTAAAATATCTACAATCAATTCTTTGTAATTCCTTTTGGATTCCTTCCTTTGTTAAGAAAAGGTTGAAAGGAAAATAAATTTTAAGAGTACTTTTTTTTGTATTTCGTTTTCTCGAAAGGAGAAAAGTTAGTGAAAAATTCTAATAAAATTATTCCTCAAGAAAACTTTCTTCATAAAACACATGTTAGAATTTTTTTAGAAAGTTCGAGGAAAGTTCAAGAAAAGCTACTTGAGGAAAGTTCAAGAAATGTTATTGTGTACATTATTATTATTATTATTATTATTATTATTATTATTATTATTATTATTATTATTATTATTATTATTATTATTATTATTATTATTATTATTATTATTTTGAGTACAAATTAATCACGATTAAAAGGATTTTAGAAAGTAACTAAAGAATGAGTGCAAAGATGCCAATCCCATAACACACAAATATATGTAGTTCAACAAATTGTATATGTCCACTGAAAAGGTACTGATTTTTATTAAGTTCTCTCTAGGTTTTGAAAAATAACTCCACCTTCATTTTGGCATATGGACTGTATTTGTGGTTTTGTAATTTTGCATTGGTTGAATCAGTCAAGGAACTCCCTTGGCTTGATATAAGCGTGCACACTGAGTCCCTTAATATATCATCTGAGGTTTTGGTAACCAACGTGAGCTCTCTCCCTCTTTATCCAATATCCCATATGCCCAATCCGTGGCTTAGAATCCATATTTGGCCCCAAGCCTGCTAAGGGGGTCGTGCTCGCCAGTGATCACGAGAGATTGAGGATGATGGGACCTAAGCAGCTTTCCCTCCAAGCTCTTTCATTGGTGAGAATATTATTCCTTTTTTTCATTTCTACTCTTTGTGGTCTAATTGGTTGATACTTTTCAATTTTTCTAATACTTATTTGTTTGCTTCGTCTTACCGTTTGTGGCAGAGTTTACCATCCTCTTGAATGGTCACGCTAACCAGTTAAGGTTAAATGATGAATTGAATGAGTACCTCCAAAAATTTGAGGAGTACATGTCTATGGATGCCCATAAGAAAGAGAAGAAGTCCATCATCGAGGCCATGGCCTCGCTGAAGACTGAGAATAGACTGTTGAAGGGGGAAATACTCGCCTAAAAATAAAAAATTATTGACTGGCTACTGAAGTGGCTCAGATCCTTTTTGCGCAAGATTCTAGCTTCAAATAAGGTTGGAATGAGGCCTACACTGGCAACAAGATCCAGATAGCCTATGCTCCCAAGCCTAACTTTAAAAATGGCTGGGATCAGGCCTTAGCAAAAGCTGGAGTCTCTATCGAGTTCAAGATGTTTGGTGAACACCAACCAAGTTCCCCTCCCTAAAGGCTGATGATGTTCCTTCCACCAACAACCCTGTTGACCAGGCCAAGGAGGTAGCGAACAAGGAGAAGGAGACTGGAACTGAAGAGTAGGTGAAGAAGTGAAGCCCGTAGTCTTTAGGTTTTTTCTTTTTTGTTTGTACTTTGTACTCTTTTTGTTTACCTTATGTGTTGGACTATAAATGGCTTTGCCTTTATTTTTAAGAATGAAAACAATATTCTGCTTACTTTGAGTGTGCCAATTTTAGCATTTCTGATAAATTATTTCCCGTTCTGCTTTGATATTGTAGCCTATTGTCGAGGAAATTCCATCTTCCAGTAACTTAGACAATGTGCTGGGGTAGGATGATAGCGCGCAAGCTCTCTGAGCATTTTTAGTTACATGTAAGGCTTTAAAGAAAATTACAGAGTCCTAGAAGGACCAGTCCACCTTGGTTACCAAGCTGAAGGACGATCTTAATAACTTGGAGGATGTCGTCCCCTATATGCAATAAGAAATAAATTACTTAAAGACCTAGCTGTTTGAATCCAAGGATGTGGGGGAGGTTAGCGCTCTAGTCCAGTCAAAGAATAATGACCTGAAGAAGAAACTTGTCTAGGCCGTGGAAAAGGTGAAAAGGAGAAACATAGTGATAAAGGGGTTAAACTAAGATGTTAAAAAGCTCTGGTACTTATTTCAGATGTGTCCCTGAGCAGCCTCAGTGACAAGTTATGACGAGGGGTGGCTGAATGCCTCAAGATGTGGCCTATAAGCATGGTTGGCTGAATGAACTAAAGGTTGTCAAAGAACCTAAAGATTTCCAGTTCTAGTATATGTACAACTGTAGATAACCTATCCTAGGACCCCCTAAGAACCTCCTAAGGTCCCTATCACCCACTCGTTCACCACAAACCCTAGGTCACACTCCGAGTACATATCTAGAGGCCACCAGGCACTCTCGGGACTTATTTGACTCCGAATAACTTTCTCATCTAAGAGAAAGCTTAATTAATCTTTAAAGGGCTCTGATTCCCCTTTCCAATAGTTTATCCCATGCACTAATCAGCATTACTGTTCGAACGAACGGTCCATTTTACTAGCAAAAATTGATCTAGAGGCCACCCGATGCTCTCGAACCCCATTTAACTCCAATCAACTTTTTGGTTTAAGTGGAATCTCAATGAATCTTCTAAGGGCTCTGAATCCCTTTTCCAATGGTCTGCTCTGGGCACAAATCTACCGTACGAGTTGGACAAATGCTCTATTTTATAATCAAAAACTAATTTGGAGACCACCGGGAACTCTCGAGCCCTATTTAACCCCTATTAACGCTCTCTTGTGATCATAATCTCAAAGAATATTTGAAGGGTTTTGAATCTTCTTTTCAAAGGTACAATTCGTGTGAAAATTGGCCTTACAGTTAGGATGAACTATTCGTTTTATCCCAAAAACTGATCTGAAGGCCACCGGGCGATCCTGGGCCCCATTTGTCCCTGATCAACTCTTCTATTTAAATTAAACTGAATAATCTTCTAAGGGATCTAAATAGACTTTCCAACGATCTGCCCCACACGCGAATCAACCTTACATTACAGACAAATGATCCATTTTACTTTGAAGGGTCACTAACCATTTTTGGGCCCATTTGACTTTGGTAAAATCTTCGAACCAAATAAAGGTAAATGAAATATTTAAGGTAACGAAATAACTTTTCCAATGGTCCATCTCGTGGGTGAATCGACCTTACCATTCAAATGAACGATCTGCTTTCCTCCAAAACTTTCCTGCCTAGTGACTAATGGGAGCTTCTGGGCCATGTTTCACCCAAGTCAGCTCATGAAACAATGAGTTGCTCTTTGGATTCTTAAGGGGATCTGAATACCCCTTATAATGGTACACCCCGTGCGTGATTCTGACTTACGATTTGCATTTTACAATCATTTTTTTGAAAAGCCTGTCCCAGACTGCCGAATGTCATCCTTAAGACCCTACCTATCGACACTGTGTCTGGGGTTCTATGTTGAGAAGAAAGTAAAGGACCCTTCCAATCAGTAAACCACTTTGCCCTATAAATAGATTCATTGACCTCACTTTGAAAGGGACCCCTGAAGATCCCTATTAGCAATTCAGAGAACATTCTCTCAAATTTGGAGTTGTTTCCCTCTTAAAAAGCCTATTTCCCACATTCCTTCCATCCTTTTCTTAATCCATTGAGTAAATTCTCACCCATATCCTCATATCACCGTCACTTCATTGTGATATCAGTGTATCTACAATCAAGATCCACTCCAAGTCTTCATAAGTAGGTCAAATTCTCCATCCTTTTCTTTAAATTCTATTATTTTAGCTTTAATTGATTTATTTCTACTTTAGCGCTTCATTTCATCACAACAAATACCTTAATCTTAGACCTTTATTATTAGTACTTGAACATACTTTATTTTCATTAAAAAAACCAACAATGAGAAAAAGAGGGTTTACCTATAAATTTCAAAAGATGGATTCTCACTACATATCCTCACACTTGAAGCACGTTTATCTCTACACACACATATAAGAGAAATCCCTTATTTGGATTTATGGGATAAACACCACCCTCCGTTATTTTTGAACTACGTGGACTTTGATGCCACTTGGGCTACGTAGGCATTATGGGTAAATCCCTAGACTCGAGGACTCCCTTATACATATTTGTTACCTTTTTTATCATATATTCTTAATGGGTTTTATATGCTCGCATGCGTGTGTCTTGTCCGATCTATGCATTTGTTCTTCTATAATGACTTGTTAATTGGCAAGTACTTAGACATTATAATTTGAATTACTATTTTGGGAACACTCCTGAGTATGAACTCACTCTTCCTTTGTCCATAACAAGAGTTAAGCAATTCCATTCTCCATTTATACTATGCACATAAGCACACACTTCATAGAGTCTAACATTAGAAGATAACACATGCTCACGAGAGACTAAAAGGGAAATATGGGTGACTAACACCTTTCCATTCCGTAACTTAGTCTCCGTATCCTTAAACTACTTGGTTTCGCAAGCATCAGGATTGTCCTTGATCACATTCTCTCGAGGTGGCAACATTTCTTTTGCCTATTTTGTGTAAAATAGGCCCGCGACTCTATCTATACATATTATCACACATCGACATCGAGTGCCTCAAGAAAGTGCGCAATCCCACGTTCACTCCAGGAAAAATTAAGGGGGAGGCCCTCCTCGGACCCCCCTCTGGATGGACACAACCACATTTAGTGTCCAGCGTACCGACAAGCTCCTTTTGGACGAGATGAGACATGGGTCCCCTTGGATGCCATTCCTCTTTGGCTTTTTGAGAGCTACCTTGAAGGTAATGATAGCAATGATGAGTACCGGCCTGATCCTAACGACAATCACAAAAAGTCGATCGAGAGGTTTTAGCCAGCAGACCATAAACTGTTATAACAATTTTTTATATATTTTTAATTATTTCTTAATTCGTACTTTTTGTAATCAGATATTCCCGAAGAATCAAGTTAATACCAATTTTTCTAATTTTTCCATTCCATTATGATTTGTATGTGTTATATTTGTCTTTCTTGCCTTTTAGGTCATGTCATCACACCCCCTTAGGGCTAGAAGAGATAATGACAAAAATGCACCTGGTCTTATGGGTTATCCACCTATTCAGGTTTTTATTTTACCAAACAAAGTTGGTATACTGCCTAAGGATACCCCATAGGGATTTTAGCTTAACTGAGCAAGTCGTGAGGTCGCTTGTGTTGACATTAACAAGATCCCGAGGTCTTTAATTTTAATTATAATAAGCCAAATTACTATTGTAATTTAGTTAAAGCCTGATTGGCACTTTTAAAGATTAGTGCCAATGATGACCCTATTGGTTTCGAACAATGTAAATTAACTAGATGATTAAGATATTGAACAAAGTAAGGAAAGAATGGCCTTTATTCATAATCGAAATAATTAAATGCGAGCAACGTAATCTTTGAAATGAAAATTTACAAAAATTGAATGCTACAAAGTAAGACTAAAAGTATAACTTCTTGAGGTTGGCCACATTCTATGCTCTTGGAATCTCTATACCATTCATTACTTCTAAGTGATAGGATCCCTGTAGATTATCTCTAATTACTTTGAATGGTCCCTTCCATTTGTGCCTCAGCTTGCCGTCCGATGGCATTATGGCGTTGCCGAGAAATTTCCTAAGGACATAATCCCCCACTTGGAATTTCCTTAGATTGACCCCCTTATTGTACTACTTTGCCAACTACTTTTGGTATGATTCCATATTGATCATGGATTATTCCCTTCGCTTGTCTACCAGGTTGAGTTCAGGGTGAAGGGCATTGACATTTAGTTCTTGGTCGACCACTCTCGTTCTCATGATTGGGATTCTAGTTTCAAGTGGTATGATAGCTTCCATTCCATATGTGAGCACAAAGGGTGTTTCCTCGATTGGTCTCCTAAGTGTGGTATGATATGCCTCGAGAACATGAAGAAGATCATCCACCCAAGTGCCTTTTGCCTTTTTTAGCCTCTTTTTAAGGCCTACGACTTTTGTTTTGTTAGAGGCTTCTGCCTGGCCTTTGCTTTGAAGGTACGCTACTGAGCTGAAATGGTTATTAATTTCATCCTCATCACAGAAATTCTGGAAACGTCCACATTCAAATTATATGCAATTATTAGTTATGATAGCCCTTGGTACCCTAAAGCTTGTTATGATATTTTTCAAGATGAACCTTATCATATTTGTATCTCTGATATTGGCTAGATTTTCTACCTCAACCCACTTTGTGAAATAGTCTATGCTGACTAATAAGTACTTATGATTTCCTAGTGCGGTAGGTAGTGGCCCTATGATGTATAACCTTAATTGTGCAAATGGCCATGGGCTGGTCAATGGCCTCAGGTCGTTGGCCAATTAATGTACCGGGGGAGAATTTTGACACTTTTTGTACTTTCGAATGTAAAAACTTGCATATTTATGTATATACGACCACCATTTGCCCTATTTAATTTCTCGAAATGCCATGGACCTTTCTCCTGTGCGACTTTCGTATATTCCATCATGAAGTTTGCATAGAACTTTCTCGACATCTTTTCAGTGTACGCATTAAAGGAAGGAGCCTGTGAAAGATCTTATGTTTCCCCTAGGGTCCAAGTAGAAACGAGCGGCTTTCACTCTGACCTGATGTGCCAATTTTTTAGTTATCAATAGTATTTTATTCTGCAAGTATGCTATGAACTGGTTTATCCAGCTTGGACCCTTATCGACGTAAAAGATGTTCTCGGTGCTAAATATTTTGTCAATACTAAGCCTGGCAAGGAATTATACTTCAATTGTCCTCCTGAGGCCTGAGCCCATTGCTGAGATTAGAGCTACTAAGGCGCCGGAATGACAATTGTGCCCCCGGGGGAATTATTGATCGTGGACTTCCTCAAATTCACTAACCAACCCGCACATGATTACGAGGTAGGTTTCCATCTTGTCATTTTTGGCATTGAAATCTCCACTGACCTGATTGGACACCAGTTTGGAGTCATAAAAAACATTGACCTGTCTTTCACCCAGCAAGTGTGCCTTGCACAGACCATTATAACCTCCTTATATTGGGCCTCATTGTTGGAGGCTTCAAATACAAATATGGTCCCTTACTCAATCATCTCTTCCTATAGAGTTACTAGGACAACTCCCATGACTACCCCCTTAGATTTAGAGGCACCGTCAACTTACAGTGTCTAACTTTTATCCTGAACCTGCTCATGCATCTCTAGTTGATCGATCATCTTTTGGTCAATGGGCTTGTCTTTGATGAATGCTGAAATGAAGTCAGTTAGAACCTTCCCTTTGATTGTTATCCTTGGTTGAAAATGAATGTCAGACCTCCTAAGCTCGATCGACCATTTGGACATCCGTCCAAAAAGGTCAGCCTTATGAAGGACAACTTTAAGGGGGAAAGAAGTAATGGAGTGAGCCTAAAAACAATGCTTTAGCTTTCATGAAGAAATCACCAATGCATAAACTAGTTTCTCTAATGGCAAGTATCCTGGCTCAGTATCCTAGAGCATTTTGCTAGCGCAGTAAATAGGAAACTTCTTTGCTTTCTGTAGAAGGGTGTATACCTATAAAAAAAAGTAAAATAAAATACTTTTTCTATTAATGACATTCGAGATGTGCCCCGCAAGGGCCACCACAGAAGTTCAAGATTGAGAAGTTCCACTGCAAGGGTCACTGCAACAATGAAATTCGAGAGGTGCCCCGCAAGCCCCACTACAGAAGTCCAAGATTGATAAGTGCCACCGCAAGGGTCACTGTCACTGCAAGGGTCACCACATCAATGACATTCGAGAGGTGCCCGCAAGGGCCACCGCAGAAGTCCAAGGTTGAGAAGTGCAACTGCAAGGGTCAATGCCACTGTAAAGGTCACCGCAGCAATGACATTCAGAGGTACCCCACAAGGTCCACCGCAGAAGTCAAAGATTTAGAAGTGCCACTGCAAGGGTCACTGCAGTAATGACATTCGAGAGGTGACCGGTAAGGGCCACCGCAGAAGTTTAAGATTGAGAAGTGCCACTACAAGGGTCACTGCAACAATGACATTCGAGAGGTGCCCCGCAAGGGCCGCTACAGAAGTCCAAGATTGAGAAGTGCCACTGCAAGGGTCACTGTCACTGCAAGGGTCACCACAATAATGACATTCGAAAGGTACCCGCAAGGGCCACCACAGAAGTCCAAGGTTGAGAAGTGTCACTGCAAGGGTCACTGCCACTGCAAAGGTCACCGCAGCAATGACATTCGAGAGGTGCCCTGCAAGGGCCATCGCAAAAGTCCAAGATTGAGAAGTGCCACTGCAAGGGTCACTACAGCAACGACATTCGAGAGGTTCCCCACAAGGGCCACCGCAGAAGTTCAAGATTGAGAAGTGCCACTACAAGGGTGACTGCCACTGAAAGGGTCACTACAGCAATGACATTCGAGAGGTGCCCCGCAAGGGCCACCGCAGAAGTCCAAGATTAAGAAGTGCCACTGCAAGGGTCACTGCAGCAATATCATTCGAGGAGTTTGTCGCAGGGGTCACTGCAGAAATAACGTTTGGGAAGTTCCTCCCCAAAGGGTCACTGCAGAAATGTTATCCGAGAATTGCCACAGCAAGGGTCCCGACAGAAACTCATATTGAGAAAGAACCCACCCAAGGTGGCTAGGATCAGGGGGTGGCTACCATGACCAACCCCTCATCATAAAACGTCATTCTTTAAAAAGAACAACAGTATTAACACTTGGCTTTCTTGTACAGGTTGCCTAGTTGAGCAAGCAGGGCTCAAGTAGGCTAGTTGGGACCTCCTGGGAGTCTTGGCTTGGTGATTGAGGGACAAGGTATATTGAGAAAGCTCAACAACTTAGCACTATAGGATTGGGATAATATTAGTAGGAAGACCCATAAGTCACTCAAGACTACACACACTTCACACTTGGTCACAAGTGAAGTGAGCAGCCAAAGAGTTGGCTACTCACAAGAAACAAACTCTTTATAAGAAAATGACTTTTCCAGAAGAAGGGGTCCTCAAGGTCCCTTTTAAGAAAAACAATAATTTTAGAGGAGAGGGATCCTTAAGGCCTCCTCTCTCAAGATTTGCAAAATTTCACCACAAGTTACCGTTTCAAAAGATAATTACCAAATCTGATATTTTGTCTTCATTAGGAGACATATGTGCTTTTTGACTTTGGTCGGTGCCAGGTAGAGCCTGCAGGAGGGGACAGGAACGGTTGCCTGCAGTTAGGGACAAATGGTACACTTCAGACATTGTTCCCCACCAACCCTCTTAATTTTGGCGCCCAAAAATGCCAACTCATCCCTAATGCCCTAGTATAAATTGACCTCTAGGCAAGGTCAAGAGGGAGACAATTGAAATTGCAATGCTACTCTGCTAAAATCTCACCAGACCTACCTAGTATTCTCTCCCTACTCATTCTCTTAGTGTTGAGTGTCTTGTTCCTTCACTCCCCACTGACAGCCATCATTCTCAGGTGTTTCCCTTGAGAAAAATACTATTTTCGTTGTGAAAGTTCATCTTCTTGCAGGGAGTGAGTTGAAGCTTGAGTTCCATTATTACCAGAAGGAGAAGGTTTCTTTAAAAGTTTCACCAAAAGACCTTGAAGACCTTGCAGGCAGTGTCCATTTGAGTGGGTCACGCCTCACCCTTTCCAGATATTCATAGACCCCAGTCTCACTACCCTCCTACATTTGGCGACTCTGCTGGGGAGGTATTCTTGCTTTAATGGACAAAGAAGGTTTCAATGTCTCTAAGCAGTTGGATTTTGAGGACACTCCGTCTGGTAATGGAGCTCACAGTGACCAGACTACTCAGGAAGAAGTGGTGGTGATCGGAGCCAAGGAGCCTACGCCTCAGGGAGGGCAGACCAGTTCTTCGGCAGTGGCTCCAATGGCAGGTATGAATCTTATGGCAATGTTTTTTTACTTTTTGAAGCAAAATAATGTGGACCTATCAATCTTGGATCAAGGTTGTGTGAAACTTGTTGTTGCCCCTTCTGGAGGGGTAGCCACCCCTATTACGATTTCAGCAGAGATGATTCCGTCCCAGAAGGCGGTGTCGGAGCAGTCTCTGGTGCCAACAGATTCGCCAGCTGCTAAAAGCATGTGTTTGGAGGAGTCACCCTCTAAGGCTGTTACTATGGAGGAAGTGAGGAAGCTCCTCTACTCCTCTCAGAGGGAGGGTTCCCACCTATATGAGGAGTTACAAGACCCCTATCCGCAGGAAGTAAGTGAGAATCCATACCCTGAGGGGTATATTCCACCAAAATTTATCAAATTCGGCGGTAGGGGGGAGAACCCTAGAGAACACGTGAAGAGGTTTTCCGAGTACTTGGGAATACATGCTGGGAACAAGAACCTGAGGGTGAGGGAGTTCTCTAAGACCCTCACTGGGAAGGATTATACATGGTATTCCCACTTAGCGCCTAACAGCATCCCTACATGGGAAGAGATGCACAGGCAGTTCCTCCAAAAGTTCTTTGTAGCAGAGGACGAATTTACATTGAGGCACCTAGCACGAGAGGTCTAGAAGCTAGGAGAAGAGTTGATGCACTACACCAAGAGATTTCGTGAGAGGGACTTAGATGTTCCCGAGGATGTGGCAGAGGCCAGGTTACTGCAGATATGTGTGGAAGGAATCTTAGAAGAGTAAAAGTTACACTTGATCAACGAAACTAGAGATGGAGTTTTTAGAGAATTCACCAGGGCTGCTAGCAACATAGCTATGATAATCAAACCAAGATCGCTGGGATGGAGGACACAAGTCCCACTGACTTTTGGGAGGTTTTAAGTTTCAAGGAGGCAAGCGGTTAACTATGTGGATAAGAGACCCAAAGGGAAGAAGGGAGGATCGGGAGCTAAGACTGGCAGTCCTAGCAACAAGAGAAAGTTTGGGGAAGATGCCTCGCTGCCACTACCATGCAGCGTAGCTGAGGCTATGTATTGTTACCATACCTTAGTACGAGAAGGGGTAGCAGGACCTCCTCACTTGAAAGGAGAAACCCCCACTGCAGATGACAAAGCCAATCCGAAGTACTGTGAGTTGCACCAACGGGTGCAGCATTCTACCAAAGATTATTACTACTTGCGAAGGATCATTGGCGAGCAGGTGGCCAAATGGTACCTTGTAGATACCACCTGCGGATGTTAACGAGAACCCACTTCCTGCGCATCACTTTGGCACCGCCAACATGGTAGTTTCCTATGACGAAGAAGCTACAAAAAGTCTGATGAAGTGGGAGAGCGGCGAGCAGTTATGCGAGTAGTTAGAAAATATATCACTAAGAAGACTTGATCTAGAAAGAAAGAAAGAGGAGTGGTTCTTCACTCCGGAACAAGAAGATGGAAGCGGGGAAATTGAAGAAGCGTCCCTCTCGGAAGGCGAGCTAGATATCATTCCCGCCCTAGATGAGGGAGGGACCTATGAGGCGGAATATGTCTGCAGTGCCCAGACGTATGAGGTGGACCTCTGAGGCGGAATATGTCTGCAAGGAGCCCCAAGTTCAAGTGGTTTTTGACCAGATAGGGGTAAAGTACAATACAAGGGTGTCCATCACGAGGAAAGTCTTGGAGGCAGTGCAGCAGCATGGAGATCCTTCGCTAAATTGGTAGGGGCCAATCGGAAGGATTATTAAGAAGTATAATTTTGAAGTGGTGTTTTCAAAAGCAGATAGGTTAGCGCCTCACTTCCACAACCGCCTGATGTATGTTACAGCCATTGCTAATGGAGTCTCATTCCCCCGGGCGTTAATGGACGGGGGAGCATCTATTAACATCATGTCCATCAGTACATTATATGAAATAGGAATTGACCAGGGGAAGGTGGTTCCGGTACCACTAGTAATTTCTGGATTCGACAATGCCGAAATGAAGTCTATTGGATACGTGAATATGGGGATCAAGTTGGGAAATTTCACCTCCTATATCAAGTTCCATGTTATTAATGCTAACACTAGCTACCAATTACTCATTGGAAGGGTATGGATGCACACTCATGGCATAGTGCCTTCCACCTACCATCAATGTGCAATGGAAAACATTAGAGGTACAGAGATAGTGATCAAGGCCACGCAGAGACCCTTCGTCGTTGAGGAGGACCACCTAGGGGATGCTTCTTTCTACACTAAGTTAGATGAGGAAAGAAAGGTCTCTACAAGAAAGCTAGAAGGGATCAAGGTAGCCGAGGGAAGTATCCCACAGAAGAAATATGTTCATGATCGTCTAGGGGGAGGGTGATTCCCCACATGGAAAAAGGCAAGAGGAAAGTAGAGGAGGTGGCTAGGCCTCCTCAAACCTGCAAGAAAGTGTTCTTGCCTGATGGAAAGATCATCTACCGCTTATAACGGTCTGCGCGAGCGGTGTTCTGGGATGAGAGCATCTACCCAGATCCTGAATGTTTTATTATTGATGAATACCATATCGTTGAGCATGTCGAGGAACCAGAAGAAGCTCCTAAATGCATTTAAGATGGATCTAGAGAACAACTACAAGAATTGGAAGAAATAAGTGGGGGCCGGAAGGGGGTGAGAGTAGACCCATTCTAATTTCCAAGTGTCTAGAACCGAAGCAAAAGGAAGATCTCATTGGGTTACTTAGAGAGTTCACTGATGTATTTGCGTGGAAGTACACGGAGATGCCATGAATAGATGCAGAAGTGAGCTCCCATAGATTGAACATCCTTCCCAATGCTCATCCGGTAAGACAAGCCACACATACATACAAAGCGTACCTTGACTTGAAGATAAAATCTGAGGTGGAAAAGTTGTTAGCGGCAGGGTTCATCAAGCCTATTCATCACCCCATATGGCTTTCCATCATAGTGCCAGTGGCGAAAAAAGACAAAAGCCAAATCAGAATCTGTGTAAATTTTCGTGACTTGAACAGGGCATGTCCTAAGGATGAATTCCCACTACCAAGTATAGACAGCTTAGTGGATGCCACCGTGGGACATGAGATGTATAGCTTCATGGATGGGTACGTTGGCTACAACCAGATTAAAATGGACCCTACCGATGTGGAAAAGACTGCCTTCCGCACACCATTGGGGAACTTCCACTATACAGGTATGCCCTTTGAATTGAAGAATGTCGGGGCCACATACCAGCGGACCATGATGGCAATTTTTCATGACCTATTTCATGATATACTAGAATTCTATGTGGATGACCTGGTGGTGAAATCCAAGAAAGAAAGAAAGCATATACAGGATCTTAGGAGAGTATTAGAAAGGTGCCGCCGGTATAAGATGAGGATGAACCCCTCAAAGTGTGCCTTTGGGGTTACTGGAGGGAAATTCTTAGGTTTTGTTGTGAATAGACAAGGGGTGCAAGTGGATGCAGAGAAGATGAAATCCATTGTGATGATGCCACCGCCCAAGAGTCATAGGAAACTTAAGAGCTTCCTGGGAAAGGTATCCTACCTGCGGAGGTTTATACATGCGTTGACAGAAGTAACTCATCCGTTCGCGCCCCTACTAAAAGACAAAGCCAAGTGTGTTTGGGGAGAGAGATAGGATAAAGCGTTTGAGAAGATTAAAGAAATCCTAGCCTCTCCTTACACAATGATTCCCCCCGAAGTCGGAGAACCACTGCTGCTCTACCTCACTTCAACAGAGAGATCTATAGGGGCCCTCTTGCCACAAGAGAAAGAAGGAGTGGAAAAGCCGGTCTACTACCTGTCAAGAGTAATCTTTGGAACAGAATCGAGATACACCAGCGTTGAGAGACACTGCCTGGCATTGGTATTTGTGGCCCAGAAGTTGAGACACTATCTTCTAGCTTTCACAGTTCACATAGTCACCAAGTGTGATCCCATTAAGTACCTCCTCACGTGGACTATACTCGTAGGACGAGCAGCAAGGTGGTTTTTGATCTTGTCAGAATATGATCTAAAATGTGTAGTGCCCAAGGCCATTAAAAGCCAAGCAACCGCAGATTTCCTTGCCCACTTCCCAAGTGGAGTTTTTGAACCACCTAGTGAAGAGCTACCCGGAGAGATGTTTCAAGCATGCATGGTGGAAGAGGTGAAAAAGTGGTCTATGGAGTTTGACGGTTCTAGCGCTCAAGGAACAGGTGGATCCGGCATCATACTGTCAGATGGAAAAGAGAAGATCACTCTCTCATTCAAGTTAGATTTCAAGTGCTCAAATAATGAAGCTAAGTACGAAGCCCTCATTCTAGGGATGTTGGAAGCACTTAGAAGAGGGGTTAGGGTATTGTGTATACGAGGGGACTCCAACTTGGTAGTGAGGCAGGTCAATGGGGAGTTTTCCCTTAAGCATGCCAACTTAGCGCCTTACAGACACATCATCCAAAGGCTGCTGGGACAGTTCTTGGAAGTGATGTGGAGAGGCAGGCACGACCGATGAACAGGCACCCTGATGCGCTCGCCACCATAGCGCAAAAGATAGACATGGAGGAGTCAGAAGCAACCATCATAGTGCGGCGGAGAACAGTACCCACTACTGTAAAATCTTTGTTCCCAAGTAACGAGCCGGAAGATTGGAGGCGTCTAGTGGAAAAGCATCTTGAAACTAGACAAGGGGCAATGAAGATGTTGGAGTTACCAACTATTATATACTGCAAGGAACTCTCTACTTCAAGAGTTATGGAGGGTTTCTAGCAAGGTGCATAGGTGAGAAAGAAGACAAGGAAAGGTTAATAGAAATGCACCAAAGGCATTGCGGAGATACCGACATTCCCCTCTATAGACGACTGCAACGAAGTGGGTACTATTAGCCTACCATGAGCGCAGAGGCGGCCCATTTGCAACGAAGCTGTTTGAAGTGCCAAACTAATTTTAACCAACCAGTGGAGGCTAACTTTGTGGAAGACTTCAAACATTGGAGACAACCATATATAGCATACTTGAAAGATGGGGAGCTTCCCGCAGAGAGAGCGGATGAAATTTACCTTAGAAAAATAATAGCTCGTTTCTACTTAGTTGAAGGAGAGTTATATAGGAAGGGATACAATGAGAAGGCATTAAGATGCGTATTCAAAGAAGATGCAGAGAGAGTGCCGAAAGAAGCTCATGAGCCCTCCCACATGGGGGGCGATAAACTGTATGACCAACTAATGACGCTGGGATACTATTGGCCGACCATGGAGGCTGACTCCATTGGGTATGTGAAGAAGTGTAGAGCATGTCAAGTGCATGGAAACATGGTTCACGCTCCCTCCGTCAGTTTGCAAAGCTTGGAAGCTCCTTATCCCTTCCATATATGGGCGTTCGACCTGGTGGGAAAGATCTCCCCGGCATCTCATGGTAAGGCTTTTATCATTATGGCTGTAGAATTATACACCAAATGGACGGAAGTCATTCCTCTAAGGAGAGTCACCGACCAAGTGGTAACCCAGTTTATAAAGGAGTATATCATATGCAGGTTTGGTATACCCAAGGTGATCTTAACAAATAATGGGTAGCAATTCGTATGCAAAGAAATGGCCCTCCTCACAGACAAATATAAAATTGTGCATAATAGCTCAACCATCTCCTACCCCAAGGGCAATGGCCAAGGAGAGGCTACCAATAAGACCCTGATAAATATTTTGAAGAAAATGTTGGAGGGCATGCCGGGGGCTTGGGATGAGAAGTTACCTATGGTGTTATGGGCTTACTGTACTTCGAAAAGAAAACCGATAGGGTTTACTCCGTTCTCTTTGGTATACGGGACCGAAGCTATCCTACCAATAGAGTTGGCGATACCCTCAGCCAGAATTTCTCTTAGCAATGGGCTCATCCATGACCTAAGGCATGTGCAGCTGGAGGCGTTGGACGAGCATAGGGACAAGGCGAGAGAGAATTTCAAAGTCTACACTCAGCAACTGTCTAGGCCCTACGAGAACTTAGTTAAGCCTAAAGAGTTCCAGGTGGGAGATTTAGTCCTGCGAGCATCAAGTCACCATCTCCGTAGCATGTCGGCATCAAAATTCAAACCTAACTGGGAAGGACCTTTTGTCGTCAGAGGAGTGGGGAAGTCGGGCTACTGCCAAATATCATAACCAAAGAGTGATTGTCTCTAGTCCATCAATTGCAAGTGGCTGAAGAGGTACTATGCTTAGTAACAGCTAACAAGTTTTGTTTGTGTTTTGCATGTCTGTAATGGATTTTCAGAATTGCTCCTATACCAGAAAAGCTTTTTTTATAACTTCTTTTGAGCAATACCACATTGTAAACAACACACGAAAGTAAGGAAATGAAATAACAACACTTCTGGTCATTATTGATGCTCGATTTGTTTACTCATCTATACGTATATACATAAATATATTGTGACACCCCGCCTAATAAAATACCGGGTGATTAGTCCTATACCAAATTAAAACAGGAATCCCAACTGGATCATCCTTAACATCACTGTCGAAAACTTTTTAAAACTTACTAACCACCTAGTATTCCAAAAACTAGTGCCAATTTTTAACTTTTTTAATTAAACCAAAACTGTACATGCGGAATTAAAATATAAACCATTCACAGAACTGAATGAAAATAAACTGAATCATATACACAACTTGCCGAATAAATCACCTGCCACCAAATAAATAATTCAATACAAATAATCAACACCTGAATGGATTACACCTGAAAACTGTACCGAGAAGTCTGGGATACAAGCCCTAAATAAAACTGAGACTGATACAAGATTCCTACTCTAGGAATGAATGAATGATGCGTCTAATCCAAACTCCTGCTAGCATCCACATATGCCGCAGCTCCGTATCCCTAGAATAGAATATCAATCCCGGCGTCCCTGTGGCTGGACACCTAAAAGGTTTTGAAAATAGTTTTATTGCAAGGGTTAGAACCCAAAATATTTTGAAAATATTTAGCAAGTGAATTAACTGCAGTAATTTAAAATGCATGAATGCGCTTCATATTTAAGTTAGTGTCGCACTCCCTTGTGGACATTCTCACCCCTCCACTATTGTGCACACCTACCGGTTATCTTAACCCCACCTAGTTGTACTACCCCGTCCAACTAGCCCTAGTATAACCTTCCCTTGCCATACTACTCTAACCCGAGTATCATATAAGTTATTTCATGATTCTTGAATTATAAGTTATTTCACAATTAACTTAATTAATTCCTCTTAAATAATATCATATAACCGTGTCACAAGTTATATAAAGTAAATACTTCACACTCTGTATTATTTCCACAAATGATTAACTTAATTAATTTCTCATTAATTAACTACATATAACTGTAACCCGAGTTATATAAAGTAAATACATTACACACTGTATTAACCCCTACATATTATATTTACTACCATATTATACGTACCTTTACTAACAACCACACATATATCATACGTGTAACCATCCTTCCGAGTTTACCCTCGCCGGATGATTCCCTCTCGAATGCTATCTCACTAGGAGTGTGCTCACGAAACTTAGTTTTCCCCAAGTTGGAATCGCTCACCAACTTGGACCAAAATATAAATCACGTGGAGGCGGTCATATTCCTTCCCTGAAAGTGAGATAAATCCCTCACCCATATATACCGGAGGCTATGACCTGAGGATATACTCGCCCTACTCCTCAAGCTAGGGGATTCACCCACATCGCGCAACCTCCCTTGATAGCATTAGAGTATATAAATTTAATAAATATCTAATCACTGATATTTAGTATTAAGCAAAATAAATACACGTATATATATACTATCACGACACCGTATATATATAATATAAACTCCGGCTTTACCGTATACTCAAAATTCCATACACTGCCTGTAATTTTCTGAGTCCGTGGCCCGACTCAATGTAATTAATTTTCTCACTTAATAACTTATCCTCTTGCCGAGTCTATGGTCCGACTCTAATATAATTAATTCACACCTTAATTAATATAATACTTTCCCCGAGTCTATCGCCCGACTCTAATTAAATTAACTATCAAATTAATTAATCAACCCAAATTCCGAGTCTGTGGTCTGACTCTAATATAATTAATTATCACATTAATTAATAAGTACCCTTCACGAGTCTACAATCCGATCTTGATTAAACTAATTATCCCACCCATTAATTTAATCATACCCGAGACTACAAACAGACTTTAATTAAATTAATTAACACCTTTATTAATTTAATCCTACCCGAGTCTACAATCCGACTCTTTTTAAATTAATTATCACTCTTATTAATTTAATATTGCCCGAGTCTATAATCCGACTCTAATTAAATTAATTATCGCATTTATTAATTTAATAACTTGGTGTCACTCAACCATTGTCCCCGGACTCACTTACTTGGCCCGTAACTTAATATTTCTCGAGTCTATATCCCGACTCAAAATTATTTAGTTTATCTCCAAACTTAATCCACTACCTTGGCGTCGCTTAGCCAATATACCCGGACTCACTCACTTGATCCGTATCTCCCTATTTTGGAATAACATCCCTCAATTTCCTCCATAGAGTTTCCCCTCATAAATTGCTCCTAGTCCCAATTACTATTCCCCATAATTACTAGAAATATGTATTTAATAATTATATAACACTAATTAATGTATGAAAATTAATATATAATTAAATTTCCCCCTTATCTCACACACAGGCCGAACTGCCCAGAATTAACCATCGTCGATCGATCGATGCCCCCCGATCGATCGATCGATCCCTTCGTTCCAGGTCTCCTTCCTTGCTGAATTTCACCATTAACGAAAATTAAGGTTTTTAATCCAAAGTCTAAACCTCAAATCACATTATCCCACCACATAAACATCGTTATTCCACATCCTACACATCAAGGGACCTTAGGATAATCAATTTAAATACTTATCTCATGATTTTCGAAATGGGTCTTTCTCCACAAAAATTCAATTATCTGTTTTACAATCCAATTTCCCTATTTAATTTCTACTCTTTTATGTTCTGGATTTCTCATTCAAATCATATATACATATTCGGATCTCAATCACCTATCTAAATCTTACTTTGAATCAAATTCAAGTGTCCCATAAACAAAAACCCCATTTTATACCCATTTACACCCAAAACGAATTTTAGTATACACATCACTAAAATATGAATTGGATATCACAATTTAGAAGTAAAAACAGTTAACCACTTGCCTGGAATTGTTCGTAGGGTCTGATCCGTCGTCGACATCCCTTAATTTTGGCTCCAATAACCTCCAATTTGCCTTTTGATTGTTTTCCCCCAATCTCCCTCTCAAACCCTAGGTTAGAATAATGTTGGCTGCTCATTTTCCTTTTCTTAGGTTTATCTTTAAAAACAAAAATCCCGTTTTTCACCTAATGGGCTTAAATAAAGTGTCCCAACTCACCCCGTGTGGGCCCGGCTAAGCCCAAAAATATCCCGAGACCCAATTACTACCCCCGGGTACACTTTTCTGACTATCTCGACCCATCCGGACTCAACCGCTCACTCATAATTGGCAACCGAATTAATTTATAAAAATCCTTATCTCACACCCAATTTAGTCTATACTGACTCCCGGCTGGAATAAGTGCATACCCCGTCATTAATACCCGAAATGACGTAATTAAATTATTACTATTCACTTAGTAAATAAATTTCCCTAAACATTAACCATTCACTTCCCGATAAATATTTAAATAAATATATTGTCATAATTAATTCAATTAAAATTACAACACACACGTAATTTAAAATTCCCGAATTAATTAAATATTAACTATACAGAAATACGGGGTGTTACATACTTCCCCCCTTACAAAGGAATTTCGTCCTCGAAATTAAGATAAACCTAGTGTTCCAGTATTTACATATTAGTCACTAGTCAAGTGCCTCCAAGCTCGCTATATCTATTCCATCCGATTCTAACCATACGTTACACAAGGATGCATTTAACTTTACCAGGGCGCCCATACACCCTATACCCGTGCTTAACCGCACAAAATTTTTGCCTTAATTAACCCGGGTGCCCATACACCCTATCACCGCACTGTACCGCACGAAAGTTACCCGACTGTGCTAGTCGTAACCCATAATATAACTTCGAACCCGTAATCATATTACCTATATATATATATATATATATATATATATATACCTATATAGTTACTGCCCGGGTACTCCACCCATGCTACGTCCAACCATCTCCCCATAAATACTTGTCTCTCAACGTAAAAGTATATACGCTTACCCTTATGCTACCGAAGACAACATGAAATACCGCGCCCTTACTACCACTAGTCCTTGCGCAAAATAAACCCCAAGCTATCTCTCTTTGCTCGAAAATAAATTTAACCACCCTGATTCACTTCAGTACACATCCCCATTTACCGGGATAAAATGTGAGAACACCAAACCTCACTATGTGCTATTGCACCATGAAATATAACATATATACCCACGTATATATAGGCTATACGCCCTCTCAGGTGATACCAAGTACCAATCATACCCTGGTGTCGCGAACAACAAAATTTAACTCCACTATTCACAATAGTCAAATTCCATCGCTATCCATCCGATGTTTAAAAGTATTATCAACCCTACTCCCATAATTCTCGAAAGTAGAAATTCCTTGCCTAATTCAACCAATCACTCAGTGTACGCCTCGACTCTCTCATGAAGGACACTAAGAAACTCCGCTACCCTACGGAAAAGTTTACCCACATGCTTTGGCTGCTACCGCCAACGCACCCACTAAGTTCGACTCACCTGCGAACTCTAGTAAAAATAAGTCTTATACTGTGATATCCTCTTTGTCACTCAACAATATACCCCATGCCCCTAGGATAAAATAATTACTTCTATACTCCAGCTGCAATGGCTGGTTCTCGATTTCCGGAGCAGCTTCTCCCTGCCCGAATGCACCCGTGATTTGCTTTAGTGGTTGTACATCCAGGACCTCGTCCTGTAGTTGATCCTACCTCTCTTAAAGAAATATCTCTTCATGTTTCTCGCTTTTCCCACAAACGAAACACTATCTAATATGTTCACCCTGCCACTGTTCCCTTCCATGCCAACCTTGTTGGAATTCCTGGCCATCCCGCCGATAGCCTCCAGTTCTAGATCGTTTGGCATGATTTCCCTTCCGGAAATCCTGCCCCTGATCTCCCCCAGTCTGCTGCTGGGATACCCCACTGGTATTGTTCCTTTCTGCCTCATCCGACTGGTTAATCCCCACTCCCTTCCCGCTTCCTTTCGCGGGGAAGCGATATCCCCAACAGTGTCGGAGTGTTGCATTAATGACATCAGTATAACCTACTAATACGGAATTATCAATTAAATGTTGTCTGATTCTCCAGACTAACCCATCCATAAACTTTGCTTTCTTTCTCTTTTCCTAACTTACCATCATCCGATAAAAAATTGCCAACGAGTGAAATCTTCCTCGTAATCGGCCACTAAACGGTCTCCCTTTGAGTCACCTCACAAAATTTTCTTCTCCTTTCGGTCTCAACCGCTGAAGGAAAAATACTTGCAGTCGAACCGCACCCAAAACTCTGCAGTTGCTAGTGTGTCCCTTTCCTCAACTGTGGTGATTGACTCCCACCACTGTAGCACCACTCCCACTAACTAAAAGTGGTTAGCCTTTACTTTCGCACCCCATCGCGATCTCCCATGCGTAGGTGACGCTGGATACCTCTCTTCCTTGTCACGCTAGTACTACACCTGAACCTCCTCGCAACTCTGGTGAGTTCCCACTAAAAATAACCTCTCTTTCTTGTTTCCACCACGACGACTCCGCGTGAGTCTGAACATCTGGCGCCAGTAACACTTGTGGTTGATCCCGTGGAAAGTACCCTGCCGTTGTGACCACCGTTGCTCCAACTGCCAATGCCACTATTTCAGTGACCTATGCCGCCAAAATCATCTCTCGTCGTTGATGTGGTAGCTCTTGCCCTTAACGAGCCTCCCTCATCTCATCTCCCCCTGGTGCCCTCTCTCTCAGGGGAGTCATCTGGAATGAGAATCGAATTGGTATGAGTTCACTCTCAAATATCAATTTCGCAGAAGAACGTATATGTGCATACGTATGAGAATACAACAATCCTATAATAGGGCTCTATATCAAAGATTGTCAAGCAGAAACGTGAAAAGCCGCACAGATCCTAAGGACACTAGAACCTGATGCTCTGATACCATCTGTGACACCCCGCCTAATAAAATACCGGGTGATCAGTCCTATACCAAATTAAAATAGGAATCCCAGCTGGATCATCCTTAGCATCACTATCCAAAACTTTTTAAAACTTACTAACCACCTAGTATTCCAAAAACTGGTGCCAATTTTTAACTTTTTTAATTAAACCAAAACTGTACGTGCGGAATTAAAATATAAACCATTCACACAACTGAATGAAAATAAAATGAATCATATACACAACTTGCCGAATAAATCACCGACCACCAAATAAATAATTCAATACAAATAATCAACACCTGAATGGATTACACCTGAAAACTGTATCGAGAAGTCTGGGCTACAAGCCCTAAATAAAACTGAGACTGATACAAGATTACTACTCTAGGAATGAATGAATGATGCGTCTAATCCAAACTCCTGCTAGCATCCACATATGCCGCAGCTCCGTGTCCCTGGAATAGAATATCAATCCTGGCGTCCCTGTGGCTGGACACCTAAAAGGTTTTGAAAATAGTTTTATAGCAAGGGTTGGAACCCAAAATATTTTGAAAATATTTAGCAAGTGAATTAACTGCAGTAATTTAAAATGCATGAATGCGCTTCATATTTAAGTTAGTGTCGCACTCCCTTATGGACATTATCTCCCCTCCACTATTGTGCACACCTACCGGTTATCTTAACCCCACCTAGTTGTACTACCCCGTCCAACTAGCCCTAGTATAACATTCCCTTGCCATACTACTCTAACCCGAGTATAATGATTCTTGAATTATAAGTTATTTCACAATTAACTTAATTAATTCCTCTTAAATAATATCATATAACCGTGTCACAAGTTATATAAAGTAAATACTTCACACACTGTATTATTCCCACAAATGATTAACTTAATTAATTTCTCATTAATTAACTGCATATAACTGTAACCCGAGTTATATAAAGTAAATACATTACACACTGTATTAACCCCTACATATAATATTTACTACCATATTATACGTACCTTTACTAACAACCACACATATATCATACGTGTAACCATCCTTCCGAGTTTACCCTCGTCGGATGATTCCCTCTCGAATGCTATCTCACTAGGAGTGTGCTCACAAAACCTAGTTTTCCCCAAGTTGGAATCGCTCACCAACTTGGACCAAAATATAAATGACGCGGAGGCGGTCATATTCCTTCCCTGAAAGTGAGATAAATCCCTCACCCATATATACCGGACGCTATGACCTGGGGATATACTCGCCCTACTCCTGAAGCTAGGGGATTCACCCACATCGCGCAACCTCCCTTGATAGCATTAGAGTATATAAATTTAATAAATATCTAATCACTGATATTTAGTATTATGCAAAATAAATACACGTATATATATACAATCACGACACCGTTTATATATAATATAAACTCCGACTTTACCGTATACTCAAAATTCCATACACTGCCTGTAATTTTCTGAGTCTGGGGCCCGACTCAATGTAATTAATTTTCTCACTTAATAACTTATCCTCTTCCCGAGTCTATGGTCCGACTCTAATATAATTAATTCACACCTTAATTAATAAAATACTTTCCCCGAGTCTATCGCCCGACTCTAATTAAATTAACTAACAAATTAATTAATCAACCCAAATTCCGAGTCTGTGGTCCGACTCTAATATAATTAATTATCACATTAATTAATAAGTACCCTTCACGAGTCTACAATCCGATCCTGATTAAACTAATTATCCCACCCATTAATTTAATCATACCCGAGACTACAAACCGACTTTAATTAAATTAATTAACACCTTTATTAATTTAATCCTACCCGAGTCTACAATCCGACTCTTTTTAAATTAATTATCACTCTTATTAATTTAATATTACCCGAGTCTATAATCCGACTCAAATTAAATTAATTATCGCATTTATTAATTTAATAACTTGGTGTCACTCAACCATTGTCCCCGGACTCACTTACTTGGCCCGTAACTTAATATTTCTCGAGTCTATATCCCGACTCAAAATTATTTAGTTTATCTCCAAACTTAATTCACTACCTTGGCGTCGCTTAGACAATATACCTGGACTCACTCACTTGATCCGTATCTCCCTATTTTGGAATAACATCCCTCAATTTCCTCCATAGAGTTTCCCCTCTTAAATTGCTCCTAGTCCCAATTACTATTCCCCATAATTACTAGGAATATGTATTTAATAATTATATAACACTAATTAATGTATGAAAATTAATATATAATTAAATTTCCCCCTTATCTCACACACAGGCCGAACTGCCCAGAATTAACCATCGTCGATCGATCGATGCCCCCCGATCGATCGATCGATCCCTTCGTTCCCGCTCTCCTTCCTTGCTGAATTTCAACATTAACGAAAATTAAGGTTTTTAATCCAAAGTCTAAACCTCAAATCACATTATCCCACTACATAAACATCGTTATTCCACATCCTACACATCAAGGGACCTTAGGATAATCAATTTATCTACGTATCTCATGATTTTCGAAATGGGTCTTTCTCCACAAAAATTCAATTATCTGTTTTACAATCCAATTTCCAGATTTAATTTCTACTCTTTTATGTTCTGGATTTCTCATTCAAATCATATATACATATTCGGATCTCAATCACCTATCTAAATCTTACTTTGAATCTCATTCAAGTGTACCATAAACAAAAACCCCATTTTGTACCCATTTACACCCAAAACGAATTTTAGTATACACATCACTAAAATATGAATTGGATATCACAATTTAGAAGTAAAAACAGTTAACCACTTGCCTGGAATTGTTCGTAGGGTCTGATCCGTCGTCGACATCCCTTAATTTTGGCTCCAATAACCTCCAATTTGCCTTTTGATTATTTTCCCCCAATCTCCCTCTAAAACCCTAGGTTAGAATAATGTTGGCTGCTCATTTTCCTTTTCTTAGGTTTAGGTTTAAAAACAAAAATCCCGTTTTTCACCTAATGGGCTTAATTAAAGTGTCCCAACTCACCCCGTGTGGGCCCGGCTAAGCCCAAAAATATCCCGAAACCCAATTACTACCCCCGGGTACTCTTTTCTGACTATCTCGACCCATCCGGACTCAACCGTGCACTCATAATTGGCATCCGAATTAATTTATAAAAATCCTTATCTCACACCCAATTTAGTCTATACCGACTCCCGACTGGAATAAGTGCATACCCCGTCATTATTACCCGAAATGACGTAATTAAATTATTACTATTCACTTAGTAAATAAATTTCCCTAAACATTAACCATTCACTTCCCGATAAATATTTAAATAAATATATTATCATAATTAATTCAATTAGAATTACAACACACCAGTAATTTAAAATTCCCAAATTAATTAAATATTAACTATACAAAAATACGGGGTGTTACATATATATATACTCCCTACTAAGTTAGAAGAGAGTACACAAAAATCAAGAACTCTGCTCACTATACTTGGGAGGTAAATCCTCTTTAAGAGAAAGTATACCGAGTAAAGTCCCCCAGATATAAATTAATAGAAAATATAGAGGGGGGGGGGGGGGTCAAATTCCTCCTCTTTAATATTTCAAAGAACAGTGAAACTCTTAAAGAGAATATAGAGAAATGACCCTAAAGACTAGGGGCTAGCTAATTCAAATAGTTTTCAATAAAACCAAACTTCCTGGAAAGGGACAAGGGGTCACCCCCCCCCCCCCCCCCTCTAACCTGGCCTTCACGAATGCAAGTAGTAATATGCAGGAATACCCCCACAGACAGGAGGGGCAATCCAAGACAATAACATGAAAATACCTCAGAGCTACAAGAGGGGCATTTTCAAAAAATATATAATATATATATATATATATATATATATATATATACATAACTTTTCATATTAATGCAGGTACCCCGCAGTATATGGGGCAGCCATCAATAGACTAAATGCTCACATAAATTAGAGCAAGTAATACAAAACAAACACCCACAGTATAAAGAGAGAACAAGGGAAAAGGAAAGTGCAGAAGAAAAGAAGTGTCTCATCCATGAGGGATCAGCGATGTACACATAAAATTTTGAGCATTACAAAGAAAGAAGTAGTCTATCCGCTAGAAACGACAAAAAAATAGATCATCACGAGCGATGGCGCCGGTATACGACGGACCAGCCTCCCGCATAAACTCTTCCTCTAACCTGATGAATTTAGCCTTGTCCTCATCATCGCTAGACTCGAGTCTAGCAAGCTTTACCTGCAGTAATGCGATCTGATTCCGAATTCTCATGGCCTCAGCCTACCGCTGCTTAACCCTAGACTGTTGAGAAGTGTGAAATCTTACTATCTTTTGGAAAGGAACACTCAAAAAGGGGCGAACCCCACCATCAAGCCAATCCAAACGAAAATGATAGAACTGCTGCAAGTCGCGAAGAGCATCCAAGAATTGCAAAATGGAAGAGCTAGTCAGCTTAGTAGGGGAGGTATCCAAGAACTCATGAACATGGCTGGCAAGAGCCTTCAGGTTGAAGGCCATGAGACTGTCAATCTGAAGTATACTCTGAGAAGTAAATGTCTCAGGATGGTGCTATAAGATGAGATCCAAGAGCTGACGCTCATGTGTCCCGAATCATCCTGGTAACTCCTCATGGCATAGTCTACCCGCAATAGTCGCAGCATGCTCTACTTCATCATCGCTGTGGGAGTGGCGAGACTCCGCCTCAAAAGGGAGGAAAGAAGACTCTCCACCAGAATCAGTGTCATCGACCAAAGGAGTCGCCTCAGAACTATGATCTGTCTCCACATACATCCCACTACCAGACTTCACAGTCATTGGAGTACCCTCATGCACCTGGAAATAATGAGACAAGGGTAAAATGGGAACACTTGCACAACATACGCAAGAAGAAAAAAGGGAAATAGTAAAAAGAGGGGGTATGCTAGTTTAATACCTCTCTCGCAGTTTCCCCACTGCCAGACTCCACAGTCATCGAAGTACTCTCATGAACCTGGAAACAATGAGACAAGGGTGCAATGGGAACGCTTGTACATCATAGGCAAGAAGAAAAGAGGGGAATAGTAAAAAGAGGGGGTATGCTAGTTTAATTCCTCTCTTGCAGTTGTCCCACCGCTAGTTTCCACAGTCATCGGAGTACTCTCATGCACTTACAAACAATGAGACAAAGGTGAAATGAGAACTCTTGCACAGTATACGCAAGAAGAAAAGAGGGGAATAGTAAAAAGAGGGGGTATGCTAGTTTAATACCTCTCTCGCAGTTTCCCCACTGCCAGACTCCACAGTCATCGGAGTACTCTCATGCACCTAGAAACAATAAGACAAAGTTGAAATGAGAACGCTTGCACAGTATACGCAAGAAGGAAAATTGGGAATAGGAAAAAGAGGGGGTATGCTAGTTTAATACCTCTCTCGCAGTTGCCCCACTGCCAGACTCCACAGTCATCGGAGTATTTTCATGCACTTGGAAACGATGAGACAAAGGTGAAATGAGAATGCTTGCACAATATACGCAAGAAGAAAAGAGGGGAATAGTAAAAAGAGGGAGTATGCTAGTTTAATACCTCTCTCGCAGCCATCCCACTCTCAGGCTCCACAAATATTAGAGCAACTTCATCATACTCCATAGTCATCGGAGCAACCTCACTCACCTAGAAACAATGCAACAAGGGAGAAGATGGGAATGCTTGCATAATTTAAACAAAATAATAAAGACATAAAAATATGACATCGGGGAAGTTGACACACTTATACACTGTACCTGAATAACGCTCTCCATAACGGTCAAAAGAGGAGGTGTGGGGGCTCCCACAGGGGCCGCCACACAGGCCGATGCTCTTATAGGGGCTGCCTGAGTGACGAGTGCCTCTGAGAAGGCGGCCTCAGTCTCGGATGCTCCTAAACGAGATACCCCAAAAATCGTAGTCGCAAGGGGTGCTCCTAAAGGGGCTATCTCAGTAACCAATGCTACTAAAAAGGCTACCTCAACCTCGGGCGCTTCCGGAAGAACAACCTAAGCAATGGCGGTCGCAATGGACAGGCGAGGCTGTGGAGGAGAAGAAGGGGAAAGAGTTAATAAATCACCTATCTCATGAATAAAAAACATCTCAACTAAAAAGGGGATAGGGAAATACCAATGGTACAACAAAGATAGCTACCTGAAGAGGCACGATAACAGGGCAAGCGGGCCCGTGTATAGGGGCTACTGAAGAGACAATAACAGGAGAAAGAGGGCTATGATAAATACATACTGGATAGATAATAAATCTATAAATAAGCAACTATGAAAATACATGGGCCCCATCAAGAGGGGAAGAGCAGAAAAGGACGGTCGACGCAGCAGGGGCTGTGCTGATAGCCTGCAAAGAATAAAAATGTGTTATTCATCACATGTTCGAAGGAAAAGAGACTCCATGCCCGAATGGAAAAAGCCTAACCTGAAGTGTAGGCTCACTAGTTGAGGCCACAGTAAATATGGGGCCACGAGAAATTGCTTGAACTAAGGGCCTGTCGTCCGTAGATATGCGAACTCAGAGGATAGAAATCCTCCCCGAAGAGGACAAATCGGGGATAATAACATCAGGTAAAGGAAGAGTCCCTCTCTGAGAAGAAAATTCAAAAGTCATTAGGACCTACTACCGAAAGGAAACAAACATTCAAAAACAATAATACATACCTTAGATAAGGAGGTGCCTAGGGGCTCAGTTGTAGAAGTGCCCACTGCCGGGAGAAAAGAAGATGAAGTGACAATGCTGGAAGACACAACCCCCTACACATTTTAAATGGGTAAATAAAAAGAAGGAGTAAAGAAAAAAGGGCGTGTAGTGAAATTTACAATAATGGCGAAGCATACCTGAGTAAAAGGAGATGACACGAAAGTGGTCCTCGTGCCGGTATGGTGCACAGATGAAAGCTGTAAGGAAATACCAGCATACACAACTAAAATTTAAATCAAAAAATTAATAAATTACATTATATGGTAAAGGAGGTAAGGAGATAGAAATCCTCTCTAAAAAGGCCTCGGGAAGAAACGAGCATGGAATTCCTCTCTCGCTGAAAAGGTGTCACTCGCAGTGGGGGAAGAGGAGAACTACTTGCCTCTATGGAAATAACCTGGAAAAAAATACGATAGAATACTTTCTTTAACAAATAAAAGAATGAGGGGGAAAAGATAAAAAAATCGTATGTATAAAATTTCCAACAAAGGGGAACACTTACCACAGTAGGGCGCGTAGCCTGGCCATAAGGGAGATGTCAAGTCGTGGAGATAACCCCCCTAGAAGAATGGGATGCCTCATCATCACTAGAAGACTCTCTTGAGACTGATAACAAATCATAAGTGTCAGTAGTGCTTTAGCTATGGAAACCTAGGTCGCCCATATCACCCGAAGAACTATGGTCGTCATAGGAAGGGGTGCTTCCATAATCAACTAGTTCCTCTTCCAATGAAGGGGAGGGAGATCCAGGAGGTGAAACTCTGAGAGAACTAGTTCCACTAAGTAAAGAATGTCATAATATAGTACCTTATATAATGGGAATAGATGCGACCCGCGCCTCACGGGAAGAAAGATCCGATGCTCCGTAACCTTTCTTTTTCACAACTTGATATGCCTCCTCCACCCCAAGATCATCAGTATTGGACTCTTGATCCACTATGGAGGTGGAAGCCATGCCATCGCCATTTCCTTTCTTCTTCTTTACAGCCCGAGTCCTCACAGGAGAAGGGGGAGGAGAAGCGGTAGAAGTAGGAACGAAATTAGATACATCTGTGTCGGGGGTTCTTACTTTTGCTTGCGTTAGAAGTATTCACTTTACCTCTGCTTGTTGGTCGAATTCTAGACTTCACAAGGGGAAGTTTAGCTGGCAGGGGCTTAACTGACTCATTAAGAAGAGGCTTAACTACAATGGGAATGGCCTGTTCCAAGGGTGATGTGGAAGTGGTACTGAGAAACCAAGGATCTTTCTGCATTCGCCTGATCAAAAACTAGGCTTTGGTATATTTAATAGGGTTGGTCTCATGAGGGGGGCCAACTACACATTCTTGGATAAGACGAACCTGCCGCTGCCAAAGAAGGAACTAAGATGAAGTAAACGAAGGATGATAATCGTAGGGAGGCAGATAGAGACCACCAAAACCACTAACTCTACGGAATAATCCCCGAAGAGTGAAGCTAGCACATGCCACTGAAGGATCGTTGTAGGTAGGAAGAAGAGGAATGTGAACGCCCTGATCATAGCCAAACTGTCGTCTTACCCTCTCGGAATGATAAGATTCAGCACGCGGACCTAACTCGGTCCAAGAAGGGAGGTGGCATGGTAAGAGCATCCTCACCACATTAATATGAGGACAGGTGGAAATAGACGCCACTACTGAAGGGCAATAGAAAGTCCCGCCATCTCCAGGGAAAGAAAGCCAGATGAAAGTTCCCCCAGGGCGCTTGGTATAAGGACAAAACTAAAACTCATCAACATCATCAATCAATATTCCCAAAGATTTCTTCATAATTTTTTTGTGCCATCGGAGAAGTCACGCAGCATCGCTATGACAAGCGTGAGTCCCCGGAGTAAAGTGGGGGAAGTGCTCAAATAAAAAGTCCATCAAGAGAGAAACATTTGCATAATTAGCAACATCATACCGATCGCAAGACCTCTCTACATCTATATGTGCTCGGTCCATCCAGGTGTAAAGAGAACCCAAAGTCAAGGCGGCCATAGGTACTGACCTACCACGAGATAACCGTACAGCCAATCTAAAAAGAAATTAGCGAGGGGAATCTTCAGGCTTACCTGGCAGAAGGAACCGAGTCATAAATGTAACCAAGAAAGCGGCCAAATATGAAGGAGAGTGGAGCTTGGGACCATCCTGGGTTCTGGGGACTGCGCGGGAAGACTCCCCCTTCTACAGCTGCTCGAAATCTCTAAACCAGTACCTTTGTCATTTGGCAAAGGAATGCTTGGAATGACCAGTTATATTTATAGCTACATACTTTGAGCACTCACTGAGAGCTGACTGTAGCTCCCCCACCATCTCCTGCTCTAAAGAATCCTTGCAGTCATTAGAAAAACATGTCACCCAAAGAAAGGAAGAGCATACAATTCACATACATCCTCTAGAGTGATTGTAAATTCACCCCAGCTCGTGACAAATGTGTGAGACTCCATACTCCATCGAGAGAATAAAAGATTGAGAGAAGAAATATGCTTATATATGGTGCAAGACTTCAGGCTGCTGACGGCGGTAAAAAGACCCACCTCCCTAAGAATAGCCACATAATCAGGAATGCTCAGAACATAGTCAATTCAGCTAGACCACTCCTCCGTGGGACCCCCCGTAGATTTAACCTCAACATTGGAATAAGGAAAGTCACTGTGGTCAACGCGGACTCGGAGAATAGAGTCTGGAGAAATAGTAGTCAAATCAGCAGACTCACTTAACCCCACATGAGAGCGCTTGAGAACAGTGTCAGAAATTTTTTCCCCGTATTCGGAAAGTGAAACCATGAAGTTGTCAGCAGGACCAAAAAAAGGAGCACGACGATAAATAACAAAATCTCTCCCTTGGTGAATGCGCATATAGTCCTTCCATGCCTGAGAAGAAGATGTCGTAGCTAATGAACTAACAAGAGTCATGGGCTCAAGAAAAGAGCTCATCTTGGTAGAGACTCCAAGTGAGGGATCCTGGGTGTCCCCCGTCGTAAAAAAAGAAGGGGAAGTGGCAACCCCAGTAGAAAACATCAAAATGCGAGGACCCCTGGCCAGTGGCATACTTCCCATAACGCCAACAAATGGAGAGACACCCTGGGTCGTGGAACCATCGACGCAATAAACAAATTGAAAACTGCGCATTTCCCCAAATGCAACATAACCAACCGAGGAACCGTCAACAAAACACGGGGTCGAGACACCCCCCGCCGCTACTAGCTGATTTGGCGAGGAACCCTTGGATGTGTAACACAAGGGACCCCCCATGTTTAGCGCAAAGTGCGAGGGACCAACATTAACAGAAGTGGATGTTGAGACACCCTTAGAGTTGGTGTTGGCGTGCGAGGAACCCTCCTTATCACCGTTGGTAGTAGGCCCCCCTGTGATAAGCGTCGAGACACCCAAATCAGAAAAACCAAGTGGCAAGAAACCCCTTGTAATGCTTCCAAACGCCGAGACACCCCCATCCATTAATGATTGACTCGTCAAGGAACCCCCTATATCTAGGGCAATGCACGAGGAGTCACTGCCAGCACTAGCACACGTCGAGATACCCTGACCCAAACCAAATTGTAAATCCTCAGAACACAAGGTCGAGATACCCCTGCCTAAAGCAACTTGGGGTTTTGCAAAATCCAAGGTAATCGGCGAGGGACCCTCGAATGTGGGATCCACTCGCGGCGGACCCTTAATAGCTTCCATATTAAATACGATACCCTTTTCCCCAAATAATATTCCATCGGTCGAGACCCCCTGGCTATCAACGAAGGTTCGGTCGAGGAACCACAAGTCAATGTGGAATTAAATGAAATCGTACCTTGCAAAGTTGACATCTGATGTGGAGTGGAAGAAACCATAAGATCTCCACTACTCACTAAAAGAAATGGCGAGGAGCCCATGAGGGTGCCCGACCCAAAATCAGTACCACCGCCCGATGGAGAAGACGCAAGTTGCCCAGAAAAAGCATCGGCTAAAACGAGACCGGAGGTCGCTGGCGACCATAGTACCAAGGGTCGGGGTGGTGAGGATAGGCAATGAAGAAGGTATGGAGCCAAGTGTTACGTGAGCTATGGGGGTGTCCACATCTGGAGAAGTATTTGATGGATTAAAAGCCATCAATGAAGTATCGAAAAAAAAAATCCAGAGAAAAAAGATTGGAGGCTATGGTGTTTTAAAATCCTTTTCTCTCACTACAAACCCAAAGACCCTATGAGGTTTTTGAAGAAGATGAAAGAGCCCAAAGAAAGGGTCTTATGTTTTTTAACAATAGAATGGGAAAATGTGCAGGAAGGAAAAAAAGGTGATGACCTTTTTTTCCCAAATGATGAGATGATAGTTCCCACACTGACGCGTGGGTTCTCAAAAAATTAAAAACCTCGGATAAAGGGACACCGCACTCAATGATCCTAGGTCCCTAAAAAAAAGAAAAAAATATATATATACAAAATAATATATATATATATATACACACATATATAATTGTTGAAATTGACTTTATGGCGCACAAAGTTTTTTTAGTCTACCCAACCAAAAAAACTTTGCACAAGGGGCTAATGTAGAAGGGTGTCTACCTATAAAAAAAGTAAAATAAAAATACTTTTTCTATTAATGACATTCGAGAGGTGCCCCCCAAGGGCCACCGCAGAAGTTCAAGACTGAGAAGTGCCAGTGCAAGGGTCACTGCCACTTCAAGGGTCACTGTAGCAATGACATTCAAGAGGTGCCCTGTAAGGGACAGCATAGAAGTCCAAGATTGAGAAGTGCCACTGCAAGGGTCACTGTCACTGCAAGGGTCACCGCAACAATGATATTCAAGAGGTGCCCGCAAGGGCCACCCCAGAAGTCCAAGGTTGAGAAGTGTCAATGCAAGGGTCACTGCCACTGCAAAGGTCACAACAGCAATGACATTCGAGAGGTTCCCCGGAAGGGCCACCGCAGAAGTCTAAGATTGAGAAGTGCCACTTCAAGGGTCACTGCCACTACAAAGGTCACTACATAATTGACATTCGAGAGGTTCCCCGCAAGGGCCACCGCATAAGTTCAAGATTGATAAGTGTCATTGCAAGGGTCACTGCCACTTCAAGGTTCACTGCATCAATGACATTCGAGAGGTTCCCCGCAAGGGCCACTACAGAGGTCCAAGATTGAGAAGTGCCACTGCAAGGGCCACTGTCACTGCAAGGGTCACCGTAGCAATGACATTCGAGAGGTGCCCACAAGGGCCACCGCAGAAGTCCA
Source organism: Sambucus nigra (assembly GCA_949130495.1). Classification (NCBI taxonomy): domain Eukaryota; kingdom Viridiplantae; phylum Streptophyta; class Magnoliopsida; order Dipsacales; family Adoxaceae; genus Sambucus; species Sambucus nigra. Next base: position 211,801,195 of record OX422214.1, on the reverse strand, counting down.
AGGTTAAGAAGTGCCACTACAAGGGTCACTGCCACTGCAAAGGTCACCGCAGTAATGACATTCGAGAGGTCCCCCGTAAGGGCCACTGCAGAAGTCCAAGATTGAGAAGTGTCACTGCCACTGTAAGAGTAACTGCAACAATGACATTCGAGAGGTGCCCCGCAAGGGACACTACAGAAGTTCAAGATTGAGAAGAGCCACTCCAAGGGTCACTGCCACTGTAAGGGCCACTGCAACAATGACATTCGAGAGGTTCCCCACAAGGGCCACCGCAGAAGTCCAAGATTGAGAAGTCCCATTATAAGGGTCACTTCCACTACAAGGGTCACTGCAGAAATTCGAGGGGTGCCGCCGCAGGGGTCACTGCATAAATAACGTTTGAGAAGTTCCCCCCAAAGGGTCACTGCAGAAATATTATCCGAGAAGTTCCACCACAAGGGTCCCGACAGAAACTCATATTGAGAAGGAACCCACCTAGGGTGGCCAGGATGAGGGGGTGGCTACCATGAGCAACTCCTCATCATGAAACGTCATTCTTTGAAAAGAACAACAGTATTAACACTTTTCTTTCTTGTACAGGTTACCTAGTTGAGCAAGCAGGGCTCAAGTAGGATAGTTGGGACCTCCTGGGAGTCTTGGCTTGGCGGATGAGGTACAAGGTATGTTGAGCAAGCTCAACCACTTAAAAGTATAGGATTGAGAGAATACTAGTAGGAAGACCCAGAAGTCACTCAAGACTACACACTTTTCACACTTGGTCATAAGTGAAGTGAGCAGCCAAAGAGCTGGCTACTCACAAGAAACAAACTCTTTATAAGAAAATGATTTTTCCATAAGAAGGGATCCTCAAGGTCCCTCTTAAAAAAAAAATTTAGAGGAGAGGGGTCCTTAAGGCCTCCTCTCTCAAGATTTGCAAAATTGCACCACAAGTTACCGTTTCAAAAGATAATTATCAAATCTGATATTTTGTCTTCATTAGGGGACATATGTGCTTTTTGACTTTGGTCGGCGCCAGGTGGCGCCTACAGGAGGGGACAGGCAGGGCTGCCTGCAGGTTGGGACAAATGGTACACTTCAGACATTGTTCCCAACCAACCGTCTCAATTTTGGCGCCCAAAAATGCCAACTCAACCCTAATGCCCTAGTATAAATAGACCTCTAGGCAAGGTCAAGAGGGAGACAATTGAAATTCCACTATTACTCTACTAAAATCTCACCAGACCTACCTAGTATTTTCTCCCTGCTTATTCTCTTAGTGTTGAATGTCGTGTTCCTTCACTCCCCACTGACAACCATCATTCTCAGGTGTTTCCCTTGAGAAAATTACTATTTTCTCCGTGAAAGTTCATCTTCTTGCAGGGAGTGAGTTGAATCTTGAGTTCCATTATTACTAGAAGGAGAGGTTTCTTGAGAAGTTGCACCAGAAGACCTTGCAGGCAGTGTCCATTGGAGTGGGTCACGCCTCACCCATTCCAGATATTCATAGACCCCCGGTCTCACTACCCTTCTAAACTTTCTTCTCACAAACTAAGGTCGAGCTAACTGCATGACTTGATACTGAGAGTTAAAGGTAGAGGGGATCCCCCTTGTAGATGGGTGTTCATCTATTACACCAAAATTAGCCCCAGGTAAGAAAGACCACATGGATAGGTTTCTTCTGCTAAAATTTCGAAAGAAATGTTTAGAGAAATGGGGTCTATCTTTATTAAGCCCCGTGACCAAATGTGATACCCAATCCAATATCAGACAGTCGATAATAATGAGTTCATTGTCTATTCATGAAAAAAACAACAAACACATCCTGGGCTAGTTCATGAAGTTGAACCGAATTCAAGTCCAAAAGAGATGCCCTCGGATAACATAATGTCCAATCATAATGAGTCAGATATGATTTTCCAATTTCCAAAAGGAACGGAGTGAGATCCTGCATAAATAATTTGATTTATAACTTCATCTTCTCTAAGAGTTTGTCATCGGGTTATTGGGCATTTGTTTCTAGTCTCACTGGTATTCGGATTCCCAATAATATCTAGAAAGGCTAAAGGAGGATTGTCTTTCGAAGTGAAATGAAATGAACCAACCCTATTTATTCAGCCCCACATTCAAACTTGGACCCACTAGAATCCTCAGCCTCTTCCATACATGAAATTTTCTCATTTGATAAATGTGGAAATTTAATGTTAATTGGGAGATTACATCTGATTTACGATTGTGAGATATTCTTGTTATTTGTTTTATTTATTTCCTATTTTAATGGGATTTGGGTAAATTTTTACTTGATCCCTGTTATCTGTTTTTATTCTCTAATTTTATGAGAGTTATTCTCTCTTAAAAATCAGTGATTAGTTTTTGTTTCTATGGATGATAGACTTTTCTATAATATAGTATTATAAATTCATGTACTACAGATGGTTTGATAATAAGAAGAAAATGATTTTTTTTCTCCTCATAAATTCTCCATGGTATCAGAGCACCATGTTCTGAACCTGGTCCGCTTCTCTACCTAAGGCAAAAACCTTTGATGGTGCAGTTTAGAGGTTGGCAAAATATTCTTCTAAATAACCAATTTTCCATCAGCCCTAATTCGAGTTTTTGTTTTTCATGTATAAGTCTGTTCTCATGGCAAGGAACGACACAGTCACATCTAGAATAAATGAGTCTAGTCCCACCGAAGTCACCTCCTCTCGAGAAGCTCCTATTCCGAACAGCAATGAAGAATCAAATAATTTTTCTCATATCATTACAGGGCACAAACAGAATGGGAGTTCCCTCGGTCATGATGTTCATATGTGGTAAAGGGAAGAATGACTACCTCACTGGTGCAGAGTCTGAACCAGCAAAACATTATTCGAATTCAAAGGATGTAAGAATGAGAATAGCGTGTTTATTTTTTAGTTAATTAATTCAATGAACAACGACATAGAGGAGAATTTTATGCTTTATGAAACATTGCACGAAATCTGGGATGATACAAGGGAGAATTTTTTTGATACAAAAACACAATAGAGGCATTTGAGATAGAAGGGACCCTTCATGATTTACATCAAGGTGATATTAATGTCAATTAACATTTCATTCTCCTAACTCGCTATTGGAAATAGTTGGACATGTTTGAAACCACCAAATGGGATTACCCAACGGATGCTATCAAATACAAGAAGATCGTTGAGAATAAATGGATGTATAGTTTTTTACTGGGTCTAAATAAAAATATAGATGAAGTTCGAGGCAAAATATTGGGAACTAAACCTTTACCCAATAGCTGAGAAGTTATCTCAGAAGTGCGTCGAGAAGATAGAAGGAAGAAAGCCATTCTGGGGTCACAAACCAGCCAACCTGTCACCGAGAGTTTAGCCCTATCAGCTTGAGGATCGCCATTTCCTTCTAATGACAACAAGCCAAGGAAAGGGAGAACTTAGTGTGATCACTGCTGAAAATCGGGTCACGAAAAGGACACATGATGAAAAATCCATGGAAAACCATCCCCAAACTAATAGATAAAGCTGAGGACATCATGTCAATGTAGAAGACAACCCAGGATTCAAGCCCATTCAACAAATGGAAAATGGAGCTCTTATGAAAAAATCGTCCAGTCCCAACAAAGTTTTAATTCCTCCAATAATATCATTGGGTCTGAATCCTTAGCTCAAACATGTAATTTTCTTACTGCCCTAAAAGTAAAGAAATAAAATTTAAGTCCGTAGATTGTTGACTCTGGATCTTCTAATCACATGACTGGTGATGCACTAATTTTTCAAAATTATAAGCCTTGTTCTAAGAATTTTACCCTTTTTATAGCTAATGGTTCTCTATCAAGGGTGGCGGGTACAGGTTTTGTTTTTATTTCTAAAGACCTAACCATTGAGTATGTCCATTTAGTTCCAAACATGGGCTGCAATTTATTATCTATTAGCAAACTCACTCATGGAAATAATTGTTTTACTAAATTTTTCCCCAACCATTGTGTTTTTGGGGATTTGGATTCGAGGAAGATGATTGGCAATGCTGAGATGTGTTCGGGACTCTATATTTTCAAAGTTACAGATTATCTCGAAAGATAACCTCAAACAATAGTTTGTGGAAACATATTTCTGTTTATTTTTCGTTCTAATAAAGATAGTGATGCCATGTTGTGGTACTTTCATCGAGGCCATCCTTGTTTCTTGTATCTCAAAAAATTCTTTCCATCATTATTGAATAAAAATCTTTATGTTTTTCAGTGTGAAATTTGTCAATTACTCAAGCATGGTTATAATTCCCATCCAATTCAACCACACAAATCATCTCACCCCTTCTACATGATATATAGTGATGTTTGGGAACTATCTATAATAAAGAACATGAAAAGAACTAAATGGTTTGTGTCTTTTGTTGATGATCATACTATAATTTCGGGGATATTCTTGATGAAAGAAAAATCAGAAGTGGTTCAAATTTTAAAAAAATTTAATAACAAAATCCAGACCCAATTCCATGCCAAAATGCAAATGCTGAAAATTTGCAATGCTAAACATTATTTCAATTCTCTCCCAAGGGAATTATTATTAATAGAGGGTATAGTTCATCAAAGTTATTTCATTGATACCCCTCAACAAAATGGGATAGCTGAGAGGAAGAATAAACACGTGTGAGAAGTTTCATGGGCCCTTCTGCTTTCCACCAATGTTTCGAAGTTTTGGGGGGTGAAGTTGTTCTTACTGAAACCTATCGTATCAATAGAATGCCTTCCCACGTCTTTAATTTTAAAGCATCGTGTCAAGTCTTTCTCGAATCATAACCTAGGACTCCGATCATCTCCTCCATACCACCCAAAGTTTTTTGTTGTTTAGCCTTTGTTCAGAATCCTCAACAGTACCAAAGTAAGCTTGATCCAAGGGCTACTAAGTGTATTTTCCTAGGATACTCTCCAAACTAAAAGGGCTAAAAGTGTTACTATCCTGTCACAAAAAAAATTCTCCAATTCCATGAATGTGACATTCTTTGAAAATCGGGCCTATTACTCCAAAACCCATATTTAGGGTGAGAATAGAATCTAGGAATACCAGTTTTTGGAAACAGAAAGGGAAATAGAAATCATAACCGAACCTCAAACACTTGAGTCGCTCAACTCAAACCCTTTCTCTCTTGCCTCAAGTCTTCCCCTCCCAATCGAAACCACCACTGAACCCTTATGATGAGTTGAGTACTCCTCCTCGCCCAATCCCGTATCAGACAGTCGATAACAATGAGTTCATTGTCTATTAATGAAAAAAAACAACGAACACATCCTGGGCTAGTTCATGAAGATAAACCGAATTCAAGTCCAAAAGAGACTACCTCGGATAACATACATTCCAATCATAATGAGTCAGATATGATTTTCCAATTGCCAAAAGGAAAGGAGTGAGATCCTACACAAATCATTTGATTTATAACTTCATCTTCTCTAAGAGTTTGTCATCGGGTTATTGGGCATTTGTTGCCAGTCTCACTGGTATTCGAATTCCCAATAATATCCAGGAAGCCTTACAAGTAACAGAATGGAAGGTAACCATTGATGAATAGATTCATGTTTTAGAAAAGAATGGGGCACGAAAGCTCGCTGAACTTCCAAAAGGAAAAAATCCAGTCGGGTGTACGTTGATTTTCACAGTCAAGTACAAAGCAAATGGGTGTGTAGACAGGTTCAAAGCACGACTAGTTGCTAAGGGATTTACTAAGTCATACGAAATTGACTACCAAGAAACTTTTTCCCTAGTTGCCTAGTTAAATACAATGGATGTTCTGTTGTCATTACTAGTTAACTGAGATTGGTCCCTCCATTAGCTGGACGTCAAGAATGCATTTCTCAATGGTGACTTATAAGAAGTGTGCATTGAAATTCAATATGGCATCAAACAAACATTAATAAAGTCTACAAACTCATAAAATACTTATATGGCTTCAAGCAGTTCCCAAAATCTTGGTTTGATGATTATACTAAGGTTGTAAAGAGGTTAAGTTTCTCCTAAAACTCTATTTGTAAAACACTCACTTGAAGGAAAAATTACCACTATCATCGTGTATGTGGATGCCATAATCATGACAAGAGACCATGAAGAGGAAAGAGGCAACCTTAAAAGCTTTCTTACCCGTGAGTTCGAAATCAAAGACATGGTGAATCTCAAATAAATTCTTGGGATGGAAATTTCTAAATAAAAATGGGTATAGTAGTCTCCCAATGAAAGTATGTTCTAAACTTACTAAAGGAAACTAGGATGCTTGGTTGTAGACCTGCAGACACACCTATGGATTACACTACGAAATTGGGAACTGTGGAAGGAAGTGCTCTGATGGATAAAGGGAGATATTAAAGACTTGTGGGGAAAATTATCTCTCTCTCATACATAAGACTAGACATTGATTTCTCAGTCAACGTTGTTAGCCAATTCATAAACAATCCGACTAAAGAGCATATGGAATCTACTTCAAAAGAATTTAGAAGAGAAACATTGAGATTTTTTCAGATGCAAACTAGGCCTGCTCTATTACTGATCGAAGGTCAACCTCGGGATATTGCACATATGTTTAGGCGATATTGGTTAATTGGTGAAGCAAGAAACTGTCCGTTGTGGCTCAGAACAGTGCAAAAGCAGAATTTAGAGATATGGAACATGGAATCTTTGAAGGAATATGGTTAAAGAGACTTCTAAATGAGATAAAAATTCCTATAGAAGATTTTATGAAGATGTTTTGAGACAACTAAGCTTCCATAAGTATTGCTAAGAACTTGGATCATCGTGATCGGACGAATCATGTTAAAATATATCTTCATTTTATTAAGGAAAAGATAAATGAATGGGCAATTTCATTGGTGCATAATCCAACAACACTCAACCAACAGACATCTTGACTAAGACTTTTTCAAGAACCAGCTTTGAAGATTTTGAGATCAAAGGTGGGTATGATAAACATTTACAAGCCAACTTGAAGGGGAATGTGGAAATTTAGTCTTAATTAGGAGATTAAAATTCATTTATAGCTGTGACATATGCTTGTTGTTAGTTTTATTTCTCCTATTTTAATGGAATTTGGGTAGGTTGTTACCTAATCCTTATTTTATTTTTCATTCTCTAATTTTATTAGAGTTATTCTCCAATAAAAATCAAGGATTATTCTCCTATTTTAATGGAATTTGGGTAGCCTCTGCCATAGTATTATAAATGAGTTTTTTCTCCTCCTAAATTGTTCAATAACTCAATTTTCTCCCACTTCTAAAATATTTTCCAAATTGAAACCTAAGGGAACTAACTAAGATTCTCATCAAATTATCAACCTTTAAAAAAAATAATATATTGTTATTAAACATAACCCCTAAATAATTCATAGACCAAAATACCCCATATATTATATATCTATCATACAACCTGATATGCCCATATATACCCTCGGCCAGGCCGAGAGTGTCCTCCACCCAGACGAGGGCTCAGGTCTAGGCCGACCCATCATCATGGCCCAGACGACCCTCCAAGGGGCCGACCCCTCATCATGGACTGGACGAACCTATGAGGGTAAGACCCCTCATCATATCCCAGATGACCCTCCGAGGGGACTACTCCTCATCATGGCCCAGACGACCCTCCAAGGGGCCGACACCCTCATCATGGCCCAGACGATCCTCCAAGGGGCCGACCCCTCATCATGCCCTGGAAGTACGATAGTACGAGGCCCAAACTAGGCCAGGATCACTTCCAGCAGGAACTGTGCCCTTGGCATCACATCAAAGGGAGAGGATGACATCGTCACAGTGCGTGATCTGGGAGATGCGTGGAATAGTATGCGTGGGACTCCTATGGAACGTGGATAAGACCGTTATAACACTATCACCCCCTCATGTTAGGGAATATTATATCATTAATCATAGGTGGCACCTCCAGGTGTTAGTAGGGGATTGTCTAGATCATAACTCACATGCACCATGCATGCTTGGGGGTACACTACTCCCCCCAAGACCTATATATACTTGTCACCTACAATCCTGCAAAAGGATCGATAATTGTAACCATAGCTAAAACTCTGCTTGTACACACAGTAGAGAGAGAGAGAGAGTGAGTTTATGTGCATTGTATCCAAGGCTATTAGTTCCCATACTTAGTGGATCACAAACTCACACTGGATGTAGGCCTAATTGGCTGAGCCACTATACATCATTGTCTTATTCCTCTTATGCTCATCCCCTTTTATACACTTACACACATATAGATCTCTATGGCTGCCATTGTTATTACTGTTTGAGCTCATCATCACTTATCTGGTGGTGCTGAATCTTAGCATCATCACACCCCCAAAATATCTCAATCGTTCCCATCAACATCAGAGGACTGTTAGGGCTAAATTTGATTGCAGTGACTAGGTTTTTGAAGGACAGAGAAAGACGACGTGGCGACGAATGTTGATGAAAAGTAAATACTTGTTTTCATTGATGAAGAGGATGAATAGGCCATGAGGTGAGGCGACAATTTTGACGATGAATTATGAGGAAATTGATGGGTTCAACTAAATGTAATAGAATGGGGAAGAAATTTGAGAATAAAAAAAGGGACATAACCAAATAGTCCCTCGAATTTTTTTTAATACACGTTTAGTCCAAGCCTTTTTATTCTGTATCAAACAGTCCTTCACCATGCCAAAAAGGCTTTATCATGTCGCCACCTTTAAAGGTAAGAGAATAAAGGATTTTTTGGTACAAAATAAAAGACTTGGACTAAGTGTGTATTAAAAAATATTTCAGGGACTTTTTGGTATTTGATCCATAAAAAAAATTAGAAAAAATTGAAAAAAATTCAAATTAATAGTTTGTGGTTGAATGTTTATTTTTGTATTCATATTTATATATTTTGACTTAGGATTTGTAATTTGGGGAAGAGGGTGCGTCTTTGGTAGCTAGGTTGGATTTTAAAGTCATTTGTGTTTTGGTCGGATATGTTCTTGAGGATTATATATCATTAGACATTATGAGTTTTCTAATGTTGCTATTTGTATATTGAAAAATTTGAAGTGAATTTAAATGAAATAGCAGACTAGGTGAAAGCCGGATATCTCTATAATATTCTAAAATGCTATACAAGTATTTAAGATCAAGTATAGGCCACGTGTCACTGTTTTAATATCCCTTCTTATATAACTTTCTCTTTCCTCTCTATCTTTATTAAGAATATCAATCAGCTAAACCCTCCCACTTCTTTAAGCCTTATGTGCCTCTTTTTGTACATATTCTTTCATTCCTTTATGACTAAAGTACCACTATAAATCTTCCTCCACATTGTCATCTCTCAAACTCACATATTGTGAAAACCATCAAAAGCCATATTCATTCACCACTAAACCCACCAAATACGTACACAATCCGGATCATCTCACCGACTAGATAATACATAGCATAAGCTCTGATAATTTGGTTCCATAATATGACTTCTTTTTTTTGTAGTTGTGGGATTGTGTTGAATACTCGGTTAGTGAGTTTTAGTTGGTTGCATTTGAGGTAAAAAATGGCGAGTTTTTCCAATTCATTGGCAGTGATATAATTGTTAATTATTACGATGTGTTGATTGTAATACCCTGTATTTCAGCGAATTTGAAATGTATTCAATTCGAAAATTAATTAGGAGAAATACATTTTAATTAAATTATACGAGTGACGTAATTTAACGTGATTAAATAATAAATGCAATTATTAAATATTAATCGAGAGATGGATACTGATTAATATTATGAAATGAAATTTACCAAGTGTGAATAGTAAATAATTGATGATTATTTATTTACGTCATAGCGAGTGATATTGGCGTATTTGATTTTATATCAATCGGGAGTCGCGTGTAGACTAAATTAGGATTGAGATAGGAAATATATTTGGACTGACTCGGATGATGATTTTGAGGTCATGGATGGTTTCGAAAGGGTCGAAATAATTTAAATAGTATACCGGGGGTATAGTTTGGGTTCCGGGTCAATTTTAAACCAAATCAGCACCTGTTAAGGACATTGTAGTCATGTGGCAAAAGGAGATTTAGAGACCAACGAAATTTACAACCTTATATCAGATGTCGAGAGGCATAAGCTAGGGTTATAAACAAAAAAAAACTAAGGGAGGCCATTAAAGAAGGAGGAAAGACCATTCTCAAAGCCTAAGGAGGTGTTCTTGAAGAATAGGACCTTGTTCTTGCATCCAAATCATCTAAGGAGTGAAGATTGGAAAGGAAGAACAACAATCCATCATCACCACCACAAAATCATATCACACCTGTTAAGGAAAGTGTCTATTTCAAATCGGTATGAAGTTATAATACCCACGCACTACACCAAAAATAACAATTTGGCACACCTTGATATTAAAAATTTGGCACACTTTAAAACTGTGCCAAATTCTGGCACGGTTTAATGATAATTTGGTAAACTTTAAAACAGTGCCAAATTTTGGCACTGTTTAAAAATGTGCCAAAATTGACCACACTTAATAATAGCCTATATAAAATACTAAACTTACTTTTGGTCTCCCTCTCCTTCCTCTCTCTCATTTTCATAGGTCCCGCTCTCTCACACAGGTCGGCCCCCTCTCTCTCTCGCTATCATTTTCATATGATTCTTTGGATTTTTACATACTCCTATTAACACGATTCTCTGAATTTTCTTTAGATCACAATATTTTTTTCTACACTATTAAACATCATATCAGATCGAGAGTTAAATAGATCGGTTGCCGGAGATTTAGCAAGACTGATTTACCTCTTTTGGCTGGACTAACATCAAACGTTCATACCAGTTCTTGAAGATTTGTTCTTGTTCGCTAATACCAGTTCTTGAGAACATTTTTTTTTTGCACTGATTGGTTCGGCATACACACGGAATTGATCTCGTATAAAACTAGTTGCTACGATCTTGTTAAGCGGAGACAAATGGATGCTCGGTAAGGAAGTGTATGTTTGCTTTTGCAGTTTAGTATGAAGTTTTAGTTTTGAAATTTATTAGATCTATGAATTGAATTTTTTAGATGATAAGTGTGTGCGTGTGTGTGTGTTGTGATTAAAAATACGTGTGTGTGTATGTTAGACTTGTGATTATGAAATTTAGGGAAAAACGTGTGTGTGTGTGTGTGTGACTTGTGATTACAGATTTTAGGGATGAACATGTGTGTGTGTGTGTGTCAGTTGTGATTATGTGAGTGAGAGTGAGATTTTTATCACAAAAGTTAAGCATTTGTTTGCCTAGTGTGCTTGTCACTTGTGCTTCCAATGTTAAGAGGAAATATTTAAGCATCAGATACATTTGTTATTCATAGGGACAACATGAAGCTTGTGATTAAAAATTTGAGGCAACCGGAATAACCTCATCCCCTCTTTCTACCAAATGTGGTCCGAACTCCCATCTCTATCCAGAAGCCATACCACTAAGCGCTTGTACTACACTCAGTCCTTGTGCAACCAATAATGAGCTTAAACTCAGTCCTTGATGTTCAAATTGTAACCCTAAGGCTATCAGGTATTATATTGAATCTCCCCTACTGGACATATCCTTAATCCTCATGCATACCAATAATAATCCAACAAATGAATGTAACAACCGAAATACCATTCAATTTGATTATCATTATTCTAATCAATTAAATCCCAATCAAATTAATTCAAATCTTATCTAGGGCTTACTGATCTTCTCTAAGTCGCATAATATCCAATTAATAATCACCAAAGATCTATAAAAGGTTTGGGATAAGATCAAGCATTAAAAAGAAACAACTTCACAAATTCTGGGGAGGTCGATCGATCGAGTGTGTGCTTGAATTAGGGATAAGAAGTTGTCGTGCATGTACTTGGGCATGTGCGTGATTACAAAATGTGAAAAAGTGTGCATGTTTCTGTGTGTGAGGGCATTTGTGATGATAAAATGTAGGGATAAATATTTGTCGTGCATGAGCATGTATGATCTTGTGTATAAAACAAGATCACGAATTTTTTTTTCCGGCTCAATCTTCAATCTGGGTAATCTATACCAGTTCTTGAAGTTTTTCTTCTACTTCAAAAATATATGTTGTTAATATATATATATATATATATATATATATATATATATATATATATATATATATATATGTACTTATTCAGCTTGTTGATTTGATATATACTAGTTAAAATATGATTTTGGTACCATTGTCACGCAGTTCTAATATTGTTTTTTGCTCAGATCTTATACGGAACAGTCTATTCTGATATTGTAGTTTCTTTTGATTCCATTCCCTCTTGTTAATTTACTGATAGAACCGAACTAGATATGCCACAAACATTTCCACTCTCATTCTCTCTTAGTAATCACAATCGGTGCGTGTTCTGCCCAATTCTTTAGCTAAACCCTAAGTACTCTTTTATACCTCAAACCTATGTTTAATACGTCTCTCTCTCTCTCTCTCTCTCTATATATATATATATATATATATATATATATATATATATATATATATATATATATATATATATATATATATATATGTACATTTTAAGTTATCTGCTTTAATTTATGTTGTTTATGTGTAAAATCTTCATTTAAATGTGTGAATGTGTATAGATATATACATATATAGTTTTAATCTCTGTGCATGTGTGTGTATGTATGATAATCTTTGTGCAAAATTTATCCTCTTTTATGGCTCATTAACTCGAGTTTAATGTATATATATATGTACATTTTCAGTTATCTTCTTTAGCACTTTATATCGTATTCTTTAACATTTTATAGACAACCTGCATACAACGATTGGTATTCAACACTTTATATTGTCTTCTTCACATTATTTCCTGTAATTTTCCTTGGAGTATTTGATCAGGACTTATCCGCACAACTTTGTCTCAAGGTCGATTTTGAGAAGAACTCTCCCCTTTCTCATTTCCAAATCAATAAAAGTGTTCACCATAACATGAAAAGTAAATTCTTCGTGTAGTGTTGGTTGCTAACTGACACCTTGTGCTATATATATATATATATATATATATATATATATATACACGTGTTACTGTTATTTCAGTCTTACTTTAATATTTACTATATATGTGATTGTAGGAAGTTAGTACTCCATCCAAAAGGAAGAAAGAATAAAAATGGTAGAGAACACATTTCTGTCTACTTGGCTATGGCGGAGGTAAACTCACTCCCACTCGGTTGGGAGGTCTATGCTATTTTTCGTTTTTTACTACTTGATCAGAACAAAGCCAATTACTTGACACTTGAAGATATTATCTTCATAACTAGGATTTTATACTTATATTGAGGACTAGATATATTGCACTTATGTCTCGAATTAATCTCCAACTCTTATAACAATTCACCTTTTACCACATTCAGAACAAAAAAACAGCGAGCGTATTTAACGGTTTTGGTATCGCCAAAACTAAGGAATGGTTTTATACTAAGATAAACCATTTTAAGAAATCAATAGGATGGTTAAACTATTAATCTATTACCATTTTATTCTACTTTGTCTTAGGAAAAGTTAGGTAGGAAAGTTTATGTAGGAAATTATTAATCTATCCTATATTATTCTGATTAATTATTCGAAGGTCAAATTTTATGTAGGAAAGTTTTAAATTTACCCTCAAGGTTTACATAGCTCTATTATTGACATTCAATTGACCGCGTAGTCATAGGTCACCTGGTTTGAGAATATGACGATACTTTGAAATATCTAGATTAGGTTTAAAAACAAGTCGTTTGAGGGTGAAAACTCAAACCATCGCCCAAACGATCCCGTAAGAGGCACGAAGACCTCGCACGGGACCAATGTAGCTCGTAGGAATGGTCGCGTAGTCGTGGGTCTCCCAGTTTGAGAATATGACAATAATTTGAAAATATGTAGATTAGGCTTAAAAATAAGTCATTAAAGAGTGAAAAGTCAAACCAGCCCCCAAATGGCCTCGTAAGAGCACGAACACCTCACACGGGACTAATCTAACTTGTAGGGATGACCGAGTAGTCGCAGATCTCCCGATTTGAGAATATGATGATAATTTGACAATATTGAGATTAAGATTAAAAACAAGTCGTTAAATAGTAAAAATCTAAACCAACCCCCAACGGCCCCATAAGAGGCACGAACACCTCGCACGGGACCGATGTAACTTGTAGGAACTAACCGCATAATCGCGGATATCCCGGATTGAGAATAAGATGATAAATTGAAAATATCTAGATTGGGCTTAAAAATAAGTCTTTTTAGGGTGAAAACCAAAACCAACCCCCAAACGGCCCCATAAGAGGAACGGACACCTCGCACGGGACCAATGTAACTTGTAGAAACTGAAATGGTAGTCACGGGTCTCCCGATTTGATAATATGACTATAATTTGAAAATATATAGATTAGGCTTAAAAACAAACCGCTTTGAGGGTGAAAACACAAACCAGCCCCACAAACGGCCCCATAAGAGGCACGGACACCTCGCACGTGACCAATGTAACTTGTAGAAACTGAACGTATAGTCGTGGGTCTCCCATTTTTAGAATATGACGATAATTTTTAAAAATAACTAGATTAGTCTTAAAAATAATCCGTTTAAGGATGAAAACCCAAACGGCCCCATAAAAGGCACGAACACCTCGCACTGGACCAATGTAACATGTAGGAACTGACTGGGTAGTCGTGGGTCTCCCGGTTTGAGAATATGACGATAATTTAAAAATATATAGATTAGGCTTAAAAACAAGCCGTTAAAGGGTGAAACTCAAACCAGCCCCCAAACGGTCACGTAAGAGGTACGAACAACTCACACGGTATCAATGTAACTTGTAGGAATTGACCGCATAGTCAAGAGTCTCCTTATTTGAGAACAGTCGATAATTCGAAAATATCTAGATTAGGCTTAAAAATAAGCCTTTTGAAGGTGAAATCCAAAACTATCCCCCAAACAGTCCCGTAAAAGGCATGAACTCCTCGCAAGGGACCAATGTAGCTTGTAGGAACTGATCGCGTAGTCGCGGGTCTCTCGATTGGAGAATATGATGATAATTTAAAAATATCTAGATTAGGCTTAAAAATAAGTCGTTTGAGGGTGAAAACCTAAACCAACCTCCAAACGGCCCTGTAAGAGGCACAAACACCTCGTACGGGACCAATATAACTTGTAGGAATTGACCGCCTAGTCATGGGTCTCCCGGCTTGAGAATATAACGATAATTTGAAAATATCTAGATTAGGTTTAAAAACAAGCCTTTTGAGGGTGAAAACCCAAACCAGTCCCCAAACGACCCCGTAAGAGGCACGAACACCTCGCACGGGACCAATGTAACTCGTAGGAACGGACCGCGTAGTCGCGGGTCTTCCAGTTTGAGAATATGACAATAATTTGAAAATATCAAGATTAGGCTTAAAAACAACTTGTTAAAGGGCGAAAAGCCAAACCAGCCCCCACACAGCCCTGTAAGAGGCACGAACACCTCACATGGGACAAATGTAACTTGTAGGAACTGACCGCATAGTTGTGGGTATCCCACTTTGAGAATATGATGATAATTTGACAATATTGAGATTAGGATTAAAAACAAGTCGTTAAATGGTGAAAAGCCTAACCAATCCCCAAACGGCCCCGTAAGAGGCACGAACACCTCATAGAGGACCATTGTAACTAGTATGAACTGACCGCGTAGTCGTGGGTCTACGAATTTGAGAATATAATGATAATTTGAAAAAATCTAGATTAGGCTTAAAAATAAGCCGTCAAAGGGTGAAAACCCAAACCAACCCCCAAACGGTCCCATAAGAGATTGGAACACCTCGCACGGGACCAATGTAACTTGTAGGAATTGGCCACGTAGTCGAGGGTCTCCCGGTTTGAGAATTGATGATAATTTGAAAATATCTAGATTAGGCTTAAAAATAAGTCATCAAAGGGTGAAAACGCAAACCAGCCCCCAAATGGTCCCATGAGGGGCACGAACACCTCGCACGGGCCCAATGTAACTTGTAAGAACTAACCACATAGTCGGGGGTCTCCCGATTTGAGAATATGAAGATAATTTGAAAATATCTAGAGTAGGCTTAAAAATAAGCCATTTGAGGGTGAAAACCCAAACCATCCCCCAAACGGCCCCTAAGAGGCACGAACACCTCGCACGGGACCAATGTAGCTTGTAAGAACTGACCACCTAATCGCAGGTCTCCCAGTTTGAGAATATGATGATAATTTGAAAATATCTCGAGTAAGCTTAAAAACAAGCCGCTTGAGGGTAAAAACCCAAACGGCCCCGTAAGAGGCAAGAACACCTCGCACAGGACCAATGTAACTTATAGGAACTTGTTGCGTAGTCCCGGATCTCTCGGTTTGAGAATATGACGATAATTTAACAATATCTAGGTTAGGATTAAAAACAATTCATTAAAGTGTGAAAACCCAAACTAGCCTCCAAACGGCCCCGTAAGAGGCACGAACACCTCGCATGGGAGGAACTGACCGCGTAGTCGCGGGTCTCCCGGTTTGATAATATGATGATAGATTGAAAATATCTAGATTTGGCTTAAAAAATAGTTGTTTGAGGGTGAAAACTCAAACGGACCCATAAGTGGCACGAAAACCT
Organism: Sambucus nigra; assembly: GCA_949130495.1. Classification (NCBI taxonomy): domain Eukaryota; kingdom Viridiplantae; phylum Streptophyta; class Magnoliopsida; order Dipsacales; family Adoxaceae; genus Sambucus; species Sambucus nigra. The sequence continues at coordinate 211,784,624 of OX422214.1, read as the reverse complement.
CACACGGGACCAATGTAACTTGTAGGAATTAATCACGTAGTCATGGGTCTCCCGGTTTGAGAGTATGACGATAATTTGAAAATATCTAGATTAGGCTTAAAAACAAGCAATTTGAGGGTGAAAACTCTAACCAATCCCTAAACGGTCCCGTAAGAGGTGCGAACACCTCGCACGAGACCAATGTCACTTGTAGGAACTGAATGTGTAGTCACAAGAATTTCGATTGATGAATAGAATAATAATTTTAATTTGTATATGCAAATTTTCAGCTTGAATAAGTTTTGTTTCTTAAAATTGCTCGGTTAGTAATATAATCTCCTTTTGTATCTTATTTATTTGTCAGATAATATTTTGTCATTAGATTTTATCCGCGTGGAACACATGAAGTCAATGGTCTACAACAAGGGGATTATTTACTTAATGTCGGTAATATTCAGGATTCTATTTTTTTTATGTTATGGCCATCTAGGATTTTGTAGTTCTATTGTTAGATTTTATGGTCGTGCGGGCTTTTATAATTTTATTATTGTATTTTATGGTCGTGCGGGCTTTACATTACGCATGTATTATATTAGCAGGTTATAGAATGTCCAGAAAATAAAGGAAACTCTACCCAATTTTTTTTGTTTGTGAACTATTATTACTTGTAATATTTTCAAGTTTGTATATACATTAGTTTATTAACAACTTTCGAGATTCGCAATTTGTGAATTTTCTTGTTTTAAAATAATTAATTTTTTTTATCCAAAAAATTTGGCACAATTCAAAATCGTGCCAAAAGTGTATCAATTTTTGGCACGATTTTTAACTGTACCAAAAGAGAATCAAAACGTACTCAATCTGGAACAGTTATAAAGTGTGCCAAAAATAATAAATGTGGCAAAGTTTTAAAGTGTGCCAGAAGTGTTCCTGTTTGGTCAAATCTAACACACTTTTGAGTTGTACGAGAAAAACTGGCTATTTTGAAACACCTGATTCTGACACAGCTCAAAACTGTGCCAGATTTGATCTGGCATAGTTTTAAACCGTACCAGATTGTTGTTTTTGGTATAGTGATGTGACTACGGTTTAATTATATTGATTATTTTGATGATTCTTAGAAGAAAAGATTGATTTAAATGCATGTTTGGGTAGGATTTGCATGTAAAAAGATTTTATATTTGTAGAGGATAATAAATTATAGATTATGTGTTATTGTCGAGGAACTAAATTTAGGATTTGATGAATGATATAGGAAAAATACGAAAACCTAGTATTCTTGAGGATTAGAGATTAAATCCATTCTTGAATATTATTCATAACATTTTGATGCAAAAATTACGTCAGAAACTATCCTAATACATGTGAGAAGGATTTGGGACAATTGGTTTGGAGTTTGGTGGAGAAACATGGAAGTTAGAGGTGTATTAATGGTGAAAAATGCATATGCGAATCGAAGATCACGTGGTTCAGAGGTGGGAACTGATTCGGTTCAGAAGGGCAAACCGGTTTGGTTCCTTAAAAAATGTAAATTCTCCCTTTTTGCCTAGAACTCCTAAATTGTTGTCTGGAAAACTTTTGGGAGATTGTTAGAATATAATGAGGGATCTTTATATTGTAGTAAGCCATGATAGAGTTATGGGAGTTTAGTAACATTGGGAGAATTAAGACGATGATTAAACGGGATTTAACGATAAAGTAATTAATTCGCGGGAATGAGAATGTAATTACGAAAATGCGTGAGTGAACTGATGGCATAAACCAGTATGATAACGAAGACTTAGATAATGAATTCATAAAAGGTTAACTAGCTCTCTTAGAATAAGGAATTGATTTAGGGCGAAAAGTAGCGCGTAGTTATCACGCCAATCGTTGTTTTCTGTTCACCACCTTAATATAAAAACATCAACTTATGACTACACTAAAAAAAGGAGTATAGCAACCAAGCCTGGGTATCAAAAATCCACAGAGACGAGTTGATAGAATATTAATTGATTTAATACTTCTAAAATAAACGGTGTAAAAGGGTAATCCTAACAAAAAGTAAAAGATAATAAAGAGAAAATATTATTCTAGGCGAGTGTATTTAAACTATCATTAACAAAGCGAATAAAAATCATAGGTTACGCTGGATATCCCTCGCCTCAAGTTAATTGGTATAAATGGTTACATGGGCTCACGAGTTATTAAGATTGCGTCTTGTTTGGACATTTAATTAAATAAAGAGCTATCATACCCCTAAATTCGCATAAAAGTCTAATAAGATTTTGGCATCAACAAATACCCCAAAAATTACGCACGCAAGGTCGTAAATATAGAGCATACATAATATACCCCGTTAAATATCCTAGGCGTAATAACTAGGACAACTCAATCGAAATAAACACGTTAAACTCCATCACTATAGCAAACCAACCAAACAACCATAGGTGAGTTCAATCCAACACAACCAAGATTGAACTAGCCATTAAACATGGTAAACAATATAAATTAAACTAACTAATTAATTAAGCAACATAAATTAGATTAACACTACAAATTAAAATAGGCTTGAAATAATAAATAAATCATGAAAAACTTGATTACAATGCTTAAAGTAAAGAAGGAAGACACTGAATAGTAACAAGAAAACTTACATTAATGGTGGAACAAAACCAAGAAGACAAATGGAGGAGGGTGATCTACACAACAAAACCCCCAAATATTACTCTAATCCGAACCTAAACTGAGAGAGAGAGAGAGAGAGAGAGAGAGAGAGAGAGAGATAGGAAAACTAGAGATAGTATGTCGTCCCAACAAAATAAGCCAAGTGGGATATTTAAACTAAGTGGGAAAAGAGAAATAAAAGAAAAAGGCAAAGAAAAGAAATGGGGATAAGTTCTCTTTTTAAGGAACAAAAGAAAAATAAAAATAAAATAGAAAAGGAAATAGGGGAGAGCGGTAGGAAAACACACTCCCAATTGCATAGGATCGGTCGACTGCGGCTTGGGCCAGTCGACCCCGTGAACAGGGGAAGGGCACACTACCAAGGCTCAAAGGAAAAATGGGATTTACCAGTCGACCGATCCTGATGCAATTCGCACACCACTTCTCAAAATCGAGATCTTCCATGGCCTTGTGATTTGGATCAGCTACGAATATTCTGGGACCAATAATTGTGTATAAAACGATACCTAAATGATTCTTGGCAGCCAAAACCGAAACCTCCAACAATGGACCAAAGCACGTAAATGGAGATGGTAAAACACCCACCATTGATGACCTTTCATGGTGTAAAGTCAAGACCCATTTCATGAAATTGACCAAAGGCCAACGACCCATATACGTGTGTGGTCAGAAATCATGCTCCAATTTCAGATCCAAGTGTTCAATTTCAGTGTGGCCAAAACTCGAGCCAAAATCTAAAATCTCCATTTACAGAATGAAGTTTACAGCAAAAGTGAGAGAGAAAAGGACATGGAGGAAATTAAACAAATTGTTAATATATTAATAGAATATTAAATTAAATAGCTTATAATTCTTCTCCGATTAAAAATCCGTATTTTCTTTGTTCGAACTCTGATTCGAGCACCGTTTGCAGTCATGTGAAGCTTGACTAGAGAGCTACAACTTCTATGAATTCTTGGGGGGGGGGGGGTGAATTCCAAAGTTTGAATTATCGAAATGCCCCTGAACGTGCGAACTTTGATGAAACTTTACCAAAATGCATCCAAACTCCACACAGCACTTTATTATCTATAAACACTTAATAATACCTCAAAAAATATGTTAGCATATAAAACGGAGGCTGTTTGATTAACATGAAAAAATATAGATAATAATATACCCAAGGGGGCTAAAATGCATAAGTTCGAGGGTAATAAAATCCATGATTCGATATGAATCATACCCCCTAACTTACACATTGCTAGTACCTAGTAATGAAATTCAACGCAAGAAGAAAAATAAGAAAATCACAAAGCCAAAGATATATACAAAATCGATAAAAGGGACAAGGCCACTTTCGCGGGCGAACGATTGCATTTAGCGTATGCAATAGGTCGTTAAACCCCTAGGTTATCCTAGTGGACGGATGTCGTCTCGTGAGAATTTTCAGGGATGAAACCCAAAAACATCATATGGTTTCGTCAAAATAATGCCCAATCACATGCGACACTCCCAACAATAGCGAAAAAAGATTGCATACACATTATTAACAAAGTGAACTAATTCACACAACAGTTCGTAATATTAACATTATAAAATGAACTTCGTTGAATTGAAATCTTAAAATGTGGGAGGGGAGCGATCACATGAAAAGTATGATTTGGCAAAAACTTAAATAAATTGGATAATAAACATTAAATCATGCATGTAAGTCAATCCTCACCGAGCATTACACTCAACAAATGAAATCACTATGAATGAGGAGGTAATACATGGGACATGTAGGCATAAGGAGTAAATATAAATGGAAACTAGGCCGCGCACATGTCACAAATGAAGAACGCTATATAGAAAATAAAAACTTATAATCTCAATAAAAAAATACCGCTCATTAAAGGAGGCAAAATTTATTTTCACAAATTATCAAAACTATTTCAATTTCTAAATTAAATTCATCCTAGGATCACATAGGACTTTATAGGGCTGTAATGTAGGTTTGGGGTTAAGGGTATGAAATGAAAGAATGTATGTACATATTCAAAGTGTTTGGAGATGAAAACTCGGGATATTGGAAAATTGCGGGCAATTTCAAAATTAGAAAATGATTCCCATACAAGAATTAAATATGACTATCGTGAGAGTAATCAAAGTTTATTGAACACTATACACAACATATACAAACTTCTCTTTCTTTTATTTTCTTCTTTTGTAAGGACATAATTGTATAAATGTCCGGGGTTGAATCTAGGAATTTTTTGTTTTCTCCTAGATCACAGTTTGTATGTCTGATACCGCTACATTCGTCATGTCAACACGATCAACCTCGACGGCCTTTATCCGAATTCAATGCATCCATTATCTTCACGTGCATCATGCTACTTGCGACGTGCTACTCAGCTCATTCCCACTACTCCACTACACTTTATCGGTAAAATGGTTTATTAGAGCTTTAATATTTGCATAAATATTTGGGAAATTTTTTTGAAATTTATTTTTGAAGTCTGGATTAATTTTTTATGAAAAGAAGAATTTTTTTTAGTGTAGAAGCGAAGTGCCTTGAACGACGAGCTCGCTCAAACGACTTTGAATGTCGTTCGCGCGAGATAGGCATGTCGCGCGATCTCGTTCGAACGACTTATGTCCTTCGTTCGAGCGACATGGCTATCTCGTTCGAACAATCCACCGCCTCGATTTTTGTATAAATACCTGATCTCCTTCTACACGATTTTCAAGTCTTTCTGCAATCTTAGAATTTTGCGAAAACAGTCCAGAATAAGACTTCATCTTTTTAAGGTTTTCGAAACCTGTTTGATTCAAAAAACCATTCCCATATCTGTGTGTGAATCTTTAAACCATCAAGAGGATCATTTACTCATCTGGAGTAATTTGTGAGGAAGTCGTTATCTTCTTCATTGTTGCCCTACTGAAAAGGATAGTTCCAGCCGACGACATCAGAACCGACACCCGAGGGTATTTCCATGTCACATATTTTCATTGTAATCCGTGTAAGTCGTTCTCTTACAAAATTATAGTGAAAACAAAAGGTTTTGCCCCTTTGGGGGATTTTTCCTCATTTGTGTGTGTTTGAATGTTCTTTCTTGATTTTATCATCATCAATCACACCTAGATGCATGTTTAGGACTTAATTGATAAAAACTAAGTCTAATTAAATAACTTCCTTATTTGAACGCAAGCGCACTCTTCTCAAATTGGTATCAGAGCCAGTTACACAATTTTACCATGTAATTTTTTGCAAATTTTTTTTCAGATATCAAGTTTCTAAAAAATTGATTTTTGAAAATGAGTGTGTTCATAATGGAGAAGTTATATAATAAAATGCGAGTTTTTACGGGACAAACTATGCATATTAGAAAGCCCGCATGAGATCTACATTAAAAGCCATTGATGAACGTGTCTGGATTTTGGTTGAAAGAGAGTGGACACCTCCCTCCGTCACTCTTGAAAATGTGACCAATTTAAAACCTGTTACTACATGGACTGAAGAAGAATTTAAATGGTCATCCTTTAATTCTAAGGGTTTAAGTGCTATTTCTGGGTCTCTCACACCTGATGAGTTCAAACGCATAATGACGTGCACCACGTCAAAAGAGGCACATTATTTTATTACTGGGAGACCCATAAATAGCAAACGTATGAAATTGATATGTTTCCTAAATCTGTCAAGTCTAAATATAAGGGAATTGCACTTGATGCCCAGGAGATAAAGAGTGAGGAGTCGGCAAGAAAGAGAGGAGAGTCATCTAGAAAATGAGAAACAGATACGTCAGATTCTGAGTGTGATTTTGACTTAGATGATTTGGCCCTCTTTGCTAAAAATTTCAAGAGAATTCTGAAATTCAAGAAAAATGGTAATTTTAAAGATAAAAAGAAGTTTGAGAAAAATAAGTTTGAAAAGAAAAATGAAAAAGATTTTAAAGATCCTCCTAAAAAGGAAAGTGAGAGATGCTTTGAGTGAGACGGTAGGGGTCATAGAGCTTTTGAGTGTGCTACCAGGCTGAACAAAGAAAAGGGCAAAGTTGTCCTTAATGCTACTCTTAGTGACGACAGTGAGGTGGAGTCAGTGGACTCTGGAGATGAGTCACCGTATGAGTGTAACTTCACCGCATTCATGGCTAGTCATGTGAGTACTTCTAGTGCTCCTCACAACGATGAGGATGATGATTCATAAGGCCACCTCGACAGTGAGATCAATGTGAGTGAGGGGAGGATGACACAAGTGAGAGCGAGAGTGATATTCAACGCGCCTACGCCGAGCATTATTCTGAGTCATTTAAAACTAAAAAGAGTAACAAAGCGTTAGTCCTTAGGATCACCTCTTTAGAGGAAGATTTAAGAAAAGAGAGAGATAGAGAGTCCTCCACCTGCACTACCTTAAGTGAGAGAGAGTTTGTCTGTGTTGAGAAAGAGAGTTTGTTTAGAGAGAGAGATAGTTGTTTTGAGAAAGAGAGAGGGGACTTGACTAAATAAGTGGATAGTCTTACGAGTGAGCTCCATTCCTCTATGGAGACTCAGAAGAAACTTGAAGCCCTTATTGCCCAGCTTACTCATGATCTGGAGAGAGAACGGGAAGTCAAGGTTCAAATCGAGGACAAATTTGGGAAGATGGGAAAGATGCTCCTCGGCCCCGCTTTAGGTTTTGGTGATAGGCAAGGAATAGGTTATGATGGTGCTTCCACGTCCCAAATTGCACCTGAACCAGTTCCTGAGTTTACTACGACTCCTTATGTACATCATCAAAAACCTCGACGGAGAGTTCGACCAAGAAAAGCAAACCAAGGTCCGCCTTTGACTGTGTTCTTTTGTACATATTGCAAAAGAAAAGGCCACCTCAGGGAGTTTTGCTATAGTATGGGTCAGACACGACGTACTACTGCTCCACCACAGCATACTGATGATTTTACCAGTCTGAGAGAGCGAGTTGAGTTTTTAGCTTCCACATCACAGAGTTTGATGGAAGAACTCCGACGGATGTCTTTGCCGTCAGTGAATACTTCTCACATTTGGCTAAAACCAACGACAACAAAGGTAAACAAAAGGTCACCACTTCTTGGGTACCTAAGAAAGATAAAAAAAACCTTTGTTGTTCATGTCGCTCTCAAAGCACATAATACCTCACAGTGGTATTTTGATAGTGGGTGCTCCAGACATATGACAGGTGATGCCTCATTTTTTACTTCTCTTGAGGATTATCAGGATGGTAGAGTCACCTTTGGAGATGGGAGAAAGTATAGCATTGTAGGACGTGGTACTGTAGAGTTACTAGGATTTTCTAAGCTAGAGAATGTTTTTTACGTCAAAGGGATGAAATCAAACCTTCTCAGCATTAGCCAGCTATGCGACGCTGACTTTGCCGTAAAGTTTGATCGAGACGCATGTAATGTCTATAATCAAGCTGGTACTTGTCTGCAACAGCGCCACAATCACTCTTATAGATCTGTATCACCAATGTCTAGGTCACGTGAACATTATAGATTTAACTTGTTTAGCTAAAAAGGACCTAGTACGTGGCTTACCATCACTTGTAAAGCCAACTTCGACGGTTTGTGGACCCTATCAGTTGGGAAAACAAATTCGTAGCCCCCATAGGAAGTTGCATTCCATTACCACCTCTCGTGTACTTGAGCTTCTTCACATGGATCTTATGGGTCCTACTCATACTAACAGTCTGGGTGGTAAGAGGTATATCCTCGTGATGGTGGATGATTTCTCCAGATACTCGATTGTAGGTTTTCTGAGGGAGAAATCCGATGCTGTGGAGTTTTTAATGACCAAGTGTTGTGTCCTGCAAAATCAACACGGAGTCACTATTAACATGATACATAGTGACAACCACACTGAATTTAAGGAAGCAAAGGTAGATGTTTACTGTGATAGCATTGGGATCAAACATGAGTTTTCAGCCATGAAGACTCCTCAGCAAAATGGGATTGTTGAGAGGAAGAATAGAACGATCCAAGAAATGGATAGATTTATGCTTCTAGGTCATAAGATTTCTAGGACATTTTGGGTAGAGGCAGTGTCTACTGCATGCCACATGGTGAATATGGTTTACCTGCGTCCACACACTCTTAAGACGCCATATGAATTGTGGACTAGCAGGAACCCAACCTTGTATATTTCCGTATTTTTAGGAGTAAATGCTACATCCTACGGGATAGAGACCCATTAGGAAAGTTTGACTCCTGAAGCTACGAGGGAATACTATTAGGATATTCATTAAATAGTAGAGTGTACCGGGTTTTTAACCTGAAGAGCTCTAAGGTTATGGAGTCAATAAACGTCACCGTGCAAGATGACGAACCTTCGGTGTTTATTTATTCTAGCCTTCAGTGTGAGGATGAGGATGTTTCTGGCAATGATTTACTTGTACCTCACCCACACTCTGTGGACCCTACTCCCGTGTTAGGGGACACACCTTCTTGGGTTCGCAAGAGTTATGAACCCTCTGCCACTGTTGGTGATCCCACTCTAGGGGTCAAGACTCATGCTCAACTCGAGAATGTTGTTAGCCATTTTTGCTACACGTCCAAAGTCGAGCCCAAGAATCACAAAGAAGCACTCAAGGATAAATACTGGATATTTGCTATGCAAGATGAGTTACTTCAGTTTAAAAAGAATAATGTCTGGGAGCTTGTCCCCCGACCTAGTGAGACTAATGTGATAGGTAGCAGATGGATTTTTAAGAATAAAATGGATGAAAATGGTACCATAATCCGAAACAAGGCTAGGTTGGTCACTCAAGGCTACACACAGATAGAAGGTGTAGACTTTGGGGAGACATTTTGCTCCTGTTGTGAGGCTTGAGTATGTCCGCTTACTACTCGCCATCGCATGCCATCTGCGCTTTAAGTTATATTAGATGGATGTCAAGAGTGCCTTCCTGAATGGCATTCTACAGGAGGAGGTTTATATGGAACAACCAAAAGGTTTTGAAGACCCGAAGCACCCGGAGCACATCTATTATCTGAGGAAAGCCTTGTATGGTTTGAAGCAAGCACCTCATGCTTGTTACGAAAGTCTTACTTCCTATCTCTTAGCCCGTGGCTTCAAGAGAGGGGGAGTTGATATGACATTATTCGTCAGGAGAGATGACGGTGCTATTTTGGTTGCGCAGGTCTATGTGAATGACATAGTCTTTGGATCCACATGCTCCCAAAATGCTCATCACTTTGAGGAGGAGATGAAAAGTGAGTTTGATATGAGCATGGTCGGTGAGCTTACTTTCTTCCTTGGTCTCCAGGTTCGTCAGCTAGAGGATGGGATGTTCATCTCCCACTCTAAGTAAGCTAGAGACTTAGTGAAGAAATTTGGGTTAGACCCCGCTAAGCATGAACTACACCTATGAGTACCACTACCAAGCTTAGTAAGTACACTTCAGGCAAAGATGTAGAGAAAACCTTGTATCGGAGTAGGATAGGTAGTCTTATATACTTGACTTCCAGTCATCCTGACATCGCCTTTATTGTTGGAGTCCGTGCACGATATCAGGCATCCCCAAAAGAGTCACACTTACTCCCTCTAAAACGTATTATCAATACATGCGTGGGACTCTCTCATATGGTATTTGGTATTACTTTGATACCAATGATCATTTGTCCGCCTATTCGAATGCCAATTGGGCCGGGGATGTAGATCGTTATAGGAGCACTTCTGGTAGGTGTTTCTATTTTAGTTCTACTTTTTTCTCCTGGTTGAGCAAGAAGCAAAACTCCATCTCTTTATCCACTATGGAGGCTGAGTACATCGCTGCCGGGAGTTGTTGAACGCAACTCTTGTGGATGAAGCACATGCCGGAGGATTATGGGATTTCACAAGACACCATGACCATCTCCTATGATAACACGAGCGTGATACATATCCCACAATCCAGTCCAGCATTCGCGCACAAAGCACATCAGGATACGTGAGCACTTTATACATCAGTTAGTTGAGGAAAATGTCATACCCCTGAGTTTCGTTCCCACCGACCGTTAGTTAGCCTATATATTCATAAAACCTTTAGATGCCCTTAGATTTGAGAGTCTTAGGAAGTCTTTGGGGATTCGCATAGTTGACTGAGGGGTTGGTCTGTGTCTAGGATAGGATGATTTTTTTCATGTTCATATCATATGCTCCATATTCCTAGTTTGTGTTATATGTATTATTGCTTTGTTGTACATATATTTATTTATTTTTTATAAAAAAAATCAAAAAGATTTTCATTTTACAAAAGTTTTTAAAAAATCCAAAAAGATTTTTGTATTTTTTTTGCACCTTTTATGGATGAGCATTGAAGATAGCCGAGTCACAATTTCATTCCATTTATTTATGTGACTGTTTGATAGAAATTTGAGACGCTACATCATTTCATTCATGTGCTTTACATTGTTTGGAGTCTTGGAGAAGTAATTAGTGATATATTCCTACATGTTTGACTCCTATCTCCTTTATTGCACACATGCACGGCTTTATTTGATTATTGTACTTGTCTATCACATATTGACTTGAGTGTTTCCATCTCAATTTTGTCTATACAACTAACCATATGCGATAAAACTTGACAAGATTGGAATGCATGTAAAAACCGTTTTGGTGAGACTGTGTGTTTATTTGAAAATGGGGCAGGGCTGCGAAAGGTTGTCTTAGCCTTTGCGATTCTAAGCCACCGTTAAAAAGAACCTAAAAAATTAAGGAATTTTATTATTCGGAGTCCAAAGAGGTTAAAAGAGCCCTAAAAAATTTAAAGGCAATAAAAAGTAATATAAGCCAAATATGGGCCATTAGGTTTCACCATCAATTCTCCAAAGTTTGAGAATTTATAACGCCTCTATTCAAAATATATATCAGAGGGAGTTTGGTTCGAGAATATAAACAAATTTTCACTTCCCTGAAACTCCTGAAAAAGAATGAAATAGTGTTGGACATTATTGGTGTGAAAATCACTTTGAGCTTTGATTTATTGATTTGATTGAGTCAATGTCTCATATAACCACCTTTTTACACCAAAGAAAGAGTTTGAGTTCATTCGTTAGGAGTATCCGATATTCATCGTGCACATATGTCATGTTTGTATGCATTGATTTTCCTATCGAATTTGATCACACCCCTACATTTACTCCATCATCGACTTGGTTGTTTTTGTGTTCTTTCATGGTGTGATTCTTTGTTGTATATTACGTGTAAAAATTTTGAAAAATACAAAAATAGCAGTTTATTCCCGTATGTCATTCTCCATGTGCATTCATTTATGCTTCTTATACATGTCTATTTGGGGACATAATAAAAAGGGGGAGAAAAATTATGGGGGATAATTGTTTTGGTGTTTGGTTGATTTATTAATGATTTGATTAAGTTTAATTGATCATCAATTTTTGCATATCATTATATTTAAAATTGTTTCTTTTCACGGGTATTTGCTTTATCTCATGTGTGTAGGTACAACATTGCTCATTATTTTATTACATACCCTGATGAGAAAAGCTTTGGAAGTTTCTGAAGATCTGAAGATTTGGAAGACATGTCATTTAGTATTCTCAGTTTGAGAGTTTAATGGGGATATTATCTTATATGTCATTTGATTTCATAATTCTAATTTTTTATGTATGTAACGGCATAAACATATGCGGAGATTTGTAAGGACATAATTGTATAAATGTCCCGGGTAGAATCTAGGAATTTTCTATTTTCTCCTAGATCACAGATTGTATGTCTGATACCGCTACATTCGGCACGTCAACACGATCAACCTCGACGGCCTTTATCAGAATTCAATGCATCCATTACCTTCACGTGCATCATGCTACATGCGACGTGATGCTCAGCTCGTTTCCACTACTCCACTACACTTTATCGGTAAAATGGTTTATTGGAGCTTTAATATTTGCATAAATATTTGGGAAATTTTTTTGAAAATTATTTTTAAAGTCTGGATTAATTTTTTATCAAAAGCATAATTTTTTTTAAATGTAGAAGCAAAGCGCCTTGAACGACAAGCTCGCTCAAACGACTTTGAATGTTGTTCGCACGAGGTAGGCATGTCGCGCGATCTCATTCGAACGACTTTTTCCTTCGTTCGAGCTACATGGTTATCTCGTTCGGACGAGCCACCGCCTCGATTTTCTTATAAATACCTGATCTCCTTCTACACGATTTTTAAGTCTTTCTGCAATCTCAAAATTTTGCGAAAACAGTCCAGAATAAGACTTCATCTTTTTAAGGTTTTCTAAACCTTTTTTATTCACAAAACCATTCCCATATATGTGTGTGAATCTTTAAACCTTCAAGAGGATCATTTACTCATCTGGAGTAATTTGTTAGGAAGCCATTCTCTTCTTCATTGCTGCCCTACTGGAAAGGGATAGTTCTAGCCGACGACATCAGAACCGACACCCGAGGGTATTTATGTGTCATATATTTTCATTGTAATTCATGTAAGCCGTTTTCTTACAAAATTATAGTGAAAATAAAAGGTTTTGCCCCTTTGGGGAATTTTTCCTCATTTGTGTGTGTTTGAATGTTCTTGCTTGATTTTATCATCATTAATCATACCTAGATGCATGTTTAGGACTTAATTGATAAAAACCGAGTTTAACTAAATAACTTCCTTATTTTAACGCAAGCGCACTCTTATCATCTTTTTCTAATTTTTTTCTTTTGTTTTCTTCTTTCTCTTTTTCTTCTCTTTTTCACTTCTTTCTTTTCTTTACTTATCTCACTCTCGCATGCCTAACTTCCAACCACAAAATGCTAACATCATTCAATCCCAAGTAACATTCCAAATAAAGGTATGTAAGGTGATATATATGGTATAAAACTCCAATTTGGAGTTGGTTATGGGATTTTGGGGTTATGAAATGAAAAGGCTATATTTAGGCTCAAAGGGGTTAATGAGGGAAAACATATAAAGTGAGGTCAAGGTCAATATGGGTGATATAATAAAGATGGCCTACAATCATTTCCTAAAGTTTACACAATTCTCGAGTCAAAACAACCTTTGAAAATTATGCTCAAGTAATACATTTCAAGAATTAACTCAATTAATGAACGATCAAATGAAAGAATAGAGAGATCACCGACGAATTCAACATTTTCAAAGAGGAAAGAATAGTTTATACACTAATAAACGATGAAAGGTACAAAGCTTACTCGATGTAAGTATATACAATGTAACAAAAGATTATTGAGTTATAAAAATCTTATACCAAATCAATAGAACAAGGAAAGTGAATGTGTTCATAGGATAACGTTTAATTTATGAAGTTATTCATAATATCAATGATTGAGGACTAAAGTCTAATAACTTCTAAATCGAGAACATGCATCATTGAGTTGTCTATTGGAACGGGCAATTATTAAAATTTATCGTCGTAAATAAAGGCAAAATGCCCAAAAAGAAGAAAAAAAGAAAGAAAATCTTTTTGAAATTTTTAAATTTTCACAAGAAAATCATGCTTCGAAATAACATATAATCAAATCAAAGAAACTACCAATGAATGGTTAAAATATCCCATACCCCCTAACTTAAAACCTGACATTGTCCTAAATGTAAATTAAGAACTAAGTTAAAAAGAAGAAAATAACGATATTACCCAAAATGGAGCGATCTCGAGAAAGTACAAGTCCAATAATTCTACAAAGCATGTTGGTACCAGGAATAACAAAAGAAAGAAATAAACTTTAACTAATTACACTAGACTATAAGTAAAAAGTAAAATAAGAAAATAAAACAAAACTAACTATTTACAACCTATCGTTTTAACTTCTACCTAAATATACAATAGAAGTTGAAATATTTGAGGGTCCACCCAAAAAATTATTTGACTTTGGAGGATAACCGGTGTACCCTCACTTGAACGCATGCCTCCCGAAAATAGTAATTTCATTTGAACAACGGAAGACATGTGTAAGGCGGAAGAAATAAACCATCCTCAATTAACATTTTTGGAGGGAGGATGGTAGATTTGGATAAAATGGGTGACAAATACACATGGGGACCAAGAAAAATAGAATTATCTTCCAAATATTTTGAAGTTCGAATGGGAGGTGGCGCACATTAGGGTAAAGATGCCTTCCTGGAAGGCGACTCGAGAGAGTACTCCCCATCAGTGAAAAGGTTTGAAACTATAAAGTTTGGAACCGATTCATCGAGTACTAGCATCGGTGTGACAGAATAGAATAAAGATGGGGAGGAAACAAATTCAATCTCAGGAGATGAGTTGTCATCGCTTCAAGATTGAATTTGAAAGGAGAAAGGATTATTTTCAATGAAAATTTTTTCTTTGGGTGGGCAAAGAAGAAATCATTTCATGGCAAATGTATAATATATCCATTTCATTCTCTACTATACTATGGGACAAGTCAAGAATGATTTGTTCCAAACTAGGCACAAAGTCCTCATTTAGTTCAAAACATTCCTCGACTTCAAAGGTCTCGAAAGAAAAATCATCATCGGATTCAAATAATAAATCCAACTCATGCTCCCAACAACGTTTTCTTACCGATAACGATTTTAAAGTTTTTCATTTTCAGGCATACGCAAGCCCTCGCCGAAAGTCATAGGCCGAGGAGCGGATTCTTAATAATGAAAAGTTAGGAAATTATCCTTGGAACAACTATCAAAATCTTTATTACAAGAATTTCGAAAGCTATTGCAACTTGTTTCAAATTTCTTATCATAAGGATCTTCAGGCCCAACATCCGAATAATTATTCCAAAAATTTCCATAACCCATACTTTGACTTTCGTAATACTCACCCAAAGTCATTTTAGAATTTGCAATTTTTTGGAACTCTAAGTATTAACAAAATTCAAAGGGGTAGTGGGATTTTGAGAATTATCACTACGATTACCGAAATAATTGGAATAAGACATGCTTACCCCAACAATAGTTCAAGATAGAAAATTCGACAAAATAATGTGCGGGCGAAAAAAATTCGAGCATTTCTTGGACCTCAAATGTTGAAGCCCTGCAAAAATTGATAACAAAAAATACAAATAGATAAAAAAAATACTACAAAATACTAAATAAAATAAATTCTAAAACAACAAGTCCCCGGCAATGGTGCCATTTTTATTGAGGGCAAAAAGTAGTGATCTTGATGAAACTTGCGCACCACTTCTAAAAATCGAGATCTTCCATGGCCCTGCGATTTGGATCAACTACGAAAATTTTGAGACCAACGATTGTGTATAAGCCGAGACCCAAATGATTCTTGGAAGCCAAAATCGGGACCTCCAATAATGGACCAAAGTCCATAAATGGAGATGGTAAAACACCCACCATTGATGACCTTCCATGGTGTAAAGTCAAGACCCATTTGGTGAAATTGACCAAAGGAAAACGACCCATATGCGTGTGTGGTCAAAAATCATGCTCCAATTTCGGATCCAAGTCCTCACTTTGAGTGTGGCCAAAACTCGAGCCAAAATCCAAAATCTCCATTTGCTGAATGAAGTTTGCTGCAAAAGTTAAAGAGAAAAGGATATGGAGGGAATTAAACAAACTGTTAATATATTAATCGAATATTAAATTAAATAACTTATAATTCTTCTCCGATTAAAGATTTGTGTTTTCTTCGCTCGAACTCCGATTCGAGCACTGTTTGCAGCCACGTGAAGCTTGACCCGAGATCAACAACTTTCGTGGATGCTTCGGACAAAAATTCTTAAGTGTGAAATTATCGAAATGCCCCTGAACGTGCAAACTTCAACGAAACTTTACCGGATTGCTTCCAAACTCCACACATATAACTTTAATACTTATAAACACTCAATAATACCTCAAATAACATGTTAGCATATAAAAAGGAGGTTGTATGATTAACGAACATAACTATAGACATTAAAGTACCCAAGGGGGCTAAAATGCATAAGTTCGAGGGTAATTAAATACATGATTCGATACGAATCAAGAACAATACTCTATTAAATGCGATAATGAGAATAATCGTAAAATGAAAGTACGGTGAGTATTCATGTGATATATACTATGTACGAATGTTGATGATTAGGTTGTGTGTCTACCTACTGATTATATATATGTAGGTTGTGTGTGTACCAATATGATTGATTGTTACGGTTAGCATACCTATGCTGCTTGCTATCACGGAGGTTCTCGCGCAGTGGGTGATCCCACCTTACCTATTCATGGGAGGCTAGGATTTGTGTCGCAAGATATAGAACTTTGGGCGAATCATTATGTGATGTGTATTAGTGAGACTGACAGGTCATTTGGGTACATTAGGTATGTGTGTAGCCCAAAGACTTAGAACTATATTTGCCTCCATTGTTTATGATTTGATTTCGGGTTCGAGGTAGTATTCCGAACCAATGGTCTTAATCTAGTGAGTGATACATGACCTTGATAGAAGAATATGCCTTTTATTAACGGTGTTCATTATAAGAGACGCTGTAGTGGTAAATATTAGTTTGTAAAATATATACAAATGAGAATATACTACTTGTGCGTGAAAGTATATATGGTATCCTAAAAGTAAATTAAGTAGAAAAACTTAATTAATTGCAAAAGTGAAAACATGTACGAAGGTTAGTTCCCTTATGTTCGTGATGGTCATTCGAGAGACACTATTACTATATATATATATATATATATATATATATATATATATATATATATATATATATATATATATATATATATATATATGTGTGTGTGTGTGTGTGTGTGTGTGTGTGTGTGTGTGTGTGTGAATATTCTACTTATGTGTGACAGTAGAAAGTTAGATAGTGTATATATAAAAGAACGAATTAAGTTGTGAAACTTAATTAATTGAATAAAAGAGAAGATAAATGAAATGATAATTTTAATGCTTAACATACGAGAAATGTTACTTTGATTAGCGTACCGTATGAGTGTTATGGAGACTTATAGATGTTAATAGTCCAGGTTGATACTTATGTCTAGTTATCTTGGGTATTGCAGTTGGGTGGGTGAAGTAGAGAACATTAGGCGTGCACAATCATTGAGGGGTGAGGATACTTAAGAGAGTGTATGTAACATGTGTAATCAAGAACTGATTTTGAATTGTAACAAACTCTTGCAAAATATTTTCAAAATGTTTTGAGTACTAAATATTGCTATAAAAATATTTTCAAAACCCTTTAGGTGTCCAGCCATAGGGACGCCATACTTGATATTCTACTTCAGGGATATGCAGCTGCGGCACAGGTGGATGCTTGCAGATTTTTGGATTAAACGCATATATTCTTCATCCCTATGGTAGGAATCTTTTTTGGTTACAGTTTCAATTGGGCATGTTGCCCTTTTCGATTTATTATCTCAATTCAGGCTTGTATTGGATTGTGTTTTATTACTGTATTACTATTTCATTGGGATATTTAAACCGATGGTTTATTTGGCATGATTTTTAATTCATTCATTTTTTGTGCGTTGGTTTAGATATTTCATGTGGTGAATGATTTATTTAGTTTTTTACTTGGTTGTTTATTTGTCTAATGATAGATAAAATTTGGCACCGGCTTTTGGAATACTAGGTAGTTAGTTAAGTTTAAAAAAAAGGTTTTCGGTTGTGATGTTAAGAATGAACTATATGTAAATCTAGTTTTAATTTAGTAAAGACCTGATCACCGGGTATTAATTAGGCGAAGTGTCACAGATGGTATCATAACATAAGGTTATAGATTCCTTAGGGTCTGTGTGGCTTTTCACGTTTCAGTTTAGCATTCTTTGATGTAGAGCCTTATGATAGGATTGTTGTTTTCCTCTGTGTTTGCGACTTATGTTCTCCTTCTATTAAGAATAGTTGATGTAATTCATATACGAGTTCGGTTGACGACCAGCGAGGGCCGTTAGAAGGATTACAGGAGGAGAGGAGAGGCAAAAGACAGAGAGTACTCTAATAACGGTGATTGTGACAGAAGTTACCATGATTATTATTCAAACAAGTGACGGTAAGATAATCAAGCAGGGATAGTAATTCCCGAAACACCATCATAGAAAATGGTTACACAACATCAGACTCACCCATCGTTGTAGGCAAAGGGAGAGTCGGGGGGACTCCTTCGAAGTGTCACCTATAAGATTTAGGGAAATAAAAGAAGTGTGATGAACCGATAGATAGAATTAATCCAAAGAAAAAAGTTCAAGGTGGAGTGGAACGACACCCATGACGAAATTTAGGGCTAAATTCTTATTTATGGGAGTAGCATAGTGGTGATAGGAGTGAGTCACCCATACGAGGAAGTGGATATAGGATTAATTGAACAACTTGGGATATAGGATTGTAAGGTCTTACATCTGATGTTTTGACGGTGATACGATTGGAGTTTCGATATTCATCACAAGGGAGGTAAAAAAATACCAATCTTAAGAGAGATGATGACTTGCTTGGCAAACTTCGTAATCAGTGAAGGGGGTACAAAGAGTGATGAAAAGGGTTTTTGAGATGATAATGGACTCGTGTATAGATACACAAACATGTATGTGAAGTCCGAATAGGATGACTAGTGTTGATGTCACTAAGGTCATACATTTATATATTTACATTAGCGATTCCCGAAGTAGGGATCCAAGTGAGTAAGCTGGATTAAACGATGATTATGAAGTATTATATAAGGGTATATCATTAAGGGTGAAAATTAGCATCGTGTCAAACGCCGATCGTTGTTTTCTGTTCATCGCCTTAATACAAAAACCTAAATTACGACTGCACTTGCGATACAAGTATAGCGGTTAGTCGGGTATCGAAAATCCACAAAGACAAGTTGCTAGAATTTATAGGATTTAAAACTCCTAAAATAAAAGTGTAAAAGGTGATAGCTTGGAAATAAAGAAAAGGGAAAAATTAAGAAGTTAAGTCTAAACTATAATTAGCAAAACGAGAGTCGGGATCGTGTCACCACCATGGTCTAAACAACTAATAATTAGAATTTCGGTTCGAAAACATTTAATCGAGCATTTTCAATTAAGTATAAACATCACACAGTAAGGAATTTAACCCAAAGTTGCGAGATTAAACATTAACAGAAAATGGTCACACGCTTCTTAAATTCGGATTACCGCTATAAACACTAACGTTGCATGACAAAGAAAGTTAAACACATAATAATCCGACTTTAATACGCGAGGTTTTAATTAAATGTAATTTTACACAAAACCTAATTTTCGGAGCTCAACGCCCATCAATGGCGGACACACGACCCAAACTCTATGTAACTACTCACTACACATGATTAATCTAATTAAATAACTAATTAATAAACAAAACAAGAAATAAATAAACTAAACTAATTTATCTAGGCAAGTAAAGAACAACAAAGAAATTAAGCTAAAACAACTAAGTACAAAGCTTGAAGATAATGAATAGTAATATTAACTTACAAAGTGGGCAAAACACCCATGGAAATGAGGAGAGGGAAGCTCCAAAAAATCACCAAAGTTCTCTAACCTAAAATGAAATATATCCCCAAAGAAAAGCCCCAAACATTCTATTAATACCCCAAAATAAACCCCAAACAAAACCAAGCCAAAAAATCCAAAATAAGTCAATTTTTGTCTATATCTGATAGGACGGGTTGACCTCTGTTTTGGGACCGATCGATCGTGATTTTGGAATCTGCCTTGGGCTGGAGACTGCCCACTTTTCCTCTTTGAACCAGTTTTGATGCGTTGCACGGAAACGGCTATAACTCCCTCATAAGAAATCAAAATGAGGCGTGGTCGGAATATACCCGAAGCTAATTTAATTATCTACATTATTCTGTTTTGAAACCCTCCAAATTATGAAGTACGAAATTACCAAAATGGCCTTGAAGTAGAAGAAAATACCAAAACCTTCCAAAAATGGGAATACCTTCCACATACGAAGTCAGAATGACGCACGGTCAGTGGCCAGAAAAAATAATTTGATGATATACATGTTGGTAACTTCATTCCATAAAAAATAGTGAGTTTAAAAAGAAAAAATTGCCCTTGAAGTAGTATTCGACGACGAGACTTCTCTGAAATGCAATCGAACCTCACTTTTAGCGTTCCAATACCTAAAAAAACATAAATAACCCCTGTAAAGCATATATATTAAAATCCAAGGTTGTCTGGTTAATAAGCATAATTATAGGCATTTAGGACCGTAAAAGTGCTAGAATGCATAAAGATAACGGGCGGAAATATGCAATATTCGATACGAATCACACCTCCTAACTTAAACATTGCTAGTCCCTAGTGCTGAAACAAACAAAACTAGTTCACAGAAGGAAATACAAAACACATATATGCATCGAAATATATTTGCCACTTTCGTAGGGAACACGATTGCATTTAGCATATGCAATAAGCCGTTAAACCCCTAGGTTATCCTAGTGGACGAGTGTCGTCTCGTGAGGGTTTTCAGGGATGATACCCACAAACATCATATGGTTTCCACAAAATATGCCCAAACCAACATGCGACAAGCCCAATAAAAGCGAAAAAGATTTCATATGCATTATTAGCAAAGTGAATGAATTCACAAAAAAGTCTTAATCATTAACATTGTAGAATGCACCTCATAAAATTAAAACCTTAAAATGTGGGAGCGGAATGAGCACATGCAAAGTGTGATTTGGCAAAAAATTATATAAACCGAATAAACATTAAAGCAAGCATATATTCAATCCTCATGGGTATTACACTCATCAAATGAAATTCATTTGAAATAGGGAGATAACACACGGAACATGCGGGCTAAAGAGTAAATGGAAATGGAAACTAGGCTGCGCACATGTCACAAAAGAAGAATGCTATATATAAACTGAAAAATGTAATCTCAATGAAAGGATTCCGAACACTAAAAGAGACGAAATACATTTTCACAGATTATCACAACTATTATGACTTTTAAATTACATCAACCTAAGATCACATAGGACTTGTATAGGGTTATAATGTAGGTATGGCTTAATTGAGAAATGAAGGAATGTATGTACGGATTCAAAGTGTTCGGAATGAAAACTCGAGATAATGGGAAGATGCGAGCAATATCAAATTTGGAAAACAAGTTCCAAAAAGTTCCAAAAAGGCATTAGATATATCATCGGGGAGAGTAATCAAAGCTTATTGAACTATATACAACATTTACAACTTTCTTTTTCTTTTTCTTTTCTTCTTTTTCACATTTTCTCTTTTATTTTCTTTTGCTTTTTTCTTTCTCTTTTTCTTCACTTTCTCACATCTTTCTTTACTTTACTTTTCAAACTCTCATATGCCGAAATTGCAACCGACATCATAACATCATCAGTCAATCCCATGTAACATTCCAAACAAAGGTATGGAAAGTGTATGTATGGGCTAAAACTCCAATTTAGAGTTGGTTATGGGATTTTGGGTTATGAAACGAAAGGCTATATTTAGGCTCAAAGGGCTTAACGAGGGTAAACATATAAGGGCGAGGTCAAGGATTATATGGGTGATATAACAAAGATGGACTATGATCATTTCCAAAAGCTTACGCAATTCTCGAATCACTACAATATATGAAAATCATGATCAAGTAACACATTTGAAGTACGAACTCAATTAATGAACGGTCAAATGAAAGAATAGTGAGATTACTGACGAATTCAACGTTTTCAAAGAGGAAAGAATAGTGCATACACTCACAAACGATGAAAGGTACAAAGCTTACTCGGTGTAAGTATATACAATGCAACAAAAGATTATCGAGTTATAAAAATATTAAACCAAATCAATATAGCAAGAATGGTGCATGTGCTCATGGGATTAAAGTTTAATTCATGAAGTTATTCAAAATATCAATAATCGAGAGTAAAGTCTAATAACTTCTAAAATCGAGAACATGCATCATTGGGTTGTAAATTGGATCGGGCAATTATTGAAATTTATCATCGGAAACAAAGGCAAAAAGCCCAAAAAAGGAGAAAAAAGAAAGAAAATATTTTTGAAATTTTTGAATTTTTCTAAGAAAAGCATACTTATAAACTAACATGTGAGCAAAAACATGGACACCACCAATGAATGGATAGAATATCCCACACCCCCTAACTTAAAACTTGACATTGTCCTCAATGTAAATAAAGAACCAAGTCAAAGAGAGGAAAATAGTGATATTACCCAAAATGGAGTGATCCCCATAAGAACAAGTCCAAAGAATCTACAAAACAAGTTAGTACCGAGCATAGAAAAAAAAATAACAAAAAGTTAACTAATGACACTAAACTAAATTAAAAAGGAAAGAAAAAATAAAAAGAAAGAAAGCTAACTATATACAACCTACTATTTAGGCTTCACACTAACTGTGCACTAGAAGTCTAAATAGTTGAGGGTCCACCCAAAATAAAATTTGACTTTGGAGGATCAACGGTGTACCCTCACATACAAGCATGCCTTCCAAAAAATATGAATTCCGTCTGAACAACGGAAGGCATGTGTAAGACGGAAGAAAGGAACCATCGGTAATTAAAAGTTTTGGAGGGACGATGGGGGGTTTGGATTGAACAGGTGACAAAAACAAGTGGGGACCGAGAAAAGCCAAATATCCTCCCAATGATTTTGAAGTTGGAATGGGAGGCACTGCACACAAAGGCAAAGATGCGATCGTGGAGGGCGACACGAGCAAGTACTCCTCATCGGTGACAGGGTTTAAAACATTAAAGTTTGAAACTGAATCATCGGGTACTTGTTCTGGTGGGATAATAGAGAATGAAAATGGGGATGAAAGAAATTCAAACTCATGTGATGAATCATCATCGCATGAAGTTTGAGTTTCGAATGAAATAATATCATTTTCAATGAAATGTTCTTCTTTGGGGGGCAAAGAATAAATCATTTCATTGCAAATAGATATTACGTCATTTTCATTCTCTCTTTCAATATCTATTACACGATGGGCAAAGTCTAGAATGGTTTGTTCCAAAGTAGGCACAAGAACCTCATTTGGTACAAAACATTCCTCGACTTCGAAAGTCTCGGAAGCAAAATCATCGTCGGACTCAAATAATAAATCCAACTCATGTTCCCACGAATGATTTTCTTCCCGATAATGATTTTCAATTTTTTCATTCTCATACATACGCAAACCCTCACCAAATGTCATGGATCGAGGTGCGGATGCATGAAAATAGGAACTTTGAAAATTACCATCGGACTTAAACTTAAACTTATTATTATAGAAAATTTGAAAACTATTGCAATTCTTTTCAAAATTCCTATTATAAGGAGGTAAAGGCCCAAAATCATTATCATCATCATCAAAATTCCAATAACCCAAATTTTGACTTTCGTTATACTCGCCCAAAGTCATGTTTGAATTTGTTACACTTTGGGATGCTAAGTATTCACCGAAAGGCATAGGCTTGCGAGAATTGTGAGAATTACAATAGGGATTATCGAAAGAATAGGAATAAGACATGCTTACACCCAAAAGAGGCTCAAGTGGCGAATTCCACAAAGTAGGTACGCGCGAGAAAAATTCGAGCGTTTTCTAAGTGCTCAAATGTGGAAGTCCTACAAAATATTAGCAAATAATACAAATAAAAAGAAAATAATATGAAATATTAAATCAAATAAAGTCTAAAAAAAACTCGTCCCCTACAACAGCGCCATTTTGACTAAGGGTGAAAAGTAGCGTCGCGTCAAACGCCAATCGTTGTTTTCTGTTCACCGCCTTAATACAAAAACCAAAATTACGACTGCACTTGCGATACAAGTATAGTGGTAAGTCGGGTAACAAAAATCCACAAAGACGAGTTGCTAGAATTTATAGGATTTAATACTCCTAAAATAAAAGTGTAAAAGGTGATAGCTTGGAAATAAAGAAAAGGGAAAAATTAAGAAGTTAAGTCTAAACTAGAATTAATAAAATAAAAGTCGGGATCGTGTCACCACCACGGGCTAAACAACTAATAATTAGAATTTCGGTTCGAAAACATTTAATCGAGCATTTTCAATTAAGTATAAATATCACACAGTAAGGAATTTAACCAAAAGTTGCGAGATTAAACATTTAACAGAAAATGGTCACACGCATCTTAAATTCGGATTACCGCTATAAACACTAACGTTGCATAACAAACAAAGTTAAACGCATAATAATCCGACTTTAATACGTGAGGTTTCAATTAAATGCAATTTTACACAAAACCAAATTTTCGGAGCTCAACGCCCATCAATGGCGGACACACGACCCAAACTCTATGTAACTACTCACTACACATGATTAATCTAATTAAATAAATAATTAATAAACAAAACAAGAAATAAATAATATCCTAAAATGAAATATATACCCAAAGAAAAGCCCCAAACATTCTATTAATACCCCAAAATAAACTCCAAACAAAACCAAGCCAAAAACCCAAAATAAGTCAATTTTCGTCCATATCTTATGGGACCGGTCGACCTCTATTTTGGGACTGGTCGACCGCGATTTTGGAATTTTTCTTGGGCTGGAGACAATCCACTTTTCCTAATTGAACCAATTT
Organism: Sambucus nigra; assembly: GCA_949130495.1. NCBI lineage: Eukaryota > Viridiplantae > Streptophyta > Magnoliopsida > Dipsacales > Adoxaceae > Sambucus > Sambucus nigra. The sequence goes on along the minus strand of OX422214.1, from coordinate 211,759,544 downwards.
TGACGCGTTGCATGGAAACGGATATAACTCCCTCATACGGAATCGAAATGAGGCGTGGCCAGAATCTACGGTGAGTATAGGGTTGAGCCTATAAATATATTGTATTGCATCATAAACTTCGATGAGTATAGTTGTCTCATTACATTTAATTCCGGTGTGTAGGAACTTTTACAGATGTAACTCAGGGTAAATTGGGTTATCATTGAGTGAAGAGATTCAGCTCATTATTATTTGTGCACTGAGAACTTAGTGATTATGAGAGCGTCGCATCGAATGACGCCTTGAGAGTCATGAGTAGAGATAAACTGACTTCTGTATCGAGAGACAGGCACTACACCAAATCTGCCAAATTGTCACGGCCATTGACCATGACAAGTTGGCCTTGTCAAGGTCAATAACCGTGACAATACTGGGGGTGACAACTTTTGTTGTCACGGACGTGTCACGGTCAATGACCGTGACAAGTTCATTAGAATTGTCACGGCGATGTCACGGTCTATGAGTGTGACAAGTTTTGTCACTATCATAAATCGTGACAAACCCGTGACATTTAATAAAAAATTATCATAGTCAATGATTGTGACAATTCTAGGCAGAAATGAAAAAAAATATGTTAGGCAGTATGGCCACTGTCACTGCCCAGTAGTATATTTATACCTGTTATAACAACGTTGTACCTGTTCAAACATCATAGATCCAAATAAATTAGAGATAATGCAAATATACATTCAAAAAATATGCATCACGATATAATCCAAATATAATTCAAATGTAACAACTTAAAACAATTCAATTCAAATATTGTCACTACATGTCTGGGGTAAGGTTTTCTCTGATGAGATGAGTAGGCCACACGATATACGAATTGACACACCCAACAATATACATTGTGCTGCATTATTCATGCAACCAAAAGGGGAAGTTCTCCTTCCCGGGTATCACATGCGTGACAAGCACCTTGGACTCGATGTCTTGAAGCGAACATCCATGAACTGGCATACCCTGGACGGTATTTGGGTCCCTCAACCCTCACCTTATCCGCTGGCCATCAAATATGTCAAGTAAAAACATGCTCGACCAACCAAGTGTAGACATCGGTCGATCGAAGGGAGCTAAATAGGGGAGTGGATCATCAAAGTTCGTACGTGTCGGCGATGAAGCAGCGAGGTCCACATCCTCGTCTTCCTGTACCTACTCCTCCACCACCTTCTCCTTCCCTTTCTCCTTACGGTTTTTGCCCAATGAACGCTTTATGAATGAGAACATATCTTGGACCATCGCCTCCAAATGGGGAAACTTCGCGTCATGCAAGTCTACCATTCGAGCCAACCCGTGTCGCTCATCTCTAATCCGATGATCCTAGATTTGTACACCCGCGAACTCACCCCCTTGTCCTCCCATTGCGATCAGTGCCAAGCATTTGGCTGAGTGCGAATGTGGACAAAGATGCCTTGTCGACATCAGACTATGACTCATGCACTTCCTTAAGCTTTGCCTGAAACGACAAAAAACACATGATTAGTAAAATAAGTAAATAAAAAAAGTATAACGTAATTAACAGAAAGTAAACTATCAGATTACTTACAATCGTGTACGTGACGCTCGGGGACACCCCCTTATCCTTCCACTTATTCGTTCGAATATCCACATAAGTATCGAGACTATGTGTCCTACCCTCAGGGTCACTCCCTGTCCCCTGAAAGAAAATAAAGAAAAATTAGTATCGGCCCTGCAAAGTAAAATAATGCAAAATAATATATTTCTGTAGTTATAGAAAAATTAAACCTTATCATCATCCTATGCTCCACCTCGGCATAAGACGTCCGGTCGGAGTAGTGCACGTCCGTCTTTTTTGCCCGATTTTCCCTCCTCGATTGGTGAGATGTAAATTGTCTCTCCCCGATCTCATTGTCAATGAACTTTTGTCATTCTGCCATTGAGATCGGCTCCTTCGGTGGGGCAGAGTCACGCATTCGAATAACGGACTCTCAGGTCTTCCCAAAGTATCGGGTTCACAAATTTTAAGATTTGTGATATCCTAATTATGTTCAGTGGAATCATGGATTACGATGATCGATAAGGCCAGAGAATTGTGCATTGAGAAAAGTTCTTTTCGACTTTGTCGTGCGTTGTTATATGCATAATCCTTAATAAACGTTGGGAGTGGAGAGATGTTGTCAGATTATAAGGCATCGATTTAAATGAGAATTATTGAACGAGTGGGGAAAGGACTTTGGCCTGAGAGTTATTACAAAATAGGGCCAGTGGAGCTAGGTAATGTTTCAAAAGAAGCACTGAGAAAACTTTTGCGCCACTAGTTGATGAGTGGGGCAATATAGGGATGAAATAAATAGTGATTTAATAAGTAATAGGGAATACCAGTATGATATAGCCATGCCCAGAGTGCAGGGGCGAAGTTTCAGGTAATATGATGCGTATGTGACGCTTGTAACATTTATATGCACATGTTATAGGGTGTATGGGCACCCATGTTAAGCCATTTTAAATCGTTCGGTGCAAAGGAATGTGAAGATATATGTGTTGAATGTTTGCATGTGGGACAGTTAGAATAATCAGTGAATAGGAAGGGTGGACTGAAATTCATTTGATAAAGGGGACAGTTCGAACATGTGTATAGCAAGGAGGACTATCAAAACTAGGGCAGTTGAAAGACAGTGAGCAAAGTCTCACTTATTCAAATGCCTAGAGTGGTATATGCATAATTAAGATCTTGAGTGGAACATAGTGGAGTTGGATCTAAATACACCATTTAGTGAAGGAAAAAGTGTTGATCCGAAGTTATCAACTACGATTGTAAATTTGATGGTCCCAGTGACGGGATTGATAAACATGAGTGATAAAAATTAACATTTGGGATATCCAACTTTCAATTGGAAGAAAATAAATGAAATGGAACCAGGTGTTGTCCAAGATTAATGTGAATTAGGATGAAACCCTTCAGTTCCACCTCTGATGGAACATGTAAGGAGGCAATTGGAACAGAGTTGAATATCGTGCTAGACGTGTCAACTAAAAGTCGATGGGTATATGGAAAACAATTAAGTCCAAGGAGAAATCGAGATCGAGATATGTGTATTCTAGATTTTTGAGTAATTAAGAGTATTAATTCGGCTAGTAGAGTCACGTAAGTACCTCGTAGCGATTAATTATCTACGGGGTACCCTTTGGTAGATAAACCGGGGGGGGGGGGGGGGGGGGATAACAAATTTCTAGGACCCAAAGTGATTTATGGTCCATCAGCAAAAATTGAATAAACCGTGCCTTTTATTGCAAGGCCAGATACATAATGAGAATTACATCACCGTAGGTTAAATCTTGGAAGTCTGACATGGGTGGTCAGGAAATGGTTATGAGTATTTATGCTAAGGAGAGTCACATGTCCTACGGCATGGAAATTGACACCCTAAAGGTGGGGGATTTCCTAACATAGAGATAGTGGAGCCGATATGGTATAAACTGTCTTGTGGGATACTATATGGTTGGCGACCATCAAGTTAGAGGTTGGTGACCAAGTGATGGTTTGGGTGTCTCCCATGAAGGGGGCCATGAGGTTTGGCAAGAAAGGAAGCTAGCATCGAGATGTAACATCGCAAAAGGAGTAACATAGGAACGAGAGAGCCTTCTAGCACGTTCCACTTGAGGAGATTGATTTGTAGCCAAAATTCTCGTATGAGTAGAGAACCGTGGCTATTATGGAATGTAGTGAGCGTAAGTTGCGATCTAAGGTGGTGCCACTAGTGTGAGTTCAGTGGGGACACCACAATATTGATGAGTCGACATAGGAGTAGGAGGATGTTATGAAAGAGCAGTATCTAGAGTTATTCACCATAGGTATGTTTTAATTTCAGGGAAGAAATTCCCTTATAGAGGGAAGTATTTAATACCCCTTATTTATGCATATTTGAAATTTAATCAATTCAAAAATTAGTTGGGAGAAAAATGTTTTAATTAAATTATACGAGTGGCGTAATTTAACGTGACTAAATCATAAATGTGATTATTATATATTAATCAAGAGATGGATACAAATTAATATTATGAAATGAAATTTACTAAGTGTAAATAGTAAATAATTGGTGATTATTGATTTACGTCATAGCTAGTGATAAATGGGTGTATTTGATTTTATCTAATCCGGGAGTCGCATGGAGACTAAATTGGGGTCGTGATAGGAAATATATTTAGAATGACTCGGATGATGATTTCGAGGTCACTAATGGTTCAAAAAGAGACGAAATACAATACTTAGGGGTATAGTTTGCGTCCCGAGTTAATTTTACACCAAGTCGGCACCTATTGAGGGCATTTTGGTCATTTGGCAAAAGGAAGTTTAGAGACCTACAAAATTTGCAACCCTATATTAGATGTCAGAAGGCATAGGCTAAGGTTAGAAATACAAAAACCTAAGGGAGGTCATTAGAGAAGGAGGAAAGACCATTCTCAAAGTTTAAGGAGACGTTCTTGATGAATTGAACCTTGTTCTTGCATTCAAATCATCTAAGGAGTGTAGATTGGAAGAGAAGAACAACAATCCATCATCACCACCATAAAATTATATTACACCTGTTAAGGCAAGTGTTTATTGCAAATCAATATGAAGTTATAATACCCATGTGACTAGGGTTTTAATTATATTGATTATTTTGATGATTCTTGGAAGAAAAGATTGATTTAAATGCATGTTTGGGTAGGAATTTCATGAAGAATGATTTGATATCTGTAGATGATAATAAATTAGAGATTATGTGTTATTGTCCACGAATTAAATCTGGGTTTTGATGAATGATATAGGAAAAATATGCAAACCTAGGGTTCTTGAGGATTTGAAGTTAAATCTATTCTTGAATGTTATTCGGAATGTTTTGATGCAAAAATTACGTTAGAAAGTGTCCTAGTACATGTGAGAAGGATTTGGGACAATTGGTTTGGAGTTCGGTGGAGAAACATGGAAGGTATAGGAGTACTAATCATGAAAAACGCACCTGTAAAACGAAGAAGCCGAGGTTCAGCTAGGCGAATGGGTTCGGTTCCCTAAAAAATATGAATTCTCCCTTTTTGCTTAGAACTCCTAACTTATTGTCAGGAAAAATTTTGGGATATTGTTAGAATATAATGAGGGATCTTTTATATTGTAATAGGTCATGATAGAGTTATGGGAGTTTAGTCGCATTGAGAGAATTAAGGCGGTGATTAAACGAGATTTAACGACAAAGTAATTAATTCGCAAGAATGAGAATGTAATAACGAAAAAGGGTGAAAGAAGACTTAGCTACTAAATTCGTAAAAGGGTAACTAGTGCCCTTAGAGTAGAGAATAATACTCAATTAAATGTGATAGTGAGAATAATCGTAAAATGAAACTACAGTGAGTATTCGAGTGATATATACTACGTACAAATATTGATGATTAAGTTGTGTGTATACTTACTGATTATATATGTATAGGTTGTGTGTGTACTTATATTATTGATGACTATGAGTTAGCATACCTACGTTGATTGCTATCACGGAGGTTCTCGCGGCGTGGGCAATCCCACTTTTTCGATTCCAGGGAGGCCAGGATTTGCGCTCCAGGACATAGAATATAGGGCGACTCACTATGTGTTGTGTATTAGTGAGACTGACATTTCATTTGGGTACATTATGTATGTTCATAGCCCAAAGGCTTAGAACTATGTTCGCCTCTGTTATTTGTGATTTGATTTTTGGTTTGAGGTAGTATACCGAACCAATGGTCTTAATGTAGTGAGTGATACGTGACCTTGATAGCAGAGTGTGCCTTTCATTAACGGTGGTCATTATAATAGATTCCGTAATGATATATATTAGTGTGTAAAATATGTACAAATGGGAATATACTACTTGTTCGTGAAAGAAGATGTGGTATCCTAAAAGTAAATTAAGTAGAGAAACGTAATTAATTGAGAAAGTGAAAACATGTAGGAAGGTTAATTCCCTTATGTTCATGATGGTCATTCGAGAGACACTATTACTATATGTATATCAATAAGAAGAATATATATATATATATATATATATATATATATATATGTGTGTGTGTGTGTGTGTGTGTGTGTGTGTGTGTGTGTGAATATTCTACTTACGTGTGATAGTAGACAGTTAGATAGTGTATATCTAAAAGAATGAGTTAAGTTGTGAAACTTAATTAATTGAATAAAAGAGAAGATAAATGAAATGATAATTTCAATGCTTAACATAAGAGAAATGTTAATTCTATTAACGTACTGTATGGGCGGTATGGGGACTTATAGATGTTGATAGTCCAGGTTGATACTTATGTCTAGTTATCTTGGGTAGTATAGCTGGGTGGGCTAAGTAGATAACTTTAGGCATGCACAATAGTTAAGGGGTGAGGATACTCAAGAGACTGTATGTAACATGTGTAATCAATAACCGATTATGAACTGCGAGAAACTCTTGCTAAATATTTTCAAAATATTTTTAGTACTAACTCTTGATATAAAAATATTTTCAAAACCTTTTAGGCGTTCAGCCACAGGAGCGCCAGTCATGATATTCTGCTTCAAGAATACGCAACTGCGGCACAGGTGAATGCTTGCAGAGTTTGGGATTAGACACATCTATTCTTCATTCCTAGGGTAGGAATCTGTTTCGGTTACAGTTTCCCCTTTGAGATTTATTATCTCAGTTCAAGTTTGTATTGGATTTGGTTGTATTATTGGATTAGTATTTAATTGGGATATTTTTTGTCGATGGTTTATTCGACAAGATTTTTAATTCATTCATTTTTTTGCGTTGGTTTAGATATTTCATGTGATGAATGATTTATTTAGTTTTCTGCTTGGTTATTTATTTGTCTAATGAAAGATAGAATTTTGCAACGACTTTTAGAATGCTAGGTGGTTAGTAAAGTTTAAAAAAAAGTTTTTTGACAGTGATGTTAAAAATGAACCATATGTAAATCCTGTTTTAATTTAATAAAGGCCTGATCACCCGATATTTAATTAGGCGGGGTGTCACACTAATGAAGTATCTTGCCTTGAGTGAGTGATTTTGATGATATACTGGATTCACCAAGTTGAAGGTAATCATAAGGGTTTGTTATGCAACTACGATTGTCGGTAGTGACACGTCGACTCGTTTTGTTTCTGTTGTGCATGACATCTTTTCTTTGTTTAACCGAGTTGCCTACTCACATCAGATTTGTATCATGCCTAGAACAAAAAGCTTTGTGGAATTGTCATTAGTGGTATTTTGTACACGTGGCTTAAAAATGATGATAAAATATCATAAGGAAATGGGTTTGGGAATACCTTTTGAAAATACATCATTGAATCTTGACTTGCCACGGCTAGAAAATTGTGTTTTTTTTAAAGTTGGTCTCTCCATATGGAAAGCTACAACTTTGCACTATTTTTGTTGTTTTTGTTTTGTTTTAAAGCAGTTTTGTGATTTTGTTTGAAACCTTGGAATTTAAAAGGTTTTTGTGGTGGTTTAATTAAAAGATTTAACACTGAAATTTAGATCTCCAAGTGTTTGTACAATAGAGGTTTTGTGGTGGTTGATTTATTACAATCTATGTAGTGAAAAAGAGAGGAAGTGAGAGAAAGCGGGGAGCGGCAAAAGAATCAGAAAGAACGTAAAAGTGATACTGATAAAGAAATTCAAACTTGAAAATACAAAATGGCCGAATTGAAAAATTGGATTGTTATTTGTTTGTGTGTTTTGGGATTCCGAAAAGTGACAAAACGCAAAGGAGTGCACGAGTGGAGTGGGTCTACCGTCTCTACTGTTATGCATTTTTCGAATTAAAAATGTCTCAATGGAACACATTTATAAATAAATTTTTATATTATATAATCTATTTCTTCACTTCTTAACGAAATTATATTTCATATTAAAACTTTTTGCACGTTTAATGTAAATTAATAACTCTTAGGGGTATATAATTAAGACTCTAAATTTATAAATGTCATTACTCTTTTATTGTTTTCAATGAGTAAATGCATTTTCATCATTATATTGTGTTTATTTCCAATGATTTTTTTTAATAACCCACATGTGGTGAAAGTGTATAAAAAAAATTGTTATGAAATTGTTATAATTTAATAGCATGCCCCTTTGAATATGTAATGGTACCAATTTTTTGAATAAACACATATACTTTTGAAAAATTTATAATTAGGTCCCTTGGTAATAACTTTTAAACATTTAAAGACAATTTACTATTAGGTCCACTTATTATACCACCAGCATGAACTTCTACAAGAAGAGAAATAGTGGATCAAACTGTTGAAAATATATCAAAATTACTTTAGTGTTTAAAATTTGTCAAAATTCCTTTAGGACGTATTTGGTTTGTAATTACAATTCTGTTTTATGTGTTTAAATGCAATTCTAATAAAAAATTGTCTCTGGAAATCTGTTTTGAAACTCCGAATTATAGTATTTTTGTGTTATAATCGAGTTTTTCAGAAAATAATAAAATAATGTTTTATAGGTTTTCTTTTTTATTTTTTAACTCGGAATTATTCATTTATAATATTTTAAAGCATTTATACTTTAATATATAATATAAACGCATAATACATTAATATGTGTGTAATTCTTATAAATAATATATATATATATATATATATATATATACTCAAAGTTGCGTATATTTATTGATATGCCCCAAGTGTGACCTCGGCCCAGAGACACCAACCTCGGCCGAGACAATGGCCGACTCTGGACATGCCTTGGTCTCGCGATTCCAGCCCTCGGCCATAGCAAGGTCGGCCCAGGCCGACACTACCACAAGTTCTCCAAAGGACATCAGATAACCTCGGTCGGATATGGGCCGAGCTTGCAAGAACCCCAAGTAACAACTCCATCATGACGTCAGACGGTGATCCAATCATAAGCCCGCCTAGTCTCGGCCAGGCCGACCCTATTCACTGTCTCGGCTGGTACCAAGCCGAGACTCCTATGGTTCATCAAATATAAAAAAAATTGGACTTATAAACCTCGGCCTCTCCTGGGCCGAGGTCATGCACCAGTAGGGTAGTCGAGCATCTGTTGACATTTGGATAAGGACAAATGGGCACAAATCAGTTGTAACAAGATTATTCCCCACATGTGGGGAGAATATTTCATCATCATTCTTTACATGTGACAGTGATAGGTGGCTCTCCCATATTGGTGAGGTTAACATGCACATGCTCATTGCACGCATAGGGGGTGAATTACACCCCCCAGGTATTATATATAGAGGTCATCCTCTACCTTGCAAAGGATCCCGAAATTAGCGACCCTAGCTGAAACTCTGTCTAAACACACGGTAGAGAGAGAAAGCTTGAGAGATTATAACTATGGCCATTAGAGCCCTCATACAGTGATACATATCATACATTTGCACAGTGGATGTAGGCATAATTGGCTGAACCACTTATATTCCGGTGTGAATCCTCTTCTCCTCACCTCTTTCTACTATATGTGTATACACACTTATGCTGCCATTGTTAACATTGAATTGAGCTCAAAAACACCTTGAAGGGTGGTGCTATTTCCAGTATCATCATTTTGGCGCCGTTTGTGGGAACCGAGAAACTATCTCTTCCTCTTCTTCAGCTTAACCTCACCGGAGACTCTGGTGGTGAACCAGGCACCACCCCTTGTGTGGAGCTGTTTCACCATTGAAAGAGGTCCTGTATGGTACTAAGCTCACTCGCTACTCAAGCTCTTTATTGTTGACACATGGCACCAGAATTACCACCGCCTCTTCCGCCGCCCGGAGGAGGGCCCAGTTCCAGCCAGGCACCGCCTCAGTCCGAAATGGCGAAAGTGTCTGCAGCCTTAAAATCTTTGGTTGCAACGCAGCAAGCAATGAAGGAGCAATTCGAACAGCTCAGCCAAACTATGATGAGTCCACCTGGAGTCTCACAGGATATGATCACTCCGGCGGCTGTTCGGCCTCATCCAAATGCCAGGGGACCACCCCAGGCACCGATGAAGGATCAGCCTGAACCCCAGCGGAGGAGGGACATTACTGACCCCAGGCGCTTACGCCTGGGGAGGCAAGGAAACCCTTGCCCGGAGGACAGGTATGATGATCTAGAGGCGGAGGAGGCCCCAAAAGACTATTAGGAGTCGTATGAGGTGTCGAATAACACCGTACGACCTCTTCGGCAGAGTCAGGGATGTGTCGGTCGAAGAGATGAAGAGGCTTAGAAGATAGGGTCTTCTTTTGATCGGTTGAGCAGAGGATCAGCCTTCGAGAGGTTGGGTCTAGTAAATGACCTAAGACACAGGTTATCCAGGTTCAGGAGTGCTGTCGGCTCGTAAAGAGGGGACAAACCAAGTCGGCCCGACCAAGGGAGACCCTGTGACATAAGAGGCAAAGAGCCGGAAGAGGTCAACTTCCGACGCTGTGCTGTAGTGGGGGAACCCTCGGTAAATCCCATGGAAGTGACTGGGGACAACCTCGGCCAGGTCGAGGGCAGAAGACCATGGAATGACTCAATCCAGCGCCTCGAGGAGACGATAGGAGACCTCATTAAAAGTAGAGATCCATTGCAGAGGGGTTACTCAGAAGGCTCACCGTTTGTGGCTAGGATAGTGAGCTTCCCAACCCCAGCTATGTTCAAACCTATTGTGGTGTCTCCCAAGTATGACGGCAGTACCAACCCAGTACACCACATAGAGATGTATTAGTCGGCAGCAGATATCTACTCCATACCCGATGAGATGAAGTGTAGATCCTTCTCTGGGACCTTAACAGGGGCAACACACAATTTGTTTACCTCCCTTCCGAAGAACTCGATTGAGAACTTCAAAGGCCTAGCTGAACGGTTCATCCATAACTTCTGCTTTAGGGTGAGACCTCAAAAGAAGACCACTCACCTGTTGTATGTCAAGTAGGGCAAGGATGAGAGCCTAAGGGATTACGTAGCTAGGTTCAACAAAGAGAAGTTGGAGGTAGATGACTATGAAGAGAATATAGCAATGACTGCCCTCATAGGGGGTCTACAGAAAGGGAAGCTGGTGTGGAAACTGGCGAAAGACCCTCATAGGTCTATGGCAGAAGTCCTGGAAACCACGGGGAAAGTAATGAATGCGGAAGAGGTAATGGCCGCCAAGTATGAGGATGAGAATCGCGGTGGAAGTGGAAAGTCCTAGAAGAAGAAAGATGGGAAGAAAAGATCGGGTGATGACAAGTTCGCCCACTATACTCCTCTAACTGTGAGCTGTGAGCACATCCTCAATGAGATTAAGAATGACAGGACTCTGAGGTAGCCAGAAAAGCTAAAAGCTCCACCACACAAGAGGAACAAAAACCTATGGTGTGAGTTCCACCAAGATCATGGTCACGTCACAGATAGGTTCTTTGCCTTGAAGGATAAGATTGAGAAGATGTTGAAATCTTGGAAGTTAAGAAAATATATAGACGGTAAGGCTCCTAAAAGTGGGAGAGATGGCCTTAAGAAAATGAGGAATGACAGATACCGTGACAACGCCCCATTGCGAAGAGATGATGACTCAGAAAATGATGATGAGGACGATCCAGATCTTCCGAAAAAAGATGATAACACCCCGGTGAAGAGGGTTGGTATGATCTCATTTGGTGTAGACACCATATGTGGAGGATTCGCAGGAGGTGGTTCTGAAATAGCTGATAGGAAGGATCATGTGGCAGAGGCCAAGTCGGTGGCCAAACTTGAAGTTGTGAACCTAACGTCTTCCGATACAGTGTAGATGAGGAAGAAGGTGGACATGGACACCTTTGTAGTGGGGTTCTCCAGACTCGACTTTAAGGGTATCTTGGCCCCCCATGATGACCCTTTGGTCATAACAACAAGGGTGCATGGATGCGAGGTGCAGAGGATCCTCGTAGATGGGGGGATCTCGGCAGATGTGATGTTCTGGCCTTGCTTCAAGAGCTTAGGCCTTAGTAGAGCAAGACTAGTACCCTATCACCACCCCCTGACAGGCTTCAGTGGGGAAAAGGTTCACCCCTTAGGCATGTATGAGATGGACGTATGGATGGGTGATGAGTGGCCTAAGAGGTTGACCAGGAAGATTAATTTCTTCGTAATGGACGAGAGTTTCTTCTCGGCCTATAACCTCATCATAGGAAAAGTGGACCTTAAGGAGTTTGAGGTTGTGTCGTCGACGGTCCACCAGATGCAAAAATTCCCGACCCCCTATGGGGTAGAGGAAGTGCAAGGTGACCAGACCTTAGCGCGAGAATGTTACTTAAACTCGGCCGAAGAGAGAGAGTCCCATAAGAGGGCCACGACCACTTATAGCATTGATACCCTTGATCTAAGAGATGAAACAAAATTAAATAAGGGAGAGGCAGCGGAAGAGGTAGAATCCATCATCCTCAATGAGGACGAGCCGGAAAAAACCATTCAGGTCGGCAAAGCCCTTAGTTTGAAAATCAAGGAAGAGATGATAAACTTCATCAGGAGGAGACAGAGTGTCTTCGCATGGAGTCACGCAGACATGCTTGGCATCGACCTTGAGGTGATGAGTCACAAGCTCAACGTAACCAAAGATGATAAGCCTATTAAACAGAGACGAAGAGTCTACTCCAGGGAGAAATACGACATCATTCGAGAAGAGGTAAGAAAGTTAGAAGAGGCTGAGTTTATAAGAGAAGTCACATATCCGGAGTGGTTATCAAATGCAGTCATCGTACCCAAGGCCAATGGGAAGTGGAGAATGTGTGTCGACTTCACTGACATGAACAGATCTTATCCAAAAGATAGCTATCCCTTACCTCAGATAGATCATATCGTGGATGCCATGGCAGTACATGAGCTCATGAGCTTCATGGACGCGTACTCAGGCTATAACCAAATCTTCATGGATGCTGAAGACTCAGAGAAGACAGCCTTCATTACTGACAAAGGAACGTACTACTACAAGGTAATTCCCTTCGGTCGGAAAAATGCAGGGGCGACATACCAACGTCTTATTAATAAGATGTTTGAAGAGCAAATAGGTAAGACCATGGAGGTGTATGTAGACGATATGCTAACAAAAAGCTTGAAAGCTTGCACCCATGTAGCACAACTTGAGAAGACCTTCGATGTTATGGACTCATATAGAATGAAACTCAACCTGGAGAAATGTGTCTTCAGAGTAGGAGATGGGAAATTCCTGGGATTCATCGTTAACTAGAGAGGAATTTAAGAAAACCCTGAGAAAATCAAGGCACTGCTTGACATGAAGACTCCTAGGAGTATCAAGGATGTCCAAAGACTCACAGGGAGAGTGGCTGCGCTTAACAGATTTGTCTCTAGGGCAACGGATAAGTGTCTTCCATTGTTTAAAGTTCTAAGAAAGGCCTTCCAATGGGACGAAGAGTGTGAAAAAGCATTCAACCAACTCAAGTCTTACTTGGGGGCATCCTTATTGCTATCTCAGCCCGTCGTAGGAGAAAAGTTGTATGTGTATCTGGCAGTCTCTGAATCAACCATCAGTGCGGCCATAATACGGGAAGACGATGGGATCCAAAGGCCTGTATATTTCAACAGTAAGGCCCTTGAAGGGGCTGAGCAAAATTACCCACGCATAGAAAAATTAGCCTATTCTCTGATACACGCATCAAGGAAAATGAAGCCCTACTTCCAAGCTCACTCCATGGTAGTCCTCACTGACTCCCCACTAAGGTAGGTCTTGTATAAACCTTAGAAGTCCGGGAGACTGATGACCTGGGCCATCGAGTTAGGAGAGTATGATCTTACCTACCAGCCTAGGGCAGCCATCAAAGGGCAGGCCCTCGCGGACTTTGTTACAGAGTTCACCTAGGAAGAGGCCGATACAGAGAAAGGCGTGGGGGAGGTCGAAGAGACAAACCGCGGTGTCTTCTGAAATTTGGAAGAGACGACACCAAACATATTTCGAGATCAGGAAGAGGTCACCTCAGGCAAGGCCCGGGGCAGAGTGGAAGAGAACGAAGAGGATAGGTACCTTTTCAAGCAGGGAGTCATGACGGAAGGGGTCTTCTCATCAGATACATACATTTGGAGCCTCTTCGTTGATGGCTCTTCCTTCAATAATGGAAGTGGCGCGGGGCTAATACTCTCGGCTCCAGATGGCGCCAATATTGAATATTCCTTGTTATTCAACTTCCAGGCCTCAAATAACGAGTCCGAGTATGAGGCCATGATAGTAGGTCTCTTATTGGCAAAGACTCTCCGCGTAAAGCGACTCCTACTCCACAGTGACTCAAGGTTAGTTGTCAATCAAGTACTGGGAGTCTATGAGGCCAAGGATGAAAGGATGACGAAGTACCTGAAGAGGGTGAGAAAGATATTGGAATGTTTTGAGGAGGCAAAACTGAAGAGAGTTCCTCAACAAAGTAACAATCACTCAGATGCATTGGCAAGGCTGGCCTCGGTAATGAAGACAAATGTTCAAAGGACCATTCCGATCGAGGTCTTGGAAAAGGCAACCATCGAGGAAGAAGAGGTATGTAACCCTTGTCACAATTTGAACCTAGGAGACTCGTGGATTGACCCCCTCATCAGATATATTAGAGATGGGGAGATACCGGAGTCTAAGCTGGAGAGGAGAAAGTTGAGATATAGGGCTGCCAAGTTCACGGTGATAGGAGACATCTTGTATAAAAAGGGATTTCTATTGCCTCTCCTCAGATGTGTGCATCCCACAAAAGTTCCCCGAATCTTATAGGAGGTTCATGAGGGTTCTTGCTCTAGCCATATAGGAGGAAGACCCTTGTCCAAAAGAATCATCACACAAGGATACTGGTGGCCAACCTTATCCAAGGACGCTGCAGAATACGTGAAGAGGTGTGATAAATGTCAAATATTCGCCACTGTTCCTCATCGACCTCATCAGCCTATGACATCAATCACCTCTCCATGGCCATTTGCGGCATGGGGGATTGACTTAGTAGGACCCCTACCAAGAGCTTCTAATAATTATAGATTCTTGATAGTTTCCATCGATTATTTCTCAAAGTGGGTGGAGGCAGAACCGATTGTAACAATCATACAGCAGAAGACCTTCCAGTTTATTTGGAGGAACATCATATGCAGATACGGACTCCCAAACACTCTCATCTCGGATAATGGGACCCAGTTCAAGAACTCCTCTTTAAAAAAGTATTGCTTAAGAGTTGGGATAAAGCAGTTCTTCTCATCTCCTGGCTGACCTCAAGTAAACGGCCAGACCGAGGTCACGAACAGAAAAATTCTTGATGGAATCAAGAAGAGGTTAGAGGATGCAAAGGGAAGATGGACTTAAGTGGTCTACGTTGTGTTGTGGGCCTACAGAACAATGGCAAGCACACCTACAGGAGAAACCCTATTCATGCTAGCACATGGCTCAGAGGCTGTCATACCAACAGAAGTAGGATTCCCAACTCATAGGGTTCAGACCTATGACCCCGATAAAAATGGGGAGGAGAGGAGGTTAGACCTGGATCTAATTGAAGAAAAAAGAGAAGACGCGGAGATCAGACAAGCAGCCTACCAACAGAGGGCAGCAAAATTCTACAACCATAGGGTGAAGTCAAGACCCATTGCAGTGGGAGACCTAGTGCTAAAAAAGACCTTATAGAAAGAAAATAAGCTTCACCCAAACTGGCATGGCCCCTACAGAGTGACGGACGAGGTTGTGCCTGGCACCTACAGGCTAGAAAACCTAGAAGGAGAACCCTTTGCTAACCCATGTGTTGATGTAAAAAACTAGATCACTCTAATAATTCAATCACAGATAAATAAATGAGACAAAATATTTTAAAGTGGTTCAGCCTTATAAGAATGGCCTACGTCCACTGTTATTTTATTGTTGAGTGTTTATGAATTCTCGATTACAAGAATTTCCCTTCTGGATCCCAAAGTTTGGATTCTGGATTCAGGTCCCTTACAATGAGGATTATACAATGTATTTATAGCCTTGAGGCTGTCATATGAATGATACATCAAATGATATACATATGAAAGGGTGATACATTTAACACCCTTTATGCGTGTGCGTCAATGATAAGCATTTAATGAACCAGTTGAACTGTTGGTTATCCAGCTGTTAGTGCTTTGTTCAAGATGCAGTTCGGACCGCCTGAGTAGGTCGGACCGCTTAATCTTCTCAATACTCAAGAGTTCCTCGGTGAGGTCTGTTCCTCGGAGCGTATGAGTTCCTCGGTGCGGTCTGTTCCTCAGAGCGTATTAGTTCCTCGGAGTAACATGGTTCCTCGGAGTGTGTGATTATCTCGGAAGTGCTTGTTGTTGCCATGTAGATAGCCACGTGTCTTTGTTTGATTGATCCAGTCAGCAGATTAAATTTGGTATCAACAGAAGCCCCCAATGTTTCATATTTCAAAATTTGAGGAGTATGGAACATTCTTTCTCGGAATATGGTAGCTTTAAATATTTCTTCCTGATTTTTAGGATCAACTCCCTTGTATTTATTTCTCCATCCCAATTCGTAGAATCATGCTTTTTTGGACTTTTTTTCTCGCTTCGGTTCCTGCGTCACTTTTTGCCTTTTTTGCCGCTGTTGTTCGCTTTGATTCCTGCGCCAATATTTAATGCCTTTTTAGCCGTCGGTAACATAATCATTACTTCGCTAGTTCCCAAGGCAAGGTATTTAAACTTCACAAAGATTCCAATCATCTTCTATCTTTTCAGATTTTCATCTTCGAGTTTTTCATTTTCTTCTACTCTCTTGTGCGTTCATCTCTTCCGTCGTTCATTGTCAACAGATCCGTTATTTTCCTGTAAGATCTTCTTCCTTCATCTTTATTTCTTTTAATTCATCACCATGGTTTAACCTGTTGAGTCTCTTGAGAAATTTCGTTCTGATTTCTCCATTCCTTCTTGGGTTGTCTTGGAAGAGCTTTCTGAGCCTTCTAATTATTTCAATTTGGCTGAGGGACATTGGTTCCCCAGTCTCTTTTTCGCTGAGTGTGGAGTGTGGATTTTCTTTTCCACCAAATTCTCTATGTCTGGAATTCTGTCAGTATTTTGAGGTTGTTCCTGCACGAATAGCCCCCAACACATGGAGAATAGTTAATGGGGTGCATAAATTAAATCAAGTGCATAGAACTCGTATAGGAATTCCAGAAATCATGTACTGCTATAGATGGGCAGTTAATGATAATATTTATTATTTAAAAACTAGGTTTATAAATAGAGCTATATTAGTCAATCTCCCTGATGCCAACAGGGATTACTTTGAACATGGGGTTGTTGTAAAAAATTGGCAACACCCTCCTTTAACTGGAGATGAGGTTTACCAGGGTCCCAGATGCCCTCCTTATGGCAATGGGATAGGTTATTTTTATTTATTTTATTTATCCTGAAATCATGTTTGTTTTGTGTTCGATAAAATGTGTTACTGATAACAATGTCTGTTTATTTGCAGTTGATATCAAGAGAAGGTGCCCAAAAGAAACAGATGTCAATCTAAGGCATTTGGGACTTATCTGGGGTCTACATCAAAGGGTTGCTGACGAGCACATTCGATCAGCCTCCTATCTGCTCCAATACAAGAGCTACACAACTTCTTTCACTGCTCGTCCAGTGATCAGTGAAGCACATCCACTACCAACCTCTGCAAGTTCTTCGCCAGAATCTCACGTTCCGTTGAGCGAAAAGATGAAGAAGAGAAGGACTCCTGCTCTGTTTGAGAAAACTACCTCCGGTTCTGGGGAGGTAAAAAGGATTAGGATTGACGTCCCAAAGGAGGGGACAAAGAAGACTGGTGTAGTTCCTTCAACTGCTTCTGCTAAAGTCTCCGAGAAGGTTGCTAACAAGCCCGCAGTGGCTCCGGGTAGCTCTGTTGCTCCTCGAAAGGTGATTGTGATATCACCGACCAAGGAATCTTCCTTGGTTTTACCTGTTCCCCCGAGGAGGCTGAAGAAGAGCTCCTCGGTAGATTTGGCTGACACCACCATTCAGCCCCCTGCTGCTGGGACTAGGGTTCCCACATCTGTTCCCCCGAGCTCTGACATGAGCTCGACAAAGTCCTTGACCATTTCCGAGGTGCAAGGTAATGAAGATAACCTTACTCGGGACATGGTTACTTCTTTGGCTTCTCGTCATCTTTCTTCAGTAAGTACCTTTACAATGAACTTTTCATATTTTCCTTTGTTATTTCTCATATTTGTTTCTGACTTTGCTTTCTTTTTCTGTTTACAGTTGACGAGGTGCTTTAACATAATCCTCAAGAAGGATGAATCAATCAAAGCTTCTTGCTCCTCGTCCAGTGTGTAGGGAGCTCTGGAAGAAGCTACCAAGTCCTTGGAGGAATCTCGCCAGAAGTACCTTCCTGATAAGGCAGTCTAAGAGAATAAACTTGCTTCCTCCGAGTAGGAGAAAACTCGGGTTGCTGAGGCCTCCAGGGATTTGGAGAGCAAAGTGAATGATTTGGAGAAGGCTAATAAAGAGCTTGATACGAAGCTCAAGACTACTGGGTAACTTGAAGATAAACTCAAGGATGTTGAGGAGAAGTTGGTCCAACTCCAGGAAGTAACTCGGCAGAAGGAGGAGGCTGAACAAAAATTAAAAGCTGCTGATGTTTTGCTATTCGAGAAGCTTGCCTTGGAGAAGGCCAAATGGAAAACTGTCGTGAAGAAGTCCTTCAGCTCTGGCTGGGACAAAGGTTGGGATAAGGGGTGTGCTGCCATGGTCTCTCAAGTGGACTATGGTAGTGTAAAGTATTTCAGGGACGTATGCTGTCGAGCAAGGAGTTTCTTCTTCCGAGAAACAGCTGGTGCTCTCAGGAGAAAACTCGGGTTGCTGAGGCCTCCAGGGATTTAGAGAGAAAATTTAATTCTTTGGAGAAGGCTAATAAAGAGCTTGATGCGAAGCTCAAGACTACTGGGGAACTTGAAGATAAACTCAAGGCTGCTGAGGAGAAGTTTGTCCAACTCCAGGAAGTAACTCGGCAGAAGGAGGAGGCTGAACAAAAATTAAAAGCTGCTGATGTTTTGCTGTCTGAGAAGCTTGCCTTGGAGAAGGCCAAAAGGAAAATTGTCATGAATAAGTCCTTCAGCTCTAGCTGGGACAAAGGTTGGGATAAGGGGTGTACTGTCATGGTCTCTCAAGTGGACTATGGCAGTGTAAAGTATTTCAGGGATGGATGGGTTGCTGCCCTTCAGGAATTGAAGGTCGACGAGTCATCCGAGCTCTTCCAGAGACACATCCCTGGTCCCCCTCCTACTCCAGAAGAATTAGAAGAGGACGAAGCTACCTCGAAGGAGTCTTCACTAGTAGTAGGAGAACATGCCCTAACCAGTCAGTATGCTGTCGAACAAGGAGTTTCTTCTTCCGAGCAACAGCTGGTGCTCTCCGAACAAGTCACAATTCCCTCCGAGCAACCTGCCTCCTCTTCCCAACCTCCCGAGAAGTTTTTGGGAGATAGGGAAAAGGTGTAGTGTTGTTTGGTTTTCTCTTTATATTTTTCTTCTTTGTCAAATATAACCAAGATCTTTGTAACTCTGCAATATGATCTAATAAAATTTGAGTTTTCTTCCATAAGATTGTCTCTTTTCTATTTGTACTATATCTTGATCTTCTTTTTGATGATTGTCTTTTCTTTCTTTTTTAGTTTCTGTCCAGGATGGATATGCTATCTGCCAATGATACAAAGCTGATGCAGCAATGCAATGAATATTATAAAGCTGGTCACACAGACCTGAGTGCATCAGAAGTTACCGATATCCTTGGTCATGATGCTTCTGAACAGACAATCGAAGCTTATCAGTACCTGAAGTGTTTACTTGACTGAGTTGTGGCCAATAATGTGGCTTAGTATGAAATGATCGAGGATCTTCAATGTACCCTAGAAGATCTTCAGAATCAGTACAAGGAATCAACTGCCCTGTTGCATGAGGGGTATGAGAAGAGGTATCAGCAGCTTTCTCCCGAGAAGGGCTACGAGAAGCTCCTTGCTGGGTACGATGTCAGGGAGAGAACCCTAAAGGGTGAAGTTGAAGCAAGTAGACAGATTGCTGAGCTGTTGGAGCAAGAGAATAATAATTTGCAGAAAGAGCTAGCACAGTTGAAGTATGCAGCCTCTTCTTCAACATCTATAATCCCAGTGACTGACGAGGGATTTTCATTTTTAGAAGTTGAGAATGCCAAATTGAGGCAAGAGTTGGACACATTGAGGAGGTCCGGCACTTCCACATCTCCTCGGGGACGAGGAAGAGCAGCTCGTGTTCTTGTGGAGGAACAGAGGACAGCATCTGCCTTAGAGAACCAAGCCTTCCAGTTAATGGCTAAGAACCAAGATTTGTATTTCAATTCCACAAATAGCCCAGGGAGTTATGGATGGCTGGATACAACGAAGCGCTATTCCATTTAGATGATCGTATCCAGAATGCCAATAATGAGGGCTACAAACAAGGCTGGTTGAATGCCTTATGTGTGTTGAAACTCGAACAGGGACATTATCTGTGGGACTACTATGATCGTGAATTGCTCGACTTGCCTATGCCACCGTTCAATTTGGACATGGAGTGGATCCCAGCTCGTGCCATTCCTCGGAGCTTAATTGTGAAATACCTTGGTGACTATAATTTACATTCTCAGTTTGAGGTATCTCGTCCAGAGAATCTTCTAGATCGACCTTCTGTGATGAACGTCAGGATGCTGAAGGACTTGAACTTCATCAATTCTCCTCAGTCTTTAAATGATCCTCCTGCTGGCGAGGAACCTGTATCGAAAGCTGAGGGGAAAAGACCAATAGAATAAGAATTTTTGATGTAACAGTTAGTATACATGTAAATGTAACCTTCATTTTATTATCAATATAACTTGTAATTTATTTCGAATATAATGAAAGACTTTCATTTTTTCTTGCATATCTTAATTGCCATTGTCTTGTAAATATCCAACATTTTGCATATCTGTTAAAAAGATAACAATATTGAATTGTTCATTGACCAACTTAGTAAGAAAGTTACAAGTATCAGTTTTGTTGCTCGATCACTTAAAGTAATGAGTATAAAAATGTTTAAAATTTTGCCAACCAACCAAGGTTGTTAAATTGTGCTCGTCGACCAATTATAGTTAGTGAGAGTTTATCCCCGACTAACCATACTTGGTAAATTTTTGCCTTTTTTATAAAATGTGTCTGACCAACCAAAGTCAATATTTTCTCCTTGTTGACCAACTATGTTGGTACAGTTTGGAATATTTTCTCCTCGTCGACCAACTATGTTGGTACAGTTTGGAATTTTTTCTCCTCGTCGACCAACTATGTTGGTACAGTTTGGAATAATTTCTCCTCGTCGACCAACTATGTTGGTACAGTTTGGAATATTTTCTCCTCGTCGACCAACTATGTTGGTACAGTTTGGAATATTTTCTCCTCGTCGACCAACTATGTTGATATAGTTTGGAATATTTTCTTGAGTAGTCTGCCGAGCTTTGCTGAGTAGTGCGTAGCACTAGTATTCCCCCAAAAATTATCAATAAACAGGAAGATTTGAAAATTACTTTTATTTTATTCATACTGATGGAACTGCATTACATATACATTACTGATAATACTTGCGCAGGTGCTCTGCGTTCCATGCATTCTTAAACTCCTCACCTTCTAGAGTTGTTATTCGATAAGTTCCTGGTCGAACAACTTCTGTAACTCGGTATGGTCCATGCCAGTTTGCCTCCAGCTTGTTATGCTTTTGAATTACTTTCTTCAGCACATAGTCTCCTTCTTTCTAGTCGCACTTCTTCACTCTCTTGTTGTAAAATAAAGTTGTTCGCTACTGGTAAGCATCATTTCTAATGGCTGCTTCTTCTCTAACTTCCTCGAGCATGTTTAAATCCAGTATTCTCATTAAATCGTTGATTGGGGAGTTGAAATTCAATACCCTATGTGTTGGGAGACCCAACTCGGCAGGTATGACAACTTCACTTCCGAACGCCAGCATGTATGGTGATTCTCCAGTTGCTACTCGGGGAGTAGTTCGGTAAGCCCAAAGTACTGATTGTAGCTCGTTGATCCAGTTTGCTTTCGCATCATCCAATCTTTTTTTCAAACCGTTCAGCAGCGTCCTGTTTGTCATTTCAGTTTGACCATTTCTTTGAGGATGGCCTGGTGCTGAGTGAACCTTCAAAATGTTTGACTGATGACAATAGGCGGCAAACTCCTCGTTATCAAATTGTGTTCCATGGTCTGTGATGAAGGCATGAGGGAGACCATATCGGCAAATGATGTTCTTCCAAACAAATTGGTACACCTTCTCATACGTCATCTCAATGAGTGGCTCAGCTTCTACCCACTTAGTAAAATAATCCACTGCGACGACGAGATACTTGAACCTTCCTCGAGTCGTTGGCAGTGGTCCAACCAGGTCAATTCCCCAAATGGAAAATGGCCAAGGGGAAGTTATGGGTGTCAATAATGCTTGTGGAGTTATTTGGATGGAGGAAAAGAGATGGAACTTGTCACACTTCTTGGCATATGCTATACAATCATCCCTCATCGTCGGCCAGTAATACCCCTGCGTCATCACCCTCTGTAAAAGCGTTCGACCTGCTACATGGGCTCCACAAGACCCTTTATGGACCTCTTCAATCAAATCTTTCACCTCGGTGGGATGCATACACCTTTGCAAACCTACCATAATTCCTCATCTATATAAAACACCATTAGTTAATACATACTGAGCAGCTTTAAACTTCAATTTCTTGGCTGCGAGCTTATCAATTGGCAATTCTCCATCCTCGATATATGCCCTGATGGGATCCATCCAAGATGGTCCTAAATCAAGGGTAATAAAGTTCATCGTTATATCTTCATCTATGCTCCGACCAACCAACACTTCAATCGGGACTGTTCGTCGCAGCTCGGTTCGAGTAGCTGATGCTAGTCAAGCTAGGGCATCTGCTCTCACATTCTCTACTCTTGGTATTCTGAGCAGCTGATTAGCGGCAAATTCTGACACCAGCTCCTTTGCCTTTGCATGATACTTGATCATTAATTCTCCTTTAACTGCGTATACTCCCATCATTTGATTCACGATCAATTGAGAATCACTGAAAATGATAACTTGCTGCACCTCCATAATTTTTGCCAAGCTAAGTCTTGCAATCATCGCCTCATACTCAGCCTCATTGTTGGAAGCTTTGAATTGGAAATGCAAGGCGTATTCCATGTCGACCTCGTCCGGAGTGCACAAAATTATCCCCGCGCCACATCCTGCTGCGCAAGATGAGCCATCTACATATAACCTCCATACAGGTAACTCATCTTCAAACTTCTGATTAGTCAGAGTTCCTCGGTGAAATATTTGATGCTTCCTTTCATCCTCCCCAGATTTTTCTCTCTCCTCTTTGATCATCTTTTCTTTATCTTTTACCAATCGGGGTTGGTCTGAGCTTGAATTTAATGATCCTGTAACATCCACTTGCCCTTTTACTAACCGGAGTTGGTCTGAGCCAGTGTTTGTTGACCCTGTAACATCCACAGGTTTATTAGCGAGCAGTTCTTACTCCTTTTTCAGAGTCCTCCCAACTATCTCTTCATCACATCTTGTAACATCCACACGCCATTTTACCAATCGTAATTGGTCTGGGCTTGTGTTTGTTGACCCTGTAACATCCACAAGTTTATCAGCGAGCAACTCTTGTTCCTCGGGGGTACTAGGATAGGTGAACTCCGCTATGAAATCTGCTACAGCCTGCCCTTTTAGTGATGATTGGGGTTCATAAATTATATCATATTCGCCAAGCTCTACTGCCCAGTACATCAATCTCCCTGATTTTTCTGGTTTGTGAAGGGCTTGTCTCAACGACATATTGGTATACACTACTATCGTATGAGCTTGGAAGTATGGCCTCATCCTTCTACTCGCCTCAATCAGCGCTAGTGCCAATTTTTCCAGCCTTGGATATCTGATCTCTGCTCCTTAGAAGGCCTTACTTGTGTAGTAAATTAGCTTTTGTACCCCATTCTCCACTCTGATCAACGCCGAGCTAACAGCATTCTCGGATACAATAAGGTATAAATACAATTTTTCTCCCATCACCGGTCTGGACAACAATGGAGGTGCTCCCAAGTATTTCTTCAAGTCTTGAAAATCCTTCTCACATTCATCATTCCACTCAAAAGTTTTTCTGAGTGTCTTGAAGAATGGGAGACATCTATCAGTTGCTCGTGACACAAATCTGTTGAGTGTTGCTACTCGTCCTGTGAGACTCTGTACTTCCTTCTTCGTTGTTGGAGATCGCAGCCCTAATAGAGCTTTGATCTTTTCAGGATTTGCTTCAATGCCTCGTTGATTGACAATGTACCCAAGGAACATGCCTTCTCATACTCCAAATATGTACTTCGTCGGGTTCAGATTCATTTGATATTTATCTAGTTGATCAAAAGTTTGGCTTAAGTCAACTAGATGATCGGCAGCTTTCTTGCTTTTCGTCAGCATATCGTCAACATAGACTTCCATATTGTCATTGATTTGTTCAGCAAAGACTTTGTTCATCAGCCTTTGATATGTCGCACCTGCATTTTTCAAACCAAAAGGCATAACATTATAACAATAAGTTCCCGTAGGGGTAATGAAAGAAGTACTCTCCCTATCTTCAGGTTTCATTTTGATCTGATTATAACCAGAATAAGCATCCATAAAGCTCAGCAACTCGTGTCCCGAGGTAGCATCCACCAGTTGATCAATTCGGGGTAGTGGAAAGTGATCTTTTGGGCATGCTTTGTTGAGGTCAGTGAAGTCTACACACATCCTCCACTTGTTGTTTTTCTTCTTTACCATCACCACATTGGCTAACCAATCTGGATATTTTACATCTTCAATGAAACAAGATTTCTGGAGCTTCTCGACTTCCTCCTGTATAGCTTGATTCTTCTCGGGACTGAATACTCTTCTTCTCTGCTTCACAGGTTTGATCTCCTTATTCACATTGAGCTCGTGACATAAGAAGTTTGGGTCAATCCCAGGCATATCTTCATGACTCCAGGCAAAAGTTTTTTTTCTGCTTCTAAGGAAAGTTATCAATTCTTGTTTTAGTGAGGCTTCCAATGATGAACCTATTTGAGTAGTTCGTTCAGGGTGTTCATCGTCCAGAACAATATTTTCAGTAGCTTCCACCACTTGACCTTTCACGAGTTGCGACTCATCCCGAGGATCCAAGGTTTCAATTTCTGCACCTTCATCCACTTGATAAGTAGTAGTCTTTTTCTTTGATTCTTCCAATTCATCTTGCTCGATGGATGAATAATAGAACTCCCGAGCTACTTTCTTATCACCTTTCATAACTCCTACTCCAAAGTTTGTTGGAAATTTTAGGCATTGATGCACTGTAGATGGTACAGCCTCGAACTTCTTCAATCATACTCTTCCCACGATGATATTGTATGATGTCTGGACATTCTTATCCATCATCAAAAAGCGTATTCTTTCTGTCCGACAAGCAGGCCACGTACCAATGAATATATCCAACTTGATCGTACTAAGTGGAAACACTTTCTCACCAGCAAAACCGATGAGAGGTTTATGGTAAGGCTCCAGTTGAGATAGCTTAAAATTTAGACTATCGAAACACGAGTAGAACATAATGTCTTCCGAGCTACCATTATCGACCAGTACTCTTGAAATCATTACCTCTTTCATTCTCATTTTGATCACTAGCGGGTCGTCATGAGGATACAGAACTCCTGTAAGATCATTCTTCGAAAACCCAATGACCAATTTTTCTTTGTTCACCTTTCTCGGGAGATCTTCCTCAGCTAAATTTATTCGCTGAATGTACGAGAAAGCTTGAGCCTCTCCGATGTAAGCTTTTCTTTCTACAGTAAGGTTTCCTCCTCCTGCATCTCCTCCTGTAATAACATTACAATCAAATGACCCAAAGCGTATTGAAAATACCTCTTGTTCTGGCTTCCTTGGTTTCTTGGGAAGATAAGGGTCATCATCTGGATCATCATCATGGTTTCTCTTCTTTTTCTCCTCTACTTGACGAGGATATCTAGACCTCTCTCTAGTTCGGTTATTTTTTCTTCTTTCGCCTCCCCGATCAACATACTTTGCTAGCTTTCCTCGTCGGATGAGTGTTTCAATCTCGTTCTGAAGAGCTATGAATTTTTTGGTCATATGGCCATGATCCTTATGGAACTCGCAATATTTCTCCCTATTCCTCGTGTCAGGGTCTGACCTCATTTTCTTTGGCCAATTTAACTCCTCGTTGTTCTTAATTTCTTCCAAGACGTGGTTGATATTTGCCTTCAAAGGCGTGTAATTATCAAATTTCGTCAAGACCTCCCATGACGACCTACTTTTGGAATATTTGTCACTACCATTGTTCTTATGCTCTTTCTTCTTAGCTTTATCACCTTCCCACTTGGTTTCTTTGGAGTCCATATTCTTCTTCGCAGACATAGCCTCCTCGGCATTCATAATCTTGGACGCTTTTCCCTTCAGATCCGACATGGTTCGAGGTGGATCTTTGGCCAAAGTGTAGTACAACTTATTTGGCAGCAGTCCACTCATCAAGGCGGTAATCGTTGTCTTCTCCTCATAATCAATGACTTCGAGCTTCTCGTTATTAAAACGAGTTATATAGTCTCTAATACTCTCACCAGCTTTTTGTCTAACACTTAACAAATGTGCTACTTATTTAACTGGCTTTGCTCCAAAGAAGAAATTCCCAATGAATAACTCGGCCAGTTGAAGAAAAGTTGAAATATTACCCCGAGGAAGATTATTATACCATATCTGGGCAGATCCGATAAGAGTTCCCGAGAATTCCCTACATCTCATCTCGTCTGGGACAGCATAGATGTCGGCAGCAGCTTGATATTGTTGTATATGAAGGACAGGGTCAGTCTTCCCATCATACTTGGGAGTCACAACAGGTGCTTTGAACTTTGATGGTGTTGGAAAATCAACAATATCCTGGATAAAAGGTGTTCCTCGAACAAAGGTTCGTTGTAGAGGGTTCTTGGCCTTAGCCATTTCCCCTAATCTATCTTCTAGCCTCTGAATAGATCCTTTCCAAGCATCATTTCCTTCCTCGGGCCTATTGGTTCGAGCAACTGATCGCGTTGAAGTGGCTTCCTGGGATTTATCATGACGAGCAGCTGATCGGTCAACAGATACATCTCGACGAGTAACTAGTCGTGACTGGGCAGATCCTTCCCTTAAATTTGATGGTCGTCGAAAGCTCCTTGACGCTTCATTAAGAGGACTTTTGTTCCTCCTAGGGCCTAATCGATCAGAAGGAGAGGCCCTGCTTAATCTTTCCAATGCGCTGGCCCTTTCCGGGGAGAGGGTGACACGTTGTTCAGTATCTGTGGCTCGCATTGACGAAGTTTGTCCTAGTTGATAAGCAAAATCTTCAGATTCCTCATTGTGATATGAATTAACACGCCTATTATGCGTAGAAGGCGCACGGGTATTTCTTTGGATGTTTCGTGATCCGGAATGGGCTGGTGCACCGCCATGGAGGGTTTGGATGAGTTATCGCATTGTTTCTTGCATGGCGGTCTGGCCCTGAGCCAAATTCTCCATTATTCCAGTCAGATCTGGAATAATTGGTGGTGCAGATGGATTTGGAGGGGTTCCGGCATTTCGATTGCTGGATTCAGGCACTTCAGCCATTGGTATTGGATTGATTTTTATGAAAAAATGATATTACCAGTCGTTTCCCACAGATGGCGCCAATCTGTTGTTGTAAAAAATTAGATCACTCTAATAATTCAATCACAGATAAATAAATGAGACATAAGATTTTAAAGTTGTTCAGCCTTATAAGAATGGCCTACGTCCACTATTATTTTATTGCTGAGTGTTTATGAATTCTCGATTACAAGAATTTCCCTTCTGGATCCCAAAGTTTGGATTCAGGATTCATGTCCCTTACAATGAGGATTATATAATGTATTTATAGCCTTGAGGCTGTCATATGAAAGGGTGATACATCAAATGATATACATATGAAAGGATGATACATTTAATGCCCTTTATGCGTGTGCGTCAATGATAAGCATTTAATGAACCAGTTGAACTGTTGGTTATCCAGCTATTAGTGTTTTGTTCGAGATGCAGTTCGGACCGCCTGAGTAGCTCGGACCACTTAAACTTCTCAATACTCAAGAGTTCCTCGGTGAGGTCTATTCCTCGAAGCGTATGAGTTCCTCGGTGACGTCTGTTCCTTAGAGCGTATGAGTTCCTCAGAGTAACATGGTTCCTCGGAGCGTGTGATTATCTCGGAAGTGCTTGTTGTTGCCATGTAGATAGCCACGTGTCTTTGTTTGATTGATCCAGTTAGCATATTAAATTTGGTATCAACACCATGGAATGCTGATCACCTAAAGAAATATTACATATGATGTTGCATAGAGTTTGTAAATGTACCATATTGTTATGAAGAGGTTATTAATAAAAGATCAGTTCCTATGATGGCTCTTGCTTCATTCTTATATCATAAATTATGAGGATAAAATCTAAGGTGATGACCTCAGACCCTCATAACACCATGCAGTGGTGACTAGGTCTGAGCTCAGACACCATAATGGATGACCTCAGACCCTTAACATCATTAATTTGGTGAGATTAATTATGAGGATAACATCTTAGGTGATGACCTCAGACCCTCATAACACCATGCAGTGGTGACGAGGTATGAGCTCAGACACCATAATGGATGACCTCAGACCCTTAACATCATTAATTTGGTGAGATTAATTATGAGGATAACATCTTAGGTGATGACCTCAGACCCTCATAACACCATGCAGTGGTGATGAGGTCTGAGCTCAGACACCATAATGGATGACCTCAGACACTTAACATCATTAATTTGGTGAGATTAATTATGAGGATAACATCTAGACCCTCATAACACCATGCAGTGGTGATGAGGTTTGAGCTCAAACACCATAATGGATGACCTCAGACCCTTAACATGATTAATTTGGTGAGATTAATTATGAGGATAACATCTTAGATGATGACCTCAGACCCTCATAACACCATGCAGTGGTGACGAGGTCTAAGCTCAGACACCATAATGGATGACCTCAGACCCTTAACATCATTAATTGGGTGAGATTAATTATGAGGATAACATCTTAGGTGATGACCTCAGACCCTCACAACACCATGCAGTGGTGACGAGGTCTGAGCTCAGACACCATAATGGATGACCTCAGACCCTTAACATCATTAATTTGGTGAGTAATTATGGGGATAACATCTTAGGTGATGACCTCAAACCCTCATAACACCATGTAGTGGTGACGAGGTCTAAGCTCAGACACCATAATAGATGACCTCAGACCCTTAACATCATTAATTTGGTGAGATTAATTATGAGGATAACATCTTAGGTGATGACCTCAGACCCTCATAACACCATGCAGTGGTGACGAGGTCTGAGCTCAAACACCATAATGGATGACCTCATACCCTTAACATCATTAATTTGGTGAGCAATTATGGGGATAATATCTTAGGTGATGACCTCAGACCCTCATAACACCATGCAGTGGTGACGAGGTCTGAGCTCAGACACCATAATAGATGACCTCAGACCCTTAACATCATTAATTTGGTGATATTAATTACGAGGTAACATCTTAGGTGATGATCTCAGACCCTCATAACACCACTCAGTGGTGACGAGGTGTGAGGTTAGGACCATTTATTAAACCTTCGAGAAATTATCTTCTTGGAGGCGTCTTTAAGAGCAGCCCTGACAGCTGAGTTAACTTTCTGCTGTAGAGTGTCGTCTTTAACCTTCAGAGTTGCAGCATGATCCTTGCTGAGCTGGGAGATGTCCTTCTCCAACCCCTTCATCTTATTCTTAGAGTTTTGCAGCTCTGATTTTAGACGGTCAATCTCGGCGTTCAGGGTGCTCTGAACGTTCTCGGCCTCTTGCCCCTTTTGGATGAGGGGCAATTTCCTCAGAGTCCAGTTAGATAAGTGGTGCATAGCATCCAGGTCCTGCATATTATATAAAGAAGTTAAGCTGAAGAAAAATCAGATGTTACACTTCAAATTTATGAGGAAAGGTCAAGTCATACCTGAACGGCTCTGTGAACGCCGAACTCAACTAGCAATGGGGTGTCCAGAGACCTGAAGAAGCGTTTATCAGACTCGGTCATTGCAGAGCTGATGGCATCAAGGGCCTGAAGACTGTAGCCGACTATGCTATCAGATAATTTCAACTGGTCCAGACGAGCCAACAGGGCGTCAGCTGAGGAGATGGGGATGGTAGTGTCAGCAGTCTTCTTTCTCTGCCTCTGATCCTCAGGGGCATGTCCTTCTGGATACCTCTTATTCGTGGCTTGGGGCTTTGAGGTAGAGGGAGCTAGGGGAGGTGCATTTAGGCATTATTTCTTGGTAAGTCTTGTTAAACTGGGTGCGGCCATTTCCCACAACTCGTCCGAGATGTCTTGTGGTCGCTCTGCAATAAAGATTAGAAGATCTGAGTTAGAAAATCAGATATGAATGAATTCAGAGGTTTAACTTGATATAAAAATGCTTACCAATCTCGGCAAGGGGACTTCCACCTAGAACTGTCCCTGAGAGGTAATGGGGTGTCATCAAATGTTCAAACTTAACGAATAGACCATGTGACCCTTGGTCTTGCAGGGCTTTCACCTTCTAAAGATTTTGGAGACTTAGACCAGGGTCGGCCCTGGCAGACATGGTGACCTTACCCCATCCGAGGGGAATCCTCGGCTCAAGAATGGATGAGGGAACACATGGGCCAAATTCCCATGGTCTAGAGGCGAAGAAATAGCGGGGCTTCCAGTTATAGTTTGAAGTCTGAGTTATCTGGAGCATTTTCTTCTCAAGCTTCCGAGCTACAAAAGGATAGTAGCTCGGATGATTTTTGGTTGAGGATGGGACATAGCAGCCTACAAAGACCTGAACTGGAAGGTCAGAGTGGTGGACTTCCCTCCACAAGACTATGGCCCCTATTATGACCCTCCAAGCATTGGGGGATAGTTATGAGGGGGCCAAATTGATGTAGGAGAGGATGGACTTGATAATGGGATGGATGGGTAGACGAAACCCTAAATTGAACATCTTCTCGTATAGGAAGATCTCGCCGTCTCGGCCATGATAAGCCCTCTCCTCCCTCAGAGGTCTCCTAAGCTTTATGGAGGGACTAATGGAATACAAATACCTGAAGCAGAGAAGGTCTACCTTAGTAACTGTGCTCTCAATCTCAGCCGCCTCAGAGACGTCGACATTACTCTCAATGTCATGATCATCATCTAGCTCAACGTCGGCCGGAGCAGACGTTGATGGGTTTCTCGGGAACCTCTGAGCGAACTCCGCCCTGGTGACGGCTGATAGAGGAATGGCATCGAGTATGGGTGGTACAGCCACACTTGGCTAAAAAATTTCAACCTATGAAGAAGAGGCTGAGGTGCTCGAGCTATTATGAGATGAGGCTCCGCTGGAGACCTAGGCCTGATCAGGGGCCTGATCAGGCCGAGGTGAAAAGTCCATGGCCTCCCGAAAGGAATCCACAAACATGGGGTCTGAGGTAAAAGATTCAGACTCATACATCGGAATGGGATCGGCAGGGACCTCTGTCTGATAGAAGAACTCCGGGGGATCGGGGTATATCACCTTAAGAGGTGGTGGAAAGATAGGTCTAATGGGAAATTCTTGTAACCTACGAGCTTCCTCCTGTGCTCTTTCTATTTGTTTAATCTTTTCTAAAGTCTTCTCTCTAAGGGAGGGGAACTCCTCAAGAAGATGATATAAGGGTCTGAGCATTAGAGGCCGACCCTAAACTTGGGGAAACTTCCTAAACTACAAACAAGACTGGCTGATAAAATAAAGGAATCTAAAGATCAAACATAGATGTTTAAAGCAAATAATGTTCGCCTGAAACTATGGTGCTCGCCGAAAAATGATGAAACTCACCGAAAAATGCAAACCAGAAGCGAAAAGCAAAGAAAATGAAGGGGAGAAGGTACCTGGAAATGAAAAGACGAGGGAAAGTGAAGAAAATTCGCGAAAAACCACCAACAATGGCCTCTGCAGTAGAATCTTGCTCGAAAAGACTTTTAGAGAGAGTTACAGGAACAAAATTCGCCAGGAAAGAGAAGAAATGAAGAAGAAGGAGGGAAAGAGGGTTCAAAACCCTTAAATACATATGCACATTTCCCAAGGCCCATCATTGCCTTGGGAGCCCCAAAGGGTGGCTGACAGCACACGGCTACCAAGCAAGCATACTTCAGCATTGGACAAGTGTCAAACAAATATTGGCTCGTCGTAGATAGGCCTCGGTAATGTGATAATCCCCTAGTCACCTGCTCTCACATATGACTAAGGACTGGGGGTGATTGATATGCCCCAATTGTGACCTCGACCCAGAGACACCAACCTCGGCCGAGACAATGGCTGACTCTGGACAAGCCTTGGTCTCGCGATTCCAGCCCTCGGCCATAGCAAGGTCGGCCCAGGCCGACACTACCACAAGCTCTCCAAAGGACATCAGATAACCTCGGCCGGATATGGACCGAGCTTGCAAGAAGCCCAAGTAACAACTCCATCATGACGTCAGACGGTGATCCAATATAAGCCTGCCTAGTCTCGGCACATATATTTTTGAAAAATTTATAATTAGGTCCCTTGGTAATAATTTTTAAACATTTAAAGACAATTTACTATTAGGTCAACTTATTATACCACCAGCATGAACTTTTACAAGAAGAGAAATAGTGTATCTAAGTGTTGAAAATATATAAAAATTACTTTAGTGTTTAAAATTTGTCAAAATTCCTTTAGGGCGTATTAGGTTTGTAATTACAATTCTGTTTTATGTGTTTAAATACAATTCTAATAAAAAATTGCCTCTGGCAATCTGTTTTGAAACTCTGAATTATAATATTTCTCTGTTATAATCGAGTTTTTCAGAAAATAATAAAATACTATTTTATAGCTTTTCTTTTTTATTTTTTAACTCGGAATTATTCATTTATAATATTTTAAAGCATGTATACTTTAATATATATTATAAGTGCATAATACATTAATATGTGTGTAATTCTTATAAATAAAATATATATATATATATATATATATATACTCAAAGTTGCGTATATTTATTGATATGCCCCAAGTGTGACCTCGGCCCAGAGACACCAACCTCGACCGAGACAATTGCCAACTCTCGACAAGCCTTGGTCTCGCGATTCCAGCCTTCGACCATAGCAAGGTCGGCCCAGGCCGACACTACCACAAGCTCTCCAAAGGACATCAGATAACCTCGGCCGGATATGGGCTGAGCTTGCAAGAAGACCAAGTAACAACTCCATCATGACGTCAGACGGTGATCCAATCATAAGCCCGCCGAGTCTCGGCCAGGCCGACCCTATTCACTATCTCGACTGGTACCAAGCCGAGACTCCTATGGTTCATCAAATATCAAACAAATTAGACTTACAAACCTCGGCCTCTCCTAGGCCGAGGTCATGCACCAGTACGGCAGCCGAGCATCTGTTGACATTTGGATAAGGACACGTGGGCACAAATCAGTTGTAACAAGATTATTCCCCACACGTGGGGAGAATATTTCATCATCATTCTTTACATGTGACAGTGACAAGTGGATCTCCCATATTGGTGAGGTTAACATGCACATGCTCATTGCATGCATAGGGGGTGCATTACACCCCCCCAGGTATTATATATAAAGGTCATCCTTTACCTTGCAAAGGATCCCGAAATTAGCGACCCTAGCTGAAACTCTGTCTAAACACACAGTAGAGAGAGAAAGC
Organism: Sambucus nigra; assembly: GCA_949130495.1. Lineage (NCBI taxonomy): Eukaryota > Viridiplantae > Streptophyta > Magnoliopsida > Dipsacales > Adoxaceae > Sambucus > Sambucus nigra. The sequence continues at coordinate 211,725,807 of OX422214.1, read as the reverse complement.
TTGAGAGATTGTAACTATGGCCATTAGATCCCTCATACAGTGATACATATCATACACTTGAACAGTGGATGTAGGCATAATTGGCTGAACCACTTATATTCCGGTGTGAATCCTCTTCTCCTCACCTCCTTCTACTATATGTGTATACACCCTTATGCTACCATTGTTAACATTGAATTGAGCTCACAAACACCTTGAAGGGTGGTGCTATTTCCAGCATCATCATTTATATTATAAAATTATATAATATACTAAGACATATGTTAAAAAATATAATCAATACATGCATGATACTTATGTATATTTTCTACATGTATTATTAATATATCGAATAATATAAAATATACATATAACACATATGTATTAGCAAATATTATCAATTCAGGTATCTATATAATTTTATTATAATTTATACATGCAATATCATTATATAGACACACACACACACACACACACACGTACACACACACACACACACACACACATATATATATATATATATATATATATATATATATATAATTAAACTCTTCAACACACCTCATTAAATATACATAAAATTACATGAAATTAAATGTACATGTATATAATTTATGATGCATGTACGTATATATGTTTTATGTACGTATGTATGTATATATGTATACATTCATGTATCATGTATGTATGAAAGTTTTATGTATGTTTATATATATATAGGGAAAGGATCAAGTGAGGTCCCAGTTTGAGGATCCTAAATAAAGTCCATTTTTTTAAAATAGTAAAAAAAAAAATTTGAGTTGATTTTTTTTAATTAGTTTTAAACATTTCAAGAGGACCATAAAAAAATAATCAACTCAAAATAAGTTTTTTTCTATTTTAAAAAAAAATCGGTTAAACTATGTTAGTTTTTAAGTTGTTTTTAAGCTGTTAAAAACTGACAAAGTTTTATCGATTTTTTTAAAATAGTAAAAAAATTCATTTTTAGTTGATTATCTTTTTACGATCCTACTGAAATGTTTAAAAACCATAAAAAAAATCAGCCCCAAAATATTGTTTTTACTATTTTAAAAAATTGGACCTCATTTAGGGACCTCAAACTGAGGAACCTCACTTGATCTGCTCTCTCTCTCTCTCTCTCTCTCTGTATATATATATATATAATATGAGAGGAGGATGTTTTACTGTTCCAAAATATCAACGGTTGAGATTAAATTTTTGGGTGCAATCTAAGGGTGTCAGATTGTGCCATGTCACCATTTAAACATTGTGACATGGCAAAATCTAAAGTGTTATCTTTCTATCTTTACAAATATACCCATCTATTATTTAGTTTCCCTCTTTTTTCTCTTTATGAAACATCACTTTAATTCAAAATTTTGGGTATTTGGTAACCCTTAACTATTAGTCCTCTTTTCAACTCTACCGAAGCCCCTTTAATAAATTTGTACACACTTTCACACACAACCTATCTATCTTTTTATCTCTCTTATTTCTCACACTCAACGATTTGCTATAGCTCCTAACGATTTATATCTTCTAAGGTAATCTTTTTCTGTGTGTGTTTATATTAGTCTTTTAAGTTATTAGCTGTGTTTACAATTTTGTTTCATTATTTCCTTTTATATTCATTTTTTATATGCTTTTTCAACGGGTTCCATAGGAGATGGTTTTGTCTGACAATGAGGAAGAAAAAAAAACTCTCAGTCCTTGATAAATTTTTGCAATAGGTGTGGGTTTTTAAGTTGGGCTAATTTGTTGCAAGTTTTTTTGGTTTCAACCATATATTTAAACCTCATAATGACATGATTTTGTGGTTTTGGTATGTCGGAGGTCAAACTCCAGCCTCATGGTGCGAGACCCGTCAGCTTTTCGATCAAAAATGGGGGTTTCATTGAGAAAATGTTTTGATCAGAAATGGAGGTCTTTGAACGTTTGTACCCAAAATGGCGGACTTTATGGGTTTTTTAATGGTCCATCGAAGAAGGCGGCGACAACTACCTTGCCGGACCAAGGTAGATAAGGTGAATGTATCGTCTTCTTTTCGTTCAGAGGAAAAAAAAAGTCTTTGCTTTGGAAGAAAAATGTACTTTGTAACCATCCGTGTGATAGAGTGGACATGAAGCTTTGAAGGTACAAGTCTACACATTTGTTAATGTGCAACAAAGGTTTTTTTGGCGATTATTGTTACCATGTCAAGAACCTCAAGCCTCTCCCATGTCAAAAACTTGTGTTTTTTCTTTGGTTTCATCATCTATTTTTCATTTTCCTGCAAAGATTCGGTTCAGATTCGATTCCAAGCAGATATCCGGTTCATTTTTCTAATAATTTCCTCTTGATTTTGATAAAATTTTATGTGGGTAAAAAAAAACATTGCACAGGGACCTTGAGATAGTTTTTAGCTGATTACACAGGGAACTCATTGTTTTTTTTTCCTTTTTTTTACATTGGGTATACTACTTTTGTTTTTGACTTTTCTTCAGATCTATAGTGATAATTTTTTTAAATCTTTTTAATGACATTATTAAAGAGTACTTTAATTTTTAATGGCATTATAAAAGAGTATTTTAATTTTTTTAATCTTTTGACTCTTTAATTTTTTTTGATAATTTTTTCAGTTACATTATAAAAGAGTATTTTATATTGGAAGGTACAATGGATGTTAGAATTAATTATACAAACACTGTTGTGTAAAACAACTATTTTACTAATGTTGTCAAAAAAGGGTCAATATACGCACTTAACAACACGAGTTGTCTCTTATGAAGGTGTAATTCAAATTATGTTGTGAAACATCATCACTACACAATGTAAAGCAACTGAGTAAAGCATTCAACATCAATTATAACCTACTATATCCCAATTGTTCAAAATCGAACCTATTCACATTAGAAAATAGGTGTCGGCTATTGGCACTCCACATAATCTTCTAACACTCTTTTTTTTATTTTCAATACCAATTATACCCTTACATTTACTCTCACTCCATTTTCATTTTAACTACCAATCTTACCTTTACTTTTATAAAATTGAAATTTTCACTTTTTTACCTTCAATTAAAATAAGTATATTTGAAAAATAACTAAATTTTTTTATATTTTTAGTAAAAACATATTTTTTTTAAACAAAAAACTATTTTTAATAAGAATCACTTGCTATACAGAGCAAGTTGGCAGGGCCTGAACCACCCCTGGCATAATGAGTGGAAACATATATGGAAAAGGAATATTCCACAAACACTACACCAAAATAGGCCAATTGTAACGGGAAAAACCCATTAGAAAAAATATTGCTAACAAATTAAATCTGTTAGACAATTGGCGTTATTTATTTTACTAACGAAATTTGTAACAGATAAAATCCATTACAGATTTAATATTTGTAAAAGATTTGAACTGTAGCAATTTATTTTGTAACGGATTTGTCATCAGTACACATCACATGTATTAGTAATGGATTTACTAAATTGTAATGGTTATGACCCGTTACAAATATAGAATTTGTAACTGATAAAACCATTACAAAATACATTTTAACGGATTAGAGTGTCATATATTTGTAATAGATGTTTTTGTTTGTAACGGTTAAAGTACGTTAATGATATCATTATATTTAAAAAAAATAGTTTCTCATTAAACAAATACATATGAATACACTAGTAATAACTCGTGTGCTGAACCAATTGCAATGCAGAACCAATGCCCACAAATTTCACTCAAAACATAATTCGAAAACACACGTGACAAAATGAATGACATTTCATTTCGATGATAATAAACCAATTCAAATTATATTTCGTTCATAACCATTAACATTCCCAAAATAAAATATAGTACAAGATAAACCATCTAGCTTTTAACAACAAAATTGAAATGAAGTCTAACATCAATAAAGTTCTACACATATTATTCTCCCAAAAGTAGTCTTCATTACATTCCTTGCAAAAGTAGACTTCATTCTCCCAAAATTAATCTTCATATTTTCCAATAAGAACATGTTCAACAAAATGAACCTTAGTAAATGTGTAATCATAAATGAGAAAATAACACAAAGACTAGTACATTCTCATGCCATTGACACACATGTAATCATAAATGTGTAATATGTAGTGACTCATCATCTATTGGAGTACGTCGACCATTAGAGTTTTATAATGTAGCAACATAGAAATAACCTCATTCCTAAATTATATACGTAGCAAAAATGCAAGACTAATATACTAAAATACCATGCATAATTAAATATGCCACTATGAGAAGATAAGTACGTGATGTAGATTGCACCTGTGATTCTTCGTCAGCGTCCTATTCTTCATCATCCTCCTACACAAAAGACAAGCCATTTAAACTAGCATTGGCAATCGAGAAACACAAAATGATGCTGGTACTGCCATTCAGAATCAAATTCAAATTGAGATGACCATTTAGTTGATCGAAATTGAAGACAGTACAAGCAGTGCTAAGAGATTCTAGATAAGCAAGGGGATGTATACCTTAAAGTGTAAGTTACTATTTGGCAGAGCAATATGCCTTCAAGTGTAAGTTACTGGTAGTCAATATTGCCCGCCACCATTCAAACAAAAAGACGCCACCTCTAAATTGTTCTTTTTTTCTCCCAATACATTTTCGTTCTGTTAAAGTTTTTGCCACATCGACGAACGACCATAGGTAAACTATATCCAATAGATTTAGACAATAAAAAGTATGTAGAGGTGTCTTAATACCTCAAATTTATCTAAGGAACAATGGATGTTCAACTTGTGAGAAGTTTCAAAATCAACTTTTTTACTTCACCCATAGCAATGTATCCTTTTCCAACCACTTTTTCTATATTAAAAAATCCCACGGTGACACACAAAAAAATAACAAAAACCATGCTTTTTCCACAAATAAAGAGGGTGAAAAGTGGCTAGGTTTAACCATGGAAGTGTTTGGTTCGGTAGGATATGAAGAGTTTGTAATGTGATGAGTTTGGATTTGTTTAACCGTGTATGTTAATTTTCTTATTATTATTTAGGGATGTTTTAGGGGTGAACTAGGGTCCAACGGTAAGGTTGTCCCCGTTGTGACGTGGAGGTCACGGGTTCGAGTCACAGAAACAGCCTCTCTGCGTATGCAAGGGTAAGGCTGCGTACATATAATCCCCCAGTACCCCGCAGTGGAGGGAGCCTCGTGCACTGGGTTTGCCCTTTTTTAGGGGTGTTTTAGATATTTTTATTAAATAAAAAGGTACAACACTTTCGGTGTTATTACTGAAGTATATATTTAATTTATTTGTTGTGTTTTGGAGATATTTTTGGGTGGAATTATTAGCACCCATCCACACATCCTCAAAGCATTGTACCATTCTGTGATAAGCTTCGTTGCAGTAAAAGTCTCCTTATTGCAGTAAAATTCATGGGTTGGATAATTCTTAGCCAACATTTCACATATTTATTCCTCCCTCAAGTCTCTCTCTCTCTCTCTCTCTCTCTCTCTCTCTCTCTCTCTCTCTCTCTCTGTATATATATATATATATATATATATATATATATATATATATATATATATATATATATATATATATATATATTATCTCTCTAACCTATTGCTGGAATCGACGGTTGTTGGTGACACTCGAATGGCGGTTAAGTTGGTGGTTGTCAATGGTGGCATCGAAAGCTAATGGCTAGCCAAAGAGTAGTAGTGATGGATGTAGTTGGCAATGATGAGTACAGTAGGTAGTTGTGTTGGCGTTAAATCAATAATGTAATATAATAATTTAATTGGGAGATAAAATATTTAAATATTTTCATATTCATTGTAAAAAGAAAATGGATATCATGAATAGTTGAGTCATCAAATGTCGTTTCTTTTTGGAATGGTTGTGTTTATATAAAATGTGTGCTTATTATTTGATAAATAAACCACCCATTCGAGTCATAGAGAGTATTGATTATTATTTATTCGTGGCTACACATATGCAATGCTTTTTGCGTGTGTCGAATATCATTTCAATAATAAGAGCTTGAATGTCACAATTACAAAAGTACATATAAGTAACGTAGAAAATTAGTTTAGTATTTATGTAAAAACTCTTTGCAGTAGTTTTCGTTGGGAACATAGTGAAAAACTAATGTATTAGTTTTTGTTCGAAATAGTGGCGATTAATCTATTATTTTTTTGTGGGGATTGGAAAACACTGTATTAGATTCTCTTTATGTAATATATTATTTTCAAATTTCATTGTGTAATTAAAAATTTTAAAAATGAATTTTGTAATTAGTGACAAGATAAAACTTGTCACATTAGTCACAATCTTGAAGTATCACAAAAAACTAGCGAAACAATAGAAGAAGTCACCAAAATTTATTTTAACCATAAAACTAATTTAGTGAAAATATAAATCTTGTGACTAATACCTGATTGTCAGTGATGATTTAACGTTGTCACTAATGTACGAGTGCGACGACAACAACATGTATTTAAGTATGTTTTTTTGGACAATTTTACTCCTTTTAGTGACAAAAGATTTGGTGTCGACATTCTTCGTGAGTAATACCAAAAATGTAGTGATAACTTGGTGTTTGTCACTAATAGGGTTTTTATTGGTGACGATTTTTACTTCCCGTCACTATTTAAGTTTCGCAACTTACCTACACCGATTACTGCATGGAAAGAACGAAATGCATCACAAAACAATTCAGTTAGTTTATTTGGATGAATTTCGCATTAAGGTTGACGTTGCATGACTTATTCAAATCCAGGGTTAAGATTAAAACAATTAAAACTTTAAAGATCAAATTGAAAACCATGCTAAACTTAAAGATTTATTTTCTATTTAACTAAGAATATTTGTTTCCTTGGGTGAAAAAATAATAATGTTACCTTTAATTGAATTAAACCATATTTTAATTTTACTTAAAAAAGATTGTAAGCAAAGCCTCTAGTTCAATTGGTCTTGAAATAATTTGACCCAGATGGACCCTAAATGGGGTAAATCATATAGTAAACTTGTTTTGCTATTACAAAAATACTAGAAAAAACTTTTTCGTCTTAAAGCTAATTATCATTTTAAAATTGTTGGTTTCCCTAACTTATTGCAATGGGTCTCTTAAAACAGAAGATCTTATGGCCAGATGCCACCAAAATATGCAATCACCTACATTGACGGATGGCCATAGGTAAACTATATCCAGTAGTTTTTATTACCTTCATTTTAAAGTAGTTTTAGACAATAAAATGTATGTAAAGGTGTCTTAATACCTCAAATTTATCTGAGGAATAATGGATGTTCAACTTTTGAGAAGTTTCAAAATCAACTTTTTTACTTCACCCATGGCAATGTATCCTTTTCCAACCACTTTTTCTGTAGTAAAAAAATCCCACAATAACACACAAAATAACAAAAACCATGCTTTTTGCACAAATAAAAAGGGTGACAAATGGCTAGGTTTAACCATGGAAGTGTTTGGTTCGGTGCGATGTGAAGAGTTTGGAATGTGAAGAGTTTGGATTTGGTAAACTATGTATATTAATTTTTTTTATTATTATTTAGGGGTGTTTTAGATATTTTTATTAAATAAAAAGGTACAACACTTTTGGGTGTTAATAGTGAGGTATGTATTTAATTTATTTGTGGTGTTTTGGAGATATTTTTTAGTGGAATTATTAGCACCCATCCAGAAATCCTCAAAGCATTGTACCATTCTATGATAAGCTTCGTTGCAGTAAAAGTCTCCTTGTTGCAGTGAAATTCATGGGTTGGATAATTCTTAGCCAACATTTCACATATTCATTCATCGCTCAAGTCTCTCTCTCTCTCTCTCTCTCTCTCTATCTATATATATATATATATATATATATATATATATATATATATATATATATATATATATATATATATTATCTCTCTAACCTATTGCTGGAATCGATGGTTGTTGGTGACACTCGAATGATGGTTAAGTTGGTGGTTGTCAGTGGTGGCATCGAAATCTAATTGCTATCCAAAGAGTAGTAGTGGTGGATGTAGTTGGCGATGATGAGTACAGTTGGTAGTTGTGTTGGCCTTAAATCAATAATGTAATATAATAATTTAATTGGGAGATAAAATATTTAAATATTTTCATATTCATTGTGAAAAGAAAATGGATATCATGAATAGTTGAGTCATGAAATGTCGTTTCTTTTTGGAATGATTGTGTTTATATAAAAAGTGTGCTTATTATTTGATAAATAAACCACCCATTTGAGTCATAGAGAGTATTGATTATTATTTATTTCTGGCTACACAATATGCAATGCTTTTTACGTGTGTCGAATATCATTTCAATAATAAGAGCTTGAATGTCACAATTACAAAAGTATATATAAGTAACGTAGAAAATTAGTTTAGTATTTATGTAAAAAAATCTTTGCAGTAGTTTTCGTTGGGAACATAGTGAAAAACTAATGTATTAGTTTTTGTTCGAAATAGTGGCCATTAATCTATTATTTTTTTGTTGGGATTGGAAAATAATGTACTAGATTCTCTTTATATAATATAATATTTTCAAATTTCAATGTGTAATTAAAAAATTTAAAAATGAATTTTGTAATTAGTTTCAAGATAAAACTTGTCACATTAGTCACAATCTTGAAGTATCACAAAAAACTAGCAAAACAATAGAAGAAGTCACCGAAATTTATTTTAACATTGTCACTAATATTGTGAAAATATAAATCTTGTGACTAATACCTGATTGTCAGTGATGATTTAACGTTGTCACTAATATACGAGTGCGGCGACCGTAACATGTATTTGAGTATGTTTTTTCAGACAATTTTACTCCTTTTGGTGACAAAAGGTCATTTGGTGTCGACATTCTTCGTGAGTAATACCAAAAATGTAGTGATAACTTGATGTTTGTCACTAGTAGGGCTTTTATTAGTGACGATTTTTACTTCCCGTCACTATTTAAATTTCGCAACTAACCTACACCGATTACTGCATGAGAAGAACGAAAGTCATCACTAAATCTATTTAGTGGTAAATTTTAAAGATTTGATGACAACTTTCTCTTTTCACTCTAACCCAAATTTCTTGCAATGTCAAATTCTCTCTCGTGAAAAGAACATCCAACTCTAGACTTAATATAATCCATCTTGTTTGTTAGTTTTCTACAATTAGATATTTCAATGATTGAATATGAATTCGCTTTGTCTTCTAATATCCTAAAACCCAAAAAAACATATTATGGTTTATTTTAATGTGTTGTCTGTTTTTATGCAAATTAGACATGTCGCATGGCGATTACAAAAAGGAGAAAAATGAGATGAATTGGATAAATACCCAAAGTTTTGGTACCTCTAAACTCCTTTCTAGATTATTACTTAGTCACCTTACCACTGCCATCTCTTCACGAATAGATTTATGTCCATTTCTTGCAAAACCATATTATGAATTAAATCCTAGCTTTTGATTTGAACTTATACGTGTAACATTTTGAAATAAAATTTTGTACTACATAATTGGGATTTGTTGATGGAAAAATGGCACGACGTTTGACTCTTGTATGGGCAGTGGCGGAGCCAAGAAATGTCATTGGGTGGGTCGCTCGACGAACTTGAAAATGCAAAGTTTTTTAAAATTGATGGGGGTTCGGGGGCGGGAGCCCCTGATATGAACTTTTTAGTTTTATTTTTACATTTTCAAACGTATTCAATCAAATATTATTAACTGAATTAATATCACAATCAAATTTTAATTGAGTCGAAGTGTAAACAAATTATGGTACCTATATTTTTCCCCTCAAGTTAGTTACAAATATACTATAAATCTTTAAATTTTAAAAATGAATAAGGAACTCGAAGGTACACATTGTTTTGGCTGTTACTCAATTATTGTTTATTACTCACTTGTAATATAAAAATGCTAGTTGAAATGATTGAGATATAAAAAGTAACACGGTTAGTAGAGATAAAAAAATATCTACTATTGTATCAAAAATATCTCTTCTCTAATACTAAATAACATTGAAGTTCTCCTGATTTTGTACACCTAGATAGAGTTTGGATTGAGTTAGTATATATACAATTTATTTTTCAAATCCCAGATTGAGCACTAGCCCACCGCGGCGACACTGTGACTCCACCATTATGTATGGTTGGACACGGGGAATTTAAATCAGTCATTCTTTTTGGTTCTTCAAACGGAGTTATACTTATGGTTAATATTAAAACACTAATAGAATGTTTTCATTTTGAAACATCAGGAGTTGAGTTGAGATTGGCCTCAAACTTTAAGCTTTAGTTTTTAAAATTTTCATACAATTATTATAAGTAATTAAAATGTTAGATGTGTCATTTAGAAGGGGGAAAAATATACATCACATAAAATAGTTCGGTACTTTGGAAGATTTAGCTACATCATTTGTTAAAAAAAAAAAGCTACATCATTTGTTACTTATGGTGATACAATACAATTTAGTTAATTTATTTGGATGAATTTCGCATTAAGGTTGACATTGCATGACTTATTTAAATCCAGGGTTAAGATTAAAACAATTAAAATTTTAAAGATCACATTGGAAACCACACTAAACTTGAAGATTTATTTTCTATTTAACTAAGAATATTTGTTTCCTTGGGTGAAAAAATTATAATGTTACCTTTAATTGAATTAAACCATAGTTCAATTTTACTTAAAAAAGATTGTAACCAAAACCTCTAGTTGAATTGGTCTTGAAATAATTAATTTGACCCAGATGGACCCTAAATGGGGTAAATCATACAGTCAACTTTTGTTGCTATTACAAAAATACTAGAAAAACTTTTTTATCTTAAAGCTAATTATCATTTTAAAATTGTTGATTTCCCTAAGTTATTGCAATGGGTCTCTTAAAACGAAACATCTTGTTTTTTGCGCTGAATAAAACGAGAACAATCTGATTTTAAAAGTTATTTTTTCCCTTAATCTAAATATAATTTTTTTTAGAAGTTTGTCCACCTTATTTCTCTATAACTTAATAAAAATAATTTGATGAAAACACAATATTGGCATCCAGGAGTTATTTCGTGTGCGTGGGAGAAAAGAAAACTCTTCACCTCACAACCAATTAACAGCCGAAAAATCCTTCGTTTTCCTCACTTAAATGCTACATGTCCCTTAACCTCCTTCCTCTGCCAATAGAAGAAGTCACATTAGTACCAATCTTGATGTTGCATGACTTATTTAAATCCAGGGTTAAGATTAACACAATTAAAACTTTAAAGATCACATTGGAAACCACGCTAAACTTGAAGATTTATTTTCTATTTAACTAAGAATATTTGTTTCCTTGGGTGAAAAAATAATAATGTTACCTTTAATTGAATTAAACCATATTTTAATTTTAGTTAAAAAAGATTGTACGCAGACCCTCTAGTTCAATTGGTCTTGAAATAATTTGACCCAGATGGACCCTAAATCGGGTAAACCATATAATCATCTTTTGTTGCTATTACAAAAATACTAGAAAAAACTTTTTTATCTTAAATCTAATTATCATTTTAAAATTGTTGGTTTCCCTAACTTATTGCAATGGGTGCTCTTAAAACGAAAGATCTTGTTTTTTTCGCTGAATAAAACGAGAACAAGCTGATTTTAAAAGTTATTTTTTCCCTTAATCTAAATATAACATAAATATCAGCAACATGTGTAAAGTAAAGAAAAATACTTTTATAAATTTTTTTAGAAGTTTGTCCACCTTATTTCTCTATAACTTAATAAAAATAGTTGCCATCCAAGAGTTATTTCGTGTGTGTGGGAGAAAAGAAAACACTTCACCTCACAACCAATTAACAACTGAAAAATCCTTCGTTTTCCTCACTTAAATGCTACGTGTCCCTTAACCTCCTTCCTCTGCTAATAGAAGAAGTCACATTAGTCCTAATCTTGACGTTGCATGACTTATTTAAATCCAGGGTTAAGATTAAAACAATTAAAACTTTAAAGATCACATTGGAAACCACGCTAAACTTGAAGATTTATTTTCTATTTAACTAAGAATATTTGTTTCCTTGGGTGAAAAAATAATAATGTTACCTTTAATTGAATTAAACCATATTTTAATTTTACTTAAAAAAGATTGTACGCAGACCCTCTAGTTCAATTGGTCTTGAAATAATTTGACCCAAATGGACCCTAAATGGGGTAAAACATATAATCAACTTTTGTTGCTATTACAAAAATACTAGAAATAACTTTTTTATCTTAAAGCTAATTATCATTTTAAAATTGTTGGTTTCCCTAACTTATTGCAATGGGTCTCTTAAAACGAAAGATCTTGTTTTTGTCGATGAATAAAACGAGAGCAAGCTGATTTTGAAAGTTATTTTTTCCCTTAATCTAAATATAACATAAATATCAGCAACATGTGTAAAGTAAAGAAAAATACTTTTATAAATTTTTTTTAGAAGTTTGTCCACCTTATTTCTTTATAACTTAATAAAAATAGTTGGCATCCAAGAGTTATTTCGTGTGCGTGGGAGAAAAGAAAACTCTTCACCTCACAACCAATTAACAGCTGAAAAATCCTTCGTTTTCCTCACTTAAATGCTACTTGTCCCTTAACCTCCTTCCTCTGCCAATAGAAGAAGTCACATTAGTCCCAATCTTGACGTTGCATGACTTATTTAAATCCAGGGTTAAGATTAAAACAATTAAAACTTTAAAGATCACATTGGAAACCACGCTAAACTTGAAAATTTATTTTCTATTTAACTAAGAATATTTGTTTCCTTGGGTGAAAAAATAATAATGTTACCTTTAATTGAATTAAACCATATTTTAATTTTACTTAAAAAAGATTGTACGCAGACCCTCTAGTTCAATTGGTCTTGAAATAATTTGACCCAGATGGACCCTAAATCGGGTAAACCATATAATCATCTTTTGTTGCTATTACAAAAATACTAGAAAAAACTTTTTTATCTTAAATCTAATTATCATTTTAAAATTGTTGGTTTCCCTAACTTATTGCAATGGGTGCTCTTAAAACGAAAGATCTTGTTTTTTTCGCTGAATAAAACGAGAACAAGCTGATTTTAAAAGTTATTTTTTCCCTTAATCTAAATATAACATAAATATCAGCAACATGTGTAAAGTAAAGAAAAATACTTTTATAAATTTTTTTAGAAGTTTGTCCACCTTATTTCTCTATAACTTAATAAAAATAGTTGTCATCCAAGAGTTATTTCGTGTGTGTGGGAGAAAAGAAAACACTTCACCTCACAACCAATTAACAACTGAAAAATCCTTCGTTTTCCTCACTTAAATGCTACGTGTCCCTTAACCTCCTTCCTCTGCTAATAGAAGAAGTCACATTAGTCCTAATCTTGACGTTGCATGACTTATTTAAATCCAGGGTTAAGATTAAAACAATTAAAACTTTAAAGATCACATTGGAAACCACGCTAAACTTGAAGATTTATTTTCTATTTAACTAAGAATATTTGTTTCCTTGGGTGAAAAAATAATAATGTTACCTTTAATTGAATTAAACCATATTTTAATTTTACTTAAAAAAGATTGTACGCAGACCCTCTAGTTCAATTGGTCTTGAAATAATTTGACCCAAATGGACCCTAAATGGGGTAAAACATATAATCAACTTTTGTTGCTATTACAAAAATACTAGAAATAACTTTTTTATCTTAAAGCTAATTATCATTTTAAAATTGTTGGTTTCCCTAACTTATTGCAATGGGTCTCTTAAAACGAAAGATCTTGTTTTTGTCGATGAATAAAACGAGAGCAAGCTGATTTTGAAAGTTATTTTTTCCCTTAATCTAAATATAACATAAATATCAGCAACATGTGTAAAGTAAAGAAAAATACTTTTATAAATTTTTTTTAGAAGTTTGTCCACCTTATTTCTTTATAACTTAATAAAAATAGTTGGCATCCAAGAGTTATTTCGTGTGCGTGGGAGAAAAGAAAACTCTTCACCTCACAACCAATTAACAGCTGAAAAATCCTTCGTTTTCCTCACTTAAATGCTACTTGTCCCTTAACCTCCTTCCTCTGCCAATAGAAGAAGTCACATTAGTCCCAATCTTGACGTTGCATGACTTATTTAAATCCAGGGTTAAGATTAAAACAATTAAAACTTTAAAGATCACATTGGAAACCACGCTAAACTTGAAAATTTATTTTCTATTTAACTAAGAATATTTGTTTCCTTGGGTGAAAAAATAATAATGTTACCTTTAATTGAATTAAACCATATTTTAATTTTACTTAAAAAGATTGTACGCAGACCCTCTAGTTCAATTGGTCTTGAAATAATTTGACCCAGATGGACCCTAAATCGGGTAAACCATATAATCATCTTTTGTTGCTATTACAAAAATACTAGAAAAAACTTTTTTATCTTAAATCTAATTATCATTTTAAAATTGTTGGTTTCCCTAACTTATTGCAATGGGTGCTCTTAAAACGAAAGATCTTGTTTTTTTCGCTGAATAAAACGAGAACAAGCTGATTTTAAAAGTTATTTTTTCCCTTAATCTAAATATAACATAAATATCAGCAACATGTGTAAAGTAAAGAAAAATACTTTTATAAATTTTTTTAGAAGTTTGTCCACCTTATTTCTCTATAACTTAATAAAAATAGTTGTCATCCAAGAGTTATTTCGTGTGTGTGGGAGAAAAGAAAACACTTCACCTCACAACCAATTAACAACTGAAAAATCCTTCGTTTTCCTCACTTAAATGCTACGTGTCCCTTAACCTCCTTCCTCTGCTAATAGAAGAAGTCACATTAGTCCTAATCTTGACGTTGCATGACTTATTTAAATCCAGGGTTAAGATTAAAACAATTAAAACTTTAAAGATCACATTGGAAACCACGCTAAACTTGAAGATTTATTTTCTATTTAACTAAGAATATTTGTTTCCTTGGGTGAAAAAATAATAATGTTACCTTTAATTGAATTAAACCATATTTTAATTTTACTTAAAAAAGATTGTACGCAGACCCTCTAGTTCAATTGGTCTTGAAATAATTTGACCCAAATGGACCCTAAATGGGGTAAAACATATAATCAACTTTTGTTGCTATTACAAAAATACTAGAAATAACTTTTTTATCTTAAAGCTAATTATCATTTTAAAATTGTTGGTTTCCCTAACTTATTGCAATGGGTCTCTTAAAACGAAAGATCTTGTTTTTGTCGATGAATAAAACGAGAGCAAGCTGATTTTGAAAGTTATTTTTTCCCTTAATCTAAATATAACATAAATATCAGCAACATGTGTAAAGTAAAGAAAAATACTTTTATAAATTTTTTTTAGAAGTTTGTCCACCTTATTTCTTTATAACTTAATAAAAATAGTTGGCATCCAAGAGTTATTTCGTGTGCGTGGGAGAAAAGAAAACTCTTCACCTCACAACCAATTAACAGCTGAAAAATCCTTCGTTTTCCTCACTTAAATGCTACTTGTCCCTTAACCTCCTTCCTCTGCCAATAGAAGAAGTCACATTAGTCCCAATCTTGACGTTGCATGACTTATTTAAATCCAGGGTTAAGATTAAAACAATTAAAACTTTAAAGATCACATTGGAAACCACGCTAAACTTGAAAATTTATTTTCTATTTAACTAAGAATATTTGTTTCCTTGGGTGAAAAAATAATAATGTTACCTTTAATTGAATTAAACCATATTTTAATTTTACTTAAAAAAGATTGTACGCAGACCCTCTAGTTCAATTGGTCTTGAAATAATTTGACCCAGATGGACCCTAAATCGGGTAAACCATATAATCATCTTTTGTTGCTATTACAAAAATACAAGAAAAAACTTTTTTATCTTAAATCTAATTATCATTTTAAAATTGTTGGTTTCCTTAACTTATTGCAATGGGTGCTCTTAAAACGAAAGATCTTGTTTTTTTCGCTGAATAAAACGAGAACAAGCTGATTTTAAAAGTTATTTTTTCCCTTAATCTAAATATAACATAAATATCAGCAACATGTGTAAAGTAAAGAAAAATACTTTTATAAATTTTTTTAGAAGTTTGTCCACCTTATTTCTCTATAACTTAATAAAAATAGTTGTCATCCAAGAGTTATTTCGTGTGTGTGGGAGAAAAGAAAACACTTCACCTCACGACCAATTAACAACTGAAAAATCCTTCGTTTTCCTCACTTAAATGCTACGTGTCCCTTAACCTCCTTCCTCTGCTAATAGAAGAAGTCACATTAGTCCTAATCTTGACGTTGCATGACTTATTTAAATCCAGGGTTAAGATTAAAACAATTAAAACTTTAAAGATCACATTGGAAACCACGCTAAACTTGAAGATTTATTTTCTATTTAACTAAGAATATTTGTTTCCTTGGGTGAAAAAATAATAATGTTACCTTTAATTGAATTAAACCATATTTTAATTTTACTTAAAAAAGATTGTACGCAGACCCTCTAGTTCAATTGGTCTTGAAATAATTTGACCCAAATGGACCCTAAATGGGGTAAAACATATAATCAACTTTTGTTGCTATTACAAAAATACTAGAAATAACTTTTTTATCTTAAAGCTAATTATCATTTTAAAATTGTTGGTTTCCCTAACTTATTGCAATGGGTCTCTTAAAACGAAAGATCTTGTTTTTGTCGATGAATAAAACGAGAGCAAGCTGATTTTGAAAGTTATTTTTTCCCTTAATCTAAATATAACATAAATATCAGCAACATGTGTAAAGTAAAGAAAAATACTTTTATAAATTTTTTTTAGAAGTTTGTCCACCTTATTTCTTTATAACTTAATAAAAATAGTTGGCATCCAAGAGTTATTTCGTGTGCGTGGGAGAAAAGAAAACTCTTCACCTCACAACCAATTAACAGCTGAAAAATCCTTCGTTTTCCTCACTTAAATGCTACTTGTCCCTTAACCTCCTTCCTCTGCCAATAGAAGAAGTCACATTAGTCCCAATCTTGACGTTGCATGACTTATTTAAATCCAGGGTTAAGATTAAAACAATTAAAACTTTAAAGATCACATTGGAAACCACGCTAAACTTGAAAATTTATTTTCTATTTAACTAAGAATATTTGTTTCCTTGGGTGAAAAAATAATAATGTTACCTTTAATTGAATTAAACCATATTTTAATTTTACTTAAAAAAGATTGTACGCAGACCCTCTAGTTCAATTGGTCTTGAAATAATTTGACCCAGATGGACCCTAAATCGGGTAAACCATATAATCATCTTTTGTTGCTATTACAAAAATACTAGAAAAAACTTTTTTATCTTAAATCTAATTATCATTTTAAAATTGTTGGTTTCCCTAACTTATTGCAATGGGTGCTCTTAAAACGAAAGATCTTGTTTTTTTCGCTGAATAAAACGAGAACAAGCTGATTTTAAAAGTTATTTTTTCCCTTAATCTAAATATAACATAAATATCAGCAACATGTGTAAAGTAAAGAAAAATACTTTTATAAATTTTTTTAGAAGTTTGTCCACCTTATTTCTCTATAACTTAATAAAAATAGTTGTCATCCAAGAGTTATTTCGTGTGTGTGGGAGAAAAGAAAACACTTCACCTCACAACCAATTAACAACTGAAAAATCCTTCGTTTTCCTCACTTAAATGCTACGTGTCCCTTAACTTCCTTCCTCTGCTAATAGAAGAAGTCACATTAGTCCTAATCTTGACGTTGCATGACTTATTTAAATCCAGGGTTAAGATTAAAACAATTAAAACTTTAAAGATCACATTGGAAACCACGCTAAACTTGAAGATTTATTTTCTATTTAACTAAGAATATTTGTTTCCTTGGGTGAAAAAATAATAATGTTACCTTTAATTGAATTAAACCATATTTTAATTTTACTTAAAAAAGATTGTACGCAGACCCTCTAGTTCAATTGGTCTTGAAATAATTTGACCCAAATGGACCCTAAATGGGGTAAAACATATAATCAACTTTTGTTGCTATTACAAAAATACTAGAAATAACTTTTTTATCTTAAAGCTAATTATCATTTTAAAATTGTTGGTTTCCCTAACTTATTGCAATGGGTCTCTTAAAACGAAAGATCTTGTTTTTGTCGATGAATAAAACGAGAGCAAGCTGATTTTGAAAGTTATTTTTTCCCTTAATCTAAATATAACATAAATATCAGCAACATGTGTAAAGTAAAGAAAAATACTTTTATAAATTTTTTTTAGAAGTTTGTCCACCTTATTTCTTTATAACTTAATAAAAATAGTTGGCATCCAAGAGTTATTTCGTGTGCGTGGGAGAAAAGAAAACTCTTCACCTCACAACCAATTAACAGCTGAAAAATCCTTCGTTTTCCTCACTTAAATGCTACTTGTCCCTTAACCTCCTTCCTCTGCCAATAGAAGAAGTCACATTAGTCCCAATCTTGACGTTGCATGACTTATTTAAATCCAGGGTTAAGATTAAAACAATTAAAACTTTAAAGATCACATTGGAAACCACGCTAAACTTGAAAATTTATTTTCTATTTAACTAAGAATATTTGTTTCCTTGGGTGAAAAAATAATAATGTTACCTTTAATTGAATTAAACCATATTTTAATTTTACTTAAAAAAGATTGTACGCAGGCCCTCTAGTTCAATTGGTCTTGAAATAATTTGGCCCAGATGGACCCTAAATGGGGTAAACCGTATAATTAACTTTTGTTGCTATTACAAGAATACTAGAAAAACTTTTTTATCTTAAAGATAATTATCATTTTAAAATTATTGGTTTCCCTAACTTATTGCAATGGGTCTCTTAAAACGAAAGATCTTGTTTTTTTCGCTGAATAAAACGAGAACAAGCTGATTTTAAAAGTTATTTTTTCCCTTAATCTAAATATAACATAAATATCAGTAACATGTGTAAAGTAAAGAAAAATACTTTTATAAATTTTTTTAGAAGTTTGTCCACCTTATTTCTCTATAACTTAATAAAAATAGTTGGCATCCAAGAGTTATTTCGTGTGCATGGGAGAAAAGAAAACTCTTCACCTCACAACCAATTAACAGCTGAAAAATCCTTCGTTTTCCTCACTTAAATGCTACATGTCCCTTAACCTCCTTCCTCTGCCAAAATTTCCCCTATATATATCAAACAATTTCTAGGTAAAAACTCCACACCATCGCCCTCTATTTCAATCTCTCAAACATGTCTTCCACTTTGAAGCTTGTTCTCACTTTGTTTGTAGCCTTTTTCATGGGGTCCGTGGTTATGGCGCGACCCTATGGCGCAACCTCAACCCTCGCTGCTCGGCTGAAGCTCGACCAACAAGGTTCGTCTAACTGTTGGGGCTCTTTGTTTTAGCTTCAAGCATGTTCGACCGAGCTCATACTATTTTTCATGAATGGAGAGACAAATGTTGGGGCGGGATGTTGCAACACAATTCAGACCATCCAACGCGATTGTTGGCCTACCTTGCTCAGCTCCATTGGATTCACAGCCAAAGAAGGGAATATTCTCCGTGGCTTTTGTGATCACGTCTCAACCATGTCCAAGCCTTTGCTCCCATAGTTTGATGTCAATTACAGAATAATGTTGGAGTTTTATTAATGAATAAATGAGATTGTCTTTGATCTCTACGTTTTACATATCTATGTGTGTTTTAAATTCTTAATTATGTTGCATTTTGTGGTCTTGTCGATTTATTTCAGTGAGGCTTTTGAATGTTGTGAGGTTTTTGAAAAGTTAAATTTTGTTGCATGTTGTTTGAAACTTGGTTAGAATGATGGCAATTTTTCCCCAACCATTGTGTTTTTTGGGATTTTCTTTTAAGGATGATGATTGGCAACGCTGAGATGTGTTCGGGACTCTATATCTTCAAAGTTACTGATTATCTCGAAAGATAACCTCAATCAATAGTTTGTGGAAACAGGTTTCTGTTTTTTTCGTTCTAATAAAGATACTGATGTTTTGTTGTGTCAGTGTCGTTGATGTTTTTCAATGTGAAATTTGTCAATTAATTCCTATCCAATTCAACCACACAAATCATCTCACTCCTTCTCCATGATATATACTCCATGATATATAGTGATGTTTGGGAACTATCTAAAATAAAGATCATGACAAGAACTAAATGGTTTGTGTCTTTTGTTGATGATCATACTATAATTTCGTGGATATTCTTGATGGAAGAAAAATCAGAAGTGGGTCAAATTTTCAAAAATTTTAATAACAGAATCCAGACCCAATTCCACGCCAAAATACAAATGCTGAAAATTTGCAATGCTGAAAATTTGCAATGCTAAACAAAATCCAGACCCAATTCAAGTCCAAAAGAGATGCCCTCGGATAACATAATGTCCAATCATAATGAGTCAGATATGATTTGTGCCAAAAGGAAAGGAGTGAGATCCTGCAGAAATCATTTGATTTATAACTTCCATCTCCTCTAAGAGTTTGTCATCGGGTTATTGGGCATTTGTTTCCAGTCTCACTGGTATTCGGATTCCAAATAATATCTAGAAAGGCTAAAGGAGGATTGTCTTTCCAAGTGAAATGAAATGACCCAACCCTATTTAGTCAGCCCCACATTCAAACTTGGACCCACTAGAATCCTCAGCCTCTTCCATACATGAAATTTTCTCATTTGATAAATGTGGAAATTTAATGTTAATTGGGAGATTACATCTGATTTACGATTGTGAGATATTCTTGTTATTAGTTTTATTTATTTCCTATTTTAATGGGATTTGGGTAAATTGTTACTTGATCCCTGTTTTCTATTTTTATTCTCTAATTTTATGAGAGTTATTCTCTCTTAAAAATCAGTGATTAGTTTTTGTTTCCAAGGATGATAGACTTTTCTATAATATAGTATTATAAATTCATGTACTACAGATGGTTTGATGATAAGAAGAAAATGATTTTTTTCTCCTCAAATTCTCCATGGTATCAGAGCACCATGTTCTGAACCTGGTCCGCTTCTCTAGCTAAGGCAAAAACCTTTGCTGGTGCACTTTAGTGGTTGGCAAAATCTTCTTCTAAATAACCAATTTTCCATCAGCCCTTCTTCCGTTTTTTTTTTCATGTATAAGTCTGTTCTCATGGCAAGGAACGACACAGTCACATCTAGAATAAATGAGTCCAGTCCCACCGAAGTCACCTCCTCTCGAGAAGCTCCTATTCCGAACAACAATGAAGAATCAGATAATTTTTCTCATATCATTACAGGGCACAAACATAATGGGAGTGCCCTCGGTCATGATGTTCCTATGTGGTAAAGGGAAGGATGACTACCTCACTGATGCAGAGCCTGAACCAGCAAAACATGATTCGAATTCAAAGGATGTAAGGCTGAGAATATCGTGTTTATTTCTTAGTTAATTAATTCAACGAACAACGACATAGAGGAGAATTTTATGCTTTGTGAAACATCGCAAGAAATCTGGAATGATATAAGGGAGAATTTTTCCAATACAAAAAACACAACAGAGGCATTTGAGATAGAAGGGACCCTTTATGATTTACATCAAGGTGATATTCATGTCAATTAATATTTCATTCTCCTAACTCGCTATTGGAAATAGTTGGACATGTTTGAAACCACCAAATGGGATTGCCCAACGTATGCCATCAAATACAAGAAGATCGTTGAGAATAAATGGATGTACAATTTTTTATTGGGCCTAAATAAAAATATGGATGAAGTTTGAGGCAAAATATTGGGAATCAAACCTTTACCCAATAGCTGAGAAGTTATCTCAGAAGTGCACCGAGAAGACAGAAGGAAGAAAGCCATGCTGGGGTCACAAACCAGCCAACCTGTCACCGGGAGTTTAGCCCTAGCAGCATGAGGATCACCCTTTCCTTCTAATGACAACAAGCCGAGGAAAGGGAGAACTTAGTGTGATCACTACTGAAAATCGGGTCACGAAAAGGACACGTGATGAAAAATCCATGGAAAACTAGCCCCAAACTAATAGATAAAGCTGAGGACATCATATCAATGTTGAAGACAACCCAGGATTCGAGCCCATTCAACAAAAGAAAATGGAGCTCTTATGAAAAAATCAGCCAGTCCGAACAAAGTTTTAATTCCTCCAATAATATCATTGGGTCTGAATCCTTAGCTCAAACATATAATTTTCTTACTGCCCTAAAAGTAAAGAAATAAAATTTAAGTCCGTAGATTGTTGAATCTGGATCTTCTAATCACATGACTGGTGATGCGCTAATTTTTCAAAATTATAAGCCTTGTCCTAAGAATTTTACTGTTTGTATAGTTAATGGTTCTCCATCAAGGGTGGCTACGGGTTTTGTTTTTATTTCTAAAGATCTAACCATTGAGTATGTCCTTTTAGTTCCAAACTTGGACTGCAATTTATTATCTATTAGCAAACTCACTCATCGAAATAATTGTTTTACTAAATTTTTCCCCAACCATTGTGTTTTTTGGGATTTGGATTCGAGGAAGATGATTGGCAACGCTGAGATGTGTTCGGGACTCTATATCTTCAAAGTTACTGATTATCTCGACAGATAACCTCAAACAATAGTTTGTGGAAACAGGTTTCTGTTTATTTTTTGTTCTAATAAAGATAGTGATGTTATGTTGTGGCAGTGTCGTCGAGGCCATCCTTGTTTCTTGTGTCTCAAAAAACTCTTTCCATCATTATTGAATAAAAATCTTGATGTTTTTGAGTGTGAAATTTGTCAATTACTCAAGCATGGTTATAATTCCTATCCAATTCAACCACACAAATCATCTCACCCCTTATCCATGATATATAGTGATGTTTGGGACTGGCTGATTTCATGTCCAAAATAGACGCCCTCGGATAACATACTGTCCAATCATAATGAGTCAGATATGATTTGCCAATTTCCAAAAGGAAAGGAGTGAGATCCTGCACAAATCATTTGATTTATAACTTCATCTTCTCTAAGAGTTTGTCATCGGTTTATTGGGCATTTGTTGCCAGTATCACTGGTATTCGAATTCCCAATAATATCCAGGAAGCCTTACAAGTACCTGAATGGAAGGCAACCATTGATGAAGAGATTCATGTTTTAGGAAAGAATGGGGCACGGAAGCTCGCTGAACTTCCAAAAATAAAAAATCCAGTCGGGTGTACGTTGATTTTCACAGTCAAGTACAAAGAAAATGGATGTGTTGACAGGTTCGAAGCACGACTAGTTGCTAAGGGATTTACTAAGTCATACGGAATCGACTACCAACAAACTTTTGCCCTAGTTGACTAGTTAAATACAATGCATGTTCTGTTGTCATTACTCGTTAACTGAGATTGGTCCCTCCATTAGCTGGACGTCAAGAATGCATTTCTCAATGGTGACTTATAAGAAGTGTGAATTGAAATTCCATCTGGCATCAAACAAACAATAATAAAGTCTACAAACTCATAAAATCCTTATATGGCTTCAAGCAGTTCCCATAATCTTCGGTTGATGATTATACTAAGGTTGTAAAGAGGTTAAGTTTGTCCCAATGTCAGTCTGACCACACTCTATTTGTAAAACACTCACTTGAATGAAAAATTACCACTATCATCGTGTATGTGGATACCATAATCATGACAGGAGACCATGAAGAGGAAAGAGGCAACCTCAAAAGCTTTCTTACCCGTGAGTTCAAAATCAAAGGCGTGGTGAATCTCAAATAAATTCTTGGGATGGAAATTTCTAAATCAAAATGGGTATAGTAGTCTCCAAATGAAAGCATGTTCTAAACTTACTAAAGGAAACTGGGATGCTTGGTTGTAGACCTGCAGACACACCTATGGATTACATTACGAAATTGGGAACTGTGGAAGGAAGTGTTGCGATGGATAAAGGGAGATATTAAAGACTTGTGGGGAAAATTATCTCTCTCTCATACATAAGACCAGACATTGATTTCTCAGTCAACGTTGTTAGCCAATTCATAAACAATCCGACTAAAGAGCATATGGAAGTCGTATATCGCATCCTGAGATATATTAAAATGACTCCTGGAAATGGACTCTACTTCAAAAGAATACGAAGAGAAACATTGAGATTTTTTCAGATGCAAACTAGGTCGGCTATATTACTGATCGAAGGTCAACCTCGGGATATTGCACGTATGTTTACGCGATATTGGTTAATGGGCGAAGTAATAAACAGTCCGTTGTGGCTCGGAACAGTGCAAAAGCAGAATTTAGAGATATGGAACATGGAATCTTTGAAGGAATATGGTTAAAGAGACTTCTAAACGAGATAAAAATTCATGTAGAAGATTTTATGAAGATGTTTTGTGACAACTAAGCTTCCATAAGCATTGCTAAGAACTCGGATCATCGTGATCGGACGAATCATATGGAAATATATCGTCATTTTTTCAAGGAAAAGATA
Source organism: Sambucus nigra (assembly GCA_949130495.1). Taxonomy (NCBI): domain Eukaryota; kingdom Viridiplantae; phylum Streptophyta; class Magnoliopsida; order Dipsacales; family Adoxaceae; genus Sambucus; species Sambucus nigra. The sequence goes on along the minus strand of OX422214.1, from coordinate 211,701,499 downwards.
AATGCATGGGCAATTTCAATGGTGCATACTCCAACAACACTCAGCCAACAGACATCTTGACTAAGACTTTTTCAAGAACCAGCTTTGAAGATTTTGAGATCAAAGGTGGGTATGATAAACATTTACAAGCCAACTTGAAGGGGAATGTGGAAATTTTTAGTCTTAATTAGGAGATTACAATTGATTTATAGTTGTGACATATGCTTGTTGTTAGTTTTATTTCTCTTATTTTAATGGAATTTGGGTAGGTTGTTACCTTATCCTTATTTTATTTTTTATTCTCTAATTTTATTAGAGTTATTCTCCTATAAAAATCAAGGATTATTCTCCTATTTTAATGGAATTTCGGTAGCCTCTCCCATAGTATTATAAATGATTTTTTTCTCCTCCTAAATTGTTCAATAACTCAATTTTCTCCCACTTCTAAAATATTTTCCAAATTCAAACCTAAGGAAACTAACTATGATTCTCATCAAATTATCAAACTTTAAAAAAAATATATTGTAATTAAACATAACCCCTAAATAATTCATAGAACAAAATACCCCATATATTACATATTTATCATACACCCTGATATGCCCATATAGACCCTCGGCCAGGCCGAGAGTGTCCTCCACCCAGACGAGGGATCAGGTCCAGGTCGACCCCTCATCATGGCCCAAATGACCCTCCAAGTGGCCGACCCCTCGTCATGGCCTGGACGACCCTATGAGGGTACGACCCCTCATCATATCCCAGACGACCCTCCGAGGGGACGACTCCTCATCATGGCCTAGACGACCCTCTAAGGGGTCGACCCCCTCATCATGGCCTAGACGATCCTCCAAGGGGTCGACCCTTCGTCAAGCCCTGGACGACCCTATGAGGGTACGATAGTACGAGGACCAAACTAGGCTAGGATTCCTGCCAGCAGGAACTTTGCCCTCAACATCACTTCATAGGCCGAGGATGACATCATCACAGCGCGCGATGTGGGAGACGCGTGGAATAATGCGCGTGGGACTCCTATGGAACGTGAACAAGATCGTTATAACAATATCACCCACTCACGTGAGGGAATATTATGTCATCATTAATCACAGGTGGCACCTCCAGGTGTCACCAGGGGATTGGCTAGATCATAACTGACATGCACCATGCATGCTTGGGGGGTACACTACTCCCCCTAAGACCTATATATACTTGTCACGTACAACCCTGCAAAAGTACCGATAATTATAACCCTATCTAAAACTCTACTTGTACACACAGTAGAGAGAGAGTGAGTTTATGTGCATTGTATCCAAGGCCATTAGTGCCCATACTTAGTGGATCACACACTCAGAGTGGATGTGGGCCTAATTGGCTGAAACATTATACATCATTGTCTTATTCCTCTTATACTCATCACCTTCTATAGACTTACACACATATACATCACTGTGGATACCATTGTTATTACTGTTTGAGCTCATCATCACTTATCTGGTGGTGCTGAATCTTAGCACCATCAGTTTGGCGCCGTTTGTGGGAACGAGATGACATCTCTTCCTTTATACAGCTTGACCTCACCGGGCATTCTGGTGGTGAACCAGTTCTCCCCTTTTTGTGGAGCTGTTTCACCATTGAAAAAGACCCATTAAGGTTCTCAAGCTCATCAGTATTTTGACCATTCAGTTCTCTATAGCTCAAAAACATGGCACCGGAGATGCCACCGCCACCTCTGCCTCCACTGGATACTGGGGTGGGACCTAGTTCCAGTTATGCACCACCTCAGTCTGAGATGGCTGATGTGGTTGCCGCCCTGAAATCTTTAACAGCAAGTCAACAAATTATGCAAGAGCAATTTACAGATCTTAGCCAAAACATACTAAGATCTCCAAGAGTCTCATCGGATATGATTACTCTAGCAGCGGCTCCAGGGCAGCACGAGGCCAGGGGACCACCCCAGGTACCACGCAAAGACTTGTCACCTCCACAGCAGCGGAGGGATGTTGCTGACCCTCGGTGTCTACGCCTGGGGAGGTAAGGAAACCCTTTCCCTGAAGATAGGTATGACGATCTGGAGGAGGAGGAGGCCCCCATATAGTGCTGGGAGTCATATGAGGTCTCTAACAATACTGTCCGACTTATCCAGGAAAGTAGAGGTAAGTGTGGAAGGGAAAACCCTGACGATCGCCCGAGGGGCTCTGCTTTCGATCTTCTGAGCAGGGGGCGGCCTTTGAGAGGCTGGGCCCAGTAAATAACCTGCGGGAAAAATTGTCCCGGTCGAGAAGTATTGCGAGGTCCAGGAGGGAGGAAGCAGATGGCCGACCCCACGGGGGCCGACCCTATGGACGGGAAGACGGTCAAGGAGAAGTAAACAGCTGGCATAGGCGTGCCGTAGCAGAACCCTCCATCCACCTCAAAGAGGTGGCAGGGGATAACATCGGCCAAGCCGACCCTACGAGACCCTGGATTGACTCGATCCAAAGGCTAGAGGATAAAATTGGTGACATCCTGAAGAGCCGGGACCCTCTTCAAAGAGGATACTCCATAGGCTCACCCTTTATGGCGAAGATAATCAACTTTCCAATGCCATCTAAGTTTAAGCCACCTGTTGTCACTCCAAGGTATGATGGGAGCACCAACATTGTCCATCATATTGAGATGTACCAATCAGCGGCAGACATATACTCTATCTCAGATGAGATGAGATGAGATGAGATGAGATGTCGTGCCTTTTCTGGCACCCTGACTGGGGGTGCACATGTCTGGTATATGTCTCTTCCAAAGAATTCCATTGAAAGCTTCAAATAGTTAGCAGACTGGTTCATCCATAACTTTTTCTTTGGAGTGAGGCCACAAAAGAAGACCACCCATCTGCTCTATGTTAAACAAGGGAAGAATGAGAGGCTGAGAGACTACATAGCCAGATTTAACAAAGAAAAGCTGGAGGTCGAAGACTATGTGGAAAGCATTTCCATGACAGCCCTCATTGGAGGACTCCATAAGGGAAAGCTATTATGGAAGCTTGCTGAAGACCCTCCGAGGACAATGGCTGAATTGTTGTCGACAGCAGGAAAGGTGATGAACGCTAAAGAGGTGATGGCCACAAAATACGAAGATGAAAAAGGAGGTACTAGTGGGGGTAAGTACCAGAAAAGGAACAAAGAGGGGAAGAAGAGGCTGACAGATGACAAATTTACTGACTATACCCCTCTTACGGTCAGTTGTAAACATATTTTGAATGAGATTAAGATCGATCGTTCCTTGAAATGGCCTGAGAAGTTGAGGGCAGTTCCCCACAAGAGGAATAAAAACCTTTGGTGTGAATTTCACCCAGATCATGGCCATGTGACTGATAAGTGTTTTGCCCTGAAAGATGAAATTGAGAAAACGTTAAAAGAGGGGAAGATAAGGAAATACGTCGACAAAGGTGCCTTCAAGAGGGGACGAGGGGATGACCCCAAAAAGAAGAGAGGTGATGTATGCCGAGAAGATCCTCCAAAGAGAAGGGATGACCCTTTAGATGATGAGGACGACCCTGACCTCCCGCCTAGAGATGACCACGGCCCTCTAAAGAGACTTAATATAATATCACTCGGTGTAGGGATGATCTCCGGGGGACTAGCAGGAGGAGGGTCAGAGGTCGCAGACATGAAGGCCCATGTAGCTGAAGCCAAGGCAGTGACAAAAGTTATACACTCAACCTCTATTGAAGCAAAGTTAGAAAAGATAAAGAAGGTTGATATGAATACTCTGATAGTGGGGTTCTCAAGAATGGACTTCAAAGGCCTCTTAGCCCCACATGATGACCCTCTCATCATCACTACCAGGGTGCACGGATGTGATGTGCCAAGGATCTTGGTAGATGGGGGTAGCTTTGCAGATGTGATGTTTTGGTCGTGCTTCAAAGCCTTAGGCCTCAGCCGTGCTAGGCTCATCCCATACCATCACCCATTGATTGGGTTCAGTGGGGAAAAGGTTCATCCCATAGGAGTATATGAGGCCGATGTCAGGATGGGGGACGAGTGGCCGAGATGTCTTACCAAGAAGGTCAGCTTCTTTGTGATGGATGAACATGTCTTTTCGGACTTCAACATTATACTAGGGTGAGTAGCCCTCAAGGGGTTTGAGGCTGTGCCGTCTACGGTTCATCAGATGATTAAATTTTTTACCCCTTATGGGGTAGGGGAAGTTCAGGGAGATGAGACAACAGCACGGGAATGTTACTTCAACTCCGCCAAAGAAAGAGAGGCGCAAATAAGGCAACAACCACTTAGAATATTGATACCCTCGACCCCAGGGACGAGACGAAGCTGAAGAAAGGAGAAGCCATAGAAGAGGGAGAATCCATCATCCTCAATGAGGATGAATCGGAAAAAATAGTCCCAGTCGGCAAAACTCTGAAGCCAAACATCAAAGAAGACCTCATCAAGCTGTTAAGGAGAAAATAGAACGTCTTTACATGGAGTCATGCAGATATGCCGGGGATCAACCCCGAAATCATGTGCCATAAGCTCAACGTGGTAGAGAGTGCAAAGCCGGTAAAGTAGAAGAGGAGAATTTATTCTCGAGAAAAATATGAGGTGAAGAAGTTGGAAGATGCTGAGTTTATCAAAGAGGACATCTATCCCGAATGACTTTCCAACGCAGTCATAGTCCCAAAAGCCAATGGGAAGTGGAGAATGAGTGTTGATTTCACCGACCTCAACAAATATTATCCTAAAGAATGCTTCCTTCTCCACTGCATGGATCAGATGGTAGATGCTACCGTAGTCCATGAGCTAATGAGTTTCATGGATGCCTATTCGGGTTATAACCAGATCTTCATGAGCCCTGAAGACTCAGAAAAAATGGCTTTCATTATCGATAAGGGGACATACTTGTTATAAGGTCATGCCCTTTGGCCTAAAAAATGTGGGGGCAACATATCAGCACCTTGTGAATAAAATGTTTGAGGACCAAATTGGGAAGTCCATGGAGGTCTATGTAGAGGATATGTTGACTAAGAGTTTGAAGGCCGAGGATCATGTGGCTGACCTCGAAAGGACCTTTAACACGATGGACAAGTACCAGATGAAGCTCAACCCAACCAAATGTGTCTTCGGGGTCGGAGCAGGGAAGTTCTTGGGATTCATTGTCAACCAAAGAGGCATTGAGGAAAACCCTGAGAAGATAAAGGCCCTCGTATAAATGAAGACCCCCAAGACCATCAAAGACGTTCAGAGACTCATAGGGCGAGTGGCTGCTTTGAATAGGTTCGTGTCCAGATCCACAAACAAGTGTTTAACGTTCTTCAAAATTCTCCGAAAGTCCTTTGAATGGAGTGAAGAGTGTGATCAGGCTTTCAAGGAGCTAAAGTCATACTTAGGGTCTCCCTTTCTTTTGTCACGACTAGTGCAAGGTGAAAGGCTACATGTGTACCTAGCCGTCTCAGAATCAGCCATCAGCGCAGATATTATGAGAGAAGAGGGCTACATGTGTACCTAGCCTTACTATTGAAATACAAAGGCTTCTGTACCTAGCCGTCTCAGAATCAGCCATCAGCGCAGATATTATGAGAGAAGAGGGCAGAGTACAGAAGCCTTTGTATTTCAATAGTAAGGCACTCCAGGGGGTAGAGCAAAGATACCCAAGGATGGAGAAGTTAACCTATGCCTTGATCCACGCATCAAGAATGATGAAGTCGTACTTCCAGTCCCATACAATGGTTATCGTCAATGACTCTCCTCTCAGACAGGTCTTATATATGCCAGAAAAATCGGGGAGGTTAATGGTCTGGGCTATAGAGTTAGGATAGTTTGACATTATGTATCAACCAAGAATGGCCATTAAGGGACAAGTCCTAGCAGACTTCGTGGCTGAATTTACTTGGGAAGATGATAAGGCTGAGGATGAGAGCCTCGAGAAGACAGATACTCGCCAAGGCAAGATTGTTGACTCATCCGTAGAAAAGGTTGAGACAAGCACCACTAGAGAAAAATTTACCGAAAACAAAGAGGGGAGATATCTTTTTAGATAAGGGTCCTTCATTGAGGGAAACTTCTCGGAGGAATAGGTTATGTGGAACCTCTTCATTAACGGGTCTTCTTGTGAGAGCGGAAGTGGGGCTGGATTAATTGTATCACCACCCGACGGCATAGACATTGAGTACGCCCTAAGGTTCAACTTTAAAGCCTCCAACAACGAATCTGAATATGAGGCCCTTATTGCAGGCCTCTCCTTAGCTAAGTCTCTTAGTGTTGGCCAAATCATGGTCTATATGTAACACCCCGACTAATTAAATACCGGGTAGCTACTCCTTTATTAAATCAATACAAAATGCCAAGTTGGTTCAGTTAATAGCATCACTGTCGAAAACATTTTAATAATTACTAACCACCTAGTATTTAAAAAGTAAGTTGCCAAATTTTAAGTTAAGACTGATTAACATGCAATAAAAGAATAATGGAAGAACAACATAATCCATTCACCATAACGAAGTAATGAAATAACCAACAAAGTAAATATAAATTCGGAGGAAAACTCCTCACAACAATCCCACAAATGAAAATAATACGACAAGTCTGAATCCTGAATAATTACATGCCAGAAGTTCGAATAAATGAAATAAATGAAATGTCTCTAAAAGAAATGGGCGGCATGCCCTACAACTGATAACTGATGAATATCAAGTCAAGATAGATGAAGCGTCTACAAGCAAAGTCCTGTAACTTCCACAAACAGCTGCAGCTCGTCACCTGAATGAGAATCCTATGCATGGTGTCCTTGTGGCTGGGCACCTAAAATGGTTTTTACAAAAATAGATTTGAAAGCAAATGGGTCAGAGCCCGAAAGTGGAAAACATTTTGAAAACAGCAAGTGTTTTAATAACATTAAAACATTAAATGCAAAATACATGTTAGGACGTGCACTCACATGAAATTCTCACCTCTCGACTACATGTGCACTCCTAACGTACTGTACCCATCTACATGACATACATAACTATCCAAAACGTAATAAGTTCTACCCCTTACTACTCGATCCCCATATTACATTCTAGCGTTATCAAATAAATAGAGGGTTTTACTTAAACTCAGATTCTCAATTTGTAATACAAATCACTATCGGTTAACCCGTTATGTTTTCTCAAAACATTACCATAATTATTTTCACAATAACAACATGAAGGTTCCCATTAATTAAGTGTATATTATTCACATCATAAATATACAATACAAGCACCCAGAGACTAGCTGCGGTGCACACATAATCTGCTATCCATCCCGGTACATCACGTACATAAGGATCACATATTCCGAATCTCTCAGGAATAGTTCTCAGATAACAACATCACAAATAATGGAGGCGAACACAGTCACATCACATGGGTCACGCACATACCTGCGCTCCCACGATCAGCAGACTTATTAATATCCCAATAAGTCCTTCTCTGACCTATGTTCATCGAGGTAACCAGTCTAAATATGGGCAACACAAGGATTAGAGGTCCCCAAGCGAACGCAAACCTCCCGTGATAGCAAGTATGGTAGGTATGTCATACACATAAAATCAATACATGTACTAAGTATTCACACGTCTTAGTAATCACCATAATATATTGGTGGTACACTTATCATTCTCGTACCGACCTATAATACTACACAAATTTATATGTTCCCGATTAATATAATAAGTTAGGCCGTCAATAGTTCTCGCATCGTAATAGACACTCACGTTCTACTTATATTTTCCTTTAGGTTCAAACTACACTTCTAGGTTTGACTCCTCCTTATATCCCAAACATCTCAAATATATCAATTAATCATCAAGGGAAAGCTATCTCTACCTATACACAAGGTTACGGGGCACTCGGGATCAAAACAGGCTAAAAAGCCTAAAATGTCAACTCATTTGAAGTCTCGTTCGAACGAGGCTGTTCGAACGAGAGTTCGTTCGAACGAACTGGACCTTCTAACGAGATCTCGTTTGAACGAAGTGGGCTTTCTAACGAGATCTCATTCAAACGAAGTCATCGAACGAACTTCACCCTCGTTAGAAGTCAAAGGTCAACTCGTTAGAAGATCGTTCGAACGAGCTCGTTCGAACGACCTGGGCAGGTCTTCTAACGAGTGGCCAGTTTCGAGCCCAGAATTCCCTTAACTCGTTTTTCAAACTTTTCTTCCTCTCTAATCCCCTCTAAACATCAATCCAACACTTGTTCAAGATTCCTAATCATTCTTAAACATATTTAGGTCATATACTAACACGTTTTGTGGGTTTAATTCAACCTAAACATCATCCAATCATCAATTCTCTATACTTTTCCCCAATCTCAAGAACATGAACCCTAGAAATTTCTATGATGATCAATGGGCATGATTAATCCGTTTTTGTTTCATCCAAATATGTAATATCATCAGATAAATCACCTACCTATAATTCTACATGCAATTCTTCATCAAAATACTAGTTTCAAATTCCAATTTAATGGGTTTTCATAAATCTCCCAACAACAATAAAATTTTATAAATTCCTACGCATGGAAGAGCATTCTTTGCAAGAAAACGAAATTAAATCACTTGCCTTATGTTAATCTCTGATTTCTGATGTCGATCTGAAGAATGGTTCTTTCTCTCTCTGCAGAATTTCCTCTCTTCTCTCTCTACAAGTTTTCTTCTCCAAATGACAATGGTGGCTAGGGTTTTGCCTTAGGAACTCTTTTGGAATTAATCTCAATAACCTCCGTAGCCATAAGGTTATTAGTGGGTTAGTGGGTAATTACCAAGTCAGCTTTTTAATTCCCAATTTTCGTAGGTTTTAATTCCCAAAAATCCAAAATTACCAAATTACCCTTATACGTTGCCGGTATGGCCTAAAAATGCCCCGGGACCCAAACCAAACCACCGGATACTGTTTTCTGACTATCTCAACCCTTCCAGACGCGTTGGCGCACTCAAAATGACCATATGGTTTATAGAAATAAAATTCACTTTTTAATTATCATAATTATATTCCATGACGTGGCGGTCACACGCGTCCCAACAAAATTTCCAAATTGCCGTATTTAAATCTCACGACAATTTCACAATTCAATATTCATATATAATCATATATGCACATAATAATCAAATACCAACTCGCATCTCACTAGTATTTTAATCCGGATTAATTTCCAATTAATACACATATAATTCAATTAATCCCATAAATAAATATCACAAAAATACGGGGCATTACACTATAGTGATTCAATACTTGTAGTGAATCAGGTACTAGGAGCGTACGAGGGTAAGGATGAGAGAATGTCCAAATATTTTGAAAGGGTAAGGGCATTATCGAAGAGCTTCAGAGAAGTAAAGTTGAAGAGGATACCTATGCTTGATAATGGTCGGGCCGATCCACTTGCTAGGCTGGCCTCGGCAACTAGGACAGATATCAGGAGGACAGTCCCAGTGGAAATTTTGCTTCGACCAGCGATTTAAGAGGGAGAGGGAACACTTGGCTCTTGCTTAAATGTCAACAGGGAAGCTTCGTGGATGGACCCTCTAATCAGATACATTAAAGAGGGGGAGATGCTAGAAGAAAAATAAGAAAGGAAGAAGGTAAGATACAGAGCTGTGAAATTCACTGTCATCGGAGACACCTTATAAAAAAAAGGGGTTCTTACTTCCCTTTCTCAGACGTGTACACCCGTTTGAGGTACCTCACATTCTGCAAGATGTGCATGAGGGGTCATGCTCAAGCCACATTTGGGGTAGATCATTAGCAAAGAGGATAATAACCCAGGGATACTGGTGGCCAACCCTAGGGAAAGACGCCACGGCATACGTGAGAAAGTGCGATAAATATCAAAGGTTTGCCACTATCCCTCACTAGCCCCATCACACTCTTACTTCCATCATATCCTTATGGACATTCACAGTATGAGGAATCGATCTAGTAGGGGCTTTGCCGAGAGCCGTCAATAACTATCGATACTTGATCGTAGCAATTGACTATTTTTCAAAATGGGTGGAGGCAGAGTCGATGGTAACGATCATCGAGCAGAAGACCTTGCAGTTTATCTCGAAAAACATTATATGCAGATATGGTATCCCCAACACCCTTATCTCGGATAACGGGACTTAATTTAAGAATACATCTCTGGAGAAATATTGTGAGAGGGTCGGTGTCAAACAATTCTTCTCATCCCCAGGCCGACCTCAGGCTAATGGGAAAACGAAAGTCACAAATAGGAAAATCCTAGACGGGATCAAGAAGAAGGTCGAGGAGGCAAAAGGAAGATGGGTCGAGGAGTTGTACACTGTACTGTGGGCCTACAGGACGATGGCAAAATCTCCTACTGGAGAAACTCCGTTCATATTGGTGTATGGTTCAGAGGTCGTCATCCCCGCCGAGATTGGGTTTACTGACAGGGTCCATATGTATGACCCCCAGAGAAATATGGAAGAAAGGAGACTTGACTTAGACTTGATCAAGGAACGTAGGGAAGACGCTGAGATAAGGCAAGATGCCTACCAGCAGAGGACTGCTAGGTTTTACAACCAGAGGGTGAGGCAAAGGCCAATCGCAGTGGGGGAGTTAGTCCTCAAAAAGACATGGCAAAAGCCTAACAACCTCCACCCAAATTGGCATGGCCCATATAGGGTCATTAATGAAGTTGTCCCTGGGACCTATATACTAGAAAACCTTAAATGGGAACCCTTTTAGAATCTGTGGAATGAAGATCATCTGAAGAAATACTATCAATAATATTGTAATGTCCTATCGGACCACAGTTGTAATGAATGTGTTGCTCCAACAGAACACCTGTAATGTTAATGAGAATGTCATATTGGTCCTTCATCTTGTGTTTGTTAATTCTAGTATAATTGGGGTTAACCTTAGTGGCAACTCCCCTCGGCTATAATGAGGGTCAATGGTGGGGACGACCCCCCATTCACCCTCAAGAAAGACGAGGGGGGACGATTGGTGGTAACCACCCTCGGCTATAATGAGGATCAATGGTGGGGACGATCCCTCATTCACCCTCAAGAAAGAAGAGGGGGGACTTAATTTAAAACATCATTTAATTGGTGGTAACCACCCTCGGCTATAATGAGGGTCAATGGTGGGGACAACCCCCCATTCATCCTCAAGAAATATGAGGGGGGACTTAATTTAAAACATCATTTAACTGGTGGTAACCACCCTTGGATATAATGAGGGCCAATGGTGGGGACGACCCCCCATTCACCCTCAAGAAAGACGAGGAAGGACTTGAAATTTATATCATCAATAAATTGGTAGAAAACCACCCTCGGCTATAAGGAGGGTCAATGGTGGGGACGACCCCCATTCACCCTCAAGAAAGACGAGAGGGGGATTAATTTAAAACATCATTTAATTGGTGGTAACCACCCTCGGCTATAATGAGGGTCCATGGTGGGGACGACCCCCCATTTACCCTCAAGAAAGACGAGGGGTGACTTGAAATTTAAAACATCATTAAATTGGTGGGAAACCACCCTCGGCTATAATGAGGTTCAATGGTGGGGACGACCCCCCATTCACCCTCAAGAAAGTCGAGGGGAACCTGAAATTTATAACATCATTAAATTGGTGGGAAACCGCCCTCGGCTATAATAAGGGTCAATGGTGGGGACGACCCCCAATTCACCCTCAAGAAAGACGAGGGGTGACTTGAAATTTAAAACCATTAAATTGGTGGGAAACCACCCTCGGCTATAATGAGGGTCAATGGTGGGGAAGACCCCCCATTCACCCTGAAAGAAGACAGGGGGGGACCTTATTGAAAGTCATTAAGTTGGTGGTAACCACCCTCGTCTATGATGAGGGTCAATGGTAGGGACGACCCCCATTCACCCTCAAGAAAGACGAGGGGGGACTTGTAAGATGGGTGAACGCATAACAGCTAAGTCAAATCATACAAGGGACAATCATAGAAGACAGGAAGAGAGTAATTCCATTATAAGAGAAAATTTCATGACATAGTGCTACAATATTTGTCCAAAAGGAAGTCAAATACAAAAGCTTTACACGCAGAGGGTATGGGCCACATACGTCCACCCTATTGAGCAACATCAGAGGGCAAGGCTTCAAGATTAACAATAGGATTCTCTTCGACGACCAAAATAGGCCGATCATCAGAAGTGCCAATGCCTTCGATCTATACTTGAGACTCCATGTGGGATAGAGCCTAGGCTATAAGGGGGTCTTCCATCTCCACCGCTTCAAGAGAGGGGCAGATGGATGACACTACATCAGCAAATTTAAGGACGACCCACCGACAGGCCGTCTTGATCCCCCGCTCCAGGTACTCAAGATCGAAGCCCTGAAACTCATCTGAAAACTTGTATGCCTCCACGGCATCAACCACGGCCTTTTTCACTGCCTCAGCTAGATGTCCCTTGAACTAGGCGTTCAGGGCTTCTTCCTTTGCCTTGAAGAGGTCATCATTTTCTTTCAAATCTGCATCGTGCTACCTTGTAACCCTCACGTGCTCAGTCCTAACACTCTCTAATGTTGCCCTAGCAGTCTCGAGTGCTGGATAGCTCTCTCAGCTTCATGAAATTTTTGTTGATTCTCGGTCATCCATTTGGTGGTCGACATAAAGGCACAAACAGTCTGCACAAATGTAGGCACATATTAAGGGGCTGAGGGAACAGTTAGCGAAAAGTTAACTGAGTAAATGAAGTAAAAACAAGTACCTAAGCTAGAGTATGCAGACCGTAATCATACACCTAGGACGGGGGCATCTTTGATAAAAATTCGTAATCAGCGACTGAGGGAGCAGAAAACATGGAAGCCTTGGACGCCCTCAGGTTGGCTATGAGGGAAGACGATTCAGCCTTCAAGAATGTCAAATTTTGAGACCAATAAGCCCCCATACTGGAAGAAGAGTCGGTCCCCTCAGACACCGCCACCCTCGCCCTCGTTCGTGCGTTAGGATGAGAGCCTTCGGGAACTTCAGGCTCTTTCCTTTTGCAACTATCAGCGGTCGGCTCAATGTGCATCGGCCCCATGGCCTTTGTCTTCTTTTGGGCCTACTGAGTCTCTTTTCCCTTTTTCTTTCCCAGGCCAGACAATAAGCTTTGGAGAGTCATCTCCCAAAGTTGGTCAGAGAAATTTGCAGGACGACCTGAAAAGGAGATGATATATCAGAAAGATACAGAGACAAAGATGAAACACTTGGAAAAATTCAAAAATTAAGCAAAAAATAACTCACATAGTTCTGTCAGGGGGCCGACCCTTAGACCAGCTTCTTTGAGGAAACGAGGGGTCATAAAATCTTCAAATTTAGCAAGTTCACCCTCTCTCCCTCGCTCCCTCAAGTAGTCAACAATGACCCTCTCTTCCAAGATGGGTCCGGGGTCTGATTGCTCTTTCATTGAAGGGTTGGACCATACCATTGGTACCCTCAGATCGTATTCAATGGGCTCACCCTCGACGGGGAATTCCCAATCCCTAGAGATAAAGAAAAACCTTTTCTTCCAGTCATGATTGGAAGTCTGATCCACGTGGAGAAGCTTCTTGTCACACTTCCTAGCCTCCAAATGGAAATACCCAGGAATTTTGGATGATGAGGTGATGTTGTAGCAAGCAAGGAATACATCGACCGAGGGCTCGTCGATAAATAAATTCTTCCAAAGAGAGATATAGCCGAGGATAGTCCTCCACGAGTTGGGAGGAAGTTGAGAAGGTGCAACCCCAAGGGTAGACAAGATGTCGACTATAGCAGGGTGTAGAAGGAACCTAACGCCTACCCTTAGCATCTGCTCATAAACAGCAATCTCCCCCTCATCCCCTTGGAAGACTCTCTCAAATTCAGTTGGGACCCTCATACTTATATTAGGTTATATGACAAAGAGATGCCTCTATAGTAAGAGATCACAGTCCTTAACTGACGATACACAAGTCGAGGCACTTGAAGTATCAACTTGATCATCATTATCAAAAAAAGAACCTTCATTGTCGTCCTCAGCTCTCTCGTCCCCGGATCCCCCAGCCTCGTTGCCTATCGGGGGACCATCTGAAAAGGCTACTTGAAATGCAAGAGGGGACAAGGCTGTTACAGGGATAGCCTTAGAAGGTGCTATGCCCTCGGCCTATCGGGTTGGGCTAAGAGTGGACGTCCCTCTCTTACCAAAAGGACTAGAACCCGTCGGCAAGGATGCTCTCTGATCCATTTCCCCCTCATACGATTGACTCTAGGCTGGAAGACAAGATGACCCACAGGACTCATGGGGTTTTATTGTGGCTAAAAGAACTGGGAAGATGGGCCGTACCCAATTAGGGTTGACCCCTAGTCTTCTCTCGTCCTCTTCCTCTATTCGCCTAATCTGTACGAAGAACTTCTCTCTCAGGGATGGGAATTCCTCGACTGAATCGTTAAGCCTCCTAAGCATTAAGGGGAAGGCCCTACACTCATAAGAATTTGGCTAAGCTAACTATAAACAAGATTATAGTTGACTAAGTTTGACTCTTAAATCAAACCTAAGGAAATGAAAAGATTTTTAAGTTTGAACACTCAAGAACAGGAAGAACTCAGCTCGCCGGAGAAGATGTCGAAAAATGTAAGAAAACCCTATAAACACCACAAGGGGTCACTAAATCACCACTAAGAGACGGGGGATGAAATTTAAGTAGCCTAAAACCTAGGGCTCAACCCTATAACCCCCACAGTAAGGCAATTCCACACTGGAAAAATACAAAGCTAAGAAAAGCCGGGGCAGAAACCCCAATGAAAGAAATGAAACTAAAATTGAAGACTAAAAATGGAATCTATGGCAAAGGAAGTTACCTGAAGATGAAGACAACGGCTGAATGAAGCTTGATAGAAAAAGGTTGTACAAATGGCGATGGAGCTATTAAGAAGCTAGAGAGAGAAAGTTAAGGCGTGAAGAAGAAGAAGAAGAAGAAGAAGAAGAAGAAGAAGAAGAAGAAGAAGAAGAAGAAGAAGAAGAAGAAGAAGAAGAAGAAAGGAAATGACTTCATAAAATCATTTAATTATCTTGCTAATGAGTGGTCCCATTAACCAAGACAAGACACAGCCCATGAGGAGGGTATCATTAGGGCGTAAAGCCCCAGGCTGAGTATGCAGTTGTCACATCTGGGGAACTAAATCGACAATGGACACCTGACTAAGTAACATGACAGATGTCACTTATCCTTATGACCACATACTTGAAAACTCCCAAGGGAAAATTACCCCTCAACCATATCAACAACATCGATGGCTAAGGGCTAGGGGTGATTGATATGCCCATATATACCCTCGGCCAGGCCTAGAGTGTCCTCCACCCAGACGAGGGATCAGGCCCAGGCCGACCTCTCATCATAGCCCAGATGACCTCCAAGGGGCCGACCCCTCATCATGTCCCAGACAACTCTCCAAGGGGCCGACTCCTCATCATGTCCCAGACGACCCTCCCAGGGGCGGACCCCTCATCATGGCCCAAATGACCCTTCAAGGGGATGACCCCCTCATCATGTCCCAGACGATCCTCCAAGGGGCCGACCCCTCTTCATACCCTGGACGACCCTATGAGGGTAGGACAGTACGAGGCCCAAACTAGGCCAGGATCGCTGCCAGCAGGAACTTTGCCCTCGGCATCACATCATAGGCCCAGGATGACATCGTCATAATGCGTGATCTGGGAGACACGTGTAATAGTGAGCGTGGGACTCCTATGGAACATGGAAAAGACCGTTATAACACTATCACCCCCTCACGTGAGGGAATATTATGTCATCATTAATCGTAGGTGCCACCTCCAGGTCTCAGCAGGGGATTGGCTAGATCATAACTCACATGCACCATGCATGCTTGGGGGGTACACTACTCCCCCCAAGACCTATATATACTTGTCACCTACAATCCTGCAAAAGGATCGATAATTGTAACCCTAGCTAAAACTCTGCTTGTACACATAGTAGAGAGAGAGAGAGAGAGAGAGAGAGAGAGAATTTATCTGCATTATATCCAAGGCCATTAGTGCCCATACTTAGTGGATCACACACTCACAGTGGATGTAGGCCTAATTGGCTGAACCACTATACATCATTGTCTTATTCCTCTTATACTCATCCCCTTCTATACACTTACACACATATACATCTCTATGGCTGCCATTGTTATTACTGTTTGAGCTCATCATCACTTATTTGGTGATGCTGAATCTTAGCATCATCACACCCCCAACATTTCTCAATCGTTCCCATCAAAATCAGAGAACTGTTAGGGCTAAATTTGATTGCAGCGACTAGGTTCTTGAAGGATGGAGAAAGACGACGTGGCGACGAATGTTGATGAAAAGTCATTACTTGTTTTCATTGGTGAAGAGGATGAATAGGCCATGAGGTGAGGCAACAATTTTGACGATGAATTCTGAGGAAATTGATGGGTTCAACTAAATGTAATAGAATTGGGAAGAAATTTGAGAATAAAAAAAGGGACATATACCAAATAGTCCATCGAGCTTTTTTTAATACACGTTTAGTCCAAACCTTTTTATTCTGTATCAAAAAGTCCTTCACCATGCCAAAAAGGCTTTAACATGCCACTGGCGCGGACCTTTAAAGATAAGAGAATAAAGGATTTTTTACTACAAAATAAAAGACTTGAACTAAGTGTGTATTAAAAAATATTTGAGGGACTTTTTTGGTATTTGATCCATACAAAAAAAAATTAAAAAATTGAAAAAAATCTCAAATTAGTAGTTTGTGGTTGAATGTTTATTTTTGTATTCATATTTATATATTTTGACTTAGGATTTGTAATTTAGGGAATAGGGTGCGTGTTTGGTAGCTAGGTTGGATTTTAAAGTCATTTGTGTTTTGGTCAGACATGTTCTTGAGGATTATATATCATTAGACATTATGAGTTTTCTAATGTGGTTATTTGTATATTAAAAAATTTGAAGTTAATTTAAATGAAATGGAAGACTAGGTGAAAGTCGAATATCTCTATAACATTCAAAAATGCTATACAAGTATTTAAGATCAAGTATAGGCCACGTGTCACTGTTTTAATATCCCTTCTTATATAACTTTCTCTTTCCTCTCTATCTTTATTAAGAATATCAATCAGCTAAACCCTCCCACTTCTTTCAGCCTTATGTGCCTCTTTTTGTACATATTCTTTCATTCCTTTATGACTAAAGTACCACTATAAAGCTTCCTCCACATTGTCATCTCTCAAACTCACATATTGTGAAAACCATCAAAAGCCATATTCATTCACCACTAAACCCACCAAATACATACACAACCCGGATCATCTCACTGACTAGATAATACATAACATAAGCTCTGATAATTTGGTTCCATAAAATGACTTCTTCTTTTTTGTAGTTGTGGGATTGTGTTGAATACTCGGTCAGTGAGTTTTAGTTGGTTGCATTTGAGGTAAAAAAATGGTGAGTTTTTCCAATACATTGGCAGTGATATAATTGTTAATTATTACGATGTGTTGATTGTAATACCCTGTATTTCTGTGAATTTGAAATGTATTCAATTCGGAAATTATTTAGGAGAAATACACTTTAATTAAATTATACGAGTGACGTAATTTAATGTGATTAAATAATAAATGTAATTATTAAATATTAATCGAGAGATGGATACTGATTAATATTATGAAATGAAATTTACTAAGTGTGAATAGTAAATAATTGATGATTATTGATTTACGTCATAGCGAGTGATATAGGAATATTTGATTTTATATCAACCGGGAGTCGCGTGTAGACTAAATTAGGATTGAGATAGGAAATATATTTGGAGTGACTCGGATGATGATTTTGAGGTCATGGATGGTTCCGAAAGGGTCGAAATAATTGAAATAGTATACCGGGGGGTATAGTTTGGGTTCCGGGTCAATTTTAAACCAAATCAGCACCTATTAAGGACATTGTAGTCATGTGGCAAAAGGAGATTTAGAGACCTACAAAATTTACAGCTCTCTATCAGATGTCGAGAGGCATAAGCTAGGGTTATAAACAAAACAAAAACTAAGGGATGCCATTAGAAAAGGAGGAAAGACCATTCTCAAAGCTTAAGGAGGTGTTCTTGAAGAATTGGACCTTGTTCTTGCATCCAAATCATCTAAGGAGTGAAGATTGGAAGAGAAGAACAACAATCCATCATCACCACCACAAAATCATATCACACCTGTTAAGGCAAGTGTCTATTTCAAATCGGTATGAAGTTATAATACCCATGCACTACACCAAAAACAACAATTTGGCACACCTTGATATTAAAAATTTGGCACACTTTAAAACTCTGCCAAATTCTAGCACGATTTAGTGATAATTTGGTACACTTTAAAACAGTGCCAAATTTTGGTACTGTTTAAAAGTGTGCTAAAATTGAGCACACTTAATAATAGCCTAAATAAAATACTATACTTACTTTTGGCCTCCCTCTCCTTCCTCTCTCTCATTTTCACAAGTCCCGCTCTCTACTCACACAGGTCGGCCCCCCTCTCTCTCACTCTCATTTTCATATGATTCTTTGGATTTTTACATACTCCTATTAACACGATTCTCTCATTTTTCTTTAGATCATAATATTTTTTTTCTACACTATTAAACATCATATCAGATCGGGAGTTAAATAGATCGTTGGCCGGAGATTTAGACAGACTGATTTACCTCTTTTGAATGGACTAACATCAAACGTTCATACCAGTTCTTTAAGATTTGTTCTTATTCACTAATACCAGTTCTTGAGAACATTTTTTTTTGCACTGATTGGTTCGGCATACACACGGAATTGATCTCGTATAAAACTTGTTTCTACGATCTTGTTAAGCGGAGGCAACTGGATGCTCGGTAAGGAAGTGTATGTTTGCTTTTGTAGTTTAGTATGAAATTTTATTTTTGAAATTTATTGGATCTCTGAATTGAATTGTTTAGATGATAAGTGTGTGCGTTCGTGTGTGTTATCATTAAAAATGCGTGTGTGTGTGTGTATATGTTAGACTTGTGATTATAAAATTTAGGGAAAACGTGTGTGTGACTTGTGATTATAGATTTTAGGGATGAACATGTGTGTGTGTGTGTGTGTGTGTGTGTGTCAGTTGTGATTATTTGTGTGTGAGAGTGAGATTTTTATCATAAAAGTTAAGCATTTGTTTGCCTAGTGTGCTTTTCACTAGTGATTCCAATGTTAAGAGGAAATATTTAAGCATCGGAATCATTTGTTATGCGTAGGGACAACATGTATCTTGTGATTAAAAATTTGAGGCAAAGTGTGTGCTTGAATTAGGGATAAGCAGTTATCATGCATGTACTTGGGCATGTGCGTGATTACAAAATGTGTAAAAGTGTGTGTGTTTGTGTGTGTGAGGGCATTTGTGATGGTAAAATGCAGGGATAAATATTTGTCGTGCATGAGCATGTATGATCTTGTGTATAAAACAATATCACGACATTTTTTTTCTGGCTCAATCTTCAATCTAGTAAATTTATACCAGTTCTTGAAGTTTTTCTTCTACTTTAAAAATATATGTTGTTGATATATATATATACTTATTCAGCTTGTTGATTTGATATATACTAGTTAAAATATGATTTTGGTACCATTATCACGCAGTTCTAATATTGTTTTTTGCTCAGATCTTGTATGGAACAGTCTGTTTTGATCTTGTAGTTTCTTTTGATCCCATTCCCTCTTGTTAATTTACTGATTGAACCGAACTAGATATGCCACAAACATTTCCACTCTCATTCTCTCTTAGTAATCACAATCGGTGCGTGTTCTGCCCAATTCTTCAGCTAAACCCTAAGTACTCTTTTATACCTCAAACATATGTTTAATACGTCTCTCTCTCTCTCTCTCTCTCTCTCTCTCTCTCTCTCTCTCTCTCTCTCTCTCTCTCTCACTCACTCTCTCTGTATATATATATATGTACATTTTGAGTTATCTTCTTTAATTTATGTTGTTTATGTGTAAAATCTTCATTTAAATGTGTGAATGTGTATAGATATATACATATATGGTTTTAATCTCTATGCATGTGTGTGTATGTATGACAATCTTTGTGCAAAATTTACCCTCTTTTATGGCTTATTAACTCGAGTTTAATGTATATATATATGTACATTTTGAGTTATCTTCTTTAGCACTTTATATCGTATTCTTTAACATTTTATAGACAACCTGCACACAACGATTGGTATTCAACACTTTATATTGTCTTCCTCAAATTATTTCCTGTAATTTTCCATGGAGTATTTGATCATGACTTATCCGCACAACTTTGTCTCAAGGTTGATTTCGAGAATAACTCTCCCCCTTCTCATTTCCAAATCAATAAAAGTGTTCACCATAACATGAAAAGTAAATGCTTTGTGTAGTGTTGGTTGTTAACTGCCACCTTGTGCTATATATATATATATATATATATATATATATATATATATATATATAAATATATATGTGTGTGTGTGTGTGCGTGTGTGCGTGTGTGTGTGTGTGTGTGTGTGTGCGTGTTACTGTTATTTTAGTCTTACTTTAATATTTACTATATATGTGATTGTCAGAAGTTAGTACTCCATCCAAAAGGAAGAAAGAATAAAAATGGTAGAGAACACATTTCTGTCTACTTGGCTACAGCGGAGGTAAACTCACTACCACTCGGTTGGGAGGTCTATGATATTTTTAGTTTGTTACTACTTGATCAGAACAAAGCCAACTACTTGACACTTGAAGGTATTATCTTCATAACTAGTATTTTATACTTATATTGAGGACTAGATATATTGCACTTATGTCTTGAATTAATCTCCAACTCTTATAACTATTCACCTTTTACCACATTCAGAACAAAAAAATAGCAAGCGTATTTAACGGTTTTGGTATCACCAAAACTAAGGAATGGTTTTGTACTAAGATAAACCATTTTCAGAAATCAATAGGATAGTTAAACTATTAATCTATTACCATTTGATTCTACTTTGGCTTAGGAAAAGTTAGGTACGAAAGTTTATGTAGGAAATTATTAATCTATCTTATATTATTCTGATTAATTATTTGAAGGTCAAATTTTATGTAGGAAAGTTTTAAATTTACCCTCAAGGTTTACATAGCTCAATTATTGACATTCAATTGACCGTGTAGTCACAGGTCACCTAGTTTGAGAATATGACGATACTTTGAAAATATCTAGATTAGGTTTAAAAAAAAGTCATTTGAGGGTGAAAACTCAAACCATCGCCCAAACGGTCTCGTAAGAGGCACAAAGACCTCGCACGGGACCAATGTAACTTGTAGGAGTGGTCGCGTAGTCTCGGGTCTCCCAGTTTGAGAATATATCAATAATTTGAAAATATGTAGATTAGGCTTAAAAATAAGTCATTAAATGGTGAAAAGCCAAACCAACCCCCAAACGGCCCCGTAAGAGGCACGAACACCTCACACGGGACTAATGTAACTTGTAGGACTGACCGCGTAGTCGTGGGTCTCCCGATTTGAGAATATAATGATAATTTGAAAATATTGAGATTAAGATTAAAAACAAGTCGTTAAATAGTAAAAAAACCAAACCAACCCCCAAACGGCCCCATAAGAGGTACGAACACCTCGCACTGGACCGATGTAACTTGTAGGAACTAACCGCATAATCACGGATATCCCGGCTTGAGAATAAGATGATAATTTGAAAATATCTAGATTAGGCTTAAAAATAAGTCGTTTGAGGGTGAAAACCAAAACCAACCCCTAAACGGCCCCGTAAGAGGCACGAACACCTCGCACGGGACCAATGTAACTTGTAGAAACTGAAAGCGTAGTCACGGGTCTCCCGATTTGAGAATATGACAATAATTTGAAAATATATAGATTAGGCTTAAAAACAAACCGTTTGAGGGTGAAAACCCAAACCATCCCCACAAACGGCCACATAAGATGCACGGACACCTCGCATGTGACCAATGTAGCTTGTAGAAACTAAACGTGTAGTCGTGGGTCTCCCGTTTTGAGAATATGACGATAATTTTTAAAAATATCTAGATTAGTCTTAAAAATATGCAGTTTAAGGATAAAAACCCAAACGACCTCATAAAAGGAATGAACACCTCGCACTTGACCAATGTAACTTGTAAGAACTGACTGCATAGTCGTGGGTCTCCCGGTTTGAGAATATGACGATAATTTAAAAATATATAGATTAGGCTTTAAAACAAGTCGTTAAAAGGTGAAACTCAAACCAGCCCCCAAATGATCACGTAAGAGGTATGAACAACTCGCACGGGATCAATGTAACTTGTAGGAATTGACCGCATAGTCGTGGGTCTCCTGGTTTGAGAACAGACGATAATTTGAAAATATCTAGATTAGTCTTAAAAACAAGCCTTTTGAAGGTGAAATCCTAAACCATCCCCCAAACAATCCCGTAAAAGGCACGAACACCTCGCAAGGGACCAATGTAACTTGTAGGAACTGATTGCGTAGTCGTGGGTTTCACGATTGGAGAATATGACGATAATTTAAAAATATCTAGATTATGCTTAAAAACAAGTCGTTTGAGAGTGAAAACATAAACCGACCTCCAAACGGCCCTGTAAGAGGCACAAACACCTCGTACGGGACCAATGTAACTTATAGGAATTGATCGCCCAGTCATGGGTCTCCCGGTTCGAGAATATAATGATAATTTGAAAATATCTAGATTAGGTTTAAAAACAAGTCGTTTGAGGGTGAAAACCCAAACCAGTCCCCAAACAACCCCGTAAGAGGCACGAACACCTCGCACGGGACCAATATAACTCGTAGGAACGGACCGCGTAGTCGCGGGTCTCCCAGTTTGAGAATATGATAATAATTTGAAAATATCTAGATTAGGCTTAAAAACAAGCCGTTAAATGGTGAAAAAACAAACCAGCCCCCACACTGCCCTATAAGAGGCACGAACACCTCACACGGGATAAATGTAACTTGTAGGAACTCACCGCGTAGTTGTGGGTCTCCCAGTTTGAGAATATGATGATAATTTGACAATATTGAGATTAGGATTAAAAACAAGTCGTTAAATGGTGAAAAGCCTAACCAACCCCCAAACGGCCCCGCAAGAGGCACGAACACCTCGCACGGGACCATTGTAACTAGTAGGAACTGACCGCGTAGTCGTGGGTCTCCGGATTTGAGAATATAACGATAATTTGAAAATATCTAGATTAGGCTTAAAAATAAGTCGTCAAAGGGTGAAAACCCAAACCAGCCCCCAAACGGTCCCATAAGAGATTGGAACACCTCGCACGGGACCAATGTAACTTGTAGGAATTGGCCGCGTAGTCGCGGGTCTCCCGATTTGAGAATATGACGATAACTTAAAAATATCTAGATTAGGCTTAAAAATAAGTCGTCAAAGGTTAAAAACGCAAACTAGCCCCCAAATGGTCCCTTGAGGGGCACGAACACCTCGCACGAGACCAATATAACTTGTAAGAACTAACCACATAGTCGGGGGTCTCCTGATTTGAGAATATGAAGATAATTTGAAAATATCTAGAGTAGGCTTAAAAATATGTCGTTTAAGGGTGAAAACCCAAACAACCCCTAAGAGGCACGAACAACTTGCACGGGACCAATGTAACTTGTAAGAACTAACCGCCTAGTCGCGGGTCTCCCAGTTTGAGAATATGATGATAATTTGAAAATATCTTGAGTAGGCTTAAAAACAAGCCGTTTGAGGGTAAAAACCCAAACCATCCCCCAAACGGCCCCGTAAGAGGCAAGAGCACCTCGCACGGGACCAATGTAACTTGTAGGAACTTGTTGCATAGTCCCGAATCTCTCAATTTGAGAATATGATGATAATTTAATAATATCTATATTAGGCTTAAAAATAAGCCGTTAAAGTAAGAAAACCCAAATTACCCCCCAAACGGCCCCCTTAAGAGGGACGAACACCTCGCATGGGAGGAACTGACCGCGTAGTCGCGGGTCTCCCTATTTGAGAATATGACGATAGTTTGAAAATATCTAGATTAGGCTTAAAAACTAGTTGTTTGAGGGTGAAAAATCAAACGGCCCCGTGAGTGGCACGAACACCTCGCACGGGACCAATGTAACCTGTAGGAATTAATCGCGTAGTCATGGGTCTCCCGGTTTGAGAGTATGAGGCTAATTTGAAAATATCTACATTAGGCTTAAAAACAAGCCATTTGAGGGTGAAAACTCGAACCAGCCCCTAAACGGACCCGTAAGAGGCACGAACACCTCGCACGGGATCAATGTCACTTGTAGGAACTGAATGCGTAGTCACAAGAATTTCGATTGGTGAATATAATAATAATTTTAATTTGTATATGCAAATTTTCAGCTTGAATAATTTTTGTTTTTTAAAATTACTCGGTTAGTAATATCATCTCCTTTTGTATCTTATTTTTTTGCCGGATAATATTTTGTCATTAGATTTTATCCGCGTGGAAAACATGAAGTCAATGGTCAACAACCAGGGGATTATTTACTCAATGTCGGTAATATTCAGGATTCTATTTTTTTGTGTTATGGCCATCTAGGATTTTGTAGTTTCATTGTTAGCTTTTATGGTCGTGCGGGTTTTTATAATTTTATTGTTGTATTTTATGGTCGTGCGTGCTTTATATTACGCATGTATTATATTAGCAGGTTTTAGAATGTCCAGAAAATAAAGGAAACTCTGCCCAATTTTTTTTGTTTGTGAACTATTATTACTTGTAATATTTTCAAGTTTGTATATACATTAGTTTATTAACAACTTTCAAGATTCGCAATTTGTGAATTTTCTTGTTTTAAAATAATTAATTTTTTTATCCAAAAAATTTGGCACAGTTCAAAATCGTGCCAAAAGTGTATCAATTTTTGGCACGATTTTTAACTGTACCAAAAGAGAATCAAAAGTACTCAATCTGGTCGAGTTATAAAGTGTGCCAAAAGTGTGCCAAAAATAATAAATGTGGCATAGTTTTAAAGTGTGCCAGAAGTGTTCCTGTTTGGTCAAATCTGACACACTTTTGAGTTGTACGAGAAAAAACAGGCTATTTTGGAACACCTGATTCTGATACAGCTAAAAAATGTACCATATTTGATCTGGCACAGTTTTAAACCGTACTAGATTGTTGTTTTTGGTATAGTGATGTGACTACGGTTTAATTATATTGATTATTTTGATGATTCTTGGAAGAAAAGATTGATTTAAATGCATGTTTGGGTAGGATTTTCATGTGGAAAGATTTGATATCTGTAGAGGATAATAAATTATAGATTATGTGTTATTGTCGAGGAACTAAATTTAGGCTTTGATGAAGGATATAAGAAAAATAGGAAAA
The DNA here is from genome assembly GCA_949130495.1 of Sambucus nigra. Classification (NCBI taxonomy): domain Eukaryota; kingdom Viridiplantae; phylum Streptophyta; class Magnoliopsida; order Dipsacales; family Adoxaceae; genus Sambucus; species Sambucus nigra. Next base: position 211,676,228 of record OX422214.1, on the reverse strand, counting down.
CCTAGTATTCTTGAGGATTAGAGATTAAATCCATTCTTGAATATTATTCGTAACGTTTTGATGCAAAAATTACGTCAGAAACTATCCTAATACATGTGAGAAGGATTTGGGACAATTGATTTGGAGTTTGGTGGAGAAACATGGAAGTTAGAGGTGTATTAATGGTGAAAAATGCATATGCGAAATGAAGATCACGAGGTTCAGAGGTGCGAACCGATTCGGTTCAGAAGGGCAAACCGGTTTGGTTCCTTAAAAAATGTAAGTTCTCCCTTTTTGCCTAGAACTCCTAAATTGTTGTCTGGAAAACTTTTGGGAGATTGTTAGAATATAATGAGAGATATTTATATTGTAGTAGGCCATGATAGAGTTATGGGAGTTTAGTCACATTGGGAGAATTAAGACGATGATTAAATGGGATTTAACGATAAAGTAATTAATTTGTAGGAAAGAGAATGTAATTACGGAAACGCGTGAGTGAACTGATGGCATAAACCAGTACAGCAAGGAAGACTTAGATACTGAATTCGTAAAAGGGTAACTAGCTCCCTTAGAATAAAGAATTGATTTAGGGCAAAATGTTGCGCGTAGTTAGCACGCCAATCGTTGTTTTCTGTTCACCACCTTAATATAAAAACATAAACTTATGACTACACTAAAAAAGTGAGTATAGCAACCAAGTCTGGGTATCGAAAATCCACAGAGACGAGTTGACAGAATATTAATTGATTTAATACTTATAAAATAAACGGTGTAAAAGGGTAATCCTAACAAAAAGTAAAAGATAATAAAGATAAAATATTATTCTAGGCGAGTGTTTTTAAACTATCATTAACAAAGCGAATAAAATCATAGGTTGCGCTGGATATCCCTCGCCTCAAGTTAATTGGTATAAATGGTTACATGAGCTCACGAGTTATTAAGATTGCGTCTCGTTTGGGCATTTAATTAAATCAAGAGGTATCATACCCCTAAATTCGCATAAAAGTATAATAAGATTTTGGCGTCAACAAATACCCCAAAAATTACACACGCAAGGTCGTAAATATGGAGCATACATAATATACCCCGTTAAATCTCTTAGGCGTAATAACTAGGACAACTCAATCGAAATAAACACGTTAAACTCCATCACCATAGCAAACCAACCAAACAACCATAGGTGAGTTCAATCCAACACAACCAAGATTGAACTAGCCATTAAACATGGTAAACAACATAAATTAAACTAACTAATTAATTAAGCAACAAAAATTAGATTAACACTACAAATTAAAATAGGCTTGAAATAATAAATAAATCATGAAAAACTGGATTACAATGATTAAAGTAAAGAAGGAAGATAATGAATAGTAACAAGAAAACTTACATTAACGGTGGAACAAAACCAAGAAGAAAAATGGAGGAGGGTGATCTACACAACAAAACCCCCAAATATTACTCTAATCCGAACCTAAACTAAGAGAGAGAGAGAGAGAGAGAGAGAGAGAGAGAGAGAGAGAGAGAAACTAGAGATATTATGTCATCCCAACAAAATAAGCCAAATGGGTTATTTATACTAAGTGGGAAAAGAGAACTAAACGAAAAAGGAAAAGAAAAGAAATGGGGATAAGTTCTCTTTTTAAGGAACAAAAGAAAAATAAAAATAAAATAGAAAAGGGAATAGGGGAGAGCAGTAGAAAAACACACTCCCAATTGCAGGGGATCGGTCGACTGCGGCTTGGGTCAGTCGACCGCGTGAACATGGGAAGGGCACACTACCAAGGCTCAAAGGAAAAATGGGATTTACCAGTCGACCGATCCTGATGCAATTCGCACACCACTTCTCAAAATCGAGATCTGCCATGGCCTTGTGATTTGGATCAGCTACAAATATTCCGGGACCAATAATTGTGCATAAGACGAGACCCAAATGATTCTTGGCAGCCAAAACCGAAACCTCCAACAATGGACCAAAGTCCATAAATGGAGATGGTAAAACACCCACCATTGATGACCTTCGATGGTGTAAAGTCAAGACCCATTTCTTGAAATTGATCAAAGGCCAACGACCCATATGCGTGTGTGGTCAGAAATCATGCTCCAATTTCGGATCCAAGTGTTCAATTTCAGTGTGACCAAAACTCGAGACAAAATCCAAAATCTCCATTTGCAGAATGAAGTTTACAGCAAAAGTGAAAGAGAAAAGGACATGGAGGAAATTAAACAAATTGTTAATATATTAATAGAATATTAAATTAAATAACTTATAATTCTTCTCCGATTAAAGATCCGTGTTTTCTTCGTTCGAACTTTGATTCGAGCACCGTTTGCAGTCACGTGAAGCTTGACTCGAGAGCTACAACTTCTATGAATTCTTGGGGGGAAATTCCAAAGTTTGAATTACCAAAATGCCCTTGAACGTGCGAACTTTGACAAAACTTTACCAAAACGCATCCAAACTCCACACAGCACTTTATTATTTATAAACACTCAATAATACCTTAAATAATATGTTAGCACATAAAACGGAGGTTGTCTGATTAACATGCATAAATATAGACAATAAAGTACCCAAGGGGGCTAAAATGCATAAGTTCGAGGGTAATTAAATCCATGATTCGATACGAATCATACCCCCCAACTTACACATTGGTAGTCCCTAGTAATGAAATTCAACAGAAGAACAAAAATAAGAAAATCACAAAGCCAAAGACATATACAAAATCGATAAAAGGGATAAGGCCACTTTCGCGGGAGAACGATTGCATTTAGTGTATGCAATAAGCCGTTAAACCCCTAGGTTATCCTAGTTGACGGATGTCGTATCGTGAGAATTTTCATGGATGAAACCCAAAAACATTATATGGTTTCGTCAAAATAATGCCCAATCACATGCGACACACCCAACAATAGCGAAAAAGATTGCATACACATTATTAACAAAGTGAACTAATTCACACAACAGTCCATAATATTAACATTATAAAATGAACTTCATTGAATTGAAATCTTAAAATGTGGGAGGGGAGCGATCACATGAAAAGTATGATTTGGAAAAAACTTAAATAAATCGGATAATAAATATTAAAGCATGCATGTAAGTCAATCCTCACCGAGCATTACACTCAACAAATGAAATCACTATGAATGAGGAGGTAATACATGGGACATGTAGGCATAAGGAGTAAATATAAATGGAAAATAGGCCGCGCACATGTCACAAATGAAGAACGCTATATAGAAAACAAAAACTTATAATCTCAATAAATAAAATACCGCTCATTAAAGGAGGTAAAATTTATTTTCACAAATTATCAAAACTATTTCAATTTTTAAATTAAATTCACCCTAGGACTTTATAGGGTTGTAATGTAGGTTCGGGGTTAAGGGTATGAAATGAAAGAATGTATGTACATATTCAAAGTGTTTGGAGATGAAAACTCGGGATATTGGAAAATTGCAGGCAATTTCAAAATTGGAAAATGATTTCCATACAAGCATTAAATATGACTATCGTGAGAGTAATCAAAGTTTATTGAACACTATACACACCATATACAAACTTATATTTATTTTCTTTTCTTCTTTTGTAAGGACATAATTGTATAAATGTCCGGGGTAGAATCTAGGAATTTTTTGTTTTCTCCTAGATCACAGTTTGTATGTCTGATACCGCTACATTCGGCACGTCAACACGATCAACCTCCATGGCCTTTATCCGAATTAAATGCATCCATTATCGTCACGTGCATCATTCTACTTGCGAAGTGCTGCTCAGATCAATCCCACTACTCCACTACACTTTATCGATGAAATGGTTTATTGGATCATTAATATTTGCATAAATATTTGGAAAATTTTTTTGGAAATTATTTTTGAAGTCTGGATTAATTTTTTATCAAAAGCAGAATTTTTTTTAAGTTTAGAAGCGAAGTGCCTTGAACGACGAGCTCGCTCAAACGACTTTGAATGTCATTCGCACGAGATAGGAATGGCACGCGATCTCGTTCGAACGACTTATGTCCTTCATTCGAGCGACTTGGCTATCTCGTTCGAACGAGCCACCGCCTCGATTCGTATAAATACCTGATCTCCCTCTACACGATTTTCAAGTCTTTCTACAATCTCAAAATTCTGCGAAAACAGTCCAGAATAAGACTTCATCTTTTTAAGGTTTTCAAAACCTTTTTGATTCACAAAACCATTCCCATATATGTGTGTGAATCTTTAAACCATCAAGAGGATCATTTACTCATCTGGAGTAATTTGTGAGGAAGTCGTTCTCTTCTTCATTATTGCCCTACTAAAAAGGGATAGTTCCAGCCGACGACATCAGAACCGACACCCGAGGGTATTTCTGTGTCACATATTTTCATTGTAATCCATGTAAGCCGCTTTCTTACAAAATTATAGTGAAAATAAAAGGTTTTTCCCCTTTGGGGGATTTTTCCTCATTTGTGTGTGTTTGAATGTTCTTGCTGGATTTTATCATCATCAATCACACCTAGATGCATGTTTAAGACTTAATTGATAAAAACTGAGTTTAATTAAATAACTTCCTTATTTGAATGAAAGCGTACTCTTCTCAAATTAGTATCAGAGCCAGTTACACAATTTTACCATGTAATTTTCCGCAAAATTTTTCTAAGATATCAAGTTTCTAAAAAATTAATTTTTGAAAATGAGTGTGTTCATAATGGAGAAGTTATATAATAAAATGTCAGTTTTTGACGGGACAAACTATGCATACTGGAAAGCCCGCATGAGATCTGAATTGAAATCCATTGATGAACGTGTCTGGATTTTGGTTGAAAGAGGGTGGACACCTCCCTCCATCACTCTTGAAAACGTGACCAATTTAAAACCTGTTACTACATGGACTGAAGAAGAAATTAAATGGTCATCTTTTAATTCTAAGGGTTTAAGTGCTATTTGTGACACCCCGACTAATTAAATACCGGGTAGCTACTCCTTTATTAAATTAATTCAAAATGCCAAGTTGGTCCAGTTAATAGCATCACTGTCGAAAACATTTTATTATTACTAACCACCTAGTATTTAAAAAGTAAGTTGCCAAATTTTAATTAAAGTCTGATTAACATGCAACAAGTGTAATGAAGATTAATAACACCATTCACCATAATGAAGTAAATGGAATAACCATCACATAATGTAAATAAAGTCTGGAGGAAAACTCCTCACTACAAATCCCATAACTGAAATAAGTAACGAAATACTGAATACTAAATCAATACATGACAAAGTCTGAAAAACTGAAATGTAAAGATGTCTCTTATAGAAATGGGCAACATGCCCTACAACTGATAAATACTGAATCAGGAATCCAAATGAAAGAAGCGTCTATAAGCAAATCCCTGTAGCTTCCACAAACAGCTACAGCTCGCCACCTGAATGAGTATCATATGCATGGTGTCCTTGTGGCTGGGCACCTAAAATGGTTTTACAAGAAAAATAGATTTGAAAGCAAACGGGTCAGAGCCCGAATGTGGAGATATTTTAAAAACCTGCAAGTGCTTTAAAACATTAAATGTAAAATACATGTTAGGACGTGCACTCACATGATATTCTCACCTCTCGTCTAACTGTGCACTCCTAACGCAAGTACTCATCTAAAACGACACAAACCACTAGCTAAGTGACATCATATCGAGCTAGACTGCCATAAGTTCTACCCTTATTACTCGATTCCCATTAACATTATAACGATCTCAGTTAAATAGGGCTTAACGTAACTTCAGGTTCTCATACAAAAGTAATACAACTCGTTATAGATTATTCCTCTATGTTATTCCATAGTTACACACAATACCATATGAAAGTTCCAGTTAATTAAACGTATATTTTCCACAACATAAATATACAATATAAGCACCCCGAGACTGGGCTGCGGTGCACACATACTCTGCTATCCATCCCGATACATCACGTACATAAGGATCATATATTCCGAATCTCTCATGAATAGTTCACAGATAACAACATCACAAATAATGGAGGCGAACACAGTCACATCACATGGGTCACGCACATACCTACTCTCCCACGATCAGCGGACTTATTAACATCCCAATAAGTCTTTCTCTGACCTATGTTCATCGAGGTAACCAATCTAAATCCGGTCAACACAAGGATTAGAGGGCCCTAAGCGAACGCAAACCTCCCGTGATAGCAAGTATGGTAGGTATGTCATACACACAATTCATATACCAATACTAAGTAAGCACACATCTTAGTAATCCCGTAATTTAATTGTAGTACTTATCGCATTCTCGTACCAATCTTAATATATATACAACTTATATAATTCTGATCCATAATTACACGAGCCATAATTTATTCTCACGTCGTGGTAAACACTCACGTCTCAATCCCATATTAACCATTACTTAAATCACTCGTATATAATTTACTCCTCATGATAACCCAAATGTCCCAAACCTACCAAATATCATCAAAGGAATGTTATCTCTATCCTCGAACAAGTTTACGGGACTCCCAAAATCAAAACAGGCCAAAAAGGCCTAAACTGTCAACTCGTTCGAAGTCTCGTTCGAACGAGGCTGTTCGAACGAGATTTCAATTCGTTCGAACGAACTGCACCTTCTAACGACATCTCGTTCGAATGAAGGTATCGAACAAAATTTCCTCTCGTTAGAAGCGACTGGTCAACTCGTTAGAAGGTCGTTCGAACGACCTGGGGTGGTCTTCGAACGAACGACCAGTTTCAAGCCCAGATTTCCTTAGTTTCGTTTTTCACCATTTTTCTCTCTTCAAAACTCATCTACACATCAAACCAATGATTGTTTAAGGTCTCTAATCATCCCTAAACGTGCCTAGGTCACATACTAACATATTTTGAGGAGTTAATTCCTCCCAATCATCATTAAATCATTAAATCACATCACTTTCCCCAATTTTTACAAGAACATAAACCCTAAAATTTTAGATCATGAATTTACCCAATTAAATCCGTTTTAATTTCGTCCAATAACTAATATCATCAGTATAATCATCTACCTACCATTCTACATGCAATTCTCCTCAAGATTTCAAGCTCTAAACTCCAAAATACATGGGTTTTCATGTTTCACCAAGAACAAATCAATTTTATTAAATTCCTACACATGGAAAGAGCATTCTCTGAAATTAAACGATAATAAACCACTTGCCTTGAGTGTCTCTGAATTTGATGTTGATTTCCTCTCTCTTTCTGCAAAATTCCCTCTCTCTCTCTCTTTCTCCAAGCTTCTTCTCCAATGGCTATGGTGGCTAGGGTTTTCTTATGGAAAGTAATAGAAACCTAATTCTAATAACCTACGTAACCTATTGGGTTAACATGGGTTGGTTAGTGGCTTAGTGGGTCAAAACCACATCAGATTTACTTTTCTAATTTTCGTCATTTTTAATTCCTAAAAATATGAAATTACCAAAATACCCTTTATGTTGCCGGTATGGCCTAAAAATACCCCGGGACCCATATTAAACCCCCGGCTAGTGTTTTCTGACTATCTCGACCCTTCCGGACGCGTTGGAGCACTCAAAATGACCATACAGATAATATAAATAAACATCACTTTTATAATTAAAATAATACACTATGACGCGGCGGTCCGACGCGTTTCAACAAAATTCCCAAATTGCCGTATATAAATCTCACGACAAATTTCATAATACTAGATTCTTATATAATCATATGCACATATAATAAAATACCAACTCGCATCTCGCTAGTATTTTAACCCGGATTAATTACCAATTAATTCACATTTAATTAATTAATCCCAAAAATAAATATAGCCAAAAGTACGGGGTATTACATACTTCCCCCCTAATAACTGAATTTCGTCCCGAAATTCGGAACTAGAAAGTACCTGCTAAAAACAACTCTGGATAACGTTCGTGCATCTCATCCTCGCGCTCCCATGTGGACTCCTCGACATTGTGATGTCGCCACTGAACACGCACTAACGGAACCATCTTTGACCGCAGCTTCCTCTCACTTCGGTCCAAAATAGCAATCGGCCCCTCCTCGTAGGAGCTATCCGGCTGGAGATCGATGTCCTCCACAGCAATGTGAGAATGAGCCAAATCGTCTCTAAGGTATTTCCTTAGCGAGGAAATATGAAACACATCGTGAATCCGATGCAAATGCTCCGGTAACTCAAGTCTATACGCAACCATTCCGATCCGCTCAATAATAGGAAACGACCCCACATACCTCGGTGCCAACTTCCCCTTCTTCCCGAAATGCATAATCCCTTTCATAGGAGATACTCTGAGCAAAACCTGGTGCCCCACTTGGAACTCCCTGAAAAATCTCTTCGCATCAGCGTAACTCTTCTGCCGATCTTGAGCTACCCGAATGCGACTCCGAATCAACTCAATCCTTGCCGAAGTATCCTGAATCACTTCCGGCCCAAGTAGTTTGTTGTCCCCCACCTCTAACCAACATGTTGGGGAACGACAAGGTCTACCGTACAATGCTTTAAACGGATCCATGCCAATAGTGAACTGGTAGGAGTTATTATAAGAAAACTCTACCAGTGGAAGGTATTGCTCCCATCCACCTCCAAAGTCAATAATGCACATGCTTAGCATGTCCTCCAACATCTGATTTGTGCGCTCTGTCTACCCATCGGTCTGTGGATGATAAGCCGTACTCAACCGCAATTCCATGCCCATGGCCTCCTGGAAACTCTCCCAAAACCGCGAAACAAATATCTTGTCTCTGTCAGACACGATATTTAGGGGTACATCATGAAGTCTCACAATCTCTGAAATGAAGAGCTGGGCATACTGTCCCGTAGTGTAGTCAGTCCTTACGGGTAAAAAGTGAGCGAATTTTGACAATCTGTCCACAATTACCCAAACGGAGTCGTGACCCCTCTGCGACGTAGGCAACCCCGTGATAAAGTCCATGGATATGCTCTCCCACATCCACACCGGGACCTCCAACGGCTGTAGCAGTCCTGCCGGTCTCTGATGATCCACTTTTACAAGCTGACAAGTGGCGCATTTCGAAACAAACTCAGCGATATCTCTCTTCATACCGCTCCACCAATACTGCCGTCTCATGTCTTGGTACATTTTGTCCCCTCCGGGATGTACCGCGAACTGTGAGCCGTGCGACTCTGCCATCACCTCGTGTCGTAATTTCTCCCCTTCCGGAACTACCAATCTCCCATTGAAGCGTAATCCCCAGTCTGAGCTGACGGTATAGGACTCGGCTCCCTCTGCTAGTAATCGAACTATCTGCTCCTGACAGAACGAGTCATTAGCCTGTGCCCGTGCTACCTTCATGACAATCTGCGGTGTAACGGTCATCACAGACATGAAAGATCGGGCCACTGCATCCTGGTGTCCCAACTCCTTCCACTTTGCCTTCCACACCTCTGCCACCTCATCTGCTGGCCTACGGCTCAACGCGTCTGCTACTACGTTAGCCTTACCTGGGTGATACTGGATATCGAACTGGTAGTCTTTCACAAACTCAAGCCACCTACGCTACCGCATATTCAACACTTTCTGCGTGAACAGGTATTGTAGGGACTTGTGGTCCGTGAACAGTTGGAACTTCTCTCCCAAAAGATAGTGCCTCCAAATCCGTAGGGCAAATACCACTGCTGCCAACTCCAAATCATGCGTGGGGTAATTCCTCTCGTGAGGCTTAAGCTTACGGGAAGCATAAGCTATGGCCTGTCTCTCCTGCTGCAATACACCTCCAAGCCCTTGCAAAGACGCATCGGTGTAAACCAAATACTCAACTCCCGGTCTCAACAATGCTAACACAGGTGCTGAGGTCAATTTGTCCTTTAACTCATCAAATGCCAACTAACAGGCATCACTCCAGATGAATGGCACACCCTTACGAGTCAGATGTGTCAAAGGACCCGCTATCTTCGAAAATCCCCGAATGAACCTCCTGTAGTATCCTGCTAGGCCCAAGAAACAACGAATTTCAATCGGTGTCGTGGGATGTCCCCACTCCCTCACCGCGGATACCTTCACTGGACCTCCTTCAGCCAAAACCCGCCTTTCTCATATTTTGCATACAACTCGTTCTGACGAAGTGTCTGTAAAACTTGCCTCAAATGCTCGGCGTGCTCCTCCTCTGTCTGGGAGTAGACCAGAATATCATCGATGAAGACAATGACAAACTGATCTAGGAAATCCCTGAACACTCTGTTCATCAAGTCCATAAACACTGCTGGAGCGTTGGTCAAACTAAAAGGCATAAACCAAAACTCGTAAGAACCATATCTCGACAAGAACGCAGTCTTCAAGACATCCTCCTCCCTGATACGCAACTGATGGTATCCCGATCTCAAATCAATGTTCGAGAAGAAAGAAGCTCGCCTTAACTGGTCGAATAAGTCATCGATTTGAGGCAACGGATACTTATTCCGTATCGTGACCTTATTCAACTCTCGGTAGTCCACACACAATCTCAGTGAATCGTCCCTCTTCTTCACAAACAAAACTGGAGCGCCCCAAGGTGAGGTACTCCTGCGAATAAAGCCATGACCTAACAGCTACTCTATCTGATCCCGTAGCTCTCGCATCTCTGCCGGATCCATACGGTACGGTGCACGTGCTATAGGTCTCGTACCTGGTAGTAAATTTATAAAAAAGTCTATCTCTCGACTGAGGGGTAGGCCTGGTATCTCCTGAAACACATCAGAATATTCCCTGACGACTGGGATCGAATCTAAAGGAATCACAACCTCCTTAGAGGTATCCTCCTATAGGAAATACAAATGAGCGGTCGAGCCTCCCTCTGGGCGAGGCATCGCCACTACAAACAACTCTTGCCCCGGAATGGCAAAAATAATGCTCCCACCGAAGCAATCAATCATGGCTCTATAATCAGCGAGCCAGTCCATACCGATAATCACATCGTGAACATGCATATCTAACACCAACATGTCTGCACGTAATACCAAACCACAATTCTCTACCCCCACTCCCCGGCATATAAAGAAAATAAGTGACCCACTCCCCAATGGTGAGTCGACACACGTCACTGTGCTCTCTGCCGTAGCTAACAATCCTAAGGCTTTCGAGAAATGTGTAGCTATAAAATAATGTGTAGCCCCCGTATCAAACAATACCCGACCCATAGTGCCATGGATAGGAAACGTACCCTCAATCGCGGGCGGTGCCTGTGGAACTGCTACCTGGTGGACGTTGTAGACACGTCCATACTGTAGCTGCCCCTGCTGAACTGGGACTGCTGGAATGGGTGGCAATGCTGCCATCTGTGGTGGTGCGGGGAGAGCCGCGGGAAACATAGGCCTTTGTGGCTCCTGGAGAGCACCCTGCTGCTGCTGCTGTGGAGCCCTGCCCCTATCAGGACAATCCTGTCGTTTATGGCCAGTCTTGCCACAAATAAAACAATTCCCTGGGAAATTTCCTCCTCTCTGCCCCTGCGGTCCCCGGCCCTAGTGGTCGTTACCGTTCCTCCCTTGGCCCTGCTGGCCCTGCTGAAACTGCTGCCCATTCTGCCGATGTTGGCCCTGATGGCCGTTTGGACCCTAATGGCCCTGACGAAAACCTCCCTGTCTGTAGTTCCCTGATCGGAACCTCTTCTGATCCCCCTGCTGAGAACCCTGCTCACCCTGTCTCTGCCCCTGAACATATTGTGCCCCACCGGCACCATGTCCTCCTGCCCTGCCCTGATGGCTAGACTCTCCTGATCTCTTACCCTCAGTTATATGAAAGCGGTGATCCTGGTAGTGTAACAAAGCAGCGTTAACCACATCAGAATACGTGGCCAACGAAAGGTTCCCTAACAGATGCTGACGGATCCTCCATGTCAACCCGTCGGTGAATTTCTCAATCTTCTTCTTTTCTGTTGGTATCTCATCCGGAATGATATTCAACAGATTTGTGAACTCGGCCTCATACTCAGCCATAGTCTTACCCTCCTGCTTCAGACTCATCAATTTACTCCTCATTTCCGTATGAACAGTGGACAAAAAGTACTTGCGGTCAAACCGCACCCCGAAGTCCTGAATAGTGAGAGTATCCCTCTCCTCTACGGTGGTAATAGACTCCCACCACTGCAGTGCAGGTCCAACTAGCTTGAAAGTAGCTAGCACCTGCTTCTGAACGTCCGTGCACTCATACATCCTCAAGTGCCTCTGTATATCCTTCCTCCATTGGCTCAAGACTACCACATCTGAGCTACCTGCAAACTCTGGCAGATGCGCTTTCTGAAAAGCGTCACGTGCACGCTCCCAAGCAGACGGGAATGTATTTGCCTGTACTAGCGCGGCCACCGGTGCCTGAGGTGGTGCCTGTTGGACTACGGCAATTGCGGCATTTACCGCTTGGGCTACTATAGCTGTAACCTCAGCGGCGTTCATCATGCCCTGAACTGGAGCGGGCTGGGGTTCGGGCGTTGCATCCCTGGGAACTCGTCGTGCACGTCGTGGAGGCATCTAAAATAAGAACAAAGTTTATCAGTTCGCTGTTTATAAACTTAAAATAGCTGAAGAACGAAGCATACACAAAAAGAGTGCTACAATCCAAAAATATAGGGCTCTATATCAAATAAACTTAGCGGAAACATAATAGCCGTACAAATCCTAAAGGACACTACAACCTGATGCTCTGATACCACATGTGACACCCCGACTAATTAAATACTGGGTAGCTATTCCTTTATATAATTAATTCAAAAGGCCAAGTTGGTCCAGTTAATAGCATCACTGTCGAAAACATTTTATTATTACTAACCACCTAGTATTTAAAAAGTAAGTTGCCAAATTTTAATTAAAGTTTGATTAACATGCAACAAGTGTAATGAAGAATAATAACACCATTCACCCTAATGAAGTAAATGGAATAACCATCACATAATGTAAATAAAGTCTGGAGGAAAACTCCTCACTACAAATCCCATAACTGAAATAAGTAACGAAATACTGAATCAATACATGACAAAGTCTGAAAAACTGAAATGTAAAGATGTCTCTTATAGAAATGGGCAACATGCCCTACAACTGATAAATACTGAATCAGGAATCCAAATGAAAGAAGCGTCTATAAGCAAATCCCTATAGCTTCCACAAATAGCTACAGCTCGCCACCTGAATGAGTATCCTATGCATGGTGTCCTTGTGTCTGGGCACCTAAAATGGTTTTACAAGAAAAATAGATTTGAAAGCAAACGGGTCAGAGCCCGAATGTGGAGATATTTTAAAAACCTGCAAGTTCTTTAAAACATTAAATGTAAAATACATGTTAGGACGTGCACTCACATGATATTCTCACCTCTCGTCTAACTGTGCACTCCTAACGTAAGTTCCCATCTAAAACGACACAAACCACTAGCTAAGTGACATCATATCTAGCTAGACTGCCATAGGTTCTACCCTTATTACTCGGTTCCCATTAACATTATAACGATCTCAGTTAAATAGGGCTTAACGTAACTTCAGGTTCTCATACAAAAGTAATACAACTCGTTATAGATTATTCCTCTATGTTATTCCATAGTTACACACAATACCATATGAAAGTTCCAGTTTATTAAACGTATAGTTTCCACAACATAAATATACAATATAAGCACCCCGAGACTAGGCTGCGGTGCACACATACTCTGCTATCCATCCCGGTACATCACGTACATAAGGATCACATATTCCGAATCTCTTAGGAATAGTTCACAGAAAACAACATCACAAATAATGGAGGAGAACACAGTCACATCACATGGGTCACGCACATACCTACACTCCCACGATCAGCGGACTTATTAACATCCCAATAAGTCTTTCTCTGACCTATGTTCATCGAGGTAACCAGTCTAAATCCGGGAAACACAAGGATTAGAGGGCCCTAAGCGAACGTAAACCTCCCGTGATAGCAAGTATGGTAGGTTTGTCATACACACAATTCATATACCAATACTAAGTAAGCACACATCTTAGTAATCCCGTAATTTAATTGTAGTACTTATCGCATTCTCGTAACAATCTTAATATATATACAAGTTATATAATTCCTGTCCATAATTACACGCGCCATAATTTATTCTCACGTCGTGGTAAACACTCACGTCTCAATCCCATATTAACCATTACTTAAATCACTCGTATATAATTTACTCCTCATGATAACCCAAATGTCCCAAACCTACCAATATATCATCAAAGGAATGTTATTTCTATCCTCGAACAAGTTTACGGGACTCCCAAAATCAAAACAGGCCAAAAAGACCTAAACTGTCAACTCGTTCGAAGTCTCGTTCGAACGAGGCTGTTCGAACGAGATTTCAGTTCATTCGAACGAACTGCACCTTCTAACGACATCTCGTTCAAACGAAGGTATCGAATGAAATTTCCTCTCGTTAGAAGCGACTGGTCAACTCGTTAGAAGCTCGTTCGAACGACATGGGGTGGTCTTCTAATAAACGACCAGTTTCGAGCCCAGATTTCCTTAGTTTCGTTTTTCACCATTTTTCTCTCTTCAAAACTCATCTACACATCAAACCAACGATTGTTTAAGGTCTCTAATCATCCCTAAACGTGCCTAGGTCACATACTAACATATTTTGAGGACTTAATTCATCCCAATCATCATTAAATCATTAAATCACATCACTTTCCCCAATTTTTACAAGAAGATAAACCCTAAAATTTTAGATCATGAATTTACCCAATTAAATCCGTTTTAATTTCATCCAATTACTAATATTATCAGTATAATCATCTACCTACCATTCTACATGCAATTCTCCTCAAGATCAGGGCCTTTACACTACTCAACGTGCAAACATTCAAACCACTCCCATTATCAATCACCACTTGATATTTTTTCTGGGCCCGACAAGACACCAAAATCGAAAGCGGGTGCGTGTGGGTTGTTCAAGTTCTAAACTCCAAAATACATAGGTTTTCATGTTTCACCAAGAACAAATCAATTTTATTAAATTCCTACACATGGAAAGAGCATTCTCTAAAATTAAGCGATAATAAACCACTTGCCTTGAGTGTCTCTGAATTTGATGTTGATTTCCTATCTCTTTCTGCAGAATTCCCTCTCTCTCTCTTTCTCCAAGCTTCTTCTCCAATGGCTATGGTGGCTAGGGTTTTCTTATGGAAAGTAATAGAAACCTAATTCTAATAACCTACGTAACCTATTGGGTTAACATGGGTTGGTTAGTGGCTTAGTGGGTCAAAACCACATCAGATTTACTTTTCTAATTTTCGTCATTTTTAATTCCTAAAAATACGAAATTACCAAAATACCCTTTATGTTGCCGGTATGGCCTAAAAATACCCCGGGACCCAAATTAAACCCCCGGCTAGTGTTTTCTGACTATCTCGACCCTTTAGGATGCGTTGGCGCACTCAAAACGACCATACGGATAATAGAAATAAACAACACTTTTATAATTAAAACAATACACTATGACGCGGTGGTTACACGCGTTTCAACAAAATTCCCAAATTGCCGTATATAAATCTCACGACAAATTTCATAATACCAGATTCTTATATAATCATATGCACATATAATAAAATACCAACTCGCATCTCACTAGTATTTTAACCCGGATTAATTACCAATTAATTCACATTTAATTAATTAATCCCAAAAATAAATATAGCCAAAAGTACGGGGTATTACACTATTTCTGGGTCTCTCACACCTGATGAGTTCAAACGCATAATGACGTGCACCACATCAAAAGAGGCATGGGACGTTTTGCAACTTACCCGTGAAGGAACTAATGATGTGAAAGAGTCTAAACTACAAAATTTAACAACTCAATTTGAAATAATCACCATGCTTGAATCTGAGTGTTTTGATGAATTTTATGCTAAACTGTCTGATATTGTTAACACTAGCTTTAATCTTGGTGAACACATTCCTAATGCTAGAGTTGTTAAAAAGATTCTTAGATCATTGCCTAAGAGTTTAACCCCAAAGTCACTGTGTTAAATTCTATGGGTAATTTAAATACGCTTAAATTGGAGGAACTTGTAGGAGACTTGCAAACGTATGAAATTGATATGTTTCCTAAATCTGTCAAGTGTAAAGATAAGGGAATTACACTTAATGCCCAGGAGATAAAGAGTGAGGATTCGTCAAGAAAGAGAGGAGAGTCATCCAGAAAAAGAGAGACAGATACGTCAGATTCTGAGTGTGATTTTGACTTAGATGATTTGGCCCTATTTGCTAAAATTTTCAAGAGAATTCTCAAATTCAAGAAAAGTGGTAATTTTAAAGATAAAAAGAAGTTTGAGAAAAATAAGTTTGAAAAGAAAAATGAAAAAGATTTTAAAGATCCTCCTAAAAAGGAAAGTGAGAGACGCTTTGAGTGCGACGGTAGGGGTCATAGAGCTTTTGAGTGTGCTACCAGGTTGAACAAAGAAAAGGTCAAAGTTGTACTTAATGCTACTCTTAGTGACAACAGTGAGGTCGAGTCGGTGGACTCTGGAGATGAATCACCGCATGAGTGTAACTTCATCGCATTCATAGATAGTCATGTGAGTACTTCTAGTGCTCCTCACGATGACGATTCACAGGGACACCTCGACAGTGAGATCGATGTGAGTGAGGGGGAGGATTACACAAGTGAGAGGGAGAGTGATATTCAACGCGCCTACGTCGAGCTTTATTCTGAGTCATTTAAAACTAAAAAGCATAACAAAGCGTTAGTACTTAGGATCACCTCTTTAGAGGAAGATTTAAGAAAAGTGAGAGAGAGAGAGAGTCCTCCACCTGCACTACCTTAAGAGAGAGAGAGTTTGTCTGTGTTGAGAAAGAGAGTTTGTTTAAAGAGAGAGAGAGTTATTTTGAGAAAGAGAGAGTGAACTTGACTAAACAAGTGGCTAGTCTTACGAGTGAGCTCCATTCCTTTGTGGAGACTCAGAAGAAACTTAAAGCCCTTGTTGCCCAGTTTACTCATGATCTGGACAGAGCACGGGAAGTCAAGGTTCAAATTGAGGACAGATCTGAGAAGATGGGAAAGATGTTCCTCAACCCCGCTTTAGGTTTTGGTGATAGGCAAAGAATAGGTTATGATGGTGCTTCCACGTCCCAAATTGCACCTGGACCAGTTCCTGAGTTTACTACGACTCCTTATAGCCATCATCAAAAACCTCGACGGTGAGTTCCACCAAGAAAAGCAAACTAACGTCCACCTTTGACTGTGTTCTTTTGTACGTATTGCAAAAGAAAAGGCCACCTCATGGAGTTTTGATATAGTATGGGTCAGACATGATGTACTACTGCTCCACCACAGCATACAGATGATTTTACCAGTATGAGAGAGTGAGTTGAGTTTTTAGCTGCCACATCACAGAGTTTGATGGAGGAACTCCGACGGATGTCTTTGCCGTCAGTGAATACTTCTCACATTTTGGCTAAAACCAACGACAACAAAGGTAAACAAAAGGTCACCACTTCTTGGATACCTAAGAAAGATAAAAAGTCCTTTGTTGTTCATGTCTCTCTCAAAGCACATAATACCTCACAGTGGTATTTTGATAGTGGTTGCTCCAAACATATGGTAGGTGATGCCTCATTTTTACTTCTCTTGAGGATTATCAGGATGGTAGAGTCACCTTTGGAGATGGGAGAAAGTCTAGCATTGTAGGACGTGGTACTGTAGAGTTACCAGGATTTACTAAGCTAGAGAATGTTTTGTACGTCAAAGAGTTGAAAGCAAACCTTCTCAGCATTAGCCAGCTGTGTGATGCTGACTTTACCGTAAAGTTTGATCAGGATGCATGTAAAGTCTATAATCAAGCCGGTAAACTTTTAGTGCGAGGGGTGAGGACAGAGGATAATTGCTATGGGACTGAGCCCAAGTCCTCACTTGTCTGTAACAGCGCCACAATCACTCCTATAGATCTGTGGCACCAATGTCTAGGTCACGTGAACATTAGAGATTTAACTTATTTAGCTAAAAAGGACCTAGTATGTGGCTTATCATCACTTGGAAAGCCAACTTCGACAGTTTTTGGACCTTGTCAGTTGGGAAAACAAATTTGTAGCCCCCATAGGAAGTTGCATTCCATTACCACCTCTCGTGTACTTGAGCTTCTTCACATGGATCTTATGGGTCCTACCCGTACTGACAGTCTGGGTGGTAAGAGGTATATCCTCGTGATGGTGGATGATTTCTCCAGATACTCGATTGTAGGTTTTTTAAGGGATAAATCCGATGTTGTGGAGTTTTTAACGACCAAGTGTCATGTCCTGTAAAATCAACACGGAGTCACTATTAACAGGATACGTAGTGACAACAACACTGAATTTAAGGAAGCAAAGGTAGATCTTTACTGTGATAGCATTGGGATCAAACATGAGTTTTTAGCTGTGAAGTCTCCTCAACAAAATGGGATTATTGAGAGGAAGAATAGGACGATCCAAGAAATGGCTAGATCTATGCTTCTAGGTCGTAAGGTTTCTAGGACATTTTGGGCAGAGGCAGTGTCTACTGCATGCCACATGGTGAATAGGGTTTACCTGGGTCCACACATTCTTAAGACGCCATATGAATTGTGGATAGGCAAGAAACCCAACCTTGCATATTTCTGTGTTTTTAGGAGTAAATGCTACATCCTACGGGATAGATACCTATTAGGAAAGTTTGACTCCCGAAGCGATGAGGGAATACTGTTAGGATATTCATTAAATAATAGAGTGTACCGGGTTTTTAACCTAAAGAGATCTAAGGTTATGGAGTCAATAAACATCACCGTTCAAGATGACGAACCTTCGACGTTTATTGATTCTAGCCTTCAGTGTGAGGATAAGGATGTTTCTGGCAATGCTTTACTTGTACCTCACCCACACTCTGTGGACCATACTCCCGTGTTAGGGGACATACCTTCTTGGGTTCGCAAGAGTCATGACCCTTCTGCCATTGTTGGTGATCCCACTCTAGGGGTCAAGACTCGCGCTCAACTCGAGAATGTTGTTAGCCATTTTTGCTACACATCCAAAGTCGAGCCTAAGAATCACAAAGAATCACTCAAGGATAAATACTAGATATCTGCTATGTAGGATGAGTTACTTCAGTTTAAAAAGAATAATGTCTGGGAGCTTGTCCCCCGACCTAGTGAGACTAATGTGATAGGTACAAGATGGATTTTTAAGAATAAAATGGATGAAAATGGTACCATAATCCGAAATAAGGATAGGTTGGTTGCTCAAGGATATACACAGATAGAAGGTATAGACTTTGGGGAGACATTTGCTCCTGTTACGAGGCTTGAGTCCATCCGCTTACTACTCGCCATCACATGCCATATGCACTTTAAGTTATATCAGATGGATGTCAAGAGTGCCTTCCTGAATGGAATTCTATAAGAGGAGGTTTATGTGGAACAACCAAAAGGGTTTAAAGACCCTAAGCACTCGGAGCACATCTATTATCTGAGTAAAGCCTTGTATGGTTTGAATTAAGCACCTCATGCTTGGTACAAAAGGCTTACTTCCTATCTCTTAGCCCGTGGCTTCAAGAGAGGGGGAGTTGATATGACGTTGTTCATCAGGAGAGATGACGGTGCTATTTTGGTTACCCAGGTCTATGTGAATGACATAGTCTTTGGATCCACATGCTCATCACTTTTAGGAGGAGATGAAAAGTGAGTTTGATATGAGCATGGTTGGTGAGCTTACTTTCTTCCTTGGTCTCCAGGTTCGTCAGCTAGAGGATGGGATGTTCATATCCCAATTTAAGTAAGCTAGAGACTTAGTGAAGAAATTTGGAATAGACTCCACTAAGCATGAACTACACCTATGAGTACCACTACCAAGCTTAGTAAGGACACTTCAGGCAAAGATGTAGAGCAAACCTTGTATCAAAGTATGATAGGTAGTCTTCTCTACTTGACTGCCAGTCATCCTGACATCGCCTTTAGTGTTGGACTCCGTGCGCGATATTAGGCATCCCCAAAAGAGTCACACTTACTCGCTCTAAAACGTATTATCAAATACGTGAGTGGGACTCTCTCATATGGTATTTGGTATTCCTTTGATAGTAATGACCGTTTGTCTGCCTATTCGGATGACAACTGGGTCGGGAATGTAGATGGTTGTAGGAGCACTTCTAGTGGGTGTTTCTATTTTGGTTCTGCCTTTTTCTCCTAGTTGAGCAAGAAGTAAAACTCCATCTCTTTATCCACTGCGGAGGCTGAGTACATCACCGGCGGGAGTTGTTGAACGCAACTCTTGTGGATGAAGCAGATGCTGGAGGATTATGAAATTTCACAAGACACGATGACCATCTCCTATGATAACACGAGCGCGATACACATATCCCGTAATCCAGTCCAGCATTCGCGCACAAAGCACATCAGGATACACGAGCACTTTATACGTCAGTTAGTTGAGGAGAATGTCGTATCCCTGAGTTTCGTTCCCACCGACCATCAGTTAGCCGATATATTCACAAAACCTTTATATGCCCTTAGATTTGAGAGTCTTAAGAAGTCTTTGGGGATTTTCACAATTGACTGAGGGGTTGGTCTGTGTCTAGGATAGGATGATTTTTTTCATGTTCATATCATATGCTTCCTATTGCTAGTTTGTGTTATATGTATTATTTCTTTGTTGTACATATATTTATTTATTTTTTATAAAAAAAATCAAAAAGATTTTCGTTTTACAAATTTTTTTACAAAATCCAAAAAGATTTTTGTATTTTATTTGCACCTTTTATGGATGAGCATTGAAGATAACCGAGTCACAATTTCATTCCATTTATCCATGTGACTGTTTGATAAAGATTTGAGACGCTATATCATTTCATTCATATGATTTACATTGTTTGGAGTCTTGGAGATGTAATTAGTGATATATTCCTACATGTTTGACTCCAATATCCTTTATTTCACACATGCATGGCTTTATTTGATTATTGTACTTGTCTATCACATATTGGCTTGAGTGTTGCCATCTCAATTTTGTCTATACAACTAACCATATGCGATAAAACTTGACAACATTGGAATGCATGTAAAAACCGTTTTGGTGAGACTATGTGTTTATTTGAAAACGGGGAAAGGTTGCGAAAGGTTCTCTTAGCCTTTACGATTCTAAGCCACCGTTAAAAAGGACCTAAAAATTGAGTAATTTTATTATCCGGGGTCCAAAGAGGTTAAAAGAGCCCGAAAAAAATTAAAGACAATAAAAAGTAATATATGCCAAATATGGGCCATTAGGTTTCACCATCAATTCTCCAAAGTTTGAGAATTTAGAACGCCTCTATTCAAAATATATATCTGAGGGAGTTTGGTTGGAGAATATAAACGGATTTTCACTTCCCTGAAAGTCCTGAAAAAGAATGAAATAGTGTTGGACGTTATTGGTGTGAAAATCACTTTGAGCTTTGATTTATTGATTTGATTGAGTCAATGTCTCATATCACCACCTTTTTACACCAAAGAAAGAGTTTGAGTTCATTCCTTAGGAGTATCTGATATTCATCGTGCACATATGTCATGTTTGTATGCATTGATTTTCCTATCGAATTTGGTCACACCCCTACATTTACGCCATCATCGACTTGGTTGTTTTTGTGTTCTTTCATGATGTGATTATTTGTTGTATATTATGTGTAAAAATTTTGAAAAATAAAAAAATAGCAGTTTACTTCTGTGTGTCATTCTCCATGTGCATTCATTTATGCTTCTCATATATGTCTATTTGGGGACATCATAAAAAGGGGGAGAAAAATTATGGGGGAGAATTGTTTTGGTGTTTGTTTGATTTATTAATGATTTGCTTAAGCTTAATTGATCATCAATTTTTTCATATCATTATATTTCAAATTGTTGTTTTTCACGGGTATTTGTTTTATCTCATGTGTGTAAGTACAACATTGCTCATTATTTTATTACACACCGTGATGAGAAAAGCTTTGGAAGTTTCTGAAGATCTGAAGATTTGGAAGACATGTCATTTAGTATCCTCAGTTTGAGGGTTTAATGGGGATATTATCTTATATGTCATTTCATTGCATAATTCGGATTTTTTATGTATGTACCGACATAAACATTGGCGGAGATTTGTAAGGACATAATTGTATAAATGTCCGGGGTAGAATCTAGGAATTTTCAGTTTTCTCCTAGATCACAGTTTGTATGTCTAATACCGCTACATTCGGCACGTCAACACGATCAACCTCGACGGCCTTTATCCGAATTCAATGCATCCATTATCTTCATGTGAATCATGCTACATGCAACGTGCTGCTCAGCTCATTCCCACTACTCCACTACACTTTATCGGTAAAATGGTTTATTGGAGCTTTAATATTTGCATAAATATTTGGAAAACAATTTTGAAAACTATTTTTGAAGTCTGGATTAATTTTTTATCAAAAGCATAATTTTTTTTAAATGTAGAAGCGAAGTGCCTTGAACGACAAGCTCGCTCAAACGACTTTGAATGTTGTTCGCGCGAGATAGGCATGTCGCTCGATCTCATTCGAACGACTTTTGTCCTTCGTTCGAACAACATGGCTATCTCGTTTGGACGAGCCACCGACTCGATTTTTGTATAAATACCTGATCTCCGTCTACACGATTTTTCAATCTCAAAATTCTGGTAAAACAATCCAGAATAAGACTTCATCTTTTTAAGGTTTTCTAAACCTTTTTTATTCACAAAACCATTCCCATATATGTGTGTGAATCTTTAAACCTTCAAGAGGATCATTTACTCATTTGGAGTAATTTGTGAGGAAGCCATTCTCTTCTTCATTGCTGCCCTACTGGAAAGGGATAGTTCCAGCCGATGACATCAGAACCGACACCCGAGGGTATTTCTGTGTCACATATTTTCATTGTAATTCGTGTAAGCCGTTTTCTTACAAAATTATAGTGAAAATAAAAGGTTTTGCCCCTTTGGGAGAATTTTCCTCATTTGTGTGTGTTTGAATGTTCTTGCTTGATTTTATCATCATCAATCACACCTAGATGCATGTTTAGGACTTAATTGATAAAAACTGAGTTTAACTAAATAACTTCCTTATTTGAACGCAAGCGCACTCTTCTCATATTTTTCTCATATTTTTCTTTTGTTTTCTTTTGTTTTCTTTTATTTTCTTCTTTCTCTTTTTCTTCTCTTTTTCACTTCTTTCTTTTCTTTACTTATCTCACTCTCGCATGGCTAACTTGCAACCACAAAATGCTAACATCATTTAATCCCATGTAACATTCCAAATAAAGGTATGTAAGGTGATATATATGGTATAAAACTCCAATTTGGAGTTGGTTATGGGATTTTGGGGTTATGAAATGAAAAGGCTATATTTAGGCTCAAAGGGGTTAATGAGGGAAAACATATAAAGTGAGGTCAAGGTCAATATGGGTGATATAATAAAGATGGCCTACGATCATTTCCTAAAGTTTACACAATTCTCAAGTCAAAACAACCTTTGAAAACTATGCTCAAGTAATACATTTGAAGAACTTACTCAATTAATGAACGACCAAATGAAAGAATAGAGAGATTACCAAAGAATTCAACGTTTTCAAAGAGGAAAGAATAGTTTATACACTCATAAACGATGAAAGGTACAAAGCTTACTCAATGTAAGTATATACAATGAAACAAAAGATTATCGGGTTATAAAAATCTGATACCAAATCAATAGAACAAGAAAAGTGCATGTGTTCATAGGATAACGTTTAATTTATGAAGTTATTCATAATATCAATGATTGATGACTAAAGTCTAATAACTTCTAAATCGAGAACATGCATCATTGAGTTGTCTATTGGAACGGGAAATTATTAAAATTTATCGTCGTAAATAAAGGCAAAATGCCCAAAAAGAAGAAAAAAAGAAAGAAAATCTTTTTGAAAATTTTCAATTTTCACAAGAAAATCATGCATGGAAATAACATATAATCAAATCAAAGAAACTACCAATGAATGGTTAAAATACCCCATACCCCCTAACTTAAAACCTGACATTGTCCTAAATGTAAATTAAGAACTAAGTTAAAAAGAGGAAAATAACGATATTACCCAAAATGGAGCGATCTGGAGAAAGTACAAGTCCAATAATTCTACAAAGCATGTTAGTACCAGGAATAACAAAAGAAAGAAATAAACTTTAACTAATTACACTAGACTATAAGTAAAAAGTAAAATAAGAAAATAAAACAAAACTAACTATTTACAACCTACCGTTTTAACTTCTACCTAAATATACAATAGAAGTTGAAATTTTTGAGGGTACACCCAAAAAATGATTTGACTTTGGAGGATAACCGGTGTACCCTCACTTAAAAGCATGCCTCCCGAAAATAGGAATTTCGTTTGAACAACGAAAGACATGTGCAAGGCGGAAGAAATGAACCATCCCCAATTAACATTTTTGGAGGGAGCATGGTAGATTTGGATAAAACGGGTGACAAATACACATGGGGACCAAGAAAAATAGAATTATCTTCCAAATATTTTGAAGTTGGAATGGGAGGTGGCGCACATGAGGGTAAAGATGCCTTCATGGAAGGCGACTCGAGAGAGTACTCCTCATCAGTGAAAAGGTTTGAAACTATAAAGTTTGGAACCGATTCATCGAGTACTAGCATTGGTGTGACAGAATAGAATAAAGATGGGGAGGAAAAAAATTCAATCTCAGGAGATGAGTTGTCATCGCTTAAAGATTGAATTTGAAAGGAGAAAGGATTATTTTCAATGAAACTTTCTTCTTTGGGGGGCAAAGAAGAAATCATTTCAATGCAAATGTATACTATATCCATTTCATCCTCACTTTCATTCTCTACTATACTATGGGACAAGTTAAGAATGGTTTGTTCCAAACTAGGCACAAAGTCCTCATTTAGTTCAAAACATTCCTCGACTTCAAAGGTCTCGAAAGAAAAATCGTCATCGGATTCAAATAATAAATCCAACTCGTGGTCCCAACAACGTTTTCTTCCCGATAACGATTTTAAAGTTTTTCATTTTCAAGCATACGCAAGCCCTCGCCGAAAGTCATAGGCCGAGGAGAGGATTCTTAATAATGAAAGGTTAGGAAATTATCCTTGTAACAACTATCAAAATCTTTATTATAAGAATTTTGAAAGCTATTGCAATTTGTTTCAAATTTCTTATCATAAGGATCTTAAGGCCCAACATCAGAATAATTATTCCAAAAATTTCCATAACCCATACTTTGACTTTCGTAATACTCACCCAAAGTCATTTTAGAATTTGCAATTTTTTGGAACTCTAAGTATTTAACAAAAGTCATAGGGGTAGGGGGATTTTGAGAATTATGACTACGATTACCGAAATAATTGGAAAAAGACATGATTACCCCAACAATAGTTCAAGATAGAAAATTCCACAAAATAATATGCGGGGGGGGGGGGGGGGGAATTCGAGCATTTCTTGGCCCTCAAATGTTGAAGCCCTACAAAAAGTGTTAACAAAAAATAAAAATAGATAAAAAAATACTACGAAATACTAAATCAAATAAATTCTAAAACAACAAGTCCCCGGCAATGGTGCCATTTTGATTGAGTGCGAAAAGTAGCGGTGTTGATGGAACTTGCGCACCACTTCTAAAAATCGAGATCTTCCATGGCCCTGTGATTTGGATCAGCTATGAAAATTTCGAGACCAACGATTGTGTATAAGCCGAGACCCAAATGATTCTTGGAAGCCAAAATAGAGACCTCCAATAATGGACCAAAGTCCATAAATGGATATGGTAAAACACCCACCATTGATGACCTTCCATGGTGTAAAGTCAAGACCCATTTCGTGAAATTGACCAAAGTACAACGACCCATATGCGTGTGTGGTCAAAAATCATGCTCCAATTTTGGATCCAAGTCCTCACTTTGAGTGTTGCCAAAACCCGAGCCAAAATCAAAAATCGCCATTTGCTGAATGAAGTTTGCTGCAAAAGTGAAAGAGAAAAAGATATGGAGGGAATTAAACAAATTGTTAATATATTAATCGAATATTAAATAAAATAACTTATAATTCTTCTCCGATTAAAGATCTGTGTTTTCTTCGTTCGAACTTCGATTCGAGCACCGTTTGCAGCCACGTGAAGCTTGACCCAAGAGGTACAACTTTTGTGGATGCTTCTGACAAAAATTCTTAATTGTGAAATTATTGAAATTCCCCTGAACGTGCGAACTTCGACGAAACTTTACCGGAACGCATCCAAACTCCACACATAGCACTTTAATACCTATAAACACTCAATAATACCTCAAATAACATGTTAGCATATAAAAAGGAGGTTGTATGATTAACGAGCATAATTATAGACATTAGAGTACCCAAGGGGGCTAAAATGCATAAGTTCAAGGTAATTAAATACATGATTTGATACGAATCAAGAACAATACTCTATTAATTGTGGTAATGAGAATAATCGTAAAATGAAAGTACGGTGAGTATTCAAGTGATATATACTATGTACGAAGGTTGATGATTAGGTTGTGTGTCTACCTACTTATTATATATATGTAGGTTGTGGTTGTACCTATATGATTGATTATTATGGTTAGCATACATACGCTGCTTGCTATCACGGAGGTTCTCGCACAGTGGGTGATCCCACCTTACCGATTCATGGGAGGCTAGGATTTATGTGGCAGGATATAGAACTTTGGGCGAATCACTATCTGATGTGTATTAGTGAGATTGGCATGTCATTTGGGTACGTTAGGTATGTGTGTAGCCCAGAGACCTAGAACTATATTCGCCTCCATTGTTTATGATTTGATTTCGGGTTCGAGGTAGTATTCCGAACCAATGGTCATAATCTAGTGAGTGATATATGACCTTGATAGAAGAATATGCCTTTTATTAATGGTGTTCATTAAACGAGACGTAGTAGTGGTATATATTAGTTTGTAAAATATATACAAATGTGAATATACTACTTGTGCGTGAAAGTATACGTGGTATCCTAAAAGTAAATTAAGTAGAAAAACTTAATTAATTGCAAAAGTGAAAACATGTAGGAAGGTTAGTTCCCTTATGTTCGTGATGGTCATTCGAGAGACACTATATATATATATGCGTGTGTGTGTGTGTGTGTGTGTGTGTGTGAATATTCTACTTATGTGTGACAGTAGAAAGTTAGATAGTGTATATATAAAAGAATGAATTAAGTTGTGAAACTAAATTAATTGAATAAAAGAGAAGATAAATGAAATGATAATTTCAATGCTTAACATACGAGAAACGTTACTTTGATTAGCGTACTATATGAGTGTTATGGAGACTTATAGATGTTAATAGTCCAGGTTGATACTTATGTCTAGTTAGCTTGGGTAGTACAGTTGGGTGGGTGAAGTAGAGAACATTAGGCGTGCACAATCATTGAGGGGGGAGGATACTCAAGAGAGTGTACGTAACATGTGTAATCAATAACCGATTTTGAATTGTGATAAACTCTTGCGAAATATTTTCAAAATGTTTTGAGTACTAAATATTGCTATAAAAATATTTTTAAAACCCTTTAGGTGTCCAGCCACAGGGACGCCATACTTGATATTCTACTTCAGGGATATGCAGCTGCGTCACAGGTAGATGCTTGTAGATTTTTGGATTAAACGCATATATTCTTCATCCCTATGGTAGGAATATTTTTTGGTTACAGTTTCAGTTGGGCGTGTTGCCCTTTTCAATCTATCATCTCAATTCAGGCTTGTATTGGATTGTGTTTTATTACTGTATTACTATTTCATTGGGATATTTAAACCTATGGTTTATTCGGCATGATTTTTAATTCATTCATTTTTTGTGCGTTGGTTTAGATATTTCATGTGGTGAATGATTTATTTAGTTTTTTGCTTGGTTGTTTATTTGTCTAATGATAGATAAAATTTGGCACCGACTTTTGGAACACTAGGTGGTTAGTTAAGTTTAAAAAAAAAGTTTTTAGATAGTGATGTTAAGAATGAACTATATGTAAATCCAGTTTTAATTTAATAAAGACCTGATCACCGGGTATTAATTAGGCGAGGTGTCACAGATGGTATCATAGCATAAGGTTATAGAGTCCTTAGGGTCTGTGTGGCTTTTCAAGTTTCAGTTTAGCGTCTTTGATGTAGAGCCTTATGATACGATTGTTGTTTTACTCTCCATTTGTGACTTATGTTCTCCTTCTATTAAGAATAGTTGATGTGATTCATATACGAGTTCGGTTGACGACCAGCGAGGGTCGTTAGAATGATTACAGGAGGAGAGGAGAGGCAAAAGACATAGAGTATTCTAAAAACGGTGATTGCGCCATGATTATTATTCAAATAAGTGATGATAAGATAATCAAGCAGGGATAGTAATTCCCGAAACACCATCGTAGAAAATGGTTACACAACTTCAGACTCACCCATCGTTGTAGGCAAAGGGAGAGTTGGTGGGACTCCTTAAAAGAGTCACCTATAAGATTTAGGGAAAGAAAATAAGTGTGATGAACCGATGGATAGAATTAATCCAAAGAAAAAAATTTAAGGTGGAGTGCAACGACACCCATGACTAAATTTAGGGCTAAATTCTTACTTATGGGAGTAGCATAGTGGTGATAGGAGTGAGTCGCCCATACGAGGAAGTGGATATAGGATTGATTGAATAACTTGGTATATGGGATTGTAAGGTCTTACATCTGATGTTTTGACGGCGATAAAATTGGAGTTCTGATATTCATCACAAGGGAGGTAGAAAAAGACCGGTCTTAAGAGAGATGATGACTTGCTTAGAAAACTTCGTAATCGGCGAAGGGGGTACGAAGAGTGATGAAAAGGGTTTGTGAGATGATAATGGACTCGTGTGTAGATACACAAACATGGATGTGAATTCCGAATTGGATGACTAGTGCTGATGTTACTAAGGCCATACATTTATATATTTACCTCAGTGATTCCCGAAGTAGGGATCCAAGTGAGTAAGCTAGATTAAACGATGATTATGAAGCATTATATAAGGGTATATGATTAAGGGTGAAAAGTAGTGTCGCGTCAAATGCCGATCGTTGTTTTCTGTTCACCGCCTTAATATAAAAATATAAATTACGACTGCACTTGCGATACAAGTATAGCGGTAAGTCAGGTATCAAAAATCCACAAAGACGAGTTTCTAGAATTTATAGGATTTAATACTGCTAAAATAAAAGTGTAAAAGTTGATAGCTTGGAAATAAAGAAAAGGGAAAAATTAATAAGTTAAGTCTAAACTTTAATTAATAAAATGATATTCGGGATCGTGTCACCACCATGGTCTAAACAACTTATAATTAGAATTTCGGTTCGAAAATATTTAATCGAGCATTTTCAATTAACTATAAACATCACACAGTAAGGAATTTAACCCAAAGTTGCGAGATTAAACATTTAATAGGAAATGATCACACGCATCGTAAATTCGGATTACCGCTATAAACACTAACGTTGCATGACAAAGAAAGTTAAACGCATAATAATCCGACTTTAATAAGTGAGGTTTTAATTAAATGCAATTTTACACAAAACCTAATTTTCGGAGCTCAACGCCCATCAATGGCGGACACACGACCCAAACTCTATGTAACTACTCACTACACATGATTAATCTAATTAAATAACTAATTAATAAACAAAACAAGAAATAAATAAACTAAACTAATTTATCTAGGCAAGAAAGTAAAGAACAACAAAGAAATTAAGCTAAAACAACTAAGAACAAAGCTTGAAGATAATGAATAGTAATATTAACTTACAAAGTGGGCAAAACACCCATGGAAATGAGGAGAGGCAAGCTCCAAAAAATCCCCAAAGTTCTCTAACCTAAAATGAAATATATCCCCAGAGAAAAGCCCCAAACATTCTATTAATACCCCAAAATAAACCCCAAACAAAACCAAGCCAAAAAATCCAAAATAAGTCAATTTTCGTCCATATCTGATGGGACCGGTCGACCACTGTTTTGGGACCGTTAGATCGTGATTTTGGAATTTTCCTTGGGCTGGAGACAACCCATTTTTCCTCTTTGAACCAATTTTGACGCGTTGCACGGAAACAGCCATAACTCCCTCATACGAAATCGAAATGAGGCGTGATCGGAATATACACGAAGCTAATTCAATTCTCTACATGATTCTTTTTTAAACCCTCCAAATTATGAAGTATGAAATTACCAAAATTCCCTTGAAGTAGAAGAAAATACCGAAACCTTCCAAAAATGGGCATAACTTCCACATACGGAGTCAGAATGACGCACGGTCAGTGGCCACGGAAAGATAATTTGATGATCTACATGTTGGTAACTTCATTCCATAAAAAATGGTGAGTTTGATAAGACCAAATTTCCCTTGAAGTAGCATTCGACTACGAAACTTCTCCGAAATTCAACCGAACTTCACTCTTAGCGTTCCAATACCTACAAAAGCACAAATAACTCCTGTAAAGCATGTATATATTAAAATCCAAGGTTTTCTTGTTAATGAGCATAATTATAGGCATTTAGGATTGTAAAAGTGCTAGAATGCATAAAGATAACGGGCGAAAATATGCAATATTCGATACGAATCAGACCCCCTAACTTAAACATTGCTACTCCCTAGTGATGAAATAAACAAAACTAGTCCACATAAGGAAATACAAAACACATATATGCATCGAAATATATTTTCCACTTTCATAGGGAACACGATTGCATTTAGCATATGCAATAAGCCGTTAAACCCCTAGGTTATCCTAGTGGACGAGTGTCATCTCGTGAGGGTTTTCAGGGATGATACCCACAAACATCATATGGTTTCCTCAAAATATGCCCAAACCAACATGCGACAAGCCCAATAAAAGCGAAAAAGATTTCATATGCATTATTAGCAAAGTGAATGAATTCACACAAAAGTCTTAATCATTAACATTATAGAATGGACCTCATAGAATTGAAACCTTAAAATGTGGGAGGGGAGCGAGCACATGCAAAGTGTGATTTGGCAAAAAAATTATATAAATCGAATAAACATTAAAGCAAGCATATATTCAATCCTCACGGGTATTACACTCATCAAATGAAATTCATTTGAAACAGGGAGGTAAAACACGGAACATGCGGGCTAAAGAGTAAATGTAAATGGAAACTAGGCCGCACACATGTCACAAAAAAAGAACGCTATATATAAACTGAAAAATGTAATCTCAATGAAAGGATAACGCACACTAAAAGAGGCGAAATGCATTTTCACGGATTATCACAACTATTATGACTTTTAAATTACATCAACCTAAGATCACATAGGACTTGTATAGGGTTATAATGTAGATATGGCTAAGGTGTGAAATGAAGGAATGTATGTACGGATTCAAAGTGTTCAGAATGAAAACTCGGGATAATGGGAAGATGCGAGAAATATTAAATTTGGAAAATAAGTTCCAAAAAGGCATTAGATATATCATCGGAGAGAGTAATCAAAGCTTATTGAACTATATACAACATTTACAACTTTCTTTTTCTTTTTCTTTTCTTCTTTTTCTCATTTTCTCTTTTGTTTTCTTTTGCTTTTTTCTTTCTCTTTTTCTTCACTTTCTCACATCTTTCTTTACTTTACTTTTCAAACTCTCATATGCCAAAATTGCAACTGCATCATAACATCATCAGTCAATCCCAAGTAACATTCCAAACAAAGGTATGAAAAGTGTATGTATGGGCTAAAACTCCAATTTAGAGTTGGTTATGGGATTTTGGGTTATGAAACGAAAGGCTATATTTAGGCTCAAAGGGGTTAACGAGGGTAAACATATAAGGGCGAGGTCAAGGCAAATATGGGTGAT
This sequence comes from Sambucus nigra, assembly GCA_949130495.1. Taxonomy (NCBI): domain Eukaryota; kingdom Viridiplantae; phylum Streptophyta; class Magnoliopsida; order Dipsacales; family Adoxaceae; genus Sambucus; species Sambucus nigra. The sequence continues at coordinate 211,644,458 of OX422214.1, read as the reverse complement.
ATAACAAAGATGTCCTATGATCATTTCCAAAAGTTTACGCAATTCTTGAATCAAAACAATATATGAAAATCATGATCAAGTAACACATTTGAAGTATGAACTCAATTAATGAACGATCAAATGAAAGAATAGTGACATTACCGACGAATTCAACGTTTTCAAAGAGGAAAGAATAGTGTATACACTCACAAATGATGAAAGGTACAAAGCTTACTCGGTGTAAGTATATATAATGCAACAAAAGATTACCGAGTTATAAAAATTTTAAACCAAATAAATATAGCAAGAATGGTGCATGTGCTCATGGGATTAAAGCTTAATTATTGAAGTTATTCACAATATCAATAATCGAGACTAAAGTCTAATAACTTCTAAAATCGAGAACATGCATCATTGGGTTGTCAATTGGATCGGGCAATTATTGAAATTTATCATCGGAAACAAAGGCAAAAAGCCCAAAAAAGGAGAAAAAAGAAAGAAAATATTTTTGAATTTTTTGAATTTTTTGAAGAAAAGCATACTTATAAACTAACATGTGAGCAAAAACATGAACACCACCAATGAATGGATAGAATATCCCACACCCCCTAACTTAAAACTTGACATTGTCCTCAATGTAAATTAAGAACCAAGTCAAAGAGAGGAAAATAGCGAAATTACCAAAAATTGGAGTGATCCCCATAAGAACAAGTCCAAAGAATCTACAAAAGAAGTTAGTACCGAGCATAGCAAAAATAAATAACAAAAAGTTAACTAATTACACTAAACTAAATTAAAAAGGAAAGAAAAAATAAAAAGAAAGAAAGCTAACTATATACAACCTACTATTTAGGCTTCACACTAACTGTACACTAGAAGTCTAAATAGTTGAGGGTCCACCCAAAATAAAATTTGACTTTGGAGGATCAATGGTGTACCCTCACATACAAGCATGCCTTCCAAAAAATATGAATTCCGTTTGAACAACGGAAGGCATGTGTAAGACGGAAGAAAGGAACCATCGCCAATTAAAAGTTTTGGAGGGACGATGGGGGGTTTGGATTGAACGGGTGACAAAAACAAGTGGGGGCCGAGAAAATCCGAATATCCTCCCAATGATTTTGAAGTTGGAATAGGTGGCAGGGCACACAAAGGCAAAGATGCGATCGTGGAGGGCGACTCGAGCAAGTACTCCTCATCGGCGATAGGGTTTAAAACATTAAAGTTTGAAACCGAATCATCGGGTACTTGTTCTGGTGGGATAATAGAGAATGAAAATGGGGATGAAAGAAATTCAAACTCATGCAATGAATCATCATCGCATGAAGTTTGAGTTTCGAATGAAATGATATCATTTTCAATGAAATGTTCTTCTTTGGGGACCAAAGAAGAAATCATTTCATTGCAAATAGATATTACGTTATTTTCATCCTCGCTTTCAATATCTATCACGCGATGGGCAAAGTCTAGAATGGTTTGTTTCAAAGTAGGCACAAGTACCTCATTTGGCTCAAAACATTCCCCGAATTCGAAAGTCTCGAAAGCAAAATCGTCGTCGGACTCAAATAATAAATCCAACTCATGTTCCCACTAAGGATTTTATTCCCGATAACGATTTTCAATTTTCTTATTCTCATACATACACAAACCCTCACCGAATGTCATGGATCGAGGTGCGGATGCATGAAAATGGGAACTTTAAAAATTACCATCGGACTTAAACTTAAACTCATTATTATAGAAATTTTGAAAACTATTGCAATTCATTTCAAAATTCCTATTATAAGGAGGTAAAGGCCCAAAATCATTATCATCATCATCAAAATTCCAATAACCCAAATTTTGACTTTCATTATACTCGCCCAAAGTCATGTTTGAATTTGTTACACTTTGGGATGCTAAGTATTCACCGAAAGTCATAGGCTTGCGAGAATTTTGAGAATTACGATAAGTATTACCGAAAGAATTAGAATAAGACATGCTTACCCCCAAAAGTGGCTCAAGTGGCGAATTCCACAAAGTAGGTGCCAGCGGGAAAAATTTGAGCGTTTTCTAAGTGCTCAAATGTGGAAGTCCGGCAAAATATTAGCAAATAATACAAATAAAAAGAAAATACTATGAAATAATAAATCAAATAAATTCTAAAATAAACTCGTTCCCAGCAAGGGCGCCATTTTCATTAAGGGTGAAAAGTAGCGTCGCGTCAAACGCCGATCGTTGTTTTCTGTTCACCGCCTTAATACAAAAACCAAAATTACGACTGCACTTGTGATACAAGTATAGTGGTAAGTCTGGTATCAAAAATCCACAAAGACGAGTTGCTAGAATTTATAGGATTTAATACTCCTAAAATAAAAGTGTAAAAGGTGATAGCTTGAAAATAAAGAAAAGGGAAAAATTAAGAAGTTAAGTCTAAACTAGAATTAATAAAATGAGAGTCGGGATCATGTCACCACCATGGGATAAATAACTAATAATTATAATTTCAGTTGAAAAACATTTAATCGAGCATTTTCAATTAAGTATAAACATCACACAATAAGGAATTTAACCCAAATTTTTGAGATTAAACATTTAACAGAAAATGGTCACACGCATCTTAAATTCGAATTACCGCTATAAACACTAACGTTTCATGACAAAGAAAGTTAAATGCATAATAATCCGACTTTAATACGCGAGGTTTCAATTAAATGCAATTTTACACAAAACCTAATTTTCGGAGCTCAACGCCCATCAATGGCGGACACACGACCCAAACTCTATGTAACTACTCACTACACATGATTAATATAATTAATAAAAAAAACAAGAATTAAATAAACTAAAGTAATTTATCTAGGCAAGAAAGTAAAGAACAACAAAGAAATTAAGCTAGAATAACTAAGTACAAAGCTTGAAGATAATGAATAGTAATATTAACTTACAAAGTGGGCAAAACACCCATGGAAATAAGGAGAGGGAATCTCCAAAAAATCCACAAAGTTATCTAACCTAAAATGAAATATATCCCCAAAGAAAATCCCCAAACATTCTATTAATACCCCAAAATAAACCCCAAACAAAACCAAGCCAAAAAACACAAAATAAGTCAATTTTTGTCCATGTCTGATGGGACCGGTCGACCTCTATTTTGGGACCGGTCGATCGCGATTTTGGAATTTGCCCTGGGCTGGAGACAACCCACTTTTCCTCTTTGAACAAATTTTAAAGCGTTGCACAAAAACGACTATAACTCCCTCATACGGAATTGAAATTGCCCTTGAAGTAGCATTCGAAGACGAAACTTCTTCGAAATGCAACCGAACCTCACTTTTAGCGTTCCAATACCTACAAAAGCACAAATAACCCCTGCAAAGCATGTATATATTTAAATCCAAGGTTGTCTGGTTAATGAGCATAATTATAGGCATTTAGGACCGTAAAAGTGCTAGAATGCATAAAGATAACGGGCGGAAATATGCAATATTCGATACGAATCAGTATACCTCGTAGGGGTCCTTTCTAATGAATAAGAGTAATATAATTCCTTCCAAGATATGGTGAAGTTAGTAAGGGCCGTTAATGCCAGCAATGAGTCCCATCGGGCCAATGGATCTAAAGGGACAAATGAGGTAGCAATCAGGGTCAAGGCTACCAGGTCTACTAAAAGGACAACCCCTGCATGTCCAGTGGGGAAAGTGAGAGTGAAATGGAATTGGGAGGTGTCTCATGTGTAAGGAGTGAGAACACATGTGTGAATCTTGTCCACAGTGAGTTAGGGGACATGAGCAAGAGCCCGAGCAAGGGCAACAATCATAAGAAAATTTTTGGCTTTTCGTTGGGACGAGAGTGTTATGTCTGAGAACCGCTTGAACTACCAAAGTAATTAACAATTGAGGATATGAACATTATTCCAAGGTGGATGGATTCTATTTTGTATGACACGAGCAGGTCACAGTGGTTTGTTAGCACTAAATTCGCTTGTGAAACGAGTTTAGTGGAAGTATCATTAATAGTACTATAGTTGTACATAATTACCATTGGGTAATGGGCCTCTATTTAGTTCGATCTGCTGGGGAGCAGAGGTGAGCACAAAGAGAATGTTTACATTATATGGTTGATTACATTATGTGGTAGGTTTTCTCCTTATGAGGGTTATGGGAGGAGACTATACTATGGTCTTGTGTGTGGATACCGAGGGTTTGAACCGTAGTAGACTATATGTAAGACTGTCGTGCTCTCTATGACAAAGAGAAATATTTAGTTTTTCAAAGCATCACATGCAAGAGGGTTGAGCCTATAAATATATTGTATTGCATCGTAAACTTCGGTGAGTATAGTTGTCTCGTTACATTTAATTCTGGTGTGTAGGAACTTTTACAGATGTAACTCAGGGTAAATTGGGTTATCATTGAGTGAAGAGATTTAGCTCATTGTTATTTGTGCACGGAGAACTTAGTGATTATGAGAGCGCCGTATCGAATGACGCCTTGAGAGTGAAGAGCAGAGATAAACTGACTTTTGTATCAAGAGACAAGCACTGCACAAAATCTGTCAAATTATCACGACCATTGACCATGACAAGTTGGCCATGTCAAGGTCAATGATCGTGACAATTCTGGGGGTGAAAACTTTTGTTATCACGGACGTGTCACGGTCAATGACCGTGATAAGTTCATTAGAATTGTCACAGTGATGTCACGGTCTATGAGCGTGCCAAGTTTTGTCACGATCATAAACCGTGACAAACCCGTGACATTTAATAAAAAATTGTCACGGTCAATGATTGTGACAATTCTGGGCAGAAATGAAAAAAAAAAAATTTAGGCAGTATGGCCACTGCCACTGCCCAGTAGTATATTCGTACCTGTTATAGCAACGTTGTACCTGTTCAAACATCATATATCCAAATAAAATAGAGATAATGCAAATATACATTCAAAAACATATGCATCATGATATAATCCAAATATAATTCAAATGTAACAACTTAAAACAATTCAATTCAACTATTGTCACTATATGTCTGTGGTAAGGTTTTCTCTGAGGAGGTGAGTAGGCCACACGATATACGAATTGATACACCCAGCAATATACATCGTGCCGCATTATTCGCGCAACCACAAGGGGGAGTTATCCTTCCCGAGTATCACATGCGTGACGAGCACCTTGGACTCGATGTCTTGAAGAGAACGTCCATGAACTAGCATACCCTGGACGGTATTTGGGTCCCTCGACCCCCACCTTATCCGCTGGCCATCAAATATGTCCGGTAAAAACATGCTCGACCAACCAAGTGTCGACATCGGTCGGTCAAAAGGAGCTAAATAGGGGAGTGGATCATCAAAGTTCGTACGTGTCGGCGATGAAGCAGCGAGGTCCACATCCTCGTTTTCCTCCACCACTTTTTCCTTCCCTTTATCATTACAGTTTTTGCCCAATGAACGCTTTATGAATGAGAACCTATCTTGGGCCGTCACCTCCAAATGGGACAGCTTCACGTCATGCAAGTCCACCATTCGAGCCAACCCAGTGTCGCTCATCTCCAATCCGATGATCCTAGATTTGTCCACCCGCGAACTCACATCCTTGTCCTCCCCTTACGATCAGTGCCAAGCACTTGGCTGAGTGCGACTGTGGACAAAGATGCCTTGTCGGCATCAGACTACGACTCATGAACTTCCTTAAGCTTTGCCTGAAACGACAAAAAACACATGATTAGTAAAATAAGTAAATAAAAAAATTATAACGTAATTAACATAAAGTAAACTATCAGATTACTTACAATCGTATACGTGACGCTTGGGGAGACCTCCTTATCCTTCCACTTCTTCGTCCGAATAGCCACATAAATATCGAACCTATGTGTCTTACCCCCAGGGCCACTCCCTGTCCCCTGAAAGAAAATAAAGCAAAATTAGTATCGGCCCCGCAAAGTAAAATAATGCAAAATAATATATTTCTGTAGTTATAGAAAATTTAAATCTTATAATCATCCTATGCTCCACCTCGGCATAAGACGTCCGGCCGGAGTAGTGCACGTCCGTCTTTTTTCCCAATTTTTCCTCCCCGATTGGTGAGATGCCAATTGTCTCTCCCCGGTCTCATTGTCAATGAACTTTTTCCATTGTGCCATTGAGATCGGCTCCTTCGATGGGATAGAGTCACGCATTAGGATAACGGACTCTCGGGTCTTCCCAAAGTACCGGTTCGCAAATCTTAAGATTTTTGATATCCTAATTATGTTATGTGGAATCATGGATTACGATGATCGACAAGGACAGATAATTATGCATTGAGAAAAGTTCTTTTCGACTTTGTTGTGCGATTTTATATGCATAATCCTTGATAAACGTTGGGAGTGGAGAGATGTCATCCGATTGTAAGGCATCGATTTAAATGAGAATTATTGAACGAGTGGGGAAAGGACTTTGGCCTGAGAGTTATTACAAAATATGGCTAGTGGAGCTAGGTAATGTTTCAAAAGAAGCACTGAGAAAACTTTTGCACCACTAGTTGATGAGTGGGGAAATATAGGGATGAAATATATAGTGATTTATTAAGTAATAGGGTATACCAGTATGATATAGCCATGCCAAGAGTGCGGGGGCCGAGTTTTAGGTAATATGATGCATATGTGACGCTTGTAACATTTATATGCACATAAGAAATTTTAAATCATCCGGTGCAAAGGAATGTGAAGATATGTGTGTTAAATGTTTGCATGTGGGACAGTTAGAATAATAAGTGGATAAGAAGGATGGACTGAAATTCATTTGATAAAGGGGACAGTTCGAATATGTGTATAGTAAGGAGGACTATCAAAACTAGGGCAGTTGAAAGACAGTGAGCAGAGTCTCACTTATTCAAATGCTTAAAGTGGTCTATGCATAATTAAGATCTTGAGTGGAACATAGTGGAGTTGGATCTAAATACACCATTTAGTGAAAAAAAAAAAGGGTTGATCCGAAGTTATCAACCAGGATTGTAAATTTGATGGTCCCAATGACGGGATTGATAAACATGAGTGATAAAAATTAACATTTGGGATATCCAACTTTCAATTGGAAGAAAATAAATGAAATGGAACTAGGTGTTGTCCAAGATTGTTGTGAATTAGGATGAAACCCTTCAGTTCCACCTCTGATAGAACATGTCAGGAGGCAATTGGAACAGAGTTGCATATCGTGCTAGACGTGTCAACTAAAAGTCGATGGGTAAATGGAAAACAATTAAGTCCTAGGAGAAATCGAAATCGAGATATGTGTATTCTAGAGTTTTGAGTAATTAAGAGTATTAATTCGGCTAGTAAAGTTACGTAAGTACCTCGTAGCGGTTAATTATCTATGGGGCACCCTTTGGTAGATAAACGGGGGGGGGGGGGGGGGATAACAAATTTCAAGGACCCAAAGTGATTTATGGTCCATCAGCAAAAATTGAATAAGCCGTGCCTTTTAATGCAAGGCCAAATACATAGTGAGAATTACATCACCGTAGGTTAAAGGTTGGAAGTTTGACATGGGTGGTCAGGAAATTGTTATGAGTATTTGCGCTAAGGAGAGTCACATGTCCGACGGCATGGAAATTGACACCCTAAAGGTGGGGGATTTCCTAACATAGAGATAGTGGAGTCGATATGGTATAAACTATCTTGTGGGATACTATATGGTCGGAGACCATCAAGTTAGAGATTGGTGACCAAGTGATGGTTCGGGTGTCTCCCATGAAGGGGGTCATGAGGTTCGGCAAGAAAGGAAGCTAGCATCGAGATGTAACATCGCAAAAGGAGTAACATAGGAACGAGAGAGCCTTCTAGCACGTTCCACTTGAGGAGATTGATTTGCAGCCAAACTTCTCGTATGAGTAGAGAACCGTGGCTATTCTGGAATGTAGTGAGCGTAAGTTACGGTCTAAGGTGGTGCCACTAGTGCGAGTTCAGTGGGGACACCACAATATTGATGAGTCAATATGGGTGTAGGAGGATGACATAAAAGAGCAGTATCTAGAGTTATTCACCGCAGGTATGTTTTAATTTCAGGGAAGAAATTCCCTTATAGAGGGAAGTATTTAATAACCCTTATTTATGTATATTTGAAATTTAATCAACTCAAAAATTAGTTGGGAGAAAAATGTTTTAATTAAATTATACGAGTGGCGTAATATAATGTGATTAAATAATAAATGTGATTATTAGATATTAATCAAGAGATGGATACAAATTAATATTATGAAATGAAATTTACTAAGTGTAAATAGTAAATAATTGATGATTATTGATTTACGTCATATCCAGTGATATATGGGTTTATTTGATTTTATCTCATCTGGGAGTCGCATGGAGACTAAATTGGGTTCATGATAGGAAATATATTTAGATTGACTCGGATGATGATTTCGAGGTCACGAATGGTTCCAAAAGGGATGAAATACTATACTTAGGGGTATAGTTTGGGTCCCGAGTATATTTACACCAAGTCAGCACCTATTGAGGGCATTTTGGTCATTTGGCAAAAGGACGTTTAGAGACCTACAAAATTTGCAACCCTATATTAGATGTCAGAAAGCATAAGCTAAGGTTAGAAATACAAAAACCTAAGGGAGGTCATTAGAGAAGGAGGAAAGACCATTCTCAAAGTTTAATGAGGCGTTCTTGAAGAATTGAACCTTGTTCTTACATTCAAATCATCTAAGGAGTGCAGATTGGAAGAGAAGAACAACAATCCATTGTCACCACCATAAAATTATATTGCACCTGTTAAGGCAAGTGTTTATTGCAAATCAATATGAAGTTATAATACCCATGTGACTAGGGTTTTAATTATATTGATTATTTTGATGGTTCTTGGAAGAAAAGATTGATTTAAATGCATGTTTGGGTAAGAATTGCATGAAGAGTGATTTAATATCTGTAGATGACAATAAATTAGAGATTATGTATTATTTTCCACGAATTAAATCTGGGTTTTGATGAATGATATAGGAAAAATATGCAAACCTAGGGTTCTTGTGGATTAGAAGTTAAATCTATTCTTGAATGTTTTTCATAATGTTTTGATGCAAAAATTACGTTAGAAACTGTCCTAATACATGTGAGAAGGATTTGGGACAATTGGTTTGGAGTTCGGTGGAGAAACATGGAAGGTATAGGAGTATTAATCGTGAAAAACACACCTGTAAAACGAAGAAGCCGAGGTTCAGCTAGGCGAATGGGTTCGGTTCCCTAAAAAATATGAATTCTCCCTTTTTGCTTAGAACTCCTAACTTAGTGTCAGGAAAATTTTTGGGATATTGTTAGAATATAATGAGGGATCTTTTATATTGTAATAGGTCATGATAGAGTTATGGGAGTTTAGTCGCATTGAGAGAATTAAGGCGGTGATTAAACGAGATTTAACGACAAAGTGATTAATTCGCAAGAATGAGAATGAAATTACGAAAAAGGGTGAAAGAAGACTTAGCTACTAAATTCGTAAAAGGGTAACTAGTGCCCTTAGAGTACAGAATAATACTCAATTAAATGCGATAGTGAGAATAATCATAAAATGAAACTACAGTGAGTATTCGAGTGATATATAGTACGTACAAATATTGATGATTAAGTTGTGTGTATACTTACTGATTATATATGTATAGGTTGTGTGTGTACTTATATTATTGATGATTATGAGTTATAATACCTACGTTGATTTCTATCACGGAGGTTCTCGCGGCGTGGGCGATCCCACTTTGTCGATTCCAGGGAGGCCAGGATTTGCGCTCCAGGACATAGAACTTAGGGCGACTCACTATGTGTTGTGTATTAGTGAGACTGACAGTTCATTTGGGTACATTAGGTATGTTCGTATCCCAAAGGCTTAGAACTATGTTCGCCTCCATTATTTGTGATTTGATTTTTGGTTTAAGGCAGTATACCGAGCCAATGGCCTTAATGTAGTGAGTGATACATGACCTTGATAACAGAGTATGCCTTTTATTAATGGTGGTCATCATAAGAGATGCTGTAATGGTATATATTAGTGTGTAAAATATGTACAAATGAGAATATACTACTTGTGCGTGAAAGTAGATGTGGTATCCTAAAAGTAAATTAAGTAGAGAAACGTAATTAATTGAGAAAGTGAAAACATGTAGGAAGGTTAATTCCCTTATGTTCATGATGGTCATTCAAGAGACACTATTACTATATGTATATCAATAAGAAGAATATATATATATATATGTGTGTGTGTGTGTGTGTGTGTGTGTGTGTGTGTGTGTGTGTGTGAATATTCTACTTACGTGTGACAGTAGACAGTTAGATAGTGTATATCTAAAAGAATGAATTAAGTTGTGAAACTTAATTAATTGTATAAAAGAGAAGATAAATGAAATGATAATTTCAACGCTTAACATAAGAGAAATGTTAATTCTATTAACGTACTGTATGGGTGGTATGGGGACTTATAGATGTTGATAGTCCAGGTTGATACTTATGTCTAGTTATCTTGGGTAGTACAGCTGGGTGGGCTAAGTAGAGAACTTTAGGCATGCACAATAGTTAAGGGGTGAGGATACTCAAGAGACTGTATGTAACATGTGTAATCAATAACCGATTTTGAACTGTGATAAACTCTTTCTAAATATTTCCAAAATATTTTTAGTACTAACTCTTTCTATAAAAATATTTTCAAAACCTTTTAGGTGTTCTGCCGCAGGAGCGCCAGTCTTGATATTCTGCTTCAGGAATACGCAACTGCGGCACAGGTGGTTAGTAAAGTTTAAAAAAAAAGTTTTTTGACAGTGATGTTAAGAATGAACCATATGTAAATCATGTTTTAATTTAATAAAGGCCTGATCACTCGATATTTAATTAGGCAGGGTGTCACACTGATGAAGTATCTTGCCTTGAGTGAGTGATTTTGATGATATACTGGATTCAACAAGTTGAAGGTAATCATAAGGGTTTGTTATGCAACTACGATTGTCGGTGATGACACGTCGACTCATTTTGTTTGTGTTGTGCATGACATCCTTTCTTTGTTTCACCGAGTTGCCTACTCACATCAGATTTGTATCATGCCTAGAACAAAAATCTTTATGGAATTGTCATTAGTGGTATTTTTGTACACGTGGCTTAAAAATGATGATAAAATATCACAAGGAAATGGGTTTGGGAATACCTTTTGAAAATACATCATTGAATCTTGACTTGCCACGGTTAGAAAATTGTAGTTTTTTTTGAAGTTGGTCTCTCCATATGAAAAGCTACAACTTTGCACTATTTTTGTTGTTTTTGTTTTGTTTTAAAGAAGTTGTGTGATTTTAAGGGGTTCTTTTTGTAGTTCACTCCAAAGATAAAACTTAATTGAAAGGATTTGTAAGCAAAAACGCTATAAAGCAAATGAGATTTAAACTCTATTTTATTACCGTTCGTATAGATAAAGATTTGGCACTGGAAAGGTTTAAATATAAAATCTTTAAAACCTTGGAATTTAAAATGTTTTTGTGGTGGTTTAATTAAAAGATTTAACACTGAAATTTAGATCTCCAAGTGTTTGCACAATAGAGATTTTGTGGTGGTTGATTTATTACAATCTATGTAGTGAAAAAGAGAGGAAGTGAGAGAAAGCGGGGAGCGGCAAAAGAATCAGAAAGAACGTAAAAGTGATACTGACAGGGAAATTCAAACTTGAAAATACAAAATGGCCTAATTGGAAAATTGGATTGTTATTTGTTTGTGTTTTTTGGGATTCCGAAAAATGACAAAACGCAAAGGAGTGCACGAGTGGAGTGGGTCTACCGTCTCTATTGTTATGCATTTTTCGAATTAAAAATGTCTCAATGGAACACATTTATAAATAAATTTTTATATTATATAATCTATTTCTTCACTTCTTAAAGAAATTATAGTTCATATTAAAACTTTTTGCACATTTAATGTAAATTAATAACTCTTAGGGGTATATAATTAAGACTTTAAATTTATAAATGTCATCAGTTTTTTATTGTTTTCAACTAGTAAATGCATTTTCATCATTATATTGTGTTTATTTCCAATGATTTTTTTTAATAACACATATGTGGTGAAAGTGTGTATATAAAAAAATTGTTATAATTTAATAGCATGCCCCTTTGAATAGGTAATGGTACCAATTTTTTTGAATAAACACATATATTTTTGAACAATTTATAATTAGGTCCCTTGGTAATAATTTTTAAACATTTAAAGACAATTTACTATTAGGTCCACTTATTATACCACCAGCATAAACTTCTACAAGAAGAGAAATAGTGGATCTAAGTGTTGAAAATATATCAAAATTACTTTAGTGTTTAAAATTTATCAAAATTCCTTTAGGGCGTATTTGGTTTGTAATTATAATTCTGTTTAATGTGTTTAAATACAATTCTAATAACAAATTGCCTCTGGCAATCTGTTTTGAAACTCCGAATTATAATATTTCTGTGTTATAATCGAGTTTTTCAGAAAATAATAAAATATTCTTTTATAGCTTTTGTTTTTTATTTTTTAACTCAGAATTATTCATTCATTATATTTTAATGCATTTATACTTTAATATATAATATAAATGCATAATACATTAATATGTGTGTAATTCTTATAAATAAAATGTACATATATATATATATATATACTCAAAGTTGCGTATATTTATATTATTAAATTATATAATATACTAAGACATATGTTAAAAAATATAATCTATAGATGCATGATACTTATGTATATTTTCTACATGTATTATTAATATATCGAATAATATAAAATATACATATAACACATATGTATTAGCAAATATTATCAATTCAGGTATCTATATAATTTTATTATAATTTATACATGCAATATCATTATATAGACACACACACACACACACACACACACACACACACACATATATATATATATATATATATCAACTCAAAATAAGTTTTTTTGCTATTTTAAAAAAACCGGTTAAACTATGTTAGTTTTAAAGTTGTTTTTAAGCTGTGATCAATTTTTTTTAAATAGTAAAAAAAATCATTTTTAGTTGATTATTTTTTTACGATCCTACTGAGATGTTTAAAAATCATAAAAAAAATCAACTCCAAAATATTTTTTACTATTTTAAAAAATTGGACCTCATTTAGGGACCTCAAACTGAGGGACCTCACTTGATCTGCTCTATCTCTCTCTCTCTCTATATATCTCTCTCTCTCTCTTTCTCTCTTTATTTCTTTATCAAGATCTCTTTTCCCTCTCAAATCCGTGGTAATTGCTGTGTTGGTTGTCCGTGGCTGTATCTATTCTGTCATGGTGGCTGTTGTGTTGAAAGCGGCGTTTGGCGGTGTTGCTGTGTTGGAAGTGGCGTTTGGTGAAGGTGAGTCCCAAGCAGATCATGGCAAGACCCAATATCATTATATCTCCCTCATCTCACGAGAAATTTGGTCCCAATAAAAAAACCTCATCTCAACATCAACATTATTATCCTCTCTCACCTCCGATCACTCACCTCTGATATCTCTCATCTCCAGTCAATTACAGAACCAAGGAATCACAATATCAACGCAATCACAATATCAACGCAATCACAGACCCACAAAACCCTCACTCACCTCTGATGCCTCTCACCATATGTGCAAGTCTTAAGAAAAAAGATGTTTAAGAGTTCTACCCCCCCCCCCCCCCATAGTAGGTAGACAACTCTTCTCTTTAAGAGTTCTAATGATCCAACTCCTTTTTTTCTCTCTCTCTCTCCATGACGATGGCGATGGAACCATGGCCCTTATTTTTTTAGTCTCCTATATGAGTACAGACGAGGTGTTTGATAAAATAACCAAGAGGCTATGTGGGTTGTTATTAGTTTGTAATATTCGAGATTAGTGCATATGGTTTGTCCAAAACACTAGGTAATGACTACTTAACAGTGGTGGTGAGTAGTTGTCTTAAATGTTTTTTGTGATTTTTCATTTTTTGCTCTTCTGTTTTATTGAACATACGTGTTGAATAGATTTAGATGTTGTGTTACTAATTAGGGACTGTTTTTAACATGGGTATAGGTTTTTCTTAAGATGGTTTTATGATTCAGCTCATGAGATTTTTATCACTATTTTGTGTTTAATTTAACGAGTTTTATGATTTATGTACTTTTGGTTGGGTCGTAATATTATTTATTCAGATGATATTTTTTGAGGTTTTATTTCATTATCCCTTTACTGTTGCTATTAGGTTTTTCTTGTGAGCATGGCTAATGGCACTCCATCAATTCTAATGGCATTCCAAATTTTTGTTAAAAGACAACTATCTTCGCCCTGATATCAAACAAATCTCAAAACCTTCTGAATAATTTTTTTAATTAAATAATTACAAAAATTATTTCATTATAAATTTTAAAAAATGGATATTTTTTTATTAAATAATATTGGACTTTTTTTAAAAACAAATTGTAAACATTTTTTTTAAAAATCATTATTTTTTTAAGAATTGACATATTTTGAAAAAACAGTTGGATATAACTTATTTAAAAAACATATTTTCATTATTTAAAAAAATGACAGTTATATTTATTAATGAGTGTATGTTTAACAATTAATCAGGGTTACAATTTTTTTTAAATTATATTTTACAAAATTAACCAAAAAAATATTACGACAGAGTAGTTATTAAAAAAATAATTTTGTAAAATATAATTTAAGAAAGAATTGTAATACTGATTAATTGTTGAACATATAATACTCATTAGTAAATATAACTATCATTTTTTTAAATAACGATTTTTTTTAAATAAGTTATATTTAACTGTTTTTTAAAAGACATGTCCATTTTAAAAAACAATGATTTAAAAAAAATTGTTTTACAATTTGTTTTTTAAAAAAATGACAAATTTTATTTAATAAAAAAATGCCTATTTTTTTAACTTTATAATAAAATAGTTTTTGTAATTATTTAATTAAAAACATTATTGAGAATGTTTGAGATTTGTTTGATATTAGAAGGTGAGGATAGATTTGTCTTTAAACAAAAAATTGGAATACCATTAGAATTGGTGGAGTGCCATTAGCCATGCGCTTTTCTTATGTACTGCAATAAGCACTCTTTTGTGCAACTTATTTAACAAGACACTATCAATTTCTCGCATAACAGTGGTGCTACCAACACTACGCCTTCCAACAAAAAAAATGTTAAATACAAAATGAAGTACATCATGTACCATGGCGACGTGGCCATTAACTTCTCGCCCAACTCGGCAAGTTAAACCTACTACCATTCATTTCCTACTTCTTATTGCAGATATTTGGTGCAAGGTACCCGCAAGATAAACCTACTACCATTATTTAGTTTTTCTCTTATCACTAATGATATGTTGTAGTTTTGATTTCTTACTTTTTTGTTCTCCTATGTATTTTCAGTTGCTGGCTTGATCTTGTCATGACTATGAGATTACAAAGATCATCGGATGAAGGGGGACATCATTAAATGAGTTTGAAAATTTCAAAATCATTTTCATTATTAGATAAAGTTATATGAAGTTGCTATTCAAACTATGTTCATTATATTGGATCGATTAGCCGTTGCGCGGTGTATATAGGAATAATGGCGATGAGAATCGTGGATTTGAAAAAATTTTGTTCTGTAAATTTGGGATTCAATTTTTGTGTAGATCAGTATACTAGAATGGTTAAACTCGCAAGAAGTAGGAATGTAATGAAAAATGTTCACATTTACTGGATGAATGTTTTCGTCTTAAATACATTATGTGTTTTCTACTTAGTAGCGTCGGATTATTTCTTGGTCCTTAATACATGTGAATAGTCCTATAAACAAATGAAGTTTTTCCCAAATATTGTAAACCAGCGTACATTTTTTTTTATTATAATAAACTGTTTTACAAAATAATTTAGTCAATTCAATACTTTGGAAGTATTCGTTGTACCATCGTTGATATTATAATACAAAACTTATACGACTTGATGGCGATTAATACTTTGGAAAATTTTTGTCGTGCCTTCAGGACGGACGTTGGCGCTGACATTTAAGGGTTATCGGAGCTCCGACAGTGGGGGGTGGGGGAGGTGGGGTGGGAGTGTCGCTGGCGCTGACATTTAAAAATAAGAAAATATTGATTAAATGGGTGTTTGAGTGACTTTTTATAACAAAATAAAAAGACTTGAGCTAAATGTGTATAAAAAATATTTGTATGACTTTTTAATAATTGATCCTAAAATAAATGACAATTATAATAATTTAACAATTTAAAATAAATTTTAAAAAATGCATGTTAAAAAAAAATATTATTAACCAAAATAATTAATTATTAGAAAGTGCATGTTTTAACTTGGAGAAGGTAAAAGGGAAGACTGGGGATATAGATGAACTGTTGTGTTTGCTTTCAGTATGAAATGGTTAAGGATGAATCGGTAAGGATATCATTATTCCTAATTTATTCTAGATGAGAAATTCCCGGTTTACAATTTCATTTGTTTATAAGGTTTGGGTTTAATCTAATATGTTGGGGAACGAATTTTTTTCCGTTTTGCAATTACATAGTGTGAAAATTGTTGCCGTTTTGTGATTACGTAATTTGTAAAATTATCATCGTGCCTTCAGGCACGGGCATACCCTATATATATATATATATATATATATATATATATATATATATATATATATATATATAAGAGGAGGATGTTTTACTGTTCCAAAATATCAACGGTTAAGATTAAATTTTTGGGTGCAATCTAAGGGTCTCAGATTGTGCCATGTCACCATTTAAACATTGTGACATCGCAAAATCTAAAGTGTTATCTTTCTATCTTTACAAATATACCCATCTATTATTTAGTTTCCCTTTTTTTTCTCTTTATGAAACATCACTTTAATTCAAAATTTTGGGTATTTGAGTAACCCTTAGCTATTAGTCCTCTTTTCAACTCTATCGAAGCCTCTTTAATAAATTTGTACACACTTTCACACAGAACCCATCTATCTTTTTCTCTCTCCTATTTCTCACACTCAACGATCTGCTATAGCACCTAACGATTTACATCTTCTAAGGTAATCTTTGTCTGTGTGTGTTTATATTAGTCTTTTAAGTTATTAACCGTGTTTACAATTTTGTTTCATTATTTCCTCTTATATTCGTTTTTATATGCTTTTTCAACAGGTTCCATAGGAGACGGTTTTGTCTGACAATGAGGAAGAAAAAAACTTTCAGCTCATGATGAATTTTTGCAATAGGTGTGGGATTTTAAGTTGGGCTAATTTGTTGCAAGTTTTTTTGGTTTCAACCATATATTTAAACCTCATAATGACATGATTTTGTGGTTTTGGTATGTCGTAGGTCAAACCATGAAGCTTTGAAGGTACAAGTCTACACATTTATTAATGTGTAATAAAGGTTTTTTTGTCTATTATTGTTACCATGTCAAGAACCTCAAGCCTCGCCCATGTCAAAAAATTGTGTTTTTTCTTTGGTTTCATCATCTATTTTTCATTTTCGTGCAGAGATTCGGTTCAGATTCGATTCCAAGTAGAGATCCGGTTCATTTCTCTAATAATTTCCTCTTGATTTTGATAAAACTTTATGTGGGTAAAAAAAACATTGCACAGGGAGCTTGAGATAGTTGTTAGATGATTACACAGGGAACTCATTGTTTTTTTTCCTTTTTTTTACATTGGGTATACTACTTTTGTTTTTGACTTTTCTTCAGATCTATAGTGATAATTTTTTTTAATCTTTTTAATGACATTATAAAAGAGTATTTTAATTTTTAATGACATTATAAAAGTGTATTTTAATTTTTTTAATCTTTTGACTCTTTAATTTTTTTTTATAATTTGTTCAGTGACATTATAAAAGAGTATTTTATATTGGAAGGTACAATGGATGTTAGAATTAATTATACAAACACTGTTGTGTAAAACAACTATTTTACTGATGTTGTCAAAAAAGGGTCAATATACGCACTTAACAAAACGAGTTGTCTCTTATGAAGGTGTAGTTTAAATTATGTTGTGGAACATCATCACTACACAACGTAAAGCAACTGAGTAAAGCATTCAACATCAATTATAACCTACTATATCCCAATTATAACCTACTATATCCAAATTGTTCAAAATCGAACCTATTCACATTAGAAAATAGGGGCCGGCTATTGGCACTCCCCATAATCTTCTAACACTCTTTTTTTTCAATACCAATTATACCCTTACATTTACTCTCACTCCATTTTTATTTTAAATACCAATCTTACCTTTACATTTATAAATTTTAAATTTCCACTTTTTTACCTTCAATGAAAATAAGCATATTTGAAAAATAACTAAATTTTTTTATATTTTTAGTAAAAAAATATATTTTTTTACAAAAAACTATTTTTAATAAGAATCACCTGCAATACAGAGCAAGTTGGCAGGGCCTGAACCTCCCCTGGCATAATGAGTGGAAACATATATGGAAAAAGAATATACCACAAACACTACACCAAAATAGACCAATTGTAACGGGAAAAAAACCATTACAAAAAATATTGGTAACAGATTAAATCCGTTAGAAAATTGGCGTTATTTATTTTACTAACGAAATTTGTAACCGATAAAATCCGTTACAAATTTAATATTTGTAACAGATTTGAACCGTAGAAATTTATTTTTTAACGGATTTGGCATCAATACACATCACATGTATTCGTAATGGATTTACTAAATTGTAATGGTTATGACCCGTTACAAATATAGAATTTGTGACAAATAAAACCGTTACAAAATACATTTTAACGGATTGGAGTGTCATATATTTGTAATAGATGTTTTTTTTTGTAACGATTAAAGTACGTTAATGATATCATTATATTTTTAAAAAAATAGTTTCTCATTAAACAAATAGATATGAATACACTAGTAATAACTCGTGTGCTGAACCAATTGCAATGCAGAACCAATGCCCACATATTTCACTCAAAACATAATTCAAAAACACACGTGACAAAATGAATGACACTACATTTCGATGATAATAAACCAATTCAAAATTATATTTCCTTCATAATCATTAACATTCCCAAAATAAAATATAGTACAAGATAAACCATCTAGCTTTTAACCCCAAAATTAAAACGAAGTCTAACATCAATAAAGTTGTACACATATTATTCTCCCAAAGTAGTCTTCATTACAGTCCTTGCAAAAGTAGACTTCATTCTCCCAAAATTAATCTTCATATTTTCCATTAAGAACCTGTTGAACAAAATCGACCTTAGTAAATGTGTAATCATAAATGAGTAAATAACACAAAGACTAGTACATTCTCATGCCATTGACACACATGTAATCATAAATGTGTAATCTAAAGTGACTCATCGTCTATTGGAGTACGTCGACCATTAGAGTTTTATAATGTAGCAACCTAGAAATAACCTCATTCCTAAATTATATATGTAACGAAAATGCAAGACTAATATACTAAAACACCATGCACAATTAAATATGGCACTATGAGAAGATAAGTACGTGATGTAGACAACACCTGTGATTATTCGGCATTGTCATCTTCTTCATCATCCTCCTACACAAAAGATAAGCCATTTAAACTAGCATTGGCAATCGATAAACAAAAAATGATGCTGGTACTACCATTCAGAATCAAATTCAGATTGAGATGACCATTTAGTTGATCGAAATTGAAGACAGTACATGCAGTGCTAAGAGATTCTACATAATCAAGGGGATTTATACCTTTAAGTGTAAGTTATTATTTGGCAGAGCAATATGCCTTCAAGTGTAAGTTACTGGTAGTCAATATTGCCCGCCACCATTCAAACAAAAAGCCGCCACCTCTAAATTGTACTTTTTTTCTCCCAATACATTTTCGTTCTGCTAAAGTTTTTGCCACATCGACGAACGACCATAGGTAAACTATATCCAATAGGTTTAGACAATAAAAAGTATGTAGAGGTGTCTTAATACCTCAAATTTATCGAAGGAACAATGGATGTTCAACTTGTGAGAAGTTTCAAAATCAACTTTTTTACTTCACCCATGGCAATGTATCCTTTTCCAACCGCTTTTTCTGTATTAAAAAATCCCACGATGACACACAAAAAAATAACAAAAACCATGCTTTTTGCACAAATAAAGAGGGTGAAAAATGTCTAGGTTTAACCATGGAAGTGTTTGGTTCGGTGGGATGTGAAGAGTTTGGAATGTGATGAGTTTGGATTTGATTAACCGTGTATGTTAATTTTCTTATTATTATTTAGGGTTGTTTTAGGGGTGAACTAGGGTCCAATGGTAAGGTTGTCCCCGTTGTGACCTGGAGGTCACGGGTTCGAGTCATAGAAACAGCCTCTCTATGTATGCAGGGGTAAGGCTGCGTACATCCAATCCCCCAGTACCCCGTAGTGGCGGGAGCCTCATGCACTGGGTTTGTCATTTTTTAGGGTTGTTTTAGATATTTTTATTAAATAAAAAGGTACAACACTTTTGGGTGTTATTAGTGAAGTATATAAATAATTTATTTGTTGTGTTTTGGAGATATTTTTGGGTGGAATTATTAGCACCCATCCAGACATCCTCAAAGAATTGTACCATTCTGTGATAAGCTTCGTTGCAGTAAAAGTCTCCTTATTGCAGTTAAATTCATGGGTTGGATAATTCTTAGCCAACATTTCGCATATTTATTCCTCCCTCAGTCTCTCTCTCTCTCTCTCTCTCTCTCTCTCTCTCTCTCTCTCTCTATCTATCTATCTATATATATATATATATATATATATATATATATATATATATATATTATCTCTCTAACCTATTGCTGGAATCGACGGTTGTTGGTGACACTCGAATGGCGGTTAAGTTGGTGGTTGTCAATGGTGGCATCGAAAGCTAATGGCTAGCCAAAGAGTAGTAGTGATGGATGTAGTTGGCAATGATGAGTACAATTGGTAGTTGTGTTGGCGTTAAATCAATAATGTAATATAATAATTTAATTGGGAGATAAAATATTTAAATATTTTCATATTCATTGTGAAAATAAAATGGATATCATGAATAGTTGAGTCATCAAATGTCGTTTCTTTTTGGAGTGGTTGGGTTTATATAAAAATTGTGCTTATTATTTGATAAATAAACCACCCATTCGAGTCATAGAGAGTATTGATTATTATTTATTCATGGCTACACATATGCAATGCTTTTTGCGTGTGTCGAATATCAATAATAAGAGCTTGAATATCACATTTACAAATATATATATATATATATATAAATATAATGTAGAAAATTAGTTTAATATTTTGCAAAAAATCTTGGCAGTAGTTTTCGTTGGGAACATAGTGAAAAATAATGAATTAGTTTTTGTTCGAAATAGTGGCGATTAATTTTTTTTTTGTGTGGGGATTGGAAAACACTGTCCTAGATTCTCTTTATGTAATATAATATTTTCAAATTTCATTGTGTAATTAAAAATTTTAAAAATGAATTTTGTAATTAGTGACAATATAAAACTTGTCACATTAGTCACAATCTTGAAGTATCACAAAAAACAAGCGAAACAATAGAAGAAGTCACCGAAATTTATTTTAACCATAAAACTAATATAGTGAAAATATAAATCTTGTGACTAATACCTGATTATCAGTGATGATTTAACGTTGTCACTAATATACGAGTGCGGTGACAACAACATGTATTTAAGTATGTTTTTTTGGACAATTTTACTCCTTTTAGTGACAAAAGGTCATTTGGTGTCGACATTCTTGGTGAGTAATACCAAAAATGTAGTGATAACTTGATGTTTGTTACTAATTGGGCTTTTTATTAGTGACGATTTTTACTTCCCGTCACTATTTAAATTTCACAACTTACCTACACCGATTACTGCATGGGAAGAACGAAATGCATCACAAAACAATTTAGTTAATTTATTTGGATGAATTTCGCATTAAGGTTGACATTGCATGACTTATTTAAATCCAGGGTTAAGATTAAAAAACTTAGAACTTTAAAGATCACATTGGAAACCACGCTAAACTTAAAGATTTATTTTCTATTTAACTAAGCATATTTGTTTCCTTGGGTGAAAAAAAATAATGTTACCTTTAATTGAATTAAACCATATTTTAATTTTGCTTAAAAAAGATTGTAAGCAAAACCTCTAGTTTAATTGGTTTTGAAATAATTTGACCCACATGGACCCTAAATGGGGTAAGTCATATAGTGAACTTTTGTTGCTATTACAAAAATACTAGAAAAAACTTTTTCGTCTTAGAGCTAATTATCATTTTAAAATTGTTGGTTTCCCTAACTTATTGTAATGGGTCTCTTAAAACAAAAGATCTTATGGCCAGATGCCACCGAAATATGCTATCACTTACATCAACGGACGACCATATATAAACTATATCCAGTAGTTTTTTTTTACCTTCATTTTAAAGTAGTTTTAGACAATAAAAAGTATGTAAAGGTGTCTTGATACCTCAAATTTATCTGAAGAATAATGGATGTTCAACTTTTGAGTAGTTTCAAAATCAACTTTTTTACTTCACCCATGGCAATGTATCCTTTTCCAACCACTTTTTCTGTAATAAAAAATCCCACCATAAAACAAAAAATAACAAAAACCATGCTTTTTGCACAAATAAAGAGGGTGAAAAATGGCTAGGTTTAACCATGGAAGTGTTTGGTTCGGTGGGATGTGAAGAGTTTGGAATGTGAAGAGTTTGGATTTGGTAAACGATGAATATTAATTTTTTTTATTTTTTATTTTGGGGTGTTATAGATATTTTTATTAAATAAAAAAGGTACAACACTTTTGGGTGTTATTAGTGAAATTATTAGCACCCATCTATAAATCCTCAAAGCATTGTACCATTCTATGATAAGCTTCGTTGCAGTAAAAGTCTCCTTGTTGCAGTTAAATTCATGGGTTGGATAATTATTAGCCAACATTTCACATATGCAATCCTCTCTCAAGTCTCTCTCTCTCTCTCTCTCTCTCTCTATATATATATATATATATATATTATCTCTCTAACCTATTGCTGGAATCGACGGTTGTTGGTGACACTCGAATGGTGGTTAAGTTGGTGGTTGTCAGTGGTGGCATCGAAATCTAATGGCTAGCCAAAGAGTAGTAGTGGTGGATGTAGTTGGTGATGATGAGTACAATTGGTAGTTGTGTTGGACTTAAATCAATAATGTAATATAATAATTTATTTGGGAGATAAAATATTTAAAAAATTTCATATTCACTGTGAAAAGAAAATGGATATCATGAATAGTTGAGTCATGAAATATCGTTTCTTTTTGGAATGGTTGTGTTTATATAAAAAAGTGTGCTTATTATTTGATAAATAAACCACCCATTTGAGTCATAGAGAGTATTGATTATTATTTATTTGTGGCTACACATATGCAATGCTTTTTACGTGTGTCGAATATCATTTCAATAATAAGAGCTTGAATGTCACATTTACAAAAGTATATATAAGTAACGTAGAAAATTATATTAGTATTTATGTAAAAAAATCTTTGCAGTAGTTTTCGTTGGGAACATAGTGAAAAACTAATGTATTAATTTTTGTTCGAAATAGTGGCCATTAATCTATTATTTTTTTGTTGGGATTGGAAAATAATGTACTTGATTCTCTTTATATAATATAATATTTTCAAATTTCATTGTGTAATTAAAAATTTTAAAAATGAATTTTGTAATTTGTGGCAAGATAAAACTTGCCACATTAGTCACAATCTTGAAGTATCACAAAAAAACTAGCAAAACAATAGAAGAAGTCACCGAAATTTATTTTAACATTGTCACTAATATAGTGAAAATATAAATCTTGTGACTAATACCTGATTGTCAGTGATGATTTAACGTTGTCACTAATATACAAGTGCGGCAACAATAACATGTATTTAAGTATGTTTTTTTGGACAATTTTACTCCTTTTGGTGAGAAAAGGTCATTTGGTGTCGACATTTTTCGTGAGTAATACCAAAAATGTAGTGATAACTTGATGTTTGTCACTAATAGGGCTTTTTATTAGCGACGATTTTTACTTCCCATCACTATTTAAATTTCGCAACTAACCTACACCGATTACTGCATGAGAAGAACGAAAGTCATCACTAAATCTATTTAGTGGTAAATTTTAAAGATTTGATGACAACTTTCTCTTTTCACTCTAACCCAAATTTCTTGCAATGTCAAATTCTCTCTCGTGAAAGGAACATCCAACTCTAGACTTAATATAATCCATCTTGCTTGTTAGTTTTCTACAATTAGATATTTCAATGATTGAATATGAATTCGCTTTGTCTTCTAATATCCTAAAACCCAAAAAAACATATTATGGTTTATTTTAATGTGTTGTCTGTTTTTATGCAAATTAGACATGTCGCATGACGATTACAAAAAGGAGAAAAATGAGATGAATTGGATAAATACCCAAAGTTTTGGTACCTCTAAACTCCCTGCTAGATTATTACTTAGTCACCTTACCACTGCCATCTCTTCACAAATAGATTTATGTCCATTTCATGCAAAACCATATTATGAATTAAATCCTAGCTTTTGATTTGAACTTATACGTGTAACATTTTGAAATAAAATTTTGTACTACATAATTGGGATTTGTTGATGGAAAAATGGCACGACGTTTGACTCTTGTATGGGCAGTGGCGGAGCCAAGAAATGTCATTGGGTGGGTCGCTCGACGAACTTGAAAATGCAAAGTTTTTTAAAATTGATGGGGGTTCGGGGGCGGGAGCCCCTGATATGAACTTTTTAGTTTTATTTTTACATTTTCAAAAGTATTCAATCAAATATTATTAACTGAATTAATATCACAATCAAATTTTAATTGAGTCAAAGTGTAAACAAATTATGGTACCTATATTTTTCCACTCAGGTTAGTTACAAATATACTATAAATCTTTAAATTTTAAAAATGAATAAGGAACTCGAAGGTACACATTGTTTTGGCTGTTACTCAATTATTGTTTATTACTCACTTGTAATATAAAAATGCTAGTTGAAATGATTGAGATATAGAAAGTAACACGGTTAGTATAGATAAAAAAATATCTACTATTGTATCAAAAAGATATCTTCTCTAATACTAAATAACATTGAAGTTCTCCTGATTTTGTACACCTAGATAGAGTTTGGATTGAGTTAGTATGTATACAATTTATTTTTCAAATCCCAGATTGAGCACTAGCCCACCGCGGAGACACTGTGACTCCACCATTATGTATGGTTCGACACGGGGAATTTAAATCAGTCATTCTTTTTGGTTCTTCAAACGGAGTTATACTTATGGTTAATGTGGGTACCCCGATTTTATCACCATAAGGCCTGGACGAGTAGCCCATCCTCAGCGGCCCAAAACCCAGGCCCATCACCTCTGGTATTCATCCATTTACTCCACGATGCCATGAAGAGAAGTTGTGGGGGTACACGATCCCATGAAAGGGAGATGGCTAATAAAGAGGAACCTATCACCCCCACTACTCCAACACATACATGTATAAATTAAACCCCAAGTCCGGGGCAAAGGACAAGTTGTATTCTCTGTACTTACTCTTCAGAATATAGAGAAATAACACTGACTGAACCACCGTGGACGTAGGCACTTCTTTGCTGAACCACGTATCTTCGTTGTTGTGTGATTGGCCCTTTATTTGTTTTTCTTGGTTGTCACCTCTTTCATATTTATTTGTGCTGCATAATAATTGCATCTACAATGGGCGCCGTCTGTGGGAAACGTTTATCTTTCCTTGAGAAGAGCCCACACCGAGAAAAAATCTAAGATGTCTGGTCACAGCAGCAACGCTCCTCAAGCAGGAGACATTCAGGAGCCACCCGCTCCTCGCAGGATCAGGTCTGAAGTCCGACGTTCCGATCAAGGGGCTCGCTTAGAAAGGCCAGCCTCAGAAGAAAGTCAAGGACCAGCGAGGTCCACTCAGATATCCAGATTGATCGATGCATACGAAGCAAGGCTCCACGAGCAGAGGGAGTCTTCTCGCAGGTATGAGGCTGAGAATGCTAGCCTAAAAAGAAGACTGGAAAAACTGGAAAAAGAACTGCGTCCTGATACCAGGAGACGCCCCTATCGCACTCCTAGCCCTCAGGCGAGCAAATCTTGCAGCCGAGGAAGGAGCCCTAGGCGGCAACATCAAGGGTTCGAAGGTGGAGACTCAGACGACGACCTCCGCGAGCAACTAAGAAAAGCTCACCACTATCAGAGCCCTGCTCGCAGCGACGACAACATACGGAACCTAGTCCGTAGAGAAATGGACCAACATCCAGCTCACCGCGGCACCAGGTCAACCAGAGAACTCGCCAGGAGAGCCCTCAAGACCCAGATGAAATCGCCCTTCACAAGGGAAATTGAAGAAGAAGAAGCTCCCAAAAAGTTTGCTATTCCAAGGTTCAAGATTTATGACGGAAAGACTGATCCCATTGATCATGTCAGGCAGTACCGGCAGGCTATGACCCTCTGGAATCACCGAGATGCGTTGATGTGCCGTATTTTCCCCTCAAGCCTTCATGACGTGGCCCAGAAATGGTTCGAGAAACTCCCTCACCGATCCATAAGAAATTTCAA
This sequence comes from Sambucus nigra, assembly GCA_949130495.1. Classification (NCBI taxonomy): domain Eukaryota; kingdom Viridiplantae; phylum Streptophyta; class Magnoliopsida; order Dipsacales; family Adoxaceae; genus Sambucus; species Sambucus nigra. Next base: position 211,617,902 of record OX422214.1, on the reverse strand, counting down.
ATCCCTGGCCGAGCTCTTTACGGCCAGGTTCATCACCAGCAGCTCCCATCCCAAAAGGATGGATGCTCTATTGACGATGAAGAAAACTCCTCAGGAGACACTTCGAGACTACGCGAAAAGGTACTGGGAGTTATTCAACGAAGTCGAAGACTGCGCAGAAGAGGTGGCAGTGGCTTCATTCAAAATTGGGCTACCTAGCTCTTCCCTCCTCTACCAGTCCTTAACAAAGAAGGAAGCAACCACCATTGATGACCTGATGGCCCGGATTGAGAAATACGCAAAGGTGGAAGATGTCACCCTCCTTAACGTAGGTGAGAACGGTCGAGCCAAGCTCGCCACGAAGGGAAGTGAGAAAGTTGATAACCAGAAAAAAGGAGGAAAGAATGGAAGCAAGAATGGCCCCAAGAACGGAGGGAGCCCTGACGTTGCAAAGTCGTTCCAGGCAGTCAACACCGTCTTCAAAGAACCAATTTACAAGATTCTCGCTAAGATCAAGGATGAGCCGTTCATCAAATGGCCCCGGAAAATGGGAGGAGACCCATCGAAAAGAAACAATGCGCTGAGATGCACCTTCCACAAAGAGGGAGGACATAAGACCGAGCACTGCAAGGCTCTTAAGTCCCACCTCGAGGAGTTGGCCCAATCCGGACATTTGAATGACTTTGTGGAAAGGAAGGTAGAGAGAGTGACTGTCCACAAGGAGGCAAAACCCGACAACGTATTAGAAGACGACACCGGACACGAATTCGCAGTAATCCATGGAGTATCCGATGTTAAGCAAATCCAGGGTAACTCAGCTCGAATGGAGGTAAAGAAGCTGACAGCAGTAATGCAAGCTTTTCAAATTGATCCAGCAAAATCACAGGCAGGAAAACGCCGCCGAGCAGAGGACATCAACTACAACAAGCATATTATCTTCACGGATGAAGATCTTGTGGGAGTAAGGACCCCACATCACGATGCCTTAGTCATTACACTCAGGATAGCCAACTTTGATATCGACAGGCTGCTCGTCGATCAAGGAAGCTCATCCGAAGTAATGTACATCGACCTGTTCAGAAAATTGAAGTTGGACATCGCCGACCTGAAGGGAACCACTGTCCCTCTAGTCGGCTTCGCTGGAAAAATGACCATGCCTTTGGGCAAGATAGTACTACCAGTGCTCGCTGGGAGTATTTCGAAAATGATCGAATTCTTGGTGGTCGACATCGATTCACCGTATCAAGCCATCCTCGGCAGGGGATGGCTTCATGCAATGAAGGCAGTCTCCTCGACCTACCACCAGAAACTCAAATATATCACCGAGCGGGGAGTGATGGAGATACATGGCGACCAGGCGATGGCGAGAAAGTGCTTCATAGCGGCCATCCGACCGAAGCCAGAGAAAAAAGACGTTCGAACCAGCAAGAAAGTGGAGGAAGGTGCAATCCCTTCCAAATAGCAATTAAAGTATGGAAGGCCCGGAGTGGAAGAGACCAGGCTCCTCCCCTCCGAACGGGTTGTAGAAGACCTGGTAGAAGTAATTGCTAGGGAAGGCGACAACAGCAGAGTCTTCCTGATCGGGACCTCACTCACTAACGAAGAGCAAAAGGATTTGTTAACCTTACTCAGGAGCAACATAGATGTTTTCGCTTGGGAACCCTACGAGCTGTCAGGAATCGATCCCAATATGGTCTGCCATCAGTTGCACGTCAATCCCACATTCAAGCCGATAGCACAGAAGGCACGACGAACTGCTCCCGAGAAAGCCAAAGCAATAGAACAGGAGGTCGAAAAACTGCTGGATGCAGGATCCATACGGGAAGTGCAGTTCCCCAAATGGTTATCCAACCCAGTGGTAGTTCCAAAAAGCAACGGTAAGTGGAGAGTTTGCATAGACTTCACTGACCTCAACAAGGCCTTCCCCAAGGATAGCTTCCCTCTTCCAAAAATAGACCAACTAGTAGACGCCACTGCAGCTCACGAGCGAATGAGTTTCCTGGACGCATACTCAGGCTATCACCAGATTCCTTTATATGCCCCAGATCAGGATATAACGGCGTTTATCACGACGGTTGGTTTATACTGTTACAAGGTCATGCCTTTTGGGCTAAAAAATGCAGGGGCAACTTATCAGCGGCTGGTTACTAAAATGTTCAAAAAACAGATGGGAAACACGATGGAGGTCTACATCGACGACATGCTCGTCAAAAGAAATGAGAAAGAAAACCACCTTTCTGACCTGGCAAATACCTTCGAAATCCTCAGGAAATACCGAATGAAACTCAACGCGAGCAAGTGTTCCTTCGGTGTCCAGTCAGGAAAGTTCCTTGGGTATTTGGTCAGCAAGCGTGGCATAGAAGCAAATCCGAACCAGATTGAGGCAATTAAACGGGTGCAACCTCCTCGCACAATCCGCGATGTACAGAAGCTCACTGGAATGCTCGCTGCTCTGAATCGTTTCATTTCTAAATCCTCCGAGAGATGCAAGCCCTTCTTCCAACTCTTAAAGGGCAGCAAGACGGTAGAATGGACCCCAGATTGCTCGCAAGCATTAGGCGAGCTCAAATTCTACCTAAGCTCCCCACCACTGCTCGTCATGCCACAGCAAATGGACCCTTTGTACCTCTACCTCTCTGTATCTAGCCATACTATCAGCTCAGCGCTAATGTGTGAAGTCACAGGGATCCAACATCCAGTCTATTACGCGAGCAAAACCTTACTGGACGCCGAGCAAAGATACCTGCCATTGGAAAATCTCGCATTCGCCCTAGTAATGTCATCGAGGAAACTAAAGCATTACTTCGAAGCTCACACGATCATCGTCCTTACATCACACCCCTTCAAGGCTGTCCTAAGGAAGGCGGATTTGTCAGGCAGGCTGTCTAAGTGGTCAGTCGAGCTCGACCGATTTGACATCCAATTTCAACCAAGGACAGCTATCAAGGGTCAAGTCCTCGCTGACTTCATAGCTGAATTCACGGGCGAAGAACCTCTCGACCAGCCTAAACCAACAGAACAAAACAGCCAGGCTACAGGGGGAAGCTGGAAGCTATTCGTTGATGGAGCCTCCAACTCAAAGGGGGCAGGAGTAGGAATTGTTCTCATCACTCCAGAAAATGCAGTCCTCGAGCAAGGAATTAGGCTGGAATTTGCAGCCTCCAACAACGAAGCAGAATACGAAGCCTTAATTGCAGGTCTCCAAAGGGCGCAAACTCTAGGAGCAAAGCATTTACAGGTATTCGGAGACTCGCAACTAGTTTCCAATCAGATAAGTGGAGACTACAACGCGAAGGACGAAAGGATGGAAGCCTACCTCTCGTTGGTAAGAAACTTGATGACAAACTTTAAAGAAATCAACATCCAGCAGTTTCCCAGGGGGGCAGAACAGCCACGCTGACGCTTTGGCAGCCCTGAGCTCGGCAGTTGATTCCAGCCTTAAAAGGATAATCCCTATCGATTTCCTTAGCTACCCGAGCATTCACCGCGAGATAACAAAAGCAAAATAAATACTCCAATTGGAACCAGCCCCTAGCTGGATGGATCCCCTAAGAGGCTATTTGAAGAACGGAACGCTCCCAGATGATAAAAGGACCGCCCACCAGATAAGAGTCAAAGCTGCTCGCTTTCACTTATCCACGGGAGGCGACTTGTATAAAAGATCTTTCTCTGTCCCCTACCTTAGATGCGTCCACCCAGACGAGGTCGAGACAGTGCTTCACGAGCTTCACGAAGGAATCTGCGGAAGTCACGTCGGAGGAAGATCTCTAGCCTTCCGAGCAATGAAGGAAGGTTACTGGTGGCCGTATATGCAAAGGGACTCTGCAGTATATGCCCGCAGATGCCTAAAATGCCAGCTTCATGCCCCCATGGTCCACCATCCTGCCAGCGAATTAAAATCCTTGACCAGCCCCTGGCCTTTTGCCCAGTGGGGAATGGACATCGTGGGACCTCTACCCACCGCTGCCGGCAATCGCAAATACCTGTTGGTCGCCACCGATTACTTTACCAAGTGGATCAAGGCAGAACCTCTGGCGAACATCCGAGATGCTGACATGATGAAATTCATATGGAAAAATATAATCACTCGATTCGGGATCCCCAGAACCATCATCACTGACAATGGGACACAGTTCGAAAGTGGCCCCTTTCAGGACTTCTGCGACCAACACGGAATCAGGCACCACTTCAGCTCGGTAGCTTATCCTCAGAGCAACGGACAAGCTGAGGCTTCCAACAAAACAGTGATCGCTGGATTAAAAAAGCGGTTAGAACGAGCAAAAGGCGCGTGGACTACCGAGCTACCACATGTCCTATGGGCATACAGAACGACTCCCAGACGAGCCACAGGTCAGACGCCATTCTCACTAGCATATGGTATGGAAGCGGTCATCCCATTAGAAGCAGGATTGCCTACAATGAGATCCGACCTTGTCGAGCAGAATCAGAACGATCAGGCTTTGCTCGCTGAACTCGACTTGGCCGACGAGCGCAAGGAACTTGCCCTAGTCAAACTAGCGAGTTATCAGCAACAGCTCGCGAAGCACTACAGCAAAAAGGTCAATCCGAGGAAGTTCGAAATTGGAGACTATGTCCTAAGAAAGGTCCTGGGCAACACAGTGAAGCCATCAGATGGTAAACTGGGCCCAAACTGGGAAGGACCTTATGAAATAATTAGAGACGACCTGCAAGGTGCCTATCATTTGAAAACGATGGAGGGCAGAGAGATACCACGAGCATGGAACGCAGCTAATCTCAAGAAATTCTACTTTTAGGAGTTCTATTGTTAGATCTTTTATTGTACTCATTTTGGGAAAAGACAGTTTATTTCTCTACTCACCAATAAAAATCTCTCAGTTGATTACTCTCTAAAAGTATAACAATTATATCTTATTGCACATCCTTTTCAAATCACAGGTATAATAGTTGACATAGCAGGGGAACACCCCTCCTCAGGTCATCGTCACGAAGCACGACAGACCTCTTAGCATTGCCCATGGCAATATATGAAGCCCTACAGAGTATTCTTAGGCATCAAACCTACTTTGGTTAAACAAAATCCTGACCGGATGAAGACATCCAAAAACAAGTGTGTCCTCGCCAATTGCCCCTCTTAGACCTAAGGGAGTGTGACGACACGACCTAAAAGGTAAAGAGAGAGCACAATGGTATTCTTAATACTGGACTGGGCGGACACTCACATGACAAGATAAAGATTGTGAAGCTGCAAAAATATAACAGAGATTGGATAAACACGTTTAGTCGGCAAAAACGCCCAAAACTCAAACTTTCCATTAATCTTTTATATTTACAAACAATAATGGTACATGTTTAGTCGGCAAAGACTCGCCCAAAGCATTTACAATTATTAAAAATATAACAGAGATTGGATAAACACGTTTAGTCTGCAAAAACGCCCAAAACTTAAACTTTCCATTAATCTTTTATATTTACAAACAATAATGGTACATGTTTAGTCGGCAAAGACTCGCCCAAAGCATTTACAATTATTAAAAAACAAAATATCAAGAAGGGGGAAGCCTCCGAGCAAGGTAATCAGCAACCTTAGCTCTCCTCCCATCATCAGGGGCAGGATCGAATTCCTCAACAACTTCATTTGTGTCCAACTCCAGTAGCCGCCGAGGAATAACATCGATAGGAATCCATCGGTCATCTCGCCTAAATGGATTGGGCATCAGAGTAGAGGGAGACATCTCATGCCGATACCACAATATCGAATTTCTCGGCACCTGCAGCTCTTTGAGAGCACTCAACCACCCCCTAATGAAGGAAAGCTCCTCGAACTCTGATAATCTTGTGGGAGCATCTAGCCAGCCCTGATCATAGCCATCAGTCCACACTTGGCGAGGGCCCTTCTTAAATAAATGCCGCAGTCGGGTGACGTCCCTCTGAAGCCCAGCAGCAGTTACGTAAGCTCGCTGAACATTGCCGCGCAGCTCCTCCATCTCCCTCTCACGCTGCTCTTCAGCTTCCCTACTCCTACCCCGCGTACTCCTGCCAGCTCGCGGGAGGGGTGGCCGAGCAGCTCGTGATGAGGAAGAACCTTGCAGGACTGCCGAAGCGGTGCTCGGCGAATGCTCCTTAAGCTTCAAGACCTCCCGCCTCAGGTCGTCATTCTCCCGCTGAAGAAACTCCACGACCTGATTGATCTCGGTAGCCTCCAGTAACTTTACTCTCAGCTCGCTGACTTCTTCTTGCACTGAAGCTCCGATCTCTCCCATTTCCTGGAGCATGTCCTTCAATTTAGCCACCAGCTCGGACTGATCCTTATACTTTAGGTTCCTTGATTTAGCAAACCTACAGAGCTTAGCAAAATCCTGGCGAACTACAGGGCTTGCATTAGGACCCAGAGTCCTACCCAATTGGGAGGTAACAGGAATATAATCATCCACATCAACCAACTACAAAGAAAGGAAGAGAACCAAAAGAAATCAGCATAAACAAAAACGAAGCCTTTTTATTGATAATGAGAGAGGTTACATCAGAACAAAAAAAAGGAAAAAATTACAAAGAAATCCCTATCACTTAGCAACCTCGGTGGACGGACCCTTGTCCTTATCAGCATCAACAGGGGCGTTACCCTCTGCAGAGGTGTGCACTGCCCCCTCGACCAAGGAAGCTTCAGCAAGAGTCGCCTGAGAAGCAGGATTGACCCCTTCAGCAGTTGGGGCTGGCTCCTCATCCACAACTGGCTTGGGCCCTGGATCATGTTCATCAAAAAGTGGGGATGCAACATCCACCCCTATAGCCACAAGGGCCTTGTTCCACCCCTTCTTGAAGTTCAGACGGCTAATATAGCCTATCTGAACCTCGGCATCTTCATACGCAGCAGCCCAGCCAGAATTGTATGAATCTTCTTTAACAGTGGCTGCCTGGGCCTTCTCCGCTTCTAGCTGCTCGGTAAGAACCCTGTTCTTCTCCACAAAGTCCAGCTTGCTAGAGCAGACCTGTTCATACGACTTCCTCAGCTCGCCGAGCTCCCTGACAGCATTATCTCTCTCGCGAGCAGAATTAGCAAGGTCCAAGTCAGAAGAAGCTCGAGCCGCATCAGCAGCCTTCAGATCGGCCTCCAGCTGAGAACCCTTGGCCACCAGGGTAGACTTCTGTTGCTCCAGCTCACTGTTCCTTCTCAACATCTCATCGCGAGAGCGATATAGCACAACGAAGTCAGTCACAAACTGCAGAAAACAAGGGGAAGATCAGAAAGAGGAAACCATCAAAACAGATTAGAAGAAGTTGGGAAGTAGAAAAGAAACCTTACCAAGGCGAGCCTCTGGCTAGCTTGCAAGGCCAGTTGATCAGACCCTAACGCCCTCTCGCGATCTGCAGGGAGGACTGCCCTCTCAAGCAGCGCAGGGGCGAGTTGAGGAGAGGTGGCCACCGAAGCCCCCTCAGGCAAAGCAGATACTGGGACCAAGGCTTGACCAGTCTTGGTCCTCAGTTCCATCTTCCTCCTCTCCTCCTCCTTCTCTTTCTCCCTCCTCTTTCTCTCTTCCACCTTCTTCCTCTCCTCCTCCTTTTTCTTCTCCCTCTCCCTCGCTTTCTCCTCCTCTCTCTTCTTCTTCTCTTGTTCTTGAGAGGGAGGCCGAGAACCAGAAACTATGGCCCCGGAGACAGTCTTCGATTTCTTGGACCTCTGTGCAAGAAGCACATCATCATCATTATCATCATCCCGGATTAGATTCTTCCTGGGAGGCATTTCTTCACCTGGACTGCTGGTAGTACTCGATGAACTGCTACTATCAACACTGCCTCCACCCAAGTTACTCACAACACCTACAGGCTCGCTCTCCGAGCTGCTCTCCTCCTCGTCCAATTGGATGGGCTCAGCTGAAATCTCTTCGGAAGAGTCAAAGTCCGGAACACTTTCCACAGGTCGGGCTATGAAGCTGGAGCCTGTGTTCTTGTATTCAAGCAGAAAAGCAGCAGACCTAGGATGCTCGCTGTCACCCAAAGGCTCCCTGATGTTCCAAGCTTTCACCAGTTCCGAGATACGAACCTCGCTGAGAGCTGGCTCCAAGTTCTTTATCTTCGCTGAAAAGGAGAAAGCAAGGAGGAGTTAGAAAAATCACAAAGTTAGCAAAGGTTGAAACAACAATACAACATCTACCTATATATTCTTCCCCATAAAAGGGAATAGTGAACCTCTCGGACCTCGACCCTTCAAATTGAGGGGAGTATTGCCAGTTCCTAACGAGAAAACCTTCTTGCCAGTAGTCCTTATGGGAATCAGGTAAATTTACTACCAATACCCTATCAGGGCTCCTGGCCTTAAGGTACAAGACACCTGAACTCGTTCGAGAAAAAGAATAACAAAAACAGACCTCGGCAAGCCCTAACCTCGTGCCGTACAACTGATTTATCCTGTGCACACCGTTCACTATTTTCCATACGTTGGGTGAACATTGTGCAGGCACAATACCAAAATAACTAAAAAAGTGCAGAAACAAACCATTAGGGGGAAAGGTGAGACCCCCCTGGGAGAGCAACAGGACGTGAATCCAATGTGCATCCTCTATGTCCCTAACGTTCCTAAGCGGCGAGGCACAACACTCAATCTCTACCCACTCAGGAATACCATAGAATTTTCTAAACTCAGTTACCGACCTATTTCCAATCTTCGCCATTGGAAAAATACAAGAAAAACTATAAATTCAAGAAAAAGGGCACGAAAGACTTACAGGACAGAAGATCAGATCAAAAGGCGAAGAAGCGACGAGAGTGGAGACCGAAAACAGAAGGTACAAAACTCAAAAGTTCTCAAAAGATAGAAGATTGCTGGAAGAACTGGAACGACGAAGAAAAAATGTGTCTTATTCCAACAAGCCTTCAAAACTAATCATAACGCACAGATAGCGAAGCGGGTGCCGCCAAAGCAACTTCACAGTTTTCAAAGAAATCAACCATCATTGCTGATCATTTAAATTCATCGGACCCATAAAGAACGGCCCAACAAATTCAGGGGCAATTGTGGGTACCCCGATTTTATCACCATAAGGCCTGGACGAGTAGCCCATCCTCAGCGGCCCAAAACCTAGGCCCATCACCTCTGGTATTCATCCATTTACTCCACGATGCCATGAAGAGAAGTTGTGGGGGTACACGATCCCATGAAACGGAGATGGCTAATAAAGAGGAACCTATCACCCCCACTACTCCAACACATACATGTATAAATTAAACCCCAAGTCCGGGGCAAAGGACAAGTTGTATTCTCTGTACTTACTCTTCAAAATATAGAGAAATAACACTGACTGAACCACCGTGGACGTAGGCACTTCTTTGCTGAACCACGTATCTTCGTTGTTATGTGATTGGCCCTTTATTTGTTTTTCTTGGTTGTCACCTCTTTCATATTTATTTGTGCTGCATAATAATTGCATCTACAGTTAATATTAAAACACTAATAGAATGTTTTCATTTTGAAACATCAGGAGTTGAATTGAGATTGGCCTCAAACTTTAAGCTTTAGTTTTTAAAATTTTCATACAATTATTATAAGAAATTAAAATGTTAGATGTGTCATTTAGAAGGGGTAAAAATATACATCACATAAAATAGTTCGGTACATTGGAAGTTTTAGCTACATCATTTGTTAAAAATAAAAAAAAAAAGCTACATCATTTGTTACTTATGGTGATACAATACAATTTAGTTAATTTATTTGGATCAATTTCTCATTAAGGTTGACGTTGCATGACTTATTTAAATCCAGGGTTAAGATTAAAACAATTAAAATTTTAAAGATCACATTGGAAATATAATTTTTTTAACCCTTAATCTTAACCCTTAATCTAAATATAATTTTTTTTTAGAAGTTTGTCCAACTTATTTCTCTATAACTTAATAAAAATAATTTGATGAAAACACAATATTGGCATCCAAGAGTTATTTCGTGTGCGTGGGAGAAAAGAAAACTCTTCACCTCACAACTAATTAACAGTTGAAAAATACTTCGTTTTCCTCACTTAAATTCTACATGTCCCTTAACTTCCTTCCTCTGCCAATAGAAGAAGTCACATTAGTCCCAATCATGACGTTGCGTGACTTATTTAAATCCAGGGTTATGATTAAAACAATTAAAACTTTAAAGATCACATTGGAAACCATGCTAAACTTGAAGATTTATTCTCTATTTAACTAAGAATATTTGTTTCCTTGGGTGAAAAAATAATAATGTTACCTTTAATTGAATTAAACCATATTTTAATTTTACTTAAAAAAGATTGTACGCAGACCCTCTAGTTCAATTGGTCTTGAAATAATTTGACCCAGATGGATCCTAAATGGGGTAAACCATATAATCAACTTTTGTTGCTATTACAAAAATACTAGAAAAAACTTTTTTTATCTTAAAGCTAATTATCATTTTAAAATTGTTGGTTTCCCTAACTTATTGCAATGGGTCTCTTAAAACGAAAGATCTTGTTTTTTTCGCTGAATAAAACGAGAACAAGCTGATTTTAAAAGTTATTTTTTCCCTTAATCTAAATATAACATAAATATCAGCAACATGTGCAAAGTAAAGAAAAATACTTTTATAAATTTTTTTTAGAAGTTTGTCCACCTTATTTCTCTATAACTTAATAAAAATAATTTGATGAAAACACAATATTGGCATCCAAGAGTTATTTCGTGTACGTGGGAGAAAAGAAAACTCTTCACCTCACAACCAATTAACAGCTGAAAAATCATTCGTTTTCCTCACTTAAATGCTACATGTCCCTTAACCTCCTTCCTCTGCCAATAGAAGAAGTCACATTAGTCCCAATCATGACGTTGCGTGACTTATATAAATCCAGGGTTAAGATTAAAGCGATTAAAACTTTAAAGTTCACATTGGAAACCATGCTAAACTTGAAGATTTATTCTCTATTTAACTACGAATATTTGTTTCCTTGGGTGAAAAAATAATAATGTTACCTTTAATTGAATTAAACCATATTTTAATTTTACTTAAAAAAGATTGTACGCAGACCCTCTAGTTCAATTGGTCTTGAAATAATTTGACCCAGATGGACCCTAAATGGGGTAAACCATATAATCAACTTTTGTTGCTATTACAAAAATACTAGAAATTTTTTTTTTATCTTAAAGCTAATTATCATTTTAAAATTGTTGGTTTCCCTAACTTATTGCAATGGGTCTCTTAAAACGAAAGATCTTGTTTTTTTTGCTGAATAAAACGAGAACAAGCTTATTTTAAAAGTTATTTTTTCCCTTAATCTAAATATAACATAAATATCAGCAACATGTGCAAAGTAAAGAAAAATACTTTTATAAATTTTTTTTAGAAGTTTGTCCACCTTATTTCTCTATAACTTAATAAAAATAGTTGGCATCCAAGAGTTATTTCGTGTGCGTGGGAGAAAAGAAAACTCTTCACCTCACAACCAATTAACAGCTGAAAAATCCTTCGTTTTCCTCACTTAAATGCTACATGTCCCTTAACCTCCTTCCTCTACCAAAATTTCCCCTATATATATCAAATAATTTCTAGGTAAAAACTCCACACCATCGCCCTCTATTTCAATCTCTCAAACATTTCTTCCACTTTGAAGCTTGTTCTCACTTTGTTTGTAGCCTTTCTCATGGGGTCCGTGGTCATTGCGCGACCCTATGGCGCAACCTCAACCCTCGCTGCTCGGCTGAAGCTTGACCAACAAGGTTCGTCTAACTGTTGGGGCTCTTTGTTTCAGTTTAAAGCATGTTCGACCGAGCACATACTATTTTTCATGAATGGAGAGACAAATGTTGGGGTGGGATGTTGCAACACAATTCAGACCATCCAACGCGATTGCTGGCCTACATTCCTCAGCTCCATCGGATTCACAGCCAAAGAAGGGAATATTCTCCGTGGCTTTTGTGATCACGTCTCAACCATGTCCAAGCCTTTGCACCCATAGTTTGATGTCAATCACAGAATAATGTTGGAGTTTTATTAATGAATAAATGAGATTGTCTTTGATCTCTACGTTTTACATATCTATGTGTGTTTTAAATTCTAAATTATGCTGCATTTTGTGGTCTTGTCGATTTATTTCAGTAAGGCTTTTGAATGTTGCAAGGTTTTTGAAAAGTTCAATTTTGTTGCATGTTGTTTGAAACTTGGTTAGAATGATGGCAATTTTTCCCCAACCATTGTTTTTTTTGGGATTTGCTTTCGAGGAAGATGATTGGCAACGCTGAGATGTGTTCGGGACTCTATATCTTCAAAGCTACTGATTATCTCGAAAGATAACCTCAAACAATAGTTTGTGGAAACAGGTTTCTGTTTATTTTTCGTTCTAATAAAGATAGTGATGTTTTGTTATGTCACTGTCGTTGATGTTTTTCAGTGTGAAATTTGTCAATTAATTCCTATCCAATTCAACCACACAAATCATCTCACTCCTTCTCCATGATATATACTTCATGATATATAGTGATGTTTGGGAACTATCTAAAATAAAGAACATGACAAGAACTAAATGGTTTGTGTCTTTTGTTGATGATCATACTATAATTTCGTGGATATTCTTGATGGAAGAAAAATCAGAAGTGGGTCAAATTTTAAAAAATCTTAATAACAGAATCAAGACCCAATTCCATGCCAAAATACAAATGCTGAAAATTTGCAATGCTGAAAATTTGCAATGCTAAACAAAATCCAGACCCAATTAAAGTCCAAAAGATATGCCCTCGGATAACATAATGTCCAATCATAATGAGTCAGATATGATTTGCCAATTGCCAAAAGGAAAGGAGTGAGATCCTGCAGAAATCATTTGATTTATAACTTCATCTCCTCTAAGAGTTTGTCATCGGGCTATTGGGCATTTGTTTCCAGTCTCACTGGTATTCGGATTCCAAATAATATCTAGAAAGGCTAAAGGAGGATTGTCTTTCCAAGTGAAATGAAATGACCCAACCCTATTTAGTCAGCCCCACATTCAAACTTGGACCCACTAGAATCCTCAGCCTCTTCCATACATGAAATTTTCTCATTTGATAAATGTGGAAATTTATTACATCTGACTTACGATTGTGAGATATTCTTGTTATTAGTTTTATTTATTTCCTATTTTAATGGGATTTGGGTAATTTGTTACCTGATCCCTATTTTCTGTTTTTATTCTCTAATTTTATGAGAGTTATTCTCTCTTAAAAATCAGTGATTACTTTTTGTTTCCAAGGATGATAGACTTTTATATAATATAGTATTATAAATTCATGTACTACAGATGGTTTGATGATAAGAAGAAAATGATTTTTTTCTCCTCATAAATTCTCCATGGTATCAAAGCACCATGTTCTGAACCTGGTCCGCTTCTCTAGCTAAGGCAAAAACCTTTGATGGTGAATTTTAGAGGTTGGCAAAATCTTCTTCTAAATAACCAATTTTCCATCAGCCATTCTTCCGGGGTTTTTTTCATGTATAAGTATGTTCTCATGGCAAGGAACGACACAGTCACATCTAGAATAAATTAGTCCAGTCCCACCGAAGTCACCTCCTCTCGAGAAGCTCCTGTTCCGAACAACAATGAAGAATCAGATAATTTTGCTCATATCATTACAGGGCACAAACAGAATGGGAGTGCCCTCGGTCATGATGTTCATATGTGGTAAAGGGAAGGATGACTACCTCACTGATGCAGAGCCTGAACCAGCAAAACATGATTCGAATTCAAAGGATGTAAGGCTGAGAATAGCGTGTTTATTTCTTAGTTAATTAATTCAATGAACAACGACATAGAGGATAATTTTATGCTTTGTGAAACATCGTAAGAAATCTGGGATGATACAAGGGAGAATTTTTCCAATACAAAAAACACAACAGAGGCATTTGAGATAGAAGGGACCCTTCGTGATTTACATCAAGGTGATATTCATGTCAATTAATATTTCATTCTCCTAACTCGCTATTGGAAATAGTTGGACATGTTTGGAACCACCAAATGGGATTGCCCAACGGATGCCATCAAATACAAGAAGATCGTTGAGAATAAATGGATGTACAATTTTTTATTGGGTCTAAATAAAAATATGGATGAAGTTCGAGGAAAAATATTGGGAATTAAACCTTTACCCAATAGCTGAGAAGTTATGTCAGAAGTGTGCCGAGAAGAGAGAAGGAAGAAAGCCATGCTGGGGTCACAAACCAGCCAACCTGTGACCGAGAGTTTAGCCCTAGCAGCTTGAGGATCACCCTTTCCTTCTAATGACAACAAGCCAAGGAAAGGGAGAACTTAGTGTGATCACTGCTGAAAATCGGGTCACGAAAAGGACACGTGATGAAAAATCCATGGAAAACCAGCCCCAAACTAATAGATAAAGCTAAGGACATCATATCAATGTAGAAGACAACCCAGTATTCGAGCACATTCAACAAAAGAAAATGGAGCTTTTTTTATGAAAAAATCAGCCAGTCCCAACATAGTTTTAATTCCTCCGAAAATATCATTGGGTCTGAATCCTTAGCTCAAACATGTAATTTTCTTACTGCCCTAAAAGTAAAGAAATAAAATTTAAGTCCGTAGATTGTTGACTCTGGATCTTCTAATCACATGACTGGTGATGCACTAATTTTTCAAAATTATAAGCCTTGTTCTAAGAATTTTACTGTTTGTATAGCTAATGGTTCTCTATCAAGGGTGGCTGGTACAGGTTTTGTTTTTATTTCTAAAGACCTAACCATTGAGTATGTCCTTTTAGTTCCAAACTTGGACTGCAATTTATTATCTATTAGCAAACTCACTCATGGAAATAATTGTTTTACTAAATTTTTCCCCAACCATTGTGTTTTTTGGGATTTGGATTCGAGGAAGATGATTGGCAATGCTGAGATGTGTTCGGGACTCTATATCTTCAAAGTTACTGATTATCTCGAAAGATAACCTCAAACAATAGTTTGTGGAAACAGGTTTCTATTTATTTTTCGTTCTAATAAAGATTGTGATGTTATGTCGTGGCACTGTCGTCGAGGCCATCCTTGTTTATTGTATCTCAAAAAACTCTTTCCATCATTATTAAATAAAAATCTTGATGTTTTTCAGTGTGAAATTTGTCAATTACTCAAGCACGGTTATAATTCTTGTCCAATTCAACCACACAAATCATCTCACCCCTTATCCATGATATATAGTGATGTTTGGGACTGGCTGATTTCAAGTCCAAAAGAGACGCCCTCGGATAACATACTGTCCAATCATAATGAGTCAGATATGATTTGCCAATTACCAAAAGGAAAGGAGTGAGATCCTGCACAAATCATTTTATTTACAACTTCATCTTCTCTAAGAGTTTGTCATCGGGTTATTGGGCATTTGTTGCCAGTCTCACTGGTATTCGCATTCCCAATAATATCCGGGAAGCCTTATAAGTACCTGAATGGAAGGAAACCATGGATGAAGAGATCCATGTTTTAGAAAAGAATGGGGCACGGAAGCTCGCTGAACTTCCAAAAGGAAAAAATCCAGTCGGGTGTACGTTGATTTTCACAGTCAAGTACAAAGCAAATGGATGTGTTGACAGGTTCAAAGCACGACTAGTTACTAAGAGATTTACTAAGTCATACGGAATCGACTACCAAGAAACTTTTTCCCTAGTTGCCTAGTTAAATACAATGCATGTTCTGTTGTCATTACTTAACTGAGATTGGTCCCTCCATTAGCTGGACGTCAAGAATGCATTTCTCAATGGTGACTTATAAGAAGTGTGAATTGAAATTCCATCTGGCATCGAACAAACATTAATAAAGTCTACAAACTCATAAAATCCTTATATGGCTTCAAGCAGTTCCCATAATCTTGGTTTGATGATTATACTAAGGTTGTAAAGAGGTTAAGTTTCTCCCAATGTCAGTCTGACTACACTCTATTTGTAAAACACTCACTTGAAGGAAAAATTACCACTATCATCGTGTATGAGGATGCCATAATCATGACAGGAGACCATGAAGAGGAAAGAGGCAACCTCAAAAGATTTCTTACCCGTGAGTTCGAAATCAAAGATGTGGTGAATCTCAAATAAATTCTTGGGATGGAAATTTCTAAATCAAAATGGGTATAGTAGTCTCCCAATGAAAGTATGTTCTAAACTTACTAAAGGAAACTGGGATGCTTGGTTGTAGACCTGCAGACACACCTATGGATTACACTACGAAATTGGGAACTGTGGAAGTGCTGCGATGGATAAAGGGAGATATGAAAGACTTGTGGGGAAAATTATCTCTCTCTCATACATAAGACCAGACATTGATTTCTCAGTCAACGTTGTTAGCCAATTCATAAACAATCCGACTAAAGAGCATATGGAAGTCGTATATCGCATCCTAAGATATATTAAAATGACTCCTGGAAATGGACTCTACTTCAAAAGAATACGAAGAGAAACATTGAGATTTTTTCAGATGAAAACTAGGCCGGCTCTATTACTGATCGAAGGTCAACCTCGGGATATTGCACGTATGTTTAGGCGATATTGGTTAATTGGCGAAGCAAGAAACAGTCCGTTGTGGCTCGGAACAGTGCAAAAGCAGAATTTAGAGATATGGAACATGGAATCTTTGAAGGAATATGGTTAAAGAGACTTCAAAACGAGATAAAAATTCCTGTAGAAGATTTTATGAAGATGTTTTGTGACAACTAAGCTTCCATAAGTATTGCTAAGAACTCGGATCATCGTGATCGGACGAATCATGTGGAAATATATCGTCATTTTTTCAAGGAAAAGATAAATGAATGGGCAATTTCAATGGTGCATACTCCAACAACACTCAGCTAACAGACATCTTGACTAAGACTTTTTCAAGAACCAGCTTTGAAGATTTTGAGATCAAAGGTGGGTATGATAAACATTTATAAGCCAACTTGAAGGGGAATGTGGAAATTTAGTCTTAATTAGGAGATTACAATTGATTTATAGTTGTGACATATGCTTGTTGTTAGTTTTATTTCTCCTATTTTAATGGAATTTGGGTAGGTTGTTACCTAATCCTTATTTTATTTTTTATTCTCTAATTTTATTAGAGTTATTCTCCTATAAAAATCAAGGATTATTCTCCTATTTTAATGGAATTTGGGTAGCCTCTGCCATAGTATTATAAATGAGTTTTTTCTCCTCCTAAATTGTTCAATAACTCAATTTTCTCCCACTTCTAAAATATTTTCCAAATTCAAACCTAAGGGAACTAACTATGATTCTCATCAAATTATCAAACTTTAAAAAATATATATTGCGATTAAACATAACCCTTAAATAATTCATGGACCAAAATACCCCATATATTACATATCTATCATACACCCTGATATGCCCATATAGACCCTCGGCCAGGTCGAGAGTGTCCTCCACCCAGACGAGGGCTCAGGTCCAGGCTGACCCCTCATCATGGCCCAGACGACCCTTCAAAGGGCCAACCCCTCATCATGGCCTGGATGACCCTATGAGGGTACGACCCCTCATCATATCCCAGACGACCCTCTGAGGGGCCGACTCCTCATCATGGCCCAGATGACCCTCCAAGGGGCCGACCCCCTCATCATGGCCTAGACGACCCTCGAAGGGGCCGACCCCTCGTCATGCCCTGGACGACCCTATGAGGGTACGACAGTATGAGGCCCAAACTAGGCTAGAATCCCTACCAGCAGGAACTTTTTCCTCAGCATCACATCATAGGCCGAGGATGACATCATCACAGCGCGTGATGTGGGAGACGCGTGGAATAGTGCGTGTGGGACTCCTATGGCACGTGAACAAGACCGTTATAACAATATCACCCACTCACGTGAGGGAATATTATGTCATCATTAATCACAGGTGGCACCTCCAGGTTTCAGCAGGGGATTGGCTAGATCATAACTGACATGCACCATTCATGCTTGGGGGGTACACTACTCCCCCAAGACCTATATATACTTGTCACCTACAACCCTGCAAAAGGATCGATAATTGTAACCCTAGCTAAAACTCTGCTTGTACACTTAGTAGAGAGAGAGAGAGTGAGTTTATGTGCATTGTAACCAAGGCCATTAGTGCCCATACTTAGTGGATCACACACTCACAGTGGATGTAGGCCTAATTGGCTGAACCACTATACATCATTGTCTTATTCCTCTTATACTCATCCCCTTCTATACACTTACACACATATACATCACTATGGATACCATTGTTATTACTGGTTGAGCTCATCATCACTTATCTGGTGGTGCTGAATCTTAGCACCATCAGTTTGGCGCCGTTTGTGGGAATGAGAAGACATCTCTTCCTTTATACAGCTTGACCTCACCGGGCATTCTGGTGGTGAACCAGTTCTCCCATTTTTGTGGAGCTGTTTCACCATTGAAAAATACCCATTAAGGTTCTCAAGCTCATCAGTCTTTTGAACATTCAGTTATCTATAGCTCAAACACATGGCACCAGAGATGCCACCGCCACCTTTGCCTCCACCGAATACTAGGGTGGGACCTAGTTCCAGTTATGCACCACCTCAGTCTGAGATGGCTGATGTGGCTGCCGCCCTAAAATTTTTAACAGCAAGTCAGCAAATTATGCAAGAGCAATTTACAGCTCTTAGCCAACACATACTAAGATCTCCAAGAGTCTCATCGGATATGATTACTCCAGCAGCGGCTCCAGGGTAGCACGAGGCCAGGGGACCACCCCAGGAACCACGCAAAGACTTGTCACCTCCACAGCGGCGGAGGGATGTTGCTGATCCCCGGTGTCTACGCCTGGGGAGGCAAGGAAACCCTTGCCCTGAAGACAGGTATGACGATCTGGAGGAGGAGGAGGCCCCCATATAGTGCTGGGAGTCGTATGAGGTCTCTAACAATACTGTCCGACCTATCCAGGAAATCAGAGGGAAGTGTTGAAGGGAAAACCCTGACAATCGCCCGAGGGGCTCTGCTTTCGATCGTCTGAGCAGGGGGCGGCCTTTGAGAGGCTGGGCCCAGTAAATAACCTGCGGGAAAAATTGTCTCGGTCGAGAAGTATTGCGAGGTCCAGGAGGGAGGAAGCAGATGGCCGACCCCACGGGGGTCGACCCTATGGACGGGAAGACGGTTAAGGAGAAGTAAACAGCCGGCATAGGCCTGCCGCAGCAGAACCCTCCATCCACCTCAAAGAGGTGGAAGGGGATAACATCGGCCAAGCCGACCCTACGAGACCCTGGATTGACTCGATCCAAAGGCTAGAGGATAAAATTGGTGACATCCTAAAGAGCCAGGACCCTCTTCAAAGAGGATACTCCATAGGCTCACCCTTTATGGCAAAGATAGTCAACTTTACAACGCCATCTAAGTTTATGCCACCTATGGTCACTCCAAGGTATGACGGGAGCACCAATATTGTCCATCATATTGAGATGTACCAATCAGCGGCAGACATGTACTCTATCTCAGATGAGATGAGATGTCGTGCCTTTTCTGGCACCCTGACTGGGGCTGCACATGTCTGGTATATGTCTCTTCCAAAGAATTCCATTGAAAGCTTCAAATAGTTAGCAGAATGGTTCATCCATAACTTTTGCTTTGGAGTGAGGCCACAAAAGAAGACCACCCACCTGTTCTATGTTAAACAAGGGAAGAATGAGAGCCTGAGAGACTACATAGCCAGATTTAACAAAGAAAAGCTGGAGGTCGAAGACTATGTGGAAAGCATTGCCATGACGGCCCTCATTGGAGGATTCCATAAGGGAAAGCTATTATGGAAGCTTGTTGAAGACCCTCCGAGGACAATGGCTGAATTGTTGTCGACAGTAGGAAAGGTGATGAACGCTAAAGAGGTGATGGCCGCAAAATACGAAGATTTAAAAGGAGGTACTAGTGGGGGTAAGTACCAGAAAAGGAACAAAGAGGGGAATAATAGGCTGGTAGATGACAAATTTATCGACTATACCCCTCTCACGATCAGCTGTAAACATATTTTGAATGAGATTAAGATCGACCGTTCCTTGAAATGGACTGAGAAGTTGAGGGCAGTTCCCCACAAGAGGAATAAAAACCTTTGGTGTGAATTTCACCAAGATCATGGCCATGTGACTGATAAGTGTTTTGCCTTGAAAGATGAAATTGAGAAAATGTTAAAAGAGGGGAAGCTAAGGAAATACGTCGACAAAGGTGCCTTCAAGAGGGGACGAGGGGATGACCCCAAAAAGAAGAGAGGTGATGTATGCCGAGAAGATCCTCCAAAGAGAAGGGACGACCTTTCAGATGATGAGGACGACCCTGACCTCCCACCGAGAGACGACCACGGCCCTGTAAAGAGACTTAATATAATATCACTCGATGTAGGGATGATCTCCGGGGGACTAGAAGGAGGAGGGTAAGAGGTCGCAGACAGGAAGGCCCATGTAGCTGAAGCCAAGGCAGTGACAAAAGTTGTACACTCAACCTCTATTGAAGCAAAGTTAGAAAAGAGAAAGAAGGTTGATATGAATACTCTGATAGTGGGGTTCTCAAGAATGGACTTCAAAGGCCTCTTAGCCCCACATGATGAACCTCTCATCATCACTACCAGGGTGCATGGATGTGATGTGACAAGGATCTTGGTATATGGGGGTAGCTCTGCAGATGTGATGTTTTAGCCGTGCTTCAAAGCCTTAGGCCTCAGCCGTGCTAGGCTCGTCCCATACCATCACCCATTGATTGGGTTCAGTGGGGAAAAGGTTCATCCTATAGGAGTATATGAGGCCGATTTCAGGATGGGGGATGAGTGGCTGAGATGTCTTACCAAGAAGGTCATCTTCTTTGTGATGGATGAACATATCTTTTCGGCCTTCAACATTATACTGGGGCGAGTAGCCCTCAAGGGGTTTGAGGCTGTGTCGTCTACGGTTCATCAGATGATTAAATGTTTTACCCCTTATGGGATAGGGGAAGTTCAGGGAGATGAGACAATAGCACGGGAATGTTACTTCAACTCTGCCAAATAAAGAGAGGCGTAAAGAAGGCAACAACCACTTATAATATTAATACCCTCGACCCCAGGGACGAGACAAAGCTGAAGAAAGGAGAATCCATAGAAGAGGTAGAATCCATCATCCTCTATGAGGATGAATCGGAAAAAATAGTCCAAGTCGGTAAAACTCTGAAGCCAGACATCAAAGAAGACCTCATCAAGCTATTAAGGAGAAGAAAGAACGTCTTTGCATGGAGTCATGCAGAGGGGATCGACCCCCAAATCATGTGCCATAAGCTCAACGTGCTAGAGAGTGCAAAGCCGGTAAAGCAGAAGAGGAGAATTTATTCTCGAGAAAAATATGAGGTGAAGAATTTGGAAGATGCTGAGTTTATCAAAGAGGTCATCTATCCCGAATGACTCTCCAACGCAGTTATACTCCCAAAATCCAATGGGAAGTGGAGAATGTGTGTGGACTTCACCGACCTCAACAAACATTATCCTAAAGAATGCTTCCCTCTCCCATGCATTGATCAGATGGTAGACGCTATCGTAGGCTATGAGCTAATGAGTTTCATGGATGCCTATTCAGGTTATAACCAGATCTTCATGAGCCCTGAAGACTCAGAAAAAACGGCTTTCATTATCGATAAGGGGACATACCTGTTATAAGGTCATGCCCTTTGGCCTAAAAAATATGGGGGCAACATATCAGCGCCTTATGAATAAAATGTTTGAGGACCAAATTGGGAAGTCCATGGAGGTCTATGTATAGGATATGTTGACTAAGAGTTTGAAGGTCGAGGATCATGTGGCTGACCTCGAAAGGACCTTTAACACGATGGAAAAGTACCAGATGAAGCTCAACCCGACCAAATGTGTCTTCGGGGTTGGAGCAGGAAAGTTCCTGGGATTCATTATCAACCAAAGAGGCATTGAGGCCAACCCTGAGAAGATAAAGGCCCTCGTAGAAATGAAGACCCCCAAGACCGTCAAAGACGTTCAGAGACTCACAGGGCGAGTGGCTTCTTTGAATAGGTTCGTGTCCAGAGCCACAAACAAGTGTTTACCATTCTTTAAAATTCTCCGAAAGGCCTTTGAATGGAGCGAAGAGTGTGATCAGGCTTTCAAGGAGCTAAAGTCATACTTAGGGTCTCCATTTCTTTTGTCACGACCAGTGCAAGGCGAACGGCTACATGTGTACCTAGCCGTCTCAGAATCAGCCATCAGCGCAGATATTGTGAAAGAAGAGGGCAAAGTACAGAAGTCTCTGTATTTCAATAGTAAGGCACTCCAGGAGGTAGAGCAAAGATACCCAAGGATGGAGAAGTTATCCTATGCCTTGATCCACGCATCAATAAAGATGAAGTCGTACTTCCAGTCCCATACAATGGTTATCCTCAATGACTCTCCTCTCAAACAGGTCTTATATAAGCTAGAAAAATTGGGGAGGTTAATGGCCTGGGCTAT
This sequence comes from Sambucus nigra, assembly GCA_949130495.1. Lineage (NCBI taxonomy): Eukaryota > Viridiplantae > Streptophyta > Magnoliopsida > Dipsacales > Adoxaceae > Sambucus > Sambucus nigra. The sequence continues at coordinate 211,595,549 of OX422214.1, read as the reverse complement.
AGAGTTAAGATAGTTTGACATTATGTACCAACCTAGGATGGACATTAAGGGACAAGCCCTAGCAGACTTCGTGGCTGAATTTACTTGGGAAGATGATAAGGTTGAGGATGAGAGCCTCGAGAAGACAGATACTCGCCAAGGCAGGATTGTTGACTCATCCGTAGAAAAGGTTGAGACAAGCACCACTAGAGAAAAAGTTATCGAAAACGAAGAGGGGAGATATCTCTTTAGATAAGGGTCCTTCATTGAGGGAAACTTCTCGGAGGAATAGGCTGTGTGGAACCTCTTCATTGACGGGTCTTCTTGTGAGAGCGGAAGTGGGGCTGGATTAATTGTATCAGCACCCGACGGCACAGACATTGAGTACGCCCTAAGGTTCAACTTTAAAGCCTCTAACAACGAATCTGAATATGAGGCCCTTATAGCAGGCCTCTCCTTAGCTAAGTCTCTTAGTGTCGGCCAGATCTTGGTCTATAGTGATTCAATACTTGTAGTGAATCAGATAATAGGAGCGTACGAGGCTAAGGATGAGAGAATGTCCAAATATTTTGAAAGGGTAAGGGCATTATTGAAGAGCTTCAGAGAAGTAACGTTGAAGAGGATACCTAGGCTTGATAATGGTCGGGCCGATCCACTTGCTAGGCTGGCCTCAGCAACTAGGACAGATATCAGGAGGACAGTCCCAGTGGAAATTTTGATTCGACCAGCGATTGAAGAGGCAGAGGGAACACTTGGCTCTTGCTTAAATGTCAATAGGTAAGCTTCGTGGATGGACCCTCTAATCAGATACATTAAAGAGGGGGAGATGCTAGAAGAACAATAAGAAAGGAAGAAGGTGAGATAAAGAGCTGTGAAATTCACTGTCATCGTAGACACCTTATACAAAAAGGGGTTCTTACTCCCCTTGCTCAGATGTGTACACCCGTTTGAGGTACCTCACATTCTGCAAGATGTGCATGAGGGGTCATGCTCAAGCCACATTGGGGGCAGATCATTAGCAAAGAGGATAATAACCCAGGGATACTGGTGGCCAACCCTGGGGAAAGATGCCACGGCATACGTGAGAAAGTGCGATAAATATCAAAGGTTTGCCACTATCCCTCACCATCCCCATCAGCCTCTTACTTCCATCATATCCCTATGGCAATTCACAGTATGGGGAATCGATCTAGTAGGGGCTTTGCCCAGGGCCGTCAATAACTATCGATACTTGATCGTAGCAATTGACTATTTTTCAAAATGGGTGGAGGCAGAGTCGATGGTAACAATCACCGAGCAGAAGACCTTGCAGTTTATCTGGAAAAACATTATATGCAGATATGGTATCCCTAACACCCTCATCTCGGATAACATGACTTAATTCAAGAATACATCTCTGGAGAAATACTGTGACAGGGTCGGTGTCAAACAATTCTTCTCATCCCCAGGCCGACCTCAGGCTAATGGGAAAACGAAAGTCACAAATAGGACAATCCTTGACGGGATCAAGAAGAAGCTCGAGGAGGCAAAAGGAAGATGGGTCGAGGAGTTGCACACTGTACTGTGGGCTTACAGGACGATGGCAAAAGCTCCTACTGGAGAAACCCCATTCATATTGGCGTATGGTTCAGAGGTCGTCATCCCCATCGAGATTGGGTTTACTGGCAGGGTCCATATGTATGACCCCCAGAGAAATATGGAAGAAAGGAGACTTGATCAAGGAACGGAGGGAAGACGCTGAGATAAGGCAAGATGCCTACCAGCAGAGGACTGCTAGGTTTTACAACCAGAGGGTGAGGCAAAGGCTAATCGCAGTGGGGGAGTTAGTCCTCAAAAAGAGTGGGCAAAAGCCTAACAAGCTCCACCCAAATTGTCATGGCCCATATAGGGTCATTAATGAAGTTGTCCCTGGGACCTATAGACTAGAAAACCTTGAAGGGGAACCCTTTCCGAATCCGTGGAATGCTGATCATCAGAAGAAATACTATCAATAATATTGTAATGTCCTATCGGACCACAGTTGTAATGAATGTGTTGCTCCAATAGAACACCTGTAATGTTAATGAGAATGTTATATTGGTCCCTCATCTTGTGTTTGCTAATTCTAGTATAATTGGGGTTAACCTTAGTGGCAACTCCCCTCGGCTATAATGAGGATCAATGGTGGGGACGACCCCCCATTCACCCTCAAGAAAGATGAGGGGGGACGATTGGTGGTAACCACCCTCGGCTATAATGAGGGTCAATGGTGGGGACGATCCTTCATTCACCCTCAAGAAAGAAGAGGGGGGACTTAATTTAAAACATCCTTTAATTGGTGGTAACCACCCTTGTCTATAATGAGGGTCAATGGTGGGGACAACCCCCCATTCATCCTCAAGAAATACGAGGGGGGACTTAATTTAAAACATTATTTAATTGGTGGTAACCACCCTTGGCTATAATGAGGGTCAATGGTGGGGACGACCCCCCATTCACCCTCAAGAAAGACGAGGAAGGACTTGAAATTTATAACATCAATAAATTGGTAGAAAACCACCCTCGGCTATATGGAGGGTCAATGGTGGGGACGACCCCCATTCACCCTCAAGAAAGACGAGAGGGGGCTTAATTTAAAACATCATTTAATTGGTGGTAACCACCCTCGGCTATAATGAGGGTTAATGGTGGGGACGACCCCCCAATTACCCTCAAGAAAGATGAGGGGTGACTTGAAATTTAAAACATCATTAAATTGGTGGGAAACCACCCTCGGCTATAATGAGGGTCAATGGTGGGGACGACCCCCCATTCACCCTCAAGAAAGACGAGGGGGACCTGAAATTTATTACATTATTAAATTGGTGGGAAACCACCCTCGGCTATAATAAGGGTCAATGGTGGGGACGACCCCCAATTCACCCTCAAGTAAGACGAGGGGTGCCTTGAAATTTAAAACCATTAAATCGGTGGGAAACCACCCTCGGCTATAATGAGGGTCAATGGTTGAGAAGACCCCCCATTAACCTTGAAAGAAGACGGGGGGTGCCTTATTGAAAGTCATTAAGTTGGTGGTAACCACCCTCGGCTATGATGAGGGTCAATGGTTAGGACGACCCCCATTCACCCTCAAGAAAGACGAGGGGGGACTTGTAAGATGGGTGAACACATAACAGCTAAGTCAAATCATACAAGAGACAATCATAGAAGACAGGAAGAGAGGAATTCCATTATAAGAGAAAATTTCATGACATAGTGATACAATATTTGTCCAAAAGGAAGTCAAATACAAAATCTTTACACGCAGAGGGTATGGGCCATATACGTCCACCCTATTGCGCAACATCAGAGGGCAAGGCTTCAAGATTAACAATAGGATTCTCTTCGACGACCAAAACAGGTCGATCTTCAGAAGTGCCAATGCCTTCGATCTATACTTGAGACTCCACGTGGGATAGAGCCTAGGCTATAAGGGGGTCTTCCATCTCCACCGCTTCAAGAGAGGGGAAGATGGATGACACTACATCAGCAAATTTAAGGACGACCCATCGACAGGCTGTCTTGATCCCCCGCTCCAGGTACTCAAGATCGAAGGCCTGAAACTCATCTGAAAGCTTGTATGCCTTCACGGCGTCAACCCCGGCCTTTTTCACTGCCTCAGCTAGATGTCCCTTGAACTAGGCATTCAGGGCTTCTTCCTTTGGCTTGAAGAGGTCATCATTTGCATTCAGACCTGCATCGTTATACCTTATAAGCTCATCCAACACCCTCGCGTGCTCAGTCCTGACACTCTCTAATGTTGCCCTAGCAGTCTCGAGTGCTGGATAGCTCTCTAGGCTTCATGAAATTTTTGTTGATTCTCGGTCCTCCATTTGGTGGCCGACATAGAGGCACAAACAGTCTGCACAAATGTAGGCACATATTAAGGGGCTGAGGGAACAGTTAGTGAAAAGTTAACTGAGTAAATGAAGTAAAAACAAGTACCTGAGCTAGAGTATGCAGACCGTAATCATACACCTTGGACGGGGGCATCTTTGATAAAAATTCATAATCAGTGACCGAGGGAGCAGAAAACATGAAAGCCTTGGACGCCCTCAGGTTGGCTATGAGGGAAGACGATTCAACCTTCAAGAGTGTCAAATTTTGAGACCAATAAGCCCCCATACTGTAAGAGGAGCCGGTCCCCTCAGACACCGCCACCCTCACCCTCGTCCGTGCGTTAGGATGAGAGCCTTCAGGAACTTCAGGCTCTTTACTTTTGCAACTATCAGCGGTCGGCTCAATGTGCGTCGGCCCCATAACCTTTGTCTTCTTTTGGGCCTGCTTAGTCTCTTTCCCCTTTTTCTTTCCCAGGCCAGACAATAAGCTTGGGTGAGTCATCTCCCAAAGTTGGTCAGAGAAATTTGAAGGACGACCTGAAAAGGAGACGATATATCAGAAAGATACAGAGACAAAGATGAAACACTTGGAAAAATTCAAAAATTAAGAAAAAAATAACTCACATAGTTCTGTCAGGGGGCCGACCCTCAGACCAACTTCTTTGAGGAAACGAGGGGTCATAAAACCTTCTAATTTAGCAAGTTCACCCTCTCTCCCTCGCTCCCTCAAGTAGTCAACAATGACCCTCTCTTCCAAGCTGAGTCCCGGGTCTGATTGCGCTTTCATTGAAGGGTTGGACCATACCCTTGGTACCCTCGGATCGTATTCAATGGGCTCACCCTCGATGGGGAATTCCAAATCCCTAGATATAAAGAAAAACCTTTTCTTCCAGTCATGATTGGAAGTCTGAGCCACGTGGAGAAGCATATTGTCACACTTCCTAGCCTCCAAATGGAAATACCCAGGCTGTTTGGATGATGAGGTGATGTTATAGCAAGCAAGGAATACATCGATCGAGGGCTCATAGATAAATAAATTCTTCCAAAGAGAGATATAGCCTAGGATAGTCCTCCACGAGTTGGGAGGAAGTTGAGAAGGTGCAACCCCAAGGGTAGACAAAATGTCGACTACAGCAGGGTGTAGAGGGAACCTAACGCCTACCCTTAGCATCTGCTCATAAACAGCAATCTTTCCCTCGTCCCCTTGGAAGACTCTCTCAAATTTAGTTGGGACCCTCATACTTATATTAGGTTATAAGCCAAAGAGATGCCTCCATAGTAAGAGATCACAGTCCTTAGCTGACGATACATAAGTCGAGGCACTTGAAGTATCAACTTGACCATCATCATCAAAAAAAGAACCTTTATTGTCGTCCTCAGCTCTCTCATCCTTGGATCCCCCAGCCTCGTCGCCTATAGGGGGACCATCTGAAAAGGCTACTTGAAATGCAAGAGGGGACAGGGCTGTTACAGGGATAGCCTTAGAAGGTGCTATGCCCTTGGCCTATCGTCTTGGGATAACACTGGACGTCCCTCTCCTACCAAAAGGACTAGCACCCGTCGGCGAGGATGCTCTCTGATCCATTTCCCCCTCATACGATTGACTCTAGGCTGGACGACAAGATGACCCACATGACTCATGGGGTTTTATTGTGGCTAAAAGAACTGGGAAGATGGGACGTACCCAATTAGGGTCGACCCCTCGTCTTCTCTCGTCCTCTTCCTCTATTCGCCTAATCTGTACGAAGAACTTCTCTCTCAGGGATGGGAATTCCTCGACTGAATCGTAAAGCCTCCTAAGCATTAAGGGGAAGGCCCTACACTCATAAGAATTTGGCTAAGCTAACTATAAACAAGATTATAGTTGACTAAGTTTGACTCTTAAATCAAACCTAAGGAAATGAAAAGCTTTTTAAGTTTGAACACTCAAGAACAGGAAGAACTCAGCTTGTCGGAGAAGACGTCGAAAAATGTAAGAAACCCCTATAAACACCACAAGGGGGCACTAAATCACCACTAAGAGACGGGGGATGAAATTTAAGTAGCCTAAAACCTAGGGCTCAACCCTATAACCCCCACAGTAAGGCAATTTCACACTGGAAAAATACAAAGCTAAGAAAAGTCGGGGCAGAAACGCCAATGCAAGAAATGAAACTAAAATTGAAGACTAAAACTGGAATCTATGGCAAAGGAAGTTACCTGAAGAGGAAGACAACGGATGAATGAAGCTTGATACAAAAAGGTTGTAGAAATGGCGATGGAGCTGTTGAGAAGCTAGAGAGAGAAAGTTAAGGCGCGAAGAAGAAGAAGAAGAAGAAGAAGAAAGGAAATGACTTCAAAAAATCATTTAATTGTCTTGCTAATGAGTGGGCCCATTAACCAAGACATGACACAGCCCATGAGGAGGGTATCATTAGGGCGTAAATCCCCAGACTGAGTGTGCAGTCGTCATATCTGGGGAGATGAATCGACAATGGACACCTGACTAAGCAACATGACATATGTCACTTATCCTTATGACCACATACTTGAAAACTCCCAAGGGAAAATTACCCCTCAACCATCTCAACAACATTGATGGCTAAGGGCTAGGGGGTGATTGATATGCCCATATATACCCTCGGCCAGGCCGAGAGTGTCCTCCACCCAGACAAGGGCTCAGGCCCAGGCTGACCTCTCATCATGGACCAAATGGCCCTCCAAGGGGCCGACCCCTCATCATGTCCTGGATGACCCTATGAGGGTATGACCCCTCATCATGTCCCAGATGACTCTCCAAGGGGCTGACTCCTCATCATGTCCCAGATGACCCTCCCAGGGGTTGACCCCTCATCATGGCCCAAACGACCCTCCAAGGGGTCGACCCCCTCATCATGTCCCAGACGATCCTCCAAGGGGACGACCCCTCGTCATGCCCTGGACGACCCTATGAGGGTAGGACAGTACGAGGCCCAGACTAGGCCAGGATCGCTACCAGCAGGATCTTTGCCCTCGGCATCACATCATAGGCCGAGGATGACATCGTCATAATGCGTGATCTGGGAGACACGTGGAATAGTGTGCATAGGACTCCTATAGAACGTGGACAAGACCGTTATAACACTATCACCCCTCACATAAGGGAATATTATGTCATCATTAATAGTAGGTGGCACCTCCAGGTGTCAGAAGGGGATTGGCTAGATCATAACTCGCATGCACCATGCATGCTTGGAGGGTACACTACTCCCCCCAAGACCTATATATACTTGTCACCTACAATCCTGTAAAAGGATCGATAATTGCAATCCTAGCTAAAACTCTGCTTGTGCACACAGTAGAGAGAGAGAGAGAGAGAGAGAGAGAGAGAGAGAGAGAGAGAGAGAGAGAGAGAGAGAGTTTATGTGCATTGTATCCAAGGCCATTAGTGCCCATACTTAGTGGATCACACACTCATAGTGGATGTAGGCCTAATTGGCTGAACCACTATACATCATTGTCTTATTCCTCTTATACTCATCCCCTTCTATACACTTACACACATATACATCTCTATGGCTGCCATTGTTATTACTGTTTGAGCTCATCATCACTTATTTGGTGATGCTAAATCTTAGCATCATCACCCCCCAACATATCTCAATCGTTCCCATCAACATCAGAGAACTGTTAGGGCTAAATTTGATTGCAGCGACTAGGTTTTTGAAGGATGGAGAAAGACGAAGTGGCGACGAATGTTGATGAAAAGTCAATACTTGTTTTCATTGATGAATAGGATGAATTGGCCATGAGGTGAGGCGACAATTTTGACGATGAATTCTGAGGAAATTGATGGGTTCAACTAAATGTACTGGAATTGGGAAGAAATTTGAGAATAAAAAAAGGGACATATACCGAATAGTCCCTCGAACTTTTTTTAATACACGTTTAGTCCAAACCTTTTTATTCTGTATCAAAAAGTCCTTCACCATGCCAAAAAGGCTTTAACATGCCACTGGCGCGGACCTTTAAAGATAACAGAATAAAGGATTTTTTGGTACAAAATAAAAGATTTGAACTAAGTGTGTATTAAAAAATATTTGAGGGACTTTTTCGTATTTGATCCATACAAAAAAATTACAAAATTGAAAAAAATCTCAAATTAGTAGTTTGTGGTTGAATGTTTATTTTTATATTCATATTTATATATTTTGACTTAGGATTTGTAATTTGGGGAAGAGGGTGCGTGTTTGGTAGCTAGGTTGGATTTTAAAGTCATTTGTGTTTTGGTCAGACATGTTCTTGAGGATTATATATCATTAGACATTATGAGTTTTCTAATGTGGTTATTTGCATATTAAAAAATTTGAAGTTAATTTAAATGAAATGGAAGACTAGGTGAAAGTCGAATATCTCTATAACATTCAAAAATGCTATACAAGTATTTAAGATCAAGTATAGGCCACGTGTCACTGTTTTAATATCCCTTCTTATATAACTTTTTCTTTCCTCTCTATCTTTATTAAGAATATCAATCAGCTAAACCCGCCCACTTCTTTCAGCCTTATGTGCCTCTTTTTGTACATATTCTTTCATTCCTTTATGACTAAAGTACCGTTATAAAGCTTCCTCCACATTGTCATCTCTCAAACTCACATATTGTGAAAACCATCAAAAGCCATATTCATTCACCACTAAACCCACCAAATACATACACAATCCGGATCATCTCACCGACTAGATAATACATAACATAAGCTCTGATAATTTGGTTCCATAAAATGACTTCTTATTTTTTGTAGTGTGGGATTGTGTTGAATACTCGGTCAGTGACTTTTAGTTGGTTGCATTTGAGGTAAAAAATGGTGAGTTTCTCCAATACATTGGCAGTGATATAATTATTAATTATTACGATGTGTTGATTGTAATACCCTGTATTTCTGTGAATTTGAAATGTATTCAATTCGGAAATTATTTAGGAGAAATACATTTTAATTAAATTATACGAGTGACGTAATTTAATGTGATTAAATAATAAATGTAATTATTAAATATTAATCGATAAATGGATACTGATTAATATTATGAAATGAAATTTACTAAGTGTGATTAGTAAATAATTGATGATTATTGATTTACGTCACAGCGAGTGATATGGGTGTATTTGATTTTATATCAACCGGGAGTCGCATGTAGAATAAATTAGGATTGAGATAGGAAATATATTTGGAGTGACTCGGACGATGATTTTGAGGTCATGGATGGTTCCGAAAGGGTCGAAATAATTGAAATAGTATACCGGGGGGTATAGTTTGGGTTCCGGGTCAATTTTAAACCAAATCAGCACCTATTAAGGACATTGTAGTCATGTGGCAAAAGGAGATTTAGAGACCTACGAAATTTACAACTCTCTATCAGATGTCGAGAGGCATAAGCTAGGGTTATAAACAAAACAAAAAACTAATGGATGCCATTAAAGAAGGAGGAAAGACCATTCTCAAAGCTTAAGGAGGTGTTCTTGAAGAATTGGACCTTGTTCTTGCATCCAAACCATCTAAGGAGTGAAGATTGGAAGAGAAGAACAACAATCCATCATCACCACCACAAACTCATATCACACCTGTTAAGGCAAGTGTCTATTTCAAATCGGTATGAAGTTATAATGCCCATGCACTGCACCAAAAACAACAATTTGGCACACCTTGATATTAAAAATTTGGCACACTTAAAAACTGTGCCAAATTCTAGCACGATTTAGTGATAATTTGGTACACTTTAAAACAGTGCCAAATTTTGGCACTGTTTAAAAGTGTGCCAAAATTGAGCACACTTAATAATAGCCTAAATAAAATACTAAACTTACTTTTGGCCTCCCTCTCCTTCCTCTCTCTCATTTTCACAAGTCCCGCTCTCTACTCACACAGGTCGGCCCCCTCTCTCTCTCGCTCTCATTTTCATATGATTCTTTGGATTTTTACATACTCCTATTAACACGATTCTCTGATTTTTCTTTAGATCACAATATTTTTTTTCTACACTATTAAACATCATATCAGATCGGGAGTTAAATAGATCGTTGGCCGGAGATTTAGACAGACTGATTTACCTCTTTTGAATGGACTAACATCAAACGTTCATACCAGTTCTTGAAGATTTGTTCTTATTCGCTAATACCAATTCTTGAGAACAATTTTTTTGCACTGATTGGTTCGGCATACACACGGAATTGATCTCGTATAAAACTTGTTGCTACGATCTTGTTAAGCGGAGGCAACTGGATGCTCGGTAAGGAAGTGTATGTTTGCTTTTGTAGTTTAGTATGAATTTTTATTTTTAAAATTTATTGGATCTGTGAATTGAATTGTTTAGATGATAAGTGTGTGCGTTCGTGTGTGTTGTGATTAAAAATGCGTGTGTGTGTGTATGTTAGACTTATGATTATGAAATTTAGGGAAAACGTGTGTGTGACTTGTGATTACAGATTTTAGGGATGAACATGTGTGTATGTGTGTGTGGGTGTGTGTGTGTGTGTGTGTCAGTTGTGATTATGTGTGTGTGAGAGTGAGTCTTTTATCACAAAAGTTAAGCATTTGTTTGCCTAGTGCGCTTTTCACTTGTGATTCCAATGTTAAGAGGAAATATTTAAGCATCGGAAACATTTGTTATGCATAGGGACAACATATAGCTTGTGATTAAAAATTTGAGGCAAAGTGTGTGCTTGAATTAGGGATAAGCAGTTATCGTGCATGTACTTGGGCATGTGCGTGATTACAAAATGTGAAAAAGTGTGCGTGTTTATGTGTGTGAGGCCATTTGTGATGATAAAATGTAGGGATAAATATTTGTCGTGCATGAGCATGTATGATCTTGTGTATAAAACAAGATCACGACATTTTTTTTCTGGCTCAATCTTCAATCTAGTAAATTTATACCAGTTCTTGAAGTTTTTCTTCTACTTTAAAAATATATGTTGTTGATATATATATATATACTTATTCAGCTTGTTGATTTGATATATACTAGTTAAAATATGATTTTGGTACCATTATCATGCAGTTCTAATATTGTTTTTTGCTCAGATCTTATATGGAACAGTCTGTTTTGATCTTGTAGTTTCTTTTGATCCCATTCCCTCTTGTTAATTTACTGATTGAACTGAACCAGATATATCACAAACATTTCCACTCTCATTATCTCTTAGTAATCACAATCGGTGCGTGTTCTGCCCAATTCTTCAGCTAAACCCTAAGTACTCTTTTATACCTTAAACCTATGTTTAATACGTCTCTCTCTCTCTCTCTCTCTCTCTCTATATATATATATATATATATATATATATATATATATATATATATATATACACACATTTTGAGTTATCTGCTTTAATTTATGTTGTTTATGTGTAAAATCTTCATTTAAATGTGTGAATGTGTATAGATATATACATATATGGTTTTAATCTCTATGCATGTGTGTGTATGTATGACAATCTTTGTGCAAAATTTACCCTCTTTTATGGCTTATTAACTCGAGTTTAATGTATATATATATATATGTACATTTTGAGTTATCTTCTTTAGCACTTTATATCGTATTCTTTAACATTTTATTGACAACCTGCACACAATGATTGGTATTCAACACTTTATATTGTCTTCTTCACATTATTTCCTGTAATTTTCCTTGGAGTATTTGATCAGGACTTATCCGCACAACTTTGTCTCAAGGTTGATTTCGAGAATAACTCTCCCCCTTCTCATTTCCAAATCAATAAAAGTGTTCACCATAACATTAAAAGTAAATGCTTTGTGTAGTGTTGGTTGTTAGCTGCCACCCTGTGCTATATATATATATATATATATATATACGTGTTACTATTATTTTAGTATTACTTTAATATTTACTATATATGTGATTGTCGGAAGTTAGTACTCCATCCAAAAGGAAGAAAGAATAAAAATGGTAGAGAACACATTTCTGTCTACTTGGCTATGGCGGAGGTAAACTCACTCCCACTCGGTTGGGAGGTTTATGATATTTTTAGTTTGTTACTACTTGATCAGAACAAAACCAACTACTTGACACTTGAAGGTATTATCTTCATAACTAGTATTTTATACTTATATTGAGGACTAGATATATTGCACTTATGTCTCGAATTAATCTCCAACTCTTATAAGTATTCACCTTTTACCACATTCAGAACAAAAAAATAGCAAGCGTATTTAACGGTTTTGGTATCACCAAAACTAAGGAATGGTTTTGTACTAAGATAAACCATTTTCAGAAATCAATAGGATAGTTAAACTATTAATCTATTACCATTTGATTCTACTTTGGCTTAGGAAAAGGTAGGTACGAAAGTTTATGCAGGAAATTATTAATCTATCTTATATTATTCTGATTAATTATTTGAAGGTCAAATTTTATGTAGGAAAGTTTTAAATTTACCCTCAAGGTTTACATAGCTCTATTATTGACATTCAATTGACCGTGTAGTCACAGGTCACCTAGTTTGAGAATATGACGATACTTTGAAAATATCTAGATTAGGTTTAAAAACAAGTCGTTTGAGGATGAAAACTCAAACCATCGCCCAAACGGTCTTGTAAGAGGCACGAAGACCTCGCACGGGACCAATGTAACTCGTAGGAGTGGTCACGTAGTCTCGGGTCTCCCAGTTTGAGAATATATCAATAATTTGAAAATATGTAGATTAGGCTTAAAAATAAGTCATTAAATGGTGAAAAGCCAAACCAACCCGTAAGAGGCACGAACACCTCACACGGGACTAACGTAACTTGTAGGACTGACCGCGTAGTCGCGGGTCTCCCGATTTGAGAATATAATGATAATTTGAACATATTGAGATTAAGATTAAAAACAAGTCGTTAAATAGTAAAAAGCCAAACCAACCCCCAAACGGCCCCATAAGAGGTACGAACACCTCGCACTGGACCGATGTAACTTGTAGGAACTAACCGCATAATCACGGATCTCCCGGCTTGAGAATAAGATGATAATTTGAAAATATCTAGATTAGGCTTAAAAACAAGTCGTTTGAGGGTGAAAACCAAAACCAACCCCTAAACGGCCCCGTAAGAGGCACGAGAACCTCGCACGGGACCAATGTAACTTGTAGAAACTGAAAGCGTAGTCACGGGTCTCCCGATTTGAGAATATAACGATAATTTGAAAATATATAGATTAGGCTTAAAAACAAACCGTTTGAGGGTGAAAACCCAAACCAGCCCCACAAACGGCCCCATAAGAGGCACGGACACCTCGTACGTGACCAATGTAGCTTGTAGAAACTAAACGTGTAGTCATGGGTCTCCCGTTTTGAGAATATGACGATAATTTTTAAAAATATCTAGATTAGTCTTGAAAATAAGACATTTAAGGATGAAAACCCAAACGACCCCATAAAAAGAACGAACACCTCTCACTGGACCAATGTAACTTGTAAGAACTGACTGCGTAGTCGTGGGTCTCCCAGTTTGAGAATATGACGATAATTTAAAAATATATTAATTAGGCTTTAAAACAAGCCATTAAAGGGTGAAACTCAAACCAGCCCCCAAACGGTCACGTAAGAGGTATGAACAACTCGCACGGGATCAATGTAACTTGTAGGAATTGACCGCATAGTCGTGGATCTCCTGGTTTGAGAATAGACGATAATTTGAAAATATCTAGATTAGTCTTAAAAACAAGCCTTTTGAAGGTGAAATCCTAAACCATCCCCCAAACGGTCCTGTAAAAGGCACGAACACCTCGCAAGGGACCAATGTAACTTGTAGGAACTGATCGCGTAGTCGTGGGTCTCACGATTGGAGAATATGACGATAATTTAAAAATATCTAGATTATGCTTAAAAACAAGTCGTTTGAGAGTGAAAACCTAAACCGACCTCCAAACGGCCCTGTAAGAGGCACAAACACCTCGTACGGGAGCAATGTAACTTGTAGGAATTGACCGCCCATTCATGGGTCTCCCAGTTTGAGAATATAATGATAATATAAAAATATCTAGATTAGGTTTAAAAACAAGTCGTTTGAGGGTGAAAACCCAAACTAGTCCCCAAACGACCCCGTAAGAGGCACGAACACCTCGCACGGGACCAATGTAACTCGTAGGAACGGACCGCGTAGTCGCGGGTCTCCCAGTTTGAGAATATGATAATAATTTGAAAATATCTAGATTAGGCTTAAAAACAAGACGTTAAAGGGTGAAAAACCAAACCAGCCCCCACACGGTCCTATAAGAGGCACGAACACCTCACACGGGACAAATGTAACTTGTAGGAACTCACCGCGTAGTTGTGGGTCTCCCAGTTTGAGAATATGATGATAATTTGACAATATTGAGATTAGGATTAAAAACAAGTCGTTAAATGGTGAAAAGCCTAACCAACCCCCAAACGGCCCCGTAAGAGGCACGAACACCTCGCACAGGACCATTGTAACTAGTAGGAACTGACCGCGTAGTCGTGGGTCTCCGGATTTGAGAATATAATGATAATTTGAAAATATCTAGATTAGGCTTAAAAATAAGTCGTCAAAGGGTGAAAACCCAAACCAGCCCCCAAACGGTCCCATAAGAGATTGGAACACCTCGCACGAGACCAATGTAACTTGTACGAATTGGCCGCGTAGTCGCGGGTCTCCCGATTTGAGAATATGACAATAATTTAAAAATATCTAGATTAGGCTTAAAAACAAGTCGTCAAAGGGTGAAGACGCAAACTAGCCCCCAAATGGTCCCTTGAGGGGCACGAACACCTCGCACGAGACCAATGTAACTTGTAAGAACTAACCACATAGTCGGGGGTCTCCCGATTTGAGAATATGAAGATAATTTGAAAATATCTAGAGTAGGCTTAAAAATATGTCGTTTAAGGGTGAAAACCCAAACGGCCCCTAAGAGGCACGAACAACTCGCACGGGACCAATGTAACTTGTAAGAACTAACCGCCTAGTCGCGGGTCTCCCAGTTTGAGAATATGATGATAATTTGAAAATACCTCGAGTAGGCTTAAAAACAAGTCGTTTGAGGGTAAAAACCCAAACCATCTCCCAAACGGCCCGGTAAGAGGCAAGAACACCTCTCACGGGACCAATGTAACTTGTAGGAACTTGTTGCATAATCCTAAATCTCTCGATTTGAGAATATGATGACAATTTAATAATATCTAGATTAGGCTTAAAAACAAGCCGTTAAAGTGTGAAAACCCAAATCAGCCCCCAAACGGCCCCGTAAGAGGGACGAACACCTCGCACGGGAGGAACTGACCGCGTAGTCGCGGGTCTCCCTATTTGAGAATATGACGATAGTTTGAAAATATCTAGATTAGGCTTAAAAACTAGTTGTTTGAGGGTGAAAACTCAAACGGCCCCGTGAGTGGCACGAACACCTCGTACGGGACCAATGTAACTTGTAGGAATTAATCGCGTAGTCACGGGTCTCCCGGTTTGAGAGTATGAGGCTAATTTGAAAATATCTAGATTAGGCTTAAAAATAAGCCATTTGAGGGTAAAAAATCGAACCAGCCCTTAAACGGTCCCATAAGAGGCACGAACACCTCGCACGGGATCAATGTCACTTGTAGGAACTGAATGCGTAGTCACAAGAATTTCGATTGGTGAATAGAATAATAATTTTAATTTGTATATGCAAATTTTCAGCTTGAATAATTTTTTTTAAATTACTCGGTTAGTAATATCATCTCCTTTTGTATCTTATTTTTTTGCCGGATAATATTTTGTCATTAGATTTTATCCGCGTCGAACACATGAAGTCAATGGTCAACAACAAGGGGATTATTTACTTAATGTCGGTAATATTCAGGATTCTATTTTTTTGTGTTATGGCCATCTAGGATTTTGTAGTTTCATTGTTAGCTTTTATGGTCGTGCGGGTTTTTATAATTTTATTGTTGTAATTTATGGTCGTGCGTGCTTTATATTACGCATGTATTATATTAGCAGGTTTTAGAATGTCCAGAAAATAAAGGAAATTCTGCCCAATTTTTTTTATTTGTGAACTATTATTACTTGTAATATTTTCAAGTTTGTATATACATTAGTTTATTAACAACTTTCAAGATTCGCAATTTGTGAATTTTCTTGTTTTAAAATAATTAATTTTTTTATCCTAAAAATTTGGCACAGTTCAAAATCGTGCCAAAACTGGATCAATTTTTGGCACGATTTTTAACTGTACCAAAAGAGAATCAAAAGTACTCAATCTGGTACAGTTATAAAGTGTGCCAAAAGTGTGCCTATAGCAAGGAAGACTTAGATACTGAATTCGTAAAAGGGTAACTAGCTCCCTTAGAATAAAGAATTGATTTAGGGCGAAAAGTTGCGCGTAGTTAGCACGCCAGTCATTGTTTTCTGTTCACCACCTTAATATAAAAACATAAACTTATGACTACACTAAAAAAGTGAGTATAGCAACCAAGTCTGGGTATCGAAAATCCACAGAGACGAGTTGACAGAATATTAATTGATTTAATACTTCTAAAATAAACGGTGTAAAAGGGTAATCCTAACAAAAAGTAAAAGATAATAAAGAGAAAATATTATTCTAGGCGAGTGTTTTTAAACTATCATTAACAAAGAGAATAAAATCATAGGTTGCGCTGGATATCCCTCGCCTCAAGTTAATTGGTATAAATGGTTACATGAGCTCACGAGTTATTAAGATTGTGTCTCGTTTGGGCATTTAATTAAATCAAGAGCTATCATACCCCTAAATTCGCATAAAAGTATAATAAGATTTTGGCGTCAACAAATACCCCAAAAATTACGCACGCAAGGTCGTAAATATGGAGCATACATAATATACCCCGTTAAATCTCCTAGGCGTAATAACTAGGACAACTCAATCGAAATAAACACGTTAAACTCCATCACCATAGCAAACCAACCAAACAACCATAGGTGAGTTCAATCCAACACAACCAAGATTGAACTAGTCATTAAACATGGTAAACAACATAAATTAAACTAACTAATTAATTAAGCAACAAAAATTAGATTAACACTACAAATTAAAATAGGCTTGAAATAATAAATAAATCATGAAAAACTGGATTACAATGCTTAAAGTAAAGAAGGAAGACAATGAATAGTAATAAGAAAACTTACATTAACGGTGGAACAAAACCAAGAAGAAAAATGGAGGAGGGTGATCTACACAACAAAACCCCCAAATATTACTTTAATCTGAACCTAAACTAAGAGAGAGAGAGAGAGAGAGAGAGAGAGAGAGAGAGACTAGAGATATTATGTCGTCCCAACAAAATAAGCCAAATGGGTTATTTAAACTAAGTGGGAAAAGAGAACTAAACGAAAAAGGAAAAGAAAAGAAATGGGGATAAGTTCTCTTTTTAAGGAACAAAAGAAAAATAAAAATAAAATAGAAAAGGGAACAGGGGAGAGCAGTAGAAAAACACACTCCCAATTGCAGGGGATCGGTCGACTGCGGCTTGGGTCAGTCGACCGCGTGAACATGGGAAGGGCACACTACCAAGGCTCAAAGGAAAAATGGGATTTACCAGTCGACCGATCCTGATGCAATTCGCACACCACTTCTCAAAATCGAGATCTGCCATGGCCTTGTGATTTGGATCAGCTACAAATATTCCGGGACCAATAATTGTGTATAAGACGAGACCCAAATGATTCTTGGCAGCCAAAATCGAAACCTCCAATAATGGACCAAAGTCCATAAATGGAGATGGTAAAACACCCACCATTGATGACCTTCCATGGTGTAAAGTCAAGACCCATTTCGTGAATTTGACCAAAGGCCAATGACCCATATGCGTGTGTGGTCAGAAATCATGATCCAATTTCGGATCCAAGTGTTCAATTTCAGTGTGGCCAAAACTCGAGCCAAAATCGAAAATCTCCATTTGCAGAATGAAGTTTACAGCAAAAGTGAAAGAGAAAAGGACATGGAGGAAATTAAACAAATTCTTAATATATTAATAGAATATTAAATTAAATAACTTATAATTCTTCTCCGATTAAAGATCCGTGTTTTCTTCGTTCGAACTTTGATTCGAGCACCGTTTGCAGTCACGTGAAGCTTGACTCGAGAGCTACAACTTCTATGAATTCTTGGAGGGGAAATTCCAAAGTTTGAATTACCAAAATGCCCCTGAACGTGCGAACTTTGACAAAACTTTACCAAAATGCATCCAAACTCCACACAGCACTTTATTATTTATAATCACTCAATAATACCTTAAATAATATGTTAGCACATAAAACGGAGGATGTCTGATTAACATGCATAAATATAGACAATAAAGTACCCAAGGGGGCTAAAATGCATAAGTTCGAGGGTAATTAAATCCATGATTCGATACGAATCATACCCCCTAACTTGGACATTGGTAGTCCCTAGTAATGAAATTCAACAGAAGAAGAAAAATAAGAAAATCACAAAGCCAAAGACATATACAAAATTGATAAAAGGGATAAGGCCACTTTCGCGGGCGAACGATTGCATTTAGTGTATGCAATAAGCCGTTAAACCCCTAGGTTATCCTAGTGGACGGATGTCGTCTCGTGAGAATTTTCAGGGATGAAACCCAAAAACATTATATGGTTTCGTCAAAATAATGCCCAATCACATGCGACACACCCAACAATAGCGAAAAAGATTGCATACACATTATTAACAAAGTGAACTAATTCACACAACAGTATGTAATATTAACATTATAAAATGAACTTCATTGAATTGAAATCTTAAAATGTGGGAGCGGAGCGATCACATGAAAAGTATGATTTGGCAAAAACTTAAATAAATCGGATAATAAACATTAAAGCATGCATGTAAGTCAATGCTCACCGAGCATTACACTCAACAAATGAAATCACTATGAATGAGGAGGTAATACATGGGACATGTAGGCATAAGGAGTAAATATAAATGGAAAATAGGCCGCGCACATGTCACAAATGAAGAACGCTATATAGAAAATAAAAACTTATAATCTCAATAAAAAAAAATACCGCTCATTAAAGGAGGCAAAATTTATTTTCACAAATTATCAAAACTATTTCAATTTCTAAATTAAATTCACCCTAGGACTTTATAGGGTTGTAATGTAGGTTTGGGGTTAATGGTATGAAGTGAAAGAATGTATGTACAGATTCAAAGTGTTTGGAGATGAAAACTCGGGATATTGGAAAATTGCAGGCAATTTCAAAATTGGAAAATGATTTCCATACAAGCATTAAATATGACTATCGTGAGAGTAATCAAAGTTTATTGAACACTATACACAACATATACAAACTTCTCTTTCTTTTCTTTTCTTCTTTTGTAAGGACATAATTGTATAAATGTCCGGGGTAGAATCTAGGAATTTTTTGTTTTCTCCTAGATCACAGTTTGTATATCTGATACCGCTACATTCAGCACGTCAACACGATCAACCTCGATGGCCTTTATCTGAATTCAATGCATCCATTATCGTCACGTTCATCATGCTACTTGCGAAGTGCTGCTCAGCTCAATCCCACTACTCCACTACACTTTATCGATAAAATGGTTTATTGGATCTTTAATATTTGCATAAATATTTGGGATATTTTTTTGAAAATTATTTTTGAAGTCTGGATTAATTTTTTATCAAAAGAAGAATTTTTTTTAAGTGTAGAAGCGAAGTCCCTTGAACGACGAGCTCGCTCAAATGACTTTGAATGTCATTCGCTCGAGATAGGCATGGCGCGCGATCTCGTTCGAACAACTTATGTCCTTAATTCGAGCGACTTGGCTATCTCGTTAGAACGAGCCACCGCCTCGATTTTCGTATAAATACCTGATCTCCCTCTACACGATTTTCAAGTCTTTCTACAATCTCAAAATTCTACAAAAACAGTCCAAAATAAGACTTCATCTTTTTAAGGTTTTCAAAACCTTTTTGATTCACAAAACCATTCCCATATATGTGTGTGAATCTTTAAACCATCAAGAGGATCATTTACTCATCTGGAGTAATTTGTGAGGAAGTCGTTCTCTTCTTTATTATTACCCTACTGAAAAGGGATAGTTCCAACTGACGACATCAGAACCGACACCCGAGGGTATTTCTGTGTCACATATTTTCATTGTAATCCATGTAAGACGCTTTCTTACAAAATTATAGTGAAAATAAAAGGTTTTGCCCCTTTGGGGGATTTTTCCTCATTTGTGTGTGTTTGAATGTTCTTGCTGGATTTTATCATCATCAATCACACCTAGATGCATGTTTAAGACTTAATTGATAAAAAACTGAGTTTAATTAAATAACTTCCTTATTTGAACGCAAGCGCACTCTTCTCAAATTGGTATCAGAGCCAGTTACACAATTTTACCATGTAATTTTCCGCAAAATTTTTCTAAGATATCAAGTTTCTAAAAAATTAATTTTTGAAAATGAGTGTGTTCATATTGGAGAAGTTATATAATAAAATGTCAGTTTTTGACGGGACAAACTATGCATACTGGAAAGCCCGCATGAGATCTGAATTAAAATCCATTGATGAACGTGTCTGGATTTTGGTTGAAAGAAGGTGGACACCTCCCTCCGTCACTCTTGAAAATGTGACCAATTTAAAACCTGTTACTACATGGACTGAAGAAGAATTTAAATGGTCCTCTTTTAATTCTAAGGGTTTAAGTGCTATTTATGGGTCTCTCACACCTGATGAGTTCAAACGCATAATGACGTGCACCACGTCAAAAGAGGCATGGGACGTTTTGCAACTTACCCATGAACGAACTAATGCTGTGAAAGAGTCTAAACTACAAAATTTAACAACTCAATTTGAAATAATCACCATGCTTGAATCTGAGTGTTTTGATGAATTTTATGCTAAACTATCTGATATTGTTAACACTAGCTTTAATCTTGGTGAACACATTCCTAATGCTAGAGTTGTTAAAAAGATTCTTAGATCATTGCCTAAGTGTTTTACCCCAAAGTCACTGTGTTAAATTCTATGGGTAATTTAAATAAGCTTAAATTGGAGGAACTTGTAGGAGACTTGCAAACGTATGAAATTGATATGTTTTCTAAATCTGTCAAGTGTAAAGATAAGGGAATTACACTTAATGCCCAGGAGAGAAAGAGTGAGGATTCGTCAAGAAAGAGAGGAGAGTCATCTAGAAAAAGAGAGACAGATAGGTCAGATTCTGAGTGTGATTTTGACTTAGATGATTTGGCCCTATTTGCTAAAATTTTCAAGAGAATTCTCAAATTCAAGAAAAGTGGTAATTTTAAAGATAAAAAGAAGTTTGAGAAAAGTAAGTTTGAAAAGAAAAATGAAAAAGATTTTAAAGATCCTCATAAAAAGGAAAGTGAGAAATGCTTTGAGTGCGATGGTAGGGGTCATAGAGCTTTTGAGTGTGCTACCAGGTTGAACAAAGAAAAGGTCAAAGCTGTACTTAATGCTACTCTTAGTGACGACAGTGAGGTCGAGTCGATGGACTCTGGAGATGAGTCACCGCATGAGTGTAACTTCATCGCATTCATAGATAGTCATGTGAGTACTTCTAGTGCTCCACACGATGATGAGGATTCTAATTCACAGGGACACCTCGACAGTGAGATCGATGTGGGTGAGGGGGAGGATGACACAAGTGAGAGGGAGAGTGATATTCAATGCGCCTACGTCGAGCTTTATTCTAAGTCATTTAAAACTAAAAATCATAATAAAGCGTTAGTCCTTAGGATCACCTCTTTAGAGGAAGATTTAACAAAAGTGAGAGAAACAGAGTCCTCCACCTGCACTACCTTAAGAGAGAGAGAGAGTTTGTCTGTGTTGAGAAAGAGAGTTTGTTTAAAGAGAGAGAGAGTTATTTTGAGAAAGAGAGAGTGGACTTGACTAGACAAGTGGCTAGTCTTACGAGTGAGCTCCATTCCTTTGTGGAGACTCAGAAGAAACTTAAATCCCTTGTTGCCCAGCTTACTCATGATCTGGACAGAGCACGGGAAGTCAAGGTTCAAATTGAGGACAGATCTGAGAAGATGGGAAAGATGCTCCTCGGCCCCGCTTTAGGTTTTGGTGATAGGCAAGGAATAGGTTATGATGGAGCTTCCACGTCCCAAATTGCACCTGGACCAGTTCCTGAGTTTACAACGACTCCTTATGGCCATCATTAAAAACCTCGACGGAGAGTTCGACCAAGAAAAGCAAACTAAGGTCCGCCTTTGACTGTGTTCTTTTGTACATATTACAAAAGAAAAGGCCATCTCAGGGAGTTTTGCTATAGTATGGGTCAGACATGACGTACTACTGCTCCACCACAGCATATTGATGATTTTACCAGTCTGAGAGAGTGAGTTGAGTTTTTAGCTGCCACATCACAGAGTTTGATGGAGGAACTCTGACGGATGTCTTTGCCGTCAGTGAATACTTCTCACATTTTGGTTAAAACCAACGATAACAAAGGTAAACAAAAGTTCACCACTTCTTGGGTACCTAAGAAAGATAAAAAGTCTTTTGTTGTTCATGTCGCTCTCAAAGCACATAATACCTCACAGTGGTATTTTGATAGTGGCTGCTCCAGACATATGATAGGTGATGCCTCATTTTTACTTCTCTTGAGGATTATCAGGATGGTAGAGTCACCTTTAGAGACGGGAGAAAGTCTAGAATTGTAGGACGTGGTACTGTAGAGTTACCAGGATTTCCTAAGCTAGAGAATGTTTTGTACGTCAAAGGGTTGAAAGCGAACCTTCTCAGCATTAGCCAGCTGTGTGACGCTGACTTTACCGTAAAGTTTGATCGGGACGCATGTAATGTCTATAATCAAGCCGGTAAACTTTTAGTGCAAGGGGTGAGGACAAAGGATAATTTCTATGGGACTGAGCCCAAGTCCTCACTTGTCTGTAATAGCGCCACAATCACTCCTATAGATCTGTGGCACCAATGTCTAGATCACGTGAACATTAGAGATTTAACTTATTTAGCTAAAAAAAGACCTAGTATGTGGCTTATCATCACTTGGAAAGCCAACTTCGACAGTTTTTGGACCTTGTCAGTTGGGAAAACAAATTCGTAGCCCCCATAGGAAGTTGCATTCCATTACCACCTCTCGTGTACTTGAGCTTCTTCACATGGATCTTATGGGTCCTACTCGTACTGACAGTCTGGGTGGTAAGAGGTATATCCTCGTGATGGTGGATGATTTCTCCAGATACTCGATTGTTGGTTTTCTAAGGGAGAAATCTGATGCTGTGGAGTTTTTAACGACCAAGTGTCGTGTCCTGCAAAATCAACACGGAGTCACTATTAACAGGATACGTAGTGACAACGACACTGGATTTAAGGAAGAAAAGGTAGATCTTTACTTTGATAGCATTGGGATCAAACATGAGTTTTCAGCTGTGAAGTCTCCTCAGCAAAATGGGATTGTTGAGATGAAGAATAGGACGATCCAAGAAATGGCTAGATCTATGCTTCTAGATCGTAAGGTTTCTAGGACATTTTGGGCAGAGGCAGTGTCTACTGCATGCCACACGGTGAATAGGGTTTACCTGCGTCCACACACTCTTAAGACGCCATATGAATTGTGGACAGGCAAGAAACCCAACCTTGCATATTTTCGTGTTTTTAGGAGTAAATGCTACATCCTACGGGATAGATACCTATTAGGAAAGTTTGACTCCCGAAGCGACGAGGGAATACTGTTAGGATATTCATTAAATAGTAGAGTGTATCGGGTTTTTAACCTGAAGAGATCTAAGGTTATGGAGTCAATAAACGTCACCGTGCAAGATGACGAACCTTCGGCGTTTATTGATTCTAGCCTTCAGTGTGAGGATGAGGATGTTTCTGGCAATGATTTACTTGTACCTCACCCACACTCGGTGGACCCTACTCCCGTGTTAGGGGACACACCTTCTTGGGTTCGCAAGAGTAATGACCCTTCTGCCATTGTTGGTGATCCCACTCTAGGGGTCAAGACTCGCGCTCAACTCGAGAATGTTGTTAGCCATTTTTGCTACACGTGCAAAGTCGATCCTAAGAATCACAAAGAATCACTCAAGGATAAATACTGGATATCTGCTATGCAGGATGAGTTGCTTCAGTTTAAAAAGAATAATGTCTGGGAGCTTGTCCCCCGACCTAGTGAGACTAATGTGATAGGTACAAGATGGATTTTTAAGAATAAAATGGATGAAAATGGTACCATAATCCGAAATAAGGCTAGGTTGGTCGCTCAAGGCTATACACAGATAGAAGGTATAGACTTTGGGGAGACATTTGCCCCTGTTGCGAGGCTTGAGTCCGTCCGCTTACTACTCGCCATCGCATGCCATCTGCGCTTTAAGTTATATCAGATGGATGTCAAGAGTGCCTTCCTGAATGGCATTCTACAGGAGGAGGTTTATGTGGAACAACCAAAAGGGTTTAAAGACCCTAAGCACCCGGAGCATATCTATTATCTGAGTAAATCCTTGTATGGTTTGAATTAAGCACCTCATGCTTGGTACAAAAGGCTTACTTCCTATCTCTTAGCCCGTGGCTTCAAGAGAGGGGGAGTTGATATGACATTGTTCGTCAGGAGAGATAACGGTGCTATTTTAGTTGCCCAGGTCTATGTGAATGACGTAGTCTTTGGATCCACATGCTCCCAACATGCTCATCACTTTGAGGAGGAGATGAAAAGTGAGTTTGATATGAGCATGGTTGGTGAGCTTACTTTCTTCCTTGGTCTCCAGGTTCGTCAGTTAGAGGATGGGATGTTCATCTCCCAATCTAAGTAAGCTAGAGACTTAGTGAAGAAATTTGGGTTAGACTCCGCTAAGCATGAACTACACCTATGAGTACCACTACCAAGCTTAGTAAGGACACTTCAGGCAAAGATGTAGAGCAAACCTTGTATCGGAGTATGATAGGTAGTCTTCTCTACTTGACTGCCAGTCATCCGGACATCGCCTTTAGTGTTGTACTCCGTGGGCGATATCAGGCATCCCCAAAAGAGTCACACTTACTCGCTCTAAAACGTATTATCAAATACGTGAGTGGGACTCTCTCATATGGTATTTGGTATTCCTTTGATACTAATGACCATTTATCTACCTATTCAGATGCCAACTGAGTCGGGGATGTAGATGGTTGTAGGAGCACTTCTGGTGGGTGTTTCTATTTTGGTTCTGCTTTTTTCTCCTTGTTGAGAAGGATGTAAAACTCCATCTCTTTATCCACTGCGGAGGCTGAGTACATCGCCATCGAAGTTGTTTAACGCAACTCTTATGGATGAAGCAGATGCTGGAGGATTATGGAATTTCACAAGACACCATGACCATCTCCTATGATAACACGAGCGCGATACACATATCCCGTAATCCAGTCTAGCATTCGCGCACAAAGCACATCAGGATACACGAGCACTTTATACTTCAGTTAGTTGAGGAGAATGTCGTATCCCTGAGTTTCTTTCCTACCGACCATCAGTTAGCTGATATATTCACAAAACCTTTAGATGCCCTTAGATTTGAGAGTCTAAGGAAGTCTTTGTGGATTTGCACAATTGACTGAGGGGTTGGTCTGTGTCTAGGATAGGATGATTTTTTTCATGTTCATATCATATGCTTCCTATTGCTAGTTTGTGTTATATGTATTATTTCTTTGTTGAACATATATTTATTTATTTTTTATAAAAAAAATCAAAAAGATTTTCGCTTTACAAATTTTTTAAAAAAAATCTAAAAAGATTTTTGTATTTTATTTGCACCTTTTATGGATGAGCATTGAAGATAACCGAGTCACAATTTCATTCCATTTATCCATGTGACTGTTTGATAGAGATTTGAGACGCTATATCATTTCATTCATATGCTTTACATTGTTTGGAGTCTTGGAGATGTAATTAGTGATATATTCCTACATGTTTGACTCTTATCTCCTTTATTTCACACATGCACGGCTTTATTGCATTATTGTACTTGTCTATCACATATTGGCTTGAGTGTTGCCATCTCAATTTTGTCTATACAACTAACCATATGCGATAAAACTTGATAAGATTGGAATGCATGTAAAAACCGTTTTGGTGAGACTATCTGTTTATTTGAAAATGGGGAAAGGTTGCGAAAGGTTCTCTTAGCCTTTACGATTATAAGCCACCATTAAAAAGGACCTAAAAATTGAGTAATTTTATTATCCGGGGTCCAAAGAGGTTAAAAGAGCCCGAAAAAAATTAAAGGCAATAAAAAGTAATATATGCCAAATATGGGCCATTAGGTTTCACCATCAATTCTCCAAAGTTTGAGAATTTAGAATGCCTTTATTCAAAATATGTATCTGAGGGAGTTTGGTTGGAGAATATAAACGGATTTTCACTTCCCTGAAAGTCCTGAAAAATAATGAAATAGTGTTGGACGTTATTGGTGTGAAAATCACTTTGAGCTTTGATTTGTTGATTTGATTGAGTCAATGTCTCATATCACCACCTTTTTACACCAAAGAAAGAGTTTGAGTTCATTCGTTAGGAGTATCTGATATTCATCATGCACATATGTCATGTTTGTATGCATTGATTTTCCTATCGAATTTGGTCACACCCCTACTTGGTTGTTTTTGTGTTCTTTTATGGTGTGATTCTTTGTTGTATATTATGTGTAAAAATTTTGAAAAATAAAAAAATAGCAGTTTATTCCTGTGTGTCATTCTCCATGTGCATTATTTTATGCTTCTTATATATGTCTATTTGGGGACATCATAAAAAGGGGGAGAAAAATTATGGGGGAGAATTGTTTTGGTGTTTGGTTGATTTATTAATGATTTGCTTAAGCTTAATTGATCATCAATTTTTGCATATCATTATATTTCAAATTGTTATTTTTCACGGGTATTTGCTTTATCTCATGTGTGTAGGTACAACATTTCTCATTATTTTATTACACACCCTGATGAGAAAAGCTTTGGAAGTTTCTGAAGATCTGAAGATTTGGAAGACATGTCATTTAGTATCCTCAGTTTGAGGGTTTAATGGGGATATTATCTTAAATGTCATTTCATTGCATAATTCGGATTTTTTATGTATGTACCGGCATAAACATTAGCGGAGAATTGAAAGGACATAATTGTATAAATGTCCAGGGTAGAATCTAGGAATTTACAGTTTTCTCCTACATCACAGTTTGTATGTCTAATACCGCTACATTCTGCACGTCAACACGATCAACCTCGACGGCCTTTATCCGAATTCAATGCATCCATTATCTTCACGTGCATCATGCTACATGCAACGTGCTGCTCAGCTCATTCCCACTACTCCACTACACTTTATCGGTAAAATGGTTTATTGGAGCTTTAATATTTGCATAAATATTTGGAAAAAAAAATTGAAAATTATTTTTGAAGTCTGGATTAATTTTTTATCAAAAGCAAAAAAAATTTAAATGTATAAGCGAAGTGCCTTGAATGACAAGCTCGCTCAAATGACTTTGAATGTTGTTCGCGCGAGATAGGCATGTCGCGCGATCTCATTCGAACGACCTCTGGCCTTCGTTCGAGCGACATGGCTATCTCGTTTGGACGAGCCACCGCCTCGATTTTTGTATAAATACCTGATCTCCTTCTACACGATTTTCAAGCCTTTCTCAATCTCAAAATTCTGGGAAAACAATCGAGAATAAGACTTCATCTTTTTAAGGTTTTCTAAACCTTTTTTTATTCACAAAACCATTCCAATATATGTGTATGAATCTTTAAACCTTCAAGAGGATCATTTACTCATTTGGAGTAATTTGTGAGGAAGCCATTCTCTTCTTCATTGCTGCCCTACTAGAAAGGGATAGTTCCAGCCGATGACATCAGAACCGACACCCGATGGTATTTCGGTGTCACATATTTTCATTGTAATTCGTGTAACCCGTTTTCTTACAAAATTATAGTGAAAATAAAAGGTTTTGCCCCTTTGGGGGATTTTTCCTCATTTGTGTGTGTTTGAATGTTCTTGCTTGATTTTATCATCATCAATCACACCTAGATGCATGTTTAGGGCTTAATTGATAAAAACTGAGTTTAACTAAATAACTTCCTTATTTGAACGCAAGCGCACTCTTCTCATATTTTTCTCATTTTTTTCTTTTGTTTTCTTTTGTTTTCTTCTTTCTCTTTTTCCTCTCTTTTTCACTTCTTTCTTTTCTTTACTTATCTCACTCTCGCATGGCTAACTTGCAACCACAAAATGCTAACATCATTTAATCCCAAGTAACATTCCAAATAAAGGTATGTAAGGTGATATATATGGTATAAAACTCCAATTTGGAGTTGGTTATGGGATTTTGGGGTTATGAAATGAAAATGCTATATTTAGGCTCAAAGGGGTTAATGAGGGAAAACATATAAAGTGAGGTCAAGGTCAATATGGGTGATATAATAAAGATGTCCTACGATCATCTCTTAAAGTTTACAAAATTCTCGAGTCAAAACAACCTTTGAAAACTATGCTCAAGTAATACATTTCAAGAATTTACTCAATTAATGAACGATCAAATGAAAGAATAGAGAGATTACCGAAGAATTCAATGTTTTCAAAGAGGAAGGAATAGTTTATACACTCATAAACGACGAAAGGTACAAAGCTTACTTGATGTAAGTATATACAATGAAACAAAAGATTATCGGGTTATAAAAATCTGATACCAAATCAATAGAACAAGAAAAGTGCATGTGTTCATAGGATAACGTTTAATTAATGAAGTTATTCAAAATATCAATGATTGATGACTAAAGTCTAATAACTTCTAAATCGCGAACATGCATCATTGAGTTGTTTATTGGAACGGGCAATTATTAAAATTTATCGTCATAAATAAAGGCAAAATGCCCAAAAAGAAGAAAAAAAGAAAGAAAATCTTTTTGAAAATTTTCAATTTTCACAAGAAAATCATGCTTGGAAATACAAAATAATCAAATCAAAGAAACTACCAATGAATGGTTAAAATATCCCATACCCCCAACTTAAAACCTGACATTGTCCTAAATGTAAATTAAGAACTAAGTTAAAAAGAGGAAAATATCGATATTACCCAAAATGGAGCGATCTGGAGAAAGTACAAGTCCAATAATTCTACAAAGCATGTTAGTACCAGGAATAATAAAAGAAAGAAATAAACTTTAACTAATTACACTAGACTATAAGTAAAAAGTAAAATAAGAAAATAAAACAAAACTAACTATTTACAACCTACCGTTTTAACTTCTACCTAAATATACAATAGAAGTTGAAATTTTTGAGGGTACACCCAAAAAATGATTTGACTTTGGAGGATAACCGGTGTACCCTCACTTAAAAGCATGCCTCCCGAAAATAGGAATTTCGTTTGAACAACGAAAGACATGTGCAAGGTGGAAGAAATGAACCATCCCCAATTAACATTTTTGGAGGGAGCATGGTAGATTTGGATAAAACGGGTGACAAATACACATGGGGACCAAGAAAAATATAATTATCTTCCAAATATTTTGAAGTTGGAATGGGAGGTGGCGCACATGAGGGTAAAGATGCCTTCATGGAAGGCGACTCGAGAGAGTACTCCTCATCAGTGAAAAGGTTTGAAACTATAAAGTTTGGAACCGATTCATCGAGTACTAGCATTGGTGTGACAAAATAGAATAAAGATGGGGAGTAAACAAATTCAATCTCAGGAGATGAGTTGTCATCGCTTAAAGATTGAATTTTAAAGGAGAAAGGATTATTTTCAATGAAACTTTCTTCTTTGGGGGGCAAAGAAGAAATCATTTCAATGCAAATGTATACTATATCCATTTCATCCTCACTTTCATTCTCTACTATACTATGGGCCAAGTTAAGAATGGTTTGTTCCAAACTAGGCACAAAGTCCTCATTTAGTTCAAAACATTCCTCGACTTCAAAGGTCTCGAAAGAAAAATCGTCATCGGATTCAAATAATAAATCCAACTCATCCTCCCAACAACGTTTTCTTCCCGATAACGATTTTAAAGTTTTTCATTTTCAAGCATACGCAAGCCCTCGCCGAAAGTAATAGGCCGAGGAGTGGATTCTTAATAATGAAAAGTTAGGAAATTATCCTTGGAACAACTATCAAAATCTTTATTATAAGAATTTTGAAAGATATTTCAATTTGTTTCAAATTTCTTATCATAAGGATCTTAAGGCCCAACATCAGAATAATTATTCCAAAAATTTCCATAACCCATACTTTGACTTTCGTAATACTCACCCAAAGACATTTTAGGATTTGCAATTTTTTGGAACTCTAAGTATTTAACAAAATTCATAGGGGTAGGGGGATTTTCAGAATTATGACTACGATTACCGAAATAATTGGAAAAAGACATGCTTACCCCAACAATAGTTCAAGATAGAAAATTCCACAAAATAATATGCGGGGGGGGGGGGGGGGGGGAATTCGAGCATTTCTTGGCCCTCAAATGTTGAAGCCCTGCAAAAATAGTTAACAAAAATTAAAAATAGAGAAAAAAAATACTACGAAATACTAAATCAAATAAATTCTAAAACAACAAGTCCCCGACAATGGTGCCATTTTGATTGAGGGCGAAAAGTAGTGGTGTTGATGGAACTTGCGCACCACTTCTAAAAATCGAGATCTTCCATGGCCCTGTGATTTGGATCAGCTATGAAAATTTCGAGACCAACGATTGTGTATAAGCCGAGACCCAAATAATTCTTGGAAGCCAAAATAGAGACCTCCAATAATGGACCAAAGTCCATAAATAGAGATGGTAAAACACCCATCATTGATGACCTTCCATGGTGTAAAGTCAAGACCCATTTCGTGAAATTGACCAAAAGACAACGACCCATATGCGTGTGTGGTCAAAAATCATGCTCCAATTTCTTATCCAAGTCCTCACTTTGAGTGTGGCCAAAACTCGAGCCAAAATCAAAAATCGCCATTTGCTGAATGAAGTTTGCTGCAAAAGTGAAAGAGAAAAGGATATGGAGGGAATTAAACAAATTGTTAATATATTAATCGAATATTAAATAAAATAACTTATAATTCTTCTCCGATTAAAGATCTGTGTTTTCTTCGTTTGAACTCCGATTCGAGCACCGTTTGCAGCCACGTGAAGCTTGACCCAAGAGTTACAACTTTCGTGGATGCTTCTGACAAAAATTCTTAATTGTGAAATTATTGAAATGCCCCTGAACGTGCGAACTTGGACGAAACTTTATCGGAACGCATCCAAACTCCACACATAGCACTTTAATACCTATAAACACTCAATAATACCTCAAATAACATGTTAGCATATACAAAGGAGGTTGTATGATTAACGAGCATAATTAAAGACATTAAAGTACCCAAGTGGGCTAAAATGCATAAGTTCAAGGTAATTAAATACATGATTCGATACGAATAAAGAACAATACTCTATTAAATGCGGTAATGAGAATAATCGTAAAATGAAAGTACGGTGAGTAGTCAAGTGATATATACTATGTACGAAGGTTGATGATTAGGTTGTGTGTCTACCTACTTATTATATATATGTAGATTGTGGTTGTACCTATATGATTGATTATTATGGTTAGCATACATACGCTGCTTGCTATCACGGAGGTTCTCGCACAGTGGGTGATCCCACCTTACCGATTCATGGGAGGCTAGGATTTGTGTTGCAGGATATAGAAGTTTGGGCGAATCACTATCTGATGTGTATTAGTGAGATTGGCAGCTCATTTGGGTACGTTAGGTATGTGTGTAGACCAGAGACTTAGAACTATATTTGCCTCCATTGTTTATGATTTGATTTCGGGTTCGAGGTAGTATTCCGAACCAATGGTCTTAATCTAGTGAGTGATATATGACGTTGATAGAAGAATATGCCTTTTACTAATGGTGTTCATTATACGAGACGCCGTAGTGGTATATATTAGTTTGTAAAATATATACATATGCGAATATACTACTTGTGCGTGAAAGTATACGTGGTATCCTAAAAGTAAATTAAGTAGAAAAACTTAATTAATTGCGAAAGTGAAAATATGTAGGAAGGTTAGTTCCCTTATGTTCGTGATGGTCATTCGAGAGACACTATTACTATATATATATATATATATATATATATATATATATATATATATATATATATATATATATATATATATATATATATATATATATATATATGCGTGTGTGTGTGTGTATGAATATTTTACTTATGTGTGACAGTAGAAAGTTAGATAGTGTATATATAAAAGAATGAATTAAGTTGTGAAACTAAATTAATTGAATAAAAGAGAAGATAAATGAAATGATAATTTCAATGCTTAACATACGAGAAACATTACTTTGATTAGCGTACAATATGAGTGTTATGGAGACTTGTAGATGTTAATAGTCCAGGTTGATACTTATGTCTAGTTAGCTTGGGTAGTACAGTTGGGTGGGTAAAGTAGAGAACATTAGGCGTGCACAATCATTGAGGGGTGAGGATACTCAAGAGAGTGTACGTAACATGTGTAATCAATAACCGATTTTGAATTGTGATAAACTCTTGCGAAATATTTTCAAAATGTTTTGAGTACTAAATACTTCTATAAAAATATTTTTAAAACCCTTTAGGTGTCCAGCCACAGGGACGCCATACTTGATATTCTACTTCATGGATATGCAGTTGCGTCACAGGTGGATGATTACAGGAGGAGAGGAGAGGCAAAAGACATAGAGTATTCTACAAACGGTGATTGCGATAGAAGTCACCATGATTATTATTCAAATAAGTGATGATAAGATAATCAAGCAGGGATAGTAATTCTCGAAACACCATCGTAGAAAATAGTTACACAACTTCAGACTCACCCATCGTTGTAGGCAAAGGGAGAGTTGGGGGGACTCCTTCAAAGAGTCACCTATAAGATTTAGGGAAAGAAAAGAAGTGTGATGAACCGATGGATAGAATTAATCTAAAGAAAAAAGTTCAAGGTGGAGTGCAACGACGCCTATGACTAAATTTAGGGCTAAATTCTTACTTATGGGAGTAGCATAGAGGTGATAGGAGTGAGTCTCCCATACGAGGAAGTGGATATAGGATTGATTGAATAACTTGGGATATGGGATTGTAAGGTCTTACATCTGATGTTTTGACGGCGATACAATTGGAGTTTTGATATTCATCACAAGGGAGGTAGAAAAAGACCGGTCTTAAGAGAGATGATGACTTGCTTAGCAAACTTCATAATCGGCGAAGGGGGTACGAAGAATGATGAAAAGGGTTGGTGAGATGATAATGGACTCGTGTGTAGATACACAAACATGGATGTGAAGTCCGAATAGGATGACTAGTGCTAATGTTACTAAGGTCATACATTTATATATTTACATCAGTGATTCCCGAAGTAGGGATCCAAGTGAGTAAGGTAGATTAAACAATGATTATGAAGCACTATATAAGGGTATATGATTAAGGGTGAAAAGTAGTGTCGCGTCAAATGTCGATCGTTGTTTTCTGTTCACCGCCTTAATACAAAAACCTAAATTACGACTGCACTTGCGATACAAGTATAGCGGTAAGTCGGGTATCGAAAATCCACAAAGACAAGTTGCTAGAATTGATAGGATTTAATACTACTAAAATAAAAGTGTAAAAGGTGATAGCTTGGAAATAAAGAAAACGGAAAAATTAAGAAGTTAAGTCTAAACTTGAATTAATAAAATGAGATTCGGGATCGTGTCACCACCATGGTCTAAACAACTTATAATTAGAATTTCGGTTCGAAAATATTTAATCGAGCATTTTCAATTAACTATAAACATCACACAGTAAGGAATTTAACCCAAAGTTGCGAGATTACACATTTAACAGAAAATGGTCACACGCATCGTAAATTCGGATTACTGCTATAAACACTAACGTTGCATGACAAAGAAAGTTAAACGCATAATAATCCGACTTTAATACGTGAGGTTTTAATTAAATACAATTTTACACAAAACCTAATTTTCGGAGCTCAACGCCCATCAATGGCGGACACACGACCCAAACTCTATGTAACTACTCACTACACATGATTAATCTAATTAAATAACTAATTAATAAACAAAACAAGAAATAAATAAACTAAATTAATTTATCTAGGCAAGAAAGTAAAGAACAACAAAGAAATTAAGCTAAAACAACTAAGAACAAAGCTTGAAGATAATGAATAGTAATATTAACTTACAAATTGGGCAAAACACCCATGGAAATGAGGAGAGGCAAGCTCCAAAAAATCCCCAAAGTTCTCTAACCTAAAATGAAAAATATCCCCAGAGAAAAGCCCCAAACATTCTATTAATACCCCAAAATAAACCCCAAACAAAACCAAGCCAAAAAACCCAAAATAAGTCAATTTTCGTCCATATCTGATGGGACCGGTCGACCACTATTTTGGGACCATTAGACCGTGATTTTGGAATTTTTCTTGGGCTGGAGACAACCTATTTTTCCTCTTTGAACCAATTTTGATGCGTTGCACAGAAACAGCCATAACTCCCTCATACGGAATCGAAATGAGGCGTGGTCGGAATATACACGAAGCTAATTAAATTCTCTACATGATTCTGTTTTGAAACCCTCCAAATTATGAAGTATGAAATTACCAAAATTCCCTTGAAGTAGAAGAAAATACCGAAACCTTCCAAAAATGGGCATAACTTCCACATACGGAGACCGAATGACGCACGGTCAGTGGCCACGGAAAGATAATTTGATGATCTACATGTTGGTAACTTCATTCCATAAAAAATAGTGAGTTTGATAAGACCAAATTTCCCTTGAAGTAGCATTCGACGACGAAACTTCTCCGAAATGCAACCGAACCTCACTTTTAGCGTTCCAATACCTACAAAAGCACAAATAACCCCTGTAAAGCATGTATATATTCAAATCCAAGGTTTTCTGGTTAATGAGCATAATTATAGGCATTTAGTATTATAAAAGTGCTAGAATGCATAAAGATAATGGGCAAAAATATGCAATATTCGATACGAATCACACCCCCTAACTTAAACATTGCTAGTCCCTAGTGATGAAATAAACAAAACTAGTCCACATAAGGAAATACAAAACACATATATGCATCGAAATATATTTACCACTTTCGTAGGGAACACGATTGCATTTAGCATATGCAATAAGCCGTTAGACCCCTAGGTTATCCTAGTGGACGAGTGTCATCTCGTGAGGGTTTTCAAGGATGATACCCACAAACATCATATGGTTTCCTCAAATTATGCCCAAACCAACATGCGACAAGCCCAATAAAAGAGAAAAAGATTTCATATTCATTATTAGCAAAGTGAATGAATTCACACAAAAGTCTTAATCATTAACATTATAGAATGCACCTCATAGAATTGAAACCTTAAAATGTGGGAGGGGAGCGAGCACATGCAAAGTGTGATTTGGCAAAAAATTATATAAATCGTATAAACATTAAAGCAAGCATATATTCAATCCTTACGGGTATTACACTCATCAAATGAAATTCATTTGAAACAGGGAGGTAAAACACGGAACATGCGGGCTAAAGAGTAAATGTAAATGGAAACTAGGCCGTGCACATGTCACAAAAGAAGAACGCTATATATAAACTGAAAAATGTAATCTCAATGAAAGGATACCATACACTAAAAGAGGTGAAATGCATTTTCACGGATTATCACAACTATTATGACTTTTAAATTACATCA
Organism: Sambucus nigra; assembly: GCA_949130495.1. NCBI lineage: Eukaryota > Viridiplantae > Streptophyta > Magnoliopsida > Dipsacales > Adoxaceae > Sambucus > Sambucus nigra. The sequence goes on along the minus strand of OX422214.1, from coordinate 211,560,044 downwards.
ACCTAAGATCACATATGACTTGTATAGGGTTATAATGTAGATATGGCTAAGGTGTGAAATGAAGGAATGTATGTACGGATTCAAAGTGTTCGGAATGAAAACTCGGGATAATGGGAAGATGCGAGAAATATTAAATTTGGAAAATAAGTTCCAAAAAGGCATTAGATATATCATCGGGGAGAGTAATCAAAGCTTATTGAACTATATACAACATTTACAACTTTCTTTTTCTTTTTCTTTTCTTCTTTTTCTCATTTTCTCCTTTATTTTCTTTTGCTTTTTTCTTTCTCTTTTTCTTCACTTTCTCACATATTTCTTTACTTTACTTTTCAAACTCTCATATGCCGAAATTGCAACTGACATCATAACATCATCAGTCAATCCCAAGTAACATTCCAAACAAAGGTATGGAAAGTGTATGTATTCTCTAAAACTCCAATTAAGAGTTGGTTATGGGATGTTGGGTTATGAAACGAAAAGCTATATTTAGGCTCAAAGGGGTTAACGAGGGTAAACATATAAGGGCGAGGTCAAGGCAAATATGGGTGATATAACAAAGATGGCCTATGATCATTTCCAAAAGTTTACGCAATTATTGAATCAAAACAATATATGAAAATCATGATCAAGTAACACATTTGAAGTATGAACTCAATTAATGAACGATCAAATGAAAGAATAGTGAGATTACCGACGAATTCAACGTTTTCAAAGAGGAAAGAATAGTGTATACACTCACAAACGATGAAAGGTACAAAGCTTACTCGGTGTAAGTATATACAATGCAAAAAAATATTACCGAGTTATAAAAATCTTAAACCAAATCAGTATAGCAAGAATGGTGCATGTGCTCATGGGATTAAAGTTTAATTCATGAAGTTATTCACAATATCAATAATCGAGACTAAAGTCTAATAACTTCTAAAATCGAGAACATGCATCATTGGGTTGTCAATTGTATCGGCCAATTATTGAAATTTATCATCGGAAACAAAGGCAAAAAGCCCAAAAAAGGAGAAAAAAGAATGAAAATATTTTTGAAATTTTTGAATTTTTCTAAGAAAAGCATACTTATAAACTAACATGTGAGCAAAAACATGGACACCACCAATGAATGGATTGAATATCCCACACCCCCTAACTTAAAACTTGACATTGTCCTCAATGTAAATTAAGAACCAAGTCAAAGAGAGGAAAATAGTGATATTACCCAAAATTGGAGTGATCCCCATAAGAACAAGTCCAAAGAATCTACAAAATAAGTTAGTACCGAGCATAGCAAAAATAAATAACAAAAAGTTAACTAATTACACTAAACTAAATTAAAAAGGAAAGAAAAAATAAAAAGAAAGAAAGCTAACTATATACAACCTACTATTTAGGCTTCACACTAACTGTACACTAGAAGTCTAAATAGTTGAGGGTCCACCCAAAATAAAATTTGACTTTGGAGGATCAATGGTGTACCCTCACATACAAGCATGCCTTCTAAAAAATATGAATTTCGTTTGAACAACGGAAGGCATGTGTAAGACGGAAGAAAGGAACCATCGCCAATTAAAAGTTTTGGAGGGACGATGGGGGGTTTGGATTGAACGGGTGACAAAAACAAGTGGGGGCCGAGAAAATTCGAATATCCTCCCAATAATTTTGAAGTTGGAATAGGTGGCAGGGCACAGAAAGGCAAAGATGCGATCGTGGAGGGCGACTCGAGCAAGTACTCCTCATCGGCGATAGGGTTTAAAATATTAAAGTTTGAAACCGAATCATCGGGTACTTGTTCTGGTGGGATAATAGAGAATGAAAATGGGGATGAAAGAAATTCAAACTCATGCGATGAATCATCATCGCATGAAGTTTGAGTTTCGAATGAAATGATATCATTTTCAATGAAATGTTCTTCTTTGGGGACCAAAGAAGAAATCATTTCATTGCCAATAGATGTTACGTTAATTCAAATGTAACAACTTAAAACAATTCAATTTAACTATTGTCACTATATGTCTAGGGTAAGGTTTTCTCTGAGGAGGTGAGTAGGCCACACGATATACGAATTGACACACCCAGCAATATACATCGTGCCGCATTATTCGTGAAACCACAAGGGGGAGTTATCCTTACCAAGTATCACATGCGTGACGAGCACCTTGGACTTGATGTCTTGAAGAGAACGTCCATGAACTGGCATACCCTGGACAGTATTTGTGTCCCTCAATCCCCACCTTATCCGCTGGCCATCAAATATGTCCGGTAAAAACACGCTCGACCAACCAAGTGTCGACATCGGTCGGTCAAAAGGAGCTAAATAGGGGAGTGGATCATCAAAGTTCGTACGTGTCAGCGATGAAGCAGCGAGGTCCACATCCTCGTTTTCCTGCACCTACTCCTCCACCACCTTCTCCTTCCCTTTCTCATTACAGTTTTCTCCCAATGAACGCTTTATGAATGAGAACCTATCTTGGACCGTCGCCTCAAAATGGGACAGCTTCACGTCATGCAAGTCCACCATTCGAGCCAACCCAGTGTCGCTCATCTCCAATCCGATGATCCTAGATTTGTCCACCCGCGAACTCACCCCCTTGTCCTCCCCTTTGCGATCAGTGCCAAGCACTTGGATGAGTGTGAGTGTGGACAAAGATGCCTTGTCGGCATCAGACTACGACTCATGCACTTCCTTAAGCTTTTCCTGAAACGACAAAAAACACATGATTAGTAAAATAAGTAAATAAAAAAATTATAACGTAATTAACAGAAAGTAAACTATCAGATTACTTACAATCGTATACGTGAAGCTTGGGGAGACCTCCTTATCCTTCCACTTCTTCGTCCGAATAGCCACATAAATATCGAACCTATGTGTCCTACCCCCAGGGCCACTCCCTGTCCCCTGAAAGAAAATAAAGCAAAATTAGTATCGGCCCCGCAAAGTAAAATAATGCAAAATAATATATTTTTGTAGTTATAGAAAAATTAAATCTTATAATCATCCTATGCTCCACCTCGGCATAAGACGTCCAGCCGGAGTAGTGCACGTCCGTCTTTTTTGCCCGATTTTCCCTCCCCGATTGGTGAGATGCCAATTGTCTCTCCCCGGTCTCATTGTCAATGAACTTTTTCCATTGTGCCATTGAGATCGTCTCCTTCGACGGGACAGAGTCACGCATTCGGATAACGGACTCTCGGGTCTTCCCAAAGTACCGGTTCGCAATTCTTAAGATTTTTGATATCCTAATTATGTTATGTGGAATCATGGATTACGATGATCGACAAGGACAGATAATTATGCATTGACAAAAGTTCTTTTCGGCTTTGATGTGCTATGTTATATGCATAATCCTTAATAAACGTTGGGAGTGGAGAGATGTCATCGGATTGTAAGGCATCGATTTAACAAAGAATTATTGAACGAGTGGGGAAAGGACTTTGGCCTGAGAGTTATTACAAAATAGGTCTAGTGGAGCTAGGTAATGTTGCAAAAGAAGCACTGAGAAAACTTTTGCACCACTAGTTGATGAGTGGGGAAATATAGGGATGAAATAAATAGTGATTTATTAAGTAATCGGGTATACCATTATGATATAGCCATGCCAAGGATGCGGGGGCTGAGTTTTAGGTAATATGCTGCGTATGTGATGCTTGTAACATTTATATGCACATGTTATAGGGTGTTTGGGCACCCAGGTTAAGGATTTTAAATCATCCGGTGCAAAGGAATGTGAAGATATGTGTGTTGAATGTTTGCATGTGGGACAGTTAGAATAATAAGTGGATAAGAAGGATGGACTGAAATTCATTTGATAAAGGGGACAGTTCGAATATGTGTATAGTAAGGAGGACTATCAAAACTAGGGCAGTTGAAAGACAGTGAGCAGAGTCTCACTTATTCAAATGCTTAGAGTGGTCTATGCATAATTAAGATCTTGAGTGCAACATAGTGGAGTTGGATCTAAATACACCATTTAGTGAAGGAAAAAGGGTTGATCCGAAGTTATCAACCAGGATTGTAAATTTGATGGTCCCAGTGACGGGATTGATAAACATGAGTGATAAAAATTAACATTTGGGATATCCAACTTTCAATTGGAAGAAAATAAATGAAATGGAACCAGGTGTTGTCCAAGATTGTTGTGAATTAGGATGAAACCCTTCAGTTCCACCTCTGATAGAACATGTCAGGAGGCAATTGGAACAGAGTTGCATATCGTTCTAGACGTGTCAACTAAAAGTCGATGGGTAAATGGAAAATAATTAAGTCCTAGGAGAAATCGAAATCGAGATATGTGTATTCTAGATTTTTGAGTAATTAAGAGTATTAATTCGGCTAGTAGAGTTACGTAAGTACCTCGTAGCGGTTAATTATCTATGGGGAACCCTTTGGTAGATAAACGGGGGGGGGGGGGGGGAGATAACAAATTTCAAGGACCCAAAGTGATTTATGGTCCATCAGCAAAAATTGAATAAGTTGTGCCTTTTAGTGCAAGGCCAGATACATAATGAGAATTATATCATCGTAGGTTAAAGGTTGGAAGTCTGACATGGGTGGTCAGGAAATTGTTATGAGTATTTGCGCTAAGGAGAGTTACATGTCCGACGGCATGGAAATTGACACCCTAAAGGTGGGGGCTAACCTAACATAGAGATAGTGGAGTCGATATGGTATAAACTGTCTTGTGGGATACTATATGGTCGGAGACCATCAAGTTAGAGATTGGTGACCAAGTGATGGTTCGGGTGTCTCCCATGAAGGGGGTCATGAGGTTCGGCAAGAAAGGAAGCTAGCATCGAGATGTAACATCGCAAAAGGAGTAACATAGGAACGAGAGAGCCTCCTAGCACGTTCCACTTGAGGAGATTGATTTGCAGCCAAACTTCTCATATGGGTAGAGAACTGTGGCTATTCTGGAATGTAGTGAGCATAAGTTGCGGTCTAAGGTGGAGCAACTAGTGCGAGTTCAGTGGGGACACCACAATATTGATAACTCAATATGGGTGTAGGAGGATGACATGATAGAGCAGTATCTAGAGTTATTCACCGCAGGTATGTTTTAATTTCAGGGAAGAAATTCCCTTATAGAGGGAAGTATTTAATAACCCTTATTTATGCATATTTGAAATTTAATCAATTCAAAAATTAGTTGGGAGAAAAATGTTTTAATTAAATTATACGAGTGGCGTAATTTAATGTGATTAAATAATAAATGTGATTATTAAATATTAATCAAGAGATGGTTACAAATTAATATTATGAAATGAAATTTACTAAGTGTAAATAGTAAATAATTGATGATTATTGATTTACGTCATAGCCAGTGATATATGGGTGTATTTGATTTTATCTCATCTGGGAGTCGCATGGAGACTAAATTGGGTTCATGATAGGAAATATATTTAGATTGACTCGGATGATGATTTCGAGGTCACGAATGGTTCCAAAAGGGACGAAATACTATACTTAGGGGTATAGTTTGGGTCCCGAGTATATTTACACCAAGTCGGCACCTATTGAGGGCATTTTGGTCATTTGGCAAAAGGACGTTTAGAGACCTACAAAATTTGCAACCCTATATTCGATGTCAGAAGGCATAAGCTAAGGTTAGAAATACAAAAACCTAAGGGAGGTCATTAGAGAAGGAGGAAAGACCATTCTCAAAGTTTAAGGAGGCGTTCTTGAAGAATTGAACCTTGTTCTTACATTCAAATCATCTAAGGAGTGCAGATTGGAAGAGAAGAACAACAATCCATCATCACCACCACAAAATTATATTGCACCTGTTAAGGCAAGTGTTTATTGCAAATCAATATGAAGTTATAATACCCATGTGACTAGGGTTTTAATTATATTGATTATTTTGATGATTTTTAGAAGAAAAGATTGATTTAAATGCATGTTTGGGTAGGAATTGCATGAAGAATGATTAGATATCTGTAGATGACAATAAATTAGAGATTATGTATTATTGTCCACGAATTAAATCTGGGTTTTGATGAATGATATAGGAAAAATATGCAAACCTAGGGTTCTTGTGGATTAGAAGTTAAATCTATTCTTGAATGTTATTCGTAATGTTTTGATGCAAAAATTACGTTAGAAACTGTCCTAATACATGTGATAAGGATTTGGGACAATTGGTTTGGAGTTCGGTGGAGAAACATGGAAGGTATAGGAGTATTAATCGTGAAAAATGCACCTGTAAAACGAAGAAGCCGAGGTTCAGCTAGGCGAATGGGTTCGGTTCCCTAAAAAATATGAATTCTCCCTTTTTGCTTAGAACTCCTAACTTATTGTCAGGAAAACTTTTTGGGATATTGTTAGAATATAATGAGGGATCTTTTATATTGTAATAGGTCATGATAGAGTTATGGGAGTTTAGTCGCATTGAGAGAATTAAGGCGGTGATTAAACAAGATTTAACGACAAAGTGATTAATTCGCAAGAATGAGAATGAAATTATGAAAAAGGGTGAAAGAAGACTTAGCTACTAAATTCGTAAAAGGGTAACTAGTGCCCTTAGAGTAGAGAATAATACTCAATTAAATGAGATAGTGAGAATAATCATAAAATGAAACTACAGTGAGTATTCGAGTGATATATAGTACGTACAAATATTGATGATTAAGTTGTGTGTATACTTTCTGATTATATATGTATAGGTTGTGTGTGTACTTATATTATTGATGATTATGAGTTAGAATACCTACGTTGATTGCTATCACGGAGGTTCTCGTGGCGTGGGCAATCCCACTTTGTCGATTCCAGGGAGGCCAGGATTTGCGCTACAGGACATAGAACTTAGGGCGACTCACTATGTGTTGTGTATTAGTGAGACTGATAGTTCATTTGGGTACATTAGGTATGTTCGTAGCCCAAAGGCTTAGAACTATGTTCGCCTCCATTATTTGTGATTTGATTTTTGGTTTGAGGCAGTATACCGAACCAATGGTCTTAATGTAGTGAGTGATACATGACCTTGATAGCAGAGTATGCCTTTTATTAACGGTGGTCATCATAAGAGATGCTGTAATGGTATATATTAGTGTGTAAAATATGTACAAATGAGAATATGCTACTTGTGCGTGAAAGTAGATGTGGTATCCTAAAAGTAAATTAAGTAGAGAAACGTAATTAATTGAGAAAGTGAAAACATGTAGGAAGGTTAATTCCCTTATGTTCATGATGGTCATTCGAGAGACACTATTACTATATGTATATCAATAAGAAGAATATATATATGTATATATATATATATATATATATATATATATATATATATATATATATATATATATATATATATATATATATATATATATATATATATATATATATATATATATCTCTGTGTGTGTGTGTGTGTGTGTGTGTGCGTGTGTGTGTGAATATTCTACTTACGTGTGACAGTAGACAGTTAGATAGTGTATATATAAAAGAATGAATTAAGTTGTGAAACTTAATTAATTGAATAAAAGAGAAGATAAATGAAATGATAATTTCAACGCTTAACATAAGAGAAATGTTAATTCTATTAACGTACTGTATGGGCGGTATGGGGACTTATAGATGTTGATAGTACAGGTTGAAACTTATGTCTAATTATCTTGGGTAGTACAGTTGGGTGGGCTAAGTAGAGAACTTTAGGCATGCACAATAGTTAAGGGGTGAGGAAACTTAAGAGACTGTATGTAACATGTGTAATCAATAACCGATTTTGAACTGTGATAAACTCTTGCTAAATATTTTCAAAATATTTTTAGTACTAACTCTTTCTATAAAAATATTTTCAAAACCTTTTAGGTGTTCAGCCACAGGAGCGCCAGTCTTGATATTCTGCTTCAGGAATACGCAACTGCGGCACAGGTGAATGCTTGCAGAGTTTGGGATAAGACACATTTGTTCTTCATTCGTAGGGTAGGAATCTATTTCGGTTATAGTTTCCCCTTTCAGATTTATTATCTCAATTCAAGTTTGTATTGGATTTGGTTGTATTACTGTATTAGTATTTAATTGGGATATTTTTTGTCGATGGTTTATTCGACAAGATTTTTAATTCATTCATTTTTTTGCGTTGGTTTAGATATTTCATGTGATGAATGATTTATTTAGTTTTCTGCTTGGTTATTTATTTGTCTAATGAAAGATAAAATTTTGCACCGACTTTTAGAATACTAAGTGGTTAGTAAAGTTTTAAAAAAAAATTTGACAGTGATGTTAAGAATGAACCATATGTAAAGCATGTTTAAATTTAATAAAGGCCTGATCACTCGATATTTAATTAGGCAGGGTGTCACACTGATGAAGTACTTGCCTTGAGTGAGTGATTTTGATGATATACTGGATTCAACAAGTTGAAGGTAATCATAAGGGTTTATTATGCAACTACGATTGTCGGTGATGACACGTCGACTCGTTTTGTTTGTGTTGTGCATGACATCCTTTCTTTGTTTCGTCGAGTTGCCTACTCACATCAGATTTGTATCATGCCTAGAACAAAAAGCTTTGTGGAATTGTCATTAGTGGTATTTTTGTACACGTGGCATAAAAATGTTGATAAAATATCACAAGGAAATGGGTTTGGGAATACCTTTTGAAAATACATCATTGAATCTTGACTTGCCACGGTTAGAAAATTGTAGTTTTTTTTTTTAAGTTGGTCTCTCCATATGGAAAGCTACAACTTTGCACTATTTTTGTTGTTTTTGTTTTGTTTTAAAGCAGTTTTTTGATTTTAAGGGGTTCTTTTTGTAGTTCACTCCAATGATAAAACTTAATTGAAAGGATTTGTAAGCAAAAAAGCTACTGAATAAAGCATATGAGATTTAAACTCTATTTTATTACCGTTCGTATAGATAAAGATTTGGCACTGGAAAGGTTTAAATATAAAATCTTTAAAACCTTGGAATTTAAAAGGTTTTTGTGGTGGTTTAATTAAAAGATTTAACACTGAAATTTAGATCTCCAAGTATTTGCACAATAGAGATTTTGTGGTGGTTGATTTATTACAATCTATGTAGTGAAAAAGAGAGGAAGTGAGAGAAAGCGGGGAGCGGCAAAAGAAACAGAAAGAACGTAAAAATGATACTGACAGGGAAATTCAAACTTGAAAATACAAAATGGCCTAATTGGAAAATTGGATTGTTATTTGTTTGTGTTTTTTGGGATTCCGAAAAATGACAAAACGCAAAGGAGTGCACGAGTGGAGTAGGTCTACCGTCTCTATTGTTATGCATTTTTCGAATTAAAAATGTCTCAATGGAACACATTTATAAATAAATTTTTATATTATATAATCTATTTCTTCACTTCTTAAAGAAATTATAGTTCATATTAAAACTTTTTGCACATTTAATGTAAATTAATAACTCTTAGGGGTATATAATTAAGACTTTAAATTTATAAATGTCATTAGTTTTTTATTGTTTTCAATGAGTAAATGCATTTTCATCATTATATTGTGTTTATTTCCAATGATTTTTTTAATAACCCATATGTGGTGAAAGTGTGTATATAAAAAAATTGTTATGAAATTGTTATAATTTAATAGCATGCCCCTTTGAATAGGTAATGGTACCAATTTTTTGAATAAACACATATATTTTTGAACAATTTATAGTTAGGTCCCTTGGTAATAATTTTTAAACATTTAAAGACAATTTACTATTAGGTCCACTTATTATACCACCAGCATAAACTTCTACAAGAAGAGAAATAGTGGATCTAAGTGTTGAAAATATATCAAAATTACTTTAGTGTTTAAAATTTATCAAAATTCCTTTAGGGTGTATTTGGTTTGTAATTATAATTCTATTTTATGTGTTTAAATACAATTCTAATAAAAGTTGCCCCTGGCAATCTGTTTTGAAACTCTGAATTATAATATTTCTGTGTTATAATCGAGTTTTTCAGAAAATAATAAAATATTGTTTTATAGCTTTTGTTTTTTATTTTTTAACTCAGAATTATTCATTCATTATATTTTAATGCATTTATACTTTAATATATAATATAAATGCATAATACATTAATATGTGTGTAATTCTTATAAATAATATATATATATATATACTCAAAGTTGGGTATGTTTATATTATTAAATTATATAATATACTAAGACATATGTTAAAAAATATAATCATTAACTGCTATTAAATAGATATGCCAACCTCATTTCCAAAGGTACACTGGCGTGGCTCAAAAAGTTGATAAGACAAGCTAATTAATACATTGCCAACCTCATTTCAATTTCCCAACATCCAAATGTGTGGCCCTAGGGAGCTGACAATATCTGACCAAGGTAGGATGTCTAAAAGAACGGGCATAGCGGTCTTGCACCCATGATTTCTTAAAACCCATACTTACGGTCCCCTTTGAAAATGCTTCTCTCTCTCTCTCTCTCTCTCTCTCTCTCTCTCTCTCTCTCTCTCTCTATATATATATATATATATTATCTCTTTAACCTATTGCTGGAATCGACGGTTGTTGGTGACACTCGAATGGTGGTTAAGTTGGTGGTTGTCAGTGGTGGCATCGAACGCTAATGGCTAGCCAAAGAGTAGTAGTGGTGGATGTAGTTGGCGATGATGAGTACAGTTGGTAGTTGTGTTGGCCTTAAATCAATAATGTAATATAATAATTTAATTGGGAGATAAAATATTTAAATATTTTCATATTCATTGTGAAAAGAAAATGGATATCATGAATAGTTGAGTCATGAAATGTCGTTTCTTTTTGGAATGGTTGTGTTTATATAAAAAGTGTGCTTATTATTTGATAAATAAACCACCCATTTGAGTCATAGAGAGTATTGATTATTATTTATTTGTGGCTACACATATGCAATGCTTTTTACGTGTGTCGAATATCATTTCAATAATAAGAGCTTGAATGTCACATTTACAAAAGTATATATAAGTAACGTAGAAAATTATATTAGTATTTATGTAAAAAAATCTTTGCAGTAGTTTTCGTTGGGAACATAGTGAAAAACTAATGTATTAGTTTTTGTTCGAAATAGTGGCCATTAATCTATTATTTTTTTTGTCGGGATGGGAAAATAATGTACTAGATTCTCTTTATATAATATAATATTTTCAAATTTCATTGTGTAATTAAAAAATTTTAAAATGAATTTTGTAATTAGTGGCAAGATAAAACTTGCCACATTAGTCACAATCTTGAAGTATCACAAAAAACTAGCAAAACAATAGAAGAAGTCACCGAAATTTATTTTAACATTGTCACTAATATAGTGAAAATATAAATCTTGTGACTAATACCTGATTGTCAGTGATGATTTAACGTTGTCACTAATATACGAGTGCGGCGACAATAACATATATTTAAGTATGTTTTTTTGGACAATTTTACTCCTTTTGGTGACAAAAGGTCATTTGGTGTCAACATTCTTCGTGAGTAATACCAAAAATGTTGTGATAACTTGACGTTTGTCACTAATAGGGCTTTTTATTAGCGATGATTTTTACTAATGACAACAAGACAAGGAAAGGGAGAACTTAGTGTGATCACTGCTAAAAATTGGGTCACGAAAAGGACAAGTGATGAAAAATCCATGGAAAACCAGCCCCAAACTAATAGATAAAGCTGAGGACATCATATCAATGTAAAAAATAACCCAGGATTCAAGCCCATTCAACAAAAGAAAATGGAGCTCTTATGAAAAAACCAGCCAGTCCCAACAAAGTTTTAATTCCTCCAATAATATCATTGGGTCTGAATCCTTAGCTCAAACATGTAATTTTCTTACTGCCCTAAAAGTAAAGAAATAAAATTTAAGTCCGTCGATTGTTGATTCTGGATCTTCTAATCGCATGACTGGTGATGCACTAATTTTTCAAAATTATAAGCCTTGTTCTAAGAATTTTACTGTTTGTATAACTAATGGTTCTCTATCAAGGGTGGTTGGTACAGGTTTTGTTTTTATTTCTAAAGACCTAACCATTGAGTATGTCCTTTTAGTTCCAAACTTGGACTGCAATTTATTATCTATTAGCAAACTCACTCATGGAAATAATTGTTTTACTAAATTTTTCCCCAACCATTGTGTTTTTTGGTATTTGGATTCGAGGAATATGAGTGGTAACACTGAGATGTGTTCGGGACTCTATATCTTCAAAGTTACTGATTATCTCGAAAGATAACCTCAAACAATAGTTTATGGAAACAGGTTTCTGTTTATTTTTCGTTCTAATAAATATAGTGATGTTATGTTGCGGCACTATCGTCGAGGCCATCCTTGTTTCTTGTATCTCAAAAAACTCTTTCCATCATTATTGAATAAAAATCTTGATGTTTTTCAGTGTGAAATTTGTCAATTACTCAAGCATGGTTATAATTCCTATCCAATTCAACCACACAAATCATCTCACCCCTTATCAATGGTATATAGTGATGTTTGGGACTGGCTGATTTCAAGTCCAAAAGAGACGCCCTTGGATAACATACTGTCCAATCATAATGAGTCAGATATGATTTGCCAATTGCCAAAAGGAAAGGAGTGAGATCCTTCACAAATCATTTGATTTATAACTTCATCTTCTCTAAGAGTTTGTCATCGGGTTATTGGGCATTTGTTGCCAGTCTCACGAGTATTCGAATTCCCAATAATATCCAGGAAGCCTTACAAGTACCTGAATGGAAGGCAACCATTGATGAAGAGATTCATGTTTTAGAAAAGAATGGGGCACGGAAGCTTGTTGAACTTCCAAAAGGAAAAAATCCAGTCAATTGTACGTTGATTTTCACAGTCAAGTACAAAACAAATGGATGTGTTGACAGGTTCAAAGCACGACTAGTTGCTAAGGGATTTACTAAGTCATACGGAATCGACTACCAAGAAACTTTTGCCCTAGTTGCCTAGTTAAATACAATACATGTTCTGTTGTCATTACTCGTTAACTGAGATTGGTCCCTCCATTAGCTGGACGTCAAGAATGCATTTCTCAATGGTGACTTATAAGAAGTGTGAATTGAAATTCCATCTGGCATCAAACAAACATTAATAAAGTCTACAAACTCATAAAATCCTTATATGGCTTCAAGCAGTTCCCATAATCTTGGTTTGATGATTATACTAAGGTTGTAAAGAGGTTAATTTTCTCCCAATGTCAGTCTGACCACACTCTATTTGTAAAACACTCACTTGAAGGAAAAATTACCACTATCATCGTGTATGTGGATGCCATAATCATGACAGGAGACCATGAAGAGGAAAGAGGCAACCTCAAAAGCTTTCTTACCCGTGAGTTCGAAATCAAAGACGTGGTGAATCTCAAATAAATTCTTGGGATGGAAATTTCTAAATCAAAATGGGTATATTAGTCTCCCAATGAAAGTATGTTCTAAACTTGCTAAAGGAAATTGGGATGCTTTGTTGTAGACCTGCAGACACACCTATGGATTACACTACGAAATTGGGAACTGTGGAAGTGCTGCGATGGATAAAGGGAGATATTAAAGACTTATGGGGAAAATTATCTCTCTCTCATACATAAGGAAACCCTTGCCCAAAAGACAGGTATGACGATCTGGAGGAGGAGGAGGCCCCCATATAGTGCTGGGAGTCGTATGAGGTCTCTAAAAATACTGTTCGACCTATCCAGGAAAGCAGAGGGAAGTGTGGAAGGGAAAACCCTGACGATCGCCCGAGGGGCTCTGCTTTCGATCGTCTGAGCAGGGGGAGGCCTTTGAGAGGTTGGGACCAGTAAATAACCTGCGGGAAAAATTATCCCGGTCGAGAAGTATTGCGAGGTCCAGGAGGGAGGAAGCAGATGGCCAACCCCACGGGGGCCGACCCTATGGACGGGAAGACGGTCAAGGAGAAGTAAACAGCCGGCATAGGCCTGCCGCAGCAGAACCTTCCATCCACCTCAAAGAGGTGGCAGGGGATAACATCGGCCAAGCCGACCCTACGAGACCCTGGATTGACTCGATCCAAAGTCTAGAGGATAAAATTGGTGACATCCTGAAGATCCAGGACCCTCTTCAAAGAGGATACTCCATAGGCTCACCCTTTATGGCGAAGATAGTCAACTTTCCGACGCCATCTAAGTTTAAGCCAACTGTGGTCACTCCAAGGTATGACGGGAGCACCAACATTGTCCATTATATTGAGATGTACCAATCAGCGACAGATATATACTCTATCTCAGATGAGATAAGATGTCGTGCCTTTTCTAGCACCCTGACTGGGGCTGCACATGTCTAGTATATGTCTCTTCCAAAGAATTACATTGAAAGCTTCAAATAGTTAGCAGACTGGTTCATCCATAACTTTTGCTTTGGAGTGAGGCCACAAAAGAAGACCACCCAACTGCTCTATGTTAAACAAGGGAAGAATAAGAGCCTAAGAGACTACATAGCCAGATTTAACAAAGAAAAGCTGGAGGTCGAAGACTATGTGGAAAGCATTGCCATGACGGCCCTCATTGGAGGACTCCATAAGGGAAAGCTATTATGGAAGCTTGCTGAAGACCTTTCGAGGACAATGGTTGAATTGTTGTCGATAGCAGGAAAGGTGATGAACGCTAAAGAGGTGATGGCCGCAAAATACGAAGATGAAAAAGGAGGTACTAGTGGGGGTAAGTACCAGAAAAGGAACAAAGAGGGGAAGAAGAGGCTGGCAGATGACAAATTTATCGATTATACCCCTCTGACGGTCAGCTGTAAACATATTTTGAATGAGATTAAGATCGACCGTTCCTTGAAATGGCCTGAGAAGTTGAGGGCAGTTCCCCACAAGAGGAATAAAAACCTTTGGTGTGAATTTCACCAAGATCATGGCCATGTGACTGATAAGTGTTTTGCCCTGAAAGATGAAATTGAGAAAATGTTAAAAGAGGGGAAGCTAAGGAAATACGTCGACAAAGGTGCCTTCAAGAGGGGACGAGGGGATGACCCCAAAAATAACAGAGGTGATGTATGCCGAGAAGATCCTCCAAAGAGAAGGGACGACCCTTCAGATGATGAGGACGACCCTGACCTCCCGCCGAGAGACGACCACAGCCCTGTAAAGAGACTTAATATAATATCACTCGGTGTAGGGATGATCTCCGGGGGACTAGCAGGAGGAGGGTCAGAGGTCGCAGACAGGAAGGCCCATGTAGCTGAAGCCAAGGCAGTGACAAAAGTTGTACACTCAACCTCTATTGAAGCAAAGTTAGAAAAGAGAAAGAAGGTTGATATGAATACTCTGATAGTGGGGTTCTCAAGAATGGACTTCAAAGGCCTCTTAGCCCCACATGATGACCCTCTCATCATCACTACCAAGGTGCACGGATGTGATGTGCCAAGGATCTTGGTAGATGGGGGTAGCTCTGCAGATGTGATGTTTTGGCCGTTCTTCAAAGACTTAGGCCTCAGCCGTGCTAGGATCGTCCCATACCATCATCCATTGATTGGGTTCAGTGGGGAAAAGGTTCATCCTATAGGAGTATATAAGGTCGATGTCAGGATGGGAGACGAGTGGCCGAGATGTCTTGCCAAGAAGGTCAGCTTCTTTATGATGGTTGAACATGTCTTTTCGGCCTTCAACATTATACTGGGGCGAGTAGCCCTCAAGGGGTTTGAGGTTGTGCCGTCTACGGTTCATCAGATGATTAAATTTTTTACCCCTTATGGGGTAGGGGAAGTTCAGGGAGATGAGACAATAGCACGGGAATGTTACTTCAACTCCGCCAAAGAAAGAGAGGCGCAAAGAAGGCAACAACCACTTACAATATTGATACCCTCGACCCCAGGGACGAGACGAAGCTGAAAAAATGGAGAATCCATAGAAGAGGTAGAATCCATCATCCTCAATGAGGATGAATCGGAAAAAACAGTCCAAGTCTGCAAAACTCTAAAGCCAGACATCAAAGAAGACCTCATCAAGCTGTTAAGGAGAAGATAGAACGTCTTTGCATGGAGTCATGCAGAGATGCCAGGGATCGACCCCGAAATCATGTGCCATAAGCTCAACGTGGTAGAGAGTGCAAAGCCGGTAAAGCAGAAGAGGAGAATTTATTCTCAAGAAAAATATGAGGTGAAGAAGTTGGAAGATGCTGAGTTTATCAAAGAGGTCATCTATCCCGAATGACTTTCCAACGCAGTCATAGTCCCAAAAGCCAATGGGAAGTGGAGAATGTGTGTGGACTTCACCGACCTCAACAAACATTATCCTAAAGAATGCTTCCCTATCCCCTGCATTGATCAGATGGTAGACGCTACCGTAGGCCATGAGCTAATGAGTTTCATGGATGCCTATTCAGGTTATAACCAGATCTTCATGAGCCCTGAACACTCAGAAAAAACGGCTTTCATTATCGATAAGGGGACATACCTGCTATAAGGTCATGCCCTTTGGCCTAAAAAATATTGGGGCAACATATCAGCGCCTTGTGAATAAAATGTTTGAGGACCAAATTAGGAAGTCCATGGAGGTCTATGTAGAGGATATATTGACTAAAAGTTTGAAGGCTGGGGATCATGTAGCTGACCTCGAAAGGACCTTTAACACGATGGACAAGTACCAGATGAAGCTCAACCCGACCAAATGTGTCTTCGGGGTCGGAGCAGGGAAGTTCTTGGGATTCATTGTCAACCAAAGAGGCATTGAGGCCAACCCTGAGAAGATAAAGGCCCTCGTAGAAATGAAGACCCCCAAGACCATCAAAGACGTTCAGAGACTCACGGGGCGAGTGGCTTCTTTGAATAGGTTCGTGTCCAGAGCCACAAATAAGTTTTTACCATTCTTTAAAATTCTCCAAAGGCCTTTGAGTGGAGCGAAGAGTGTGATCAGGCTTTCAAGGAGCTAAAGCCATACTTAGGGTCTCCCTTTCTTTTGTCATGACCAGTGCAAGGGGAAAGGCTACATGTGTACCTAGCCATCTCAGAATCATCCATCAGCGCAGATATTGTGAGAGAAGAGGGCAGAGTACAGAAGCCTCTGTATTTCAATAGTAAGGCACTCCAGGGGGTAGAGCAAAGATACCCAAGGATGGAGAAGTTAGCCTATGAATTTATCCACGCATCAAGAAAGATGAAGTCATACTTCCAGTCCCATACAATGGTTATCCTCAATGACTCTCCTCTCAGACAGGTCTTATATAAGCCAGAAAAATTAGGGAGGTCAATGGCCTGGGCTATAGAGTTAAGATAGTTTGACATTATGTATCAACCTAGGATGGCCATTAAGGGACAAGCCCTAGCAGACTTCGTGGCTGAATTTACTTGGGAAGATGATAAGGCTGACGATGAGAGCCTCGAGAAGACAGATACTCGCCAAGGTAGGATTGTTGACTCATCCCTAGAAAAGGTTGAGACAAGAACCACTAGAGAAAAAGTTACCGAAAACAAAGAGGGGAGATATCTCTTTAGATAGGGGTCCTTCATTGAGGGAAACTTCTCGAAGGAATAGGCTGTGTGGAACCTCTTCATTAACGGGTCTTCTTGTGAGAGCGGAAGTGGGGCTGGATTAATTGTATCAGCACCCGACGGCACAGACATTGAGTACGCCCTAAGGTTCAACTTTAAAGCCTCTAACAACGAATCTGAATATGAGGCCCTTATAGCAGGCCTCTCCTTAGCTAAGTCTCTTAGTGTCGGCCAGATCTTGGTCTATAGTGATTCAATACTTGTAGTGAATTAGATACTAGGAGCGTACGAGGCTAAGGATGAGAGAATGTCCAAATATTTTGAAAAGGTAAGGGCATTATTGAAGAGCTTCAGAGAAGTAAATTTGAAGAGGATACCTAGGCTTGATAATGGTCGGGCCGATCCACTTGCTAGGATGGCCTCAGTAACTAGGACAGATATCAGGAGGACAGTCCCAGTGGAAATTTTGCTTCGACCAGCGATTGAAGAGGTAGAGGGAACACATGTCTCTTACTTAAATGTCAACAGGGAAGCTTCATGGATGGACCCTCTAATCAGATACATTAAAGAGGGGGAGATGCTAGAAGAAAAATAAGAAAGGAAGAAGGTGAGATACAGAGCTGTGAAATTCACTGTCATCAGAGACACCTTATACAAAAATGGGTTCTTACTCCCCTTGCTCAGATGTGTACACCCGTTTGAGGTACCTCACATTCTGCAAGATGTGCATGAGGGGTCATGCTCAAGCCACATTGGGGGCAGATCATTAGCAAAGAGGATAATAACCCAGGGATACTGGTGGACAACCCTGGGGAAAGACGCCACGGCATACATGAGAAAGTGCGATAAATATCAAAGGTTTGCCACTATCCCTCACCAGCCCCATCAGCCTCTTACTTCCATCATATCCCTATGGCCATTCACAGTATGGGGAATCGATCTAGTAGGGGCTTTGCCCAGGGCCGTCAAGAACTATCGATACTTGATTGTAGCAATTGACTATTTTTCAAAATGGGTGGAGGCAGAGTCGATGGTAACGATCACCGAGCAGAAGACCTTGCAGTTTATCTGGACAAACATTATATGCAGATATGGTATCCCCAACACCCTCATCTCGGATAACGGGACTTAATTCAAGAATACATCTCTGGAGAAATACTGTGAGAGGGTCGGTGTCAAATAATTCTTCTCATCCCCAGGCCAACCTCAGGCTAATGGGAAAATGAAAGTCACAAATAGGACAATCCTAGACGGGATCAAGAAGAAGCTCGAGGAGGCAAAAGGAAGATGGGTCGAGGAGTTGTACACTGTACTGTGGGCCTACAGGACGATGGAAAAAGCTCCTACTGGAGAAACCCCGTCCATATTGGCGTATGGTTCAGAGGTCGTCATCCCCACCGAGATTGGGTTTACTGGCAGGGTCCATATGTATGACCCCAGAGAAATATGGAAGAAAGGAGAGTTGACTTAGACTTGATCAAGGAACGGAGGGAAGACGCCGAGTTAGGCAAGATGCCTACCAGCAGAGGACTGCTAGGTTTTACAACCAGAGGGTGAGGCAAAGGCCAATCGCAGTGGGGGAGTTAGTCCTCAAAAAGACTGGGCAAAAGCCTAAAAAGCTCCACCCAAATTGGCATGGCCCATATAGGGTCATTAATGAAGTTGTCCCTGGGACCTATAGACTAGAAAACCTTGAAGGGGAACCTTTTTCGAATCCGTGGAATGCAGATCATCTGAAGAAATACTATCAATAATATTGTAATGTCCTATCGAACCACAGTTGTAATGAATGTGTTGCTCCAATAGAACACCTGTAATGTTAATGAGAATGTCATATTGGTCCCTCATCTTGTGCTTGCTAATTCTAGTATAATTGGGGTTAACCTTAGTGGCAACTCCCCTCGGCTATAATGAGGGTCAATGGTGGGGACGACCCCCCATTCACCCTCAAGAAAGACGAGGGGGGACGATTGGTGGTAACCACCCTCGGCTATAATGAGGGTCAATGGTGGGGACGATCCCTCATTCACCCTTAAGAAAGAAGAGGGGGGACACAATTTAATACATCATTTAATTGGTGGTAACCACCCTCGGCTATAATGAGGGTCAATGGTGGGGACAACCCCCCATTCATCCTCAATAAATACGAGGGGGGACTTAATTTAAAACATCATTTAATTGGTGGTAACCACCCTTGGCTATAATGAGGGTCAATGGTGGGGACGACCCCCCATTCACCCTCAAGAAAGACGAGGAAGGACTTGAAATTTATAACATCAATAAATTGGTAGAAAACCACCCTCGGCTATAAGGAGGGTCAATGGTGGGGACGACCCCCATTCACCTTCAAGAAAGACGAGAGGGGGCTTAATTTAAAACGTCATTTAATTGGTGGTAACCACCCTCGGCTATAATGAGGGTCAATGGTGGGGACGACCCCCCATTTACCCTCAAGAAAGATGAGGGGTGACTCGAAAGTTAAAACATCATTAAATTGGTGGGAAACCACCCTCGGCTATAATGAGGGTCAATGGTGGGGACGACCCCCCATTCACCCTCAAGAAAGACGAGGGGGACCTGAAATTTATAACATCATTAAATTGGTGGGAAACCACCCTCGGCTATAATAAGGGTCAATGGTGGGGACGACCCCCAATTCACCCTCAAGAAAGACGAGGGGTGACTTGAAATTTAAAACCATTAAATTGGTGGGAAACCACCCTCGGCTATAATAAGGGTCAATGGTGGGGAAGACCCCCCATTCACCCTGAAAGAAGACGGGGGGACCTTATTGAAAGTCATTAAGTTAGTGGTAACCACCCTCGGCTATGATGAGGGTCAATGGTAGGGACGACCCCCGTTCACCCTCAAGAAAGACGAGGGGGACTTGCAAGATGGGTGAACAGATAACAGCTAAGTCAAATCATACAAGAGACAATCATAAAAGACAGGAAGAGAGGAATTCCATTATAAGAGCAAATTCCATGACATAGTGCTACAATATTTGTCCAAAAGGAAGTCAAATACAAAAGCTTTACATGCAGAGGGTATGGTCCACATACGGCCACCCTATTGAGCAACATCAGAGAGAAAGGCTTCAAGATTAACAATAGGATTCTCTTCAACGACCAAAATAGGTCGATCTTCAGAAGTGCCAATGCCTTAGATCTATACTTGAGACTCCACGTGGGATAGAGCCTAGGCTATAAGGGGCTCTTCCATCTCCATCGCTTCAAGAGAGGGGCAGATGGATGACACTGCATCAGAAAATTTAAGGACGACCCACCGGCAGGCCGTCTTGATCCCCCGCTCTAGGTACTCAAGATCGAAGCCCTGAAACTCATCTGAAAGCTTGTTTGCCTCCACGGCGTCAACCCAGGCCTTTTTCACTGCCTCAGCTAGATGTCCCTTAAACTAGGCGTTCATGGCTTCTTCCTTTGCCTTGAAGAGGTCATCATTTGCCTTCAGATCTGCATCGTGCTACCTTGTAAGCTCATCCAGCAACCTCACGTGCTCATTCCTGACACTCTCTAATGTTGCCCTAGCAGTCTCGAGTGCTGGATAGCTCTCTCGGCTTCATGAAATTTTTATTGATTCTCGGTCATCCATTTGGTGGCCGACATAAAGGCACAAATAGTCGGCACAAATGTAGGCACATATTAAGGGGCTGAGGGAACAGTTAGTGAAAAGTTAACTGAGTAAATGAAGTAAAAACAAGTACCTGAGCTAGAGTATGCAGACCGTAATCATACACCTTGGACGGGGGCATCTTTGATAAAAATTCGTAATCAGCGACCGAGGGAGTAGAAAACATGGAAGCCTTGGACGCCCTTAGGTTGGCTATGAGGGAAGACGATTCAGCCTTCAAGAATGTCAAATTTTGAGACCAATAAGCCCCCATACTGGAAGAGGAGTCGGTCCCCTCAGACACCGCCACCCTCGCCCTCGTCCGTGCGTTAGGATGAGAGCCTTCGGGAACTTCAGGCTCTTTCCTTTTGCAACTATCAGCGGTCGTCTCAATGTGCGTTGGCCCCACGGCCTTTGTCTTCTTTTGGGCCTGCTGAGTCTCTTTCCCCTTTTTCTTTCCCAGGCCAGAAAATAAGCTTGGGGGAGTCATCTCCCAAAGTTGGTCAGAGAAATTTGCAGGACGACCTGAAAAGGAGACGATATATCAGAAAGATACAAAGACAAACATGAAACACTTAGAAAAATTCAAAAATTAAGCAAAAAATAACTCACATAGTTCTGTCAGGGGGGCGACCCTCAGACCAGCTTCTTTGAGGAAACGAGGGGTCATAAAATCTTTAAATTTAGCAAGTTCACCCTCTCTCCCTCGCTCCCTCAAGTAGTCAACAATGACCCTCTCTTCCAACATGAGTCCGGGGTCTGATTGCGCTTTCATTGAAGGGTTGGACCATACCCTTGGTACCCTCGGATCGTATTCAATGGGCTTACCCTCGACGGGGAATTCCCAATCCCCAGAGATAAAGAAAAACCTTTTCTTCCAGTCATGATTGGAAGTCTGAGCCACGTAGAGAAGCTTCTTTTCACACTTCCTAGCCTCCAAATGGAAATACCCAGGCTGTTTGGATGATGAGGTGATGTTGTAGCAATCAAGGAATACATCGACCGAGGGCTCATCGATAAATAAATTCTTCCAAAGAGAGATATAGCCGAGGATAGTCCTCCACGAGTTGGGAGGAAGTTGAGAAGGTGCAACCCCAAGGGTAGATAAGATGTCGACTATAGCAGGGTGTAGAGGGAACCTAATGCCTACCCTTAGCATTTGCTCATAAACAACAATCTCTACCTCGTCCCCTTGGAAGACTCTCTCAAATTCAGTTGGGACCCTCATACTTATATTAGGTTATATGCCAAAGAGATGCCTCCATAGTAAGATATCACAGTCCTTAACTGACGATACACAAGTCGAGGCACTTGAAGTATCAACTTGACCATCATCATCAAAAAAAGAACCTTCATTATCATCCTCAGCTCTCTCATCCCCAGATCCCCCAGCTTCGTCGCCTATCGGGGGACCATCTGAAAAGGCTACTTGAAATGCAAGAGGGGACAGGGTTGTTACAGGGATAGCCTTAGAAGGTGCTATGCCCTCGGCATATCGGCTTGGGCTAAGAGTGGACGTCCCTCTCCTACTAGAAGGACTAGCACCCGTCGGCGAGGATGCTCTCTGATCCATTTCCCCCTCATACGATTGACTCTAGGCTGGACGACAAGATGACCCACAGGATTCATGGGGTTTTATTATGGCTAAAAGAACTGGGAAGATGGGTCGTACCCAATTAGAGTCGACCCCTCGTCTTCTCTCGTCCTCTTCCTCTATTCGCCTAATCTGTACGAAGAACTTCTCTCTCAGGGATGGGAATTCCTTGACTGAATCGTAAAGCCACCTAAGAATTAAGGGGAAGTCCCTACACTCTTAAGAATTTGGCTAAGCTAACTATAAACAAGATTATATTTGACTAAGTTTGACTCTTAAATCAAACCTAAGTAAATGAAAAGCTTTTTAAGTTTGAACACTCAAGAACAGGAAGAACTCAGCTCGCCGGAGAAGACGCCGAAAAACGTAAGAAACCCCTATAAACACCACAAGGGGGCACTAAATCACCACTAAGAGACGGGGTATGAAATTTAAGTAGCCTAAAACCTAGGGCTCAACCCTATAACCCCCACAGTAAGGTAATTTCACAGTGGAAAAATACAAAGCTAAGAAAAGTCGGGGCAGAAACCCCAATGCAAGAAATGAAACTAAAATTGAAGACTAAAAATGGAATCTATGGCAAAGGAAGTTACCTGAAGACGAAGACAATGGCTGAATGAAGCTTGATACAAAAAGGTTGTAGAAATGGCGATGGAGCTGTTGAGAAGCTAGAGAGAGAAAGTTAAGGCGCGAAGAAGAAGAAGAAGAAGAAGAAGAAGAAGAAGAAGAAGAAGAAAGGAAATGACTTCAAAAAATCATTTAATTGCCTTGCTAATGATTGGGCCCATTAATCAAGACAAGACACAGCCCATGAGGAGGGTATCATTAGGGCGTAAAGCCCCAGGCTGTGTGTGCAGTCGTCACATCTGGGGAACTGAATCGACAATGGACACCTGACTAAGTAACATAACAGATGTCACATATCCTTATGACCACATACTTGAAAACTCCCAAGGGAAAATTACCCCTCAACCATCTCAACAACATCGATGGCTAAGGGCTATGGGTGATTTATATGCCCACATATACCCTCGGCCAGGCCGAGAGTTTCCTCCACCCAGACGAGGGCTCAGGCCCAGGCTGGCCTCTCATCATGGCCCAGATGACCCTCCAAGGGGCCGACCCCTCATCATGGCCTGGACGACCCTATGAGGGTATGACCCCTCATCATGTCCCAGATGACTCTCTAAGGGGCCGACTCCTCATCATGTCCCAGATGACCCTCCTAGGGGCGGACCCCTCATCATGGCCCAAATGACCCTCCAAGGGGCCGACCCCCTCATCATGTCCCAGACGATCCTCCAAGGGGCCGACCCCTCATCATGCCCTAGACGACCCTATGAGGGTAGGACAGTATGAGGCCCAGACTAGGCCAGGATCTCTGCCAGCAGGAACTTTTCCCTCGGCATCACATCATAGGCCGAGGATGACATCGTCATAATGCGTTATCTAGGAGACACGTGGAATAGTGTGTGTGGGACTCCTATGGACAAGACCGTTATAACACTATCACCCCCTCACGTGAGGGAATATTATGTCATCATTAATCGTAGGTGGCACCTCCAGGTGTCAGCAGGGGATTGGCTAGATCATAACTCACATGCACTATGCATGCTTGGGGGGTACACTACTCCCCACAAGACCTATATATACTTGTCACCTACAATCCTGCAAAAGGATCGATAATTGTAACCCTAGCTAAAACTCTGCTTGTACACACAGTAGAGAGAGAGAGAGAGAGAGAGAGAGAGAGAGAGATTTTATGTGCATTGTATCCAAGGCCATTAGTGCCCATACTTAGTGGATCACACACTCACAGTGGATGTAGGCCTAATTGGCTGAACCACTATACATCATTGTCTTATTCCTCTTATACTCATCCCCTTCTATACACTTACACACATATACATCTCTATGGCTGCCATTGTTATTATTGTTTGAGCTCATCATCACTTATTTGGTGATGCTGAATCTTAGCATCATCACACCCCCAACATATCTCAATCGTTCCCATCAACATCAGAGAACTGTTAGGGCTAAATTTGATTGCAGCGACTAGGTTTTTGAAGGATTGAGAAAGATGACGTGGTGACGAATGTTGATGAAAAGTCAATACTTGTTTTCATTGATGAAGAGGATGAATACGCCATGAGGTGAGGCGACAATTTTGACAATGAATTCTGAGGAAATTGATGGGTTCAACTAAATGTAATAGAATTGGGAAGAAATTTGAGAATAAAAAAAGGGACATATACCAAATAGTCCCTCGAACTTTTTTTAATACACGTTTAGTCCAAACCTTTTTATTCTGTATCAAAAAGTCCTTCACCATGCCAAAAAGGCTTTAACATGCCACTGGCGCGGACCTTTAAAGATAAGAGAACAAAGGATTTTTTGGTACAAAATAAAAGACTTGAACTAAGTGTGTATTAAAAAATATTTGAAGGACTTTTTGGTATTTGATACATACAAAAAAAATTAAAAAATTGAAAAAAATATCAAATTAGTAGTTTGTGGTTGAATATTTATTTTTGTATTCATATTTATATATTTTGACTTAGGATTTGTAATTTGGGGAAGAGGGTGCGTGTTTGGTAGCTAGGTTGGATTTTAAAGTCATTTGTGTTTTGGTCAGACATGTTCTTGAGGATTATATATCATTAGACATTATGAGTTTTCTAATGTGGTTATTTGTATATTAAAAAATTTGAAGTTAATTTAAATGAAATGGAAGATTAGGTGAAAGTCTAATATCTCTATAACATTCAAAAATGCTATACAAGTATTTAAGATCAAGTATAGGCCACGTGTCACTGTTTTAATATTCCTTCTTATATAACTTTCCCTTTCCTCTCTATCTTTATTAAGAATATCAACCAGCTAAACCCTCCCACTTCTTTCAGCCTTATGTGCCTCTTTTTGTACATATTCTTTCATTCCTTTATGACTAAAGTACCACTATAAAGCTTCCTCCACATTGTCATCTCTCAAACTCACATATTGTGAAAACCATCAAAAGCCATATTCATTCACCACTAAACCCACCAAATACATACACAATCCGGATCATCTCACCGACTAGATAATACATAACATAAGCTCTGATAATTTGGTTCCATAAAATGACTTATTCTTTTTTGTAGTTGTGGGATTGTGTTGAATACTCGTTGAGTGACTTTTAGTTGGTTGCATTTGAGGTAAAAAATGGTTAGTTTTTCCAATACATTGGCAGTGATATAATTGTTAATTATTACGATGTGTTGATTGTAATACCCTGTATTTCTGTGAATTTGAAATGTATTCCATTCGGAAATTATTTAGGAGAAATACATTTTAATTAAATTATACGAGTGACGTAATTTAATGTGATTAAATAATAAATGTAATTATTAAATATTAATCGAGAGATGGATACTGATTAATATTATGAAATGAAATTTACTAAGTGTGAATAGT
Source organism: Sambucus nigra (assembly GCA_949130495.1). Lineage (NCBI taxonomy): Eukaryota > Viridiplantae > Streptophyta > Magnoliopsida > Dipsacales > Adoxaceae > Sambucus > Sambucus nigra. The sequence continues at coordinate 211,534,002 of OX422214.1, read as the reverse complement.
AAATAATTGATGATTATTGATTTACGTCATAGCGGGTGATATGGGTGTATTTGATTTTATATCAACCGGTAGTCGCGTGTAGACTAAATTAGGATTGAGATAGGAAATATATTTGGAGTGACTCAGATGATGATTTTGAGGTCATGGATGGTTCCGAAAGGGTCGAAATAATTGAAATAGTATACCGGGGGGTATAGTTTGGGTTCCGGGTCAATTTTAAACCAAATCAGCACCTATTAAGGACATTGTAGTCATGTGGCAAAAGGAGATTTAGAGACCTACGAAATTTAGAACTCTCTATCAGATGTCGAGAGGCATAAGCTAGGGTTATAAATAAATAAAAAACTAAGGGATGCCATTAAAGAAGGAGGAAAGACCATTCTCAAAGCTTAAGGAGGTGTTCTTATAGAATTGGACCTTGTTCTTGCATCCAAATCATCTAAGGAGTGAAGATTGAAAGAGAAGAACAACAATCCATCATCACCACCACAAAATCATATCACACCTGTTAAGGCAAGTGTCTATTTCAAATCGATATGAAGTTATAATACCCATGCACTACACCAAAAATAACAATTTGGCACACCTTGATATTAAAAATTTAGCACACTTTAAAACTGTGCCAAATTCTAACACGATTTAGTGATAATTTGGTACACTTTAAAACAGTCCCAAATTTTGGCACTGTTTAAAAGTGTGTCAAAATTGAGCACACTTAATAATAGCCTAAATAAAATACTAAACTTACTTTTGGCCTCCCTCTCCTTCCTCTCTCTCATTTTCATAAGTCCCGCTCTCTACTCACACAGGTCGGCCCCCTCTCTCTCTCGCTCTCATTTTCATATGATTCTTTGGATTTTTACATACTCCTATTAACACGATTCTCTCATTTTTCTTTAGATCACAATATTTTTTTTCTACACTATTAAACATCATATCAGATCGGGAGTTAAATAAACCGTTGGCCGGAGATTTAGACAGACTGATTTACCTCTTTTGAATGGACTAACATCAAATGTTCATACCAGTTCTTGAAGATTTTGATCTGATTCGCTAATACCAGTTCTTGAGAACATTTTTTTTTGCACTGATTGGTTCGGCTTACACACGGAATTGATCTCGTATAAAACTTGTTGCTACGATCTTGTTAAGCGGAGGCAACTGGATGCTCGGTAAGGAAGTGTATGTTTGCTTTTGTAGTTTAGTATGAATTTTTATTTTTGAAATTTATTGGATCTGTGAATTGAATTGTTTAGATGATAAGTGTGTGCGTTCGTGTGTGTTGTGATTAAAAATGCGTGTGTGTGTGTATGTTAGACTTGTGATTATGAAATTTAGGGAAAAACGTGTGTGTGACTTGTGATTACAGACTTTAGGGATGAACATGTGTGTGTGTGTGTGTGTGTGTGTGTGTCAGTTGTGATTATGTGTGTGTGAGAGTGAGATTTTTATCACAAAAGTTAAGCATTTGTTTGCCTAATGTGCTTTTCACTTGTGATTCCAATGTTAAGAGGAAATATTTAAGCATCGGAAACATTTGTTATGCGTAGGGACAACATGTAGCTTGTGATTAAAAATTTGAGGCAAAGTGTGTGCTTGAATTAGGGATAAGCAGTTATCGTGCATGTACTTGGGCATGTGCATGATTACAAAATGTGAAAAAGTGTGCGTGTTTGTGTGTGTGAGGGCATTTGTGATGATAAAATGTAGGGATAAATATTTGTCGTGCATGAGCATGTATGATCTTGTGTATAAAACAAGATCACGACATTTTTTTTCCTGGCTCAATCTTCAATCTAGTAAATTTATACCAGTTCTTGAAGTTTTTCTTCTACTTTAAAAATATATGTTGTTGATATATATATATATATATATATATATATATATATATATATATATATACTTATTCAGCTTGTTGATTTGATATATACTAGTTAAAATATGATTTTGGTACCATTATCATGCAGTTCCAATATTGTTTTTTTCTCAGATCTTATATGGAACAGTCTGTTTTGATCTTGTAGTTTCTTTTGATCCCATTCCCTCTTGAAAATTTACTGATTGAACCGAACTAGATATGCCACAAACATTTCCACTCTCATTCTCTCTTAGTAATCACAATCGGTGCGTGTTCTGCCCAATTCTTCAGCTAAACCCTAAGTACTCTTTTATACCTCTCTCTCTCTCTCTCTCTCTCTCTCTCTCTCACTCACTCACTCTCTATCTCTCTCTCTCTCTCTATATATATATATATATATATGTGTGTACATTTTGAGTTATCTGCTTTAATTTATGTTGTTTATGTGTAAAATCTTCATTTAAATGTGTGAATGTGTATAGATATATACATATATGGTTTTAATCTCTATGCATGTGTGTGTATGTATGACAATATTTGTGCAAAATTTACCCTCTTTTTATGGCTTATTAACTCGAGTTTAATGTATATATATATATGTACATTTTGAGTTATCTTCTTTAGCAATTTATATCGTATTCTTTAACATTTTATAGACAACCTGCACACAACAATTGGTATTCAACACTTTATATTGTCTTCTTCACATTATTTCCTGTAATTTTCCTTGGAGTATTTGATGAGGACTTATCCGCACAACTTTGTCTCAAGGTTGATTTCGAGGATAACTCTCCCCCTTCTCATTTCCAAATCAATAAAAGTGTTCACCATAACATGAAAAGTAAATGCTTTGTGTAGTGTTGGTTGTTAACTGCCACCTTGTGCTATATATATATATATATATACGTGTTACTGTTATTTTAGTCTTACTTTAATATTACTATATATGTGATTGTCGGAAGTTAGTACTCCATCCAAAAGGAAGAAAGAATAAAAATGGTAGAGAACACATTTTTGTCTACTTGGCTATGGCGGAGGTAAACTCACTCCCACTCGGTTGGGAGGTCTATGATATTTTTAGTTTGTTACTACTTGATCAGAACAAAGCCAACTACTTGACACTTGAAGGTATTATCTTCATAACTAGTATTTTATACTTATATTGAGGACTATATATATTGCACTTATGTCTCGAATTAATCTCCAACTCTTATAACTATTCACCTTTTACCACATTCAAAACAAAAAAATAGCAAGCGTATTTAACGGTTTTGGTATCACCAAAACTAAGGAATGGTTTTGTACTAAGATAAACTATTTTCAGAAATCAATAGGATAGTTAAACTATTAATCTATTACCATTTGATTCTACTTTGGCTTAGGCAAAGTTAGGTACGAAAATTTATGTAGGAAATTATTAATCTATCTTATATTATTCTGATTAATTATTTGAAGGTCAAATTTTATGTAGGAAAGTTTTAAATTTACCCTCAGGGTTTACATAGCTCTATTATTGACATTCAATTGACCGTGTAGTCACAGGATACCTAGTTTGAGAATATGACGATACTTTGAAAATATCTAGATTAGGTTTAAAAACAAGTCGTTTGAGGGTGAAAACTCAAACCATCGCCCAAACGGTCTCGTAAGAGGCACGAAGACCTCGCACGGGACCAATGCGACTCGTAGGAGTGGTCGCATAGTCTCGGGTCTCCCAGTTTGAGAATATATCAATTGTTTGAAAATATGTATATTAGGCTTAAAAATAAGTCATTAAATGGTGAAAAGCCCAACCAACCCCCAAACGGCCCCGTAAGAGGCCCGAACACCTCACACGGGACTAATGTAACTTGTAGGACTGACCGCGTAGTCGCGGGTCTCCCGATTTGAGAATATAATGATAATTTGAAAATATTGAGATTAAGATTAAAAACAAGTCGTTAAATAGTAAAAAGCCAAACCAACCCCCAAACGGCCCCATAAGAGGTACGAACACCTCGCACTGGACCGATATAACTTGTAGGAACTAACCGCATAATCGCGGATCTCCCGGCTTGAGAATAAGATGATAATTTGAAAATATCTAGATTAGGCTTAAAAATAAGTCGTTTGAGGGTGAAAACCAAAACCAACCCCTAAACGGCCCCGTAAGAGGCACGAACACCTCGCACGGGACCAATGTAACTTGTAGAAACTGAAAGCGTAGTCACGGGTCTCCCGATTTGAGAATATGACGATAATTTGAAAATATATAGATTAGGCTTAAAAATAAACCGTTTGAGGGTGAAATCCCAAACCAGCCCCACAAACGGCCCCATAAGAGGCACGAACACCTCGCACGTGACCAATGTAGCTTGTAGAAACTAAACGTGTAGTCGTGGGTCTTCCGTTTTGAGAATATGACGATAATTTTTAAAAATATCTAGATTAGTCTTAAAAATAAGCCGTTTAAGGATGAAAACCCAAACGACCCCATAAAAGGAATGAACACCTCGCATTGGACCAATGTAACTTGTAAGAACTGACTGCATAGTCGTGGGTCTCCCGGTTTGAGAATATGACGATAATTTAGAAATATATAGATTAGGCTTTAAAACAAGCCGTTAAAGGGTGAAACTCAAACCAGCCCCCAAATGGTCACGTAAGAGGTATGAACAAATCGCACGGGATCAATGTAACTTGTAGGAATTGACCGCGTAGTCGTGGGTCTCCTGGTTTGAGAACAGACGATAATTTGAAAATATCTAGATTAGTCTTAAAAACAAGCCTTTTGAAGGTGAAATCCTAAACCATCCCCCAAACGATCCCATAAAAGGCACGAACACCTCGTAAGGGACCAATGTAACTTGTAGTAACTGATCGCGTAGTCGTGGGTCTCGTGATTGGAGAATATGACGATAATTTAAAAATATCTAGATTATGCTTAAAAACAAGTCGTTTGAGAGTGAAAACCTAAATCGACCTCCAAACGGCCCTGTAAGAGGCACAAACACCTCGTACGGGACCAATGTAACTTGTAGGAATTGACCGCCTAGTCATGGGTCTCCCGGTTTGAGAATATAATGATAATTTGAAAATATCTAGATTAGGTTTAAAAACAAGTCGTTTGAGGGTGAAAACCCAAACCAGTCCCCAAACGACCCCGTAAGAGGCACGAACACCTCGCACGGGATCAATGTAACTCGTAGGAATGGACCGCATAGTCGCGGGTCTCCCAGTTTGAGAATATGATAATAATTTGAAAATATCTAGATTAGGCTTAAAAACAAGCCGTTAAAGGGTGAAAAACCAAACCAGCCCCCACACGGCCCTATAAGAGGCACGAACACCTCACACGGGACAAATGTAACTTGTAGGAACTCACCGCGTAGTTGTGGGTCTCCCAGTTTGAGAATATGATGATAATTTGACAATATTGAGATTAGGATTAAAAACAAGTCGTTAAATGGTGAAAAGCCTAACCAACCCCCAAGCAGTCCCCTAAGAGGCACGAACACCTCGCACAGGACCATTGTAACTAGTAGGAACTGACCGCGTAGTCGTGGGTCTCCAGATTTGAGAATATAACGATAATTTGAAAATATCTATATTAGGCTTAAAAATAAGCCGTCAAAGGGTGAAAACCCAAACCAGCCCCCAAACGGTCCCATAAGAGATTAGAACACCTCGCACGGGACCAATGTAACTTGTATGAATTGGCCGCGTAGTCGCGGGTCTCCCGATTTGAGATTATGATGATAATTTAAAAATATCTAGATTAAGCTTAAAAACAAGTCGTCAAAGGGTGAAAACGCAAACTAGCCCCCAAATGGTCCCTTGAGGGGCACGAACACCTCGCACGAGACCAATGTAACTTGTAAGAACTAACCACATAGTCGGGGGTCTCCCGATTTGAGAATATGAAGATAATTTGAAAATATCTAGAGTAGGCTTAAAAATATGTCGTTTAAGGGTGAAAACCCAAACGGCCTCTGAGAGGCACGAACAACTCGCACGGGACCAATGTAACTTGTAGGAACTAACCACCTAGTCGCGGGTCTCCCAGTTTGAGAATATGATGATAATTTGAAAATATCTCGAGTAGGCTTAAAAACAAGCCGTTTGAGGGTAAAAACCCAAACCATCCCCCAAACGGCCCCGTAAGAGGCAAGAACACCTCGCACGGGACCAATGTAACTTGTAGGAACTTGTTGCATAGTCTCGAATCTCTTGATTTGAGAATATGATGATAATTTAATAATATCTAGATTAGGCTTAAAAACAAGCCGTTAAAGTGTGAAAACCCAAATCAGCCCCCAAACGGCCCCGTAAGAGGGATGAACACCTCACACGGGAGGAACTAACCGCGTAGTCGCGGGTCTCCCTATTTGAGAATATGACGATAGTTTGAAAATATCTAGATTAGGCTTAAAAACTAGTTGTTTGAGGGTGAAAACTCAAACGGCCCCGTGAGTGGCACGAACACCTCGCACGGGACCAATGTAACTTGTAGGAATTAATCGTGTAGTCACGGGTCTCCCGGTTTGAGAGTATGAGGCTAATTTGAAAATATCTAGATTAGGCTTAAAAACAAGCCATTTGAGGGTGAAAACTCGAACCAGCCCCTAAACGGTCCCGTAAGAGGCACGAACACCTCGCACAGGATCAATGTCACTTGTAGGAACTGAATGCGTAGTCACAAGAATTTCAATTGGTGAATAGAATAATAATTTTAATTTGTATATGCAAGTTTTCAGCTTGAATAATTTTTGTTTTTTAAAATTACTCGGTTAGTAATATCATCTCCTTTTGTATCTTATTTTTTTGCCGGATAATATTTTGTCATTAGATTTTATCCGCGTGGAACACATGAAGTCAATGGTCAACAACAAGGGGATTATTTACTTAATGTCGGTAATATTCAGGATTCTATTTTTTTGTGTTATGGCCATCTAGGATTTTGTAGTTTCATTGTTGGCTTTTATGGTCGTGCGGGTTTTTATAATTTTATTGTTGTATTTTATGGTCGTGCGTGCTTTATATTATGCATGTATTATATTAGCAGGTTTTAGAATGTCCAGAAAATAAAGGAAACTCTGCCCAATTTTTTTTGTTTGTGAACTATTATTACTTGTAATATTTTCAAGTTTGTATATACATTAGTTTATTAACAACTTTCAAGATTTGCAATTTGTAAATTTTTTTGTTTTAAAATAATTAATTTTTTATCCAAAAAATTTGGCACAGTTCAAAATCGTGCCAAAAGTGTATCAATTTTTGGCATGATTTTTAACTGTACCAAAAGAGAATCAAAAGTACTCAATCTGGTACAGTTATAAAGTGTGCCAAAAGTGTGCCAAAAATAATAAATGTGGCACAGTTTTAAAGTGTGCCAGAAGTGTTCATGTTTGGTCAAATCTGACACACTTTTGAGTTGTACGAGAAAAAAATGGCTATTTTGGAACACCTGATTCTGATACAGCTCAAAAATGTGCCATATTTGATCTGGCATAATTTTAAACCGTACTAGATTGTTGTTTTTGGTATAGTGATGTGACTACGGTTTAATTATATTGATTATTTTGATGAATCTTGGAAGAAAAGATTGATTTAAATGCCTGTTTGGGTAGGATTTGCATGTAGAAAGATTTGATATCTGTAGAGGATGATAAATTATAGATTATGTGTTATTGTCGAGGAACTAAATTTAGGCTTTGATGAAGGATATAAGCAAAATAGGAAAACCTAGTATTCTTGAGGATTAGAGATTAAATCCATTCTTGAATATTATTCGTAACGTTTTGATGCAAAAATTACGTCAGAAACTATCCTAATACATGTGAGAAGGATTTGGGACAATTGGTTTGGAGTTTGGTGGAGAAACATTGAAGTTAGAGGTGTATTAATGGTGAAAAATGCATATGAGAAACGAAGATCACGAGGTTCAGAGGTGCGAACCGATTCGGTTCAGAAGGGCAAACCGGTTTGGTATCTTAAAAAATGTAAATTATCCCTTTTTGCCTAGAACTCCTAAATTGTTGTCTGAAAACTTTTGGGAGATTGTTAGAATATAATGAGGGATATTTATATTGTAGTAGGCCATGATAGAGTTATGGGAGTTTAGTCACATTGGGAGAATTAAGACGATGATAAAATGGGATTTAACGATAAAGTAATTAATTCACAGGAAAGAGAATGTAATTACGAAAACGTGTGAGTGAACTGATGGCATAAACCAGTACAGCAAGGAAGACTTAGATACTGAATTCGTAAAAGGGTAACTAGCTCCCTTAGAATAAAGAATTGATTTAGGGCTAAAAGTTGCGCGTAGTTAGCACGCCAATCGTTGTTTTTTGTTCACCACCTTAATATAAAAACATAAACTTATGACTCTGGGTATCGAAAATCCACAAAGACGAGTTGACAGAATATTAATTTATTTAATACTTCTAAAATAAACGGTGTAAAAGGGTAATCCTAACAAAAAGTAAAAGATAATAAAGAGAAAATATTATTCTAGGCGAGTGTTTTTAAACTATCATTAACAAAGCGAATAAAATCATAGGTTGCGCTGGATATCCCTCGCCTCAAGTTAATTGGTATAAATGGTTACATGAGCTCACGAGTTATTAAGATTGCGTCTCGTTTGGACATTTAATAAAATCAAGAGCTATCATACCCCTAAATTCGCATAAAAGTATAATAATATTTTGGCGTCAACAAATACCCCAAAAATTACGCACGCAAGGTCGTAAATATGGAGCATACATAATATACCCCGTTAAATCTCCTAGGCATAATAACTAGGACAACTCAATCAAAATAAACACGTTAAACTCCATCACCATAGCAAACCAACCAAACAACCATAGGTGAGTTCAATCCAACACAACCAAGATTGAACTAGCCATTAAACATGGTAAACAACATAAATTAAACTAACTAATTAATTAAGCAACAAAAATTAGATTAACACTACAAATTAAAATAGGCTTGAAATAATAAATAAATCATGAAAAACTGGATTACAATGCTTAAAGTAAAGAAGGAAGACAATGAATAGTAACAAGAAAACTTACATTAACGGTGGAACAAAACCAAGAAGAAAAATGGAGGAGGGTGATCTACACAACAAAACCCCCAAATATTACTCTAATCCGAACCTAAACTAAGAGAGAGAGAGAGAGACTAGAGATATTATGTCGTCCCAACAAAATAAGCCAAATGGGTTATTTAAACTAAGTGGGAAAAGAGAACTAAACGAAAAAGGAAAAGAAAAGAAATGGGGATAAGTTCTCTTTTTAAGGAACAAAAGAAAAATAAAAATAAAATAGAAAAGGGAATAGGGGAGAGCAGTAGAAAAACACACTCCCAATTGCAGGGGATCGGTCGACTGCGGCTTGGGTCAGTCGACCGCGTGAACATGGGAAGGGCACACTACCAAGGCTCAAAGGAAAAATGGGATTTACCAGTCGACCGATCCTGATGCAATTCGCACACCACTTCTCAAAATCAAAATCTGCCATAGCCTTGTGATTTGGATCAGCTACAAATATTCCGGGACCAATAATTGTGTATAAGACGAGACCCAAATGATTCTTGGCAGCCAAAACCAAAACCTCCAACAATGGACCAAAGTCCATAAATGGAGATGGTAAAACACCCACCATTGATGACCTTCCATGGTGTAAAGTCAAGACCCATTTCGTGAAATTTACCAAAGGCCAACGACCCATATGCGTGTGTGGTCAGAAATCATGATCCAATGTCGGATCCAAGTGTTCAATTTCAGTGTGGCCAAAACTCGAGCCAAAATCCAAAATCTCCATTTGCAGAATGAAGTTTACAGCAAAAGTGAAAGAGAAAAGGACATGGAGGAAATTAAACAAATTGTTAATATATTAATAGAATATTAAATTAAATAACTTATAATTCTTCTCCGATTAAAGATCCGTGTTTTCTTCGTTTGAACTTTGATTCGAGCACTGTTTGCAGTCACGTGAAGCTTGACTCGAGAGCTACAACTTCTATGAATTCTTGGGGGGGAAATTCCAAAGTTTGAATTACCAAAATGCCCCTGAACGTGCGAACTTTGACGAAACTTTACCAAAACGCATCCAAACTCCACACGACACTTTATTATTTATAAACACTCAATAATACCTTAAATAATATGTTAGCACATAAAACGGAGGCTGTCTGATTAACATGCATAAATATAGACAATAAAGTACCCAAGGGGGTTAAAATGCATAAGTTCGAGTGTAATTAAATCCATGATTCGATAGGAATCATACCCCCTAACTTACAAATTGGTAGTCCCTAGTAATGAAATTCAACAGAAGAAGAAAAATAAGAAAATCACAAAGCCAAAGACATATACAAAATCGATAAAAGGGATAAGGCCACTTTCGCGAGCGAACGATTGCATTTAGTGTATGTAATAAGCCGTTAAACCCTTAGGTTATCCTAGTGGACGGATGTCGTCTCGTGAGAATTTTCAGGGATGAAACCCAAAAACATTATATGGTTTCGTCAAAATAATGCACAATCACATGCGACACACCCAACAATAGCGAAAAAGATTGCATACACATTATTAACAAAGTGAACTAATTCACACAACAGTCCGTAATATTAACATTATAAAATGAACTTCATTGAATTGAAATCTTAAAATGTGGAAGGGGAGAGATCACATGAAAAGTATGATTTGCCAAAAACTTAAATAAATCGGATAATAAACATTAAATCATGCATGTAAGTCAATCCTCACCGAGCATTACACTCAACAAATGAAATCACTATGAATGAGGAGGTAATACATGGGACATGTAGGCATAAGGAGTAAATATAAATGGAAAATAGGCCGCGCACATGTCACAAATGAAGAACGCTATATAGAAAATAAAAACTTATAATCTCAATAAAAAAAAATACCGCTCATTAAAGGAGGCAAAATTTATTTTCACAAATTATCAAAACTATTTCAATTTCTAAATTAAATTCACCCTAGGACTTTATAGGGTTGTAATGTAGGTTTGGGGTTAAGGGTATGAAATGAAAGAATGTATGTACAGATTCAAAGTGTTTGGAGATGAAAACTCGGGATATTGGAAAATTGCAGGCAATTTCAAAATTGGAAAATCGCATTAAATATGACTATCGTGAGAGTAATCAAAGTTTATTGAACACTATACACAACATATACAAACTTCTCTTTCTTTTCTTTTCTTCTTTTGTAAGGACATAATTGTATAAATGTCCGGGGTAGAATCTAGGAATTTTTTGTTTTCTCCTAGATCACACTTTGTATGTCTGATACCGCTACATTCGGCACGTCAACACGATCAACCTCGACGGCCTTTATCTGAATTCAATGCATCCATTATCGTCACGTGCATCATGATACTTGCGAAGTGCTGCTCAGCTCAATCCCACTACTCCACTACACTTTATCAATAAAATGGTTTATTGGATCTTTAATATTTGCATAAATATTTGGGAAATTTTTTTGAAAATTATTTTTCAAGTCTGGATTAATTTTTTATCAAAAGCATAATTTTTTTTAAGTGTAGAAGCGAAGTGCTTTGAACGATGAGCTCGCTCAAACGACTTTGAATTTCATTCGCGCGAGATAGGCATGGCGCGCGATCTCGTTCGAACGACTTTTGTCCTTCATTCGAGCGACTTGGCTATCTCGTTCGAACGAGCCATCGCCTTGATTTTCGTATAAATACCTGATCTCCCTCTACACGATTTTCAAGTCTTTCTACAATCTCAAAATTCTGCGAAAATAATCCAGAATAAGACTTCATCTTTTTAAGGTTTTCAAAACCTTTTTGATTCACAAAACCATTCCCATATATGTGTGTGAAGCTTTAAACCATCAAGAGGATCATTTACTCATCTGGAGTAATTTTTGAGGAAGTTGTTCTCTTCTTCATTATTGCCCTACTGAAAAGGGATAGTTCCAGCCGACGACATCAGAACCGACACCCGAGGGTATTTCTGTGTCACATATTTTCATTATAATCCATGTAAGCCGCTTTCTTACAACATTATAGTGAAAATAAAAGGTTTTACCCCTTTGGGGGATTTTTCCTCATTTGTGTGTGTTTGAATGTTCTTGCTGGATTTTATCATCATCAATCACACCTAGATGCATGTTTAGGATTTAATTGATAAAAACTGAGTTTAATTAAATAACTTCCTTATTTGAACGCAAGCGCACTCTTCTCAAATTGGTATCAGAGCCAGTTACACAATTTTACCATGTAATTTTCAGCAAAATTTTTCTAAGATATCATGTTTCTAAAAAATTAATTTTCAAAAATGAGTGTGTTCATAATGGAGAATTTATATAATCAAATGTCAGTTTTTGACGGGACAAACTATGCATACTGGAAAGCCCGCATGAGATCTGAATTGAAATCCATTGATGAACGTGTCTGGATTTTGGTTGAAAGAGGGTGGACACTTCCCTCCGTCACTCTTGAAAACGTGACCAATTTAAAACCTGTTACTACATGGACTGAAGAAGAATTTAAATGGTCATCTTTTAATTCTAAGGGTTTAAGTGCTATTTCTGGGTCTCTCACACCTGATGAGTTCAAACGCATAATGACGTGCACCACGTCAAAAGAGGCATGAGACGTTTTGCAACTTACCCATGAAGGAACTAATGCTGTGAAAGAGTCTAAATTACAAAATTTAACAACTCAATTTGAAATAATCACCATGCTTGAATCTGAGTGTTTTGATGAATTTTATGCTAAACTGTTTGATATTGTTAACACTATCTTTAATCTTGGTGAACACATTCCTAATGCTAGAGTTGTTAAAAAGATTCTTAGATCATTGCCTAAGCGTTTTACCCCAAAGTCACTGTGTTAAATTCTATGGGTAATTTAAATACGCTTAAATTGGAGGAACTTGTAGGAGACTTGCAAACGTATGAAATTGATATGTTTCCTAAATCTGTCAAGTCTAAAGATAAGGGAATTACACTTAATGCCCAGGAGAGAAAGAGTGAGGATTCGTCAAGAAAGAGAGGAGAGTCATCTAGAAAAAGAGAGACATATACGTCAGATTCTGAGTGTGATTTTGACTTAGATGATTTGGCCCTATTTGCTAAAATTTTCAAGAGAATTCTCAAATTCAAGAAAAGTGGTAATTTTAAAGATAAAAAGAAGTTTGAGAATAATAAGTTTGAAAAGAAAAATGAAAAAGATTTTAAAGATCCTCCTAAAAAGGAAAGTGAGAGATGCTTTGAGTGCAACGGTAGGGGTCATAGAGCTTTTGAGTGTGCTACCAGGTTGAACAAAGAAAAGGTCAAAGCTGTACTTAATGCTACTCTTAGTGATGACAGTGAGGTCGAGTCGGTGGACTCTGGAGATGAGTCACCGCATGAGTGTAACTTCATCGCATTCATAGATAGTCATGTGAGTACTTCTAGTGCTCCTCACGATGATGAGGATGCTGATTCACAGGGACACCTCGATAGTGAGATCGATGTGAGTGAGGTGGAGGATGACACAAGTGAGAGGGAGAGTGATATTCAACGCGCCTACGTCGAGCTTTATTCTGAGTCATTTAAAACTAAAAAGCATAACAAAGCGTTAGTCCTTAGGATCACCTCTTTAGAGGAAGATTTAAGAAAAGTGAGAGAGAGAGAGAGTCCTCCACCTGCACTACCTTAAGAGAGAGAGAGTTTGTCTGTGTTGAGAAAGAGAGTTTGTTTAAAGAGAGAGAGAGTTATTTTGAGAAAGAGACAGGGGACTTGACTAAACAAGTGGCTAGTCTTATGAGTGAGCTCCATTCCATTGTGGAGACTCCGAAGAAACTTAAAGCCCTTGTTTCCCAGCTTACTCATGATCTGGACAGAGCACGGGAAGTCAAGGTTCAAATTGAGGACAGATCTGAGAAGATGGGAAAGATGCTCCTCGGCCCCGCTTTAGGTTTTGGTGATAGGAAAGGAATAGGTTATGATGGTGCTTCCACGTCCCAAATTTCACCTGGACCAGTTCCTAAGTTTACTACGACTCCTTATGGCCATCATCAAAAACCTCGACGGAGAGACCAAGAAAATCAAACTAAGGTCCACCTTTGACTGTGTTCTTTTGTACGTATTGCAAAAGAAAAGGCCACCTCAGGGAGTTTTGCTATAGTATGGGTCAGACATGACGTACTACTTATCCACCACAGCATACTGAAGATTTTACCAGTCTAAGAGACTGAGTTGAGTTTTTAGCTTCCACATCACAGAGTTTGATGGAGGAACTCCAACGGATGTCTTTGTCGTCAGTGAATACTTCTCACATTTTGGCTAAAACCAATGACAACAAAAGTAAACAAAATGTCACCACTTCTTGGGTACCTAAGAAAGATAAAAAGTCATTTGTTGTTCATGTCTCTCTCAAAGCACATAATACCTCACAGTGGTACTTTGATAGTGGCTGATCTAGACATATGATAGGTGATGCCTCATTTTTACTTCTCTTGAGGATTATCAGGACGGTAGAGTCACCTTTGGATATCGGAGAAAGTCTAGCATTGTAGGACGCGGTATTGTAGAGTTACTAGGATTTCCTAAGCTAGAGAATGTTTTGTACGTCAAAGGGTTGAAAGCAAACCTTCTCAGCATTAGCCAGCTGTGTGACGCTGACTTTACCGTAAAGTTTGATCGGGACGCATGTAATGTCTATAATCAAGCCGGTAAACTTTTAGTGCGAGGGATGAGGACAGAGGATAATTGCTATGGTACTGAGCCCAAGTCCTCACTTGTCTGTAACAGCGCCATAATCACTCCTATAGATCTGTGGCACCAATGTCTAGGTCACGTGAACATTAGAGATTTAACTTATTTAGCTAAAAAGGACCTAGTATGTGGCTTATCATCACTTGGAAAGCCAACTTCGACAGTTTTTGGACCTTGTCAGTTGGGAAAACAAATTCGTAGCCCCCATAGGAAGTTGCATTCCATTACCACCTCTCGTGTACTTGAGCTTCTTCACATGGATCTTATGGGTCCTACTCGTACTGACAGTCTGGGTGGTAAGAGGTATATCCTCGTGATGGTGAATGATTTCTCTAGATACTCGATTGTAGGTTTTCTAAGGGAGAAATCCGATGCTGTGGAGTTTTTAACGACCAAGTGTCGTGTCCTGAAAAATCAACACGGAGTCACTATTAACAGGATACGTAGTGACAACGACACTGAATTTAAGGAAGCAAAGGTAGATCTTTACTGTGATAGCATTGGGATCAAACATGAGTTTTCAGCTGTGAAGTCTCCTCTGCAAAATGGGATTGTTGAGAGGAAGAATAGGACGATCCAAGAAATGGCTAGATCTATGCTTCTAGGTCGTAAGGTTTCTAGGACATTTTGGGTAGAGGCAGTGTCTACTGCATGCCACACGGTGAATAGGGTTTACCTGCGTCCACACACTCTTAAGACGCCATATGAATTGTGGACAGGCAAGAAACCCAACCTTGCACATTTTCGTGTTTTTAGGAGTAAATGCTACATCCTACGGGATAGATACCTATTAGGAAAGTTTGACTCCCGAAGCGACGAGGGAATAATGTTAGGATATTCATTAAATAGTAGAGTGTACCGAGTTTTTAACCTGAAGAGATCTAAGGTTATGGAGTCAATAAACGTCACCGAGCAAGATGATGAACCTTCGACGTTTATTGATTCTAGCCTTTAGTGTGAGGATGAGGATGTTTCTGGCAATGATTTACTTGTACCTCACCCACACTCTGTGGACCCTACTCCCGTGTTAGGGGACACACCTTCTTGGGTTCGCAAGAGTCATGACCCTTCTGCCATTGTTGGTGATCCCACTCTAGGGGTCAAGACTCGCGCTCAACTCGAGAATGTTGTTAGCCATTTTTGCTACACGTCCAAAGTCGAGCCTAAGAATCACAAAGAATCACGCAAGGATAAATACTGGATATCTTCTATGAAGGATGAGTTGCTTTAGTTTAAAAAGAATAATGTCTGGGAGCTTGTCCCCCGACCTAGTGAGACTAATGTGATAGGTACAAGATGGATTTTTAAGAATAAAATGGATGAAAATGGTACCATAATCCAAAATAAGACTAGGTTGGTCGCTCAAGGCTATACACAGATAGAAGGTATAGACTTTGGGGAGACATTTGCTCCTGTTGCGAGGCTTGAGTCCGTCCGCTTACTACTCGCCATCGCATGCCATCTGCGCTTTAAGTTATATCAGATGGATGTCAAGAGTGCCTTCCTGAATGGAATTCTACAGGAGGAGGTTTATGTGGAACAACCAAAAGGGTTTAAAGACCCTAAGAACTCGGAGCACATCTATTATCTGAGTAAAGCCTTGTATGGTTTGAATTAAGCACCTCATGCTTGGTACGAAAGGATTACTTCCTATCTCTTAGACCGTGGCTTCAAGAGAGGGGGAGTTGATATGACATTATTCGTCAGGAGAGATGACGGTGCTATTTTGGTTGCCCAGGTCTATGTGAATGACATAGTCTTTAGATCCACATGCTCCCAACATGCTCATCACTTTGAGGAGGAGATGAAAAGTGAGTTTGATATGAGCATGGTTGGTGAGATTACTTTCATCCTTGGTCTCCAGGTTCGTTAGCTAGAGGATGGGATGTTCATATCCCAATCTAAGTAAGCTAGAGACTTAGTGAAGAAATTTGGGTTAGACTTCGCTAAGCATGAACTACACCTATGAGTACCACTACCAAGCTTAGTAAGGACACTTCAGGCAAAGATGTAGAGCAAACCTTGTATCGGAGTATGATAGGTAGTCTTCTCTACTTGACTGCCAGTCATCCTGACATCGCCTTTAGTGTTGGACTCCGTGCGCGATATCAGGCGTCACCAAAAGAGTCACACTTACTCGCTCTAAAACGTATTATCAAATACGTGAGTGGGACTCTCTCATATGGTATTTGGTATTCCTTTGATACTAATGACCGTTTGTCTGCCTATTCGAATTCCAACTGGGTCGGGGATGTAGATGGTTGTAGGAGCATTTCTCATATAGATATTTGAAACGCTATATAATTTCATTCATATGCTTTACATTGTTTGGAGTCTTGGATATGTAATTAGTGATATATTCCTACATGTTTGACTCCTATCTCCTTTATTTCACACATGCACGACTTTATTTGATTATTGTACTTGTCTATCACATATTGGCTTGAGTGTTGCCATCTCAATTTTATCTATACAACTAACCATATGCGATAAAACTTGACAAGATTGGAATGCATGTAAAAACCATTTTGGTGAGACTATGTGTTTATTTGAAAACAGGGAAAGGTTGCGAAAGGTTCTCTTAGCCTTTACGATTCTAAGCCACCGTTAAAAAGGACCTAAAAATTGAGTAATTTTATTATCCGGGGTCCAAAGAGGTTAAAAGAGAAATTAAAGGCAATAAAAAGGAATATATGCCAAATATGGGCCATTAGGTTTCATCATCAATTCTCCAAAGTTTGAGAATTTAGAACGCCTCTATTCAAAATATATATCTGAGGGAGTTTGGTTTGAGAATATAAACGGATTTTCACTTCCCTACAAGTCCTGAAAAAGAATGAAATAGTGTTGAACATTATTGGTGTGAAAATCACTTTGAGCTTTGATTTGTTGATTTGATTGAGTCAATGTCTCATATCACCACCTTTTTACACCAAAGAAAGAGTTTGGGTTCATTCGTTAGGAGTATCTGATATTCATCGTGCACATATGTCATGTTTGTATGCATTGATTTTCCTATCGAATTTGGTCACACCCCTACATTTACGCCATCATCGACTTGGTTGTTTTTGTGTTCTTTCATGGTGTGATTCTTTGTTGTATATTATGTGTAAAAATTTTGAAAAATAAAAAAATAGCAGTTTATTCCCGTGTGTCATTCTCCGTGTGCATTCATTTATGCTTCTTATATTGTCTATTTGGGGACATCATAAAAAGGGGGAGAAAAATTATGGGGGAGAATTTTTTTGGTGTTTTCTTGATTTATTAATGATTTGCTTAAGCTTAATTGATCATCAATTTTTGCATATCATTATATTTCAAATTTTTGGTTTTCACGGGTATTTGCTTTATCTCATGTGTGTAGGTACAACATTGCTCATTATTTTATTACACACCCTGATGAGAAAAGCTTTGGAGGTTTCTGAAGATTTGGAAGACATGTCATTTAGTATCCTCAGTTTGAGGGTTTAATGGGGATATTATCTTATATGTCATTTCATTGCATAATTCGGATTTTTTATGTATGTACCGGTATAAACATTGGCGGAGATTTGTAAGGACATAATTGTATAAATGTCCGGGGTAGAATCTATGAATTTTCAGTTTTCTCCTAGATCACAGTTTGTATGTCTGATACCGCTACATTCGGCACGTCAACACGATCAACCTCGACGGCCTTTATCCGAATTCAATGCATCCATTATCTTCACGTGCATCATGCTACATGCAACGTGCTGCTCAGCTCATTCCCACTACTCCACTACACTTTATCGGTAAAATAGTTTATTGGAGCTTTAATATTTGCATAAATATTTGGAAAAAAATTTTGAAAATTATTTTTGAAGTCTGGATTAATTTTTTATCAAAAGCATAATTTTTTTTAAATGTAGAAGCGAAGTTCCTTGAACGACAAGCTCGCTCAAACGACTTTGAATGTTGTTCGCGCGAGATAGGCATGTCGCGCTATCTCATTCGAACGACTTCTGTCCTTCGTTCGAGCGACATGGCTATCTCGTTTGGACGAGCCACCGCCTCGATTTTTGTATAAATACCTGATCTCCTTCTACATGATTTTTCAATCTCAAAATTCTGGGAAAACAATCGAGAATAAGACTTCATCATTTTAAGGTTTTCTAAATCTTTTTTATTCACAAAACCATTCCCATATATGTGTGTGAATCTTTAAACCTTCAAGAGGATCATTTACTCATTTGGAGTAATTTGTGAGGAAGCCATTCTCTTCTTCATTGCTGCCCTACTGGAAAGGGATAGTTCCATCCGATGACATCAGAACCGACACCCGAGGGTATTTCTGTGTCACATATTTTCATTGTAATTCGTGTAAGCCATTTTCTTACAAAATTATAGTGAAAATAAAAGGTTTTGCCCCTTTGGGACATTTTTCCTCATTTGTGTGTGTTTGAATGTTCTTGCTTGATTTTATCATAATCAATCACACCTAGATGCATGTTTAGGACTTAATTGATAAAAACTGAGTTTAACTAAATAACATCCTTATTTGAACGCAAGCGCACTCTTCTCATATTTTTCTCAGTTTTTTCTTTTGTTTTCTTTTATTTTCTTCTTTCTATTTTTCTTCTCTTTTTCACTTCTTTCTTTTCTTTACTTATCTCACTCTCGCATGGCTAACTTGCAACCACAAAATGCTAACATCATTTAATCCCAAGTAACATTCCAAATAAAGGTATGTAAGGTGATATATATGGTATAAAACTCCAATTTGGAGTTGGTTATGGGATTTTGGGGTTATGAAATGAAAAGGCTATATTTAGGCTCAAAGGGGTTAATGAGGGAAAACATATAAAGTGAGGTCAAGGTCAATATGGGTGATATAATAAAGATGGCCTACGATCATTTCCTAAAGTTTACACAATTCTCGAGTCAAAACAACCTTTGAAAACTATGCTCAAGTAATACATTTCAAGAATTTACTCAATTAATGAACGATCAAATGAAAGAATAGAGAGATTACCGAATAATTCAATGTTTTCAAAGAGGAAAGAATAGTTTATACACTCATAAACGACGAAAGGTACAAATCTTACTCGATGTAAGTATATACAATGAAACAAAATATTATTGGGTTATAAAAATCTAATACCAAATCAATAAAACAAGAAAAGTGCATGCGTTCATAGGTTAACGTTTAATTTATGAAGTTATTCATAATATCAATGATTGATGACTAAAGTCTAATAACTTCTAAATCGAGAAAATGCATCATTGAATTGTCTATTGGAATGGGCAATTATTAAAATTTATCGTCGTAAATAAAGGCAAAATGCCCAAAAAGAAGAAAAAAAGAAAGAAAATCTTTTTGAAAATTTTCAATTTTCACAAGAAAATCATGCTTCGAAATAGCATATAATCAAATCAAAGAAACTACCAATGAATGGTTAAAATATCCCATACCCCCTAACTTAAAACCTGACATTGTCCTAAATGTAAATTAAGAACTAAGTTAAAAAGAGGAAAATAGCAATATTACCCAAAATGGAGCGATCTGGAGAAAGTACAAGTCCAGTAATTCTACAAAGCATGTTAGCACCAGGAATAACAAAAGACAGAAATAAACTTTAACTAATTACACTAGACTATAAGTAAAAAGTAAAATAGGAAAATAAAACAAAACTAACTATTTACAACCTACCGTTTTAACTTCTACCTAAATATACAATAGAAGTTGAAATTTTTGAGGGTACACCCAAAAAATGATCTGACTTTGGAGGATAACCGGTGTACCCTCACTTAAAAGCATGCCTCCCGAAAATAGGAATTTCGTTTGAACAATGAAAGACATGTGCAAGGCGGAAGAAATGAACCATCCCCAATTAACATTTTTGGAGGGAGCATGGCAGATTTGGATAAAACGGGTGACAAATACACATGGGGACCAAGAAAAATAGAATTATCTTCCAAATATTTTGAAGTTGGAATGGGAGGTGGCGCACATGAGGGTAAAGATGCCTTCATGGAAGGCGACTCGAGAGAGTCCTCCTCATCAGTGAAAAGGTTTGAAACTATAAAGTTTGGAACCGATTCATCAAGTACTAGCATTGGTGTGATATAATAGAATAAAGATGGGGAGGAAACAAATTCAATCTCAGGAGATGAGTTGTCATCGCTTAAAGATTGAATTTGAAAGGAGAAAGGATTATTTTCAATGAAACTTTCTTCTTTGGGGGGAAAAGAAGAAATCATTTCAATGCAAATGTATACTATATCCATTTCATCCTCACTTTCATTCTCTACTATACTTTGGGCCAAGTCAAGAATGGTTTGTTCCAAACTAGGTACAAAGTCCTCATTAAGTTCAAAACATTCCTCGACTGCAAAGGTCTCGAAAGAAAAATCGTCATCGGATTCAAATAATAAATCCAACTCATGCTCCCAACAACGTTTTCTTCCCGATAACAATTTTAAAGTTTTTCATTTTCAAGCATACGCAAGCCCTCGCCGAAAGTCATAGGCCGGGGAGCAGATTCTTAATAATGAAAGTTAGGAAATTATCCTTGGAACAACTATCAAAATCTTTATTATAAGAATTTTGAAACCTATTGCAATTTGTTTCAAATTTCTTATCATAAGGATCTTAAGACCCAACATCAGAATAAT
The DNA here is from genome assembly GCA_949130495.1 of Sambucus nigra. Classification (NCBI taxonomy): domain Eukaryota; kingdom Viridiplantae; phylum Streptophyta; class Magnoliopsida; order Dipsacales; family Adoxaceae; genus Sambucus; species Sambucus nigra. Next base: position 211,512,769 of record OX422214.1, on the reverse strand, counting down.
TATTCCAAAAATTTCCATAACCCATACTTTGACTTTCGTAATACTCACCCAAAGTCATTTTAGAATTTGCAATTTTTTGGAACTCTAAGTATTTAACAAAGGTCATAGGGGTAGGGGGATTTTGAGAATTATTACTACGATTACCGAAATAATTGGAAAAAGACATGCTTACCCCAACAATAGTTCAAGATAGAAAATTCCACAAAATAATATGCGGGGGGGAAAAATTCGAGCATTTCTTGGCACTCAAATGTTGAAGCCCTGAAAAAATTGTTAACAAAAAATAAAAATAGATAAAAAAAAATACTACGAAATACTAAATCAAATAAATTCTAAAACAAAAAGTCCCCGGCAATGGTGCCATTTTGATTGAGGGCGAAAAGTAGCGGTGTTGATGGAACTTGCGCACCACTTCTAAAAATCGAGATCTTCCATGGCCCTGTGATTTGGATCAGCTATGAAAATTTCGAGACCAACGATTGTGTATAAGCCGAGACCCAAATGATTCTTGGAAGCCAAAATAGAGACCTCCAATAATGGACCAAAGTCCATAAATGGAGATGATAAAACACCCACCATTGATGACCTTCCATGGTGTAAAGTCAAGACCCATTTCGTGAAATTGACCAAAGGACAACGACCCATATGCGTGTGTGGTCAAAAATCATGCTCCAATTTCGGATCCAAGTCCTCACTTTGAGTGTGGCCAAAACCCGAGCCAAAATCAAAAATCGCCATTTGCTGAATGAAGTTTGCTGCAAAAGTGAAAGAGAAAAGGATATGGAGGGAATTAAACAAATTGTTAATATATTAATGGATATTAAATAAAATAACTTATAATTCTTCTCCGATTAAAGATCTGTGTTTTCTTCGTTCGAACTCCGATTCGAGCACCGTTTGAAGCCACGTGAAGCTTGACCCAAGAGGTACAACTTTCGTGGATGCTTCGGACAAAAATTCTTAATTGTGAAATTATTTAAATGCCCCTGAACGTGCGAACTTCGACGAAACTTTACCGGAACGCATCCAAACTCCACACATAACACTTTAATACCTATAAACACTCAATAATACCTCAAATAACATGTTAGCATATAAAAAGGAGGTTGTATGATTAACGAGCATAATTATAGACATTAAAGTACCCAACGGGCTAAAATGCATAAGTTCAAGTTAATTAAATACATGATTCGATACGAATCAAGAACAATACTCTATTAAATGCGGTAATGAGAATAATCGTAAAATGAAAGTACGGTGAGTATTCAAGTGATATATACTATGTACGAAGGTCGATGATTAGGTTGTGTGTCTACATACTTATTATATATATGTAGGTTGTGGTTGTACCTATATGATTGATTATTATGGTTAGCATACATACGCTTCTTGCTATCATGGAGGTTCTCGCACAGTGGGTGATCCCACCTTACTGATTCATGGGAGGCTAGGATTTGTGTGGCAGGATATAGAACTTTGGGCGAATCACTATCTGATGTGTATTAGTGAGATTGGAAGGTCATTTGGGTACGTTAGGTATGTGTGTAGCCCAGAGACTTAGAACTATATTTGCCTCCATTGTTTATGATTTGATTTCGGGTTCGAGGTAGTATTCCGAACCAATGGTCTTAATCTAGTGAGTGATATATGACCCTGATAGAAGAATATGCCTTTTATTAATGGTGTTCATTATACTAGACGCCGTAGTGGTATATATTAGTTTGTAAAATATATACAAATGCGAATATACTACTTGTGCATGAAAGTATACGTGGTATCCTAAAAGTAAATTAAGTAGAAAAACTTAATTAATTGCGAAAGTGAAAACATGTAGGAAGGTTAGTTCCCTTATGTTCATGATGGTCATTCAAGAGACACTATTACTATATATATATATATATATATATATATATATGCGTGTGTGTGTGTGTGTGTGAATATTCTACTTATGTGTGACAGTAGAAAGTTAGATAGTGTATATATAAAAGAATGAATTAAGTTGTGAAACTAAATTAATTGAATAAAAGAGAAGATAAATGAAATGATAATTTCAATGCTTAACATACGAGAAACGTTACTTTGATTAGCGTACTATATGAGTGTTATGGAGACTTATAGATGTTAATAGTCCAGGTTGATACTTATGTCTAGTTAGCTTGGGTAGTACAGTTGGGTGGGTGAAGTAGAGAACATTAGGCGTGCACAATCATTGAGGGGTGAGGATACTCAAGAGAGTGTATGTAACATGTGTAATCAATAACCGATTTTGAATTGTGATAAACTCTTGCGAAATATTTTCAAAATGTTTTGAGTACTAAATATTGCTATAAAAATATTTTTAAAACCCTTTAGGTGTCCAGCCACAGGGACGCCATACTTGATATTCTACTTCAGGGATATGCAGTTGCGTCATAGGTGGATGCCTGTAGATTTTTGGATTAAACGCATATATTATTCATCCCTATGGTAGGAATATTTTTTGGTTACAGTTTCAGTTGGGCGTGTTGCCCTTTTCGATTTATTTTCTCAATTCAGGCTTGTATTGGATTGTGTTTTATTACTGTATTACTATTTCATTGGGATATTTAAACCGATGGTTTATTCGGCATGATTTTTAATTCATTCATTTTTTGTGCGTTGGTTTAGATATTTCATGTGGTGAATGATTTATTTAGTTTTTTGCTTGGTTGTTTATTTGTCTAATGACAGATAAAATTTGGCACCGACTTTTGGAACACTAGGTGGTTAGTTAAGTTTAAAAAAAAAAGGTTTTCGATAGTGATGTTAAGAATGAACTATATGTAAATCCAGTTTTAATTTAATAAAGACCTGATCATCAGGTATTAATTAGGCGAGGTGTCACAGATGGTATCATAGCATAAGGTTATAGAGTCCTTAGGGTCTATGTGACTTTTCACGTTTCAGTTTAGCGTTCTTTGATGTAGAGCCTTATGATATGATTGTTGTTTTCCTCTGCGTTTGCGACTTATGTTCTCCTTCTATTAAGAATAGTTGATGTGATTCATATACGAGTTCGGTTGACGACCAGCAAGGGTCGTTAGAAGGATTACAGGAGGAGAGGAGAGGCAAAAGACATAGAGTATTCTAATAACGGTGATTGCGATAGAAGTCACCACGATTATTATTCAAATAAGTGATGATAAGATAATCAAGCAGGGATTGTAATTCTCGAAACACCATCGTAGAAAATGGTTACACAACTTCAGACTCACCCATCGTTGTAGGCAAAGGGAGAGTTGGGGGGGACTCCTTCAAAGATTCACCTATAAGATTTAGGGAAAGAAAAGAAGTGTGATGAACCGATGGATAGAATTAATCCAAAGAAAAAAGTTCAAGGTGGAGTGCAACGACACCTATGACTAAATTTAGGGCTAAATTTTTACTTATGGGAGTAGCATAGTGGTGATAGGAGTGAGTCGCCCATACGAGGAAGTGGATATAGGATTGATTGAATAACATGGGATATGGGATTGTAAGGTCTTACATCTGATGTTTTGATGGCGATACAATTGGAGTTTTGATATTCATCACAAGGGAGGTAGAAAAGACCGGTCTTAAGAGAGATGATGACTTGCTTAGCAAACTTCATAATCGGCAAAAGGGGTACGAAGAGTGATGAAAAGGGTTTGTGAGATGATAATGGACTTGTGTGTAGATACACAAACATGGATGTGAAGTCCGAATAGGATGACTAGTGCTAATGTTACTAAGGTCATACATTTATATATTTACATCAGTGATTCCCGAAGTAGGGATCCATGTGAGTAAGCTAGATTAAACGATGATTATGAAGCATTATATAAGGGTATATGATTAAGGGTGAACAGTAGTGTCGCGTCAAATGCCGATCGTTGTTTTCTGTTCACCGCCTTAATACAAAAACCTAAATTACGACTGCACTTGCGATACAAGTATAGCGGTAAGTCGGGTATCGAAAATCCATAAAGACGAGTTGCTAGAATTTATAGGATTTAATACTGCTAAAATAAAAGTGTAAAAGGTGATAGCTTGGAAATAAAGAAAATGGAAAAATTAAGAAGTTAAGTCTAAACTTGAATTAATAAAATGAGATTCGGGATCGTGTCACCACCATGGTCTAAACAACTTATAATTAGAATTTCGGTTCGAAAATATTTAATCGAGCATTTTCAATTAACTATAAACATCACACAGTAAGGAATTTAACCCAAAGTTGTGAGATTAAACATTTAACAGAAAATGGTCACACGCATCGTAAATTCGGATTACTGCTATAAACACTAACGTTGCATGACAAAGAAAGTTAAACGCATAATAATCCGACTTTAATACGTGAGGTTTTAATTAAATGCAATTTTACACAAAACCTAATTTTCGGAGCTCAACGCCCATCAATGGCGGACACACGACCCAAACTCTATGTAACTATTCACTACACATGATTAATCTAATTAAATAACTAATTAATAAACAAAACAAGAAATAAATAAACTAAACTAATTTATCTAGGCAAGAAAGTAAAGAACAACAAAGAAATTAAGCTAAAACAACTAAAAACAAAGCTTGAAGATAATGAATAGTAATATTAACTTACAAAGTGGGCAAAACACCCATGGAAATGAGGAGAGGCAAGATCCAAAAAATCCCCAAAGTTCTCTAACCTAAAATGAAATATATCCCCAGAGAAAAGCCCCAAACATTCTATTAATACCCCAAAATAAACCCCAAACAAAACCAAGCCAAAAAACCCAAAATAAGTCAATTTTCGTCCATATCTAATGGGACCGGTCGACCACTGTTTTGGGACCATTAGACCGTGATTTTGGAATTTTCCTTGGGCTGGAGACAACCCATTTTTCCTCTTTGAACCAATTTTGATGCGTTGCACGGAAACAGCCATAACTCCCTCATACGGAATCGAAATGAGGCGTGGTCGGAATATACACGAAGCTAATTCAATTCTCTACATGATTCTGTTTTGAAACCCTCCAAATTATGAAGTATGAAATTACCAAAATTCCCTTGAAGTAGAAGAAAATACCTAAACCTTCCGAAAATGGGCATAACTTCCACATACGGAGTCAGAATGACGCACGGTCAGTGGCCACGGAAAGATAATTTGATGATCTACATGTTGGTAACTTCATTCCATAAAAAATAGTGAGTTTGATAAGACCAAATTTCCCTTGAAGTAGCATTCGACGACGAAACTTCTCTGAAATGCAACCGAACCTCACTTTTAGCGTTCCAATACCTACAAAAGCACAAATAACCCCTGTAAAGCATGTATATATTCAAATCCAAGGTTTTCTAGTTAATGAGCATAATTATAGGCATTTATTACTGTAAAAGTGCTAGAATGCATAAATATGACGGGCGAAAATATGCAATATTCGATACGAATCACACCCCCTAACTTAAACATTGCTAGCCCCTAGTGATGAAATAAACAAAACTAGTCTACATAAGGAAATAAAAAACACATATATGCATCGAAATATATTTACCACTTTCGTAGGGAACACGATTGCATTTAGCATATGCAATAAGCCATTAAACCCCTAGGTTATCCTAGTGGACGAGTGTCATCTCATGAGGGTTTTCAGGGATGATACCCACAAACATCATATGGTTTCCTCAAAATATTCCCAGACCAACATGCGACAAGCCCAATAAAAGCGAAAAAGATTTCATATGCATTATTAGCAAAGTGAATGAATTCACACAAAAGTCTTAATCATCAACATTATAGAATGCACCTCATAGAATTGAAACCTTAAAATGTGGGAGGGGAGCGAGCACATGCAAAGTGTGATTTGGCAAAAAATTATATAAATCGTATAAACATTGAAGCAAGCATATATTCAATCCTCACGGGTATTACACTCATCAAATGAAATTCATTTGAAACAGGGAGGTAAAACACGGAACATGCGGGCTAAAGAGTAAATGTAAATGGAAACTAGGTTGTGCACATGTCATAAAATAAGAACGCTATATATAAACTGAAAAATGTAATCTCAATGAAAGGATACCACACACTAAAAGAGGCGAAATGCATTTTCACGGATTATCACAACTATCATTACTTTTAAATTACATCAACCTAAGATTACAAATGACTTGTATAGGGTTATAATGTAGATATGGCTAAGGTGTGAAATGAAGGAATGTATGTACGGATTCAAAGTGTTCGGAATGAAAACTCGGGATAATGGGAAGATGCGAGAAATATTAAATTTGGAAAATAAGTTCCAAAAAGGCATTAGATATATCATCGGGGAGAGTAATCAAAGCTTATTGAACTATATAAAACATTTACAACTTTATTTTTCTTTTTCTTTTTCTTTTCTTCTTTTTCTCATTTTCTCCTTTGTTTTCTTTTGCTTTTTTCTTTCTCTTTTTCTTCACTTTCTCACATCTTTCTTTACTTTACTTTTCAAACTCTCATATGCCGAAATTGCAACTGACATCATAACATCATCAGTCAATCCCAAGTAACATTCCAAACAAAGGTATGGAAAGTGTATGTATGCTCTAAAACTCCAATTTAGAGTTGGTTATGGGATTTTGGGTTATGAAACGAAAGGCTATATTTGGGCTCAAAGGGGTTAACGAGGGTAAACATATAAGGGCAAGGTCAAGGCAAATATGGGTGATATAACAAAGATGGCTTATGATCATTTCCAAAAGTTTACGCAATTATTGAATCAAAACAATATATGAAAATCATGATCAAGTAACACATTTGAAGTATGAACTCAATTAATGAACGATCAAATGAAAGAATAGTGAGATTACCGACGAATTCAACGTTTTCAAAGAGGAAAGAATAGTGTATACACTCACAAACGATGAAAGGTACAAAGCTTACTTGGTGTAAGTATATACAATGCAACAAAATATTACCGAGTTATAAAAATCTTAAACCAAATCAATATAGCAAGAATGGTGCATGTGCTAATGGGATTAAAGTTTAATTCATGAAGTTATTCACAATATCAATAATCGAGACTAAAGTCTAATAACTTCTAAAATTGAGAACATGCATCATTGGGTTGTCAATTGGATCGGGTAATTATTGAAATTTATCATCGGAAACAAAGGCAAAAAGCCCAAAAAAGGAGAAAAAAGAATGAAAATATTTTTGAAATTTTTGAATTTTTCTAAGAAAAGCATACTTATAAACTAACATGTGAGCAAAAACATGGACACCACCAATGAATGGATAAAATATCCCACACCCCCTAACTTAAAACTTAACATTGTCCTCAATGTAAATTAAGAACCAAGTCAAAGAGAGGAAAATAACGATATTACCCAAAATTGGAGTGATCCCCATAAGAACAAGTCCAAAGAATCTACAAAAGAAGTTAGTACCGAGCATAGCAAAAATAAATAACAAAAAGTTAACTAATTACACTAAACTAAATTAAAAGGAAAGAAAAAATAAAAAGAAAGAAAGCTAACTATATACAACCTATTATTTAGGCTTCACACTAACTATACACTAGAAGTCTAAATAGTTGAGGGTCCACCCAAAATAAAATTTGACTTTGGAGGATCAATGGTGTACCCTCACATACAAGCATGCCTTCCAAAAAATATGAATTCCGTTTGAACAACGGAAGGCATGTGTAAGACGAAAGAAAGGAACCATCGCCAATTAAAAGTTTTGGAGGGACGATGGGGGGTTTGGATTGAACGGGTGACAAAAACAAGTGGGGGCTGAGAAAATCCGAATATCCTCCCAATGATTTTAAAGTTGGAATAGGTGGCGGGGCACACAAAGGCAAAGATGCGATCGTGGAGGGCGACTCGAGCAAGTACTCCTCATCGGCGATAGGGTTTAAAACATTAAAGTTTGAAACCGAATCATCGGGTACTTGTTCTGGTGGGATAATAGAGAATGAAAATGGGGATGAAAGAAATTCAAACACATGCGATGAATCATCATCGCATGAAGTTTGAGTTTCGAATGAAATGATATCATTTTCAATGAAATGTTCTTCTTTGGGGACCAAAGAAGAAATCATTTCATTGCAAATAGATATTACGTTAATTCAAATGTAACAATTTAAAACAATTCAATTCAACTATTGTCACTATATGTCTGGGGTAAGGTTTTCTCTGAGGAAGTGAGTAGGCCACACGATATAGGATTTGACACACCCAGCACTATACATCGTGCCGCATTATTCGCGCAACCACAAGGGGGAGTTATCCTTCCCGAGTATCACATGCATGACGAGCACCTTGGACTCGATGTCTTGAAGAGAACGTCCATGAACTGGCATACCCTGGACGGTATTTGGATCCCTCAACCCCCACCTTATCCGCTGGCCATCAAATATGTCCGGTAAAAACACGCTCGACCAACCAAGTGTCGACATCGGTCGGTCAAAAGGAGCTAAATAGGGGAGTGGATCATCAAAGTTCGTACGTGTCGGCGATGAAGCAGCGAGGTCCACATCCTCATTTTCCTGCACCTACTCCTCCACCACCTTCTCCTTCCCTTTCTCATTACAGTTTTCGCCCAATGAACGCTTTATGAATGAGAACCTATCTTGGACCGTCGCCTCAAAATGGGATAGCTTCACGTCATGCAAGTCCACCATTCGAGCCAACCCAGTGTCGCTCATCTCCAATCCGATGATCCTAGATTTGTCCACCCGCGAACTCACCCCCTTATCCTCCCCTTTGCGATCAGTGCCAAGCACTTGGATGAGTGTGAGTGTGGACAAAGATGCCTTGTCGGCATCAGACTACGACTCATGCACTTCCTTAAGCTTTGCCTGAAACGACAAAATACACATGATTAGTAAAATAAGTAAATAAAAAAATTATAACGTAATTAACAGAAAGTAAACTATCAGATTACTTACAATCGTATACGTGAAGCTTGGGGAGACCTCCTTATCCTTCCACTTCTTCGTCCGAATAGCCACATAAATATCGAACCTATGTGTCCTACCCCCAGGGCCACTCCCTGTCCCTTAAAAGAAAATAAAGCAAAATTGGTATCGGCCCCGCAAAGTAAAATAATGCAAAATAAAATATTTCTGTAGTTATAGAAAAATTAAATCTTATAATCATCCTATGCTCCACCTCGGCATAAGACGTTCGGCCGGAGTAGTGCACGTCCGTCTTTTTTGCCCGATTTTCCCTCCCCGATTGGTGAGATGCCAATTGTCTCTCCCCGATCTCATTGTCAATGAACTTTTGCCAATGTGCTATTGAGATCGGCTCCTTCGACGGGACAGAGTCACGCATTCGGATAACGGACTCTCGGGTCTTCCCAAAGTACCGGTTCGCAAATCTTAAGATTTTTGATATCCTAATTATGTTATGTGGAATCATGGATTATGATGATCGACAAGGACAGATAATTATGCATTGACAAAAGTTCTTTTTGGCTTTGTTGTGCGATGTTATATGCATAATCCTTAATAAACGTTGGGAGTGGAGAGATGTCATCGGATTGTAAGGCATCGATTTAAATGAGAATTATTGAACGAGTGGGGAAAGGACTTTGGCCTGAGAGTTATTACAAAATAGGGCTAGTGGATCTAGGTAATGTTGCAAAAGAAGCACTGAGAAAACTTTTGCACCACTAGTTGATGAGTGGGGAAATATAGGGATGAAATAAATAGTGATTTATTAAGTAATCGGGTATACCATTATGATATAGCCATGCCAAGAGTGTGGGGGTCGAGTTTTAGGTAATATGCTGCGTATGTGACGCTTGTAACATTTATATGCACATGTTATAGGGTGTATGGGCACCCAGGTTAAGGATTCTAAATTATCCGGTGCAAAGGAATGTGAAGATATGTGTGTTGAATGTTTGCATGTGGGACAGTTAGAATAATAAGTGGATAAGAAGGATGGACTGAAATTCATTTGATAAAGGGGACAGTTCGAATATGTGTATAGTAAGGAGGACTATCAAAACTAGGGCAGTTGAAAGACAGTGAGCAGAGTCTCACTTATTCAAATGCTTAGAGTGGTCTATGCATAATTAAGATCTTGAGTGGAACATAGTGGAGTTGGATCTAAATACACCATTTAGTGAAGGAAAAAGGGTTGATCCGAAGTTATCAACCAGGATTGTAAATTTGATGGTCCCAGTGACGGGATTGATAAACATGAGTGATAAAAATTAATATTTGGGATATCCAACTTTCAATTGGAAGAAAATAAATGAAATGGAACCAGGTGTTGTCCAAGATTATTGTGAATTAGGATGAAACCCTTCAGTTCCACCTCTGATAGAACATGTCAGGAGGCAATTGGAACAGAGTTGCATATCGTGCTAGACGTGTCAACTAAAAGTCGATGGGTAAATGGAAAACAATTAAGTCCTAGGAGAAATTGAAATCGAGATATGTGTATTCTAGATTTTTGAGTAATTAAGAGTATTAATTCGGCTAGTAGAGTTACGTAAGTACCTCGTAGCGATTAATTATCTATGGGGCACCCTTTGGTAGATAAACGGGGGGGGGGGGGATAACAAATTTCAAGGACCCAAAGTGATTTATGGTCCATCAGCAAAAATTGAATAAGTCGTGCCTTTTAGTGCAAGGCCAGATACATAATGAGAATTACGTCACCGTAGGTTAAAGGTTGGAAGTCTGACATGGGTGGTCAGGAAATTGTTATGAGTATTTTCGCTAAGGAGAGTCACATGTCCGACGGCATGGAAATTGACACCCTAAAGGTGGGGGCTTTCCTAACATAGAGATAGTGGAGTCGATATGGTATAAACTGTCTTGTGGGATACTATATGGTCGGAGACCATCAAGTTAGAGATTGGTGACCAAGTGATAGTTCGGGTGTATCCCATGAAGGGGGTCATGAGGTTCGGCAAGAAAGGAAGCTAGCATCGAGATGTAACATCACAAAAGTAGTAACATAGGAACGAGAGAGCCTTCTAGCACGTTCCACTTGAGGAGATTGATTTGCAGCCAAACTTCTCGTATGGGTAGAGAACCGTGGCTATTTTGGAATGTAGTGAGCGTAAGTTGCGGTCTAAGGTGGTGCCACTAGTGCGAGTTCAGTGGGAACACCACAATATTGATGAGTCAATATGGGTGTAGGAGGATGACATGAAAGAGCAGTATCTAGAGTTATTCACCACAGGTATGTTTTAATTTCAGGGAAGAAATTCCCTTATAGAGGGAAGTATTTAATAACCCTTATTTATGCATATTTGAAATTTAATCAATTCAAAAATTAGTTGGGAGAAAAATGTTTTAATTAAATTATACGAGTGGCGTAATTTAATGTGATTAAATAATAAATGTGATTATTACATATTAATCAAGAGATGGATACAAATTAATATTATGAAATGAAATTTACTAAGTGTAAATAGTATATAATTGATGATTATTGATTTACGTCATAGCCAGTGATATATGGGTGTATTTGATTTTATCTCATTTGGGAGTCGCATGGAGACTAAATTGGGTTCATGATAGGAAATATACTTAGATTGACTCGGATGATGATTTCGAGGTCACGAATGGTTCCAAAAGGGACGAAATACTATACTTAGGGGTATAGTTTGGGTCCCAAGTATATTTACACCAAGTCGGCACCTATTGAGGGCATTTTGGTCATTTGGCAAAAGGACGTTTAGAGACCTACAAAATTTGCAACCCTATATTAGATGTCAGAAGGCATAAGCTAAGGTTAGAAATACAAAATCCTAAGGGAGGTCATTAGAGAAGGAGGAAAGACCATTCTCAAAGTTTAAGGAGGCGTTCTTAAAGAATTGAACCTTGTTCTTACATTCAAATCATCTAAGGAGTGAAGATTGGAAGAGAAGAACAACAATCCATCATCACCACCACAAAATTATATTGCACCTGTTAAGGAAAGTGTTTATTGCAAATCAATATGAAGTTATAATACCCATGTGACTAGGGTTTTAATTATATTGATTATTTTGATGATTTTTAGAAGAAAAGATTGATTTAAATGCATGTTTGGTTAGGAATTGCATGAAGAATGATTTGATATCTGTAGATGACAGTAAATTAGAGATTATGTATTATTGTCCACGAATTAAATCTGGTTTTTGATGAATGATATAGGAAAAATATGCAAACCTAGGGTTCTTGTGGATTAGAAGTTAAATCTATTCTTGAATGTTATTCGTAATGTTTTGATGCAAAAATTACGTTAGAAACTGTCCTAATACATGTGATAAGGATTTGGGACAATTGGTTTGGAGTTCGGTGGAGAAACATGGAAGGTATAGGAGTATTAATCGTGAAAAATGCACCTGTAAAACGAAGAAGCCGAGGTTCAGCTAGGCGAATGGGTTCAGTTCCCTAAAAAATATGAATTCTCCCTTTTTGCTTAGAACTCCTAACTTATTGTCAGGAAAACTTTTGTGATATTGTTAGAATATAATGAGGGATCTTTTATATTGTAATAGGTCATGATAGAGTTATGGGAGTTTAGTCGCATTGAGAGAATTAAGGCGGTGATTAAACGAGATTTAACGACAAAGTGATTAATTCGCAAGAATGAGAATGAAATTACGAAAAAGGGTGAAAGAATACTTAGCTATTAAATTCGTAAAAGGGTAACTAGCGCCCTTAGAGTAGAGAATAATACTCAATTAAATGCGATAGTGAGAATAATCATAAAATGAAACTACAGTGAGTATTCGAGTGATATATAGTACGTACAAATATTGATGATTAAGTTGTGTGTATACTTACTGATTATATATGTATAGGTTGTGTGTGTACTTATATTATTGATGATTATGAGTTAGAATACCTGCGTTTATTGCTATCACGGAGGTTCTCGTGGCGTGGGCGATCCCACTTTGTCGATTCCAGGGAGGCCAGGATTTGCGCTCCAGGACATAGAACTTAGGGCGACTCACTATGTGTTGTGTATTAGTGAGACTGACAGTTCATTTGGGTACATTAGGTATGTTCGTAGCCCAAAGGCTTAGAACTATGTTCGCCTCCATTATTTGTGATTTGATTTTTGGTTTGAGGCAGTATACCGAACCAATGGTCTTAATGTAGTGAGTGATACATGACCTTGATAGCAGAGTATGCCTTTTATTAACGGTGGTCATCATAAGAGATGTTGTAATGGTATATATTAGTGTGTAAAATATGTACAAATGAGAATATGCTACTTGTGCGTGAAAGTAGATGTGGTATCCTAAAAGTAAATTAAGTAGAGAAACGTAATTAATTGAGAAAGTGAAAACATGTAGGAAGGTTAATTCCCTTATGTTCATGATGGTCATTCGAGAGACACTATTACTATATGTATATCAATAAGAAGAATATATATATATATATATATATATATATATATATATATATATATATATATATATATATGTGTGTGTGTGTGTGTGTGTGTGTGTGTGTGTGAATATTCTACTTACGTGTGACAGTAGACAGTTAGATAGTGTATATATAAAAGAATGAATTAAGTTGTGAAACTTAATTAATTGAATAAAAGAGAAGATAAATGAAATGATAATTTCAAATGCTTAACATAAGACAAATGTTAATTCTATTAACGTACTGTATGGGCGGTATGGGAACTTATAGATGTTGATAGTCCAGGTTGATACTTATGTCTAATTATCTTGGGTAGTACAGCTGGGTGGGCTAAGTAGAGAACTTTAGGCATGCACAATAGTTAAGGGGTGAGGATACTCAAGAGACTGTATGTAACATGTGTAATCAATAACCGATTTTGAACTGTGATAAACTCTTGCTAAATATTTTCAAAATATTTTTAGTACTAACTCTCTCTATAAAAATATTTTCAAAACCTTTTAGGTGTTCAGCCACAGGAGCGCCAGTCTTGATATTCTGCTTCAGGAATACGCAACTGCGGCACAGGTGAATGCTTGCAGAGTTTGGGATTAGACGCATTTATTCTTCATTCCTAGGGTAGGAATCTATTTCGGTTATAGTTTCCCCTTTCAGATTTATTATCTCAATTCAAGTTTGTATTGGATTTGGTTGTATTACTGTATTAGTATTTAATTGGGATATTTTTTGTCGATGGTTTCTTCGACAAGATTTTTAATTCATTCATTTTTTTGCGTTGGTTTAGATATTTCATGTGATGAATGATTTATTTAGTTTTCTGCTTGGTTATTTATTTGTCTAATGAAAGATAAAATTTTGCACCGACTTTTAGAATACTAGGTGGTCAGTAAAGTTTTAAAAAAAAAGTTTTTTGACGGTGATGTTAAGAATGAACCATATGTAAATCATGTTTTAATTTAATAAAGGCCTGATCACTCGATATTTAATTAGGCAGGGTGTCACACTGATGAAGTATCGTGCCTTGAGTGAGTGATTTATATGATATACTGGATTCAACAAGTTGAAGGTAATCATAAGGGTTTATTATGCAACTACGATTGTCGGTGATGACACGTCGACTCGTTTTCTTTGTGTTGTGCATGACATCCTTTCTTTGTTTCATCGAGTTGCCTACTCACATCAGATTTGTATCATGCCTAGAACAAAAAGCTTTGTGGAATTGTCATTAGTGGTATTTTTGTACACGTGGCTTAAAAATGATGATAAAATATCACAAGGAAATGGGTTTGGGAATACCTTTTGAAAATACATCATTGAATCTTGACTTGCCACGGTTAGAAAATTGTAGTTTTTTTTTTAAGTTGGTCTCTCCATATGGAAAGCTACAACTTTGCACTATTTTTGTTGTTTTTGTTTTGTTTTAAAGCAGTTTTGTGATTTTAAGGGGTTCTTTTTGTAGTTCACTCCAAAGATAAAACTTAATTGAAAGGATTTGTAAGCAAAAACTCTACTGAATAAAGCATATGAGATTTAAACTCTATTTTATTACCGTTCGTATAGATAAAGATTTGGCACTAGAAAGGTTTAAATATAAAATCTTTAAAACCTTGGAATTCAAAAGGTTTTTGTGGTGGTTTAATTAAAAGATTTAACACTGAAATTTAGATCTCCAAGTGTTTGCACAATAGAGATTTTGTGGTGGTTGATTTATTACAATCTATGTAGTGAAAAAGAGAGGAGGTGAGAGAAAGCGGGGAGCGGCAAAAGAATCAGAAAGAACGTAAAAGTGATACTGACAGGGAAATTCAAACTTGAAAATACAAAATGGCCTAATTGGAAAATTGGATTGTTATTTGTTTGTGTTTTTTGGGATTTCGAAAAATGACAAAACGCAAAGGAGTGCACGAGTGGAGTGGGTCTACCGTCTCTATTGTTATGCATTTTTCGAATTAAAAATGTCTCAATGGAACACATTTATAAATAAATTTTTATATTATATAATCTATTTCTTCACTTCTTAAAGAAATTATAGTTCATATTAAAACTTTTTGCACATTTAATGTAAATTAATAACTCTTAGGGGTATATAATTAAGACTTTAAATTTATAAATGTCATTAGTTTTTTATTGTTTTCAATGAGTAAATGCATTTTCATCATTATATGGTGTTTATTTCCAATGATTTTTTTTAATAACCCATATGTGGTGAAAGTGTGTATATAAAAAAATTGTTATGAAATTGTTATAATTTAATAGCATGCCCCTTTGAATAGGTAATGGTACCAATTTTTTGAATAAACACATATATTTTTGAACAATTTATAATTAGGTCCCTTGGTAATAATTTTTAAACATTTAAAGACAATTTACTATTAGGTCCACTTATTATACCACTAGCATAAACTTCTACAAGAAGAGAAATAGTGGATCTAAGTGTTGAAAATAAATCAAAATTACTTTAGTGTTTAAAATTTATCAAAATTCCTTTAGGGCGTATTTGGTTTGTAATTATAATTCTGTTTTATGTGTTTAAATACAATTCTAATAAAAAATTGCCTCTGGCAAGCTGTTTTGAAACTCCGAATTATAATATTTCTGCGTTATAATCGAGTTTCTCAGAAAATAATAAAATATTGTTTTATAGCTTTTGTTTTTTATTTTTTAACTCAGAATTATTCATTCATTATATTTTAATGCATTTATACTTTAATATATAATATAAATGCATAATACATTAATATGTGTGTAATTCTTATAAATAATATATATATATATATATATATACTCAAAGTTGCGTATATTTATATTATTAAATTATATAATATACTAAGACATATGTTAAAAAATATAATCATTAACTGCTATTAAATAAATATGCCAACCTCATTTCCAAAGGTACACTGGCGTGGCTCAAAAAGTTGATAAGACAAGCTAATTAATACATTGCCAACCTCATTTCAATTTCCCAACATCCAAATGCGCGGCCCTAGGGAGCTGACAATATTTGCCCAAGGTAGGATGTCTAAAAGAACGGGCATAGCTGTCTTGCACCCATGATTTCTTAAAACCCATACTTACGGTCCCCTTTGAAAATGCTCCTCTATATATATATATATTATCTCTCTAACCTATTGCTGGAATCGACGGTTGTTGGTGACACTCGAATGGTGGTTAAGTTGGTGGTTGTCAGTGGTGGCATCGAAAGCTAATGGCTAGCCAAAGAGTAGTAGTGGTGGATGTAGTTGGCGATGATGAGTACAGTTGGTAGTTGTGTTGGCCTTAAATCAATAATGTAATATAATAATTTAATTGGGAGATAAAATATTTAAATATTTTCATATTCATTGTGAAAAGAAAATGGATATCATGAATAGTTGAGTCATGAAATGTCGTTTCTTTTTGGAATGGTTGTGTTTATATAAAAAGTGCGCTTATTATTTGATAAATAAACCACCCATTTGAGTCATAGAGAGTATTGATTATTATTTATTTGTGGCTACACATATGCAATGCTTTTTACGTGTGTCGAATATCATTTCAATAATAAGAGCTTGAATGTCACATTTACAAAAGTATATATAAGTAACGTAGAAAATTATATTAGTATTTATGTAAAAAAATATTTGCAGTAGTTTTCGTTGGGAACATAGTGAAAAACTAATGTATTAGTTTTTGTTCGAAATAGTGGCCATTAATCTATTATTTTTTTGTTGGGATGGGAAAATAATGTACTAGATTGTCTTTATATAATATAATATTTTCAAATTTCATTGTGTAATTAAAAATTTTAAAAATGAATTTTGTAATTAGTGGCAAGATAAAACTTGCCACATTAGTCACAATCTTGAAGTATCACAAAAAACTAGCAAAACAATAAAAGAAGTCACCGAAATTTATTTTAACATTGTCACTAATATAGTGAAAATATAAATCTTGTGACTAATACCTGATTGTCAGTGATGATTTAACGTTGTCACTAATATACGAGTGCGGCGACAATAACATCTATTTAAGTATGTTTTTTTTGACAATTTTACTCCTTTTGGTGACAAAAGGTCATTTGGTGTCAACATTCTTCGTGAGTGATACCAAAAATGTTGTGATAACTTGATGTTTGTCACTAATAGGGCTTTTTATTAGCGACGATTTTTACTTCCCATCACTATTTAAATTTCGCAACTAACCTACACCGATTACTGCATGAGAAGAACGAAAGTCATCACTAAATCTATTTAGTGGTAAATTTTAAAGATTTGATGACAACTTTCTGTTTTCACTCTAACCCAAATTTCTTGCAATGTCAAATTCTCTCTCGTGAAAAGAACATCCAACTCTAGACTTAATATAATCCATCTTGTTTGTTAGTTTTCTACAATTAGATATTTCAATGATTGAATATGAATTCGCTTTGTCTTCTAATATCCTAAAACCCAAAAAAACATATTATGGTTTATTTTAATGTGTTATCTGTTTTTATGCAAATTAGACATGTCGCATGACGATTATAAAATGGAGAAAAATGAGATGAATTGGATAAATATCCAAAGTTTTGGTACCTCTAAACTCCTTGCTAGATTATTACTTAGTCACCTTACCACTGCCATCTCTTCACAAATAGATTTATGTCCATTTCTTGCAAAACCATATTATGAATTAAATCCTAGCTTTTGATTTGAACTTATACGTGTAACATTTTGAAATAAAATTTTGTACTACATAATTGGGATTTGTTGATGGAAAAATGGCACGACGTTTGACTCTTGTATGGGCAGTGGCGGAGCCAAGAAATGTCATTGGGTGGGTCGCTCGACGAACTTGAAAATGCAAAGTTTTTTAAAATTGATGGGGGTTCGGGGGCGGGAGGCCCTGATATGAACTTTTTAGTTTTATTTTTACATTTTCAAAAGTATTCAATTAAATATTATTAACTGAATTAATATCACAATCAAATTTTAATTGAGTCAAAGTGTAAACAAATTATGGTACCTATATTTTTTCCCTCAAGTTAGTTACAAATATACTATAAATCTTTAAATTTTAAAAATAAATAAGGAACTCGAAGGTACACATTGTTTTGGTTGTTACTCAATTATTGTTTATTACTCACTTGTAATATAAAAATGCTAGTTGAAATGATTGAGATATAGAAAGTAACACGGTTAGTAGAGATAAAAAAAATATCTACTATTATATCAAAAATATCTCTTCTCTAATACTAAATAACATTGAAGTTCTCCTGATTTTGTACACCTAGATAGAGTTTGGATTGGGTTAGTATATATACAATTTATTTTTCAAATCCCAGATTGAGCACTAGCCCACCGCGGCGACACTGTGACTCCACCATTATGTATGGTTGGACACGGGGAATTTAAATCAGTCATTCTTTTTGGTTCTTCAAACGGAGTTATACTTATGGTTAATATTAAAACACTAATAGAATGTTTTCATTTTGAAACATCAGGAGTTGAATTGAGATTGGCCTCAAACTTTAAGCTTTAGTTTTTAAAATTTTCATACAATTATTATAAGAAATTAAAATGTTAGATGTGTCATTTAGAAGGGGGAAAAAATATACATCACATAAAATAGTTCGGTACTTTGGAAGATTTAGCTACATCATTTGTTAAAAAAAAAAAAGCTACATCATTTGTTACTTATGGTGATACAATACAATTTAGTTAATTTATTTGGATGAATTTCGCATTAAGGTTGACGTTGCATGACTTATTTAAATCCAGGGTTAAGATTAAAACAATTAAAATTTTAAAGATCACATTGGAAACCACACTAAACTTGAAGATTTATTTTCTATTTAACTAAGAATATTTGTTTCCTTGGGTGAGAAAATAATAATGTTACCTTTAATTGAATTGAACCATAGTTTAATTTTACTTAAAAAAGATTGTAAGCAAAACCTCTAGTTGAATTGGTCATGAAATAATTAATTTGACCCAGATGGACCCTAAATGGGGTAAATCATATAGTCAACTTTTGTTGCTATTACAAAAATACTAGAAAAACTTTTTTGTCTTAAAGCTAATTATCATTTTAAAATTGTTGATTTCCCTAAGTTATTGCAATGGGTCTCTTTAAACGAAACATCTTGTTTTTTGCGTTGAATAAAACGAGAACAAGCTGATTTTAAAAGTTATTTTTTCCCTTAATCTAAATATAAATTTTTTTTAGAAGTTTGTCCACCTTATTTCTCTATAACTTAATAAAAATAATTTGATGAAAACACAATATTGGCATCCACGAGTTATTTCGTGTGCGTGGGAGAAAAGAAAACTCTTCACCTCACAACCAATTAACAGCTGAAAAATCCTTCGTTTTCCTCACTTAAATGCTACATGTCCCTTAACCTCCTTCCTCTGCCAATAGAAGAAGTCACATTAGTCTCAATCTTGACGTTGCGTGACTTATTTAAATCCAGGGTTAAGATTAAAACAATTACAACTTTAAATATCACATTGGAAACCACGCTAAACTTGAAGATTTATTTTCTATTTAACTAAGAATATTTGTTTCCTTAGGTGAAAAAATAATAATGTTACCTTTAATTGAATTAAACCATATTTTAATTTTACTTAAAAAAGATTGTATGCAGACCCTCTAGTTCAATTGGTCTTGAAATAATTTGACCCAGATGGACCCTAAATGGGGTAAACCATATAATCAACTTTTGTTGCTATTACAAAAATACTAGAAAAAACTTTTTTATCTTAAAGCTAATTATCATTTTAAAATTGTTGGTTTCCCTAACTTATTGCAATGGGTCTCTTAAAACGAAAGATCTTGTTTTTTTCGCTGAATAAAACGAGAACAAGCTGATTTTAAAAGTTATTTTTTCCCTTAATCTAAATATAACATAAATATCAGCAACATGTGTAAAGTAAAGAAAAATACTTTTATAAATTTTTTTTAGAAGTTTGTCCACCTTATTTCTCTATAACTTAATAAAAATAGTTGGCATCCAAGAGTTATTTCGTGTGCGTGGGAGAAAAGAAAACTCTTCACCTCACAACCAATTAACAGCTGAAAAATCCTTCGTTTTCCTCACTTAAATGCTACATGTCCCTTAACCTCCTTCCTCTGCCAAAATTTCCCCTATATATATCAAACAATTTCTAGGTAAAAACTCCACACCATCGCCCTCTATTTCAATCTCTCAAACATGTCTTCCACTTTGAAGCTTGTTCTCACTTTGTTTGTAGCCTTTCTCATGGGGTCCGTGGTCATGGCGCGACCCTATAGCGCAACCTCAACCCTCGCTGCTCGGCTGAAGCTCAACCAACAAGGTTCGTCTAGCTGTTGGGGCTCTTTGTTTCAGCTTCAAGCATGTTCGAGCGAGCTCATACTATTTTTCATGAATGGAGAGACAAATGTTGGGGCGGGATGTTGCAACACAATTCAGACCATCCAACGCGATTGCTGGCCTACCTTGCTCAGCTCCATCGGATTCACAGCCAAAGAAGGGAATATTCTCCTTGGCTTTTGTGATCACGTCTCAACCATGTCCAAGCCTTTGCTCCCATAGTTTGATGTCAATTACAGAATAATGTTGGAGTTTTATCAATGAATAAATGAGATTGTCTTTGATCTCTACGTTTTACATATCTGTGTATGTTTTAAATTCTAAATTATGTTGCATTTTGTGGTCTTGTCGATTTATTTCAGTGAGGCTTTTGAATGTTGTGAGGTTTTTGAAAAGTTAAATTTTGTTGCATGTTGTTTGAAACTTGGTTAGAATGATGGCAATTTTTCCCCAGCCATTGTGTTTTTTGGGATTTGGATTCGAGGAAGATGATTGGCAACGCTGAGATGTGTTCGGGACTCTATATCTTCAAAGTTACTGATTATCTCGAAAGATAACCTCAAACAATAGTTTGTGGAAACAGGTTTCTGTTTATTTTTCGTTCTAATAAAGATAGTGATGTTTTGTTGTGTCACTGTCGTTGATGTTTTTCAGTGTGAAATTTGTCAATTAATTCCTATCCAATTCAACCACACAAATCATCTCACTCCTTCTCCATGATATATACTCCATGATATATAGTGATGTTTGGGAACTATCTAAAATAAAGAACATGACAAGAACTAAATGGTTTGTGTCTTTTGTTGATGATCATACTATAATTTCGGGGATATTCTTGATGGAAGAAAAATCAGAAGTGGGTCAAATTTTCAAAAAATTTAATAACAGAATCCAGACCCAATTCCATGCCAAAATACAAATGCTGAAAATTTGCAATGCTGAAAATTTGCAATGCTAAACAAAATCCAGACCCAATTCAAGTCCAAAAGAGATGCCCTCGGATAACATAATGTCCAATCATAATGAGTCAGATATGATTTGTGCCAAAAGGAAAGGAGTGAGATCCTGCAGAAATCATTTGATTTATAACTTCCATCTCCTCTAAGAGTTTGTCATCGGGTTATTGGGCATTTGTTTCCAGTCTCACTGGTATTCGGATTCCAAATAATATCTAGAAAGGCTAAAGGAGGATTGTCTTTCCAAGTGAAATGAAATGACCCAACCCTATTTAGTCAGCCCCACATTCAAACTTGGACCCACTAGATGATCCTCAGCCTCTTCCATACATGAAATTTTCTCATTTGATAAATGTGGAAATTTAATGTTAATTGGGAGATTACATCTGATTTACGATTGTGAGATATTCTTGTTATTAGTTTTATTTATTTCCTATTTTAATGGGATTTGGGTAAATTGTTACCTGATCCCTGTTTTCTGTTTTTATTCTCTAATTTTATGAGAGTTATTCTCTCTTAAAAATCAGTGATTAGTTTTTGTTTCCAAGGATGATAGACTTTTCTATAATATAGTATTATAAATTCATGTACTACAGATGGTTTGATGATAAGAAGAAAATGATTTTTTTCTCCTCAAATTCTCCATGGTATCAGAGCACCATGTTCTGAACCTGGTCCGCTTCTCTAGCTAAGGCAAAAACCTTTGCTGGTGCACTTTAGTGGTTGGCAAAATCTTCTTCTAAATAACCAATTTTCCATCAGCCCTTCTTCCGTTTTTTTTTTTTCATGTATAAGTCTGTTCTCATGGCATGGAACGACACAGTCACATCTAGAATAAATGAGTCCAGTCCCACCGAAGTCACCTCCTCTCGAGAAGCTCCTGTTCCGAACAGCAATGAAGAATCAGATAATTTTGCTCATATCATTACAGGGCACAAACAGAATGGGAGTGCCCTCGGTCATGATGTTCATATGTGGTAAAGGGAAGGATGACTACCTCACTGATGCAGAGCCTGAACCAGCAAAACATGATTCGAATTCAAAGGATGTAAGGTTGAGAATAGCGTGTTTATTTCTTAGTTAATTAATTCAATGAACAACGACATAGAGGAGAATTTTATGCTTTGTGAAACATCGCAAGAAATCTGGGATGATACAAGGGAGAATTTTTCCAATACAAAAAACACAACAGAGGCATTTGAGATAGAAGGGACCCTTCATGATTTACATCAAGGTGATATTCATGTCAATTAATATTTCATTCTCCTAACTCGCTATTGGAAATAGTTGGACATGTTTGAAACCACCAAATGGGATTGCCCAACGGATGCCATCAAATAAAAGAAGATTGTTGAGAATAAATGGATGTACAATTTTTTATTGGGTCTAAATAAAAATATGGATGAAGTTCGAGGCAAAATATTGGCAATTAAACCTTTACCCAATAGCTGAGAAGTTATCTCAGAAGTGCGCCGAGAAGAGAGAAGGAAGAAAGCCATGCTGGGGTCACAAACCAGCCAACCTGTCACCTAGAGTTTAGCCCTAGCAGCTTGAGGATCACCCTTTCCTTCTAATGACAGCAAGCCAAGGAAAGGGAGAACTTAGTGTGATCACTGCTGAAAATCGGGTCACGAAAAGGACACATGATGAAAAATCCATGGAAAACCAGCCCCAAACTAATAGATAAAGCTGAGGACATCATATCAATGTAGAAGACAACCCAGGATTCAAGCCCATTCAACAAAAGAAAATGGAGCTCTTATGAAAAAATCAGCCAGTCCCAACAAAGTTTTAATTCCTCCAATAATATCATTGGGTCTGAATCCTTAGCTCAAACATGTAATTTTCTTACTGCCCTAAAAGTAAAGAAATAAAATTTAAGTCCGTAGATTGTTGACTCTGGATCTTCTAATCGCATGACTGGTGATGCACTAATTTTTCAAAATTATAAGCCTTGTTCTAAGAATTTTACTGTTTGTATAGCTAATGGTTCTCTATCAAGGGTGGCTGGTACAGGTTTTGTTTTTATTTCTAAAGACCTAACCATTGAGTATGTCCTTTTAGTTCCAAACTTGGACTGCAATTTATTATCTATTAGCAAACTCACTCATGGAAATAATTGTTTTACTAAATTTTTCCCCAACCATTGTGTTTTTTGGTATTTGGATTCGAGGAATATGATTGGCAACGCTGAGATGTGTTCGGGACTCTATATCTTCAAAGTTACTGATTATCTCGAAAGATAACCTCAAACAATAGTTTGTGGAAACAGGTTTCTGTTTATTTTTCGTTCTAATAAAGATAGTGATGTTATGTTGTGGCACTGTCGTCGAGGCCATCCTTGTTTCTTGTATCTCAAAAAACTCTTTCCATCATTATTGAATAAAAATCTTGATGTTTTTCAGTGTGAAATTTGTCAATTACTCAAGCATGGTTATAATTCCTATCCAATTCAACCACACAAATCATCTCACCCCTTATCCATGATATATAGTGATGTTTGGGACTGGCTGATTTTTAGTCCAAAAGAGACGCCCTCGGATAACATACTGTCCAATCATAATGAGTCAGATATGATTTGCCAATTGCCAAAAGGAAAGGAGTGAGATCCTGCACAAATTATTTGATTTATAACTTCATCTTCTCTAAGAGTTTGTCATCGGGTTATTGGGCATTTGTTGCCAGTCTCACTGGTATTCGAATTCCCAATAATATCCAGGAAGCCTTACAAGTACCTGAATGGAAGGCAATCATTGATGAACAGATTCATGTTTTAGAAAAGAATGGGGCACGGAAGCTCGCTGAACTTCCAAAAGGAAAAAATCCAGTCGGGTGTACGTTGATTTTCACAGTCAAGTACAAAGCAAATGGATGTGTTGACAGGTTCAAAGCACGACTAGTTGCTAAGGGATTTACTAAGTCATACGGAATCGACTACCAAGAAACTTTTGCCCTAGTTGCCTAGTTAAATACAATGCAAGTTCTGTTGTCATTACTCGTTAACTGAGATTGGTCACTCCATTAGCTGGACGTCAAGAATGCATTTCTCAATGGTGACTTATAAGAAGTGTGAATTGAAATTCCATCTGGCATCAAACAAACATTAATAAAGTCTACAAACTCATAAAATTCTTATATGGCTTCAAGCAGTTCCCATAATCTTGGTTTGATGATTATACTAAGGTTGTAAAGAGGTTAAGTTTCTCCCAATGTCAGTCTGACCACACTCTATTTGTAAAACACTCACTTGAAGGAAAAATTACCACTATCATCGTGTATGTGGATGCCATAATCATGACAGGAGACCATGAAGACGAAAGAGGCAACCTCAAAAGCTTTCTTACCCGTGAGTTCGAAATCAAAGACGTGGTGAATCTCAAATAAATTCTTGGGATGGAAATTTCTAAATCAAAATGGGTATAGTAGTCTCCCAATGAAAGTATGTTCTAAACTTACTAAAGGAAACTGGGATGCTTGGTTGTAGACCTTCAGACACACCTATGGATTACACTACGAAATTGGGAACTGTGGAAGTGCTGCGATGGATAAAGGGAGATAAGAAAGACTTGTGGGGAAAATTATCTCTCTCTCATACATAAGACCAGACATTGATTTCTCAGTCAACGTTGTTAGCCAATTCATAAACAATCCGACTAAAGAGCATATGGAAGTCGTATATCGCATCCTAAGATATATTAAAATGACTCCTGGAAATGGACTCTACTTCAAAAGAATACGAAGAGAAACATTGAGATTTTTTCAGATGCAAACTAGGCCGGCTCTATTACTGATCGAAGGTCAACCTCGGGATATTGCACGTATGTTTAGGCGATATTGGTTAATTGGCGAAGCAAGAAACAGTCCGTTGTGGCTCGGAACAGTGCAAAAGCAGAATTTAGAGATATGGAACATGGAATCTTTGAAGGAATATGGTTAAAGAGACTTCAAAACGAGATAAAAATTCCTGTAGAAGATTTTATGAAGATGTTTTGTGACAACTAAGCTTCCATAAGTATTGCTAAGAACTCGGATCATCGTGATCGGACGAATCATGTGGAAATATATCGTCATTTTTTCAAGGAAAAGATAAATGAATGGGCAATTTCAATGGTGCATACTCCAACAACACTCAGCCAACAGACATCTTGACTAAGACTTTTTCAAGAACCAGCTTTGAAGATTTTGAGATCAAAGGTGGGTATGATAAACATTTATAAGCCAACTTGAAGGGGAATGTGGAAATTTAGTCTTAATTAGGAGATTACAATTGATTTATAGCTGTGACATATGCTTGTTGTTAGTTTTATTTCTCCTATTTTAATGGAATTTGGGTAGGTTGTTACCTAATCCTTATTTTATTTTTTATTCTCTAATTTTATTAGAGTTATTCTCCTATAAAAATCAAGGATTATTCTCCTATTTTAATGGAATTTGGGTAGCCTCTGCCATAGTATTATAAATGAGTTTTTTCTCCTCCTAAATTGTTCAATAACTCAATTTTCTCCCACTTCTAAAATATTTTCCAAATTCAAACCTAAGGGAACTAACTATGATTCTCATCAAATTATCAAACTTTAAAAAAAAATATATTGTAATTAAACATAACCCCTAAATAATTCATAGACCAAAATACCCCATATATTACATATCTATCATACACCCTGATATGCCCATATAGACCCCTCATCATGGCCTGGACGACCCTATGAGGGTACGACCCCTCATCATATCCCAGACGACCCTCCGAGGGGCCGACTCCTCATCATGGTCCAGACGACCCTCCAAGGGGCCGACCCCCTCATCATGGCCTAGACGATCCTCTAAGGGGCTGACACCTCGTCATGCCCTGGACGACCCTATGAGGGTACGACAGTACGAGGCCCAAACTAGGCTAGGATCCCTGCCAGCAGGAACTTTGCCCTCAACATCACATCATAGGCCGAGGATGACATCATCACAGCGCGTGATGTGGGAGACGCGTGGAATAATGCGCGTGGGACTCCTATGGCACGTGAACAAGACCGTTATAACAATATCACCCACTCACGTGAGGGAATATTATGTCATCATTAATCACAGGTGGCACCTCCAGATGTCAGCAGGGGATTGGCTAGATCATAACTCACATGCACCATGCATGCTTGGGGGGTACACTACTCCCCCCAAGACCTATATATACTTGTCACCTACAACCCTGCAAAAGGATCGATAATTGTAACCCTACCTAAAACTCTGCTTGTACATACAGTAGAGAGAGTGTGAGTTTATGTGCATTGTATCCAAGGCCATTAGTGCCCATACTCAGTGGATCACACACTCAAAGTGGATGTAGGCCTAATTGGCTGAACCACTATACATCATTGTCTTATTCCTCTTATATTCATCCCCTTCTATACACTTACACACATATACATCACTATGGATACCATTGTTATTACTGTTTGAGCTCATCATCACTTATCTGGTGGTCCTGAATCTTAGCACCATCAGTTTGGCGTCGTTTGTGGGAACGAGAAGACATCTCTTCCTTTATACAGCTTGACCTCACCGGGCATTCTGGTGGTGAACCAGTTCTCCCCTTTTTGTGGAGCTGTTTCACCATTGAAAAAGACCCATTAAGGTTCTCAAGCTCATCAGTCTTTTGACCATTCAGTTCTCTATAGCTCAAACACATGGCACCGGAGATGCCACCGCCACCTCTGCCTCCACCGGATACTGGGGTGGGACCTAGTTCCAGTTATGCACCACCTCAGTCTGAGATGGCTGATGTGGCTGCCGCCTTGAAATCTTAAACAGCAAGTCAGAAAATTATGCAAGAGCAATTTACAGCTCTTAGCCAAAACATACTAAGATCTCCAAGAGTCTCATCGGATATGATTACTCCAGCAGCGGCTCCAGGGCAGCACGAGGCCAGGGGACCACCCCAGGTACCACGCAAAGACTTGTCACCTCCACAGCGGCGGAGGGATGTTGCTGACCCCCGGCGTCTACGCCTAGGGAGGCAAGGAAACCCTTGCTCTGAAGACAGGTATGACGATCTGGAGGAGGAGGAGGCCCCCATATAGTGCTGGGAGTCGTATGAGGTCTCTAACAATACTGTCCGACCTATCCAGGAAAGCAGAGGGAAGTGTGGAAGGGAAAACCCTGACGATCGCCCGAGGGGCTCTGCTTTCGATCGTCTGAGTAGGGGGAGGCCTTTGAGAGGCTGGGCCCAGTAAATAACCTGCGGAAAAAATTGTCCCGGTCGAGAAGTATTACGAGGTCCAGGAGGGAGGCAGCAGATGGCCGACCCCACGGGGGCCGACCCTATGGACAGGAAGACGGTCAAGGAGAAGTAAACAGTCGACATAGGCCTGCCGCAGCAGAACCCTCCATCCACCTCAAAGAGGTGGCAGGGGATAACATCGGCCAAGCCGACCCTACGAGACCCTAGATTGACTGCTAGAGGATAAAATTGGTGACATCCTGAAGAGCCGGGACCCTCTTCAAAGAGGATACTCCATAGGCTCACCCTTTATAGCGAAGATAGTCAACTTTCCAACGCCATCTAAGTTTAATCCACATGTGGTCACTCCAAGGTATGATGGGAGCACCAACATTGTCCATCATATTAAGATGTACCAATCAGCGGCAGACATATACTCTATCTCAGATGAGATGAGTTGTCGTGCCTTTTCTAGCACCCTGACTGGGGCTGCACATGTCTGGTATATGTCTCTTCCAAAGAATTCCATTGAAAGCTTCAAATAGTTAGCAGACTGGTTCATCCATAACTTTTGCTTTGGAGTGAGGCCACAAAAGAAGACCACCCACCTGCTCTATGTTAAACAAGGGAAGAATAAGAGCCTGAGAGACTACATAGCCAGATTTAACAAAGAAAAGCTGGAGGTCGAAGACTATGTGGAAAGCATTGCCATGACGGCCCTCATTGGAGGACTCCATAAGGGAAAGCTATTATGGAAGCTTGCTGAAGACCCTCCGAGGACAATGGCTGAATTGTTGTCGACAGCAGGAAAGGTGATGAACGCTAAAGAGGTGATGGCCGCAAAATACGAAGATGAAAAAGGAGGTACTAGTGGGGGTAAGTACCAGAAAAGGAACAAAGAGGGGAAGAAGAGGCTGGCAGATGACAAATTTACCGACAATACCCCTCTGACGGTCAGCTGTAAACATATTTTGAATGAGATTAAGATCGACCGTTCCTTGAAATGGCCTGAGAAGTTGAGGGCAGTTCCCCACAAGAGGAATAAAAACCTTTGGTGTGAATTTCACCAAGATCATGGCCATGTGACTGATAAGTGTTTTGCCCTGAAAGATGAAATTGAGAAAATGTTAAAAGAGGGGAAGCTAAGGAAATACGTCGACAAAGGTGCCTTCAAGAGGGGACGAGGGGATGACCCCAAAAAGAAGAGAGGTGATGTATGCCGAGAAGATCCTCCAAAGAGAAGGGACGACCCTTCAGATGATGAGGACGACCCTGACCTCCCGCCGAGAGAAGACCACGGCCCTGTAAAGAGACTTAATATAATATCACTCGGTGTAGGGATGATCTCCGGGGGACTAGCAGGAGGAGGGTCAGAGGTCACAGACAGGAAGGCCCATGTAGCTGAAGCCAAGGCAGTGACAAAAGTTGTACACTCAACCTCTATTGAAGCAAAGTTAGAAAAGAGAAAGAAGGTTGATATGAATACTCTGATAGTGGGGTTCTCAAGAATGGACTTCAAAGGCCTCTTAGCCCCACATGATGACCCTCTCATCATCACTACCAGGGTGCACGGATGTGATGTGCCAAGGATCTTGGTAGATGGGGGTAGCTCTGCAGATGTGATGTTTTGGCCGTGCTTCAAAGCCTTAGGCCTCAGTCGTGCTAGGCTCGTCCCATACCATCACCCATTGATTGGGTTCAGTGGGGAAAAGGTTCATCCTATAGGAGTATATGAGGCCAATGTCAGGATGGGAAACGAGTGGTCGAGATGTCTTACCAAGAAGGTCAGCTTCTTTGTGATGGATGAACATGTCTTTTCGGCCTTCAACATTATACTGGGACGAGTAGCCCTCAAGGGGTTTGAGGCTGTGCCGTCTACGGTTCATCAAATGATTAAATTTTTTACCCCTTATGGGGTAGGGGAAGTTCAGGGAGATAAGACAACAGCACGGGAATGTTACTTCAACTCCGCCAAAGAAAGAGAGGCGCAAAGAAGGCAACAACCACTTACAATATTGATACCCTCGACCCCAGGGACGAGACGAAGCTGAAAAAATGGAGAATCCATAGAAGAGGTAGAATCCATCATCCTCAATGAGGATGAATCGGAAAAAACAGTCCAAGTCTGCAAAACTCTTAAGCCAGACATCAAAGAAGACCTCATCAAGCTGTTAAGGAGAAGATAGAACGTCTTTGCATGGAGTCATGCAGAGATGCCGGGGATCGACCCCGAAATCATGTGCCATAAGCTCAACGTGGTAGAGAGTGCAAAGCCGGTAAAGCAGAAGAGGAGAATTTATTCTCAAGAAAAATATGAGGTGAAGAAGTTGGAAGATGCTGAGTTTATCAAAGAGGTCATCTATCCCGAATGACTTTCCAACGCAGTCATAGTCCCAAAAGCCAATGGGAAGTGGAGAATGTGTGTGGACTTCACCGACCTCAACAAACATTATCCTAAAGAATGCTTCCCTATCCCCTGCATTGATCAGATGGTAGACGCTACCGTAGGCCATGAGCTAATGAGTTTCATGGATGCCTATTCAGGTTATAACCAGATCTTCATGAGCCCTGAACACTCAGAAAAAAAGGCTTTCATTATCGATAAGGGGACATACCTGCTATAAGGTCATGCCCTTTGGCCTAAAAAATATTGGGGCAACATATCAGCGCCTTGTGAATAAAATGTTTGAGGACCAAATTAGGAAGTCCATGGAGGTCTATGTAGAGGATATATTGACTAAGAGTTTGAAGGCTGAGGATCATGTAGCTGACCTCGAAAGGACCTTTAACACGATGGACAAGTACCAGATGAAGCTCAACCCGACCAAATGTGTCTTCGGGGTCGGAGCAGGGAAGTTCTTGGGATTCATTGTCAACCAAAGAGGCATTGAGGCCAACCCTGAGAAGATAAAGGCCCTCGTAGAAATGAAGACCCCCAAGACCATCAAAGACGTTCAGAGACTCATGGGGCGAGTGGCTTCTTTGAATAGGTTCGTGTCCAGAGCCACAAACAAGTTTTTACCGTTCTTTAAAATTCTCCAAAGGCCTTTGAATGGAGCGAAGAGTGTGATCAGGCTTTCAAGGAGCTAAAGCCATACTTAGGGTCTCCCTTTCTTTTGTCACGACCAGTGCAAGGCGAAAGGCTACATGTGTACCTAGCCATCTCAGAATCAGCCATCAACGCAGATATTGTGAGAGAAGAGGGCAGAGTACAGAAGCCTCTGTATTTCAATAGTAAGGCACTCCAGGGGGTAGAGCAAAGATACCCAAGGATGGAGAAGTTAGCCTATGACTTGATCCACGCATCAAGAAAGATGAAGTCGTACTTCCAGTCCCATACAATGGTTATCCTCAATGACTCTCCTCTCAGACAGGTCTTATATAAGCCAGAAAAATCGGGGAGGTTAATGGCCTGGGCTATAGAGTTAAGATAGTTTGACATTATGTATCAACCTAGGATGGCCATTAAGGGACAATCCTTAGCAGACTTCGTGGCTGAATTTACTTGGGAAGATGATAAGGCTGAGGATGAGAGCCTCGAGAAGACAGATACTCGCCAAGGCAGGATTGTTGACTCATCCCTAGAAAAGGTTGAGACAAGCACCACTAGAGAAAAAGTTATCGAAAACGAAGAGGGGAGATATCTCTTTAGATAAGGGTCCTTCATTGAGGGAAACTTCTTGGAGGAATACGCTGTGTGGAACCTCTTCATTGACGGGTCTTCTTGTGAGAGCGTAAGTGGGGCTGGATTAATTGTATCAGCACCCGACGGCACAGACATTGAGTACGCCCTAAGGTTCAACTTTAAAGCCTCTAACAACGAATCAGAATATGAGGCCCTTATAGCAGGCCTCTCCTTAGCTAAGTCTCTTAGTGTCGGCCAGATCTTGGTCTATAGTGATTCAATACTTGTAGTGAATTAGATACTAGGAGCATATGAGGCTAAGGATGAGAGAATGTCCAAATATTTTGAAAAGGTAAGGGCATTATTGAAGAGCTTCAGAGAAGTAAAGTTGAAGAGGATACTTAGGCTTGATAATGGTCGGGCCGATCCACTTGCTAGGATGGCCTCAGCAACTAGGACAGATATTAGGAGGACAGTCCCAGTGGAAATTTTGCTTCGACCAGCGATTGAAGAGGCAGAGGGAACACTTGTCTCTTGCTTAAATGTCAACAGGGAAGCTTCATGGATGGACCCTCTAATCATATACATTAAAGAGGGGGAGATGCTAGAAGAAAAATAAGAAAGGAAGAAGGTGAGATACAGAGCTGTGAAATTCACTGTCATCGGAGACACCTTATACAAAAAGGGGTTCTTACTCCCCTTGCTCAGATGTGTACACCCGTTTGAGGTACCTCACATTCTGCAAGATGTGCATGAGGGGTCATGCTCAAGCCACATTGGGGGCAGATCATTAGCAAAGAGGATAATAACCCATGGATACTGGTGGCTAACCCTGGGGAAAGACGCCACGGCATACGTGAGAACGTGCGATAAATATCAAAGGTTTGCCACTATCCCTCACCAGCCCCATCAGCCTCTTACTTCCATCATATCCCTATGGCCATTCACAGTATGGGGAATCGATCTAGTAGGGGCTTTGCCCAGGGCCGTCAATAACTATCGATACTTGATCGTAGCAATTGACTATTTTTCAAAATGGGTGGAGGCAGAGTCGATGGTAACGATCACCGAGTAGAAGACCTTGCAGTTTATCTGGAAAAACATTATATGCATATATGTTATCCCCAACACCCTCATCTCGGATAACGGGACTTAATTTAAGAATACATCTCTGGAGAAATACTGTGAGAGGGTCGGTGTCAAACAATTCTTCTCATCCCCAGGCCGACCTCAGGCTAATGGGAAAACGAAAGTCACAAATAGGACAATACTAGACGGGATCAAGAAGAAGCTCGAGGAGGCAAAAGGAAGATGGGTCGAGGAGTTGTACACTGTACTGTGGGCCTACAGGACGATGGCAAAAGCTCCTACTAGAGAAACCCCGTTCATATTGGCGTATGGTTCAGAGGTCATCATCCCCACCAAGATTGGGTTTACTGGCAGGGTCCATATGTATGACCCCAGAGAAATATGGAAGAAAGGAGACTTGACTTAGACTTGATCAAGGAACGAAGGGAAGACGCTGAGATAAGGAAAGATGCCTACCAGCAGAGGACTGCTAGGTTTTACAACCAGAGGGTGAGGCAAAGGCCAATCGCAGTGGGGGAGTTAGTCCTCAAAAAGACTGGGCAAAAGCCTAACAAGCTCCACCCAAATTGGCATGGCCTATATAGGGTCATTAATGAAGTTGTCCCTGGGACCTATAGACTAGAAAACCTTGAAGGGGAACCCTTTTCGAATCCGTGGAATGCAGATCACCTGAAGAAATACTATCAATAATATTGTAATGTCCTATCGAACCACAGTTGTAATGAATGTGTTGCTCCAACAGAACACCTGTAATGTTAATGAGAATGTCATATTGGTCCCTCATCTTGTGTTTTCTAATTCTAGTATAATTGGGGTTAACCTTAGTGGCAACTCCCCTCGGCTATAATGAGGGTCAATGGTGGGGACGACCCCCCATTCACCCTCAAGAAAGACGAGGGGGGACGATTGGTGGTAACCACCCTCGGCTATATTGAGGGTCAATGGTGGGGACGATCCCTCATTCACCCTTAAGAAAGAAGAGGGGGGACTTAATTTAAAACATCATTTAATTGGTGATAACCACCCTCGGCTATAATGAGGGTCAATGGTGGGGACAACCCCCCATTCATCCTCAAGAAATACGAGGGGGGACTTAATTTAAAACATCATTTAATTGGTGGTAACCACCCTTGGCTATAATGAGGGTCAATGGTGGAGACGACCCCCCATTCACCCTCAAGAAAGACGAGGAAGGACTTGAAATTTATAACATCAATAAATTGGTAGAAAACCACCCTCGGCTATAAGGAGGGTCAATAGTGGGGACGACCCCCATTCACCCTCAAGAAAGACGAGAGGGGGCATAATTTAAAACATCATTTAATTGGTGGTAACCACCCTCGGCTATAATGAGGGTCAATGGTGGGGACGACCCCCCATTTACCCTCAAGAAAGATGAGCGGTGACTTGAAATTTAAAACATCATTAAATTGGTGGGAAACCACCCTCGGCTATAATGAGGGTCAATGGTGGGGATGACCCCCCATTCACCCTCAAGAAAGACGAGGGTGACCTGAAATTTATAACATCATTAAATTGGTGGGAAACCACCCTCGGCTATAATAAGGGTCAATGGTGGGGACAACCCCCAATTCACCCTCAATAAAGACGAGGGGTGACTTGAAATTTAAAACCATTAAATTGGTGGGAAACCACCCTCGGCTATAATGAGGATCAATGGTGGGGAAGACCCTCCATTCACCCTGAAAGAAGACGGGAGGACCTTATTGAAAGTCATTAAGTTGGTGGTAACCACCCTCGGCAATGATGAGGGTCAATGGTAGGGACTACCCCCATTCACCCTCAAGAAAGACGAGGGGGGACTTGTAAGATGGGTGAACACATAACAGCTAAGTCAAATCATACAAGAGACAATCATAGAAGACAGGAAGAGAGGAATTCCATTATAAGAGCAAATTTCATGACATAGTGCTACAATATTTGTCCAAAAGGAAGTCAAATACAAAAGCTTTACACGCAGAGGGTATGGGTCACATACGGCCACCCTATTGAGCAACATCAGAGGGCAAGGCTTCAAGATTAACAATAGGATTCTCTTCGACGACCAAAATAGGCCGATCTTCAGAAGTGCCAATGCCTTCGATATATACTTGAGACTCCACGTGGGATAGAGCCTAGGCTATAAGGGGGTCTTCCATCTCCACCGCTTCAAGAGAGGGGCAGATGGATGACACTGCATCAGCAAATTTAAGGACGACGCACCGGGAGGCCGTCTTGATCCCCCGCTCCAGGTACTCAAGATCGAAGCCCAGAAACTCATCTGAAAGCTTGTATGCCTCCACGGCGTCAACCCCGACCTTTTTCACTGCCTCAGCTAGATGTCCCTTAAACTAGGCGTTCAGGGCTTCTTCCTTTGCCTTGAAGAGGTCATCATTTGCCTTCAGATATTCATCCTGCTACCTTGTAAGCTCATCCAACACCCTCACGTGCTCAGTCCTAACACTCTCTAATGTTGCCCTAGCAGTCTCGAGTGCTGGATAGCTCTCTCGGCTTCATGAAATTTTTGTTGATTCTCGGTCATCCATTTGGTGGCCGACATAAAGGCACAAACAATCTGCACAAATGTAGGCACATATTAAGGGGCTGCGGGAACAGTTAGTGAAAAGTTAACTGAGTAAATGAAGTAAAAACAAGTACCTGAGCTAGAGTATGCTGACCGTAATCATACACCTTGGACGGGGGCATCTTTGATAAAAATTCATAATCAGCGACCGAGGGAGATGAAAACATGGAAGCCTTGGACGCCCTCAAGTTGGCTATGAGGGAAGACGATTCAGCCTTCAAGAATGTCAAATTTTGAGACCAATAAGCCCCCATACTGGAAGAGGAGCCGGTCCCCTCAGACACCGCCACCCTCGCCCTCGTCCGTGCGTTAGGATGAGAGCCTTCTGGAACTTCAGGCTCTTTCCTTTTGCAACTATCAGTGGTCGGCTCAATGTGCGTCGGCCCCACGGCCTTTGTCTTCTTTTGGGCCTGCTGAGTCTCTTTCCCCTTTTTCTTTCCCAGGCCAGACAATAAGCTTGGGGGAGTCATCTCCCAAAGTTGGTCAGAGAAATTTGCTAGACGACCTGAAAAGGAGACGATATATCAGAAAGATACAGAGACAAATATGAAACACTTGGAAAAATTCAAAAATTAAGTAAAAAATAACTCACATAGTTCTGTCAGGGGGGCGACCCTCAGACCAGCTTCTTTGAGGAAACGAGGGGTCATAAAATCTTCAAATTTAGCAAGTTCACCCTCTCTCCATCGCTCCCTCAAGTAGTCAACAATGACCCTCTCTTCCAAGATGAGTCTGGGGTCTGATTGCGCTTTCATTGAAGGGTTGGACCATACCCTTGGTACCCTCGGATCGTATTCAATGGGCTCACCCTCGACGGGGAATTCCCAATCCCCAGAGATAAAGAAAAACCTTTTCTTCCAGTCATGATTGGAAGTCTGAGCCACGTGGAGAAGCTTCTTGTCACACTTCCTAGCCTCCAAATGGAAATACCTAGGCTGTTTGGATGATGAGGTGATGTTGTAGCAATAAAGGAATACATCGACCGAGGGCTCGTCGATAAATAAATTCTTCCAAAGAGAGATATAGCCGAGGATAGTCCTCCACGAGTTGGGAGGAAGTTGAGAAGGTGAAACCCCAAGGGTAGATAAGATGTCGACTATAGCAGGGTGTAGAGGGAACCTAATGCCTACCCTTAGCATCTGCTCAAAAACAGCAATCTCTACCTCATCCCCTTGGAAGACTCTCTCAAATTCAGTTGGGACCCTCATACTTATATTAGGTTATATGCCAAAGAGATGCCTCCATAGTAAGAGATCACAGTCCTTAACTGACGATACACAAGTCGAGGCACTTGAAGTATCAACTTGGCCATCATCATCAAAAAAAGAACCTTCATTGTCATCCTCAGCTCTCTCATCCCCGGATCCCCCAGCCTCGTCACCTATCGGGGGACCATCTGAAAAGGCTACTTGAAATGCAAGAGGGGACAGGGCTGTTACAGGGATAGCCTTAGAAGGTGCTATGCCCTCGGCCTGTCGGCTTGGGCTAAGAGTGGACGTCCCTCTCCTACCAAAAGGACTAGCACCCGTCGGCGAGGATGCTCTATGGTCCATTTCCCCCTCATACGATTGACTCTAGGTTGGACGACAAGATGACCCACAGGACTCATGGGGTTTTATTGTGGCTAAAAGAACTGGGAAGATGGGCCGTACCCAATTAGGGTCGACCCCTTGTCTTCTCTCGTCCTCTTCCTCTATTCGCCTAATCTGTACGAAGAACTTCTCTCTCAGGGATGGGAATTCCTCGACTGAATCGTAAAGCCTCCAAAGCATTAAGGGGAAGGCCCTACACTCATAAGAATTTGGCTAAGCTAACTATAAACAAGATTATAGTTTACTAAGTTTGACTCTTAAATCAAACCTAAGGAAATGAAAAGCTTTTTAAGTTTGAACACTCAAGAACAGGAAGAACTCAGCTTGCCGGAGAAGACGCCGAAAAACGTAAGAAAACCCTATAAACACCACAAGGGGGCACTAAATCACCACTAAGAGACGGGGGATGAAATTTAAGTAGCCTAAAACCTAGGGCTCAACCCTATAACCCCCATAGTAAGGTAATTTCACAGTGGAAAAATACAAAGCTAAGAAAAGTCGAGGCAGAAACCCCAATGCAAGAAATGAAACTAAAATTGAAGACTAAAAATGGAATCTATGGCAAAGGAAGTTACCTGAAGACGAAGACAACGGCTGAATGAAGCTTGATACAAAAAGGTTGTAGAAATGGCGATGGAGCTGTTGAGAAGCTAGAGAGAGAAAGTTAAGGCGCGAAGAAGAAGAAGAAGAAGAAGAAGAAGAAGAAAGGAAATGACTTCAAAAAATCATTTAATTGCCTTGCTAATGAGTGGGCCCATTAACCAAGACAAGACACATCCCATAAGGAGGGTATCATTAGGGCATAAAGCCCCAGGCTGAGTGTGCAGTCGTCACATCTGGGGAACTGAATCGACAATGGACACCTGACTAAGCAACATGACAGATGTCACATATCCTTATGACCACATACTTGAAAACTCCCAAGGGAAAATTACACCTCAACCATCTCAACAACATCGATGGCTAAGGGCTAGGGTGATTGATATGCCCACATATACCCTCGGCCAAGCCGAGAGTGTCCTCCACCTAGACGAGGGCTCAGGCCCAGGCTGGCCTCTCATCATGGCCCAGATGACCCT
Source organism: Sambucus nigra (assembly GCA_949130495.1). NCBI lineage: Eukaryota > Viridiplantae > Streptophyta > Magnoliopsida > Dipsacales > Adoxaceae > Sambucus > Sambucus nigra. Next base: position 211,474,993 of record OX422214.1, on the reverse strand, counting down.
CCAAGGGGCCGACCCCTCATCATGTCCTGGACGACCCTATGAGGGTATGACCCCTCATCATGTCCCAGATGACTCTCCAACGGTCCGACTCCTCATCATGTCCCAGACCACCCTCCCAGGGGCGGACCCCTCATCATGGCCCAAATGACCCTCCAAGGGGCCGACCCCATCATCATGTCCCAGACGATCCTCCAAGGGGCTGACCCCTCATCATGCCCTGGACGACCCTATGAGGGTAGGACAGTACGAGGCCCAAACTAGGCCAGGATCGCTGCCAGCAGGAACTTTGCCCTCGGCATCACATCATAGGCCGAGGATAACATTGTCATAATGCGTGATCTGGGAGACACGTGGAATAGTGTGCGTGGGACTCCTATAGAACATGGACAAGACCGTTATAACACTATCACCCCCTCACGTGAGGAATTATTATGTCATCATTAATCACAGGTGGCACCTCCAGGTGTCAGCAGGGGATTGGCTAGATCATAACTCACATGCACCATACATGCTTGGGGGGTACACTACTCCCCCCAAGACCTATATATACTTGTCACCTACAATCCTGCAAAAGGATCGATAATTGTAACCCTAGCTAAAACTCTGCTTGTACACACAATAGAGAGAGAGAGAGAGAGAGAGTTTATGTGCATTGTATCGAAGGCCATTAGTGCCCATACTTAGTGGATCACACACTCACAGTGGATGTAGGCCTAATTGGCTGAACCACTATACATCATTGTCTTATTCCTCTTATACTCATCCCCTTCTATACACTTACACACATATACATCTCTATGGCTGCCATTGTTATTATTGTTTGAGCTCATCATCACTTATTTGGTGATGTTGAATCTTAGCATCATCACACCCCCAACATATCTCAATCGTTCCCATCAACATCAGAGAACTGTTAGGGCTAAATTTGATTGCAGCGACTAGGTTTTTGAAGGATGGAGAAAGACGACGTGGCGACGAATGTTGATGAAAAGTCAATACTTGTTTTCATTGATGAAGAGGATGAATAGGCCATGAGGTGAGGCGACAATTTTGACAATGAATTCTGAGGAAATTGATGGGTTCAACTAAATGTAATAGAATTGGGAAGAAATTTGAGAATAAAAAAAGGGACATATACCAAATAGTCCCTCGAACTTTTTTTAATACACTTTTAGTCCAAACCTTTTTATTCTGTATCAAAAAGTCCTTCACCATGCCAAAAAGGCTTTAACATGCCACTGGCGCGGACCTTTAAAGATAAGAGAATAAAGGATTTTTTGGTACAAATTAAAAGACTTGAACTAAGTGTGTATTAAAAAATATTTCAGTGACTTTTTGGTATTTGATCCATACAAAAAAAATTTAAAAATTGAAAAAAATCTCAAATTAGTAGTTTGTGGTTGAATGTTTATTTTTGTATTCATATTTATATATTTTGACTTAGGATTTGTAATTTGGGGAAGAAGGTGCGTGTTTGGTAGCTAGGTTGGATTTTAAAGTCATTTGTGTTTTGGTGAGACATGTTCTTGAGGATTATATATCATTAGACATTATGAGTTTTCTAATGTGGTTATTTGTATATTAAAAAATTTGAAGTTAATTTAAATGAAATGGAAGACTAGGTGAAAGTCGAATATCTCTATAACATTCAAAAATGCTATACAAGTATTTAAGATCAAGTATAGGCCACGTGTCACTGTTTTAATATCTCTTCTTATATAACTTTCCCTTTCCTCTCTATCTTTATTAAGAATATCAATCAGCTAAACCCTCCCACTTCTTTCAGCCTTATGTGCCTCTTTTTGTACATATTCTTTCATTCTTTTATGACTAAAGTACCACTATAAAGCTTCCTCCACATTGTCATCTCTCAAACTCACATATTGTGAAAACCATCAAAAGCCATATTCATTCACCACTAAACCCACCAAATACATACACAATCCGGATCATCTCGCCGACTATATAATACATAACATAAGCTCTGATAATTTGGTTCCATAAAATGACTTCTTCTTTTTTGTAGTTGTGGGATTGTGTTGAATACTCGGTCAGTGAGTTTTAGTTGGTTGCATTTGAGGTAAAAAATGGTGAGTTTTTCCAATACATTGGCAGTGATATAATTGTTAATTATTACGATGTGTTGATTGCAATACCCTGTATTTCTGTGAATTTGAAATGTATTCAATTCGAAAATTATTTAGGAGAAATACATTTTAATTAAATTATACGAGTGACGTAATTTAATGTGATTAAATAATAAATGTAATTATTAAATATTAATCGAGAGATGGATACTGATTAATATTATGAAATGAAATTAAGTGTGAATAGTAAATAATTGATGATTATTGATTTACGTCATAGCGAGTGATATGGGTGTATTTGATTTTATATCAACCGGGAGTCGCGTGTAGACTAAATTAGGATTGAGATAGGAAATATATTTGGAGTGACTCGGATGATGATTTTGAGGTCATGGATGGTTCCGAAAGGGTTGAAATAATTGAAATAGTATACCAGGGGGTATAGTTTGGGTTCCGGGTCAATTTTAAACCAAATCAGCACCTATTAAGGACATTATAGTCATGTGGCAAAAGGAGATTTAGAGACCTACAAAATTTAGAACTCTCTATCAGATGTCGAGAGGCATAAGCTAGGGTTATAAACAAAAAAAAAACTAAGGGATGCCATTAAAGAAGGAGGAAAGACCATTCTCAAAGCTTAAGGAGGTGTTCTTGAAGAATTGGACCTTGTTCTTGCATCCAAATCATCTAAGGAGTGAAGATTGAAAGAGAAGAACAACAATCCATCATCACCACCACAAAATCATATCACACCTGTTAAGGCAAGTGTCTATTTCAAATCGGTATGAAGTTATAATACCCATGCACTACACCAAAAATAACAATTTGGCACACCTTGATATTGAAAATTTTGCACACTTTAAAACTGTGCCAAATTCTAGCACGGTTTAGTGATAATTTGGTACACTTTAAAACAGTCCCAAATTTTGGCACTGTTTAAAAGTGTGCCAAAATTGAGCACACTTAATAATAGCCTAAATAAAATACTAAACTTACTTTTGGCCTCCCTCTCCTTCCTCTCTCTCATTTTCACAAGTCCCGCTCTCTACTCACACAGGTCAGCCCCCTCTCTCTCTCGCTCTCATTTTCATATGATTTTTTGGATTTTTACATACTCCTATTAACACGATTCTCTCATTTTTCTTTAGATCACAATATTTTTTTCTACACTATTAAACATCATATCAGATCGGGAGTTAAATAAACCGTTGGACGGAGATTTAGACAGACTGATTTACCTCTTTTGAATGGACTAACATCAAACGTTCATACCAGTTCTTGAAGATTTGTTCTTATTCGCTAATACCAGTTCTTGAGAACATTTTTTTTTTGCACTGATTGGTTCGGCTTACACACGAAATTGATCTCGTATAAAACTTGTTGCTACGATCTTGTTAAGCGGGGGCAACTGGATGCTCGGTAAGGAAGTGTATGTTTGCTTTTGTAGTTTAGTATGAATTTTTATTTTTGAAATTTATTGGATCTGTGAATTGAATTGTCTAGATGATAAGTGTGTGCGTTCGTGTGTGTTGTGATTAAAAATGCGTGTGTGTGTGTATGTTAGACTTGTGATTATGAAATTTAGGGAAAAACGTGTGTGTGACTTGTGATTACAGATTTTAGGGATGAACATGTGTGTGTGTGTGTGTGTCAGTTGTGATTATGTGTGTGTGAGAGTGAGATTTTTATCACAAAAGTTAAGCATTTGTTTGCCTAATGTGCTTTTCACTTGTGATAACAATGTTAAGAGGAAATATTTAAGCATCGGAAACATTTGTTATGCGTAGGGACAACATGTAGCTTGTGATTAAAAAATTTAGGCAAAGTGGGTGCTTGAATTAGGGATAAGCAGTTATCGTGCATGTACTTGGGCATGTGCGTGATTACAAAATGTTAAAAAGTGTGCGTGTGAGGGCATTTGCGATGATAAAATGTAGGGATAAATATTTGTCGTGCATGAGCATGTATGATCTTGTGTATAAAACAAGATCACGACATTTTTTTTCTGGCTCAATCTTCAATCTAGTAAATTTATACCAGTTCTTGAAGTTTTTCTTCTACTTTAAAAATATATGTTGTTGATATATATATATATACTTATTCAGCTTGTTGATTTGATATATACTAGTTAAAATATGATTTTGGTACCATTATCACGCAGTTCTAATATTGTTTTTTGCTCAGATCTTATATGGAACAATCTGTTTTGATCTTGTAGTTTCTTTTGATCCCATTCCCTCTTGTTAATTTACTGATTGAACGGAACTAGATATGCCACAAACATTTCCACTCTCATTCTCTCTTAGTAATCATAATCGGTGCGTATTCTGCCCAATTCTTTAGCTAAACCCTAAGTACTCTTTTATACCTCAAACCTATGTTTAATACGTGTCACTCTCTCTCTCTCTCTCTCTATCTCTCTCTCTCTCTCTATATATATATATATATATATATATATATATATATATATATATATATATATATATATATGTACATTTTGAGTTATCTACTTTAATTTATGTTGTTTATGTGTAAAATCTTCATTTAAATGTGTGAATGTGTATAGATATATACATATATGGTTTTAATCTCTATGCATGTGTGTGTATGTATGACAATCTTTGTGCAAAATTTACCCTCTTTTATGGCTTATTAACTCGAGTTTAATGTGTATATATATATATATATATATATATATATATACATTTTGAGTTATCTTCTTTAGCACTTTATATCGTATTCTTTAACATTTTATAGACAACCTGCACACAACGATTAGTATTCAACACTTTATATTGTCTTCTTCACATTATTTCCTGTAATTTTCCTTGGAATATTTGATCAGGACTTATCCGCACAACTTTGTCTCAAGGTTGATTTCGAGGATAACTCTCCCCCTTCTCATTTCCAAATCAATAAAAGTGTTCACCATAACATGAAAAGTAAATGCTTTGTGTAGTGTTGGTTATTAACTGCCACCTTGTGCTATATATATTTCCACTCTCATTCTCTCTTAGTAATCATAATCGGTGCGTGTTCTGCCCAATTCTTCAGCTAAACCCTAAGTACTCTTTTATACCTCAAACCTATGTTTAATACGTGTCACTCTCTCTCTCTCTCTCTCTCTCTCTCTCTCTCTCTCTCTATATATATATATATATATATATATATATATATATATATATATATATATATATATATATATATATATATATATATGTACATTTTGAGTTATCTACTTTAATTTATGTTGTTTATGTGTAAAATCTTCATTTAAATGTGTGAATATGTATAGATATATACATATATGGTTTTAATCTCTATGCATGTGTGTGTATGTATGACAATCTTTGTGCAAAATTTACCCTCTTTTATGGCTTATTAACTCGAGTTTAATGTGTGTATATATATATATATATATATATATATATATATATATGTACATTTTGAGTTATCTTCTTTAGCACTTTATATCGTATTCTTTAACATTTTATAGACAACCTGCACACAACGATTAGTATTCAACACTTTATATTGTCTTCTTCACATTATTTCCTGTAATTTTCCTTGGAATATTTGATCAGGACTTATCCGCACAACTTTGTCTCAAGGTTGATTTCGAGGATAACTCTCCCCCTTCTCATTTCCAAATCAATAAAATTGTTCACCATAACATGAAAAGTAAATGCTTTGTGTAGTGTTGGTTATTAACTGCCACCTTGTGCTATATATATATATATATATATATATATATATATATGTTACTGTTATTTTAGTCTTACTTTAATATTTACTATATATGTGATTGTCGGAAGTTAGTACTCCATCCAAAAGGAAGAAAGAATAAAAATGGTAGAGAACACATTTCTGTCTACTTGGTTATGGCGGAGGTAAACTCACTCCCACTCGGTTGGGAGGTCTATGATATTTTTAGTTTGTTACTACTTGATCAGAACAAAGCCAACTACTTGACACTTGAAGGTATTGTCTTCATAACTAGTATTTTATACTTATATTGAGGACTAGATATATTGCACTTATGTCTCGAATTAATCTCCAACTCTTATAACTATTCACCTTTTACCACATTCAGAACAAAAAAATAGCAAGCGTATTTAACGATTTTGGTATCACCAAAACTAAGGAATGGTTTTGTACTAAGATAAACCATTTTCAGAAATCAATAGTATAGTTAAACTATTAATCTATTACCATTTGATTCTACTTTGGCTTAGGAAAAGTTAGGTACGAAAGTTTATGTAGGAAATTATTAATCTATCTTATATTATTCTGATTAATTATTTGAAGGTCAAATTTTATGTAGGAAAGTTTTAAATTTACCCTCTGGGTTTACATAGCTCTATTATTGACATTCAATTGACCGTGTAGTCACAGGTCACCTAGTTTGAGAATATGACGATACTTTGAAAATATCTAGATTAGGTTTAAAAACAAGTCGTTTGAGGGTGAAAACTCAAACCATCGCCCAAACGGTCTCGTAAGAGGCACGAAGACCTCGCACGGGACAAATGTGACTCGTAGGAGTGGTCGCATAGTCTCGGGTCCTCCAGCTTGAGAATATATCAATAATTTGAAAATATGTAGATTAGGCTTAAAAATAAGTCATTAAATGGTGAAAAGCCAAACCAACCCCCAAACGGACCCGTAAGAGGCACGAACACCTCACACGGGACTAATGTAACTTGTAGGACTGACCGCGTAGTCGCGGGTCTCCTAATTTGAGAATATAATGATAATTTGAAAATATTGAGATTAAGATTAAAAACAAGTCGTTAAATAGTAAAAAGCCAAACCAACCCCCAAACGGCCCCATAAGAGGTACGAACACCTCGCACTGGACCGATGTAACTTGTAGGAACTAACCGCATAATCACGGATCTCCCGGCTTGAGAATAAGATGATAATTTGAAAATATCTAGATTAGGCTTAAAAATAAATCGTTTGAGGGTGAAAACCAAAACCAACCCCTAAACGGCCCCGTAAGAGGCACGAACACCTCGCACGGGATCAATGTAATTTATAGAAACTGAAAGCGTAGTCACGGGTCTCCCGATTTGAGAATATGACGATAATTTGAAAATATATAGATTAGGCTTAAAAACAAACCGTTTGAGGGTGAAAACCCAAACCAGCCCCAAAAACGGCCCCATAAGAGGCACAGACACCTCGCACGTGACCAATGTAGCTTGTAGAAACTAAACGTGTAGTCGTGGGTCTCCCGTTTTGAGAATATGACGATAATTTTTAAAAATATCTAGACTAGTCTTAAAAATAAGCCGTTTAAGGATGAAAACCCAAACGACCCCATAAAAAGAATGAACACCTCGCACTGGACCAATGTAACTTGTAAGAACTGACTGCGTAGTCGTGGGTCTCCCGGTTTGAGAATATGACGATAATTTAAAAATATATAGATTAGGCTTTAAAACAAGCCGTTAAAGGGTGAAACTCAAACCAGCCCCCAAATGGTCACGTAAGAGGTATGAACAACTCGCACGGGATCAATGTAACTTGTAGGAATTGACCGCGTAGTCGTGGGTCTCCTGGTTTGAGAACAGACGATAATTTGAAAATATCTAGATTAGTCTTAAAAACAAGCCTTTTGAAGGTGAAATCCTAAACCATCCCCCAAACGGTCCCATAAAAGGCACGAACACCTCGCAAGGGACCAATGTAACTTGTAGTAGTCGTGGGTCTCATGATTGGAGAATATGACGATAATTTAAAAATATCCAGATTATGCTTAAAAACAAGTCGTTTGAGAGTGAAAACCTAAATCGACCTCCAAACGACCTTGTAAGAGGCACAAACACCTCGTACGGGACCAATGTAACTTGTAGGAATTGACCGCCCAGTCATGGGTCTCCCGGTTTGAGAATATATTGATAATTTGAAAATATCTAGATTAGGTTTAAAAATAAGTCGTTTGGGGGTGAAAACCCAAACCAGTCCCCAAACGACCCCGTAAGAGGCACGAACACCTCGCACGGGACCAACGTAACTCGTAGGAACGGACCGCGTAGTCGCGGGTCTCCCAGTTTGAGAATATGATAATAATTTGAAAATATCTAGATTAGGCTTAAAAACAAGCCGTTAAAGGGTGAAAAACCAAACCAGCCCCCACACGGCCCTATAAGAGGCACGAACACCTCACACGGGACAAATGTAACTTGTAGGAACTCACCGTGTAGTTGTGGGTCTCCCTGTTTGAGAATATGATGATAATTTGACAATATTCAGATTAGGATTAAAAACAAGTTGTTAAATGGTGAAAAGCCTAACTAACCCCCAAACGGCCCCGTAAGAGGCACGAACACCTCGCACGGGTTCATTGTAACTAGTAGGAACTGACCGCGTAGTCGTGGGTCTCCGGATTTGAGAATATAACGATAATTTGAAAATATCTAGATTAGGCTTAAAAATAAGCCGTGAAAGGGTGAAAACCCAAACCAGCCCCCAAACGGTCCCATAAGAGATTGGAACACCTCGCACGGGACCAATGTAACTTATAGGAATTGGCCGCGTAGTCGCGAGTCTCCCGATTTGAGAATATGACGATAATTTAAAAATATCTAGATTAGGCTTAAAAACAAGTAGTCAAAGGGTGAAAACGCAAACTAGCCCCCAAATGGTCCCTTGAGGGGCAGGAACACCTCGCACGAGACCAATGTAACTTGTAAGAACTAATCACATAGTCGGGGGTCTCCCAATTTGAGAATATGAAGATAATTTGAAAATATCTAGAGTAGGCTTAAAAATATGTCGTTTAAGGGTGAAAACCCAAACGGCCCCTAAGAGGCACGAACAACTCGCACGGGACCAATGTAACTTGTAAGAACTAACCGCCTAGTCTCCCAGTTTGAGAATATGATGATAATTTGAAAATATATCGAGTATGCTTAAAAACAAGCCGTTTGAGGGTAAAAACCCAAACCATCCCCCAAACGGCCCCGTAAGAGGCAAGAACACCTCGCACGGGACCAATGTAACTTGTAGGAACTTGTTGCATAGTCTCGAATCTCTCGATTTGAGAATATGATGATAATTTAATAATATCTAGATTAGGCTTAAAAATAAGCCGTTAAAGTGTGAAAACCCAAATCAGCCCCCAAACGGCCCCGTAAGAGGGACGAACACCTCGCACGGGAGGAACTGACCGCGTAGTCACGGGTCTTCCTATTTGAGAATATGACGATAGTTTGAAAATATCTAGATTAGGCTTAAAAACTAGTTGTTTGAGGGTGAAAACTCAAACGGCCCCGTGAGTGGCACGAACACCTCGCACGGGACCAATGTAACTTGTAGGAATTAATCGCGTAGTCACGGGTCTCCCGATTTGAGAGTATGAGGCTAACTTGAAAATATCTAGATTAGGCTTAAAAACAAGCCATTTGAGGGTGAAAACTCGAACCAGCCCCTAAACGGTCCCGTAAGAGGCACGAACACCTCGCACGGGATCAATGTCACTTGTAGGAACTGAATGCGTAGTCACAAGAATTTCGATTGGTGAATAGAATAATAATTTTAATTCGTATATGCAAATTTTCAGCTTGAATAATTTTTGTTTTTTAAAATTACTCGGTTAGTAATATCATCTCCTTTTGTATCTTATTTTTTTGCCGGATAATATTTTGTCATTAGATTTTATCTGCGTGGAACACATGAAGTCAATGGTCAACAACAAGGGGATTATTTACTTAATGTCAGTAATATTCCGGATTCTATTTTTTTGGGTTATGGCCATCTAGGATTTTGTAGTTTCATTGTTAGCTTTTATGGTCGTGCGGGTTTTTATAATTTTATTGTTGTATTTTATGGTCGTGCGTGCTTTATATTATGCATGTATTATATTAGCAGGTTTTAGAATGTCCAGAAAATAAAGGAAACTCTGCCCAATTTTTTTTGTTTGTGAACTATTATTACTTGTAATATTTTCAAGTTTGTATATACATTAGTTTAATAACAACTTTCAAGATTCGCAATTTGTGAATTTTCTTGTCTTAAAATAATTAATTTTTTTATCCAAAAAATTTGGCACAGTTCAAAATCGTGCCAAAAGTGTATCAATTTTTGGCACGATTTTTAACTGTACCAAAAGAGAATCAAAAGTACTCAATCTGGTACAGTTATAAAGTGTGCCAAAAGTGTGCCAAAAATAATAAATGTGGCACAGTTTTAAAGTGTGCCAGAAGTGTTCCTGTTTGGTCAAATCTGACACACTTTTGAGTTGTACGAGAAAAAACTGGCTATTTTGGAACACCTGATTCTGATACAGCTCAAAAATGTGCCATATTTGATCTGGCATAATTTTAAAACGTACTAGATTGTTGTTTTTGGTATAGTGATGTGACTACGGTTTAATTATATTGATTATTTTGATGATTCTTGGAAGAAAAGATTGATTTAAATGCCTGTTTGGGTAGGATTTGCATGTAGAAAGATTTGATATCTGTAGAGGATAATAAATTATAGATTATGTGTTATTGTCGAGGAACTAAATTTAGGCTTTGATGAAGGATATAAGAAAAATAGGAAAACCTAGTATTCTTGAGGATTAGAGATTAAATCCATTCTTGAATATTATTCGTAACGTTTTGATGCAAAAATTACGTCAGAAACTATCCTAATACATGTGAGAAGGATTTGGGACAATTGGTTTGGAGTTTGGTGGAGAAACATGGAAGTTAGAGGTGTATTAATGGTGAAAAATGCATATGCGAAACGAAGATCACGAGGTTCAGAGGTGCGAACCGATTCGGTTCAGAAGGGCAAACCGGTTTGGTTCCTTAAAAAATGTAAATTCTCCCTTTTTGCCTAGAACTCCTAAATTGTTGTCTGGAAAACTTTTGGGAGATTGTTAGAATATAATGAGGGATATTTATATTGTAGTAGGCCATGATAGAGTTATGGGAGTTTAGTCACATTGGGAGAATTAAGACGATGATTAAATGGGATTTAACGATAAAGTAATTAATTCGCAGGAAAGAGAATGTAATTACGGAAACGTGTGAGTGAACTGATGGCATAAACCAGTACAGCAAGGAAGACTTAGATACTGAATTCGTAAAAGGGTAACTAGCTCCCTTAGAATAAAGAATTGATTTAGGGCGAAAAGTTGCGCGTAGTTAGCATGCCAATCGTTGTTTTCTGTTCACCACCTTAATATAAAAACATAAACTTATGACTACACTAAAAAAGTGAGTATAGCAACCAAGTCTGGGTATCGAAAATCCACAGGGATGAGTTGACAGAATATTAATTTATTTAATACTTCTAAAATAAACGGTGTAAAAGAGTAATCCTAACAAAAAGTAAAAGATAATAAAGAGAAAATATTATTCTAGGCGAGTGTTTTTAAACTATCATTAACAAAGAGAATAAAATCATAGGTTGCGCTGGATATCCCTCGCCTCAAGTTAATTGGTATAAATGGTTACATGAGCTCACGAGTTATTAAGATTGCGTCTCGTTTGGACATTTAATTAAATCAAGAGCTATCATACCCCTAAATTCGCATAAAAGTATAATAAGATTTTGGCGTCAACAAATACCCCAAAAATTACGCACGCAAGGTCGTAAATATGGAGCATACATAATATACCCCGTTAAATCTCCTAGGCGTATTAACTAGGACAACTCAATCGAAATAAACACGTTAAACTCCATCACCATAGCAAACCAACCAAACAACTATAGGTGAGTTCAATCCAACACAACCAAGATTGAACTAGCCATTAAACATGGTAAACACCATAAATTAAAATAACTAATTAATTAAGCAACAAAAATTAGATTAACACTACAAATTAAAATAGGCTTGAAATAATAAATAAATCATGAAAAATTGGATTACAATGCTTAAAGTAAAGAAGGAAGACAATGAATAGTAACAAGAAAACTTACATTAACGATGGAACAAAACCAAGAAGAAAAATGGAGGAGGGTGATCTACACAACAAAACCCCCAAATATTACTCTAATCCGAACCTAAACTAAGAGAGAGAGAGAGAGAGAGAGAAACTAGAGATATTATGTCGTCCCAACAAAATACGCCAAATGGGTTATTTAAACTAAGTGGGAAAAGAGAACTAAACGAAAAAGGAAAAGAAAAGAAATGGGGATAAGTTCTCTTTTTAAGGAACAAAAGAAAAATAAAAATAAAATAGAAAAGGGAATAGGGGAGAGCAGTAGAAATACACACTCCCAATTGCAGGGGATCGGTCGACTGCGGCTTGGGTCAGTCGACCGCGTGAACATGGGAAGGGCACACTACCAAGGCTCAAAGGAAAAATGGGATTTACCAGTCAACCGATCCTGATGCAATTCGCACACCACTTCTCAAAATCGAGATCTGCCATGGCCTTGTGATTTGGATCAGCTACAAATATTCCGGGAGCAATAATTGTGTATAAGACGAGACCCAAATGATTCTTGGCAGCCAAAACCGAAACCTCCAACAATGGACCAAAGTCCATAAATGGAGATGGTAAAACACCTACCATTGATGACCTTCCATGGTGTAAAGTCAAGACCCATTTCGTGAAATTGACCAAAGGCCAACGACCCATATGCTTGTGTGGTCAGAAATCATGATCCAATTTCGGATCCAAGTGTTCAATTTCAGTGTGGCCAAAAATCGAGCCAAAATCCAAAATCTCCATTTGCAGAATGAAGTTTACAGCAAAAGTGAAAGACAAAAGGACATGGAGGAAATTAAACAAATTGTTAATATATTAATAGAATATTAAATTAAATAACTTATAATTTTTCTCCGATTAAAGATCCGTGTTTTCTTCGTTTGAACTTTGATTTTAGCACCGTTTGCAGTCACGTGAAGCTTGACTCGAGAGCTACAACTTCTATGAATTCTTGGGGGGGGAATTCCAAAGTTTGAATTACCAAAATGCCCCTGAACGTGCGAACTTTGACGAAACTTTACCAAAATGCATCCAAACTCCACACAACACTTTATTATTTATAAACACTCAATAATACCTTAAATAATATGTTAGAACATAAAACGGAGGCTGTCTGATTAACATGCATAAATATAGACAATAAAGTACCCAAGGGGGCTAAAATGCATAAGTTCGAGGGTAATTAAATCCATGATTCGATACGAATCATACCCCCTAACTTACACATTGGTAGTCCCTAGTAATGAAATTCAACAGAAGAAGAAAAATAATAAAATCACAAAGCCAAAGACATATACAAAATCGATAAAAGGGATAAGGCCACTTTCGCGGGCGAACGATTGCATTTAGTGTATGCAATAAGTCGTTAAACCCTTAGGTTATCCTAGTGGACGGATGTCGTCTCGTGAGAATTTTGAGGGATGAAACCCAAAAACATTATATGGTTTCGTCAAAATAATGCCCAATCACATGCGACACACCCAACAATAGCGAAAAAGATTGCATACACATTATTAACAAAGTGAACTAATTCACACAACAGTCCGTAATATTAACATTATAAAATGAACTTCATTGAATTGAAATCTTAAAATGTGGGAGGGGAGCGATCACATGAAAAGTATGATTTGGCAAAAACTTAAATAAATCGGATAATAAACATTAAAGCATGCATGTAAGTCAATCCTCACCGAGCATTACACTCAACAAATGAAATCACTATGAATGAGGAGGTATACATGGGACATGTAGGCATAAGGAGTAAATATAAATGGAAAATAGGCCGCGCACATGTCACAAATGAAGAACGCTATATAGAAAATAAAAACTTATAATCTCAATAAAAAAAATACCGCTCATTAAAGGAGGCAAAATTTATTTTCACAAATTATCAAAACTATTTCAATTTCTAAATTAAATTCACCCTAGGACTTTATAGGGTTATAATGTAGGTTTGGGGTTAAGGGTATGAAATGAAAGAATGTACAGATTCAAAGTGTTTGGAGATGAAAACTCGGGATATTGGAAAATTGCAGGCAATTTCAAAATTGGAAAATCGCATTAAATATGACTATCGTGAGAGTAATCAAAGTTTATTGAACACTATACACAACATATACAAACTTCTCTTTCTTTTCTTTTCTTCTTTTGTAAGGACATAATTGTATAAATGTCCGGGGTAGAATCTAGGAACTTTTTGTTTTCTCCTAGATCACAGTTTGTATGTCTGATACCACTACATTCAGCACGTCAACACGATCAACCTCGACGGCCTTTATCCGAATTCAATGCATCCATTATCGTCATGTGCATCATGCTACTTGCGAAGTGCTGCTCAGCTCAATCCCACTACTCCACTACACTTTATCGATAAAATGGTTTATTGGATCTTTAATATTTGCATAAATATTTGGGAAATTTTTTTGAAAATTATATTTGAAGTCTGGATTAATTTTTTATCAAAAGCAGATTTTTTTTTTAAGTGTAGAAGCGAAGTGCCTTGAACGACGATCTCGCTCAAATGACTTTGAATGTCATTCGCGCGAGATAGGCATGGCGCGCGATCTCGTTCGAACGACTTCTGTCCTTCATTCGAGCGACTTGGCTATCTCGTTCGAACGAGCCATCGCCTCGATTTTCGTATAAATACTTGATATCCCTCTACACGATTTTCAAGTCTTTCTACAATCTCAAAATTCTGCGAAAACAATCCAGAATAAGACTTCATCTTTTTAAGGTTTTCAAAACCTTTTTGATTCACAAAACCATTCCCATATATGTGTGTGAATCTTTAAACCATCAAGAGGATCATTTACTCATCTGGAGTAATTTTTGAGGAAGCCATTCTCTTCTTCATTATTGCCCTACTGAAAAGGGATAGTTCCAGCCAACGACATCAGAACCGACACCCGAGGGTATTTATGTGTCACATATTTTCATTGTAATCCATGTAAGCCGCTTTCTTACAAAATTATAGTGAAAATAAAAGGTTTTGCCCCTTTGGGGGATTTTTCCTCATTTGTGTGTGTTTGAATGTTCTTGCTGGATTTTATCATCATCAATCACACCTAGATGCATGTTTAGGACTTAATTGATAAAAACTGAGTTTAATTAAATAACTTCCTTATTTGAACGCAAGCGCACTCTTCTCAAATTGGTATCAGAGCCAGTTACACAATTTTACCATGTAATTTTCCGCAAAATTTTTCTAACACATCAAGTTTCTAAAAAATTAATTTTTGAAAATGAGTGTGTTCGTAATGGAGAAGTTATATAATAAAATGTCAGTTTTTGACGGGACAAACTATGCATACTGGAAAGCCCGCATGATATCTGAATTGAAATCCATTGATGAACGTGTCTGGATTTTGGTTGAAAGAGGGTGGACACTTCCCTCCGTCACTCTTGAAAACGTGACCAATTTAAAACCTGTTACTACATGGACTGAAGAAGAATTTAAATGGTCATCTTTTAATTCTAAGGGTTTAAGTGCTATTTCTGGGTCTCTCACACCTGATGAGTTCAAACGCATAATGACGTGCACCACGTCAAAAGAGGCATGGGACGTTTTGCAACTTACCCATGAAGGAACTAATGCTGTGAAAGAGTCTAAACTACAAAATTTAACAACTCAATTTGAAATAATCACCATGCTTGAATCTGAGTGTTTTGATGAATTTTATGCTAAACTGTTTGATATTGTTAACACTATCTTTAATCTTGGTGAACACATTCCTAATGCTAGAGTTGTTAAAAAGATTCTTAGATCATTGCCTAAGCGTTTTACCCCAAAGTCACTGTGTTAAATTCTATGGGTAATTTAAATACGCTTAAATTGGAGGAACTTGTAGGAGACTTGCAAACGTATGAAATTGATATGTTTCCTAAATCTGTCAAGTCTAAAGATAAGGGAATTACACTTAATGCCCAGGAGAGAAAGAGTGAGGATTCGTCAAGAAAGAGAGGAGAGTCATCTAGAAAAAGAGAGACATATACGTCAGATTCTGAGTGTGATTTTGACTTAGATGATTTGGCCCTATTTGCTAAAATTTTCAAGAGAATTCTCAAATTCAAGAAAAGTGGTCATTTTAAAGATAAAAAGAAGTTTGAGAATAATAAGTTTGAAAAGAAAAATGAAAAAGATTTTAAAGATCCTCCTAAAAAGGAAAGTGAGAGATGCTTTGAGTGCGATGGTAGGGGTCATAGAGCTTTTGAGTGTGCTACCAGGTTGAACAAAGAAAAGGTCAAAGCTGTACTTAATGCTACTCTTAGTGATGACAGTGAGGTCGAGTCGGTGGACTCTGGAGATGAGTCACCGCATGAGTGTAACTTCATCGCATTCATAGATAGTCATGTGAGTACTTCTAGTTCTCCTCACGATGATGAGGATGCTGATTCACAGGGACACCTCGACAGTGAGATCGATGTGAGTGAGGGGGAGGATGACACAAGTGAGAGGGAGAGTGATATTCAACGCGCCTACGTCGAGCTTTATTCTGAGTCATTTAAAACTAAAAAGCATAACAAAGCGTTAGTCCTTAGGATCGCCTCTTTAGAGGAAGATTTAAGAAAAGTGAGAGAGAGAGAGAGAGTCCTCCACCTGCACTACCTTAAGAGAGAGAGAGTTTGTCTGTGTTGAGAAAGAGAGTTTGTTTAAAGAGAGAGAGAGTTATTTTGAGAAAGAGAGAGGGGACTTGACTAAACAAGTGGCTAGTCTTACGAGTGAGCTCCATTCCTTTGTGGATACTCCGAAGAAACTTAAAGCCCTTTTTGCCCAGCTTACTCATGATCTGGACAGAGCACGGGAAGTCAAGGTTCAAATTGAGTACAGATTTGAGAAGATGGGAAAGATGCTCCTCGGCCCCGCTTTAGGTTTTGGTGATAGGCAAGGAATAGGTTATGATGGTGCTTCCACGTCCAAATTGCACGTGGACCAGTTCCTGAGTTTACTACGACTCCTTATGGCCATCATCAAAAACCTCGACGGAGAGTTCGACCAAGAAAAGCTAACTAAGGTCCACCTTTGATTGTGTTCTTTTGTACGTATTGCAAAAGAAAAGGCCACCTCAGGGAGTTTTGCTATAGTATGGGTCAGACATGACGTACTACTTCTCCACCACAGCATACTGATGATTTTACCAGTATAAGAGAGTGAGTTGAGTTTTTAGCTGCCACATCACAAAGTTTGATGGAGGAACTCCGACGGATGTCTTTGCCGTCAGTGAATACTTCTCACATTTTGGCTAAAACCAACGACAACAAAGGTAAACAAAAGGTCACCACTTCTTGGGTACCTAAGAAAGATAAAAAGTCCTTTGTTGTTCATGTCGCTCTCAAAGCACATAATACCTCGCAGTGGTATTTTGATAGTGGCTGCTCCAGACATATGATAGGTGATGCCTCATTTTTACTTCTCTTGAGGATTATCAGGATGGTAGAGTTACCTTTGGAGATGGGAGAAAGTCTAGCATTGTAGGACGTGGTACTGTAGAGTTACCAGGATTTCCTAAGCTAGAGAATGTTTTGTACGTCAAAGGGTTGAAAGCAAACCTTCTCAGCATTAGCCAGTTGTGTGACGTTGTCTTTACCGTAAAGTTTGATCGGGACGCATGTAATGTCTATAATCAAGCCGGTAAACTTTTAGTGCGAGGGGTGAGGACAGAGGATAATTGTTATGGGACTGAGCCCAAGTCCTCACTTGCTTGTAACAGCGCCACAATCACTCCTATAGATCTGTGGCACCAATGTCTAGGTCATGTGAACATTGGAGATTTAACTTATTTAGCTAAAAAGGACCTAGTATGTGGCTTATCATCACTTGGAAAGAAAACTTCGACAGTTTCTGGACCTTGTCTGTTGGGAAAACAAATTCGTAGCCCCCATAGGAAGTTGCATTCCATTACCACCTCTCGTGTACTTGAGCTTCTTCACATGGATCTTATGGGTCCTACTCGTACTGACAGTCTGGGTGGTAAGAGGTATATCCTCGTGATGGTGGATGATTTCTCCAGATACTCGATTGTAGGTTTTCTAAGGGAGAAATCCGATGTTGTGGAGTTTTTAACGACCAAGTGTCGTGTCCTAAAAAATCAACACGGAGTCACTATTAACAGGATACGTAGTGACAACGACACTGAATTTAAGTAAGCAAAGGTAGATCTTTACTGTGATAGCATTGGGATCAAACATGAGTTTTCAGTTGTGAAGTCTCCTCAGCAAAATGGGATTGTTGAGAGGAAGAATAGGACGATCCAAGAAATGGCTAGATCTATGCTTCTAGGTCGTAAGGTTTCTAGGACATTTTGGGCAGAGGCAGTGTCTACTTCATTCCACACGGTGAATAGGGTTTACCTGCGTCCACACACTCTTAAGACGCCATATGAATTGTGGACAGGCAAGAAACCCAACCTTGCACATTTTCGTGTTTTTAGGAGTAAATGCTACATCCTACGGGATAGCGACGAGGGAATACTATTAGGATATTCATTAAATAGTAGAGTGTACCGGGTTTTTAACCTGAAGAGATCTAAGGTTATGGATTCAATAAACGTCACCGTGCAAGATGACGAACCTTCGGCGTTTATTGATTCTAGCCTTTAGTGTGAGGATGAGGATGTTTCTGGCAATGATTTACTTGTACCTCACCCACACTCTGTGGACCCTACTCCCGTGTTAGGGGACACACCTTCTTGGGTTCGCAAGAGTCATGACCCTTCTGCCATTGTTGGTGATCCCACTCTAGGGGTCAAGACTCAGGCTCAACTCGAGAATGTTGTTAGCCATTTTTTCTACACGTCCAAAGTCGAGCCTAAGAATCACAAAGAATCACCCAAGGATAAATAGTGGATATCTTCTATGCAGGATGAGTTGCTTTAGTTTAAAAAGAATAATGTCTGGGAGCTTGTCCCCCGACCTAGTGAGACTAATGTGATAGGTACAAAATGGATTTTTAAGAATAAGACATTTGCTCATGTTGCGAGGCTTGAGTCCGTCCGCTTACTACTCGCCATCACATGCCATCTGCGCTTTAAGTTATATCAGATGGATGTCAAGAGTGCCTTCCTGAATGGCATTCTACAGGAGGAGTTTATGTGGAACAACCAAAAGGGTTTAAAGACCCTAAGCACCCGGAGCACATCTATTATCTGAGTAAAGCCTTGTATGGTTTGAATTAAGCACCTCATGCTTGGTACAAAAGGCTTACTTCCTATCTCTTAGCCCGTGGCTTCAAGAGAGGGGGAGTTGATATGACATTGTTCGTCAGGAGAGATGACGGTTCTATTTTGGTTACCCAAGTCTATGTGAATGACATAGTCTTTAGATCCACATGCTCCCAACATGCTCATCACTTTGAGGAGGAGATGAAAAGTGAGTTTGATATGAGCATGGTTGGTGAGCTTACTTTCTTCCTTGGTCTCCAGGTTCGTCAGCTAGAGGATGGGATGTTCATCTCCCAATCTAAGTAAGCCAGAGACTTAGTGAAGAAATTTGGGTTAGACTCCGCTAAGCATGAACTACATCTATGAGTACCACTACCAAGCTTAGTAAGGACACTTCAGGCAAAGATGTAGAGCAAACCTTGTATCGGAGTATGATAGGTAGTCTTCTCTACTTGACTGCCAGTCATCCTGACATCGCCTTTTGTGTTGGACTCCGTGCGCGATATCAGGCGTCCCCAAAAGAGTCACATTTACTCGTTCTAAAACGTGTTATCAAATACGTGAGTGGGACTCTCTCATATGGTATTTGGTATTCCTTTTATACTAATGACCGTTTGTCTGCCTATTCGGATGCCAACTGGGTCAAGGATATAGATGGTTGTAGGAGCACTTCTCATATAGAGATTTGAGACGCTATATCATTTCATTCATATGATTTACATTGTTTGGAGTCTTGGAGATGTAATTAGTGATATATTCCTACATGTTTGACTCCTATCTCCTTTATTTCACACATGCACGGCTTTATTTCATTATTGTACTTGTCTATCACATATTGGCTTAAGTGTTGCCATCTCAATTTTGTCTATACAACTAACCATATGCGATAAAACTTGACAAGATTGGAATGCATGTAAAAACCATTTTGGTGAGACTATGTGTTTATTTGAAAACGGGGAAAGGTTGCGAAAGGTTCTCTTAGCCTTTACGATTCTAAGCCACCGTTAAAAAGGACCTAAAAATTGAGTCATTTTATTATCCGGGGTCCAAAGAGGTTAAAAGAGCCCGAAAAAAATTAAAGGCAATAAAAAGTAATATATGCCAAATATGGGCCATTAGGTTTCACCATCAATTCTCCAAAGTTTGAGAATTTAGAACGCCTCTATTCAAAATATATATCTGAGGGAGTTTGGTTGGAGAATATAAACGGATTTTCACTTTCCTGAAAGTCCTGAAAAAGAATGAAATAGTGTTGGACGTTATTGGTGTGAAAATCACTTTGAGCTTTGATTTGTTGATTTGATTGAGTCAATGTCTCATATCACCACCTTTTTACACCAAAGAAAGAGTTTGAGTTCATTCGTTAGCAGTATCTGATATTCATCGTGCACATATGTCATGTTTGTATGCATTGATTTTCCTATCGAATTTGGTCACACCCCTACATTTACGCCATCATCGACTTGGTTGTTTTTGTGTTCTTTCATGGTGTGATTCTTTGTTGTATATTATGTATAAAAATTTTGAAAAATAAAAAAATAGCAGTTTATTCCCGTGTGTCATTCTCCATGGGCATTCATTTATGCTTCTTATATATGTCTATTTGGGGACATCATAAAAAGGGGGAGAAAAATTATGGGGGAGAATTGTTTTGGTGTTTGCTTGATTTATTAATGATTTGCTTAAGCTTAATTGATCAACAATTTTTGCATATCATTATATTTCAAATTTTTGTTTTTCACGGCTATTTGCTTTATCTCATGTGTGTAGGTACAACATTGCTCATTATTTTATTACACACCCTGATGAGAAAAGCTTTGGAAGTTTCTGAAGATCTGAAGATTTGGAAGACATGTCATTTAGTATCCTCAGTTTGAGGATATTATCTTATATGTCATTTCATTGCATAATTCGGATTTTTTATGTATGTACCGGTATAAACATTGGCGGAGATTTGTAAGGACATAATTGTATAAATGTCCGGGGTAGAATCTAGGAATTTTCAGTTTTCTCCTAGATCACAGTTTGTATGTCTGATACCGCTACATCCGGCACGTCAACACGATCAACCTCGACGGCCTTTATCCGAATTCAATGCATCCATTATCTTCACGTGCATCATGCTACATGCAACGTGCTGCTCAGCTCATTCCCACTACTCCACTACACTTTATCGGTAAAATGGTTTATTGGAGCTTTAATATTTGCATAAATATTTGGAAAAAAATTTTAAAAATTATTTTTGAAGTCTGGATTAATTTTTTATCAAAAGCATAATTTTTTTTAAATATAGAAGCGAAGTGCCTTGAACGACAAGCTCATTCAAACGACTTTGAATGTTGTTCGAGCGAGATAGGCATGTCGCGCGATCTCATTCGAACGACTTATGTCCTTCGTTCGAGCGACATGGCTATCTCGTTTGGATGAGCCACTGCCTCGATTTTTGTATAAATACCTGATCTCCTTCTACACGATTTTTCAATCTCAAAACTCTGGGATAACAATCCAGAATAAGACTTCATCTTTTTAAGGTTTTCTAAACCTTTGTTATTCACAAAACCATTCCCATATATGTGTGTGAATCTTTAAACCTTCAAGAGGATCATTTACTCATTTGGAGTAATTTGTGAGGAAGCCATTCTCTTCTTCATTGCTGCCCTACTGGAAAGGGATAGTTCCAGTCGATGACATCAAAACCGACACCCGAGGGTATTTCTGTGTCACATATTTTCATTGTAATTCGTGTAAGCCATTTTCTTACAAAATTATAGTGAAAATAAAAGGTTTTGCCCCTTTGGGAGATTTTTCCTCATTTGTGTGTGTTTGAATGTTCTTGCTTGATTTTATCATCATCAATCACACCTAGATGCATGTTTAGGACTTAATTGATAAAAACTGAGTTTAACTAAATAACTTCCTTATTTGAACGCAAGCGCACTCTTCTCATATTTTTCTCAGTTTTTTCTTTTGTTTTCTTTTGTTTTCTTTTATTTTCTTCTTTCTCTTTATCTTCTCTTTTTCAATTCTTTCTTTTCTTTACTTATCTCACTCTCGCATGGCTAACTTGCAACCACAAAATGCTAACATCATTTAATCCCAAGTAACATTACAAATAAAGGTATGTAAGGTGATATATATGGTATAAAACTCCAATTTGGAGTTGGTTATGGGATTTTGGGGTTATGAAATGAAAAGGCTATATTTAGGCTCAAAGGGGTTAATGAGGGAAAACATATAAAGTGAGGTCAAGGTCAATATGGGTGATATAATAAAGATGGCCTACGATCATTTCCTAAAGTTTACACAATTCTCGAGTCAAAACAACCTTTGAAAACTATGCTCAAGTAATACATTTCAAGAATTTACTCATTTAATGAACGATCAAATGAAGAATAGAGAGATTACCGAAGAATTCAACGTTTTCAAAGAGGAAAGAATAGTTTATACACTCATAAACGACGAAAGGTACAAAGCTTACTCGATGTAAGTATATACAATGAAACAAAAGATTATCGGGTTATAAAAATCTGATACCAAATCAATAGAACAAGAAAAGTGCATGCATTCGTAGGATAACGTTTAATTTATGAAGTTATTCATAATATCAATGATTGATGACTAAAGTCTAATAACTTCTAAATCGAGAACATGCATCATTGAGTTGTCTATTGGAACGGGCAATTATTAAAATTTATCGTCGTAAATAAAGGCAAAATGCCCAAAAAGAAGAAAAAAAGAAAGAAAATCTTTTTGAAAATTTTCAATTTTCACAAGAAAATCATGCTTGGAAATAGCATATAATCAAATCAAAGAAACTACCAATGAATGGTTAAAATATCCCATACCCCCTAACTTAAAACCTGACATTGTCCTACCTGTAAATTAAGAACTAAGTTAAAAAGAGGAAAATAACAATATTACCCAAAATGGAGCGATTTGGAGAAAGTACAAGTCCAATAATTCTGCAAAGCATGTTAGTACCAGGAATAAAAAAAGAAAGAAATAAACTTTAACTAATTACACTAGACTATAAGTAAAAAGTAAAATAAGAAAATAAAACAAAACTAACTATTTACAACCTACCGTTTTAACTTCTACCTAAATATACAATAGAAGTTGAAATTTTTGAGGATACACCCAAAAAATGATTTGACTTTGGAGGATAACCGGTGTACCCTCACTTAAAAGCATGCCTCCCGAAAATAGGAATTTCGTTTGAACAACGAAAGACATGTGCAAGGCGGAATAAATGAACCATCCCCAATTAACATTTTTGGAGGGAGCATGGTAGATTTGGATAAAACGGGTGACAAATACACATGGGGACCAAGAAAAATAGAATTATCTTCCAAATATTTTGAAGTTGGAATGGGAGGTGGCGCACATGAGGGTAAAGATGCCTTCATGGTAGGCGACTCGAGAGAGTACTCCTCATCAGTGAAAAGGTTTGAAACTATAAAGTTTGGAACCGATTCATCGAGTACTAGCATTGGAGTGACAGAATAGAATAAAGATGGGGAGGAAACAAATTCAATCTCAGGAGATGAGTTGTCATCGCTTAAAGATTGAATTTGAAAGGAGAAAGGATTATTTTCAATGAAACTTTCTTCTTTGGGGGGCAAAGAAGAAATCATTTCACTGCAAATGTATACTATATCCATTTCATCCTCACTTTCATTCTCTACTATACTTTGGGCCAAGTCAAGAATGGTTTGTTCCAAACTAGGTACAAAGTCCTCATTAAGTTCAAAACATTCCTCGACTGCAAAGGTCTCGAAAGAAAAATCGTCATCGGATTCAAATAATAAATCCAACTCATGCTCCCAACAACGTTTTCTTCCCGATAACAATTTTAAAGTTTTTCATTTTCAAGCATACGCAAGCCCTCGCCGAAAGTCATAGGCCGAGGAGCGGATTCTTAATAATGAAAAGTTAGGAAATTATCCTTGGAACAACTATCAAAATCTTTATTATAAGAATTTTGAAAGCTATTGCAATTTGCTTCAAATTTCTTATCATAAGGATCTTAAGGCCCAACATCAGAATAATTATTTAAAAAAATTCCATAACCCATACTTTGACTTTCGTAATACTCACCCAAAGTCATTTTAGAATTTGCAATTTTTTGGAACTCTAAGTATTTAACAAAGGTCATAGGGGTAGGGGGATTTTGAGAATTATGACTACGATTACCGAAATAATTGGAAAAAGACATGCTTACCCCAACAATAGTTCAAGATAGAAAATTCCACAAAATAATATGCGGGGGGGGGGGGGGGGGGGGGGGGGGGCTGAGGAATTCGAGCATTTCTTGGCCCTCAAATGTTGAAGCCCTGAAAAAATTGTTAACAAAAAATAAAAATAGATTAAAAAAAATACTACGAAATACTAAATCAAATAAATTCTAAAACAAAAAGTCCCCGACAATGGTGCCATTTTGATTGAGGGCGAAAAGTAGCGGTGTTGATGGAACTTGCGCACCACTTCTAAAAATCGAGATCTTCCATGGCCCTGTGATTTGGATCAGCTATGATAATTTCGAGACCAACGATTGTGTATAAGCCGAGACCCAAATGTTTCTTGGAAGCCAAAATAGAGACCTCCAATAATGGACCAAAGTCCATAAATGGAGATGATAAAACACCCACCATTGATGACCTTCCATGGTGTAAAGTCAAGACCCATTTCGTGAAATTGACCAAAGGACAACGACCCATATGCATGTGTGTTCAAAAATCATGCTCCAATTTTGGATCCAAGTCCTCACTTTGAGTGTGGCCAAAACCCGAGCCAAAATCAAAAATCGCCATTTGTTGAATGAAGTTTGTTGCAAAAGTTAAAGAGAAAAGGATATGGAGGGAATTAAACAAATTGTTAATATATTAATCGAATATTAAATAAAATAACTTATAATTCTTCTCCGATTAAAGATCTGTGTTTTCTTCATTCGAACTCCGATTCGAGCACCGTTTGAAGCCATGTGAAGCTTGACCCAAGAGGTACAAATTTCGTGGATGCTTCGGACAAAAATTCTTAATTGTGAAATTATTGAAATGCCCCTGAACGTGCGAACTTCGACGAAACTTTACCGGAACGCATCCAAACTCCACACATAACACTTTAATACCTATAAACACTCAATAATACCTCAAATAACATGTTAGCATATAAAAAGGAGGTTGTATGATTAACGAGCATAATTATAGACATTAAAGTACCCAAGGGGCTAAAATGCATAAGTTCAAGGTAATTAAATACATGATTCGATATGAATCAAGAACAATACTCTATTAAATGCGGTAATGAGAATAATCGTAAAATGAAAGTACGGTGAGTATTCAAGTGATATATACTATGTACGAAGGTTGATGATTAGGTTGTGTGTCTACCTACTTATTATATATATGTAGGTTGTGGTTGTACCTATATGATTGATTATTATGGTTAGAATACATACGCGGCTTGCTATCATGGAGGTTCTCGCACAGTGGGTGATCCCACCTTACCGATTCATGGGAGGCTAGGATTTGTGTGGTAGGATATAGACCTTTGGGCGAATCACTATCTGATGTGTATTAGTGAGATTGGCAGGTCATTTGGGTACGTTAGGTATGTGTGTAGCCCAGAGACTTAGAACTATATTTGCCTCCATTGTTTATGATTTCATTTCGGGTTCGAGGTAGTATTCCGAACCAATGGTCTTAATCTAGTGAGTGATATATGACCCTGATAGAAGAATATGCCTTTTATTAATGGTGTTCATTATACGAGAAGCCGTAGTGGTATATATTAGTTTTTAAAATATATACAAATGCGAATATACTACTTGTGCGTGAAAGTATACGTGGTATCCTAAAAGTAAATTAAGTAGAAAAACTTAATTAATTGCGAAAGTGAAAACATGTAGGAAGGTTAGTTCCCTTATGTTCGTGATGGTCATTCGAGAGACACTATTACTATATATATATATATATATATATATATATATATATATGCGTGTGTGTGTGTGTGTGTGTGAATATTCTACTTATGTGTGACAGTAGAAAGTTAGATAGTGTATATATAAAAGAAAGAATTAAGTTGTGAAACTAAATTAATTGAATAAAAGAGAAGATAAATGAAATGATAATTTCAATGTTTAACATACGAGAAACGTTACTTTGATTAGCGTACTATATGAGTGTTATGGAGACTTATATATGTTAATAGTCCAGGTTGATACTTATGTCTAGTTAGCTTGGGTAGTACAGTTGGGTGGGTGAAGTAGAGAACATTAGGCGTGCACAATCATTGAGGGGTGAGGATACTCAAGAGAGTGTACGTAACATGTGTAATCAATAACCGATTTTGAATTGTGATAAACTCTTGCGAAATATTTTCAAAATGTTTTGAGTACTAAATATTGCTATAAAAATATTTTTAAAACCCTTTAGGTGTCCAGCCACAGGGACGCCATACTTGATATTCTACTTCAGGGATATGCAGTTGCGTCACAGGTGGATGCTTGTAGATTTTTGGATTAAACCCATATATTCTTCATCCCTATGGTAGGAATATTTTTTGGTTACAGTTTCAGTTGGGCGTGTTGCCCTTTTCGATTTATTATCTCAATTCAGGCCTGTATTGGATTGTGTTTTATTACTGTATTACTATTTCTTTGGGATATTTAAACCGATGGTTTATTCGGCATGATTTTTAATTCATTCATTTTTTGTGCGTTGGTTTAGATATTTCATGTGGTGAATGATTTATTTAGTTTTTTGCTTGGTTGTTTATTTGTCTAATGATAGATAAAATTTGGCACCGACTTTTGGAACACTAGGTGGTTAGTTAAGTTTTAAAAAAAAGGTTTTCGATAGTGATGTTAAGAATGAACTATATGTAAATCCAGTTTTAATTTAATAAAGACCTGATCATCGGGTATTAATTAGGCGAGGTGTCACAGATGGTATCATAGCATAAGGTTATAGAGTCCTTAGGTTCTGTGTGGTTTTTCACGTTTCAGTTTAGCGTTCTTTGATGTAGAGCCTTATGATACGATTGTTGTTTTCCTCTGCGTTTGCGACTTATGTTCTCCTTCTATTAAGAATAGTTGATGTGATTCATATACGAGTTCGGTTGACGACCAGCGAGGGTCATTAGAAGGATTACAGGAGGAGAGGAGAGGCAAAAGACATAGAGTATTCTAATAACGTTGATTGCGATAGAAGTCACCACGATTGTTATTCAAATAAGTGATGATAAGATAATCAAGAAGGGATAGTAATTCCTGAAACACCATCGTAGAAAATGGTTACACAACTTCAGACTCACCCATCGTTGTAGGCAAAGGGAGAGTTGGGGGGGACTCCTTCAAAGAGTCACCTATAAGATTTAGGGAAAGAAAAGAAGTGTGATGAACCGATGGATATAATTAATCCAAAGAAAAAAGTTCAAGGTGGAGTGCAACGACACCCATGGCCAAATTTAGGGATAAATTCTTACTTATGGGAGTAGCATAGTGGTGATAGGAGTGAGTCGCCCATACGAGGAAGTGGATATAGGATTGATTGAATAACTAGGGATATGGGATTGTAAGGTCTTACATCTGATGTTTTGACGGAGATACAATTGGAGTTTTGATATTCATCACAAGGGAGGTAGAAAAAGACCGGTCTTAAGAGAGATGATGACTTGCTTAGCAAACTTCGTAATCGGCGAAGGGGGTACGAAGAGTGATGAAAAGGGTTTATGAGATGATAATGGACTCGTGTGTAGATACACAAACATGGATGTGAAGTCCGAATAGGATGACTAGTGCTGATGTTACTAAGGTTATACATTTATATATTTACATCAGTGATTCCCGAAGTAGGGATCCAAGTGAGTAAGCTAGATTAAACGATGATTATGAAGCATTATATAAGGGTATATGACTAAGGGTAAAAAGTTGTGTCGCGTCAAATGCCGATCGTTGTTTTCTGTTCACCGCCTTAATACAAAAACCTAAATTATGACTGCACTTGCGATACAAGTATAGAGGTAAGTCGGGTATCGAAAATCCACAAAGATGAGTTGCTAGAATTTATAGGATTTAATACTGCTAAAATAAAAGTGTAAAAGGTGATAGCTTGGAAATAAAGAAAAGGGAAAAATTAAGAAGTTAAGTCTAAACTTGAATTAATAAAATGAGATTCGGGATCGTGTCACCATCATGGTCTAAACAACTTATAATTAGAATTTCGGTTCGAAAATATTTAATCAAGCATTTTCAATTAACTATAAACATCACACAGTAAGGAATTTAACCCAAAGTTGCGAGATTAAACATTTAACAGAAAATGGTCACACGCATCGTAAATTCGGATTACCGCTATAAACACTAACGTTGCATGACAAAGAAAGTTAAACGCATAATAATCCGTGTAAGGACATTTTTGTCCATTAGCATTTTATATGTCGTACGCCGTTACACCGTTGAGAAAATTCAAGAATCATACGCTCATCAACGGAATCCGAATATCAAAAGCAGAAAAGGAATCAGGGAACAGACCGGACTGATCCGGCCCAGATAAAAGAACTGATCCAGTTCATCCGGACCGATCCGCCTAAAGAGACCGGACCGATCCGCCTGCTGAGGTGAGGCCAGTGTACCCCGGATCCATAGCGAACCGATGAATCCAAAATGTCGAACCGATTCGATGCCAATCGGATCGATCCGTCTTCAGATAAAAGAACCGATCCAATGTCACCGGACCGATCCGCCCAAAGAGACCGAACCGATCCGACGAGGATAAATCCAGACAGATCGTGTTCAGATCATGTTTCGAATTTTAGGGCTCAAGTTCTCCTACTTAATCCCACTACGAGAATTGGTTTTTCTAAGACTTCTACACACGATTTTCTGAGTTCCAAAACTCTAAAGTCTTCATGGTATTTGAGTCCATTGATTCATACCTTTGATTCACACAAATTCCATACCTTTGTGAATCCTTTTGGTAACCTAGGAACGCAGCTTTGCAGTTCAACCCTTGTGGAGAAGACCGTTCTTCTTCTTCATTGCAGCCCTACTGGAAAGGGATAATTCCAGCCGCGACTACAAAATCCGATACCCGATGGTAATTCTTAGTCAAAAACTTGTATTTCAGTGTAATCCGATTGTAAACCGCTTCTCTTACAAATTATAGTGAATATACAAATGGTTTTGCCCCTGTGGGGGATTTTTCCTTAAACTTTGTGTGTTGAATAACTCTTGCATGATTTCATATTGTTTCAATCACACCTAGTTGCATGTTTAGGGTTAATTTGGGTTAAATGGTATTTAATATATAACTTGATCATTTGAACGCGTGCACATACGTTCTCAAATTGGTATCAGAGCAGGTTACGCTAATCTATCGCGTATTCCTTTTTCCGTAAAATTTTTCTAAAATATCAATTTTCTGAAAAAATTGTTTTTTGAAAAAGTGCGTGTTCAAATGGAGAAGTCATATTATAAAATGCCTGTTTTTGACGGGACAAATTATGCTTATTGGAAAGCCCGTATGAGGTCGGCTTTAAAAGCCATTGATGAACGTGTCTAGATTATGGTTGAACGGGGGTGGACTCCTCCCACCGTGACTGTTGATAATATGACCAACTTGAAACCTGACATTTCTTGGACTGATGAAGAATTTAAATGGTCATCTTTTAATTCTAAGGGTCTAAGTGCTATTTATGGGTCTGTCACACCTGATGAGTTCAAACGTATAATGACGTGTACCACGTCAAAAGAGGCATGGGATGTTTTACAACTTACCCATGAAGGAACTAATGTTGTGAAAGAGTCTAAGTTGCAAAACTTGACAACTCAATTTGAAACAATCACCATGCATGATTCTGAATGCTTTGATGAATTTTATGCTAGACTTTCTGACATTGTGAATACTAGTTTTAATCTTGGTGAACATATTCCGAATGCTAGAGTTGTTAAAAAGATTCTTCGTTCTTTGCCTAAGCGTTTTATCCCTAAAGTCACTGTGCTAAATTCTATGGGTAATTTAAATACGCTAAAATTGGAAGAACTTGTAGGAGATTTGCAAACTTATGAAATTGATATGTTCCCTAAAAATGATAAATCTAAAGATAAGGGAATTGCTCTTGAAGCCCAAGAGAGAAGGAGTGAGGGGTCAGCTAGAAAGAGGGTAGAGTCATCTAGAAAGAGAGAAACTGACACGTCAAATTCTGAGTGCGACTTTGACTTAGATGATTTGGCTCTTTTCGCAAAAAATTTCAAGAGGATTCTTAAATTTAAGAAAAATGGCAATTTCAAAGATAAAAAGAAATTTGAGAAAAATAAGTTTGAAAAGAAAAATGAAAAAGATTCCAAAAATCCTCTTCTGAAAGAAAGTGAGAGATGTTTTGAGTGCGATGGAAGGGGTCATAGAGCCTTTGAGTGTGCCAAACGTCTGAATAGAGAAAAAGGGAAAGCTGTCCTTAATGCTACCCTTAGTGACGACAGTGAGGTCGAGACGGTGGATTCAGGTGATGAGTCACCGCATGAGTGTAACTTCACCGCATTCATGGCCAGTCAAGTGAGCACTCCTAGTTCTCCTCACGACGTTGAGGATGATGATTCACAAGGACACCTCGACGGTGAGATCGATGTGAGTGAGGGGGAGGATGACACAAGTGAGAGCGAGAGTGATATACAACGCGCCTACGCTGAGTTATATTCTGAGTCTTTTAAAACTAAAAAGCGTAACAAAGCGTTAGTTCTTAAGATCACCTGCTTAGAGGAAGATTTAAAGAAAGCGAGAGAAAGAGAGTTCTCCACCTGCACCGCCCTGAGAGAGAGAGATTCTACTTGTGTCGAGAATGAGAATTTGTTTAGAGAGAGAGAGAGTGTTTTAGAGAAAGAGAAAGGGGACTTGATTAAGCAAGTGGCTAGTCTTACGAGTCAGCTCCATTCCTCCGTGGAGACTCGGAAGAAACTTGAAGCACTTGTTGCCCAGCTGACTCGTGATCTTGAGAAAGCACGGGAAGTCAAGGTTCAAATCGAGGACAGATCTGGGAAGATGGGAAAGATGTTCCTCGGCCCCGCTTTAGGTTTTGGTGATCGTCAAGGAATTGGATTTGATGGTGCCTCCACGTCCCAAATTGCACCTGGACCAGTTCCTAAGTTTATTACTACTCCGTATGGTCACCGTAAAAAATCTCGTAGGAGAGTTCGACCAAGAAAAGCAAACCAAGGTCCGCCTTTGACTGTGCTCTTTTGTACTTATTGCAAAAGAAAAGGCCACCTTAGGGAAACTTGCTATAGCATGGGTCGGACACGACGTACTACTGCTCCTCCACGTCATACTGATGAGTTTTCTAGTCTGAGAGAGAAAGTTGAGTTCTTATCTACCACGACTCAGATTTTAATGGAAGAATTCCGATGGATCTCTTTGCCGTTAGTGAATGCTTCTCACATTCCAGCTAAAACCAACAACAACAAAGGAAAACAAAAGGTTACCACTGCTTGGGTACCGAAGAAAGATAAAAAGGCTTTTGTTGTTCATGTTGCTCTCAAAGCACATAATACCTCATAGTGGTATTTTGATAGTGGGTGCTCCAGACACATGACAGGTGATGCCTCATTTTTTACTACTCTTGAGGACTATCAAGATGGCAGAGTCACCTTTGGAGATGGGAGTAAGTCTAGCATTATAGGACGAGGTACTATCGAGTTACCTGGTTTTCCTAAGCTAGAAAATGTTTTGTACGTCAAAGGTTTGAAAGCAAACCTTCTCAGCATTAGCCAGCTATGCGACACTGACTTTGCAGTAAAGTTTGACCGGGACGCATGTTAAGTCTACAATCAAGCCGGTAAACTTTTGATGCAAGGGGTGAGGACCGAGGATAATTGCTATGGGACTGAGCCCACATCCTCACTTGTCTGCAACAGCGCCACGATCACTCCTATGGATCTGTGGCACCAACGTCTTGGTCACGTTAACTTTAGAGATCTCAATCGCTTAGCTAAAAATGACCTAGTACGTGGCTTACCATCTCTTAGAAAGTCAACTTTGACCGTTTATGGACCCTGTCAGTTGGGAAAACAAATTCGTAGTCCTCATAGGAAGTTGCATTCCATTACCACCTCTCGTGTTCTAGAGTTGATTCACATGGATCTTATGGGTCCCACTCGTACTGAGAGTCTAGGTGGTAAGAGGTAAATCCTCATTATGGTAGATGATTTCTCCAGGTACTCCATTGTAGGTTTTCTGAGAGAGAAATCCGATGCTGTAGAATTTTTAACGACCAAGTGTCGTGTTTTACAAAATCAACATGGTGTCACTATTAACAGAATACGTAGTGACAACGGCAAAGGTAGACCTTTAATGTGATAGCCTCGGGATCAAACATGAGTTTTCTGTTGTGTGAACTCCTCAGCAAAATGGGATTGTTGAGAGAAAGAATAGAACGATCCAAGAGATGGCTAGATCTATGCTTCTAGGTCGTAAAGTTTCTAGGAGATTTTGGGCAGAGGCAGTGTCTACTGCATGCCACACGGTGAATAGGGTGTATCTGCGTCCACACACACTTCACACTCCTTATGAGTTGTGGACTGGCAAGAAGCCCAACCTAGCATATTTCCGTGTTTTGGGGAGTAAATGCTACATCCTACGGGATAGAGAGAAATTAGGAAAGTTCGACTCCCGGAGCGACGAGGGAATATTTCTTGGATATTCATCGAATAGTAGAGCGTACCGGGTGTTTAACCTGAAGAGATCTAAGATTATGGAATCAATAAACGTCACCGTGCAAGATGACGAACCTCCGACGGTTATTGATCCTAATCTTCAGTGTGAGGATGAGGATTGTTCTGACAGTGATTTACCTGTTCCTCTCTCACACTCTGTGGACCCTACTCATGTATTAGGGGACACACCTGCTTGGGTTCGCAAGAGTCATGACCCATCTGCCATTGTTGGCGATCCCACTCTAGGGGTCAAGACTCGTGCTCAGCTAGAGAACGTTGTTAGCCATCTTTGCTACACGTCCAAAGTCGAGCCCAAGAACCATAAAGAAGCACTCAAGGATGAACACTGGATATCTGCTATGCAGGATGAGTTGCTTCAGTTTAAAAAGAATGATGTCTGGGAACTTGTCCCCCGACCTAGTGAGATTAATGTTATAGGTACCCGGTGGATTTTCAAGAACAAAATGGATGAAAATGGTACCATAATCAGAAATAATGCTAGGTTGGTCGCTCAAGGCTACACACAGATAGAGGGTGTAGACTTTGGGGAGACATTCGCTCCTGTTGCGAGGCTTGAATCCGTCCATCTTCTGCTCGCCACGGCATGTCATTTGCACTTCAAGGTGTATCAGATGGATGTCAAGAGTGCCTTTCTGAATGGCATTCTACAGGAGGAGGTTTATGTGGAACAACCAAAAGGGTTTGAAGACCCTCAGCACCCTGAGCACGTCTACTATCTGAGGAAAGCCTTGTATGGTTTGAAGCAAGCACCCCATGCTTGGTACGATAGGCTTACTTCCTATCTCTTAGCTCGTGGATTCAAGAGAGGGGGAGTAGATATGACGTTGTTCGTCAGGAGAGATGACGGTGCTATTTTGGTTGCCCAGGTCTACGTGGACGACATAGTCTTTGGACCCACATGCTCCCAGCATGCTCACCACTTTGAGGAGGAGATGAAAATTGAATTTGAGATGAGCATGGTTGGTGAGCTTACATTCTTCCTTGGTCTCCAGGTTCGTCAGCTAGAGGATGGGATGTTCATCTCTCAATCCAAGTATGCTAGAGACCTAGTGAAGAAATTTGGTTTAGACTCCACTAAGCACGCACGTACACCTATGAGTACCACTACCAAGCTTAGTAAGGACACTTCAGGCAAGGACGTAGAGCAAACCTTATATCGGAGTATGATAGGTAGTCTTCTCTACTTGACTGCTAGTCGTCCCGACATCGCCTTTAGTGATGGTGTCTGTGCGCGATATCAGGCATTCCCAAAAGAGTCAAATTTACTTGCTCTAAAACGTATTATTAAATACGTAAGTGGGACTCTCTCATACGGGATTTGGTATTCCTTTGATACCGATGACCGTCTGTCCGCCTATTCGGATGCCGATTGGGATGGGGATGTAGATGGATGTAGGAGCACTTCTGGTGGGTGTTTCTATTTTGGTTCTGCTCTTGTCTCCTGGCTGAGCAAGAAGAAAAATTCCATCTCTTTGTCCACTGCAGAGGCTGAGTACATAGCCGTCGGGAGTTGTTGCACACAACTCTTGTGGATGAAAAAAATGCTGGAGGATTATGGGATATCACAGGATACCATGACCATTTCCTGTGATAACACGAGCGCGATACACATATCCCGCAATCCAGTTCAGCATCTGCGCACAAAACACTTCAGGATACGTGAGCACTTTATACGCCAGTTAGTTGAAGAGAAAGTCGTATCCCTGAGTTTCGTTCCCACCTACCGTCAGTTAGCCGATATTTTCACGAAACTTTTAGATTCCCTTAGATTTGAGAGTCTTAGGAAGTCTTTGGGGATTTGCACAGTTGACTGAGGGGTTGGTCTATGTCTAGAATAGGATGCTTCTTCATGTACATATCATATGCTTCTTATTGCTAGTCTGTTTATATGTACTATTACTTAGTTGTACATCTTTTATTTACTCTTTTTGCTGCTTATATTGCTTTTGAAAAAGTACAAAAATATTTTATTTTAATAAATTTTTGAAAAAGACCAAAAAGATTTTTTTTGTGTTTTGGATGAGCATTTAAGATAGCCAAGTCACAACTTCTTTCCATTTATCCATGTGACTGTTTGATAGATATTTGAGAGGCTACATCATTTCATCCATGTGCTTTACATTGTATGGAGTCTTTGAGATGTAATTAGTGATATCTTCCTACATGTTTGACTCCTATATCCTTTATTGCACACATGCACGGCTATATTTGATTGTTGCACTTGTCAATCTCATGTTGGCTTGAGTGTTTCCATCTCAATCCTGTCTATACAATGTATAAAATGCAATAAAACTTGACAAGATTGGAATGCATGTAAAAACCGTTTTGGTGAGACTGTGTGTTTTTGTATAACGGGGAGGGGCTGCGAAAGGTAATCATCTTTCCTTTGCGCAAAAGCCACCGTTAAAAAGGACCTAAAAATGGAGGAATTTTAATATCCGAGTTCCAAAGAGGTTAAAAGAGCCCGAAAAAATTTAACAGGCAATAAAAAGCAATTCATGCCAAATATGGGCCACTTAGGTTTCACCATCAATTCTCCAAAGTTTGAGAATTTAGAATGCCTCTATTCAAAATAATATCTGAGGGAGTTTGGTTGGAGAATATAAACGGGTTTGCACTTCCTTGAAAGTCCTGAAAAAGCATAAAATCATTTTGGACGTTATTGGTGTGAAAATCATTTTGAGCTTTGATTTGTTGATTTGATTGAGTCAATATCTTATATTGTCATTCTTTTACACCAAAGGAAGCTTTTGAGTTCATTCGCTAGGAATATCCAATATTCATCGTGCACATATGCCATGTTTGTATGCATTGATTTTCCTATCGAATTTTATCACACCTCTTCATGTACGCTATCATCGACTTGGTTGTTGTGTGTTCATTCATGGTGTGTTTTTATCCTTGTGACATCCCGCACTTGCTTATTTGATTTATTTTTCTCATTTGTCTATTTGGGGACATCATAAAAAGGGGGAGAAAGAATTATCTTATTATGGTTATGGGGGTTTTGAGTTTTGTTCATAAATTGGTATATATGTTTATCTCATTTTAAACTCGATATGTCACTTGGTATTTTGCTTTGTCTCATGTGTGTAGGTACTTCTTTAATAACTGAATTGCACACCCTGATGAGAAAAGCGTTGAGAATCCTGAAGATTTGAAGATCAAACGATGCAGTCTTATTCATTTGTACTCTTTCAGTTTTGGGTTCATGGAAGGGTAGATTTGTATAGGCATTTTCATTTCTTTGATAATTCGGATATCTGTTTTTATGTATGTACCGGCATAGACATAGGGGGAGATTTGTAAGGACATTTTTGTCCATTAGCATTTTATATGTCGTACGCCGTTACACCGTTGAGAAAATTCAAGAATCATACGCTCATCAACGGCATCCGAATATCAAAAGCAGAAAAGGAATCAGGGAATAGACCGGACCGATCTGGCCCAGATAAAATAACCGATTCGATTCATCCGGACCGATCCGCCTAAAGAGACCGGACCGATCCGCCTGCTGAGGTGAGGCCAGTGTACCCCGGATCCATAGCGAACCGATGAAGCCAAAATGCCGAACCGATCCGATGCCAATCGGATCGATCCATCTTCAGATAAAAGAACTGATCCGATGTCACCAGACCGATCCGCCCAAAGAGACCGGACCGATCCGACGAGGATAAATCCAAACAGATCGTGTTCAGATCATGTTCCGAATTTTAGGGCTCAAGTTCTCTTACTTAATCCCACTACGGGAATTGGTTTTTCTAAGACTTCTACACACGATTTTCTGAGTTCCAAAACTCTAAAGTCTTCATGGTATTTGAGTCCATTGATTCATACCTTTGATTCACACAAATTCCATACCTTTGTGAATCCTTTTGGTAACCCAGGAACGCAGCTTTGCAGTTCAACCCTTGTGGAGAAGACCGTTCTTCTTCTTCATTGCAGCCCTACTAGAAAGGGATAATTCCAGTCGCGACTACAGAATCCGATACCCGAGGGTAATTCTTAGTCAAAAACTTGTATTTCAGTGTAATCCGATTGTAAGCCGCTTCTCTTACAAATTATAGTGAATATACAAATGGTTTTCCCCCTGTGGGGGATTTTTCCTTAAACTTTGTGTGTTGAATAACTCTTGCATGATTTAATATTGTTTCAATCACACCTAGTTGCATGTTTAGGGTTAATTTGGGTTAAATGGTATTTAATATATAACTTGATCATTTGAACGCATGCACATACGTTCTCAATCCGACTTTAATACGTGAGGTTTTAATTAAATGCAATTTTACACAAAACCTAATTTTCGGAGCTCAACGCCCATCAATGGAAGACACACGACCCAAACTCTATGTAACTACTCACTACACATGATTAATCTAATTAAATAACTAATTAATAAACAAAACAAGAAATAAATAAACTAAACTAATTTATCTAGGCAAGAAAGTAAAGAACAACAAAGAAATTAAGCTAAAACAACTAAGAACAAAGCTTGAAGATAATGAATAGTAATATTAACTTACAAAGTGGGCAAAACACCCATGGAAATGAGGAGAGGCAAGCTCCAAAAAATCCCCAAAGTTCTCTAACCTAAAATGAAATATATCCCCAGAGAAAAGCCCCAAACATTCTATTAATACCCCAAACAAAACCAAGCCAAAAAACCCAAAATAAGTCAATTTTCGTCCATATCTGATGGGACCGGTTGACCACTATTTTGGGACCGTTAGACCGTGATTTTGGAATTTTCCTTGGGCTGGAGACAACCCACTTTTCCTCTTTGAACCAATTTTGACGCGTTGCACGGAAACAGCTATAACTCCCTCATGCGGAATCGAAATGAGGCGTGGTCGGAATATACACGAAGCTAATTCAATTCTCTACATGATTATGTTTTTAAACCCTCCAAATTATGAAGTATGAAATTACCAAAATTCCCTTGAAGTAGAAGAAAATACCGAAACCTTCCGAAAATGGGCATAACTTCCACATACGGAGTAAGAATGACGCACGGTCAGTGGCCACGGAAAGATAATTTGATGATCTACATGTTGGTAACTTCATTCCATAAAAAATAGTGAGTTTGATAAGACCAAATTTCCCTTGAAGTATCATTCGACGACGAAACTTCTCCGAAATGCAACTGAACCTCACTTTTAGCGTTCCAATACCTACAAAAGCACAAATAACCCCTGTAAAGCATGTATATATTCAAATCCAAGGTTTTCTGGTTAATGAGCATAATTATAGGCATTTAGGATTGTAAAAGTGCTAGAATGCATAAAGATAACGGGCGAAAATATGCAATATTCGATACGAATCACACCCCCTAACTTAAACATTGTTAGTCCCTAGTGATGAAAAAAACAAAACTAGTCCACATAAGGAAATACAAAACAAATATATGCATCGAAATATATTTGCCACTTTCGTAGGGAACATAATTGCATTTAGCATATGTAATAAGCCGTTAAACCGCTAGGTTATCCTAGTGGATGAGTGTCATCTCGTGAGGGTTTTTAGGGATGATACCCATAAACATCATATGGTTTCCTCAAAATATTCCCAAACCAACATGCGACAATCCCAATAAAAGCGAAAAAGATTTCATATGCATTATTAGCAAAGTGAATGAATTCACACAAAAGTCTAAATCATTAACATTATAGAATGCACCTCATAGAATTGAAAGCTTAAAATGTGGGAGGGGAGCGAGCACATGCAAAGTGTGATTTGGCAAAAAATTATATAAATCGGATAAACATTAAAGCAAGCATATATTCAATTTTCACGGGTATTACACTCATCAAATGAAATTCATTTGAAACAGGGAGGTAAAACACGGAACATGCGGGCTAAAGAGTAAATGTAAATGGAAACTAGGCCGCGCACATGGCACAAAAGAAGAACGCTATATATAAACTGAAAAATGTAATCTCAATGAAAGGATACCGCACACTAAAAGAGGCGAAATGCATTTTCACGGATTATCACAACTATTATGACTTTTAAATTACATCAACCTAAGATCACATAGGACTTGTATAGGGTTATAATGTTGATATGGCTAAGGTGTGAAATGAAGGAATGTATGTACGGATTCAAAGTGTTCGGAATGAAAACTCGGGATAATGGGAAGATGCAAGAAATATTAAATTTGGAAAATAAGTTCCAAAAAGGCATTAGATATATCATCGGGGAGAGTAATCAAAGCTTATTGAACTATATAAAACATTTTACAACTTTATTTTTCTTTTTCTTTTTCTTTTCTTCTTTTTCTCATTTTCTCTTTTGTTTTCTTTTGCTTTTTTCTTTCTCTTTTTCTTCACTTTCTCACATCTTTCTTTACTTTACTTTTCAAACTCTCATATTCCGAAATTGCATCTGACATCATAACATCATCAGTCAATCCCAAGTAACATTCCAAACAAAGGTATGGAAAGTGTATGTATGGGCTAAAACTCCAATTTAGAGTTGGTTATGGGATTTTGGATTATGAAACGAAAGGCTATATTTAGGCTCAAAGGGGTTAACGAGGGTAAACATATAAGGGTGAGGTCAAGGCAAATATGGGTGATATAACAAAGATGGCCTATGATCATTTCCAAAAGTTTATGCAATTATTGAATCAAAACAATATATGAAAATCATGA
Source organism: Sambucus nigra (assembly GCA_949130495.1). Classification (NCBI taxonomy): domain Eukaryota; kingdom Viridiplantae; phylum Streptophyta; class Magnoliopsida; order Dipsacales; family Adoxaceae; genus Sambucus; species Sambucus nigra. The sequence continues at coordinate 211,435,429 of OX422214.1, read as the reverse complement.
TCAAGTAACACATTTGAAGTATGAACTCAATTAATGAACGATCAAATGAAAGAATACTGAGATTACCGACGAATTCAACGTTTTCAAAGAGGAAAGAATAGTGTATACACTCACAAACGATGAAAGGTACAAAGCTTACTCGGTGTAAGTATATACAATGCAACAAAAGATTATCGAGTTATAAAAATCTTAAACCAAATCAATATAGAAAGAATGGTGCATGTGCCCATGGAATTAAAGTTTAATTCATGAAGTTATTCACAATATCAATAATCGAGACTAAATTCTAATAACTTCTAAAATCGAGAACATGCATCATTGGGTTGTCAATTGGATCGGGCAATTATTGAAATTTATCATCGAAAACAAAGGCAAAAAGCCCAAAAAATGAGAAAAAAGAATGAAAATATTTTTGAAATTTTTGAATTTTTCTAAGAAAAGCATACTTATAAACTAACATGTGAGCAAAAACATGGACACCACCAATGAATGGATAGAATATCCCACACCCCCTAACTTAAAACTTGACATTGTCCTCAATGAAAATTAAGAACCAAGTCAAAGAGAGGAAAATAGCGATATTACCCAAAATTGGAGTGATCCCCATAAGAACAAGTCCAAAGAATCTACAAAAGAAGTTAGTACCGAGCATAGCAAAAATAAATAACAAAAAGTTAACTAATTACACTAAATTAAATTAAAAAGGAAAGAAAAAATAAAAAGAAAGAAAGCTAACTATATACAACCTACTATTTAGGCTTCACACTAACTGTACACTAGAAGTCTAAATAGTTTAGGGTCCACCCAAAATAAAATTTGACTTTGAAGGATCAACGGTGTACCCTCACATACAAGCATGCCTTCCAAAAAATATGAATTCCGTTTGAACAACGGAAGGCATGTGTAAGACGGAAGAAAGGAACCATCGCCAATTAAAAGTTTTGGAGGGATGATGGGGGGTTTGGATTGAACGGGTGACAAAAACAAGTGGGGGCCGAAAAAATCCGAATATCCTCCCAATGATTTTGAAGTTGGAATAGGTGGCAGGGCACACAAAGGCAAAGATGCGATCGTGGAGGGCGACTCGAGCAAGTACTCCTCATCGGCGATAGGGTTTAAAACATTAAAGTTGGAAACCGAATCATCGGGTACTTGTTCTGGTGGGATAATAGAGAATGAAAATGGGGATGAAAGAAATTCAAACACATGCGATGAATCATCATCGCATGAAGTTTGAGTTTCGAATGAAATGATATCATTTTCAATGAAATGTTCTTCTTTGGGGACCAAAGAAGAAATCATTTCATTGCAAATAGATATTATGTTATTTTCATCCTCGCTTTCAATATCTATTACGCGATGGGAAAAGTCTAGAATGGTTTGTTTCAAAGTAGGCACAAGTACCTCATTTGGCTCAAAACATTCCCCGACTCCGAAAGTCTCGAAATTAAAATAGTCGTCGGACTCAAATAATAAATCCAACTCATGTTCCCACGAATGATTGTCTTCCCGATAACGATTTTCAATTTTCTTATTCTCATACATACACAAACCCTCACCGAATGTCATGGATCGAGGTGCGGATGCATGAAAATGGGAACTTTAAAAATTACCATCGGACTTAAACTTAAACTCATGATTATAGAAATTTTGAACACTATTGCAATTCGTTTCAAAATTCCTATTATAAGGAGGTAAAGGCCCAAAATCATTATCATCATCATCAAAATTCAAATAACCCAAATTTTGACTTTCATTATACTCGCCCAAAGTCATGTTTGAATTTGTTACACTTTGGGATGCTAAGTATTCACCGAAAGTCATAGGCTTGCGAGAATTTTGAGAATTACGATAAGGATTACCGAAAGAATTGGAATAAGGCATACTTACCCCCAAAAGTGGCTCAAGTGGCGAATTCCACAAAGTAGGTGCGAGCGGGAAAAATTCGAGCGTTTTCTAAGTGCTCAAATGTGGAAGTCCTGCAAAATATTAGCAAATAATACAAATAAAAAGAAAATACTATGAAATACTAAATCAAATAAAGTCTAAAATAAACTCGTTCCCAGCAACGGCTCCATTTTGATTAAGGGTGAAAAGTAGCGTCGCGTCAAACGCCGATCGTTGTTTTCTGTTCACCGCCTTAATACAAAAACCTAAATTACGACTGCACTTGTGATACAAGTATAGTGGTAAGTCGGGTATCAAAAATCCACAAAGACGAGTTGCTAGAATTTATAGGATTTAATACTCCTAAAATAAAAGTGTAAAAGGTGATAGCTTGAAAATAAAGAAAAGGGAAAAATTAAGAAATTAAGTCTAAACTAGAATTAATAAAATGAGAGTCGTGATCATGTCACCACCATGGGATAAATAACTAATAATTAGAATTTTTGTTGGAAAACATTTAATCGAGCATTTTCAATTAAGTATAAACATCACACAATAAGGAATTTAACCCAAAGTTGTGAGATTAAACATTTAACAGAAAATGGTCACACGCATCTTAAATTCGAATTACCGCTATAAACACTAACGTTGCATGACAAAGAAAGTTAAACGCATAATAATCCGAATTTAATACGCGAGGTTTCAATTAAATACAATTTTACACAAAACCTAATTTTCGGAGCTCAACGCCCATCAATGGCGAACACACGACCCAAACTCTATGTAACTACTCACTAATAACTAATTAATAAACAAAACAAGAAATAAATAAACTAAAGTAATTTATCTAGGCAAGAAAGTAAAGAACAACAAAGAAATTAAGCTAAAATAACTAAGTACAAAGCTTGAAGACAATGAATAGTAATATTAACTTACAAAGTGGGCAAAACACCCATGGAAATGAGGAGAGGGAAGCTCCAAAAAATCTCCAAAGTTCTCTAACCTAAAATGAAATATATCCCCAAAGAAAATCCCCAAACATTCTATTAATACCCCAAAATAAACCCCAAACAAAACCGAGCCAAAAAACACAAAATAAGTCAATTTTTGTCCATATCTGATGGGACCGATCGACCTCTATTTTGGGACCGGTCGACCGCGATTTTGGAATTTTCCTTGGGCTGGAGACAGCCCACTTTTCCTCTTTGAACCAATTTTAAAGCGTTGCACGGAAACGGATATAACTCCCTTATACAAAATTGATATTGCCCTTGAAGTAGCATTCGACGACGAAACTTTTTCGAAATGCAACCGAACCTCACTTTTAGAGTTCCAATACCTAAAAAAGCATAAATAACCCCTGCAAAGCATGTATATATTAAAATCCAAGGTTGTCTGATTAATGAGCATAATTATTGGCATTTAGGACCGTAAAAGTGCTAGAATGCATAAAGATAACGGGCAAAAATATGCAATATTCGATACGAATCAGTATACCTAGTAGGGGTCCTTTCTAATGAATAAGAGTAATATAATTACTTCCAAGATATGGTGAAGTTAGTAAGGGTCGTCAATGCCAGCAACGAGTCCCATCGGGCCAACGGATCTAAAGGGACAAATGAGGTAGCAATCAGGGTCAAGGCTACCAGGTCTACTAAAAGGACAACCCCTGCATGTCCAGTGGGGACAGTGAGAGTGAAATGGAACTGGGAGGTGTCTCATGTGTAAGGAGTGAGAACACATGTGTGAATCTTGTCAACAGTGAGTTAGGGGACATGAGCAAGAGGCCGAGAAAGGGCAACAATCATAAGAAAAATTTTGGCTTTCCGTTGGGACGAGAGTGTTATGTCTGAGAACCGCTTGAACTACCACAGTAATTGACAATTGAGGATATGAACATTATTCCAGGATGGATGGATTCTATTTTGTATGACACGAGAAGGTCACAGTGGTTTGTTAGCACTAAATTCGCTTGTGAAACAAGTTTAGTGGAAGTATCATTAATAGTACTATAGTTGTACATAATTACCATTGGGTAATGGGCCTCTATTTAGTTCCATCTGCTGGGGAGCAGAGGTGGGAACAAAGAGAATGTTTACATTATATGGTTGTTTACATTATGTGGTAAGTTTTCTCCTTATGAGGTTTATGGGAGGAGAGTATACTATGGTCTTGTGTGTGGATACCGAGGGTTTGAACCGTAGTAGACTGTATGTAAGACTATCGTGCTCTCTATGACAAAGAGAAATATTTAGTTTTTCAAAGCATCACATGCAAGAGGGTTGAGCCTATAAATATATTGTATTGCATCATAAACTTCGGTGAGTATAGTTGTCTCGTTACATTTAATTCTGGTGTGTAGGAACTTTTACAGATGTAACTCAGGGTAAATTGGGTTATCATTGAGTGAAGAGATTTAGCTCATTGTTATTTGTGCACGGAGAACTTAGTGATTATGAGAGCAACGCATCGAATGACGCCTTGAGAGTCAAGAGCAGAGATAAACTGACTTTTGTATCGAGAGACAAGCGCTGCACCAAATCTTCCAAATTGTCACGGCCATTGACCATGACAAGTTGGCCTTGTCAAGTTCAATGATCGTGACAATTCTGGGGGTGAAAACTTTTGTTATCACGGACGTGTCACGGTCAATGACTGTGACAAGTTCATTAGAATTGTCACGGTGATGTCACGGTCTATGAGCATGCCAAGTTTTGTCACGATCATAAACCGTGACAAACCCGTGACATTTAATAAAAAAATTGGCACGGTCAATGATTGTGACAATTCTGGGCAGAAATGAAAAAAAATATTTTAGGCAGTATAGCCACTGCCACTGCCCAGTAGTATATTTGTACCTGTTATAGCAAAGTTGTACCTATTAAAACATCATATATCCAAATAAAATAGAGATAATGCAAATATACATTCAAAAACATATGCATCATGATATAATCCAAATATAATTCAAATGTAACAACTTAAAACAATTCAATTCAACTATTGTCACTATATGTCTGGGGTAAGGTTTTCTCTGAGGAGGTGAGTAGGCCACACGATATTCGAATTGACACACCCAGCAATATACATCGTGCCGCATTATTCGCGCAACCACAAGGGGGAGTTATCCTTCCCGAGTATCACATGCGTGACGAGCACCTTGGACTCGATGTCTTGAAGAGAACGTCCATGAACTGGCATACCCTGGACGATATTTGGGTCCCTCAACCCCCACCTTATCCGCTGGCCATCAAATATGTCCGATAAAAACACGCTCGACCAACCAAGTGTCGACATCGATCGGTCAAAAGGAGCTAAATAGGGGAGTGGATCATCGAAGTTCGTACGTGTCGGCGATGAAGCAGCGAGGTCCACATCCTCGTTTTCCTGCACCTACTCCTCCACCACCTTCTCCTTCCCTTTCTCCTTACAGTTTTCGCCTAATGAACGCTTTATGAATGATCGCCTAATGAACGCTTTATGAATGAGAACCTATCTTGGACCGTCGCCTCCAAATGGGACAGCTTCACGTCATGCAAGTCCACCATTCAAGCCAACCCGGTGTCGCTCATCTCCAATCCGATGATCCTAGATTTGTCCACCCGCGAACTCACCCCTTGTCCTACCCTTGCGATCAGTGCCAAGCACTTGGCTGAGTGAGACTGTGGACAAAGATGCCTTGTCGGCATCAGACTACGACTCATGCACTTCCTTAAGCTTTGCCTGAAACGACAAAAAACACATGATTAGTAAAATAAGTAAATAAAAAAATTATAACGTAATTAACAGAAAGTAAACTATCAGATTACTACCAATCATGTACGTGACGCTTGGGGAGACCTCCTTATCCTTCCACTTCTTCGTCCGAATATCCACATAAATATCGAACCTATGTGTCCTACCCCCAGGGCCACTCCCTGTCCCCTGAAAGAAAATAAAGCAAAATTAGTATCGGCCCCGCAAAGTAAAATAATGCAAAATAATATATTTCTGTAGTTATAGAAAAATTAAATCTTATAATCATCCTATGATCCACCTCGGCATAAGACGTCCGGCCGGAGTAGTGCACGTCCATCTTTTTTGTCCGATTTTCCCTCCCCTATTGGTGAGATGCCAATTGTCTCTCCCTGGTCTCATTATCAATGAACTTTTGCCATTGTGCCATTGAGATGGGCTCCTTCAACGGGACAGAGTCACGCATTCGGATAACGGACTCTCGGGTCTTCCCAAAGCACCGGTTCGCAAATCTTAAGATTTTTGATATCCTAATTATGTTATGTGGAATCATGGATTACGATGATCGACAATGATAGATAATTATGCATTGAGAAAAGTTCTTTTCGGCTTCGTTGTGCGATGTTATATGCATAATCCTTAATAAACGTTGGGAGTGGAAAGATGTCATCGGATTGTAAGGCATCGATTTAAATGAGAATTATTGAACGAGTGGGGAAAGGACTTTGGCCTGAGAGTTATTACAAAATTGGGCTACTGGAGCTAGGTAATGTTGCAAAAGAAGCACTGAGAAAACTTTTGCACCACTAGTTGATGAGTGGGGAAATATAGGGATGAAATAAATAGTGATTTATTAAGTAATCGGGTATACCAGTATGATATAGCCATGCCAAGAGTGCGGGGGCCGAGTTTTAGGTAATATGCTGTGTATGTGACGCTTGTAACATTTATATGCACATGTTATAGGGTGTATGGGCACCCAGCTAAGAAATTTTAAATCATCCGGTGCAAAGGAATGTGAAGATATGTGTGTTGAATGTTTGCATGTGGGACAGTTAGAATAATAAGTGGATAAGAAGGATGGACTAAAATTCATTTGATAAAGGGGACAGTTCGAATATGTGTATAGTAAGGAGGACTATCAAAACTAGGTCAGTTGAAAGACAGTGAGCAGAGTCTCACTTATTCAAATGCTTAGAGTGGTCTATGCATAATTAAGATCTTGAGTGGAACATAGTGGAGTTGGATCTAAATACACCATTTAGTGAAGGAAAAAGGGTTGATCCGAAGTTATCAACCAGGATTGTAAATTTGATGGTCCCAGTGACGGGATTGATAAACATGAGTGACAAAAATTAACATTTGGGATATCCAACTTTCAATTGGAAGAAAATAAATGAAATGGAACCAAGTGTTGTCCAAGATTGTTGTGAATTAAGATGAAACCCTTCAGTTGCACCTCTGATAGAACATGTCAGGAGGCAATTGGAACAGAGTTGCATATCGTGCTAGACGTGTCAACTAAAAGTCGATGGGTAAATGGAAAACAATTAAGTCCTAGGAGAAATCGAAATCGAGATATGTGTATTCTAGATTTTTGAGTAATTAAGAGTATTAATTCGGCTAGTAGAGTTACGTAAGTACCTCGTAGCGGTTAATTATCTATGGGGCACCCTTTGGTTGATAAACGGGGGGGGGGGGGGGGGGGATAACAAATTTCAAGGACCCAAAGTGATTTATGATCCATCAGCAAAAATTGAATAAGCCGTGCCTTTTAGTGCAAGGCCAGATACATAATGAGAATTACGTCAGCGTAGGTTAAAGGTTGGAAGTCTGACATGGGTGGTCAGGAAATTGTTATGAGTATTTGCGCTAAGGAGAGTCACATGTCCGACGGCATGGAAATTGACACCCTAAAGGTAGGGGCTTTCCTAACATAGAGATAGTGGAGTCGATATGGTATAAACTGTCTTGTGGGATACTATATGGTCGGAGACCATCAAGTTAGAGATTGGTGACCAAGTGATGGTTCGGGTGTCTCCCATGAAGGGTGTCATGAGGTTCGGCAAGAAAGGAAGCTAGCATCGAGATGTAACATCGCAAAAGGAGTAACATAGGAACGAGAGAGCCTTCTAGCACGTTCCACTTGAGGAGATTGATTTGCAGCCAAACTTCTCGTATGAGTAGAGAACCGTGGCTATTCTGGAATGTAGTGAGCGTAAGTTGCGGTCTAAGGTGGTGCCACTAGTGTGAGTTCAGTGGGGACACCATAATATTGATGAGTCAATATGGGTGTAGGAGGATGACATGAAAGAGCAGTATCTAGAGTTATTCACCACAGGTATGTTTTAATTTCAGGGAAGAAATTCCCTTATGGAGGGAAGTATTTAATAACCCTTATTTATGCATATTTGAAATTTAATCAATTCAAAAATTAGTTGGGAGAAAAATGTTTTAATTAAATTATACGAGTGGCGTAATTTAATGTGATTAAATAATAAATGTGATTATTAAATATTAATCAAGAGATGGATACAAATTAATATTATGAAATGAAATTTAATAAGTGTAAATAGTAAATAATTGATGATTATTGATTTACGTCATAGCCAGTGATATATGGGTGTATTTGATTTTATCTCATCTGGGAGTCGCATGGAGACTAAATTGGGTTCATGATAGGAAATATATTTAGATTGACTCGGATGATGATTTCGAGGTCACGAATGGTTCCAAAAGGGACGAAATACTATACTTAGGGGTATAGTTTGGGTCCCGAGTATATTTACACCAAGTCGGCACCTATTGAGGGGATTTTGGTCATTTGTCAAAAGGACGTTTAGAGACCTACAAAATTTGCAACCCTATATTAGATGTCAGAAGGCATAAGCTAAGGTTAGAAATACAAAAACCTAAGGGAGGTCATTAGAGAAGGAGGAAAGACCATTCTCAAAGTTTAAGGAGGCGTTCTTGAAGAATTGAACCTTGTTCTTACATTCAAACCATCTAAGGAGTGCAGATTGGAAGAGAAGAACAACAATCCATCATCACCATCACAAAATTATATTGCACCTATTAAGGCAAGTGTTTATTGCAAATCAATATGAAGTTATAATACCCATGTGACTAGGGTTTTAATTATGTTGATTATTTTGATGATTCTTGGAAGAAAAGATTGATTTAAATGCATGTTTGGGTAGGAATTGCATGAAGAATGATTTGATATCTGTAGATGACAATAAATTAGAGATTATGTATTATTGTCCACTAATTAAATCTGGGTTTTGATGAATGATATAGGAAAAATATGCAAACCTAGGGTTCTTGTGGATTAGAAGTTAAATCTATTCTTGAATGTTATTCGTAATGCTTTTATGCAAAAATTACGTTAGAAACTGTCCTAATACATGTGAGAAGGATTTGGGACAATTGGTTTCGAGTTCGGTGGAGAAACATGGAAGGTATAGGAGTATTAATCGTGAAAAGCGCACCTGTAAAACGAAGAAGCCGAGGTTCAGCTAGGCGAATGGGTTCGGTTCCCTAAAAAATATGAATTCTCCCTTTTTGCTTAGAACTCCTAACTTATTGTCAGGAAAACTTTTGGGATATTGTTAGAATATAATGAGGGATCTTTTATATTGTAATAGGTCATGATAGAGTTATGGGAGTTTAGTCGCATTGAGAGAATTAAGGCGGTGATTAAACGAGATTTAACGACAAAGTGATTAATTCGCAAGAATGAGAATGAAATTACGAAAAAGGGTGAAAGAAGACTTAGCTACTAAATTCGTAAAAGGGTAACTAATGCCCTTAGAGTAGAGAATAATACTCAATTAAATGCGATAGTGAGAATAATCATAAAATGAAACTACAGTGAGTATTCGAGTGATATATAGTGCGTACAAATATTGATGATTAAGTTGTGTGTATACTTACTGATTATATATGTATAGGTTGTGTGTGTACTTATATTATTGATGATTATGAGTTAGAATACCTACGTTGATTGCTATCACGGAGGTTCTCTTGGCGTGGTCGATCCCACTTTGTCGATTCCAGGGAGGCCAGGATTTGCGCTCCAGGACATAGAACTTAGGGCGACTCACTATGTGTTGTGTATTAGTGAGACTGACAGTTCATTTGGGTACATTAGGTATGTTCGTAGCCCAAAGGCTTAGAACTATGTTCGCCTCCATTATTTGTGATTTGATTTTTGGTTTGAGGCAGTATACCGAACCAATGGTCTTAATGTAGTGAGTGATACATGACCTTGATAGCAGAGTGTGCCTTTTATTAACGGTGGTCATCATAAGAGATGCTGTAATGGTATATATTAGTGTGTGAAATATGTACAAATGAGAATATAATACTTGTGCGTGAAAGTAGATGTGGTATCCTAAAAGTAAATTAAGTAGAGAAACGTAATTAATTGAGAAAGTGAAAACATGTAGGAAGGTTAATTCCCTTATGTTCATGATGGTCATTCGAGAGACACTATTACTATATGTATATCAATAATAAATATATATATATATGTGTGTGTGTGTGTGTGTGTGTGTGTGTGTGAATATTCTACTTACGTGTGACAATAGACAGTTAGATAGTGTATATATAAAAGAATGAATTAAGTTGTGAAACTTAATTAATTGAATAAAAGAGAAGATAAATGAAATGATAATTTCAACGCTTAACATAAGGGAAATGTTAATTCTATTAACGTACTGTATGGGCGGTATGGGGACTTATAGATGTTGATAGTCCAGGTTGATACTTATGTCTAGTTATCTTGGGTAGTACAGCTGGGTGGGCTAAGTAGAGAAATTTAGGCATGCACAATAGTTAAGGGGTGAGGATACTCAAGAGACTGTATGTAACATGTGTAATCAATAACCGATTTTGAACTGTGATAAACTCTTACTAAATATTTTCAAAATATTTTTAGTACTAACTCTTTCTATAAAAATATTTTCAAAACCTTTTAGGTGTTCATCCACAGGAGCGCCAGTCTTGATATTCTGCTTCAGGAATACGCAACTGCGGCACAGGTGAATGCTTGCAGAGTTTGGGATTAGACGCATCTATTCTTCATTCCTAGGGTAGGAATCTATTTCGGTTACAGTTTCCCAATTCAAGTTTGTATTGGATTTGGTTGTATTATTGTATTAGTATTTAATTGGGATATGTTTTGTCGATGGTTTATTCGACAAGATTTTTAATTCATTCATTTTTTTGCGTTGGTTTAGATATTTCATGTCATGAATTATTTATTTAGTTTTCTGCTTGGTTATTTATTTGTCTAATGAAAGATAAAATTTTGCACCGACTTTTAGAATACTAGGTTGTTAGTAAAGTTTAAAAAAAAAAGTTTTTTGACAGTGATGTTAAGAATGAACCATATGTAAATCATGTTTTAATTTAATAAAGGCCTGATCACTCGATATTTAATTAGGCAGGGTGTCACACTGATGAAGTATCTTGCCTTGAGTGAGTGATTTTGATGATATACTAGATTCAACAAGTTGAAGGTAATCATAAGGGTTTGTTATGCAACTACGATTGTCGGTGATGACACGTCGACTCGTTTTGTTTGTGTTGTGCATGACATCCTTTCTTTGTTTCACCGAGTTGCCTACTCACATCAGATTTGTATCATGCCTAGAACAAAAAGCTTTGTGGAATTGTCATTAGTGGTATTTTTGTACACGTGGCTTAAAAATGATGATAAAATATCACAAGGAAATGGGTTTGGGAATACCTTTTGAAAATACATCATTGAATCTTGACTTGCCACGGTTAGAAAATTGTAGCTTTTTTTTTAGGTTGGTATCTCCATATGGAAAGCTACAACTTTGCATTATTTTTGTTGTTTTTGTTTTGTTTTGAAGAAGTTTTGTGATTTTAAGGGGTTCTTTTTGTAGTTCACTCCAAAGATAAATCTTAATTGAAAGGATTTGTAAGCAAAAACGCTACTGAATAAAGCATATGAGATTTAAACTCTATTTTATTACCGTTCGTATAGATAAAGATTTGGCACTGGAAAGGTTTAAATATAAAATCTTTAAAACCTTGGAATTTAAAAGGTTTTTGTGGTGGTTTAATTAAAAGATTTAACACTGAAATTTAGATCTCCAAGTGTTTGCACAATAGAGATTTTGTGGTGGTTGATTTATTACAATCTATGTAGTGAAAAAGAGAGGAAGTGAGAGAAAGCGGGGAGCGGCAAAAGAATCAGAAAGAACGTAAAAGTGATACTGACAGGGAAATTCAAACTTGAAAATACAAAATGGCCTAATTGGAAAATTGGATTGTTATTTGTTTGTGTTTTTTGGGATTCCGAAAAATGACAAAACGCAAAGGAGTGCACGAGTGGAGTGGGTCTACCGTCTCTATTGTTATGCATTTTTCGAATTAAAAATGTCTCAATGGAACACATTTATAAATAAATTTTTATATTATATAATCTATTTCTTCACTTCTTAAAGAAATTATAGTTCATATTAAAACTTTTTGCACATTTAATGTAAATTAATAACTCTTAGGGGTATATAATTAAGACTTTAAATTTATAAATGTCATTAGTTTTTTATTTTTTTCAAAGAGTAAATGCATTTTCATCATTATATTGTGTTTATTTCCAATGATTTTTTTTAATAATCCATATGTGGTGAAAGTGTGCATATAAAAAAATTGTTATGAAATTGTTATAATTTAATAGCATGCCCCTTTGAATAGGTAATGGTACCAATTTTTTGAATAAACACATATATTTTTGAACAATTTATAATTAGGTCCCTTGGTAATAATTTTTAAACATTTAAAGACAATTTACTATTAGGTCCACTTATTATACCACCAGCATAAACTTCTACAAGAAGAGAAATAGTGGATCTAAGTGTTGAAAATATATCAAAATTACTTTAGTGTTTAAAATTTATCAAAATTCCTTTAGGGTGTATTTGGTTTGTAATTATAATTTTGTTTCATGTGTTTAAATACAATTCTAATAAAAAAATTCCTCTGGCAATCTGATTTGAAACTCCGAATTATAATATTTCTGTGTTATAATCGAGTTTTTCAGAAAATAATAAAATATTCTTTTATAGCTTTTGTTTTTTATTTTTTAACTCAAAATTATTCATTCATTATATTTTAATGCATTTATACTTTAATATATAATATAAATGCATAATACATTAATATGTGTGTAATTCTTATAAATAAAATGTGTATATATATATATATATATATATATATATATATATATATATATATATATATATATATATATATATATACTCAAAGTTGCGTATATTTATATTATTAAATTATATAATATACTAAGACATATGTTAAAAAATATAATCAATAGATGCATGATACTTATGTATATTTTCTACATGTATTATTAATATATCGAATAATATAAAATATACATATAACACATATGTATTAGCAAATATTATCAATTCAGGTATCTATATAATTTTATTATAATTTATACATGCAACATCATTATATAGACACACACACACACACACACACACACACACACACACACACACACACACACATATATATATATATATATATATATATATATAACAACTCAAAATAAGTTTTTTTGCTATTTTAAAAAAATCGGTTAAACTATGTTAATTTTAAAGTTGTTTTTAAGCTGTGATCGATTTTTTTAAAATAGTAAAAAAAAATATTTTTAGTTGATTCTTTTTTTACGATCCTACTGAAATGTTTAAAAATCATAAAAAAAAATCAACTCCAAAATATTTTTTTTACTATTTTAAAAAATTGGACCTCATTTAGGGACCTCAAACTGAACTACCTCACTTGATCTGCTCTCTCTCTCTCTCTCTCTCTCTCTCTCTCTCTCTCTCTCTCTCTCTGTATATATATATATATATATATATATATATATATATATATAATAAAGTATAAAACTTATATATGTCATAAGATTGAAGAATGATGTCATGAGATAATTTTATTATGCAATACCGATTTTACCCTTAAATTTTTTGAATTATGTACGCATTTTGCCCTTGACAAATGAAAGGGTTAAGATTATCTTGCTTTATTTATGGCCGACTGCCAACAGACACATTTCGTGCTTAGGGAAAAGCTGACGAGATGTGGTTTTGAAAGACCATTAACTGCTATTAAATAGATGGAAAATTCTGGAGGGACTCTCATTTTGTGACTCACAATGTGAGTCACAATGAGTTGTCAAACCATTATTGGTTCAAATTATTTTTTTAATAAAAATAAAAATTTTGTATTGTTATTGTTAATAAAAACTATGTTTTTAGAACTGTTTTTTTTTTCAAAAGTGTTTTTAATTTTTTACACTTGTTTTAAAAAACAAAAAAAAAACATTTTAATATTTTTTTTTAAAATAACTTTTATTGAAATTTTTTATTTTCAATAAAAGTCATTTCTTTCAAAAATAGTTTAAATGACGTGGGTCCGCATCAGCGATACTAACCAATCCCGACGATGATGTGGATCCGCGCCAGCGGCACTAACCAATCCCGGCGATGATATGGGCCCGCGCGAGCTTTTAAAAAAATAGTTTTTCATATTTTTAATAAAAAAAATTAAAAAGAAATTGTTTTTAGAAAACGAAAAAAATTGATTTTTTTTAAATTATATTTTTTAAAAAGGACATATATATTTAGTTTAACCCATTTAGTCCCTCGAGCACTCAATATTCTCTTATTTTTAGAGGTCCGCGCCAATGGCACTCCCTCTCCAAAATATGTGGCAAATGACTTTTTTAAAGTGTTTTTAACTTTTTATAGCCGTTTAAAAAAAAAATATTTCACTATTTTTTTTAAATGACTTTTATTGAAAATTTGTATTTTCAAGAAAAGTCATTTCAAAAAAAAATAGTTTAAAGGATGCGGGTCCGCGCCAGCGGCACTAACCAATCGCGATGATGATGTGGGTCCGCACCAGCGGTACTCAGTAATCTCGATGATTATGTGGGTCCGCACCAGCGGCACTAACCAATCGATCGCAACGATGATGAGGGTCCGCGCCAGCGGCACTAAATAATCATGACGATGATATGGGTCCGCGCCAGCGGCACTCACTCATCTCGATGATGATGTGAGTCCGCGTCAGCGGCACTAACCAATCGCGACGATGATGTGGGTCCTCGCCAGTGGCACTAACCAATTGCGACGATGATATGGGTCCGCGCCAGCGGCACTAACCAATTGCGATAATGTGAGTTCAAGTCAATTTTTAAAAATAATTTTTTCATATTTTTAATAAAATAAATACAATTTTATTAATAAGAAACTGTTTTTAAGAAATAAAAAAAAATAGTTTTTTGAAAATAAAATAAGGTTTCAACAATTTTTTAACTGTTTTAAAAAATTAGTTAACAATTTTTTCTAGTTTTTATTTATAAAAATCATATAATTTTTTTTTATGAATGTAGTATTTTTTTTAACAATATCTTGTTTATAAAATAAATAAAAAAAACAAAAAAAAAAGCATGTTCTCCCCTTTTTTTTTGTCCTTTAGTGGACAAAGGAGAGAGAGAGTCGGAGAGAGAGTCGGTGTAGCAAAGCTCTAAATAGATATGCCAACCTCATTTCCAAAGGTACACTGGCGTGGCTCAAAAAGTTGATAAGACAAGCTAATTAATACATTGCCAACCTCATTTCAATTTCCCAACATCCAAATGCGCGGCCCTAGGGAGCTGACAATATATGCCCAAGGTAGGATGTCTAAAAGAACGGGCATAGTGGTCTTGCACCCATGATTTCTTAAAACCCATACTTACGGTCCCCTTTGAAAATACTCCTCTCTCTCTCTCTCTCTCTTTATTTCTTTATCAAGATCTCTTTTCCCTCTCAAATCCGTGATAATTGCTGTGTTGGTTGTCCGTGGCTGTATCTTTTCTGTCATGGTGGTTGTTGTGTTGTTGTGTTGAAAGCGGCGTTTGGTGGTGTTGCTGTGTTGGAAGTGGCGTTTGGCGAAGGTGAGTCCCAAGCGGATCATGGCAAGACCCAATATCATTATATCTCCCTCATCTCACGAGAAATTTGGTCCCAACAAAAAAACCTCATCTCAACATCAACATTATTATCCTCTCTCACCTCCGATCACTCACCTCTGATATCTCTCATCTCCAGTCAATTACAGAACCAAGGAATCGCAATATCAACGCAATCACAGACCCACAAAACCCTCACTCACCTATGATGCCTCTCACCATATGTGCAAGTCTCAAGAAAAAAGATGTTTAAGAGTTCTGACCCCCCCCCCCCCCCACAGTAGGTAGACAACTCTTCTCTTTAAGAGTTCTAAAGATCCAATTGCTTTTTTTCTCTCTCTCTCTCTCCATGACGATGGCGATGGAACCATGGCCCTTATGTTTTTAGTCTCCTATATGAGTACAGACGAGGTGTTTGATAAAATAACCAAGAGGCTATGTGGGTTGTTATTAGTTTGTAATATTCGAGATTAGTGCATATGGTTTGTCCAAAACACTAGGTAATGACTATTTAACAGTGGTGGTGAGTAGTTGTCTTAAATGTTTTTTGTGATTTTTCATTTTTTTCTCTTCTGTTTTATTGAACATACGTGTTGAATAGATTTAGATGTTGTGTTACTAATTAGGGACTGTTTTTAGCATGGGTATAGGTTTTTCTTAAGATGGTTTTATGATTCAGCTCATGAGATTTTTATCACTATTTTGTGTTTAATTTCACGAGTTTAATGATTTATGTACTTTTGGCTGGGTCGTAATATTATTTATTCAGATGATATTTTTTGAGGTTTTATTTCATTATCCCTTTACTGTTGCTATTAGGTTTTTCTTGTGAGCATGGCTAATGACACTCCATCAATTCTAATGGCATTCCAAATTTTTGTTAAAAGACAACTATCTTCGCCCTGATATCAAACAAATCTCAAAACCTTCTGAATAATTCCTTGTCGGACCAAGGTTAAAATTTTGTTAAATCTCAAATTTCAAATAAACCTTCTGAACAAATCTCAAATTTTTGTTAGAATGCAACTCCCTTGCCGGACCAAGGTAAATAAGGTGAATATATCGTCTTCTTTTCGTTCAGAGGAAAAAAAGTCTTTGCTTTGGAAGAAAAATGTACGTTATGACTATCCGTGTGATAGAGTGGACATGAAGCTTTGATGGTACAAGTCTACACATTTGTTAATGTGCAATAAAGGTTTTTTTGGCTATTATTGTTACCATGTCAAGAACCTCAAGCCTCGCCCATGTTAAAAAATTGTGTTTTTTCTTTGGTTTCATCATCTATTTTTCATTTTCGTGTAGAGATTCGGTTCAGATTCGATTCCAAGCAGAGATCCGGTTCATTTCTCTAATAATTTTCTCTTGATTTTGATAAAACTTTATGTGGGTAAAAAAAAATATTGCACAGGGAGCTTGAGATAGCTGTTAGCTGATTACACAGGGAACTCATTGTTTTTTTTCCTTTTTTTTACATTGGGTATACTACTTTTGTTTTTTACTTTTCTTCAGATCTATAGTGATAATTTTTTTTAATCTTTTTAATGACATTATAAAAGAGTATTTTAATTTTTTTAATCTTTTGACTCTTTAATTATTTTTGATAATTTGTTCAGTGACATTATAAAAGAGTATTTTATATTGGAAGGTACAATGGATGTTAGAATTAATTATACAAACACTGTTGTGTAAAACAACTATTTTACTGATGTTGTCAAAAAGGGTCAATATACGCACTTAACAAAACGAGTTGTCTCTTATGAAGGTGTAGTTTAAATTATGTTGTGGAACATCATCACTACACAATGTAAAGCAACTGAGTAAAGCATTCAACATCAATTATAACCTACTATATCCCAATTATAACCTACTATATCCAAATTGTTCAAAATCGAACCTATTCACATTAGAAAATAGGGGTCGGCTATTAGCACTCCCCATAATCTTCTAACACTCTTTGTTTTCAATACCAATTATACCCTTACATTTACTCTCACTCCATTTTTATTTTAAACACCAATCTTACCTTTATATTTATAAAATTTAAATTTTCACTTTTTTACCTTCAATGAAAATAAGTATATTTGAAAAATAACTAAATTTTTTTATATTTTTAGTAAAAAAATATATTTTTTTACAAAAAACTATTTTTAATAAGAATCACCTGCTATACAGAGCAAGTTGGCAGGGCCTAAACCTCCCCTGGCATAATGAGTGGAAACATATATGGAAAAAGAATATTCCACAAACACTACACCAAAATAGGCCAATTGTAATGGGAAAAAAACCATTACAAAAAAATATTGGTAACAGATTAAATCCGTTAGAAAATTGGCGTTATTTATTTTACTAACGAAATTTGTAACCGATAAAATCCGTTACAAATTTAATATTTGTAACAGATTTGAACCGTAGAAATTTATTTTGTAACGGATTTGGCATCAGTACACATCACATGTATTCGTAATGGATTTACTAAATTGTAATGGTTATGACCCGTTACAAATATAGAATTTGTAACAGATAAAACCATTACAAAATACATTTTAAGGGATTGGAGTGTCATATATTTGTAATAGATGTTTTTGTTTGTAACGATTAAAGTACGTTAATGATATCATTATATTTAAAAAAAATAGTTTCTCATTAAACAAATAGATATGAATACACTAGTAATAACTCGTGTGCTGAACCAATTGCAATGCAGAACCAATGCCCACAAATTTCACTCAAAACATAATTTAAAAACACACGTGACAAAATGAATGACACTACATTTCGATGATAATAAACCAATTCAAAATTATATTTCCTTCATAATCATTAACATTCCCAAAATAAAATATAGTACAAGATAAACCATCTAGCTTTTAACCACAAAATTAAAACGAAGTCTAACATCAATAAAGTTCTACACATATTATTCTCCCAAAGTAGTCTTCATTACATTCCTTGCAAAAGTAGACTTCATTCTCCCAAAATTAATCTTCATATTTTCCAATAAGAACCTGTTGAACAAAATCGACCTTAGTAAATGTGTAATCATAAATGAGTAAATAACACAAAGACTAGTACATTCTCATGCCATTGACACACATGTAATCATAAATGTGTAATCTAAAGTGACTCATCGTCTATTGGAGTACGTCGACCATTAGAGTTTTATAATGTAGCAACATAGAAATAACCTCATTCCTAAATTATATATGTAACGAAAATGCAAGACTAATATACTAAAACACCATGCATAATTAAATATGGCACTATGAGAAGATAAGTACGTGATGTAGACAACACCTGTGATTATTCGTCATCGTCCTCTTCTTCATCATCCTCCTACACAAAAGATAAGCCATTTAAACTAGCATTGGCAATCGATAAACACAAAATGATGTTGGTACTACCATTCAGAATCAAATTCAGATTGAGATGACCATTTAGTTGATCGAAATTGAAGACAGTACATGCAGTGCTAAGAGATTCTAGATAAGCAAGGGGATTTATACCTTTAAGTGTAAGTTACTATTTGGCAGAGCAATATGCCTTCAAGTGTAAGTTACTGGTAGTCAATATTGCCCGCCACCATTCAAACAAAAATACGCCACCTCTAAATTGTTCTTTTTTTCTCCCAATACATTTTCGTTCTGTTAAAGTTTTTGCCACATCGACGAACGACCATAGGTAAACTATATCCAATAGGTTTAGACAATAAAAAGTATGTAGAGGTGTCTTAATACCTCAAATTTATCTGAGGAACAATGGATGTTCAACTTGTGAGAAGTTTCAAAATCAACTTTTTTACTTCACCCATGGCAATGTATCCTTTTCCAACCACTTTTTCTGTATTAAAAAATCCCACGATGACACACAAAAAAATAACAAAAACCATGCTTTTTGCACAAATAAAGAGGGTGAAAAATGGCTAGGTTTAACCATGGAAGTGTTTGGTTCGGTGTTTGGAATGTGATGAGTTTGGATTTGATTAACCGTGTATGTTAATTTTCTTATTATTATTTAGGGGTGCTTTAGGGGTGAACTAGGGTGCAACGGTAAGGTTGTCCCCGTTGTGACCTGGAGGTCACGGGTTCGAGTCATAGCAACAGCCTCTCTATGTATGCAGGGGTAAGGCTGCGTACATCCAATCCCCCAGTACCCCGTAGTGGCGGGAGCCTCATGCACTGGGTTTGCCGTTTTTTAGGGGTGTTTTAGATATTTTTATTAAATAAAAAGGTACAACACTTTTGGGTGTTATTAGTGAAGTATATATTTAATTTATTTGTTGTGTTTTGGAGATATTTTTGGGTAGAATTATTAGCACCCATCCAGACATCCTCAAAGAATTGTACCATTCTGTGATAAGCTTCGTTGCAGTAAAAGTCTCCTTATTGCAATTAAATTCATGGGTTGGATAATTCTTAGCCAACATTTCACATATTTATTCCTCCCTTAAGTCTCTCTCTATCCATCTATCTATCTATCTATATATATATATATATATTATCTCTCTAACCTATTGCTGGAATCGAGGGTTGTTGGTGACACTCGAATGGCGGTTAAGTTGGTGGTTGTCAATGGCGACATCGAAAGCTAATGGCTAGCCAAAGAGTAGTAGTGATGGATGTAGTTGGCGATGATGAGTACAATTGGTAGTTGTGTTGGCGTTAAATCAATAATGTAATATAATAATTTAATTGGGAGATAAAATATTTAAATATTTTCATATTCATTGTGAAAAGAAAATGGATATCATGAATAGTTGAGTCATCAAATGTCGTTTCTTTTTGGAATGGTTGGGTTTATATAAAAAGTGTGCTTATTATTTGATAAATAAACCTCCCATTCGAGTCATAGAGAGTATTGATTATTATTTATTCGTGGCTACACATATGCAATGCTTTTTGCGTGTGTCGAATATCATTTCAATAATAAGAGCTGGAATATCACATTTACAAATATATATATATATATATATATATATATATATATATATATATATATATATATATATATATATATATATATAATGTAGAAAATTAGTTTAATATTTATGCAAAAAATCTTGGCAGTAGTTTTCGTTGGGAACATAGTGAAATACTAATGCATTAGTTTTTGTTCGAAATAGTGGCAATTAATTTTTTTTTGTGTGGGGATTGGAAAACACTATCCTAGATTCTCTTTATGTAATATAATATTTTCAAATTTCATTGTGTAATTAAAAATTTTAAAAATGAATTTTGTAATTAGTGACAATATAAAACTTGTCACATTAGTCACAATCTTGAAGTATCACAAAAAACAAGCGAAACAATAGAAGAAGTCACCGAAATTTATTTTAACCATAAAACTAATATAGTGAAAATATAAATCTTGTGACTAATACCTGATTATCAGTGATGATTTAACGCTGTCACTAATATACGAGTGAGGCTACAACAACATGTATTTAAGTATGTTTTTTTGGACAATTTTACTCCTTTTAGTGACAAAAGGTCATTTGGTGTCGACATTCTTGGTGAGTAATACCAAAAATGTAGTGATAACTTGATGTTTGTTACTAATAGGGCTTTTTATTAGCGACGATTTTTACTTCCCGTCACTATTTAAATTTCGCAACTTACCTACACCGATTACCGCATGGGAAGAACGGAATGCATCACAAAACAATTTAGTTAATTTATTTGGATGAATTTCGCATTAAGGTTGACATTGCATGACTTATTTAAATCCAGGGTTAAGATTAAAACAATTAAAACTTTAAAGATCACATTGGAAACCACGCTAAACTTGAAGATTTATTTTCTATTTAACTAAGAATATTTGTTTTCTTGGGTGAAAAAAAAATAATGTTACCTTTAATTGAATTAAGCTATATTTTAATTTTACTTAAAAAACATTGTAAGCAAAACCTCTAGTTCAATTGGTCTTGAAATAATTTGACCCACATGGACCCTAAATGGGGTAAATCATATAGTCAACTTTTGTTGCTATTACAAAAATACTAGAAAAAACTTTTTCGCCTTAAAGCTAATTATCATTTTAAAATTGTTGGTTTCCCTAACTTATTATAATGGGTCTCTTAAAACAAAAGATCGTATGGCCAGATGCCACCGAAATATGCTATCACCTACATCGACGGACGACCATATAGAAACTATATCTAGTAGTTTTTTTTACCTTCATTTTAAAATAGTTTTAGACAATAAAAAGTATGTAAAGGTGTCTTAATACCTCAAATTTATCTGAGGAATAATGGATGTTCAACTTTTGAGTAGTTTCAAAATCAACTTTTTTACTTCACCCATGGCAATGTATCCTTTTCCAACCACTTTTTCTGTAATAAAAAATCCCACAATAAAACAAAAAATAACAAAAACCATGCTTTTTGCACAAATAAAGAGGGTGAAAATGGCTAGGTTTAACCATGGAAGTGTTTGGTTCGGTGGGATGTGAAAAGTTTGGAATGTGAAGAGTTTGGATTTGGTAAACCATGTATATTAATTTTTTTTATTATTATTTTGGGGTGTTTTAGATATTTTTATTAAATAAAAAGGTACAACACTTTTGGGTGTTATTAGTGAAATTATTAGCACCCATCTAGAAATCCTCAAAGCATTGTACCATTCTATGATAAGCTTCGTTGCAGTAAAAGTCTCCTTGTTGCAGTTAAATTCATGGGTTGGATAATTCTTAGCCAACATTTCACATATGCATTCCTCGCTCAAGTCTCTCTCTCTCTCTCTCTCTCTCTCTCTCTCTCTCTCTCTCTATATATATATATATATATATATATATATATATATATATATATATATATATATATATATATTATCTCTCTAACCTATTGCTGGAATCGACGGTTGTTGGTGACACTCGAATGGTGGTTAAGTTGGTGGTTGTCAGTGGTGGCATCGAAAGCTAATGGCTATCCAAAGAGTAGTAGTGGTGGATGTAGTTGGCGATGATGAGTACAGTTGGTAGTTGAGTTGGCCTTAAATCAATAATGTAATATAATAATTTAATTGGGAGATAAAATATTTAAATATTTTCATATTCATTGTGAAAAGAAAATGGATATCATGAATAGTTGAGTCATGAAATGTCGTTTCTTTTTGGAATGGTTGTGTTTATATAAAAAGTGTGCTTATTATTTGATAAATAAACCACCCATTTGAGTCATAGAGAGTATTGATTATTATTTATTTGTGGCTACACATATGCAATTCTTTTTACGTGTGTCGAATATCATTTCAATAATAAGAGCTTGAATGTCACATTTACAAAAGTATATATAAGTAACGTAGAAAATTATATTAGTATTTATGTAAAAAAATCTTTGCAGTAGTTTCGTTGGGAACATAGTGAAAAACTAATGTATTAGTTTTTGTTCGAAATAGTGGCCATTAATCTATTATTTTTTTGTTGGGATTGGAAAATAATGTACTAGATTCTCTTTATATAATATAATATTTTCAAATTTCATTGTGTAATTAAAAATTTTAAAAATGAATTTTGTAATTAGTGGCAATATAAAACTTGCCGCATTAGTCACAATCTTGAAGTATCACAAAAAACTAGCAAAACAATAGAAGAAGTCACCGAAATTTATTTTAACATTATCACTAATATAGTGAAAATATAAATCTTGTGACTAATACCTGATTGTCAGTGATGATTTAACGTTGTCACTAATATACGAGTGCGGCGACAATAACATGTATTTAAGTATGTTTTTTTGGACAATTTTACTCCTTTTGGTGACAAAAGGTCATTTGGTGTCGACATTCTTCGTGAGTAATACCAAAAATGTAGTGATAACTTGATGTTTGTCACTAATAGGGCTTTTTATTAGCGACGATTTTTACTTCCCATCACTATTTAAATTTCGCAACTAACCTACACCGATTACTGCATGAGAAGAACGAAAGTCATCACTAAATCTATTTAGTGGTAAATTTTAAAGATTTGATGACAACTTTCTCTTTTCACTCTAACCCAAATTTTTTGCAATGTCAAATTCTCTCTCGTGAAAAGAACATCCAACTCTAGACTTAATATAATCCATCTTGCTTGTTAGTTTTCTATAATTAAATATTTCAATGATTGAATATGAATTCGCTTTGTCTTCTAATATCCTAAAACCCAAAAAAACATATTATGGTTTATTTTAATGTGTTGTTTGTTTTTATGCAAATTAGACATGTCGCATGACGATTACAAAAAGGAGAAAAATGAGATGAATTGGATAAATACCCAAAGTTTTGGTACCTCTAAACTCCTTGCTAGATTATTACTTAGTCACCTTACCACTGCCATCTCTTCACAAATAGATTTATGTCCATTTCTTGCAAAACCATATTATGAATTAAATCCTAGATTTTGATTTGAACTTATACGTGTAACATTTTGAAATAAAATTTTGTACTACATAATTGGGATTTGTTGATGGAAAAATGGCACGACGTTTGACTCTTGTATGGGCAGTGGCAGAGCCAAGAAATGTCATTGGGTGGGTCGCTCGACGAACTTGAAAATGCAAAGTTTTTTAAAATTGATGGGGGTTCGGGGGCGGGAGCCCCTGATATGAACTTTTTAGTTTTATTTTTACATTTTCAAAAGTATTCAATCAAATATTATTAACTGAATTAATATCACAATCAAATTTTAATTGAGTCAAAGTGTAAACAAATTATGGTACCTATATTTTTCCCCTCAAGTTAATTACAAATATACTATAAATCTTTAAATTTTAAAAATGAATAAGGGACTCGAAGGTACACATTGTTTTGGTTGTTACTCAATTATTGTTTATTACTCACTTGTAATATAAAAATGCTAGTTGAAATGATTGAGATATAGAAAGTAACACGGTTAGTAGAGATAAAAAAATATCTACTATTGTATCAAAAAGATCTCTTCTCTAATACTAAATAACATTGAAGTTCTCCTGATTTTGTACACCTAGATAGAGTTTGGATTGAGTTAGTATATATACAATTTATTTTTCAAATCCCAGATTGAGCACTAGCCCACCGCGGCGACACTGTGACTCCACCATTATGTATGGTTGGACACGGGGAATTTAAATCAGTTATTCTTTTTGGTTCTTCAAACGGAGTTATACTTATGGTTAATATTAAAACACTAATAGAATGTTTTCATTTTGAAACATCAGGAGTTGAATTGAGATTGGCCTCAAATTTTAAGCTTTAGTTTTTGTTGATACCAAAATTAGTATGCTGATATGGACGAATAATAAGAAGACACATGTCAATCTACGTGGCACAATAGCAACGAGGAAGTTCATTTCCCCGACCAAGTCATGTTCGCTCCGAGCAACAAGGATACTCCGAGGAACTGCAACCCTCCGAGGAACACCAGCGCTCCGAGGAACTATTTAACGACGAGCAACTAAATCTCGGCCCCAGCATTGATTGCCATATAATCAACAGTTCAACTATTCATTAAATGCTTATCCTTGACGCACACGCCCAAAGACATTAAATGTATTACCCTTTCGTATGTATATCATTTAATGTATCACCCATTCAGATGACAGCCTCAAGGCTATAAATACATTGTATCACCCTCATTCAAAGGGGACCGGAATTTCTTGATAGAACTTGTAATCGAGAATTCCTAAACACTCAGCAATAACATAACAGTGGATGTAGGCCATTATTATAAGGCTGAACCACTTTAAAATTCTTTGTCTTATTTATTTATCTGTGATTGAATAATTAGAGCGATCTAATTTTTTATAGCAACAGATTGGCGACGTCTGTGGGAACGACTGTTGTTATCATTTTTCAAAAAATTTCATTCATCATCAATGGCAGATAATCCGGAATACAGTAATCGAAATGCTGGAAATACTAGAAATCCTCCTAATCCTTCTATACCACCAGATCTGGCTGGAATTATGACGAATCTGGCTCAAGGACAAAACGCCATGCAAGAAACAATGCGGCAACTCATACAAACTCTTCATGGCGGTGCACCTGCACATTCGGGACAGCGAAGTGGTCAGAGGCAAACCTATTTACCTTCTTCACGATCTAGGCGTACAGAGACGCAACGTAATGAGGAATCTGATGATTTCTCTTATCAACCTGGGCAAACTTCGTCAATACGGATCACAGATACTGAGCAACGTGTTACTCTCTCCCCAGAGAGGGCCAGTGCCTTGGAAAGACTGAGCAGGGCGTCTCCTTTCAGTCGATTAGGCCCGAGAAGGAATAAGAGTCCACCTAAAGCTATGTCGAGGAGTTTTCGACAACCATCAGATCTAAGAGAATGATCAGCACAATCACGACCAGTTGCTCGTCAAGATAGATCTCAGGAGGCTACTTCAGAATAATCAATTGCTCGAACTAATTGGCCCGAGGAGGGAAACGATGCGTGGAAAGGTTCCATTCAGCGGTTGGAGGATAGATTGGGAGAAATGGCTAAGGCGAGGAACCCCCTACAACGAACTTTTGTTCGAGGGACACCTTTTGTACAGGCCATTGTGGATTTCCCTACACCGTCGAAATTTAAAGCACCCGTGGTGACCCCCAAATATGATGGAAAGACTGATCCTGTTCTTCACATAGAGCAATATCAAGCTGCTACCGACATCTATGTTGTCCCTGACGAGATGAGATGCAGAGCATTCTCAGGAACTCTTACTGGATCTACCCAGATATGGTACAACAATCTTCCTCGGGGTAAGATTTCAACTTTCTTTCAGTTGGCCGAGTTGTTCATTGGCAATTTCTGTTTTGGAGCAAAGCCAGTAAAACGAGTAGCACACTTGTTAAGCGTTAGACAAAAACCTGGTGAGAGTACTAGAGATTACATAACTCGTTTCAATAATGAGAAGTTATAAGTCATAGATTAATGAGAAGTTAGAAGTCATAGATTATGAAGGGGACATACTGCTATAGGGTCATGCCCTTTGGTCTAAAAAATACGGGGGCAACGTACCAGCGCCTCGTAAATAAAGTGTTCGAAGACCAAATTGGGAAGTCTATGGAGGTCTACGTGGATGACATGCTGACCAAGATTTTGAAAGCATAGGATCATGTGGCAGACCTGGAGAGGACCTTTAATACGATGGACAAGTACCAGATGAAGCTTAATCCGGCCAAGTGTGTCTTCGGGTCGGAGCAGGGAAGTTCTTGGGGTTCATTGTCAATCAAAGAGGCATCGAGGCCAATCCTGAAAAGATAAAGGCCCTTATTGAGATGAAGACCCCCAAGTCCATTAAAGACGTTCAGAGGCTCACAGGGAGAGTGGCTGTCTTGAACAGATTTGTGTCAAGGGCCACAGACAGGTGTCTACCATTCTTCAAGATCCTCAGGAAGGCCTTTGAATGGAGTGAAGAGTGTGATGCGGCTTTCAAGGAGCTAAAATCATACTTAGGGTCTCCCTTGCTACTGTCACGACCCGTGCAGGGTGAACGACTTTACGTGTACCTCGCCGTCTCAGAGTCTGCCAACAGCACAGCCATTGTGAGAGACGAGGACGGTATACAGAAGCCTGTATATTTTAACAGCAAGGCACTCCAGGGGGCAGAGAAAAGATACCCGAGGATGGAAAAGTTGGCCTACTCCTTGATCCATGCCTCAAGGAAGATGAAACCGTACTTCCAATCCCATACTATGGTCATCCTTACTGACTCTCCTCTTAGGCAGGTCCTACACAAGCCTGAAAAATCAGGAAGGCTAATGACCTGGGCTATAGAGCTGGGGGAGTTCGATATTGTGTATCAGCCTAAGACAGCCATTAAGGGGCAGGCGCTGGCAGACTTCGTTTCTGAGTTTACGTGGGAGAGCGATGAAGCCGAGGGTGAGACCCTCGAGAAGACAGATATACAAGACAGGATCACCGACACGCCCGCAGCCAGTGCTGAGACAAGCACCGCTAGGAGGAAAGCGACCGAAAATGAAGAGGAAAAATACGTCTTTAGACAGGGATCCCTCTCCGAGGGAAGTTTCTCAGAAGAACAGACCATGTGGAGTCTCTTCGTCGACGGGTCCTCTTGCGAAAGCGAGAGCGGAGCTGGGTTGATAATATCAGCACCCGACGACACAGACATCGAGTACGCCCTGAGGTTCAATTTTAAAGCCTCCAACAACGAGGCTGAATATGAGGCCTTGATAGCTGGCCTCTCCTTGGCCAAATCCCTTAGCGTCGGCCAGATTTTGGTTCATAGTGATTCGAGGCTGGTGGTGAATCAGATACTAGGATCCTACGAGGCCAAGGACGAGAGGATGCCTAGGTACCTTGAGAAGGTGAGGTCATTGTTGAAAGACTTTAAAGAAGCAAAATTCAAGAGAGTACCTAGACTCGACAATGGCCGTGCTGACGCCCTTGCAAGTTTGGCCGTGGCAACTAGGATGGACATAAGGAGGACAGTCCCGGTAGAGATCTTGCTTCGGCCAACTATTGAAGATGCCGAGGTAGCACTTGGAAATTGCCTGAATGTTTCTCAAGAAGCTTCATGGATGGACCCTCTGATCAAATACATTAAGGAGGGAGAGATGCCAGAAGCAAGGCATGAGAGGAAGAAGCTGAGATACAGGGCTGCAAAATTCACTGTCATCGGAGACACGCTGTACAAAAAGGGGTTTCTGCTCCCCTTACTTAGATGCGTGGATCCCTCAGAAGTCCCTTCCATTCTGCAAGACGTGCATGAAGGGTCGTGCTCAAGCCACATTGGGGGTAGGTCCTTAGCGAAGAGGGTGATCACCCAAGGCTACTGATGGTCAACCTTGGGGAAAGATGCCGCAGCATATGTAAAGAAATGTGATAAATGTCAAAGGTTTGCCACCATCCCTCACCAACCCCATCAGCCTTTTACCTCCATTACCTCCCCATGGCCGTTCGCAGTATGGGGAATTAACCTGGTAGGACCCTTACCGAGGGCAGTCAATAACTATCGGTTCCTCGTCTTAGCAATTGACTACTTTTCAAAGTGGGTAGAGGCCGAACCAATGGTCATGATTACGGAGCAGAAGACCTTCCAGTTCATCTGGAAGAATGTGATATGCAGATACGGTCTACCCAACACCCTCATCTCGGATAACGGGACCCAGTTTAAGAATGCCTCTCTGCAGAAGTACTGTGAGAGGGTAAGTATCAAACAATTTTTCTCCACCCCAGGCCGACCTCAGGCCAATGGGCAAACCGAAGTCACGAACAGGACAATCCTGGATGGGATTAAGAAGATACTTGAGGAGGCAAAAGGAAGATGGGTCGAGGAGTTAT
The DNA here is from genome assembly GCA_949130495.1 of Sambucus nigra. Lineage (NCBI taxonomy): Eukaryota > Viridiplantae > Streptophyta > Magnoliopsida > Dipsacales > Adoxaceae > Sambucus > Sambucus nigra. The sequence continues at coordinate 211,406,535 of OX422214.1, read as the reverse complement.
ATGCAGTGTTATGGGCATACAGGACGATAGTGAGGACCTCTACCGGGGAGACCCCATTCATGCTAGCTTATGGATCAGAAGCCGTCATCCCCACCGAAGTCGAGTTTCCTACTCATAGGGTCCAAATTTATGACCCCCAGGGAAATGCGGAAGAGAGGAGACTCGGCTTGGACCTGATTGAGGAAAGGAGGGAGGACGCCGAGATAAGGCAGGCCTCCTATCAGCAGAGGACCGCAAGGTTTTACAATCAGAGGGTGAAACAGAGACCTATCGCAGTAGGAGACTTGGTTCTCAAGAAGACTTGGAAAAAGCCCAACAAACTCCATCCTAATTGGCATGGCCCCTATAGGGTCATCGATGAAGTTGTCCCTGGGACCTATAGACTAGAAAACCTAGAAGGGGAACCTTTTTCCAACCCCTGGAATGCAGATCATTTGAAGAAATACTACCACTAGTGTTGTGAGGTCTTGATAGACCACAATTGTAATAAGAATTGCTCTAACAGGACACTTTGGAAAATTAATGAAAAGTGTTTCCCCTCACCCTATGGTTATCAGTTCTAATATGCATGGAAACATCTACAGAAAACCATTAATTTGGCAAGTTGAACCCTCGGCTATAATGAGGGCCAGTGGAGGGGACGACCCCACCACTGTCCTCAAGAAAGACGAGGGTAGACTTTGTTAAAAACCATTAATTTGGTAAGTTGAACCCTCGGCTATAATGAGGGCCAGTGGAGGGGACGACCCCACCACTGTCCTCAAGAAAGACGAGGGTAGACTTTGTTAAAAACCATTAATTTGGTAAGTTGAACCCTCGGCTATATTGAGGGCCAGTGGAGGGGACGACCCCACCACTGTCCTCAAGAAAGACGAGGGTAGACTTTGTTAAAAATCATTAATTTGGTTACTTGAACCCTCGGCTATAATGAGGTCCAGTGGAGGGGACAACCCGCCACTGTCCTCAAGAAAGACGAGGGTAGACTTTGTTAAAAACCATTAATTTGGTAAGTTGAACCCTCGGCTATAATGAGGGATGTCCTCAAGAAAGACGAGGGTAGACTTTGTTAAAAACCATTAATTTGGTAAGTTGAACCCTCGGCTATAATGAGGGCTAGTGGAGGGGACGACCCCACCACTGTCCTCAAGAAAGACGAGGGTAGACTGTTAAAAATCATTAATTTGGTTACTTGAACCCTCGGCTATAATGAGGACCGGTGGAGGGGACGACCCCACCACTGTCCTCAAGAAAGACGAGGGTAGACTTTGTTAAAAACCATTAATTTGGTAAGTTGAACCCTCGGCTATAATGAGGGCCAGTGGAGGGGACGACCCCACCACTGTCCTCAAGAAAGACGAGGGTAGACTTTGTTAAAAACCATTAATTTGGTAAGTTGAACCCTCGGCTATAATGAGGGCCAGTGGAGGGGACGAACCCACCACTGTCCTTAAGAAAGACGAGGGTAGACTGTTAAAAATCATTAAGTTGGTTACTTGAACCCTCGGCTATAATGAGGGGACGACCCCACATTGGTCCTAAAAAAAGACGAGGGAGGGGTTAGTAGCATCAACAAAGAGCAAATCAACAAAGAGCAAACCATAAAAGAATTAAATATGGAAGACAGAAATTATGGAAGGGAAGAGACGATGGTATTAATAAAACATAAAATATCAAGTGTTTTTACAAGGCCATTGAACAAAAATACACTAGAAGGATATGGGCTACAGGCAGCCACCCTATGGGACGACATCAGAGGGAAGGGCCTCAATATATATGGGAGTCGTCTCCTCAGTTACCAGCACTGGATGATCTTCAGATGTACCGACCCCCTCGATTTGGACTTGGGATTCCACCTGGTTGAGGGCCTCGGCAATTAGGGGGTCGTCCAGTTGAACACCCTCCAGCGAAGGACGAACAGAGGAGACGACATCGCCGAATTTGAGGATGACCCATCGGCAGGCCGTCCTGATCCCCCTCTCCAGATACTCAAGGCCGAAGCCCTGAAATTCATCTGAAGTCTTGAAGGCCTCAACAGCATCAGCCCCGACTTTCTTGATAGCCTCTTCAAGATCAGTTTTGTGCTGGGTCTCCAGGTTGATCAGGGTCGAGTCCCTCTCCTTAATGATCAAGTCCTTAGCCTGCAGATCGGCATCATGTTGCCTCGTCAGCTCATCAAGGACTCTAGCATTCTCAGTCCTTGTACTCTCCAGCTCAGCCCTCGCAGTATCCAGCTCTGTCCGAAGGTCGGCCTCATGTTGAATGGCCCTCTCAGCTTCATGAAACTTTTGTTGGTTCTCAGCCATCCACTTGGTGGCTGAGGTGAAGGCACAAACGGACTACACAAAAAATAAACAAAAAACAGATGTCAAGAAGGACCAAGGGAACAGTTAGTGAAAGAATGAAATTAAAGGAGGTCAAGACCGATACCTGAGCAAGGGAGTGCAGACCATAGTCGTACACTTTGGCAGGAGGCATCTTCGCCAAGAACTCGAAGTCGGAGGCCGACGGTGCAGAGAACATCGAGGCCTTGGGTGCCCTTAAGTTGGTGATCAGTGATGAGGGGTCGGCCCTCAAGTGTGCCAGATTCTGAGACCAAAAGGCCCCCATGCTCGACGAAGAGGTCGTCCCCTCAGAGGCTTCGACCTTGGCCCTTGTCCTAGGATCAGGCCGATGCTCAACAGGGGCCTCAGGCTCCTTCCTTTTGTGACTATCAGCGGTCGGCTCCACCACTGTCGGCCCAGCGGCCTTTGTCTTCCTCGGAGCCTGTTGGGGCTCCTTCCCTTTCCTCTTGGCTAATCCAGATAGCAAGCTGGGAGCTGTCATTTCCCAAAGGTAGTCTGGTGTACCTGCAGGACGATCTGATAAGAGGACGATATGTTAGAAAAATGCAGATCTAAAGAGGAAACACTTGGAAAAAAGCAAAGAATGGAAAATGTTCAGTATAACTCACATAGTTCAGTCAGGGGGCCGACCCTCAGACCAGCTTCTTTGAGAAACCGAGGGGTCATCAAGTCTTCAAATTTTGCGAGCTCACCCTCTCGCCCTCGTCCTCTAAGATAATCAGCAATGTCTTATCCTCCAGGATAAGTTCAGGGTCTGATCTGGCATTCATGGAGGGGTTGGACCACTTCCTGGGGACCCTCGGACAATCGGCTACGGGTTCCCACTCCCCGGAGATAAAGAAAAACCTCTTCTTCCAATCATGGTTGGAAGTTTGTGCCACATGGAGGAGTTTCTTCTTAGACCTCCTTGCCCCCAGGTGATAATATCCAGGCTGCTTGGACGAAGAGGTGATGTTGTAGCAGCCCAGGAATAGGTCAGCCGAGGGCTCATCGGTAAAGGCATTCTTCCACAAGGAAATATAGCCCAAGATCGTCCTCCAAGAGTTGGGAGGAAGTTGAGAGGGGGAAACGCCGAGGGCAAATAGGATATCTGCAATAGCAGGATGCAGTGGGAGCCTGACTCCAACCTTGAACATTTGCTCATATACTGCAACCTCTCCCTCTTGACAGTCAAAAACCCTCTCAGTCTCAGAGGGAACCCTCATAGTTACCCCAGAGGTCACTCCGTAAATATGCTTCCATGTCAGAAGATCCCTATCCCTAACGGAGGAGATAAAAGACGAGGCATGGGAGGTATCAACCTCATCATCTGTATCGTCGCCCTCGTCCTCATCCCCTTCCCCCTCATCACCTACAGGTGGACCCTGAGGAAAAGCCACTTGGAAGGCATTGGGGGATAGGGTTGTCACAGGAACGGCATCAGAGGGGACTGTACCCTCGGCCTCACGGCCTGGGCTAAGGTCAGATGTGTCCCTCCTACCAGAAGTTCCAGCACCAGTTGGCGAGGATGCTCTCCCGTCCATCTCACTTGGTTTGGGAGTCTCGGCTGGACGAGATGATGACCCACAAGACTCAGAGGGTTCAGATGGTCTTATGGTGGCAAGAGGAATGGGAAAGATGGGTCGTACCCAATTAGGGTCGTCCCCTCGCCTCCTCTCTTCCTCTTCCTCTATTCGTCTGATTTCAGCAAAGAGTTTCTGTCTCAAGGGGGGGGGAATTCAGACACTAAGTTGTAAGGCCTCCTAAGCATTAAGGGGAAGACCCTACACTTGGAGAAATTACACTAGACTTGGCTAATTCAACTACAAACACCTAGGGGATTGACCAGGTTTGACTTTTGGATTAAACCAAAGAACTAAAAAGTTTTTTGTCAAGAATGTTCAAGAACCTTTAACCGGAGAAGACACCGGAAAAAGCTATGGGGAACTCGAAGAAAATGTAACCCTATGACCTTAAAAAAATAAACAGAATTGAAGACAAAGGAAAGCGCTTAATGAGGGAGAGTACCTGACGACGAGGGTGAGTAATGCTGCTGAGACCTGACGAAATGAAGGTTGCAAGTGGCAAAGCTCACTGGTTCTAGAGAGAGAATGGACTTGGGCGCGAAGAAGAAGAAGCTATGGAGAGAGAGTTTAAAAAACTCTTAAATACCCTGGTAATAAATGGGCACATTTCCCAAGAAGGGTATAATTAGGGCACAAAGCCCCATGCAGTGTGCAGCCGCCGTGCCTTGGAAACTTGAACAGCAATGAGTACCTGCCCATGTGTCCATCACCTAACTGATCATACACGCATCTCAAGACCAACAATATCCCTCAGCCATCTCAGTGGCACCAATGGCTAAGGGCTGGGGGGTGATTGATATACCCGTTTATATCCTTGGCCTGGCTGAAGATTATCCCCAAAACGGACGACCCTACAAGGGGACGACCCTTCATCAGGCTCCAGCTGGCCTCCACCAGGCCTAGACGACCCTACGAGGGGCCGACCCTCCGCCAGGCTCCAGATGACCCTACGAGGGGCAGACCCTCCACCAGGCTCCAGACGACCCTACGAGGGGCCGACCCTTCCCCAGGCTCCGGACGACCCTACGAGTGTACGACAGTACGAGGCCAGAATCAGGCCAGGCTCACTACCGGAAGGAACTTTGCCCTCGGCCTTGTCTTATAGGCCGAGGGTGACATCATCGCAGCGCGTGGTTTGGGAGACGCGTGGAACAGTGCGCGTGAGGCTCCCATGGCACGTGGCAGACCGTTATAACCATATCACACCCTCACGTGAGGGAATATTATGTCATCATTGGGCATCTACAGGTGTCAACAGGGGGTTGGCTAGATCATCATTCACATGCACCATGCATACTTGGGGGGTACACTACACCCCCCAAGACCTATATATACTTGTCACCTACAACCCTACAAGGGGATCAGATTATTACAACCCTAGCTAAAAACTCTGCTTATACACACAGTAGAGAGAGAGAGAGCTTATGTGCATTGTATCCAAGGCCATTAGTGCCTATACTTAGTGGATCACACACTCACAGTGGATGTAGGCCAAATTGGCTAAACCACTATACATCATTGTCTTATTTCCTCTTATACTCATCCCCTTCTACATACTTATACACTTATACATCTCTATGACTGCCATGGCTACTACTGTTTGAGCTCACTATCACTTATCCGGTGGTGCTAAATCTCAGCATCATCAATCACCGCCTTGATGAGCGGGTTGTTGCCCAATAAGTTGTATTACACTTTGGCCAAAGATCCGCCAACAACTATGTCAGAATTGATGGCAAAAGCGGCCAAAATCATGAATGCAAAGGAAGCTATGGCTGCAAAGAAGAATATGGATAAAGAAATCAAGGTGGAAGTCGACAAATCTAAGAAGAAAGAGCATAAGGGCAATGGTGGTGACAAGCATTCCAAGAATAATAGGTCGTCATGGGAAGTCCTGAAGAAATACGATAATTATACTCCTTTGAAAATGGGTATTAATCATGTCTTGGAAGAAATAAAAAATAACGAGGAAGTAAAGTGGCCCAAGAAACTGAGATCAGACCCTGACTCGAGGAATAGGGAAAAATATTGCGAGTTCCATAAGGATCATGGGCATATGACCAAAAATTGCATAGCTCTTCAGAACGAGATTGAAACACTCATCCGAAGAGGAAATCTAGCAAAGTATGTTGATCGGGGAGGTGAAAGAAGAAATAATGATCGAACTAGAGAGAGGTCTAGATCTCCTCGTCGAACAGAGGAGAAAAAGAAGAGAAATCATGAAGATGATCCAGATGATGACCCCGATCTTCCCAAGAAACCAAGGCAGCCAGAACGAGAGGTATTTTCCATACGTTTTGGGTCATTTGATTATAATGTTATTACAGGAGGAGATGCGGGAGGAGGAGACCTTACTGCAGAAAGAAAGGCTTACCTAGGAGAGGCCCAAGCTTGCTCATACATTCAAAGAATAAATTTTGCCGAAGAGGATCGCCCGAGGAAGGTAAACAAAGATAAGCTGGTCATTGGTTTTTCAAAAAATGACCTGGCAGGTGTTCTTTACCCTCACGATGACCCTTTGGTGATCAGAATGAGAATGAAAGAGGTAGTGATTTCAAGGGTTTTGGTGGATAACGGTAGTTCGGCAGACATCATGTACTATTCGTGTTTTGCAGTTTAAATTTGAAATTATCTCAATTGGAACCTTATCACAGACCCCTCTTGGGTTTTGCTGGAGAGAAAGTTTTTCCACTTGGGACGATCAAGTTGGATATATTCATTAGAACTTGGCCTGCTTGTCGAACAGAGAGAATACGCTTCTTTGTGATGGATAAGAATGTGCAGTCAGTCTACAACATCATCATGGGAAGAGTTGGTTTGAAGAAGTTCGAAGCAGTTCCATCTACAGTACATCAGTGCTTAAAATTCTCAACAAATTTCGGAGTAGGAGTTGTGAAAGGTGATCAAAAAGTTGCTCGGGAATGCTATTATTCATCTGCCGAGCAAGAGGAGCTTGAAGAGTCAAGGAAAAAGACTACTACCTACCAGGTGGAGGAAGGTACAGAAATTGAAACACTTGATCCCAGAGATGAATCCCAACTTGTAAAAGGACAGGTGGTGGAATCTACAGAAAATGTTATTCTGGACGACGAGCACCCTGAACGAATAACCCAGATAGGTTCGACGTTGGATGCTTCAATAAAACAGGAGTTGATAACTTTCTTGAGAAACAGGAAGAAAACTTTTGCATGGAGTCATGAAGACATGCCAGGAATAAATCCAAACTTTTTATGTCATGAGCTCAATGTGAATAAGGAGATCAAGCCTGTAAAGCAGAGAAGAAGGGTATTTATCCCCAAGAAGAATCAAGCTATACAAGAGGAGGTCGAGAAGCTCCAGAAAGCCCAATTCATTGAAGATGTGAAATATCCAGACTGGTTAGGAAACGTGGTGATGGTAAAGAAGAAAAACAATAAATGGAGAATGTGTGTTGATTTCACCGATCTCAACAAGGCCTGCCCAAAGGATAACTTTCCATTGCCCAGAATTGATCAACTAGTGGATGCTACCTCGGGACACGAGCTTCTCAGCTTCATGGATGCTTACTCTGGCTACAACCAGATCAAAATGAAACCTGAAGACAGGGAAAGTACTTCTTTTATTACCCCTGGGGGAACTTATTGCTGTAATGTTATGCCTTTTGGTTTGAAAAATGCAGGAGCGACATACCAGCGGCTGATGAATAAGGTTTTTTCTGAACAAATCAGTTGCAATATGGAGGTCTATGTCGATGATATGCTGACGAAAGCAAAAAAGTTATTGATCATCTAGTTGACTTAGCTCAGACCTTTGATCAACTGGATAAATATCAAATGAAACTCAACCCGACGAAGTGCACATTCGGAGTACGAGAAGGAATGTTCCTCGGGTACATCGTCAACCAACGAGGCATTGAGGCGAATCCAGAAAAGATCAAAGCTCTTTTAGGGTTGCGATCTCCAACGACGAAGAAAGAAGTGCAGAGTCTTACAGGACGAGTTGCAGCACTTAACAGATTTGTATCCCGAGCAACTGATAAATGCCTTCCATTCTTCAAAACACTTCAAAAAACTTTCGAATGGAATGAGGAATGTGAAAAAGCCTTTCAAGACGTGAAGAAATATTTGGGAGCACCTCCATTGTTGTCCAGGCCAGTAAATGGAGAAAAGTTGTACTTGTACCTGGCAGTATCAGAGAATGCAGTTAGCTCGGCATTGATCAGATTGGAGAATGGAGTCCAGAAACCAATTTATTACACAAGTAAGGCTTTTCGAGGTGCAGAGATCAGGTACCCAAAGCTGGAAAAATTGGCATTGGCATTAATTGAAGCAATTACAAGAATGAGGCCATATTTCCAGGCCCATACCATCATCGTGTATACCGACATGCCATTGAGACAAGCCCTTCATAAGCCAGAAAAATCAGGGAGACTGATGTACTGGGCAATAGAGCTCGGTGAATATGATATTGTGTATGAACCCAGATCATCATTAAAAGGGCAAGCTGTAGCGGACTTTATAGCAGAATTTACATATCCTGATGCCCCCGAGGAATAAAAATTGCTCGCTGATCAACCTGTGGATGTTACAGGATCAACAGACATATGTCCAGACCAACTCCGGTTGGTAAAAGGGCTTGTGGATGTAAAAAGATTGTCAAATTCAAACCCAGACCAACTCCGGTTGGTAAAAGGGCGAGAAGAGATGGTCGACGACGAGAAAAAATCACCAGGGGAGGATGAAAGAAAACAGCAGATATTCCATCGAGGAGTTCTGTCAGATAAAAAATTTGAAGACGAGTTACCTACATGGAGATTATATGTAGATGGGTCATCTTGCACAGCAGGTTGTGGAGCAGGGATTTTTTGAAAACCCCAGATGAGATTGATATTGAATATGCCCTGCGATTCTAATTCAAAGCCTCCAATAATGAGGCTGAGTACGAGGCCATGATAGCAGGTCTTAATTTAGCAAAGATTATGGAATCACAACAAGTGATAGTATTCAGTGATTCTCAATTAATTGTGAATCAGATGATGGGAACATATGCAGTTAAAGGAGAATTAATGGTCAAGTATCATGCAAAGGTGATGGAGTTGTTGGCAGAATTTGATGCCTTTCAGTTGATCAGAATACCAAGAATAGAAAATGCACAAGCAGACACACTGGCCCGACTAGCATCAGCTACTCGTACCGAGCTGCAAAGAACGATACCAATTGAAGTGCTGGAAAGTCGGAGCATAGATGAAGACCTGACGATGAATGTTATTACCCTTGATTTGGGACCATCTTGGATGGATCCCATCAGGGCATATGTTAAGGAAGGAGAATTGCCGGAGGATAAGCTTGCTGCCAAGAAATTAAAGTTTAAAGCTGCTCGGTATGTACTAACTAATGGTGTTTTATATAGACGAGGAATTATGGTAGGTTTTCAGATATGTGTACATCCCTCCGAGGTGAAAGAATTGATTGAAGAGATCCATGAAGGGTCTTGTGGAGCACATGTGGCAGGTCGGACACTTTTGCAAAGAGTGATGACGCAGGGGTATTACTGGCCGACGATGAGGGCTGATTGTATAACATATGCCAAGAAGTGTGACAAGTGCCAACGTTTTTCCTCCATTCGACGAACTCCACAAGCATTGTTGACACCCATAACTTCCCCTTGGCCCTTTTCCATGTGGGGAATTGATTTGGTTGGACCACTGCCAACGACCCGAGGAAGATTCAGGTACCTCGTCGTTGCAGTAGATTATTTTACTAAGTGGGTAGAAGCTGAGCCACTTATTAATATGACGTACGAGAAGGTATACCAATTCGTTTGGAAGAACATAATTTATCGATATGGTCTCCCTCATGCTTTCATCACAGACCATGGAACACAATTTGATAACGAGGAGTTTGCCGCCTATTGTCGTCAGTCAAACATTTTGAAGATTCATTCAGCACCAGGTCATCCTCAAAGCAATGGGCAGACTGAAGTGACGAACAGAACATTATTAAATGGTTTGAAGAAGAGGCTAAGTGAGGTTAAAGCTAATTGGATTAATGAGCTACAGTCATTATTGTGGGCTTACCGAACAACACCCCGAGCAGCAACTGGAGAATCACCATATATGCTGACATTTGGTAGTGAGGCTGTAATACCTGCCGAGTTGGGTCTTCCAACACATAGAGTGCTGAATTTCAACTCCCCAGTCAGCGACTTAATGAGAAGATTGGATTTGGATATGCTCGAGGAGGTTAGAGAAGAGGCAGCCATTAGGAATGCTGCTTACCAACAACGAACAGCTTTGTTCTACAACAAGAGGGTAAAGAAATGTGACTTAAAAGAAGGAGATTACGTGCTGAAGAAGGTCAATCAGAAGCACAATAAATTGGAAGCAAACTGGCATTGACCTTACCGAGTTACAGAAGTTGTTCGACCAGGAACTTACCGCATAGCAACTCTAGAAGGAGAGGAATTTAAGAATGCATGGAATGCTGAACACCATCGCAAGTATTATCAGTGATATAAAATGTAACGCAGTTCCATCAATATGAATAAAACGACGATTTTTTCTCCATTTTCTTTCTTTTTATCGAAAGTTTTTTGGGGAATACTAGTGTACAACACTACGCTGTTCAACAATAAAAGCAACACTGATAGTTCAAACCCACGACCAACTCCGGTTGGTAAAAGGGCGAGAACACCATACTCCTTTGGTTAGGAGGCGTACACTCGCATGACCAACTCCGGTTGGTAAAAGAACGAGTGGACACGATAGTTCGAACTCAGACCAACTCCGGTTGGTAAAAGAGCAAGAACACCATACTCCTTTGGTTAGGAGGCGTACACTCGCGTGACCAACTTCGGTTGGTAAAAGAACGAGTGGACACGATAATTCGAGCGTGACCAACTCCGGTTGGTAAAAGAGCGAGAACAAACCATACTCCTTTGGTTAGGAGGCATACACTAGCGTGACCAACTCCGGTTGGTAAAAGAGCGAGAACAAACCATACTCCTTTGATTAGGAGGCTGACACTGACTCAGACCAATTTTGGTAAAAGGGCAAGTGGTACAATACGTTCCTCGAAGTACAAAATATTCCAAACTGAACCAAGTATGGTTGATCGGGGATAAAAACCCACAAACCATAGTTGGTCGACGAGGAGAATTTATTGACCTTGATTGGTCGGACACATTTTAAAAACAAAAATTTACCAAGTATGGCTAGTCGAGGATGAACTCTCACTAACTATAATTGGTCGATGAGCACAATTTAACAACCTTGATTGGTTGCAAAAATTTTAAACATTTTTATACTCATTACTTTATTATTAAGTGATCGAGCAACATTATCGATACTTGTAACTTTTTATTACTAAGTTGGTCGATGAACCACACAATATTGTTATGCAAGCACAAATATAAAGTGTTTGACAAGCACAAGACAAAAGCAATAAAAATTTGCAAACAAAAATGAAACTCTTTCATTTAATTCAAAATAAATTACAAGTTACATTGATGGTTACAAGGATATGTATACTAACTGTTATACCAAAAATTCCTATTCTATTGGTTTTTTCCCTTCAGCCTTCGATACAGGTTCCTCACCAGCAGGCGGATCATTTAAGGTCTGAGGAGAGTTAATGAAGTTCAAGTCCTTCTGCATCCTAACGTTCATTACAGAATGTTGATCTAGAAGATGCTCAGGACGAGATACCTCAAACTGGGAGTGAAGATTGTAATCACTGAGGTATTGTGCAATTAAGCTTCGAGGAATGGCTCGAGCTGGGATCCATTCCATTTCTAAATTGAACGGTGCCACAGGCAAGTCAAGTACCCCCAGGATCATAATAGTCCCACAAATAATGTCCCTGTTCAAGTTTCAACACGCATAAGGCATTCAGCCAGCCTTGTTTATAGCCCTCATTATTGGCATTCTGGATACGAGCATCAAAATGGAATAGTGCCTCGTTGTACCCAGCCATCCAAAATTTCCTGGGCTGTTTATGGAATTGGAAAGTTAGTCTCTCCAACTGCTCGTGAAGGTTTTTGACAAAAATGTCCTTATTATCTAAAGCAAACTTCGTCGCAGTAAGTTGATCCTCCAAAGTGTTGGTTTTCTTAGACATTTCAGACAAAGCCCGATCTTTTGCATTCAATTGGAACGCTTGAGTTTCCAATGTTGATAGAGTACGAGCTTCTTCAATACTGCGTCGAATAGCTCTTGCTCATCCCCGAGCAGGAGGAGTGTTTTGTTCCTCGATAATATCCTGTGCAACTCTTCCTCGACCACGAGAACCTCTTTCTCGTCCCCGAGTAGCATTGGAAGTACCAGGCCTCCTCAAAGTATCCAACTCTTGCCTTAATTTGGCATTCTCAACCTCTAAAAAGGAAAATCCCTCATCAGTCACTGGGATTACAGCTGTTGAAGAAGAAGCTGCAGACTTATACTGTGCTAGCTCTTTCTGCAAATTGTTATTCTCTTGCTCCAGCAGCTCGACAATCTGTCTACATGCTTCAATTTCACCCCTTAGGGTTCTCTCCCTGACATCGTACCCAGCAAGGATCTTTTTATGGCCTGTCTCGGCAGAAAGCTGTTGATACCTCTTCTCATACTCCTCATGCAACAGGGCAGTTGATTCATTGTGCTGATTTTGAAGATCTTCTAGGGTACAATGAAGCTCCTCGATCAATTCGTAGTATGCCACATTGTTGGCCACATCTCGGTCAAGTAAAAATTTCAAGTACTGATAAGCCTCAATTGTCTGCTCTGAAGCACCATGGCCAAGGATGTTGGCAACTTCTGATGCACTTGGTTCTGTATGACCAGCATTAAAATATTCATGGCATTGCTGCATCAGTTTTGTATCATTGGCAGACAGCAATTCCATTCTACCCATAAACTAGTAAAGAAGAGAAGGCAAGAGTTAATAAAAGAAGCAGACAGAACATCAACAATGTAGAGGAACAAAAAAGGTGATTTTATTATATCATCAAAAAGAGTACATCGTTCAGAATACAAAGTACAAGTAAAAGAAAAACAGAAAGAGAATACCGTACAACTTCACACCTTTTCCTTGTCTCCCAAGACTTTCTCGGGAGGCTGGGACGAGGAGCTTGGTTGCTCGGTGGGAACAATGATTTGATTGGCAGAAGCTGGGACTTGTTCTGGAGGAGCAGGCAATGACGAAATTTCCTCGGTAGCTTTCTGATTGGGTTATGGAGCAAGGACTAGATCACCCACTGTCATTGAAGACTCCTTGGATGCCGCTTCGTCTTTATCCTCATCTTCAATTACAGGAGGAGGGCCAGGAAGATGTTGTTGAAATAGCTCAGAGTCCTCACTCACTTTCAATTCTTGCAAGGTAGCAACCCAACCATCTCGGAAGTATTTCAAACTCCCATACTTCACCTGGGTCATCATTGCTGCTACCCCTCTATCCCATCCTTTATCCCAACCAGTTCGAAAGGATTTCTTCACAGCTACTTTTCTCTTCATTTTCTCCGAGGAGAGCTTCTTGGATAGAAGATCCTCGGTAGTTTTCAACTTGGCCTCTACCTCCTCCTTCTGGCGATTTACTTCTCGCAGAAGGGTCAGCTCTTCCTCAGCTGATTTTAGCTTATTTTCAAGCTCCCCGAAGGTAGTGAGCTTCTTGGCGTATTTCTTATTCTCTCTCTCCAAGTCCTTCACTTTATTTCCCAACTGCACCTTCTTTACCTCAGACGCAGTCAACTTCTTTTCCCATTCACCCCTATCCTCGTCGTATTTTTGACGGGATTCCTTCAGAGATTGGGCTAAACCCTGAAAAGCATCCTCTACTCCGGACGAGGAGCTTGAAGCCTTGAGCGTTTCATCTTTCTTCACTATGGTGTTAAAGCAACTCACCAGCTGAAAAAGAAGGCAATGATAAGTCAGTGCCGAGATACATATATTGACTGAAAGAAAGAAAATTTCAGGATACGAGAAACTTACTGAAGCAATGTGACGAGTAGCTAGGGATATCAGCATATCCCTAGACATGTTTTCTTCAATTCCTTGGACTTCAGGAATAGTCCAAGTCTTCACTGAGCTCATTGCAGAACTCGGAGGAATAATGGTTGGAACTCCATCTCCACTAGCTTGGAGCTGGGAAATGGCTTCAGAAAAACTAACCGAGGAGGATTTCTTCAGTCTCCTCGGTGTCTTTTCAACAACCTCAACCAAAGAAGAACTTTTGGTTGGAGTGATGGTGATTACTTCCACAGGTGCATCCTTCTGCACAGGAGCCACTGGGGGCTTCTCGGCAGCCTTCTGAGCAGCAACAGAAGGAGCAACATCCACTTTCTTTGTCCCCTTTGGGACATCAACCTTGTTTCTCTTTCCATCACCAGCAGAGGAGGTCTCCTCGAAGATAGCAGGAACTCTTCTCTTACCCATCTTCTGACTCAAAGGAATGTGAGAGTCTGGTGAAGAATCTTCAGAAGCTGGCAATGGTTCACTAATGCTAACCACGGGACGAGCAGTAAAGGAGGATGTATAGCTCCTGTACTGCAGCAAGTATGAAGCAGACCTGACATGCTCGTCTACAACCTTCTGATGCAAACTCCAGATATGTTTCAAATGCTTTATATTAACTTCTGATTCTTTAGGAGTTTTTCTCTTGTTGTCAACTGCAAATAAAAACATATTGAAATGTCAATCATACATTTATTCAAACATAATGAGATCACAATTTCAGAAATAGAATAAAACGAAAATAACCTATCCCATTGCTATATGGAGGGCATTTGGGACCTTCATACACTTCGTCTCCGACCAAAGGGGCATGTTGCCAATTTTTATAACTACCCCATGTTCAAAATAATCCCTGTTAGCATCAGGGAGATTTACTACTAAAGACCTATTCAAAAATCTAGTTTTTAAATAATAAACATTGTCTAGAATAGCCCATCTATAACAGTACATAATCTCAGGAATTCCTATACGAGTTCCATGAGTTTGATTTAACCTATGCACCCCATTAACTATTCTCCATGTATTGAGGGCTACTTTTGCAGGAACAACATCAAAATATTGACAAAACTCTAAGCATAAAGGGTTGGGTGGAAAAGAAAATCCACATTCAACAATAAAGAGGCTGGGGAACCAATGTCCCTCAGCCAAACGAAAATAATCAAAAGGCTCAGGAAGATTTTCCAAAGTTACCCAAGATGGAATGGAATAATCAGAACGGAATTTTTCAAGAGATTCAATAATATAAACCATGGTGAATAAAAGAAATGAAGAAGAAGGAAGAAGAAGATCTTACAGGAATAAAGGGAGACCTGTTGACAACGAACGAAAACAAGGATGAACGCACAAGAGAAAGAAAGGCTATGGAAAACTCGAAAGCAGAAAAATTGGAAAAGGTAGAAGACGGTATGATTACCTAAGAAGTTTAAATACTTTGCCTTGGGAAACGGCGAAAGAAATGATTACAAAAAAGAAACTACTACGCTACCGGCGGCTAAAAGGACAAAAAGTGCACGAAGATCGAAGCGCTTATGAAAAGGCAAAAAGGCGAATTCTGCGAATTTGGAAGGAAATTCAAATACAAAGAAAATGCTCCTAAAACCCAGGAAGGTCATTTAATATTTCCATATACCGAGAAAGAATGTTCCATATTCCTCAAAGTTCGAAATATAAAACATTGGGGGCTTCTGTTGATACCAAAATTAGTATGCTGATATGGACGAATAATAAGAAGACACGTGTCAATCTACGTGGCACAATAGCAACGAGGAAGTTCATTTCCCCAACCAAGTCATGTTCGCTCCGAGCAACAAGGATACTCCGAGGAACTGCAACCCTCCGAGGAACACCAGCGCTCCGAGGAACTACTTAACGACGAGCAACTAAGGCGGTCCGAGCTGTATCTCGGCCCCAGCATAGATTGCCATATAATCAACAGTTCAACTATTCATTAAATGCTTATCCTTGACGCACACGCCCAAGGACATTAAATGTATTACCCTTTCGTATGTATATCATTTAATGTATCACCCATTCAGATGACAGCCTCAAGGCTATAAATACATTGTATCACCCTCATTCAAAGGGGACCGGAATTTCTTGATAGAACTTGTAATCGAGAATTCCTAAACACTCAACAATAACATAACAGTGGATGTAGGCCATTCTTATAAGGCTGAACCACTTTAAAATTCTTTGTCTTATTTATTTATCTGTGATTGAATAATTAGAGCGATCTAATTTTTTACATCAACAGTTTTTAAAATTTTCATACAATTATTATAAGAAATTAAAATGTTAGATGTGTCATTTAGAAGGGGGAAAAAATATACATCACATAAAATAGTTTGGTACTTTGGAAGATTTAGCTACATCATTTGTTAAAAAAAAAAAAAAAAGCTACATCATTTGTTACTTATGGTGATACAATACAATTTACTTAATTTATTTGGATGAATTTCGCATTAAGGTTGACGTTGCATGACTTATTTAAATCCAGGGTTAAGATTAAAACAATTAAAATTTTAAAGATCACATTGGAAACCACACTAAACTTGAAGATTTATTTTCTATTTAACTAAGAATATTTGTTTCCTTGGGTGAAAAAATAATAATGTTACCTTTAATTGAATTAAACCATAGCTTAATTTTACTTAAAAAAGATTGTAAGCAAAACCTCTAGTTGAATTGGTCTTGAAATAATTAATTTGACCCAGATGGACCCTAAATGGGGTAAATCATATAGTCGACTTTTATTGCTATTACAAAAATACTAGAAAAAACTTTTTTGTCTTAAAGCTAATTATCATTTTAAAATTGTTGATTTCCCTAAGTTATTGCAATGGGTCTCTTAAAACGAAACATCTTGTTTTTTGCGCTGAATAAAACGAGAACAAGCTGATTTTAAAAGTTATTTTTTCCCTTAATCTAAATATAAATTTTTTTTAGAAGTTTGTCCACCTTATTTCTCTATAACTTAATAAAAATAATTTGATGAAAACACAATATTGGCATCCAAGAGTTATTTCGTGTGCGTGGGAGAAAAGAAAACTCTTCACCTCACAACCAATTAACAGCTGAAAAATCCTTCGTTTTCCTCACTTAAATGCTACATGTCCCTTAACCTCCTTCCTCTGCCAATAGAAGAAGTCACATTAGTCCCAATCTTGACGTTGCGTGACTTATTTAAATCCAGGGTTAAGATTAGAACAATTAAAACTTTAAAGATAACATTGGAAACCACGCTAAACTTGAAGATTTATTTTCTATTTAACTACGAATATTTGTTTCCTTGGGTGAAAAAATAATAATGTTACCTTTAATTGAATTAAACCATATTTTAATTTTACTTAAAAAAGATTGTACGCAAACCCTCTAGTTCAATTGGTCTTGAAATAATTTGACCCAGATGGACCCTAAATGGGGTAAACCATATAATCAACTTTTGTTGCTATTACAAAAATACTAGAAAAAACTTTTTTATCTTAAAGCTAATTATCATTTTAAAATTGTTGGTTTCCCTAACTTATTGCAATGGGTCTCTTAAAACGAAAAAATCTTGTTTTTTATGCTGAATAAAACGAGAACAAGCTTATTTTAAAAGTTATTTTTTCCCTTAATCTAAATATAACATAAATATCAGCAACATGTGTAAAGTAAAGAAAAATACTTTTATAAATTTTTTTTAGAAGTTTGTCCACCTTATTTCTCTATAACTTAATAAAAATAGTTGGCATCCAAGAGTTATTTCGTGTGCGTGGGAGAAAAGAAAACTCTTCACCTCATAACCAATTAACAGCTGAAAAATCCTTCGTTTTCCTCACTTAAATGCTACATGTCCCTTAACCTCCTTCCTCTGCCAATAGAAGAAGTCACATTAGTCCCAATCTTGACGTTGCATGACTTATTTAAATCCAGGGTTAAGATTAAAACAATTAAAACTTTAAAGATCACATTGAAAACCACGCTAAACTTGAAGATTTATTTTCTATTTAACTAAGAATATTTGTTTCCTTGGGTGAAAAAATAATAATGTTACCTTTAATTGAATTAAACCATATTTTAATTTTACTTATAAAAGATTGTACGCAGACCCTCTAGTTCAATTGGTCTTGAAATAATTTGTCCCAGATGGACCCTAAATGGGGTAAACCATATAATCAACTTTTGTTGCTATTACAAAAATACTAGAAAAAACTTTTTTATCTTAAAGCTAATTATCATTTTTAAATTGTTGGTTTCCCTAACTTATTGCAATGGGTCTCTTAAAACGAAAGATCTTGTTTTTTTCGCTGAATAAAACGAGAACAAGCTGATTTTAAAAGTTATTTTTTCCCTTAATCTAAATATAACATAAATATCAGCAACATGTGTAAAGTAAAGAAAAATACTTTTATAAAATTTTTTTAGAAGTTTGTCCACCTTATTTCTCTATAACTTAATAAAAATAGTTGGCATCCAAGAGTTATTTCGTGTGCGTGGGAGAAAAGAAAACTCTTCACCTCACAACCAATTAACAGCTGAAAAATCCTTCGTTTTCCTCACTTAAATGCTACATGTCCCTTAACCTCCTTCCTCTGCCAAAATTTCCCCTATATATATCAAACAATTTCTAGGTAAAAACTCCACACCATCGCCCTCTATTTCAATCTCTCAAACATGTCTTCCACTTTGAAGCTTGTTCTCACTTTGTTTGTAGCCTTTCTCATGGGGTCCGTGGTCATGGCGCGACCCTATGGCGCAACCTCAACCCTCGCTGCTCGGCTGAAGCTCAACCAACAAGGTTCGTCTAGCTGTTGGGGCTCTTTGTTTCAGCTTCAAGCATGTTCGAGCGAGCTCATACTATTTTTCATGAATGGAGAGACAAATGTTGGGGCGGGATGTTGCAACACAATTCAGACCATCCAACGCGATTGCTGGCCTACCTTGCTCAGCTCCATCGGATTCACAGCCAAAGAAGGGAATATTCTCCTTGGCTTTTGTGATCACGTCTCAACCATGTCCAAGCCTTTGCTCCCATAGTTTGATGTCAATTACAGAATAATGTTGGAGTTTTATCAATGAATAAATGAGATTGTCTTTGATCTCTACGTTTTACATATCTGTGTATGTTTTAAATTCTAAATTATGTTGCATTTTGTGGTCTTGTCGATTTATTTCAGTGAGGCTTTTGAATGTTGTGAGGTTTTTGAAAAGTTAAATTTTGTTGCATGTTGTTTGAAACTTGGTTAGAATGATGGCAATTTTTCCCCAACCATTGTGTTTTTTGGGATTTGGATTCGAGGAAGATGATTGGCAACGCTGAGATGTGTTCGGGACTCTATATCTTCAAAGTTACTGATTATCTCGAAAGATAACCTCAAACAATAGTTTGTGGAAACAGGTTTCTGTTTATTTTTCGTTCTAATAGAGATAGTGATGTTTTGTTGTGTCACTGTCGTTGATGTTTTTCAGTGTGAAATTTGTCAATTAATTCCTATCCAATTCAACCACACAAATCATCTCACTCCTTCTCCATGATATATACTCCATGATATATAGTGATGTTTGGGAACTATCTAAAATAAAGAACATGACAAGAACTAAATGGTTTGTGTCTTTTGTTGATGATCATACTATAATTTCGTGGATATTCTTGATGGAAGAAAAATCAGAAGTGGGTCAAATTTTCAAAAATTTTAATAACAGAATCCACACCCAATTCCATGCCAAAATACAAATGCTGAAAATTTGCAATGCTGAAAATTTGCAATGCTAAACAAAATCCAGACCCAATTCAAGTCCAAAAGAGATGCCCTCGGATAACATAATGTCCAATCATAATGAGTCAGATATGATTTGTGCCAAAAGGAAAGGAGTGAGATCCTGCAGAAATCATTTGATTTATAACTTCCATCTCCTCTAAGAGTTTGTCATCGGGTTATTGGGCATTTGTTTCCAGTCTCACTGGTATTCGGATTCCAAATAATATCTAGAAAGGCTAAAGGAGGATTGTCTTTCCAAGTGAAATGAAATGACCCAACCCTATTTAGTCAGCCCCACATTCAAACTTGGACCCACTAGAATCCTCAGCCTCTTCCAGACATGAAATTTTCTCATTTGATAAATGTGGAAATTTAATGTTAATTGGGAGATTACATCTGATTTACGATTGTGAGATATTCTTGTTATTAGTTTTATTTATTTCCTATTTTAATGGGATTTGGGTAAATTGTTACCTGATCCCTGTTTTCTGTTTTTATTCTCTAATTTTATGAGAGTTATTCTCTCTTAAAAATCAGTGATTAGTTTTTGTTTCTAAGGATGATAGACTTTTCTATAATATAGTATTATAAATTCATCTACTACAGATGGTTTGATAATAAGAAGAAAATGATTTTTTTCTCCTCATAAGTTCTCCATGGTATCAGAGCACCATGTTCTGAACCTGGTCCGCTTCTCTACCTAAGGCAAAAACATTTGCTGGTGCACTTTAGAGGTTGGCAAAATCTTCTTCTAAATAACCAATTTTCCATCAGCCCTTCTTCGGGTTTTTGTTTTTCATGTATAAGTCTGTTCTCATGGCAAGGAACGACACAGTCACATCTAGAATAAATGAGTCCAGTCCCACCGAAGTCACCTCCTCTCGAGAAGCTCCTGTTCCGAACAGCAATGAAGAATCAGATAATTTTGCTCATATCATTACAGGGCACAAACAGAATGGGAGTGCCCTCGGTCATGATGTTCATATGTGGTAAAGGGAAGGATGACTACCTCACTGATGCAGAGCCTGAACCAGCAAAACATGATTCCAATTCAATGGATGTAAGGCTGAGAATAGCGTGTTTATTTCTTAGTTAATTAATTCAATGAACAACGACATAGAGGAGAATTTTATGCTTTATGAAACATCGCAAGAAATCTGGGATGATACAAGGGTGAATTTTTCCGATACAAAAAACACAACAGAGGCATTTGAGATAGAAGGGACCCTTCATGATTTACATCAAGGTGATATTCATGTCAATTAATATTTCATTCTCCTAACTCGCT
This sequence comes from Sambucus nigra, assembly GCA_949130495.1. Lineage (NCBI taxonomy): Eukaryota > Viridiplantae > Streptophyta > Magnoliopsida > Dipsacales > Adoxaceae > Sambucus > Sambucus nigra. Next base: position 211,385,638 of record OX422214.1, on the reverse strand, counting down.
ATTGGAAATAGTTGGACATGTTTGAAACCACCAAATGGGATTGCCCAACGGATGCCATCAAATACAAGAAGATCGTTGAGAATAAATGGATGTACAATTTTTTATTGGGTCTAAATAAAAATATGGATGAAGTTCGAGGCAAAATATTGGGAACTAAACCTTTACCCAATAGCTGAGAAGTTATCTCAGAAGTGCGCCGAGAAGAGAGAAGGAAGAAAGCCATGCTGGGGTCACAAACCAGCCAACCTGTCACCGAGAGTTTAGCCCTATCAGCTTGAGGATCTAACTTTCCTTCAAATGACAATAAGCCAAGGAAAGGAAGAACTTAGTGTGATCACTGCTGAAAATCGGGTCACGAAAAGGACACATGATGAAAAATCCATGGAAAACCAGCCCCAAACTAATAGATAAAGCTGAGGACATCATGTCAATGTAGAAGACAACCCACGATTCGAGCCCATTCAACAAAGAGAAAATGGAGCTCTTATGAAAAAATCAGCCAGTCCCAACAAAGTTTTAATTCCTCCAATAATATCATTGGGTCTGAATCCTTAGCTCAAACATGTAATTTTCTTACTGCCCTAAAAATAAAGAAATAAAATTTAAGTCCGTAGATTGTTGACTCTGGATCTTCTAATCACATGACTGGTGATGCATTAATTTTTCAAAATTATAAGCCTTGTTCTAAGAATTTTACTGTTTGTATAGCTAATGGTTCTCTATCAAGGGTTGTACCAACCATTGAGTATGTCCTTTTAGTTCCAAACTTGGACTGAAATTTATTATCTATTAGCAAACTCACTCATGGAAATAATTGTTTTACTAAATTTTTCCCCAACCATAGAGGAGAATTTTATGCTTTATGAAACATCGCAAGAAATCTGGGAAGATACAAGGGAATTTTTCCGATACAAAAAACACAACAGAGGCATTTGAGATAGAAGGGACCCTTTATGATTTACAACAAGGTGATATTCATGTCAATTAATATTTCATTCTCCTAACTCGCTATCGGAAATAGTTGGACATGTTTGAAACCACCAAATGGGATTGCCCAACGGATGCCATCAAATACAAGAAGATCGTTGAGAATAAATGGATGTACAATTTTTTATTGGGTCTAAATAAAAATATGGATGAAGTTCGAGGCAAAATATTGGGAACTAAACCTTTACCCAATAGCTGAGAAGTTATCTCAGAAGTGCGCCGAGAAGAGAGAAGGAAGAAAGCCATGTTAGGGCCACAAACCAGCCAACCTGTCACCGAGAGTTTAGCCCTATCAGCTTGAGGATCACCCTTTCCTTCTAATGACAGCAAGCCAAGGAAAGGGAGAATTTAGTGTGATCACTGCTGAAAATCGGGTCACGCAAAGACACACGATGAAAAATCCATGGAAAACCAGCCCCAAACTAATAAGCTGAGGACATCATGTCAATGTAGAAGACAACCCAGTACCATCTGATTCGAGCCCGTTCAACAAAGAGAAAATGGAGCTCTTATAAAAAAATCAGCCAGTCCCAACAAAGTTTTAATTCCTCCAATAATATCATTGGGTCTGAATCCTTAGCTCAAACATGTAATTTTCTTACTGCGCTAAAAGTAAAGAAATAAAATTAAAGTCCGTAGATTGTTGACTCTGGATCTTCTAATCACATGACTGGTGATGCCATAATTTTTCAAAATTATAAGCCTTGTTCTAAGAATTTTACTGTTTGTATAGCTGATGGTTCTCTATCAAGAGTGGCTGGTACAGGTTTCGTTTTTATTCTAAAGACCTAACCATTGAGTATGTCTTTTTTGTTCCAAACTTGGACTGCAATTTATTATCTATTCGCAAACTCACTCATGGAAAGAATTGTGCTACTAAATTTTTCCCCAACCATTGTGTTTTTTAGGATTTGGATTCGAGGAAGATGATTGGCAACGCTGAGATGTGTTCGGGAACTATCTAAAATAAAGAACATGACAAGAACTAAATGGTTTGTGTCTTTTGTTGATGATCATACTATAATTTCGTGGATATTCTTGATGAAAGAAAAATCAGAAGTGGGTCAAATTTTCAAAAGTTTTAATAACAAAATCCAGACCCAATTCCATGCCAAAATACAAATACAGAAAATTTGCAATGCTAAACATTATTTCAATTCTATCCCAAGGGAATTCTTATTAAGAGAGGGTATAGTTCATCAAAGTTATTGCATTGATACCCCTCAACAAAATGGGATAGCTGAGAGGAAGAATAGACACGTGTGAGAAGTTTCATGGGCCCATCTGTTTTCCACCAATGTTTCGAAGTTTTGGGGGGTGAAGTTATTCTTACTGCAACCTATCGTATCAATAGAATGCCTTCCCGCGTCTTTAATTTTCAAGAATCGTGTCAAATCTTTCTCAAATCATAACCTAGGACTCTGATAATCTCCTCCATACCACCCAAAGTTTTTTGTTGTTTAGCCTTTGTTCACAATCCTCAATAGTACCAAAGTAAGCTTGATCCAAGGGCTACTAAGTGTATTTTCCTAGGATACTCTCCAAACTAAAAGGGCTATAAGTGTTACTATTCTGTCACAAAAAAAATTCTCCAATTCCGTGGATGTGACATTCTTTGAAAATCGGGCCTATTACTCCAAAACCCATATTTAGGGGGAGAATAGAATCCAGGAATACCAGTTTTTGGAAACAGAAAGGGAAATAGAAATCATGGCCGAACCTCAAACACTTGAGTCCCTGAACTCAAACCCTCTCTCTTGCTTCAAGTCTTCCTCTCCCAATCGAAACCACCACTGAACCCTTATGCTGAGTTGAGTACTCCTCGACCAATCCATTATCAGACAGTCAATAACAATGAGTTCGTTGTCTATTCATGAAAAAAACAGCGAACACATCCTGGGCTAGTTCATGAAGCTGAACTGAATTCAAGTTCAAAAGATATGATTTGCCAATTGCCAAAAGGAAAGGAGTGAGATCCTGCACAAATCATTTGATTTATAACTTCATCTCCTCTAAGAGTTTGTCATCGGGTTATTGGGCATTTGTTACCAGTCTCACTGGTATTCGGATTCCCAATAATATCCAGGAAGCCTTACAAGTACCTGAATGAATGGCAACCATTGATGAAGAGATTCATGTTTTAGAAAAGAATGGGGCACGGAAAAATTCTCTCTCTCTCATACATAAGACCAGACGTTGATTTCTCAGTCAACGTTGTTAGCCAATTCATGAACAATCCGACTAAATAGCATATGGTAGTCGTATATCGCATCCTAAGATATATTAAAATGACTCTTGGAAATGGACTCTACTTCAAAAGAATACAGAAGAGAAACATTGAGATTTTTTCAGATGCAAACTAGGCCGACTCTATTACTGATCGAAGGTCAACCGCAGGATATTGCACGTATGTTTAGGCGATATTGGTTAATTGGCGAAGCAAGAAACAGTCCGTTGTGGCTCGAAACAGTGCAAAAGCAGAATTTAGAGATATGGAACATGGAATCTTTGAAGGAATATGGTTAAAGAGACTTCTAAACGAGATAAAAATTCGTGTAGAAGATTTATGAAGATGTTTTGTGACAACTAAGCTTCCATAAGTATTGCTAAGAACTCGGATCGTCGTGATCGGACGAACCATGTGGAAATATATCATCATTTTATTAAGGAAAAGATAAATGAATGGGCAATTTCATTGGTGCATACTCCAACAACACTCCAGCCAACAGACATCTTGACTAAGACTTTTTCAAGAACCAGCTTTGAAGATTTTGAGATCAAAGGTCGGTATGATAAACATTTACAAGCCAACTTGAAGGGGAATGTGGAAATTTAGTCTTAATTAGGAGATTACAATTGATTTATAGCTGTGACATATGCTTGTTGTTAGTTTTATTTCTCCTATTTTAATGGAATTTGGGTAGGCTGTTACGAATCCTTATTTTATTTTTTATTCTCTAATTTTATTAGGGTTATTTTCCTATAAAAATCAAGGATTAGTTTTTGTTTCTAAGTTTGATAGCCTCTGCCACAGTATTATAAATGAGTTTTTCTCCACCTAAATTGTTCAATAACTCAATTTTCTCCCACTTCTAAAATATTTTCCAAATTCAAACCTAAGGGAACTAACTAAGAATCTCATCAAATTATCAACCTTTAAAAAAATCATATATTGTAATTAAGCATAATTCCTAAATAATTCATAGACCAAAGTACCCCATATATTACATATCTATCATACACCCCCAAAATATCTCAATCGTTCCCATCAACATCAGAGAACTGTTAGGGCTAAATTTGATTGCAGCGACAAGGTTTTTGAAGGACGGAGAAAGACGACGTGGCGACGAATGTTGATGAAAAGTCAATACTTGTTTTCATTGATGAAGAGGATGAATATGCCATGAGGTGAGGCGACAATTTTGACGATGAATTCTGAGGAAATTGATGGGTTCAACTAAATGCAATAGAATTGGGAAGAAATTTGAGAATAAAAAAATCTAGAAAAAATTGAAAAAATTCTCAAATTAGTAATTTGTGGTTGAATGTTTATTTTTGTATTTGTATTTATATATTTTGACTTAGGATTTGTAATTTGGGGAGGAGGGTGCGTGTTTGGTAGCTAGCTTGGATTTTAAAGTCATTTTTATTTTGGTGGGACATGTTCTTGAGAATTATATATCATTAGACATTATGGGTTATTTGTATATTAAAAAATTGGAAGTTAATTTAAATGAAATTGCAGACTAGGTGAAAGTCGAATATCTCTATAATATTTTAAAATGCTATACAATCATTTAAGATCAAGTTTAGGCCACGTGTCACTGTTTTAATATTCTTTCTTATATAACTTTATATTTTCTCTTTATCTTTATTAAGAATATCAATCAGCTAAACTCTCCCAATTCTTTCACTCTTATGTGCCTCTTTTTGTACATCTTCTTTCATTCGTTTATGCCTAAAGCTTCCTCCACATTGTCATCTCTCAAACTCACACATTGTGAAAACCATCAAAAGCCATATTCATTCACCACTAAACCCACCAAATACACACATAATCTGGATCATCTCACCGACTAGATAATACATAACATAAGCTCTGATAATTTGGTTCCATAAAATGACTTATTTTTTGTAGTTGTGGGATTGTGTTGAATACTCGGTCAGTGAGTTTTAGTTGGTTGCATTTTAGGTAAAAAATAGTGAGTTTGTCCAATACATTGGCAGTGATATAATTGTTAATTATTACGATGAGCTAATTGTAATACCATGTATTTCTGTGAATTTGAAATGTAATCCATTCGAAAATTAATTGGGAGATATACATGTTAATTAAATTATACGAGTGACGTAATTTAATATAATTAAATAATAAATATAATTATTAAATATTAATTGAGAGATGGATACTGATTAATATTATGAAATGAAATTTTCTAAGTGTAATAAATAATTGATGATTATTGATTTACGTCATAGCGAGTGATATAGGTGTATTTGATTTTATATCAACCGGGAGTTGCGTGTGGACTAAATTCGGATTGCGATAGGAAATATATTTTGAGTGACTCGGATGATATTTTGAGGTCACGAATGACTCCAAAAGGGTCGAAATAGTATATCGGGGGTATAGTTTAGGTTCCGGGTCAATTTTAAACCAAATCAGCTCCTATTAAGGACATTATAGTCATTTGGCAAAAGGAGATTTAGAGACCTACGAAATTTACAACCCTATATTAAATGTTGAGAGGCATAAGCTAGGGTTATAAACAAAAAAAACTAAGGAAGGCTATTAAAGAAGGAGGAAAGACCATTCTCAAAGCTTAAGGAAGTGTTCTTGAAGAATTGGACCTTATTCTTACATCTAAATCATCTAAGGAGTGAAGATTGGAAGAGAAGAACAACAATCCATCATTACCACCACAAAATCATATCACACCTGTTAAGGCAAGTGTCTATTTCAAATCGGTATGAAGTTATAATACCCATGCACTACACCAAATATAGCAATTTGGCACATCTTGATATTAAAAATTTGGCACAGTTTAAAATTGTGTCAAATTCTGGCACGGTTTAATGATAATTTGGCACACTTTAAAGCTGGGTCAAAATTTGGCACTATTTAAAAGTGTGCCAAAATTGAACACACTTAACTAAAAAATATAATAGCCTAAATAAAATACTAAACTTACTTTTGGTCTCCCGCTCCTTCCTCTCTCTCATTTTTACAGGTCCCGCTCTCTACTCACACATGTCGACCCCCTCTCTCTCTCGCTCTCATTTTCATATGATTCTTTGGAGTTTTACATACTCCTCTTAACACGATTCTCTGATTTTTCTTTAGATCACAATATTTTTTTCAACACCATTAAACATCATATCAGATCGGGAGTTAAATAGATCGTTGGCCGGAGATTTCGCAGGACTGATTTACCTCCTTTGGCCGGACTAACATTAAACGTTCATACCAATTCTTGAAGATTTGTTCTTATTCACTAATACCAGTTCTTGAGAACATTTTGTTTTGCACTGATTGGTTCAGCATACACACGGAATTGATCTCGTATAAAACAAGTTGCTACGATCTTGTTAAGCGGAGGCAACTGGATGCTCGGTAAGGAAGTGTATGTTTGCTCTTGTAGTTTAGTATGAATTTTTATATTTGAAATTTATTGGATCTGTGAATTGAATTTTTTAGATGATAAGTGTGTGCATGCGTGTGTGTTGTGATTAAAAGTGTGTGTGTGCGTGTATTTTAGACTTATGATTATGAAATTTAGGGAAAAACGTGTGTGTGTGTGTGTGTGTGTGTGTGACTTGTGATTATAGATTTTAGGGATGAACAGGGGTGTGTGTGTGTCAGTTGTGATTATGTGTGTGTGATAGTGAGATTTGTGATCAAAAAAGTTATGCATCTGTTTGTCTAATGTGCTTGTCACTTGTGATTCCAATGTTAAGAGGAAATATTTAAGCATCTGAAACATTTGTTATGCGTAGGGACAACGTGTAGCTTGTGATTAAAAATTTGAGGCAAAGTGTGTGCTTGAATTAGGGATAAGCAATTGTCGTGCATGTACTTGGGCATGTGCGTGATTAAAAAATGTGAAAAAGTTTGCGTGTTTGTGTGTGTGTGAGGGCATTTGTGATGATAAAATGTAGGGATAAATATTTACCGTACATGAGCATGTATGATCTTTTGTATAAAATAAGATCACGACATTTTTTTTTCGGCTCAATCTTCAATCTGGTTAATCTATACCAGTTCTTGAAGTTTTTCTTCTACTTTGAAAATATATGTTGTTGATATATATATATATTGATTCAACTTATTGATTTGATATATACTAGTTAAGATCTGATTTTTGTACCGTTGTCACGCAGTTCTAGTATTATTGAGTTGTCTATTGGAACGGACAATTATTAAAATTTATTATCATAAATAAAGGCAAAATGGCCAAAAAGGAGAAAAAAAAGAAAGAAAAACTTTTTGAAAATTTTAAATTTTCACAAGAAAATCATGCTTGGAAATAACATACAATCAAATCAAAGAAACTACCAATGAATGGTTAAAATATCCCACACCCCCTAACTTAAAACCTGACATTGCCCTCAATGTAAATTAAGAACCAAGTTAAAAAGAGGAAAATAACGATATTACCCAAAATGGAGCGATCTCGAGAAAGTACAAGTCCACTAATTCTACAAAGCATGTTAGTACCAAGAATAACAAAATAAAGATATAAACTTTAACTGATTACACTAGACTATAAGTAAAAAGGAAAATAAGAAAATAAAATAAAACTAACTATTTAAAACCTACCGTTTTACCTTCTACCTAAATATACACTAGAAGTTGAAATTTTTAAGGGTCCACCCAAAAAACGATTTGACTTTGGAGGATAACCGGTATACCCTCACTTGAAAGCATGCCTCCCGAAAAATAGGAATTTCGTTTGAACAACGGAAGGCATGTGTAAGGAGGAAGAAATGAACAATCCCCAATTAACATTTTTAGAGGGAAGATGGTGGATTTGGATAAAACGGGTGACAAATATACATGGGGGCCAAGAAAAATAGAATTATCTTTCAAATATTTTGAAGTTGGAATGGGAGGTGGCGCACATGAGGGTAAAGATAGCTTCATGGAAGGCGACTCGAGAGAGTACTCCTCATCAGTGAAAAGGTTTGAAACTATAAAGTTTGGAACCGATTCATTGAGTATTAACATCGGTGTGACAGAATAGAATAAAGATGGGAAGGAAAGAAATTCAATCTCAGGAGATGAGTTGTCATCACTTAAAGATTGAATTTCAAAGGAGAAAGGATCATTTTAAATGAAACTCTCATCTTTGGCGAGCAAAGAAGAAATCATTTCATTGCAAATGTATACTATATCCATTTCATCCTCACTTTCATTCTCTACTCGGGACAAGTCAAGAATGGTTTGTTCCAAACTAGGCACAAAGTCCTCATTTGGTTCAAAACATTCCTTGACTTCAAAGGTCTCGAAAGAAAAATCATCATCGGATTCAAATAATAAATCCAACTCATGATCCCAACAACATTTTCTTCCCAATAACGATTTTCATAGGCCGAAAGTCATAGGCCGAGGAGCGGATTCTTAATAATGAAAAGTTAGGGAATTATCCTTGGAACAACTATCAAAATCATTAGTATAAGAATTTTGAAAGCTATTGCAATTTGTTTCAAATTTCTTATCATAAGGATCTTGAGGCCCAACATCAGAATAATGTTTCCCAAAATTTTCATAACCCGTAATTTGACTTTCGTAATACTCACCCAAAGTCATTTTATAATTTGCAATTTTTTGGGCCTCTAAGTATTGACCAAAAGTCATAGGGGTAAGGGGATTTTGAGAATTATCACTACGATTACCGAAATAATTGGAATAAGACATGCTTACCCCAATAATAGCTCAAGATAGAAAATTCCACTAAATAATATTTGGCCGAAAAAAAATTCGAGCATTTCTTGGCCCTTAAATGTGGAAGCCCTGCAAAAATTATTAACAAAAAATACAAATAGATAAAAAAAATACTACGAAATACTAAATCAAATAAATTCTAAAACAACAAGTCCCCGAAAACGGTGCCATTTTGATTGAGGGCGAAAAGTAGCGGTCTTGATGCAACTTGCGCACCACTTCTCACAATCGAGATCTGCCATGGCCCTATGATTTGGATCAGCTATGAATATTTCGAGACCAACGATTGTGTATAAGCCGAGACTCAAATGATTCTTGGAAGCCAAAATCGAGACCACCAATAATGGACCAAAGTCCATAAATGGATATGGTAAAACACCCACAACTAATGACCTTCCATGGTGTAAAGTCAAGACCCATTTCGTGAAATTGACCAAAGGACAATGACCCATATGCGTGTGTGGTAAAAAATCATGCTCTAATTTTGGATTCAAGTTCTCACTTTGAGTGTGGCCAAAACTCGAGCCAAAATCCAAAATCGTTATTTGCTGAATGAAGTTTACTTCAAAAGTGAAAGAGAAAAGGATATGGAGGGAATTAAACAAATTATTAATATATTAATAGAATATTAAATTAAATAACTTATAATTCTTCTCCGATTAAAGATCCGTGTTTTCTTAGTTCGGACTCTGATTCGAGCATCGTTCATAGCCACGTGAATCTTGACCCGAGAGCTACAACTTTCGTGGATACTTCGGGCAAAAATTCTGAAGTGTGAAATTACCAAAATGCCCCTGAACGTGCGAACTTCGACGAAACTTTACCAGAACGCATCCAAACTCCACACATAGACTTTAATACCTATAAACACTCAATAATACCTCAAAAAATATGTTAGCATATAAAACGGAGGTTGTCGGATTAACGAACATAAATGTAGACATTAAAGTACCCAAGGGGGATAAAATGCATAAGTTCGAGGGTAATTAAATGCATGATTCGATACGAATCAAGAACAATACTGTATTAAATGGGATAATGAGAATAATCGTAAAATAAAAGTACGGTGAGTATTCGAGTGATATATACTACGTACAAATATTGATGATTAGGTTGTGTGTCTACCTACTGATTAATTTTATATATATATATATATATATATATATATATATATATATATATATAGGTTGTGTGTGTACCTATATGATTGATTATTATGGTTAGCATACCTACGCTACTTGCTACCACGGAGGTTCTCGCACAGTGGACGATCCCACCTTGCCGATTCCAGGGAGGTCAAGATTTGTGTCGCAGGACATAGAACTTTGGGCGAATCACTATGTGTTGTGTATTAATGAGACTGGCAGGTTATTTGGGTATGTTAGGTATGTGTGTAGCCCAAAGACTTAGAACTATGTTCGCCTCCATTGTTTATGATTTGATTTTTGGTTCGAGGTAGTATTTCGAACCAATGGTCTTAATCTAGTGAGTGATACATGACCATGGTAGAAGAATATGCCCTTTATTAATAGTGTTCATTATAAGAGATGCCGTAGTGGTATATATTAGTTTGTAAAATATATACAAATGAGACTACTTGTGCGTGAAAGTATACGTGGTATCCTAAGAGTAAAATAAGTAGAAAAACTTAATTAATTGAGAAAGTGAAAACATGTAAGAAGGTTAGTTCCCTTCTGTTCGTGATGGTCATTGGAGAGACACTATATATATATATATATATATATATATATATATATATATATATATATATATATATATATATATATATATATATATATATATATATGTGTGTGTGTGTGTGTGTGTGTGTGTGTGAATATGCTACTTATATGTGACAGTAGAAAGTTAGATAGTGTATATTTAAAAGAATGAATTAAGTTGTGAAACTTAATTAATTGAATAAAAGAGAAGATAAATGAAATGATAATTTCAATGCTTAGCATAGGAGAAATGTTAATTCGATTAGCGTACTGTATGGGCGGTACGGAGACTTATAGATGTTAATAGTCCAGGTTGATACTTATGTCTAGTTAGCTTGGGTAGTACAGTTGGGTGGGTTAAGTAGAGAACATTAGGCTTGCACAATCGTTGAGGGGTGACGATACTCAAGAGAGTGTAGGTGACATGTGTAATCAAAAATCGATTTTGAATTGTGATAAACTCTTGTGAAATATTTTTAAAATGTTTTGAGTACTAAATACTGCTATAAAAATATTTTCAAAACCCCTTAGGTGTCCAGCCACAGGGACACCAGACTTGATATTCTACTTCAGGGATACCCAGCTGCGGCACAGGTGCATGCCTGCAAATTTTTGGATTGGACGCATATATTCTTCATCCCTAGGGTAGGAATCTTTTTTGGTTACAATTTCAGTTGAGCGTGTTGCCCTTTCAGATTTATTATCTCAGTTCAGGCTTGTATTGGATTTGGTTTTATTATTGAATTACTATTTAGTTGGGATATTTGTAGCCGATGGTTTATTCGCCAAGATTTTTAATTCATTTATTTTTTGTGTGTTGGTTTAGATATTTCATGTGGTGTATGATTTATTTAGTTTTTCGCTTGGTTGTTTATTTGTCTAATGAAAGATAAAATTTGGCACCGACTTTTGAAATACTGGGTGGTTAGTTAAGTTTAAAAAAAAGGTTTTCAATAGTGATGCTAAGAATGAACTATATGTAAATCCAGTTTTAATTTAATAAAGACCTGATCACGTTGTATTAATTAGGCTAGGTGTCACATATGGTATCATAGCATAAGGTTCTAGGGTCCTTAGGATCTGTGTGGCTTTTCACATTTCAGTTTAGCGTTCTTTTATGTAGAGCCTTATGATAGGATTATTGTATTCCTCTACGTTTGCGTCTTAAGTTCTCCTTTTATTAAGAGTAGTTGATGTGATTCTTATAAGAGTTCGATTGAGCTCTGATACGACGCAAATATTGCGTATTTCACCCGTTAACCTACGCCTTATTAGCCCCCTTGGGTTTCTTAATCCCTATACTTATGCTCGTTAACCAGACAACCTTGGATTTCTATCTTAACATGTTTTTTAGGGGTTAATTGAGCTTTTGTAGGTATTTGGATGCTTAGTATGAAGTTCAGACATTTTCCGAAAATATTTCGTCAACTTTTGCAGCTTCGGGGGCATTTTAGTAATTCCAACATTCAGTTTTGAATCCTGAGCTCTTCACAGAAGTTGAAGCCCTTTGATTTGTCTTCGTGTGTCCGATGACGGTGCATGATTCCAAGTTGTAATGATGGAGTTATGGCATTTTTAGGATGATTTTTACTTAAAAAGTACACTCAAGGTCACATTCTAGGGCATTTTAGTCATTTCATATTTTGGGTTTTTGGCCCAATGTCTTCTTGGATGTTGTATTCCTCTGATTTATCTTCGCGTAGCCTCCGACCGCGCCTCATTCCGAGCTATAACGAAGAAATGGCGGCATTTTTCGTAAAACAGAACAAAGCTGCAGAATTGCAGACCTGTAGGGGCGAATCGATTCGGCCCAAAACCGAATCAATTTGGTTTGCACCAGAATGCCAGATATTTGTTCCCCTGTTTCCGAATCGATTCGTCCCTTTCCCAAATCGATTCGTCTACAGTAAAAGTCCAAAAATCTTTACTTTTAAGTTGGTTTTTGGTTGGGTATATGGTTGTGAACATTGTATTAAGTGGGGGATCTTGTTTTAGACTTGATATATTTTCATTTTAGGTTAGAGAGGAGGGGATTTATGGGTTTGTCTTATCTCTCCTAGGGTTGACACCATTTGGGTTGTGTAAGTTACTATTCATCTTCCCCTCCATTTATATTATTTGCTATTCTTTGTTTGAGCTTTGTTCTCTTGATTTATTGCTTTGATTTATTAGTTGTTGGTAGTTTAATTCTTGTTTTCTTTGGTAATTAGTTATTTTACTTAGTTAAATCATGTGTAGTGAGTAGTTTTATGGGTTGGGATCGTGTGTCCGCCATTGATGGGCGTTGAGCTCCGAAATTTAGGTTTTGGGGAAAATTGCATTTAATTGAAACCTCGGGTATTAAAGTCAGATTATTATGCGTTTAACTTTCTTTGTCATACAACGTTAGTGTTTATAGCTGTTGATACCAAAATTAGTATGCTGATATGGACGAATAAGAAGAAGACACGTGTCAATCTACGTGGCACAATAACAGCGAGGAAGTTCATTTCCCCGACCAAGTCATGTTCGCTCCGAGCAACAAGGATACTCCGAGGAACTACAACACTCCGAGAAACTCTAGCGCTCCGAGGAACTCTTGAACGACGAGCAACTAAGACGGTTCGAGCTGCATCTCGACCACAGCATTGATTGCCAGATAATCAACAATTCAACTATTCATTGACTGCTTATCATCTTGACGCGCACGCTTGAAGAGCATTAAATGAATTACCCTTTCATATGTATATCATTTAATGTATCACCCTTTCAGATTATGGCCTCAAGGCTATAAATACATTGTATTACCCTCATTCAAGGGGACCGGAATTTCTTGATAGTACTTGTAATCGAGAATTCCCAAACACTCAGCAATAACATAACAGTGGACGTAGGCCATTCATATAAGGCTGAACCACTTTAAAATATTTTGTCTCATTTAGTTATCTGTGATTGAATTATTAGAGTAATCTAATTTTTTACATCAACAGATTGGCGCCGTCTGTGGGAAACGACTGTTATCGTTTTTCATCAAAAATCATTCATCATCAATGGCAGATAATCCGGAATCCAGCAATCGAAACGCTGGAAATGCTGGAAATCCTCCAAATCCCTCTGCACCTCCAGATCTGGCTGGGATTATGACGAATCTGGCTCAAGGACAAACCGCCATGCAAGAAATAATGCGGCAACTCATACATACCCTTCATGGCGGTGCACCTGCACATTCGGGACAGCGAAGTGGTCAGAGGCAAACTTATTTACTTTCTTCACGATCCAGGCGTACAGATGCGTATCGTAATGAGGAGTCTGATGATTTCTCTTATCAACCTGGGCAAACTTCATCAATACGGGCTACTGATACTGAGCAACGTATCACTCTCTCTCCAGAGAGACCCAATACCTTGGAAAGACTGAGTAGGGTATCTCCTTTCAGTCTATTAGGCCCTAGGAGGAATAGGAGTCCACCTAAGACCATGTCGAGGAGTTTTCAACAACCATCAGATCTAAGAGAAGGATCAGCACAATCACGACCAGTTGCTCGTCAAGATAGATCTCAGGAGGCCACATCAGAGCAATCAATTGCTCGAACTAATAAGCCCGAGGAAGGAAATGATGCGTGGAAAGGTTCCATTCAGCGGTTGGAGGATAGATTAGGAGAAATGGCTAAGGCGAAGAATCCCCTACAATGAACTTTTGTTCAAGGGACACCTTTTGTCCAGGCCATTGTGGGTTTTCCTACCCCATCAAAGTTTAAAGCACCTGTGGTGACCCCCAAATATGATGGAAAGGCATATCATGTTCTACACATAGAGCAATGTCAAGCTGCTGCCGACATTTATGCCGTCCCCGACGAGATGAGATGCAGAGCATTCTCAGGAACTCTTACTGGATCTGCCCAGATATGGTACAACAATCTTCCTCGGGGTAAGATTTCAACTTTCTTTCAGTTGGCCGAGTTGTTCATCGGCAATTGCTATTTTGGGGCAAAGCCAGTAAAAAGAGTAGCACACTTGTTAAGTGCTAGACAAAAATCTGGTGAGAGTACTAGAGATTACATAACTCGTTTCAATAACGAGAAGCTGGAAGTCATAGATTATGAAGAAAAGACAGCAATCACCGCCTTGATGAGTGGGTTGTTGCCTAATAAGTTGTATTACACTTTGGCCAAAGATCCACCTACAACTATGTCAGAGTTGATGGCAAAAGCAGCCAAAATCATGAATGTCGAGGAGGCTATGGCTGCGAAGAAGAATATGGATAAAGAAACCAAAGTGGAAGACGACAAATCTAAGAAGAAAGAGCATAAGGGCAATGGCGGTGACAAGCATTCCAAGAATAATAAGTCGTCGTGGGAAGTCCTGAAAAAATTCGATAATTATACTCCTTTGAAAATGGGTATTAATCATGTCTTGGAAGAAATCAAGAATAACGAGGAAGTAAAGTGGCCAAAGAAACTGAGGTCAGGCCCTGACATGAGGAACAGGGAGAAATATTGCGAGTTCCATAAGGATCACGGCCATATGACCAAAAATTGCATAGCTCTTCAGAACGAGATTGAAACACTCATCCAAAGAGGGAAGCTAGCAAAGTATGTTGATAAGGGAGGCGAAAGAAGAAATAATTACCGAACTAGAGAAAGGTCTAGATCTCCTCGTCGAGCAGAGGAGAAAAAGAAGAGAAACCATGAAGACGATCCAGATGATGACCCCGATCTTCCCAAGAAACCAAGGCAGCCAGAACGAGAGGTATTTTCAATACGTTTCGGAACATTTGATTGTAATGTTATTACAGGAGGAGATGCAGGAGGAGGAGACCTTACTCCAGAAAGAAAAGCTTACCTCGGTGAGGCTCAGGCTTGCTCATACATTCAACGGATAAATTTGGCTGAAGAGGATCGCCCGAGGAAGGTAAACAAAGAGAAGCTGGTCATCAGTTTTTCAAAAAATGACCTTGCAGGTGTTCTTTACCCTCACGACGACCCTTTGGTAATCAAAATGAGGATGAAAGAAATAGTGATTTCAAGGGTTCTGGTAGATAATGGTAGTTCGGCAGACATCATGTTCTACTCATGCTTTGACAGTTTAAATTTAAAGTTATCTCAATTGGAGCCTTATCACAGACCTCTCCTGGGTTTTGCTGGCGAGAAAGTTTTTCCACTTGGGACGATAAAGTTGGATATACTCATTCGAACTTGGCCTGCTTGTCGAACAGAAAGAATACGCTTCTTTGTGATGGACAAAAATGTGCAATCAGCTTACAACATCATCATGGGAAGAGTTGGTTTGAAGAAGTTCGAAGCAGTTCCATCTACAGTACATTAGTGTTTAAAATTCCCTAAAAATTTTGGAGTAGGAGTTGTGAAAGGTGATCAGAAAGTAGCTCGGGAATGCTATTATTCGTCTACCGAGCAAGAGGAGCTTGAAGAGTCAAGGAAAAAGACTACTACCTACCAGGTGGATGAAGGTACAGAAATTGAAACACTGGATCCCAGAGATGAATCCCAACTTATAAAAGGACAGGTTGTGGAATCTACAGAAAATTTTATTCTGGACGACGAGCACCCTGAACGAATAACCCAGATAGGTTCGACGTTGGATGCTTCAATAAAACAGGAGTTGATAACTTTCTTGAGAAACAGAAAGAAAACTTTTGCATGGAGTCATGAAGACATGCCAGGAATTGATCCCAACTTCTTATGTCATGAGCTCAATGCGAATAAGGAAATCAAGCCTGTAAAGTAGAGAAGAAGAGTGTTTAGTCTCGAGAAGAATCAAGCCATACAAGAGGAGGTCGAGAAGCTCCAGAAAGCTCAATTCATTGAAGATGTGAAATATCCAGACTGGTTAGCAAATGTGGTGATGGTAAAGAAGAAAAACAATAAATGGAGAATGTGTGTTGATTTCACTGATCTCAACAAGGCCTGCCCAAAGGATCACTTTCCATTTCCCAGAATTGACCAACTAGTGGATGCTACCTCGGGACACGAGCTGCTCAGCTTCATGGACGCTTACTCTGGATACAACCAAATCAAAATGAAACCTGAAGACAGGGAAAACACTTCTTTTATTACCCCTAGGGGAACTTATTGTTATAATGTTATGCCTTTTGGTTTGAAAAATGCAGGAGCGACATACCAGCGGCTGATGAACAAGGTTTTCGCCGAACAAATCAGTTGCAATATGGAAGTCTATGTCGATGATATGCTGACAAAGAGCAAGAAAGTTGTTGATCATCTAGTTGACTTAGGTCAGACCTTTGATCAACTGGATAAATACGAAATGAAGCTCAACCCGACGAAGTGCACCTTTGGAGTACGTGAAGGAATATTCCTCGGGTACATCGTCAACCAGCGAGGCATTGAGGCGAATCCAGAAAAGAGCAAAGCTCTTTTAGGGTTGCGATCTCCAACGACGAAGAAAGAGGTGCAGAGTCTTACAGGACGAGTTGCAACGCTCAACAGATTTGTATCCCGAGCAACTGATAGATGCCTCCCATTATTCAAAACACTTCGAAAAACTTTCGAGTGGAATGATGAATGTGAAAAAGCCTTTCAAGACTTGAAGAAATATTTGGTAGCACCTCCACTATTGTGCAGGCCAGTAATGGGAGAAAAGTTGTACTTGTACTTGGCGGTATCGAAGAATGCAGTCAGCTCGGCATTGATCAGAATAGAGAACGGTGTCTAGAAGCCAATTTATTACACAAGTAAGGCTTTCCGAGGTGCAGAGATCAGTTACCCAAAGATGGAAAAATTGGCATTGGCATTAATTGAGGCAAGTAGAAGAATGAGGCCATATTTCCAGGCCCATACCATCGTCGTGTATACCGACATGCCATTGAGACAAGCCCTTCATAAGCCAGAAAAATCAGGGAGACTAATGTATTGGGCAATAGAGCTCGGTGAATATGATATTGTGTATGAACCCAGATCATCACTAAAAGGGCAGGCTGTAGCAGACTTTATAGCAGAATTTACATATCCTGACACCCCCGAGGAACAAAAATTGCTCGCTGATCAACCTGTGGATGTTACAGGATCAACAGACATAAGCTCAGACCAACTCCGGTTGGTAAAAGGGCTTGTGGATGTAGAAGGATCATCAAATTCGAGCTCAGACCAACTCCGGTTGGTAAAAGGGTGAGAAAAGATGAACGACGAGGAGCAAGAAATATCAGGGAAGGATGATAGAAAATAGCAGATATTTCACCGAGGAACTCTGTCAGATAAGAAATTTGAAGACGAGTTACCTACATGGAGATTGTATGTAGATGGGTCATCTTGCACAGCAGGTTGTGGAGCAAGGATTATTTTGAACACCCCAGACGAGATTGACATGGAATACGCCCTGCGATTCCAATTCAAAGATTCCAATAATGAGGTGGAGTATGAGGCCATGATAGCATGTCTTAATTTAGCAAAGATTATGGAAGCGCAACAAATGATGGTATTCAGTGATTCTCAATTAATTGTGAATCAGATGATGGGAACATATGCAGTTAAAGGAGAATTAATGGTCAAGTATCATGCAAAGGAGATAGAGTTGTTGGCAGAATTTGATGCCATTCAGTTGATCAGAATACCAAGAATGGAGAATGCACGAGCAGACGCACTGGCTCGACTAGCATCAGCTACTCGTACCAAGCTGCGAAGAACGATACCAATTGAAGTATTAGAAAGTCGGAGCATAGAGTAAGACTTGACGATGAATGTTATTACCCTTGATTCAGGACCATCTTGGATGGATCCCATCAGGGCATATATTGAGGAGGGAGAATTACCGGAGGATAAGCTCTCTGCAAAGAAATTGAAGTTTAAAGTTGCTCGGTATGTACTAACTAATGGTGTTTTGTATAAACGAGGAATTATGGTAGGTTTGCAGAGATGTGTACATCCCTCCGAGGTGAAAGAATTGATTGAAGAGATCCATGAAGGGTCATGTGGAGCCCATGTAGCAGGTCGGACACTTTTGCAAAGGGTGATGACGCAGGGATACTACTGGCCAACGATGAGGACTGATTGTATAGCCTATGCTAAGAGATGTGATAAATGCCAACGTTTTTCCTCCATCCGATGAACTCCACAAGCATTGTTGACACCCATAACTTCCCCTTGGCCATTTCCCATGTGGGGAATGGATTTGGTAGGACCACTGCCAACGACCCGAGGAAGATTCAAGTACCTCGTCGTCGCAGTGGATTATTTTACTAAGTGGGTTGAAGCTGAGCCTCTGATTGATATGATATACGAGAAGGTGTACCAATTCGTTTGGAAGAACATCATCTGCCGATATGGTCTCCCTCATGCCTTCATCACAGATCATGGAATACAATTTGATAACGAGGAGTTTGTCGCCTATTGTCATCAGTCAAATATTTTGAAGGTTCATTCAGCACCAGGCCATCCTCAAAGCAATGGACAGACTGAAGTGACGAACATAACAATACTAAATGGTTTGAAGAAGAGGCTAAGTGAGGCTAAAGATAACTGGATTAATGAGCTACAGTCAGTATTGTGGGCTTACCGAACAACTCCCCGATCAGCAACTGGAGAATCACCATATATGCTGGCATTTGGAAGTGAGGCTGTAATACCTGCCGAGTTGGGTCTTCCAACACACAGAGTGCTGAATTTTAATTCCCCAGTGAGCGACTTGATGAGGAGATTAGATTTGGACATGCTCGAGGAAGTTAGAGAAGAGGCAGCCTAACAACGAACAACCCTGTTCTACAACAAGAGGGTGAAAAAATTCGACTTAAAAGAAGGAGATTACGTGCTAAAGAAGGTCATTCAGAAGCGCAATAAGTTGGAAGCAAAATGGCATGGACCTTACCGAGTCACAGAAGTTGTTAGACCAGGAACTTACCGAATAGCAACTCTAGAAGGAGAGAAATTTAAGAATGCATGGAATGCTGAACACCTACGCAAGTATTATCAGTGATGTAAAATGTAAAGCAGTTCCATCAATATGAATAAAATGATGATATTTCACAATCTTCTCTCCTTTTATTGAAAGTTTTTCGGGGAATACTAGTGTTTAACACTACGCTGCTCGGCACACAACGCTGCTCGGCAGTAAAAAGAAGACGATAGTTCGAACCCAGACCAACTTCGGCTGGTAAAAGGGCGAGAACACCCCATACTCCTTTGGTTAGGAGGCGTACATTAGCTCAGACCAACTCCGGTTGGTAAAAGAGTTAGTGGACATGATAGTTCGAACTCAGACCAACTGCGGTTGGTAAAAGAGCGAGAACACAATAATTCGAACTCAGACCAACTCCGGTTGGTAAAAGAGCGAGAACACGATAGTTCGAACCCAGACCAACTCCGGTTGGTAAAAGGGCGAGAACACCCCATACTTCTTTGGTTAGGAGGCGTACATTAGCTCAGACCAACTCCGGTTGGTAAAAGAGTTAGTGGACATGATAGTTCGAACTCATACCAACTCCGGTTGGTAAAAGAGCGAGAACACGATAGTTCGAACTCAGACCAACTCCGATTGGTAAAAGAGCGAGAACACGAGATGATCGACGAAAGGCCAATCTCGGTTGGTTAGGAAACAAGATATGCTCTCAAATGCCAACTTATGTTGGTCAGGAAGTAAGATTATCACAGAAAATACAAAAGTTCCTCGAAGAATAAAATATTCCAAACTGAACCAAGTATGGTTGGTCGGGGATAAAAACCCACTAACTGTAGTTGGTCGACGAGGAAAATTCATCGACCTTGGTTGGTCGGGAACATTTTATAAAAAAGACAAAAATTTACCAAGTATGGTTAGTAGGGTATAAACTCTCACTAACTATAATTGGTCGGCGAGCACAATTTAACAACCTTGGTTGGTTGGAATAATTTTCAATATTTTTATACTCATTACTTTATTATTAAGTGATCGAGCAACATTTCTGATACTTGTAACTTTCTATTACTAAGTTGGTCGATGAACCACACAATATTGTTATGCAAGCACAAATATAAAGTGTTTGACAAATACAAGACAATAGCAAAACATATTTGCAAATAAAAATGAAATTCTTTCATTAAAGTCAAAATGAATTACACAAGTTTATTACATTGATATTAAATTGAGTACTAATTATTACATCAGAATTTCCTATTCTATTGGATTTTTTCCTTCAGCTTTCGATATAGGCTCCTCGCTAGCAGGAGGATCTTCCAGGCAAAGGGTAAAATTAATGAAGTTAAGATCTCGCAGCATTCTGTCGTTCACTATTGAAGGTGTATCCAGTAAATGCTCCGGACGAGATAATTCAACCTGCGAATGAAGGGCATAGTCACCAAGATACTGGGAGATCAAACAACGAGGGATGGCCCGAGCAGGGATCCAACTCATATCAAGCTTGAATGGTGGATTTGGTAGATCGAGCAGCCCAGGAGCATGATAATCCCATAAATAATGGCCTTGCTCTAGTTTTAATACACCCAGGGCATTCAACCATCCCTGTTTATAACCTTCATTATTGGCATTTTCAATGCGAGCATCCAAGTGACAAAGGGCCTCATTGTAGCCTGCCATCCAGAACTCACGAGGTTGTTTGTGGAATTGGAAAGTTATTCTCTCTAACTGCTCGTGAAGGTTTCTGGCAAAAACATCCTTATTATTCAGAGCAGACTTTGTCGAAGCAAGTTGATCCTCCAGAGTTTGGATTTTCTTGGACATTTCAGATAAAGCTCGATCTTTTGCATTCAATTGGAACGCTTGAGTTTCCAATGTTAATTGAGTACAAACTTCTTCAACAGTATGACGAAGACCTCTTGATCGTCCCCGAGAAGGTTGAATACTTTGTTCCTCGTCAACATTCTGAGCAACTCTTCCTCGTCCACGAGAACCTCTTCCTCGTCCCTGAATAGCAGTGGAAGGCCCAACTCTTCTCAAAGCCTCTAATTCTTGCCTCAATTTGGCATTCTCAACCTCTAAAAATGAGAATCCTTCATCGGTGACCGGTACCAAGGCAATGGAGGATGAAGCTGCAGACTTATATTGTGCCAACTCTTTTTGCAAATTGTTATTCTCTTGCTCCAGCAGCTCGGCGATCTGTCTGCATGCTTCGACTTCACCCTTTAGGGTTCTCTCTCTCACTTCATAGCCAGCAAGCATCTTGTCATAACCTGTTTCAGCACTAAGTTATTTGAGTTTCTTCTCATACCCTTCATGCAAAAGAACTGAAGACTCTTTATACTGCTGTTGAAGTTCATCGAGAGTACCTTGTAAATCTTCAATCATTTCGTAATAAGCCACATTGTTGGCTACAGCACGATCAAAAAGACATTTCAAGTATTGATATGCCTCCACTGCTTGGTCTGAAGCATCATGACCAAGGATATCAGCAATTTCTAATGCACTTAGGTCAGTATGGCCAGCTTTAAAATATTCATGGCATTGCTGCATCAGTTTTGTATCATTGGCAGACAGCAATTCCATTCTAGCCATAAACTAATAAAGAAGAGAAGGCAAGAGTTAATAAAAAAGCAGACAGAGCATCAACAATGTAAAGGAACAAAAAAGGTAATTTTATTACATCATCAAAAGGAGTACAGCGTTCAGAATACAGAGTACAAGTAAAAGAAAAATAGAAAGAGAATACCGAACAACTTCACACCTTTTCCTTGTCTCCCAAGACTTTCTCGGGAGGCTGGGACGAGGAGCTTGGTTGCTCGGTGGGAACAATGAGTTGGTTGGCAGAAGTTGGGACATGATCAGGAGGAGCAGGCAAAGACGAAATCTCCTCGGTGGCTGTCTGATTGGGTTGTGGAGCAAGGACTTGATCACCCACTGTCATTGAAGACTCCTCGGATGCAGCTTCGTCTTCATCCTCATCTTCAATTCTAGGAGGAGGATCGGGAAGATGTTGTTGAAATAGCTCAGAGTCCTCGCTCACCTTTAATTCTTGCAGGGCAGCAACTCAACCATCTCGGAAGTATTTCAAACTCCCATTCTGCACCTGGGTCATCATTGCTGCTACCCCCTGTCCCATCCTTTATCCCAACCGGTACGAAAAGATTTTTTCACAGCCACTTTTCTCTTCATTTTCTCCGAGGAGAGCTTCTCGGATAGAAGATCCTCGAAGGCTTTCAACTTGGCCTCCACCTCCTCCTTCTGGCGATTTACTTCTCGCATAAGGGTTAGCTCTTCCTCAGCCGATTTCAACTTATTTTCAAGCTCCCCAAAGTTTGTGAGCTTCTCGGCATATTTTTTATTATCTCTCTCCAAGTCCTTCACTTTATTTCCCAACTGCACCTTCTCTGCCTCAGATGCAGTCAATTTCTTCTCCCATTCACCCCTATCCTCGTCGTATTTTTGACGGGATTCCTTCAAAGATTGGGCCAAGCCCTGTAAAGCATCCTCTACTCCAGACGAGGAGCTAGAAGCCTTGATTGATTCATCTTTCTTCACTATGGTGTTAAAATAACTCACCAGCTGAAAAAGAAGGTAATGATAAGTCAGTGCCGAGATATATATATATTGACTGAAAGAAAGAAAAATTCAGGATAAGAGAAACTTACTGAAGCAATGTGACGAGTAGCTAGGGATGTCAGCATATCCCTAGACATGTTTTCTTCAATTCCTTGGACTTCAGGAATAGTCCAAGTCTTTACCGAGCTCATTGCAGAACTCGGGGGAATAATAGTTGGAACTCCAGCTCCACTAGCTTGGAGTTGGGGAATGGTTTCAGAAAAACTGACCGAGGAGGATTTCTTCAATCTCGTCGGTGGTACTTCAACAGTTTCAACCAAAGAAGAGCTTTTGGTTGGGGAAATGGTGATCACTTCCACAAGTGCATCCTTCTTACTAGGAGCCACGGGGGGCTTCTCGGCAGCCTTCTGAAGAGCAACAGAAGGGGCAACATCTACTTTCTTTGTCCCCTTTGGGACATCATTCTTGTTTCTCTTTCCATCTCCAGCAGAGGAAGTCTCCTCGAAGATAGCAGGAACTCTTCTTTTGCCCATTTTCTGACTTAGAGGAATGTGAGATTCTGGTGAAGAATCCTCAGAAGCTGGCAATGGTTCACTAATGCTGACCACAGGACGAGCAATAAAGGATGATGTATAGCTCCTGTACTGCAACAAGTATGAAGCAGACCTGACGTGCTCGTCTGCAACTTTCTGATGCAAACTCCAGATATGTTTCAAATGCTTTATATTAACTTCTGATTCTTTGGGATTTTTTCTCTTGATGTCAACTACAAACAAAAACATATTGAAATGTCAATCATGCATTTATTCAAGCATAATGAAATCATAGTTTTAGAAATAAAATAAAATGAAAATAACCTATCCCATTGCCATATGGAAGGAATTTGGGACCTTCATATACTTCGTCTCCAACCATAGGGGCATGTTGCCAATTTTTGATAACTACCCCATGTTCAAAATAATCCCTATTAGCATCAGGGAGATTGAGTACTAAAGCCCTATTCAAAAATCTAGTTCTTAAATAATAAACATTGTCTAGAATAGCCCATCTATAACAGTACATAATCTCAGGAATTCCTATACGAGTTCCATGAGTTTGATTTAACCTATGTACCTCATTAACTATTCTCCATGTATTGGGGGCTATTTTTGCAGGAACAACATCGAAATACTGACAGAACTCTAAGCACAAAGGGTTTGGTGGAAAAGAAAATCCACATTCAGCAATAAAGAGGCTGGGGAACCAATGTCCCTCAGCCAAGCAAAAATAATTTGAAGGCTCAGAAAGATCCTCCACAGTTACCCAAGAAGGAATAGAGAAATCATAACGGAATTTCTCAAGAGATTCAATAATATAAACCATGGTGAATAAAAGAAATAGAAGGAAGAAGATCTTACAGGAAAAAGGAAGATCTGTTGACAACGAACGAAGAAAAGGACGAAGGCACAAGAGAGAGAAAGACTATGGAAAACTCGAAAGCAGAAATTGGAAAAGGTAGAAGGCGGTGATATTGTCTATGAAGTTTAAATACTTTGCCTTGGGAAACGGCGAAAGAAATGATTACAAAAAGGAAACTATTATGCTACCGGCGGCTAAAATGACAAAAAATGCACGAAGATCGAAGCGCTTATAAAAATGCAAAAATGCGGATTCTGCGAATTTGGAAGGAAATTCAAATGCGGAGAAATGTTCCTAAAACCCAGGAAGATCATTTAATATTGCCATATACCGAGAAAGAATATTCCATACTCCTCAAAGTTCAAAATATAAAACATTGGGGGCTTCTGTTGATACCAAAATTAATATGCTGATATGGGCGAATAATAAGAGGACACGTGTCAATCTACGTGGCACAATAACAACGAGGAAGTTCATTTCCCCGACCAAGTCATGTTCGCTCCGAGCAACAAGGATACTCCGAGGAACTACAACACTCCGAGAAACTCCAGCGCTCCGAGGAACTCTTGAACGACGAGCAACTAAGGCGGTTCGAGCTGCATCTCGACCACAGCATTGATTGCCAGATAATCAACAGTTCAACTATTCATTAACTGCTTATCATCTTGACGTGCACGCTTGAAGAGCATTAAATGAATTACCCTTTCATATGTATATCATTTAATGTATCACCCTTTCAGATTATGGCCTCAAGGCTATAAATACATTGTATTACCCTCATTCAAGGGGACCGGAATTTCTTGATAGTACTTGTAATCGAGAATTCCCAAACACTCAGTAATAACATAACAGTGGACGTAGGCCATTCATATAAGGCTGAACCACTTTAAAATAATTTGTCTCATTTATTTATCTGTGATTGAATTATTAGAGTAATCTAATTTTTTACATCAACAATAGCGATAATCCGAATTTAATCCGCGTGTGACCATTTTTGATTAAATGTTTAATCTCGCAACTTTGGGTTAAATTCCTTATTGTGTGATGTTTATGCTTAATTGAAAATGCTCGATTAAATGTTTTCGAACCGAAATTCTAATTATTAGTTGTTTAGCCCATGGTGGGGATGCGATCCCGACTCTCGTTTTATTAATTGTAGTATAGTGTTAACTTCTTCCTTTTTCTCTTTTGTCACCATTCCCAACCATCACCTTTTCATTTATTTATTTTACATTTTTATTCCTGAAGTAATTAAACAATTAAAATCTAAAATTCGATCACTCCCTGTGGATTTCTTACGATACCCGACTTACCGCTGTGCTTTCTTGTCAAGTGTAGTTGTAGTTTAGGTTTTTGCATTGACGCGACGAACTTAAAACAATGACAGTGCCTCCTACACGAGCACATAGTTCGCGCTCGATCCAAATGGCGCCGTTATCGGGGAGTGTGTTTTAGATAGTAATTATTTTATTATTTCGTAGTATTTTTCCTTTTGTATTTGTATTCTTTGTTTTAACCTTTTTTGCAGGATAGCATATTTGAGCGCTAAGAAACTTTGATTCGCGGTTGCTCACTTTCTTGCTCGGATTCTCCATCTATAAACAACGAGGTAATCATGTCCTACTATTATAGTTATTACGATTATTCTACTGATTCATACTTTGGGGATAGTTTTCAAATTTTTCATTTTCAAGATTTTCTTGAAAATGAAAGACTTGAAAACATTTATCGCAATGAAAATCGTTATTGGGAGTTTGAGTTAGATTCATATTTTGAAACCAATGACGATTTTTATTCCGATGACTTAGAAGATGAGATTTTACCAAATGAGGAGTCTGAAGCTTTTGAGCCGAGGAAGCCTACTTTGGAAGAAACTTTTCTTCTTTTCCTCCAAAGTGCGAATAATGTTATTAGTGATGAGTTGGGATTCGAAGCACTTTGCGATGAGATCGATTCTTTTGTGCAAAACAATGAGGAGGTGGAAACTAGTGTTTCATCTCAATTTTTCAAAGAATTTCTCATCGAATGTGAATCTCTCTCCCCCAAAATTCAATCTCCTTCCGAAGATATGCTGACGGAGATTGAATTTGCTTCATTACCATATACGTTTTCAGTCATTGAACCATTAGAATTACCGGTTGATTCCCATGAGTCGGTAGAAACTTTTAAAATTTCTACACTTTTTGTCGATGAGGACTCCTCGCTGGACTTGTTTTCGATGGATGTTATCCCCACGTGTGCACCATCTGCCATTCCATTTGAAAAACCTTTGGGAGGTGAGTCAATTTTTCTTGGACCTCAAGTGTACCTTTCCCCCTTATTATCCAAATCCCCCATCGTCCCCCAAAAATTTCAAATTGGCGATGGTTCATTTCTTACGCCTTACACATGCCTTCCGTTTTTCAAACGGAATTCATATCTTTCGGGAGGCATGTTCACTTTGGAGGGTCCACCGTTAATCTTTCAAAGTCAAATCCATGTTTGGGTGGACCCCCAACTATTTAGACTTCTAGTGTATAGTTAGTGTGAAGCCTAAATAGTTGGCTGTAAATAGTTAGCTTTTTAATTTTCTTTCTTTCCTTTTAATTTAGTCTGTTGTAATTAGTTAAATTTTTGTTATTTGTTTTTGCTATGCTCGGTACTAACTTGTTTTGTAGATTCCTTTGGACTCGTGCTTATGGAGATCGCTCCAATTTTGGGTAATATCGTTCTTTTCCTCTATTTGTGTTATGTTCTTAATTCGCATTGAGGACAATGCAACATTTAAGTTAGGGGGTGTAGGATATTCTATCCATTTCATGTGTAGTCCATTGATTTTCTCACATTTAGTTACTTAGTATGCCTTTTTGTTAAAAATTAAAAAATTTCAAAAATATTTTCTTTCTTTTTTCTCCTTTGTTGGGCATTTTGCCTTGTTTCCAGTGATAAATTTCAATAATTGCCCGATCCAATAGACAACTCAATGATGCATGTTCTCGATTTTAGAAGTTACTAGACTTTAGTCCTCAAATCATTGATATTGTGAATAACTTCATGAATTAAACTTTATCCCATGAGCATATGCACTTTCCTTGTCATATTGATTTGGTTTAAAAAATTTATAATTCGGTAATCTTTTGTTGCATTGTATATACTGACACCGAGTAAGCTTTGTACCTTTTGTCGTTTGTGAGTGTTATACACTATTCTTTCCTCTTTGAAAACGTTGAATTCGTTGGTAATCTCTCTAATCTTTCATTTGACCGTTCATTAATTGAGTTCATGCTTGAAATGTGTTACTTGATCATGATTTTCATATATTGTTTTGACTCGAGAATTGCGTAAACTTTGTGAAATGATCATAGGCCATCTTTGTTATATCACCCATATTATCCTTGACCTCACCCTTATATATTTACCCTCGTTAACCCCTTTGAGCCTAAATATAGTCTTTCGTTTCATAACCCAAATCCAATAACCAACTCCAAATTGGAGTTATATACCATACATATACCTTACATACCTTTGTTTGGAATGATACTTGGGATTGAATGATGTTATTGTAGTGTGGTTGCAATTTAAGCATATGAGAGTTTGAAAAGTAAAGAAAAGTGATATGAAAAAAGTGAAGAAAAAGGGAAAGCAAAAAGTAAAAGAAAACAAAAAAGAAAAAGTGAGAAAAAGAAGAAAAGAAAAGAAAGAGAAAGTTATATATGTTGTGTATAGTGTTCAATAAGCTTTGATTACTCTCCCCGATGATATATCTAATGCTCGTTTGGAACTTATTTTCCAATTTTGGTATTGCCTGCATTCTTTCCATTATTTCAAGTTTTCATCTCCGAACACTTTGAATCCATACATATACCGTTCATTTCTTACCTTAACCCCAAACCTACATTACAACCCTATAAAGTCCTATGTGATCTTAGGGTGAATTTAATTTAAAAGTCATAATAGTTTTGATAATATGTGAAAATGCATTTCGCCTCTTTTGATGAGTGGTATCTTTCATTGAGATTACAAGTTTTTCATTTCCTATATAGCGTTCTTCATTTGTGACATGTGTGCGGCCTAGTTTCCATTTACATTTACTCTTTATGCCCGCATGTTCCGTGTGTTACCTCCCGTTCCGAATGAATTCATTTAATGAGCGTAATGCCCGTGAGGATTGAATATATGCTTGCTTTATGTTTATCCGGTTTATTTAAGTTTTTTCCAAATCATATTTTGTATATGCTCTCCCCCCTCCCACTTTTAAGTTTCAATTCTATGAGGTGCATTCAACCTGTTAATAACAACAGACTTTAGCTTGAATTCGTTCAATATGCTAATAACATGTTTGAAATCTTTTTCGTTATTGTTGAGTTTGTCGCATGTTGGGTTGGGCATATTTTGAGGAAACTCTATGATGTTTGTGGGTTTCATCCCTGAAAACCCTCACGAGACGACACTCGTCCACTAGGGTAACCTAGGGGTTTAACGGCTTATTGCATATGCTAAATGCAATCGTTCGCCCTCGAAAGTGGCCTTATCTTTTTATTGCTTTTTCATCCCATTTTGCACTTGTATCCTGTTTTTGGTTTACTTGTAGTTCTTGTAGTTTCTTATTTCTTTGCTAGGGACTAGCAATGTGTAAGTTAGGGGGTGTGATACGACGCAAATATTGTGTATTTCACCCGTTAACCTACGCCTTATTAGCCCCCTTGGGTATCTTAATCCCTATACTTATGCTCGTTAACCAGACAACCTCGGATTTCTATGTTAACATGCTTTGCAGGGGTTAATTGAGCTTTTGTAGGTATTTGGACGCTTAGTATGAAGTTCAGATGTTTTCTGAAAATGTTTCGTCGACTTTTGCAGCTTCGGGGGCATTTTAGTAATTCCAACATTCGGGTTTGAATACCGAGCTCTTCACAGAAGTTGAATCCCTTTGATTTGTCTTCGTGTGGCCACCGACGGTGCATGATTCCGAGTTGTAATGATGGAGTTATGACATTTTTAGGATGATTTTTACTTAAAAAGTACACTCAAGGTCACATTCAAGGGCATTTTAGTCATTTCATATTTTGGTTTTTTGGCTCAATGTCTTCTTTGATGTTGTATTCCTCTGAGTTATCTTCGCATAGCCTCCGACCGTGCCTCATTCCGAGCTATAACGAAGAAATGGCGGCATTTTCCGTAAAACAGGACAAAGCTGCAGAATTGCAGACCTGTAGGTGCGAATCGATTCGGCCCAAAACCGAATCGATTCGGTTTGCACCAGAATGCCAGATATTTGTTCCCCTGTTTTCGAATCGTTTCGGCGCTTTCCCGAATCGATTCGGCTACAGTAAAAGTCCGAAAATCTTTATTTTTAAGTTGGTGTTTGGTTGGGTATATGGGTGTAAACATTGTATTAATTGGGGGATCTTGTTTTAGACATGATATATTTTCATTTTAGGTTAGAGAGGAGGGGATTTATGGGTTTGTCTTATCTCTCCTAGGGTTGACACCATTTGGGTTGTGTAAGTTACTATTCATCTTCCCCTCCATTTATATTATTTGTTATTCTTTGTTTGAGCTTTGTTCTCTTGATTTATTGCTTTGATTTATTAGTTGTTGGTAGTTTAATTCTTGTTTTCTTTGGTAATTAGTTATTTTACTTAGTTAAATCATGTGTAGTGAGTAATTTTATGGGTTGGGATCGTGTGTCCGCCATTGATGGGCGTTGAGCTCAGAAAATTAGGTTTTGGGGAAAATTACATTAAATTGAAACCTCGGGTATTAAAGTAAGATTATTATGCGTTTAACTTTCTTTGTCATACAACGTTAGTGTTTATAGTGATAATTCGAATTTAATCCGCGTGTGACCATTTTTGATTAAATGTTTATTCTCGTAACTTTGGGTTAAATTCCTTATTGTGTGATGTTTATGCTTAATTGAAAATGCTCGATTAAATGTTTTCGAACCGAAATTCTAATTATTAGTTGTTTAGCCCATGATGGGGATGCGATCCCGACTCTCATTTTATTAATTGTAGTATAGTGTTAACTTCTTCCTTTTTCTCTTTTGTCACCATTCCCAACCATCACCTTTTCATTTATTTATTTTACATTTTTATTCCTGAAGTAATTAAACAATTAAAATCTAAAATTCGATCACTCCCTGTGGATTTCTTATGATACACGACTTACCGCTGTGCTTGCTTGTCAAGTGTAGTTGTAGTTTAGGTTTTTGCATTGACACGGCGAACTTAAAACAATGACAGTGCCTCCTACACGAGCACATAGTTCGCGCTCGATCAAGCTCCATACACCGAGTAATATGGGACGATCAGCGAGGGCCGTTAGAAGGATTGCAGAAGGACAGGAGAGGCAAAAGACAGAGAGTATTCTAATAACGGTGATTGTGATAGAAGTCACCACGATTATTATTCAAACAAGTGACGATAAGATAATCATGTGGGGATAGTAACTCCCCAAACACCATCGTAGAAAATGGTGACACAACTTCAGACTCACCCATCGTTGTAGGCAAAGGGAGAGTCGGGGGGACACCTTCGAAGAGTCACCTGTAAGATTTAGGGAAAGAAAAGAAGTGTGATGAACCAATGGACAGAATTAATACAAAGAAAAAAGTGCGTGGTGGAGTGCAACGACACCCATGACTAAATTTAGGACTAAATTCTTGCTTATGGGAGTAGCATGGTGGTGATAGGAGTGAGTCGCCCCATATGAGGAAGTGGATATAGGATGAATTGAATAACTTGGGAGAAGGTATTTTAAGGTCTTACATCTGATGTTTTGATAGAGATACGATTGGAGTTTCGATATTCATCACAAGGGAGGCAGAAAAAGACTGATCTTAAGAGAGATAATAACTTGACTTGCGAATTTGTAACCAACGAATGGGATACGAAGAGTGATGTAAAGGGTTCATGAGATGATAATGGAATCGTGTGTAGATACACAAACGTGGATGTGAAGTCCGAATAGGATGACTAGTGCTAATGTCACTAAGGTCATACATATATATATATTTACGTCAGCGATTCCCAAAGTAGGGATCCAAGTGAGTAAACTGGATTAAACGATGATTGTGAAGAATCATATAAGGGTATACCTAGTAGGAGGCCCATTCCAATAAATAAGAGTAATATAATTCTTACTAAGAGATGGTGAAGTTAGTAAGGGCCGTCAACGCCAACAACGAGTCCCATAGGGCCAGCGGAGCTAAAGGGACAAATGAGGTAGCAATCAGGGTCAAGGCTACCAGGTCTGCTAAAAGAATAACCCCTACATATCCAGTGGGGCCAGTGAGAGTGGAATGGAACAGGGAGGTGTCTCATGTGTAAAGAGTGAAAACACATGTGTGAATTTTGTCCACAGTGAGTTAAGGGACATGAGCAAGAGGTCCAACAAGGGCAACAATCATAAGAAAAATTTTGGTTTTTCGTTAGGACGAGAGTGTTATGTCTAAGAACCGCTTGAACTACAAGAGTAATTGATAATTGAGGATATGTACATTATTCCAGGTTGGATGGATTCTATTTTGTATGACATGAGCAGGTTACAATGGTTTGTTAGCACTAAATTCGCATGTGAAACGAGTTTAGTGGAAGGATCGTTAATAGTACTATAGTTGTATATAATTACCATTGGGTAACGGGGCTCTCTTTAGTTCCATCTATAGGGGAGCAGAGGTGGGCACAGAGAGAATTTTTGCATTATGTGGTTGTTTACATTATGTGGTAAGTTTGCTCCTTATGAGGGTTATGGGAGGATAGTATACTATGGTCTTGTGTAGTGATTGGATACCGAGGGTTTGAATGGTAGTAGACTGTATGTAAGACTATCGTGCTCTCTATTACAAAGAGAAATATTTAGTTTTTTGAGTCATAACATGCAAGAGGGTTGAGCCTGGATATATATTGTATTGCATCATAGACTTCGGTGAATATAGTTATCTCATTAC
This sequence comes from Sambucus nigra, assembly GCA_949130495.1. Lineage (NCBI taxonomy): Eukaryota > Viridiplantae > Streptophyta > Magnoliopsida > Dipsacales > Adoxaceae > Sambucus > Sambucus nigra. The sequence continues at coordinate 211,353,238 of OX422214.1, read as the reverse complement.
ATTTAATTCCGGTGTGTGGGGACTTTTACTGATGTAACTCGGGGTAAATTGGGTTATCATTTAGTGAAGAGATTTAGCTCATTGTTATTTGCGCACTGAGAACATAGTGATTATGAGAGCGTCGCATCGTGTGACGCCTTGAGAGTCATGAGAAGAGATGAACTGATTTATGTATCAAGAGATAAGCACTAAACCAAATCTGCCGAATTATCACGGTCATTGACCATGCAAGTTGGACTTGTCAAGGTTAATGACTGTGACAATTCTGGGGGAATAACTTTTGTTGTCACGGACGTGTCACGGTCAATGACCGTGACAAGTTCATTAGAATTATCACGATCATAAACCGTGACAAACCCGTGATATTTAATAAAAAATTATCACGGTCAATGACTGTGATAATTCTGGGCAGAAATGAAAAAAAATTAGTTGGACAGTATGGCCACTGCCACTGCCCAGTAGTATATTTGTACCTGTTATAGCAAAGTTGTACCTGTTCAAACATCATATATCCAAATAAAATAGAGATAATGCAAATATACATTCAAAACAATATGCATCACGATATAATCCAAATATAATTCAAATGTAACAACCTAAAATAATTCAATTCAAATAATGTCACTACATGCCTGGGGTAAGGTTAGCTCTAGGGTGGTGAGTAGGCCATACGATATACGAATTGACACACCCAATAATATACATCGTTCCGCATTGTTCGTGCAACCACCAGGGGGAGTTCACCTTCCCGGGTATCGCATGCGTGACGAGCACCTTGGACTCGATGTCTTGAAGCAAATGTCCATGAACTGGCATACTATGGACGATATTCGGGTCCCTCAACCCCCGCCCTAGCCGTTGGCCATCAAATATGTCCAGTAAAAATATGCTCAGCCAACCAAGTGTCGACATCAGTTGGTCGAAGGGAGCTAAATAGGGGAGTGGGTCATCAAATTCCACACGTATCGGCGATAAAGTAGTAAGGTCCACATCCTCGTCCTCCTGCACCTACTCCTCCACCACCTTCTCCTTCCATTTCCCCTTACGATTTTCGCCCAACGAACGCTTCATAAATGAGAACATATCTTGGACCGTCGCCTCCAAACGAGACAACTTCGTGTCATGTGAGTCCACCGTTTGAGCCAACCTGGTATCACTCGTCTCCAATTCGATGAACCTAGATTTGGCCACCCGCGAGCTCACCCCCTTGTCCTCCCCTTGCGATCAGCGCCATGCACTTGGCTGAGTGCGTATGTGGACAAAGATGCCTTGTCGGCATCAGACTGCGAGTCATACACTTCCTTAAGCTTTGCCTGAAATGACAAAAAGTAAATGATTAGTAAAATAAGTAAATAAAAGAACTATAACGTAATTAATAAAAAGTAAACTATCGGATTACTTATAATCGTGGCCCCGACTCTCGGGGACACCTCCTTATCCTTCCCCTTCTGCGTCCGAATAGCCACATAAGTATCGAGCCTATGTGGCCTACCCCCAGGGCCACTCCTTATCCCCTGAAATAAAATAAAGCAAAATTATCGGCCCCGCAAAGTAAAATAATGCAAAAGAATATATTTTTGTAGTTATAGAAAAATTAAATATTACCATAATCCTATGCTCCACCTCGGCGTAAGACGTCTGGCCGGAGTAGTGCATGCCCGTCTTTTTTGCCCTATTTTCCCTCCCCAATTGGCGAGGCCGATTATCTCTCCCTGATCTCATTGTCAATGAACTTTTGTCATTGTTCCCATGAAATCAGCTCCTTCGGCGGGACGGATTCACGCATTCGGATAAAGGACTCTCGGGTCTTCCCAAAGTACCGGATTCGCAAATTTTAAGATTTGTGATATCCTAATTATGTTATGTGGAATCATGGATTACGATGATCGACAAGGCCAGAGAATTGTGCATTGAGAAAAGTTCTTTTGGGCTTTGTTATGAGATGTTATACGCATAATCCCTAATAAACGTTGGGAGTGGAGAGATATAGTTGTATTATAAGGCATCGGTTTAAATGAGAATTGTTGAACGAGTGGGGAAAGGACTTTGGGCTGAGAGTTATTACGAAATAGGGCCAATGGAGCTAGGTAATGTTGCAAAAGACGCACTAAGAAAACTTTTGCACCACTAGTTGATGACTGGGTAAATATTGGGAAGAAATAAGTAGTGATTTGTGAAGTAATCGGGAATACCAGTATGATATAGCCATTCCAAGAGTGAGGGGGCCGAGTTTCAGGTACGATGTTGCGAAGGTGACGTTTGTAACATTTATATGCACAGGTTATAGGGTATATGGGCGCCCTAGTTAAGCGATTTTAAATCATCCGGTACAAAGGAATGTGAAGATAAGTTTGTTGAATGTTTGCATGTGGGATAATTTGAATAATAAGTTGATAGGAAGGATGGACTGAAATCCATTTGATAAAGGGGACAGTTCGAATATGTGTATAGCAAGGAGGACTATCAAAACTAGGGCAGTTGAAAGACAGTGAGCAGAGTCTCACTTAGTCAAATGCCTGGAGTGGTCTATGCATAATTAAGATCTTGAGCGGAACATAGTGGATTTGGCTCTAAATACACCATTTAGTGAAGGAAACAGGGTTGATCCGAAGTTACCAACCAGGATTGTAAATTTGATGGTCCCAGTGACGGGATTGATAAACATGAGTGATAATTGTTAACATTTGGGATATCCAACTTTCAATTGGAAGAAAATAAATGAAACGGAACCAGGTGTTGTCCAAGATTGTTGTGAATTAGGATGAAACCCTTTCAGTTCCACCTCTGATAAAATGTGTCAGGTGGAAATTCAAATAGAGTTTCATATCGTGCTAGACGTGTCAACCAAACGTCAATTGGTAAATGGAAAACGATTAAGTCCTAGGAGAGATCGAGATATGTGTATTCTAGATTTCTAAGTAATTAAGAGTATTAATTCGGCTAGTAGAGTTACGTAAGTACCTCATAGCGGTTAATTATCTTCGGGGAACCCTTTGGTAGATAAATGGGGGGGGGGGTAACAAATTTCTAGGAGCCAAAGTGATTTATGGTCCATCAGCAAAAATTGAATAAACCGTGCCTTTTAGTGCAAGGCTAGATACATAATGAGAATTACGTCACCGTGGGTTAAAGGTTGGAAGTCTGACATGGGTGGTTAGGAAATTATTATGAGTATTTACGCTAAGGAGAGTCACATGTTCGACGACATGGAAATTGACACCTTAAAGGTGGGAGCTTTCCTAACATAGAGATAGTGGAGCCGATACAGTATAAAACGTCTTGTGTGATACTATATGGTCGGAGACCATCAAGTTAGAGATTTGTGACCAAGTGATGGTTCGGGTGTCTCCTATTAAGGGGGTCATGAGGTTCGACAAGAAGAGAAGCTAGTGTCGAGATGTGACATCGCAGAACGAGTGACATAGGAACGAGAGAGCCTTCTGGCATGTTCCACTTTAGGAGATTGATTTGTAGCCAGACATCTCGTATGAGTAGAGAACCGTTGCTATTCTGGAACGTAGTGAGCATAAGTTGCGATCCATGATAGTGCCACTAGTGCGAGTTCAGTGGGGACACCACAATATTGATGAGTCGACATGGAAGTAGGAGGATGACATGAGAGAGCAGTATCTAGAGTTATTCATCGCCGGTATGTTTTAAATTCGGGGACGAAATTCCCTTGTAGAGGGAAGTATGTAATACCCCTTATTTCTGCATATTTGAAATTTAATCAATTCGAAAATTAATTGGGAGAAAAACGTTTTAATTAAATTATACGAGTGGCGTAATTTAATGTGATTAAATAATAAATGTGATTATTAAATATTAATCAAGAGATGGATACTAATTAATATTATGAATTGAAATTTACTAAGTGTAAATAGTAAATAATTGATGATTATTGATTTACGTTATAGCTGGTGATATGGGTGTGTTTGATTTTATCTCATCTGGGAGTCGCATGTAGACTAAATTAGGGTCAAGATAGGAAATATATTTGGATTGACTCGGATGATGATTTCGAGGTCACGAATGGTTCCAAAAGGGACGAAATACTATACTTGGGGGTATAGTTTGGGTCCCCGGTTAATTTTACACCAAGTCGGCACCTATTGAGGGCATTTTGGTCAGTTGGCAAAAGGAGGTTTAGAGACCAACGAAATTTACAACCCTATATCAGATGTCAAGAGGCATAAGCTAAGGTTAGAAATACAAAAACCTAAGGGAGGCCATTAGAGAAGGAGGAAAGACCATTCCCAAAGTTTAAGGAGGCGTTCTTGAAGAATTAGACCTTGTTCTTGCATTCAAATCATCTAAGGAGTGAAGATTGGAAGAGAAGAAAAATAATCCATCATCACCACCACAAAATTATATCGCACTTGTTAAGGCAAGTGTTTATTGCAAATCAATATGAAGTTATAAGACCCATGTGACTAGGGTTTTAATTATATTGATTATTTTGATGATTCTTGGAAGAAAAGATTGATTTAAATGCATGTTTAGGTAGTAATTGCATGAAGAAAGATTTGATATCTGTAGATGACAATAAATTAGAGATTATGTGTTATTGTCCACGAATAAAATCTGGGTTTTGATGAATGATGTAGGAAAAAAATATGAAAACCTAGGGTTCTTGAGGATTAGTGATTAAATCCATTCTTGAATGTTATTCGTAATGTTTTGATGCAAAAATTACGTTAGAAACTGTCCTAATACATGTGAGAAGGATTTGGGACAATTGGTTTGGAGTTTGGTGGAGAAACATGAAAGGTATAGGTGTATTAATCGTGAAAAATGCACCTGCAAAAGGAAGAAGCCTAGGTTTAGCTTGGCGAATGGGTTCGGTTCCCTAAACAATATGAATTCTCCCTTTTTCTCTTAAACTCCTAAATTATTGTCGGGAATAATTTTGGTATATTTTTAGAATATAATTAGGGATCTTTTATATTGCAATAGGTCATGATAGAGTTATGGGAGTTTAGTCGCATTGAGAATTAAGACGGTGATTAAACGAGATTTAACGATAAAGTAATTAATTCGCAAGAATGAGAATGTAGTTACGGAAAAGAGTGAGAGAAGACTTAGCTATTAAATTCATAAAAGGGTAACTAGAGCCCTTAGAGTAGAGAATAATACTCAATTAAATGCGATAGTGAGAATAATCATAAAATGAAACTACAGTGAGTATTCGAGTGATATATACTACGTACGAATGTTGATGATTATGTTGTGTGTATACTTACTGATTATATATGTATAGGTTGTGTGTGTACTTATATGATTGATGATTATGAGTTAGCATACCTACATTGATTGCTATCACGGAGGTTCTCGCACAGTGGGCGATCCCACCTTGCGGATTCCAGGGAGGCTAAGATTTGCGCTCCAGGACATTAAACTTAGGGCGGCTCACTATGTTTTGTGTATTAGTGAGATTGACAGTTCATTTGGGCACATTAGGTTTGTTCGTATCCTAAAGGCTTAGAACTGTTTTTGCCTCCGTTATTTGTGATTTGATTTTTTGTTTAAGGTAGTATTCCGAACCAATGGTCTTAATGTAGTGAGTGATGCATAACCTTGATAGCAGAGTATGCCTTTTATTGACGGTGGTCATTATAAGAGATGCCGTAAGGGTATATATTAGTGTGTAAAATATGTACAAATGAGAATATACTACTTGTGCGTGAAAGTAGATGTGGTATCCTAAAAGTAAATTAAGTAGAGAAACGTAATTAATTGAGAAAGTGAAAACATTTAGGAAGGTTAATTCCCTTATGTTCATGATGGCCATTTGAGAGACACTATTACTATATATATATATATATATATATATATATATATATATATATATATATATATATATATATATATATATATATGTGTGTGTGTGTGTGTGTGTGTGTGTGTGTGTGTGTCTCTGTGTGTGTGTGTGTGTGTGTGAATATTTTACTTGTGTGTGACAGTAGACAGTTAGATAGTGTATATCTAAAAGAATGAATTTAGTTGTGAAACTTAATTAATGAATAAAAGTAAAGATAAATGAAATGATAATTTCAATGCTTAACATACGAGAAATATTAATTCGATTAATGTATTGTACGGGCGGTATGGGGACTTATAGATGTTGATAGTCCAGATTGATACTTATGTCTAGTTCGCTTAGGTAGTACAGCTGGGTGGGGTAAGTAGAGAACTTTAGGCATGCATAATAGTTGAGGGGTGAGGATACTCAAGAGAGTGTACGTAACATGTGTAATCAATAACCGATTTTGAACTGTGATAAACTCTTGCTAAATATTTTCAAAATATTTTTAGTACTAACTCTTGCTATAAAAAATATTTTCAAAACCTTTTAGGTGTCCAGCCACAGGGACACCAGACTTGATATTCTACTTCAGGAATACGCAACTGCGGCACAGGTGAATGCTTGCAGAGTTTGGGATTAGACACATCTATTCTTCATTCCTAGGGTAGGAATCTATTTCGGTTATAGTTTCCCCTTTCAGATTTATTATCTCAGTTCAGGTTTGTATTGGATTTGGTTGTATTATTGGATTACCATTTAATAGGGATATTTGTTGTCAATGGTTAATTCAGCAAGATTTTTAATTCATTCATTTTTTTTGCGTTGGTTTAGATATTTCATGTGATGAATGATTTATTTAGTTTTCTGCTTGGTTATTTATTTGTCTAATGAAAGATAAAATTTTGCACCAACTTTTAGAGTACTAGGTGGTTAGTAATGTTTAAAAAAAAGGTTTTTGACAGTGATGCTAAGAATGAACCATATGTAAATCCTGTTTTAATTTAATAAAGGCCCGATCACGTGATATTTAATTAGGCGGGGTGTCACATTGATGAAGTATCTTGCCTTGAGTGAGTGATTTTGATGATATATAGGATTAAACGAGTTGAAGGTAATCATAAGGGTCTGTAATACAACTACAATTGTCGATGATGACACGTCGACTCGTTTTGTTTGTGTTGTGTATGACATCCTTTTTTGTTTCATCGAGTTCCCAGGTATCATATGCATGACGAGCACCTTGGACTCGATGTCCTTAAGCGAATGTCCATGAACTAGCATACCCTGGACGGCATTCGGGTCCCTCAACCCTCGCCCTATCCACTAGCCATCAAATATGTCCAGTAAAAACACGCTCGGCCATCCAAGTGTCGACATCGGTCGATTTAAGGGAGCCAAATAGGGGAGTGGATCATCAAAGTCCGCACGTATCGGCGATGAAGCAGTGAGGTCCACATCCTCCTCCTCCACCACCTTCTCCTTCCCTTTCCCCTTACGATTTTCTCCCAACGAACGCTTCATGAATGAGAACATATCTTGGACCGTCGCCTCCAAATAGGACAGCTTCGCGTCATGCGAGTCCACTATTCGAGCTAACTCGATGTCGCTCGTCTCCAATCCGATGATCCTAGATTTGGACACCCGCGAGCTCACCCCCTTGTCCTCCCCTTGCGATCAGCGCCAAGCACTTGGCTGAGTGCGTATGTGGACAAAAATGCCTTATCGGCATCAGACTACAACTCATGCACTTTCTTAAGCTTTGCCTGAAACGAAAAAAGCACATGATTAGTAAAATAAGTAAATAAAAAAATTATAACGTAATTAACAAAAAGTAAACTGTCGGATTACTTATAATCGTGGTCGCGGTGCTTGGGGACACTTCCTTATCCTTCCTATTCTTCGTCCGAATAACCACATAAGTATCGAGCCTATGTGGTCTACCCCAGGGCCACTCCTTGTCCCCTAAAATAAAATAAAGTAAAATTAGTATCGGCCCCCAAAGTAAAATAATGCAGAATGATATATTTTTGTAGTTATAGAAAAATTAAATCTTACCATCATCCTATGCTCCACCTCGGCGTAAGACGTCTGGACGGAGTATTGCACGTCCGTCTTTTTTGCCCGATTTTCCCTCCCCGATTGGCGAGATGCCAATTGTCTCTACCCGATCTCATTGTCAATGAACTTTCTTCATTGAGCCAATAAGATCGGTTCCTTCAGTGGGACGGATTCACGCATTCAGATAACGGACTCTCGAATCTTTCCAAAGTACCGGGTCCATATATTTTTCTTCCACGTCTTGTGTTGCCCCCTCAACTGCTCCAAGACGGAATCGCGTAGCTTTGGATCCAGGTTGAATTTTTTCTGTCCAACAAATACAATGTTAGTTGCGAATAAATATAAATATAAATTTAAATATAAATTTAAATCGAAATCGAAATCGTAATTGAAATTGAAATATTCTTATAAATATAAATATAAATTCATTACCTGGGTGCCACCCCTACACAAGAGTGATCTGAAGCATCTAGCTCATAATATATACACACGCACACTACACAATAGTGAAAAGGATAAAGTGCAAATCAATTAAAAGCACTAAAAATGGATTGATAAAGTACAAATTGGAATATTTATTACAAATTGAAAAATTGTTTCAAATTCGGGTTATATTTCAAATTCAAATTCAAACTTAGATTTATAGTATGTTTCATTTAATTTCGTTTTCCTCCATCTCCTCTAAAGGGTGAGTGGTCCTATCCCATTAAAGACCGCATATTTTTGTAATATACTTAACAGCTCATGCACATTATTATGATTTGAGAAAAATTCGGCAGCATATCCCCGTAGTTCTCCAGTACACGACGTAGATTAGCTAGTGTGAGTGTTATTTCAATTGATCAATTGAAATAACAGTCACACTTGTCAATATAGTATGTACCCAGAGAACATTAGGATACGACTGCAGAACTTCCTCCAAAAGTAACAACTTTAAGCCACTAAGAATATTATTATACAGAAATTATGCAGTCCCAAACTGTCCAAATGGGACAATTCGAGAGATATCATTACAGGGGTAATGACTCTCGAACGGGTCTAAGGGCTATTGAATGCGTACGCATAAGAACTAGAAGTCTAGTATCTATGCACACTATATGTAATTTCATGTATGTTTCATTTAATTATTATACTATATATATATATTGTTCGTTATACAAAGTAATTTTCAAAAAAAGTTAAAAAATCCCACCCCCATATGGACAATAATCCAGTGGGCATGCCACTTTTAAAATTAAATAACCCAACATCGATCCACTATAATCCAATCGCAATGGCAACAACAAATGTGTATCCCGTACTCCTTCTAATTTATCTACTCAATTAATTATTTTCATCAATTAAACTAACAGTTAAAGTATACAATGATTAATTTACTAATTTACAATGAGGGGCAATCCTACTTGCATATGAAAGCGGCACTAATTATTAATTTACAAAAAAAATTAACAACCAATTAATATTAAATCAATAAATTCTTTTACAAGGGGCATTACAATATGAGGGGCAATATCTAATAAACCAACAAAAATTTAATTAAAAAAATACACACACGCACATATACACCCCTTGTGCCCCCCTACCCTTGCCCACCACATGTACACACACACATATATACACACGCACATATATGCACACACGCACATATACACACACACGCACATATACGCACACACGCACATATACACACACAAGCACATATATATACACACACGTACATTTACACACACATATATACACACACGCACATATACATACACATATACATAAATGGAGGAGAAATAGAGAGAAAACATACCAAAGTTGTAGAGAGAGAGAAAGCAACTGCTACAGAGAGGGGGAGAGAGAGAGAAATGAAGGGAACGAAATCGGTGGGAAGAAAAAGAAGGGGGAGGGTTTTTAATGATAGAATTGTTACGGACGTGTCACAGTCAATGACCGCGACAGACTTGCCACGGTCATTGACCGTGACAAGTCTTTGTCATGGACATGTTACTGTCAATGACCGTGACAAGCCTAGCCACTAAAAAGGTGACAATTTACCATTTTGGTGTAGTGGTCTTTGAACATTTGTACCCAAAATGGCGAATTTTATGGCCTTTTTAATGGTCCATCAAACAAGGCGAAGGCAACTCCCTTGTTGGACCAAGGTAGATAAGGTGAATGTATCGTCTTCTTTTCGTTTAGAGGAAAAAAAGTCTTTGCTTTGGAAGAAAAATGTACTTTGTGACTATCCGTGTGATTGAGTGGACATGAAGCTTTAAAGGTACAAGTCTACACATTTATTAATGTGCAATAAAGGTTGTTTTTTTGCGATTATTGTTACCATGTCAAGAACCTCAAGCCTCTCCCATGTCAAAAAATTGTGTTTGTTCTTTGGTTTCGTCATCTATTTTTCATTTTTCTGCAGAGATCCGGTTCAGATTCGATTCCAAGCAAAGATCCGGTTCATTTTTCTAATAGTTAACTATTAGAAAAATGAACCCATATATGATTATACACACACGTGTGTGAAATTGATAACATGTCCCTTTTATGAGTATAATTAGGTATCATTATGTGCCATTAGGACACGCGTTATATTGTGCTTTATTATATATATAGTGAATAATCTACCTTTGATTGTGCTTAAGATGTATTGAATTGATCTAGAGATCAAAGATTGTGATGGAAGATGATCATGGTTAATCTTTTTAAGAAAGTAGTCTATGAAAGAACTTGGGGATCTCCATTCAAGGTTCTCAAAACAAGAAGCGCCATTCTTTGTATGGTTTTGCCTTCAAATAAAAATTTGGGATCTCCTACCTACTCACAAAAATCCATATGTCCATTACATATAAGAACATATCAGAAAGGAAAATGAATCAATATATAATGAAATAAATAAATATTCACATTAATTTTTCTCTCACCTGTAAATCAACAATGGGAGGTACTTCAATCTCCTCCATTTTTGTTGCTAGCGAGAAACAGGCCACAGCTAACAATTGGACTATCCAAGCTTTACCCCTCTATGTGCACATTAACATTGTCACAAACATGAACGGGCACAATTAGCATTTAAACACTTAAATATTAATATGAGATTATTATGCCCTAAAATGCATTTTGTGCACATTGAACCATTTTTGTGCCAAAAAAATGCATTTTGTTGCAAAACAAAAAGCCCATTCAAAAAATTAATATGAGAAATACCTTAGAGGGGCGACAACAGCCTTGGAGGGAGTGTGCCCTGATTGGGCCTTTGAGAACACAATCACCTCAAGTGCTTGGAAATCCCATCACCCCCATCAGATCTTGCCAAGAAAACACAATCACCTCCTATATCACCCACCTCAAGACTGAAAATGTTAGCTGCACATGGCTTTCTCTTTCCTAAACTGGACTATTGAAAAGTTATCTCCACATTCCAAAAATCAGTATATATTAAATTTAATTCCACCTCAGTATATATATATATATATATATATATATATATATATATATATATATATATATATATATATATATATATATATATATATATATATATATATATATATAAATCAGTATATATGATTTTATATTTATATATCAGTATATATGATATAAATCAGTATATATATAATATAAATCAGTATATATGATTTTATATTTATATATCAGTATATATGATATAAATCAGTATATAAATCAGTATATATATAATATAAATCAGTATATAAATCAGTATATATATAATATAAATCAGTGTATATATATATATATATATATATATATATATATATATATATATATATATATATATATATATATATATATATATATATATATAATACTTATAAAGGAAAGAAATTACGACACCAGATAAAATACCTCAAACCGAGAAAACACGAGGTCGCCGGAAGGAACACCACGACACCGGAATATCAAAAACCCGGAACCAGGGGAGCGACGGCAGGGATAAACCCAAGGGGGGATGCGACGCAGCAGGGGAGAGAGGGGGAGGCGACGCAGCAGGGGAGAGAGGGGGAGGCGACGCAGCAGGGGATAGAGGGGGAGAGCGGGGGAGAGCGGATGGGAGGGGTTGGGTTTTTGGTGGAGGGAGAGGGGAGAACGGGGGAGAAGACGAAGAAGGAGAGAGAAGAGGGAAATTAAAAGGTCCCAAAATTTTGAGGTATTTTATATCCTAGTAAAGTGTACTCAATTTTGGCACACTTTAAAACAGTGCCAAATTTTGGCACTGTTTTAAAGTGTGCCAAATTTCTATTAAACCGTGCCAAAATCTGGCACAGTTTTAAACCGTGCCAGATTTTTAATATCAGGGTGTGCCAAAATGCTGTTTTTGGTGTAGTGGTTTCCTCTTGATTTTGATAAAACTTTATGTGGGTAAAAAAAAAACATTGCACAGACAGCTTGAGATAGTTGTTAACTGATTACACAGGGAACTCATTATTTTTTTTCCTTTTTTTTACATTGGATATACTACTTTTGTTTTTAACTTTTCTTCAGATCTATTGTGATAAAAAAAAATTAATCTTTTTAATGACATTATAAAAGAGTATTTTAATTTTTTTAATCTTTTGACTTTTTAATTTTTTTTGATAATTTGTAAAAGAGTATTTTATATTGGCAATAAAGGTTCAATGGATGTTAAAATTAATTATACAAACACTGTTGTTTAAAACAACTATTTTACTGATATTGTCAAAAAAGTGTCAATATACACAGTTAATAAAATGGGTTGTCTCTTATGAAGGTGTAGTTTAAATTATATTGTGGAACATCATCATCACTACACAATATAAAGCAATTAAGTAAAGCATTTAACATCAATTATAAACAATCCTTAGCAACATTAATTTTCATCCCTCCTCTGAAGAGGCAATCATTCAAGTTCCTTTCTTTGCCTTCAAATTTGTTTACGGTGAAACAAAAAATATATTTTTTAAAGTTATAGAAACAATTGTTATTTTTATCCAATACAAACTCTAACTCTTTTAAAATATGACAAAGCATGATTGTTTTCTTATATAATACGAACACGATTAAATTAAAAAAACAAAACAACACATTTTTTTTATATTTTAATTGAGTAATGTTCGTGTTATATAAAACAAAAAAATTATGTCGTGTTTGAATTGATTAGTGTTTCTGGTTAGGTAAAAAAAATACAATTAATTGAGTCGTGTTCTTGTTATATAAAAAATTGTTCGTATTAGATGCAAAAAAAATCAAGTCAAGTCGATCTCGATATATTAGTCTCGGGGTCTTGTTAAGTTAACTAAAAATATTTTGCTTTTAGTTGCATTTTAATTGGTTTGTGCTCATGTTAGGTAAAAAAATACGATTTATTGTCATTTCACGTTTTATATGGTTAGTGATCATTAAAATATTCATATGGTGTCATGTTTTACTTGGTTACTGTAACATATAAAAATACAATTTTGTGTCGTGATGTGTTTTAACAAATAGTTTTAGCGCGTATATATATATATATAGGGAGAGATTCACAAGTGAAGCTAAAAGATGAACTTTTTAATGAACCTTAACAAAATAACACCAAACAATTCATTACTTTTAATTTTTATGTTGTAATTGGTCCGCGCCAGCGGCAATGAACACGCGTGTCGATCGATCCCCAACTACCTCATCCCCCCACCGACCATGGCAGCCTCTCTCTTTCTTATACGCACTCTCTCTCTTTTTTCTGGGCACTGCCAAGTGACATATGTTCAGTCCGCACTGTTAAAATACGGGATAGTTCGTACAAGAATAGTACTGTATATATATAATAAAATGCGAGATAATATATATATATATATATAGAGAGAGAGAGAGAGGCAGGCTCCTGTGCACACTAAGTTTGCACACTAACTTTGCACATTACCTTTTAAAAGTGTGCAAACTTAGTGCTGGCGCACACCAATTTTTTTATGTGATATTTTAACATTTCAACGGACTCACATAAAAAAAATTAGCTCAAAAAAACAATTTTTGCTATTTTTAAAAAATCGGTCAAACTTTCGCAGTTTTTAAAGGGCTTAAAAACTGCGAAAGTTTGACCGATTTTTTAAAAATAGCAAAAAAAGTTTTTTTCAGCTGATTTTTTTTATATGGGTTCCTTGAAATGTTTAAATATCACACAAAAAAAATCAACTCAAAAATATTTTTTTTACCACTTTTAAAAGGTAATGTGCAAAGTTAGTGTGCAAACTTAGTGTGCACAGGACCCTGCCTCTATATATATATATACATGCCGGCTCAAATGCGGACGCAACTTGCGGATTTAACTTGCGGACGGATTTATCTGTACTTTTTAAAAATAGTAAAAAAAGTTTTTTTGACTTAATTTTTTTCTGTGGTATTTAAACATTCCAAGGGACCTCTATAAAAAAAATAAGCTCAAAATGAATTGTTTTGCTATTTTAAAAAATCGGTCAAATATAAGTCAGTTTTTAAAGCTCTTTAAAACTGACATATGTTTGACCGATTTTTTAAAAATAGTAAAACATTTCATGTTGATCTGATTTTGTTTACATGGGTCCCTTGAAATGTTTAAATACCATAGGAAAAAAATCAAGTTGAACTTTGATTATTTGCTATTTTTAAAAAATACACAAAAATCCGTCCGCAAGTTAAATTCGCAAGTTGTGTCCGCATTAGAGCCTGACTGTATATATATATATATATATTAAAAATATATGCGCTAAAACTATGTACTAAAACACACCACGATACAAAATTGTATTTTTATATGTTACAGCAACCAAGTAAAAGATAACACAATATGAATTTTTTAATGAACACGAACCATATAAAACGCGACATGACAATAAATCATATTTTTTACCTAACATGAGCACAAACCAATTAAAATGTAACTAAAAACAATTCAAACACGAGCACGACTCAATTAATTGTATTTTTTATCTAACCGAAACACTAATCAATTCAAGCACGACACATTTTTTTTGTTTTGCATAACACGAACATGATTAAATTAAAATACGAAAAAAATATGTCGTTTAGTTTTTTAATTTGGTCATGTTCATATTATGTAAGAAACCAATCATGCTTTATCATATTTTAAAAGGGTTGAGTTTGTATTGGATAAAAATAACAATGGTTTTTATAACTGTAAAAAATATATTTTTTAGTTCACGGCAGACAATCACGATCTCTTTTACTTGGATTGTATTCGTGTTAGGTTAAAAAAAAATCGTGTTCGTTTAAAAAAAAAAAAGATTTCATGCCATGTCATTTTTATTTGAGTTGTGTTTTTGTAAGATAAAAAATAAGATTTCGTATAATATTGTGTTGTGTCGTATTTTAACTGGACCGTGTTCGTATTTAGTAAAAAAAAATAAGCAAGCACTAAAGTATAAATTAATTAATGATTAAGATGTTAATAATTGTTATTTAAAGTAAAAAAACAAAAAAAATCTTTGTTCTCTTGAAATGGTGCTGAAGTGTGGAAGAAAAGGTAGAAGTGAAATGGGGTTAGTATGATATAAGGATAAAGGATAAAGGGGATAATATTGTCCATTCACAAAATTTTGAAGTGTTTCCAGAATATTTGGAGCGTTTTTGGCTGTACCTCGAGTAAAGCCTTCAACATCAATTATAACTTACTATATCCCAATTATTCAAAATCGAACCTATCCACATTAGAAAATATGCCAAAAAAATATCTTTTTAAAAAAAACAATTTAACAAAATTTCCGAAGCTGATGAGTTATTTAATTTTATAATATTAAAATTTATTTTTTTAATCTTTTGGCTTTTTAATTTTTTTTGATAATTTGTTCAGTGACATTATAAAAGAGTATTTTATATTGGCAATAAAAGTACAATGGATGTTAGAATTAATTATACAAACACTATTGTTTAAAACAACTATTTTAGTGATGTTGTCAAAAAGTGTCAATATACATAGTTAACAAAACGGGTTGTCTCTTATGAAGGTGTAGTTTAAATTATGTTGTGAAACATCATCATCACTACATAATGTAAAGCAATTGACATTAGAAAATATGCCAAAAAAATATCTTTTTAAAAAAAACAGTTTAACAAAATTTCTGAAGCTAATGATTTATTAAATTTTATAATATAAAAAATTGTTATTATTATTATTATTTTTGGTTATGGGTCTTTGCTTCTCATGGGTCTTTTATGTGATATTAGGAGAAGAATGTATGTTTGATTGGGAGGAATGAAAGATAACACCCTCTCTTCGTTTGGAGTTGTTGAAAACTGCAGATTTTTATTTATAAAAATAGTTTTTTAATTGAAAAATGATACTTTATAATAAAAAATTATTTTAAAATAGTTATAAAAACCCTAATTTATAATAAAAGCCATGAGTTATAAAGAAAATGTTTTATTAAAAAGTAACTTTTATATTCATGAAAAACGGCTTCTATTTAAAAAAAATTATATACGTAATCTTTTTGTCTAATTAACCTCAACACAACTCAAATGAAACGTAATATGACTTGAAGTTATTTTTTTTTTGCGAAACACAAAACCGGCTTGATATTTCGTTTTCCTATAAGTTATAAAAAAAAATTGTTTTTCCTGTATGTTATAAATAAAATTTGTTCATTGCTTGGGAATTTTTTTTTCTCATTTATTGACAGGTTCTTTTTTTTGTTAGTTTTACTTGGAGATGTTGCTTATGGTGGTGGTGTAAAAGACGAGGTGACATGCAGACTGTGGTGTATTTGTTCATTCCTTGGGGATTTATTTTTTTGTTCTCATTTATTGATGGGTTCTTTTTTTTTGTTAGTTTTACTTGGAGATGTTGCTTATGGTAGTGGTGTAAAAGACGTGGTGACGTGCAGATTGTGGTGATCGTGAAACATGATTTTTTTTTGTTAATCGGGGCACAACAATGTTGTTGTATAAAAAATCATGCACGTTTAATTGTTTTTATTTTGTTCGTGTTGTGAGATATATTGTTTTTGGTCTTCTCTAAGTAAGGGGTGACGTTGAAAGGAAACCTTAGTATTTTTGTGTGGGAAAATTATAATCAATTTACCAATGTCTTCTGTAAGATATTATGAGATATGGCCCTATATCATAGGCTTTTCTAATGAACTGATGTAACTTTATAGTGTTGTATTGTCATTGCAAAAAAAAAAATCAATTGACCTCTTTGTTTTTTGTGGTGAGAATGATTATTATATATATTATTAGTTTTTGTTATGTAGAACCTAAAGAATGGTTGGTTTTACGATTTTCAGTAAACACATGATACTATGTGTTGGGTGTTAAAAAATTAAAGGGTCCCTTTTTTCTCTTTATTATTGTTGGATTAACCGTGGACGTGGTACAGTGTTTTTTCGTGTGTTTTAGATGATACGATCAAAATCCAAAAAAAAAATTATACAAATTATTTAACACAGATTTGATGTGGAATATAAAAAATTAAAATATAAGGCTCATTCAATCATTTTATCATAATGATGTGCTTTAAAAAATTAGAAATTTAGACATCCCTTTGCCAGACAATTTGTAATTTTGATTGGAACTGTGGAAAATGACCAAGTAAAATTGGCCAAAATATACCACCCCTCAAGATCACATTTTTCGGTTCATAATATTTAAGCAATAGGAAGTTAAAGACTATTGACAAGTGTTTACCATAATTATAATTAGTATTTTGATCAATTAGGTTAGAAGTAAAAAACTTAGTAGGAAAAAAATCAATAAAATTAGAAATTAGTATACTATGTATAAATAGATACATGTTGTAATAAAATTTAAAATTTAATAAATTTTTTCACATTTGTGTCGTAATAAAACTCGACTTAAATTGTTCACATATTTCAATAGTCCTTTAAACAAGGGAGATAATGACCATTTTTGTAAATTGGGGAATGAAAGTTTTGCCACTTTACAATTGTGTACTTTGAATATTTTAGCCGTATTACAATTACGTACTTTAAAAAGTTTCACCGTGCCTTCAGGCATGGGCATTCCGCTAGTGTTATATATACACACACACACACACACACACATATATATATATATATATATAATATAAATATACATATTTGCTAATTTTGTCAAATTTAAAATTACTGTATTTAAAAACAAGCATACCAAACGCGCACCAATAATTATAAACGCACAAACAAAATTTTAAAACTGTAATTAAAAACAATGTTTAAATCGAGTTTTCTGAATATAAAATCAAACGGCCCTTAGTGTTTAAAATTTGTGTGAGAGACCTAAAAAGACTTCCCCCTATATTTTTTAGGGGCAATTAGATACCAACCCCTGATATATAATAAATATAGATATAGATCCTTGTTATCTCTAAATAAATATATCGATCCCTCCAACTAATAAACAGAACCATCCTATCTCCCTCGTCTCAATCTCCTACATTCTTGCTCTCCCTCATCTTACCAAATACTATTATACACATAATACAAATTCTGAAACTAATGGAAAGAAAATAATACCATAACATTAATACGTACCGGCTTATATGTCTACATGGATACCCACAATTACAAAGGTAGTTACTGTTGGAACCGAACAGATACCCTATATCTGTACCAAAAGAAAAGATACCCTTTGTCATTCAACAACTCATTCATTCACGTGGGGATTGGGGTTTTCAATTGGACGTCCATGTGATGATTCCTAAGGCTAAATCTTTGTCTATTATCTATATTATTGGTTTGTTTAATCGTTTGATAGAGTATAAGAGAATGCGGCAAAAATTTTACAAATTCTTAGTTAAGGGCCGATATGTGAAACAATGTTTTATAGGGGTTTAATTATATAGAAACTTTTAACTAGGGGTCTATATATAATTATCTATATTTTTTACCACGTATATAAAATCATGTAACCTGCGCATCGCGGAAATTTACAACCAGTAGCATTATAAAATGGAGATTTCCCTCTATTCAATTAGGAATGTTCAACCTCAATCCATCAAATTGATTCCGATTCCACTTCCACTTTTGCCAACATATTCATTCTTTGAATTCCTAACGCCCAGTTTGGTTGCGCAAATTGTTTGATTATGTAAATTGGTTCATTGTGAATTAGTGAATTTGAAATGAGTTAAATCCAATTTTACACGATGTTTGGTAATTTGAAATTGATGTTAAAGTTCTATAAAAAAAAGGTAAAAACATATATAGAGAGAGAGAGTGGGGCAGGGAAAATAGAGAGGGGGAGAGGGAGAGGAGACATGCACTTTTATGTGATTCCTATTTCAAATGGATTCATTTCACATTTTTTGTGAAATGATTCAATTTCAGATTTTGCACATGAGCTAAAATGGGGCAATTAATGAATCATTTCATTAATGAAACCAAACACAATTAATGAGTCAATTTGTAAATGGATCAATTTATTAATGATTCAATTTACAATTTTGGGACAACCAAACGGAGCCTAACAATCTTAGAAAATTCAAAACCAACCCAAAATGAGACAAATTACAAAATACGCAACTTAAAGTATTAATCATCACAGCAACAACCCATCATAAGAGATGTATAACAAATGAATAATGCTAGAAAGAACTAATTTTTGTATCCTTTTTTCAAAGGGGTAATTATATCTAGGTCCCATTTATCGGGTCAACAAGCTTATAAGTCCTATTGACTTTTTAATAATCCCATAGGTCCTATTCCAACTTTTTAGGAAATTTTTTCACAATTTTACCCTTTTAAAACCAACCATCCGTAACTTCCTTGAGAAAGTTACATAAGTGGTTGGACTTTTTTTTTTAATCTTTAAATGATCATAACTTTTGATTCACAAATCCGTTTTTCGCAAAATTACTATTTTTGAAATCTGCTCGACGAGATCTATCAAACAAGATCCATGAAGACTATAAAATTCCAAAGAAATTTTTTTACACAAACAGTAAACTTTACTGTATGCACTAGAATATGAAATAGTTTTATATATGTGACATTTCACAAACAGACAGTAACATTTACTGTGGTAATACTACACAGTATATATATATATATATATATATATATATATATATATATACACATCCGGTGGATCCAAACCCTCTTTTTTCAAAAATACCTTATATTTAAAGGTTCGCGCTAACGGCATCCAATCCTTACCACCATTGCTGGCGCTTCAACGACCTTCGTCAGAGCTCCGATTTGGGGTGGGTAAGGGTGGTATGTGCTGCCGCTGGCGCGGACCTTTGAAAATAAGAGACTTTTGAATAAATGGGCTTTGGATCCACTGGAGTATCATGGGTGCCGCTGGCGCGGACCTTTGAAAATAAGATTGGATAAATGGGATCGGGATCATTTGGAGCGTCAATTTGGGGTAAATAGGGGTGGCACAAAACTTTAAAAATAGGAGCATATTGGATATATATATATAATTTGTAAAAATGTCATAGATATTAAACTTTATTGTATACACCAGAAAATGAAATAGTTTTATATCTGTGACATTTTCACAAACAATAACATTTACTGTGATAATATATTTATGAAATAGTTTTATATATATAACATTTTCACAAACAATAACATTTACAGAGTTAATATTACATATATATATATATATATATATATATATATATATATATATATATATATATATATATATATAGAGAGAGAGAGAGAGAGAGAGAGAGAGAGAGACACGGTAGATCCAAACCACTATTTTTTTTTCAAAATTACCATATTTTTAAATGTTTACGCTAGCGACATTCAATCCCCACTACTACCCACCCCCATTGTCGGAGCTTCAACGACTTTCATGAGAGCTATGATTTGGGTTGGTAGTAGTGGCATAGGGTGCCGCTGGTGCGGACCTCTGAAATTAAGAGAATATTAGATAAATGGGGTTTGGATCCACCGAAGCTCCGATTTGAGGTGAGTAGGGATGGCATTGAATTAGGTTTATATCTATAACATTTTCACAAGCATTAACATTTACTGTGTTCATATAACACAGTATATATATATATATATTCAAACCTCTTTTTTCTGATATTATCTTATTTTTAACGTTCCGCGCCAGCGGCATCCAATCCCCATCCCCTTTATCGGAGCTACAATAACCTTCATCAGAGCTCTGATTTGAGGTGGCATGGGATGCCGATGTAACATTTTCACAAATAGTAACATTTATTATTTGTGAAAATATTACAGATATAAATCTAATTCAATGCTACCCCTACCCACCTCAAACTGGAGCGCCGGTGTATCCAAACCCCATTTATCCAATATTCCCTTATTTCCTAAGGTCCGCGCCAGCGGCACTGCATGTCACCCCAAATCAGAACTCTGATGAAGGTTGTTGGAGCTCTGACAATTGGGGTTGGTGGTGGTCAGGATTAGATACCGCTAGCGCAGGCCGTTAAAAATAAGACAATATCAGAAAACAGAGATTTGGATCCACCGTATATATATATATATATATATACAATGTGTTATAACACAGTAAATGTTAACGTTTGTAAAAATGTTATAGATATAAACCTAACCCACTGTCACCCCTACTCACCCCAAATCGGAGCGCCAATGGATCAAAACTCCATTTATCTAATATTCTTTTAATTTCAGAGGTCCGCGCCAACGGCACCCTATGCCACTACTACCCACCTAAATCATAGCTCTGATGACAGTCGTTGAAGCTTCGACAATTGGGGTGGGTAGTGGTGGGAATTGAATGTCGCTAGCGTAAACCTTTAAAAATATGGTAATTTAAAAAAAAAAAAGGTTTGGATCTACCGTGTATATATATATATATATATATATATTAACTCAGCAAATGTTACTGTTTGTGAAAATGTTATATATATTGTGTAATATTAACTCAGTAAATGCTATTGTTTGTGAAAATGTTATATATATAAAACTATTTCATAAATATATTATCACAGTAAATGTTATTATTTGTGAAAATGTCAGAAATATAAAACTATTTCATTTTATGGTGTATACAATAAAGTTTAATATCTATGACATTTTTACAAACTATATATATATATATATATATATCCAATATGCTCCTATTTTTAAAGTTTTGTGTCACCCCTATTCACCCCCAATTGGCGCTCCAGATGATCCCGATCCCATTTATCCAATCTTATTTTCAAAGGTCCGCGCCAGCGGCCCCCCATGATACTTCGATGGATCCAAAATCCATTTATTCAAAAGTCTCTTATTTTCAAAGGTCCGCGCCAGCGGCACCACATGCCACCCTTACCCACCCCAAATCGGAGCTCTGACGAAGGTCGTTGAAGCTCCAATAATGGTGGTAAGGATTGGATACCGCTAGCGCGAACCTTCAAATATAAGGTAATTTTGAAAAAAAAAGGGTTTGGATCCAACGTGTATATATATATATATATATATATATATATATATATATATATATATATATAGAGAGAGAGAGAGAGAGAGAGAGAGAGAGAGAGAGAGAGACTGTGTAGTATTAGCACAGTAAATGTTACTGTCTGTTTGTGAAAATGTCAAATATATAAAACTATTTCATATTCTAGTGCATACAGTAAAGTTTACTGTTTGTGTAAATTTTTTTCTTTGGAATTTTATAGCCTTCATCGATCTTGTTTGATAAATCTCGTCGAGCAGATTTCAAAAATAGTAATTTTGTGAAAAACGGATTTGTGAATCAAAAGTTATGATCATTTGAAGATTAAAAAAAAAAATTCAACCACTTATGTAACTTCCTCAAGGAAGTTACGGATTGTTGGTTTTAAAAGGGTAAAATTGGAAAAAAAGTTCCAAAAAATTAGAAATAGGACTTATATATAAGAGAAAAACATGATGGGACTAGAATGTATATAAGAACGTCTAATAGGATCTAAACGTAAATGCCCATTTTTCAAATCCGATTATGTGCCAAGCATACATTGAGTGATATTTATAATTCATATGGAGACAAACAAAACTCAATGTGTGATTGACACATAATTTGATCTAGAAAAATGGTCCAACAAATAGATCTCCCTAGTATTATATTATTGATGATAAATGGTAAAAATTCAATTCCCACCAACGCGAGTCACCACTTCTAAAATAAGTTGAATAGATTCACTTGTACTAAACGATAAAAACTTTTAATATCAAGGTTTCAAAACTTCTAAACAAATAAGGGTTAAATTCAACAAGATTTTTAAATTTTTAAAAAAATGAAAAGAAAAGAAACCAGAAAGCCTAACTCTGATCCGTTAAAACCAGGTAAGACACATAACATAATAAAATGATAGAATGTGCGTCTATAAAGTCAGAGAATGGGGCCCCACTGACTCTGCCCAACTCCTACTTACGATCAGAAGTAACAAAGATCATTTTTTTATAAAGGAGAATTTAAAGACTCGGGAATAATTCCAAAGTAATGAATATCTGCAAAAACAGTACAAGTAGATATTTCATCGCCATTTTTTTGTGTCAAAACAGTACACCTCGGCATTACATCCAACTCAGCTGGCAATATTCAACAGGTCTTATCAACGGATGTATGTCGGCCCGTTTAGAATTTCCAACCATAATTCATAATCTTTTTTTTTTTGAACAGCATCCATAATTCATAATCAGCTTACTCAATTCATTACACAATCAACAAAGACAAGTTTTTCAAACTAAAATAATAACGATATATTTAAGGGTTATTTGATAAACCCACATTTTTTTGTGCTCACTTCCACTGTCCCCCGTTTTCACTTAGCCTTTGTCCCTAAATGATGACAATTTGTGTTGTGAGACACATGGTAAAACTTTTTCCCGACAATATATGGGATACAAAGTGTCATAAAAAGTAATTTTAAGGCCAAGTACTAAGAAACAAAAACTCCAGATCCCAGACTAGATGAACTCAAATAAATAGGAGCAAAAGTGAAAATTACCCAATATTTAATAGGTGAGCAAAATAGCATCTGAGGCATTCAATCAAGGGGCCTACTTTTTTGATTGCATAACTACCAGAGCTATTTGGCATTGAATATATTCCATATATGCTTCCTCTCACGAAAGGATATATATGCACAGCAAAGCCAGCATCCCCCACCTCCATTTATTATAAATATTGCTTCTGATTCCCCTCACTTTCAGAGATCCATCAGTCCATTAAAGGGAAAAGCTTAAAGTTCAATGAATTAATGACCTTTACACACAAATTTTATTGTGGCGAATCTCAGGAAAGGAAATGGGTATAAAAAAATTACATTTACCAACCCATCAGAACCCAAGTAAACCAACAGAGCCAGCAACCCCAGGAGAGAAAGAAAGAAAGTTAAAGAGAAAAATATGTATATACTTTTATCACCTTTGAACCCACTTAATTTATAGATTTGCAAACCAAGCCATATGGACAAACCAGAGAACTTCAGAAGGGCAGTATGCTAAGCTTCCCGTATAGATGGTAGAGGTTCCTGAAATATAACGAGAACATTTGTTAGTGCCAAACAGTCTCTGGTAAACGTATTAAATCGGAGCAAAGATAAATTACAAGAAACTCCCTTTTACTATAGAGTTCGTTCCAAATACCTAACTGAATGTTGAACTATATTGCCATTAATGAAACTTCCCACAATTGTTAAAAGAGTTTTTTATATACACCTTCAAAGACACACACGTAAAGGGGCATTTGCTTCATTTTCATAGTTTAAGGGGCTATTTGTAAAAGAGGGGGTATTTGCAATTAGAGTGACAAATTAACAGCCTAAAAGAAATGAATTTGTTTACCTGCAAAAATCGAGAGTGCTGTTGCGGTCCCTTTGTTGTTTTAAGGATTGCAAGGGTCTTGGGATCATTTGAAGGCGTCCTCGAAGCCTGGTTTCTAGGATTAACTCCCGTACCAAGATATGAACGCATAGATGAATTTTTCGAGGACATCGAAGGCAAAGTACGCCCAAGCCAAGAATCTGATGGAGATTTTGGTAAAGGCGGGGGAGCAGGAAGTTCTATGCCCCCTCGGTGAAAATTTTCTAAATTTTCCGCTTTTGGAGGCTGACGAGCTTCAAAATCCTGATTATTATTGCCAGGGAATTTTGACTTAAAATTCTGGTAAGAATCTTGATCGGGTCCATGATGACCCTTCACTCTGTCCACTCTCACTCCCTGACTCGATTTCTGAAGATTAGGCTGCAATTCTACTTCTTCATCAGCAATGCTCAAATTCTCAATATCTTTAAACTCCTCCATCTCATTACTTCTTGCAAGAACCTTACAGTCATTTTCCCTGGATAGCCCCTTCGTGTCCGGAGATAGTGAATTTCGTTTTGGAGATTCCACCTTGTGCACAATATCAATATACAGAGTTTTCTCAATCATGGGACTCCCTGAGTCCACTTCCCCATCTTTACTCCCATCAGCCAATAATTCCTTAAAACTGCGAGGGCCTTCTGTATGTGAAATGAAGCCATTAACTCCAGCACTCTTCGCGTCTCTATGAATGCTGGTAAATCCTTTTTGTTCAGAGAAAAGCGATTGCGATAAGTCGCTACGATTTTCTGACATTTCACTGCCCTGCAGACGCCTATACAGGCCTGATCCTTCTAGGTTATTCGAATTACTCTGCAAAGTAATTTGGTTGGACTCCCTTACGGAATGTTTCTGAAACGGAGAAACCCTGGCGTGCTTTACACATAAAAAGTTTCAACTAATCAATAAAAACTTGTGAACAGAAATGGAGGGCAGAGAGGTAAAAAAACACTGAACTAAACACAGCCTGCAAGAAACTTCCCTCGACTATATTAATGCAAAGAAGCCATGAAGTATGCATTTTGCTAGAAATGATACCTTTTGGATTCTCTTTAGTGACAATCAAGGGTTTCTGCAACAGATGCATACTTCAAATTTTTTTTTTTTTTTTTGCATTGATGATAATTCAGAGGAGTTTCTTGAAAAGACTATATAGTTTAGTTGTTTTTCACACTAAACCAAAAAGGAATGTTGAATAGGAGAATTAAAAGTAAATACCTCATTGTCCATTTCACTGCAGGAACCACCAGATGAAGAGCTAGTCTGAGTCGTAGCAGGAGACATCGGTACTCGGGTCCTCACACTCATCCCCGGTACTGGATTTAAAAGGCATAATGAATTTTTCAAGCAAAACCGAGGCAGAAACCCACAAATTTTGGCTGATAATCTTTCGTTTTCATCATACTCGTCGTCACTTTCTTCTTCCACATTCTCTTGGGCATAATGCGATACAATGTTAGAGTATCGGAGTGGAGGCTGCTTATCACCATCTACTACTTTCTTCTTCATCTCTCTTGGTTGATCCCAAACCACAGGTTGCTTCCTGGGAGCGTATTGAGGTGTTTCGGAAGGTGTTTCGGAAGCCATTGCCTTAGCTGCTGGTAGAAACCGACCCATCATGAAATCCCGAGTTTGTGGGTCTGTCGAAAAGGTTCCAAATGGTTTCACATCTGGACCGTCCAATCCGCTTATACCACTTACACTACAGTTCAAAAAGAACGATTCGGTCCGTGAAAGTGAATCCAATGCATCTTGATACTCTTCATCACCATCCCTCGAACCAGATTTCTCTTCCTTTATTGTAGCTTTAGAGTTCTCAATTTTAGTTGAATTTTTATACAAAGACGGAACACTCTGATAACCCTTATGGACTTTTTCTGGGTGCTTAGTGACACTTGGAACTTCAGAATCTTGTATTTTAGCTTTTGAAATAAGCCCAGGAGGAAGCTTTGGGGCAATGGGAGGTCGTTCGATAGGAGGAGTTCTTGGTTTGCTTTCACCCTTGGGTCTTCCGGGACTCTGTTCCCATTGAAAAGGAACAGTTCCTGGGTTACCCACTGGTCCTGATTTTAATTCTGATTTGTAAGAAGGAAGGCGGGGTATTTTGGGGACAAATTTATTTGTTTTCCTTTTGTCATCCTTTTCGGAGTCCGCTGTTGATGAGCAGCGCTTAACTGACAGAAGAGGTTGATTAAAATTTAATTGCTTGTTTTCCATCATATTCTTCAGCAACATGAAACCACTCTGTTTATGCAAACATAGCCATCAGATTGTGGCAAGCCCTCTACTTAAACATGATTCAGAAACAGTGAAGTAATTTAAGAAGATGTGAAATACAAAATACTTAGTTTCTGTTTTAGGGCTTGTTTACTGATAGTGTACTCTTCTATTATCAAGTTGGACTATATGCAAAAAACAACCAAGGAGACGAAGCCAGCACTTCTCCAAGAGTAGGAAATAAATGAGCAACACATGTCAAGTTCATAGGGTGCGTTTGTGCTCCATGGAATTGGAATATTTTCAGTTCAAAATTTTCAAAATTGTAACTGAAAATTTTCCAATTCCATTTCTTGGAATTGGAGTTCCCAAACATACCCTTAGGGTGTGTTTGATTGATATGGAAAAATTTCACAGAAAATAGTTGTTTCAACTCATGTTTTGCCTTTGTAGTAACTTGATTGTTAATAATTCATGTAAGAACAACACTCATCCACATAACAAGTACTCCTTCTCAAATCTTATTTTTATTTTTAGTGGAAAGTATTTCTTATCCACCCACCAAAGAATTGATTTCCATGGAAAATAGAAAAAGTAAGACAAAAAAACTCATATGTTTTTTCACGCATTTTCCAACTTCTCATCCAAATGAACTAATTTCCACGCATTTTCTATGTTTGCATTCAAACACACCCTTAGTAATAGTGTTTTCAATTCAATTAAGGGTCCTGAAGATTCTTGGCAAATATCGTAGATAAATCACCTTTGAACCCTCCCGATCATGTTATTATGGAAAACTTTATTCACTGTTCTAGAGTTATATTTTTTATCGTTACTGTAGCGCTTCATAGTATTTGAGCAAAATAGATTTATATCCAGATAATGTTTTGATCCTCGTCTTATATATCTTTATCGGGACGTTTGGCTTTTGGGCCCCCAAGTTAGAACAAAATTGACTTGAGTCCCAAAGTGTGCACTTATTAGACTACCCTCCAATTCTTTACAATTCCATCCATTATTGCAAATCATAAGCTTTCTAGCGATCATCAAAATATCCCAATCAGTAAATTATATATAAGCAGTTGGGCTAAGTTTGTGGGATGAAACACCCTAAATTATAGGTGCGGGCCAAAGTCCAATGAATGAACTTTTAGGACTAAAGTTAATCCTAGCCTAAATTTTGTGCAGCGAAACCCAAATGTCTATTTCTCAATTACAATTCCATGCTATGGAATTGGAATTGGAAAAAAAAATCAATTCCAATTCCAATTCCAAACCATGGAATTTGGTTCCCAAACACACCCTTACTCCACTTATCCGATAAGTGAATTTCAGAAGTCAAGGGATTAATATCTATTAATACTATACTTTATTATTTGATTTCCATACTTACTTCTTCCTTGAACCCAATATCTAATAACACATTCCATTTAGGGCCCGTTTGGCCGCCCAATTTCAAGGCTTGGAATTGGAATTGAAATTGGCGCCGATTTCAATTCCATGGAATTAAAATTGCCCTTCCAATTCCATTTTCATGGCTTGAAATTGGGTTGCCAAACAGACCCTTAGTTAATTTTTATTTAATCCCAACCCCATGCACCCAAAAAAAAAAACATAAAAGAAAGTTTTTTTTTTTCTTTTTCAATGTTCTGCAAATTTTAAATTTAGAAAAAAACTCAAAATCCAAAATGAATTTGCATTCTTGGGTCTCCAACAATATGACTTAATACCCATTTAGAAAATAAAAATAAAAGTTTGAAGCGTTTGTAAGGTATTATGATGGGGCTACCAATCCATCTTTACCCCCAAGATTCAACTCCAATCCTTATTTTTATTAAACTAAAATAACCCAAATTTCAAGAAAATCAGCAACATGCAATTTCAATATCTATATCTACATACATATATATATATATATACATATATATATATATATATATAGATTTAGACAGAGGGTACCTTCTAAGAGATGGGCGATCTTGAAATGAACCGATGCTGGGTTGGATGATTAAACATAGCAGAGCTGTAATACACAAACAACTTTTAGTGAGAGAAATAGAGAGGCTTCTAGAGAGAGAGAGTGAAGAATAATCCAGTTTGTACGTTTGTGCTGTGAATTTCTTGTGAGTTGAGTTTGAGGTTACCTTGTGTGAATGGGAACCCCAGTATTTAGCAAATTTAAAATTTTGAAATTTATTATGGGAATCAGTACGTTCCTTTGTTTAGTGATATTTTGACTAGTTTTTTGGTCACTTGTTTTGGATCATGTGATCACATTTATTTCACATTTATTTATAAAGGGGTCCCTTAGTTGTAGTCATACGTATACATCATCACCCATTCGACTGTGAAATCTTTAAACAAAAGGGGGTTTCTCCTCGTGTTGCCCCTCAACTTGCCTATTCAATTATTGTTATATTATGTAGTGTTTGTACTTTTAATAAAAAAATTAATTATCAGCTATTTTGCCTTTGTGATCTTTTTGCCCATCATTATATACTTTTTTTTGCTAGTTGGAACATGATTTGTTTATGTTCCTCTTTTTTATTTGGTAAAAAATGTAAAAGTTTAGTTATTCATCTTTAGTGTGAAATCAACTTAGTAAAGACTCGTGTTTTTAAATCGAATGTTTTTACCTCTTTATCAAAGAGACTTTAGCAATCGATTTTGGGAAGCATGTTAATCAGCAAATCACTTTGTCCAACTAAATAAGCGTGATATATATATCGTATCCCCTGATTTCAGGGATGAATTTCTACACAACTGAGAGAGGAAATCGCCCCTTTAAATTTTCCAAAAAAATTATTAAGAAAAATGTTCAGCATTGCTAAGTATAAAAATAAAAAGTTAAAGGTGAATATATAAAGGTTTTCAAAATAATAGAGCTAAAATTAATAAGTTTGTTTCAATTATATTGACCTAAACAATTTTTTTTTCTTTTCACTTTTCAAGTCGATTTCCCCTTATCTCTTCTCTCGTGTTTCTAATTTCCTCTCTAGTTCACATCACATCACCACCCGGACTTCCTACCTTCTCCGACTCTTGACGGCACCGGTATCATTTCTCTCTTCCAATATAAAGACCTCTATCATCGTTGACGAAATTCGCCTCTTTGGTTCGTTTTTTCTCTCATATTTTTCTATTCGGTTTGTAGCTTGTATGATTAAGTTTTGTTTTCAATGTTTGAATGATTGAATTATTTATAGTTATCACATATTGTAGCATGAATGCTTCATTTTTTAAATAGTAGTTAAGAATTTTTTAGGGGATATTCTACCCATTATCGATTGAATTCTCGATCGAGGTTTGAGAGTGGATGAATTGTCAGGTTATGAATTATGGATAGACAAATGTTTTATGAGGGGACCCTTCGAAAGGAGACATGTGTCCAAGAAAGTTTGTGGGTATTGTCCCAAACCTATTCAAGTCCAAACAAAGAGGAATCGGTATTTGCAATCCCCCACTACACTATATCCATACAGATAGCAATAGAGGAACACTTCCCCAACTTCCTAATGATGAGGACAATCTGCCATATGCCATAGGCTGTGTAACGCCCCGACTCGAATTTATGGATTACCTGTGATCAACTCGGTCCGACCCAAATATTAGGTGTGAAGTGCAATGAAACAACCTATAGAATGTTGCTAGTCCAGTTTTATTTTTATTAACATTTCACTTATTTAACATGCAATTCCAATTTCATATTAAACTACGTGAAGGACTCATAGGGCACCCCGGAGTCCAAGCATGCAGATCTATTAACGTAAAATAAAGAAAGTACTTAGCTCTATAACACTCTCAAAATACGAAACCGCTCTCAGCTTGTCGTAATAAAGCGAGGGTGTGAGCCGATCCTCAGTGGAAAATATACAAATGCAACATAGAATCGAATGGCAGAAAGGAGAATCGACACTTTATTTCTATGTGCATATACGACTATATATATATATATATATATATATATATATATATATATATATATATATATATATATATATATATATATACCCATACTTAATGCATGAAACTCTAACTATCAACCTCTACCGTTGACTATTTGCATCTCGTGCCACTTGCCCAATGGGAACCATCTCACTCTATCGACACCTTAAATGATCATATGCCATTAATATTCGACACAAGCACCTCACACTAATAATCATGGTGTCACCACTATAGGCTTTCATGGACACTCATAAATTACTACAATTCTAATCAAAAGTGCGGAAGCAATTAATAACTATCAACTTTATCGCGTGCCACTTGGCATTAACTCACTTATTGTGCTAACCTCTTTGACCTTACCGTTGAGGACACGAACTAAACCATCATCAAACTAGCATGACCGGCCTAAACTAACACCGTTAAGGAGTCTCGACACGTTATGCCTATGTGCATATACAACTACATGTATATATATATATATATATATATATATATATATATATATATATATATATATATATATATATATATATATATATATATATATATATATATATATATATATACCCATACTTAAAACCTTATTTATCGAGATTAATTTTACCTTAATCTTATAAAGGTTTCCTTTTACTCATTTTAGCATTTCTCACTTTATTTAATACACCCAGTTCAACACTTGAAACCACTGCGTTTGATTTATCCGAACACATTCCTTTATCGAAATCACCCCCTTTTACTTTATCCAACACATTTTAGTATTTTCGTTGAAACTCACCCTTTCAACACAGATGAACACCGTGTTAGAAAATACTTATTTAATTTTTGAGAACTTTTTCAATACATTTTTGTGTTAATTATGGGTTTAACTGCTTAGGTTGCTTAATCACTCGTTCACCCACTTACTTGATCTTTTTCTTTACTTTATGGACATCAATTAATTACGCATTTACTGTCCATTTTAATATTTATCGGAATATATATTAATTCAATCATGTTGGGTTGTATTAACACATTTCACCACACAACCCATTTCGTGACATGTTCCTTATTTCTTTTGTCTTTTCTCAAAATCTTCATATATCGCATACTTTAACGAGCTCCACGGCGCTGGTTATGCGCACCATATGCTCTGGCCAGTGATTTTGGGCTTTTCACCCTACGTCTTCGGGCCCTTCTTGCTTATACCGGTATCATTCGAGTTCCTTTTAATGTGTTTTTAACATTTTACAAATGTCCACGTTACCTCACTTTTTTCTTTTACCCAATCGAAGCCAAAAATCGGGGTTACACCCCAACTTGTGTTAAACTTTGAAATTTTATCACTTCATGTCCTTTACACTTTAAGCTTGATTTTAGTCCAAAAAATATATTCATTTAGGACCTTTTTTATAACACCTTTTTTAAAAAAATTATTTAATAAAAATGTTCAACTTTAAGTACAATTATCATTTTACCCATTTCTTTCCAAAATACCATTTACTCCATTTTCACAAGTGTTAATTTCTTGCCAAACACTATTAAGTTACCCATCCTAACTCCTTAAGTGCTTTAACATCTTAAAACCCTTTTTAACCTTAAAGTAATATTTTTCTTAGTTGGAAACACCTTTACCTCTTTAATTCCTTTCAATTTCACAAGTGTTACTTTTTTACAACACTACTAAGTTAAACACACTAACTTTTTCATATTTACCCATTAACACTTATTCAATACCTTTATTAATATTTTTCCAAACCACACATTTCTTTACTTTCTTTATTCAAGAAATCCATTTACACTTAAGACTACTTTTATAAGAACATACCACTTCTTTAATTTTACATATAGTCTTACACTTTATCCTTATCACATTTTATAATAAAAATTTTTATGTCATTGTTTATAGCATAGTGTTAGGCTAGTTTGGCATATGCCGTTATAAATTATCACGAAAAATGAGAAGACGAACCGAACTCAAGTATCTCCAAGTTTAAAGACTTCCTGACATCCCGAAAGCTGTAAAACGAATTTAGAGTTTAAATTAATTCATGGAATTATATTTGGAATGATTTATTTTCATAAAAATGACAAACAAGATTTTTCCTTTATGAAATTTCTAAGTCAAGAAGTGAACACTGTTTGACGTTTGCGTCGTTCAAATGACTTTTTTATGCCGTTCAAACGATATAGGCATTTCATTCGAACGAGATGAAAATATCGTTCGAATGATAATACACCTCGTTCGAATGATCCACTGCCTTAAGGTTTCTATAAATACCTGTTCCGTAAATTATTTTTTCAAGAATTTGGCAAAAGACGTTTGTACATTCTAGCATCAAAAGTTCTTCAAGTTTTGTATTTTCTAAACACTATTTTAATTCACAAAAAAAAACCTTGAATATTATTATTATGAATTAGTTTAGAACCCTAGAAAGTTTTGTATCTATTTGCATGCACCTTGTGAAGAGGCACTCTATGGCTAATTTATGATACCTATGGGGATTCATTGCTGACAAAGGCTGAGGTTGGGCTGACGACTGCTTGTCAATTGGGACTATTAGTGGGTGTTCCTGACTGATTTTAGATTTACACGTTCTTGTAGGTTTGTTGCTATTAATCCATTACGGATTTCATTGTGTACCTTGTAAGTTGCAATTTACTGTTCATAGTGAAATAAAGGTTTTTCCCTTTGAGTGTTTTTCCTAAAACATGGCTTCGTCATATTTGCGAGTTTGATTTATGTGTTTTTTCACATAGTTTCAGGATTAGGATAAACAAGATTAAATCAATTTAAATTATCGCTTTCGCATAATTAAAATTGGTGTTGTAATTTTTTGTTGAAATCATTGCATTCTCAAATTGGTATTAGAGTAGGTTGCTCCAAGTTATCGAGTGATCCTGATTTTTATTTTTCCGTCTAATACCTTTTGACTACTCGCGTTCTCAAATTGGTATTAAAGCGGGTTACGCTAATTTATCGTGTTTGATCTTGTTTGCCTGCTTTTGGGGTTATTCTTTTTCATCGCTCCTGTGATTGTGTTTTTGTCTCTCGATGGATTCTTCTTATTTTGATGATTTAAATAATTTGAAATTTAAGTTTGCAATAATATTTGATTTCTTAGAAAAAGAAAATTCTCGTTTCAAATCAGCTATGGATTTTTTGCAAACAGTTTAAAACCAAAGAGATTTTTATTGTGAGAAATTTGTTGCTTTACACTATGACTTTATTGCTTTAAAATTATCCAAAAAGGATAGTGATGACAGAGTCCTATGTTTAGAAAAAGAATTGGAGGACTTTAAAAATTATAGGGTTTGTGTTTGTGCCAATGAGGATAAAAATATTTTAATCGATGAATTTATGACACGTGAAGAGACTCTTAGGGACAAGTGTGCATATTTTAAGGGAGAATGTGATAACCTTCCAAGAATAATTGAAAACTTAGAAAAAGAGTCCCAAAAATTGAAAGATTCAAATTCTTTACTTGAGTCAAAAATTTTGGAGTTAAAAAATAATTTGACAGACTCGAGTAGTGTTGGGAGCAAAGGTAGTGGCTCGTCATGTTCTAATGCTTCCGTCATTAAAGTCAAGACCATTGTTTGTTTTAAAGGGTCAACATAATCAAGGAAGTTAGAAAAGGTCAACCCATAGGGACCATTCCACGTGAATATACATGTTCACACTGTGGTAGAAAAGGTCACCTTAGGCACTTTTATTTTGATCTTCAAAGAGGTCCTAGAAAGTTGAAGTCGAGCATCCCGACGATCGTCGAAACCCCTATTCGTCATTTCAAACCTATTTGGGTTAGAAAATCACTTTTAGCGGCACTAGATGGTAGATTATTTGATTCTTATTTCCTTGCACATGATTCTTCGCTTGCTATATCATATAGATAATTGTGTTCGCATGTTTGTCATACTCTAGTTATGCTTCATGATATATTTTTGCTTTTCTTTTATTGAGTCATAATTGAAAAATAAAAAAATATTTGTGGCTTTATATATGTTTGAAAAATACAAAGAGATTTTTTAAAAAAATATTTTACAAAATTCAAAAAGATTTTCGGTTCTTTATGTATTTTAGTTTTACACATTTGGTGTGGCAAATTAGTGTGTTTAAATCCAATTCACTATGAAATTTTCATGTGGCTAGGACATTTGACTGTGATTTTGGATGCTTAGATTGTTCATAACCACGTTTATGGAGTTATTTCGACATTGATTTGCTTTATGGATTCGACTTTGTACATGCCTCTACACAAACATGTACAAGCTTATTGAATTTTGACTTCATGATGTACATTTGAGTTTGGTGAGATGTTCTCTTATAAATCTTGTCATCTACATGTTTCTTTGACTATGGAGGATTTGTGAATGTAAAAACCGTTGCCCGTGAGGATTTTATTTAATATTGAAAAATGATGAGTGCACGAGAAAGGGCTACGAGAGTATAAAATTAACTCGTTGTAAAAGTCATGATTTGAAAAGAGCATGAAAAAATTTAAAGGCAATAAAAAGAATAATATGCCAAAAAGGGGTCGATTTGTTTAGTTTAATATATTCATTCAAAAGAAAAGAAAAGAAATATTTTGAGGGAGTTTGGATGGAAATATCAATAGGTTTGCACAATGATAATGTATCTTAGTTGAGCTTATTTTGTCATGATGCAATTGATTTGTAGAATCATTAAGATTCTAGGGTTGTGTGCATTATGCATATTTTGTATATTAAGTTCAAATTCAATTGTCACTTGAGGTAAATCTTAGTTTGATAAAGCTTTGCGATCAATTAGAGATTCTTGAACATATTTGAGTGTTTGGGTTATAATTATTTTGTTACTAGTTCACACTCATTCATTCCATTCCACACGTTTGGACACATCGATACTATGCTAGTGTGTATGACTTATGTGTTTGTGTCTTTGTTTGTGATCGTTTATTGTAAGAATTATTTTAAATAATTCTCCATTATGTGGCCCATAATTATATTAATACTAAGAGTCACTTTGGTTAATGAAAAAGTACTCAAAATACCATGAGTCAAAAGGACTCTTGGGCATCT
Source organism: Sambucus nigra (assembly GCA_949130495.1). Lineage (NCBI taxonomy): Eukaryota > Viridiplantae > Streptophyta > Magnoliopsida > Dipsacales > Adoxaceae > Sambucus > Sambucus nigra. The sequence goes on along the minus strand of OX422214.1, from coordinate 211,317,451 downwards.
ACCTTGATGGATGGTTAATATTAAGTGACTGTTAGAGATTTAGGTGTTGTCCCTGCCTATAAATAAGTGACTGAATTCCATCATTCAGACACTCTAGAAAGACAACATAATGAAATTATAGGGAAGGGAGAGAAATATAAATTCTCAAGGAGAACATCTAGTGTTTTGGTCATACTGGGAGATTTAATCGTTGGAATATGTTGAAATTGGAGTATGTTCTTGCCATATATAAAATGAAGCCATGTTCCGAAATCCAGCCTGATCGAACATCATTAAGGTTGACTACTTCATAAATCTTTCTAGTTGTGACCTAATGAAGGTATGTTATTTTAATACCATTTTATGTTCCTCATAATGAATATATGTGATTATCATGAAGATCCAAGATCCTTTTATTGAGAACAATTATATGTGAAAATTTAATTAATAATGTATTCCTTAATTAAATATTATGGTGAATGATTTTACATATGGTATCAGAGCTAAAGTTAAGATCTCGTGATTTTTCTTTATTTATGTGTGCCTATAAGTCTACATTAAATCAATTATATGTGTGCCTAATTTTTTTGACGTTTTCTTCTGTTGCCTATACTCACGAGTCGGAATGAAAGCTTAAACCTTGATCGGAATTTTCTAAAACTCACATGGTCGACTGAAAATGTCGAAATAAACAAAATGTAATACCTCGTAATTTTATGGCTTTTAAAATTAGAGATTTATTAAATTTAATTGAGTTATTAATTTAATATTAATCCGGAATTTTATTTTAAATATTTACTAGCATGATGAGAGTTAGTAATTATTAGAAATTTGTTGAATATTACTAGATGAGTAAAGTATTATATGAAATTGATTTTATTAAAATTGTCACGAGTGAATAAAATGGCAATTATAAAAATTTAAGTCGGGACGCGCATAAGTCGTGTCGGGACTAAATTATTATTATTAAAGTAAATAAATTATAAGATGATCATATGGTCGTTTCGAGTGCGCCAGCGAGTCCGAATGGGTCGAGATAGTTAGGAAAGTGTACCCAGGGGTTTAGTTTGGGTCTCGGGGCGGTTTTAGGCCTAACAGATAACCCGGGGGGCATTTTAGTAATTTTTATTTTTGGGATTTAATTACCTACGAAAATTAGAGAAGTATATTAGGTGTTAGAGGTTGTTTTCTAGAGTTAGAACCTGCATAGTTCGCAGAGGCCGTTGGAGGAGGAAGGTGAGGAACTTCCCAAGGCTAGAGCCACCATAGTTGTACCATTTTCACCACAAACGTCGTAGGAGTGTAGATCGGAGGAAGGAGAACATAACCACATTATCAAATCTCATAAATTCAGACTCACATTCTCGAGGCAAGTATTTATCTTGCTTTTCTTTTAGTTAATGTTTCACCCATGTTAGAATAGGATTGTTAAACGCATGTTTCATGGAAGAATTTAATGATTTAGAGAATTAAATCACATGTTTTAGAGGAAATAGATATATTCTGAAAATCTCAATCATACGTAGAGGATTACCCACAAAATTGTATGGATTTAGAAGCAAGAAATCTGGAAAAAAATTAGAAGAATGGAAGTTTTATAAAAAATTAGGGTTCTTGATAATTATGATGTCTTACCCCATTAATTCAATGCCTTTGATGAATTTGTACATGTTTTCACGTAAGAAATCATGTATATAGGTATATGTGACCACTAGTAATGTTGTTTGGGAGTTTGGGGATCGCTAATGGAGTTTTGATTGAGGTTGGAGAAGAAAATGCGTAGTTAACAATGGCAAAATTCGGAATAACTGCTTGATCGATCGATCGACCCCTTTCCTCAATCGATCCTGGGAAAACTGCATATTTTTACCCTTTTTATTTAATCCGTGTAAAATACGTAGGAACCCTTGAATATCATTTAAATAGTATAATGGGTTATGAAGAGGACCATTAGGGTCTAAGTAGACTCCGTTGAGTGAAATTTAATATGGGATGAAATTTTGGGTTAACGAGGGGTTTAGTCACACGTTGGAAATTATACGTACATTAACTAAAGGATTAAGAAACTCGTGAAAGACTTAGACCAGAAGGTTAGAGAGGGTCTACCTACTGAAATTATATTTTAATAAGAAGGAGTACTTCGAAAGATGAGAAGTAAGTATGAAATAATTGTAAGTGAGAATAAAAGAGATAAATCCTTTATGCGAGATAATTGAGTAAAATTGTGCTAAGAATGGATAATATTAATTATGGGTTGTGGGCAAACCTAATTTGGAAAATGTGAATATATATATATATATATATATATATATATGATCGTATGACTGTGTACATATATTAAGTATTATATTTGTGAATAATTATACCCGCGCTACTTGCTATCACGGAGGTTGTCATGCCGACACAATCTTATCTCGATGGGACATTTATGATGGATATGGACTTGTACCTTAGAACATAGGATTCCTTGGTACAGGCTGTCTGTGAATGATAGTCAGACGGTCCTAAGAGACACGAGGGGTATGTTCTGACCTCTTAATGACTTGGAACTATGCTTCGCCTCCATTTTGTGTTTATTATGTTAATATAGTTTGAGAGTGATTCCAAACTAGTATTTCCCTTAGTATAAGTGATACGGGGACTTAATATCAGAGTATGTCAGCACCATAGATTTTATGTGTATATGTATTATATAAGTGACTAATATATATATATATATATATATATATATATATATATATATATATATGTACTTATATATGGAAACTCTCTACTGTGTGTATAAGTAGCAAGTAATGAATAAATGCTCCAGCTTTATAATAAGTGATCAGGGACTTTGTAAAGGTACTGAGTTATTCTAAGTAACGTAAGAAATATGGAAGAGACTGATTTTCTGAAACTAAATATCATAGCCTTAGTACTTCTCAGAATAAAACTTTATGGAAAATAAGTTAGATCGACTTATGAGTTTAGTAGTACGGTAGGCGTGCACACTAGATGAGAGGCGAGAATTCTCAAGAGATTGTCTCATACTAACATGGTTGTCACATTAGCCAGTAAGTATTTTAAATACTTGCTAAACTATTCTAAAATTATTTTACACTCGGGTTCTGACCCGTTTTTTGTATTTTTCTTTCTCATATATATACCCAACCACAGGGGCGTCATGCATAGATTCTTTGGGCTGGACGTGTTGCAGCTTATGTAGGAGTTGCAGGCCTTTGATTTAGACGACCTCTTCATTGATTATGTTCTTGTTTTTGTTCTACTTAGTTATTGCATGTGTCTCCCGTTTTCCTATTCCGTTTAGATTTGTCAGAGATTTATGTTTATATACATTTCCAGTATTCAGTACTCTTTAATAGTTAACTCTTGTCAGGATGATTTCATTTATATTCCTTAAACTTGCTTTGTTTTATCTAGATGGTTTAATTCTTGTTTTTTAATTGCCATCCTTAGTATTTATGTGATTCTTGAACTGTTGTTTATTAAAAAGGTTTTCATATTGGAATTTAATAAAATGAAAATAGGACTTTAAATTGTTTTGACACTTAGCTTAATTATATAGGATGTTTAAATTGGAAATTTTTATTTTCGACAGTGATGATAAGAATGAACCAACCTGTAATACCCCGTATTTTTGGCTATATTTATTTTTGGGATTAATTAATTAAATGAGAATTAATTGAGAATTAATCCGGATAAAATACTAGCGTGATGTGAGTTGGTATTTGACTATATTGAGTATATATGATGTTATATGAATATTGAATTATGAAATTTGTCGTGAGATTGATATACGGCAATTTGGTCATTTTATTGGGACGCGTGTGACAGTCGCGTCAGGATATAATTATTTTAATTATAAAAGTGAATTTAAATTATATTAACTGTATGGTCGTTTTGAGCGTGCCAACGCGTCCGGAAGGGTCGAGATAGTCAGAAAACACTAGCCGGGGGTTTAATTTGGGTCCCGGGGTATTTTTAGGCCATATCGGCAACATAAAGGGTATTTTGGTAATTTTGTATTTTGAAGAATTAAAAATGACGAAAATTAGGAGTCTTTATCTGATTGGGAATAGACCCTCTAAACCCACTAACCAACCCTTAATGACCCAATAAGCTACGGGAGTTATCATTAGGTTTCCAAAACTTTCCCAAAGAAAACCCTAGCCACCATTGGAGATAAGCTTGGAGAGAGAGAGATAGAAGGGAATTCTGCAGAAAAGCTTTACCAAATCAACACCAAATCCAGAGACACTCGAGGCAAGTGATTTAATTCCATTTAATTTCAGAGAATGTTCCTTCCATGTTAGATAATTCAAATTTATGTTTGTTCTTGGAAGATAATGAAAAACCCATGAGTTTGGAAGTAGAATACTAAATTTTGATGAAAGGATTGCATGTAGAATCATATTTAGAGGACTAATCTGATGTTGATATATCTTGTAAGACACAAAAACGGATTTGATTGGATAAATTAAGGATCTAAAACTTTTAGGGTTCATGTTCTTGAAAAAGTGGGGAAAAGTGTAGAGACTTGTGATTTAATGATGTTTAGGACGAATTAATTCCTTAAAACATGTTAGGAGGTGACTTTAATACGTTTAGGATGAATTAGAGACCCTAAAACGTTGTTGGGATGAACTTTGGAAGAGGTTTGAGGTGTTAAAATGGATGAAAAACGAGATTGGAGAAAATCTGGGTCGAAACTGGTCCCTCGTTAGAAGACCACTCCAGGTCGTTCGAACGAGCTCGTTCGAACGAGCTTCTAACGAGTTGACCAGTCGCTTCTAACAAAAGGGAATTTCGTTCAATAACTTCATTCGAACGAGATCTCGTTAGAAGGTACAGTTCGTTCGAACGAACTGAAATCTCGTTCGAACAGCCTCGTTCGAACGAGACTTCTAACGAGCTGGCAGTTTAGGCCTTTTTGGCCTGTTTTGATTTTTGGAGTCCCGTAAACTTGTTCGAGGATAGAGATAACATTCATTTGATGATATATTGATTGATTTGGGACATTTGGGTTATTATGAGGAGTAAATTATATGCGAGTGATTTAAATAATGGTTAATATGGGATTGAGACATGAGTGTTTACCACGACGTGAGGATAAATTATGGCGCGTGTAAATATGGACAGGGATTATATAAGTTTATATATTAGATTGGTACGAGAATGCGATAAGTACTACAATTAAACTACGGGATTACTAAGATGTGTGCTTACTTAGTATTGGTATATGAATTGTGTGTACGACATACCTACCATACTTGCTATCACGGGAGGTTTGCGTTCGCTTAGGGCCCTCTAATCCTTGTGTTGCCCGGATTTAGACTGGTTACCTCGATGAACATAGGTCAGAGAAAGACTTATTGGGATGTTAATAAGTCCGCTGATCGTGGGAGCGTAGGTATGTGCGTGACCCATGTGATATGACTGTGTTCGCCTCCACTGTTTATGATTTGTGTTATCTGAACGATTCCTGAGAGATTCGGAATACGTGATTCCTTATGTACGTGATGTACCGGGATGGATAGCAGAGTATGTGTGCACCGCAGCTTAGTCTCGGGGTGCCTATATTATATATTTATGCTGTGGAAAATATACACTTAATAAACTGAGAACTTTCATATGGTATTGTGTGTGACTATGGAATAAAATAAAAGGGATGATCTATAATGAGTTGTATTACTTTTATATGAGAACATGAAATTTACGTTAAGCCCCTATTTAATTGGAATCCTTATAATGTTAATGGGAACCGAGTAATAAGGGTAGAACCTATGACAGTCTAGCTAGATATATTGTCACGTAGCTAGCGGTTAGATGGGTACTTACGTTAGGAGTGCACAGTTAGACGAGAGGTGAGAATTCCATGTGAGTGCACGTCCTAACATGTACTTTGTACTTAATGTTTTAAATGTTTTTAAAGCACTTGCAGGTTTTTAAAATATCTCTACATTCGGGCTCTGACCCGTTTGCTTTCAAATCTATTCTTGTAAAACCATTTTAGGTGCCCAACCACGAGGACACCATGCATAGGATACTCATTCAGATGACGAGCTGTAGCTGTTTGTGGAAGTTACATGGATTTGCTTTTAGACGCTTCTATCATTTGGATTCCATGTTCAGTATTCCACAGTTTTAGGGCATGTTGCCCAGTTCCATTAGAGTTACATTTCCATTTCAGTTTTTCAGACTTTGGCATGTATTGATTCAGTATTCAGTTTAATTATTTCAGTTTGTGGATTTGTAGTGAGGAGTTTTCCTCCAGACTTTATTTATATTATGTGATGGTTATTCTATTTACTTCGGTATGGTGAATGGTGTTATTATTCTTCATTTCACTTGTTGCATGTTAATCAGACTTTAATTAAAATTTGGCAACTTACTTTTTAAATACTAGGTGGTTAGTAATCATTAAAATGTTTTCGACAGTGATGCTATTAACTGGACTAACTTGGCATTTTGAATTAATTTAATAAAGGAGTAGCTACCTGGTATTTAATTAGTCGGGGTGCCACAGGTGGTATCAGAGCATCAGGTTCTAGTGTCCTTTAGGATCTGTACGGCTATTATGTTTTCGCTAAGTTTCTTTGATATAGAGCCCTATATTTTAGGACTGTTGTACTCTTTTTGTGTATGCTTCGTTCTTCAGCTATTTTAAGTTTATAAACAGTGAACTTATAAACTTTATTCCTATTTCAGATGCCTCCACGACGTGCACGACGAGTTTCCAGGGATGCAATGCCCGAACCCCAGCCCGCTCCAGTTCAGGGCATGATGAACGCCGCTGAGGTTGCAGCTATAGTAGCCCAAGCGGTAAATGCCGCAATTTCCGTAGTTCAGCAGGCACCGCCTCAGGCGCCGGTCGCCGTGCCAGTACAGGCAAATACATTCCCGTCTGCTTGGGAACGTGTACGTGACGCTTTTCAGAAAGCGCATCCGCCAGAGTTTGCAGGTAGCTCAGATGTGGTAGTCTCGAGCCAGTGGAGGAAGGATATGCAGAGGCACTTGAGGATGTATGAGTGCACGGACATTCAGAAGCAGGTGCTAGCTACTTTCAAGCTAGTTGGATCTGCACTGCAGTGGTGGGAGTCTATTACCACCGTAGAGGAGAGGGATACTCTAACTATTCAGGACTTTTGGGTGCGGTTCGACCGCAAGTAAATTCCGTCAGCTGTTCACACGGAAATGAGGAGGAAATTGATGACTCTGAAGCAGGAGGGTAAGACTGTGGCCGAGTTCACAAATCTGTTGAATATCGTTCCGGATGAGATACCGACAGAAAAGAAGAAGACTGAGAAATTCACCGACGGGTTGACATGGAGGATCCGTTAGCATCTGTTAGGGAACCTTTCGTTGGCCACGTATTCTGATGTGGTTAACGCTGCTTTGTTACACTGCCAGGACCACCGCTTTCATATGGCTGAGGGCAAGAGGTCGGGAGAGTCTAGCCATCAGGGCAGGACAGGAGGACATGGTGCCGGTGGGGCACAATCTGTTCAGGGGCAGAGATAGGGTGAGCAGGGTTCCCAGCAGGGGGATCAGAAGAGGTTCAGATCGGGGAATTACAGGCAGGGACAGGGAGGTTTCCGTCAGGGCCATCAGGGTCCAAACGGCCATCAGGGCCAACAGGGGCAGAATGGGCAGCAGTTTCAGCAGGGCCAGCAGGGCCAAGGGAGGAACGGTAATGGCCACCAAGGCCGGGGACCGCAGGGGCAGAGAGGAGGGAACTTCCCAGGGAAGTGTTTTGTTTGTGTCAAGACTGGCCATAAACGACAGGATTGTCCTGATAGGGGCAGGGCCCCACAGCAGCAGCAGCAGGGTGATCGCCAGGAACCGCAGAGGCCTATGTTTCCCGCCGCTCTCCCCACACCGCCACAGATGGCAGCATTGCCACCCATTCCAGCAGTCCCAGTTCAGCAGGGGCAGCTACAGTACGGACGTGTCTATAACGTCCACCAGGCAGCAGTTCCACAGGCACCGCCTGCGATTGAGGGTACGTTTCCTATCCATGGCACTATGGGTCGGGTATTATTTGATACGGGGGCTACGCATTGTTTTATAGCTACACATTTCGCGAAAGCCTTAGGATTGTTAGCTACGGCAGAGAGCACAGTGACGTGTGTCGACTCACCATTGGGGAATGGGTCACTTATTTTCTTTATATGCCGGGGAGTGGGGATAGAGATTGGTAGTCTGGTATTACATGCAGATATGTTGGTATTAGATATGCATGTTCACGATGTGATTATCGGTATGGATTGGCTCGTAGCTTATAGGGCCATGATTGATTGCTTCAGCGGGAGCATTGTTTTTGCCATTCCGGGGCAAGAGATGTTCGTAGTGGCGATGCCTCGCCCAGAGGGAGGATCGACCGCTCATCTGTATTACATAGAGGAGGATACCTCTAAGGAGGTTATGATTCCTTTAGATTCGATCCCGGTTGTCAGGGAGTATTCGGATGTGTTTCAGGAGATACCAGGCCTACCCCCCAGTCGAGAGATAGACTTTGTTATAGACCTATTGCCAGATACGAGGCCTATAGCACGCGCACCGTACCGTATGGCTCCGGTAGAGATGCGAGAGCTACGAGATCAGATAGAGCAGCTGTTAGGTCAGGGATTTATTCGCAGGAGTACCTCACCTTGGGGCGCTCCAGTTTTGTTTGTGAAGAAGAGGGACGGTTCACTGAGATTGTGTGTGGACTACCGAGAGTTGAATAAGGTCACGATATGGAATAAGTATCCGTTGCCTCGAATCGATGACTTATTCGACCAGTTGAGAGGAGCTTCCTTCTTCTCGAAGATTGATTTGAGATCGGGATACCATCAGTTGCGTATCAGGGAGGAGGATGTCTCGAAGACTGCGTTCTTGTCGAAATATGGTTCTTACGAGTTTCGGGTTATGCCTTTTAATTTGACCAACGCTCCAGCAGTGTTTATGGACTTGATGAACAGAGTGTTCAGGGATTTCCTAGATCAGTTTGTCATTATCTTCATCGATGATATTCTGGTTTACTCCCAGACAGAGGAGGAGCACGCCGAGCATTTGAGGCAAGTTTTACAGACATTTCGTCAGAACGAGTTATATGCGAAATATGAGAAATGCGGGTTTTGGCTGAAGGAGGTCCAGTTTTTGGGACACATTATTTCCGACCGGGGGATATCTGTTGATCCGGGGAAGGTATCCGCGGTGAGGGAGTGGGGACAGCCCACGACACTGACTGAGATTCATAGTTTCTTGGGCCTAGCAGGATACTACAGGAGGTTTATCCGGGGTTTCTCGAAGATAGCAGGTCCTTTGACACATCTGACTCGTAAGGGTGTGCCATTCATTTGGAGTGATGCCTGTCAGTTGGCATTCGATGAATTGAAGGATAAATTGACCTCAGGACCTGTGTTAACATTGCCGAGACCGGGAGTTGAGTATTTGGTTTACACCGATGCGTCTTTGCAAGGGCTTGGGGGTGTATTGCAGCAGGAGAGACAGGCCATAGCTTATGCTTCCCGTAAGCTTAAGTCTCACGAGAAAAATTACCCCATGCATGATTTGGAGTTGGCAGCAGTGGTATTTGCCTTACGGATTTGGAGACACTATCTTTTGGGGGAGAAGTTCCAACTGTTCACGGACCACAAGTCCCTACAATACCTGTTCACGCAGAAAGAGTTGAATATGCGGCAGCGTAGGTGGCTTGAGTTTGTGAAAGACTACCAGTTCGATATCCAGTATCACCCAGGCAAGGCTAACGTGGTAGCAGATGCGTTGAGCTGTAGGCCAGCAGATGAGGTGGCAGAGGTATGGAAGGCAAAGTGGAAGGAGTTGGGACACCAGGATGCAGTGGCCCGATCTTTCATGTCTGTGATGACCGTTACACCGCAGATTGTCACGAAGGTAGTACGGGCACAGGCTAATGACTCGTTCTGTCAGGAGCAGATAGTTCGATTACTAGCAGAGGGAGCCGAGTCCTATACCGTCAGCTCAGACGGGGGATTACGCTTCAATGGGAGATTGGTAGTTCCGGAAGGGGAGAAATTGCGACACGAGGTGATGGCAGAGTCGCACGGCTCACGGTTCGTGGTACATCCCGGAGGGGATAAAATGTACCAAGACATGAGACGACAGTATTGGTGGAGCGGTATGAAGAGAGATATTGCTGAGTTTGTTTCGAAATGCGCCACTTGCCAGCTAGTAAAAGTGGATCATCAGAGACCGACAGGACTTCTACAGCCGTTGGAGGTTCCGGTGTGGATATGGGAGAGCATATCCATGGACTTTATCACGGGGTTGCCTACGTCACAGAGGGGTCACGACTCCGTTTGGGTAATTGTGGACAGGTTGTCCAAAGTCGCTCACTTTTTACCCGTAAGGACTGACTACACTACGGGACAGTATGCCCAACTCTTCATTTCAGAGGTTGTGAGACTTCACGGTGTGCCCCTAAATATCGTGTCTGACAGAGACAAGATATTTGTTTCGCAGTTTTGGGAGAGTTTCCAGGAGGCCATGGGCACGGAATTGCGGTTGAGTACGGCTTATCATCCGCAGACCGATGGGCAGACAGAGCGCACAAATCAGATGTTGGAGGACATGCTACGCATGTGCATTATTGACTTTGGGGGTGGATGGGAGCAGTACCTTCCACTGGTGGAGTTTTCTTACAACAACTCCTATCAGTTCACTATTGGCATGGCTCCGTTTGAGGCATTGTACGGTAGGCCTTGTCGTTCCCCAGCATGTTGGTTAGAGGTGGGGGACAACAAACTACTTGGACCGGAAGTGATTCAGGATACTTCGGCAAGGATTGAGTTGATTCGGAGTCGCATTCGGGTAGCTCAAGACCGGCAGAAGAGTTATGCTGATGCGAAGAGGTTTTTCAGGGAGTTCCAAGTGGGGGACCAGGTTTTGCTCAGAGTATCTCCTATGAAGGGGATTATGCATTTCGGGAAGAAGGGGAAGTTGGCACCAAGGTATGTGGGGCCGTTTCCTATTATTGAGCGGATCAGACCGGTTGCGTATAGACTTGGGTTACCGGAACATTTGCATCGAATTCACGATGTGTTCCATATTTCCTCTTTAAGGAAATACCTTAGAGATAATTTGGCTCATTCTCACATTGCTGTGGAGGACATCGATATCCAGCCGGATAGCTCCTACGAGGAGGGGCCGATTGCTATTTTGGACCGAAGTGAGAGGAAGCTGCGGTCAAAGATAGTTCCGTTAGTACGTGTTCAGTGGTGACATCACAATGTCGAGGAGTCCACATGGGAGCGCGAGGATGAGATGCGCGAACGTTATCCAAAGTTGTTTTTAGCAGGTACTTTCTAGTTCCGAATTTCGGGACGAAATTCAGTTATTAGGGGGGAAGTATGTAATACCCCGTATTTTTGGCTATATTTATTTTTGGGATTAATTAATTAAATGAGAATTAATTGGGAATTAATCCGGATAAAATACTAGCGTGATGTGAGTTGGTATTTGACTATATTGACTATATATGATGTTATATGAATATTGAATTATGAAATTTGTCGTGAGATTGATATACGGCAATTTGGTCATTTTATTGGGACGCGTGTGACAGTCGCGTCAGGATATAATTATTTTAATTATAAAAGTGAATTTAAATTCTATTAACCGTATGGTCGTTTTGAGCGTGCCAACGCGTCCGGAAGGGTCGAGATAGTCAGAAAACACTAGCCGGTGGTTTAATTTGGGTCCCGGGGTATTTTTAGGCCATACCGGCAATATAAAGGGTATTTTGGTAATTTTGTATTTTGAAGAATTAAAAATGATGAAAATTAGGAGTCTTTATCTGATTGGGAATAGACCCACTAAACCCACTAACCAACCCTTAATGACCCAATAAGCTACGGGAGTTATCATTAGGTTTCCAAAACTTTCCCAAAGAAAACCCTAGCCACCATTGCAGATAAGCTTGGAGAGAGAGAGATAGAAGGGAATTCTGCAGAAAAGCTTTACCAAATCAACACCAAATCCAGAGACACTCGAGGCAAGTGATTTAATTCCATTTAATTTCAGAGAATGTTCCTTCCATGTTAGATAATTCAAATTTATGTTTGTTCTTGGAAGATAATGAAAAACCCATGAGTTTGGAAGTAGAATACTAAATTTTGATGAAAGGATTGCATGTAGAATCATATTTAGAGGACTAATCTGATGTTGATATATCTTGTAAGACACAAAAACGGATTTGATTGGATAAATTAAGGATCTAAAACTTTTAGGGTTTATGTTCTTGAAAAATTGGGGAAAAGTGTAGAGACTTGTGATTTAATGATGTTTAGGACGAATTAATTCCTTAAAACATGTTAGGAGGTGACTTTAATATGTTTAGGATGAATTAGAGACCCTAAAACGTTGTTGGGATGAACTTTGGAAGAGGTTTGAGGTGTTAAAATGGATGAAAAACGAGATTGGAGAAAATCTGGGCCGAAACTGGTCCCTCGTTAGAAGACCACTCCAGGTCGTTCGAACGAGCTCGTTCGAACGAGCTTCTAACGAGTTGACCAGTCGCTTCTAATGAAAGGGAATTTCGTTCGATAACTTCGTTCGAACGAGATCTCATTAGAAGGTACAGTTCATTCGAACGAACTGAAATCTCGTTCGAACAGCCTCGTTCGAACGAGACTTCTAACGAGCTGGCAGTTTAGGCCTTTTTGGCCTGTTTTGATTTTTGGAGTCCCGTAAACTTGTTCGAGGATAGAGATAACATTCCTTTGATGATATATTGATATATTTGGGACATTTGGGTTATTATGAGGAGTAAATTATATGCGAGTGATTTAAATAATGGTTAATATGGGATTGAGACGTGAGTGTTTACCACGACGTGAGGATAAATTATGTCGCGTGTAAATATGTACAGGCATTATATAAGTTTATATATTAGATTGGTACGAGAATGCGATAAGTACTACAATTAAACTACGGGATTACTAAGATGTGTGCTTACTTAGTATTGGTATATGAATTGCGTGTATGACATACCTACCATACTTGCTATCACGGGAGGTTTGCGTTCGCTTAGGGCCCTCTAATCCTTGTGTTGCCCGGATTTAGACTGGTTACCTCGATGAAAATAGGTCAGAGAAAGACTTATTGGGATGTTAATAAGTCCGTTGATCGTGGGAGCGTAGGTATGTGCGTGACCCATGTGATATGACTGTGTTCGCCTCCACTGTTTGTGATTTGTGTTATCTGAACGATTCCTGAGAGATTCGAAATACGTGATTCCTTATGTACGTGATGTACCGGGATGGATAGCAGAGTATGTGTGCACCGCAGCTTAGTCTCGGGGTGCCTATATTGTATATTTATGCTGTGGAAAATATACACTTAATAAACTGAGAACTTTCATATGGTATTGTGTGTGACTATGGAATAAAATAAAAGGGATGATCTATAATGAGTTGTATTACTTTTATATGAGAACATGAAATTTACGTTAAGCCCCTATTTAATTGGAATCGTTATAATGTTAATGGGAACCGAGTAATAAGGGTAGAACCTATGACAGTCTAGCTAGATATGTTGTCACGTAGCTAGCGGTTAGATGGGTACTTACGTTAGGAGTGCACAGTTAGACGAGAGGTGAGAATTCCATGTGAGTGCACGTCCTAACATGTACTTTGCATTTAATGTTTTAAATGTTTTTAAAGCACTTGCAGGTTTTTAAAATATCTCCACATTCGGGCTCTGACCCGTTTGCTTTCAAATCTATTCTTGTAAAACCATTTTAGGTGCCCAGCCACGAGGACACCATGCATAGGATACTCATTCTAGATGACGAGCTGTAGCTGTTTGTGGAAGTTACAGGGATTTGCTTTTAGACGCTTCTATCATTTAAATTCCATGTTCAGTATTCCACAGTTTTAGGGCATGTTGCCCAGTTCCATTAGAGTTACATTTCCATTTCAGTTTTTCAGACTTTGGCATGTATTGATTCAGTATTCAGTTTAATTATTTCAGTTTGTGGATTTGTAGTGAGGAGTTTTCCTCCAGACTTTATTTATATTATGTGATGGTTATTCTATTTACTTCGGTATGGTGAATGGTGTTATTATTCTTCATTTCACTTGTTGCATGTTAATCAGACTTTAATTAAAATTTGGCAACTTACTTTTTAAATACTAGGTGGTTAGTAATCATTAAAATGTTTTCGACAGTGATGCTATTAACTGGACTAACTTGGCATTTTGAATTAATTTAATAAAGGAGTAGCTACCCGGTATTTAATTAGTCGGGGTGTCACACAACCGTTCACCTTGATTTTAATTTAATAAAAGACTGATCACTCGGTATTTAATTAGGCGGGGTGCATAGGTGGTATCAGAGCATCAGGTTCTAGTGTCCTTTAGGATCTATGCGGCTTGTTATGCTTCTAGCGTAGCTTTCTTTTGTATAGAGACCTATGTTTAGGATGGTTGATTTCTTTGGTGTGATTTCGTTCTCCTGCTATCACGTATATATTAGTGAATCTTATTTACGTTCGGACGGGTTCAAATAATAAAGTATGGCAGATGAGGGACGTTATGCGAGTAGCGGGAGACAGGGCTTAGTTGAGGATGTAGAGTATATTCGAGGATAATGATCGTAGTCGAAGTCACCCCTATTATGTCATGAGAAGCCAGGTCTATAAAGACGGATTGGGGCACAACATATGATCTCCAAGTACTGCTATAGTCGAAAGTGATGCCAAATTAGACTCACCCAACGTGGTACGCTTGGGAGAGGGTCAAATGGAAAATTGAGGAGAGTCATCAGTGGAAGTTCTAAAAATGCGGGAATTGTGTGTGTTAACCAACGAAGGTAATATATTCAAAGGCTTGGGAATATGGAGGAGTGTAGTTAATTGGAAGTGAAAATTTGGGGTAAAATTTTTCTTGACTCTCCGGAGCAAAGTTATAACAATGGGAGTCAACCACCACTTTTTGTAGTGAAATATTGCATCAATGGAAGGACCTTAGGTACAGTTTAACCACACATTACTTCATCAGTTGTTCAGAATAAGATGTGAATGTTGTTCTGAACCCATCATGGGAGGGCCAGATAGGGGTCCATTTGTAAAAAAATGAATTTAAACTTTTAGCAAATCTTGGATCAACGGAAGTGGATACAAATGGTAGAGAGGATTTTAAGTGGGAGATCAACTCGTGAGGAAAGTTGACAACACTTAAAGATAATTATGTTAGACAGTCGATCCATTTGGTGACAATTTCACGCATTGTTCGTATAGATATTAACGCTCTTATGTCAAGGGGGATAAAGTAATCGAAAGATTTAGTTGGAGAGTGAGACTGGATAAAACGCAGTTAGAAATGCATCGTAAGGGGGAGACCCATCAGGGGACTCATTTAAATGATTCGAATAGCTAAATTCTTACCAAGCGATGGTGAATTCAGTAAGTGTTATTGAAGCCAGTAGCACATTCCTTAGGGCTAACAAAGCTAAGGGAACGACGAGGGTAGCCATCAGGATTGAGACTATTTAAGTTAGAGAGAAGGACAACCCTAATATAGTCAGGATGATAGGAGATAAGTGGGTTATGTGTTAAGGTATTTTGTGGAGAGTAAAACGACAAGAGTTCAAATTTTCTGAAGCGATTAAAAAGGACAAGGGTATGGTGCTTGCAAGGGAAATGGTTAATGTAATTTTCGATTTGGTTCAGACAGGCATGTTATGTCTGGGAGACCATTTGAGTAGCTATGACAATTGGCAAGGTGGAAGTATGAGTTTTATCCTCAGAGGATGAGGCGTATTTTTGTGTGACATGAGGGACTCACTACATTTTGATTATTGAGAGATTTTCATGTGAGACGAATTTAGGGCATATATCAACAACGTTATTATTGTGTGTATGTTTTCCCTGCTATAGCGGGGTTGTCTTCAGTGTTATCCGCAGAGGATAAATGGGTGAATTGTTTGTGATATATACTTTATTGAGATTACTCATTTTAGTGATGTGATATGCGAGTATATTATTATACTGATTATGGTTTTATAAAAATGGTTAAAACGATAGTGGGTAGTGATTGCAAGGCTATCGGGGTTGCTGCCCTAGTGCAGTATGTTTCGTTCTGGCAAAACCTCACCTACGAGAGGGTAGAACTCGCACTCATATTATACATTATAGAAACTTCTAAGGGTATAGTGGTACTGGGATGTTTAAACCCGGGGTGTTTAGGGACTTTGTTGTTAAGATTCATTGTGTATTGGGTTTACCGTTGAGCGGAAAGATTTCACTCATTATCACGTGTAGCACTCAGGACTTAGTGATAAGAGGAGCGCATTGTCATATCTATTCTTTAGAAATATGGAAGTTAAGACTTAGATTCATATGTTTGGGAATTGGATTTCGAGAGTCCCGATTGCATACGTATGAGGTTTATGGAATGTGAATTCCACTAATACTGAACAATATTGCAATTGGTGAAAAGTTTTGTGTACAGGAAAATTGCGGGAGGAGATGTAGATTTTCTGTCAAGCGATGGAATAAAGGGGTACAGGTTATGGGCGGAGGACCTAACGGATTTCAATAACCAATTATACTAGGTAGTAGTGTATCGAGGGGGGGGGGGTTCTTGTTTGAATTTCTCTTTGCGATACATCCCACGCATGAAACTTAGCATAAGGTAGGAAGTAGAGAGATGTTTGGTTATTAGTCCATGAGTTCGGTACCTCGGTCATCATAGGAGTCGATAATTATGACTGCAAGTTAGAGTTAAGTGACGATTTTAGGCCAGTGGAGCCAGTTGTGTGGTAAGGAAACATTGGAAGTTTTATTTTATCACCACGAGTTGAAGGGTGAAACGCTGATAAGGAGGACTTAAAAATTTCGATTTTTAGGGTGATTGAAAGTACCCAAGTGTTGTAAACACATTGTGAGCACAAGGGAAATAAGAAATTGGGTGTTATGTGTATAGTGTAGGTGATTCTTACACTAATATGCACGGTTTATAGGGTGTGCGGGCATCCTGGTTAGTTGTTGCTTGAATCGTCCGAGTTGAAGGGACGTGGGAATAGACGCGTGGAATATAAGTATGTGAGAGTAACATAAGGAAGTGGAACTGGTAGAGTGGATTAAGCGTGGTGTGAAGGACGATAATCCATATATATATGTGCGATCAGAGTAGCAGACACAAATTTAGTTGTAAGGCTATGGGAAGCCATTTAGGGGCATTCCTTGAGAAGGATAAAAATTTCACTATTATGGAAAACACTTGCAGCGGAGTTTTACCTAGTCAAGTGTTGAAAGCGACTTGCGTATAGGTTGAATGATGATGTTAGTAAGGTATAAAGGTTCAGCAGTGCATATCGTGGAGAAAAGTGCACGGGTCGGCACTTTTGGTATACGCTAAGGAAAGAAGGGGAGTAATAAGTGTCACTTAATGTGAGACATTACAAATAGAAGTCGATGTTGAGTGGCACATAGCGAGTAGTCTCCGCGAGCACAACTCATAGATAGACATCGGTTGGAACAAGAGGATCAACCAGAGAATTTTGTAGCAAGCCTACGATTCCTAAAATGGAAGAGAGTAATTTGGTGAAATTTCTTGAATGGGGTGCCAACCTCAAGTTAAGGTCACGAGTTCCTTAGAATGTGTGGAACAAGTTGACCTAAAAGAAGGTAATTATTATTCTTTTGGGTGGTATACACTATTAGACAATGTGCCACAATCTTTCTTTGAAAATAAGAATCGCGCCGATAAGAGGTTCTTCCCGGTATTATTCTGACTTGAAAGGGATCATTGAACCCCACCTTCAAACTAGGATTTCAGGAAGCAGAGGGGATAACATTTCGTTTTGAGTAGGTTGTATCACCCTTAGCCGGGGAGTAGGCAAGGTGATTAATGATTAGTGGGGCCACGTGAAAGTAATTTTGGATTCATGGTGATCATTTCATTTCCACAACGGATGTGGCTAGCAAGTGAAGTATAGTACAGTAGAGTTCCGTGGAAGCACTCGTACCTGTTTATTGTGGACAAACTACCTATTGAAATTTTGTGGGGAAAAAAAAACCTTAATTATTTTCCTCTAGTTGTTTAGAGGTGAGTAGATAATCAGAATTTTTGATCGACCGAGTTAGAATCTGATGACTATGGTGGAATTACCACGACTATTTTTGGTGACTTTTGACTGACGTGAGAGTTACGTCGCCGAATATCAAGATTCGAAGAACTAACAAGAGTGGTCAAATGTTCGCGTGGTTTCTCTCAAAAAGGGAGTTTTGTGTATAGATAAATGCGAGTAATTGTTACGTAGTGAGGTGCGGCCTCCCAATAATATTGAGACAATGGGGGGGCAATGATGTGTATGCCTGTCTTAATCGAATAGCAACGGATTAGATCACAATGTGAAGTGTCGTTATTAAGGTGCGACTCCATAATTGATAGTATTAAGAGTGTTTAATAAGCTTACTGTGGGGCGGGGGGCTATAGTAATTTGCCTTACCCTAAAGTCAGTTTTGAGCATTGATAAAGTATCCAGATCTATTTTACCAGGTATACCTTATTTTTTCAAATTTCGGGATGAAATTTCGTTATTAGGGGGGAAGTATGTAATACCCCGTATTTTTATGACTTTTAAAATTGGGGATTTATTAAATTTAATTGAGTTATTAATTTAATATTAATCCAGGATTTTATTTTAAATATTTACTAGCGTGATGAGAGTTAGTAATTATTGAGAATTTGTTGAATATTACTAGATGAGTAAAGTAATATATGAGATTGATTTTATTAAAATTGTCACGAGTGAATAAAATGGCAATTATGAAAATTTTAAGTCGGGACATGCTAGTGTCGTGTCGGGACTAAATTATTATTATTATTAAAGTGAATAAATTATAAATCACCCGTATGGTTGTTTCAAGTGCGCCAACGTGTCCAGAAGGATCAAGATAGTCAGGAAACTGTACCCGGGGGTTTAGTTTGGGTCTCGGGGCATTTTTAGGCCTTATCGGTAACTTGGGAGGGCATTTTGGTAATTTTTATTTTTGGGATTTAATTACCTACAAAATTTAGAGAAGTATATCAGGTGTTAGAGGTTGTCTTCTAGGGTTAGAACCTACATATTTCACAGAGGCCATTAAAGGAAGAAGGTGAGGAACTTCCCAAGGCTAGAGCTACCATAGTTGTACCATTTTCACCACAAACACCACATGAGTGTAGATCAGAGGAAGGAGAACACAACCACATTATCAAATCTCAGAAATTCAGAGTCACATTCTCGAGGCAAGTATTTATCTTGATTTTTTCTTTAGTTAATGTTTCACCCATGTTAGAATAGGATTGTTAAACGCATGTTTCATGGAAGAATTTAATGATTTAGAGAATTAAATCACATGTTTTAAAGGAAATAGATATATTCTGAAAATCTCAATCATACGTAGAGGATTACCCACGATATTGTATGGATTTAGAAGCAAGAAATATGGAAAAGAATTAGAAGAATGGAAGTTTTATGAAAAAATAGGGTTCTTGATAATTATGATGTCTTACCCCATTAATTCAATACCTTTGATGAATTTGTACTTGTTTCATGTAGGAAATAATATATATAGGTATATGTGACCAGTAGTAATGTTGTTTGGGAGTTTGGGGATCGCTAATGGAGTTTTGGTTGAGGTTGGAGAAGAAAACTCGTAGTTAATAATGGTAGAATTCGAAATAACTACTTGATCGATCGATCGACCAAGAGTATCGATCGATCGATCGACCCCTTTCCTCGATTGATCGACTCCTCCTAGGCAAATTGCATGTTTTTCCCTTTTTGTTTAATCCGTGTAAAATATGTAGGAACCCTTGAATATCATTTAAATAGTATAATGGGTCATGAAGAGGACCATTAGGGTCTAAGTAGACTCCGTTGAGTGAAATTTAATATGGGATGAAATTTTGGGTTAACGGGGGGTTTAATCACACATTGGAAATTGTGCGTATGTTCATTAAAGGATTTAGAGACTCGTGAAAGACTTAGACCAGAAGGTTAGAGAGGATGTACCTACTGAAATTATATTTTAATAAGAAGGAGTACTTCGAGAGATAAGA
Source organism: Sambucus nigra (assembly GCA_949130495.1). Classification (NCBI taxonomy): domain Eukaryota; kingdom Viridiplantae; phylum Streptophyta; class Magnoliopsida; order Dipsacales; family Adoxaceae; genus Sambucus; species Sambucus nigra. The sequence continues at coordinate 211,297,394 of OX422214.1, read as the reverse complement.
AGTAAGTATGAAAAATTGTAAGTTAGAATAAATGAGATGAATCCTTTATGCGAGATAATTGAGTAAAATTGTGCTAAGAACGGATAATAATAATTATGGGTTGTGGGCGAACCTAATTTGGAAAATGTGAATATCTATATATATGACCGTGTGACTGTGTACATATATTAAGTATTATATTTGTGAATAATCATACCCGCGCTACTTGCTATTATGGAGGTTGCCGAGCCGGGACAATCTTATCTCGAGGGGACCTTTATGGGGGATATTGACTTGTACCCTAGAACATAGGATTCTTTGGTACAGGCTATCTGAGAATGATAATCAGACGGTACTAAGAGACGTGAGGGGTATGTGCTGACCTCTTAGTGAGTTAGAACTATGCCTCGCCTCCATTTTGTGTGTATTGCATTAATACAATTCGAGAGTGATTCCGATATAGTATTGCCCTTAGTACGAGTGATACGGGGACTGGATAGCAGAGTATGCCAGCACCATAGATTTTATGTGGGGTGCCGATAGTATATATATTATATGAGTGACTAATATATATATATATATATATATATATATATATATATATATATATATATATATATATGGAAATTTTCTACTGTGTGTATAAGTAGTCAAGTAATTAATAAATGCTCTGTCTTTATAATAAATGTTCAGGAACTTTGTAAAGGTACTGAGTTGTTCTAAGTAACGTAAGAAATATGGAAGAGATTGATTTTCTAAAACTAAATATCATAGCCTTAGTACTTCTCAGGATAAACTTTATGAAAAATAAGTTAGATAGACTTATGAGTTTAGTAGTACGGTAGGCGTGGACACTAGATGAGAGGCGGGAATTCTCAAGAGAGTGTCGCATACTAACATGGTTGTCACATTAGCTAGTAAGCATTTTAAATACTAGCTAAACTATTCTAAAACTTGTTTACACTCGGGCTCTGCCTCGTTTCCTGTTAATTTTCTTTCACTTGTATATATATATATTACAGGTGCCCAGCCACAGGGGTGTCATGCATAGATTCTTTGGACTGGACATGCTGTGGCTTATGTGGGAGTTGCAGGCTCTTGCTTTAGACGACCTCTTCATTGATTCTGTTCTTGTTTTAGTTCTGCTTAGTTTGGGCATGTGTCGCCCGTTTTCCTATTCCATTTGGATTTGTCAGAGATTTATGTTTATTTACATTTCCTGTATTCAGTACTCTTTGGGAGTTAACTCTTGTCAGGATGATTTCATTTATAGTCCTTAAACTTGGTTTGTTTTATCTAGATGGTTTAATTCTTGTGTGTTAATTGTCATCCTTAGTATTTATGTGATTCTTGAACTGTTGTTTATTAAAAAGGTTATTATATTGGAATTTAATAAAATGAAAATAGGACTTTAAATTGTTTTGACACTTATCTTAATTATTTAGGGTGTTTAAATTGGAAATCTTTATTTTCGACAGTGATGCTAAGAATGAATCAACCGTTCACCTTGATTTTAATTTAATAAAGGACTGATCACTCAGTATTTAATTAGGCGGGGTGTCACACATAACCCATGGTATACAATGGGCCCCACCCCAGTTTTGTATTTTGATGTCGTTCAGACCTCTAAAATGCATTTTTATCATTTTTAGTAATAATGTCAATGCTTATAACTCTCGCTTAAAGTTTGATTTTAGGATTCCAAAAATTGAAGAGTGATCTTGAAAAAATTATTTATGTTATTGTAGTGATAACTCAAAATTTTCCATTTTTTTGAAAAATAAATTATTTTTCCTTATTTTATGTTATGAGTCACTACATATTTTTTTTATAGTTGTTCTAGTATTCATATTATGTATTATTTGGTATTGATCAAAAGGTTCAATATAAAATTTTGAATATTAGATGTATGATTAAGTGTTTAACAAAAACATTTCAAGAAATTAGATTATTGTGTATAATCTACATTTGGTATCCCAAAGGTCCTAATGTAATTATGAATTGATGTTTTAAAACTAATATTTACTAGTATGTACCCCATGCGATGCGCGGGTAGCAATGTGTAATATGGTATTCTTTCAAAGTAAGTATTAAATTTTATTATACACCCATAAAGAAATCATTTAATTATATGGAAATGACCTATGTAGTCACATAATATTTGTATAACGAAAGTTACTGAAGTTTATTCTAATCAATGTATTATAGTACAGAAAATCCAAAACATGATCATTATTCAAATGAGAAATGTCTTCAACGTTCCAAACGTCATTGTGCTTCCTGAATCCTTGATCTCTATTCCTTTGCTCCTGCAAATTAATGACATTTAATTTTTAAATATATAAATGTTTTAAAAAGTAAGCTAATCTTATAATTATGATTTCTTTATGTAACATTCTTTATTTAAGGTTACCTTCTATATTTAAGTCAATTTGATGCCCTTATGTTGTTTTCTTCCTCAGGATTTTTGGTATCTGAAGGTTGAGAGCTCGATTCTTGTGTGATATGTATATATGGCGACCCGTCTCTAACTCTGTTTTGAGCATCGTCGTTTTCATGACCTAAAATGTGTCAACGCAGGTGTGTGCATTATGGAAATAAAATTAAAATTAATTGATACAAAAAACTGTTGTTAATAAAGAGTTTAAATATGTGACTAAAAAGTAGTAACTAATAAAGAGAATTCAGCCAACGTATAAACTTGTAATACTAAAATTAAAGCAGTGAACAGAAAATAGAAATAGAATAACATGACATATATTTTGCACAATGCCATTTAAAAAGGAACAAAAATAAGATGCAAGTGAATGAGAGCGTGAACTCAACCATGTTTTCAACTACCTTTAAATGAGAGCCCAATAATTAAACCCGAAGAAAATTTTACGTCAAAAACACTAATTCAAATGTATTCTGGAAAATATGGAGTGAAATAACAATTATGCCTTGGGACCTATATTTTCATGTATCAATTTTAGATGTGAGAAATTTATTGCAATACTAAGATGTATGTGATAGCCCGCTCCAAATAATAATGGGTGGCCAGCCCTATACTATAAAAAAATCAGGTATCTCAGATGGCACAGTCTCAACATCAACTACTAAGCACTATAATAAAAGGCTAACTACCCGAAATCATTAAGTGCGAATTGCCAAAAAATTTAAAACTTGTATAATAACAACAACAACAAAACCAATATTGCACATAACCAACAATATACATCTAACTATGATGAGTGGAAAGTGCATGCTCCAATAATATGAAAGAGTAAAATACATTGTACAACAAAATCTCAACAATGAAATACCCGAATATGCTGTCGGGTAACAGACAATACAATAATTTGAGAAATGAAATATGGAAGTGTTAATCTACAACACTTGAATACTAACTCAAAATACAAACTAAATCCTAATCTAGATGTACAAAGATAGGAATCGACTAAAGCAAAGTGCAGCAGCAGTCCGCTACTGCCACAGCTCCACGAATAACCTGGATGGATAACATCAAAGGCGTCCTTGCGGAGGAACACCTGAAGTAATACAATATATACAAGGAGGAGGAAAATATAAACGGGTCAGAGCCCGAGTTTGGAAAACATTTTATAGCAAGTGTATTAAAATGCATAATAATTATAAATGCATTATTACATGATTTAGTTGGAATCGAACTCTCCATAATAATTCAACTCACCTCTCATCTAAAGCGCGCACTAAACGTATGCACGTGATCTCCAAAAGGATGACCGATTCTAAATAGGTAAGAGGATCCTAACTTAAACCCAAAAGAAGTATTTAAGCAAAATCATCTAACCTATTTCCCCATACATTCGTTCCCATAATTTATAAGTCATATACATTAACTTTAATGTAATAGTTATAGTTATCTTTATAATGTTCATTTGTTGAACATATAAAGTTACATGATCCAATCATGTCCACATTATCACAATATATCAACAATCTCATTTACTAGAATTTATACTCTAGTGATGCCCATAGAAGGCATGAAACCATATAAATAATTATTATAGATGAGTTATTAGCATCAAGAGTTAAGGACTAAACTCCTCCCGATTCTCAACACGGTACTGCGTTTCGTGCGTGGGACGTCTCGCCGAAGCGAAATCCAAACAAGGAACCCCCCCGTTACACTACTCCTGGCCGTATCGATCCTCGGGGATCATTATGCCCTCAATGCAAGATGCATGTAACCCAAATGATTATTATCCAATTTTAATTAATTAATATTCCCAATTCTCAACAGTACACGGCGTTTCATGCGTGGAACGCCTCGCCGAAGCGAAATCCAAACAAGGAACCCCCCCCATTACACTACTCCTGGCACTGTCGATTGTCGGGATAGGTGATATATATATATATAATTATGAGCATTAAGGACTAAACTTATCCCCAAGTTCCAACATTACACTGCGGTTCGTGCGTGGGACGTCTCGCCGAAGCGAAATCCAAACAAGGAACCCCCCGATACACTAATCCTGGCAATGTAGGTCGTTGAGGTCCATTATGCCTTGAAACCCAAGTACAAACACAAGCAATTATAACCATCCAACCGAGCTATAACTCGAAGGACGCAGGCTCACATGCTATCATCTTCCAGCAGCCCATATACGTAGCAAACTGGGGCCACCTGGTGGGATTTAACGACACCCACCTCGTGATCTACTCACGCACACGACGTCCGGGAAGCGGTCATAGTTCCTAACCGGCAAGTGAGAGCGACACATACCCACGACCTCTCACCCCCAAAATAAAATATATATATATATATATATGTCATTTGCTGACCACAAAGGACGACTATGACCTGGGAAATATCCACATCCTGCTTTTCTAGAGTTTTCCTCTTTCTCTTAAGTGAGAATGACTTCTCACGTGGCTTTTAAGCCTTATCCCACAAGATACACATCTTTAAATGATAATACACACTTTAAATGACTCGGTAACTTTAATTCGAGTCAAACGGTCCTAAATTATTTCGGAACCTAAATAGACCCCAAGTACAGTCATTTCGACTTTCTCGACCCTTCCGGAAACGATGGTACCCTCAGAATCGACATTCGACACTCTTTCTAACGACTCTAAATTTTGACCTCATTTCCAATTTAATTATTTCTCCAATAAAATATTATTTATTTCTCCCAAAATAAATAAATTGTCGACTCCAAAACCTCTGGTTGTTACAAACCTCCCCACTTACAAAAATTTCATCCTCGAAATTTAGCTAAGCCTATTTCTCCAAAGCTCAACTAGTCCTACTATACCAAATCTTGCTAATCCCATCTCCAAACTTCTAACTTCCCTCGACGAGTTCATTTTAAATTCATTTTATTATAAGTTAATTATGAGTTAAATAAAACCAATTTCCGCAACAAGGGCGCCCATACACCCTTTATATTTGAGCTTTGTGCTCACAACAATCATAATGAGGCTTTATTTGCCTCGAAAGTTCCACATTTCCATAAATATAATACTAACATTTTACTGGTGTGAAAATTTTGAATGGTCCAAAGAAATAACTCCTCTCAATTCCTGACAATCGCCAATTTCGTGCGGGGGACGTCTCGCAAAAGCGAAATCCAAACAAGGAACCCTCCCAATACACTACTATGAGGCGACGTCGGGGATTGAGAGTTTGTTAAATCCGGACTAGAGTTCGAAAAGGTTAATTTTATGAAAATCATTTTGAAAGGGCCCGAAGGCCGACAAAGGTTTTATTTAAAAATAGTTTACTTTGAAAACGGTTTATATATATATATATATACTATAAAATGCCTTATGTCCAACACAAGGTATTTTTAGATCATCATCTATATAACATGTAGCTCACAAATATTATCATACTTATGAGCTAAAATTTTACCTGCGTCCCATCAAACCACAATCTCAACTTTCAAACATAAACAACATCTCACATCATTTCAATATATATAGCCTTTTTATAAGGCACATCCATAACTGGAATTCAACAATCATAATAGTCTATCATGACTATATAAAAGAAGTAGCTTTTATCATTACTACTTATCACCATAACCACACTTACATTTACCATAAGGTTTAAAGCTCTTTTTGAGCACCTTGCAAAATTATCTATCCTTCTTACAAAATAATAGAATAAGAGAATATCTTGCTCAAAATTTCCCTTTTTAAGGTCATTACATACATAATAGGGCTATATTTCTACCCTTTCACAATTATCTCCCACACGATATTCCAAAAACTTCATATAGTAATAATCCTATTAATAAAGGAAAATTAACTTACCTTACCCATCTCTAGTCCGATTGCCCTTCCTTATCCATGAGCTCCCAAACAAAGTCCCCCGGTCTAAAGCGACCTCGAATCTGTTGTAGGGGTTTCACTTCCAAAATTTCATCAAATTGCGGTCCTTTACCTCTTTTAGGACAATTTATCTTTTTATGACCTATTTATTTACAAAAGAAACACTTACCCACAAATCCTTTCTGCCCACTCGTGTTACTGGCACTCTCTTTGCCAAACTTACCTGATGAACTCGAATCTCCAAAGTTCTTACCCTCTTGCGAACGAAGGCGATATTCATGAAACTTTAGTAGTGCCGCATTCACTACCTCAACGAAAGTCACTAACCTAGGACTCCCTAACAAATGTTGTTATGGGTAAGGTATCTCTCTGTTCAGATGTGGTGACAGACTCCCACCATTGAAGTGCTGCACCCAATAACCTAAAAGTGTCTAAAAATTATTTCTGCAATTCACTACACTCAACCATACGAAGATGCCTCTGCATACTATTTTTCCATTGATTTGCAGCCATTTCATCAACTCCCCCTGCAAACTCGGGAGGATGCCCCTTCCTAAAATCTTCTTTCACTCTCTCCCATTGAGAAAATCCTAAATGGGGTGGGGCTGCTCGAGCGGCAGATTGCTGAGCCATCGTAGAAACAACAACAGTGACCGCTTGTGCCACAATATTGGCAACATCATCCGTAGTCATGTTCCTTTGAGGCATTTGGGGTTTCCCTTTGTTTGCCCTGATTGAACGACCTCCCTTCGGTGGCATTTGAAACAAGAATAATTGTATCATAACGCCTTTCAAATATTTTCGAATCACAGAAAGATATGGACGTATGAATGTAATCGTCCTAATAGTAAGGCTCTACATCAAGAACTCTTACGAAAGATCGTAGTAACGCACACAGATCCTAAAGACACTAGAACCTGATGCTCTGATACCACCTGTGACAGCCCGCTCAAAATAATAACGGGTGGCCAGCCCTATACTATAAAAAAATCAGGTATCTCAGATGGCACAGTCTCAACATCAACTACTAAGCACTATAATATAAGGCTAACTACCCGAAATCATTAAGTGCAAATTGCCAAAAAATTTAAAACTTGTATAATAACAACAACAACAAAACCAATATTGCACATAACCAACAATATACATCTAACTATGATGAGTGGAAAGTGCATGCTCCAATAATATGAAAGAGTACAATACATTGTACAACAAAATCTCAACAATGAAATACCCGAATATGCTGTCGGGTAACAGACAATACAATAATTTGAGAAATGAAATATGGAAGTGTTAATCTACAACATTTGAATACTAACTCAAAATACAAACTGAATCCTAATCTAGATGTACAAAGATATGAATCGACTAAAGCAAAGTGCCGCAGCAGTCCGTTACTGCCACAGCTCCACAAATACCCTGGATGGATAACATCAAAGGCGTCCTTGCGGAGGAACACCTGAAGTAATACAATATATACAAGGAGGAGGAAAATATAAACGGGTCAGAGCCCGAGTTTGGAAAACATTTTATAGCAAGTGTATTAAAATACATAATAATTATAAATGCATTATTACATGATTTAGTTGGAATCGAACTCTCCATAATAATTCAACTCACCTCTCATCTAAAGAGCGCACTAAACGTATGCACGTGATCTCCAAAAGGATGACCGATTCTAAATAGGTAAGAGGATCCTAACTTAAACCCAAAAGAAGTATTTAAGCAAAATCATCTAACCTATTTCCCCATACATTCGTTCCCATAATTTATAAGTCATATACATTAACTTTAATGTAATAGTTATAGTTATCTTTATAATGTTCATTTGTTGAACATATAAAGTTACATGATCCAATCATGTCCACATCATCACAATATATCAACAATCTCATTTACTAGAATTTATACTCTAGTGATGCCCATAGAAGGCATGAAACCATATAAATAATTATTATAGATGAGTTATTAGCTTCAAGAGTTGAGGACTAAACTCCTCCCGATTCTCAACACGGTACTGCGTTTCGTGCGTGGGACGTCTCGCCGAAGCGAAATCCAAACAAGGAACCCCCCCCCGTTACACTACTCCTGGCCGTATCGATCCTCGGGGATCATTATGCCCTCAATGCAAGATGCATGTAACCCAAATGATTATTATCCAATTTTAATTAATTAATATTCCCAATTCTCAACAGTACACGGCGTTTCATGCGTGGGACGTCTCGCCGAAGCGAAATCCAAACAAGGAACCCCCCGTTACACTACTCCTGGCACTGTCGATTGTCGGGATAGGTGATATATATATATATATATATATATATATATAATTATGAGCATTAAGGACTAAACTTATCCCCAAGTTCCAACATTACACTGCGGTTCATGCGTGGGACGTCTCGCCGAAGCGAAATCCAAACAAGGAACCCCCCCGATACACTAATCCTAGCAATGTAGGTCGTTGAGGTCCATTATGCCCTTGACACCCAAGTACAAACACAAGAAATAATAACCATCCAACCGAGCTATAACTCGAAGGAGGCAGGCTCACATGCTATCATCTTCCAGCAACCCATATACGTAGCAAACTGGGGCCACCTGGTGGGGTTCAACGACACCCACCTCGTGATCTACTCACGCACATGACGTCCGGGAAGCGGTCATAGTTCCTAACCGGCAAGTGAGAGCGACACATACCCACGACCTCTCACCCCCAAAATAAATAAATAAATATATATATATATATATATATATGTCATTTGGTGACCACAAAGGACGACTATGACCCCGGGAATATCCACATCCTGCTTTTCTAGGATTTTCCTCTTTCTCTTAAGTGAGAATGACTTCTCACGTGGCTTTTAAGCCTTATCCCACAAGATACACATCTTTAAATGATAATACACACTTTAAATGACCCGATAACTTTAATTCGAGTCAAACGGTCCTAAATTATTTCGGAACCTAATTAGACCCCAAGTACAGTCATTTCGACTTTCTCGACCCTTCCGAAAACGATGGTACCCTCAGAATCGACATTCGACACTCTTTCTAACGACTCTAAATTTTGACCTCAATTGCCAATTTAATTATATCTCCAATAAAATATTATTTATTTCTCCCAAAATAAATAAATTGTCGACTCCAAAACCTCGAGTTGTTACAATGTATAAACCTAAAACCACTTGCATAAAAAATTCAAGAGAAAACCCATCAAGTAATAGTATTACTCAGTTTTAAACAAAAATCCATAAGATTAATTTCTTATGTTTAGTTTATACAAAAAACAAAATACAACAAGAAAAAAGAGGCAACTAAGACTCATAGACACAAAATTAAACTATTGGTTTTAAATACAAACAAAAACTCATAAACTAAACATAAGATTGATCTCTTATAGGTATTACTCATTAGCAACCAAAATTGAACGATTCCAACTAAGACTCATAGACACAATAGATTTACAACTTTCAAATGTTACCATAACATCATTTCCATGATCAGTCATAATGAAAAACTCCTTTTGAATTTTTGAATATTTTTCCACCCCATAGATTTATAACTTTCAATCAGCCCCTCTTTCAAGTTAAGAGCTGAAAAATAGCCCATGTTTGAAAAAATGAAATGAGAAGAAGGAAATGATAAGCAAGTATGGATTTAAAAAATATACAAACTATTTTATGTGAATCGAATGCTAAAAAAACGTGCATCTCAAACCTTACACATTTAGTTAAATACACATGGTTTCTTCCTTTTCATCCATTTCTATCCTAAAAACATTCTTAGTTTATTCTTTAACTGTAGACATAGCAATAAATGTCTCACAGTGAAAAAGGAAAAAAATATGCATTTGCAATAGAACCAAGAAATTATGTCCAAAGATAAAGTAAAACACCCAATTGGGCATTTTTCAAAACGTAGAAAAAAAGGCTAAAACATGATGGGAGTTATTTCCTCACTGTAGAAATCTCTAACTGTTTACTTCCAAACTGCATAGTAACCATAACACCATAAATTTGTAAAATATCAAAAGTAAAAAAAGTTGAAATTCTCCCTCATAGTGGCCATCCATAAAACATAGAGTATTGACTATAAAATTTGCTCTACGAAAATCTAGGATTTCACAATACATCTATTATGAAAATGTTAAAACTAAACTGGGTGTAAACGAATACACATGGAGAAAAAAACTGATGTTTGTACCCTATTTAAGCATCTTTATATAGATCTAAACCCCCCAAAAAAGTTGAAACAAAATACTAATTAAATTGAAATAAGAAGAGAAGACCAAAATCCCTAAAAAAACTGTTATGGATTGACCTCCCCCCCCCCCACCCACCCACCCACACACGCACAAAAAATACATAAATGAAAAAGCGAATCTAGAATCAGAAAGATAACTTAAAACCACGAAACCAATTAAAAAATAAAATCAGCGATCCATAGAGAATGGAGAGTAAACCTGATGAGGGGAAATCCATTAACAACAAAAGAATGTATTTGAGAGTATATCACACCCAAGATATACTATCCATGTCTTTTATTGATTCTGCCTGAGCATGTTTTCACGGATTTGGCTTTAAGAATTTTAGCCCCTATAATAAGTACCATAAATTTAATTACCAATAACTATAACAAAAAAACATAAACTGTAAATATGTAGGAGTTACAATCAAAAGAAATCCAGATAGGAAAACCCACCATAACCCAATTTGCAATGCCCGTAAATTCTTGAATTTCTTTGCATAGACGAAGAGGATTTTGATATATGGGAGATTGAGGAGAAAATATTTAGAATTAAGAGTAATCGTTGGGGGAGGGGAAGAGATGGCTGACCTTTAATCTCCCAAAAAACATGAATGCAAAATTAAAGAGGAATATGAGGAAGAGGGACTCACTATTGTAAGAAAACAGTCAAAAGAAAAAAATATGGATTTTGTCATTAATTATAAGGCTTCACATTTACACCTCTAATACTATTGTATTATAGGTATAATATAGATATGATGTTGGATGGGGAAGACATTAAAGTGTCTTAATCTATAATTATAAATATTATATTATTGTGAATGCAACAATATTTAGACCCTTAATTCTCCATTAAGTTTTGAGGATAAAATTTTTGGGGGCATTGATTTTTATGTAAATAATGTTTACAACATTATATCATTCCAGAAAATTATTTTTTGAATTTCGTATAATTTATTTTGAGATTTTGGAGTAATTATCTACATCCTTATAGTGTTAACTCATATTTTTGGCAAAAGTTACGAATTCCGTCGGACGGGGCTTGGCAACTTGCTTGAAATTATGTCTTTTAGAATTATGTCTATTAGAATTTCTATTATTATGTTTTTTTAGAATTCATGCTACCATGTCTTTTGGAATTCATGCTAACATGTCTTTTATTATTCTTTAAATTTATGCATTTTTTGCAATTTTCAAAATTTTTAATGACTTTTGAAATTGTAGAAGTTATGTCTTTTTTAAATTCTAGAAAATTATGAATTTTAAAATTCTAAATTTTTGGAATTCTAGACTTACGAAATTCTAAATAGTTCACATTTTACTATTCAAGATTTTGTAATTATGAAATTTTATGGCCTTTGAAATTATATTATAACATATACACCAGTATTCATATTAAAAATTTTAATAAATGCAATTGTATTATTAAGAATATGTATCACCACAGTGATCCTTGTTATCACCCATTCCGAAATTAGACCTTTATTACAATTATAATGTTTAAATATGTTTATTTAACATATATAAATTAGTTACCCACATATATATTATAATCATGTGTTAAATCAACAATTAATGAGTGTTTGTATATGTGTAAATCAAGGATGTCAACAGATACCTTATTCAAATTAAATATACATCACTCAGTTATGCATCTTGAATATTACCATCATTAATGGTATTAAATAAAATGTATGATGACTACCCACAAGAGCTCTTATTTTCACGTCGTAAAATATGTTAGTACTCCCATTAAGTTGAATTAAATATCAAACGCATGCTATAATTCATATGTATGAATACTAATTTTATGTTATAATCGTATTATGCATTAGTATGACCATGAATGATTCGGGTCAATATTTATGATTTGTTCGTTATACATAAGTTTTAACGTTATAAATGATGAAGTGAAAGTAAATGATTCATGTTTTACATTTACTATTATTCGTGTAATATCTCATGCAAACTCCTTGTCTATTTGATTTTTACGTTATGCCTAGTTTTTCATGAATTTCAAATTAAGAAATAGACAATCATATAATTTATTCATGTATTACGGGTATTTTACACATGTATGCTTATCTCTAATATTTATATAATGTAAGTATTGGTGTTCATTAAAGTATTCCATGTCATAACAGATAAGTATTGGACTAATACGTTCATATCATGCATATTTTAGTTGTGTATCGGTCCATGCATGACGTTGAATGATAAGATTTGTGATGTTGCACACATGTTATTGTTTATTCAATTATTGTGATTCGGTAGCCTACATGTCAAATTACAATTATTGAGCAACAAATTAAGTCGTGATATATATTTTGGGAAGGCAATAATGGTCATCAAATGAAGATTTCATTGTTTCTTTCATCATAATATCACTAATTAAGTTTTAAAACCCGAACATGAATAATTTTATTCATTACTCACGCGATATTAAATGAATATAAGTGGAAAATTTATTGACTTCTGTATGTAAGTCTTTACTTAATGTAATATTCATATCATGAAATATTTGGTAGTTACCACAGTGATCCAACTATAATGAAAATGAATGTTAAATGTAAAAATGATAGCAGTAGTAATCTCTGATACTTATACCTATGGAGTATATTGAGTCTAATCATCAAACAAGATTATTCCCTACAGGGAGTTGATTTTGACTGGTTAAATGAACTCTATATATCATATACATTATTTAAGTATATATCATATATATTTAATACTCAAGTATCTACAAGCATTATATAATTTCCTTATCTTTTATTTTTGGGGAATCAAGCCATTTATTTTTCATAAATCCTCAATGTTTCCAATTTTCTTAAAAAATATTTGTCTGGACTTGATTGTGAGGGATAATTTTTAAAACATCTTTTAGTCCTTCTCAAAGGTTATGGTATTCCTTTGATGTTTTGTATAAAATAAAGTTTGGATATATTTCTTTTAAATATTTTTCTGATCCCGCATCATAATCATAGTATTATTGATGAAACTCTTTGATCTTGTACCAAATTAAATCTGACTCCCTTTGATAATTTTTTATGGACAAGATTTTTGTATTGTCTCTTATCCATATTGATAGTCGAGTTATGCCCTTAATGTATTACAATATCTAATATACGGATGTCCTATGTCGCCCAAGTGGGACATTATGAGAATATTCCCTTAAAGTGGACCTATATAGGTCATATAATAGTCATTAATATGTATATATATCATATAATCGTCACTGACATGTTTTAAAGAAATGATTGTATAAACCTAATTAATTTTCCCACCCATGGCATTTTAGAAGTAATACTCTTATATTTTCTAATCATTTTATATTCAATTTATACAACGCATGATCAGTTGGAGTAAGTTTATATATTATATATTCAATTTATCCAACTTATGATCAATGGGAGTAAGTTTATATATTCAATTTATTATAAAATAGAGAAATAAAATGTTACATGAATTTTCAATGTGTAATGGATGAAGTTATGAGATGATAAAAGATTATATGCTCACATTAAAGTCGACTGTTCATTTTTGGACGATCAATTATTACAACTCAAATTTAATGGTTTTATGGAAAGTATGAAGTTCACTTTTATCTTCTTACGCTTATTTTGGTTTAACGACCAATATAATGAAGGAGTGCAACACAATCCATTCGCTATTCTGGAAATCTGAATCTGTAGCATGCTTTGATGCTACAACTTATTGATTATGTCAAGGTGACTTAAATTTCGGAAATTGGAGTTATCGACAATATTGCCAAGCTGCTAAAATATTATGATACTATGATTAAAATCTTTTTTATTAAGATATATTAGGTATTATGTGTGTAACGAAGCACATTGAATGCAAATACCTTTAAAATAAGAAATTCTGAAACAAGTTTTGACATAGAAAATTCAGATGATTAGGCTACCACGAAAGACATTAATGAAGTATGCTTAAGGTATGAGTCTTAAAGTATAGCCGATATAATCTTGATGTGGTGGAGTTTTTAGTGCTTATTTTGACACTACCATATGATATCATACAATGTTTTAGAATCATTTATTTATGCCGTTATTGTACACATGCATGTGAATGAAAGAATGTGACATAAATAGTCTTTTACAAAGACATTATTGGACCATTATTGAATAACCCTGTTTATAGGCCTTATTAGATGATTTGTTAATGTTGTGGTAAATGGAAGCGATCATGCTCTTGAATTATTATGTGAGCGTCATGACTCGCATTAATGTGTTTCTGATTAAGGTGTTTATGGAAAACCATTTAAGGACGACTCAATGATTATTGCGCACTTTATGATAAATATGGGTCAATTGGGAGATTGTAAGAAATATTTAAAATAATTCTCCATTATGTGCTTATAATTATATTAATACTAAGAGTCACTTGGGTTAATGAAAGGGTACTCCAAATACCAAGAGTTAAAAGAACTCTTGGGCATCTACCTTGATAGACGGTTGATATTAAGTGACTATTAGAGATTTAGGTCTTGTCCCTGCCTTTAAATAAGTGATTGAATTCCATCATTCGAAAACTCTAGAAAGACAATATAATGAAATTATAGGAAAGGGAGAGAAATCTAAATTCTCAAGAAGAGTAAATAGTGTTTTGGCCATACTTGGAGATCTAAACATTGGAATTCGTTAAAATTGTAGTATATTCTTGTCATATACAAAATGAGGCCATGTTCCAAAATCCATCCTGATCGAACATCGTTAAGGTTGACTGGTGTGTTATTCTAATACCATTTTATGTTATTCATAATGAATACATGTGATTATCATTAATATCAAAGATCATTTTATTAAGAACAAGTATATGTGAGAATTTAATCAATAAGGTATTCCTTGATCAAATATTATGGCGAATGATTTTATATTTATACACATATATATGTGCCGGATTTGATTTGATGTATTTTGCATATATTATATGGTATGTTTGTTGTATTTGTGAAATTTATTTTTGTCTAAAAATTTGAAAATTTTCAAAAAGAGTTGGTGGTTGTTAACCTTTGAGATGATCATTATACATGCTTGATTTACATCTTTTATAATGATATATTCGCTTCATCGTGATGCTCCGTATTTCCTGTTTATTGTTTATACTTTTTTATCTATTTCGATAAAAACAAAGTGGGAGAGAAAATTAAAATTGAGTTTTTGATGAGTTTGAATTATGGGGGAGTATTTATATATGATTTACTTTGTTTCAAACTCGATACGTCACGAAGGTATATGTTTGTTGTCTAATGTGTGTTGGTAACTATTTGTGAATTTCAAGATACACGGATGAAGAAAGGTTTAAAGGGAAGAAGTTTGAAGACAAAGATTTATGATATTCCATTGTTCTAGGGCTGGGAAGGGTGTTAGTACTTTTTGTAATTTTTAATAGGAAATTTTGATTTTAATTTGGTGTTCAATTATTTTATTTATTTTGTACCGGAATAGCCAAAGTGGGATATTTGTAAGAAAAATATTTAGTCATTGTTCATAGCACGCGTTAGGCTAGTTTAGCGTATCCCGTTATAAATTATCATGAAAAATGAGAAGATGAACCGAAATTAAGCATCTATAAGTTTGAAGATTTACCCACATCCCGAAAGATATAAAACAAATTTAGAGTTTAAATTAATTCATGTAATTATATTTGGGATGATTGGTTTTCATAAAAATGACGAACAAGATTTTTCCTTTGTAGAAACAAATTTTTTCTAAGTCAAGAGGTGAACACTATTTGACGTTTGCGTCATTCAAATGACTTTTTATGTCGTTTAAACTACATATGCATCTCGCTCAAACGATATAGGCATCTCATTTGAACGAGATGACTATATCGTTCGAACAACAATACATCTCATTAGAACGATTTGCCGCCTTAAGATTGCTGTAAATACCTATTTCATGAATCATTTTTTCAAGACTTTTGTAAATGACTTTTCTGCATTCCAGTAGCAAATGTTCTTCAAGTTTTGTGTTTCTAAATTGATAAGCACCCAAAACTGTACATTTTATACCCCGAATAGATGTATTTTAGTTGCTAATTCTAGGCAATATGGGTCTTATGTGCTCAAATGTTTATCTTGTAGGTCAAATGCACGTTTTCGATGTCAAAAGCTGTATTTCAAGACAATTGTATGCAATATGGAGCTAAATTCCCTCTCTCGTACCCTAATCCGAGCCTAAACCTAGCCTAAACATACCCCAAGCCTGTGTGTGTTTTGTTTATGTCATTTTATCAATTTTTAGATTTTTAGTTTGTGTCATTTTAATTTTAGGATTATTTTAGAATTTTTAGGTTTTATTTTCTATTTAATTAATATAATTTTATTTTATTTTGATTTTATTAAGTTTTTCGTTTTATTTTTTATTTTTGATTTTTGATTTTTTATTTTATTTTAGTCTTATTTTAATAGGATTAGTTTTTAGCAATTTAGTTTTATTATATTTTATTTTTTTTGGACTTTAGTTTTTAAATTTAATAGATTTAAATTTTTATTTTTCTTTTCATTTCATTTCATTTCTTTTTCTTTTTATTTTTATTGAGTCTTTATTTTATTTTTTAGAATATAAATTTAATTTTTGGATTTTTAGTTTTTATAGTTTTATTTTATTAGTTAGTTTCAGTGTTATTTTTAGGGGTCTAAATTAAACACACACATAAACTTCCCTACACCTAAACCCACTCACACACACCCTCATCCCCACCATATTTCCCATACACCTCACACACACAATCACCCCCTATCATCTTCAACCTCCCATTTCTCTCTCCTCTCACATCCCTCCATTAACAAAACATTACTCCACCATTACCAAAAACCTCCATAAACCAAAACCTCCACTACCTCTACCCAAACCCAACACTTCCACCCCCTGCTGGCGACCACACAGCGCCCCAAACCCATCTCCGGCGCTCTTGGCCAATACCATTTTATTAAATGGCGTCGTTGCCATTCTTGGGATTGTGAAGCTCGGAGCGGATTCCATGTTGTAGTTCATTTATTTTTTTTGTAGCATTTTTATATTTTTAGAAGGCTTGTATTTAGGATTAGTTTATTCTTGGCTTGTATTGCGGTGCATAGGACACCATTTATTTTCCATTTAAAATTGTAATAATTAAAGACAAGAGTGATAGGGAAACCGGACAAGGTAGGGAGAGGGCGTCCAAAGGCGAGGATTTAGAAGCCTCTCTACCTTGGGTCGGTAGGACTCCCGGGGACGACTGAGATAGGCGTGATCTCCCTCCGGTCGACTCAACTTTTCGGCACCCCACGGCGTAAAAACCGTGGGAGGTACATTTCTAAACACTCGCGCCTCTCATGTTAGCGAGTCCATTCTTTTGTGTGCTCTTGTGTTCTCTTGTGTGATTTTATTCTCGCATTTATTTTTTGAATGGTGTGATGAATTAAATTGCTAAGACCTACACCCGGTCACTCACGAGAAGGGATTTCATCACCCGACTCACCCGCTTACCAATTTTGTGCTACCCTAGCCATCACTAAATTTAAAATCAATCAACTAGGTAGCCCACTAGGAGAATTTTTTTGCAAAGGCAATCACTAAGAGATTTTCTTGAATTTTTATCGCCCGCGGACTTAATTAAAATTTGACTGCCCTCTCACTAAATTTAAAGATAAAAATTGGCTATGTGCTAGTTAGGAATTTTTCTTGACTTGTGTGTGTGTCCAATTCCATTTTTCGGTAGTCGATTTTAGTTAGTTTGTCCCAAATTCAAAGAGTCCATATTTTTTCCCCACCTTTTCTTCCAAAAAATCCAAAAATATTTTATTTCTTTCCTTTTTAGATAAATCCAAAAATATTTTCTTTCTTTCATTTTAAAAAAAATCCAAAAATATTTTCTTTCTTTCATTTTAGAAAAATCCAAAAATATTTTCTTCCTTTATTTTACACAAAAATACAAAAATATTTTCTTTCTTTCATTTTTAGAAAAATCCAAAAATATTTTCTTTCCTTTTGAAAAAATTAAAAACTTCAAAAAAATATTTCTATCCACATGGCCGAAGAACGTCCTTTACGGGACTACTTTGGTCATTTTCCATTGACACGTGACACGTGTGAGAGTGATCCCACGCCGTCTCTTTATGAGATACTTAGTGGTTTCAACTCTCTCACGAGTACCGTTGGTACTGTTGACCCATCTATGCACGCACCTCCTATTCCATCACCCTCGGTGTCAAGTGTCGCCATGTATCCTCCTTTGTTGTGCACCCACTGTTATTATGCCGATCACATGTCCCATGAGTGCCCTTACATTCCATATCCATCCGAACCCACCATGGAACATGTGTATCCATATGACACTGTTCTGGAACCCACCTCGGCCTATTCTCCCTATATACCCAATCCCGAGTTGTGTGAGTACCCGAGCTATTCGTGGAGGCCTGATCACCATTCCACGCAATACGTATCCCAACTCGATGTTGTGGATCCTCACACGTTCCCACAGTCGTCATGGCAACCTTGTGCACCCATTCCCGATCGGTTCCCTCACTACGCACCCCATGAGTCTCAACCATTTGTCCATCACGAAAGAAATCCTTTCGTGTATGATGTACTTGGCCCCACCTCGCACACTTCATATGAGTATTCTCCATACACTCACGATTATAGCGAGTTGTGTCACCTCAACCACCACCACCACTCATCATTCCACCAACACCTTCATCCACATCCGCTCTCGAAACCCTCTTGCAAAAGTTCATACTTGAGCAAGAGCAAGCCATTCAAACTCAAACTCTCCAAAGGCTTGAACAAAGGTTAAATGAATTGGAGTGTGAGCGAGAGTCGGATATTCCCATGTCCCCATCCATCATTGCAACCGAGTGTGATGATGATGTGTCCTCTTGTGACACGAAATTTGAGTGTGACCAACCCTACCACCCTGAGAATCTTGAAGTTGAGACCATTCCATGGTCTGGGTCCCAAGTCGACAATTGTGTTGACTTACCTTTCGCTAGTGACCCTGATCCAATCCCACTATGTCATCCTGAACCCATCATTGCGGTTCACACTCCCGTCATATCCAAAATAATTCCCGAGTCTACACCTATCGAGCTTCACCCTTGTGTTCCCGAGGAACCAATTTATCCTAGGTTAGCTCCGGCTACGAGTGCTCACCATTTTCCCGAGATAGAATCCGTGATAGTTCCTAACTATCCGGATATGGATGATATCCTTCCATGCATGGCTCCCTTTGAGCCCGATATTTCTAGTGATTCCTCTATCTTAGATCTTGGTGCCTCATTTTACCCACCCACCCCATTTACCGATGCTACTCTTATGGAGAAGTTGACCACTCCATCTTTAGAAACCACACTCCCTTGTGAGTATTCATTTACTCCTCCCAATGAGTGTGTGTCTCCCACTCTTGAGTTGGATCATCTTCCTCCACCATTTATCCCACCCGATACACCATTTGTCCCACCCGACCCACCCATTGTTCTTTCCACCCCACTACCTGGTTTGGATCTTGATTTTATGCATTTCAAGTTTCCATGTACATATTTAGATCCTAACCAGAAACCATCCTCCATCTACGAGAGTATTTGTGGTGCTACTCTCCACCGTGACACCGAGTTTGTTCCTCCATGTACACCACTTCCTTGCGGTGTTGATTTCTCTTCTCAACAGCTCCCTGGCATGTCACGGCATGACCATTATCATCGCCCATTCATAGAACGGTCGTGTGATTTTTATGAGGCCCATCCCATTAAAATTTCCACACCATTTTGCCTCCCTCACCAATTAGAGCACTATGCTTATAGGGCCCTAGTTGCTCTCACATTTACGCTCAACAAGGCCCGTGATTGGTGCCTAATCACCCTAATACCCACCCGCCCATGGTCCACCGATGCTTTGCATCGCGTGATGCACTTTGCTATACAAGTGCATTGACCATTCTTAGCCCTGATCCAACAAGACTGGCGCTTCAGTCTTGTTTGGGGGTGATTCTCATCACCCGATTCTTCTACCGCCCCATGCTTTCATAGATCTTATCCATAGGGTGAGATTTCATCGGTCTGGCTAAAGACATTAAACTTGGCACTACCGGGAGGCAGCCTGCATTTCTTGTACTAGTCTCATCCTGTTTGGGGGTGGTGTTTCACATCACCCTATGTTTTATCATGCTTATAGACTTGTACACACTTTTTTCTCTTATCACTTATTCAGGTTTCTTTTTGGATTCATCTGTCCACTTCATTAGCAGTTCATTCTGGTAATCTCTTTCCTACCTCATGCTCTCCAATTTTAAAAATCATTTTACCTAACATCGAGGACGATGTTCCTTTTTGTTTGGGGGTGGGGAATTTTATCAAAATCGTACCTCTTTTGAAAGATTTTGACTTTTGAACCTAATTTTTAAAATTTCATGCAGTTTCTTTCATCTCACTCATTGACATGAATTTTCAATCATCAATCTTTCAAAGTTTAGGAATCAAGCTAGATAATTTTTTTTCTAAATAGCTTATGTAATATATAACAAGGCATTTTTCACTATGAATTTCTGGACTCAACAAAATTTGCGCACGTATCACGTCACTACGGTTAGAGTTGAGGAGTACTACAATTCTAAAGAGAACCTTAAGGATCACTAGTAGAAACTTTATCCCGTGAGATTCGTGCCTTTCACCCTTTCAGAGTGTCTTACGCAATCTCCGAGTCATAAGTTGATTCAACTTCCTTTGGGTCCGCACTTAAATTGTTGTATGATCTCATCATCCTTCATTAAAATTTGGCTTGATCACTGGGAATGACATCTTTTTCGAGTTGTAAGAAACACGTGTCTTTAAATTTGTCCCGATCATTAGGATTTTCATTCATACACCTACCGCTTTTCCCCATATCATATTCCCATTCATTTCACCCATTACTTTCCCATATTTCATATACATTCCCCACACCATCCATTTATCATTCCACTCATATATCATCCATCATTTTTGAGAAAAAGAGTGTGATTTCAAATGTAAATGTCTTCATTATTGAATTAAAAAGAGAAAGAAAAATTAAAAAAAAAAAGAAAAAAAAAGAAAAAAAATAACAAAAATTGAAAAAGAAAAAAAATAGAAAAAAAAAGAGAGAAAAGAAAAGAAAAAGAGAGTTTGTAGTTAATTTTTATGTAATAAAGACATTTTGTTCTTCATGCTTAAAACACTCTTCTATCATATCCATTCATATATCATAATTCATATCACCATTATATCCTACATCACATATCCACCATCCATCATATCATCACCCCATCCTATTTCACTATCACCATCCATATTATCCCTCACGTCATCATATCCTTCCCATTTCATTTCCCCCTCACCCATTATCATCCATATTTTCTCATAGGTGTTCGGGCAAATGAAAGTCAACGTGGTGAATAACTCGACGTTCTCACTATAGTGATTAGCATTCTTTCATGAGATCATTTTTCTTTCTTATTGTTCGTTCTTTCATATATTTCTGTGAGACGTTTGAACTTGCTTACATTTACTCCCCTCCTCACACACAAGAGCGATACACTTACCCAAATCTCGAGAGTTCGCTTGAGAGAGATATATTCATGAGATTTGAAGTTGAAGCGTTGATTCCGACAAGGCAATCTAGGAATTACTTTTACGATACTCGACCCGTTATGACTGATTCACACTACACACGTTGAGTTTTAGGAAGGATGTGCCTTGAGTATTTACTTAGCTAAACTTTTTACAAATTCTAGCTTGTATTTTTCAAAATATTTCTCATGTGATGGATTGTGCGAATATTCTACGTCTAATAAGAGATTGACTGCCTTTCAATAAATCATTTTTCAAATAAGAATTTTGTGGGTATATTCCCTGCAAACCCTCACGAGACACAACTCGTCCTGTAGGGCAACCTATAGGTTTAAAGGATTGTTGCACATGCTAAGTGCAATCGCAAGTACTCGCGAAAGTGGTACACTTTTGGTTACTTATCTTTCTCTTTCTCTCTATCTTATTGCTCGAGGACTAGCAACGCTCTATTTTGGGGTGGTGTGATAAGCACCCAAAACTGTACATTTTATGCCCCGAATAGATGTATTTTAGTTGCTAATTCTCGACAATATGGGTCTTATGTGCTTAAATGTTTATCTTGTAGGTCAAATTCACGTTTGCAATGTCAAAAGCTGTATTTCAAGACAATTGTGTGCAATATGGAGCTAAATTCCCTCTCCCATACCCTAACCCGAGCCTAAACCTAGCCCAAACTTACCCCAAGCCCGTGTGCATTTTTGTTGTGTCATTTTATCAATTTTTAGATTTTTAGTTTGTGTCATTTTAATTTTAGGATTATTTTAGAATTTTTAGGTTTTATTTTCTATTTTATTAATATAATTTTATTTTATTTTTATTTTATTAAGTTTTCAATTTTATTTTTTATTTTTATTTTATTTTAGTCTTATTTTAATAGGATTAGTTTTTAGCAATTTGGTTTTATTAGATTTTATTTTTTTTGGACTTTAGTTTTTAAATTTAATAGATTTACATTTTTATTTTTCATTTCATTTCATTTATTTTTATTTTTATTTTTATTTTTATTTTTATTTTTATTTTTATTTTTATTGAGTCTTTATTTTATTTTTTAGAATAGAAATTTAATTTTTAGATTTTTAGTTTTTATAGTTTTATTTTATTAGTTAGTTTGAGTGTTATTTTTAGGGGTCCAAATTAAACATACACATAAACATCCCTACACCTAAAACCACTCACACACACCCTCATCCCCACCATATTTCTATCATCTTCAACCTCCCATTTCTCTCTCCTCTCACATCCCTCCATTAACAAAACATTACTCCACCATTACCAAAAACCTCCATAAACCAAAACCTCCACTACCTCTACCCAAACCAACCTCTCCTTATCACCCCCAT
The DNA here is from genome assembly GCA_949130495.1 of Sambucus nigra. Lineage (NCBI taxonomy): Eukaryota > Viridiplantae > Streptophyta > Magnoliopsida > Dipsacales > Adoxaceae > Sambucus > Sambucus nigra. The sequence continues at coordinate 211,273,940 of OX422214.1, read as the reverse complement.
TATCTATTAAACCCGCCACCACCAGCTGGTGGTGGCTTAACCCAACAACCCATCTTCTCTCTCCAACCACCATTAACACCAAGACCCAACTCAATTAACATCACCATACCATCATCCTCAAATCTCACCTCCACCATAGAAACGCTTACCATCCCCGGCGCCTAACTCCGATCGCGTCGACTCAGGCCGACGGCGACCCTACTGTCGCCCCTCTCCCTGCTACTCTGGCGACGCCCATACTAACCCGCCCATCCTACCTACCTCCGTCGACGAGCTGGACGTCGACCTGAGTCGCGTCTCCAACTGCCCAACCCATGCCCTTCTGTCTCTCCAGATCTGCCCAGGCGTCGGAGCCTTATACACCAACCCAGGCCCGCCGTCGCATGATACCTCGTCCCCTGCTCCGGCCACCATACCCAACGACCCAAACTTTTTCGATCGAAACCGCCGGCATTAAACCCAGCCTGTCCCAACCGCCCAGCAACCCGAACCTTACCCAATTCGGACATTCCTCAATCCAAACCTCGTGTCCAGCTCTTGCTCCACCTAACCACCTATTCGGACAGCAACCCACTAACCCATTTCCGACCCAAAACCCATTTACCCCATTTTCATTCCCAAGGCTCACACGATTCTAACCTGCCAATAAACCAAATTCCAAATAAAACCAAATAAAACCAAAAGACAATAACCCACATGTGCCTAATAAGCCAACTTAAACCCTTTCACCCCTTATACCCCCAACTACCAACTTTAAATCCAATACCCAAAAATACCCTCATAACAATATCAGATTTTTATTCCGTCACCCACTTATCTCCACACCTCACCATCCACATGCACCCTCCATTAAAATACCTAATTAACCCTCACCTAAATACCTTCCATATCCCATAAACCCTTATCATCCCATTTTTACCCCTAGTTCCATGCATAGTATAAAAAGAAGATGAAGACCCCAAAAAAAGGTTTGGGAGAGAAGAAGACTAGAGAGAGAAAGTTAGGGAAAGATAGAAAAAATTAGTGAATTCTAGAGAGAAAAATTGTACACACTAAAGTGAATATTGGATTGAATATAAGTGCAATTGCTTCTCTCCTATATGTTGGTTTGAATCTCTTCTATCTTTCTCTTTAATTTTTTTTAGTAAGTTTTATTAGATTGTTAATAATTGAATTGTGACTATGGTTGGCTAATCACTCCATTCAAGCAGTGAAATGAAGCCCCATATAGTAAATTGAATGTATTAATTAATCTAGTCTACTTTGTTTCATTTAGTTAATTTTTCTTTTCATTCCTACTTGAGTTTATGCATTGAGAAATGGTAAACTATCCTTGAGAAATGATTAAAATCTAATATACTCTTAATTAGTGGATTCAAACTAGAGATAGTTTGACCCACTAATTAGATTATATTAAATTTTATTTTACTCATACATTAAAATTTTGTTTGATTTAAGATTTATTATATGGATCTATTCTAGCCAGTGATTAATATAATACTTCTAAATCAATTATTCAATTGAATTGTGGGAATGAAAATTAGATTAACTAAATTATATTAGTTTGTTTTGTCAATTGATGAGAATTAATTGATAAGATGAATTAATATTTGGAAAATTAGTATACTAGAATAATTAACACACTTAATTGATAAAGTGGCAGTTAAGTTTCATTCCTTGAATTTTTCTAAAATTTAAGTTCATCTGAATTGTTATTACTTAGTTCTTATTTGGCACACTAGTTAGTTTGTTAATTTTATCTCTTATATTAGTTTAGAGTTAATTCACCTCACCTCACCTACTTGTTTTAATATTTGAAAAACATAAAAAAATTTAGAAAGACCCAAAAGTATAAAAAAAGTGATCAAGTGAATAATATTCTTAATACTCTCATGTTTATCATTTCACTCCTTAGATTAGGATTGACATCTTTACTTACCACTCTACACTTGAGTTTGATATATGTTTTGTAGGTACATAAGGATTTTGATTAGAAGGATCTTGTACAACAACGACAAATATACACGCAAAAGTTCTTTCTATCATAAACGTTTATTTAATTCACAAAAGGCATCCTTGAATATTATTTTTGTGAATTAGTTTAGAACCCTAGAAAGTTTGTATCTATTTGCATACACCTCTTGTGGAGAGGCACAACATGGTTGATTTGTGATACCTGTAGGGATTCATTGCTGACAAGGGCTGAGGCTGGGCTAAAGAATGCATGTTAATTGGGAGTATTTATGGGTGTTCATGGCTGATTTCATAACTGTGTGTTCTTATGGGTTTGCAGCGGTTAATTTCATTATGTAATTTGTAAGTTGCAAATTATAGTTCATAGTGAAATAAAGGTTTTTCCCTTTGTTTTTTTTCCTGAAACTTGGCTTTGTCATAGTTGCGTATTTGATTTATCTGCTTTTTCACATAGTTGCATGATTAGGATAAACAAGATAAAATAGTTTTAAATTGTTGCTTCCACATAATTAAAATTGGTGTTGCAATTTTTTGTTGAAATCACCGCATTCTCACATTTTAAACCATTATTTCACACACTATAATTTCCAAATTTTTTCACTCCATGTTTAAACCCAACGAATTCTTCTTTAAACTTTTTTTTATACACGTAGTAGAAAATTACTACAAGTTTATATGCATGAGAAGATAGATTTTAAACCTTAAAATCCCACTAAATGGTTTAAATATATTTTTCATTCTAGAAATTCATCATACTTGCAAAAATACATTTTTGATACATAAAGATATTTAATTTCTTCAAACTAACATAATGTCCATTTTTCATAAAATCTTCTTTTTTGCAAAAAATATTATTTCACCAATGTTTACCAAAATAAATCATTATTTCCAACCGTTTTATTTCATAAAATCTAACACCAATCTTTCTAGAAAATACACTATTTTCATAAAATACCAACTTTTAATATTTCAAAACTTAGAAATATTTATTCATTCACAATTTTCAACAAAATATTATTTTTCTAATATTTTTATTTCAGAAAAATATTTATTAATTCTACACATTAGTTTCATCATTTAATTAAATGCACCCTATTCATATATTCTAATTACAAGACTACAAATATATAAATATAGTCTTAATACTAAGAGTAAGTTTTTTCCACCTCTAATGGCTCCAATGGTGGTAGAAATGTTAGTGTAGGAGGAGCGACCCCCACCTCTAAAGGTGGCCTTAATAGGTTACCAAATGCATCCTCTAAATGCTCCAAAGCGTGTTCCTTACAAGCTTCCAAGAAAGACCCACTTCAAACCCATGAAAACCTATCTTTACTTTCTTCAAAACCCACCCAAAATTTCATCAAAATTTGTAGATCTTCTTATACAATGGTGCAAATGAGTATTGTGGGCTGGAACATGGTGGAATACCACACAAAATGGTGGTGGGAAGAGGTGGAAGACCACCCACCTGACTCTCCATCTATATTCTTCCATGATCCCTACCAAATAAACCAAAAATATCCCATATAAAACCCTTTCAAAGGCCCAAAATCCCATTTTTCCCCTTCTAGACTAATCTGAGCTCGACAGCTCAAAGATCGAACAACCAAAATCATGACAGCGCACAAGGACAAACCGGATTAAAAAAATTTGATTTACATAATTCGAATGATATTGCCATATCGTTTGAATGACTTATCCATCTTGTTTGAAGTTGGATCGCACGACCCTTCGTACGACCTGCCACTGTAAAGTAGTGGCATATCGTTCGATGCCCTGCTTCTCGTGAGATTCATCTCGCTTCTAACGACATTGGGATGTCATTTGAATGACCCCTTACAGTCGTTTGAGCGACCCTTAATATTTTTGATTCTTTTGTTTTCTTCAATTTTCAATCCACAATTACCTTATAATGATCATCAATCCCCATTCCATCATAATGTATACAAATTTTAATTGAATCACTAGGACATGGTATTACAAACTTCCCTACTTGGGGATTTTTGTCATCGAAATTCTTGTTCCTTTAATCCTTAAGCTTATAGATCCACCAATTTCTATTCTAAGTACTAAAAACCCTCTAAGGCAGAGCATCAAAATACTCCAAACTAAGGTCACCAAATACTCAATATGCGACATGCTCCAACGATCACCATGATCTTACATAATTGACTCCGAGTCTCCACTCGCCTTACGATCAAGTTCAAACAGCTTCTAGCACCACCTATGCTTGCCCCCAAGGCGTACCGTCACTTTTACGGTAAAAACCTTTTCTAGAGGTTGACACTCACCCAATGTGAATCATAATACAACCAATCGTCGCATTCATCATTACAATCATTTCTAGCTTAGGATCGTACATCCTGTGTCCCGTAAATTTTTGGGCTATCCTAACTGCACATTTCTCATGAGATTGTCGATAACCATACTAGGTTATTCTCTCACTCCAAGGAGGAATATTCTTATCATGTCATCTTCGTGCGCCTAGCTTACACCTTTTGATGCATCACTATGACGAATCTAACACTACCCTAGGTGTCTCATCATTTAGTATTCGTTAGAGTCTCACTCTAATCCACTCACTATGGTAAAGCAACATCGTATGCTAAGTTTCTTCAATTTATAACACTATATCGTATCCTCAAGCCATCATACTGCTCTTGGAAACTCGAGCCACTGACTTCTGATTCGTCCAGTTGAAAGTCCAAAAGTCCTAAGATGGATCGATACTACGAGCAAATCGTGTGGCCGATAACATAGTCACCCATACGCAGAACTTTATGCAATAACAAGAATACTTAGATGGGCGCACCCAGTTATCGAGATTCATTAACCAAACCCTTTCCACATCGCTCTCTCGAGTCGTACCTTGACATGGCACAATTTGAGTCACCTCATAGGTGATGTAATACCCCGTATTTTCTGTGATATTTATTTTTGGGATTAATTGAATTATATGTGTATTAATTGGAAATTAATCCGGATAAAAATATTAACGAGATGTGAGTTAGTATTTGATTAAAATGTGTATATATGGCAATATATGAATATTGGAAATATTGAAATTGTCGCGAGATTGAAATACGGCAATTTGGGAAATTTTGTTGGGACGCGCGTGACAGTCGCGTCAGAAATATAATTATTTGAATTAAAAAGTGAATTTTATTTTTATCACCCGTATGGTCATTTTGAGTGCGCCAACGTGTTCGGAAGGGTCAAAATAGTCAGAAAACACTAGGCGGGGGTTAAGTTTGGATCCCGGGGCATTATTGGGCCATACCGGTAACTTATAAGGGCATTTTGGTAATTTCCGAAATTGGGTAATTAAAACCCACGAAAATTAGAGTTAAAAATATGACTTAGTATTAACCCATTAAGCCATTTCCAACCCCAATTATGGTAGTGGGCTACGGGAGAAGTTAGAAACCTTATAACTTGGCAAAAACCAACCCCACCTCCATTAACACCTTGAGAAAAACTTGTAGAGAGAGAGAGAAAGAGACGGATTCTGCAGAGAGAGAGAGAAGGAAATTCAACCTTCAAGATTCAACCTCAAATTCAGAGAAATATTAGAGGCAAGTGGTTTAATTATAATTAATTCAATGCTATGCTTTTCCATGTTTAGGAATTATCGAAATTATCTTGGAAGATTGATATAGACCCATGAATTGAAAGGTTAAAACTATGAATTTATGTTAGGGACTGCATGTAGAAACATTCTGGACAAATTATGAATTCAAAATTATGACCCTTGATGATCAAAAATCGGATTTAAGAAGAGGTTTATCAATGTTCTTGAAAGAAGTAGAAAACTAGGGTTCTTGATGAAGATTTGATCCAAATATAACCCTTGGTTGATGAATTATTAATTTTAGAACGTTAATAATGTTGTAGGATGGTTGTATGATGATACTATAACGTTATATTAGAGTTTCATGCATTAAAAGTATGTTTTGGGATGATTTGAAAACTGCAAAACGAAGCCGTCCGTAGCCATACCTGGTGCATTCGATCGATCGATGTTCATCAGTCGATCGATCGACCACCATCGATCGATCGAAGGAAAAGGTCGATCGATCGACCTTCCCAGAATGAGTAAAGTTTTCCCTATTTTAAATTTTAATGGTGGTAACCCTTGGAAAATTTTATTGGAGACCTTATGTATACCCTTAAACTTAAGGAAGACCAGTAGGCATGGTTATGAAATTCGGACCTTAATGAGAATTCAATTTGAGGAATCATTCTAAGCTAATGAAATTCGATAAGTGAGATAATATTTGGGTTAATAGTGTAAATTTGAATAATTTGATGAAATGAGGTTTGGGGCAGAAGTAAGGACCTTAGGAATAAAGATGTTATATGTGGGAATAATAGAAACTTAATAATCTATTTTAGATAGGTTTTAAGTATAAGAAACTACGACGTGAGACGTGTCGACAGTTTAACTTTTATATTATCGGGAGACATAAAATATACAAATTTGGAATAATGGTATAAAGATGTAGAGTATACCTTATTAATATTGAGATATCTAAGATGTGTGAATGCATAGCATATAATTTTATATGTATGACATACCTACCATACTTGATATCACGAGAGGTTTACGTTCGCTTAGGGCCTTCTTATCCTTGTGTTGCCCGGATTTAGATTGGTACCTCGATGAACATAGGTAAGAGAAGGACTTATTGGGATGTTAATAAGTCTGCTGATCGTGGGAGCGTAGGTATGTACGTGACCCATGTGATGTGACTGTGTTCGCCTCCATTGTTTGTGATGTTGTTATCTGAGAACGATTCCTGAGAGATTCGGAATGCGTGATCCTTATGTACGTGATGTACCGGGATGGATAGCAGAGTATGTGTGCACCGCAGCTTAGCCTCGGAGTGCTTGTATTGTATATTTATGATGTGAATAATATACGGTTAAATGGAAAGGAATTTGCTATGTTAAATTGTGAGTATAGTGATTGTAACGTTATGAAAAGATAAAAGGGGACGGATATATATAAATGGTTTTGTTAATAATTTGGAATCCGAGAATTAAAGTAGAACCCTCTATTTAATTGTTAAGGTTGGAAATTAAAACATGAACCGAGTAGAAGTGTTAGAAACTCTTTTGAACTAGATAGATATGAGAAAACACATGAATGGGTACAGGAACGTTAGGAGTGCATAGTTAGACGAGAGGTGAGTATTTCATGTGAGAGCACGTCCTAACATGTATCTTGCATTTATTGTTTTAAATGTTATTAAAGCACTTGCTGTTTTCAAAATACTCTCCACTTTCGGGCTCTGACCTGTTTGCTTTCAAATCTATTTTTTTTGTAAAAACCATTTTAGGTGCCCAGCCACAAGGACACCATGCTTAGAATCCGCATTCAGGTGACGAGCTGTAGCTGTTTGTGGAAGTTACAGGACTTTGATTATAGACGCTTCATATATCTTGACCCTATATTCAGCATTTATCAGTTGTAGGGCATGTCGCCCATTTCTTTTAGAGATATTTCATTTATTTCAGTTGTTCAGACTTCGGGCATGTAATTAATTCAGGTTTCAGACTTGTCATATTATTTTCAGTTGTGGGATTGTTGTGAGGAGTTTTTCCTCCGGACTTATTACTATTTGTGGTTATTTCATTACTTCGTTATGGTGAATGGATTTATGTTATTCTTCCATTATTCTTTTTGCATGTTAATCAGACTTAACTTAAAATTTGGCAACTTACTTTTTAAATACTAGGTGGTTAGTAATCTTTAAAATGTTTTCGACAGTGATGCTATTAACTGAACCAACTTGACATTTTGTATTGATTTAATAAAGGAGTAGCTACCCGGTATTTAATTAGTCAGGGTGTCACAGGTGAGAATACTGAATCCTGATTATCGAAATCGAAAGGAACACACTAGAGTCAGAAGGACAAGCAGTTACCCCAAGAAATTTCTACCATATGCATCAGAATATGATTTACAAAAGATAATATACATCATGAACTTGAATTCATGCCACTCATTCCTCGAGTTCTCACCAAGCACAAATCCTAGCCACACACCCTGACTCGGGTCACTAGCCGTGGAGAATCAAATCATAACCATTAATTCTCATAATACGAAATAAATTTACGAATCGATAGTCCTTTAGAAAGTCAACGCCCGACTTCTCTCCTTGGGATCAAGGCTCTACCTTCCATATCCTTAGCTTACACGAACCATTTTGATTTGCGAATACTCATTAACCTTGTACAATTACCGGTGATGATGTCAAAAACCTACTACACCTAGGTTATCACCTTCCCTATTATGTCATGATCGAAATCCCAAATATCCATAAGCCTTACTCAATTCAAGCGAGGCACTCACCTAACCGTGTTCTTTGACCACAAGGTTGCTACTAAACTTACTTTCGATTTCTACCCACACAGAATTTATGCGGTGACATTGGCATTCCAAAGGTAGTAAATTCCACACTAGGCCACATCTTCTAACTCGTACCAGCTTGTCACAGCATGCCAAGAACTAATCCTTACATTGTTAAGGCTACCCTAGCGTATATTGCCGATATGTCTACATAATAACCATGTTTCGATGTTACCCCTTCTCGGTTGCCATTTCAAGTCTCCACATGGTGTCATCTCCCTAAGACTCATATGCATATCCTAGTGGATGCCAAAATCAAGTATCACCACATAATGTTAGTCATCCCATGACATTCTAGTGTCACTCCTACAATAACACAACCTATCCTCCTATCTCAGGGATTACACCACCATCCATGCCGATTTGGGATGTCATACCCGGTACGTACACTATACGGCTAGTAATCTGAGATCATCACTTGGCCTTAAACATAATCATCACTCTAAGGCTAATGCTCCTTCATACCGGAATAACTGGCCTCCTAAGGACACTAAACACATTTCACTTTACTGTCCTCAAGACCCGACAAGATTTCATCATCCATACCTTATCATTGTAGGTGGCTCTACAAACCTTCAAGACCCACCTCGCGGTTACTCGATGCTCGCAAAGACATCAGTCAATGAGCTTCTACCTATGGTGAACCTTAACTACCAAACACCTCAAGGTGTCACAACATCCGATATTTATTCTCAATGATGCCACCCATAATTTTTCCTATTGGCACCTCAACGTGCCTATGAACTACTTTCACCCTAGGATTACCTTGAGCTTAGACATTACCTAGGTGGATAAAATGAGTCTCTACACCTAGATAATCATCTTATCTTTCTTCCAAGCAGTCGTGACTATAAGTCGCCTAAAAACCATAACCGATGCTACTACGGGTTATAGCAAGATACAAGACGTCGCTTGCAATGTATAAACATCATGGTCTACCCCACCTAATCCTCAATAAATGTTCAACTATAACAACTAAATTGTTTAGCTATGAAAACATCATAACATGTGCTAGTCTATGAGCTAACACAACTATATAGAACTTAGTAGGAGATGGGACATCATTACCACAGTCGAACGCGGGATCCTATTCTTCAATACTACATTATAATCAAGGTACACCCAAACCAAGTCATCAACCAAAGGAACTAATATGTTCTCACGACAGAATCAATATTTACGAATGCCACTCAGTCATCTAACCTCCATAAGTGAAACATGCAACCTTTATAGTCGGGTTGTAACGAACACTACTCATTGTTGCCACTACCAAAGCTACTCTCATCACCAAAGTCATCACACAATGCATCTCACACAAAAATTACGATGTTGCCTCTATTATCCTACACAACTTCATATGCTCACTGAACTACCATCAATCGCAATGTCACCCCAAGATTCAAATTTGTCCAATTATATTATCGATGTTAACTACCCGTAAGCGCTGCACCTAAGGGATATATAGCTTTCAATCGCTAATAATTAGTGTTTAATCATGACACCCTAACCATCAACCTCTACCGTTAACTATTTGCATCTTGTGCCACTTGTTCAATGGGCGTCATCTCACTCTATCAACACCTCCAATGATCATATGTCATTAATATTCAATACAAGCACCTCACACTAACAATCGCGTTGTCACTACTATAGGCTTTCATGAATGCTCATAAATTACTACAATTCTAATCAGAAGCGCAAAAAAAATTAATAACTATCAACTTGATCGCGTGCCACTTGGCACTAACTCACTTGTCGTGCTAACCTCTTTGACCTTATTATCATGGGCACAGACAAAACCATCGTCATACTAGCATGACCGACCCAAGCCAACACTAATGTGAAAGATCCAATACCGATCTCACCACGTCACTCCCGAAAGAAACCTTGAACCTAGAGCTATGATACCATTTATAAATCCCCAACCCAGATTTATAAGTTACCCAAGGTCAAACTCCGTCCAATCCGTATGTTAGGTGTGAAGTGCGATGAAACAACATATATCATGTTGTTAGTCAAGTTTTATTTTTATTAACATTTCACTTATTTAACACGCAATTCACATTTCATATTGAACTACGTGAGGGACTTAGAGCTGGTAATTTTTGACCCGATAACCTATTTACTGTAATAATCCAAAATAACCTGAACATGACCCGATTAGCTTGTATAGATTTAAGAGTATCCAAAACTTATTGTTGACGCCACTAAAATGGCCTGGAGCAGATAAATGATGTGGATGAGATTGAAGATGAAGATAAACATTCACATCAAACATATAAGAGACAAAGGTTTTTAAAGTGGTTCGGCTATGAATAAAGCCTACGTCCACTGTTATTTTATTCCCAGAGGTTTACAATAGCACAATATGGTGTAGAGAGAGAAATGATGTGTATCTTGTGTATGGTGTTTCTTAGTTGTCTCTCCTCCTTTGGCTAAGGGAATACATGTATTTATAGTGATGGGAGATAAAGAGATACAATGTCTTTATACATTCAGACATTTATGTCTATATACAATGAATCTAATTGTTGGCCTTCTATGATGGTTAGTCTTCCTTGAATTGCTTGATATGCTATGTGTTGTCATCTATTAATACAGTAGAAATGTACATTAAAGCTCATTAAATGCGTAGTTATGCTTTGATCCTCCTGGTTAGTATGCCGACCAACTCTCCTCGGGTGCCGACTATCTCTCCTCGAGTGCCGACTAACTCTCCTCGGGTGTCGACTAACTCTCCTCGGGTACCGACCAACTCTCCTCGGGTGCCGAATATTACCACGTAGGATGACACGTGTCCTTTTCTTATTGGTCCTCGTAGATGGAGAATTTTTGCATCAACAGAAGCCCCCAATGCTCTATGCTCGATGGTTTACTGAAAGGATGGAGTATGTATTCTGTAGTGTTGCTTGGTGCTCGTGAAATTCTTGATCTACCTTCTTGATTTGTTCAACATAAAGTGCACTATCTCCTGGATGACATATGATGCAGGCTGATTGATGGTTGTTAATATCTCTTTTGAGGAACTCTGTTCGTCAAGTGAACGTGTGCTATGTATCACCCCTGGGAATTTGGATGCCGCCATGCCATAGTATGCAGCTTGTAGCTTGTCATAATCTTCAAGAATGTTGATTGGTTTGCTAGCCGACCAACTGCCTCCTGTGCCGAGAAACTGAGTGCTAACTTCATGTGCTTGATTTTTCTGATTTATGCTCCTCTAAATACTTTTTCGAGTAACATACTAGATTTTGAACCCAACATTCAATCTGTTTAGTACCAAGTTTGTGGTGGACTTCGAAACATTTTCATACAACTTCTTCTTTGATGTTGGTCGGGACAGTAGTAGTAAAGATCCCAGTGATGTAGATGCTGAATTTGACTCCTGAATGTGCATAATAACTCCTGAATATGCCTCTTGAACTTCAATATGCCTCCTGAACTTTAATATGCCTCCTGAAGTTCAATATCAAAACTAATTCCTGAGCAAGAAAAAAACTTCTGAATGATAATTAGTCGGGGCCCCGACTATGTACGTTTGTGGAGTTGAATTTGATGCTCGACTGCATGATGTTATGAGAATGTGCCACCGAATGAACAACTGAATTTGTAATAGAAGCCCCCAAGTGTGGAATATGAATTTTGAATGCTTTCTCGGCCTTAAAGTATGTTATTTGACAAATTTTCTTATTTTGCATAGACAATAAGATTTTCTCCACCTGCTGTTTAATTATAGTGACTTGTCATTCTTTAGTCTTAAGCAATGAAATGATTTGAATCCCATGTTCCTGCTTAGTTTAACCAACTGGAGTTGTTATTTGCTGATTGACCGACCAACCGAAATTGGTGGTGATAGATGATCGACCAACCGTAGTTGGTTGTAATAAATTCCCGACCAACCGGAGTTGGTGGTAATAAATGCCCGACCAACCGGAGTTGGTGGTAATAAATGCCCGACCAACCGGAGTTGGTGGTACCGACAAATCGGAGTTGGTTATAATAAAATCCCGACCAACCGGAGTTGGTGGTAATAAATGCCCGACCAATCGAAGTTGGTGGTAATAAATGCCCGACCAACCGGAGTTGGTGGTAATAAATGCTAGAAACTTCCTCAGAGATGACCAACATATTGTTGGGAATAAGATATAATAAATGCTGGAGACCTCCTCAACAGATTTTTAGGAATAAGATAATATAAATGATGGAGACCTCCTCGGAGCTGACCAACAGATTGTTGGGAATAAGATAATACATGTTAAAAACTTCCTTGAAGCTGAATATATATAGAGAGAAGAAATTTTCCGAGCTCCATGCTGAGATAAATATAAAATATGCATAGACATAAAGAATGATTTAGAATAATAATAAACTATCTTGCTGATCTGTCGAGGTAAAATTGCATAATGCCAAATAAGAATAATATTTTCCACAATATAAGAATATGGCCGAGAACTTTGTTGGGCCTGAATATAAATAAGAATTACCCCGACCAACTATCCGTTGGGGGTGAAATATAACAAATGTTGTAGATCTCTTCAGAACTGAATAAGTATCTCGTCGAGGTCCATATTGAGATGAATATAGAATATGAATCCCAAGGGATATATAGAATAATTTGTGCTTGAGTCGATATCTGGGCCTGAATATAAATAAGAATTTCCCCGACCAACTATCCGTTGGGGGTGAAATATAATAACTGTTGTAGCTTCTCCTCGGAGCTGAATATGATAATAAGTATTTCGCCGAGCTCCATGATGAGATGAATATAGAATATGAATCCGTACTGATATATAGAATAATTTGTGCTTGAGCATAAATCAGAGTAATAATAACATATATAGTTCCTTGCTGAGGTGAAATTTCATAATGCTGAGCAATGATAATAGTTTCCAGAAGTTTAAGATTGTTTCCGAGCATTCGTCGACGTTGAATCTTGTACCTGTAAAAATTAATAACTTGCTATACCATATGTGTAGGCTGAATTGATTAATCATGAGAATAATTTACTCATCCAATTAATATATGATGTGTATATGCTTGAGAAATAAAATATTAATTTCAAAAAATGAAATAATATATGTTGGCTGATATGCCGAGAAAAAATTGCCTGATGTCGAGCAATAATAGTTTCCAGAGGTTTAAGATTGTAGCTGAGATTTCGTCGGGATTGAATCTCGTCCCTATAAAATTTTAATAAGCTGCCCGAGCACCTGTCGAGACTAGATCAAATAATTATTGTCATGAGAATAATTATTCAGCCAAACAATATGTGATGTGTATCAGCATAAGGCAATAAAAATTTCAAAATATGATATAATATGTTTTGTGCCAAATGTGTGTGAGATGGAAATTTTTTTATTAGATATGCGCCATAAATAAGACGTAGAGTTTTTTGTAACGTTATTTAATCTCCAACAACTAATCAGGTATAAGTTGATGTTTGAAATATTTATTTTGGAGTATAACTTATGTAGATTTAAAAAATTTATTATGTTAGAAAGGTATGAATTAAGAAATAGTAGGGGTGAATATGTCTTTTTAACACCTTGGTGGTGATTTGGACAAAGTCAAAATGAGAAATCTGGGGGAACACAATTTCCACTCCTTCGTTCTTCCATTTGTTATGAGCAAACTATCGCCGACCAGCAATAGCTGTCGCCGACCAACGATGAGTTGACGTCGATCAGTGAGATGATGATCTTCTTCGATCCAGGCAAACCTGTCGCCGACCTGTTGCAAAGCAACTGCCGATCAACATTTGAGAGTTCTCAGGTGGTAGAATACATGGTGCCGACCAAGAATCGACCAGCAAAAATGGTCTCCGACCAACAATAGATATCATCGACCAAGAAACAGATGATCGCCGACCAATGAGTATCAATAGATTCGTTGACCTGTATTGTCGACTAGAACTTCACCGACCATTAATGTTTGATCTTTACTGTTGTAGTGGTGGTCGCCGACCACTAGACTGGATCTCGATGCTGACCAGCATTTATGAGAACGCCCGACCTGTACAACTTGTATAGAAAAAATATTTTCGATCAATAAATAGAAGTTGACGATCAGTTGTTGGTTCTATCGTCCTACGGTATGAGTCTCCGACCAAGAAGACTTGTTACCGACCATGACCGAAAAAAATAAATACATCTGAGTGGAAATAGATCCCATCAATCAGTAAAATAGGAGGTCGAAAACCCTTTGTTTTGGCTCTATACCAGCGCCGACCAGTTATATGGTCCATGGGTGATTTCCTTTCGGGCATGAAATTGATGTTGCCGACCAACAAACAGTGGATTAGGAACCTTTCAGGATGTTCAATACCTGTTGTCGACCAACATTTAGGAATAAATGGTGTTAACCCACAAATCTGTCTCCGACCAACAATAAGGTACCTGTACGACTTCGTTTGTTACCGCCGACCAGTCATTAGATGGTCTGGCCCAGTCCTAATCTATGAAAATCTGTGAAAGATGTCAATAATAGTACTGCCGATCAAAGAACGGGTATTGCCGACCAACCATGATAACCTCCCTCATAGCTGCACAAAAATTATTCCAACGTTGCTAATGGGTTTCGCACCTTACCGCCGACCAATAAAAGAGGTCCAGTGTATTTATCGACTAATTAATGGTCATATCAGTGTGATCGGTGACCACTAAAGCGGTTACTGATGTATGGGCTTGGTTTTTTACTGATCGCCAACTTCTGCCAACATATGGGGTCTTCATACCTCGTGCTGACCAACTCTGAGAAAAGTGTATTTGTAGAAAATAGTTTTTTATCCCTGAATTCCAGGTCACTGGGATTGAGTCAAAAATCTTGATCGGAGTTAGCAGGTCAGTAGGTAGAGAACTCATAAAACCCAACACTTTTGATCGTTGAAGATCTTTCCCATAGAAAAGTTCATAATCCGATTTGTTGCTGTAGAACATTAGAATTGTGGGGATTGAATTTGTACAACTTCTCTTCCCAGTCAGGTCATCGGAGTTTGATTTTGACGGCCAGTGATAAATTCAACATCAAGTTTAAGAATAAATTTATTAAATTACTAAATCGATTGTCATCAGATACAAGAGAAGACTAATAAATCGAAATTACCACATCAATATGTAAAGATATGGTCAATATTATGGAAAAGAGAGAATCGTTTTGAATTCTCACCCCTTCCTATGAACGGGTTTGTTTGAAAAATGGTTTCAAACCAAAGATTTGCAGAAATTGAATACAACATATATATTTTCTCAAATAAATCAAATTGAATAGAACTTTTGAAGTAGATCTGGGTCAGAATTGTGATAAAATTGTTCTTGATTTTAACTTTTCTCACTCTCTGATTAAAAATATAATGGGAATTTGAATAGTCATCAAAGATCTTTCAAAAATTCTTTCAAAATCAACAATGAAAATTATCAAATATTATCATCGTCGTATATATTGGTATATGTAATCATTTAAAATATTTATTCCATGATATAAAATTGAAACTTGAGAATCAAGCAAAAAGTTATGATTTATGAAATCCACTATTTTTCAGATTTCTAAATAAGAATGAATCTAACAGTAATGATTTAAAAATCATGATATGCAACATTTTGCAGTTAAAAATTGGACAATTAATTTATGTATATAAACATAAAAATCATGATTGAATCAAAAGATGTATGTATAATTGATTATACGTAGAGAAAATAAAAACTTAGCTTTTGATGGAGAACAATGCTTATAACACGTTCCCACAGACGGCGCCAATCTGTTGAAGACAGAAAATGGTCCAGGCCATTTTAATGGCATCAACAGCAGATAAATGATGAGGATGAGATTGAAGATGAAGATAAACATTCACATCAAACATATAAGAGACAAAGGTTTTTAAAGTGGTTCGACTATGAATAAAGCCTACGTCCACTGTTATTTTATTCCCAGGCGTTTACAATAGCACAATATGGTGTAGAGAGAGAAATGATGTGTATCTTGTGTATGGTGTTTCTTAGTTGTCTCTCCTCCTTTAGCTAAGGGAATACATGTATTTATAGTGATGGGAGATAAAGAGATACAATGTCTTTATACATTCAGACATTTATGTCTACATACAATGAATCTAATTGTTGGCCTTCTATGATGGTTGGTCTTCCTTGAATTGCTTGGTATGCTATGTGTTGTCATCTATTAATACAGTAGAAATGTACATTAAGGCTCATTAAATGCGTTGTTATCCTTTGATCTTCCTGGTTGGTATGCCGACCAACTCTCCTCGGGTGCCGACTATCTCTCCTCGGGTGCTGACCAACTCTCCTCGGGTGTCGACTAACTCTCCTCGGGTACCGACCAACTCTCCTCGGGTGTCGATCAACTCTCCTCGGGTGCCGAATATTTCCACATGGATGACATGTGTCCTTTTCTGATTGGTCCTCGTAGATGGAGAATTTTTCGTCAACACTTATGCTAAAATAAAAATTAACGCGACCCGAAAATGACACGACTAACCCGAATTGCCACCCCTAGAGGGACTCATAGGGGCACCCCGAATTCCAAGCATGTAGAGCTACTAATGTAAAATAAAGAAAGTACTTACGTGTATAACGCTCTCAAAATACAAAATCGCACCCAACCTATCCTAATAAAGCAATGGTGTGAGCTAATTTTTGGTGGGAAATATACAAATGAAGCATAGAATCGAACGACCGAAAGGAGTCTCGACACGTTATGCCTACATGCATATACAACTACATGTATATATATACATACATATACCCATACTTAATGCATGAAATAGTTTTACTTCCGAAAATCTTATTTATCCAGATTAATTTACCTTAATCTTATAAAGGCTTCCATTTACTCATTTGAGCATTTCTCACTTTATTTAACACACCCGATTCAACACTTGAACTCACAATAAATTCCTTTACCGAAATCACCTCTTTTTAATTTATCCAACACACTTTAGTATTTCTGTTGAAACTCACCCTTTTAACACACGCGAATACAGTGTTATAAAATACTTGTTTAATCTTTGAGAACTTTTTTCAACACATTTTTACGTTAATTATGGGTTTAATCGCTTAGGTTGTTTAATAACCCATTTACCCACTTACTTTATCTTTTTCTTCACTTTATGAACATCAATAAATTACCCATTTACTTATCCATTTTAACATTTATCGGAACACATATTAATTCATTCAAGTTAAGTTATATTAACACATTTCACCACGCAACCCATTTCGTGAGATGTTCCTTATTTCTTTTATCTTTTCACAAAATCTTCATATATCGTATACTTTAATGGGCTCCACACCGCCAGCTATCACACCATATGCTCTGGTCAGTGATTTTGAACTTTTCACCCTAGGGCTCCGAGCCCTTCTTGCTTTTCCCGGTGTCATTCGAGTTCCTTTTAATGTGTTTTTAACATTTTACAAATGTCCATATTACCTCACATTTTCCTTTTACCCGACTGAAGCCAAAAATCGGGGTTACACCCTAACTTGTGTTACACTTTGAAATTTTATCATTTCATGTCCTTTACACTTTAACCTTGATTTTAGTCTAAAAAATATATTCATTTAGGACCATTTTATGTAACACCTTTTCCAAAAAATTTATTTAATAAAAATGTTCCACTTTGAGTACAATTACCATTTTAAGCATTTGTTTCCAAAATACTGTTTACTCCATTTTAACAAGTGTTAATTTCTTACCGAACACTTTTAAGTTACCCGTCCTAACTCCATAAGTGTTTTAGTACCTTAAAACACTTTTTAACCTTGGAGTAATATTCTTCTCAGTTGGAAATACCTTTACCTCTTTAATTCCTTTCAATTTTATAAGCGTTACTTTTTTACAACACTACAAAGTTACACACACTAACTTTTCCAGGTTCACCCATTAACACTTATTCAATACCTTTATTAATATTTTTCCAAACCACACACGTCTTTACTTTCTTTATTCAATAAATCCATTTACACTTAAGACTACTTTTGCAAAAAAAATATACCATTTCTTTCATTTTTGATATAGTCTTACAGTTTATCCTTATCACACTTTAAACCTTTATTTCACACACTAAAATTTCCACTTTTTATCATTCCATGTTTAAACCTAACTAATTCTTCTTTAAACTTGTTTATACACTTAATGCGAAATTACTAGAAGTTTATACGCATGAGAAGATAGATTTTAAACCTTAAAATCCTACTAAATGTTTTAACATATTTTTCATTTTAGAAATTCATCTGTAACAACCTGCCTAATGGGATACCGGGCGATCACTCCTATATCAGATTAAAACAGGAGTCACATATGGATCATTCTTAGCATCACTGTCGAAAATCCATTTAATTACTAATATCCTATTAGGCGAGCGTTAAAAACTTTTACTTAACTATTCTTTTTAAACAATTATAATAAAACATACACACAGTTTAAGCGTAAATGAAACTGAAATGAAAATGAAATAAATTAAAATAACCGAACACTCGGTTCAAATTATACAACCATATCGAATGCTGATAAAATAATAACTAAATGCAATTGAGTCATTGGCTCGAAAGTTTATACAATACCTCCTATCTAGAGTTCAAGGAAAGAAGCGTCTATCGAGAATCCGCAAGCATCCACAGCTGTTGCAGCAGATGTCCGAGTCGAAAGAAATGCCATCCAGTGGTCCCTGTGTCTGGACACCTATATATATATATATATATATATAATATACAACAAGAGAGGAAAAGTAGATAAACGGGTCAGAGCCCGAATTTTGAAAATATTTTGCAAGTGCATAAATGCTTTATTTTTAGAAAAATAGTTTTATCTCATATTTGAATTGGTATCGCACTCCCATGAGATACCCCTTAACTCTCCTCTAGTAGTGCACACCTAACTCATCCTAACAACACATCCTAGTCAAGCTACCCCGCCTAACGAGTCTAATCACCCAGCTACTATCTACCCTAGATAGTCCAAGTGCTAAGGGCTAAACTTCCCTCCATTCTCAACACTACACTAAGTTCGTGCGTGGGGTGTCTCGCAAAGATAAATCCAAACAAGGAACCCCCCCGATACACTACTACTTGGCAGGTTTAATGGTAGAGATCCATTAGGCCCGTAGCACGCGCAAATGTATAAATACATATATATATACATCTACAATATACGTCCGGATAATATCTCCCGGAATGAGGTTTACATAATGATCATCTATATACTACACATCCGGATCTACCTCCCGGACTTAGGTGTATACTATACTCATATCAAAACCTTCCATTTCCCTTCTCATATCCAGGAAATGTATTTTAAAGCCAATTCATTAGCATGGATTGCTTTACCATATTATATACTTTTAAAAAAGCTAATTTTATTATCATAAAAATGCTTTTTTTTTTCCGGTTTATATCATCCCATTTCCCTTTTTATACTCGGGAAATGTATTCAAAGCCATTTTCATTATCATGAAAATGCTTTGATCATATCATGCTTCCACATCCCTTCTTCCATCCAGGAGTGTTACCGAAGCCAAACCTTTATCCCATTTCCTTTTTTATACTCAGGAAAAGTAAATATAAAGCCAATTCATTATCATGAATTGCTTTAATAAATCTAAGAGCGCCCCTCCGGGTTTCCCCACTGGACGCGCCCCTAAATGGCTATCATCTTCCAGGGCCTATCAAACAATACAACCTGGGAACCTAACAACGTCGGGAAGCAGCCATATACCTGCAGGAAAGTCAGGACCACACTCAGAATCCCCTAACCAGCGCAGAAACAAATATATAATCGCTCATATGTCCTAAAGGACTATATCCACCCTGCTCAATAGCCAGGGGGCTTCACCACAACTCGCGCAACTTCCCTTATGATAGCGATTTAGGGAGGTGTGTAATCCATATTTTATCAGTTATGAAAAATATTTCTTTACCATTTTGAAAATACTCATACTTATATTTTCAAAATCATTTCCATCATATCATATATATATATACTTTAATCACATAGTATATACATATACTATATATTCCTCCTAGAATATATAAACGGCCATAATGGCCTATAGCATCTAGCGATGACCAATAATCCCAAAGATTCCCTCAAGGAATCATAATCATGCATTTATATAAGCATGATACTAAACCCAAAATATTAATAATTACCTTAATCCTCTCTTAAGGATTTATTAGATATCTCCAATTATACCATCTTACATTTAGTGAATATATACCTATATTCCCAAATTTCATCATAATCCTCTCATAGGATTCACTCAACCAATATCAATATTTCTATATTTTCCTATACTCATAAATCATATAGGCCTAAAAGCCCAAAACCATAACTTAGGGATTTATCTTTCCCAAACCTTGAATTTAGTGGGTCATGGAGTTCATTTCCATGAACTCAAGGACCACCTCTAGTCCAATTAATCACTTAAAGTTCCCAATATAATTTAGGAACCCTAAACCATTAAATTCTATTTTCCTCGAAAATATCAATTAAGGGTTATACATTTAAAACCCTTACTTTACCCTCCTAATTTCTCTTAATTCGTGGACCATATAATCCTAATAGACTCCTTATGTTATCACATAAACGGCCCGGAATCAATTAGAATTGGAATTCGCCTCATCCAATTCACCCTAAGAAAATTTATCTATTTTCAGCAGGGGTCGATCGATCGACCCTTGGCCGTCGATCGATCGATGGCTCGATCGATCGAGCCCCCATGATCGATCGATCAATCATATCGAGCAGCTTCTTCTTCGAGAAGCTGTTTCGGCCTGGAAGCTTCCCCCAAGCTTCCATCTCCTCCCAATGGCCTACAACTTCTACCAACAACAAATACACTTATAATACGGGTTCTAAACATCCTAGAACCCGGAATCACCCAATATTTTAGGTTAATTTCTAAATTTCTCCAATTATCAAATTTTAGGGGTTTATTTGTTTTAACTTCCGAAAACCCGTTTTATCCACGAAAACCCAACCTAAAATCATTGGGGTTTGTTATACCAACAATGATATGAGATATTTATGCTTAAAAATAAATAAAGCAAGTAAACACTTGCCTCGTGGATAAAATCCGACGTCCTCGAGCCGAATCCCGCGGAGGCTTGCCGAAATCTCCCCCTTTTCTCCTCTTTTTCTCCCTCTCTTCCTACTTTTATAAGGAGAAAAGGGTTTAATCCTTAAATACCCCAAAAACGACTCGTTTACTCTATTACAAGCCCGTTTAACCCCCCAAAAAATAGGGACTCAATTTCGAGAATTGGACACTCTTTTCCGACTATCTCGAACATTCTGAGACTCATGGCGCAGTCGAAATTTCCATTCGAGGTACTTGACCGCAAATCACTATTCTAACCCATAAAAGTAAATGCAGGTTTTCTACTCAAAATCTTACCTCTTTTGTCGCTATACTCCACGGCGACATGTAATTAAAATGTTTCGACCTATATAGTCCCAGAAATAATCACGACATCCATAAAAAATCATTCAATCCTAGAAAATCTAAAAAATTACTATTTCGAGAAATTCTCTAAATTCCAATTTATACTTAATTATGGAATTTAATCGTCTCCAAAAGGGCGGGTTGTTACATCATCACACTTGCAAAAATACATTTTTTTTATACATAAAGACATTTAATTTCTTCATACTCACATAATGTCCATTTTTCATAAAATCTTCATTTTTGCAAAAAATATTATTTCATCAATGTTTACCAAAATAAATCATTATTTCCAAACTTTTTATTTCATAAAATGTTTAACACCAATCTTTCTAGAAAAGACACTTTTTTCATAAAACATCAACTTTTAATATTTCAACACTTACAAATTTTTATTTATTCACCATTTAAAAAAAAATATCATTTTCCATCATTTTTATTTCATATTTATTAATTCTACACATTAGTTTCATCATTTGAGAATGCCCGTTACTCTCAAAGGGTGATTTCAACAAAAATTGCAACACTAATTTTAATTATGCTGAAACGACGTTTCAAATGATTTTACCTTGTTTATCCAAATCATAAAACTATGTGATAAAATAGATAAATCAAACCACACAAATACAACTCGCTCAATATGAGAAAAAAATCCCTTTCTAGTAAAACTTTTTATTTCACTATAAACTGTAAATCGCAACTTACACGGATTACAATGAAATCTGCAATGGATCAACACGCAAAAAATTCATAAGAACCGCAGATCTATTTCAGCTAGGAGAACCCTCGAGTCGTCCTAATAACCGTTGTCGTTGTCGTCATCCCAGTACCTCTCTCAAGTGGTACCTAGTCATCCATGGAGTGACTCTCCACAAGGGGTATGCAAATAGATACAAACAATCGAGGGTTCTAAACTAAATCACAAGAACCATATTCAAAGATGCTTTGGTTGTGAATTAAAAAAGTGTTTTGACACACAAAACTTGAAACTATTTTGCCCAGAATTTGACACTACGTTTTCGTCAAAAGTCTTAAGGAAAAGTTAACCACGAAACAGGTATTTATACTAATAAAAAATTCCTTAAGGCGGCGGCTCGCTCGAACGAAATCAGATGTCGCTCGAACGAAAGACACTTCGCATGACATTGCCTTGTCACTGGAACGACCATCAGTGTTGCTCGAATGACGCAAATGAATTTTATTTTCTCCGCTACAGTATTTAGCCAAATATCTTAAAAACAACCAAAATTCATTACTGTTCAAACAGTTTTGATTTTGAGAGAAATTTTTATGAAAAAACATTTTATAAATATGCATTTTTTCTTAGAAAAAATCCTATTCATCATTTTTATAAAAAACAAACATCCCAAATATAATTTCATAGATTAAATTAAAACTCTAATAGTTTTCTACCTTTGGGGACGTTGGGAAGTCTTCAAACTTTGGAGATCTTTGTGTTCGGTTCGTCTTGACATTGCGTGACGATGTGCAATGGTATACGCCAAATTAGACTAAAGTTATGCTATGAACATTGTTGAAAAATATGTTCTTACAAATCTCCCCCTTTGGCTATGCTGGTACAAAACAAACAAAATGTCTGAAACACCAAATTAAAGTTAAAAATACACTATTACAAAGTTACTAATAGCCTTCAAAACCCTAAAAAAATGGAACAGTATAGTTTCTTCATCTTCAAAAACTTCATCTTCTCTTTTCCAAACATGTCTTCATCTGTGTGTTTGAGCATTCCTCAATTAGGTATCTACACACATGAGACAACAATCATATACCTTTGTGACGCATTGAGTTTGATATGAGATACACATAAATCAAAATATCAATGAGATAAGTATCAATGAGATAGACATAAATTATATATAAAATCAAACCAAGCCCACCATAACACAAACTCTAAAACTACCCCACAAATCAAACTCATCTTAAAAAAACTCCATTTTAATTTTCTCTTCCCATTTATTTTTATCGAAATAGACAAAATGACAAAGAAGTAAAACAATGACCATTACGTGCAAGGCATCACGACAACAAAACTCACCAACTATTTTTTAAATTTTCATTTTTAAAAAAAAAAGTTACATATTACAAAAATATCATACAAACAATCACAACACGAGACATAAAATACATAAGTGGTACATACAAGCATAGTATCGATGAGTTCAAACGTGTGAAATGGAATGAATGGGTGTGAATTAAAATAAATGAATTATAACCCAAACACTCGAAAATGTTCAAGAAGTTCTAATCAACCGTTAAATTTTTCAAAACTAAGCATTAGCCTTTTATGACAAATAAATGTGAACTTAATTGAACAAAACAAGCACAATACACATAAGATTGGAATTTTAATGATTCTACAAATCAATAGCGTCATGACAAAATAAGCTCAACTAGGATACATTGTCATTGTGCAAACCCATTGATATTTCCATCCAAACTCCCTCAAAATATTTCTTTCCTTTTATTTTGAACGAATATGTCAAACTAAACAAATTGGCCCATTTTTGGCATATTATTGTTTTTATTGCCTTAATTTTTCTCGGGCTCTTTTAAACGGTGGCTTTCACTACGAATCAATTTTACACTCTCGCAGCCGTTTCCCGTGCACTCATCATTTTTTTCATTTCAAAACAAAATCCTCACAGTAAGCGGTTCTTACATGAACAAATCCTCCATAATCAACTAAAAATGTAAATAACAAGATTGATAGGAGAACATCTCACCAAGCTTAAGTGTACATCATGAAGTCAACATTCAGTAAGCTCATATATGTGTGTGTATAGGCATCAACAAAGTAGAATCCATAAAGCAAATCAATGTTGAAACAACTCCATAAACATGGTTAAGATCAATTCAAGCATTTAAAGTCATAATCAAATGTCCTAGTCATATGAAAATTGCATAGTGAATTGGATCCAAACACACCAATATGCTAAACCGAATGTGTAAAACTAAAATACACAAAGAACCAAAAATCTTTTTGACTTTTCAAAAAAATAAATCTTTTTGTATTTTTTCCAAACATTTTTAAACCCGAAAATTCAATACAAAAAGTACATGTCAAAACACTAGAAAAAATATATCATGAAACCATAACTAGTGTATGACAAAAATCATGCAAGCAATCATCGATATGAAATAGCAAGAGACGCATCATGTGCAAGCATGTGAGAATCAACATGTCTAAAATCTAGCGTCTCTAAAAGTGATTTCCTAACATAAAAAGATGTGACACGATGACACAGGGATTTGTGAACCAACAAAACACTAGACTTCGACTTATTAGGATCTCTTTCCAGATTAAAACAATATCTCCTAAGGTGACCTTTCCTAACACAATGTGAACATGTGAAAAAGGGAGGAGTTTTACCACTAGTGTGATCTTTTATAATGTCCTGGGGATTTGCTGACCCTCTAAAATAAAAATGGACTTAGATTTAGTAACAAAATCATTAGAAACATGTGAGCCATTACCATTACTACTAACACTACTCGAGTCTGGAAAATAATCTTTTAACAATAAAATTTTAGTCTCCAGCAAAGAATTTGACTCTTCCAAAATTAGGGATTCCTTCTCTAAATTTTCAATAACTCCTAGAAGGTTATCACGTCCATTCTTAAAATACATATACTTATCCCTAAGAGTCTCCTCACGTGCCATAAAATCAATAAAAATATTTTTATCCTCTTTGGCTCAAACACAAACCATATAATTTTAAAAGTCCTCCAATTCTTTTTCTAAACATAGGACTCTATCATCACTCTCCTTTTTGGAAAATTTTAAAGCATTAAAGTCACAGTCCAAAGCAATAAATTTCTCACGATAAAAATCTCTTTGATTTTGAACCATTCGCAAAAGATCCATAGCGAATTTAAAACGAGAATTTTCTTTTTCCAAAAAATTAATTCTATCCGCAAACGTTAAATTCAAACTATTTATATCGTCAAAACAAGGAGAATCCATCGAGAGTAAAAACAAGCACATGAGCGATGAAAAAAACACAATCAGATAAGAGAGGTAAACAAGATCTAACGCAATAAATTAGCGTAACCTTCTCTGATACCAATTTGAGAATGCCCATTACTCACAAAGGGTGATTTAAACAAAAATTACGACACCAATTTTAATTACGCTTAAATGAATTTTCAAATTATTTTATCTTGTTTATTCTAATCATGAAACTATGTGATAAAACAGATAAATCAATCCACGCAAATACGACACGATCAATATGAGGAAAAAACCTCTTTCGGGTAAAACCTTTTATCTATAAATCTTAACTTACACGAATTACAATGAAATCTGCAATGGATCAACACGCCGAAAATTCACAAGAACCACAGCTTTAACTCAGTAAGGAGAACCCTCGAGTCGTCCCAATAACCACAGTCGTCGCCATCAGCCCAGTACCTCTTTTAAGTGGTACCTAGTCAACCATGGAGTGCCTCTCCACAAAGTGTATGAAAATAGATTCAAACAATCTAGGGTTCTAAACTAAATCAAAAGAATCATATTCAAGTATGCTTTGGTTGTGAATTAAAAAATGTTTTGACACACAAAACTTGAAAAAAATTTGCCCAGAATTTGGCACTACATTTTCGTCAAAAGTTGAAAAGTGAACCATGAAATAAATATTTATACTAATAAAAAATTCCTTAAGGCAGCGGCTCGCTCAAACAAAATCAGACGTCGCTCGAACGAAAGACACGTGTCACTTAAATGACTTCGCATGACATTGCCTTGTCACTGGAACGACCATCAGTGTTGCTCGAATAACGCAAACGAATTTTATTTTCTCCACTACAGTACTTAGACAAATATCTTAAAAACAACAAAAACTCATTACTATTCAAACAGTTTTGATTTTAAGAGAACTTTTTATAAAAAACATTTTATAAATATTAATTTTTTTCTTAGAAAAAATCATGTTCGTCATTTTTATAAAAAATAAACATACCAAATATAATTGCATGAATTAAATCAAAACTCTAAATTAGTTTTATACCTTTTGGGATGTCTTTAAACTTTGGATACCTTTGTGTTTGGTTCATCTTGACATTAAATGACGATGTGTACCAAACTCGCCTAAAGCTATGCTATGAACATTGTTAAAAAAAATGTTCTTACATCTTTATTCATATTCATCCTACTCGTGTACTCTAATTAAAAGACTATAAATATGAAAATACAGTCTTAATACTAAGAGTAAGGTTTTCCCACCTCTAATGGCTGCAATGGTGGTAGAAATGTTGGTGTAGGAGGAGTAACTCCCACCTCCAAAGGTGGACTTGGGGGGAAGGTACCAAATGCATCCTCCAAAATGCTCCAAAATTTACTACTTCCAAGCCAGACCCACTTTAAACTCCATGAAAACCCATCTTCACCTTCTGTAAAAATCCCCCAACACTTCACCAAAATGCGTAGCTCTTCTTCTACAATGGTGGAAATGGGTATTGCGGGCTTAGATATGGTGGAATACCATATAAAATGGTGGTGGAATTGTGGTTTGGTGGTAGGAGGCGGTGGAAGATCACCCACCTCACTCTCTATCTCTCTTATTCCATTTTCCCTCCCAAATAACCCCAAATAACCAAACAATCCCTTATAAAACCCTTCCAAAGGCGAAAAATCTTATTTTTCCCTGGGCTGATCTGAGCTCGATAGCTCAAAGATCCAACGGCCAAAATCGCGACAGCGTACAAAGGCAAACCGAATTAAAAACTTTCGATTTATATTGTTCAAACATTATTTCCATGTCGATTAAATGACTTATCCATATTTTTGGAAGTTTGGATCGTGGTACCCTTCACGCGACCTGCCACTATAAAGCAGTGGTATGTCGTTCGATGCCCTGCGAGATCCGTCTCGCTTCTAACGATGTTGGGATGTCATTTGAACGATCCCTTACAGTCATTTGAACGACGCTTAATATTTTCCATTCTTTTATTTTTTTCAATTTTCAATCCACAATTACCTTATAATGATCATTGATCTCATTCCATCATAATTTATAGAAATTTTAATTGAATAACTGGGATAGGGTATTACAGAGTGACACATGTCTGACAACATTCTATAGAAAAGAATCATCAATAATGCCCAAGTGTAGCTATTACTATTGCATAGTTATTATTAAATGCCAATAAGCAATACAATAGCAATAATAAAATCTATCTTTCGCACAAGACTTGTAATCTTATGTAAGTTGATAGTAACAATATCATAATCTAGATTTTATAAAAGACTTGTATAGACACCCGTCCTAGTACCCCTTAGGTACCATCTTAGGTCCCTAACATTCTTCCTCCCTCCGTAAACCCTAGGTCCTATTATGAGTACTGTTCTAGAGACCACTAGGCACTCCCAGGCCCATTTGACTCTGGTCGACTCTCTAATATTAGTGAAGCCCAATGAAATCTCATAAAGCTCTGAATCCCCTTTCAAACACTCTATACCGTGTGCGAATCCGCCCCACGGTTCGCACGAATGACACTTTTTACTTTAAAAACTGATCTAAAGGCCATCGAGTGATCCCAATCCCTATTTAACTCCGTTCAACTCTCCCAGCTGAGAGAAGTTCAATGAAATCTCAAAGAACTCTGAATCCCCTTTCCAGTTGTAATATACCGTCCGGTAAATTTAGTAAATTGTATAAATGGATTATATATGTTGAGGGATAAATTATAATCCAAGAGAATTAGCGGATTTTAGATCTCATGGACCATGGGATTTTTTGTTTTGATTAAATAAAATTATATTTTCCTTTCTATAAAAGTTGGAAATTATTGGGGCACATATGAAAAGAATAAAGAAAGATTAAAATAAGTTAATAAACTAGTTAATTTATAAAAGATGTTACTTCGTTAGAATTCAAAAGCCAGTGAGGTAAACTTATTAAAAGTGGAAACGGGTCGTCTGGTTACCATCGCTTGAACGACAAAGGGGGGATCGCTCAAACGACGTCGTATAAGTCACTCGTACGATGCCGAAAGTCACTCGAATGATGACTGAAGTTGCAAATCCATCAGCGTGCTGTCGAGCCCTCATTCATTGGTTCAAAATCTTTGTCATTACAGCTAGGATCTTTGAGGCAATTGAGACTTATGGGTAATAATCATTTCAGATTGCTGCGATGTGTATAGCTCAGTGGGTACATCAGAGAGAAAGGGAAGGTTTCCCATCTTCCTAAACGTGGCCCTATAACCCCATCCAAATCGTTGGTTCTTTTGGGTATTATTATAAGTAACACCAACAACCCTTGTTGTTTCTAAAAAAGTTCTATAGGTTCTGATCAAAATTACAGCAGACCGGACGGATCCGATTCTGGGCAGAAATGAACCGATCTGGTTGAAAAATGAACTGATCCGACTAATGGACTAGACCTATCCGAGGATCTGTGAAAAAGACAGTTCTTCCCCCAAATACATTTTTTCAACCAATTTCATTTTGAAATCCTCGACCGAGTTTTCCCAAACACCAATACAACTATACTAATTTATAATCCAACATGTATATTCGGATTCTAACATCCTATCCCCATCAATTCATCATTAATCACGAGTTAAGTATGAAATCTCCAATTTAATCTATTAGAACCATAGTTCTTTCAATTTCCCATTTAAGAACAAGTATATCTTAGATTCATTCATCAATCAATATATGATTTCGTGGGTGTGTTTCCTCTACATGCATAAATGAATCAACCTCTGTTCATTTCAATATCAAATTAATGATTTACATCTCCTAGTTTCCTCAAAATTCATATATAAACATGGGTTCTATTCTCTCATGCTAACATGAACATAAATGGTGCTAAAAGAAAGCAATTTATAAACACTTGCCTTGATTTCAATGGTCTGATCCACTGGTGTAAAAAGTATGTGTGTGTTCCTTGTCTTTCGATCTACACGGTGGTGGTCTCGGTGGTGGAAAATGGTGGTTAATAGCCTATATCCCTTGGACTTGGTTCCCCTCACCCTCTGTGGCTCTCCCTTGAAAATAATAACCCGAATTTGACTCACGTAGCATATATATTGTATCTCTAATTTTCGTGCATATTAATTACCCACGAATTGAAATTACCAAAACACCCTCTCGGGATGCCGATTTAGACTAAAACTGTCCCGGGACCCAAACTTAACCCACGGGTCAGCTTTTATGACTATATCGACCCTTCCGGACACGCTGGCACACTTGAAATGACTATTCAGAATACTTATAATTAATTTACTTCTTATTTCCTTTAAATTAGTCTTGACACGTTTCACTCGCGCGTCCTGATTTTATTTTTTCGTAACTGTCGTATATTTCCACTCACGATAATTTTACTAATTTCATAATCATATATTACTTTATTCTCTTAGTAATGTTCAACATAATATACTTCAATAAATACTAACCCTTAACTCGCTAGTTAATATTTATTTTAATCCGGATTAATTCTCACATTAAATTTAATTAATCCTGTATTTAAAAATCATAAAAATACGGGGTGTTACATACTTCCCCCCTTATAATGAAATTTCGTCCCAAATTTTTTAAAAAAAAGGTATACATGATAAGAACAACTCTGGATACTTGTCACGCATCTCATCATCGCGCTCCCAAATAGACTACTCGGCTTTATGGTGCCACCACTGAACACGTACTAACGACACTACCTTTGAGCTTAATTTCCTCTTGTTACGATCGAGGATAGCAACTAGCCCCTCCTCAGAGGAACTATCAGGCAGTAGGTTGATCTCCTATAAAGCAATATAAGTTTGGGCATGTCATACCGAAGATATCTCCTCAGCGAAGAAATATGGAACACGTCATGAATCCTATGTAAGTGCTCTGGTAACCCAAGTATGTAAGCTATGGGCCCAATCAGAGAGTGCAACTACAGCGGAAATATTGCGACTTCTCAAATAAAAAACCAATTTTAATTAAACCCAAATTTTAGTTAAACTCTAAGACATGCATCTAGATGATTTATCAAATAAAATATAGCATGCAGGATAAAACAAATTAAAGACGTGTGTGCTCGCGTTCAAATGATCAAATTATATATAAAACCCTTTTAACACAAACAAACCCTAAACATGCAGCAGTATGTGATTGAATAAATTGATAATCTACGCAAGAACATTCAAACACATGCAATTAAGTAAAAATCCCCCTCAGGGGTAAAACCATTTATTTTCACTATATTTTGTAAGAAAACGGCTTACAATCGGATTACAATGAAAATACAAGTTGACTAAGAATTACCCTCGGGTATCGGATTCTGTAGTCGCGGCTGGAATTATCCCTTTCCAGTAAGGCTGCAATGAAGAAGAAGAACGGTCTCCTCCACAAGGGTTGAACAAACCAAAGTTATGTTCTTGGGTTGCAAAAGGATTCACAAATATTTGGCAAGGATGTGTGAATAAAAACATGAGTCTTGGGACTCAAAAATATGAAGACTATATGTATTTGGACTCTCAAATTCGTCTCCTAAAGTCTTGCAAAACAACTCTCCCGAAGTTGGTATTTATAGGGAAATACATGAAGAGACCCACGATTTTAAACTGCTGAAATTTTATCCAGCGTACAGGTACCCCGAACCAGTTCGGGTACCCCTGCGAACCGGTTCGCCCCCCGAACCAGTTTCGGGCTGGGTTCGGGAAAGTGTGCTGGGAACAGGTGCTTGAACACTTGGAAAAATTCCCAGAATTTTCAATGAACATATCTCCATTTTCAACGGGCTATAACTTGTTCACCGTAGCTTGGATTGAGGTGCCGTTTCTTCCAGTATCTTTGTTGCGGAAAGCTCTTCAACTTTCCAGTAAACCAGTCCTCCGGACGGTGGCTGTAAAATTACCAATTTTCCCTTGAACATCCCTATCATGCCTTGTTTCACTGATTTGACTTCTCTTGCCTTCCACTTGCATTATGAGCCTACAATCAAGGAACGTGAAGTCGTTGATGCAGATGAGGGACATATTTAGTGGAGATAATGCATGCTTGATTCCCGGAATTCGGATAGAGGCCGTCATGTGAGATCGTGAGGTGACGTGCCAAATGTAGCGGCGTACGACATAAATAAATGAAATATTTCGGACATGAGAAAAATTTCCTTACAAATCTCCCCCTATGTCTATGCCGGTACATACATAAAAAATCCGAATTATCAAAATATGAAATTGCCTATACAAATCTACCCTCCCATGAACCCAAAACTGGAAAAGGTACCAAGTGAATAGTCTTCATCGTTTGTTCTTCAAATCGTCAAGAATCTCAAATCTTTTCTCATCAGGGTGTGCAATTTAGTGATCATCAATGTAGTACCTACACACATGAGATAAAGCAAAATACCAAGTGACTTATCGAGTTTGAAATGAGATAAACATGGATACCAATTTATGATGAACGCATAAGTCAAATCTCAAAAACTCCCCCAAAATTCAAACTCCCCCATAATATGATAATTCTTTCTCCCCCTTTTTATGATGTCCCCAAATAGACAAAAAAAGAAGAATGTATCAAACAAGCAAAATCGGGGTGTCACGGTATACAAGTCAAGGCATCAATCAATATGGTAAACGTGCTCTAGCAAGGAGATGCTCAAAAAAAACTTTCACAAACTATTTTTTTTGAATTTTTCAAATTTTTCGTACAAAAATAAGATACCAATTTGAACAAATATGATACAAAAATCACACCATGGATTTAGACTCAAACAACCAAGTCATGGAAACGGAATGAATAGGTGTGAACACATTCGATAGGTAAATCAACTCAATCAATCATATGTGCACGATGCATATGTGTACTCCTAACGAATGATCATCAAAAGTATCCTTAGGTGTAAAAAAATTTGTTGAATTTAGATGACATCGTCTTATGCAAATCAACAAATCAAAGTCAAAGTGATTTCCACACCAATAACGTCCAAAACTATGTAGCGCATTTTCAAATATCAAGGACGTGCAAACCCGTTTTAATTCTCCAACCAAACACCCTCATATATATTTTCTTTTTAGAGGTAATCTAAATTCTCAAACTTTGGAGAATTGGTGCAAAAACCTAAATGGCCCATAATTTGGCATGAATATCTTTTTATTGCCTTTCAATTTTTTGGGCTCTTTTAACCTCTTTGGACCTCGGATAATAAAATTCCTCAATTTTTTAGGTCCTTTTTAACGGTGGCTTTTGCGCAAAGGTTAGATAATTACCTTTCGCAACCCCTCCCCGTTATTCAAACAAAGCACACAAACTCACAACACGGTTTTTATATGCACAATTTCCTTATAAAAAATTATCGCGCTTGGTTTGTTGAAAGATAGGATTGAGATGAAAACACCCAACCAACATGTGATAAGACAAGCACAATAATCAAACAAATCCGTGCATGTGTGCAATAAAGGAAACATGAGTCAAACATGTAGGAAGTAACACTTAATTACATCTTAATGACTCCAAACATTATAAAGCACAAGGATGAATTGACCTATTATCTCAAAACACTATCAAATAGTCACATGAAAAAAATGGAATGATGTTGTGACTTGGTCATCCAAAGTGTTCATCCATAAACGGTGCAATACAAAAATCTTTTTGGATTTTCTCAAAATTTTATCAAAATAAAATCTTTTTGTATTTTTCAAAAAAATTCAAAAACAAGAATTTATACAAAAAGTACAAGTCATCACACTAGTAAAAATATATCATGAAACCACAACTAGTGTATGACAAACATGCAACCACAATCAACCAAAAGATTTCACATGGGGTGAATCACGTGCAAGCAAACAGGAATCGTGGACAAATAAATCATAAGCCTCTAAATCCGATTTTCTAACCCAAATTGATGTGTAACAAAGTGTGGGGGTTTTGGGAATCGAATTTATTCTTTCATTAACCTTCCTAGGTCCATTTAAAAGCTTGTAACAAAATCGCCTAAGATGACCTTGCCTACCGCAATGTGTGCAAGTGTAAATAGGGCGGTGTGTGTTACCTAAAGGTGGCCCTCTCCTCAAATTTATCGGTTGCTCTTTCCGAATTTGCCTAGGTGGGTCTCTCCTAATGATCCTAGAAGGTTCTCTCACAATGTTCTTAAGGGGTGCTTTCCTGACAACTTTAGGTGCCTCTTTCTTAACAAACATAGGAGGCTCTCTCACACGTGTGGGAATGGGTGAAACATATTTTTCAAGACCAATCCCACCCCTATCCGGTTTGATCTCGACTGTGCCTAAAATCTTATCAAGTTTTTCAGACCTAGACTCCAAATCAAATTTAAGTTTACTTGAATCTTTCAATTTCACCTCAAGTTCACCTATCCTAGATTCAAGTACTCGTTTAGAATCCTCAAACTCTAAAAGCTCCTTTTTCATAGTCTCCATCAACCCTCTAAGACTATCTCTCTCACCCTCGACGTACTCAAGCTTCTCTTTCAAAATTTTCTCATGTGCCCTAAGTTCTTTAATTAAAAAATCATTATTTTTTATGGCACACTCTTTCAACTGAGCTTTCAATTTCAAATTTTCTTTCTTTGTTTTCAAAGTTTCAGCATAAAGTTGATTGAAAGCAGTTTGCAAGTCATGCTCATCTACGCTTTCCTCCTCACTTTCATCCACACTCCCATCACCTTCACTATCATCACTAATCACATGGATGGGAAACTCTCGCCTAGAAGCATAAAACACTTCTTCTTCCGAATCACAATCACTAAGGGTAGAAACATGAGAAATCGGTTTATTCAATTTCTTCTTTAAATTTGTGGTACACTCATGTAACGTGTGACCAACACCCTCACAACAAGGACACTTCTCAGATTCGTTTTCAACAGAAGATTTAAAGCAAGAGTTCATGTGAATTTTCCAATTAATTTTTTCAAAAATTTGACATCGAAGATCATCAAAACCCATTTTTGTGCAAAATCAGAATCAAATCACAATAACTTAGTGCAACAGGCTCTGATACCAATTTGACGACGTGAGAAGTCAAATTGTATAAAAAAAAATAAATCCTCGAAAAATCAGGATCACGCGATAATTTAGCGTAACCCGCTCTGATACCAATTTGAGAGTGCAGCTACAGCGGAAATATTGCGACTTCTCAAATAAAAAACCAATTTTAATTAAACCCAAATTTTAGTTAAACCCTAAGACATGCATCTAGATGATTTATCAAATAAAATATAGCATGCAGGATAAAACAAATTGAAGACGTGTGTGCTCGCATTCAAATGATCAAATTATATATAAAACCCTTTTAACACAAACAAACCCTAAACATGCAGCAGTATGTGATTGAATAAATTGATAATCTACGCAAGAACATTCAAACACATGCAATTAAGGAAAAATCCCCCTCAGGGGTAAAACCATTTATTTTCACTATATTTTGTAAGAAAACGGCTTACAATCGGATTACAATGAAAATACAAGTTGACCAAGAATTACCCTCGGGTATCGGATTCTGTAGTCGCGGCTGGAATTATCCCTTTCCAGTAAGGCTGCAATGAAGAAGAAGAACGGTCTCCTCCACAAGGGTTGAACAAACCAAAGTTGTGTTCTTGGGTTGCAAAAGGATTCACAAATATTTGGCAAGGATGTGTGAATCAAAACATGAGTCTTGGGACTCAAAAATATGAAGACTATATGTATTTGGACTCTCAAATTCGTCTCCTAAAGTCTTGCAAAACAACTCTCCCGAAGTTGGTATTTATAGGTAAATACATGAAGAGACCCACGATTTTAAACTGCTGAAATTCTATCCAGCGTACAGGTACCCCGAACCAGTTCGGGTACCCCTACGAACCGGTTCGCCCCCCGAACCAGTTTCGGGCTGGGTTCGGGAAAGTGTGCTGGGAACAGGTGCTTGAACACTTAGAAAAATTCCCAGAATTTTCAATGAACATATCTCCATTTTCAACGGGCCATAACTTGTTCACCGTAGCTCGGATTGAGGTGCCGTTTCTTCCAGTATCTTTGTTGTGGCAAGCTCTTAAACTTTCCAGTTGACCAGTCCTCCGGACGGTGGATGTAAAATTACCAATTTGCCCTTGAACATCCCTATCATGCCTTGTTTCACTGATTTGACTTCTCTTGCGTTCCACTTGCATTATGAGCCTACAATTAAGGAACGTGAAGTCGTTGATGCAGATGAGGGACATATTTAGTGGAGATAATGCATGCTTGATTCCCGGAATTCGAATAGAGGCTGTCATGTGAGATCGTGAGGTGACGTACCAAATGTAGCGGCGTACGACATAAATAAATGAAACATTTCGGACATGAGAAAAATGTCCTTACACAATCCACTCAATGATAGGGAATGGCCCTACGTACCTTGGCGCCAACTTCACCTTTTTCCCAAATCGCTTTATCCCCTTTATAGGAGATAGTTGTAATAGTACCTGATCCCCCACAAAAAACTCTCTAAAGCTTGGCATCAGCGTTGCTTTTCTGGCTATCCCGAGCTACCCGTATACGACTCCGAATCATCTCTATTATGTCCGTAGTGTAATACCCCTTACTTTTGAGTAATTATTTTTATATCAAACTTCCAGGTGGGTTAGTTATATAAAATAAAGGAAATTGAAGTAAATATTAATTTAAGTAATTTAAGAGTTAATATTTATGAGTATTGCATATTTACCATTACGCGAATGTAAATAGTGTAATATTATGTTATGATGAGTTGTTAGGCTTTAAAGCGACGGTTATGATTTTTGCTCCAATCGGGTTATTATTAAAAAGTTAATATGAAGTTGGAATAAGAATAAATGAATGATATTCCGGATGTCAGTTTAAAGGGCACAGTTAGTCCGAAAATGGTTGAGATAGTCAAAATAAATGCCAGTTGTGTTTTTGGGTTCCGGGGTACTTTTGACTAGTTATACCTTGAATATGATTTTATGTGTAATTTTAAGTAGGTATTAGCATTTAATGTTAGACTTAATGTATTTGGGCATTTAAAACTTGCAAGAGCATTTATATCTCCTTTGTGTATTTATAAACCTTAGAGAGAAGTGAGAGCATGAGAGAAAGAAGAGAAAAAGGGAGAGTTTGGTGATTTAGGCTTGGAAACGTTGCTACGAAGGAGAATACGAGACTACAATCTTGAGGTAAGTCATTAAACTTGCATAAACATATGATTGTGTTGAATAAATTTCATTTATGGGTTGTGTTCTTGAGTTTGAACCAAAAATGGTTATAGGTGATTTTGGTGCTTAAACCCTTAGGTATTTGATATAGACCCGATTTGAGTTGGATATATTGGTGGGTTATTATGTAGGAATGATTTGGTGAAGTTATTAATGGATGATACTGGGTGTACTGGAAGAGAAGAGATTTGGGGGACTTAGGGTTTATATCAACTCGTAGACCCAACTGGGCATCTCGACCAGGGCGAATCAATTTGCCCTCCTTAGCGAATCGATTCTCTAAAATTGTGGCCACACGTGTGAGAAATATAATCGATTTGGGTTAAGTCTGAATCGATTCACGCCTAGACAGAAGGTTGGTTTTCTCAGCCGAATCAATTCGCTTTTTGAGCGAATCGTTTCGCTTTCAGGGGTGAATCGATTCGAAAATCCTGCGGTTTTATAAAAAAAAATCCAACTTGGTTTCTACCCATTTTCTTTGGGGTTTAAGTCTTAGGAACCTTCTCTTAGGATTTATTAAGAAGTATTATAACCTCATATAAAAAGAGTGGTACTCTTGGATAGTAAGGGAGTGTTCGGGCTCATTTAGGGGACTAATTATAGGAGTACAATGCCTCTTTTTGTCTAGTAAACAAGAGTAGGACTAGTGTAGAGTCGAGTAGTATTGTGTTGGTCCTTCGGGGGATACTATGAGAGTAATTATCTCTTGTAGGAAAATTTTTCATGCACATATGGCTTCGAAAATAAGAATCGTATGTTTAAGTTAATATATCTTGGGACTATGGCATGTTTACACATACCTCTCTAAATGCTATCATAGGGGAAGTACGCAATAGAGGTGAATCCCTTGGATAATAATGCAGGGATAGTATAGTCCTCAGGCCATGGTACCGATTGTTACATTGTATGATTGTAGTGTTCGCAGTGAGGTAATTTCGGGTATGTTTATGACTCACTATCGAAGGTATATGGCCGCTTCCCATGCGTTGAGATTTAGGATACCCAGGCGGTATTTGTTATAGGCCGTGGAAGATGATAGTATTTAGGGGTGCATCCAGTGGGGTGACTCACGGAAGGATAGTCTTAGTAACCGTTATTATATGATTGTAACTGTTCTCATTGAAATGGTATTTCACACAAATGATTAATTGATTTAAGGAAACCGTTGACCAACTTTAATTGCATATGGTCCCAATGATTATTGTTTCATATGGTCATATTAAATTGGTAAACCTGACATGTTGAATAGATTTAGGTTACTCCCATTAAGTATATGCATAGTTTAACTTAACATGAATTATACGCGTTAGGATGTGCACTTAGAAGAGAGGTGAGGATGATTCCTTCAATGAAGAGCGAATTTAACTTGTTTATGAAAGTTAGCATTCATAGCTGTCATGCATTTTATTCACATGTATATCATATCAAATCGGGCCCTGACCCATTTATATTTTTTCTTCTTGTGTGGTCCTTATATATGTTCAGGTGCTCTGCCGCATGGGTGCCCGCTTTGACTTTTCTTTCCAGTGTTAAGGAGCTATGTCATTTTGCAGATGTTGTAGGATTTTTGTAGTAGATGCATCAATTTCTTTTGATACTTTAGTTATGATTTGTTTTGTATATTCGGGAGTGTTTCCTAAGTTAAGTTTTCGTACATACCATTATGCTTGGTGTAATCTTTTGTATTAGTCTTTTAATCGATAACTTATTCAGTTATATTTTATAGAATCTTTATCAAGCTGTTATATATCTATATATCAACCTTTTGTTATAAATTGAATAATGGAAATTGCTTTTATCAAGATTGCAAAATTTATATGACATCCGTTTTCAAAAATATTTGGTGGTTGTCTCGTACTATTATTATGCGACAGTGATGCTAAGCCTGGACCATTTAAGATTCCTATTTTTATTGGAGTAGCGGGATGGCCACCTCTTATTTTAATAAGCGGGGTGTCACAGATGGTATCAAAGCATCAGGTTTTAGAGTCCTTAGGATCTATGCGGACTTATCACATTCTACCGTAGTGTTCTTTGATATAGAGCCCTACTATTAGCACTATTTTGCTTATCTGCGTTTACGATTTTCCCGTAAGGATAAATTGTTTTAATTGTATATTGATTCAATTGCTTTTTATCTCAGATACCGCCTAGACGAGGTCACCTAACAAGGATAAATCGAGTAGAATATGATTTAGAGCCCCTACCACCGCAAGACACTATAAATGCGATAGAGGTGGCTAATATTGTGGCCCATAAGGTAAACACTGCAATGATCACTATGGTGCAATAATTTCCCCAATCTCGATAACCGGTAGCACTGGTGGATCAAACCCATATGGGACCTTACGCATGGAAAAGAATTAGAGAATCCTTCCTGAAAGGTCACCCTCCGGAATTTTCGAGTGGAACTGATCTGATTGTTGCAAATCAATAGAATAAGGATATTTAACGCCATCTTCGCATGGCGGAATGTAGTGAAGAGCGGAAACAGATTCTCACCACTTTTAAATGCGTGGGAGTAAACCAATAATGGTGGGAGTTGGTGATAACTCTAGAACAAAGGGATATCATGACTATCTCATCATTCTGGACTTTGTTTGATCGAAAGTACTTTCCTCCAGCAATCCAGAAGGAGATGAGGAGGAAGCTACATGATGTGATTCAAGGGGAGCGAACAGTGGTGGAATATGAAGAAGAATTTACTCTTTTGGAAAACTTTGTTCCAGACGAGGTAAATCCAGAAGAAATAAGGATTTCAAAATTTGTTGGGGGTTTGAGTTGGAGGATAAGGAAGCATCTATTGGGGAACCTGGCTTTGCAAAATTTTGACGATGTGATGAATGCAGCTTTACTCCATTGCCAGGATCACCGCCTTCATTTAAAAGTGACTAAGAAGAGAGGAGATTCTGATCAACCTAGTAAACAAGGAGGGAATGGTGCTGGTGGAGCACTACCACCACCACAACAGTTTGGAAATAAACAGAAAGAGTGGGGCCTCCATCAGGGGGAGTTGGCTAAGAAACAACACTTTGGGGTTTCAACTTTGGTGGAGATGGTTTTAGTCTCGATCAGGGTGCTCAGCAGCAGCAGCAGTTGGGCCAACCGAGCCAAGCTGACAGAGGGAATAATGGGGATCGAGGCTAGTAGGGCCAAGGGGTGGGGCAATTTTGGAACAAGAATCGAGGCAGACATTTAGAGAATTTTGTGAGTCAGTTTTAGTATGGTGAGACAGGTCACATGAAGAGAGCTTGTCCACAGTTGAACAGGGGGAAATTGCTAGGAGTCCCTCAGAATTCGCTGGCACATCCACAGCCTTCAGCACCTATCCCAGCCATCCCACTACAACAGGGACACCTTCAATTTGGACGTATGTACAATATCCAAGACACTTTGTTTCCCCAGCACCGTTAGTTATTGAGGGTAAGTTTCCTATCCAGGGGTTTGTGGGTCGGGTGTTATTTGACACTAGCACCACACATTCATTTATTGCTAGGTAATTTTCTCTTTCGACGGGATTGTTTAAGTCTGCCAAAAGTACTTTCACTAGCATCGAGTCATCTATGGATGATGGTTAACTTATACTTTTTATTTGTAAAGGAGTGGGAATAGACCTGGTTAGCTTGCATTTTGAGGCCAATTTACTCGTCCTAGTTATGGTCGGGTATGATGTTATTTTGGGAATGGATTGGTTAATGAAGTACCGGGCCATGGTAAATTATTATGGGAGGATTATAGTTTTTTCCATTTCGGGGCAAGAAATGATTTTGGTGGTTGTGCCTCTTCCGGAGGGAGGTTCAAGCACCCACTTGTATTGTATGAAGGAGGAGACTTTATAAGAAATAGTGATTTCCTTAGGCTCAATTCCTGTTGTCATGGAATTTGAAGATGTCTTTCTGGAGATCCCTGGCTTACCTCCAAGTCATGAGATTGAGTTCATAATTAACTTAGCATCGAAAACTAGGTTGATTACACAATATCCATACCGTATGGCTCCTTTAGAAATGAGAGAGTTAAGAGATCAAACTTAGCAACTGTTGGGGTAGGGGTTCATTCGACGTAGTACGTTGCCATGGGGTTCCTCTATATTATACATGAGAAAGTGAGATGGTTCCCTCCGGTTATGCATCGACTATCGTGAATTGAATAAGGTAACCATAAAAAATAAATACCCGTTACCTCGAATTAACAATTTGTTTGATCAATTAAGATGAGCGCCATACTTCTCTAAAACAGATTTGAGGACATGTTACCACCAGTTGTGAATTCGAGAGCAAGACGTGTCGAAAACCCCATTCTTGACCAGGTATGGGTCCTATGAGGTTTTGGTTATGCCTTTTGGACTAACCAATGCTCCTGCGGTATTTATGGACCTTATGAATCGAGTATTTTTGGACTTCCTGGACCAGTTTGTCATAGTGTTTATTGATGAAATTCTAGTCTATTCTCGGACTAAAGCTGATCATGCCGAACACTTGAGATTGATCCTATAAACACTACGGGATCATCAACTTTATGCCAAGTTTGAGAAATGTGGTTTCTGGTTGCAGGAAGTGCAATTTTTGGGGCATATCATGACGACCGAGGGTATTTTTGTAGACCCAAGCAAGGTTGCAGCAGTGAGAGAATGGGATCAACCCATGACACCAACTGAGATCCGTAGTTTTCTAGGTTTGGTGGGTTATTATCATCATTTCATTAAGGTTTTTTCTAAAATTACAGGCCCCTTAACGAACTTGACCCGAAAGGAGTGTGATTTATTTGGGATGACTCCTATCACCTAGCTTTTGATGAGCTGAAGGATAAATTGACTTCTGCTCCTATACTCGCATTGCCAAGATCGGGAATAGACTATTTGGTCTTCAGAGATGTTTCTCTAAAAGGATTGGGGGGGGGGGGTGTATTACAATAGGAGCATAGGTTCATTGCATATGCGTCTCGTAAGATTAAGCCCCGTGAGAAGAATTATCCCGTACATAATTTAGATATTGCCTCGGTAGTGTTTGGCTTAAATATATGAAGGCATTACCTTATGGGTGAGAAATTTAGTCTTTTCACAGACCACAAGTCGTTATAATATTTGTTCTAAAAAAAATATATAAATATGCAGCAAAGACTGTGGATGGAGTTCGTAAAGGACTATCAATTTGATATTCACTAACACCTAGGCAAGGCAATTGTGGTAGCTGACGTGCTGAGTTAAAGACCCGTAGGATAACTTGAGAAAGTGTGGAAATTCAAGTGGAAAGAACTTGGCCAAGATGATGCAATAGCAAGAGCATGCATGTCGGTATTGGCCATTACGCCTGCTATAGTGATGCGAGTGGTAAAATCTCAAGGAGGGGATAAAGACTATCAAGACTAGGTACGCCAATTGCTGACTGAGGGAATGGAGTTCTACTTGATTAGTTTTGAGGGTGGGCTACGTTTCCACGGAAGAATTATAGTCCCGGACGAAGGAGACTTGAGACATGGAGTCATGACAGAATCTCATGGTTCAAAATTTTCAGTACATCCCGGTGGGGACAAAATGTACCAAGATAATAAAAAGGGACATTTCTGAATTTGTCTCTCAATGGGCCACTTTTCAATTGGTGAAGGAGGAACACCAGCGACCGACTGTATTGTTACAACCGTTGGAAATACCTCTGTGGAAATGGGAGAGTATCTCAATGGATTTTATCACAGGGTTGCCAACGTCACAAAGCAGTCATGATTCTATTTGGGTAATTGTCAATCATTTGACCAAATCGGCACACTTCCTATCGATACGAACGGATTACAATACGACATGCTACGCCCAACTCTTTATTGTGGAAATTATGAAACTCTATGAGGTGCTTATCAATATAGTCTCGAATCGAGATAAAATTTTTGTATCCCATTTTTGGCGAAGTTTCCAAGAGGCGATGGGGACTGAATTGCGGTTGAGTACATCATACCATCTGCAAACCGATGGGTAAATGGATAGGGTCAACCAAATGTTGAAAGATATGCTTCACATGTGCATACTTGATTTGAAAGGAGGATGGGATTAATACCTTCCATTGGTCGAATTTGCATACAATAATTTGAACCAATTTACGATAGGTATGGCACCGTACGAGACATTGTATGGTTGATCATGTCGATCACCTTCTTATTGGTTGTAAGTAGGAGACAATAAACTCCTTGGACCTGAAATGATCCAAGACACCTCTTCGAAGATTGAGCTCATTCAAAATCGCATACGGATTGCACACGATCGCCAGAAGAGCTATGACGATGCAAATCAGAGGCACGTGGAATTGGAAGTTGGGGATGAAGTTTTAACGCGTGTGTCTCCGATGAAAGGTGTGATGCAATTCAAGAAGAAGGGCAAACTTGTGCCATGTTATATAGGTCTTTTTTTTCATTATTGCGAAGGTAGGCTCCGTATCTTATCAACTTGAGTTGCCGAAATACCTACGACAAATTCATGATGTATTCCGTGTCTCATATTTAAATAAGTATAAAAGATATGAAGGAGCGCATTGTCATGTTCCATTACACGATATTGAGTTGCATCCTGATATTTCGTATGAGGAACAATCGATTGCCAACCCTTGGTTCGGGTCCAGTGGGGACAACACAATGCCGAGGAATCAACTCGGTAACGAGAGGAGGATTTTCAAGAAAAGTACCCACACCTCTTTTTACCAGG
This sequence comes from Sambucus nigra, assembly GCA_949130495.1. NCBI lineage: Eukaryota > Viridiplantae > Streptophyta > Magnoliopsida > Dipsacales > Adoxaceae > Sambucus > Sambucus nigra. The sequence goes on along the minus strand of OX422214.1, from coordinate 211,230,267 downwards.
TACGCCTAAAGTTTGAGGGCAAAATCCGCTTGTAAGGGGGGGAGTATGTAATACCCCTTACTTTTGAGTAATTATTTTTATATCAAATTTCCAAGTGGGTTAGTTATATAAAATAAAGGAAATTAAAGTAAATATTAATTTAAGTAATTTAAGAGTTAAGATTTATGAGTATTGCATATTTACCATTACGCGAATGTAAATAGTGTAATATTATGTTATGATGAGTCGCTGGGCTTTAAAGAGACAATTATGATTTAGGCTCCAATCGGGTTATTGTTAAAAAGTTAATATGACATTGGAATAAGAATTAATGTAAGATATTTCGGATGTCAGTTTAAACGGCACAGTTAGTTCAAAAATGGTTGAGATAGTTAAAATAAGTGTCAGTTGTGTTTTTGGGTTCCGGGGTGCTTTTGGCTAGTTATAACTTAAATATGATGTTACGAGTCATTTTAAGTAGGTAGTAGAATTTAAGGTTAGACTTAATGTATTTGGTCATTTAAGTCTTCCAAGAGCGTTTATATCTCATTTGTGTATTTCTAAACCTAGAGAGATAGAGAGAAGTGAGATCTTGAGAGAAAGAAGAGAAAAGAGAGAGTTTGGTGATTTGGGCTTGGAATCGTTGCTACGAAGGAGAATCCGAGACTAAAATCTTGAGGCAATTAAACTTGCATAAACATATGATTGTGTTGAATAAATTGGATTTATGGGTTGTGTTCTAGAGTTTGAACCAAAAATGGTTATAGATGATTTTGGTGCTTACATCCTTAGGTATTTAATTTAGACCTGATTAAAGTTGGATATATTGGTGGGTTATTGTGTAGGAATGATTTGGTGAAGTTATTAATGGATGATATTGGGTGTAGAGGAAGAGAAGATATTTGGGGGACTTAGGGTTTATATCAACCTGTAGCCCCAACTGGGCATCTCTACCAGGGCGAATCAATTCTCCCTCCTTAGTAAATCGATTCGCTAAAATGGTGGCTACAGGTCTGAGAAACCGAATCGATTCGGGTTAAGGCCGAATCGATTTGGTCTTATACAGAAGGTTAGTTTTCTCAGCCAAATCGATTCGCTTTTTGAGCGAATCGATTCTCTTTCAGGGGTGAATCGATTCGAAAATCCTGTTATTTTATGAAAAAATTCCAACTTGGCTTCTATTCCTTTTCTTTTGGGTTTAAGTCTTAGGAACCTTCTTTTAGGATATATTAATAAGTATTATGACCTCATATGAGGAGAGTGATACTCTAGGATAGTAAGGGAGTGTTCGGGGTTATTTCTGGGACTAATTATAGGAGTACAATGCCTTTTTTTGTCTAGAAACGAGAGTAGGACTAGTATAGAGTCGGGTTATATTGTCACTACACCAAAAATAGGAATCTGGCACGGTTTAAAACTGTGCCAGATCAAATCTGGCACTATTTTGAACTGTGCCAGAATCAGGTGTTCCAAAATGGCAATTTTTTTCTGGCACGGCTCAAAAGTGTGCCAGATTTGGCCAAACAGGAACACTTCTGGCACACTTTTAAACCGTGTCAGAATTTGATATTTCTGGCACACTTTTGGCACAGTTTTTAACTGTGCTAGATTCAGCACAGTTTAAAAAAATTTGGCACAATTCAAAATCGTGCCAAAATATTATACACTTTTTCCACGGTTTTGAACTGTGCCAAATTTTTTTATAAAAAGAAAAAAAATTAATTATTTGAAAGCACAAAAATTCGCAAATTAAAAATATTGCACGTTGTTGATAAACTAATGTACATTCAAACTTCACAATATTACAAGTCTTTAATAGTTCACAAGCAAAAAAAAATTGGGCAGAGTTTCCTCTATTTTCTGGACATTGCAAAACCTGCTAATACAAAACCTGCCTAACATAAAGCCCGCACGGCCATAAAAGTTAACAATAAACTAGAAAAGCCCGCACGGCCATAACACAAAAAAATGGAATCATGAATAAACCCCTTGTTGTAAGCCATGGAGTTATCTGTGTGTTCCACGTGAATAAATGCCAACGATAAACTGTTATCGTGCAAAAAAATAGGATATAAAAAAGATACGATATTAGTAACCCAATAATTTACAAAAAACATTTTACTCAAACTAAAAAATTACATATAGGAGTGTAAATTATCGTCATATTGTCAAATCGGGAGACCCGAGACTACGTGTTCAGTTCTTACAAGTTACATTGGCCTCGTACGAGGTGTTCGTACCTCTTACGGGGTCGTTTGGGGGCTAGTTTAGGTTTTTACCCTTTAACGGCTTATTTTTAAGTTTAAGTGTTGATTTTTGCAAATTATCATCGTATTCTCAAATCGGGAGACCCGGGACTACCCGCTCAGTTCCAACAAGTTACATTGGTCCCGTGCGAGGTGTTCGTGCCTCCTACGGGGTCGTTTGGGGGATGGTTTGGGTCTTCACCCTTTAACGACTTGTTTTTAAGTCTAAGTGTTGATTTTTGCAAATTATCGTCATATTCTCAAATCGGGAGACCCGGGACTACACGGTCTGTTCCTATAAGTTACATTGGTCCCGTGTGAGGTGTTCATGCCTCTTACGGGGTCATTTGGATGCTGGTTTGGGTTTTCACCCTTTAACGACTTGTTTTTAAGTCTAAGTGTTATTTTTACAAATTATCGTCATATTCTCAAATAGGGAGACCCGAGACTACGCGGTCAGTTCCTACAAGTTACATTGGTCCCGTGCGAGGTGTTCGTGCCTCCTGTGGGGTCGTTTGGGGGCTAGTTTGAATTTTCACCATTAACGGCTTGTTTTTAAGTTTAAGTCTTGATTTTTGCAAACTATCGTCATATTCTCAAACCGGGAGACCCGAGACTACCCGCTCAGTTCCAAGAAGTTACATTGGTCCCGTGCGAGGTGTTCGTACCTCTTACGGGGTCGTTTGTGGGATGGTTTGGGTTTTCACCCTTTAACGGCTTATTTTTAAGTCTAAGTGTTGATTTTTGCAAATTATCGTTATATTCTCAAACTGGGAGACCCGGGACTACACGGTCAGTTCTTATAAGTTACATTGGTCCCGTGTGAGGTGTTCATGCCTCTTACGGGGTCGTTTGGGGGCTGGTTTGGATTTTCACCCTTTAACGACTTGTTTTTAAGTCTAAGTGTTATTTTTAGAAATTATCGTCATATTCTCAAATCAGAAGACCCGAGACTACGCGGTCAGTTCCTACAAGTTACATTGGTCCCGTGCGAGGTGTTCGTCCCTCCTACGGGGTCGTTTGGGGGCTAGTTTGAATTTTCACCCTTAACGGCTTGTTTTTAAGTTTAAGTCTTGATTTTTGCAAATTATCGTCATATTCTCAAAACGGAAGACCCGAGACTACCCTCTCAGTTCCAACAAGTTACATTGGTCCCGTGCGAGGTGTTCGTGCCTCTTACGGGGTCGTTTGGGGAATGGTTTGGGTTTTCACCCTTTAACGGCTTGTTTTTAAGTCTAAGTGTTGATTTTTGCAAATTATCGTCATATTCTCAAACCGGGAGACCCGGGACTACGCGGTCAGTTCCTATAAGTTACATTGGTCCCGTGTGAGGTGTTCGTGCCTCTTACGGGGTCGTTTGGGGGCTGGTTTGGGTTTTCACCCTTTAACGGCTTGTTTTCAAGCCTAATCTACATGTTTTGAAATTATTGTCATCATCTCAAATCGGGAGGCCCCCGACTACGCGGTTAGTTTGTACAAGTTACATTGGTCCATTTTGACATAGTTTTATTTGTTTATTCGTTAAATTCAACATGTTTTAACATTTGAAATAAACTCAAGAGCAGCAGCAAATTCCAAAACCAAACCACCAGCAAATCCCTTCAACCAATTTAACTAAATAAGCTCATAAAGTAAGCCATTTTATATTCGATGACAAAAAATGTACTAAAGAGGTACCAAAGTCTAATTTTAACTCTTAGCGAGACCCTTAAGTAAAAAATAGTCATAATATAATGTATGAAATTAAAAGTTTTTGTTTTATCTTAAGCTCAACGAGAAATAAAACTAGTTTTGATGCTTCACCTCACTGTCAGATTCAGAATCATCATCTCTTTGGACCGAATCAGCTCCCAAGCGGATCAAGTACACTTTTGACCTGTGTAAAGTAGATGATAACACAAATTTTGATTAACACCTGAACTCTTGATCTAATTTTGCTTTAATTTTCTCAATTATCAGTACAAATAGAAAGAAAAAAAGAGTTCTTAAATTCTCTATTGGACTAATGAGAATATCAAATATTCGCACAAATGCAGGAAACATGCCATTGACTAAGGAAGACCAGGTTCACCACATAATGCTTCGAGCTCAAATGATCTCGCGAACTCGTCGTTGTAACTGATTACTGCTATTACATGCTGCTATATATATATATATATATATATAACTCCTTCAAATTTAATCCTTTTAGGAACAACCTGATTTACTCAAGTTCAGAAATGTAGAAACAAAAACAAAACAAGTAGCATCAGTAGAAGTCTTAATTAACACTATTTTGGACGAGATTCTAAAATGAGGCCTTAGACCTGATCAAATATCTATGCTTGATCAAATAGCTTTTCAGGTGTCAATCTTTGGAACCTATAAAATTTCATTCAATTGCACAAACAACTAACTCTATCCATGTACGCATACTATATATATATGCAATAACTGTGTGCATATATGCTGCAGCATATATGCAACATATATGCATACAAGAGAATGTTTTTCCTCATTTAATATGCATATTACAACTTGTAATATGCATATTGCAGGAGTTAATTGTAATATGCATATTACAGTTGTGATACTCACTGTAATATGCATATTACAGTGCATAATATGCATAATGGCCAGGCATTGAGGATAATGGATTATGAGACTTAGGCTATAGGGGATTATCGGACTTAGGCTATAGTGCATAATATGCATATGCTAAATGTATTAGAGATGGAAGAAGAGATCTTTGGGGTCGGATGTGCTCTTTAACCAAGCCATTGGGGATAGTGGATTATCAGACTTAGGGTATAGGGGACAATATAAACCTGATGTAACAACAGAGATGAGGTAAGTTTGGTAATGGCCAGGCTAGTGTTAAAACCAAGCACCAAAAGCTTAGGATTCACTCCATTAAAGATGAAGAGGGTAATACTTGGGAGAATGATCATAATGTTATTAATCATATTGTGGGATTATTTAAGAAACAACTTACAGAAGACCAAACTACCATCTTTAGTAGTGTAACTGCAGACCTTATTCCTTCTCTCATTTCCACTCTAGAGCTAAGAATCTGAAAAATGTATGGGCACATTATGATATACAATTGCAGTTACGATGATTTCAAGCCATGAGATGAAAAATAGATTAAAAAAATAACACAAACTTGAACTTTTAAAAAATGTACTAAATTGAAAACATAACATTCTGAATAACATCCTTAAACTTACCGAAGGCGATCAACAAAAGGTTTTAGGGACATTATCTTTTTCTCCTTGATCCGAGGCAACATATTATCAATGTAGAACTCTGATGGAGCATACATGGGAATGTTTTTTACTGTCCGTCTAGTATACATAACACAATATTGTCCCAACAAAATACATGTCAAATTACATAACATTTTGTAGGTTAATAATAAGTGAAAGAATAAAATACATGTCAAATTAGTTAGAAATTACTTATCTTGGGGCAAAAACTAAACAAAAAAACTAAAAGAGAAAATGGAAGATTAGTAGCTCTAGAACTCCGGGCACCATTGTTAGGATTTTGAAGTGGAACATTTAATCTAACCTAAGATTAGTTTTATTCCATAAGGGGCTTTGGAAAACAGCATGTCGAAGTTCATGATGGGTTCAATAATATTCCTTATAAAATGTTTTAAGAATGTGAAATCCCCATGCCCCTCTATCGATAAGGTTCATGCAATTTCAATCATATAAAGACCTAAATTGTTCTCCTCATTGCACCATCATATACTAAGATATAATGAATAATCTAAATCCAATAAAACAATTTGAGTGTCACCCCCTTGGTGGTTTTTCTTCTATCAATGTTATAGCGCTAAATACAATTAAATAATTTAAGTGTAACCCCCTTGGTGCCAAATTTTTTTGAGGTTATTTTTAGAGATTAAGAGTAACAAGACATGGCTTTTTTTAAATCTCCATCAGTTAACTTTTTTAACAAAAAAATTAAATTCATCAAACTCAAATTTAAACCAAATTCAAACCAATAATATCTCTAAAATTAATCATAAAATTGACCCTGAATATTAAACCAACAATAACTGTAAAATAATTCTAATAAATATCAACCATTTACCTAATATGAACTCTAAATTTAACATCTAACATAAATGGAGGGTATCAAACATAAATTAATATACAATCTCAACTAGTTTCAAATAAGAAGATCTTATAATCAAAATAATAATAAAAGACATGCATTAGATTTAGATTAGACAAAAGAGAGAAGAATTTACCAATCTAGGGGCTACCTAAAGAAAAGGGAAGAAACATTTATGTTGGGGAAGTCGAGATTCCATCATTTTGGGGAGTGATCTGAGATTTGATCAGAGAGTGGTCTGAGATTTGGGCATTTGGATTTGAGGGCAAACCAAAATTCAATTGAAAATGGATGTTTTCTGTGTGTATATTAAGAAGGGCACAGAGGTGCGTGGAGGCTACGGAGGTGCATGGGTGGGGGAGGATGTCTACACAGGTGGGTGGATGGTCGTGGATGGTGGAGGATGGCGAAAGAGGTGCGTCGATGGTGGAGGATGAACGAGGTGAGGGACTGAGCGTGTGAGAGGGATAGGGGGAGAGAGAGAGAGCGGGGGGCCTGAGACGAAGAGAGCGGGAGAGAGAGGGAGCCGAAAAAAATTAAGGGGCTAATTTTTTTGAGGGTATTTATATTTTAATGAAGTGTACTTTATTTTGGCACACTTTTAAACAGTGCCAAAATTTGGCACTGTTTTAAAGTGTGCCAAATTTCTATTAAACCATGTCAAAATCTGGCACAGTTTTAAGCTGTGCCAGAATTTTAATATTAGGGTGTGCCAAAATGCTATTTTTGGTGTAGTGTGTGTTGGATCTTCAAGGGATACTATGAGAGTAATTATCTCTTGTAGCCAAATTTTGCATGAACATATGGCTTCGGAAATAAGAATCATATGTTTAAGTTAATATATCTTGGGACTACGGCTTGTTTAAACATACCTCTCTAAATTCTATGATAGGGGAAGTACGCGATAGAGGTGAATCCCCTGGCTAATAATACAGGGAGAGTATAGTCCTCAGGCCATGGTACCGGTTGTTACATTATATGATTGTAGTATTCGAAATGAGGTAATTTCGGGTATAGTTAGGACTCACTATCGAAGGTATATGGCCGCTTCCCATGCATTGAGATTTAGGATACCCAGGTGGTCTTGGTTATAGGCCATGGAAGATGTTAGTATTTAGGGGGCGCATCCAGTGGGGTGACTCCAGGAAGGATGGTCTTACGGACCGTTATTATATGATTGTAACTGTTCTCATTGAAATGGTATTTCGTACGAATGATTAATTGATTTAAGGAAACTGTGAACCAACTTTAATTGCATATGGTCCCTAATGATTATTATTTCGTATGGTCATATTAAATTGGTAAACTTGGCATGTTGAATAGAGTTAGGTTACTCCCATTAAGTAGATGCATAGTTTAACTTAACATGAATTATACGCGTTAGGATGTGCACTTAGAAGAGAGGTGAGGATGATTCCTTAAATGAAGAGGAAATTAAATTGTTTATGAAAGTTAGCATTCATAATTTTCATGCATTTTATTCACATGTATATCATATCAAACCGGGCCCTGACCCGTTTATATTTCTTCTTCTTGTGTGGTCCATATTTATGTTCAGGTGCTCCGTCGAATGGGCGCCCACTTTGACTTTTTTTTTTGCAGTGTTAAGGAGCTACGAAATTTTGCGGATGTTATAGGATTTATGTAGTAGAGGCATCAATTTCTTTTGATACTATATTTATGATCCGTCTATATATTCGGGCGTGTTGCCCAAGTTTAGTTTTCGTACATACCGTTATGCTTGGTGTAATCTTTTATATTAGTCTGTTAACCGACATCTTATTCGGTTATATTTTGTAGAATCTTTATCAAACTGTTATATGTCTATATATCAACCTTTATTATAAATTGAATAATGGAAATTTCTCTTATCAAGATTGTAAAATTTGATATGACATCCATTTTCAAAAATATTTAGTTGTTGTCTCGTACTATTATTATGCGACAGTGATGCTAAGAATGGACCATTTAAGATTCCTGATTTCATTGGAGTAGAAGGATGGCCACCTCTTATTTTAATAAACGGGGTATCAAACGTAGTCTCTTGAAGCACCTATGGCCCTAGTAGCTTTTTGTCCCCCGCCTCTATCCAATAAGCAGGTGAATGAAAAGTTCTACCATATAATGCCTCAAATGGTGCCATGATAATTGTAAAATAGTAGGAGTTATTATAAGAAAATTCCACCAGTGGGAGGTACTGCTCCCAATCCCAACCAAAATAAAGGATACACATTCGCAACATATCCTCTAACTTCTTATTTGTCCTCTCTGTCTGTCCATCCGTCTGCGGGTGATAGGACAAACTCAAACGTAACTCTGTACCAATGGCCTTCTGGAAGTTCTACAAAAATATGGACCCAAAAATCTTATCCCAGTCGAACACAATATCAAGGGGAACCCCATGAAGTCTCACTATCTCGAAAATAAAGATCTGAGCATACTGCCCCGTATATAGTTGGTCCGGACTAACAGATAGTGAGCTACCTTGATTAGTCGATCCACAATCACCCATATGGAATCGTGACCTCTTTGCGATGTGGGTAGCCCTGTGATGAAATCTATGGAAATGCTATCCCATTTCCATATAGGGATATCTAACGACTATAATAGCCCTCCCGGTCTCTGATGGTCTAGCTTCACCAGCTGGTAAGTAGCACATTTCGAAACAAACACGGCGATGTCCTTTTTTATTCCACTCCACTAGTATTTTCGCCTCATATCCTAATACATATTATCTCCGTCGAGATATACCGTAAATCGATATCCATGCGACTCTGTCATTACCGCATGTCGTAGGTCCTCTACCTCTGGAACAAACAAATGCCCATTAAAGCACAAAGCTTAATTTGAACCCATAGAATACGACTCAGCTCCCTCAGCTAGAAGTTGTATAACCTGATCCTAAGAGAATGTATCGACTGCCCGGGCCTGTACCACTCTCATCACAATCTGGGGTGTAACGGTCATGGCTGATATAAATGATCATGGGACTGTATCCTGGTGTCCCAACTTCTTCCATTTTGCCTTCCACACTTCAACCACCTCACCTCTTAGCCTCCTACTCAACACATCAGCTACTACGTTAGCCTTCCCTGGGTGGTACTGGATTTCAAACTAATAGTCCTTCACAAATTCAAGCCACCTGCGCTGACACATATTTAATTCTCTCTGAGTGAACAAGTATTGTAGTGACTTATGATTTGTGAATAGGCAATGGATACTTATTCCATATCTTAATCTTATTCAACTACCGATAATCTACGCACAGTCGTAAGGTACCATCCCTCTTCTTCATAAACAGAAATGGGGCCCCCCAAGGTGACGTACTCCGGAGGATGAAATCCTGTCCCAACAGCTACTCTATTTGATCCCTTAGCTTACTAATCTCTGAAGGAGCCATACAGTAAGGTGCACGAGCTATCGACCGAGTTCTCGGTGCTACATCAATCACAAACTCTATCTTTCTACTCGAAGGTAGTCTTGGTATATCCTAAAACACATTGGCATACTCACAAACAATCGAAATTGAATTAAGGGGAATCATAACTCCTGTAGAGGTCTCCTCCTTTATATAAAACAAGTGAGTGGAGGATCCTTCCTCGGGGTGAGGCATCTCCACTAAAAACATCTCCTGACTAGGGATAGTGAAAACTATGCTCCCACTAAAGCAATCGATCATGGCCCTATACTCGACTAGACAATACATCCCGATTATAGCATCATACTCGTGCATATATAAAATAAGCATATCGGTCGGTAGGGTCAATCTCCCAATCTCTATTCCCAATCCATGACATATAAAGAATATCAATGACCCATAGTCCAATGGTGAATCTACACTAGCGACTGTGCTCTTCATCATGTCTAATAACCACGCGGAGCGTGAAAAACTAGTGGAAATGAAACTATGTGAAGCCCTCGTGTCAAATAATATTCTCCTTAAAGCCCTTGGATAGAAAACATACCCTCAATCACGAGCGGTGCGTGTTGGACTGCGGCCTGATGGACGTTGTAGACACGCATGTACTATAGTTGCCTCTGCTAAATCGGAGCTACTGGAATGGCAGGAAAGGCTGGGATTGGTGCTATAATTGGGAGAGCAGCTGGGAAGATCGATCTCTGGGGATCATTGTGAGCACCCTGCTGCTAAGGATACTTCCCATTATCGGGGCACTCAAATCATTTGTGTCCAGTCTTACCACAAGTTAAACATATACCCGCATAGTTACCCCCTCTCTGCCCCAACTGGCCTCGGCCCTGATGGCCATTGCCACTTCTCCTTTGGCCTTGATGGAACTGTTGTTGGCCCTAGTGGCCCTACTGGACCTGATGGGTCTGCTAGCCATGCTAACCCTAGTGGCCATGACTGAAACCTCCCTGAACCTGATGAAAGTCCCCTGATCTGAATCTCTTAGCAGCATCCCCCAGGTGGGAGACCTACTCATCCTACCTCTATTGACTCTGACCTTCTTGTGCCCCACTGGCTCTACCTCTACCTGTCCTTCCCTGCTGACTGGACTCACCTACTCGCTTGCCTCCTTAACATGGAAGAAGTGATCTTGGAAGTATAGTAGCGCATCATTGAGTACATCTATATAGGACTGCAATGAAAGATTACCTAGAAGATGATGTCAAATACTTCAGGTCAAGACATCCATGAACATCTGAATCTTTTTCTCCTCAGTAGGCACCTCAGTTGGTACTAAGTTTACTACTATAGTAAACTCCTCTTCATACTCGGCTACAGTCTTCCCCTCTTGGGTGAGGTTAAGTAGTCTCCGTCTCATCTCAGTCTGAACGGTAGAGGGAAAATATTTGCGGTCAAATCGCACCCATAAGTCCTATATAGATAACACATTATGCTCCTCTATGGTAGTAGTGGACTCCCACAAATCTAACGTTTCCCCTACTAGATTGAAAGTAGTTAGTATCTGCTTCTTCACCTTCATGCACTCGTACATCCTCAGATGCCTCTAGATGTCTTTCTTCCATTGGCTAGCTGTAACAACATCAGAATTCCCTGTGAACTCCGGAGGATGCACCTTCTGGAAGGCATCCCTAACTCACTCCCATGCGAAAGGGAATGCATGACCTGATGCTAGTGCCACCATCTGTGCTTGTGGCGGGACTTGATGGACCATAGCTAGTGCTGCATTAACTGCGTGAGCAACGATGGCAGCAACCTCAACAACATTCACTATACCCTGAGCTAGTGCTAGATGAGGATCGAGTTGCGCATTTCTAGCCCTAGGTGCATGTTTGGGAGGCATCTGAAACGAGAAAGAATTTATAAGTCCACAGTTATAAAATCTTAAATAGCTGAAGACGTAAACGTATAATCAAGAATGCAACAATCCTAATAATTGGGCTTTACAACAAAGAATGCTAAGCTGAAAGCATAATAAGCCATACAGATCCTAAAAGACTTTAGACCCTGATGCTCTGATACCACCTGTGACACCCTGCCCAATTAAATACCATGTGATCAGTCCTTTTTTAAATTTAAAACATAATGCTCGGTTGGTTCATTATTGGCATCACTGTTGAAAACATTTAACCTTATTAATCACCTAATAAATAATTAAGCTAGTGTCAAAACATTTACCATTTTAAGCAATACCCAAATACTACATTAATAAATTCCATTTATTAAGACATAAACCATTTACCATACAGATGAGTAAAATAAAAACTGGACATGAATCAACTGCTGAAATAAAAAGACTGGATAAAATATTCTAGCTCAAAGTCTTAAAATCATAAACTAATATAACTGAGTCCAACTAAATACTAAATACTAAAATGAAGAAAGAACAATCTCTTCAATAAAATAATTGAGAAAGGGGGATACACAAGCCCTAAATAAAACGTCTAGAGAGAACTGAATGAAATGAAAGTGAAAGCGTCTAAGCATGAGTACCTGCAGCTACCATAATTGCTTCAACACGTCAAATAGTCTGAACGTCATATGACTGGCGTCTCTGTGGATGGACACCTGATATAAATAGTACAAGAGGAGAAAAATATGCAAGATATGGGTCAGATCCTGAGTTGTAAAAATATTTTAGCATGTATTTAGAATTTGCATTAAAGCAAGTATTATGTGCATGTTAGCTTTTCGTACTCTCAAATGAGATTCTCACCTCTCAACTATTGTGCACTCCTAACGTACATCTAGTCCAATCTAGCTATCATAATCTCGTTTACGTAGATTCTAGACTTTCCCACTAGCTATATCTTGAAGTAGTATCCCCTATTCCCAAATACTTATATTAACTCTTTCAACATTTATTAATTCGATTAAGGGTTATCACTCTAAAGTTAAGTATTCACATCTTAAGATACTTAGGATTTCATCGTCTTAATCATCTACAAATATCACACTGTAGATAATAGCACAAGTATAAATATATACACGACACTATAATATACATATACCAATACAACACCCCAAGGCTACACCGTAGTGCAATGCATACTCTAATATCGAGTCCAGGTACATGTCGTACTCAATGAAGGACAATCGATTCGAAAATCTCCCACGAACCATATAAATAAATCGCACGTAATGGAGGCGAACATAGTCTTAAAACTTTAGGATTTGCATATACCTACGCACCCAAATGACCGTGCAATACCATTGTTCACACAAATGGCAATTCGACCTAAGTCTTATGTTCTTAGATACAAGTCAAATAACCCCGCGAAGGATCCTCAAGATAAGAATGTATCTTCCACAATCTTCTGCGATAGCAAGTAGCTAGGTATGTCATAAACATAATCAACATACATTAGGAATTCACACAACCTATAACTTTAGTTCACACGCTTCATATGTATTTTATTTTTATCTTGAATATCTTACGTGATAATAATTTATACTAACTTTCATTAACAATCATTCCCGAGTATTTCTCAGGGCTCGAAGGATATCTCTAAGTTTACACATCATAACAATAGGTAAGGTCTCTATGTCCTACTGGTATAAGTCATCATTTCTCTCGAATCTCTGAGTCTCGAATTATTCTCTAAAGTAAATATTTTTCTCCGATTAATATTGACTAAGCTTAACCCCTAGTTTCCCCCTCTTAGGTCTAATCCTAAACCCAATCTTGGCCTACGATTTTATAAAATAATTATCATTATACTTCATCATAAATCTTGAAATTTTGATATTAGAAAAGTTCTACAGGTTCTGCTGCAAATTACTGCAGACTGGACCGATCCGATTCTAGGCAAAAACGAACCGATTCGATTGAAAAATAAACCGATCTGACTAATGGACGAGGATCTGCGGAAAAAAACTGTTCTTCCCCTAAATAGGTTTTTCCACCATTTTCATTCTGAAATCCTTGACAGAGTTTTACCAAACACCAATACAACTATACTAATTCATAAACCAACATGTATATTCGGATTCCAAGATCCTAGCACCACCAATTCATCATTAATCATGAGTTAAGTATGAAATCTCCAATTTAATAAATTAGAACCCTAGTTCTTTCAATCTCCTATTTAAGAACAAGTATAGCTCAGATTCTTTCATCAATCAATATATGATTTCGTGGGTTTGTTTCTCATACATGCATAAATGAATCAACCTATGGTCATTTCAATAACATATTAATGATTTACATCTCCTAGTTTCCTTAAAATTCATATATAAACATGGGTTCTATTCTCCTATGATAACATGAACATAAATGGTGCTAAAAGAAAGCAAGTAATAAACACTTGCCTTGATTTCGATGGTCTGATCCGCTGATGTAAAAGGTATGGGTGTGTTCCTCGTCTTTCCATCTACACGGTGATGGTCTTGATGGTGGAAGATGGTGGTTAATGGCCTATATCCCTTGGACTTGGTTCTCCCTCACCCTATGTGGCTGTCCCTTGAAACTTGTGAATAATAACTCTAATTGGACTCATATAGCAGATATATTCTATCTCTAATTTTCGTGTGTATTAATTACCCAAAAATTAAAATTACCAAAACGCCCTCTCGATATGCCGGTTTGGCCTAAAACTGTCCTCGGACCCACTAAACCCCCGGGTCGACTTTTTTGACTATCTCGACCCGTTCGGACACGTTGGTGCACTCGAAAGGACTATTAGGAATACTTATAATTAATTTACTTCCTAATTCCTTTAAATTAGTCATGACATGTCTCACACGCGCGCCTCGACTTTATTTTCCCGTAACTATCGTATTTTTCTACTCACGGCTAATTTCATAATCGTATATTACTTTATTCGCTCAGTAATGTTCAACATAATACACATCAATAAACACTAGCCCTTAACTCGCTAGTTAATATTTATTTTAATCCGGATTAATTCTCACTTAATTCACACTTTAAATTTAATTAATCTTATATTTAAAAATCATAAAAATAAGGGGTGTTACATGTAAACGAGGCCTCTTTTAATGAGGTTCTCACTAATGTATTTACTAAAAACTCCTTTAATGAAATAAATGAGTATTTTGAGTATCTTGTTGTGCCTTAAATTAATTATCTTGATTCTAATAAAACCTTTGATGATGATGATTTAGTAAATGAAAAATTCTTAATTGATCTCAATAAGAAAAAAATAACATAACCGTGTTCAAACTAATGATGATGTGACTGTTGTTATTAATGTCGCTTCTAGTACCCATGTACGTGAGATTAGGATTGGGCATACCCTCGATAAGCATGAGCGGGTGCAATTCGAAGAGCTTCTAAAAGAGTTAGTGGACGTCTTCGCATGGCCCTATAATGACATAACCGATATTGATCCCGAGATAGCTCAGCATGAGATCCCTACACTCCCCAAAAGTAAACCCATTAAGCATAAATCAAGGAAGATCCAAACATAATGGTCCCTCATAGTCAAAGTTGAAGTGGTGAAATAGTTAAACATAGGCTTCATTCACATGGTCAAATACCTATATGGTTTATAAACATTTTTCCCGTGCTAAAATCAGGAAAGAAAGTCCGCATGTGCGTCGACTATCGAGATCCAACAAGGCATCCTCAAAAAATAATTATTCTCTTCCTAGTATCAACATGATCATAAATAACACAGCCGATCATGCCCTCAAGTCATTTGTCGACGATTTTTCCAGTTAAAGCCAGATTAAAATTCCGTTGACCACTAGGAGAGAACTGCCTTCGTCACCCCATGGGGAGCCTTCTGTTACACAGTCATGTCATTTGGTTTTGAAAATGTTGGGGCTACCTACCAAAGGGCCTCCACAACCATCCTACATAACCTGGTCCATAAAGAAGTCAAGGTTTATGTCGGCGACATGATTCTCAAGTCCAAGACTTGGGAAGGTTATATTCCTATGCTGAGGAAATTCTTCGAGCGGTTGTGACAGTAGCAGATGTGACTCAACCCACATAAATTTTTCTTTGGAATCTCTAAAAGGAAGATCCTTGGTTCATGGTTAGTGAGAAGGGTATTGACGCAGACCCTACCAAACTAAAATCCACACTCGAGATTCCACCACCCCGTACAGAGAAAGAAGATCGAGGATTCCTAGGTAAATTGCAATACATTAGTCGGTTCATTAGCCAACTGACCTCTATCGAAAAACCCAGTTTTAAACTTCTCCAAAAGGACTTAACTAAAGTTTGGAATGAGGTGTGCTAAGAAGCCTTTGATCAGATCAAGCAATACCTCAGCCGATCTGCGGTGCCATGCCTCCGCAGCCAGGTCTCCCCCTCCTCTCAAACTTAACTGTCATTCACTGCACCAAAACTGGCAATTGGTCACGACCAAAATCCCTGACCAAGACTGTGGGTTATGGACTTGGGGCGTGACCATTTCGGGCGTAACCAATTTCGTGGGTCGCGACCCAAGTCCGTGACCAAAAAATGGTCACGACCCGCAGTGGTTCACGACAGATGGTCAAGGACTTGGGCCGTGACCCATACCGCGACGGGGAAAAAATGGTCACATCCTTCATCCGTAACCCACAACCGTGACAAAATTGATTGCGGCCAAAGTTTGTGACCTACGACGCGACGGAAAAAAAAAGGAAAAAAATGGTCGTGGACTTTGGCCGTGACTCACAATTGTGACAAAAATTGGTCACGACCAAAGTCCGTGTCCCACACCGCGACGGA
The DNA here is from genome assembly GCA_949130495.1 of Sambucus nigra. Taxonomy (NCBI): domain Eukaryota; kingdom Viridiplantae; phylum Streptophyta; class Magnoliopsida; order Dipsacales; family Adoxaceae; genus Sambucus; species Sambucus nigra. Next base: position 211,213,823 of record OX422214.1, on the reverse strand, counting down.
AAAAAAAAGAAAAAAATGGTCGCGGTTGGCTGCGACAATTTTTATGCCCGACGGAGAAAATAAAAATGGTCATGGACAAGGTCCGTGACCATATTTAACTATAATTTTTAAAAAAATGTCCTTTTTTGGTCCAATCCTAAAATCGGGGGTCCTGTGACTGCACGGTTGCGAATATTTATTATTGGCAAAACAATAAAAAAATCACAAATTGCAAATCGGGAACGTTGTTAATAAACAAATATATATACAAAATTTAAAAATATTACACATCTTAATAATTCACAGAGAAAAAAAATTGGGTAGAGTTTCCTTTGTTTTCTGGACATTCCAAACCCTGTATATATAAAACCTGCTTATTATAAAGTCCGCACGGCCATAAAATTTAACAATCAATTTATAAAACCCCGCACTGCCATAAAACTAAACAATAAAATCCCACACAACTCTAACATATAAAAAACATAATCCTAAATGCCCACACCATTATATAGACAATCTCCATGTCGTAAACCATTGCCTTCTTCATTTGTTCCACTTGTAAAAATCCTACAAATCATAGGATACAAAAAAAATGATATTAGTAACCAAGTAGTTTTGCAAAAAATTTATTCAAGCTTAAAATTGCATATATGAGTTATAATTACCAACATATCAATGTTTTTATGCCTAAGTCTAGAAATATGCAAATTATCATCGTATTCTCAAATCAGGGGTCCCGTCATCACGCGGTCAGTTCCTACGAGTAACATTGGTCCCGTGCGAGGTGTTGGTGCCGCTCACGGGGCCATTCAGGGGTTGTTTCAGGTTTTTTCCCACCAACGCCATATTTTTAAGCCTAAGTCTAGAAATATGCAAATTATCATCGTATTCTCTAATCGGGAGTCTCGTGATTGTGCGGTTAGTTCCTATAAGTTACATTGGTCCCGTGCGAGGTGTTGGTGCCACTTATGGGGTCGTTTGGGGGTTGTTTCGGGTTTTCACCCACTAACGCCATGGTTTGCCTAAGTCCTAATATTTTTAAATTATCATCGTATTCTCAAATTGGGGGTCCCGTGATCACGCGATCGGTTTGTACAAGTTACATTAGTCCCGTGCGAGGTGTTGGTGCCACTCACGGGGCCGTTCGGGGAATGTTTCGGGTTTTCACCCACCAATGCCATGTTTATATGCCTAACTCTAGATATATGCAAATTATCATTGTATTATCAAATCGGGAGTCCCGTGATCACGCGATCAGTTCCTAAGAGTTACATCCATCTCATGCGAGGTGTTGCTGCCACTCACGGGGTCGTTTGGGGACTGTTTCAGGTTTTCACCCACTAACGTCAATGTTTTTATGCCTAAGTTTATATATATACAAATTAACGTCGTATTCTCATACCGGGGGTCCCGTGATCGTGCGGTTCGTTCCTACGAGTTAAATTGGTCCCGTGGAGGTGTTGGTGCCACTCACGGGACCGTTCGAGGGTTGTTTCAGGTTTTCACCCACTAACGTCATGTTTTTAAGCCTAAGCCTAGAAATAAGAAAATTATCATTGTATTCTCAAATCGGGAGTGCCATGATCACGCGGTTAGTTCCGACAAGTTACATTGGTCCCGTGCGAGGTGTTGGTTCCACTCACGGGGCCGTTCGCGGGCTGTTTTGAGTTTTCACCCTCTAAAGCCTCATTTTTAAGATTAAGTCCTTGTATTTTCAAAATATCATCATATTATCAAACAACGAGTCCTGTGATTGTGTGGTCATTTTCAACGTGTTACATTGGTCCCGTGAGAGGTGTTAGTGACTCTCACGAGACCGTACGGGGGCTGTTTCTAGTTTTACCCTCTAACGCCGTATTTTAAAGCTTAAGTCCTCATATTTTCAAATTATCGTTGTATTCTCAAACCGGGAGTCCCGTTATCACACGGTTATTACATATGCGTTACATTGGTCCCGTGAGAGGTATTGGTTCTCTCACGGGATAGTAAGGGGGATGTTTTGAGTTTTCAGCATCTAACGCCTTATTTTCAAGCTTAAGTCCTCATATTTTCCAATTATCATCTTATTATCAAATCGGGAGTCTCGTGATCGCGTGGTCAGTTCCTACATGTTACATTGGTTCTGTGAGAGGTGTTGTTGCCTCTCACGGGACCGTATGGGTGCGGTTTCGTGTTTTCCCCCTCTAATGCCTTGTTTTTAAGCTTAAGTTCTCATATTTTGAAATTATCATCGTATTCTCAAGCCGGGAGTCCCATAATCAGGCGGTCAATTCCTACGAGTTACATTTGTCCTGTGAGAGGTGTTGGTGCCTCTCACGGGATCGTACGGGGGTTGTTCCTGGTTTTCACCCTCTAACGCCTTGTTTTCAAGATTAAGTCCTCTTATTTTCAAATTATCATCGTATTCTGAAACTGGGTGTCCCACTATCACGTGATCAGTTCCTACGTGTTGCATTGGTCCCGTGAGAGGTGTTGGTGCCTCTCACGGGACCGTACGGGGGCTGTTTCAAGTTTTTACCCTCTAACGCCATGTTTTCAAGCTTAAGTCCTCATATTTTCAAATTATCATCGTATTCTCAAACCAGAAGTCCCCTTATCGTGTTGTCAGTTCCTACATGTTACATTGGTTTCGTGATAGTTGTTGGTGCCTCTCATGAAAACGTACGGGGGCTGTTTCGAGCTTTCACCCTCTAACGCCTTATTTTCAAGCTTAAGTCCTCATGTTTTCAAATTATCGTCGTATTCTCAAACCGAGAGTCCTATGATCGCGAGGTCAGTTCCTACGTGTTACATTGGTCTCGCGAGAGGTATTGGTGCCTCTCACGGGACCGTACGGGGGTTGTTTCGAGTTTTCACTATCTAACGCCTTATTTTCAAGCTTAAGTCCTCATATTTTCAAATTATCATCGTATTCTAAAATTAGGCGTCCCGTTATCGTGAGGTCAGTTCCTACGTCTTACATTGGTCCCGTGAGCGGTGTTGGTTCCTCTAACGGGACCGTACGGGGGATGTTTCGAGTTTTCGCCCTCTAACGCCTTGTTTTCAAGTTTAAGTCATCATATTTTCAAATTATCATCGTATTCTGAAATTGAGAGTCCCATGATCGCTCGTTCAGTTCCTACGTGTTATATTAGTTTCGTGAGAGGTGTTGGTACCTCTTACGGGATCGTACGGGGGCTCTTTCGTGTTTTCCCCCTCTGACGCCTTATGTTTAAGCTTAAGTCCTCATATTTTCAAATTATCGTTGTATTATCAAACTGGGAGTCCCGTTATCGCGCGATCAGAGCCTACTTGTTACATTGGTCCCCTAAGAGGCGTTAGTGCTTCTCACTGAACCGTACGGCGGTTATTTCGAGTTTTTACCCTTTAACACCTTGTTTTGAAGTTTAAGTCCTTTTATTTTTAAATTCTCATCGTATTCTCAAACCAGGTGTCTCGTTATCGTGCGATGAGTTCCTACATATTACATTCGTCCCGGGAGAGGTGTTAGTGCCTCTCACGGGACCGTACGGGGGTTGTTTCGAGTTTTCACCCTCTAATGCCTTGTTTTCAAGCTTAAGTCCTCAAATTTTCAATATGTCATCGTATTCTTAAATCGGGAGTCCTGTTATGATGCAGTCAGTTCCTATATGTTACATTGGTACCGTGAGAGGTGTTGGTGCCTCTCACGGGATCGTACGGGGACTGTTTCAAGTTTTCACCCTCTAAAGCCTTGTTTTAAAGATTAAGTCCTTATCTTTCTAAATTATCATCATATTCTCAAACCGGGAGTCCCGTGATCTCACAATCAGTTCCTACGAGTTACATTGTCCCGTGAGAGGTTTTGGTGCCTCTCATGGGACCGAACGGGGGCTGTTTCGAGTTTTCACCCTCTAATGCCTTGTTTTCTAGCTTAAGTCCTCATATTTTCAAATTATTGTCATATTCTCAAACTGGGAGTCCCATTATCATGCGGTCAGTTCCAACGTGTTATATTAATCCCGTGAGAGGTGTTGGTGCCTCTCACGGAACCGTACAGGGTCTATTTCGAGTTTTCACCCTCTAACGCCTTGTTTTCAAACTTAAGTCCACATATTTTCAAATTATCATCGTATTCTTAAACTGGGAGTCCCGTTATCACGCGGTCAGAGCCTACGTGTTACATTGGTCCCCTGAGAGGCATTAGTGCCTCCCACAAAATCGTACGGGGTCTGTTTCGAGTTTTTACCCTTAAACGGCTTATTTTTAAGTTTAAGTCCTCATATTTTTAAATTATCATCATATTTTCAAACAGGGTGTCCCGTTATCACGCGATAAGTTATTACGTATTACATTCGTCTCGGGAGAGGTGTTGGTGCCTCTCACGGGACCGTACGGGAGCTATTTCGAGTTTTCACCCTCTAACGCCTTATTTTCTAGCTTAAGTCCTCATATTTTCAAATTATCATCATATTTTTAAATGGAGAGTCCCATTATCATGCGGTCAGTTCCAACGTGCTATATTGATCCCGTGAGAGGTGTTGGTGCCTCTCACTGAATCGTACGGGGGCTATTTCGAATTTTCACCCTCTAACGCCTTATTTTCAAGCTTAAGTCCACATATTTTCAAATTATCGTCGTATTCTCAAACTGGGAGTCCCGTTAATGCATGGTCAGAGCCTATATGTCACATTGGTCCCCTGAGAGGCGTTAGTGTCTCTTAGGGAACCGTACGGGGGTTGTTCCGAGTTTTCACCCTCTAACGCCTTGTTTTCAAGTTTAAGTCCTTATATTTTCAAATTATCATCGTATTCTCAAACCGGGTGTCCCATTATTGCGAGGTCAGTTCCTACGTATTACATTGGTCCTGGGAGAGGTGTTGGTGCCTCTCATGGGACTGTACGGGGGTTATTTCGAGTTTTCACCCTCTAATGTCTTATTTTCAAGTTTAAGTCCTCATATTTTCAAATTATCATCGTATTCTCAAATTGGGAGTCCCATTATCACACGGTCAGTTCCTATATGTTACATTGGTCCCATGAGAGGTGTTGGTGCCTCTCACGGGACCGTACGAGGACTGTTTCGAGTTTTCACCCTCTAATGCCTTATTTTCAAGCTTAAGTCCTTATGTTTTCAAATTAGCGTCATATTCTAATACTGGGAGTTTCGTGATCGTGCGATTAGTTCCTACGAGTTACATTGGTCCCGTGAGAGGTGTTGATGCCTCTCACGGGACCGTACAGGGGCTGTTTCGAGTTTTCACCCTCTAATGCCTGGTTTTCAAGCTTAAGTCCTCATATTTTTAAATTATCGTCGTATTCTCAAATCGAGAGTCCCGTGATCGTACGGTCAGTTCCTTTGTATTACATTGGTCCTGTGAGAGGTGTTGGTTCCTCTCACGGGAATATACGGGGGATGTTTCATGTTTTTCCCATCCAACGACTTATTTTCAAGCTGAAGTCCTCATATTTTTAAATTATCGTCGCGTTCTAAAATCGAGCGTTCCGTGATCGTGCATTCAGTTCTTACGAGCTACATTGATCCCGTGAGAGGTGTTGTAGCGTCTTACGGGTTTGTAAGGGGGTTATTTCGAGTTTTCACCCTTTAATGCCTTATTTTCTAGATTAAGTCCTCATATTTTTAAATTATCACCGTATTCTCAAACTGGGAGTCCCATTATCACGCGATCAGTTCCAATGTGTTATATTGATCCCGTGAGAGGTGTTGGTCCTCTCACGGAACCGTAGGGGGGCTATTTCGAGTTTTCACCCTCTAATGCCTTGTTTTCAAGCTTAAGTCCTCATATTTTCAAATTATCATCTTATTATCAAACTGGGAGTCATGTGATCGTGCGGTCAGTTCCTACGTGTTACATTGGTCCCGTTAGAGGTTCCTCTCATGGAACTGTACGGGGGCTATTTCAAGTTTTCACCCTCTAATGCCTTATTTTCAAGCTTAAGTCCTCATATCTTCTAATTACCATTGTATTCTCAAACCGAGAGTCCTGCGATGGCGTGGTCAGTTCCTACGTGTTACATTGGTCCTGCGAGAGGTGTCGGTGCCTTTCACGGGATCGTATGGGGGTTGTTTTGAGTGTTCACCCTCTAACGCCTTTTTTTTCTAGTTTAAGTCCTCATATTTTCAAATTATCATCGTATTCTCAAATCGAGAGTCCCGTTATCATGCGGTCAGTTCCAACGTGTTACATTGATCCCGTGAGAGGTGTTGGTGCCTCTCACGAAACCGTACGGGGGCTATTTTGAGTTTTCACGCTCTAACACCTTATTTTTAATATTAAGTTCTCATATTTTTAAATTATCGTCTTATTATCAAACTAGGAGTCCTGTGATCGCGTGGTCAGTTCCTACATATTATATTGGTCCCGTGAAAGGTGTTGGTGCCTCTCACGGGACCGTACGGGGGATGTTTCGAGTTTTACCCTCTAACGCCTTGTTTTCAAACTTAAGTCCTCATATTTTCAAATTATCATTGTAATCTCAAGTTGAGAGTCCCGTTATCGCGCGGTCAGTTACTACGTGTTACATTGGTCCCGTGAGAGGTGTTGGTGCCTCTCATGGGACCGTACGGGGGCTGTTTCGAGTTTTACCCTCTAACACCTTATTTTCAAAATTAAGTCCTCATTTTTTTCAAATTATCATCGTATTCTCAAAAGAGGAGTCCCGTTATCACACGTTCAGTTTCTACATGTTACATTGGTCCCGTGAGAGGTGTAGGTGCCTCTCACGGGACCGTACGGGGGCTATTTTGTCTTTTCACCCTTTAACGGCTTGTTTTCTTGCTTAAGTCCTCATATTTTCAAATTATCGTCGTAATCTCAAATCGGGAGTCCCATTATCGCGCGATAAGTTCCTATGTGTTAAATTGGTCTCTTGAGAGGTGTTGGTGCCTGTCACGGGATCGTATGGGGGCTGTTTCATATTTTCTTCCTCTAACGCCTTATTTTCAAGCTATATATGGCTTATATAGATGTTATATATGGCCATATATGGCTGCTAGATATGGCCATATATAGCTTCTATATATTGTTGGTATATAGCTACTATATATGGGCATATATAGCTGCTATATAGCCATATATATATGCTATATAGGCATATATAGCTGTTATATGTGGGCATATATATCTGCTATATATGGGCATATATAGCTTCTATATAGACATATAACATGTGGACTATGCATGAGGACTTTCAAAGAATAGTGAAGCTTTCTTGGGAAGAAGAATGCCAATGGTCTTTCATGATGAAATTCTCAATGAAATTGAAAAGACTCAAGCAAGAGCTTAAGAAGTGGACACGGATGTTTTCAAGAAAATATTTCAACAAGTTGCAGACTTGGAAGATGTGTTGTTGGAAAAAGAAAACCAGCATATGAATGATCCCTCTAATTTTTCTAGAGAAGAGATTCAAGCAACCCAAGCAAAACTCAATTTTTCAATGCCTTTAAAGGAACAATTCTAAAATCAGAAAGTTAAACACCAGTGGATTCAAGATGGAGACAAAAATTCAAAATTTTATCATATTGTAGGAAAGCAAAAGAGAAAAAATCTTTGGATTCATAGACTGAAGGACAAGGATGGAAAATGGCTAGAGTTCCAAGTTGACATTTCCTCTGAACTCATAAATCATTTTAATAATATTCTTTAAGAAGAATCAGTTTCAAATGATAATACACTTTCAAATATTATTCCTAAAATGGTGACAGATGAAATGAGTAAGGCTCTCACTGAGATTCCTAGTAAAGAAGAAATATTCCTATCTATTAAAAACATGAATGGGGATAGTGCTGCTGGTGTAGATGGTTTTAATGGGGTCTTCTTTCTAAAGTGCTGGGAGATTATAAAAATGGACTGACCAATGAAATTCAAAGCTTTTTCTTAGGAGCAACCATTCCACAATCTTGGAATGTTACTAACATTTCCCACATACCAAAATCCCAAAATCTTACTCATAGTTCGTACGTGTTACATTGGTCCCGTGAGAGGTGTTGGTGCCTCTCACAGGATCGTACGGGGGTTGTTTTGAGTTTTCACCCTCTAACGCCTTATTTTCAAGATTAAGTCCTTATATTTTCAAATTATCATCGTATTCTCAAACCGGGAGTCTCGTGATCACGCGATCATTTCCTAAGTGTTACATTGGACCCATGAGAGGTGTTGGTACCTCTCACGGGACCGAACGGGGGTTGTTTTGAGTTTTCACCCTCTAACGCCTTGTTTTCAAGCTTAAGTCGCCATATTTTTAAATTATCATCATATTCTCAAATCGGGAGTCCCGTGATCACACGATCAGTTCCTACGAGTTATATTGGTCCCGGAAGGTGTTGGTGCCTATCACGGGACCGTTCGGGGGCTGTTTCAAGTTTTCCACCTCCAACGCCTTATTTTTAAGCTTAAGTCCTCATATTTTTAAATAATCGCCGTATTATCAAACCGGGAGTCCCGTTATCGCGAGGTCAGTTCCAACGTGTTACATTGGTCCTGCGAGAAGTGTTGGTGCCTCTCACAGGACCGTACGTGGGTTGTTCTGAGTTTTTACCCTCTAACGCCTTATTTTAAAGTTTAAGCCATGATATTTTCAAATTTTCATGATATTCTCAAACCGAGAGTCCCGTGATCACGCGATCAGTTCCTACATGTTACATTGGTCCCGCGAGAGGTGTTGGTGCCTCTCACGGGATTGTACGGGGGTTGTTTCGAGTTTTACCCTCAAACGCCTTGTTTTCAAGCTTAAGTCGCCATATTTTTAAATTTTCATCGTATTCTCAAATCGGGAGTCCCGTTATCGCTCTATAAATTCCTATGTGTTACATTAGTCCCGTGAGAGGTGTTGGTGCCTCTTACGGGACCGTACGAGGGATGTTTCGAGTTTTTACCCTCTAACGCCTTATTTTCAAGCTTAAGTCCTCATATTTTCAAATTATCATCGTATTCTCAAACTGAGAGTCTTGTTATCACGCGATCAGTTCCAATGTATTACATTGATCCCGTGAGATGTGTTGGTGCTTCTCACGGGACCGTACGGGGGATGTTTCGTATTTTCCCTCTATAACACCTTATTTTCAAGCTCAAGTCCTCATATTTTCAAATTATCATCGTATTCTCAAATCAGGAGTCCTGTGAACATGCAGTTAGTTCCTACGTGTTACATTGATCCCGTGAGAGGTGTTGGGGCCTCTCACGGGACCGTACGGGGGTTGTTTCGAGTTTTACCCTCTAACGCCTTGTTTTCTAGCATAAGTCCTCATATTTTCAAATTATCTTCATATTTTCAAACCAGGAGTCTCGTTATCACGCGGTCAGTTCCTAAGTATTACATTGGTCCTGTGAGAGGTGTTGGTTCATCTGACGGGACCGTACGGGGGCTGTTTTGAGTTTTTGCCATCTAACGCTTATTTTCAAGCTTCATATTCTCAAATTGGGAGTCATGTGATCGCGCAGTCACTTCCTACGTGTTATATTGGTTCCGTGAGAGGTGTTGGTCCCTCTTTCGGGACCATACGGGGGCTGTTTCGAGTTTTCACCCTCTAATGCCTTATTTTCAAGCATAAGCCCTCATATTTTCAAATTATCATCGTATTCTCAAAATGAGAGTCCCGTTATCACGTGGTCAGTTCCTATGTGTTACTTTGATCTCGTGAGAGGAGTTGGTGCCTCTCACGGGACCATACGGGGGTTATTTTGCGTTTTCTCCCTCTAAGGCCTTATTTTCAAGCTTAAGTCCTCAAATTTCCAAATTATCTCCGTATTATCAAATCACGAGTTCCGTGAATGCGTGGTCAGTTGTTATGTGTTGGATTAGTCCCACAAGAGGTGTTGGTTCCTCTCACGGGACCGTACGGGTGCTGTTTCGAGTTTTACCCTCTAACGCCTTATTTTCTAGCTTAAGTCATCATATTTTCAAATAATCATCGTATTCTCAAACAGAGAGTCTCGTTATCGCACGATCAGTTCCTACATGTTACATTAGTCCTCCGCGAGGTGTTGGTTCCTCTGATGGGACCGTACGGGGGCAGTTTTGAGTTTTCACCCTCTAACGCCTTGTTTTCAAGATTAAGTCCTCATATTTTCAAATTATTGTCGTATTCTCAAATCGAGAGTCCTGTTATCACGCGGTCCATTCCAACGTCTTATGTTGGTCCCGTGAGAGGTGTTGGTGCCTCTCGCGGGACCGTACGGGGTCTGTTTCGAGTTTTCACCCTCTAACTCCTTATTTTCAAGCTTAAGTCATCATATTTTCAAATTATCATTGTATTCTCAAATCGAGAGTCCCGTGATCATGTGGTCAGTTCCTACGTGTTACATTGGTCCCGCGAGAGGTGTCGATGCCTCTCATGGGATCGTACGGGGGCTGTTTCGAGTTTTTCCTTCTAACGCCTTATTTTCAAGCTTAAGTCCTAATATTTTTAAATTATCATCATATTCTTAAACTGGGAGTCCCGTTATCGTGCAGTCAGTTCCTACGAGTTACATTGGTCCCATGAGAGGTGTTGGTTCCTCTAACGGGACCATACGGGGGTTGTTTCGAGTTTTCACCCTCTAACGCCTTGCTTTCAAGCTTAAGTCCTAATATTTTCAAATTATCATCGTATTCTCAACCTGGGAGTCTTGTTATCACGCGGTCAGTTCCTACGTGTTACATTGATTCCGTGAGAGGTGTTGGTGCCTCTCACGGGACCATACGGGGGTTATTTCACGTTTTCCCCCTCTAACGCCATATTTTTAAGGTTAAGTCCTCATATTTTTAAATTTTCGTTGTATTCTCAAACTGGGAGTCCCGTGATCACACGGTTAGTTCCTACGTGTTACATTGGTTCTGCGAGTGGTGTTGGTGCCTCTCACGGGACCGTACGAGGGATGTTTCGAGTTTTACCCTCTAACGCCTTATTTTCTAGCTTAAGTCCTCATATTTTCAAAGTATCATCGTATTATCAAACTAGGAGTTCCGTTATTACGCGGTCAGTTCCTATGTGTTACATTGGTCCCGTGAGAGGTAGGGGTGGCCGTGGGCCGGGCCTGGGCAGGCCCGGTCGGGCTCGGGCCGGGCTTGAAAAATTAAGTGTTATCCCAAGCCCACTCGGGCCTAGATCGGGCCTTATTATGTAATCCCAAGCCCGCCCAGATTTGAAAGCTCTTTACCCAGGCCCGCCCGATCGGGCCCTATTATGTTAATTAAAAGATTTTTTTTTTTAAATTAAAATACCTATTTTTTTATTTAAAGACCAATTTTTTTAATTAAAAATCTGTTTTAAACTCCATATATTACAAAGTCCATATATAAAGTTTCTCACTTTACATGAAAAGACTTGGTATACGTTTTTATATTTATAGAAGTCCCCCCCCCCCCCACATATATATATATATATATATATATATATATATATATATTTCGGGCCTCGGGCCGGGCCGGGCCTCATCGGGCTTAAGAACTCATGCCCAAGCCCGCTCGAAAAAAAATCGGGCCTATAAAATTTTGCCAAGCCCGCTTTGCGGGCCTATTTACCTTACCCAAGCCCTATTTTTTTATTGGGCGGGTTGGGCGGGCTTGGCGGGCCTCGGGCCTATGGCCACCCCTAGTGAGAGGTGTAAGTTCCTCTGACCGGACCATACGGGGCTGTTTCGAGTTTTCACCCTCTAATGCCTTGTTTTCAAGCTTAAGTCCTCATATTTTCAAATTTTCTCCGTATTCTCAAACCGGGATTCACGTGATCGTACGGTTAGTTCCTAGGTGTTACATTGGTTTCGTAAGAGGTGTTGGTCTTTCTTACGGGACCGTACGGGGGTTGTTTCGAGTTTTACCCTCTAACGCCTTTTTTTAGCTTAAGTCCTCATATTTTCAAATTACCGTCGTATTCTCAAACTGGGAGTCCCGTTATCACACGGTCAGTTTCTATGTGTTACATTGGTCCCGTGAGAGGTGTTGGTTCCTCTAATGGGACCGTACGGGTGCTGTTTCAAGTTTTTACCCTCTAACGCCTTATTTTCAAGCTTAAGTCCCCATATTTTCAAATTATCATCATATTCTCAACCTGAGAGTCTCGTTATCACGTGATCAGTTCCTACGTGTTACGTTGGTCTCCTGAGAGATGTTAGTTCTTCTTACGGGATTGTATGGGGGATGTTTCAAGTTTTCACCCTCTAACGCCTTGTTTTTAAGCTTAAGTCCTCATATTTTCAAATTATCATCGTATTCTCAAACCGAGAGTCTCGTGATTATGCGATCAATTCCTCCGTGTTACGTTGATCACCCAAGAGGTGTTAGTGCCTCTCACAGGACCTTACGGGGGTTGTTTTAGGTTTCTCTCACTCAAGTCCTCATATTTTCAAATTATCATCGTATTCTCAAACCGGGAGTCCCGTTATTGCGTGGTCAGTTCCTACGTGTTACATTGGTCCCGTGAGTGGTTTTGGTTCCTCTCACAGGATCGTACGGGGGCTATTTTAAGTTTTCACCCTCTAAGTCCTCATATTTTCAAATTATTACCGTATTCTCAAATCGGTAGTCCCGTGATTGCGCAGTCAGTTCTTACGTGTTACATTAGTCCCGTGAGAGGTGTTGGTTCCTCTCACAGGACCGTACGGGGGCTATTTCACGTTTTCACCCTCTAACACCTTATTTTTAAGCTTACGTCCTCATATTTTCAAATTATTATTGTATTCCCAAGCCGGGAGTCCCGTGATCTTTCGGTTAGTTCCTAAGAGTTACATTGGTCCCGTGAGAGGTGTTAGTGCCTCTCACGGGACCTCACGGGGGTTGTTTCGACTTTTCACCCTCTAACGCCTTATTTTCAAGCTTAAGTCCTTATATTTTCAAATTATCGTCGTATTCTCAAATTGGGAGCTCCATGATCGTGCGGTCAGTTCCTACGAGTTACATTGATTCCGTGAGAGGTGTTGGTGCCTCTCATGGGACCTTACGTAGGCTGTTTCACATTTTCCCCCTCTAATGCCTTGTTTTTAAGCTTAAGTCCTCATATTTTCAAATTATTATCGTATTCTCAAATCGAGAATCCCGTGATTGCGCGGTCAGTTCCTACGTGTTACATTGGTCTCACGAGAAGTGTTGGTGCCTCTCACGCGACCGTACAGGGGCTGTTTCGAGTATTACCCTCTAACGCCTAATTTTTTGGCTTAAGTCCTCATATTTTCAAATTATCATCGTATTCTCAAACCGGGAGTCTCGTTATCGCGCAGTTAGTTCCTACGTGTTACATTAGTCCCGTGAGAGGTGTTGGTTCCTCTCACGGGATCATACGGGGGCAGTTTCGAGTTCTCACCTTCTAACGCCTTGTTTTTAAGCTTAAGTCCTCATATTTTCTAATTATTGTCGTATTTTCAAATTGAGAGTCCCGTGATCATGCGGTCTGTTCATATGAGTTACATTGGTCCCGTGAGAGGTGTTGGTGCCTCTCACAGGACCATATGGGGGTTGTTTCAAGTTTTCACCCTCTAACGCCTTATTTTTAAGCTTAAGTCCTCATATTTTCAAATTATCGTCGTATTTTGATACCGGGAGTCCCGTGATCGCGCATTCAGTTTCGTATGAGTTACATTGGTTCCGTGAGAGGTATTGGTGCCTCTCACGGGACCGTATGGGGGTTGTTTCATGGTTTCACCCTCTCACAGGTCCGTTTGTGGGATGTTTCGGGTTTCTCCCCTCTAACGCCATGTTTTTAAGCTTATGTCTAGACATTAGCAAGTTATAGTCGTATTCTGAAATCGGGAGTCTAAAATATTTTCAACATAATATTCGACAATCAAAACAATAATTATCCCGTATTCCTTCTAATTATTCCATACTAACATACACTCCAACAATCAATAATTATCCAACAACCAAATTATGCAAGACCAATAATTATCCTGTACTCCTTCTATCATCTAAAATATTTAATTGATAATGTATATGTATTATATAACTACATTTGTTAAAGTAAAGAGTACCTGGTGTGTAATGAAGAACTCATATGTAATGTAGAACTGGTATTTAATTGGTTATATCTGCAATACGTAGACAATGTGTTATGAAGAACGGGTATGTAAAATTAAAGAAAGTACCTCACAAAACCACTGAAGAATTAAATCTGCTGCTATAATATGTCGTAGATTTACATATGACGCAAATTTATTCCCCCATTTTAACACCGTAATTCGAATGAACGTGAACAACCTTCTGCCTATAATCTGTAAAGAAAAGTACCCAAAGACAAAGGAGAACAAAAACCTATAATATCAACCCGGTGCCTATAATATCATTGTATTTGTGATTATTACGCCGTCATTTTAAGGTTTTAAAATACATATCCAATCAAGTTGATCATAACAAATCTCAAACTAAAACAGAATTGTATGAAATCAACAGAATTATGGGATACATGTCAAGTTAAAATATGAATGAACGGAATCAAGTTGTATTTGTTCCATGTCAAGTTGTAGCCTCCTAATATCTTGACGTAAACGTCAAAAAATGCACATTAATCGCAAGATATGTGATATACTTTTTCAAAGGCAAATCAAGAGCACACCCAACAAATTTAATAACATGTACATTTCTCGACACTAGTATCAATTCAATAAATTCAATAGAGTATCCAACAATCAAGCCAACAATATCTCATTATAGTAAAATGCATACGTGCTTGCGACTCGTATTTAAAAAAATCATTTAATTATATTTTGTCAAAAAAAACAAGACAAACATATTTTGTTAAAAATAAGACACACATATACAATCTAGGGTGTATTGACATAATCTATACATACACACACATACAATTTAGGGTTTACTTAAACACTAATATTTTTTTGACATAAATCTATTCATACATATAACCCACAACAAGGCAGTTGTAATTTTTTTTACTTATTTTAAATCCATTTAATTATATTTTTTTTAAAAATATTTAATGTCTAAAGTTTTGAATAATATTTTGTCAAAAAAAATACACACACATAATCTAGGGTTTATTGACATAATCTATACATACACACATACAATCTAGGGTTTACTTAAACCCTAATTTTTTTTACATAAATCTATATATACATACACATACAATCTATACATACACATACATAAAATCTAGGATTTATTGACATAAAAAATAACTTATTTGTTCATAGTTAAACACACACATACACATAAATCTATGCATCCACACAAATATAAACATAAATCTATACACACACACACACACACATATACACACACATACAAACATAAATCTATATATAGAAATGAGACGAAATCGCACCTGATGTTGTGAAATTGCACAAATCGAAATGAAATCGCACAAGCCTTGAGAGAGAAATCGTTTCTATAGAAATGATTTTGAGCGGGTCTTTTTTTTTTAAGTTCTACACCTGATCACGGCCTATAACCGTGACCCACCATGAGCGACCAATAAATGAAGGGGTAACCTACTGGATTGAACCTGGTCACGGCTCTAGGTCGTGACCCACCATGCACAACCCTTTCACCATCACAATCACTACTAGAATGAAGGATGGTCACGGCCCATAGCCGTGACCCAGACCCAAAAATGGTCACGACCCCCAGTCGTGACCCAATTTGTGTTTGTTTTGTGCTTCGTCATGCCTATGGTCACAGTCCAAGTTCGTGACCCATCCGCGACCAGTTTGGAATGAATTTTGGCGCGAATTTGGCACCAAGGTTGTCACGCCCTGGTCACGGCCCAAGTCCGTGACCCATAGTGGCCAGGGATTTGGTCCGTGACCACTTCCAGAGCATCTATAATTTAGTTTGGTAATAAATATGGTCACGCCAAAAATTTAGTTGGTCGCGGACTTGGGCCGTGACTAGTTGGGCGTGACCATTCGCAGGATTTGGTGTAGTGATTGATAATATAGTAAGGGAACTGATGTCCCAATACATTGAGGAATATCGTAAGGAAAAATCAATCTACTATGCCAGTCTAAAGATGGCTGGGTACGAAGTCAACTACATTGCCTTTGAGAAGGCAAGTGTCACCCTAGTTTGGATCTCACAGAAACTACAACACTACATGCTTGAATTCCCCATCAAACTAGTATCCCGAATGGATCCCATAAAATACCTACTGGAGAAACCTAATCTATCAATTCGAATGGCCCACTAGCTAATGTCTAGCTGAGTTCGACATTGTGTACATTACGCAAAAAATTATAAAGGGGAGGGCCATCTTCAATTATTTTTACTGACCATCCCATGGATGGAACTGAAGTTTGGGTCTCCGAAGTTTTAGACAAAAACATCTTCCACATCTCTCAGGAGGTTCTCAGATGGTAGATGTTATTCGGCGGAGCTACCAACAAGAAAGGATACCATATTGGGATACTCTTGATCGTGGTCAATGACTCTCACCCCCCCCCCCCCCCCCCCCCCCATTACCATTAAATTGGATTTCCCACGTGCCAAAATATGATATAATACAAGGTATCCACCATAGGGCTCAAGATCTCCCTCAAGAAAGGAATCAAGCATATGGACGTCTCTGGAGACTCAACCCTCATTACCGAACAAACTCTCAGGAAGTGAAAAGTCAAGGACGAGAATCTCCTACCTTTCCATGCCCACCTAGAAGAGCTTGCCTGTAAATTCAGACATGTCACTTTTTATTACCTTCCTTGCTTAAAGAATAGCCCAGCTGACACACTAACAACCTAGTTCTCTGTAGTTTCCATGCCTAAGGGAATAGCAATGGCCCCCTTTCTGGTCCAGAAACAAGCTACACCACCCACTACTACTACATCGAGCTCGTTACAGAGGAAGATGCAGATATGGCAGGGTTATGGTATTGTGACATTTGGCCCATTTTAAAATATGGGAGGTATCCCTGAGGCGCGGACAAGAAATACCGTGTGAGCCTTCCCAAACTGGCCGCCTAGTACATCATCTGCAAAAAAGTTTTTTAAGAGAAATTTTGATAGATACCACTTGCAATGCATAGCAGGTGCTGAAATTGAAGAAATGATGGAGAAAATATAATGGGGAATGTGGACCCACATGAATAGTCACATGCTTGCCAAGATTATCATTTGTTAAGGGTACTACTGGACAACCATGGTCATTGATTGCACTACTTATGTTCAGAGATGCCTTAAATGATAATAATTTTCCAACCTTTAGCACTTGCCTTCTCGATAATTGTACAACATAACCTCTCCCTAGCCCTTCTTTACTTAGGGCATAGATATCATAGGGAAGGTTACTCCTAAATTATTAAACGAGCACGAATTCATCCTGGTCGCCATGGACTACTTCATGAAATTAGCCAAAGCCAAGTCGTACGTAATACTAAACTTAAAGAAAGTGGCCAAGTTCATCTGTAAGAATATCATTTATTGCTACGGAGTTCCCACTAGTTAGCATTAGACAATGGATCCCACTTTGAGGATGAGGTCATAAAATTGGTCGATGATTATGGAATTTAATGGCACAAGTCTTCTCCATACATACCACAAACTAACCTGCTCCAATTCCAAACCTTTGAGCCAACTGCCCAAATACACCATATGTAGTCTTCTTTAACCCATTACTACCTACACATAACCCATAGAAACGCATACCCAATTCCATGACCCACTGACCCGCGATCCTTCTTCCAACCCGATTCTGCCAAATCCCAAACGAAGACCAAAAGTAAAAAAAACTCACATGTTTTAAGTTGTGTCTAATATTTCCAAAATATACCCTCATAAAAACCTTTTTTCAAATATCCCTAACAACCTCCACACTCTCATCACCCTCATTAAATCCACATACACACTTGTGTAATCCCTGAATTATCCCTTTCACATGTAACACGCCTCATGTCCATCCAATTTTAATTATACCCCTGGCCTCAATCCACCTATAAATTGAATATTTGGTGGAATTTGAAGACAATCTTTATTTTGGTTTTAACCTTGGAATAATTCTTATTCATTACTCTATAAAGAGTATTCGTAATTTTTAGCAAATATCTCAATATAGAGTGATGTAGTAGAACTTATCTCTTTTGGAAGTAAATTGTTCCCCAGCCCTCTATAGAGATTTTTTGCATTTTTTAGCAAATATCTCAATATAGAGTGACATGGTTGAATTTATCTCTTTTGGTAGTAAATTCTTTTCCATCCCTTTATAGATAGGATTTGTAATTTTTAACAAATTTCTCAACATAAAGTGATGGTGTAGAATTTATTTCTTTCGATGAATTTTAATGTACAATTTTATAATGAGATTATTTGTAATTTTTAGCAAATCTCTCTCATTATTTAAGAGTCCATTATAAATTCATTCATTGTACATATTGTAATTGGTTTTTATTTTATTTTTTATTTTAGAAAAAACATATTAGTGTATGATTGTAATTGAGAGAATTTTGGATTGCAATTGAAGAGCTCACTCTGATTCAAGGCTAAAATGTGTTTGATCTATTCCTCTCTAATTACTCTTGATTTAATCCTTGCATGCTTTCATTTATATATTCTATGTATTGGATGGTGATTAATGTAACAACCCCCATTTTCATACGTAAAGGCTGACCATGAACGATACGCCAAAGATGGGACTTATTATACAATCTATGTCATTATCAGCACCAACATAATAATCATCATATATTAAGGCCCATAATTAAGGTTCAATAAATATTTCCATAACAATAAATAAATACAAATTAACACCAAGTGTATAATAGATTTGACATGAAAATAAGTATCTCAACCCAACATAATGTAAATAAATTAATCTCGATATTATGCCCATAAAAATGTCTCAGATGAAATAAGTAACTTAGCCAAAAAACACCTAAGCTAGAGTCAATGAATCTGAAAGACCGATAGGCGAAAAAGATCGCAAGGGTGATACAACAACAGTCCCGCTATCCCCGTCTAATAAAAACATAGGGGGAAAACATTTAAATTTGGGTCAGATCCCTAGATTTGCAAGAACTAACTTAATCAATTTAAAATGCAATAAATACAATCGATGCAAAATGAATATCTCCCATTGTCACTCACATGCGATTAACATCTCACCCCTAAACTAAGTGTGATATTACCCGCATCCCAACAAGTCCTAAAACGATATATGTGACAGTGTGCCAATTTAATATTCAAATGAATTAACTACCATAAACTTTTAAAATGAAGCTAACTACATTCAATTACCAACTCCTAAGGTATCCCAGTCATATATATATCATGAAAGTGGCATAAACATCAATTATGCACAGTATAATAAGGGTCTGCAATTTATGTCTACAATCTTAGACAATTTAATTAATTTATTTTTAATTCGGGTAATAGATATATGTCCTTTCATATATGTGACACGCAAAGGCATATACCCCTGGTGTCTCATTTGTGCTCCATCGGCAGGTCTGAAAGAATTTCTTATCCAAGTCAGACATCACAAAACACACATAAGTCGGTCGATCCCTACGCAGTGTACTAGTTCACGACCCATAACTAGCAGCTACAAAGGCTCCCAGCGTCAACACCTACCTCTCGTAGATGGAGCTACTACGTAATACATATATAACCTACACGTCATCTAGCAAACCTATTCCGACATGTGCTATGCAGTCCGAACGCACAAAACCCAAGTTGATGGGACTGCCCACAAATATTGGTATGTCAACACAAATACACATAAATACATATTACTTATCCCATGTAATACGTATAGATAACTACTCTATAATTACCTTAAAGAATTCCCACATATTATCCACAATTATCCGTTCATTAATAATTAACCGTCTAGTGAATTATTAATTCCATTTCCTTTAACAATTATTTAACCTTCTAGTTAAATGGGATTTTCCAATAAAATGTAGGCACATTTACATTTTTAATAAATTCTCCATTGGCCCAAACACGGTCTCACCAACTCGTACGAACATCTAAATATATCCCAAAGTAAACCCTAAGCCATGATCACTCAACCCCCAGGGCTCAATCGATTTGGTTCGTGGCCGAATCAATTCGCTGCCAAACCAAATCGATTCACTCGAAGACCGAATCAATTCGAAATCTCGCAGTTGCCCAGATCTGCTTGCTTCTTAAGTAAGAATTATTTTGTTTCTTCTCCAATGTCCATTTCAAACATGATTTCATTTATATAAATGCATGAATGGGTACTTAAAACTTAGTTGTACATCATTTATTCTACATTACCACATCAATTTCTAACCTAATTTTCCCAGATTTCATAAGAAGATTTAAGATCTTTAATCCCATATTTCTTCTACAAGAACCACTAAATGTAGATCAGATTATGGGGCATAAACATTGAATTAGAGTCATAAAACTAGTGATCGTAAACATGTACTAATTCCTCTACATATGATTTCCATGTATTCCCAATTTCATCTCAAGAACCCTAAGGTTTCTACCATCAAATTACAAGAATCGATTCCCAGATTTCTGGGTTACAATTAACCCTATACATGAATGAGATTAATTTCTAATATTTATTCACCAAAATCCACCCGAAAACCTACAATCTTATGGGGTCATTATAATGCATCAAGAGGTACATTGGAAATTAAATCGACCAAGAGAATTCTTGCATGGATATACTGGGAATGAAGTCTCCTTTGAATTTCTTGAAATCTCCTTTGAATTCCTCTCAATATCTTAATATAGCTTCTTACTCTCTCTCTATCTCTCTCCCTCTATGTGGTGTGGCTAGGGTTCTAAGAAGTAACCTCTTAGAAGTTAATTAACTTCTTAATTAAAGTGATAAATTCCTAAATCCCGAGTTGGGTTTAAATCCCAAATGTTGGACTCCCAAATGGGCTTGAATCCATACCCAAACTAGTTCAAAAGTTACTCAACTTATATTCCTATGCCCCAGGTGTTGATGTAAAAAAACAGACTATCTCTAATTATTTAATCACAGATAAAAATAAATATGAGACAAGAGATTTTAAAGTGGTTCAGCCTTGAATGAATGGCTTACGTCCACTGTTTGTGTTTTTATTGACTGTTTAGGAATTCTTGAAGTATGATTATCCTCAAGAAATTTCGGTCCCCCCCCCCAATGAGGATGATACAATGTATTTATAGCCTTGAATCTGTACATGTGAATGAGTAATACATAGTTGTTCAACAAGCGTATACATCCGTATGATAATAATCAGCATTTAATGCGCATTTAATCCTCTTAATTGTCTGATAATTAATACTATGATCGAGGTGCAGCTCGGACCGCCTAAGCTGCTCGGACCGTCTAAGTATCTCGGTATCCATGAGTTGCTCGGTGCAGTAAAGTTCCTCGGTGAGCACCTACTGTTCGGAGTATCTGAGTTGATCGGGGAAAATGAGTTCCTCGAAGTCAAGGTGTTGTTCAGATGTGTTTGTTATTGTCATACAGATTGCCACGTGTCTCCACTTAATAAAGCCATGTCAGCAGACTAAATTTGGTATCAACAGAAGCCCCCTCAATGTGGAACATTCTTCTCGAAATATGGCGGGATTAAATGGTCATCCTGAATTTTAGGAGTGTTTTCTTTGCATTTTTCGAATTCATAGGATCAGACTTTTCGAATTTTTTTAATTGCTTCGATATCCGCGCCCTTTTTGTCCTTTTAGCCGCCGGTAGCGTAAACGTCTCCTTTTATAATCATTATTTTTACCTTTTCCCAAGGTAAGCTATTTAATCGTTGCTGAAAATCATATCGTCTTTTACTTTTTCAAATCTGTATCTTTGAGTTTTCCATTTTCTCTCTCTCTTGTGAGTTCATCCTTTTCATCGTTCGTTGTCAACAGATCCATCCTTTTTCTGCAAGATCTTCTTCCTTCTCTTTTATTTCCTTTATTCGCCATGGTTTACCTTGTTGAGTCGCTTGATAAGTTTCGTTCTGATTTCTCTATTCCTTCATGGGTTGTTTTGGAGGAACTTTCTGAGCCTTCAGATTATTTTCGTTTGGCTGAGGGACACTGGTTCCCCAGTCTCTTTGTTGCTGAATGTGGCTTTACTTTTACCCCCAACCCTTTGTGTCTGGAATTCTGTCAATATTTTGACGTGGTTCCTGCAAGAATAGCCCCCAATACGTGGAGAATAGTTAACGGAGTTCATAGATTAAATCAAATTCATGGAACTCGTATAGGAATTCCAGAAATTATGTTTTGTTATAGATGGGTTGTTGGTGACAATCCTTTTTATTTAAAAACTAGGTTTTTAAATAGGGCTTTATTGGTCAATCTCCGAGATGCCAATAGGGACTACTTCGAGCACGGGGTTGTTATGAAAAATTGGCAACACCCTCCACTAACTGGAAATGATGTGTACCAGGGTCCTAGATGCCCTCCCTATGGCAATGGGATAGGTTATTTTTATTTTATTTTATTTTTGAAATTATGCTTCCTTTGTGTTTGATAAAATGTGTCACTGATATTTTAATTTTCATTTATTTGTAGTTGACAACAAAAGAAGGTCTACAAAAGAGACAGAAGTTAACTTAAAACATCTGAAACTTATCTGGGCTTTTCATCAGACTGTTACCGACGAGCATATCAGATCAGCTTCATATCTGCTGCAGTATAAGAGTTACACCTCGTCTTTTACTGCTCGTCCGGTGATAAGCGACGTGGAACCAATACCAGCTTCTACAAGTTCTTCACATGAGTCACATATTCCTTTGAGTGAAAGGATGAAGAGAAGAAGAGCTCCTGCCATCTTCGAGAAATCTGCCTCTACCGCTGGAAAGGCAAAGAAAAATAAACATGATGTCCCAGAAGAAGGGACAAGAAAAATCGATGCACCTCCTCCAGCTGCTCCTGTGAAGGTTGTCGAGAAGCCCCCAGTGGCTCCGAGCAAGGTCGCTGCTCCAAGCGAGGTTATAGTCATATCCCCGACTAAGACTACCTCCTTGGTCGAGACCGTTGATGCTCCTTTGAGGAGGCTGAAGAAGAGTTCCTCGGTCAATTTGGCTGAATCCATCTCTTCGCCCCCGACTACTGGAAGTGGTGTTCCCACTTTTGTTGCCCCGAGCTCTGCCATGAGCTCGGTGAAGTCTTGGATCATTCTCGAGATCCAAGGTATTGAAGAAAATCTTTCTCAGGACATGATTACCACATTGGTTGCTCGTCATATTGCTTCTATAAGTATTATTGTCCCGAACTTTCATTTTTCCCTTGTTATATCTGTGCACTGACTTGCTATTATTTTCTTTTCACAGTTGGTAACCTATTTGAATACAATTTTGAAGAAGGATGAAGCTATTAAAGCTTCAAGCTCCTCATCAGGTGTAGAGGAAGCTTTAGTGGGTCTGACACAGTCTCTGAAGGATTCTCGTCAGAAGTATGACGATGATAAAGCTACTTGGGAGAAGAAGCTTAATTCCATCAAACAGGAGAAAGATCAGGTTGTTGAGGTCTCCAAGGGGTTAGAGAAGAAAATAAAAGATTTGGAGGAGAAGAATAAAGAGCTCGAAGGGAAGCTATAAAATGCTGGGGAGCTTGAAAGTAAGCTCAAAGCTGCTGAGGAAGAGTTGGGTCAACTTCGTGAAATAGGTCGTCATAAGAAGGAAGTGGACAATAAATTGAAGGCTACCGAGGAACTTCTATCCGAGAAGCTTTCCTCGGAGAAGATGAAAAGAAAGTTAGCTGTGAAAAAGTCCTTCAGTGCTGGCTGGGATAAGGGGTGGAATAAGGGTCTGGCTGCCATGAAGTCACAAGTGGAATATGGTAGCCATAAATACTTTAGGGATGGATGGGTCGCTGCTCTGTAAGAGATGAAGGTTGATGAAAATTCTGACATGTTTCAGCGACACATCCCGGGCCCCCCTCCAACTCCTGAAGAAGAAGAAGAGGACGAAGCTGCCTCTGAGGAATCTTCCATGGTGATGGGAGATCAAATTTCTCGTCCCACAGTTGTCCAGTCTTCCTGCGAGCAACTTGAACCATCCATTATTTCAAATGAGCAGCTTCCAGCACCCCCCGAGCAACCATCTGTGCCATCCGAGTAACCTACTTCCTCGTCCCAGCCTCCCGAGAATGTTTTGGGAGACAAGGAGAAGGTGTAGAGTTGTTTGGATTTTTCTCTTTGTTTATTTTTGTCAATTGTAATTCTGAACTATGTACCTTTCTTTTATGATATAATAAAATTTGAAGTTTTGCATATTCATACTGTTGTTTCTCTTCCTCTTTCTCCTTATTGATTCTTGCTTTTTCTTCTTTTTACTTGTTTATGGTCAGGATGGAATTATTATCTGCTCATGATATAAAATTGATGAAACAGTGCAACGAATATTTCAAAGCTGGCCATGCAGATTTGACTGATGCTCAAATTGTTGATATACTCGGTCCAAATGCTTCAGAACGAGCAATTGAGGCCTACCAGTATTTGAAGTGCCTGCTCAACCGTGCAGTGGCTAACAATCTAGCATATTATGAAATGATTGAAGACCTCCAGGGCACTCTTGAAGAGCTTCAACAATAATATAAGGAGTCTACAACCCTTTTGCACGAGGGATACGAGAAGAAGTATCAACAACTCAGTGCTGATAAAGGGTATGATAAGTTGTTCGCTGCTTACAATGTGAGGGAGAGAACTTTGAAGGCTGAGGTCGAAGAGCACAGACAGATAACTGAGTTGTTGGAGAATGAAAATAATAACCTACAAAGAGAGGTATCTTAGTTGAAATCTGCAGCTTCTACCTCAAACACTTTGGTCCCTGTGAACGACGAGGGATTCTCTTTCTTGGAGGTCAAAAACGCCAACCTGAGGGATGAATTAGAAACCTTGAAGAGGATTGGGCCTTCTACCTCTCCTAGGGGATGATCAAGAGCTCCTCGGGGATGAGCAAGAGCTGCTCGGATTCCTGTCGAGGAACAAAGAACTCAATCGGCACTGGAGAATCAAGCAGTTGAGTTAGTTGCGAAGAATAAAGCTCTGGCAGAGATGTCCAATAAGATCAGGAATCTGGACGAGCAGCTCTCTGCACAGAAGTATGCCTTGGAGAATAAGGAACTTTTTATAAAAAATCTTCACGAGCAACTGGAAAGGTTGACTTATCAATTACACAAGCAGCCTAGAGAATTCTGGATGGCTGGCTATAATGAGGCTCTCTACCATTTGGATGATCGGATCCAAAATGCGAATAATGAGGGTTACAAATAAGGGTGGTTGAATGCCTTGGGTGTACTACAATTGGAACAGGTCACTACTTGTGGCATTACCGTAATCCTGGGTTGCTCGACCTGCCAGTGCCTCCATTCAAATTCGACATGAGCTGGATTCCTGCTCGGGCAATCCCTCAGTGTTTGATTTCCAAATATCTTAGCGATTATAGTCTCCATTCTAATGTCGAAATATCTCGCCCAGAGCACCTACTCGACCGGCCATCTGTGATGAACATCCGGATGCTTAAGGACCTTAATTTCATAAATTCCTATTATGCCTTAGACGATCCTCCTGCTGGCGAGGAACCTGTTTCAAAAGCAGAGGGGAAGAAACCAATAGAGTAGGAATCTTGATGTAATAATTAATATGTATTTCATTCTCGATGTATTTTGCTCTAAATTTAATGAAAGACTTTTATTTTTCTTTGCAATCTTGATTGCCATTGTCTTGTAGATATTTTGTAAAACACTTCACAACATTGTGTTATTACAACATTGTGTTATTTGCCGATCAACTAAAGCTGGCTAAAACTTATTGTCGACTATCCTGAATTTGTGGTAATCATTTGACAACTAACCAAAATTGATGATATTTTGTTTCTCGACCATCTTGGTAGTAATGTTACGAGTATCAAAAATTTATCACTTTTTAATTTTAATCCATTAGCTGACTTTTATCACATACTCATGCTTTGTTTAATAAAAATGTTCCCGACCAACTGTAGTTGACAGCTTCTTATTCCCGACCAACCTAAGTTGGTGGATTTTCTTCCCAACTAACCGGAGTTGGCACTTTTGGGAAATATTATTTATTCCCGACCAACCGGAGTTGGTGGATTTACTTCCCAACCAACCGGAGTTAGCACTTTTGGGAAATATTTTTTATTCCTGACCAACCGAAGTTGGTGGATTTTCTTCCCAACCAACCGGAGTTAGCACTTTTGGGAAATATTTTTTATTCCCGACCAACTGGAGTTGGTGGATTTTCTTCCCAACCAACCGGAGTTGGCACTTTTGGGAAATATTTTTTAATCCCGACCAATCGGAGTTGGTGGATTTTTTTCCCAGCCAACCGGAGTTGGCACTTTTGGAAAATATTTTTTATTCCTGACCAACCGGAGTTGGTGGATTTTCTTCCCAACTAACCAGAGTTGGCACTTTTGGGAAATATTTTTATTCCCGACCAACCGGAGTTGGTGGATTTTGATGAGTAGTGTGTAGCACTAGTATTCCGCGAAAAAATTTCAATAAAATGAGAGAATTGGGTAGAATATTCACATTTTATTCATACTGATGAAACTGCATTATATGAAAGTTACATTACTGATAATATTTGCGCAGGTGTTCTGCATTCCATGCCTTCTTAAATTCCTCCCCTTCTAAAGTTTCTATTCTGTAGGTTCCTGGTCGAACAACTTCTGTAACTCGGTAAGGTCCATGCCAGTTCACTTCCAGTTTGTTGTGCTTTTGAATCACTTTCTTTAGCACATAGTCTCCTTCATTCAAGTCGCACTTCTTCACTCTCTTGTTGTAGAACAAAGTTGTTTGTTGCTGGTAAGCAGCATTCCTGATGGTTGCTTCTTCTCTAACTTCCTCGAGCATGTCCAAGTCTAACCTTCTCATTAAATCGCTGACAGGGGAATTGAAGTTCAGCACTCGGTGTGTTGGGAGGCCCAACTCGGCAGGTATAACAACTTCACTTCCAAATGCCAACATATATGGAGATTCTCCAGTTGTTGCTCGGGGAGTAATACGATAAACCCACAATACTGAATGTAGCTCGTTGATCCAGTTTGCTTTCACGTCATTCAGTCTTTTCTTCAATCCATTTAGCAACATTATGTTTGTCACTTCAGTTTGTCCATTGCTTTGGGGATGGCCTGGTGCCGAATGGATCTTCAAGATATTTGACTGATGACAATAGGCAGCTAACTCCTCGTTATCAAATTGTGTTCCTGGTCGGTGATGAATGTATGGGGAAGACCATATCTACAAATGATGTTTTTCCAAATAAATTGGTACACTTTTTCGTATGTCATGTCGACAAGAGGCTCGGCTTCTACCCACTTTGTAAAATAATCCACTGCGACGACGAGATATTTAAATCTTCCTCTAGTTGTTGGAAGTGGCCCGACCAAGTCAATTCCCCACATGGCAAATGGCCAAGGGGAAGTAATGGGTGTCAACAATGCTTGGGGAGTTTTTCGGATGGAGGAGAAGCGCAAACACTTGTCACATTTCTTGGCATAGGCTATACAATCAGCCCTCATCATTGGTCAGTAGTATCCTTGCGTCATTATTCTTTGCAGAAGTGTTCGACTTGCTACATTGGCTCCACAAGACCCTTCACAGACGTCTTCAATCAAATACTTCACCTCGACGGGATGTACACACCTCTGCAAGCCATCTATGATTCCTCGTCTGTATAGAATACCATTAGTCAATACATAACGAGCAACTTTAAACTTCAATTTCTTAGCCAAGAGTTTGTCAATCGGTAATTCTTCCTCCTTAATATATGCCCTGATGGGATACATCCAAGATGGCCCTAAATCAAGGGTAATAAAATTCATCGTCATCTCTTCATCTATGCTCCGACTAGCTAGAATTTTAATTGGGATTGTTCTTCGTAGCTCGGTACGAGTAGTCGATGCTAATCGAGCTAAAGCGTCTGCTCTTGCATTCTCCATTCTTGGTATTCTAACCAGTTGAACAGTAACAAATTCTGATACCAACTCCATCGCCTTTGCATGGTACTTAATCATCAACTCTCCTTTCGCTGCATATACACCCAGCATTTGATTTATAATCAATTGTGAGTCAATGCACACGATTACCTGCTCTGCCTTCATGGTTTTTGCCAGACTAAGACCTACAATCATTGCTTCATATTCGGCCTCATTATTAGAAGCTTGAAATTGGAAGCGCAGGGCATATTCTATATCGATATCGTCTGGACTTTTCAATATAATCCCAGCTCCAGTACCCGAGGTGCATGATGAGCCATCCACATATAGGTTCCATACAGGTATTTCTTCCTCAAACTTCTTATTGGACAAAATTCCTCGATGGAGTATTTGTTGCTCCTTTATCTCCATTTCTACCACACCTCGTTTCTCGTCGACCTTCTCCTCTTGCTCTCCGACCAGCTTAAGTTGATCGGGGTTTAAATTTGATGATCCTGTAGCATCCACAGGTTGGTCGATGCTCAGCTTTTTCTCCTCGGGGGTATCAGGATAAGTGAACGCTGCTATAAAATTTGCTACTGCTTACCCTTTCAATGACGATCTAGGATCATAAATTATATCATATTCACCGAGTTCTATTGCCAAGTACATCAATCTCCCTGATTTTTCTGGTTTGT
Source organism: Sambucus nigra (assembly GCA_949130495.1). Lineage (NCBI taxonomy): Eukaryota > Viridiplantae > Streptophyta > Magnoliopsida > Dipsacales > Adoxaceae > Sambucus > Sambucus nigra. The sequence goes on along the minus strand of OX422214.1, from coordinate 211,185,387 downwards.
GAAGAGCTTGCCTCAATGGCATATCGGTATATACGACTATGGTATGAGCCTAGAAGTATGGCTTCATTCTTCTACTCGCTTCGATCAGTGCCAGTGCCAACTTTTCCAGCTTTGGATATCTGATCTCCGCTCCTCGGAAGGCCTTACTAGTGTAATAAATTGGCTTTTGTACTCCATCCTCTACTCTTATTAATGCCGAGATAACTGCATTTTCCGAAACTGCCAGGTACAAGTACAACCTTTCTCCCATCACTAGTCTAGACAACAGTGGAGGTGCTCCTAAATATTTCTTCAATTCTTAAAAATCTTTCTCGCATTCTTAATTCCATTCAAAAGTCTTTCGGAGCGTTTTGAAGAATGGGAGGCATCTATCAGTTGCTCGCGATACAAATCTTTTAAGTGCTGCTACTCGCCCTGTAAGACTTTGTACTTCTTTCTTCGTCGTTAGAGATCGCAGCCCTAATAGAGATTTGATCTTTTCAGGGTTTGCTTCAATGCCTCGTTGATTGATAATGTACCCGAGAAACATGCCTTCTCGTACTCCAAATATGCACTTGGTCGGGTTCAGCTTCATTTGATATTTATCTAATTGATTAAAGGTCTGGCCTAAGTCAACTAGATGGTCAGCGACTTTCTTTCTCTTTGTCAGCATATCATCAACATAGACTTCCATATTACAACTGATTTGTTCTGTAAACACCTTGTTCATCAGCCGTTGATATGTCGCACCTGCATTTTTTAAACCAAAAGGCATAACATTATAACAATAAGTACCCCTAGGGCTAATGAAAGAAATACTCTCCCTGTCTTCAGGTTTCATTTTAATCTGGTTGTAACCAGAATAAGCATCCATGAAGATCACCAGCTCGTGTCCCGAGGTAGCATCCACTAGTTGATCAATTCGAGGCAAGGGAAAATGATCCTTTGTACATGCTTTGTTGAGGTCGGCGAAATCTACACACATCCTCCATTTGTTGTTCTTCTTTTTCACCATCAACACATTTGCTAACCAGTCTGGATACTTAACATCTTCAATAAATCAAGCTTTCTGGAGCTTCTCGACCTCCTCCTGTATAGCTTGGTTCTTCTCGGGGCTGAACACTCTTCTTCTTTGCTTCACTGGCTTGATTTCCTTATTCACATTGAGCTCGTGACATAAGAAATTTGGGTCTATTTCGGGCATATCTTCATGACTCCAAGCAAAAGTTTGTTTTCTGCTTTTTAAGAAAACTATCAACTCCTGTTTTAATGAGGCATCTAACGACAAACCTATCTGAGTTGTTCGTTCAGGTTGCTCGTCGTCTAGAATGATGTTTTCAGTAGCTTCCACCACCTGACCTTTCACGAGTTGCGACTCGTCTCTAGGATCCAATGTTTCAATTTCTGCACCTTCATCCACCTGATAGGTAGTAGTCTTTTTCCTAGATTCCTCCAGTTCCTCCTGCTCGGCAGATGAATAGTAGCATTACCGAGGTACTTTTTGATCACCCTTCACAACTCCTACTCCAATATTAGTTGGAAATTTTAAGCATTGATGTACCGTAGATGGTACTGCTTCGAACTTCTTCAATCCTACCCTTCCCATGATGATGTTGTAGGCTGATTGAACATTCTTATCCATCACGAAGAAGCGTACTCTTTCTGTTCGACAAGCAGGCCATGTACCAATGAACATATCTAACTTGATCGTCCCAAGTGGAAAAACTTTCTCGCCAGCAAAACCGAGGAAGGGCCTATGATAAGGCTTCAACTGATATAACTTTAGATTTAAGCTGTCAAAGAACGAGTAGAACATAATATCAGTCGAGCTACCATTATCAACTAGTACTCTCGAGATCATCACTTCCTTCATCCTCATTTTGATCACCAATGGGTCATCATGAGGATACAGCACACCTGTAAGGTCATTTTTTGAGAGATCGATGAACAGTTTTTCTTTGTTGACCTTCATTGGGCGATCATCTTCGGCCAAGTTTATTCGTTGAATATATGAACAGGCTTGAGCCTCATTGAGGTAAGCTTTTCTTTCTGCAGTAAAATCTCCACCTCCTACATCTCCACCTGTGATAACGTTACAATCAAATGATCCAAAACGTATTGAAAATACCTCACGTTCTGTCTATCTTGGTCTTTTGGGAAGATCGGGGCCATCTTCTGGATCATCTTCATGGTCTCTTTTCTTGTTCTCCTCTGCTCGGCGAGGAGATCTAGACCTTTCTCTTGCTCGGTCGTTGTTTCTTCTTTCATTTCTACGATCAACATACTTTGCCAGTTTTCCTCATCTAATGAATGCCTCGATCTTATTCTGAAGAGCTATGTAATTTTTGGTCATGTGGCCATGATCCTTGTGGAACTCGCAATATTTGTCCTTATTCCTCTTGTCAGGGTCTGACTTTATTTTCTCTGGCCAGTTTAACTCCTCGATGTTCTTGATTTCTTCTAGAACATGGTTGATGTCTACCTTCAAAGGAGTATAATTTTCAAATTTCTTTAATTCCGCCCATGATGGCTTTGTTTTTGAGTGCTTATCACCACCATTGTTTTTATGTTCTTTCTTTTTGGCTTTATCACCCTCCACCTTGGTTTCTTTGGTATCCATATTCTTTTTTACAGCCATAGCCTCCTCGGCATTCATGATCTTGGCCGCTTTTGCCATCAATTCCGACATGATTCTGGGTGGATCTTTAGCCAAAGTGTAGTACAACTTATTGGGCAACAGCCCACTCATCAGAGAAGTAATCGCTGTCTTTTCCTCGTAATCAATAACTTCAAGTTTCTCGTTATTGAAACAAGTTATATAATCCCTAGTGCTCTCACCTTCCTTTTGTCTAACACTTAACAAGTGTGCTACTCGTTTAATAGGTTTTGCTCCAAAATAGAAGTTTCCAATGAAGAGCTCAGCCAGTTGAAAGAAAGTTGAAATCTTACCCCGAGGAAGATTATTGTACCATATTTGAGCAGATCCTGTAAGAGTTCCCGAGAATGCTTTGCATCTCATCTCATCTGGCACAGCATAGATGTCGGCAGCAGCTTGGTATTGCTCTATATGAAGGACAGTATTAATTTTTCCATCATATTTAGGAGTCACAACAGGTGCTTTGAATTTTGATGGTGTGGGAAAATCCACAATTGCTTGGACAAAAGGTGTCCCTTGGACAAAAGTTCTTTGTAGAGGATTCTTGGCCTTGGCCATTTCCCCTAATCTATCCTCCAACCTCTGAATAGAGCCTTTACACCCATCATTTCCTTCCTCGGGCTTATCGGTTCGAGCAATTGATCATATTGAAGTAGCATCCTGGGATCTATCTTGTCGAGCAGCTGGTTGTGAATGGACAAAACCCTCTCTTAGATAAAATGGTCGTCGAAAGTTTCTCGACACAGCCTTAGGAGGACTTTTATTCTTCCTAGGTCCCAATCGATCAAAAGGAGAGACCCTACTTAATCTTTCTAGTGCACTGGTCCTTTCTGGAGAGAGAGTCATGTGTTGTTCAGTATCTGTGGCTCGTACTGACAAAGTTCGACCCGGTTGATAAGAAAAATCTTCAGATTTATCACTGCGATATGAATCGCTTTGCCTAATGTGTGAAGAAAGTAAATGAGTATTTCTTTGACCACTTCGTTGTCCTGAAAAGGTTGAGGCTCCATCCTGGATAGTTTGCATGAGTTGTCGCATTGTTTCTTGCATGGCTGTCTGGCCTTGAGCCAAACTGGCCATCATTCCAGCCAGATCTTGGATATTTGGAGGAGCGGATGGATTTGGGGGATTTCCAGCGTTTCGATTGCTGGATTTAGGATTGTCAGTCGTTGTTGATGAATTATTTTTGGTGAAAAATGAAAATTACAGTCATTTCCCACAGACGGCGCCAATCTGTTGATGTAAAAAATTAGACTATCTCTAATTATTTAATCACATATAAAAATAAATATGAGACAAGAGATTTTAAAGTGGTTCAGCCTTGAATGAATGGCTTACGTCCACTGTTTGTGTTTTTATTGACTGTTTAGTAATTCTCGAAGTATGATTATCCTCAAGAAATTTCGGTCCCCCCCAATGAGGATGATACAATGTATTTATAGCCTTGAGGCTGTACATATGAATGAGTAATAAATAGTTGTTCAACAGGCGTATACATCCGTATGATAATAATCAGCATTTAATGCGCATTTAATCCTCTTAATTGTCTGATAATTAATGCTCTGATCGAGGTGCATCTCGGACCGCCTAAGCTGCTCGGACCGCCTAAGTATCTCGGTATCCATGAGTTGCTCGGTGCAGTAAAGTTCCTCGGTGAGCACCTACTGCTCGGAGTATCTGAGTTGGTCGGGGAAAATGAGTTCCTCGAAGTAAAGGTGTTGTTCAGATGTGTTTGTTATTGTCATGCAGATTGCCACGTGTCTCCACTTAATTGAGCCATGTCAGCAGACTAAATTTGGTATCAACACCAGGATTATTTTTAAATGTCTAAAACACCTAAACGATCCTCTAACGCTTCCCAAAAAGTGTTTCAATTATTATCATTTCACTTAGACGTTTTTTATTGTATATAAACGACGCACGCCCATAAATTTATTAACATGTAATTTATTTTTCACGGGTGAACTCGTTATGCCAAACTGAGTCTTGTATTTAATATAATCATGAATAAATATTTCTTTTCAATTTAAATTTGTTTACCCATTTCATTAAAATCTATCCGATTTAATTTACTCCCAAATAAATCCGAAATTATTAAATTTATTTATGTCAAAATATTTTATTCTGAAAATACGGGGTATTATATCTCTTCTCCTTATAATGGAATTCCATCCTCGGAATTCACTGAAGCTTAACCTTCTATTTTAATCCGCATTATTACCCAAGTTTTACACCCAATTAGTTCACACCCATATCCCATAAGATAAAAGAAAAGACTCACCCATGCCTATCGTAACATCACCGGGGTGTCCATATATTCCACATCATATGTACACACGCGCATCATTAACAAAGATGAATGATACATATACATCCAATTTGTACCATTCATACCCCACATATCCATACATCAAGTATACCACCGCATATGTACATGTAAAAATAAAATAATCATCTTAGTATCCGACTTCCCTCAACTCCTGGCTATTGCCAATTTCGTGCGTGGGATGTCTCACAAGCGAAATCCAAACAACAAACCCTCCCGATATACTACTTCTCCGCTTAGTCAATTATTGAGATCCATCGGCTCAAGACTGAAAAGAGAAAATAAAAATAAAGATAAATGTGTGGAGTAATCATGTAAATTCTAATTTGTGCCCATTGTCAACTGAGGTCTCATCTCTCCTAAGGGATACACTAAACCCCGATAAATTACTAGTGTGATAATGCCTTGAACAATAACTAAAATGTCCTAGAATCCAATAGCTCTCAACCCCTGACATTTCATACCTGGGCCATCTCGTGAGCGAAATCCATACAAGGAACACTCCCGATACACTACTACATAGCTTTGTCGGTCGCTGAGATCTGTCAGTCCAGGACCCATGTCTATAATGTGCTTAATTAATTTATAAGGCTCCCCAGGGCCTATTGTCGTCCATTTAACCATATTTAGACTCAAGGTGTCACGGATCCTTTCGTATTTTCCACAGTGATAATGAACATTAATGTCAACTAGTTACACTACATTCGACTATTAACTTTAACTAGTCACGTAAAACCCTCTGGCCTTCTTTTCAATCTACCCCTAGGATATTACCGTAATCTGACGTTACTTAAGAAAATAAGTTTTTCTCAACTCTAAGTCTTCCTGAAGTCAATTCTTATACCCCTACACACATGGCACTATAGGTGCCCGCCCCTCAACTCGCAGGTGAAACAACATAAAGTATTTAGATAAAATGGAGTCTACCCTCCCCAATATACAAACGGGATAGTATTTAATACGGATGCACTAGTACTAAAATAAGCATATCTTACAAAATAAAGGAATTTAGGATCATACCATCATTGTTTATGCTAGCGCTGGCCCCTCTCCTGGTGCGACGTGATGTACACATCTGTACGGCAGATACGAGTGCTATCCATGAGGTGGAGCTAGTAGCGCTGGTAAGGTTGATATTATCGCCACTAGCTGGACCTGCAGTGTTTGACACTCCTCTTGAGGTTCATGTTGTCCTCGTTATCCCCCTTACTCCTACGCTACCCAATTTCCCTCAGAGCACTTCCTGGAGAAATTACCCTTCTCACTACAAACATAAAAATTGCTTTGGACTGATGCTTATCTGGTTGTAGCCCCTGTTGGCCCTGATCTTACTGCCCTTAACCCTGGTGGCCTCTCTGTGGTTGGACCTCGCCCTATTAGACCTGTTTGTTCCCATTATCAGAACCCTTAGATCTCTTATGTTGCTCTGAAGGTTGAGGACCCCAAAATTGCTACTCTCATTCGCCTTACCCAGCTAGTTGGACGTATCAGAGTGGTTCTCTTCTCCCCCTTATTTTTTTGGAAAGCCCTATGATCTTGACAATGCAGTAAATAAGCATTCACTACCTGGTTATATATAGTGAAAGCCGAATTCCCTAATAGTGACTGTCTGATGTGCTAGGTTGTCCCTGACATGAACTTCTGCATCTTCCTCTCCTCTGTACTCATAACCTCCTTAGTAAAATAGTAAAAAGTATTAAACTCTTCCTCGTATTCGCCACAGTGTTACTCCCTTGCTTGAGATCCATGAACTTATTTTTTATTTCTAATTTCATCGTGTGAGGAAAGTACTTCCCATCAAATTTCTCCTAGAACTCAGCTATGGTCAACCTATCTGTAGACACCTCATTCTAGCACCCCCTAACCTCTCCTTAGGCCCCTAAAACCTCCTTTCATCACTACAAATATAAATCATACTCCGGATACTGACCTAGAGGCCATCGGGCACTCCCAGGCTCAATTTGACCAAAAGTCAAACTCTTCAGCTCAACTGAGACTGAATGAATTTTCAAAGGGTGCTGAAACCACTTTCCAATGGTACATCCCGTGCGCGATTCTGACTGACGGTGATGACGGACGACCCATTTTCCCTCAAAACCTGACCTAGAGGCCACAGGATGCTCCCTGACTCCGTTTGACCAAAGTCAACTATTCAGCTCGACTGAGACTAAATGAATCTTCAAAGGGCACTGAAACCCCTTTCTAATGGTCCACCCCGTGCACAATTTTGACTTACAGTACGGACGAACAGTTCGTTTTACTCCGAAAGGCCACCGGAGGCTTCTAGGCCTCGGTTGACCAAAGTCAACTTCCCAAAACTAGTCAAACTCTTCAGAATGTCGAAGTACATCTCATAACCTTTCCAACGGTTCGCCCCGTGCGCGATTCTGACTTACCATGCGGATGAACGATCCGCTTGCGTCCGACGATCCTTCATCCAAAGGTCCGACGAGCGTTTCCAAGCCACATTTGTCCCAAAGAAAACTCCCGGACTCGGGAGCAGTCCAAAGGACTTTTGAAGGTCTCTAAAGTAACTTTCCATCGGTTCACCCCGTACGCAATTCGGATCAACGATTTGCATTTTACGACCATTTTTTCAAAGGTACCTGAAAGAGACTGTCAAACGGCAAGTTCCAAATCCTGCCTATCGGCAGTGTGCCTAAAAACACATGCTGATTGGCAAGACCAGGACTATGCCGATTGGAAATTCCCCGGGACTGTAAAAAGTAGGGCCTAACCTCATTACAAAAAAAACTAAGATCTAAAATCTATCACTCTCAGCGAACTCAGAAAACCTCTCTCGAAGTCATCATGATTTCCACATCAAAATCCTTTTCCAACCTTCACTTTTCATCAAACTTGATGAATTAACTACTCTTCATCATCACCCAAGTGCGAGGGCTCCTCTCCAACATTCAAGATAAAGGTCAAGATCTTCAAGAAGGTCCAACTTTGTCAACTCTCACTTCAAATTCTCCTAAATTCGCTTTAACTTATTTTATTATTTAGTACTTTTATTCTCTCCATCTCACGTATCCTAATATAATTTTTATTTAGTATTATTACACATCTCCTATTTTCACATCAATAAAACCCAAAAAATAAGAAAAATAGGGTTTGCTCATAAATTCGAAATGGGAATTCTCACACTTCTCACGCTTTTTCCACAACTAAAACACTTTTTTACACACACACGCATATAAGAGAAGTTCCCGGTTGGATTTATGGGATAAATCCCACCCCTCGTTTTGCATATGAACTATGTGGACTTTGATGCCTCTATAGGCTGCGTAGGCATCTCGGGGTAAAACCCGAGACTCGAGTCGTACTCTTTCCCATTTTTCTATTTTTTCTAAATTCTTTAACTTAATTCTCTTTCATTTTATATATTTACATATACATATATTTGTTCTTAGTGGCGTATTATTCCACATGTGTTATCGTTCCATTATAACGATCAACGCAAGGATAATCGCGTAAATCCTATTTTTTAATATTACTTTTAGGAACATTCCTATGGATGACTCGGTTTTTCTCTTCCATGATACAAGTCGATGTTTCCTATCTCCACAATATATACACATGCACACATATCACGAGGATATAGAGGAAAATAATAACAATCCATGGGAGACCGCAAGGGCGAAATGGGTGCCTAACACCTTCCCATTCCCTAACTTAGCCTCCGAACCCTACTCGAATCATTTTGGCTTCGTATGTATCAGTATATCTTTGGATGTTGTCCTTCGGGACGGCTCCACCTTCTTTTGTCTATTTTGAGTAACATACACTGGCGACTTCATATCTCTACATTTTTCACATCACACATCGTCGACGACGATCGAAGTGCTCTCGAGAGGAACGCGAGGGACCAAGATCCTCTCGCCACAGAGATGACCCCTCTTCTCTCTCTCTCTCTCCACGGGGATCGGGGATGGCCGCAGTGGCGACTCCGCTGGGGATTTTTGTTTAAGAGGGATAGACTCTATTTACATGGGTGTCTATTTTCTTATATACTCCCCCACTTTTCATGTTCCCCTTTTCATGTGTACCTCATGGTTATGTTGCTATTCACACACTTGTAGAAGATTCTCTGTGTACACTTCGCACCACGTGCACCTACGATCACATATGTCCACATGTTGCCCGCATCACTTATCCATGCTTGGTATACTATTGGTACTTGGACTGTGCTCCCTGTTTGACATGATCAAGAAAGATACTCTCATCATAAGATACTAATAAGAGAATCATGCATTATTCACACTACATCACCAAAGGGCATTATGATTTACAAAATTTTGTCCAGTAACTGGAGGTCACTTCGTGATGGGCGCTGGTCCAACAGGGCGAAGTTAGCCTAAGAAAGTACCTTCGACGTATATCAAACGGTTCCCTCATATCGTACCGCTTGAGCGAAGTCATGACGGGAAGTATATCATAGGGAATTCGTTCACGTATGCCGAGTATATCGAATTCGCTCTCGCACGTATCATCCCCACGAGGTATATAGCGAGGCAATTCACATATACTCAGGTATATCAAATGGCTTGTCCACACATACCGATTATCCTCAAAATCAAGACGTATATCGTAGAAGTCACGCCAAAGGGGGGAACCCTTTCCAATTCACCCAACTAACTGCATACCCACATATAGGTGTCAAGCCTAGGACACACATGTTAGATTGCTGGTTTTGACCCAAAACTCTGCTGAAATTTCGGGTCGACCTGCCGCCTAAATTTTTGCGCATTTTTAAAACTGGACCTGCCCTTGAGCCTGGTTACAAGTCCAACCATAGCTTTAGATATGTTACAAACCCAACTTTTACAGGCTCGAGTTTCATCCAACATTTCATTTTGCATTTAGGAGAATTTAATACAAGTGAAAACATAATAATTATAATAATCATGCTGAGACCCGTCTCCCAAAAAGATTTATCCTTTCTTTATCAAAAATCCAAAAGCATCTCTCCTCTCTTTATCAAAAATCCAAAAATATTTTATCTTTCAACCTCAAAAAGAAAAAAAGAAAATGTAAAAAAAAAATCCAAAAAAAATCCCATTATACGCCTTCGCAGGTCGATTGCACGCCTTGGCCTGGCTCCTTATTGGCTTCAGTCTTCAGTCAAATCACCCCATAATTCTGTCTATTCCCCTGCTACTTCTTCCGCGTCCAAAATCCATTCGCTTTCCATGGAGAACACAGATCAAGTACCAGTTGTGCATCCAGATCTGATGGCAGTCTTAGCACAGCTCGTGTCCAAGATTGACAACCTCCAGACTGAGGTCCTAGAGATGTAAAAAAACTAGTTTCCTATTCCTTAAGACCTCGAGGCCCTATTCCCTCATACTATGGGTCCACCCGAGCCTATCTAGGTGCCCCAAGAGTATCAGCACGCTCCATATGGCCCTCCTGCTAATGGGCCACCGCCTGCCCAGCTGCCTATGCTAAACCTTGCCCAGCTTGGGGCTAACTTGCCTATGATCATAATTCTAAAAGAATAAGAATTGAACAAGGTCAAAGAATATCTCAAGATGCTAACTAAGAAGTTCGACCAAGTCATAATCTCTGGTAATTACATGGACTACGCCCACATGTCTCCTTATCCTAAAGCGAGGTTTCCTGAGAAGTTCAAGATGTCAAATATCAAGAAATTCGGAGGAAGTGGACCCCTGATTGTTCATCTTTGTAGTTATCATCGTTCTATGACTCTCCTAGGGGCTTCTGAAGAAGTGATGGCCCAATTATTTCAGCAAAATTTGAAGGATAGCGCCCATCGATGGTTTTTGTCTCTATAAGAATCCAGAATCCATAATTGGGAGGATGTATCCCGGGAATTCATATCGCAGTACAAATATAACAAAGTGCTTGAGGTCACCCATCATGATTTAGAACTGCTCAAATAGAACTCTGGGGAATCAGTCAGTAACTTCATAGCCCGATGGAGGGAAAAAGCAGCCATTATGACCAATCGGCCATCCGAGGAAGAACAAGTCAACATAGTGAAGAAGAATTTATTACCCCGCATCTAAGCAACAATAATAGGACAATACTATCCCCACTTCTGAGCTCTCAAAGAAGAAGGAGTATAAATCGAGGAAGGTCTTGCTAAAACAGAAGTTAATCAAAAGAAAGTGTCCGGGAAGTTCACTGCCAGAAAATATGACAAACCTGCCAATGCTATAGTCTCAACCATCAACAACATCTCTCAACCAACCACCTCGTGGGCACCAAAAAGTCGCCCTGTCCCAGTCTGAAAAGAATACATCGAGCTCCATGCTCGTCTCTCCAAAGTTTATCAAGCCTTGTTAAGCCGAAACCTTATCAAACCCTTGGATCCCCTTCTATTGCCAAATCCAATTCCAAGAAAATTCAAAGAAGATGTAAATTATGACTTTCACCAAACTCCTGGATATAGCACCGACCAATGGTTTCACCTTCAAAACATAATCCAAGGTCTAATTGACTGGGGTACCATTGCCCCACTAGCTAATCCTAAGCCAAACAATACTCACAACCCACTCCCAAAACATGCCGATGCCATCTTCTTAGAACAGAACCCAGAATTTGATCCCTCAACTAAAATCACACCCATATACTCTCCCAAACCACTCCAAATTTGTCCATATTTCCTCCTACACCCTGCTAGCCTATCTGATCAGGCACTGTCACTCCTTACCAGAGCATGCATCATTATCCGTACCCATTCTGAAAATGGAAGTATGGAGTTATCAGAAGAATTAAACCAACTCCTAGAGTTCAGGATGAAATTTCCCAAACACATGATCATTTATTGCCAGAGGTTCAGTATGCTATTCTTGGAAGCACGAAAATGGGCCCGAGAGTCAGACAGTTGGGTGGCACCAACCGATGAAGTTACCCTAAATGACGTTGTCACAACCAAGATACAATTATGATAAATTATATTTTAATCATGCTTATATTATGTGATATGAATAATGTGTTATTAGTATATCTAATTTTAAGTGATTATGTTTTGTCTATTCCTACTTTAATAAATCGTGAAATGTCGAGTTATATACGAACATAAAATTTTGTTATTTTCGATAGAAATGTTCCTGTTTAAGACTAGTTTTGACCCCTATAACATTACAAATGACTTGAGGTGAAATCTATATAGTTGTAGACATGTGATTTAGGGTTGTAACACAATAAACAGTGCATTAAACGGATGTTCGAGTAAGAAGTTAGGTCGAATTTACGAACAAGGATCAAATCTGTCCATTCCCTTTAAATGGAAAATTGTCTTTTAGTAAACCAAGTGGTTTAATTTGATTGGTGGGGATGGGAGGTAGCCTTGGCTGACTTAAACCACTCCCTTTAACTTATTTCTTCAGAAAATATAACCCTAGGTTCAGTTTTGAGATATTTAAGCTTAAGGAAAGAGAAAGTGCAACTTTAAGGAAGAAAGATTACAAGAAAAGCTAGGGAAATTCCAAAAAAATCCTTAAAGTGTTTCCAAGGTATAAGTTTGTGATTAATATTGTTTTAATCTTGTATTATTCTTATTTCAAAGTATATAAATCATGAATTAGGGATTAAAATTCCATCACCCTTTATGATAATATGTATTGGTTCATATGTGAGGTAGGTGGTGTTTATAGGCCATATTGGTTTGTATTGAAACCCCTTGTATTAAAACTTGCATATATATATTTTTGTGCTTAATGGAATTAATAAATTCCAATTGGATATGAAAGTAGACTCATATATTAATATCATATCCGAAAATTAGAATTTAACTCCTTGTGTTTGGGCCTTGGTGATGGTTTCAAGCTGGTACATAGTTGCTGTTTAGATATTTAATTTCGGTATACCCTGAGTTTGGTCAATATTTTGACATAGAAAATGAAGTCAAAAGATTATGAAACTTTAATTATGTATTATTAAGTATGTTTATTGAAAATTGGTTGAAAATCATGGAAAGTTATGCTGTAGAAAAATTATTAAAATTCTTGGAAGTTGAAGCAACAATAGAGGAGTTTGTAGGGAAGATTTCTTGTGTTGTAAAGAAATGGCCATAACTTGCTCTAGGAAGCCTGAAAAATTACACTGTCACTTATAACGGAAAGTATATTTAGATATGTTTTCATATTGATAATCTTGGACACCTGTATGTGTACTATTTATGAATATGGGATGGTTAAGTATGGAGGACAATAATTTGAGGCCATATTGGATACCCCATGAAAGAATGTTTTTATCTGCTCTTTTCTTGCAAATTTAGGCAACTCTCAACATAGAGATTGCTTTTATCATAGTACAGATGATTTCCCAAAGCAGTTGAAAGGTTTTATCAGAGTAGATAGATGGGGTTTACCTTCATTCCGAAATGTCTAAGGGTCATTGGTGTTTTGTTTATTCCTCTGGTTGCTTAAAGTTGGCTTTAATCAGTTCTTTCCTATTTGATTCTGTAAGGGTTATAATTTATAAAGAACCTCGTTTATGTTTATTATTTACTTCGTTCTTGTCTTTTCTCAATGATGTAATCTATTTAGAAGAGGCTAGTTCTTCTATCATTTGAGAATAAAAGGATGCTTTCTCCAAAAAAAAAAAAAAATCTGATCTTTTCAAAGAGTATTTTGAGTACATGTTTCATGTGTAGATACATTGAGAAGTATGCTTTAATATTTACTTGGGTTTAGTTATAAATTCCATATGAGATATTTCCTACGGTTGAATGTCCATAACTTTATCAACATGTATACCACTGCTTTGTCGTTACACATGTTTTATGGAATGTGACTTGAGTAGAATTATATTATTGTTGTATAGTCATTGAAAGTTACATAGATATATTAAAATAATACTTATGATTGAGATTCAGTAATCATTTATTTGTATTAACAGGTGTAAGTTCAAATCAACCTAGTTCATCTCCACCAGAAGGAAATGGGAATACATAGTTAACAACCCAATGTGAGTGTACTTACTGAGTTTATTATGGATATGATGTGTATGTATTATATGTTGAGATGATATGGCTTATTAAAAGTCATGAGATGTTGAGATGTTATGACTTATTAAAAGTCAAGAGATGTTGAGATGTTATGGCTTCATTAAAATCGAGATATGTTGAATTGTTATGCAATTCAGGAGATGTTAGGTTATTAAAACCTATGGATATGATTATTGCCTACGGGCAGGAGATGTGGGTTTTTTTAACTTCGGTTATGTATATGGCCTAATTTGGCACAGATATGGATATATTGATATGTTGAGATGTTAATATAGTACTTTTACTATATAGAGATGTAGTACATTCACTGAGTTTTTAAACTCATGGTTTTATATGTTTACATTTTCAGGTTTTGAAGCTGCCACTGCCAAGTCTAAGAGGTTGGGTAAATAGTAGTAGGGTCTCGTCAGTTCTGTTTTATACATTGTACTAGTTGTAATTAATTTAAATGGTATGAGAGTTTTTTTTTAAATTATGTCTCCTTAAAACGAATGGATTGTTAGTATTCCACATTTTAACCTTGAAGTTGTTTTAATGTGTGTTACTAAATAAATAAATAAATAAATAAATAAATAGTGTGATTTGTGAACTCTTTAGTTAATTATATCCTAAAGGGGGTTAGGGTGTGAAAACTTGGTATTAGAGCTTTAGGTTTTTATATTTTGGGGTTAGAGAGTCTAGATCTGGCAGTGGCAGAAATAGCATGGTGTGGGTCATTTATATTAACTTGTGAGAAATACTAACCATTATGTTAGAAATAAATGTTGTATTCTTGTTTCTATAATTGTGGTTTATGACAGATAGTAAGATATGGAAGGTGCAAATGTTCATGAGAGGGTGGATGAGGAGTCTTCAAATATAGTAAACCAATAAAATCCAAATAATGTAGAGGGGGCTCCTGAAAAACTTATAGATATGCAGAAAATGGCTCGTGCCATGACTTTAATGGCAGAACAACAAAACATGTTTATGATGCAAATAGAAGAACAACAAGACAAATACTTAGAGGAGCAGACTTTGGCCTGAAGAGAAAGGGAAATACAATGAGAGGAGAAGAATACTCTATACGAGAAGTTTATCAAATTTAACCCCCGGCATTCTTAGGTTCTGTAGATCCTTTAGAAGTCGAGGCTTGGGTTAGAGACACCAAAACTATCTTCGGGGTGATGAATGTACCTAGCGCGCAGAAGGTAATTTTGGCTACTTTCATGTTAAAGGGCGAAGCTAAATATTGGTGGGAGTCTTCCAAACATTTATTGCTTACTCCGGAGGGAGGTGAGGTAATTAATTGGGATTTCTTTATTAAAGTCTTATATGAAAAGTATTTTCCTCGCATGTATCGAAAGCAAAAATATAGAGAATTTTTATGATTGACTTAGGGGAATATATCGGTCAAGGAGTATGAAACTAAATTTATATCTTTATCTCGATTTTCATTACGTTTCTTACACAATGAGGCGGACAAATGCACCAAATTTCAGAATGGGTTGAATTTGGTTATCAAGTCTAGACTCACTGCACTTGAAATGGTAGATTATACTTCTTTAGTTAACAAAGCTATGATGGTTGAAAGAGATGTTAATGATGCAATAAAGAATAGGGAACAAAGGGGAAAGAGGAGTAGATTTGATCCATCTCAGCGAAAGGAAGGCAATGTAGAATACTCAAAATAAGGGAGTCAAAGCTTTCAGCGCGGTAGAGAGACTGGAAATTATGTTCAGAATGGGACACGAAGCAGTTTTAGGGGTGCAAGATCGATGGGCCAACAGAATAGACAACAGGAGAATGAAAATGGGAATTCTAAGCCTGTTACATGCTATTTTTGCAAAGCTGAGGGTCATATCGGTCCAGATTATCCCAAGTTGAAGGGGGTAGAGTGTTATCACTGTCATAAAATTGGTCATACCAAAGAGAACTGTCATATGTTACTGGGAGGGATTCAATCAGCTACTACTAGTCGAGGTTCATCACCTGTAGGCATAGAGAGAGGAGGAGGTAGAGGACATGCTAGTGGTTTTAGGGCTCCGGGAAGAATATTTGCTATGACTTTATAGGATGCTTAGGCTACTCCAGAGGTGGTGATAGGTACATTTTCTGTCATGAACAAACATGCTTACGTGCTTATTAATCCAGGTTCTACTCAATCATTTGTAGCACTGTCATTTACCATGCATTTGGGTAGACTATGTTCTTATCTAGATTGTGGTTTATATATTTCTACACCTATGGGGGATGTGATGTTAGTGGAGCTTGTGTATAGAAATTGTGTTCTGTATGTGGGGGAGAGGGAGTTGACCATCGATTTAATTCCACTAGATATTCGAGATTTTGATATTATCTTGGGTATGGACTGTTTATCTTCCTACCATGAATTAATTGACTATTTTTGTAAGGAGGTTACATTTAATATGCCGGGGGAGGAAGAATTCAAATTTACTGGAGAAAGAAATGTGGTTCCGAACTGTCTTATTTCTTCCCTTCGGGTGAGGAAATTGTTAAATAAGGGTTGTCAAGGCTTTTTAGAATATATTGTGGATACAAATAAGGAATTGCAAAAATTAGAAGATATCCCAGTAGTTAAGGATTTTGTAGATGTGTTCCTAGATGAATTACCAGGATTTCCACCTAGTAGAGAGGTAGAGTTTACTATCGATTTAGTGCCTGGTATAGCTCCAGTTTCTATTTCTCCTTATAGAATGACACCTATGGAACTAAAGGAGTTAAAGGTTCAACTGAAATATTTGCTAGATAGAGGCTTTATTCGACCCAGTGTATCACCATGGGGTGCTCCGGTATTATTTGTGAAAAAAAAAGACGAAACCATGCGACTTTGCATTGATTATCGGCAGTTAAACAAGGTAACAATTCAAAATAAATATCCATTGCCTCGTATTGATGATTTGTTTGATCAATTACAGGGTGCTAAAGTGTTTTTGATTTGAGATCAGGTTATCATCAATTAAGGGTGAGAGATTGTGACATTTTAAGACAGCTTTTCGTTCTCGCTATGGTCATTATGAATTTTTGGTAATGCCATTTGGGTTAACAAATGCTCCTGCAGTGTTTATAAATTTAATGAATCGGGTATTTCATCCTTTCATAGATTCGTTTGTGATTTTCTTTATCGATGATGTTTTGATATACTCACCTAGCCAAGAGGAACATGAGAAGCATCTAAGAGTTGTATTGCAAGTTTTGCGAGATAGTCAATTGTTTGCTAAGTTTAGCAAATGTGAGTTTTGGTTAAATCAGGTAGTATTTCTGGGGCATGTTGTTTAGGGAGATGGAATTTATGTTGACCCTAAGAAGGCAGAGGTAATTGTGCAATGGGAGAGGCCAAGAAATGTAATGGAGTTAAGGAGTTTCCTAGGATTGGCCGGATATTATAGAAGATTCATAAAGGGGTTTTCATCTATAGCCTTACCGTTGACTAAATTAACTCGAAAGGAAGTGAAATTTATGTGGAGTGATGAATGTCAGTACATCTTTGAAAGTTGAAAAATAGGCTATTATCAGCTCCAGTTCTCACTGTTCCATCCAGTGGAGAAGGTTTCGTGATTTATACTGACGCTTCACATCAAGGTCTGGGTTGTGTTTTCATGCAACATGGAAAGGTAATTTCTTATGCATCTAGACAATTGAATATTCATGAACGTAATTATCCTACACAAGATTTAGAACTTGCAGCTATTATTTTTGCCTTGAAATTATGGAGACATCATTTATATGGAGAGATGTGTGAAATTTTCACTGACTATCAAAGTTTGAAGTATTTATTTACACAGAGAGACTTGAATTTGAGGCAGAGTAATTGGATAGAGATGATTAAAGACTGTGACTATACCATTCATCATCATCCCGAAACGGCCAATGTAGTAGAAGATGCTTTGAGTCAAACATCATCGGGGATTCTAGGTTGCATATAGTGTGCTCGTGTGGGAAATATCCTTGACTTGGAATCGATGGGCATTGAACTAAGTTTTCAAAAGGGGGGGGGCTTATTAACACATGTCATAGTGAGATCATTATTGGCAGAACGCATAAGAAATTTGCAGTTCACTGATCCATTCCTTGAGAAGAAGAAACAAGATGTCTTAGATGGTAAAGAGAGTGACTTTGAAATTAAGAATGATGAATCATTGTGTTATAAAAATAGGATTTCTGTACCGAATGATCCACCCTTAAAGAAGGATATATTGGAAGAGGCACATAGTTCTATTTACTCTATGCATCCGGGAGGTACCAAAATGTACAGAGATTTGAAAGAGTATTACTGGTGGAACAATATGAAACGTGAGATTACATAAGTTGTAGCTAAATGTTTAGTATGTCAGCAAGTGAAATAGGAGCATCAGAAGCTGGCAGGATTATTGCAGTCATTGCCTAATCCGGAATGGAAGTGGGAGCATATAACGATGGATTTTGTTATAGGATTACCACGCTCACTGTTGATGTAAAAAATTAGATTACTCTAATTATTCAATCAAAGATAAATAAAATGAGACAAAGATTTTTAAAGTGGTTCAGCCTTATATGAATGGCCTATGTCCACTGTTATGTTATTGCTGAGTGTTTGAGAATTCTCGAGTATATGTTCTCTCAAGAAATTCCGGTCCCTTTGAATGAGGGTGATACAAGGTATTTATAGCCCTTAGGCTGTACATGAAAGGGTTGATACATTAAATGATATACATATGAAATGGTAATACATTTAATGCAGCGTATGCGTCAAGATGATAAACATTCAATGAATAATTGAACTGTTGGTTATCTGGCAATTAATGTTACGGCCGAGATGCAGATCGGACCGCCTTAGTTGCTCGTTGCTCAGGAATTCCTCGGAGTGCTAGAGTACCTCGGAGTGCTGAAGTTCCTCGGTGTATCCTCGTTGCTCGGGAGTTCATGAGTTGGTCGGGGAAACGAACTTCCTCGTTGCTATTGTGCCAAGTAGATTGACATGTGTCTTCATATCATTCGTCCATATCAGCATATTAATTTTGGTATCAACAGAAGCCCCCAATGTTTCATATTTCAAACTTTGAGGAGTATGGAACATTCTTTCTCGGTATATGGCGATATTAAATGACTTTCCTGGGTTTTAGGAGCCTTTTCTTCATATTTGAATTTCTTTCAAATTCATGAAATCCGTTTTTTTCGAGTTTTTATGAGTGCTTCGATCTTCATGCATTTTTGTCCTTTTAGCCGCCGG
The DNA here is from genome assembly GCA_949130495.1 of Sambucus nigra. NCBI lineage: Eukaryota > Viridiplantae > Streptophyta > Magnoliopsida > Dipsacales > Adoxaceae > Sambucus > Sambucus nigra. Next base: position 211,166,234 of record OX422214.1, on the reverse strand, counting down.
TGGCGTATTAGTTTCTTTTGTGTAATCATTTCCTTTGCAGCTTCCCAAGGTAAAGTATTTAAACTTCTTTGGTAACCATACCGTCTTCTACCTTTTCCAATTTTGTGCATTCAAGCTTTCTGTTCTCTCTCTCTCCTTTGTGCGTTCATCTTTTCCTTCGCTAGTTGTCAGCTCTTCCTTTTTCCTGTAAGATTCTCTTCTTTTCTTCTGTATTTCTTTTATTCACTATGGTTTATATTGTGGAGTCTGTTGAGAAATTTCGTTTCGATTTTTCCATTCCTTCCTGGGTAACTCTGGAGGTTCTTTCTGAGCCTTTAGATTATTTTCGATTGGCTGAGGGACATTGGTTCCCCAGTCTATTCATTGCTGAATGTGGATTTTCTTTTCCGCCAAATCCCTTATGCTTAGAGTTTTGTCAATACTTTGACGTTGTTCCTGCAAAAATAGCCCCCAATTCATGGAGAATAATTAATGGGGTGTATAAATTAAATCTAACTCATGGAACTCGTATAGGGATTCCTGAAATTATGTTTTGCTATAGATGGGCTATTTTAGATAATGTTTACTACTTAAAAACTAGGTTTTTAAATAGGGCTCTTGTAGTTAACCTCCCTGATGCAAATAGAGATTATTTTGAACATGGGGTGGTGATTAAAAATTGGCAATATGCCCCCTTGGTTGGAGATGCAGTATATCAGGGTCCTAAATGCCCCCCATATGGCAATGGGATAGGTTTATTCTCATTTTCCTTTACTTATGAAATTATGCTTTTATCATATTTGACAAAATGTATGACTGATATTTCATTATATATTTGTTTGCAGTTGATAGTAAAAGAAAGACTCTAAAGGAATCAGAGGTTAATATTAAGCATCTGAAACTTATCTGGGGTTTGCATAAGAACGTTGCAGATGAGCATATCAGGTCTGCATCATATTTGCTGCAGTATAGGAGTTACACGACTTCTTATACTGCTCGTCCTGTGATTAGTTCTATTGAGCCAGCCTCAACTCCAGAGGATTCTTCTTCAGATTATCACCTCCCTTTAAGTCAAAGAATGGGCAGGAAAAGAGCCCCCCCTGCTCTATTTGATGACACTACTTCTGCTGCTGAAGCCAAGAAAAGCAAAATTGATGTCCCAGAGGGGACTAAGAAGGTGGATGTTGCTCCTTCCAAAGCTACCGAGAAGCCCCCAGTGGCTCCGAGCAAGAAGGTTACTCCTGTAGAGATGACTGCTATCTCTCCGACCAAGAGCTCTTCCTTAGTTGAAATTGCTGAAGTTCCTTTGAGGAGATTGAGGAAATCGTCCTCAGTCAATTTGGCTGAAACTGCCAATCTGACTGAAACCATCTCTTCTCTACCAGCTGGTGGTGTTGGTGTTCCAACCATCATTCCTCCGAGTTCTGCCATGAGCTCGGTAAAAACTTGGATCATACCCGAGGTCCAAGGAATTGATGAAAAGATTTCTAGGGATATGCTGACATCCCTAGCTACCCGTCACCTTGCTTCAGTAAATTTCTCACACTCTGAATTTCCTTTCTTTCTTTGAATACTTGTATTTTTGTATTGACCTGTCACTTTTTCCTTTGTTTAGCTGGTGAATTATTTTAACAACATCGTGAAGAAAGACGAAGTAATTAAAGCTTCCAGCTCCTCGTCGGGGGTAGAGGATGCTCTGCTGGGTTTAACCCAATCCTTGAAAGATTCTCGTCAGCAGTATGGTGAAGACAAAGCTGTCTGGGAGAAAAAGTTGTCTATAGTTGAAGCTGAGAAGGTGAAGTTGGCTAAAATCTCCAAGAATTTGGAGAATAAGGTGAAAAATTTAGAGATTGAGCATCAAAAATATGACGACAAGCTCAAGAACTTTGGAGAGCTTGAAGATAAGCTGAAAAAGGCAGAGGAAGAGTTGTCCGTCCTACGAGATGTAAAGCGCCAAAAAGAAGAATTGGATGTGAAGTTAAAGACTGCCGAAGATCTTCTATCCGAGAAGCTATCCTCGGAGAAACTGAAAAGAAAGCTCGCAGTTAAAAAATCCTTCAGCGCTGGCTGGGATAAAGGATGGGACAAAGGGATTGCTACTATGACATCCCAAGTACAATACGGGAAGTTAAAATACTTCCGAGATGGCTGGGTAGCTGCCCTGCAGGAATTAAAGATCAAAGACGACTCTGAGCTATTTCAGCTACACCTCCCTGGTCCTCCCCCGCCAATTGTAGAAGAAGAAGAAGATGAGCCCATCTCTGAGGAATCTTCCATTGCCATGGGTGATCAAGTCCCTACCTCTCTACCTTCTGCCAACGAGGACATTTCTTCCATGCCTCCTCCTCCTGAGAAAATTTCAACTCCTGCTGATCAAGCTGCTGTTACCACCGAGCAACCAAGCTCCTCGTCCCAGCCTCCCGAGAAAGTCTTGGGAGACAAGGAAAAGGTGTGAAGTTGTTCGGTATCATTTCTATCTTTCGTTATTTGTAATCAAACAATGTAATCTTTTTGTGATCTAATAAAATACATCTTTGTTCATCTCTGTTGTTGATGATTTGTTTTTGTTGACTGTTGTCTTCTCTTCATTATTAGTTTGTGGCTAGAATGGAACTGATATCTGCACATGATACAAAGCTGATGCAGCAATGCCACGAATATTATAAAGCTGGTCATACAGACCTTAGTACATCAGAAATTGCTGACATCCTTGGTCATGATGCTTCAGAGCAAGCAATTGAGGCTTATCGGTACTTGAAGGATTTACTTGACCGAGCTGTGGCCAACAACGTGGCCTACTATGAATTGATCGAGGAACTTCATTGTACCTTAGAAGATCTACAACATCAACACAATGAATCAACTGCTTTGCTGCACAAGGAGTATGAAACTAGATATCAACAGCTTTCTTCTGAAACAGGCCATAAAAAGATCCTTGCTGGATACGATGTTAGGGAGAGAACTCTAAAAGGTGAAGTTGAGGCTTGCAGGCAGATTGCTAAGTTGTTGGAATAAGAGAACAATAATCTGCAAAAAAAGTTGGCACAGTATGAATCTGCAGCGTCATCTTCCACTGCTTTAGTACCGGTTACCGATGAAGGTTTCTCGTTCTTAGAGGTTGAGAACGCCAAATTAAGGCAAGAATTGGATACTCTGAGAAGATCTGGTACTCCTGTTACTGCTCGGGGACGAGGAAGAGGTTCTCGGGGGCGAGGAAGAGTTGTTCGAAATGTTATCGAGGAGAAAAATTCTCCACCTGCTCGGAGTCGATCAAGAGTTCTCAGCCGTAATGTTGAAGAATCTCGTACTCTGTCAACATTGGAAACTCAAGCATACCAATTGAATGCCAAAGATCGGGCTTTATCTGAAATGTCCAAGAAAAATCTATCTTTGGAAGATCAACTTACTGCGACGAAGTCTGCCTTGAATGATAAAGATGTTTTTGCCAGGAACCTTCACGAGCAACTAGAGAGAATAACTTTCCAATTTCACAAACAACCTCGTGAGTTTTGGATGGCAGGCTACAACGAAGCCCTTTGTCGCTTGGATGCTCATCTTGAAAGTGCCAATAACGAAGGTTATAAACAAGGATGGTTGAACGCCCTGGGTGTGTTAAAGCTAGAGCAGGGCCATTTCTTATGGGATTATCATGCTCCTGGGCTACTAGACTTGCCTGTACCACCTTATAAACTAGACATGGAGTGGATCCCAGCTCGTGCCATTCCTCGGAGCCTAATTTCAAAATACCTTGGCGACTATAGTCTTCATTCTCAGATTGAATTATCTCGTCCCGAGCATCTCTTGGATACTCCTTCTGTGATGAACGTCAGAATGCTCAGAGATATTAATTTCATTAATTCTCCTCTTTGCCTGGAGGATCCTCCTGCTGGCGAGGAGCCTGTTTCAAAAGCTAAAGGAAAGAAACCAATAGAATAGGTTTTTCAATGTAACAGTTAGCACATATATGTAGCTTGTAATTTATTTTGATTTTTAATGAAAGACTTTCATTTTCTGTTTGTAAATTTGTATTGTTATTCTTTTGTGCTTGTTAAACACTTTATATTTGTGCATATGTATCTGTTAAAAAGATAACAATTTTGTGTTGTTCATCAACCAACTTAGTAATAAACAGTTACAAGTATCAAAAAATGTTGTTCGATCACTTAATAATAAAGTGATGAGTATAAAATGTTTAAAATGTTTCCAACCAACCAAGGTTGTTAAATAGTGTTTTTCGATCAACTACAGTTGATGGGTTTTTATCCCCGACCAGCCATACTTGGTTCAATTTGAAATATTTTCATAAAATGTGTCCGACCAACCAAGGTCGATAATTTATCCTCGTCTACCAACTACAGTTAGTGGGTTTTGATCACCGACCAACTATACTTGGTTCAGTTTGGAATTCTTGTATTTTCTGGAATGATTTTACCTTCCGACCAATACCAATATAAATTGGCATATTTTGTTTCTTAACCAGCCAAAATTGGCATTTTTAAGACTGTTGTTCTTGCCCTCTTACCAACCGGAGTAGGTCATGGGTTTGAACTATTGGGTTCTTTCGAACTATCTTGTCCACAAGCTCTTTTACCAACCGAAGTTGATCACGCAAGTGTACGCCTCCTAACCAAAGGAGTATAATTTGTTCTCGCTATTTTACCAACCGAAGTTGATCACGCTCGAACTATCAGGTTCTTTCGAACTATCTTGTCCACAAGCTCTTTTACCAACCGAAGTTGATCACGCAAGTGTACACCTCCTAACCAAAGGAGTATAATTTGTTCTCGCTATTTTACCAACCGAAGTTGATCACGCTCGAACTATCTTGTCCACAAGCTCTTTTACCAACCGAAGTTGATCACGCAAGTGTACGCCTCCTAACCAAAGGAGTATAATTTGTTTGTTCTCGCCCTTTTACCAACCGGAGTTGGTCGTGGGTCTGAACTATCGTCTTCTTTTTGCTGTCGAGCAGCGTAGTGTACAGCACTAGTATTCCCCGAAAAACTTTCAAACAAAGGAGAGAAAAATGGTGAAAACATCATCGTTTTATTCATATTGATGGAACTGTTGTACATTTTACATCATTGATAATACTTGCGAAGGTGTTCAGCATTCCAAGCATTCTTGAATTCCTCTCCTTCTAGAGTTGCTATTCGGTAAGTTCCTGGTCGGACAACTTCTGTAACTCGGTAAGGTCCATGCCAGTTGGCTTCAAGTTTATTGTGCTTCTGAATGACCTTCTTTAGCACATAATCCCCTTCTTTTAAGTCGCATTTCTTCACCCTTTTGTTGTAGAACAGAGCTGTGCGCTGTTGGTAAGCAGCATTCCTAATGGCTGCCTCTTCTCTAACCTCCTCGAGCATGTCTAAATCTAATCTTCTCATCAAGTCACTGACTGGGGAATTGAAATTCAGCACTCTGTTTGTTGGGAGACCCAAATCTGCAGGTATTACAGCCTCACTTCCAAATGCCAGCATGTATGGTGATTCTCCAGTTGCTGCTCGGGGAGTTGTTCGGTAAGCCCACAATACTGATTGTAGCTCATTAATCCAATTAGCTTTAGCCTCATTCAGCCTCTTCTTCAAACCATTTAGTAACGTTCTGTTTGTCACCTCAGTCTGCCCATTGCTTTGAGGATGACCTGGTGCTGAATGAGTCTTCAGGATGTTTGATTGTTGACAATAGGCAGCAAACTCTTCGTTGTCGAATTGTGTTCCATGGTCTGTGATGAAGGTATGAGGGAGACCGTATCGACAGATGATATTCTTACAGACAAATTGGTATACCTTCTCGTACGTCATGTCGATAAGGGGTTCAGCTTCTACCCACTTAGTAAAATAGTCTACTGTGACGACGAGGTACTTGAATCTTCCTCGGGTGGTCGGCAATGGTCCCACCAAATCAATTCCCCACATGGCGAATGGCCAAGGGGAAGTTATGGGTGTCAACAATGCTTGTGGAGTTCGTCGGATGGAGGAAAAACGTTGGCACTTGTCACATTTCTTAGCATAGGCTATACAATCTGCCCTCATCGTCGGCCAGTAGTATCCTTGAGTCATTACCCTTTGCAAAAGTGTTCGACCTGCTACATGAGCTCCACAAGACCCTTCATGAATCTCTTCAATCAATTCTTTCACTTCGGAGGGATGTACACATCTCTGCAATCCTGCCATAATTCCTCGTCTATATAAAATACCATTAGTTAATACATACCGAGCAGCTTTATACTTTAATTTCTTGGCAGCGAGCTTATCCTCTGGCAATCCTCCTTCTTCAATATATGCCCTGATGGGATCCATCCAAGATGGTCCTAGATCAAGGGTAATAACATTCATCGTTAGGTTTTCATCTATGCTACGACTTTCCATTACTTCAATTGGTATCGTTCTTCGCAGCTCGGTACGAGTAGCTGATGCTAGTCGGGCCAGTGCGTCTGCTTGTGCATTTTCTATTCTGGGTATTCTGGTCAACTGAATGGCGTCAAATTCTGCCAGCAATCCCATCACCTTTGCATGATACTTGACCATTAATTCCCCTTTAACCGCATATGTTCCCATCATCTGATTCATAATTAATTGAGAATCACTGAATACCATCACTTGTTGTGCTTCCATGATCTTTGCTAGATTAAGACCTGCTATCATGGCCTCATACTCCGCCTCATTATTGGAGGTTTTGAATTGAAATCGCAAAGCATATTCTATATCAATCTCGTCTGGAGTTTTCAAAACAATCCCTGATCCACAACCCGTTGTGCAAGATGACCCATCTACATACAATCTCCATGTAGGTAACTCGTCTTCAAATTTCTTATCCAATAGAGTTCCTCGGTGAAATATTTGTTGCTTCTTTTCATCCTCCCCGAACACTTTTCGCTCCTCGTCGACCATCTCTTCTCGCTCTTTTACCAACCGGAGCTGATCTGAGTTTGAAGTTGATGATCCTTCTACATCCACAAGCCCTTTTACCAATCGGAGTTGGTCTGGACTTATGTCTGTTGATCCTGTAACATCCACAGGTTGGTCAGCGAGCAATTTTTGTTCCTCGGGGGTATCAGGATACGTAAATTTTGCTATAAAATATGCTACAGCCTGCCCTTTCAATGATGATCTGGGCTCATATATAATATCATATTCACCGAGCTCTATTGCCCAATACATCAGTCTCCCTGACTTTTCTGGCTTATGAAGGGCTTGTCTCAATGGCATGTCGGTATACACAATGATGGTATGGGCCTGGAAATATGGCCTCATTCTTCTACTTGCTTCAATTAATGCCAATGCTAATTTTTCTAACTTTGGGTACCTGATCTCTGCACCTCGGAAAGCCTTACTTGTGTAATAAATTGGCTTCTGGACTCCATTCTCCAATCTGATCAATGCCGAGCTAACTGCATTCTCTGATACTGCCAGATACAAATACAACTTCTCTCCTGTTATTGGCCTGGACAACAATGGAGGTGCTCCCAAATACTTTTTCAAGTCTCGAAAGGCCTTCTCACATTCATCAGTCCACTCAAAAGTTTTTCGAAGTGTTTTGAAGAATGGGAGGCATTTATCAGTTGCCCGGGACACAAATCTGTTGAGCGCTGCAACTCGTCCTGTAAGACTCTGCACTTCTTTCTTCGTCGTTGGGGATCGCAGCCCTAAAAGAGCTTTAATCTTCTCTGGATTTGCTTCAATACCTCGTTGGTTGACGATGTATCCTAGGAACATCACTTCTCGTACTCCAAATGTACACTTCGTCGGGTTGAGCTTCATTTGGTATTTATCCAGTTGATCAAATGTCTGAGATAAGTCAACTAGATGATCTGCAGCTTTCTTGCTTTTTGTAAGCATATCATCAACATAGACTTCCATGTTGCAACTGATTTGCTCGGTGAAAACCTTGTTCATCAGCCGCTGGTATGTCGCTCCTGCATTTTTCAAACCAAAAGGCATAACATTATAGCAATATGTTCCCCGAGGGGTAATAAAAGAAGTACTTTCCCTGTCTTCAGGTTTCATTTTGATCTGGTTGTATCCAGAGTAAGCATCCATGAAGCTGAGCAGCTCATGTCCCGAGGTAGCATCCACTAGTTGATCAATTCTGGGCAATGGAAAATGATCCTTTAGGCACGCCTTGTTAAGATCGGTGAAATCAACACACATTCTCCATTTATTATTTTTCTTTTTTACCATCACCACGTTTGCCAACCAGTCTGGATACTTTACGTCTTCAATGAACTGGGATTTCTGAAGCTTCTCGACCTCCTCTTGTATAGCCTGATTCTTCTCGGGGCTAAATACCCTTCTTCTCTGCTTTACAGGCTTGATCTCCTTATTCACATTGAGCTCATGACATAAGAAGTTTGGATCTATTCCTGGCATGTCTTCATGACTCCACGCAAAAGTTTTCTTCCTGTTTCAAGAAAGTTATCAACTCTTGTTTTATTGAAGCATCCAACGTAGAACCTATATGGGTTACTCGTTCAGGGTGCTCGTCGTCCAGAATAATATTTTCTGTAGATTCCACCACCTGTCCTTTTACAAGTTGGGATTCATCTCGAGGATCCAGTGTTTCAATTTCTTTACCTTCATCCACCTGGTAGGTAGTAGTCTTTTTTCTTGAATCTTCAAGTTCCTCTTGCTCGGCAGACGAATAATAGCATTCCCGAGCTACTTTCTGATCACCTTTCACAACTCCTACTCCAAAATTTATTGGGAATTTTAAGCACTGATGCACTGTAGATGGAACTGCTTCGAACTTCTTCAAACCAACTCTTCCCATGATGATGTTGTAGGCTGACTGCACATTCTTATCCATCACAAAGAAGCGTATTCTCTCTGTTCGACAAGCAGGCCAAGTTCCAATGAATATGTCCAACTTGATCATCCCAAGTGGAAAAACTTTCTCGCCAGCAAAACCCAGGAGGGGTCTGTGATACGGTTCCAATTGAGATAATTTCAGATTCAAACTGTCAAAGCATGAATAGTACATGATGTCTGCCGAACTTCCATTGTCTACCAACACCCTTGAAATCACTACTTCCTTCATCCTCATTTTGATCACCAGAGGATCGTCGTGCGGATAAATAACACCTGCCAGGTCGTTTTTTGAAAAACCAATGACCAGCTTCTCTTTGTTTACATTCCTCAGACGATCGTCCTCGGCCAGATTTATTCGCTGAATATATGAACAAGCTTGAGCCTCTCCGAGGTAAGCTTTTCTTTCTGCAGTATGGTCTCCTCCTCCTGCATCTCCTCCTGTAATAACATTACAATCAATTGATCCAAAACGTATGGAAAATACCTCTCGTTCTGGCTGCCTTGGTTTCTTGGGAAGATCGGGGTCATCCTCTGGATCATCTTCATGGTTTCTCTTCTTTTTCTCCTCTGTTCGGCGAGGAGATCTAGACCTCTCTCTAGTTCGGTCATTATTTCTTTTTTCGCCTCCCCGATTAACATATTTTGCTAGCTTTCCTCTTCGGATGAGTGTTTCAATCTCGTTCTGAAGAGCTATGCAATTTTTGGTCATGTGACCATGATCTTTATGAAATTCGCAGTACTTATCCCTACTCCTCGAATCAGGGTCTAACTTCAGTTTCTTTGGCCATTTTACCTCCTCGTTGTTCTTGATTTCTTCCAAGACATGATTATTACCCATTTTCAAAGGAGTATAATTGTCATATTTCTTCAAGACTTCCCATGATGATTTATTATTTCTGGAGCGTTTATCACCGCCATTGCCCTTATGCTCTTTATTCTTAGACTTGTCGACTTCCACCTTGGTGTCTTTATCTATATTCTTCTTTGCAGCCATAGCTTCCTCGGCATTCATGATTTTGGCCGCTTTTGCCATCAGTTCTGACATGGTTTTAGGTGGATCTTTTGCCAAAGTATAATACAACTTATTAGGAAACAACCCACTCATCAAAGTGGTGATTGTTGTCTTCTCTTCGTAGTCTATGACCTCCAGCTTCTCGTTATTGAAACTAGTTATGTAATCTCTAGTACTCTCACCAGATTTTTGTCTAACACTTAACAAATGTGCTACTCGTTTTACTGGCTTTGCTCCAAAACAGAAATTGCCGATGAACAACTCAGCCAACTGAAAGAAAGTTGAAATCTTACCCCGAGGAAGATTGTTGTACCAAATCTGGGCAGCTCTCGTAAGAGTTCCAGAGAATGCTCTACATCTCATCTCGTCGGGGACAGCATAGATATCGGCGGCAGCTTGATATTGCTCTATGTGTAGAACAGGATCTATCTTTCCATCATACTTGGGGGTCACCACAGGTGCTTTAAACTTTGACGGGGTAGGAAAACCCACAATGGCCTGGACAAAAGGTGTCCCTTGATCAAAAGTTCGTTGTAATGGATTCTTCGCCTTAGCCATTTCTCCCAATCTATCCTCCAAGCGCTGAAGGGATCCTTTCCACGCTTCATTTCCTTCCTCGGGCCTATTGGTTCGAGCAATAGATCGTTCTGAAGTAGCCTCCTGAGATTTATCTTGACGAGCAACTGGTCGTGATTGTGTTGATCCTTCTCTTAGATCTGATGGTCGTCAAAAACTCCTCGACATGGTCTTAGGTGGACTCCTATTCCTCCTAGGGCTTAATCGACTAAAAGGAGACACCCTACTCAATCTTTCTAAGGCACTGGGTCTTTCTGGAGAGAGGGTGATATGTTGATCAGTATCTATAGCCCTTAGTGACGAAGTTCGCCCAGGTTGATAAGAGAAATCATCAGATTCTTCATTACGACGTGACTCAGTACGCCTGGATCGTGAAGAAAGTAAATAAGTTTGCCTCTGACCACTTTGATGTCCTGAACGTGCAGGTGCACCACCATGAAGGGTTTGTATGAGTTGCCGCATTGTATCTTGCATGGCGGTTTGTCCTTGAGCCAGATTTGTCATGATCACGGCCAGATCTGGAGGTGCAGAGGGATTAGGAGGATTTCCAGCATTTCCAGCGTTTCGATTGCTAGATTCTGGGTTATCCGCCATTGGTGATGAATGATTTTTGGTGAAAAATGATAATAACAAATCGTTTCCCACAGACGGCGCCAATCTGTTGATGTAAAAAATTAGATTACTCTAATTATTCAATCACAGATAAATAAAATGAGACAAATATTTTTAAAGTGGTTCAGCCTTATATGAATGGCCTACGTCCACTGTTATGTTATTGCTGAGTGTTTGAGAATTATCGAGTATATGTTCTCTCAAGAAATTTCGGTCCCTTTGAATGAGGGTGATACAAGGTATTTATAGCCCTTAGGCTGTACATGAAAGGGTTGATACATTAAATGATATACATATGAAATGGTAATACATTTAATGCAGCGTATGCGTCAAGATGATAAACATTAAATGAATAATTGAACTGTTGGTTATCTGGCAATTAATGTTACGGCCGAGATGCAGATCGGATCGCCTTAGTTGCTCGTTGCTCAGGAATTCCTCGGAGCGCTAGAGTACCTCGGAGTGCTGAAGTTCCTCGGTGTATCCTCGTTGCTCGGGAGTTCATGAGTTGATCGGGGAAACGAACTTCCTCGTTGCTATTGTGCCAAGTAGATTGACACGTGTCTTCATATCATTCGTCCATATCAGCATATTAATTTTGGTATCAACACTCACCAAAGGGGAATGATTCTATTTGGGTGATTGTATACCGATTGACAAAGTCGACCCATTTTCTTCCAGTTAAGACCACTTACACAGTTGACAAGTATGCACGTATGTACGTTAATGAGATTATCCATTTACATGGGGCACCAGTGTCAATTGTATCAGATAGAGATCCAACGTTCACTTCTAAGTTTTGGCCTCGTTTACAAAATGCCATGGGCACAAGTTTGAAGTTCAGCACTGCATTTCATCCACAAACCAATGGGAATCTGAAAGGACGATTCAAATATTAGAAGACATGTTACGAGCTTGTGTATTTGACTTCAAGGGTAGTTGGGATGATCATTTGCCATTGATGGAATTCTCGTATAATAATCGTTATCAGTCCACCATTGGTATGGCTCCGTATGAAGCTTTATATGGGAGGAGATGTAGAACGCCTTTGTGTTGGGATAAAGTAGGTGAAAAGAAACTTTTGGGTCCTGAATTAATAGATATGACAACTGAAAAGATCAAAATGATTCGGTAACGGATAAAGATAGCACAGAGCAGGCAGAAATTTATCCATTAGAATTTAAAAAGGGGAATTTTGTATTCCTACGTATTTCACCATGGAAAGGCGTTATGAGATTTGGGAAGAAGGGGAAACTAAGTCCAAGATACATTGGACCATATAAGGTGTTGGAAAGAATTGGGAACCTGGAATATAGATTAGCATTACCTCCAAATTTATATCGTTTACATGATGTGTTTCACTTATCGATGCTTCATAAGTATTTGGCGGATCCATCTCATCAGTTGAAAATTCAACCAATTGAACTCAAGGAAGACTTGTCATACATCGAGGAACCAATGAAAATTATTGATCGTAAGGAGAAAGTATTGAGATATAAAGTTGTTCCCTCAGTTAAAGTTATGTGGATGAGCCAAGTAATTAAAGAATTAAATTGGTAAATGGAGGATAGCATGAAGAAACAATATCCCCATTTGTTTGGTAAGTGACCTTTATATTAAATTTCAGGGACAAAATTTTCTATGGGGGGGGGAAGTTGTGACAACCGAGAAATAATTATGATAAATTATATTTTAATCATGCTTATATTATGTGATATGAATAATGTGTTATTAGTATATCTAATGTTAAGTGATTATGTTTAGTCTAATCCTACTTTAATAAATCGTTAAATGTCGAGTTATGTACGAACACAAAATTTTGTTATTTTCGATAGAAATGTTCCTGTTTAAGACAAGTTTTGACCCCTATAACATTACAAATTACTTGAGGTGAAAGATATATAGTTGTATACATGTGAGTTAGGGTTGTAACACAACAAACGATGCATCAAACGGATGTCCGAGTAAGAAGTTAGGCCGAATTTACGAACAATGGGTAAATCTGTCCATTCCCTTTAAGTGGAAAATTGTCTTTTAGTAAACCAAGTGGTTTAATTTGATTGGTGGGCATGGGAGGAAGCCTTGTACGACTTAAACCTCTTCCTTTAACTTATTTATTCATAAAATATAACCCTATATTCAGTTTTGAGAGATTTAAGCTTAAGGAAAGAGAAAGTGGAAGTTCAAGGAAGAAAGTTACAAGAAAAGCTAGGGAAATTCCAAGAAAATCCTCAAAGTGTTTCCAAGGTATAAGTTTGTGATTAATATTGTTTTAATCTTGTATTATTATTATTTAAAATTATATAAATCGTGAATTAGGGATTAAAATTCCATCACCCTTTGTGACAATATGTATTGGTTCATATGTGAGGTAGGTGGTGTTTATAGGCCATATTAGTTTGTATTGAAACCCCTTGTATTCAAACTTTCATATATATATATATTTGTGTGCTTACTAGAATTTAGAAATTAAAATTGGATACGAAATTAGACTCATATACTCATATCATATCCAAAAATTAGAATTTAACTCCTTGTGGTTGGGCCTTGGTGATGGTTTCAAGTTGGTACATAGTTGCTGTTTGGATATTTAATTTCGGTATACCCTGAGTTTGGTCAAGATTTTGACATAGCAAATGAAGTCAAAAGATTATGAAACTTTAATTATGTATTATTAAGTATGTTTATTGAAAATTAGTTGAAAATAATGGAAAGTTATGTTGTAGAAAAATTATTAAAATTCTTGGAAGTTGAAGCAACAATAGAGGAGTTTGTAGGGAAGATTTCTTGTGTTGTAAAGAAATGGCCATAACTTGCTCTAGGAAGCTTGAAAAATTACACCGTCACTTGTAACGAAAAGTATATTCAGATATGTTTTCATATTGATAATCTTGGACACCTTTATATGTACTATTTATGAATATGGGATGGTTAAGTATGGAGGACAATAATTTGAGGCCATATTGGATACCCCATGAAAGAATGTTTTTATCTGCTCTTTTCAAAGAGTATTTTGAGTACATGTTTCATGTATATATACATTGAGAAGTATTCTTTAATATTTACTTGGGTTTAGTTATAAATTCCTTATGAGATATTTCCTACGATTGAATGTCCATAACTTTATCAACATGTATACCACTGTTTTGTCGTTACACATGTTTTATGGAATGTGACTTGAGTAGAATTATATTGTTGTTGTATAGTCATTGAAAGTTACATAGATATATTAAAATAATACCTATGATTGAGATTAAGTAATGATTTATTTGGATTAGCAGGTGTAAGGTCAAATCAACCCAGTTCCGCTCCACCAGAAGGAAACGGGAATACATAGTTAACAACCTAATGTGAGTGTACTTACTGAGTTTATTATGGATATGATGTGTATGTATTATATGTTGAGATGATATGTCTTATTAAAAGTCATGAGATGTTGATATGTTATGAGTTATTAAAAGTCAAGAGATGTTGAGATGTTATGGCTTTATTAAAGTCAAGGTATGTTAAATTCTATGCAATTCAGGAGATGTTAGGTTATTAAAACCTATGGATATGATTATTGCCTACGGGCAGGAGATGTGGTTTTTTTAACTTCGGATATGTATATGGCCTAATTTGGCACAGAGCTGGATATATGGATATGTTGAGATGTTAATATAGTAATTTTACTATATAGAGATGTAGTACATTCACTGAATTTTTAAACTCATGGTTTTATATGTTTATATTTTCGGGCTTTGAAGCTGCCATTTCCAGGTCTAGGAGGTTAGGTAAATAGTAGTAGGTTCTCGTCAGTTCTATTTTATACATTTTACTGGTTGTAACTAACTTAAATGGTATGGGAGTTTTTATTTAAATTATGTCTCCTTAAAACGAATGGATTGTTAGTATTCCGCATTTTAACCTTGAAGTTGTTTTAATGTGTATTACTAAATAAATAAATAAATAAATAGTGTGGTTTGTGAACTGTTTAGTTAATTATATCCTAAGGGGGTTAGGGTGTGACAGGCGTGGTCCCGATCATGGCAAAATTATTTAGGCAAACCAACAATATTTACAGTATGACCGATTTACTCGATACTCTAAAGTTATAAGGGCACCTGGTCCGTTCACCCTTACACATCCCCGTAGAATGGGAGGACATGTACGAAGAAGCCATTGAAGTCATGGAATACATTGACTTTACATGGAAAGATAAAATGGTTTCCACTGAATGGGGGAAGAATTCAAAGATTCAAATGGAGAGCAAGCTTCAGATAAAACTGGCCCAGTAACCGACATGTGTGGGATGGTATCATTTGAAGAACTCCTAGGAGAAATAAACAAGGTGGCAGAACAATCCGAGATTGACGAAGAAATAGGGTTCATGTTCTTCCCTTCTTCAGTAAATCACATGACCAGATCAAGAAGGCATTACCAGATCCCAAGCTTACTATCGGCCATTGAGAAAGGGATGGGTGTTTAAAGCCTTCCTATGTCAGAGATGACCCTCGAGGAGAGCAAGATCCTTGATCAACTGGAAAAACTCAAGCTAACATCACTCTATGGGGGCTTTTAATGTCTTCCAAACTACATAGAAATACTTTGATCAAGTTGCTCACTGGACCCACAGTTCCTCCTTCTACCACACTAGAAAAAGCAATAAATTTAGTCGGATCCCTGACTTCTACCCGAATGTTATACTTTTTCGAAGAAGAAATCCCCAGAATTGGGCCAAACCATAATCATGCACTAAACATCTCCATCAAAGTTATTGGGACGATCGTACCACTCTCTCTTATCGATAATGGATCCGCCTTGAATATCTAGCCATTAAGAACCTTCAAATTCTTAGGAGTGAAGGAAAGTGACCTCGCTTCAACCTCCGCTGCTGTACGTACCTACGATAATACTTTTCGGGAAGTGATGGGATCCATACAACTTCTAATAAGGGCTAGACCTATAAACCCTGTCGTTGAATTCCAAGTTATTGACATCCTAGCTTGTTTCAACTTGTTGCTCAGGCGGCCTTGGCTCCACAGTATCAAGAGTGTGTCTTCCTCACTCCATCAAAAATTGAAGTTCTTTACCGACGGACGAGTCATCACCATTTTGGGTGACGACGACAATATCGAGGGTGCAAGTACCAATAATCCAATCCTTGAGATACAGCACGGGTCAAATGATATGCTGCTATCAGGATTTCGAGTCGAGACACTTCTACTCCTGGCAGAGAATGATTTCAGAGAAAGGGTTTGTCCAGAATACGACCCTCATGGCAATGTCAATGTGATTCAGATGTTCAGAAACATGCACTTCATGCCCAGACTGGGGCTAGGACAAATACAACAAGGGATAATTAAGCCCATTGTACAGAAAAACCCTTTCCCTCCTTATAGTTTGTGGTATGAACCATTAGAACAAGAGCTCAGAACGATCCATCAGTCTCGACGAAAGAGAAGATTAGACTGCATCCAAACTATATCAGGGGATTCCTTAAATGGATGATTCATAAAAAAGGGTGAATACTTCCCCTTTTGCAGCTTTCCAGAACTATGGTATGACCATACAAACAAGAAAATAAAGCCTGGAATGGAGATCTTTTCCAAGACAGCTACCTATGGGCCGAAAGTTCCCAACACCATGTACAAACACTCATCAAAGATACCGAAGATTCCGAGGGAAGTGACTCTGAGGATTCATTTAATTTACAAACACTAGGGCTGACACTCTGCATGGTTCATTCAAGCACTACATCACTGGATCCATCCCACCTGATTAAAGTTGTTGATGCACCTCTCCTCAACTGGCATGCTATGCCAGTTCAACCTATTGAAATCCCACCTAACCCTAATGTTTGCCCCATCTCTTCTTTTGTTATATATCCTTGCTCTAATGTAATCGAGACCTCTTTTGATGAGGTTCTAAATGATATTTTTCCTATCAATGAAATAAATAAATATTTTGAGTATCTTGTTATGCCTTACATTAATTGTTTAGATTCTAATCAAACTGTCGATGCTGATGATTTTGCAAATGAATAATTCTTAACTGATCTAAATAAGGTTAATAACATAACCGTGTTCAAGTTAATAAAGAAGAAATTATTATTATTAACCTCGGTTATTGTAGCCAATTGCTCGAGATTAGGATAGGGTCTATTCTCAACGTGTATGAGCACGCACAACTCGAAGAATTACTGAAGGAATTCATGGATGTATTTGCATGGTCCTATGACGATATGCCCGACATTGATCCTAAAATAGCTCAACATGAGATCCCCACTCTCCCGGATTACAAGCCGATTAAACAAAAGTTGAGAAAGCTCTGCACCGAATGGTCCCTCAAAGTCAAAAAAAGTACAGTTGAACGTTGTCTTCATTCGTGTGATCGAATATCCCACATGGCTAGACAACATAGTGCCTGTGTCGAAATCAGAAGGGAAAGTTTGGATGTGTGTATACTACTAGGACTTGAACAAAGCCTTTCCAAAGGATGATTATTCGTTACCCAATATCGACATGATCGTGGATAACACAGCCAGTCATTCTCTCAAGTCATTCGTCGATGGGTTTACCGGATACATCCAAATAAAAATACACCCAAATCACCAAGAAAAAGCCGCATTCATCACACCATGGGGAACCTTTTGCTATAATGTTATGCCATTTGGCCTCAAGAATGTTGGGGCTCCCTATCAGAGGGATTCCATAACCATCATGCACGATCTGATTCACAAAGAAGTCGAGGTCTATATGGATAATATGATTATTAAATCCAAAACTAGATAAGGTCATGTTCCCGCTCTCTGAAAGTTCTTCGAATGATTAAGATGGTATCATATGAGACTCAATCCACAGAAATGCATCTTCGGCGTTACAAACGGAAAACTCTTGGGATTCATGGTCAGTGAGAAGGGGATAGAAGCAGATCCTACCAAGATAAAAGCCATACTTGAGATGCCACCTCCCCGAACGAAGAAAGACGCTCGTGGTTTCCTTGGGAAATTACAATACATCAGTTGGTTCATCAGCCAGTTAGCTTCCATTTGCAATCCTATTTTCAAACTCCTCTGAAAGGATTCAACCAAGGTTTGGAACGAGGCCTGCCAAGAAGCTTTTAATCGAATCAAACAATATCTGACCCAACGTCTGATACTCATGCCACCACAACCTGGTATCCCCTTGCTCCTATACCTAACCATAACCGACACTGCAGTTGGGGCTTTTATAGCCCAATACCTTGAAGATTCTAGCAAATAAAGAGCCATCTATTATGCTAGTCAAAATTAACTGGATAAAAAGTCAACAACACTGCTTTGGAAAAGGCATGTGTCGCTCTTGCTTGGATCACCCAAAAGTTACGACACTACATGCTCGCCTTCCCCATCAAACTTGTATCCTAAATGGACCCCATCAAGTACCTGCTTGAGAAACCCACCTTATCCAGCCGAATGGCTCGATGGTTGATGCTCCTATCCGAATTTGATATCATGTACATGACACAGAAATCTATGAAAGGAAGAGCCATCTCTAACTACCCCATGGAAGAAGATGATGTTTGGATCTTCGAATTTCATGATGAAAACATCCTCTGTGCTTCTCAAGATAACCTTCGATGGCAAATGTTCTTTAACGGCACTGCCAACAAAAAGAGATATGTCACTGGGATACTTCTGATCGCCCCAGATGACTTCCACACTCCCATCGCTATCAAATTGGATTTCCCCTACACAAACAACATGACTGAATACGAGGCGTGTGCGGTAGGCCTTATAGTTTCTCTCAAGAAAGGTATTCAATGGATATATGTCTACGGGTATTTCGCCTTCATCATTGGTCAAGTGCTCAAAAAATAGAAAGTCAAAGATGAGAAACTCCAACCCTTCCCTGCCCACTTAGAAGAACTAGCCTCCCGATTCCAAGATATCACCTTCCACTAATTACCTCGAGCAAAAAATAACCTAGAAGATGCCCTTGCTACCTTAGCCTCCATGGTCAACATGCCCGAAGGAATAACAATGGCCCCCTTCCTAGTTCAAAAGCAAGATAAACCAACCCACTGCTACCACATTGAGCCCATCACCAAAGAAGATCCTGAGCTAGCCAATTGCTGGTACTATAATGTTTGGCACCTCCTCAAGCATGGTAGGTATCCCGAAAGTTCCAGCAAGAAATACCAAAAAACCCTCCGAAGGATGGTGCGCCCAGTCAACCTGGACTATCTAAAGAAGTTCTACCCCTAGTCTGAAATCTGGACGCACTACGACTCTTCTCATCTCCATTATATTCTAAAAAAAATCTTTATTTCCCTCTACCTATAACCACGTGCACCTGATCCTCTACAAAAAAACCATTTTTAGAAAAATAAAAACTTTTCAAAAACCCCCAGAGGTAAGTAGGCAGCTCATACATCTTACATGAGCACGACCCTTTCTTTTTCACAAAAAAACTATTCTTTTCTTATCTCCGAGAATGACAGTTCATTCTAAAATATACTTGAACAAAAGGATTATGCATACCTTAATGATCGGTATAGATAATTCAAAATACAAAATTCATCAGAAGGCACAGTTGGATAATCATAAACTTATTTATTTCACTAATATGAAATTACAGTGCAATTACATAAGAAAAGGAACGGATAACTCCCTTCCCTCCTACCTTCCTAAAAATCCAAATGAATTCCCAAATTTATTCCCCATTATAAAATAAACTTTCTAAGAATCTTACCCACAACTACCTGAGGAGCCCGCTCCATCATCATCTATATCCTGGGGTCCCCAAGCTTCCCCTGCCTGAATAAGGTGCCGCTGACACTCCATAGACCGATAAGCTCAAACCAGCCTTGAAAACATCACAACACTTCCCTCCATGATATCACATAAGACAAGCCACCTTTGTTCAGTATCCACTACCAACATCTTATTGACTACTCTTCTCCACGACCACTTCATATAATCCCCGGAGATGTGCCAAACTCTCCCAACAAACTGAGAGTGACGGGTCGACGGACGTCGACTCTCCCACAAAGAGCCAAGCCACATGCACAGACACTCTGTCAGACTTCTACCGAAAATAAATCTAGTGTTCGAGGTGGGACGACCTTCTCCCACACAAATTGGCGCAGAAGTTGCCAAGGGAAATAGAAAGAGGTCTATCTGAGACCAACCAACCAAACGTATGGGTATTCCCCCAACTCCAGAATAGACAGAAGCTATCCCCACCAAGGCACTAACCAGCACAGACTTAGAGCTCTATGCTCCACAAACCAGCTCTCCTAACTCTCGATATCCAGGCTAGCATTGATAAAATGAGGCAAAAAGAAGTTGGGTACAGTCAACAAAGGATATTCTGGAGGAGTCACAAAGCGAAATATTTCAGACAACCACATGAACAACATCACAAGGCTACCCCTCAGAAAGTCAGAATGACCTTCTCGCCAGGTATCCAAGCCATTAAAAGTCTCCACCAGTATCACCGCCACAGGATTGCGATGCTATTACATCCAAGAAATAATGGCTGCAAGTTATGGGCCCACCAGCAGTTCCCCAGTCATCAGAAATAATTTAAAACCAAGCCCAGAACGACGATTCCGGTATATCTAGCATCACCAACTCCTACAAATGCACAGACCGCAGCACCGCCAGAGGGGAAATCATTCCTCCAATAACTAAAAATCTACTTGTCGAGGGCGAGACACGGAGAAGTCCAGCCAATAATTCCTGGGGAGATCGGAAAAACTCAGGCATAGCAGCCGCCACACTAAGATTTACTCCCAATATGGCAGAAAATTCCTCATAAGTCAGACAGACAACTTCCAAGCCAAAGCAAAATACATGGTCTTCAGGGTACTAAAATTGTACCGCCACCATTAGCAAGTTCCACTCTATGGGATGATTATGCCATAAAGAGACTCGACGCATGTTGAAAGCATCGTAGTCGACGTTGTAGGAGCACATCGCCTCCAAAGTCTCGAGGTAGTTGGCAAACTCAACACTACTAGGGAAAGCCATCTCACAGAATAAGAAAGTTAGAATGTGAAAGTGTGATGAATACACTCCACCCTTACACCTTTTTATAGTTGAAAACCCTCACAAAAGACACAACCCTTGCAGAAATCGAAGGGAATCCTTCCCCTAGGTTACCAAAAGCTGAAGCGAGTACCAATCAAAGCCTTGATTAATTAGACTCGGCTGACCTGCCGATAGGCAGGACAAGGAGCTCCTATTTTTGGGAACTTACCATTTTCCTCTTTTGCCAAAATAAAAAAAATAAAAAATTTAGTGAAAATAAATTGATATTCTCAACAGAATTTCAAAATCCCTTTCCATCTTTATATAATTTCACATTTTTAACTTTTCTTTAAAATTCCAAGAATATTTCTTTTTACAGTCTCAGCAGCAAAGTAAAAAGTGCATATGCATGCATTCATTCATTACTAACAGAAATAATAAAAAACTCCATTGCATTGCATAGATATTTTTGTGTGATACATCAATTTTACAAGAAATAAAAAAAAGCAAAAAAACAACGGGACTCAACCCGAACCCACATTCTCTCTCTCAACTACCCTTCTCCTTTCTCTCTAAGAGCTCCCATGCCTGCGACGCGCTCTCTTTCCCATGTGGCGAGATGACGCAGCACCGCTACCTAAACCAGACTCCTCCTGGGATGAGGCAGACGACACCAAGGAAGAAGGAATAGGAACCGCATCCCAAATATGGGCAGTCGCCGAAGATATCCAGTTCCTAAGGTCCCTCAGCCGAGTGGTGGACACCCGGACTTGCTGCAAGAAAAGGAAAAATCAGTATCAAGTAAAGAAGATCAAAAGAAACCAGAAAAGAAAGAAGAAAATACCATAAAAATATACCAAAGGACGAAGAACCTCCTCTGTCAAGCCCAACTCCTACGGGTCCATCGCATGAGGACGATGCAATATAAGCACCATCCCTCCATCAGCCCGACGAATGTTGTAGGAAGGGTTATGCAACCACACAAAGGGAACCTCCGGAGTCGCCATCGCTGCAGATGTCGACGGACCACCATCGCTGAAGGAGGACCCCACTAGCCGACTCGAACCCGCGGGAGGGAAGGGCAACTCATCATATATGCTAGGTGCCATCAACCAACTCATAATAAAGTTCATATAATCATACAGTACAGTCGTATCGGTATACAAAATATAGGACTGCCAATCATCCTCGCAATCCTCGTGTCCTTTGGCAACAATCGCTCTCGTCTCATAGTCATAGGGGGCCTCGCAGGTGGCACCACCACCTCCTCAGTAATCTATCAGACCACCCTCTCCCCGATATACCAGGAGTGGACAAACTCATACGCCAGTAAACGCCTCATCTGTGCATTCACCCTAGTCGACCCCGTGTCCTGAACAGTCGTTCCCCAAGGGTAAAAGATCACCTGAAAAATCCCCAGCAGATATAAGTCAATAGGGAATCAGAGCACACAAAGACCAATACTAAAGAAGGAAAAAGTCTTACCCTATCACTGGTCAGGCCATTCAAGACCTGAAGCACCGCCTCCAGAGAAAGAGACTTCATTGACTGCCGATTGGCCTTGCGCCATCGATACAATCGAAAAAAGTCCCCAACGGTCTTGTCCTTCAAAGCAATTAATTGGGTATTACAGCCAATCACCTCATAGAACCATGTCTATCGAAGATAAGAATCCGCGATAAAAAAAGAGACGCATAAGGAAAATGCAAATGCATGAAAGGAAAATGAGCAAACTAAAGAATACCTCAAGAAGATACATGGCTTCAGTAAAAGTCCTAGAAAATACCAGAAAACCCTAAAAAATCCTCAAAAAATTCCTAAAAATCCCGAGGAGGATTTAGAACATTTTCACCAAGAAAATTTCACACTCCCTCAAGTGAAACCCCTATTTCCCTAGCAGAACTCTAAAAAGCCAATGAATCTCCCCCCAGCAACATCCCCTGAGGACACCTAAAGTATCCTAAACCTTAGGTTATCTCCTATTCCCCAAAAGTCTCAAATTTCTCCGAGCGAAACATCCAAACCCTGGACCACCTAATCACTTCCCCAATGGAATTTATAGCATCAAATTGGTTTTTCACCTGCAAAGTCTCCAAACGATAAAAAAGTTTCCCAGCAATCAGCTCCCCAGCTCAAATTAAAATCACGAGTAAATTTCCCCAGCAGAGTTCCCCGAGAACATCCAAATTTAAGTCCCTAGAATTGGCTTCGACCAGCAGAATTGGTCATCACAATTTAATCCCTAAGAATTGGCTTCGACACGTAGAATTGGTCATCTCAATTTAAGCCCTCAGAATTGGCTCCGACCCACAGAATTAGCTTTGACACGCAGAATAGTCCATCTCAATTTAAGCCCTCAGAATTGGCTTTGACACGCAGAATTGGTCATCTCAATTTAAGCCCTCGGAATTCTCTTCGACCCGCAGAATTGGTCATCACAATTTAAGCCCTCAGAATTGGATTCAACCCATAGAATTGATCATCACAATTTAAGCCCTCGGAATTGGCATCGACCCGTAAAATTGGTCATATCAGTTTAAGCCCTCAGAATTGGCTTCGACCCACAGAATTGGTCATTGCAATTTAAGCACTCAAAAATGGCTTGGACCTGCCAAATTGGTTATAATAATTTAAGCCCTTAGAATTGGCTCTGACCCGCAGAATTGGTCACCACAATTTAAGCCCTCAAAATTTGCTTCAACCCGTAGAATTAGTCATCACAATTTAAGCCCTCAGAATTAGTTTCGACCCACATAATTGGTCATCATAATTTAAGCCCTCAGAATTGGCTTCGACTCGCAGAATTGGTCATCACAATTCAAGCCCTCATGAATTGGCTTCGACTCGCATAATTGGTCATCTCAATTTAAGCCCTCAGAATTAGATTCGACCCGCATCATTAGTCATCATAATTTAAGCCCTCGGAATTGGCTTCGACCCGCAGAATTGGTCATCTTTATTTAAGCCCTTAGAATTGGCTTCGACCCGCAGAATTGGTCATCATAATTTAAGCCCTCGAAATTGGCTTTAACCCGTAGAATTGGCCCTCAGAATTGGCTTCGACGCCCAGAATTGGTCATCTCAATTTAATCCCTCAGAATTGGCTTCAATCTGAAGAATCGATCACACCCGGCATTGCTTTAGGTCCTCAGAATTGACCTAAATCTTTAATTGTCACTTCCTTTAGACCATCCCCAGTATCCCCCCTTAGGTCCTCAGAATCGGCCTCGATCCTTTGAATCGGTCTTCCTCATCCCCAGGTCCTCAGAATCGGCCTCGACCCTCTGAATTGGTCATCCTCTTTCAAAGGCATCATGCGATGTCTATTCGACGGCTATCATTTATTCTAAACTCACCTGTCGAGGGGCTCTGTAGACACCCCATTCTAGCACCCCCCTAACCCCTCCTTAGGTCCCTAGCACCTCCCTTCATCACTAAAAACCTAATTCATACCTCGGGTACTGACTTAGAGGCCATCGAGCGCTCACAGGCTCTGTTTGACCAAAATTCAAACTCTTTAGCTCGACTGAGACTGAATGAATTTTCAAAGGGTAATAAAACCCCTTTCCAACGGTCCGTCTCGTGCACGACTTTGACTTACGGTGCGGACGAACGACCCATTTTCCCTTGAAACCTGACCAAGAGTACACTGAACGCTCCCAGGCTCCGTTTGACCAAAGCTAACTCCTTAGCTTGATTAAGACTGAATGAATCTTGAAAGGTCACTGAAACCCCTTTCTAAAGGTCCGCTCCGTGCACGATTCTGACTTACGATACGGACGAACGATTCGTTTTACTCCAAAATTCCACCGAATGCTTCCAGGCCCCAGTTGACCAAAGTCAACTCCCCAAACTGATTCAAACTCTTTAGAATGTCGAAGTACATCTCATAACCTTTCCAATAGTCCAGCCCATGCATGATTCTTACTTACCATGCGGACGAACGATCCGTTTGCGTCCGACGATCCCCAATCCAAAGGACCGACGAGCGTTTCCAAGTCACATTTGTCCCAAATACAACTCCCGGACCCGAGTGTAGTCCAAAGGACTTTTGAAGGTCTCTAAAGTAACATTCCAGAATTTCACCCCATGTGGGATTCGAATCAATGGTTTTCATTTTACGACCATTTTTCGAAGGAACCTAAAAGAGACTGTCAAACGACAGGTTCCAAATCCTGCCTATCGACAGTGTCCCTAAAAACACCTGCCGATTGGAAGGACTAGGACTATGTCAATCGGCAATGCCCTGGTCCTATAAAAATAAGGGCCCGACCTCATTGAAAAAAACCCCAATATGTGAAATCCATCACTCTCAATGAACTCAGAAAACCTCTCTCGAAGTCAGCGTGATATTCCACATCCAAATCCCTTTCCAACCTTCACTTTTCATCATCTTTTTCATCAAAATTGATGAATTAACTACTCTTTATCATCACCCAAGTGCAAGGGCTTCTCTCCAACATTCAAGATCAAGCTCAAGATCTTCAAGAAGGTCCAACTTTCTCAACTCTCTCTTCAATTTCTCCTAAATTAGCTTTAACTTATTTTATTACTTAGTACTTTTATTCTCTCCATCTCACATATCCTAATATACTTTTTATTTAGTATTATTGCACATCTCCTATTTTCACAGAAATAAAACCAAGAAAAAGAGGGTTTTCTCATAAATTCCAAATGGAAATTCTCACACTTCTCACACTTTTCCCACAACTAAAACACTTTTTTACACACACATATAAGAGAAGTCCTTGGTTGGATTTATGGGATAAATCCCAATCCTCATTTTGCATACGAACTACATGGACTTTGATGCCTCTATAGGCTACGTCGGGGTCTCGGGGTAAAACTCGGGACTCGAGTCCTACTCTTTCCCATTTTTCTATTTTTTCTAAATTCTTTAACTTAATTCTCTTAGATTTTATATATTTACATATACATATATTTCTTCTTAGTGGCGTATTATTCCACATGCGTTATCGTTCCATTATAACGATCAACGTAAGGATTATCACGTAAATCCTATTTTCTAATATTACTTTTAAGAACATTCCTATGAATGACTCGCTTTATCTCTTCCATGATACAATTCGATGATTCCAGTCTCCACTACATATACACATGCACACATATCACTGGGAAATAGAGGAAAATAATAGCAATCCATGAGAGACTGTAAGGGCGGAATGGGTGCCTAACACCTTCTCATTCCATAACTTAGCCTCGTAACCCTAATTGAATCATTTTGGTTTCGTATGTATCAGTACGTCTTTGGATGCTGACCTTCGGGATGGCTCCACCTTCTTTTGTCTGTTTTGAGTAAAATAGACTGACGACTCCATCTCTCTACATTTTTCACCTCACACATCGTCGACGATGGCTAAGCGCTTATGAGAGGGATGCGCGGGACCAAGATCCTCTCACCACGGAGATGACCCCCTCTTCTCTCTTGCTCTGCGAGGATCGGGGATGATCACGCTATCCCTCTCTACTTCCGAATTGACGAACTCCCACCACTGAAGTGCTTCTCCTACAAGTCGAAATGAGGCCAACATCTACCTCCGAACATTGTTTTTATATGGAAGAGGGAAGATCCCCCACATATTTATTTATTCATGGAGAAATTTCCTCTCCACAATGGCTTACAAGCAAAAGAGAAATGAAAGAAAAAATATGTCTTAGAACTGACGTACAGTCCACCATCCGTAAATGTCGCTTAATATCCCTCTTCCACCTACTCACCAATAAAATATCCGAGTTTCCAGTAAACTCCATTGGTTGTCCTTTAGTGAAGGCCTCCCTAGCTCTGTCCCAAATCAATCCAGGTGTTTGGACTTGTATCATTGCTTGTTGTGGTGGTGGTGGTGGATGTTGTTGAGGTTGTGGGGGTGGAAACTGCCTTAACATAACTACCATTGCAGTGGACATTGCCTGAGCCACGATAAATATCTGCTTGTCCTACCACAAGTGGGGCTGAAAGTGGCTCCTTCTGAGGCTCCTGTTGGCCCCCTCCTTTATAGCTAGCGCGGTGGAACGTCTCGATCTACCTCTCCTACCATTTGCCATCTGAAAGCAAAAGAGATTCGTATTGGAAACTGATCGTATAGAATGCAATAATTCCCAAACATAGGGATCTATGCATCAAAGAACACAACGCATAATATAACGAGCTCAAACAAAGATCCTAAGGACACTTGAACCTGGCTCCGATACCAACTATAACAACCCCCATTTCTCACGTAAAAGATGGCCAGGCACGATACGCCGAAGATGGGGCTTGTTATACAATCTTTACCATTCTCAGCACCAACATAATAATAATTATATATTAAGGACCATAATTAAGTTTCAATGAATATTTTCGTAATAATAAATAAATCCAAACCAACACCAAGTGTAAAATAGATCTGACATGAAAATAAGTGTCCCAACCCAACATAATGTAAATAAATTAATCTAGGGCTTATACCCATAAAAATGTCTCAAATGAAATAAGAAACTATAGATGAAAAGCACTTAAGCTAGATTCAATGAATCTGAAAGCCCGATAGGCAAAAGATATCACAAGGCTAATACACCAATAATCCCGATATCCCTGTCTAGGAGCAACTTGGGGAAAAACATTTAAATTTGGGTCAGAGCCCTAGATGTACAAGAATTCACTTAATCAATTTAAAATGCAATAAATAAAGTCGATGCAAAATGAATATCCCCCATCGTCACTCACCCGCGATTGACATCTTACCCCTCAACTAAGTGTGATATTACCCGCATCCCAATAAGTCCCAAAATGATGTATGTTACAGCGTACCAATTTAATATTCAAATGAATTAACTATCATCAACTATTAAAACTAAGGTGACTACATTCAATTACCAACTCCCAAGGTATCCCAGTCTCATATATATCATGAAAGTGGCATAAACATCTATTATGCACGGTATAATAAGGGTCTGTAAATTTATGTCTATAATCTTAGAGAATTTAATTAATTTCATTTAAATTTAGGATATATATATATATATATATATATATGAAAAGAAAAGGCATCTACCAGTGGTGTCTTCTTAGTGCTCTATCGGCAGGTCTGAAGCAATCTCTTAACCAAGTCAGACATCACAAAACACACTTAGGTGGGGCGGTCCCTACGCAGTATACCAGTTCACGGCCCATACCTAGCGGTGACAAAGGCTCCCAACGTCAACACCTACCTCTCGTAGATGGTGCTACTACATAGTACCTAAATGACCTACACAATATTTAGCCCATCTGTTCTGATATATGCTACGCAATCCAAACGCACGAAACCCCAAGCCGATGGGATCGTACACGAACATTGGTATATCCACATAGATACACATAAATACATACTATTTACCCCATATAATATGTATAGATAACTACTCTATAATTACCTTAAAGAACGCCCACATATTATCCACAATTATCCGTTCATTAATAATTAACCATCTAGTGAATTATTAATTCCATTTCCTTCAACAATTATTTAACCATATAGTTAAATGTGATTTTCTAATTAAATGTAGGCACGCTTATATATTTAATAAATTCTACGTTGGGCCAAACACGAACACACCAACTCGTACGGACATCTAACAATATCCCAACGTAAATCCTAAGCCTAGATCACTCAACACCCAGGGTCGAATCGATTCGGTTCTTGGCCGAATAGATTCGCTGCCAAGCCGAATTGATTCGCTCCAAGGCCGAATCGATTCAAAATCTGGCAGTTGCCCAAATCTGCTTGTTTCTTCAGTACAAATTCTTTTGTTTATTCTCCATATTTATTCCAATCGTGATTTCATTTATATAAACCCAAGAATGGGTACTTAACGCTTAGTTATACATCTTATAACCATTTATTCCACATTACCTCATCAATTTCTACCCTAAATTTCCCAGATTTCATAAGAAGATTTTAGATCTTTAATCCCAGATTTCTTTTACAAGAACCACTAAGTGTAGATCAGATAATGGGGCACAAACATGGAATTAAAGTCACAAAACTACCGATCATAAACATATATTAATTCCTCTTCATATGATTTCCAAGAATTCCCAATTTAATCTCAAGAACCCGAAGGTTTCTACCATCAAATTACAAGAATCCCTCTATGTAGTGTGGCTATGGTTCTAAGAAGTAACTTCTTGGAAGTTAAATAACTTCTTATTAGAGCGATAAATTCTCGAATCCCGAGTTGGATTAAAATCCCAAATTTTGGACCCCCAAATGGGCTCGAATCCATACCCATACTAGCCCAAAAGTTTTTCAACTTATATTTTTATTCCCCGGGACCATTTTTAAAAGTCTAAAACACTTAAAAGAGAATCTAACGCATCCCAAAATGCATCCCAATTATTTTCATTTCACTTAGATGTTTTTTATTATATTTAAACGACACG
This sequence comes from Sambucus nigra, assembly GCA_949130495.1. Classification (NCBI taxonomy): domain Eukaryota; kingdom Viridiplantae; phylum Streptophyta; class Magnoliopsida; order Dipsacales; family Adoxaceae; genus Sambucus; species Sambucus nigra. Next base: position 211,136,829 of record OX422214.1, on the reverse strand, counting down.
TGCCCATAAATTTATTAACATGTGATTTAATTTTCACTGGTGAACTCATTATGCCAAATTGAGTCTTGTATTTAGTATAATCATGAATAGATATTTATTTTCAATTTAAATTTTTTTACCCATTTAATTTAAATCTATTCAATTTAATTTATTCAAAAAAATAAATTCGAAATTATTAAATTTATTTATGCCGAAATATTTTATTCTAAAAATACGGGGTATTACAATTTATGAGGGCTAATCTTCCATTCAAGGGATGGACTAAACCCCTCATGAGTTCAATTTAGTTAGTTTGCTTGTTAGCACAATTTTATTTATCTCATTTTCTCTAGTTTGCTTTTACTTCTTAGTTAGTACTTTAAAAATCAATATAGTTATTTAATTGATAATTCCTTGAAAATCATAAAAAATAATATAATATGAAAATGATTATACATTTCCATTCACATATTTTGTTCTTCACACATGAAAGTTGGTCTATCATCCTTATTTACCATCATACAAGTTCATATTATGTTTGTAGTTTGAAATATTTTTATTGTAAATGATTTTCAACAATGACACACACATAAAAAAGTTTTTCTTCTTCCAATGGTGCCGTTGTCGGGGAGAAGAAATTTTGGAAAATATTTTCTATCAAATGGCGCCATTGCCGCTTTTTGGAGTTTGACGCACTGGAGAAGAAATTTTGGATTGTAATTCATTTGTTCTTTCTTTTTTGCTTTTGGTACCATTTTTCATTTTATTAGAAGTATTGTAGTAGGATATTACCATTTGGGTTTTATTGTAGTGCTAGGAGACATCATATTTTTTTCATTTAAATTTATAATAATTCATAAAAAGAAGAAAGAGTGATAGGGAAAATGGACAAGGTAGAGAGAGGTAATCCAAAGGCGAGGAAAAGAATCCTCTCTACTTTGGGTAAATATGACTCTCGGGCCGACTGAGATAGGCGATCTCCCCCTGCTCAAATCGGTATTCACCCCACGTGTGTAAAAGTCAGGGGAGGTACATTCTTCATCACTCGCAACTCTCCTACAAACGAGTTCATTTTTTGTGTGATTATTTTCTCATATGTGTGCCTCATTATCCCATTGCACTTATTTTGAATGGTTTAATGACTGAATGAACCTAGGATCTCGACCCGATCATTGAAACGACAAGGGATTTCATCAATCGACTCACTCACTTATCCATTGTGTGTTACCCTAGATATCATTACATTTAAAATCAATCAATTGGCTAGCTAAGTAGGAACACAATTTTGTAAAGGCAATCACAAAGCTAAATTCCATGATTTTTGTCGCCCACAGACTAAACCCAAATTCGGCTACCCGTTCACTAATTTTGAAGATAAAAATTGGCTACGTACTATTTAGGATTTATTCTTGACTTTTGTGTGTCTAATTAAATCTTCCAGTACTCGATTTTAGTGAGTTCGTCAAATTCAAGAGTACAAATATTTTTCTCCCATCTTTTCTTCCAAAAAATAAAATAAATATTTTCTTCCTTTCTTATTCTAAAAATCCAAAAATATTTTCTTTTGCTCATTTTCAAAAAAAATGAAAAAATATTTTCTTTCCTTTTGAGAAATATTTAAAACCCCAAAAAATATTTCTCTCATCATGGCCGACGAAAGTCCTTTGCGGAAATACTTTGCCCATTATCCATCATCTCAAAGCATGTTTGAATTTGATCCCGAGCCCAACCTCCATACTATACTTAGTGACTTTGACTCTCTTATGCACACCTTTGATACTCTTTCATCGTCCACATATGCATCTCACATTTCTTCGCCTTGGATAATGAAAATCGATGCGTCCAATGCTTTGTCGTGCACCTCTTTCTTTCAAGCCAATAATATGTTCTATGAGCCCGTACCCTCCTTATCCATCTGATACTACCACGGAACATGTGTATCCATATGACACTATTTTGGAACCAACTTCGGCTTGTTATCATGATATAACCAATCCCGAGTCGTGTGAGTACCCAAGTTATTCATGGAGGCTTAATCACCCTCCTACGCAATATGAATTTCCAACCCTATGTTGTGGATCCTCATGGGTTTCGACAGTCATCATGGCAATCAAGTGCACCCCATCCCGATGAGTTTTATCACTACGCTATTCATGATTATCGACCTTTTGTCTCTCACAGAGGTACTTCTCCTGTGTACGAATAACTTGGCCCCGCTCCCCACACTTCGTATGATTATTCTTCACATCCTAGTGTCAATAGTGAGTTGTGTCCACCTCAACCACCGCTGCCACCTGCCATCACTTCATCACAATCATCCACATCCACTCTCGAAAGCCTTTTGCAAAAGTTCATCCTTGAACAAGATCAAGCGACTCAATATCAAAATGAAGACCTTCACCGGCTTGAACAAAGATTAAATGAAATTAAGTGTGCGAGAGAGTCGGATTTCCCTCCAAGTTAACCCATTGTTGCACCCACATGCAGTGATGATGAGTTGTCTTGTGACACGGATTTTGAGTGTGACCAACCCTACCACCCTGGGAATCTCGAAGTTAAAACCCTTCCATGGTATAGACCTCAAGTTAACAATTCTGTTGACTTATCCAAAGATAGTGAGACTAATAAAACCCTACTTGACCTAGAGAACCCATCATGGAGGTTCACATTTCCCTTCCTAATAAATCCAAAAATATGCCCGACTCTACACTTATTGAACTAATAGAATGTGTCCCCAAGGCACCACTTCATTATAGGTTAGCTCTGACTATGAGTGCTCAGCATTTTCTCAAGATTGCATCAGAGATGATTCTCACCTCTCTTGATATGGATGATGTCCCACTATGCATGGATCCCTTTGAGCCTAATATTTCTAGTGATTACTCTATCTCCAATTTTGGTGCCTCGTTTGACTTACCCACAGCATTAATCGGTGATATTCTTATAAAGAAGTTGACCACTCCATCTTTATATACCACGCTCCCTTATGGGTATTCCTTTACTCCTCCCGACGAGTGTGTGCCCCTTACACTTGAGTTGGTTCACCTTCCTTCACCTTTTATCCCAACCGATCCACCCTTTAATCCAATACCCACCTACTTTGTCGACCCCAGGACCCATATTCAAAACTCCCAAACCCCTTTGAACATTCCCTGACCCGACTGAACCAAGAAAACCCGAAACCATCTTTTTATACTAGTATCTTAACCCACTACCATCGTCGTCCAAACCTTCAGCATGACCGCTCCATATCCGGTGACCCATCATCTATAACCCAGCAGATCCTACTTGGCCATTGTTCCATACCCAAACTAACCTGACCTGCTTCCATGGCACTCCAAACTTGAAATCCTATTCAGAGACAATCGAACTCAAAGCCATATTTCCAACCTCCGACCGGATCTGATATCTCATACCTCTACCCATAACCCTTTAACTCGACACCTGCCTTGATCCAAATTCAACCCAAAACACATTTCTTTCTTCAAGACCCGAGTTCCTTTTTAAAAATCAACAATACCCACTTGCCCAATCGTATTCCTGATTATGTCCTGCATATAAACCAAAGACAATAAAATAAAGAACTCACATGTTCAAAATGTCTAAGACCCTTTACCCATAATACCCTTATGACGCCTCTCCCACATGCACACTTTTCATTCCCCAAACTACATTCACCCTTATAATAAAAAATACCCTATTTAGTCCACATTAATTTGCCATTCCTATATTACCCCTAACTACATGCATCTTCTTATAAAAGCAATTGAAGGCCCATTTGAAGAGATATAAAAGAAAATTAAGGTTTTAGAGAGAAAGAAGAGAGATATTTTTAGTAGAAATATTTTTTAATGTTAAGTAGTTATTTATATTTTTTTAAGATTTAATTTGAGGGAAATAAACTGTAGTGAGATTCAAGTTGAGAGTAAGATTTTCATTTATATTTTTGTTGATCACTCAATTGGAGGGAAGTATGTTTCTCATTCAAAGATTGGCGTTCAATTGGATACAAACAGATTTGGTTTGATTGTTCTCCTCTACTCTTATATTTTAATGCCTTTGATTATTTGTTTATCATATTTTATATCATGTTAGGCTAAAAAACCATTTCACGGGGTGGGATGAACCCTTATTTAATTTTATTTTAATTAATTAGTTTGTTTATTTGAAATTCCCTTTGAATGCTAATTTTGATCCTTCACCTTTCAATTTACGCCTCGAGAGAGGGTAAATGATTTTCGAGAGAAAATTAAAATTTCAGATGTAATACCCATTTTAGAATCGAACTAGAGATTGGAGTTTCTCAAGTGTGGTATTATTCCTTGAATTTTTAGTCTATATTTTATTTTCTATGATTTATATGAATTTTGATGAATCGATCTAGGCGGGTAATTTATTAAAAGGAGTATAAATCTATTTTCTAGAGTTGTGGGGGTTTGGATTTAATTTATAAAGTTAGTGTTAAAAATGCATTTGTGATGAGATTTGACTTTTAATTTCAATACTAACTTAGGAGATTTCAAATTAGTGAATTAATTATTTAGAACAACTAGAATATGTGGTGTAGTCTCATTCCTTGATTGTTCTAGCACTTAATTACTTCACTTTATTTCTACTTTTAGTGTTTGATTTTATTCATCATTTTTAGTCACTTAATTTAGTTATTTCACCACCCCTTGAAAATTATTTCAATATAAAAAATCCATCTAAAAAATAGGAAACAAAGAAAAAGTAAAAAAAAAAATCTACAAAGAAAATAACTAGAAAAATGAATTACGTGACTTTTCTTGTGTTTCACTCCTTAAAGTTGGATTGACATCCATACTTAGCGCTATGCAAGTTTATATTATGTTTGTAGGTTTTCAAGGATTTTGATTGGAGAGGTTATTCTACAACGACACAAAAAAGCCTAGTCATCAACACCCTTTTCCAAGTTGTCGAACATGACAAGCTATCTTTGCCCAGTCTCCTCCACCAAAATCTTATCAACCACCCATTTCCATAACCACTTCAAATAATCTCCAAATATAAACCAACCTCTCCAACAGATTATAATGGATGGTTAGACGGTCGGCAACACTGCATAAAGACCCCAATACTATCCTTAAGGACTGTGTTAAATCCTCCCCTAAAAATAAGTAAGTTATGCGGGGAGGAGAAATCTTCTCCCATCTTACTTGGTGTAGAAGCTGCCAGGGAAAATAGAAGGAGGTCAGGTGAAGGTCGACCAATATTATATATTGATGGTCCCTGAACTACAAAATAGGCTGCAAGTTCCCCCACCATGGCACATACCAGCAAAGGCATTGGGCCTCGTGCTCCACAAGCCAGTTAATCCAGTTCTCCGTCAATTGGTCAAAACTGAAAAAATGCCTACAAAAAATTAGGAACGACTGATAGATGGTACTCAAGAGGGGCCTCAAGGCATAGATTCTCATAAATCCACATGAACAACATGATAGGGATCCCCTGTAAAAAGCTAGCCCGACCTTCTTTCGAGGAATCTAGGTCATTTCGAGTATCCGCTAATACCACCACAGCAAGACTATAGTGGTAGGAAAACCATAATGCTATTGTGTCCACCTGAGGTCAAGTCTTCAGATTGCCCATCACAAAAAAAAAATCCTGGCAGTTAAACCTAGGGATACAGCGTCGACAAAGCCATTGTCAGTAAAATCCCTTTGACATACCAAATTCATGACTGTCACGAGGATGATGTTTCCTCTGTAGACCAGCAACCGAGCAGCTAAAGGGAAGATATGAAGTGACTTCTCCAAAGACACTCGGGGAGAACGGGATCAATTCAGAGCTAACACCTAAGTCGAATAGAAAAGCATTGTCTTCAAGGTACCATAATTTTACCATTGCTTTCGAGAGGTTCCAGTCTATGGGACAATTACTCCATAAAGAGACGTGGAGCAAAGCAAAGGCTTCATAGTTGACATTATAGAGGCACATGACCTCTAAACATTCAAGGAAAGAATAAAAGGCTTCGTACATTGGAAGAGCCATTTGCAGAAAAGAAGAAAAAAGTCACAAAGAAGATAAAGAAGAATGTGTGATGAAAACACTTCTAAAGTCCCCCTTTTATACTAAAAAAATCCCCAAAAAAATAAATCATTCAAAATGCTCTGGATTCCCTACTCCAAAAGTACCAGAAGTAAGCAAAAAGTGCAATCAAATTTATGGAAGTGGTTTGGACATGACCCTTATGCCGATAAGCAGGCTAAGGGGTATGCCGATGGGCAACCCCCCTTTTTGGAAAATTCCTTATTTCCTCTTATATATATATATCATTTCCAAAATAAACATTTACTTTGAAAAAATTAATTTTCGAGTTATCCATCGAAAAATTCCTTATTTTTTCCTTTGTACATAATTTCTTAAATAAAACATTTTTCTTTTACTTGTGCAAACTCAATCTTCGAGTCCCTTTTTCATTTTATCTTTTTTCTTTGTGAAATACATACATATATACATTTATTTATATATATATATATATATATATATATATATATATATATATATATATATATATATATATATATAAACCGTAATTGTAAATTAAATTGCGTATAAAGTAAGTCATTAAACCAAGATAAAACAAAATATGCATTTCTCATACATAATTTGTTTGGAATCATTATAATATTTTGCTGGTATAATTAAGAAAAGAAGATAAAAGTTATCGGGACACAGCCCAGATTCCTCCAAAATCTCTGTCAAAACCCCCCATCTTCAACCACCTCGGCGGACGCACTTTTCCAGGTGACGAGCAGTGGACCCCCACTCCTATAACTAGAGCTCTCATTAAACATGGTTGGTGGCACCAAGCAGGCACTGGCTGACTTCCTCATATAGGCCAAAACCGACACCATCCAATCCTTGAGAACCCTCAGCCAGGTAGTCGACACACGGACAGTCTACAAAGAAAAATGAACAAAAGCACCAAAATCAAAGAAAGTCAGTAGGGAGGAAAATAAAATAGGATATGGAAAGGTGAAATAAATAATTATACCTCACTCCAGAGAGCCTCCTCGGAAAGACTCGCCAATCCTTCCATCGTCGCATGAGGGTAATGAGGCACCGATACCACGTCTCCACTACTCTGCCGAATGTGATAAGAGGGAATGGATATACGAAGAACTGGAACCACCCCCACTACCGCTGTCGCGCCTCCTTTAAAACTATGGGTCGATGTCGTTGGCATGTTGGTACTTATCCCTGATCCCGTCGTAAGTGGAGGCATATTCTCCATATAATGTACGTAAGACGACATCAACCAGCTGGACGCAAAGTCCAGATAGTCGTAGACCATCGTCACATCCATGTAATGCATATAGGTCTCACCCTCTATCGTCGTTGCCCTGGATATATCAGTCATCTCCCTTACCGCCTCATGTACTTAAGGGGAGCTAATGGTGGGATCTTCACCTCTCCCTCCATGATCTATCGCACCACACTCTCTCTAAAGTACCAGGCCAACAACCTCTTCATCTGCGCTTGCATACCCATAACCCTTGCATCCCTCGAAGATAGACCCGAGAGGTAGAAGTTCACATATTTTCACAGCAAAGATTCCATAATTTTCCCAGAAGAAAAAGTTCTAAGAACTCAGAAAGAGACAACGATCCCTGGTTGCTCGTCAGGATGTTTAGCGTAATTAGTTCGAATGCCTGTTCGACTTCCTCCACCTATACATACTGCAGAAGTCTCCTAACTCGCTCTCCCTAGCATGATTATTCCTATATCCCCCAACGCAGCCCGCACTGCCACCTCTGTGACCCACAAAGTTCGATCCATCACAATCTGATGTCCTGCACACTCTAACCCTGGAATCTGTTGGACATCCAAGGGAGTAACCGTAATATCCCCAATTCCTAAGTGAAATGTATGGGTCATGCCCCACCACCTCTCGCCCAACGCACATACCACCACCGTAGAGCGCGATTTCTCAACCAATGCCCCCACAAACATACCAAACTCGTTAGACCCTACCATCCACCGTATCGCCTGAAGAAGATGGTCATAAACCTCCTTGATCTTGATTTTCCCCCGTGACTGAATTTTAAAGAGGCATTGTCAACCTGATCAGAAATCAAGAAATAACCCTTAATTATCCCAAAGATAGAAAGGGAAAAAAAGAAAAAGAAAAGAAAAGGGTGGAAAACTAAAGGACAAACACTTACATATCCATTAGGGTTCTTCATCCTAGCAGAATGTTTATGTGCAGGTCCCGTAGCAGCACCCTGTCATCAGTCACCAGATCAAAGTTATCATACTCATTCTCGTTGACTAGTGTCAGCGGCACCGCAGCCTATCATTCCAGTCCCTACCAATCATCAAAAGTCATTGGGTCATTGTTGTTTCCAGAAGTACCTTGCCATTACGATCTTACAAAGGAAATAAACTCAAAAACGACTTGGAGAGAAAGATAAATCAAGAGATTCTATCACTTGAAGTGTAATAAAATAAAGAGATATGCACCCTTTTTATAGGAGGCTAAGGGGCATGCCGATCGGCAGTCCCCTGGTCCTGCCTATTGATAATGACCTTTCTCCTTCCCCGAGAAACCCATAAGTTTGTACCCTATGCCGACAGGCACTCCCTAGACTGCCTATCGGCAGTCCCCTCAAAATTTCATTACAAAAATTCCTAAAAAATCTAAAAATTGCCCAAAAAAATCACAAAAATTCCCAAAAAAAACCCTCTAAGTCGAGAGTGTCATTAATCCGAGAAAAACCCATCGTGGAGCATTGAACCAATTAGAAGCCCTCATTAATCCTAGGAAATATCATCAATACTCACTCTTATCACTATTATACTCCCCAACGAAACTAAAAATCCAAAGTGCACCTGCACCCATGACGATCTAAACTTTCCCCAATGGAGCCACAATTTGAAAAACTACCCATAAATAACACCTTTAGGCCTATAAAATCGATATCGACCCACTGAATTGGTCATCTCAACTCTTTAGGTTTGTAAAATCAACTTTGACCAGCTAAATCGATTATCTCAATCCTTAGGTCCACATAATCGACCTCGACCCTATGAACAGATCATTTCAGTCTGAATCTTTGAATCTATCACTTTAATCTTTAGGTTCACAAATTCAACCTCGACCCTATTGTAATGACATAAATTTCCAATTGAGTCCTTTGTAGTTTTGGATCAATTCCGGATAAAAACGTTTGAGTCATAGGAAAGAGTATATTGATCATCCTACAAGCCTATGACGTGTTTGTTGAAAACGTAGTGGCCAAGTGTATAAAGCTTCATCAAAATGCCGAGTTTAAGTGCCTCATTTCTTCGTCCTCAAAAGTGGTTCCATACTCCCAAGATATGAATGAATTACATATATTTAGGATCTTGGAACATTTTATATTGAGTGTAGGTTTAATTAAAACTGTTGTTTAATTTCAGAAAGATTTTTATTAAAACTTTAAAAATAAGTTTATAAAGTTTCTGGGCTAAAATTGAAAATTTTCAACTTTCTGGAAGTTCGTTCGATATGTCGTTCGAACGAGTTTTTCGTTCGAACCAAATGTCGTTCGAACGAGTTTGCCAACGAGTTCCCATATTGTCCACTGGAACTTCGTTTGAAATGTCGTTCGAACGAGATGGCTGTTCCAACGAGATTTCTAACGAGTTCACACTGGAACTTCGTTAGAAGCCTCGTTCGAACGAGATTTCGTTCGAATGAAAATATCGTTCGAACGAGTTTTGGCGGGAACAGTGAAAAGGCAGTTTTAAGCAGTTTTGACCCATCTTCCCACTTATTTTTCCCACTAATTTTTGGCAGATTTCTTTGGTGCGAAAATGGACTTTTTTAACTTAACATTTCATTCTATTCTAACTTCTAGAGTGAGTTTTTGCGAGCAAATTCTTCCACAAAAAGTTCATGATTTTGAGTGTTCATCTTTCAAAGAAAAATTCATTTGACACTCTAGTTTACACCCAATTGTTTATTTAATCCAAGTTCCAAATATATATACTTTGCTTGGAGTTTTGGCACAGGTTTTTCATCTCTACCGTTTGAAGAGACGTTTGGGTTTGCTTCTAAATCCCACAAAGAAGAACATGTTTGCGTTGATTTACCCACTTGGAGAAAGGCTCCTTGTTCAAGTGACGGTGACCATATAAAGTCCGATCGATGGATTCCGAGACCGCGGTGGAGCTCCGTGGTTATTCGCTAGGCAGAGGTTGATACAAGAAGACGCGTCGGGCCTTGAGAGGGATCGAGTCGAGTGTTGTAAGTCATCTTTCTTGTATTTGTAAATTTCGTACTTAGTGGATTTGAGGCTAGGGTCGTCCGAGGTTTTTTCCCGTTGTGGGTTTTTCCTCGTACATCGCAGCGTAGTGGTTTCAATGTTTATTTTATCTTGCTATACTCATCTATAACTCACGCTTAGTGTAATATCCCGTATTTTTATGGTTTTTAAATTTAGGGATTTATTAAATTTAATTGAGATAAATTAATTTAATTTTAATCCGGAATGTTGTTTAATGTTGTTTTAAATATTTACTAGCGTGACGAGAGTTAGTAATTATTAAAAATTTGTTGAATGTTACTGGATGAGTATAGTAATATATGAGATTTATTCTATACAAAATTTCACGTGTGAATAAAATGGCAATTATGGAAATTAAGTCGGGACGCGCCCGTGTCTTGTCGGAACTAAATGTTGATTAATAAAAGTGAATAAATTATAAGTTTCTCGTATGGTCATTTTGAGTGCGCCAAAGTGTCCGGAAGGGTCGAGATAGTCAAAATAATGTACCCGGGGGTTTAGTTTGGGTCTCGGGGCGTTTTTAGGCCTAATTAGTACCCCGGGAGGACGTTTTGGACATTTCGTAATTATGGGTAATTAAACCCACGAATTTGCCAGGGTTATATCAGATGATAAGTGTTGTCTTCTAGGGTTAACATAACCAAAAACTAATGACGACCATGGGAGAGGAAGAGGAGAATCTTTCCAAGCAATCCAAGGCCAAGAATTCATCCAGTTACACCGCCACCACCACCAAAACGTAAATCGCGCGACGGGGAACGCTATCATACCATTGTATCCGCAAAATCAGAACTTTGAATTTCAGGCAAGTATCTATCTTGCTTTAATCTAGTTAATGCATCCTTTTATAATTAGTCAAGGGTTGATTAGAATTAGTGTTCTTGAAAGAAACCATTAATTGGAGACAAAAATTACATGTTGTAGAGGTAAAGATTATATTCTGGAAATCCATTTCACATATAGAGGTTAAACCACGAATTCCCATGGTGTTAGTGATAGAAAATCTGGAAAAGAAATGGAAGAAACTAAGTTAAATAAAATATTAGGGTTCTTGAGATTTATGAAGATTGTACCATTTTAATTCGTTATAGTTAATGAAAACTCGCATGTTTTACGTAAGATATCGTTTACATAGGTATACAACACTTGTAGTATAAGTTGTTGGGAGTTTGGGACTGATATATGATGAGTTGGATGAGTTTGGGGTAATAATTCCGTAGCTGGGTTTTCTGCAGTTTCTCCATAACTGCTTGATCAATCGATCGAGCCCAAAGCATCGATCGATCGATCGATCGACCCCATTCCCTCGATCGATCGACCCCTCCTGAAAAACTGTATTTTTGCTCGTTTTAGCTTAATCCGATTTTATGCGTAGTAAACCTTGATTAGGGTTGCTAGAACATAATGAAACATAAAAAAAAGGACCAGTAGGGTCAAGATAAACCCCGTTAAGTGGGACTTTAATGTGAAAGGAAATAAGGGGTAAACGGGGAAATATTCATACTTAAGAAATCATACGTGCGTTGATTTAATAATAGAAATGTCTAAGAAGATTGGATTAGAAGGCAAGTGAGGGCCTACTGAAATTGTACTTAGATAAAGAGAATACATAGAGTGACGAGAAGTGAGTTTAGAATAACTTAATTACGAGTATAAAATGAATGAGTCCATTATACGAGAGAATTGAGTAAAATGTGTAATAACGGATAATGATAATTATAGGTCGTGAGAGTACCTAATTTAATAATGTGGATGTGAATACATATATATATATATATATATATATATATGACGGTGTGATTTTTCATACATTATTTCTGTGTAAAAATCGTACCCGGGCTACTTACTATCACGGGGGGGTTTCGCGCCGGGACAGTCTTATCTCGATGTGACCTTTATGGGGGATATTGACTTGTACCCTAGAATATAGAATTCCCTGGTACAGGCTATCTGATTGATAGTCAGACGGGCCTAAGGGATGTTTGGGTATGTGCTGATCTCTTAGGACCGGGAACTATGCTTCGCCTCTATTTGTATGTGTTTGTGTTGATGCAGTTCGAGAGTGATTCCGAACTAGCATTTCCCTAAATATGTGTGATATAGGGACTTGATAGCACACCATAGTTTTTATGTGGGGTGCCGTTAGTATATATATAATTTATAAGTGATTGGTATATATATACTTATATATGGAAGCCTAGCACCATATATTTTATGTGTGGTGTTGTTTGTATATATATTATAGGAGTAATTAATATATATATGCGTGTATCTATATGAGAAATTTCTAATGAGTGAAAAATTAGTTAAGTAATGTATAAATTCTTCAGCTTCACTATAAGTATTCGAAAACATTATAACGATAAGGAATTATTCTAAATAACGTAAGAAATCTTGAAGAGATAGATTTTTCTAAAGTGAATATCATAACCTTAATTTCACGTGTTAAGATTTTTGGAGAATAAGTTAGAGAGATATATGGGATTCATTAGTACGGTAGACGTGCACACTAAATGAGAGGTGAGAATTCTCAAGAGAGTGTCACATATTAATATGACTGTTGCATTAGCCGGTAAGCATTTTAAATACTTGCTAAACTATTTTTAAAACTGATTTACATTGGGGCTCTGACCCATTTGCTGTTATCTATTCTCTCTTATGTATATATATATATATACATATATATATATATATATATATATATGTATTACAGGTGCCCAGCCACAGGGGCGTCATGCTTAGGATCCTTGGATCGAACGCGCTGTAGCTTTTGTGGGATTTGCAGGCTATTGCTTAGACGACCTCATTGTTGACTCTACTTCTAGTTCATTTTTATCCAGTGGGGCATGTGTCGCCTATTCCATTATTTAGTTGGTTTTGTCAGAGACTGTAATTCTTTTACTTTCAGTATCTTTACTTTGGGATTTATTACTGTCAGGATGTTTCCCTTTTAGTGTTTTAATGTTGGGATTTATTATTGATGGTTAAACTCTTGAATGTTCATTTATATTCTTATATTTAATGTGTGACTCTTAAAATGTTAATGGTTAATGATTTTATAATTGGATTTAATAAATTGGAAATAAGGTTTTAAATGATTTTGACACTTAGCTTAACTAATTAGGGTGTTTAAATTTGAAAATTTTAATTTGCGACAGTGATGCTAAGAATGAACCAACAGTTCACCTTGATTTTAATTTAATAAAGGAGTGATCGCCCGGTATTTAATTAGGCGGGGTGTCACAGGTGGTATCAGAGCATCAGGTTCTAGTGTCCTTTAGGATCTGTACGGCTTATTATGCTTTTAGCATTGCTTTGTTTGATATAGAGCCCTATGTTTAGGATTGTCGATTTGTCTGTTGAGATTTCGTTCTCCTGCTTTAACGTGTATACATTAGTAAATTCTAACTTCGTTCGAATATGTGCGTGTGCCGAGCGATGACGGATGTCAGAAGAGGACCGTTAAGTGGACATCAAGAGGCAGGGCTCAGTTGAGGTTGTAAGATATATTCGAGGATGATGACCGTAGTCGAGGTCACCACCATTATGGCATGAGAAGCCAAGACCAGAAAGGTGACTAAGGCGCAGCCATGATTTCCAAATGCTGCTATAGTCGAATGAGGTGCGAGAGTAAACTCACCCAACGTGTTATGAAACGTATAGAGAACTGTTAGTGGGAATTCTAGAAATGCGAGAATTGTGTGTTTACCAAAGGAGGTAAAGTATCCAAAGGTTCAGATATAGGACGGAGTGTGGCTAACTGAAAGTGAAAAATTTAGAGAAAATTTTCTTGGCTGTCGGAATGAAGTTATAATGATGGGAGTCAACCACCAATTTTAGAAGTGGAATTCTATGTCTATAGGAGAACCTTAGGTACAGTGTTGACCGTATGTTCCTTCATCAGATATTCAGGATTTGAAGTGAACGTTGTCCTGAACTCATCACAGGAGGACGTGACAGAGGTCCATTTGTGAATATGAATAGCGAATTTTATAACGGAAGATGTATATACAAGCGGAGGAAACGACTACAAGTGGGAGATCGACTTGTAAGAATAGTTGATAACACCCAAAGAGGAAATTCTGATGGACGGTCGATTCAGAGGTTCACAACGTCGTATTTTGTCAATAAAGATGATAATGCTCCTTTGTGTGGGAAGCTAAAAGAATCGAAGAATTTAGTCGAGAATAAGATTGAATACAACGGTGGTGGTGTAATACCACAAGGGGGTGTGGATACACATCAGTGGGACCCATTTAAATGGTTCGGATAGTTGAATTCTTACCAAGTGATGGTAAATTCAGTAAGGACTATTATAGACAGTGACATGTTCCTTAAGGCCTAAAAGGCTAAGGGAATAACCAGGATAGCCAAAAGGAATCGAGTATATAAAAGTCCTAGAGGAGGACAACCCTAACATGGTCAGTAGGATAGGTGATAAGTGGATTATGTGTTGATATATTTTGTAGGGAGTGAAATCGCACGCGTTAATATTTTCCGAAGTGAGTAAAGGGAACAAGAATACGGTGCCTAGTAAAAGACAATGATAGTTTTGTTTGGTTTGAGTAGACGTGTTACGTCCGAAAACCATTTGTGCAGTCAAGACAATTGGCATGGTGGAAGTATAAGTTGTATCCTCAGAGGATGGACGTGTTTTGTGACACGAGCGAGTCACTATATTTTGTTCATTGCTAGATTAGCATGTGGGAGGAGTTTAATGCGTATAATTAAAAATGTTATTATTATGTGAATATTTTTCCCTAGTGTAGCGGGATTTTTCTTTAGTGCTATCCTCGGAGGATGAATGAGTATATTAAAAGTGTTATGTACTTTATTGAGGTTACTCGTTGTAGTGATACGATATGCGAGTATGATATTATCTTTGTTACAACGTTATAGAAATGGTTAGTACGATAGTGGGCAATTATTGCAAGGCTATCGGAGTGGTTGCATTAGTGCTGCATGTTTTTGTTCTGGCGAGGCCTCACCTGCAAGAAGGTCAGGCTCGCACTTATATTATCTATCCTAGAGACTTCGGAGGGGATACTGGGCTCGAGATATTCGATGCTAATGTACGTATGGACTTTATCATTATGATTTAGTATGTATCAGGGCTTACCGTTGAGCGAAAAGATTTAATTCAGTATTATATTGAGCACTCAGGACTTGGTGATAGGAAGAGTGCATTGTTATATCTATCCTCTAGAAATGTGGGAGTTAAGAGTGATACCCCTATTATTAGGGAAAGGGATTTCGAGAATTCTGATTGTATCTATTCGAGGTTTAGGGAATGCAGTTACCACCAACCAATACTGAACGATAGTACAATTGGCAAAATGTTCTTTGTTAAGTGTAATTATGGGAGGAAATGTAACTTTTCTGTCAAGAGACGGAATAAAGGGGTACATGCAATGGACGGAGGACCTAACGGATTTTGATAACCGGTAATGCTAGGTAGTAGTATATCGAGGGGGGTTCCTTATTTGGATTTCACTTTGCGAGACATCCCACGCATGAAACTTAGTGTTAGATTGGAATTAGGGAGATGTTGGTCATTAATCCATGAGTTCAGTACCCCAATCGAAATGGGATCAAGTAATGATATCTGTAAGTTGGAAGTCGGATTTTAATTTAAGGTCAGTGGAGCCGGTTGTGTGGTAAGAAATCATTGAAAGTTTTGTTTTATCACCACGAGTTAAGGGGTGGAATGAGGATAAGGAGGATTTAAAATTTCAATTTCTAGGGTGATTGAGAGTACCCAAGTGTTGTAACCGCGTTCAGAATACAAGGTAAATAAAGAGTTGGGATGATTCTTAGCATGGATTATCTGGAAAGAATTTTATTGCACAAAAGAGATGACTTGTACTTATTTTGATGAATAGAGCGTTGGTGATTTATTTTGGTTGTTGTACCTATTTGGGAAAACTGTTGTATTTATCTAAAGAAGTTTGAGATTTGTTGTTCCTCTTTTGTTATCATGGAATTTAAATGCCCTATTCCTTATATTTTGTTGGATTTAGTTAGTCCTACAGATGAGTAGCACGCCGTTCGCTCTCCCAGGGCGGTCGGAGTGTTACAAAATGTGGGCATCTTGGTTAACAGATGTTAAATTCGTTCGAGTTGAAGGGACGTGGTAATAGACGTGTGAAATATATGTTTGTGGGACTAGCATAACGAAGTGGAAGTAGTAGAGTGGATTAAACGTCACATGAGGGGCTATAATCCATACATAAGTGTGCAATTGAAATAGCACACCCAAATTTTAATTGGAAGGCTGTGGGAAGCCATTTAAGAAGGGGTATTCCTTGAATAGAGCAGAATTAAATTATTATGAAGAACACTCGGAGCAGAGTTATTATTAGTCAAGTGTGAGAGCGACTTGCGCACACAAAGAGTGATGATGTTAGTATGGTATAAAAGATCCAGAAGTGCGCATCGTGGAGACAAGAGCACGGGTCGGAACTTTCGAAATACACCAAGGAAGGAAGGGGAGTATTACGTGTCACATAATGTGAGACATTTCAAGGAAAGATCGATGTTTAGCGGGACGTAGTGAGTAGTCTCTACATGCACCGCCCATAGGTAGGGTTCGGTTGGAAGAGGAGAATCAACCAGAGAATTTTTGTGTTTATCGACAATTCCTGAAATTGGAAGAGGTCGGTAAAGTCGGTAAAGTTCTTGGATGGGTTACCATGCTCAAAACAAGATCAAGGGTTCATCCGGACATGTGATTTAAGTCGCCCAAGAAGGAAGTGATTGATATTCCTTTGGGGGTGATTTACAATATTAACTAATGTGCCCCAGACTTCCTTTGAAAGGAAGGATCGGGCCAGTACATGTCCGGCACAGTAATAATTTCTGAATTGGGATGAGATTGGTGAATCCCACCTTTGATATGGGATTTCAGGAACCAGCGGAGATAATGTTTCATTTAGAATAGGATGTATCACCCTTAGCCAGGGAATAGGCGCACGGTGATTAAAGATTAGTGGAGCCACGTGAAGGAAATTTTGGAATCTTGGTCCAATGATTTCAGGAGTGCTCTGTAGAAGCACTCGTACCTGTTTGTCGCGTACGAGTTGCTTGTTAAGGTTTTGGTGTGGAAGTAACTCGAATATTCTCCTTCCGTATGTTTAGAGGTGCGTGGATAATCAGAATTTGGATCGGTCGAGAATAATCCGATAACTATGGTGGAATTCCACGACTGTTTTAGACGAACAAGAGTGGTCAAATGTTCGTATAGTTTTTCTCAGAATGGGAGTTTTGTATATAAATAAATTCGAGTAGTTGTCATGTAGTGAGGTGCGACCTCCAAATGATAGTGAGATAATGGAAATTTATAATGTATTGACGTGACCTATGCGAATGTTGTCGGTTAGGAGCACCATGTGAAGTGTCTCCAATGAGAATGTTAAACAAGCTTGCTGTGAAGCAGGGGCTATAGTGATTGAGCGCCTTACTATGTAAATAGTTTGCGTAATGAGAAGATATCCAGAATTTTTCTACCAGGTTGGCCTTATTTTCTGAATTTCGGGATGAAATTCCGTTATTAGGGGGGAAGTATGTCATGCCCCGTATTTTTATGGGTTTCAAATTTAGGGATATATTAAATTTAATTGAGATAAATTAATTTAATTTTAATCTGGAATGTTGTTTAATGTTGTTTTAAATATTTACTAGTGTGACGAGAGTTAGTAATTATTAAAAATTTGTTGAATGTTACTGGATGAGTATAGTAATATATGAGATTTATTTTTTAAAAATTGTCACGTGTGAATAAAATGACAATTATGGAAATTAAGTAGGGACGCTCCCATGTCGTGTCGGGACTAAATGTTGATTAATAAAAGTGAATAAATTATAAGTTGCTCGTATGGTCGTTTTGAGTGCGCCAAAGTGTCCGGAAGGGTTGATATAGTCAAAATAATGTACCCGGAGGTTTAGTTTGGGTCTCGGGGCATTTTTAGGATTAATTAGTACCCCGGGAGGACGTTTTGGACATTTCGTAATTATGGGTAATTAAACCCACGAATTTTCTAGGGTTATATCAGATGGTAAGTGTTGTATTCTAGGGTTAACATAACCAAAAACTAATGACGGCCATGGGAGAGGAAGAGGAGAAGCTTTTCAAGCAATCCAAGGCCAAGAATTCATCCGGTTGCACCGCCACCACCACCAAAACGTAAATCGCGCGACGGGGAACGCTATCATACCATTGTATCCGCGAAATCAGAACTTTGAATTTTAGGAAAGTATCTATCTTGCTTTATTCAAGTTAATGCATCCTTTTTATAATTAGTCTAGGGTTGATTAGAATTAGTGTTCTTGAAAGAAACCCTTAATTGGAGACAAAAATTACATGTTGTAGAGGTAAAGATTATCTTCTGGAAATCCATTTCACATGTAGAGGTTAAGCCACGAATTTCCATGGTGTTAGTGATAGAAAATCTGGAAAAGAGATGAAAGAAACTAAGTAAAAGAAAATATTAGGGTTCTTGAGATTTATGAAGATTGTACCCTTTTAATTCGTAATAGTTAATGAAAACTCGCATGGTTTACCTAAGATATCGTTTACATAGGTATACAACACTGGTAGTATAAGTTGTTGGGAGTTTGGGACTGATATATGATGATTTGGATGAGTTTGGGCTAAGAATTCCGTAGATGGGTTTTCTGCAGTTTCGCCATAACTGCTTGATCAATCGATCGAGCCCAGAGCATCGATCGATCGATGGATCGATCGATCGACCCCATTCCCTCGATCGATCGACCCCTCCTGGAAAACTGCATTTTTGATCGTGTTAGCTTAATCCG
This sequence comes from Sambucus nigra, assembly GCA_949130495.1. Lineage (NCBI taxonomy): Eukaryota > Viridiplantae > Streptophyta > Magnoliopsida > Dipsacales > Adoxaceae > Sambucus > Sambucus nigra. The sequence goes on along the minus strand of OX422214.1, from coordinate 211,117,741 downwards.
ATTGTATGCGTAATAAACCTTGATTAGGGTTGCTAGAACATAATGAAACATAAAAAAAGGACCAGTAGGGTCAAGATAAACCCTGTTAAGTGGGACTTTAATGTGAAGGGAAATAAGGGGTAAACGGGGAAATATTCATACTTAAGAAATCATATGTGCGTTGATTTAATAATCGAAATGTCTAAGAAGATTGGATTAGAAGGCAAGTGAGGGACTACTGAAATTGTACTTAGATAAAGAGAATACATCGAGTGACGAAAAGTGAGTTTAGAATAACTTAATTATGAGTATAAAATGAACGAGTCCGTTATATGAGAGAATTGAGTAAATTGTGTAATAACGGATAATGATAATTATGGGTCGTGAGAGTACCTAATTTAATAATGTGGATGTGAATACATACATACATATATATATATATATATATATATATGACGGTGTGATTGTGCATATATTATTTCTGTGTAAAAATCGTACCCAGGCTACTTACTATCACGGGTGGTTTCCGCGCCAGGACAGTCTTGTCTCGACGTGACCTTTATGGGGGATATTGACTTGTACCCTAGAACATAGAATTCCCTGGTACAGACTATCTGATTGATAGTCAGACGGGCCTAAGAGACGTGTGGGTATGTGCTGACCTCTTAAGACCGGGAACTATGCTTCGCCTCCATTTGTATGTGTTTGTGTTAATGCAGTTCGAGAGTGATTCCAAACTAGCATTTCCCTAAATATGTGTGATATAGGGACTTGCTAGCAGAGTATACCAGCACCATAATTTTTATGTGGGGTGTCGTTAGTATATATATAATTTATAAGTGATTGGTATATATATACTTATATATGGAAACCTAGCACCATAGATTTTTTGTGGGGTGTTGTTTGTATATATATTATACGAGTAATTAATATATATATATATACGTGTATCTATATGAGAACTTTCTACTGAGTGAAAAAGTAGTTAAGTAATTTATAAATTCTTCAGCTTCACTATAAGTATTCGGAAACATTATAACGATACAGAATTATTCTAAATAACGTAAGAAATCTTGAAGAGATAGATTTTTCTAAAGGGAATATCATAACCTTAATTTCACGTGTTAAGATTTTTGGAGAATAAGTTAGAGAGATATATGGGATTCATTAGTACGGTAGACCTGCACACTAGATGAGAGGTGAGAATTCTCAAGAGAGTGTCGCATACTAATATGACTGTTGCATTAGCCGGTAAGCATTTTAAATACTTGCTAAACTATTTTTAAAATTGTTTTACATTCGGGCTTTGACCCGTTTGCTGTTATCTCTTCTCTCTCTTGTGTATATATATATATATATATATATATATATATGTATTACAGGTGCCCAGCCACATGGGCGTCATGCTTAGGATCCTTGGATGGAACGCGCTGTAGCTTTTGTGGGAGTTGTAGGCCATTGCTTAGACGACCTCATTGTTGACTCTACTTCTAGTTTAGTTTTATCCAGAGTTGGTTTTGTTAGAGACTGTAATTCTTTTACTTTTGGTATCTTTACTTGGCGATTTATTACTGTCAGGATGTTTCCCTTTTAGTGTTTTAATGTTGGGATTACATTAAGTATAAGAATATAAATGAACATTCAAGAGTTTAACCATCAATAAAATGTTAATGGTTAAAGGTTTTATAATTGGATTTAATAAAATGGAAATAAGGTTTTAAATGATTTTGACACTTAGCTTAACTAATTAGGGTGTTTAAATTTGAAAATTTTAATTTGCGAAAGTGATGCTAAAAATGAACCAACTGTTCACCTTGATTTTAATTTAATAAAGGAGTGATCGCCCGGTATTTAATTAGGCGGGGTGTCACACTTAGGTAATTCAAGATAAAATTTGGTTTTAATCACTACATGTTTAATTTGGTGCGAAATTAAATATTGGGTAATGTTTAGCTAATTTAATTCTAGTCATTTTATTTAATTTCATAAAATTAGTTTGGCCTAATTTGGAAAAATTGAGAAATATGACTTAGGCAAATTTTCTAGGACTTGGTTAAATTGGTTTAAGTGAAATTTAAATAAGTGTGTGTTTTTAATCATAATTCACTTGGTTTAATTTTAATTTGAAGTAAATTAAAATTTGATGTTTTTGTGAACCATCTTACGCTTCCGCATATCCATTTATAAAAGGAAATTACTTTTGAATTTTAAAATTGGGGGCCTATTGTTCCAACACCTATGAATTACTCATTTCAATCTTTAAGTTCACAAATTTGACCTCGACCCTCTGAATTAGTTATTTTAATCTTTAGGCTCGTAGAATTAACCTCAACCCACTAAATTGGTCATCTCAACTCTTTAAGTCCACATAATTAACCTTGACCCATTGAATTGGTTATCCTAATACTTAGGTCTTCAGAATAGACCTCGACCCTCTAAATTAGTCACTTTAGTATCTAGGTCAGTAGAATCTACCTCGACCTACTAAATTGATCATCTCAACTCTTTAGGTATGCAGAATCGACCTTGACCCGCTGAATTAGTCACCCCAATCTTTAGGTCCGTCGAATCGACCTTGACCATCATGAATAGGTCACTTTAATATTTAGGTCCTCAAAATCAACCTTGTCCCTCTAAATTAGTCACTTCAATATTTAGGTCCGCATAATCAACCTCAACCCTCTAAAACAGTAACTTTAATACCACCCGTTGAATTGGTCATCCCAATCCTTAGGTCCATAGTCACGACCTCGACCCTTAGAATCAGTCACTTCAATCGGACCTTATAAAATTATTATCCAAATCCTAAGTGCATAGAAGTGACCTCAACTCATTAAAATAGTTATTTCTATCTCTAGTTCCACATAATCGACCTCGAACCTCTGAATCAATCACCTACATCCCTTAGGTTTGACCTTAATCCTTTTCTCAATCATTGATGAGGTGTTTATCTTTTGATGAACATCCCTTGTTCCAAGCTTGCCCATCAAGGGTTTTTATAAACACCACATCCTAGTACACCTAGGGTACCTTCTTAGGTCCCCAACACTCCTCCTCCCTCCGTAAACCCTAGGACCTACTCCGAGTATTGATATAGATACCACCAGTCCCTCTCAGGTCCCGTTTAACTCTAATAAAATCTTTAACCTGAGTAAATCTCAATAAAAACTCATAGGGCTTTTAAACCCCTTTTCAATAATTCATACCCTGTGCGAATCGGCCTCACGATTTTCACGAACGATCCATTTTAATTCGAGAACTAATCTAGAGGCCTCAGGCGCTCCCAGGCCCCTTTTGACTATGTTTAACTTTCTAAATTGAGCTAAGATTAATGAAATATTTAAAGTCTTTAAATACCCTTTCCAGTAGTTCGTACCATGCACAAATCATCCTCATGGTTTGCACGAACGACTCTTTTTACTCCAAAAGGCCATCGAGTGCTCTCGAGCCTCATTTGACCTCGATCAACTATTTAAACCAAGAGAAGATAAATGAAATCTTGAGTGGCTCTGAATTACCATTACAACGATCCATACTGTGCATAAATTGGCCTCACGAATTGCACGAACAACCCTTTCTTCAAAAATCCCCTATCTAAAGACCATCGGGAGATTTCGAGCCTTGTTTAACTTCGGTCAACTCTTAAAACCGAGAGTGTCTCAATGGATTCTTAAAGGGATCTAAATACCCTTCCCAATGGTCCTAACCGTGCATGATTCTAACATAAAAAATTTATTTTATGCCTATTTTTTCAAAAAAGATCGTTCCAAACTTCCTATAGTCACCCTAAACCACCTGCCTATCGGCAAGGTGTACTTTCCTTGCCTAGCAAGGCAGGCATTATGGGATAGGCAGGTCAGGGACCATGTGAATCGGCACCCCCAATAATAAAATGACACTACTTAAGGAGATCGTAACCTCATTCCTAGGTGTCCCTTTTCAGCAATCAGAAACATTCTCTTGAAATCAGAGCGACGTCATTCCCAAAAAATCCTATTTTCCAATATTCGCTCCATTTCTATTACCTCACTTTCTTACCACCTTTGGTCAATTATGTCATCCTACTTTACCACCCTTATACCTACACAAAATCATCCTACATACCTTACAAATTCAGTAATCTTCTAGGAGGTTTCTTCCTACTCATTTCTAGTTTATTCATTTAGCATTATTTACTCACTTTATTTCCATTTTGATATCTTTTTAGTATCACTTTATTATCTCACATCAATTAATATCCAATTTTATTTTTTAGTATTCACATAACCTATTTTCATAAAACCAAACGATAAAAAAGAGGGTTTTACTTATAAATTCCGAAAGTAAGACTTCCTCACTTTTTCACACTTTTTCACTTGGGCACACTTTCTTTAAAAATATTCAAGTAGGAGTTTTACATTTGGGTTTTTGAGTTAAACCCCGCCCCTTTATATATCGAACTAAGTGGACTTTGATGACCTTTGGTCTACGTAGGCGTCCTGGGCCAATCTTACAATTTGAGTCCTCTAATTTCTATTTTATGCTTTTATACTATCTTGTATTTATTTTGTGTGTCATAAATTCTTATATATTCATGTCTCGTCCAACAGACACACTCATTTTTCTATAGAAACTCGTGATTCGATGAACACTCATACTATACGTTTATGCTATTTTTGGGTGCACCCCTTAGGATTATTATACTTCGTCTTTCCTCATACGTGAGTCGAATGATTTCCATCTCTTATTATTTACATTACACACATGTACACACACATCATGCTTTGGAGAAAAAAGAGAATAGAAACATAGGCCATGAGAGATCGAAAGGTCGGAATGGGTACCTAACACCTTCTCATTCCGTGACTTAGTCCATGAATCCTTGATTCACTTGATTTCGTATGTATCAGTTTGTCCAGAATACTAACACCTTCTCATTTCGTATGTATTATTATGTCCAAAATACTAGCACCTTCGCAATGAATCCTATTACTGAGATAAAAATGTTCAAATACATTTGGAGGATATCGTTTGTAGATATGACCATCCCTATACCTTAATATCAGATAATGACAAGCAATTTAACAACAAGTCCATAGAGGCATATTATGATAGAGTCGACATAAAATAGTTTTATTCGACCCCAGGCCAATAGCCAGATCGAGGTCACGAACAGTACGATACTTGATGGGATCATGAAAAAGCTGGAGGATGCAAAGGATTTGTGGACAAAATAACAACATATGTAACTATGGGCTTATATGATGATTAAGATGATGTCAATAGGTGAAACACCATTTATGCTAGCTTATTAGTCTGAAGCAGTCATCCCTACTGAACCTGGACTCCCCATCCATAGAGTCTGAGCCTAAAAATTCTTAAGCTAACGAAGACAAGAGGTGGGTTGATTTAGATTCTATTGAAGATAGACAAGAGGATGCTAATGTTTGACAGTCAACTTATCAGTAGAGAGCTACCAGCTATATAACAAGTGAGTGCAAGTTGGGTCGATAGCAGTGGGTGCGCTTATGTTGAACAAGGTTTGGTAGAAGTTGAAGAGGCTCGTCTTAATTGGCATGGGTCGAATAAAGTAGCGGAAGGAGGTCATCCTAAGAACTTGCTGATCGAAAAACCTAGAGGGTGAACCCTTTTGTACTCCTTAGAATGCCTCCCATCTAAAACGATATTACCAGTAATTTCTTTGTATTTACAAATGTAATCTCTTAGTGGAGAATAATTTTTTGTATGTTAGAAAAAGTTTAAAATCTCAATCAATGAAAAATATAATTGTTGACTCGAATTTTATCTTTCAAATTTTGCATGGTTTGAATTGAACTAAGCTAAGAAACATAAGTTAATAGTGAATTGGTTAAACTAAATCTCGATGATATGGAGTCTCGTCTCTTCACACACTCTTAATAACACCGAATGGGAAAATAATGTAATAAGATCACTCAGGTGGTAGAAAATATAAAATTTAAAATCATTTAAGTATAGTTCCTTAAACATCAGATTTTGGTGGATTCCAGGTCATAACTCTATTGGCAATAGGAGAGTGTATGAAGAAACAAGTCTCATCCATACATTCTCGTATAATGACGAGAGAAAACCAATGTGATAACATCATTTACTTAGTGACAAACTTAAAAAACTAAAAATCATATTTTTGGTTAATTAGACACTGACTTATTATAAGTGTACTCACAAGCATCATACTTATAACACCAATTAAAGGTGACGAGTTATAAAGGTGCAGACATTAACTTAGCATAAAGAGGATCAATATATCATATCATCAGTATAAACATTGTCAAATAAATCTTGTTAAGATTACTTTCAAGTGTTTAGAAAAATGAAGAGGCAAGAATCTCAGAAGATAATGTTTAGTGAAAACGGAATAAGGTCATGGATGGCCACCCAATAAAAATTAAAAAAGTAGGGACTCGGGATTGTGGCTTGCCATTCTTTGGGGCAATATTATTGGTTGCAGGCCGAGTCTGAACCTCACATTCAATAATTGAACCTTCTATCATCTTGGACCCTACTTGCACCATTGTTTCTTCAGTCGTTTTTCAGTGACGAGACCTTCATCTTCAATTTCATTCAGTGCAAGGACTACCACTAGGTATGAGAGATTAAAGGCTTGGAATTCTTTTACCAGATAGGAGACATCAGGAAACTTCACAGTCTCTCATCAGATAGTGGTCTAGATCCCATTTATAGGTTTTGAAGGTCGTACCTAACAAACTTTTCAGTGGCCTTGAAATTTTCAATGGCCTTTTTCTTCATGCCCCTCTGCCCAGTCTTAAGCTTTAGTTTCAGATCAGTTATCTTAGAATCGTGGTTCTATTTTTAGTTCTCTAGGTCATCCTGTATCTTCTTCTCAAGTTACTTAACCTTTTTATTATGGATGAGCTCTTATTCCTTTAGTTCTTTCCCCAAATTTTCCTCAACTTTGATAGCCTCAAAGGCCTATTGAATGACAGAGATGTTATCTTGGGCCCATAGGGCCAGCTGGTGGAAGAAGAATAGATATTGTAAGTCAAGCAAATAAAAGTTCGTACGAGACGAGGCGGCACTTATAAATATTTAAAAAGTAATAAAGTTGAGGTTAATTACCTGGAAGGCCCTATGAAGGTCTAAGCTATCCAGATGATCCAATTCCATTGATTACAAGAACCTTCAGTCTAACTCAGGCATCTAGGAACCGACAATAGCTCTTGTCGTTGCCTAATCTCCAATGATAGAAATGTGAACTCATTGAAAAAAATGATCGCCTCTCGACCTGAACGGATTATTAATGTCTTCCCTAAAAGCATCGTTCCTCCCCGTAATATTTTTTAGATGGGGGACATTTGAAAGGAACTTGATTGGCTCTTTCCTTTTTTATTATGGTCGACCAGGCTGAGGCTGCTACTTGTGGTATTCCATAGGGGACTGGTCCCCTTGGCCATTTTTCTCAACAAGTTTCCAAGCAATGATGCTGCCATCCTCCAAATTTATTTAGGAGTATCGGCCAGACAATCTAAAATTGAAAGATTATGGTTAGTACAAATATTGACGACATTACAGTTGGGGAAAAAAATTATGGATTCATTTTTATGACTTACGTAGATCATCCAGAGGATCAACCCCCAGTCCTGTCTTTTCAAGGAAAGTTGGAATCATCTTTTGTTCGAATTCTATTAGACCACCATTGTCACTTTCACACTAGAGATGATCAATACAGCCTCAATATCCAGGCTTAGGCCAGGGTCGAAGCTTTGGCCCATCTTTGGGGCACCCTCGTCTCTAGTGCACAACACGGGGCATCGGTGTCAAACTACTAAGCCCCTGATAAGAAGTGTAACGGGATTTTAATCATAGTTGGAAGTCTAATTAATAATCAAAACCTTTTTATTGTTTTTTTTTGCTACGACATGATTATAGTCATGTTGTGTCTTAGTGCAAGATATATTATAGCACGCTTTAAAGACACTAACAGGAAGGTCAAAATCATAGAACATGCTCCACATTTGGACAAATCCGATTAAAATTTGCCATGTATTTGAAGAGAGTTGTGTAAGGGTAAGTATCAAGTTGGAAAGTATCACTCTAATACAGGGGTGGACGGGAAACCTAAAACCGACCTTAAACATTTTTCGTAGACTGTGACTTCACTATATCGGCCATTAAAAGCTCTCTCATCCTTGGTCGGCACCCTTATAATGATGACAATCATGATTCCATACTTAAGCCTCCATATCAAAAGGTCCGTTTACTTAGCAGTGTTGTGAAAGGTCTCAAAGTAGGTGGTATCAAGTGGATCCTCATCCTCAGACTCAGACTCATTATTGATATTAATGGTCGGTACTCCACTTAGGTTTCTGTAATTAGTCCCGACTCCTGAAATGGATGAAAATAGATCCGTCATGGGTGGTTGAGTGACTTCAACCTCAACTCTTAGCCCCTAAGTGTTTGAGATATCATAGATGGAAGGTTACCTATTATCTCGATTGCACCAAAGTCCTCAATGCGAGACGACGGGACCCTCAAGTTCTCATGAAAGGAGTCTTCCCTTTAAGATGCCCGAGAGGCAGAAAGATTCTACTCCTTAGAAGAAGACACCGACTGTGATCCCGAAAATGAAGCCCCAGATATTGTGTCACTACTTATCTCTACGATGGTTAGCTTAGGGGTATATATTACAGCAAACAAAGTTTGGTGGATTGAAAGTGTGGTTTCGCCCTCAACTTTGCGTTTAGCCTCAGCCTTACGTCTTTCTATGAAAATTATCTCCCACGGGTGTGGGTATTGGTTAGCTAACTCATAAAGTCCCTTGTACATTTAAATAGGAATGAGGTTTTACTAGTTTGATTATTGGATCAAAAAGGGGAACCTAAACGTGTTTAATTGGTTTTATGAAAAATAACTATGGGGGTTCACCAGAAAAGATGACCGAACTGTCACCGCAAAATCTAATCAATGATAGATAGCGACCCTTATCTTAAAAACCAACTAAACACACTTTTTACGACCTCAAATACCCAATAAAACCATAAAATAATTCGTAGAACTGCCTTAACTGGTCGTCGGGAAGCCCTAAAAATCGCCAAAAAGTGATGGCTTAAGGAGAAAGAGAATGAAGGAATATTAATGGCAGAAAAGATTGAGGCAGGAATGTTTTTTAGGAAGAAGAAAGGGAAAATGAATTAATTTTTTGGTAGTTAAATGAACTAATGATTGCGCACATTTCCCCATGAAGGAATCATTAGGGTGCAAAGCCCTAGGCAAACCTTAAGCCGCTACAGCTTGCTCAACACACCAACATATGTGACTAGTGATATGGGTCACCTCAAGTGTGCTGACACCTGTGCTTGGAGCATTGAAAGGAAGTCTTTATATCAACTAAGATGGCTCACATTTTAATTTCACCCTTTGATACTTGGGGATCTCGTTATCACAGGGGATCAGCGGACTATACCCCTCAGCCTTCCACTCACATTGAAGACAAAGGGATGGGGGTGATTTATATACATAAGTTTGGTCTCATCCTAGAATAGACTCAGACTAGATCATCCACCAGTTCAGCATTCGTCAAATTCACCTGTCATGGGCTAACCCTACATAGGCCCATCTCTAGTAGTCTCGTCCTCCAATACCCCTTCCCTAGTATTTATAGTCATGTATCCAGGCGATCTATCCATTCCATACCTGTGTCCTATATCTCATCCTTTCCATGTGTCGACCTCGTACCACTTTGATAGGAAGAGACCATGTTGACTGTTTTGAGGAGATATTCTCAGCCTGGTAGTTGCCTGCTTCTTTAGACTATCTTTTTGGGTCTCGACTCGGCCAAGACCATTAAAGATGACATCATCATTTCATATGGCACATATGACTTGTGTATTATAAAACCATATGGACCATACAATTACAATAGATCTTCCATTCATGTGAGGGAATTTCATTATCATGACATATTTGTTCTAGGGACAGGTGGTTGGCTACTATTGGTTGCCTCATGTCATACACACATGTAGCACTCTAGGGAGTGCACTATGCACCCCAAGACTATATAAGCCTTCTTCGTTTTCATTTACTGGGATTGAGTAATTAGAAACCCTAGCTAAACTCTGTTAAATTGTAACCATAAGAGGGAAAAATCTTGAGGGCTTGCATCCATGTCTATTAGATCCTTATAGCAATACATACACTACAAATCTTACAAAGTGGAGTAGGATAACGCCAAACCACTTTATATCTATGTGTCTTCTCCATTCATCTTCTTCTGGTCATTTACATTCCTGCATTAATATATTAATCGATTATTGACTGAGCTAGAGCATAAACTCCTTAAAATTTAAGTGGTTATTCCCAACATAATAAAACCACATTAGCCATTCCTTATAAACACCTATCTTAATGTCTTGGAAACATTATTAATCTTCCATTTGACCTTCTGCTTCCTCATCATATGCAATAACTATGTGTGCCTTATGGGCTGGAAATGGATTATTACTAACATTTCATTGAGGGATATGCAGAGTCCCTGTAAAAAAGTGTTTGTTGATTATCCTCCTTAAGGTAATCATGAAGGTGTGAGATCACTAATGCACGAATGGATCTGATAGTAGTTTAGATTATCTAGAAAGTCTGCCACTAGAGAAAAAGGTGGAGAGTTTATGGGAGAATGAAATAAACCATCACCTAGCATGATGTTGTAATAATTCATTGCCTCTTCAACACTGCAAGGCAATGGAGTTTGATCCTCGCGATCAAACTTTCTCTTATTATTCTTCTTCTCATTTGTGCCTACTTTTCCATCTCCATCGACATAGTTGACTCGGGGAAACTGAGCTCTTCTACCTGCTTAGTTGACTGTTTTCTTCCACACGATGTTGGTCATGAATGGGATAAGTTCAATGGTCAATGTGATATTTTAGGCTGCTGTCATAAAAAAATTGAATGTGCCCTCTCTGGTCTCATTTATCAAGTGATAAATGAATTATGGTATAAAATATTCTACAAAAATTTGAAGGAGCTTCCCCTTCGCTATAACTTCTCGTACATCAAGAAATCTTTCTCTAAATTTCTTGATGTAATCCATCAACACATCCCCTGGCCTATTCTTCTCACGAATAAGCTGGGCTAGAGTATACTCATCATTTACCAAGAAGAATTTCTGGAGAAATTTCACATGCATATCCTTCCACATAAACACACTCCTAGGGGTCAAGTAAGACTATTATGCGTAATCTTTATGAGTGAGAGGTTTTAAAAACTCCATTAAATTCAACTTTTATTATGATCACCCAGATGCTCCACAAATCCCTTCTAGTGTTAATTTGTGTTTCTTCCTTTCCCATTGAACTTATTAAATATTTGAGGAATATACCCCTCGGGATAAGGTTCATTGTCATAGTCCTCTAGATAAGGAGTACAAAAATCACTGAAAGTAGATTTTACCTCAATAAATGTTTTGAGGATGATGCCAACATCTTCATCATCTCCCTCTTAACCTGTTAATGATTAGAGATGGTGGGACAGCTGCTTCCACCATTTTGGCCTGTGGTGGAGTGACCACGGGCAAAGAAGTAATGACAATTAGAGCTTCAATGGTTGGTGTTATAGCAGAAGTAAGATTGACTGTAATGAGGATAGCTGGAGTGGGAGATTTAATGGGAATTTCCATTAAAGGAGCTTGCGCCATAGTGTAATGAAAGAACTTGGGTCCGTCGTGGAACCAAGCAACATCATTCCTTGTTAGCATTAAAGAAACTCCATAAACTTAATAATGATATTGGTCATTTTGGTTAGTACCCAAAATAGATCTCATGGAAGCTTGTCCCCCAACGACATTCCTCATAGCAACAGTTAATTGTGGAACCTTGATAATAGGTATAATAACAACCCGCTCTTCCTTATGTTGGGCATCATCAAATGCGAGAGTATGTTTTATATTTTTATTTCCCATATCTAAAATAATAACTCCACAGAAGCGTCGCCAAATGTAAGAGAGCACTTCTCTTTGGGTAATGAGAAGAAGTGGTAATTTATCTTGTCACCTGCATGTTTATAGAAAAGAAAAGGCGTAACCCTTATTAATAGTAATGTGAAAATATAATTTGAAGAGTGATGATAAACGAACTAATAATGAAGGGAAAATATGCTTAGAAGAGGAAATCAACTCTAAGAAACATAATAAATAATGTGGTTCACCCAACTTGGGTTATATCCACTGGATCTAGAGTTTTATTTTACTTAGAATGGAAATCAGTGTTCACAAATACCCAATCTCAGTAAAACTTCACCTCTCTAAGTATTTATAGTGTTTAAAACTATCTTGGAATCTCTTCAAGTCTCATAAAGTACATTCCAAAATCCCTATTCTCTTTGTGTATGCTTTTTTCTGAGTACCGTTGTCTATTTTGTCTACTTTCAACCTTATTAATTCAGTGGTAATAATTATCATATATATGTTCTCTCTCCATTTTGTGGGACTTTGGACCCCTTTTCCTCGTTTTGGATGCTTTTGTTGGTAAACCGCCATGAGCTATGTAATGGAGGACAAAACAACTAAGTGTGGTATAAAGTTGTCTCAAAACATGGACACAATTATTATTCTAATAAAGCATGATGATTCCACTGCCGAATACATTATATAAATCCCATCGTTATGGGATCATGTGTAAAAGGAATATTCCTTTATATCATATAATGCTTTTTGCATCAGCATCTTTTTACACCTCATGAGAGCTTTTGATCGTGCAAACTAGTGGTTACTCGCGACATGCTCCCATAGGTGATCTATTCCCTAGTGTGCTTGATCATTCAGAGTTGTTTCGATCTTTGTGTTATCGGGAACAGTTTCTTTAGGAACCTTAAACTTGAGATACTTCGGTTCTTCCTTGACCTTCTTCGATTCTTTAATACTTAATCTTTTACTTGTTCTGATTAACCTCTTCCATGTAACATTACACGAACTCCTTTTTTACCTTCTGAGTAGGGAGTTCTACAAATAATACCTTTTTACAAGAATAAACCTTGGGTTCAGACTATAAATCTCCATGGATTCCTAAATATATAAATATGGTGTGTGTGCATGTGGCGCGGACTATTAAAGAAGGTTTCAATTCTCACTCAATTTAATCCAATTGTTTAGATAGATCGTGATAATAGTATATTAGTTATTTCTTTGTAGAACTCTTACTCATTGACGGTAATGTTTCTCTGATTTTGAATGTGAAAGTTTAAATTTTAAACTTAAAACTAATTTTCTTGGGAAAACATTTTTTTAGAATCACTACAGCGTGTTGTAATATACCGAATTATTTAGAATTAAAAATTAAAATATTGGGAAAAATCAAAAGTTTTTAATTGGAGACGCGATCTCACACACTCAATCAAATCTGGGACGCACCTGGTTTGATTGGCACTCACACGCATGAGGTTTAATCATCTTCAACCTCTTGAAAATTGACTTTAGGGTTTCTAGGTTTGACCTTGATTTCCAAACGTTATAAAATTCCTTTTAAATTGAATCCTCGATGAAATTTGTTCAATTTTTAAAGACGAATCCAACCATATTAGTTTTAGGGATTTTGGTGGGCTAAATCGAGCTATTTATTTTCTTAAAAAATAGGTAAAAGTTTGACCAAATGGAATTGTTTGAAAGTTATGAGTGGCATTCTGGCATTATAATGGTGTTTTTCCGTGTTGAAAATGGTAATGTTTAAACTTGGTTTGAGGGATTTTGGTGGTGTAAAAATTGAGAATTTGATCTCTGAAATTTTTTGGGTCTAAAACTTCAAATTCTAACTTGAGGTATCAAAGTTTGTTCATAGTTCAATTAAACATACATATAGTTTCTTGAGAACCAAAACTCAACTTACCCCACTTTAAAACCGATTCTGTGTTAGAGAAGCAGAATCCACCACTGATGCTCAAGATTTAATGGGGTTTTTGGTTTCTGAGCTTATACATAGCATACACGTTAACTCATCTCGAAAAAATTGTATTTCTACTCTAACGATATGAATAAACATAAACACATTCAATAATTAAGCATTCATAAATAAAATCACATAAATATAAAAAACCCTCAAACTTTACTTTCAAGTTGCACTCAACTAATGTTGATTTCGACTATTGTAATAAAGGGTATTTATAGGGTTCACTCATGGGAATTTATTTATTCAATCGGAGTTGAGTTTTGGGCATGTTTACACTCGTTCCTAGAATGGTTCGATTGGAGTTAAAAGGTTATCTCATGTGACCCACATGGTACCACCCATGCTGGACATCCATCTCGTTCCATGTCATCAAGGGTTAAAGTCTAAATAAGTTTGAGTCCTTGGTAAGTTTTCATATAAGTTTCAAGGTTCATAGTTTATTTAATAAAAGTTTAGGGGATTTTGTGTAATATACAAAATTAAGGGACTGGTTTAGGGAAATCCTATAAAATACATGTCCTTAGGTTAAACTTTAATTGAAAGTTGTGGATGAATAGACATAGGATTGTGTAAAATGTTCTAATTCTAACTATAAAGGGATTTTGGTAATTTAGGAAAATAGTAGGATTATGCTTTGGAATTTTCTAAATAAATAGGTCTAAAGAGTAATTGGAAGTAGGTTGTCACAATCTTAGAATGGGAAAATTGGTATACGCATTGATACACTCTTCAAGGAAGATGAAGACATATTTCTAGGCCCATGCGATGGTGGTGCTCACCAACACTCCCTTGAAGCAGGTCATTAATAAACCTGGGAAATTGGCTAGGTTAATGGCTTGGCCAATTGATCTAGGTGAGTTTGACATCATCTATCAGTCTAGGAATACAATCAAAGGGAAGGAATTGGCAGATTTTATGGCCAAATTTCCATGGGCAGAGGCCGACACTGATGGTATGAAAGAGATGGTGGCATCATAAGTTGTGCCAAAATAAGCATTGGAAGAGCCAGTAGCGGCTGACACTTTAAAGAAGGATATTCAATTCAAAAATAGGATTTTGAGTGAAAGGCCTTTTTTAGAGGAGGGTCCCATATGGAGCTTATTTTTTGACGAGCTTGTCTTTTAAAAGTGGTAGTGGCACCAGGTTGAAACTCTCAACCCCTGACAGTAAAAATATTAAGTATGCTTTGAGGTACAGCTTCACAGCATCAGAGAAAGAGTCAAAATATGAGGCTTTATTGGCAGGTCTCCTTGCTAGGCTGCTGAACGTCAGCAAGGTGATCATCCATGGTGACTCATAATTGGTAGTTTACCAGATTTTGGGAATTTATGAGGCCAATGACAAGAAGATGACCAAGTACTTAGTGCGAATCAGGAAGGTAATGATGAACTTCAAGGAGGTGATGCTTAGGATAATTCCACAACTTAACAACAGTCGAGATGATGCTTTAGCAAGGTTAGCATTGGCAACAAGTACAAAGATCAGGCACACAGTTCTGGTTAAAATACTGCATAGGATGACCAAATAAGAAGAAGAAGAAGAAGACAGTGGGGTTGAATTCTACTTGAACTTGAATTTTGGAGATTCATGGATGGATCCATTGATTAAGTACATCCAAGATGGGTAGATCCAAGACTTCAAGGCGGAGAGAAAGAAGCTCAGATACAAGGCAACAAAATTCGCCATAATCGAAGATGTGTTATATAAAAGAGGATTATTACTACTCCTACTCAGATCTGTTCAGCCTTTAGAGTTCGGCTATGTCTTATAAGATGTCCACGAAGGGTAGTGTGCAACATGTAGGTGGATGGTCTCTTGCAAAGAGAATAGTGACACGGAGTTATTAGTGGCCGACACTAACAAGAGATGTAGTTGACTATGTAAAGAAGTGTGATAAGTGTCAGAGATTTATAAGCATCCCTCATTAGCATCACCAACTACTCTTGTCCATTAATTCGTTGTGACAGTTTGGGGAATTGACTTACCAAGTCCTTTTCCAAAGGCGGCATGCAATTACTAATATTTGATCATGGCTATCGATTATTTCTCAAAGTGGGTAGAGGATGAGGTAATGATTTCCATTACTGAGACAAAGATGATCAAATTTATTTGGAGGATATCTTTTGTATATATGGCCTTCCCCATACCTCAATATCAGATAATGATAAGCAATTTAACAATAATTCCATAGCGGCATATTGCGATAGAGTCGGCATAAAATAGTTTTATTTGACCCCAGGCCAATAGCCAGACCATGGTCATGAACAGTACGATACTTGATGGGATCATTAAAAAGTTGGAGGATGCAAAGGATTTGTGGATAGAAGAACTACATACATAACTATGGGCTTATAGGATGACTGATGGGATGTCGATAGGTGAAACAATGTTTATGCTAGCTTATGGGTCTGAAGCAATCATCCCTACTGAACTTAGACTCCCCAGCCACAGAGTCCGAAATAAAAAATTCAGAAGCTAACAAAGACAAAAGGAGGATTGATTTAGATTTTATTGAAGAAAGACGATAGGATGTTAATGTCTGGCAATCTGCTTATCAGCATAGAGCTTCTAGGCTCTATAATAAGCGAGTGCAAGCTAGATCGATAACAGTGGGTGATCTTATGTTGAAGAAGGTTTAGAAGTAGTCGAATAAGCTACATCCTAATTGGCATGAGTCATACAGAGTAATATAAGGAGGTCGTTCTAGGAACTCACCGGTTGGAAAACCTAGAGGGTTAACCCTTTCCTACTCCTTATAATGCCTACCATCTAAAGAGATATTACCAGTAATTTCTCAGTTGTAAGAGCGTAATCTCTTAGTGAAGAATAATTTTTATATGTTAGCAAAAGTTCAAAAGCTCAATCAATGAAAAATACAAATGTTAGCTCATATTTTATCATTCAAATTTTACATGATTTGAATTTCACTAAGCTAAGAAACATTAGTTAATGGTGAATCAGTTATACTACATCTCGATGATACAAGAGTGCATGCGGATTCTCATCTCTTCACACACTCTCAATAACATCGAGGGGGAAAATAATGTAATAAGATCATTTAGGTGGTCGAAAACATAAAATTTAAGTATGGTTTCTTAAACATATGATTTTTGTGGATTCTGGGTCATAACTCTCTTGGCGATAGGAGAGTGTATGAAGAAACAAGTCTCACCCATACACTCTCGTATAATAACGAGAGAGAAGCTATGTGATAACATCATTTACTTGGTGACAAACACAAAAAACTGAAAATCAAATCTTTAGTTAATTAGACACGGGCTTATTATAAGTGTACTCACAAGCATCATACTTATAACACCGATTAAAGGTGACGAGTTATAAAGGTGCAAACATTAAACTTAGCCAAAAGAGGATCAATATATCATATCATCAGTGAAAATATTGTCAAATAAATATTGTTAAGATTACTTTCAAGTGTCCAAAAAAAGGAAGAAGCGGGAATCTCAAAAGATAATGAGTATATATGAAAAGGGCATAAGGCCACAGATGGCCGCCCAACAAAAAGTAAAAAAGTAGGGACTCAGGCTTGTGTCTCACTATTCTTTTGGGAAACATTATCGGCTGTAGGCCGGGTCTGAACCTCACCTTTAATGATTGAACCTTCTGTCATCTCGACCCCTACTAGAGCCATTATTTCTACGACCATTTTCCAGTGGCGAGACCCTCAGCCTTAATTTCATTCAGTGCAGTAACTGCCACTAGGTCTGAGAAATTGAAGGCCTGGAATTCTTTTACGGGATAGAAAACATCAGGAAACTTCACAGTCTCCTATCGAAGAGAGGTCTAGATACCCTTTCTAAGTACCGAAGGTCGTACCTAATAAACTCTTCAATGGCCTTGAAATCTTCAATGGCCTTTTTCTTCATGCCCCCCAGCTTGGCCTTAAGCTTTAGCTTCAGAACAACTATCTCAGACTCATGCTTCTATTGTTGAGACTCCAGTTCATCCTGTATCTTCTTCTCAAGTGTCTTAACCTTTCGATTGTGGCTGAGATCTTATTACTTTAGTGTTTTACTCAATTTTTCCTCGACTTTGATGGCCTCAGAGACCTGTTGAATGATAGAGATGTTATCTTGTGCCCATTGGGCTAGCTGGTGGAAGGAGAAGAGAGAATGCAAGTCAAGCAAATAAAAGTTAGTATGAGATAAGGCAACACTTATTAATATTCAAAAATTAATAAAGTTAATCTTAATTACCTGGATGGCCCTATGGAGGTTGAAGTTATCTAGACAATCTAACTCCATTGGTTCAAAAAACCATCAGTTTGACTCAGGCATCCATTAGTCGATAGCAGCTCTTGCCCTCGCCTGATTTCCAAGGACGAAATATGAACTCATTAAGAGTAAAGACCGCCTATCGTCTTGAATGGAGTCTATTAGTGGATTATATAGAAGCATCGATCCTCCCCGTATTCTTTTATAGAGGAGGAATGTTTAAAATTCCCTCGATTGTCTCTTTCCTTTTTTATTCTAGTCAGCTTAGCTAGGGCTGCCAGTTGTGGTATTCTTTGGGGGATTTGTCCCATTAGCCATTTTGCTCAGCAAGTTTCCAACTAATAAAGCTGTGATCCTCCAAATTAGTTCAGGAGTATCGGATAGACGATCTAAAATTGAAAGGTTTTGGTTAGTATAGACATCAAAATAAGAGACGACATTATAGTTGGAAAAAAATTATGGATTCATTTTTTTTACTTACGTAGCTCAGTCAGAGGATTAACCCCCAGTCCTGTCTTTTCAAGGAAAACTGGAATCATCATCTATTCGAATTTTATAAGAGCACCATCGTAACTTTGACACTGGAGATCATTAATACAGTCTCAACATCTATGATTAGACTGGGGTCAAGTCTGACTGATGTTGAAGCTTTGGCCCATCTTTGGGGCACCCTCAGCTCTGGTGCACAACACGGGGCATCAGTGTCAAACTCCCAAGCCCCCGATAAGAAGTGTAACGGGCTTTTAATAATGGTTGGAAGTCTGATTAATTATCAGAACCTTTTTGTGGTTTTTCTAGCTACGAGATTATAGTAGCCATGATGTGTCTTAATGCAAGAAACATTGTAGCACGCATTAAAGACACTGATTGGAAGGTTAGAATCGTAGAACAACCTCCAAATCTGGATAAAGCTGATTAGAATTCTCCACATATTTGGAGAGAGATGTGTAGGGATAAGTCCCAAACTGGCAAGTATCACTCTAATACAAGGGTGGATGGGCAACCTAAAACTGACCTTGAATATTTTTTATGGATTGTGACTTCACTATCTTGGCCATTAAAAGCTCTCTCATCCTTGGTTGACACCCTTATATTGATGACAGGAATAATTCCGAACATATGTCTCTACATCAGAAGGTCCATTTCCCTAATAGTGCTACGAAAGGTCTCAAAGTTGGTGGTATTAAGTGGATCCTCTTCCTCATCCACAAACTCATTGTTGATATCAACGGTCAGGAATCCACTTGGGTTTCTGCAATTAATCTTGGCTCCCGAAATGGATGATAATAGAACAGTCATGAGTGGTTGAGTAAATTCAACCTCCACTATTAGCCTCTCAGTGTCTGAGATCTCATGAATGGAAGGTTCCCTATTACCTCGGCTTCACCAAAGTCCTTAATGCGGGACAACGGGACCTTAATGCACTCATTAAGGAGTCTTCACTTTTAGATGCCCTAGAGGAGGAAAGACACTAACCCTCAGAAGAAGACACCGACTGTGATCCCTAAGACGAAACCCCAGATATGGTGTCACTACTTATATATATGACGGTTAGCTTGGGGGGATATATTATAGCCAACAAAGTTGGGTGGATTGGAAGTGTGGTCTCGCTCTTAGTCTTGTGTTTAGCCTTGGCCTTACGTATCTCTTAAAAAAATTATCTCCCTCAGGCGTGGGTATTGGTTATCTAACTTGTAAAGTTTCTTGTACATTTAAATAGGAATGAGTTTTGACTAGTTTGACTATTGGATCAAAAGAGGGAACCTAAATATACTTAATTGATTTTTATGAAGAACAATTATGGGGGTTCACCAAAAAAGATGACCGAAATATCACCGTGAAATCTAATCGACGACAGAAAAAAATCCCTAATCCTAAACACTAACTAACACACTCTTTACCACCTTAAATACCCAACAAAACCACAAAATAATCCCCAGAACTGCCTTAACCAATCATCAGGAAATTTAAAATATAATCGAAAAACTAAGAATGAAAAAATAGTGTAGAACAAAGCTTGAACAAGAAAAAGAAAAAAGGGTGAAGGGTTATCTGATCAAGATATAGATCTTGGGAGAAGAGGGAAGCCCTAAAAATTGTCGAAAAGTGTAGTTTTAACAAGAGAGAAAATGAAGGAATGTTAATGGCAGAAAATGCTTGAAGCGAAATGGTTTTTAGGAAGAAGAAAGAGAAAATGAATTGATTTTTTGGAATTTTAATGAACAAATAATTGCGCGCATTTCCCCATGAAGGAATCATTAGGGTGCAAAGCCCTAGGCAAACCTTGAGCTGCTACAGCTTCCCCAACACGCTAACATATGTGACTAGTGACATGTGTCACCTCAAGTGTGCTGAGCTGATAATTGTGCTTAGAGAATTGAAAGGAAGTCTCAATCTCATCCAAGATGGCTCACATCCTAATTGCACCCTCTAATACTTGGGGGTCTCGCAATCACAATGGGTCAGCTAACTATACCCCTCATCCTTCCACTCACATTTAAGACTAAGGGATGGGGATGATTGATATACATAAGTTTGGTCTCGTTCTAGATTAGGCTCGGTCTGGATCATTCGCCAGTTCAGCATTCGTCAAATCCATCTACTCTTGGGTTAACACTGCATCGAACTATCTCTAATGGTGTCAGCCCCCAAGACCTCTTCATTAGTCTTTATAATCATGCAGTCAGGCTCTCTATCCAGTCTATGATTGTCTCTTAAATCTCTACCTTTCCATGTGTTGGCCTCGTACCACTTTGACAATGTGAGACAATATGGACTGTCTTGAGGATATCTTCTCAATCTTGTAGTTACCTACTTCTTTGGACAACCTAGTTCAGTCTTGGCTCGGCCAAGACCATCAAATCTGGCATTAGCATTTTATATGGCACATGTGACTTGTGCATCATCAACCCATGTGGGCCATCCCATTGCAATAGATCTTCCACACACGTGAGGGAATATTTCCTCATCGTGACATATTTATTCTAGTGGCAGGTGGTTAGCTCCTTTTGATTCCCTCATGTCATGCACACATGTACCATCCTTGGGGGGTTGCATTGTGCACCCCCAAGACTATATAAGCCTTCTTCTTTTTCATTTACTCGGATTGAGTAATTGGAGACCCTAGATAAACTCAGTTAAATTAAAACCATAAGAGGGAGAAATCTTGAGAGCTAGTATATATGGCAATTACATCCTTATAGCAATACATACACTACAAACCTTGAACGGTGGAGTAGGATAAGGCCAAACCACTTTGTATTTATGTGTCTTATCCATTCTCTTATCTTCTTCTTATTATTTTCATCCCTGTATTCATAAATTACTCCATTATTAACTGAGTTATTGCTTAAATAACTTAAAATTTAAGTGATGATTCCCAGCACCACAAAATCACATTAGCCATTCCTTGTAAACACCTATCATAAATATCTTGGAAACCTTCTTAATCTTCCATTCGACTTTCTGCTTCCCAATCATATGCAATAACTATTTATGCCCTATGAGCTGGCAATGGATTATCATTAACATTTCATTAAAGGATATGTAGAGTTCCTGCAAACAAGTGTTTTTTGATGATCTTCCTTAAGGTAAAATATGAAGGTGTGAGATGACTAATGCACAAATAGATCTGATAGTAGTTTAGATCATTTTAAAGTTTCCCCCGAAGCAAAGGGTGAAAATTTTATAGGAGAATAAACTAAACCATCACGAAACATGGTGTTGTAATAATCCATTGCCTCTTCAATGCTGTAAGGCAATGGAGTTTGATCCTCACGATCAAACTTCCTCTTATTCTTCTTCTCATTTATGCATACTCTTCCACCTCCATTAGCATAGTTGACTCAAGGAAATTGAGCTCCTATGCTTTCTTGGTTGACTGGATTCTTCCACACAACATTGGTTATGACTAGGAGAGGTCAAATGGTCAATGTGTTATTTTAGGCTGCCCTCATAAAAAATTTGAATGTGCCCTCTCTAGTCTCATTAATCAAGTTATAAACGAATTATGGTAGCAAACATTCTACATAAATTTGAAGGATCTTGAAGGGTTATAACTTCTCGTACATCAAGAGATCTTTCTCTAAATTTCTTAATGTAAGCCATCAACGCCTCACCTGGCCTATGCTTCTCACGAACAATCTGGGCTAACGTATACTCATCATCTACCAAGAAGCATTTTTGGAGAAATTTCACAGGCATATCCTGCCACGTAAACACACTCATAGGGGTCTAGTGACATTATTATGAGTAAGTTTTGTTAGGGAGGGATTTTGAAAACTCCATTAAATGCAACCTTTTATTATTGAAATGAGCACCCAGATTCTCCACAAATCTCTTATAATGGTTCTTTGGGTCTTACTTTCCCATTAAACTTCTTAAATATTGGAGGAATATACCCCTCAGTATAAGGTTCATTGTCATAGTCCTCTGGATAAGGAGTACAAAAATCACCATAAGTATATTTTTCCTCACTAAATGTTTTTAGGATGATGCCAACATCTTCATCATCTCCCGCTTGACCTGTTCAATGATTAAAGAAAATAGGACAACTTCTTCCACCGTTTTGGCCTATGGTGGAGTGACCACGGGTAAAGAAGTAATGAAAATTAGAGATGCAATGGTTGATGTTATAGCAGAAGAAAGATTGACTATAATGGGGATAGTCGGACTGGGAGATTTAATGGAAATTTCCATTAAAGGAGGTTACACCGTAGTGTAATGAAAGAACTAGGGTCCATCGTGGAACCAAGTATCGTTATTCCTTATTGTCTTTGAAGAAACTCCATAAACTTGATAATGAGATTGGTCATTTTGGTTAGGACCCAAATTAGATCTCGTGGAATCTTAGCCCCCAACGACATTCCTTATAGCAATAGTTAATTGAGGAACCTCGGTAACACGTATATAACAACACGTTATTCCTTATATTGGGCATCATCAAATGCGAGAGTACGTTTTATATTTTCATTTACCATATTTAAAAGAATACCTCCACCGAGGAGTCGCCAAATGTAAGAGAGCACTTCTCATTGGGTAATGAGAAGAAGTGGTAATTTATCTTATCCCCTAGGTATTTATAGAAAAACTGAGGCGTAACCCTTATTAATAGTAATGTGAAAATATACTTTGAAAGAGTGATGATAAATGAACTTAATTATGAAGGGAAAATATGCTTAGAAGAGGAAATCAACTGTAATCATAATAAATAATGTGGTTCACCCAACTTGGGTTATATCCACTGGATCTAAAGTTTTATTTTACTTAGAATGGAAATCAGTGTTTACAAATACCCAATCTCAATAAAACTTCACCTCTCTAAGTATTTATAGTGTTTAAAACTATCTTGGAATCTCTTCAAGACTCATAAAGTACATTCCAAAATCCCCATTCTCTTTGTGTATGCTTTTTTCTGAGTACCATTTTCTATTTTTGTCTACTCTCAATTGTAATACCCCGTATTTTTGACAATATTTATTTTGGGATTAATTAATTAAATTGCGTACTAATTGGAAATTAATCCGGGTTATAAATACTAATGAGATGCGAATTGGTATTTGATTATGTGCATATATGATTATATATGTATTTGGTATTATAAAATTTGTCGTGAGATTTATATACGGCATTTTAGAAATTTTGTTGAGACGCGTGGGACCGCCGCGTCACGGTATAATATTTTGTTAATAAAAGTGAATTTAAAATCTAAAATCCGTATGGTCGTTTTGAGTGCGCCAACGCATCCGGAAGGGTCGAGATGGTCAGAAAACACTAGCCGGGGGTATAGTTTGGGTCCCGGGGTATTTTTAGGCCATACCGGTAACTTAAAGGGTATTTTAGTAATTTGGTATTTTTGGGTAATTAAAAGTGACGAAAATTGAGAGTTGTAATCTGATAAGGATTGACCCCAACCAACCCTTATTAACCCAACAAGCTACGGAGGTTTATTAAAATTAGGTTTTCATAAGTTTCCCCAAAGCAAACCCTAGCCACCATAGCCTTTTGGAGAAGAAAGCTTGGAGAAGGAGAGAGAGAAAGAGGAAACTCTGCAGAAACTTCATCAAACCAACACCAAATCCGGAATCAAACCAAGGCAAGTGATTTAAATTACATTCCTTATGCAGTGAATGCTTTTTCCATGTTAGAAACCTTGTGAATCAATCTTATATAAGAGCTAAAAGAAAACCCATGAAATTGGAAGATTGTTAATAAATTTTGGGATAGGTTTGCATGTAGAACCCTTGTTTGAAGGTTTAAATTCAGGGATTTCATATCTATGTGATGTTTTAACGGATTAAAATCTGGGAAATTTTGATGAGAAGAACCTAGGGTTTATGTTCTTGAAGAAAATTGGGAATTACTGTAGAAATTGTGATTTAATGATGTTTAGAAGATATTAAACCCTTTAATGATGTTAGTATAGCCCCTTAACATGTTTGAGGATGATTAGAGAACTCAATATATTGTTGGAATGAATTTTAGAAAAGGTTTGAGGAGTAAAAATGGTGAAAAACGAATTGGGGAAAAATCTGGGCCGAAACTGGCCACTAGTTAGAAGCAGCCCCCAGGTCGTTCGAACGAGCTCGTTCGAACGAGCTTCTAATGAGTTGACCAGTCGTTATTAACGAGTAGGGATTTTCGTTCGATATCTCGTTCGAACGAGATATCGTTAGAAGGGTCAGTTCGTTCGAACGAACTGGGATCTCGTTCGAACAGCCTCGTTCGAACGAGACTTCTAACGACCTGACAGTCCAAACTCGTTCGAAGCCTCGTTCGAACGAGACTTCTAACGAGTTGACAGTTTGACCCTTTTTGGACTGTTTTGATTTTTGGAGCCCCTTAAACTTGTTCGAGGATATAGATGACCTTCCTTTATTGATGTAAGGTTAGATTTGGGACTTTTGGATTATTGAGAGGAGTAAACTATATACGAGAGTTATATTCAAAGAACCATTTGGGTTGAGACGTGAGTGTCTACTACGATGTAAGGATGAATTATAGCGCGTATAATTACAAACCGGAATAGCACGAATTGTGATAATTATAGTTAGTACGAGAGTGCAATAAGTACTACGATTAAATTATGGTATTACTAAGACATGTGTTTACTTAGTATTAGTATATGGATTGTTTGTATGACATACCTACCATACTTGCTATCACGGGAGGTTGCGTTCGCTTAGGACCCTCTAATCCTTGTGTGCCTACGGGGGGGGATATAGACTGGTACCTTGATGAACATAGGTCATAGAAAGACTTATTGTGATATTAATAAGTCCGCTGACCATGGGAGCGTAGGTATGTGCGTGACCCATGTGATGGTGACTGTGTTCGCCTCCACTATTTGTGATTTGTGTTATCTAAACTATTCCTGAGAGATTCGGAATATGTGATCCTTATGTACGTGATGTACCGGGATGGATAGCAGAGTATGTGTGCACCATAGCTTAGATTGCGGGGTGCTTGTATCGTATATTTATGATGTGAATAATATACATTAAATTAATGGAAATCCTCATGTTAATGTTGTAAAAATATTACGGTATTGTTTCGAGATATATAATGAGTTAGCTGATAGTTATATCAATGGCATAGTTAGTAACTGAGTTTACGTTAAACCTCTATTAAATTACGAGCGTTGTTATGTTAAATTAACCGAGTAAAATGGGTAGAACCTTTGGTAGTCTAGCTAGTTACGTTGTCACTTAGCTAGTGGAAAGGGTAGTTATAGATGGGTACTTACGTTAGGAGTGCACAGTTAGACGAGAGGTGAGAATGTCATGCGAGTGTACGTCCTAACATGTACTTTGCATTTAATGTTTTAAATGTTTTTAAAGCACTTGCAGGTTTTTAAAATATAACTCCACATTCGGGCTCTGACCCGTTTGCTTTTCAAATCTCTTTTTCTTTGTAAAACCATTTTAGGTGCCCAGCCACAAGGACACCAAGCATAGGATACTCATTCAGGTGACGAGCTGTAGCTGCTTGTGGAAGCTACAGGGATTTGCATGTAGACGCTTCTATCTTTTGGATTCCAGAGTCACCATCTATCCGTTGTAGGGCATGTTGCCCATTTCTATTTAGAGACATCTTTTATACTTCAGTTTTCAGACTTTAGCACGTTTTATTATTGTTTCAGTTCATTTAATTCAGTTATGGGATTGTAGTGAGGGGTTTCCTCCAGACTTTATTTACTCTATTGTGATGGTTATTCGTTTTACTTCAGTATGGTGATTGGTGTTATTTATTTCTTCATTACACTTGTGGCATGTTAATCAGACTTAAGTTAAAATTTGGCAACTTGCTTTTTAAATACTAGGTGGTTAGATATAATAAAAATGTTTTCGACAGTGATGCTATTAACTGAGCCAACTTGGCATTTTGAATTAATTTTATAAAGGAGTAGCTACCCGGTGTTTAATTAGTCGGGGTGTCACAGGTGGTATCAGAGCATCAGGTTCTAGTGTCCTTTAGGATCTGTACGGCTATTATGTTTCCGCTACGTTTTCTTTGATATAGAGCCCTATATTTTAGGACTGTTGTATTCTTTTGTGTATGCTTCGATCTTCAGCTATTTTAAGTTTATAAACCGTGAACTTATAAACTTTGTTCTTATTTCAGATGCCTCCACGACGTGCACGACGAGTTCCCAGGAATGCAGTGCCCGAACCCCAGCCCGCTCCAGTTCAGGGCATGTTGAGCGCCGCTGAGGTTGCAGCTATAGTAGCTCAAGCGGTGAATGCCGCGATTGCCGTTGTTCAGCAGGCACCACCACAGGCGCCGGTTGCCGCGCCAGTACAGGTTAATGCATTCCCGTCTGCTTGGGAGCGTGTACGTGACGCTTTTCAGAAAGCGCATCCGCCAGAGTTTGCAGGTAGCTCAGACGTGGTAGTCTCGAGCCAATGGAGGAAGGACATACAGAGGCATTTGAGGATGCATGAGTGCACTGACGTTCAGAAACAGGTGCTAGCTACTTTCAAGCTAGTG
Organism: Sambucus nigra; assembly: GCA_949130495.1. NCBI lineage: Eukaryota > Viridiplantae > Streptophyta > Magnoliopsida > Dipsacales > Adoxaceae > Sambucus > Sambucus nigra. The sequence continues at coordinate 211,090,626 of OX422214.1, read as the reverse complement.
GGATCTGCACTACAGTGGTGGGAGTCTATCACCACTGCGGAGGAGAGGGATACCCTCACGATTCAGGAGTTCTGGGTGCGGTTCGACCGCAAGTACTTTCCGTCCGCAGTTCATACAGAGATGAGGAGGAAACTGATGAGTTTGAAGCAGGAGGGCAAGACCGTGGCCGAGTATGAGGCCGAGTTCACTAACCTGTTGAATATCGTTCCAGACGAGATTCCAACAGAGAAGAATAAGATAGAGAAGTTCACTGATGGGTTGAATTGGAGGATCCGTCAGCATCTGCTAGGGAACCTATCGTTGGCCACGTATTCTGATGTGGTTAACGCTGCATTATTACACTGCCAGGACCACCGTTTTCATATGGCCGAGGGCAAGCGGTCAGGGGAGTTTAGCCATCAGGGCAGGACTGGAGGACATGGTGCCAGCGGGGCACAAACCGGTCAGGGGCAGAGACAGACTGAGCAGGGTACCCAGCAGGGGGACAATAAAAGGTTCCGATCAGGGAACTACAGGCAGGGACAGGGAGGTTTCCGCCAGGGCCATCAGGGTCCAAACGGCCATCAGGGCCAGCAGGGGCAGAATGGGCAGCAGTTCCATCAGGGCCAGCAGGGCCAAGGGAGGAATGGTAACGGCCACCAGGGCCGGGGACAGCAGGGGCAGAGGGGAGGGAACTTCCCAGGGAAGTGCTTCACTTGTGGCAAAACTGGCCATAAGAAGCAGGATTGTCCTGATAGGGGCAGGGCCCCACAGCAGCAGCAGCAGGGTGCTCGCCAGGAGCCACAGAGACCTATGTTTCCCGCCGCTCTTCCTGCACCGCCATAGATGGCAGCATTGCCACCCATCCCAGCAGTCCCAGCTCAGCAGGGGCAACTACAGTATGGACGTGTCTACAACGTTCACCAGGCTGCAGTTCCACAGGCACCGCCCGTGATCGAGGGTACGTTTCCTATCCATGGCACTATGGGTCGGGTGTTATTTGATACGGGTGCTACACACTGTTTTATTGCTACACACTTCGCGAAAGCTTTAGGATTGTTAGCTACGGTAGAAAGCACAGTGACGTGTGTCGACTCACCATTAGGGAGTGGGTCACTTATTTTCTTTATATGCCGGGGAGTGGGGGTAGAGGTTGGTGGTTTGGTATTACCTGCAGACATGTTAGTGTTAGACATGCATGTTCACGATGTGATCATCGGTATGGATTGGCTCGTAGCATATAGGGCCATGATTGATTGCTTCAGCGGGAGCATTGTTTTTGCCATTCCGGGGCAAGAGATGTTTATAGTGGCGATGCCTCGCCCAGAGGGAGGATCGACCGCTCATCTGTACTACATAGAGGAGGATACCTCTAAGGAGGTTGTGATTCCTTTGGATTCGATCCCGGTTGTCAGGGAGTATTCAGATGTGTTTCAGGAGATACCAGGCTTACCACCCAGTCGAGAGATAGATTTCGTTATTGATTTGCTACCGGGTACGAGACCTATAGCACGTGCACCGTACCGTATGGCTCCAGCTGAGATGCGAGAGTTACGGGATCAGATAGAGCAGCTGTTAGGGCAGGGCTTTATTCACAGAAGTACCTCACCTTGGGGCGCTCCAGTTTTGTTTGTGAAGAAGAGGGATGGTTCACTGAGATTGTGCGTGGACTACCGAGAGTTGAATAAGGTCACGATACGGAATAAGTATCCGTTGCCTCGAATCGATGACTTATTCGACCAGTTGAGAGGAGCTTCTTTCTTCTCGAAGATTGACTTGAGGTCGGGTTACCATCAGTTACGTATCAGGGAGGAGGATGTCTCGAAGACTGCGTTCTTGTCGAGATATGGTTCTTATGAGTTTCGGGTTATGCCTTTCGGCTTGACCAACGCTCCAGCAGTGTTTATGGACTTGATGAACAGGGTGTTCAGAGATTTCCTCGATCAGTTTGTCATTGTCTTCATTGATGACATTCTGGTCTACTCTCAGACAGAGGAGGAGCACGCCGAGCATTTGAGGCAGGTTTTGCAGACACTTCGTCAGAACAAGCTGTATGCAAAATATGAGAAGTGCGGGTTTTGGCTGAAGGAGGTCCAGTTCTTGGGTCACATTATTTCCGACCAAGAAATATCTGTCGATCCGGGGAAGGTGTCAGCGGTGAGAGAGTGGGGACAGCCCACGACACCAACAGTGATTCGTAGTTTCTTGGGCTTAGCAGGATACTACAGGAGGTTTATTCGGGGTTTCTCAGAGATAGCAGGTCCTTTGACACATCTTACTCGTAAGGGTGTGCCATATATCTGGAGTGATGCCTGTCAGTTGGCATTTGATGAATTGAAGGACAAATTTACCTCAGCACCTGTGTTAGCATTGCCGAGACCGGGCGTTGAGTATTTGGTTTACACCGATGCGTCTTTGCAAGGACTGGGAGGTGTATTGCAGCAGGAGAGACAGGCCATAGCTTATGCTTCCCGTAAGCTTAAGCCTCATGAGAAGAATTACCCCACACATGATTTGGAGTTGGAAGCAGTGGTATTTGCCTTACGGATTTGGAGGCACTATCTTTTGGGGGAGAAGTTCCAATTGTTCACGGACCACAAGTCCCTACAGTACCTGTTCACGCAGAAGGAACTGAATATGCGGCAGCGTAGGTGGCTTGAATTTGTGAAGGACTACCAGTTCGACATCCAGTACCACCCGGGTAAGGCTAACGTGGTAGCAGACGCGTTGAGCCGTAGGCCAGCAGATGAGGTGGCAGAGGTGTGGAAAGCTAAGTGGAAGGAATTGGGACACCAGGATGCAGTGGCCCGATCTTTCATGTCTGTGATGACCGTTACACCGCAGATTGTAACGAAAGTAGTACGGGCACAGGCTAATGACTCGTTCTGTCAGGAGCAGATAGTTCGATTACTTGCAGAGGGAGCCGAGTCCTATACCGTTAGCTCAGACGGGGGATTGCGCTTCAATGGGAGATTGGTAGTTCCGGAAGGGGAAGAATTGCGGCACGATGTTATGGCAGAGTCGCACGGCTCACGGTTCGCGGTACATCCCGGAGGGGACAAAATGTACCAAGACATGAGACGGCAATATTGGTGGAGCGGTATGAAGAGAGATATCGCTGAGTTTGTCTCGAAATGCGCCACTTGTCAGCTTGTAAAAGTGGATCATCAGAGACCAGCAGGATTGCTACAGCCGTTGGAGGTTCCGGTGTGGATGTGGGAAAGCATATCCATGGATTTTGTCACGGGGTTGCCTACGTCGCAGAGGGGTCACGACTCCGTTTGGGTAATTTTGGACAGGTTGTCCAAGGTCGCTCACTTCTTACCCGTAAGGACTGACTACACTACGGGACAGTATGCCCAGCTTTTCATTTCAGAGATTGTGAGACTTCACGGTGTGCCCTTGAATATCGTGTCTGACAGAGACAAGATATTTGTTTCGAGGTTTTGGGAAAGTTTCCAGGAGGCCATGGGCACGGAATTGCGGTTGAGTACGGCTTATCATCCGCAGACTGATGGGCAGACAGAGCGCACCAATCAGATGTTGGAAGACATGTTACGCATGTGCATTATTGACTTCGGGGGTGGATGGGAGCAGTACCTTCCACTGGTGGAGTTTGCTTACAACAACTCCTATCAGTTCACGATTGGCATGGCTCCGTTTGAGGCATTGTACGATAGGCCTTGCCGTTCCCCAGCATGTTGGCTAGAAGTGGGGGACAACAAACTACTTGGGCCGGAAGTGATTCAGGATACTTCGGCAAGGATTGAGTTGATTCGGAGTCGCATTCGGGTAGCTCAAGACAGGCAGAAGAGTTATGCTGATGCGAAGAGGTTTTTCAGGGAGTTCCAAGTGGGGGACCAGGTTTTGCTCAGGGTTTCTCCGATGAAGGGGATTATGCGATTCGGGAAGAAGGGGAAGTTGGCACCGAGGTATGTGGGACCGTTTCCTATTATTGAGCGGATCGGACCCGTTGCGTATAGACTTGGACTACCGGAGCACTTGCATCGGATTCACGACGTGTTCCATATTTCCTCGCTGAGGAAATACCTTAGAGACAATTTGGCTCATTCTCACATTGCTGTGGAGGACATCGATCTCCAGCCGGATAGCTCTTACGAGGAGGGGCCAATTGCTATTTTGGACCGAAGCGAGAGGAAACTGCGGTCAAAGATAGTCCCGTTAGTGCGTGTTCAGTGGCAACATCACAATGTCGAGGAGTCCACATGGGAGCGCGAGGATGAGATGCGCGAGCGTTATCCAGAGCTGTTTTTAGCAGGTACTTTCTAGTTTCGAATTTCGGGACGAAATTCAGTTATTAGGGGGGAAGTATGTAATACCCCGTATTTTTGACAATATTTATTTTGGGATTAATTAATTAAATTGCGTACTAATTGGAAATTAATCCGGGTTATAAATACTAATGAGATGCGAATTGGTATTTGATTATGTGCATATATGATTATATATGTATTTGGTATTATAAAATTTGTCGTGAGATTTATATACGGCATTTTAGAAATTTTGTTGAGACGCGTGGGACCGCCGCGTCACGGTATAATATTTTGTTAATAAAAGTGAATTTAAAATCTAAAATCCGTATGGTCGTTTTGAGTGCGCCAACGCGTCCGGAAGGGTCGAGATAGTCAGAAAACACTAGCCGGGGGTATAGTTTGGGTCCCGGGGTATTTTTAGGCCATACCGGTAACTTAAAGGGTATTTTAGTAATTTGGTATTTTTGGGTAATTAAAAGTGACGAAAATTGAGAGTTGTAATCTGATAAGGATTGACCCCAACCAACCCTTATTAACCCAACAAGCTACGGAGGTTTATTAAAATTAGGTTTTCATAAGTTTCCCCAAAGCAAACCCTAGCCACCATAGCCTTTTGGAGAAGAAAGCTTGGAGAAGGAGAGAGAGAAAGAGGAAACTCTGCAGAAACTTCATCAAACCAACACCAAATCCGGAATCAAACCAAGGCAAGTGATTTAAATTACATTCCTTATGCAGTGAATGCTTTTTCCATGTTAGAAACCTTGTGAATCAATCTTATATAAGAGCTAAAAGAAAACCCATGAAATTGGAAGATTGTTAATAAATTTTGGGATAGGTTTGCATGTAGAACCCTTGTTTGAAGGTTTAAATTCAGGGATTTCATATCTATGTGATGTTTTAACGGATTAAAATCTGGGAAATTTTGATGAGAAGAACCTAGGGTTTATGTTCTTGAAGAAAATTGGGAATTACTGTAGAAATTGTGATTTAATGATGTTTAGAAGATATTAAACCCTTTAATGATGTTAGTATAGCCCCTTAACATGTTTGAGGATGATTAGAGAACTCAATATATTGTTGGAACGAATTTTAGAAAAGGTTTGAGGAGTAAAAATGGTGAAAAACGAATTGGGGAAAAATCTGGGCCGAAACTGGCCACTCGTTAGAAGCAGCCCCCAGGTCGTTCGAACGAGCTCGTTCGAACGAGCTTCTAACGAGTTGACCAGTCGTTATTAACGAGTAGGGATTTTCGTTCGATATCTCGTTCGAACGAGATATCGTTAGAAGTGTCAGTTCGTTCGAACGAACTGGGATCTCGTTCGAACAGCCTCGTTCGAACGAGACTTCTAACGACCTGACAGTCCAAACTCGTTCGAAGCCTCGTTACCCAAATAATCAGGTTACAATGCTTTAAATACAAGGCAATATGCAGTTGACAACCCCAACTGCTGGGTACAAATGTCTAGAAATAAGGCTGCCAGCAAATTCCATAGGAACTGCTCAAGTAAATGCTGCTTTATCTGCTGAACATGTGTCTTTGGGAAGTTACAAGGTAGTTATCAGCAACTCCACATTCAAACCCGTGTAGCCCCATGATCTCCCATGTAACTGCTCCCAAAACTGCCCAAAACTGCATTAGGACAAGCCCAACTCAATACCTGAACGTTACCAGCAACCATTCCCACGTTTCTGGACACCCTCACCTTGATTCCAACAAGCTTTACCCACGTAACAGCAACCTGATCCAACACGGGTCTGATTCGGGATGGTTACCCCGATCACGACCCAAAACCATGCACTACCAATCCCACGTTGGTCATCGGACAATCCCACATATCCCACGAGTAAGCCATAAGCCTAGGAGCACCTATGGACGAAATGCCAGTTCTGCCTCGGAGGACCCCCCCTCCTTATATATGTTCTTAACTAAAAATCCACAGTGGTAGCAGTGGACATTAACTGCCAAAAGATCGTAAGCCCATATAGACAACCAACCTGATTTCGTTTTGCTCCATCACTTCTTTCCAGCTCACTTACCTTAGCAAAGTGCGACTAAGGCAAGTGTGTTTCCATTTCCAAGAACTCAAGTAAGTTTGGGGTGTGACAAACCCTCCCCCACTCGAATTGACGACGTCCTCGTCGAAACAGAATCCAAGTACCGGTGAATCACATTCTCAAACTGCCACAACATCGTGTCCTTCTCCCAAGTAGCTTCCTCAACTGCCTTCCCTTTCCACTTCACAAGGTAGAAAGTTCTTCTATTCTTTCTACTTGCTCCTTCCGTGCGGTGGTCCAGAATTCTCTCGGCAACCTCTGAGTATTGCTTCCTTATCATTGGTGGCGCTCTCAACTGATCTGTCCGGTTAGGATCTGAGCCGTCTTCATAGAATCTCTTCAAGAAACTAACATGAAAAACAGGATGTAATTTCAACCGAGAAGGTAGCTCTAACTGATAAGCTAACCTTCCAATTCTCCTTATGATCTTAAACGGTCCATCATACCGCTGAATAAGACCCTTGTGTGCTGTTTTCCGACTCACCTTCTTCCAAACTTGTGGAGTGAGTTTCAGCATTACCATGTTACCAACATCAAATTCCACGTCGCGCCTACTTTCGTCGGCCCATTTCTTCATCCGTCTAACTGATTTTGCCAAAACATCCCTTGCTTCCTCGGTTCGTTCTTGCCTTCCTCTTGCATACCTGTATGCTGCTGGACAACGTCCATGGGATTTCTGTTTTGCAATCTCATGAGGAGTAAGAGGTTGTTGTCCGGTTGCAAGTTCAAACGGACTCTGCCCTGTTGACGAGCTTTGATGCAGATTGTAACAAAACTGAGCAACATCAAGTAACTCAACCCAATTTTGTTGGTTGGCAGTTACGTAATGTCGCAAGTATTCCTCTAATAGCGCATTCACCCTCTCTGTTTGCCCATCCGTTTGTGGGTGATTTGCTGTAGAGAACTTCAATTGTGACCCCAATAACTCAAACAAAGCGGTCCAGAACCGCCCGGTAAATCTCGCATCCCGATCACTGATGATGTCAAGTGGCAATCCCCACCACTTTACCACGTACCGAAAGAACAAATCTGCTGCAATTTCCGCCGAACAAATCTTCGGGGCTGGAATAAACGTTGCATATTTGGAAAACCGATCGACTACCACCATTATTGAAGTGAAATCTTTCACCTTTGGCAATTCGTTGATGAAGTCCATAGAGACACTTTCCCAAGGCCTTGTAGGGACTGGGAGTGGCTCTAAGGTTCCCGCTGCTTTCTTCCTCTCCGTTTTATCCTGTTGGCAAACCATACAAGTTCTCACGTACAACTCCACATCTGAATCCATTCGAGGCCAATAAAAGCTTTCGGACAATAAGGCAAACGTTATGTCTTGCCCCGGATGTCCTGCGTACAAAGCATCATGTGTTTCTTTTAATAACCTCTGCCTGATTCCTCCAGTTTTAGGAACATAGGGCCTGTTCCCTTTTGCGTAGATAACACCTTCATCTACCCAAAATCTGCGAGTAACACCTTCATCAATCTGTTGAAATAAGACCTTTGTAACAGGGTCTTCTGCAGTCTTTTCCCGAATTTGAGGCAGCAAGTCACTAACAGCTTTGGAAAGGGCAGCAAGTATACATATACCTGCTATACTGGAATCTCCTTCTTCCTGCAAATTAGGCTTTCTACTCAACGCATCTGCTACCTGATTTGCACTTCCCGGCCTGTAAAGTAACTTATAATCAAACATAGACATAAAATCTTGCAATCTAGCATGCTTTGGGGTCAACTTCTTCATCGAATTAAAGCAACTTGTGGCAACATTGTCCGTGTAGATTAGAAAATGACGCCCCAACAAATAATGTCTCCATGCGTGAACACAATGAACAACTGTCGTCATTTCCTTCTCATGAACCGAATACCTCCGTTCGGTATCATTCAACTTCCTGCTTTCAAACGCTACTGGATGCCCTTCCTGAACTAAGACACCCCCCAATGCAAAATCAGAAGCATCGGTGTAAACTTCAAAAGCTTTGTCAAATTCTGGTAACTTCAAGATAGGGCGACTTGACACTGCCGCCTTCAATTTGTTGAATGCCTCCTGGCATTCATGGGTCCAATTCCAAGCCTGATCCTTCTTCAAAAGATCCGTGAGACACGCCACCTTCTTGGAGAAACCCTTCACAAACTTTCTATAGTAATTTGCCAAACCCAAAAAACTACGTAATTCCTTCACCGTTGTTGGTGCTGGCCAATCTGCAATAGCATCAACCTTCTTCGGGTCCATTTTCACCTTCCCCTCAGAAATTAAGTGACCAAGGAACATGATTTCCTTCTGGCCAAATTCACATTTTTCCAGCTTCACAAATAAAGTTGCTTCGCGCAACTTTTTAAGGGCAATCTGCAAGTGCTCAACATGTTCCTCCAAACTGTTGCTATAGACAACTATGTCGTCCAAATAGATCACCATGAATTTGTCCAAATACTCCCGAAAAATATTATTCATGAGTGTGCAAAAAGTAGCAGGAGCATTAGTCAAGCCAAAAGGCATGACTAAAAACTCAAATGAACCATACCTTGTAACACAAGCTATTTTTGGTTCGTCTCCTTCTGCAATCCGCACTTGGTAGTATCCAGACCGCAAGTCCATCTTGGTGAAGTACTTCGCCTTGCCCAATCTATCAAAAAATTCATCCGCAATGGGTACCGGATAATTGTTCTTTACCGTCACCTTATTCAGTGCACGATAATCTATACACATCCGCATCGAACCATCCTTCTTCTTTTGGAACAAAACGGGAGCACCATAAGGCGCTTTTGAAGGCTGAATCTGTCCCGCCTTCAACATCTCTGTCAACTGCTTTCTCAATTCCGCCAATTCTGTTGGAGCCAAACGATAGGGAGCCATTGCTGGAGGTTTCACCCCAGGCAACAACTCAATGGTGTGATCAATTTCCCGTCGCGGTGGCAACTCAGCAGGTAATTGATCAGGCATAACATCCTGAAATTCCTCTAAGACTGCCCTACTTGAATCGGGAACACCAGCAAGCAACTGTTCCTTCTCTTCAAACAGCATCGCCAAATACGTTTCTTCCCCTTTTCTAAGACCATCCTTCACTTGCAACGCAGAACACATTTTAACTCCATTGTAGGACTTTTGTAAAGGGATGAAACAGGGATGGGCCATGTCCGAAATGAACAAGCCCTGCAAATAAGGTATCACCGAAACCTTTGCCTTTGTGAAGAATTCCAAGCCCATAATGACTTGGAAATTATCTAGAGGCACAGCCATAAAACTACACGTACCACACCATTCCCCAACTTTAAGTGAAACTTCCTTAGCAACGCCACCAACAGGTTTTGCTTCTGAATTGACTGCCTTGATTCTACTGTTGTCGTTCGTCAACGCCAACTTCAACCGCTGCACTTCACGATCAGAAACAAAATTATGGGTAGCACCCGTATCCACCATTGCCATGACAGAAACATCATTCATCTGAATTTGAACATACATCAACCCTTTTCCCCCAATGGATGCCTCTTCTCGACGAATAACGTTGAGAAGTTGAATAGGGTTAACCCGAGTAGGCTCTCCCCCACCATCACCATTCTCCGCAACCAAAGCGTTTAACTTCTCCTTCTTGGGACAATTCTTCGCATAATGGGGACCTTCACAAATGAAACAGCGCACATTCTTAGAAGGAGCCTTATCTTTTGACTGGGCAGGAGCATTAGAATTGGTAGAACTAGCATTGTCATTGCCCTTCTTCTTGTTCTTCCATTTTTGCTTCTTCTGATCCTTCCCTTTATTTTGATTAGCCCCTTCCTTCTCCGAGGAACCAGCCTGATTTTTGTAGTCCACTAATACATCAGCGGCAGCCATCGCTGAAATAGCGTTGCCAAAGCCGTTTATGAAAATAAACTATTTAAGCAACTCCGAAAGTTTGTTGAAGAAACTCTTTACTTAAAATCAAAACGATTTTGAACACAAGATGTGTTAACAAAATTATGTACGAGATATAGACAAGATTTGATAACAAGTTTTAGTAAACAGTTTAAAATGTTTTAAACTCAGCACACAAACAGAATGGGATGAGAAGATGTAGAAATATTGATACTCAGGATTTTTAACGTGGTAAAACCTCAACCTTGAGGAAACATCCACGACTCCCTCTACGGAGTAAAACAAAAACAATCACTAAAACAAATATATGAGTTACAACCTATTTAACTAACATGCACACAAAAACAAATCTATACAAGTTCAGGATTGTACCCTCTGACGTCCTTAACTTTTCTGCAGATCTTGTTTGTTGATGTAGTTGTCTCAGTTTGTCAACTCTTCTTTGTTTCAGCACTTTACGTCGACTTATGTTCACCAAATCTTATAGCCAACACTTTAAGTGTTTGTAGTGTGAAGATGTTTGTGAGAAGTGTTCTAAAACACATGCATGCACACACACACACTTATTAGTTACAGACGATCCTAACAAATCACATATAAAGTCTATATGCAGTGTATTTGTTATTTTTCTTTCTTACAAAACCAAGAACCTTTTCGACCTTTCAAAATAACCCAGATTCCACGGAGATCTTGCTTAAGAAATCGGTCAAGACCTTTCTCAATCACTTTTGAAAATATTATGGAGATTGAGAACCCTCCAAGTGCGAATCCCACTAGGTCAGGTTAAGTTTTGTAAAAACAGAAATAGAAAAACATCTATTGTTGATTCTGAAGTAAGAAAATGTTTTATCAGAAAACAATCAACAACGAAATTCTCAAGATGAGAAATAAATGCAACTAAGTGTGCTGTGACATGAAAAACTTCAGATCTATGATTTCTATTGAAAGAGAAACAAGATCTGAGTCTATGTCTAAGTTGGAAATAAGATTTATGAACACAAGGATTTCAGCAACCCAAGATCTCTTAACCAGAACTCTCATAAACCCAGGAAAACACTAAGGATGGTGTTTATTTGGTTATGGTGGTTTTTCTGGAGAGGTAAGTAGTTTGGGCTTGAGAGGTATTTGGACGAAGTTAGGGTTTCTAACTAGGGTTTGGTTTCTCTCTCTAACTTCTCTTTTCTCTCTTCTCTCTCTTCTCTCTCCTCTCTCTATTTTCTGAGACTTTTCAAAATGGCAAAAGCTTTCGAAGGCTGAAGTGGGAGGCCTTTAAATAGGAAGAGAAGAAGATTCCAGAGCTTCGTTCAAAATCAAGGGCTCTGATTGAGTCAAGCTCCTTTGACTACAATCTAATGGCTCACAACAGGCGGTGGATTAAACAGGCTGTGATTGGTTAAAGGGTTTACACTGGGATTCACTCAAAAGACATGCAGGCCATCGATAAGGGTTGATCTAAGGGCTGAAAGTACGCGAAGGTTTGTCTCAGTGAAGAAACACAGTTCAGGCCAATCAGAGGACACCAGGTGTAGGCCTGAGGATGAATGTAAACGCGCGTCCCAAAATAATTACAAAGCCAACCCTAGAGTCTCTAGCGCTTTCGGTTTCTACCCAGAGTAACTTTAGGCCAATAAACACAACAATCCATATTTATACATTAACCCCAAGACCTTTTAAATCAAGTTTTAATTAAATAAAACCTTGTTTAAAATATGTTTTAAATTCCCAAAAAATTATTAAAAATCAAATTGAGGGATTTAAACACACTCACAACATTAAAACACATAAGGGTGCAATATGATATGCAAGAATCAAATTCTAAGTGTGTGAGTGATGGCTATAGTCTTAGGATCATCACATGATAGATAGAAGAAGAAGCAACCCAATCTCTGAAGCTCTTTGGTTTCTAGGATAGACACTATTTTGTCACAATTTCCAAACTAGATGAGCTCTTATACAGTCTAGACTCAAATGAGTCAAAAGTATAAGGGCTTCAATCTCCCCCTTTGGAAATATGAGAGAAAATCTCCTTTGAGTCATCTAAACTCGTAGGGCATCAACAAATAAGAAAATCCTATTCCTATAAAAGATCTATCTACCCAAATCCTAGAAAGCAGAAATTACATAACTCAACTATATACAGTTTAACATCCTATTATTACAATAAAGAATGACTGTACAAGAATAATACCTGCAAAGAATTACTAAGATCAAGCTTGTTAGTATATGCAGTAGACTCAAATTTCTCCCCCATTTTGTCTCAAATGGACAAAGGGAAAGAACTTGGCAAATATGACAGGTATTTACTCAACACAAATCATACCAATAGATTTACGTAAAGAAATGAATCTATTATAATCAAGAGGTTTGGTAAATAAATCTGCAAGTTGTAGATCAGTAGAAAGATAATTGATTTCTAATTCCTTGGTTTCAACTAATTCACGAATAAAATGATGTCTTATTTTAATGTGCTTAGTTCGCGAGTGTTGAACTGGGTTCTTAGAAATATTAATCGCACTTTGATTATCACAATAGAGATGAAGTGTGGGTTCTAGAATACCATAATCACTTAGCATTTGTTTAAGCCATAACAATTGGGCACAACAGCTACCGGCGGCTATGTATTCAGATTCAGCAGTCGAGAGAGATGTGCAGTTCTGTTTTTTACTACTCCATCCTACCAAGTTATTACCAATATAACAACAAGCGCCTGAAGTGCTTTTACTATCATCAGTACACCCAGCCCAGTCAGCATCAGTGTACCCAATAATAGTGCTAGGTGTGTCATTCGTGTACCAAATTCCTAAATTTAGAGTGCCTTTAACATATTTAATTATGCGTTTAACAGGGTTTAAATGGCTCTCCTTGGGGTTGTTTTGATAACGCGCACAAACACAAACAGCATACATGATATCAGGACGCGAGGCAGTCAGATAGAGTAATGTGCCAATCATACTACGATATAAGGTAGAGTCTACAGATTTTCCATTTTCATCTTTAGATAATTTCTCTGTAGTACTCATTGGCGTTTTAGCACTTTTAGCACTCTCGAGGCCAAATTTCTTAACTATCTCTAATACGTACTTAGTCTGCGAAAGAAACAATCCATCTGGTTGTTGTTTGGCTTGGAGACCTAGGAAGAACTGTAACTCCCCCATAAGGGACATCTGAAATTCCTTACTCATAATTTCAGCAAAAGATTTTACTTCTGAGGTAGAAGTGGATCCAAATATGATATCGTCTACATAGACTTGAGCGATAGTAATGTGTTTAACAAAATGTTTGACAAATAAGGTTTAGTCATTTCCACCTCTTTTGAAACCTTTGTCCAGCAGAAAACTGGACAGGCGTTCATACCAAGCTCTAGGAGCTTGTTTAAGACCATATAAAGCCTTTTTCAACCGAAATACATGATTAGGGTAATTAGGGTCAATAAACCCTTTAGGTTGTTCTACATAGGTTTTCTCGGCAAGTATTCCATTAAGGAACGCAGATTTAACATCCATTTGATATAATGTGAAATGCATGTGACAAGCTATAGCAAGAAGCAGACGGACTGATTCTAAACGAGTAACAGGAGCAAACGTCTCATTAAAATCAAGTCCTTCTATTTGGGAGTAACCTTGAGCAACTAGTCTAGCTTTATTTCTAATTATCATCCCATTTTCATCAGTTTTATTTTTGAAAATCCAACGAGTACCAATAACCTTTTTGTGGTTAGGACGTGGAACAAGATACCAAACATCATGAATGACAAATTGTAAAAGTTCATCCTGCATAGCAGAAATCCAGTGTGAGTCATTCAATGCCTCATTTACATTCTTCAGTTCCACAAGAGAAACAAAACATGCATAGAGAGCATAATTTCTAAGTTGGGATCTTGTACGTACTGGTTCAGTAGGGTTACCAACAATGTTGTTTATGGGATGATCTTTAGAAACCCAGTTAGGTACTTTAGGTGACTCAATAGGTAATGAATTATCTATATCAGAAGAGTCATTTTCTAAAATGTTTGACGATTCTTCTTCTATAGTTAATTCACTAGTCTTGCTTTCTGCAGTAGTGTCACTAACAATTACATTGATGGATTCCATTAAGGTCTTAGTGCGAAGATTATACACTCGATATGCTCTACTGTTAGGTGAATAACCTAAGAATATTGCTTTATCTCCTCTACTCTCAAATTTAGATAAGTGTTCCCTATCTTTGCAAACATAGCAGGTACTACCAAAGGTTCTAAGGTACTTAAGATTAGGCTTTTTATTGTACCAAAGTTCATAAGAGGTTTGTTTCGAATTCTTTCTAAGATAGACCCTATTAATAAGATGGCAAGCTGTACGAATAGATTCTACCCAAAAATACTTAGGTAAGTTCTTAGCATGGAGCATGACACGTGCCATCTCTTGAAGAGTTCGATTCTTCCTCTCAGCTATTCCATTTTGTTGAGGGGTCTTAGGAGCACTGAACTCATGTTTGTAACCATTATAGTCACAATATTCTACAATACCAGTGTCTTTGAATTCACCACCTCTATCACTTCTGATTTTATTCACTTGAGTGTCTTTTTCATTCTCAATCCGTAAGAGAATCTTTAAAAAAGTTTGAAAAGTATCGGATTTTTGTTTTAAGAAAGCTACCCAAGTGAATCTGGTGAAGTCATCAACCATAACTAAAATATAACTGTGTCCACAAAGACTAACAGTTTGAGAAGGACCCATTAGGTCCATATGGATGAGTTCTAAGGGATTAGAGGTAAGGATATCTTTAACCCTTTTATGAGGTGCTTTAACAATTTTTCCTTCTTGACAGGGACCACAGACAATGTTATGAATAGGTTTAATTTTTGGTATTCCTCTAACTATTTGTTGACAGGACAATTTACTCAAATTTTCGTAATTAATGTGACCCATTCTGTTATGCCATATCTCATTGTCATCCATTCTGGCAACATTACAGATTTCAGAACTAGACATGACAGTATAACAATTGTCAGGAGTCCTGAATCCTGTAATTAAGCATTCTCCCTTTTCATTTAAAATCTTGCAATTGTTCTTTGAAAAGGTAACAGTATAGTTTGAGTCACAAAATTGCGAAATGCTAAGTAGATTAGCCTTGAGACCTTTAACTAAGAGAACATTTTCAAGAAGAGGAAGTCCTTTTTCTTTAAGGGTTCCTTTGCCTATGATCTGGGATGATATTCCATCACCAAAAACAACTTTTCCACCATCAAAATGGGTTTTATTTAAAAGTTTTGTATCATCACCTGTCATATGCTTGGAACATCCAGAATCCAAGTACCAACCAGAAGTTGTAAGTTCAGCTTTTAGAGCAGAAACAACAATGTTACACTTCCTCTGGGGTGCTAGATCATCTTTTCTAACCCAAATTGCCCTGGTTTTTAGTTTGCGCTTGTTTGCTCTCATTTGATAAAATTTGCGAGCATTAGATTTTTGTTGAAAAACATTTTGCGCATGATTTTGAGTAAATTTGAGTTCCTGAGCATTTGATTTAGAAAAGGTTCTGGTAATCCTTCTAGTAAATTTCCTTTTAGGTTTAGTCTTTCTATTCCTATAGTTAGATTTTTTGTCTGGTGGCCCGGGAAGGACATAATTGTTACGACTCCTCCTAGAATAGTTAAAGTTATGATACATAGGAGTGTTGTAGATAGGCTTAATCAGTCTCCTAGCATAGCAATTATCGAAAGAGTGACCATATATATCACAATAGGAGCAATAAAGATTTCTCAGAATAGGGTTTTCCTTAGGAAAGTCTCTAAACAAAGGTTTTGAGAAATTTTGAGGCTGAATTTTATTCCTAGGTAGCACAGATTTGAAAGCAGGTTCACTTTTCCTAATAGGGGGGCAGACATATTTTCCCTTTGGTAAACTTTCATGCTTAGAGCAACTTGCATCTCCAGTGTTAGTGTTTTGATGGTCAAACTTAGTTTTTAGAGAATGAAAGTCTGGACATGTTTCAATAGGTCTTTTGCCTCCTGACACAAACTTGATAGGTTCAACATGTTTAGTTTGTGTCTTCAAATTGGGGCAAAACCCTATTCCAGTTCTATCATCAGAATTGGTTTTAGATTCAGCAACGAATTCCTCAAAACATTTAGAATTGTTTTCAAATTTGGTAAATTTTTTGAAAACAGTTGCTGTCTTTTCTTTTGTTTGTTCCAATTCTAATAATGTCCCTTTGTATTTTTTCTCCAGAATTTCATTAGCTTCAGTTAAAATTTTCAGTTTTTCATCAAACACTTTAACTTCACTTTCATGAGACATGCATTGAGTAGTATACTCTTCAGCATTCAGTTTTACCATTAGGCTTAGATCCTCTAGCTTTTTGGTAAGATCTTTAACAATCTTTTCTAGTCTAGTGCTTTTCTTTAGAGTCTTAGAATATAGAGTGTGTATATCTGGGAGATCATCATTATCTGAGTCACTAAGTGAGGTGTGTGAAGTGACCCCTAAGGTTTCATTTCTTAAACTCACGCACCCATTGACATCAGCATTATCGATTCCCCTTTGACTCACACACCCCGAGGAAGAGGTATTAATGTTCTCAGTAAGTAAAGCATCTAAACCAGTTAAAGTATGATTCAAAGCAACAGAACTAGAATTACTAAACTCATCCTCACTATCAAGCATAGGCATATCATCATTGTATATGATTTTGGCAAAGAAAGATAAACAAGGATCAAAACCATCAGATGTCTCAGGTTCCTCATTTTCAGAATCACTTGAGTCATCCCAGGTTTTGCAGATATTGGCTCTAGAGTGTTTGTTTTGGGCATTTAAATTAACTCTATAGTCTTTAGCAATGTGTCCTAGTTTACCACATCTATAGCATTCAGTCTTCTTGAGGTCTCTGTGAGGTCTTGTGTTGTCCTTGTTCTGTTTGTCATGAGGTTTCTCATGAGGTTTGTGATTTGAAGGAGTGGTATAATTAGACTTGCCCTGTCTATTTGCAACACTGTTTCTATATTTAACAATTTTCTTAAATTGTTTTGTCATTAGGGCAATCTGATTATCTAGACTTTCTAAGTCACAGTCCTCATCAGAATCATTACTAGGGGTGTTTAACTCAGGCTTAGTCATCTTAGAAGTAAAGCTAAGATTGAAATTGGCATGTTTCCTATTAGTGTGGGTCAATTGTTTCTTAAACTCTAATTCCATTTCCACAGTTCTTAATTTGCTACTGAGTAATTCAGGAGTAAGATTTATATCACACATCTCCTCAATAGCATATCTTTTATTGTCAAATTTCTGTGGTAATGATCTCAGAATTTTAGAGACAATTTCTTGTCTATCATAAGTTATACCATTAGCATGAAGTTTAGTGACAATATCAGTAAGGTTCATGTAGAAGTCATCAAAAGATTTCGATTCAGACATAATTAAGGTATTATACTGTTGGATTAACATCTGAGTCTTAGCAGCTTTTACCCTAGAGTCTCCTTCGTGGGCAGTAATCAAGGTATCCCATGCTTCCTTGGAAGTGGTACAAGATGAGATTCTCTTGAACTCATGTTCGTTAATAGACATAAATATAGCGTTCTTGCCTTTGTTATTATTTCGAGAAACCTGTTTCTCTTCTTGAGTAAACTCACTCAATATTTTCTTAATCCTTTCATTGCTTCCATCAGTGGCTGGTTTAGTTGGATAAAAGTATCCATTTTCAATAATATCCCAGACATCATCTCCCAGAGTGCCTTGAATGAAAGCAATCATTCTTACTTTCCAGTAAGAAAAATTGGTTCCATCAAAGACTGGAGGTCTGGTCAAGTTACCATATCTTTCGTTTTTCTCGTCCATAATTGACTTTGAGAAAACAGTTTCAGAAACTCAGGATCTTTTTGAAAGAAGTTCACCAAAAGCTCTGATACCAATTGAAATAGCGTTGCCAAAGCCGTTTATGAAAATAAACTATTTAAGCAACTCCGAAAGTTTGTTGAAGAAACTCTTTACTTAAAATCAAAACGATTTTGAACACAAGATGTGTTAACAAAATTATGTACGAGATATAGACAAGATTTGATAACAAGTTTTAGTAAACAGTTTAAAATGTTTTAAACTCAGCACACAAACAGAATGGGATGAGAAGATGTAGAAATATTGATACTCAGGATTTTTAACGTGGTAAAACCTCAACCTTGAGGAAACATCCACGACTCCCTCTACGGAGTAAAACAAAAACAATCACTAAAACAAATATATGAGTTACAACCTATTTAACTAACATGCACACAAAAACAAATCTATACAAGTTCAGGATTGTACCCTCTGGCATCCTTAACTTTTCTGCAGATCTTGTTTGTTGATGTAGTTGTCTCAGTTTGTCAACTCTTCTTTGTTTCAGCACTTTACGTCGACTTATGTTCACCAAATCTTATAGCCAACACTTTAAGTGTTTGTAGTGTGAAGATGTTTGTGAGAAGTGTTCTAAAACACATGCATGCACACACACACACTTATTAGTTACAGACGATCCTAACAAATCACATATAAAGTCTATATGCAGTGTATTTGTTATTTTTCTTTCTTACAAAACCAAGAACCTTTTCGACCTTTCAAAATAACCCAGATTCCACGGAGATCTTGCTTAAGAAATCGGTCAAGACCTTTCTCAATCACTTTTGAAAATATTATGGAGATTGAGAACCCTCCAAGTGCGAATCCCACTAGGTCAGGTTAAGTTTTGTAAAAACAGAAATAGAAAAACATCTATTGTTGATTCTGAAGTAAGAAAATGTTTTATCAGAAAACAATCAACAATGAAATTCTCAAGATGAGAAATAAATGCAACTAAGTGTGCTGTGACATGAAAAACTTCAGATCTATGATTTCTATTGAAAGAGAAACAAGATCTGAGTCTATGTCTAAGTTGGAAATAAGATTTATGAACACAAGGATTTCAGCAACCCAAGATCTCTTAACCAGAACTCTCATAAACCCAGGAAAACACTAAGGATGGTGTTTATTTGGTTATGGTGGTTTTTCTGGAGAGGTAAGTAGTTTGGGCTTGAGAGGTATTTGGACGAAGTTAGGGTTTCTAACTAGGGTTTGGTTTCTCTCTCTAACTTCTCTTTTCTCTCTTCTCTCTCTTCTCTCTCCTCTCTCTATTTTCTGAGACTTTTCAAAATGGCAAAAGCTTTCGAAGGCTGAAGTGGGAGGCCTTTAAATAGGAAGAGAAGAAGATTCCAGAGCTTCGTTCAAAATCAAGGGCTCTGATTGAGTCAAGCTCCTTTGACTACAATCTAATGGCTCACAACAGGCGGTGGATTAAACAGGCTGTGATTGGTTAAAGGGTTTACACTGGGATTCACTCAAAAGACATGCAGGCCATCGATAAGGGTTGATCTAAGGGCTGAAAGCACGCGAAGGTTTGTCTCAGTGAAGAAACACAGTTCAGGCCAATCAGAGGACACCAGGTGTAGGCCTGAGGATGAATGTAAACGCGCATCCCAAAATAATTACAAAGCCAACCCTAGAGTCTCTAGCGCTTTCGGTTTCTACCCAGAGTAACTTTAGGCCAATAAACACAACAATCCATATTTATACATTAACCCCAAGACCTTTTAAATCAAGTTTTAATTAAATAAAACCTTGTTTAAAATATGTTTTAAATTCCCAAAAAATTATTAAAAATCAAATTGAGGGATTTAAACACACTCACAACATTAAAACACATAAGGGTGCAATATGATATGCAAGAATCAAATTCTAAATGTGTGAGTGATGGCTATAGTCTTAGGATCATCACATGATAGATAGAAGAAGAAGCAACCCAATCTCTGAAGCTCTTTGGTTTCTAGGATAGACACTATTTTGTCACAATTTCCAAACTAGATGAGCTCTTATACAGTCTAGACTCAAATGAGTCAAAAGTATAAGGGCTTCAATCGCCGCGGGCAAGTCTTTGACACCTTGCCTACGCAGTTCTGCTTGTGCCCAATTTTGAAGGCCCTTTATGAAGTTGAACAACTTGTCTTCCTCCGACATATTCTTAATATCCAGTAGTAAGGAAGAAAATTCCTTAACATACTCACGAACGGAACCGGATTGCTTCAAACGGTGCAGGTTATCACGAGCCTGCCAAACAGTGTTTGTGGGGAGAAATTGCTCCCTAATTTCTGAAACCAACGACTCCCAGGTTGTGATTTGAGGACGTGAACTATCCTCCATGAGTGTTCGCCACCATAGTTTTGCATCGCCGGCCAAGAACATACTAGTAAGATCCACCTTCTCAGCATCCGGTGAATTGTGGCAGTTTGAGAATGTGATTCACCGGTACTTGGATTCTGTTTCGACGAGGACGTCGTCAATTCAAGTGGGGGAGGGTTTGTCACACCCCAAACTTACTTGAGTTCTTGGAAATGGAAACACACTTGCCTTAGTCGCACTTTGCTAAGGTAAGTGAGCTGGAAAGAAGTGATGGAGCAAAACGAAATCAGGTTGGTTGTCTATATGGGCTTACGATCTTTTGGCAGTTAATGTCCACTGCTACCACTGTGGATTTTTAGTTAAGAACATATATAAGGAGGGTGGGTCCTCCGAGGCAGAACTGGCATTTCGTCCATAGGTGCTCCTAGGCTTATGGCTTACTCGTGGGATATGTGGGATTGTCCGATGACCAACGTGGGACTGGTAGTGCATGGTTTTGGGTCGTGATCGGGGTAACCATCCCGAATCACACCCGTGTTGGATCAGGTTGCTGTTACGTGGGTAAAGCTTGTTGGAATCAAGGTGAGGGTGTCCAGAAACGTGGGAATGGTTGCTGGTAACGTTCAGGTATGAGTTGGGCTTGTCATAATGCAGTTTTGGGCAGTTTTGGGAGCAGTTACATGGGAGATCATGGGGCTACATGGGTTTGAATGTGGAGTTGCTGATAACTACCTTGTAACTTCCCAAAGACACATGTTCAGCAGATAAAGCAGCAGTTACTTGAGCAGTTCCTATGGAATTTGCTGGCAGCCTTATTTCTAGACACTTGTACCCAGCAGTTGGGGTTGTCAACTGCATATTGCCTTGTATTTAAAGCATTGTAACCTGATTATTTGGGTAGAGAGTTACCTAGACGTTTTCGTAAGGGTTCCCTATATTTTGTGAGTAATAAATATTGGGTTGGGGAGTTTCTCTCCGTAAATACTGTGTTGCCTTTACTTGTTGTGATTGTGTGTATTGCTATTTGGATTGTTGCTGGTTTACTTGATTGTAGACGCACCACAGGTGTGGGAATTCTGAAAAAAAAAAATTCAGACCTGTGACATTTGGAAATGCCGTATATAAATCTAACGAGCTTCTAACGAGTTGACCAGTCGTTATTAACGAGGAGGGATTTTCGTTCGATATCTCGTTCGAACGAGATATCGTTAGAAGGGTCAGTTCGTTCGAACGAACTGGGATCTCGTTCGAACAGCCTCGTTCGAACGAGACTTCTAATGACCTGACAGTCCAAACTCGTTCGAAGCCTCGTTCGAACGAGACTTCTAACGAGTTGACAGTTTGACCCTTTTTGGACTGTTTTGATTTTTGGAGCCCCTTAAACTTGTTCGAGGATATAGATGACCTTCCTTTATTGATGTAAGGTTAGATTTGGGACTTTTGGATTATTGAGAGGAGTAAACTATATACGAGAGTTATATTCAAAGAACCATTTGGGTTGAGACGTGAGTGTCTACTACGATGTAAGGATGAATTATAGCGCGTATAATTACAAACCGGAATAGCACGAATTGTGATAATTATAGTTAGTACGAGAGTGCAATATGTACTACGATTAAAATATGGTATTACTAAGACATGTGTTTACTTAGTATTAGTATATGGATTGTTTGTATGACATACCTACCATACTTGCTATCACGGGAGGTTGCGTTCGCTTAGGACCCTCTAATCCTTGTGTGCCTACGGGGCGGGGGGGGGATATAGACTGGTACCTTGATGAACATAGGTCATAGAAAGACTTATTGTGATATTAATAAGTCCGCTGACCATGGGAGCGTAGGTATGTGCGTGACCCATGTGATGGTGACTGTGTTCGCCTCCACTATTTGTGATTTGTGTTATCTAAACTATTCCTGAGAGATTCGGAATATGTGATCCTTATGTACGTGATGTACCGGGATGGATAGCAGAGTATGTGTGCACCATAGCTTAGATTACGGGGTGCTTGTATCGTATATTTATGATGTGAATAATATACATTAAATTAATGGAAATCCTCATGTTAATGTTGTAAAAATATTACGGTATTGTTTCGAGATATATAATGAGTTAGCTGATAGTTATATCAATGGCATAGTTAGTAACTGAGTTTACGTTAAACCTCTATTAAATTACGAGCGTTGTTATGTTAAATTAACCGAGTAAAATGGGTAGAACCTTTGGTAGTCTAGCTAGTTACGTTGTCACTTAGCTAGTGGAAAGGGTAGTTATAGATGGGTACTTACGTTAGGAGTGCACAGTTAGACGAGAGGTGAGAATGTCATGCGAGTGTACGTCCTAACATGTACTTTGCATTTAATGTTTTAAATGTTTTTAAAGCACTTGCAGGTTTTTAAAATATAACTCCACATTCGGGCTCTGACCCGTTTGCTTTTCAAATCTCTTTTTCTTTGTAAAACCATTTTAGGTGCCCAGCCACAAGGACACCAAGCATAGGATACTCATTCAGGTGACGAGCTGTAGCTGCTTGTGGAAGCTACAGGGATTTGCATGTAGACGCTTCTATCTTTTGGATTCCAGAGTCACCATCTATCCGTTGTAGGGCATGTTGCCCATTTCTATTTAGAGACATCTTTTATACTTCAGTTTTCAGACTTTAGCACGTTTTATTATTGTTTCAGTTCATTTAATTCAGTTATGGGATTGTAGTGAGGGGTTTCCTCCAGACTTTATTTACTCTATTGTGATGGTTATTCGTTTTACTTCAGTATGGTGATTGGTGTTATTTATTTCTTCATTACACTTGTGGCATGTTAATCAGACTTAAGTTAAAATTTGGCAACTTGCTTTTTAAATACTAGGTGGTTAGATATAATAAAAATGTTTTCGACAGTGATGCTATTAACTGAGCCAACTTGGCATTTTGAATTAATTTTATAAAGGAGTAGCTACCCGGTGTTTAATTAGTCGGGGTGTCACATCAATCCTATTAATTCAATGATATAAATTATCATATATATGTTCTCTCTGCATTTTGTGGGACCTCAAACCTTTTTCCTCTTTTTGGATGCCTTTGTTGGTAAACCACCATTAGTTATGTAATGGAGGATAAAACTAATAAGCGTGGTACAAATTTGTCTCAAAACATGGACATAATTATTATTCTAATAAAGTATGATGATTCCACTACCGTATACATTATATAAATTCCATCGTTATGGCATCATGTGTAAAAGGAATATTCCTTTGTTTTAGATAATGCTTTTTGCATTAGCATCTTTTTACACCTCATAAGAGCTTTTGATCGTGCAACCTTGTGGTTAATAACGACATGCTCCCGTGGGTGAGCTCCCGTGGGTGAGCTATTCCCCAGCGTGCTTGATCGTGCAGAGTTGTTTTGATCTTTGTGTTCTTGGGAGCAGTTTTTTCGGGAACCTTGAACTTGAGCTTCTTCGGTTCTTCTTTGAGCTTCTTTGATTCTTTCATACTTAATCTTTTAAGTGTTCTAATTAACCACTTCCATGTAACATTACACGAACTCCTTTTTTACCTTCTGAGTAGGGAGTTCTACAAATAACCCCTATCTACAAGAATAAAACTAGGGTTTAGACTGTAAATCTCCATGGATTCCTAAATATAACACCTGGTGTGTGCACGTTGCATGGCCTAATAATTAAGGTTTCAATTCTTACTCAATTTAATCCAATTCTTTAGATAGATAGTGGTAATAGTATATCAGTCATTTATTTTTAGTACTCTTACTCATTGATGGTAATGTTTCTCTAATTGTGAATATGAAAGTTTAAATTTTAAACTTAAAACTAATTTTCTTGGGAAAACACTTTCCTGGAATCACTACAACGTATTATAATCACTACAACGTGTTGTATTTCTAGGAAACACTTTCCTGGAATCACCTAAAACTAATCTGCTTCCTTTATTTTTACGACTTCATATCTCGGCCTCATTAATAGAGACTTTGAGGATTAGTTGGAAATATTTTAGAGGGAATACCTTATGAGACATGTTACTACAAATTTCACGTCTGCATTCTTGAAATAATTAAACTACCTATGTTTCTTGAATATTATGGTAGCTTTAACATTGATACGTATTTCACGACCTATGCTCAAATTTGCAGGCACCCAATAAATCTTTGTCACAATCTAATGGAGATGGATGAATCAAGTCATATAATTGAATAAGATACTAGGTCAGTGTATGACCAAACTCTAATAAGGGTCAACTTAGGAATGATAGTGTGGATTTATAAGGTAAAGCCACTAGGTCAACAGAAAAGGTCCTAGTTTGACATACAGAAGGTGTAGCAAGGAACAATGAGGCTAGGACCTTAGACCGTGAATAATAAATAGCTAAAATATATGATGCAAGGAAGTATTCTACTAAGACAACCATGTAATGGTTGAGACACCTATTAAAGGCTTGTGAATTCACTGAGTACAATTTCTTCAGAGGTTATGTTTTACAGTGACCAATGACGGGATTTGCTTTCCTCTTCATGCCTTTATAATAGGCCTCAGATTACCACTTTCTATTCCAATCAGGAAAATCTTGATGAAAATTCCCCTTCCTAAATTGATCCAAATGGGTGGAGTTCCATCTTATCTTCTATGATTATCTAGAAGAAGAAATTTATGAGATATATTACACTCACTGAATTCTTTGATTTTATATGGAAATAGAGGATTTTATGAATAACCTAGGGAATTTCAATTTGGGGCTACAGAGTTTTGAGATATACCTTATGATTAATAAACCTTCCAGTACCAATAATTGGAAGGTGAAGTATTTTTATATTTTTAGGGAATATTGGGAGGTACACCTCGAGGAATATTATCTCGAAAGATTTTATAGGTTTTCTTGGCGATGGTGGCATCTTTCCTAAGAAGGTAAATTATTTTGTTAAGGCTGTGGTCATTACTTATTACATGCCTCTTTATTTTAACTAACTCCTGTCTTTTCTACTTTTACAACTATTCTCGGTTTGAATTCGTGGTCCATTTTACTAATAAGAAGAAAATTTTCATTAAAGTGACTTTGCGTGCATTGTGGAAGATTGGCTACTATCCTTCCCACCCAGTTCCTCATAGGGAATCAAAAAAAGGTAATGGCGTGGTCAAGGTTTAATATTTTTATATTTTTAAGGATTGTATAATGTATTTGTACTTTTTTCTTTGCAGTAACTTTAATGGACAACACACCTACAATGAAGATAAATAAAGAACTATTGATGTCTCAACTTAATGAACTGGAGGAAAATACCCATGCTCTGAAGGCTACTCCTATAAAGGAAACAAAAATAAATTTATATGCTAAGAATAATCAAGGGGATCATTCATGCTCCAAATTTTGTTCGTTCAGAGGACTTAGAGAACTATAATCTCGATTTCTGACTAAAGGTAAAGTATATGTTCGTTGCCTTGGATTCTAAATTATGTTTTTTATTTATGTAAAATAGTTTATTTACATGAATCCTAAAATTCTGAACATCATGATAATCACCTAATATGTATGTGAAAATAGGGATAATGTAATACATCCTTTCATCGTTATGGATGTGATGTCGATGTTTGTCGTTATTGATTGCCACCGGTCTCACCATCTCAACACTCCTTCAACGGGGAATTTTAGCTTCTCTCTCCTTGCCTATAAACCCTTATATGTGTATTTAGTGGATACTTTTTAGATGGAAGTAAGAAATCTATTTATAGGTGGAGAGAGGGCAAAATCCCAAAGGTCAATTAATCTAAACCGTCCATTAAGGTAGAGTTCCAAAGGTCAGTTAATCTAAACCGTCCATCAAGGTAGAGATTTGTTTAGAATTTTAACTCCTTTTAATATTCATTTCATTTTGGAATATGAACCATTTTATTTGGAAATAACATATTTTAATTAAAAACCGAAATACTAATAACCATATTTCGGGGAAGGAATTAAAACTATTAAGAAACCCAAAGGTTAGATAATAATTTCCTTATAGTCTCCCACTTGGTCGTTAGGAGAATCCATTAATGTTTTTAATCAAGAATCATGAGGCACACATTATATGCTAAATCCTTCAATAATTGGTTTTCATAAGTTCCTTGGTTAGTCTAGTAGTCAATAGGAGTTATGGTGCTCCCATATCAATATGTAACATGATTCCTTCCATGTACTACGTTATTGATGACCTTCTTAACTAGGCCATAATTAGGAGTTTACATAATGGTCCCATAATGTCTCGAATAAGAAAATTTTCAATTAATATTCAACCATTAATAATAATGCGTACACAATGGAAAACATAATAGAATATATGTTAGAAGTTTATTAAGAGCTCAGTAAATGTCAAATACAACCATAATAAATTGCAGAAAATAAATAACTTGGTACTATCTTTAAGACCCATGGTTTGAATATATCTTTGAAATGTCTTTGGAGATGGTCCTTTTGTAAAAATATCTGCAACCATGAGATTTGTGCTTGTGTGTTCAATGATAACTTTTCCTCTTCTAATATCTTACTTTAGTGAGAGATATTTAAGATCCATGTGTTGGGATACCTTAGTTATCCTGTCATGCTTGGAGAAAAAAATTGCGACCTCATTGTCACAGTAAATAATTAAGGGATCAGAATTGAAACTCAAATCTCCTAACTTAGAGACAAAATTCCGCAACCATGCTCATTGATTTGAAGCCTTATAACATGACATAAATTTAGCTTGCATAGTAGATGTGTTGATAAATTTGGACTTTTATCTTTTTCGTGATATTGTACCTCCAACTAGGAGATACACATAGTCAAGAGTACAATGTCTAGTGTTAGGATATCGACTAAAATTTGAATCTGAAAACCCAACCATCTGTAGATGAGCTGATTTCCTAGATGTGAGCATGTAATTCCTCATTCCCTTTAGGTATCTCAATACTTTCTTTGTATCTTTCTAATGAGCGATTCCTGGGCTACTCTGAAATCTACCCAGCATGCCAATCGCATGGATAATGTCAAGTCTGGTGCAAACCTGTTCATACATCAAACTTCCCGCAAGAGAAGCGTAAGGATAATTTTCCATTTTTTTACGTTCTAATTCATTCTGCAGACACTGGCTAAGATCAAGCTTGTCTCCTTTCTGCATTGGAACAACACTAGAAGAATATGTCATCATGTCAAATCTCTCTAGAATTTTGTCAATATATGCTTTCTGAGACATTCCTAAAATTCCAAGTGGCCTATAACGGTATATTTCAATTCCTATCACATAGGAAGCCTCACCCATATCTTTCATTTCAAAATTCTTAGAGAGATGATTCTTAGTCTTATGTAACAGACCAAGATCGTTGTTGGCTAGTAATATGTCATCAACATACAGTACCAAAATACGAACTTACTCCCACTGATCTTGAGGTATATACACGGATCAACTAATTTTTCTTTGCAATTGAAGTTCGTAATGATTTCATCAAACTTTAGATACCATTGCCTCCAAGCTTATTTCAGCCCATATATTGATTTCTTAAGTTTGCAACCCATGTCTCCCTGACCTTCGATTATGAAGCCTTAAAGTTAACGCATATAGACTTCCTCTTATAAGTCTCCATTAAGAAATTATGTTTTTACATCCATTTGATGTAACTCGAGGTCATAATGAGCTATTAAGGCTATAATAATTCTAAGAGAATCTTTCCTAGACACAGGAGAAAAAGTCTCAGTATATTTTATACCTTCTTTTTTATTAAAACCTTTGGCTACAATTCGAGCTTTAGGTCGTTCAATATTGCCATTGCAGTCGTGCTTAGTCTTAAAGACCCACTTACACCCGACTAGTTTGTGTCCTATTGGTAATTAAACAACATCCCAAACTTGATTTTCAGCCATTGATTTTAGCTCATCCTTTATGGCATCAATCCATTTGCAAGATTTAACATCTTGGATGGCTTGTGAATATGAAATCTAATCTTTAGTTATTACAACATCATATTCTACTTGGTAAAGCACGTAAACATCGAAAATAGTAGATGCTGGTTCCTCAGGTGCATCATCCATAGGTTCATTGACCATTATCTCATCATGCAGTTGTTCATCATTCATTGGGTGTTCCTCATTGCCTAAAGGTTCAACAGTGGGGGGTGGGGATTCCCAATAACTTGCAAAATTTAGGGTCACATGATATTTACCCTAATTTCCTTAATGATGACATCATTAATTTTAGTACTTCCAATAATCTTGGCATTCTCATAGAATCTGGCATTATCCTTTTCAATAATTCTCGTACTATAGTTAAAACAGTAAAACCTATGTCCTTTGGACTTCTCGGGGTAACTTATAAAGTAACCAATGACCATTTTGAAGTCCAATTTCTTTTCATGTGGGTTGTAAATTCTTGCCTCAACTGAGCATCCCCAAATTTGGAGATGTTTTAAACTAGGTTTCCAACCTTTCCACAGTTCAAAGGGTGTCTTTTAAATTGCCCTACTAGGAACCCGATTAAATATATAGACATTTGTGCATAGAGCATCCATCCATAAGGGTGTAGGTAAAACCATGACCATTATAAACCTAACCATTTCCATATATGTACGATTTTGCCTTTCAGCTACACCACTCTGCCATGGAGAACCAGGCATTATGTATTAAGCGATAATTCCAAGATTTTGGAGAAGTTTTGCAAAAGGTCCAGGATATTGTCATGTTTCGTCATATCGTCCATAAAACTCACCATCTCTATCTGACCTTATGATCTTCACTTTTCTATTTTGTTGCTTGTCGACTTCAGTGATAAACACCTGTACAACATCCACAAATTGATATTTTTCATGCAACAAGTATAGATAACAATAACGTGAATAATCATCGATAGAAGTAATGAAATATTCTCCCTTCCAAAGGTTGGAACGTCTAAAGGTCCATAAATATCTGTATGTAAGATTTCAAGAAGATGTTTGCTTCTCGTGGCTCCTTTCTTTGTGTGTTATCTTGTTTTTCCTTTAATATAATCCAAACACACTTTATGATTGGTAAAATCAAGACTTGGAAGAATTCCATCTTTTACCACTTGATTCTATCACTGGATATGTGTCCCAACCTTTTATGTCACGAGAAATAAGATTTGTTTTTATACAACTAACGTTTTGTTTCAATATTAGAATGCAGTGTGGGGCGAGTTTCAGCAAATTGACTATCAAGATGAAATTTATCAAGACCATCAATTAAAATTCTAGAACCAATATGATTTGAGTTCTAAGATAAATTAAACAACCATCTCCAAGATGAACCGAATTACCAGCTTGATCAAGTTTACTAACTGAAACTAAATTACGGGAAATAGAAGCAACATAAAGAGTTTAAAACAAATCTAAATGGTATTCATTCTTTAAAATGAGACGATAATTGCCAATGGCTTCAAGTTGGACTTTGTCTCGATTTCCCATGAACATAAAGTTTTCACTCCGGCTTATGATTTAGGTCGTAAGGAATCCCTGCGTTGAATTAAAAATGTGAATGTTAGCACCATAATCAAGCCAGTAAGTGTTAGAAAAACATAAGTAAGATTTTATTTGAAAAAAGTTACGAAACCCATAGGGTTACCTTTCTTTTCGAACCATTTTTTACGTTTAGTGCAGTCTTTCTGAAGGTATCCAGGTATCTTGTAAAATTCGAACCTATTGTTATCCTTCTTTGACTTCTTCACAAAGGATTGATTAGCATCATTATTTCTGGGTGGTGATCTTTTATGGCTTGAATATTTCTTTTTCCCAGATTTAGATGATCCATCTCCTTGGACAAGATGTGCAACATTAATATCTTATTAATTCGGCCTGGCCTCCTTTTGAACCAGTTTGTTAGCCAACTCATTCACCGCCCACTTATCCTTAATGGTGTTGTAATTGAGATGCAAAGTTCCATACTAAGTAGGTAAAGATTTCATGATAAATTAGACGAGAAATGAATCATCCACTATCATTCCTAAATTCTTTAGCTTGGCAGTAAGGTTCGTCATCTCAATGACGTGATCATGCATTGAGCGTGTGCCATCAAACTTCATCGTTGTAAGATCTCCCATTGTTTTCTCAGCAAGGGATTTATCTGAAGTCTTAAACCTTTTTTATATTTCTTTCATGTAATCGTTAGCATTGTCAGGTTTAGAAACTGATTTTTTTATATTTCTTACAATTGTCATTCGTAGAAACATGATGCTCAATCTGTCAGACTTCTCCCAAGCTTTATGGAGAGTTTTTTAGTCATCAGTACTTGTGTGTGTAAGTGCAACTGGTTTTTTAATATGAAAAGACAGATCCAAGTCATGTACCCCCAAGGTGAACTCAACTTTCTCTTTCCATTCTGAGAAGTTAGTTCCTGTGAGAATAGGGACAAATGATGCATATGAAGTCAATTGAGCAGGAAAATGGGCTGTAATTTAGAGATACAACAATTTTTAATAAGTCTTTAAAATTTTAATTAACACATAGTAAGATTTGAATATTTTATGACATGAAAATAAGATGCTCTTGTGTGTAGTCATCATAAATTTAACTTAATACCATTAATGGTCGTTATATTCAACATGCATAATTGAGTGATGTATCTATTTAATTTTACTAAGGTATCTATGGATATCCTTGGTTTACACATGTACAACACTCCTTAATTGTTGATTTAACACATGAGTATAGTATACATGTGGGAAACTATTTATACATGTAAAATAAACAGATTTAAACACTATAATGGTAATAAGGGCTAATTTGGAATGGGTAATAATAAGGATCACTATAGTGATATTTAAACTTAATAATACAAGTGTATTCATCAAAGAACTTAATATGAATACTGGCGTACATGTTATCATAGAATTACAAAGGCTATAAAATTACATAATTGTAAAATTCTTGAATAGCAAAAGGTGTACAATCTAGAATTTCAAAAAGTTAGAATTTTAAAAGTCATAACTTACTTTGAAAAGACATAATTTATAAAATTCCAAAAGTCGTAAAATTTTTGAAAATTGCATAATTTAAAGAATTCTAAAAGACATGGTAGCATGAATTCCAAAAGACATGGTAGCGTGAATTCTAAAAGTCATAAGAGCATGAATTATAATAGACATAACTCTAAAAGACATAATTTCAAGCAAGTGGCCAAGCCCCGAAAAAAATATTAGGATATTGCCCTAATAATTATGAAAAACAGAAAACACAAACCGATTTTAATATGCATGAAAAATAGAAGATGAATCAACACTATTTCAACGAATTATGAAGAAACAGAAAACATAAATTGTTTTTAATAGTTATGAAAAACATATGATAAATCAATATTGTTTCAAGGAATTATGAAGAAACAAAAAAAAAACATAAACCGTTTTAATAGTCATGATAAAAAGATAATTATCAACAGTTATATGACGATTCATATATAACTTATTTTATGGACAATCATGTGTTACTAAGCATAAGCTCCGATACCACATGTAAAATAGTTTATTTACATGAACCCTAAGATCATTAACCTCATGATAATCACCTAA
Source organism: Sambucus nigra (assembly GCA_949130495.1). NCBI lineage: Eukaryota > Viridiplantae > Streptophyta > Magnoliopsida > Dipsacales > Adoxaceae > Sambucus > Sambucus nigra. The sequence continues at coordinate 211,058,787 of OX422214.1, read as the reverse complement.
TAGGTATGTTTAAAAAGGGATAATGTAATACCTCCTTTCATCATCATGGATCTGATGTAGCTGTTTGTCATCGCTGATTATTGTCGGTCCGACCACCTTAATAGTCATTCAATTGAGAAATATTACTTCTCTATCCTTGCCTATAAACCCTTATATGTGTATTTCGTGTATATCTTTTAGATGGAAGTAAGACATCTATTTATAGGTGGAGAGAGGGACAAAATTCCAAAGGTCAATTAATCTAAATTGTCCATCAAAGTAGAGTTCCAAAGGTCAATTAATCTAAACCATCCATCAAGGTAGAGATTTAATTGGAATTTTAACTCCTTTTAATATCCATTTCCTTTTTAAATATGAACCATTTGTTATAAAATAACATATTCCAATTAAAAACTAAAATACTAACGACCATATTTCGAGGAAGGAATTAAAACTATTAAGAAACTCAAAGGTTAAATAACAATTTACTTATAGTTCTAACCCACTTCCATAAACACTTTCATACACACCATATAAGACAAAGCAATAGAAGCTTGTACTTTGTGTCCTGACGGAACCACAACAACAAGGTATAGCATTTTAATACACTGTGTATGAAAAGTGTGTACACAAAATATGTCTGTGTAGCTTTATTCTTATACTTATAACTTCCTTTTCTATATGTCATTGAAGCCTCGGTCATTTAAATGAAAAAGTATGAGAAGACCCTCCAAAAGCTTTAGGTCACAAAAGATGGCAAGAAGAAGGCAGTGGACGATGCTAAAAATCCTTTTTGGAAGTTTAGAAAAAATATGTTATTGAGGCCTTCCAAACTAAAAAATAAGAGGTCATAGCTAAATTTGAGGTTACATTTCTTGAAATATTCACTACTGAAGAAATTATTAGTAAGAATATAGAGGAACTTAAAACTTATAAACAAAAGTGCTCCGTACTTGATAATAAGGCTGGAGAAGATGTGAATAAATTTGAGGACCTACAACTTTAAATATATTTTTTCACTTCAAGCCATGCTAAGGCCATTGAGAAGGTGGCAGTGGACCATGTCACGGATATAAATAAGGTTAATGATGAATATGTCATGACCATAAATAAGATTGAGGAGGATCCTGTGGCCAAGTTCAAAACATCTGATGATTACTTGTTGGGAAATATAAAGCGTTCATCTGTAGCTATAAGGAAATGCGATTGAGGGTTTCCAAGAATTTTCTTAATTCCAAAGAGGTTATATATAGCTGACGCTTCAATGATCTTTGTGAGAGATTGAAATTAGGGTAGCTGAGGGCCAGCGTCAGAAGGAACTAGCCGAGGACATGCAACCTGCGGAGAAGGAGATAATGATGATGAAGAAGAATATTGGCCATCCATAATGATTCCGTAACCTAGGAATTTTAGTCTTCTTCATTTTTTGCACTTGTATTTGTAACCTCGTTCCCTCTATCTGTAATCGAATTTTTATTACATGTCATAGCCTATAAGGCCATAATTTGATATTGAATATCTTTCAACTGAGAATTATTTTGATTATTGTTTTATGGTGTAGTGTTAATACTATGTCAATTTGAATAAAAACTGTCCCTGAGCCTTTGGGTTCAACACAAATTGTTACATATGTTGCAAAATACCTAGAATCCTATAACCCAAGTTGTAACACGAGTCAGCAATGTCCGAGATACGTGCATAAAACTTGAATGTTTGATTCTTGCCCATTTAAATGGTTTATAATTTTGTTATCAGATTTCGATGTATAGACGCTTTCACTACACTCATTCCCTCATGGGTAATCCGAAGAATGTTTCATGCCTCCTTTGAAGTTTCACACTTAATGATATGGCAAAACTCCTCAAGGGTCGCCGAACTAAACAAGACATTTAAACCTCTAGAGTTAAAATTAGACAGTTTTAACTCATCCTCACTCTATTCCTCGACCTTTTTTAACACAATTACTTCCTTAACTTTGATGGTTTGGGGGTCCACTCTTTTTCAAGACCTAACTCAATGCATTCATCAATTGATTTTACAGAGGATTTCCTATGGTCTTTCCAGTAAGTGTAATTAATTCCATCAAACATGGGGGTTTATTTAACAAATAACCTTCCATATAATCATTGGGATTCATCTAAGTATTTTTTATAAAAAAGCTTGGATACCAATTTGAGAAATATGATTATATTCTTCAGGTTCAACTTCATTAAATTTACATAAATTTGCAAATGCTTTAAGCAAGTAAATATTAGTCTAGGTAGATAGTATCGATTATTTCTAATTTTAATCTTATTAACCTAATTATTAAGTGAGCATGCAAGATTCAATTACAAAGATAAACAGACAATTCGTGAGATACTAATATATGAGGAAAACCCAAATAGAAAAAACTTTAGACGACCAGGGCTAGACAAATTCACTATAGATATGGTTTAACAGGAAGCCACAATTAACTTACAAAACTTGACTCATCAATCCCTTGTAGATGTGGTCTTCAAATCCCGCGTCCATAAAGCCATCCATTCAAACACGGCTTCATAGCAACTATTTACCTCAATATCCACTAATAGCCTTTACCGTCTCCAATAGTTCAGAATCCCCCGAACAACCATAAACATATGATAAAAAAATGTTTGTGTGGTTTATATTTGGAAAACTTGATCATAAAGGATCAAGGTTATTTAGAGAGGATTTTAAAAATATTTTTTACCTTATGAGGCATAATAAAGGCTTACTAAAACCTATTGAAGCACAATCCTATATAAAATATGTTTTCTGAAAACGTAGGATAGTGGGCTGCCTGATAAAAACTAATTTTTAAAAAAATGTGTCAGGTTGTCAAATGACATGGTACCTCTTTTGGATGATGTACGTGATCTTTTTCAAACGATGTACTTGATCTCGTTCAAACATGTATCTAACGAGATATCAAATGATATTCCAGTGAGTGGGAATGGTTCGTTAGTCCTCATTTAAAGTTTGTTCTAACTAGGGTACCAATCTAGTTGGAATGATCCTCGAATGATTCCCTAGAAAAATTGAAAGATTTTTAAAAAAACATTCTAAGAACTTTTTAAAGCCTTAAAAAGGTTTTATCCAAATATCATAGGGTCATATACCTTAATAAGAATGAGAAATCGCCATGATGAATACTTGAATGTGACTTTCGAAAATAGGGATGCTAGCGTGTCTTCATTTATGAGCTTGAGTAGATGATATCCTAACAAACTACATGTTTTATTCAACAGAATAAGACAATACTACAAATTGACTCGATAGGGAAATTTGTCCTTATACCTCTCAATAAACTTATGAATAAACCAAAAGAAGGAATACCTCCTCTAGGCAAAGACACAACATGTTAAAACTCCTCATCAATCCTCTGGTCCACACCCTAAATAGCAAGTAGATTAATGGAGATATTGCTCTGTCTGAATGTGTGGGATATAGACAGTTGATTTATGTATCTAACCATCTAATTTTGTTTAATATGTGAATTTAAGTCCCATGAGGATTGCATTTATAATCAAGAATATCCATAAGAAAATGTAGAATTTTATTCAATGAGGATATTCCAAATCTTGTACTTAACAAATAACATCATTCTAAGAGAGGCTATCGATGACGAAAATGTTGTTGTAACAGTGTCTCTAACATTATATATAAGGTAGTACATTGTGTATCTTATGTGTTCATGATATTTTTTTAAATAATGAAATTAAAGAAAATATTAATGTTAAATTAGCATTATGTAAAGAAGTTACATAACTAAAAGGGTCTAAAATAAGTAGAACAGAAGTTAAGTACATGCGAACCTTAGCCAAGCAAGGATACAAATAGAGAGAACGAAACTTAAAATTCAGGAGGTACAAAGAGTAAACTGTTTTGTTATCTATAGTCATGATTTAATGTAAGATATGGCCATAATAGAGCATAACAATGAGAATAAAAACTACCTAGTTGTCTCATTACTTCCATAAAATTATAACTAAATTGCTTCATTGATTTATAAAATATTATGTTAAGATTGTTAGTAAGAAATTTCTTATTGATGGATATGAAATGGAGAATTCTTATGATTTGATTGTAACACAAATCGATTAGTTTATTTGAGAGGAGAAATATGATTTGCTTTCAATTTACAAAATGTGTTTAGAAATTGAAAGGATAACTCGTGGGTGTCACTTTATTGAACTATTAATGAACATATGGAAATAAATACCGCTTAGATATATAAACACGTAGCAATGGAGCTTAAATGATGAATTTCCTTCAAATTAGACTGTAATATAAACCTATTTGTTTCTCTAAGAAGAGGAAATTGTTTTTCTTTTAAGTTAGTTATTTTTTCTATATCCTCTCACACCTCAGGTTTTCCATTCCCTTCATTTATCTTACTTATTTAATGCATGTATGCAGTGCTAATTTAAGCTCAATGTTTTGTTTTTTCAAATTGAATAAGAGAGGATACTGCAAGACAACATAATGACGGTGAGTTTCAATGATTTATGATGTCTGTCTCTTATCAATTGGCTGGAATTAATTTGGGTGTAATTCCATTTTTGTTTCTTCTTTGCTTATCTATGAACTATAAATAACCATGTACATTTATAAATTATACTTTATTTATCAAATTTAAATAATAACATCATATTGAATTGTTGAATGAAGTCACTAATTTTATTTCCTCAATGAAATTTTATAATTCACTTCACCGATGGTAACTTCTGAAGAGTCCATTTCTCATCTTATCAAACGGTACACCCAAAAGGTCAAATTGTCACCTTTGAGCAGGCCACCCTTGTCACGGTCATTAATCGTGACAAAAAATATGCATTTTTGTCATGATCAAAGACCTTGACATGATTTTAACAACTTTCTCAATAAAATAACCCCTTCCCTCTTTTTTTCCCACCGTTTTGTTTTCCCCCATTTTCTCTCTCTCTCTCTCTCTCTCTCTCTCTCTCTCTACGGTGATGCTATTTCTCTCTGTGTGGGTGTGTGCAGGTGTGTGGGTAGGTGTGTGTGCATGTGTGGGGGTGTGGAGGGGGTGGGGACAGTAGGGGTAGGGGTGGGGGGCAGTAGGGTGGGGGTGGAGGTGATGGGGGGCAGTTGGGCTAGGGGTGGGGGGCATTGTGTGTGTAGTGTGCGTGTGTGTGGGCAGTAGGGGTGGGGGGAGGACGTGTATGTGTGTAGTGTGCGCGTGTGTGGGTAATGGAACAATTAGGTTTTCATACGTAAATGCTTAAATACCCAACTATATGTTGTACCCTTAAGTATAAATATCCAAATAAAATTGGCTAATACATAATGATAAGTAATTAAACCTTTATATTCTCCCCATTGTTAGTTTCATACGTAAATGTGTAAATGATGATTCTCCCCATAAGAGGCTTAAAGTTCAATTTGAGATTTTTCTCACGAATAGTCATAATAGAAATTGGAACTAGGACTTATAATTATTATTGTTAATTTAATTATGACTTTAATTGGATATAAATAAGTTAGGTGCCTTTAGATTCCCCTTATTAATTATTGGTTTTAAATAAGTAAGTAGTTAGTTTGAATTGATGTTTAGTATTTTTAGTAATTGTACATATTATGGGTTAGATGTTGTTGTTTTGCAAGTCAGAATTAAGTTGTTAAACATTAATATTACACCGTGACAATTTAAATGGACAAATTGATTAATAAAATATAGCTTTAATTGTAACTTTAATTCTATAGATTTAATTGTATAGATTTAATGATGATATATTTATAAGACGTGATGAAATGAATTAATTGAGTAGATGAATTAGACTGAGTACGGGATACACATTTGTTTGTTTATTGTTGTTATTGATGTTGGATTATAGTGGATTGATGTTGGGTTGGTTAATTTTGAAAGTGGCATGACCACTGGATTATTGTCCAAATTGGTGGGGGGGAAGTTTTCAACTTTTTTCTAAAATTACTTTGTCTCACGAACAATATATTATTAATTGATATACATAGTATGTTTCATTTATGATAATTAAAATGAAACTTACTTAATATTACATATAGTGCACATAGACACTAGCCTTCTAGTTCTTATGCGTACGCACTCAATAGCCCTTAGACCCGTTCAAGAGTCATTACCCCTCTAATGAGATCTCTCGAATTGTCCCGTTTGGATAGTTTGGGACTGCATAATTTCTACATATTAATATTCTTAGTGGCTTAAACTTGTTACTTTGGGAGGAAGTTTTGCAGTCGTATTCTAATGTTCTCTGGGTACATACTAGATTGGAAAGTGTGAGTGTTATTTAAATTGGTAAATTGAAATAACACTCACACTTGCGAATCTACGTCGTGTACTTGGAAAACTATGAGGATATGCTGCCAAACTTTTCTCAAATCATAACAATGTGCATGAGCTGTTAAGTATATTACGGAAATATGTGGTCTTGAATGGGATAGGACTACTCACCCTTTAGAGGAGATGGAGGAAATAGAAATTAATATTATAATTTGAATTTGAATTAGAAATTTAAAAATCGAATATAAATAAGATATAACTAAATGAAACACACTATAAATCTAAGTTTTGTTTATACTAATCTACGAATATACGCTTCTTACCTTTAATAGGTGATTGTTTATAGTCAATCATCCTACATGCGCCAAAGCGTCTAAACAGTAGTGTGGATGACTTGGCTGCTCCTACCGAATATCAATTCATTTTTTATGATAACCCGAATTTGAAAGAATTTTTAGATTTGTAATAAGTATTCCAATTATCGGACAATAGTTTAATGCTTTTATCGGACATCAGTTTACAACTTTTAATTCATTTGTACTTAATCATTTTCTCTCTTTCTCGCTTTCTCTCTTTCCTTTATATATGTGTGTGTGTGTGTGTGCAAGGGTGTGGGGTGGAGTTTTCAACTATTTTCTAAAATTTATTCGTGTCACGACCCATTCGAGAGTGACACGACCACATAAAATGTTTGTATGTCGTCTTCAGGTGTGTGTGTGTGTGTGTGTGTGTGTGTGTGTGTGTGTGTGTGCAGGTGTGTTTCTATTTTTCTAATTCATTTGGATTTGTACTATTAACAATAATTTTTACAGAAAATGTCTCCTTCAGGGATTAAGGCAAGGATGATGATGATGATAATGATGATGTCTTCTTTAGGGCTCGGCGGTAGCGGAGGCGTCGAGGGCTCCTCGGCCCCTAGGCTCCCCAAATGAGGCAAATTGGGAATGGGTGTTGAGAACAAGATGGGCTTATTGACTAGATCCCTCAAGCTGGTGAAAATGATTATTGGCCCGGGGTACACCAGTTAGAGGAAGGTGCCAAATGAGATCAAGTTTGCTATTTGGCCGAAACTACAGGTAATGTATTTATACTTCAATTTAAATTTTAATTTATATTTATATTTGTATTTATTCGCAACAAACACTTACGTTATTTTTGTTTTGTATTTGTTTGACAGGAACAATTCAGCCTGCCCCCAGAACTCTGCGATTCTATGTTGGAGCAGTTGAGGGATCAACACAAGACATAGAAGAAGAATTTACAGGTTCGGTACTTTGGGATGACCCGGGACTCCATTATCAGAATGTGTGAGTCCATCCAGTCGAAAGAGCCGATCGTATTGACACAATGGAAAAAGTTCATTGACAATGAGATCGAGGAGCGACAATTGGCATCTCGCCAATCGGGGAGGGAAAATCGAGCGAAAAAGACGGACATGCACTACTCTGATCGGACGTCTTACGCCGAGGTGAAGCACAGGATGGTACATTTTTATTTTTCTATAATTATAGAAATGTGTTATTCTGCATTATTTTACTTTGCGTTACTTACTAATTTTGCATTATTTTATTTCAGGGGATGGGGAGTGGCACTGGGGGTAGGCCACATAAGCTCGATGCCTATGTGGCAATTCAGACGAAGAAGGACAAGGATAAGGAGGTGTCCCTGAGCCTCGCGGCCATGATTATAAGTAATCCGACAGTTTAATTTTCGTGAATTATATTATAATTTTTTTTATTTACTTATTTAACTAATAGTGTGCTTTTTGTCATTTCAGGCAAAGCTTAAGGAAGTGCATGAGTCACAGTTTGATGCCGATAAGGCATCTTTGTCCACGGACGCACTCAGCTAAGTGCATGGCGCTGATCGCAAGGGGAGGACTAGGGGTGAGCTCGCTGTTGGGAATATCTAGGATCACCGGAATAAAAATAAGCAATACTGGGTTGGCTCATTAGGTGGACACGCATGACGTGAAGCTATCAATGTTGGAGGCGATTGTCCTATATATGTACGCATTCATGAAGTGTCAGTTGGGTGGAAAGTTCAAGGGGAAGGAGAAGGTGGTGGAAGGGGAGGTGGAGGAGGACGAGGACGTCGCTTCTTCATCACCGATACGCGCGGACTCACCGCTTGATGATCCAGTGAACGAACTATATCCACAATCGGTTGGCTGAGCGTGTTTTTATGTGACATATATGATGGCCAGCGGATAGCGAGGGGATTGAGGAACCCGAATACCATCCCGGGTATGCCGGTTCATGGGCGTATCCCTCAAAACATCGAGGCCAAGGTGCTTGTCATGCATGTGATAGCCACGAAGGAGAACTCCGCATTGTGGTTGCGCGAACAATACGGCGTGACGCATATTGAGGGGTGTCTCAATGCGTATATCGTGTGGCCTTCCTTCCTCCTCGAACCTACCCCAAACACTATGGCGTGATATTATTTGTATTTATTTTTATTTGGACACTTGCATTATATTTGAATTGTTTTGAGTTATTACATTTCATTTGGATATGGATTGTATTATTATTATTATTTTATTTGGATATTGAATTATATATGGAATGATTTGGTGAATTATTTCTATTTTATTTGGATATATGCTCTTTGGACAGATACAATTTTTCTATAACAGGTACAAACATACTGTTGGGCAGTGGCAGTGGCAGTGGCCATACTGCCCAGTAATTTTTTTTTAATTCTGCCCAGAATTGTCACGATCAAAAATCGTCACAAGTTCTTGACAAAGAAACTTATCACGGTCTTTGACCGTGATAATTTTTTAAAGTGTGTCACTGGTTTGTTACGGTCTTGAACAGTGAAAATATTGTCACGGTCAAAGATCGTGATAGGACCGTGACAAGTCCGTGAAAACAAAAAATTTCACCCCTAGACTTGTCACGGTCATTGACCTTGACAAGTTGGACTTGTCACGATCAATGACCGTAATAATTCGGCAGTTTTGGTGAAGTGAAAAATTAAATATATCTCTTCTAGATGATCCTCTCTGACATACTTACCGGTTGTTATGTTAAGCCTTAAACATGTAATTAGTATTATGAAATACATAATAAACAACAAGTAATAATTATTATGAAATACAACATCAATTGAGAATCAGGGAAATCTCATATTATTAGTAGCTAATGCGTTTTTTCTTTATAATTTAGTCCGATATTGAATAGTATATGTTTCTTTGATGAATATTGTACTTTCCACAAGATTTAAGTAGATAAATAAATTTCTTATGATTTGTGTATCACTTATATGTCATAGCATTACTTAACTAACATTCAATGTGATATTAAATGGAAAGAGAGAAAAAGTAGTTTCCAGGTAACATCAATCATTGGTTTTTCCACTCTGTAAAGGTGGATACATTGACATAGATGATTACAAATAGTAATACACGTCCATATAACATTCTTTACTCTTATTGTTATTATTATTGTCGAATATGTGACTTAAATCTTTGAACTTATGCAGGAGCATCTACTTAGAGGCGTGCAAAGGTGTATCTTTGTCGAAAAATAGGATCGTCAATATAAGTGAGAATAGGACATCAGCGCATTGTTGCCTAAAACTATGAACCCATTATTACTATGGAGTAACATTTAATGTTAATAGAAGAATTAAATTTGGTTGATGTGTTAACTCATTAGTGTAGTTTTGTTTAATATGAGATGGAAAACATGTTGGTGAAAGTTTTGTTTAACTCTTGGCTAAATAATATAACATATATAATGTATTTATTTTTAATATTGAATGTGGAATAAATGATTCTACGTCTTTTAATTTGTGTTTTGGATTATTTGTCAACCATCATTTGAATATTAGTTGCTTAAAAATAGTTTTTTTACATTATACATTTTATTCATAACAGTTTATGTTAAACCATTATGATATGTAATATTTTACATGACAGTTTTTAACACATAAAAATGGTTTTTCATAGGAGTTTTTAGAAATCATATATGCCATTTTCAGATCATAAATGAGACTTTTTAATGTATAAACTGATTTTTTGTGACAGTTTTTAGATATCATATTACACTTTTATAGGATTATTCAATGGTTTGATGATGGTGTTGAGAAAACAATCATATGTAATACCCATATCATATGACAGTTTTTACATGTATTAATTATAACACCCAAATTATGACTTATTTTACTAATAAAAGCAGTCATAAAAGGCCTTTTATGACAGTTTTTAATTATTATAAAAAAAATTGTAGTGTATCTATACCAATCGCTAAGGCATACATAATCCTTTTATCCAATATTAAAACGATGATAGATTTGTATGCCTTATGAATTTCCTACGTACCTCTATGGGAATAAAAAGGAGTTTTGTAGTTAAAAAGGTGTTTTGAGAAGATCGGGTCCTACATAGTTCTTCTAAAATGGGAAAATAAGAAGAAAAAAATTAGAACATAAAGAGGTGAGAAATGCATAGCCTAAGGAGAATCGAATTAAGAATAAAATTTATTTTAAGGATCAAGGTTGGTTAATATTATCATCTCTTCCCCCGTGAGGTCAGTTAATATGGCCACACCACGTGATAGGATTTTATATACTATTTCCATGGGGGTCCAAAACAGGTTCTAAAATAACCTTAAGGGAAAGGTCCCCTTCCTCTCACACCATGATCTTTGACCTTTTATTGAATGGCAGTGCGATACGGTGGTGATATTCTTGTATATGATATAGTTCCCTCCATATTTTTTTAACCAAAAATGTGAATTCATCGTAATGGTTCTAATACTAATAGAGTTCTCATACTTATCTTTCAAGCATGACTCGTAGGGAAGTTATTTCCATATCAATAAAGAAAATAACCTCCATGACATATACTAGAGAGTATGGGCTAGCCCTAGTGGGTGTTTCGATAGACGTACAATAGCCCCAAAAAGCTTATAGAATCCTGTCAGTCGAATCCCTACAACTGTCAATCATCATTCTAATGATGCATTTCAGAATTTTATCCCTGGCTTCGATATCTCCATTTTCTTGTGGTCTGCAGGGGGAGGACTAATATTTTTTAATCCCTTACTCTTAGACTACTTCTGTAACTTATGCTTTTGAAATAGAGGTCATTGTCATATATTATCTTATTAGAAACCCCATAGTGGCAGATGATGTTCTTTTAAATGAATTCGAATACCTTCCTGGCATTCATCATAAGGTAGGACTTGGCCTCGATCCATTTGGTGAAGTAATTCCCATTAGGTTCTTTGGTAGTTACTTTCCCAATGATGTTGATGCACTAAGATGAGAAATGTCATGCTGAGAAAATACGTGCAGGGGCTATGCAGTTTTACTTGTATCTTAGGCCAAACATAAAAATTCACTTTTTACCAAATTTTATCTTACTTAATTAAATTGTACATGAAATGGTGATGTGAAGCCAAATTCCAAAACAAAATAAAAAGAAGAAGAAATCAAGGAAATATCCCTTTCGAGCAAAACCTTTAATTCATAACCATTAAAGAATTTGATAGACACTCAATGACTTACAAACTACTTAGAGATCCACTAAGTATAATGGACAAGGGTCTTAAAATATTTAATAAAAATAGTACAGTCCAGCACCGCCAATAGCAAGAAGATCTTGCTCGGTATCCATCGATCAGCCTTTAGAACACTCAATTCCTTTCTTCTTCAGCAGTGGAGTCTGCCTCCAGAAATCAGTACTAGAGAAAATCTATAAAAGGGTTTTAAAACTTTTATTATATTCTTATTGATTTGGAAAATTGATCTTCAAATATCCAAGAGGTTTGTATGAAAAATTGGTAGAGTTTGATCATTAAAAAAAAACTCTAAAATGGCTTAGAAAAAAGTCTAATCCCGCATCCCTAGTTATAGAAAAAGTTGTTGCAAAGAGATGGATTCAAGATTAGAAAATATTTGTTTTAAAAAATAAAAACACTCGCACTCGTTCGAATGATGTACCTAATCTAATTCGAACAACGTCCAACAAAATTTCAAAGGAAATTTCAAAGCGAACCCAAAAGGAGTCGTTCTAGATTTCATTAGAACGTGAGAACCTCGTTCTAATGACCCTACGCAACTCGTTTGAATAAAATATCAATCTCGTTCTAATGAGTTATCAAGCTCTTCAAAAATTCTTAAAAAATCATTTTGCAAAAGTTTTGAAACCTTTTAAAAGCAAACTCTCTTAAAAACCACCCCTAAACTTTAAGGATTACCAAACCACCTCATAACTCTTCTTAAATGATGTTGTGACGAACAATCTTCCTTTTTCTAAATGTCACCAACTTATTATCTTCAAATACTTAAAGGGGTCCATGAAGGTGTAATGGGGTGTAACGGGATAAGCAAAATAAAACTAAAATGAGCAAATATAAATCATGCTCTTACAATTCTCCCCCATTGACTATTTCAATACAAAATACAAATCAAAGCCAAATTGACCCTTAAAAATAATACAACTAATGCCCTCCCAAACTAAGAAATGAAAATGTATACATGTATAAGCCTTCAACTGAAAGTATTTATCTTGTGTGGTCCATAAAATAATCATCAAGGTGGAATGACCTACACACATGAGAACAAAGGATATGCTGTGAGCGTACGAGTTTAAAGAAAAAAATAAACTCCCTCTCAACTTTTCTCCCCCTTTTGTCCATAATAGCCAAAGAGTAAAAAACTAATCATGAAATCATTAGCATCACCCAAAGAAGAAAAGATATCAATGCAAAGATAATCAATAAGACACATGCGATGAAATTGCGAAAAAGCATACCAACTATTTTTTTTTTAAATTTTAATTTTTTCAAGTATGAAAACAAGTAAATATAAAAAGTACATATAGCTATAAAATACATAACACCGTGGAATAACATGAAAATATTCGAATCATGGAAGTGAAATGTAATTATGTGAACATTTTTCATTAGCAAATCAAAATAGGCATTCATAATATTGGTGCACGAAGTGAATGAGATACTTCTAAAGAAAGAACTAAATTTCAACCTTTGATGTAATAATTTGAACAAAATGAAATTGACTAGACTTATGCAACATGCAATGAATTTAAATGCTTCCCAAATCATTAATTCCAAACTATTTTCTTCTTTTCAAGAGACTTTGTGCAAACCCATTGATCTTATACTTTATAACACCCTCAAAAACTCATATAGTTTAAGAATTCACTCTCAAATTTTTGAAGATATCATAATGCACAGGTGTAGCAAAGCATAAATGAAATAAACATTGCATTGGAACTTATTGTTTGTGTGTTGTTAATGTTACAGGCTCTTTTTGGAAAATGTGGCTTTTAACGTAAAAAGAATTTTGTACTTTTGTCGCCCATTTCCATTGCTTACTTATAACAAATTTTTTGAAAAACAAAATTCAGGAAATGCTTCTTACAAGCACAACTTATCTCTAGTATATTTGGTTATTAAATATTATTAAGATGAGAATATCGTATTCAACACATGATAAGCAAGTACAATGTTCAAAAGTTTAGTGATATGTGCAATAAAAGTGATCAAAAGTCTAGCATAAAGAAAGTAATCATCAATGAACAATGAAATACTAGCCATGAATTATTAAGCACACTAAAGAAACGAAGCCATGTCTCAAAACACTATGAAAAAGGCACATGAATGGATGGAATGTAAAGTGGATTTGAACATTCTCAAATGCACGTCCTTTATTGTGAAAAAATAAAATACAAAAATCTTTTTGTATTTTGAAAAAAAATCAAAAATAAAATCTTTTGGGAATTTTTTCAAACTTTTTCTTAAAAATCGAAAATCTTTTTGCATTTTTCAAGATTTTTCAAAGAAAGGCATATATAAACATAGAAATACAATCTAGAATTAGAGATAAATAGTATGAACATGATAATCACCCTACACTATATAAAGTATCCAAACTCAATCATTGGCTCGGGGGTGTTTTCAATAGGAATATACATCCTTTGAAATCCCCCCATCAAACATTGCGAAGTTTGGGCAAAAAACTCTACTTGCTCTAGAAAACTCTCAAAATCTCTACGACTGTGTGGGAGTGTGTGTAGGAACATGTGTGAACGCATGTGCGAGACACTCTCCTTAGCTTAAAACAAAACTCCCTGAGGTGACCTCTTTGTTTGAAATGGGAAATAAACATAAACATATTTAGTTATACATTGATCTAAACGTTTAGGATGTGCTCTCCTTGGTGTGTTAGGTCTCTGCAATATCCCACCTCAATAAATTAATTAAATTATATATAGTTTTTATATGAGGAGGAACAAATTATACTTGTAGGAATTTGTGGGTAACATATTGGGTTGAATAAAGGGAATTAGTGGTAATAGAACTTTCATTATTTCAATTGAATAAAATTAGGTACCTCTTTAGAAAACACTTAGAAGTTATTGGGGAAAATGTGCAAAATCTAGATATATATGATTTTTAAAGAAAATTTGGTCGTTCTAACAAGTCATTCAAATGATATTCATTGTCGTTGGAATGACATTCATTCTCTTTCAAACAAGAATCTTTATCGTTCGAATGACCTCCCGAGAGAATTAGATATGCATCTATTTTAAGCGTTGTATTGATATCAACCCTTGGATATATGTGATGTCAACTTACGGATGATCCAACACCTGATATGAGAAGTCTTAAGAAGTGATAAGATTTCCTCATTTGTTAAGCATCTCATTCGTTTGATATATAAGAGTGGAAATCGTGTAAGTGTGAGGAAAATACCCCCATCAGATTGATAGACTCTCCCTCTCTATCTCGAGCTTCCATGGGAGAAAAACCTCTTGTACTAGCAAATATCCACCTCCTCCCATACCCCTAATCCTTTACTCCTCCATTGTAGACTATATCTAAACTCCCAAATACAACTAAAAACCCTAAATGGCCTTGTTGTAATGTAGAAAAGGGTGTTATTGGTGTTTATTGCGCACTTGAAGATGGGGTTTGAACAGGGTCATTCAACCTTTCACGGATCCAACTTTGAAATGGATTTTAGAGACCGACATGAGGTCACATTTGGAATAGGGGAGTCCTCCTTCTTCTTCAACATCTCCACCATTTTTAGAGCTCATTAATGTGGGAAAAAATAACTTGATATAAGTTTGTAGTGTAACACAAGTTCAACATGTTACTTACATATATTAAATTAAATATTTGTAGAATAGTTGTTTGTTTTCATCCATTTGTTGAGTAGTAACCATATTAGCATTTCTATGAAAATGAGCTACAAAAGGATGATTTAAAATGGTCTTGAAAACATAAAAAAAAATTGAATATAATTATTCAACATTTTAGGAATTAAAATGTGTTGTAATGATTTTAAAGGAAATAATAAACATTTTTATGAATAAAAATGAAGGAAAATTTTATTTTGTGAGAGGTCTAGGAAAAAGGAAATATCTCAAGTAAACATTATTCTTGTTAGAGATAAAGGAAAAATACCAAGTTTCTTGAATTAAAAAGGTGGGTTTTATTCAAAAAGATGTTTTCCTAGAAAGTTGATGTTAAATATTTTGTAGGAGAGAGTATTTGAAATAATGGTAATCTTGCCAAAATATATATGAAATAAATATTTCTAAGCTTCTTGCAACAAATGGAGAATTATGAAAAATGGACATTTGTCAAGTTAAAAGAAATTAAAAATGCCCTTATGATTTAAAATGCAAGTTTGTTACAAATGGTATAAATTTCTAGAATGAAATGTATGTTTAAACCATTGAAAAGGATTTTAGGAATTTAAAGACCACTTTATCATGCATATAAACTTGAAGTATTTTGATAATAAATATATGAACATGTTTAAAGAAAGTCTTGTTGGTTTTAAACATGAAATAAGAAAAGTTAGAATTTCGTTCTTTAAAGTGTGTGGAATAGGGACTAAATGATGTAATGAACATGAGATTATAAGACTACACATGTGTTGATAAAAAGAAAAGGTACTTTCTTATAAAAGTAGTCCTACGTGTAAATGGGCCTCTTGAATGGAGAAGTAAATAAATGTGTGTTTGGGAAAGTATTGACTAAAATGTTCATTGAGTGTTATTTGGTAAAAATGGTAAATTTAGCATGTAACTTATTAATATTATAAAGGATTAACACTTATGGAACCCAATAAGAATTTATGGTGTAAAGATGTTTCCAATTAAGTAGAATATTACTCCAAGTGTAAAAAGGTGTTAAAGGGTTAAAAATACTTAAGAAGTTAGTGTGGATGACTTAATTTTGTTTTTTGGAAATTATCACTTATGAAAATAGAGAAAAAGGTGATTTTGGAAAAAAAAATGGGTAAAATAGTAGTTTTACTTAGAGTGGAACATTTTTATAAAATAAAAATATTGGAAAGGGTGTTACACAAAGTGGTCCTAAAGAAATTTCATTTTAGAATAAAATCAAGGTTAAAGTGTAAAGGACATGAAATGGTAAATTTTCAAAGTGTAACACAAGGTGGGACGGTAAAGTCAAGAGTTTTGACTTTGGTCGGGTAAAAAGGAAAGTAGAATAATTTGGACATTTATAAAATGTTAAAACACATAAAAGGAACTCAGATGACACCGGGATAAAGCAAGAAGGCTCGGAACCCTTAGGTGAAAGCCCTAAATCACTGGCCAGATCATATGGTGCGCATAGCTGGCGGTATGGACCCCTGAAAGTTTGCGGTATAGGAAGATTCTGAAAAAAGATAAAAAAAATATGAAACCTGTCAAGAAATGGGTTGTGTGGTGAAATTCGTTAATACAACCTAACTTAAATAAATGTAATAAATGTTACGGCAAAGGTGAAATGGACAAGTGAATGCGTAAATGAATTAAAGTCCATAAGAAAAGGTAAAAAGAGTAAAGTAAATGGGTAAATGGGTGATTAGGCAATTAAGTTATTAAACCCATAATTTGTATAGGTGTGTATTAAAAAGGCATTCAAATGACAAATAAGTACTGGACAAGTAAGGCTTTCAGTAGTAAAACGATTAATGCATTGGAATATGTATTTTTCAAAGATATATATATATATATATATATATATATATATCGCATGCATGTCATTTAGCGTGTGGATATCCTTTATGTCGTTCGTTTCTATACTGCTTGTATATTCCCACTGCGCATAGGCTCACATCCATGCTTTGTGACTGCAGGTTGGGAGAGGTTTTGTATATTGGGGGCATTATACAAGTAAATGTACTTTACTTTATATTTACGTTAGTAGCTCTATATACTTGGACTTCGGGGTGCTCCCCAGGGGTCCCTCGTATAGTTTATTGTGAAACTGGTATCGTATGCTAAAACAGTGAAACATTAATTAAAATAAAATTGGACTAGAAACACTATATAGGAGTGTTCCATTTCACTTCACACTTAACGCTCGGGTCGGGCTAGGTAGACTACGGGTAACCCATAAATTCAGGTTGGGGCGTTACAGTCTCCTTAGTGGGTTAGGTCAAGTCCTATTAGAATCCGTGACAAACTTGGTAATCTATTCCGGTGCAGCATTAAAAATTAATGCACCATAGTAACCTATTTCTTTCTTCTCATTAAAACCTAATGTGGGACCGAGGAACATTTTTCTAACCTTCATAGACAATCTCCTAAAGTGACCTCGGCTTTCTAGGCACGTTCGAGATCTTTATGGAGTTTGGGTACACGAGCTTTAAGTTTCTCATAAATCTTCAATGAAGATTAAAGATCTCTCATAAGACTAGACACAGTGTTGGTCAAATCAGTCTTCTCCTTCCCAGCTACAATCAATTGTTCACACAAAGAAACTTTTAACTTATCGAGTTAACTCGTCGATGCCTCACACTCTCTCAAAACTTTAACCTCCTTCTCTAAATCAAACACCATAAGAGTTAAAATCATATATCGCTTTTTGGTTCTCAAAAACACTTTGTAAAGTTTACCATAGACATGTTGAAGTCCACCTTCTCCCTCACTCAAATCCTCATCATAACTCACACTCTCTCCAGAATGGTGGACAAATTATTGAGGCTATCATGTTCAGAAATGTCCTCATCGTCGTGGGATAAACTCAAAGTACTAATGTGGCAAGCCAGGATCGCAAGATAAGATTCATATGGTGATTCATCCCTAGAATTCACTTACTCAATGTCACTATCTATAAGAATGGATTTTTATAGAGCTTTGCCTTTGCCCAGTCTCTTTAGCCCAGTTGTGGGCTTTATGTACTTCCCCTTCACATTCAAAATATCTCACTTAATCATTCTCACAAATGTTATTTCCCTTATTATCACTTCTATTTTTCTCAAAACTTTTGTTTTCATTGAAAGAATATTCTTTATTAAATTTGAGAAATTTTTTGAATTTTTCTGCAAACAAGGCAAGATCATCAAGCTCAAAATCAAACTCAGAGTTAGAATAAAAAAAAAAAATCTTTTTTCTTTTTAGACTGGGCTTTCAAAGCAATACCTATTTCATTTTTCTTTTTAGTTTTGTGAAACATATCAATTTCATAAGTTTGAAGGCCTCTTACGAGTCTTTTTAACCTAAACGTATCTAAAATTCTCAAAGAATTTAGGACCGTGACTTTAGGGATAAAACAGGATGGCAGGGATCCCAAAATCTTTTTCACAACTCTCATATTAGGAATTATCTCACCTAAATTAAAACTAGAATTGACAATATCTGATAATCTTGCATAAAATTCATCAAAAATCTCAGATTCTAGTATAGTTATAGTTTCAAACAATATGGTCAGATTTGTAGCTTGAAATATTTCACAGCATTCATACCACCATGAGTTATTTAAAGATTATCCTATGCATCCTTAGACATGGTGCACGTCATAATTCGACAAAACTCGTTAGAGATGAAGGGTCCAAAAATTGTACATAATCAGCGGGAATTAAAATTACTCCATTTAAAATCATCATTCATCCAAGCAGTGACAGGCTTAGGACTTATGACATTGTTGTAACAACCCGAGGACTTGGAGACTAGGAATTATTTATTTTGGGAGAAATAAATAATATTTTATTGGAGAAATAATTAAATTGGCAATTGAGGTCATAATTTGAAGTTGTTAGAAAGAGTGTCGAATGTAAATTCTGAGGGTACCATTATTTCTGGAAGGGTCGAGAAAGTTGAAATGACTGTACTTGGGGTCTATTTAAGTTTCGAAATAAATTAGGACCGTTTGACTTGAATTAAAGTCACCGAGTCATTTAAAGTGTGTATTATCATTTAAAGATGTGTACCATGGGATTTAGGGCTTAAAAAGCCTACGGGAGATATTTCTCCAAAGAGAGAAAGAGAAATAGAAAGAAATAAAGAGAGAAGAAAAAAAGAAGAAGAAAAGGAAGGAGAAAAGAGAGAGAAAGTGGTGATTTCCGTCCAATTACGCGATCTCAAGGCGGATTCAGACCCTACGAACCCGAGGCAAGTGATTAAACTTGCTAAATAATTGTTGTGTACATTTATTGCATGATTTGTGGATTGATATTTTGGGTTTTAGGTCTAGTTTAACAAAAACCTAACTTTTGGGTATAATCCTAGATTTTATATGTAGATCTTTGATTTGAGGGTAGAAATTTGTTTATATGTATTCTAGGATGATTATTAATGATATATTTGTGATTGGGTTGAAGAGAAATGGAGAGAAAGTGATTAAAATGAATTTTGGGTATTTTAGGCTTACAAAAAGTAGCCATTTTCGAGCCTCCAGGTAGGCCGAATCGATTCGTAAATATGAAGGTTCCCAAGTCTGAGTGACCGAATCGATTCGGACTCCAGCCGAATCGATTCGGCCTGAGACAGAATCCCAGGTCTGATGACCCGAATCGATTCGCCTTCCTGGCCGAATAGATTCACTGGGCCGAATAGATTCAGAATTGGCCCGAATCGATTCAGAAACAGGGCTTTTGAGGGATTGTTTTTCTAAAAATAATTTCACCCCGTTTTGTTCGAGGTTATCGATTGGGGATATCTATAGGAGATATTTGGAGTATGTTTTGGAGACTTTTAGAGAGTTTCCCTTAAAAGAAATAAATGGAGTCATATTGACTAAATTTGAGGAATACCTATTAGATATTTTGGTATGTTCTAAGTGGGGAAGCCCACCTTGCTTTGAGAATTATATTTGGAGATAATTATGATATTAATGGGAATAATTTAGAGATAATGGATCTTAGTATCCAATCCCAAATGGGAAAACTTTAAAGGTTCATAAAATGAATTGAACCCTATTATGAATGGAGAATTTCAAATGCTAATTGATGTGCAAACGGATATAGGAATATCCTTATTGATGATTTATTTGGGAGATATCTCACACAATGAGAAATGCTAATTGAGGTGCATAGAATATCCTTAAATTAAATAGAATTGAGAGACAATTCACAATTAGAAGCGACATGTGATCTTCAAGTAAGAAATAGTATAGTGTATACTAAGTGGGGAAGATGTGTGAGAAATTACGATTAGCGTATCTAGAGAGAGAGATACTAATCAATGACATTAAATCCATTGCGCCTAAGAGCGTATAATGAATATGAAAATGATGTTGCAGGTATACCTTATATAATGGTATATCTTTATTATGTGGGATGTATGTATACCTTATATGATGGTGTATATACATGTTAAGCATAACCCCTCCTTGTTATCATTGGGAAGTTTCGTGCATAGAGGGTGAGCATCCTGGCTCAAAGAGCAGGGTGTAGATATTCCCCAGGTCATAGTCGTCCATGGTGGTCAGAAAATGACATATTCATATACATTTATTTATTTTGGGGGTGAGAGGTCGTGGGTATGTGTCGCTCTCACTTGCCGGTTAGGAGCTATGACCGCTTCTCGGGACATCGTGTGCGTGAGTTGATCACGAGGTGGGTGTCATGGAACCCCACCAGGTGACCCCAGTTTGCTACGTATATAGGCTGCTGGAAGATGATAGCATGTGAGCCTGCGTCCTTCGAGTTATAGCTCGGTTGGATGGTTATTATTGCTTGTGTTTGTACTTGGGTATTCAGGGCATAATGGACCTCAACGACCTACATTGCCAGGATTAGTGTATCGGGGGGGTTCCTTGTTTGGATTTCGCTTCGGCGAGACGTCCCACGCACGAACCGCGGTGTAATGTTGGACCTTGGGGATAATTTTAGTCCTTAATGCTCATAATTATCTACATATATATATATATATATATATATATATCACCTATCCCGACGATCGACAGTGCCAAGAGTAGTGTAACGGGGGGTTTGGATTTCGCTTCGGCGAGACGTCCCACGCATGAAACGCCGTGTACTGTTGAGAATTGGGAATATTAATTATTAAAACTGGATAATAATAATTTGGGTTACATGCATCATGCATTGAGGGCATAATGAGCCTCGAGGATTAATACGGTCAGGAGTAGTGTAACGGGGGGTTCCTTGTTTGGATTTTGCCTCGGTGAGACGTCCCACGCACGAAACGCAGTGCCGTGTTAAGAATCGAGAGGAGTTTAGTCTTTAAATTCATGATGCTAATAACTCATATATAAATACTATAATAATTATATATATGGTTTCATGCCTTATAAGGGTATCACTAGAATATAAAATTCTAGTAAATGAGAATGTTGATGTATTGTGTTGATGTGGTCATGATTGGATCATGTAACTTTATATGTTCAACAAATGAACATTATAAAGATAACTATAACTATTACATTAAAGTTAATGTATATAACTTATAGATTATAGAAGTGAATGTAGATTGAGAGATAGGTTAGATTCTTTCAATTAAATACTATTTTGGGTTTAAGTTATAATACTCTTACCTAAATAGAATCGGGCATCCATTTGGAGATCACGTGCATACGCTTAGTGCGCGCTTTAGTTGAGAGGTGAGTTGAATTATTATGGAGAGTTCGATTCCACCTTAATCATGTAATAATGCATTTATAAATATTATGAATTTTAATACACTTGCTATAAAATGTTTTTCAACTCAGCCTCTGACCCGTTTATATTTTCTCCTCCATGTATATATTGTACTACTTCAGGTGTTCCTCCGCAAGGACGCCTTTGATGTTTATCCATTCAGGATTCGTGGAGCTGTGGCAGTAGCGGACTGTTGTGGCACTTTATTTTAGTCGATTCCTATCTTTGTATATCTAGATTAGGATTCAGTTATATTGAGTTAGTATTCAAGTGTTGCAGATCAACACTTTCATATTTCATTTCTCAGATTATTGTATTGTCTGTTACCCGAAAGCATATTCGGGTATTTTATTTGTTCTTTGTATTACACTCTTGTACATTAATGGAGTTTGCACTTATCACTCATCATAGTTAGATGTGTATTGTTGGTTGAGTTGCTCTAGTGGTTTTGTTGTTTAAGTAAAAAGTTTTAAATTTTTGGCAATTCGCTTTGAATGATTTCGGGTAGTTAGCCTTATATTATTAGAATTGTCAGTTGATGTTGAGACCGTGCCATCTGAGATACTTGATTTAATGTAGTATAGGGTTGGCTACCCGTTATTATTTAGAGCGGGTTGTCACAATTGTCATTAATCATAATGGGTGGTGTCCACCGTTTTTCATAAAACTCATCAACCGCTTTAAAAGTCGACCTCATTCAAGCTTTCCAATATGCATTATTTGACCCATCAAATATACGAACCCTGTTATATAAATAATTTATATAATCCCAATTTAATGATCACACAATAAATTAGTGTAACCTTCTTTTACACCAATTTAAGAAAACACGTGTAGAGGCTATATGAATTTACTTGCATCTTAAGACAAACACATAAATTCAATTTTTACCAAATTTTATCTTATTTCAAATAAAGTGAAAATGTAACAATGTTGTGAAGCCAAATTCCAAAATTGAAACATAAAGAAGAAGAAATAAAAGAAAAATTATTTTCGGGCCAAACCTTTTAATGCAGCATTATTAAAGAATTTGATAAGTAATGACTTACAAACTACTTAGAGATCCACTAAGTATAATGCATAAGGGTCTTCAAATCTTCAATAGAAAATAGTACAATCCAACACTACCCACAATAAGTAGATATTGCCTCAGTATCCATTGATCAACCTCCTGAACACTCGATTCCTTTCTTCTTTAGCAGTAGAACCTTAACTACATAAATCAGTAGAAGAAAAAATCTCTAGAAGGGTTTTAGAATTTTATCTGTGTTATTATTGATTTGGAAAAGTGATCTTCAAAGATCCAAGCTGTTTGGACGAAAAATTAGTAGAGTTTGATCACAAAAAAAACTCTTAAATTTGTTAGAGAAAGTCTAATCACGCATAACTATTTGTAGAGGAAGTTGTTCCAAAGTGATAGGGATTAAGGATTAGAAATATTTGTTTTAAATAATAAAAACACGTATAATCATTTGAACAAACTTCCACCTTATTCGAACGATGTACCTAATCTCATAGGAACGTCTTCCAACGAAACTTTGAATGGCATTCTAGTGTGAACCTAAAAGGCATCATTCTAAATCCCGTTCAAATGTGGGAACCTCATTCTAACTATCCTATGCAACTCATTCGAACTACATATCAATCTCATTCTAACGAGTTACTGAGTTTTTCAAAAATCTTTTTAAAAATCATTTTACAAACATTTAGAAATCTTTTAAAACTCATCATTAAAACTTTAAGGATTACCAAACCACCTCGTAACTCTTCTTGAATGATGTTGTGATAAACGATCTTCATTATTCCAAATGTCGCGAACTTATTATTTCAAATACTTGAAAGTGATCATGAAGGTGCAGTGGAATGTGATGGGATAAATCAAA
Organism: Sambucus nigra; assembly: GCA_949130495.1. Lineage (NCBI taxonomy): Eukaryota > Viridiplantae > Streptophyta > Magnoliopsida > Dipsacales > Adoxaceae > Sambucus > Sambucus nigra. The sequence continues at coordinate 211,034,754 of OX422214.1, read as the reverse complement.
TAAAACTAAAATGAGCAATTATATTGCTCTTACACATGTGAGGAAGATATATAAATTTTTGATGATCTTTAATTTTAGTATCTGATATTGATCACCCAAAATATAAAAAAATGAGCTAATACAATTGGTATCGGAGCATGGTCTTAGGTTCATTACGTTGTTTACATGTTGATCTTTGATATGTGTCCTTTTTTAACTCTAATTATTTTGGGTATTGACGTAAATTTTGTTCGTATCTTTTCAGATGGTGAATAAAAGGAGACAAGGATCTAGGAGAGACATGAGATACATTGAGACCGATGATGAGGGATTGAGAGGTTTTGTAAGGTTACACACACATATTTGACATTATTAGTCAAACAATAGTGCCAAAAATGTTACAAGGATTATAGAACATGTTGTATTATTACTCTCTAGTACCCATTAACATATCTACCTGTTTATACCACATTATCACTGTCCAATGAGGTTTTGTCATGTAGGATTATAAACCAGTAATAATAGAAGAACTATAAATCACTAGCTCAAGGTAATTAGCACCACGTATCCCTGACACTTGTCATAGTTTTGAATGTGGTGCTGAAAATAGAGGAAAATGATCTATATAAGGGAGTTTATACATCTAGGAGGGAAACATTTAGGATGTGTAACCACTCAGTTTACACCACATTATCACGGTCCAATAATGTATTATCACATGGGATTAAAAACTAGTAACAATAGCCGAACTATAATACACAAGCTTAAGGTAATTGGTAGCACTCTTATATGACACCTGTCATTGTATTGAATGTAGTGTGAAAAATAGAGGAAAATGATCTACGTAGGGAGTTAGTGTACCTATGTGGGAAATAATTACATTGTGTAACCACCCAACAGTTATAAGTAGTTACATTTCATAGCAAGAAACTCTATAAGTAATCAACGAACAGACAAAGGAAAAAAGGACTCCATCATCGCAAAAACTATATTTAATCATTTCATCCTTCTTCTTCCTTTAATTTATTTTCTTTTCTTTTCATTTATTTACTGTTTTTCTTTCATTCGAAGTATATTATAAAGGAATTTTTAACTTTCTTTTGAGTTTATTAAGAGTTTCTTGCCTTTGCATTTGATTTCTTTTACTTTTAGGCTTTACATTTCGTAGTGTATATATTTATTTCATCGCAATTATCTTTCTTTTATTTTAAAGCTTTACATTTATTTTATTTATGGAATTTACATCTTCTTCTGTTGTTTTAGTTAATCATAGCATTTTAGTAGTCACGCTAAAGTCTTCCCTGAGGCAACCACGTGTCTTGTCAATTGAAGTATCAAAACGGTACACAATCATCTGATATTATCACAAGGCTAAGATATATTGGTTAGCAAGACCAAAACCTTGTCTGGAACGCCGATAATTGAATATGTTAACTAAGGTAAGTGAAAACCACACGTTCTTTCTACCAAGATGAGAATGGTTAAAACTCCTCATGAGTTGGAAAAATTTGTCACAGTCAAGAATTAAATGTGACAACGGCTCCAAGAGCCGATAATATTCACACTACAACAGTTGCTAGTGTGTTCACAATTTCCCAAGATCAATTAATCAACCAATTGAACCTAGTTATTTATAATCTAGGAAACATAATGCAAAACATTAGCAATATGATCACTATAGTGACTAGTAGGGTATCTCTACCTACTGTTATAGTGTTTAATGGTCAGGGATATGCATCATAGTTTGGTGTAAACCCCACCATTCAACCCAATCATTACCATCAAGTTTATTATAGCCCTAACATAGGTGAAACCAACTTTGAAAATAACCTAGGGATAGGAGATTACTCTAATACCACTGGTTTAGGTATTACCAACCAATGAAAAGTTTAGGACTATAAAAGACTTACCAATAGTTGGATTCAACAACCCAATAGGTATAACATCTCTCCCAAAGGTAGGGAGTCAATACTATACCAAAATGAGACCAATTTAGGTTTCTTAAGTGCTTGAAATTACGGTATTATTAATAATCTTATGTTCGAAAAAGAAATCGAGGGTGGGGAACAATAAAAGATTTGACAACCCAATTCCTCTAGTGTCCCAACCCATGCCTTATCAAGTATAAAAAATGCGTCTCAACAAGTGACACCACCATTAGTACATAACCAACTGCATTAGTAAAGTAAATAATTTCTCCATAAAATAGGCAATTTCCTAGGGGAGTTATGAGAAATGAGATTGTGAATCTCAAACATGAAATATGTTGACCAATGGTTTGGGGGGTACAAACACCTGTTTATAGTAAGCCATATCCCTAATGGATAGATATAATAGAATTTCCAAAAGGTTTTAAATTTCCATCATTTTCCCTTTGTGAGGAGATGGAAATCAGTCGATTGAGGAACACATTGCTAGTTCCACTAGTTAATGCGATGATGCTCGAACAAAAGAGTATCCCAAATGCTTTTATAAATAGGTTCAAAAGGCTATAAATAAATGTAAAATAGTCCTAGTTGAGTCTGATTTCATAAAATTGGCATGAAATGGATTAGAATATAGACTTCGAAACAAATTTCATGCAACTATGTTCAGAGATTTGATAGAATTAACTACTAATGTATCAAGATATGAAGCCTTTATAGAAAAATAGCATGAAATAAATACCTTTTCTTTCAAGACATATTATAAGGATCCTAATGTCGAAATAGATGTTGCTAAAAATATATGAACTCAAACTATAGTATGTGAACCATTGGTTCGACAATTCTTAGCAGTAGAGTCTTTTACCCCTAAATCAAAAGGAAATTATGTAACATTTCTAAGGGTGGTGAGATCTTCGATTACCTCTAAATGTTAAGATGTTAAAACCACTTGATGCTAAGAAGGCACGTGAAGGGAAAAACTATTGCAAATGGCATAATATTTCCTCCCATTTAACTAATGTATGTTTCCATAATAAGATTTAAGAGTTGATTAAGAGAGGAAAACATAAATTCCCTGTAAAGGAGGAAATCAAATTGATGTGCATTCCCTAGTGTTAAAGAAATGAGGACAAACATTCAGCTTATTCAAAACCCACGAATTTAAAGTGATGCATAATTTAAAATGAAGGTTGAGGTTGAATCAAAGACTTCAAAGCTTAAAATGACTTGGGACCCAGGCCAAAAGGTCATAAAACACCTATGCATCAGGTTTGGGAAAGATTATGTAGAGGTGCCAATTTTTGTCTTCAAAAGTAAAAGTTATAATGTTACAATGAGGCTTTTATAATGGTTTTAGAGACTTTTCAAAGTTTTAATGTTTTCGTAATAAAAAAATTTGGTGATTCTAGTTGGTTATAAGACAGTCAGCTGGTGATTATAAATCCATTCATGATGGTTTAACTTCATATAACCAAGTGGGTTTAAATTTATTATTCAAAATTAATTAAGTCAAACTAAATTGTGTTCTCGAATTTTTAAATGAAGAAGCCAATGAAATGGCTCAAAGGGATTCAGGTAAAGACAACTTTGAAGAAAAGTTAAAGCTTAATGCCATTGAAATTTTCTTGCTACATAACAGATGGCCCTTGATTGAAAATGAGAATATTGATTTTTAAGAAAATTAGAGAAATTATTGATTAACAACCCAAATAATAAGAGTGATAGAGTTATCAGATTGAGAGCAACCACTTATGTTATGTATGCCATAAAATTATTTAGACGGGGTGCTGATGGAATGATCTTAGAATGATTAAGTAAGGATGAAGGCTTGACAGCCATAACACAAGTCTAAGAGGGCATTCATGGGGCTCATCAAGCCAGTCCTAAGATGAGATGATTGTTTAGAAGATATGGGTTTTATTTCCCTTCCACTTTAAAAGGTTGTATTAAGTTTAAAAAAGGATGCCAAATTGCCAAAACACGGTCCTTTGAAACATGTGCCTACTATAGACCTATAATATGTCATAAAAACTTGGCCATTAAGAGGATGGGATATTGATGTCATAAGAAAATTTTATCCTCTGTCCTCCAAATTGTATAGGTTTAAGTTAGTAGAAAAATATCATGCTTCTCTCTGAGAGGAGGAGAGCGGCTTCCTCACCTCCTCCATAGTAACAGATTTGGAGGGAAATTCCTCCAAGCTCAAGCCCTTTGCTACTGGTGAGATTGACGGTACCACAACTTGCCCTAACACCACCTTTCGCGACAGAGACACCTCTGTTTGAATCGTTGTTAGAGTGGTTGCGCCTCTAGAGGGGGCAGCTGCTGGTGTTACACATCCATGACCAAAACTTTATTGGTCTACATTGTTTTGTTTCAAAAAGTCAAAAAACATGCCCATAAGGCTTATACTTGTCATTGGAGCTGCTGTTGGTCAGCTGGTCTGCCCTCCATGAGGAGCAGTTGTCTTTGATCCGATCACCACCATATCCTCCTGAGTGGTGTAGTCACTTTGGGTCCTACTCCCAGGTGGAATGTATTTAAAAATTAGCTGCTTAGAAATATTAAAACCTTCTTTGTCCATAGAAGTGAGGATACATTCCCAGGGGAGTCGCAAAATGTATGAGAGTAGTGTGACTAAGGTCTGGTAAGATACTAAAATAGATGAGGCGTGACCCACTTCAATGAGCTCTGCCTTCAAGGTTTTCAATAAAATTTAGATCAACACCTGGTAAAACATTGTCCTTGGGATAGAAATGGAACCAAAGTAAGAACTACTCCCTACAAGAAGATGAACTTCACAATAATAATAGTAACTTTTCTCAAGAGTAGCTCCTTAAAATGATGGTTATCAGTGTGGAGTGAGGAATAAGGCACTTACCACTTAGAGATAGAGAAGGGAGAGAACACTAGGTATCTGGGGTGATTTTGACAGAGTAACGATATCACTTGAATTCTGATTGTGACTTGACCTTGCCCAGGGATCCTATTTATACTTGGGCATTGGGTTGAGTTAGCACTTCTAGGCGCTAAAATCGAGGGGGTTGGTGAGGGACAAGGTTTGTAATGTACCATGTGTCCCTACCTGTGTGCAGAAGCCTATCCCTTCTAACAGGTGCCACCTGGTGTAAACTAAAGTTAAAAAGTAAATATGTCGGCGCTTGTGGAAAAAATATCTGATTTGGTAAATATCTTTTAAAATAATAACTTGGTGTACAAACTTTTTAAACTTTAGGATGGTCTCAAGGACCACCTCTTCTAAAAAAAATTTATAAACTTCAGGAGAGGTCTTAAGGACCATCTCCTCTAAAATCATTCTATAAACTTGAGGAGAGGTTTCAAGGTCCACCTCCTCTAAAATTATTTTATAAATTGTTCATTTCTTTTGACCAACCTCTTGGTTGCACACTTCAATTATGATTGGGTGTGACTGTGTAAGGGCTGGGTGACCCTTAGGGTCTATCTACTAGTGTTCTCTCAATCTTAAAGTGCTAAATGGTTGAGCTTGCTCAATAAACCTTATTCCTCAGCCACCAAGCTAAAAACCCCAAGAGATCCCAACTTGTCCATTTGATCCTGCTTGTTCAATCAGGCTACCTATACAAGAAAGTAACATATCGGCACTTTAATATATATTTGAGCCACAAATCTCAGGGAGGAGGTCACTCTAGGTGGACCTCCTCGCCCACTGATTTTTTTCAGTAAAGAATTTGGACTTTTAGAGACGAGGAGCTCCTCATAGTGGGACTCATCGCCCAAACTTTGTTCCTGTAGTCTTTGAGCATTTAGGGATAAAAATCCCCTTGTGGTGGGACTCCTCGCCCCAATTTCATTATTGTGGTTTTCGAGCTATTTTACGACGAGGAGCCCCTTATGGTGGGCCTCCTCGCCCAAATTTCCAAGTGTGGTTTTTTAGGTATTTTGGGACGAGGAGTCCCTCGTGGTGGACCCCTCGCCCAAATTTCCTTTCTGTAATTCTTGGGAATTTTGGGATGAGGATCCCTTCTTGCTCGGTCTCCTCATCTAAATTTCACTTTTGTGATTTTGAGCTTATTTGGGAAGAGGATCCCCTCGTGGTGAGCCTCCTCGCCTAAATTATATTTATGTGAATTATGAGCTTTTGGGGATGAGGAGCCTTTCATGGTCGGCCCCCATGCCGAAGCTCTGTTTCTTTGAATTCTGGAGATTTTGGGAGGAGGATCCCTTCTTAGTGGGCCTCCTAGCCCAAGTTCAATTTCTGTGAATTCTGGACATTTTGGGACGAGGAGCACTTCTAGGTGGGCCTCCTCTCCCAAATTTACTTTTGTCTTGGCGAGGGCCCTTCTTTGGTTGGGTCGCTCATGGTGAGGCCCCCCTCACTAATTGGAACAGCTCGCCCAACTGTTTGGGCTATTAGGTGTGTGCCCCTGTACATTAGTCCCCGCGTAAAAAAAATTGTGTCTTGGGTATACCAAAGGTTTTGGTATGCAATGATTCATTATTTCTTAGAATATGAACACTTTAACTCAATCTCATGATAATATTGTCGTATTAATTAAGCATGTTACCCCAGTCCACATCTATTGTCTCGAGGTGATACGTGTTATATGGGGAACACACATCTCAGCATTAGGGAAATGTGCTGCTCTCTTTTTGACTGGCAATCTGTGTATGGATGAATAGGGTATAAAAACACCTTTTAAAACTTTAATTTTTTTACCGTAGAACTTACTTTCAAATTTAAGTTCTTTAGAGAGAGAGAGAGAAAATAAGTTCAAAGTTTCAATAGATACCATCCTTTCCTCCCTCTTTCACCATTGCAAATGAGATATTCATCTTCTCAAAACCTTTCTTCAACCGTCACCACTGCCGCTAGTGAGGTGCTAGTGGATGTCATAGCCATTTCTGTCACCGTCTCGATGGTTATGACCATCGGAGCCACCACTATTACCTCCGTAATTTTGGATTCTTTTTCTGGGGATTTTGGCGGTTCTTCTGTTAGGATGCTTATGAGGAGGGGTTCCTCGTCTGTTAGGATTCTCACAATGGGGGCCTCCTCATCTATTAGGATGCTCACAACGGGGGCCTTTTCGTCTATTGGGATGCCCACAACAGGGGCCTCCTCTTATGTTGCCTACTCGAAATACCAAAAGGAATACCTGACTGATTTCCAACAAAGGGACTTTGTCCTTTATCATCTGGTGCCTTATTTTGGCAAAGAGGATACCTTCATGACCTCACTCGTAAATTTTGAGCAGGAGTTTGTGGCAAGTGGGTGTACGTGAGTCTTCTGATTTTTCCATTTTATTGTCTGATTTAATTCTTAGGATGAGAGTGGATAAGGGTTATTTTCCCCATTTCACCATTGAGGGAAAGGCATGTGGGGGTGCCACTGAGGAATGGGATCTCTGGGTAGATCATGTCTTATCCACCCCATCAAAAGGTTGTTATCGAGGGGCTAGGTCTTCTGACCACCATTAGTAGTGTTAAGTCTTGCTCTATTGCAAAAAAGTCCCCTACTTTTACTTTTCTAACTTCTCGCTCGAGTAGTGATTCACACACTTTCATTACTAGTTGGGAGGGAATTTACCATCACTTTGGAGGATATCTGTGAGTTGCTCGCTCTTCCCTACTTGGGGAGCCATGTTCTCACTGATGGCTTTGAGGATGAGGTCGAGGAGAAAATAGAGGGAGAGCTCCACTATTCTTTGGGTGAGTGCTCGAAATATGTTACTATCAATTTGACTGGTACCACCAAGCATTCCTTAACCAAGTGGCAAAAGTATTGGTTCATAGATTTCGAGAAGCTGCCCAAGGGTGAAAGTTTGATCAGGGCCTTGAGGAGTTGGAAGGGACCAAAAATTAACTCCCCCTCACACTTGGCAGCATTATTTGTCACTTTTTTTAGTAGCTTCCCTCTTCCTGTGAGGCCAGATGATTCTCCTTGTGAGCTTATTTTCAAGCTTTTTATGACGTTTGCTCCAGAGCAGTCCCCCTCACAACTCTAACCTTGGGGTCTCTATACACTTGGTTGGACAGGGCTCATGTGGATATTGAGCGTTCTTGTGGGTGTTATTATGCCAATAACTTTGCCAACACTTTCATCATCGTGTCCTTTTTATTTGATAGATATCCCAACTTTGCCCCAGAGGCTACGGCTTGTCACAATAGGGTTACTCGTACTGCCAGATGGCACAAGAAGACTTTTAAGACTTCTTTAGGGTCTTTGATAGACAACATTGATGAGTTTCCTTCAATCCTTACCATAATACTATTGGAGGTATTTCTACTTGGTGCTAATTCTCTACTTTGGGGGTCACCTTTTATTACCTAGTTGATGTTGAGTTTTTTCCTACCTGCCCTCATATTTCTGTAACCGTTATGCTTCTACCATGCACCTTTCCTTCTCTGACTGACTTGGGCTAAAGTGTAGAGTTTTACCACTCTGAGAGAGTGAGGAGGCAATTTGGTTATGATTAGGGGGTTAACACTCTTATTTATCTTTCAATCACCTCCCTCTCTGAGCTATACATTGAGGCTTTTACCAATTTCACATTTGAGGGGGTGGCTAACAGAGTTAGCCACCTATGCAACCTATTTGTACCCTCTCGAGATTACTTGCCTTCTTTTACTCGCTCACGGTTTAGCCTTTAGCACAGGCAAATCCTCTTGATTCAAAACTGTGTGAGGGATGATCCTCATGAAACTATTTCCATAAAAATTCCCAACAACGATAAGTAATTGGGTAAGAGAACACAAAATTCACTGTGGCACCATATCACTATCCCCAAGTCTCCTCTCGAGCATCTCACTCCAATATTGGTGAGGCCTCTGCTCGACGAGTTTGTCTATTCTAAGCAACCTGAGCCTCAACCTTCTAAGCCCAAGTTAAAAGGTAATACAAGAGCCCTTACTGATTCAAAGAGAAAGCATCATAATATGGATGTTTCCAACTTTATACCAGTTACCACTGCCCCTACTACCATTATTACTACCACTTCTTTTGTTCCCCCCACCCTCGCCTATAAGAACTAGGTCGACCAGGAAGAAGAATAAGACCGGAGCTAGGGTTGTTTCTCCCTCTCATGTACCAGACCAAGGGTCTAACACTGATGACCTTAGAGTGGAGGAGACATGCAGGACTCTATGAGAGTAGGGTTATGAAGCCCTAGGGTTATCTGCTGAAAAGTCTATTTTCACTTCTATTACCATTGCTGAAGGTATTACACCTTATTCCCTTTTACTTAGTGAAACTGACTTTCGCGGGGTTTCCCTTGTTGTTCCCCTTGTTTATCATTTGAAGAGGAATTAGTTGATTATAAAATCACTCCCTCCTATGATGATAATAGTTCTTCTTCGAATGAGATGAATGTCACTAATCCTTGTGATGATCAACACCGTGATGCTTCTTCTTTGTTAACAATTTTGGGGGAGTCTTCTAATAAAAGTGCCATGATAGACTCTCCATCTTCCAGCAGTCCCACTATTGGGCATCTACCATATGGGCAGACTGTCAACTCCACTTCTGTAAGTCTTTTCTCTTAACCTCTTTAGTACTGATTTATTATCTATTTACATAAGAGTAATTCATATATGAATTGTCTTTATCTTTTTTATATTTGCAGGGTGTCTCTATTGTGATGAGTGATCCGTTGCCTCCAACTCCTGCCCGAGGGCCTTTTCCCAAGGCTAGGAGTTCTATGTTAGTCTCATCTTTGGGACTATCTAGGGAGGTTTTTCACTTCCCTCTACTCAATTATTATTCTCTTTTCTTTTTAGTTTTACTAATACAGTGTTGCTCTTGTCTAACTTTTTCATCTATCAACTGTATGTTCGATGACAATGAGGACTTCTTTTATGTCCTCCTCTTTTATCCAGCTAAGCATTGACTCTCCTGAGTCCTCTGCTCTTACTTGTCATATTTTGAGGCTCATCTTTTAAAGTCCTCTTCTTTTGCATACATAGGTGACTATTTCTCTTAGTCGCCTTTCTTTTTCTACCCCTCCTTTGTGGTGAGAGATTCTTCCATCGGGTTTCCTGAGGTACTTTGAGTTTGTCTCCTCCATTTTCTTTCTTTATTCTATTATACTTTTTACATCTATGATTGTATCATCTTTGTTTGTCTTTATTACAGGGACCTTCTTCAAGTGGCCCTTCATCTACTGGGGGAATGGCACTGCTCACGGGAGGCACTTCCCCAGGTCTATCACCTTCAGGGAGGATTCCTATCTCCCAGGTCTTCGTGCCCATGGACAATAGGCCTCACATTCAACCTATATCTTCCCGGCCAGTTTTACTATTATGTATAGTGAAACTGTTACACAGGTTAGCTCCACCTCTAAGGTATTACGCATTCTTGCTAGGATCCATTTCTTTCTTTATCTATGTTTGGTTCTTTGACAACTTTGTAATGATTAGTCCACTGCATCTGTTGTGACTATCTCGTCGGTCATCTTCCCTCCTTCTTCTTTAGAAGGACTTTAGGTACACTCGTTTCGAATATTTCGTCTCTCGACTCATTTTTTCTTTTCTATCGGGATTCTATTCTTATACTTTGTTTATGTTTGTTTAAATGCCACTTGATCAGTGTTATGACTTCATCGCTTGTTTCTTCAGTTCCCCCTTCAGTAAGCCCTACTACTGCTGGGGAAGCTCTAGTAGTTGTTGTCTGTGTGGGAGGCATTATTATAGCACCTCTCCCGATAATTATTCTAACTTGTTTATTCTTATCTTTTATATATTTTTCTTCATTACCATGAACAACTTATAATTTTTTCGTGTCTTTCTTTCATTGCAAGAGCGGTGTTAGTGAGACCTCATCCTCTGTGGTACCCATTGATGAGGGTCACAAAGACAACTTCTGAGGCACCACATGTGAGCTTATCTTATATAGGAGAAGATGCCTAAGCTAACCTGGCTGAAGTCCACTTGTCTGAGGGGCCTGTTCCTAGTTCTGCAGGAGCACCTTCAGTGGTATGTTAGTCTTTACATATTTACTTGCTAGATTAATTACATATCTGCATAATCTATAGTTTCTTCTAACATATCTGTAGATGTGGTCCCTTTACTTGTGGGACCTATATTTGAACACTTAGGTTAGTATTCCACAAGTTTTTGTACCTGAGGAGACCCTAATCAGCATCCCATAGGAGATTACTCTGGCATGTGTAATGTCACATATTCTTCTTTTCATAGACTTACATTATCAATGTATGAGTTTATTGACCACTTCTATCTTTTCATTTCGCAGGTTAGCATCATTCCTACTCCTGTTGTTCAGGGGTCTCTTATGGGTGTCTTCGTGGGGAGCTACCAGGTAAACACTTGGTCAACCTAAACCTTTAATCTTACCTTTTCTGTGTAAGTACTTGCTAACACTAACTTGTTTCGCCATTTCAGGTTAGCTCCGCGATTGCTCCTCTGACTATAGAACAATTACGGGGAGTTACCGAGAGTGAGGTATTATACTGTCATACCTTACTCTCTTATTTACTCCCCTTTTTCTTCTTGATTTTACTGCGTAAGTGGGCTCACCTTCACGTTCATGTTTCCTTATTTTCAGGTCCGTGAGGTTGTCGTCCCTAGTTCTGCAGGACCTATAGTGAATGTAGTATTACGCACTCCTCGGGTATTAAACTGTCATACTTGGGTTATTTCTGTCTGTTAAAGTTAGTATATTTCTCTTTTTTCTTAGCAAAAGAAAATGTTAAATCTTACCTATTTTCTGTTAGGCTGGTGGTCAGGGTTATATGTGCCTCATCGTTTTGGTGACAGCATATTGACCCCCTTGGGATATACGGTAAGATTTTCATAATCTTTGTTTCTATTTAAGAATGGGTATTCCACCACCTGTTACTTCTCTTCTTTATAACTTATCTCTTTTTTCTTTTCTTTATGTAGGATCCGGTTGGTGAACCTATTGAGATGACTGGTGAGGCCGATCAGAGTTTGGAGGCTACAAGTGATGTCGGTTCGGGTAAGTATTCTTCTATTCCTCTTTCGAAGTTTGAGTCTCATTACATAGGCTATGATGATATAGATGTATAGGCTCCTGGAGTTTTCATAAGCACGTTGTGGCATCCAAAACTGCCTTTTAGGTTCCGTATAAACGAACGAGAGGCGTTGGAGATGCTTCTGGAGCACTACCCCCAAGACTTTTACTTCTTAGAGCATCCTCAACGTTGATAGCCATACAGTCTTCAACCTAAAGGCCTTATCCAGCCATCCTCATGATTTCTTATCTACCTCTCTTGTTGTTATGACCACGGAGAGGGTTGCATTATTCCTCTGGGCTCTTCACAATCTTTTTCACTTCTACCACTTCCAGTTGGATTGCTTTGACGCTTCAGTTTGTCATTTTATTAGGGTCATATTAGGAAGATGGTGAAGCTTAATACTTCCAGGCAGGCAAGGGTGTAGTAGCATCAGACTGAGGCAGCTCGAACTCAAATTTATCCCCTCTAAGACAAGCTGGATAAGCTAGAGGTTAGTGATGCTGAGGATGAAGCCCGGATGGCCATATTAGAGGAGCAGCTTGTTAAGGAGGCTGTTCCTTCTTACACAGACCTGCGCTCTCGGCAGGATTTATATTTTATTTTGATTAGTGGGTAGATAGTCTTGTTATGTAAACTTACTTTTGCACACTTTTCATATGTAAATAAATTTATCATTAGTAATGAAAGTACTCCGTTGATTTCTATCATATTGTTCATTCTTTGCCTCTATCTGGGTTTTGATATCTGTTTACGATGTCCTGCTCTAATTTTTGTGGCAACTTGATCTGTTTGAACTGCCCCATGTATTGTGGGGTACTTGTGTATTATATGATCGTGCCCCACTGTTTAGAGTATCCCCTCTAACTGTGGGGTACTTGCATATTTTTTAGCAAGTTAACATTTTTAGAGTTGCCCCCTCTAACTATGGGGTACTTGCTTATTTTTTGAGCAAGTTAGCATTTTTTAGAGCTGCCCCCTTTAACTGTGGAATACTTGTATATTTTCTGAGCAAGTTAACATTTTTTTATCTATCCCCTCTAACTGTGAGGTACTTGCATATTATCTGAGCAAATTAATATTTTAGAGTTGGCCCCTTAAACTGTGGGGTACTGCATATTTACTGAGCAAGTTAACATTTTTAGATTTGTTCCCTCTAACTGTGGAGTAGTTGCATATTATCTGAGCAAGTTAATATTTTAGAATTCTCCCTACTAACTGTGGGGTACTTGCATATTTTCTGAGCAAGTTAAAATTTTTTAGAGATGGCCACTCTAACTGTGGGGACATTTTATCATGCACACTCATTTATTAGGGGGTAACTGGGAGAACAACGTTAGCTCTTCTCCTTCCCTCAAACTTTGGATGTAATTTATAAATAGAAAGATGACTATCTTCTTCAGAAATATTGCCCCTGTTCTGCGGGGCCTTAATTTCAAACATTTTGCTAGGAACCCTTTGTTCTAAAAAAACATTAGAGAAGGAGGGTGTAGCTCCCCTTTCTCCCCAAATTTTTTTCTGCGAACTGGTCAAGTAAAGCTTTTCTTTGAGAACGGATATTAAAACTTCTTCTCTAGGCAATTTTATTGTAAAAAATATTTATTATATATTTTTTATTACTCGGTGGATGTCCTCCTACTGATCTGGTGACAAAGTTAAAATCATTTGTCTACAATGTCTGGAGAGAATTTGTCCAATACACTTTTCTCTCGGGATAAATGTACCCCCAAGTGTAATGAGCAAAGTTCTCTTTATCCTGGACCCTCTCCTAGGCTAATAGAGAGTGTTTATAAAGAAATAATATTTTGATGGATCTACCTCATGCTGTAGGTAAATAGAAAAAATAATAATCATCATGCAATGATCAAAAAGTGTTATTATTCATTTCTTCTCATTTTTTGCATCGTTTACAAAGTTGGGTTGCTTTATCATTTTTACAAAAAAAAACTTTTCTGGTGCTAGAGCAAGTCGCTCAAATTCTTTAAACTAAATTAATTTTCAACAAAACTAGGCATAATACGTCTTCAGACACTTGCAATTAATGGCCTGGAGTTAGTCACTCTCTGATTTTGAAATATGGCAATAACCCGGCTTGCCTACCCCTCTTACTATAAAGGGGCCTTCCTAGTTAGGTTTGAACTTTGATGAAAATATGATGCGAAGGTGGTGAGTGGATGCTGTAACACCCCGTACTTTTGTGCATTTAATATTTAATTAATTCGGGATTTTAAATTACTGGTGTGTTGTAATTTTAATTGAATTAATTATGATAATATATATATTTAAATATTAATCGAGGAGTAAATGGTTAATGTTTAGGGAAATTTATTTACTAAGTGAATAGTAATAATTTAATTACGTCATTTCGGGTATTAATGACGGGGTATGCACTTATTCCAGCCGAGAGTCGGTATAGACTTAATGGGGTGTGAGATAAGGATTTTTATAAATTAATTCGGATGTCAATTCTGACTGCGCGATTGAGTCCGGATGGGTCGAGATAGTCAGAAAAGAGTACCCGGGGGTAGTAATTGGGTCTCGGGGTATTTTTGGGCATAGCCGGGCCCACACGGGGTGAGTTGGGCCACTTTAATTAAGCCCATTAGGTGAAAAACGGGATTAAGGGTTTTTTTTAACCTAATGGGGAGACTAGGAAATCAGCAGCCATCAAATCTAAGCCTAGGGCTTGAGAGGGAAATTGGGGGAAAGCTTAGCAAAAGCCAAATTGAGGATTTTGGAGCCAAATCGAGGGACTACACCAACGGAATCAGACACTACGAACACTTTCAGGCAAGTGGTTAACTGTTTTGATTCTTAAAGCATGATAATCAATTCATATTATGGTGATGTGGGTGTGAAAATTCGTTTTTGGGTGTAAATGGGTACAAAATGGGGTTTTTGTTTTTGAAATACTTGAATGAGATTCAAAGTAAGATTTAGATGGGTGATTGATATCTGAATATGTATATATGATTTGAACGAAAATTTCAGAACATAAAAGAGTGGAAATCGAATCTGGAATTTGGGATTTAAAATAGATAATTGAATTTTATGGAGAAAGACCCATTTCGAAAATTATGAGATAATTAGAGGGGTTGATTATCTTAATGATCTCTATGATGAATAGGATGTGGATTAACCATGTGTAGATGATTGGATGATGTAATTAGAGGTTTAAATTCTGGTTTAGAAACCTTGAGGTTCGTTAATGGTGGAAAACAGGGGGGAGGCAGAGCTGTAACGAAGGGGTCGATCGATCGATCGGGGGCATCGATCGATCGATGGTGGGAAATTCTGGCCAGTTCGGCCTGGGTGAGATATAAGGGGGAATTAATTATAAATTAAATTTCCATACATTTATTAGTGATAAATAATTGTGAAACAAATATTCCTAGCAATTATGGGAGAAAGTAATTGGGATTAGGATGAATTTATGTGGGACATTAAATGGATGAATTTGAGAGATTTTATTCTAAAATAGTGAGGTACGGATCAAGTGAGTGAATCCGGGTGTATTAGTCATGTGACCCCAAGGTAGTGAATTAAGTTTGGAGATAAACTAAATAATTTTGAGTCGGGATATAGACTCGGGAAATATTAAGTTACGGGCCAAGTAAGTGAGTCCGGGGACAATGGTTGAGTGACACCAAGTTATTAAATTAATAAATGCGATAATTAATTTAATTAGAGTCGGATTGTAGACTCGGGTAGGATTAAATTAATAAAGGTGTTAATTAATTTAATTAAAGTCGGTTTGTAGACTCGGGTATGATTAAATTAATGGGTGGGATAATTAGTTTAATCAGGATCGGATTGTAGACTCGTGAAGGGTACTTATTAATTAATGTGATAATTAATTATATTAGAGTCGGACCACAGACTCGAAATTCGGGTTGATTAATTAATTTGTTAATTAATTTAATTAGAGTCGGGCGATAGACTCGGGGAGGTATTAAATTAAAATATGTGTTAATTAATTTAAGGAGAGTCGGACCATAAACTCGGGGAAAGTATTATATTAATTGAGGTGTGAATTAATTATATTAGAGTCGGACCATAGACTCGGGAAGAGGATAAGTTATTAAGTGAGAAAATTAATTACATTGAGTCGGGCCACAGACTCAGGAAATTACAGGCAGTGTATGGGATTTTGAGTACATGGTAACGCCGGGGTTATTAATATATATATATATATATATATATGTGTGTAGCGATAGTATATATATATATATATACGTGTATGTATTGTGTGTGACATTAAATAACAGGCAGTGTGCAGGAGTTTGAGTACACGGTAAAAATCGGGGTTCATAATATATATATATACGGGTAGTGATAGTATATATATATGTGTATATATTGTGTGTGATAGTAAATATCAGTGACTAGATATTTATTAAATTTATATACTCTAATGCTATCAAGGGAGGTTGCGCGATGTGGGTGAATCCCCTAGCTTGAGGAGTAGGGCGAGTATATCCCCAGGTCATAGCGTCCGGTATATATGGGTGAGGGATTTATCTCTCTTTCAGGGAAGGAATATGACCTCCTCCACTTCGTTTATATTTTGGTCCAAGTTGGTGAGCGATTCCAACTCGGGGAAACTAGGTTTTGTGAGCACACCTAGTGAGATAGCATTTTAGAGGGAATCATCCGGTGAGGGTATACTCGGAAGGATGGATACACGTATAATATATGTGTGGATGTTAGTAGAGGTACGTTTAATATGGTAGTAAATATTATATGTAGGTGAATAATACAGTGTGTGATGTATATACTTTATATAACTCGGGTTACAGTTATATGCAGTTAATTAATGAGAAATTAATTAAGTTAATCATTTGTGGGAATAATACAGTGTGTGATGTATTTACTTTATATGATTTGCGACACGGTTATATGCTGCTATTTAAGAGGAATTAATTAAGTTAATTGTGAAATAACTTATAATTCAAGAATTATTATACTCGGGTTAGAGTAGTATGGCAAGGGAAGGTTATACCAGGACTAGTTGGACGGGGTAGTACAACTAGGTGGGGTTAAGGTAACCGGTAGGTGTGCACAATAGTGGAGGGGTGAGAATGTCCACAAGGGAGTGCGACACTAACTTAAATATGAAGCGCATTCATGCATTTTAAATTACTGCAGTTAATTCACTTGCTAAATATTTTCAAAATGTTTTGAGTTCTAACCCTTGCTATAAAACTATTTTCAAAAACTTTTAGGTGTCCAGCCACAGGGACGCCAGGATTGATATTCTATTCCAGGGACACGGAGCTGCGGCACATGTGGATGCTAGCAGGAGTTTGGATTAGACGCATCATTCATTCATTCCTAGAGTAGGAATCTTGTAGTAGTCTCAGTTTTATTTAGGGCTAATTGCCCAGACTTCTCGGTACAGTTTTCAGGAGTAATTCATTCAGGTGTTGAATAATTGTATTGGATTATTTATTTGGTGGCCGGTGATTTTTCGGCAAGTTGTGTATATATGATTCAGTTTATTTTCATTCAGTTGTGTGAATGGTTTATATTTTTATTCCACATGTATTGTTTTTTTTAATTAAAAAGTTAAAAACTGGCACCAGTTTTTGGAATACTAGGTGGTTAGTAAGTTTTAAAAAGTTTTCGACAGTGATGCTAAGGATGATCCAACTGGGATTCCTGTTTTAATTTGGTATAGGACTGATCACCCGGTATTTTATTAGGCAGGGTGTCACAGATGCTCGCAGGACCAATTCTCCCACCTGGAATTCTCTGAGCTTGACCAAGTTTTCATAGGCTCTGGACAACTTCTGGGTGCAGACTTTAAAGTTTTCTTTCGCCTTATCTCTAAGCTCGTCTAGTGCCTCCAGCTGCACAGGTCGTGGATTAGGGATGAGTCCGTTGCTTATATTAACTCTAGTTGAGAGTACTGCCAACTCCACTGGTAAGATGGCTTCGGTCCCATATACTAGTGAGGATGGGGTAAATCCGATCGATTTTCTCTTTGAAGTGCGGTATGCCCATGGTACCATGGGTAACTTCTCATCCCATGCCCTCGATATGTCCTCCAACATCTTCTTTAAGATATATATCAGGGTCTTATTGGTAGCCTTATCTTGCTCATTACCCTTAAAATAGGAGATGGTTAAGCTGTTGTGCACAATCTTGTACTTATCTGTGAGGAGGGCCATCTCCTTGCATACAAACTGTTTCCCATTATCTGTTAAAATCACCTTGGGTATACCAAACCTGCATATGATATACTCCTTGATAAACTAGATTACCACTTCAGCGGTAACCCTTCTTAAAGGAATGGCCTCTGCCCATTTAGTGTACAATTTCGTATCCAAAATAATAAAAGGTTTGCCATGAGATATTGGGTTGATTTTCTAACTAGGTCAAAATCCCGTGTGTGGAAAGGGTAGGGAGCTACTAGGCTTTATAGCTGACTAAATGGGCATGTACCATATTGTCATGCAGTTTAAAGGCTTTGCATTACTCCAAAATAACTAATGGAGTCAGCCTCCATAGTTTGCCACTAGTACCCTAGAGTCAGCACCTCCCATGTGAGAAGGCTCATGGGATTCCTTTAACACTCTACATGTGTCTTCTTTAGCTATACACTTCAGTGCCTTCTCATTGTATCCCTTTCAATAGAGCTCTACTTCTACCAAGTAGAAACAGGCTACACTCTTTTGGAGATAAATTTCATCTACTCTCACAGTGGGTAACTCACCATCTTTCAGATAGGATTTATATGGTTGCCTTCAATCTTTGAAGGCCTCCATGAAATTAACTTTTGTTGGCTGGTCAAAATGGGTTTGGAACTTTAAATAGCTTTATTGCAGACGAGCAGCCTCTACGCTCATGGTGGGCCAATAGTACCCCTACACCCGATGATAAAGAGGGATATTAGTGTTCCTGTAATATTTTTCACACATCTCTGCCAACCTCTCTGTAGCTTTTTTTTCTCTAACACACCTTACTAAGAACCCTCTAGGGCTCTTGAAGTAAAGTTTTCCCTGCCGAAAGTGGTAGTTAGCCAATTCTAACATCTTCATTATCTCATCTCTTGTTTCTAGATACTTCATAACCAGGTTCCTCCACTCTTTCGGCTCATCGTTTGGGAACAAAAACTTCACTATAGCAGGCACTGTTCTCCGTCGTACAGTGACTGTTGTTTCTTTCTCATATATATCTAACTTTTGTGCAATTTTATCTGTGTATCGGGGTGCCTATTCATTGTTCTTCATGCCTGTCAACGGTTACTTCCAGGAATTATCTCAGCAACCTCTGGATGATATATTTATAGGGTGCTAAGTTAGCATATTTGAGGGAGAACTCCCCATTAACCTGCTTCACTACATGTTAGAGTCCCCTCGTATGCATAATACTCAGACGCCTCTTCGGAGTGCTTCTAACATTCCTAAAATAAGAGCCTCATACTCAGCCTCTTTGTTTGAGCATTTGGAGTCTAACTTGAAGGAGAGGGTGATCTTTTCCTTACTATTCAAAAGTATAATGCCCGCCCCTCATGTTCCTTGAGCACTAGAGCCACCAAACTTCCTTGCCCACTTTTCCATCTCTTCTACCATATATGCTTGAAAATTTTATTGGGTATCTCTTCACTAGGGGGATCAAAATTCCCATTTGGTAAATGGGTTAACAGATTTGCTATCGCTTGACTTTTAATGGCTTTGGGCACTATGCACTTTAAATCATAGTCCGACAAAATTAAGAACCATCTCGCTACTCGTTCCACTAGTACCATTCATTAGGAGGTACTTAATAGGGTCACACTTGGTGACTATATAAATTATAAAGGCTAGAAGATAGTGTCTCAACTTTTGAGCCACAAATACTATAGCAAGGCAGTGTCTCCCCACATTAGTGTATTCGAATTTTGCACCTGAGATCATTCTTGACAAGTAATACACTAGCTTCTCTGCTCCTTCCTTCTCTTGAGACATCAATACTCCTATGGACCTTCCTGTTGAAGTAAGGTAGAGAAGAAGTGGTGCCCTAGCTTTAGGCAAAATCATCGTGGATGGGGAGGCCAAAATTTCTTTGATCTTCTCAAAGACCTTCTTCTACACATCTCCCTAGGTTCACTTATCTTTGTCTTTCAACAGGGGTATGAATGGGTGGGTCACCTCCGCTAATGTAGGTATTAACCTTCTTAGGTAGGACACCTTCCCCAAGAATATCTTGAGTTGCCTTTGACTCTTTAGAGGTGGCATCATCATGATGGCTTTCTTATTTTTTTCATCAACTGGCACCCCTGTCTATTCATAACAAACCCTAAAACTTTCACGTAGTGACCCCGAATGCACACTTTGAGGGGTTAATCCGTATTTTATACCTATGGCATCTTTCGAACACTCTCCGGAGGTCTTTTATGTGCTTGCTTACTCTCTTGGACTTCATCACCATAGCGTCCACATAGAATTCTAGTATATCATAAAACATATCATGGAATATTGCCATTATGTTCCTCTAATATGTGGCCCCATTATTCTTCAATCCAAATAGCTTGACTGTGTAGTGGAAACTTCCTAATGGCATGGAAAGTCAGTCTTCTCAGCGTCCCGTCGAATCCATCTTAATCTGGTTATAGCCGACGTACCCATCCATAAAACTATACATCTTATGGCCTATGGTAGTGTTAACTAAACTATATATGCTGGGTATAGGAAACTCATCCTTGGGACATGCCCAATTCAAGTCGCAAAAATCCACACAAATTTGGATTTAGTTTTTGTCCTTCTTCGC
Source organism: Sambucus nigra (assembly GCA_949130495.1). Lineage (NCBI taxonomy): Eukaryota > Viridiplantae > Streptophyta > Magnoliopsida > Dipsacales > Adoxaceae > Sambucus > Sambucus nigra. The sequence goes on along the minus strand of OX422214.1, from coordinate 211,014,125 downwards.
CACAGGTACTATGTTGTAGTGCCACACAGGATGCTGGATAGGCTTGATGAAACCCGTCGCCAGTAGCTTCTCTACTTTTATTTTTATCTTTAGGTCGAAGTTAGATTTGTACGTACATGTTGCTTGCCTGACTGTAAGAGCATTGGGAAGAACATTTAATATATGAGAGCTCACTTCTAGAATTATCCTTGGCATCTCCGTGTATTTCCAGGAAAATATGTTGGTGAACTCTTAGAATAGGTCGATGAATTCTTCCTTCTACTTTGGGTTCATACTTTCACCCCTTCTACTCCCAAGTTGATTTCCTCTAACTCTTGCAGTTGCTCCCTATGCCCATCTTGCATGGACACTGGAGATTCTTATGGTTCCTCAATATGTTCAATGATGTGGAATTTATCCATAATAAAACACTATGGTACCGAGTCAGTGCTCTCATCCCAAAACGTCGCCCGCGCAGACCGTTATAAACAGTATATGACTTTCTCATCAAGTAAAATCACCTTCTTGCAAGTTCGAGGAGGTTTGACTACCTCCTTCACCGTCCTCTTGCCTTTTTCTATGTGGGGGATCACCATCCCCCCAAATGATCGTGGATAAATTTCTTTGGTTGGGCACCACCTCCAATAATTTGCCTCTGCTCTAACTTTCTTCCAGAATTCTTCCTATTTTCATCCAATTCTGTGTAGAATGTCGCATCCACCAAATGGGCTTCCTTAGCAGAAAAGGGCTTCTGTTTTGCTTTGATTATGATCTTTGTTCCTCGAATGTTGACTTTTTCACATTGATGGTAAATGCAGGGTACTATGACGTGAGTATGAATCCATACCCTTTCAATGAGTAACTGGTAGTTGTATTATCATTGATGATGCGAAAATTCATTTAGGAAGTGAAATTCCCTAAATTGATTCCCACGTTCACATATCCGAAGGATTATATTTTGGCACTGTCAAATCTAGAAATCACTAGTGGCACAGGCACTATCTTCTCTTGATTAATCCTCATTTCATATAACATACTTATTGGCGTGATATTAATAGATTCCCATCCATCCATCAATTCCCTGGCGAATGAAACTTCATTGATCATAGCTTTAACATACAATGGGCGATTGTGGAAGTAAGCCACATATCTGTCTGCCCCAGAAAAGACCACTTCAAAAGTGTATCTTTTGATCAACCTTCCAATTAGTCCCTGTTAATTTAGTGAGGGGTCTCCATGTTGTTGTATTGCTTCCAAAACCTTTCTTGTTATGACTACTCTGGTGTCATACTTTATTCCTATTTGATCAAATAACCACTTGAACTTAGGAGTCCTCGTTATAGATTCACATTAAGAATCTAAGTTAACTTTATACATTTGGGGATTACAACCATACTCTACCTCAGATGTCCCCCTCATCTAGAGAAAGGATGACATCCATTTACCCTCTAGGAGGTTCACCTGCTCAACTTCCTCACCTTCAGCCTCTTCTTAGTTTGGGGTGAAGAACCACTCCTCGCACTTTCTCTCTAGCTTAGTTCTTTGTTTACTCCTCAGTGACAGCCTTTCAATCTCTTCACATATTTTCTCACCACCTTCCCACTCCATTAGATCTTGAGTTACTTCTTCGTCATATGCTACTACCATATTAGCAGTGGCATAGTGATGAGTTAGAAGTGGATTCTCATTAACATCCATATGGGGTATCTGCAAAGTACCACTGGCCACTTGCTCGTAATGATACCTCCTTAAGTACTAACAGTCTTTGGTGGAGTGTTGTAACTTTTGGTGTAACTCACAATACTTAGGATTAGTTTTTTCAGCTGTTGTTGGGATTTTCCCATTCAAGTGAGGGGGACCTTCTACCCCCTCTCATACCAATGTGCAGTAACAATCCATAGCTTCTACTACACGATAAGGTAGCGGTGGTGGGGAATCTTCTTTGAACTTCCTCTTATTACCTGGGTTGTTTTTCTTAGATCCAAGGCCTCCCTTCTTTCCTGTTGGATTTCCATCTACATAGTCGACTTCTTGCCTCCTCGAGACTTGAAACCTTTCAAAAGTCAGTGGCACTTGTGTCCTCCAACTTAAAGACCTCGGTTTGATAATTATGTCTATATTATTGGCAACCCCGATGAACTCTCTAAAGGTTGCATCTCTGGTCTCACTAACCAAATGGATCTTGTATTCATTCAAGAGTCCCTCGACATACATTTGAAGCAGCCTTACCTCTGCTACCTCCTCGTGGACATGCAGTGCCCTCTCATGAAAATGCTAGATATATTGCATTAAATACTCCCCAGGATTTTTCACCTCTTGTGTCAGGTGTCTCAATGTGAACTCATCATCTGTTACAAAGAACTTCTGGAGGAATTTCCTATGAATTTCTTCCCATGAGAGGATGTTATTGGGTACCAAGTGTGAATACCACATGTAGGCCTTTCCTGTAAGGGTATTGGAGTACTCCCTCAACCTCAAGTTTATGTCATTTCCATGCACTCCTAGGTACTCAATTGACCTCTTCACTTACTCTCATAGGTTCTCCCATTTGACATTAAACTTAATGAACTTTGGTGGAATATACCCGTTAGGGTATGGCTTCTCATTCACAGCCTGCGAGTAAAGATCTTCCAGCTCCTCATATAGATGAGGTGCTTCTCTCTCAGAGGAGGAGAGCAACTTCCACACCTCCTCAATAGTAACATCTTTAGAGGGAGATTCCTCCAAACTCTGCCCTTTGCTGCTGGTGAGATTCACGGTACCAAAACTTGCTCTAGCACCACATTTTGCGGTGGAGCCGCCTTTGTCGAAATCGCTGCTGGAGTGGATGGGTAGCTGCTGGTGTTACACAGCCATGACCCAAACTTGATAGTATTATATTGTTTTGTTTTAATAAGTCAAAAAACATGCCAACAAGACTCATATTTGTCATCGGATCTGCTGCCGGTGAGTTGGTCTTCCCTCCTTGAGGAGTAGGTGTCTTTGCTTCGATCACCACCACTTCCTCCTAAATGGCCTTGTCACTTTGGGTTCCATTCCCATGTGGAATGTCTTTAAAAACTAGTTGTGTATAAACATTGAAACCTTCTTTGTCCATGGAATTGAGGATACCTCCCCAGTAGTGTCGCCAAACGTAAAAGGGTAGTGTGACTAGGGTCTTGTAAGATACTGAAATGGATGAGGTGCAACCCACTTCAATGGACTCTCCCTTCAAGGTTTTCAAGAAATTCTAGAGCAATACCTGGTAAAACCTTCTCCTTTTGGTAAAAATGGAACCAAAGTAAGAACTACTCCCTCAAATAAGATGAACTTCATAATAATAATAGTAACTTTCCTCAAGAGAAGCTCTTGAGAATGATGGTTGTCAGTATTGAGTGAAGGAATAAGGCACTTAGCACTTAGAGAGAGAGCAGGGAGAGAACCTAGGTATCTGGGGTGATTTTGACAAAGTAATGGTATTGCTTGAGTTCTGATTGTGACTTGACCTTGCCCAGGGGTCCTATTTATACTTGGGAAGTAGGGCTGAGTTGACACTTTTAAGGGCCAAAATTAAGGGCTTGGTGAGGGGCAAGGTCTGCAATGTAACATTTTTCCCTACCTATGTGCAGCTACATCTCCCCTCTGATGGGTGCCACCTGATGTAAACCAAAGTCAAAAAGCAAATATGTCTGCGCTTGGGGACATAAAATCTGATTTTGGTAAATATCTTTAAAAACAATAACTTGGTGTAAAAACTTTGTAAACTTAGGAGGGTATCAAGGACCACCTCCTCTAAAATCTTTATAAACTTGAGGAGAGGTCTCAATGACCATATCCTCTAAAATCATTTTATAAACTTGAGAAGAGGTCTCAAGGACCACCTCCTCTAAAATAATTTTATAAACTGTTCATTTTTGTGAGCAACCTCTTGGTTGCTCACTTCAATTATGACTGGGTGGGACTGCGCAAGGACTGGGTGACCCCTAGGGTCTATCTACTAGTGTTCTCTCAATCTTAAAGTGATAAGTGGTTGAGATTTCTCAACAAACCTTGTTCCTCTGTAAGGACATAATTTTATAAATATTCGGGATAGAATCTAGGAATTTTTTATTTGTCCAAGATCACAGTATGTATGCCTGATATCGCTATATTCGGCACGTCAACACGATCATCCACGATGGCCTTGATCCGAATCCATGCATCCATCATCTTCACACGTGCATCATGCTACATGTGACGTGCTCAATCGTTCCCACTACTCCACTTCGCATTATTGGTAAAATGATTTATTGGAGTTGTTTATATTTGCATAAATATTTGGGAATTTCTTACAAAATATTTTTCGAAGTCTGATTATTTTTTAACTCAAAAGAAGAAATTTTTTAAGTGTAGAAGAGGACTTACATCGGTTGACGAGCTCATTCAAATGATATTTCCATGTCGTTTGAGCGACAAGTGTCCTTCGTTCGAGCGACATGCTTATCTCGTTCGAACAACGCCTCGATTTTCGTATAAATATCTGGTTTCATACTACACGTTTTCCAAGTATTTTTCACACACGATTTCTGCGATTAACAGCCCAGAAAACAAACTTCATGTTTTAAGGTATCATACCTTCTTTATTCACATAAACACTCCCATATATGTATGTGAATCTTTAAACCTTCAAGAGGATCATTTTTACTCATCTGGAGTAATTTGTGGAGAAGCCGTCTCTTCTTCATTGTTGCCCATCTAGAGTTCTTGCGGGAGATTCCAGCTGACGACATCGGAACCGACACCTGAGGGTATTTCGTATGTCACTTTTACTTTCATTGTAATCCGTGTAACCGTTCTTTACAAATTATAGTGAAAATAAAAGGTTTTTCCCCTTTGGGGGATTTTTCCTCATTTGTGTGTTTTATTTGTGATTGACCGTTCTTGCATGATCATATTGATTTTAATCACACCTAGATGTATATTTTAGGATTTAATTAAAAAACTGAGTTCAATTAAATAATTTCTTTGTTTAAACAAAAGCGCACTCTTCAAATTGGTATCAGAGCCAATTACACAATTATACCATGTAATTTTCCGCAAAATTTTTCGAAGATGTCAATTTTCTGAAAAATTGATTTTTGAAAAAGGGCGTTCTCAAAATGGAGAAATTATATAATAAAATGCTAGTTTTTTACGGGACAAATTATGCTTACTAGAAAGCTCGCATGAAATCTACTTTAAAAGCCATTGATGAAAGAGTTTTGATTTTGATTGAAAGAGGGTGGACACCTCCCCCCATCACTGTTGATAACGTGACTAATTTAAAATTTGTGAGCGCATGGACTGAAGAAGAATTTAAATGGGCATCTTTTATTTCTAAGGGTCTAAGTGTTATTTCAGGATCCGCCACACCTGACGAGTTCCGACGGATAATGATGTGTACCACGTTAAAAGAGGCATGGGATGTTTTGCAACTTACCCACGAAGGAACTAATGTTGTGAAAGAATCAAAAATGCAAAACTTAACAACTCAATTTGAAACTATCACCGTGCTTGAGACTGAATGTTTTGATGAATTTTACGCTAGGTTATCTAATATTGTAAACACTAGCTTTAATCGTGGTGAACACATTCCTAATGCTAGAGATGTTAAAAAGATTCTAAGGTCATTGCTTAAGCGTTTTATCCCTAAAGTTACTACGCTAAATTTTATGGGTAATTTAAACATGCTTAAATTAAAGGAACTTGTAGGAGACTTACAAACGTATGAAATTGATATGTTTTCAAAATCTGTCAAGCCTAAAGATAAGTGAATTGTACTTAATGCCCAGGATAGGAAGAGTGACGGGTCGACAAGAAAGAGAGTTGAGTCATCTAGAAAAAGGGAGATCGAAACGTCTGATTCCGAGTGTGAATTTGATTTAGATGATTTGACAGTGTTTGCTAAAAATTTCAAGAAAATTTCAAATTCAAGAAAAATGGAAATTTCAAAGATAAAAAGAATTTTGAGAAGTATAAGAAAAATGAAAAAGATTTAAAAGGCCCTACTAAAAAAGACGGTGAGAGATGTTATGGGTGCAACGGTAAGGGTTATAGAGCTTTTGAGTGCGCTACTATGCTGAACAGACTTTCCAAAGAAAAGGGCAAAGTTGTCCTTAATGCTACCCTTAGTGACGACATTGAGGTCGAATTGGTGGACTCTGGAGACGAGTCATCGCATGAGTGTAACTTCACCGCAATCATGGCTAGTCATGTGAGTACCTCTAGTGCTCCTCACGATGATGAGGATGCTGCCTCACAAGGACACCTCGACAGTGAGAATGAAGTGAGTGAGGGGGAGGATGATGCAAGTGAGAGCGAGTGTAATCTTCAACGTGCCTACGCTGAGTTATATAATGAGTCATTTAAAACCAAAAAGCATAACAAAGTGCAAGTTATTAGGATCACCGCTTTAGAGGAAGATTTAAAAGAATCGAGAGAGAGAGAGTCCTCCACCTGCACTACCTTGAGAGAGAGAGAGAGAGTTTGCCTGTGTTGAGAGAGAAAGTCTGTTTAAAAAAAGAGAGAGACTTTTTGGGGAGAGAGAGAGAGAGAGAGTTATTTTGAGAAAGAGAAAGGGGACTTGACAAAATAAGTGGCTAGTCTTACGAGTGAGCTCGATTCCTCCCTGGTGACTCAGAAGAAACTTGAAGCCCTTGTAGCCCAGCTTACTCATGATCTTGAGAGAGCACGAAAGTCAAGGTTCAAATCGAGGACAGATCTGGAAAGATGGGAAAGATGCTCCTCGGTCCCACTTTAGGTTTTGGTGATAGGCAGGGAATAGGTTTTGATGGTTCCTCCACGTCCCAAATAACACTTGGACCAGTTCCTGAGTTTACTACAACTCTATATGGCCATCGTCAAAAACCACGAAGGAGAGTTCGACCAAGAAAATCAAACCAAGGTCTGCCTAAGACTGTGTTCTTTTGTACGTATTGCAAAAGAAAAGGCCACCTCAGGGATTTTTGGTATAGTTTGGGTCGAACACGACGTATTACTGCTCCACCACATCGTACTGATGATTTTACCAGTCTGAGAGAGTGTGTTGAGTTTTTAGCCGCCACATCAGAGAGTTTGACGGAGGAATTCAGACAGATGTTTTTGTCATCAGTGAATACTTCCTGCATTCCGGCTAAAACCAACAACAACAAGGGTAAACAAAAGGTTACCACTTCTTCAGTACCTAAGAAAGACAAAAAGGACCTTGTTGTCCATATTTCTCTCAAAGCACATAATATCCCACAGTGGTATTTCGATAGTGGGTGCTCCAGACGTATGACCGGTGATGTCTCATTTTTTACCTACCTAGAGGATTATAAGGACGGTAGAGTCACCTTTGGAGATGGGAGAAAGTCTAGCATCGTAGGACGAGGTACAATAGAGTTACCATGATTTCCTAAGCTAGAGAATGTTTTGTACGTCAAAGGTTTGAAAGCAAACCTTCTCAGCATTAGCCAGTTGTGCGATGCTGACTTTGCCGTAAAGTTTGACCGGGACGCGTGTAATGTCTATAATCAAGCCGGTAAACTTTTAGTGCAAGGGGTGAGGATAGAGGATAATTGTTATGGGACTATGCCCAAATCCTCACTTGTCTCCAACAGCACCACAATCACTTCTATGGATCTGCGGCACCAATGTCTAGGTCACGTGAATCTTAGAGATTTGACATGTTTAGCTAAAAAGGACCTAGTACGTGGCTTACCAACACTTCGAAAGCCAATTTCCATAATTTTTTGACCTTGTCAGTTGGGAAAGCAAATTCGTAGCCCCTATAGGAAGTTGCATTCCATTACCACCTCCCGTGTGCTTGAGTTGATTCACATGGATCTTATGGGTCCTACTCGTACTGAGAGTCTAGGTGGTAAGAGGTATATCCCCGTGATGGTGGATGATTTCTCCAGATATTCAATTATAGGTTTTTTGAGAGAGAAATTCGATGCTATAGAGAACGACCAAGTGTCGTGTCCTGTAAAATTAACACGGAATCACTATTAATAGGATACGTAGTGACAACGGCACAAAATTTAAGGAAGCAATGGTAGATCTTTACTTTGATAGCCTAGGAATCAGATATGAGTTTTCTGCAGTGAAAACTCCTGAGCAAAATAGGATTGTTGAGAGAAAGAATAGGACGATCCAGGAAATGGCTAGATCTATGCTTCTAGGTCGTAAAGTTGCTAGGAGATTTTGGGTAGAGGCGGTGTCTACCTCATGCCATACGGTGAATAGGGTTTACCTACGTCCAGAAACACTTAAGACGCCTTATTAATTATGAACTGGCAAGAAACCCAACCTTGCATATTTTCGTGTCTTGGGAGTAAATGCTGCATCCTACGGGATAGAGAGCAATTAATAAAGTTTTACTCCCGGAGTGACAAGGAAATATTGCTAGGATATTCATCAAATAGTAAAGCATATTGGGTTTTTAACCTGAAGAGCTCTAAGGTTATGGAATCAATAAACGTCACTGTGCAAAATGACTAACCTCCGACGTTTGTTGATCCTAGCCTTCAGTGTGAGGATGAGGACTTTTCTGGCAGCGATTTACTTATCCCTCACCCACACCCTATGGACCCTACTCCTGTGTTAGGGGACACACCTTCTTGGATTCGAAAGAGTTACGACCATGCCTCCATTGTAGGTAATCCCACATTAGGGGTCAAGTCTCGTGCTCAACTAGAGAATGTTGTTAGCCATTTCTGCTACACCTCTAAAGTCGAGCCCAAAAATCACAAAGAAGCACTCAAGGATGAACACTAGATATCTGCCATGCAGGATGATTTGCTTCAGTTTAAAAAGAACAATGTCTGGGAAATTATCCCCCGAACTAGTGAGACTAATGTGATAGGTACCAGGTGGATTTTCAAGAATAAAATGGATAAAAATGGTACCATAATCAGAAACAAGGCTAGGTTGGTCACTCAAGGCTACAAACAGATAGAGGGTGTACACTTTGGGGAGACATTTGCTCCTATTACGAGGCTTGAGTCCGTCCGATTACTACTCGCCATCGCATGTCATTTGCGCTTCAAGTTATATCAGATGGATGTCAAGAGTGACTTTTTAAATGGGATTCTACAGGAGGAGGTTTACGTGGAATAACTAAAAGGGTTTGAAGACCCTAAGCACCCGGAGCACGTCTACTATCTGAGGAAAGCCTTGTATGGTTTGAAGTAAGAACCCCGTGCTTGGTACAAGAGGCTTACTTCCTATCTCTTAGGCCGTGGATTCAAGATAGGGGGAGTTGATATGACATTGTTCGTCAGGGAGAGATGACGGTGCTATTTTGGTTGTCCAGGTCCGTGTGGATGACATAATCTTTGGATCCACGTGCTCCCAGCATACTCACCACTTTACGGAGGAGATAAAAAGTGAGTTTGAGATGAACATGGCAGGTGAGATTACTTTCTTCCTTGGTCTTCAGGTTCATCAGCTAGTGGATGGGATGTTCATCTCCTAATCCAAGTATGCCAGAGAACTTGTGAAGAAATTTGGTTTAGAATCCACTAAGAATGCACGTTCACCTATGAGTACATCTATCAAGCTTAGTAAGGACACTTCAGGAAAGGACATAGAGCAAACCTTGTATCGGAGTATGATAGGTAATCTTCTCTACTTGACTGCCAGTATTCCCGACATAGCCTTTAGTGTTGGAGTATGTGCGCGATATCAGGCATCCCCTAAGGAGTCACACTTACTCGCTCTAAAACGTATTATGAAATATATGAGTTGGACTCTCTCCTACAGTATTTGGTATTCCTTTGATACCGATACCCGTTTCTCCAGCTATTCAGATGCCGATTGGGCCGGGAATGTAGATGGTTGTAGGAGAACTTCTGGTGGGTGTTTCTAATTTAGTTCTACTCTTGTCTCCTATTTAAGCAAGAAGAAAAACTCCATCTCTTTGTCCACTGTGGAGGCTGAGTACATCGCCGTCGGGAGTTATTGCACGCAACTCTTATGGATGAAGCAAATGTTGGAGGATTATGGGATTTCACAAGACACCATGACTATCTCCTGTGATAACACGAGCGTGATACACATATCCCACAATCCAGTCCAACATTCGTGCACAAAGCACATCAGGATACGCGAGAACTTTATACAATAGTTAGTTGAGGAGAAAGTCGTATCCCTGAATTCCGTACCCACCGACCTTCAGTTAGCCGATATTTTTACGAAACCTTTAGATTCTCTTAGATTCGAGAGTCTTAGGAAGTCTTTGGCAATCTACACAGTTGACAGAGGGGATGGTCCATGTCTAGGATAGGATGCATTGTCATGTTCATAACATATGATTTATATTGCTAGTTTGTATCATTTGTATTCTTATTTTTATTTTTTTTTATTTTTTTGAAAAATTCAAAAAGATTTTCTTTTTATAAAAATTTTAGAAAAGCACAAAAAGATTTTTGTATTTTGTTTACACCTTTTATGGATGAGCATTTAAGATAACCGAGTCACAACTTTCATTCCATTTATCCACGTGACTGTTTGATAGTGATTTGAGACGCTACATCATTGCATCCATGTGCTTTACATTGTTTGGAGTCTTTGAGATGTGATTAGTGATATCTTTTTACATGTTTGGATACTTATCTCCTTTATTGCACACATGCATGGTTTTATTTGATTATTGTATTTTTCGATCACATATTGGCTTAAGTGTTTCCATCTCATTTCTGTCTATACAACGAATCATATGTGATAAAACTTAACAAGATTGGAATGCATGTAAAAACCGTTTGGTGAGATTGCGTGGTATTTTATCAACGGTGAAGGGCTACAAAAGGTTCTTATCTATCCTTTGTGATTAAGCCACCGTTATATCGGACCTAAAAAATTGAGGAATTTTATTATTCAGGGTTCAAAGAGGTTAAAAGAGCCCAAAAAAATTTACAGGCAATAAAAAGCAATACATGACGTATTTGGGCCATTAGGTGTCACCATCAATTCTCCAAAGTTTGAGAACTTAGATCACCTCTATTCAAAATATAAATCTGAGGGAGTTTGGTTGGAGATTTTAAATGGGTCTGCACTTCCTTGAAAGTCCTGAAAAAGCATTAAATCGTTTTGGACGTTATTGGTGTGGAAATCACTTTGAGCTTTGATTTGCTGATTTGATTGAGTAAATGTCTCATATTTCCATATTTTTACACCTAAGGAAGATGTTGAGTTCATTCGTTAGGATTATTCGATATTCATCGTGCACATATGTCATGTTTGTATGCATTGATTTTTCTATCGAATTTTATCACACCCCTACATTTACGCTATCATCGACTTGGTTGTTTTTGTGTTCTTTCATGGTGTGATTCTTTGTTGTATATTTTGTGTGAAAAATTTTGAAATATTCAAAAATAGCAAGTTTATTAGCTTGTGGCACTCTCCATTTGCATTTATTTGTGCTTTTCATATTTGTCTACTTGGGGACATCATAAAAAGGGGGAGTATGAATTATGGGGGAGAATTGTTAAATTATTTTGGTTGATTTATCAATGATTTTCTTATGCTTAATTGATCTTTGATTTTTGCATATCATTATATTTTAAACTGTTGCGTGCCACGGGTGTCTGCTTTATCTCATGTGTGTAGGTACAAAGTTGAAAATTATTGGATTGCACACCCTGATGAGAAAAGCTTTGAGAGTTTTTAAAAAGTTGAAGCTGAAGATGTAGAAGTTTGATTGACGACATGTCATTTAGTATTCTCGGTTTGAGGGTTTAATGGGGATATTATCTTATATTTCATTTATTTTATAGAGATATCATAATTCGGATTTTTTATGTATGTACCGGCATAGACATAGGGGGATATTTATAAGGACATAATTTTATAAATGTTCGGGGTAAAATCTAGGAATTTTTTATTTGTCCTAGATCACAATATGTATGTCTGATACCGCTACATTCGGCACGTCAACACGATCATCCACGACGGCCTTAATCCGAATCCATGCATCCATCATCTTCACACGTGCATCATGCTACATGCAACGTGCTGCTCAACCGTTCCCACTACTCCACTTCACATTATTGGTAAAATGATTTATTGGAGTTTTTTATATTTGCATAAATATTTGGGAATTTTTTAGAAAAATTTTTTCGAAGTCCGATTATTTTTTTAACTCAAAAGCAGAAATTTTTCTAAGTGTAGAAGCGGACTTACATCGGTCAACCATCTCAATCAAACGACATCGCTCTGTCATTCGAGCGACATAGGTATGTCGTACGATCTCATTCGAGCAATACGTGTCCTTCGTTCGAGCGACATGCTTATCTCATTCGAACGACGACGACGCCTCGACTTTTGTATAAATATTTGGTTTCATTCTACATGTTTTTCAAATCTTTTTCACACACGATTTTTGCGATTAACAGCCCAGAAAATAGACTTCATGTTTTAAGGTTTCATACCTTCTTTATTCACATAAACACTCCCATATATGTATGTGAATCTTTAAACCTTCAAGAGGATCGTTTTTACTCATTTGGAGTAATTTTTAGAGAAGCCGTCTCTTCTTCATTGCAGCCAATCTGGAGTTCTTGTGGTAGATTCCAACCGACGACATCGGAACCGACGCCTGAGGGTATTTCGTATGTCACTCTTATTTTCATTGTAATCCGTGTAACCGTTCTTTACAAATTATAGTAAAAATAAAAGGTTTTGCCCCTTTGGGGGATTTTTTCTCATTTGTGTGTTTTATTTGTGATTGACTGTTCTTGCATGGTCATATTGATTTCAATTAAACCTAGATGCATGTGTTTAGGATTCAATTGAAAAAACTGAGTTTAATTAAATAATTTCTTTTTTTGAAAAAAAGCGCACTCTTCTTCCTCAGCCACCAAGCAAAAATTCCTAAGATATCCCAACTTTCCTTTTTGAGCCCTGCTTGTTCAACTAGGCTACATGTATAAGAAAGTAACATATCATCACATTAATATATATTTCAGTAATCAATCTTGGGGAGGAGGTCACTCTGGGTGGACCTCCTCGCCTAGTAAAGAATTTGGACTTCTAGGGACGAAGAGCTCCTCATAGTGGGACTCTTCAACCAAACTTTGTTCTTGTAGTCTTTGGGCCTTTGGGGATGAGGATCCCATTATGGTGGGACTTCTTGCCCAAATTTCATTATTGTGTATTCTGAGTTAATTTGGAATGAGGAGCCCCTCATGGTGGGCCTCCTCGCCCAGTTTTCCAAACTGTGGTTTTTTGAGTATTTTGGGACGAGGAGTCCCTCGTGGTGGACCTCCTCGCCCAAATTTCCTATCTATAATTCTTGTACATTTTGGGAAGAGGAGACCTTCTTGGTGGGACTCCTTCCCTAAACTTCACTTTTGTGATTCTGAGCTTATTTGGGATGAGGAGACCCTCATGGTGGGCCTACTCGCCCAAATTCCATTTTTGTGAATTTTGAGCTTTTGGGGATGAGGAGCCCTTTATAATGGGCCTCCTTGTCCAAATTCTATTCTATGAATTATGGGCATTTTGGGATAAGGAGCCCTTCCTGGTGGGCCTCCTCTCCTAAATTTACTTTTTGTTTAGCGAGGACCCTTCTCCGGGTGGGTTGCTCGTGTTCAGGCCCCCTTACTAATTGGGACTGCTCGCCTAACTGTTTGGGATATTAGATGTATGCCCCTCTATAAACAAAAATAATTGATAGATATAATAAGAAAGTGAAGAAAAGGACGGTTAATAAAGTGGACTTTGTTTGGGATACCATTTTGCCTTTAGGGTCAAAAGATTAAGATGATGAAAAGTGGTCCACAAAGTGGGAAGTGCCATTCCAAATTTATAAGGAATTCAAATGTGGATCATACCATTTAAGGGATATTAATGGTTACATTCACATGATATAAACAAATGCCATGTTTTTAAAGCCATACTAGCCAACCATTTGGGAAGCAAGGCAATAAGAATAAAATTTATAATTACATTAAATATTGGCAATTACATTTAAATTTTAATATATATTTTTAAATACAAAAGACTTGAAAGTGGTCCAAAAGTTTTCGTATGAAAATATGTTAGTTCTGATTTGAACATCTATATCCTCAAACTAAGTTGCTTCACTGGTTCAGACCTGCATTTCGCTAACCAATTGGACCATTTTTTTCTGACAATCAACCTCCTCCATAATAGCCACCTTGACGTCAGTATTAACTCTATTCAATTGTTTCTCCAACTCATATTTCTCATATATGAGGGCAGTCTTTTTTCTTTAAACAACTCCTAAGTCTTGCAGACCCTTGGATGCTTCAGTTCTTTAACTACACAACTGGGTTATGGATGCAGACAAGGCATTCTCCTCAACATCTAATTGGGTCATGGTTATGATGTGATATGAGAGTGGGAATATTCCACTGTTTATTGTTTTCCTCCATGTCTTTGAGTTTATAAATGCAAGAGTAGACTTCCCTGAGCTCATTGAGAAAAGTAAAATCATTTAAGTTCTTAAATGGCGCCCTGGTGCCTCTAATTGATAAGATGGTAAAGGTAGTTAGACATGGATAAGATGTTATAAGTGTTGTTCGTCATTGCTAGTAGTAATCTCCAAAGTTTGAACTGGAACCTTGGACATGATCTCTTGAAGTTATCCATGGAAGGCAATGATGTATACTAGTGTCATCAAGATAGGAACCCTCAGGTGGATAATTGAGATTTGCCTTAGGGTATATTTCTCTCGATGGTGAAACACTCAGACCTGGAACATTTTCAGGAACTGGTGGAATGGCAGGTGACTTTGGAAGAGTACCAGGAAGAGTGGAATTCTCCATGGGATTTCCCTTGATAATAAGATCCTAGTTGACTCGTCATTTGAAATAATAATAGGGTAGAAAATCGACAGTTTTTGGGGTTATTTCTTCCTCAAGAACTGGGATCAATGTGGGGAAAGATATTGAAGCTGAAATGTGAACTAATTCAAATTTATTAGTACAATGATTCCAAAGTACTAAGAATTTCTTTAAAAGGAAAAGGCATAAGCATACCTGCCAACTAGACCTTGTGTACAACTTTTCTTACTATTGTTTTCGTAAGAGAGCACTTCTCTTTAGATAATCAGAGAAAGCTATAATTTTCATGTCACCTCGACGTTTGTAGTAAAACAGAGGTGTAACACCTATTTACGAAATGGAAAATATACTTTCCAATATTGATGATAAACAAACTCAATAATGAGAGGAAAATATGCTTAAGAGAGGAAATTAACTATAGATTCACAGTAAATAACATTGTTCACCTAACTTAGGCAACACCCACAGGATATAGAATTGCATTTCACTTATAATGGAAATCAATGTTTACAAACTCTCAATCTCAATAAAAACATTACCTTTCCAAGTTTTAAAGTGTTTTAAACTCTCTTGGAATCTATTCACGTCTCTTGAAGTCCATTCTGAAACCTCCCTTCTCTCTGTGTATTTTCTCTATCTGAGTAATATTGCTTTTTTGTCTGCACTCAGTCTTGTCCTCTCAATGGAATGAAGTAGCATATATATAGTTTATCTCTATTTTATGGAACTTTAAACCATTTCTCCTCTTTTTAGATGCTTATGCTCGTAAACCACCACCACCATGTAATGGGGGACAAAACTGCTAACTGTGGTATAAAGTTGTCTAAAAACATGGACAAAAGTATTATTCTAATAAAGCATGTTGATCGCACTGTGGCCATCCAGTGAAATCTTCGAGGGGAAGGGGGAGTGGAGGATCCCTCGAAAGATAGCGGTCTCGCACCCTTTTCAGGGTGCTTTAACCATCCTCTATATGGGATAAATGTTAAAAGATGGAGTCACCAGTCTATTTTGCACAAAACAGGCAAAAGAACATGTTGCCACTACGAGAGAGAGGCATCAAGGACAAACTGATACATATGAAACCAATAGATCGAAGGTTTAGGGACACAGTTACGAAATGAGAATGTGTTAGGCACCGACCCCGCCCTTTTGGTCTATTATGGGCTAGTGTTAGTATTTTCCTTTATTTCTCCGTGAAATGTGTGTGCGTGTTTATATAACAGATATCGGAATCATTCAACTCATATCATGGACAAGGTAGAGTGAGGTCATCCATAGGAATGTTCCCAAAATAACGTATATAGAAAATATGATTTGAGAATTTATCGAATTATTAATCGTTATTATGAAACCATAATGCTTGTTGGATTAAATGCAAACAAGTATACTACGTAATGCAAGAATATGATAAATGTGGAAATGGGAGATTTTAGGAAAATCGAGGGATTTGGGAAATTGAGAAAATTAGAATTTGAGAAGTTTAAAAATTGGAAAAATGGACTTGAGTCTTGGGAAACGCCTACGTAGCCTATAAAGGCGTCAAACTCCACGTAGTTCGAATGTAAAATGGGGGTGGGGTTTATCCCATAGATCCGAACATAATTTTATTATAGATGTGTGTATGTAGAAAATGTATTTTTGATTTTTGAAAAAAGTGTGATGGATAATTCCGTTCGTAATTTACGGGTATGACCCTCTTTTGTTTGTTTTTGGGTTTTTTTTATAGAAAATAAAGTATGTGCAATATATTAATAAAAGTGTGGTCATTAATGGGTATGAATTAAAGTAGGAACCAGATTATGAAATTTAGGCAAAATTAAGGAATTTAACGAGAGGGGGAAGGAATTGAACCTTCTTTGAAGCATAATCTTTGATCTTGGATGAATTCCCTTGAATGTGGATGAATGTTGAGGAGAGAAAATGTGATTTTACCAAATTGGATATGAAAAGGATGGGAATGTAAGCTTGAATGGAACTTCACATGGGGAACTTTGCTGATTTCGAGAGAATGTAGCTGAGATCATTGATGTTGATCGATCTTTGGGGTTTCTCTGCTTAGTAGTGAGGTCATACCCTCCTTTTATAGGGTCAGGGGGTTCCCGATCAGTACTCCCCTTATCCTACCTATCGGTAGGTGACCTTGGATACGATAGGCAGGGATCTGGACTTGCCAATTTGCAATCTCGTACAAATTTTTTGGGCAAAAAGTCATAGAACGTGATATGTTGATTCAAATCATGCATGGGGAATACTGTTATAAAAGTATTTCAGAGACCTTCAAGAGTCCTTTGGACTACCCCCGGGTCCGGGAGTTGACTTTGGGTCAAATGTGGTTCTGGAGCGCACATCGATCTTTTGGATGGGAGATCGTCGAACGAAAATGGATCGTTCGTCCGCATGGTAAGTCATAATCGCACTCGTTGGAAAGGTTAGGAAATGTACTTCGATATTCTAAAGAGTTTCGCTTGGTTCAAAAAGTTGACCTTGGTAAACTGGGGATCGGAAGTGATCGGTGACCTCTCGAAGTAAAACGGATCATTCGTCCGTACCGTACATTAGAATCATGCATGGGACAGACCCTTAGAAAGGGTATTCAGTGCCCTTTAGAGATTCATTCAGCCTCGTTTGAGCTTAAGGTTGATTTTGTTCAAACAGAGCCCAGGAGCGCCCGATGGCCTCTAGATTGATTTTTAGGGGGAAACTAATCGTTCGTCTAAACGGTTATTCTATTTTGCACACGGGGTGGACCTTTAGAAAGGGGTTTCAGCGCCCTTCAAAGATTCAAAGATCTTTTTATCTGATGACGAAGTTGATTGGGGTCAAATCGGGGCCCGAGAGCGTCTAGTGGCCCCTAGATCGGTACTCGGAGTGCGACTTGGAGTTTGTACTGAAATGAGGAGGTACTAGGGACCAAGGAGAGACTTAGGGGGTCTTATAATGTGGTGTCTACTAAGATACTTAACGGGTGAGATTGGAATAAGCGAAAGCCATCGAATAGACACCACATGATAGAGGTCGATTTTATGGGCCTAAGGGATGAGGATGCTCGATACAGAGGGTCAAACTCGATTCTAAGGACCTAAGTGATGTTGGGATGGCCGATTCTGAGGACCTAACGGGGGTGACGCCTGTGATCAAAGTAGGGAGCGACCAATTATGTGGGTCGAGGTCAATTCTCAAAACCTAAGTTGTAGTGACCAATTCTGCAGACCAAAGCCAATTTTACGGGATTAAGGTAGGGATAACGAATTCTGCGGGTCGAAACCAATTCTGTGGGCTTAAGATAGGGATGACCAATTTTGTAGGTCAAAGCCAATTTTGAGGGCTTGAGATAGGGCTAACCAAGTCTGCGGGTCGAAGCCAATTCTACGAGCTTAAGTAGGGGTGATAAATTCTGCTGGTCAAAGCCAATTCTGAGGGCTTAAGATAGGGGTGACCAATTCTAAGGGATTGAGATAGGGGCGACCAATTCTATGGGTCTAAGCTAATTCTGCGGGCTTAAAATAAACGTGACCAACTCTGTGGGTCGAAGCCAATTATTCAGGATTAAGTAGAAGCGATCAATTTTACGGGTCGAAGTTAATTCTACGAGATTAAGTAGAAGCGACCAATTCTATGAGCCGAAGAAAATTCTATGGGCTTAAGTAGAAGCGACCAATTCTGTAGGTCGAAGCCAATTCTGTGGACTTAAGTAGAAGCGACCAATTCTGCAGGTCGAAGCCACTTCTGAGGGCTTAAGTAAAAGCGAGCAATTCTGCGGGTCGAAGCCAATTCTGCAAGCTTAAGTTTTCTTGGGGAAATTTGGAGACTCCACTGGGGGGATATGTATCCCGTAGTTCTGCTAGAGATTTGGAGAAGCATTTAATTTTACGTTCCGCTTGGGACGATGGAATAATCCTAGGATTGGACGTTTTTCAGTTGGGGGATTTTGTGGTGTCCTTTGGTGACATTTTTAGGGAGACATAAAGTTAATTTTGGGAATTTTGATGGGGGAGACAAGGGTTCTTCCGGGGAAATGAGTGTGGTAAAAATATTTTTCTTGGTGGACAAGGGTGTCAAATCCATTTGGGAATTTTTTAGAGTTTTCTGGCATTTTTTAGGTCTTTTTGTACGAAATTTCAAAGGGGGTGCCGACCGACATAGATATAGGGGTACCATACGACAGTGGCACGGTATTTTGGGGTACCTTTAGTATATGGAAGGACAGTGCCGATTGATGGGTGGCAAGGATATGACGATCGGCATGCCCCTTAGCCTTCTATAAAAAGGGGTGGGTTCTCCTCATTTTTCACAGCTTTTCGACTTACCTTCTTCTGCAATTACCTTATGCAAATCGTTATAACGTTCCAAAGTCGAGATATGTTTAAGTTCTCAAGTAGCGCAACATACATGGCGTGGTTTAATGCTGACGACGACCCAATCCTGCAACCTCGGTTACTATCAGCAGCTTTGAAACCAGGCCCAGAATGACGGCCCCAGCGTAACCAGCATCACCGACATCCCGTAAATGCACAGAATACAACACCGCAGGAAGAGAATTCATTCCTCTTATGACCAACGACCTAGCCATATAAGGTGAAATGTGGAGAAGACCACCCAATAACTCCCTAGGAGAACGTGAAAACTCAGGCAAAGCTGCTACAATGCTAGGATTTATCCCCAATATGGCATAAAACTCTTCATAGGTTGGACATAAATCCTGAGTTAGCTTAATCTCATAAATGTGGACCCAAAACTTATAGATAGTATTTCTTAGATATCGTACCATCACAATCCTGTGGCGGTGATACTGGCGGAGACTTTAAATGGTCTGGATGCCTGGCAGGAAGGTCATCGTTTTGACTTTCTGAGGGGTAGCCCTATATGTTGTTCATGTGGCTGCCAGAGAGGTTCCTTATGGAGTTCCCACCTAAATATCCTTTGTCGGTGGTGCTAAACTTCTTCTCATGCTATTTCATCAGTATAGGCCCAAACATCGAAAGTTATAAAAACTGGTTCGTGGAGCACGAGGCTCGAGGCTTGCGTTGGCCAGTGCCTTGGTGGGGGGAGCTGCTACCCATTTTGGAACTCGAGGAGTACCAATATGTTCATTTAGTAGGTCTCATGATGACCTCTTTCTAATTTCCCTGGCGGCTGTTATGCTAATTTGGTTGGGAACAAATTGTTCCACCACGGTTACTGAACTTCTTTCCAGTGGAGGACTTGACAGAGCGTATGTACACGTACTTTGGTTCTCTGTGGGGGAATCTTCATTCATCGACCCGTCCCTCCTAATCTAGCACGTCCTAGGTGACTACATGATGTGGTTGGGGAAGAATGTAGTGGCCAAGATGTTGGCTGTGGACACCAAGCAAAGGTGGCTTGTAATATCTGACACCATGGAAGGAGGTGTTGTGATTTTCCCCAAGCTAGTCTGTGTTCATTGCTCTATGGAGCGTCTGCGACATGACATTCAGGCAGGGGAAGTTTGGGGACCCTAGGCTGTGAGTGATGATGGGGATAGTTCCTCTAGCAGTTGCGGGTAGAATTTTGTGAAGCTTTTGTAATGGGTCTGGTTCTGTGTTCAAAAATAATTTGAGGGTTATTTTGGGAGTAGTGGGGCTTGTTTTTATTTTGGTTTTAGGAAGGTAGGAGTAGGCTAACAAGGGAAGTCGTTTGACTCTCTATGTCGATGTTATCATATTGAAATTTTGAATATTGAAATAATGGTGTTTTTGATCATCTAGTTGTGCCTTTTGATGAGTGTTGCATTTTGAATTATCTGTACCGATCACTAAGGCATACATAATCCTTTTGCTCATGTATACGTTAAAATGAACTATCGTTCTCGAGGATAAGAAAATAATAGCATTTTATGAAAGAAAGGGGAGTGCTCTTGTAAAGAGGATGAGCTGCCTACGTACCTCTAAGGGTTTTGAAAACTTTCTAAAATTCATTTTTTGAAAGCAAAAAGGTTTTAGAGGATCAAGCCATATGTAGTTCTGAGTAGAAGGAAATAAAGACTTTTTTTTAAATAGAACGGAGGTGAGGAGAGTCGTAGAGCGCCAAGATTTTGGAATAGGGGTACAATTTCTTGAGACGGTCCAGGTTGACTGGACGCATCATTTCTTCTCCATCAAGGTCGATGAGAATAGCGGCGCCACCGGATAGGATCTTCTTCACAATGAGGGGGCCGCTTCAATTGGGCTTGAATTTCCCTCTGGGGTCCCAAATGGGCTCTATTATTTCTTTGACGGTTAAGTCTCTTCCCGGACACCGCGGTCCTTGACTCTCTTTTTAAATGATCGCGCTATACGACGATGGTACCCTTCTATGTGATATAGAGCCTTCAGCCTCCTTTCGTCCCAGAGGGACATCTCGTCGAGACAGCTTTGGTGCCAGTCTTTCTCACTGAATTTACTTTCAAGCATGACACGAGGGAAGGGATTTCTAGCTCCATGAGTAGGACTGCTTTCATTCCATAGAGTAGAGAGTAAGGGGTAGCCCTAGTAGAGGTTCAGACTGAAGTGCAGTAGCCCCAGAGGGCGTAAGGGATCCTGTCGGATCAATCTCAATAATTCTTGGTCATTTTGTTGATGATGGATTTGAGGTTCTTAATGGCTGCTTTGACTACTCTGTTGGCTTGGGGTCGGTATGGAGAAGATTTGTGTCTCTGAATTCCATACTCGTCTATGACCTCTGTAACTTCTGCCTCAAAGTGTAACCCGTTGTCTGATAACAGCTCGTACGGGACCCCATATCAAAAAATAATATTTTTCTTGATAAACTAGGCCACTTTCTTGGCATTCAGGACTGCATATGACTCGACTTCTACCCATTTAATGAAGTAGTCAATGACGACTAGGATGAACTCATGCCCGTCGGACACTTTTGGTGTAACTTTCCGTATGATGTTGATGTCCCACGTGAAGAACGGACATGGAGAGGTCATGTTGTACAATTTTCGTAGAGGCAAGTGTTGTAGGTTGGAAAACTACTGGCACTTGAGGCATCTTCGAACGTAGGATGTGCAACCCTGAACCATGGTAGTCCAATAGTATCTTTGTCGGATGATCTTCTTAGCGATCATATGGCAATTCGTGTGGGGTTCGCATTCCCACTGTGGATTTTCTGCATCATTTCTTCAATATCAGCCCCTGTGATGTAGTGCAAATGGGTTCCATCGAAGTTTCTCCTGAACAGTGCTTTATCACAGACAATGTACTGAGTAGCTAGTCTGCGAAGGGTTACTCAGTCTTTCTTGTCAAAACCTTGGGGATACCTACCATGCTTGAGGAGGCGCCAAACATCATAGTACCAGCAGTTGGTTATCTCAGGATCTTCCTCTGTTATGAGCTCAATGTGGTAGCAGTGGGTTAGTTTATCTTGCTTTTGGACAAGGAAAGTGCCCATGGTTTTTCCTTTGGGCATGTCAATCATGGAGGCTAAGTTAGCAAGGGCATCAGCTAGGTTATTCTTTGCTCGGGGTAGGTAGTGGAAGTTAATTTCTTGGAATTGGAAAGCTAGCTCTTCGAGGTGGGCATGGAAGGGTAAGAGTTTCTTGTCCTTTAACTTTCCATTTTCTGAGTACTTGATCAATGATGAAGGTTGAATTCTCGTAGACATCGAGGTATCGAATTCCTTTCTTGAGGGTAACTTTGAGGCCTATCGTTCATGCCTCATATTAATTTATGTTGTTGGTGCAAGGAAAATCCATCTTGATGCCAATGGGAGTGTGAGAGTCATCAGGGGCAATTAGGAGTATCCCAATGCCATATCCTTTCTTGTTCACAGTGCCATCGAACGTCTTTTTGGTAGGTACAGAGGATATTCTCATTTGGGAACTTAGAGATCTCGATATCGGCCTCTTCTATCGGGTAGTCAGCAAGGCAGTCAGAGATGGCTCTTCCTTTCATGGCCTTTTGTGTGACATAGGTAATATCAAATTCAGTTAAGAGCATCAACCAACAGGTCATTCGGTTAGATAGGCAGGCTTTTCGAGTAGGTAATTGATTGGATCCATTCGGGATATTAGTTTGAAAGTAGAGGAGAGCATGTAGTGCCATAACTTTTGGATAACCCTGACAAGAGCGACACATGCTTTCTCCAAGGCGGTGTAGTTAAGTTTGTACCGACCAACTTATAACTGGGATAATAGATGGCTCTCTCTTTATGGGCTTATTCAAGGTATTGGGATAGTAAAGCCCCAGCTGCAGTATCGATTATAGTTAGGTATAGGAGTAAGGTAAGACCAGGTTGCGGTGACATGAGTACCAGAGGTTGGGTTAGATATTGCTTGATTCGGTCAAAGGCTCCTTGGCAAGCTTCGTTCCATACCTTGGTTGAATCCTTTTGGAGGATTTTGAAGATGGGTTCACATATGGAAGTCAATTGGCTGATGAATTGGCCGATGTACTGTAATTTCCCAAGGAATTTTCTAACTTACTTCCCCGTTCAGGGTGGTGGCATATCGAGTATGGCTTTCAGCTTAACAGGATATACTTATATCCCTTTCTCATTAACCATGAATCCCAAGAGTTTTCCTTTACTAATGCCGAAGACACATTTCTGTGGGTTAATTCGCATTTGTTACTGTCACAGTCACTCGAAGAACATCCGGAGAGCGGGAGCATGACCCTCCCTAGTTTTGGACTTGATAATCATGTCTTTTACTTAGACCTCGACTTCCTAGTGCATCAAATCATGAAAAATGGTTGTGGCAGCCCTCTGGTAGGTAGCCCTGTATTTTTTACACTAAATGGTATGATAGTATAGCAAAATATTCCCCAAGGGGTAATAAATGCGATTTTCTCTTGGTGCTCGGGGTGCATCTTGATCTGTCTATATTCGAGAAACCCATCAACGAATGACTTGAGAGACTGAATGTCCGTATTGTCCACAATCATATCGATATTGGGTAACGGGTAATCGTCCTATGAAGAGGCCTTATTTAATTCTCGGTAATCGACACACATGCGAACCTTCCCTCCTAACTTCGGTACGGGTACCATATTATCTATCCATGTGGGATATTCGATCACACGAATAAATCCCACGTTCAGTTGTTTGACTACTTCCTCTTTAACTTTGAGTGATAATTCGAAGCAGAGCTTTTGCAGTTTTTTAACTGTTTTGCATTCTGGGAGAGTTGGGATCTTATGTTGAGCTATCTTAGGGTCAATACAGGGCATGACGTCGTCGGACCATGCAAATACATCCACGAATTCCTTCAATAATTCTTCAAGTTGGGTGCGCTCATGCTCGTTAAGGGTGGCCCTCATCATAATCTCGCGCGGTTGGATACTAGAACCGAGATTAATAACAATAATTTCATCTTCAATAACTTGAAAGAGGTTATGTTATTTGTTATTAACCTTATTTAGATCAATTAAGAATTATTCATTTGTAAAATCATCATCATCAAGAGTTTGAGTAGGATCAAGAAAATTAATGTAAGGCACAATAAGATACTCAAAATCTTCATATATTTTATTGATAGGAAAAATGGCATTAAGAACCTCATCAAAGGAGGTCTTGATCACATCAGAGTGAGGGGAAACAACTAAAGAAGAAGAAAGGGGATAAATATCAGGGTTAGGTTGAATATCAGCAGGTGGCACATGTATATCATGCCAGTTGAGGAGATGTGCATCATCAACTTTGATTAGACGAGATGGATCCAACGATATAGCCCCTGAGTGGATCATGCAGAATGTCAGCCCCAGTGTTTGTAAATTGAAAGAATCCTCAGATTCACTTTCCTTATAATCTTCGGTATCAGCTATGGCTTCCTCAATGAGTGGTTGTACATAGTCCTGGGAACTCTCGGCCCATAGGTAGCTATCTTGAAAGAAGATCTCCAGCCCTGGTTTTATTTTTTTATCTACATGGTCATACCATGGTTCGGGGAAGCCGCAGAAGGGGAAATCTTCACCCTCATTGATGAATATTTCATTTATGGAATCTCCCAAGACAGTTTTGGCGCATTCTAAACTCATCTTCAATCGAGGCTGATGGATTATTCTGAGTTCTTCTTCTGAAGGCTGATAGCCCAAGCCACAGGGAGGAAAGGTCGTCTTCAACATAATAGGTTCAAACATCCCTTGCTATCTTCCTCCCAGTCCCAGCATGATGTGCATGTTCTTGAATATCTGGATTACATTGACGTTTCTATGGGGGGTCATTTTCTGGATGAACTTTATCTTTAAAATCATCCCCTACTGGGAGTAGAAGTGGTTCAACTCATAATCCTGATAGAATCAGATCATTTATTTCGTGTTGTATTTTAAGTACTGGATTGTTGGTGCTTGTATTCTTAGTATTGTCGTCATCTCCTAAGATTATGATGACCTACCCATTGGCAAAGAATTTTAGCTGACGACACCCCTCAAAGCTATGGAGCCACAGTGATTCGAGCAGCAGATTAAAGCAGGCTGGGACATCGATGACTTAGAATTCAACAACAACATTTATAGGGCCAACCCCTATTGTAAGCTTTATAGATCCCATTACCTTTTGGTGGGTATTATCATAGGCACGTATGACGGCAGAAGTTGGAGCAATGCCACTCACTTTCTATCCTAAACAATTGAGGGTCCTCAGTGGGCAAATATTAAGAGTTGATCCATTATCGACAAGAGAGGGTGGGAAAATTTTTCCCATGACTTCGACAGAGATGTTGAGACCATAATTGTGGTTTGGTCCTGTCTTGGGGATTTCCCCTTCGGAGAAGGAGAGAAAATATATAGAAAATATGATTTGTGCGTTTATCGCGATATTAATCGTTATTATGAAACGATAATGCGTGTTGGATATAATGCAAACACGTATACTATGTAATGCAAGAATATGATAAATGTGGAAATGGGAGATTTTAGGAAAATTGGGGGAATTGGGAAATTGAGAAAATTAGAAAATTAGAATTTGGGAAGTTGAAAAATTAAAAAATTGGACTCCAGTCTCGGGCTTTAATCTGAAACGCCTACGTATCCTATAAAGGCATCAAAGTCCATGTAGTTCGAATGTATAATGAGGGTGGGTTTTATCCCATAGATCCGAACGGATTTTTTTATAGATATGTGTGTGTGTGTGTGTGTGTAGAAAATGTGTTTTTGGTTTTTGAAAAAAGTGTGATGGATAATTTTGTTCGGAATTTACGGGTATAACCCACTTTTGTTTATTTTTGGCTTTTTTATAGAAAATAAAGAATGTGCAGTATATTAATAAATGTGTGGGTATCAATGGGTATTAATTAAAGTAGGAACTAGATTATGAAATTTATGCAAAAACAAGGAATTTAAAGAGAGGGAAGGAATTGAACCTGCTTTGAAGCTTGATCTTTAATCTTGGATGAACTCCTTAAATGTGGATGAATGTTGATGAGAAAGAATGTGATTTTGCCAAATTGGATATGAAAAGGATGGGAATGTAAGCTTGAATGGAACTTCACATGGGGAACTTAAATGATTTCGAAATAATATTGCTGAGATCACTGATGTTGATGGATATTTAGTGTTGCTCTGCTTGATAGTGAGGTCATGCCCTCCTTTTATAGGGTCATAGGGTTACCGATCAGCACTCCCCTTATCTTGCCTATCGATAGGTGACCGTAGACACACTGCCGAGGCAGGGATCTGGACCAACTAATTGGCAGTCTCGTGCAGAATTTTCTGGAAAAATGATCGTAGAATGTAATCGATTGATTTTAATCATGCACGGGGCATACCGTTAGAAAGGTATTTGAGATACCTTCAAGAGTACTTTAGACCTCACCCGGGTCCGGGAGTTGACTTTGGATCAAATGTGGCTCGGGAGCGCACGTCGGTCTTTTGGACAGGAGATCGTCGGACGAAAACGGATCGTTCATCCGCATGGTAAGTCAGAATCACACACAAGGTAGATCATTGTAAAAGTTATGATATTTACTTCGACATTCCAAATGTTTTTTCTCGGTTCAGAAAGTTGACCTTGGTCAACTAGGGCTCGAACTCGCCTGGTGACTTTTCGGAGTAAATTGAATCGTTCGTCTGTACCGTAAGTCATAATCGCGCACGAGGTGGACCATTAGAAAGGTTATTCGTGTGATGTTAGGGAAAGTTTCTTTGGGAACCTTGATCTTAAGCTTCTTCGGTTCGGATTTAAGCTTCTTCAGTTCTTCCACACTTGGTCTTTTAAGCATTCTGATTTACCTCTTCCATGTAACATCGAATAAACTCCTTTTTTCCTTATTGAAATAACCTATCTCTAAGTAGAGTGTTTTACAAATAAGCCTCTCCTACCTTTTTCCCCTCGTAGAGAAAACTGCCGTGTAAAAAAATGTTTAGGTATGGAACACCTTGTTCAAATAATTTGTGACATTAAAATGCGTTGGTGGGATAGATCGAATAATATCCAATCTTAATGGTTCATTATTCACAACCTTTCAATTTTAAATCCTAAACTGAGGAACCTCTGTGCAATGAAACCCAAATCGAAGAACATTCTTCCAAAGAACCTCAAATCGAAAAACTTTATTGGCACACGTGTCCATATCTGTCCACTTGTACCTCACACATGCAAAACTAATTGTTGGTCTATCTTTGAATTAATTTGTAATATCAATAATTCTCACATTGTCGTCATCTACTACCATGTGCATCCACAACACAATCTCTAAAACATTGGTTTATGAAACCATTATTTTGCTGTCAAATTTAAATCGTATCATGTTCTAATGAACAGTCAAAAGATTTTAAACTAGTCATTTGAAAACCCTATAAAATATTTTCTCTTTCCTTTATTCAAAACCTTTAAACTCTTTTTCGCAATTAAACTCCTAAACACATTTCTTCTGCAACAAAACACTTCGTTTAATTTTTCACTTTTTGGGGATTGCGATTATTTTTATAAATACTCATTTCTTCATAACAATGGTGTCATCAAGCAACGTTGCTAAAGTTTTCGGCGTGGTTTTAGGTGTTACTTCATTGTTTGAGTTATAAAAAAAAAGGAGTCTATTTTCAACCAACATCATCGCACTTCATTATTTAAAGAGGGAGATAAATTTTGGGAAGAAGGTAGGCCCTTTTCCATGGATTTTAAAAGGTAAGATGATCCTTTTCTTTTAGTAGATGAACCACATAATTAGTCTAAAGGAGGTAATCTTCCCCATATGGTATTTTAAGGTTTCGATTGGACAGAGGATATTTTTCTTATTCCAATATTGATTTAGGGGCACCAGGTGGTTGACCCGAATGGTTTATTGCTTAAACAACTTACATATATAAGAAACATGAATATGCCCTTCTCAAAGTTGGACTCTCAAATGTTTTCGATTGGTTTGAGGATTTTACCCTTTGCCAAAATAATTTCGTGCCCCACCTCCTGATTTTTTGATGGAAGGATGTGTGAGCTTATGGGAATAGAGCCCTTCTCTGTCTTTCCATACAATAATCAACACCTAGGTAATAATTAATCTGAAGCTCAAATGGAGCTTAACAAACTTTTTTGTAAGTTCATAGGTGATTCCTTCAAAGCCACTTTTACTCAGTTAATCAAGTAATTTTATACAGTTCCACTAAAGTTAACTAAGGAGAAGAAGGCAAAAGTCATAGTACCTGATGTACCGTTTAGGACTAACAAAGATCACCCTTCTGAGCTAGCTTCCTATATTTTATACTTGTTTTACTTATTCTTTTTTCTTGGCAAGCCCAATGATCAACCACGCAAAAATTTATTAAATTTTATAGTCAGGTTGGCTTGTGGAGCAAGTAGTCCTGTAGCTGATATAACATTAGGATCTTTGTATACTTGGTTGAATAGAGTCCACTTTGATATGGATTGTTTTCTTGGAAGATATGATGTTTCCAACTTTGGAAACACAATTCTTTTGATGGAGTTCTTTTACAGTAAGTTCCCCAAAATTGCTCTAGTGGAACTCCCAATTAATATGTTACCAGTCGAATGCCAAGACTATTGTAATGTAACCATAAAAAGATCAAGAAGAATTTTCTTCTCTTAATATATGTCCACAATTCTTTATCGATAGACCTTACACAGAGGATACTTACGCAAAGACGTGGTCATTCTTTAAGGATGAAGCATCCATTCTCCATTCAATCAACTCTGAATTATCTCTAAGTTATGATACTTCATTTGTTATGGCTATTTATCTTACACCTAGTCACCTCCTTTAATTCACTGAGTGGGAGAGATATGGTGAAGATAACAACACCTATCGTCATGTTAGGAAATTTGTCATTGACTAAGGGGTTCCCCTTTTAATTTTTAAGAATAGAGAAATTGATGATTCTTTCTTTACTTCTTACCTTGACTTCACATTGAGAAATGTATTCTCTATGTTTACAGAGTTTAATGTCAAGATGATCGTTCCTACTAAGAAAAGGAAAAGTGATGTTTCAATGAGTTATCTTTGCCCCTTTTGGCCGTTATAGCTCTGGTGATATAAAGCTTTTGTAAGAACTCAACCACTTTATCCCATTGTGTAGTGTTTTCGAATTAATGAGCTTGGTCTTAAAAATTACTATATTGCTACTTTGGAGTTTGATCTAAGATCCATCAACCTTGAGCTACCTGCTGAGCTTCTTCTTTTGCCCCCCGTTAGTGAGATTGATAAAGGGGGAAAGTAGTGCAATAAAACAAAGAAAGTGGGCGTTGATGCAAAAAAAAGCTCCATCAGATGAAGGTCACTCAAAATCTAAATCTCCCAAGAAATCAAAAGTAACTCATGGTTCATCTGAGGTGGCTGGTGTATCCCTAGAGGTTGTTAAAAAAACCCACCCACCCCACCCCTATGAAAAAGACATGTTTAATGGTAGTTGATGTTCTATCTAAAATGGATTACATAAAGATGACATTTTTGCTGATATAGTAAGATATCACTCTGGTGATGATTTCATTGTTTCTCAGGTTCATAAAAACATTTAACCCCAAAAGTTCCAACGGAAGGAGGTCCTCTAACTGATTTGCCTCATCAATGACAGAAACATTTGAGGAAGAAATTAAGTCAGGCATATATGATAATAATTTCAACTCCTTCTCCACAAGGTTCCTCTGAGAACCCTTGAAATGATAAACTACATGATGTCGTGGACGTTATTTCCATAAGTGATGTCTTTCATGAATAATCTTCACCAGCCTCATCAATGAGACTTCTTTCTAAGGGTTGTATTATTTATTTTAATAAAGAAGTATATTTTATGACATTTTATTAGTTCTTATTTTTGTAGGATAATCCTTTATCTCCAATGATCATTGTAAATATTGATGATAGCCCTCCATTCAAAGAACGATTAAGTCCAGTTATTAAAGATTTCTTCATTACACTTCCTCTTCTACCCCGCTCTCCAATGACTGGGCTTACATACTCTAGGAGGTCTCTTTTTTATCTTTCTTCTGTTGTAGCTCAAAAAATGCCTTTGACTAAAGAGCTAATGGTAATTCCAAGTAAAACTGTTAAGTCTTCCACTCCTTTAACTACAATGGAGTTGCCTTTTACTGTGGTCCCACCAATTAGTTCAGTTGAGGTAAGTTTAGACAAGATTATTATTATAGATTTATCACATAATCTAAGTATGTTGAATTATCAATACTTATCTCAATGTTATAACTATAAGTGAGCATAGTAGCCAAAGTTGTGCTTCCTATATATAAGCTTCCTCTTACCCGTGAGACCATTATTGTGGTAATCACCCTTTGAAAATAAAATATTATTCTATGCATGTTTTTAAGTTAAGGTTTTACGAGCTCCTTCACTTTATGGTGTTTCAGCCTGTTAAAAGTGAAGAGAGAAATCATCCAGCTCCCTCAACTGAGGTTAATCCTGTTTTAGTTCCCCTTTATGCAATAGCGGAACCTCAATAGTCTTCTGGTAATGCACCAATTCAAGCTTCAGGGGATGTGGTTCCTCCTCTTTTTATTGTTGATGATGTAATTCATTATAAACCTCATTGTGACTTAGCTCAATTATTTCTATGGTTTCTCTTAAAATATACACTTTGTTAATCAACTTAATAGCTTACTATTAAGGTTTATCTTAAATAACTTACACCTTATAAGTCAACTTAGCAGCTTACTAGTAAGATTTTTTCTCAAAATTTACACTTGTAAGTTAACTTTGTAGCTTACTACTAAGGTTTCTCTAAAGCAATTTACACTTTGTAAGTTAACTTAGTAGATTACTACTAAGGTTTTTCTCAAAATTTACACTTTGTAACTCAACTTAGTAGTTTACTACTAAGGTTTCTATCAAATAATTTACACTTTGTAAGTCATCCCCTAGTAGATTACTACTAAGATTTTGCTCAAAATTTACACTTTATAAGTCAACTTCGTAAAATACTAAAAAGGTTTCTCTAAAACAATTTACACTTTCTAAATCAACTTAGTAGCTTACTACTAAGGGTTTTCTCTAAATTTACACTTTTTAAGTTAACTTAGTAGCTTACTACTAGGTTTTTTCTACAATAATTTACACTTTGTAAGTCAACTTAGTATCTTAATACTAAGGTTTATCTAAAATAGTTTTCACTATGTAAATCAACTTAGTAGCTTACCACTGAGGTTTTTCTCAAAATTCAGATAAACAAGTTTGGTGACTCAACACCAACTGTAGTAACATTTTAGATAACCCTTATGTTTTAACTGTCCTTGTGGCCTATTGTAGAAAGTATTCCTCTCGAGGAACCTCCAATATTTATGCCTTCTATTGAGGTAGATCTACCGGCTCCATCTCATTCTCACTCATCCTCTCATAATGCCTAAGGTTCCACGAGCACCGTGAAAACTGAGGAGAATGAGTCTAGTTTTGAGCCTCTTTTCCAAGCATGGAACTAGCCCAGTACTAGCGATATGTGCTTGGGAATATCACTATCGTTCGATGCTCATTTTATTCTATGCTTAATTGGCTTTTAATTTCTCACTCAAAGACATTCATTACTAAATGTGTGAGACCTCATAACTTGGTAATGGCCTATCATCTTCAATAGACTATTGTCATTGTTGTTTATATTGAGAATACTACACCACCTTATTTAAACAGACTTATGCTAAACCACTTAATAGGGAATCTCAAATCCTTTAGGAGAGGTGGATATGATTTTTCTTAGTTAATCAATAAGTTGAGTGATCTGAAAGATCCTCAGCTAGCAGCATGTCTTTATAGCTATCTTAAAGTTATAAAGTATCTCAAAGCTGAAGAAGAAAAGTTAAGAGAGCTCATTCCCCGAAACATGGTTGAGAAGGACTTGACTAATTCCAAGAGAAAATGCGAGCTTGTGTTTAAATTAAAGGCAGAGGTCGAACTCAATATTTCTCCCATGTCTGAACATCAACGCAAGTCTGCTCAAGATATTGTTGCCTCAGTTGGAGGGAACTGTTTCACTTCTTTTAACTTAGGATTTTTAAAATAAACTCATAATGTATGCCTGTGGACAATATTTCCTCGATTGTTTTTAATTGTCTCTATTTTTAATACAAAGAATGCATTTGTTCTTAAATTTCATATTCATACATCATTTCTAACTCCATACTTCACTCACGAATATTACAAATTCATGTTCTTCTTCGTATTTCTTCTTCATCATCAAATGCAAAAATCATGTGTGTCTCAAGTGTTGGAAATGAGTTATTATTAACATTACATTAAGGGATGTGGAAAGTCCTTACCAATATGTATTTATTGATAGTTTTTCTTAAGGTAAAACATGAAGTCGGGGGATGACCAATGCACCAATGAATCTGACTTTAATTTGGATTATCTTAGACGTCTGCTCCCGGAGCAAAAGATGGAAAGATTTTGGGAGGAAAAACTAAACCATCACCTAACATGGTGTTGTAGTAATTCATTACCTCTTCCACACTACAAGGAAGTGGAGGTGGATCCTCATAGTCAAACTTCCTTTTTTTCATTGTTTGCTGCTAATTCACCTTTATCAGCATAGTTAATGCGTGAAAATTGAGCTTTTCTAGTTGCATGGCCAATTGGATTCTTCCACGTGATAGTGATTATGAGTGGGAGAGGTCAAATAATCAATGCAATATTTTGGTTTGCTCTCGTATAAGATTTGAATGTTCCCTCTCTGGTCTCATTTATCAAGTAACAAATGAATTCTGATAGAAAACCTTTTGCACAAATTTGAAGGAGCTTCACCTTTATTGATGCTTCTCATACATCTAAAATTCTTTCTCTAAATTTATGTATGTAGGACATCAAATCCTTACCTGAACTTTTATTCTAGCGAGCAA
Organism: Sambucus nigra; assembly: GCA_949130495.1. Lineage (NCBI taxonomy): Eukaryota > Viridiplantae > Streptophyta > Magnoliopsida > Dipsacales > Adoxaceae > Sambucus > Sambucus nigra. The sequence goes on along the minus strand of OX422214.1, from coordinate 210,981,129 downwards.
TTTGGGCTAGAGTGAGCTCATTATCTGCCAAGAAGAATTTCTAAAGAAATTCCACAAGCATATCCTCCTATGTAGACACATGCCTTGGGGCCTGGTGAGAATACCATGTGCAAGTTTTGTCAACGAGGGGTTTTGAAAACTCACTTAAATACAACTTTTTATATTGTAATGAGCACTTAAATGCTCGATAAATCTCTTCAAGTGTTCCTTTGGGTTGCGTCATTTTTCATTAAACTTCTCAAATATTGGGGGAATGTACCCCTCAGGATAAGGTTCATAATTATACTCCTTTAGATAAAGAGTATGAAAATCATCATAAATAGATGTTGCTTTGCTAAATCTTTAATATAATGAGGCCAACATCTTCATCATCTCCCTCTTGACCTATTCAATGGTTAAAGAAGGTGAGGCAGTTAATTTCACCATTTTAGCCTATGGTTGAGTAACCATTGATAAAGAAGTAACAATAAATAGAGCTTCAACGTTTCTCATTCTAGCAGGAGCAAGATTAACTATAACTGGAATAGCTAAACTAGGAAGTGTAATAGTAATTCTCATTAAAGGAGCGATCAGTTGCACCGCTGGCATAACAAAGGAACTAGTATCCATCGTGGAACCAAACATCGGATTCCTTGTTGGCATTAAAGGAACTTCATAAACTTGACCATGAGATTGGTTATTTGGTTAGGACCCAAAACAGAGCTCATGTAGGCTTGTCCCCCAATGACATTCCTCATAATAGCAGTGTCTTGAGGAATCTCAATACCAGGTGTAAGAACAATCTGGTCTTCATCATTTTGAGCATCATCAAATACAAAGGTATGATTTATAATTTCATTAACCAGTTCTAAAAGAATACTACCTACTAGAGTTTCCAAATATTGGAGAGCAATTATTTTTGGATAATTAGAGGAAAAGGTAATTTCTCAAGTCACATCGGTGTTTGTAGTAAAACTGAGGCATAACCCTTATTGATGGTAATGGGAAGATATAATTTGCAAGAGTGATGATAAACAAACTCAATAATGAGGGGAAAATATACTTAAGAGAGGAAACCAACTGTAGGGAACACCTTGTAAATAATGTGGTTCACCCAATTTAGGATACATCCACATGAGCTAGAGTTTTATATCACATATAGAAATCAATGTTTAAAAATTCTCAATCTCAATAAAACCTCACATCTCCAAGTGTTAATAGTGTTTTAACACGCTCTTGGAATCTCTTCAAGTCTCTTGAAGTCAATTTTGAACACTATACTCTCTATATATATACTCTATTAGAATATTATTCTCTTTTTTATCTACCCTCAGCCTAGTCTACTCAATGGAATGAAGTAGCATATATATAATTTGTCTCAATTTCGTGGGACTTTGAACCCCTTTCCTCTTTTTGGACTCTTCTGCTGGTAAACCACCATCAGCCATGTAATGAGGGACAAAATCACTAAGCAGTATATAAATATGTCTCAAGATATGGACAAAAGTATTATTCTAATAAAGCATCCTTTATGTCAGATAATACTTTCTCCATCAGTACCGTCCAATACATTATATAAATTCTGCTGGCATGGGATTATGTGTAAAAGGAATATTCCTTTATGTCAGATAGTACTTTCTCCATCAGCATCATTGTATAGCTCATGATCACTTTTGAACATGCAAACACATTCTCCCTCGGGTCAGTTGTTCCCTAACGTGCTTGATCGTGTGAAGTTGTTTCGTTCTCTATGTTCTCGGGGGACGTTTCTTCAGTAACCTCGAGCTTCTTCGATTCTGCTTTGTGTTAGAATATTTCCAGTTAATAGGACAGAAAACAAAAATTTTACTAACTGTATTCTTATGTAGCCAAAATAAATTTCATGTATTTATATAGCACAAAAACTGTAAATACAAAAGTACCTCGTTGTACCGTGCTTTTCGATTCACAATCAAGGACCCACCGGTTAGGTTTGGGTGATGAGTTGAACTTGGTAATCCAAGTTTCCTGTGTATCCGTTGGTAAAATGAAATCGACCTCCCCAAACGTAGTTACCAAATTATATTAAAAGAATTCGAGGCATTTCTAGGCTAGAAATTAGCTCGTAAGTATTTCACACTTATTGAATTTCTCTAAACCAAAGGCTTATATAATTTGATATTCTAGTTGTTATTATTTTTAATACAAGACTTTCAAAACCTTGTATTTATACCCAGAGTTTTGGAAATTTAATTTAATTCCATATTAAATTCAATTCCAAAAAATGATTAATTAATTGATAATGGTGGAATCCCACTCCATTAAACAAATGGCAAGTAGTGAAATCCTACACACCCCATTAGTGTCTTGATCATTTACCTAATTTGGTAAAGCCAAATTTACCAAGGTAAACTAGAAAAAGTATACCTAACTTTGGTAAATGGTAATAAGATAAAACTAAAAGTTTTACTTATCTTTCAATTACATCCAAATCCTTAATGAGAATGAGAATTCCATTTCCTTCAAAACTTCTCAAGTAGAAGTTATATTCTTAACCCGATATGTTTGTAACTTAAAGGTTCACACTTCTTAGTTTATGGTAACTCAATTATTACTCTAGTAAAGAGTTAAACCAATAGTCATTGATAATATATAGGTGTATATTATGGTTAATTCTAAGATAATGTGAATAAGTTCTTTATCTATTTTGAACCTTATCCGTTAATAGTTTTCATACACTCCAATCCTTCTATCATCCTAATATTCATATTTGTTTTATTTCCTGAATGGTAAATTGTCGATCCATAAATTAAATATCCGTTTTTTATAATTTATATTCTTTTGACAATATCTGATTAAAAATAATTATCATAATCATTGTCCTCGACCAGGGATTTAATTAGAGTATTAATTAAAGTAACCAGCATAGAATAAATTCTTTATTTGCTAAGAGAGATAGATACCATATTGACCATACAAGATCCTTTATATATTATGAGGATATCCCTAGCTCTACACTTTCCATAATCATATTAAAAGATCATAGTTAGTTAAGTAAAATCAAATAACTACCTAATACATACAAAGTATACATAATGTCTCGAATCTAAGGATTATATATACAACTGTAATTATTAAATATATCCGTTGACATATCAACAAAAACTCCATTGGACAATTCTATGTGGTTATATTCAATGCCATACTATATAATATTCACCCATACGTTTGATTTTGTCAGACTCTGATAAATAGTTTGAGACTGTGCTGCTCCTTTAAACAAGGAAATCTTAACGTATGCTAGCGCTAATCCGAAACACAATGTTCAGTTGTGTTTCTAACTAGAAATAACTTATTATAACAAAAAACAGAGCTGAACATCTCCCAATCATAATTCAAGTATTATGATTCATCATACTCTATAATGTTCTAATGGACATAATCATAAATATCATATTTGTTATATATCAGCTATGATTATATTATACTTTCCTTATATTCATATTTTAATAATAATTGATCGATGAATAACAACATGTATATATATATTTCCAAAATACACAATACAAGATTGACTTTGGGGAATATACACAACACGTTGGGTTTCTTTAGTTTTGCCAGACTTAGTTTTTCAAGCATTTTGATTAACCTCTTCCGTGTAACATCAAACAAACTTTTTTTTGCCTTCGTGTAATAACTTATCTATAAGCATAGAATTCTACAAATAAGACCCTCCTAAAGTTTTCATGCATTTCCTTTGGGAATAATGAACATAGTAGAGATGAGAGGTTCAGCAGGCTCAATACTACCTAAGGAAGTGTTGGTTGGATGTCAGAAGCATGCCTTAACCTCTTGGTCAAATGAGAGGAGCTTCATCTTCCTTTATTTCCTCCCTTAATGTTTCCTCCTCTAAAGCCTTTATGTCTTTAGGAGTTAATTTCATTCTTAGAAAAAAACTCATGACCTTCAGGAGGCGGAACCTCTACAAGAACACAAATGGCTGAGTTAAGGTCAATATAAATAAAGATAAGATTACAAGAAATGACAATATCCTTATTAGAAAAAAGCAACTCGAAGGCTTTGTGTCTTCTTGCAATGGTTTCAAGAAAACATGGACGTACTAGGACCACCAATTTGCAAAAAAAAATGTTATTCCTACTTCAAACTCAGACCCAAATATACGAATAAGGTTTCGAACCTTATGATAATTAGCAGTTCCTTTCAGACCGGCTATTCATGAGAGGTGAGAAAAACATAAAAAAATACATTACAGTTTACTAGACTCCTTATAGGGATTATAATGGACTAGCATAAGCCAAATTTCCTATAAGATTAGGCAGGTAAATATATCTCCCCCCAAAACTTGTAATTGGGGGGAGTGGGAGGTGATGCTCTACAGTACAAATCCCTAGAAATTAAAAAACTTCCATAGTAGGGATCCACCAGTGTTGTAGGGAGGGATTCCTTCAAAATCGAAGAATGCCAAATGTTATATCAATAAGTGCTAATAAGGGATTCAAAAACAGCCTTATATTGTAAATTGAAAAACTTTTAAACATACAAATAAGAGCTTTGATGCTCTTATTCCTAGTTTAAAATGATAATAACTTAACGATGGCTAACTTCACTGCTGTTTTTTATCTGGCCAATCTCTAGTAAATATGCATGCGACCACATTTAGAGGGCCTATAATGGCCCACCTTAGTTGGCATTGAAGGGATCTTTTAAGATCTCAGAGAAACTCTTACAAAGACCTAAAAGGTAAATTGGTAGAGAAATTTCCACGACTTACACTAAAATTACCAGTAAAAAAGTATACTGCAGCATCACTCACTGAGACTTAACACAAAAAACGTGTCTTGCAACCAAAATAAAAAGAGGAAGAAATACTCCTTTTCATCCACCCTTTGAGTATTCTTCATGTGGGCACAAATGAAAGTGGAATATGATAACTGTACGTTGACACTTTTGAGCCTCATTGGGATTCCAACTGGAGGCATGTGTGGATGAACATCTTATACTATGGATGTGAACCCAATTAGCTGACAAATGTCCAATATAATGGGACTGCCATCCAAAAATTAAACTCAAAGCAATTAAAACTAAATTTAAAAAATGGATAGCACTACAGACATTGAATGATTCAGGTGCAATGTCTCTCAGGGCAAGTTTAACATTGTCAAGAATGTCGAATTCCTCCATATCTCCTGCTTTGTGACTTAGCATCAGATGCAACCACTTAGGTCAGTTGTCATTATTAACTTCTTGGGCCATAATCCAAACTTGAATATGGATGGTGCTTTGAGTTTATCAGAGTTGTGAATCAAGATATTATGGTCAACCAACCTGGTATAGTAATCAAGCATGGGAAATAGAAGTTTCTTCTTGAATTAGGGACTAACAATAATGAGGGTGACGTCCCATTTAAATATTTAATAAGACAAATAATGCTCCGAACAATCATGGAGTTGTAAATTGAAATCCTATGGATGGTATAATCAAATTGAAGGTAAATATTGGTGTTTAATGAGATATATGCCATTGAAGGTGAAAGCCTGAAAAAAATTAACGTATTTTTGGGGTTAAGAATATGTTCGAGGAGAGAAGATTAATAGTAAAAAGGAGAATATGTATTATAATTGACTGAAATATCTTAAAGAGAAGCATTTGAAATGAAAAGAAAGCTCGAGCAAAGGATAACACGTGTCTTTGAGTACATTCTCTCCAAGAGGTGGAATCATGGGGAAGTGGGGAGCCAAGTGGCATTTTTAGTGGTTATATCAATCTAAACGCCGTCGTGATTAGATTTACTGTCTCATAATGACCTAAAAAATTTGAAAATCAAATTGTGAGAGTTCCAAGAGGGACGAGTGTATTAATTGAAGGAAAATTATAAAAAGGTTGTCCATATTTGAATTGATTATTTTAATTGATAATTAAAAGTCATCATTTGGACGCTTCTACGGAATTTGAACATTTTAGGCCTAAAAGGTATAACACTTATTATGAGTACATTTTAACATAAGAAATTTGGTTATAATGCAAAATATTCACCAATTGGATGGATTAAATTATATCCCAAGGTAAGAGAATTGATTAATGTGAAAATTAAATTCCAAATAGAATAGGAGAAATAAACATCTACAACATAATTAGTTCGCTCAAAATCCATCAATAATTATTAAAAATAAAATAACCGTCTTACATTAATTACCCAAGATAGGAGATTATAAAAGATGGATAATTAAAACCATAATCTCCTTTGAACTGAACAGTGTTGGGAGAATGCGTAGGTGACATATTGGTGGAATATATCCCATAAAGAAAGGATTTGGCCATATTATGACACTAAATAGGCAAAATCTTGAGCCATTTTCAGCAAAAGTCCCATATTGTTAGAGTCTTATAATTGCCTCTCTAGCTTCCTTGTGATATTTCCTGGATTTAAAGGCAGTTTCTTTATGACAAAGTATGTCAAAACCGTAGTCCTTAGGGGTACCTTCCTGACGAATGTAAACAAAGCAGAATTCTTTCTAATCCTCGGAGGCATTATTGGCCTTTGCAAAAATAACAGCCTAAAAATTCATCCACCTATCATGCTCTCCAGAACATATATAATGTTGCCTCAACAACCTGATGAAAGAAGTGTAAAACTTAAGGAAAAAGGAGATTTGATCCTGCGGAATTAGAAGAGTGTCTTCGAAGTTTGAATAGTTAGAGTTTCCCAGTATAGGTTGTTTAGAGCATGACATTTCAATAAGACCCATGAGGAAAGATGGAAAAAAGTGCGAAGATGGTCCAAGGCTTTACCAATAGTACTGGTAGTATAAGTCTAAGTAACGGTGATATAATCAATGACTATACCACCTTTGATAAGTCTCTTAAAATCATTGATAGGATTCCCAGATAGCGTGTATTGAAAAACAACCAACTCATAAAGGATGACAATAGAGAAATTGGCATGAACCACTTACTTGTCAAAGTCAAGAATGCTAAATTTATCCCTAACTTAAATGGAGGTGATAGTGGTCTCGTTAGAAAGGAGATGAGGTGTGCGATACACAGAGGCATGATAAGGGATATGGGCTTCATTGGATTTATATCTTATCCCAATTAGTGATGGATTATTCCAAAAATCTAAGAGGTTAAAATACACATTTTAGCGCCTATTAAAAGGAAAGTAAGGTTGGGTTGGACTTGACTAGTCATAAGCATTGACAAGATGAGTGGTGTGAGTTGGGAAGATAACTTGTGTATGAAGATTCAGTGGGAAATGTGGACAACCAACGGTTAGTTCATGGAAAAAACTTGGGGTGTCATAGGCCCATAACATGGGTTATTGCCACATATATCCCATAGGAAGGTCTGGCTTTGGGACATCATGAACTATGATGTTATGTTCACCATAATCATTTGATGAATTACGAAGTGTAAAGATGGTTCAATACACAAACTTCTCAACTTTAACATTATCATTATTGTTCATAACATCGCCATAATCTTCTTCATCGGGTTTAGATACTCTAGCAGCGGGTCTAACTGCATCAGAATCAGAGCAAATAATAGAATATGGATGGATTTCATAAAACTCACGATTTAATTAACGTCGGGGGCCAGCAATGTATAATTCATAATCACAAAAATTATCCATAAAAAGGACAACAACTCCTCATGGATTCACATCATTGCTAAAGGGATTCAAAGTAGAATCTCGGGGACATTTAAAGCCAACATTGTTGCTCTATTAAGAGGCTATTATTGTGCATAAGAGAAAGAAAATGAAAAGATAACTTGCTCAGATTGAAACACCAGAGTGTTAAATGATTGGGATGAAAATGTTCTCAATGCCACAAATTGCATATTTATACTATAGAGTAATGATGATCAAACGTGGATTGGAGGAGTGATAAGCTTTAACGTCCACTAATTAACTTTTTTACGAAAATAATTAGTGTGGAGGTATGTTTACACCACATCATCACGATTCAATTAGGTGTTTCCACATGGAATTATAAACTAATAACAATAGTTAAACTATAATATAGAAGCTCAAGGTAATTGGGAGCACAAATGTGTGACACTTGTAATAATTTTGGATATAGAGTAAAAGGTAGAGGAAAACGATCTACATGGGGACGTTAGTGCACATAGGCAGGAAACAATTGAAATTTATAACCACCAAAGAGTTATATACAGTGATATTCCATGGAAAGAAACTATATAAATAAGCAACGAACAGACAAAGGATCCCTAAAAAAAACTACAGTTTCTCGTTTTATCCTTTCTTTTACTTTCTTTGCTTTTCAATTATTTACTACTTTTCTTTCATTCAAAGTATATTATAATGTAGGTTATAAATTTCTTTCAAGTTTATTAAAAGTATATTACCTTTAAATTTGATTTCTTTTACTTTCTTGCTTTACATTTCATAGTGTAATCATTTACTTCACTGCAATTATCTTTCCTTTATTTCAAAGATTTTCTTGCATTTTAATTTATGCAATTTATAACTTATTCTTTTTTCTATTTCATCTTAATATTTAGTACTCACTTAAAGTCTTCCCTAAGGGAAACACTGAAACATCAATCGGTACATAATCGTCTGATATTATCACAAGGCTAAGATATATTGGTTGGAAAGACCATAACCATACCTAACACGCTCGCAATTAAATATATTAACCAAGCTAAGTGAAAATCTTACAAAAACTACCTAGGATAAAGTGGGTGGGAATTAACAAATGAGCCTGTTAGGGTTCATCATATCCATAGATCCTAAGGAGTTCCACAAAGAGATATTAAAAGGTAGTTGAGGATTTTAGATTATGTAAAAGTATAAAGGCATGTGTTAGAGGAGGATGACCTCCAACGCTGGGAGAGTGTGTCGAGTGTAGAGGATATAGCCACAATGACATAAGCTTAATCTGATGAGAATTTTGATAATAAGTACTTTTGCATCCCATTTGATCCTCAATAAACGAGGTGTTTTTAAGTTGGAGAAAGGAAATTGTAGTGTTGTAGAGTGAAAATATGAGTTTAACCAACTCTCTCGTTTGGTTGCATATGAGGTGAATATAAAAGAGACTAAGAAGTATTATTTTATAGAGGGACTGAGTTGGATGATCAAATATACAAGTGGTGAATGTTGCTTTATTTATGCGATGTAAATAGATACAAGATTAGGTTTGATACCCTAGGGAAACTTATGTCATTTGGATTGATTTGGTAGGTCAAATAAGAGAAATCGAAGTGACAAATGTGAGTAATTAGTTGGTGAAAGATTCTATGAGTTAGAATTATTTTAGAAGGAATTAAAATAAAATTAAAATGGGATACAAGGCAAAAATGGGGTTAGAATCCGATACCGCAAAAGACCAGGACTTAGGGGTTTTAATTGTTGTTGTAAGGTAGAGACAACTATAGCAGGCCATTTGGCTATTGTTGTGGGATTGTGCACACAAACTAATGGAGAAATTTATTCAATTGAATTCCCCAACACACAAATCCAATTTTTAATCTTCAATTAATTAAGGTTGCATGCGAGTTGTGTCCAAATATTGATTTGCAATTTTCAATCCAAACAAGCAAAAACAATAGAGATGAGGAAAAACCCTTTACAGGGCAAAACCTTTTATTCAGCACTAATGAAAGTTTATGAATACATAAGACTTACAAGACATTTATCTACACTAAGTTAGATGAATATATCTTCAAAAACTCCAACAGATACGACTCAAATCCAGAGCCGTCCACATGTAGCGATCAACCCTCGGTATCCATCGATATAGCCTTCTTCCTTCTTCAAAAGTGAAACCTCGTTCCACAATCGCAATAGTAGAGAAAAGTCTCTACAAAGGATGTATCACAAGAAACCTTCTTTGATTGATAAAAGTGATCTTGAATAATTCCCGGGGGTGAGGAATATGATTATAAGGAGTTTTGATCACAAAAGAGAACTCTAAAGGTGTTTTTCTTTTAGAAAAGGAGTTTTTAAGTTATCTGATCCCGTTTAGCCTTTTTATAAGAAGGGATGACAAAAAGGATAAACACAAAAGATATTAGGAAGATAATCTTTAAAAAAATGAAATTCACCCGGTCGTTCGAATGGAATGGGATGTCGTTTGAACAACATCATGACTTCATTATAACGACATCAAATGAGGTCTTCTAACGAGATCTAAATGGAATGTATAAAAAAACTCGTTGGAACATTCATTCGATCGACTTTGAACTACTATCAAATCTTATTTGAATGAGAGTGAGCTTCGTTCAAATGAGGCGATGATTTTCTAAAAAAAGTTCTTATAAAAAATTAAGTTTCCTCGTCTGAAAACAATCCTCATAAATTATAATTAAACACCAGAGAATATACAAAAACTTTTACCAATTATGATCACATACTTCAACCATGTTTGTTGAGATGACCAAATCAACCAATATTTAGTGGTCTTTGAGCACCGAGACGTTGTGATGGTAACATGTTTGTGTAACGAGACACGCCAAACTAAAATAAAATAAAATGTGAGCAATTGTAAAAATTGTTCTTACAAACCTCCCCCTTTGGCCATTCTGGTACAAAACAACAACCTTAGCCAAATTCAATCCTATGACAATACATAAAATACCTTGCCAAACAAACAAACATGGAACTTATAATATGTGTAAGTCTTCAATCATGAAACTGGACTAGATCTTTCCTTTGGCAAACATTTTCTTCACCACGTGTGGGTCTAAATGTTCATCATCCAAGCGGAACGTCCTACACACATTAGACAAAACAAAGATAATGTGATGCATAAAGTTTTAAATAGAAATAAAGACTCCCCCTCAATTTGTTCTCCCCTTTATGTTCGTAATATACAAAGGAGTCGAAAATAAACATGAAATAAAAAAAAAGCATCACACGAAGAAGTAAGATATCAACACAAGTATAACCAAGTATGTATAGGTGATGATAATCTAAAAAGGAAGTGTATCAATAAACTATTTTTGATAATTTTAATTTTTCTTTCAAAGATAAAGTATAAAATCGTCAAATAAAACACACCATGGAATAAAAGTAAAATATCCAAATCAAGAATGCGGAATGTTGGAGTGTGAAAATTTTCAATAAGGTAATCAACATACATCGTCATAACATGTGTGCACAAAATTTTTGAGACACTTATAACAAAAGAGCTGAAAGTCTACCTTAGATTTAAAATTTATGAACTCATATGAAATTAACTCTACTTAATGAACATTTTATGAACATAAATGATTCCGACACCAATGACGCCAATCTATATAATGTTTTTTTCGAGACATTTTACTTGTGCAAATCCAATGATCTTCAACTTTAACTCCCTAAAATTCTGACATATATGATGATAAACTTTCAATAATTTTTGAAGAAATTAATGCTCATGTGTAGTGAATCATCAATGAATCAAAAATTGGTCTGGCAATTCTGTTTTTATGTGCCTCTAATGTTTTATGCAAATGGTGGCTTTTAACAGGTGTGAGATTTGAGTTAAAATCCTAGAAAATTTTTGCTAAGTCACCAAATAAGTGTGAGATATGATTATTTTTCCTTATTCGAGAGTATTTTAAACATTTAGAGGAATTTGAAATATATCTCCGAAGCTTGATCACCTACAGTTAAAGCTGAGGGATAATTGGTATCCCTAAATCCACCGGCATGACTTTGGTGGGAATGAACTTCCTTTTAAGTTGGTGCAGAAATATGAGCTTCCACTGGCACTAGAGCCGGGATAGACACAAGCTCTGTCGATGAAGCACTAATGCCAGGAGGGGATGGGGCTCTTTCCACTACTAGCAGAAGAACCTCATAGCGAAGAGTGATTGAATCATATCGGGAAAGTGTGACACCCCACTTAATAAAATACTGGGTGATCAGTCCAATAACAAATTAAAACAGAAATCCCAGTTGGTTCATTCTTAGCATCTCTGTCGAAAAACTTTTTAAAACTTACTAAACACCTAGTATTCCAAAAGCTGGTGACAAATTTTAACTTTTTAATTAAACAAAACAGTACATGCGGAAATAAATATAAATTCTTCACACAACTGAAATTAAATCAACTGAAATAATTAATTAAACAATTTGCCTAATAAATCATCGGCCACCCAAGTAAAAAATCCAATACAAACATCCAACACCGGAATAAATAAATCTGAAAACTGTACTGAAAAGTCTGGGCGACAAGCCCTAAATAAAAACTGAAAATGAGAAATGATTCCTACTCTAGGAATGAATGAACGATGCGTCTAATCCAAACTCCTGCTAGCATCCACATATGCCGCAGCTCCGTGTTCCTCGAATAGAATATCAATCCTGGCGTCCCTGTGGCTGGACACCTAAAAGGTTTTGAAAATGGTTTTATTGCAAGGGTTAGAACCCAAAACATTTAGAAAATATTTAGCAAGTGAATTAACTGCAGTAATTTAAAATGCATGAATGCGCTTCATATTCAAGTTAGTGTCGCACTCTCTTGAGGACATTCTCACCCCCTCAATAATGTGTACATCTACTGGTTACCTTAACCCCACCTAGTTGTACTACCCCGTCCAACTAGTCCTGGTATAACCTCCCATTGCCATACTATTCTAACCCGAGTATCATGATTTATGAGTTATACGTTATCTCACCAATTAACTTAATTAATTCCTTCTTAAATAATAGCATATAACTGTGTCACAAGTTATATAAAGTAAATACATCACATACTGTCTTCTTACCGGCATATAATATTTAATACCATTATATACGTACCTTTACTAAAATATCCACACATGTATCATACGTATATCCATCCCACCGAGTATACCCTCACCGGATGATTCCCTCTAATGTGCTATCTCACTAGGTGTGCTCATATAACCTAGTAACCAGAGTTGGAATCGCTCACCAACCTGGCCCAAAATATAAACGTAGTGGAGGTGGTCATATTCCTTCCCTCAAAGTGAGATAAGTCCCTCACCCATATACCGGACGCTATCACCTGGGGATATACTCACCCTACTCTTAAAGTTAGGGGATTCACCCACATCGCGCAACCTCCCTTAATAGCACTAGAGTATAAAAATTAAAGAAATATCTAATCACTGATATTTAATAGCACACACAATATATACACATATATGTACTATCACTACACCGTATATATATAATATAAACCTCGGCTTTATCGTGTACTCAAAACCCGTAACACTAGCCTTAAATTTCCCGTGTCTCTTTCCCGACTCAACTTAATTAATTTTCTCACTTATTAATTTATCATATTCCCGAGTCTATGGTCCGAATCTAATTTAAATAATTCACACATTAATTAATATAATATTTTCTCCGAGTCTATGGTCCGACTCTAATATAAATACTTTACACCTTAATTAATATAATAGTTGCCCGAGTCTATAATTCGACTCTAGTTAAATTAATTTCCACATTAATTAATCTATTACCTTATGTCACTCAACCAACATACCCGGACTCGCTCACTTGGCCAATAACTTTATATTTCTCAAGTCTATATTCCGACTCCAAATTAATCTATTCCTCTTAATAATTAATTTAATACTTTGGTTTCACTTAACCAATATACCCGGACATCTTTCTTCGTCCCGTAAAATTTTCCAAGTCTTTAGGCCCCACTATTACTTTATTTGGTTACATTACCCATTAAATAAATTAACCTGGCTTCACTCGCTAATGCCCCCGGACTCATCCACTCGATCTATAATTAAATTTAATATGTTTCGCCCAAAATTCTCACTTTAAGTCTCAACTCTTAACTTAAATTGTAAATTCCTAATAGCCATCTTTTGAGCCCATAGGTATTAATTTCTCTATAATTTCTCACCAATTAAAATTATACCCAAAAATTCAAAAAGAAAACAAGGGTGCAATTAGCAAACTGCCCGACTTGCCAAAGTTTTCCCATCGTTGATCGATCGATGGCCCTCGATCGATCGATCGATCATTCCGTGGTAGCTCTTCTTCCCCACTGAATTCCACCATTAACGAGCTTTCAAGCTCTATTTTTCCCAATCCATCCTTTGATCAAAATGACATAATCTTTAAACCCTCTATTAAACTGATTTACGATATGGATACAACCATAACTACCCTTTATCTCTACCACAAATCATTTACTCACGAATTGGGTTTTTTCATAAATCTCAATTAACTTTGTTCTACAATTTCGATTCCAGATTCAAATTCCACCATTTTATATTCTGGGTTTCTCATTCAAATCAGATATCTATACTCAGAGATATATAACACACCTAAATTCTTACTTTGAATCTCATTCAATTGTTCCATTAACAAAACCCCATTTATACCCAAAAACGAATTTTTAATTTACACATCACTAAAATATGAATTGGATATCAAAATTTTAAACATTACAGCAAGTTAATCACTTGCCTAGAATTGTTCGTAGGGTCTGATCCGTTGATGTAGAGCATGGTTGATGAAGAACATCCCAATTAGTCCCTTAATTTGGCTCCAAAAGACCCCCAATTGGCTTCTTGATTAACTTCCTCTAATACCCTCTCAAACCCTAGATTTAGAAGTTTCTATCTGCCGTTCACTAGTCCCTCAATTAGGATTAAAACCCTTAATCCCATTTTTGGCCATATGGGACTAATAAAAATATCCCAAATCACCCCGTTTGGGCCCGGCTATGCCCAAAAATACTTTGAGACCCAATTACTACCCCGAGCATTCTTTTCTGACTATCTCGACCCATCCGGACTCAATCGCGCACTCAGGATTGTCATCCGAAGCACTTTTTGACATTTTTAAATTTCGACCTCAAAATGCAACACATTAATTCAAACAATTTAACCTAAAGTCGCCAATTATAAATAATTCTTCCCACTCAAATAAATTCTCCAAATCATAAATTTAAGTTTCTCCAACTTAAATATTTTTATAACACCTAAAAATAATTAAATATTAAATCCTCAAAGTTTCGGGGTCTTACATACTTCCCCCCTTACAAAGGAATTTCGTCCTCGAAATTAAGATGAGTCTAGAGTTCCAAGCTTCGAATATCACTCTCTAGTCATGTGCCTATAAGCTCGCTATATCTATCTCTCCCGCTTCTAACTATAAACTACACAAATATGCATTTTAAGGAACCAGGGCGCTCATACACCCTGCACCCGTGCTTAACTGCACAAAATTTTCCTTAGTTAACCCGGGTACCCATACACCCTATCCCCCTGCTTTACCGCACAAAAGTTACCCGGCTATGCTAGCCGTAACCCGTAATATAACTTCCAGCCCGTAGTCATATTAAATAAATATATATATATATATATATATATATATGTCGGGGTACTCAACCTATGTACTAACGACCAAACATCTCCCCACTTCCAACGTTGCGCTAAGTTCCATGCGTGGAACATCTCGTAAAGCGAAATCCAAACAAGGATCCCCCCCCGATACACTACTACCTAACATTATCGGTCATTGAGATCCGTTACACCCTCAGTCGATAACACGTACCCCTAAATACTTGTCTATTAACACAAAAGCATTCACGCCTACTCTTATGCTACAAAAGACAACATAAAATACCGCGCCCTTACTATCATTAGCACTTGCGCAAAATAAACTCCGAGTTATCTCTCCCTGCTCGAAAATTAATTTAGCCACCCTGATTCACTTCAGTAGACTCCCTTACTTACCGGGATAAAATATGAGAACACAAGACCTCATTATGTGTCTATCACACCACACAATACAACATATATACACATATATATAGGCTAGACTCCCTCTCAGGTGATACCTAGTAGAATCATTCATACCCTGGTGTCGCGAACCCCAAAACTTACCCCCACTATTTACAATAGTTCAAATCTATCGCTATCCAGTCGATATAAAAAATTTCTACCCTACTTTCATAATTCTCGAAAGTAGTAACCCCTCGCATAATACCAATCTCATCTCTGCGCAAACCCCCACTCTCTCGTGGTTAACACTAATGAAATCCACTATCCCACATAAATATATATGTAACATGGATGCTATAGCCAGCGCACCCACTAAATTCGACGTACCCACGAACTCTAGTGAAAATAATTCTTATATTGTGATACCCTCACTATCACCCAAAACGTTCCCCGTGCCCATAGGATAAAAGATAATTACCTCCATACTCTAGCTGCAATGGCTGATCCTCGGGTTCCTGAGCAACTTCCCCCTGCCCGAACGCACCCATGACTTGTTATAGTGGCTGTACATCCAGGACCTCGTCCTGTAGTTGACCCCTGCCTCCCTGAAGACAATCTCTCTTCACGTGTCCCATTTCCCCACAAATGAAACACCTCCAAATAAATTCACCCTGCCACTGATCCCTTCCTTGCTGGCCCTGTCGGAGGTCCTGGCCATCCTATCGATAGCCCCCAGATCTAAATCGCTTGGCCTGATTCCTCTGCCATAAATCCTGCCCCTTATGTCCCCATGTCTGCTATTAGGGTACCCCACTGGTATTGTTCCCTCCTGCTTTATCCGACTGACTGGGTTCCCTTCCCCTCTTGCATCCTCTCATGTGGAAGCGATACTCCTGGCAGTGTAGGAGTGCTGCATTAACGACATCCATATAAGCTACTAAAGCGAGATTACCAATTAAATGTTGTCTGATCCTCCAGACTAACCCATCCATGAACTTTGAATTCTTTCTTTCTTCATCCTGTACCTCATTCGGTACAAAATTTTCCAAACGAGCGAATTCTTCCTTGTAATCGGCCAGTGAACTGTCCCCCAGAGTCAGCTCACCGAATTTTCTCCTCATTTCGTCCTCGACTGCTGGCCAGAAAAACTAGCGGTCGAACCGAACCCAAAACTCTGCAATAGTTAATGTATCCCTTTCCTCAACTGTGGTGATCGACTCCCACCACTGAAGCACTGCTTTCACTAACCTTAAAAGTGGCTAGCATTTGCTTCTGCACCTCATTGCAATCTACCATGCGTAGGTGACGCTGGATATCCCTCTTCCACTAACACTCTAACACCACATCTGAACCCCCTCGAAACTCTGGTGGATGGACCTTTTGAAAGACCTTTCGTACTTGCTGCTACCTCGATGGCCTCGGGTGGCCCTAAACATCTGGTGCCACTAACACTTGTGGCTGAACTCGTGGAAAGTACCTTGCCATTGCGGTCATCATCGCTTCAATTGCCTATGCCACTAATTCAATTACCTCTTCTGTCGAAATCATCTCTAGCAGTTGTTGCGGTAACTCTGGCTACTAATGAGCCTCTCTAGTCCCATCTCCCCCTGTTGCCCTAGCTGCTCCCTCTCTCCCGGGCGGCATCTGAAATGAGAATCGAATTGTATGAGTTCACCCTCAATATAAAGTAATTGGCAGAAGAACGTAAATGTGCATACATATGAGAATATAACAATCCTATGACAGGGTTCTATATCAAAGAAAGCTAAGTTGAAACATGAAAATCTGCACAGATCCTAAGAACACTAGTCCTTATGCTCTGATACCATCTGTGACACCCTGCCTAATAAAATACCGAGTGATCAGTCCTATACCAAATTAAAACAGGAATCTCAGTAGGTTCATCCTTAGCATCACTGTCGAAAAACTTTTTAAAACTTACTAACCACCTTGTATTCCAAAAGCTGGTGCCAAATTTTAACTTTTTACTTAAACAAAACAGTACATGCGGAAATAAATATAAACTCTTCACACAACTGAAATTAAATCAACTGAAATAATTAATTAAACAATTTGCCGAATGAACCATCGGCCACCCCAAGTGAAAAATCCAATACAAACATCCAACACCTGAATAAATAAATTTGAAAATTGTATTGAAAAGTCTGGGCGATAAAGCCCTAAATAAAAACTGAAACTGAGAAATGATTCCTACTCTAGGAATGAATGAATGAATGATGCGTCTAATCAGAACTCTTGCTAGCATCCACATATGCCACAGTTCCGTGTCTGTGGAATAGAATATCAATCCTGGCGTCCCTGTAGCTGGACACCTAAAAGGTTTTAAAAATGGTTTTATAGTAAGGGTTAGAACCCAAAACATTTTGAAAATATTTAGCAAGTGAATTAACTGCAGTAATTTAAAATGCATGAATGCGTTTCATATTCAAGTTAGTGTCGCACTCTCTTGAGGACATTCTCACACCTCCACTAATCTGCACACCTATCGGTTACCTTAACCCCACTTAGTTGTACTACCCCATCCAACTAGTCCTGGTATAACCTCCCCTTGCCATACTATTCTAACCCGAGTATCATGATTTATGAGTTATAAGTTATCTCACCAATTAACTTAATTAATTCCTTCTTAAATAATAGCATATAACTGTGTCACAAGTTATATAAAGTAAATACATCACATACTGTCTTCTTACCCGCATATAATATTTAATACCATTATATACGTACCTTTACTAAAACATCCACACATGTATCATACGTATATCCATCCCTTCGAGTATACCCTCATCGGATGATTCCCTCTAATGTGTTATCTCACTAGGTGTGCTCACATAATCTAGTTACCCAAGTTAGAATCGCTCACCAACCTGGCCCAAAATATAAACGTAGTGGATGTGGTCATATTCCTTCCCTGAAAGTGAGATAAGTCCCTCACCCATATACCGGACGCTATAACCTGGGGATATACTCACCCTACTCCTCAATCTAGGGGACTCACCCACATCGCGCAACTGCCCTTGATAGCACTAGAGTATAGAAATTAAATAAATATCTGATCACTGATATTTAATAGCACACACAATATATACACATATATATACTATCACTACACCGTATATATATAATATAAACCTCGGCTTTACCATGTACTCAAAACCCGTAACACTAGCCTGAAATTTACCGAGTCTCTGTCCCGACTCAACTTAATTAATTTTCTCACTTATTAATTTATCATCTTCCCGAGTCTATGGCCGACTCTAATTTAATTAATTCACACATTAATTAATATAATATTTTTCCCGAGTCTATGGTCCGACTCTAATATAAATACTTTACACCTTAATTAATATAATAGTTGCCCGAGTCTATAATTCGCCTCTAGTTAAATTAATTTACACATTAATTAGTCTATTACCTTATGTCACTCAACCAACATACCCGGCCTCGCTCACTTGTCCCATAACTTAATATTTCCCGAGTCTATATTCTGACTCCAAATTAATCTATTCCTCTCAATAATTAATTTAATACATTGGTTTCACTTAACCAATATACCCGGACATCTTTCTTCGTCCCGTAAAATTTTCCAAGTCTTTAGGCCCGACTATTACTTTATTTGGTTACATTCCACATTAAATAAATTAACCTGGCTTCACTCGCTAATGCCCCCGGACTCATCCACTCGGTCCATAATTAAATTTAATATGTTTCGCCCAAAATTCTCACTTTAAGTCTCAACTCTTAACTTAAATTGTAAATTCCTAATAGCCATCTTTTGAGCCCCTAGCTATTAACTTCTCTATAATTTTTCACCAATTAAAATTATACCCAAAAATCCAAAAAAAAAATAAAGGCGCAATTGTAAACTGCCCGACCTGCCAAAGTTTTCCCATCGTCGATCGATAGATGGCCCTCGATCGATCGATGGATCATTCCATGGCAGTTCTTCTTCCCCCACTGAATTCCACCATTAACGAGCTTTCAAGCTCTGTTTTTCCCAATCCATCCTTTGATCAAAATGACATAATCTTTAAACCCTCTATTAAACTGATTTACGATATGGATACAACCATAACTACCCTTTATCTCTACCACAAATCATTTACTCACGAATTGGGTTTTTCCATAAATCGCAATTAACTTTGTTCTACAATTCCAATTCCAGATTCAAATTCCACCATTTTATATTCCGGGTTTCTCATTCAAATCAGATATCTGTACTCAGAGATATATAACACACCTAAATTCTTACTTTGAATCTCATTCAAGTGTTCCATTAACAAAACCCCATTTTTATACATTTATGCCCAAAAACGAATTTTTAATTTACACATCACTAAAATATGAATTGGATAATACAATTTTAAACACTACAGCAAGTTAACCACTTGCTTGGAATTGTTCGTAGGATCTGATCCATTGGTGTAGATAATGGTTGACGAAGAACACCCCAATTAGTCCCTTAATTTGGATTCAAAAGACCCCTAATTGGCTTCTTGATTAACTTCCTCTAATCCCCTCTCAAACCCTAGGTTTAGAATTTTATATCTGCCGCTCACTAGTCCCTCAATTGGGTTAAAAATTCTTAATCCCGTTTTTGGCCATATGGGCCTAATTACCATAGTCCAAATCACCCCGTGTGGGCCCGGCTATGCCCAAAAATACCTCGAGACCCAATTACTCTCCCCGGGCACTCTTTTATGACTATCTCGACCCATCAGGACTCAACTGCGTACTCAGAATTATCATCCGAATTGCTTTTTGACATTTCCCAATTTCGACCTCAAAATGCAACACATTAATTCGAACAATTTAACTTAAAGTCGTCAATTATAAATAATTCTTCCCACTCAAATAAATTCTCCAAATCATAAATTTAAGTTTCTCCATTTTAAATATTTTTATAACTCCCAAAAATAATTAAATATTAAATCCTCAAAGTTTCGGGGTGTTACAGAAAGTTGCATCAACAAAAGAGGAAAAGATGAAATTTATTAAGAGTTAAGAAGTGATAGAAACAATTATAAAAAATTAAAACTTTACCACTTCAAAAGCCTTATGTGGAATCCAACACATGATGGGTCTCATTATGGGTATAGGAGGAAATGACTCGTTGAGTGCACGAACGGTTGTCTGAATGTCAACCTGGGAAACGACGTATCATTTAAGTATTGTGAGCTTAACAATTTGAATAGGCATATATAGAAGTGGTGTAAATAAAGAGAAATAAGTTTCCTTTGGATGGTGGGAAAGAGGAATCACAACCAATGGCAAAATGTTGGAAGACGGTGAGTCGGAGGTTGTTGGAAGAGCTTACTCGATAGTCGTCGAGGCTTCATCAAAACTGATTAAGTGCCCAACTATGTCCCCATTTAGTGAAATTTTATGTGCTACCTCTACCGCACACTGGGAGTATATAAGCCCAACTACCGAGGAATGGGGACCTGGAGTTGGTTCGGGAGAAGGTTCTTCGATGACTGGGCTTAGGGAGTTCCTTAGATATGGGGGAGAATAACCTTGGGATTAAAGTTCCTAAAGAACAACGAGCAAATAACAAAATTATATACAAAGTTTCAGAGAAAAAACACGCAAAAAACCAACAAACTTATAGAAATTGTTTAAGGAATTACCTCATGTTAACTTAGTGTCTATCGATCAACTGATCTCTGGAGGAATCCCGGGCAGCTCGTTAGCACTTTTCTTGGACTTTGATTTCTTAGGGGCTAGGATATACGCTTCCTCTATGGATGAACTAACTTTAAAGGAAGTTGGTCTCTTGGCAACAACTAGGGTAGGCGCAACAACATTCTTTTTACCCTTTTGAGGAACATCACTTAAAGGGGCTAGAAGAGACAACTCCCGAGGAGGACTTTTCTCGGGGGAACTTAATGAAAACTCAGCTCTTATCATAAAGTTATTTTTTAGTTCCAACTCAAACAGACAATATTTATTGACCGTTGGATAAGTAGGAGGTGTCTTGATCCACTCCTCTATCTGAGTGAGTTATTTCGTCCAGAAATACAAAAGTAAAGTAAGGGATACATCACCTTTCATTTTTAAATTTGGAATGGTGATTTTGCCTCTTAACTTCTCACATAACACCACCACAGCTGCAGTGGTAAAGACTTTGCAAACTTCATAGAATATCTCATCATCAGTGCTGCGTTGATGAACCGTTGGAGGGACAACTTGGTCATACCCAAATTAACGGGCAGAGCGATTAGGATTATAGACCTCAGCTGCAACGCCCACTCAGTAAGTGAGGGGAGATGTCTTGGAGTTAGAACAAGAACCACAGTCAAGGAAGGTCTCTCGTTGACCATTTCTTTTGTCACAGTCTCAAGAGGCAAATTACATTTAACAAAGAAATACCAAGTTTGGGCATAAATTACCTCATCATAAGGCCTTACAATAAAGGGTGAGCGTTTATCAAGATAAGGCAGTAAGTCTTTCTTGCTCTGTTTATTATTTCAACGGAATAGTTTGGGTCCCTAATGGAAGGTGGAAGGACATAAATCTCAAAAGGGGAAACATTTGGGAACCTTCTGCAAAGAAAAAACGTGATGAGGATTATATTGGTGAAATTGGAAACATCATACCTCCCCAAATATCGTTCCATATCAAAGTGAGTCTTGTCCATCCATGTGTAGAGAGACCCAAACGTGATAGCAGCAAGTGGGAGGTAAACCCTATGAGACACCCTGACAATAATATCAATTAAGTCTCTACGAGGTTGGTCGTTGGGCATACCCGAAATAAAAAACCGTGATAACACACACAAGATATAAGCAGGTAACTCTAAGGGATAACTTTGCCTCCTGCAAAAGTTGCCTCGGTAATATTTCCTTTAGCCTTCTTAGCCTTGGTGAGCTTTGGGAGAATATGGAAATAATGTCTAATGAGTTGGGGGAACTAACATTTTTGGTGTCTCCAATGCAATCACAACATGTCTTATTTAAGTTGGAGCGAGCTGTAGCTTCGTCGACATCTAGAGCTTCATCATCATAAGTAGAAGCACCATGGGGATCTAACCCCATAAACTAACCCACATCTTTAAAGGTGGCCGTGAATTCACCCCATGCTGCAACGAAGGTGTGAGAAGTTGTGATCCAACGAGAAACCAAAAGCTTAAGAGCAATGGTGTATTTAGATAATGTAAAATCTCCATACGGGAAGGCATATTGAAGATCCACCTTCATAAGAATAGTGGAGTAATTCTCATGGATATAGTCTAACCAGACAATAGAATCTTCTGGGAGAACTTCAGATCCCTCGAGGTCAATGTTGGAATATGAAAAGCCTCCACAGTCTAAACGAAAGCCCAGGGTTCCTTCAGGGGATAGGTTGCCCCAACTCTCACTCTCTCGCCAGGTTCATCCCCTAGGGTGAGAGCATCAACTTTAGCATTAAAGTAAACAAAAAATGCTTTGCACTCCTCTCGAGATTTATCCCCTTTATCAAAATATGGGGCACGATGGTACAACTGTAATTGAGTTCCATGCGCCAACCGTAAGTTGGTGACTAGTGGAGGCCATGGGTGAATATGAGAAGATTTTAAGTGATAAAAAGACACGAAAATAACATATATGGGAAGATAATGAGGAATGGGTGGTAAAGATAGAGTTTCGCATGGTTTATGGTGAATTTACAGGGTAAATATCATTTTTTCTCTTTAGAAAAAAAACTTGAGCTCTTTAACGATAATGGAAGAAGAAGTTGAGAAGTGATAAAGAAAGTGACAAAAAATAATTTTAACTGTTTGAATGAAACAAAATATAGCCGTTTGGGAGATCAAAATGTCGTTTTCATTTCCCACATGTCAAAATTTTAAAAGATGTGATGACGGATGGAAAAACAAAATTACTATAGTTAACCATAACACGCAACATGGAACTTTAGCAACAGAGATGTCAGACGATTGGACTTTAGCGAGAATTGACGACAAATGCCAAAAAATGAGGCAACTTGCTGACTAAGAAAGAGATTTACGGTCTTTTTCAAATGATTGAGTGGTTTAAATTTTAAAATATGTTAAGTTGTGTCATTAGAAGTTTACTCAGGCCATATCATTGCATGGACACACAAGAGGAGGTTTGTCAGCTTGAGATGTTTCATGCAAAATTTATTATCCACACAACAAATCTCTATGAAAAGGAAAAATGTAGGAGGGGCTTAAAGATAAAATTAAATTAAAAATAATTTATCACATTAAAGGAATGGAAAGAGTTAAGTGAGAAAGCTCATAAGCTATCTCGATAAAAGAATAGAGGAAGCTGGGAGTAAGTAAGCCATTTCAAGCATTTTAAGTAGGCACCGAGGAAGCTTCCTCAAAGGAGTTGTTCGTGGAAGCTTTGTATTTCATTTGTACTTAAGTAATGTATTTATGATACATATTGTAAATAATTAGATGTATCATAATATATTGGCGAGGTTAATCGATATCCACGAGGAACCAGGTCTGGCAGGACTTAGGAGACAATCCATGATCTATCGAATAACCTCATTGTGGTAACCTTGGAGAGAACTCGTTTGGAGGATTGAGAAGAAATGAAACATTAAGTCATAACTTAACCTCATTAGATACACCAGGAAAACATTTGATAAGGTATCACCGGAACAACCATGAGTTAATTTGTTCATGGGGGTTAGTGTCAAGTAGTATTCAACTGGAAAGACAAATATCTCAGTGACGTCACGCAATGACCTACTCCATGTCCAATACAAACTTGAGTAAACCATAGAGGTCTGGTTACTGTCAGAAGGTTTGGTAAGCTACCACTTGGGATCAGCCGCTTGATATACTATTGGTCACTAAACCATTTTGTTGGAATTTAATTCCATTGACGTAAGGCCACACTGGCCTACCTTTTACATTAAATTCCAGTGACGTAAAGCCATAGGAGGTTGTTGATTAAGTGCGAAAAGTAGCGCGTGTAAAGACGCTAGTCGTTGTTTTCGTTTCGCCAACTTAATACAAAAACCTAAATTACTACTACACTTGCTAGGCAAGCACAGCGATAAGTCGGGTATCGAAAATCCACAGAGACGAGATGTTAGAATTTAAGTGATTTAATACTCCTAAAATAAAAGTGTAAAAGATGATTATACACAAAAAGGGAAAAGATGCATAAAAGGGAAATAGTAATCTAGGCGAGGGAAAATAAAGCTATATTAAGAAAGTGAGTAAAAACTATAGGTTGCGTCGAATATCCATCACCCGAGTTAATTAGTGTAAAATGGTTACATGGGTCGACGATTTATTACAAATGCGTCTCGTTTCGACAGTTAATTAAATCAAGGGTTGTCACGCCCCTAAATTTGCATAAAAGTCTAATACGATTTTGGTGTCAACAAATACCCCGAAAATTACGCACGCAAGGTCGTAAGCACGGAGCATACATGATATACCCCGTCAAATCCCCTAGGCGTAATAACTAGGTCAACACACTCGAAATAGACCCGTAAACTCCATCACCAAAGCAAAGCAACACGTCAACCCTAGGTGAGTTCAACCCAAGACAACCTAAACTAAATTAGCCACTAAGCATGATAAACAACAATAATTAAAGCACCTAATTAAATTACACTACAATTTATCTAAGCAAGAAATAATTGGAAAGCATGGAAATATAGGTTACAAAGCTTGAGAACAAAAATGGACATTACATTAATGGAGAAGAATATGAATAGTGATACTTACATACACAAATGGGTGTAAACCTAAAGAGAAGAGAGGAGAGGGAAGCTCCACAAAGAATCCCCAAAAACTAACCTAAAAATGAAATATATATCCCAAAGAAAAGCCCCCAACATTCTATTTATACCCCAAAACAAACCCTAAACAAAACCAAGCCAAAAAACCCAAAATAAGTCAATTTTCGTCCATATCTGATGGGACCGGTCGACCGCACTTTTGGAATTTGCCTTGGGCTGGAGGCAGCCCACTTTTCCACTTTGAACCAATTTTGAGGCGTTGCACGGAAACGGCTATAACTCCCTCATACGGAATCGAAATGAGGCGTGGTCGGAACCGACGCGAAGCTAATTCAATTATCTACATGATTCTGTTTTGAAACCCTCCAAATTATGCAGTATGAAATTACAAAAATTCCCTTGAAGTAGAAGAAAATACCGAAACCTTCCGGAAATGGGCATAACTTCCACATACGGAGTCAGAATGACGCACGGTCAGTGGCCACGGAAAGATAATTTGATGATATACATGTTGGTAACTTCATTCCATAAAAAATAGTGAGTTTAAAAAGACTAAATTGCCCTTGAAGTAGCATTCGATGACAGAACTTCTCCGAAATGCAACCGAACCTCACTTTTAGCGTTCCAATACCTACAAAAGCACAAATAACCCCTGCAAAGTATGTATATATCCAAATCCAAGGTTGTCTGGTTAATGAGCATAATTATAGGCATTTAGGACAGTAAAAGTGCTAGAATGCATAAAGATAACGGACGGAAATATGCAATATTCGATACGAATCAGTTGTCCTTGTATTTAATGAGCCTGAGATTACTCGAATGTACCTAGCTGACCATATAAATATCCCAACCACCCTTTGAGAATAGAGAGATCATAGGGAACGTGGATTGTCACATTAGATAGAGTTATTACAAAGAACTAGAGCATTTATTCTTCACCATTGATACCTAAGTCCAAGCTTTATACCAGAAACATAGGCATTTATTGAGCTTAGACTTACATTTCCTCGTACTTAGTTTTCGAGCTGCCTGTTTAATGTGCATATATAGTGCTTGCTTTTCTCTCTCCATCTAGTTGTTTCAAAGGTTCATTTGTGGTTTTAAATAAATGATATTCACTCCTTTTCATTGAGTTACACACGAATATTTATGAATTCATATCAAAGAGTTTGGTTCCATTTCAAAAGCTCACCTCATCATTATCACTACAATCTTATTTGGTAATTTATTGCCATTTAATAGAGGTTACGTCTCAGTTTATATTCAAACACCCTGGCATCAAGAGAACTTCTCTCTTATAATGACAAAGTGAGGTGTGAAGATGATAAATGTTGGATGCGTGCAATACAATAAATGCCCTCACGAGTGCATTCTAGACTGCGACGTCTCATAAAATCCACAAATTCATTTATCAGTTCTAATATAAAAATTATGGGAGTAAAAACTAATTAGTAAGACATCTTCCTCTAATATTTAAGTTATCTTAACCCCCCCAAAAAAAATAAGCACGCAGATCCAATTCCAAACCCGAATAAGGCCCATATGATATAATTTCATCTTTTTTATTAATCACTATTTATTAGATAATTTAAATTCGTCTTTTGATAAGTATTTCTACCATAACTGTAGCTCACTAACTAAGTAATAATCTCTCACTTTAATAATCTCAAGTTATGATTCCACATGTATGTCTCCAGTTTATCAGACTTTAATATTCATGAGTCACAATTTTGTATTACGTCTCTAGTATATTTTATAACATTATTCCCAAGTCATAATCTTATGGTTATACATTGCTAGTATAAATCATAATCGAGTACAATCATCTCAAGATACAAGCTAATGGAAATTACACAATTTATAATATCCGTGAGTATGCTAATATTAAAATCATATAGGGCGATGCACAACCTGAAATATAAAATGTGAAGGCTTACACGTATGCCTTTGGGGATCAATTGTGCCACTAATAACTATAGCTATAAGATGTCCCAACCCTATAACCTCATAGCAACAATATCAAGGGAAATCACTATCCATCAAACTAAATGCACGATCTTATACCCAAGGCCTTATGAGATGATCTGATCCCATTATACCAACTTGGGAGATGGTTAGGATTGGGGTAATTATACCTAGGTAAAGCCCGTCTACATCACCAGAAATACCACGCGCAATCAACGTCATAAACGCCCCATCAAATCCTTACTAGTTGGTTAGCCACGAGTATACACCCACTCCAGGTATGATTTCACATAAATAAAATAAATCAGCATAAACCCTACTCAACTGAGTTACATAGATAATCTATTTTATTTTATGTTATTACGCACATTTAACATTAACCTTTTTCATAACTTTATCCCAAATTCTAAGGTTCTTAAGTCTAGGTATCGCCCTACACCTATCGTTTATAACGATCATTCTAAATCAACAACTAAGCTACTCGATGGCATATAAATACTTCATTGTCTATTATAGTATTTATACAATTATTACACATTAATCGACATTATAAATCTCGACTCGAAACCCAGGGCCTCTAAACTAGGTATAAGTTTCCAACCTATTGCTCGTACATATATTTAAAGATTAAAATTCCCAAAACTTAACCCTAATCAAATCCTAAACCAAACAACCCCTAATGTAACCTGACCTGAGTAACCCATCAGGCCCGGATTGATCCAAGTGGGCCCATGGTCGTCTTCTTCCTATAATTTTCCTCCATTGCGGCCATAACTAAACAACTTAAAATTCTATAATCTCTAATGCACATATTTATCCCTTCTCATTCACATATCAACAACATATGATTACTAGCAACCTATTTCTATAAGCTTTAAATGATTAACAACTTAAATAAAAAGGGTAATCACATAACTTATAAAAGGAACCCTGTGTTTATGTTCTACACAAGTTTGATTCAATTATCTTACGAATTCTCATCAATTAATAAGATTATATTAGGGGGTTTACATATTATACAATTATGATTCTCATATAACAATTCCTAAGTATTATTACAATGATTCGAGGCTTAATTTTTCGATTCATTAACAAAGTTACGCAAGTTTTTCAAATACATAGCTACGGTTCTTATCTTATTTATCCCAATTACGAATTATAGTTTGTTTATGAACTAAATTAAATTATAGATTATCTTTACATATTGGAATATGTTAATATTATTCTAACATAAATATAATTACATTCTTAAATAAAGTAAACTTGTCTTGGAATGATGGTAGAATCAATCCTTAAAATCCCCCAATTCGTAAGGCTAAATCCCCAATTTTCCAAGCTAGGGTTTCCTCTTCCTCTTCCTTAGCATCCATGGCTCTCCCAATGTGTTTTAAATGTTTTTGGTTATGTTAATTAGGTTATTAAAATAATCTAACCCAAAATTACGCTTAGGCCCCAAAATAGCCCTAACCCAAAAGGCTCAAAACAAGGTTCAAATG
This sequence comes from Sambucus nigra, assembly GCA_949130495.1. Taxonomy (NCBI): domain Eukaryota; kingdom Viridiplantae; phylum Streptophyta; class Magnoliopsida; order Dipsacales; family Adoxaceae; genus Sambucus; species Sambucus nigra. Next base: position 210,952,282 of record OX422214.1, on the reverse strand, counting down.
GCCTAAAACATCGGTTAACCCATATACCAACCCAATAGACCAAAATTCAAGACAATAATCTCAAATCGGAATTTTGAAACATCTCATGAACCAAGTGAAGGTTAACATATTACATAAGTCAATCATCTTATTAAGTTAATTAATTATCTTGTTAAATTAGTTAATTAACTAATACGCGCAGCTTAAGTTTAAATCTTAATTATTAATTAATTAGATCATAACTCTGTATTATAAGAACATACTTCACGGTCGGTGGGATCTGATGCCGATGGAATAATCCAAATAAAAAAATCCCCGATACCTAGCCCCTGACCATTCCATAGTTGTCCATAATACTCACTTAAATATTTATCTTAATGAATTATTATAATATCACAAACATGTATGGCAATAACACTCCAATCAATATGTAACTCGATTAAATACAACATGTGTAATATCTCAAATTCATATCTCAATCTACTTAAGACATCAACATCTCAAATCCCAAAGTGACATACTACATGACATATGAAATAACAACTCATCCATATAAAATAATCAATTTAATAGTTAACGTCATAAAACTACGGGGTATTATAAGGTGTTAGATCCACATCACGCTCGGTATGCATGGGACGAGCCGAGAAACCTGTCCATTGCGTTGCATCATCTCGAAATAGTCTCACGGATGATGGATCAATGGATGCACCGATGAGTAAATTAGAAGTACCCTATGTATGTCAACATGTACTTCGATCATCAGAGTTAGAAGGGCATTTAGGCTCATTATGCAATACCCCGCATTTTTTATTGAATTGAAATTGAAAAAAAAATGCCAGTATATATATTCGAAATGTTTGGAAATGAAACTATGTCAGTATATATATTCAAAATGTTTGGAAATGAAAAGTTAAAATGAATTCATTGAGATACGAATGTGCGACTTAAATATTAGAAGCGAATTAACGCGTAAAAGGATCGAGATGGTTAAATTTGGGGCAATGATATTTTTGTAAATAAACTAACCCTATGTATAAATAGAAAAGAAGAGAAGAAGTCTTCATTTTATCATTTCGTTTGGTAGAGAGAGAGTAAGAAGATAAGAAAGCTAAGAGGATTTCAAGAGGATTTAACTTTTCCATATAATCTAAGGCAAGTTAATAACCTATATGTGTGTAATATGTATCTATAATGAAATTTCACATGAACATGTATTTGGATCCCTAAATTAATACAAAATTGATGTTAAAAATGATATGCAATGTATTAGGATCACTCTCCATATAGATTCAAATGCAATAACATCATTATAGGGATTGAGTTGTAGAACAACCTCTTAAAATTGAGAAATCTATGAAATTGAGTAAATCGTCATATTAAAATTTGTTTTGAGCTGTTTTGGTATGGATGTTTCGTTCGCAATATCCTGTAGAAAATCACATTCTGAACAACTTTATAGTTTTAAGTTTCTTCAAAAACGGATCGAAAAATCCTCAAATATGCGTTTTACAGTTCTGGGCAGAAAGTTGTCGAAAACAGGGGCGAATATTATAAGTTGATTTTGGATCTGTTTTAATCCGTAAATGGAAGTGTGCATGCCAGTTCCTGTAGAAAATCATATTCTGAACAACTTTGTAGTTTTAAGTTTCTTCAAAAACGAATCGAAAAAGCCTCAAATCGACATTTTACAATTTGGGGCAAAAAGTTATTGAAATAAGAGTGCTAATATTTTTCATGTTGTTAGTAAGATAATTGTGGTGTTGTGACTAATATCCTAACTTGATCACATACTTATGGTTATTAGGGATATATAACCTTGAAATGATTTGATGTTGAATTAGTAAATTAATGATGTAAATTATGTTATATTGTAAATAATGACTATTGTATAACTCGAGTATGAGACTTGACACGATTGTATATATACATAAGTGTGAAATTGCTTTACATGTATATTGTCGAGTATACACTAGACTAGTCCTCCGGTCGACGTAGGCACATGTTGAATGCGATTTTTTATGATTGATCCGGTTAGGTTCCGCCCGAGTGCCGTGTCAGAGATAAACCACCGGAACCGAACACATGGTTGTAATGCGGGTCGAATAGAAAGACCTTGGAACGCCATGTGATTTAGGACTTAGTATGATTTCCCTTACCACGTAATATTGGGAAATATTCGTGTGTAGGCCTAGTGTTACGACTTGTTCCTCCAGGTAACGATAGTGACCCGATATGGCTTGTTGTGTGAGATATTTTGCTTTTGTCTTAAAGTAATATCCCGAATCGATACATTTGATATTATACTTGAAGAAAATATTTTGATACGTTAAATACTGAAATGAGATTAATAATGATTAATCATGATACGATATGAGGCTACACGTTACTCGAGTTTGGGTTGGGTAGTCACGATATAGGAGCATTGGTTGGGTAATTAAACAACTTAATTATTGGAGACGAGTAATGACTAGTGTGCTTTCATTATAAGTACATCTTATAATGTTATAGCTTGTTTTCTTTCTTTGACGTTCGTCTATCTTGCTTCTTGATCCTCTCTTATATATATAATATATGACAAGTCCTCGTCCCGATGGATAATAGACTATGGAGCTTGATAAGATCATATCAATCTTAGGATTTCTGTAGCCGTGGAGTTATTCTATTTTAATTTATGTCGCTTGTTTCCCTTTTCTTGGGGGTGGTATCAGAGATTAATATCACTTTGGTTATACTTGGGATTTGAGAGAATTATTGTATTACTCTTTCCCGTTTTGTGTTGGGCCGCATGTATTGGCATTTTATATTTTCAATTTGAGATTACTGATGGATTATTGTAGTTAATAGTCATGAGTTGGTTTCACTCGTTATAGTTGTTATTATATGATCTGGTTACACGTATGAGAATGTATATGTTTACTTTACTCCATTTATTTAAATTTTATTTCTAATGCCAACACATTGGCGCTCCGCTTAAATTTAATTGGGCGTAGCTAACCGAATTAGATATAAAAAGCAGGGTTGTCACACATTATGAGTCCTATATGTGCTATAGGGATCGCTAGGGGCCCCTTGATAACTAATTTCTTAAGTTTCATCATGGAAATAGAGAATAAGTGAAAAAGGTGCCAAATAGTTAGTCAACCAACCTAATAAAATGACAAATAAATCCGAGCCTAAGATAAAAGGAATCGAATGTCAAAATATGAACACAAAGCACTTGAATATTAAAATCACCAAAAACGGATCAAAGGATGTTATGAATGATAAATTGAAGACCAAACACCTTAAAAATCTTAAAACAAACGAAAATAAACTCAAAGGAATGAGTAAAAAACGTTTCCATTGATTAAATCTCAAAATCCCCAAAATCTTGAACTTTGAGTAGAAAAACCCTAAATCCTTAAATAGGCACTGAAATTTTGAATCCTCCCAATTGAAATGAAATCATAACCTAGGAGTATAATCTCTCCTAGGGTAATCTCTAAGGGGGAGTAAGAGGTTTACAATTATTCAAATGTGGGTTAAAAACCATGATAAATCGAACAGGGGTAGCGAACAAACATTGTCCATATCTGTGCGCACGTGGAAAAAATAAACTGTGCAAATGACCCTGTTGGTCAAGAACAATATGTCATGCGAATGGCAATTGCCTGGAAAAATCATCTGTGTGAAAGGATTTAGGTAGTATGAAAGTCTAATTTTTGCACTGTGTGACACCCCGCTTAAAATAATAACGGGTGGCCAGCCCTATACTATAATTAATCAGGAATCTCAAGTGGATCAATCTCAGCATCAACTGATGATACAAAAATAAACAAAGCTAACTACCCAATACTATAAAAAGCGGGTGCCAATTTTTTTTTAAAACATACTATGAAATAACCATCCAACAATATAGTAACTACAGAGCATGATAACATATGCATAGGCGATGATAAAAAGAAGTAATTCTAAATTACATCATAAGTTCACAAAGAAAATACCCGAATATGCTATCGGGTCACAGACAATACAACAGTCCTGTGAAAATAAATATAAACAAAATGCTACCATAACAGCACTTGGGTGCAAAGCCAATATACAAACTGAATCCTAATATAGATTTATAAAAGGATAGGAAATGGCTATAACAAAATCCCGCAACAGTCCGCAACTGCTACAGCTCCACGAATAGTCTAGATAGAAAACATCATTGGCATCCTTGCGGAGGAACACCTAAATAATACAATATATATATATATATATAACAAGAGGAAAATATAAACGGGTCAGAGCTCGAGGTGTGAAAATATTTTAACAAGTGCATTAAAATGCATAATAATTATAAATGCATTATAACATGATCTAAGGTGGAGTCACACTCTCCAGAAATCCAACTCACCTCTCCACTAGAGCACGCACCTAAACGTATGCACATGGTCCTCAAATAACTACCCAACTCTTTCTAAGGACAATCTCGTCTAGCCTACGCCCAAATCCACACTTGCTAAACCCATCATCTACAACAAAACCATATCTTTCCATTCTAACTTACCCCACGTGCATCTAAAATTATATTAACTTATAAACATACATATACTTATCTCTTACTAGAAATTATCGGATCCTAGTTATTAACTTACACAAGTTATTAGCATCTAAATGCTAAGGACTAAACTTTTCTCCACTCTCAAAATTGCACTGTGTTTCGTGCGTGGGACGTCTCGCAAAGCGAAATCCAAACAAGGAACCCCCCAATACACTACTCCTTGACAATGTTGATCGTCGAGATTCATTATGCTCTCAATGCACGACGCATATAACATCAACTGCTTAATTAAAATATTTCTCCAATTTATTCCCGTAAAGCATTATTTCACCATACATATAAATCTAAGTACTAAGGACTAAACTTCCCCCCACTCCCTATATTGCACTGCGTTTCGTGCGTGGGACGTCTCACACAGCGGAATTCAAACAAGGAACCCCCCCGATACACTACTCCTTGACAATATTGGTCGTTGAGATCCATTACGCCCCTAATACCCCACACATAAATACGAATATATATATGGAGCAATAATATCTAATCACATAAATAAGATAATGCTCCGAACCTTCTAGGGGTCTATAACATCAATCAAGTTATAAAGCACAATCATACAACCCCAACAAGTAAGTACACATAACACACTTAGCGTACATATAAATATTCAAAATTCAATGACACATGGATATACAAAATACTTCACAATGCTATCATATTCCAAGAATTACTCACTTTATCCCAGATTACCATATATCGGACTATTTTCACACCGCCATGGTAATAAAATAAATCACAATGTATGGGAAGCGATCATAGTTCCTAACCGGAAAGTGAGAACGAATCATACCCAAGACTTCTCACCCCAAATAAAATCACACAATAAATAATGGATGACTATGACCTGGGGACTATACGCATCCTGCTCCTCAAATCAGGGGCCTCACCTACATCGCGCAACTTTGCATAATAGCACTAGAGGGTATGCCCACATAATAAGTATATATATATATATATATATATCGTTCACTCTATATATATATACAATCACATCATATAAATGCAAACCATCACACAAGGTATATATTCGATTACGCCATATAGGTATACATACTATATTGCGCCCATATGTACAGGAAGTGAATTCATTTATAGTATATAACTCTCATTATGCTAACCGTTGCTAACTCGGTTATCATCCCACTATTCTTCACAATACGATCACTCATTAGAAACCTTCTCATCCATCACACCTATTAATATGAATAGTCTCCCAATTCAATCAACATTAAGGATACCATCGATATCCGAAAATACACCAATCAACAATCATTATCCCTAATCCATATTATGGTTCAATCGGTCATATGAACTAATAACGTTATCACGTTTGTTATTCAATCCAAAAATCCAACATCGCTAAGTGCATCCTGCATCTCTCTTATAGACCCATAATTATCTCCAAATATAAATCTCAATGACAGTGGGACTTCTCACTAGTCGATACAATAATCTCCAATTGGTATTCTCTCATAATAAGTCAATATGACCCCAACAATTCATCATAAGGGAAACTCCCTAAAAGTCTTCAAAACATACTTCTCATAACTTATATGAAGATTCCCAATCGATAAACCAAAAAAAAACGGAGCAAAACTTACTCTAGAAAAATCTCGCAAAACAGCACTGTTTCCGAATCGATTCGGCCCCTCCGAATCGATTCGGTCCTAACAGCGAATCGATTCGGCCCAAAGGGTCTTGTAAGTATGCTACATACCGAATCGATTCGCAAGGGGTGAATCGATTCGGCCCTAAAGACCTGGAGGTTTTTCAATATTCCGAATCGATTCGGAAGGGGCGAATTGATTCGGTTTGTTCAGCAAGCTACAAATAGGTCGTTTTTTCCAAAACCCAAAATTTCCCCCCAAAAAATCATTTTAATCATCTTCTCTTCATTTCTCTTCAACCCAAACATATATCTAGCATCAAAACTCATTATATATCTTAACCCAACCATTTATACATACTCAAATCCATATACACACCTCAAATATAAGATTTACCCAAAATCTAGGTTATAACATATTTAACCCAAAATCCATAAATTTTATCCACAAATCATGAGATAAATGATGCACAAGAATTATTTAGCAAGTTTAATCACTTGCCTCGAGGTTGTAGAGTCTGAATCTTCCTCAAAATCGCGTAATAGCCAGAATCCCAAAGCTTTTCTTCTCTTTTTCTTCTTCCTTTCCTCCTCTCTCTCTCTCTAGGGATTTCTCTTTCTCTCAAACGAGAATGGTTCTCACGTAGGCTTAATAAGCCTTAACTCCCAAAATACCCAATTTTAAATGATAATACACACTTTAAATGAATCGGATACTCCAATTCGAGCCAAACGAACTTAAAAATATTTCGAAACCCAAATAATACACAAGTACAGTCATTTTGACTATCTCGACCCTTTCGGGATCAACCGCACACTCAGAATCGTCATTCGAAATACTTTCTAACATCCTCAAATTTTGACCTCAATTGCTAATTTAAAATTTCTCCAATTTAAATGAATACTATTTATCCCAAAATATATTAAATCATTAGTCCAAAAATCGCGGGGTATTACAGACTTCCCCACTTACAAGAATTTCGTCCCTGAAATTAAGCTTAGCCTAGTACTACAAATCTCAACTAGTTCCTACGGAACCTACCCTCAAAATTACTATCCTATTCCTCCCACGTCTCACGACGGATCATTTTAATTAAAAACCAAATCTACTAACCAGGGCGCCCATACACCCTGTACCCGAGCTCGACTCGTAAACAGTACCCGGCTTCACTAAGCCTCAATTTGTGCAATAATTCGAAACAAATTTAATCCATAATAATCTACTAATTATATAAAAAGTTTGAAAGGTCCGAAGATTTAACTCCTCTCAATTCATGACATTCGCTACTTTCACGCGGGGGAGGTCTTGCAAGCGAAATCCAAACAAGGAATCCTCCCAATACACTACTAGGTAGTTCTGTCGGGGATTGAGATCAGTTGGATCGGGACTAAAGTTTAAAAAAAATTGAATCATTTGAATAATGCCCGAAGGCCTATAAAATAATTTTATTTTAAAAACAGTTTATGTATTTCGACATCCAAATAAAATACCTTATGCCCACGACACAAGGCGCCAACAAATACAATAATCTTACCAACCATTAGATCTCAAAACTAGCATAACCATGATATGAAATCCTTAGCTCAACAATAACCCGTTCAACCCTGAATCTCTTCAGTAACAAAAATCCTGTACATCTTAACAAAACATTGCCATAGACTAGGTTCTTCCATCACTAGAGCATTACAAATTCATAAGTATAGCACGACTATAAAACGATATCTTTACCTCTATAACCCAACGCGTTTCAATTATTCTTATGCTCAAAACAAAGTCGTAACTCTCCACTAGCACATCACAAGACAATCTATTCTCCCACAAGACATCATCTAAGAGCCTCACTTGCTCATTCCTCCCTTCCTGGCCATTCCATACATAATAGGGTCATAACAACTAACCACTCATTAAAATATTACATGCGATACTCCCAATGCCCCTCAAATCATAATCCTAATCACAAAGGAAAAATAATTTACATCGTACCTCTCTAGTCCGACTGCATATCTTTATCGATGGGTTCCCACTTAAAATCTTTCGATCGAAACCGGCTTATGATCTGTTGTAGGGGTTGCACATCCAAAACTTCCTCAAAACGTTTCCCTCTACCTCTTTCGGGATAATCTCTCTTCCTGTGGCCTATTTTTTTACAAAAGAAACATCTACCAGTAAATCCTCCCTACCTATCCTGAGGAGCAAAACGCTGTTGCAGCCCTCGATAATCCTGTTCATACCATTTTGCTTCACTAGCATTCTCTTCCCCAGACTTACTAGATGAACCCAAGTCTCTAAAGTTCCTACCCCCTTGGTGACGAAGACGATATTCCTGATACTGTAACAATACCGCATTCACTACATCGGCGAAAGTCAATAACGCTGGGTTTCCTAATAAATGCTGTCGAATTCTCCATTCTAAACCTCCCACGAACCTCGCTATTCGCTTCTCCTCTGTATTTACCTCACCAGGCACTAAATTTGCCAATCGAGTAAATTCCTCTTCGTACTCAGCCACCGTTCGATTACCTTAAAACACATCCAACAATCTCCTCCTCATTTCCTTCTTGACCGCCGAAGGAAAATACCTTTGGTCAAAGAGTTCCAAAAATCTTCTATGGGCATCGCATCTCTCTGCTCCGATGTGGTGATTGACTCCCACCATTGCAGAGCTGCTCCCTTTAATTTAAAGGTGGCGAGAAATTGCTTATGCACCTCACTACATTAAACCATTCGAAGGTGCCTCTACATACTCTTCTTCCAACGACTTGCAACTATCTCATCAGTTCCCCCTAAAAATTCTGGAGGATGTCCCTTCCTAAAAGCCTCCCGTACTCTTTCCCACATGACAGCCCTGGGTGGGCTTAGGTTGCTTGAGCTACAGGTTGATGTGCCATCGAAGAAACGACAACAGTTACTGCTTGTGCCACAATATTGGCAACTTCTGTTGTGGTCATAGTCCCTTGAGGCATTTGGGGTTCCATATTCTCAGCCCCTCTATTTGCCCTGCCTGGACGACCTCTCTTAGGTGGCATCTGAAACAAGAACAATTGTATCAGAACGCCATTCAACTGATTTCACATCGCAGAAAAAAATATGGACGTAATGTACACAACAGTCCTAATAATAGGGCTCTACATCAAGAACGCTTACGGAAGAACGCAAAAAATGCACACCGATCCTAAAGACACTAGAACCTGATGCTCTAATACCACCTGTGACATCCCGCTTAAAATAATAACGGGTGGTCAGCCCTATAGTATAATTAATTAGGAATCTCAAGTGAATCATTCTCGGCATCAACTGATGATACAAAAATAAACATAGCTAACTACCCAATACTATAAAGAGCGTGTGCCAATTTTTTTTAAAACATACTATGAAAACACCAACCAACAATATAATAACTACAAAACATGATAACATATGCACAGACGATGATAAAAAGAAATAATTCTAAATTACATCATAAGTTCACAAAGAAAATACCCGAATATGCTATCGGGTCACAGACAATACAACAGTCCTGTGAAAATAAATATAAACAAAATGCTACCACAACAACACTTGGGTGCAAACCCAATATACATACTGAATCCTAATCTAGATTTACAAAAGGATAGGAAACGGTTATGTCAAAATCCCACAACAGTCCGCAACTGCTACAGCTCCACGAATAGTCTAGATAGAAAACATCATTGGCGTCCTTGCGGAGGAACACCTAAATAATACAATATATATATATATATATATATATATATAGCAAGAGGAAAATATAAACGGGTCAGATCTCGAGGTGTGAAAATATTTTAACAAGTGCATTAAAATGCATAATAATTATAAATGCATTATAACATGATCTAAGGTGGAGTCACACTCTCCAGAAATCCAACTCACCTCTCCACTAGAGCACGCACCTAAACGTATGCACATGGTCCTCAAATAACTACCCAACTCCTTCTAAGGACAATCTCGTCTAGCCTACGCCCAAATCCACACTTGCTAAACCCATCATCTACAACAAAACCATATCTTCCCATTCTAACTTACCCCACGTGCATCTAAAATTATATTAACTTATAAACATACATATACTTATCTCTTACTAGAAATTATCGGATCCTAGTTATTAACTTACACAAGTTATTAGCATCTAAATGCTAAGGACTAAACTTTTCTCCACTCTCAAAATTGCACTGCGTTTTGTGCGTGGGACGTCTCGCAAAGCGAAATCCAAATAAGGAACCCCCCCAATACACTGCTCCTTGACAATGTTGATCGTCGAGATTCATTATGCTCTCAATGCACGACGCATATAACATCAACTGCTTAATTAAAATATTTCTCCAATTTATTCCCGTAAAGCATTATTTCACCATACATATAAATCTAAGTACTAAGGACTAAACTTCCCCCCACTCCCTATATTGCACTGCGTTTCGTGCGTGGGACGTCTCGCAAAGCGAAATCCAAATAAGGAACCCCCCGATACACTACTCCTTGACAATATTGGTCGTTGAGATCCATTACGCCCCCGGTACCCCACACATAAATACGAATACATATAGGGAGCAATAATCTCTAATCACATAAATAAGATAATGCACCGAATCTTCTAGGGGTCTATAACATCAATCAAGTTATAAAGCACAATTATACAACCCCAATAAGTAAGTACACATAACACACTTAGCTTATATATAAATATCCAAAATCCAATCATACGTGGATATACAAAATACTTCACAATGCTATTATATTCCAGGAATTACTCACTTTATCCCAGGTTACCATATATCAGACTATTTTCACACCGCTATGGTAATAAAAAAAATTGTAACGTATGGGAATCGGTCATAGTTCCCAACCGAAAAGTGAGAACGAATCATACCCAAGACTTCTTACCCCCCAAATAAAATCACACAATAAATAATGGACGACTATGACCTGGGGACTATGCGCAAAATGCTCCTCAATCCAGGGGCCTCACCCACATCGCCCAACTTTCCATGATAGCACGGGAGGGTATGACCACACAATAAGTATATAAATGCAAACCATCACACAAGGTATATCTACAATCACACCATATAGGTATACATACTATATTACACCCGTATGTAAAGGAAGTGAATTCATTTATAGTATATAACTCTCATTATACTAATCGTTGCTAACTCGCTTATCATCCCACTATTATTCATTATACGATCACTCATTCGAAACCTTCTCATCCATCACACCTATAAATATGAATATTCTCCCAATTCAATCAACATTAAGGATGCCATCAATATCCAAAAATACACCGATCAACAATCATTATCCCTAATCCATATTATGGTTCAATCGATCATATGAACCAATAACGTTATCACGTTTGTGATTCAATCCAAAAATCCAACATCGCCAAGTGCATCCTGCCTCTCTCTTATATACCCATAATTATCTCCAAATAGAAATCTCAATGATAGTGGGACTTCCCACTAGTTGATACGATAATCTCCAATCGGTATTCTCTCAGAATAAGTCAATATGACCACAATAATTCATCATAAGGGAAACTCCCTAAAAGCATCCAAAACATACTTCTCATAACTTATATGAAGGTTCCCAATTGATAAACCCAAAAAAACGGAGCGAAACTCACTCTAGAGAAACCTCGTAAAACAGCACTGTTTCCGAATCGATTCGGCCCCTCCGAATCGATTCTGTCCCAACAGCGAATTGATTCGGCCCCAGCGAATCGATTCGGCCCAAAGGGACTTGTAAGTCTACTACATACCGAATCGATTCGCAAGGGGTGAATCTATTCGTCCCTAAAGACCTGCAGGTTCTGCAACATGTCGAATCGATTCGGAAGGGGCGAATCGATTTGGGTTGTTCAGCAAGCTACGAATGGACTATTTTCTCAAAAACCCAAAATTTCCCTAAAAATCATTTTAATCACCTTCTCTCCATTTATATTCAACCCAAACATATATCTAAAATCAAAACTCATTATATAACGCAACCCAACCATTTATACACCCTCAAATCCATATACACACCTCAAATGCAAGATTTACCCAAAATCTAGGTTTTAACATATTTAACCCAAAATCCATAAATTTTATCCACAAATCATGAGATAAATGATGCACAAGAATTATTTAGCAAGTTTAATCACTTGCCTCAAGGTTGTAGAGTCTGAATCTTCCTCGAAATCGCGTAATAGGCGGAATCCCAAAGCTTTTCTTCTCTTTCTCTTCTTCCTTTCCTCTTCTCTCTCTCTCTAGGGCTTTTCTCTTTCTCTCAATTGAGAATGGTTCTCACGTAGACTTAATATGCCTTAACTCCCAAAATACCCAACTTTAAATGATAATACACACTTTAAATGACTCGGTTACTCCAATTCGAGCCAAACGAACTTAAAAATATTTCGGAACCCAAATGAGACACAAGTATAGTCATTTTGACCATCTCGACCCTTCCGGGATCAACCGCACACTCAGAATCGTCATTCGAAATACTTTCTAGCATCCTCAAATTTTGACCTCAATTGCTAATTTAAAATTTCTCCAATTTAAATGAATACTATTTATCCCAAAATATATTAAATCATTAGTCTAAAAATCGCGGGGTATTACACACTGTCATGCCAACAAACCAAATGTCCATTATACGCACGCTTTTGCACATAATCCACAAGTCGTGAGAATAACTCCATAAAAGAATTGATATGACCCTCAAAGTCCACTCTCTCAAAATATATAGCCAATATGAAAAATGAATGCACAAAAACTATTTTTAACAAAATTTTGACATTTTCACATAATTGTTTTTTATTAATTACATTTTAAGCTTAGTCACATCATTATCATTACATCAATATCATTTCAAGATCTTAAAAATTGTAAATTCTAACCATGTAATCTCCCTTAAATGATGTATAATTTCTAAAGTAGATAATAAAAATAGTACTATAAAAATTAAAAATCCCTATCTTGTTTTTTACTGCCTTTAATCTTCCAGCACTTAACTTTGGATCTTTTCATCATTGAATGCCTTTTTCTATGGCGTATTTCACATAAACTTTGGTAGACACCTATCAATGATTCTTAAATTCAAACAACATAATCTCACCAATGGTAGTCCTTTTCCATTTTAAAAATGTCTCATCAATCAACTCCATGAAGTAAAAGTGTTTTTCACACAAAAATCTCAAATGGTACATATAAATGTTTTAAATGAATTAATCAATTTTTGATTTCAGGATTTAATCATTAACACAATCACGCAAATCACATAAAAGTCTCATATAATAAAACGACATGTAAAGTGCATGTGTAAAATGAAATTAATACCAAATATCTCAACAAACTTGACTTGTCATGATTCTTCATATGAATTTTAAATATATCATTGTAAATATTATCACTTGTTTTGAATCGATGTTTCATTACTGTTTCGAAATAAGTTAATACAATGAATCTCATGCATACATACTTAATCAATAGCCATAATAAGAATAAACACATTTTATTTATTTATATAAAATTATATGTACATATATACATACCATGTAAGGAATAAACATATAATATAAATGCATGAAAATCCTTGCCAAAAGCACGTAAAATATCCAAATATGACAATGTAAGCAATCACGCCCAACAAACAATCCCACATGAATCATCGAGGGTCTAGGAAGGTACCTATAACCTACAAAGACCCCAGATATCCTATTCACTTATCTAAGTAGGTAGAGGGGGTGTTGCCTCTCATGGATCCTTATGAGGCACAAACACAACATATTTATTCATTCCATCCTTTTTTTAAAGAATAACTGTATTAACCTTCTCTCTAGGAGCATTCATATGTTTACCTCTTATAGGAACCCACCGTTACCTCCTCAAAGGGATTATATTCCTAGGAATCATGTTTCTATGTTTAGGCAATAACATTCTCCTCCTATCATGTTGGTTCATTACCAAATTAACTTTCCTCGTGAGATTACCAATCTTATATTTAAGCTCTGCCAAAGGATCTCTTCTCTCAACAACCCTCCTATTCTTAAAGAATATTTTCTTCCTAGTCAACAACCATCTACAAGTCTCATTGGTATATGCCCATACAAATTGCAATGGGAGCAATAGAACATTTCTTTAAAAATCTGACTTAGGCTTAAATTCACGAGCTTTCAGTTATATTTGTTTCTCAATCTTCTTCCACTTGAAGTAAAAGTTGGCAATATAGTTCACTTTCCTAAAAAATGAGTAATCTAGAGTACTAAAATTAGATATAAGCACATGAACAACTTTTTCATGTTTTATTTTGAGATCACGTTCCTTGATCCTGCTCTTGCAATAAGAAGATGGTTCAAATGTTGATTTTGAAATTTCCTTTTTCTTTTGCCTTGAACTTCACGAAACCACGACCATGCTTGTCCTTTTTTACTTGACCATGTTTCAAAAGTATGTTGTTAAGTACATTGATTATTTATACCAAATGAAGTTTCAATTATTCGTCACGTTTGAGTTCAGGGACAATTTCTCAAAATTAAATTTCAAAACCTCCTTTTGAAGATCAATCTCTTCTTTCTTTTTCGAAAGCACTTCAGTCAACGTTTTCAAAGAATCAATATCATTCAACATGCTATTAACATTTTTATGAAGTTTAGCATTATCCAATTGAACACATTTCAATTTTTTAATGCCCTCCTCTTATTTAATTCGAAATTGTTTTATCTTTTTCAGAAGCTTGATGTTAGACTTGTTGAGCTTAAGATATTCTTTATAAAGTTCATCAAATGCTTCATAAATTTTCTCCTATATATCACCATCATCACATGATGATCTAGGATAAGATTTGTGTGATCATATAACAGTACAAGATGAAGAATCACTAAGATTCATATAACTCGACTCTTTATTGCCAATCTTCTTCACAAACACATCAAGAGATTAAATTATCTTCAATCTTCTCACCTTCACTTTCTAGCCTAACCATAAAGGTTATCTCCCTTCAACTTTCTTCACTATAATAACTCTCATACGATTTGGTATTGAAATCATTCAAGCTAGGTTCGTGCACTTTTTTATTTTGTCAAAATCTTTTTACTTATCTAGCTTCTTACAATGTTTAGGGCATACATTGATAGGATGACCAACTCCACCACAAATAAAACACTTATCTTCATCCTCACCTTTCCTCACTTGGAAGCACCTTTCTCATGGATATATTTAAAATCATATATATAGGGACTATATCAATTCGGTTCAAAGTTTGTCTTATTTTTAAATATTTTTCTATTATTTTTATAGAACTTTCTTGACCATTTCATAAATAAAGATATATTTCTATCAATAACTTCGCAAGACACATTCTCACTCTCATTCACATTTATATTTTCATTAGATCCAATAATTAAAGCTAAGTCTTTCTTAGGATTCATGGTTTAAGTATTATCTTGTTCCCAAATTTAGAGGAAGCCTACATGTTCTTATAGGCTATAAGTGTCGGCATCCTTAATCTCATTTTAGATAACAACCTTCGTTATGAAGTTGATAATCATTTGTTCAGTTTAAAAACAACGCTTTGTCAAAATAAAATGAAAATCGTGTGCGTGCATAGCCTTAGACATTCAATCATAATCCGTGAAAATGGTCTTTGATGTAGAGTAGCTGTATAACATGTTCAATGCTCACCTATGTCTAATGAACACGATTCTCTCTACTAAACGTCTATATGAAATCAAATATTTTAGTTTGATAATGCACAACTCAAATGTTTTGACCCGAAACTAAGCCAAATATACTATAATAATAAATATTTAGATTAAACATAATAGCTTAAGAAATCTCATAATTAATTCGTGGTTAAAAGGAAAATGAAGAGAAATTTAAATGCATTAAAACTACCGCGCCATACCATCCGGTGTTCAAACTGCCACACCATACCATCTCGCGTCGATTGATTTGTCGCACTAAACCACAAGCTTTTTATAAGGGATCCTGATAAATAAACAAAAAATTTTACTCCAAAACACTACATAAGTTTTTAATATTTGTACAAAATACCAAACACACACAACACCACATGAACCTTGTCCTATATAAAAACTAAAAAAATTTTAAACTTCATTTTTTTATTTCCTCTCTCTCTCTCTAACTTCCCTCTCAAACACACAAACCCAAATATAGACGCCATTTAACAAATCCTACTATGGTAATATATTGAATAAAAAAGGAAATGGACAGACTAGGATTTAAATAAAACAAAAAAAATTCCGCGAACGCTGCACCTACGGTTGCACGTTGCCGTAGGTGTTGGTCTAACTCGGTCCAATGTGGGTTCATTTTGATTGCATTCCACCGTGATTTATTTGTTTCAGTTGCTTTCCACCGTAATCTACTTACCACGACCACTTGTCACCGTAACAACCGTTTTCACGGCCACATCCAACCGTGGAAAAATAGGTTAAGGTTACATTTCACCGAAACTACTCATCACTTACCGCGACGAAGGGCCGTAAGTACAGCAAACCCAATTTTTTTTTTAATTTGATATTTATTTTATAAATAGTTTTAGACATTATATACTTTGTAGATGTATTTTGAGGACTATGACAGTGTATTTTTGGGGTTTGAGGGACAAATGAACAATATGAAATAATTAGGTTATTTTGAAATTGAAGAATTTTGAGATTTTGTATTATGTGGTGTTGAGTTTTTGGTGTTAATATGTGTGTAATTTTTTGCTCATTTGGAGGTATATTAGACATTTTAAAATGAAAAAAAGATACAAAACTTTTGAACATGACTAGTAAAATTTGTATTTAATTTTTTTATAATGCTTTAAATAAAATTTTTGATGTATTTATCGTCCCCTAAATGCAATAGCTATAGCCGGAACGCTATCAATATACAGCTAGGCAAATTAAAGTATCTTTATGACCGAAGGCGGTGTAGTGGTATCACGGTATCACCTAGAGGCAGCCAGTTTTTTTTTTGTAGTTAAGAAATAGGAATTAGGTCTATTTGGGATCAAATTGTGAAATAAAATGAAGTACCTTGTTCGATTACATTGACTCTTTTGGTCCACCCTCCTCGACTCTCGCGCAATTTGTACTTTTTATACGGTTGTTATTTAGCCAATAGCCATATTTAAAACAAACAAAAAAGAGTTTAAAAGAGTTCACGCGGACGAAGATGTGGATGTTGGTAAGCCACCCCGCCACGCCAGCTGGCTGTCGGAGCCTCTCACCACGTGACTCACGGAAAAAAGGAAATCAAACCGCCCTCTAAAATAACCCCATCGCTTTCCTCATTCATTTTAATATCTTCAAACACATATATATATACATAACAAAACATAAACCTCTACACACAATACACACACACTCTCTACATCTCTATTTATTTTCTTTCAAATGCAATTTTCTGGAGAAAGGACAAGTGGAGATTCAACTGCTCGGATCTGCTGCTGGTAATCTCATCCCTCTCTTCGATCTCACTAATGAGTATCGGTTTATTTATTGATGCGTGATTTGTAATTGACAATTGATGTAATTTTGTATTAGGTTTTCTTAGTTGATTTATAATTTGAAGCCACTAAGGTGTTGTTGGAGATCTTGTTAGTCATTTTCATTATTTATAGCTTTTTTTTTAGGTAGGGAGTTTCTTAGGTTTGTGATGGCTCTTCCTTCTCTCTGTTTCATTTGATTAGGCAGAAAATTGTTCACATTGTATTATGTATATGTGTGAAATTGTTATTCATAGTTGATTTTGACTCAGGAGTGTGTTTGAATGTTGATAATGATTTAGGCGTGTTTGGTTGCACAAATTGTTTGATTATGTAAATTGGTTCATTGTGAATTAGTGAATTGTAATTGAATGGATTGGAAATGAGTTTAAATTGAATTTCTGCCATGTTTGGTAATTTGAAATTGATGTTAAGGTTCAAAGAGGAAAAGAATGAAAACAAATTAAGAGAGAAATGGTGAATGGGAGGGGAGAAGGGGGGGAAAAAGAGAGAGGAGCATGCACTTTATATGACTCCTATTACAAATGGATGCATTCACGTTTTGCTTGAAATGATTCAATTTCAGATTTTACACATCAGCTAAAATAGGTCAATTAATGAATCATTTCATTAATGAAATCAAACACAACTAATGAATCAATTTGCAAATAGACCAATTTATAAATGGGCCAATATACAATTTTGGGACGACTAAACGGGGCCTTATGAAATGGCAGGAATTAGTGCTAGGCTACCTTTGTAGTGTGAGCGGATCTTGGAACCCTACGATTTTAGTGTTTGCAAATGAGGAGGAGAGGGAGTGAAAAATGACAATTCTCATTCGGTAGTGAAAAAGTTTGAGGGTTGTTAAAAGTTTGAGTTGGAACTTAAAGTATCAAATCATTGTCTAGAAGGGAAGGTGAATTGGTTATAAGTGGGTTGTGCCTTTGGTAGGGTATTTGCAAGGGTTGCAAAATATCGTTTTGGCTTGATACATGGTGTGGAGAGTTGGTGATTAAGGGGGCATTTGCTTCTTATCTTTAGCATTGCTAGGGATTTATTATCTCTGTAATGTCTTTTGTCTCTTTTAAGGGGTATTCTTATCCGCAGGGAAGTAGTTAGGATTCACCATGAATAGGGGCTAATTTAATGGTGATTTTGGGTTTTTTTTTTTTTGGGGGGGGGGGAGGGGGTACCAAAGAATTACTTAAATATTTATTTGATCTAATGGAAAGATTAATAAAAATTAATTGAATAAAGATTTTAACCCCTAAAAAAAGGAAGAACAAATAAAAAATTTAATTTTTAATTTAAACCAACAATCCCTAAAATTAATCCTAAATCAACCCTTATAACATTAGCCCTAAAATTAACCTCAAATTTGGCTTCAATATAAATAGAGTGGGAGAGAAACAAAACATATATTTTTACATTTTAGCCCCAAATTTAAACCAACAATATCCCTAAAGTTCATCGTAAAATTGACCCTAAAATTTAAGCTAACAATAACACTAAAATTAACTCTAACAAACATTAGCAATTTAACCCCACAATTAGCACCAAATTTAACATCAAGACACACACACACACACATGTATATATATATATATATATATATATAGAGAGAGAGAGAGAGAGAGGAAGGCTCTTCTACCTTCACGTTATACATCACACCCCCCTAAGAAATATTTTTTTCAAATTTTTTTTTATTGAAATTAACATTTCAACCAACACATGCTCAAAAAATTAGGTCAAATTGCATTTTTTAGCTAGTTTTAAAAAATTCTCAAAATTCTGTTGGCGTAGACCCTTATAAATAAGGCATTTTTATCAGTTTTTTGTTGGATTTTTAAAAAATAGCTAGAAATTGTATTTTGACCTAATTTTTTGAACATGTGTTGACTGGAAGGTTAACTCCGGGGGTAAAATAAAAAAAATTGAAAAAAAAAGTTTTTTAGGGCGTAGAACTAGGTGTGATGTATGGTTGATGTAGGAAGCATGATGTATAGGAGCCTTGCTCCTGAGAGAGAGAGAGAGAGTTACCTCAAAGTTTTAGCTATTTATGAATATACCCCAAAATAATTTTAAAACTATTTTTTTACATCTATATTTTTGAAAATGCTTGTGTGTATTTTTTGTTCAAAAAAGTTGGGGGGGCTTTAGCCCCCACTAGGCCTAAGGTAGCACCGCCTTTGCTTATCCGAGAGTTTTTATGTTGAGGAATTGGATTTAGCCATCAGCGTTTTTCATATGTTTGATAGAGTGGCGATAATGACAGTTTACTTTTTTATTAAGTAATTTTTTTCTTTATAATTGATCTTTGGTTCCATTAGAAATCCACAATGGGATTTGGCTTCCTATAGGCTGATATTTTGGATTGTGAGATAATATGAGGAAGAGAAAAAAACATTAAAAATTACGTGAGTTGGTCTTATATGTGCAAGGTAGTTGGAATGGTGTGGATTTGTTTCTTCACTCTAAGACCAAGGGTGTTTAAGATTTGGTCTTTTGGATTAACTGGGACATTCTTGGCTCGGTAAGAAAACATATTCTCTGTCTTTGTACTAAGAAAATGGAGGAACAAAGGATTGTGGATACTTATCCCTCTGCATATTTTGGTGCATATTTTGGAGCAGTTGTTGAGAGAGAAGTTATAATAAGTTCTGGAGAATTAGGAATTGTGTGAAGGTATCCTTTTACAATCTTTGTGCAAGGACATTTTTCGGTTGACTTATTTCGCCTTTAGCCATTGATGAAGATGATATGCTTGGCGCCTAAGCCTGCCTACCTATCTCATTCAACTTACCAAAATCGGATTTTATGGAGCGTTGTGCCGTACAAAAGGTTTTGGGTAAGTTATGGTTTGTTGTGTTTTCTTCACAAGACTAATGATTTGACATGAATATATTTTTGAGTGAGGAAAAATATATTTTAGAGTAGCTTCTGAATCAAATTTTTGTTTAAAATGAGTTTTACATAAAAAATCATTTTCGAAGTATCTCGTATCTACGAGTTTCATACGAGAAGCATATCTTGTTCGTACGAGATATTCTATGAGGATAATACCAGGCAAGCTTCATACGAGAAATATAGATGGGAGTCAGTAGGTCCATATAGAGCTTGTATGAAGGGAACTTCATACGAGATTTCGTACGAAATATGATCTCATTCGTAGGAGTCATCTTGTTTTGTGAGTCTTCGTTTCTCGAGAAACATGTTTTAGACTCGTGTTTTGCCTAGATGGTATAAATTAGATCTTCAATTCAGTTAAGATGAATCTCTCTAATTACTTCAAACATTCAAAACATTAGAGAGAATTTTGTGCTTTTGAGAGATATTTGAGAGTGAACATCCAATCTTTGATCCTATAAACACGAAACATCAAATCCCACCCGATTGGAATTGATTCTTTATTAGATGTGCTTCCTTTGTCGAGGGTTAATCGGTGGATATCGAAGTGTGACGTGTTGTGGAGGAGAAAACAGAGGCTAATGTTTCAAGTCAAAATGCAAATGGAGATTCATGAGTGATATCGAGTCTAAATCGTAAGTCATGTGTATAAAGGAAATTAATCTTGGTAAATTTTGACATCGAACTTTTTCACTTTGTTTGGTGGCATTTGGGGTTCAACATATGCTTATTATCCAAGTTTTTTTTTTGTCTATTTTTTGTGATAGTTTTATTTCCTCCTGATCTTGTTCATGGGAACTTCACTCTTCTTAATCCTCCTTAATAAAAGACTAAAAAAGAAAAGGAAGGAATATGAAAAGATTTTGTTGTTTTATGAAAATTAATTGTTGGAACAAGTGATTCGAAGTTCGGCACAACCATCGACTTTAAGGTAGAACACAAGCATCGATTTAGTCTAGAGTACAACCATCAACATGGATTCACCCGTCACCACCATCGATTCACCCATCACCACCATCGCATTGATTGTGTCTTTTGAGAGGGTGCAAAGGAAGTTAGCAGGTTGGAAGCATAGTTATCTTTCTAAAGGGGGTCGGTTGACGTTGATCAAAAGTGTTTTATCGAGTCTTCCTATGTATTTTATGTCTGTGCTCCCGTTACCTGGTTCCATTGGGAAACGGCTCGATAAGATGATGAGGGATTTTCTTTGGAGAGGGCATGATGATCAGTTTATATACTGTTTGGTGAGTTGGGACGAGGTGTGCAGGCCGTTGCAAGAGGGTGGGACTGGGGTGCAGAGTCTTTCTCATTTTAATAAAGCTCTTCTGGGTAAGTGGTTGTAGCGCTTCAACAGGGAAAGCGATAGGCTGTGGAGGAAAGTGGTGGTAGCTAAGAATGGGGTCGGTTCATATGGGTGGGGTCCTTCGGTGGGTTACTTTGCACATGGGGTGGGGTGGTGGAGAAATATTGCGCTTAGATGGGGGATTTTCTCTAGGTTCACTTCCTACCGACTCGGGAATGGGAGTCGCATCAGGTTTTGGAAGGATGCCTGCTGGAGGGGGGATCTCCGGCGGATCTTTTCCCGGGGATGTTTCAGATGGGGGAGATAGAGAGGGGTCAGTTGAGAATCACAGACGGAGGGTTGAAGATCGTTTGGTGTGGGACCCGAAGTTTAGGAGGGAGCTCCGGGATTGGGAGATGGAGGAGGCTGTGGAGTTCTTTCAGTGGTTGAATTTGGCGCCTATCCCGTCCTTGGGGGTTGATGAGTTAAGGTGGACGAGCTCTCAGGATGGGGATTTTTCCGTTAAGAAATATTATTATGTGCTGAGGGGTCGTGGGGGTGGTTCTTTTCCTTGGAAGTCCATATGGAAAAGTCAGGCGCCCCCCAAGGTTTGCTTCTTTGTGTGGACCGCTGCCATCTTGACTATGGAGGGTCTTCAGAGAAGAGGGAGGAGGTTGGCCAGCAGATGTTGGTTATGTAAAAAGGAGGAAACGTCCAATCATCTTCTTCTTCACTGTCAGGCGACTAGGGGTCTGTGGGATTTGTTCTTCTTTTTTTGCCAGATTCTCTAGGTTATGCCCTGCACGGTGTGTGAGTTGCTGGCGGCTTGGAGGAGCCCTAGGGGTTGGAGTGGCCCGTGGGGGGTCTGGAGGATGGTCCCTCATTGTATTTTCTGGACCGTCTGGCAGGAGAGGAATAGGAGATGCTTTGAGGGGGTCGAGCTTGCTCCCTCTCGTATTCGGTATTATTTTGAGAGCCTCCTTCTTACTTGGTATAGGAAAAGACAGGATTCGTCGTTGTCTCTCTTTCTTGAGTTTTTGGAGGAGTTTCAAGTGCTAGGCTAGTCGGTTATGGACTACAGCCCTTACTTTATGCTTTTGTATACGTATACGGGATTCCGCCCCCTTAGGCGGGTTTGTTTTATTGAATCATTTGCTTATAAAAAAAAAAATATTCTCAAGAGGGTTTCTCTTTTTCGCCTCTAATTCAAACCCTAGCTCTAATCAGGAACCCTAATTCCAATATTCAAGAACAACCTCAATCTGATCTAATCCATAAACCGAACCTTTTGCTGCACAAACAAAAAAAACCCCTCAAAATGAAAAGAAAAGGAATTTGTGGCCCTAGGGCTGCAATAAAGAAGCAGAAAAAGAAAAAAAAAGAGGAGTAGGCTCCATCAAATTGCAGCCTTGATCAGGCCCTAGTATTTTGAGGAAGTGAATGAAGAGAAACAAGAAAATGTTCAGTAATGGTGTTCGATCCACTTACCTGATTGCTGATTTTTCTTTGACTGACTACCAATCTCATCATCAAGCTCTGGTGACAGCCAACCGGATTGGAGGGAACTATAGAAGGCTCAGTCCATGGCGGTGTTGCTGCATTTGGGTTTTTGATTCAGGGTTTTTGCTCCAATTGAGAATGAGAGCATAGGGGGTCGATGACAACCCGAAAGGCTCCGATTCAGTGCTCACACCTGGACAATTATTTTGGCCCAAAATTTACAAGTCTACCCCTCATATCCATCTTATTTGAGCAGAGTTGTGTTAATTTTTGGCTGGAATTTTGCAATTTAATAAGTCTGATTTGTCTTGAAGATAAAAATTTTGGGCCCTACGAATTCTTGACAACTATTTTTGGTACCCCAAATATTTTTTTCCCATGTTCTCGGTTGTATATTATCGGAATTTTTGACACTCGGCTCCAACTTCAAGTTTGAGGACGAACTTTTTTTAAATGAGAGTGATGTAGATTGGGGGAAATATGATGTAAATAATAAAAGGGGATATATTTGTATTTTTCCTTAATTTTTTCTTTCTTTTGTATTTTGTCATATGACAACTCTTCTCATGATAACTCATACTTAGCTAATACTTTCTTGGATACTCTTCCAATGCCTATAAATCTAAATATTCCCCATTGGAAAAAGAACTATCTTAGGCTTTTTAATAAAAATTCAGATTTGTGCTTGTGTTCTCTCTTCTTTGGATTCAATTTTTGGCGTTTGCATCAAATTTTTGGTATTTTTCTAAAAATTCAGATTTGTGTTTGTGTTTGTGTTTCTTTCTTCTCTTTGAATCGAATTTTTGTGATTGCATCAAATTTTTGGCATTTCTCCATAATTTTTTTGTGTTTGCATCAATTTTTTGGTGTTTTCTCTACAAATTTTTGGTGTTTGCATCAAAATTTTTGGTCATTCTGTAAAAATTCAGATTTGTGCTTGTGTTTTCTCCCTTCTTTGGATCTTATTTTTGGTGTTTCCATCAAAGTTTTGGTGTTTATATTTAATATTAACAATTAACAATACTAAACAATAAAGCTATCTACATCATTATCTTCTTGAGGGAGTAAATGTTTAAGTGTTTTAGTGGGTAATGAAGAAATCAATTTGGTCGTAAAAACCCCGATTCAAGAGTGTGAACCTTAAAGCCCCGAAAAAGTAAGGTCGGACCGGTTCGGTATTTTTGGGCTAATCAGGTTGGTCGGTTTTCTCTGCACACCCCTACAAATGGTTTTGTCCACTGCCACTAGTTCAGTAGGTGGCTTTTGTAATATTAGAGATAATAACAATTTGTAGCATAAATATCTATATTCTTGTATAAATTGTTATTATTCAGAAAATGGTAAGTGAATGAGTCATATGAAATTTTGGGGATGAGGATGAGATAAAATAATCTGTGATTGGAAGTATAGTATTCGAAAAATAATTTGGGTTTATGACTGGGAGGTCAATGATGAAAGCTATTTATTTTTTGAGGAGTTTAATGGAGAGGTATAAAGAACAAGATCTTCATGTGATTTTTATAAATTTGAAGAAAGCATATGGTATAGTACTTAAAAATATAATGTGATAGGTTTTAAATACAAAAGGAATGACACAGAGATATATTTTGATGTGATTAAGTATATGTATGACGAAGCCATGATTATAATAAGAACATATTAGGAAAAAATAGGGAATTTCCAATTAATGTAGTTTTGCGTGAAGGTTCGACCTTAAACCTTATTTTGTATGACTAAACAAATACCAATGAAGTGCGACGATGTATGTTATTTGTAGATGATATTGTTTTAGTGGATAAAACTAAGGTGGGGATTAATGTTAGATTGGAAGTGTGAGAGAAACTCTAAAAACAAGAGGGTTTAAATAATTAGTATATAGAGTGCAAATTTAGTAGTAGTAGGAGCACAAATTTATTTAAGGTATCATAAATATGTAATGGGGATATTCTATAAATCCCCATATTCAAGTTTTTTTCTAGAGCAATGGGCCCATCCTCTAGATTTAGGTAAAGCTTGGGTTTGTAAGCCATGGAGAGGCTGTTTTTCTATTTTTAAAAATTAATATATTTGTGTAGGGGTTCCGTCCCTCTTTGATAATGATTAAAATTAAAAGGAGGAGAACAAATGGGATGTATTGAGAATTAAAGAGTATACAAAAAAGTGTTCATTGTTATTGTTTGGATTTGACTACCAAGAAGATATTAGTGATTATGTTACCCATAGGTTTGAAGTAGGTTGGGTCAGTGAAGAAGTGCTACGGGTGTATCATGCGATCAATGTATAGGATGATCAATATATACCTATAAAAGAGTAGCTCTATAAGACGGTCACTAAACATGCCATGTTATGTAGGATATAGTGTTGGGCTATCATGAAAACAAAATATGCACAAAATGTGCGTGATGGAGATGCGGATGTTAGTATAGATGTGCGATAAAGCTCGAAAGGATAAAATTAGAAATGATATTGTGAAAAGGTAGGGGTAGCTCATAGGATATTATATTAAGAGGAAATTGTCTTAGATGGTTTTAACGTGTCAAATGTGGACCAATGAGTCCGTCTCTCAAGGAAGAGCGATTTAGTTAATAATAATATTCATGGTAACCCTAGGGGTAGAAGTTGACCCAAATTGATTTGGTAAGATATTATTAAAGAGGACATGATATCATGTGATTTAATCGGTGACATTGTGGTGAACAATGGTTCAAAATCTCGGTCGAGTTGACTCGGTATCGCAACCCACTGTTCCGATATTGAGACCCTAATCAAAGAAATGCCAAAAAAACAAGTAACTCGGACTGACTCGGTGAGATATCGGTGAACTCGATATGACTTGGCGAGATATCAGCCGAGTCAACCAAAACGGTTTCGAACGAGTCCAACAAAGTCCATGAGAAGCAAACAACAAATTTGACAAAAGGCAAAAGTTTACCTTTTATACCTTTTTATTGCCTTAAACCTTCACAAATTAGGGCTTGTTCACGGATCTCGAATGTGCCAGCCATTGCGAACACTTACAAACATCAAGAAAAGCCTTGCTGAAACTATATTTATTGTTCCCAGTATCTTATATGCTGTCTCTGAAACCATAAAATGTTGTCGTTGTGAAACCATTAAATGTAAATTTTACAGTGGCTAGGGCTTATAGTTTTTTTTGTATGGTCAACCCTCTTTTTGTTGCATGTGTTATGAACAAACTGTTACATTTAATCTATTAATTTGAGGATATGTTGATTTGTTTTAAAATGCTGTATCAATAAATTTAATAAACGTATATTATTTATATACAAATGTGTAATAATCTATAAATCTATTTTAAAATAGTGTATTCATTTGTTTATATGATCTAAAATAATGTATTAATAAGTTTAGAAAATTTACATATTTTAGAAATAGAAAGTAATGAATCTTTTAATATGTTTTAAATATGTCTTATAGTTTAAAAATTTTACATTAATTATTGACAAATAAAAAAGGGCAAACCCAGTGCACGAGGCTCCCGCCACTGCGGGGTACTGAGGGGTGGGGGTGGTTAGATGTACGCAACCTTACTCTGCATTGACAAATAGGTAATTAAAATTGTGAATATGTTTAAAAAATGTCGTAATAAGTTGTAAAATGTATATTATTCATTAATAAATATGTATCTTGAATTGATTAATGAATTTGTATTAAATACTCCATTATTTACGTAATTTTTGTTCTTGGTGGGAATTACCCATATTCGTATTCTTACCACAATCGATATTGCAACTAAATAAAGAGTTGAAATGATGAAAACGATGCATCATATTTAACTTTCATTTAACTTTTCTATGAGGTTTTATGCGTCATTAGATTGTTTTGTTTATTTATATTTGAATCATGATAGAATATTGAAGTTGACAAGCCTAACACGCGTCATCTGTGATATTAAATAGACAATAGTATGCACATTAAATGGTGGCTTAGAACTTGACTAATTCGTTCACGTGATTATTGTTATTTTTTTAACAAAATTGTTAGTATTGTTTTCCAAATTTTTTTGGGCTCTCTATATAGTGGATCTTTGCGTACCACCGGATACCAAGTTGCAAACTTAAGCGTTTGAGTCGTAGACCGATACCGAGATTTTGAACCATGTTGGGAATGTTTAGGACTAGTATTGGATTAAAGGGTCTTGTGAGTGGGCATACATTGAATACGGGTGAATGGATTCATACCTAGGATTTTCGATTAGTGGGCTCGAAGTTTTGACTAATGCAAGGGGTTCAAGGTCAGGAGCTGCCGAGGTGATTTTGTAGCGTTATTTGTGTGTTTTCATCATTTTTTTTTAGCCCAAAGATCTCAGGGTTATGTTTCAGCATTTTCTAGCCCTAATGAGGATAGTTGAATCCTTAAAGTGTTTATTCAATAAAACCAATAGAACATGTAGAAAGGTCAATTTTTATATTTATTATTGGTATTTAGAACAACTATTGCAAGCCAAAAAATTTAATGCTATTCATAAGTTGTTGTTTGTGACAGAGGCTATTGATGATGGTGAGGTCAACCATGAAATTACCTTTTTTTTATTCTGAGTGTTATAAAAAATATTTTATTTATCTATATTTGAAAAACTTACGCATAGGCCCCTAAAAAAATCTACTATATATGTAAAAAATCTCAAAATTTTCGAGGGGGCTATTTTAATTGCCTATGAATAAATTGATCTTATAGTTATTCCTACCTATTTCTTATTAAAGCGGGCCACAAACCTGATTATCTTGGTGATTGACTCATATTTTGTCTAAAGAGATATTAGGCTGTGGTTTTGAACAACATAATCTTGGTGCCCAAAATCGATAATAAGAATCAAATGTGGAGAACCTTTATGTTACAAGTACAACCCTTGCTTTAGCTTGCACAACATGTAAGATCATTAGGAGGGGTGTGATGTAAAGTTAACGATAGAGAATTTTCTTTTCCTCTATTTGTGATGGAAATTGACTCTTTTTAGGATTTTATTGCATTTTATTGTATTTTAGTTATTTTTTTTTTATTTTTTTATGTCATTGTATTTTCTTTTATTTTGGTATTTAGGGTTAAGGAGTAGCAAAAGGCTAGTTAGGGCATTTTTGTAATTGGAATATTAGTTTAGGCCCTAAGCTACTCCTCCCCTTTAAATACCCCCTTTGTATTCCTCATTTGGGCAGCTCTCCATCTTGAATATAAGAAATCTCTTGATTCTCTCTCAAAAAGTTAGGGTTTGGTTTATTTTCTTGGCCATTGACGTGTAGTTTACGTCAAATTGGTATCAGAGTGAGGTGTCGCTTCCACATTAGTGTTTTGGTGTATAGGTGTATTTTTATCAAATCGTACGCTATATCTAATGGCTTTAAGAATATCCAAACAACTATACGAGGACATTAAAAAACAAATGGAAGAGTTGGTACAAACACAACAAGAAATAAAAGCCTTCCTCATCTTCTCCAAATTCCAAAACCCTAACCTAGCCTAGTCTCCACCTTCCCCCACCCCTACCCAACCGATTTCTCAGCCAGCCACCCTACCCCTGGCAGCTAGCCCCACCCCTGCCGACCCAAAAAAAAACTCCCCCGAACCCCCACCCCTCTGCCCTAGCTGCCGACCCCCCCTGCATCCTCTAGCCCCAAACCCTTGACCCCCGACCCAAGAAAATCCCCTTCCGCTGCCCAAAAACCACCGGCCAACCTCCCTGGCAGCCTCCTGCTACTACCACCCTAAACCCCACCCCATCCGACCCCCAAAATCCTCTGACCCGACTCGCCCTAACCCCAAACCCAAACCCTAGTGCCACGATCCCAACCCTAGCCCCAAAACAACCCAGATCCGCCCTCACGCTACCCGTATCTGTCCAGATCCCACTTCCTCTTGGCCAAAACATTGCTGCCAGGCCTAACCACCTTAAGACCCTCATGGCAACTCCGAAACGTTGGCTTTTGACCCGGGAGGAAGCTTTTAGGGCTGTTTTGGGTGAGGAAAAGAGAGAAGAAGAAGCTTGAAGAAGATAATTTGTGGGTTGGACACTCTTCAACTTTCAGAAAATTATTTTTGAGCCCCCACAAGTTTTTGACGCTTTTTGGAGTTTCCTCATGAGTCCCCAATTTTTTGAACGCTCGAGGATGAGCCTGGTCTTAAGAGGAGGAAAGTGATGGAAATAGACCATTTTTAGCGTTTTATTACATTTTATTGTATTTTTGTTATTTTCTTTTATATTTTTATGTCATTGTATTTTCTTTTATTTTTGTATTTAGAGGTAAGGAGTAGCAAAAGGCTAGTAAGGACATTTTTGTAATTAGAATATCAGCTTAGGGCCTAAGCTACTCATTTCCCTTAAATACCCCTTTGTATTCATCATTTGGGCAGCTCTCCATTTAGAATATAAGAAATCTCTTGATTCTCTCTCTAAAAGTTAGGGTTTGGTTTATTTTCTTGACCATTGACGTGTAGTTTACGTCAGTTTGAGATGATTCTAAGTGATGGCCCAACACTTGATGATCAGATTAGAACACACATTGCAATCTAACATGGAAGAAAGCAGCTTGAGTTGGTAGAGAACCTTTTTAAGGACGATATATCATTACTAGCTTACCTGGAATTCCAACATTTGAATATTTCTTGCTCGCTTGTGATAGCTCCTCTAACTCGAATCAATCTTCCTGTGAAGATTTTGTTTTGAAAAATCAATTGTAACCATAATAATTTTTATTAAAATAAACACTTGTTTTTTGGGTCATTGTGGTGAACGTCCTTTTGTTTCTTTCGACAATGTGGCTCATCCTACTATGTGTTACTTCTATGGATTTATAATTTTTAGCTTATTGGTCACCCTTCTTTTAATTTTTCATGAGATTGGGACACTTTGGTACTTCCAGCTGTTGTATGGAGAAAAAAGAGTAGAGATGAAAGCTGTTTCATTCCTTTTTCTTGATCTTGATTGTTTTAGTTGAGCCCACTTTGTATCTTTTTGTGGATAGATGGAGCTTCTTAGTTTTCTTTTTTCCATTCATCATATTTCCCCATGGTTCTCTAATTATTGATTGCCTCATAGTTGTTAGTAACATACGGTATGATACAAACACTAACAAGATACATATTTGTAGTCGTATTAGTCTGTATCTGATGGGAGTCCATTGTTATTTTCCTTTTATTTTTATTGTATTTTCTATTTTTAGTTCTTTTTAGGCCTTTTCTTTCTTTAATTAGCCTCCAAGCATGTTTGGGACTAATTAGGCATTCTTTTTATTTTTAGTTAGTCCCTTTTAGTCATTTTAGGTAATTACTTGATTAGCAAGTAATATCTCTTATATAAATACATATTATATAAATACATATTGTAGTCTCATTTGTACTAATTCCTCAATTCTTGAAATATAAGAACTCTTTTGTTTCTCTCTTTAGAAATCATATTGTCTTGATTTTTAGGTCATTGACGCGTAGTTCACGTCAAATTGGTATCAGAGCGGGTGTCGCTCCAAACATTGGTGTTAGTTTGTATCTGTGTAGAATATGAAATCGTGCCCTGCATTCTCAATGGCCCTGAAGAAGGCGACACGAATTCAACAAGAGATTAACGAAGAGTTGAGAATTAGTACGGCGAATTGGTACGGCAAATGGATGAATTGACACGGAAGAATATTTGGAACCCTAATGTTACAATTCTCTAAATTTCAAAACCCTAGCTCCAAAAATATCCCCACCCACGCTTCCGCAACCATCTCCACCCAAGAAGCTGCCCAAGCTGCTCCACACACCCTGTTGCCCCGACCAAAAAGAAACCCTTCCACCTCCCTAACCCCTGCTGCCCAGCCCCCCAAACACCCTTTGTACCCCGCTCCACTCGCAAACCAAACCCTAGGGTGACCGGACCTCCTCGGAAACCATCCGGACAGTTAGGGCTGCCCGGAAACCTCCAACGTAGCACCTATCCAAGCCAAAACCACCCTGTGGTGGTCGGCAATAACCAAGAAAGCCCTGGGCTGCCCGAAAACCACAACACAGGATGTCTTGACAAGGGTCAAATTTCTCCTATGCCAACCGATCTACCCTCGGCCCTAAGTGGAACCCTCCAACAAATTCAAGAACTAGGGTTTGACATTCCAAATTTGTTTTTAGACCCGGGTGGATGCTATTTTTGATGGTTGACATGAGAGGCAAGAGGAAGATAATGAATTTGGAAATCAAGAATTGAAAAAAATGACCCTTCCTCAAATTTTCAAGAATATATTTTTGGCCTCACAAGTCGCGTCTCCTTTCACGCACATTTTTGGAATTTCTCAAGCGATTCTCCAATTTTGCAAGTTCGAGGACAAACTTTTTTGAAGATGGGGAGAATGATGGGAATCCATTGTTATTTTTCTTTTATTTTCATTGTATTTTCTATTTTTAGTTCTTTTTAGGCCTTTTCTTTCTTTAATTAGCCTCCAAACATGTTTGGGACTAATTAGGCATTCTTTTATTATTAGTTAGTCATTTTCAGTCATTTTAGGTAATTACTTGATTAGCAAGTAATATCTCTCATATAAATACCCATTGTAGTCTCATTTGTACTAATTCCTTAATTCTTGAAATATAAGAACTCTTTTGTTTCTCTCTCTAGAAATCATTTTATCTTGATTTTTAGGCCATTGACATGTAGTTCACGTGAGTATCAGTAAGATCGTATCGAAGAGTCATTTCATTTATTGTCTTATTTATTTTCTCTTTTGTTTTAATATTCTTATAATAACAGGATTACAGACAGAATCAAACACATTTTTACATCACAAAGGCAAAACTTTTATTGTTAGATGACGTAATTATGTCCTAAGGTTTTTGACTATCGTATTGTGTTATTATTTATTAGAACGTGTTCTTTGCACATTTCTTTTTTGCTTCACTTTTTACATTTCACTGTATTTTACAATACAGAACATGCAGGTTTTTGATATGCGATAAGATATACAATTTGACAACTATGGGGTTTGCTTTATGTGTATAGTATACAAGTTAATTATTGGGATATCTTGAGGTCGACCCCACTTTTAGGGTCGCTTTTGCCTTGCTCCCAAAATTACAAAATATTTGACTTGCACGCCACTCAGGGAATTTGGCGAGGATCTTTTGTAACACTTTGCTAGCTTTTGCGACACTTATAGGGGTGTAACTCATTTTTAAAATTATAAATTTTGGGAGTTACACAAAAAAGGCTCTAAAAGTGAGGGTTCAAGCAAAAATAAACTTCAAATATCTGTTCAGAACTCTATTGACACCAGTACTGAAGATCCATATTAACTTTGGGCACTTTGGTTTCCATTATGCAGGTCATATGGCCTCCAGCTTTAGAGGAGTCGAAACAAAATATATTTGTAAATCAACAATTTTTTGCCCTAAGATACCCTCTAGATTGAAAAGATTTTTTATGGGGTAAGAAGTGGGGTGAAATGATATGCTTCAAATACTTGTGGACATGGAAGAGAAGTTAGATGAAGCAGGCAGCCCAGATCAAAGGTGGTGGCCTTCAGATTTCATAGAAAAGTTTGGATCTGTTTATTTAGATTCTAAAGAAGAAAGCCCGAGTCATAAAGAATCAAACAACATAAATGCACACGAGAGGGTTCCATCACAGATGGCATCACAAATTCTCTGGAGCACCGGCATGCTCTATGAACCTATTCCGGATGGTTTCTACTCTGTCATTCCTGTAAGGACCAACTCTAATTTTTGTAGTATTTAACTGCGTCTTTATTTTATCTTACAATTTTTGTTTATTTGAGAATCAATGATTTTCTTTTTCTTTTTGCAAAGCGATGTTCCTAAATAATCCAAATCCTTAACAAATGTTTGAACTTTTCCACTTCCAATTAATAGCTTTTGGGTTTTTGCTTGACCAAGAAAACAAGCTTTAGTTTACCAGCCGACTTAACTTTGATGAATCAACTTTTTTTGGGTTTTTGTTTAACTCATAAGAAGTGAGGAGTGAAAGAAAGCTGACTTCCTTTCTCAAGAACGTTGAACTATTGTACCTCTAGGCCACAAAGTGTTGCTCATTCTGTAGTGCTTAACTGTTGTACATTTAACTTTTGTACATTCTGTTCTAGACATAAGTTGCACATATATCTGTCTACTCTTGTTAAGTTGAACTTTGCTTTGTTCTTTTTGTGAAAATACTTCTTATACTGTAACATGAAAGCTGAAGTGCCTCCTACAACCCCAATCTTTGGGGAAAGGCTCTGCTACCAATGGTTGGATTCCTAGGAAAGAATGTCCTTTTAATTTTTCTAGAAGACCATCTCTAGTGTATTGGGGCATTTTAATTTCCCAAATGCTATTTTGCTTATCTGAAAACAGAATCAGCTACTATGCTTTGGGCAGTTTGAGCATTCCCGTGGGATTTCAGCTACCGCGTGTGTTGGAATGCCGCGAGGCCAACAACCAAATCCCAACGGCTCTTTAATGGCTGGTTTTAAAAACTGTATGTATACCTTGAAAATTGAACATTTTTCACCACTCATTTAAATCTCAAACACAATCTCCTTGGTTATAATTTTTTTCATAAGTTCATACTATCATCCCTCCAAAACCAATGGAATCTTACTCCGAAACCCAAGATTAATTTCTAGAAAGTCTTCAAACTCAAACGTCAGAAAGCCAAACACTAAAGGGTGCGGGGAGCCACCGGAAGATAAATTTCTCCGAGTATGAAGATAAGATTATTTTAACACAAATCAAAAGATGTGCGAAAGGATTGCTCTCAAGTTTAACAGTGATGCCCTATGTGGTGAAAACCTTACCGCGGGGTCTGTCATAACAAAATTTGGCACTAGTAGTCGGGCCTTGAGTAAGTTGTACGCCACTGTTGGGAGAGTCAAGCAGGGATTTAGCAGCTGTCGCACCAGCCGCGACCTGCTTCCCCTTGCCTGTTAGATGTACAAGGCGGAGATGAAAGAGCCTTTTAGGTTCATGAAGTGCTATCTCACTTTGAAGGACACTTATAAGAAAAACTACGAGCTTCAAACAAGGTGCAAGGCGAACAACAAGACTAGGACCTTATCAACATCAGGTGGGAGTGCGTCCACCCACTCTGAGCCCAATCTATGCTTTGCCCCTGCCAAGGAGTGTTACGTGCCTTCTATGTTTGGCGTATTGCTGGGCCATGACGTCTCAGCCAAGGGTTAAGCGGTCAATGGGCAGAAATGTGCGAAATGTAAGAGAAAGGCCGACCGCAACTCCTCCACCAATTTTCCAGACTTCAATGTGAACCTGAGTGTGTGCATGGATACCCCAAAACAATCCCGTATCACGGAGGCTCAAATTAAGCAATCCTTGTTGGAGTCGAAATTAAGAAACGTCCTAAAAAAGAATGGGCGGCGATGTAAAGAAAGGAAGAAGAAGTAACAGTAAGCTGTGACTACTCCAACTTGAAACCACGTGCACGCTCGTAGTGGGAGGAGAAAATGCAAACTATCTTAGAGAAGTGGGAGGGAGAGCTGCAGACGACCGGGCAATATGGGAGCAACAAATGGATTTTGTTTCCCGAGTGAATTATGTGTTTTTTTTTTCCAAAAAAATGTTCATGGTTATTTGTTTTCTGAAAAATTCTTTATGCTTAATCCTCCAATTGCTAATATTTATTTATTATCAGGATAAATAAAAATATTAAAAAATTCGGGAAAAGTAGCGAGACACTTCATCTGCCGTTGTGGCCATTGGTGAGGCATTTGGAGTGTCGCGCGTCCCTTACCATTGCTACACATGAAGTGGCAAATCGAGGGCATTCTTCCCTCAAATTAGTCCCCCACCTTTTTATATTTTCTATTTTCTATTTTTCAATGAAACGCTATATTGCTTAATGCTCTGTAGTGTCAAAACTGCCAAAAGCTTCTGGCAAAATATCATTTCCCAATGCCTTGGATATAGTCTTATTCTATAGTTACTTAGGAATATTTTTTCACATGGTGCCAAGGAATAGGGCCCCCGAATTCCTGAATAATCTGTCCCTTTGATCATAGATTCTGCCGGAATTCAGGACCTACACTTTTTTAAGAATCTAATGTTGCAGTTGGAGAGACGTGTCCTAGCTTTTGATCTTTGCTATCATGTGTATTTAGTTTTAGTTGTTCAATTTCTAACATTTTATATGTTATATATAATGAATGTACGACTTCTTTTGATATATACATGTGATGCCGAGGGTATAGTTGTAATTCTAATTGTTATTGGTATTAAGAATAAATGATTTTTCTAGAATAGGTTAGTTAGCATGTGTGAGTCCATGACATCATAGGTTAGCTTGGCATAAGTGTTGGGTCATATAAATACCAATATATTCTCTCATGATGATACCAATATAATCTCTCATGGATCATAAGTTTCTATCCTGCTTGACTTTATCCATTGACATCATAGGTTAGCTTGGCCACCTAGTGTTGGGTCTTATAAATACCAATATATTCTCTCATGAGTCATGATTATACTGATATATTCTCTCATGGACACCTGACTCTAATTTTAAACTACTGATGTGAGTAATGTTCCCTGTGTTTACATAATCTTTGTTTGTTTTTTCTGGTTTCCAATAAATGTCATGTAACGCTGTGCAGGATAAGAGGCTCAAGGATCATTTTGATGATATTCCTACATTGGATGAACTTAATGATTTGGAGGTTGAAGGTTTAAGAGCTGATATCATACTTGTAAATTCAGAGAAAGATAAAAAACTTTCGAGGCTGAAGCAACTGATTGTGGCACTTGTCAAAGGTTTAAACTCCAATCCTGCAGCAATGATAAAGAAGATTGCTGGAGTGGTAAGAATTTATCAACAGCCCTTGTTTGTATATGTGGAGCATCTCATCATGTTGAAATCTGTATATTTTTATTTCTTTTCCTGCCATTTTTTACTGGTTTAGTTGAATCGTTCTTTTGTTTGTTTCATGATTGTTTTTTATCATCAACAGTTCCTGTTTCTTATATTCCCCCAATATATAAAAAGAAAAACTAAAACTTATTATTGTTTTTTGTCCAGAAATAAAATAAATCAACTGAACAGCGAAAAGAGATTACATGAAAAGGGGACAAGATATTCCTGTAGGAAATGGATAGATTAGTTTAGTACTCCGTGAATGTTTTTTTTAACTCCTTTTGTATATTTTCTCTGTGATCCTTTCTTGTTACTGTTCAGACTTGTGGGCTGCTGGTAGTCGATCACAATATGTGCTTATTTTTGAGATTATTTATTAAGATATAATACATATTTTCTCTTTCTGTTCCTTTCTTGTTACTGTTCTTACTTGTGGACTGCTGGTCCACCTCAGTATGTGGTTATTTCGAGATTATTTATATATGTATAATACATATTGTTTTTGATAACTAAAACAATAACTTTGTTACCTTGATTGTCACTTCTACAAACTTCCCAATTTCTTTCGATGCGTGTATTCATGCACATTTATTTGTCTCAAGTGGAGCAGCTTCTGGTATATTTCGTTGTGAAGCTATTTTTTTAAATATTAAATATACATCAACCTTTGGACAACCAAAATGGACATATGCATGAAATGGGTGTTACTATAATGTGGATTAGATGGATATTGGCTGGACAAGAAATTATAAAATATTTTTTTTTGACTTAACCCCCTATAATAATGGCGTATCTAGACGTACCCCCCTCAATTTTAGAAAAATAGACACCCCTCTAAAATTGAGACCGTTACCGTTTTTGGTTTACCAAGATCTTTATTTGAATATTATAGTAACACCCTTAATTTTCAAGGACCAACATGCCCTTATTCCATCTTCTTCCTCAAACTCAAAGTAGGAACCCTAATTTTTGTTTCATAAACCCTAACTGTAGAAATTTGATGGTCTGCTCAACAAATCTCATTAAAATTTGAAATAACTAAGCTAGAACTAAAATTCCAAGGGATTTCAAGGAGAAAACAACTGATTTATATATTGTATGGTAATCTCAATTTGTTTACTTTTGAAACCAGGAACTGAATCATTTCACCTCCTCTGCAGCGTATCCCTTCAACATTTCGCAACCTTTTGCATCCCTTCTGCGTCGATTCATCTATGTGGTATATATATATATATATATATATATATATATATATATATTGTCTTCGAGAGTGCTTGAGAGAGAATCAATTTAAGAAATTGATTTGCGGGGTGTGTCTTCAAATCCTATCAATCTGATATTTGCTGGGTTGTGTATCTTCAATAGTTTACCAAACCCAAATCTGGGTACAAGCCAAAAACTGAAATCAGTATAAACCAATGGGCAATAACACAAATTTCAAATCTCTACAAACCAAACAGTAACAGAATAGTGTAATTCATTCACTCAATATACATTAGGTCTTATTTAAGATATTCTTAATTTAGGGTTGGGGCTTTTAGTTTGAGGAAAAAGATGAAGTGGGGAAGGAGATGAGTTTATTTTGGTCCTTGAAAACTTAGGGTGTTAAAGTCTAATATTCACTCAATTTACATTAGGGCTTATTTTAAGATATTCTGAAATTAGGGTTGGGGCTTTTAGTTTGAGGAAGAAGATGAAGTGGGGAAGGAGATGAGTTTGTATTGGTCCTTGAAAACTTAGGGTGTT
Organism: Sambucus nigra; assembly: GCA_949130495.1. Taxonomy (NCBI): domain Eukaryota; kingdom Viridiplantae; phylum Streptophyta; class Magnoliopsida; order Dipsacales; family Adoxaceae; genus Sambucus; species Sambucus nigra. Next base: position 210,914,336 of record OX422214.1, on the reverse strand, counting down.
AAAGTCTAATATTCAATTTAAGGTAATGGAAAACGGTGTCAAATTTTAGGGGGTTATGTCTAATTTTTTTACCATTGAGAGGTTATGTCTTACTATGCTATTATCAAATGGGGTTAAATAACAAAAAAAAAAAAATCCAATAGAAAAATGAGTACAAAGGTTAGGGGGTTGAAGTATTATCATATTGATTAGGATGAATTGAGAGAAAGATCAATAGATCTATTATGACATGATCACAATTGACAATAATGCTATGAAAAAAGATGACCGAAATCATTATGGATCGAGATAATAAAGAAGTATTTGGATTGGGATAATTTAGTACTTTTGGGTGCGGGTGGTTTATTTTATTTATTTCTGTTCTTTCTCCTTTTATTGGTTATGCTCTCTATTTAAAATAAAATAATAAATTACATTTTATAAAAAATGTAATAAAGAAAGATACGCTATCTTATAATTGAACAAAGGACATAGCCATTGATAGAGTAAATTGGTGAAACAAAATTAATTTAGCCACTGATTTCATTTGATATAGGTTCCCCTGGTGCATCGCGAGTGAGAATGACAGAAAGAAGACAATAAAAAACAAAGAAAACAACAAAAACAAAGGGAAAAACAAAACCTCCTTACTCAAAATATTAGACTACTCCTTACACAAACTCCTCCAATAACTCTACACAATGAGTAGTCAAAGATGAAGAGAGCTTAGCAACACGTACCAAAGTCTAGACTTAACCATATCCACTCCCTCAATGCATCCAATTCCTTTCTCTCCAAACCATTTAGAAATGCATAAATGCACAATGGGACCATTCTCCAGAGACTAGTCATCACCCCCTACGCCCCACGAAAGCCTCCAAGTCGACATCATATTTTTCATCGATCCAGATATGACCCAATGAACTCTAAAGAGAAAAAATGATCTCCCAGAAATTTCTCACAAACTTCTCATCACTTGACATTGTAGCAACAAGTGGTTAGTTGTCTCCTTTTCTTTACACATCCAACATTGACTTGCCAAACGCCAAACCCTCCATGGTCAAGATGGCATGCTTTGTTGAAGTCCGGACAAGAAACGCTACATTATGTGGTTCCTTAGTCCTCCAAATACTCCTTTACGCTAACGAATTAGCGCCACCACTATTGAATAGTCCCTTACCTAAAACACACTACATTAGGGAACTCCACTTCTCCCAGCCACTCACGTAACTCCTCCAACTCCCAATCTCGAACTCCGTCCTAAATTTGGGATTACACACCACTTTCCCCCCGCCCTCATGATGTGGTCCGCCACTACCCCTCCTCGTTCGCTATGCGGAAAAGCCTAGAAAATATTTCTTACATCGACCTTTCCCCACCCCAATTGCCCCTCTAAAATCAGACTATATTGCCACTCCCTATAGTGAAAGTCATTTGGCGAGCAACTCACTCCACCTCCGACTATGTTTTTTTTATAAGCCACGCCCCACACCCGATTCCCTCCCACTGTGACCTCGCCCCCGTCTCACAACAATCTGATAAAAATTAGGGTTTATTTTTAATTTCTAGTATTGAATTGTATTTTTTCTTATATTAGTTGTTTGGCATTTCAAGAGAGTTAGATGGAAGCTTCTAGAAGGTTCTTTCTCCCAAATATGTTGTCATAGATTACAAGGACTATAACTTACTTCCAAATACATTACATGTCAAAATGAAACCTTCTAGAAGCTACTAGCTAAGTATGAGTTATCATTAAAACTTATCTCATGACAACTCGTACTTAGCTAGTAGCTTCTAGAAGCTTTCATTTTGACATGTGATATATTTGGGAGTAAGTTATAGTCCATGTGACATCACCTGGGTTTACACCCTCTCAATCGATAGGAACTTAGGCGATCTCTCTAGAATCTTCTCTCCCCCCTATATAAAAGGCCTTAGTCCCGCATTTGTATTCATTCCTTATTTTGAGAAATACTGGTATATATAGAGAAAGTTGCTTTTCTTCATTATGTTGTTGTTGTGTAGTTGAAAACTAATTCGCTTCCGCTCATTTAATTACACATCAAATTGGTATCAGAGCGCTCCTGATGTGCTCGCCGATGTGGTTGTTGTAGAGCCATGGGTATGGCTCATTGGAACCAGCGAGTCACTCCTCCAGAAATCACCCAAATGCCAAATGCCCCCAGAAAGATATTTTAGTCCATCCCCCACTCATAATTCGCATTTTCACCCCCACTTGTGAAAATTATTTGGAGCCCCTCCCAATTTCTGAAATTTACGTTTCAGCCCCTAAGTTTTGTGTAAATCCCAAATCTGGCCTAAAAGTTATTGAAAAATATTTCCCAATCCCTAAAGTGTTCAAATTCCCAAATCAGCCCAAAATCCCTCCAATTTAATCCCACCCCCACCGAAGCTTACTTTCCTTCCGATTTGTCGCGGGACGGTAGTGGTGATACTGAGCATGGGTTCGATATGGAGGGCTTGTGCCGAATTTGATGAAGTGAGTTATGCCGTCATCTAGGAACTCCAAAATCGCCTCGATTGTTGAAGGCGGGTTCCTCACTATTCAGAGAGCTACAAACTTTCCAATTCTGTGTCAACTCCATCGGGAATTACGAGAAGTGTCACTAACGTCTAAATGGTGTTGTGTCGAGTATCTTGAGATGGAGGCGGCACGTGATAAGTGGGAGCTTGGCGGTCAAGGTGTTTGGCCTGTTATTTTGAGTATATGTCCACCTTTGTGACTTTTTCTCCTGCCGACTGTGACACCCCGCTCAATTAAATACTTGGTGACTAGTCCTTTATTAAATTAAACAAGTTTCCCATTTGATTCATTCTTAGCATCACTATCGAAAATTATATTAATTAATTAAGCCAGTGTCAATTTATTTTTCATTAAACAGATAATGATAATAATTGGAACTAATTTAAAACATTCTCACAATTAATAGAGTCCAAACCATCACAAGGAGTAAATAGATCAAAGTCTTGCTGAATAAACCATCGTCTACAAATCCAAATTCCAAAATAAAAGTTACAGTAAATAACTGAATAAATAAAGTCTAAATAGTGTAACATGCCCAACTGAGATACTGAAATGAAATCCTACATTAGGAATGAAAGATAAATGCGTCTAATCAAGTCATGCAAGCCTCCACAGTGCTGCAGCTAATCGTCATTGGAATGGATCGTCAAATCTGGCATCCTTTTAGCTGGACACATAAAAGGTTTTAAAAATATTTTGAGATGGGTCAGAGCCCAAGTAAAATATTTTGAAACTATATAGCAAGTATGTAAATTACAATTTAAATTAGTTATTTATTACACATGTATTATCCACGTACACTCACTTGAGATTCTCACCTCTCAACTAATGTGGACGCCTAATGTATTCTACCTAATTAGTATCTCTTTCCCGACTAGCTAATGTATTTGTCTATTCTCACTAAGTATCGTTCCCTCGTATTTTCCCATACGACATAATACTACAATCTCAATGATAAATTTATTTCTTCTCGTTTTATTATTGAGTCAATCATTTAAGTATATTACGCTGGTATATATTTATCACACATATAATATATAGACAAATATAGCATCTCCAGAATGCCCCCTCGTGATGGTGACATACTATGCTATCAACTCCATGTACCTCTCGTACTCAAATAAGGACTATTGGTTCGGCATGTCTCCTCGAACTCAAATAAATCATTATCATACTTGAGGCGAACATGGTTCTAAGCTTTGGAATATGCACGTACCTAACGTACCCAAACGACATGCCAATCCTACTAATACACGATACATAGTGGATCGCCCTAAGTTCCATGTTTTGGGGCACTAATCCAGATCTCACTGGAATCGTCAAAGTGGGATCGTCCTCTGTGCGTAAACCTCCTGATAGCAGAGTAGGTATGTTTACTCACATAATTAAATCATATTTATAGGTATTCACACGGCCTATTTATATATTATTCAATAGGTATAAACACAACCCAATTTCATTAACTCGTACGTAAAAATATATCACTCGTATATTCAACATTTTATAAGTTTTCATTAAAATTCCAATTTATATGATTTCGAGTATCACTCACTACTCTAATATTCTAAATTACCTATTATGAAATCCGTAGTTATTCCCATCGTATCCTACTGGTCAGAAACGAAAGTTCATTCGTATTACAACTCAAATTTCACTTATTTCTCAATTATGACTATTTTCTCCATTATCTCCATATTTAACTCGTCTCAATTCATGTAAACCTAATTTCATCTCTAGGCTTACTGACATTTTCATTTTTTCTTCTATAATTTAAAAAGGTTCTTTACGAATTATCAAAGATTTCCGGGCTTAAAAGAAACATTTTCAATTCTGGGCAAAATCGAATCAATTCGCCCAATGGCTGAATCGATTCGAAATGTGTTAGATCTCTTCTTCTTTAGTTGCTGTTACGAATTTCTTCCAACATCGAGTTCCACAAACTTTCATACAACAATCCTAAACTTCCCATTAACACAGCTAAACATCAAATATACAGGTATGGATAATTTCTAACGTAAATCATGTGTAAATCCCATACAATTTCATCATATAATCAGATTTAATCCCTCATAATCATCAATCCTATAGTTTTGTGTTATTCATATAAATTCACCAAAAACCCAGATTTAATTCATAACTCAATTCCCAAAACTTTTGATTTTGTTTTCTCCATGTAATTGGATTTAGTCTACATCAAATCCTATTCCCACTTATAGTTTTACTCATCAAATTATAAGTGTAACATCAATTATCCTTAATACAAAGTTCTTTATTTACATGGGTATGATAACCAATAAAATTTGCAAGATAAATACTTGCCTCTTATGAAAGATGTCTGATTTGATCCTTTTGATGATGTTTCTTTTCTGATCCTTTCTCCACAACTGGTTGTGATGCCAAAATGAGCATGAATCCTCCAAAATCCTCTCCTAGGCTCTAAGAAAACTCTTCCTCTTCTCTCTACTAGCCTTCACTTGGTTTCTAATATTTTTACCCTAGTCTCACATCACCACAACTATATATAATACTTAAAATCTCGAAATTCCCTTGACCCTAATTTATAAAATGACTGAAATGCCCCCTCAAGTTGTCGGTTTGGCCAAACTACACTTGAGTATACTATTTAGACTGATTCGACCCTTCTGGACTCAACTGTAACCTCTAAATCATCATCTGAGTTACTCATTATTTATTTTCTATCTCTACCTCATTTAGTCCACACACGACATTTGGTTGAGATAACATACTGCCACGTCACTATCACTCGTTGTGACCTCAAATATGTATTTACTATTCACTTAGTAGTTTTATTCAATAAATATTAATCATTTCTCTCCGATTAATAATTTAATCAACCCATACTATATAATTTCCATTAAATTACTTCACACACGTGTAATTTAAAATTAACCGAATTAATTCACTTTTAATTCTTTAAAAATACGGTTTGTTACACTTGCGTCATTCCCGTACATGTCGTTGACGCTCTTTTCCAAGTTACGCTTAGTGAGGACAGCCCCGAGGATGTTAAGGTCCCATCGGCGGATGGTATTGACCTCGAGTCTTCCCATGTGATTTCATTTGCATCATGGTTCAAAGTCTTGGCCGAGTCAACTCGGTATCGGCCGAGTTGACTCGGTCTCGGAGCCTACCGAGACGATACCGAGAGGCGAAACAAAATATAACAGGTAACGGGGTATATTGCCGAGATATCGGCGATTCCAAGACATAACGCTGATATCTCGGCTGAGACAAACGAATTAAGAAGGAACCGTCCGCTATGTATGAAGGAGGAAGAAAGGAAACAAAATAGAAGCAGAAGTGAGAGTTTGACTATACCTTCGTGATGAGTGAGAGTAGAACAATCGTGACTCTAAAAGAGTTTTTTTCTTTTACAGGGAAAGCAAAATACTCCTATAGTAATAGTAATAAATGTTAAAGTAGAGATGTGCTTTCAAAAGTAATCCAAACACACAAGCCTACATTAACACGTGTCATGTAATTGCAAAAGGGTTCACTAGCTGTAAACCATGGGTGTCCAGCTGTATTCAGGCAATTCTTATTAGCTGTATGCTACACCCAAGACAAAAGGCAGTAAAAAAAGGGACATATACCAAATAGTCCCTTGAACATTTTTTAATACCCATTTAGTCTAAGCTTTTTTATTTTGCTTCAAAAAGTCCTTTGCCACATATTTTGGAGAAGGAGTGCCGCTGGCGCGGACCTCTAAAAATAAGAGAATATTGAGTGCTTGAGGGACTAAATGGGTTAAACTAAAAATATGTGTCCTTTTTTTAAGAAATATATATTTATAATAGGGACTATTCAATAATTGACCCGTAAAAAAATACTAGAAATAAAAATGCAACTTACATCTAGTGAAAAAATAAAATCATGTCAGACTCGATGTTTAAAAAAGCGTTTGAGGCTTACGCCTAGAGGCGCGCCTCGAGGCGAGGCGGGCAAAAAATGCCTCGAGGCTTAAGCCTCAGGGTTGTATTTGAGGCTTACGCCTCGATGCGCTTCACCACTGCTGAGGCGAGAAAAAAATAAAATAAAATAAACTTTTTCTTCTTCCATCACTGAGTCTGTTTTTTTAAAGGTTAAAGTTCTTCATATTTCTAAAATTGCACTTTAACTTAAAAAAACTGTTGTTTTAATCTACCAACTCTTTTTCTTTTTTTGTTTTAAAACTGCAATTAACTTATACTATTTACTATTGTAACTTGAGAGAAATTTTTAAAAAATAACCAATATGGTAATGAAACTTAAAAAATTGATTTTGTTTAAAATAAATGTACTAAATTAACTTCAATATGACTTTTTTTTAAAAGGTTTATGTTTTTTGGTTTTCAACTTAGATTAATATGTTTATTTAACTAAAATGAATATATTTTAAGAAACTAATATATTTTAAACGTTGCTTTTTTTTAATAAATTTAGGTTAATATGTTTTATTATTTTTTTTTAAATAAAATTGCTGTTTTTTTAATCTTAGCTTGAAAATCAATGTTTTTTTAATAAATTTGCTTGTTAAGTTGCATTGATTAATTTATTGTCATATTATAAAATAACCAATATGTGAATGAAGCTAAATTTTTTTTTTGCCAATATGATTTTGCATGGATTAATTTATTGTCATATTGTAAAATAACCAATATGTTAAAATTGATTTTCTCAAATTACTTTTTTTTAAAAGGTTAATTCGGGGGAACAAAAAAATGTCAAACTATGTGAGAAAGTCCTCAAGGATGTTTTTTTTTGTAGTTTTATTTTATATATCTTTGTTATTTTATTTTTATGGTTTTATTAGTATTTTTTTAATATTATTTTGCTCTTTTTTTTCCCTTTTCGGTGAGGCTTACGCCTTAAACGCCTCGAGGCGTATGCCTCACCTCGCCACAACTAAAACGCCTCGCCTTTCGCCTTTTTAAACATTGGTCAGACTTGAGAAAGAAAAATAAAAATTAATAGGAGAATTTTGCATTCAACCATCTGAAAAGTACGCATTAAATAAAATAAACTTGTACTGTTTTTATTTATTGTACATTTCTTACAAAAGTAGTACTATTCAATAAAAATTGTTAATATTTTCTAACAAATTAGTACTATTTAAAAAAAATAGTAGTATGCAATATAAAAATGCTATTATTTTTCCTAAAAGAATTATTCATATATTTTTGAAAAAAACTAGTACTAATTTTTAACAAACTCATTTTAAATAATGGTATTATGTTTTCAAAGGCATTAACATTAGTTTTTAATAAAATTATTGATAAATTGATACTAATTTTTTAAAAAATTGTTTAAAAAAGGCTATTAATTTATAATGAAAAATGCTACTAATAGTTATCAGTTTTGTACTAAAAAAATGAAACGATTTTGGAAAAAAAAGAGTGTTAATAGTTTTAGAGCACCAAAAAAATTGTTGTAAATCTTTAATAAATTACCCTTGAGGAAATTACTTTTACTCACATCCTTATTAAAAAATCATTATTATATAACTTTCTATTATTTTTTTTATTAAGTTTACGTGTCATTAGATTGTTATTCTATCTTAATATTGATTTATTATGGAATATTGAATCCGACCAATCCGTCGCGCGTCAGTATAATTAATTAGACAATTTTATGCATATGAAATGATGGTTTGTAACTAATCTAATTGGTCCACGTTGTTAATCTTATTTTTGTAAGAATTTCAATATTTTTTTCAGAATCTTTTGAGCTCTATAAATAGCATAACGATGCGTATCGCCCGATACCGTGACCGAGGTGAAAATCGGGTGCCCGATACGGAGACCGAGACCGAGACTTTGAACCATGATTTGCATTTTGAGGAGGATGGTTGTCTCACTCGCACCCGGTTCCGAGATTTGGAGATTTTTGAGATTGGAGACTTTTTTCCCATCTTCATGGAACAAGAGGTTGGGTTCTTTCTCGGGGATTTCTGCGATATTTCTATTGTGGATGGGTGGATGACTCGCACGCATTTTTGCGAGATAGAGTCGTATGATTTGGTTGATTTTTTCCCACTCTTTGGGAATGGAGATACTTCTGACGGGGTTTGCTTCCCTGTTGATAACATGATGCTTTGGGTGACCGAGATTGATTTGGGGTATGTAGACCCCATTTGGGAGGTGTATGAGGAGCGTTCTGGGGTTCTTTTACGTGGCTTAGCATTCAAGAGACTCGTCATGGGGAACATGGATCACATTTGACACCGTTGGCCCTCCTCGTGGCATGTGCTCGTTATTAGGGCCGAGTTCTTGTTCATCGTCCGTGGCTCGATTTTATGCCTATTTTCTCGGGCCTTTTTGCTAGCCAATATGTTGGGCGCTTTAGAGGATGACTCCCCTTTCAAGTGGGGAGCCCTTTCATGGTTGCCTTGTTTTCTTGCCGTTCACCTCATACACTCGGGATATGCTTTTCCAAGTGGAGGAAATTTATGTAAATTAAGATTTTTTTTAATTTTTAGTATTGAATTGTATTTTTTCTTTTATTAGTTGTTTGGTATTTAAAGGGAGTTTAATGGAAGCTCCTAGAAGGTTCCTTTATTGTCATAGATGAGTTGTCATGACAACTCATCTCATGACAACTCATACTTAGATAGTAGCTTCTAGAAGCTTCCATTTTGACATGTGATGTATTTGAGAGTTAGTTATAGCCCATGTGACATCACATGGATTTGCACCCTCTCAACCAATAGAAGCTTAGGAGATCCCTTTTAGAATCTTCTCTCCTCTCCCAATATAAAGGGCCTTAGTCCCTTATTTGTATTCATTCTTTATCTTACTAATATATAGAGAGAGTTCCGTTTCTTCGTTATGTTGTTGTTTAGTTGAAAACTAATTTGCTTCCGTTCATTTAATTACACATCACAATCGCTCACCTCCATAATTGTTGTTCCTTCAAATAGAACGTCCACGATGATTTCCCCAACAAAGTCTTATTAAAATGAACAAAACTCGTCACTCCTGCCCCTGCTCCTCTATCGGGTTACACACCTCCCAACTCGCTGAACAATATTTGAAGTTGGCCTTCCTTTCCACTATAAATCGCTCGTCAACATTTCAAGCTTCCTAAAAATGGATGTCGACAGTGGGAGGATCGACAAAAAATATGTGGGATTGCTCGACTACGTGCTTTTTATCAACGTTAGTCTGCCTCCTTTAGACAAGTAGCACTTCTTCACCTTGCCAGCCTCCTCTTCACCCTCTCTAACACGGGGTCCTAAATCGCATCTCACACTTTCTCACATTAATGTGCCACCCTGGCATCGACACTTTGTTTGCGGGCCTAACACCGACCAATGAGTTTAATCTGTGTCCCCTACCCTTCATGATAATGTCGTTTGCAAACATCAAATGCGAGACCTTTGACCATAAAACCACTAATCACCCATGCCTCCATTGCTCTGGCCAGATGTGTACTCTCAACTCTCAGTGCCTCCATAGCCAAAATAAATAAGAATGGAGGGAGAGGATTCTCCCGACGAAGTCTCTTAGAACTTAAGAAGAAAACTTCGAGGGATCCATTCATCAACACATAGAATCGTATGGAAGAAATGTAACTCTTTACCCACAAACACCACCTCGCCCCAAAATCCATCCTTTCCCACAAGTACAACATGAAACGCTAATTCGCATGATCACACGCCTTCTCAATATCAAGTTCTAGACTCCTCACTTCTCAATCTCGCTTCCACCCCCTCATTTGCTACAAGCACATCCGCCTCCCTCCAATAAACAAGCATTCCGAGTCTTGGATTCGATAGGGTCTTAACACCCTTTGCAATCTGATCGAGAACACCTTAGCTCACAACTTATACACACTCCCCACCAAATTGATTGGTCTCTCTCACATCTATCACCCCATCCTTCTTTGGAACCAAAGTGTTGAAACTCACATTAAGACTCCATCTGTTTCGGACCCCTTATCTCCCCTCATGACCAGTAAGTCATGTAAAACCTCCTCGTATGAGAACGACTCCTACAACATAACCTGCCCCTCAAACCCTAGCCAATCTAAGATGGGTCTCCTTTCCTCCTTTGTATACAACCCGTCATAAAACCTTCTAATATCCCTCCTTGTCTCCTTTTTCGCGTACTCTTCCTCCCCCCCCACCATCTTCCCACTGTGGTTAAACCGGGAGTGCAGATTTGCTACTATGTGAAAATTTTTGGTGTTTTTGTCCCCTTCTCTCAACCACGAACCCGCTACTCGTCTCTAAATTAATCACCTCCTAAAGAAACCACCTTCCCACCTCTCCTTTTCTCTTTTCTTTTTGTCCTCTCTTGATAGCACCCCCAACCCCTCGTCATTCAGCTCCTTGATCTACTGCATCCACGTCTTGCCAAAGCATCTTCCTTGTTTTGAGAAGTAGCAATTATGATTTTGTATGCTTTGATGCCATAGATGTTGCCTTGCATTTACTTTATTAATATGTATTGTGGGTGTAAGGGTTTGAATGACCTAGATCCCCCGGTGGTATGGATAATTTCATCATCTACTCCAATCCTTTGTGTGATTAGTTATGGTCAATCAATTAATAAGATGCTGTTGTGACTAATAGTGGTGTGTACGGTTCCATAATTGACTCGTGTAATTTCTGAGCAGGTGTCCGATGTTTATAAACGGCCAAATTTGGACCTTAGTCCAGCCAAAGCTGCACTTGAGGAAACCTCTCATGCGTCTGACAGTCGAGGTGTCAGGATGCTGGGGCAAATAAAGAATGGCTCTTGCCGTCCTCGAGCAATATTATTTAAAGTTCTTGCGGATACTGTAGGTCTTGAAAGTAGGTTAATGGTGGTAAGCTTTTTCTTTATTTACAGTGGCTTGCTTCTACTTTATTTATTTATATTTTGTTCATCTAGTTACTGAACATAGAAGGCATGTCATTTTCAATTGAGTGAACAGGAATACCTATGACCTGTTTGATGGCTGATCGTCATAGAAAATTCTGAAAGCCATGCATTTTTTCTTTATTCTGTATTCAGGGTTTACCAATTGATGGAACTGCAGAGTGTGTAGACTCGTATAAGCACATGTCAGTAATAGTTGTGTTGAATTCTATAGAACTACTGGTTGATCTTATGAGGTTCCCTGGCCAACTGATACCCCGATCTACCAAGGCGATCTTTATGACCCATATATCTGCAGCTGGAGAGAGTGACTCTGCTGAAAATGACTCCTGCGATTCACCTTTAGAACCAAACAGTCCTCTATATGGGTTTTCAGAGAGAGTTGATCCTGAGAGGTAAGCAAATCATGCGCTTGCCCCTTTTATGTCGCATTTTTAGCTCAGGTTTTAGTAGTTCCTTTACTGATACAGTGGACCTCCAGATTTTCAGAAATTCTTTTCTTGGTTAATTGATTTACAGAAATTACTGATATTCAGGGATATCTTCTTTACTAAGTTTGTTATATTTATGATTACTGTTCCATGTACTGCAGTGCTGAAAAAGATGACAGTCTCCAATACCAGCGGAGATTAGAAGCATCTTTGAATGTGCCAGGCCCTTCATTGAGGAGTATGATGCTGCGATCTTCAACCTCCATTGACAGAAAATTGAGGTGATATTATTTCTCATTTTTCTTTATTTTATTTTTAATTTTTATGAACGTTACTTTTAACCTGAAATGGCATTTCAAATTCCCTTAATACCTCGTAGATATTATTACTTTTCCTTTACTCTTGTTTGGTTTTACACTTTTTGAAGTGCTTATATGAGCTTGCTGTTATTGTATTTCTTTTACTGCCTCAGTTTATCACACAGTGAACCCAATATTGCAACTACATTTTGGCGAAGGAGCCGGAGAAAGGTCATTACTGAAGCCAGGACTGCAAGTTCAAGGTTTTTTTTCGATGCTCATGCAATATGGTGTGCTATCCATATGATATAGACCATATTTTGTTGGAAGTAAATATCTCATTTGAAGTAGTAGTTTAAAAGTTGATAGTTTTGATAATGAAGGTTAATGGACGTGATTGTAGCTATCACATTCCTCTTGATTTGTGTTTGATGAGATATCTTTGTAATATATCTTTTCGGTCTCCATAAGGCTCGGTAATTCTTAAATACAATCCATGTTAGCATACCTGTTAGTACTGATAACTTAGCGTATTGCATTGTCACTATAAGACTGGTGGAATTATGAGCTTAATTACGTCTGGGTGAGCATAGTTTAGTTGTAATGTGACACTTGGTTACTGTTTTCAAGAAATTAATTTGTAATAACGACTCTTTATTAACTATATACTTGAGAGCGTTATGGAAAGGGATTTGCTTTTCAAACAAGTGTCTCTTTATTAGTCGTTGCCCCTGTAACAATGCTAACAGAGTGGCACCACAACCTTTTATTCAGTTATTTATTATGATGCATCGGGATTTGGGTCATATATGCCCAATGTTAACTGGTATGCAGAAAAAAGCACTATATAACAAAAAGAAATTTAATTATAATAATGTCAGCAGGAAAAAATCACTATATAATACTCATAATATAAAATCGAACCTATATCTAATGAAATAGCAGACAAAATGAAGTAAAACCTTCTATATCTCCCTTGCGATGCTGCTATGTGATGCTAAGATAAGGCTGCAATGTCAAGAATCCCTTCCTTGGGTTCGAATCTAAGGCTGCGATGTGATGAGAGAGGGTTTGTTCTTGATCATTCCCTTTTACTCTTCCTTCGATGCCTCCATTTTTTTACCTTTGTTGTTTCACCTTGTTCGTAATTGTTAATTTACTACGGAAAATAAGAATCAACACTGGGGCGCACTCCTTTTGTGCCTTGGGGCAAACGGCACTGAGGTGTATGCCCCGAGGCTTTTTGCCAGTCCCTCACCTCAATGCATGCCTCGTTTTGTCTTTTAAAACATTGCACAGAACTTGAATCGCTTATTGAAAGAAAATCACAGATAAAAAAATAGAATGTAATTGGTTAGGCATGCATTTAAAGCAGATAATGAAATGTCATTTCTTTGTTGCTCAAATAACACAGTGAACACAAATGGCACCCAGTCAATCTTTTGGCCTTTGGGAGTTTGATGGTAAGGAAGTATTTGTTTGAAAGAGATTGTTCGGTGGATCAAGTTCATAGTTCATTAGTGGGTGCTGAGAAGTTTAAATCCTTCCTGTTTTAAAGAATTGAGCTAGATCCTTGAAAAATTGGTTCTCGAAGTTACAAAATATAAAAACTGCAATAAATATTGAGATTTTTTGATGTGAATAAGGGCCTCTTCGTCATTTTTGTCTTTTTTAGTCTTTCTTTTATTTTTAGTATTCATTGTATTTTTTTCTTTTGTTAAGGAAGGTTATTTTTTGACTCTTAGGGGCATAATTGTAATTAGATTCTTAGCTTAGAGGTCAAGCAACCTCCTTCCTATAAATACTCATTTGTAGCCTCATTTGAGGCATTCTTTCATTTTATTCAAGGTTCTAAAAGGCGCGAGGCGTGGTCGAGGCATAGAGGTCAAGCCTTAGGAGCCTAGGCGCGCCTAGGCGAAGCCTAGGTGTAAAAAGACGTTTTTCGTTTTTTTATTATTTTAATTATTCCAAGGCTAGTAATATAATAAAATAGTACATACCTTGAATTTTGAAAACATATCCATATGTTTGGAAGCCATCTTTCTCATATTCATGCTCCATAACCAATATTTGTCAACTAATCCTTTGTTTTAAAAAAAAAAAGTGTGCCTTAAGCCTTTTACCTAGAATAAGGCGTAACAAGGCGTAAGCGATGCGTTTCTCTCGAGCCTCAAGCGTAGGCGGGCCTTTTAGAACAGAGATTTTATGAGATAGTGATTTGAGAGAGTTTAGAGAGATTTATCTTTTCTTGCTCCCATTTGACGTCATTTACGTCAGTTGGTATCAGAGCCTAGTTGGTTTTACCCGATTGCTGTTGTTGTAAAACAAAAACTCGTAAACAACGTCATGTGGTCCAAGATAGATGAACACCTCTGCGGTAACTCCTCACGAACAAATCATGGAGGCTATCAATCGATCGATGGCCCGAGTGGATAACGTTGACGCGAGAATTTCTCCACCAACAACCACCACCGACCGCCCTCACACTGCCCGGTGATATCTCAAAACCCTAACCCTAATTTCCCCAAATCAACCCATTCTACACCCTTCCCATGAAAAACCCTAATTCTGCAAACCCTAACCTCATACACATTCAAGAAAGCACCAGCACCGAGAGTGGCGCCCCACTACCCCAATTCTCTGATCAGACCACCTAAAAAAGCCCTCGGCACATCCATTTTGATCCAAAATAGCACCAACAACCAACGAAACACTAATCCATGCAAAACTGACACCAAAAACTATCCAATCTACATCCGGCGCTACCCCAACACACCGGAAATTAAATTCCGGCCACCGGTTACTCCTTACGAAGTCGGACGGTCTAGATCCGAGGCCAAGCCACCTAGATCCAGCCACCGATAGCCCTGACTGAGTCCTCCGGGTTGATACGCACTCACCGATGGTCCGATACACCCATTGAGGGTCCACATGTTCATCCGATTCAGCAAGAGACTTGTCCGACAATCCCTTCTCTAATTTGTATTCAAATGGCGCTCCCCATGACTGGAATGTACTCTTCGACAATCACCGAGATGATTCGTGACATCTGACACGCAAAGAGTTCAAATCCAACTCATCTCCAAGCAAAGGTAACAATTCTGGTGACAATTGAAACCCACATGCATCTTAACCCAAGTCTTGAACACCAAACCCTAGAATTTCAATCCTCACACATTCCCAATACCCTCACCCTCCAAAATTCGCCCACACCCCCCACATACCCTCCTCCACCACCCAAATATCAACACATCACCATGCACCCTCCCCACACCTTCCTCCACCTCGTATTCTTGTTTCCTCCCACTCGCCATCACGAAATTCCCACAATCATCCCCCCTCAACATTACCACCCCTTACCTCATATCTCCATTTACCCTCGCCATAATCCACAAAAACACCTCGAACCTTCCCATCTTCCCTTTATGCCCCCGCTCCCTCCGTTACCACACACTCTCACCCACCCCATATTGCCTTCCCCACGCTTTCGCCCCCACCTATTCTCCACACATCACTATCACCCGGTCACCAAACACAGTACCTCACCATCATTCTACATGGGACGCTTGCTCCATTCATTCCGCACCCGTTGACTCCCATGAGCGGGTACGGGAATGGATTAGTCTACCCCCACATGATAGATCCCTTCACCCCGACCCCATTCCGCTCTAGAGTTTGGGCCACCTCCTCCTACGGAGTAGCGCACTGATGTCTCCTTTTGATTATCTTGATCCCATACATACCTCTCTCTGAGCGCCATTGTTTCTTGTGTTATCAAAAGGGGCACCAAATGAACCACTGCCCCTACCACCAGCTGTTGGTCCCAGCTCCACCTTCCTCCTCCACCACGAGAGACCATTCCACCTTATACTCCCCCTCCACCCGCCCCTTTACCATCACCACCACCTCCTGACCCTCCTCATCCACCGCCTTAGAGACGACTACAACGAGCATTACTTCCCGAGCCTCCGTCAGGCGAGGATGACCTAGATGAGGATGCCCTGGCCGTACAGGATGGTGACACCATTCCACATTTGGCACTTCAGTTACTCTCGAGTATGCAGGGTGACCTTCTGGTAGATTTCTCGATGTTTGATGGCCACCTATAGTCCGATGCCGTTGTTGATTGGCTTGCCGCCATGGAGAGGATATTTGAGTATAAGCGGCTGAAAGGTCGCCGATGTGTTCTGCTAGCGGCCACTAAATCTCAGGGTTACGCGGGTGTATGGTGGAATGACTTGGAGCAGCGCCGTGTTCTTCAGGGCCAGCCTCTTATACAGACTTGGGCAGAGCTTTGTGCACAGTTGATAACAGATTTTGTTCCCGCCACCCGCGAGCGTGATCACCTTTTGCGAGTCCAGTCTCTTTGGCAGGAGACTACAGTCTTAGACTACACC
This sequence comes from Sambucus nigra, assembly GCA_949130495.1. NCBI lineage: Eukaryota > Viridiplantae > Streptophyta > Magnoliopsida > Dipsacales > Adoxaceae > Sambucus > Sambucus nigra. Next base: position 210,897,821 of record OX422214.1, on the reverse strand, counting down.
GAGTGCTTTCAGCTTCTTTGTACTAATGCCTGTCTCGGTGAGAGTGAGGAACAGCGGATCAGTTGGTATATCCACGACATTCAGAGCTATATCCAGTGTGATCTCGCTTTACGTGACATCACCTCTTTTGGCCAAGGCAGTGGAGTACGCCACTAAAGTTGAGTCCTTCCATCAGTCTGCTCCTCCTCCCCGTGGCCGCTCCACGATAGCTCCTCCCACATCAGCGACTTCTGCTACTCTTGTGACTCCGTTTACTGCAGCTACTTCTACTCCCACGGTTTCTCCTCCTGCACCCACTCATCCTGTAACATTCAAATGTTACAACTGTGGGGTGATTGGCCATAGAGCCTCAGATTGCTCCCTTTCCCGCCGTCGTGCTCCCCTACCCTAGCTTCGGGTGATCCTGAGTATCTTGAGGAGACACCGAAGATTCCACCCCAGCCTACCCTCATTACTATACTCGATGGTGGCACTAAAGGCCTTCACCTCTGAGTTCGAGGACAAACTCTTTCGGGGGAGAGAGTGATGTGTATAAGGACCTCTTCGTCATTTTTAGTCTTTCTTTTATTTTTAGTATTCATTGTATTTTTTTTTTCTTTTGTTTAGTATTCAGAAGAAGGAAGGTTATTTGGCTCTTAGGGATATAATTGTAATTAGATTCTTAGCTTAGAGACCAATCAACCTCCTTCCTATAAATACTCATTTGTAGCCTCATTTGAGGCAGTCTTCCATTTTATGAGATAGTGATTTGAGATAGTTTAGAGAGATTTATCTTTTTTTGCTCCCATTTGGCATCATTTACGTCATTTTTAAGTAGTAACTGGTTTTGCACAAGTTTGATGGATTTAGTATTTCATTAGTAGTCTGGTCATAAAAAGCACAAGCTCTATGGTCATAAAAAGCACAAGCGCTATAGCGGTCTTGCTCCTCATCAACATTATGAAGAATTAGAGATCTCCCCTTCTTTTGATCGAAAGTTTACCTTGTTGATACATGTTCATGGACCTCTAAGACACTAGGGGCTTGTTTGGATGACATTTTGGAGTTTGTTTCTTGTTTTCAAATTTTATTTTCAAGAGAACAAAAATTCTGTTTCGACACTGTTTTCTTTTCTTTTTTCTTAATTAGGAAATGATTTAAAAATTATACCTTGTTTCAGAACAGTCTATCCCATCTATCTTTAGGATGCTATGGTTAGAATGGTTTCTAGGCTTACAAAGAACAACTAATTCGACTAGTCTCTCTCTTTCCTCTCTCTCGTACCTGCTGATATATATTGACCCATCTCTAAGTTCTCCTAAATTATGATCTCATCCCTATTATAGTTATACTGGCTCCTTACTTTTAAAATTAAAATTTGCACTTTAATTTATCTAAATTGATAAGCCTATGGTATTAGACAACTTGCACAAAAGATTTTTATTTGTCATGTAATATAATTATACACATAAAATTAGAGGTCTAACTGTCTGTTGCTGTAACTGATTCTGAAATTATTATATTAGTGGGTACTCTTAAATTTTTTATTTTTGCCGACTGTGTTGGTTTTCGCAGTCCAGAGCATCCTTCAGTTCGGGCACGTGGTCGATCCATGCTTAGTGGTGATCGAAAATCAATTAGAGATTTTTCCGATGACATTGCTACATCAAGGTGGTTACTTTTTTTTGGTAATTAGTAATCTATATATGGCACATATGTTATAGTTTTTGAATTTTTTTCATTATCTTTGTTGGTTATGTTATCATTGATACATGATGCATGAACATTTTATCAGCTAAAAAATTTATGACCTTATAACTAACATGAATAGATAACCAAAGGTATTTTTATTGTGTTTTAAAGAGTTATGGATACGTCATACTAAAGATGTTAGTATTATAGGTATCTTGAGTATTGATGATAGTGTTCAATAAAGTTATTTCTTTTATTGATATGCGCTTGAATATTGAAGATAATGTTCAGTAAAGTTCACTGTTCTAAAAAACCCGCCTAGGCTCCGCCTAGGCACGCCTAGGCTTGAGGCTTGGGAGAAACGCCCCGCCTTAAGATTTTGACGCCCTATGCTTGGTAAAACCCTTAAGGCGTACTTTTTCTCTAAAAACAACAATGATTTAGTGAAAAGATATCGCCTTTTAAAGATCTTTTTGCAAATCGGACCATTATCTCATCCAAAATAATCAAATAGTATTTTTATTTGCAAATAGTCAGACATATTTTTATGATATGTACAATTTTAGTATTTTAATAGCCTTGTTATGGTTAAAAAATATTAAAATATATTAAAAAGACCTAAACGCCTTTTCACGCCTTTTTACGCCAAGGCCCGCCTAGGCTTCTAAGGCTTAAGGCTTGGCCTCCACGCCTCGATCACGCCCCGCGTTTTTTAGAACCTTGGTAAAGTTATTTCTTCTATTGATATGCGCTAATGTTGTTCTCTTACCTATACATCAGTTATAATCACAAGTATGGTTGAAGGTTGAATGTCAGGTTGCTTGTTAGTATTGCGCTGAAAGGCGATTCAAAAGCTATGGGCTAGCAAACGCTTCATTGGTGTTGCTGCAAGCACTAGCTGCTCAAGAGTTTGTGGGCGTAGTTAATATGACTAAGTGGATTATGAGAGGCCATAAGAGGGAGAGGGGGGGGGGGGGGGGGGCGTGGAGAGCTTGATTAGAATAATAGAATATCCTTCTATTGTGTTATTTCATCATATTACCATGAATATAGTGAGAATGAGTTTAAAGAACCTTGATTTCTTTTGTACGCATATTCTGTCGTGTTTACGTCAAATCGGTATTGAAGCGTCGGTCTTAATGTGGTCGACTTAGTCTTTGTATGGCAAGGCTCGGAGGAACCACCATCTGACAACGCCTCTAAACCATGCACTGATTGCCCATGGTTCCTTCGCGGATTCAATTACCACCGGTGTTGTTCAGCCCCAACGACACAAAAGCACCCCTTGCTATCCTATAACAATCCTCCCTTGCTCGGCCCAAACCCCTTACACCCCCCACACTCATATAATTGCCAGATTTGCTACCAACCTGCCCTTGCTGGTGTCGGGTGACCTTTGCCGATGTCGTTGAAGCTTCCCCTTGTCGGGTTGTCCCTTATGTCGCAGCACAAATTCAAACAAAATCGCTACCTTTCGACCAACGACCATGCTGGTTTACTCCATCCACTTCATCGATGAATGCCAACCCTTGCCATCTTCACTAGAGGTCCGACGAGCCTTTTAACTTCAAGTAACCCCCATCTTGTCCCAATCGCCCAACCCCCCTCATTTTTGCTCAAAAACCCAAACTCAGGGTGCGCACCACTTTTATGGGTGTCAGGGAGTTGGGGTGAAGGAAATTGGGTGCATATGGAAGGGGTTTTCCTCGCAAAGTAGCCATGGGAGTGCACCTTCAAGCTGAGAAAGTGTGGAAAGCGGTCTTTAGGAAATGTGGGATTGAAGACCTGTTGACACTTGACGTTGTCGCCGACGAGTCTCCTTGGCTATTGCATAGGTGAGGCATTCGCAAACCCTAATAAGGCCCTACTACCCAATCTATTGGGTTGGCTAGTGGGTTGGGTTGTAGGGCTACCGGGTGATGGGTATTAACATTATATAAAAATACTTTGCTGCCAAAAAGCTATGATTGATTATGTTTTAGAAAGTAAACAGACTAGATCCAAATAGATTTAGGAGAAAAAATTGATGAAGAAGATGCTGTTGCTGATTTTCCACCTCCAACTTCTTCCTTATATGTGAAATAAGCCTTAAATCGTTTAGCATATAATCCACCCAAAACAAGCTCTGTGTGTGGGCACTTCTGAAGATGAAATCTTGGTGAAATATGAGAGAAATCACTTTTTCTCTCCTCACCTCCTCATAAAAACGTGAATAATATTTTTCCTCTGCCTCTTTGATTCTTGTGAATGTCTCGTGTAACTTGAACCCCTTCCCGTGATCCATATATATAGGTACATGAAGTGGACTTTGGCCAAACAGGTTTCTAGGGAGTTTTGGACTTGCTACTTGGTAAATGGACTATATTAGGGATCCAAGGCTAATAATTAAATTGGCTTCCAAGCAAAAATATGAAAATCCCATATCACACTTCGCGATATATTTTCTTCTTTGTTTAATTATAATTAATTCCACTAAATAATTACAATTGCATTCCAATTTAATTACCTCAAAACTACTCGAATAAAGAGGCCTTGTTTGCAAAGTTGGATAGCACATAATATGATTCTCGGCGTAAAGTATCCAATACTCGCTTGGTGAAATTCAATTCACCGCTAATCGATTTTCACCAGCATCATACTTATTCATTGATCTCAAAACTTATTTGATACCCTACCGGATTATAAAATCCATCGGCCGGGTTTACCGGTAGAATTAAAACTTATAAGTTTATAAAAGGTGTATCACAATCTAGGATATCTCCTTGACACGGATTCCTCTGGAACATCATCTCACACACTCACAGAATGATTGCCAAACTTGCTGAGATTTAGACCCAATAAATTGAATCGCACCTATAATAATCACAATGGTAATCATGTGAATATTTTAATCCTTATAATCCTCGTAATTAAGAATCTGTTCCCCCTTTACAAACTTTGTAAGATTGTGCAAGTCTAATCTAGTTTGTACCTAGACTTGAATCTCACCTATGGTTCACATTACTGACGTCCTATTTGAACTACCAACAAGTTGCTGAACCATTTAACATGTTCTTGTTGTTAAGATAAATTACGTACGCGAAACTTTGCCAATAGGATGTCAACTTTCTATCTAGGCTGTGAACTGTTTAGTTGAATTAAAGCCGAAATTTAGATCTTCTGTGATCATGCTGAACCCAACTCAGTAGGATTACTACCAAGTCCAATTGACCGACATTTATACAATATGTTCATAATAAATATAAGGCATTTTCGCAAACATGATTCTTATTTCAAACATGATTCTTATTTCAAAATGAACTCGACACACTCTTATTGAAAACTAAACGCCATAAACATGGTTTTAAGAATAGAACCACAACAATCTCCCACTTTCGCTTCCATCCTATACCTTCACATCAGATTTAGCTAGTCTTGATGGTAACACTAGGGATAGAGGTAGGCTTAAGTTCACTGGTTGTTATTTGATATAAGCTTGATCACAAATTTATATATACCAAATAAAAAAAATCAAAAATTTTCGATCCCTCGATTCAGGTGATACCTAGCCCAATGTGCTTTGCGCCTTTTTATGGGTTCTAGGTTTTCTTTAAATTGCAATTGTTCCACTATTAACACAATACAGTGTAATGTCCGACCACACTAAAGGAACCTCACCTAAGTCACTTAAGTAGTTCCTGGGCCATATAGGCTCTTTAGTTACCTTCGAAGTGACAATAACTTCCGAATCTATGGTGGAGTCACATTCCAACTTACAGCTTTACGACCTAGAGTAAACTTATAACTTGAGGTAAAAATCTTGGAATCCTTATCAGAGTGAGAATCGAGTGTCACTAATTTATAAAGTGATTCCATGTCTGAAAAGAACAAAACCTTTATTGGAATCCTGCATGCGAAATTTGTAACACAATATCGATACAAGTGGCTTGGAATAAGCCCAGCATCTTATTTATCTGATCTAGCAAAACCTTGATCCTAAGGATGTGATTGGCTTGTCCTAAGTTCTTCATATCGAGTTATATGGACAATCACACTCTTATGAAAGACAATATACCCGTTTCGTTCTCAATTAGGAGAATATCATCCACATATTGTACTATGATTATCACAGCGTTTCCATAATGCTTCTTATACACAAAAGTACTTATTCAGGCCTTTATCAAAATCAAAAGATTGATTGCTTCATCAAATCGAATGTTCCAAGACCTTGATGCGTGCTTGAGTCCATAAATGGACCTGATAAGCTAACACATTTTGCTTTCCTAACTTCTTACTATGAATCCCTTGGGATGCACCATGTAGATGCATTCGTCAATGAACGCAATCTTAACGTCAAAAGAATCCCGTAGACTTTAACATGGCTATAGACGATAAGGTTTGCTCATAATCAATCCTTCTCTTTATGAGTAAGCCCTTTTGCAATAAGCCTTGCCTTGAAGATTTCCATCTTCCCATCTATCCATCTTTGTAACTTCTTATAAATCCGCTCACACCCGATGGGTTTTATCCCGTCAAAAAGCTCCCAAACCTGATTCGAATCCATAGCAGTATCAATAATCTTAAGTCAAAGCTAAAAGTCCTTATCTTGGAATGCCTCATTGTAGTTCCTGGAACCTTATTCGTGTTCGGAAATGTTCACCCATAACACTAACTTGTTAGGATACCTCTTGACCTTTCCGCTACGATGTGGCTCCATTTGTGATCCAATATAAATGACACGTGTATCGTGATCATCAGTAATACTCTCATTACCGCTAGGCAGTGTATTGTTGATATGAGGGTGCATTTCTTCTTGTACGCGTGGTCTCGCAACAGTGGTACAATGATGTTCCCTATTCTCTTGTAAGACTAGTTTCATCTTGGGCATTTGGTTTATTATATAACCCTCTTTCAAGAAACGGACATTGATACCATTAATGACCATCTTGTGCTTATGAATGTGAAATAAATGACCTTTAGAACCTTCGAGATAACCAACAAAGAGATACTTCTGTCATTGATTCCAACTTCATTGGCTCCTTCCGCAACACGTGTCGCGCACCCTATATCCGACCATGTCCTAGAGTGAGCTTGCGCCATTCCACGGTTCCATGAGAGTTGAACTAACCGATTGAGATGGAACTAAATTAAAATGTATATGTTGCCGTCTCTTTATGAAAAATCCCAACAAGAATGTCGCAGCCTTGAATAACTAACCATGTACCTTATCATATCTAAAAGAGTCTTTATTCCTTCTTTTCGCTACACCATTCCGCTGTGGAACACCCAGCAGGCAATTGGATATAATCCTCACTTCTGATAAATGATTCCTAAACTCTCCCAAGAGGTATACACTCCCACGATTAGATCTTAGGGTTTCGATTAGTTTACCGCACCAACATACTGAGCTAATCGAAGGCTCCAGATTTGTGTTGCATAAGGTAAACATATCCAAACCTTAAGTAATCATCAATGAAATTAATGAAGTACTCATAGCTACCTCTTGACTGAATAATCATAAGACCACATATTGAAATGAATCAATTCCAATACATTTTTTTATTCTTTAGCTTTTGGCCGTGTCCCGCAGTCATTTTACCTTCTAAAGAAGATTCATAGAATAGAATTGCCTCCACTTCCAATGAACTCAATTTTCCATTTTAATACCAACCTTTGAATTGTTTTTAGATTAAAATGACCTAAGCGTAAGTGCCAAAATTATTTTTGGTTCAACTAAGAAGGAAACTCTCTTTAATAATAGTCCATCATAATTATTCATTTAAATATTTAGCAGTATTGGTGAGATAGTGCTTATAATGTACAACAGATTAAAGATTTGCAAAATTTGATAAAAATGATTATATTAAGATAGTCGAATATTTGTTCAAAACCATCTTAGAAACCAAAAACTTCTGTTCTAAAAAATAAGTACAATAGTTTTTCAACATTATTTTTTTGTCTCCACCAAATCTAAAATAGATACCCTATTACTAATACTGTTGCCTTATTCTTATTCTTTATTATTCAAAACATATCTCGTTTAAGTGGTTGTCCGATTTCCTACATACTTTGCAAAGAGTTGCAGACTTGATTTATGTCTCAAGAGACTTTAACCCATTAATCCACACGATTAATATGCGAGAAAACATGTTCCTTTATTCTTTCTTTACGTTAATCCAGTTTCTTATGAAATTTGTCAATCTCACTTTTAAACCTCCATGTCTATAGCCTTTTCTAAAATAGCATTTTGACACACGCATCTAGTGTATGAAAAGACTTATTTTGACTTATATGTGAACCGGAGATTATAACTGCCATAGGTTATTAAAACGCCCAATTACGGTCTTTGTTGCTTTATTTCCTTTAGCATTTAACCAATACATTACCGTGTTAACTCATTATGTTCTTTACTCCGTTACACATTGGGTTTATCAATTATCTTAATTGCTCGATTACTTTTAATTTCATTATATGCTAATAAAACCCGAATTATCATATCCGTATACAGTTCTTAACCATTTTCCTTTCTGGGAATTTACCAATTCCACGTCTTTCTATTTATTTCTTTTTACATCCTGGAGTTAATCGTATCCCATTTATGTTTACGGGCTTTCACTATCTGCTATTAATGCCGCGGCCGTTGCTTCTATTGCTAGCGGTTTTGGGTCTAAGCCGAAGTCGTACCGTAGGGCCCCGGACCCTCAAATTTTTCCGGTATTCCTTTGTGAAAACTCTTTCACTTTACATTAATCCCGTTTATTTGTGGTCCAACCGCTATTTTATCAAAAACACCCGTCTTACCTCCGTCCTTTACATGCGTAAACGCACCTTTTAGTTCCTTAATTGTACTTTAAACTTTTTACCCGCCCCGAAAGCCAAAACCCAAGCAAATACCACCTTGTCACCTTTGTTACACAATTGAACACCTTTTACAGTTTAGTCCTTATTTCTTAATTCCAATGTTTAGCCAACATTTTACTTACCAAATAATGGTTATTCTTCCATTTTAAGTTCAAGGACCATTTTTATCGTATTCGTGTTCATTCCAGAGCCTGAAGTTTTTATTTTATCCAAATATCATGTTCGGGGTAAAAGTCACAAGTTCGTCCATTTTTAGGGTTCATTTTCGTAAACTATCGATTTTCAAATATTACACACACTTTATCAACTTAACATCAAATATTTAAAGGTTTACCATTTGAACCCACATTTAACATATTTCCACTTATACCCCTTAGGAATGTTTAACAACATTTTCACATTATTTTATCCAAATAGTATTATGAAAATATTAACTTAATATTTTCATGTATATCAACATTTAAACATCTTCACAATAAACCTAAGGTGACAGTACGTGACTTCTCTCGACTTTTTACACATAAAATATCAACCCTTTTAACTTATTATTTCTCTTCATGAAATATCACATTTCCACATAAAATAATAGCAATTTTACTTTTATCACTTTCATAAAAACATCATTTCTAATATTCTGAAATTTTTGAGAAAATTATTCAGATACTTTAGCCCCATATTTTCAATTATCCCATGATAATATTAATATTAACACAATGGTAGCATGTTTATGAAATATTCCTATATAAATACATACATAAATATATACTAACATGCATAAAATAATTTTAGAATATTAAACACATAAACCCCCAACCTCACATAAGCCCAAAAATGGTGGAAAAAAAGTTGAGAAGAAGGCAACCCTCCACCTCCAAAGGTGGTCTTAAAGGGGTTACCAAGCTCCCACAAAAGTCCATGAAAGCTTCCTAAGATTTCCCCTTCAAACTTAATTAAAATACTCCTCAAACTCCATTAAAATGCTTAGGTTTCATCATCAAAAAATGCCCCACAATAAATATTACACTCAAGGGTTGTGTGGTGTTTGAGTCTGAGATTAATGACTTAATCCTCCAAAAATGGTGAGATTAGGGCAAAATTGTATATTTTTTATTTGACAGCAAGGTTTTGATGTAGGGAGATGGAGTGTTTGTCTCTCAAAATGAAAGTGGTTTTGGGTTTTAAATTAAGGCTGTCCGGATATGAGGAGAAGAGGATAAGGTGTGGGGATTTTCCTCCAATCATAGGGTGACGACAAACCCTTATAACCAATGCACGATCGACAACAAAGGGATTCTGGCGCTGGTGGCTGGCCGCCATAGTGGCTGCTGCTTCTCGCTATAGCGGCTCCAACCTCTAGAGCAGTGCAGGTGGTGGGTGTTTAGCAGGCAAGGGCGCTGGGCAGCTGTTCTCTCTCTCTCTCTCTCTCCCTCCCTGCGCCTGCGTGTTTTTTTATTAATTTTTTGTTTCTTGTTTAATCTTTATAGCTTTCTTTCACATGTTTTTCACATCCGGATATTTCCTAATAAACCACCTATTTTAATTATTTCAAATCCTCATAAATATTCATGATAATTATTCTCAACCATATAAGTACTTCTCTTTTCAACTTTAACCCAAAGCCTTTCCTTATTTATACTTCTGCTCGAAAAACCTTTCACACTTCTTTATTATATTTCATTTTCTTCATGCCATCACCTTCCTTGATGCCCAAGAACTGTAAAAACTTCACAACCCTAACGGAACTTGGACTTTCAAACGTAACACCCATTACCGATAAAACACTTCCTAATTAAATCCGAATTAAATCTCGCCATACCAATTATGCAATTTATACCAAATCCTTACCATGCAAACCTCATACAATCCATGCGAACCCATGTAACTGTTATTTACGTGCAATTCATGCATGTACATTATTTATGTAAAACTTTTCGTGAGTAGCCTATGAACAGTGCATAATTATTGCGTTAATCACTTAATTAAAATTCAGGGTATTACAGCACACTATAATACGATGAACATATGTTATGCCTTTAAATGAATGGATCAATTTTCACAATCAGCCTTCCTGCTCCATCTGAGGCTGAATGCCTTGAATTAATTGAGCAGTAGTTTCACAAAACCCATTTCCCTAACCAAAAAAGCCTTTGAAAGCAAGGGGACTGCGAGGCTTCACCTCCAGACTCATAAACGCAACCCGACACCAAATCTTTGTTACATGAGGCTGGATGCAGTAGAAGATTGGCGTGGAAAGTAATGTTAACCATTCATAACCATGCTAATGATCACGGCCGCTCCCGAGATTTTAGGGTCCCGAGGCAAATTCTTGAATTGGGGGCCCAATATTTAACAAGGGAGCTTTTTTATTAATTTATAAATTGTTGGGTTTTTTAACCAAAAGGATGCCGACTTATTTTTCGGGAGTTGCGACAAGTTTAAATGCTTATCCGTGCAGTTTTCTACAAATTGTTTTTGAGACGATTGGAAAATGACGTTACAAATATATATATACACATAAAAATTTTTGGGGCCCTAAGATGCATCGAAAATCAGGGTCCCGAGGCGGCCGCCTTCCTGGCCTCCCCTCAAAACTGGCCCTGCTAATGATCAATCAAAAAGCTCACTCTCTGCCAACACCAAATCACAAAGGAAAAGGTTATCAATTGAATTTTTTCCTCAATTTTTCCCTCATAAACTTCCAAAGGTGCAAGTTAGCCGAACTCTCTCTGAAACCCATTCATCAAGCTGCACCCCATATTTACTAGCGATAATAGCCCTCCAAAACCACATTATTAATACCAAACCTCAACAATAACTTTCTAAGAGAGTTGATTACATCTTAAATTACCCAAACCTATAACTTGGGTTGGGGACCGACTCTCTTCTACTTGAGGTGATGTTTAAACTCTTCCTGTATAGTCCATTTGTTACTTGGTAAGCCCTTTTTCTCACTGAACAAGGAATGGGGAAAACAGAGATATATAGTATTAATCCATACTTTGAAAGATACTGCCTCTTCTATCCTGCTAATTTAGTCTCAAACCTGCCTATCACCTTATCTCATATCACCTTCAACCTACATGGTGACCCAAGGGAAAGCCCGAAATGCATTACAGAAAAGTGAGGATGAGACGGTGGTGGAACATCAGAATCTCTCTCTCTCATCAGAAGTTAAGTGGAATTTTTTAAATATTTGTGAGATAATTACATAAGAAGCATGGGGGAACAGCAATCCCCTCTGAGCTTAACAGCCATAGTAGAGATACAATAACTGCTATATCAAGAAAGGCTATAATGCCCTACTCAAAGACATGGTAGAAAGTGGAACATTGTTCGAAGAAGACCACAATGAAACTCTTAATCTGATTATTTTCTGTAGAATTTCCTCATGCTTCATGTATCCAAGTATACTTCCATTTTTATTCTTTGGTCAAACCAGCCAAAAATGTGATAGAACACTGTAGCTTAAGAGAGATCTCTTCCATATTGCACAATTCCCATTAGAGCATTTCTGAAGCAGGCCCCAGAAGAGCCCCCACTATATAAAATTTTACAAAAAAATCGTCCACAAAATGTACATAATTTCCTGAATTGATTAGATGATCAATGTCTTCAACTGCCTCTATAGCAGAAGGCACACTTCCCATTAGAGCATTTCTGAAGCCACCTAATCGAGGGGTGGTTTGATGAGCCGTTTGTTTAAATATAGTTTGTTTTTATCAAAAAAAGAAGTTTAGTGTGGCTAGAAGGCTGTGGAGATTTGTATTTGATCTCTCTAGGGTCTATTGGATGATGTCTCAAGACTTGTCAGATTTCTTCATTGGCTGGTAACAATTGGTCTCTAGAGGCTCACGGATGTGTACACATTCCAGGTTTTCTTATTTGGTGCATCTGGTCTGAAATAAACACGAGCTCTTTTCAGAGCTTTGAATTGGAACGGACATATTAGAGAGGAATTTCTTATCCTTAGTTTTTTTGTCCCCCTCCATTATTAGGTGAGGGTGCTTGGTTTTAGTGACTTGATATTTCCATCTTTATCTATTTTGAGTTCTTATTGATTGGGTTTCTCCCAGGAGCTTTTTTTGTAGGTCCCTTTTCTTCCCCCAATCATGGAGTTAACTGGCTTTCTATATCTCCACCTGACCCTATTATCTTTTTATCCTTATCTGCTGTGAATATTTGAGGCCAATTGTTTGAATTGGTGTGCCAGATGTACATTTTGTGTATGGCACTGATGTGAATTTATTTCCATAACTGCAAGACTATTTGTCTGTGTGTTTCATTTCTTTAAAACAGGTGGTGTTGTGAGTTCTTTGTTTCTAAGATGCTGGTATGGTCGTGTATTTCAGTAATTAGCTAGTATTATGTTTTTCTTTTGGTTATTAGTAACATCTTAGTTTCTTTCTCTTTTGTTCTCTTTTATGATGCTACTTAGCTACTATACTTCAGGCCCAGTATTTCATACTACTTCTGTCCCAAATTAACAGTTGCGACCTGAAAACGACGATTTTTAAGGATATATGCAATTAATGCCCACGATCAAGACTTGTTCATTAATTTGTAATTTGGTTCGTTGATTACGCCCAAAAAAGGAAAGCGACTATTAATTTGGGATGACCCAAAAAGGAAAGGATGACTATTAATTTGGGACGGAGGGATTGTTATAAATGAAATTGATAATATGCTGAATACTGATTGTGTTCTTAAGTATGCCTACAGATCAGGGAGTATTATAAATGAAGTTGATAATGTGCTGAATACTGATTGTGTTCTTAAATATACCTACAGGTCAGAAGGAGCATCAACATCAGAAACCCGTAGAATTAGAAGGAGAAGCATTAGCATTACTCCAGAGATTGGTGATGACATCGTGAGGTTGATATTATCTTCATTATTATTACTGTTTTTATATTATCATTCTTTTTCTTCATTATGAATTAATGGACCTTGTTTACATAAGATGCTTCACGGTCAACACATACCAGTTTATATATTTTGATAAATATCTTTCTGTCTGTATATTAGTTGTTTTAACTTAGTAGCATGTATATTCTGGTGGCATTGATGTTGTTAGTAAAATAGGTTTTCATTTTTTTTTGCCAATCTCTGACATTCTCTCCCTGAAATCTTATCATTTTTTGTGGATTCGGAAATATTTAGTTTATTAAGTAATACAACTCTAGGTTTGCTTAAAATAGGGGAAGCAATCCATATTTCAAGTAAAAGTATTGTATTTGATTAATGAAAGTACCGTAACTATATGCTTGACTCTTAAATTTTCCCAATTGGAACCCTAATCTATCAGATGCCCCCACGTTCTTCTCTTCAGATGTACTTATCAAATTGGAGTAACCTTGCACACCTTTCTTACCGCTGCTACCCAAATCGTAATCATGGCATGCCACTAGCTGATCCTGGAACATGAACAATGATATAATTAGGCTCTTCAACTCTCGCAACTTGACAATGAACTAACATAACATTCATTCTCTCCCACTCATTTGCTATTATAGAACTAGTATACAAGGGTTTCCACTTTGCTTCCTATTTTTATGGTGGAAATGGCCTCTCATGCTGCTTTGCATTTTGAATTCCTACCTTGTGGGGGATTTTGTGCACTGAAGAAGTTGATGCTAAAATATAGAACCCCTTACAATCTCAATATAAGTATATTTAATAACTTTAGGTGAAAGTTGCATATTCACCTACTTCCTCCTCCTCCTTTCATCCTCCATGTCTCCCACATGCTGACAGCATAAAACATGTTTAACCCGACTCCACCTCCCTATTCTATAAGGCTGTATAAAATCTAGGGACCTACAACTTGCACTGAAGAAGTTGGTGTTAAAATATAGAACCCCCCCTTACAATCTCAATATAAGTATATTTAATAACTTGAGGTGAAAGTTGCATATTCACCAACTTTCACCTCCTTTCATCCTCCATGTCTCCCACATGCTGATAGCATGCAATTTTTATAGCCCAACTCCACCTCCCTACAACTTGTACTCTTGGGACCTACAACTTGTACCGAGCAATTTCCGTTTATGGACCTCCCAAAACTCTGTTCAATATCTCGTATATTTGAATATCTTGTTGAAGTTTGAGATAGGTTTCTATTCATAACCTCTTTAGTTTTCATTAAATTGGGTGTAACTAGGTTGGAAATTGTACTTTTGTGTGAATTAACCACTTATCTGTTTGGGCAATTTTCTTTGTGAGCCTGAAGCTTTTGCAATGTTGTCAAATATAAATAAATTATTTAGAGTTAAGACATTGCAATAAAATGGATAACTGATTTTTATGTAGTTTGTAGAATCAGAAAAGGTGGAATACTGAATCTTTATTGCAATAACAAAGAGAACCTTCTGCCATTTTCTGATTTTAAAACTTTTCATGTCTGTTATTATGAAACGGATGCTTCATTTTTAGTTCAAAATGTGAAAGGAGTGATAGGGTCATATTTGTACTTCAGACCAACGGGGAGATTTGGATTAAGTTGTTTAAAACTAAGAAGCCCAGTGAGCTGTATACCTGCATTGTGTATTCCAGTCTTTATATATATATATATATATATATAGAGAGAGAGAGAGAGAGAGAGAGAGAGAGAGAGAGAGAGAGAGGATATCATGAGGACCTCTGTTTGCATACCGCTGGCGCGAACCAATTTTGATAAAATAGTAAAAAAAATATTTTTGAGCTAATTTTTTTTATATAGTTTTTAAACATTTCAGTAGGGCCATATATACAAAATTAGGTCAAAATGAATTTTTTTACTATTTTAAAAAAACCGGTCAAATTTTGTCAGTTTTCAAACTTTGTCAGTTTTTAACAACTTAAAAACTGACAAAGTTTGACTGATTTTTTTAAAATAGCAAAAAAAATCATTTTGAGCTGATTATATTTTTATGATCCTGTTGAAATGTTTAAAAATCATAAAAAAAAAATCAGCCCAAAAATATTTTTTTTACTATTTTAAAAAAATGGTCCTCATTCGGGGTCCTCAAACTAGGACCTCACTTGATCCTTTCCATATATATATATATATATATATATATATATATATATATATAATTTTTTTTTTAAAGATTTTAATCACTCCAGGTATCTAGACCTCTTAGAGCACCTGATTAATCTCCAAGGGTGTCGTTTCTGCACTCACCAGGACTCACCAGGACACACTATGAGAGGTGTTTCATGAAGGTTTGAGCTCTTGACCTCTGGGTTGCGACATAAGAGCCCATGCCGCTTGGCTACTCCCTTGATGTTGTTTATTAGTAAGAAGATAATCAGCTCAGACTAAACACTGGTCATCTAAATATCATATACGAGTTTGATGTGATTTGTAAACCCTAGAATATTGATGTAAACACAAATGAGCTCAACACAACATAAAATATTTAATAGATCCCAAATATCTTTCATATTGTAAAATGTCAGAATGCGGAGACCAACCCTTGGTAGGTTCTACTAATCATACGTTAATGATGTGAAGTTATACAATGTAGTTTAATTAAGGGTAAATTTGAAGAACTTGAACTATCACAATAGTTGCAAATGCCTCCATTAACTATTAGTTTTGCAAAAGAACTCCTTGATTCGTTTTCATCTTTGAAGATTCAGCCCCATGTAGCTAAAAGAGTTTTTAGTGACACTTTTTAGCAACATGTAAGGGGTTTTCGAATTTTTTCATAGTTTATGGGGTTATTTGCAACACCTAAGGGGTATTTTACTATTGAATTTTACCCTTTAATAAACTTGAAAAGATACTAGTACTACCATTAAACTAAATAGTCGTGCTATTACATCAACAAATTGTGAAGTGCCACTAATTATAGCACATTTTTTAGGGTGTTTTTATTTCAACCCACATTTTTTTATCTTTACACCCCATCATAAAATTTAAAAACATATTAATATATAAACTTAAACAAGTGTAATTTCCAATCAATCAACCCCACTAATACCGCTTCCGACGAATTTCAGCTTGATGCTAACAGAGTTCGCAATGTTGGGGCAACCCTTTATGCTCCATCCTTTCCTCTGATGGTTACCTTCTTCTATCTCCTATGATTAGAAGACCCTTGTATTTTCTTAATATATGAGCCATGAATAAAATAAGAATTTTCCCACTTAGTGAGGGTCTGACTTGAGGAATAGAGATATATGGGGAAGAGCTCAACACAACCTGTTTGATGGAGGATTCAAATGACCCTTTTGATTTGAATTAAAAAAATCATTTGGTTGGATTAATAAACCAGAGACACAGAAAACCAGTTAAATTGATAAAGAAAGGGATAAAGAAATATTGAAGGCATAAATTCAATTCATCTTAGACTCTTGAACAAATCCAAAATCAAAGCAAATAATTTTATAAAATGTAACCGAACCGGTTTTGGTTTGAAGTTACTACATGGATGAGTTTGTGAAGAAGGTTGGGGATGGTTTGGTGGGTGAAGAATGTTGGGAACGGTTATTGTGTGGATATGGTTGGGGATGGATCTCTGTGAAATGGGCGAGTATTCTGTGAAGGTTGGGAATGGATTTTGTTGAAATGGAGGAATGTTTGAAATGAGTTTTAGAATGTGTAAATCCAAATTTTGGCTTTTCTTTCTCCACACACCGTGAGATGGGGTGTGTTAATTGTATTTCTGCCCATATCCGCGGGTTTAATAAAAACGGTGGCTATATAAAAAAATTGGGGTTTATATAAAAACACCCTTTTTTAAAAATCCTTTTTAAGTTTTTTTTCTTTTTTAATTAGGAACGATATAGAGATTATAAATTTAAGCAGAATAATAACTGACAAGGATAATATCCAAGTGTGTGTGTGTGCGTATATATATATATATATATATATATTCCTTTGAGAATCAAATTATTAACTATAAATTTTCATTTCAACGATAATCCAGAACAATGCATAAAACTGAACCATAGATTAGTACATGGTAAAAGTGGTACCCATTGGAACTTAGGAAGTAAAATGAGAACCAAAAACTTCTTAGATGGTTCTGAGTAGACCTGGAAAAATGAGGCACGACACGATAACACGACACAAACCGACACGAAGTTATAAGTTAATGGGTGGACTCTTAATGGTTTTGGGTCATATCAGTGCTAACCCGATAAGACACGATAGTTAACTGGTCGGGTTAGTGTTTATCCCATTCACTCGTTACTACCCGATAAGACCCGTTATGATCCATTAATTTAAGTAAATAAGATATATTGTTGGGACTTATAAATAATTTATGTAGCATAATGTTAATTTAATCATAATGAATTTTACCAAATGAGAGATTTAGGAATGTCAATAAATTAATGGGCCTACTTGGGTTTAAAAATGAGATAATATGCCAACTTTTATACAATTCAAAATAATTCATTATCTTAATGGGTATTAACGAGTCAACACGACACGACACGCTAAAAAATAACGGGTCGGGTTTGAATATGGTTTTTCACATGATAAAAAAGTCACCCGTTTAGACACGAACTTGATATGACGTGAACATGATAAAGACCTACACAAGCACGACTCGACATGACCCATTAACAGGTCTGTTCTGAGGCGTGCGCCAAAGGTTAATTGCACAATTACGATTGCTAGTTATGCCAGGGGAAAGGAAGAAAATAAATACGGATGACGAGATCTCATGATTTAGCATAAAATATAGCCCTAGACAGCAAAATCACATATCATATTTCATGTAGTTGCAGTAGTTATGTCGAGGCTTTGTTGAATTTAATACCCGTGAGTTGTTAATTTTGAAATTTCATAGGAAATGTGCACAAGTTAAAGGCAATAATTGTATTTATGAATGAATGGAAAACTATGAGGTATATTGAAAACCACTTCAACTCTCGTACATTGTGTTTATATATACATAAAGAGAGAGAGAGAGAGAGAGAGAGAGAGAGGCGCTTAGGGATTTTGGATGATGAAAAGGGGAGGAAGTAGTAGTCAGTATGCAATTCTCTGCTGACTCTTTTTTTGTGTGTCTGTTATCATGTGCCTTTGGCTACATAAATGGAATCTGCAACCGCTAGAAATAAGATTTATCTGATATATGTTGGAGTTGGTGGATAATGTGTTTTTATGTATCTATGTATTTTGGGTGTAGTTTTCCCACATCGATTTCTTAGTATTTTTTTTGTCTCATCTCTTAATATAAATATACACATTGGCACTCAAGTTGAGTAAACTAATACATCATAAAATCTACTCGGTAGCAGAGCCAAAAAACACCTTCCACCACAAACCCTAGCATCTCACTCGAAAGCCCTAGCAACCCAGCGCCATCTCTTTCTCTCTTGCCGCCGACCACCCTTGGTCTGGCCTACCTCCTGGCCGCTTGAGGTGCCCTTTTTTTCTCCACCAAAATCGTGATCTCTCCATTGTAGAGAGTTTAATCGCCGCTGGTTTGATTGAGTAAACTCCTCTCCTATTTTTCTTCCTTTTTCTAGGGTTTATACCCTTTAATTTGGGGATTTTAGTCCCTCTTGCTGTTGGGTTTTATTCCCATGTATTAAGCTATTAATTTGCCTTTATTAGATGATTGAGGGTTTATACCCTTCTATGTTGCTGAGTTCACTTGGTTAAGCTTATTGCCAATTTTTTTGGCCTTATTTGTGTGGGTTTCTACCCCTTTATGTTACTGAATTTGATTGGGTAGCACCTTACCAATTTTTTGGTCCTATTTGTGTACTTGTTGGATTATATTTGAGTATTTTGTA
This sequence comes from Sambucus nigra, assembly GCA_949130495.1. NCBI lineage: Eukaryota > Viridiplantae > Streptophyta > Magnoliopsida > Dipsacales > Adoxaceae > Sambucus > Sambucus nigra. The sequence goes on along the minus strand of OX422214.1, from coordinate 210,878,570 downwards.
GATATGGCTGATTTGAATGGTCCTAAAGGGGTTGCTCCTACCCAACATACACCTACCCATTGGGTTACTATTGCATTATTGAATGGAACGAATTTTAATTTATGATCCCGATCTCTTTGCCTCTTTATTTGGTCGAAAGTGAAAGAGTAGTTGGTGGCTGGGCACTGAAATCCAATCGGATGCTAAGGATGGTGCTATTTTTAATCAATGGGAGATGGATCGTTGCAATATTCTAGGACGGATGCAACTCCATGGAGGAGCGCATTTATACTATGTTTATGTTCTATGAGATTGTTTTCGATTTATGAAAGGTTCTTAATCAGATGAACGCTCATGCTCATAATGATGCCCGAGTTTTCAACTTTATTGGGAGATTGCTCATGCCTCACAGGAGTCACTCAACCTCTCTGTCTCTCACTACTTTGGATATCTACTATGTCGTTGGGAGGAGCTAGTCCAGTTTGAGACACTCACAGACTTCCCTTCTCGAGCTTTTTCTAATCTGATGGAGCGTCTGGATCATCAGCACACTTATCAGTTTCGTATGGGTTTACGATGTGAGTACGGTGCTCTTTGAGATCATAAACACATCTCCTATGCCTCCTCTTCGAGAGGCCTTTGCTATTGTGGATGGAGAGGAACATCGTCTCAGGTTAATCTTAGACTTCTTAGGTTGCTGCTCTGGTTCAGTCTCTTCCCACTGATCAGATGGCATTTGCGGCTCATACCGGTCCCCTTACTCGTGATGGATAATCGACCTACCATTATTGTGGGGTTGTTGGCCACTCCAGAGATCGATACATCAAATTTCATATAGAGTTGAGGCAGAAGTTTGCTAAGGCCAAACACTTTGGTCCTCCTAGGACTGTGTCCATTGCTGATGCTTTCGCTTCTACTCCTTTTAGTGCTCCTAGGGATGATAGCCATCTTCAGGCTCAGATTGATCTCCTCTAGGCACATCTGAGCTCTCTTGGGCACTCTACTTCCACTGCCACTATTGCTTCAGGTGCCTCATCTGCTTTTCATGTTAAGCCTATTAAAGTACCTCATCTTCTTTTGGAGCTTATGATCATATGACGTGTGAGTCATCATTTTTTACTTCTCCACTACCCCCGTGTGTCGTAGTGTGTCTTGCAGATGGTTCATTTGCTCGTATTCTTAGAAAGGGATACATTCATCTCCCCTACTCTCCCACTTTATCTTCTGTATTGCATGTTTCCGAACTCTTTTAATCTCATCTTTGTTTGTCAACTCTGTAAAGAACTCAATTGTGCTATCATATTCTTATCCTCGCATTGCTGTTTGCTAGACTTGAGTTCGAAGAAGATTTTTAGCAGAGGATATGAGCGCGATGGCCTATACCATTTTGGGGATCCTCCCCTATTACTACTTTTTTTTTGGTCTCAGTGCCTCTGTTTCCACTGAGTCCATTGTTTTTGATGTTTCCTTACAAACTTTGCATCTGTCGCATGCTTGTTTAGGACATGTCAATTTTCAGTACTTATATTTACTTTTTCCCTCTCTGCCTTAAGACTTGTAAAGACAAGAGGTTTACTTGTGAGACTTGTGAGTTGTCTAAATCTAAATATATTCATGCTAGTTATATTTCTCATATGAGTCGTGCACTTAGTATGTTTGATCTTGTTCATTCTGATGTTTGGAGAACCTCACTCGTCACTGCTTTATCCGGTCATAAGTACTATGCCACTTTTATTGATGATTTCTCTAGATGTACGTGGGTACAATGTTTAAAAAAGCACAAGGCAACGCGTAAGCCTCACACACAAAAAAATTATAAAAAGTCAAATAAATTCAAAAAAAATAATCCAACATATTAAATGATGCAAAAAGGTCCATAATCATTCAATCCATAATTAATCAAACTTAACGTTAATCAACGACACTTATCAGTCTGAGATTAACATATTGTTCATCACAAAAACATAAAAAAACAAAGCATCCTCAAGTTTGCTACTTAAACAATAATAGATCATCCGTATCGAAATGTTTGAAAAGTGGATTTAATCCATCCTCATCCCCGCTATCACCCCCATCATTAATAGGATCGTCCATGGAATCATTATCATATATAATGGTCATCTCATCATCATCATCACTCGAGTCAACATCAACAAATTCGTCTTCTTCATCCATCAAGATCCCATTTTCTTTATCTATAAGATAAAATATATAAATGAGTATTTAACTCTTTAAAATAATTATTTAATGTAAAAAAGACTAAAAATATTTAATACTAACCCTTTCTTTCAATTGTGAATTATTCATCTTTCTTCCTCGTCCCCTTCTAGCACGTTCACGACGAATAATCTCTCCTACCCCATTCACATAATCCATCGCTCCCGAGGCATCCGTCACCACCGAGGCATCTGTTGAATGGGAATCATCATGTTGCCCCAACCCACTCATTATTTGACGGTAGATGATCAATAACCGAAGGGTCCTCATCCTCCTTAAGAGCCTTCTTTTTCAAAAACTTCGTTTGCAACTTCTTGTTATACATTATGTACACCAATGAATTCAACCTCTTCGTTGACAAACGATAGCTCTTCTTTGTATGGAGCTGTATAATTTTTACAAATAATAATTTTTTAGTCATTAAATAATAAACTCGTGTAACATTTACTTTGCAACAGACGAATAATTGATTGAATGTGCTCCAGTTTCGTTCATATGCAGACGAAGAGTACGTAAGACTCAAAACCCTCATCGCAAAACTAGTCAATTCTAAAGTTCCATCTCCAAATTGAATCCACCAATCCGTGAAAATAAAAGTGAAGTAAAATTTAGATCAAAAGTGTATTTAATGGTATTAATCAAAAGCAAAGCGTGCTAAAATAAAAGATTTACTTACCGGGATTACGCAACTTGTTTTCGCGGATACGAAATAAAAAACCCCCTTTCTATTCCTGAAATCATCAATTTGTAAATCTGCTTTCAGTCTATCTTGGTCATTCAGAATAAGCTTTTCCATGCAAATCAACAAACGCAATTTAATTTTCGGATGGTTAGAGAAGTTCTCATCATATTGAAAATGTGGATTTAGGAAATATGTCGTTGCTTGCAAATGGAGATGTAACTGGAACTCTCATTTCATATCAATGATGCTCCATATCTCCTTATAAGACCCTTTATCTCCTCCCAAGTTTTCTGCTTTGGCCTCCTTTGCTTTGTCCATGGAAACATAAATGAAACCAATCCCCGACATCTTCTCTGAATCAGTCATCCTCAAAACACCCACAAGAGGTTTTGTGCTTCTAATTGCGTAAGACATACTACCCCAAAAATTCTTATTCTACAACATGATTTTATTTATTTGTTTCCCTTCACCTTCTTTGCTTAGCTTGATCGAACCCATTTAGGAGAAGTGAACATATGCTCCAACGACTCATTAAGGCTATGCATACTTTGAAGGGTCAAATAAGCGATAACAAATCTCGTTGTAGTTGGCCGAATAAGATCCTTACGGATATGATCTCTCATCAATTGCAAAATCCATCCAATGGTTGTATATGAAATTACTTACCTACAATTAGATATTACATTGTTAATATGTGAAACGAATTAAAAATTAAAAATCAACAAACCACTAAAAGATGAAATGAATTAATACATTCTTCGACTTTATCAAGGCATTTTTATGTTGCAGTAATTCCCCAACTTTCTCCAACATTAAGTCAACGCAATGGGCGGCGCATGTTGTCCATCACAAACATTTCCTCTTCTCCATCAACAACTTTCCCGCTGACTTATAATTCGAGGCATTGTCGGTTACAACCTGAATTACCAACTTCGCCCCCACCTCCTCAACCACATTATCAAGAAGTTTAAACAATTGCTTGCATCCTTTATAACATTGAACGCATCAACTCTTCGCAAGAAAACCGTGCCATGTGGATTATTAACGAGAAAATTTATCAAATGGTGACCTCGAATATCCTTCCAACCATCAGATAATATAGACACCTCTGTTTACATCCACGTTTTCTTTACGTCATCAACTATTTTTTTGGCACGCCTTTCTTCCTCATTTAATATCCAGTGCTAAGCTCGTATGCAGTAGGAGGTTTCAACCCGCGACCATACTTTCCAATTGCCCGCACCATACTAATAAGGGATGGACTATTTGCCACATGAAATGGAAGACCATTTTCAAAAAAAAATCTACCAATATCAAGGCATGATTCATCTCTAACCTTCTTTTCAGTTTTAGGCTTAGGTTGGTCATCACAATTAAACATAAATCTAAGGTGTTACCTTTGTTCAATTCCTCCAAATGATTAAAACACAATTTAACACCACTGTTCGTAACACTAGGTTTGATAATGGGGGGAGTGTTTATTTGATGCTTTTCGTTCACAACTTAACCAAAAGAGCATTTTACACCAACTTACTTGTCCTTACACTCTGGAGCAAAACGAGGTAGCAGAACGTAAGAATCGTCACTTAATGGAAATGATTCAGTGTCTTTCACGGGATATACATGTTCTTAAATTCTATTTACACCTTGCTCTTCTCACTACCACATTTAATATTAACCGCACTCCAAGCAAAGTTTTAAATGGCAAAACACCTCTTCACTTATCTTTCCCATTGCTCCCCTTTTCCTTATGTTACCCCGGGTTTTCGGGTGGTTGTGCTATGTTCAGGATAGGCGCCCCACACGTTACAACTTGATGCTAAAGCTATTAAATGTATTTTTATGGGATATCCTACCGTGTCTAAAGTTTATAAATGTTATGATCCTCTCTCTCGACATATGTATCACTCTTGTGATGTTACCTTCCATGAGGATAATTTATTTTATGGTAGGTCCCACCCCCACCTCCTCCTTTTCCTCCTCCTCTTCCTTTTGAGGCGGTTTATCCGGTGGCCCGTCCTATTCCTTTGTTTGATATGTCTTTCTCTCTTCCTGAGAAACCTCCCTTACAGGTCTATGCGTGTCGCTCTCGGCTGCCCTGCCTCCTCTTCCTACTGACTGAGGTTTTGTTGATGTTCCTTCTTCCCCCCCTCCCCCTATTTTTGGTTTACAATCTCCCTTTCCCCACTTTTATTTCTAGTTTTCAATCTTGTTATCCTACTCGTGATCGCCACCTTCCTGCTCGTTATGTCTTGTAGCACTAACCATTATATTCTCGAGCATCTTTCTTATGTAGGTCTTTCAGGTCCTATCATGCTTTTTCGGGTTGTCTCGACTCTATTTTTATTCCTTGGTCTATGCATGAGGATCTCCAGAATGTTGAGTGGGTAGCTGTCATGAAAACTGAGATGGAGGCCTTGAAAAAGAATGGTACTTGGGAGTTGGTGTCTCTTCCTCCAGGGGAGAAATTTTTTGATTGCAAATGGGTGTTTAGTGTTGCAAATGGGTGTTTAGTGTTAAATATTTGGCAGATGACTCCTTGATTGATATAAGGCTCGTCTTGTGGCCCGTGGCTTTACCCAGATTTCGAATAAAAATTTTGGTGCTACCTTTGCCCCAATTGCTAAAATGACTTCTGTTCGTCTACTTATATCTTGCCACATCTCACTCTTGGCCGTTACATCAGTTGGATATTAAGAATGCCTTTCTTTATGAGGATCTTACTGAGACTATCTATATGGATCCTCCTCTCGATTTTCGGGCTGAGGGGGAGTATGTGGCTAGGTTTGCCGTCTTCGCAAATCTTTATATGGGTTGAAGCAGCCCCCCCGAGCTTGGTTTAGCCGATTCAGTCGGATGATTACCTCTATGAGATTCTCCAGATGCCAATCCAATCATACTTGCTTTATTCGACGTCAGCCCGACCACCAGTGCATTATCCTTTTGGTTTATATTGAATATATTATTATTATTATTGGTGATGATCCCGAGGGGATTGCCCAGGTAAAGAAGGATATTGGAGCAGTTTTTGATTCTAAGAATTTCGGGCCTCTACGGTATTTTCTGGGGATTGAGGTTATGAGATCTCGTCGTGGGATTTCCTTGTCTTAGAGGAAGTATGTTCTTGATCTGTTACAGGATATAGGGATGATTGGTTGTCGTTCAACTTCTACTCCTATGGATCCGAATGTCAAGTTGATTGTTGAGTATGGGAATTTACTTTTTGAGCCGTCTAGGTGTCAGCACTTGGTTGACCGTCTCTTCTAACTGATCAACACCTGTCTTGATTTAGCCTTTGCTGTGAGTCTTGTTAGTCAGTTCATGCATGATCCTCGCACCGCCCATCTTGATGCTGTTCATCATATCTTAAGGTATCTAAAGGCTTCATTGGATCTTGGTTTCTTCTAGGCTTCAGGAGACCAAAGGGGTCTCTTTTGCTTGACTGATGCTGATTATGCGGGACGCAGGATGCAGGATTGATAGGCGTTCTATCTCACATCATGGAAAAGTAAGAAGCAAGCGGTGATTTCTCATTCTTCAGCGGAGGCGGAGTACCATGCTATGGCCTATGATACCTGTGAGCTTTTGTAGCTTCGATCGATTTTGGGTGAGCTAGGTTTTACTGAGGACGGTCCTTTTGATTTGTTGTGTGATAACAAATCAACCATTTTGTTGTCACCTAATTCAGTTCTTCATGAGAGAACCAAACACATTGAGGTGGATATTCACTTTCTCCGAGAGAAAGTATCCACAAGCATCATTTGTCCCTTTATCAGTTCAGACTGCAGATTGTCTCACCAAGGCGGTTGGACCTTCTTTGGTTCACTCATGCAGATTGTCTCACCAAGGCGGTTGGACCTTCTTTGGTTCACTCATCTATTGGCAAGTTGAGCTTGGTGGATATCTTCGCTCTAGCTTGAGGGAGAGTGTTGGAATTTGTGGATAATGTTTTTTTTCATAGTTCTATGTATTTTGGGTGTGGTTTGTCTCATATAGGTTTCTTAGTATTTCTCATGTCTCTTCTCTTAACATAAATTTACACATTAGCACTCAAGTTGAGTAAGCCAATACATCATAAAAATCTACTATATATTGTTCTTTAGGATTTAATGCGAATTTGGTTATGCTATTAGTTAAATTTCAAGAATAAAAAGTTAGGATAGAAAAAGGAGAGAGAAATAATAATGGCTGGCTATTTTCTCGCCACTCTTACATCATATATATATACCCTCAAGAGTAAAATAACATAAATAACCTCACTAAATTTTTATACTCTTTAGCACTTCCTCTCAAGTTGAAGCATGTTGAAAAACATGTTCAACTTTAAACCAAAAAATCCAAATGGTAGCTAAAATGAATGAATGGAGCACCCTGTCTACGTAGAGAATTAACCCTAGAATGCCATATCACTGTAGCCAATCACCACTAGAAGTCATCTTACTAAAAAAATAATAGTACATCATCACCCACACCACCATGAGACCGAGGCCGCCACTACGGCCTCAACACAAACATGTCTCCACCCCTACAATCCGCACACCTAACATGGGGAATTCATCACTCATTAACACAGACAATAAACAACAATAACGATTGAACCTCCACCAAAGGCCAAAAAGAGGTGTACAATACCCACCAATAAATAAAGGAATGTTCCATCACTCATAAACACACAAACAAACACACGATAATGAACCTCAACAAAAACAGACAGAATCTATGACAAAGAGACCCAACCAGGTCAATTGCCCATCAGCCTGGTCGTCATCTTCACAAAGTTAGGGTTCCGACACTAGCTGTAGCAGTGGCTCACACAGGACTACGGGAAAATAAATGTGTCTGGAGCTGGTGAAATTAAGTACACTGGGCCCTCGTAAACACTCGAATTCCTCACTCAACAACACAAAGAAGCCCACAAAAGGGAGCCCGGCCACTCATCATCTTCTCCAGAAGTAGGTTTTGTGGAGGACCCTTAAAAGCAGCGGCAGGAGTCGTCGGGCAATTTGGCGGCTGCGGCAAGGCTATGGCGAGACTGAGATGGCAAGGATGGACAGCCAATAATTATAGCAACAAAATATTGATAACTGACTTAGAATACTCTATGGCTTTTTAGATGCGGAAACTCATATTTAACAACTCTCCCCCTCACAATAATAAAAAAATCATCAAAATTTGAGCCATTTACACAAACACTTCAAACAAAACCATCTTGGAATTATATGAAACGAAATAAAATGACATATATACACAAAGAATGAACCACCCCAATGATGATGGGTAATGGTGGTCCAACGAAAGACAATAAGTGCTGCCCACTGGTGGAAATGAGGATCTCTTAAAGGTGCTCTGACATCAAGTTAAATTTCAAATAACAAGTTAGAAGAGAAAGGGGAGAGACATATAATTATGGCTTGTTATATTCCACTCACTGTTGCATCATTATAAATAGGACTCATGTAGGGTGTACATGATAGTGCAATATTATACAGATAGCTTCAAGAGTAAAATAACACAACTAATCTCAATACATTTGTATACTCTTTAACGCTATTCTTAATATAATGCTCTTTCAGCTAATTCATTGTGTAAAGGAAGTGGTTCTTCAATTTGTCTTTAGACCTGTTGGACATGATGTACCAAGCAAAATCTTAACAATCTTAGCTACTATTAAGCCACTAACCCCAAAAAAGTTTGCTTTCTTCTCTTTCATTTCTTTTCTTGCTCTCTCTTTCTAATTGTATAGTTTCCAACTTAGTCACTGATTGTAATTTTACTCAATTATCATGTGACTTTTTTCCTTCTATCCTTGTAGAATGAGTAGAACTTTACGAGGAAGTAAATAGATATGATATAAGAGGACGCAGACTCTAAAACCAAAAAAAATAAGGAAATGCTAAAGACATGCTCAATGATTCTAGTATGTATTGTGCCGGTAATTGTTAAAACATTTGCCAACACATCAATCTGAAATCTCCGCATCCATAAACCCTCGATATTAGGAGCGCAAACCGAAGGCTCTTCAAAATCCCTGAATATCACCAACCAAGGATAACAACTACTGAGCATTGCAAAAATAAGTGAACATGGGGTTCGTCTGCTATACCACACATCACACATCAGCAAGTGTCAAGTCTATTAAGGTCTAGTGAAACCCTCAACCTTGTGGGGAATCATAGTCCCTGTTTAGTTGTTGAAAATTGTTTTCTGTTTTCTATTCAAAATTTATATCTCCATATCTAATTTTTATTTTCTATAGAAAATTTTAGAAAACTACAAAATGCGTTCGTATGGTAGATACATTATTTTTTTCAAAATGAAGTTTATAGAAAATTTGGGGGTCAAAGGTAATTTACAGAAAGTTTAGGGTTAAGATAAAATTATAGAAAGTTCAGGGTCCATATGTAATATATAGACAGTCAAAGACTAAAATGTAATTTACTAAAAGGTCAAGGGTCTAGATATAAGTTATAGAAAGTTCAGGGTAAAAATGTAATTTTGGGTATACTTGAAATTGATGGAAAACTTGTTATATTGGTTTTCCAATTTCCTGGAAAATTGGAAAACTGTTTTTCAATTTTCTGATTTGGAAAAATATCGTACTTGAACATATTTTCTTATTTTCCATTTTTGTGGAAAAATTTTGGATTTTTTTCTGGAAAACAGCCTTGTTTTCCACAACTAAACAGGGCCTTAGCTTTCCAAATAAAAGTGTCCTTTGTGTGCCATTGGTTTTTAACCTTAATTTTAAGAGGAGGGTGATCTATCTGTTTTCCAACTTTGTATTGAAGCAGGTGCAGACTGTGAAGGCATAACAAGAGACATTTATGTTAATATATGGAGCTTTATTAAGTATATATTGAGCTTTAAAGGGTGCTTTGAATTTCTTAAATATATAGAGTGAAGATCCGTAAAATCTTGCTAATTAAGTATATATGGAGCTGTTTCCACCTTAGACCTGTCCAAAAAAATTAAATTCCAACTACTTAAATCAATTTGTTGGTGCATTCTGTTCCTTTATTTAATGACACTAACAGATTCTCCGGAACAACTTTTAGTGAACTTATCGGGACATTGTAAACTAGCTTCTTTTTTTGTGCTAAAGATAATAGTTCAGTAACCTACACAGTAATTGCAACATCTTACAAAGATTCCCCATAAAGCTCTTTGTTTGTGAATTATTCCCTCCTTTGATTATTCTCTAGATTTAAGACATTTTTATTATGATCTTATGATTGTCCTCATATCTTGTCTAACTTGGGAAAACTTTGCAACATCTCTCTCTCTCTCATCTTTTATAAAGAACATAAGAAATAAATGTTGATTCTATTGGTTGAAATTCATAAAGAACATAAGAGATAAATGTTGATTCTATTGGTTGGAATTCTGGAACCATCTTGGCTCCCCCCCCCCTCTCTTCTACATGGGGATCCTCATCAGTGGAAAGCAGCACAACATTCTTCTTCCATTTCAGGCAATCTGCGATGCCGATGCGATATCCAAAATGTCCACATTCATATCTTTAGAACGTGGTCAGAGTCTGTGAGGCCTTAGTGGGCTTGGCTAGCCCAGTGGTCGTTTGCGGTGTTTTCTCTTGCCGTGCTCAATTCTGATGGTGTCCTCCATGGCCTTTTAGAGCTTGGGGATGTCTTGAAGGCTCAACTCATGGCATATTTGAGGTTGAAGTCCATGAGTACAACGCTTAATGCGTTGCTCCTCTCTTTCTCACAGCAGCACGGTTAATAGGAGCTGAATCTGTCTAGGACGAAAAGTTTACTTCCACCCGGGCTCCCCTCCCCACCCCCCAACACAAAGAACAAATGACAGTTCAGCCCTTTCCCTTCCAATAAAGTGCTACGAATGCGGCCAATTCGACCACAAGTTGTCAGATTGTCCTAAGCGAAGGAAGCAGCTGGTTTTGGTAACCACAGAGGACACCGAAGAGGATGTGGTTGCTGAAGAGCCACGGGAGATCCATTCGGCACTTTTAATTCAACTTGACTCTAGGTCTGTGTTTCGGCCGGATCGAAAAATGTCTCTTCGGAAAAAAATCGATTTTTTCGGAAATAAAATAGTTATTCCGATTTCTGATCCGATTTTTTCGGAAAATTAAAAAAATTTCTGAAATCGGAAATTCACAAAATATATTAAGAATCCAGAAATTTAAAAAATTCCAAAATTTCAAAAATAAATTTTCAATTTTCGATTACTCGAAATTCTCAATTTAAAAAAACAAAGAAAAGGGCTTAACTCAACATGTAAATACATAAGGAGTTGGACCATTTTTCATTCGTGTAGAAGTTAGGAGGAAACTCTCATTTTATAAAGCACACTTTGGAGCCTTCTCCCTCTTCCTCTCTCAACCGATGTGGGATATGGAAAACTTCCAAAAAAGAAAAAAAAAAACTAAAAAATCGGAATTGAAAAATCTGAAAATCGGAAATTCAGAATTATTTCTGATTTTTTTCGAAAAATCGGAAATCGGAAATCGGCGAACTAAAATTTTATTCCAAATTCGTGACAAATCGGATCGGAAATCGGAAGTTCGGAAAAAAAACACAACCCTACTTGACCCCGACAGCGAAGGTGCACCCCTTTGAGTTGGAGGACGAACTCCTTCGAAGCAGGGAGAATGATGTCAGATATGGTTTATAGTTTTGTTTTGTTAATTGTTAGTATTAAATATAATAAAGGGGGTTAGCCTTCTGTACGAAATATTAGTGTAAGTGAAGGGCCTTTTGGTCTTTTAATACTTTTCTCTCTTCTTTGGTTCCAATTGGTAGTGTTTGCATCAATTAGTGCATAAAGCTTGTTGATATATAGAATAGCATCTCATGATGTTTTTTTTAATGGATCCATCTAGGGCTGTACGGGCAATGAATGAGACACTGAAGCAGAATCGCCTCTTGAGAGAACATGGGGATAGCAGATCGTTTCCTTATTCTTCAGATGACAAAAGTAGTGGCACTGGGCTTCAGAAAAATGTAAGTTTTTTCACTCTTGTGTGGAATGCACAAATACTTTACACCATATTTCTCTTTCCCATTCATTACTTTGTGTCCATAATAAAAATTCCATTTTTAAATCAATGTTAATGTATACTAATTATTTGTTGATGGTAGCTCTGCTTATGTTGATTTCTATCCTCATTTTTAATTTAATATATAATTCTGCTTCCCATTTCCACCTTTTGTTGATTTATGTTACTTTTGGAGGGAGGAGATTCTAGATATGTTTCTCCATGACACTTGTGCCCACCATCATCAAACCACACTTCCGATGCATAGAATAGGCTTTGCATCCATAATTACGAATTCATATTTATACTCACTTCTGGGCGTCGGTGTTCCAGACAGAGTCCTTAGCACTTACATGTCAGGAAATAGATCAGAGTTTTAGCTGAATATCGGATAAAACCTTAATGAGCTGGATCAGCCATTAAGGCTTCCATTTATTTTTGAAAGTTATTCACTTTTATTTTTCCTATGACCCAATCAGATGCAATTCTTGCAGTGGACCAAGAGGACACGTTGATTTATCAGTTCCTTTTACCGTTTATTACTTATTAGAAAGCATTCACAGTTCAGTTTCTAGAGTTTGTGCCATGCTCAAAGAACAAGTGTTTGCAAATACATTTTGAATAAGACAAACACTGAAATCTGGGTAAAGCTGAAGTCTGAAGGCGTAATGACATTTAGTTAAGACCAAATATCTATTATCTGCACAACCTTACATTCTTTTTGCAAAACATTCTATTTCTTGTGATGATTATTGCGCTCATATAATGTGGATCTTATTTGTAAGCTCAGTTTAGTTACATGTTAACTGTTTTTTTACATGTATTAAACGTCAAAATGCGTGAACATGAGTTGATCTTTATATTGTAGCTTGTTCCTTCCAAAAAGGATTTCTGTGTTTCACCATGCTTGCTTTTTTTATAATCCAGTGCACTAATGCAGGTATCTGATTTTCGCCTGGATGAACTTGATGAATTATCCAGTAGAGGTTCTTTATATGCCATTCCTAGGGAGCACATGAGTTCTCAAAAGGCAATATCATTACCTTCATCTCCACATGAATTCAGGAGTCAGACTTCTGGCAGAAGTGGGGTAAGTGATGAAATGGTCTCAACGTGGAACAGAATTCTGGAATCACCCATGTTCCAAAATAAGCCTTTGTTACCTTTCCAAGAATGGAATATTGAGTACTCAGAACTAACTGTTGGCACTCGTGTTGGGATCGGTAAGCATCATTCTTCATTGTATATTTGGCAGTTTTTCTAATTGTTCAACTTTCAGCTCTACAGCTTTAATGCCACACAGTATGGCACTGGGTTTTCTGTTTAATTTTTTTCTTGTTCTGATATATGGGCAGCTGAAGTTGGGTTTATTGCCTAATTGGAGACTAGAAATCAATTACTTCCCTTCTTTAATGACCTTGTGGTTGGTGTCATTAGTCAAATTGATCTCTATAAGAGAAGCTTTAGACATAATCCTGGATTGGAAGTGGACAAAGATAGAGCTGGAAGTTCCCATCTTCAATTTTCTAAATAACGGCCATCTTCAAATTTCTGTATAATGTTTTTTTTTCCTGCATGAAAGGAAGAAATAATTCTTAATGTGAAGCTCATGCAAAATTATCTGAACAACTGGTTTGGTTGTTGTGTGAGAAGGAAAGAACACTTTGCATGTGCTGATCTCCTAATTGTTGTAAATGTGGTGAGATGGGGGATTTTCCTTGAGCCGAACGTTGATTCCCTCCATTTCACTTCACTTTTAAGATTTTCACAAACCTAAGCCCTATTCTTCTTAATTAAATAACTTTAGCATCAGAAGAACATTAACTAGCCTCTGCGCCTCCTGTTCATGGGTGCCGATCCTGCCGAGTCCCAAGCATTGCCTTCCTTGCCACTTTTAAGCCTTAAACACCAACCCTTTTTCTAGCCCTTTGCTAATACGAGCTGCAATCAGACGCAACCCATTTTTGCGGCACCGCCCCTCTAGCAGTGTTGAACTCCAAAAACTTCGTGTGTCATCTTTCCTTAAGACATCATTTAGGAAAAAGGGTAACTAATGGTCTTTTTGTATACTGGGAGAGAGCAGGGAAGGGAAGTGGAGGTAAGGATAATGTTTTCGTTTGTGTTTTTTTTAGAGGGAGTTGAGTATGGAGGGAAAGGAAAGGAAGAAATATGGTCTTCTTTTTCCTTTGAGGCCCACCATACTATCCCGAGAGATGGATCATTTTTGTTGCACTATTTCCCTAGAAACTAGACTTTTCCCTTTATGTAAAAAGCTATACTTATCAAATATTATTTTTTCTGTATTCTACCTTATTAATCAAACTTTACATATCTGCCAGCGCAACGGATTTCTCGAGTGCTCGAGTTTATTTATGGCATGAAACAACCTCCTTTCTGCCTATGTTTCCACTAAATTATGTTTTTTATAGAACATCGTTTGTTTACCCTTCATGGCGTTTTTTATGGGGGATAGAATAAAATTCACATACTTGAAGAATTAGGGCTTCTTCCTTGTTTGCTTCGCCTTTCACATGTTTTCTCTATACGAATTTACCTTTTTCTAGGTCCTAATAATTGATTTCAAAGTTACGTCTTTCATATGCCTCTAAGTGATAGCTTTTTTCGTCCCTCTTGACTTGAGATGTCAGCCTCTCAAAGTAATGCTTCCGCTAGTAGGCTCTTTCAGTTAATATATCGATATGGCTAATGTTCAATAAGGAGAGTGACAAGGTTTTACCGTAGCTTTGTTTAATTAACAAAAGTTACAAAACCCTCATCATTTTTTGGGTTCAAGACAACTGTTTATCAATGTTTTTCTTCATTAAATCCCATTGCCACTGATATTTATAACATGATACATCTTATATTCTCTCAATTGTATCTCTAACCGTAATCCATGTGACTTTGCCTCACCGCGTGTCACAGGTTCCTCCCCCCGCTCTAATAATCAGTTTCTCATGAAACGTAAGCCTCTAACAACTCTTACGGAATAACTTCAACTCCCCGGGCTAAATGTTGTCGAATCCACATGACAATCACAATCTACTGCTTAATACCATACCATTCTTGTGAGCGTACAATCAAGTCCTGATATCTCCACTTCTATCTTCATTTACCTTATCCCATACGTTCCGAACGGAAATAAAATCGAGATTCAATTTCCTAGGGCTCCCATACACCCTAATGCCTTACATATGTACAATTACTAAGGTACGAATCCCATGCACTATCATCCAAACTTCTCTCCAACTCTCGACGTTCATTAGTTTCATGCGTGGGGCATCTCGCAAAGCGAAATCCAAACAAGGAACCCCCCGATACACTACTACCTAACATTGTCGGTGGTCGAGGTCCGTAAGGTCCTCAGTCCATAACATGTACCTTCCCACAATCTCTGTATGTTGACATGTTAATCTACGCATGTCCTTAACAATAACATGAAACATGGCGCTCTCACTATCCCAAGTTTTCGGCGCTATATATATGACGAGCTATATTTCGCTGCTTGATAAAGAACACAATGTATTCTAAGTCATATCAGTAAATAAATTCCTACACATCGGGGTCATATATAATTAGGCGACATACTCACTGGAGTCTACGATATCATGTAAGTTTCATATATATATATATATATATATATATAGGCCCATCCCTATTTCGGGATGCACAACACATAAGTAATTTTACTCACCCGGAGTATCCAGCACGATAGTCTTATCACTCAATCTACTATCGTTCAAACATTCAGTAACTATCACTACACATTACTATAATAAACTCTATTTTGCTAACTCAGTCAATACTAAATTATAACAATAAAATATTCTTTTAGGGCCCACCCGGCTCACTCACGGGCGACATCAGAAACCCCCGTTACCCATGATAAATATGTTTGTAACTAAACTGTTAAAACTAACGTACCCACTAAACTCGATTCGCACGCGAACTTCAGTGTTAACAATTCATATATGTATTGTGACACACCCATGTCACTTGACCTAATCCTTTTCTCACAAGGATGAAACAAAACTTCATCAGGCTCACCTGATCGTAGGGTCCCAGCACGTAGCTGTCAACATGACCCATGAGCATCTGCAATCTTTATACATCTAATATTTCACCCCATAGTTGCCCCCTCCTCGTTGTGGGAAAAATATTATGTTCTTTGCCTTACACGCCCATCATTGAAACATTGGCTTAAATCTCGAGAACTCAATTATGGCCTTACTGGCCACCCCATTTCCTCCTGAGCCTCGTCGACCCTAAATACGGTATACTACTGTTACCGAGGACTCTACTGGTCCAGCCCAACCCACCACTCTCGAGTTGTAACTTATTGGGCTCAATTCTCTAGACCCAATTTCCCCCTCTGAAAATCTCACTCCTCCAGTTGTCATGCTTAATTGGCATGGTTTACCATTCTCAAATCTTATCGGTCTTACTTCTCAACGTGGACACAATCCACACTAGTAGTCCCACTCTCTACCATAGTTGTCAAAATCGTCCGATTCGCGATTCGAATCGGACGATTCGATTCGATTCAGTACCAAAACGATTCGAATCAACCTTCGAATCGCAAATGTCTAAAGAATCGGACCGAATCGGCGATTCACGATTCGAATCTTCCGATTCGGGTCCGATTCGGTCCGATTCACGATTCGGTCCGATTCACTTTTTTTTTTTTTTTTTTTCGCGATTTTTTTACATTAAATTAATATATAGGCTCTTTATGATATATATATATATATTTGTTTTATGTAGGGTGTTTTAAATTAATATGTAGGCTGTTTTATGAAATATTTTTGTTTTTTACATTTTGAAGCTTAAAATGGATGGGAACATGTACTACGGTTAATTTTTGTGATATATTTTGGTATATTATCATGTGCTATGATTAGTTTTTTGTCATATTACGCTTAATTACCAATTCTATAGTGTTAAATTCCATTTACATATGTTTTACTACGTTTTTATCGTTTGGTTCCGATTCGACCGATACGATTCACGATTCGATTCACGATTCGCGATTCGGGGGGTAAACGATTCACGATACGATTCGCGATTTGACAACTATGCTCTCTACACATAGGGAAAATTTTCGAGCCATTTCCCGTCATTGGTCCCACTGACTATTTTGGAATGTCCTTCCCGCGGACTGGCAGTCTTAGCTCCCAATCATTCTCCCGTTGTCCCTTTGGCTATGCGGGACTTTCGGAACTATTGTTGGCTTCTACAGCTCTGATTGACTTCATCGTCACTTTGTAGGAAGTTAATCAATTAAAATTATCCAAATGAGTTCCCTGTTGGCATACTCTCATGTGGTGTTTCATTATCACCGTTAGGTTCAGTTTTGCTTTTCGGTCAAATTCTCTAACCCTCTTGGCTTACTTCTTCTGGAAGTTTTGAAATAACTTGCAAACATATAACATTGATGACGTCAACATTAGTTATCCTAGCTGGATTTCTCATCCATTCTCGTATTCAACACACGATCCTTTATAACTATAAACCCTTTCTATTCTATCCCCCTTTTCCAGGTACGAAATTCGTTAGGCAATTCAACCTATCTCTCACGATTGGTCTCTAGCCTACCCACTTTGCTAAGTTTCAAAATTTCACTAGTATCTCTGTTATAACATCGAATGGAAGACCTCACGGTCAAATCGTACCAAAATGTCTCTTTAAATTTCAAAGACACTCCTTTATATGTGGTGATTTAATCTAATCACTTTATGTCGCTCCTAAGAGCTACAGATTTAATTCCAATTTTAATTTTGAGTGTCGCTGCACTCCACTCTACACAATTGCGTTCAGATTTTTTTACTTCCATTGGCTTGTTATACTTTCTCTCTTTCTTCTCCACATCTTCACCGATGACTTTTCAAAAGATTCCCTCTGATTTCCCCTTGTCGACTACGCTAGATAATCCTGAAATCGCTCCACCGTTACCTAGGACTGAGCCTAGGGAACACTTTTGTTCCTGGGTGATGACTCTATTATCACTTGCTTAAATAATACTCATCATGACTTTTGTCACGCCCACCATTCCCAAGTTACTCTATGTCTTCTGCTAGACTTCTTTTCCTGCAGTCCTTTTTATGGCCCTCGCTGGCCGTCCTATAATGTTCGGTGCTCGAACCACACACGATTTCGTATAATGAGTCACATCCATTATAATTCATAGCAGGAGAACGTAAGTCGCATACGGAAGGGAATACAACAATCCTATAGTAAGGCTCTACATCAAAGAACGCTGCGCTGAAACGTGAAAAGCCGCACAGATCCTAAGGACACTAGAACCTGATGCTCTGATACCACCTGTGACACCCCGTCTAATTAAATACCGGGTGATTAGTCCTTTATTGAAATTAAATCGAAGTGACCGGTTGGTTCATTCTTAGCATCACTGTCGAAAAATAATTTTTTTTATTTTAAACAACCTAAAATAATTAAGCCAAGTGTCAAAGCATTTTGCCCGATTAATTATACTCAATCTAAAACGTTAATAAATTTTCATTTTTAAAACATAAGCTATCTGCATTCCACTAGAATAAAATAAATACTAAACAGGAAACAATTACTGAAGTAAATAAGATTGGATAAAACATTCCAGTTCAAAGTCTCAAACCAAAAGCGTAATACTACTCAATTCAACAAGAGAAGAAATGCTAATAAGAAAAGTACAATCTCTGAATAACTAAACTGGAAGCGAGCGACACATGCCCTAACTGAAATGTCTGAACTAGAGACTGAATGGAAAGATAGAAACGTCAAATCCCAATAACCTACAGCTTCCACAACAACTGCAGCTCGCCAAATGATCCATGCGTCTAAGTCTAATAGCAACCTAATGGTTGGGCACCTGATATAATATATATATATATAGCAAAAGAGAAAAGAATAGCAAGAAACGGGTTACAGCTCGAGTTGTAAAAACATTTATTTTAGCAAGTATTTAAAACTGCACTAATGCAAGTATTATGTGCATGTTAGTTTTGAACTCTCACATGAGATTCTCACCTCTCCACTATTGTGCACCCCTAACGTACATCTAACCCCATCTAGTTATCTATATCACTCCCAACTAGGCCATAACCTTATACTTCTAACTATATCTCAAAGGATTATTCCGTATCGCCCATACAATACGTCATTAAAATAGTTTGTCGCCCATAACTAAATTCCATTATATTCCCCGTTCGAATGGGTAAACTTTTATTCACTGAAATCATTCTATTTCTCATTATTATTATATTTGCTAATTTCATACAGTAGAATTTTCCCTAAGTATATTCATATATATATATATATATAGTTACAACATCCCTATATATATTTATATACTAATCATGCACCCCTTGGTTACGACCACTTGGCACAAAGCATTTATTATTATTACCGTATCTACTAGTTTCACAAAGTAGAAATATCAGCACATATATACATATAGTCACAACATCCCTATATATATATATATATATATATATCATGCGCCCCTTGGTTAAGACCACTTGGCGCAATGCATACTCTGCTATCATGTCCTGGTACATCGCTCGTTGTATATGGACAATTGGTTTGGCGTCTCTCACGAACCATGAATCTCATAACACAAATATTGGAGGCGAGCATACTCAACAGCCAAATGGATCACGCACATACCTACGCTCCCATTCAACCGTCGAAACTATCCTACGTCTTAGATAGCACGTATTCAAGTTCATATGCTCTGGGTATTCCCCCATTGGGTCACCCAGGATAAGACTGTCCACTGCGCGAAACCTCCTCCCGATAGCAAACAGCGTAGGTATGCTATACACACAATAATAATATTCATATAATAGGCATACACACATCCTATTTAAAATCAATAGGTATTCACCCAACCAGAACATATACTTTCCATACGTTTTATTCTCTCATTACTACGTATAGCATATTTATATCGATTAATCTCACTCTTGGAATTTTTCAAAGTTGACTCACCTTTCCAAAATTTTAAAGTATCATTATACCATTACCTCCCAACAATTCTGCACTATACTAAATTCATTAACTGACAGATTTCCTTACTCAAAATAACTGTGTAACTCGAATTGGACTGAACTGGAAATTTCTCAGATTTTTGGACCTGTTGTTCGAACTAGGTCAGACGTCGTTCGAACGACATCTCGCCTCCTTCTAACGAAGCTCAATCTCGTTCGAATGAGATTCAACCTTCTTCTCCCCCACCAGACTTGTTACGTTCTACACCCTTAACAGTTTTGTTTTCCACCATTTTTAAGCCTAAAACCTCTAAAATAATCAGCCCAAACACCCCAAACACCAGTCATTTAATTCCCATCAACTACCTAACATCTATATATGATTTCCAACAATATATTAATTAAACAGAGAAATTGGGCCCTCGCCTCTAAATCATGTTGTTGTTGTTGTATAATGTAGATTAAATCACTCTCTCCCCCCCCCCCCCTCAACTACACATCAAACTGGTATCAAAGCCTCGTTTGTTCCTGATGTGGTCACCGTAGTTATTGTAGAGCCGTGGGTAGGGCTTGGAGGAACCGGCGATCCACTTCTCACCGGCGACCCTAACCAGATGTCGCCTCCATTCCCCGCCACCTATTTGAGTTTGCAACAACCATGGAACCCTAAAGGCCCTATTGTCCTGGCCTCAAACGTCCCTAAACAGGCCCTAGTCGCCAGATCTAAAGCATCTCCACATTGCCGGTGTAAGGCGAGCAACTTCGATCGTTGGTGACCCTGTTAGGCCCTCGCGATGGTGGACTTCTAGCGCGAATGAGCAACAGGCGCCAATCTGGGCTTAATACGTCTTCCCGGCCATCTAACCGTCGGCTAGGCCCCATACCGATGGCAATGACTTCCGACCAACCTCCTTGAATGATGCGCATCCAACCAGAGCTTCGGCAGCTCTAGTATGGCCCCTTGTGGCGGCTTTATGTGTTTAACAAACTCTAGAAGGGGTTTCTCGAACTAGAGAGGCCAATTACCCATCTACCTCTCAAACATCCAAAGGTAATCCCAAAATTATTCCTCCTTTTAATTTTTGTTCCGTTGACAAATCCAAGATTGCATCGAATGATTGGACTTGGTAGGTGACTCTACATAAGGAATTTTGATGTTTCCAATTCAGCATCATCTCCTTTGGGGAGTATGTGGAGCGCTGCTACCTCCCAAATCAATGCAAAACGGAGTTTCTTGAGGTGGAAGTGGATCGTGATTATTGGGTACGTAAGTAGGAAAGGTGTTTGGCTTGATATTTTGACTATTTGTCCACCGATGTGACATCCCTTTCGGTCGACGTTGTTTTCGTATACCACAATGATGCCCACTACCCTACCATGCTTCGTGGCGACTTCTACTAGGATATCAAGGAGCCATCGGAGGACGATAAGGATCTCGAGTTCTGCTCTGGGGATTTCTTCCCCATTTTTTAGGAAAACAAATGGATCACATGCAGCCAGTTTCGAGACTTGAAGATTTTCGAGATCGGGGACTTATTTCCCATATCCGATCAAAAAGAGGTTTGGGTTTTTTGTCAAAGATTTCTTTGATATTTTTGTTGAGGATATTTGGGTGACTTCGCACGCATTTTTATTTTCGCAAGTAGTGATGTATAATATGGTCGATTTTTTCACACCCTTTGAGAAAGATAATGAAGCTTACGGGGTTAGTTTTCTGTTTATATTCCCCAAGGATGACATGTTGCTTTAGGTGGCCGCGATTGATCCGGGGTATGTGGACCCATTTTGGGAGGCGTATGCGGCACGTTCGGTGGACGAGTTGAAGCGCATGGCCTCCAAGGTGCTCATCTTCGGAGACTTGGACAACATTTGACATCGTTGGTCCTCCCCGAGGCGAGGGTGTGGTGCAGCAAGCTCCGAGGCCGAGTCCTATCACCGGTTCTCCCCCTTTTGCTAGCCGATATACCTACCATTTCTGAGGACGATTTCCCTCTCTAGTTGGCGAGTCCCCTATCTTGTTTTGCTCCCTTGTCATTGACTTGCACTCGGGACGAGCTTAATCAAGTGGGGGAGAATGATTTACATGGGCTTCCGAGGAATTATTTGTATTTTGTTAGGTTATTTCCCTCTTTTAGTTGTTATATTAGGTTAAAGGGTGACATTGCCTTTTAACGTCATTTTAGTGCCCTTTTCAGTCTTTCTATTTTTTAAGGTTTTCTTTCCTAGTAACATAACTTAGCCTATAAATAAGGCCATTGACCTTGCTTTGTAATCACTACCATTAATTTTGAGATGAATCAGAGAAAGAAATTGTGCCCTTTGCCTTTAAATTATGTTGTTGTCTAGATTAACTCGCTTCTGCCCCCAACTACACATCATTATATTTTGTTCTTGGAGATTTACGAATTTGATGAAGATAAAGGTAAAGGTCGTACCCAGTGCACGAGGCTCCCACTTAATTGCAGGGTCTGAGAAAGACGAATGTCGGCTGACCTTATCCCCATATATGGGTAGGAGATTGGTTCTTTGTTCCACTGCATTTACTCCACATATACTAAAAAAAGGGGTCAACCCGAATGTAAACTCGTGTCAAAGTTCCCAACAACATGGTCTTTTTTTATTTTTCATTTATTATGTGGTTAACACAATGTGACCTGCGTTAACCTTTTAAATTGGACTAACAAGTTATGCAAC
Source organism: Sambucus nigra (assembly GCA_949130495.1). Taxonomy (NCBI): domain Eukaryota; kingdom Viridiplantae; phylum Streptophyta; class Magnoliopsida; order Dipsacales; family Adoxaceae; genus Sambucus; species Sambucus nigra. Next base: position 210,855,997 of record OX422214.1, on the reverse strand, counting down.
TGATTTAACCTGTTTAGTGGCTTATCTTAATATTTATTTATACACATATGATGAAAATATTACAAAAAGAGATTATAAATCTCTTTGTAGTTTGTGATTATTTATTTGCTGGGGTGTTATTACTAGGTTTTTTTGGAGAAGTTTTCCGAGGCAGTTGGAATGGAACAGATGTTGCCATCAAAGTGTTTTTGGAGCAAGATCTGACTGCTGAAAACATGGAGGATTTCTGCAATGAAATATCTATTCTTAGGTATCTTCTCTTTCACACAGTGATGGTGACATTTTACTCGTTTAAATATCTTTCTAACATCATCACCTTTTCTTTTGTGAATTTCTCTTTTTTCCTCCAGCCGCCTTCGACACCCAAATGGTACCTATCTTAACTTCCTTTGTTCAAATTGTACTTTATTTTCTGGTTTGTCTTATTAAAGTGTTTCTATTTGTGATAATTAAATATAAATGAATATAGAAATTTTCAAACTCACCCGCTCATCCCGCCTCATCTCTGGCGACTAGACATGGCCCAATGCTTAAAGAGAACAGGGAAATAAAAAAATTTAAGATGTGAATATGCATATGAGACAGCTTTGTAAACTTTATTTTCTTTCTTTCGATTCAGATAAGTATGCATAAACTCAAAAAAAGAAGAAAGTGTTTCAAGCAATGTATATTTGTTTCTCTCATTGTTTCTGATCCAGTGATGCTATTTCTTTCAGTGATATTATTTCTTGGAGCATGCACAAAGCCTCCACGCTTGTCAATGATTACAGAATACATGGAGATGGGTTCATTATATTATTTGATCCATTTAAGTGGTCAGAAGAATAAACCCAGCTGGCGGAGGAGGCTTAAAATGCTGCGTGATATATGCAGGTTGGTTGAATCTGTATAATTCATTGACTATATGTGTACATATAACTTCAGTTGCCTATTATAATACTTAGCTGATTTACCGCATTACAAAATAGTTTTTATCTCCACAGGAACTTAATTTTTACTTTGAAGGATTCAAACTTTGGTTTGTCTTGAATACAAAAGATTTAATCGTAGTAAGTGTATTGAGGATGGTATTTTTGAGTCTTAGTCAGGGATGGAGAAGTTACGGAAAAATCAAGGGGGTGATTTACTATGGAGGAACTTAATGATTTATGAATAAGTTTATGTAGATTTAGGGTTTCAGAATGCTCTAAAAATGATGAAGATATAGGGAAATTTCTAAGCAGATAGTATTTCCGTTATTGTTTAGAGGTGTTCAGGGAGGAAGGAGTGTCTTGGCAAACAAAAATATTTAACAAAATTATAATAATATAATGAAAACGTATGCCTGACTATATCCTATTTATAACAACAAAGGAGATTTATAAAGCTGTTCAAATGATCTTGATATTAAGTTACCGAGTCATATAAACAAAGTTTGGAAGAGAGATTGGACATAAACATGAGGACATAGATTGAGACACGATAATTCGTATCTGATAATCAGTTTTAGATTATGCCAAAGAGGGTAACGATCATGGTTCAAATTATCGGCCGAGTTGACTCGGTATCGGCCGAGTCAACTCGGTATCGGAGGGTACCAATACGATACCGAGAGGTGTTTCAATAAAAACACTGAATCGTGTTGTCTCGCCGAGACAACCGATTCCGAGATGCCTCGCCGTGATATCGGCCGAGACAACCGATTCAATTTTTTTTACAAACTGATAGATGTTATAAAAATGTTACAAACTGTTACAAACGGTTAAATGTTATAAAAATGTTATTTTTTTTAGTTGTTATAAAAATGTTATAAAACTATAAAAATGTTATAAAAATGTTACAAAAAAATGTTATAAAACTATAAAAATGTTATTTTTTTTAGTTGTTATAAAAATGTTACAAAAAATTGTTATAAAATTATAAAAATGTTACAAAAAAATGTTATAAAACTATAGAAATGTTATAAAAATGTTACAAAAAAATGTTATGAAACTATAAAAATGTTATTTTTTTTAAAAAATATGGTGGGTCTTCAATTGATAGTTCTGGGTATATAGAGATTTTGGATATTATCATCACGGTAGTCAACCGGGAGATCGCCAATCACAATTTCCAAATTATGGATCATCTAGTCAGTCATCCCAACCCTCTGAGTAGCAATATGGTTCATATTTCTTTCCTTACCCTACTGAAAGAAATTACCCCTATCCAAATCCGTATGATCGATATCGCAGCTAAATAGGGAGATGAAAATGATGAAACATTGTAATCATTTCTATTTATCTTCCATGTAAATTTTTTATCAAGTTTTATGTGCCATTTGATTGTTTTTCAATATTAATATTGGTTTACTATGCAATATTGAATCTGATAACTCTGTCGCGCTTTAGTATAACCAATTATACAATGCAATGCATATTGAATGCATCTCATTGGTCCACTTTGTTAATCTTATTTTTTCAAAATTTTCTATATTTTTTCCGGAATTTTTTGCGCTCTCTAAATAGTGTATCTTTGCGTATCACCCGATACCGCGACCGAGTTGAAAATCGAGTGTCCTATACCTAGACCGATACTGAGACTTTGAACCATGGTAACGATGGAAGCTATATACATATTGAAGGGACTAATGAAAAGGTATAGAGGAAAAAATATGAAGACCTTTGTATGTTTTTTTTTATAGATTTGTAGAAGGCATATGAAATTGGCAGATGTTGCTTTTAAGACTCCACCGACACCTTATGATATATTAAAGGTTTTAGCTTGTGGGGAGATATGGTCTTAAGGCTAAAACTTTAATGAATTGACGGAAGGCCATGCCTAGGAGTGGGCAAGTCTAGTGCCGGTAGTCAGCTCCCGTAAGCGTATATTTAAGTCGTTGCAGTTAAAAAAACTCGTTGTTGGGCTTTGGGTTAAGTTAGCCGGTTAGCCTATCGGTGTCGGAAATTTTTTCGTCTCATAAGTTCTACTGACTCCCATTTGGCTGCTTCTCCGTGATGCCGCGGCCAAATCGATGCCCATATGACGCTGCACTTTAGCTAACCGCCGCCCAAAAGCAAGTCAATGTTGTGATGGGGCTATATCATTGCAATTGTTGGTCTTCAACGAGGAATTCTTCGTAAGCGCAAGTCATTAGTTTGGTCAGCCGACACCCAACATAAGGCAAAAGTCGATCAACCGATGCACAAACGACATAGCAGGTCGATCAACCGATGTTGAAACTGCATGAACCCGAATGATGTAACTATAACATGTAGCAACTCAGTCGATGCCCAAATGACGCAACAGTTGACATCAAGGCAATTTCGATCAACAAAATAAATAGTGTCAAGTGAATGCTAGCCAACTAACTCGTTAACAAGTTTAGATTGTACTCATTCCAATTATTAGACTCTAGAGAGTTGGTTAATCGACGTCTCACGCTAATGCATTTTTTAAAATTTATTGCAATTGATGTATGCTGCTACCACTTTTAATTTATCCGTTAAGAGGCTCCTCATCGCCCTGTTGTCCTGGAGAGATCCAATGATGTAAATGGGGTCGGGTGTGTGTCCCCTCCCCTCCCTTATCCCTTTAACTCTTGGAATATATTGGAATTGGTTAGTTGGGGGAATGTCTTCTTCCTTTGTCCTTTTACCCTTTCTAGCAGTACATGTTATCCGTATGCTATAATTATTAATGTAATAGTCTCTATTAAAGAGTATATATGATGTGAATTATAAAGGCCAATATTGCTACTTTTTTATTTTTAATATTGTAAGTTTCTTTATTATTTATTTCATTTTTTAGTTGTAGATTAAAATGATTGGAGAGGTCTAGAATAAATAATTTATAATAGGAATGTTCTAGTTCATGTGATGTCACTCCATGATGACATCACATATGACCTAAGTATTACTTAATGGGCAAGTAATGGGCCCTTTCTAGATCATTCTTGTATCTCTATAAATAGTGTAATACCTCATTGGAGTAAATCATTCAAGTGAGAGTTAATTTTGAGTATTACTACGCTTTGTTTGAGTGTATTTTCTCTATGTGCCATTGATGTCGTTTACGTAAATTGGTATCAGAGCTTAGTTGCTCCACCCGTTGTTATTGTGTAGGAAATCGTAAACAAAGAAGTAGAGTCAATTTTCTAGCCAAATGATTTGTTGCTATCCATTATCCACGCACCCACCTAGACCCACCACCACGACTTCTGCCCTACCAGATCGTCCGACCACCCCACCACCTGAGACAACCCCTGCCCACTCCTTTGCCCCAATAACAACCCACCCCCGCCCACCATTCCCAGTCCACTACCAATGCCCTTGGTTCCACCAACGATTCACCTCACCTCCGAACAACCCCATGAACCTAGGTCTGTCAACGGGTCGGGTCCGGATCTGATCTAGAGTGATCCATATCCGTTAAGCAAGAACTTAATCGAATTTGGATCCGGATCGGGTCTTAATCGGATCAGATCGGGTCCGGGACTGGCCATATATATACATTTATTTTTAATTTTTATTTTATCTCAATTCTTTATTTTTTAATTTAGATTAAAATATTTTATAATTTATTAAAGTGCATGATTCGTATAAATAAAACATATATTACTTGAATCTATATATATTTATACATATAATACTTACATATTATATAAATATAGATATATTAATAAATATATAAATTTATATATGTTATATTTAATTAGATCGTGTCCTTAACGGATCGGATTAGACTAGATCCATATCCGATCCATATAATAATTGGATAATTGGGTAAATGGGTAATCGGATTTTAAAATATGATCTAGATCCGAGTAAATGGAGGAAATAAAATGACCATCACAATAGAGTAAATAAAGTCTGGAGGAAAAACTCCTCACTACAATCCCACAACTGAAAAGTAACTGAATACTGAAACAATACATGCTAAAGTCTGAAAACTGAAATGTAAAAGATGCTCTAAATAGAAATGGGCAACATGCCCTACAACTGATAGATAGTGACTCTGGAATCCAAAAGATAGAAGCGTCTACAAGCAAATCCCTGTAGCTTCCACAAACAGCTACAGCTCGTCACCTGAATGAGGATCCTATGCTTGGTGTCCCTGTGGCTGGGCACCTAAAATGGTTTTACAAGAAAAAGATTTGAAAAGCAAACGGGTCAGAGCCCGAATGTGGAGTTATTTTAAAAACCTGCAAGTGCTTTTAAAACATTTAAAACATTAAATGCAAAGTACATGTTAGGACGTGCACTCACATGATATTCTCACCTCTCGTCTAACTGTGCACTCCTAACGTAAATACCCATCTACGACGATACAAACTACTAGCTAAGTGACAACATATCTAGCTAGACTATCATAGGTCTTACCCTTATTACTCGGTTCTATTAACATAATAACGCTCGTAATTAAGTAGGGGTTTAACGCAAACTCAGATGCTCAATATGCAATATATTTCTCTATCACTAACTCATTATGTTTCTCGAAACAATACCGTAATTATTTATACAACATTAACATGAATGTTCTTATCAATTAAGTGTATATTATTCACATCATAAATATACAATACAAGCACCCCGAGAGCTAAGCTGCGGTGCACACATACTCTGCTATCCATCCCGGTACATCACGTACATAAGGATCACATATTCCGAATCTCTCAGGAATAGTTCAGATAACACAAATCACAAATAGTGGAGGCGAACACAGTCACATCACATGGGTCACGCACGGACTTATTAACATCCCAACAAGTCTTTCTCTGACCTATGTTCATCGAGGTACCAGTCTATATCCCCCCCGTAGGCACACAAGGATTAGAGGGTCCTAAGCGAACGCAACCTCCCGTGATAGCAAGTATGGTAGGTATGTCATACACACAATTTATATACCAATACTAAGTAAACACACGTCTTAGTAATACCGTATTTTAATCGTAGTACATATCGCATTCTCGTACTAACTATAATTATCACAATTTATACTACTCCGGTTTATAATCATACGCGCCATAATTTTCTCACGTCGTAATAGACACTCACGTCTCAACCCCAAACGGTTCATTCTGATTTAACTCACTTGTATGTAATTTCCTTCTCATAAATACCCAAATGTCCCCAACCTATCACTACATCATCATTGGAAGGTTAACTATATCCTCGAACAAGTTTACGGGACTCCAAAATTCAAAACAGTTCAAAATAGCCCAAACTGTCAGCTCGTTAGAAGTCTCGTTCGAACGAGTGTTCGAACGAGTTTGGGCTGTCAGCTCGTTAGAAGTCTCGTTCGAACGAGACTGTTCGAACGAGATTCCAGTTCGTTCGAACGAACTGCACCTTCTAACGATATCTCGTTCGAACGAGATATCGAACGAAACTACCCTTCGTTAGAAGAGACTGGTCAACTCGTTAGAAGCTCGTTCGAACGAGCTCGTTCGAACGACCTGGGGACTGCTTCTAACGACTGGCCAGTTTCGGCCCAGATTTTTCCAAATATGTTTTTCACCATTTTTACTCCTCAAATCACCTCTAAAATTTATCCCAACGATTGTTTTAAAGTCTCTAAACAATCCTAAACATAATATAACCACATCCTATCACGTTTTTATGGATTAATTCACCCTAATCATCAATCAATTTACAAATACTTAACCTTTTCCCCAATTTATTCATGAACATGAACATGAACCCTAGAATTTGGAACCCTCAATTCATCAAATTTAATCCGTTTTTCTTTCACCCAATCACGTATTAACATCAGATTAATCGTCTCCAAACTATTCTACATGCAATTTATCCTCAATATTCAGAACCTAAGTCCAATTAATCATGGGTTTTCATTCATCTTCCAATAACAATTATAAATCTTCAATTTTCTAACATGGAAAGAACATTTGCTGAAATTAAACATAATTAAACCACTTGCCTTGTTTGTTTCCGGATTTGGTGAAGAATCTCTGCAGAATTTTCTCTCTTTCTCTCCTTCTCCAAGCTCCTTCTCCAATGGTGGCTTAAGGTGGCTAGGGTTTGTTTTGGAGAAAGTTGTAAACCTAAAGATAACCTCCGTAGCTTAATGGTTTAATATGGGATGGTTAGTGGGCTTTGTGGGTTTAATCCACATCAGATTTACATCTCAAATTTTCGTCACTTTTAATTCCTCAAAATGTAAAATTACCAAAATACCCTTTAAGTTGCCGGTATGGCCTAAAAATACCCCGGGACCCAAACTATACCCTCGGCTAGTGTTTTCTGACTATCTCGACCCTTCCGGACGCGTTGGCGCACTCAAAACGACCATACGGATTATAGATTTTAAATTCACTTTTATTATCAAAATATTACACCGTGACGCGGCGGTCCCACACGTCTCAATAAAATTTCTAAAATGCCGTATATAAATCTCACGACAAATTTCATAATACCAAATACATATATCAAAACATGTATGCACATAATCAAATACCAACTCGCATCTCGTTAGTATTTATAACCCGGATTAATTTCCAATTAATACGCATTTAATTAATTAATCCCCAAAATAAATATAGCTAAAAGTACGGGGTATTACACAGACCACATCCACCAGCCGACCCAAGCCTCGTATTCCCTGATCCATCCTTACACCAGCAACCCCCCAGCACAAAACCCAAACCCAGCCAAAAAAGTTTCTGTCAGATCTCAACCCCCCAAAAAACCTAGCTCTAAACCTCCAACCAACCCTCACCAGCAAAAATGATGTGAAGTTAAAATGCGGAAACATAAATTTACTAATTACACAACAACAACAACAACAACAACAACATTATGTTTAGATGTCAATGAACCAAGAAATATCTCTAATTCATCTCTAAAAATGAAGTGTGTACAATGGATGGCCAAGGGCTTTTTATAGGACAAACTTAGCTTGCTAGACAAGCTAAGCCTAAAAAGTAAAAGACTAAAAAGGGCACTTTAAAGACATTAAAAGACAATGCGACCCTCTAACCTAATATAAGAACTAAAATAGGAAAGAACTAAATAAAACATGAAAACTAAATTAAAGAAAAAATACGAAAGAAATCTGGGACCCTGTAAACATATTGACCCTAGGGCGGCTGAAGCAAAAAAGAAAAAGGCTCCATCGAGGAGAGAAGAAAGTAGAGTCGAAAATGTACCAAATCTGCCCACCCCGTTGTCGTTTCAACTCCGACGACCTTTCGTGTGCTCCGACGAGCCCGACGAAGCTAGATCTGGTCAATCATGGTCAGAGAGGGGCTGTTCTAGAGGCTCGTAACCCTAGGATTGTGTTTGACCCTGGAGGAAGTCGTCTAGGCTGGGCCGAGTGAGAATAGAGAAAGTGAAGAGAATAGATGGAGAAGAACAAGGATCAGATCAAGGAAAGAGGAGAAGAAAGCAGGACGAAGAGAGAAAACAGAAGAGGGATCGAGAAGAGTAGGAATGAGCAACTGTCTGCTATCGCGACTGTGACACAATACCACCGAGGGGTTACCTTCGGGTTTCGATGCTTGGAAAAGTGGCCGGCGGTGTTTTCTGGCAGAGGGGGGACTTGTGCAGCAGTTGAAGTTTTTTGGAAACCCTAACAGTGTGAATAAAAGAGGTTTGGGCCTGTTTTAGCCATTGGTTTTGTTTAGAGCAGCAGGTTATTTTATCTTGGGCTTAATAAAGAGCATTGGATGGGGCCTAATCAAGTTTGGCCCCTTAGTTGGCTTGGGCCCCTTCATCTATTACTGGGATGCTTTTAAACAGAAATAAATGAGAATAATTTTTTTTAAGAGCTACTTTATTTTGGCCCGCCTATCTTCAGAATTTGCACACGAGTCCCTAAAGTTTCAAAGCTCGAGGAAGAGCTGGGTTTTAAGTGGGGGGGAGTGATGTGGATTATAGTTGAGGCCAATATTGGTATTTTCTTATTTTTAATATTTTAATTTTCCTTTTATTATTTTTCAGTTTTTAGCTGTAGATTAAAATGATTAGAGAGGGCTAGGATAGGTAATTTGTAATGGAAATGTTACAATGCATGTAATTTCACTCCATGACATCACACGTGACCTAAGCATTACTTAGTGAACAAGTAATGAGCCCTTTCTACATCCTTCTCTTATCCCTATAAATAGTGTAATACCTATAGGGCAAATCATTTACGTGATAGTTAATTTTGAGTATTGCTATTTGTTTGAGTGTAATTTCTTGACACAGTTTACGTTAATATATCATTGAGAACCCTATTCCATTTTGTATATTTATGAATTTAATTTTTTAACATCGTTTCGTGTGGGTATCATTTAATAAGGTAGGTTTAAATGAAAAAAGATTTACCGATAGAGCTGTGACTATAGTAAGAGCAACATTTGTTAGATCTAAGTTCTGATCTTTTTGCTTTGGTTAAGGAAAAATTAACTAGATAATTCAAGGTGAGGTGTCTTTGTATACATTATTTGCCAATAGTGTTCGAGTGGATGGATGAAACTAAGGTAGAGTTTCATACTAAATTAGAAGTGTGGAAAGATACCCCCGAATCATAAGGTTTAAAATAAGTAGGAATAAAATAGAGTATATGATGTTCAATTTAAGTTATAGCATGTCTTTCAAAAATCAGTCATAGACAATGAGTATAGCCGCAAAGAGAAACTTTTTTAGTTTATAATTTTTTTAAAACTCAATCCTTGAGGTAATGTCTTATTTTGACATAATCCCCCAAAAGTTGAAAAATTAGTCATACCCCCTTAAATATTGATAGACACCTAATCCCATTAAAGTCAGCCTCTAATTCATAATTCGAGATTACCTCTTTAGTTTTTCAGGTACAAATTTACCGTCGTCTTGTTCCACACTTGTATTTCCCGAAATCTTCCCCACATGAAAAACCATCTTTCAACTTAGAATCTGTAATGTATGAAAGCAACAAAACAAACCATACCAAGTATACAGAACATTGAAGCCCATCGATGGTCTGATTTAGATTTAGAAAAGCATTCGCACCATATGAAAATATACAGATGGAGGATACTATGGATGCTGACAGGTTTCTGATTAACTGGAATTTTTGTAACGAAAGGATTTGACTGTCCACTCAATTTCAAGCTGCAGCATTCATGATTATTTCGAAACCAGATATCTCTAATCTTTCTCATTTTCATGGTGGCAGCACTCGTGTAGTTCGTCATTATCAGAAATTATTGGGCATTTAAGCTTCCGGTGGCTACAAATAGATTCTCTGCAAACAGGCTAAGTATTACTGGAATGGTTTATTGTGCACGTAAGTGAAATCTTTTTGGAGGAAAAACATTGATAGACTTTTGCAAGATTGAAAAGGCTATATGTAACATATGTATGTTAATTTATCTAGATTTGGATCTGATTTGTTATGGTTTATTAGAAAACTTAGGGTTGATGTTTAGGAAAGAATCTGAAGTCGGGAAAATGAAGTTAAAGACAATTTTGTCCATACAAATATAAAGGGGAATCTCAAAATACACGGTATAAACTTCTAGGGGGTTATGTCTAAATAAGATATTAGGGGTTAAGTCAATATATTCTATAATTTATGATGAGCTGCAGCACCCTTAGGGTGGGTGCACATGGGTCAGCCAATAGGGGGAGGGGGTTTGTCAAGTCTTTTAATTTTTTGATGTGTTATTTATTAGGTTTATTAATTAGTTTTATTATGTTGCCTTTTTATTTGTTACCTTTTTTTAATAGTTGATTAGTCTTGGTAGGAGTCTTAAGGAGTGTGATGATAAGAATATGAACTTTTTTCTGTTTTTTTATAAAAGCATATTATTGTGTGATACGATTACAGTTCACTTCCACTACAATTTACGCTAGAAGTGCTATCGGTGCGATAACGTTCTTGGGTATTCTTATGTGGTTGCACTTTCCATCAAGAAGATGGAAAAGCTGGATCCAGTTGAATGCATGTATTGAACCCCAATTAAATGAGTGCAAGATTTCAGTTTTGTTAATTTGTAGCCCTGGGTAAGGATGGTAGAGTAAGAAAGGAACAGAACTCCTATGAGTAAATAATTGAAGTTGTTAAAGCTCAACATGCTCAGAACCAGCCCGCCAGCTAATTTCCCTAGTTTCAGAATAAACTTCCATGCGATACACTTTTAGGTTTTCTGTGATTTGTTGCTCGGGTGACCAATGGACAACATTTTTTTTTCTTTCTGTGTGCATGCCAAGCTGTTTATGTGCATATGATAGTTAGATTTTAGAACTTGGATTGGGTTACTGGAAAAGGATTAAAGGGTACTGGTATTGCGAAAGCAGGTCATCCCCCCTCTTTCTTCCACCCCTTCTTGTCCAATCAAAAAAGAATTAAATAATGAAAATTAAAAGGTAATTTTATAGATTTATTGTTTTAATGGAACATTTAAATTTTCGTGTTAATGGCTTACAGCCATGTTAGGTGTTTTTGTTTTTTCAAGTTCACTTGTCACTTCGATGATGACGTATAGCAGTTGTTCCTAGTCACATGTACCAAATAAAAGAGAACTAACTGTGGTTTTCTGTGCTGGCAACTAAGAGGGTTGATGTGCATACACCGGATGAAGATAGTTCATCGAGATCTAAAAAGTGCAAATTGTCTTGTGAATAAGCACTGGACTGTTAAAATATGCGATTTTGGGCTCTCGAGAATGATGACAGAGGCACCCCTGAGAGACTCCTCGTCAGCTGGGACTCCTGAATGGATGGCTCCCGAACTTATCCGTAATGAACCCTTCACCGAGAAATGTGATATTTTCAGCTTCGGAGTTATAATGTGGGAGCTGTGCACTTTAAGCAGGCCTTGGTATGGGGTACCACCAGAGCGGGTATGCTGACACGGTTATATAGTTCTCTTTCTTTATTTTTTCTGTTATTTGGCTTGGGCTCCATTTTCTGTGTGTGTTGTGACTGACACCAAAAATTTGTATAATATATTTTTGACACCCCAAAGTGTCAAATACTTGAGAAATGTCATAAAAGATCATCAAAAACCATCATGAAAAGGTATTGACACTTTTGGGTGCTAAAATTATATTATGCAAAATTGTGGGGTTAAAGTCAATATGACTAGAGGCCAATGACTGAATGACCTTTTTTCAAACTGATTTTTTAATGAAAAATGTTATTCTAAAATTTGCTGGAAATGAGTGCGAATTTCCCTGTGCTTCAGGTTGTATATTCTGTTGCTAATGAGGAGTCACGGTTGGATATCCCGGAAGGTCCCCTGGGCAGGCTGATTGCAGGTCTACCATATAAGATTCTATATGATTTCTTAAATATGAATATTAAACTGTTGATATTTTCTTCTTCTTTACATGACACCTGAGTTTTTTTGTTTACAGATTGTTGGGCAGAAGCACACCTGCGACCAAGTTGTGAGGACATTCTCACCCGTTTAGTAGACTGCGAGTATTCACTCTCCTAGTTCAATCTGTTTATTGTATAGAAACCGTAACATAGCAGAGGTGTTACCATATGTTCTCGGCTCTCAAGTTTTAAACTTCTCTTTTTGTCTGATTTTCCTGAGCTCTCTATAATACATGTACTGGTGTATCAGTTGCTTCAAATGCCAAAATTAACGATCCTTTTAGTGCAATCAACAGCAAATTGACTTCTGTTTTAAGTCATTAATGAGGTGCTGGGGGATCAACAAGTATTTGTTTGTAAGGCATCTTGCAAAATTTATATGACTAGTAGGTTTTCATCTGCTTTTGGTGTTTGACCTATTTTAATCATGGATGTGATTCCCTTATTTTCATTTTGTACACGGTTAGACCATCTCCAAGGCATTGGAGCATTTTATGCCACCAGATCATGAATCATGGATCCGCACATCCCATATTCCCACGGTTATCGAACTGCGGGGGATCAACAACTATTATAGTGGCTAGTTTTTGCGCTTGTATATACACCGTCAATTTAAAAACATTCCCCACCAATCTTGACTTGCAGTAAATTATATATTATGAAATATTTATCTACCTTTTCGAGATAATGTCTTCATCTGGGGGACTCGACAAAATTCTTAACGAGTCATTGTCTGATGAAGATGAAGATTGTGATGAACAAATGTTACGCGTGATGGGGAGTGCAATTCTTCGATTTTTAAGGATCAACGTGGAGATGAAGTGGTCGTGTCGATGGGGCTCTATACTTGGTCAGAAGGTTGTCGACAACGACAGGGAGGGAGGGGATCGACGACTAATGGAAGATTATTTTGATGCGACTCCAATGTACAATGCCAGTCTGATTCAAATAATGACTTGAATATGCTCAACCAATGGACCGTTTTCGAGAAGCTCATACATTGTAGGGCCATGAGTGCAATAACATTATCAACGGATGATCATATGACATGAGTTATTATCTCGTTGATGTTGATAGTATTTACCCGGAATGGCCTACTCTTGTTCAAACAATTTCACAATCACAAAACACAACACAAAACAAAAATACTTCGCCTAGAGTTCGGAGGGCGCGTATCAGGATGTTTAATGAGCTTTTAATTTTTTTCAATCTTTTTGCCATTGTAAAACGTCTGGCCTAACTTTGGTACCCAGATGATCTTGTATCATTCTACATAGCATGGTTGTGGAAGATGAAATGAAAATATCTAATCATTTGTCGTGGCGATCTGATTAGGGGTGGCAAAACGGGTCAACGGGTGTGTTTTCACACGACTCGACACGACACGATAAGAAACCAGTGGATCCGAACACGACACGACACGATAGTGTGTTTTTTTCTTTAACTCGAACACGACACGTTAAAAACACGACACGACATGATAACACGATAAGTAAAATATGATTCGATTGGATACGATTAGACCCGACATAACACGAGACGATTAGATACGATTAGACCAGTTAGTGAGGAATTAAAAAAATAGTAGGTCTAAATAGTGGGTTGATAATGGGTCTAAATGGGATCAATAGTGGGTCTACATAGGGTATATATCGTGTTTTTAATTGGGTCACTATTGTGTCACTATCGGGTTAATTTCGTGGCAGAAATTGGACACGAACACGACACGACCTGATGGCGGATCCAAAAATCCAGACCCGAACATGAATGATCGTGTCAATTTTGTTTCGTTTCGTGTTATCGTTTCGTTTCCAAAATTGCCAACCCTAGATCCGATGACCGAGAAGGCGCGTTGGAGATCGTGGAGTTGCTTAACCCCAATCATATGAATGCTAGGGTCCATTATTTTCACATTCCCATGTTTGCAACTTTGAAACAAATGTGGCGTTACAATTTGATTTAAAAGAGCACTTGTGGAATTTGCGTGACAATATTTGAAGTATGTTTGTAGTTGTATGAGTTCGTTTTATGAATTTATTATAATTGTTAGTGCTTACATATATGGCTTTTAGTATTTAAGTTTATAAAATTGTTAGTTTTGAGTTTATTTATTAAACGAAGGAAATGGAAAAACTTGGGTTTCCCACAATAGTTTTGACTCACTTTATTAAAAATGGTCCATTCCTTTGAGGCGCAAAGCCACCAAAACAAGGGAGAAAACTATTTTCTACATGCCTTGGAGATGGGCCTAAGACCATCCTTTACGTCAATATACTATTATTCTTGGTGCTTTTGCATGTTTTGGCTCTCCAAAGCATGGATCAAACTGCTATTTCCCTCCAAAGCTTCCAAATTTAGGAGCAATATTCTCTTAAATTTGCAAGCTCTGGGGGAGAAAACTTAAATACCTACTTCTACGGAGAGGTATATTGCGGTAGTAACAAGAAGTTACTTTTAATTTATTTTTTTTCAAATTAAATCAATATTTAATTAGAAGTACTTGATAGTTAGTTGGTAGACAACCAATACCAATGATGCACGCCCATAGTCTCTTTTTGCCATATGTTGTACTCTAGGTACAATCTACGTAACCGATGATAATAGGCCATTAGTTAGGATCTTGGTGGTATGTGATTTGCTCCGGCTGTATGTGCTAGCATGTTTTGTCTCTCGACGACGAAGGATAAGGGATTACTAAAAACTCGATGTGCAATCCTCGTGGATTCGCCCAAAACTAGATGTGGAGATCGTCCCCAACAAATAAGATAACCATCCGCTTAGTAAGGATCTGATACCACCTCTTCCATAGTTAAAATAATGGCTCCCACACTAGCCCCGCGATTGTCCTCGACTCTTATTGACCGCGAGCCAGGATGAGACTGGGAACCCCACACATAATGATTTGTTTGTGATATCGCCCCATTCTAGAATGTGGATGCATGCATCGACATTCACATTCCCCCAATCCATCAACGGGTGCATGATACATAGATCCAACCACCAAAAATGCATATGGGAAAAATTTAATAAGGCTAACTAAATTCAATAAATTAATAATTCTCCAAAATTAGATGAAGTTTAGTTAATGAAATTTACTTGCAAGATCCGAGCGAATTTGTTAACGTGCGATAACCAATGTGGAATACTATGTAAGTTGCCATGCCGCCATACCACGTCTAAGCTATTATACAGATGTGCTATAATGATATCATCCCAATCAAAACTATTTAAATGCACAAAATCAGTCAGTGGTGCCAGCAAACCCAACCCGATGCCACTATTGCCAGTTGTGTAGAACTGTCCAACATGAAACATGAATGCCCCAACATACCCAATATGATTCGTGGGTCTGTTGTCCCTCACCATAAGCTTCAGTTTTGAATTTGAAAAATAACTGGACATGCTTAAATGAGATATGCACCTCCTTAATGTCATGGAGACATCGTCAGGCGTACACGTAGATATCATGGTCGCCGTCGAAAGGGAATAATTGCTCCATGGCTAACCACCAACCTGATTAACATGGTAAACTCTAGAGGGGTGAACCCTATCTCCCCGCACATGAAGTGGAATATGTGGGTCGTGTCCCAGCATCTCTCAAGCAAAGATATAATGATTCCTTGATCAATCCACGTCTCGATCATAATGATAATGAACTCGGAAAAACTAGCCTGAATATGCTCAACTATGAAATTCAACCTAAACTGACCTTAGACACATCTTTTCAGAATTTGTGGACAAATGTCACCGTGCACCATAGCTCAACATCTTGGATATTGCAATTTAAGCAATATTTTTGCAAACATAATCGAAAAGCTATTTTTATTAATTTATTATATTATTAAACAAAAAAATTGATAATTTATTAGTTTACTAATTTAACAATTTATTATATTATTGAATTACAAATTATTAAAACAAGCAATGTAAAATTAAACATAAAAAATAAATTACACGATGTGCATACCCCATTTGCTTGTGCTCTAAACTAAAATTGTGTCTCCGTTGATTGTGTAAGGGGATACCTAATATCGTCACTGACTGAAAAGTTAAAAGTTATTAATCACACGATAAGCCACGTGCGACTACGATGCACTGTGGAAATTGGTGTGTTATTTGCGTAATCTCCCAACTCTGTTCATCGTGAAGTAAGTTTGAGAGGAAGTTGAAATGGCTCCCAAACTCGTCCCATATAGATTTATACTACAACATCAATCGATATGTGAACTGTCGCATTAAATTTTGTGATATGACATTTCAAACGTAGCAGGAAGGTGCATCGTAACCAATGCTTGGGAGTTGGTACAACCCGTATTTTCCATACATAAAGTGGCTAGCTCATACACAATCAATAAAGGCTACCAAAACAATATTTTATCATCTAAGCATGCAAGAGTAAAATAACGACATGTATAATGAGTAAGAAATAGATAATTGAGATAAGGTTAATCCATCAACAAATATAAAAAGACAAACTAAGAGTAACAATTGTTAACATAACCCATAATACTAGAATCCAACTCATAAGGCTCAAAAGTAAAGGATAACTTGGCGCCACACACTTGCCATACATAATCTATGAATAAAATAAATGACATAAAATTAAATAGCTATAGAGGGATGCAATCCTCAACATCCGAAAACAACCATAATGAGCTTTCGGGCAAGCAATACGAATCTACGAACTACAATGACTTTGATTTCAACAATGACAGGTATATAGGCTTAACCAAAGTTTCTCAACAAAAATTGGATAGATGACCGATAGGATAGAAGATGAATCTGTAATCAACCTCTGGTACGCTTGTAATACCCCCGTACTTTTATGGATATTTAAATTACATAAGAAAGTGTAATTTATTAATTTGAAAATTTAAAGTGTTGGGTTATTATTGATGTGTGCTATATTTACTTACGGGTTTATATCAGGTCGCGGTTGGGCAAAGCGACAAGGAGTAATATTTTATTCGAAGAAGTACGTGTGAAGTTGTACTGGATTTGAAAAGGTGATTTTTTGATAAGTGACTCGGATGGGAATTTCGAGTACACGGTTGGTCTCGAAAGGGTCGAGATAGTCAGAATAGAGTACCCGCGGGTAGTGTTTAGGTTCCGGGGACTTTTTGGACTAGTAAGGACTCGCAATTGTGTATACGAGTTAATTTTGGATTTAATAAGAGGAGAACCCTAATTTCTCTCTTAAAAAGGAACGAGAGAAAGAGAGAAAGAAAAGCAAGAAAGAAAAGAAAGGAAGAAGGAGGAAAAGTGAGGAGAAAAAGAGGAGCTCGGACTAACTCCGACAGATTCCCGGCACGAGGTTGTCGGATTTATCCAAACAGGCAAGTGTTTAACTTTCTTTAATTCTTGTAGTGTGTTTATAAATTCATATTATAGTTGGTGTGAAAAAAATGGGATTTTATGAAAGATTTCATATAATTTTGATGAGATAATGATCCTATATGAACTCTAAGTTAAAACCCATGTTAATGGTGTAAGTTATGGTGAGAAATTGAAAGAGTTGGTAAATTCAAGAATTAGGGTTTAATTCTTAGAAATTGATGAATCCCATGAAATTAATTGTTGTGTTGGGTATATTCAAGTGAGTAGATGTCATTAATGGTGTTGGGTGGTGTTAGAATCCATAGAAATTGTGTTGGATGCGTTTTAGGATGAATTTTTGGGAGTTGAAGAAGATGAACTTCCGAACTGATCAGATAGCCGGATCGGTTCATTTTTCTGGCCAACAGATCGGTTCGTTTTTGGGCATCGGACCGGTTCATTTTCTGTGTCCGGATCGGTTCGTTTTTGGGATATCGGATCGGTTCGTTTATAATAGTTAAATTTTGAGAGATTTTTCTTGGACTAAAAGGATGGGAGAAGAATTTCTTTTAAGAGATGATTATTAAGGGATCCTAGAAATAGTAGTAGGACTTCTATATGACTTGATGAGTAGAATATGACCCTGGAGATTAGTGGGAATAAATCTGGAGTATAGACCTGAGGAGTGTTTGGAGACGAACGACCCTCGGTAAAATATTTCGACAGGTCTATATATATATATGCGTATTATATATATATATATATATGTCGATGATGTATGAGTGAATCCTAATGTGTGAATAGGATGATAGTAGAATGTGAGATGGACGTAAATAGCTAAAATTCGGGGGAAATTAATGTGTCGAGTGTATCATAAGCAAGTGGTGTAGGCTAGGATAGCCAAATTAACCTAATTCTAGCATAATTTAAATTTCAAGAGTATATTATCTAAGCATAGAAATCCTAATTCCTCATTGTAAAATTTTAGAATTTCAAAGTTAGATAAGGATGAATTCAAGTTCTGAGATAGATATAACATTCAATATATATATATATATATATATATATATATATATTTCAATTCGAAACATCAATTAATCCAAATTACCCAATTTTAACATTTCTATCACAACTTCAATTCAAGTAATTAAACTAATTCAACTAAGATTACTTATCTTTTGTAAAAAAAATTCTATCATTGTAGAAGAGATTCAAAGGGAAAGAGTAGGACAAAAGTTCTTGCCTTAGGTTTTGATGAGAAATTTGCTTTTGATGTGAATTGTAGAAGATGGTTAATTTGGTGTTGATTCTCCTCAATTATCCCAATTCTTCTCAAGTTTTCTTTTCTAGATTATTTCTCAAATATTCCATGACACCTCACCTAATTAAATACCTGGTGATAAGTCCTTTATCAAATTAAATCAAAATATCCAGTTGGTTCATTCTTAGCATCACTGTCGAAATATGTTTAATTTAAAAATCACCAAATAAATTAATTAAGCTAGTGTACACAACTTTTAAAAATTTAATTAATACTCAACAACTTAAACTATTAACACAATCACCAATCATGAATAATAATAAATGAGAAATCAACTAACTGAATGAAATAAAACTGGAATAAACGTCCCGGATAAATAATCTCAAATCCAACAAACCAATATAAAACTGAATCCAACTAAAAACTGAATACTGAAGTAAAATGAGTACAATATCTCTCTAACATAAAAGAGAACTGAGAATGGGCGACATGCCGAAATTGAAATATCTAAATCATGATACTGGGATTTTATGAGTGGAGGCGTCTAAATACGAGGACCTGCAATTCCCACAATAACTACAACATGCCAAATGGTCCGACAGTCTAAGCTTGGCGTCCCTGTGGCTGGACACCTAAAAATAATTTCACAAGAGAAAATAGATTTTGCAAGAGACGGGTCAGAGCCCGAGTATAAAATATTTTAAAACAGATTAGCATGTATTTAAAATGAGATCAAGCAAATACTATATACATGTTAGCTTTTCGGCTCTCGCTTGACATTCTCACCTCCCAACTACTTGTGTACGCCTAATGTACCGCTAAACCATTCTACTTATACCTTGCCTAACTAGACCGAATGAATTCATTTCCCAAACTATCATTCATAGTGCCCACCCGTATTTCTCATGTAAATACCGTATTACATTTCCAATATTAATTAATCGTGTTAAAATATCCCATTAGTCATTTAAGTTCCCACATACCTAAATTATATTAGATGACATTATCATCCCATCTACTAGGCAACACAGTAGAAAATCACAAGTGTATATCTATATACATATCTCATTATCACAATATATATATATATATATATATACACACACACTAATACAGCACCCCAAAAGGCTAAACCTGCAGTGCGTGTATACTCTGCTATCAAATTCCGGTACAACACGTACATGAGAATTACGATTTCTGAATCACTCTAGAATCGTACCAAAAAAATCACACACATTGGAGGCGAACATAGTTCCCACCCTTATGGGCTACGCACATACCTACGCACCTAGATGATCGCAAACTTATCAAATCACCGATAAGTCTTTCCCAGACCTATGTTCTGAGGTACCAATCTAACATCCCCCTGAAGGCTCATCAAGATAAGGCTGTCCCGTTTCTAAGATCTCCCATGATAGCAAGTATGGTAGGTATGTCATACACATAAGAAATCATACAATAGTTACACACACAACCTATATAATTAATAGGTACACACACAACCTATATAATTAATAGGTACACACACCACCCAAGTATTCCAGATTTGTACATGTTATCATTCTCTCTAATATTCATGACACTTAGTTAACCTATATCTCATGCTACTAGTTCAAGTAATGTGGTCACTCTCCATAATCGTAGGTCATTTTCCTATTCTCGAATTAATTTTAACATTTTTAACTCGTCCGGGTAAGACTTCAAAGTTTTATGAAATTTCGTTAGAATATCTGAGATTTTGTTCAAACGAAAATGACCCCTGAATCCTCGTTAGAATTTAGTTCGAATGAATTAGGTACCCTACTCTCTGAATTCTCGTTAGTAAACTCCTTGGCAATCTCGTTCGAATGACTTTCTAGTTCTTGAGGTTTTTCGAACGAGTCGTGCCCAATTTTTCCTTATCTTCTTTTCACCATTTTTGTTCACTAAAACCTTCACAGATTTCTAAACTCCCAACAAGTCATTCTAAACATTATTTTAACATGTAAGGGTGATTTCTAGTGTTCATGAATCATCAAATGACTAATTTAACTTTAATAAATTCCAAGATCACAAAGTTATTCCTTTAAAGCCCTAGTTATTCCAAATCATCATACAACACAAATTTCTACACCAAAGTTGATCTAAATTTTATGGGTTTCATACGACAAACATGGAGGAAATAATATATATCAATTATTTTCAATCGAACATTATGATACGTGTCCTAAAAAATTGCCCAAATCATATAAAAATCATATGCAATTCAACCTATGCTAACATGGATATCATTCATGCTGTAAATTTGCTAGTTTAAGCACTTTCCTTAATATGAAGTTCTGATCCGTTGAATAAAAGTGGTATGGGGGTGATTATCTCTTCTCGATCTACGCATTGATGGTGTTTTTGGTGAAAGGGGTTGAGTTTTTGGCATTAGAACTCTTAGAGACTCTTCTCCTCCTTCCTCCCGGGATCTCTCTCTATTTTGGCAGATAATAACCCTAACTGCAACTACGTAAGGGACATTAAAAACTCTAATTTTCATTCATCCTTGTTCCTCAAATTTTCAAAATACTAAAATACCCCTCTGGGGTGTTAGTTTGGCTAAAAGTGCCTCAAGACCCAAACTAAACTCCCTAGTAGACTTTTCTGACTATCTTGAACCTTTCAAATTCAATGGAGCACTCAAAATGACCATTTAAATAATTTAAAAATAAATTACTTATTATCTCATTAATTAAAGTCCCGACACGACTGACACTCGCATCCTGACTTAAATATCTTAAAACTGTTGTATTTCTCACCCGCGACAATTTTAACATTATTATAATCACATATTAATTAATTCTCTCACTAATATTCAATATAAGTCGCACTAATAAATACTAACCCTTAACTCTCTAGTTAATATTTATTTTATTCCGGATTAATATTACGTGGTATTACATACTTTCCTTTCATCCCGAAATTCAGAAAATAAAGGTATACCTGGTAAGAACAACTCGGGATATTTGTCATGCATCTCATCCTCGTGATCCCAGGTAGACTCTTCGGCATTATTGTTCCGCCACTGAACACGTACTAACGGTACTACCTTCGACCTCTGTTTCCTCTTGATACAGTTTAGGATAGCAACTGGACCTCCTCATAGGAACTATCGGGCTGTAGATCAATCTCCTCTAAAGCAATATGAGTGTGGGCTAACTCATCCCAAAAATATCTCCTCAACAAAGAAAAATGGAACACGTCATGGATCCTATGCAAGTGCTCCAACAACCCAAGTCTATAAGCCACTGGCCTAATTCACTCAATGATAGGAAATGGCCCGATGTACCTTGGATCCAATTTCCCTTTCTTCTCGAATCTTATTACCCCTTTCATAGGAGATACAAGTAACAACACCTGGTCCCTCACACTGAACTCCTTGAAGAACCTCTTAGTATCGGCGTAGCTCTTTTGTCTATCCTGAGCAACCCGTATATGGCTCCGAATCATCTCAATCCTAGCCGAAGTATCCTGGATCACCTCTGGCCCAAGTAGCTTATTGTCCCCCACCTCCATCCAATATGCTGGAGAACGACAAGGCCTACCTTATAAAGCCTCGAATGGAGCCATGCTAATAGTAAACTGATAAGAGTTGTTGTACGCGAACTCCACCAGTGGAAGGTACTGCTCCCAACCTCCTTCAAAATCAAGG
Source organism: Sambucus nigra (assembly GCA_949130495.1). Classification (NCBI taxonomy): domain Eukaryota; kingdom Viridiplantae; phylum Streptophyta; class Magnoliopsida; order Dipsacales; family Adoxaceae; genus Sambucus; species Sambucus nigra. The sequence continues at coordinate 210,833,478 of OX422214.1, read as the reverse complement.
ATGCACATTCGCAGAATATCCTCTAACATCTGATTAGTCCTCTTTGTCTGCCCATCCGTCTGTGGGTGATACACCAAACTCAATCGCAACTCAGTACCCATATCTTCCTAGAAGCTCTCCCAAAATCAAGACACAAAAATCTTATCCCTGTCGGACATGATATTTAAAGGTACTCCATGCAATCTCACAATCTCAATAATAAAAATCTGGGCATACTGTCCCGAAGTGTAATTAGATCGAACCGGTAATAAGTGATCTACCTTAGTCAATCGATCCACAATCACCCATATGGAATCGTGACCCCTCTACGATGTAGGTAACCATGTGATGAAATCCATGGAAATACTCTCCCATTTCAACATAAGAATCTCCAACAGCTGTAAGAATCATGTCGGTGTATGGTGGTCCACCTTCACCAGCTGATAAGTGGCACATTTTAAAGAAAATTCGGCAATGTCCTTCTTCATCCCACTCCACCAGTACTATCGCCGCATATCCTGGTACATCTTATCCCCTCTGAGATGTACCGCAAAGCGTGAACCATGCGACTCTATCATCACCACATATCACAATTCCTCCCCCTTAGGAATAATCAATCTCCCGTTGAAGCGCAAGCCTTCATCTGAAATTCATGGAATAAGACTCGATTCCCTCAGCTAGAAGCTGTATAATCCGATCCTGATAGAATAAATCTGCTGCCTGAGCCTTTACCACCCTCGTAACTATCTAGGACGTAATGATCATAAACTAACATAAAAGATCGGGCCACTGCATCCTGGTGTCCCAACTCTTTCCATTTATCCTTCCACACCTTGTCCACCTCACCTGCTGGCCTACGGCTCAACGTGTCTGCTACCACGTTAGCCTTCCCTGGGTGATATTGGATATCAAACTGATAGTCCTTCACAAATTCGAGCCACCTCCGCTGACGCATATTCAGCTCCCGCTGAGTGAACAGGTACTGTAGTGACTTGTGATCTATAAATAGGCAAAATTTCCCTCCAAGAGGCAATGTCTCCATATTTGAATTGCAAACACGACTACCTCTAACCCAAGTCATGGGTGGGGTAATTACTCTCGTGAGGCTTAAGCTTACGGGAAGCATAATCTATAGCGTGATCCTCCTGGTGAAGAACACCCCCAAATCCTAGTAGGGACGCATCAATGTAAACTAGATACTCCACTTCTGCCTGGGCAGGGATAAAACTGGTGCTGAAGTCAGCTTATCCTTCAGCTCATTGCAAGCCAACTGGCAAGAATCATCCCTGATGAATGGCACACCCTTGCGAGTCAAGTTAGTCAACAAATCCACTATTTTTGAGAATCCCCGAATAAACAGTCTGTAGTATCCAGCTAGCCCCAAGAAATTGTGCACCTCTGTTGGTGTCATGGGCTATCCCCACTCCCTCACCATTGACACTTTCCTCGGATCTTCGGATATCCCCTTGTGGGATATAATGTTCCCCAAAACTATACCTCTCATAGCCCAAACCCACAATTTTCATATTTATCATACAACTGATGCTCTCGGAGTGTCTCTCAGAGTGTCTGCAAAACCTATCTCAAATGCTTGGCATGATCCTCCTCAGTCTGGGAATAAATCAGGATGTCATCTATGAAGACAATGAAAAACTGATCTAGAAACTCTCTGAACACCCTATTCATCAAGATCATGAACACAGCCGGTGTGTTGTTTATCCCAAATGGAATAACTCGAAACTCGCATGACCCATATCTTATCGGAAAAGTGGTCTTCGACACGTCCTGCTACCTGATACGTAACTGATGGTACCCCTACCTTAATTCTATCTATGAGAAGTAGGTAGATCCTCTCAACTATCGATTCGTGGAAATGGGTACTTATTCCGTATCGTGACTTTATTCAACTCTCGGTAGTTAACACACACCCGTAGTGACCCATCTCTCTTCTTTACAAATAGCACGAGAGCACCCCAAGGCGAGGTATTCCTATGGATAAATCCCTATCCCAACAGCTGCTCGATATGATCTCGTAACTCCCTCATCTCTGCCAGAGCCATACGGTAAGGCACATGGGCTATATGCCTAGTGCCCGGTGTCAAATCTATCCCAAACTCTATCTCCCTACTAGGTGGCAATCCCGGTATATCCTAAAACACATCATAAAACTCGCAGACAACCGAAATCGAATCAAGCAGAATCACCACCTCCTTAGAGGTCTCCTCCTTTATGTAATATAAATGGGTTGACGATCCTCCCTCTGGACGAGGCAACGCCACCAAAAACATCTCCTGGCCCGATATGAAGAATACAATACTACGACTACATTAACCATTCATTGCCCTATACGCAACTAGACAATACATCCTAATAATTGCATCGTACTCAGACATGTCTAAAATAAGCATATTGGCAGGTAAAATAAATCTCCCGATCTCTATACCCACACCCCGACATATAAGACATTTCCCAACGACGAGTCTACACATGTAACCATTCTATTTTTTGTGTCTTAAAATTCCACGACACGTGCAAATCTACTGGTAATAAATGAGTGTGAATCTCCCGTGTCGAATAAAATACGCCCCAGAGTCCCCTCGATAGAAGATATACCCTCAACTGCAGGTGGGGCCTATGGGACTGCGGCCTGATGAACGTTGTAAACACGCCCATACTGTAGTTGTCCGTGTTGAATCAAAACTGTTGGAATGATAGGTAAAGCTGGCATCTGTGGTGGTGTTGGGAGGGAGGCGGGAAATATTGGTCGTTGGGGCTCCTGACAAGCACCCTGCTGTTGTTGTTGTGGGGCTGTGCCCATCTCAGGACACCCGTGATGCTTGTGCCCAATTTTTCCACAAACGTAACATTTACTAAAAAAGTTTCCTCCTCTCTGTCCCTACTGCCCTCAACCCTGCTGACCGTTACTACCCCTTCATTGGCCCTACAGTGCACGCTGTTGGCCCTGCTGACCAAGCTGGACTTGTTGGCCTTGCCTAAAGCCTCCCGATCCCTTTCTGTAATCACCCGATCTATGTCTCTTAGTAGGATCCCCCTGATGGGAAATCTACTCACCCTATCTATACTGACCCTGAGCTGGCTGTGCCCCATTGGCACCACTACCTCCTGTCCTGCCCTGTTGGATGGACTCCCTCACTCACTTACTTCCCTTTCGATGGAAGCGGTGATCCTGTCAATGTAGTAAAGAACAGTTAAGTACCTCCGTATACCTCAACGAATGATTACCTAATAGGTGTTGACGAATCCTCCAAGTCAGGCCATCCATAAATATCTGAATCTTTTTCTCTTCAGTTGTTACCCCATCAAGCACCAGATTAGTCAATATTGTGAACTCCTCGTATTCAGCAACAGTCCTCCCCACCTGGGTGAGGTCCAAAAATTTTCGTCTCATCTTAGTCTGAACAGTGGAAGGAAAATCTTTACGATCACACCACACCCATAAGTCCTTAATCGCCATGTTGTTTCTCTCATTAGACGTGGTAGTGGATTCCCACCACTGTAATGCTGCCCTGACTAGCTTAAAGGTAGCTAGTATTTGATTCTGAACCTCGGTGCACTCGTACATCCTCAGGTGCCTCTATACGTCCTTTTTCCATTGAAGTGCAGCCACAACATCAGAACTCCCAGAGAACTCTGGGGGATGTGCCTTTTGGAAGGCATCCCTGACCCGTTCCCAAGAAGAAGGAAACACATGTGCCGAGGAAGGTGCCACTGCCTGTGCCTGGGGTACGTCCATCCGAACCACTGCTAGTGATGCATTCACCGTTTGAGCCACTATAGTGGCAAGTTCTGCAGCATTCATAATACCCTGAGCTGGAGCTGGCTGAGGTTTTGGCTCTATGCCTCTACGGGCTATGTGTGTGAAATACTGTTACTAAAGCCGTTTAATACAAGATTAAACTATTTAAGTATCTCCAAACTGTTTTTTAAAGAAACTCTTTTCTTTAAATCAAATCAAATTAATCACAAGATGTGTTTAACAAAATATGTACGAGATCTGTTCAAGATTGGTTAACAGGTTTAGTAAATCAGTTTAAAAAACTTAAACTCAGCACAACCATAAGAATTAGATGAGGAGATGTAGAAATATTAAGGACAAGGGATGTTTTTACGTGGTAAAACCTCACCCAACTGAGGAAACATCCACGACTCCCTCTACGGAGTAAACAAAAAATTCCACTAAAACAAATTATAACAGTTACAAACTATATAACACACATGCACACAAATCAGACCTATACAAGTTTAGGAATTTACCCACTGGTGTCCTTCTAACTTTTCTGTAGTTCTGTTTGTTGATTTTGTACTCCAGTTTGCTAACATCCAATTTGTTCTAGTTCTTTACGTCGACTCTTGTTCTTAAGATCTTATTACCAACACTTTTAGTGTGGTAGGGTGCTAGTGTTTGTGAAGGTGCTTTCTAACACACACACACACACACACACACACTTATTTATACAAACAATCCTATCAAATTACATATAAGATCTATATGCTGTGATTTTGTATTTCTCTCTTCTTAGAAAACTTAAACCTTATTTGACCTTTATTATAATCTCAGAATCCACGGCTATTTTACTCGAAAGACGTTTCAAGATCTTAATCAATATCAAGTTTTGAAAATACTTTTAAGATTGAAAATCACCAAGTGCGATTCCAACTAGGTCAAAGGTATTGTTTCATAAGAACTAGAAACATAAAATGATTTTGTTGATTTTGAAGATAACAACATTTACAGAAACAAATCAACAAAAGTTTTCTCAAGATGAGAAACTATAGATGCAGATCTATGTGTAATATAACATGCAACGACTAGATATAAGATTTCTATAAAATTAGAAACATAGATCTAATCAAATGTTTAAGTTGAAAATAAGATCTGAGAACGAAGAGGTTACAACATCAACCAACTATCAAACCAACACTCAAAACTCTCAAACACTCAAGGTTGTGTTTGGTATAAACTGGTTTTTAAAAGAGGTTAGGGTTTGAAAAGTGTTTGAACGAATTAGGGTTAGGGTTTCCTAACTCTGGTTTCTCTCTCTCTCTCTCTCTCTCTTTTTCTTCTCACTCAAATAAAATGAAGTGGCAAAAGTCTCGTTTGTCTAAGGGTAAGTCTCGTTATATACGGGGGCTGAGAAGGATTGAGAAGGCAGATCCAAATCAAGGGCTACGATTTGGTCTCAGCAAGTTGACTTAGATCTAAGGGCTAAAGAGACGCGGTGATTAAAACGCTTTTGATTTGCTTAAGAGAGTTTCACCAGGATAGAGTTAGAACACATGCAGATCGTCGATTAACACGATCCAAGGGTTGAGATTGTTCACAGGGGTTGTCTCTTGGAAGAAACACAAATCAAACCGATATATAAGCAACATGTGTAGGACTGAGATTGTTCCTGATACGCGTGCTTGAAAGTAATTACCCAGATACCTTGAAGTCTCCAGCGCTTTTGATTTCTACCCAAATGAACTTTCAGCCAATAAAAGCAACAATCCAAAATTACAGAATGACCCCAACGCTTTATAAAACCGATTTTAATTAAGGAAAAACTTATTTTAAAAACCATTAAAATTCCCAAAAAAATATTAAAAATCAATTTGAGGGAAATTAATACACACACTTTATATGCAACCAATTTATGCAATATAAGACCCATGTATGCAGTCCTAATTGTGTGTGAGTGATTGGTGAATATACCTTGATTAATCAAACACGAGGAATCAATTGTAGACAATTCTCTAAGGCTCTTTGGATTCTAGGAGAGGACACAATTTTGTCACTATTTCCAAACTAGATGAGTACTTATACAATGTAGAATCAAGTGAGTCAATAGTATAAGGTGCTTAAATCTCCCCCTTTGTAAATATTAGACAAAATCTCTTTTGAGTCATTTAGAATTCGTAGGGCAACAATAATAAGAAAAACCTATTCCTATAAAAATTCTATCTACCCATTTCCTTGAAAAGAAAAGTACATAACTCAACTAATTACAATTAAATACCCTATTACAATTGTTGATAATAACTATACAACATGATCAAGCTTATTCGAAATATGAAAAAAAAATGAACTCATAAGACTCAAATTTCTCCCCCATTTTTTCTCAAATAAACAAAGGGAAAAATATGTAGGCCAAAGAGTTTAATCAGCAGAAACCATACCTATCGATTTACGCAAAGAAATAAATCTATTGTAATCCAAAGGTTTGGTAAACATATCTTTGAGTCGCAAATGAGTAGGAAGGTAATTAATTTCTAATTCCTTAGTTTTAACCAATTCGCGTATAAAGTGATGTCTTATTTTTATGTGTTTTGTTCGCGAGTGTTGAACAGGATTTTTAGAGATATTGATCGCACTTTGATTATCACAATAGAGATGTAATTATTTTTCTTGAATACCATAATCACTTAGCATTTGTTTAAGCCAAAGTAATTGAGCACAACAGCTTCTAGCGGCTATGTATTCAGATTCAGCTGTTGATAGAGAAGTGCAGTTTTGTTTCTTACTACTCCATCCTACCAGATTATTACCTATATAGTAACATGCTCCGAATGTGATTTTACTATCATCAATACACCCAGCCCAATCAGCATCAGTGTACCCAATTATAGTGCTAGGTGTATCACTAGTGTACCAAAGTCCTAGATTCAGAGTGCCTTTTTACGTATTTAATAATTCTTTTAACACACGTTAAATAACTCTCTTTAGGATTGTTTTGGTAACGAGCACAGATGCAAACATCGTACATAATATCAGGATGCGAGGAAGTAAGATATAGTAAGGTTCCAATCATACTACGATAAAGGGTGGGATCTACGAATTTCCCTTTTTCATCCTTAGACAGTTGACAGTAGTACTCATGGGAGTTTTAACATCTTTTGCATTTTCAAGGCCGAATTTTTTAATAATCTCTAATGCGTATTTTGATTGCGAGACAAATAATCCTTCTGAATTTTGTTTGACTTGAAGACCTAAGAAAAATTGCAACTCCCCCATAAGAGACATTTGAAATTCTTTACGCATGATTTCAGAGAAAGATTTAACTTCTGAGGGAGAAGTTGATCTAAAGATGATATCATCAACATAAACTTGAGCTATAATGATGTGTTTGTCAAAATGTTTGACAAAAAGAGTTTGATCATTTCTACCTCTCTTAAACCTTTGTCTAAGAGAAAGTTGGAAAGGAGCTCATACTAGGCTCTTGGCGCTTGTTGTAGGCCATACAAAGACTTTCTAAGATGAAACACATGATTTGTATATTGAGGGTCAATGAACCCTTTTGGTTATTCTACATAGGTCTCCTTAGTCAATATTCCATTAAGGAATGCAAATTTGACATCCATTTGGTAAAGTGTAAAGTGCAAGTAGCAAGCTATGGCAAAGAGAAGACGAACAGATTCTAAACGAGTAACAGGAACAAAAGTCTTGTTAAAATCTATTCCTTCAATTTGAGAATACCCTTGAGCAACTAATCTATCTTTGTTTCTAATGATTATCCCACTTTCATCAGATTTATTTTTAAATATCCAACGTGTGCCAATAACCTTTTTGTGTTCCGGCCTAGGTACAAGATACCAGACATCATGAATGACAAATTGAAGAAGTTCTTCCTGCATCGCAGAAATCCAATGAGGGTCATTCAATGCCTCATTTACATTCTTTGGTTCCACAAGGGAAATAAAACATGCATAATGAGCATAATTTCTTAATTGAGATCTTGTACGCACAGGTTTACTAGGGTTACCAACAAGATTATCTATGGGATGATCTTTAGAGACCCAGTTAGGTACTTCAGGTGTCTCAATTGATAAAGAATCATCTATTTCTGGAGAGTCATTTTCTAAAGCATTTGCAGGCTCTTCCACAATAGTTGATTCTTCAGTTTTACTCTCTACAGTAGTGTCACTTACAATTACATTTATGGATTCCATTATGGTCTTAGTGCGAAGATTATAAACGCGATAAGCTCTACTGTTAGGCGAGTATCCTAGAAAAATATCTTTTTCTCCACGACTCTCAAATTTGGATAAGTGTTCTCTGTCTTTGCAGACATAACAGGTACTACCAAAGGTTCTCAGGTACTTAAGATTAGGTTTCTTCCCATACCATAGTTCGTAAGGAGTTTATTTCGAATTATTTCTACGATAGACTCTATTTATAATGTGACACGCAGTACGAATAGATTCTACCCAAAAATATTTAGGTAAACATTTGGCATGAATCATAACACGTACCATCTCTTGAAGAATACAATTCTTTCTCTCAGCGATACCATTTTGTTGAGGAGTCTTAGGGGCGCTAAACTCATATTTATAACCATTATAGTCACAATACTCTATTATACCGGTGTCTTTGAATTCTCCACCTCTATCACTACGAATTCTATTTACTTGAGTGTCTTTCTCATTTTCAATCCGAAGAAGTATTTTTAAAAAAGTTTGAAAGGTGTCAGACTTTTGTTTTAAGAAGGCTACCCAAGAAAATTTAGTGAAGTCATCAACCATAACAAGAATGTAATTGTGTCCACAGAGACTAACAGTTTGAGAAGGACCCATTGGATCCATATGGATGAGCTCCAAGGGGTTAGATGTAAGGATATCTTTGACTTTCTTATGAGGTGCCTCAATAATTTTTCCTTCTTGACATGATCCACAAATAATATTAGAAATGGGTTTGATTTTTGGAATTCCTATAACTATTTCTTGAGAAGACAATCTACTAAGATTATCGTAATTTATGTGACCCATCCTGTTATGCCATATCTCATTGTCATCCATTCTGGCAACATTACAGATTTCAGAATGATTCATGACAGTATAACAATTGTCAGGAGTCCTGAATCCTATAATTATGCATTCACCCTTTTCATTTAAAACCTTGCAATTATTCTTTGAAAAGGTAACAGTATGATCTGAGTCACAACATTGCAAGATACTTAGTAGATTAGCCTTAAGACCTTTGACTAGAAGAACATTTTCAAGAACATGTAGTCCTTCTTCTTGGAGAGTTCCTTTACCTATGATTTGGGATGATACTCCATCACCAAAAATAACTTTTTTGTTTAAAAGTTTTGTATCATCACCAGTCATGTGTTTTGAACATCCAGAATCTAAGTACCAACCAGAAGATGTGTGTTCAACTTTAAAAGCAGTAATAACAATGTTACACTTCATTTGGGGTAATAGATCATCTTTTCTAACCCAAATTGCTCTTGTTTTCATTTTGCATTTATTCGCTCTCATTTGATAAAATTTGCGAGCATTCGATTTTTGTTGAAAAATGTTTTGCGCATGATTTTGAATTTTATGAGACACATGAGCATTTGGTTTAGGAAAGTGTTTAGGAATACTTCTAGGAAATGTTCTTTTAGGTTTGGTCTTTCTTTTCCTATAGTTAGAGTTTTTGTCTGGTTGTCTAGGCAGAACATAATTGTTACGACTCCTTGTAGAGTAGTTAAAGTTTTGGTACACAAGGGTATTATAGGCATGATTAACTAAACGTCTAGAGAAGCAATCATCAAAATAATGACCATATAAGTCACAGTATGAGCAATATAGATTGCTCGAAGTGGGTATCTCCTTAGGAAAGTCTCTAAACATAGGCTTTAAGGGATTTTGGGGTTGAACCTTATTCCTAGGTAGAACAGTTTTGAAGGTAGATTCACTCTTCCTAATTCGGGGGCAGACATATTTAGCTTTAGGTGAGCTTTCATTCTTAGAGTAACTTGGTTCCCCAATATCAAACTTTTGTTGTTTTGTAACAAACTCAATTTTTAGAAAATGAAAGTTTAAACAAGTTTCTATAGGTCTTTTTCCTCCTAACACAAACTTGATAGATTCAAAGGATTTTGTTTATGTCTTTAAATTGGGATAAAACCCTATTCCAGTTAGATCATCAGAACTGGTTTTTGAATCAACAACAAAACCATCAAAACAGTTTGAGTTATTTTCAGATTTTGTAAATTTTTTGAAAACTGTTGCTGTCTTCTCTTTAGTTTGTTCCAATTCTAATAATGTCCCTTTATATTTTTTCTCCAAAGTTTCATTTTCATCAATCAAATTCTTTAATTTTTGATCAAAGATTTTGACTTCATTTTCACGAGTTAGACATTGGGTAGTATACTCTTCAGCATTGAGTTTGACCACTAGGCTTAGATCTTCTAATTTCTTAGTGAGATCTTTCACTGTCTTTTCTAGTCTAGTGCTTTTCTTGAGAGTTTTTGCATAAAGAGTGTGAATATCAGGAAGGTCTTCAGTGTCTGAGTCACTAAGTGTAGTGTGTGAAGTGGCCCCTAAGGCTTCAATTCTTAAACTCACACACCCATTGACATCGTCATTATCGCTTTCCTTTTGACTCACACACCCCGTGGTAGAACTAGCAATGTTCTCAGAAATTAAAGCATCTAAACCAGTAACAACGTGATTCATAACAACAGAAGTAGAATTACTAAATTCATCCTCACTAACAGGCACATGCATATCATCATTATAGATTATCTTGGCAAAGAAAGACATGCAAGGATCAAAAACATCAGATGACTAAGGTTCTGTAATACCCCGTACTTTTGGCTATATTTATTTTGGGGATTAATTAATTAAATGCGTATTAATTGGAAATTAATCCGGGTTAAAAATACTAACGAGATACGAGTTGGTATTTGATTATGTGCATATATGATAATTGGAATTATGAAAGTTGTCGTGAGATTTATATACGGCATTTTAGAACTTTTGTTGAGACGCGTGGGACCGCCGCGTCACGGTATAATATTTTGATTATAAAAGTGAATTTAAAATCTATAAACCGTATGGCCGTTTTGAGTGCGCCAACGCGTCCGGAAGGGTCGAGATAGTCAGAAAACACTAGCCGGGGGTGTAGTTTGGATTCCGGGGTATTTTTAGGCCATACCAGCATCATAAAGGGTATTTTGGTAATTTTACATTTTTAGGAATTAAAAGTGACGAAAATTAGAGATGTAAATCTGATGTGGATTAAACCCACTAAGCCCATTAACCAAACCATATTAACCTAGAAGGCTACGTAGGTTATTAGAAGAGTTTTCTAAGTTCCCAAATCAAAACCCTAGCCACCTTAAGCCACCATTGGAGAGGAAGCTTGGAGAGAAGAAATTCTGCAGAAAAGTTCTACCAAACCTACACCAAACTCAGAGACAATCAAGGCAAGTGACTTTATTCCATTTAATTTCAGAGAATGTCTTTTCCATGTTAGAAATTGAGGAATTTTAATTGTTCTTGAAAGATGAATGAAAACCCATGTAGTTTGGAGTTTAGAACTTGGAAATTTTGAAGAGAATTGCATGTAGAATGATAGGTAGATGATTTCTCTCATAATAATTGTGATTAGAAGAGATTAAAACGAATTAAATTCTGGGATTTGATGATGATATAAACCTAGGGTTCATGTTCTTGATAAAATTGGGGAAAAGTATAAAATCTTGTGATTTAATGATGTTTAGGATGCTTTAATGTATTAAGAGATGTTAGTATATGACCTTAGCATGTTATAGTATGATTAGAGGACTAAAAACTCTGTTAGAACGAACTTTGGAGAAGGATTGAGGTGTTAAAAATGGTGAGAAACGTAACTTAGAAAATCTGGGACGAATCTGGCAGCTCGTTAGAAGCCCCTACCCAGGTCGTTCGAACGAGCTTCTAACGAGTTGACCAGTCGCTGCTAACGAGAAGGGGTTTCGTTCGATATCTCGTTCAAACGAGATATCGTTAGAAGGTACAGTTCGTTCGAACGAACTGGAATCTCGTTCGAACAGCCTCGTTCGAACGAGACTTCTAACGAGTTGGCAAAGGAATCTCGTTCGAAGAGTCTCGTTCGAACGAGACTTCTAACGAGTTGACAGTTTGGTCCTTTTTGGACTGTTTTGATTTTTGGAGTCCCGTAAACTTGGTCGAGGGTATAGATAACATTCCGAGGATGATATAATGATAGAACTGGGACTTTTGGGTATTTATGAGAAGGAAAATTATATACGAGAGTTATATTAAATGGACGGTTTGGGTTGAGACGTGAGTGTCTACTACGATGTGAGAATGTATTATGGCGCGTATAATTACAAACCGGAGTAATATAAGTTGTGATAATTATAAGATAGTACGAGAAAGCGATAGGTACTACGATTAAACTACGTTGATTACTAAGATGCGTGTTACTTAGTATTGGTATATGAATTGTGTGTATGACATACCTACCATACTTGCTATCACGGGAGGTTTGCGTTCGCTTAGGGACCTCTAATCCTTGTGTTGCCCGGATTTAGACTGGTTACCTCGATGAACATAGGTCATAGAAAGACTTATTGGGATATTAATAAGTCCGCTGTTCGTGGGAGCGTAGGTATGTGCGTGACCCATGTGATGTGACTGTGTTCGCCTCCATTATTTGTGATGTTGTTATCTGTGAACTATTCCTGAGAGATTCGAAATATGTAATCCTTATGTACGTGATGTACCGGGATGGATAGCATAGTATGTGTGCACCGCAGCTTAGTTCTCGGGGTGCTTGTATTTTATATTTATGATGTGAATAATATACACTTGATTAAGGAGAACCTTCATGTTATTGTTATGAATATAATTACGGTATTGTTTCGAGAAATATAACGAGTTAACTGATAGTTATATATATTGCATATTGAGCATCTGAGTTTACGTTAAACCCCTACTTAATTACGAGCGTTATAATGTTAATAGAACCGAGTAAAATGGGAAGGACCTATGTTAAGTCTAGCTAGAGATGATGTCACTTAGCTAGTGGGTTGTGTTGTTATAGATGGGTGCTTACGTTAGGAGTGCACAGTTAGACGAGAGGTGAGAATATCATGTGAGTGCACGTCCTAACATGTACTTTGCATTTAATGTTTTAAATGTTTTAAAGTACTTGCAGGTTTTTAAAATATAACTCCACATTCGGGCTCTGACCCGTTTGCTTTTCAAATCTATTTTTCTTTGTAAAACCTTTTTAGGTGCCCAGCCACAAGGACACCAAGCATAGGATACTCATTCAGGTGACGAGCTGTAGCTGTTTGTGGAAGCTACAGGGACTTTGCTTGTAGACGCTTCGATCTTTTGGATTCCAGAGTTATTATCAATCAGTTGTAGGGCATGTTGCCCATTTCTATTAGAGACATCTTTTATATTACAGTTTTCAGACTTTGGCATGTACTGTTTCGTATTCAGTTTACTTTTCAGTTGTGGGATTGTAGTGAGGAGTTTTCCTCCAGACTTTATTTACTTTATGTGATGGTCATTCTATTTACTTCAGTATGGTGAATGGTGTTATTATTCTTTATTACACTTGTTGCATCTTAATTAGACTTTAAATAAAATTTGGCACTTACTTTTTAAATACTAGGTGGTTAGTAATATTTAAAATGTTTTCGACAGTGATGCTATTAACTGGACCAACTTGGCATTATATCATCCTCCGAATGTTATCTATACCCTCGACCAAGTTTACGGGACTCCAAAAATCAAAACAGTCCAAAAAGGACCAAACTGTCAACTCGTTAGAAGTCTCGTTCGAACGAGAATGTTCGAACGAGATTCCTCTGCCAACTCGTTAGAAGTCTCGTTCGAACGAGGCTGTTCGAACGAGATTCCAGTTCGTTCGAACGAACTGTACCTTCTAACGATATCTCGTTCGAACGAGATATCGAACGAAACCCCTTCTCGTTAGCAGCGACTGGTCAACTCGTTAGAAGCTCGTTCGAACGAGTTCGTTCGAACGACCTGGGTAGGGGCTTCTAACGGGCTGCCAAATTCGTCCCAGAGTTTCTAAGTTACGTTTCTCACCATTTTTAACACCTCAATCTTTCACCAAAGTTCGTTCTAACAGAGTTTTAAGTCCTCTAATCATACTATAACATGCTAAGGTCATATACTAACATCTCTTAATACATTAAAGCATCCTAAACATCATTAAATCACAAGATTTTATACTTTTCCCCAATTTTATCAAGAACATGAACCCTAGGTTTATATCATCATCAAATCCCAGAATTTAATTCGTTTTAATCTCTTCTAATCACAATTATTATGAGAGAAATCATCTACCTATCATTCTACATGCAATTCTCTTCAAAATTTCCAAGTTCTAAACTCCAAACTACATGGGTTTTCATTCGTCTTTCAAGAACAATTAAAATTCCTCAATTTCTAACATGGAAAAGACATTCTCTGAAATTAAATGGAATAAAGTCACTTTCCTTGATTGTCTCTGAGTTTGGTGTAGGTTTGGTAGAACTTTTCTGCAGAATTTCTTCTCTCCAAGCTTCCTCTCCAATGGTGGCTTAAGGTGGCTAGGGTTTTGATTTGGGAACTTAGAAAACTCTTCTAATAACCTACGTAGCCTTCTAGGTTAATATGGTTTGGTTAATGGGCTTAGTGGGTTTAATCCACATCAGATTTACATCTCTAATTTTCGTCACTTTTAATTCCTAAAAATGTAAAATTACCAAAATACCCTTTATGATGCCGGTATGGCCTAAAAATACCCCGGAATCCAAACTACACCCCTGGCTAGTGTTTTCTGACTATCTCGACCCTTCCGGATGCGTTGGCACACTCAAAACGACCATACGGTTTATAGATTTTAAATTCACTTTTATAATCAAAATATTATACCGTGACGCGGCGGTCCCACGCGTCTCAACAAAATTTCTAAAATGCCGTATATAAATCTCACGACAACTTTCATAATTCCAATTATCATATATGCACATAATCAAATACCAACTCACATCTCGTTAGTATTTTTAACCCGGATTAATTTCCAATTAATACGCATTTAATTAATTAATCCCAAAAATAAATATAGCCAAAAGTACGGGGTATTACATACTCCCCCCCTAATAACTGAATTTCGTCCCGAAATTCGAAACTAGAAAGTACCTGCTAAAAATAGCTCTGGATAACGTTCGCGCATCTCATCCTCGCGCTCCCATGTGGACTCCTCGACATTGTGATGTCGCCACTGAACACGCACTAACGGAACTATCTTTGACCGCAGTTTCCTCTCGTTTCGATCCAAAATAGCAATCGGCCCCTCCTCGTAGGAGCTATCAGGCTGGAGATCGATGTCCTCCACAACAATGTGAGAATGAGCCAAATTATCTCTAAGGTATTTCCTTAGCGAGGAAATATGAAACACATCGTGAATTCGATGCAAATGCTCCGGTAACCCGAGTCTATACGCAACCGGTCCGATTCGCTCAATAATAGGAAACGGCCCCACATACCTCGGTGCCAACTTCCCCTTCTTCCCGAAAAGCATAATCCCCTTCATAGGAGATACCCTGAGCAAAACCTGGTCCCCCACTTGGAACTCTCTGAAAAATCTCTTCGCATCAGCATAACTCTTCTGCCTGTCTTGAGCTACCCGAATGCGACTCCGAATCAACTCAATCCTTGCCGAAGTATCCTGAATCACTTTCGGTCCAAGCAGTTTGTTGTCCCCCACCTCTAACCAACATGCTGGGGAACGACAAGGCCTACCGTACAATGCCTCAAACGGAGCCATGCCAATAGTGAACTGATAGGAGTTGTTGTAAGCAAACTCCACCAGTGGAAGGTACTGCTCCCATCCACCCCCAAAGTCAATAATGCACATGCGTAGCATGTCCTCTAACATCTGATTTGTGCGCTCAGTCTGCCCATCGGTCTGCGGATGATAAGCCGTACTCAACCGCAATTCCATGCCCATGGCCTCCTGGAAACTCTCCCAAAACCTCGAAACAAATATCTTGTCTCTGTCAGACACGATATTTAGGGGCACACCGTGAAGTCTCACAATCTCTGAAATGAAGAGCTGGGCATACTGTCCTGTAGTGTAGTCAGTCCTTACGGGTAAAAAGTGAGCGACCTTGGACAACCTATCCACAATTATCGAAACGGAGTCGTGGCCCCTCTGCGACGTAGGCAACCCCGTAATAAAGTCCATGGATATGCTCTCCCACATCCACACCGGGACCTCCAATGGCTGTAGCAATCCTGCCGGTCTCTGATGATCCACTTTTACAAGCTGACAAGTGGCGCATTTCGAAACGAACTCAGCGATATCTCTCTTCATACCGCTCCACCAATACTGCCGTCTCATGTCTTGGTACATTTTGTCCCCTCCGGGATGTACCGCGAACCGTGAGCCGTGCGACTCTGCCATCACATCGTGCCGCAATTCCTCTCCTTCCGGAACTACCAATCTCCCATTGAAGCGTAATCCCCCGTCTGAGCTAACGGTATAGGACTCGACTCCCTCTGCTAGTAATCGAACTATCTGCTCCTGACAGAACGAGTCATTGACCTGTGCCCGTACTACCTTCGTGACAATCTGCGGTGCAACGGTCATCACAGACATGAAAGATCGGGCCACTGCATCCTGGTGTCCCAATTCCTTCCACTTAGCCTTCCACACCTCTGCCACCTCATCTGCTGGCCTACGGCTCAACGCGTCTGCTACCACGTTAGCCTTACCTGGGTGATACTGGATGTCGAACTGGTAGTCCTTCACAAACTCAAGCCACCTACGCTGCCGCATATTCAATTCCTTCTGCGTGAATAGGTACTGTAGGGACTTGTGGTCCGTGAACAGTTGGAACTTCTCCCCCAAAAGATAGTGCCTCCAAATCCTTAGGGCAAATACCACTGCCGCCAACTCCAAATCATGCGTGGGTTAATTCTTCTCATGAGGCTTAAGCTTACGGGAAGCATAAGCTATGGCCTGTCTCTCCTGCTGCAATACACCTCCCAGTCCTTGCAAAGACGCATCGGTGTAAACCAAATACTCAACTCCCGGTCTCGGCAATGCTAACACAGGTGCTGAGGTCAATTTGTCCTTCAATTCATCGAATGCCAACTGACAGGCATCACTCCAGATGTAGGGAACACCCTTACGAGTCAGATGTGTCAAAGGACCTGCTATCTCTGAGAAACCCCGAATAAACCTCCTGTAGTATCCTGCTAGACCCAAGAAACTACGAATCTCAGTCGGTGTCGTGGGCTGTCCCCACTCCCTCACCCCTGATACTTTCCCCGGATCAACAGGTATTCCCCGGTTGGAAATGATATGTCCCAAAAAATGGACTTCCTTCAGCCAAAACCCGCACTTCTCATATTTTGCATACAACTCGTTCTGACGAAGTGTCTGCAAAACCTGCTCAAATGCTCGGCGTGCTCTTCCTCTGTCTGAGAGTAAACCAGAATATCATCGATGAAGACAATGACAAACTGATCTAGGAAATCCCTGAACACCCTGTTCATCAAGTCCATAAACACAGCTGGAGCGTTGGTCAAGCCGAAAGGCATAACCCGAAACTCGTAAGAACCATATCTCGACAAGAACGCAGTCTTCGAGACATCCTCCTCCCTGATACACAACTGATGGTATCCCGATCTCAAATCAATCTTCGAGAAGAAAGAAGCTCCCCTCAACTGGTCGAATAAGTCATCGATTCGAGGCAACGGATACTTATTCCGTATCGTGACCTTATTCAACTCTCGATAGTCCACACACAATCTCAGTGAACCGTCCCTCTTCTTCACAAACAAAACCGGAGCGCCCCAAGGTGAGGTACTCCTGCGAATAAATCCCTGGCCTAACAGCTGCTTTGTCTGATCCCGTAACACCCTCATCTCAGCTGGAGCCATACGGTACGGTGCGCGTGCTATAGGTCTCGTACCCGGTAGCAAATCTATAACAAAGTCTATCTCTCGACTGGGTGGTAAGCCTGGTATCTCCTGAAACACATCCGAATACTCCCTGACTACTGGGATAGAATCTAAAGGAATCACTACCTCCTTAGAGGTATCCTCCTCAATGTAATAGAGATGAGCGGTCGATCCTCCCTCTGGGCGAGGCATCGCCACTACAAACATCTCTTGCCCCGGAATGGCAAAAACAATGCTCCCGCTGAAGCAATCAATCATGGACCTATATGCTACGAGCCAATCCATACCGATGATCACATCGTGAACATGCATATCTAATACTAACATGTCTGCAGGTAATACCAGACTACCAATCTCTACCCCCACTCCCCGGCATATAAAGAAAATAAGTGACCCACTCCCCAATGGTGAGTCGACACACGTCACTGTGCTCTCTGCCGTAGCTAACAATCCTAAAGCTTTCGTGAAGTGTGTAGCTATAAAACAGTGTGTAGCACCCGTATCAAACAATACCCAACCCATAGTGCCATGGATAGGAAACGTACCCTCAATTGCGGGCGGTGCCTGTGGAACTGCAGCCTGGTGAACGTTGTAGACACGTCCATACTGTAGCTGCCCCTGCTGAGCTGGGACTGCTGGAATGGGTGGCAATGCTGCCATCTGTGGCGGTGCGAGAAGGGCGGCGGGAAACATAGGTCTCTGTGGCTCCTGGCGAGCACCCTGCTGCTGCTGCTGTGGGGCCCTGCCCCTATCAGGACAATCCTGTCGCTTATGGCCAGTCTTGCCACAAACAAAGCACTTCCCTGGAAAGTTCCCTCCTCTCTGCCCCTGCTGTCCCGGGCCCTGGTGGCCGTTACCGTTCCTCCCTTGGCCCTGCTGGCCCTGGTGAAACTGCTGCCCATTCTGCCCCTGTTGGCCCTGATGGCCGTTTGGACCTTGATGGCCCTGACGGAAACCTCCCTGTCCCTATCTGTAGTTCCCTGAACGGAACCTCTTATTATCTCCCTGCTGGGAGCCCTGCTCATTCTGTCTCTGCCCCTGACCAGATTGTGCCTCGCTGGCACCATGTCCTCCAGTCCTGCCCTGATGGCTAGACTCCCCCGACCTCTTGCCCTCGGTCATATGAAAACGGTGGTCCTGGCAGTGTAACAATGCAGCGTTAACCACATCAGAATAAGTGGCCAACGATAGGTTCCCTAGCAGATGTTGACGAATCCTCCAAGTCAACCTGTTCGTGAACTTCTCAATTTTCTTCTTCTCTGTTGGTATCTCGTCTGGAACGATGTTCAATAGATTCCTGAACTCGGCCTCATACTCGGCCACAGTCTTGCCCTCCTGCTTCAAACTCATCAATCTCCTCCTCATTTCCGTATGAACAGCTGACGAAAAGTACTTGCGGTCGAACCGCACCCAGAACTCCTGAATCGTGAGAGTATCCCTCTCCTCCATGGTGGTAATAGACTCCCACCACTGTAGCGCAGATCCAACTAGCTTGAAAGTAGCTAGCACCTGCTTCTGGACGTCCGTGCACTCATACATCCTCAAGTGCCTCTGCATGTCCTTCCTCCACTGGCTCGAGACTACCACATCTGAGCTACCTGCAAACTCTGGCGGATGCGCTTTCTGAAAAGCGTCACGTACACGCTCCCAAGCAGACGGGAATGCATTAACCTGTACTGGCGCGGCAACCGGCGCCTGAGGTGGTGCCTGCTGAACAACGGCAATGGAGGCATTTACCGCTTGGGCTACTATAGCTGCAACCTCAGCGGCGTTCATCATGCCCTGAACTGGAGCGGGCTGGGGTTCGGGCGTTGCATCCCTGGGAACTTGTCGTGCACGTCGTGGAGGCATCTGAAATAAGAACAAAGTTTATAAGTTCGCAATTTATAAACTTAAAATAGCTGAAGAACGAAGCATACACAAAAGAGTACAACAGTCCTAAAATATAGGGCTCTATATCAAAGAAACTTAGCAGAAACATAACAAGCCGTCAGATCCTAAAGGACACTAGAACCTGATGCTCTGATACCACCTGTGACACCCCGACTAATTAAATACCGGGTAGCTACTCCTTTATTAAATTAATTCAAAATGCCAAGTTGGTCCAGTTAATAACATCACTGTCGAAAACATTTTAAAGATTACTAACCACCTAGTATTTAAAAAGTAAGTGCCAAATTGTAATTAAAGTCTGATTAACATGCAACAAGTGTAATAAAGAATAATAACACCATTCACCATATTGAAGTAAATAGAATGACCATCACATAAAGTAAATAAAGTCTGGAGGAAAACTCCTCACTACAATCCCACAACTGAAAAGTAAACTGAATACTAAACAGTACATGCCAAAGTCTGAAAACTGTAATATAAAAGATGTCTCTAATAGAAATGGGCAACATGCCCTACAACTGATAGATAATAACTCTGGAATCCAAAAGATCGAAGCGTCTACAAGCAAAGTCCCTGTAGCTTCCACAAACAGCTACAGCTCGTCACCTGAATGAGTATCCTATGCTTGGTGTCCTTGTGGCTGGGCACCTAAAAAGGTTTTACAAAGAAAAATAGATTTGAAAAGCAAACGGGTCAGAGCCCGAATGTGGAGTTATATTTTAAAAACCTGCAAGTGCTTTAAAACATTTAAAACATTAAATGCAAAGTACATGTTAGGACGTGCACTCACATGATATTCTCACCTCTCGTCTAACTGTGCACTCCTAACGTAAGCACCCATCTATAACGACACAACCCACTAGCTAAGTGACATCATATCTAGCTAGACTGCCATAGGTCCTACCCTTATTACTCGGTTCTATTAACATTATAACGCTCGTAATTAAATAGGGGTTTAACGCAGCTCAGATGCTCAATATGCCATATATATATCACTATCAGTTAACTTGTTATTTTCTCGAAACAATACCGTAATTATATTCACAACATTAACGTGAAGGTTCCCATTAATTAAGTGTATATTATTCACATCATAAATATACAATACAAACACCCCGAGAACTAAGCTGCGGTGCACACATACTCTGCTATCCATCCCGGTACATCACGTACATAAGGATTACATATTCCGAATCTCTCAGGAATAGTTCACAGATAACAACATCACAAATAATGGAGGCGAACACAGTCACATCACATGGGTCACGCACATACCTACGCTCCCACGATCAGCGGACTTATTAATATCCCAATAAGTCTTTCTATGACCTATGTTCATCGAGGTAACCGGTTTAAATCCGGGCAACACAAGGATTAGAGGGCCCTAAGCGAACGCAAACCTCCCGTGATAGCAAGTATGGTAGGTATGTCATACACACAATTCATATACCAATACTAAGTAACACGCATCTTAGTAATCAACGTAGTTTAATCGTAGTACCTATCGCTTTCTCGTACTATCTTATAATTATCACAACTTATATTACTCCGGTTTGTAATTATACGCGCCATAATACATTCTCACGTCGTAGTAGACACTAACGTCTCAACCCAAACCGTCCATTTAATATAACTCTCGTATATAATTTTCCTTCTCATAAATACCCAAAAGTCCCAGTTCTATCATTATATCATCCTCGGAATGTTATCTATACCCTCGACCAAGTTTACGGGACTCCAAAAATCAAAACAGTCCAAAAAGGACCAAACTGTCAACTCGTTAGAAGTCTCGTTCGAACGAGACTATTCGAACGAGATTCCTCTGCCAACTCGTTAGAAGTCTCGTTCGAATGAGGCTGTTCGATCGAGATTCCAGTTCGTTCGAACGAACTGTACCTTCTAACGATATCTCATTCGAACGAGATATCGAACAAAACCCCTTCTCGTTAGCAGCGACTGGTCAACTCGTTAGAAGCTCGTTCGAACGAGTTCGTTCGAACGACCTGGGTAGGGGCTTCTAACGAGCTGCCAGATTCATCCCAGATTTTCTAAGTTACGTTTCTCACCATTTTTAACACCTCAATCCTTCTCCAAAGTTCATTCTAACAGAGTTTTAAGTCCTCTAATCATACTATAACATGCTAAGGTCATATACTAACATCTCTTAATACATTAAAGCATCCTAAACATCATTAAATCACAAGATTTTATACTTTTCCCCAATTTTATCAAGAACATGAACCCTACGTTTATATCATCATCAAATCCCAGAATTTAATTCGTTTTAATCTCTTCTAATCACAATTATTATGAGAGAAATCATTCTACATGCAATTCTCTTCAAAATTTCCAAGTTCTAAACTCCAAACTACATGGGTTTTCATTCATCTTTCAAGAACAATTAAAATTCCTCAATTTCTAACATGGAAAAGACATTCTATGAAATTAAATGGAATAAAGTCACTTGCCTTTATTGTCTCTGAGTTTGGTGTAGGTTTGGTAGAACTTTTCTGCAGAATTTCTTCTCTCCAAGCTTCCTCTCCAATGGTGGCTTAAGGTGGCTAGGGTTTTGATTTGGGAACTTAGAAAACTCTTCTAATAACCTACGTAGACTTCTAGGTTAATATGGTTTGGTTAATGGGATTAGTGGGTTTAATCCACATCAGATTTACATCTCTAATTTTCGTCACTTTTAATTCCTAAAAATGTAAAATTACCAAAATACCCTTTATGATGCCGGTATGGCCTAAAAATATCCCGGAATCCAAACTACACCCCCGGCTAGTGTTTTCTGACTATCTCGACCCTTCCGGACGCGTTGGCGCACTCAAAATGACCATACGGTTTATAGATTTTAAATTCACTTTTATAATCAAAATATTATACCGTGACGCGGCGGTCCCACGGGTCTCAACAAAATTTCTAAAATGCCGTATATAAATCTCATGACAACTTTCATAATTCCAATTATCATATATGCACATAATAAAATACCAACTCGCATCTCGTTAGTATTTTTAACCCGGATTAATTTCCAATTAATACGCATTTAATTAATTAATCCCAAAAATAAATATAGCCAAAAGTACGGGGTATTACATGGAACTCTTTATATATCTCAAAAATGTCAACTTCAATACAACAATGTAATTTCTGAATAGTCACTATAAAACTTCAAGGCGTGATGTCACTTTCCTAAATACAGTATTCGCCCCACACGAAGAATTTCGGTATACAAACGGGAATCAGCAAATCCGTACTCAAGATACAATGAAGCAATTGCACTGTCTGCAACTTGCATATTTGAAGACAGCCCTTGGATGTATCAGCGAAGAACAGTCAATCAAGTTCTTATTCTGTTTATGTGCATAAAACAGAATAAGAGAATTTGTATCTCCTGAAAATTGTAAGAGAGTAATAGCAGGGTCTGGAAATCTGAAACTGGTTTTTGTTATCAATGTAATTCCGTTTTTAGGCAGCCTACGTCGCAGAGGGGCCACGACTCCGTTTGGGTAATTGTGGACAGGTTGTCCAAGGTCGCTCACTTTTTACCCGTAAGGACTGACTACACTACGGGACAGTATGCCCAGCTCTTCATTTCAGAGATTGTGAGACTTCACGGTGTGCCCCTAAATATCGTGTCTGACAGAGACAAGATATTTGTTTCGAGGTTTTGGGAGAGTTTCCAGGAGGCCATGGGCACGGAATTGCGGTTGAGTACGGCGTATCATCCGCAGACAGATGGGCAGACTGAGCGCACAAATCAGATGTTGGAGGACATGCTACGCATGTGCATTATTTACTTTGGGGGTGGATGGGAGCAGTACCTTCCACTGGTTGAGTTTGCTTACAACAACTCCTATCAGTTCACTATTGGCATGGATCCGTTTGAGGCATTGTACGGTAGGCCTTGTCGTTCCCCAGCATGTTGGTTAGAGGTGGGGGACAACAAGCTGCTTGGGCCGGAAGTGATTCAGGATACTTCGGCAAGGATTGAGTTGATTCGGAGTCGCATTCGGGTAGCTCAAGACAGGCAGAAGAGTTATGCTGATGCGAAGAGATTTTTCAGAGAGTTCCAAGTGGGGGACCAGGTTTTGCTCAGGGTATCTCCTATGAAGGGGATTATGCGTTTCGGGAAGAAGGGGAAGTTGGCACCGAGGTATGTGGGGCCGTTTCCTATTATTGAGCGAATCGGACCGGTTGCGTATAGACTCGGGTTACCGGAGCATTTGCATCGGATTCACGATGTGTTTCATATTTCCTCGCTAAGGAAATACCTTAGAGATAATTTGGCTCATTCTCACATTGCTGTGGAGGACATCGATCTCCATCCGGATAGCTCCTACGAGGAGGGGCCGATTGCTATTTTGGACCGAAGTGAGAGGAAACTGCGGTCAAAGATAGTTCCGTTAGTGCGTGTTCAGTGGCGACATCACAATGTCGAGGAGTCCACATGGGAGCGCGAGGATGAGATGCGCGAACGTTATCCAGAGCTATTTTTAGCAGGTACTTTCTAGTTTTGAATTTCGGGACGAAATTCAGTTATTAGGGGGGGGGGGGGAGTATGTAATACCCCGTACTTTTGGCTATATTTATTTTGGGGATTAATTAATTAAATGCGTATTAATTGGAAATTAATCCGGGTTAAAAATACTAACGAGATGCGAGTTGGTATTTGATTATGTGCATATATGATAATTGGAATTATGAAAGTTTTCGTGAGATTTATATACGGCATTTTAGAAATTTTGTTGAGACGCGTGGGACCGCCGCGTCACGGTATAATATTTTGATTATAAAAGTGAATTTAAAATCTATAAACCGTATGGTCGTTTTGAGTGCGCCAACGCGTCCGGAAGGGTCGAGATAGTCAGAAAACACTAGCCGGGGGTGTAGTTTGGATTCCGGGGTATTTTTAGGCCATACCGGCATCATAAAGGGTATTTTGGTAATTTTACATTTTTAGGAATTAAAAGTGACGAAAATTAGAGATGTAAATCTGATGTGGATTAAACCCACTAAGCCCATTAACCAAACCATATTAACCTAGAAGGCTACGTAGGTTATTAGAAGAGTTTTCTAAGTTCCCAAATCAAAACCCTAGCCACCTTAAGCCACCATTGGAGAGGAAGCTTGGAGAGAAGAAATTCTGCAGAAAAGTTCTACCAAACCTACACCAAACTCAGAGACAATAAAGGCAAGTGACTTTATTCCATTTAATTTCAGAGAATGTCTTTTCCATGTTAGAAATTGAGGAATTTTAATTGTTCTTGAAAGACGAATGAAAACCCATGTAGTTTGGAGTTTAGAACTTGGAAATTTTGAAGAGAATTGCATGTAGAATGATAGGTAGATGATTTCTCTCATAATAATTGTGATTAGAAGAGATTAAAACGAATTAAATTCTGGGATTTGATGATGATATAAACCTAGGGTTCATGTTCTTGATAAAATTGGGGAAAAGTATAAAATCTTGTGATTTAATGATGTTTAGGATGCTTTAATGTATTAAGAGATGTTAGTATATGACCTTAGCATGTTATAGTATGATTAGAGGACTTAAAACTCTGTTAGAACGAACTTTGGAGAAGGATTGAGGTGTTAAAAATGGTGAGAAACGTAACTTAGAAATTCTGGGACGAATCTGGCAGCCCGTTAGAAGCCCCTACCCAGGTCGTTCGAACGAGCTTCTAACGAGTTGACCAGTCGCTGCTAACGAGAAGGGGTTTCGTTCAATATCTCGTTCAAACTAGATATCGTTAGAAGGTACAGTTCGTTCGAACGAACTGGAATCTCGTTCGAAAAGCCTCGTTCGAACGAGACTTCTAACGAGTTGGCAAAGGAATCTCGTTCGAACAGTCTCGTTCGAACGCGACTTCTAACGAGTTGACAGTTTGGTCCTTTTTGGACTGTTTTTATTTTTGGAGTCCCGTAAACTTGGTCGAGGGTATAGATAACATTCCGAGGATGATATAATGATAGAACTGGGACTTTTGGGTATTTATGAGAAGGAAAATTATATACGAGAGTTATATTAAATGGACGGTTTGGGTTGAGACGTGAGTGTCTACTACGATGTGAGAATGTATTATGGCGCGTATAATTACAAACCGGAGTAATATAAGTTGTGATAATTATAAGATAGTACGAGAAAGTGATAGGTACTACGATTAAACTACGTTGATTACTAAGATGCGTGTTACTTAGTATTGGTATATGAATTGTGTGTATGACATACCTACCATACTTGCTATCACGGGAGGTTTGCGTTCACTTAGGTCCCTCTAATCCTTGTGTTGCCCGGATTTAGACTGGTTACCTCGATGAACATAGGTCATAGAAAGACTTATTGGGATATTAATAAGTCCGCTGATCGTGGGAGCGTAGGTATGTGCGTGACCCATGTGATGTGACTGTGTTCGCCTCCATTATTTGTGATGTTGTTATCTGTGAACTATTCCTGAGAGATTCGGAATATGTAATCCTTATGTACGTGATGTACCGGGATGGATAGCAGAGTATGTGTGCACCGCAGCTTAGTTCTCGGGGTGCTTGTATTTTATATATATGATGTGAATAATATACACTTGATTAAGGAGAACCTTCATGTTATTGTTATGAATATAATTACGGTATTGTTTCGAGAAATATAACGAGTTAACTGATAGTTATATATATTGCATATTGAGCATCTGAGTTTACGTTAAACCCCTACTTAATTACGAGCGTTATAATGTTAATAGAACCGAGTAAAATGGGTAGGACCTATGTTAAGTCTAGCTAGAGATGATGTCACTTAGCTAGTGGGTTGTGTCGTTATAGATGGGTGCTTACGTTAGGAGTGCACAGTTAGACGAGAGGTGAGAATATCATGTGAGTGCACGTCCTAACATGTACTTTGCATTTAATGTTTTAAATGTTTTAAAGTACTTGCAGGTTTTTAAAATATAACTCCACATTCGGGCTCTGACCCGTTTGCTTTTCAAATCTATTTTTCTTTGTAAAACCTTTTTAGGTGCCCAGCCACAAGGACACCAAGCATAGGATACTCATTCAGGTGACGAGCTGTAGCTGTTTGTGGAAGCTACAGGGACTTTGCTTGTAGTCGCTTCGATCTTTTGGATTCCAGAGTTATTATCAATCATTTGTAGGGCATGTTGCCCATTTCTATTAGAGACATCTTTTATATTACAGTTTTCAGACTTTGGCATGTACTGTTTAGTATTCAGTTTACTTTTCAGTTGTGGGATTGTAGTGAGGAGTTTTCCTCCAGACTTTATTTACTTTATGTGATGGTCATTCTATTTACTTCAGTATGGTGAATGGTGTTATTATTCTTTATTACACTTGTTGCATGTTAATCAGACTTTAAATAAAATTTGGCACTTACTTTTTAAATACTAGGTGGTTAGTAATCTTTAAAATGTTTTCGACAGTGATGCTATTAACTGGACCAACTTGGCATTATATCATCCTCGGAATGTTATCTATACCCTCGACCAAGTTTACAGGACTCTAAAAATCAAAACAGTCCAAAAAGGACCAAACTGTCAACTCGTTAGAAGTCTCGTTCGAACGAGACTGTTCGAACGAGATTCCTCTGCCAACTCGTTAGAAGTCTCGTTCGAACGAGGCTGTTCGAACGAGATTCCAGTTCGTTCGAACGAACTGTACCTTCTAATGATATCTCATTCGAACGAGATATCGAACGAAACCCCTTCTCGTTAGCAGCGATTGGTCAACTCGTTAGAAGCTCGTTCGAACGAGTTCGTTCGAACGACCTGGGTAGGGGCTTCTAACGGGCTGCCAAATTCGTCCCAGAGTTTCTAAGTTACGTTTCTCACCATTTTTAACACCTCAATCTTTCTCCAAAGTTCGTTCTAACAGAGTTTTAAGTCCTCTAATCATACTATAACATGCTAAGGTCATATACTAACATCTCTTAATACATTAAAGCATCCTAAACATCTTTAAATCACAAGATTTTATACTTTTCCCCAATTTTATCAAGAACATGAACCCTAGGTTTATATCATCATCAAATCCCAGAATTTAATTCATTTTAATCTCTTCTAATCACAATTATTATGAGAGAAATCATCTACCTATCATTCTACATGCAATTCTCTTCAAAATTTCCAAGTTCTAAACTCCAAACTACATGGGTTTTCATTCATCTTTCAAGAACAATTAAAATTCCTCAATTTCTAACATGGAAAAGACATTCTCTGAAATTAAATGGAATAAAGTCACTTGCCTTGATTGTCTCTGAGTTTGGTGTAGGTTTGGTAGAACTTTTCTGCAGAATTTCTTCTCTCCAAGCTTCCTCTCCAATGGTGGCTTAAGGTGGCTAGGGTTTTGATTTGGGAACTTAGAAAACTCTTCTAATAACCTACGTAGCCTTCTAGGTTAATATGGTTTGGTTAATGGGCTTAGTGGGTTTAATCCACATCAGATTTACATCTCTAATTTTCGTCACTTTTAATTCCTAAAAATGTAAAATTACCAAAATACCCTTTATGATGCCGGTATGGCCTAAAAATACCCCGGAATCCAAACTACACCCCTGGCTAGTGTTTTCTGACTATCTCGACCCTTCCGGATGCGTTGGCACACTCAAAACGACCATACGGTTTATAGATTTTAAATTCACTTTTATAATCAAAATATTATACCGTGACGCGGCGGTCCCACGCGTCTCAACAAAATTTCTAAAATGCCGTATATAAATCTCACGACAACTTTCATAATTCCAATTATCATATATGCACATAATCAAATACCAACTCACATCTCGTTAGTATTTTTAACCCGGATTAATTTCCAATTAATACGCATTTAATTAATTAATCCCAAAAATAAATATAGCCAAAAGTACGGGGTATTACATACTCCCCCCCTAATAACTGAATTTCGTCCCGAAATTCGAAACTAGAAAGTACCTGCTAAAAATAGATCTGGATAACGTTCGCGCATCTCATCCTCGCGCTCCCATGTGGACTCCTCGACATTGTGATGTCGCCACTGAACACGCACTAACGGAACTATCTTTGACCGCAGTTTCCTCTCGTTTCGGTCCAAAATAGCAATCGGCCCCTCCTCGTAGGAGCTATCAGGCTGGAGATCGATGTCCTCCACAACAATGTGAGAATGAACCAAATTATCTCTAAGGTATTTCCTTAGCGAGGAAATATGAAACACATCGTGAATTCGATGCAAATGCTCCGGTAACCCGAGTCTATACGCAACCGGTCCGATTCGCTCAATAATAGGAAACGACCCCACATACCTCGGTGCCAACTTCCCCTTCTTCCCGAAACGCATAATCCCCTTCATAGGAGATACCCTGAGCAAAACCTGGTCCCCCACTTGGAACTCTCTGAAAAATCTCTGCGCATCAGCATAACTCTTCTGCCTGTCTTGAGCTACCCGAATGCGACTCCGAATCAACTCAATCCTTGCCGAAGTATCCTGAATCACTTCCGGTCCAAGCCGTTTGTTGTCCCCCACCTCTAACCAACATGCTGGGGAACGACAAGGCCTACCGTACAATGCCTCAAACGGAGCCATGCCAATAGTGAACTGATAGGAGTTGTTGTAAGCAAACTCCACCAGTGGAAGGTACTGCTCCCATCCACCCCCAAAGTCAATAATGCACATGCGTAGCATGTCCTCCAACATCTGATTTGTGCGCTCAGTCTGCCCATCGGTCTGCGGATGATAAGCCGTACTCAACTGCAATTCCGTGCCCATGGCCTCCTGAAAACTCTCCCAAAACCTCGAAACAAATATCTTGTCTCTGTCAGACACGATATTTAGGGGCACACCGTGAAGTCTCACAATCTCTGAAATGAAGAGCTGGGCATACTGTCCTGTAGTGTAGTCAGTCCTTACGGGTAAAAAGGGAGCGACCTTGGATAACCTGTGCACAATTACCCAAACGGAGTCGTGGCCCCTCTGCGACGTAGGCAACCCCGTAATAAAGTCCATGGATATGCTCTCCCACATCCACACCGGGACCTCCAATGGCTGTAGCAATCCTGCCGGTCTCTGATGATCCACTTTTACAAGCTGACAAGTGGCGCATTTCAAAACGAACTCAGCGATATCTCTCTTCATACCGCTCCACCAATACTGCCGTCTCATGTCTTGGTACATTTTGTCCCCTCCGGGATGTACCGCGAACCGTGAGCCGTGCGACTCTGCCATCACATCGTGCCGCAATTCCTCTCCTTCCGGAACTACCAATCTCCCATTGAAGCGTAATCCCCCGTCTGAGCTAACGGTATAGGACTCGGCTCCCTCTGCTAGTAATCGAACTATCTGCTCCTGACAGAACGAGTCATTGGCCTGTGCCCGTACTACCTTCGTGACAATCTGCGGTGTAACGGTCATCACAAACATGAAAGATCGGGCCACTGCATCCTGGTGTCCCAATTCCTTCCACTTAGCCTTCCACACCTCTCCCACCTCATCTGCTGGCCTACGGCTCAACGCGTCTGCTACCACGTTAGCCTTACCTGGGTGATACTGGATGTCGAACTGGTAGTCCTTCACAAACTCAAGCCACCTACGCTGCCTCATATTCAATTCCTTCTGCGTGAATAGGTACTGTAGGGACTTGTGGTCCGTGAACAGTTGGAACTTCTCCCCCAAAAGATAGTGCCTCCAAATCCGTAGGGCAAATACCACTGCCGCCAACTCCAAATCATGCGTGGGGTAATTCTTCTCTGTGACACCCCGCCTAATTAAATACCGGGCGATCACTCCTTTATTAAATTAAATCAAGGTAAACAGTTGGTTCATTCTCAGCATCACTGTCGATAAAAAATTATTTTCCAATTTAACACCCTAAATAATTAAGCTAAGTGTCAAAAACATTTTTCATACAAACTTCCAAATTTTAATTAAAGAAAAGATTTTATTAATATCAAAACAACATTTCTACAATATAGAATCACACCACGAAATCTAAATAAAACCATACATTCACCAATCGAATGTCAATAATAAAAACTAAAATCATAAACCATCCTGAATCATATCCCATAAACAATACATGAATAACTGAAATATAAAAATCCCCAACAATAAATGAAATGATAAAAAGGGCGACACGTGCCCCATAAATGAGAGTAATAGGAGTGGAGTCAATGACAGAAGCCGTCTACTCAATGGACCTGCAACTCCCACCTAAGTTGCAGCTCGTTCTTCTCAAAGGATCCTAAGCAAGGCGTCCCTGTGGCTGGGCACCTTAAAATATACATATATATACACAAGAAAGAGAGAGAGAGAAGGAAACGGGTCAGGGCCCGAAAGTGTGTTTGATTTTAAAATACGTTAAGCAAGTATTTAATTCGATACAGGCCAATGCAACATCATATTAGTTCGTCTCTCTCTTGAGAAATACTCACCTCTCTTCTAATGTGCACTCCTATCGTACTAACCTTCCCAATGGTTCGTTTATCTTAACTTACTCATATGTTTACAAAACTGAATGATGACAATGTTTTAAAAAGATTACTTTCAATTTGTAGCTTAACTCTCGTTTTAACATCATTAAATTATAAAGTTCCCAGTTTCATATTATACTTTCGCAAAACAGTATTTAATAAAAGGGGCAACAACCAAGTTCTACTTATCAAATCACAGTAGGCAGTTTCAAATTCCATAATCTCATATATATATATTAACTACTCGAATAATATATATATATATATATATAATAGCACCCCACTAAAACTATGGTGCGGGCATACTCTGCTATCCAATCCCCGTATCGCTCACGCAAAAAGGGAATACAAGTTCGGAATCACTCTCGAACTGTATTAACATATACAAAACAAGTTGAGGCGAAGCATAGATTCCAAGTCCAAGAGGTCAGTACATACCCACACGTCTCTTAGGACCGTCCGACTATTCATCTAATAGCCCGTACCTAGGATCTCTATCTTCTAGGGTACAAATCGATATCCCCTAAAAGCAACACAGGATACGATCGTCCCAGCGCGGTAACCTCAGGGATAGCAAGTAGCGCGGTATGCTTTTCACATGTATATAATATAAGTACACACATTCATATAAATATACCAATTTCATCATATTAAGATAGGTTTCTCTCGTAACCCATAGTCATAACATTTATCTTTAAATTCCCATTATTATGATTACGTATAAGGTTTCGTCTCTAACCTTAACTCGAAGAGTTTTCTCACTCATTACCTATTACTCATGGGTTATAACCTTACAAATCTAAAATTCAGTAAATAACTTTATTTGATTCCAACGTAACTCTCTTATGTACCTCACCCTTAAGTTTCATAAATCTAACAACCTAAAGTAAATATCCCATAATTACCCTCCTCGTTGAAGATTAAAGGTTCAAACATATGTTCATATACCCTACTGGTCCTCAATATCTCCCAAATCATTTTATTTAGAATGCCCAAGGTTTATTCCACGATAAATTAATTCAACTAATTAAACAAGGGAAATAATAGGCTGCCAGGGAGGGTCGATCGATCGACATCTGGGGGTCGACCGATCGAACCTTCGATCGATCGACGCTCTATGGTCGATCGATCGATCGAGCAGGTCTGTGAAAATTCTGCAGAAATTGCAGTGACGGGGTTGCTTAAGTTTCTTCATCAAAACTCATATTTTCCAACTCTAATTGACCCAAAAAGTCTACTGCTAACATCCTAACATAATTCCAGGTATCTTTAACGATCAACATGCATATATACATCAATAAACATGGTTAAACAACCTAATATTTCATCTAATCATCAAGAACCCTACAGTTTTCTTAACCTTTGTTCTAATCAGTTTTCTCCAGAAATTCCTTCTAACAAATCATCAAAATTTCGTGGGTTAAACATCTACTTCACATATTAATTTCCAGAATAAGGTTCATATGATTTCTACATGCAAATCCCTATCAAAATTGGGTTTTCTTCCATGGATTATACTCTTAATCAATCCTACACTAACATGATTATTGCACCAATGAAAATACGCAAGTTAAACACTTGCCTGGGATTTCAGAGGTCTGGTTTCCTGCTGATATTGGTGTGGCTGCGTTCTTTTCCTCGCGATCTACGCATTGATGGTGACGGTGGTGCAAAAGGTGGTGTTTTTGGCCTTGAATCACCTAGCAAGGTCTCTCCTCTCTTCTCCACTAGCCGTCTTAGGGTTCTGAATGATCTAACCCTAAAAGGCTGACTTAAATGGCTGCTAAGGATGGCTGAAATTCGTGGGTTTAATTACCCTAATTTGTAAAATGACCAAAACGCCCTCCCGGGTCACTAATTAAGCCTAAAAACATCCCGAGACCCAAACTAAACCCCCGGGTACACTTTTCTGACTATCTCGACCCTTCCGGACGCGTTGGCGCACTCAAAACGACCATACGGACAACTTATAAAATATTCACTTTTAATTAACATAATTAGTCCCGACGTGACACGAGCACGTCCCGACTTAATTTTCCGAAATAGTCATTTAATTCACTTATGATATTCAAAATAACCAATATAATATATTACTATGCTCATTAGTAATATTCAACAAGTTTCCCATAATTACTAACTCTAGTCACGTTAATAATTATAACATAATAAATTTCCGGATTTTTATCAAATAAGTCCCCAAATTAAATATAGCATAAAAATACGGGGTATTACATACTTCCCCCCTAATAACGGAATTTCGTCCCGAAATTTGGAAAATAAGGCATACCTGGTAAAAACAACTCTGGATATCTCTCACGCATATCTGCCTCACGCTCCCAAGTGGATTCCTCCACATTATGATGTTCCCACTGGACCCGCACGAGTGGAACTATCTTCGACCTCAATCTCCTCTCACTGTAGTCTAGAATAGCCACCGGTCTCTCCTCGTAAGAGCTATCCGACTGCAAGTCGATTTCATCTATCGCAATGTGAGTATGGGCCATATCATCCCGAAGGTATCGTCTCAACGACGATATGTGGAATACATCGTGGATGCGATGTAAATGTTCTGGCAAACCCAACCTGTATGCTACTGGCCCAATTCTCTCGATGATGGGAAATGGTCCTACGTACCTCGGAGCCAACTTCCCCTTCTTCCCGAACCTCATCACTCCTTTCATAGGAGATACACACAACAACACTTGATCTCCGACATTAAACTCCCGGAAGAACCGTTTCGCATCGGCGTAGCTCTTCTGCCTGTCTTGGGCTACCCGAATACGACTCCTGATTATCTCAATCCTCGCGGAGGTCTCCTAGATTACTTCTGGTCCTAATAACTTGTTGTCCCCCACCTCGAGCCAACAGGTTGGAGAACGACAAGGCCTGCCGTACAAAGCCTCAAATGGAGCCATGCCAATCGTAAACTGGTAGGAGTTATTATAAGCAAACTCTACCAGTGGAAGATGTGGCTCCCAACCTCCTCCGAAATCGAGGATACACATGCGTAGCATATCTTCCAACATCTGATTAGTACGCTCTGTCTGTCCATCTGTCTGTGGGTGATAAGCTGAACTCAGTCTCAACTCTGTACCCATA
This sequence comes from Sambucus nigra, assembly GCA_949130495.1. NCBI lineage: Eukaryota > Viridiplantae > Streptophyta > Magnoliopsida > Dipsacales > Adoxaceae > Sambucus > Sambucus nigra. Next base: position 210,799,339 of record OX422214.1, on the reverse strand, counting down.
GCCTCCTGAAAACTTTCCCAGAAACGTGACACAAAAATCTTGTCTCTGTCTGACACAATATTTAGGAGCACCCCATGTAATCTGACAATCTCAGCGATGAACAACTGGGCATACTGACCCGTGGTATAATCTATCCTTACTAGCAGAAAATGAGCCACCTTGGTCAGACGGTCTACAATCACCCAGATAGAATCGTGGCCTCGCTGTGATGTAGACAACCCTGTAATGAAATCCATGGAAATACTTTCCCACTTCCACGCAGGTACTTCCAACGGCTGAAGTAATCCGACGGTTTCTGGTGGTCCACCTTCACCAGCTGGCAAGTAGAACATTTGGACACAAACTCAGCGATGTCCTTCTTCATCCCACTCCACCAGTACTGACGTCTCATGTCCTGGTACATCTTATCGCCTCCCGGATGTACAGCAAATCGGGACCCATGAGAATGAGTCATCACCTCATGACGTAGCTCTGCTCCTTCTGGAACCACTAATCTCCCATTAAACCGCAACCCTCCATCCGAACTAACAGAATAGGACTCAGCACCCTCGGCTAGAAGTCGTACAATCTGCTCCTGACAAAACGGGTCTGTGGTCTGTGCCTGTATCACCCTTGTAACAATCTCGGGTGTGACTATCATCACGGATATGAAAGAACGTGCTACCGCGTCTTGGTGACCCAACTCATTCCACTTTGCTTTCCAGATGTCCGCTACATCGTCAACCGGTCTACGGCTCAACGCATCAGCAACTACGTTGGCTTTCCCCGGATGATACTGTATTTCGAACTGGTAATCTTTCACAAACTCTAACCATCTGCGCTGACGCATATTCAGCTCTCGCTGAGTGAACAGGTACTGCAGTGACTTATGGTCTGTGAACAAACGAAATTTCTCGCCCAATATATAGTGCCTCCAAATTCTCAATGCAAAGACGATCGCAGCTAACTCCAAGTCGTGGGTGGGGTAATTCTTCTCACGCGGCTTAAGCTTGCGGGAAGCAAAAGCTATAGCCTTCTCTTCCTGCTGCAGTACTCCCCCAAGTCCTCGTAAGGACGCATCTGTGTAAACCAGGTACTCTACACCCGGCTTCGGTAAAGCAAGGACTGGTGCCGAAGTAAGCTTGTCCTTTAGCTCGTCGAAAGCCAACTGACAAGCGTCATCCCAAACATATGGTACCCCCTTGCGAGTCAGATTCGTCAATGGACCCGCTATTTTGGAGAACCCCCGAATAAACCTCCTGTAGTATCCGGCCAACCCCAAGAAACTACATACTTCCGTCGGTGTCGTGGGCTGCCCCCACTCCCTCACCGCTGACACTTTGCTCGGGTCAACTGCTATCCCCTGCTCAGAAACAACATGGCCCAAGAATTGCACCTCTCGCAACCAGAATCCACACTTCTCGTACTTAGCATACAACTGCTGCTCTCGTAGGGTCTGGAGAACATGCCTCAAGTGTTCGGCATGCTCCTCCTCGGAGTGTGAATATATCAAGATATCATCTATGAAGGCGATGACGAACTGATCCAAGAACTCTCTGAACACTCGGTTCATCAAGTCCATGAAAACGGCTGGGGCATTTGTGAGTCCAAACGGCATCACCCTGAACTCGTAAGACCCATATCTCGACAAGAAGGCAGTCTTTGAAACATCCTACTCTCTAATCCTTAACTGATGGTACCCCGACCTCAGATCTATCTTCGAAAAGAAAGTTGCTCCCCTTAACTGGTCGAATAGATCATCTATTCGAGGCAACAGATATTTATTCCGTATCGTGACCTTGTTCAGCTCCCGGTAGTCTACACACAATCTCAGTGAGCCATCTCTCTTCTTTACAAATAAGACTGGAGCGCCCCACGGTGAGGTACTCCTACGAATGAAGCCCTGACCTAATAGCTGCTCAATCTGATCTCGTAGCTCTCGCATCTCTGCCGGAGCCATACGGTACGGTGCGCGTGCTATAGGTCTCGTATCTGGCACTAAATCTATAACGAAGTCTATCTCACGACTGGGCGGTAGGCCTGGTATCTCCTGAAACACATCGTAATACTCCCTAACAACTGGGATCAAATCCAAAGGAATCACAACCTCCTTAGAGGTATCCTCCTCAATGTAATATAAATGAGCGGTCGAACCTCCCTCTGGGCGAGGCATCGCCACTACAAACATCTCTTGCCCCGGAATGGCAAAAACAATGCTCCCACCGAAGCAATCAATCATGGCTCTATAAGATGCGAGCCAATCCATACCAATAATCACGTCATGCTCGTGCATGTCTAAGACTAGCATGTCTGCAGGCAATACCAAGCTACCGATCTCTACCCCTACTCCCCGGCATATAAAGAATATAAGTGACCCACTCCCCAGTGGTGAGTCGACACACGTCACGGTGCTCTCTGCTGTGGCTAACAATCCTAAGGACTTCGCAAAATGCGTAGCTATAAAGCAATGCGTTGCCCCCGTATCAAACAAAACTTTACCCATAGTACCATGGATAGGAAACATACCCTCAATCGCGGGTGGTGCCTGTGGTGCTGCTGCCTGGTGGACGTTATAGACACGTCCGTACTGCAATTGCCCCTGCTGCACTGGAGCTGCGGGAAGGGCTGGTAAGGCTGGCACCTGGGCTGGAGCTGGAAGGGCAGGTGGAAAGAGTGGTCTCTCCGGATCATTACGGGCTCCCTGCTGCTGTGGGGCCCTATCGCCCTCTGGGCAATCCTGACGCTTATGGCCGTGCTTGCCGCATACAAAATACCGGCCTCTGAAATTACCTCCCCTTTGTCCCTGCTGACCACGGCCCTGCTGGCCGTTACCTCCACGCCATTGGCCCTGATGTGCACGCTGTTGGCCTTGCTGGCCCTGCTGCTGTCCCTGCGGTCGGTGTTGGCCCTGCTGATTAGGCTGACTCTGATGGCCCTGCCTGAATCCCCCGAATCCCTGCCTAGAATCACCTGAACGGAATCGCTTAGCAGGGTCCCCCTGATGGGAACTCTGCTCGTGCTGACGAGTCTGTCCCTGAGTTGGTGCCCCACTGGCACTATTACCCCCGGTCCTGCCCTGCTGGCTGGACTCTCCTGCTCTCTTGCTTCCCTGAAGATGGAAGCGGTGATCCTGGCAATGTAGTAACGTTGCATTGAGTACGTCAGTGAAAGTACTCAGGGATAGATTCCCAATAAGGTGCTGACGGATCCTCCAAGCTAACCCGTCGACGAACAGCAAAATCTTCTTGCTCTCAGTGGGTGCCTCATCTGGCATAATAGTGAGAAGTCTCGTGAATTCCTCCTCATACTCGGCTACAGTAAGGTTCTCCTGCTTCAGATTTAGCAATTTCCGCCTCATCTCAGTCTGCACTGCGGGTGGAAAGTACTTGCGGTCAAACCGCTCCCAGAACATCTGAATAGGGATCGTGTCCCTCTCCTCCAAAGTAGTAGTGGACTCCCACCACTGTAATGCGGCTCCCACCAGTTTAAAAGAGGCCAATAGCTGCTTCTGCACTTCAGTGCACTCATACATACGGAGGTGCCGCTGGATGTCCTTCTTCCATTGGCTGACAGTAATAATATCAGAGCTACCAGAAAACTCAGGGGGATGTGCTTTCTGAAAAGCATCCCGAACCCTCTCCCATGCAGATGGAAGCTGTGCTGGTACTGGCGCCACTGCCTGGACCTGTGGTGGAGCCTGCTGAATCACCGCTATCGCGGCATTTACCGCCTGAGCAACGATGGCGGCCACTTCATTCGCATTCATAGTGCCTGGTGCCGGAGCTGCTGGCTGGTCGGCTTGGGCACGCCTATCTTTCGGAGCACGTCTCGGAGGCATCTGAAACGTGAACAAGTTTATCAGTCTACAGTTATCAACAAATCTCGAATAGCTGAAGACTTAAACGTGAAAGCAAGAATACAACAGTCCTAACAATAGGGCTCTATAGCAATAACGTTAAGCTGAAAGCGGAAATAAGCCGTACAGATCCTATGGACACTAGAACCTGGCTCTGATACCACCTGTGACACCCCGCCTAATTAAATACCGGGCGATCACTCCTTTATTAAATTAAATCAAGGTAAACAGCTGGTTCATTCTCAGCATCACTGTCGATAAAAAATTATTTTCCAATTTAACACCCTAAATAATTAAGCTAAGTGTCAAAAACATTTTTCATACAAACTTCCAAATTTTAATTAAAGAAAAGATTTTATTAATATCAAAACAAAATTTCTACAATATAGAATCACACCACGAAATCTAAATAAAACCATACATTCACCAATCGAATGTCAATAATAAAAACTAAAATCATAAACCATCCTGAATCATATCCCATAAACAATACAGGAATAACTGAAATATAAAAATCCCCAACAATAAATGAAATGATAAAAAGGGCGACACGTGCCCCATAAATGAGAGTAATAGGAGTGGAGTCAATGACAGAAGCCGTCTACTCAATGGACCTGCAACTCCCACCTAAGCTGCAGCTCGTTCTTCTCAAAGGATCCTAAGCAAGGCGTCCCTGTGGCTGGGCACCTGAAAATATACATATATATACACAAGAAAGAGAGAGAGAGAGAAGGAAACGGGTCAGGGCCCGAAAGTGTGTTTGATTTTAAAATACGTTAAGCAAGTATTTAATTCGATACAGGCCAATGCAACATCGTATTAGTTCGTCTCTCTCTTGAGAAATACTCACCTCTCTTCTAATGTGTACTCCTATCGTACTAACCTTCCCAATGGTTCGTTTATCTTAACTTACTCATATGTTTACAAAACCGAATGATGACAATGTTTTAAAAAGATTAATTTCAATTTGTAGCACAACTCTCGTTTTAGCATCATTAAATTATAAAGTTCCCAGTTTCATATTATACTTTCGCAAAACAGTATTTAATAAAAGGGGCAACAACCAAGTTCTACTTATCAAATCACAGTAGGCAGTTTCAAATTCCATAATCTCATATATATATATTAACTACTCGAATAATATATATATATATATATATAATAGCACCCCACTAAAACTATGGTGCGGGCATACTCTGCTATCCAATCCCCGTATCGCTCACGCAAAAAGGGAATACAAGTTCGGAATCACTCTCGAACTGTATTAACATATACAAAACAAGTTGAGGCGAAGCATAGATTCCAAGTCCAAGAGGTCAGTACATACCCACACGTCTCTTAGGACCGTCCGACTATTCATCTAATAGCCCGTACCTAGGATCTCTATCTTCTAGGGTACAAATCGATATCCCCTAAAAGCAACACAGGATACGATCGTCCCAGCGCGGTAACCTCAGGGATAGCAAGTAGCGCGGTATGCTTTTCACATGTATATAATATAAGTACACACATTCATATAAATATACCAATTTCATCATATTAAGATAGGTTTCTCTCGTAACCCATAGTCATAACATTTATCTTTAAATTCCCATTATTATGATTACGTATAAGGTTTCGTCTCTAACCTTAACTCGAAGAGTTTTCTCACTCATTACCTATTACTCATGGGTTATAACCTTACAAATCTAAAATTCAGTAAATAACTTTATTTGATTCCAACGTAACTCTCTTATGTACCTCACCCTTAAGTTTCATAAATCTAACAACCTAAAGTAAATATCCCATAATTACCCTCCTCGTTGAAGATTAAAGGTTCAAACATATGTTCATATACCCTACTGGTCCTCAATATCTCCCAAATCATTTTATTTAGAATGCCCAAGGTTTATTCCACGATAAATTAATTCAACTAATTAAACAAGGGAAATAATAGGCTGCCAGGGAGGGTCGATCGATCGACATCTGGGGGTCGACCGATCGAACCTTCGATCGATCGACGCTCTATGGTCGATCGATCGATCGAGCAGGTCTGTGAAAATTCTGCAGAAATTGCAGTGACGGGGTTGCTTAAGTTTCTTCATCAAAACTCATATTTTCCAACTCTAATTGACCCAAAAAGTCTACTGCTAACATCCTAACATAATTCCAGGTATCTTTAACGATCAACATGCATATATACATCAATAAACATGGTTAAACAACCTAATATTTCATCTAATCATCAAGAACCCTACAGTTTTCTTAACCTTTGTTCTAATCAGTTTTCTCCAGAAATTCCTTCTAACAAATCATCAAAATTTCGTGGGTTAAACATCTACTTCACATATTAATTTCCAGAATAAGGTTCATATGATTTCTACATGCAAATCCCTATCAAAATTGGGTTTTCTTCCATGGATTATACTCTTAATCAATCCTACACTAACATGATTATTGCACCAATGAAAATACGCAAGTTAAACACTTGCCTGGGATTTCAGAGGTCTGGTTTCCTGCTGATATTGGTGTGGCTGCGTTCTTTTCCTCGCGATCTACGCATTGATGGTGACGGTGGTGCAAAAGGTGGTGTTTTTGGCCTTGAATCACCTAGCAAGGTCTCTCCTCTCTTCTCCACTAGCCGTCTTAGGGTTCTGAATGATCTAACCCTAAAAGGCTGACTTAAATGGCTGCTAAGGATGGCTGAAATTCGTGGGTTTAATTACCCTAATTTGTAAAATGACCAAAACGCCCTCCCGGGTCACTAATTAAGCCTAAAAACATCCCGAGACCCAAACTAAACCCCCGGGTACACTTTTCTGACTATCTCGACCCTTCCGGACGCGTTGGCGCACTCAAAACGACCATACGGACAACTTATAAAATATTCACTTTTAATTAACATAATTAGTCCCGACGTGACACGAGCACGTCCCGACTTAATTTTCCGAAATAGTCGTTTAATTCACTTATGATATTCAAAATAACCAATATAATATATTACTATGCTCATTAGTAATATTCAACAAGTTTCCCATAATTACTAACTCTAGTCACGTTAATAATTATAACATAATAAATTTCCGGATTTTTATCAAATAAGTCCCCAAATTAAATATAGCATAAAAATACGGGGTATTACATTCTCATGAGGCTTAAGCTTACGGGAAGCATAAGCTATGGCCAGTCTATCCTGCTGCAATACACCTCCCAGTCCTTGCAAAGACGCATCAGTGTAAACCAAATACTCAACTCCCGGTCTCGGTAATGCTAACACAGGTGCTGAGGTCAATTTGTCCTTCAATTCATCGAATGCCAACTGACAGGCATCACTCCAGATGTAGGGAACACCCTTACGAGTCAGATGTGTCAAAGGACCTGCTATCTCTAAGAAACCCCGAATAAACCTCCTGTAGTATCCTGCTAGACCCAAGAAACTATGAATCTCAGTCGGTGTCGTGGGCTGTCCCCACTCCCTCACCGCTGATACTTTCCCCGGATCAACAGGTATTCCCCGGTTGGAAATGATATGTCCCAAAAAATGGACTTCCTTCAGCCAAAACCCACACTTCTCATATTTTGCATACAACTCGTTCTGACGAAGTGTCTGCAAAACCTGCCTCAAATGCTCGGTGTGCTCTTCCTCTGTCTGAGAGTAAACCAGAATATCATCGATGAAGACAATGACAAAATGATCTAGGAAATCCCTGAACACCCTGTTCATCAAGTCCATAAACACAGCTGGAGCGTTGGTCAAGCCGAAAGGCATAACCCGAAACTCGTAAGAACCATATCTCGACAAGAACGCAGTCTTCGAGACATCCTCCTCCCTGATACGCAACTGATGGTATCCCGATCTCAAATCAATCTTCGAGAAGAAAGAATCTCCCCTCAACTGGTCGAATAAGTCATCGATTCGAGGCAACGGATACTTATTCCGTATCGTGACCTTATTCAACTCTCGATAGTCCACACACAATCTCAGTGAACCGTCCCTCTTCTTCACAAACAAAACCGGAGCGCCCCAAGGTGAGGTACTCCTGCGAATAAATCCCTGGCCTAACAGCTGCTCTGTCTGATCCCGTAACTCCCTCATCTCAGCTGGAGCCATACGGTACGGTGCGCGTGCTATAGGTCTCGTACCCGGTAGCAAATCTATAACAAAGTCTATCTCTCGACTGGGTGGTAAGCCTGGTATCTCCTGAAACACATCCGAATACTCCCTGACTACTGGGATAGAATCTAAAGGAATCACTACCTCCTTAGAGGTATCCTCCTCAATGTAATACAGATGAGCGGTCGATCCTCCCTCTGGGTGAGGCATCGCCACTACAAACATCTCTTGCCCCGAAATGGCAAAAACAATGCTCCCGCTGAAGCAATCAATCATGGACCTATATGCTACGAGCCAATCCATACCGATGATCACATCGTGAACATGCATATCTAATACTAACATGTCTGCAGGTAATACCAGACTACCAATATCTACCCCCACTCCCCGGCATATAAAGAAAATAAGTGACCCACTCCCCAATGGTGAGTCGACACACGTCACTGTGCTCTCTGCCGTAGCTAACAATCCTAAAGCTTTCGCGAAGTGTGTAGCTATAAAACAGTGTGTAGCACCCGTATCAAACAATACCCGACCCATAGTGCCATGGATAGGAAACGTACCCTCAATCGCGGGCGGTGCCTGTGGAACTGCAGCCTGGTGAACGTTGTAGACACGTCCATACTGTAGCTGCCCCTGCTGAGCTGGGACTGCTGGAATGGGTGGCAATGCTGCCATCTGTGGCGGTGCGAGAAGGGCGGCGGGAAACATAGGTCTCTGTGGCTCCTGGCGAGCACCCTGCTGCTGCTGCTGTGGGGCCCTGCCCCTATCAGGACAATCCTGTCGCTTATGGCCAGTCTTGCCACAAACAAAGCACTTCCCTGGAAAGTTCCCTCCTCTCTGCCCCTGCTGTCCCCGGCCCTGGTGGCCGTTACCGTTCCTCCCTTGGCCCTGCTGGCCCTGGTGAAACTGCTGCCCATTCTGCCCCTGTTGGCCCTGATGGCCGTTTGGACCTTGATGGCCCTGACGGAAACCTCCCTGTCCCTATCTGTAGTTCCCTGACCAGAACCTCTTATTATCTCCCTGCTGGGAGCCCTGCTCATTCTGTCTCTGCCCCTGACCAGATTGTGCCCCGCTGGCACCATGTCCTCCAGTCCTGCCCTGATGGCTAGACTCCCCCGACCTCTTGCCCTCGGTCATATGAAAATGGTGGTCCTGGCAGTGTAACAATGCAGCGTTAACCACATCAGAATAAGTGGCCAACGATAGGTTCCCTAGCAGATGTTGACGAATCCTCCAAGTCAACCCGTCCGTGAACTTCTCAATTTTCTTCTTCTCTGTTGGTATCTCGTCTGGAACGATGTTCAACAGATTCGTGAACTCGGCCTCATACTCGGCCACAGTCTTGCCCTCCTGCTTCAAACTCATCAATCTCCTCCTCATTTTCGTATGAACAGCTGGCGGAAAGTACTTGCGGTCGAACCGCACCCAGAACTCCTGAATCGTGAGAGTATCCCTCTCCTCCATGGTGGTAATAGACTCCCACCACTGTAGCGCAGATCCAACTAGCTTGAAAGTAGCTAGCACCTGCTTCTGGACGTCCGTGCACTCATACATCCTCAAGTTCCTCTGCATGTCCTTCCTCCACTGGCTCGAGACTACCACATCTGAGCTACCTGTAAACTCTGGCGGATGCGCTTTCTGAAAAGCGTCACGTACACGCTCCCAAGCAGACGGGAATGCATTAACCTGTACTGGCGCGGCAACCGGCGCCTGAGGTGGTGCCTGCTGAACAACGGCAATGGAGGCATTTACCGCTTGGGCTACTATAGCTGCAACCTCAGCGGCGTTCATCATGCCCTGAACTGGAGCGGGCTGGGGTTCGGGCGTTGCATCCCTGGGAACTTGTCGTGCACGTCGTGGAGGCATCTGAAATAAGAACAAAGTTTATAAGTTCGCAATTTATAAACTTAAAATAGCTGAAGAACGAAGCATACACAAAAGAGTACAACTGTCCTAAAATATAGGGCTCTATATCAAAGAAACTTAGCAGAAACATAACAAGCCGTCAGATCCTAAAGGACACTAGAACCTGATGCTCTGATACCACCTGTGACACCCCGACTAATTAAATACCGGGTAGCTACTCCTTTATTAAATTAATTCAAAATGCCAAGTTGGTCCAGTTAATAGCATCACTGTCGAAAACATTTTAAAGATTACTAACCACCTAGTATTTAAAAAGTAAGTGCCAAATTGTAATTAAAGTCTGATTAACATGCAACAAGTGTAATAAAAAATAATAACACCATTCACCATACTGAAGTAAATAGAATGACCATCACATAAAGTAAATAAAGTCTGGAGGAAAACTCCTCACTACAATCCCACAACTGAAAAGTAAACTGAATACTAAACAGTACATGCCAAAGTCTGAAAACTATAATATAAAAGATGTCTCTAATAGAAATGGGCAACATGCCCTACAACTGTTAGATAATAACTCTGGAATCCAAAAGATCGAAGCGTCTACAAGCAAAGTCCCTGTAGCTTCCACAAACAGCTACAGCTCGTCACCTGAATGAGTATCCTATGCTTGGTGTCCTTGTGGCTGGGCACCTAAAAAGGTTTTACAAAGAAAAATAGATTTGAAAAGAAAACGGGTCAGAGCCCGAATGTGGAGTTATATTTTAAAAACCTGCAAGTGTATTAAAACATTTAAAACATTAAATGCAAAGTACATGTTAGGACGTGCACTCACATGATATTCTCACCTCTCGTCTAACTGTGCACTCCTAACGTAAGCACCCATCTAGAACGACACAACCCACTAGCTAAGTGACATCATATCTAGCTAGACTGCCATAGGTCCTACCCTTATTACTTGGTTCTATTAACATTATAACGCTCGTAATTAAATAGGGGTTTAACGCAGCTCAGATGCTCAATATGCCATATATATATCACTATCAGTTAACTTGTTATTTTCTCGAAACAATACCGTAATTATATTCACAACATTAACGTGAAGGTTCCCATTAATTAAGTGTATATTATTCACATCATAAATATACAATACAAACACCCCGAGAACTAAGCTGCGGTGCACACATACTCTGCTATCCATCCCGGTACATCACGTACATAAGGATTACATATTCCGAATCTCTCAGGAATAGTTCACAGATAACAACATCACAAATAATGGAGGCGAACACAGTCACATCACATGGGTCACGCACATACCTACGCTCCCACGATCAGCGGACTTATTAATATCCCAATAAGTCTTTCTATGACCTATGTTCATCGAGGTAACCAGTTTAAATCCGGGAAACACAAGGATTAGAGGGCCCTAAGCCAACGCAAACCTCCCGTGATAGCAAGTATGGTAGGTATGTCATACACACAATTCATATACCAATACTAAGTAACACGCATCTTAGTAATCAACGTAGTTTAATCGTAGTACCTATCGCTTTCTCGTACTATCTTATAATTATCACAACTTATATTACTCCGGTTTGTAATTATACGCGCCATAATACATTCTCACGTCGTAGTAGACACTCACGTCTCAACCCAAACCGTCCATTTAATATAACTCTCGTATATAATTTTCCTTCTCATAAATACCCAAAAGTCCCAGTTCTATCATTATATCATCCTCAGAATGTTATCTATACCCTCGACCAAGTTTACGGGACTCCAAAAATCAAAACAGTCCAAAAAGGACCAAACTATCAACTCGTTAGAAGTCTCGTTCGAACGAGACTATTCGAACGAGATTCCTCTGCCAACTCGTTAGAAGTCTCGTTCGAACGAGGCTGTTCAAACGAGATTCCAGTTCGTTCGAACGAACTGTACCTTCTAACGATATCTCGTTCGAACGAGATATCAAACAAAACCCCTTCTCGTTAGCAGCGACTGGTCAACTCGTTAGAAGCTCGTTCGAACGAGTTCGTTCGAACGACCTGGGTAGGGGCTTCTAACGAGCTGCCAGATTCGTCCCAGATTTTCTAAGTTACGTTTCTCACCATTTTTAACACCTCAATCCTTCTCCAAAGTTCATTCTAACAGAGTTTTAAGTCCTCTAATCATACTATAACATGCTAAGGTCATATACTAACATCTCTTAATACATTAAAGCATCCTAAACATCATTAAATCACAAGATTTTATACTTTTCCCCAATTTTATCAAGAACATGAACCCTAGGTTTATATCATCATCAAATCCCAGAATTTAATTCGTTTTAATCTCTTCTAATCACAATTATTATGAGAGAAATCATCTACCTATCATTCTACATGCAATTCTCTTCAAAATTTCCAAGTTCTAAACTCCAAACTACATGGGTTTTCATTCATCTTTCAAGAACAATTAAAATTCCTCAATTTCTAACATGGAAAAGACATTCTCTGAAATTAAATGGAATAAAGTCACTTGCCTTGATTATCTCTGAGTTTGGTGTAGGTTTGGTAGAACTTTTCTGCAGAATTTCTTCTCTCCAAGCTTCCTCTCCAATGGTGGCTTAAGGTGGCTAGGGTTTTGATTTGGGAACTTAGAAAACTCTTCTAATAACCTACGTAGACTTCTAGGTTAATATGGTTTGGTTAATGGGCTTAGTGGGTTTAATCCACATCAGATTTACATCTCTAATTTTCGTCACTTTTAATTCCTAAAAATGTAAAATTACCAAAATACCCTTTATGATGCCGGTATGGCCTAAAAATACCCCGGAATCCAAACTACACACCCGGCTAGTGTTTTCTGACTATCTCGACCCTTACGGACGCGTTGGCGCACTCAAAATGACCATACGGTTTATAGATTTTAAATTCACTTTTATAATCAAAATATTATACCGTGACGCGGCGGTCCCACGCGTCTCAACAAAATTTCTAAAATGCCGTATATAAATCTCACGACAACTTTCATAATTCCAATTATCATATATGCACATAATCAAATACCAACTCGCATCTCGTTAGTATTTTTAACCCGGATTAATTTCCAATTAATACGCATTTAATTAATTAATCCCAAAAATAAATATAGCCAAAAGTACGGGGTATTACATGGAACTCTTTATATATCTCAAAAATGTCAACTTCAATACAACAATGTAATTTCTGAATAGTCACTATAAAACTTCAAGGCGTGATGTCACTTTCCTAAATACAGTATTTGCCCCACACGAAGAATTTCGGTATACAAACGGGAATCAGCAAATCCGTACTCAAGATACAATGAAGCAATTGCACTGTCTGCAACTTGGATATTTGAAGACAGCCCTTGGATGTATCAGCGAAGAACAGTCAATCAAGTTCTTATTCTGTTTATGTGCATAAAACAGAATAAGAGAATTTGTATCTCCTGAAAATTGTAAGAGAGTAATAGCAGGGTCTGGAAATCTGAAACTGGTTTTTGTTATCAATGTAATTCCGTTTTTAGGCAGCCTACGTCGCAGAGGGGCCACGACTCCGTTTGGGTAATTGTGGACAGGTTGTCCAAGGTCGCTCACTTTTTACCCGTAAGGACTGACTACACTACGGGACAGTATGCCCAGCTCTTCATTTCAGAGATTGTGAGACTTCACGGTGTGCCCCTAAATATCGTGTCTGACAGAGACAAGATATTTGTTTCGAGGTTTTGGGAGAGTTTCCAGGAGGCCATGGGCACGGAATTGCGGTTGAGTACGGCGTATCATCCGCAGACAGATGGGCAGACCGAGCGCACAAATCAGATGTTGGAGGACATGCTACGCATGTGCGTTATTGACTTTGGGGGTGGATGGGAGCAGTACCTTCCACTGGTTGAGTTTGCTTACAACAACTCCTATCAGTTCACTATTGGCATGGATCCGTTTGAGGCATTGTACGGTAGGCCTTGTCGTTCCCCAGCATGTTGGTTAGAGGTGGGGGACAACAAACTACTTGGGCCGGAAGTGATTCAGGATACTTCGGCAAGGATTGAGTTGATTCGGAGTCGCATTCGGGTAGCTCAAGACAGGCAGAAGAGTTATGCTGATGCGAAGAGATTTTTCAGAGAGTTCCAAGTGGGGGACCAGGTTTTGCTCAGGGTATCTCCTATGAAGGGGATTATGCGTTTCGGGAAGAAGGGGAAGTTGGCACCGAGGTATGTGGGGCCGTTTCCTATTATTGAGCGAATCGGACCGGTTGCGTATAGACTCGGGTTACCGGAGCATTTGCATCGAATTCACGATGTGTTTCATATTTCCTCGCTAAGGAAATACCTTAGAGATAATTTGGCTCATTCTCACATTGTTGTGGAGGACATCGATCTCCAGCCTGATAGCTCCTACGAGGAGGGGCCGATTGCTATTTTGGACCGAAACGAGAGGAAACTGCGGTCAAAGATAGTTCCGTTAGTGCGTGTTCAGTGGCGACATCACAATGTCGAGGAGTCCACATGGGAGCGCGAGGATGAGATGCGCGAACGTTATCCAGAGCTATTTTTAGCAGGTACTTTCTAGTTTCGAATTTCGGGACGAAATTCAGTTATTAGGGGGGGAGTATGTAATACCCCGTACTTTTGGCTATATTTATTTTTGGGATTAATTAATTAAATGCGTATTAATTGGAAATTAATCCGGGTTAAAAATACTAACGAGATGCGAGTTGGTATTTGATTATGTGCATATATGATAATTGGAATTATGAAAGTTGTCGTGAGATTTATATACGGCATTTTAGAAATTTTGTTGAGACGCGTGGGACCGTCGCGTCACGGTATAATATTTTGATTATAAAAGTGAATTTAAAATCTATAAACCATATGGTCGTTTTGAGTGCGCCAACGCGTCCGGAAGGGTCGAGATAGTCAGAAAACACTAGCCGGGGGTGTAGTTTGGATTCCGGGGTATTTTTAGGCCATACCGGCATCATAAAGGGTATTTTGGTAATTTTACATTTTTAGGAATTAAAAGTGACGAAAATTAGAGATGTAAATCTGATGTGGATTAAACCCACTAAGCCCATTAACCAAACCATATTAACCTAGAAGGCTACGTAGGTTATTAGAAGAGTTTTCTAAGTTCCCAAATCAAAACCCTAGCCACCTTAAGCCACCATTGGAGAGGAAGCATGGAGAGAAGAAATTCTGCAGAAAAGTTCTACCAAACCTACACCAAACTCAGAGACAATCAAGGCAAGTGACTTTATTCCATTTAATTTCAGAGAATGTCTTTTCCATGTTAGAAATTGAGGAATTTTAATTGTTCTTGAAAGATGAATGAAAACCCATGTAGTTTGGAGTTTAGAACTTGGAAATTTTGAAGAGAATTGCATGTAGAATGATAGGTAGATGATTTCTCTCATAATAATTGTGATTAGAAGAGATTAAAACGAATTAAATTCTGGGATTTGATGATGATATAAACCTAGGGTTCATGTTCTTGATAAAATTGGGGAAAAGTATAAAATCTTGTGATTTAATGATGTTTAGGATGCTTTAATGTATTAAGAGATGTTAGTATATGACCTTAGCATGTTATAGTATGATTAGAGGACTTAAAACTCTGTTAGAACGAACTTTGGAGAAGGATTGAGGTGTTAAAAATGGTGAGAAACGTACCTTAGAAAATCTGGGACGAATCTGGCAGCTCGTTAGAAGCCCCTACCCAGGTCGTTCGAACGAACTCGTTCGAACGAGCTTCTAACGAGTTGACCAGTCGCTGCTAACGAGAAGGGGTTTCGTTCGATATCTCGTTCGAACGAGATATCGTTAGAAGGTACAGTTCAATCGAACGAACTGGAATCTCGTTCGAACAGCCTCGTTCGAACGAGACTTCTAACGAGTTGGCAGAGGAATCTCGTTCGAACAGTCTCGTTCGAACGAGTCTTCTAACGAGTTGACAGTTTGGTCCTTTTTGGACTGTTTTGATTTTTGGAGTCCCGTAAACTTGGTCGAGGGTATAGATAACATTCCGAGGATGATATAATGATAGAACTGGGACTTTTGGGTATTTATGAGAAGGAAAATTATATACGAGAGTTATATTAAATGGATGGTTTGGGTTGAGACGTGAGTGTCTACTACGACGTGAGAATGTATTATGGCGCGTATAATTACAAACCGGAGTAATATAAGTTGTGATAATTATAAGATAGTACGAGAAAGCGATAGGTACTACGATTAAACTACGTTGATTACTAAGATGCGTGTTACTTAGTATTGGTATATGAATTGTGTGTATGACATACCTACCATACTTGCTATCACGGGAGGTTTGCGTTGGCTTAGGGCCCTCTAATCCTTGTGTTGCCCGGATTTAGACTGGTTACCTCGATGAACATAGGTCATAGAAAGACTTATTGGGATATTAATAAGTTCGCTGATCGTGGGAGCGTAGGTATGTGCGTGACCCATGTGATGTGACTGTGTTCGCCTCCATTATTTGTGATGTTGTTATCTGTGAACTATTCCTGAGAGATTCGGAATATGTAATCCTTATGTACGTGATGTACCGGGATGGATAGTAGAGTATGTGTGCACCGCAGCTTAGTTCTCGGGGTGCTTGTATTTTATATTTATGATGTGAATAATATACACTTGATTAAGGAGAACCTTCATGTTATTGTTATGAATATAATTACGGTATTGTTTCGAGAAATATAACGAGTTAACTGATAGTTATATATATTGCATATTGAGCATCTGAGTTTACGTTAAACCCCTACTTAATTACGAGCGTTATAATGTTAATAGAACCGAGTAAAATGGGTAGGACCTATGTTAAGTCTAGCTAGAGATGATGTCAGTTAGCTAGTGGGTTGTGTCGTTATAGATGGGTGCTTACGTTAGGAGTGCACAGTTAGACGAGAGGTGAGAATATCATGTGAGTGCACGTCCTAACATGTACTTTGCATTTAATGTTTTAAATGTTTTAAAGCACTTGCAGGTTTTTAAAATATAACTCCACATTCGGGCTCTGACCCGTTTGCTTTTCAAATCTATTTTTCTTTGTAAAACCTTTTTAGGTGCCCAGCCACAAGGACACCAAGCATAGGATACTCATTCAGGTGACGAGCTGTAGCTGTTTGTGGAAGCTACAGGGACTTTGCTTGTAGACGCTTCGATCTTTTGGATTCCAGAGTTATTATCTATCAGTTGTAGGGCATGTTGCCCATTTCTATTAGAGACATCTTTTATATTACAGTTTTCAGACTTTGGCATGTACTGTTTAGTATTCAGTTTACTTTTCAGTTGTGGGATTGTAGTGAGGAGTTTTCCTCTAGACTTTATTTACTTTATGTGATGGTCATTCTATTTACTTCAGTATGGTGAATGGTGTTATTATTCTTTATTACACTTGTTGCATGTTGATCAGACTTTAAATAAAATTTAGCACTTACTTTTTAAATACTAGGTGGTTAGTAATCTTTAAAATGTTTTCGACAGTGATGCTATTAACTGGACCAACTTGGCATTTTGAATTAATTTAATAAAGGAGTAGCTACCCGGTATTTAATTAGTCGGGGTGTCACATGTTTCTCATTTTCAGAGTAGCTTGAATCATCCCATGTCTTGCAAATGTTGGCCCTAGTATGCTTATTGTGAGTGTTCAAGTTAACTCTACTGTCTTGTGCTATGTGTCCTAGTTTTCCACATCTAAAGCATTTAATCTTCTTAAGGTCTTTGTTAGGTCTAGTATGCATGTGCTTGTGATGTTTGTCTTGACCTCTCTCATGAGGTTTGTGATTAGAGTGAGTTGGATAATCGTACTTGCCTTGTTTGTTTGTCATGTTATTTCTAAACTTTACTATTTTCTTAAACTGTTTTGACATCAAGGCAATCTGATTGTCCAAACTCTCTATGTCACATTCCTCATCAGAGTCGTAATTGGGAATGTTAAGCTCAGGCTTAATCAGCTTAGAAGTAAAACTCAGATTGGAACTAGTCTGTTTCCTATGGGACTGGGTCAATTGTTTATGAAATTCTAATTCCATTTCCACAGTTCTTAGTTTACTACTGAGTAATTCAGGAGTGAGCTTTTGGTCACACATTTCCTCAATAACATATCTTTTGTTGTTAAATTTCAGTGGTAATGATCTTAAAATTTTAGATACAATTTCATGTCTGCCATATGTTATCCCATTAGCATGCAATTTGGTCACAATATCAGTCAAATTCATATAAAAGTCATCAAATGACTCAAGAGTCAGACATAATTAAAGAGTTATAATGTTGAATGAGCATTTGTGTTTTAGCAGCCTTAACTCTAGTGTCACCTTCATGAGCAGTAACCAAAGTGTCCCAAGCTTCCTTAGAAGTGGCACAAGATGAGATCCTTTTCAACTCATGTTAATTTATGGACATAAATATGGCATTCTTTCCTTTGTTATTGTTGTGAGAAACTTGCTTCTCTTCTTGTGTGAACTCACTTAACACTTTCTTAATCCTCTCATTACTTCCTTCAGTGGCTGGTTTAGTAGGATAAATGTATCCATTTTCAACAATGTCCCAGACATCATCTCCCAAGGTTCCTTGAATGACAGCAATCATCCTTACTTTCTAGTAAGAAAAATTAGTTCCATCAAAGAGAGGAGGTCTGGTCAGGTTACCAAATCTTTCATTTTTCTCGTCCATGTTTGATTTTCAGAAAATAATTTCAGAAACAAAGGATCTTTTAAAAGAAGTTTGTAAAGCTCTGATACCAATTGAAATACTGTTACTATAGCCGTTTAATACAAGATTAAACTATTTAAGTAACTCCGAATTGTTTTTTGAAGAAACTCTTTTCTTAAAATCAAATCAAATTAATCACAAGATGTATTTAACAAAATATGTACGAGATCTGTTCAAGATTGGTTAACAGGTTTAGTAAATCAGTTTAAAAAACTTAAACTCAGCACAACCATAAGAATTAGATGAGGAGATGTAGAAAGATTAAGGACAAGGGATTTTTTTATGTCGTAAAACCTCACCCAACTGAGGAAACATCCACGACTCCCTCTACGGAGTAAACCAAAAATTTCACTAAAACAAATTATAACAATTACAAAATATATAACACACATGGACACAATTCAGGCCTATACAAGTTTAGGAATGTACCCACTGGTGTCCTTCTAACTTTTCTGCAGTTCTGTTTGTTGATGTTGTTCTCCAGTTTACTAATATCCAATTTGATCCAGTTCTTTATGTCCACTCTTGTTCTTAAGATCTTATTACCAACACATTTAGTGTGGTAGGGTGCTAGTGTTTGTGAAGGTGCTTTCTAACATATGCATGCACACACACACACACACACACACACACACACACACACACACACACACACACATATTTATACAAACAAACCTATCAAATTACATATAAGATCTATATGCTGTGATTTTGTATTTCTCTCTTCTTAGAAAACTTAAACCTTATTTGACCTTTATTATAATCCCATAATCCACGACTATCTTGCTCGGAAGACGTTTCAATATCTTAATCAATCTTAGGTTTTGAAAATATTTTTGAGATTGAAAATCACCAAGTGCGATTACAACTAGGTCAAAGGTCTTGTTTCTTAAGAACTAGAAACATAAAATGATTTTGTTGATTTTGAAGATAGCAACATTTGCAGAAACAAATCAACAAAAGTTTTCTCAAGATGAGAAACTATAGATGCAGATCTATGTGTAATATAACATGTAACGACTAGATCTAGGATTTATATAAAAGTGGAAACACAGATCTAATCAAATGTTTAAGTTGAAAACAAGATCTGAGAACAAAGAGGTTACAACATCAACCAACTATCAAACCAACACTCAAAACTCTCAAACACTCAAGGTTGTGTTTGGTATAAACTGGTTTTTAAAAGAGGTTAGGGTTTGAAAAGTGTTTGAACGAATTAGGGTTAGGGTTTCCTAACTCTGGTCTCTCTCTCTCTCTCTCTCTCTCTCTCTCTCTCTCTCTCTCTCTCAAATAAAATGAAGTGGAAAAAGTCTCGTTTGTCTAAGGGTAAGTCTCCTTATATAGGGGGCTGAGAAGGATCGAGAAGGCAGATCCAAATCAAGGGATACGATTTGGTCTCAGCAAGTTGACTTAGATCTAAGGGCTAAAGAGACGCGGTGATTAAAACGCTTTTGATTTGCTTAAGAGAGTTTCACCAGGATAGAGTTAGAACGCATGCAGATCATCGATTAACACGATACAAGGGTTGATATTGTTCACAGGGGTTGTCTCTTGGAAGAAACACAAATCAAACGGATATATAAGCGACATGTGTAGGACTGAGATTGTTCCTGATACGCGTGCTTGAAAGTAATTACCCAGATACCTTGAAGTCTACAGCGCTTTTGATTTCTACCCAAATGAACTTTCAGTCAATAAAACAAACAATCCAAAATTACAGAATGACCCCAACACTTTATAAAACCAATTTTAATTAAGGAAAAACTTATTTTAAAAACCATTAAAATTCCCAAAAAAATATTAAAAATCAATTTGAGGGAAATTAATACACACACTATATATGCAACCAATTTATGCAATATAAGACCCATATATACAGTCTTAATTGTGTGTGAGTGATTGGTGAATATACCTTGATTAATCAAACAAGAGGAATCAATTGTAGACAATTCTCTGAGGCTCTTTGTATTCTAGGAGAGGACACAATTTTGTCACTATTTCCAAACTAGATGAACACTTATACAATGTAGACTCAGGTGAGTCAAGAGTATAAGGTGCTTCAGTGTGCACGTCGGGGAGGCATATGAAATGAGAGAGAATCTTTATGATTCCACAGTTAATACCTCAAAACAATTGAAGACGTAAAATGCACAATTAATGAATACAACAATCCTAAAAATAGGGCTCTACATCAAAGAGTGCTACACTGAAAGCAAAATAAGCCTCAGAGATACTAAAGACTCTAGGACTTGATTCTATGATACCACCTGTACACCCCGCCTAATTAAATATCGGGTGATCAGTCCTTTATCAAATTAAATCAAAGTATCCAGTTGGATCATTCTCAGCATCACCGTCAAAAAACGTAATTTAAAAATCACCAAATAAATTAATTAAGCTAGTGTAAAAATCTTTTAAATTTTTAATTAATACTCAACGACTTAAACTATTAACACAATCACCAATCTCATGAATAATAATAAATGAAAAATCAACTAACTGAATGATATAAAACTCGATTAAACGTCCCAGATAAATAATCTCAAATCCAACAAACCAATATAAAACTGAATCCAACTAAAAACTGAATACTGAAGTAAAATGAGTACAATATCTCTCTGACATAAATGAGAAATGAGAATGGGCGACATGCCCTAATTGAAATATATAAATCATGATACTGAGAGGATTAGAGTGGAGGCGCCTAAATATGAGGACCTGAAATTCCCACAATAACTATAGCACGCTAAATGGTCCGATAGTCTAAGCTTGGCGTCCCTATGACTGGACACCTAAAAATAATTTCACAAGAGAAAAGAGATTTTGCAAGAGACGGGTCAGAGCCTGATTATAAAATAATTTCGAAAGTATTTGAAATGAGATCAAGCATATACTATATGCATGTTAGCCTTTCGACTATCGCTTGACATTCTCACGTCTCAACTACTTGTGCACGCCTAAAGTACCGCTAAACCATTCTAATTAACGCTACCTTACCTAAGTAGACCGAATGTATTCATTTCCCAAACTATCATTCATTGTTCTCACTTGTATTTCTCATGTAAATACCGTATTACATTTCTAATATTAATTAACTGCATTAAAATATCCCATTACTCATTTAATTTCTCACATACCTAAATTATATTAGATGACATTATCATCCCAATCTACTATGCAACACAGTAGAAATACACAAGTGTATATATATATATATACATATCTCATTATCACAATATATATACTACTAGATCACCCCAAAAGGCTAAACCTGCGGTGTGTGCATACTCTGCTATTGATTCTCGGTACATCACGTACATGATGATTCCAATTTTTGAATCACTCTAGAATCGTATAAAAAAAAATCACACACATTGGAAGCGAATATAGTTCCCAGTATTATGGGCTACGCACATACCTACGCACCCACATGATCGCAAACTTATCAACTCACCGATAAGTCTTTCCCAGACCTATGTTCTGAGGTACCAATATAAAATCCCCCTAAAGGCTCATCAAGATAAGTCTATCCACTTTCTTAGAATTCTCGTGATAGAAAGTATGGAGGGTATGTCATACACATAAGAAATCATACAATAAGTACACACACAACCTATATAATTAACAGGTTCACACACCACCCAAGTATTCCATATTTGTATATGTTATCATTCTCTCCAATATTCACGATACTTTACAATTTACGACTATTCTCTCCATCCTATTTCACCACACATAATACATACCACCAAGGTCTCACATTTCCATGTATGTACTTCCAGTAGTTAACCTATATCTCATGCTACTAGTTCAAGTAATGTGGCCACTCTCCATAATCGTAGGTCATTTTCCTATATTCTCCAATTAATTTCAACATTTTTAACTTGTCCGGGTAAGACTTCAAATTTTTCTAAAATTTTGTTAGAAGTGTCTGAGATTTCGTTTGAACGAACATCGAACGAAAATGGCCTATGAATTCTTGTTAGAATGTCGTTTGAATGAGTTAGTTATAAAGATCTTTGAACGAACTAAGTACCATACTCTCTGAATTCTCTTTAGTAGACTCATTGTCAATTTCGTTTGAACGAGGTCGTTCGAACGACTTTCCAGTTCCCCTAGCCATTCGAACGAGTCGTGCCCAGTTTTTCCTTATATTCTTTTCACTATTTTTGTTCACTAAAACCTTCACAGATTTCTCCTAAAATCCCAACAAATCATTCTAAACATTATTTTAACATGTAAGGGTGATTTCTAGTGTTCTTGAATCATCAAATCACTAATTTAACTTTAATAAATTCCAAGAACACAAAGTTATTCCTTTGAAACCCTAGTTATTCCAAATCATCATACAAATCAGATTTCTACACCAAAATTGATCTAAAATTTGTGGGTTTCATACTATAAACATGGAGGAATTAATCTATATCAATTCTTTTCAATCCAAGATTATGATACATGTCCTAAAAAATTGCCCAAATCATATAAAAATCATATGGAATTCAACCTATGCTAATATGGATATCATACTTGTTGTAAATTTGTAAGTTTAAACACTTGCCTTAATATGAAGGTCTGATTCGTTGAATGAAGGTGGTATGGGGGTGATCATCTCTTCCCGATCTACGTGTTGATTGTGTTTTCAGTGAAAGGGGTTGAGTTATTGACCTTAGAACTCTTGGAGATTATTCTCCTCCTTCCTCCTGGGCTCTCTCTCTATTTTGGCAGATAGTAACCCTAACTGCAACTACATAAGGGATATTAAAAACTCTAATTTTCGTCCATCCTTGTTCCTCAAATTTATAAAATACTAAAATACCCCTCTAGGGTGTCGGTTTGGCCTAAAAGTTCCTCGGGACCCCAATTAAACCCCCGAGTAGACTTTTCTGACTATCTCGAACCTTTCAGAATCAATGGCGCACTTGAAACGACCATTTGAATAACTTAAAAATCAATTACTTATTATCTCATTAATTAAAGTCTCTACATGACTGATACTCGCATCCCGACTTAAATATCGAAACTGTCGTATTTCTCACTCGCAAAAATTTTAACATTATCATAATCACATATTAGTTTATTCACTTAGTAATATTCAATATAAGTCCCACCAATAAATACTAACCCTTAACTCACTAGTTAATATTTATTTTATTTCGGATTAATATTACGGGGTATTACATATTCCTCTTCATATTTCCTTCCTAATTTTCTCATTTTATCTAAACCGACCTCTTGAGGATTAGGTTTAGTTTTGAGGGTTTAGTGAGGTGCTAGGATGTAATAGGGTTAGGTGAACTTTCCATTTATATATTAAATCTCGAAATTCTTTTTGACCCTAAATTTAAGTGGGCCTATGGAACTCCAAACCCAACTCAAACATATTAAACTTCACCGAATGGATTACCCCACCTTAAATAACCCTTAAAACCTAGTTTAATGCTGGAGTTTTATCTTAAAACTATTTATGACATTTATTTTTTTAATAAAGGTGTATTAGGATAATTTTAAATATATTGTATGCAATATCAGTCAATCAGACTTAGTAGGATTTTCGATGAGTTGAGTTCAGTGATGACTGCATTATTTTGTACATTTTATACCCAAATTTATACTTTGTTAGGACCATTTTATTTTATTTGATAAGTTCTTAGTACCATTTTGTTAAAAAAGAAAAAAATTCAAGAATGATTGAATTCAGATTCAAAATGATAATTTTAAGTAAAAAATGGGTACTTCGATAATTTTCTTGTGCTAATTTGTAAAAATTTCGCAGGTAATGATGAAATTTGGTGTAAATTGACGATCAATTGGAGAAAAGCGTGAAACAACCATTTTTACGGTTGTTCGAAAAAAGTTGATGTGAAAAAAAGTAAAAAAATTTTATGCTTCAAATTGGATGAAAATTAACGTGCATGTTTGGAAAGAAAAAATAAGAGCCCCTCGCGAGGAAACATTGAGTACATTATTCCGATCCAAAGACTAAAGGAGGTGGAGTGTTCGGTTCTAACATTGTTCGCCCAATTAAAGAGAGTTTCACCCCAAAATAAGCACCTCATCACTTGGCCTATAAAAGGACCCCTGGGCTCATTTTTTCACACAATTTCGAAAAGAAATTTTTGAGTGATTGTATTCAATTTGAGGGCCAAGTTTTTATCTTTTTGAGAGGATTGAAGATTATTGTGAGAGAACTTATTGTAAGTTTGATTTATTAATGAATTTTTTTAATCATTCTTACAATTTATTTTTGTCTTTGATTATGATAGATTAATTATTCTATTAGGATTAGGGTAAAGTTTTAGCTAATATTATCATGTTAGTTTAATTGTTGTTTATTCCCTACTCGTTTTAATTGTTATCATAAATTTAGTAATCATTTTAAAATGACACGAGAGTACGTTTTAATTGTTATCATAAATTTAGTATATATATATGCCTATCTCTCGTGGCATTATCCAGTGATCCCAAATATATCAATTTGCAATAATTTATAAGCATACACACAACTTATATTAATCCCATAAGTATTCTCACTTATGATACAATTCTCACTTAAATATATTTTCCCGAATAATAGCTTATCACCACTAGCTAGTATTCTAATTTCGTCCTACTCGCACATTCGAATATTATTCACATATACTATCTGTATATATATATATTCTACACACATACAAATACATATACCCGCCTAAATAATCTCCCGAGTGTTATTCATCCCAAACACTCCTTAAATTCGTACCCCGAATCTTATTCACACTAACTTGAGATTTATGCATCACTCAATTCATCATTTAGAGGTCCTCACACTTAATATAGGATCCCCTATTATTTATCTTCAAAAGGAATTCGTCTTCAATCCTTTTAGGCCAGGAAGAACCTCTCAAATTTTTTAGCCAAAATCGAACTGTGGGTACCCAAAATTAAGATCATGGGCCTGGACGAGTAGCCCAATTCTGGCGGCCCAAAGTCCAGGCCCCCCATCTCTTATTTGATTATCCGGTCTCTTCCCACGTCCCCATTAAGGGAGGTTATAGGGAGAGATGGAAGACGTGGGGGAATCCAACACCCCCACTTACCAAAATTTACATGTATATATTGAACCCTAGGTCCAGGGCAAAAGGACAAGTTGTATTCTCTGTAACTGCTCTCCAGAGTATATAGAAATAACACCGACTGCACCACCGTGGACGTAGGCACATCTTTACTGAACCACGTACATCCTTTGTTGTGTGATTGTCATTTTACATTCCTTGTTCTTCCTTGGTAATTGCCTCTCATGTATTTACTTGTGTTGAATAATAATTGCCTTCACAATTGGCGCCGTCTGTGGGAAGCGTTCATCTTTCCCTGAGAAGAACCCACACCAAGAAAGGAGTTTAAAATGTCTAGTCACAGTAGCAAAGAAATACCCCCCCAGTCCGGGGATATTTAAGAACCACATGCTCCTTGCAGGATTAGGTCTGGAGTTCGACGTTTAGATCAAAGGGCTCGCTCAGAAAGGCCAGCCTCAGAAGAAAGCCAAGGACCAGTGAGGTCCACGCAGATATCCAGACTGATTGATGCATACGAGGCAAGGCTCCACGAGCAAAGAGAGTCTTCTCGCAAACACGAGGCTGATAATGCTCGCCTGAAAAGAAGACTGGAAAGACTAGAGAGAGAGCTTCATCATGATAACAGGAGACGTCCATACCGCACCCCTAGCCCTCAGGCGAGCAAGTCTCGCAGCCGATGAAGGAGCCCTAGGCGAGGATCTCAAAAGGTTGAGGAAGGCGAATCAGACGACAACCTCCGCGAGCAGCTGCGAAGAGCTCGCCATTACCAGAACCCTACTCGCAGTAACGAGAACATACGAAATCTGGTCCGTAGGGAGATAGACCAACATCCTGCCCATCACGGTACCAGACCGACCCGAAAACTTGCTAAACGAGCTCTCAAAAACCAGATGAAATCACCTTTCACGAGAGAAATTGAAGAGGAAGAAGCCCCTAAGAAATTTGCCATTCCAAGGTTCAAAATTTATGATGGTAAGACTGATCCCATTGATCACGTTAGACAGTACCGATAGGCCATGACCCTCTAGAACCACCGAGATGCACTAATGTGCCAAATTTTCCCCTCGAGCTTGCATGACGTTGCGCAAAAATGGTTCGGAAGGTTCCCCCACCGACCCATCAGAAGTTTCAAATCCCTGGCCGAACTTTTTACGGCCCGCTTCATTACTAGTAGCTCCCATCCCAAAAGAATAGTTGCTTTACTGACAATGAAGAAAACGCCTCAAAAGACACTCCGAGACTACGCGAAGAGGTACTGGGAGTTATTCAACGAGGTCGAGGATTGCTCGGAACAAGTGGCAGTGGCCTCTTTTAAAATTGGGCTACCCAGCTCTTCCGTTCTTTACCAGTTCCTGACAAAGAAGGAGGCTATGACTATTGACGACCTAATAGCTCGCATTGATAAGTACGCTAAGGTGGAGGATGTCACCCGCCTCAGTATAGGAGAAAACAGTCGAGCTAAACTCACTACCAAGGGCAGTGACAAAGTTGAGAATCAAAAGAAAGGAGGAAAGAACGGGGGCAAAAATGACTCCAAGAACGGAGGGAACAATGATGTGTCGAAAGCATTCCAGGCGGTCAACACCGTCTTCAAAGAACCAATTTACAAGATCCTCGTAAAAATGAAAGACGATCCATTCATCAAATGGCCTAGGAAGATGGGAGGAGATCCCTCGAAGAGGAACAACGCGTTGAGATGCGTTTTTCACAAAGAGGGAGGACATAAGACCGAGCATTGCCAAGCTCTTAAATCTCACCTCGAGGAGCTAGCCCAATCCGGGCATTTAAACCAGTTTGTGGAGAAAAAGGCAGAGAAGGTGGCTGCCAATAGAGAAGCAAGACCTGACAACGTGCTCGAAGATGACGCCGGGCATGAGTTCACGGTAATTCACGGGGCATTTGATGCCAAGCAGATCCAAGGAAATTCAGCTCGAATGGAGATGAAGAAACTTACAGCGATAATGCAGGCTTTTCAGATCGATCCAGCAAAGTCGCAGTCAGGAAAGCGTCGATGAGCATATGACGTCAAATATAACAAGCATATTGTTTTCACAGATGAAGATCTGGTGCGAGTGAGAACCCCACATCACGATGCTCTGATCATTACCCTCAGGATAACTAACTTTGACGTCGATAAGTTTCTTGTCGAACAAGGAAGCTTGTCCGAAGTAATGTATCTCGACCTATTCAGAAGGTTGAAGTTAAGCGTCCCTGACCTAAAGGAAGCTACTGTCCCTTTAGTTGGCGTTGCTAGAAAAATAACTATGCCCCTGGGAAAGATTGTACTACCGGTGAGCGCTGGAAACATCTCCAAGATGATCGAGTTTTTGGTAGTTAACATCGACTCGCCATATCAGGCCATCCTTAGTAGGGGATAGCTTCATGCAATGAAGGAAGTCTCCTCGACCTACCATCAGAAACTCAAGTATGTAACCGAGCGAGGAGTAATGGAGATCTATGGCGACCAAGCGATGGCAAGAAGGTGCTTCATAGTAGCCATCTGACCAAAGCCAGAGAAGAAGGCCGATTAGCCCAGCGAGAAAATTGAAGAAGGTCTGACACCTTATAAATATTAATTAAAGTACGGAAGACCTGGAGTAGAGGAGACCAGGCTTCTCCCCTCCGAACGGGTCGTCGAGGACCTGGTAGAAGTAGCGACTGGAGATGGCGACAGTAATAGAGTCTTCTTGATTGGAGCATCTCTCACTGGACAGGAACATAAGGAATTGACAACTCTGCCGAGACGCAACATAAATGTTTTCGCATGGGAACCATACGAGCTGCCTGGAATCGATCCTAGTATGGTCTTCCATCATCTGCACGTCGATTCTACCTTCAAACCAATCACGCAGAAGGCACGACGAACTGCACCCGAGAAGGCTAAAGCGGTAGAAAAAGAAGTTGAAAAATTGCTGAATGCAGGGTCCATACGGGAAGTACAATTCCCCAAGTGGTTATCCAACCCAGTAGTAGTTCCAAAAAGCAACGGGAAGTGGAGAGTTTGCATCGACTTCACTGACCTCAACAAAGCGTGCCCTACAGATAGTTTCCCCTCCCAAAAATAGACCAACTAGTGGACGCCACTGCAGCTCATGAGCGAATGAGTTTTCTGGATGCATACTCAGGGTATCATCAGATCCCCTTGTATGCCCCAGACCAGGACAAGACAACGTTCATCACGATAGTTGGATTATACTACTACAAGGTCATGCCCTTTGGGCTCAAGAATGCAGGGGCAACATATCAGCGGCTGGTCACCAAGATGTTCAAGGACCAGATGGGAAACACCATGGAGGTCTACATCGATGACATGCTCATTAAAAGTAAGAAAAAGGAAAATCACCTCTCAGACCTGTCAAACACCTTCGAAATCCTCAGGAAGTACCGAATGAAACTTAATGCAAGCAAGTGTTCTTTCGGTGTCCAGTCAGGAAAATTCCTTGGGTACTTAGTCAGTAAGAGAGGCATAGAAGCTAACCCAGACTAGATCGATGCAATTAACAGGGTACAACCTCCTCGAACAAGTCGGGACGTACAGAAGCTCACTGGTATGCTCGCTGCCTTAAATCGCTTCATCTCTAAATCCTCTGAGAAGTGCAAGCCTTTCTTCTAGCTTTTAAAAGGGAATAAAACGCTAGAGTGGAGCCCCAGATTACTCGCGAGCATTGGCCGAACTCAAAGCTTACTTAAGCTCTCCACCACTGCTCGTCATACCACGACAAACAAATTCATTGTTCCTATACCTCTCCGTTTGCAACCACACTGTCAGCTCTGCGTTAATATACGAGGTTACAGGAATCCAGCACCCTGTTTATTATGCAAGCAAGACCCTACCTACCGCTAGAGAAGCTCGCCTTCGCTCTAGTAGTGGCCTCGAGGAAGATGAAGCACTATTTTGAAGTCCACACTATCATCATCCTTACATCGCACCCCCTTATGGCAGTCTTAAGGAAAGCGGATTTGTCAGGCAGGCTGTCTAAATGGTCAGTCGAGCTTGGGCGATTTGACATCTAATTTCAACCAAGGACCGCGATCAAGGGACAAATCCTTGCTGATTTCATAGCCGAATTCACGGGCGAGGAACCTTCCAACCAACCTCAACCACCAACTCAAAAGGAGAACCAAGCGACATGGAAACCTGGAGACTGTTTATTGATGGAGCCTCCAATTCAAAGGGGGCAGGAGTAGGCATTGTCCTCGTTACCCAAGAGAATACAATCCTTGAGCAAGGAATCAGGCTTGGATTTACAGCCTCCAACAACGAAGCAGAATACGAAGCTTTAATAGTCGGCCTCCAGAAGGCACACACTTTGGGATCAAAGCATTTACAGGTGTTCGGCGATTCCCAATTAGTCTCCAATCAGATAAGTGGAGATTATAATGCAAAAGATGAAAGAATGGCAACTTACCTCGCCTTAGTGAAAAAACTAATGGTGAGCTTCGAAGAGATCAATGTCCAGTAGTTTCCCAGAGGGCATAACAACCATGCTGATGCCCTAACATCCCTGAGTTCGGCAGCCGACTCCGACCTAAAAAGAACCATCCCCATCAATTTCCTCACTCATCCGAGCATCCACGATAGCAGGCTACCAGACGGGAAATAGGTACTCCAGGTGGGATCAGCTTCTATCAGGATGGACCCCTTAAAAGACTATTTGAAGGATGGCACGCTCCCAGATAATAAAAAGACTGCCCACCAGATAAGAGTCAAAGCTTCTCACTTTCACTTATCTCCAGAGGGCAACTTGTATAAGAGATCCTTCTCCGAACCCTACCTCGAATGCGTTCACCCGGGGGATGTCGAGCAAGTGCTACATGAGCTTCACGATGGAGTCTGTGGAAGCCATGTCGGAGGAAGGTCTCTGGCTTTTCGATCAATGAAGGAAGGTTATTGGTGGCCATACATGCAAAGGGACTCTGCGATGTATGTCCGCAAGTGCCTTAAATGCCAACTTCACGCTCCTATGGTCCACCAGCCTGCTAGCGACCTAAAATCACTGTCCAGCCCATGGCCATTCGCCCAGTGGGGAATTGACATCATAGGACCACTGCCTACCGTCACCGGTAATTGCAAATATCTGTTGGTTGCGACTGACTACTTCACCAAATGGATCGAAGCGGAACCCCTGGCGAACATCCGAGATGCCGATATGATAAGGTTCATAGGGAGAAATATAATCACTCGCTTTGGCATCCCCAAAACCATCATCACCGACAATGGAACACAGTTCAAAAGCG
Source organism: Sambucus nigra (assembly GCA_949130495.1). NCBI lineage: Eukaryota > Viridiplantae > Streptophyta > Magnoliopsida > Dipsacales > Adoxaceae > Sambucus > Sambucus nigra. The sequence continues at coordinate 210,768,528 of OX422214.1, read as the reverse complement.
ACACCTTTCAGAATTTCTGTAACTAACACGGTATCAGACACCACTTCAGTTTGATGGCCTACCCTCAGAGCAATGGCCAAGCTGAGGCTTCCAACAAAATTGTGATCAATGGATTAAAGAAGCAGTTAGAGCCAGCCAAAGGCGCATGGGTAAACGAATTACCACATATTCTATGGGCGTACCGAACCACTCCTCGACGAGCAACAGGAAAAACCCCATTCTCGCTGACATATGGCATGGAAGCAGTCATCCCACTAGAAGTTAATTTGCCGACAATGAGGTCCAACCTCGTCGACCAGGGACATAATGATGCAACATTGCTCGTTGAGCTCGACCTAGCCAATGAGCACCGAGAGCTATCCCTAGTAAAACTAGCGAGCTATCAGCAACAACGTGTGAGGCATTACAACAAAAGGGTTAACCCAAGGACATTCCGAGTTGGGGACTATGTTCTAAGGAAAGTCCTTGGCAGCGCAGTAAAACCATCAGACGGCAAGCTAGGCCCAAACTGGGAAGGACCCTTTAAGATAACAAGAGACGATCTGCAGGGAGCCTATCACTTGGAAACGATGGAAGGCAGAGAAATACCACGAGCATGGAACGCAACCAATCTCAAGAGATTCTATTTTTAGATCTATCTTTTATTCTTTTGTCATGGAACTAAAAGTTCATTTCCCTTGTCATTAATGAAAATTATTTAAACGGTTGCATTCTACTAAATAACAACTAGATGAGCTTTATCACACATCTTTTCCAAATGACAGGCACATCGATCACTATGCCATAGCAGGGGAGTATCCCTCCTCAGGTCATCGTTATGAAACACGAAGGACCTCTTAGCATTGCCCCTGGCAATATATGAAGCCCTACAGGGGATCCTTTGTCAATATGGCCAAATTTTATACTGGTCATCAAACCTTCTTTGGTTGAATAAAATCCTGATCGGATAAATCATCCAACATCAGGTGTGTCCTCGCCAATTTCCACACTTAGGCCTAAGGGAGTGTGACGACACGACCTAAAAGGTAAAGTGGTGCATAATGGTATCTCGATACTATACTGGACTGGGAGGACACTTGCGTAACATCACAAACTTAGAAGATCATAAAGAAACAAGAATATGAAAAATATAATACACTTGTTTAGTCGGCAAATTAGACCAAAACACAAACTTTATATTAATTCATCATATTTACAACAATGGTGATACATGTTTAGTCGGCGAGCTCGCCCAAAGCATTTACATTACCAAAAATACAAAAAACAACAACTAGCAAAATCTCAATGGGGGGTGAGGCCTATGAGCGAGATAATCAGCCACTCGAGCTCTTCGTCCATCATCAGGAGCAGGAGCTAACTCTTTCTCAACCTCGTTCGCATCCGACTCTAATAACTGTCGAGGGATGGCATCGATGGGGATCCATCGATCATCCCTTCGGAAGGGGTTGGGCATCAGGGTAGAGGGAGAAATCTCATGGAGATCCCAAAGCAACAAGTTCCTCGAGACTTGCAGCTCCTTCAAGGCACTCAGCAACCCCCTGACAAAAGAAAGCTCTTCAAACTCTGACAACCTTGTTGGAGCATCTGACCAGCCCTGGTCGTAGCCGTCAGCCCACACTCGTCGAGGACCTTTTTTAAACAGGTGCCGCAGCCGAGTAATATCCCTTTGAAGCCTAGTAGCGATCACATATGCTCGCTGGACGTCACCACAAAGCTCTTCCATCTCCCTCTCTGGAAGCTCTTCCATTTCCCTATCTTGGCTCCTGGTGCTCCTGCCAGCTCGCGTCGATGAAGAACCTCGCAGCACAGGGTGAATATCGCTCGAGCCAGCCCTAGCTTGCGTTGATGAAGAGACTCGCAACACTGAAGGGGTGGTGATTGGCGCGTGTTCCCTAAGTGGCGAGACCTCTTACCTTAAAGCTTCATTTTCTTGCTGAAGCATCTCACCAACCTGGTTGATCTCAGAAGCATTGAGAAGCTTTGCTCTCAACGCATTCACTTCTTCTTGCACTGAAGCACCAACCTTTTCCATCTCCTGGAGCCTGTCCTTCAACTTGGCCACAAGTTCAGATTGATCCTTATACTTCTGATTCCTAGACCTAAGGATTTTCAAAGCTAAACGAAGGCCCGACGAACCTCAGGACTCTCATTAGGACCAAGGGTCCTGCCCAATTAAGATGTGGCAAGAATATATTCTTCTACATCAACCAATTACAAGACATAAGAAAGCATCGAAAAGATAGACAAAATCAGTGCGCTGGGAAAAAGAAACCTTTTCATTAATAAGAGTTGAAATTACATCGAACAGCAAAAAGAAAGTTTACAGACAGAAAAAGAAAAAATACAAAGTAATCCTAGAAGATGACTAGTTAGCAACCTCAGGTTGCCCAGAGGTCGATGGCTATTTCCCTTTATCAGCATCAGCAGGAGCATCGCCCCCAGTGGGGGTAACCTCTGTCGCCACAACAAGGGAAACGTCAGCAGGGGTCGACTGGGGGACAGAGTCAGCAGCTTTAATAGCGGGGGCAGGGACTTCATCCACGGTCGTCTTCAGACCCGGGTCATGCTCGTCGAACAGAGGGGAGTTGATATCAACACCGACAGCCAATAGGGCCTTGTTCCAGCCCTTCTTGAAGTTCAGATGGCTAATATAGCCTATCTGAACCTCAGCATCCTCGTATGCTGCAGCCCAGCCAGAATTGTATGAGTCCTCCTTGGCAATGACAGCCTCAGACTCCTTCTTCTTCAACTCCTCAGATAACACTCTGTTCTCTTCCACGAAAGTAAGTTTGCTCGAGCAAACCAGGTCGTAGGCCTGTCGCAGCTCTTTCAAATCCTTGACTGCTGCGTCCTTATCCCGGTTGGCTATAGCAAGAGCCAGGTTGGATGATATCCGAGCAGTGTCAACAGCTTTAAAACCAGCCTCGAGCTCTGTACCCTTCAGCTTCAAGGCAACATTCTCTTGCTCCAGCTCGCTATTTTTCCTCACCAGCTCATCGCGTGAACGATATAGCACGGCGAAGTCAGTCACAAACTGCAGAAAAAAGAAGACATTAGAAGAAGGAAATGATGGAATTCATAAAAACATGGGAGAAAAGGAAAAACTCTTACCAAAGCTAGCCTCTGGCTAGCCTGAAGGGCCAATTGCTTAGACCCCAGCGCCCTTTGGCTATCAGCAGGGAGAACTGCCCTCTCGAGCAGTGTGGGGGACAGTTGAGGGGAAATTATGACTGAAGCTCCCTCAGGCAGGGCAGACACCGGGACCAAGGCTTTCCCAGCCTTCATCCTAGCCTCCATCTTCCTCATCTCTTCCTCTTTCTCCCTCTCCATCTTTCTCCTCTCCTCTATCTTTTTCTTTTCCTCCACCTTCTTTCTCTCCTCCTCCTTTTTTTTCTCTCTCTCTCTCCCTTACTTGATCTTCTTCCTTCCTCTTCTTCTCCTGCTCCTGAGCAGAAGACCGAGAACCAGTAGCCACGGCCCCAGAGCTAGACTTCTGCTTCTTTGACCTCTGTGCGAGAAGCATGTGGTCTTCATCATCATCATCATCATCCCGAATTAATTTCTTCCTTGGGGGAACCATTTCCTCGCTCGAACTGCTGGAGGTACTCGATGACTCTCGAGCTTCAGAAACCTCCCCACGATCAGAAGAACTGCTACTACAGGAGCTCCCTCCACTCAAATTGCTTACAGCACCTATGATGTCACTTTCAGAGCTGCTCTCCTCCTCGTCCAACTGGATAGGATCCGCAGCAGTCTCTTCGGAGGTATCAAACTCTGGGATACTATCGACAGGACTTGCTATAAAATTGGAGCCAATGTTCTTGTACTCAAGCAGAAAAGCAGCAGACTCGGGATGCTCGCCGTCACCCAAAGGCTCCCTGATATTCCAGTCCTTAACCAGTTCAGAGAGACGAACCTCGCTGAGAGAAGGCTCCAAGTTCTTTGACCTCGCTGTGGAAGGAAAACAAAGAAGAATCAGAAAAATCAGAAAATCAACAAAAATTGAAACAACAGAGCAAAGTCTACCTATGTATTCTTCCCCATAAAAGGGAACAGAGAACCTCTCAGACCTCAACCCTTCAAATTGGGGAGAAAATTGCTAGTTTCTAACAAGGAAACCTTCTTGCCAATAGTCCTTATGGGAATCAGGTAGATTTACAACCAATAGCTGGTCAGGGCTCCAAGACTTGAGATAGAGGACACCAGAGCTAGTTCGAGAAAAGGAATAGCAAAAATAGACCTCGACGAGCCCTAACCTAGTACTATACAACTAATTTATTCTATGTACGCCATTAACTATTTTCCACACATTGGGCGAGCATTGTGCAGGAACAATATTAAAATAGCCAAAGAAATGCAAGAACAAATCGTTGGGAGGGAAAGTGAGTCCCCCCTGGGAAAGCAACAAAACATGGATCGGGTGGGCGTCATCTATCTCTCTAACATTTCTAGGAGGGGAAGCGCAGCACTCAATATCTACCCACTCAGGGATGTTATAAAACTTCCTAAATTCAGAGATCGACCTATTCCCAATCTTCGCCATTGGAAAACCCTAGAAAAACTACAAACTCAAAGAGAAAGTACAAAGAAAAGGCACAAGAAACTTACAAAATAGAAGATCGATTCGAACGATGAAGAAGCACGGGCCCAAACAACAAGGAAGCAATGAGAATGGAGATTGAGAGAAGAAGGTACGAAGTGCTAGAGCTCACAGAGAATGGAAGAGTGCTGGAAAGATTGAAACGACGGTAGAAAAGTGACTATTCCAGAAAATCTTTAAATTTTGCTAATCACAGTGCACAAAATACGAAGCGGATGCCGCCAAAATCAGCTTCACAACCTTCGGAGAGTTGCACAATGTCCAAAAAAGCCATTATGACTAATCATTTAAATTTGTTGAGCCCAAAACATGGCCCAACAAACTTAGGGGAAATTGTGGGTACCCAAAATTAAGATCATGGGCCTGGACGAGTAGCCCAATTCTGGCGGCCCAAAGTCTAGGCCCCCCATCTCTTATTTGATTATCCGATCCCTTCCCACTTCCCCATTAAGGGAGGTTATAGGGAGAGATGGAAGACATGGGGGAATCCAACACCCCCACTTACCTAAATGTACATGTATATATTGAACCCTAGGTCCGGGGTAAAAGGACAAGTTGTATTCTCTGTAACTGCTCTCCAGAGTATATAGAAATAACACCGACTGCACCACCGTGGACGTAGGCACATCTTTACTGAACTTTGTTGTGTGATTGTCATTTTACATTACTTGTTCTTCCTTGGTAATTGCCTCTCCTGTATTTACTTGTGTTGCATAATAATTGCCTTCACACGAACCAAACCCATGGCCCCAAAAATGAACCGATATGGTTCCAAACAAATGAACCAAATCGATAACACCAAAAATGAACCGGTCCAGTTCCAAAGAAATAAAATAAATGGAACCGCATCCGGATCGATTCTGTGTGAACAGTTTTTGTCCTCTACAAGTTTATCTTCTTCTACACCTCGAAAAATCACTCCAACACTCATCCAACTCAAAATTTATGGTCTCTAACATCATCAACCATAACTGTACTCATCTACACACTAATTTATTCTTGGGATTCATTAATTTAACCATGAAAATCAAACTTTTTCTTAATTAAACCCTAACTTTCATTTCTTCCAACTTCTCACCATAATTTACACCATTAACATGGATTTTAACTCATATTTCATGTAGAATTATAATCACATAAAAATCATATGAAATAATCTCTCCAAAACCCATTTTTGTGCAAGAATCCCAACCCAAAATCTTATAGTTTTCATTGCTAACTATAATATGAGAAATAAACACGCTTAAATCATTAAAGCATGTTAAACACTTTCCTGGTTGGATAAATCCAACAATCTCGTGACGAAATCCTCCAGAGCTTGGTCGAAAATCTCCCATTTTCTCCCTTTTATTCCTTCTTTCTCTTCTTTCTTATTTCTTTCCTCTTTTCTCTGTCTCTCATGCCCTTATAAGAGAGAAATGAGGGTTTATCCTCTTATTAAACCCAAACTGATTTGTATACACAAATGCGAGTCCCCACTGAACCAAAAAGTTCCCGAAACTCAAACACTACCCTCGAGTACTCTATTATGACTATCTCGGTCCTTCTAAGACCTACTGTGCAGTCAAAATTCCCATCTGAGTCACTTATAAAAAATTCACATCTTAAACCCAACATATCTCCACACGTGTTTTCTGAATAAAATAACATCACCCGTTGCTTTTGTTCACCTGTGATATGAAATATAATTAGTCCATCTCATTTACTTTAAATTCTCAAATTATTAAATTACCCCCACTCATGTAATTTAAATATCCATAAAAGTACGGGTAATACACTTACTTGCCAAAACATAAATCAAGGGATATTTTTATAAGTTTTTTATACAGGTCCTATAAGAATAGAGTTTCACTAAGTAAGTCCTATTGACTTTTTTACCATAAAATAGGTCATATTCCTTATTTTTTGGGACTTTTTTTTCTTCACAATTTTACCCTTTTAAAACCAACCATCTGTAACATCCTGGGGAAAGTTACATAAGTGGTTGAACTTTTTTTCCATCCTAATTATAATCTTCAAATGATCATAACTTTTGGTTGACAAATCCATTCTTCGCAAAATTACTATATTTGTAATCTGCACACTGAGATTTATCAAATAAGATCCGTGAAGCCTATAAAATTTCCAAGAAAAAAATTTACATATATAGTAAACTTTACTGTATGCACCAGAAAATGAAAGTGTTTTATATCTATGACATTTTCATAAATAGTAACATTTAATTTATTAATATTACACATATAGTAAAATTTACTGTGTTCATTAGGAAATGAAATCCGTATATTTATCAAACAAGATCCATGGAGTCCATAGTATTTTAATGAAAAAATTACACAGACAATGATATTTACTATGTACACCTTTAAAAATAGAACTTAATCAATGGTTGAATAGCCAATAGGACTTAATTAAAAAAAATCTCAGAATAGGGATTACATAAAATAATACATATTAATTGGGTTGTCAAATTAGTTGTTAGTATTACATAATAATACAAAGAAATTGATTAAACAAATGGGTCAATTAATGTATAAACTGTCATACCCCGCAAAATCCGACATACAGGGTGGCCAGCCACCACCGCTGAACTATGCCGGGCGTGAACTAAATAAATACCCTTATTAGTATGAGACATATATAAATCAATCAACAAGATAAATAATTGAATCAGTCCCAACTGAATATAACCAATGAACGATAAACATCCATCACATGCTAAAACTCTAATAATTGATTAAATAAAATCTGAATAATAAAGATCTGAAATAATCCAACTGAAATCCTCTAAACAACTTTGGAACCGAATGGCCCAATAAAACTCAAATGAAGTCTCATAATTAAATACGACCGAAAATAAAGTCTATCTAAATAGAGCAATAACGTATAACTCCAGCTGCACCTCCAAACGACAACTCCAATGATCCTATGCAGCTTTTCCCAAAACATATCCTAAAAAAGTTAGTCAACGCACGAGGTTAGAGCCCTGAGCATGAATACACACTACTCCCCCGAAATCGGATCCTTGAATCCAAACAGTAGCATTATACGCAATAAATATCACAATAAAATATTTTAATTTAGACGGAATAATTAAAGCGACAAATATAAATCACTAACTACACGGAGAGATCCCCATTTAAAAAGGCACACCAATATGATTTTTAAATTCCTAAGTCCCACGATTGTTAATTTAATTAAATTAACCAACTTCTTATATCCTCAACTTATTATGGCGGTCCTCCCGCCTCGGGTGATTTCTCAACCAAAATACACATCCCCTCGTCAAAACTCCGATGTGACAACCCGCCTACTAAAATAATAGGTGGCTAACCCAATACTCCAATAATCACAGGATTCATAGATGGTCCATTCTCAGCATCATTGTCGATTAAAATAATAGCATGAGATAACCACCAATCATTATAGAAAACGGACTGTCAAATTTAAAATTTTGAAAGTAAAAGAAAAACATTTAGACAATCCCGTTTGCAAAAATGGTGGGTATCAAAAACCAACAATAAAGAGTGACAATATATAAATAATCACCGAATAATCTGTCGGTGAACATACTAATACAAATAATTACACCGAGTATTACACGTTAAATATTAAAGTATAATAAATGTGTGCAATGCTTTGGACCACACGCCCGAATAAATAAACTGAACATAACTAGAGTACAATGGAAAGAAGCGTCTAATACAAATAACATACAACATCCGCAATATGCCGTAGCTCCATGACAACCGGAATGGAAATGTAAATACGGGTGTCCATATGATAGAGCACCTGTACGACAAAGGGTATATGCAGAAACAAAGAAATATAGACGGGTCAGGGCCTGGTTTGATATGATTCCCATGTGACTAAAATGCATGACAGTTAAGTGCGTAAATCTCTCGCAATTAACAATATATTTCTCACCTCTCAAATCTAAAAGCAACCTAGCGCAATATCAATGAATGCTCTAGTTAACCCAAGTACTAAGGGATAAATTCTCCCCAGTCTCAACACTATTCCCTATTCGTGCGTGGGGTGTCTCACAAAGCGAAATCCAAACAAGGAACCCCCCGATACACTACTACTTAGGCAAGGTTGATCATCGAGATCCATTAGACCCTAAGTACAATATTGATGAATATAATCATCTAATTTAATTTCCTTTTACATAGTGCTAAGGGATAAACTTCTCCCCAGTATCAACACTATGCCCTATTCGTGCGTGGGGTGTCTCACAAAGCGAAATCCAAACAAGGAACCCCCCGATACACTACTTAGGCAAGGTCGATCGTCGAGATCCAATTATACCCTCAGCACAGAATTAATATATACATAAATGGGAAACCATCTACAGCTACTCAAAGAAACATAACTAAATCCATCCACCATCTAAAAGCATAATTCCTATTTCTTTCATTAGGAATATATATAAAGGGTACAATATTTTATCAAATGTTTAAACAATTAATCTCATTTCAACAATTTCTTTACCAATTTTATTTCCTTTCTTCCATCCAGGAAAATACATTTTTAAATCAAATTTTATTATCATAAAAATGCTTTATCCTTTTTCATAAAATCCCACTTCCCTTCTTCCATCCAGGAAGTTTAACCAAAAGTCATTTTTATTATCATAAAAATACTTTTGTATACCATATGCTTCCATCTCCCTTCTTCCATCCGGGAAATGTATCCGAAGCCAAACCATATATCCCATTTTCCTTCTTCCATCCGGGAAATGTAACTAAAGCCAATTCATTATCATGGATTTCTTTATCAAAATCTAAGACCGTCCCTCCGAGTTTCCCCACTGGACTCGCCCCTAAATGGCTATCATCTTCCAGGGCCCATCAAACAAGACAACTTGGGAACCTAACAAACATCGAGAAGTGGCCATATGCCCTCGAGAAAGTCAAGACCACACCCAGAATCTCCTAACCAGTGCAGTATAATAAACTCCCATATGGCCAGAACTATATCCACCCTGCATTCATTAGCCAGGGGGCATCACCATGCGCACGCAACTTCCCTTATGATAGTGATTTAGGGAGGTGTGTAAGCGTAAATTAACATTTATGAAAAACATTACTTTTTCCTTTTGAAAACATTCACTCTTACGTTCTCAAAATCATTCATTTGTACTTATTTCTTTTAGTACTACATATTAGCATATGTCTTTCTTATGCTTAGTGTCATATTTTAATAATGACCTAAGACCCGAAGCGCCATTATCCTCAACTAGTCTCCAAGAGTTCATTTAATTTCATGAACCATAAAAGTGAGTCTTCATCAGTAATAGACTCCCAAAAATCCCAACATTAACATTTTATCTCCAATTTATCGTTAACTTCCTATATCTTTTGGATATTAACCTACACAAATTAGCCCTCGGGGTAAGCCCAAATATCCTGTTTTATCCTAGGACATTAGTCTGCCCATAATAACCCTCTAGGAACTCTCATTACTTCCCAAAGGAAGGGTCCTAAACCTCGGACCTAGAAAGAAAAAGGGCTAAAAACAAACTAAGAAAAATCTCACAAAAATAGGGGAACCCCTTGGGCCGAATCGATTCGCCTTTACGAATCGATTCACCAAACAACCGAATCGATTTGGTGAGTAAAACTTGACATTATGCAATAGCCGAATCGATTTGGTCTTAACTCGAATCGATTCGGTCTCCCAGACCTGGAACCTGCCCCTTAACCGAATCGATTCGCCTGGGAGCCGAATCGATTCGGCCCTGGAAATTTGCCCAGTTTGGGCTACGGGTTTAAGAACCCTAAAATTACCAAAACCTTAAATCCTTGATTGTATCCAACATCAACAACTACTAAATCTTTCAAATTATTTCTACACAATTAATAACCAATATATAATCCTTAAATCAAGTTAAGACTAAGATTTAAGGGATTAAATCATCAAAATCAACAAAGAACCCATTTAGGGTTTAAATCTCCAAAACCTAACTATACATGCAATTAATCACATTAAATCAACATCTAGCAAGTAAGAAACTTGCCTCGAGTTCGTAGTCTCGGATTTTCTTCTGGTGGGAAAGATTTCCGGCCTCAAATCTTCATTTCTCTCTATTTTCTCCATTTTCTCCCAACTCTCTTCTCTCTCTCTCTCTCTCTCTCTCTCTCTCTCTCTCTCTCTCTCTCTCTCTCTCTTTGGCTTCTAACACAAATGAAGAAAGAAAAGGGGTGGGGGAACTTAAACGGGTCTTAAAACATAAATTCCGTCTTTTAATTGCTAATACACAATTAAAATGACTCATAAGCACTTAATTGAGTAACCCACAAAAGCGCCCAAATCTCAAAAATACAACTTGGCACTTATTTCGACTATCTCGACTATTCTAAAAATAACCGCACCCCCTATTTTGGCATTCGGGAAAATGTGAACAAATTTTATGTTCCAATTTCATTTTATTTCATTAATTTTACCTAACTTAAAGTATAGGTCATAACCGTCGTTTTATATACAACGACGTAATATATCACAATATAATGCTATTTACCTTCTCATAACGGTAAATAGACAAAACATAGTAAATATTATCCCTAAATCTCACGAGAAATAATATTTACTCCAACTTCCCCTATTTTATAAAATTAGATCATCGGGCAAAATAATATAAAATAGCCGCTGAAAAACCTGGGTTGTTACATACTCCCCCCCTTAGAAGGGAATTTTGCCCTCAAAATTCAGGCGCAACGTATAACCATATAAAGGTATACTATACTGAACTATCGTTCTATCATTCTAGCAAACCCCTTGACAGCGCAGCGTCCCCATTGGGCTCAGGCTAAGGTCATTACTATTCGATCTTAGTCCACAACATCGTGCTCTAACATAGTACTAAATCGTTCCTTACAAACTATCAATCCTACCGTTCTACTACGGAAGGAGATACCTACACATCTCGGCACAAATTGCCTTACTTCCCGAAACACGCTACACCCTTACTAGGGGATAACTATACTAACTTATAATCGCTCACCCAACACTACTTACTCCTATTCGCATTGGCGGAGCCCTTGAAAGTATACGACTCAATGAACCCAACCATTAAGGAGATGTTCCGGGACCACTCCAAGTCCAAGAAATATACTATCCTCTGGTTCCATTCCAACGAACAGGTAAGGCACACAGCCAACTACACTAGGCCACACCCATGGCCCCATACTTATAGAAAACAATCCGAACTATTGTACGAAAGTTCGATACATAAAAGCCACTACTCCCATTCGCATCCCCTTAGCTAAAGGGAATATCCAATTGATAGTGAACTCCAACTTCTTGCTCATGAAAAGACCAAATTCCAGCCCAGGAAGTAGTTCCTTCATTCTTTAAGGCAAGTACTACCGCTATGAACTCAAAATCAAGCGGGGGATAACACTTCTCACGAAGGTTAAGTCTGTGAGACGCATAAACAATGGGTCCATGCTCTCGTATTAATACTTTCCGTTCCTGGCAAAGACTCATTCGTTAAATCCACTCTCGATCTTAACAACATGAGTGCAGGAGTAAAAGTCAACTCCTCCTTTTAACTCCTTGAAAGATAGTTACCCACGTAACGCTCTATCTATGAGAGGCCCCACTATCTATGGCCTGACATTCCGAATCACTCGAGATCCTATACATCTTCATTCTAGGGATCTAATCCCTCTTAGATTTAACCCACAAACCTATTGTGGTCAACTCCCTACCACCTTCCTAAAACAGATATCGCATGCCCTAAGGGCCTTTCGTCCTAAAAACCCTAAAGTCTATTAACCCCCTAATCTAGTTGTATAAGTATTATACTAATTATGTCCCTAGTGTCCAAGACCTTTCTCGACTTCCAACATTATCTTGGTTTCATGCGTGGGACGTCTTGCTGAGGTGAAATCCAAACAAGGAACCCTCCCGTTACACTACTACCTCGCATCGTCGGTCGTCAAGAAGTAACGGTCGAAGACACATGATCGGGACCGCTAAAGTCCTAACTCGTAATTCTACTAATGCACTTCTACTTTTAAGTTTTACCATATAAATCAACTGAGGCATTTACTTTCTATAAGATGCCACAAACACTTTATCCCGATATACACATATTTATCTTTTTAAATGGCCTTCTCATTAAGGCATAATCATAAGTCTATTCGACTTTCATATCTTAGTCTTCCCCCACATCGATCAGAGGGAAAACTATCACAATGCTCATATCTCGCACATCAACTTAGCCCTCTAATCAGTCATTTATGTGATTCTCTGCTAAACCTTTCCAACCCATCATCTCAACCAATAGAAAGAAAGAAAATAAAGGTAGAAAGAAAGAAAATAAAGGAAGAAAGAAAAATGCAACATCTCTCCACTTCCAACGTCATTAAGGTTCATGCACTGAGTGTCTCGCAAAGCGAAATCCAAATAAGGAACCCCTCCGACACAATCCCCTTAACTTGTTGGTCGTGGAGAGAAGGCAATATCATACACAAATAAAGCAAGAAAATAATAAAACAAAACAAACAAAGCAAAACAAATAAGAACGAAAACCACTTACATACTGTAAACCACCTCCATAAAGTCTCAACCCGTATCCAGGAGAGATATTATAGAACAACTATCTCCTTTATAGAACTAGAAATAGGATAGCCTCGCAATTTATTTGCTTGCTATCGCCCCAACCTACTAGAAATATCTCTACTCGTATATTATATATAAAACAGGTAGCACATACCACACATATCATCACTCGCCCCATAACGAGTGAAAGAAAGTATAGAACTTCCCTCTCATGGAAGTCATATAAGTATACTTACTATTATAATATCGACACTACCATAAGCTCGATATATACACCCGAATCTAGGGTAAATATAATACTACACCATCTTATTATAAGGAATACACCACCCTTAACTAAGGTGGGATTCCCGCAAACATACTTGCCAACCTCCTTGGCTACGACTAATGGTTCCAAGACACATTATTCTAGTCTTATAAGAACCAAAATACTTCCATCAATGCCCCAACTAGGCATCCCATCCTTGCCGGTTATCTTCAATCGACAAGATCAAAACGAGTAGTTCCCTTAACTTCCCTAGCAAAGAGAACCTTCTATTAGCCTTCCGGGCCTTAGTTCAATGAGTCTTCCCCGGGTGGATGTCCACCGATGGGGTCTCACGAACATTACTACTCTATAAGTGTTAGGAACATTTACTTATGAGCCTATCATTTCCATTGAAAGACTCTCTCTCCCTTGCACCAACCTTATTTTGGTGCACAACTTCCCTAATCGTAACACCCTTTATTCACGGTCGGCCTCTGACCGAACCTCAAGTGAATATTTGAGAATCTACTTTCTCATCATTCCTAACATCCCAGAGAAACTCGCTGTTGATAATACCTAACGGGTTTCTCTATGGGAAAAAAAACCTCCCGTTCCAGCCAAAATATGGCGACTACCATATCCGCCACTTCAATCTCACTCCAATAGGTGAAAGATTTTCCTTCAATCTTCACACCTGGGTACTTCTATACCCTTTTATAGGCCAAAACTCCTGGGCCATATGTTTCCACCGCACGAGGTTACACTTCCTCTATACAAGCGAACTTCAACATGTGGTCCTTGTTAAGGACCTCTAAACTACAAATTAATGTCGCTTGGAATCCCCAAGCTTAGCACCACTCTCTACTGGCAGCGGTACTTGGAAAACTATACCTACTGTACTTAGTAGTCACGGTAAAAATATAAGACAATGCTACAAAGGGAGCGACCTCCAAAGCGGCCCTCATCCCAAACTACAGCTTATAGTTCTTAGTAATCCCATCTCATGACGCCTGTGCAACGACATCCCTGAAGCCCTACATTTGACGACTTACGAGTCTCACACGAATGCGCAAAATATTTTTTTGGGGTTCTCTTATTATAGCTGGAGAACGAAATCTCATAAGAGAGGTCAATGATCTTAATCTTAGGGCTCTATATCAAATCAGAAGTAAAGCTGAAAGCGTAATACATCCGCACAGAATCCTAAGGACTCTAGAACCTGATGCTCTGATACCATCTATGACTACCTGAATACTAAAATAATAGGTGGCCAGCCCAATACTCCAATAATCACAGGATTCATAGATGGTCCATTCTCAGCATCACTGTCGATTAAAATAATAGCATGAGAAAATTACTAAGAATTTTAGAAAATGGACTGTCAAATTTAAAAATTTGAAAGTAAAAGAAAAACATTTAGACAATCCCGTTTGCAAAAATGGTGGGTATCAAAAACCAACAATAAAGACTGACAATATATAAATAATCACCGAATAAGCTGTCGGTGAACATACCAATACAAATAATTACACCGATTATTACACGTTAAATATTACAGTATAATAAATGTGTGCAATGCTTTGGACAACACGCCCGAATAAATACACTGAACATAACTAGAGTACAATGGAAAGAAGCGTCTAATACAAATAACCTACAACATCCGCAATATGCCGTAGCTCCATGCCAACCGGAATGGAAATGTAAATACGGGTGTCCATATGATAGAGAACCTGTACGACAAAGGGTATATGCAGAAACAAAGAAATATAGACGGGTCAGGTCCCGGTTTGATATGATTCCCATGTGACTAAAATGCATGACAGTTAAGTGCGTAAATCTCTCGCAATTAACAATATATTTCTCACCTCTCAAATCTAAAAGCAACCTAGCGCAATATCAATGAATGCTCTAGTTAACCCAAGTACTAAGGGATAACTTCTCCCCAGTCTCAACACTATGCCCTATTCGTGCGTGGGGTGTCGCACAAAGCAAAATCCAAATAAGGAACCCCCCCGATACACTACTACTTAGGCAAGGTTGATCATCGAGATCCATTAGACCCTAAGTACAATATTGATGAATATAATCATCTAATTTAATTTCCTTTAACATAGTGCTAAGGGATAAACTTCTCCCCAGTCTCAACACTATGCCCTATTCGTGCGTGGGGTGTCTCACAAAGCGAAATCCAAACAAGGAACCCCCCGATACACTACTTAGGCAAGGTCAATCGTCGAGATCCAATTATACCCTCAGCACAGAATTAATATATACATAAATGGGAAACCACCTACAGCTACTCAAATAAACATAACTAAATCCATCCACCATCTAAAAGCATAATTCCTATTTCTTTCATTAGGAATATATATAAAGGGTACAACATTTTATCAAATGTTTAAACAATTAATCTCATTTCAACAATTTCTTTACCAATTTTATTTCCTTTCTTCCATCCAGGAAAATACATTTTTAAATCAAATTTTATTATCATAAAAATTCTTTATCCTTTTTCATAAAATCCCACTTCCCTTCTTCCATCCAGGAAGTTTAACCAAAAGTCATTTTTATTATCATAAAAATACTTTTGTATACCATATGCTTCCATCTCCCTTCTTCCATCCGGGAAATGTATCCGAAGCCAAACCATATATCCCATTTCCCTTCTTCCATACGGGAAATGTAATTAAAGCCAATTCATTATCATGGATTGCTTTATCAAAATCTAAGATCGTCCCTCCGAGTTTCCCCACTGGACGAGCCCCTAAATGGCTATCATCTTCCAGGGCCCATCAAACAAGATAACTTGGGAACCTAACAAACGTCGGGAAGCGGCCATATGCCTGCGGGAAAGTCAAGACCACACCCAGAATCTCCTAACCAACGTAGTATAATAAATTCCGATATGGCCAGGACTATATCCACCCTGCATTCATTAGCCAGGGGGCATCACCATGCGCACGCAACTTCCCTTATGATAGCGATTTAGGGAGGTGTGTAAGCGTAAATTAACATTTATGAAAAACATTACTTTTTCCTTTTGAAAACATTCACTTTTATGTTCTCAAAATCATTCATTTGTACTTATTTCTTTTAGTACTACATATTAGCATATGTCTTTCTTATGCTTAGTGTCATGTTTTAATAATGACCTAAGACCCGAAGCGCCTATATTCTCAACTAGTCTCCAAGAGTTCATCTAATTTCATGAACCATCAAAGTGAGTCTTCATCAATAATAGACTCCCAAAAATCCCAACATTAATATTTTATCTCCAATTTATCTTTAGGTTAACTTCCTATATCTTTCGGATATTAACCTACACAAATTAGCACTCGGGGTAAGCCCAAATATCCTGTTTTATCCTAGGACATTAGTATACCCATAATAACCCTCTAGGAACTCTCATTACTTCCCAAAGGAAGGGTCCTAAACCTCGGACCTAGAAAGAAAAAGGGCTAAAAACAAACTAAGAAAAATCTCACAAAAACAGGGGAACCCCTTGGGCCGAATCGATTCGCCCTTGCGAATCGATTCGCGAAATAGCCGAATTAATTCGGTGAGTAAAACATGACATTCTGCAATAGCCGAATCGATTCGATCTTAACCCGAATCGATTCGGTCTCCCTGACCTAGAACCTTCCCCTTAACCGAATCGATTCGCCTGGGAGCCGAATCGATTCGGCCCTGGATATTTGCCCAGTTTGGGCTACGGGTTTAAGAACCCTAAAATTCCAAAAATCTTAAATCCTTGATTGTATCCAACATCAACAACAACTAAATCTCCCAAATTGTTTCTACACAATTAATAACCAATATATAATCCTCAAATCAATTTAAGACTAAGATTTAAGGGATTAAATCATCAAAATCTACAAAGAACCCATTTAGAGTTTAAATCTCCAAAACCTAACTATACATGCAATTAATCACATTAAATCAACATCTAGCAAGTAAGAAACTTGCCTCGAGTTCGTAGTCTCGTATTTTCTTCCGGTGGGAACGATTTCCGGCTTCAAATCTTCATTTCTCTCTCTTTTCTCCATTTTCTCCCAACTCTCTTCTCTCTCTCTCTCTCTCTCTCTCTCTCTCTCTCTCTCTCTCTCCTTTGGCTTCTAACACAAATGAAGAAAGAAAAGGGGTGGGGGAACTCAAACGGGTCTTAAAACATAAATTCCCTCTTTTAATTGCTAATACACCATTAAAATGACTCGTAACCACCTAATTGAGTCATAACCCACAAAAAGTGCCCAAATCTCAAAAATACAACTTGTCACTTATTTCGACTATTCTAAAAACAACCGCACCTCCTATTTTGGAATTCGGGAAAATGTGAACAAATTTTATGTTCCAATTTAATTTGATTTCATTAATTTTACCTAACTTAAAGTATAGGCCATAACCGTAGTTTTATATACAACGACACAATATATCACAATATAATGCTATTTACCTTCTCATAACGGTAAATAGACAAAACATAGTAAATATTATCCCTAAATCTCACGGGAAATAATATTTACTCCAACTTCCCCTATTTTATAAAATTATCCCATCGGGCAAAATAATATAAAATAGCCGCTCAAAAACCTGGGTTGTTACAGCAGGCTGGCCCATTTAAACCGTCGGCCCTCGCTGATTGATGAGGTTCCACACACATGACACGACATAAAACGCTGGCTGGACAGTTTAAACTATCGGCCCTCGCTGATTATGTCGCCAATATTTTTTAATACCCATCTTATTATCTTTGGTATCAATTCTCATTTTCACAATTTCCCAATTTATAGATTACTACACCCTTTTAATCGATGTGAGATCCTCAAAATACCCCTTAGTCCCATACCTAAGGGTTCTACCCTATGTATAGGATGAATTTCTAACATAAACCTCAACCTAATCTTATGCCTAGGTTAGCGTAACGACGATAAAGTGACAAAATCAGTCCACCCTCGACATAATAGAGTCATAATAATCTATCCTCACTAGTCCCATACTTAGAAGGCGTAAATCATGAAAAGCCCTACCCACTAGTCCCATACCTAGAAGGCATCCTAAAAATATAGGGAGAGCAATAATACCCAACAACCCATCATCACAATTGTATTTTAATAAAACCATCAAGTCACATAAATAAGCACAATTAATCAATGTACCAAACTATGCATGATAGGCCAATTCAATTAAATCTTAATTTAATTATCTCATCGTCAAAAACTCCCAATTAGTCTCATTTAATTATTTTAAATTAAATACACCAAAATTTCATCATTAATACAACAAAATCCCAATTTCATTAAATTACGTGAATTATACGCCCCCAAATTTATTTATTACAAAACTAGGGTTTTTCTACATGCAACCTACACCAATAAAACTCAAAATTCACTCATGAATCCTACGCAACCAAGGGTTATGAATATTATTCATATTAAATAATTTCATGAAAATAGCCCCAAACTTTAGCATTCACTTTCTCTAATTAGATTGCTAATTGATTTTAAGAAAACATGTGATTAAGGTTTAGGCAACACTTAAAACACATAATATTAAAGGGAAAGAATAGAGTATTCATGCCTGGAATTAGTTGAATGAAAATCTGAGCAGAAGGTTGAACTCTTCTTTAAGAAAACACCAATTGAATATTCAAAGCTTTGTGAAAAGTGGGGGCTAGGGGTTGAAGATGAGAGAAATATGTTTTGGAAAAGCTTTCTGGAGAAAGTTTGAGAGAAAAGTAATTTTCGAAGTCCCAGCCCCGTTTCTGTTTAGTATATAATGGGTTTAAGAGTTAAAATACAATTAGGAGACTCCCATCCATAAACCACCTCTGTCATTCTAACGAGCATGCCTGCCGTTTGAACGACAATGCGACTCGTTCGAACGAGCCCCAAAAATCCCAAAATTAAATCCTTTTAAAAATTCGACTTTATTATTTGACAAAATATTTTAGCTGAACAAATACGCACCTTTCAGTTAAATAATTTAAATAAAAACTTTATAACCTTTTATAAAAGACCCAATTTAATTCCCGATTGAAAGATTTACGAATAATACCAAGTTAAATCCTTAAAGACCATTAAATCCAGAATTTTATTTTCCTCCAAATTTAATAAAAATAAAAAATTAAAACTCGGGGTATTACATACTTACCCACTAGCAAAGAATTTCTTCCTCGAAATTAGATGAAGCATACACATCAAACGCGTAAATCTCGCGAAAGGAAATAAGGCTCACATCTGCCTACCCGTAGAATGTCATAATTGGGCACCCATACACCCAATCTTACATGCACATACCCCACGAATAAAAATACAATATATATCCTAACTATATATATGCATAACTATGTAAATAATGACGTACCACGCTCTTCTCACGAATCACCCCTCGATTCTATCTCTAAAAGGCATCGAAGTCAAATCCTTTAATCAATTCTCATCACTACATCGATACTAGAGATGCCTAACCTCGTATTAACAATCTCCAATAATAAATATCATCTCTAAAGTAAATTCTCGGTTCTTTACATTAAAATTACTATTTCTAACCTCAATTCCCATTATATACAAGACTTCTTATCTCCAAAAACATATTTAACACTTATGCTAAATCCACTACCTTAAGGAGTACAAATAAATATAGGGAATCAAAGATTGATAACGCGGAAGCTAAACGGACTCACAACCTACCAGACCTAGGACCATGCTTTGATACCATCTATCACTCCCCGCAAAATTCGACAGATGGGGTGGCCAGCCACCGCCACCGAACTATGCCAGGAGTGAACTAAATAAATACCCTTCTTAGCATGAGACAGATATGAGACATAAATAAATCAATCCACAAGATAAATAATTGAATCAATCCCAACTTAATATAACCAATTAACGATAAAGATCCATGACATGCTAAAACTCCAATTAAATCCAATCTCCAATAATTGATTAAATAAAATCTGAATAATAAAGATCTGAAATAATCCAACTGAAATCCACTAAACAAGTTTGGAACCGATTGACCAAATAAAACTCAAATGAAGTCTCATAATTGTATAAGACTAAAAAGAAAGTCTATCTAAATAGAGCAATAACGTATAACTCCAGCTGCACCTCCAAACGATAACTCCAATGATCCTATGCAACTTTTCCCAAAACTTATCCTGAAAAATTTAGTCAACGCACGAGGTCAGAGCCCCGATCATGAACACACACTACTCCACTCAAATAGGATCCTTGAATCCAGACAGTAGCATTATACGCAATAAAGATGAAAATAGAATATTTTAATTTAGATGGGATAATTAAAAGTGACAAATATAAATCACTAACTACCCGCAGAGATCCCCATTTGAAAAGGCACACCAGTATGATTTTTCAATTTCCAAGTCCCACGGTTGTTAATTTAATTAAATTAACCAACTTCTTATGTCCTCAACTTATTATGGAGGTCCTCCCGCCTCGGGTGATTTCTCACCAAAATACACATCCCCACGCCAAAACGCCGGTTGGCCCGTTTAAACTGTCGGCTCTCGCTGATTATGTCGCCAATATATTTCAATACCCATCTTATTATCTTAGGTATTAATTCTCATTTTCACAATTTATATATTAGCCCACCCTTTTAATCGATGTGAGATTCTCAAAATACCCCTTAGTCCCATACCTAAGGGTCCTCAAGTTATCAATACGTCCTACCCTATGTATAGGATGAATTTCTAACATAAACCTCAACCTAGTCTCATGCCTAGGCTAGCGTAACGACGATAAAGTGACAAAATCAGCCCACCCCCGACATAATAGAGTCGTAATAATCTACCCTCACTAGTCCCATACCAAGAAGGGCTAAATCATGAAAAGGCCTACCCACTAGTCCCATACCTAGAAGGCATCCTAAAAATATAGGGAGAGCAATAATATCCAACAACCCATTGTCACAATAGTATTTTAATAAAACTAACAAGTCACATCAATAAGCATAATTAATCAATGTACCAAACTACGCATGATAACCCCATTCAATTAAATCTTAATTTAATTATCTCATCGTCAAAAACACCCAATTAATCTCATTTAATGATTTTAAATCAAATACACCGAAGTTTCATCATTAATACAACTGTGACAACCCGCTCACCAAAATATGGGGGTGGCCAGCCCGATACTCCAATATAATAGGAATCATGGATGGAATCATTCTCAGCATCACAACAATGTAATAAGTATACGGGGTAACCACCCAATGTTTTAGAAAACGGGTTGCTAAACATTTAATTTTATAATAAGTTAAAGAAATAATTTAAACAACCCTATTTGAAAAGAAAGTGGAACCCCAAGAAAAATTATATTACAACAACAACAAGTATACAATAGGGTACCGAATATGCTGTCGGTCAACAGGTACAAACAACGTATCCAACAAGTTTAATTAAATTACATAATACATCCATTAGACAGTTACAAAAGTTTGGGCCACACGCCCGAGTAAATGACCCGACCATAACTAGAATACAAAAATGAAGGCGTCTAACAACATATCCCATAATATTCGCAAAGTATTACGGCTCCCCAAAAGCACCGGAGTAGGAAAGTCAAAACGGGCGTCCTTGCGGCGGAGCACCTGAACGGATACAAGATACATGCACAACAAGAAATATGAACGGGTCAGGGCCCGATTTTATATGATCACCAGATGAATAAAAAGTATGACAATTATGAACAGTTAATCATGAATGATAAAGATGATATTCTAACATGTTAACCTCATATTATAAACTAAGACAATTAAAATGATTATAAATTTAATTTAGTTATATAAGAGGATATGAATAAACATCATTAATTAAAATCCTTCATCATTTTTCACCTTTTCATTTCATCTTTCCATTCCTTATCAGGAATATAATTTATATCATATGCTCTTTGTGGCATTCCATTCCTTAACAAGAATATAATAACTGTTGTATGGTCTTTATGGCATTTATCATACATCAAGTCCCACTTGATAAAGAATTGTTATGTTCATATACATATAATGATTCTAAGACCGCCCCTCCGGGTTTCCCCACTGGACGCCCCCTTAAATGTCTATCATATTTCAGGGCCTATCCAAAAGACAACCTGGGATCATAACGCAACGTCGGGAAGCAGCCATATGCCTGCGGGAGAGTCATGACCACACCAGGAATCACCTCACCAGCGCAGAAACATACCATAAATGCTCATATGGCCTAGGACTATATCCACCCTGCATTCATTATCCAGGGAGCATCACCTCGCGCGCGAACTTCCCTTATGATAGCATTTAGAGAGGTGTGTTTAAGTAAATTATCATTTATTCATTTCCATATTTATTTCATTTTCATTTTCCATGTGCATGTTTCATTTTATCCGAAACCATAATCATTTAACATCATCACTTTCTTTCATCGTATACTACATACCCGAATTATTCTCCAAGAGATCATCATACTTCTATTATTCATGAGGTTTTATATACCTCAATTGAGCCCCTCAAGTATCCCAATATAACACTAAAACTCCTAACTCCTAATAATTAATTAAAGGAAGGTAATGCCCGAACATCACGTTATACACTCTCGGGATAAACCCCATTTAATACATTTCTAATCTAGGGTAGCTCCCCAACTTATCTAAAACTCTAGGACTCTAAGTTTACTTCATTAAAGAGGGTTCCTATGTTCTAAGACAAAAGAAAAAGGATCAAAATTGAGTTAAACAAAATAACTCAAAACAATAGGGTCCGAATCGATTCGCCTTAGGGCCGAATCGATTCGCCCCATAAAGCGAATCGATTTGCCCAAAAGTGAATCGGTTCGAGTGAAGAACCCAACTTTTTGTAATAATTGAATCGATTTGGCTTTAACCCGAATCGATTCGTGTGCCTAGACCTGTAACCTGATCCTAAAGCGAATCGATTCGGCCCAGGGGCCAAATCGATTGGGCCTGGGGAAATTTCCAAGAAAGGGGCTACGGGTTATGAACCCTAGTTTTTCCCCAAAACTCAAACCTCTTCCATTTTTACACACATCCATTAACATTAAACTACCCCAAATCATCCTACATGATTAACGACTACCATAATCCACAATATCATCAACTTAAACCATAATTAGGGCTCAAACACCATAAATTCGATTTTTGATCCATAATTTCAAATACACAACTATCACACAAATTACTCATCTTAAACCATATATTAGCAAGTAAAAAACTTACATTGAAGTAGAAATATCATATTTCTTTGTGGTAGAAGCAATCCCAATCTTCAATCTCCAATTCTCACTTTTTCTCCAAAGTTCTCTTCTTCTCTCTATCTCTCTAGGTTTAATAGATGAACTAAGAGAAATAAATGAAAGGCAAGACTAAATCGTGGATTAATTCTAAAATTATTAACTTAAGTTGTTAATACCGTAATAAAATGATTCGCAACTACACATTTATGTCAAAACCAGTCAAAAGTGCCCAAAACATAAAAATACAATATGGCACTCATTTCGACTATCTCGCGCATTTCGGGACTAACTACGCCCTCCAAATTATCATTTGGAAATTTTATAAATCATTTCAAGTCCCAGTTTCATTTTAAACCATAAATGTCATTTAAATCTTATGACACTATAAAACGCGACATGATGATATTTACTTACACATACAGTAAATATGCAACAATTTAGCAAATATTAACTTTTATCTCATTCAATTAATATTTACTACGTATTCCGACATTTTATATATTTACTCTACACAGTAAACTAATATAAAATAGGTTCTCAAAAGCGAGGGTTGTTATATACTCCCCCCCTTATGAGGGAATTTTTCCCCTAAAATTCAAACGTACCTTGCAAGAAGAGATGCAGATACTTTTCCTGCATGTCATCCTCGCGCTCCCACGTCGAATCCTTGGCATTGTGAGGACTTCATTGAAATCGAACCAATGGCACCACTCGAGATCTCAATCGTCGCTCCCCGTGCTCTAAGATAGCAACTGGTTGTTCTTCATATGAAATGTCGGGTTGTAACTCAATATCCTCGAAGGGAATATGCCAAAGGGATCCTTCACACCTCTTGTACTTCTTCAAAGAGGAAACATGGAACACATCATGGACTTGTTGCAAGTGTTCCGATAAGGCAAGTTGATACGCCACTGGACCAACCTTGTCAATAATAGGAAAAGGCCCAACGTAACGTGGTGCAAGCTTTCCTTTCTTCCCAAAACGCTTGATACCTTTCATAGGCGATACTCACACCAACACTTGATCTCCAACCTCCATCTCAACATGCCTTCTAGTCACATCGGAATAACTCTTTTGACGATCTTGGGCTATCCGATTGAGATTCCAAATGAGTTCATTCTTGGAAGAAGTATCCTGGATCATTTCAGGTCCAAGGAACTTATTATCCCCCACCTCTAACCAACAAGTGGGTGATCTACAAGGCCTACTATACAAAGCTTCATAGGGCGCCATCCCAATAGCGAATTGGTACGAATTATTATAAGCAAACTCGACCAAAGGGAGATATTGTTCCCAACCACCCTTGAAATCAAGCACACACATACGGAGCATATCCTCCAACATTTGGTTGACTCTTTCTGTCTGGTCATCTGTCTGAGGATGATAAGAAGTGCTTAACTTCAACTCGGTTCCCATAGCCTCTTTGAAACTTTGCCAAAAGTGGGAAACAAAAATCTTATCTCGGTCGGAAACTATATTTAAGGGCACCCCATGAAGTCTAACAACCTCCTCAATAAACAACCGAGCATAACGAGCGGTATTAAAATTGGTGGGTACCGATAGGAAATGTGCCGACTTAGTCAAATGATCAACGATAATCCAAATAGAATTATGACCATTCTGCGATGTTGGCAAGCGCGTGATAAAATCCATCGATATGCTCTCCCACTTCCACACCAGAATTTCCAACGGTTGTAACAAACCTGTCGGTCGCTGATGATCTATTTTGACCAACTGACAAGTGATGCATTGGGACACGAACTCAGAAATATCCCACTTCATGCCTGGCCACCAATACTGACGGCGCATGTCTTGATACATTTTGTCATTACCCGGATGCACTGCAAACTTGGAACCGTGAGATTCCTCCATTACGGCCTGTCTTAAGTCCCCTTCGCCCGGGAGAATGAGTCTCTCGTGGAAACGTACCCCACCCTCCGAGCCAATAGAGTAGGATTCTTCTCCTTCGGTCAATAACTTATGTATATGGTCCTAGAAACCTTTGTCCCTTCTTTGGGCTTCAACCACCCTTGCCATAATAGTAGGCGTGACGGTCATCACCGACATAAATGCCCTAGCAATCGCGTCCTCTTGACTCAGCTCCTTCCATTTTGATTTCCATACTTCCGCTAACTCCCCCTCGGGCTTTCTACTCAAAGCATCCGCCACCACATTCGCCTTGCCCGGGTGATAGTGGATTTCGAATTGATAGTCTTTCACAAACTCTAGCCATCGGCGTTGTCGTATATTTAAATCCTTCTGTGAAAATAAATACTGCAACAGTTTATGGTCCGTGAAAAGACTAAATTTCTCCCTTAGGAGATAATGCCTCCAAATTTTCAAGGCAAAAACTAATGTGACAGGTTCCAAATCATGCATCGGATAATTCCTTTCACGGGGCTTTAACTTGCGAGAAGCATAAGCAATAGCATGTCGCTCTTATTAAAGTACGCCTCCCAATCCCTGTAGAGATGCATCGGTAAAGACTAAATATTCCAATCCCGGCTTTGGCAATGCAAGGACTGGAGCAGAAGTCAACCTATCCTTGAGCTCATCAAAAGCAGACTGACAGGAATCATCCCATACAAACCTCACCCCTTTTCGGGTTAAGTTTAACAAAGGGCTAGCAATTTTAGAAAAACCCTTGATAAACCGACGGTAATAACCCGCTAAACCCAGAAAACTACGAATCTCGGTAGGGGTCGTGGGCTGAACCCACTCCTTCACTGCAACCACTTTACTTGGGTCTACCAAAATACCTTGGGCTGTCACAATATGTCCCTGAAACTGTACCTCTTGCAACCAAAAACCACACTTATAGAACTTGGCATAAAGTTAGTGATCCCTCAATCTCTGCAGGACCAATCGCAAATGAGTAGCATGGTCAGATTTTATCTAAGAATACACTAGAATATCATCAATGAACACGATGACAAACTGGTCCAGGAAGTCTCGAAACACCCTATTCATGAGGTTCATAAACATGACGGGGGCATTGGTTAGTCCAAAGGGCATAACCAAAAATTCATAGGACCCATATCTCGTAAGGAAAGCAGTCTTGGACACATATTGCTCCCGTATCCTCAACTGGTGATACCCCATCCTCAAATCTATCTTAGAGAAGTACGAAGATCCCCTAAGTTGATCAAACAAATCATCAATTCGAGGTAACAAGTATTTGTTACGGATGGTGACTTTATTCAACTCTCTGTAGTCAACACATAACCGGAGAGAACCGTCCCTTTTATTCACAAACAACACCGGAGCACCCCATGGTGATGTACTTCTCCTAATAAACCCTTGCTTTAGCAAGTCTTGAATATGATCCCTCAAATTCCTCATCTCAATAGGAGCCATACGTTACGGAGCTCTCACAATTGGTCGAGTTCCCGGTGCTAAATCAATTACAAATTCAATCTCCCTACTAGGAGGCAAACCCGGTATTTCCCGAAACACATCTTGGAAATCTCTAACAACCGGAATAGAATCTAAGGAAATAACTGCATCCCGAGAAGTCTCCTTTGCGATACAATGCAAGTAAGTGCTAGTACCTCCTTCTAAGCGAGGCATAACCACTAAAAACATTTTTTGCCCCGGAACGGCAAAAACTATACTCTTACCATAGCAATTAACTATCGCATGATACTTCACTATCCAATCCATACCCAAAATCACATCATACCCGACCATGTCAAGGACGAGCAAATCGGACTCAAAGCACAAATTAACAAGAGTTATTCCTATTTGTTTACAAACAAAGAAAATGAGTGAACCATCACCCATAGAAGATTCAACACTAGTGAAGGTACTCTCAGTAGATTTTATCAACTCTGTAGTCTGAGTAAAACTTCTATAAATGAACGAGTGTGTCGCACCCGTATCAAACAACACACGACCCATGTGCCCCTGAATAAGAAACTTATCCTCAATAGCGGGCGGTGCCGGCGGAGATGGAGGAAGAATAACATCCTGAATATGATAAACACGCCCATACTGTAGCTGACCCTACTATGGAGGGGAAACTAGATTAGGTACCTGCGGTGGTAGCTGAACCTGTGGATGCTGGGAAACTCTAGGAAACTGTCCCCCAATCAACTGGGGACACTCCTTCTTGTAATGACCCGCCTCCCCACATTAGAAGCACCGTCCCAACATATTCTCTGAATTTCAGCTCCGGTTATTTCTAAATTGGGTAGCCCGGATGGCCCCTACCCCCATGACCACCCTGACCTGTTTGTTGTGGTTGCGGCCCACCTTGACCCTGCCTATTGTTATTGCCACCCGCAATAAAACCACCAAATCTTTGCCTCTTTGACAAGTCCCCTTTCTGGGGATCCCTTTCCTTCTGCTTATTACCCGAAGATTGGGATGAGGGAAATGCTCCTCCTCCAATCCTATTACCTCCGGGTTTTCCTGCTTGCCCCGCCACTGTAGCTTTCTTGATACTCTGCATGTACTACCTGTGTTATTGGCAATAGAGAAATGCCGCATTCATTACCTCACCAAAAGTTTACAAAGCTGGATTTCCCAGCAAGTGTTGCCGGATCCTCCAGTTCAAACCTCCCATGAACTTCGAAACCTTCCTCTATCCGGAGTCACCTCATCCGGTATAAAACTTGCTAACCGGGTGAACTCCTCTTCATATTCCGCCACAGATCTCTCACCTTGCACCACATCCCAAAGCTTCCTTCTCATCTCCCTTTGAACTGCGGGAGGGAAGTACTTACAATTAAACAAAGCCCAGAAATCATTGATAGTCATGATATCCCTTTGTTTTGGTGTATTCATCGACTCCCACCAATGTAACTCAGACCCAACAAGCTTGAAAGTAGCAAGGACTTGCTTCTTGTCCTCACTACATTCCACCATTTGAAGATGGCGTTGCATATCCTTCTTCCACTAATTAGCTCTAATAACATCAGAGCCTCCATCAAATTCTGGGGGATGCCCCTTTAAAAAGGACTCTCTAACTGTCTCCCATGGGGAAGGTCCCGTAGGAGCTTGTGCATCTGTAACAACCCGTCCTTTTGGAGACAATTAAATTCCAAAATTGAAGTATAAATTGGAATTTGGAGATTTTCCTGGAATAGTGATTTTTGGGATTTTCAAAAATTAAATGATTTTTGATGGATGTTGTGATTTTTTAGGGATTATATAGGTCGGAATATTTTAATTATGTCTCCGTTGAGTAAAGCGTCACGAGGCGAGATTTAATTTGGAAAAAAAACCCCATTAAGTCGTGTGGGGTTGAAATAGTGAGTTGCGGTCAAGTACCTCGGATGGAAATTTTGACTGTGCAGTGAGTCTCGGAATGGCCGAGATAGTCGGAAAAGAGTGTCTGATTGTCGAAAATGAATTTCGGGGAATTTTAGAGTTAAATAGGCTCGTAATTGAGTAAACGAGTCATTTTTTTGGATTTTAAGGGGTTAAACCCTTTTCTCTCTATATAAAGAGGGAGAGAGGGAGAAAAAGGGAAGGAAAACAAAGAGAATAGAGGGAAGAGAGAGAGGAGGAAGAAAAGGGGAGATTCCGGCCAACCTCCGCAGGATTCGGCTTGAGGTCGTCGGATTTTATCCACGAGGTAAGTGTTAACTTGCTTTATTTAAATTTTTGCATAAATATCTCATACCGTAGTTTGGTATAATCAAACCCTAAAGATTTTGGGTTGGGTTTTCGTGGATAAAATGGGTTTTCGGGAGTTAAAACGAATAAACCCCTAGAATTGGATAATTGGAGGAATTTAGAAATTAATCGAAATTAATTGGAGATTCTGGGTTCTAGGATGTTTAGAACCCTTATTATAAGTGTATTTGTTGTTGGTTGAAGTTGTAGGCCGTTGGGTGAGGAGATGAAAGCTTGGGGGAAGCTTTCATGGCCGAAACAGCTTCTCGGAGAAGAATCTTCCCGTCAGGGTCGATCGATCGATCGAAGCCATCGATCAATCGACGGCGATGGGTCGATCGATCGACCCCTGCTAAAATCTTGGCAATTTTTCTGGGGTGTTTTGGATGGGATAAATTCCAATTCACATTGCTTGGGGGTTAATTATGGGTTAAAATGAGGGACCCTTTAGGAGTATATGGTCCTCCAATTGAGGAAATCTAGGAGGGCAGGGTGAGGGTTTTAATGTATATCCCTTAAAGTATATTTTCGAGGAAAATAGAATAGTTGATAACTTAAGATGTTGGGGTCCCTAAAATAGGGTGGGGATCCCTAAATGACTAATTGGACAAGATGTAGTCCTTTGGTTTATGGAAATGAAATCCATAACCAATTAAATTTAAGGTTATTCGGGAAAGATAAATCCCGAGGATATTTCGATGGGCATTCAGGCCTATCTAATTAGGCATATAGGAAGCATAATTATAGTCGATTGTGGAGTTAGTGTATCCTACGAGATAATTAGGATAATTTGGGAATATAGATATATATATTTCACTTAGAGTGAAATGGTATAATTGGAGATATCCAATAAATCTTTAAGAGATGGTTGAGGTAATTAGTATTAAACAAAGTAAGGAAATACTTTGGGTATAGTATCATTCTTATATGAATGCATGATTATGATTCTCTGAGAGAATCTTTGGGATTATTGGTCATCGCTAGATGAGATTGGCAATTATGGCCATTTATATATTTGGGGAGGAATATATGGTATATGTATATACTATGTGATTAAAGTATATATATGATATGAGGTAAATGATTTTGAAAATATAAAAATGAATGTTTTCAAAATGTAAAAGGAATGATTTTTCATAATTAATAAATTATGGTTAGACAGCTCCCTAAATCGTTATCATAAGGGAAGTTGCGTGCGTATGGTGATGCCCCCTGGCTAATGAATGCAGGGTGGATATAGTCCTAGGCCATATGAGCGATTATATATTTTACTGCTCTGGTGAGGTGATTCTGGGTGTGGTCATGACTCTCCCACAGGCATATGGACGCTTCCCGACGTTGGTAGGTTCCCAGGTTGTCTTATTTGATAGGCCCTGGACGATGATAGCCATTTAGGGGCGCGTCCGTTAGGGAAACCCGGAGGGGCGGTCTTAGATTTGTTAAAGCATTTTATGATAATAAAATGGCTTTAAATACATTTCCTGGATGGAATAAGGGAAATGGAATAATTGATTTGGCTTCGGATACGTTTCCCGGATGGAAGAAGGGAAATGGAAGCATATGATATGATCAAAGCATTTTTATGATAATAAAAATGGCTTTGAATACATTTCCTGGATATAAGAAGGGAAATGGGATGTTATAAAACGAAAAAGCATTTTTATGATAATAAAGCTGGCTTATAAAAAGTTAAATGATGTGTTAAAGCAATTCATGATAATGAATTGGCTTTTAAATATATTTCTTGGATATATGAAGGGAAATAGAAAGTTTTGAAATGAGTATAGAATACACCTCAGTCCGGGAGATAGATCCGGATGTGTATTATAAAGTGGTATATAAAGTAAACCTCAGTTCGGGAGATATTATCCGGATGTATATGGTAAAACGTATATAAGATGAATGTGATATGTATATATATATAAGAATGTATTTATACATTAGTTTTGTACTACGGGCCTAATGGATCTCTACCATTAACCTTGCCAAGTAGTACTGTATCGGGGGGTTCCTTGTTTGGATTTCTCTTTGCGAGACACCCCACGCACGAACTTAGTGCATTGTTGAGAATGGAGGGAAGTTTAGCCCTTAGTACTCGGGATGGATGGGTTTCTAGTAGACGGGTACACCAGAAAAGTTAGGCGGGATAGCTTGACTAGGGTATTTGTTAGGATACGTTAGGTGTGCACCGTTAGAGGAGATGTGAGGGGTATCTCATGGGAATGCGATACCAAACTTAAATATGAGATAAAACCTTTTTCTAAAAATAAAGCATTTATGCACTTGCAAAATATTTTCAAACTCGGGCTCTGACCCGTTTATCTACTTTTCCTTTCTTGTTATATTATATATATATATATATATATATATATATATATATATATAGGTGTCCAGACATAGGGATGCCTGGATGACATTTCTTTCAAGTCAGATGTCAGCTGCAGCAGTTGTGGATGCGTGCAGGTTCTCGATGGATGCTTTCATTGTTGAAATC
Organism: Sambucus nigra; assembly: GCA_949130495.1. NCBI lineage: Eukaryota > Viridiplantae > Streptophyta > Magnoliopsida > Dipsacales > Adoxaceae > Sambucus > Sambucus nigra. Next base: position 210,736,742 of record OX422214.1, on the reverse strand, counting down.
TAGATAGGAGGTACTGTATAAACATTCAGACCAATGGCCCAATTGCATTTATTTCTTCTTTTAGCACAACATTTGATTTGGTTGTAATAATTTTGACCGAGTGTTCAGTTATTTTATTTCATTTCAGTTTCATTTACGCATAAACTGTGTGGATGTTTTAATTGTATTCGTTTAAAAAGGGTAGTTAAGTAAAATTTTGACACCGGCCTAATAGGCTATTAGTAATTAAATGGATTTTTGACAGTGATGCTAAGAATGATCCATATGAGACTCCTGTTATAATTTGATATAGGAGTGATCGCCCGGTATCTTATTAGGCGGGGTGTCACAGCATCCTGAGCCCGTTGTTGAGCTTGCGGCAATTATAGGACCACGACGGTCATAGCAGCATTAACCGCTTGGGAAACGATATGTGCTACATCAGCAGCATTTATATTTTCTTGTGGCGGCGGCAGAGGACCAACATCCTCATCTACAACTCTATTGTGTCGCTGGGCGACCTCTCTTAGGCGGAATCTGAGATGAAGAAACAAAATAGTTAGAATACTATATCAAACAGTCTATCTTGCAGAAGATCGCAGACATAAGTAACAAAGCAGTCCTAACATTAGGCTCTATATCAAAGAACGCTACGGTAGTACGTGACAAGTTCGCATAGATCCTAGTACTCTAGAACCTGATGCTCTGATACCATCTGTGATAATCCGCTCACCAAAATATGGGGTGTCCAGTCCGATACTCCAATATAACAGGAATCATGGATGGAATCATTCTCAGCATCACAACAATGTAATAAGTATACGGGGTAACCACCCAATGTTTTAGAAAACGGGTTGCCAAACATTTAATTTTATAATAAGTTAAAGAAAGAATTTAAACAACCCTATTTGAAAAGAAAGTGGAACCCCAAGAAAACTTATATTACAACAACAACAAGTATACAATAGGGGATCGAATATGCTATCGGTCAACAGGTAAAAACAATGTATCCAACAAGTTTAATTAAATTACATAATACATCCATTAGACAGTTACAAAAGTTTGGGCCACACGACCGAGTAAATGACCCGATCATAACTAGAATACAAAAATGAAGGCGTCTAACAACATATCCCATAATATCCGCAAAGTATTACGTCTCCCCAAAAGAATCGGAGTAGGAAAGTCAAAATGGGCGTCCTTACGACGGAGCACCTGAACGGATACAAGATACATGCACAATAAGAAATATGAACGGGTCAGGGCCCGGTTTTATATGATCACCAGATGAATAAAAAGTATGACAGTTATGAACAGTTAATCATGAATCATAAAGATGATATTCTAATATGTTAACCTCATATTATAAACTAAGACAATTAAAATGATTATAAATTTAATTCAGTTATACAAGAGGATATGAATAAACATCATTAATTAAAAGCCTTTATCATTTTTCACCTTTTCATTTCATCTTTCCATTCCTTAGCAGGAATATAATTTATATCATATGCTCTTTGTGACATTCCATTCTTTAGCAGGAATATAATAACTGTTGTATGCTCTTTGTGGCATTTATCATACATCAAGTCCCACTTGATAAAGAGTTGTTATATTCATATACATAAAACGATTCTAAGACCGTCCCTCCGGGTTTCCCCACTAGACGTGCTCCTAAATGACTATCATCTTCCAGGGCCTATCCACAAGACAACCTGGTCTCATAACGCAACGTTGGGAAGCAGCCATATGCTTGCGAGAGAGTCATGACCACACCTAGAATCACCTCACCAGCGCAGAAACATACCATAAATGCTCATATGGCCTAGGACTATATCCACCCTGCATTCATTAGCCAGGGGGCATCACCTCGCGCGCGAACTTACCTTTTGATAGCATTTAGAGAGGTGTGTTTAAGTAAATTGTCATTTACCATATTCATTTCCATATTTATTTCATTTTCATTTGCCATGTGCATGTTTCATTTTATCCGAAACCATAATCATTTAACATCATCATTTTCTTTCATCGTATACTACGTTCCCGAATTATTCTCCAAGAGATCATCATACTTCTATTATTCACGAGGTTTTATATACCTCAATTGAGCCCCTCAAGTCTCCCAATATAACATTACAACTCCTAACTCCTAATAATTAATTAAAGGAAGGTAATGCCCGAACATCAATTTATACACTCTCGGGATAAACCCCATTTAATACATTTCTAATCTAGGGTAGCTCCCCAACTCATCTAAAACTCTAGGACTCTAAGTTTACTTCATTCAAGAAGGTTCCTAGGTCCTAAGCCAAAAGAAAAAAGATCAAAATTGAGTTAAACAAAATAACTCAAAATAACAGGGTCCGAATCGATTCGCCCAAAAGAGAATAGGTTTGAGTGAAGAACCTAACTTTCGGTAATAACCGAATCGATTCGGGTGCCTACACCTGTAACCTGATCCTAAAGCGAATCGATTCGCCCCAGGGGTCGAATCGATTCGGCCTGGGGAAATTTCCAAGAAAGGGACTACGGGTTATGAACCCTAGTTTTTCCCCAAAACTCAAATCTTTTCCATTTTTACACACATCGATCAACATTAAACTACCCCAAATCATCCTACATGATCAACGACTACCATAATCCACAATATCATCAACTTAAACCATAATTAGGGCTCAAACACCATAAATTCCATTTTTGATCCATAATTTCAAATACACAACTATCACACAAATTACTGATTTTAAACCATATATTAACAAGTAGAGAACTTGCCTTGAAGTAGAAATCTCAGATTTCTTTGTGGTAAAAGCAATCCCAATCTTCAATCTCCAATTCTCTCTTTCTCTCCAAAGTTCTCTTCTTCTCTCTATCTCTCTAGGTTTAATAGATGCACTAAGAGAAATAAATGAAAGGCAAGACTAAATTGTGGATTAAGTCTAAAATTATCAACTTAAGTTGTTAATACCGCAATAAAATGATTCGCAACTACACATTTATGTCAAAACCTGTCAAAAGTGCCCAAAACATGAAAATACAATATGACACGCATTTCGACTATCTCGCACATTTCGAGACTAACTATGCCCTCCAAATTATCATTTGGAAATTTTACAACTCATTTCAAATCCCGGTTTCATTTTAAACCATAAATGTCATTTACATCTCATGACACTGTAAAACGCGAAATGATGATATTTACTTACACATACAGTAAATATGCAACAATTTAGCAAATATTAACTTTTATCTCATTCAATTAATATTTACTCCGTATTCCGACATTTTATATATTTACTCTACACAGCAAGCTAATATAAAATAGGTTCTCAAAAGTGAGGGTTGTTACAACAACAAAATCCCAATTTCATTAAATTTCGTGAACTATATGAACCCAAATTTATTCATTACAAAAGTAGGGTTTTTCTGCATGCAACCTACACCAATAAAACCCAAAATTCACTCATGAATCCTACGCAGCCAAGGGTTATGCATATTTTTCATATTAAAGAATTTCATGAAAATAGCCCCAAACTTTAGCGTTCACTTTCTCTAATTAGATTGCTAATTGATTTTAAGAAAACATGTGATTAAGGTTTAGGCAACACTTAAAATGCGTAATACTAAAGGAAAAGAATAGAGTATTCATGCCTAAAATTAGTTGAATGAAAATCCGAGTAGAAGGTTGAACTCTTCTTTAAGAAAACACCAATTGAATCTTCAAAGATTTTGTGAAAAGTAGGGGCTAGGAGTTGAAGATGAGAGAGAGATGTTTTGGAAAAGCTTTTGGAGAAAGTTTGAGAGAAACTGATTTTCGAAGTCCCAATCCCGTTTTGTTTAGTATATAAAGGGTTTTAGAGTTAAAACACAATTAGGGGACTCCTATCCATAAACCGCCTCTGTCGTTCGGACGAGCATGCATGTCCTGCGAACGATAATGCGATGTCGTTCGAACGACAAGGAATGTCATTCAAACGAGCCCCACAAATCCCAAAATTAAATCTTTTTAAAAATTCGACTTTATTATTTGACAAAATATTTTAGTTGAACAAATACGCACCTGCCAATTAAATAATTTAAATAAAAACTTTATAACCTTTTATAAAAGACTCGAATAAATTCCCGATTGAAAGATTTACGAATAATACCAAGTTAAATCCTTAAAAACCATCAAATCCCGAATTTTATTTTCCTCCAAATTTAATAAAAATAAAAAATTAAAACTCGGGGTATTACATAAACGCATATATATATATATATATATATTGTAAAAAAGGCACCTATTTTTAGTTTAACCCATTTAGTCGCTCAAATACCCATTTATCCAATATTCTTTTTTAAAGGTTCGGGCCATCGGCACCCCATGCCGACCCGCCTCACCCCAAATCGGAGCTCCGGTGGATCCAAACCCATATTTCCCAATATTCTCTTTTTTTTAAGGTCCGCGCTAGCGACATCTAGGCTCCGCCGCCGTTCACCCCCCATCAGAGCTCTGGTGGGCTCAAACACCCATTTACTCAATATTCTCATATTTTTAAAGGGCCGCGCTAGAGGCACTCAATCCCCACCCCACCCACCCCCATTGTCGGAGCTCCAACGACCTTCATCAGAGCTCCGATTTTGGGGTGGGTAGGGGTGACATGGGGTGCTGTTGGCGCGGACCTTTAAAAATAAGAGATTATTGAATAAATGGGGTTTGGATCCACTAGAGCTCCAATTTGGGGTGATAGGGGTGTCATGGGGTGCCGCTGGCGCGAACCTTTAAAAATAAGAGAATATTAGATAAATGGGTATTTGAGCGACTAAATGGGTTAAAATAAAAATGTATCTTTTTTTTTCATATATATATATATATATATACACACACACTCTACAATAATGACATGACATCTATGGATTCTTGCTTTCTCCTTCATTTTCTTCATTCCATGACCACCCTCATGAACACCACTATCGATAGACCTCACGAACTTAAAGATAAACAAAGGGAGTGATATAAGTGATTTAGTTTCTTGGTCCAACTTTACCTCATCAATAGCAATCATTGTGACCCCAGTAGAGTCGCATTAAATACTAATATCTCAATGATGGCGACGATGTTAGCGAGCGTAGATAGAAAGAAAAATAGAGAGATTCAAGTTTAATTTTTCTCAAATAATAGATGTAATGTGTTTGATTCTTAGAAATAATGGGTTATCCATTGTTTTCTTTCTAAATCTTAGTTATAGATTTTGATTTTTATCAACATTAAAATTGGGTATTTTATTTTGCTTAATTTTCCTTGTTTCAAATTTAGGGATTTGAGTTTCAGATTCAGGTTCAACTAGCATGCAGGCCACACGATGCATGGCCAAATTTTTAGTTCATATGTGAGAAGTTTGCGTGTACTCATAGTGTTGATGTAAAAAACTAGATTTGATCTAATTATTTAATCACAATTAAAAATGAATATATAAATATAAGACAAAAGATTTTTAAAGTGGTTCAGCCTTGTAAGAATGGCCTACATCCACTGAATCTGTTATTGCTGACTGTTTGCAGAATTCTCGATAATGGGTTTACCAAAAAATTCTGAGTCCCCTGCTAATGAGGAGGTTATAATGTATTTATAGACTTGAGGCTGTACATATGAAAGGACAACGCGCTGTTACCCAGTAGACATGTACATCTGTACATATTAATGAGCATTTAATGCGCAACTATATCTTGGATTCTCTTGATTTGGATACGCTGTACACTTATGTAGCTCAGACCGCCTAAGCTTCTCGACATGCTTGAGTTGCTCAAAAAGCTTGAGTTGTTCGGGGACGAGCAAGAGCTACTTGTCACACTTGAGTTACTCGAAACTCATTTATTGCTCGGAGAGCTTGAGTTGCTAGGTGGTCTTGATTTGCTCATCTGGAGTATTCGTATTTACCATGTAAATTGAGACGTGACTTCATGCGATTGGTCCATGTCAGCAGACTAAATTTCGTATCAACAGAAGCCCCCAATGTTTCGTAGTTTGATGTTGAAGAAAAGTATGGAACATTCTGCTGCTTAGATTTTCGATTTGTATGGTTTTTAGGAAAGCATTCGTTGTATGTAGCTCCTTTTTAAATGCACAGTATCAGACCTCCTAAATATTTTGAATTTCCGTAACCGCTTCGTTTTTTGTGCCCCTTTTCTTCTTTTTAGTCGCCGAATACGCAAACATTTGTCTTGGTAATCATTGCCTTTTCTATTCTCGAGGTAAAGTATTTAAACGCGGCAGAAATCCTATCGTCTTTCACTTTTTCAAATATGTATCTCTGAACTTTTCATTTTCTCTCTATCTTGTGCGTTCGTTTCTTTCCTTATTCGTTGTCAACTGGTTCACTCTTCCCCTGTAAGATCTTCTTCCTTCTCTTTTATTTTGCGATCTTCTTCCTTATCTTTTATTTTTCTTTGATCATCATGGTTTATACTATTGAATTGCTTGACAAATTTTGTTCTGAATTTTCAATTCCTTCATGGGTCATTTTGGAGGAACTTTCTGAACCTTCTGACTATTTCTCTTTGGCTGAGGGACATTGGTTCCCCAGTCTCTTTATGGCCGAATGTGGCTTTTCTTTTCCTCTAAATCCCCTATGTTTGGAGTTCTGTCAATATTTTGACGTTGTACCTGCAGAAATAGCTCCCAATACCTGGAGAATAGTTAATGGAGTCCATAGGTTAAACCAAATTCATGGAACCCATTTTGGAATTCCAGAAATTATGTTTTGCTATAGATGGGTTATCAGCGATAGTACTTTTTATTTAAAAACTAGGTTTTTAAATAGGGATTTAGTTGTCAATCTTCCAGATGCCAACAGGGATTACTTCGAGCATGGGGTTGTTATGAAAAATTGGCAACAAGCTCCATTAAATGGAGATGATGTATATCAGGGTCCTAGGTGTCCCCCTTATGGCAATGGAATAGGTTGTTTTTATTTTTTGAAATATTATTTTCTTGGTGTTTGACAAAATGTATCACTGACATTTAAATTTTTATGATTTGTAGTTGATAGTAAAAGAAAGTATCCAAAGGAGACAGAGGTTAATTTAAAGCATTTGAAACTTATCTAGAGCTTGCACCAATCTGTTGCTGAGGAACATATTAGATCGGCCTCTTATTTGTTGCAGTACAAGATCTACACTTCATCTTTTACTTCTCGTCCAGTGGTAATTAGTCTCGATCAAGTACCAAATGCTGATACTAGTGTAGAAGGTTCTTCTTCAGAGTCAAACATTCCTATTAGTGACATAATAAAGAAAAGAAAAGTTCCTGCTTTCTTTGATAAGTCTGCCTCTACTGCTGGAGAGGCAAAGAAAAGTAAGCCAAATGTCCCAGAAGAAGGGACGAGGAATATTGATGCCTCCCATCCTGCTGCTGCTAAGAAGATTGTTGAGAAGCCCTCAGTGGCCCTGAGCAAGGTTGTTGCTGTTTCTCCTCCAAGCGAGGTTATCATTATCTCACCAACCAAGACAACATCCTTGGTTGAGAATGTTCCTGCTCCCACGAGGAGGTTAAAGAAAAGTTCTCTCGAGAGACCAGTAGAAGCTATCTCTCAGTCTTTAAATATTGAAGGTGGTATTCCCACCTTTGTTCCTCCGAGCTTTGCTATGAGCTCGGTGAAGTCTTGGATTATCCCAGAGGTCCAAGGTATTGAAGACAATCTTTCTCGTGACAGGGTCACTACCTTGGCTGCTCAATATATTGCCTCAGTAAGTATTACTAATCTAAACTTTCATTTTTCAATGTTATGTCCGTGTACTGACTTACAATTATTTTCATTTTCCAGCTGGTAACATGTTTCAACACTATTCTTAAGAAGGATGAGGCTATCAAGGCTTCAATCTCCTCGGGAGGGGTAAAATAAGCTTTTAATGGATTAACCCAGTCTTTGAAGGAATCTCATCAAAAGTATGAGGAGAATTAAATTGCTTAGGATAAGCAGGTTAAGTCTGTCGAACAAGAGAGAGATCGAGCTGTGGAGGCCTCCAAGGATTTGGAGAAGAAATTGGGGGAGTTTGAGAAGAATAATAAAGATCTTGAGGAGAAACGCAAGAATGTTGCAGAGTTTTAGAATAAACTTAAATCTGTTGAAGAGGAGGTTGGTAGACTCCGTAATGTTGATCGCCAGAAGCAGGAGGTGGAGGAGAAGCTGAAAACTGTCGAGAAACTTCTTACTGAGAGGACTTCCTCAAAGAAGGTCAAAAGGAAGAAAGCTTTCAAAAAATCCTTCAGCGTAGGTTGGGACAAGGGCTGGAATAAGTGTTCGGCTGCCCTTTCCTCACAAATGGAATATGCCAGCTTTAAATACTTTAGGGATGGATACATGGCAGCCCTACAATAGCTGAAAGTCGCTGAAGATTCTGACCTATTTTAGCAACATACTCATGGCCCTCCTACCTCTTCTGGAGAAGAAGAAGAGGATGAAGCTGACTCAGAAGAATCCTCCATGGTAATTGGAGATCAGGCCCTTACTATTCCAGCTGTTCAATCGTGCTCCGAGTAACCCCAACCAACTATTACTCCTACCGAGAAGCTACTCGTGTCCACCGAGCAACCAACCTCTTCCCCGAAACCTCCTAAGGAAGTATTAGGAAATAAAGAGAAGGTGTAGAGTAGTTTGGGTGTTTATTTTGTCACTTTATTGGATGCAGCCTCAACTTTTGTATTTTCTTTTATGATGAAATGAAAATTCAAGCTTTTGGTTGTTTATCTTGACTTCTTCCTCTTCTTGCTCTATCTGCATTCTTATTAATTCTTTCTATCTCTTTTATTTACTAGTTTATGTCTAGAATGGAGCTCTTGTCAGCTCACGATACTGAACTGATGAAAAAATGCAATGACTACTTCAAGGCTGGCCATGATGACCTGAATGAAGCTTAAATCATTGACATCCGTGGTCCAGATACTTCTGAACGAGAAGTTGAAGCCTACCAATATTTGAAGCGCTTGCTCGACCGTGCAGTTGCCAATAATGTAGCATATTACGAGATGATTGAAGATCTCCAAGGTACCATCGAGGAACTCCAACAACAATATAAGGATTCTTCTGCCCTTTTGTATCAGGGGTATGAGAAAAAATATCAGTAACTAAATGCTGACAAAGGATATGATAAGTTAATCGCTGCTTACGAGAAGAAAGAGAAAATTCTAAGGGTTGAGGTCGAGGAACATAGGAAAATCGCGAAACTGCTGGAGCAGAAAAATAATGTTTTGCGAGGAGAGATATCCCAACTGAAATATGCAGCATCTACCTCGGGAGCCTTGGTCCCTATCAATAACGAAGGTTTCTCTTTCCTGGAGGTCGAAAATGCCAATTTGAGAGATGAATTGGAAACCTTAAAGAGGACTGGACCCTCTAGTTCTGCTCGCGGACGAGCAAGAGCTTCTCGGGGATGAGCAAGAGCTGCTCGGGTTACTGTTAAAGAAGCTAGAACGCAAGCAGCCTTAGGGAATCAAGCATTATAATTGGTGGCAAAGAATCAAGCTTTGTCAGAGATGTCCAAGAAGATTTCGAACCTCAATGAGCAACATTCCACACAAAGCTCTGCCTTGGAGAATAAAGAACTCTTAGTGAAGAACCTCCACGAGCAACTGGAGAGGTTAACTTACCAGTTTCACAAACAACCCAGAGAGTTTTGGATGGCTGGATATAATGAAGCCCTTTATCATCTCTATGATCGGATCCAGAATTCAAATAACGAGGGTTACAAGCAAGGATGGCTGAATGCACTGGGGGTGTTAAAGTTGGAGCAGGGCCATTATCTATGGGATTACTATGACCCTGGATTGCTCGAGTTACTCGTGCCACCTTTTAAATTAGGTATGATATGGATTCCTACTCGGGAAATTCCTTAGTGCTTAATCTCCAAGTATCTTGACGACTAAAGTCTGCTTATCGAACAAAAAGAGTACGCTTTTTTGTAATGGATAAAAACGTCCAATCAGCTTACAACATCATCATGGGAAGAGTAGGTCTGAAGAAATTTGAAGCAATACCATCAACTGTGCATCAATGTCTAAAATTCCCAACTAATTTTGGGGTGGGAGTTGTGAAAGGCGACCAGAAAGTAGCTCGGGAATGCTACTATTCATCTGTCGAGCAGGAAGAGCATGAATAATTTAGAAAGAAGACTACTACCTACCAAGTAGAAGATGTGGAGATTTAAACATTAGACCCTAGAGACGAGTCCCAAATCATGAAAGGGCAGGTTATGGAGGCTACTGAGAATGTCATTCTGGACGGCGAGTATCCTAAACGAACAACTTAAATTGGTGCATCCTTGGATGAATCAATAAAACAAGAATTGATAGCATTCCTAAGGCGAAGAAAGCAGACTTTTGCGTTGAGTCATGAAGACATTCCAGGAATAGATCCGAATTTCTTGTGTTACGAGCTCAATGTGAATAAGGAAATCAAGCTAGTAAAGCAGCGAAGAAGAGTGTTCAGCCCTGAGAAAAATCAAGCTATACAGGAGGAAGTAGAAAAGCTGCAAAAGGCCTCTTTCATTGAGGATGTTAAATATCCTGACTGGCTAGCAAATGTGGTAATGGTAAAGAAGAAAAATAACAAGTGGAGGATGTGTGTAGACTTTACCAACCTTAACAGGGCATGCCCAAAGGATCATTTTCCTTAGCCCCGAATTGATCAACTGGTGGATGCTACCTCGGGGCACGAACTATTAAGTTTTGGATGGATAGATATAATGAAGCCCTTTATCATCTCGATGATCAGATCCAGAATTCAAATAACGAGGGTTACAAGCAAGAATGTCTGAATGCACTGGGGTGTTAAAGTTGGAGCAGGGCCATTATCTATGGGATTACTATGACCCTGGATTGATCGAGTTTCTCGTGACACCTTTTAAACTTGATATGAGCTGGATTCCTGCTCGGGCATTTCCTCAGTGCTTAATCTCCAAGAATCTCGGCGACTACAGTCTTCATTCTAATTTTGAGACATCTCACCCGGAGCACTTGCATGGTCGGCCATCTGTGATGAATGTCAGGATGCTTCGAGATCTGAACTTCATAAATTCCCCTTATGCCTTTGATGATCCTCCTGCTGGAGTAGAACCTGTTTCAAAGGCAGAGGGAAAGAAACCAGTAGAATAGGATTTTTATGTAATCCTTTTTCTTTTTTCAGCATATGTAATCCTTCTCGATTTGAATGAAAAGTTTTTGTCTTTTGTCATTTCATTTTCTTCTAAGTAATTTGTAAAATGTCTTTGCTTGTTGGTTGGTAAGTATATATATGTTTATGACATACTTATCTCATTGTAGTGATTTTTTAATACTAAGCAATAGAACAACTTACATTCCATGTTGTTGCTTAATTTAAACAACTGGAGTTTTTAATGAGCTACATTCTGTGCTGTGGGCTTATCGTACAACACCACGAGCAACAATAGGAGAATCTCCATACATGCTAGCATTTGGATGTGATGCCATCATACTAGCTGAATTGGGTTTGCCCATGCACAGAATACTGAATTTCAATTCTCCTATCAGTGGCTTGATGAGAAGATTAGACTTGGATATGATCGAGGAAGTTAGAGAAGAAGCAGCAATCAGGAATGCTGCATACCAACAACGAATAGCTCTGTTCTATAATAAGAGAGTAAAGAAGTGTGATTTCAAAGAAGGGGACTATGTGCTAAAGAAAGTAATTCAAAAGCATAACAAACTGGAAGCTAACTGGCATGGACCCTACAGAGTAACAGAAGTTATTCGACCGGGGACATATATGATTGAAACCTTAGAAGGAGAAGAGTTTAAGAATGCATGGAACGCAGAGCATCTTCGCAAATATTATCAGTAGTTAAAATCCCTATGTAATGCAGTTTTCTTCAATATGAATAAAGTTTTGGACGTTTGACCCAATTCTCTCCTTTTGTTGAAATTTTTAGGAGTATTAGTGCTACAGACTATGCATCAAGTTCAGAAGTCCAGGTAAAAAATCCACCAACTCCGGTTTTTCGGGAATTAAAATCCATCAACTCCGGTTGGTCGGGAATAAAAATCCACCAACTCTAGTTGGTCGGGAATTAAAATCCACCAACTCCGGTTGGTCGGGAATTAAAATCCACCAACTCCGATTTGTCGAGAATAAAAATCTACTAACTCCGGTTGGCCGGGAATCAAAATCCACCAACTCCGGTTGGTTTGGAATTAAAATCCACCAACTCTGGTTGGTTGGGAATAAAAATCCACCAACTCCGATTGGTCAGGAACAAAAATCCACCAACTCCGGTTGATCGGTAAGCCAATTTCAACCAACTCCGGTTGTTTAAATTAAGCAATAACATGGAATTTAAGTTGTTCTATTGCTTAGTATTAAAAATTCACTACAATGAGATAAGTATGTCATAAACATATATATACTTACCAACCAATAAGCAAAGAGTTCTGCAAATTACTTAGAAGAAAATGAAATGACAAAAGACCAAAACTTTTCATTCAAATCGAGAAGGATTACATATGCTGAAAAAAGAAAAAGGATTACATAAAAATTTTATTCTACTGGTTTCTTTCCCTATGCCTTTGAAACAGGCTCTACTTCAGCAGGTGGATCATCTAAGGCATAAGGGGAATTTATGAAGTTCATATCTCGAAGCATCCTGACATTCATCATAGATGGCCGATCAAGCAAGTGCTCCGAGCGAGATATCTCAAAATTAGAATGAAGACTGTAGTCGTCGAGATACTTGGAGATTAAGCACTGAGGAATTGCCTGAGCAGGAATCCAGCTCATATCAAGTTTAAAAGGTGGCACGGGCAACTCGAGAAATCCAGGGTCATAATAATCCCATAGATAATGGCCCCGCTCCAATTTTAACACCCCCAGTGCATTCAACCATCCTTGCTTGTAACCCTCGTTATTTGAATACTGGATCCGATCATCGAGATGATAAAGGGCTTCATTATATCTAGCCATCCAAAACTCTCTAGGCTGTTTGTCGACCATCTTATCTTTCTCATCTAACGACTGAGGTTGGTCGGAGTTTAAGTTTGATGATCCCATAACATCCACAGGCTGGTCGGTATTCAACTTCTGCTCTTCATAGGTATCTGGATAGGTGAATTCTGCGATAAAATCTTCCACTGCTTGCCCTTTAAGTGACGACCTAGGCTCATAAATTATATCGTATTCACCCAATTCTACAGCCCAATACATAATTCTTCCTGATTTCTCTGGTTTGTGCAGAGCTTGCCTTAATGGCATATGTGTATACACAACTATAGTATGAGCTTGGAAGTATGGCCTCATTCTTCTACTTGCTACGACCAATGCTACTTAGCTTCCAATTTGTTGTGCTTTTGAATTACTTTCTTTAGCACATAGTCCCCTTATTTCAAATAACACTTCTTTACTCTCTTGTTGTAGAACATAGTTGTTCGTTGTTGGTATACAACATTCCTGATTGTTGCTTCTTCTCTAACTTCCTCGAGCATATCCAAGTCTAATCTTCTCATCAAGTCACTGACAGGAGAATTGAAATTCAGTATTCTGTGCGTGGGCAAACCCAATTCAGCTGGTATGACGGCATCACTTCCAAATGCTAGCATGTATGGAGATTCTCCTATTGCTGCTCGTGGTGTTGTACGATAAACCCACAACACATAATGTTTCTCGTTAATCTAATTTGCCTTTGCATCTCCTAGTCATTTTTTTAAACCATTCAGCATCGTTTTGTTTATCACCTCAGTTTGTCCATTGCTCTGGGGATGGCCTGGTGCAGAGTGGGTTTTCAATATGTTTGACTGATGACAATACGCAGTAAACTCCTCATTGTCAAATTGAGTTCCATGATCTGTGCTGAATGCATGGGGAAGACCATATCTACAAATGATATTCTTCCAAATAAATTGATATACCTTGTCATACGTCATATTAATAAGAGGCTCAGCTTCTACCCATTTAGTAAAATAATCCACAACGACCACGAGGTATTTAAATCTTCCTCGGGTTGTTGGAAGCGGCTCGACCAAGTCTATTCCCCACATGGAAAATGGCCAAGGGGAAGTAATGGGTGTTAATAATGCTTGGGGAGTTCTTCGGATAGAAGAGAAGCGTTGACATTTGTCACATTTTTTGGCATAGGCTATACAATCAGCCCTCATCATTGGCCAATAATATCCCTGCGTCATTTTTCTTTGCAAAAGCGTCCGACCTGCTACATGGGATCCATAGGACCCTTCATGGACCTCTTCAATCAAATCTTTCACCTCGGAGGGATTAACACATCTTTGCAAACCTGCTATAATTCCTCGTCTATATAAAATACCATTAGTCAATACATAGCGAGCAACTTTAAACTTCAATTTCTTGGCTGTGAGTTTATCAGTTGGCAAAGCCCCTTCTTCAATATATGCCCTGATGGGATCCATCTAAGGTGGTCCTAAATCTAGGGTAATAAAATTCATCATCAGATCTTCATTTATGCTCCGACTAGCCAAGACTTCTATTTGGATTGTTCTTCTTAGCTCAGTGCGTGTTAAGGCATCTGCTCTTGCTTTATCTAATCTTGGTATTCTAATTAACTGTACTGTGATCAGGCTTGATACAATCTCCATTGCTTTTGCATGATACTTTATCATTAATTCTCCTTTGACTGCATATACCACCAGCATTTGATTTACGATCAATTGTGAGTCACTGAATACGATAACCTGCTCAGCCTTCATGGTTTTTGCCAAAATAAGACCAAAAATCATTGCTTCATATTCAACTTCATTATTAGAAGCTTTAAATTGAAAGCGCAGAGTATATTCCACATCGATCTCATCTGGGCTGTTTAAAACAAGTTCTGCTCCACTGCCTGTACTGCACGAAGAACCATCTACATACAAATTCCACACAGGTATCTTATTATCAAACTCTTGGTCAGATAGAGTTCCTCGGTAGAATATTTGATGCTTCCTTATATCCTCCTCCAACACTTCTTGCTACTCGTTGACCATCTTCTCTTGCTCGTCTACCGACTGAGGTTGGTCGGAGTTTAAGTTTGATGATCCCATAACATCCACAGGCTGGTCGGTATTCAACTTCTGCTCTTCAGAGGTATCTGGATAGGTGAATTATGTGATAAAATCTGCCACTGCTTGCCCTTTAAGTGACGAACTAGGCTCATAAATTATATCGTATTCACCCAATTCTACAGTCCAATACATCAATCTTTCGGATTTCTCTGGTTTGTGCAGAGCTTGCCTTAATGGCATGTCTGTATACACAACTATAGTATGAGCTTAGAAGTATGGCCTCATTCTTCTACTTGATTCGATTAATGCCAGTGCTAACTTTTCCAGCCTTGGATATCTGATCTCTGCTCCTCGGAAGGCCTTGCTAATGTAATAGATTAGTTTTTGCACTCCATCCTCCACTCTTATCAGCGCCGAGCTTAATGGATTTCCTGAGATTACCAGATACAAGTATAGTCTTTCTCCCATCAATAGCATGGATAACAATGGAGGTGCTCCTAGGTATTTTTTCAATTCTTGAAAATCTATCTCACATTCGTCGTTCCACTCAAAAGTCTTTCGGAGTGTTTTGAAGAATGGGAGGCATCGATCAGCTGCTCGTGACACAAATTTGTTAAAAGCTGCAACTCGCCCCGTGAGGCTTTGTACTTCCCTCTTCATCATTGGGGATTGTATCTCCAATAGAGCTTTGATCTTTTCAGGGTTCGCCTCAATTCCTCGTTGATTTACGATATATCCGAGAAACATGCCTTCTCGTACTCCGAATATGCACTTGGTGGGATTCAGCTTCATTTGATATTCCTCTAGTTGATCAAAGGTCTGGCCTAAGTCAACTAGATGATCAGCAGCTTTCTTGCTCTTAGTTAGCATATCGTCAACATAAACCTCCATGTTATGACCGATTTGCTTTGCAAACACCTTGTTCATCAACCGCTGATAGGTAGCACCTGCATTTTTAAGTCCAAAAGGCATAACATTATAACAATAAGTTCCCCTTGGGGTAATAAATGAGGTACTCTCCCTATCTTCAGGATTCATTTTAATCTGTTTATAACCAGAATAAGCATCCATGAAACTTAATAGTTCGTGCCCCGAGGTAGAATCCACCAGTTGATCAATTCGGGGCAAAGGAAAATGATCCTTTCGGCATGCCCTATTAAGGTCGGTAAAGTCTACACACATCCTCCACTTGTTATTTTTCTTCTTTACCATTACCACATTTGCTTGCCAGTCAGGATATTTAACATCCTCAATGAAAGAGACCTTTTGCAGCTTTTCTACTTCCTCCTGTATAGCTTGATTTTTCTCAGGGCTGAACACTCTTCTTCGCTGCTTTACTGGCTTGATTTCCTTGTTCACATTGAGCTCATGACACAAGAAATTCGGATCTATTCCTGGCATGTCTTCACGACTCCACGCAAAAGTCTGCTTTCTTCGCCTTAGGAATGCTATCAATTCTTGTTTTATTGATTCATCCAAGGATGAACCAATTTGAGTTATTCATTTTGGATACTCGTCGTCCAGAATGACATTCTCAGTAGCCTCCATAACCTGCCCTTTCACGAGTTGGGACTCGTCTCTAGGGTCTAATGTTTCAATCTCCACATCTTCTATTTGGTAGGTAGTAGTCTTCTTTCTAAATTCTTCATGCTCTTCCTGCTCGATAGATGAATAGTAGCATTCCCAAGCTACTTTCTGGTCGCCTTTCACAACTCCCACCCCAAAATTAGTTGGGAATTTTAGACATTGATGCACAGTAGATGGTACTGCTTCAAATTTCTTCAGACCTACTCTTCCCATGATGATGTTATAAGCTGATTGGACGTTTTTATCCATTACAAAAAAGCGTACTCTTTCTATTCGATAAGCAGGCCATGTACCGATAAGCATATCCCACTTGATTGTCCCAAGTGGAAAAACCTTCTCGCCAGTAAAACCAAGGAAGGTCCTATGATATGGATCCAACTGGGCTAGCTTTAGATTTAAACTGTCAAAGCACGGATAGAACCTGATATCTGTCGAGCTACCATTATCCACCAGTACTCGTGAAATCACCACTTCCCTCATTCTCATCTTGATCACCAATGGATCATCATGAGGATATAGTTCACCTGCCAAGTCGTTCTTAGAGAAACCAATGACCAGCTTATCCTTATTCACCTTCCTCGGGCGATCATCTTCAGCCAAATTTATCCGCTGACTATACGAGCAAGCCTGAGCCTCATTGAGGTAGGCTTTTCTCTCAGCAGTCATATCTCCGCCTCGTGCATCTCCACCTGTAATGAAGGACAATAGCTTGATATTGTTCTATATGAAGGACAGGGTCAGTTTTTCCATCATATTTAGGAGTCACAATAGGTGCTTTGAACTATGATGGTGTGGGAAAATCCATAATTTCCTGGATAAAAGGTGTCCCTTGGATAAAAGTTCTTTATAGAGGATTCTTGGCCTTAGCCATTTCCCCTAGTCTATCTTCCAACCTTTGAATAGATCCTTTCCATGCATTATTTCCCTCATCGGGCCTGTTGGTTCGAGCAACTGATCGTGTTGAATTTGCTTCCTGGGATCTTTCATTACGAGCAGTTGGTCGTGATTGGGCAGAACCCTCCCTTAGATTGGATGGTCATTGAAACTTCCTCAACACAATCCTAGGAGGACTTCTATTCCTCCTATGGCCCAAACGATCAAAAGGAGAGACCCTGCTTAACCTCTCTAATGCACTAGTCCTTTATGGAGAGAGAGTGATATTTTGTTGAGTATCTGTAGCTCGTACTGATGACGTTCGACCAGGTTGATAAGAAAAATCATTAGATCTCTCAGTGCGATATGAATCGGTACGTCTGGATCGAGATTCCTCTGGGAATAATGTTCGCCTAGTACACAAAGAAGGTAAACGGGTGTTTCTTTGAACGCTTCATTGTCTTGAATGAGTAGATACTCCACCTTGGACAGTTTGTATGAATTATCGCATAGTTTCTTGCATGGCTGTCTGGCCTTGGGCTAGATTAGACATTATACCAGCCAGATCTTGAACATTTGGGCAAGCAGATGGATTTGGGGGGTTTCCAGCATTTCGATTACTGGATTCAGAATTATCAGCCATTGGTGATGAATTATATTGGTGAAAAACGATAATTACAGTCGTTTCCCACAGACGGCGCCAATCTGTTGATGTAAAAAACTATATTTGATCTAATTATTTAATAACAGATAAAAATGAATATATAAATATAAGACAAAAGATTTTTAAAGTGGTTCAGCCTTGTAAGAATGACCTACATCCACTGTATTTGTTATTGCTGACTGTTTGCAGAATTCTCGATAATGGGTTTACTAAGAAATTTCGATTCCCCTGCTAATGAGGAGGTTACAATGTATTTATAGCCTTGAGTCTGTACACATGAAAGGACAACGCGCTGTTACCCAGTAGACATGTACATCTGTACTATATTAATGAGCATTTAGTGCGCAATTATATCTTGGATTCTCTTGATTTGGATACGCTGTACACTTATGTAACTCGAACCGCTTAAGCTGCTCGGACCGCCTAAGCTGCTCGACACGCTTGAGTTGCTCGAAAAGCTTGAGTTGTTCGGGGATGAACAAGAGCTTCTTGTCACACTTGAGTTGCTCAGAACTCATTTGTTTCTCGTAGAGCTTGAGTTGCTCGGTGGTCTTGATTTGCTCGTCTGGAGTATTCGTATTTACCATGTAAATTGACACGTGTCTTCATGCGATTGGTCCATGTCAGCAGACTAAATTTGTTATCAACAGTGATCTTATTACACATTTCTCTCTCAAGAATGCCTTTTCTTATATTTTGAAATTTCCAAAAATTTAAATAATATACTTTTTATTCCCTATTTTCTTACTATCTTCATGAAATATAACAATTAGTGCCATAAGTATCACATTTGAGTATTACTCACACATAAATATACCTTTACATGAAGGCTTAAAATTTCAGATTATAAATAAGGTAGAATCCCCCGCCTTGTGAGCTAAAGACATGATGAATAAGGTTGAAGAAAATGGCACCCCCACCTCCAAAGGTGACCTTAAAGGGTTACTAAGCTACCCTTTAATGTCCATGAAAACTTCCTTGAAAAAACCCTTCAAACTCCATTAAATACACCTCAAGCTCAATTAAAATACTCCAATATTAATGCCCCTACAAACTCTTAAATATTATAGAAGCATAATACTCTTGGGTTGTGAGGTTGTTCTTCCACGATAATGGGGTAACTAGGGCTAAAATGGTGGTTTTTTAGTCCCAAAATCTTAGCAAAGTGATCATTTTACTTAGAAATGGTGGGTTTATATTTATTTGAAAGCAAACTTTTAAGTGGGTTTTATGAGGGAGGGAGAAATGGATTGTGTTATAAGGGTTTTTATTATAACATAATGGATGATGCACTCTTTAAAAATATGTTGGCCGCATTTTAAAATGCATGGGAGAGGGGTAATTAAACTGGTTAAGGCTTTGGCCAATGAGGATGCGTCAACACAAATCTCCAAACTAATGAAAATGCGACAACATAGCCTACAAACCCTCCTTTTCCCACTCTTGGTGGTGGGCTCACCCTTTGGTGCCGCGACTAGGGCTTAGCCGTGATCGCGCATCTAATGGCCACGGTCGCGAGCTACCAAAATTGCACTTCAGCGCTAAGCAACTTTTGTTCTTCTAGCTTCTACCCCTAGCTCTAACAACTTAATTAAAACTTATTATATCCTTAATATTGATTGAATCAAAACCTTCCTTATATTTTTAAAAAGCTTTCCATTATCTCACATTATTTCTTTTATCCTGCTATTATACTTATGAACCTTTTCAAACCCTTACTTAAATAACTTAATCTTTAATGATAATTATTCCCATTCAACCCATGTGAACACCATGCATTCACTTAAATCACATATTTATCCCTCATATTTCCCGTGTAAGCGTATGCACCCACTTTATTCACGTAAAATGTATGTGCATAATCCATGCACAACACATAATTGAACATCATCAATTAATTAAAACTCGGGGTATTACAATGCTTGATTCACCTAAATGATCATCATCGTTGTCTTTAGCATCACCACAATCTAGTCCCCGGGCGTCCCCCGCCTGAATAACCCCCCACCTACTCCTCTCTACCCACTTATACTCCTTATAAAAACCTTTTAACCTGACAACCACACCATTCTCAATGTCCCCTAAACCCAAAACCAATCTCATGCCCATATAATGAACTCATTTGTATGTGTATCCTCCCATAGCAACCCCAAAAAGTTCGCAGACACACACTAAACTTCCCCACTTAAAGAGATCGGGCACCGTGAGGACTTTTGACACTGCTAGACTACCCATTGATAATCAGATATTCTCATTTAGATATTCAACAGTAAATAAGTTCCTTATGGGTGGGGGAACAATTTTCTCCTAGTTTGCATGACGCAATAATTTCCAAGGGAAATAAAATAAGGTCTGTCACAGACTAACGGGCCGAGCATAACCATAATTATCCAATTTCAACACAAGAATCAATTCCTCTACCAATGTATAAGCCCAAAATATCTTTGTATCTCCTTACTTTAATAACCATTCATTCCAAGCATCATATGAACTTTTTCAGTGATGCACATGGTCCCAAATGAAAAAATGACCATCGTAAAAAAGTTAAAGGCATGACTAGGTGAAACCTCTCCAATATCCAAGTGTAAAGAAGCACAAGGATACCTTACATAATAGGTTAAGCTTTCTTGTCATAAAGTTCATTCAAAGTCTCACCTGGATTTGCTAGATCAACGTTATAGTGATAGCTCATCCCTAATGCAATAGTCTCCACTTGTGAGTCAATAATAGTTCCTCTCGTCACCATTAGCAATTTTTTCACCAACCATGGTGGGACAATGCCTCCATAACCCATAGATCGGATGACTTGGAATCGAAAAAATTCGAGGAGCTACAGAAAGTGAAATTTTGGATCCTACCACCAAAGGAGAAATGTGCAATAATTGACCCACCATGTCTCGAGAAGAACAAGATAAATTAGACGATCAAGTCATGCATACATGCTCTTCAAAATGAAATACATATTTGTAATGAAATTCTTTAAAAAAATCAAATTGATCAATAATTTCCAAGAAAAACACTTGTTCAATATTTTTTTTATAACTCCACAAAAATTAATGAATTTTCAAATTTCTAAAAATAAATTTTAGAAAAATTTTAAGAGAACCAAATCAATTGTTGATACTTTATTTAAAAAATATTTTTTTCTTAACTATTTTCTAGAAAATGCATGCATTATATAGGGGCGTGTTAATCTTTTTAGGGAAAATCATGAATTTTTTGAAAAAGTTCAAAAAGTAGATGGAAAAGAAAGAAATCGTGAAAGAAAGGGAGAGAGGAGGTATGATCAATAAACCATATATATATATATATATATATATATATATATATATATATATATATATATATATATATATATATATATATATATAATAGTAGCTTCAAATTGCTTTGAACTGACATGTGGCTTAAGCCTTCATTAGGAGTAAGTTGGATTCTTTTATAAGCCTAAATTAAGTCTCTCTACTGAGCAAGACTTAAAAAACTCCTGTCCATTGCACTTCTATGACTCTTCACAATAATATATTATGCTTTGCTATTTTACTGTAAAGTTCCAACATCACTGACTTCCCACAATGTCCCAAGGTACGCATATTTTTTAGTTCAATAATTTCCATTTTGTCTTTGATAGCAAGTGTTTTTATGGTTTTGAAAGTAGGGTGCAGAAATTAGTTTTGGGGCTCTGTCACCACTTTCAACTTTCAAGCAGAGTAGGTAACTTTCATCTTTCTATCTTTTTTTTCTCCAATTTGGTATTCCACATATTATTTACCTGATGAGATGTGTATTCTTTCTAATTGTGATATATAGCTTTAGTTTTGAGAAATGAAAAATGCTAAATGCTAAATGTAATGAAAAATGACAAATGTATTGAAAAATTATTAAATAATAAACTTTTTGTTTAGTTGAACATTTTTTTCAATTGATCATTTTTTATACACTTAACAATTTTTTAATACTGCTAAATTTTTTTCTATTTGAACATTTTTTTCCAATTAAATCATTAGAATTGTTAAATTAGTTTATTGTAAGAATTAGTAAATTATTAAAATTGTCAAATGGTTAAAAAAATGTTAAATTAGTTTATTGTATTATATAAGGCATCTATATTGAAGTATTTTAAAGGGACGGGGGAGCCAATTGGAGCGGTCATATTATGTAATTTGATGTTTGATGTGTGCTGTTTGTAATCAAAGACAATTTTGATGATTTATATATGATATTCTCGATAATACGTAGGTTTTATAAATTACGATTTTTTTAATATTATATAATTTAATTATATTTTATTTTATTATGGTATGTCTTTCACCCACTCCTAGCAAAAATCTTGGGTCCCCCATTATTTAAGGCCTGATTATTTTGTTCCTTATATATATTTATATATATATATATATATATGGATCTATGGGACATCTTTTGGAAGGATGCTTTAATGTTCATATATTTGAAAAATATAATTTGGGGTTGTATAAAAAATATTATTTGATTAAGAGAGAACAACATGAAATACAAAATTGATTGTAACCAGTGCAAGTATATAAGTATTTTTAGTTGTGCGCCGGTTGGAGTTCGTATTGGTTATCGCAAGAGAAAAAAACACTTGAGAAAAGGTATGAAATAGGTTTATAAGATATTTGACATCCGTATTATATTCTATTATAGCACATAAATTTTTATCTTGTAGAGAAAAAATATTACAACCAAGAGGTTTATTTAATGGAATTTGCTGCAAGACATATGTATGTTAATGACTACACAAATGAATATTCTCTTGGAGAAACGGAATCAAAGTCACTGCATTTTACTTTGATTCGGTTAGATGTCATACGAGTTCCTACACAATAATTTTTTAACAAAAACCAGCTTAAAAAGGTGAATTTCGTCTAGTGTACAAGGTATATATGGCGGTGACATTTAATTATCTCAAGTAGGGATAATTATGGATCGATTTGTTCAATATTTGGAATAAACTTATATCATACTAAATTGTTAATGATATATAGGGCTTTGGGATTTTTTTTATAAACACTTACCACGATCAAGCCATTTGACACTTTTATTTGTCTCTTTATTTTTGATAAATATTACTTTCAGTATTTTGTTTTTTTTTTTCCATATTTTTTGTTTCAAGTTTCTTAGCTTTCCAGCCATTGTTTATTTTTCGGTATCTCAGTTTGAAAATGCAATAAATAATGGCTAAAAAAACTAAGAAACCTGAAAATATTGAATAACCTATGTGTTGATACCAAATTTAGTCTGCTGACATGGACCAATCGCATGAAGACACGTGTCAATTTACATGGTAAATACGAATACTCTAGACGAGCAAATTAAGACCACCGACCAACTCAAGATCTCCGAGCAACAAATGAGTTCCGAGAAACTCAAGTGTGACAAGAAGCTCTTGCTCTTCCCCGAACAACTCAAGCTTTCCGAGCAACTCAAGCGTGTCGAACAACTTAGGCGGTCCGAGCTACATAAGTGTACATCGTATCCAAATCAAGAGAATCCAAGATAATTAAATGCTCATTAATATAGTACAGATGTACATGTCTACTGGGTAACAGCGCGTTGTCCTTTCATGTGTACAACCTCAAGGCTATAAATACATTGTAACCTCCTCATTAGCACGGGACTCAGAATTTCTTAGTAAACCCATTATCGAGAATTCTGCAAACAATCAGCAATAACAAATGCAGTGGATGTAAGCCATTCTTACAAGGCTGAAATACTTTGAAAATCTTTTGTCTTATATTTATTATTTATTTTTATCTGTGATTAAATAATTAGATCAAATCTAGTTTTTTACATCAACAGATTGCCGCCATCTGTGGGAAACGACTGTAATTATCGTTTTTCATCAAAACAATTCATCACCAATGGCTGATAATCCTGAATCCAGTAATCGAAATGCTGAAAACCCCCCAAATCCATCTGCTCCCCCAAATGTTTAAGATCTGGCTTGTATAATGGCTAATCTAGCCCAAGGCCAAACAACCATGCAAGAAACTATACGACAATTCATACAAACTGTCCAGGGTGGAGTATCTACTCATTCAGGACAACGAAGCGTTCAAAGAAACACCCATTTACCTTCTTCGCGTACGAGGCTAACGTTATTCCCAGAGTAATCTCGATCCAGAAGTACCGATTCATATCACACTGAGAGATCTAATGATTTTTCTTATCAACCTGGTCGAACTTCATCAGTACGAGCTACAGATACTCATCAAAACATCACTCTCTCTCCAGAAAGGACTAGTGCATTAGAGAGGTTAAGCAAGGTCTCTCATTTTGATCGTTTGGGCCCTAGGACGAATAGAAGTCCTCCTAGGTTTGTGTCGAGGAACTTTCAACGACCATCCGATCTAAGGGAGGGTTCTGCCCAATCACGACCAACTGCTCATAATGAAAGATCCCAGGAAGAAAATTTAACACGATCAGTTACTCGAACCAACAGGCCCGAGGAGGGAAATGATGCATGAAAAGGATCTATTCAAAGGTTGGAAGATAGACTAGGGGAAATGGCTAAGGCCAAGAATCCTCTACAAAGAACTTTTGTCCAAGGGACACCTTTTATCTAGGAAATTGTGGATTTTCCAACACCATCAAAGTTCAAAGCACTTGTTGTGAGTCCTAAATATGATGGAAAAACTTACCCTGCCCTTCATATAGAACAATATCAAGCCACTGCCGATATCTATGCCATCCCAGATGAGATGAGATGCAGGGTATTTTTGGGGACTCTTACCGGATCTGCTAAAATATGGTACAATAATCTTCCTCGGAGGAAGATTTCAACTTTCTTTCAACTGGCCGAGCTCTTTATTGGAAATTTCTATTTTGGAGCAAAACCAGTTAAACGAGTAGCACACTTGTTAAGTGTTAGACAAAAAGTAGATGAGAGCACCAGGGATTATAGAACTCGTTTCAATAACGAGAAGCTCGAAGTTACTGATTATGAGGAAAAGACAACAATTACTGCTCTGATGAGCGGACTGTTGCCAGATAAATTATACTACACTCCAGCCAAAGATCCGCCTAGAACCATGGCAGAACTAATGGCAAAGGCAACAAAGATTATGAACGCCGAGGTGGCTATGACTGCGAAGAAGAATATGGATACCAAAGAGACCAATGTGGAGGTTGATAAGGCTGAAAAGAAAGAGCATAAGAACAATGGTGGTAACAAGTAGTCAAAAGCAAAGCCAACATGGGAACTGTTGAAGAAATTTGAAAATTATACTCCTTTGAAAGTAGACATAAACCACGTTCTGGAAGAAATCAAGAATATCGAGGAGCTAAACTGGTCGAGAAAATGAAGACATATCATGACAAGAGGAATAAGACCAAATATTACGAGTTTCATAAAGACCATGGTCACACGACCAAAAATTGCATAGCTCTTTAGAATGAAATTAAAGCACTCACCAGACGAGGAAAGCTAGACAAGTATGTTGATCGTCGAAATGATGGAAAGAGCAATGACCGAGCAAGACAGAGGTCTAGATCTCCTCGTTGAGAAAAATAAGATAAGAACAGAAGTCATGAAGAGGATCTGGATGATGACCAAGATGACCTCGATCTCCCCAAAAGACCAAAACAGCCAGAACGTGAGGTATTTTCTATCCATTTTGGATCATTAATTTCGTTACAGGTGGAGATGCAGGAGGCGGAGATATGACTGTTGATAGAAAAGCCTACCTCAATGAGGCTCAGGCTTGCTCGTATATTCAGCGGATAAATCTGGCTGAAGATGATCGCCCGAGGAAGGTGAATAAGGATAAGCTGGTCATTGGTTTCTCTAAGAACGACTTGGCAGGTGTACTATATCCTCATGATGATCCATTGGTGATCAAGATGAGAATGAGGGAAGTGGTGATTTCACGAGTACAGGTGGATAATGGTAGCTCGACAGATATCATGTTCTATCCATACTTTGACAGTTTAAATATAAAGCTAGCCCAGTTGGAGCCATATCATAGGCCCCTCCTTGGTTTTACTGGCGAGAAGGTTTTTCCACTTTGGACGATCAAGTTGGATGTGCTTATCGCTACATGGCCTACTTGTCGAACAGAAAGAGTACGCTTTTTTGTAATGGATAAAAATGTCCAATCAGCTTACAACATCATCATAGGAAGAGTAGGTCTGAAGAAATTTGAAGAAGTACCATCTGCTGTGCATCAATGTCTAAAATTCCCAACCAATTTTGGGGTGGGAGTTGTGAAAGGCGACCAAAAAGTAGCTCGAGAATGCTACTATTCATCTGCCGAGCAGGAAGAGCATGAAGAATTTAGAAAGAAGAATACTACCTACCAAATAGAAGATGCGGAGATTGAAACATTAGACCCTAGAGACGAGTCCCAACTCGTGAAAGGGCAGGTTATGGAGGCTATTGAGAATGTCATTCTGGACGACGAGTATCTAGAACGAACAACTCAAATTGGAGCAACCTTAGATGAATCAATAAAACAAGAATTGATAGCATTCCTAAGGCGAAGAAATCAGACTTTTGCGTGGAGTCATGAAGACATTCCAGGAATAGATCCAAATTTCTTGTGTCACGAGCTCAATGTGAAAAGGAAATCAAGCCAGTAAAGCAGCGAAGAAGAGTGTTTAGCCCTGAGAAAAATCAAGCTATATAGGAGGAAGTAGAAAAGCTGCAAAAGGCCTCTTTCATTGAGGATGTTAAATATCTTGACTGGCTAACAAATGTGGTAATGGTAAAGAAGAAAAATAACAAGTGGAGGATGTGTGTAGACTTTATTGACCTTAACAGGGCATGCCGAAAGGATCATTTTCCTTTGCCCCGAATTGATCAACTAGTGGATGCTACCTCGGGGCACGAACTATTAAGTTTCATGGATGCTTATTCTGGTTATAACCAGATTAAAATGAAGCCTGAAGATAGGGAGAGTACCTCATTTATTACCCCAAGGGGAACTTATTGTTATAATGTTATGCCTTTTGGACTTAAAAATGCAGGTGCTACCTATCAGCGGTTGATGGACAAGGTGTTTGCAGAGCAAATCGATCATAACATGGAGGTTTATGTTGACAATATGCTAACGAAGAGCAAGAGAGCTGCTGATTATCTAGTTGAATTAGGCCAGACCTTTGATTAACTAGCGGAATATCAAATGAAGCTGAATCCCCCCAAGTGCATATTCGGAGTACGAGAAGGCATGTTTCTCGGATATATCGTAAATTAACGAGGAATTGAGGTGAACCCTGAAACGATCAAGGTTCTATTAGAGCTACGATCCCCAACAATGAAGAAGGAAGTACAAAGCCTCACAGGGCGAGTTGGAGCACTTAACAGATTTATGTTACGAGTAACTGATCGATGCCTCCCATTCTTCAAAACACTCCGAAAGACTTTTGAGTGGAACAATGAATAAGAGAAGGCTTTTCAAGAATTGAAGAAATACCTGGGAGCACCTCCATTGTTATCCAGGCCAGTGATGGGAGAAAGACTATACTTGTATCTGGTAGTCTCAAAAAATGCAGTAAGCTCGGCGCTGATAAGAGTGGAGGATGGAGTGCAAAAACTAATTTATTACATTAGCAAGGCCTTCCGAGGAGCAAAAATCAGATATCCAAGGCTGAAAAAGTTAGCACTAGCATTGATCGAAGCAAGTAGAAGAATGAGGCCATACTTCCAAGCTCATACTATAGTTGTGTATATAGACATGCCATTAAGGCAAGCTCTGCACAAACTAGAGAAATCAGGAAGATTGATGTATTGGGCTATAGAATTGGGTGAATACGATATAATTTATGAGCCTAGGTCGTCACTTAAAGGGAAAGCAGTGGCAGATTTTATCACAAAATTCACCTATCCAGATACCTCCAAAGAGCAGAAGTTGAATACCGACCAGCCTGTGGATGTTATAGGATTATCAAACTTAAACTCCGACCAACCTCAGTCGATAGACGAGCAAGAGAAGATGGTCGACGAGCAGCAAGAAGTGCTGGAGGAGGATATAAGGAAGCATCAAATATTCCACCGAGGAACTCTATCTGACCAAGAGTTTGATAATGAGATAGCTGTGTGGAATTTGTATGTAGATGGTTCTTCATGCACTACAGGCAGTGGAGCCGGGATTGTTTTAAATAGCCCAGATGAGATCGATGTGGAATATGATATGTGCTTTCAATTTAAAGCTTCTAATAATGAAGCTGAATATGAAGAAATGATTGTTGGTCTTAGTTTGGCAAAAACCATGCAGGCTGAGCAGATTATCGTATTTAGTGACTCACAATTGATCGTAAATCAAATGCTGGGGTGTATGCAGCTAAAGGATAATTATTGATCAAGTATCATGCAAAAGTAATGGAGATTGTATCAAGCCTGATCGCAGTACAGTTAATTAGAATACCAAGATTGGAGAATGCAAGAGCAAATGCCTTAGCTCGGTTAGCTTCAGCAACATGTACTGAGCTAAGAAGAACAGTCCCAATAGAAGTCTTGGCTAGTCAGAGCATAGACGAAGATCTGATGATGAATTTTATTACCCTTGATTTAGGACCATCTTGGATGGATCCCATCAGGGCATATATTGAAGAAGGGGCTTTGCCAACTGATAAACTCACAGCCAAGAAACTGAAGTTTAAAGCTGCTCATTATATATTGACTAATGGTATTTTATATAGACGAGGAATTATAGTAGGTTTGCAAAGATGTGTGCATCCCTCAGAGGTGAAAGATTTGATTAAAGAGGTCCATGGAGGTTCCTGTGGAGCCCATGTAGCAGGTCGGATGCTTTTATAAAGAATAATGACGCAGGGATATTATTGGCCAACGATGAGGGCTGATTGTAAAGCCTATGCCAAAAAATGTGACAAATGTCAACGCTTCTCTTCTATTCGAAGAACTCCCCAAGAATTGTTAACACCCATTACTTCCCCTTGGCCATTTGCCATGTGGGAAATAGACTTGGTCGGGCCGCTTCCAACAATCCGAGGAAGATTTAAATACCTCGTGGTCGCTGTGGATTATTTTACTAAATGGGTAGAAGCTGAGCCTCTTATTGATATGACGTATGACAAGGTATATCAATTTATTTGGAAGAATATCATTTGTAGATATGGTCTTCCCCATTCATTCATCACTGATCATGGAACTCAATTTGACAACGAGGAGTTTGCTGCGTATTGTCATTAGTCAAACATATTGAAAACCCACTCTGCACCAGGCCATCCCCAGAGCAATGAACAAACTTAGGTGACAAACAGAATGCTGCTGAATGGTTTAAAAAAATGACTGGACGATGCAAAGGCAAATTGGATTAACGAGTTACATTTTGTGCTACGGGCTTATTGTACAACACCACGAGCAGCAACATGAGAATCTCCATACATGCTAGCATTTGGAAGTGATGCCTTCATACCAGCTGAATTGGGTTTGTCGACGCACAAAATACTGAATTTCAATTCTCCTATCAGTGACTTGATGAGAAAATTAGACTTGGATATTCTCGAGGAAGTTAGAGAAGAAGCAATAATCAGGAATGCTGCATACCAACAACGAACAACTCTGTTCTACAATAAGAGAGTAAATAAGTGTGATTTGAAAGAAGGGGACTATGTGCTAAATAAAGTAATTCAAAAGCACAACAAACTGGAACCTAACTGGCATAGACCCTACAGAGTAACATAAGTTGTTCGACCGGGGACATATAGGATTGAAACCTTAGAAGGAGAAGAGTTTAAGAATGCATGGAACGCAGAGCATCTGCACAAATATTATCAATAGTTAAAATCCCTATGTAATGAAGTTTTCTTCAATATGAATAAAGTTTTGGCTGTTTTACCCAATTTTCTCCTTTTGTACAAATTTTTCGGAATACTAATGCTACACACTACGCATCAAGTTCAGAAGTCCAGGAAAAAAATCCACCAACTTCGGTTGGTCGGGAATAAAAATCCACCAACTCCGGTTGGTCGGGAGTAAAAATCCACCAACTCCGGTTGGTCGGGAATTAAAATCCACCAACTCCGGTTGGTCGGGAATTAAAATCCACCAACTCCGGTTGGTCGGGAATAAAAATCCATCAACTCCGGTTGGTCAGGAATAAAAATCCATCAACTCCGGTTGGTCGGGAATAAAAATCCACCAACTCCAGTTGGTCGGGAATTAAAATTCACCAACTCCGGTTGGTCGGGAATTAAAATCCACCAACTCCGGTTTGTCGGGAATAAAAATATACTAACTCCGGTTGGTCGAGAATTAAAATCCACCAACTCCGGTTGGTTGGGAATAAAAATCCACCAACTCCGATTGGTCGAGAACAAAAATCCACCAACTCCGGTTGATCGGTAAGCCAATTTCAACCAACTCCGGTTGTTTAAATTAAGCAATAACATGGAATGTAAGTTGTTCTATTGCTTAGTATTAAAAAATCACTACAATGAGATAAGTATGTCATAAACATATATATACTTACCAACCAATAAGCAAAGAGATTCTGCAAATTACTTAGAAGAAAATGAAATGACAAAAGACCAAAACTTTTCATTCAAATCGAGAAGGATTACATATGCTAAAAAAAGAAAAAGGATTACATAAAAATCCTATTCTACTGGTTTCTTTCCCTCTACCTTTGATATAGGTTCTACTCCAGCACGAGGATCATCTAAGGCATAATGGGAATTTATGAAGTTCAAATCTCGAAGCATCCTAACATTCATCACAGATGGCCGATCAAGCAAGTGCTCCGGGCAAGATATCTCAAAATTAGAATGAAGACTGTAGTCACCGAGATACTTGGAGATTAAGCACTAAGGAATTGCCCGAGCAAGAATCCAGCTCATATCAAGTTTAAAAGGTGGCACGGGCAACTCGAGCAATCCAGGGTCATAGTAATCCTATAGATAATGGCCCTGCTCCAACTTTAACACCCCCAGTGCATTCAACCATCCTTGCTTGTAACCCTAGTTATTTGAATTCCGGATCCAATCATCGAGATGATAAATGGCTTCATTATATCCAGCCATCCAAAACTCCCTGGTCTATTTGTGAAACTCATAAGTCAACCTCTCCAGTTGCTCGTGGAGGTTCTTCACTAAAAGTTCTTTATTCTCCAAGGCAGAGCTTTGTGTGGAAAGTTACTCATTGAGGTTCAGAATCTTCTTGGACATCTCTGACAAAGCTTGATTCTTCACCACCGACTGGAATGCTTGATTCTCCAAGGCTACCTACGTTCTAGCTTCTTCAACAGTAACCCGAGCAGCCCTTGCTCATCCCCGAGAAGCTCTTGCTCATCCGCGAGCTGAAGTAGAGGGTCCAGTCCTCTTTAAGGTTTCCAATTCATCTCTCAAATTGGCATTTTCGACCTCCAAGAAAGAGAAACCTTCGTCATTGACAGGGACCAAGGCTCCCGAGGTAGATGCTGCAGATTTCAGTTGGGATATCTCTCCTTGCAAAACATTATTTTCCTGCTCCAGCAGTTTCGCGATTTGATTATGCTCCTCGACCTCAACCCTTAGAATTTTCTCTTTCTTCTCGTAAGCAGCGATGAACTTATCATATCCTTTGTCAACATTTAGTTGCTGATATTTTTTCTCATACCCCTGATGCAAAAGGGCAGAAGATTCCTTATATTTTTGTTGGAGTTCCTCGATGGTACCTTGGAGATCTTCAATCATCTCGTAATATGCTGCATTGTTGGCAACTGCACGATCGAGCAAGCGCTTCAAATATTGATAGGCTTTAACTGCTCGTTCAGAAGTATCTGGACCAAGGATGTTAATGATTTGAGCTTCATTCAGGTCAGCATGACCAACCTTGAAGTAGTCATTTCATTTTTTCATCAGTTCAGTATCGTGAGTTGACAAGAGCTCCATTCTAGCCATAAACTAGTAAAGAAAAGAGATAGAAAGAATCAATAAGAATGCAGACAGAGCAAGAAGAGGAAGAAGTCAAGATAAACAACCAAAATCTTGAATTTTCATTTCATCATAAAAGAAAATACAAAAGTTGAGGCTACATCCAATAAAGTGACAAAATAAACACCCAAAATACTCTACACCTTCTCTTTATTTCCTAATACTTCCGCAGGAGGTTTCGAGGAAGAGGCTGGTTGCTCGGTGGACACAAGTAGCTGCTCAGTAGGAGTAGTAATTGGTTGGGGTTGCTCGGAGCACGATTGAACAGCTGGAACAGTAAGGGCCTGATCTCCAATTACCATGGAGGATTCTTCTGAGGCAGCTTCATCCTCTTCTTCTTCTCCAGAATATGGAAGAGGGCCATGAGTATATTGCTAAAATAGGTCAGTATCTTCAGCGACTTTCAGCTCTTGTAGAGCTGCAACCCATCCATCCCTAAAGTATTTAAGGCTGGCATATTCCATTTATGAGGACATGGCAGCCAAACACTTATTCTAGCCCTTGTCCCAACCTACGCTGAAGTATTTTTTGACAGCTCTCTTCCTTTTAACCTTCTCCGAGAAAGTCCTCTCAGTAAGAAGTTTCTCGGCAGTTTTCAGCTTCTCCTCCACCTCCTGCTTCTGGCGATCAACATCACGGAGTCTACCAACCTCCTCTTAAGCAGCTTTGAGTTTATTCTCAAACTCTGTAGCATTCTCGAGTTTCTCCTCAAGCTCTTTATTATTCTTCTCAAACTCCCCCAATTTCTTATCCAAATCCTTGGAGGCCTCCACAGCTCGATCTCTCTCTTGCTCGACAGACTTAACCTGCTTCTCCCAAGAAATTTTATCCTCCTCATACTTATGATGAGATTCCTTCAAAGACTGGGTTAATCCAGTAAAATCTTCTTCTACCCCTCCCGAGGAGATTAAAGACTTGATAGCCTCATCCTTCTTCAGAATTGTGTTGCAACATGTTACCAGCTGGAAAAAGAAAAAACTGTAAGTCAGTACAGGGACATAACTTTGAAAAATGAAAGTTTAGATTAGTAATACTTACTTAGGCAATATGTTGAGCAACCAAGGTAGTGACCCTGTCACGAGAAAGATTATCTTCAAAATACCTTGGACCTCTGGGATAATCCAAGACTTCACCGAGCTCATAGCAGAGCTCGGAGGAACAAAGGTGGGAATACCACCTTTAACATTTAAAGACTGAGAGACAGCTTCTACTGGTCTCTCAAGAGAACTTTTCTTTAACCTCCTCGTAGGAGAAGGAACATTCTCAACCAAAGATGTTGTCTTGGTTGGTAATATAACGATAACCTCGCTTCGAGGAGAAATAGCAACAATCTTGCTCGGGGCCACTGGGGGCTTCTCAACAATCTTCTTAGCAGCAGTTGGAGGGGATGCATCAATATTCCTTGTCCCTTCTTCTGGGACATTTGGCTTACTTTTCTTTGCCTCTCCAGCAGTAGAGGTAGACTTATCAAAGAAAGCAGGAACTTTTCTTTTCTTCATTATGTCACTAATAGGAATGTTTGACTCTGAAGAAGAAACTTTTACACTAGTATCAGCAGCTGGTACTTGATCGAGACTAACCACCACTGGACGAGCAGTAAAAGATGAAGTGTAGATCTTGTACTACAACAAAAAAGAGGCCGATCTAATATGTTCCTCAGCAACAGATTGGTGCAAGCTCCAGATAAGTTTCAAATGCTTTAAATTAACCTCTGTCTCCTTCGAAGATTTTCTCTGACTATCAACTGCAAATCATAAAAATTTAAATGTCAGTGATACATTTTGTCAAACACCAAGAAAATAATATTTCAAAAAATAAAAACAACCTATTCCATTTCCATAAGGGGGACACCTAGGATCCTGATATACATCATCTCCATTTAATGGAGCATGTTGCCAATTTTTCATAACAACCCCATGCTCGAAGTAATCCCTGTTGGCATCTGGGAGATTGACAACTAAAGCCCTATTTAAAAACCTAGCTTTAAAATAAAAGTACTATCACTGACAACCCATCTATAGCAAAACATAATTTCTAGAATTCCTAAACGGGTTCCATGAATTTGGTTTAACCTATGGACTTTATTAACTATTCTCCAGGTATTGGGAGCTATTTTGCAGGTACAACGTCAAAATATTGACAGAACTCCAAACATAGGGGATTTGGAGGAAAGGAAAAGCCACATTCGGCCACAAAGAGACTGGGAAACCAATGTCCCTCAGCCAAAGAGAATTAGTCAGAAGGTTCTGAAAGTTCCTCCAAAATGACCCATGAAGGAATTAAAAATTCAGAACGAAAATTGTCAAGCGATTCAACAACATAAATCATGATAATCAAAGAAAAATAAAAGAGAAGGAAGAAGATCGCAAAATAAAAGAGAAGGAAGAAGATATTACAGGGGAAGAGTGAACCAGTTGACAACGAACAAGGAAAGAAATGAACGCATAAGATAGAGAGAAAATGAAAAGTTCAGAGACTCAGATTTGAAAAAGTGAAAGACGATAGGATTTCTGCCGCGTTTAAATACTTTATCTTGGGAATAGAAAAAGTAATGATTGCCAAGATGGACGTTTGCGTATCCAGTGGCTAAAAAGAAGAAAAGGGGCACAAAAAACGAAGCGGTTACGGAAATTCAAAATATTTAGGAGGTCTGATACTGTGCATTTAAAAAGGAGCTACATACAACGAATTCTTTCCTAAAGACCATACAAACCGAAAGTCTAAGCAGTAGAATGTTTCATACTTTTCTTCAACATCAAACTACGAAACATTGGGGGCTTCTGTTGATACCAAATTTAGTCTGCTGACATGGACCAATCGCATGAAGACACGTGTTAATTTACATGGTAAATACGAATACTCCAGACGAGCAAATCAAGACCACCGAGCAACTCAAGCTCTTCGAGCAACAAATGAGTTCCGAGCAACTCAAGTGTGACAAGCAGATCTTGGTCGTTCCCAAACAACTCAAGCTTTCCGAGGAACTCAAGCGTGCCGAGAAGCTTAGGCGGTCCGAGCAACTTAAGCGGTCCGAGTTACATAAGTGTACAGCGTATCCAAATCAAGAGAATCCAAGATATAATTGCCAATTAAATGCTCATTAATATAGTACTTATGTACATGTCTATTGGGTAATAGCGCGTTGTCATTTCATGTGTGCAACCTCAAGGCTATAAATACATTGTAACCTCCTCATTAGCAGGGGACTCGGAATTTCTTGGTAAACCCATTATCGAGAATTCTGCAAACAGTCAGCAATAACAAATACAGTGGATGTAGGCCATTCTTACAAGGGTGAACCACTTTAAAAATCTTTTGTCTTATATTTATATATTTATTTTTATCTGTGATTAAATAATTCGATCAAATCTAGTTTTTTACATCAACAATCACTATTTTATGTATTATTTCATGTAATGAAATAATGTGCTAAGAGGGTTGTCATTTTATGTGAAAAATATTGAATTATGTCACTTGTTAATATGCTGGGTTACAAATGTGTAAAATAAAGTGTAAACTTGTATGGAAATATTGTTTAATATTTGCTAAATTAGTTACAAAGTTTAATTTGACAAGAATTTTAATATATAGAAGATGGATATAAATGTTGCTTAACATTTAAGGGTTAGGTTAAACTTAACATAGCTTGAAAATAAAAATAGTATGGGTTCAAATGATAAATCACGACAATTTTACGTAAAGTTGGGGTAACATTACAAAGTAATGCATGATTTAGCGTAAGTTGAAAAATGAACCCTAAAGGTTATGAAAATTAAAGTTTTTACTTCAAATATATGATATGTTTGTACGAAACTTTTGGTTGCACATATTGTAAAGTTAGCTCAAAATGATAAACGAATCTTAAACTTGAACATGGGAGACCTACCTCATTTTGATAAAATCTACAAAGTGGGATAAACATTGGAAATAAGTAAACCTTAAGGACTAAATGAACAGAGGTAGTCAAAATGTGTGGCAAATGAGATAAATAAAGTAATTAGGAGGTAATTACCTTGGATTGAATGGTCTCTGGGATGAGTATATATCTTAAAGTAAAAAAGAAACTAAATTATATATTTGTTTAAATAATAATGATGATGGTAAGCCTAGTATTTTTATAAAGATGATGGTTGGACCGCAAGGAAAAATGACTTATTGAAAAGTGAAAGAGTTTCTCAAAGGGGTACCAGGAAAACGTAAGAAGGGCACGTATTCCTAGGGCATAACTCGTCTTAGATCTAATACACTGTCCAGGGAAGTAACAGTTGCGATATTTATGGAAGGCAACGAAAGTTTGTAAATATAAATGGGATACGGTTAACTCCAAGATATAAAATGGTATAAATTGAAAGACATGAAATTGGTAAAATCGGGGAAATATAAACGGTTAATAATTATACACAGATATGATATTCCAAGTTTAAAATGGTATACATTGAAAATTATGGATATTCATGTAACAAAGGAAATTGTTAAACCCATGGCACAAAATAAATAAAAGAATATAATGAGTGAATGTTTAAGGAAATAGAGGATAACTTCTGGGTAGATAAACATCCATAGAGGATATAAATTAAGGTTCAAAATGGCAACGTGGTATTAAAGATATGTGATAAAAGGAAATGAAGAATTGGAGAACTATAATTGGGCGTTTAAATGACCTATAGCAGTTGCAAGTACAGTTTGGCATGAAAGTTTGAATAATTCTTTTAATACACTTGGTACATGTGTTGAAATACTATTTTCAGAAAATGCCAGAGTCATGAAAATTTTAAGTGTGAAATTGGTGATTTTCAATCAAAAACTGGATGAACACAAAAAGGATACTAAGGGATGTGACTTTTACGAAATTAACCACGTGGGTTAATGAGTTAGAGAAATGTTTTCGTAATATAATGATAACATACAAAATATAGTGGTTAATGGATTTTAAATTAAGTTAAAGAAAATGTTTTTGAATAAAACAAGGTTAGTTCATATATTGTTTAGTTATTGCATGTACATTCAAGTTATTTTTTTAGATATTGCACCCGTTTTTGCTACCGTTCATTTTTATATTGCATTATTATTGGGAACTCCATTGGGCATTGGCTCACCCCATTCCTTTGTTACGGAAGGTTAAACGATATTTCATCTTTCATGAGATTTTTGTAGGTAATTGATGCTTACTTCTCACTCAAGTAGATGTGATTACTTGAACACTAGGGCGTTGCCTAATGGGTTTTGAACTTATTATCATTATGCTTATATGACTGGGAAATAGAATTGCATACTTATTATGTAAGTCTAATCAATTAAAATAAAATAAACATTAACTAGGTTGTTTCACATCACTCCACACCTAGCACAGTCGCACCGAACCCGGTGTAGAGAAATTTTTATTAAGGTTTAAGTGTTTGGGTATGGTTAGCTGTTTGTTAGGGGTGTGGTGTATGGATGTGTATGGCTCATCTAGTGAAAGGATGTTCGCATTCTCCTTGAATAATATAAATTTTCAATATATGTGCATATACATTGTGCCTTACAAAAAAATTTGATATTTGAATTATCTATATAATTTATCGAGTCAGATTAAAAAGACTTGTGTTCATGTTAACATTGGAAAAATATATTGTCACTAGGAGGAGAAAATAATAAGGTAGAAAAAGGGACAATGTCACTTTATGGGTTGTCTACGTACCTCTATAGGGATGAGATGGAAACTGTTTTAATGGATTTGAAATTTTTTCTTTGGTGAGAGGATCAGGTACCACGTAGTTTTTCAACATATGAGAAATAAGAATATTTATTAGAAAGGAATGTGAGAGAGGACAAAAGCAAAAAGGAAAAGAATATGAAAAATTAAGGATAAAATTTCTTGAGGCACTCAAGATTAAACTGGCCAAACCAGTTCTTCTCCATTGAGACCGGCTAGAATTGTAGAATGACATAACAAGAGTTTTTTTTAATGAGATAGAGTCCAGTCGAGTTTGGCTTGAATTCCTCCTAAGGTCCCATATTGATTCGAATTTTTTTTCAGGGCAAGGTCGCCCACTCCTTTACCTCGATCTTTTACTATCATATAAAAGGAGTGTGGATACAACAATGTTAAGTTTGTATGGATGTGTATGGCTCACCCTCTAGGGTCTACCAAGAAATATCATTTCATCCAACAAATCAAAATTTGTAAAGATTCTGTATCCAATCGAGTTTACCAACATGTCTTTCAAGGATGATGTGTAAAGAATCAACTACAAGTTCAACAAGTAATATTTCCTTCGTACTGTATATTAAGGAGAATTTTGTATACCCATTGGGGGTGAAAATTGACATGCAACAGACCTAGAGTGTGTACGTTATCTTCTCGATACAATCCTTATATAGGTTGATCATAATTTTAATAACAAAGTTGAGACTCTTGTTCATAACTTTGACAACCCTATTTCTTTATGGTTGGTAAGGAGCTGAGTTATATTGCTAGATGCCATTTTCCTCAATAACCTCAGTAACCTTGGCCTCAAAGTGAAGACCGTTACCTGATATGATCTTAAAGGGAACTTTGTAGTGAAAAATAAGGTTATTGCAGTTGGATTTGGCTACCTTATTTTCATTAAGGAAATCGTATGATTCGGATTTGACCCACTTGGTGAAGTATTCAATGGTGATAAGAATAAAATCATGTCCATTAGATGATTTATGAGTTACTTTCCCAATAATATTGATTTTACCATTTAAATAGGCCGCGAGGAGGTCATATTATATAGATCTCGGGGAGGCAACTATAGAGATTAACAAATTTCTTGCATTTAAAAAATCGCTTAACGTATATCGTACAATCATGTAACATGGCGGTTCAGTAATTCCATTATCGTATGATATTCTTCGCAATAATGTAACAGGTCATGTATAAACCATACACTCTGATATGAATTTGATGCATTAATGCTTCAACCTCAGTCTATGTTAAGCATTATAAATGCGAACCATCAAAGTTTCCTTCAAAAGAGATTTTCTTAGATGGTGAAATATGATGAAAGTCTTTGAAGAGTGAAATGATATTTCTTGGTAGACCCTATAGGGTGAGTGTTGTTCTTGAGCAAATGCCATAATTATGCTTTATTTGAGTCTTCTTCGGCAACCAACTTCATGTGGTAACTATGGAATGGTTTTATCTCTATGTTTACTAGTACGTGGGTAATGTAATAACCATTACTTTTGAGTAATTGATTTTATACAATTTTGCCATGTGAGATAATTATATAAAATAATGGAAGTTAGAGTAAATATTATTTTAAGAGATTTGAGAGAAAATATTTACTGAGCTTTGCATATTTACCGTTGAGAGAAGGTAAATAGCATCATGTTATGTTTTATTGAGTCGTTGTGCTTTAAGTGACGGTTATGGCATATATTTCAATTGGATCATTATTAATGAATTAATATGACATAGGAACATGAAATATTGTACGATGTTCCAGATGCCAATTTTGAGGGTGCGGTTAGTCTTGAAATAGTCGAGACAGTCAAAATAAGTGCCACACTATGTTTTTGAGTTCCGAGCACTTTTGACAGGTTATGACTAAATTATGTAGTTAAGAGTCATTTTAATGGTGTATTAACATTTAATGATGGAAACAAATGTTAATTGAATGGTTAATTCTCCCAAACCCTCTTATTTGCCTAATTACATGTTTTACACTTAGAGAAAGTTAGAGAGAATAGAGAGCTTGGGAGAAAATGGAGAGAAATGAGAGAGTTGAAGATTTAGAGTTGGAAATCATTGCTATGGGAAGAGAATATGAGACTACAAACTTAAGGCAAGTTTCTAACTTGCTAGTGTATGATTTAATGTAGGTAAATTGCATATATAGTTTTGTTTTTGGAGTTTTAACCAATAATGGGTTTTTGATGATTTCAATGTTTAAACCCTTAATCTTGGATTTAAATTTGATTTGAGTGGGAAATATTAGTTAGTTATTGTGTAGAAATGATTTGGGTAAAATATAAGTTGAGTTGGTTGAGATTTGAAGAGAGAAATTTTAGTTTTGGCAATTTAGGGTTCTAAATCTCGTAGCCCAAACTGGGAAATCTGACAAGGGCAAATCGATTCACTAATAAGGAGGGCTACAGGTCTGAGGAGCCTAATCGATTCAGGCTGAGGAGGGAGGGTGGTTCTCTCAGCCGAATCGATTCATTTTTGGTCTAATCGATTCGCTATCAGGGGCGAATCGATTCGGGCCTAGGCGAATTGATTCGGAAACCCTGTTGTTTTAATAGGATTTTCCAACTTGGTTTTTATTCCTTTTCTTTTAGATTTAAGTCTTGGGAACCTTCTCTTGGGAAGTAATAAAGAGTATTAGAGGTCCATTAGGGAGATTAATACCTTAGAATAGTATGGGGGTAAAATGTGCTTGATTTGGAGGCTATTCAATAGATGTTAGCGTTGTTTCATTTAGTGAGATAGCTTCGGACTAAAGGAGAATTAAGTGATATGGTTTAGGATTTTGGTAGACTAGTATTGAGGAAAATTACCATTGATGGCTTATGGTATTACTTTGAACTCTTGGAGACTAGTGTGAGGATAATTGTACCTTGTGGCCTAGATCATTAGTAAAATATGACTTCGTGAATAAGAAATGCATATTTTAAATTGGCACTTAATTGTTAAGTAAATGATTTTGAGAATGTAAAAAGTGAATGTTTTTAAATGAGAAAAACTTGTAAATGATAATTTGCATATACACACCGCTCTAAATTGCTATCATAGGGGAAGTTACGCGCATGAGGTGAAGTCCCCTGGCTAGTGAATGCAGGTTGAATATAGTCTTCGACCATAGGACCAGTTATTATATATTGTGTGATTATTGTTCGAAGTGAGGCAATTCCGGGTGTGGTTATGACTCACTGTCGAAGGTATATGGCCGCTTCTCGATGTCACGCGATGTAGGATGCCCAGGTTGTCTTGGTGATAGGCCTTGGAAGATGATAGCCATTTAGGGGCGCATCCAGTGGGGGTACCCGGAAGGATGGTCTTAGAATCGTTATATGATGTGATTATAACTATTTTCAATAAAAGTGGAACTTTTAATGATGGTAAAGCATTTTGTGTGATAAACTTCTTTAAATATATTTCTAGAGAGAAAAGGGAACTGTGAAGTTAAATGGTGCAAAACTGAACTAGTGAAGCATTTTGTGAAATAAATCGCTTAAAATATGTTTCCTAAAGAGAAAAAGGAATTGTGCATTTAAGTTGTGTAAAACTGAAATGAAATCTCATTAAGTGAAACTTAGATATTTCTCTCATGCGTATATTAACATTGAATTGTGTCATTGATATTTCTCTAGGTTGTGATTTTAGATCGAGAGGTGAGAATTCTTATCATTATTTATGAGAGCGAGATAAGTTTATTATGATGATATAATATTCATAACTGTCATGCATTTTATTCACATGGTGATCATATCAAACCGGGCCCTGACCCGTTCATATCTCTTTGTTTTGCATGGACGCCCGTGTTGACCTCTCCATCTCAGTTATCCCGGAGCTATAACATATTGCGAATGTTGTAAGCTATTCGTTATAGATGCTTATATCTTTTGTACTATAGTTATGATCAGTCCACAAATTCGGGTGTGTTACCCCAATTTTGTACTTGTTTAATATAATGTGATATTTAATTGTAATACTCGGTGTAACCTGCTAATATTGGTCTGTTAACCGACAACTTCTTCGGTTACTATGTTGTGTATGATCATTATATTGTTGTTGGTTTTTTTTATATCCACCTTCCTTTCAAATTGGATTGTCTTAATAATTTTCTTTTAACATGTAAATTAAATTTTGACACTCTGTTTTCTAAAATAATTGGTGGTTATCTCGTACTATTATTTTAACTACAGTGATGCTAAGAATGGTTCACCTATGATTCCTGTAATTATTGGAGTATAGGGCTGGCCACCTCTTATTTTAACAGGCGGGTTGTCACAGATGGTATCAGAGCATCAGGTTATAGGGTCTTTAGGAATCTGTGCGGATGTACTACGCCTTCAGCATTGCTTTTTTAATTAATGTAGAGCCTTAGGATTAAGATGGTTGACTTCTCTTGTGAGATTTTTTTCTCCTGCCGTAATGTAAGATGTTAGTAAATCTTTTGTGCAATCGTTCAAGATTCG
Source organism: Sambucus nigra (assembly GCA_949130495.1). Classification (NCBI taxonomy): domain Eukaryota; kingdom Viridiplantae; phylum Streptophyta; class Magnoliopsida; order Dipsacales; family Adoxaceae; genus Sambucus; species Sambucus nigra. The sequence goes on along the minus strand of OX422214.1, from coordinate 210,694,599 downwards.
TGTGTTGATGGAGAAAGGCGACTAGGGAAGGCCGTTATGAGGGCACCAGGAGACGAGGCTTAGTTACAATTGTAAATCAGAGTCGAGGATGAGAATATCATTGGAGGTTATCCCTCTGTGGCATTCTCTTAGATTGCTACAACGGCTACAAGGATACAATAGCTAAAATTTTCCAAGTACCGCTACAAGAAGAGAGTAGTACTAAACTTGGATTATTTAGTGAAGTTAAATTGGGAAGATTTTTGAATGCCCTTGATAAGGACCATATGTTGAAGTTAAGTCATGCGGAGGCAGTGTAGCTTTATTCAGTGGAAGTATTGGGATCAGAAGCTTTGGTTTAGAGAGGGGTATATGAATACCCAAATGTGAAAATTTGAGGAAATTTTTTCCACCGATTAGAGCAATGTTGGAAGGGTAAGAATGGTAGTCCCCATATTTAAAGGAGCAGGATGTTTTGCTCTTAGAGAATATTTATGGAGGGTTTTAACAGAGAGTTCCTTTGATATATTAGAACTTAAGAGAAGGAAACTTTTCAAGTATTCCCAAGAGGATCGGTCAGAGGCCGATAGTAAAGGAAGAGATATATGGTTAAGGAAACCTTGCACCGAAGTAAGGTAGGTACATGGAAGAAAGAGTCCTTTAATGTAATGATGGGCTCTCTAGTAAATGATGTTAACACTTATTGAGAAGTCGTGTTAGTGAAACCTCATTGGCGGACTTCCACCCAAGGAAATTTGTGGAAATAAGGCAGTTGAGACCGATAGTATATTTTCCTTTGCTAAAGGAGTTAAGGGAACTACGAGGGTGATTGTCAGGATCAAGGCTATTAAGCCTGAGACACTAAAAACTTTGACATGGTCTAGGTGGACAGAGATGGGTAATGATTGTAATGAGGAACGTAGAACCATATGCTTTGATGTTGTCTGGTAGGAGCTCAAGGATAAGAATAGGGTGCCTAGATAAGGCAGTGATTGGAGTAGTTTTTGGTACAGATAGAGCAAGGGTATTGTCTCTGGGAACTCTTTGGAGAAGCCAAGGTAATTGGTAAGAGTGTTGTTGTGAGTTTCACCTCGGACAAGGGTAGTGTGTTTCGTAGGGCAAGATTGAGCCTCGATATTTTATTAACCCTAGACTCGGGTGTGTAATTCAAGCATTGTGGTAGTATTGATATTAATTAGGAGGTTATATCTATATGTTTTCCTTGGTAATGAGGTTCTGTTTTCTGTCATTCATTGTGAATGGATGATAATATTTTAAAATTTTGTTTGGATTGTGCTAATCCTTCTGTTTGTGTTATACGAGTATAAAATATTTTGATTTGAGATATAACAGGCTTATGATTGTGAGATTATCATATCCGCGGTTCCAGGGTGGAATTAGTTATTCTATAATATCTCTCTTCGATAAGGGTTGAGACTTTATAGTGATGATTCAAGGTATGTATGAATTGTTATTTTACTTGTTTTATACTACCATATCTCCACGACCAACAAAGTTAAGTAGTAATGTATCGGAGGGGTTCCTTGTCTAGATTTTGCTTGTGAGATACTCCATGAATGAACCTTAATGACGTTGGGAGTGGAGAGATGTTACTTTATGTTAGAATGTTGGTTTTGGTGGAATTAGCCGAGAGTCACGTGATTGATTAAAGGGCTATTAAAAAGTAGATGTGGGGTATAGAAGCACTGGAAATAGTTATCTCACCTGATAGATATGGGCGAGACAAAGATAAGAAAGTCAGATTAAGGCTTATAGTCAGGCCGTGATTAGAAGGAAAAATCAAAAGGATATATATATTTAGGAAAAAGATTCGCAACACTTTGCAGAAATTAGGAAACTGATTAGTTAGATTTTTCATTTCACCAAAATGGCAGGACATAGGGGTAGAAGCACATTAGTGGGGTTACGAATTAAGATTTTTAGCGGTCCCGATTGGGTGCCTTAGGCCATTATATCTTGACATCCGGTGGTGCGAGGTAATAGTGTAATAGGAAGGTTCCTTGTCTAAATTTCGCTTTACGAGACGTCCCACGCATGAAACCGAGAGAATGTCAGAAATTGAGAAAGGTCTTGGGCACTAGGGACATAGTTAGTATAGTACTTATTTCACGTGGGTAGTAAAACGCATTAACCTTAAGATTATTAGGATGTAAGGCCAATGAGACATGTGGTGTTATTTCAGAAATATTGTAGTGGGTTAACCACGAGAAGATTGGTGGGTTGATTTTAAGAAGGATTGGGTTTCCAGGAATAAGGAATATGAAATCTTGAGTAACTTGGGCCGCTAGCCCGAGAAGAATGTGAGGCCCATCTCTAGAGAAACTGTTACGTCTATGACTTAGCTTTTGATTAGATGAAGGACAAGTTAACCCCTACTTATATATTAGTGTTACCAAGTTCGGGAGTGGACTATTTGGTTATTATAGACGCGTCTCAGCAAGAGTGGGGCGGTGGCTATTTAGTTACTAGAGGAACATGGGACCATTGCGTATGTATCTTGCGGCTTGAACCCCGCGAGGAGAACTATCCCATGCAAGACTAAAAGCATGCCACAATATTGTTCACCTTAAAGATGTGGAGGCATTATCTCTGGGGAGGGAACTTAAGTCTTATCATGGACCACAAGTCGATACAAGGTTTGTTCTTATAGAAAGATTAAATTGTGTGGCAAAATCGATGGTTCGATTCGTAAAAGATTCTCAATTTGATATTCATTATCACCCAGGAAAAGCAATGGTGATAGCGGATTCTGAGTAGAAAATCCATGGGGGAACTAGCGATGGCAGGGAAAGCCTAGTGGAAGGAGCTTAACTAGAAATATGATGTTACTATAGCGCTTATATCAGTGATTGATCGTTACGCCTGCTATTAAGATGAGAGTCGTGGAAGAGAAGGGAAGGGACATTTTTGAGTTTGTCTCCCTATGCACCGCTTGTTAATTGGTAAATATAGACTACCGACAACCGATTGGATTGATGCAACCATTAAAAATACCGGTGCGAGAATGGGAGAGTGTATCCATGGATTTTTATCATTGGATTACCGATGATGTAAAGTGGTCATGGGTACGGATGGAGGATAATATGGAGTTTATTAAACCTTATGGGGTACCTATCAATATAGTGTCGGACTGAGATAAGATTTCGTATCCCATTTCTAAAGAAGTTTTTAGGAAACAATAGGGACCGGTTAAGGTTGAGTACCTTCTACCACCGGAAAATAATTGGTCAAAATGGGGAGAAATAATGTATGTAGGAGGACATACTTTCGATGTCCATACTTGATTTTTGGCATATGGGAATAAAAAATTCTTCTGGTAAAATCTGTAATAGGTAATGGGCATGGCACCGTAGGTGGCATTGTGTAGCAAGCCGCGTAGATCATCTGCTAGTTGGTTGCAAGTTGAAACAATAAGCTTTTTGCACCTAGAATGATCCAAGACATCTTTTCAAAGGCTGAGTTCACTCGGAACCGCATTATGAATTTCACAAGATTGTTAGAAGGGTTATGCTAACGTGAATAGAAGTCTTGTAAAATTTGAGGTAGAGAATCAAATTTCATGCGGGCATTTTTTTATGAAGGGTATAGCGTGATTCAGAATAAAGGGCAAACTTATGTCGCCTTGGGTAGATTTTTTCCCGTTGTTATAAAGGTAGGCCCGATAGTTCATGTGAGCAACAAACGGTTATTAATTTTAGATCATGAAGAGTATAGAAGAATTTACTTGGGAACGAGAGAATGATATTTGAGAAATGTATCCCTAGTCTTTTTATGAGTAATGCTTGAATTTTGAGGGCAAAATTCCCTTATAAGGGGGAGTATGTAATAACCCTTACTTTTGAGTAATTGATTTTATACAATTTTTCCATGTGAGATAATTATATAAAATAATGGAAGTTAGAGTAAATATTATTTTAAGAGATTTGAGAGATAATATTTACTGAGCTTTGCATATTTACCGTTGAGAGAAGGTAAATAGCATCATGTTATGTTTTATTGTGTCGTTGTACTTTAAGTGACGGTTATGGCAAATATTTCAATTGGATCATTATTAATGAATTAATATGAAATAGGAACATGAAATATTTTACGATGTTCCGGATGCAAATTTTGAGGGTGCGGTTAGTCCTGAAATAGTCGAGACAGTCAAAATAAGTGTCATACTGTGTATTTGAGTCCTGGGCACTTTTGACAGGTTATGACTCAATTATGTAGTTAAGAGTCATTTTAATCGTGTATTAATATTTAATGATGGAAACAAATTTTAATTGAATGGTTAAGTCTCCCAAACCCTCTTATTTCCCCAATTACATGTTTTACACTTAGAGAGAGTTAGAGAGAAGAGAGAGCTTGGGAGAAAATGGCGAGAAATGAGAGAGTTGAAGATTTGGAGCTAGAAATCATTGCTACGGGAAGAGAATCCTAGACTACAAACTTGAGGCAAGTTTCTAACTTTCTAGTGTATGATTTAATGTGGGTAAATTTCATATATAGTTATGTTTTTGGAGTTTTAAACAATAATGGATTTTTGATGATTTCAATGTTTAAACCCTTAATCTTGGATTTAAATTTGATTTGGGTGGGAAATATTAGTTAGTTATTGTGTATAAATGATTTGGGTAAAATATAAGTTGAGTTGGTTGAGATTTGAAGAGAGAAATTTGGGTTTTGGGAATTTAGGGTTCTAAATACCGTTGCCCAAACTGGGCAATCTGACCAAGGCGAATCGATTCGCTAATAAGGAGGTCTACAAGTCTGAGGAGCCGAATCGATTCGGGTTAAGGCCGAATCGATTCGCGCCGAGGCAGGAGGATGGTTCTCTTAGTCGAATCGATTCATTTTTGGGCCTATCAGGGGTGAATCAATTCAGGCCTAGGCGAATCGATTCGGAAACCCTGCTGTTTTAATAGGATTTTCCAACTTGGTTTTTAGTCCTTTTCTTTTAGGTTTAAGTCTCAGGAACCATCTCTTGGGAAGTAATAAAGAGTATTAGAGGTACATTAGGGATATTAGTACCTTAGATTAGTATGGGGGTAAAGTGATCTTGATTTGGAGGCTATTCAATAGACGTTAGCGTTGTTTCATTTAGTGAGATAGCTTCGGACTAAGTGAGAATTCAGTGATATGGTTTAGGATTTTGGGAGACTAGTATTGAGGAAAATGACCATTGATGGCTTATGGTATTACTTTGAACTCTTGGAGACTAGTGTGAGGATAATTTTACCTTGTGGCCTAGATCATTAATAAAATATGACTTCGTGAATAAGAAATGCATATTTTAAATTGGCACTTAATTGTTAAGTAAATGATTTTGAGAATGTAAAAAGTGAATGTTTTAAAATGAGAAAAACTTGTAAAAGATAATTTGCATATACACACCTCTCTAAATTGCTATCATAGTGGAAGTTATGCGCATGAGGTGAAGTCCCCTGGCTAGTGAATGCAGGGTGAATATAGTCCTCGACCATAGGACCGGTTATTATATATTGTGTGATTATTGTTCCAAGTGAGGTAATTCCGGGTGTAACTCACTACCGAAGGTATATGGTCGCTTCCCGATGCCACGTGATGTAAGATGCCCAGGTTGTCTTAGTGATAGGCCCTGGAAGATGATAGCCATTTAGGGGCGCATCCAGTGGGGGTACCCGGAAGGATTGTCTTAGAATCGTTATATGATGTGATTATAACTATTCTTAATAAAAGTGGAACTCGTAATGATGGTAAAGCATTTTGTGTTATAAACTACTTTAAATATGTTCCTAGAGCGAAAAGGGAACTGTGAAGTTAAATGATGGAAAACTGAACTAGTGAAGCATTTTGTGAAATAAATCGCTTAAAATATGTTTCCTAAAGAGAAAAAGGAATTGTGCATTTAAGTTGTGTAAAACTGAAATGAAATCTCATTAAGTGAAACTTAGATATTTCTCTCATGCGTATATTAACATTGAATTGTGTCATTGATATTGCGCTTGGTTGTGATTTTAGATCGAGAGGTGAGAATTCTTATCATTATTTGTGAGAGCGAGATAAGTTTATGATGATGATATAATATTCATAACTGTCATGCATTTTATTCACATGGTGATCATATCAAACTGGGCCCTGACCAGTTCATATCTGTTTTTTTTGCATGAATTCTATTTTTGCCCAGGTGCTCCACCGCAAGGACGCCCGTATTGACCTCTCCATTTCAGTTGTCCCAGAGCTATAACATATTGTGGATGTTGTAGGATATTCGTTATAGACGCTTATATCTTTTGCACTCTAGTTATGATCAGTCTACACATTCGGGTGTGTTACCCCAATTTTGTACTTGTTTAATATAATGCGATATTTAATTGTAATACCCGGTTTAACCTGCTTGTATTGGTCTGTTAAGCGACAACTTATTCGGTTACTATGTTGTGTATGATCGTTATATTATTGTTGGTTTGTTTTTGATATCCACCTTCCTTTCATATTGGATTGTCTAAATAATTTTCTTTTAACTTGTAAATTAAATTTTGACACTCCGTTTTCTAAAATAATTGATGGTTATCTCGTATTATTATTTTAACGATAATGATGCTAAGAATGGTCCATCTATGATTCCCGTAATTATTGGAGTATCGGGCTGGCCACCTATTATTTTAATAGGCGGGTTGTCACAGCTGACAACTAGCCCTTTAGGTATATCGACCATGGAGGGTAAGGTAGAGATCGTGTCAACGAATTTATTTCTCGATCCATTCAATAAGTATAAGGATATGTATATGCACTGGGATGCCACTTCCTCGACGTGAGTGTGAAATGAAATAAGTTTTTCATCTTTAACCTTGTATTGTATGAGAACTAACCAACTATGAGGGATGAATCCTAGTACAAACCATTGTATTGAGTTCCTTTTACAAGCGCAACATGAAGACTGATTATACAAGGTTCGTACTCCTTCATATTATTAGTGTAGGGGAGTCCAACTTAATTTCAATGGGACTATGTGAGTTGTCCCGAGCGACCAACAATATCCCAATATTTTAGCCTTTATTTTTATTTGTGCCATCAAAGAATAAATGCAAACGGCGTTCTTTAAATCATACCTTTAAAATTCTATTGTTAAGGAAATCTACAAACTAAATGTTTGTTTCATCGATCGGGAGATTGACTAAATAATGAAGATAAAATTTCCCTTGATTGATTTTTTCATAACGTACATGATGTAAAATTATGATAGAAATAGTAGCCCTTTAGCGACATGGATATATAAAAAGGGGTTCATATCCATACGACAAATAATATTGATAGGTAACGTGAGCATGTAATGCCGATGCTTCTAGGTAACCCAAACTAAAGTGACACACGCTTTCTTAAGGGGTGTGTAATTGACTTCGTACCTAATAAACTTTCTGTTAACATAATATATGGCTTGATATTTGCATTGATCTTAGATATACTAGGCAAGTAGATCTCTAACAATAATATCGATAATTGTGAGATTGATTAGGAATGGTAGACTTTACCATAGTAATGTAAGCACTAGTGCTTGATCATGGTAATGTTTGATATTTTTGAAAGCGTCTTGACAATACTTGTTACCTTAGTGGAACCCTTACAAAGATATTAAAAATATGATGACATGTGTAAGTAAGTTGGATGATGAATCGACTGATAACCTGTAACTTACCGATGAAATTATGGATTTTGTTTCCCATTTAAGGGGAGGCTTATTAAGAATATCAAGGAATTTAGCTAAATCCACTTTAATACCCTTTTTGTTTACCATGACATTGAGAAGATTGCCTTTGGTGATGCCAAATATGCATTGGTTTGGGTTAAGGCGCATGTGATACTGACATTGGCGCTAAAAGAGATCTTACAAAACGAAAATGAATTCGTCATCATCCTTGGACTTAATGATCGTGTCATACACATGGACCTAACCTCTATATGCATTAAATCATGTAGAATAGTTGTATAACACCTCTAGTTTCTTGAGACCAAATGGCATTATTGTGTAGCAAAATGTTCCTTATGAGGTGATACACGATCTCTTACCTTGATGGTTAGTATGCATCTTAATATGGGTATAACGGGTGGATCCGTCGACAAAGGACCTGAGAGCGTGGCTAGTTGTGTTTTTGAAAATTATGTTAATGTTGGGAAATGATTGATCATACTTTTTAGGAGGTTTTTTTAGATGTCAATAATTGATGTACATGCGAAATTACGTCCTAAATTAGGCGTAGGGACAATTTTGGTAAGGCATAAATAATATTCAAACTCATGGATATATCCCACATTCAACCACTTGACAACTCAACTTTTATCTTGAGAGACCATTCATGACTAAATTTTCTTAGTTTCTTCTTTACTGCCTTGTATTGTATATATTCTTAGATCTCATCTTGTATTATCTTGAGATCAATTTCTATCAAATCGCTGTAGAAAAATAAAATACAATGATGAATTCTTGGAGCAACTCCTCAAATTAGGATGATTCCTGGTCATAATAGGTGGACCCTATCTTGATCTCACAAGGATTACTAAAATAATACAGATCAATGTCCATAGTTTTATCATTATTAATTTGAATGTGGTAATGCTGTTTGATATTTTTTATTGAGGTCGATTAAGAATAATTCATTCATTAAGTCATCTTCAATAGTTGCTTGATCAGTCAAGTCAATACAATTAATATAAGAAATAACGAAATAGTCAAAATCAATATTCATTTAATCATTAACGTTTTCAAGGAATGAACATTGATAATCTGATAAAAAGAGACTTAGTCTATAACACTCACTTTGCTAGTTGCAAGGGTTGAGTTTGTGGTGACATTTCACCAATTGTGCAACGGATTGTCAATATAATGTATCATATCATCTAAATTTCCTTTGATGAGATTCGATTTGATCAAGAAACATCCATTCTCAGTTTAGTTGTTCTTTTAGGCATGGAATCACTTTATCTAAGGATAAGTGCCCTAAAACAATTGATCAAATAGAGAGGATGAGGAATATAACTTATGCTTCGGCGGTGGGGAACCTCATGTATGCAATGTTGTGCATTAGACCAAATATATGATTTTCCATTGGCATGGTCAATCTATTTTAATTTTGACGAGGGACACTATAATGAAATAAATCAAATTCTCAAGTACCTAAAAATAACTAGAGAGTATGTATTGGTTTATTCATCAGATAGTTTTGTACAATTCAGGTACAAAGACTCAAGTTTTAGTCAAATGAGGATTCTAGCCTTTATACCTCAAGATATGTGTAAACTATACATGTCAGAGATATTTATTAGAGGAGTGTGAATAAATGATATATTAATGACCTCACTATGGAGGCCAAAGTTATTTCCAGTTCTGAGGAAACTAAAGAGGTTATATAGATCAGGAGATAACTGAGTGACTGGGGTGAGATTCCTTTAGTGCAATCGGCCATTACATTATATTCTGTTAATACTCGAATGATTGAAAGTTTAGCAAAACCCATAAACCATAAAGAGCTAAGCAGAATGAGACGGATATAATAAGAATGGTGATAAGTTTATGACCATTAAATTGGATAACAACTGGTTAGTCCTTCTACAACTAAGACTATTGAATGTCATGAAGACACGTCAGGTGTTAGATGCATATGCAGATGGATTTAAGACTAATAGAGATATTTTTGGGGTTTTAAAACCATGATTTATGACATATATTATCTATTAGTAAAGGATTATCAAATCTCATTTGAGATAAGAATCATGTTTAGGGGAAAGCCTAATATTTACTTTAAATATATTATATATGTCGATTAATTGTAATAAGCAGGAATTATGGTGAGTTGGGTTTGGCACTATTAAAGAAGATCATAATTCCAATTCTAACATTATTTTACAATTTACAAATACTGTATGTAAACTGATTTTCTGGTTCTGCATCTTATGAAATTATGAGTGAAACACGCCTTAAATAGAAAAGTTAAGTCAGTGCATAATTTGAACGAGATCATTAGGTCGCTCGAACAAAATGACCATGTCGCTCGAATAACATGTTCATCTTACTTGAACAACCTTGCAATGTCGCTCGAACGACTGTAAGTGTCATTCCATCCTTCTAAACACAAGGGAAGGTTCAATACGACTCTTAACAATCCTTATCTCAGAATAAAAAAAGTTAAAACTCTTGATTTGTTTTTAAAATAGAAATAACATCCTAAAAATATTTTCTGAGTCCCATAAACTTTACGCATTCATACCTGAAAGATCAGAATGCAATGAAGACCTGAAACGTGCACCAAAATAATCTCGGCATGATAAGTCTTTGAAGCTTGACCGCAATGTATTTAATAAACTTTATGTCATAGACTGCGTGGGATCGTGACAATAAAAAATCTATTTATGACTCGAAAATAATGTTTTGTTTTGGAAATAAGTCAAATACATATAATGGACTCAATTGAAAATTTTGTCCTTAAAATCTCCCCCTTTAACTATTCCAGGACAAAACCCAAACAGTGAAATGCCTAAGCCGGGCCGTCAAGACGTATGATGCCTAAATCCCATCCCATAAAACCCAAAATAAAAAATTACTAGACAAGGGTAGTAAATGATGGAACGACAAACATGAGCTGCCTGAATGTGATGTAGTCTTAAAATATTGACTTGCTGAAGAATATCTACATACATGAAATAGACAAATACCCAATGAAGCATGGAGGAACAAATGATATAAAAATGCCAAAATGTAAAAACAAATCATTTGTTAAACATGTGAGCAAAACAATTTTGATACAAAATTGAAACCAACTTTGAAATCAGGATATCAATTTGTGCAAACTAATTAATACCAATATATAAGCATGAAAGTACGTGATATCAATTTGTAATGAAACAATAAACTATGTGCTCAATGCCCCCTACATCACATGCATCTCTCCCTCTTTTTTGTCTCGAATAGAAATTAAGTGAAAAAGATAAACAAACCCCAAATATACAGCATTTGATAAACAAAAAATGTTAGCTAAAAATAATCAATCGATACTAAATCGTGGATAGAAAACAGTCACATAAAATGAATCATCAGTCAAACGACCTTCTCGCGACCCTTACCTGACACTTTTCATTCTGCCGCGCGAACCTTGTGAGATCCAAACTTCAAGATACATGGGCTTATCGCCCAAACGAGGTCCATATGTCATTCAAATGACATAAAAAATGCTCAATTCCAGTTCTAAAACACATGAAGTTTCGCCCAATGAAAAAAATTCCTGAAAACGTTAACTGGAAATACCAAACAATAAAAAAACAAACTCAGAATAGAAAAAAAAAATAAAACAAGTAAAACAATGTGAGTTTCATGCCAACATAGTATCAATGTGCTCAACCATGGATATGGAGTGAATGGGCGTGAACTACAACAAATAAATCACAACCCCAACTCGTTGAGACGATCAAGAAGCTCTAATTGATAGCTAAATGTCATCAACCTTAGTTTTAGCCATATGTGATAATTAATATAATAAGCTAAATGAACTAAACAATCAACATACAAAAGTCCGGAATATTGACGATTCTACAAACAATAGCGTCATGATACGATTTTTCAACATAAGGATTCATGGTGCAAACCCGTTTAAAATTTTCCATCCAAACTCCCTAAAATATATATATATATATATATTCTTTTTCAAGCTCTTTTGAGGTCTCTATTTTTCTCAACTTAAATAAATCCTATTGCCCCTATTTCGGCATATGATTATTTTGATTGCCTTAATTTTTGTTGGTCTCTTTTAAACGGTGGTTTTCATGGCGTGATTATTATTTACTCGCAGCCCTTTCCCGTAAGCACTCATAATTTTTTCAATATATGCATATCAATCCTCACGATAAACGGTTCTTATATGCACAACTCCTCCTAAGTCTACTTATGCATAGATGACAAAACTGAGATAAGAACATCTCACCAAACTCAAATATGCATGAAGTGTCAAATATTCACATAAACTCGTGTATGTGTGCAAAATTGGCATATATACAAAGTCGAATTCAAATGCATATCAAATTCGAAACAACCCCATTAAGACGATGGTTAAGATCATTGAACGCATCAACAATTATGACCAAATGTCCTAGCCACATGGATAATGAAATGATGGGGGTCCAAGCACACTAATATTCCATATTAAACATGAAACACTCACGACACAAAAATAAACCGAAAATCTTTTTGTGTTTTTCTAAAAAATATTTTTGACCCAACCAAGAATCATGAAGTTTAATTCCTAAAGCCTCTAAATCTTATTTCTTAACCCAACTATGTGTGAAATGACGCATGGTTTTTTTTTGACATCGAAGTGACTTTATTCCTTAACTTCCTAGGAGCATTCCTGAGATCATAGAAAAAATGTCTAAGGTGACCTTTCTTACCGCAATGAGTGAAAGAATAAACATGGTGGGAATGATTACCAAAGTGTCGACCTTTCCTAACATTCTTAGTAGGCTCTCTCACACAATTGGTCTTGTCATTGGGAATGGGAACAACTCTATCATCATAGCTGTAGACACCCCATTCTAATACCCCCTAACCTCTCCTTAGGTCCATAGCACCTCCCTTCATCATTGCAAACCCAAGTCATACCCCGGGTACTGACCTAAAGGCCATCGGGCACTCCTAAGCTCCATTTGACCAAAAGTCAAATTTTTCAGCTTGAACGAGACTGAATGAATCTTCAAAGGGAACTGGATCCCCTTTCCAATGGTCCATCCCGTGTGCAATTTTGACTTACAGTGCGGACGAACGACCCATTTTCCCCCAAAACTCGATTAGGAAGTCACCAGACGCTCCCAAGCTACGTGTGACCAAAGTCAACTCTTCATCTCGACCGAGACTAAATGAATATTCTAAGGTCACTGAATCCCCTTTCCAACAGTCCATCCCGTGCATAATTCTGGCTTACTGTACGGACGAACGATCCGTTTTACTCCGAAAGATCACCGAATGCTTCCAGGCCCGATTGATGAAAGTCAACTCCCCGAATCGGGTCAAACTCTTTGGAATGTTGAAGTAAATATCCTAAAATTTCTAACGGTCCACCCCGTGCACGATTCTGACTTACCATGCGAATGAACGATCCGTTTACCATCTGACGATCCCCCGTTCAAAGGACCGATGAATGCTTCTGAGCCACATTTGACCCAAAGTCAACTCCCGAACCCGAGAGCAGTCCAAAGGACTTTTGAAGGTATCTAAAGTACCTTTCCAATGGTTCTCCCCTTGCACGATTCGAATCAACGGTTCATGCTCTACGACCGATTTTTCAAAGGAACCTGAAAGACACTGCCGAATGGTAGGTTCCAAACCCTGCCCATTGGCAGTGTACCTAAACACACCTGCCAATTTGCAGGACCAGGGATATGCCGATCGAAAATTCCCTGGGCCTATAAAAATGAGGGCCTAACCCCATTCCAAACAAGGAAGAAAATCAGAGATCTATTAGTCTCAGCAAGCTCATAAAACCCCTCTCGAAGTCAACGTGATTTCCACATCCAGATCCCTTTCCAACCTTCACCTTCCATCACCTTTTTCATTAAACTTGGTGAATTAAGTACCCTCCATCATTGTTGATACCAAATTTAGTCCGCTGACGTGGATCAATTAAGTGGAGACACGTGTCAATCTACATGGCACTTACAAACATTTCTGAGCAACACATTGACTTCGAGGAACTCGACCTCCCTGACTAACTATGACACTCTGAGCAATAAGTGCTCTGCGAGGAACTTCACTGTACCGAGCAACTCATGAAGACCGAGCTACTTAGGCGGTCTGAACAGCTCAGGCGGTCCGAGATGCATCTCGTACAGAGCATTAATGACCGAGCTGCATCTCGGACAGAGCATTAATGTCAGGATAATCACAAGAGATACTGCGCATTAAATGCTCTTTATTATCACACAGACACATACGCCTATTGGACAGCTGTGTGTTATTCTTTCATTTGTACAGCCTCAAGGCTATAAATACATTGTAACCTCCTCACTAGCAGGGGACTCGAAATTTCTTGGTAAAACTACAATCGAGAATTCTGGGCAAACAATCATCAATAAAAAAACAGCGGATGTAGGCCATTCTCACAAGGCTGAACCATTTTAAAAATCACTGTCTAAATATTTCTTTATTATTATTATTATTATTATTATTATTATTATTATTATTATTATTATTATTATTATTATTATTATTATTATTATTATTATTATTATTATTATTATTATTATTTGTGATTAAAACAATTAGGTTAAATCTAATTTTTTACATCAATAGATTGCCATTTTAAAAATCATTGTGTAAATATATTTCTTTATTATTATTATTATTATTATTATTATTATTATTATTATTATTATTATTATTATTATTATTATTATTATTATTATTATCTGTGATTAAAAGAATTAGGTTAAATCTAATTTTTTACATCAACAGATTGGCGGCGTTTGTGGGAAACGACTGTAATTTTCGTTTTTCACCAAAAACAATTCATCACCAATGGCTGACAATCCTGAATCCAGCAATCGAAATGCTGGAAACCCCCCAAATCCATCTGCTCCTCCAAATATCCAAGATCTGGCTGGAATCATGACCAATTTGGCTCAAGGTCAGATAGCCATGCAAGAAACAATACGACAACTCATGCAAACTATCGAGGGTGGAGCATCAACCTATTCAGGACAACGAAGTGTTCAAAGAAATACTCGTTTACTTTCTTCATGCATTAGGCAAAGCGATTCATATCGCACTGAGAAATCTGAAGATTTTTCTTATCAACCAGGTCGAACTTCGTCAGTACAAGCCACAGATACTGAACAACTCATCACTCCCTCTCCATAAAGGACCACTGCACTGGAAAGATTAAGTAGGGTCTCTCCTTTTGACTGATTGGTCCCTAGGAAGAATGAAAATCCTCCTAAGGCTATGTCGAGAAACTTTCGACGACCATTTGATCAAAGAGAGGGTTCTGCCCAATCACAACCAGTTGCTCGACAAGATAGATCCCAAGAAGCGACTTCAACACGATTAATTGCTCAAACCAATAGGCCCGAGGAGGGAGATGATGCGTGGAAAGGCTCTATTCAGAGGTTGGAGGATAGATTAGGGGAAATGGCTAAGGCCAAGAATCCTCTACAAAGAACTTTTGTCCAAGGGACACCTTTTGTCCAAGCAATTGTGGATTTTCCCACACCATCAAAGTTCAAAGCACCTGTTGTGACTCCTAAATATGATGGAAAAACCGACCCTGTCCTTCATATAGAGAAATACCAAGTTGCTGTCGACATCTATGCTGTGCCAGATGAGATGAGATGCTGGGCATTCTCGGGAACTCTTACAGGATCTGCTTAAATATGGTACAATAATCTTCCTCGGGGTAAGATTTCAACTTTCTTTCAACGGGCTGAGCTCTTCATTGGAAATTTCTGTTTTGGAGCAAAACCTGTTAAACGAGTAGCACACTTGTTAAGTGTTAGACAAAAGGCAGGTGAGAGCACCAGGGATTATATAACTCGTTTCAATAACGAGAAACTCGAAGTTATTGATTATGAGGAAAAGACAGCGATTACTGCTCTGATGAGTGGGCTATTACCCAACAAGTTGTACTACACTTTGGCTAAAGATCCACCCAGAACCATGTCAGAATTGATGGCAAAAGCGGGCAAGATCATGAATGCCGAGAAGGCTATGGCTGCAAAGAAGAATATGAATACCAAAGAGAACAAGGTGGAGGTTGATAAGGCTAAAAAGAAAGAGCATAAGAACAATGGTGGTGACAAGCACTCAAAAACAAAGCCATCATGGGTGGTATTAAAGAAATTTGAAAATTATACTCCTTTGAAGGTAGACATCAACCATGTTCTAGAAGAAATCAAGAACAACGAGGAGTTAAACTGGCCAGAGAAAATGAAGTCAGACCCTGACAAGAGGAATAAAGCCAAATATTGCGAGTTCCACAAGGATCATGGCCACACGACCAAAAATTGCATAGCTCTTCAGAATGAGATTGAAGCACTCATTAGACGAGGAAAACTGAAAAAGTATGTTGATCGTAGAAATGAAAGAAAAAATAACGACCGATCAAGAGAGAGGTCTAGATCTCCTCGTCGAGCAGAGGAGAACAAGAAAAGAGACCATGAATATAATCCAGAAGACAACCCCGATCTTCCCAAAAGACCAAGGCAGCCAAAACGTGAGGTATTTTCAATATGTTTTGGATCATTTGATTGTAATGTGATTACAGGTGGAGATGCAGGAGGTGGAGACCTTACACCAGAATAAAAATCTTACCTCAATGAGGCTCAAGTCTGTTCATATATTCAACGAATAAACTTGGCTGAAGATGATCGCCTGAGGAAGGTCAACAAAGAAAAACTGGTCATCGGTTTCTCAAAAAATGACCTCGCAGGTGTGCTGTATCCTCATGATGACCCATTGGTGATCAAAATGAGAATAAAGGAAGTGATGATCTCGAGAGTACTGGTTGATAATGGTATCTCAGCTGATATTATGTTCTACTCGTGCTTTGACAAATTAAATTTAAAGTTGTCTCAGTTGGAGCCTTATCATAGGCCCCTCCTCGGTTTTGCTGGCGAGAAAGTTTTTCCACTTGGGACGATCCAGTTGGATATGTTCATTGGTACATGGACTGCTTGTCGAACATAAAGAATACGCTTCTTCATGATGGATAAGAATGTTCAATCAACCTACAATATCATCATGGGAAGGGTAGGAAGTTCGAAGCAGTACCATCTACGGTACATCAATGCCTAAAATTTCCAAACAATTTTGGAGTAGGAGTTATGAAGGGTGATCAAAAAGTAGCTCGGGAATTCTACTATTCATCTGTCGAGCAGGAGGAACTGGAGGAATCTAGGAAAAAGACTACTACCTATCAGGTGGATGAGGGTGCAGAAATTAAAACATTGGATCCTGGAGATGAGTCGCAACTCGTGAAAGGTCAGGTGGTGGAAGATACTAAAAACATCATTCTGGACGACGAGCACCCTGAACGAACAACTCAGATAGGTTCAACGTTAGATGCCTCACTAAAACAGGAGTTGATAGTTTTCTTAAAAAGCATAAAACAAACTTTTGCTTGGAGTCATGAGGATATGCCCGAAATAGACCCAAATTTCTTATGTCACGAGCTCAATGTGAATAAGGAGATCAAGCTAGTGAAGCAAAGAAGAAGAGTGTTCAGCCTCGAGAAGAACCAAGCTATACAGGAGGAGGTCGAGAAGCTCCAGAAAGCTTGATTTATTGAAGATGTTAAATATCCAGACTGTTTAGCAAATGCAGTGATGGTGAAAAAGAACAACAACAAATGGAGGATGTGTGTAGACTTCACCGACCTCAACAAGGCATGTCCAAAGGATCATTTTCCCTTGCCCCGAATTGATCAATTAGTGGATGATACCTCGGGACACGAGCTGTTGAGCTTCATGGATGCTTAT
The DNA here is from genome assembly GCA_949130495.1 of Sambucus nigra. Classification (NCBI taxonomy): domain Eukaryota; kingdom Viridiplantae; phylum Streptophyta; class Magnoliopsida; order Dipsacales; family Adoxaceae; genus Sambucus; species Sambucus nigra. The sequence continues at coordinate 210,677,124 of OX422214.1, read as the reverse complement.
TCTGGTTACAACCAGATTAAAATGAAACCTGAAGACAGGGAGAGTACTTATTTCATTACCCCTAGGGGGACTTATTGTTATAATGTTATGCCTTTTGGTTTGAAAAATGCTGGTGCAACATATCAGCGTCTGATGAACAAGGTGTTTGCCGAGAAAATCAGTTGCAATATGGAAGTTTATGTTGATGATATGCTGATAAAGAGAAAGAAAGCTGCTGACCATCTAGTTGACTTAGGCCAGACCTTTGATCAATTAGATAAATATCAAATGAAGTTGAACCCAACTAAGTGCATATTTGGAGTACGAGAAGGCATATTTCTCGGGTATATTGTTAATCAACGAGGCATTGAAGCAAACCCTAAAAAGATTAAAGCTCTATTGGGACTACGATATCCAACGATGAAGAAAGAAGTGCAAAGTCTTATAGGGCGAGTATCAGCACTTAACAGATTTGTATCGCGATCAACTGATAGATGCCTCCCATTCTTCAAAACGCTCCGAAAGACTTTTGAATAGAATGAAGAATGTGAGAAAGCTTTTCAAGAATTGAAGAAATATTTGGGAGCACCTCCACTGTTGTCCAGATCGATTATGGGAGAAAATTTGTACTTGTATCTGGCAGTTTCGAAAAATGCAGTTAGCTCGGCATTAATAAAAATAGAGGATGGAGAACAAAAACCAATTTATTACACTAGTAAGGCCTTCCGAGGAGCAGAGATCAGATATCCAAAACTGGAAAAGTTGTCACTGACGCTGATCGAAGCGAGTAGAAGAATGAAGCCATACTTCCAGGCTCATACCATAGTCGTATATATCGATATGCCGTTGAGAAAAGCTCTTCATAAACCAGAAAAGTCAGGGAGATTGATGTATTAGGCAATAGAATTCGATGAATATGATATAATTTATGAACCTAGATCGTCACTAAAAGGGCAAGCAGTAGCAAATTTTATAGCAGAGTTCACTTATCCTGATACCCCCGAGGAGAAAAAGCTGAACACCGACCAACCTGTGGATGTTATAGGATCATCAAATTTAAACCCCAATCAACTTAAGTTGGTCGGAGAGCAAGAGGAGAAGGTCGACGAGCAGCGATGTGTGGTAGAAATGGAGATAAAGGAGCAACAAATATTCCATTGAGGAACTTTATCCAATAAGAATTTTGAGGACAAAATACCTGTATGGAACCTATATGTGAATGGCTCATCATGCACCTCAGGTAGTGGAGTTGGGATTGTATTGAAAAGTCCAGGTGAGGTCGATATAGAATATGCTCTGCGCTTTCAATTTCAAACTTCTAATAAACAGGCCGAATATGAAGCGATGATTGTAGGTCTTAGTCTGGCAAAAACCATGAAGGCAGAGCAGGTAATCGTATGCAGTGACTCACAATTGATTGTAAACCAAATGCTTGGTGTATATACAGCAAAAGGAGAGTTGATGATTAAGTACCATGCAAAGGCAATGGAATTAGTATCGGAATTTGTTACTGTTCAACTGGTCAGAATACCAAGAATGGAGAATGCAAGAGCAGACGCTTTAGCTCGATTAGCATCAGCTACTCATACCGAGCTACGAAGAACAATCCTAATTGAAATTCTAGTTGGTCGGAGCATAGATGAAGATCTGACGATGAATTTTATTACCCTTGATTTAGGGCCATCTTGGATGGATCCCATCAGGGCATATATTGAGGAGGGAGAATTACCAATTGACAAACTCGCAGCCAAGAAATTGACATTTAAAGCTGCTCGTTATGTACTGACTAATGGTATTCTATACAGACGAGGAATTATAGCAGGTTTGCAAAGATGTGTACATCCACCCGAGGTGAAAGACTTGATTGAATAGGTCCGTGAAGGGTCATGTGGAGCCCATGTAGCAGGTCAGACGCTTTTGCAAAGAGTGATGACGCAAGGATACTACTGGCCAACGATAAGGGCTAATTGTATAGCCTATGCCAAGAAATGTGACAAGTGTCAACGCTTCTCCACTATCCGAAGAACTCCCCAAGCATTGTTGACACCCATTACTTCCCCTTGGCCATTTGCCATGTGAGGAATTGACTTAGTTGGGCCACTTCCAATGACCAGAGGAAGATTTAAATATCTCTTCGTCGTAGTGGATTACTTTACTAAATAAGTTGAAGTCGAGTCTCTTGTCGACATGACGTACGAAAAGGTGTACCAATTTATTTAGAAAAATATCATTTGTAGATATGGTCTTCCCTATGCATTCATCACCGACCATGGAACACAATTTGATAACGAGGAGTTCGCTGCCTATTATCATCAGTCAAATGTCTTGAAAATCCACTCGAACCCAGGCCATCCCCAAAGCAATGGACAAACTGAAGTGACAAACAGACCGCTGCTAAATGGCTTGAAGAAAAGACTGAATGACGCGAAAGCGAACTGGATCAACGAGCTACATTCAGTACTATAGGCTTATCGTACTACTCCCCGAGAAGCAACTAGAGAATCTCATATATGCCGGCATTTGTAAGTGAAGTTGTTATACCTGCCGAGTTGGGCCTCCCAACACACTGAGTGCTGAACTTCAACTCCCCAGTTAACGATTTAATGAGAAGGTTAGACTTGGACATGCTCGAGGAAGTTAGAGAAGAAGCAGCCATCAGGAATGCTACTTACCAACAACGAACAACTTTGTTCTACAATAAGAGAGTGAAGAAGTGCGACCTGAAAGAAGGAGACTATGTGCTAAAGAAAGTGATTCAAAAGCACAACAAATTGGAAGCAAACTGGCATGGACCCTACCGAGTTACAGAAGTTGTTCGACCAGGAACTTACAGAATAGAAACTTTAGAAGGGGAGGAGTTTAAGAATGCATGGAATGCAGAGCACCTGCGCAAATATTATCAGTAATGTAAACCCTCATGTAATGCAATTTCATCAGTATGAATAAAATATGAATATTCTACCCAATTCTCTCGTTTTGTTGAATTTTTTTTTGCGGAATAGTAGTGCTACACACTACTCAGCAAAATCCACCAACTCCGGTTGGTCGGGAATAAAAAATATTTCCCAGAAATACCAACTCCGATTGTTTGGGAAGAAAATCCACCAACTCCGGTTGGTAGGGAAGAAAAATATTTTCTAGAAATACCAACTCCGGTTGGTTGGGAAGAAAATCCACCAACTCCAGTTGGTCGGGGGAAAAAAAATATTTCCCAGAAATACCAACTCCGATTGGTTGGGAAGAAAATCCACCAACTCCAGTTGGTCGAAAAAAAAATATTTCCTAGAAATACCAACTCCGGTTGGTTAGGAAGAAAATCCACCAACTCCGGTTGGTCGGGAAGAAAAATATTTCCCAAAAATACCAACTACGGTTGGTTGGGAAGAAAATCCTCGAACTCCGGTTGGTCGGGAATAAAAAAATATTTCCCAAAAATACCAACTCCGGTTGGTTGGGAAGAAAATCCACCAACTCAGGTTGGTCAGGAATATTTTTTTTTCCAAAAATACCAACTACGGTTGGTTGGGATAAAATCCACCAACTAAAGTTGGTTGGAAATGAAAATTTTCAGAAAAACCACCAACTCCGGTTGGTCGGAAATGGTGGAGAATGAAAATCTACCGACTAAGGTTGGTCGGGAACAAAAACCACCAACTCCGGTTGGTCAGAAACAGTTGGATAAACAAATGAAAGTCATTTCAGGGCTTAAAATTAAAAAGTGATAAATTTTTTACTTATGACATTTTAGATTACCACCGAATTTGGTCGAGAAACAAAAATATCACCAATTCTGCTTGGTCGTCAGAACAATTCAACAATAAGCTTTCGCCAACTTTAGTTGGTCGACAATTTAAATATCACCAATATTGTTATCTTTTTAGCAGATATACATAGTTGATCGAGAAATAAAATGTCACCAAATCTACTTGGTCGACAGGCAATCAATTCAGATAGTCAACAATAAATTTTCACCAACTCTAGTTGGTCGACAATTTAAATAACACAAAATATTGTTATATTTTTAGCATTCATTAGAAAATGTCTTAAAAGATATTTTCAAGACAATGACAATCAAGATTACAAAGAAAATTAGAAGTTTTTCATTAAATCCAAAACGAAATACATTGAGAATGAAATACATAGAAAAATTATTACATCAAGAAACCTATTCTATTGTCTTCTTCCCCTCTGCTTTTGAAACAGGTTCTTCACCAGTGGTAGGATCGTCTAAAGCATAGGGGGAATTTATAAAATTTAGATCTCTGAGCATCCTGACGTTCATTACTGATGGCCGAGCAAGTAAGTGCTCGGGGCGAGATATCTGGAAGTTAAAATGAAGACTGTAGTCACCGAGGTACTTCGAAATCAGGCATCGAGGAGTAGCCTGAGCCGTAATCCAGCTCATATCCAGTTTAAAGGGTGGCACTGGCAACTCGAGCAACCCAGGGTCATGGTAATCCCATAAATAGTGACCCTGTTCCAACTGCAGCACACCTAAGGCATTCAACCATCCTTGCTTGTAACCCTTATTATTTGCATTTTGGATCCGATCATCTAGATGGTAGAGGGCTTCATTATAACCAGCCATCCAGAACTCCCTGGGCTTCTTGTGGAATTGATAGGTTAAACTATCCAGTTGCTCGTGGAGGTTATTTGTTAAAAATTCTTTACTCTCCAAGGCAGATTTTTGTGCAGATAGCTGCTCGCCCAGGTTCAGAATTTTCTTGGACATCTCTGCCAGAGCCTTATTCTTCGCAACCAACTGGACTGCTTGATTTTCCAGAGAAGCTTGAGTTCTTGCCTCTTCGATGGTAAGTTGAGCAGCCCTTGCTCATCCCCGAGAACCTCTTCCTCATCCCCAGCAGAAGTAGAAGAACCAGCCCTTTTTAAAGTCACCAATTCATCTCTTAAATTGGCATTCTCAACTTCCAAGAAAGAGAAACCCTCGTCGTTGACCGGGACCAAAGCGCTCAAAGTAGATTCTTCAGACTTCAGCCGAGATATCTCTTCTCGAAGATTATTATTTTCCTCCTCTAACAATTGGGCGATCTGCCTATGCTCTTCAACCTATATCTTTAAATTCCTCTCCTTAATATCATAAGCAACAATGAGCTTATCATATCCTTTGTCAGCATTTAGTTGCTGATACTTTTTCTCATACCTCCGATGCAAAAGGGCAGAGGACTCCTTATACTGCTATTGAAGGTCTGCAATAGTTCCTTGAAGATTTTCAATCATCTCGTAATAAGCCACATTATTGCCTACAACTCGGTCGAGCAAAAACTTCAGATATTGGTTAGCCTCCACTGCTTGTTCGGAGGCATCTGATCCCAGGATACCAAAAATTTGTGCTTCATCCAAGTTTGTATGGCCAGCTTTGAAATATTCATTACATTTTTTCATCAACTCAGTATCGTGAGCTGACAAGAGTTCCATCCTGGCCATAAACTAGCAAAGAGATAGAAAGAACCAATAAAGTGCAGGCAGAACAAAAAGAATGAAAGCAGAGCAACAAAAGAAGAATCAACAGTATGAACAATCAAAAATTTCAAATTTTATTACATCATAAAGGAGGAGTACATAGTTCAGAGTTACATTTGACAAAAATAAACAGAGAACAACTCTACACCTTCTCCTTGTCTCCCAAAACTTTCTCGGGAAGCTGGGACGAGGAGGAAGGTTGCTCGGATGGCATGGAAGGTTGCTCGGTGGGTACTGGAAGATGCTCGACTGAAATGTTGGTTGACTGAAGCTGCTCGGTAGGAGTAATAGTTGGTTGGGGCTGTTCAAAGAGAAGTTCAACAGTAGGGACCTGATCCCCAACCATCATAGAAGATTCCTCAGAGGCAGCTTCATCCTCTTCTTCTTCCCCAGGAGTAGGAGGGGAGATAGGAATGTGTTGCTGAAATAGGTTGGATCTCTCATCGACCTTCATCTCTTTCAGGGCAGCCACCCAGCCATCTCTAAAATATTTAAGGCTGCCATATTCCATTTATGAAACCATGGCAGCCAAAACTTTATTCCACCCCTTATCCCAGCCAGTGCTGAAGGATTTCTTAACAGCTTTTCTTCTTTTTTCTCTCTCCGAGGAGGTCCTCTCCTTGAGTTGCTCCTTTAAAACCTTCAACTTATTCTCAACCTCTTCCTTTTGACGACCAACTTCACAAAGTCTACTCAGCTCTTCCTCGACAGATTTGAGCTTATTTTCAAACTCTCCAGTATGTTGGAGCTTCTCCTCGAGCTCTTTGTTTTTCTCCTCCAAGTCTTTCATTTTTTTCTCTAACCCCTTGGAGACTTCAACAGCCTGATCTCTTTCCTGCTCGGTGGAATTAAGTTGTTTCTCCCAAGCAACTTTATCATCGACATACTTCTGACGAGAATCTTTTAAAGACTACGTCAGACCTACAAAAGCCTCTTCTACACCACCAGAGGAAATGGACGCCTTGATGGCTTCGTCCTTCTTCAGAATTGTATTAAAACAAGTTACCAACTGGAAAAAGAAAATAATTGTAAGTCAGTGCTAGCACCTAACATGGAAAAATGAAAGTTTAGATTAGCAATACATACTGAGGAAATGTACTGAGCTGCCAAAGTGGTAACCTTATCCCGAGGAAGAATTTCTTTAATACCTTGGATCTCGGGGATGATCCAAGACTTCACCGAGCTCATGGAAGAGCTCGGAGCAACAAAAGTGGGAACACCACTTCCAGTAGTTGGGGGCTGAGAGATGGATTCAGCCAAATTAACCGAGGATCTCTTCTTCAGCTTCCTCGTGGGAACGGGAACATTCTCGATCAAGGATGTCGTCTTGGTCGGTGATATAACTATAACCTCACTTGGAGAGGAAATAACTGCAACCTTGCTCGGAGCCACAGGGGGCTTCTCGGTAACCTTCACAGTAACAGTTGGAGGAGCTGCATCAAGTTATCTTGTCCCTATTGGGACATCCTGCTTGCTTTTCTTTGCCTCTCCAGCAGCAGAGGCAGATTTCTCGAAGAGGACAGGAGATCTTCTTCTCTTCATTCTTTCGTTCAGAGGAATATGTGACTCAGGTGAAGAACTTGCAGAAGCTGGTACTAGTTCTACGTCACTTATCACCGGACGCGCAGTAAAGGATGAGGTGTAACTCTTATACTGCAGCAAATTTGAAGCTGATCTGATATGATCGTTGGCAATAGTCTGATGCAAACCCCAGATAAGTTTCAGATGTTTTAAATTAACTTTTGTCTCTTTTGGAGACCTTCTTTTGCTATCAACTGCAAATAAATGAAAATTAAAATATCAGTGTCATATTTTATCAAACACAAAGAAAGCATAATTTCAAAAATAAAGTAAAGTAAAAATAACCTATCCCATTGCCATAGGGAGGGAATCTAGGACCCTGATACACATCATTTCCAGTTAGTGGAGCATGTTGCCAATTTTTTATAATAACACCATGGTCGAAATAATCCCTATTGGCATCTGGGACATTGACCACTAAAGCTCTATTTAAAAACCTAGTTTTCAAGTAAAAAGTACTGTCGTCGAAAGCCCATCTATAGCAAAACATAATTTCTTCAATTCCTATACGAGTTCCATGAATCTGATTTAATCTATGAACTCCATTAACTATTCTCCATGTATTGGGGGCTATTTTTGCAGGAACCACGTCAAAATATTGACAGAATTCCATACACAAAGGGTTTGGGGGAAAAGAAAAGCCACATTCAGCCACAAAGAGACTGAGGAACCAATGTTCCTCAGCCAAACGAAAATAATCTGAAGGTTCGGAAAGTTCCTCCAGAACAACCCATGAAGGAATAGAGAAATCAGAACGAAACTTATCAAGTGACTCAACAAGGTAAACCATGATGAATAAAGGAAATAAAAGAGAAAAGAAGAAGATCTTACAGGAAAAGGATGGATCTGTTGACAACGAACGATGAAAGGGATGAACACACAAGAGAGAGAAAATGGAAAACTCAAAGATACAGATTTGAAAATGCAAGAGACGATAGGATTTTTTGCAACGCTTAAATACCTTACCTTGGGAATGGGAAAAAATAATGATTACGAAGAAAGACGTTTGCACTACCAGTGGCTAAAAGGACAAAAAGGCACGGAGACCAAAGCGGTGGGAAAAATTCAAAAATTCTGAATTCGAAAGGAAAATTAAATATAAGGAAAACACTACTAAAATTCAGGATAGCTATTTAATCCCGCCATATTTTAAGAAGAATGTTCCACACCCCTCAACCTCTAACTGTGAAACATTGGGGGCTTCTGTTGATACCAAATTTAGTCCGCTGACGTGGATCAATTAAGTGGAGACTCGTGTCAATCTACATGGCACTTACAAACATTTATGAGCAACACCTTGACTTCGAGGAAATCGACCTCCCCGACTAACTATGACACTCCGAGAAACAAGTGCTCCGCGAGGAACTTCGCTTTACTGAGCAACTCATGAAGACTGAGCTACTTAGGCGGTCTGAGCAGCTCAGGCGGTCCGAGCTGCATCTCGTACAGAGCATTAATGTCAGGATAATCACAAGAGATACTGCGCATTAAATGCTCTTTATTATCACACAGACACATACGCCTATTGGACAGCTGTGTGTTATTCTTTCATTTGTACAGCCTCAAGGCTATAAATACATTGTAACCTCCTCACTAGTAGGGGACTCGGAATTTCTTGGTAAAACTACTATCGAGAGCAAACAATCATCAATACAAAAACAGTGGATGTAGGCCATTCTCACAAGGTTGAACCATTTTAAAAATCATTGTCTAAATATTTCTTTATTATTATTATTATTATCCATGATTAAAAGAATTAGGTTAAATCTAATTTTTTACATCAACAGATTGTCATTTTAAAAATCATTGTCTAAATATTTCTTTATTATTATTATTATTATTATTATTATTATTATTATTATTATTATTATTATTATTATTATTATTATTATTATTATTATTATTATTATTATTATTATTATTATCTGTGATTAAAAGAATTAGTTTAAATCTAATTTTTTACATCAACAATCATCATCCAAGTGCAAGGGCTACTCTCCAACATCCAAGATCAAGCTCAAGATCTCCAAGGAGGTCCAACTCTTTCAACCCTCTCTTTAAATTCCCCTAAATTCGCATTAACTTGTTTTATTACTTAGGACTTTTATTCTCTCATCTCACATACCTTAATATACTTTTTATCTAGTATTATTGCACAACTCTTATTTTCATATAAATAAAAACCAAAAAATAAGAAAAAAGAGGATTTGCTCATAAATTCCAAACAGGAATTCTCACACTCTTTTCACACTTTTCTCACAACTAAAACACTTTCTTACACACACACACACACACACACAAATAAGAGAAGTTCCCGATTGGATTCATGGGATAAATCCTACCCCTCATTTTGCATGCGAACTACGTGGACTTGGATGCCTTTATAGGCTACGTAGGCGTCTCGGGGTAAAACCCGTGATTCGAGTCCTATTCATACTTTTCTCTCATTTTCTATTTTCTATATATTCTTTAAACTCAATTATATTAAATTCTATATATTTACATATACATATATTTGTTCTTAGTGGTGTATTATTCCACATGCGTTATCATTCCCTTACAATGATCGACGCTAGGATAATCGCATAAATCCTATTTTCTAGTATAATTTTTTAGGAACATTCCTATGGATGACTCTCTTTATCTCTTCCATGATACAAGTCTATGATTCCTATCTCTGCTATGTATACACATGCACACACATCACGGGGAAATAAAGTAAAATAGCAATAACCCATGAGAGACCGTAAGGGCGGAATGGGTGCCTAACACCTTCCCATTTCGTAACTTAGCCTCCGGACCCTTTTCGAATAATTTTGGTTTCATATGTATCAGCATGTCTTTGGATGTTGTCCTTCATGATGACTCCCTTTTATTTTGTTTGTTTTGAGTAAAATAGACTGGTGACTCCATCTCTCTACATTTTCACCTCATCAACGATGCCGACCTAAGCGCTCCCGAGAGGGACGGGCGAGATCAAAGGGGATCCTCTCCTGCTGCGAGGATCGGGGATGACCATGATAGCCTATACCAAAACTATCTCCCTTGATTTGGACAGTGATTAAAATTCTATCCAACTTCTCTGATCTAGCCTCAAAATCATGAGAACACACTATATGGTTGACTTACTTGAGTCTGTGCCATATAGGAGTTCCATCTATTTTGGATATGGTGACGAAATGTTTTAGATTTTTAAAGAGCAATCACCTCTTAAAGTATCCAAGCTTCAACAAGATCATTCATTCCAAGAACCTCCAATATCTACCAAAGAAAAGTATCTTTAAAACTCTTGAACACAAAATAGGACACATTTCATGCGTATAGGTGTTAATATGTGTGCACAAGCGTTTGAGTAATTTTTAGGCATTTTTGAAACATTTTTATACATTTTAAAAATGATTTTTTTAACATTTACAAATATGTTTTAAAATATTGTGGGCTTATTTGGAAATATTTTTATTCCTAAAAACTTTTGTTGCGTAGAATCCAAAAGAGGCAGAGACTGTGTGGGTGCATTTTGTATTTTTCAAACATAAAAAAACTCATTTTTGAACCCTTGAGATCACTCCACGTGTTGTGTCTACATCGGCCAGATTTGTGTTTATTTTGTGTCTTAGTAAGACGACTTAATCCCAAACTTTTGTTCAAATTCATCAACATTCTCCATGTCATCTAAATTCATCCATGTGCGGTTGAGTTGATCCAATCAGAGAGCGTATAACAGAAATGCATTTGTATCCCTTAAATTATAAGTCAAACTGTCAGACTCAATCTCAACCGTCCAAATCATTCGAACTTCTGGATCCTTCCAAGCTTACTATAAAAAGTCCCCTTGGGTCACCCTTTGAGAAGTTTGTAGAACTCGTCTCATTTGAGAGAAAAAAATAGAGAGTGTAGAGAGAGAAAAGAAAATGTAGAGAGAGAGACCTATTATGAATATTATCAAACCCTAAATGCTTTTATTTCAAAACCAAACACCAAACCCTTCAGTTTATTCAAAAAGAAAACTCTATAGTCAAGAGTAAGATCTTTAGGTTTTTAGTAAGTTTTAGGTGTGAGATTTTTACTATTTGAAGACCCTCTTCAACTTGTATCTTTCTTAGGAACCATTCTCATTATGATTCTCTTCTTTCTCTATAGAAAGTGTGATATTTATTAAGATAAATACTCCACATAGTATTTTAAATTTACTGTGACTATGTTCTTATGGATCTTAATTTTTAAATCTATATTTTGTTAGATCCACTATCGTTTTTCAAATAAATTTGAAAAAGAGACTTCTGGTTATAAAAAGTCTCAGCTCTGAAAAAATTATGTTTCAAAATATTTGTTTCACAAATTTTGAAACTTGTTTGTACATAAATAAGATTTTGAAACAGCCTAGATATAATTATTCAGATCTAGAAAATTTTTAGAAGTTCGAACTTTGAAATATATTTGAAAGTCTTGCATATTATAAAGATTGAATGTAATTTGTAGGATTTATTTATATAAATATTAAGAGGTTTGTGTTGTATATTTTCATATAGTCACATCACTGTCACTTTTTCACTCTCACAGAAACACTTAGATTGTGTGATTCATTTGAGAGATATAGTGTCACTTGAGCCACTACAACCAGAGAATAAGGAGGAAAGCAAGGAATCTACGGTGGAGATCAAAGCCAATTAGAATTGCCTTTGAGAGTGGGATAACTAGTGTAGGTATAATTTATGACTTTGACTTGGTGCCTGTATTCTTGTAATCTGTGATTGTTTTTAGTGGATTTTTTATTTTGTGGTGTAGAGGTCACCGTAGATGTTTTTCCTAATTTGGGATTTTACCACGTTAAAAAATCTTGTGTCAATTTGCTTGATTGTTCTTAGCTACTTATTTTTTTGTTTTCTTACTAAAAAAATAGTATAGTTTTTTATTTTAAAAACCTAAGGTAATCTATCTACCGGATCCATCATCCCTACTAAAATCAGTTTTACACATCTTGTGTAGTTATTTTTTTTAGAAAAGAGTTTCGTTCAATGAGTTTACTTTTTAAGTTTACTTAAGCCTGAACTTTATCAAATCAAACTTCATCTTACTCGAATCTTTCAATTTCTCCTCTCACTTACTAATACTTGACTCAAGAAAATGCCTAGACTCCTGAAACTATATAATTTCCTTCTTCAAAGCCTCCATCTAACCGAGAAGACTATGTCTCTCTTTCTGAACATATTCTAGCTTCTACCTAAGAGTACTCTCCCATGCTCTAAGATCCTCAATCAAAGCGTCATTATTCTCTATGGCACGCTCATTCAAATTATCTTATAATTTTAATTTTTCCTTTTTTACCCTTACCACTTTCGCATACAATTCACTAAAGGAAACTTGTAAGTATCCTACATCAATCTCCTCATCCTCACTAGCTTCACCCTCATTCACTTGGTATTTAATCTCAATGGCATCGAAAGTGTCATGCACGTGAGAATCTTCGTGGGAAGATTTATCATCATCGCTCACATGCCATGCCATGAACAATACAAAGTTACGCTCAATAGGGGAACTCTCTCCCTATTTCGGTTCACTATCACTTAGGTGGCATTATATGCTATTGGTATCTTGCCATCTTTCTTAAGTCTAGCGGGACACTCGGCAACCTTGTGACCATAACCTTCACACCCAAAACACCTATCGGACTCAACCCTCTTAACATTCTCACTCTTATCCTTAGGGGAGGGATCTACCTTGTTGTTCTTGAATTTCTCAAGTCTTTTGGCATCTTTGGATTGCTTTTGGAACTTAAGAAACTTTTGAACTTCTTTGCCAACAAGGCTACATCCTCAAAATCAGAATCGAAATCATCATCCAAAATTTTAGTCTCCTCCTTCCGACCTTTCAAAGAAATGCCCTTTTATTTCTTTGGCACTTGCTTGGGGGAAAACATATCAAGTTCATAAGTTTGTAAGTCACCTACAATATCTTTAAGTTTCTTCAATTCAAGCATACTCAAGGAGTTGAAAATGATCACTTTTTCATCAAATCTACATGATAACGGCCTTAAGATTTTCTCTATAACTCGGTTGTTGGGCATTTTCTCAGCTAGGTTAAATGATGAGTTGATAATATTTGACAATCTAGAGTAAAACTCATCAAACGACTCACTCTCTAGCATCTTAATTGTCTCACATTATGTAGTGAGGTTTTGAAGTTTTGATGCCCTAACTCTGCTAGTGCCCTCATGAGTAAGTGCAAGTATATCCCAAGCTTCTTTCAAAGTTTCACACCTCATGATTCTATTGTACTCTTTCGATGTGACATGTAAGGAAATAATGTGAAGGCCTTTAGATTTGTAAAGTGCAAGTCTATGTTCATCTTCATTCCATAAATCAACGGGTTTTAAAGTAGTAGCCTCATCCTCTCGTGTAACCGGTGGAATCCAGCCCTTTTTGACCGCTATCCACACATGCTCATTAATTGATTTTGAAGCACTTCTCATTCACGTTTTCCAATAACCATAGTTAGTGCCATAAAAAATAGGAGCTCTAAAACTTTCAAAGTTTCCAAAATTCATCCTTAAAAAACACAAGAGATCAACACAATACAAAATATGATTCTAGCTCTGATACCAATTTGTAGGACCCTTTTTCTTTCGAATGTTTTTAGTATGTCAAAAAATAACTTTCTTTTTGAAAACCCTTTTTCCAAATTTTATATGCACCAAGTATGTGAACCAATTTTAGTTAAGACTAATTTTATCTTGTTTGATCCTAAACATTCATTTAGGTGATTAAAGCAAGTAAAATAAATACGTTCACAAATATGACGCCGGATGTACGAGGAAACCACTAAGGGAAAAAACCTCGGATGTCCCAAGACAGATAATCACTATGATATGGAATTAAAAAGTACATACAATATACTTACTCAAAGAGTTGATTCCTTATAAGTCTTGACACTCCTCTAATCCTTCAACCACTCCTCCACAGTGCCCACACAGAAATATTTCTATGATATTTGTCCACAACACATGCATCCATCAATGCCTTGGTGTCTACCAATACCGCTTGGAAACATCTACGATGTTGAACACGAACTCCTTCACTTCTTCACTGCAAAACCCAACGTTCAAAATGATGAACAAACTCCAATGGTGCAAAACTAGATCTCTATAGCACAAGAGTATTAAAGGTCGAATCTTGAAACTCAAAGGCTGTTTTTAGAATTTAAAAACCTAAGAAAACTTGTGCAGAAAACCCACTGTATGTAAACTGATTTTCTGGTTCTGCATCTTACGAAATTATGAGTGAAACACGCCTTAAATAGAAAAGTTAAATCAGTGCATAGTTTGAACGGGATCATCACGTCGCTCGAACAAAATGGCCATGTCGCTCGAATGACATGTTCATCTCTCTTGAACAAACTTGAAATGTTGCTCGAACGACTGGAAGTGTCATTTAATCCTTCTAAACACAAGGGAAGGTTCAATATGACTCTAAACAATCCTTATGTCAGAATAAACGAAGTTAAAACTCTTGATTTTTTCTAATATAAATAACATCCTAAAAATATTTTATGAGTCCCATAAACATTACACATTCATGCTTGAGAGATCGGAATGCAATGAAGACATGAAACGTGCACCAAAATAATCTCGGCATGAGCTTTGAAGCTTGATTGCAACGTCTTCAATAAACTTTATGTTATAAACCGTGTGGGATTGTGAGAATAGAAAATATATCTATGACTCAAAAATACTGTTTTGTTCCGAGAATAAGTAAAAAGCATACAATGGACTCAATTGAAAATTTTGTCGGTACAAAATATGTAACAATATTAGCCAAAATATTCTCCGCATCCTCCCCTTAATGTAAACTTATGGGAGTGAAAAAATGTGAAAGTTCATAATATGAATCATTTGTGATTTGAAAAAAAAATTCATATAATGCAATGTGAAGTGAAACGGAACAATAAGAATAAGAACTTGAGAACACACGCACAAATATTCCTATATATACATATATATATATATATATATATATATATATATATATATAAACTTATAACAATACACATATGAACGTATACATGTATAACCCCACACGACACACAAAAAAAAGTTTTCCATAATCGTATGTCATAAATGTATATCTAAAACAATGTGGCATGGAATATAGGGGTGTGAACTAAAGAAAAGAAATACACCCCCGAACACTCAAGATAGTCCAAGGAGTTTGAATTTGATAGTCTTAATTTATCAAATATAGAATTATCCTCTTGTGATAAATAAAGTGAACTCCAACGGACAAAATAAACTAAATGCATACAAACCTAGAAAATATTGATGATTCTCAAATCAATAGTGTCAAACATTAAGGAAGAACTAGGAAAAATTGTGCAAACCCATTGATCTTTAATTTATAACACCCCCAAAAAATATTAATATTCATTTTTTTTGAAAATGTGACTTTTTGATGATGATAAAAAATGTATAAATTTTTACCTTACATAAATATTTTTTTCATTATTTATCTTATTAAAAAAATCTCTTGGCAATGGTGGCCTAGCATGCAAAGGATATTTACTCCCTTCATAATCCTTTCCACTTCAAACCCTTATTTTTCAACCTAAGAGGATCCTCACCTACAATGGTTCGTACATGCCCAAATACCCTAGATATAAAGATATGTATTTGAGAAGATTGATATAAATAGATATCAAATCCCAAACGAGCTTGTGAATGTGTATGCAGAGTCATATACTTTGATGAATTCATTAAACAAAACCAAATAAGAACAAATCCGTTAAAGGGCACAGTTAATAATAAATACAAATCATTTTAAACCATACTCAAATGCTCTTGCCACATGAAAAATATGGAATTAATGGGATTCAAACACACCAATATGCCACACAGAAATCTACAAAACTACTACAAAAAAGAAATAAAATCTTTTTGTATATATATATATACATATAAATATATATATATGTATGTATGTATGTATGTATGTATGTATGTATGTATGTATATACAAAAAAATGAAAAATTAAAATACAAAAGATAAAAACATCATACCACTAGAGATAACATACATCACAAGTCTAGTGTATGAAAACATGCAACTGTAATCACTCATAAGAAATAACACATAAAGAATCATGTAAGAGCATGCGAGAATTAACAAGTCTAACATTTAGTGCCTCTAAATCGAATTTTTTCAACCAAACAGATGATGATTTAGAGCCTGGGGTTTTTATAAACATGCATGAGATATAGACTTCGTATGAATTTTTCTAAGATAAAAAATCTCCCATGGTGACCTTTCCTACCATAAGGTGTGCATGTGTAAATTTTATAAAAGATACACTTGATTGACCTTTTGAAATATCCTTAGTAATAGTTGACTCTCTAACAATCATGGTCTTGGCATTAGGAGCAAAAATAATATAATCATTGTATCCTAGAACTTTCTTATCATTCTTGATTTACATGGACCTTAACATATTATCCAACTTTTCCCACCTAGATTCCAAATTAATTTTAACATGCCTTGAGTTATTTGATTCATTTTCTAACTTCAAATTTTAGATTCAAGAAAAAAAATAGACTTTTCTAATTTTAGGGACTCCTTCATGTTTTCAAAAATTCCTAAATGGTTATTTCCCCCCCTCAATGTATGAGAGATTATCCCTAAAAGTTTTATCACATTCCCTTAAATCCTCAATTAATTTATCATTATTTCTTAAGACACCCTTTTTCAACCTAGCCTATAATTTCAAGTAAGCTTTTTTTTTTTAAGTTCAAAGATTCTGTATACAACTCATGGAAGGAAACTTGATGGACACTTTCCTTCTCATCATAAACATGGGAATTAAAATAACGGACCTCAAAACCATTATGCATATGGTTATCTTTAACGTCAAAAGAATTTTCATTTAAACTCACGTGCCTAGCCATGAAAGTATTGTAGTTATGCTTCACAGGAGAATTAATTTCCTCTTTCGACCAATGGGTATCGAAATCGCATATGACCTCAAACCCAACATGTGATCCTCTTTGGACCTTAAACAGGTAAAAGGAGAGTAATGTTAAAGTGTAAGACACGTATTTAAAGTGGTTCATACCTTAACTTATCCTACATTCATTGTCAATGGGTGTCGTACGTTTTATTTAATTATCAATGAATTATTAAAATTTAGGAGACCTCATGGGATTTGGGCAAGAGATTCTGAGGTCCTTATGGCCTTTGTCACCAATCTAAAATACCTCAGGAAGTAATTGCTAGACTTATCTAAGGGTTCCTCTGTAATAATTTATGGCTCAATAAGGTATACAATAAATAATATAAGTGTAAATAGTTGGAGCTATGATTTATGCTCATAATAGTGGGTTAAGAGTGTTTTGAATAATGAGGGAACACCTATATTAGTGGAGAGCCCTCTGTTTTGCTTAAGTGTGATCAGTTAACATTGAATTTCCTGCCTTCAACCTTACCCGATGCCCCTATTTATATGCGAACTCTTAGAGATAGAATGATTGGACCATCATAACATGATTGTGGTGCTTTTAAGGTCTGATTGTGTCAATAGGGGTGGAGGGTTAGCTAAAGGCTTTTTGAGTGGTGTAATATAGTTACTAGGTTCATTAAATATGGATGTGAGTCTTTAATAGAAGTGGGGTTTAGTGGTGGCGGTAGGTGAAATAGTGGTATGATAACCACAATCTTGGGATTTAGGGAGTTAAGCGGATGAAAGCATGATGTCACTCTGAACCAAATTTTCAAGTTCTATAGAGTATAAGAATAGAGCAAGACCAAATCTAAGGGGATAAAGTATTTCTCCCCTAAGGCAGCGGTGGTGTTCTCCAAGGATAAGCACAATGTCCCTAAGAACTTGAAGGAAGGATTCTTCTTTATTGAGGGATCTTAGGCCACCCTAGACCTTGTTGAGCCCATTGGATAGCCTACCCTCTTGTGCTCTCAATCGGTTGTGGGTAAGTTGGTCTTTACCTCTATTTTTATGCTTGAGTTTATTTATTGCCTTTGATTTGAGTTTTAATGACTACTCTTCTTTAACAATGGTTATTGGGCACTCCAAAGAGGAGGATGGAAGGATTTTTAAGCCTAAGAAGTTGGCTTCCTTCCCTTTTAATGGATTCAATATTGCCAATCTCCTCTTCAAGTGGGAGTTAGGGCCTGAGACCAAAGCCCTGACGTGTGGGAGCACTCCTGAGTAGTGGTTAGGGAGTCTGTTGGTACATAGAGGTTTGATTTGGAACCTGAAAAGAGAAAAAATGTTATCAAGGTCTCTACCAAAAACTTGAGGCCTCTGAGAGTGAGAAAGACAAGCCTAGGGGTAAGACTGAGCTCCCTCTAAGGATTGGAGAGGTTTTCCCCACAGTCAAGGAGGCTATTGTGCTATAATCTGACTATTCTCCTAGTAAGTAACTTTCTTGTTCTCCTCTTTTTAATATTAACCTCATTTTTGGTTCTTTAAGGACTAATTTTGATCCTATTGTTTATCCTGTAGATGAACGAGAGGAGCATGGGATGGCTAGGTAGTTTTCCAAGGAATCTTCTATCGAGCCTATAGTCAACAAGTAGAATAGGTCAAAATCCACTAAGAATTTGAAGTTCATAAAATCGCTGAGGATTCTAATCCACGACGTTAAGTTAGTGGAGGAGGTGAAGCTGAGGTATGGCTCTCATGAAGGTTCATTTATGGAGTCTATAATAAAAACCTTAACCTTACTGTAAGAATACTCGGTGGCAGGTGGGACTTCTGGGGTAATCGAGAATTATTCTTTTATTTTTAGGGTCTTGTATCCCTTAGTTTTAAAAATGTAAAAGATTACGTGATCCCATTGCCAAAGGAAAATGATGGATTTGTTCCCCCAAAGGGTGGGAGGTCTGAAGAGTTCCCCTAATACCTCAGGTCAATCCAAGGAGTTAACTACTGTTGCAAGGGAATATTTATTAACCTCAGGAGTAAAAGGATATTCAAGGCCTCCTTGAACTAAAGAGATAAACTCCCATGCTTCGGTCATAGATACCCTTCGTTCACTGGCCAAAACAAACTGTTCTAATATAGTGGTTAAGTGGAGGGGCAGGGGATCCTCTACTAATGACCAATAATTAATCCATCTCCCGAGGAAGGTATTTTTTCATATCCTTTTTGACATTTGTTAGTTCCTTTTTACTCTTTGAACTTTATCTTCTTACCTTTTCTACTTTTTACATGTCTGTCATCTGATGGAGACTCTTATGGTGGATGCCATTGATGGCAATAAATTATGGAACACGGTGGTGGAGATGGCATACAAATAGGACCTTATCTAGTTAGAGCTTAATTATATCATAAATAATCAACAGTTAGAGGTGGCTTCAAAAATCACATAACATGATAAGCTTCTCAATGAGAAGACCCTTAGGGAGAGTGCTTTCCCTCTTGGTTGTTGTCCTTGGTTAAAGTTGATGAAGCTCATAACTTGGATCAAATCGAGCATAAAATGATGGTGGAGGCATTTTAGGGCAATACACTCAAGATCCAAAATTCTTGAGAGAAGCTTAACCAAGATAATAAGGATATGGGTATTCTAAAAAATAAGGTGTTTTTTTTTATCAATGATGTAATGGAACTATTAACTTCCAAGGGACAAGAGTTGTAAAAAGATTATGTTGAGTTTGTGGTAAAGAACACCGAGATCTAGGGTAAGATTCATGCAACAGTGAAGAGAAACTTGGATGCATATATTAAGTCCGAGCCCTACAATAAGTTTCTTTTACATAACCATAACTCTAGGTTTAACTATTATAAGGATAAGGTAAAGGAGCTCTTTCCTGATGTGGATGTCTTTGGTCTATTTGCTGTAGCTTTATAATCTGATGAAGGTTCTGACATTGAGACTAGTAGTAAGGGTGATGTCAATAAGACCTTTGGCTCCCTTATACAAGAAAAAGAATGAGATATAAAGAAATTCTCTACCTCTTAGATCTAGTCCATCCCTTTGAAGGAGGAACACGAAATCACCGTGAAGGAAACCCTTGTCAATCCTAAGCTTTGAGAAGGATTTTGCATAATTTTTTTATTTTTCTTTTGAACTCTCTATTATTTATTAACAATAACTTGGTTTTTTAAATTTCAACTTTCGTACTGCTTTGCTTCAAACTTTATTTACTTTTACTTTGCTAAGGAATTTTTTGCATAACATTTATCCATCTGAGGTATGCCAATAAGTAGTATTCCCCCTTAGACCCCCAAGATTTCTTGGTAATGAAAAAAGAACTTGATTATAAAATTTGTTGAAGTATATCCAATGGTACTAAGACCTCTTACATATAATTATGCAATTTTTGAAGTTAAGACTGTGGCTATGAGATGGGTCATAAGAATTTAAAACCATAGAAACCTTTTGAACGTGGGCCTTAAAACCTTGCTTATAAATTAGAATTATTGATAATTTTTTGCATTCGAATACTTACCCCTCATGATTTAAATTTTTTTTAAGTTTTATCCAAGTCTCAGAATTTTATAGTTAAAAAAGATGCTTGATACTTCGACTTTTTAAAATGCGTGGTTAAAAATATGTCTTGCTAAGTTTTTTGCATTATTTTATAACTTTATAATTTTGATAATATTTTTTAGGTGAGTAAAAGGCATCTAATTTGACTCTTTATTGGTCTTTGGACCATAGTCAATTGAAATAGAATCAAGGATGAAAGCCTTGGTAAGTTATTTAGTATTTTTGGGTCCTTAGACCTCTGACTATTGGCATTAAGAGGCATGGACCTCAGCTAAGTGTTGAGCAATGCTTAGAGCTGACTGTGATGGTTCCTTAGACCTTAATCAGTTGGAAATAATTAAGGATAAAATCCATGGTAGTTACTTTATGTCTTTTTAGGTCCTTAAACCTTTGACTATTGGTTCGAGGCAAGGATGAATGCCTTATAACTCTTGCTAGGTAGTTTAGGACCTTAGAACTTTGAGACGTGTGGACCCCATAAAAGTGCTTAATAATGCATTATGAGATAATGAGTAGCCAGCCTAAAAAGTTTGTTTAATTTCATTTCAATTAGTATAATACATCACTGACAATATTTTTTGAGGCGCTCTATGTTCTATGGGTGTGGAAGTTCGAATCCCTCCACGTCTTTTTGGTAATAACACCATGGTCTTTCTATTCTAACCACTACATAAATACCTCCCTATTTAGGGAACCACTTTCTTTCATTTGGATTTCTTGTTGTAAGGGTGACCTCTTTTAAGACCAAGTCCCCACCTTGAATTCTCCATGGTAAAACTTTTTGTTAAAGTAGACGGTTGTTATATGCTTGTAAGCAACTATTTAAATAAGTGCAACTTCTTTTCTTTCCTCTAATTCATTTAGAGACCTTCTAAGACATCCATAATTAGCCCGTGGTTTGAGTTAATTTACCCTTTGTAGGTTCTTCGACCTCTGCTGGGATCACTGCCTCGATTTCAAAGGATAGAGAAAATGGAGTTTCGCTCATTGGACCTATGACTATGGTTTTATAGGACCATAAGATGCTTGGAATTTCTTCAGCCTATAGACTTTTCGATTTCACTAGCCTCTTCTTCAAGCTTTATAAGATGATTCTATTGATCACTTTAATTTGGCCATTGTCTTGTGAATGGATTGAAGATGAGTAGTAGTTGGCTATGCCAAAGTCTGTTATTATGGCTCGGGGCAAGCTAAAACTGCAAATGATGTTCTTTTATATGAAGATGGTTGTTTTCTTCTCAGTGATGGTGGCCAAGGTCTTCACCCGTCACACCTTATTTTTGGTATGAATGTATAAGATAGTAACAAAACAATGAAATAGAAGTTAAGGCAGAAAATAGAAATCTATTCAATATAACGATTTTAATATCGTATTAAAATATTGTACTACCACTAGAAGGGTAATTATACATGTTACTTTTTATTCGAAAACTAAAAAATGATGTAGGTCATTGAGAAATGCCATTCCTTGTTTATATCTTCCTTAATCTCCTTTCGTAAAGTTATATAAGCATACATACGATCCGTGCATTTCACAAAAAAGGAGGGGGGTATGACTTCCTTATCCTAGAACATCTGGAGGAAAAAGAAATTAGCACAAGTATGATAAGTAGATTTTTAACCATTTTTATATCAATTGTATGTATATAGAGGTTTGAGTACGTATGGAGTAAAAGTTTTGCGAAATTAAGCATAAGCAATATTTCTCATAAAGAACATCAAGGATTTTTAAACTCATAATCCCATACTTACGAATTTACAAATTGGTATAGAAATACATTAAGCATAATCAGTATAACTAATAATAATATCAATCCAAAATCTTTAGGGAAAAATAAGTAGATAGACACACTAACTAGAGTGGTACTCATACGTATGTATCAATAAATCTGGGCTCTCAAATATCTGAGACCTAAAGGACAAGTAGGAAAATTTCATGGAATAACACTACAGTCTACTCCTTATTTAATACTGATACTTATAACAAAGATAATTGGCACATAAGTGCATGGGTGAACTGATTCAATCATTGTAATAAACTCATGATTTCAGTTATTAGATAAGAAGGGTTCAAAATTCAAACAATCAATATTCAAATATCAGTAATATCTATCAATATACATAACATGGTAGTATCATAACATGCACATACTAAGAGTAATTTAGGGCTATCAATATAAAAAATGAGATTTGTCGTTCCCACTGATGATGCCAAACTGGTGGGTATCAAAATTGTATATGATCTAAAACCCAGTAGGTGCTCCCTTTTAAACCCCACACATGTAAAAGGGGAGAAATTTTAAAGGGTAAAATAAGTATTTAAAGAGTTTCGAACCTCATGTGAGGATCCTATGTCCACTGTCAAATGGTGTTGCATTTATTATAGTATAAATGCATTATTACAATCCAGGAGACCTCTCAGGATTTGGCCAAGAAATTATGAGGTCCTTGCGACCTTTTTTACTAATCTAAAGGACCTTAGGAAGTAATCGATAGACTTCTTTAGGGGTTAGCGAGTATTAATTTAGGGATCAACAAGGTATATAATAAATAAGATAACTTGAAATAATACAAACTGTGATTTATGCTCAGAACAGTGGGTTGAGAGTTCTTAGAACAATGAGGGAACATATATATTAGTGGATAGGCTTATGTTTTGCTTGAATGTGATGTGTTGAACTTGAATTTCCCTCTTTGAACCTTTCCCGATGCCTCTATTTACATGCAAAATCTTGGAAAGAATGAGTGGACTATCACATCATGACTGTGGGTCCACTGAGGTCTGATGGTGTCAGTAGGGGCTAGAGTGTTGGCCAAAAGTTTTATAGGTGGTGTAAGGTAGTTTCTAGGTGCATTAAATATGAATGAGAGTCTTCAATTCAAGCGGGGTTGGATGGTGGAGGTAGGTGAAATGGTTCTATGCTTTTCATTTACTCGCCATACTGGTTGCAGGATATTTGCCGGAGGCCTAGGAGGTCTAGAACTGCCATGGGACTACTATATAATTATCTAGGAGTATATTACAATGACACACATTAGGGTTGAGGGTTAGGTGATCTATGGAGGCTATTTCTCTTAAGTCTGAGATCTTATTTGTGTGATAAACTTAGAGGAATGCTGGTGCTGAGGTTTCCAAACTTAGTTACAGAGACATGTTACAATGATTAAGCCTTTTAGAAAGCTTAGGAGGATACTGAGGTCCGCTAGATTATTATGGTCCTTTTCTCATAAAAACCGTGGTCCTTGGATCTAGTTAGTGGTCTAATAGAGGTCTGAGGTTGATTATAATATTTATGTTCTTATATGAGCGGAGTCGGTGGGTTTGAGGAAATATGGAATAACAAGGGTCAAATGTGGTATCATCAATATGCTTTAATATTTTTACCCCCTCTCCTTACTTTAGTGATACATTTAAAATCATGATGCTAAACACCTTGTCATTCAAAACACTTGTCCCGATCATCAACTTGCTTAGAATTATCCATCTTATTCCTATCACTGTCATCGTAAAAGTTATTTGATTTTTTATGAGATTTCTTTTCTTCTTTAAGCTTAAGAAATATGGCAAAATTTTTCGCAAACTTAGTTATGTCTTGGGGTTCCAACTCACATCTCTCTCAGAATCTCGCACGTTCTCCTTATGGGTTTTAAAGGCTACACTCTTCTCCATTTTCTTATTGGGATATATGTTCATCTCATAGGTTGGGAGATCATCGATAAGTTCTTCGACTTTAAGAGTATCAATGCTGCCAAGAGAATCTAGGACCGTGACCTTAGCATTGAATATTTTAGGCCAAGACCTTAATATTTTTCTAACAAATTTCAACTCAGGTATAGGTTCACCGAAGTTAAAGGAGGAATTAACAATATCTGATAGTTTAGCATAAAATGCATCCAACGTCTCAGGATCTTCCATTATAATCATCTTAAACTTAGTTTTTAGATTTGTCAACTTAGACACTCTAACAGTATTCTTAAACTTATGCGTGGATGTCAGAATATCCCAATCATTTTTTGCACCCTCACATGTCTTAATACACCTAAACTCTTCAGCCGTGACAACATAAAAAATAGCCTTGACATATTTAGAATTAAAGGTCGAGGAATCTTTTTCATCTTTGGTCCAAATGGAATACACTTTGGGCAAACCACCTTCAGTAGAAGGAGACCACCCTTCCTCCTTAGAGTTCTAAATGTTCTCATCAATTTATTTCAAGAAAAATCTCATCCATGCCTACCAATAGGGATAGTTTGAAGAATCAAACATGGGAGATCAAGTAATGGAACTACTCTCATGATTAATATCCATCACGAATCCCAAAGCACAAACTTAAGATCAACCCAGTAAATTAGAGTATCCCGTTTTAATACCAATTTAAAAATCCAAGTGTGCATAGGAATACCAAATTTTAAATTTAATTGAATTTAATTAGCGAATGAACAATTACAAAATTTTTAAATGAACACAGTTTTAAAAATTTTGCGTGATCTTTATCCCATTTTATCTTACCGAACAATTATTATGTGACCATGCAAAGATAAAATGAACGATGTAAAGAGACAATCACACAACATTGCGATATACGAGAAAAATCCACAACGGAAAAAACCTCAAATGATTTAGCCTACATAAGTCCACTATGACATATGATTTATACAAGGACGACATACGACTTACTCACTGAATCGACTCCCTTCAAGCCTTATGTAATATTCGCTCCTTGAACCTTTTTCACAACAACCGCAAGAATCCACTATTAAAAAACAACGCAGTCCTCCCGCATCTCTGTATTTAATGATCTTTAACTGGTCTTTGCCATGTAGTAATACAGAATCCTGTAATACCTCCTACTTTTGGCCATATTTATTTTTGGGATTAATTAATTAAATGCGTATTAATTGGAAATTAATCCGGGTTAAAAATACTAGCGAGATGTGAGTTGGTATTTGACTATATTGAGCATATATGATGTTATATGAATATTGAATTATGAAATTTGTCGTGAGATTTATATACGGCAAATTGGGAATTTTGTTGTGACGCGTGTGACCGCCGCGTCATGGTGTATTATTTTAATTATAAAAGTGATTTTTATTTCTATTATCTGTATGGTGGTTTTGAGTGCGCCAACGCGTCCAGAAGGGTCGAGATACTCAGAAAACACTAGCCGGAGGTTTAGTTTGGGTCCCGGGGTATTTTTAGGCCATACCGGCATCATAAAGGGTATTTTGGTAATTTTATATTTTGAGGAATTAAAAGTGACGAAAATTGGGAGTTTTAATTTGATTGGGAATTGACCCACTAAGCCACTAACCAACCCATATTAACCCATTAAGCTACGGAGGTTATCATTTAGGTTTCCAACTTTCCCAAAGAAAACCCTAGCCACCATAGCCACCTTTGGAGAAGGAAGCTTAGAGAGGGAAAGAAAGAGAAGGAATTCTGCAGAAACCTTTACAGAAATCAACACCAAATTCAGAGACAATCAAGGCAAGTGTTTTAATTATATTTAAATTCGTAGAATGTTCCTTCCATGTTAGAAAATTGAAGAATATTTATTGTTCTTGAAAGATAATGAAAACCCATGTATTTTGAAACTTAGAACTTGAAATCTTGAGGAGGATTTGCATGTAGAATGATAGGTAGATGTTCATACTGATGATATTTATGATTGGATGAAATTTAAAACGGATTTAAATTGGGTAAATTCATGATTTAAAATTTTAGGGTTTGTGTTCTTGAAATATTGGGGGAAAGTGATGAGATTTGATGGTTTAATGATGATTGGGAAGAATTAACTCCGTAAATTACATTAGTTTATAACCTTGATATGTTTAGGATTGATTAGAGACCTTAAAGTATTGTTGGGACTTAGTTTAGAAGAGATTTGAGGAGTATAAATGGTGAAAACGAGATTTAGAAAAATCTGGGACGAAACTGGTAGGTCGTTAGAAGCCCCTGCCCAGGTCGTTCGAACGAACTCGTTCGAACGAGCTTCTAACGAATTGACCAGTCGCTTCTAACGAAAAGGAACTTCGTTCGATAACTTCGTTCGAACGAGATATCGTTAGAAGGTACAATTCGTTCGAACGAACTAGATCTCGTTCGAACAGTCTCGTTCGAACGAGACTTCTAAAGAGCCGACAGTGGAATCTCGTTCGAACAGCCTCGTTCGAACGAGACTTCTAACGAGTTGACAGTTTGGGCCTTTTTGGACTGTTTTGATTTTTGGAGTCCCGTAAACTTGTTCGAGGATATAGATAACATTCCGATGATGATGTAATGATAGAATTGGGACTTTTGGGTATTTATGAGAAGGAAATTATATACGAGAGTTAAATTAAATGGACGGTTTGGGTTGAGACGTGAGTGTCTACTACGACGTGAGAATAAATTATGGCGCGTATGATTATAAACCGGAATAGTATAAAGTGTGTAACTTATATATTGGTACGAGAATGAGAATAGTACTACAATTAAACTACAGGATTACTAAGACGTGTGTTTACTTAGTATTGGTATATGAATTGTGTGTATGACATACCTACCATACTTGCTATCACGGGAGGTTTGCGTTCGCTTAGGGACCTCTAATCCTTGTGTTGCCCGGATTTAGACTGGTTACCTTGATGCACATCGGTCATAGAAAGACTTATTGGGATATTAATAAGTCCGCTGATCGTGGGAGCGTAGGTATGTGCGTGACCCATGTGATGTGACTGTGTTCGCCTCCATTATTTGTGATGTTGTTATCTGTGAACTATTCCTAAGAGATTCGGAATATGTAATCCTTATGTACGTGATGTACCGGGATGGATAGCAGAGTATGTGTGCACCACAGCTTAGTTCTCGGGGTGCTTGTATTGTATATTTATGTTGTGATTAATATACACTTAATTAATGGGAATCTTCATGTAAATGCTATGAATATAATTACGGTATTGTTTCGAGAAACATAACGGGTTAGCTGATAGTGAAATATATTGCCTATTGAGCATCTGAGTTTACGTTAAATCCATATTTATTACGAGCGTTATAATGTTAATAGAACCGAGTAATAAGGGTAGGACCTATGACAGTCTAGCTAGATATGATGTCACTTAGTTAGTGGTTTGTGTCGTTGTAGATGGGTACTTACATTAGGAGTTCACAGTTAGACGAGAGGTGAGAATATCATGTGAGTGCACATCCTAACATGTACTTTGCATTTAATGTTTTAAATGTTTTTAAAGCACTTGCAGGTTTTTAAAATATAACTCCACATTCGGGCTCTGACCCGTTTGCTTTTCAAATCTATTTTTCTTTGTAAAACCATTTTAAGTGCCCAGCCACAATGACACCATGCATAGGATACTCATTCAGGTGATGAGCTGTAGCTGTTTGTGGAAGCTACAGGGATTTGCTTGTAGACGCTTCTTTCACTTGGATTCCAGATTCATTATCCATCAGTTGTAGGGCATGTTGCCCATTTCTATTAGAGTTACATTTCCATTACAGTTTTCAGACTTTGGCATGTATTGATTTAGTATTCAGTTTACTTATCAGTTGTGGGATTTGTAGTGAGGAGTTTTTCCTCCAGACTTTATTTACTTTATGTGATAGTTATTCTATTTACTTCATTATGGTGAATGGTGTTATTATTCTTTATTACACTTGTTGCATGTTAATCAGACTTAAATTAAAATTTGGCACTTACTTTTTAAATACTAGGTGGTTAGTAATCTTAAAAATGTTTTCGACAGTGATGCTATTAACTGGACCAACTTGGCATTTTGAATTAATTTAATAAAGGAGTAGCTACCCGGTATTTAATTAGTCGGGGTGTCACAAATCCACAGTGCCAAAATAACTCAAAAAAATCAATTAAACTTCTTTGGGCCTCAAAACATGAGATCCTTACACATAAT
Source organism: Sambucus nigra (assembly GCA_949130495.1). Taxonomy (NCBI): domain Eukaryota; kingdom Viridiplantae; phylum Streptophyta; class Magnoliopsida; order Dipsacales; family Adoxaceae; genus Sambucus; species Sambucus nigra. Next base: position 210,648,680 of record OX422214.1, on the reverse strand, counting down.
ATTATGCTGATTCGTGGATCTTTTAAACAGGGTGCAAATAGGTGTATACGAGGCTATATTTGTTATCTATGGAAAAACCCTTTTGAAATAGAACTGCTTATGCCCATATTTATCTTGAAAAAAGTGTAAAACTTATGACACGAATTTCGAGACTCATTTTCTAATGTTATTTGAATGAATTAGAGGTTTCGTTTGAATGGCATTGGCTTCTCATTTGATTGAAACCAAGTCATTTGAACGATAATACTAAAGTAGTTAAAACGACCTTAGAACGAGCATCTAATCACAATTTGGAAATGTAAACAGTAAAAACTCGCTTAAATATTGTTCGAATGAAGTGTCAATCTGAGTCGAACATGAAACGAATATCATTCAAAAGAGATACACGCCGTGTTAGAACAAAAACAACTCGTTTAAATAACTTTTGGAAACGAAAACACATCTTAAATATAACTTTTTCAAAAAATAACCTAATAAAATTTAAACTGCCCGAAAAATAGGGATCAACATATTAATATTTTATACCTTTTTAAGATCCCAATATGAAGACATAAACTCAGTATGAATTTTGATGTCGATTTTCGAGGGGCACTTTATGTCTTCAATTGCATAGGATTAAAGGTATAAACACAAACAACCTAACCTATGACTTAAATAGTTTTTTCCAATTTAATAAATCCAATTTATACAATTTTTAATGTTCATACAATAAACGCTGACAAGAACATCATTGCACTATTGTTAGAACATGCCTAAGTGGAAGTCATTCTAAGGATGGAGACAAGCACGTTGTGATCTTTGAGATTTAAAATTTAAGCCTAAATTATTGATAAAGTGTGGTACCCACTATTTCCTATACACATGGTGGTAAATCCCATGTATATTACACAAGGGCTAATTTAAAATTAGGTATCATTCTAAGCATATGAGATAATTATAAACAAAATAATAAATGACACAATAAACCAAATTGTTAAATCCAAATAACCAACTGAAATAACTAGTAACTCCAACATAAGTATCAATCCCACAAGCTAATAAATCCTCAATAAGATAAATAAAATTCAATCAACCTAACACGAATCCATACATAAAATCTCTTAAAAGGAAATAAATGCAAAATAAATGTCAGGTTGAAACACCTAACACTTACATAGATGATAGATGAACCTGAAAAAACTAAGATAAAGATAATTATTATTGTACCCTCATCCCTGATAGTTCTATTGCCAAGGACATAAAATGTTTTGATGCAAGAGGGTCAGACCTATGGCAAGAACTTTCCATGTAATTTGAATCAGATGTCCCATATCATAATTTTATAGTCATGTCACTCCTATGATGAGTTAATTAGGCAAAATCCTAAACCACACTAATATTAATTTCCACATTACCGAGCCTAGGTTATTATATTGTCACCATATTCAACTTTATTATATAATTAACCAGACAAGGGATATAGATAATAAAAGAAATCATAACCACATAACTATCACATGATTTCCACATAATATTCATATCAGAACATCAATAGTCTCTACTCATCACAATAAAGAATAGGTCATCCATAACGGCCTCACATAAATTCTGTCACAAATTTCTACACCTTCGAGCATATCTGTGCCTTTACTAGTTCCAACTAAATAAGTCCCAACTACTAAATACTCCAAGTACACATAAAAGGGAAAATCACTACCTCATCAAAACAAATATGTAACCATATAACGACATTGACACGAAAGGATTTAATTTCATTGTCCTAAGAAGGGAGACAATGACTATCATTTGGATGTAGGATTGGGATAATAGACCTACATTCAATTTTAGTCATCTTCTCGGGGGCATAAACTAGATCCCAACACACACGCCCCATAAAATCCTTGATTAGAAAATTCTACACAATCCAATACACCTATCCATGGTATGTTCATGTGCATGAAGGCATCTAACTAGATTCTCACAACTATGTATCACAACTATTAAAATAAGCACACATATACTATACATCATAAACTAGAACTTACACCATCAATTCCTAGTACTTAAACCATTTATCAAAGGCCTACCTATGAGTCATAATTCATTATTAAAAGTATTCTCGAAACCATTCTAACCCATATGTTATCAATATTGTGTTAACAATACAATTTCACACATGTTAATTAATTAATTATTATTTTTTTGTCGTTAAATGTTCTCAACCAATAACCTCTATCTATTGGTCTAAAATATAAATTAACAATGTCCTAACATCATCTCAAAACAATCTAATATTAGTGAATCGATCAAGCCACCCAGAACCTTAGACTGCCCAAAGCTACAAGATTAGATAATTATTGCCCCAGTTAAAATCGATCCGGGTCTGAGACCCATGAATTTGGCCTCATTTTTTGTTTAATTAATCTAAAATAAATTTTAATCAATCGAGATGAATTTGATATTAGTTTAGGGTTAAAAAACTACATACCTTGACAATCGATTAGTGAAAATGACAATTCTAAAAAGATTATTAACACAAGTAAGCATATACTATTATAAGAATCCTAAATGTTGAAATATCAATTCTAATTTGTGATTCATCTAAATAACATTATTAAATCGTGAATTCATCCTATTAAAATTGTTTTTAGAAAGCCGAACTTAAGTATTCCACATCTTAATGACAAATATAGCATTTTAATTAGACGATGATTCTATATTTTCATTAATTATCATTAGGTTAACATAAACCCTAGTGCCATTCCAGTACAAACTTAAATATATGAATTCTCATTTTTAGACGCAATTTCCAGAAATTTCACATGTTAAAGATTTAGTTTTAGTCCAATTTAGCTAATTGATACCAATTTTACCTAATAGATTTAAATTACCCAATTTGGGTTCCAATTACAAGAATTATATAATTAAGTTTAACCTTTTATTAGAATTTTTCTTTCTTAAACACGATTTCAATTATTATTACATGGATCCATAGGAAAAATGTCGGACAATGTTCTTTACTTAGATTGAATTAATTGCTCGAAGAAGATGATTACTCTTGATTGTTAATTATTCAATTGTATTCCTTGAATTTCTGTTCTAATTCTTTCCTTAAACTTATCTCACAAGTATCTATCTCTCCAAGCTCTCAGTTTTTAGGTTTTGGGTTTTAAAAATGATGATAAGTTTCTAACCAGTGGGTCACCAACTCCCTCATCTTTTAAACCCTATATGGGTTTCCAATGGTGTAATACCCCAACTATTGAATACATTACTATGTGGCACAATATGATATTTCTACATAAATTTTTATTATAATATTAATGCATTGATTTGCATGGGTATTACGAGTAGTAAACACGTTTGCATGTGAAGAATAATGAAGTTTTACTTAAAGTTTTAAACCAAACACTATTTTTTAGGATATAAATTAGTATGCACTAGTTAATGGCCAAGTTCTATAAAGTCTTATAAATAAAATAAATAATTTATTTAAAGAATAATTGTTGAGAAAGGTTTTCTTTACATTTAGGATCTAAATATTATTTTGATAAATTTTACTTTGCACGGGACATTAGTTTGCTAAAATATTAGTAAATATATTATTTGAGTAAAGGTAAGGAATTTATGAATAAAACGATTTATTAGAATGGGTGTTTTTGTAAAGAAAAATCATTTTATGAAATTGTTTTGAATAAATTGGTGTTACACGTGTGTGTGTGTGTGTGTCTATATATATATATATATATATATATATATATATATATATATATATATATATATATATATATATATATATAGAGAGAGAGAGAGAGAGAGAGACTCATGTACATACCTAGTTTACATACCAATTTTTTAACATAGTAAACAAATTATTTTTGAGTTGAGTTTTTTTGTGTGGTATTTAAACATTTCAAGGAATCAAAATAATAAAGAATCAACTCAAAATAAATTTTTATGCTATTTTTTAAAAAATTGGTCAAACTTTTATGGCTTTTAAAGTGTGAAAGTTTGACCAATTTCTTTAAAATAGCAAAATAATTTATTTTGAGTCGATTTTTTATATGGGTCCCTCGAAATATTTAAATATCACATAAAAAAATTCAACACAATTTTTTTAATATTTAAAAAAATAGGTTTGTGTGAGCAAGTATGTATACTTGGTATGTATGAGAGTCTGCCCCCCCCCCCCCCCCCCCCCCACACACACATATATATATATATATATAAGTCTATTTATAGGGCGTTTAAATTAATTATGTTGAATTATAAAGGGAGTAGAATAGAAATTATAAGAAAATCTTAGAAGAGGTTTCGGATAATAGGAGGAGGTGAGAAACTAAAAAAAAAATAAAAGAGATAAATTAGGAGATCTGTTGAATCCCCCCATTTCAATGCTACCCACAAACTACCCCCACTGCTATAGTAGGTGGAACCGTTATAGCAGATGGATGGAGCCGTTATGGCGATGCCCCTTGCACCAAATCGTGGATTGTTGTTATATTAGCATTTTATTTATTTATTTAACCATCATATAGACTAATAACCTATCACTTTTACCTTGCGCCCAAGAAACAACCGTCTTGGTTATATAAGATTATTTTTTAAAACAAAATGTTGGCAACCTTTCATTAGCCTAATAAATATGTTATTAAATCTTTATTGGTAGAAACCTAATCCACGAAGATATCTCCTTCTCTCCTTTGTGTTTTAAGTGGACAAAATAGAATAAAAAGGGTATTATGCCTTTGTTTTGTTAACAAGAACACATGGGAAAATGAGTATTTTTTCTCTCTAATAGACCCAACAAACTATATTTTGTATAAGGACTATAAATTCATATATTTCTATCTTCCCTTTTATTTACCTACGAAAATCATCCCATATTTTCATACACTGGAACACAATACTCTAGTCTTTCACTTCTGACCATTTTTGGAATTTAGAGTTGGGTTTTTATGTGTTGAGCAAGATTTTTCAGCTAAGATTTTTGGACCTTACAGAATTTATATTATTAGAGTGTTTTTATGGGGTTTAGAATGGGGATTTATACAAGGAGATTTCATGGATCTTGGTAACCCCTTTAAGGTCATCTTTGGAGGAGGAGGGCTGCCTTCATCTCAACAATTATTTCAACCATTTTGGGTTAATTTGAGTTGAATTTTTTATTGCACTTTTATTCTAAAAATAAGTTCAATGCATGTTAATTCTCTCTCTCTCTCTCTCTCTCTCTCTCTCTCTATGTGTGTGTGTGTGTGTGTGCAATAAACACATATGCTACCTATTTATGATGTATGTTAAGATTTCATGTGAGATAAAGTGATAAAAAGTGGGTTTTAAATATAGTTTCAAGTTGTGCAATTTTTTAGAATATAAAAGGTTGATTTTTATGGAATAAACATGTTTCAAAGCTATCATTTCATCAGAAATAATGTCATTTATTATAAGGTATTGTTAAGGTTTCATGTATAAGGTAAATGTACACATAATTTATTATTTTATGAGAAAAGTGTTGACAAATGCTACATGTTAATTTGTTGGGTAAAGATGAATAATAAAATAGTGTAATTGTTCAAGAAAATATTAATTTAATGATTCAGGATATTATATGGATAAATTAATATGACTTTAAGGTGAAATAACACCTAAAAATGTTGCTAAACATTCCGACGGTGTATAAATTAAAATATGTTAAATCTGAATTCAAATGGTAAACCTTTGACTGCATATGTTTATGTTGATGAAGTGTGTGTAAGACTTGAAATTGGATAGTTTATAAAATAAACTCTAAAAATGATGAACTTTTAACTTTTACTCCAAATATTACATTTTAATAAAATGAAGACTTTGTTACATAAGGTTTTGATATGAATACAAATACAATGACAATGGTCCTTGAGCTTAGAATGGAAGAATAGCCTTACTTTAGTAAAAGTAAAATGTTGGCTAAACATTAAAATTAATTAATAAGGATTAGCTAGTAAAATGTGTTCAAGTGTATAAAAAATGTGACAAGGTGTATTTAACTTACGTTTTGGCATTCCAACCGAGTAAAACATTTAACGTAACATTAAGGAATAAAATGGTAAGTTTACGCAAGTAAAGGATGACAATAGGCCAAGTTTTTTTTTTAATTAAATTGTCTCTTGGACTGCAAGTAAATAGACTTAATGTAAAATGAAAGATTTTGCAAAAAGGAGTATGGGGAAAACTTAAGGAGGGCCTAGATCCCTAGGGAGCGACTTCGTATTAAACCCAAAATCACTGGTCAGAGATGCAATGACTACTATATTTATGACAGATGTAAAAATCCATAAACATAAATGGGATATAGTTAACTCCAAGATGTAAAAAGAAAAAAATGGAAAGATACAAAATTAATAAATTTTGGGAAAGATAAACGGATGATAAATGTGTATGGACAAGATATTATGGGTTTACATGACATGTAATGGAATTACAGGTAATCATGAAATTGAGGTAATTGGTAAACCCATGGTATGCTGGATTATAGAATATAATGAGTTAACACAGTAATGTGTTGGTAGGTTAGCCAAAAAAAGGAATAAAGAAATAAAAAGCGTAAGTGGGTTCTTGAAAAACCTATAACAATTATGAGCTAGGACTGACAAATAAGTTTACATAATCTTTTCATACACCATGTGTGTGTATTGAAATACTATCTTCAGATAATGACATGGACATAACTGTAACACCCCGCCTATTTTAATCCCGGGTGATCAATTCTTTATCAAAATAAAATAGGATTTTCATAATGGATCATTCTCAGCATCACTGTCGAAAACCAATTTAATTACTAATAATCTATTAGTCCCGGTGTCAAATTTTAAACTTCTAATCTTTTTAACTTAAAACACACAAAATACAACCACACAATAATATAAACATTAAATGAATAAAATAATAACAAGTAACTCTCGGTAAGACATCAATGCAACCTTATTGAATAGGCGCAAATAAAAATACGATAAATAAAATAAATGACAACAGTTGGGCAACATGACTGAATATAACTCACAATACCTCTTATCTAGAGCACAAGGATAGAAGCCTTTAAACAATACCTGCTAGCATCCACAGTTGCTTCAACATCGTCTAACTCGAAGGAATAATATCAACCAAGCATCCTTGTGTCTGGACACCTAAAAGGTTTATAAGAAAAATAGTTGCAAGCGGGATAGAGTCCAAAACGGTTTGAAAATATTTAGCAAGTATTTACAATACTTTAATATTTAAAATATGATATTCTCCATATTTAAACTGGTGTCACACTCACATGAGATACCCCTCACCTCTCATATAACAGTGCGCACCTAACGCATGTATTTTAAACACCCTAGTTATGCTACCCCGCCTAAGTAGCACCTCTCCAAACTACTAAATATCCATATACTATCTTTTACCCCGCATATATAATATCAAAGGCTTTCACACGAGCATAAGCATAATAATTTCTCACTTATAATTTATCCGTTCATATTTAATAACGTCACTAGTTGTTATACACTATTCACATTTTAGTGTCATCAATCCCGTATATAATTTTCTCATCTTTATATACATATCTCACATTTGTATTTTCGGATTTTATTATCCTGGATGCCACAATTTATTTCTCACTCTATCCTTTATATATATATATATACACACACACACACATTATACTATACACGTCAAGTGTATCCATACTTATATATCACACACTGTATAAGTATAATAACCATTCCTTAGAGCTATAACTCAATGGATGCAGTCTCTAGAATGCTATCATCTTCCAGGGAATACACATCATCCTGGGTACCACCTGTCGGGATCTCACACCGACCTGATAAAAACATAACACAAACGTATAGGAAGCGGTCATCGTTCCTCACCTGAAAGTGAGACGAAGCATATTCAATACGTCTAACCCATGATAAAGTGACACATTGCATAAATAACTGGATGCTTTGATTTGGGGACTATACTCTCCCTGCATTCCCTAGCCAGGGGATTTACCCACATTGCACAACTTTCCATAATAGCACTAGAGTGGTATATTCCACACAAATATATTTATAATCATATCATATACATACTGTCTCTCTCTCTCTCTCTCTCTCTCTCTCTATATATATATATATATATATATATATATATATATATATATATATATCTTCAAATCCGGCTATTACAGCCTATCTCACTGGCATTAGCCTATAATTCTGAATATACCAATTCGTATTAATTCCTAAGTATACACAAAACTTATTTTAATCCCAAAAGTATTCACGGAAAGCTTATTCAATTCTCTTCATACTAATATAGTCCATCAGTCATAAGGTCTCACCTCAGTAACGTCACATCACACCTTGTTCTCCTACCAACGGCATCCGAATGAGACGAGCCTATACATCACTAGCTCTCTCACCTCATTACCATTGGAAGGCCTCACATCACTAAGTGCTAGCTTCCTATATCCATCCCAAAACAAAACTCCCATCCTGAGAGAAACCATAAGAACATCTGACCACTCCTGTTAGTCCTTCAAATCTCGTTTCATGGCGATGCAACTCTCACAATGCTCAAAGGTCATCCCAATACAGTTTGTGGTTAATGCCCCTCTCAACAATGGACTCTAAATCAGGTTTGATCCAAAAATATATTTTTTTTCTCGCCTCTAAACCACCAGAGGGGGATTAACAAGGCTTTTCATACAAAAACCTCAAATTAGACCTTGTCCATAATAGACCGGTATGAGTTATTACACATAACTCTATTCATCTGTAATTACACCTTGTCCATAATAGACCGGTATGAGTTATTACACAAAACTCTAACCATCTGTAAATTTCGCTTCCCCATTATCGTACAATTTATAATGCTCACCACTCGCATTATTCATCATTGTAAATCACCTCCCATATACTTATCGATTATAGGTGACACAACTTGCCCATAACAGAATGTCATCCCCGCTACTTCCCAAAAATCCCTATCGGAGGTGGGGTTTAAGGATCTCATCCTGATTCACAACAATATTGGGCGGCACCTCGCATCGGTGAAATCCTTTTTTTCAAAGAAAGGTTTGGGCACACCAACTTATTTCCATCTATGAGTGGTGCACTCAGATACAATCTCACTATGTCTCACCTAATACAGATTTCCACTTATAACGTCTCACATTAAGTGGTACTTTATACTCCCCTTATTTCCTCGGGGTATACCAAAATCACGGCCCGTGCACTTTTTACCACAATGTGCACTTCTGTTCCCTTTTTACCTTTTAGACATCAGCATTCGACTGAGTAGGACTCCGCTTCACTTTACCACAATAATTGGATTTTCCTCTTTTAAAGAGATATCCTTTTAAATGGCTGCCCATAGCCTTTCAACTCATCTCGGGTGTGTTACTCTCATTGCACACATATACCTGGATCATTGTCCTCCTCATATGACTTTCAATCCATCATGCCATTCCAGCTTGTTTATAACTGCCCCAATGACATATATTCCACACATTTATTACCACGTCCTCATATCTCGGACGACTTTGAAATCAGCTAACCAAAGCGCCCATACACCCTATAATCCGTGCATATTAGCACAACACTGGAAACGTCACACACTTTCCTCAAAATTGGCCTTGCATTTTTGAAGTGTCTATAACATATGGGTATTCTAAATCACTCTATAAATCGGTATTTATTCTCCTTAACATCGTTCCACCCTTTAACTCATGGTGAGAAGAATATTTTTTCTAGTGCTCTCTCATGGCGCTACCGACTCCACTGGCCTTATAGCGTATAAGAGTTCTTAACTCATAGTGTTTTCATAGTGTTTTGCCTCTTTGTCTTTTGATTTACTGATTCCTTTCTTCTTCTTTCAAACTTGATTGATTTGATCTTTTTGTTTCTTTTGCAGCATATCTGGGTCTCCACCACTTGGCTGAGGGACATTAGGGATTGGATATATGCAACGACTGTCCATATTAAGGATGCGATTCCGGTTCCTTCCTTCTTGGTTCCGTTTGCCTCTTTCAGGGAAGGGCCAATCTCTGGAAGTGGTGTCACATCATCTCGTTGTATGGGAAAAGGGCTCACCATAGGGATGGACGATCTTAGAGATAGAGAAGAGAAGAGAGAAAAAGAAGATATAAAGAGTAGGTGGAGAAAGAGAGAGAGAGAGAGAGAGAGAGAGAGAGAGAGAGAGAATGTGGGTGAGAGAGAGAGAGAGAGAGAGAAAGAAAATTCGGTTCGAGCCGAATCCCGTTGTTTTTTTACTTTTCTTGCAAGATATCAATGTAACACATAAAAGAATATATGCAAATAAAATGAAGTTTTTATTAATTCCCGCTTCGGTGATTAATGCACACGCTCTTTTTACTTTGCTGCTGAGACCGTAAAAGGAATTTGAAAATTGATTTGAGAAGGATTTTATTTTAAAATGAGATAAGTAAAAGCATGAGGAAATTCTAAATTCCCTTAAGATAGAAATTATTTTTATTGAGTTTGTTGATTTTGACAAAAGAGGAAAAAGGGAATTTTTCCAAAAATAGGGGGTTGTCGATCGGCATGCCCTCTGTCCTACCTATCGGCATATCCGTCCAGTCTAATCAACCCAAGGCTTTGATTGCACTTTCTTCAATCACTTGGTATATGGTGGGGCAAGTTTTCCTCTGATTTCTGCAGGGTTTCTTGTCTTTATTTGAGAGTTTTCAAGTATAAATAGAGGTGTGAATGGGACTTTTTCCTCACACTTTCATTTTCCTTCTCCTTTACATTCTTATTTGCCCATGGCTCTCCCCAGTAGCATTGAGTTTGCTAATTACCTCGAAGCCTTGGAAGCAATGTGTTCTTACAATGTTGATTATGACGCCTTCCACATGCGAGGAGTCTCTTTGTGGCGTAACCTGTCCATTGAGTGGAATATACTGATGGTGGCATTTGGGTTTTGGTATCCTAAGGATCATGTCTTTCACTTCGGGTTGGATGAAATTTATCCTACCTACAAGGATTTTTCTACCATACCGGGGACAAATCCCAGCATTGCTACGGCTTTACCTGAGTTTTCCCATTCTCCTAGGGAATTATTGGCTGGACTTCTCCGTATCTCGCCCTCGGTAGTCAGGTCGTTGGTTACGGGAGGCCTAATTTCTCTTTCAACAGTGTTGCGATCTGTGTATTCGGAGGATGTCGAAGATGCCAGCTATATTGGGGCCATTATTCTGGGCCTGGTTTCAAAAGTTTTGTTGGTGAATGGAAAAATGCTAGTGGACCCCCAACTTGCGATAATCATTTCCTGGATATTGTACCGTTATAATCATGCGGCGGTGATAGTGGCGGAGAATTTGAATGGTTTAGATTACTGGCGAGAAGGACAATCTGACTTTCTGAGGGGTAGCCTAGTAATGCTATTCATGTGGTTATCGGAGAGGTTTTGTATGGCGCTCCCACCTGATTATCCTTTGTCGGCGGTTCTAAACTTCTTCTCGCACTATTTTATTAGCGTAAGCCTGAACATTGAGAGTTTGGAGAACTGGTTTATGGAGCATGGGGATAAGGGCTTGCACTGGTAAGTTCCTTGGTGCGGGGAGATGTTTCCCATTCTGGAACTCAGGGAGTACCAATATGTCCGGTTGGTTGGCTTTGGGAAGACCTCTTTTTACTTTCCCTGGCAGCTGTCGCGCCAATTTGGTTGGGAAAAAATTGTGATACTGCGAACACTAAACTTCCTTCTTGTGGAGGACCTGACAGAGCGTATGCACATGTAGCTTGGTTCTTTATGAGAGAATCATCGTCCATTGAACCGTCCTTCCTAATCTGTGGGCAGAGTTTGACACGTCTCCGGGGATGACATGAAGTGGTTGTGGAATAAAGTAGTGGCTAAGATGCTGACTGTGGAGACTGGTCAAAGGTGGTTTGCCATATCTGACACCATGGAGGGAGGTGTTATGGTTTTCCCCAAGCTAGTCTAGGCTTATCACTCTATGGAGCTTCTGTGATACTCCATTCAGGAAGGGGAGGTTTGGGGACCTCAAGATGCAGGTGATGATGGGTCTGGTTCCTTTGGCAGCTGCGAGTAGGATTTTATGAAGCTTTTTGTAATGGGTGTGCTTTGGGGAATAATTGGAGGGTGATTCTTAAGATTAGTGAGGCTTGTTTTTATCTGAGTTTTTTAGGAAGGTAAGTGTAGGCTGGCAAGGGAAGTCGTTTGACTCCCTATGCCGATGTAATCGTACCAAAATTTCAAATAATGAAATAAAGGAGATTTTGATCATCTAGTTGTGCCTCTTGATGCATTTTGCACTTTGAATTATCTATACCAATCGCTAAGGGATACATAATAATTTTGTTCATGTATATGTTAAAGTGAATTGTCATTCTCGGGGATAAGAAAAGATTAACATTTTATGAAAAATAAGGGGGCCTTGCTCATATAAGGCGAATAAGCTGCCTACGTACCTCTGAGGGTTTTGAAAATTTTCTAAAATTATTTTTTTTGAAAGCAAGAAGGTTTTTAGAGGATCGGGCCCCACGTAGTTCTGATTAGGGGGAATGAAGAGTTTTTTTTAGAATAGAAGGGAGATGAGAAGAGTTGTAGCGCGCCAAGATTTCAAATTAGGGGTAGAATTTCTTGAGACGGTCCAGGTTGACTGGATGCACCATTTCTTCTCCATATAGGTATGTGAGCATAGAGGCACCGCCCGATAGGATCTTCTTCATGATGTATAGGCTTCTCTAATTGGTAATGAATTTCCCTTTGGTATCCCAGATGGACTCTCCTATTTCTTTGAGGGATAAGTCCCCTTATTAGACGCCGCGGTCCTTGACTCTCATGTTGAATGATCGCGTTATGCGACAATGGTACCCATGTATGTGATATAGATCTTTTATCCTTCTTTCGTCTAAGAAGGACAGCTCGTCAAGATGGCTTTAGTTCTAGTCTTCCTCTATGACCTTGATTTCAGGCATAACAGATAGCGAAGGGATTTCTAGCTCCATGAGTAGAACTTATCCATACCGTAGACTTGAGAGTAAGGGGTAGCCCTAATAGAGGTTCAAACTGAAGTGCGGTAGCCCCAGAGGGCATAAAAGATCCTATTATCCCAATCTCGATAACTCTCGTCCATCTTGCTGATAATAACTTTGAGGTTCTTATTAGATGCCTCGACTGCGCCATTGGTTTGAGGTCGGTATGGAGAAGAGCCGTGTCTTTGATTTCCATACTCGTCGACCATTTCTGTAACTTCTACCTCAAAGTGTAGCCTATTTTTTGACACCATCTCGTGCGGAACCCCATATCGGAAAATGATGTTTTTCTTTATGAATTTGGCCACTTTCTTGGCATTTAGGACTGCGTATGACTCGACTTTGACACATTTGGTTAAGTAGTCAATGGATATTAGGATGAAATCATGCCCGTTAGATGCTTTTCGTGTAACTTTCCCTATGATATCAATGCCCCATGTGGATAATGGCCAGGGAGATGTCATGTTATACAATTCCCGTGGGGGTAAGTGCTGTAGGTTCGAAAACTGCTGGCATTTGAGGCAACTTTGAACGTAGGCTATGAAATATTAAACCATGGTAATCCAGTAGTAACCCTCTCAGATGATTTTCTTGGCGATCATATGGCCGTTCATGCGGGGTCCTCATTCCCACTGTGGATTTTCTACATCATTTCTTCAATGTCAGCCCCTGCGAGGTAGTGCAAATGGGTTCCATTGAAGTTTCTCTGAAATAGTGCTTTATCACAAATAATATACTGAGCAACCAGTCTGTGGAGTGTTGCTCGATCTTTCTTGTCAGATCCTTAGGGATACTTACCATGTTTGAGGAGGAACCAAATATCATAGTACTAGCAGCCATATATTTCAGGATCTTCCTTCATCCCAAGCTTAATATGGTAGCACTGGGTTGGTTTGTCTTATTTTTGGACAAGGAAAGGGGCCAAGGTTATTCCTTTGGGCATGTCAATCATGGAGGATAAGGTAGCAAGGGCATCGGCTAGGTTATTTATTACACGGGGTAGCTAGTGGAAGGTGATTTCTTGGAATTGGGAAGCCAGTTCTTCTAGGTGGGCATGGAAGGGTAAGAGTTTCTCGTCCTTGACTTTCCATTTTCTAAGTACTTTACCGATGATGAGGGTTTAATCCCCATAGACATCGAGGTATTGAATTCCTTTATCGAGGGAAACTTTGAGGCCTACCATGAATGCCTCATGTTCAATCATGTTGTTCGTGCAAGTGAAGTCCAACTGGATGGCATGGGAGTGTGAGAGTAATCAGGGGCAATTAGAAGGATCCCAACACCATACCCTTTTTTGTTGGCATAGTCGTCAAAGAACATTTGCAATCGAAGGTATTTTGGGGAGGTACAAAGGATATTCTCATCAGGGAACTCAGAAATCCAGACATCGGCCCCTTCCATAGGGTAGTCAGCAAGGTAGTCAGAGATGTCTCTTCCTTTAATGGATTTTTGTGTAACATAAGTGATGTCAAATTCAGCTAGGAGCATCAACCAATGGGCCATTCAGCTGGATAGGGAGTTCTTCTCGAGTAGGTACTTAATGGGATCCATTTGGGATACAAGCTTGTTGGGGAAAGTGAGAATGTAGTGCCATAACTTTTGGGTAACCCAGACACGAGCGACACATGATTTTTTGAAGGTAGTTTAGTTAACTTCATAATCGACCAACTTTCAACTAGAATAGTAGATGGCTCTATCTTTGCGAGTTTCTTTGAAATATTGTCGATTATGGTTAGGTATAGGAGTAAGTGAAGATCAGGTTGTGGAAACATGAGCACTGGAGGTTGTGTTAGGTATTGCTTGATTCAATCAAAGGCTTACTGGAAAGCTTTGTTCCAAACTTTGGTTGATTCCTTTCAGAGGAGTTTGAATATGGTTTCACATGATGGAAGTCAATTGGCTGATGAACCGACTAATGTACTGTAATTTCCCAAGGAATCCCCGAACTTCCTTCTCCGTTAGAGGTGGTGGCATCTCAAGTATGGATTTTATCTTGGAAGGATCTTATTCTATCCCTTTATCACTAACCATGAATCCCCAAAGTTTTCCTTTAGTGATGCCAAAGACACATTTATGTGGGCTGAGCTGCATCTGGTATTATTGTAGTCGTTTGAAGAACTTATAGAGGGCGGGAACATGGCCTTCCTTACTCTTGGACTTGATAATCATGTTGTCTATGTAGACCTTGACTTCCTTATTTATCAGATCATGCATAATAGTTGTGGCAGCCCTATGGTAGGTAGCCCTTGTGTTCTTGAGATCAAATGGCATGACAATATAGCAAAAGGTTCCCCAAACGGTGATGAATGTTGTTTTCTCTTAGTGATCTGGGTGCATCTTGATCTTATTATATTCGATAAACTCGTCGACGAATGACTTGAGAGAGTAATTGGACGTATTGTGCACAATCATGTCGATGTTACGTAGTAGGTAATCATCCTTTAGAGAGGCCTTGTTCAAGTCTCGGTAGTCGATGCACATGCGGACCTTCCCTCCCGATTTTGGCATGGGTATGATATTGGCTAGCCATGTGGGATATTTGACCACAAGAATGAAGACCACATTCATTTGCTTGACTACTTCTTCTTTAACTTTGAGTGACCATTCGGTGCGAGATATTTTGCAGTTTCTATTTGATCGGTTTACATTCCGGGAGAGTTAGAATCTCATGCCGTGATATCTCAGGGTCAATACCGAGCATATCATCGTAGGACCATGTGAAGACATCCACGAATTCCTTGAATAATTATTCGAGTTGCCCATGCTCATGCTCATTGAGGGTGTCCCGTATCCCAATCTCATGCATTTGGCTACTGGAACCGAGATTAATAACAATAGTTTCATCTTCATTAACTTAAATGCGATTATGTTGTTTGTTATTAACATTATTTAGATTAATTAATAATTATTCATTTGCAAAATCATCATCGTCAAGATATTGATTAGAATTAAGATAATTAATTTAAGGCACAACAAGGTACTCAAAATCTTCGTTTATTTCATGGATAGGAAAAACATCATTGAGAACCTCATCAATGGAGGTCTTGATTACATCAGAGTGAGGGGAAACAACTAAAGGAGAAAGGGGATAAACATCAGGGTTATGTTGAACATTAATAAGTGACATAGGTTTAGCATGCCAGTTGAGAAGAGGTCCATCAACATCTTTGATGAGGTAGGATGGATTCGACGACGTAGTCCCTGAGTGGATCATTCAGAGTGTCAGCCCTATTATCTATAAATTGAAAGAGTCCTCGGAGTCACTGCCCTCAAAATCCCCGATATTAGTTGTGGAATCTTTAGTGAGTGGTTGTACACGATGATGTGAACTCTCATCCCATGGGTGGCTATCTTGAAAAAAGATCTCCATTCTTGGTTTCATCCTCTTGTTTACATGGTAATACCAAGGTTCAGGGAAGACGCTAAAGGGGAAATCTTTACCTTCTCTGATGAATCTTCCATTTAGATAATCTCTTGGGACAATTCTAGTGCATTCTAACCTCCTCTTCAGTCGAGGCTGATGGATCAATCTAAGTTCTTCTTCTGACGGCTGATAGCCCAAGTCACATGGAGGAAATGCCTCCTTAAACACAATAAGTTCAATTATCCCTTGTTGTCTTCACCCTAGCCCCATTCCAAGCATGAAGTGCATGTTGTTGAACATTTGGATTACATTGACATTTCCATGAGGGTCATATTCTGGGAAAACCCTATCTTTGAAGTCATCCGTTACTAGGAGTAGGAGTGGTTCAACTTGGAATCCTGATAGAAGCATATCATTCACCCCGTGTTGTATTTTAAGTACTGGATTACTTGTGCTGTCATTCTCGGTATTGTTAGCGTCGCCCATGATGGTGATGACCTGCCCATTGGTGAAGAACTTTAATTTTTAATGAATGGAAGAGGACACCCCTTTGATGCTATGAAACCATGGTCATCCGAGCAACATATTGAAACATGCTAAGATGTGAACGAATTGGAATTCAATGATAGGATTTATAGGTCCAACCCCTATCATAAGCTTGATATATCCCATTACTTCTCGTAGGGTGTTATCGTAGTCACGTAATGCAACAGCGGTTGGAGTAAGGCCACTCACTTTCAATCCCAGACAATTGAGAGTTCTTAACGGGCAAACATTCAGAGCTAATCTGTTATCGACGGGAGAGAGGGGGATAGTTTTTCCCATAACTTCAACAGAGATATTAAGAGCATGCTTATGGTTGGGACTAGTCTTGGGGATTTCTTCTTCAAAAAAGGAGAGCATTTGAGTAGAGGTTAAGGATCCAAATAGGTTCACCGCTTCTTCTAACGTGGTTGAGGGAGGAACTGTGGGTCCTGTGACTAGCTTGATTAGGGAATTTCGATGCAGTTGGGAATACATAAAAAAAACCATAAAGTGATGTTGGCTTGGGTTTTCTTCAGCTGATAGAGGATTTTGTTTTCCTCGAGGGTCATTTTTGGCAAAGGGAGAGTTTCGACACCTTTTCCTTTATCGCTCGCTGATGGTTGTAGACTTCGAATTTGGTAATGTCTTCCTAACCTGGTCATGTGGTTCACAGAAGGAGGGAAAAATAAAAATCCTATTTCTTCATCGATATCGAGTTATTCAGCCACCTTGTTGATTTATCCTAGCAGCTCCTCGAATGATATCATCCCATATATGTCGGGTATTAAACTAGTCTTTTCTAAATCTTTCTCTTTATCTGAATCTTTGAAATTATCCCCCCATTCGGTGCCGATGATGTTATCTTTCCATGCAAAGTCAATGCACTCCACAACTTCCATGGCCTCTTCGTACAATTCTTTCCATTCGGTAGGGAAATGCAAAACTGAAGGGATCAGGCACCCTTGTAATTTCAAAGCATCGAGTAGCTCGAATGTACTACAAATATCACTAGTCTGTTGAAACAAATTTGTCATGATCTGGACCATGTCATCTAGATTGAATTCTTCGGTTAGCACCACCGAATTGTCTGGCTCTCGGTCCCATTTTTGAGCTTCTAAGAATAGCCCACTGAATCTCTCATAGTCGATGGTCATCTAGGAGGGAAATTTTAGGCCAAACTCTAAGAGTTGGTTCAACACTTCTGATAGTTCCATACCCTTTCCCCCAAATTAGGTGCGAATGATGAAGCATGCTCTGGTGAGGAGGGATAATGCTTGATCGGCAAGGCTGGTAGGGTGTAAGAGGAAAAATGGGCATATTTGGAGAGGTTTAGGAGAGTATATGGGTATAACTTGTGATTCACTTGGTATGATTCGGGTAGATGGGTCATATTCCGAGTCTTCTTATAGGAAGGTGGAATTTGCATTATTCGGGAGTGGATTATGGGTAGTGTTTGGTTTGGAATTAGATGATGGGGCGATGACACCCCGGCCAATTAGTCCTTGGATCATATTTTGAAGATGTAAACATTGGTCAGTGGTATGGCCAACAGTTTGATGAAATTCACAATGGGCATCGCGTTTAAAGTTTTTCTAAAGTGGGTTTAGTAATGGACTGGGGTCCAATGGTTTGATCAAATTTAGGCTCAAGAGGGCTTGGTAGGCTTTGGAGAGAGGAGCGTGAAGCTCGGTGTATTCCTTTTGGACCAGGTTTGGGTGACTTTCTGGTGACCATTAAGTGACACGCTGAGAGATGTTGTTGATGTTAGAAACCGTGGTACTAGGAAATTTTTCAAACTTTTTAGGAGCAAACTGTCCAGAGGTTTTCCTCGGTTCGACTTCTATCTTGGTAAGAATTTCTTTGATATCCGCTCTTGCTTTTTGGAGGGCTCGAAAGTGAGGGTAATACTGTCCTCCCATTGTTGCTCATACATGGGGTAGGAAGTTCTTTATGATACTGACCTGTTCTTCTTCGAAAGGATGGTTGGTTATGGTAGCTGATTTTTCTCTCCACATTGCTATGAAGTTACTAACTGATACCCCAGGGTTTTGATCAAGTAGCTCTAAGTTATGACGGGTAACTTCTAGCTCCTCGTTATACTTGTACTGTGACATGAACTCGTGGGTAACATCTTCCTAACTACGTATTCTGGATTCCTCAAGGGATAAGAACCAACAGATAACGCTATGTTTCAAAGTCTGCTGGAACATCTGGTCCATTATTTTTTCAGAATCCCCTATGAGAGTTATGGCTAGGTGATAGCTATGGAGATGAACAATTGGAGGTCCACTGCCTCCGAACTTCTCGATATTGGGCATCTTAATTTTTTCTGGTAATCTGGCTTTAGGATTGGAAGACATGTGGGTGTAGTCATGTAGTACCCAGAGAGTATGACTTGATCGAATTTCTTGGTCAACATCTTGAGGTCTTCCTTAACCTTATTCAATTCTTCCTCTTTTGGTTCAACAGTCATGGGTAAGTTAGCCCCTGACTGAGAAAGGTTTAGCATAGGAAGCTGGGATGGCGATAACCATTAGCAGGAGGAGCACGAGAATCATGCTGGTATTCCTCGGGAACCCAAATAGACTCAGGTATAGGCAAACCCATATCTCGAGGAAAAAGGACCATGGGCTCTTCAGGAATAGGGACCCGATTTATTTTCATTTCATGAACCTCGATTTGAAGGTTGTCAATTTTGGAAGTGAGCCGAGCTAGAGCTGTCAACAAATTTGGTTGTACATTCGACACTTGATTTGTGTTCTCCATGGTAAGTGGGTGAATCTCGAACCTGGAAGAATTAAGGGGACTGACAGAACTTCAGGGCGATTCGACTGAAGACTGAAACCAATAGGGAGCCAGTCCAAGGGTATGCGATCAACTTGATAAGGAGAAAAATTGGGATTTATTTTTAGAAAAGAAAAGAAGGGGAATTTGTTATTTTTAGAAAAGGAGGAAAATGTTTTTTGACATTTTTAGAAAACATGAGGACAAAAATGTTTCTTTTGTGGAGGAAAAGAAAATGTTTTTGGTATTTTTGATAGCAGAGGAAATTGTTTTTGGACACTTTTTGAAAGAGAGAGGAAAAGACGAGAGATGGTCTCAGCATGATTATTATGTTTATTAGTTTCTCACTTGTATTAAGTTTGTCTAGATGCAAAAAGTAAATGTTGGACAAGATTCGAGCCTAGAAAAATTGGGTTTTCAACATATGTAGAAACTAGGGTTGGACTTGTTACCAGGCTCACGGGCAGGGTCCCATTTTAAAAGTCGCGTGAAAAATTTAAGCGACATGTTGACCCGAAATTTCGACAGAGTTTCGGGTCAAAACAGACAATCTAACATGTGTGTCCTAGGCTTGACACCTATATGCGGGTATGGAGTTGTTGGGTTAATTGGAAGGTGTTCCTCCCTTTGGCATGACTTCCACGATATACGTCTTGCTTTTGAGGGCAATTGGTATGTGTGGATAAGCCATTTGATATACCTGAGTGTACGTGAATTTCCTCACTATGTACCTCGTGGGGATGGTACGTGTGATAGCTAATTTAATATACTCGATGTACGTGGACAAGTTCCCTACAATATACCTCCCGTCATGACTTCGGTCAAGCGGTACAATACGGGGGAACCGTTCGATATACATCGAAGGCACTTGGCGAATGGAAGGTGAGAGTAACATCTCTTAGGCTAACTACGACCTGTCAGACCATCGCCCATCATGAGTGACTCCCCAGTTACGGGAAAAAGTCAATAGCAATGTTCTTTGGTGATGTTGTGTGTATCATGCATGATTATTTGATTAATATCTTATGGAGAGAGTATCTTTATTGGTTAAGGGTAGCCGAGCATGAGGTACAAGTATAAATAGTAGAGCATGGATAAAAAGTGAGAGTGGGTGTGTTATAAGTGTAAGTGAGCATGGATATATACAAGTGGAGGTGTGTGTTAGTGACACCTAAGCATGGATTTCTATCTGGTGTGTGTAACATGTGGATATATGTGATCCTAGGTGCATGTGGTGTGAAGTGTACATGGAAAATTTCTACAAGTGTGTGAACAGTGGAATAAGCATGAGGTACATATGTATAAGGAATAATAAGGGGAACATGAAACATAGGGGAATATACAAGAAAGTAAAAACATCCATGCAAACAGAGGCTAGCCCTCTTAAAAAAATTCCCCAGCAGAGTCGCCACTGTGGCGATCCTGGTCGGCGCTTGAGGGGAGGAGAGAGTGAGAGAGATAGATCTCCCCTCAGGAAGGCTGCATCGCGATCATGCACCCCTCTTGGGAAGGTTTCTTTGTCCATTGTCGGTGGGGGGTAAATGTGAAGAGATGGAGTCGTCAGCCTATTTTGCACAAAATAGGCAAAAAAATGTTGCCACTTCGAGAGAGTGGCATCAAGGACAAACTGATGTATACGAAACCAATAGTTCGAAGGTTCGGTGGCTAAGTTACGAAATGGGAAGGTGTTAGGCACCCATTCTTCCCTTTCAGCCTCTCATGGGCTGGCATTATTATTTTTCTTTATGTCCCCATGAAGTGTGTGAGAATGTTTATATAATGGAGATTGGATTTATTCAACTCATACCATGGACAAGGTAGAGTGAGGTCATCCATAGGAATATTTCCAAAATAACATATGTAGAAAGTATGATTTATGCATTCATCGTGATATTGATCGTTATTAGGAAACGACAATATGTGTTGGATGAAACACAAACAAGCATGATATATATATATATATATGAAAATGGGAGATTTTAGAAAACTAGGGAATTTAGGAAATAGAGAGAATTAGAAAATTGGACTTGAGTCTCTAATTTTAACTCGAGACTCCTACGTAGCCTATAAAGGCATCAAAGTCCACGTAGTTCGAATGTAGCATAGGGGTGGGTTTTATCCCATAGATCCGAATGGAATTTTATTATATGTGTATGTGTAGAAAATATGTTGTTTCGATTTTGGAAAAACATGTGATTGATAATTCCATTCGGAATTTACGGGTGTGACCTTCTTTTATTTGTTTTTGGGATTTTTTATAGAAAATAAAGTATGTGCAATATACTAATAAAAAGTGTAGATATTAATGTGTATGAACTAAAGTAAGAACTAGATTATGAATCTAATGTGTATAATGCAAAAACAAGGAATTTAAAGAGAGAGGGAAAGAATTGGACCTTCTTTCAAGCTTGATCTTTGATCTTGGGTGAAATCCCTTGAGTGTTGATGAATGTTTATGAGAGAGAAGGATATTTGCCAAATTGGGTATGAAAAGGATGGGAATGTAAGCTTGGAGGGAACTTCACATGAGGGACTTCGCTGATTTCGAGAGAATGTTACTGAGATCATTGATGCTGATGGATTTGTTGTGTGTTTCTTGGTGTGAGGTCATGGACCCTATTTATAGGGTCAGGGGGTGCTGATCGACCTACCCCTAGGGGTGCCTATCAGCATGTGAGTCCAGACACAGTGCTAATGGACAGGGATCTGGCCCTGCCAATTGGCACTATGGTGAATATTTTCCAAGAAAAATGGCCATAAAACACAAACCGTTGATCTGAATCGCATATTCAAGAGTCCTTTGGACCTCTCCCGATTTTGAGAGTTGACTTTGGGTCAAATGTGGCTCAGAAGTGCACGTCAATCTTTTGGATGGGAGATCGTCGAATGTAAACGGATCATTCGTCCATATGGTAAGTCAGAATCGTGCATGGGGTGGATTGTTGAAAAGGTTAGGAGATGTAGTTAGACATTAAAAAGTGTTTCGCTCGGTTTGGAAAGTTAACCTTGGTCAACTGGGTCTCAGAAGTGCCCGGGGTCCTCTCGGAGTAAAACAGATCGTTCGTCCGTACCGTAGGTCAGAATCATGCATGGTGCGGACCGTTAGAAAGGGTATTCAGTTCCCTTAAGATATTCATTCAGTCTCGTTTGATCTTAAGAGTTGACTTTGTTCAAACAGATCTCGGGAGCGCCCGATGGCCTTCAGATCAATTTTCAGGAGAAAACTGATTGTTAATCTGAATGGTTATGCTGTTTCGCACACGAGGTGGATTGTTTGAAAGGGGTTTCAGTGCCTTGCAAAGATTCAAAGAGATTTCGCTCTTATGGTGAAGTTAATTGGGGTCAAATCAGGGCCCGAGAGCACCTGGTGGCCCCCAAATCGATTTTTGATAGTAAAATAGTCTATTCATTCGAACCGTTATGCTGATTCGCACACGGGGAAAACCATTGGAAAGGGTATTTAGAGCCCTTCAAATATTAAAAGAGATTTCTCTCTGACAATAGAGTTGACTGGGGTCAAACGAGGCCAGGGGGCGCCTGGTGGGCTCTAGATCGGTACTCGGAGTGCGACCTAGGATTTAGAGTGAGATGGGGAGGTGCTAGGGACCTAAGGGGATACCTAAGGGTTCGTAGAATGTGTTATCTACATGTCTCACCCATGATAAAGTGACACACTGTATAAATAACTGAATTCTATGACTTGGGGACTATACTCTCCCTATATTCCCTAGCCAGGGGATTTACCCACATTATGCAACTTCCCATGATAGCACTAGAGAGGTATGTTCCACACAAACATTATATTCACACACATATATATTTATAATCATATCATATACATACTGTCTCTATACCCGTATATATATATATATATATATATTGTTATATCCAGCTATTCCTACCTATCTCACTCGCATTAGCCTGTAATCCCGAATATATGAATTCATATTAATTCATAAGCATACACAAAACTTATTTTAATTCCATATGTATTCTCTCACTTATAATAAAAATATCGCATTAATTCCTTACGAATATTAGCTTATCACGTCTAGCTAGTATTCTAATATTCATCCCACTCACACATTTGGATTTCACTCATATACTATCGGCACATACATTCTTCACGCATAATGTATAACTACCCGTCAAAATAATCTTGCCAAGTGTCCTTCATCCCAAACACTACTAAAATTTATAATCCAGATACTCCCACTAACTCGAGGTTTATATATCACCCAATTAACCTTTTAGAGGCCCTCACGCTCTATTTAGGATCCCCTATTATTTATCTGCAAAAGGAATTCTACTCCAATCCTTTTAGTCAAAGAAAAATTTCTCAAAATTAACTGTCAAAAGAGAATAGAATCGATGGATAAAAAAAAACCCGGTTTGGTTCCTATAAACAAACCGAACAGATAATCAATAAAAAAAACCATGTGTGCCATGCATCTACTATAAAAGAAGACTCAAGACCCCATTTGAGGAGGGGGTCATATCATAAAATAGAGAGAGATAGTTAGAGTAGGAAATTAGGTAGAGAAACATTTTGTAAATAGTTTTAGTTTTATTTTTTTAGATATTTGTGAGGAGAAATTTTGTATGAGATTTAATTGAGTGGGTATTATTGCAAACTACTTGGATGCTCAATTAAGAGGGTTGTAAACATCAAATTGGAGGATTGGAGTCAATTAAATTCAAGAGATTGGTTTGATTGTTCTTCTCTTTTCTCTTTCATATTAAATGCCTATTGATTATTTGATTATCATGCTTTATATTATGTTAGGATAAATCCCCTTTCAAGGGGTGGGAAGAAACCCTTATTTGATGTTATTTTAGTTTAATTGGTTTGATTACTTAAAAATTCCCTTTGAATATTAGTTTTGATCTCTCACCCTTAAATTTACGCCTCGAGAGAGGGTAAATGATTTTCGAGAGAAAATCAAAATTCTAGTTATAATACTCATTTTAGATTCGAACTAGAGATAGGGGTTTCTTAAGTGGGGTATTATTACTTGAATTTCAACTCTAAATTTATTTTCTAATATTTACATAAATTTTAATCGATCGATCCTAGCGGGTGATTAATTAAAAGGAGTGTAGATCTATGTTTCTAGAGTTGTGAGGTGTTAAACTTAATTTTCTAAAAGGTTACTATTAAAATCACATTTGCAACGAGAGTTGATTTGTAATTTTGATATTAATTTGGGAGAATTCAATTAATTAAATTTATTAGTTAGACTAGCTAAAATTTGTGATGTAATCACACTCCTTGATTGTTCTCACATTTATTTACCTCATTTATCTCAATTTTTTAGTGTTAGACTTTATTTTCCATTTTAGTTACTTTTTAGTTTGTAATTTGATCTTCCATATAGTTTAGTGTTATTTCACCTCACCTCACCCAATTGTTTTAATATTTGAAAAAGCTAAAAAAATAGAAAAAGCAAAAGACCAAAAAGAAAATAAAAAATTGAGTTACAATTAAGTTTGTCTCTAGCTTACCCCCTTGATGTGGATTGATACCCTTACTTACTTCTACACTTGAGTTTGTTATGTTTGTAGGTATTTGAAGTTTTGATTAGAAGAGCTTTTCAAGCAACGACGAAAAAATGCTACGCAAAAGTTCAAGTTATCAAATGGCGTCGTTGCCATTCTTGGTAGCGTGAAGCACTTGGAGCGGATTTCATATTGTAGTTCATTTATTTTTCACCCTTTGTTGTTTTTAGTACCATTTTTTTCTTTATTTTAGACAGCTTGTATTTAGAATTTTTATCATTGCTTGTATTGCGGTGCATAGAGACACCATATTTTTTATTTTAAATTTGTAATAAAAAGAAGACAAGCGTGATAGGGAAGCTGGACAAGGTAGAGAGAGGGCGTCCAAAGGTGAGGATTTAGAAGCCTCTCTACCTTGGGTCGCTAGGAATCCCCGGGATGACTGATATTGGCGTGATCTCCCCTTGGTCGACTCAAATTTTTTGGCACCCCACGGTCTAAAAATCGTGGGAGGTACATTTCTAAACCCTCGCGCCTCTCCTGTTAGCGAGTCAAATATTTTGTGTGCTCTTGTGTGATTTTATTCTCGCATTTATTTTCGAATGGTGTGATGAATTAATTGATTAAGACCTACACCCGGTCACTCATGAGAAGGAATTTTATCACCCAACTCACTCGCTTACCAATTGTGTGCTACACTAGCCATCACTAAATTTAAAATCAATTAACTAGGTAGCCCACTAGGAGAAAATTTTGCAAAGGCGATCACTAAGATTTCCGTGATTTTTCATCGTCCGCGGACTTAATTAAAATTTGACTACCCTTTCACTAAATTTAAAGATAAAAATTGGCTATGTGCTAGTTAGGAATTCTTCTTGACGTGTGTGTGTCCAATTTAATTTTTCGGTAGTCGGGTTTTAGTTAGTTCGTCCCAAATTTCCTAGTCCACCTATTTTTCCGCATCTTTTCTTCCAAAAAAATCCAAAAATATTTTCTTCTATTATTTTTATAAAAAAAATCCAAAAATATTTTCTTTCTTTATTTTTATAAAAAAAAATCCAAAAATATTTTCTTTCATTTTTATAACAAAAATCCAAAAATACTTTCTTTCTTTCATTTTTAGAAAAATCCAAAAATATTTTCTTTCCTTTTGAAAAAAATTAAAAATCAAAAAAATATTTCTCTCCTCATGGCCAAAGAACATCCCTTACGGGACTACTTTGGTCATTTTCCATTGACATGCGACGCGTGTTAGAGTGATCCCGAGCCGTGTCTTTATGATATACTTAGTGGTTCAACTCTCTCACGAGTACCGTAGATACTCTTGACCCATATATGCACGCACCTCATTTTCCATCACCCTCGGTGTCAAGTGTCGACGTGTCTCATACTTTGTTGTGCACCCATTGTTATTATGCCCATCACATGTCCCATGAGTTCCCTTACATTCCATATCCATCCGAACTCACCATGGAACATGCGTATCCATATGACACTGTTTCGGAACCCACCTCGATCTATTATCTTGATATACCTAACCCCGAGTTGTGTGAGTACCCCAGTTATTCGTGGAGGCCTGATCACCCTTCCACGCAATACGAATCCCAACCCGATGTTGTGGACACTCACACGTTCCCACAGTCATCATGGAAACCTTGTGCACCCGTTCACGATCAGCCCACTGAATATCAATCGATTGTGCATCACGAAAGCGATCCTTTTGTGTATGATGAACTTAGCCCCACTCCACCCACTTCATTTGAGTATTCTCCATATACTCATGATAGTAGCGAGTTGTGTCGACCTCAACCACCACCACCACCCATCACTCCACCACAATCATCCACCTCCGATCTCGAAAGCCTCTTGCAACAATTTATCATCGAGCAAGAGCAAGTCACTCAAATTCAAAATGAAACTCTCCAACGGCTTGAACAAAGATTTAATGAAATTGAGTGTGCGAGAGATTCGAACATTCCTATGGCTCCCTCATCGTTGCACCCGAGTGTGATGATGATGTGTCCTCTTGTGACACAGATTTTGAGTGTGACCAACCCTATTATCCCATTGAGAATCTTGAAGTTGAGACCATTCCATGGTCCGGGTCCTAAGTTAACAATTGTGTTGACTTACCTTTCATTAGTGAGACTGATTCGCTCCCATCAAATCCAAAAGTGCCCACACTTGAGTTCCCCACTCCCGAGATATCCAAAAATATTCCCGAGCTTTTACCTTATGCCCCAATTGCATATGTCTCTAACATGCCCATATCTTTTAGGTTAGCTCCGGCTACGAGTGTTCACCATTTTCTCGAGATAGAATCCGTGATAGTTCCTAAATATTCGGATATGGATGATTTCCCACCAAGCATGGCTCCCTTTGAGCCTAATATTTCTAGTGATTCCTCTATCTTAAATCTTGATGTCTCGTCTTACCCAACCACCACATTCACCGATGACAGTCTAATGGAGAAGTTGACCACTCCATCTTTAGAAACCACACTCCCTTGTGAGTATTCCTTTACTCCTCCCAATGAGTGTGTGCCTTCCACGCTTGAGTTCGATCATCTTCCTCCGCCATTTATCCCACCCGATCCACCATTTATCCCACCCGACCCACCCATTGTCCCTTCCACCCCACCACCTGGTTTGGATCTTGACTTTACACATTTCAAGTTTCCATATACATTTTTAGATACTCACCTAAAACCATCCCCCACCCATGAGAGTCTGTTTGGTGCTACTCTCCACTGTGACACCGATCTTGTTACTTTATGCCCGCCACTCTTTGGTGGTGTTGATTTTTCTTCTCAACAGCTCCTTGGCATGTCACGGTGCGACCATTATCATCGCCCATTCATAGAATGATCGTGTGATTTATCTGAGGCCCACCCCATTCAACTTACCAAACCATATTGCCTCCCTCACAAATTAGAGAACCATTCTTATAGGGCCCTTGTTTCCCTCACCTTTAAGCTAAACAAGGCCCGAGACCGATACCTCTTCACCCATACCCTTTCCTTTCTTACCCTTTCCTTAATACCCAACCACCCATGGTCCACCGATGCTTTTCATCGTGTGATGTACTTTTCCATACAAGTGCATTGACACCTTTAGCCTTTATCCAGCAAGATTGACGATTCATTCTTGTTTGGGGGTGATTCTCATCACCCGATTTTTCTGCCACCCCGCACTTTCCTCGTTATTATCTTTAGGGTGAGATTCCATCGGTCTGGCTCAAGACATTAAACTTAGCGCTATCGGGAGGCAGTCCGCGTTCTTTTACTAGTCTCATCCTGTTTGGGGGTGGTGTTTCACATCACCATATGCTTTATCATGTTAATAGACTTGTACACATTTCTTCTCTTATCATTTATTCAGGTTTATTCTTGGCTACATCTTTCCACTTCATTAGCGGTTGATTTTGGTAATCTCTTTCCTACATTATGCTCTTAATTTTAAAAATCATTTTACTTAACATCGAGGACGATGTTCCTTTTTGTTTGGGGGTGGGAAATTTTATCAAAATCGTATCTCTTTATAAAAATTTTGATTTTTAAACCTGATTTAAAAAAAAAAAAATCGTGCAGTTTCTTTCATCTAAATCATTGATGTGAATTTTCAATCATCCATTGTTTAAGTCTAGGAATAAAGTTAGAATATATTATTTTTTCTAAATAGCTTATGTAATACGTCCCATGGCATGTTGCACTATGAATTTCTAGATTCAACACAAATTTGCGCACTTATAACGTCACTATGGTTTAGAGTTGAGGAGTAGTACAATTATAAAGAGAACCTTAAGGATCACTAGTGGAGACTTTAGCCCGTGAGATTCGTGCCTTTCACCTTTTTGAGAGTTTTACGCAATCTCCGAGTCACAAGTTGATTCAACTTCCTTTGGGTCCGCACTTAAATCGTTGTATGATCTCATTATTCTTCATTAAATTTTGGCTTGATCACTGAGAACGATATCAATTTCGAGTTGTAAGAAACACGTGTCTTTAAGTTTGTCCCGATCACTAGATTTTCATCCATATACCTACCACTTTTCCCCCATATCATATTTCCATTCAACTCACCCATTACATTCCCATACTTTTCCATATTTCCCCACACCATCACCTATCATCTCCATATCATCTTTCATTTTCAAATAAAAGAGTGTCGATTCCAAATGTTAAATGTCTTCATTGTTGTTTTGAAAAGTGAAAGAAAAATAAAAAAGAAAAAAAAAGAGAAAAACATAAAAATAGACAAAATAAAAGAAAAAAGAAAAAAAAGAAAAAAGAAAGAAAAACAAAAGAATATAGAGAAAAAGAAAAGAAAAATAAAAAAAAAGAAAAAAGAGAAAAGAGAAAAATATAGTTTTGTAGTTAGTTCTTTTGTAAATAAGATATTTGTGCTTAAAGTGCTATACACTCTCTCACATCGCATGTCCATCCGTTTCACATCCACCACTCACCATTCTATCCTATCTACCTGATACCATCCTATCCCATTTCATTTTTCCCTCACCCATTATCATCCATATATTCCCCTAGGTGTTCGGGCAAATGAAGGTCAACGTGGTGAATAACTCGACGTTCTCTTTATAGTGATTAGCATTCC
Organism: Sambucus nigra; assembly: GCA_949130495.1. NCBI lineage: Eukaryota > Viridiplantae > Streptophyta > Magnoliopsida > Dipsacales > Adoxaceae > Sambucus > Sambucus nigra. Next base: position 210,618,888 of record OX422214.1, on the reverse strand, counting down.
TTTCAGTAGATTATTTTTCTTTCTAATTATTCATTCTTTCTTATATGTGTGTGAGACGTTTGAACTTGCTTACATTTACTCGCCTCCTCACACACAAGAGCAATACACTGACCCTAATCTCGAGAGTTCGTTTGAGAGAGATATATCCGTGAGATTTGAAGTTGAAGCGTTGATTCCGAAAAGGCAATCTAGGAATTACTTTGATGATACTCGACCCGTTTTGACTGATTCACATCACACACGTTGAGTTCTAGGAAGGATGTGCCTTGTGTATTTACTTAGCTAAATTTTTTACGCTTCTAGCTTGTATTTCTGAAAACATTTCTCATGTGATGGATTGTGCGACTATTCTACGTCTAATAAGAGATTGACTGCTTTTCAATAAATCTTTGCAAATAAGAATTTTATGGGTATATTCCCTGCAAACCCTCACGAGACATAACTCACCCTGTAGGGCAACCTATATGTTTAAAGGCTTGTTGCACATGCTAAGTGCAATTGCAAGTTCTCGCGAAAGTGGTACACTTTTGGTTACTTATCTTTCTCTGTCTCTCTACCTTATTGCTCGAGGACTAGCAACACTCTGTTTGGGGGTGGTATGATAAGCACCCAACACTGTACATTTTATACCCCAAATAGACGTACTGTAGTTGCTAATTCTCGACAATATGGGTCTTATGCGCTTTATTGTCTATCTTGTAGGTCAAACATTCGTTTACGGTGTCAGAAGCTTTATATCGAGGTAAATACCTGTTTTATGGAGCTAATTCCTTCCCCCGTATCCTACCCTACCCTAAACTGAGCCTAAGCCTACCCCGAACCCTGTGTATATTTAGGTTGTGCCCTTTTATGTTTTTTTTTTAGATTTTTAGTTGAGTCGTTTTATTTTTAGGTTTTATTTTAGATTTATTTAGGTTTATTTTCTATTTTTCTATTTTATTTTTATAATTTTATTTTATTTTGATTTTTATTAGTTTTTGTATTGTTAGGATTAGTTTTTAGGAGTTTATTTTTAGTTTATTAGATTTTATATTTTTTAGGACTTTAGTTTTTATTTAGATTTTAAGTTTTTATTTCTTTTGTTTTATTTTAGTTTTCATATAAGATTTGGATTTTTTTTAGTTTTAATATTTTTATTTTTTATTAATTTTAGTTTGTTTTATTTTTAGTTAGATTTTATTTTTTAGTTTTAGTTTTATTAATCTTAGTTGAGTCTTTATTATTTTAGGGTCACAATTTAAACACACACACTTACCCTAAACTCACTCACACCCACCTACCACACACTCCCATAGACCTAAACACTCTCTCACCCACACTGATCCACCCTACACCTCACCACACCTTATCACCCCCAAGTCATCTTCCCCACCCATCCACTTTCTCTCTCCTACTCCATTAAAACACATAACACCCAAACCAAACCTTTAACCACCTTCTCTCCTCACACCCACCTCCATTAATTCATCCAACAACCTCAACCCCTATAACCTCCGACCACACCTCTAGCCGACGAGCTCCCTGTCGACGCCGTCGTCGGCGATCCCTCTGCACCTGGCCCGTCCCCCTGTTGTTCAAACCCACATCAATCCGGTAGAAAACCAACCAAACCCGTCCCCACCTCAAAACCGAATCCGGGCAGACCCTCGAAATCCGGCGACCCAATGCCATCGCCTGAGCCTCGCTATCCACCAAGCCTCGACCCGTCGCCAACCTCAACCCAAACCATCTTGAACCTTTTACCCATTTAAACCAAACCCATTTCTCATTTCAAGTTTCAACCAAACAAAAAAATCGTGCCTGCATAAAACAAAAGCCAACCTGACAAAACTAAAGCCAAACAAAAATAACAAAGCCCTATATGCCTAATTAACCCTTTAACCCCCAATTCCCAAAATGTCCCCCAACTACCAACTTTAAACCATTTCCAAAAATAACCCTAAACTAAATCTGATTTTCTTTATTCCACTCCCCTCCCACATGACCTCACACCTCTCTTACCTCATGTGTACACACCCCATTTCCATGCACATTAAACCTTCCCAAAAATCCCCCTTAGCCCCATGTGTGCCATGCATCTACTATAAAAGAAGACTCAAGACCCCATTTGAGGAGGGAATCATATAATAGAAAATAGAGAGAGATAGTTAGAGTAGAAAATTAGGTAGAGAACTATTTTGTAAATAGTTTTAGTTTTATTTTTTTAGAGATTTGTGAGGAGAAATTTTGTATGAGATTTAATTGAGTGCGTATTATTGCAAACTACTTGGATTCTCAATTAAGAGGGTTGTATACTTCAAATTGGAGGATTGTAGTCAATTAAATTCAAGAGATTGGTTTGATTGTTCTTCTCTTTTCTCTTTTATATTGAATGCCTATTGATTATTTGATTATCATGCTTTATATTATGTTAGTCTAAATCCCTTTTCAAGGGGTGGGGGAAAACCCTTATTTGATGTTATTTTGGTTTAATTAGTTTGATTACTTTAAAATTCCCTTTGAATATTAGTTTTGATCCCTCACCCTTAAATTTACGCCTCGAGAGAGGGTAAATGATTTTCGAGAGAAAATTCAAAATTCTAGTTATAATACTCATTTTAGATTCGAAATAGAGATAGGGGTTTCTTAAGTGGGGTATTATTACTTGAATTTCAACTCTAAATTTATCTTCTAAGATTTACATAAATTTTAATCGATCGATTCTAGCAGGTTATTAATTAAAAGGAGTGTAGATCTATTTTTCTAGAGTTGTGGGGTGTTAAACTTAATTTTCTAAAAGTTTACTATTAAAATTACATTTGCAACGAGAGTTGATTTGTGATTTTGATATTAATTTGGGAGAATTCAATTAATTAAATTAATTAGTTAGAATAGCTAAAATTTGTGGTGTAATCCCACTCCTTGATTGTTCTCACATTTATTTACCTCATTTATCTCAATTTTTTTAGTGTTAAACTTTATTTTTCATTTTAGTTAGGTTTTAGATTGTAATTTGATCTTCCATATAGTTTACACCTCACCTTACCTAATTGTTTTAATATTTAAAAAAGGTAAAAAAATAGAAAAAGCGAAAGCCCAAAAAGAAAATAAAAAAAGTAAATTACAATTGAGTTTATCTCTAGCTTACCCCCTTGATGCGGATTGATACCCTTACTTTCCTCTACATTTGAGTTTGTTATATTTGTAGGTATTTGTTAATACCTACTCCTTTATAAAATTAAGACAGAATATCAAGTTGGTTCAGTCTTAGCATCACCGTCGAAAACGATTAGTTAATTACTAGCCACCTAATATTTAAAAAGAGAGATGCCAAATTTAATTAATTAAGTTAATATAATCCATGTAATTAAGCCAACAACCATAATCGCATAAACAATCTCAAATGAATAATCAACGACTAATTAAACTGAGTCTGTAGTAAACACTCTGATAATAATAGCAGAGTAAAATAAAGTCCCGATACAAGAGTCTGAATAATTAAACCAACATCTGAAATAAAACTGAAAGTCTGAGAATGCTATCTCTGAATGGAAATGGGCGACATGCCCTACCAGATGAGTAATCCTGAGTAGAAACAAATACAGAATGTGGAGGCGTCTAATACCGAGATCCTTTAACTTCCACAGCAGCTACAACACGTCAATGTAATGAAACTCCTATGGTTGGCGTCCTTGTGGCTGGGCACCTAAAAATGTTTTTACAAAACAAAATAGATTTGGAAGAACACGGGTCAGAGCCCAAGGTGAAAACAGTTTAAAAGTTTAGCAAGTGTTTCACAATTAAAGAACACATATTATAAACATGTTAGTTGCATACTCTCTCATGAGTTTCTCACCTCTCAAATATGTGCACGCCTAACGTATTCCCATAACCCCTCCTAGTTATGCCTCTACCAAAATAGTCTATACCACTCCTTCTTTTGCACTCTAACATAGGGTATCTACTCGTAACACCCAACTAAGTTACATGCATAACCCATATTCAAATTCATTAAATTACTTATCTCGAGTGTTAATTACATTCTCACATTCTTAGTCCATTATAATATCTTAGTTATTCACATCTACTAAGAAACTGTGAACCAGTCACAAGTACATATATAAATCACTCTCAGTATTTATATACATATAAGGCACCCCTAGGCTAAGCTGTAGTGCACGCATACTCTGCTATCAAATCCATGTACATCATGTACATAAGGATCGCGTGTTCCGAATCACTCAGGAACCGTCAGAATACAAATCACACATATTGGAGGCGAACATAGTTCACATACCCATGTGTCATGCACATACCTACGCTCCCGCGGTTAGCTGACTTATCAACTCACAAATAAGTCATTCACAGTCCTACGTCCTTAAGGTACCTGTCCAAATCCCCCCGAAGGCACACAAGGATAAGTGGGTCCTTTTACAAAAAAAAACTAACCTCCCGTGATAGTAAGTATGATAGGTATGTCATACACATAAGAAATCCATTCACTAGGCATTCACACAGCCTTAGTAATAATATTTCAATATAGATATTCACATTCTATCTAGTAAGTCTCGTACGTAGTAAGATTATCCCGAACATCATACGTAATTATATATTTAACTTAAAAACTTTCTCTCGTCGTGTCAATTTGAGTACCTAAACCTACCATAAAAGGTTACTAGGCCTTCTATTAGTTTCTAATGTTATATCAGTAACTTAACGTCCCTCCGTTACTTTTCTTATCCTTACATCATCATTAATTCCCATTATAGTTTCAATTTGAACGATTTCTAACCATACCTCACTCGGGAGTCCCTCGCAAGAAATAGTATTCAAATCCTTAAGGTAATCCATTTTTTTGGGCTTCAACTAAGACCCTACTAACCTTAACTAGGTCCCCCAATATCATATTAATCACCTTAAATATCATTATCGGCTTTGGGATTTTCCTTAAACCATAAAGGGAAATAATTACCAAAAGTTAGAAGAGGTCGATCAATCGAAGAAAAGGGGTCGGTCGATCGATCAGTCGATCGATCGACATTCTTGAGTTGATCGATTGATCAAGCAGGTATTTGCCCAAAATTTCTTTAATAGTTACGGGTTTCTTCTTTTTACACCTCTAATTCTTCATTATAACGTACCAAACTCCCAACCAAGTATACTAATAATCATACCAAGATGTTTGCATAATTTCCAACGTTTTATAATCATCAAATTACAATGGGACATAAAATTCTTGGATCAATTCATATAAATTTCATATAAAACCCTAATTATCCTATTTACTAAATAACTCCATATAATTCATTAAAATTTCATAATTCTCTACATCTAGATCATGATTTCGTGGCTGCTAAAATCCCAAAAGTTAATCTGCATGTAAAACCTACCAGATTACGATTTTAATTCTTCAAATCCATTCAAATAACATTATTCTAGGTTATTCTCCAATTCTAACCTAACATGGATGATATTGTAATACCCCGTATTTTTATGCTATATTAATTTGGGGATTTATTAAATTTAATGTGAATTAATTATTTAATAAAAAATCAGAAATTAATTATGTTATAATTATTAAGGTGATGAGAGTTAGTAATTATGGGAAAATTTGTTGAATATTACTAATGAGCAAAGTAATATATAATAGTGGTTATATTAAATGTTACGAGTGAATAAAATGACAATTTTAGAAATTTGAGTCAGGACGCGCCCGTGTCGCGTCGGGACTAAATATTGATAAATAAAAGTAAATATTTTATAAGTTATTCATATGGTCGTTTTGAGTGCGCCAACGCGTCCGTAAGGGTCGAGATAGTCAGAAAAGTATACCCGGGGGTTTGATTTGGGTCTCGGGGCATTTTTAGGCCTAATTAGTACCCCGGGAGGGCATTTTAGTCATTTTGTATTTTTGGGTAATTAAACCCACGAAAATTAAAGGGGTTATATTAGATTTTTAGGTTATCTCCTAGGTTTAGATAACTCAAAACACTAGAACGGCCATTGGAGAGGAGATTAGAGAGCTCTCAAGGCATTCCAATGCTCAAAACTCACCCGTTTGCACCGCCGCCACCGCCAAAGCGTAGATCGCGAGACGGGGAGCGCAACCACACCAATTTCAGCACCAAACCAGACTTCTGAAAATCCAAGGCAAGTGTTTATCTTGCTTATTTCGTTGATGCATCTTTCATATTGGTTTAGGAATGATTAGGATGATTTATATGGAAGAAAAACCCGATTTGAGTTAGGAAATTTCATGTAGTTATGGTTTGAATGAAAATTCTGGAAACCCTTTGCCATGTAGATAATTAAACCACGAATTACGATGTTTATAAGAAGGAATTTTTGGAAAATAATTGTTAGAACCATGTTTAAGAGATTTCTAGGGTTCTTGTTATTTATATAAGATTTTGGGGCTGTTAATCCATGATTAGTGATAGAAACTCACATGCTTTACGTAGGGAATTCTTAATATGCTGATATAATATTAGTAGTATGAATTCTGGGTCGTTTGGGTATGAAAAATACGGAATTTTTTGAGGCTAGAAGATGAAACCCGTAACTGCAAATCTGCAGATTTCACATACCTGCTTGATCGATCGATCGAGCCCAGAGCTTCGATCGATCGAGCCCCACACCTCGATCGATCGACCCCTCCTGGCAGACTCATGTTTTCCTTTCTTAATTAGTTGAAATTCACTTTAATGAGGAATAATTCATGGACACCCTTATAAATTTATTTTGAGAGATAAAGAGGACCAGTAGGGTATATGAATAAGTTTTGGGACCTTTAAGGTTAGACGAGAGTTGTATCCTTGAGAGATTTCATATATAAGAAACGATAAAACTACGTATTTAAAATGAGAAGATTACGTAAAATAGTTATGAAAGAGAATAGATGAATACCTACTGAATTTTTATAGGTGGGAGGATAAAACCATGAGAGTTATGTCGTAAGTTGTAATAATACCGAATCAAGGTTAGAAACGAACTGTTACATGTGATAACAAATAAGATATGAGAAATAATGTCGTAAGTATGGGATTTGAGAATATACCCAATATTGATATGGTAATATTAGTATAGTTATATGATTGTGTATGCATATGCTATCTATGTGTGAAAAACATGCCCGCGCTACTTGCTATCCCTGAGGTTACCGCGCTGGGACGATCTTATCTCGTGTGCCTTATGGGGGATATTGACTCGTACCCTAGAAGATAGAAATCCTAGGTACAGGCTATCGAATCGGTAGTCACGGTCCTAAGAGACGTGAGGGTATGTACTGACCTCTTGGACTTGGAAACTATGCTTCGCCTCAATATTGTTTGTGTATGTATTTATACAGTTCGAGAGTGATTCCGAACTTATATTCCCTTTAGTACGATTGATACGGGGATTGGATAGCAGAGTATGCCCACACCATAAATTTTTATGTGGGGTGCTGTTAGAATATATATCTTATACGAGTATTTAATATATATGAACTTCTGAAATATGGGAAACTGCCTACTGTGTTATGGTAAGTAAGACATGTATAATGACTCAAATTGGAAATACTTGCTAAACGAATTTTTAAAACATATACACTATCGGGCTCTGACCCGTTTCTATTCCTCTTTCTCTCTTGTATATATATGTATATATTACAGGTGCCCAGCCACAGGGGAGTCTTGCTTAGGATCCCTTGGAAGGAACGTGCTGCAGCTTAGGTGGGAGTTTCAGGCCATTTGATTAGACGATTTCATTTACTTGATTCCACTTCTATCATTCCCAGTTATTGGGGCATGTGTCTCCCTTTCCTCTATTTATCTGTTTTATTGGGACATTTGTATTTCAGTTATTTCTAGTACTGTTACTTTGGAATTTATTCAGCATGTATGTTTTACTTTAAGTTTTAAATGCTGGGATTTAGTTGTTGAATGTTTAAATTAATTGGATTATATGTTCCAGGATTATTGTGGTGTGATTCTTTAAATATTGAATTGTTGTAGATAATTAAATCTTTATTTTCAAAATAAAATTTGGAAAGTAATGTTTAAAAAAAATGGTTTTGACACTTAGCTTAATTAAGTAGGGTGTTAAATTTGGAAAAGTTATTTTTACGACAGTGATGCTAAGAATGAACCAACTGTTCACCTTGATTTTAATTTAATAAAGGAGTGATCGTCCGGTATTTAATTAGGCGGGGTGTCACAGATATATGCAATAAATTATTGCACGTTAAATCACTTGCCTGATGATGAAGATTTTGATCCTTTGAAGTAGATGGTACGGGAATGGTCCATTCTTTCTGATCTATTCGGTGGTGGTGCAAAAGCCTCTAAGGGTGGTTTCTCCTAAGGAAACTTTCCTCTCCTCTTCTCTAACTTCCGTTGGTGGTTTTTGGTTGTGATAACCCTAAGAGTTCTTGTATTGTCTGATAATTTATGTCTAAAATTCGTGGGTCATATTTCCTCAAAAAGTCAAAATGACTAAAATACCCTCCCGGGCTGCCCGTTAGGCCTAAAATGCCCCGAGACCCCAAATATACCCCCGACTAGTGTTTTTTGACTATCTCGACCCTTACGGACACGTTAGCACACTCAAAATGATCATACGGATGACATAAAAATAATTTCATTTTAAATCCATTAAATCGGGTCCTGACACGATGACACGCGTGTCCCAACTTAATTTATGAAACTGCCATAATTTCAACACACGATAATTTTAATAAATTCAATAATCACATATTACCATAATGACTCAACAATATTCAATATTAACATCATATTCAAATACTAACTCTCGTCTCGCTAGTTATTTAAATCCGAATTAATTTCTAATTAATTATCCCAAATTAATTTAATTAATCCCATAATTAAAAGAAATTTCATTTAATTAATCTCATAATTAAAAGCCATAAAAATACGGGGTATTACATACTTCCCCCCTAATAATGGAATTTCGTCCCAAAATTCTGAAAAATAGGCATACCTGGAAAAATTAGGTATCCTCCACTACTCAAAACAAAATACAAAGAAAGGCTCAATCACTACAGTCTTCACTACACAACAAGCTCGTTGAACAATCTTGACAGTTTATCCGTTATAGGGTTACACCTTAATAATTGCACCGCAAGTTGTTCTCCTACTAAACAACATTCGAATAAGAATAGCCTACACATCATTGGTCGTATTATCCCAATATTATTGTGAGTTCGCACCTCACTTCGTATCAACTCCCGCGTTTATTTAAACACAAAACTCCCCTCCTGGGAGCAACCATAAAACATCAGACTACTCTTGTCCATTCTTTGAATCTCTATTCCCAGCGTTGTGACTTTTATACAAAGGAAAGACACTTCAGACGGTTGGTGGTTAACCCATTATAGTCATCGAACTCAAACTTCTGACTTACTGATAACTCGGATAATTCTCTCACCTCCAAGCATCCAGAGGGAGGATAGTAAGTGATACAGCGTAAATATTGCGTATTTCACCCATTGACCTACGCGTTATTAGCCCCCTCGGGTATCTTAATCCCTATATTTATGCTCGTTAACCAGACAACCTCGGATTTCTATGTTAACATGTTTTGCAGGGGTTAATTGAGCTTTTGTAGGTATTTGGATACTTAGTATGAAGTTTGGATGCATTTCGGCGAAGTTTCGTACACAATCGCACGCGCAAGGGCAATTTAGTCATTTTATAATTTGGGAAACTGGCCCAATGTCTTCATGAAAGTTGAAGACCTCTGAACAAGCTTCGCGTGGCCGAAAACGGTGAGCGATTCCGAGTCCGAACGAAGAAGTTATGGGCTTTTGAGCGGAAGAGAATTTCAAACCAACCAAAAACAGGCGAAAAATTCAAGACCTGTAGGTCCGAATCGATTCGCTGTAACACCTCGCTTAATTAAATACCGGGTGTCCAGCCCCATACCAAATTAAAACAGAATATACAGTTGGCTCATTCTTAGCATCACTGTCGAAAACATTTACAACTCACCCAATACTCAATTAAGCTGGTGTTAAAAAAAACTTTCCAAATTTTAATTCAACAAAATTCATTTCTAGTTTAAGAATAACACAATACATTTTATTCTACAACACTTAACTGAATAGATAACACAAAAGAATTTAAATGCAGTTGGAATAAACATTCCCAAATAATATAAATCCATTACAATAATCCCAACAATATCAAATGTATTAAAAACACACGAATACAATAGTATTTGACTCCGATAGAAAATGATAACTGAATCCTTTGGGCGACATGCCCTACTAAGAGAATACTGTGAATCAAAAAGATGATAGGCGTATAAGCAAAACTCCATAAATCCATAGCCTGTCATAATCCGCTAAGGTTGGCGTCCCTGTTGCTGGACACCTGATATAGAAGATACAATAGAAAAGAAAATATGCAAGGAAACGGGTCAGAGCCCGAATGTGTAAATGATTTTTAAAACAATAAGTATTTAACAAGTACAATAAATCTTTTATTATGTACATGTTAGACCCAACTCTCACTTGCCATTCTCACCTCTCAACTAGAGTGCACACTTAACGTTTCCTATTAACCTCCTAGTTAATGGTTCCTCTTTTCTAGTCTCCATATTATAATTCCATTCCCATATCATAATCCCCGTATGTCCCATACCATACGTTATATAATCATTCTTATACATTTTTCATTTATATGAATCGTTGCTCATTAACATGAATCATTTCTCATTAATATGAATTAAGCTTTTCAATTCTTTAAGAATAAACATTCATTAACTTAATTCCATTATCTTTCTCTATTCACCGTTATCTACAATTATCACACAGTAGATGATTTAACCACAATAAATCCAATCATTCATTTAATCCATTATATATATATATATATATATATATATATACGGCACCCCGAGTCACAGCTGTGGTGCAGTGCATTACTCTTCTATCATGTCCCAATATCGCTGGTCGTCCAAAAGGGGACAAAAGGTTCGGTGAGGATACCTCGAACCATTAACAACAACACAATCATTGGAGGCGAACTTAGTTCTCATACCCATGGGTCACGCACATACCTACGTACCCATAGTCAACGGACTTATCAACTCCCCGATAAGTCTTTCATAGACCTATGTTCTCGAACGACAAATCAAAGATCCCATGGATTCATCAGGATATGACTGCCCTCACGCGCAAACCTCCCACCGATGGCAAGTACGCTAGGTATGTCATACACATAAATCATCAATCAATCAAATAGGTATTATCATACCTATAATATAATATAAATAAGGTAATATCACTACCTTAAGATAATTCCCATACGTAGCATTATATCTCTTTTAAATTCAACGTATTTAAAATATCATATCTTTACTTCATAATTTAATTATCCTCGCATCCTATAACATCTCTCCACTCCCGACGTCGTTAAGGTTCATGCGCGGAGCGTCTCGCAAAGCGAAATCCAAACAAGGAACCACCCCGATACACTACTACTTAACTTTGTCGATCGAGGAGGTTCGTTAACTTTAAATACGTGATTGGGATAACCTCATACCCTCTTTCAACCAAATGTGTTCTAAACTCCCATCTCTATCCAGGAGCCATACCACTACGCTCTTGAACTACACCCAGTCCTTGCGAAATCAATAATGAGCTTAAACTCAGTCCTTGGTATTCAAATTGTAACCCTAAGGCTACCCTCACCTTATTTTAAATCTGCCCTACTAGACCTATCCTTAATCCTCAAGCATACAAATTAGAATCCAACACATGAAACTAGCAATCGAAATTTCTTCCAATTTAACTAACATAATTTCAATCAATTAAATACCAATCAAATCAATTCAAATCTTATTTAGGTCTTACTGATCTCCTCTAAGTCCCATAATATCCCATTAACAATCACCAAAAATCTACCAAATTTTGGGATAAGAACCAACATTAAAAAGAAACAACTTCATGAATTCTCATATTTTAAAAACTCAGAAAAATCAGATCCAAAAATTATTCGAATCATCAATCCGACTTCAGATTTGGATTCTACACGAAAAATTGAGTCAGGTATGTGTTTTGAGTTTTTCTTAAATCTCATCCAAATGCACTCAAAAAGAAGATCTAAACATTCCAAATTGGCTCTTCTCATTCCACTCGTTTTTGCCTCTTTTTTCAGAAAATTATCAACATATTATCTTCAAGAACACTAAATTATTTTCAGAATTTCTTCCACAGATTGATGAATATTTATTGGATTATTATCATCCTACAACATGAGTTTACTTCCTATATCATTTCAGTTTCTAGAAATCCATAAAATAACTCCATTATGTCTTCCAAACATGAAAAATCATCTCTTTTCATAATTATTCTAACATGGACAATATACGAACTTAAATTGCAAATATCGAACACTTGCCTTTACTGAAGATCTGATCCTTTGGTGTAGTATATCTCAGTTGGTTGTCCCTTCTCCGGTCAACCTCCGGTGGTGGTTGGTGGTGGTGACTCTTGGTTCTTAGTTCTTCTCCTTTCCAAGTAGGCTTTTCCTTTCCCAAGCAACCTTTCACTCTCTCTAAGAAGATGACTTATCAATTTTGTGTAGAAGATATGAATGAACCCACATTCAACTAATCTCCAAATACTTATAATAAGACAAAACCCGAAATCACTATTCATCCCCCTTGTAAAAATAACCAAAATGCCCTTTTGGGTTGTCTTTCCATTTCCAAATGACCCAAGACTCAAAATTAACATCCAAATAGACTTTTCTGACTATTTCGAACCTTCCGGACGCAACGACGCAACCGAAATGACTATAAGGTCGATAGAAAATAAATTTCCTTTTTAATTTAATACATTAGTCCCGACACGTCCCATACCGCGTCTGACTTAAAAATCCAAATTACCGAATTTATATCATACCGTCATATCAATGACATCACATTCATATATTACCTAAATATCTTTAAGTAATATTCAGAATCATCCATTTTAATATCCACAATTCGGATAAAACCCAAATGAATTAATTTATAATAAAATCCAATTAATCCATTAATTTAAAATATAACCCATTTTAAAAGTCATAAAAATTACGGGGTATTACATACTTCCCCCCTTATAACATAATTTCGTCCTGAAATTCAGGAATATAAGTCATACCGGTAAGGTCAACTCCGAGTATAAATCTCACATCGCAAGAAATCCAAGATGTACTGCCCATACAGTACATTAACAAAATCCCTATTGATGTTATATGCCAAGCCGCACAATATAGTTTCAACTGAACCGAATTTAAACTTTACCCAATCTTCCCTATACCATCCTCGTGACAACGTTTGGAAAATTGATTCCCACTTATTAAACAAATAAATCCTGAAGTCGCAATTACTTACCTTTTTACATTAATGAAAACTACTACAATCCAATCATCCAGGGCACCCATACACCCTCTCGTACCGCTTTCAATATTAACATTTTCGCAACGGTTATAAACTCATATCCCAAAGACCTAACTTATTTCGACTCCCAACTATTATTAGTTTCATGCGTGGGGTGTCTCGCAAGAGAAATCCAAACAAGGAACCACCCCGATACACTACTTCCTAAAGTAGTCGGTCATCGAAACTCCTAAGGTCCTTAGTTAATAGTATATAAAAATTTGGTTTATCGAAAAAAAAATATCAGATTTATCGATTTAAATAAATTTTTTTTAGGTTTTATTGATTTCAAATAGAGTCTACTCATCTACACTTACATACGCTCTCGTATACCACGAGTCAATGCATACCGATAGTCACATCATGCTCAGACATGACCAAAGGAAGTAATCCCATGATAAAAATCAAACCCATGTGATAACATGTAATATATAGGTGTCCCACTCCCCTCAGTGAGTCTACGTAAATAACGATGCTATAGGCTAGGTTTAGCAACCCTTTTAGCCCCCACAATAATAATTGCTACTAAAATCAAAATGCGCCTTATGATTCCTTAAATAGAAAACATACCCTCATTCACGGGTGGTGGTTGTTGAATCCCACTATTATAACTTTGCTCCGATGAGTCAAGAAAAATTTTACCCCCAAATTTTCAGTTCTAGTTCACCACACTCAACTATATGCCCAAGCCTTTGAATATATTGCCTTCGTTAGGTAACACACATAATTCCCGCATTTCAAGAACTTCTACTAATGACTCTCCTCAATTTTTCCATAATAGGGGTGACCTCGACTACGGTCATCATACTCGAACATACTTCATAATCTCCTAAGTACGATCTCCGCTATCCGTCCAATGGCCCTCATCTTCCATACTTGATTGTTCGATCACGTTTGAACGCAAATAAGATTCACTGATATATACGGAATCTTACCAAAGAGATAAACAATCCTAAACATAGGGCTCTATATCAAGGAACGCTAAGCTGAAAAAACAGTAAGCCGTACAGATCCTAAAGGACACTAGAACCTGATGCTCTGATACCACCTGTAACACCCCGCTTAATTAAATACCGGGTGGCCAGCCCCATACCAAATTAAAACAGAATATACAGTTGGCTCATTCTTAGCATCACTGTCGAAAACATTTACAACTCACCCAATACTCAATTAAGCCGGTGTTAAAAAAAACTTTCCAAATTTTAATTCAACAAAATTCATTTCTAGTTTAAGAATAACACAATACATTTTATTCTACAACACTTAACTGAATAGATAACACAAAAGAATTTAAATGCAGTTGGAATAAACATTTCCAAATAATATAAATCCATTACAATAATCCCAACAATATCAAATGTATTAAAAAGACACGAATACAATAGGATTTAACTCCGATAGAAAATGATAACTGAATCCTTTGGGCGACATGCCCTACTAAGAGAATACTGTGAATAAAAAAGATGATAGGCGTCTAAGCAAAACTCCATAAATCCATAGCCTGTCATAATCCGCTAAGGTTGGCGTCCCTGTTCCTGGACACCTGATATAGAAGATACAATAGAAAAGAAAATATGCAAGGAAACGGGTCAGAGCCCGAATGTGTAAATGATTTTTAAAACAATAAGTATTTAACAAGTACAATAAATCTTTTATTATGTACATGTTAGACCCAACTCTCAATTGCCATTCTCACCTCTCAACTAGAGTGCACACTTAGCGTTTCCTATTAACCTCCTACTTAATGGTTCCTCTTTTCTAGTCTCCATATTATAATTCCATTCCCATATCATAATCCCCGTATGTCCCATACCATACGTTATATAATCATTCTTATACATTTTTCATTTATATGAATTGTTGCTCATTAACATGAATCATTTCTCATTAATATGAATTAAGATTTTCAATTCTTTAAGAATAAATATTCATTAACTTAATTCCATTATCTTTCTCTATTCACCGTTATCTACAATTATCACACAGTAGATGATTTAACCACAATAAATCCAATCATTCATTTAATCCATTATATATATATATATATATATTCATATATAATACGGCACCCTGAGTCACAGCTGCGGTGCAATGCATTACTCTGCTATCATGTCCCAATATCGCTGGTCGCCGAAAAGGGGACAAAAGGTTCGATGAGGATACCTCGAACCATTAACAACAACACAATCATTGGAGGCGAACATAGTTCTCATACCCATGGGTCACGCACATACCTACGTACCCATAGTCAGCGGACTTATAAACTCCTCGATAAGTCTTTCATAGACCTATGTTCTCGAGCGACAAATCAAAGATCTCATGGATTTATCAGGATATGACTGCCCTCACGCGCAAACCTCCCATCGATAGCAAGTAAGCTAGGTATGTCATACACATAAATCATCAATCAATCAAATAGGTATTATCATACCTATAATATAATATAAATAAGGTAATATCACTACCCTAAGATAATTCCCATACGTAGCATTATATCTCTTTTAAATTCAACGTATTTAAAATATCATATCTTTACTTCATAATTTAATTATCCTCGCATCCTATAATATCTCTCCACTCCCGACGTCGTTAAGGTTCATGCGCGGAGCGTCTCGCAAAGCGAAATCCAAACAAAGAATCACCCCGATACACTACTACTTAACTTTGTCGATCGAGGAGGTTCGTTAACTTTAAATACGTGATTGGGATAACCTCATACCCTCTTTCAACCAAATGTGTTCTAAACTCCCATCTCTATCCAGGAGCCATACCACTACGCTCTTGAACTACACCCAGTCCTTGCGAAATCAATAATGAGCTTAAACTCAGTCTTTGGTATTCAAATTGTAACCCTAAGGCTACCCTCACCTTATTTTAAATCTGCCCTACTGGACCTATCCTTAATCCTCAAGCATACAAATTAGAATCCAACACATGAAACTAGCAATCGAAATTTCTTCCAATTTAACTAACATAATTACAATCAATTAAATCCCAATCAAATCAATTCAAATATTATCTAGGTCTTACTGATCTCCTCTATGTCCCATAATATCCCATTAACAATCATAAAAAATCTACCAAAGTTTTGGGATAAGAACCAACATTAAAAAGAAACAACTTCATGAATTCTCATATTTTAAAAACTCAGAAAAATCAGATCCAAAAATTATTCGAATCATCAATCCGACTTCAGATTTGGATTCTACACGAAAAATTGAGTCAGGTATGTGTTTTGAGTTTTTCTTAAATCTCATCCAAATGCACTCAAAAAGAAGATCTAAACATTCCAAATTGGCTCTTCTCATTCCACTCGTTTTTGCCTCTTTTTTCAGAAAATTATCAACATATTATCTTCAAGAATACTAAATTATTTTCAGAATTTCTTCCACAGATTGATGAATATTTATTGGATTATTATCATCCTACAACATGAGTTTACTTCCTATATCATTTCAGTTTCTAGAAATCCATAAAATAACTCCATTATGTCTTCCAAACATGAAAAATCATCTCTTTTCATAATTATTCTAACATGGACAATATACGAACTTAAATTGCAAATATCAAACACTTGCCTTTACTGAAGATCTGATCCTTTGGTGTAGTATATCTCAGTTGGTTGTCCCTTCTCCGGTCAACCTCCGGTGGTGGTTGGTGGTGGTGACTCTTGGTTCTTAGTTCTTCTCCTTCCCAAGTAGGCTTTTCCTTTCCCAAGCAACCTTTCACTCTCTCTAAGTAGATGACTTTTCAATTTTGTGTAGAAGAGATGAATGAACCCACATTCAACTAATCTCCAAATACTTATAATAAGACAAAACCCGAAATCACTATTCATCCCCTTGTAAAAATAACCAAAATGCCCTTTTGGGTTGTCTTTTCATTTCCAAATGACCCGAGACTCAAAATTAACATCCAAATAGACTTTTCTGACTATTTCGAACCTTCCGGACGCAATGACGCAGTCGAAATGACTATAAGGTCGATAGAAAATAAATTTCCTTTTTAATTTACTAAATTAGTCCCGACACGTCCCATACCGCGTCTGACTAAAAAATCCAAATTATCGAATTTATATCATACCGTCATATCAATGACATCACATTCATATATTACCTAAATATCTTTAAGTAATATTCAGAATCATCCATTTTAATATCCACAATTCGGATAAAATCCAAATGAATTAATTTATAGTAAAATCCAATTAATCCATTAATTTAAAATATATCCCATTTTAAAAGTCATAAAAATTACGGGGTATTACATTCACCCCTTTGCGAATCGATTCGGTTGGAGACAGTATGCCAGTTCCTCTGTTTCCGAATCGATTCGTATTCCAGCCGAATCGATTCGCCACCATTCCGAATCGATTCAGATTTCACCCGAATCGATTCGCCCCTCTGGCAGTCTCGAGATATTCTCCAACCGAATTGATTCAGCCCAATGCCAAATCGATTCGTCCCTGCTGATATTTGGCAATTTTCCCTTTTATTTACAAGTTTGCCATGGGTTTGCTTTTTGTATAAATACTCTTTCTCTTCCTTTTGAGGAATAATCTTACATTTCACATTAGTTTAGGGTTTGTATGGAGCTTTGCCCTACTCCGCCACTTTGGGTGTTTTGCCCACTTTGATGTATGTAAGCTTATTAATATAGTTGTATTTCTTAATTTCTTGCTTTTATAATTAGTTTACATGCTTTATTAATTAGTTTACTTGCTTTATTTCTTGATTTCCTAGTTTAATTAGTTTAATTTAGTTTATTTCCATGTCGTGCCCTTAGATAAATAGGGTCGGGATTTCATTTCGCCATTTACGGGTTTGGACCTCGAAAGTTAGGTTTTGTGTAAAATTGCATTTAATTGAAACCGCGTGTATTAAAGTTGGATTCTTATGCATTTAACTTTCTTTGTCACGCAACGTTAGTGTTTATAGCGATAATCCGAATTTAATCCGCGTGTGACCATTTTCCGTTAAATGTTTAATCTCGCAACTTAGGGTTAAATTCCTTATTGTGTGATGTTTATGCTTAATTGTAAATGCTCGATTAAATTGCTTTCGAGCCGGAATCTTGATTAGTAGTTGTTTTGATCCGTTTGGTAGGATGCGATCCCGATCCTCGCTTTACTTTTGTGTAGCGTAACTTATTCTTTTTCTTTTGTCACCATTCCCAACCATCACCTTTTCATTTATTTATTTTACACTTTTATTCCAGAGGTAATTAAACAATTAAAATATAAAATTCAATCACTCCCTGTGGATTTCTTACGATACCCGACTTACCGCTGTGCTTGCTTGTCAAGTGTAGTAGTAGCTTAGGTTTTTTGTATCGCGGCGGCGAAACACACAACGATTGTGTCCTCACACGAACACACTTTTTCTGCCCGGTCACAAAATGGCGCCGTCGCCGGGGAGTGTGTTTTAGATAGTAATTGTTTTATTATTTCGTAGTATTTTTCCTTTTGTATTTGTATTGTTTGTTTTAACCTTTTTTGCAGGATCGCATATTTGAGCGCTAAGAAACTTTGATTCGCGGTTGCTCACTTTCTTGCTCGGATTCTCCATCTACAAACAACGAGGTAATCATGTCCTACTATTATAGTTATTATGGTTATTCTAATGATTCATACTTTGGGGATAGTTTTCAAGTTTTTCATTTTCAAGATTTTCTTGAAAATGAAAGACTTGAAAACATTTATCGCAATGAAAATCGTTATTGGGAGTTTGAGTTGGATTCATATTTTGAAACCAATGACGATTTTTATTCCGATGATTTAGAAGATGAGATTTTACCAAATGAGGAGTCCGAAGCTCTTGAGCCGAGGAAGCCTACTTTGGAAAAAACTTTGCTTCTTTACTCCCAAGGTTTGGAAAGCCTAAATGATGCTGGAATGAGACTTGGAGCACTTTGCGATGAGATGAATTCTTATGCACAAAACAACGAGGCGGTGGAAACTTGTGTTTCACCTAAATTTTTCGAAGAATTTCTCATCGAATGTGAATCTCTCTCCCCCGAAATTCAATCTCCTTCCGACGATATGTTGACGGAGATTGAATTTATTTCATTACCATATACGTTTTCCGTCATTGAACCATTAGAATTACCGGTTGATTCCTATGAGTCGGTAGAAACTTTAAAACTTCTACACTTTTTTTCGATGAGGACTCCTTGCCGGATTTGTTTTCGATGGATGTTATCCCCACGTGTGCACCATCTCCCATTCCATTTGAAAAATCTTTGGGAGATGACTCAATTTTTCTTGGACCTCAAGTGTACCTTTCCCCCTTATTATCCAAATCCCCCATCGTCCGCCCAAAATTACAAATTGGCGATGGTTCACTTTTTTCACCACCCACATGCCTTCCGTTGTTCAAACGAAATTTATATTTTTCGGGAGGCATGTTCGCTTTGGAGGGTCCACCATTGATCTTTCAAAGTCAAATCCCTTTTTGGGTGGACCCTCAACTATTTAGACTTCTAGTGTATAGTTAGTGTGAAGCCTAAATAGTAGGTTGTAAATAGTTAGCTTTTTAATTTTCTTTCTTTCCTATTTTTCTTTCCTTTTAATTTAGTCTAGTGTAATTAGTTAACTTTTTGTTATTTATTTTTGCTATGCTCGGTACTAACTTGTTTTGTAGATTCCTTTGGACTCGCGCTTATAGAGATCGCTCCAATTTTGGGTAATATCGTTCTTTCCTCTCTTTGTGTTGTGTTCTTAATGTGCATTGAGGACAATGCAACATTTAAGTTAGGGGGTGTAGGATATTCTATCCATTTCATGTGTAGTCCATTGATTTGCTCACATTTAGTTACTTAGTATGCCTTTTTGTGAAAAATTTGAAAATTTTCAAAAATATTTTCTTTCTTTTTTCTCCTTTGTTGGGTATTTTGCCTTGTTTTCGATGACAAATTTCAATAATTGACCGATCCAATAGACAACTCAATGATGCATGTTCTCGATTTTAGAAGTTATTTGACTTTAGTCCTCAAATCATTGATATTGTGAATAACTTCATGAATTAAACTTGATCCCATGATCATATGCACTTTCCTTGTTCTATTGATTTGGTTTAAGATTTTTATAACTCGGGAATCTTTTGTTGCATTGTATATACTTACACCGAGTAAGCTTTGTACCTTTCGTCGTTTGTGAGTATTATACACTATTCTTTTCTCTTTGAAAATGTTGAATTCGTCGGTAATCTCTCTATTCTTTCATTTGACCGTTCATTAATTGAGTTCATACTCGAAATGTTTTACTTGAGCATGATTTTCATATATTATTTTGACTTGAGAATTGCGTAAACTTTTGGAAATGATCATAGGCCCTCTTTGTTATATCACCCACATTAGCCTTGACCTCACCTTATATGTTTCCCTAGTCAACCCCTTTGAGCCAAAATATAGCCTTTCGTTTCATAACCCCATTCCCATAACCAACTCCGCATTGGAGTTTTAGCCCATACATACACTTTCCATACCTTTGTTTGGAATGATACTTGGGATTGAATGATGTTATTGTAGTGTGGTTGAAATTTAAGCATATGAGAGTTTGAAAAGTAAAGAAAAGTGATGTGAAAAAAGTGAAGAAAAAGAGAAAGCAAAAAGCAAAAAGATAACAAAAAAAGAAAAAGTGAGAAAAAGAAGAAAAGAAAAGAAAGAGAAAGTTGTATATGTTGTGTATAGTTCAATAAGCTTTGATTACTCTCCAGTTTTTATATCTAATACTTATTTGGAAGTTACTTTCCATTTTTGATATTGCCCGCATCCTTCCCATTATTCTAAGTTTTCATCTCCGAACACTTTGAATCCATACATATACCTTTCATTTTGTACCTTAACCCCAAACCTACATTACAACCCTATAAAGTCCTATGTGATCTTAGGGTGCATTTAATTTAAAAGTCATAATAGTTTTGATAATCTGTGAAAATGCATTTCGCCTCTTTTGATGAGTGGTATCTTTCATTGAGATTACAATTTTTCAGTTTATATATAGCGTTCTTCATTTGTGACATGTGTGCGGCCTAGTTTCCATTTACATTTACTCTTTATGCCCGCATGTCCCGTGTATTACCTCCCATTCCGAGTGATTTCATTTGTTGAGCGTAATTCTCGTGAGGATTGAATGTATGCTTGCTTTGATTAGTATCCGATTTATATAAGTTTTTTGCCAAATCATATTTTGCATTTGCTCTCCCCCCTCTCACTTTTAAAGTTTCAATTCTATGAGGTGCATTCAACTTGTTAATAACAACGTACTTTAGCTTGAATTCGTTCAATATGCTAATAACATGTTTGAAATCTTTTTCGTTGTTGTTGAGTTTGTCACATGTTGTGTTGGGCATATTTTGAGGAAACCATATGATGTTTGTGGGTTTCATCCCTGAAAACCCTCACGAGACGACACTCGTCCACTAGGGTAACCTAGGGGTTTAATGGCTTATTGCATATGCTAAATGCAATCGTTCGCCCGCGAAAGTGGCCTTATCTTTTTATTACTTTTTAATACCATTTTGTACTTGTATCATGCTTTTGGTTTTCTTGTAGTTCTTGTTGTTTTCTATTTCATTGCTAGGGACTAGCAATGTGTAAGTTAGGGGGTGTGATTCAGCGTAAATATTGCGTATTTCACCCGTTAACCTACGCGTTATTAGCCCCTCGGGTATCTTAATCCCTATATTTATGCTCGTTAACCATACAACCTCGGATTTCTATGTTTACATGTTTTACAGGGGTTAATTGAGCTTTTGTAGGTATTTGGATGCTTAGTATGAAGTTTGGATGCATTCCGGCGAAGTTCCGTACACAATCGCACGCGCAAGGGCAATTTAGTCATTTTACAATTTGGGCAACTGGCCCAATGTCTTCACGGAAGTTGAAGCCCTCTGAACAAGCTTCACGTGGCCGCAAACGGTGCACGATTCCGAGTCCGAACGAAGAAGTTACGGGCTTTTGAGCGGAAGAGAATTTCAAACCAACCAAAAACAGGGGAAAAATTCAAGACCTGTAGGTCCGAATCGATTCGCCCCTTTGCGAATAGATTGGTGGGAGACAGTATGCCAGTTCCTCTGTTTCCAAATCGATTCGTATTCCAGCAGAATCGATTCTCCCACCATTCCGAATCGATTCGGATTTCACCCGAATCGATTCGCCCCTTTGGCACTCTCGCGATATTCTCCAACCGAATCGATTCGGCCCAATGCCGAATTGATTCGGCCCTGCTGATATTTGGCAATTTTCCCTTTTATTTACAAGTTTGCCATGGGTTTGGTTTTTGTATAAATACTCTTTCTCTTCCTTTTGAGGAATAATCTTACATTTCACATTAGTTTAGGGTTTGTATGGAGCTTTGCCCTACTCCACCACTTTGGGTGTTTTGCCCACTTTGATGTATGTAAGCTTATTAATATAGTTGTATTTCTTAATTTCTTGCTTTGATAATTAGTTTACATGCTTTATTAATTAGTTTACCTGCTTTATTTCTTGCTTTCCTAGTTTAATTAGTTTAATTTAGTTTATTTCCATGTCGTGCCCTTAGATAAATAGGGTCGGGATTTCGTTCCGCCATTTACAGGTTTGGACCTCGAAAGTTAGGTTTTGTGTAAAATTGCATTTAATTGAAACCGCGTGTATTAAAGTTGGATTCTTATGCGTTTAAATTTCTTTGTCACGCAACGTTAGTGTTTATAGCGATAATCCGAATTTAATCCGTGTGTGACCATTTTCCGTTAAATGTTTAATCTCGCAACTTTGGGTTAAATTCCTTATTGTGTGATGTTTATGCTTAATTGTAAATGCTCGATTAAATTGCTTTCGAGCCTGAATCTTGATTAGTAGTTTTTTTGATCCGTTTGGTAGGATGCGATCCCGATCCTCGCTTTACTTTTGTGTAGCGTACCTTATTCTTTTTCTTTTGTCACCATTCCCAACCATCACCTTTTCATTTATTTATTTTACACTTTTATTCCAGAAGTAATTAAACAATTAAAATATAAAATTCAATCACTCCCTGTGGATTTCTTACGATACTCGACTTACCGCTGTGCTTTCTTGTCAAGTGTAGTAGTAGCTTAGGTTTTTTGTATCGCGGCGACGAAACACACAACCATTGTGTCCTCACACGAACACACTTTTTCCGCCCGGTCAGTAAGGTTTATCCACACAAACCTCAATAAGCACCTTGTCCACTATAAATAGTTACGGTTGCTTTCTATTAGGTAATATCCTCTCCCCATTACCATATTATACTTCACTTATGAGAAATGAAATGATCGTAATGAATCCAAAATTACTTTCATACAGTTCCACCAGTCGTCGGTTGCCTTGCGCCTATTCCTCGGGCTATAAGTGATCCAACTTTCTCAAAACGAAGATATTCCCACTACTTCCTTATACCCCATATCGAAGGTGGGTTTCGTGTATTTCATCCTCGTTCGGATTAATACTGGGTAGGACCTCATACCAGCACGGTCATTATCTAATAGTGTAAATCACAAATGAATATACAAATATCTTTCCTTCTTGACAATTCGTTACACACATTCTAAGGAACTCCTTACTCATCTTTATGATTGCACCCCATTAGAGAAATTTACCATCTTGACTCTTTCGCTACTGGAATCGTCGACTTGACACCAAGTTTCTGGTTGATAACCTTACTCCAATCGATTTCTATCGATAAGTGGTGCTCGTGGGGACTACTAATTATGTCCCGCTCAACACCGACTTCCACTTATAACTCCTCCCATTAAGTGGTACTTAATAACCCTCTTCCTCCTTCGGCGTATACCAAATGTTCCGGCCCGTGCATTATTCACCACACTGTGCACATCTGGACTCTTATACCTTAATGACATCCTCACTCTATTTATGCGTAAGACACCCTTAACCTTTGATTGGGTGGACTCCGCTTCAAATCGCCCATAATAGTAAAATATTTGTCTTCTTAAGGGATACTCCCTTTTAAATGGCTTCCCACTTCCCTTCCACCAATTTTGGACGTGCTAATCTGATTGTACATGAATCTATAGATTGTCGTCCTTCTCACAACGCTTAATCCATTCTACCACTACTATTCTGTAATATCAGTCTTACAAGCATAAATTTTCACCCATCTCTGTTCCTTCTTCCGGCGATTCTGACACCAGCAAACTAAGGTGTCCATACACCCCATACAACGTGCAAACGGGTTTAAACATCAAATACGCTTCATAAGTACTCCAAACTCTTTATTGTCCCTGCATTTGCAACGTGGCTATACCACTTGGGCGTTCTCAATCACCCCCAAATTTGAAATCATAAATCCTCCTAAACATCATTTCATCCTTCACCCGCCAAAAATAAAACAAAATTATCAGTATTTCGTCACTAGCAACTGGCTCTACTGGCCTTATATCATAATTTACCCTTTTAAACTTCCAGTTATAACTACATACTTCCATAACGATCGAGGTACCTGAATCATGGACGAATGACCAAACATCTCCTTACTACTAACCTTACTCTAAGTTTCATGTGTGGGATGTCTCGCAAAGCGAAATCCAAACAAGAAACCCTCCTGATACACTACTTCCTAGCATTATCGGTCATCAAAATCCTCTAGTCCTTCAGTCCATAACATGTACTCCTATATTCCCATCTCTTGACAACAAAGTTACATCTCTTCTCACAATTACACTTAAACAAGGAACTTTTTTCGAAAGACACTGTCTCTTAACATTGATGGTAATCACATTCCATAAACATCATGCGAATATAATTGGGGCTCTCAAAATCTCATCCCCAGACATACAACTATGAGTATTAACTTCCACGTCTCTAAAGGGTGATATAACAATGCACTCTTCTTATTACCACGTCCCGAGCGTTAATTATAATAACCAGCTAAATCTTTCCGCTGATCAGTAAACCAAATACGCTCGAAATCATATCAATAAAGTTCCTACACATACCGGGAATCAATATCCGAGACCATTATACTTTTCGACGTGTCACAATATTTTATACCTATATTCAAAGATATAAACGCGAGCTCATCCCTTTCGTAGATGGGGCCTCGCCATAACAAAAACATTCTACACCAAGGTAGTAGCTCCGATGGACTAGCAATAACCGAACATTCAGTTTAATCATTATCATAAAACCATAATTAGGATAATATCATACTCTTATAACACAACAATAAAACGAGAAATTTCAATAAAGTATATACCACTATCGATGCACACATTCATCCTCCGCGGCTAATACTAAAGGTAACCCCACTATACCAGGGAAAAATATTCACATAAATAATAACATTGTCGAGATACTCACTAAACTCGTCTCTCGTGCCAATACAGCAATAATAAAAATAGTATGCAGTAACTCGTTTCTGACACATACAACACGCGTTATCATTTGAGGATATAGCTCATACTTCTACCTTTCCAATCGTCCTGGATACTCAAATGGTCCCTGGACCTTACACACCTGTTCGTATCAAACCGAAAATTTCAATAACTATTGCCTTTACTAGGCACCTTACCCTTATCCCTCTACTTGCTTCGGGGAACATTTTAACTCACGGGTTTTACTCCTCATAAAATACCTCTACACATACTTCACTTATTTTCGATCACACTGACCATGTTAAGGTTGTCCTTCTCTCGAACGTTGGTAGTCTCGACTCTGATGATTTGACGGCCCCAAGGAACATGCTACTAGCTTCAGCCACTCTTACTGAAATCACCATCTCTTGGTAACAATTCAGTTATCCAAATCATTTAAATGGGTCTCCCCCTTGTGGTGCTTCACCAACACCATTTCCCCCAGTCTTACTCTATCTAAAATTTTTGATTCTAGTAGCTCCCCACACAAGGAAGCGTTTACCTCCGTATTAACAAAATGCGATATTGTTACCAACTACATTGACCGTCCAAGCAGAATTCCCCAAAAGTACTAATAATTCTTCTTGTAAGTTAATTTTTCCCCTTTAATGTGCTCTTCTCCATTGCACCTACTTCATCCGGTGTAAGGTTTGCGAATTAATTAAATTTCTTTTGACAAAGTGACCTCTGTCCGACCCTCTTGTGTGAGTTTAGAACAACGTTCGCATCTTATCCTAAACATCTAATGAAGGAACTTATGGCCAAGCCACACGTATGCTCATTCTCTTGACAATACATTCCACTTCTAAGTGTGATGGTTGCCTCTCACCTTTGTAACTCCGCTCTTACGATCCAATAAAAATTTTACCCAAAATTTTGACTCTCGATTTGCCATACTCCGACATATGCCCAGGCATTTGCATGTTTTTCCATCGTTGACTAACACATGCCATTTTTGCATTTCTAGTATTTTCACTACTGGTTCTCTTCACTATTTCGTCTGACTCTCTCCCATTCCAACCTTGCTGGGTGAGTCTAATTTGACCACTTTTTACTATAGTGGTTCCCGGAAGTCATATGTTGTGCCTTAGCCGTCTTTACCATTCTGGACTTTCGTGCCATAATAGGGGTGACCTCAACTACGGTCATCATTCTTAAATATACCTTATAACCTCAACTGAGTTTTACCTCCTACTGTCCGCCCAACTCGCAAGACATACTACATTGTTTGACAGACGAAAAAACCCAAATGATAAGATTCGCTATCGTATACGTTATAGCAGGAAAACAAAACCTTACCAAAGAAATCAACAATCCTAAACATATGGATCTATATCAAAGAAAGGTACGCTGGAAGTATAGTAAGCTGCACAGATCCTAAAGGACACTAGAACCTGATGCTTTGATACCACCTGTGAGACCCCGACTAATTAAATACCGGGTAGGTACTCCTTTATAAAATTAAGACAGAATATCAAGTTGGGTTCAGTCTTAGCATCACTGTCGAAAACAATTAGTTAATTACTAGCCACCTAATATTTAAAAAGAGAGATGCCAAATTTTATTAATTAAGTTAATATAATCCAAGTAATTAAGCCAACAACCATAATCGTATAATCAATATCAAATGAATAATCAACGACTAATTAAACTGAGTCTGGAGTAAACGCTCCAATAATAATAGCAGAGTAAAATAGAGTCCCGATACAAGAGTCTGAATAATTAAACCAACATCTGAAATAAAACTGAAAGTCTGAGAATGGTATCTCTAAATGGAAATGGATGACATGCCCTACCAGATGAGTAATCCTGAGTAGAATCAAATACAAAATGTAGAGGCATCTAATAACGAGATCCTGTAACTTCCACAGGAGCTACAACACGTCAATGTAATGAAACTCCTATGGTTGGCGTCCCTGTGGCTGGGCACCTAAAAATATGTTTACAAAAAATAATAAATTTGGAAGAAAATGGGTAAGAGCCCGAGGTGAAAACACTTTAAAAGTTTAGCAAGTGTTTAAATCACAATTAAACAACACATATTATAAACATGTTAGTTGCGTGCTCTCTCATGAAGTTCTCACCTCTCAACTAATGTGCACTCTTAACGTATTCCCTTAACCCCTCCTAGTTATGCCGCTAACAAACTAGTTTATACCACTCCTTCTTTCGCACTCTAACATAGGGTATCTACTCTTAACACCCAACTAAGTTATATGCATAACTCATATTCAAATTCATTAAATTACTTATCCCGAGTGCTAATTACATTCTCACATTCTTAGTCCATTATAATATCTTAGTTATTCACATCTACTAAGCAACAGTGAACCAGTCACAAGTACATATATTAATCACTCTCAGTATATATATAAATACATATAAGGCACCCCTAGGCTAAGCTGCGGTTCACGCATACTCTGCTATCAAATTCATATACATCACATACGTACGTAAGGATCACATATTTTGAATCACTCCGGAACTGTTAGAATACAAATCACACATATTGGAGGCGAACATAGTTCACATACCCTTGGGTCATGCACATACCTACGCTCCCGTGGTTAGCTGACTTATCAACTCACAAATAAGTCATTCACAGTCCGATGTCCTTAAGGTACCAGTCTAAATCCCCCCGAAGGCACACAAGGATAAGAGGGTCCTCTTAAAAAAAAAACTAACCTCCCGTGATAGCAAGTACGGTAGGTATGTCATACACATAAGAAATCCATTCAGTAGGCATTAACAAAACCTTAGTAATCAAATTTCAATATAGATATTCACATTATATCTAGTAAGTCTCCTACGTAGTAAGATTATCCCGAACATCATACGTAATTCTATATTTAACTTGATAACTTTCTCTCATCGTGTCAATTTGAGTACCTAAACCTACCCCAAAAGGTTACTAGGCCTCCTATTAGTTTCTAATGTTATCTCAGTAACTTAAAGTCCCCCTGTTACTGTTCTTATCCTTACATCATCATTAATTCCCATTATATTTTCAATTTGAATGATTTCTAACCATACCTCACTCGGGAGTCCCTCGCAAGAATTAGTATTCAAATCCCTAAGGTAATCCATTTTTCGGGCTTCAATTAAGACCGTACTGACCTTAACTAGGTCCCTCAATATCATATTAATCACCCTAAAAATCATTATCGGTTTTGGGATTTTCCTTAAACCTTAAAGGTAGACAATTACCAAAAATCAGAAGAGGTCGATCGATCGAAGAAAAGGTGTCGATCGATTGATTAGTCAATCGATCGACATTCTTAAGTCGATCGATCGATCAAACATGTATTTGCCAATAATTTCTTTAACAGTTACGGGTTTCCTCTTTTTACACCTCTAATTCTTCATTATAACATCCCAAACTCCCAACTACGTATACTATTAATCATATCAACATGTTTGCATAATTTCTAAAGTTTTATAATCATCAAGTTAAAATGGGACATAAAATTCTTGGATCAATTCACATAAATTTCATATAAAACCCCAATTCTCCTATTTCTTCAAGAACTCCATATAATTCATTACAATTTCATAATTCTCTACACCTAGATCATGATTTCGCTGCTGCTAAAATCCCAGAAGTTAATCTACATGCAAAACCTACCCATATTACGATTTCAATTCTTCAAATCCATTCAAATAACATTATTCTAGGTTATTCTCCAATTCTAACCTAACATGGATGATATATGCACTAAATTATTGCAAGTTAAATCACTTGGCTGATAATGAAGATTCTGATCCTTTGAAGTACATGGTACGGGAATGGTCCACTCTTTTTATCTATTCGGTGGTGGTGACGGTGGTGCAAAAGCCTCTAAGGGTGGTTTCTCCTATGGAAACTTTCCTTTCTTTTTCTCTAACTGCCGTTGGTGGTTTTTGGTTGTGATAACTCTAAGAGTTCTTGTGTTGGCTGATAATTTAAGTCTAAAATTCGTGCGTCATATTTCCTCAAAAAATCAAAATGACTAAAATACCCTCCCGGGCTGCCGATTAGGCGTAAAATGCCCTGAGACCCAAACTAAACCCCTGGCTAGTGTTTTCTAACTATCTCAACCCTTCCAAACATGTTAGCGCACTCAAAATGATCATACAGATGACATAAAAATAGTTTACTTTTAAATCCATTAAATCGGGTCCTGACACGACTGACACGCGCGTCCCAACTTAATTTTCGAAACTGCCGTACTTTCAACTCACGACAATTTTAATAAATTCAATAATCATATATTACAATAATCACTCAGCAATATTCAACATTAACATCATATTTAAATACTAACTCTCGTCTCGCTAGATGTTTAAATCTGAATTAATATTCAATTAATTATCCCAAATTAATTTAATTAATCCCATAATTAAAAGCAAGTTCATTTAATTAATCTCATAATTAAAAGCCATAAAAATACGGGGTATTACATACTTCCCCCCTAAGAATGGAATTTCGTCCCAAAATTCGGAAAGATAGACATACCTGGAAAAATTAGGTATCCTCCAGTACTCAAAACAAAATACAAAGAAAGGCTCAATCACTACAGTCCTCACTTAACAACAAGCTCGTTGAACAATCTTGATAGTTTATCAGTTATAGGGTTACACCTCAATAATTTCACCTCATGGTGTTCTCTTACTAAACAACATTCGAATAAGAATAGCCTACACATCATTGGCCGTATTATCTCAATATTATTGTGAGTTCGCACCTCACTTCGTATCAACTCCCGTGTTTATTTAAACACAAAACTCCCCTCCTGGGAGCAAGCATAAAACATCAGGCTACTCTTTTCCATTCTTTGAATCTCTGTTCCCAATACTGTGACTTTTACACAAGGGAAAGACATTTTAGACGGTTGGTGGTTAACCCATTATAGTCATCGAACTCCAACTTCTGACTGATCTAAAACTCGAATAATCTGCTCCCCTCTAAGCATCCAGAGGGAGGATAGTGAGGTTTATCCACACAAACCTCAATAAGCACCTTGTCCACTATAAATAGGTACGGTTTCTTTCTCACAACTTTCTATTAGGTAATATCCTCTCCCCATTACCATATTATACTTCACTTACTAGAAATAAAATGATCGCAATGAATCCAAAATTACTTTCATACAGTTCCACCAGTCCTTAGTCGCCTTGCACCTATTCCTCGGGCTATAGGTGATCCAACTTTCTCAAAATGAAAATATTCCCACTACTTCCTTATACCCCATATCAAAGGTGGGTTTCGCGTATTTTATCCTCGTTCGGATTAATACTGGGTAGGACCTCATACCGATGTGGTCATTATCTAATAGTGTAAATCACCCACGAATATAACTATATATTTCCTTCTTGATAATCCGTTACACACATTCGAAGGAAATCGTTACTCATCTTTATAATTGCAACCATCAGAGAAATTTACCATCTTGACTCTTCTGCTACTGGAATCGTCGGCTCGACACCAAGTTTATGGTTGATACCTTACTCCAACCGATTTCTATCTATAAATGGTGCTCGTGGGGACTACTAATTATGTCCCTCACAACACCGACTTCCACTTATAACTCCTCCCATTAAGTGGAAATTAATAACCTTCTTCTTCCTTCGGCGTATACCAAATGTTCCGGCTTGTGTATTATTCACCACGTTGTGCACATCTGGACTCTTTATACCTTATTGACATCCTCACTCTATTTACGCGTAAGCCACCCTTAACCTTTGACGGGGTGGGACTCCGCTTCAAATTTCCCATAATAGTAAAATATTTGTCTTCTCAAGGGATACCCCATTTTAAATGGATTCCCACTGCCCTTGCACCAATTTTGGATGTGCTACTCTGATTGCACACGAATCTATATATTGTCGTCCTTCTCACGACGCTTAATCCATTCTACCACTACTATTCTGTAATATCAGTCTTACAAGCATAAATTTTCACCCATCTCTGTTCCTTCTTCCGGCGATTCTGACACCAGCAAACTAAGGTGTCCATACACCCCATACAACGTGCAAACGGGTTTAAACATCAAATACGCTTCATAAGTACTCCAAACTCTTTATTGTCCCTGCATTTGCAAAGTGTCTATACCACTTGGGCATTCTCAATCACCCCCAAATTTGAAATACTAAATCCTCCTAAACATCATTTCATCCTTCACCCGCCAAAAATAAAACAAAATTATCAGTATTTCCTCAGTAGCAACTGGCTCTACTGGCCTTATATCATAATTTACCCTTTTAAACTTCCAATTATAACTACATACTTCCATAATGATCGAGGTACCTGAATCATGGGCGAATGGCCAACCATCTCCTTAATACCAACCTTACGCTAAGTTTCATGCGTGGGATGTCTCGCAAAGCGAAATCCACACAAGGAACCCTCCCGATACACTACTTCCTAGCATTATCGGCTATCGAAATCCGTTAGGCCCTCAGTCCATAACATGTA
Source organism: Sambucus nigra (assembly GCA_949130495.1). Lineage (NCBI taxonomy): Eukaryota > Viridiplantae > Streptophyta > Magnoliopsida > Dipsacales > Adoxaceae > Sambucus > Sambucus nigra. Next base: position 210,586,653 of record OX422214.1, on the reverse strand, counting down.
ACCCTATATTCCCGTATCTTGACAAAAAAGTTACATCTCTTCTCACAATTACACTTAAACAAGGAACTTCTTCCGAAAGACACTGTCTCTTAACATTGATGGTAATCACATTCCATAAACATCATGTAAATATAATCGGGGCTCTCAAAATCCCGTCCCCAGACATACAGCTATGAGTATTAACTTCCACGTCTCTAAAGGGTGATATAACAATGAACTCTTCTTATTACAACATCCTAAGCATTAATTATAATAACTAGCTAAATATTTCCCCTTAACAGTAAACCAAATACACTCCGAATCATATCAATAAAGTCCCTACACATACCAGGAACAAATATCCGAGAGAATTTTACTTTTCGACGTGTTACAATATTTTATACCTATATACAAATATATAAACGCGAGTCTGACCCTCTCGCAGATGGGGCCTCGCCATAACAAAAACATTCTACACCAAGGTAGTAGCCCCGATGGACTAGTAATAACCGCACACAATTGGTTTAATCATTATCATAAAACCATAATTAGGATAATATCATAGTCGTATAACACAACACTAAAATGAGAAATTTCAGTAAAGTATATAACACTATCGATGCACCCATTCATCCTCCGTGTGTAACACTAAAGGTAACCCCACTATACCAGGGAAAAATATTCACATAAATAATAACATTGTCGAGATACTCACTAAACTCGTCTCTCGTGCCAATATAACAATAATAAAAATAATATGCAGTAACTCATTTCTGACACATACAACACGCATTATCATCTGAGGATATAGCTCATACTTCTACCTTGCCAATCATTCTGGCTACTCAAATGGCCCCTGGACCTTACACACCTATCCATACCATAACGAAAATTTCAATAATTATTGCCTTTGCTAGGCACCTTACCCTTATCCCTCTACTTGCTTCGGGGAACATTTTAACGCATGGGTTTTACTCCTCACAAAATACCTCTACACACACTTCACTTATTTCCGATCAAACTGACCATGCTAAGGTTGTCCTTCTCTCGGATGTTGGTAGTCTCGACTCAAATGACTGCCTCCTTTGTTTCACTTAGATTTTATGGCCCCAAGGAATATGCTACTGGCTTCAACTACTCTTACTGAAATCACCATCGCTTGATAAAAATTTAGTTATCCAAATCATTTAAATGGATATCCTGATGTGTCTCCCCCTTGTGGTGCTTCACCAACATTGTTTCCCCCAGTCTTACTCTATCTAAAATTTTCGATTCTTGTAGCTCCCCACACAAGGAAGTCTTTACCTCTGTATTAACAAAACGTGACATTGTTACCAACTTCATTGACCGTCCAAGAAGAATTCCCCAGAAGTACTAAAAATTCTTCTTGTAAGTTAATTTTCCCCCTTTAATGTTCTCTTCTCCATTGCACCTACTTCGTCCGGTGTAAGGTTTGTGAATTAATTAAATTTCTTTTCACAAAGTGACCTCTATCCGACCCTCTTGTGTGATTTCAGAACAACGTTCGCATCTTATCCTAAACATCTAATGAAGGAACTTATGGCCAAGCCACACGTATGCTCCTTCTCTTGACAATACATTCCACTTCTAAGTGTGATGTTTGCCTCTCACCTTTGTAACTCCGCTCTTACGAGCCAATAAAAATTTTACCCAAAATTTTCACTCCTGATTTGCCATACTCTGTCATATGCCCACGCATTTGCATCAAGTTGCTTCAGTCTTAGCATCAATGTCGAAATAAATTAGTTAATTACTAGCCACCTAATATTTAAAAAGAGAGATGCCAAATTTTATTAGTTAAGTTAATATAATCCCAGTAATTAAGACAACAACCGTAATCGCATAAAAAATCTCAAATGAATAATCAATGACTAATTAAACTGAGTCTCGATTAAACACTGCAATAATAATACCAGAGTAAAATAAAGTCCTGATACAAGAGTCTGAATAATTAAACCAACATTTGAAATAAAACTGAAATTCTGAGAATGCTATCTCCAAATGAAAATGGGCGACATACCCTACCAGATGAGTAATCCTGAGTAGAATCAAATACAAAATGTGGAGGCATCTAATAACGAGATCCGGTAACTTCCACAGCAGCTACAACATGTCAATGTAATGAAACTCCTATGGTTGTCGTCCCTGTGGCTGGGCACCTAAAAATATTTTTACAAAACAAAATAGATTTGGAAGAAAATGGGTCAGAGCCTGAGGTGAAAACAGTTTAAAAGTTTACAAATGTTTAAATCATAATTAAACAACACATATTATAAACTTGTAAGTTGCGTACTCTCTCATGAGTTTCTCACCTCTTAACTAATGTTCACGCCTAACGTATTCCCTTAACCCCTCCTAGTTATGCCATTAACAAACTAGTCTATACCACTCCTTCTTTCGCACTCTATCATAGGGTATCTACTCGTAACACCATACTAAGTTATATGCATAACCCATATTCAAAATCACTAAATTACTTATCTCGAGTGTTAATTACATTCTCACATTCTTAGTCCATTATAATATCTTAGTTATTCACATCTACTAAGCAACAGTGAACCAATAACAAGTACATATATAAATCACTCTCAGTATTTATATACATATAAGGCACCCCTAGGCTAATCTCCAGTGCACGTATACTCTGCTATCAAATCCATGTACATCACGTACGTAAGGATCACGTGTTCTGAATCACTCAGGAACCGTCAGAATACAAATCACACATATTGGAGGCGAACATAAATTACATACCCATGGGTCACGCACATACCTACTCTCCCGTGGTTAGCTGACTTATCAACTCACAAATAAGTCATTCATAGTCCTATGTCATTAAGGTACCAGTCTAAATCCCCCCGAAGGCATACAAGGATATGAGGGTCGTTTTAAAAAAAAACTAACCTCTCGTGATGGTATGTATGGTAGGTATGTCATACACATAAGAAATACATTCACTAGGCATTCACACAACCTTAGTAATCATAGTTCAATATAGATATTCACATTCTATCTAGTAAGTCTCGTACGTAGTAAGATTATCCCGAACATCATACGTAATTATATGTTTAACTTGATAACATTCTCTCATCGTGTCAATTTGGGTACCTAAACCTACCCCAAAAGTTTACTAGGCCTCCTATTAGTTTATAATGTTATCTCAGTAACTTAACGTCCATCCGTTACTGTTATTATCCTTACATCATCATTAATTCCAATTATAGTTTCAATTTGAATGATTTCTAACCATACCTCACTCGGGAGTCCCTCGCAAGCAATAGTATGCAAATCCCTAAAGTAATCAATTTTTTCGGGCTTCAACTAAGACCCTACTGACTTTAACTAGGTCCCCCAATATCATATTAATCACCCTAAAAATCATTATCGGATTTGGGATTTTCCTTAAACCTTACAGGGAAACAATTACCAAATATCAGAAGAGGTCGATCCATCGAAGAAAAGGGGTCGATCGATTGATCGATCGAACATGTATTTGCACAGAATTTCTTTAACAGTTACGGGTCTCCTCTTTTTACACCTATAATTATTCATTATAATTTCCCAAACTCCCAACCAAGTATACTAATAATCATACCAACATGTTTGCATAATTTCCAACGGTTTATAATCATCAAATTACAATGGGACATGAAATTATTGGATCAATTCACATCAATTTCATATAAAACCCTAATTATCCTATTTCTTCAAGAACTCCATATAATTTATTACAATTTCATAATTTTCTACACCTAGATCATGATTTCACTGCTGCTAAAATCCCAGAAGATAATCTACATGCAAAACCTACCCAGATTACGATTTCAATTCTTCAAATCCATTCAAATAACATTATTCTAGGTTATTCTCCAATTTCAACCTAACATAGATGATATATGCACTAAATTATTGAAAGGTTAATCACTTGCCTGATAATGAAGATTCTGATCCTTTGAAGTAGATGGTACGGGAATGGTCCACTCTTTTCGATCTATCCGGTGGTGGTGACGGTGGTGCAAAAGCCTCTAAGGGTGGTTTCTCCTATAGAAACTCTCCTCTCTTCTTCTCACCTACCGTTGGTGGTTGTTGGTTGTGATAAACCTAAGAGTTCTTGTGTTGGATGATAATTTAAGTCTAAAATTCGTGGGTCATATTTCCTCAAAAAGTCAAAATGACTAAAATACCCTCCCGTGCTGCCAGTTAGGCCAAAAATGCCCCGAGACCCAAACTAAACCTCCGACTAGTGTTTTCTGACTATCTCGACCCTTTCGAACACGTTAGCACACTCAAAATGATCATACGGATAACGTAAAAATAATTTGCTTTTAAATCCATTAAATCGAATCCTGACACGACTGACACGCGCGTCCCAACTTAATTTCTGAAACTGTCGTACTTTTAACTCACGATAATTTTAATAAATTCAATAATCACATATTACCATAATCACTTAGCAATATTCAACATTAACATCATATTTAAATACTAACTCTTGTCTCGCTAGTTATTTAAATCCGAATTAATTTCCGATTAATTATCCCAAATTAATTTAATTAATCCCATAATTAAAAGCAATTTCATTTAATTAATCTCATAATTAAAAGCCATAAAAATACGGGGTTTTACATGCACGTATTTTCCAAATAAAATATTATTAGTTGTCACCTTGCCCAACCGCGACATAATAGAAAATAATCCAACTTCATTTACTTAATCTCATAAGTAAATACGATACACATTAGTATTAATCCAAAATTCTCCAATTAATATCTAACCCGCACTTCAAATTTCCTTCCACTTAAAATTCTCAAATTATTAAATTACACCCACTTATGAATTAAATATGCATAAAAGTACGGGGTATTATAATGGTGTTTTAAAATATGAAATTGATGAATTTTAAAGGAAACTGGATTAAAGCAAAGGAAGAATACATGAATATGGTTTTTCGCATATTAATCACATGGATAAATGGATTAAAGGAACGTTTTCGTAATAAAATGGAAAGACATATAATTTAAAGTTTAATGGAATTGTCTAATTAAGGAAAATGTTTTCTCAATAAATCATGGTTAATGCTTACACTATGTTGCTATCACATGTATATACGAGTTATTGTATGATATAACATTTTTTATTTTTTTCTTCATTTCTATATATTATTTTGTTGGGAATCCCACTAGCATTGGGTCACTAAGTTCCTGTTGATGTCTTCAAATGGACTAAATACAGATTTGTGATCATAGATAATAATATAGTAAGTTACTCAAACAACACACACAAGAGAGAAGATTTTTAGAGTGGTTCAGCTGTAAAATAACCTACGTTCACTATTGTTTTTTATTCTATAGGGTTTATAATAGCTTAGTATGATGTGCATACGAATGATTCGAGTTGTCCGTTAAGTTAAGGGATTAATTTGTATTTATATGCATGTCAAACCTGGGAGATGGAGCGCCTTTATATTGACAGGCGTTTACATCTACGTAAAATAAATGAAACTCTTGGAATTCAGTGTTGATTGACATCCCATCTTAGTAACTATTGGTATTCCGATTGGTTGGCCTTCTAGAGTTAGTCAGCCTCATACCTGACTAAATATCTCTGAAGATAATCAAGGTGGATGGTCGGCCACGTAGGAGGACATGTGTATATTCATCATTGGTCCACATAGGAGAGCAATTTTTACATACAACAAAATCCCCCAATGCTCCATGCTTGATGCTCACTTGAAAGTATGGAGTATTTAGCCCAGGAAGTTGCTCGACGTATTGTTTAAATTTTTTAGTTAGGAGCTAACCTCCCATACTTGTAAAAATTTCCACTGGCACTGTTTGATAATGGCACTTTTATAAATATTTCAAACTTTTTTGAACTGCCAAAGGATGAAATAGTTTTTTGACGTTTCGAGAGGCATGCAGTAGACGCTAGCTATACAATTCGTTCAGTTAATCATTTCATTCCCATTTATCGAGGCAACTTATAAATACAGAGAAATTTCCCTCCTTTTTGTTACATAAAATCTTTAGTACTCAAAAGTTTTCTTTCGTCTCCAAGCTTTCTTTGCGCGATCGTTTGCTGCAGTTGCTTTCTTTTATGCAGTTCTTGCAATCACCTCTTTTCTCTAAATGCCTCATTTTCCATCTTCTCTATTTTATCATATTTTCTCTATTTCCACCATTGTTCACATCATAGATGAGAGTTCATTAGATTATTTTAGGGAGAAAAGGAAAATCCTAGCTTGGGTTGATTTAGAGATAGCTTAAGGAACCATATTTGTTTATTCCCTTTGTGAGAGGGTCACTAGATCCCAACTTTATTCATAGCTGAGTATGGCATCACCTTTCCACCAAAACCCCTTTTTCTTTAACTTTGCTAATATTTTGATGTAGTTCTTGCCAGAGTAGCACCCAATACTTGAAGGGTTGTAAATGGTGTACATTGGTTGAATGAACTTTATGGGACCCATATTAGGGTCTTAGAGTTAATATTTTATTACAAATAGGGTACTTTTGGAGAAAGTACCTATTACTTGAAGACATGGCAAGTCAGTAGGGATTTAGTAGTGAATCTACCAAATTCCAATAAGGACTATTGGGAACATGGGGTAATTGTTAAGAATTGGAAACATGATTCCCTCCCTATTTGAGTGTCTATATTGGTTCCATATGTCCTCAATTAGAACGTGGCATAGGTTGTAACTCTATTGATTATTTTTCCTCTTTTGTTATGCAGTTATTATGTGTGCCGACTAACTTTGTTGTTTCTTTGTTATGGAGAGGAAAGTAAGAAAATATACCCTAAGGAAGGGTAAATTAATATTGATGAACTTATGGTCATGTGGGGATTAAATTAGAATATTACAGATGAACATCCTCGATCAGCTTCTTTGTTATTGGAGTACAAAAGTTCTATCATTTCTTTTGTATCCCAAACTATACTTCTTCTGCCCCGAGTTTCTATCAACCTTAAGGAAGATCCTGTACTAACATCTTCAGCTACTGAGTCTGCCGGTACTGAATTCATCGAAGGCATAAATTCTTCCACATTTGAATCATTTGATATCTCTGATATCACCCCTCTTTCTTTTAACAAACATGACCAAGAGGAATATGCCCAACTTGATGGGTGGACCTTTATCTCCTAACCCAAGGAGAACTGCTAAAGTTGGTAAGAATCCAGCAGAAAAGAAGTCTTAGGCTAGTGACAAGAGGAAAATGAAGAAAATGAGACTCAAACTATTGGTGTTGATGAGATGCAAACTGTTGGACCTTAACTGAAGAAAATGAAAAGAGGTTTACTAGATCCTACATAATATGCCCAAAAAACACCAGTCGACCAACAAGCATTGGATGTAAAGAAAAATGAAGACCAATAAGAGTTGGTGAGAAGAATATAGACTAACTTAGATATTAGGTCAGCCTCAGTTGCTATTAACCCTGGATTGGCTCGGGGTTTGATAAAATCTATACCCTTTCCTACTGATCGGGTTGCTTTATCTTCCATGTATAGGTCCAGGATTATTGAGAGGTCTTGCCATAACTTAAAGTTGGTAGTTTTCTCATTTTTTCTCTTTTCTCAATGTTGATGAACTCTTTCTAACATCTAGTATTTTGATCTTTTTATAGTTTTTGGTTGACTTCAAACAAATGATAGAGATGGATGATCAGCCAAGGTCCTCTCCTAGTGAAGTTAAAGAGGCCTTTGAAGGTCTAAAATAATATTTGGAGGCTTACCAACAAGATCTAGAGATAAAAAAAAGTCATGGGAAGAGGATTTGAAGAAGGCAAATGATCGGGCTACTGAGGCTGAAAGCTAAATAAATACTTCCAAGGAAAGAGATAAATCTATCGAGAAAAAATAAATGATGCTATAGGTAGGGCCAAGGCTACGGAAGATAAGCTTTCAGATGCCACAACTTGAGTGCAAGTTACTGAAGATAAGGTGGTTGGCTTGATGTTAAAAGTGACTTCCTTGAAGGCCAAAGGCAAATCTTCCTTTGATAAACATTGGGAGAAAGCCATTTTTGCTGCCTCTACTGAAATTGAGTATGCTAAAAAAGTATCCTTCAAGGAAGGGTGGACTGAGGCCTTGAAGGTGGTCGACACATAATAAAATTCTAAACTCTTCCGAAGGATGACCCTGGTACACATCGTAACCTGGATGAAGAGTTTGATGACGAGGAGGGGGATGAAGAGTCTTTTGTGATGTCCCTTGATTCTTCACTAGTGCCAAATGCTACTGACAACCAACATGCAGCTAGCTAAGACCAGGCGAAGGACAAGGATAAGGTTTAACTCATTTTTAATAAATTATTTTTTTTATTTTTCCTTTCTTGATGATGTATAACCTCTTGTACTTCAACTATTAATTAATGAATTTTTTTTTTCTCTTCATCTGTTGTTTATACCTTGGAATGATTTTGATTTCTTATTGAACTTTATTGGCTATTCCTCTGGATTTCTATTATAAACTCATATTTGGAACCTTTCAGTTAATTGCTAGGAAGAAAGATATTGTTTATGATGAATCTGACCTACTTATGCGGTGTAAAAATCTCTTTGAATAAGACCATATTCCTTTGTCCAAGGAAGATTTATTAGGTTGCTTAGCCTAGATGTTTCTTATCAAGTAAAATACTCTCTCGTATTCATCTCCACTGCCTTTTGGACAGAGATATAGCTAATAATGTTAGCTATTATGAAATGATTGAGGAGTTGTATGAGTGTCATAAGCTCTCTAAAGCACTCTTTTATTCGGATTATAAGGCCAAATATAAAGCATTAAGTGAATATTGGGGCTTTGAATAGAAGTTAAAAGATATTACTTCTTCTTTGAACAAGGAGGAAGTTTCTTTGAAACAAGATTTGGAGAGTGCCCGATAAATTGCTGGAATATTGGAGATAAAAAATAATGCCCTGAGGGACAAACATGACAACCTAAAGAGATCATCCACTACTGGTCCAGATGAGGGCATTTTATTTTTTGAAATTAAAAATGAAAGGATGTTAAAGGAGCTGGAAGCATTGCAGAAGAAAAAGACCAAGCCTAGACAAACTTCTAGAGAATGTATAGCTGTTTGGCCAACCAATGAGGATGAGAGGACTAAAAAACCTCTCACCAACTAGCTACCATGCTAAAATCCAAAAATCTATTCATCAAGAAACTTTAGGATCAAGTTGACAGGTTTCCATTCCAATTTCATAAGAAGCTAAGATAAGTTTGGATGGATGGGTACAATGAGGTTTAAACCCACATGGATGCTCATCTTTCCCAAAGTAATCATGATGGAGGCTACAAATGGGGATGGACTAACTTGTTGACCTTGCTAAAGTATGATCAAAATAGTGAGTTGTGGCATTGGAATGACCCAGACCTATTAGATTATGACAAGCCTCCCTTAAAATTGGACACAAGATGGATTCCTCCTAATTCCATTCTTCAATGCCTGATAAGTAAATATTTGGGTGATTATGGCCTCAACAATGAATGTGAGATTATTCATCCTCCTCACTTCATTGATAGGCCGAGCAGAAACAATAGACAAATGTTAAGAGATTTCAACCCAATCAATTCTCCATATACACTTGATGATCCTCTTATCAGGATGGACAAGGAATAAGGAAAGCATCCATTAGAATAAATTTATACTTGTTACACTGCATTTTGATCAATGATTCCTCTTTTAATACCTTTTGATAAATGAAATGATGTTATTTTTTATTGTTCTTTCTTTATTCAAGATTATGGTTGACATTAATCTTTTTTTCGACTAACCTATATAATGATCAATCAGTCAGCTTATAGACTAAATAACCTGCTCAAATGTTTGATAGTTAATTATTATTTGAACCATTTATACGACCTTAGATTCGACTAATGAACTTAGATAAAATTCTTAATAACTTAATTGTACTGAGTTGTAGCATTAGTTATCAGTGTCTACTAATTGTATTAGGAATGTATAAGTATTCCAGTGTTTTAACCTGGTCGGGTAAAACTTCAAATTAAGAAATTTTACTGACTTTTTATTCGTGACTTGCTAACGACATATCTTACATGAAGCTTAAATTTTCTAAAGTTTGAAACATGGACTATTTGACGAGGAGCGTTTTGGAAACTTTTTTGAAATTAGAAAAGTTTAGAAAAGTTTGAACCATGCTCTTTGGCGAGGAAGTTTTTGGAGACTTTTCTGAAGTAGAAAGAGTTTGAAAAAGTTTGAACCATGCTCTTTGGCGAGGAACTTTTTGGAAACTTTTCTCAAGTTGGACAAGTTTGGAAAATTTTGAACCATGCTCTTTGGCGAATAACTTTTTGGAAACTTTTCTGAAGTTGGAAAAAATTGAATTAAAATTGCTCATTAATTTATGGGTTGAGGTATAGCCACCATACTCCGAAAAGAAAAGCATAAAAATGAAGTATAATGGAGAAATCCCTAAAATTTTATTAACTTGAATAACCAATTACATTGAGCACATAATTTTTAAAAACTAAATTACTAATAATACTTGTGCAATTGGTCTATGTTCCAAGGATTCTTGAATTCCTCCCCTTCCAGAGTTTCTAAGCGATAAGTTCCTCGTCGGATAACCATCGAGATATTGTATAGATCATGCTAATTAGGATCTAACTTGTTTCTCTTCTGGATTACTTTCTTGAGTAGCAGATCTCCCTACTCCAGGTTGGTCGGCTTGACTCTTTGATTATAAAACCTTGTAGTCCTTTATTAGTAGGCAACCATTCAAATAACAACATATTCTCGAACTTATTCAATCATGTCGAGATTTATTCACCTCATGATGTCATTTTAGGTGAATTAAAGTTCAATACCCTGTGAGTCGGCATACCTATTTCCACTGTTACTACGGCCTCAGTGCCAAAAGCTAGCATGTATAGGGTTCCCCTATTGCTGTTCTGGGAGTAGTCGTTAATGCCCAAAGGATGTTGTGGAGTTCATTAATCTAATTTCCTTTAGCCTTATCCAACCTTTTCTTCAACCCATCTAGCAAGGTTTTATTGGTCATTTTTATCTATCCATTGCATTGTGGATGCTCAGGTACCGAATAAAGCATTTGGACGCCTGACTGAATATAGTACTCTTCAAATTCTTCATTATCAAATTGATTACCATGGTTGGTGATGTAGGCATAGGGAATGACATGCCTATAAATGATCTGCTTCCATATGAACTGGAAAACCCTATGATAAGGCATATCAACCAAGGTACTTAAATTTTCCTTTGGTGGTGGGTAGTGGGCCAACCAAGTTAATTTCCCATATAACGAAAGACCACGGAAAAATGATGGGCGATTGACTTCATCCTAGTCTTCTATGGATGGTAGAAAACTTCAAGCATTATCACACTTCTTGGTGAAGGCAACTGACACACCCTAACACAGTTACTTATAATTAAGTTTGAAAGTCAAAGTGAGTCAAACCATTATAATTTAACCAAACCATAAGCACGAGTTTAATTTCACAGTCATAATTGTGAATCCATATAACTAAAAACCTTTTTACAACATCAGAGTAATCATGCCCATAAAAAACATGGTTGAAGGATAAGTTAACTTAATTACATCATTTACATTAAACTAAATCTTTATTTCTCCCATTCCTGCCTAACCCAACCCGACCTCCTAGATTTGGCAGTGACATCACATTACCTGAAAAAATGTGAACATAGGAGCCGTGAGCAAAATAGCCTAGTGAATGCATCACTACTATACTACTTCATGAATTTCAATTCAATAAATCATGTCCATATAATTATGCATTAACTTATCCGGCTCATTCATAATGAATGACCAACTTTTTCGAATCATGATTCTCATATCCTGTCTAAATAGACAATTCTCCCCCATTCCTGGTCGAGGAGTAACCTCTCATCATTAATAGACAAATCTCCCCCATTTCGGGTCGAGGAGTAACCTCCCATTTCGGTAAAATGAAATGAACAATTTTATATTCATAATAATTTGATCATATTCATATCAGTATATAAATACATCATTCTAGTGAGTACACTCACCTTGGGTTGTCAACTATGTATTTATGTTTCCTTCAGGTGGAGCTGAACTGGTTTGATTAGACCTTACACCTGTCAATCCAACTAAATCAGTACTGAATCTCAATCATAAGTATTATCCTAACATAATTATGTAACTTTCCATGACTATACTGTGACACCCCGCCCAAATAAATACCGGGTGATCAGTCCTATATCAAATTTAAAACAGGAATCTCAGGGGTTCATTCTTAGCATCACTGTCGAAAACTTTTTAAAACTTTACTAACCACCTAGTATTCAAAAAGACTGATGTCAAATTTTATCTTTTTATTAAACAATTAAATATGCATGCTGAATAACAAATAAACCATACATCCAAACCATGAGTCTAAAACAGTACTAAATGACTAAATGACATGCCGAATAAACAATCAGCTCAAAATCCCAATAATAATAATTTAATAAATGAATACATAAACCAGATACTGAGTCTAAAAGTAAAAAGGGGAAACATGACCTGAATGAATCTACAACTGAGATAAGAATCCTACTATAGGAATAAAGAAATGATACGTCTAAATCAAATCCTGCAACCATCCACAATGTTGCAGCTGCGTAACCCTGGAATAGATAAGTCAACTATGGCATCCCTGTGGCTGGACACCTGTTAATATACATATACATAGACAAGAGAGAAGAAGTACAAGAAACGGGTCAGAACCCGATTTATAAAAATGTTTAGCAAGCATTTTATTGCAATAAATGAAATGCGTAGTATATAATGTTCATAATTGCTTTTACGGTCCCATTCTCTTGAGGACAATCTCACCTCTCTTCTATAGTGCACACCTATCGCATTCATTTATTCCGCCTAGCCATCTGACACACTTCTAACTAGGAAAAAGGCTTATCCTTCTAGTTACCCCTCGTAGTAGTATATCATATTTGATCTCAACAATTATCATTTTTAAATAAGTGTTATCACACTAAAGTCAAGTATTTACTATTTACGTTTATATAAGATTTCACTATCTTAATAGTCTGTAATTATCTCATTGTAGATATACCATAAGCATACATATATATCCCTCACTATTATATATATGTATTAACACAATCTTAATAGCCTACAATTATCACATTGTAATTATATCACAAGTATACATATATATCCACCACCATTATATATATATATATATATATATATATATATATATATATATATATATATATATATTAACACAGCACCCTAAGGATACACCTATAGTGCATTGCGTACTCTGCTATCATGTCCCGGTACATCTCGTACTCAAACAAGGACTATCGGTTCGGAAATGTCCCACGAACCATATAAACAAATCACACATATTGGCGGCGAACATAGTTCACATACCTATGGGTCACGCACATACCTACGCTCCCATAGTCAGCGGACTTATCAACTCACAAATAAGTCTTTCACAGTCCTATGTTCTGAGATACAAGTCAAATATCCCCCCGAAGATCACTCAGGATAAGACCGTCTCTACACAACCCCCCCGCGATAGCAAGCAGCTAGGTATGTCATACACATAATAAAACAATCAAATATGTATTCACGCACCCTATTAAAATATTAGGTATTCACACAACCTTTCATTGTTTTAGGTATTCCCGTAACCTATTATCATTTTTCTATTGGATTATGTATTCCCATATTTATATATATAATTCACACATTCATATATATATACATATATTCCAATTATTACTAGTTCACTCGTATTAAATACGATCCAATACCAAAATAACTACATCCCACTATTTAATATAATTTATATAATTATATATCTCACCTCATATATACTTGATTAAGTTCATATTAGTCTCACAAAGTTCCCAACAATTTTTAGTTTCAATTCGAGAAAGTTTCATCACTAATTAAAACTCCAAGGGTGTTTTAGACATTTCACAATATATTCCTCAGTAATGAAATTCCTAGTACTGCGTACTACTCTCCATTTGCTATGCGTGGCCACAAACGGCACGTAAATCCGAATTCGTATGACAAAGTTATGCTCATTTAAAGTTGTGCTAAAAATCAAATAACTCGTTCCGTCTTCAAGGGTATTTTAGACCTTTCAATTTTTGTGTCTAATTAAAAACATTCCCAGGACAGCGTAATACTCTTCGCTATCTATGTGTGGCCGTGAACGGCACACTAATCCGAGTCCGTATGCCAAAAGTTAGGGCATTATAAAGATTCACCTCAAAGAAGATTTTTAAAAAAAAAACTTTCTTAAAAAGTTTTCCCACATTCTGCCCAGATTAATAAATTGATGTTTTGAGGCATTTTGGAGAAGTTTTGGAGGAAGCTCGTGAGACAACAAAATGTAGAAAACGCGATTTTCTACAGGGCAACTCGGACAGAATCTCCATTAAAGCTCCAAAACCTTCTATTATACCCAGATCTTTTAACCCAAAAACCTCCCAAGATTCATCCTAAATCCACCCAAACTTCATCATTAACAATTTCTTCCAACAATACCACTAATGGAGATTCAAAAACCAATATCTAATCATGTTGTTCACTTCTCAAATTAAGTTATAATTTCACTATCACATGCGTAGCGGGCACGTGTACACACATGATGATTCCTTGTCAAGGCCCCTAAAAAGTTTCAAATGACCAAATACCCATGGGCCGATGTTATCTCACAAAGTTAAAAATCCCCTATCAATGGTTATTCTTCATCTTCTTCACTATAAACCCACAAATTTCAATTCAAATTCCTACTTCCAAATTTCCATAATTAATTGACATAATTACAACTATTTACATCATTAACTACAACTCAAATTAAAGCAAGAAAACACTTGCCTTGGGGGATTAAATCCGACGATCCCATGTCGAAATTCTTGCCCGGATTGCTCTTGTCATCCTTCTTTCCTTCTTCTTCTTTCTCCTTTCTCTCCTCTCTCAACCCTTTGTATTTTGGAATGACTCATGGCTGGCCAACACACTTAAACCTAGGTTAAAATTCCTCAATCCCGTAATTAAGCCTATTGGCCAATTAAAAAGGACTTAAATGCCCCCGTATGGGCTCGATCATGTCTAAAAATGCCCCGAGACCCATTTACTACCCCCGGGTACTCTTTTCCGACTATCTCGACCCTTCCGGACTCAACCGTGCACTCAAAATTGTCATCCGAGATACTTTATAAAATTTTCCAATTTCAACCTCAAAATGCGACCCATGTGAAAATTTTCAATAACCCGAATTAATTTGAATTTCTAAATCCCCAAATTTAAATAATAAATTCTACATCTCCAAATTCAATAATTTCTCCAATTTAAATAAATTAAATTTAAATCACCAAATTAAATGAATTTCTCCAAATTAAATAAATCCAACTCACTAATTTAATTAATTTATATATCCTCTAAAATATGGGGTGTTACATATAC
This sequence comes from Sambucus nigra, assembly GCA_949130495.1. Lineage (NCBI taxonomy): Eukaryota > Viridiplantae > Streptophyta > Magnoliopsida > Dipsacales > Adoxaceae > Sambucus > Sambucus nigra. Next base: position 210,571,195 of record OX422214.1, on the reverse strand, counting down.
AACAACAATATAATTCCACTTCAGTCACATTTCATGAAACATGAGTAAAGACAAAATAATGGTACACATGTTGATAAAGTTATGAACATTCAACCGTAGGAAATATCTCATAAGGGATTTATAATTAAACCCAAGTAAATATGAAAGCATACTACTCAATGTATGTACACATGAAACATATACTCAAAACACTCTTTAGAAAGAGGAGATAACAATATTCTTTCATGGGGTATTCAGTATGGGCTTAAATTATTGTATTCTATACTCAACCATCCTATATTCCCAAATTATATAAATACAGGTGTCGAACCTTATCAATATGAAAACATATATGAATATACTTTTCATTACAAGTGATGGTGTAATTTTTCAAGCATCCTAGAGCAAGTTATGAACATTTATTTACAACACAAGAAATCTTCCCTACAAGCTCCTCTATTGTTCCTTCGGCTTCCAAGAATTTTCATAATTTTTCTACAGTATAAATTTTCATGATTTTCAACCCATTATTATTAAACATACTTAATAGTAGACAATTAAAGTTTCATAATTTTTTGACTTCAATTGCTATGTGAAAAGCATAACCAAACTCATGGCATACCGAAATGAAATATACAAACAATAACTATGTACCAACTTGAAATCATCATTAAAGCCTAACCCCGAGGAGATAAATTCTAATTTTCATATATGATATGAATATATGACATAATTTCATATCCAATTGTAATTTCTCAATTACAATAATCACACAAAGAGATATACAAGTTTGAATACAAGGGGTTTGAATACAAAGCAATTTTAAGGGATTATACATTCAATTTAACTTAAACTTTCATCTAACCATACATATATATATAAAGGGATGAAATTTTAGTAAAAAAAATGATGATTTATATCATATAAATCAGTAATATAAGAAAAATAACAATAATTGAGATTAGGATTACCTTCGGGACTTTTACGTAATTTCTATAATTTTTTTTACACTTTTTCTTCCTAAACTTCTACTTTCTATTTCCTCAAGCTAACAACACTTGAAACTGAACTTAGGTATTAATTTGATGAAGAAATAAGTTAGAGGGAGAGTTTTAAGTCCTCCAGGTCTGCCTCCCAATCCAACCAATCAAATTGAACCATTTGGTTTAATAAAAGACAATTTACCACTTAAAGGGAATTGACAGATTTTCCCCTTGTTCGTAAATTTGGCCTAACTTCTTACTCATACATCCGTTTGATGCACCGTTTGTTTTCTTACAAACCTAACTCATATGTCTAAAAGTATATATCTTTCACCTCAAGTCAATTTTTATGTTATAAAGGTCAAAACTAGTCTTAAACAGGGACATTTCTATCGAAAATAAAAAAAAAATTGTGTGTGTAAATAATTCGACATTTCATGATTTATGAAAGTAGGATTAGACTAAACATAATCACTTAACATTAGATATACTAATAACACATTATTAATATCACATAAGTTAAGCATGATTTAAATATAATTTATCATAATTATATTCAGGTCGTCACAACTCAGCCCCTTAGAATATTTCGTCCCCGAAATTTAATATAAAGGTCACTTGCCAAACAAATGGGGATACTTTTTCTTCATGCTATCCTCCATTTCCCATGTTTCTTCTTTAATTACACGGCTCATCTACATAACTTAAACTAAAGGAATTACTTTATTTCTCAATACTTGCTCCTTACGATCAATAATTTCCATTTGTTCCTCGATGTAGGACAAGTCTTCCTTCAGTTCAATTGGTTGAGTTTTCAACTGATGAGATGGATCCGCCAAATACTTACGAAGCATCGATATGTGAAACAAATCATGTAAATGGGACAAATATAGAGGTAATGCTAATCTATATGCCAGGTTCCCTATTCTTTCCAACACCTCATACGGTCCAATGTATCTTGGACTTAGTTTCCCCTTCTTCCCAAATCTCATGATAGCTTCCATGGTGAAATACGCCGGAATACAAAATCTCCCTTATGAAATTCCAATGGATACTTCCTTTTATCTCATAAAATTTCTGCCATCTTTGTGCTATCTTTATTCGTTCCCGAATCATTTTAATATTTTCTATTGTCATATCTATCAATTCAGGACACAAAATTTTCCTTTCACATACTTTATCCCAACACAAAGGCGTTCTACATCTCCTCCCATATAATGCTTCATACGGATCCATACCAATGGTGACTGATAACTATTATTATACGAGAATTCCATCACTGGAAAATGTTCATCCCAACTACCCTTGAAGTCAAATACACAAGCTCGTAACATGTCTTCTAATATTTGAATCGTCCTTTCAGATTGCCTATCGGTTTATGGATGAAATGTAGCGCTGAACATCAAACTTGTGCCCATGGAATTCTGTAAACGAGGCCAAAACTTATAAGTGAAAGTTGGATCTCTATCTGATACAATTGACACTGGGGCCCCATGTAAACGGATAATATCATCAACGTACATATGTGCATACTTATCAACAGTGTAGGTGGTCTTAACTAGAAGAAAATGGGCTGACTTCCTCAATCAGTCTACAATCACCCAAATAAAATCATGCCCCTTTGGTGACCGGGGTAATCCTGTAATAAAGTCCATCATTATATGTTCCCACTTCCATTCCAAAATAGGCAATGACTGTAATAATCCCGTCGGCTTCTGATGCTCCGCCTTTACTTGCTGGCATACTAAACATTTAGCTACGAACTCTGCAATCTCACATTTCATATTGTTCCACCAGTAATACTCTTTCAAATCTCTATACATTTTGGTACCTCCCGGACGCATAGAGTAAATAGAGCTATGTGCCTCTTCTAATATATCCTTCTTTAAGGGTGGATCATTCGGTACACAAATCCTATTTTTATAACACAACGATTCATCATTCTTAATCTCAAAGTCACTCTCTTTACCACCCAGGACATATTGTTTCTTCGTCTCAAGGAATGGATCACTGATTTGTAAATTTCGTATGCGTTCTGCCAATAAAGGTCTCACTGTGACATGTGCTAATAATCCTCCCCTTTTTGAAAACTTCAATTCAATCCCCATTGATACCAAGTCAAGAATATTTCCAACACGAACACACCGCATTCAACCAAGAATCCCTGATGATTTTTGACTCAAAGCATCTGCTACTACATTGGCCTTCCCAGGATGATGATGGATGGTATAATCATAGTCTTTAATCAACTCTATCCAGTGCCTCTGTCTCAAATTCAGTTCTTTCTGTGTAAACAAGTATTTTAAACTTTGATGATCTATAAATATCTCACAAGTTTGTCCATACAAGTAATGTCTCCACAACATTAAAGCAAAAATAATGGCTGCTAGATACAAATCGTAGGTAGGGTAGTTTCGTTCACGCGTCTTTAATTGTCTAGAAGCATATGCTATTACCTTCCCATTCTGTATAAGAACACATCCTAATCCCTGAAATAAAGCGTCTGTATAGATAAAAAAAAGACTCCTTCCCACATGGAATAGTAAGTATAGGGGCTAAAACCAACCGATTCTTTAATTCTTTAAAACTCCTCTCACATTCTTCATCCCATACAAACTTCACTTCTTTACGAGTCAACTTTGTTAATGGTAATGCTATTGCTGAAAATCCCTTAATGAATCTGCGATAATAACCTGCCAATCCTAGAAAACTCCTAATTTCTATCACATTCTTAGGACTTTCACATTTAACGATTGATTCCACCTTCTTTGGATCAACATATATCTCATTTCCTGAGACAACATGCCCTAAAAAAATAATTTCATTTAACTAAAACTCACACTTGCTAAATTTAGCAAATAATTTCTTCTCTCTCAAAATCTACAATACAAGTCTCAAATGTTTCTCATGTTCCTCCATGCTACGCGAGTAAATCAACACATTGTCTATGAATACAATCACAAATAAATCAATGAAAGGGTGGAATACCCAGTTCATCAAATCCATAAAAACTGCTCGAGCATTAGTTAATCCAAATGGCATCACCAAAAACTCATAGTGTCCATATAGAGTTCGAAAAGGTATTTTGGAAATATCACTATCGTTTACGTTCAATTGGTGGTAACCCGATCTCAAATCAATCTTCGAAAATAATGTGGCCCCTTATAATTGGTCAAACAAATCATCGATACGAGTTAGAGGGTACTTGTTTCTAATGGTCACCTTATTGAATTGCCGATAATTAATACATAATCGCATTGTCCCATATTTCTTTTTCACAAATAACACTAGGGCTCCCCATGGCGAAACACTAGGCCGAATGAAACCTCTTCTTATCAGATCTTATAATTGCACTTTCAATTCTTTCAACTCTGTCAGTGCCATTCTATATGGTGCAAGGGAAATTGGACTAGTACCTAGAATTAATTCAATGGAAAACTCTACTTCCCTATCGGGTGGCAATCCTGGCAATTCCTCTGGTAAGACATCAGAAAATTCTCTAACCACTAGTATATCTTGAATTTTAACAGTCTCTTTACTAGTACCAACAACATAATCTAAATACCCTGTACAACCTTTACTCAACAATCTCCTGCTCTTAATTGCTAATATAAGACAATTAGGAACAACATTCCTTTCCCCTGTAAACTGGAACTCGGGTTCACCAGGTAGATGAAATGTAACTTCTTTTTGAAAACGATCAATGGAAGCATGATACGATGATAACCAATCCATCCCCAATATAATATCAAAATCCCGAATGGACAACGGTATCAAGTCAACATAGAAATCTCGTTCACCCATCCGTAAGACACAATCTTTATAAATGTGCTCAACTAGAATCACACTTTCCATTGGGGTAGAAATATAGAAGGCACAATTGAGAAATGAACATGGTCTACCCAAATATGAAACAATATGTAATTCCACAAATGAATGCGTAGATCCAGGATCAATGAGTGCATATAAATCTTTTTTTGCAATAGAGAGTTTACATGTAACCACTTCTAGTGTAGCATGGGCATCTTGCAATGTCATCGCAAACACTTTTCCTCATGCCTTCGATCCACTTGCTTGTCCTGTATCCCTTCCCCTGGTTGCATTATCTAGAGATGATCCTTTATGAGTCCCCACACTACTAACTGAAACCGCTCTAAATAACATAGGATAATTCTTTCTCAGATGGCCCTTCTGATGACATTTAAAACATTTTATACTCTGTAACTTTGGTAATTTCTCTTTATTTTACTAGATGTACCACAAAAGAAACACACATTCGGATCTCATTGTGCTGAAACTCTTGAACCTCTTCCATCACTTGCTTCACCCCATTGCGAACTACCTCCCATGCCTCTACCATGCTGGAATTTCTACCCTCAAAGTTTCGAATATTCTCTATCACTACCTTTTTGATAACTTGGATCGAATATGCTTCCCTTTACACCTCGTTCTCGATTTCCTCTCGCTTCATTCATGTCCTTTTCTACCAGCATGTCTTTATTCACCAAGGATGAATAATTGACAGTCTCTAAAGCCGAAAACCATGATTTAATAACTAACTCAAGTCCATCAAGAAATTTACTGCACATATCTTCCTCATTCCGTATAAGCCTCGAAGCAAATCGAGATAAGGCTTTAAGCTTAGCTTAGTATTCTCTAACTATCATGCTTCCCTGATTTAACATGAAATATTCTTTATCCTTTTATTTTCGATACATTGGGGGAAAATACTTATCATACAAAGCTTTGACAAAAGCATGCCATGAGATCACATTCCCACCTCCTAGAGTAATCAACAAATGTTTTGTGGCATTCCACCAATACTTATCTTCTCCTGTCAGCATATACGTCGCCAAGGTCACTCATTGATTTTTAGGCATTCTCATTACCCCAAAATAAGTTCAATCTCTTTAACCTATACTTCCGCCTCTGCTGGATCAACTGCTCCTTCAAATGAGGGTGGATTCATTTTAATAAATTTCTCGTGTGAAGTACTCCTTTCTTCCCGATGTATCACCTCCTCATCCCTAGCCAATGCTTATGACTCTAGTTTACTGGCTTGTTGTTCTTCCATCTGAGCCATAAATCTAGCTTGCCACTCTGCCATTAAAATCATAGCACGTCCCATTTTTTGCATATCTGTCAGTTGTTATGGCTTGGGTTCCACATTTATTTGAACTAGTTGCTCAACCTCCGCTTCTGTTGGAATATTTGAAGCCTCATCTTCTATTCTCACATTTACATTCCATCGTTCAATTCTTTTATATCTGAAATGGATCAAAGATATAACAACATACATATATACATATTTTTCCTAACATAATCGTCAGTATCAAACAAAATACATTTTTAACATTCACTGCCAAATCTAGACTTTCTCCCTCCAGAACCTCTAAAACCTGGCTCTGATACCAAAAGCTGACACACCCTAACCCAATTACTTATAATTAAGTTTGAAAGTCAAAGTGAGTCAAACCATGATTAATTTAACCAAACCATAAACACAAGTTTTAATTTCAGAGTCATCATTGTGAATCCATATAACTAAAAACCTTTTTACAACATCAGAGTAGTCATGCCCATAAAAAAACTTGCTTAAAGGATAAGTTAACTTAATTACATCATTTACATTAAACTAAATCTTTGTTTCTCCCGTTCCTGGCTAACCCAGCCTCCTAGATTTGGCAGTGACATCGCATTACTTGAAAAAATATGAACATAGGAACCCTAAGAAAAATAGCCCAGTGAATGCATCACTATTATACTACTTCATGAATTTAAATGCAATAAATCATGTCCATATAATTATGTATTAACTTATCCAGCTCATTCATAATGAATGACCAACTTTTCTGAATCATGATTCACATATCCTGTCTAAATACACAATTCTTCCCCATTCCTGGTCGAGGAGTAACCCCTTGTCATTAATAGACAAATCTCCCCCATTCCGGGTCGGGGAGTAACCTCCCATTTAGGTAAACCTAAATGAACAATTTTATATTCATAACATTATGGTCATATTCATATCAGTATATAAATACGTCATTCCAGTGAGTACACTCACCTTGGGTTGTCAACTATGTATTTATGTTTCCTTCAGGTGGAGTTGAACTGGGTTGATTAGACCTTACACCTGTCAATCCAAATAAATCAGTACTGGATCTAAATTATAATTATTATCCTAACATAATTATGTAACTTTCCATGACTATACAACAATAATATAATTCCACTTCAGTCACATTTCATGAAACATGAGTAAAGATTAAATAATGGTACACATGTTGATAAAGTTATGAACATTCAACCGTAGGAAATACCTCATAAGGGATTTATAATTAAACCCAAGTAAATATTAAAACATACTAATAAATGTATGTACACATGAAACATGTACTCAAAATACTCTTTAGAAAGAGGAGATAACAATATTCTTTCATGGGGTATTCAGTATGGCCTTAAATTATTGTATTCTATACTCAACCATCCTATATTCCCAAATTGTACAAATACAGGTGTCCAAACTTATAAATATGAAAACATATATGAATATAATTTCTAGAACAAGTGACGGTGTAATTGTTGAAGCTTCCTAGAGCAAGTTATGACCATTTCTTTACAACACAAGAAATCTGCCCTACAAGCTCCTCCATTGTTCCTTCAATTTTCAAGAATTTTCATAATTTTTCTATGACATAACTTTCCATGATTTTCAATCCATTTTCAGTAAACATACTGAATAGTACATAATTAAAGTTTCATAATTGTTTTTACTTCATTTTCTATGTGAAAAGCTTAACCAAACTCAGGGCATAACGAAATGAAATATACAATCAGTAACTATGTACCAAGTTAAAATCATCATTAAGGACTAAAACCGAGGAGATAAATTCTAAATTTTGGATATGATATGAATATATGATTATAATTTCATATCCAATTGTAATTTATCAATTACAATAATCACACAAAGAGATATACAAGTTTGAATACAAGGGGTTTCAATACAAAGCAATTTTAAGGGTTTGTACATTCAATTTAACTTAAACTTTCATCTAACCATACATATATATAAAGGGATGAAATTTTAGTAAAAAATGATTATTTATATCATATAAATCAATAATATAAGAAAAATAACTAGAATTGAGATTAGGATTACCTTCGGGACTTTTACATAATTTCTACGAATTTTTCTACACTTTTTCTCCTAACTTTTTCTTCCTAAACTTCTTCTTTCTCTTTCCTCAAGCTAACAACACTTGAAACTGAACCTAGGCTTTAATTTGATGAATAAATAACTTATATGGAGAGTTTTAAGTTGGACAAGGCTTCCTCCCAAGACAACCAATCAAATTAAACCATTTGGTTTAATAAAAGATAATTTACCACTTAAAGGGAATTTGCAGATTTTCGCCTTGTTTGTAAATTTGACCTAACTTCTTACTCGTACATCCGTTTGATGCACCGTTTGTTGTGTTAAAACACTAACTCATATGTATACAATTATATATTTTTCACCTCAAGTAAATTGTTATATTATAAAGATTAAAACTAGTCTTAAACAGGGACATTTCTATCTAAAATAACAAAAATTTGTGTTTGTAAATAATTCGACATTTCATGATTATGAAAGTAGGATTAGATTAAACATAATTACTTAACATTAGATATACTAATAACACATTATTAATATCACATAAGCTAATCATGATTTAAATATAATTTATCATAATTATATTCGGGTTGTCACAATAACAGAGTCTGCTTTTATCATCAGCCAGTAGTAACCTTGCATTGCTGTCCGTTGTCTTTGACATATCCCGGATGTATGATCTCCAAATGAGAATTCATGAATATCTTTGATAAAATCATTTACTTTATTTAGATTAACACAATGTATTAGGGAAACATTATATCCTTGTTGATATATAACACCTTTTCTAACACGTAATTAGATGCTTTGTACCTCATTTTTTTAGCTTCTTACTGGTCGGATGGACTTTCAATGTATTCCCTGATTAAGTTCATCAATAAAGGACTTAATTACATAGAGATGATGATAACTTCCATCCCATCAATTCTTTTATGGGTAATAATTTCACTAGGATTGTTCTCTTGACTTCTGTTTGAGTTGCTAAAGCAAGTCGAGCAAGAGCATTTGCTCGGGCATTCTTTAATATGGGAATCCTCATCATCCTAACTGAAGTGAACAAAGAAACAAACTTTGTATCTTTTTTATGCTATCTCATCATAGTTTCCCCTTTGACGCCATAAATTTGCTGCATTTGATTAACATTCAACTAAGGGAGTTTATATACCAATACCTAATCGACATCTAATGATGAAACTAATTCTAATCTTGTAATCAATGCCTCATACTCTGCCTCATTATTAGAAGCCCTGAATTGGAATTTTAGAGCATATTTCACATCTAAGTTATCTGAATTATTAATGATGAGGCCTGCTCCACTTCAAGTAGCACATAGTGACCCATCTACAAATAATTTCCACGGCAGATTATCATTAGAGAACTCTTTTTTTGCCATCATTCCATGCTTTAACATCTTATTGCTCTGTTTAATTCATTCTTGAGCATCCGGTGAGTTTGGTTGATCGTCTACCACCTCTGCTTTCTTTCAAGCTAAGTTTTCTTTCGAAGAAGTCTGCTTGATAGACAAACTTAGATTATGTTGATCCTCTACATATGTGAATTCAAAAATAAAGTTTGCCACTTCTTGGCCTTTTATTGCAACTCTGGTTTCATAAACAACATCATACTCTCCCAATTCAACTGCCTAAGACATTAAACTTCCACACTTATCAGGTTTATGCAGTGCTTGTCGCAGAGGCAAATTAATGTAGATGATAATGGTTTGGGCTCATCCTCCTAGAGGCTTAAATAAGTGTTAATGCTAACTTTTTCAGGTGTGGATATCTAATTTTTTCTACTCAAAATGCCTTTCTAGTATAATAATCTGTCCTTTGAATTCATCCATTTATTCAAATCAAAGTAAAACTGACATCTGATTCTGAAACAACCAAGTATAAATATAGTTTTTCTCCCAGAACTGGTCGAGAAAGGAGTGAAGGAGAGACTAAATACTTCTTCAACTCCTAGAAGGATTTCTCACATTCGTCATTCCACTCAAAGGTCTTTATAAGAACCTTAACGAATGGAAGACATTTATCAGTTGCTCTGAAGACAAAATGATTCAATGCAGCTACTCTTCTTATTAGTTTTTGAATTTCCTTCTTGTTGGTCGGGGAGTGCATTTCAAGCAAGGATTTAATTTTGTTAGGGTTTTCTTCTATTCCCCTTTGATTGACAACGCATCACAGGAACATTTATTCCCGTACCTCGAAGATATATTTGGTTGGGTTAAGCTTTATCTGATTCATTTCGAGTTGATAAAAGTTTTGAGCCAAGTTTGTAATATGGTCAGAAACACGTTTGATCTTGGTGAGCATATCATTTACGTATACCTCCATATTTTTTTCGATTTGTTCTTAAAAAACCTTGTTCACTAGTCTCTGATAGGTAGCTCCAACATTATTTAACCCAAAGGGAATGGCATTGTCACAATAAGTTCCTCGACTGGTAATAAAGGAAGTTCTTTCCTTGTCTTCAGGTTTCATCTTAATCTGATTATAACCTACATAAGCATCCATAAAACTGAGTAACTCATGGATTGTTGTAGCATCAACAAATTGATCAATCCTTGGTAAAGGCAAATAAGCTTTTGGACATGCCTTTTTGAGATCGGTGAAATCTATACACATGCTCCATTTATTATTTTTCTTCTCGACTATTACCACATTAGCTAACCAACTATGGTACTTGACGTCTTCAATGAACTTTGATCACTGTAATTTCTCCTCTTCCTCCTGGATTTCTATATTCTTCTCAGTGATGAAGACTCTTTGCTTTTGCTTAATCGTCTTAACATCTGGGCATATATTAAGCTTATAGCAAAGGAAGTCTGGATCAATACTCGATATGTCTTCGTGGTTCCAGATAAACACATTTTTCCTCTCTCTGAGGAATATATTTAATTCCTATTTGAGATAGGGAAATAATCTTAAACCGATCTGGGTGGTTCTTTTTGGCTTCTCGTCGTCCAGTACATCAACTTTTGTTTCCTTTATAACTTGCTCCTTTACTATCATCTCTTCTTCTTGAGGATCCAGAGTGTCAATATGGAAGGTGGTTGCACCCTTTATTTGGATTTCTTGTTGGTCGGCTGAAGTGTAATAACATTCCCTGGCTTCTTTCTGATTTCCATTTACTATGTCGACTCCATAATTTATTAGAAATTTCATGCATTGATGCACTGTGGATTGCACAACCTCTAACTTCTTTATCCCCACTCTTCCTAGGATGATAATGCAAGCTGAAGGGACATTTTTGTCTAACATAAAGAAATGAATTCTTTCATTCCCTCTTACTAGTTAGGTGCCGAATAGGACTTTTAGCTTGATTATTCCCAATGGGTATACTTTTTCTCTTGCAAATCCAATGGGAGGTCTATAGTATGGTTCTAGTTTGCTGTCCTTCAACCCTAAGTTTGGAAAAATTTGTAGAACATTAAATCATCTTAACTCCCATTATCAATCAATATCCTTGTAACTCTGCCATGATGAACTCTGCATGTGATAACTAACAAATTTTTGTGGGGGTAAAGAACCCCACTCAGATTGTTTTTGGACATACCGATCACTAGCCTATGTCTGTTGACTTTCTTTGGCCGAGTATCACCGGATTTAGCCGTATCAATCTATCTAACAGTTGGGCATGACTTAACTTCATTCAAATAAGCTTTCCTTTTGGCAATTGCGTCTCCTTGTCCAGCATCTCCTCCTGCAATGAAATGGTATCCAAAGGATATCATACTGACCTCCACTTCTGGTTCATTAAGCTTCTTCGGCAAGTATGGATATTCTTTAAAATCATTATTTCTCACCGTATTATTGTCTTCCCTTGCTCGGGCTATGGATTCAGACCTCCTTTGATTGTCTTGGTTGCCATTCCGATAAACAAACTTGCTTTATTTTTCTTACCCAATAAGATTTTCAATCTCATTCTTTAGTGCAATATAGTTGTTGGTGTTGTGCCTATGATCCTTGTGAAAATCACAGTACTTAGACTTATCCCTCTCATTACGGGGTATGTTTAACTTTACAAGACAATTAAATTCTCTATTCCCTTTAATTTCCTCTTGGATATTGTGAATACAATTGTTAAGTAGGGTGTATTCATCATACTTCTTGATTCGATTCATTTTTTGTCTTTCTGGTCATTCTTGAACTAATCAAAATTGATTTTCTGACCTTCACCCTTGGTCACAGGAGCTTCCTTAGCTACCATAGCTTCATCGACATTCATTATTTTTTTAGGTTTAACAATTAATTCTGTCATGGTTTTAGGTGGATTATTCTCTAAAGCATAGTAGATATCTTTGGCAATTAAATCACTCATAAGTGTTGAAATGGATATTTTCTCCTTATAGTCTACCACCTCTAGTTTTTCATTGTTAAAACATATAATATATTCTCTAGTTCTTTCTTCCGACTTTTGTCGCACGATTAAGAGATGAGTGACACTCTTGATCAACTTAGCCCTAAAATAAAATTTATCTATGAATAATTCAACTAACTGATGAAAACTAGAGATTTTACCTATTGGGATATTATTATACCGGATTTGGGCTGGCCCTATGATGGAACTGGAGAAAACTGTACATCTCATTTCATCGGGCACTGAGTAGATGTCGGTAGCAGCTTGATATTACTCTATTGGAAGGATTGAATCAGTTTTCCAATCGTACTTGGGAGTGATCACTTGTGTCTTAAACTTGGAAGGTGTTCAGCATTCGACAATAGCCTAGATGAAGAGTGAGCATTTAACGAAGCTCCTTTGCAATTTTTTTTTGTTTTTGTCCATTTCACCTAGTCGAAATTGAAAACGTTGCATATATCCCTTCTACGACTATTCTTCTGGCTTAGATTTGGTCAAGTTAGATTTAGCGGCTTTACTATCTCTATGTGCGGAACACTCCTCCTGAGAGGTCTTCTTGGCATGCACAGAGCACTTTATACTGGACCTAGGTCTTGTGGACCCTTCCATATATTCATGATGATGCTCCTTCTCCCTAGGATGTCCTCTAGTTACTCTGAGGTTTGAATGATCAAAATAAGACTCCCTTCATAGCCTCTCCAATACACTTGGTCTTTATTTTAAAAAAGATCTACCATCATAGTAATTCGTTGATCGGAATGAAGAAGTTACTCCAGGACGGTATGACCTATCACGAGAAGAACGATAATGATAACTCTTGTCATTTCTACCTAGTAGAGGTGGCATATCCCTTCTAGAACTAGAAGACTTAGCTTCCGTAGCGCAGACCAATTTCTTAACAAATTCTTGCATGACTTATTTCCCTTTAGAAAGGTTGAGTATCATTCCCTGTAGACCAGCCGTAAGAGGAGGAGCAGATGGAATGAGTATTATCATCTCATGTCTTGGTACACCTTTTCACTCCCAAGATTCACTGCAAATATGGATGCATGAGATTGGATGAGTATTCTCTCCATAATATTATATCTTCAAGCATCACTAGCCTTACCTTGAATCGAAGTCCCCTATAAGACCCAGTCAAATAGAATGGCACACTCACTACTAATAATCCATGGATCTTCACTTGCTAAGAATAATCCATAGCTTGGCCCTTCACAAGCCAAATAATATTATTTGAAGTCACTAATAGGAAGGCCATTATAGCATCCACCAACTCATCTATTGTCCAAATTGATTCCCATCATAACTTCAAATTCACTAACAACGTCACTGTCATCTTACAATCCAAAGATTATGATATGAAATTATCCTTACCTGAATGATACTTAACAATGAACTGATAATCCTTCATAAATTCTAACCATCTGAGATACCTCATATTCAAATCCTATTAATTGAACAGGTACTGAAGACCGTTACAATAGGTGAAAATTGCGAACCTCTCCCTCAAAAAGTAGTGTTTCTAAGAATATTGTTATTTATGATTATAATATAGTAAACATCAGAGATATATTCTTATTTTCCATTTTTATGAAAGATTTTTATTCTTTTTGTTCCTCCCATAGATAGTTTTGAAGAATCTTCGAGGCTTCCATCTCCATAAACTCCTTCATTAAGTTCAACAAAGAACTCCCTTCTTCCACACATATGGTTACTTACACTAGAATCAAGGTACCAAGTGTCACATTGACCACCAACTTCATTGTGTACTAATAAAATAGTAGAATCAATACTCTCATTATTATATGCTTTTACAAGTTTGACTTGGTCCCTCTTTCTTTCTTTTAAAAATTTTGATGCATAATGTAGAAGCCGTCATTTATAATAATTAACCTTCTTTTTCTTTTCCTCATGACTTTTTTCATTACCAACCCCTCATCCTCGTCCTTGTCCGTGAGAACCTTCACGCCATGAACTTGATACAGCACTAGTTGATTTATCTTTGGTTCCAAATCTTTGTTAAGTGACATGGATGTCGTATTCTTTTTTATGCGTTGTTCATGAACTCAAAGAGATCCCAAAAACTCCTCTGCACCTATATTCTCTAAATATTTTGATTCCTTAATCACCGTCACCGTATGATCAAAGTTATGTGTGAGAGATCAAATAATCTTCTCCATAAAATGAACATCACAAACTTCATCTCAATTTATCTTCATTTGATTTATAATTGAAACCAATCATGAATAGTAGTCGGGGACATTTTATCCTTGATTCATATGGGCAGATTCGAATTCACCCCTTAATGATTGAAGGCGTATTCTCATAACATGATCAACACCTTTGAAAATGGCTCTGAGAATATCCCACATTTTCTTGCTCGTCGTTGCTTTAGAGATCTTCTCGAATGTTTAATCTTGTAATCCTTAATGGATTATATACATCGCCTTCTTATCTTTATTTCTTTGGTCTCAAAAAGTGTTCTTTTACTCATCGGTATAAGTGACCTCTTCTTATGTAGTGGGTTCAACATACCCATTATATACCACATCCCAAAGGTCTTATGATCTAAAGAGATATTTGAATTGAATAAACCATTTTACATAGTTCTCCTTCTTCAATATATGGACTTGCATTCGTGCCATATTGGAGGCTATGCAAACAAAATAGAATTGCCTCTGATACCACTTTTTTGGTATTTAAGTCTTGATACCAAACTTCCTATTTGGGTGACTATTTTGCAAACTATATCTCACTCACACTTACACTCTCTCAAAAATAAGAACTAATAAAGAGAACATGTATTTTTAAAGAGATAATGTTTTTTTTTTCTTGTTATTCCTTATTTCAAACACTAAACTTACAATTCTATTTACAGTGTTTACAAAACACACATAATCACACGTTAAGTGGAACAACTAGGATCACACATTTGATCATGAAAACATTAAACAAACCCACCAGAGAAAGCAATGGAGGAGATGAATAAAAACCTAAACCACTTAAAAAAAGAAATCTTAAAATCATGGAAGTGGTCTTTGTAGATTATCACTTCACATAGTGCTTATGTAGTCCATAATGAGGTTTGCCACTTATTATAGTGGAAGAGACACTTGATTTTTATTTATTCCAATATTTCCATCCTCTATATAATACAGACCAACACTTAAATCCAACTTCTTTGGTGGATTATGATCTTTGTTATATGTTACTATAACACCAAGAGATCTGATAAATAGAAATATATACCCTAAGTAACACCTCAATGGTGATAAAGTATATAAAATGATATACGGAAATTTTTTAAGTCAAAATTCGTCAATTTTACGATATTTCACTAGGAATTATGACAAAAAGATTGTGTATATATGTACTTTTTATCTATATAGTCTATATAGATGTAGTTAGTTAATTGGATTTTTGTATTACAGATTTTCCAATTCTTCTTATTTTGTGTTGATGGAAAAATATTTATAAGACTTTTCATTTATAATGTTGAAATTGAGTAAATAGTATAAAACATATGCCTAAAGCACAATGGTTTTGTAATGTATATCTTTCTTAAGTGGTGTTTAGTACTTAGTTTGTTTACTTAAAAACAATGATATTTTATTCTAGTAATAAATGGTATGCCCGTCATCTTTTCATTTGAATTTGAATGTGTTGCATATATATCTTTTGTAGAATTTGTCAAGTTTAGGAGTGAGTGGGTCTTAGACTCCAGGATAAGAATTGAAGACGTAAATTCGTCTCTTGCATAAATACCGTGATTTATAGTGTGATGGTCGGTATAATATTATATAAATACAAAATTTATGAATCGGTCTTAAAAACACATAAAATGCAGAATTGGACTAGCATAGGGGAACTAAAGGGGTGTACCTAAAGAATTAAAATTATAAATTTGGGGAGACCTTAAGATATGATAACTTCATTATTATTGTAAAGAATATGTTGATACTTCTGTAATTTCTATAATTTTATACAAATACTCTATCTTATTGATGTACATAAATAGTTTCACTTACAACTGAACAATTGGATAATGTTTCGAGACTAATTAAAGAATAATGGAAAACATGGAAAGAAAATCTTTCGGATCACTATTTTGGAAAATATATAGTTTATATTGTCGTGGAAAGACAATGTTTATAGGAAAAAGCCAATCACTATTACCAATTGGAATAAATTTTTTGAGTGTGAAACGTTCAATCAATAACTCATTACAAGAGCGAATTCAAGCAATAAAAAGTAAAAAAAACAATGTGCATTTCTGTAATACCCCATAATTTTAATGACTTTTAAAATGAGTTAAATTAAAAGTTAATGGGATTAATTAGAATTAATTATAAATTAATTAATTGGGATTAATCCAGATTTTATATTACATTTGGATATTGAAATATATGATTCTCAATATTACTTAGTGATATCTAAGTAATATATGGATATGATGTTATTTATATTATCATGAGTTACTAATACGGTAATTATGAAACTTTAGTCGCGACGCGGTATGGGACGTGTCGAGACTAATTTAAATAAATAAAAAGAAAACATTATTTTATATCAACCTTATGGTCGCTTCGAGTGCGCCGTTGCATCCGAAAGGATCAAAATAGTCAGAAAAGCCTATTCGGGTGTTGGATTTGGGTCTCGGGTCAATTAGGAGATGAAAAGACGCCCTGAAAGGGCATTTTAGTTATTTTATTTGGGAGATGAATAGTAATTTCAGGATTTATCTTATTATAAAGGTGATGGATTAGAGGAACTTAGGTTCATTTCATTTGATCACAAAACACTTGAGAAGTATTAGTGTGAGAGAAAGTGAAGAGTTTCTTGGGAGGAGAAGAGGTTGCCTAGGAAGGAGGAAAGACTTTTGGGGCAAGCCAACGTGGATTAACCACCTTCTACCACAAGCACCACCACCGAAAAGTCACCAGAAAATAAGGAACGGATTCTAAACCATCATCACCAAAAGATCAGACCTACATAATTAAGTCAAGTGTAATTCTTGCTTTATTTTATTGCTTACAATATCGATGCTAGATATGTTAAGTAAGAAGTATGAACTTACATGATTTAAGCATGAACTATAGAGTTTTTGGAATTTGTTCTTGATATGAAAACTAGATAGAATAAATATATGTCTATTTAAATGATTTAATCCACGAATTTTGGGTTTCAATTGATTGAAGAAGTCTGAGTTATTGTGATTTTTGAACAAATAAGAACCTATGAGAATTCTAGGAATAATAGGATTTAATACAAACTATTAGGACAATTTTAGTTTGTTTTATTATTAGAATCTGATCATATATCTTGATATATCAATTGAGATTAATTAGGAGAAGTTTTGGATTGATTTGTGTTGGTTTTGATGAGAAAGAAAATGGATAAAATGCATGAAAAAATTGTTGAAAAGGGACGAACATTGTATGATAATATTAGGATTGTTTTAAGAGGAAATTGGTAGTGTGCACGCGAGTTTTTGTATAAAATCACGTTTTGCACAACTTCGCAGTTTTAAGTTTTTTTCAAAATCAGAGCAGAAAAGTCTCAAAATTGTAATTTTATATTTCTGGCAGAATGTACCTTTATCGAAAAAAAATAATTGGAAAATGGTAATTTGGCCTATGGTGAGATTTTATTAATTTTGGCACGTTGACAAGGAGCGAGGGACTTGGGTTGATGTTGAAAAATTATTTGGATTTGAGGATTAAATTTTTATGAGAGATATCTACATAATTTTATTACAATTTAGAGGAGAATAATCAGTATATCAAGTAAGGGTAATATTGATGATATATTTATGGGTACTTGGGTCGGGTAAAATATTATGTGAGTGATAACTACATAAAAAAAATATGATGATAATCATGATTACAAGTGTGGATAGTATTCAATAAATACGACGGGTACTTGTGATAGGATGAATTCCTAATATGATATAGGTAGTGTAAGTACCTAATTTTATATTGTTAGATGATAATGCCTATTTGATTGATTGATATTTTATGTGTATGACATACCTAGCTTACTTGCTATCAATGGGAGGTTTGCGCGTGAGGGAAGTCACATCCTGATGAATCCATGGAATATTTGACTTGTCGCTCGAGAACATAGGACTTATGTCGATTACCATTAGTGAGAACAATGGTATAGAACGGTCATTTGGGTGCGTAGGTATGTGCGTAGCCTAAAGGCTTAGGACTATGTTCACCTCAATTATTTGTGATTTAATATTTGTGGTTCGACGAATCTTTACCGAACCTATAGTCCCCTATACGACGATAAGATATACTGGGACATGATAGCAGAGTAATGCATGCACCGCAACTGTGTCTCGGGGTGCCGTATTGTATTATATATATGTATATATATATATATATATATATATATATATATATATATATATAATGAATTGAATGAATATGTATATACTAGTTAGATCTATCTACTGTGTGAATTAAGAAAAATTGAAAGATAATAGTATGTAATTAATTAAGTATGATAATGCTTAATTGTGTTGAATAAATAAAAAGTCTTATCCATGTTGAATCTTATTGGATATATGTAAATTATGCGGGATAGATATGGGCTATGATTAGTTGATACAGTTATGAACTAGTTAGAATGTAGAATAATAACTAGTATGATTTAAAGGTACGTTAGTTGTGCACTCTAGATGAGAGGTGAGAATCTCAAGAGAGAGTCCGATAATCTAACATGTATATTATAAGTGATAAATATTGCAATTATTCACTTGCTGTTTTCAAAACTATTTTTACCATCAGGCTCGGACCCGTCTTCTTGCATATTCTCTTTTCTCTCTTGTATCTTCTATATCAGGTGTCTAGCCGCAGGGACACTAGCCATAGAGGATTATGGTGATTGACGATCTATGGATCTATGGAGTATTGTTTAGATGACTTCATTTATTTGATTCATACTCTGTAGTGATCTTTCATTTAGGGCATGCCGCCTCAAAGGATTTCAGCTGTTTCTTTTCTACTTGAGTAAGGATTTTATACTCGTGTCGTTGTGTTACATTTAATATTTTTAGGATATATGTATTGAGATATTTTCTAGAACGTTTATTCCAATTGCATTTAAATTCTATTGTGATATCTATTCAGTTTATTGTTGTTGTTGTAGAAAGGAATGTGTAGAATTGTTCGAAATGGTAAAATGAATTTTTTATTGGAAAGTTTTTAACACCAGCTTAATTGAGTATTAGGTAATAGGAAAATATTTTTGACAGTGGTGCTAAGAATGAACCAACTGTATATTCTGATTTAATTGGGAATGAGACTGATCACCTGGTATTTAATTAGGCAGGGTGTGGAGTATGTAATACCCCCAATTTTAATGACTTTTAAAATGAGTTAAATTAAAAGTTAATGGGATTAATTTGAATTAATTAGGATTAATCCGGATTTTATATTACTTGTGGATATTGAAATATATGATTCTGAATATTACTTAGTGATATCTAACTAATATATGAATATGATGTTATTTATATTGTCGTGAGTTACTAATAAGGTAATTATGAAACTTTAGTCGCGACGTGGTATGGAATGTGTCGGGACTAATTTAAATAAATAAAAAGGAAACATTATTTTATATCAATTTTATGGTCATTTCTAGTGTTTCGTTGCATCCGGAAGGGTCCAAATAGTCAGAAAAGTCTATTCGGGTGTTGGATTTGGGTCTCGGGTCAATTAGGAGATGAAAGGACACCCCAAAGGGGCATTTTAGTCATTTTATTTGGGAGGTGAATAATAATTTCGGGATTTGTCTTATTATAAAGGTTATGGATTAGGGTAACATAGGTTAATTTCATTTGATCACAAAACACTTTAGAGGTATTAGTGTGAGAGAAAGTGAAGAGTTTCTTGGGAGGAGAAGAGGTTGCTTAGGAAGGAGAAAAGACTTTTGGGGCAAGACAATGGGGATTAACCACCTTCTACCACCAGCACCACCACCAAAAAGTCACCAAAAAATAAGGAAAGGATTCCAAACCATCATCACCAAAGGATCAGACCTACATAATTAAGGCAAGTGTAATTCTTGCTTTATTTTATTGCTTTCAATATCCATTCTAGATAGGTTAAGTAAGAAGTATGAACTTACATGATTTAAGGATGAACTATAGAGCTTTTGGAATTTGTTCTTGATATTAAAATTAGATAGAATAAATCTCTTTCTATTTAAATGATTTAATCCACGAATTTTGGGTTTCAAATGATAGAAGAAGTCCTAGTTATTATGATTTTTGGAGAAATAAGAACCTATGAGATTTCTGGGAATAATATGATTTAATCCAAACTATTTGATGATTTTAGTTTGTTTGATCATTAGAATTTGATCATATATCTTGCTATATCAATTGAGATTAATTAGGAGAAGTTTTGGATTGATTTGTGTTGGTTTTGACGAGAAAGAAAATGGATAAAATGCATGAAAAAATTGTTGAAAAGGGACGAACATTGTAAGATAATTTTAGGACTGTTTTGAGAGGAAATTGGTAGTGTGCACATGAGTTTTTGTTTAAAATCACGTTCTGTACTACATTACAATTTTAAGTTTTTTCAAAATCGGAGCCGAAAAGCCTCAAAATTATAATTTTATATTTCTGGTAGAATGTACCTTTATCGAAAAAATAATAATTAGAAAATAGTAATTTGGCCTATGGTGAGATTTTATTAATTTTGGTACATTAACAAGGAGTGAGGGACTTGAGTTAATGTTGAAAAATTATTTGGATTTGAGGATTAATTTTTTGTGAGAGATATCTACATAATTATATTATGATTTAGAGGAGAATAATCGTTATATCAAGTAAGGGTAATATTGATGATATATTTATGGGTACTTGGGTCGGATAAAATATTATGTGAGTAATAATTACATAAAAAATATGATGATAATCATGATTACAAGTGTGGATAGTATTCAATAAATACGACGAGTACTTGTGATAAGATGAATTCCTAATATGATATTGGTAGTGTAAGTACCTAATTTTATATTGGTAGATGATAATGCCCATTTGATTGATTGATAATTTATGTGTATGACATACCTAGCTTACTTGCTATCGATGGGAGGTTTGCACGTGAGGGTAGTCACATCCTGATGAATCCATGGGATTTTTGACTTGTCGCTCAAGAACATAGGACTTAGGTCGATTACCATTAGTGAGAACAATGGTAGAGAGCGATCATTTGGGATTGTAGGTATGCGCATAGCCCAAAGACTTAGGACTATAATCTTCTCCATTATTTGTGATTTTTTATTCGTGGTTCGAGAAATCTTTACCGAACCTATAGTCCCCTATACGGCGAAAAGCTATACTGGACATGAGAGCAGAGTAATGCATGCACCGCAACTGTGTCTCGGGGTGCCGTATTGTATTATATATATATATATATATATATATAATGAATTGAATGAATATGTATATATTGGTTAGATCTATCTTCTGTGTGAATTAAGTAAAATTGAAAAATAATAGTATGTAATTAATTAACTATGATAATGCTTAATTATGTTGAATAAATAAAAAGGCTTATCCATGTTGAATCTTATTGGATATATGTAAATTATGCGGGATAGATATGGGCTATGATTAGTTGATACAGTTATGAACTAGTTAGAATGGAGAATAGTAACTAGTATGATTTAGAGGTACGTTAGGTGTGCACTCTAGATGAGAGGTGAGAATCTCAAGAGAGAGTCCGATAATCTAACATGTATATTATAAGTGATAAATATTGAAATTATTCAGTTGTTATTTTCAAAATTATTTTTGCCATCGGGCTCTGACTCGTTTCCTTGCATATTCTATTTTCTCTCTTGTATCTTCTATATCAGGTGTCCAGCCGTAGGGACACCAGCCATAGAGGATTATGATGATTGACGAGCTACAGAGCTATGGAGTATTATTTAGACGCCTTTATTTATTTGATTCATACTCTATAGTGATCTTTCATTTAGGGCATGTCGCCCAAGAGGATTTCAGCTGTTTCTTTTATACTTGAGTCAGGATTTTATACTCGTGTCATTGTGTTACATTTACTATTGTTGGTATTTATGTATTGAGATATTTTCTGGAAAGTTTATTCCAGTTTCATTTAAATTATATTGTGATATCTTTTCAGTTTATTGTTGTTGTAGAAAGGAATGTGTAGAATTGTTCGAAATGGTAAAATGAAATTTTTATTGGAAAGTTTTTAACACCAACTTAATTGAGTATTAGGTGATAGGGAAATATTTTCAACATTGATGCTAAGAATGAACCAACTGTATATTCTGATTTAATTGGGTATGGGACTGATCACCCGGTATTTAATTAGGTGGGGTCTTACAATTTCCTCTTTCGAACATCTTATGCCAAGATAGAACATTCAACGGTATGCATGTGAGAGGTTATAAATCACCTCCTTTAATGTATAATTTTTTTATATTATTTTTTATGACCAGTAATATAATAATTCTAATATGCACATTAGTGGGGGATTGGTGCAAATGGATCAGTATTTGAACATGTTTATATGTTCATGCCCATAACACAAAATGTGGTGGTGTGTCAAATCTTGCAGTCATTGAAACCTTGCTGAGTCTTAATTTCATGTAATATTGACTTAGTAGCAACCATATTATAATTTAAATGTGTAACATTGCATATTTTTCCCTTAAGGGTGGTTAACCCCGATGGCAAAATATGTTGATCGTTATAAGTAAAATACCATTCTTACCATGTGAGAAAAATATGAGACATTTTTAACTTTTTTCAACATAATATGATATGAGATATCCAAAAATAGATAAACCAGCCACCACAATAAGATCCAACACCATGATAAAACTCCAATAATGAAATAAAAGTCAACAACATAATTTTTCTTAATAAAACCATAACCACCGTGAAGTCTAAGGCCACTAAATACAAAGACAACCATCTCATAAAATAAACAACTGGAAAGGAAATTAGCGGAAGCAATAAAATAAACTCGATCTGTACGTCCTACTACTCTAAAATATGCAACTAATGCCAACCTAACCTAAAGTATTGTAACAACCCGAGGTCTAGGAGACGGTGATTTATTTATTTTGGGAGAAATAAAGATTATTTTAATTCGAGATTAGTTAAATTGGTAATTAAGGTCAAAATTTGGAGTCGTTAGAAAGTGTCTCAAATGGAAATTCTGAGGGTACCATTGTTTTCGGAAGGGTCGAGAAAGTCAAAATGACTGTACTTGAGGTCTATTTAGGTTTCGAAATAAATTAGGACCGTTTGACTCGAATTAAAGTTACCAGGTCATTTAAAGTGTGTATTATCATTTAAAGATGTGTATCTTGGGAATTAGGGATTATAAAGCCTACGAGAGAATTATTTCTCCAAAGAGAGAAAGAGAATTAGAAAGAAAGAAAGAGAAAAGAAGAAAGAAGAAGAGAAAGAACGATAAAAGAGAGAGAAAGTGGAGATTTTCGGCCAAATACGCTATTTTGAGGATGGATCAGACCCTACGAACCCGAAGCAAGTGATTAAACTTGATAAATAATTGTTGTGTACCCTTTATTGCATGATTTGTGGATTTAATCTTTGGGTTTTAGGTTTAGTTTATCAAAACCTAACTTTTGGGTATAATCTTATATTTGATTTGAAGATATAAATTAGTTTATATGTATTATAGGATGAATATTGATGATATATATGGGATTGGGTTGAAGAAAAATGGAGACAAAATGATTAAAACAAATTTTAGGATTTTGGCTTACTTAAACAGTAGCCATTTTCGAGAGTTCTGAAGGGCCGAATCGATTCAGCCTCCTACCGAATCGATTCGGAAATATGCAGGTGCCCAGGTCTGAGTGACCTAATCGATTCGGACTCCAGCCGAATCGATTCGGCCTGAGACAGAGTCCCGAGTCTGATGACCCGAATCGATTCGCTGGGCCGAATCGATTCGGAATTGGCCCGAATCGATTCGAAAACAGGGATTTTGAGGGAATGTTTTTCTAGGGAGAATTTCATTCCAATTTGTTCGAGGTTATCGATTGGGAACCTCTATAGGAGACATTTGGAGTATGTTTTGGAGACTTTTAGTGAGCTTCCCTTATAAGAAATTTTTGGAGTCATATTGACTAAATTTGAGGAATATCCATTAGATATTATGGTATTTTCTAAGTGGGTAAGCCCACCTTGATTGGAGACTCTATTGGGAGATAATTACAAAGTCCTATAGAAGAATGATAATAAGTTTAGTGATATTGGATTTTAGAATCCAATCCCAAATGGGATAACTTTAAAAGGTTCATAAAATGAATTGAACCCTATTATGGATTGAGAATTATAAATGCTATTTGATGTGCATACGGATATAGAAATATCCTTATTGATGTTTGATTTGGGAGATGTCTCACACAATGAAAAATGCTAATTGAAGAGCATTAGGATAAAAGAATATCCTTAACATGAATTGAATTTAGAAACAATTCATTATTAGAAGCGACTTGTGAGCTTCAAGCGAGAAATAGTATAATGTATACTAAGTGGGGTTAATGTGTGAGAATTTACGGTTAGTGTATCAAAAGAGAGTGATATGCTAAATAATGATATAAATTCAACTACACCTAAGTGCTTAATATCGAAAATGTAAATAATGTGGCAGGTATACCTTATATGACGGTATATCTTTATATGTTGTGATGATGTATGTATACCTTATATGATGGTATATATATATATAGTGAAGCATATCCCCTCCTTGCTATCATTGGGAAGTTGCGTACGTTGAGGGTGAGCATCCTGGCTCAAAGAGCAGGGTGTGGATATTCCCCAGGTCATAGTCGTCCATTGTGATTATTATGCGATATATACATGCATTCTTTTGGGGGTGAGAAGTCAGGGGTATGTGACGTTCTCACTTGCCGGTTAGGAGCTATGACCGCTTCTCGGGACGTTGTGTGCGTGAGTTGATCACGAGGTGGGTGCCGTTGAACCCTACCAGGTGGCCTAAGTTTGCTACGTGTATGGGCTGCTGAAAGATGATAGCAAGTGAGCCTGCGTCCTCGAGTTATAGCTCAGTTGGATGGTTATTGTTTATTGTGTTTGTGCTTGGGTATCAAGGGCATAATGGACCTCAATGACTAACATTGCCAAGAATAGTGTATCGGGGGGGTTCCTTGTTTGGATTTCGCCTCAGCGAGACGTCCCACGTACGAACCGCAGTGTAATGTTGGAAGTTAGGGAGAAGTTAGTCCAAAATGCTCATACTTATATATATCACCTATCCCGACAATCGACAGTGCCAGGAGTAGTGTAACGGGGGGGGGGTCCTTGTTTGGATTTCGCTTTGGCGAGACGTCCCACGCATGAAACGTTGTGTACTGTTGAGAATTGGGAATATTAATTAATTAAAAATTGAGAAATAATAAATTGGGTTACATGCATCATGCATTGAGGGCATAATGAACCTCGAGGATCGATACGGTTAGGAGTAGTGTAACGGGGGGGTTCCTTGTTTGGATTTCGCTTCGGCGAGACGTCCCACGCACGAAACGCAATGCCGTGGTGAGAATCGGGAAGAGTTTAGTCCTTAACTCTTGATGCTAATAACTCATATATAATTATATATATATTGTATTCATGCCAAATGAGGTAATAACTAGAATATATGAAATTCTAGTAAATGAGAATGTTGTGATGTATTGTGATGATGTGGTTGATTATGAAACTTTATATGTTCAACAAATAAACAAATATAAAGAGAACTATAAACATTTAAAATAATGTAATGTTATAGATAAAACTCAGATAAGGGTAGATTGAGAGATAAGTTAGATAATCTTAATCGAATCTGCATTTTGGGATCTAGTTAGATTTTATTGCCTAATTTATCTTTGGGCATTCAATTGGAGACCACGTGCATACGTTTAGTGCGCGCTCTAGTTGAGGGTGACTGTGAATATTATGGAGAGTTCGATTCCACCTTAATCATGTAATAATGCATTTATAATTATTATGCATTTTAATACACTTTCTATAAAATGTATTCAACTCGGGCTCCGACCCGTTTATATTTTCTCCCTCCTTGTATATATATATATTGTATTACTTTAGGTGTTCCTCCGCAAGGACGCCATTGATGTTCAACCATCCAGTATTCGTGGAGCTGTGGTAGTAGCGGACTGTTGCGGTATTTTACTTTAGTCGATTCCTATCTTTGTACATCTAGATTAGGATTCTGTTGTATATTGAGTTTAAATTCAAGTGTTTTAGATTAACACTTTTATATTTTATCTCTCAGATTATTGTAATGTCTGTTACCCGACATCATATTCGGGTATTTCATTGTATATTTTGTTGCATATTGTATTGTACTCTTCATATTGTTGGATTTTGAACTTATCACTCATCATAGTTAGATGTGTATCGTTGGTTGTGATTGCATTATTGGTTTTGTTGTTGTTGTTAAATAAAAGTTTAAATTTTTTGTCAATCCACTTTTAATGATTTTAGGTTGTTAGCCTTATATTATTTAGTATTGTCTGTTGATGTTGAGACTGTGCCATCTGAGATACCTGATTTAATGTAGTATAGGGCTGGCCACCCGTTATTATTTTGAGCGGGTTATCACAGATGGTATCAGAGCATCAGGTTCTAATATCTTTAGGATCTGTGTGCGTTACTGCGATCTTTCGTAAGCGTTCTTGATGTAGAGCCTTATTATTAGGACGGTTGTATTCACACGTCCATATCTTTTTGTGATTCGAAAACATTTGAAAGGCGTTTTGATGCAATTGTTCTTGTTTCAGATGCCACCGAATATCGAGATGGATTCCGAATATGAATCTTAGCTTTGACTTAAGACTATGAATATCGAGATAGATTTGATGCACCTAAATCAGGTTTTGGGAGCTTGTACACATACTGATAGAATAAAACCCATCTAACAAGTTGACCTAAAGGAAGTTATACTATAGATAAATGAGAAGTTGGAAAACTTAAAGGCAGGGTTCTTGCGAAATATTTTAGTCAAATAGAAATGGATTGATTATGAGAAAACCCTCTTGCCATAACCTGGATAAAGTCAATTGGGATTCTTTTAACATCAATACTTCATTCTTAAATGATTGTCTTGACAAATGGATATTTATGTTGCAACCCAAGGGATACATAGTAAGAATTATAGATCGCAAAGAGTGCAAGCTTAAAAGGTCCATTAAGGAACTTCAAGTTAGCATCAAGGTATTAGAACATTTATTTTAATTAGGCAATCATATTTGATTTTGATCAAATTTTGAATAATACTTGTTTGTATATGTACTATAATGGAAATGTGTTGTTATTTCTAATACATTATGTAAATTATATTCTTATAATCGGGAACGAATGTCTTATATAAAAATGTGGTTGTCCATGTAACTCGTAACAACCCGCGTAATTTTGGGGTATTTTCAAAATATAGAGGAAAATAAAGTTTTTGGTAAAATTATTTTTAATTCTCAAATATGTTGGATTTTATATTTAAAGATGAGAATTTCAAACGGTTTCGAAATCGGAATTAAAATGGAGTTTTAATTGAATTTTAATTATTTAGAAGAGTCCTCAAAACATAAAACTCTCTAAGAGTCCTCGGAACATAAAACTTTCTTGTAAAAATAATAGTTTTAGAAATCCGACCGTCCGATCAAGCTGAATTTTTGTCAGAAGTCCTGTCTCGCCGTTCGCTACAACATATTAAAATTTCATCCAATTCCAACAGTCCAATCGTCCGGAATAAAATTTTTAGTGTTTGTATCTGATTAGAACTCTTTTTTTAATCAAACTCTTAATCCTTTATATATCAACTAATTCGTGGCTTGGCTTTTCAAATCACTTTTTCTCAAACTTTTCAACCCGAAGACCTCTCCAAAATTACTCCCTTTCATATACAAACCATAGCCCCAAACTTATTCAAGATTTCAACCTTAGATTAGAAGGCTTATTTGGTGTTTTGTCGAGTTTGGGCTAGAACGAGATTGGATTATTTTCGAGAGAGGAACGTGATGGTGTGATTAGATTTTGAGGCTGAATTATGTGATGCTTCATGTTTGTTTTTTTGGTGGTTTAAGGTATGGGGTCTTACACAATATGCTCCTTAATCTCGCGAGTGTTATTCTCGTTGTTTTCTTGTGATTATTGACTCATATTTGAATTGATAAATTCATTTGGAAATCTAGAAATATTTGTTGGAATCTAATTTCGATTCATGTGGTATTATATTTGGTGTTGAGCATGTTGTCATGAGATTTTAATATGGCACGGAAGTTGGGCACCCGCCAATATTCCTTTTTCCGGATATGCTAAAAAAATGCATAGGCGCGGTACGGTGGTGAGGCTTTGTGACCCGGTTAATGTGTTGTTAAGAAATTATAGTGATATAAAATGCTTGAGATTCGCTTTTGATTTGAATATTCGTATTCGTATTGTTACGTTTTATTCAACGCTAACATATTTGTTGAGCATCTTTCCTATCGTATTGTGTACTTCCCCATATTTTCTTTTAGTGGCAGGTTAGCGCGGATTTTTGGGCGCTTTGGATTTATTTTGGAGATGGATTTTAGCGTGGATTATTTTAGGAAGATTATTCGAGAATACAATGAGAAGACTTGTATTTATTTTGATGTATAGAGCATTTGGAGATTTATTTTATTTTCGAGATAGTTGGATTGTTGTAATTATTTCGAGAGATTTGTTGTATTAATTTGAAGATGAGAATAGTGGTTTCTTGTTTTATTGTGGGATTTAGATGCTCTATACCTTGTTATTTGTGGATTAGTTTAGTTTTATCGATAGTAGCGCTCCGTTCGCTCTCCCTGGGCGGGCGGGGTGTTACAGAATGGTATCAGAGCTTAGGTATACGATCACCCTCGGGTCTTGGGTTTTGAGTCTGTTGCGTTTTTGTGGCGCGAATTTGGAGATAGAATTTTAGATGATCGTTTCGTGATAGGTTCCGAGATTAGATGTGAGGAAATTATTTTGGAGACGAGATTATTTTTGGAGATTGTTGGCCCAATTTTTTAGAGTTAGGCATTCGGCGAATTTCGAGGGCGAAATTCCATTGGTTGTGGGGAAGTGTAACAACCCGCGTAATTTTGGGGTATTTTCAAAATATAGAGGAAAATAAAGTTTTTGGTAAAATTATTTTTAATTCTCAAATATGCTGGATTTTATATTTAAAGATGAGAATTTCAAACGGTTTCGAAATCGGAATTAAAATGGAGTTTTAATTGAATTTTAATTATTTAGAAGAGTCCTCAAAACATAAAACTCTCTAAGAGTCCTCGGAACATAAAACTTTCTTGTAAAAATAATAGTTTTAGAAATCCGACCGTCCGATCAAGCTGAATTTTTGTCACCGTTCGCTACAACATATTAAAATTTCATCCAATTCCAACAGTCCGATCGTCCGGAATAAAATTTTTAGTGTTTGTATCTGATTAGAACTCTTTTCTTAATCAAACTCTTAATCCTTTATATATCAACTAATTCGTGGCTTGGCTTTTCAAATCACTTTTTCTCAAACTTTTCAACCCGAAGACCTCTCCAAAATTACTCCCTTTCATATACAAACCATAGCCCCAAACTTATTCAAGATTTCAACCTTAGATTAGAAGGCTTATTTGGTGTTTTGTCGAGTTTGGGCTAGAACGAGATTGGATTATTTTCGGGAGAGGAACGTGATGGTGTGATTAGATTTTGAGGCTGAATTATGTGATGATTCATGTTGGTTCTTTTTGGTGGTTTAAGGTATGGGGTCTTACACAATATGCTCCTTAATCTCGCGAGTGTTATTCTCGTTGTTTTCTTGTGATTATTGACTCATATTTGAATTGATAAATTCATTTGGAAATCTAGAAATATTTGTTGGAATCTAATTTCGATTCATGTGGTATTATATTTGGTGTTGAGCATGTTGTCATGAGATTTTAATATGGCACGGAAGTTGGGCACCCGCCAATATTCCTTTTTCTGGATATGCTAAAAAAATGCATAGGCGCGGTACGGTGGTGAGGCTTGGTGACCCGGTTAATGTGTTGTTAAGAAATTATAGTGATATAAAATTCTTGAGATTCGCTTTTGATTTGAATATTCGTATTCGTATTGTTATGTTTTATTCAACGCTAACATATTTGTTGAGCATCTTTCCTATCGTATTGTGTACTTCCCCATATTTTCTTTTAGTGGCAGGTTAGCGCGGATTTTTGGGCACTTTGGATTTATTTTGGAGATGGATTTTAGCGTGGATTATTTTGGGAAGATTATTCGAGAATACAATGAGAAGACTTGTATTTATTTTGATGTATAGAGCATTTGGAGATTTATTTTATTTTCGAGATAGTTGGATTGTTGTAATTATTTCGAGAGATTTGTTGTATTAATTTGAAGATGAGAATAGTGGTTTCTTATTTTATTGTGGGATTTAGATGCTCTATACCTTGTTATTTGTGGATTAGTTTAGTTTTATCGATAGTAGCGCTCCGTTCTCTCTCCCTGGGCGGGCGGGGTGTTATAGTAACTCGATATGAAGAACTTAGGATAAGACAGTCACATCCTTATGACAAGGATTTCAATACATCCAATAATGAGGATGTCGGGCTTATCCTATGCCACTTATATAGACGATGTGCTCACAAATTTAGATTAGGGTATTCTAAGAGAGTATTCCTTTTAGCAATGGGATCACTCTATCTAAGGATCAGTGTACTAGAATTCCAAATCAGATAGAGATGTTGATGAATATACCTTATGCTTCGACGTTAGGTAGCCTCATGCATGTTATACTATGTATAAGACCGAATATTCTCTTTACTGCTTGCATGGCCAACTGAGTTCAGTCTAACCCAGGTGAGGAGCATTAAACTATAGGGAAGCCCATTCTCAGGTAACTGAAAGTGACTAAATATTATGTGCTAGTTTACTCATCGAATAGTCATATATTTTTTAAGTTCAAATAATCTCATTTTAATTAGATAAGGATTCTAAGTTTTCTACCCCAGGATATGTGTTTATGATAGGAAGTAAAGCTATAAGTTAGAGGAGTGTGAATCAATCATGTATTTATGAGTCCATAATGGAGGGCGAAATTATTACCATTTAGGAGGAAACTAAAAATGCTATACACACACACACACACACACACACACACACACTATGTTATCTTTAGTGGAATAATTGGATGTTTGAGAGAACCCATAATCCATAAAAAAGGGTTAAGCATATTAAGGATATGTATCACCTAGTTTTAGGCATAAAAAAGGTAGGTGATAGGTTTGTGACCACAGTTTCATCGGATAACAACCAATTAATACTTCTATAAATAGGGTTATAGACTTGCAAGTAGATGGGTTGGCAGTTCGATGGATTAGGAAATGGATTTAAGGATAAGTGGGATATTGTTGGGGTTTTTATCCTTTAAACTACGTATGACATTTTTTTTAATAAAGGTGTGTTAGGATTAGTTTGAAATAAAAATAATGTTTGTGAGAATTCATTATATTTATCTTAAATATATTATATTGTGGGGGAATTAGTCGGACAATTTGCGTTATTCGGATTGGGTGACTATTGATGCCACAAATTGTTCATTTATGTGGACCATTAAGATACTAACACGTGTTGTACATTGGAAGATTAATCCTAGTTAGCAAGGATGAAACACCGAACTACACCATGGATACTGGCCATCACTATGGATGCCGACCAACACGAGGAAGACCGACCAACGATGACAGGAAAACACCAACAATTGTATACATAAATGATTGTACAGATGTAAACGTCTACGATATAAAGACATTCCATCCTTTGATATTCTGGTTCTTGTAAACCCTACATCCCAGGAACACGAAAAGAGAGGCAATTGAATAATCCCAAATCAATACACAACAGTGGACATTGGCTCTTCCCTTAAGCCGAACCACTTTAAAAATATCTTGTCTCTTTTATTTCTATTTATATGTGATCAACTAATTAGCATAGTCTAGTTTTTTGTATCAACAGATTGGCGCTGTCTATGGAAAATAATTTTTCTAATCGATCTCACTCAATCAAAAATATAAAAGGTTGATATTCCTGAATCAAGTATCAGGAATGAATGTATTTTTCCTGCCCCTTCTGCTCCTCCATTTGCAAATGATTTAATTGGTATTCTATCTAGTCTTGCAAGAGGCTAAGAGACTATGCAAGATATAATCAGGCAACTTCATAAACTCTTCCAGTTGTCACGCCTACTCTATCTGCTCAAGGAAATATGCCACCTCCCCCACCAAGAGGTGGTCGGCACAACCACTCAATGACGACAAGATATGTCTCCTACCATCCAAGGTCAAACTCATAATTCCAGACATCAAAATCTTTCAACATGCAATCTTATTCTCCATAGAGGCCAAGTGCCTTAGAGAGATTAAGTTATGATTCTCCTTTCGATCGTTTGGGACCCATGGGGAACAAAAAATTTCCTCGGTCATTGTTAGGTAACACCCGATGACTATATAATCAAAATGAAAGCACAACTCAATCTAGATCAAATGCCTGATGAACTACATTTCATACCAAGGAACAACTTCAGGAAGAAAGTTCAACAGATAACAAGGTTGCAAATCCGAAATCTGGTGCTTCTAATGATGCATGAAAAGGTTCCATACAGAGATTGGAAGAAAGATTAGGGGAAATGTCGAAGAAAAGAAACCCACTACAAAGAAGTTTTGTAAAAGGGTCTCCGTTTGTGCAGGTAATTGTGGATTTCCCTACACCAACAAAGTTCAAGGCTCCAGTAGTAACACCCAAATATGATGGAAAAATAAACCCAGTGCTCGAAATAGAACAATATCAGGCAGTTGCTGATATTTATGCCATCCCCGAAAAAATGAGACGTAGAGCATTTTCTGGAACCGTTACTGGTTCTGCCCAAATCTGGTAGAATGGTCTTCCCCGGGGATAAATTTCTAGCTTCAAATAATTGTCTAAGCTATTCATTAACAAATTTTTCTTTGGAGAAAAGCCTCTGAAAAGGGAGGCACACTTACTTAGTGTGAGACAGAAAGAAGGAGAGAGCACCATAGATTATATCACTCGTTTTAATAACGAGAAACTAGAAGTCCTAGATTATGAGAAAAAGACTACAATAACAACCCTCATGAGTGGATTTCTTCTAAAAAAGTTGTATTACACTCTTGCCAAGGGTCCTCCGAAGACAATGGCAGAATCAACGGCTAAAGAAGCAAAGATCATGAATGACGAGGAAGACATGGTGGCCAATCATAGCTCAGGAAAAAAACGTTGATGGCAAAAATGATAAGAAAGATCATAAAGATCCCAGAGAACACATGGAATAAAAAAATAAAGGAGTTTCGGAGCGACTCAGAAAGTACAATGACTATAATCCGTTAACTATAGGAATTCACCATGTTTTGGAAGAAATCAAGCACAAAAAAATGTGTGTTGGCCTGATAAGCTGATAAGTTATTGGACCAAGAGAGATAAAACTAAGTATTATGAATTCCACATGGATTATGATCACACGAAGGAACATTGCATAGCTCTTCAAAATGAGATTGAAACTCTCATTCGACGAGGAAAGATGAATCAATATTTTAATCTCTAGAACAATGAAGGAATTCGACGAAGATCAAAATCTCCTTACAAGCCCAGAGAGGAGAAGAAAATAACTCATGAAGATTATCAGGATGATGATCTCGATCTCGCTGAAAAAATCCTGATAACCAGAACGTGAGGTATTCTGTATCAATTTTGGTTCTTTTGATTGCCAAATGATTACAGGTGAAGATGCAGGAGGAGTAAATCATACAACTAAACAAAAAGCTTACCTCTATGAAGCACAAGCTTGCTCATACATACAGAGGATCAACTTTGCAGAGGAAGATCGATCAAGGAAGGTTAAAAAAGATAATCTAGTAATTAGTTTCTCTAAAAATTACCTTTCAGGAGTATTTTATCCTCACGATTACCCATTAGTAATCAAAGTCAGAAAAGAAGAAACCATTGTATGTAAAGTATTAGTAGATAATGGAAGCTTGGAAGATATCATGTTCTATCTTTGTTTCACCAACTTGGATTTTAAACTCACCCAATTAGAGCCCTATCATCAACCAATAATAGGCTTTGTGGGTGAGAAAGTCTTTCCTTTGGGAACCATTAAGATAAAAGTGATGATAGGCACATGGCCAGCTAACCGAATAGAAAAAAAATGTTTCTTTGTAATGGATAAAAACGTCCATTCAACTTACAATATAATCATGGGAAGAGTAGGGCTAAAGAAGTTTGAGGCAGTACCATCCAGCATTCATCAGTGTCTAAAATTCCCTACTAACTTTGTCATGGGAATTGTGAAAGGTGATAAGAAAGTATCTCGGGAGTTTTATTACTCTTTTGCCGAGCAAGAAGACAAGGAAGAAATAAAGAAGAAAACCACTACCTACTAAGTGGACACTCTTGAGATTGATGAAAAATCTGAGGTTGAAACCTTATACCTAAGGGAGGAAACAAAGATGGTAAAGGGATAGATTGTGGAAGTAACTGAAATCATTGTGTTAGACAGTGATGAACTGGAGTGCATCACTCAAATACGGACAACATTGGATCATGTTCCTAAACAGGAACTGGTGAGCTTCCTTAAAAAAAGAAAGCATGTGTTTGCCTGGAGTCATGAAGACATAACTCGGAGAGAACCCATTTTCCTTTGCCATGAGATCAACGTAAATAAGGAAGTTAAGCAGTAAAGTAAGACGAAGAGTGTTTAGTCCCGAGAAGAATTAAGCCATACAGGAAGAAGTCAAAAATCTTTAGAAAACATCTTTGATTAATGAAGTGAAATACCGAGACTGGTTGGCCAACGTGGTTATGGTCAAAAATAAAAATAATAAATGGAGGATGTGTGTATATTTCACAGATTTAAACAAAGCATGCCCAAAGGATCATTTTCCTTTATCAAGAATAGATCAACTCCTAGATGCAACATCAGGACATGAGTTACTCAGCTTTATGGATGCTTATTCTGGTTATAACCAGATAAAAATGAAAGTTGAGGGCAGGTAAAGCACTTCTTTCATCACTCCCCGAGGAATATATTATTATAATGTTATGACTTTTGGTTTGAAAAACATAGGTGCTGCATATCAAAGGTTGGTCAATACGGTGTTCGAGGAGAAAATAAGCAAGAATATGGAAGTCTATGTGGATCAATTTCTTTTAAAAATAAAAAAGGCATCCGATCATATTACCTACCTTAGGCAAACTTTTGGTCAACTTGAAAAGCACCATATGATGCTAAATCCGACCAAGTGCATTTTTGGAGTGCAAGAAGGAATGTTCCTCGGGTACATAGTAAATCAAAAGGGAATTGAAGCAAATCCCAATAAAATCAAGGAATTAATTGAAATGAAATACCCAACCTATAAGAAGGACGTGCAAAGCCTGACTGGACGAGTAGCAGCATTGAACAGATTCATGTCCAGAGCTATAGATAGGTGCCTGCCGTTCTTCAAGGTTCTCAAAAAGAGTTTTGAATGGAAGAAATAATGTGAAAAATCTTTTTTGGAATTAAAAAAGTATTTGGGGCTACCTCCGTTACTTTCCCGATCAATCACAGGTGAAAAATTATACCTGTACCTATTGTATCCAAATCGACAGTAGGTTTTGCATTGATTCAAGAAGAGAATGGAGTTTAAAAACCATATACTATACCAATAAGGATTTTTAAGGAGCAAAAATCAGCTACCCTAATTTGGAGAAATTGGCTTTATTGCTAATCGAAGTATCTAGACGTATGAAACCTCATTTCCAAGCCCATATAATCGTAGTTTACATTGATATGCCTATAAGGCAGGCTTTGTATAAACTAGGAAAATTTGGTAGATTAATGTACTAGACTGTGGAATTGGGGGAGTCTGATATTATATATGAACCCATATCTTCTTTGAAAGGACAAGAATGAACAAATTTCATAGCAGAGTTCACTTAATCTGAGGTCCCCGAGCAACAAAGTGAAAAGGTAGAACAAGAATCAGGAGGAAATGATGTTAATAAAAATATCTCCAAGAACCTTATTAAAAAAAAGCAGTTGTTGACCTACCAGATTCCTCTTCCCGAACACAAGAGATGACCAGGAAGTATGAAAATGCAAAGGGAAAAAATTTCCACAACGGGAGTTTGATAGACAAAGCATTTTGACAACAACATCCCAATATGAAACTTATATGCGGATGGATTATCTTGTTCAACTAATAGTGGAACAAGTATAATACTTAACACTCCTGATGGTATTGATATTAAGTATGCACTACATTTTCAATTACAGGCTTCAAACAATAAGTTAGAGTACGAAACTCTTATTATGGACCTATGTTTAGCCTAATCATTGAATACCGAGCAAGTTATGGCACACAATGACTCTCAGTTGGTGGTGAACTAAACAGTGGGTTAATATGGAGCTAAAGGATAATTAACAACCAGGTATTTATGCATGGAGATGGAAGTTATTATAAAATTACCAGCTGTTCAAATGAATAAAATCCCTAGGTTTGAAAATGCCCGAGCTGATGCCCTTGCTCAACTAGCCTCGGTTACCAGAACTGAACTCCGACGAACTATCCCTATTGAGATTTTAGCCAATAAGAGCATCGATGAAGATTTGATGATCAATTTTATTGCCATAGATATAGGGCCATCATGGATGGACCCCATCAAAGCATACATTAAAGAAGGAACTCTACCAAAAGATATGGTGGAAGCAAAGAAGTTGAAGTATAAAGCAGCTTGGTATGTACTAGATAAAGGTGTTTTGTATAGGAGAGGACTAATAGTCAATTTACAATACTATGTGCATCCATCAGAGGTCAAAGGTATAATTTAGGAGGTGCATGAAGGATCATGTCGAGCTGACGTAGTAGGGAGAACACTTCTACAAACAATCAGTGCTTGATCAAGCATTGGCTAATGAACAAAAGAAATAGGAGAATAAGGTGAAAAATGCTGAAGGAGCTACTGAAAATGCTCAGTGTCTGGATGATAAGTTATAGAAAGACTTAGATGCTGAGAAAGTCAAGTCTGCCTAGCTACAAAAGGACTTGGGTGCTGAGAAGGTGAAGAGGATTAAGGTTAGGGAGGCTGTCTTCAACAAAGGTTGGGATAGAGCCATTAGAGTAGTTTGTTTGCAAACTGAGTTTGCGAAGAAGAAATGCTTTAAGGATGGATGGTCTGCTACCTTAGTGGAGGTCGGCACTCTAAAAGATTTCGATCTATTCTCGCGACATGATCCTGGGGCCCCTCTAAACCTGAACGAGGAAGTAGATGATGATAGGGGTTCCAGTGAATCCTTGATAGCGGTGGAGCCTGTCTATCAACACTAGGATGTTGATTCTACTGTTCCCTCCATAGTTAATCGTCCTCTTCTTTCTCCTCCTTTTGTTCTTGATCTACTTTAGCTAATCCCGAGGCAGATAAGAATAAGGTGTACAACCTAGCATCTTTTTATTTTCCTTTTTTAGTAGTTGTACTTTTTCTTTTCTTTTTGAAAATGTATATGCACTTTCCCTTTTTATTAATGAAAAGAGAAATGTTTTTGTTCCTCTTCTTGTGTTTTCCTATCATCTGCACCTTGTTGATTGATAGCTTTCTTCTTCTTCTTCTTAATAGTTCATGGATAAATTGGAATATTTCTCATCTACTGACTCTGAGCTACTCCAGAGGTGTAATGATATTTTTAAATCTGGTCACTTATCTGTGATTGATACCAACCTACTGAAGCTGATCAGAGAAGAGGTATTCGAGCAAGATAAAGAAGCCTATGTTTACCTAAAGTGTCATCTTAATCGGGAAGTGGCCAATAATATTACCTACTATGAAATGGTTAAAGAGATACATGAGGAGCATAATGAAGCTAAGACACTTCTACTTGAGGATTATTAAAAGAAATTCCAGACCCTTAGTGAAGGTTGGGGCTTTGAGAAAAAGTTAGATAAATTTGCTTCTCATTTTTTAAGCCAATAATTTCTGCTTAAACGTGAAGTTGATGAAGCAAAGGACATTGCGAAGTTTCTAGAGAAAGATAATAATAATTTGAGAGATGAACTTGATGGTTTAAAGTCATCTACTGCTATTATTTCTACTATAGATAAGGGTTATTCATTCTTGGAGGCTGAGAATGTAAGGTTGAGTAAGGAGTTGGAGGCTCTGAAGAAATTAGAACCTACTTCTTCATCTTCCCGAGCTAGAGTCAAACTTGGATGAGGTACTACAGAGGAAGCCAGGACCTAACATACCCTTACCAATCAAGATACATAATTAAAAGCCAAAAATCAAGCCATTACAGAGATGTCGTAGAAGCTACAGGCCTTGTCCGAGCAACTATCCACTCAATCTTCTCAGTTAAAAGCTAAGGATGGCGTGTTGAAAAAAAAAATGCATTACCAAGTTGACAAATTGACCTTTCAATTCCATAAACAACCAAGGGAAGTATGCATGGATCGGTACAATGAAGCTCTGGGGCACCTTGATGATAAGCTTATATAAACTAAGAATGAGAGCTATAAATGGGGTTGGATAAATGATTTGATAGTGATGAAGGTGGATCAAAACAACCAATTATGAGACTGGTATGATCCAGGCTTGCTTAAGCTTGACAATACCCCATTTAAATTATATGTCAATTGGATTCGAGTCCATCGTATTCCTCGATGCTTGATTTCAAAATACTTCGTAGATTTGAGCTTCATAATGAATTAGAAACCGTCTAACCTTCTCACATGCTTGATCGTCCTAGTAGCAGCAATACAAAAATGCTTTAGAATTTTAACTTCATTAATTCTCCTTACACTTTAGATGATCCTCCTGCTAAAATGGATTATATTTCCAAAGATGGAGGGAAACGTCCTGCAGAATGAAGCTTTGTATTTTGTTTTGTTAATACAGTCATGTAATTAATTTGATTGAATAAAATGGAAATTTGATCAACTTATCTTATGTTGAATTTTAATCCTTTCTTTATCATTAGTATCAATGACCACTGAGTGCATATGTTATACTATCATAGTTAGATTAAAATCTAAATTTCGAGGTAGTTAGATGAATACATAGGTTCTACTAGCATTCTTATATTAAAATCTAAATTTAAAGCTAGTTACCCATATGTCTTCAAAGGTTTTATTAATGCACCCAAATGTTACGGTTTTTACATTAGATACCAGTGGTGTGACCAGGCATTTGTGGAATATGTGCTTACATTCCTCTTGAGGAATCTTTTCAGCGTTCTTCCCGTACTTTGCCTAGTAG
Organism: Sambucus nigra; assembly: GCA_949130495.1. Taxonomy (NCBI): domain Eukaryota; kingdom Viridiplantae; phylum Streptophyta; class Magnoliopsida; order Dipsacales; family Adoxaceae; genus Sambucus; species Sambucus nigra. Next base: position 210,531,366 of record OX422214.1, on the reverse strand, counting down.
GATAATGATCTTGTCTTATCCTTATGTTTGTGGACCAAGTTTCTTAAGGATTTAGCATCCCGTTGACTTGGACTTTGTGTATCAACGATCAAGTTTAGGGCTTCTCCGAGAAACTTATTGCTTATGTCGAGTAACTCGTTTGTATTCTTATATTCTACTGAGAAACTTTCAGGGTAATATTTCTTGTGCATAGCACTAGTACTACCAAAAAAAATTAAAAACAAAAATGGAAAGAAACTGAAGATTTTATTAATACTGCAAGTTGATTTCAAACTGATTACAACATCATTGGTAATATTTTCTGAGATGCTCTACATGCCATGGATTTTTGAATTCTTCGCCTTCCAAGGTTTCAATTAAATAAGTTCCAGGTCGGATCATTGCTAAAATACGGTATAGCCTATGCCAATTAGCCTCAATCTTGTAATTTTTCTGTATCACTTTCTTCAACACATAATCTCCTTCCTTCAAGTTGGTCGGTTTCATCCTTTTATTGTTAAAACGGGTTATTTTCTGTTGGTAGGCTTCATTTCTTAGGGCATCATCTTCACTTACTTCTTCCAGCATATCTAAATCCAACCTTCTCATTAAGTCACTTACATGATAGTTAAAATTTAAAAATCTATGGGATAGTAAACCTAGCTCGGTAGGAATGACAACTTCAGTCCCAAATGCTAACATATATGGGGATTCTCCAATTGCTGTTCTCGGTGTTATTCTGTATGCCCACGAGATAGAATGTATCTCATTTATCCATTTTCTCTACGCATCATCATGCCTTTTCTTCAATCCATTAAGCAAATTTTTGTTCATAACTTCAGTTTTTTCGTTACTCTAAGGATGTCCTGGAGCTAAATGCAATTTTTGAACATTGGACTGAGCACAGTAATTTGCAAATTCATCATTGTCAAACCGTGTTTCGTGGTTGGTAATGAAAGCATAGGGAAACCCATTCCTACAAATGATGCTTTTCTATATGAACTGGTTGACCTTTTCATAAGGCATTTCTGTTACAGGCTCTGCCTCAACCCATTTTGTAAAATAATCCACGGCGACAACCAAGTATTTGAATATTCCTCGAGTGGTTCGACCAAGTCTATACCCCATATGGCAAATATCCATGGTGAAGTGATTGGAGTGAGAGAAGACTGTGGAGTTTTGTGAATGGTGGAGAATCTCTGACATTTATCACACTTCTTAGCAAAAGTTGCACAGTCTTCTCGCATTGTTGGCTAGTAATACCCTTGCGTAATGATTCTTTGCATAAGTGTTCTCCCTACTATATGAGATCCACATGATCCTTCATGCACCTCCTGAATTAGATCTTGGACCTCTGATGGATGTACATAGCGTTACAAATTGACTGTTAGTCCTCTACTGTACAAAACACCTTTATCTAGTACATATAGAGCTGCTTTATACTTCAACATCTTTGCTTCCACCATATCTGTTGGTAGAGTTCCTTCTTGAATGTATGCTTTGATAGGGTCCATCCATGATGGCCCCATATCTATGGCAATAAAATTTATCATCAAATCTTCATCGATGCTCATATTAGCCAAAATGTCAATAGGGATAGTTCCTCGAAGTTCAATTCTGGTAGTTGAGGCTAGCCAAGCAAGGGCATCAGCTCAGGCATTTTCCAACCTTGGTGTTGATGCAAAAAAATGGACAACATCCCATTTTTATGATCACGGATAAATAGATAAAAGCAATCCAATCAAATACATAAGAGACAAGGATTTTTAAAGTGATTCGGCTATGAATAAAGCTTACGTCCACTGTTCTTTTATTTCCAGGGGTGTACAATAGCACAATATGGTGTAGATAGAGAGAGAAGTGTGTTGAGAATTTCTTAATTCAGATTGTGTGTATCTAGTGTATTGTGTCTCATCCCCTTTTGCTAAGGAGATGCATGTATTTATAGTTGTGGGAGTTAAAGAGATACAATGTCTTTATATATTCAGACATTTATATCTATATACAATGAATGTAACTATTGGGGTTCAAGGGTTCCATGACCGTTGATGAGTCTTCTTCTAGTGGCTTTTGATCTTCTGGATGGTTTGTTTTCCTTGAGTTGGTTGGTATGCCGACTAACTCTCCTCGGGTGACGACCAACTCTCTTCGGGTGCCGAGCAAGTCTCCTCGGGTTCCGAGAAAGTATAAATATTTCCATGTAGGATGATAGGTGTTCCTTTCTAACTGGTCCATGTGTATGCGTAATTTTTAGCGTCAACAGAAGCTCCCAATGCTCCATGCTTGACGGTTTACTAAAAAGATGGAGTATTTATTCTGTAGTGTTGCTTGGTTCTCATGCATAATGAGATTCTTGATTTTCCTTCTTTATTTGTTCAGTATAAAATGGGCTATCTCTTGGATGATAGATGATGCAGGTTGATCAATGGTTGCTTTAGAGCTAATCTATGTTTGCCAAGCGAACGTGTGCTATGTATCACCCCTGGGAATTTGGATGCAACCATGTCATAGTTTGCATCTTGTAGCTTGTCATAATCTTCAAGTATGTTGGTTGGTTGATTAGCCAACCAACTGCCTTCTGTGCCAACCAACCGCCTTCTGTGTCGAGCAACTAAGTGTTGATTGTCCATGTTTGATTTTTCTAATCTCTGCTCCTCTGAGTGCTTTGTTGTTGTGGCATGTTAGCTTTTGAACCCAATTCTTCAATCTGATTAGTACTGAGCTAGTAACAGTGTTTGAAACATTTACATATAAGTACAACTTCTTCTTCAGTGTCAGTCGGGACAGCAGTAGAAAAGATCCCAGTGCTGTAGATGCTGAATCTGACTCCTGAACTTCAATAACATGTGCATAATAACTCTTGAATATGCCTCCTGAACTTCAACAACAAAACTAACTTCTGAATATAACTCCTAAACTTCAATAGCAAAACTAACTTCTGAATGATGATTGGTTAGTGATATGTCTTATTCTGTTATGATTTGGAGTTGGATCTGATGCTCGGCTGATACTGCATGATGAGAATGCGCCACCGAGTGAATAATTAATTATGTAGTAAAATCCCCCAAGTGTGGCATATGAACTCTGAATGCTTTCTTGGCCTTAAAGTATGTTAGTCTTGCTATAAAAGATAAGGCCGAGGAAATGTTCCTTGAAATGACTTCCCAAGGACTTTGCATGTTTGCATTTCCATACTGTTTCGATGTGACCATAAAATTAATTTTCTAACCAAGTAATTTTGGTTGAGTAAAACTGGTTGTAACATATAGTCCAATTAGAAATGTGTTAGCATTCCAATTAGGAATGTGATATATTCCAATTAGGAATCTGATTATGGTATGCGCCATTGATTGGCGCATGTGGAGCCCCCAGTTGGGCTTAGGAGACATAATAATAATGATGACGCCCGATAATTTGTTAGGACTTGATAGAATGATCCAATAATAAACCTGATTGATCATAATATATAATTTGCATCGAATATCCATGCTAGTGATAAATCCATATAGAAGCGATGAGAAATCCAGTTAAATAATAAGAGTGTCGACCATCTGTCAGGCTTAATAAGAAATCCTGATAATAATAAGGAAGGCATCGATTGATCCTGCATTGTTAGAGAATAATAGATTTCCAGGGCATTCTTCAAACAATAATATATAATCATGAAATTTATCTTCTATTGATCTTTGTATATGAATTGACTATTTGTCAATTTCTGTTTGTCTTAGTGTGCGTAGGCAATGGAATTTTTATCCCATGCTCCTCCCTAGTTGTAGCGATCATTTGATCACCCATAAGTGCCTAAGCAATGGAATGATTTTCATCCCATGTTCCTTCTTAGTTCTAGTAATCTTATTTAGATTACCTTGGTGCCTAGGCAGTGGATGCCCCTTGAGGTCACCCATCTTCTTGTCTAGTTTTGAATGCCCCTTGAGGTCACCCATTATCAAATAGGCTTTGTCATGTATGATTGTTGTGCCAACATTGTTGGTTAGGTTTATTGATGCCGACCAACCTTAGTTGGCAGTTGCTGATATGCTGGCCAACCTTAGTTGGTGATTGCTGATATGCCGACCAACCGTAGTTGGTGGTTGTTGATATGCCGACCAACCGTAGTTGGTGGTTATTGATATGCCAACCAACCTTAGTTAGTGGTTATTGAAAATATATAGAGAGAAGAATTTTCCTGACCAACAGTCTGTTGGAGATAATATCATAACTGATGCAGATTTCCTTGCAGCTGAATATATGAGAAATAAATATTTTGCCTAGCTCCATACTGAGATGAATATAGAATATGCATCCGAATAGATATAAAGAATTATTTATAATAATAATAAAGTGTCTGGATGATCTGTCGAGGCAAAATTGCATAATGCCAAACATGGATAATATTTTCCAGAACATAAGAATATGGCCGAGTTCTATGTCGGGCCTGAATATAAATAAGAATTACCCAGACCAACTGTTTGTTGTGCGTGAAATATAAATGTTACAGATTTCTTCGGGACTGAATATATATAACAATAAATATTTTATTGAGATCCATGCTGAGATGAATATAGAATGGATATAGAGAATGATTCGTGATTGAGCACATATCAGAGCAATAATAAAATCAATAGCGCGTCGTTGAGGTAAAATTTCATAATACCGAGTAGTGATAATATTTTCCAGAAGTTTAAGATTCTGATCGAGTACTTTGTCGGGATTAAATCTTGTACCTGTGGAATTTAATAAGTTACTCGAAAATCTTTAGAGGCTAAATCAATTAATCATAAGAAGAATTTTGTCATCCAATCAATATATGATATGTATTTTCTTAGGCAATAAAAATATCAAAACATAAAATAATATGTTATGCCGTATGTCAATATGAGCAATTTTTTATAAAAAAATGCTAGACATTTTAATTTTAAGTAAAAGACCAAATATAAGTTGATTTTAGATATATTTTTCTCATGAGGTTATGAATCAATAGGGAGGTGGCATCATCAAAATAGTAGGTCAAAGAAATTTTGTTCCTGTTTAATCTTCTATTGCCGACCAAGATATAGGAGCCCTTGGTCGACCAAGTTCACCATATCCGATTAGCATCGTTTAACAATTTATGTCTCTGAATCAGATCTGATAGTGGATCGTGGCCAATCTTGATGTAACACCGACCAAGTAATCGTTGATCTTTGATATTGTAGTAATTCGAGGCTGGATCTTGATACCGACTAGGAATAGATGCTGCCGATTGTTGCCGACCAAGGATAGCTATTGCAACGTTACTGACGGATCTTCGAACTTTACCGTCATCCAACGAAAATGGTCTGGTGCATTTTTTGACTAAGAATAGTTTCTGCCGACCAAAAAATTATCTTCGTCTAATAATAAGATACCTAGGTGACTTCATTTGTTACAGCCGACCAGTCATTAGGTGGTCGGGCTCAGTCCCAATCGATGCAAATCTATGAAAGATGCCAATAATACTATTGTTGGTCAAAGAACGGGTACTACCGACCAACCATGAGAACCTCATAGCTGCACAAAATTGTTCTTAAGTTTCTGATGGGTTTCGTACCTTGCCTCCAACTAATAAAAGAGGTCCGGTGCATTCGCCGTATAATTAATGGTCATCTCAGTGTCTTCGGTGACCACTAAGGAGATTGCCGATGTGTGGGCTTGGTGTTTACTGATAGCCAACTTCTGCCAACATATGGGGTCTTCATACCTCGTTGCTGACCAAATCCTAAAGTAGGTAGGATTCAAATTTGATCTGAGAAAAATCCGGTGAATTGAGGATCTTAATTTCACACAGGCCTTTAATTCTGATGACGAAAGGTTGTGATGTGAGTGCATTGCTCAGACGACTTTGATCTCGTCCAATGATATTATGGATCTTCGGTAAGGACCTCTTGAAACCATAAATTGAGATGGTTCCTTGTGATTTGGACTTGTTGATAACGAATAAACCCAGATATCCAGTTAGTGTTTTACCCTGTTTGACAGTGGTGTTGCTTAATGCCAAATCGTGGAGAAATTTTGAGTACGGATTTGTGTCCCAATTTCATAATTTTCGCTATTGTAGAACCTTGAAATGATTGATATGAAATTAATAAATCCAAAACTTCTTCATCTTCCTGGGATAGTTTTTCCAATGCCCTTTCTTGAACGACTCTTCATTTTTCATTCTCTTTGGTTTTCAGGAGAGATTTATTTTTTACTTTTGTATAAAAATACAATGAACAAATGTATCTCATGTCTAAACAAAATATTATGGAACTTATATGAAACTGACACCTTTGGTACAGATCGATGGATGAATTATAACTTAGCATCACAAATGAATAAAACGATGTCTACATGAAAAATATGTAATCATTCTGACTATTTATTTCATGATATAGAATTTAAACTTGAGAATTAATCCAAATGTTATGATTATGAAATCCACCATTTTACATATTTCTCAATAAGAATTAATCTAACAGTTATGACTATAAATCATCATATGCAATATTTTGCAGATTTCGTAGATGAAAATTAGACAACTAATTTATGTCTATAAACATAAAAATCATGATGAATCAAAAGATGTATGTACAACATATAATTGATTATAAGCAAAGATAGATAAAACTTAGTGTATGATGATGATCTTCATCTCTTCAAATAAGAATGGAAAGAATTCTTGTGTCGAATTTTCACAGACGGCGTCAATCTGTTGATGCAAAAAATGGACTACATCCTATTTTTATGATCACAGATAAATAGATAAAAGCAATCCAATCAAATACATAAGAGACAAGGATTTTTAAAGTGGTTCGGCTATGAATAAAGCCTACGTTCACTGTTCTTTTATTCCCAGGGGTGTACAATAACCCAATATGGTATAGAGAGAGAGAGAGAAGTGTGTTGAGAATTTCTTAATTCAAATTTTGTGTATCTAGTGTATCGTGTCTCCTCCCCTTTTGCTAAGGAGATGCATGTATTTATAGTGATGGGAGTTAAAGAGATACAATGTCTTTATATATTTAGAGATTTATATCTATATACAATAAATGTAACTATTGGCCTTCAAGGGTTCCATGATCGTTGGTGAGTCTTATTCTAATGGCTTTTAATCTTCTGGATGGTTTGTCTGCCTTTAGTTGGTTGGTATGCCGACCAACACTCCTCGGGTGCCAACCAACTCTCTTCGAGTGCCGAGCAAGTACGAATATTTCCATGTAGGATGACATGTGTCCCTTTCTGACTAGTCCATGTGTATGCATAATTTTTTGCGTCAACACTTGGGATTCTGATCATCTGAACTACTGGTAATTTTGTAATGACTGCCATCGCCTTAGATAAATACCTGGTTGTTGATTATCCTTTAGCTCCATATAAACCCAGTGTCTGGTTCACCACCAGCTAAGAGTCACTGTGTGCCACAACTTTCTCGACATTCAATGATTGGGCTAAACTTAGGCCCACAATAAGAACTTCGTACTCTGCCTCATTTTCCGAAACATGGAATTGAAAATATAGTGCATACTCAATATCAATACCATCAGGAGTGTTGAGTATTATACCTGATCCACTTCCAGTTGAACAAGATGATCCATCAGCATATAAGAAAATAAAATAAAATAAAAAGTACAAATACATCTTTAAAAAGAAAAGAAAAGAAAAAGTACCACTCCTGAAAAAGGGAAATAAAAAGTTGATCGGCTCTACACATTTTTCTTATCTGCCTCTAGATTAGCTGAAGTAGAAGAATAAATAGAAGGAGGAGGATGATTAATTATGGAGGGAACATCAGAATCAACATATTGGTGTTAATTAGAAGACTCCACCGCTATCAAGGATTCACTGGAACCCCCATCATCATCATCATCATCATCAACTTCCTCGTCCAGGTTTGGAGGGGCCCTAGAATCATGTCGTGAGAGCAGCTCAGAATCTTTTGGAGTTCCAACCTCCACCAAGGCAGAAAACCAGCCATCTGTAAAGCATTTCTTCTTCACAAACTCAATTTTCAAAGAAAATGCTCCAATGGCTCTATCCCAACCTCTGTTGAAGCCAGCCTCCCTAGCCTTAATCCTCTTTGCCTTCTCCATACCCAATTCCTTCTGTAGCTGGGCAAACTTGACTTTCTCAGCATCTAAGTCTTTCTGCAGCTTGTCAGCCAGACCCAGAGCATCTTTCACCTTCTCCTCCCATTTATTTTGTTCATTAGCCAATGCCTGTTGTGAATTAATCACTTATTTTTTCAGCTCATTAAAAACCTCTTCAAGTTCACCAGAAGAAGCTCTCAAAGCCTTATCTTTCTCCAAAATATTATTGAAGTCAATAAGGAACTGCATAAGAACAATAAGGAAAGTCAGTATTATGAAGAATAAATCAAGAGAAAGAAAATTAAAGAGGGAAAAAGAATATATCAGAGAAAGGTTTGAACAACACTGTCAGAACTTTTAGAGCGAGGTAATGCAACTATAGCACCCCTATGGTCTGGAAAAGTCCTAGACTTTATTAGTTCTCTTGCCAATCCAGGGCCACGGACCACTGGAGAGGCAGAAGAAGATATGTCAACCAACTCATACTGGTCAGTAAGAGCATAAGAACCTTCTTCCAACTTAGAAGGAAGCCCTTTATTTATTCTCTTCAGAGGCCTCTCTTTAATTTTCTTGGATGGGGGATTCTTCCCATTCTCATATTTGTTTTTCACCCCTTGTTCTGCTTATTTGGAAGGGGGATTAGCAGTTATGTCTCCCAAAATGTTGGGGAACTTCCTCTTTCTCATGGATACGGTAAGGGGAAAATTTGAATCTAAGGAAGAAGGGGAAAGGGAATCAAGGTCACTACTACTAGATGCAGCAGCTAAGGAAGTAAAAGGAGGATTTTTGCTCAATGTTAATTATAGGGGAAGGAGTAAGACGAGCAACAAAGGAGGAAATTGTGTTCTTGTACTGTAGTAAATAAGATGCAAACCTGGCGTGCTCCTCGCCAATCCTCTGATGAAGTCCCTAAATGAATTTCAACTCCGTAAGATTCACTTCACTTTCCTTTGGGCACCTTCTCTTCTGATCAACTACAATCAAAATTTATAGAGCAATAATTAGTGTTACATTTAAATAGATATGTACAGGGCAAAACAGTTAAATAGGGAATAACCTATCCTGTTTCAAAAAGGAGGGCATCTAGGTCCCAGATACTCAACATTTCCAGTCAAAGGGGCGTATTGCCATTTTTTTACAGCAACTCCATGCTCAAAATAATCCCTATTTAATCAGGAAGATTAACTAGTAATACTTTGTTTACAACCTTAGTCTTTAAATAAAAAGTGGTGTCACTAATCACCCACTTATAACAAAACATTATTTCTGGAATTCCAAGATGGGTTCAATGAATTTGATTCAACTTAAACACTCCATTTACAACCCTCCAAGTATTGAGAGCTACCCCAGCTGGGACAACGTCAAAATATTGACAAAATTCAAGATAGTGGATTGGGAGGAAAGGTAAACCCACACTCGGCTATAAAAATAGAGGGAAACTAGTGACCCTCAATAAGTGAGAAAAAATCAGCAGGTAAAGTAACGTGTTCCAAAACAACCCAAAAGGGAATATTAGATTCATTTTTGAATTCATAAAGAGAATCAATAGAGTAAACCATGATGAAGAATATAAGAGAAAATAAAGAGTTCTTGTAGGAATTAAGGATTCAACAAGAACTGAATAATAGAATATGATCGCACAAGAGATAGAAAGAAATCTTGAAAAGACTGTAGCAAAAAACACTCAGAAAATTAGAGGTAGTAAAAGTTCGTGGCTTTTCCCTCTCTTTATAGTTTGCCTCAAAAATAGGAAGAATAATGATTAAAAGGCAGCATCGATTGAACTGGTGGCGGCTAAAAGACAGAAAAGATGGATTTGCCTAACAACGATTCGTTAAAGTTGTGGATAATTTCAAAAATGCCACGCGCATTATATTTCCATAATTAAACCATAATTTCTTACAAGTATGGGAATTCGGCAACTGACCAGGCCTAAAATTATTTCCTAAGAAACTTTAAGAGCCAAATGCTCCATATTCTTGTGAAAACTTCAAGTATGAAACATTGGGCGCTTCTGTTGATGCTAAAAATTGTCCATCAACGTGGACTATTCAGATACTAACACGTTGTAATTTGGAAGATTAATCCTAGTCAGCAAGGATGAAACACCGACCTACACCATGAATACCCATCATCACTATGGATACGGACCAACACCAAGAAGACCGACCAAAGAAGAGAGGAAAACACCAACAATTGTATACATAAATGATTGTACAAATGTAAATGTATAGGATATAAATACATTTCATCATTTGATATTCTGGCTCTTGTACACCCCTTGGGGATATAAATACATTGTAAACCCTACATCCAAGGGACACGAAAAGAGAGGCAATTGAATAATCCCAAAGAAATACACAACAGTGGCTGTAGGCTCTTCCCTTAAGCCAAACCAATTTAAAAATATCTTGTATCTTTTATTTCTATTTATCTATGATCAATTAATTAGCTTAGTCTATTTTTTTATCAACAGTGACACCTATCACCTAGTGTAGATAAAGGTCACAGCTTAAGAGATAAGAACAAAGGAGAGTTCAATCAACGGAAGTCTCGAGGTAAAAATTAGCTCAATCAGGTTACAAATACATCTAAAACCCTAAGTTCCCTACAAGGATTATCCACCATCTATTCCGTATAAATATAACCCCCCACCCTGTGGATGTAGACAATTTATCGAACCACGTATATTCTTGTGTTGTATGATTGTGTGATGTGTTTTCTTATTTGTCTTCAGTTGCTTAGAATTATTCTTTATATGATTTTAGCATCTATAATTTTCATTGTTTGAGGAAGCGAGTTTCTTTTTCTAAGCCAATTAGAGCCAACAAACATCCACGTCTCACCCGCACAGTGTTCCTTCGCCATTCAATGCTAACCCTAAGAATGGGCATCCAGGAACCAGAGTGAGGTTTGAGATGCACCCAATCAGAGTAGTACTGCTCCTAATGCTTGTTATCACCTTATGGATGAACACTCCGAAAAGAGAAGCAAATAACATAGATTTACCCAGATCTCACATTTAGTCGATGCGTACAAACAACATCTCCGCCAGCAAGAGGATAACATGTGTTTAGATCAATGATTAAAAAGTATGGATGGAGTGTTCCACGGAGATAAGCGCAAGAACCATGGCCAAATCCTTAGTCCTAAGGTGAGTAAAATTCGTAGCCAAGGAAGGAGTTCACGCCGTGACAAAGAGCACTATGTGCAAAAGATTCCTCTGACGATGTGATATTAAGAGGGCGAACATCACAAGCACGATGGGAGTGAACTTATTAGAAGGGATATAGACTAACACCCCACTAATCATGGGTCTAGATACACTAAGGAACTGTCCAGGAGGGCCCTCATCAATAAAATGAAATCCAATTTTTCAAGGGAAATTAAAGAACCACAACCTCCTAAAATGTTTGCAACTCCTAGATTAAAAATCTATGATGGAAATACCAACCCTATTGACCACTTCTGTTAGTATAGGCAGACTATGAACTTGTGGAATAATAAAGACATTCTCATGCACTCTATACTCGGGATATCATCTAGAAACGTTTTGAAAATCTTCCACACAAGTCTTTCAACAACTTCAAGTAGCTCGCGGAGGCCTTTACTGCTCAATTCATTACTAGAAATGTTCACCATTAGAGAATGGATTCTTTACTCACCATGAGGAAAAATACTTAAGAAACCTTATGGTAATACGCTAGGAAATACTATGAAACTTACAACAAAGTCGAAGATTGCTCTGAACAGGTCGTTGTGGCCTCATTCAAGATCGAACTAATTAGAAGATCTATATTGCACCAGTCTCTCCCTAAGAAGGAGAAGCACACCATCAACGACCTTATGTCACGTATAAATAAGTACACAAATATGGAAGATGTATTCAATGACACCCAAATGGACAACCGTTGCTTAAAGACGATCAAGAATGATTATAAGGAGAATCCTAAGAAGGTGGAAAGAAGCAGAACAAAGGATTAAAGAATGGAGACAAGAAAAATCTTGTCAAAGCTTTCTACGAGATTAACATAATTTTTAAAGAACCAATTTACAAGATCTTGAGTAAAGTCAAGGATAAAAAATTTCTCAAGTGGCCAAAAAAGATAGGGGGAAACCCTCTGAAGACAAATAATGCACTTAGGTGCGCGTATCATAAAGAGCATGGGCACAAAATGGAGAATTATAAGGCCCCCAAGTCCCATATGGAATAGCTGGTCCAAGCCGACCATCTAAGCGATTATGTGGAAAAAAAAGAGGACTAAAATTTCCATAGACGTTGACCAGAACCTTTATAATATCCTAGAATATGATGAGATAGGACCCAAGTTCATAATTATCCACCGTGTTTTAAATGTAGACGTCGACCAACAACCCGACAATGTCCTAGAAAATGATGAGATATGGCACAAGTTTATGGTCAAACACAGTGACTCAAGCTTGAAATATATCAAAGGCAACGTCATTCACGTCAAACAAAAGAAAAACACTTAAGTTATTTAATATTTTCAGATCAGCCCCGCTAAAAGTCCAATAGGCAAGCATTGACGCTCGAAAGATATCAATTACAATAAGAACATAGTCTTAATGGAGGATGGCTTGATCGGATTTAGGACTCGCATCATGAAGAACTTGTAATCACTCTCAGGATTGCAAACTAGGATATGTATAACTTACTAGTCGAATAGGAAAGATCCTCAGAGGTTATTAACTTGAAGCTATTCAACCATCTTGATCTTAATATGGAAGAATTGAAAGAAGCGACCACCTATTTGGTCAACTTTGTGGGAAAGATGACTTTGCCACTTAGAAAAGTGGTTCTTCTTGTCTGAATTAGGAATATCTCAAAGGTGATTGAGTTTCTAGTTGTGGACATTAACTCTCCTTACAATGCAATCCTTAGCATAGGATGGCTCTATGCTATGAAAGTTGCCCCTCCATTTATCACTAGAGGATCAAATGCATCAGCAGCTAGGGGATAATGGAGATTATGTGAAATCAAGTCATTTCTCAATAATGCTTTATCGCCTCCATTATGCCCAACAAGAGAAGAAAAAGGAGAAAGAGGTCGCCACTATGTTGACCAAGTATGGGGCAACACCATCCAAATATCAACTTAAGAATAATAGACTGAAGGTAGAAGAAATAAGGCTGGCTCTCGCAGATAGAATCATATAATCAATATAAGAATTATTGTCCGATAATTCACACTCGTAGAAGAAAATCTTGATCGACATCTCACTTACCGACCAGGGAAAAGAAGAACTAATTTATGTGCTTAAGGATAATTAAGAATTTTTTCTTCTCAACCTTACGATAGGCCTGTGATTAATCCTGAGGTCATGCGCCATCAAATTCATGTGGATCTGACATGCAAAAGGATCACAAAATATCCCTAGAGAAGGCTAAGGTCGTGGGAGAGGAGGTGGGGAAACTTCTGATGGAAAGGTCCATTAAAGAAGTTCAATTACCCAAATGGATATCAAACATAATAGTAGTGATGAAAAGTAAAGGAAAGTGAATAATCTCTATAGACTTCACCAATCTTAATAAAGCTTATCCCAAAGACAACTTTCCCTGACCGAAGATCCACCAGTTGGTTGATGCCATAACCAGTCATGAACGGATGAGTTTAATGGATATGTACTCAGGGAACCGTCAAATTCCTTTGTTCGAACCCAATCAAGATAATACCTCATTCATTACCAATCTCGTTCTTTACTTCTACAAAGTTATGACATTTGGTCTTAAGAATGAAGGAACTACATATTAATGAATCGTGACCAATAAGTTCAAGGATCAACTAGATGGCATCATGGAAGTCTATATAGATGACATTCTTGTCAAAATTAAGCATAAGGATGACAATCTATAACACTTATTGAACACATTCGAAGTCCTCAGATACTATATAATGATGCTCAATGCAACCAAGTGCTCTTTCGAATTTTAATCCGGGAAGTTCCTGGCATACTTGGTCAGCTAAAGTGGGATCGAACCCAACCTCGACCAGATTGAGGTAATTAATAATGTTCAGCCTTTAAATATGCTTTGCGATATTCAAAAGTTGATAATAATGTTAATACCACTTAATCGCTTCATCTTAAAATCTTCCAAAAAGTGTGGTTATTCTTTTAAATTCTGAAGAAAGATAAGGGATTGATATGGAACATGGAATAATCAAAAGCACTTGATGAAATTAAAGTTTACCCGATCCGAACACTTGATCGTAATCTGAAATGTAAAAGATCTAGTATTCCTGTAACTCATCATATCTGATCATACAATTAGCTCGGCCTTGATGTGTGAGAAGGGAAGGAACCAAACTCCTATTTACTACGTCAATAAAACTCTCCTCGATGCTGAGAAATGCTACCTTCCACTTGAGAATCTATCCAACTTTCTAGTTTTTGCTTCGTGGAAACTGAAACATTACGTTGATGCTTACTCGATCATAGGCTCACCTCTGTCCCACTCAAGGCAGTCCTTAGAAAGGCTAATCTATCTATATGGATGCCCAAGTAGTCGGTGTAACTTGAAAGGTTTGATATCCACTATCAACAAAGGACTATGATATAAGGGAATACACTTAAAAACTTCATTGCTGAATTCATGGGTGGACAAGAAGATCGATGACAAGAACTTTGTTGACTAAGAGACCAACTAAGAGTTTGACTAACTCAAGAAATGGACTCTCTATGTATACAAAGCCTTTAATTAAAAAGGGGGAGGAGTTGGAATTGTCCTCATTGTTCCTGAGCTAACTAGAATTGAACACGATATCATACATACCTTCGAAGCATCCAAAAACTTAACCGAGTACAAAGATCTCATCGATGAATTAAGACTAATCTCTTAGCATAAGTCACATTGATGTCTAGTATAACTCAAGGATGGTAAACAATCAAGTATTAGGACACTATAATGCCAAAGATGAGTAAATGTCAACATATCTGCAGGTTGACCGATGCCTGATTGCTAAGTTTAAGAAGGTCCATATTTAATAATTCCCTCGGGGAAAAAATAGTCATGCCAATGACTTAGCCAATATTGGTTCAGTAGTTAATTCAGACCTTTGAAGAATAATCCAGATGGATTACCTTGCCTAGACAAGCATCACAAAACCTAAGCTCACCGAGTATGTCCTCGTTAGTCTAGAAAGCTCATAGCTGGATCGACCCGATCACGACTTATTTAAAATAAGACATTATACTAACCGACAAGAAATAAGACCATCAGTCCAAGGTAAAAGTCGCCCATTTTTACCCATCACTTGAAGGCAAACTTTATAAGAGATCTTTCACAGGTCCCTACCTTCAATGCATGCATCCAATTGACGTCGACCAAATCAGATACAAACTTTATGATGATATATGTGGGAGATCAAAGATGCGTATTGATTGCCATACATGCAAAAGGATGCAGTTTCCAATGCCAAAAAATGCAATAAGTGTCTAGGATTCTCACTTATGCTTCATCAATCGAATAGGGACCTAAAGTGATTCACCAACCTATGGTTGTTTACTAAGTGGGGTTTGGACATCGTGGGCCCATACGTACAATACAAGGAAATTATAAGTATCTCCTAGTTGACACAGACTATTTCACTAAGTGGATCAAAGTCGGACCATTAATGCACATACGAAATATTGACATGATAATATTAGTTTATAGAAACATCATGACTCATTCTGGCATACCGAGGATGATTATCACTGATAAAGGAGAACAGTTTAAATTCAGGCCATTTTAAAGCTTCTGAGATAACCATAACATCAAGCACCATTTTGCTCGATGACCACACTAAAGAAATGGTTAGGCTTAGGTTTCCAAAATGACACTGATCAATGGGATGAAAAAGAGGTTGTAGAGGAAAAAAGGTGATTGGGTGGATGAGCCTCCCCATATCCTTTAGACATACCGTACTATGCCAAGGAGGTTAACTAGAAAAACTCCCTTCATCTTAGACTATGGGATGGAAGCCATAATTGCTTTGGAAGATAGCTTGGCGACCATGAAAATGACCATTATTGACCAAGACTTGATAGGAAAAATTATAAGGACTAAGATCGACCTAGATAATGAATGAAGGTAACAAACCTTAGTCAAGTTAGCTTCCTACCAACAATAGTTGGCCAAGTAGTACAACAAAGGCGTTAACTCAAGAAGGTTCCAAGTTGGAGATTTTATCCTTAAAAAAGTGCTCGACCGAAGCCATCAAATCGCAAGTTAGGCCCTAACTAGAAAGGTCCATTCAGGATTACTAGAGACGACATCTAAATATCATACCATTTGTAAATAATGCTGTTCAAGGAGATCCTTAATGACTGGAATGTGGGAAACCTTAAGAAGTTTTATTTTTAAAAACCTTATTTCTCAAAAATTTCATTTCTAGACTAATTTTAAAATTTAAGGCCACATTTCTTGGAAGACTTTAAGTTGAATTAATACAATTAGATTAATTATTGTTCCAAATGGCATACCAATCCTTTCTATTTTTGAATCATTATGTTCGATCAAAGTTTGGTCGTCGGCATAAATGCTTCAGTATGATTACACTTAATTGTAACATCAAGGTTACATGTTTTCATCATAAAAACACACGAAATCATCCATAATTTCTCCGACAAGTGAAGTACCTAAGGGGGATCCCCAATAACTAAATATCTTAGCATTCAATATATAAAATCCTGAAAGAGTTGATGTCTCTATAACTGGGTGCATTTTCACTATAGTTTAAATTAGATTGAATATTATTTTACGACACTATCTAAAAGGTTTGTTGCACAATAAAAACATGATCAACACTTAAAGATGCTAAAATTCAAAACATGGAATTAACTAATAATTTCATAGATCATTCATTTTACAAAAGTCCTATATTGGAAAACTTACGAAATGAATAAATATAGCCATGGAACAAAGCCATCATCTTTGATAAGTTATCATCTCGAAAACAAAAACTCTTTGCTTATTGTCGACATTAGGTTAAAACGCATTGTCATTATCAAGAGCCGACGAGTAATCCTTTTCCAATTGAAGAGGTATATCATCTAGAGGAATCCAACTTTTGTCACTCCCCAAATGGAGGGTGACTATAAACAGGGCACTCTACTGGGTACCGGTACCAGAGCTTAGAGTCTCTGGGAACCTTTAAAACAATAAGGACATTCTGCCAACAATTATTGTATACTACCTTTTTATCTCCATCTAAGTGAAGGGGAATCTATCCATCTTTCATCATAACCAGTTGTGATCATCCCTCGATTTCCATCTCCTCTCCTCGAGGGGTTGGGGGAAAACGGGTGAAAAAAATGTCTCGCGCCCTCTCTGCTCTAGGAACGATTTGGCCGTCATCGGTGTGGGGTGAATATAAAGAGATGTAGTCTCAAACCTATTTTTCACAAAATAGGGAAAAGAACAGGTCACCACCTCGAGAGAGCGACATCAAACACAAACTGATTCTTACGAAACTAATAGTTTAAAGGTTGAGGGGCTAAGTTACGGAATGGGAAGGTGTTAGGCACCCATCCTGCCCTTTCGATCTCTCATGGACTTGTGTTACTGTTTTCCTCTATTTCTCTGTGAAGTGTGTGTGTGTGTGTGTGTGTATAAATGGAGATCGAAATCGCCCAACTCATATCATGGAAAAGATAGAGTGAGGTCATCCATATGAATGTTCCCAAAGTAATATTTAGAAAAAAATATGATTTATGCATTTATCGAAATATTAATCGATATAATGAAGAGATAATATATGTTGGATAAAACGCTAATAAGGATCACGAACATAATATGTATTAAAATAATGTATGGATGAAAATGATGAAATGCAAAGATAGGAAAATTGGAAAATTGAAATATTAGAAAATTGGACTCGAGTCTTGGTTTTTATCCTTAACTGTTATGCCGATTCACATGAACTAAAGTAAAATTTAGATTAAGAATTTACGTAATTAATGCAAAAATAAAGAAATTAAAGAGAGATAGAAGGATTTTAGACCTTCTTTGAAGAATTGAAGCTTGATCTTGATCCTTGATGAACTCTCTTGAGTGTGGATATGAATATTGGATGAGAGAGAATGAGATTTTACCAAACTGGGTATGAAAAGGATGGGAATGAAAGATTGAAAGGAATTTAACACAAGTAAACTTTGCTTATTGTAAGAGAATGATCTTGAGATCACTAATATTGATGGATCTGAGGTGTGTATTGGGAGTGAGGTCATGCCCTCTATTTATAGGGTAAGGTAGGTACTAATAGGCATCGCCCTCGCCCTTTTTATAAGTAGGTAACCCTAGGCACACTACCGATAGGCAGGTAAATGGACCTTCCAATCGATAGTCTCGTGCAGATTGTTTTGAAAAAATGGTCGTAGAACGCAATTCGTTGATCCAAATTGTGCACAGGGCATACCATTAGAAAGGTAATTCAGAGGAATTTAAGAGTCCTTTGGCTGCTCCCAGGTCTGTGAGTTGACTTTGGGTCAAACGTGGCTCAGAAACCTTCGTCGATTTGTTGGAAGGAAGATCGTCGGACGAAAATGGATCATTTGTCCGAACGGTAAGTCAAAATCGCGCACGGGGAAGACTTTCGAAAAAGTTGTGTGAGTTACTTCAAAATTACAAAGAGCTTTGCTTGGTTTGGAAAGTTGATTGGGTCAACCGTGTCCCGAAATTTCCTCATGACCTTTTGAAGTAAAATGGGTCATTCGTCCGTACCGTAAGGATGATTCATGCATGAGGTAGAATATTGGAAAGGTTATTTATTTCCCTTTGAAGATTCATTCAGTCTCATTCAATAAAAAGAGTTTACATTGGTAAAATAGAGCCCGGGAGCGCCCGATGGCCTCCGGATCGATTTTTAGTGGTAAAATGGTTCGTTGGTCCGAACCGTTATGACGATTCATGCACAAGATAGACCGTTGGAAAGGGGATTTTAATCCCTTTAAAGATTCAAAGAGCGTTAACTCTAACGATAAAGTTTATCGGAGTCAAACGAGACCCGGGAGAGCTCGATGGCGTATAGATCGATACTTAGAGTATGACTTAGGGTTTGTACTAAAATGGGGAGGTGATAGGTACCTAAGGAGAGACTTAATGTGGTTTCTACATATCTCCTATACGGGTGATCGTAGAATAAGTGAAAGTCGTCGAATAGAGACTGCATGATATTGTGGAAATAGGTCATTCTGTGGACCTAAACAAATAAGGATGACCATTTCAGAGGGTTGAGGTCAATCCTAAGGACCTAAGGAAATGTTGGGGATGGTCAATTCTATGGGCAAAGTTTGATTATGTGGACCTGGGGTAGGGAGCTACCAGTTCTGCGAGTCAAGGTCAATTTTGAGGACTTTAAGTTGAAACGACTAATTCAGTGGGTCGAGGTTAATTTTGAGGACTTAAGGTAGGGCGTGATTGATTTTGTGGAATGAGGTCAATTCTAAGGACCTTAAGTAGGGAGAGACCAATTCTACAGGCCGAGGTCAATTCTGAGGACCTATGGTAGGGATGGACCATTCTGAGGGTCGAGGTCAACTATGTGGACCTTAAGTTGAAACGGACAATTCTGTGGACTAAGGTCAATTCTGAGGGTTTAAGTAGGGTTATTCAATTCTGCGAACCGATACTAATTCTGAGGGCTTAAGTAGAAGCGACCAATCCTGAGGATCCAAGCCAATTCTGAGCGCTTAAGTTGTAGTGACAAATTATTAGGGTCAAATCCAATTCTGAGGGCTTAAGTAGAAGTGACCAATGATTAGGGTCGAAGCCAATTTCAAGGGCTTAAGTTGTAGAAACCAATTTTGAGGTTCGAAGACAATTCTGAGGGCTTAAGTAGAATCGACCAATTTTGAGGGTCGAAGCCAATTTTGAGAGCTTAAGTTGGAGTGAAAAATTCTGCGAGTCGAAGCCAATTTTGAGGGCTTAAGTAAATGATACCAATTTCGAGGGTCAAATCCAATTCTGAGGGATTAAGTTGGGATGACCAATTCTATAGGTCGAAGACAATTGTGAGGACATTAAGTTGTAGTGTTCTTGTGAGAATTTGGAGACCCAAATGGGGAAACGATATTAATCTATGGATTGGATGCATCTTTGTTGAGGAATATTTTGATTTCTACGGTGTCCCTTGCAGATGTTGCTGGGGAGATAACCAATTTATTTGAGAATTCTTCAGGGTAAACAAGTGTCCCACTGTGGAAATAAGTTTTTTTGGGGGGAAGTAAGTGTGGTATTAATGTGGTTAGGGATTTGAGAGGTTTGCAAAAAATGTTTTTATCGGAGAAAAAGGTTCCAAAATTCAACTGGTAAATTTTTGGGAACTTCTGGCTTTTTTTGGAATTCTTGTACAAAACTTCAGGGAGATGCCGACCGGAAGGGTGTAGGGGGTGCCAAACGGTAGGGGCACGGTGGTGCGCCAGGTCTTGAATGGACTGATGAGTGATTTGGTAAATTCTTCTTTCCTTTTGAGACCATTTTTCCTTGATTATCTTTTCAGATATTGATTTTTTGTCGGGGATCTTGTAGGTGAACTTCTATCCCTAAAGGATGGCCATCCATCAAACAAGGGTGATCGGGGGGAATGCGCAGATGCGACGCCTGATGGTGCGTGAGTTTGGTTACGTTTGATAGCTAGGAGAGAGGGTTGTAGTGAAAATGAGGTGACATCCAATTCTGATTCTTTCTGCTAAGAATTACTTGTATATTCATCGTTGACTGTGGGAGCTTAACGTTTGTATGCTTGATGTAATGACATTGAACTTGAAAGGAGACTCAAAAATGCAAAAAGATATGAATATTTTGTTTGATTATCTTGATTTAGTGGCTTATGCTACATGCATTTTAATTTGATATTGAGTTTTTATTTTCATAAAGAGTAGGAAAATGTGTTTTTTGAAATTTTTTTAATATGTTTGAGTTGGAGATGACCTTAGAGACTTGGTTAAAAAAAGGGCTTCCCTTTTGAAGAAAATTATTTTGAGAAAAAGTAGGAAAATTGAGGTTTTAGAATTTTTGAGTGAAGGAAGGCTTTAGAGGCTTGGCTAGTATATGGAAGAGGAGATAGAAAGCTTGGTTATAGAGTGGAGCTTACCGTATTCATTGGATTGTACTGAATCTTTTGTGTTAAGAGACTGTACTAATGTTGGAGTTGTTGCCCTTGGCTTTACTTCAAAATCACTATTGGTGACTGGGTAACTATTGATGAACCCACAACTTATAGCCATCATTTCGTGGATGTTATGTCATCGTAATCCTATGCCAGTGATACTAGTGGAGACTCTGAATGGTCTGGATGCTTGGAAGGAAGGTCGTTCTGACTTTATGATGAACAACCTAGTTATGCTGTTGATATGGTTGTGAAAGATATTTCGTATGGAGGTCCCTCATAAATATCCCTTGGAAGTTGTGCCAAACTTCTTTACTCATTACTTTATCAACGTGGGCCTGGATATGGAGACTAAGGAGAACTAGTTTGTGGAGCACGGGGCTTAAGGTTTGAATTGGTCAGTGACTTGGTGTGTAGAGTTGTTGTTCATTCTAGAACTGAGGCAATACTAGTATGTTCGATTAGTTGGCCTCCGACTGACTTCTTTCTACTTTCCTTGGCTGCTCTTGTGCTAATTTGGCTTGGAGAAGATTGTTCCACCTAGGACAGTAGACTACTTTCTTATGAAATATTTGACTAAGCTTCTACGCATGCGATTAGGCTCTTCGTGGGAGAATAGTTGATCGCTAACCCGCCCTTCCCAGTTTATTGTCCGAGTTTGTCATGTTTCTAGGGATTACATTTAGTGGTAGTAGAGGAGGGTAGTTGCCAAAATGCTGGCTGTGGAGCCCAGGTAAAGGTGGTTTGCCATATCTGACACCATGGAGGGAAGTGTTGTTGTTTTACCTAGGCTGGTCCGGGCTTACCATTATATGGAGCGCCTTCGACATTTGATTTAGGCGAGGGAGGTTTGGGGACCCCAAGATGTAGATGATGACGGGGTCGATTCCTCTGACAGCTGTGGGTAGGATCCATGGGGAATTTATTTTGCGAAGCTTCTGTGATATGTTTCGTTATGTATGGGAATTTGGAAGGGTTATTTAGGAGTAATTTGTCTTGTTTTTGTTTGGAAAGTAGGGTTAGGTTGACAAGGGGAGTTGTTTGACTCCCTATGCTGATGTAATTTATAACTAAATTTTAATATGTAAAATATATATTTTTTAATTATATTATTGTGCCTCTGGATGAGTTTTTGTATTTGAATTATCAATACCAATCACTAAGGCATACATAATACTTTTGTTCATGTAAATGATAAAAATGAACCGTCGTTATCAGGGATAACAAAAGAATATCATTTGGTGGAAAAGAAGGGGGACATGCTCATGTGAAGCGTATGAGATACCTATGTACCTCTAGGGGTTTTGAAAAATTTCGAGTTTCATTTTTGAAAGTAAAAAGATGTTAATAGGACCAGGCCCCACGTAGTTCTGAGTAGAGGGAAATGATTTTATTTTATTTTATATTTTATTATAGAAGGGATATGAGAAGAGTCGTAGCGTACCGAGATTTCGAACTAGGGGAAGAATTTCTTGAGATGGTTCAGGTTGACTGGACGGGCCATCTATTCCTCATCAAGGTCAGTGAGCATAACGGCGCCGCCAGATAGGATCTTCTTTATAATATAAGGGCTGCTCCAATTGGGATTTAATTTCCCTCTAGGTTCCCAGATGGGTTCTATAATTTTTTTAAGGGCTAAGTCCCCTTCTCTAACACCACGGTACTTAACACTCTTGTTGAATGATCGTGCTATTAGGTGATGGTACCCTTGTATATGATACAAAGCCTTCAGTCTCCTTTGGTGTAAGAGTGACAACTCATCAAGACGGATTTGATTGCACTCTTCCTCATTGACTTTGCTTTCAAGCATGATGTGTAGTGAAGCAATTTCTAGTTCCACGGATAGGACTGCTTCCATGCCTTATACAGAGAGTAAGGTCAAGCCCCAGTAGAGGTTCGAACAAAAGTGAGGTAGACCTAGAGAGATTAAGGTATTCGTCCGGCCCAATATCGATAACTTTCGATCATTTTATTGATGATTTCTTTCAGGCTTTTATTAGCGGCTTCAACTTCACCGTTGGTCTGAGGTCGGTAAGGAGAAGATTTGTGTATTTGAATCCCATACTCATCGATCACTTATGTGACCTCTGTTTTAAAATGCAATCAATTTTTTTACACTAGCTCATGGGGGACCCCATATCGGTAGATGATATTTTTTCGAACGAACCTGGCCACCTTTTTGGCATTCAGCACTGCGTATGATTCGACTTTGACCCATTTGATGAAGTAGTCAATGGCAACCAAGATGAATTCATGCCCGTTGGAGGCTTTGGGTGTAACTTTTGTTATGATGTCGATGTCCCATGTGGACAATGGACAGGGATAACTCATGTTGCATAATTCCCATGGAGGCAAATACCGGAGGTTAGAAAAATATTGGCATTTAAGACATCTCTGAACATAGGCAGTGTAATCCTGAACCATGTTAGTGAAATAATAAACCTGTTGAATGATCTTCTTGGCAAGCATATGGCTGTTCATATGGGGTCCGCACTCCCCACTATGGATTTTGTGCATTATTACTTTAATGTCAGCCCCTGTGATGCAGTGTAAATGGGTTCCATAAAAGTTTCTCTTGAATAATGCTTTATCATAGATAATGTATTGGGTAGCCAGTTTGTCTAGGGTTGCTTGATCTTCTTTGTTACAATCATGGGGATACCTATCGTGCTTGAGGAGGCGCCAAATATCATAGTACCAGCAATTTGCTATATCAGGATCTTCTTCTGTGATAAGATCAATGTGGTAGTAGTAGGTAGGTTTTTCTTTCTTCTGGACTAGGAAGGGGGTCATTGTTATTCCTTAAGGCATGTCAACTATGGAGGATAAGGTAACAAGGGCATTGGCTAGGTTATTATTTGCATGGGCAGGTAGTGGAAGGTGATATATTAGAATTGGGAGGCCGTCTCTTCTAGGTGGGAATAAAAGGGTAAGATTTTCTTGTCCTTGACTTTCCACCTTCTGAGTACTTGACTGATGATGAGGGTTGAATCCCTGTAGACATCTATGTATCAAGTTCCTTTCTTAAGAGTGACTTTGAGGCCTACCGTGCATACCTCGTATTCAGTCATATTGTTGGTGTATGTAAAATCTAGTTTAATGGCAATGGGAGTGTGAGAGTATCCCAATTCCGTATCCTTTCTTATTGGTGGCGCCGTCAAAGAACATTTGCCATCAGAGGTCTTCTTGGGAGGTACAAAGGATATTCTCATATGGGAATTCAAAAATCCAAACATAGGTTTCTTCCATAGGGTATTCAGTGAGATAGTTAGATATGACTCTTCCTTTCATGGATTTCCGCGTGACGTACACAATATCAAATTCGGATAGAAGCATTAATAGCCATCGAGCAAGTACTTCATGGGATCCATTAGAGACACAAGTTGATGGGAAAGGTGAGCATGTAGTGCCGTAGTTTTTGGGTGACCCAGACAAGAGGGACACATGCCTTCTGGCGTAGTAGATGTATCTCTCTTTATGGGAATCTTTAATGTATTGGGCTAGTAGATTCCTAACTGTGGTATCTGTTATGGTCAGGTATAGGAGTAGGGGAAAACCAGAATATGGTGGAATGAGTAACGGATGTTGGGTTAGGTATTGCTTGATTCGATCAAAGAATTCTTAGCAATTCTCATTCCAAACCTTAGTGGAATCCTTTAGAAGAAGTTTGAAGATGTGTTCACAAATAGAGGTCAAATGGATGATGAACCGACTGATATACTGTAATTTTCCAAGGAATCCACGGACATCCTTCTCCCTTCGGGGTTTTGTCGTTTCAAGTATGCCTTTAAATTTGTCAGAATCTTCTTATATCCATTTCTCACTAACCACGAATCCCAAAAGCTTTCCTTTGGTAATTCGAAAACACATTTCTATGGGTTAAATCGCATCTAGTATTATCGTAGTCGCTCGAAGAGATTTCGAAGAGTGGGAACATGGCCTTACCTAGTTTTAGACTTGATGATCATATCGACTACATAGACCTCAACTTCTTTGTGTATAAGATCGTGCAAGATGGTTGTCGTAGCCCTCTGGTAAGTAGCCCCTGTATTTTTAGACCAAATGGCATGACGGTGTAGCAAAAGGTTCCCCAAGGAGTTATGAATGTGGTTTTCTCTAGATGATCTGAGTGCATCTTAATATGGTTATATTAGGTAGAACCATCAACGAATGACTTAAGAGCATGATTACTTGTATTGTCCACAATCATGTCCATATTGGTTAGTGGGTAATCATCCTTTGGAGAGGCCTTGATCAAGTCTCGATAGTCAACACACGTGCAAACCTTTTATCCAGATTTTAGTATAGGTACGTTATTGGCTATCCACATGGGATGTTTGATAACAAAAATGAAACCCACATTCAACTCTTTGAAAACTTATTCCTTAACCTTTAGCGTCCATTCAGTGCGTAGCTTTTGCAGTTTCCGTTTGATTTGTTTGCATTCTGGGAGATTCGAAATCTCATGCTGAGCTATCTCGGGATCAATGTCGAGCATGTCGCCATAGGAAAATGAAAATACATCCCTGAAATCTTTTAATAATTCTTTGAGTTGCATTCACTCATGCTCGTCAAGGGTAGACCCTAACCTAATCTCGCGCAGTTGGCTACTAGAACCGAGATTTATAACAACAGTTTTATCTTCATTAACTTGAACGTGATTATGTTGTTTGTTATTAACCTTGTTTAGATCAGTTAATAATTATTCATTTGCAAAATAATCATCATCAAGAGTTCAATTAGAATTAAGATAATTAATGTAAGACATGCCAAGGTACTCAAATTATTTATTTATTTCAGTATTCAGAAAAACAACGTTGAGAACCTCATCAGAGGAGGTCTCCATTACGTCAGAATAGGGAGGAACAATAAAAGAAGAAGAAATGGGATAAATATCAGAGTTGGGATGTATTTTAGCGGGTGGAACATGTTTATCATGACAGTTGAGGAGAGGTACATCAATAGCTTTGATCAGGAGGGATGGATTCAATGATGCAGCGCTTAAGTGGATCATGTAGAGTGTCAACCCCAGTTTCGGTAAATTAAATGAATCCTCAGATTCGCTTCCCTTAAAATATTCGGTATCAGCTATGGTCTGCTCAATGAGTGGTTGCACATGATGATAGAAACTATGATCCCATGAGTAGCTATCTTTGAAAAATATCTCCATTACTGGTTTCATCTTCTTATCCATATGATCGTACCATGGTTCGGGAATGCCGCAGAAGGGGAAAATTTCACCCTCTTTGATGAATCTTCCATTTAAGGAATCTCGTAAGAAAGTCTTGACACTTTTTAGCTGAGGTTGGCAGAGCATTCTAAGTTCCTCTAGTGATGGTCGAAAACCCAAATCGCAAGGAGGAAAGGCTTTATTCAAAACAATGGGTTCAAGTATCCCCTATTGTTGTCTTGCCATCCCCAGTCTGGGCATGAAGTACATATTTTTGAACATCTGGATTACATTGACGTTTCCATAGGGGTTATACTCCGGACCAACCCTATCTTTGAAATCATCCCCTATCAGGAGCGAAAGTAGGTCGACTCAAAAACTTGACAAAAGCATATCATTCGTCCCATAATATATCTCTAGTACTAAATTATAGGTGCTTTCATTCTCGATGTTATCATTATTATCCAAGATGGTGATAACCTACCCATTGACAAAGAACTTCAGTTTCTAATGTAGGGGAGAAGACACACCCTTGATACTATGGATTCATGGTTCTCCAAGTAACATATTGAAATAATCCAGGATTTCGATGACTTGGATTTCAATAATGATATTTATAGGGCTTGCCCCTATTATAAGATTTATGGATCCCATCACTTATCGATCAGTATTATCATAAGTGCGCACCACGATGGAGGTTGGAGCAAGGTCATTCACTTTTAGTCCCAAGCAACTGAGGGTTCTTAACTGACAAATATTAAGAATTGATATATTATCGATAAGCGAAAGTGGGATGGTCTTTCCCATGACTTTGACAGAGATATTGAGAGGATAGTTGTGATTTGGACAAATCTTAGGTATTTCTTCTTCGAAGAAGGAGATCATTCTAGTAGAGGTTAGAGATCCGACCAGATTCACTACTTCTTCTAGCGTGGGGGAAGGAGGAACTGTGGGCTCAGTAAGTAGTTTCATCAAGGAATTCCATTGCATCTAGGGAGACATAAAGATTCCCCATAGAGTGATGTTATCTTGGATTTTCATTTTGAGGATCTTGCTCTCCTCGAGGAACATTTCTGTCATATGAAGATTCTTAACTTCCTTTATCGACTGCTGATGATTGGGGGTTTGGGAGCTGGTAATGCCTCCCTGATCAATCCATATTGTTCACAGAATAGGGAAAAATAGAAAACCCGTTTCCTCATCTATATTGGGTTGTTTAGACACCTTATTGATTTCTCTTAGTACCTGATTAGGCATAAATTCTTTATATTTATCCCCTTAATTTCAGTATTTTTATGATCCCGTGCGATGTAAATAGCTTGGATTTATCTCATATCTATGCTACTAACCCTATTTGGCAAGTATTTCGTATTTTGTGTATCTCCTATGTGTTTTACAGATATTTCATGCAAGTTAGTGCCAAAGAGAACTCAAAATAGTGAAAGAAACTAAGAATCGGGGAGTTGAGGGGAATTTTTATAATTTTGTAGCCTTATTCCGGAGGTGGGGCCAACTAGAAAGTTGAAGAGCTTTCAATTACAAGAACACTGGAAAAAACGGCACCTCAATCCGAGTTACGGTGAAGAAGTTATGCCCATTTGAAGTTGAGAAGAAATTCAAGAAAAAAGCTGTCAGACCCAAACCGAACCGAAGCTGAGAAAAAAAACCGGTCCGCCCATTTGTCACGTACCAGATCCGTTACTGAATTAGTCACGCTCCAGATCCGTTACTAAATTAGTCACGCTTTCTAAGTGTGGCAAATTAGTAGATACGGGATTTTTATTTTGTGCTTATCTTTTAGCCAAAAGAGTTTTATGTTTTGGGGACTCTTCTAAACGACTCTTAGCCTATATATTTAGTCATTAGGACTCTTTTTATTCAGATTTCATTCATGTAAAGGTCCATAACAAGTAGGAACATCTAGGAGAAATATTCACATATTTTTCACCATTAATTCAAGAGCTTTTCCGGTTTTTCTTCAATCTTTGATTTCTTCTTGCATGTTCTTGTTCTTCAATCGTGGTAACTTTAATTTCCAGTACTTTTATTATTATTCACCATGTTAGGCTAGGTTTTTAAAGGTTGGGATGCATGAACCCAACCTGATGTTGTAGTTGCGTGCATATAAAATTAATCGGCTGAATTTAGTGATTGATTATGACCGTATTGCGTAGTTACACAATAATTGTAGATCTTTATATCTCATTTGCCTCTGGGTACTCGTGATGATTTAGAGTGCAATTCGAGTCTCACTATCGCGATACTGATTTACTCATCCTCAGATTAAGTATGACGCGGGCTTGAACCTCGTATACGTAATGCTTGGGAGTACTAAATTCCGGGTCAAATTAATCAGTTAAATTTATGATTAGTTTTATACCGTCAATACACTAGGGTTTGGGGATTGTGTCTCTACCTAATTTTCCAATTAGTTTTAGTTAACTTATTTATTTTCCCTTTTCCCTTTCTCACTCAATCATCTTATTTTTATTTCTTTTTAGTGTCAAGTTAGGGTTAACAGTCTTACCTTTGTCGTCACGTTCACTCGTCCTAGTTCCCTGAGGATTCGATACCTAGACTCGCCACTATACTCCGCAAGAGTGTAGTTAAAGTTTAGGTTTTTTTGTATTGTGGTTAGAAGCCGACAACAACGACTAGCGTATTTACACGAACGCTTGGTTTCCGACTTAATCAAAATGGCGTCGTTGCCAGGGAATTAGGTAGACTTTAGGTTAGGTTGGTTAATCCCGAATTTGATCTTTTAAAAAAAAATCCAAAAATATGGGTGTCACGTTTTTTAATTGCCTAATTTGAAATGTCTTACTTTAACTCCTTTGGTGGGTTTAATTGTTATGATAATAGTGAGGAGGAGGAGACGCTCAAGATTTATAAACATTGGATCAATATCACTAAAGATGAGTATAAAAAATACAAGCCCAGTGCTAAGGCCATCCAAATTTATCAAAATGAATTGCTTGAAGAAAAAAGACTTGAAAAAGAATATCGGGAAAAAAATCGTTATTGGGAGCAAGAGTTAGATGCATTATTTGAACCCAATGAGGATTTTCCTTCCGATATTTTTGAAGTTGAAGAATGTTTTCAACCAAATGAGGAATCCGAGGTGCTAGAACCAAGGAAGCCTACTTTGGAAGAACTCATGCTTATTAGCAAAAAGCAATCCGACGACCTTGCTACTTTAGAGTTGAAAGTTAGAGCAACTTGCAAGGAGTTTAATGATTATTTGGATAGCTTAGAGAAAGTCGGGACTTGCGATTCCCCTAACAATTTTGAGAACGAAATCATTGAGAGTGATCCAAGTAGTTTTGAATCTCAACCTATTATAAATATTTCAAAACCTATTGAGGTTGAGGATCAACTGTCTCCTTGTGTCACCACTATTATCGAACCATTAAATCCATTACAAGAACTGGATGAATGTCTTGAGGATGTTGATCCGATTCTTATATGGGAATGTTTGTTTTTTAGATGCTTCATCTTACGGGCCATACACTTAGACGTGTCACTCCACCAGATCCAGTTGAAAATTTTGGGGGAGAAGATTTTGAGGACAAGGACTTTATGCTTAAATTGTTTTCCAAGATGGACTCTTTATGTTTGTGTGCCCCTCTCCCCATACTACTTGAAAAATCTTTGGGAGGTGATTATATTTTTCTTGGATCTCAATTGTACTTGTCCCACCTAGCATCCAAACCCCCCATCATTCCGTTAAAATTTTTAATTGGTGATGGTTCATTTTTTCCATCTCACACATGCCTTCCGTTGTTCAAACGGAATCCTTATTTTTCGGGAGGCATGCATCCTAGTGAGGGTACACCATTAATCCCTCAAAGTCATATTGTATTTTGGGTGGACCCTCAAATTTTTCGACTTCTAGTTTATAACTTATTTGAATTTGAAAATCGTAGGTTGTACAATAGTTAGCTTATTTTTTTTAATTTTTTTTAGTTTAGAGTTTTTGTTATTATTTTTGCTATGCTTGGTTCTAACATGTTTTGTAGATTCAATGGACTCGCATTCATCGGGGATCGCTCCAATTGGGTAATATCTTTCTTTTCCTCTCTTTATGTTGTGTTCTTGATTCGCATTGAGGACAATGCAACATTTAAGTTAGGGGGTGTGGGATATTCTTCCCATTTATTTTTTAGTTTCATTGATTTGATCACGTGTTCGTTCCAAGTATGTTTTTTTTAGGAAAAAACAAAATCATAAATAAAAAAAAAAAAATCATAAAATTTTGAAAAAGCCAAAAATATTTTTGTTCAAAATAAATAAAAATTGGAATTCAAAATTTTCAAAAATATCATTAAAAGTCAAATTGGAGTCTCAAATTGTAAATATCTAACATACACAAAGCCGAAATTGACTAAAGAAGGAAATTGAGCGAAAATTGACGACTTAACGAATAAATGTGGAGATTAACAAACCCGGTGAGATTCGAGCCTATCACGTTTTGCGAGATTTTAAATCAATCCGAGTTAAGTGTTAACTCAAAGTTCTTTTTAGCAGCTAATAAGTTGTTAATGATCTCAATTCTTTCATTTTGATCAGTTTTGAAAAATGTGTGCAATATTGCCTTGAAAAATGTGCCAAATTAGTCTCTAAACCTAAATTCACCTCGAAACGCATATGGTAAGCAATTGGCAATTCGGACAATGAAGTAGGCCATCGTTTGTCACCCCAAAAATATTGGCCAGAAAAAGTAGCGAAAAATTACCCTTTTTGTAACCCAAATTGAGCCGAATAATTTTTCCTTTCGCTTGACAACCCGAAAAACCCAAAATAGCAGGAATTGTGAAAAATGAAGATATTCAGAATTTAAGTCCGAAAAGTGCAAATAGAAGAATGCTCAACAAAAATAGCAAGAAAAGAAAAGAAATGAGAAAAACAGAAAAAAAAAATAGAAAAAGAATGAGCAATAGCCAAAAAAAAAAAATGCACAAATGGACATCACGAATGACTTTTCCAATTCCAACCTTCCATACCTCCTTCATTTTACCCAATGCAACCTTCAACCCGAAAAAGTCCTAACCGAGTCCAAATTGCAAAAATTGATTACCGCGTGGAGAGTTAAGACACCAAAAGATAATATGAGAGGTTAGGTGCGCGAAATAGAGGCAATGTTCCCGTTTTGAAAATCGTAATCCGTTGAAGAGATCCTTTCACCATAAAATTTCCGTCTTTCTAATTGTATGCGTGAATTTGCTTCCATTATATTTACTCTTTATAAATCACGTATACCGAGAGAATAGCCACATTCCGAGAGATTCGTTTGTGAGAGCGTCCCGTGAGAAATTGAAATCAAAACGAACTTTCGAATAAGTAACGTAATGATCAATCAGTGGAAATTGACGGTTATATTTCTGGCTACGCACACACACACTACGGTTTGAGACTTGTAAATATGACTTGATGATGACTATTTTATGGAAAAATTGAATTGCACAATTTTTGCATATTTTGAATTTTCTTTGAGTCGAATTTGTGGGTATATTCACTGCAAACCCTCACGAGACACAACTCGTCCTACTAGGGTAACCTAGAGGTTTAAAGGCTTGTTGCATGCGCTAAATGCAATCGCTTGCCCGCGAAAAAGGTATTCTATCCCAATAAAATTTTTGAAGGGTCCTTAACTCATACTCTCATTCTTTTACATTGCTCGGGACGCGCAAAGTTCTAAGTTAGGGGGGTTTGATTAGGCATAAATTCTTTATATTTATCCCCTTAATTTCGGTATTTTTATGATCCCGTGCGGTGTAAATAGCTTGGATTTATCTCATATCTATGCTACTAACCCTATTTAGCAAGTATTTCGTATTTTGTGTATCTCCTATGTGTTTTACAGATATTTCATGCAAGTTAGTGCCAAAGAGAACTCAAAATAGTGAAAGAAACTAAGAATCGGGGAGTTGAGGGGAATTTTTATAATTTTGTAGCCTTATTCCGGAAGTGGGGCCAACTAGAAAGTTGAAGAGCTTTCAATTACAAGAACACTGGAAAAAACGGCACCTCAATCCGAGTTACGGTGAAGAAGTTATGCCCATTTGAAGTTGAGAAGAAATTCAAGAAAAAAGCTGTCAGACCCAAACCGAACCGAAGCTGAGAAAAAAAACCGGTCCGACCATTTGCCACGTACCAGATCCGTTACCAAATTAGTCACGCTCCAGATCCGTTACTAAATTAGTCACGCTTTCTAAGTGTGACAAATTAGCAGATACGGGATTTTTATTTTGTGCTTATCTTTTAGCCAAAAGAGTTTTATGTTTTGGGGACTCTTCTAAACGACTCTTAGCCTATATATTTAGTCATTAGGACTCTTTTTATTCAGATTTCATTCATGTAAAAGCTCCATAACAAGTAGGAACATCTAGGAGAAATATTCACATATTTTGCACCATTAATTCAAGAGCTTTTCCGGTTTTTCTTCAATCTTTGATTTCTTCTTGCATGTTCTTGTTCTTCAATCGTGGTAACTTTAATTTCCAGTACTTTTATTATTATTCACCATGTTAGGCTAGGTTTTTAAAGGTTGGGATGCATGAACCCAACCTGATGTTGTAGTTGCGTGCATATAAAATTAATCCGCTGAATTTAGTGATTGATTATGACCGTATTGCGTAGTTACACAATAATTGTAAATCTTTATATCTCATTTGCCTCTGGGTACTCGTGATGATTTAGAGTGCAATTCGAGTGTCACTATCGCGATACTGATTTACTCATCCTCAGATTAAGTATGACGCGGGCTTGAACCTCGTATACATAATGCTTGGGAGTACTAAATTCCGGGTCAAATTAATCAGTTAAATTTATGATTAGTTTTATATTGTCAATACACTAGGGTTGGGGGATTGTGTCTCTACCTTAATTTTCCAATTAGTTTTAGTTAACTTATTTATTTTCCCTTTTCCCTTTCTCACTCAATCATCTTATTTTTATTTCTTTTTAGTGTCAAGTTAGGGTTAACAGTCTTACCTTTGTCGTCACGTTCACTCGTCCTAGTTCCCTGAGGATTCGATACCCTGACTCGCCACTATACTCTGCAAGAGTGTAGTTAAAGTTTAGGTTTTTTTGTATTGTGGTTGGAAGCCGACAACAACGACTAGCGTATTTACACGAACGCTCGGTTTCCGACTCAATCAGTACCCCCTCAAACAATATCATTCCACACATGTTGACTATTAGGCTAGTCTTTTCTGGGCTTTGCAGTTCGTTTGAACTATCGAATTCATCCCCCATCTGGTGGCAACAACATCATCTTTCCATGAAAAGTCAATGAACTCCATAATCTCTACGACTTATTCGTATAGATACTCCCATTCGATGGGGAGATATATAAGTGAAGGAACCAGGCGCCCTTGTAGTTTCAAAGCATCAAGTAGCTCGGCATACTGTAAATTTCACTAGTTTTTCGGAATAAGTCTGTCATGATCTGGACCACATCATCTAAACTGACATCATTCGTAGGTACTACCCAATTATCTTACTCTCGAACCCATTTTCAAGCTTCCAAGAATAGTGTACTCAATTTCTGGCAGTTAATAGTCATCTTGGAGGGCAATTTCAGTCCGAACTCTAAGAGATGGTTCAATAATGTCGATAATTCCATATCTTTTCCTCCACAATGGGTGCGAATAGCAATGCATGCTCTAGTAAGAAGTGAAAGGTCCTGATCGACAAAGAAAGTAGGATGTAGGAGAAAGTATGGGCAAACTTGTAGGGGTTTAGGTTAATATATGGGTATAATGGATGATTTACTGGGTACGATTTGGGTAGATGGATCAAGTTTTGGGTATTCTTCTAGGAAAATGGTATTTGTATGATTTGGGAGTGGATTGTGGTTAGTGTTTAGTCTAGGGTTGGTTGGTGGGGTGATAATTCCTCGATCAATCGGACCTTGGATTACATTTCGAAGGTGGAAACACTAATCAATGGTATGGGCGATACTTTGGTGAAAATCACAATGGGCATTTGGTTTGAAATGTTTTGGAAGTGGGTTTGGTAATGGATGAGAGTCAAATGGCTTGATAATATTTAAGCTTAAAAGGGCTTGGTAAACTTTGGAGAGGGGAGCATGAAGTTAAGTGTATTCCTTTCTGACTGGGTTAGGGCATATTTTTGGTGCCCATGAAGTGGAAGGCTGAGAGATTTTATTGATGGTTGAAACTGCGATTTTGGCAGGCTTCTCATACTTTCTGGTAGTGAATTTTCCTGATAGTTTCTTTGGCTCAACTTCTATCTTGGCAAGACTTTCTTCGATATCTACTCCTGCTTCTCGGACGGCTGGGAAATGAGAGTAGTAATGTCCTCCCATTGTTGCTCGAACATGACATAAGAAATTATTCTTCACAATACTGACTTGCTCCTCTTCGAAAGGTCGATTGGTAATGGTGGCCTCTTTCTCTCTCCATCTTGCTATGAAATTGAAGACAGATTCCATGGGATTCTGTTTGAGTAGTTTCAAATCATGGTGGGTAGCCTCAAACTCTTTATTATACTTGTATTGTGACATGAATTTGCGAGCAACATCCTCCCAACTGTGAATTCTGGACTCCTCGAGAGATAAGAACCAGCGAAGAGTGTTGTACTTCAAAGTCTGTTTGAACATTTTGGCCATTATTTCCTTAGAGGCACCTAGGAGAGTTATGGCTAAGTGATAACTTTGGAGATAAATCACTAGGGGTCCACTACCCATGAACTTCTCTATGTTGATCATCTTGAACTTTTTTGGTAGCCTTGCTTTAGGATAGGGAGACATATGGGTGTAATCCATGTAGATTCCAGAGATTCGGGCTTGGTTAAACTTCTTGGTCAACATCGTAAGGTATTATTTGACCTTGTTCAATTATTCCTCCTTTATTAAAAGTTACGGGTAGGTTAGCCCCTACCTGGGCAAGATTCGATAAAAGAAGTTAGGATGGTGGCGGCCTATTAGCAGAGGAGCATGTGGTGCGTACTGATATTCTTCGGGAACCCATATAAGTTCAGGTAGGGGCGGACCCATAGCACGAGGGAAGAGGACCTCGGGATCTTCGAGAATAAGGACCCAATTTCGTTGCATCTCATGAACCTAGATTTGAAGATTGTCAATATTGGTAGTGAGTTGGGCTAGGACTGTCATCAAATTTGACTGCATATTCGGTACATGGTCTGTGTTCTTCATGGAAAGTGGATGGAGGTGACTTCCAGACTCAAAGGAACGAGCGAGGGAATTGATGAAGCCTCGGGGCTGTTCAACGGAAGACCAAAGCCAATAGGGAGCCAAGCCAAGGGTCGGTTATGCAATCGATCTAAGAAGGAGAAAAAATGAATTTATTTTTGAAAAAGAAAAGGGGAAAAAATTATTTGAAAAGGGAGGAAAATATTTTTGACATTTTTTGGAAAATATGAGGACAAATATTTTTGGATAAAAGTGTGGAAAAATATTTTTGGTAAAACGAAGGAAAAACACTTTTGGTATTTTGATAAAAGAGGGAAGAATGTTTTTGACACTTTTGGTAAAGAGGGAAAATACGAGAAAAAAGGGTCTCAACATGATTATTTATTATTATGTTCTCACTTGTATTAGGTTTAGCTAAATGCAAAAAGAAGTGTCGGATGGGACCTTATCCTGGGAAAATTGGGTTTGAAAAATATGGAAAAATATTGTTGGACTTGTTTCGAGGCTCATAGACAAAATCCCATTTTGAAAAAGATGAAATCGCATGAAAATTTGGGTGGCATGCCGGCCCGTCATTTCGGTATAGTTTCGAGTAGAAACCGAAAAACTAAATATGAGTTCCCTAGGTTTGACGCCTACATGAGGGTATGTAGTTTTCGGGTTAATTCGAAGGGTTACCCCCTTTGGCATGGCTTCCAAGATATACGTCTTGTTTTTGAGGGCAATCGGTACGTGTGGACAAGCCATTTGATATACCTGAGTGTACGTAAATTGCCTCACTATATACCTCGTGGAGACAGTATGTGTGAGAGAGAATTCGATATACTCAACGTACGTGAATGAGTTCCCTGTGATATACCTCCCATCATGACTTTGGTCAAGCGATACGATGTGGGGGAACCATTCGATATACATCGAAGGTACTTGGTCAATGAAAGGTGAGAGTCATATCTCTTAGGCTAACTGCGGCCAGCTAGGCCAGCGTCCATCACTAAGTGACCCTCCAGTTATGGGATAAAATTTGGCCAATAGCCATGCTCTTTGGGGATGTAGTGTGCAAAATTCATGATTCTTGATTAGTATATTACGGAGAGTGTATTTTACCATGATGAGCACTATACTAAATAGGGTAAAATGTATAAGTATAAAAAAGTAAATCTAACATGGAGCATGAAGATTATACTAAGCATAAATATGTGAGAGTGATGGATGTCTGAATATCTACAAGTGAGTGTGTGGTAGTGAAACTAAGCATGAATAAACTACAAGTGGTGCATGGCAAGTGTGAGTGAGCATGGATATATATAAGTGTGATAAGTGGAGGTGTGTGTAAGTGACACATAAGCATGGATATTCTAAGTGGTGTGTGAAACTTATGAATATAAGTGATCCTATGTGTAAGTAGTGTGAAGTGTACAAGGAGAATATGTACAAGTTTGTAAGTGAGGAGTGATATAAGCATGAGGTAGATATATGGAATAAATAATAGAGGAGAAAAAGGGAACATATAGGTAGGTGAATATGCACACATGCAGAAAATAAAAACACCCATGCAAAAGAGTCTAGCCTTCTTATGAATGAAAGTACCCAGTGGAGTCACCACTGTGTCCATCCCCTGATTTCCATCTCCTCTCCCCGAGGGGTTGCGGAAAAGGGTATGAAAAAAGGTCTCACACCCTATTTGCTCTAGGAACACTTCGGCTGTCGTCGGTGTGGGGTGAATGTAAAGAGATGGAGTCACCAGCCTATTTTGCACAAAACAGGCAAAAGAACATGTCTCCGCCTTGAGAGAGTGGCATAAAAGACAAACTGATGCTTACGAAACCAATAGTTTAAAGGTTCGGGGCTAAGTTACGGAATGGAAAGGTGTTAGGCTCCTATCCTGCCCTTTCGGTCTCCCGTGGGCTTGTTTTACTATTTTTCTTTATTTCTTCGTAAAGTGTGTGTGCGTGTATATATAAATAGAGATCGGAATCGCCCAACTCATATAATGGAAAATATGGAGTGAGGTCATCTATAGGAATTTTCCCAAAGTAATATTTAGAAAAAATACGATTTATGCGTTTATCAAAATATTGATCGCTATAATGAAACGATAATATATGTTGGATAAAATGCTAATAAGGATCACAAACATAATATGTATAAAAATAATGTATGGATGAAAAGTATGAAAATGCAAAGATGGGAAAATTGGAAAACTAAAATTTTAGAAAATTGGACTCGAGTCTTGGGTTTTATCCATAACTGTTAGCCGATTCACATGAACCAAAGCAAAATCTAGATTAAGAATTTACGTAACTAATGAAAAAATAAAGAAATTAAAGAGAGAGAGAGAAGGATTTTGGACCTTCTTTGAAGAATTGAAGCTTGATCTTGATCCTTGATGAACTCCCTTGAGTGTTGATATGAATTTTGGGTGAGAGAGAATGAGATTTTGCCATATTTGGGTATAAAAAGGATGAGAATGAAAGATTGAAAGGAATTTCACACAAGGAAACTTTGTTGATTGCAAGAGAATGTTGCTGAGATCACTAATATTGATGGATCTAAGGTGTGTATTAGGAGTGAGTTCATTCCCTCTATTTACAGGGTAATGTAGGTACTAATTGGCATAAACCTATCCCTTTTAATTGAGAGGTAACCCTAGACACACTACCGATAGGAAGGGAAATTGACCTGCCAATCGGTAGTGTCGTGCAGACTTTTTCCAAAAAAATGGTCGTAGAACGCAATCCATTGATCCAAATTGCGCACCGAGCATACCGTTAAAAATATATTTCAAATAAATTTAAGAGTCCTATGTAATACCCCGTATTTTTACGGCTTTTAAAATTGGGGATTTATTAAATTTAATTTGAGATATTAATTTAGTATTAATCCACAAATTTATTTTTAATATTTACTAGAGTGACGTGAGTTAGTAATTATTGGGAATTTTTTTAATATTACGTGATGAGTAAAGTAATACATTAGATTGATTTTATTAAAATTATCACGAGTGAATAAAATGGCAATTATGAAAATTTAAGTCGGGATGCGCTTGGGTCGTGTCAGGACTAAATTATTATTATAAAAGTGAATATATTATATGTCGCTCGTATGGTCATTTCGTGTACACCAAAGTGTCCGAAAGGGTCGAGATAGTCAGAAAAGTGTACCCTGGGGGTTTAGTTTGGGTCTCAGAGTGTTTTTAAGCCTAATTGACATCCCAGGAGGGTATTATAAACATTTTGTATTTTTGGGTACTTAAACCCACGAATTTTCTTAGTATATATTAGCCATTGGGAGTTGTCTCTTCGGGTTAACAAAAACAAAACCTAAGCCTATCCATTAGACAAGAAGGTGAAGAGATTAGAGAAGAAGCTGAATAGATTATAGAAGAAGGTGAAGAGATTAGAGAAGAAGGTGAAGAGTTTTCAAGCAATCCAAGGCCTAGAACTCACCCGATTGCACCGCCACCACCACCAAAATGTAGACCGCACGCTGAGGAACGCAACCATATCTTTTTTATCAACAAATCAGACCCTTGAATTCTAGGCAACTATCTATCTTGCCGATTTCTAGTTGGTATTTCTTCCATGTTAGTCTAGGAATGAAAATCATATGTTTTAATTGAAGAATTATATGTTTTGGAAGAGAATTTATATGTGTTGTAGGGAGAATCCATGTACTATAAAATCTTGATCATATGTATAGGATTAACTACGAGTTTAGTATGATATTTGGGAAGAAAATCTGGATTTAAATAGAGGTTTGTGATTATTCATGCAAAATTTGGTTTTATAAATAAATCTTATATGAAACCCCTTTTTGATTGATTCAGTGAAGATTTATTGATATCGTTATGTTAGAACTCATTTATATACATTGCTTATACATTTGGATAATTTTTATGGGAGTTTGGGATGAAATTATAGAGGTTTGGAGGGGTTAGAATGGTTGAACCCGTAGGTTGAAAATTGCAGAAAATTGGGCAAGAACTGCTTGATTAATCGATCGACCAAGATCATCGATCGATCGACGATCGATCAATGGACCCCATTCCTCGATCGACAATCCCTCCTGGAAAAATGCATATTTTTCTCCTTGTGTTTAAATCCGGTTAAAATACGTGGGGACCCTTGAATATCTTTTAAATAGTATAAGGGGTTATGAAGAGGACCAAGTGGGTCTAAGTAGACTTCATTGAGTGAAATTAATATGAGATGAAATTGTGGGTTAAAGGGGAGTTATTCATACATTGGAAATTGTGCATACATTTACTAAAAGATGGAGACTCTTGGAAGATTTCGACTAGAAGGTAAGTGAAGGTATACCTACTGAAATTATACTTAGTGAGTTTGAATACTTCGAGAGATGAGAAGTATGTATGAAATAAATTATAAATGGGAATAAAAGAGACAAATCCGTTATGTGAGATAATTGAGTAATTTGTTCTAAGAACGAATAATTATAATTATAGGTCGTGGGCGCACCTAATTAAGAAAATGTGAATATTTATATATATGACTATGTGACTGTGCATATATTATGTATCTGTGTACAAATCATACCCGGACTACTTGCTATCACGGAGGTTTCCGCGCCAGGACAGTCTTGTCTCGATTGAACCTTTATGGGGGATATTGACTCGTACCCTAGAAGATAGTATCCTCGATACAGGCTATCTGAGAATGATAGTCAGATGTTCTAAGAGACGCGAGGGTACATGCTGACCTCTTAGGACCTAGAACTATGCTTCGCCTCCATTTGTT
The DNA here is from genome assembly GCA_949130495.1 of Sambucus nigra. Lineage (NCBI taxonomy): Eukaryota > Viridiplantae > Streptophyta > Magnoliopsida > Dipsacales > Adoxaceae > Sambucus > Sambucus nigra. The sequence goes on along the minus strand of OX422214.1, from coordinate 210,491,087 downwards.
TGTGTATTGTGTTAATACAGTTCGAGCGTGATTTCGAACTAGTATTTCCCTTAGTTTTGAGTGATACGAGAACTTGATAGCAGAGTATGCCAACACCATATATTTATGTGGGGTGTCGATAGTATATATATATATATATATATATATATATATATATATATTATATGAGTCATTGATATATATATACTTATATATGGAAACTTTCTACTGTGTGTATAAGTAGTTAAGTAATGAATAAATGCTTCAACTTTATAATAAGTGTTCGTGAATTTGGTAACGGTACTAAGTGATTCTAAGTAATGTAAGAATATGGAAGAGAATGATTTTCTAAAACTATATATTATGGCCTTAGTAATTTTTGAGGTACAACTTTATGGAATATAAGCTAGATAGACTTATGAGATCAATAGAACAGTAGGAGTCCACACTAGATGAGAGGTGAGGATTCTCAAGAGAGTGCCGCAAATTAACATGGTCATGATATTAGCCAGTAAGCATTTTAAATACTTGCTAAACTATTTTTAAAACTGTTTTACACTCAGGCTCTGACTCATTTTTTGTCATTTCTTTTTCTCTTGTATATATATATATATATGTACGTATTACAGGTGCCCAACCACAAAGGGCGTCATGCTTAGGTTCTTTGGAGTGGACATGATGCAGTTTATGTGGGATTTGCAGGCCTTTGATTTAGACAAACTCGTCATTGATTCTTTTCTTACCTTAGTTCTTTATAGTTAGGGCATGTGTCGCCCAATTTCCTATTCCGTTTGGATTTGTCAGAGATTTATGTTTATTTTTCTTTTCAGTATTCAGTACTCCCTGGGAGTCAACTATTGTCAAGATGATTTCATTTATAGTTCTTAAACCTGGTTTTGTTTATTTAGATGGTTTAATTCTTGTGTGTGTTAATTTCCATCTGTAGTATGTATGTAATTCTTTAACCATTGAGTATTAAAAAGGTTTTCATATTGGTATTTAATAAAGAAAAAAATGAGACATTAAATTATTTTGACACTTAGCTTAATTATTTAGGGTGTTCAAATTGGAAAATATTATTTTATGACAGTGATGCTGAGAATGAACCAACCGTTCACCTTGATGTTAATTTAATAGAGGACTGATCACCCGGTATTTAATTAGGCGGGGTGTTACATCCTATGGGCTGCTCCTGGGTCCAGGAGTTGACTTTGAGTCAAACGTGGCTCGAAAGAGCTCACCGATCCTTTGGATGGGATGTCATCGGATGGAAATAGATCGTTAGTCTAAAAAGGTAAGTTAGAATTGCGCATGGGGTGGACTATTGGAAAGGTTATGTGAGGTAATTAGACATTCCAAAGATATTCCCTCAATTCAAAAAGTTGGCTTTGGTCAACCGGGGCCCGAAAGTGCCGGTTACCTTTCGAAGTAAAATGGGTCATTCATCTGTACCGTAAGGCTGATTCAGGGATGAGGCAGAATGTTGGAAATTTTATCCAGTTCCCTTCAAAGATTCATTCAGTCTCGTTCAATCTAAAGAGTTGACCTTGGTCAAATGGAGTCCGGGAGTGCCCGGGTGGCCTCCAGATCAATTTTTAGGGGAAAATAGATTGTTCGTTCAAATGATTATGCTATTTTGTGCATGGGGTGGACCATTGGAAAGGTATTTTTAGTGTCGTTCGATGATTGAAAGATATTTATCTGTGACGATGAAGTTAACTAGAGTCAAAGAGGAGCCCGAGAGCGCTCGATGGCTTTTAGATCGATTTTTAGTGGTAAAATGGTCCATTCGTCTGAACCATTATGCCGATTCACACACGGGGCAGACTGTTGGAAAGGGGATTTAGAGACCTTTAAATATTCAAAGAACTTTTTCTCTGACAATGAAGTTGATCGAAGTAAAATGGGGCTCGGGAGGGCTCGATGGCATCTAGATCGGTAAACGGAGTATGACCTAGGGTTTGTAGTGAAATGGGTAGGTTCTATGAAACTATGGAGATACTTAGGGGGTCCAAGAATGTGGTGTTTACACAATCAAACCAAACTAGGAGCGGACGCCTTCTGAAAAGATACTTCCATTGCATTATCTTAAGACCCATGCCTTGCTGAGCGCCGCTGTCTCTCTTAAGGTCCTCTGTAATCCTCATAATTTTAATGCATTAATTAAAATATTAAAGTTTACAATTTATTATTATTTGTGCATGCACTCACATATGATGCCACTATTTATACGTTCATATGTTTATGTGTTATGTATATTATTCGAAATTGGAATCTAAAATAAATTAATAATTATTTAATAAATAATTGAATAATTGATTTTTGGACTCGTACTGTGTAGAGGATTAGTAGGTTTAGTATGGTAATTAAGTTTGACTTTTGTGATATGTATAAGGTCTAGGTATGACTTATAGTGTTAGGTTTTAAGCCTATAGGTTAGTAGATTACTTGGGCTAGGTTTTGAGCCGTTTTAAGTTGTAATTGTGCTCATTTTGTTAGGTCTTAGAACATGCCTAAGCCTAAATTATTAAATCTAGGTTATTAGACTGGTTAGACTTATCCTAAACACGTATTATACCTTTAGATAGAAAACCTAGTGACTGGAGAGAAGGAGTCAACTTGGCGAAGAAGAATTAGGGCATTGAGCATGAAATTCATTTTTGATTTGAGATAAGTTTACTCAGTATATTAATATAGTTGTTTTGTGTTATTGCATACTTTTTTGGATTCCAAACTTAAGTTAATTAATCTATCATTTTTGATAAATTAATCATCTAATTATGTTCTTATTTATGTTAAAAAATTAAGAATAAATTAGTAAAATTCTTCATGAAAATTGGATTTTTTTTAATCATAATGGATAAGATGTTGTTCTATACTGTAATTCAAGAAAAAACACTTAATAATTAATTGAATTGATAACAAATTTGAATCTAGTTGATCAAATATAGAAAACTTGGGTTCCTGGGTGAAAGTGAATTTTATCTCTTTAACATATGTTAGAATCATGTAGAAAACTTAGTTACAAATTGGAATTGATGTTGGGGCAATTAGGTATTTTAGGGTTAGTATTTTTTAGAATCTTGAAAGTGGGGTTTTGGGGCTGTTAATGGACGATCTTGGGAGTTGGAGAACAAGATTTATGAATTGTTCAAACAGTTTTAAATCTTGTTCGAACGACCATAGTAATCTCATTAAAATGATATATGATTGACTTTATGTGGGTACCCGAAAATCAGAACTATGGGCCTGGACGAGTAGCCCAGTCCTGGCAGCCCAAAGTCCAGGCCCCTCATCTTTTATATTGATCCGGTCTCCCCCCACGATCCCATGAAGGGAAGTTATAGGGGAGATGGAAAACATGGAGGAACCCATCACCTCCACTCATCTACATGTACATGTATATATTAAACCCTAGGTCCGGGGTAAAAGGACAAGTTGTATTCTCTGTAATCACTCTCCGGAGTATATAGAAATAATATCAACTACACCACCGTGGATGTAGGCACATCTTTGTTGAACCACGTACATCCTTTGTTGTGTGATTGGCATTTTGTATTCCTTGTTCTTTTCTTGATAATTGTTTCTCTCATATTTATTTGTGTTGCATAATAATTTCTTCTATAATTGGCGCCGTCTATGGGAAACGTTCATCTTTCCCTGAGAAGAGCCCACCTCAAGAAAGGAGTTTAAGATGTCTGGACACAGCAAAAATGCTCCCCAAGTAGGAGATATTCAAGAGACACCTGCTCCTTGCAGGATTAGGTCTGAAGTCCGACGTTCAGATCAGAGAGCTCGCCTGGAAAGACCAGCCTCAGAAGAAAGTCGGTGACCAGCGCGGTCCACGCAGATATCCAGGTTGATTGATGCGTACAAGGCAAGGCTCCACGAGCAGAGGGAGTCTTCTCGCAGATACGAGGCTGAGAATACTCGCTTGAAAAGAAGACTGAAAAGACTAGAGAGGGAGCTTCATCCTGATAACAGGAGACGCCCATATCGCACTCCAGCCCTCAGGCGAGCAAGTCTCGCAGCTGAGAAAGGAGCCCTAGGCGAGAATCTCAAAGGGACGGAGGAGGCGAGTCAGACGACGACCTCCGCGAACAGCTGCGAAGAGCTCGCCGCTACCAGAGCCCTGCTCGCAGCGACGAAAACATACAAAACATGGTCCGCAGGGAAATGGAACAGCATCCCGCTCACCACGGAACAAGATCAACTAGAGAGCTCACGAAGCGAGCTCTCAAAACCCAGATGAAGTCAACTTTCACAAGAGAAATCGAGGAAGAGGAAGCTCCCAAGAAATTTTCCATTCCAAGGTTCAAGATTTACGACGAAAAGACTGATCCCATCGATCACGTCAGGCAATACCGACAGGCCATGACCCTCTGGAGTCACCGAGATGCCCTGATGTGATGTATTTTCCCCTCGAGCCTTCATGATGTAGCACAGCAGTGGTTCGAAAGGCTCCCCCACCGGTCGATCAAGAATTTCAAAATCCCTAGCTGAACTTTTTACAGCCTGATTCATCACCAGTAGCTCCCATCCCAAAAGGATGGATGCTCTACTAACAATGAAGAAAATGCCTCAGGAGACCCTCCGAGAATACGCGAAGAGGTACTGGGAGTTATTCAATGAGATCGAGGACTGTGCGGAGGAAGTGGCATTGGCCTCCTTCAAAATTGGGCTCCCTAGTTCTTCACTCCTCTACCAATCCCTGACGAAGAAGGAATCTATGACTATTAACGACCTAATGGCCTGAATCGAGAAATACGCAAAGGTGGAAGATGTCACCCGCCCTAATACAGGAGAAAACGGTCGAGCTAAGCTCACTGCCAAGGTAGGTGAGAAAACTGAGAACCAGAGGAAAGGAGGAAAGTACGGAGGCAAAAACGGCTCCAAGAATGGAGGAAATCAGGATGCATCGAAATCATTCCAGGCGATCAACACCGTCTTCAAAGAACCAATTTACAAGGTTCTCGTGAAGATCAAGGATGAGCCATTCATCAAGTGTCCCAGGAAGATGGGAGGAGATCCCTCGAAGAGGAACAATGCGTTAAGATGCGATTTTCACAAAGAGGGAGGACACAAGACCGAGCACTGCAAAGCTCTTAAGTCTCACCTCGAAGAGTTTGTCCAGTTCGGGCATTTGAACGACTTTGTGGAAAAAAGGGCAGAGAAAGTGACTGCCAACAGAGAGGTGAGACCCGACAACGTGCTGGAGGATGATGCTGGACATGAGTTCGCAGTAATTCACGGAGTATCTGACGTCAAGCAGATACAAGGGAACTCAGCTCGAATGGAGATGAAAAAACTTACAGCGGTAATGCAGGCTTTTCAAATCGATCCAGCAAAGTCACAATCAAGAAAGCGTCGACGAGCAGAGGACATCAACTATAACAAGCATATTGTTTTCACGGATGAAGATTTGATGGGAGTAAGGACCCCACATCATGATGCCCTGGTCATTACACTCAGGATAGCCAACTTTAACATCGACAAGTTGCTCGTCGATCAAGGAAGCTCATCCGAAGTAATGTACCTCGACCTATTCAGGAAATTGAAGTTGAGCGTCGCCGACCTAAAGGAAGCTACTATTCCTTTGGTCGGCTTCACTGGAAAAATGACCATGCCCCTAGGCAAGATAGTGCTGCCAGTTCGTGCTGGGAATGTCTCCAAGATGATTGAGTTTTTGGTAGTTGATATCGAATCACCATACCAGGCCATCCTCGGCAGAGGATGGCTTCATGCAATGAAGGCGGTCTCCTCGACCTACCATCAGAAACTCAAGTATGTAACCGAGCGAGGAGTAATGGAGATCCACGACGACCAAGCAATGGCGGGGAAGTGCTGCATAGCAGCCATCCGACCAAAGCCAGAGAAGAAGGCTGGTCAACCCAGCGAGAAAGTTGAAGAGGGTGTGATACCTTCAAAATAGCAATTAAAGTATGGAAGACCTGGAGTAGAGGAGACCAGGCTCCTCCCCTACGAGTGTGTAATCGAGGACCTGGTAGAAATTATAGCCGAAGTTGGTGACAGTAGCAGAGTCTTCTTGATTGGAGCATCTCTCACCGACTAAGAACAGAAGGAGTTGACGACCTTGCTGAGGCACAACGTAGATGTTTTCACATGGGAACCATACGAGCTGCCCGGCATTGATCCTGATATGGTCTATCATCAGCTGCACGTCGACCCCATATTCAAGCTAGTCGCACAGAAGGCACGAAGAATTGCACCCGAAAAGGCTAAAGCGGTCGAAAAAGAAGTCGAAAAACTGCTGGATGCAGGATCCATACGGGAAGTGCAATTCCCCAAGTGGTTGTCCAACCCAGTAGTAGTTTCGAAGAATAATGGGAAGTGGAGATTTTGCATCGACTTCACTGACCTCAACAAAGCATGCCCTAAGGATAGTTTCCCCCTCCCAAAGATAGACCAACTGGTAGATGCCACTGCAGCTCACGAGCGAATGAGTTTCTTGGACGCATACTCAGGATATCACCAGATCCCCTTGTATGCCCCAAACCAGGACAAAATGACGTTCATCACGAAAGTTGGGCTATATTGCTACAAGGTCATGCCATTTGGGCTCAAAAATGCGGGGGAAACCTATCAGCGGCTGGTCACAAAAATGTCCAAGAATCAAATGGGAGACACAATGGAGGTCTACATCGATGACATGCTCGTTAAGAGAAAGAAGAAGGAAAATCACCTCTCAGACCTGTCAAAGACCTTCAAAATCCTCAGGAAGTACCGAATGAAGCTTAATGCAAGCAAGTGTTCCTTCGGTGTCCAGTCAGGAAAATTTCTAGGATACTTGGTCAGTAAGAGAGGCATAGAAGCTAATCCAGACCAGATCAATGCAATCAACATGGTACAACCCCCTCGAACAGTCTGGGACGTGCAAAAGCTCACTGGAATGCTCGCTGCCTTAAATCGCTTCATTTCCAAATCCTCCGAGAAGTGCAAGCCTTTTTTCTAGCTTCTAAAAGGGAGTAAACCGATAGAATGGAGCCCAGACTGCTCGCGAGCTCTAGACGAGCTGAAGTCCTACTTAAGCTCTCCACCGCTGCTTGTCATACCACAGGAAATGGATTCTTTGTACCTATACCTCTCGGTATCCAATCACACTGTCAGCTCGACATTAATATGCGAGGTTGCAGGAATCCAACACCCCGTTTACTACGCGAGCAAGACCTTATTAGATGCCGAGAAAAGGTACCTGCCATTAGAGAAGATCACCTTGGCACTAGTAATAGCCTCGAGGAAGCTGAAGCATTATTTTGAAGCCCATACTGTCATCGTCCTTACATCTCATCCCCTTAAGGCTTTCCTAAGGAAAGCGGATTTGTCGGGAAGATTTTCTAAGTGGTCAGTCAAACTCGGCCGGTTTGACATCCAATTTCAACCAAGGACAGCTATCAAGGGTCAGATCCTTGCTGATTTCATAGCCGAATTCACAGGCGAAGAACTCCCCGACCAACCTCAACCAACAAAGCAAAAGGAGAACCAAGCAACAGTGGAAACCTGGAAACTATTCATTGATGGAGCCTCCAACTCAAAGGGGGCAGGCGTAGGCATTATTCTCATCACCCTAGAAAACACCATCCTTGAGCAAGGAATCAGGCTTGGATTTGTAGCCTCCAACAACGAAGAAGAGTACGAAGCCCTAATAGCCGGTCTCCAAAAGGCGCAAACTCTGGGAGCAAAACATTTACAGGTATTCGACGATTCTCAACTAGTCTCCAATCAGATAAGTGGATATTACAACGCGAAGGATGAAAGAATGGCAGCCTACCTCGCCCTGGTGAGAAAACTAATGATGAGCTTTGAGGAGATTAACATCCAGCAGTTTCCCAGAGGACAAAACAGTCATGCCGATGCCTTAACATCCCTAAGCTCGGCAGTTGATTCTAGCCTTAAAAGGGTCATTCCCATCGATTTCCTCATTTGTCCGAGCATTAACCACAACAGCAAGCTGCCAAACGTGGAACAAATACTCCAGGTGGGATCATCCCCCAGCTGGATGAACCCCTTAAAAGATTATTTAAAGGAGGGTACGCTCGTAGAGGACAAGAAAACTTCCCACCAGATAAGAGTCAAAGCTGCTCGCTTTCACTTATCCACCGGAGGCGACTTGTATAAGAAGTCCTTCTCCGGTCCCTACCTTAGATGCGTCCACCCAGGCGATGTCGAGCAAGTGCTGCACGAGCTTCACGAAGGAATCTGTGGAAGTCATTTCGGAGGAAGGTCTCTAGACTTTCGAGCAATGAAGGAAGGCTATTGGTGGCCATATATGCAAAAGGACTCCGCAGTATATGTCCGCAAATGCCTGAAATGCCAACTTCACGCTCCTATGGTCCACCAACCCGCCAGTGACCTAAAATCCCTGACCAGCCCATGGCCCTTCGCCCAATGGGGAATGGACATCGTGGGACGACTCCCCACCGCTGCCGGCAATTATAAATACCTGTTGGTTTCAACTGACTACTTCACCAAATGGATCGAGGCAGAACCATTGGCAAACATCCGAGACGCTGATATGATAAGGTTTATATGGAGGAATATAATCACTCGATTCGGAATCCCCAGAACCATCATCACTAATAATGGGACACAAATCGAAAGTGGCCCCTTTCAGGACTTCTGTAATGAACACGGGATCAGGCACAACTTTAGTTCGGTGGCCTACCCTCAGAGCAATGGGCAAGCAGAAGCTTCCAACAAAACTGTGATCGATGGATTGAAGAAGCGATTAGAGCGAGCCAAAGGCGCATGGGCAACCGAGCTACCCCATATCCTATGGGCATACCGAATAACTCCTCGGCAAGCAACAGGAGAAACCCCATTTTTGCTAACATATGGCATGAAAGCAGTCATCCCAGTAGAAGCGGGTTTGCCAACAATGAGATCCGACCTTATCGACCAAGGACAGAATGATGAGGCATTGCTCGCTGAACTCGACCTCGTCGACGAGCGTAGAGAACTTGTCCTAGTAAAGCTCGCGAGCTATCAGCAACAGCTCGCAAAGCACTACCACAAAAGGGTTAACCCGAGAAGATTCCAAGTTGGGGACTATGTTCTAAGGAAAGTCCTGGGCAACACAGTAAAGTCATCAGATGGCAAGCTAGGCCCAAACTGGGAAGGACCCTTTAAAGTAACTAAAGATGACCTGCAAGGTGCTTATCATTTGGAAACGATGGAGGGCAGAGAGATACCACGAGCATGGAACGCAGCTAATCTGAAGAAATTCTATTTTTAGATTCTCGAGGAATTCTATTATTGAATCTTTTTCTTGTATTTGTTATGTGAAAGGACAATTCATTTCCCTTATTACTAATGAAATCAGTAACAGTTGCATTTTATCACACATCTTTTCCAAATCACAGGCATGATGGTCGATATAGCAGGGGAATACCCCTCCTTAGGTCATCGTCATGAAACACGAGAGACCTCTTAGCATTGCCCCTGGCAATATATAAAGCCTTACAGAGGATTCTTAGGCAACGCGGTCATATTTTATACTGGCCATCAAACCTACTTTGGTTTAGCAAAATCCTGATCGGATGAAGACATCCAATACCAGGTGTGTCCTCGCCAATTGCCATACTTAGGCCTAAGGGAGTGTGACGACACAACCTAAAAGGTAAAATGGGGAATAATGGTATTTTGGTATTATACTGGAGTGAGGGGACACTTGCATGACAAAACAAAAAGGATTATGAAGCAGCAAGAATATAAAACGATTGGATGAACACGTTTAGTCGACAAAATTGCCCAAAACACTAACTTTTCATTAATCTCTTATATTTACAACAATGGTAATACATGTTTAGTCGGCGAAGCTCGCCCAAAGCATTTACATTATCAAAAGGCAAAAAAAAAGAGACAAGAATAATAACTTGCAAAATCTCAAGAAGGTGGAAGTCTCCGAACAAGATAATCTGCCACTCTAGCTCTTCATCCGTCATCAGGAGCAGGGACTAGCTCTTCCACAACCTCATCTGCGTCCAACTCCAATAGTTATCGAGGAATAGCATCAATGGGGATCCATCGATTATCCCTCCTGAATGGGTTGGGCATCAGAGTGGAGGAGGACATCTCGTGACGATACCATAACACCGAGTTCCTCGGGACCTGAAGCTCTTTCAAGGCACTTAACCATCCTCTGATGAAAGAAAGTTCCTCAAACTCAGATAGTATTGTTGGAGCATCTAGCCAGCCTTGATCATAATCGTCAGCCCACGCTTGTCGAGGACCTTTCTTGAATAAATGCCGCAATCGGGTAACGTCCCTTTGAAGCCCAGCAGCAATTACATATGCTCACAGGACATCATCGCGGAGCTCTTCCATCTCCTTATCACGCTGTTCTTCGGCTTCTCTGTTCCTGCCCCTGGTGCTCCTACCAGCTCGCGGGAGGGGAGGACGAGTGGAACCTCGCGGCATAGGAGGAGTATATCCAGCTCGTGACGACGATGAGCCTTGCAGAACCGCTGAAACAGTTCTCGGCGCATGCTCTCTAAGTTGTAGGACTTCCCTCCTCAGGTTTTTATTCTCCTGCTGTAGGAACTCCCCAACTTGGTTGATCTATGTGGCCTCGAGTAACCTTGCTCTCAGTACATTGACTTCCTCTTGCACTGAGGCACCAATGCCTTCCATCTCCTGGAGCCTTTCCTTCAGCTTAGCCACTAGTTCAGACTGCTCCTTATACTTTTGATTCCTTAACCTAAGAGATTTGCAAAGCCTAACAAAGGCCTGACGAACTTGAGGACTGGCATTGGGACCAAGAGTTCTGCCCAATTGAGATGTGGCAGGAATATACTCTTCTACATCAGTCAACTACAGGACATAAAAGGGCAATGGAAAGAAAAGTCAATCAATGCACTGGAAAAATAAGCCTTTTCATTTCATTGATAAAAGTCAAGTATATCGAGCAAAAATTGGAAAAATTATAAGCAGAAGTACAAAAATAGTCCTAAAAGAAGATTAACTAACAACCTCAGGCTGCTCAGAGGTGGTTGGCTGCTTCCCCTTGTCAGCAGCAGCAGAGGTATCCCCCTCTACAGGGATGCCCTCATTCGCCTGGGCAGGACCAGCATCGGCATGAATTGTTTGAGAGGCAAGATCAACACCCTCGATGGCTGGGGCAGGGGCTTCTTCGTCCACAGTTGGCCTTGGACCCGGGTCATGCTCGTCGAACAGAGGAGATTCATCATCAACACCAGCAGCTAAGAGGGCGTTGTTCCAGCCCTTCTTGAAGCTCAAACAGCTGATGTAGCCTATCTGATCTTCAGCGTCTTCATGAGCAGCAGTCCACCCGAAGTTGTATGAATCCTCCTTGATGGTGGCTACCTGGGACTCTTTCTCCTTTAACTGCTCGGTCAGAGCCTTGTTCTCCTCCACGACACCCAGCTTGCTCGAGAAAATTAAGTCATAGGCCTGCCTCAGCTCGCTCAGCTCCTTAACCGCTGTATCCCTCTCTCGATTAGAATTGATGAGGGCCAAATCAGAGGAAGCTCGAGCGGCGTCATCACTCTTTAAATTAGCCTCCAGCTGAGAACCCCTGACTTCTAGAGCAGACTTCTACTGTTCCAGCTCGCCATTCCTTATCACCAACTCGTCGCTAGAATGTTAGAGCACGGCGAAGTCAGTCACAAACTACCAAAAATAATGGAGAGGTCAAGAAGGAGAAATAACTAAAACTTGTTAAAGAATTGAAAAATGGAGAGGATCTTACCAAGGCTATCCTCTGGCTAGCTTGTATGGCCAATTGATCAGACCCCAGCGCCCTCTGGCGATCTATAGGAAGAACTGCCCTCTCGAGCAGCGCAGGTGACAGCTGAGGAGAAATGGCAACTGAGGCCCCCTCGGGCAAAGCAGACACCGGGAACAAGGCTTGCCCAGCCTTCGTCCTCGACTCCATCTTTCTCCTCTCTTCTTCTCTCTTCTTCTCTCTCCTTCTCCATTCTCTTCCTCTCCTCCATCCTCTTCTTTTCCTCCACCTTCTTTCTTTCCTCCTCCTTTTTTCTCTCCCTCTCTCTCACCTGCTCTTCCTCTCTTACTCCTGAGTAGAAGACCGAGAACCAGTAGCCACGGCCCCTGAAGTGGACTTTTGTTTCTTTGACCTTTGTGCAAGAAGCACGTGGTCCTCATCATCATCATCTCTAATCAAGTTCTTCCTTGGAGGCATCTCTTTACCTGAATTGCTGGAAGAGCTCGACGATCCTCGAACTTCAGAATCCTCCTCCAACTCAGAGGAAGTGCTATTGTCAGAGCTCCCTTCACCCAAATTACTCGCAGCTCCTGTAGGCTCACTTTCAGAGATGCTCTCCTCTTCGTCCAACTCGATAGGCTCAGCAATAGTCTCTTCGAAGGAATCGAACTCTGGTACACTATCCATAGGCCGTGCTATGAAGCTGGAGCCAACGTTCTTATACTCAAGCAAAAAGGCAGCAGACCTGGGATGCTCGCCGTCACCCAGAGGCTCCCTGATATTCTAAGCTTTCACCAACTCCGAGATACGAACCTCGCTAAGAGCAGGATCCAAATTCTTTGACCTCGCTGTGCAAGAAAAAGAAAAGAGGGGTTAGAAAAGTCACAAATCAGCAAAAGTTAAAACAACAGTACAATGTCTACCTATATATTCCTCCCCGTAGAAAGGAACAGAGAACCTCTCAGACCTCGACCCTTCAAACTGGGGAGGGAACTGCCAATTCCTAACGAGGAAACCCTCTTGCCAGTAGTCCTTATGGGAATCAGGTAGGTTTACTACCAATACCCTATCAGGACTCCTAGCTTTGAGGTATAAGACACCTGAACTAGTTCGAGAAAAGGAATAACAGAAACAGATCTCGGCAAGTCCTAACCTAGTACCATACAACTGATTTATTCTATGGATGCCATTTACTATTTTCCACACATTGGGTGAGCATTGTGCGGGAAAAATATTGAAATAGCCAAAGAAATGCAGAAACAAATCATTGGGAGGGAAAATGAGTCCCCCCTGGGAAAGTAGCAGAACATGGATCCAGTGGGCATCCTCTATATCCCTAATGTTCCTAGGAGGGGAGGCACAACATTCAATATCTACCCACTCAGGAAAGTTATAGAACTTCCTGAATTCAAAGATTGACCTATTTCCAATCTTCGCCGTTGAAAAACTCAAGAAAATCTACAAACCAGAGAGAAAGTGCAAAGAAAGGGCACGAGAAACTTACAAAACAGAAGATCGGTTCCAGTGATGAAGAAGCACGAGCTCAAGACGACTAAGAAGCAATGGGAATGGGGATTACGAGAAGAAGGTACGAGGTGCTAGAGTTCTCAGAAGAAGGAAGAGTATTAGAAGGGTTGAAGCGACGGAAGAAAAAGTGGCTATCCCAACAAGCCTTCAATTCTAATCATAGCGCACAAATAGCGAAGCGGGTGCCGCCAAAAGAAACTTCACAGTTTTTGAAGAATCGCAAATCAGCCATAATGGCTGATCATTTAAATCCATTGAACCCATAAACATGGCCCAACAAATTTAGGGGCAATTATGGGTACCCAAAAATCATAACTATGGGCCTGGATGATTAGCCCAGTCCTTGCGGCCCAAAGTCCAGGCCCCTCATCTTTTATATTGATCCGGTCTCCCCCCACGATCCCATGAAGGGAAGTTATAGGGGAGATGGAAAATATGGAGGAACGCATCACCTCCACTCATCTACATGTACATGTATATATTAAACCCTAGGTCCGGGGCAAAAGGATAAGTTATATTCTCCGTAATCACTCTCCGGAGTATATAGAAATAATATCAGCTGCACCACCGTGGACGTAGGCACATCTTTGCTGAATCACGTACATTCCTTGTTGTGTGATTGGCATCTTGTATTCCTTGTTCTTTTCTTGATAATTGTTTCTCTCATATTTATTTGTGTTGCATAATAATTGCTTCTACACTTTAAAAACATGAAATAGTAGATATTTGAATTACGAACGCGTGGGAGCTATTTTCGTGATTTGTTTTGAGTTTATTATGAATATTTTAGCTAGAGCGTGCAAGGTTAAAATTCTAGGTTAGTGATTTTTGTTGGGAAATTGAACTTATTTTAGGATGGGCCTTTATTTTGGTTGTTTAACTTAGTCTAATGAGTGTTTTGACTCGGTTAGTGTGTAGAATATTCTTATTTAAGAAAAGATTTATTAAGTTAATAAATTTAGTTAAGACTTGTAATATTTATGAGTATGTTTCATGTTTTGTGCATTATGTATAACATATCGGGTATGAGTACTTATGGACCATTAGACATGAATCCATCTTTTGTATTTCGGTAAATAGAGATGGGTTTACCCTGAACCTTGCGACAATGACTAAAATTCTCATGGACTGTGTGGTGGGAATCCATATTTGGTATCATATTAGATAGATATGGGTTTACTCTGAACCGTATGAAAACAATCGTTTCAATATTATGGTAGATAGAGATAAATTGTACATTGGATCGTGCAACGAGAATCTTTGGTATCCTAGTAGATAGAGATGGGATTTATCTGGGATTATGCAATGCGAATCCATTTTCGGTACCCTAGTAACTAGTTAAAGAGTATTTGATATGAACCGCATTTATGCTGATATGGATTGTATTTCCTGATTAAATGTATATACTTGAGATTCAATTAAGATGAATAATATGTAATGATGGGGTTCACTTGGGTATGGTATTAGACGCTTGTGACATATAGGACTGTTGGGATTGGTATAACTTAAAAGATAAAAAAAGACGAGAGGAAGATGCATAATTATATTGTATCCCAAACTCAGTTATATTCTTATACTAAGCAGGCTTGTTGTTTACGTTGTTGATTTTTCATTTTTCAGGACATAGGCCACAATTGTAGCCTCACATTTGATCCAGTATTTTCTACTTCCAGTTGATGTTCATCTAGGATGTAGGTGTCGAGCTTCCGTGCTCATCCTTCCCTCTCTATTTATATTATTGAGTCGGATTGTGTTGGTATTTTTATGACATTTGATATGTGTTTTTTATTGAGACACTCGTAGGACTTGATATTCTTTTACTGTATTTGATTGGTATCCGAGATGATGTGGTTCACCTAATTTTATTTTCAGTTACTTCTATTATGAACTCTCTTTATTTCCATTTATGATTAAGATGATGCTCACTTGGTAGACTCCTATTTTATTTATTTTAAACTTGATCAATCCATTTTAAATTCTATGGGGTGTCACATACTCCCTGGCTTTGCCAAGTTTCCCTCGTAGAGAATTATTCTCATTCTTTAACAACTCGGAGATATCGTCGACCTCCCTAGCTTTTGTTCACATATTAGCGACTAGACGAGCCTGCTCATCAAAATAACTTATCATCTTTTGGAGAGCCTATAAAATAGAAACAAATGCATCGCAAACTTGGTTGCTGGCATCCCAAACAAGTAGCAAGTTTAAGTTATTAGTTTTTAGAAGCAGTGGCATCTCCACCGACCTATTTTCAAGCTACAAGGATCAAGAGAAAAACATTCACGCCCACACAAGATTACTGAAAATCATCCATAGCGTAACCAATAACTGACAAATAATGAATAAGAAAGAATTTAAGCCATTTCCATAAATCAAAGCGCGAACCATACCCTTACAAGTGTTTAAAAGGAAAAAAAATATAAGGAATAATGAGATTTAAGCTAAACCTAACTAGCTTCACCCAATCTTAGGTTTCGGCACTTTTCCTTAATCGGTGCCCACCATCTCTTGGTATGCCCCATTCTTCATTTGGCTACTATTTGAGGCCTTATCACTTTCCTCTTGACTTGGTGGAGAACCTAAATCATGCCTCCCTAAAAGTTAAAACTCAGGGGGTACCTCGGTCTTGATTAGGGATGTGTCCTAACCCTTATTTAAATTTGACTTGAGAATGCAAGCTAGTTGTTTCTTGGCCTTAATGAAGGATTACACATACCCCTAGTCGAAAGACCTATATTTGGCTACTTCTAAGGGTCGAGAATTATCCTCAATAAGATCTTTCATTTTATCAAGCTCTAACTTCAACTTGGACATTTACAAGATGGTGAACTTCTAATCGGTAGTATATACCTCTCGAGCAACAACAAAATAATCTTGGGAATTCATTAGAGCCTTCTCTAGGTCTTCATTTTCTTTGGCCAATTTACCCCCCTATCAATCATGGAAATAAAATCCTCCACAAACTATAAAAAGAAGGCGACTATCAGTCAATATAGCCATCAAATCGAGGGAATAATCCAACCAAAAGTCATAAGCACTTACCAGAGATAACTTTTTTGCGGTATGGGAAGTAAGATAGTACGAGGTCACCCTATCGACTTGCTCTCGATAGATTCATAAAATGTCCCCCTTCAGAAAGTTAAGGGACAAAGATGGATTCTTGACCACCAATATGATTTGGCGGCGCTTCCTCATATTGGGGGCATCCACCTTCTTAGTGGGAACACTGATATAATTATAAGGAATGACCGTGTCCTTCTTATTTGACTTCTTATTATCGGGAGAATACATAAGAGTAATGATCTCGAAAGGACCTCCGACCTTATTCCTTTTTGAAACTTTGTCTTTTGGAGAAGTGGGGAGATAAGAATCATCCACCCGAGTGGGGCTTATTTTCCTCATAGGGTTATCTCATTCAACAACATGGATAACATTTACGTTCACTAGTTCAAAAAATGACGAGGTAGACGCACTTGAAGATATCTCAGTGGCTTAGGGGTCTGTAATCTCAGTCATTGAGTTAACGGGCTTGACAATGAAGGAGGTGGTAGTGTTTGCATACTCGAGCAATAGATATGTCGATATAAGGTGCTCGATAATAGAAGATAGAGATCTTCTCAAGTTCTAAAATTCACAAGTTCAGAACAATTAATGAGAGAATCAGTGGCATCCTTCTTATTTGAATCTTCTACAAAGGATAAAATAAAGAGTTAGCAGGAGTTTCATATAACAACTAGTTATCAATAACAAAGAGTGATATAAACAGTGATCAAACTATTCAATTTCCCTTTTGGGGACACCTAAACCCTCTATAGGGATCACCTCCCTTAGGAATTAGTGGAAATTGCCATTCTCTGGAAATGCATCCATGGTTCTAATAACCTTTATCTGAATCAGGAAGGTTGACCACGAAAACCCTATCAACCTTCCTCGCTTTCAAGTAAAAAAGGTATTGTCATCGAATTGTAATACATTAGCACAGGAATCCCATTTTAGGTCTCATATAGTCCATTGATTCGATGAACCCCATTTACGATTCTCCATGTGTTTGGGGTACATTGGGTAAGGAGAACTCTGAAGAATTCACAAAACTCCATAAATGTTTTGGGAGAAATTTGATACCACCGTCCGCTACAGATTGGGTGTGTATCCAATGGACACCACGAACATTACAACAATCACCGGGTTCTAGGGAACATTAAATCTCTATCCAATCAAGAATCATAAAGGTTTTTCTAAACTTCCCTAGGGTTTTGTAATTCACCATATACACCATATTTATTTCAGTTCAAGAAGAAAGAGTATAAGAAGATTCAAGAAAGCAAATGCTAGTTTAAAAACTAAATTACCGACGAAATGGTGAATGGATAAAGACTTATAGGTAAAGAAAGACAAAGATAGATTTTAATATCTTGAATAGCTGAAACAAAATTCAAAATGGTGGTAGTATGAACATTGAAATATCATGGTTCAACTCCCAACGCATCTCATTATTTGAAACGAGTTTCCCCAAAGTGATAACTCACTCGTGTGACCCCTCTTCTAGTCTTTTCAAGAACTTTTTACTAGCGTACCCTTATGAAGTTGAGATAACTTGCCAGCGTTCCATGAGGCACTCAATCGGAAGAACTTGTAGAATTTTTTCTCTAAAATATAACAAGTATTGGTGTAATCTAAAACCAAACCCTAAGTGTCACTTCCGACCAGGATCAATGCTCACTGACAATTAAACCTCTTCACCATTTTTAGGCTGTAAATATTTGGGGGCAATTATGGAGGAATTATATGGACAACCTGAGTTATTCGTATCTAACAACATAGATAAAGGTCATAACTTAAGAGATAATAACACAGGGGAGTCTGATGAGAGAACGTCTCAAGGAAAAGATTGTCTTGATTAGGTTGCAACTACATCTACAAACCCTAGATTCTTAAACTCATACACTTTCAATTCCCTATAAAAATGACCCACACCTTCGGGAAAAGGGGCATGTAATTCTGTTAATTTGGACTGATTAATAAGAAAGAGAGAAATACTCCATGGATGTAGGAAATTTATCGAACCATGTATATTCTTGTGTTGTGCGAATGTGTGATTTGTTTCCTTATTTTATTTTAGCTGTTTAGAATTATTCTTTATAGGATTTTAACACCTACATGTATATGTGTCGATCAATTGAACTTAGTAGAAATTCTAGTGAGTTAGTTTTAGCATAATCACAAAAGATCAGAATTTCAGTTCTAGTTCAATTAAACAGTTCACAACCTAGATAAGGAGTTGAGATCCTATCGGTAAAACAACGAGTACGATTTTAGTAGTTTAGCCTGATTACGAGAACCACTATGATGGTTTAGGAACTTTTATGTAGTTCAAAGAGGATCGTACTGGCACATGAGGAATGCTTTAAAAGGAATAAGGGTGAGGTTCAAGTCTAGTCACTGATTATATTAGACTTTAATAATATCACAACATTTGCATAGGGTGCATAAATTCTCAATCCCGAGGATAACGAGGATTCGAATATCCAATCAATTATTTCTTTGATTATTATGGATGCGATCAAATTTTTTAGGTCTGAATCTTCGCATGTTTATAAATGATTTTGTGGATATGTCTTAAATCATATTCTAGAGGAATCTTTGTCTACGAGATATCCACCCCTTTATAAACTAATAAGTTTTGATTCTATAAGTAAACTTAATGGGTTGATTTTATAATCCGGTAGAGTATCTAACACATTAGATTGGGATAAAGGAATACATAATACATTGGTGAAAATCGAATGGTAGTGAATTGAATTTCACCAAACGGGTACTGTGTGCTTCATGCAGGAAATCATATAATGCATTATCTAAAATTTCAAGCAAGACCTCATTACTCCAGTAATTCTGAGATGATTAAATTGGAGTGAAATTGAAGGATTTTATGGAATTAATTATAATTGAAAGGGAAAGAAAATATATTACAGCGATTAATATGAGAAATTTATATTTCCATTTGGAAGCTAATTTAATTGTTAATCTTGGATCCCTAATATAGTCCATATCTAATTAGTAGGCCCAAACTCTTTGGAAACCCTTATTAGTTCCAGCTCACTTCATGTAACTACTTATATAGGTTAAGAAAAGGGGTTCGAGATGTATGTGACACTTTCTAAGGTTATAGAGGGAGAGAAAAAACTCTATTCACACTTTTTTTTGGGGGGGGGGGGGTGACGAGAAAGAAAGTGATTTCTCTCACAAATCATAAAGTTTCATATCCGAATGTGCCCACACAAAAGGCTTACTCGGGGGGGGGGGGGGGGATCATATACTAGAAGATTCAAGGCATTCAGGGAATTTTTTGAAGGATTTGGAGCATGAAGACAATAAGCCTCTTCAGATTTTACATTAAATATTTCTCTTCATTCGGATCACCTCCAATGTTCGCAAAGTTATCCTAATCTGAACCTTATATTCATTATTTGAATCTAGTTGTTTTTATTTACTTTATGAATCTTGATCAATCGAAGTTCTTAGGGCTCTCGTGAGACTAGGATAAAGCATAAGTCCATAATGTTATGTCTAGTAATAATTACATAGAGATAAAGTTAGACGTGAAGATAATTTGATGTATACCTAAGATATGAGTTAAATACATCATCACTTACGATTTTAGGCTTTAAATATCTTTCCACTATATAATGGTTCAAGTTAATGTACACCTGTAATTATGCACGACTCTATTTTTATGGCTTGTTAAATAAATTACTTATTTTTGGATATATGCGTTGTCAATAAAATAAAAAGGGTATTATTGCATATTTTAATCACAAAGTTACTTTTGACACTCAACTACTTTTCTCTTTTCTCTTTTTGTCTTTATCCCACAATAGAAGTAAATAAGGAAAAAGTGGTTTAGTAAACCTAACTCACGCCTTATGTTTGGTACCCCATAGGGTATCTAAAGTGTTTAAAGGTAGATGACATATATGATTCTAGTGTTAGGCTTTGTCCTCAAAATTCACATGCATGCGCTGCTATGATCGCCATCCTAGCTTAGGTCTGAGGTTTGGGTTCTAACGAAGAATATTTTTTAGATAATTTTTTTCCTTCTTATTTAAGTAGGTATTTAATTACATTTAGTAATTATTAATATATTATGTAAAAATTAAATGAAATTAATTGATTATTTTTAAGCTCGTTTATATTTTGTTCTTGATTTACACGGTGTTTGGTAAAAAACATACCATTAATAATGGCGTGACATGTGGCAAGTGGGCCAATCAAGATGACGCCTCATACCCGATCTAGTAAGATAAGGACGATAAGAGTACATGATAAAGTAGAAGACCGAGTACGCCAAGAAACACTATTTTATTGTAACTCAAGCTCCACAAAAATAGGACTTATATAATTGTAACTCCTAACTTTATATAAAGGGGAGAACCCCCATTATGTAAAGGGACTAAAAGGATACATAATCACTTCTATATAAATTCTCTCAAGTTTATAGTGAAAACGCCATTGAATTGCCATGGACATAGGGCAATAATGATAGGACCCCATAAATCTTTGTCTCTCTTTTATTTATTCTCATGTTCTTATCATGATTATTGGGAACCTCCTTTAGGTAGGTTTTTTGACCACACACATGGTTTCCAATTTTTTTCACATTTTTGTTTAACTTCCCATGTTTTCCTTCCATCTCTCCCACAATAGTAGAATGATAACTTCAATTTGATTCGCATGTTTATATATTGGACATGTGTTCTTCTTATTTCTTATACTTGTTCTTTAAGTTCGTTGTTTGCGGAAACCAAAGAGAAAAAACTGAGTTTAAGGCTGTTGTATCCTAGGGGTTATCATCCATTTTCTATGTGGGATTTTTTTACAGATAGGAAATAACCTTAAAGAAAATGCCTTAGTTCATACCTCAATCGAATATTCCAACACGATTTATTAAATAAAAGCCCCACATTGAGATATTATAATCGTGCTCCACCCATTGCCAATTGTTTTTGGTTTGCAGGCTATAATATTTAACTAAGAATCAAATCAAGCAACACTTGACCCAACGACCTGATTGCTCTACAACAACTAAATAAGTTTTTTAGTTGTTAGGCTTAGCCACACGTGAAAGTGCATGTCGACAATATAATCAACATTTAGAAATTATAACATTTCACGATAGTATATTAGATCAAAAGGCCCTTTCCAACAACTTCAATTTATTTAGGTTGGCTAATTAAATATTTAAAATGATATTTTTTCGATAATTAAATGATTGCATTAAAAACCAATCGCTAAGGGAGCAAACCCGTATACAGTGAGTATACTAAACAAAATGATATTAGAAAAGACTATATAATGGGATAATGACTGAATTAGTCTATGTATTAAATATAAATCGTTCAAGTGTTAAGATTAAGTCACGCCACGTGTGTTGTGGATATAAAGTTCAACATTTGGAAATTACATCCTTGCACCCTAATATATAAGATCCCAAGCTCCTAGTCGTTATCAATTAAATTGGAATTGAATGCTCCAATATTAAACATTACAAGGTCTAAATGAAGAAAGAAAATGAGAGTTATGCTTGTCGAGATATAAAGTCCCACATCGGGTAATTAAAGACTTGCACCACAATCTATTTTAACGTGGCGCCCTTTCACCCATTGCCAATTGCCAATTGATTTTGAATTGGATGCTCCAAAATTTAACATGCTATTAGAGGAGACTATACATGACTTAACGGCCCAGTTACTCTACTTTACCCAATATAAATATGTCTACATGTTAGGTGCAAGTAACGCTACACATGGGGGTGCCTTAGATATAAAGTCTCACATTGGGTAATTAAAGACTTGCACCATGATATATATATTCTTGAGGTCCCTCCATCCATGGCTAATTGGTTTTGAATTCAATGATCCACTATTAAACATTGCCTACGGATAAAATTTAGCAATTAATAGAACTTAAGTCTTGAAGGGTATAATGAAAGAGAAAACCTAGAACTAGAAACCTAACTATGATATATTCATCAAAATTTTGAAATCTTATGCCACAATATAAAAGATTCCGGGCCAACCTATAGTAGAAGATTAAAACCATGCAAATAATATACTCTCTTTTCCAAATCAAAAGTTCTTACTTCTTACCTTTTTTAAGATGAAGAATACAATAAATTCATGGTCAATATCAACGCTGGTTCACAATGGTGAAATTTGGTTGACGACGAAAAAGTATAAGATTGTGCACCCTCCTTCATGATGATTCGGCTGCTCCGAGCAAATTTATCAACAACAAAAGCAGAAGATTATAAAAGCTCCTTCAAAATTGGAAATCTCCGGGGCCATTCTTTGTATGATACACTTTGTAAGACCAAAAAAACTGTGTTAAATGTTTTTTTCAAGGTCGTGCTTTCCAAATGAGCGAATTCATTCTTTCTTAATGCTTCAAAGAAAAACGTTGGAACATAAGAAATGAATAACATTAGTACGCGCAAGAAATCAAAGCTTAGTTGATTCTTAATAACCAATCAATATACCCTTATATTACAATTTACAGACCGAGAAAAACCAATACAGCAGAATGTCACGGATTCCGCATTAAGGGACATAAGAAGCAGGAGAAATAGAACAGAAAATAGTCAACTGAAAATTACAAGTAACACAAACATAGAAGCCTCTCTTTTACATAAAGAGTTTACCATCTAATAAGAGCTTACAAATTCTCAAATGGCCGAGAAGTGGAGACTCCTGAAAAACAGCATAAAACCTGTGAGTTATTAACTTGAAAGCCTTTGTTTATTGCTACCAGCAAAGAGCAAAAAGGCAGCAATGAAATCACAAATGCAACTCCAACAGAATCTGCCCTATTTGACACCCTTTTTCGTGGTATATGATCCTGTAGCAACAACAACAACAAAAAAAGAAGTCATTTATAATGTTGTGCACCGGGTAAAAAACAGGGAGAGTTATTTGAATAATGTTAGAATCCAAACCATTTCACGTAGAAAAATAAACTTAAAAAAAAGATTTATAAAAATCTTGAGGTAGTATGTGATATTGGATACCCTTTTCTAGAGAGTCGGATTTCAGAGTTAAGTTTGTACGAATGGCGTATGAAAGAGGTAGAGATGGTACAACCGTTGTTTTAAATGTTATTCAGGCGGTTGAAATGAAATGCAAGAACATAAACTATTCCTAGGCCCCTCCACCCAAACCAAATGGTCCAATGATCCAATTGTTTGGTGGAGAACCACATAAACTTATATACTTGTTCCAATTATTTAATTTTTTGGCATGGTACTTTATATCTCAGCAAAAACAAACAAACCAACTTAAACTAGCACTATGTTACCTTAGGTGAACTGGGTATAATAAATTATAAGAAAAATGTTACTTTTGTATAAAAAGTACACGTCAATTTTATTTTATATAAACTGATGTTCAATTTTGTACATTATGAATAAATCTCATATCTGGTACAATTCTCTGAATGTGTTCTCACTTGGAATTTTATCTTTTGTAGACGTCTGTCCATAAATTGAAATTACTCTAAAATAACAGTATGTTGGAGCATATGGAATAAATATGTCCTACAAAATAGAACAATCACTGAATCTTGTTTAACTCAATGAAGAATTAAGTCTAAGGACATAGAACAGATTGTCTTAAGAATGATGTTTATATGTAGTAGTGGCAAAATGTGGCCCAAATAACAAAACAGTCCATATTAGCCCAAGCATTTAAAGATGGGGCCCATATTTAAAAGTTGTGAGTTAAATATGGGGCCCATATTTCAAAGCAAGAAATCAAATATGGGGCCCATATTTCAAAGCAAGAAATCAAATATGGAGCCCAATTTTAAAAGATACAAATCAAATATAATACTCATTTTAAAAAGTTATGAGTAAAATATGAGTTTTTTTTAAATATACCTCGAATTGTAATACTTAATTTAGTAAAAAAATAATGGGTTGGTCCAACCCATATTTGGTCCGCCCATATTTGGCCCAGTCCACATTTAACCCAGTCCATATTTGGCCCAACCCACATTTAGCCCAACCCATATTTGACCCGCCCAAATTAGGCCCAACCCATAATTTTGCCAGTGCTATTTATATGTAAACTATTTAGAAGTAAATGTTTGTAAAATATAAATATAATTGGAGAAAGTACTCTTATGTGTCCCTCGCAAATAAATTTTAAACACTTAAGGAATTGTGATAAATTTTAAACACTTAGGTCCACTAATTCTCTTATTGTAGAAGTCCACATTAGTGACATAACAAGTGGACGTAATAGAGAATTGTCCTTAGATGTTTAAAAATGGTCAACAAGGGACATTGCCCAATATAATTCTAGGATAATCAGTTCTATGTCCTCAGACTGAATCCTTGATTAAGTTAAACAGATTCCTTTTTCGTTCCATTTGTAAGTTATATTCACTCCATATACTCCAGCATGTTATAAAGAGTAATTTAAATTTATAGACAACGGATAAATTTGATATCATTATCACTTTACAAATGAATATCTAACTAACAAATCTAGATAACAGATTATCAAAAATCACGAAAATCTTCATGAATTTACTGGAAATTGACTGAATATTTTTCTTTTCTCATCCCTTTCTTTAGAATAATATATTCTATTAAACAACGAGTTCTTTAATTTTTTATCCGTTCTTCTAGTATGACCATCAATATTTACCACACTACATTTCAATTCTTTAGAACGAACTTAATCTTCCACATTGTTTGTGCCGTCACCGTTTATAACAAGTTTTTCTTAATTAATCTCCTATTGGATTCCCACTTTCTTAAGGAAGTGTTTATTTCAAATTGTATCATTGTGTTTCACAAATAATATCAACGTCTGCATTCCACATTATTTTTTTGAACAGGTGTATAAATTGCAAAATATTTATTGACATAGAGAAGAAGTAAAATTTCCCTCAAATTGACAATGCTACATAGTTCATATAATATTTCCCTCAAAAATTATAATATGTCTATAATATTTCTCTATTTAATCCAACTTATTTTCATTTTTTATGAACACCATCTCTAATATTTCCGTCATACGGAATAAAGTTCACTTTTAATACACCATCATTAACAAGCAAAGCAACTTTTACACATTTAAATAAAAGAGGGAGCAAATTAAATTAGTTTCCGCACTAAATAACTACAGTTATGATTCAAGCTGTGTGTTTAAGGATTTTCTCTATCCTCAATGAGGGCAATCTAGACTCCCTCGCATAATGGGTCTATATTGTGTGTGATATAATTACCGGTGCCATGGTAAAATTCGAATCCATGACATGGCTGCTATAAACATACAAGAACAATTAACTGACCTGAAGGAGTAAAAGCGTAAAGGTTATAGATGATGTACGTTAAATAATTTATATTCTCAACATCATTTTTTATATGACTTTCTAACTAAAGGATCATGCGGAATCATGCATCATAAATGAATTTTAATGATCAATGTGCTTGCAGAATTAAAGAAGCAAAGAAATAAGAACCATATGTTTGAAAAATTTGCAAAAACAAGTTAAGATTTATATGATTCATCATTGCTCTAGTACCAAATCCTAATGTATTGGAATTGATCTCTCCAATAATTCACTAAGCACTCAAAAAATCTGTAGACTTATAAGTTGCTCTTATATAGACCCCTAACTATTTATGATTAGAATAAGAATCAAAACCTCAAATCTAATTAAATAAATTAAAAGAGCTAGGCCTAAAAGGAATAAGACTAAAATAAGGTCAAATAACAATAAAAAGCCAAAATCTCACAAGGCAGTCAAGTCACTAATGATTTGGGGCCTAAATTATCAAAACTGGCAAGATTTGAAGCTCACCAAATAAACAAACCATAGTTTTCCACCTTGACATGAGTATTAATTACTGCATCAAACCAAAACTAATGTACAATGGATGGGAGCGTCCCAAAATCGTATATATTATGATCCACAACTTTAATTATTCAACATATGACTTTAAATCTCAACAAGACCTCACTTGAGCCGAACATGTGGACATATTTATCTTGGGTGACGTAGAGAAATTGGGTTGTGGGATATTGAATAACTTGATGCCATATTAATTTTAGAGCTTCCAACTAAAATCTAATTAACAATGTGTGGAAGACTCCAAAATATTTTATATTGTAGTGGAAGGTTCTAATTATACCGTGTGAAACTTTATATCTCAACATACATCAACTCTAACACACCCAAACAATTTATGCCACTTCCGAATGCGCTAAAAAGTGCCACACACCCACACCCTAATGTGCAACTTGACCACAATCACAACCCTCATCTTCGTATCCATAATCTAACACTCCTAATGTTTTGAAGAAAAATGCTTCATTTGTTCCATATCTCTCGAACAAATTAGAAACATACAAAGATGAATTTTATATTTTAATGATGAACTTGTACTCCTTGAAAGAAGTTGTTCATAGTTGTATTCACCGTCTTACTTAATTTTGTCCTCACTAGTCTTGTGGGTACCAAAACTAACTTTTACGTATTTATTTATCTGGCCTTCGAAAGAGATTATCATCAACATAATTATTTATCTGGTCATCTTGCATACCAACAACTATTCTCCCCATGTTCACTCATTCATGAATTAGTAGTATGCGGAATTCCCCATCAAAGATCTTGGCCCACTACAATTTTTAATGGGTAGTGGAATTTCTCCACATTCCTCTAGCTTGCAGTTCTAATAACAACAATACATAGGAGACCTTCTAAACAACATTGGCATAGTCGAGAAAAACACCCATCTTTTAAAATGTGTGGCTACTAAATTATCAGTGCCACAAAATTTATTTACATCATCTTCAATATTTGTCCTTAACATGTCTGAACATTGGCTTTGTTAATAAAGCATGTCAATTCATGCACGCCCCCATTAACCACTACTAGGCAATCACACCCTCACGTATGATTAGTCTATTACAAAATCTCCTTCTTTGTCCCTCCGAACTCTTTTTTATTTTGACTAGGCATAAGCGTTGATACTTGCAAGTTCATTGGAGGCTTCGGAATTGATCTTTTTTCTTCTTCTTCTTTTTGATATACTTCTGAATTGACCTTGGATCCAATTTATCTCAACATATTCTTGAAAGCAAAGAAATATTCCATCATCTTCAATTTAGGTTGGAGATAAACACCTAGCTGAGCGATTACACTACTTACATGGATCCAATATCTTTTGTCTGGACTCAGTATCTCAAAACCTTATGTCTCTCAAATAATCTAGTTTTTCATGCTAGCAACAAACATGCGGAAATTGTTTATAGTTTTTCGTGCTAAAGTGGCTTGTCCTGCTCTTCAAGTTAAATTCATCTCCACTCATGCCCAAATTTCGAATAGGCTGATTAAAACATTATTATCCATTTGTATTAAGTTCTTACATGACAACTTAAAGTGTCTTTTACATCCTCTACAACTTAAATGGGTGTATCAAGCCATCTATGTTTACCACAATATATAAAGTTTTATGTAGCTATATTTATAAACTCTACACGTCTCTTATTTATTTCATGCAATAACATTTAGTTACATTGTACCTATATATGGTTCATTTTAAAGAATGGAAATGATGTGAACTACACATCAATGACCTAAAATCAAGACAATTTGATTTCTAGAGAGAGAGAAACAAAAGAGTTCTTATTTTCAAGAATTGAGAAGTAAGTACAAATGAGAGAAACAAACCTATTTATAGTGCTAAATTACTTGGTAATCAAGTAATTAGTTAAAATGACTAAAAGGGCTTACTAAAAGTAAAAGAATGCTTAATTAGTCTTAAACATGCTTTGCAACTTATTAAGAAAGGAAAAATACATAAAAAGAACCAAAAAATAGAAAATGCATTGAAAGATAATAAAATGTGGATTCCCATCACTCCCCCTCCCTCAAAAAGAGTTCGTCCACGAACTCAGAGGGGAAGACCAACAAAATCAACCTCTAAAATGGTAATCAATGCAGGACTAGGGGGCTGCTCGGCGTCGTCAAGATACTCGGGGGTTGATCCATCGCTAACAGGGTCCGTCAACGTAGCTGAGGACAATCAGAAGCTCGGTGTCCCACGGTGCTGTAATTATAGCAGCGATATGTGAGAGGGCCTATATGAGTCGCAGCGAAAGTGGTCGTAACTGGAGCAATTGACGAATATATCGAGGATGAAGCTGCATGAGGAGCAGAACTCAAGGAAGACGGAGGTCGGGATGCTAGGGAAGCTACTAAGGTTGCATGATAGGCTTTGACCTTAGTAGCATACTCTATCGCTTTCAAAAAGGTCAGTATCTATCTCAATCCAAGGTCGCGGTGAATATGTGGTTGAAGTCCCAGGATGTAAGGGATGATCCGTTGATGCTTCGTCTCAAGTAGGCGATGTTTAGTGCATAGGAGATGAAACTTATCCGTGTACTATATGACCGAAGACATGTCCTACGAGAGAGACTAAATATGCGTAAAGAGGTCTCTCTCATACGTCGGAGGTATAAAGGAGGCCTGAAGAGCTGCCTTGAGATCGAGCCAGTCTTGGATAGGTGGGAGTCCTGCAGCTGTCCTACGATAACAAAGATCATTCCACCACATACGAGCAAAATCCTGAAATTTGGTCATAGCTAGAAGAACACACGAGCGACCCTGAATCCGCTTGTCATAAAAAACTGTGTTCATAACGGTGAGCTAATCGATCATATCATCCGGGGAGAATCTGCCATCAAACATAGGAATTTCTATACAAATGACCCCATTGAGACTCCGAGAAAGTAACTGGAGTGCTAAAGAGAGTGGGTCTCCATTCTGATGAGCTCTCGGGCCCACCACATCACCTAGTGCAGGTGCTACATAATCAACTGAGTATGGTGGCATCGGTATAGGTGATGAGCGAGGAGGATGATCATGAGGAGCCATGGGAGGTGCCCTAGGATCACGCTGGTAGTGGGAACACGTGACAATGAGGTGACCATGTCCACCGCAATAGAAATACTGACGATCCTGTAATGGAATGAGGCAATGGGTATCGGGTGGGGGAATCCACTCATAGATACTACATTGGGTATCTCCAATATCAAAGGAAGAAGAGGAATTAGTGTAAAGTAAAGAGAGGTCATGATGAGAGGGTGTGTGATGTGATGACAATTGGGGTGGTGTGGGTGGTTGTGCGAGGTGATGCAAACGCGGATCGATATTTTGATATTCAAAAATACCAAAATCAAATGGATCGGGTGGTTCGGGAGGTCGAATAGGTTGGAGTTATGAAGTGGGTTGAGAAAAAAATGTATTTGGGTTTTCAGACAACTCGGGTGGGGCGGATTTTTTTGTGAGTGCCCATTCTTGGGTGATTTGGGTTAACATTTTGGTTGGGGAAACTGGTATGGGTTACGGGCAAAGAACGGGTTTTGTAACGGGTGTTAGGGAAGCAATTAGAGGGCTGAATTAATACTCTGGGTTGTCCAGCAGGTACCAGTAGGTTAAACAGGCCAGGAGGGGTTGTTTTGGGGTCGAAAAAATAAGGGAAGAGATCGGGAGTGGTCGGATATTCCTTGGGAGTTTCATGCTGCTGAAAAAGGGTCGGGACATGGGCTGTACAGTCGTCCGGTACGTCACAAGGTCTCAGAGGCCAAAGGAGGGACGTCGGTAGGTTGCTGCCCTATTGAAGGGGTGTCGGCCCCCATTTGGGTGGTCCGACTCAACTGCTGCTTATTCTCTCCTTAATCGGAAGTCAAGGGCACAAAAGGCCATCCTTCCGATGCGAGAATTTGTCCACATGGAGGATTAACGACTTCAGGCCTTTTTTCGGGCCTGTGGGTTACAATTTTCGGTGACTCTTTAAATGATTTGGGGTTTTGCAATTTGGAGATTTGCAACATTTGGGCTTCAAATTGTTCTTGATGTTTTCGGACCAATTCTTCTATTTATTTATTTTTATCATTTTTCTCTTCCATTCTTGCCATTTTTATCTCAATTCTTTGTTAATCTCATTTTGAATTCGAATTTCCTTCTTCGGGGCCATTGAAGATGTAGGGCACAATTTTGATATTCAACTCACGCCGATCCACACGATCACCAACGTTTGGAGCTTCACCCGCTCTGATACCGATTTGACGTGAACTACACGTCAACGACATAAAACAAAGACAATTTGATTTCTAGAGAGAGAAACAAAAGAGTTATTATATTCACGAATTGAGAAGTAAGTATAAATGAGAGAATCAAACCTATTTATAGGGATTGAATTACTTGCTAATTAAGTAATTAGCTAAAATGACTAAAAGGGCCTACTAAAAATAAAAGAATGCCTAATTAGTCCCAAACATGCTTGACAACTAATTAAGGAATGAAAAATGCGTAAAAAACCTAAAAAATAGAAAATAAAAGGAAAGAAAATAAAAGAAAAGAAAAATAAAATATGGATTCCCATCAATAAATGGGAGAGCTATTCATCATCTAAAGTCCGTGTGTTTAATGTGGGTGGGGATATTCCTCCAAACAAGGAAGAATTACTCAAATTCTTAGTCCCATTGCAAGATCAAGTGAACAATTTCAAAAAGGACGGTGTCGATTATAAGGTTATTCCAAGCACTCATATGAGCATTTTTCATGGAGGAAGTTATATAGAACCAAAAGAGTTCTCTCAGTACAAAATATCCTTATTTGGAAATCAAATCACACAATGAGGATGGTGGATTCATTAAGGTAGAAATGAATGAAAAAAAGAAAGCTTAGAATATCACTACTCTAGCTTTTGATACTGTGCACAGTTCTTTAATGCATACTAAGAAATATTGCCGTCACAAATAATACCACATACTACCAAGACTTATATGTGTTCTTTGTAAAATGTTGCAATCCAAGTCAAGTAGATCCTTGAAGCCTAGCCTTGTCGAGTTCATAGAAGGAATTATTCATGATATTCACTTTATTGAGCTTGGCCATGAGAACGACCGTGAGGTTGGTGAGGTTGCTGAAGTTACAGGTCCACCATGTGTGCAATTTTTCAATAACCATAACTCACTAAGATTTAAAATGGTTAAAACACAAAGAGTTAACGCCACACTTGAGGAGTGTGTTGAAACATTATTAGTTTAATGTGTAAAGATTGTGAAAATGATTATTTAATTGAATTAGTTTTTGTTACTTTGGTGGAGGGGTTTGATCTACTATCCCATCTTCAATTCTTACAAAGTTGTTTTGCTAAAATACTAGAGGTTGGATTTTACCTTCTTCAATAAAGTTTAACATAGAAAATTCGAGCCTTGCAATACACTATATAATTTCTTGAGACCCTTCATTGATTTCATAATCAATTGATTTTGGTTTGGATGCTCCAATATCTAACATGAAATTAGAGGAGACTATTCATGGCTTAACGATCCAATTTTTCCTTATGTTCACGATCTAAGTTCTAGTAACGCCACACGTGAGGGTGTGTATTGAGATATTATGTCGCATATGAGAATAGTTAAACCTTGAACCAAAGTATAAAATATCTTGGAACTCCTCCACCCATTGCCAGTTGATTTTGGGTTGGATGATTCAATATTTAACATGGAATCATAGCAGGCTTTAAATGGCCCAACGCTCCAATTACTCTACATCACCCAATAAATATTTATATATGTGTTAGGCTCAAATAACGACACACATGACGGAACGTGTTGAAATATTAAGTCACACATGAAAAAATTAAAGTCTTGCACTAAAGTATATAAGATTCATTGGCTACTTCACCTATAGCCAATTGATTTTGGATTAGACGCTCCAATATTTAACACCCTAACTCCCCAATAAAAAAATGCACAAACATCTAATCTTTTGTTTATCATTATAGTCATAGGATCTATGAAGTGTAGGCAGATGAACAAATGCATGACAAAGACACGACGGCATGATAGATCTCAAATGACTAGGATATGACGATACATCGATTAATAAATAACTTTTAATAATTACACATTATTTTATTTAGTATGAACTCAATTGGCTTGTGATGGGAGAATAATGTATACTAATCTTATTTGTAATAGCAAATGGTTATTATTGAGGTTTCTTATGTAACCAAAAGATGGTTAATTTCTTATAAGGGTATAAATAGTTATAATGATTTATACAGTTCCATCTATAATCTTTTTTCATGCAATTGAAGATGTATTTTGCATTGCATAATCCATTAAGATGAAAGACACATTGTTTATTAATTGAAAAACGAAAGGTTATGTTGTAAAAAATATGAAAATTACATACAATTAAATACTACATAATCTTGACAGACAATGCAGTGCATCTATAGCATCTGTGACAAATTTAAAATGTGGTATTTAGGCACATATTCGAGCCATGTCGCACCCATATAAGTGTCCACAAAATGTTCATCCCGGTAATTCATATCTTACGAAGAGTCCGTACTTCTTAGCATAGGACTATCATTCTCTCTATGTATCGATCATATTGTACTCACCCACAACAATCTTATGCTACTGTCGCGTATAATATCCAAGAATGGGTGTGAAATTGGAAGGAATGATTAGGTCTTTAGAGCTATTCCGTTGCAACCAAAGTAGCTGCTCTCTTATCAGCCCCACTTAAATACTAAATAATTTAGATCTATTGTTGGAGTGCTTTGTTATCTCACTCTTACACAACCTAATATATACATCATATTCACCAGCATTGCAGATCAATGCATGCTCTTACATCCTCTCATCTTCCATCTATAATGAGACTTCTTCGATATATTAAAAGCATAAAAGAATTAGGCTTAATCAATTTTTATTTTTGGTATAGGCTACATTGTATTTATTACTTTATTATAATTTTCTTTTTAGCAACACATTCCATAAGTTGATTACAGAAGATCTCTGAGAGATTAATCCATATCTCATGAGCATAACTCCACCTTATGTATCTTTTACACCTATATCAATCAAGAGATGAGAAGAACAAATAAATTGTGCAAAACAGTAGTGGAAGATTTTTTTTTTTGATAAGTAAATGTGACATATGAACAGACCCGCTAAGGGGGTGGAAACTCGTACACAGGAAGTATACCCAATCGAGATGGAATGGACAAAACAAACCAAGCCCACCAACATAAACAAAAAAATTACATATCTCTATGTAACCCATCCATGATATCTCTATGTAACCCATCCATGAATTCCAAGAAGAGGGAAAGAAACGAGATGTGCCAGTGTAGGAAATAGAGTGATATGCCAAAGCACAGTATACATAAACTAATAAGTTAGAGCACTGGGACAAAAAAAGGAATAGGTGTTAATGTCCCACAAAAATCTAATACTGACAAGAAGAAATCTAGTAAAAGAGCAAAGAACAATTACCTATGAAGATTCATATTTCTGAACTGCCCTTGCAAATGCAAATGTCGCATGCATTAAACAAGACCAACCAGTGGGGCATAACTATGAGTTGGGTTGTTTATACTAATACAACAAAAATAATATTATTTAAATAAGCACTTGATTTCTTAATACTTATTCAAGATTTTCAATCATGATTTTGTGATTTGAAAATTAATAGTGAAAGGGCCATACCAAAAAAGAATGCATTTAAAAACCTAAGATTTTATAAAGTGATTGGTTCATGAAAGAAACCTTAAATTCATTTAATGATTTGTCTATACTGTAAGATTCCATCATGCAAAAGTTTATGATGTAGCAAATTACCATTCGTGAGGCACAAAATCTGCAGAATCCCAAAAGAGGCTACACTAATGAAAAGTACTCATGCAAGTGAGATATATCAAAAGAGGCTACACTGATGATATAGCAAATCATCATCTGCATGGTCGTTGTGTTTATATATAGAGAAAGAGTTCAATACTTTGAGGGTGAAAGATTATAAGACAACATTGTTATGACTACAGCATTAAATGTGTTTTGCTAGGGTAAAAAAACCTCATCTCCTTTCTATAATGTGACTTTTCTATATATGTTTTGTATATTATATTTAATGACAGGAGCTGGATCACAGAACCTATTGCCAATTTTGAAGTGTTTAAGAAAATCGAACTTGTGAGATCACTTGTGCGGTTTTTAGGGTTCAGAATCAATGGAAGAGAGAGATCTACTCCCATTGCAAATGAATTAGTCAGTGATTACACAACACACTGTGTCATCAAGATTTGAGTTCTACACACTGTCTTGTTATTAAGTATATTAGGGAACTTTAAAGTCTTATTGAAGGCTTCAACAGATTACCTGTAGCATTCCAAATTTAACCACTATGTTTTCCAAAGTAACTTTATGAAGTTGATATATGTTGATGCTAGTGCTCAAAATTGACCTGGGAAGTAAACAATAAAATAAAATAATAACAATCAACAAAATAACTAACACAAAAATAAAATTACCATTTAAAATGGCATGGATGAATTTGATTCATAGTCCCCCTTGCATTGGCTAGCCTTTTTCTTCTTTTTGTAAGGGATACCCCTAGCCTTAGCTTGACACTCCTTCACCTCCCTGAGGAAAACCCGAATTGCACCGCTGGCAAAAGGGTTATTCTCTGGTGACCCACCGTTCTCCTCATAAGCTGCCCGGAGCCGCCCGATGAGCGCATCAAGGCTTCCCCAAGCTTGCCTTAGCGGGCAGGTGCAAGGTGCGGGTGGTTCAGGCTGCCCATAAAAGATGCAACCTTGTAGGTGAACTTTTGTCTTACCGAACTGGTCAAGGTATCTAAGAAACTCAAGCACATGGTTGCTGTTACACTGTGATAGTGGAACTGGTGGTCTCTGGTTCCTCAAATACTGACCAAATGTGTTCCAATCTCTCCTCTTTTGGGACTCGTATCGGCTTGGCGTGGCGGGTTGGTCCCCGGGTGATCTTGATGACCCTTCAGCGGATTCTTTTCCTCGGTCCATTGAAATGTTTTGGAGAGAAATAGGGCGTTTTTTTGTTTCCTAAATAAGGGAAAAAAATATTGGAGGTGTCAAGGAGAGAGAAAAAAGAGAGGGGAGGAAGATGAGGATTTAATCATGGACCTTTGAGTTGAGATGCAATGGGCCCTTATGGAGTTGCTTTCTCTTTTTTAAACAGTGCAATTACTGTTAGCTATGCGTTTTCTTTGCTGATACACAATTATTGTAAATATGTTGTTTTGTCAATATTATCCTTGTCATTTACCATTTTGTCCTTGTGTATATAAGCACCATTATTGTTAATAACACTACACTAGGCTAGCTTAGTGGGTAATGGAATTTGGAAATTTTCCAAATGTATAAATATTTGTCGAGAAAAATGCAGCCAACAGAAAAGTGGAAGTGAAGTTTGATTTTTTTAATTTGCATCAACCGGAAAAGTTGGAAAACGAAAGTGATGAGTGAACCAATTGAATACAGTGCATTTGAAAACAGACCATATTTGCTTAGAATAAACTTTTTAACAAATAATCAAATATTAACAGCGGTAACAATGACAACAGTTGAACTAATAACTACGAAACCTAAATAAGTGAAAACTCCATCCGGTACTAAAATATACATTCAATTCCTGCAATAAAATACTTAGTGTGAATGCGGGCTTAACTTCAAGAGTTTATGTTTATGTTCTGTCTGTCATTTTCAAAGCAACTGAAATTGTGATATACACTTGAAGACTGTCTCTATGAAGCCGTATGTCAGAATTTTGGGAGCAGGATTATTTTATGCATGGGTACATGCAACGACCCAATATGCATTGGCATGCTCCTATTGTTAGATTTTTCATTTTTCCCCTACCAATGGAGAATTGGAAGCGGTAAAAAAAATTTACAAGGCTTTGATTATTATATGGGCTGTGTGAAATTTCCATTGAGATGTACAACCCAATAAGTTGTACACAAACTCATTCATAAAACATTTTTTTAGCAAATTAGGATTTTATTTATCGGAGAGAAAAAGCTTTTTCCAGAGATTCTACAAAGAGAAAAGAAAAGCCTAGCTAATACTTTCTATTTCTATTAGAAATTTTCCTCAAAAAAGAAAAATTATTTTTATCTAAAAGAATAGCCCCTTTGATATTCCTAGGCATATCTAGGAAACTTTAATGTTGGTCCATTAAGAAGATCTTGGATTTGAAGGACTTGCTCTTTGATTCTTCAAGGAATCTTGAGTTTATCATTGATGCAATTCACTAATAAGGAAGAGTCTGATTCTACTTCTAAATTAGTCCAGCATTGATGAATACAATGAGCTAAGCTTTATTTGATAGCGAGAGCCTCTGCCATGTTATTTATCCCATTATCTTTGAACTGAGAAGAAGCCCTAATTAAATTTCCTTTATAATCTCTATGGACAACCCTAAATCCCATTCTACCATTAGGATCACAAACACCATCTGTATTGTGTTCTAAATGAAGAGGATCTAGTTTGGACCAAGATCTCATTTGAGGAATATTTTTCCTATCAAGGTTTAACATACCTTTTAGGATATGAGGAAGAGATTTAAATGACCAGTATATAGAGGATACTTGAGATGAGGCTGCCTTATAGGCCAAGGCATCTACTACTGAGTTGCATGCTCTCTATACGTGCTTGATTTCAAATGTATTTGGGAAAGCAAGGATGTTTAAGGTGTTTAGAATGATCCAAGGAAGTTTGGATTTTTTAAGAACAAAATCAGCAATGACTTTAAAATAAGATTCAATGAAGATTTAGTTAAGCTTTAGATGCTGGTATAGCTAAGGCCCTCCTCAAGAGCTTTGTCTTCTGCATAAAAGGAGGAGTTAATTCTCAAAGCTACACTAAAGGCAGCTATGAGATGCCCTTTATCATATCTAATCACTCCTCTTATACCACTGGGACCTCGAATGCCTTTAGAGGATCCATCAATGTTGAGTTTGTAGTGCCTATAGGATGTTTAGACTAAGAACATTTGTGGAAGAAGACTTGTTTAGGTATAAGGTTAAGGTTGAACCAACTGATACTGAAGGAGCACTCAAATATGCTTTTATCTCTAAATTCTATCTTGAAGCTAATTTTTGCCATGGTGGAGCAAATGTTTTTGATGATTTGGCCCGAGATAATCTTGACATTTTCAACCACATTTTGTTTTTTGGCTTTCCAAATTTCCCAAAATATGATTTTAGGCAAGATGTTGAATACGAATTTTTGATGGTCTTTAGAAGGCGTTGTGATCCACCAAGACAAGAGGATGGATTTGGCTGAAGAATAATTAACATTAATTCCCAATTTGTTGCTGAAGAATTTCCATACTTCTCTAAATAAATGGTCGTGATAGAACACATGCGCAATAGATTCACCTCTATTTTACAACCTATGAACCTAGAAGCCAGTTTAATGCCCTTTTTTTTAATCTCAGAATCTAAAGGAATAGCACTATTGAGGAGTTTCCAAATAAAATTGGATATTTTAATGGGACAATGAGGTATCCAGTTGAGTTTGCTGCTAAGAGAATTGACTTTAGCTTGCGTGCATAATTTGTAAGGAGGT
The DNA here is from genome assembly GCA_949130495.1 of Sambucus nigra. Lineage (NCBI taxonomy): Eukaryota > Viridiplantae > Streptophyta > Magnoliopsida > Dipsacales > Adoxaceae > Sambucus > Sambucus nigra. Next base: position 210,453,399 of record OX422214.1, on the reverse strand, counting down.
GTGAAAGTGAATTCACTAGTAGTTGATGGGAGCCATAGAGACTTATCTTTGTCAATATATTCTTCAGCTAATTCTCTGACTCCTTCAATATATTCTTTAGCTAATTCTCCGAGTCCTTATATTCTCTTCATAATGGGAGAACTAGTGTTATTAATACTCCTCTTATATTTATTTCTCATGAAATTTTCCCATAGGCTCTTGTCAACTTTGAATTTCCAGTAGAGTTTGAGGCTAGATGCATGTCTAATATCTTCCATTCTTTTAATATCCAGACCACCTTCTTCATAAGGATATCACAACCCATTCCATTTGATCCATTGAAAAGGATTTTCCTTGTTGTACCCCCAATAAAAATTTCTGAAGGTATTTTTAAGACTATTAAGGACTATTTTTATAGGGGAAAACATTGATAGCATATATATGGTCATTGAGGAAAGCATATGCTTGATTAAAGTTAATCTACCTCCTTAAGAACTGCTTTTGGATGACCACACCTAAAGTTTGTCTTCGATCTTTTGAAGAACCTATGAATAAAGAATTGATTTCCTTCTACCTTTGGATAAATGAACTCCTAAGTATTTCATTGGCAGAGTTTTGGATCTTAGGCCTGTGTGCTTAGATATAGTAGCCTTTCTAGATGGAAACATTTTAGGATCAACATAAAAGGAACTTTTAGAAGAATTCACTAACTAACCTGAGTTAGCTTCATACTCTTTTAGAGTTTCCATAATGGCCTTAAGGATGTGGTTGGAACCATTAGTAAGAATAATGAGTTCACTGTGACACCCCGCCTATTTTAATCACGACAGATCAGTCCTCTATCAAAATAATCAGGAATCAGACTTGGTTCATTCTTACCATCACTGTCGAAAAGTTTTTAAATTACTAATCACCTATGTTAAATTAATCCGGTGCCAAATTTTATCTTTCATTATAACAACAACAAGCGGAATAAACATAAGAACCAAACCATCTATACAAGATAATAGAGTCTAAAACATCACATAATAAATAACTGAATAAAATAATAACGAATAATCCACCGGTTCCCAAATAAAATCCAACTACAAGTCTAAAGAAAATAAAACCAAATTTGATAAATACTGAAATGAAATACTGAATGGTCTGAGGGGCGACAGACCCAAAATGAAATACTGAAATGAAATCCTATCTAGGAATGAATAAGTGATGTGTCTATATAGAATCCTGCAAGCCTCCACAATTGCTGCAGCTACGCATCCTTAGAATGACTCATCACGCTTGGCGTATTTGTGGCTGGACACCTAAAACATTTTTGAAAAAATAGAAAATAGATTTGACTCGGGTGAGAGCCTGAGAAAAATATCTTGAAAATATTGAGCAAGTATTTAAATCACAATTTAAAAACAGTTATTAGATACACATGTTAGTTCCACGTACACTCCCTTGAGTTCCTCACCTCTCATCTAATGTTCATGCCTAACGCATCCTATTTAGCTATGTTACCTAGCCTAATTAGACATCCGTATATAACTAACCATAAAAGGTTCATCTCTCCCGTACTGCCCATACAATACGCTACCATTTTACCAATAACTAATATCCCCACATATTTATTATTAAATCCTTTTAATTAAGTTTTCCATACTTAATTGTCACTTTTAGATATGCACTATCTATCTTCCTACTGTCTCATACGTAGAATATTCACATATTATTCTAAAACCATTAATTAAGTTTCATCACACTTAAGTTTCTTTTAAATATGCACTATCTATTTTTTCTACCATCACACATAAGTAGAATAAGTCACACTTGTATATATTTATCACACATATCATATATTCAACTATAGTATCCCTGGAATGGCACCTCGTGATGCCGACATACTCCGCTATCAAGTCCATGTACCTCTCGTACCAAATTAAGGACTATTTGTTCGGTATGTCTCTTTGAATCCAAAATCAATCAACACACAATGGAGACGAATATTTATCTAAGACTTTGGGATATACACATACCTAATGTATTCAAATGACATGCTAGTCCCACTGATACACAATATATAGTGACTCTCCCGAAGTTCCATATTTTGGGGTGTAGAAACCACATTCTAGGACCCTACTGCCGCTGGGAGTTAATCAAGAGCTATTGCATGGGCACAGATGGGATGCGTCACTCAATTGTTAGTCTTGGATTTCATAAGCTAATGCCTGGCTTCAGCCAGGCCGTGACACCACGTTTCAGCATGGCTGCTGCCTGGGATCAAACAGGCCGCAACACCCTTTGAAGTTGATGCTGTATGGGATCAAATAGGTCGCAACCCTTACTCGTATATGACGATTTCCAACTGTATAAGGATTCCTCATTGTTAATACTTATCGATATGCCACGTGGCTTAGGCATATGACAGTTTCTTTATATCTCCTATAAATATAGGAGCTCACCTCGTAATGAGGGACCGAGAAGAGAACTACCCTGTGAAGCCCTTCCAAATTCCCAGCTCTCTCCTTCTCTAGAGACTACCACACTTAGGGGGCTTCCATTATCCATAACCACAGTAGGATTGACCCTTAACATGCCTCATCATTGGTTTCTTATCTAGCCATTTACATGTATTATCTTTTGTTCTCTCTCTTGTACACCTCTTATGGCAATGTAAACTTGTACACACTACATACATAATGAGGGTGAAGCATCAAAGTGGATGTAGGCTCATTGTCATAGTCTAACCACTATGTATTCTATGTTATATTCCTTATAGATTTATTCTATACATGATATGATGTACGAGAGCGACTTGTGTTTTCTCATATTATCAGCCTGACGCCGTCTGTGGGAACGAGGTATTTCTATTTTGTTTCTTCATATTTTAGGGTTCCAAATGACTTATTTCATCTATGGGACCCCCTGGGTCGTAATCCTTTGGGTGAGATTTTGGTTATCGATCCCTTACGTTTGTGTGCAACCCGGTGAGGGGATTATTCTTTTTCAGATTTATTTATTAGTCTTCCTTTTTATAACCATGGATCGGTTTTCTGTACCTCGGTGATGTTACCTTACCTCATTACCATTGAAAAACATGAAAGGTAGTGGCCTCCTAAAGGTAGGTAACTAGGGAGGAGTTTTATTCATTTACTTGTGTCTTTTATGCCTATGATCTAGGTCTTATTACCAAGTTGGTACTTTCATTCCTAAAGGTTTCTTTGCCCTTGGTAAATTCCTAGTAGGCACACTCTATGTATATTCTATGAACTTATCTCAGGTCTTGGGCCTATTTGTGTTCACACCCTTCACTGCCACAAGAAGAATGCAGCTTGGCAACCAAATTGGCTTTAGGCTGCAACCCTTCAATTGCAGTTGGTTTGTATATCATTTCACCTCAAGGGAGAGGAGGCTTATGGTGAATTGTCCTCAGATTTAATTATAGTGAATTTTCTCTTGGTAAGGCCACGACAGTTACTTTATGTGTTCAATGGCCTACAGTCGCAACAGTATAACTTTACAGATTACTAAAATTCTATATTTTTATTATTATACTTGGCTTATTTACTGCACTCCTTTGTTTTCTTACCACTGTTTAGTTCATCTCAGAGCATAGATTTTTATATGACTAACATAGCATAGGCTATGGAGGGAACCTCAAAGACGAGTATCAGAGCAGAGTGAAGAAGTCACCCAGTTGCTGAGCTACATTGATCACCTCTATAACTGTCAGTACATACTCCAAGAACAGGTTAACTTCCTGACGCATAGGGTCCTAACACTGGAGGCCGCGACCTTCACCTCAACACATGTCGCAATAACAGAAGCTTCAACCTTCACTTCCATGAAAAAAGTCGCAATAAAAGTAGCGATGGCAGTTGCCAAAATTCAAAAGAGGAAGCTGGAGCAGCCAAAGGCAGAAAGAAGCTATGAGACCTACACCCTGCTAATTTACCAAATTGAAGACATTTATGAGCTCATCAAAGAAGACAAATTTCTCCATTAGCCTGAGAAGTTGAGGTCCCCTCCCCACCTATCATGGCCACGAAACAAACGATTGCCACACCTTGAAGAATGAGATTGAAAGTCTTGTTAGGAAGGCAGTGCTTTAACGATTCCTTAAAGGATGCTTAGGGGGTGTAACCGATATCTGGGAGGTTGCTTGCTAGATTCCAGCCTTAGTTCCTATTAATTCATATTTTCCTCTTCTTGAACTCTATCTTTGAAGATTTTATAGCTATATCTTAAAGACTTTTGCGTTTTATTAAAGTCAATATATACATATATCTGCCTGAATGAATGGCAATTGTTAGTCATATATTAATCTTTGTTTTCCTGCTTAAAAATATAATGAGAGTGGCCTTTGTCTTAAACAGATTTAATGGAATGTGTTGACCAATTATCATGGAGATTATTTGCTTATTTCAAGAGGAAAGGTATGTTAAGGAGATTGCCTTGGTTGGTAGTCGCACATAATGCAAAGCCACGGGGGCTCATAATGCCCATTCTCAGCTTTTGGGATGCTTCAATGATCCACAGGGGCTCATAATACCCAACCAGGGAGTGCTAGATAAATATCCGATTATAGCTTGGGGAAGCTTCATAATACCTACCCTGGGAGGCCTCATAGTAACCCAAAGGGGATAAAGACTTAGTCATCTGTGGATAATCCTATATTTATTCAAAGGGGCCAAAGACTAAATCGTTTGCATACTATCCCATATCTATTCAAAGGGGACAAGGACTTAATGATCCACGGATAATCCTATATTTCTCATAAAAAATGTAGGCGGTAGCCTCACTGGTCGCAATCTATTCTCAAGTTCACAATAGAATGCAAGTAAAATAAAGACCTCAGATTTTTCAAGATTGTGGAAGGAGGTATTAATCAAAGTGCACACCCTAAAGGGTCATCCATTCTACAAATCGGTCGATGACTTATCATATTAGAGAGTCCAAAAGACGGACACAACTAGTCTTAATATAGTTGCAGCCTATGTCTAATGTATTACAAAAAGTAAGACTGTAGAGGCAGATAAAAGTTGTGGTATTCAAGTTTTATTACAAAGATATGGGGTTAATAAAGAATTTAATATAGCTGCAGCAGTTTTGGTTTATAAGATGGAAATGTTGATTGAAGATTTTGAGCCGCGACCCCTTAGGCCAAAATCATTTGAAAGAGATCCCAATGAGATTCTTATTGAAAAGAGAGATTCAAGAATTCCATATGAGACAAAAATAATATCAACGGTGGTAGCCAAAAAATGATTAGGGGTTGCATTCTTTCCAAAATGGACACATCCCTGAATGGTTACAATGTTTAATATTGAATACTATGGAGATTACAAAAAAGGTGATGTTAAAAGTCATTAAAGAATTTAAAAAATTACAAGTTATGGTTGTAATCAAGTTCCAAAGAGATTAGGAGGCTACGTCCTCTTCAAGGTCTTCCTGTTCGGGCGACGGAGGTTGTCCCTGCTGAGGGAGGTTCTCCTACTGCTGCTGACAAGGGGAAGCTGCCAGCTTCTTCTGGGCAGCCCGAGGTCTCCAGCTAATTTTACCCTTAGGGTTACTTTTGTATTTTTATTTGTAATTTTCCCTTTTGATTCTTCAATGTACTCTGATATTTTTCATATGAATGAAATGAGAAGACATTTTCCTTTAGTGTACTGAATAATTCTATCTTTTATTGCTCTTTTATTGCTTGTAGTTAATTGATGTTGATGACTATATGCCGGCCACTTCTCAATTGGGAAGAATGCTTGGCCCTGATGTAAGTTCTGAAGTTCTTCATACCTTTGTGAGGATTTGTAAATCACTGTGATTGAGGAACAAGCATTTCATAGAGCAGACTGAGCTCATCGTTAAACTGAGAGACAGGCTCCAAGAGATGGAAGAAGTCGGTGCCTCAGTCCAAGAAGAGGTGAATACTCTGAGAGAATGGCTTCTAGATGCTTCTGAGATCAACCAAGTTGGAGAAATTCTTCAGTAGGAGAATGAGTCTTTGAGGAGGGAAGTCTCGCGACTCAGGGAGCATGCACCGAGCATCGCTTCTGCAGTGTGACGAGGTTCCTCCTCGTCATGAGCTGGAGCTGGAGATGGACCAAGTGATGTTCCTCCGCTGCTGCGAGGTTCTACCCCGTCGACTGTTTCGCGAGCTGGTACAAACGCAAGAAGTCCATCTAGGGAAATGGAAGAGCTCCATGGTGATGTCCAACGAGCATATGTGATTGCTGCTGGGCTTCAAAGGGACGTCACTTGGCTGAGGCATCTATTTAAGAGAGGACCTCGATGAGTATGGGCCAATGGTTACGACTAAGGTTGGCTAGATGCTCCGACGAGGCTGGCAGAGTTTGAAGAGCTCGCCTTTATCAGGGGATGGTTGAGTGCCCTGAAGGAGCTGCAAGTTCCAAGGAACTCAATGCTCTGGTATCATCTTGAGATCTCTCCTTCCACTCTAATGCCCAATCCCTTCCGAAGAGATGATTAGTGGATCCCTATTGATGCTATCCCTCGGCAGCTATTGGAGTTGGATGTGAATGTATTTGAGGAGGAGATAGTTCCCCATCCTAACGACGGTCGAAGAGCTCAAGTGGCTAATTATCTCGTTTAGAGGCCTCGACCTCATTGAGATTTTGCTGTTAGTAACTCTGTATACATTGTAATGAAGTGATGTAATGTTAATGTTTAGGGCGAGCTTGCCGACTAAACATGGGTTGTATTTGTTGTAAATGTGATGAAGTAATATAAAATTTATGTTCTGGTCGTATTTGCCGATTAAAAAAGTGTTGTATATATTCCACATCTTTTAGACTTTGCTCAATAATCTTGGGCCTCTCTTGGCTGACTAGATTTGTAAGTTTGAATTGTCAAGTGAGTGTCCCTCCAGTCCAGTATGCTTATGAGATACCATTCTTCCCCACTTTACCTTTTAGATCGTGTCATCACACTCCCTTAGGCCTAAGTGTGGCAATTGGCGAGGACACACCTGGTGTTGGATGCTCTATCCGATCAGGATTTTATTAACCAAACATTATTTGGCAACCAATTTTGACTTGGCCATATTGCCTAAGGATCTCCTGTAGGGCTTCATGTATTGTCAGGGGAAATGCTAAGAGGTTTTTCGTGTTTTATAACGAAAACCTGAGGAGGGTGATTTCCCTGCTATAGTGTAATGATTAGTGTGTCTGTCACTTGAAAAGGGTGTGTGAGTTATAAAGTTCATATACTAGTTAACTTACACTTCGTAGAATGCAACTGCTAAACAACTTTATTAATGATGAGGAAATGAGCTTCCAGTTTCAGAAGTAAAGAACACAAGAAGAGTTTAGAAATAGAATTTCTTAAGATTGGCTGCATTCCATGCTTGAGGTATCTCTCTGCCCTCCAGCGTTTTTAAGTGATAGGCTCCTCGTAGATCATCTCTTGTTATCTTGAATCGTTCTTCCCAGTTTGGCCCTAACTTGCCATCTGATGGTTTTACTGCGCTGCCTAGGACTTTTCTTAGGACATAGTCCCCAACTCGGAATGACCTTGGATTGACCTTCTTGTTATAGTGCTTCTGTAATAACCCTAATCTCAGTCATACATTCATTATTCTCATCATCACCCAACTTCCAAAATATGATCCGCTCTTTTGACTAAAGGAAGTTTTTGACCACCCTGTGCCTATTTTCTTGGAAGCCGTAAAGGTAGGCTTTGTTATTTATGAGGAAGAAGTCCCTGGATTTTTTTTCACGCAACTAAAGCATCGTCCACAGCTTTTGGTAAGATTGCGGCCTAGGACTCCTCCATTTGTTTTATGGATGCAACATGATCGATATACTTCTATTTAAGTGCATAAGTGTTACTCTACTATAGCAGATCGTATTATTGTTATAGAAGGTTAAGTTTGCTCTCAAAAGAGCTGGCCTGCCTTCCAGACTACACAGCCTAGAGGGATTTTGCAGCCACATAGATTTTTTGTTCGGCATCATCTTTTGCCTTGATGGAAGTCTCCAAATCCATCTTGGACAATTCAAGAACCATCAGAGATGATTTTTTGTCTGCCTCAAAGGAAGAAGTATTGGCAGCCTCCAGGTCAGACTTATGAGAAGACTCTGTAGCTCTGTAGAGCTTGAAGAGCCCATCACATTTCATCCTCTGTGACACGACAACGTTCGCGGCCTGAAGTTAAGGAAAATCAATAAAAAGAAATGGTTAGAAGAAAAACATAAAATTAAATGAAGTGATTACCCGCAGTAGACTGTGGATGACATATTTCTCCAAGTCCTTATGGTCTTATTCCACTAGGCGATCCAAGTTAATAACGTCTAGAACCTTCCTCATATTGATGATTGCCCTAGAAGTTGTATCCCATAAAGAATTGGGATCATGTTGCCTCAGTTGAGGCCGCATACACCATTTCAAGGCCCACTCTTGCTGTACTCTACGAAGTTGGTAAGGAGGCCGCAGACGCTTGTTAAGGCCCACTCTTGCTGTACTCTACGAAGTTGGTAAGTTGGCATTAGTTTCCATGATGTTTCGCGGAGGAGGGGGAGGAGATATAGAAGAAATATAGAGGGGTTGTGCCCTCCTTAAAAGTCCCCAGAGGACATTAGACCTGTCACGAAAAGTTGTGGAGATATGTCCTTGTTCACTTGCTTCTCTCTTTCCATAGCATCATCATCAGGGGTTGTAGACCTCTCTACAGAAGGGTTTACTTTGGTTCCAGTCGTAACATCTTGTTACGGAGGTTCGATGGTGGTCTTGGTCGCAGCGGGTTTCCCTTTTTGTGCCCTCTTTATCTTCTTCCCCTTCTTGGTGGGTGCATTGAGAATAACTGCATCCACGTCCATTTTTGCAAGATGGGCAGCCAAAAGATCGCAATCAATCTCTTCCCCTGAATAAACATCAATAATAAATTAGGCTGTAAAAATTATATATATTGGTACAGCCGCGACAATATCGACATTATGTTCACAAGATAGAGAATTACCTTTCGCGATCATCTTTTTTGGAATTTCGTTGATGGTGAAGTAACCACTATTGAAAATGGTCACATAAGTAACAAGCTAATTGAAGTTTTTGGACTTCTTACTGAAGCTTGCTACATCCTCAAGCTTTTTTGTTAAGACCTAGGTTGTGAAAGACTTCACACGTTAAGGTCAATATAAGTCACAAAAGGTAAAATAAAGTTGCAAAGCTTAAAGGGTTTCAGCAGCAGAAGCATATCACCTATTTTATTAATACGCCCCCATGTTCGCGGCATCCAATAGTTTTTCTCTTTCTCACACTTATGGGAGTGGATTTCCCATCTTTCCCTAGAGATATAGAAGAATTTTCCTTTACAGTTTTTAATACTGGAAGGCATATTAGTATATAAATATTTCTTATTATTTTGCAGATTGAAATAATAGAACCACGAAAAGTCCATGGAGTTCTCCTTCGGCCTATAAAAATGGAAGAACTCTGCGGGAGTAATATCTCTGTTGAATTTCTTATGCCAGAGCACTAAGGCATCAAGAATTGCCTTCCAGCCATTTGGGTCTAACTTTCCTGGAGCCAAATTTATAGTTTCAAAACTTCTCCTAACTGGGCTAGGAATTGTTAGCCACAGCCCTAAGAGGAAGGCATGCAAAGGAAAGAAAATCCCATCATTGGGGACTGCGGAACATGACCTTTGTTCCTTAAATGAAAGGAAACAGATCATATATGGAGGAAATTTAAAAGTTGCAGCAACTTGGGCAATCCATTCTTCGGTCATAATGCACTTGTGGTTTAGGGCAGCGGGAGGTTTAGCGATTGCTTAACCATAAGTTTCCGTGAGAGTATTCCTAGCCTCAATAGAAACAACAACCATATTTTCAGTTCAGGGGGGTTGCTAGAGTTTATATCTTCCTCCATTATATCTGTAGCCTCCCTGAAGTCCCTATAATTATAGGAGTCCACATAATCATAATCTATTGTAATGTAGTTGGGACAGCACTTAAGTAGACAAACCCTAATTGCCTTTAAAGTCTTTGTTAAAGGAATCTTGGGAGGGGGAATTCCAAAATTATTTCTCTAGAAGTCATCCAAAAACTCCGGATTCCAACTCATAGATCTGCGATAATACCTGAAAGGCAGAAGGGCTCTGCAGTTAAGCACCCCAGACATTATGGTCAGAGAAGTCTTAGAGGTCGTGACAGATTCAAAATATATACAAAAGTGCAGAATAGAAGTCAAAGTTACAACAATCTAATGCAAAAACTCTAAGTATGAATCATAGAGGCTGCAACCAAACACTCTAAAAGTTCAACTCCAGACTAAAGCCATGGGGTATTATAGCTACTGAGGATTGATAAGAGGTCATAGCGAACTAACACAACCGCAACCTAACACACGAAAATATTTTGATGGTGAACTCTCAAGGATTGAAAATTCCAAAACCCTAGGGTTTTGGCCAAGAACACCAAGAACATGTTCTTGGTGTTTGTTGATGTAAAAAACTAGATTTGATCTAATTATTTTAATCAAAGATAAAAATAAATAAAGAAGTATGAGATAGTTGATTTTTTAAGTGGTTCGGCCTTATCAGAATGGCCTACGTCCACTATTTTTGTATTGCTGACTATTTACCTCGAATTCTCGATAATTGGTTTACCAAGAGATCCAGAGTCCCCTTCTAATGAGGAGGTTACAATGTATTTATAGCCTTGAGGTTGTACATGTGAAAGGATAATGCACTGTTATCTAGTAGACATATACATTTGTACAACAATAATGAGCATTTAATGCGCAGTCGTCTCTTTGATTCTACAAAGCATCCAAATCAAGAGAATGAGAGAGACGATTGGGCATTAAATGCCCATTATTATCGTACAGATGTATATGTCTACTAGATAACAGCGCATTATCCTTTCACATGTACAGCCTCAAGGCTATAAATACATTGTAACCTCCTCATTAGAAGGGGACTCTGGATCTCTTGGTAAACCAGTTATCGAGAATTCCAGGCAAACAGTCAGCAATACAAAAATAGTGGACGTAGGCCATTTTGATAAGGCTGAACCACTTAAAAAATCAACTGTCTCATACTTCTTTATTTATTTTTATCTGTGATTAAAATAATTAGATCAAATCTAGTTTTTTACATCAACAGATTGGCGCCGTCTGTGGGAAATGACTGTGCTTATCGTTTTTCACAAAAATAATTCATCATCAATGGCTGATAATCCGGAATCCAGTAATCGAAATGCTGGGATCCCTCCAAATTTGTCCATTCCCCCAAATGTATCAGATCTAGCTGGCATAATTGCTAATTTGGCCTACGGTCAAACGGCCATGCAAGAAACCATGCGACAACTTATACAAACCGTTCAAGGCATGGTGCCGGCTCAATCAGGACAACGAAGTGTTTAGAGAAATGCTCGTTTACTCTCTTCGCAAACTAGGAGAACGTTATTCCCTGAAGAATCTCTGTCTAGACGCACCGCCTCATTATATTGAGAGATCTAATGATCCTTCTTTTCAGCCTGGTTGGACTTCCTCAGTACGAGCTACAAACACTCAACAAAATATCACTTTATCTCCAGAAAGAGTCAGTGCTCTTGAAAGGTTGAGTAGGGTCTCTCCTTTTGATCATTTGGGCCCTAAGAGGAATAGAAGTCCCCCTAGGATTGTGTCGAGGAACTCCCAATAACCATTTGATCTAAGGGAAGGCTCTGCCCAATCACGACCAACTGCTCGTAATGAAAGATCCCAAGAGGCTAATTCAACGCGATTAGTTGCTCGAACAAATAGGCCCGATGAGGTAAATGATGCATGGCAAGGCTCTATTCAGAGGTTGGAAGACAGATTAGGGGAAATGGATAAGGCCAAGAATCCTCTACAAAGAACTTTTGTCCAAGGGACACCATTTGTACATGCAATTGTGGATTTTCCCACACCATCAAAATTCAAAGCTCCTGTGGTAACTCGTAAGTATGATGGAAAAACTGATCCTGCCCTTCATATAGAACAATACCAGGCTGCTGCTGACATTTATGCAGTTCCAGACGAGATGAGATGCAGGGCATTCTCAGGAACTCTTACCGGATCATCTAAGATATGGTACAACAACCTTCCTCGGGGAAAGATTGCAATTTTCCTTCAACTGGCAGAGCTCTTTATAGGGAACTTCTATTTTGGAGCAAAACCAGTCAAACGAGTAGCGTACTTGCTGAGTGTTAGACAGAAGGCAGGTGAAAGCACCAGGGATTATATTACTCGTTTCAATAATGAGAAACTTGAAGTAATTGATTAAGAGGAGAAAACAACAATTACTGCTCTGATGAGCGGACTGTTGCCGAATAAATTGTATTACACTTTAGCCAAGGATCCGCCTAGGACCATAGCTGAACTGATGGCAAAGGCAGCCAAAATCATGAATGCCGAGGAGGCCATGGATGCAAAGAAGAATGCAGATACTAAAGAAACCAAGGTCGAAACTGACAAGACGAAAAAGAAGGATCAAAAGAATAATGGTGGCAACAGGCAGTCGAAAGCAAAGCAAGCACTGGAACAGTTAAAGAAATTTAGAAATTATACCCCTTTGAAAGTAGATATAAACCACGTTCTGGAAGAGATCAAGAACAACGAGGAGCTAACTGAACAGAAAAAATAAAGGCAGATCCTGACAAGAGGAATAAATCCAAATATTGCGAGTTCCATAAAGACCATAGTCATACGACCAAAAATTGCATAACTCTTTAGAATGAAATTGAGGCGCTCATTAGGCGAGGAAAATTGTCTAAGTATATTAATCGCAAAAATGGTGGGAAGGTCAACGATCGAGCAAGGCAGAGGTCTAGATCTCCTCGTCGAGCAACAGAAGACAAGAAGAGAAGTCATGAAGAGGACCTAGAAGAGGACCTAGAAGATGACCAAGATGATCTCGATCTCCCCAAAAGACCAAAGCAGCCAAAACGTGAGGTATTTTCAATACATTTTGGATCATTTTAATGTAATGTAATTACAGGTGGAGATGCAGGAGGTGGGGATATGACTGCAGAGAGGAAAGCTTACCTCAATGAGGCTTAAGCTTTCTCATACATTCAGTAAATAAATCTGGCTGAAGATGATCGCCCGAGCAAGGTGAATAAAGACAAGCTGGTCATTGGTTTCTCCAAGAACGACCTGACAGGTGTATTATAACCTCATGATGACCTATTGGTGATCAAGATGAGGATGAAGGAAGTGGTGATTTCAGGGGTACTGGTGGATAATGGTAGCTCGACAGACATCATGTTCTACCCATATTTTGATAGTTTGAATTTAAAATTAGCCCAATTGGAGGGCTATCATAGACCTCTCCTCAGTTTTACTGGTAAAAAGGTTTTTTCGCTTGGGACGATCAAGTTGGATATGCTTATCGGTACATGGTTTGCTTGTCGAACATAAAGAGTACGCTTTTTCGTAATGGATAAAAATGTCCAATCAACTTACAATATCATCATGGGAAAGGTAGGTTTGAAGAAGTTCGAAGCAGTACCATCTACTGTACATCAATGTCTAAAATTTCCAACCAACTTTGGAGTAGGAGTGGTGAAAGGCGATCAAAAAGCAGCTCGGGAATGCTACTATTCGTCTACAGAGCAAGAGGAACTCGAGGAATCTAGAAAGAAGACTACTACTTATCAAGTGGATGAAACAGAAGAAGCAGAGATTGAAATGTTGGACCCTAGAGACGAATCTCAGCTAGTGAAGGGACAAGTCATGGAGGCTATCGAAAATATCATTCTAGACGACGAGCATCCAGAACGAACAACTCAAATTGGTGCATCACTGGATGTATCAATAAAACAGGAATTAATAGCATTTCTAAGATGCAGAAAGCAGACTTTTGCATGGAGTCATGAAGATATGCCAAGGATAGACCCGAGTTTCCTGTGTCACGAGCTCAACGTGAATAAGAAAATCAAGCCAGTGAAGCAACGAAGAAGAGTGTCCAGTCCTGAAAAGAATCAAGACATACAGGAAGAAGTAGAGAAACTACAAAAAGCCTCTTTTATTGAAGATGTAAAATATCCTGATTGGCTAGCAAATGTAGTGATGGTAAAGAAGAAAAACAACAAGTGGAGGATGTGTGTGGACTTCACTGATCTTAATAAAGCCTTCCCAAAGGATCATTTTCCTTTGCCTCGCATTGATCAGCCGGTGGATGCTACCTCGGGACATGAATTGTTGAGTTTCATAGATGCTTATTCTGGGTACAACAAGATTAAAATGAAGCCTGAGGATAGGGAGAGTACTTCTTTTATCACCCCTAGGGGAACTTATTGGTATAATGTTATGCCTTTTGAATTGAAAAATGTAGGTGCAACATATCAACGACTGATGAATAAGGTGTTTGCAGAGAAGATCAGTCATAACATGGAGGTTTATGTTGATGATATGCTGACGAAGAGTAAGAAAGCTACTGATCATCTAGTTGACCTAGGTCATACCTTTGATCAACTAGAGAAATATCAAATGAAGCTGATTCCCACCAAATGCATATTTGGAGTATGAGAGGTATGTTTCTCGGATATATCATTAATCAACGAGGGATTGAGGCGACCCCTGAAAAGATCAAGGATCTATTGGAGCTACGATCTCCAACGATGAAGAAGGAAGTGCAAAGTCTCACAGGGCGAGTTGCAGCACTTAAAAGGTTTATGTCACGAGAAACTGATAGATGCCTACCATTCTTAAAAACACTACGAAAAACTTTTGAATGGGATGAAGAATGCGAGGAGGCCTTTCAAGAACTGAAAAAATATATGGGGACACCTCCATTGTTATCCAGACCAGTGATGGGAGAAAGATTATACTTGTTGTTGATACCAAATTTAATCTGCTGACGTGGACCAATCATATGAAGACACTTGACTATCTACATGGCAACTACAAACACTTTCGAGGAACCCACACGCTCCGAGGAACAAGACTACAGCGAGGAAGACTAGTTCCCCGAGGAACACTGCTTACCCGAGGAACTCACATGCTCCGAGGAACAATGCCTCTCCGAGGAACTCTTGAGTACCGAGAAGCTTAGGCGGTCCGAGCAACTCAGGCGGTCCGAGCTGCACCTCGAATAAATCATTAATAGCTGGATAACCAACAGTTCAACTGATTCATTAAATGCTTATCATTTGGACGCACACGCAAAGAGGGCATTAAATGTATTACCCTTTCATATGCATATCATTTAATGTATTACCCTTTCACATTACAGCCTCAGGGCTATAAATACATTGTACAATCCTCATTGTAGAGGGGGTCCAGACCGGAATTTCTTAAGATAACTTGTAATCGATAATTCCCATACAAACAGCAATACCAAAACAGTGGACGTAGGTCATTCTTATAAGGCTGAACCACTTTAAAATTCTTTGTCTCATTTATTTATCTGTGATTGAATTATTAGAGTGATCTAATTTTTTACATCAACAGATTGGCGCCGTCTGTGGGAAACGACTGGTAAAATCGTTTTCTCATAAGAAACAATCCATTACCAATGGCGGATATTCCTGAATCCAGCAATCGAAACGCTGGAACCCCTCCAAATCCGCCTGCTCCACCAATTATTCCAGATCTGACTGGAATAATGGCAAATATGGCTCAGGACCAGACCGTTATGCAAGAAACGATGCGACAACTCATCCAAACCCTTCATGGCAGTGCATCATCCCATTCCGAATCACGAAGCATTCAAAGAAATACCCGTGCACCTTCTTCGCATACTAGGCGTACTAATTCATATCGCAATGAGGAATCTAAAGATTTTTCTTAGCAACCTGGACGAACTTCGTCAGTACAAGCCACAGATACTGAACAACGTGTCACCCTCTCCCCAGAAAGGGCCAGCGCATTGGAAAGATTAAGTAGGGCCTCTCCTTTCGATCGATTAGGCCTTAGGAGGAATAAAAGTCCTCTTAATGCAACGTCGAGGAGCTTTCGACGACCATCAAATTTAAGGGAAGGATCTGCCCAGTCGCGACCAGCTGCTCGTCAAGATGGATCTTATGACCGACCAGCTGCTCGTCGAGATAAATCCCAGGAAGCCACTTCGACGCGATCAGTTGCTCGAACCAATAGGCCCGAGGAAGGAAATGATGCATGGAAAGGATCTATTCAGAGGATGGATGATAGATTGGGGGAAATAGCTAAGGCCAAGAACCCTCTACAATGAACCTTTGTTCGAGGAACACCTTTTGTCCAGGATATTGTTGATTTTCCAACACCATCAAAGTTTAAAGCACCTGTTGTGACTCCAAAGTATGATGGGAAGACTGGCCCTATCCTTCATATAGAACAATATCACGCTGCTGCCGACATCTATGCTGTCCCAGACGAGATGAGATGCAGGGCATTCTCGAAAACTCTTACCGGATCTGCTCAGATATGGTATAATAATCTTCCTCGGGGTAAGATTTCAACTTTTCTTCAATTGGCCGAGTTATTCATTGGAAATTTCTACTTTGGCGCAAAGCCAGTTAAGCGAGTAGCACATTTGTTAAGTGTTAGACAAAAAGATGGTGAGAGTATCAGAGATTATATAACTCGTTTTAATAACGAGAAACTCGAAGTCATTGATTACGAGGAGAAGAAAGCGATTATCGCTTTGATGAGTGGACTGCTGCCAAACAAGTTGTACTACACTTTGGCTAAAGATCCACCTCGAACCATGTCGGACCTGATGGGAAAAGCGTCCAAGATTATGAATGCCGAGGAGGCTATGACTGCGAAGAAGAATATGGACACCGAGGAAACCAAGGTGGAAGGTGATAAAGCTAAGAAGAAAGAACATAAGAACAATGGTGGTGACAAACAATCCAAAAATAGGTCGTCATTGGAGGTCTTGAGGAAATTTGATAATTACACACCTTTGAAGGTAAATATCAACCACGTCCTGGAAGAAATTAAGAACACCGAGGAGTTAAACTGGCCAAAGAAAATAAAGCCAGACCCTGACATGAGGAATAGAGAAAAGTATTACGAGTCCCACAAGGATCATGGCCATATGACTAAAAAATGCATAGCTCTTCAGAATGAGATTGAAACACTCATCTGACGAGGAAAGCTAGCGAAGTATGTTGATCGGGGAGGCGAAAGAAGAAACAACGACCGAACTAGAGAGAGGTCTAGATCTCCTCGTCGAGCAGAGGAGAACAAGAAGAGAAACCATAAAGTTGATCCAGAGGATGACCCCGATCTTCCCAAGAAACCAAGGCAACCAGAACGAGAGGTATTTTCAATATGTTTTGGGTCATTTGATTGTAATGTTATTACAGGAGGAGATGCAGGAGGAGGAGACCTTACTGCAGAAAGAAAAGCTTACCTCGGGGAGGCTCAAGCTTGCTCGTACATTCAACGAATAAATCTAGCTGAGGAAGATCGCCCGAGAAAGGTGAACAAGGAGAAATTGGTCATCGGTTTTTCAAAAAATGACCTTGCAGGTGTTTTATATCTCACGATGATCCACTGGTGATCAAAATGATAATGAAGTAGGTAATGATTTCAAGAGTGTTGGTCGACAACGGTAGCTCGGCAGACATCATGTTCTACTCGTGTTTCGATAGTTTGAATCTAAAGCTATCTCAACTGGAGCCTTACCATAGACCCCTCATCGATTTTGCTGGCGAGAAAGTATTTCCACTTGGGACGATCAAGTTGGATATATTCATTGGTACGTGGCCTGCTTATCAGACAGAAAGAATACATTTCTTCGTGATGGACAAGAATGTCCAATCATCGTACAATATCATCATGGGAAGAGTAGGATTAAAGAAATTTGAAGCTGTGCCATCTACAGTGCATCAGTGCCTAAAATTTCCAACAAACTTTGGAGTAGGAGTTGTGAAAGGTGATCAGAAAGTAGCTCGGGAATGCTATTATTCATCCGCCGAGCAAGAAGAACTGGAAGAATCAAAGAAAAAGACCACTACTTATCAAGTGGATGGAGGTGAAGAAATTGAAACATTGGATCCTCGAGATGAGTCACAACTCGTGAAGGGTCAAGTGGTGGAAGCTACTGAAAACATCATTCTGGACGACAAGTACCCTGATCGAACTACTCAAATAGGTTCATCGTTGGAAGCCTCATTAAAATAAGAATTGATAACTTTCCTTAGAAGAAGAAGAAAAACTTTTGCGTGGAGTCATGAAGATATGCCTGGGATAGACCCAAACTTCTTATGTCACGAGCTCAATGTGAATAAGGAAATCAAGCCTGTAAAGCAGAGAAGAAGAGTATTCAGTCCCGAGAAGAATCAAGCTATACAGGATGAAGTCGAGAAGCTCTAGAAAGCTTGTTTCATTGAAGATGTTAAATATCCAGATTGGTTAGCTAATGTGGTGATGGTAAAGAAGAAGAATAACAAGTGGAGGATGTGTGTAGACTTCACCAACCTCAACAAAGCATACCCAAAGGATCACTTTCCACTGCCCCGAATTGACCAACTGGTGGATGCTACCTCGGGACACGAGTTTCTAAGCTTCATGGATGCTTATTCTGGTTACAACCAGATCAAAATGAAACCTGAAGACAGGGAAAGTACTTCTTTCATTACCCCTAGGGGAACTTATTGTTATAATGTTATGCCTTTTGGTTTGAAAAATGCAGGTGCGACATATCAAAGGCTGATGAACAAGGTCTTTGCTGAACAAATCAGTGACAATATGGAAGTCTATGTTGACGATATGCTGACGAAAATCAAGAAAGCTGCTGATCATCTAGTTGACTTAAGTCAGACTTTTGATCAACTAGATAAATATCAAATGAAGCTGAACCCGACGAAGTGCATATTGGGAGTACGAGAAGTCATGTTCCTCGGGTATATTGTCAATCAACGAGGCATTGAAGCAAATCCTGAAAAGATTAAAGCTCTATTAGGGCTGCGATCTCCAACGACGAAGAAGGAAGTACAGAGTCTCAGAGGACGAGTAGCGGAACTCAACAGATTTTTGTCGCGAGCAACTGATAGATGTCTCCCATTCTTCAAGACACTCAGGAAGACTTTTGAGTGGAATGATTTCAAGACTTGAAGAAATAATTGGGAGCACCTCCACTGTTGTCCAGGCCGGTGATGGGAGAAAAATTGTATTTGTACCTTGCAGTGTTCGAGAATGCAGTTAGCTCGGCGTTGATCAGAGTGGAGAATGGAGTACAAAAGCCAATTTACTACACAAGTAAGGCTTTCCGAGGAGCAGAGATCAGATATCCAAGGCTAGAGAAATTGGCACTGGCGCTGATTGAGGCGAGTAGGAGAATGAGACCATACTTCCAGGCTCATACTATAGTAGTATATACTGATGTGCCATTGAGACAAGCCCTTCATAAGCCAGAAAAATCAGGGAGATTGATGTGCTGGGTAATAGAGCTCGGTGTATATGATATAATTTATGAACCCAGATCATCACTAAAAGGGCAGGCTGTAGCAGATTTCATAGCGGAGTTCACCTATCCTGATACCCCCGAGGAGCAAAAGTTGCTCGCTGATCAACCTGTGGATGTTAGAAGATCGACAAACACTAGCTCAAACCAACTCCGGTTGGTAAAAGGGCAAGTGGATGTTACAAAATCATTAAATTCGAGCCCAGACCAACTCCGGTTGGTAAAAGGGCAAGAAAAAATGATCGACGAGGAGCGAGAAAAATCCGGGGAGGATGAAAAGAAGCAGAAAATATTTCACCGAGGAACTCTGACTGATTCAAAATTTGAAGACAAGTTACCTATATGGAGGCTATATGTAGATGGATCATCTTTCAATGCAGGATGTGGCGCGAGGATAATTTTGAGCACTCCGGACGAGGTCGACATGGAATACGCCGTGCGTTTCCAATTCAAAGCTTCCAACAATGAGGCTGAATATGAGGCCATGATTGCAGGGCTTAATTTGGCAAAAGTTATGGAGGCACAGCAAGTTATGATCTTTAGTGACTCTCAACTGATTGTAAACCAAATGATGGGAGTATATGCAGTTAGAGGAGAATTAATGATCAGATATCACGCAAAGGCAAAGGAGTTGGTGTCAGAATTTGCCGATATTCAGGTGGTCAGAATACCAAGAATGGAGAATGCGAGAGCAGACGCCCTAGCTCGACTAGCATCAGCAACTCGTACCGAGCTACGATGAACAATCCCAATTGAAGTGTTGGCTGGTCGGAGTATAGATGACGATCTGACGATGAACTTTATCACCCTTGATTTAGGTGCTTCTTGGATGGATCCCATCAGGGCGTATATCGAGGAGGGAGAATTGCCAATTGACAAGCTCGCAGCCAAGAAATTGAAGTTTAAAGCTGCTCGGTATGTATTAACTAATGGTGTTTTGTATAGACGAGGAATTATAGCAGGTTTGCAGAGATGGGTACATCCCTCCGAGGTAAAAGAATTAATTAAAGAAATCCATGAAGGGTCTTATGGAGCACATGTAGCAAGTCGGACGCTTTTACAAAGGGTGATGACGTAGGGATACTACTGGCCGATGATAAGGGCTAATTGTATAGCTTATGCCAAGAAATGTGACAAGTGCCAGCGTTTCTCCTCCATCCAAAGAACTCCCCAGGCATTGTTGACACCCATAACTTCCCATTGGCCATTTTCCATGTGGGGAATTGATTTGGTTGGACCACTGCCAATGACCCGAGGAAGGTTCAAGTACCTCGTCGTCGCAGTGGATTATTTTACTAAGTGGGTAAAATCTGAGCCACTCATTGATATGACGTACGAGAAGGTGTACCAATTTATTTGGAAGAACATCATTTACCAATATGGTCTCCCTCATGCCTTCATCACAGACCATGGAACACAATTTGATAACGAGGAGTTTGCCGCCTATTGTCATCAATCAAACATTTTGAAGGTTCATTCAGCACCAGGCCATCCTCAAAGCAATGGACAAATTGAAGTGACAAACAGAATGCTGCTGAACGGTTTGAACAAACGATTGGACGATGCAAAAGCAAACTGGATCAACGAGCTACAATCAGTACTTTGGGCTTACTGAACTACTCCCCGAGTAGCAATTGGAGAATCACCATACATGCTGGCGTTTGGAAGTGAAGCTGTCATACCTGCCGAGTTGGGCCTCCCAAAACAAAGGGTACTGAATTTTAAATCCCCTGTCAGCGACTTAATGAGAAGACTGGATTTAAACATGCTCGAGGAAGTCAGAGAAGAAGCAGCCATTAGAAATGTTGCTTACCAGCAGTGAACAGCTTTGTTCTACAACAAGAGGGTGAAGAAGTGCGACCTGAAAGAAGGAGACTATGTGCTGAAGAAAGTAATTCAAAAGCATAATAAACTGGAGGCAAACTGGCATGGACCATACGGAGTTACAGAAGTTGTTCGACAAGGAACTTATCGAATAACAACTTTAGAAGGCGAGGAGTTTAAAAATGCCTGGAATGCAGAGCACCTGCGCAAGTATTATCAGTGATGTATATGTAACACAGTTCCATCAGTATGAATAAAATGAAAATATTCTTCAAGTCTCTCTATTTATTGAAAAATTTTCGAGGAATATTAGTGCTACGCACTTCTCGGCAAAGCTCGGTAGAATACTCAACGAAATATTCCAAACTGTACCAAGTATGGTTGGTCGGGGATAAAAACTCACTAACTGTAGTTGGTCGACGAGGAAGAATTTATCGACCTTGGTTGGTCGGACACATTTTATGAAAAAGACAAAAATTTACCAAGTATGGTTAGTCGGGGATAAACTCTCACTAACCGTAGTTGGTCGACGAGCATAATTTAACAACCTTGATTGGTTGATACTCGTGAATTTATTATTAAGTGACCGATCAATATTATTGAAACTTAGAACTTTTGAATTATTACTGAATTGGTCGAAGAACATCACAATATTGTTATTTTTAACAAATATGCATAAATGTAAAGTGTTGATATTTACAAGACAGTAGCAATTAAGATTTGCAAACATAAATGAAAGTTTTTCATTACATTCGAAATAAATTACATTGATGATAAAATGAAAGTTACATTGATATGTATGCTAACTATTACATCAAAAATTTCTATTCTACTGGTCTTTTCCCCTCAGCTTTTGATGCAGGTTCCTCGCCAGCAGGCGGATCATTTAAAGACTGAGGAGAATTGATGAAGTTCAAATCCTTCAGAATCCTGACATTCATCACAGAAGGTCGATCTAAAAGATGCTAGGGACGAGATACCTCAATTTGAGAATGTAAATTATAGTCACTGAGGTATTTTGAAATTAAGCTCCGAGGAATGGAATGAGCTGGGATCCATTCTATGTCCAAATTATACGGTGACACAGGCAAGTCGAGCAACCCGGGATCATGGTAGTCCCACAGATAGTGTCCTTGTTCGAGCTTCAGCACACCTAAGGCATTCAGCCAACCTTATTTGTAGCCCTCATTGTTGGCATTCTGGATACGATCGTCCAAGTTGAATAGTGTTTCGTTGTATCCAGCCATCCAGAATTCCCTGGGCTGTTTGTGGAATTGATATGTTAGCCTTTCCAGCTGCTCGTGGAGATTCTTGATAAAAAGATCCTTATTCTCCAAGACTGACTTCTGCGCGGAGAGCTGTTTTTCCAGGTCCCTAATTTTCTTTGACATATCAGATAACGCCTGGTTCTTCGCCATTAGTTGGAAGGCCTGGTTGTCTAAGGTAGACGCTGTCCTTTGTTCCTCGACAAGAACCCGAGATGCTCTTGCTCATCCCCGAGGAGCTCTTCCTCGTCCCCGAGGAGACGTGGAAGGGCCCGACCTCCTCAAGGTATCCAATTCGTCCCTTAATTTGGCATTCTCTACCTCTAAGAATGAAAATCCCTCGTCGTTCACTGGGATTAGGGCTGTTGAAGAAGAGGCTGCAGACTTCAATTGTGATAGCTCTTTCTGCAAGTTGTTGTTTTCCTTTTCCAGCAGCTCGGCAATCTGTCTGGATTCCTCGATCTCGCCCCTCAGGGTTCTCTCCCTTACATCATAACCAGCAAAAAGCTTCTCGTAGCCCTTGTGAGCAACGATCAGCTTATACTTCTTCTTGTAACTCTCATGCAACAAGGTAGTTGATTCCTTGTATTGATTCTGAAGGTCTTCGAGGGTGCACTGGACTTCCTTGATCATTTCATAGTAAGCCACATTATTGTCTACCGCTCGATCACGCAGACACTTCAGGTATTAATATGCTTCCACTGCCTGCTCTGAAGCATCCTGACCGAGGATATCGGTAATTTGTGCAGCACTCAGGTCTGTGTGACCAGCCTTAAGTACTCATTACATTGCTGCAGTAACTTTGTATCATGGGCAGATAGCAGTTCCATCCTAGCCAAAAACTAGCAGAGAAAGAAAGAGCAATCATCAATAAGAAATATAAGCAGAGTATGAATAGAAGATGAACAACAGTATGCAAGAAAATTCAAGTTTTATTAGATCATAAAATTCAGAATTACAAGTGTTGGATTACATTTGAAAAAGAAAGAAAAATATAAAAGTAAGCCCGAATAACACTACACCTTTTCCTTATCTCCTAAAACCTTCTCGGGAGGTTGGGAAGAGGAAGCAGGTTGCTCGGAGGGAACTGTGGGCTGTGCGGAGAGCACCAACTGTTGCTCAGAGGAAGAAACGACTTGCTCGGCAGCAGACTGGATGGTTGGGGGTTGATCTCCCATCACCATTGAAGACTCCTCAGAGGTAGCTTCGTCCTCTTCTAATTCTTCTGGAGTAGGAGGGGGACCAGGGATATGTCTCTAGAAAAGCTCGGATGACTCGTCGACCTTCATTTCCTGAAGGGCAGTAACCCATCCATCCCTAAAATACTTTAGACTGCCATAATCCACTTGAGATACCATGGCAGCACACCCCTTATCCCACCCCTTGTCCCAGCCAGAGCTGAAGGACTTCTTCACAGCAACTTTCCTCTTGGCCTTCTCCAAGGCAAGCTTCTCGGACAGCAGGCTCTCAGCAGCCTTCAATTTATTTTCTACCTCTTCCTTCTGCCGACCTACTTCCTGAAGTTGGCCCAACCTCTCCTCAGCAGCCTTGAGTTTATTTTCCAGCTCTCCAGTAGTTTTGAGCTTCTCTTCGAGCTCTTTATTTGCCTTCTCCAAGGCATTATTTTTCTTCTCCAACTCTTTGGAGGCTTCAACAACTCAAGCTTTATCCTGCTCGATGGAGGCAAGCTTCTTCTCCCAAACAACCTTATCAGTGGTATATGTCTGGCGAGAATCTGCCAGAGATTTTTTAGCTTCCTCCAAAGATCCCTCCACGCTGGACGAGGAGCATGAATCTTTAATTGCCTCATCCTTCTTTAGGATTATGTTAAAGCAGCTCGTCAACTGTGAACAGAAAAAGAAAGAAAGTTAGAAACAAGAAATGATAAAGAAAATATGAAAAGTTCAAAGTAAAGAGACTTACTGAAGCAAGATGACGAGCAACCAAAGAAGTAACCATGTCCCGAGTAAGATTGTCTTCATTACCTTGGACCTCGGGAATGGTCCGGGACTTCACCGAGCTTATGGCAGAGCTCGAAGGAACAAAAGTGGGAACCACAGTCCCAGCA
The DNA here is from genome assembly GCA_949130495.1 of Sambucus nigra. NCBI lineage: Eukaryota > Viridiplantae > Streptophyta > Magnoliopsida > Dipsacales > Adoxaceae > Sambucus > Sambucus nigra. The sequence continues at coordinate 210,428,900 of OX422214.1, read as the reverse complement.
GCTGGGGCCTGAGTAGTGGTATCAGCCAAATTGATCGATGATCTTTTCTTCAACCTCCTCGGGGGAACAGGTACAGATTCAACCAAGGACGAACCCTTGGTCGGTGATATCACAATCACCTCTCCAGGAGCAGCAGACCTGCTCGGAGCCACTGCGGGCTTCTCGACGACTTTAGCAGGAGAAGCTGGAGGAGCTACATTAGTCTTCTTTGTCCCCTCCTTTGGGACATCAATCTTAATCCTTTTTACCTCCCCAGAACCGGAGGCAGTTTTCTCAAACAGAGCAGGAGTTCTTCTTTTCTTCATCCTTTCGCTCAAAGGAATATGAGATTCAGGCGAAGAACTTGCAGAGGCTGGTACTGGCTCTGCTTCACTGATCACTAGACGAGCAGTGAAGGAGGTTGTGTAGCTCTTGTACTGGAGCAGATATGAAGCCGACCTGATGTGCTCGTCGGAAACCCTTTGATGCATACCCCAGATAAGTCCCAAATGCCTTATATTGACATCTGTTTCTTTTGGGCACTTTCTCTTGTTATCAACTGCAAATAAACAAACATTGTTATAGTGACACATTTTATCAAACACAAAACAAACATGATTTCAAAATAAATAAAATAAAATAAAAATAACCTATCCCATTGCCATAAGGAGGGCATCCGGGACCCTGGTAAACCTCATTTCCGGTTAATGGAGGGTGTTGCCAATTTTTTACGACAACCCCGTGTTCAAAATAATCCCTATTGGCATCATGGACATTGACTACTAAGGCTCTATTTATAAACCTAGTTTTTAAATAATAAATATTATCATTAACTGCCCATCTATAGCAGTACATGATTTCTGGAATTCCTATACGAGTTCCATGCACTTGATTTAATTTATGCACCCCATTAACTATTCTCCATGTGTTGGGAGCTATTCGTGCAGGAACAACATCAAAGTACTGACAGAATTCCAGACACAGAGGATTTGGTGGAAAAGAAAATCCACACTCAGCAAAAAAGAGACTGGGGAACCAATGTCCCTCAGCCAGATTGAAATAATTAGAAGGCTCAGAAAGCTCTTCCAAGACAACCCAAGAGGGAATGGAAAAATCAGATCGAAATTTGTCAAGAGATTCAACAGGGTAAACCATGGTGATTAAAAGAAATGAAGATGAAGTAAGAAGATCTTACAGGAAAAGAACGGATCTGCTGACAACGAACGACGGAAAAGATGAACGCAGAAGAGAGTAGGAAGAGACGATGAAAAACTCGAAGATGAAAATTTGAAAAGAAAGAAGACGATGGGAGTGTCTGTGAAGTTTAAATACCTTGCCTTGGGAAATGGTGAAGTAATGATTACAAAAAAGGATGATTACGTTATCGATGGCTAAAAGGGCATTAAATATTGGCGCGGGAATCAAAGCGAACAACAGCGGCTAAAAAGACGAAAAGTGACGCAAGAATCAAGCACGCAGAAAAGTCCAAAAAAGCATGATTCTACGAATTGGGAAGGAGAAATAAATACAAGGGAGATGCTCCTAAAAATCAGGAAGACTATTTAAAGCTGCCATATTCCGAGAAAGAATGTTCCATACTCCTCAAATTTCGAACTATGAAATATTGGGGGCTTCTGCTGATACAAATTTAATCTGCTGACGTGGACCAATCATATGAAGACCCGTGGCTATATACATGGCAACTATAAACACTTTCGAGGAACCCACACGCTCCGAGGAACAAGACTACAGCGAGGAAGACTAGTTCCTCGAGGAACACTGCTTACCCGAGGAACTCACATGCTCCGAGAAACAATGCCTCTCCGAGGAACTCTTGAGTACCGAGAAGCTTAAGCGGTCCGAGCAACTCAGGCGGTCCGAGCTGCACCTCGAACAAATCATTAATAGCTGGATAACCAATAGTTCAACTGATTCATTAAATGCTTATCATTTGGACACGCACGCAAAGAGGGCATTAAATGTATTACCCTTTCATATGCATATCATTTAATTTATTACCCTTTCACATTACAGCCTCAGGACTATAAATACATTGTACAATCCTCATTGTAGAGGAGGCCCAGACCGGAATTTCTTGAGATAACTTGTAATCGAGAATCCCATACAAACAGCAATACCAAAACAGTGGACGTAGGCTATTCTTATAAGGCTGAACCACTTTAAAATTCTTTGTCTCATTTATTTATCTGTGATTGAATTATTAGAGTGATCTAATTTTTTACATCAACACTTGTATCTGGAAGTTTTGGAGAATACGGTCAGCTCGACATTGATATGATTGGAGGATGGAGTGCAAAAATGAATTTATTACACTAGCAATGCCTTCCGAGGAGCATAGATCAGATATCCAAGGTTGGAGAAATTGGCACTGGCGCTAATCGAAGCGAGCAGAAGGATGAGGCCATACTTCCAAGCTACTAAAGTGGTGTATACAGATATGCCATTAAGGAAAGATCTTCATAAATAAGAGAAATCAGGAAGATTGATGTACTGGGCAGTAGAACTTGGTGAATATGATATAATTTATGAGCCTAGATCGTTGATCAAAGGACAGGCAGTAGCGGATTTTATCGCAGAGTTTACTCAGAAGGATGCCTCCGACGAGCAAAGGTTAAATACAGAGCAACTTGTAGATGTTACAAGATCATCAAATTTAAACCCCGACCAACTTCCCACCATGGAGGATCAAGAGAAGATGATCAACGAGCAGCGAGAAGTGCCTTTGAAGGACAAGATGAAGCACCAAATATTCCACCAAGGAACTTTGTCTGATGAAAAAATTGATGATGAAGTACCTATATGGAGTTTGTATATTGATGGCTCTTCGTGCACTACGGGTAGTGGAGCAGGGACTGTTTTAAATAGTCCGGATGAGATTGATGTGGAGTATGCCATGCGCTTTCAATTTAAGGCTTCTAATAATGAGGCTGAATATGAAGCTATGATCGTGGGTCTAAGTCTGGCCAAAACCATGGGCGCAGAGCAGGTCATTGTATTTAGTGATTCACAGTTGGTCGTAAATCAAATTTTAGGGGTGTATGTAGTAAAAGGTGAATTAATGATCAAGTATCATGCCAAAGCAATGGAGGTTCTATCAAGTTTTATTGCAGTTCAGTTGATCAGAATACCAAGACTGGAGAATGCAAGAGCAGACACATTAGCTCGGTTAGCATCAGTCACACGCACCGAGCTATGAAGAACAATCCCAATAGAAATCCTAGATCATCGGAGTATAGAGGAGGATTTGACGATGAACTTTATTGCCCTTGGCTTGGGACCATCTTGGATGGACCCCATCAGGGCCTATATTGAAGAGGGGGCTTTGCCAACTGATAAGCTTGCAGCCAAAAAAATGAAGTTTAAAGCTGCTCATTATGTATTGACAAATGGCATCTTATATAGAAGAGGGAATATAGCAGGGCTACAAAGATGTGTCCACCCCTCCGAAGTAAAAGATTTGATCGAAGAGGTTCATGAAGGGTCTTGTGGAGCCCATGTGGTAGGTCGGACGCTTTTACGAAGAATAACAATACAGGGGTATTACTGGCCGACGATGAGAGCTGATTGTGTAGATTATGCCAAGAAGTGTGATAAATGTCAACGTTTCTCTTCTATCCGAAGAACTTCCCACGTATTGTTAACACCCATCACGTCCCTTTGGCCATTTTCCATGTGGGGAATAGACATGGTCGGGCCACTTCCAACGACCAGGGGAAGATTCAAATATCTTGTGGTTGCTGTGGATTACTTTACCAAATGGGTGGAGGCTGAGCCTCTCATTGATATGACATATGACAAAGTTTAGCAATTTATTTAGAAGAATATTATATGTAGATATGGTCTCCCACATGCATTCATTACTGACCATGGAACCCAGTTTGAAAATGAGGAGTTTGCTGCATATTGTCATCAATCTAATGTACTGAAGGTCCACTCGGCACCAGGACACCCCCAAAGCAATGGGCAAACTGAGGTGACCAACAAAACGCTGCTGAATGGTTTGAAGAAACGACTAGATGATGCAAAAGGAAATTGGATTAACGAGTTACATTTTGTGTTGTGGGATTATCGTACCACAACCACAAGAGAATCTCCATACATACTGGCATTTGGAAGTGAAGCTGTCATACCTGCTGAATTAGGTCTAACCACACATAGGGTGCTTAATTTCAATTCTCCTGTCAGTGATCTAATGAGAAGATTAGACCTGGTGCCGAGTGGACCAGGGAAGAAGCAGCGATCAGAAATGCCACATATAAACAACGAACAACTTTGTTTTATAACAAAAGAGTGAAGAAGTGTGATTTGAAAGAAGGGGATTGTAATACCCCGTATTTTTATGCTATATTAATTTGGGGATTTATTAAATTTAATGTGAGTTATTAATTTAATATAAATTCGGAAATTAATCACTTTATAATTATTAACGTGATGTGAGTTAGTAATTATGGGAAACTTTTTGTTGAATATTACTAATGAGTAGAGTAATATAATATTGGTTCTATTATATGTCAAGAGTGAATAAAATGACAATTTTGAAAATTTGAGTCGGGACGCGCCCGTGTCGCGTCGGGACTAAATATTGATTAATAAAAGTGAATAAATTATAAGTTTCTCCTATGGTCGTTTTGAGTACGCCAAAGTGTCCAAAAGGGTTGAGATAGTCAGAAAAGAATACCCGGGGGTTTAGTTTGGGTCTCGGGGAGTTTTTAGGCTTAATTAGTACCCCGAGAGGGCATTTTGGACATTTTGTAATTTTGGATAATTAAACCCACGAAATTTCAAGGGTTATATCATATGTCTAAGGTTTCCTTCTAGGGTTAACACAACCAAATACAAGTGATGGCCATAGGATAGGTAAGGAGAGAGCTTTCAAAGCAATTCTAGAGCGAAAATTCATCCGGTTGCACCGCCACCACCACAAACGCGTAGATCGCGCGAGGGGGAACGCAACCACACCAAATTCGTCATCAGATCAGAACTTTGAAATTTACAGGAAAGTATTTATCTTGCTTATTTTCGTTAATGCATCGTTCATGTTAGTCTAGGGTGATTAGGATGAGTTTGGTAGAAGAAAATCCATGTTGGAGATAGGAACATCGTATGTAGTAATGATTTGAATGATAATCTAGAAACCCCTTCATATGTAGAGGCTTAACCACGAATTTATGATGAATTAGGAGTAGAAATTTCTGGAAAAAGACTGATTAGAACCATGTTTAAGAAATTCTAGGGTTCTTGAGATTTATATGAGTTTTGGCCTATTAATCTATGGTTATTGATGGAAAATTTCATGCTTTACGTTGAAGATGTATAATATGGGTGTATACTAATTGTAGTACGAATTTTAGGGAGTTTGGGTGTGAAAAATCTGGATTTGATTGAGTTTAGATTATGAAACCCGTGACTGTTAATCTGCAGAATTCACATACCTGTTTGATCGATCGATCGAACTAGGAGTGTCGATCGATCGATGCATCGATCGATCGAGCCCCTGCCCTCAATCGATCGACCCCTTTTGGCAAACTCACATTTCCCCTTTTTAAAATAGTTAAATTCTAATTAAATTAGTAGAAATATTTGGACATCCCTATTAAAACATTTTGGAAGGTAAAGGAGACCAGTAGGACTTATTAATAATTATGAGACCCTTAAGGTAAGACGAGATGTACATTTTTGGGATATTTACATATAAGGGACGATGAAATTATGCATTAAAGGGAGAGACACATAAAATAGTTACGTTGGAAAAATAGATGAGTACCTACTGAATTCTATACTTGGGAGGATAGGGTCCATGAGTGTTACGTAGTAAGTTGGATTAATCCCTCAATTAAAGTAAGAGACGAACCATTATAAGTGATGACTAATTAATGAGAAATAAGGATAAATGTTATAATTATGGGTTATGAGATGAACCTAAATATGATATGGTAAAAGTAGTATATTTATATGACTGTGTTTATGCATATACTATATACGTGTGAAAATCATGACCACGCTACTTGATGTCCCTGAGGTTACCGCGCTGGGACAGTCTTATCTCGATGTACCTTTATGGGGGATATTGAGTCGTACCCTAGAAGATAGATATCCTTGGTACAGGCTATCTGATTGATGGTCAGATGGTCCTAAGAGACGTGAGGGTATGTACTGACCTCTTAGAGACTTGGAATCTATGCTTAGCCTCAATATTGTTTGTGTATGTGTTATTACAATTTGAGAGTGATTCCGAACTTGTATTTCCTTTAGTACGAGTGAGACGGGGATTGGATAGCAGAGTATGCCCGCACCATAATTTTTATATGGGGTGCTGTTAGAATATATATATTATACGAGTATTTAATATATATATTAAATTCTGAAATTTGGAATTTCATACTGTGTTTATGGTAAGTAAGAAATGAATAATGACTTCATATTGGAAATGCTTGTTTTGAAAAACATAATGGTATATTTCTAGAAAACTTTATTAATAAATAAGGTTAAGATGAGAGCTTTGTTACTAAATGAAATTTACTTCTTAAACAGTTGAATTGTTTAGTTTAAATCTTACGAGAAACTTAAGATAAGATAATTTAAACCGTTGGGAAGGTTAGTACGATAGGCGTGCACATTAGAAGAGAGGTGAGAAATTCTCAAGAGAGTACCGCATTAATATGTTTTTGCATTGGCCTGTAAACATTTTAAATACTTGCTAAACAAATTTTAAATCATTTACACTATCGGGCTCTGACCCGTTTCTTTTTCCCTTCTCTCTTGTATATATATATATATATATGTATATGTCAGGTTCCCAGCCACAGGGGCGTCTTGCATAGGATCCTTTGGAAGCAACGCACTGCAGCTTAGGTGGGAGTTGCAGGACTCTTGCTTAGACGACCTCATTCATTTGATTCCACTCTTAGCACTATTTATTTCAGTTGGGCTCGTGTCGCCCTTTCCATTTTTCAGTTGTTTTATTGGATATTGTAATCCATTTATTTCCAGTACTTGCACTTTGGGATTTATTATTGCCAGGATGTTTTCATTTAAAGTATTAAATGTTGGATTCAACTAGTTGAATGTTTAAATTATTTGGATTATATGTTCCAGGATTATTGTGGTGTGATTCTTTAATATTGAATTATGTAAAGTTTTAAATCATTGGTTATAAATAGAATTTGGAAAGTAATGTCTAAAATGGTTTTGACACTTAGCTTAATTAATTAGGGTGTTTACATTGTAAAAGTTATTTTTTTATAACAGTGATGCTAAGAATGAACCAACTGTTCACCTTGATTTTAATTTAATATAGGAGTGATCGCCTGGTATTTAATTAGGCGGGGTGTCACAGGGATTATGTGCTGAAGAAAGTAATACAAAAGAATAAAAAATTAGAAGCCAACTGGCATGGGACCTACAGAGTAACAGAAGTTGTTCGTCCAGGGACATACATGATTGAAACATTGGAAGGAGAAGAATTCAAGAATGCATGGAATGCAGAGCATCTGCGCAAGTATTATCAGTAATTGAAATTCCTATGTAATGCAGTTGCTTCAGTATGAATAAAGTATTGAATATTTTACCCAGTTCTCTCTTTTGTTGAAATTTTTCGAAGTATTATTGCTACACACTACACATCAAGTTCAGAACAATTTCCACCTACTCCGGTTGGTCGGGAACCAATTTTCCCTAACTCCGATTGGTAGGGAACCATTCTCCTCCAACTCCGGTTGGTCGGGAACAAATTAACACCAGCTCCGGTTGGTTGGCAAATCAATTTCCTCTAACTCCGATTGGTCAAAAACAAATAACCACCAACTCTGGTTGGTCGGCAAATCAATTTCCTCCAACTCCGGTTGGTCGGGAACCAATTTCCCCCAACTCCGGTTGGTCGGGAATAAATTACCACCAACTCCGATTGGTCGGGAACAAATTTCCTCCAACTCCGGTTGGTCGGGAATAAATTACCACCAACTCCGGTTGGTGGGGAACCAATTTCCTCCAACTCCGGTTGGTCGGGAAAAAATTACTGCCAACTCCAATTAGTCAGAAAATAAAATTCCTCGAACTCCGGTTGGTTGGGAACCAATTTACCCTAACTTCGGTTGGTCGGGTACAAATAACCACCAACTTTGGTTAGTCATCAAATCAATTTCCCCCAACTCCGGTTGGTTGGCAAATCAATTTTCTCCAACTCCGGTTGGTCGGGAACCAAATTCCCCTTACTTCGATTGGTCGGGAACAAATAACCAACAACTCTAGTTGGTCATCAAATCAATTTCTCCCAACTCCGATTGGTCGGCAAATCAATTTCCTCCAACTCCGATTGGTCGGGAACCAATTTTCCCTAACTTCGATTGGTCAGGAACAAATAACTACCAACTCCGGTTGGTCGTCAAATCAATTTCCCCCAACTCCGGTTGGTCGGCAAATCAATTTCCTCCAACTCCGGTTGGTCGGGAACCAATTTCCCCTAACTCCGGTTGGTCGGGAACAAATTACCACCAACTTCGGTTGGTCGTCAAATCAATTTCCCCCAACTACGGTTGGTCAGTAACCAATTTCCTCCAACTCTATTTGGTTGGGAAATCAATTAACACCAACTCCGGTTGGTCGATTAGTCAAATACAATCAACTCCGATTGGTTAAACTAAGCAGGAACATGGGATGAAAATCATTTTATTACTTAGGGTCAAAGAATGACAAGTCATTATAATCAAACAACAAATGGGACAAATTCTATTATCCAAAAATAAAACAAAATGTACGTATCAAGATATGCATATATTCATAAACAAAAACATTCTATAATTACTTAGAAGAAAGTAAAATGGCAAAGACTAAAAATTTCTTCAAGTAGAATTACATATGCTGTGAAAAATACACTTCATTACATGAAAATCCTATTCTATTGGTTTTTCCCTTTCTGCCTTTGAAACAGATTCTACTCGAGCAGGAGTATCATCTAAGGCATAAGGAGGATTTATGAAATTTACATCTCTCAGCATCCTAACATTCATTACATATGGCCGATCAAGTAAATGTTCTGGGCGAGATATCTCAAAATTGGCGTGAAGACTGTAGTCGCCAAGATACTTGGAGATCAAGCATCGAGGAATTGCATGAGCAGGAATCCAACTAAAATCGAGCTTAAAAGGAGGCACGGGAAAATCGAGCACTCCAGGCTCATAATAATCCCATAAGTAATGACCCTGCTCTAATTGAAGCACACACATGGCATTCAACCATCCCTGCTTATACCCTTCGTTATTTGATTGCTGGATCCGAGCATCAAGATGATAAAGGTCTTCATTGTATCCAACCATCCAAAACTCTTTAGGTTGTTTATGAAATTGATAAGTTAACCTCTCCAATTGCTCGTGGAGATTCTTCACCAAAAGTTCTTTATTTTCCAAGGCAGAACTCTGGGCAGAGAATTATTCGCTGAGGTTCAGGATTTTCTTGGACATCTCTGCCAAAGCTTGGTTCTTTGCCACCAATTGAAATGCCTGATTCTCCAAGGCTTCTTGAGTTCTTTCTTCTTTAATAGAAACTCGACCAGCACTTGCTCATCCCGAGAAGAAGATCTTGCTCGTCCACGAGTAGAGGTGGATGGTCGAGCTCTTTTCAAAGTTTCCAACTCATCTCGCAAGTTGGCATTTTCTACCTCCAAGAAAGAGAAACCTTCATCATTAATAGGGACCAAGGCTCCCGAGGAGGATGCAACAGATTTCAGTTATTTTATCTCTTCTTGCAAGCCGATGTTCTCCTGCTCCAACAATTTGGCCATATGCCTGTGCTCTTCAACTTCAAGCTTCAGAACACTTTCTTTCTTCTCATAAGCAGAGATAAATTTGTCATACCCTTTGACGGCACTCAGTTATTGATATTTTTTCTCGTATCCTTGGTGCAAAAGGGTAGAAGATTCTTTATATTGCTGTTGGAGTTCCTCGATAGTTCCTTGGAGATCCTCAATCATCTCGTAGTAAGCGGCATTATTGGCGACTGCACGATCGAGAAAACACTTCAGGTATTGGTAGGATTCTACTGCTCGTTTAGAAGCATCTGAACCAAGGATGTCAAGTAGCTGGGCCTCATTTAGATCAGCATGACCATATTTAAAATAGTCGTCGCATTTCTTCATTAATTCTGTGTCATGATCTGATAAGAGTTCCATCTTGGCCATAAACTAACAAAGAGAAGAAATACAAAGAATAAATAAGGATGCAAACAGAGTAAGTAAAAGAAAAAGTCAAGCCAAATAACCAAAGTTCGAATTTTTATTTCATCATAAGGGAAAATACAAAATCTGAGGTTACATTTAATAAAAAATAAAATAAAAGCCCGAGCAACTGTTCACATTCTCCTTATTCCGTACAACCTCCTCTGAATGTTTAGAGGAAGAGACTGGTTGCTCAGAGGACAAGATTAGATGCTCGGCAGAGGTACTGGTTGGTTGGAGTTGCTCGGAGCAAGGTTGAACAACATGAATAGCAGGGACCAGATCACCCATTATCATGGAAGATTCATCTGAAGCAGCTTCATCCTCTTCTTCTTCTCCAGGAGAGGGAGGAGGGCCATGAGTGTGCTTCTGGAATAATTCAGAATTTTCAGCAAGTTTAAGCTCCTGCAAAGCTGTAACCCATCCATCCCGAAAATATTTGATGCTGGCATACTCCATTTAGGAGGTCATGATAGCCAAGCCCTTATTCCACCCCTTATCCCAACCAGCGCTGAAAGATTTTTTAACCGCATTTTTCGTCTTTTCCTTCTCTGAGGAGGTCCTTTCCCTAAGGAGCTCCTCGGTAACCTTCAACTTATCCTCCACCTCCTTTTTATGTCAATCGATATCTTGAAGTTTAACAACTTCCCCTTCAGCCGACTTGAGCTTAGTCTCAAGCTCCTTGTTGCTCTGTTCAAAATTCTTGTTGCTCTGCTCAAACTCACTCAATTTCTTCTCCAAGTACTTGGAGGCATTCACAGCTTGATTATTATCCAGCTCAATGGACTTGAGTTGCTTCTCCCAAGAAACTTTATCTTCCTCGTACTTTTGACGAGAGTCTTTTAAAGATTGGGTCAGACCAGCAAAAGCTTCATCTACTCCTCCCGATGAACTTGAAGCCTTGATAGCTTCATCCTTCTTCATAATACTATTGAAACACGTCACCAGTTGGAAAAAAGAATATCTTTAAGTCAGTATCTGAACGTAAAAAAAATGGAGATGAATTTAATGAAACTTACCGAGGCAATATATTGAGCAACAAGGGTATTAATTCTCTCACGAGAAAGGGAATCCTCAATGCCTTGGACTTCTCGTACAGTCTAGGATTTCACCAAACTCACAACGGAGCTTGGAGCAACAAAAGATGGGATAATACCTTCAACATTTAAAGGTTGAGAGACAGGATCAGTAGGTCTCTCAGAAGAACTTTTCTTTAACCTCCTCGGAGGAGCAGGGGCATTTTCTACCAAAGAAGTTTTCTTTGTCGGTGATATGACAATAACCTCACTCAAAGGAGAGATAACAACAATCTTGCTCGGAGCCACAGGGGGCTTCTCACTAGTTTTCTTGGCAGCAACAGGAGGGGCTACATCTATAGTCTTTGTCCCTTCTTCTGGGAAATCTTTTTTACTTTTCTTTGCCTCTACAGGGGCAAAGTCAAACTTATTAAAAAAGGCAGAACCTCTTCTTTTCTTCATCAGATCAGCGATGGGAATACTCGATTCAGAGGAAGAACCTTCTACACTAGTCTCAGAGGCTGGTACTTGGTCAAAATTAACCACCACTGGATGAGGACTAGCAGTGAAAGAGGAAGTATAGCTTTTGTACTCCAATAAGTAGGAAGCATATCTAATATGTTCCTCGGCAATAGATTGGTGCAAATCCCATATAAGTTTTAAATTCTTTAAATTAACACCAGCTTCTTTTGGAGGTTTTCTTTGACTGTCAACCGTAACAAACAAAAATAAATGTCAGTGATACATTTTATCAAACACAAATAAAACAAGATTTCAAAAAATAAAAAATAACCTATTCCATTGCCATAAGGGGGACACCTGGGACCTTGATATACATCATCTCCATCTAATGGAGCGTGTTGCCATTTTTTCATAACAACCCCATGCTCAAAATAATCCCTATTGGTATCTGGAAGATTAACAACTAAAGCCCTATTTAAAAATCTAGTTTTTAAATAGAAGGTGGAATCACTGACAACCCATCTATAGCAGTACATAATCTCAGTAATCCCTAAACGGGTTCCATGGAGTTGATTCAGTCTATGTACGCCATTAACTATCTTCCAGGTATTTGGAGCTATTCTTGCAAGTACAACGTCAAAATATTGACAGAACTCCAAACATAGGGTATTTGGAGGAAAAGAAAAGATACATTCGGCCACAAAGAGACTTGGGAACCAATGTCCCTTAGCCAAAGAAAAATAATCAGAAGGTTCAGAGAGTTTTTCCAAAATAACCCACAAAGGGATTGAAAATTCAGATCGAAATTTGTCCAATGACTCAACAAGATAAACCATGATGAACAAAATAAATAAAAGAAAGGGAAGAAAATCTTACAGAGAAAGGAGAACAAGTGACAATGAACGATGGAAAGAACGAAGGCACAAAATAGAGAGAAAATGAAGAGTTGAAAGATACATATTTAAAAAGTGAAAGACGATAAGATTTTTGTCGCGCTTAAATACTTTACCTCGGGAATAGAGAAAAGTAATGATTATAAAGGAGGACGTTTGCGTATCCGACGGCTAAAAGAAGAAATATAGCACAAATAAGGAAGCGGTCATGAAAATTCAAAATATTTAAAAGGCCTGATACTGTGCACTCAAAAAGGAGTTATGTATAACGAATGCTTTCCTAAAAACCATACAAACCAATAATCTATGCAGTTTTCAAGCAGAATGTTCCATACTTTTCTTCAACATCAAACTACGAAACATTAGAGGCTTCTGTTGATACCAAATTTAATCTGCTGACGTGAACCTATCATATGGAGACACATGTCAACCAACGTGGCAATTACAACTATTTTTACTGATCAACTCACTGCCACCGAGCTACTCAAGCGCCACGAGCAACTCATACATTTCGAACAGCTCAAGCGTACCAATCAACTTAAATTCTCCGAGCAACTCATGCGTGCCGAGCTATTTAGGCGGTCCGAGCAGCTTAAGCGGTCTGAGCTACTTAGCGTACAAAGCATCCAAATCAAGAGAATCAGAGAGACGACTGCGCATTAAATGCTCATTATTATTGTACAGATGTATATGTGTACTAGATAATAGCGCATTATTCTTTCACATGTACATCCTCAAGGCTATAAATACATTGTAACCTCCTCATTAGAAGGGGACTCTGGATCTCTTGGTAAACCAGTTATCGATAATTCCAGGCAAACAATTAGCAATACAAAAATAGTTGATGTAGGTCATTCTGATAAGGCTCAACCACTTAAAAAATCAACTGTCTCATACTTCTTTATTTATTTTTATCTGTGATTAAAATAATTAGATCAAATCTAGTTTTTTACATCAACAATGTTCTTGGTCAAAAATAAATTCTGAAATAGAGACAAGACATGGATTAATCCCAAAAATTTGTTATTTATAAACCTTTTTCAATTCAAATATCTAGAACTTCCCAAGAGTCCAGCATATTAACATCCATTAATACCCAATATGTTTAATAAATCCCAGTTCTGTCTACACCCAAAAAGCCAAAAATGGTACCCAGCAGTCAAATTAGGATAAGTGGTTTACAATATGGATTCATAAAAAAATTCAGTCAAAACGATTCACTGCTATATATTTTGCAGTAATGGATATGCTCGAAATCTGTGCGTAACATGGAATCATCAATCTTAAGTAGGAATGGGTTAAGATGTTCAAGAAGAATTAAAGTGGAAAAATTTCAAACAAATATGGAAGAAAATAAGAAATCGGTTCGAATGTTACCTGAAAATGGATGAAAAGTGGTTGCTCAAACTCAAAACCATCGTGCTCCACCTCAACCATCCTCAAACCATCACAAGCATACTTGTCGAATAACACAGAGGTTAGAATGATAGAAGTTGGCTCTCGATTTTCTCTCAATGGGTTAGAAAATGTAATGATGGCCACCGCCATAGCCCATTTATATAAAGGGGCATGGGAAGGTGAAGAGTCTCCTTAGAAAAAACATTATCTTAGCAATTGTAGAACATTGAGTTCAGTCGGAGCCCCAAATCACTAATTCTTGGCACTATGGCTTGGGGGCTTATTGATATGGCTACTATAGGCCCCACTACCACTAGGAATAAATCAAGTGCCGCTGCTTGGGCACAGACAGGTCGCGACACTCAATGGTTAGTATTGGCTTGCATAAGCTACTGTCTGGCTTCAGTCAGACCACAGCAACACCTTTCAGCATGGCTACTGCCAAGGATCAAATAGGCTGCGGTGCCCTTTAAAGTTGCTGTTGCGTGGGCTCAAAAAGGTTACAACCCTTACTTGTACACGACGATTTCCAGTTGTACAAGGATTGCTCATTATTTATACTTATCCATACGTCACTTGGCTTAGACATGTGATACTTCCTTTATATCTCTTATAAATACATGAACTCACCTTATAACGAGGGTATCCAGAAGAGAATTACCCGATGAAGCCCTGCCAAACTCCTAGCTCTCTCTCTCTAAAAGACTATCACACTTAGGGGCTTCCATTCTCTGCAGCCACTTTAGGATCAACCTTTAGCAGGCCTCATCCTTGGTCGTTTATCGAGACATTTACATATATTCTTTTATATTCTCTCTCTTTTACGCCTCTTATGGCATTGTAAACTTGTACACACTACATACATAATGAGAGTGAAGCATCAAAGTGGATATAGGCTCATTTTCATAACCAAACCACTCTATATTCCATGTTATTTTCATTATTATTTGCCTTACTTTTATTTTATACTTGATATGATGTACGAGAATGACTTTGGTTCAATTTCTCGTATTATCACACTATCTATCTTCCTACTGTCACGTAAGTAGAATATTCACATATAGTTCTAAAACCATTAATTAATTTTCATCACACTTAATTTGCTTTTTGATATACACTATACATTTTTTTCTACCATCACACATAAGTATATTAAGTCACACTTGCATATATTTATCACACATATCATATATACAACTATAGCATCCTCAGAATGGCCCCTTATTATGCTGTCATACTCTGCTATCAAATCCATGTACCTCTCTTACCAAATTAAGGACTATTTTCTCGGTATTTCTCCTCTAATACAAAACCAATCAACACAAAATGGAGACGAACATGTATCTAAGCCATTGGAATATGCACATACCTAACATACCCAAATGACATGCCAGTCCCACTGATACACAACATATAATGAGCCGCCTTAAGTTCCATATTCTGGGGTGTAGACACCACATTATAGGACCCCCTAAGTATCTCCTTAGTTCCTTAGCATCTCCTCATTTCACTACAAACCCTAGATCATACACTGAGTACCAATCTTGAGGCCATTAGGGGCTCTCGAGCCCTATTTGACTCCGATTAACTCTATCATCAGAGAAAAATCTCAAAGAATATTCTAAGGGATAGGAAATACCCTTTCCAATGGTACATCCCATGTGTGAATCGGCATAATGGTTCGAATGAACGAACCATTTTTCTATTAAAAATTAATCTCGAGGCCACTGGGCGCTCCCATGCCCCAATTTGACCCTAATCAACTTCATCATCAGAGTGAAAGCGCTTTGAATCTTTGAAGGTAACTGAAACCCCTTTCCAACAGCCTACTATGTGCATGAAACGACAAAACCATTTGGACGAACGATTTGTTTCCCCTCGAAAGCTAATCTAGAGGCCATTGTATGCTCTCGGGATCTGTTTGACCAAGGTCAACTCTTCAGCTTGAACGAGTCGAAATGAATATTACAAGGGAACTGACTCAATTATCTAATGTTCTTTCCTATTTGCAAATCAGTCCTTCGGTACAAACGAATGACCCACTTTACTCCGAAAGGTCATCGGGTTCTTTCGGGCCCCGATTGACCAAAGTTAACTTTACGAACCGAATGAAGCTCTTTGTAATATCGAAATACATTGCATAACCTTTCTAACAATCTGCCCCATGCTTAATTTTGACTTACTGTTCAAATGAACGATCCGTTTTTGTCCGACGATCTCACGTCCAAAGGATTGACAAGCGCTTCCCAACCACATTTGACCCAAAATCAACACCCGGACCCAGGAGAATCCCAAGTACTCTTGAAGGTCTATTAATTACCTTTATAATTCTATGACCCGTGCATGATTTGTATCAATGGATTGGGTTCTAAGATTATTTTTCCAAAAAAATATACACGAGATTACCGATTGACAGGTCAATTTACGTGCCTATCAGCAGTATACCAAGGGTTACATTCCAATTGGAAGGGCTATGGACATGTCGATCAAAACCCCTTACCCTATAGACAGAGGACATGACCTAACTCCCAAAGCACACCTCAGATCCATCAGCATCAATGATGTCAACAACATTCTCTCGCAATCAGCTAAGTTTCCTTTTGTAAAATTCATTTCTATCCTACAGTTCCATCCTTTTCATACCCAATTTGTAAAAATCTCATTCTCTCACAACCAACATTAATCTCAACATTCAATGGAGTTAATACAAGATCAAAATCAAGCTCTAATTCTTTAAAGAATGTCCAAAATCATTCTCTTGAATGATTTTAGACCTTCTTTAAAGAATTAGAGCTTGATCTTGATCTTAGATGAACTCCCTTGAATGTTGAGATGCATGTTTGATGTGAGAGAATTAGATTTTTCCAAATTGGGTATGAAAAGGATGGGAATGTCGGATGGAAAGGAATTTCACTCAAGGAGTTCGCTAATTGCAAGAAAATGTTATTGAGATCACTGATGTTAATGGATATGAGGTGTGTTTTGGGAGTGATGTAATGCCCTGTATTTAGAGGTTAAGGGGGTGTCGATTGGCATGGCTTTAGCCATTCCAATTAATAGGTAACCCTTGGCACGCTCTCGATTGGCAGGGAATGGACCTCATAATTAGTTATCTCGTGTACATTTTTCTGGAAAAAGAGTCATAGAATGCAATTCATTCATCCAAATTTCACATGAGGCATACCGTTAAAAAAGGAATTCAGAGACCTTCAAGAGTCCTTTGGTTCGCTCCCGAGTCCGAGAGTTGACTTTGGGTCAAGCGTGGCTCAAAAGTACTCGTCGGTCCTTTAGATGGGAGATCATCAGAAGAAAATTGATCGTTCGTTCAAAAGGTTAGTCCGAATCGAGCATGGGGTGGACCGTTGGAAAGGTTATGCAAGGTATTATGATATTCCAAAGAGATTTTCTTGGTTTGGAAAGTTGAATTTGGTCAAACGGGGCCCGAAAGTGCCTGCTGACCTCTCAGAGTAAAACAAATCGTTCGTCTGTATCGTAAGTCTGATTCACAAATGGGGTAGACTGTTGGAAAGGTATTGAGTTCCCTTCAAATATTCCTTCAGTTTTATTTGAGCTGAAGAGTTGACCTTGGTCAAACTAAGCTTGAGAACACCCCGTAGCCTCTAAATATATTTTTAGGGGAAAACGAATCGTTCGTCCAAATGGTTATGCTGTTTCGTGCATGGGGTAGACCATTGAAAATGGGTTTTAGTTCTCTTTGAATATTCAAATAGTTGTTTCTCTGATGGTGAAGTTAATTGGTGTCAAATTGGGGCCCTTGAGCGCTCGGTGGCCTTCATATCGATTTTTGATGGTAAAATAGTCAATTCGTCTGAACCGTTATGTCGATTTGCGAATAGAGAATACCATTAGAAAGAGGATTCATAACCTATAGAGTATTCAAGGACATTTCAGTCTAAATATTGAGTTGATCGGAGTGAAATGGGGTCCGAGAGCGCTAATGGCCTCTAGATCGGTACTCGGAGTATGACCTAGGTTTTGTAGTGAAATGGGGAGATGTTAGGGTCCCTAGGGAGAGACTTAGGTGGTACTAGATTATGGTGTCTACATAGACCCTCAATAGGTGAGCTTGGAATAAGTGAAAGACGTCGAATAGACACCACATGATGTGTTAGGAGAGAGGTCAATTTTGCGAACCTAAGGGACGAGGATGACCAATTCAGACGGTTGAGGACGATTTTGAGGACCTAAGGAAATGTTAGGATGGTCGATTTTGTAGGAAAAGGTTAATTCTAAGGACCTAAGGTAGGGTGCTACCAATTCTGAAGGTCGAAGACAATTCTGTGGGCTTAAGATGGGGGTGACAAATTCTGTGGGTCAGAGCTAATTTCGAGAGCTGAAGTTGGGGCCACCAATTTTGTGGGTCGAGGTCAATTCTGAGGATCTAAGTAGAGGTGACCAATTTAGAGGCCTGAGGTAAACTTTGAGGACCTAAGTAGAAATGACCAATCTTGAGGGTCGTAGCCAATTCCGAGGGCTTAAGTAAGAGCGACCAATTCTACGGGTCGGGGTTAATTCTAAGGACCTTAAGTAGGGGTGAACAATTCTATTGGCCTATGTCAATTCTGAGGACCAAAAGTAAAAATGATCAATTCTGCGAGTCGAAGCTAATTCTGAGGGGTTAAGTAGAGGCGACTAAGTCAGCGTGTCGAGGTCAATTCTGAGGACCTAAGTAGGGGTGACCAATTCGGCGGGTCGAAGTCATTTCTAAGGACCTTAATATGGAGCGACTAATTTTATTGGTTGAAGACAAGTCTAAGGGATTAAGCTTAGGTGACCAATTCTACGGGTCGAAGCCAATTTTGAGGGCTTAGTAAAGGTGACCAATTCTACGGATCGAAGCCAATTCTGAGGGCTTTAGTTGAAGTTTTCTTGAGGAAATTTGGAGACACTACCGGGGAAATTATCTTGTGGTTCCACTGGGGATTTTTGGCAAGCATTTGATTTTGAGTTTTGGATTCTGCTGGGGAAAAGAAATTAATCCGAGTATTAGATGTTTCCTTATTAGGGAGTTTTCTTTAATTTATGCGGTGTCCTTTGGACACGTTGCTGGGGAGATATCCAATTGATTTTAGGAATTTTGTTGGGGAAGTAAGTGTTCCACTTGGGAATTAAGTGTGGTAAAAAATGTTTTTCTAGGTGAAAAAGGTTCTAAAATTCATTTGGTAATTTTAGCAATTTTCTGGGGATTTTCTGGGATTTTTCATCATTTTTGGGAATTTTTATACAAAATTTATGGGAGGGTGCCAACCGACATGGTGTAGGAGGTGCCAAACAGTAGTGGAACCGTCTTTTAGGCTACCTCAAAAGGTTAAGGGAAAGTGCCGATTGGTATATGGCATATGGGAGAACCTTCCTTCGACTGTGCGTCAGGTTTTGAATAACGTGGCAAGCGATCGAGTAAATTCTTCTTTTCTCTTGAGACAATTTTTCTTTAATGTCCTTTTTAGATATTGATTTTTCACAGGGATTTTGCAAGTGACCTTTTACCCTTGAGGGGTTGTTCCTCGAGATGCAGAGGTTGATGGTTCGTGAGTTTTGGGCATGTTTGATACCTAGGAGAGAGGGTTGTGTGGCAGATGGGGTGACATCTAATTCTGGTTCTTTCCCTTTCGGGACATTCTTATAGGTCCATTAATAATTGTGGGATCTTATTATTTTCATCATTGATGTAGTGGCATTATACCTGAAAAGAGACTCAAAAAGGCAAATAGAAATGCATATATTGTTTGATTATCTGGAATTAGTGGCTTACTTCTACATGCACTTTAATTTGCTATTGAAACTTTTTCTTTGAGAAGGGGTTGGAAAAATGTGTTTTCTATAAAATTTTGAGCGGAAGACGGACCTAGAGACTTGGATAAAAAATAACTTCCCTTTTAAAGGTATTTATTTTGAGTAGGAGAAATGAGTTCTTTGGAATTTTTAGGTAGACGAAGGTCTTGAAGGCTTAGTTGGCATATGGATAAGGGGATAGAAAGTTAGGTTATAAAGTGGAGCTTGTTACCTTATTGGATTGTGTTGAATCTGGTGTGTTGAAGAGACTATATTTATATTGGAATTGTTGCCCTAGGATTAACTTCAAAGTTACTATTGGTGATCAGTGACCGACTGGTGGACCCATAACTTGCAATCATCACATAATGGATATCATATCATCGCAATCCTACGACGGTGATACTCACAGAGACTCTGAATGGTCTAGATGCTTCACGAGAAGGCCATTCTGACTTTCTAAGGCGTAGCCCCATTATGTTGTTCATGTGATTGTCGAAGATATTTCGTATAACGATCCCTCCTAAATATCCCTTGGCACCTGTTCCAAAATTCTTTTCTCATTACTTTATCAGCATAGGCCTTGACATCGCGAGTTGGGAAAACTAGTTTGTGGAAAATGGGGCTCGAGCTTTGAATTAGTCAGTTCCTTGGCAGGGGGTAGCTGTAGTCCATTCTAGAATTGGAGGAATACCAGTATGATGCATAATGAAGGAATTTCTAACTCCACGGGTAGGATTGATTCCATACCATATACTAGAGAGTAAGGGCTAGCCCCAGTAGATGTTTAAACTAAAGTCAAGTAGTCCCAAAGGGAATAAGGGATCCGATCGGCTCAATATCGATAGCTTTCAGTTATCGTGATGATGATGACTTTGAGGTTTTTATTAAAGGCTTCAACTGCTCCATTGGTTTGAGGCCACTAGGGAGAAGACTTGTGTCTCTGAATCCCATACTCATCGACCACCTCAGTGACTTTTGCCTCAAAATGTAACCCGTTATCTGACACTAGCTCGTGCGGGACCCTATATCGAAAAATGATATTTTTTTGGATCAACTTGGCCACCTTCTTGGTATTCAGAACTATGTATGATTCGATTTTGACCCATTTGGTGAATAAATCAATGGAAACCAGGATAAATTCATTTTCTTTTGAGGCCTTGGGCATAGATTTCCCTATGATATCAATGCCTTATATGGAAAACGGCCAGGGAGAAGTCCTATTGTATAATTCTCACGACGCCAAGTGTTGGAGATTGGAATTTTTTTAGCATTTAAGGCATTTTTAACATAGGCAGTGCAATCCTGAACCATGGTAGTTCAGCAGTAACACTGTCATATGATTTTCTTGGCGAGCAATTGACTATTCATATGGTATCCACATTCCGTAGTGTGGATTTTTATATCATCTCTTTAATGTCAGCTTATGCAATGCAGTGTAAATGGGTTTCATCGAAGTTTTTCTTGAACATGAATTTATCACAGACAATGTATTAGGCAACTAGGCTATGGAGGGTTGCTCGATATTTCTTATTAGACTCGTGGGACTACCTATAATGCTTGAGGCGGAGCCAAATATCATAGTACCAATAATCGACTATATGAGGATATTCTTCTGTAAAGAGCTTAATGTGGTAGCAGTAGGTAGGTTTATCTTACTTTTGTACTATGAAGGGGGCCATTGTTATTCCTTCGGGCATGTCAACCATAGACGCTAAGGTAGCAAGGGCATCGACTAGGTTATTGGTTTCCCGGGGAAGGTAATGGAAGGTGATATCTTGGAATTGGGAGGCCAACTCTTGTAGGTAGTCATGGAAGGATAAGAGTTTCTCATCCTTGACTTTACATCTTTTGAGTACTTGACCGATGATGAAGTCTGAATCCCTGTAGACATCTAGGTATCAAATTCCTTTCTTGAGAGACACTTTAGGGCCTACCGTGCATGCCTCGTACTCAGTCATGTTGTTAGTGTAGGTAGAATCCAGTTTGATGGCAACGGGAGTGTGAGAGTCATCGGGGGCAATTAGTAGTATCCCAATGTCGTATCCTTTCTTGTTGGAGGCTTCATCAAAGAAAATTTTCAATCGGAGGTCCTCTTGGTAGGTACAATGGATATTTTCATCCAGGAACTCAAAAATCTAAACATCAGTTTCTTTCATAGAATAGTCACCAAGGTAGTCAAAGATGGCTCTTCCTTTCATGTTTTTCTGCGTGACATACATACTATCAAATTCGACTAAAAGCATCAACCATTGGGCCATTTAGATATACAGGGATGGTTTTTCGAGTAGGTATTTGATAGGATCCATTGGGGACATAAGTTTGATAGGAAATATGAGCATATAGGGTCGTGGATTTTGGGTGACCCAGATAAGGGTGACACATACTTTCTCCAAGGACGTGTAATTAATTTTGCACTCGAACAATTTGTGACTGGCATAGTAGATGGATCTCTATTTGTAGGACTCTTCAAGGTATTGGGCTAAAAAAGGTATAGGAGTAGGGGAACACCAAACTGAAGTGGCATGAGTACCAGAGGTCGAGTTAGGTATTACTTGATTTGGTCAAAGGCTTCTTGGCAAGCTTCATTCTAAACCTTGGTGGAATCCTTTTGGAGGAGTTTAAAGATACGTTCATAGATAAAAGTCAACTGGATGATGAACCAGCTGATATACTACCACTTTCCAAGGAATCCTCAGACTTCCTTATCCATTCGGGATGGTGGCATTTTGAGAATGGCTTTCATCTTGGGAGGATCTGCTTTTATTCCTTTCTTACTAACCATGAATCCTAAGATCTTTCCTTTGGTACTGAAGACACATTTCTGTCGGTTAAGACGTATCTGATATTATCATATTCACTCGAAGAACTTCTGAAGAGAGAGAACATGACCTTCCCTAGTCTTCTACTTGATAATCATATCATCCACGTAGGATCTGACTTCTTGGTGCATAAGATCATGTAAGATGGTTGTGGAAACCCTCTAGTAGGTAGCCCCTGCATTTTTTAGCCTAAATGGCATGACAGTGCAATAGAACATTCCCCAAAGGGTGGTGAATACGGTTTTCTCTTGATAATTTGAGTTCATCTTTATCTGTTCATATCAAAAAAATCAATCAATGAATGGCTTAAGTTTGTGGATAGCTGTGCTATCCACAATCATGTCGATATTGGGCAATAGGTAATCATCCTTCGAAGAGGATTTGTTCAAATCTCGGTGGTCGATGCACATGCAAACCTTTTCTATGAATTTCAGTATGGGTACGATGTTGGCTAGCCATATGAGATATTCGATCACACAAATGAAACTCACGTTCAACTATTTGACCACTTCTTTCTTAACCTTGAGTGACCATTCGGTGTGGAGCTTTCGCAGTTTGTGTTTGACCGATTTGCATTCTGGGAGCATTGGAATTTTGTGCTGAGCTATCTTGTGATCAATACCGAGAATATCGTCGTAAGACCATGCAAAGACATCCAAAAATTCCTTCTATAATTCTTTGAGTTGCGTGCGCTCTTGCTTGTCAAGGGTGGCTCTTATCCTAATCTCGCACAATTGGCTACTAGAATCGAGATTAATTAATAATAATTTCGTCTTCTTTAACTTGAATGCGGTTATGTTGTTTGTTATTATCCTTATTAACATCAGTTAAGAATTATTTATGTACAAAATAATCATCATTAAGTGTTTGATTAGAAACAAGAAGATTAACTTAAACCACAACAAGATACTCAAAATATTCATTTATTTCATTATTAGGAAAAACATCATTGAGAACCTCATTAAAGGAGATCTAGATTAAATCCTAATAGGGAGGAGCAACGAAGAAAGAGGAAATGGGATAAACATCAGAGTTGGGTTGTATTTCAACTGGTGGAATAGGTATAACATGCCAATTGAGGAGAGGTGTATCAGTAACTTTGATCAGGATGGACATATCCGATGATGTAGCACTTGAGTGGTTCATATCGAGTGTCAGTCCTAGTGTCTGCAAGTTGAATGAATCCTCAGAGTCACTTCCTTCAAAATCTCCAATATCAACTATGGTATCCTCAGTAAGTCCTCACACATGATACTAGAAACTTTCATCCCATGAGTAGGTGTCTTGGAAAAAGATCTCCATTATTAGTTTCATCTTCTTGTCCACAAGATCATACCATGGTTTGGCAGAGCCGTAGAAGTGGAAATCTTCACACTCTCTAATGAATCTTCCATTCAAGGATTCTCTTGAGACAGTTTTGGTGATTTCTAGTGGTTGATGGCCCAAGCCATAAGGAGGAAAAGCTTTATTTAGCCCAATAGGTTCAAGTATTCCCTATTGTCGTCATCCCAGCCCAGTCCGGGCATGAAATGCATGTTTTTGAACATTTGGATCACATTGACATTTCCATTAGGGTTATACTCTAAACAAGCCCTATCTTTTAAATCATCCCTTGTTGGGAGTAGCAGTGGTTCGACTCGAAAACCTGACAGAAGCATGTCATTTACCCCATTTTGTATTTCTAGTACTGGATTAGTGGTGCTTGCATTCTCGGCATTATTATCGTTACCCAAGATGGTGATGACCTACCCATTAGTGAACAACTTCAATTTCTGATGAAGGGAAGAACACACACCCTTAATACTATGGAGCCATGGTCATCGAAGAAGCATATTGAAACAAACTAGGATCGATGACTTGGAATTCAACAACGAGATTTATAAGGCAAGCCCCTATTGCAAGCTTTATAAATCCCATCGCTTCTTGACGAGTATTATCATATGCGTGTACCGTGACAGAGGTTGGAGTGAGGTTACCCATTTTTAGTCCCAAACAATTGAGGGTTATCAATGGGAAAACATTAAGAGCTTATCCATTATCGACAAGGGAAAGTGGGACGATCTTTCCCATGACATGGATAGAGATATTGAGAGCATAGTTGTG
The DNA here is from genome assembly GCA_949130495.1 of Sambucus nigra. Lineage (NCBI taxonomy): Eukaryota > Viridiplantae > Streptophyta > Magnoliopsida > Dipsacales > Adoxaceae > Sambucus > Sambucus nigra. The sequence goes on along the minus strand of OX422214.1, from coordinate 210,404,206 downwards.
GTTTGGTCCAATTTTAGGGATTTCTTCTTCGGATAAGGAGAGCATCCTGGTAGATGTTAGAGATTCTACCCGATTCACACTTTTTTCTGGTGTGGTGGAAGGAGGGACTGTGGGCCCGGTTAGTAGTTTGATCAAGGCATTTTGGTGCAGCTGGGAAGATATAAAAAGTCCCCATAGAGTGATTCTAGATTGGGTTTTCTTCAACTGATCGAGGATCTTGCTCTCCTCGACGAAATTTTTTGGCATAGGAAGATTCTCACCACTTGTTTCCTTATTAATTACTAATGCTTGTGGGCTTGAAACTTGGTAATGCCTCTATGCTATGGTCATATGGTTCATAGAAGAGGGGGAAAATAGAAACCTCGTCTCCTCATATATCTTAGGTTATTTAACCACCTTATTGATTTCTCCTAGCAGATCCTTAAATGATATCATTCCACATATCATGACTATTGGGCTAGTCTTTTTTGGGCTTTGCTCTTTACCTGAACTATCGAATTCGTCTCTATATCTGGTAGCAACGACATCATCTTTCCATGAAAAGTTAATTCACTCCATAACCTCAATGAACTCTTTCTATATATCCTCCCATTCGATCAAAGATGTAGAAATGAAGGGACCTGGCGCCCTTATAGTTTCAAAGCATCTAGTAGTTCAGACATACTACAAATATCACTAGCCTGTCGATACAAGTCTACCACGATCTAGACCACATCATCTAAATTGACTTCATCGGTAGTACCACCCAATTATCTGACTCTCGAGCCCATTTTTGAGCTTTCAAGAACAACATATTGAATCTCTTGCAATTAATGGTCAATTCTGATGGAAATTTCAGGCCAAACTCTAGAAGCTGATTCAACACTGCTGATAATTCCACATCTTTCCCTCCGAAGTGGGTACAAACAACAATATATGCTCTAGTAAGAAGTAACAGAGCCTGATCGACGAAACTAGTAGGATGTAGGAGAGAATGTGGGAAAACTTGGAGGGGTTTAAGATAATATATATGAGTATTATTGGTGATTTATTGGTTACAATATGGGTATATGGATCAAATTACGGGTCTTCTTCTAGAAAAATGGCAGTTGTATGATTTAGGAGTGGATTGTGGGTATTGTTTGGTTTAGGATTGGCTAATGGGGAAATGATACCCTAATCAATCAGACCTTGGATAACATTTCAGAGGTGGAAACACTGATCAGTGGTATGGACGATACTTTGGTGAAAATCGCAATGGACGTTTGGTTTGAAAATTTTGGGAAGTGGGTTTGGTAATGAACGAGGGTCCAATGGCTTGATAAGATTTTGTCTTAAAAGGGTTTGGTAAACTTTGGAGAGGGGATCATGAAGCTCGGTGTATTCCTTTTTGACTGAGTTAGGTTATAATTTTGGTGCCCATGAAGTGGCACGCTGAGAAATGTTATTGATAGTTGAAATTATGATATTAACAGGCTTTTCATACTTTTTGGGAGTGAAATATCCACATACTTTATTTAGCTCAACTTCTGTTTTCGCAAGACTTTCTAGGATATCTACCTTTTCTTATGGAAGGGATCGAAAATGAGGGTAGTAATGTCTTACCATCATCGCTCGAGCATGGGGTAAGAAGTTATTCTTCATGATACTGACTTCCTCCTCTTCGGAAGGCCGGTTAGTCACGATGGCTACTTTATCTCTCCACCTTTCAATGAAGTTACTAACTGATTCCCTAGGGTTTTATTTGAGAAGCTCTAAAACATGGCGGGTAACCCTCCAACTCTTCATTATAATTGTATTATAACATAAATTTTACTGTAACGTGCATTATTGGGCAACATCTTCCCAACTGCGAATTCTAGACTCTCCGAGAGATAAGAACCAACGAAAAGTGCTATCCTTCAAAGTCTTTTGGAAAATTTGGGCCCTTATTTACTCAGAGGCAGTTAGGAGAGTCAAAACTCGGTGGTAACGTTAGAGATGAACAATTGGGGGTCCACTACCCTCGAACTTCTCGATGTTGGGCATCTTAAACTTTTATGGCAACCTTGATTTAGGAACGGATACATATGGGTGTAATACATTTAGTTCCCTGAGATTTGGACTTAGTCGAACTTCTTGGTCATCATCTTGAGGTCCTCCTCGGCCTTGTTTAATTATTCCACCTTTGGATCAACGGTCACGGGTAGGTTAGCCCCTAGCTAGGCAAGACTCGATATAGGGAGCTGGGTTAGCAACAACCCATTAACAGGAGGGACACGTGGAGCATTATGATATTTCTTGAGGACCCATATAGGTTTAGGTGCGGGCGGGATCATAGCATGAGGGAAGAGGACCTCGGGCTCTTCAGGAATAGGGACCCAATTTTGCTACATCTCATAAACCTCAGTTTGAAGGCTGTCAATCTTAATAGTGAGTTGGGCTAGGACTGTCATCAAATCAGGATGCACGTTCAGTACTTTGTTTGTGTTCTCCATGGAAAGTGGATGGAGGTGAATTGTTGACTCAGAGGAAGAAATGAGGGAACTGACGGAGCCTCGAGGCAGTTCGACGGAAGATCGAAGCCAATAGGGAGCCATACATGGGGTCAGGTATGCAATCGACCTGGGAAAGAGAAGAATTCGAATTAATTTTGAAAGAGAGGGGAAAGAATTTTATTATAGGAGGAATTTTTTTTGACGTTTTTTGGAAAAGATGGGAACAAAATGTTTTTTTTTCTTTTGGGTAAAAGGGAGGAAAAATATTTTTGGTATAAGGAAGGGAAACTATTTTTGTTTTTTTGAAAAAATAGGGAAAAATATTTTAGACACTTTTGGTAAAGAAAGTAGAAAAATGAGAGACGGGACTCATCATGATTATTATTAGTATTATTATGTTCTCACTTGTATTAGATTTACCTAAATGCAAAAAGAAATGGCAAACGAGACTCGAGCGTGGGAAAATTGGGTTTGCAAAATATGTAAAAGCATGGTTGGACTTGTTGCCAGGCTCATGGATAGTGTCCCATTTTAAGAAAGATGAAATCGTGCAAAAATTTGGGCGGCATGCCGACCCGTCATTTTGGTTGAGTTTCGGGTAGAAATCGACAGACTAGATATGTGTGCCCTAGGTTTGACACCTATACGAGGGTATGCAGTTGTTGGATTAATTGAAAGGGTTCCCCCCTTTGGCATTACTTTCACGATATACTTCTTGATTTTGAGGGAAATCGGTATGTGTGGACAAGCCATTTGATATACCTGAGTGTACGTGAATTGCCTCACTATATACCTCGTGGGGACAGTACATGTGAGAGCAAATTCTATATACTCGACGTACATGAATGAGTTCCCTATGATATATCTCCTGTCATGACTTCAGTCAAGCGGTATGATGCGAGTGGAACCGTTCGATATACGTCAAAAGTACTTAGACAATGGAAGGCTAAAGTCATATTGCTTAGGCTAACAGCGACTTGCCGATTCAGCACCCATCACGAAGTGACCTCCCCAGTTACGGGACAAGTTTTGGTCAATAATCGTGCTCTTTGGTGATGTAGTGTGTAAAATTCACGATTCTTGATTAGTACATTATGGAGAGAGTATTTTATTTGGCATGATGAGAACTATACTAATAGGGGAGAATGTACAAGTATAAAAAGTGAATCTAACATGGAACTTGAATATTACACTAAGCATGGATATGTGAGGGTGAATGATGTGTGAATATCTACAAGTGAGTGTGTGATAGTGAACCTAAGCATGGATCGACTATAAGTGGTGTGTGGTAAGTGTGAGTGAGCATGGATATATACAAGTGTGATAAGTGGAGGTGTGTGTTAGGGACACCTAAGCATGGATGTTCTAAGTGGTGTATGTAACATATGGATATAGGTGATCCTAGGTGCATGTAATGTGAAGTGTATATGGAGAATATCTACAAGTCTGTGAGTGAGTCATGATATAAGACCTGGTATATATGTGCAAGAAATAATAGAGGATAAAAAAGGGAACATACAGATAGGTGCATACACACAAGAAGAAAAACAAAACACCTGTGCAAATAGAGTCTATCCCTCTTATGAAAAGGTGTCCTTAGAGGAGTTTTCACTATGGCCATACCGATATCCCCACTCTCTCCTCCTCCTCCTCCTCCTGAGGGTGTGGAAAAAATGGGGGGATGAAGGTGTCGCGCCCTATATGATCTAGGAACTCTTTGACCGTCATCGATGTCGGGAGAATGTAAAGAGATGGAGTCGACAATCTATTTTGCACAAAACAGGCAAAAGAATTTGTCGTCGCCTCAAGAGAGCGGCATCAAAGAAAACTGATGCTTATGAAACCAATAGTTAGAAGGTTGGGGGGCCAAGTTACGGAATAAGAAGGTGTTAGACATTCATACCGCGCTTTCGGTCTCTCATGGCCTTCTGTTATTGTTTTCCTTTATTTCTCTATGAAGTGTTTGCGTGTGTATATATGTAAATGGAGATCAAAATCGTCCAACTCATACTATAGAAGAGATACAGTGAGGTCATCCACAAGAATGTTCCCAAAATATTATTAAAAATATGATTTATGAGTTGGCACACTTATATATACAGTGAGGTCATCACACATTAGTAGAATAAGTCACACTTATATATATTTATTACACATAGCATATATACAACTATAGCATCCTGGGAATGGCCCCTCATGATGTTGGCATACTCTGTTATCAAGTCCATGTACCTCTCGTACCAAATCAAGGACTATTGGTTTGTTATGTCTCCTCGAACCCAAAATCAATCAACACAAAATGGAGGCTAACATGGTTCTAAGCCACTGAAATACGCACATTCCTAACATACCCAAATGACATGTCAGTCCTAATAATACACAACACATAGTGATCTACCCTAAGTTCCATGTACTGTAGCACAAATCCATACCTCTCTGGAATCGCCATGGTGGGATCGCCCTCTTTGCAGACGCTCCTATAATAGCAGGCAACGTAGGTACGTTTACACACATACAAAATCTCATCATAGGTATTCACAAAACACACACACACACACACATACACACACACACACACACACACACACACACATATATATATATATATATATATATATATATACATCATAGGTATACACACAACCTACAAATATAGCCAGTATAGGTATACACACTACCTATAATTATATCCCGTACCTAGTATATATCTCTCGAATACTTAACGTACTAATAATCCTTATATAATGTTTCTCCGCTTTTTGTAAGTATAACTCACTGCCCGAAGGGTCCCAACTATCCTTTGAGTTATTTTGGTAGTTAACACAAAATTATACTAGTGGTATTAGTCTTAGGTTATCGCTTACTCTTCCCGTAACCCCAAATCGTAAGTTTTTGATACATCTCTCTATTGATTAACTCTCGTCCTTATTAAGGCTAAGACGGACCTTAACCATATATCTAATGTTCTCTGATAAGTCTCTATATAGTCACTATAACACCACCAAAGTCCTCTACATAGTCATCAGAAGGGAATTATGTAAATAAACAAAAGAATCTCATAATAGCTTTGGTCGATCGATCAACCCAAATCCATCCATCGACCAATCGTTCCACAACCCACGATCAACCGATCGATCCTGGGTTTGGTAGCTTCATCCAAACTATGTTTTTCTCCATGTTTAACACCTCAAACCTTCATAGATATTTCCCAAACACCTAACCAACATACTATAACATCAAATATGTGTGTAAGGACAAATTCTAAAGTAAATAATCCATTAAATCCATAATAATTCTATTCAAGATCCGATTAAATCCAAAAATTCTTAAAACCCTAGTTTATAAATTTCTTCATGCATGTACTACAAGATTTCCAAAATTCTTCAAGGTTATTCACCATAGATTTATGATTTTGTCATATTAATCCAAAGGAATTATTTCTACATGCATTCCTACTTCAAATCATGGATTACACCTACCCAAATCCCAATAATTCTTCCAAAACATGTAGTTTAAACCCTACATTATATGGGTATTATAACATGCTCAAATAAATCTCAAGATAAATAGTTGCCTTGGTCCAGTGGGTCTGATTTTGTGTTGTTTATGATGTAGTTGCTCTTTTTTTTGCTTCGATCTTGATTTGGGCAATGTCTGTGGTGCAAAACGGTGTGGAAAGGACTAGTTTCCTTATCTTCTTCCTCTCCTATGGCCTTCTCTCTCTCTAAAGTGTTCTAACCCTAGACCCCCAATTTAATGGATTGATATACTTATTAAATTTTTGAAGTTTCATCTACCACAAACTCCCGAATGAATGAAACGCCCTCTCGTGGTGCCGTCTTTGTCTAAAACCACCTAGGGACCCAATTAACACACCCAAGTACATTATTCTGACTATTTCAACCCTTTTAGAATCATCTGTGACCTTAATATAACCATCTGAGTCACTCTAGCATAATTTCCCATCTCGGCCTTATATAGTCTACACCTGACTCCCGATTGAGATATACCACTATCACCTCACATCACTATTACTCGTTATAATGTAAAATAATAAATCACTATTCACTTAGTAATTATATTCCATAAACATTAATCATCACCTCTCCCAATTAATATTTTTGATCAAAATTAAATAAATAAATTCAATTAAATTTCAGCACACGTGAAATTCTAAAAATCATCAAATTAATTAATTTTTAATTACTAAAAAATACATGGTGTTACAGTCATCTACAAAACCAAGATGAGAGATTAAATGGATACCTTAAGGATGACAGGAGGGCACTGCCTTGTGGTTGAGGAAGATCCGGTGTAATTATCTGCTTAGAACCTGAGATGATATAATGAAAAGGGCTGGAGATAGTGGGTCTCCTTGTCTGAGACCCCTTGAAGAGTTGAAAAGTCCTTTTGATTTACCATTAATTAAATGGAGTAACCTAAAACTCAACCTCCATTCCATGTCTAAAAAGACTGCATTAAACCCAAAGCTTCTGAGAACTACACATAAGTATGGCCAGTAAACCCTGTCATAAGACTTATCTATATCCAATTTGATAATTATATTGGAACCATAAGATTTTCTACCAAGAGAGTGGACCATTTATTGAGCCAGCAAGATGTTATCCTGCATACTTCTACCTCTTATAAATCCACTTTGATTAGAAGAAAGGATATTGGGAAGAACATAAAAAAGTCCATCACAAAGGATCTTAGAGATGATTTTGTTTGAAAAATTACATAGGCTTATTGGTCTATATTTAGAGCATTGAGAGGTGGAACTTATCTTAGGAATCAAAACTATAGAGGTTCTTAACTAGTTTTTTGGGACCTCATTTCTAGCAAAAAATTAATGAATGGCACAAATTAGTTCATGCTTTATGGTATTCTAGAATTTTATATAAAATTCTCCACCATAGCAACCTGGGCTTAGAGCACTAGAAGAATTACAGTTTGAAATGCTAGAAAATATATTTTCTTATGTTGGAAACTTGGTTAGACACCCATTCATCTCTTCTAAAATGCATTTCTTGATAATATTTAAGAAGGTGTTGATCTCTATGTAACCAGCCTGCCACAGGGATTTGAAATGACTTATAAAAAATTACGTCTTTTCTTTGAAGTCTTCCCAATGATTATTAGATTTTTTTAATTCTATAAATCAATAATCTTCTCTTTTTGTTCTTCACAGAGGCATGAAAAATTTGGTGTTATGATCTCCTATCTGTATGCATTTCACCCTGCTCTTCTACAGTCGATAGTTTTATTCTCTTCTTACAGTTGTATTAAGTTTGGCTTTAACTTCATACATGTCAGATATGGTACTGTCATTTGGATCACTTTCAAAGGCATGTTCTTTGATGATGAGTGAATCTTCAATATCATTAATATTTTGAAAAAAGTTCTTGAAATGAAGTTTTTTCCACTCTTTAAGTTTTATCTTGAGTGTTTTGAGTTTGGTAGCAAAAAGAGCCCTATGAGGGGCTTAAATTTGAAGGGACCATGAATCCTTAACAATGTATTGAATGTTTGAACCTATTCACCATATATGGAGAAATTTGAATGTCTTTGGAAAATCATCCCATTTTTTTTATTAACATCAACAAAGGGCTATAATCCGAGCAATTTCTGTGAAGGTGGTTGATCGTTGTTGTTGGGAAATATTAAATCCCAAATTAATTGGCTAGCCCTCTATCTATCCTGCTGAAAATTGTCCCATTATATCCATTGTTGGTCCAAGTAAATCTTAAACCTAAGTAACCTAAGTCATTTAGAGAACAAGAACTTATCATCTCATTAAAATCCTCCATAGCATTACATTCCAGCTGAGCCCTTTCGGATTTTTATTTTTCTTTGGATACAACATTGAAGTCACCAATGATAACCATAGGAGTTATAAGATAACTGATAGAAATATCTTCAAAAGATGCCTACAAGTCTCTTCTTTCCAAGGCAGTGCATTTAGCATATACAATGATAACTAAAATGGGATTCTGGAGAAAATTGGATTCCACTTTTAGGCATAGAAGTTGCTCTTCCTCTCTTAGAAAATTGATCTTGATGTCATTATTCCATAGAAACCATATCTTATTAGAAAAATTGAAAGATTTGTTTGGGAATTGCCATTTCTACAGGAATTTAGTAATATTTATAGCATCAATTTTGGGCTGAATTAAAGCCATAGCATGCATATTATATGATTTTTTTAGTCTCTTAATTCTCCTATTTGTTGATTTTCTTCCAACTCCTCTAACATTACAACAAACAAAATTGATCACTAAGAATGAAGGGAAAGAGCTTGAGTATGATGTTTACCTAAAGATCTTGTGAATCTCTTAAAAAGGGGGTAAAATGGAATAGAATAATTGTTTTGAGTTTGAATTAGAGAGGAAAGATTTTTTGTGAGCTCGGTGCTTAGATTTTTCAGGAAGTTTTGTCCCTCTATGAAAAAGATTACAATGGCCTACAATCATTAAATCTTCAATGGAGATGTCTCCTAATTTGATCTTGTCAATATGGTTTTGAATGGTTTGCACTAGTTTTTCAAGATAGAGACTTGGCCATAATTCAAATTTGAGGCAGGATAGGGTTCTTCATGCCGAGTTTTAATGATATCTTGGAATTTATCAAAGTTTGAGGGATACTTTTGTTATTAAACTTGAGTAGTTACTGCAAGTTTTCTTCATAATCTGTGTGGTGAGTTCGACATCATTTGGAGGTTTCTTTGTTAGGTATTTGGTAAAGGTGTTCTTGATCAAACACTTCACTTCGCAATGACCCTTCTGCATACAATATTGACAAAAGTGTGGCATGTTTTCATATTATACTGGTTGACAGAAGCCTTTGTTTCCATGCTATAATCAAATCCTTCTTGGTCGAGTTTCCATCAGATTGATTTAAACACAAACTATATTAATAATAGGTGGAGTGATTGAAGTTTCTTAGGCATCCATCTTTAAGGGTTTTCCAATAAGTTGGGCAATTGAGTATATAGAGGATTTGGCATAAAATTGATTAGGAAGGTTAGATGAATTGATCCAAGTCGGCAAGATTGGGCTTTCTTCTTTAGGCTCGAAATCTAGAGTCCATTTGAACGTTCGCATGGGATGTTTACCAATGTACCATTGATCACGTATCCATAGTTTGCATAGTCTTCTTCACAGTTAAGTCTAACGAGGATATGTTTTGAGTCTAATAACCCAATAGAATTGGCTGCTTTGAGGGAGAAGGAAAGGAACGTTTTACGAATAATTTCAATATTTGGCATTCCATGTGAGAACTTGCCAACTATGGAGTATTTGAGTGGTTCTGTTAGGGTTTTGATATCATCCTCTGAAAAAAACTTCTGGTTCACCCTTGTAATATGATGTGGGTTTAAGGTCAAGTTTTTTATTAGTGTTGTTTACTAGGACACTAGCAAACGATTTAGTCCCTAGGTTGGAAGGGTCTGGAGGTTTGGGAGGGCTTGAAGAGGATGTTTGGTGGGTTATTTATTCCATCGAAGGCATGTCAACTATGCAAAACTTAGGTAAGCCCTAGGTTGCCCTAGAGAGAGAGAGAGAGAGCACTTTTTTTTACATCTTTTATAAGAATAAGCAGTCAGACCATAAGTTGAAATGGTCTCTTGGATCATCTTCTGCATACTCCGAATGATGAAATAATGGAACTCATTTATAAAATATATAAATGGTAGAAAATAATTTTCATGACTTTGATTTTTTTCCCCTTGTATGCAAATTTTGTGCTATTTATAACTCTATAAGAACCTTCTTGATAAATAAGAACTCTAACTAATTTAGGGTCGTTTGATACCAATGAAGGACAAGTGAAAGGAAGGAAAATTGAGAGATATAGTTTTCTATCCTCAAAGGAAGAAAACTCTTTTTCCCTAATTTTGTTTGTTACTAAGGAAGTAAAATAAAAATCTTTCATTCTTTTTATTTGGTAGGAAGGTAATATTAAAATTTATAGGTTTTACCAATTATAACCTCTAGATTAAAAGACTTGCATTAGTTTGAAGTATTATAAAGTATGATGGGTCGGGTGGTTGATGCAGGGTTGATAAGAGAAATTAACATTGGGCATCTGAGTACAAATCCGATTAAGGTATCCCATCTTATGTTTTTTGATGACACGCTTATATTCTGTAAGGCAGAAGTGGGATAGGTGCGAGTGCCGTAAAGTAATCCTATTTTATTTTCAGATGGTGTCAGGTCTTCTCATTAATGCGGGAAAATGTGAGTTGATTCATATTGGGGGATAAAGGGGTGTGGAGGATTTTCTCATTTGCCTCATCTGATCTCGATTTACCATTAGGGTTGAAGTTTAAATCTAAACCTATTTGAGACCCGATGCTGGCGAGGATCAAAAGGAGGCTGGTAGGATGGAAGAATTGTTATCTCTCGAAAATGGGTTGGTTGACTTGGATAAAAAGACGTTGTCTAGTCTACCCACGTACTTCTTGTCCATACATATATTGCCATGTTCAGTTTGCAAGAATATGAAAAAGATCATAAGATATTTATTTTGGAAAGTTACCGAGGACAACTTTAAGTGCAGTCTGGTGGAGTTAGAAGAGATGTGCAAATCGATCAAGATGAGGGGAGTGGAATTCAAGAACTAAGAGTTCTTTAACAAAGAGCTATTAAGAAAATGGTTGTGGAGGTATCCCTACAAGGTGAATAGGTTATGGAGAAGAGTTGTTAGGGAAATGGGGACTACAAATCTCAGGTGAGGCTCACATGTGGGACGTTGCTAATGGGGTGGGGTTTTGAAAGCGCATCTCGTAGGAGTGATAGCATTCTCTAGACACACAGAGTTTAAGGTGGGAAGTGGTAATAGAGTTAGGTTCTAGAAAAATAGGTGGGGAAAAAGTGTTCCTCTATAGGAATAATTTTCTGGTATATTCAACTTAAGAAGGAATAAAGATGTGTTTATTGCAAACCACATGATATTGAATAAGGATTGAGTAGTATGGAACCCATAGTTCAAAAGGCGATTAGGGGATTAGGAGATCGAGGAGCCATAGACATTTTTAATTGGCTGGAAGCTTCTACTCAGCTGGCGAGTGGTGAAGACGAGCCGATGTGGCCAACTGAAAACAAGAGTGTCTTCACAATGAGTGGGTATTATTCCATTATACTATGATGATGGAATCACATCATTGTCTTTTTGCACCTGAGTTGGATTCTATGAGTGATGCTTGGATCGGTTAAGTAGTTGGAGGCTAGGTCTGCCCGGGTTTTAAGGGGGTGAGGATGGTGGGGAACCTAGTCTCATACTGCATCTTTTGGATGAATTGGTAGAATAGAAATTCGAGTTGTTTTGAGGGTTCGTAACTTGATCCTTAAAGATTGTGCTACGCATTTTTAAGTACTTTGTTAAGGTGGTCTAGGGAGAGGACCCCCACGTGTTTTTCTATGGTCTTTGACTTTATGGACGATCTACCCAAGTCATGTAGCAGGGTAGTATTTCTTATTGTTATCCTTTTATGGGTTTCTTTTCGATGGATTTTGTGTATACTCCTTGTATACGAGTGACGCCCCTTAGCAGATTGTTTTAGTTATAATACATTTATTGAAAAAAAGTGTTATAAAAAGGGTATAATAGTAACTGATGTAATTATGAGCAATAAATTCTCATGTCTTTCACTTTTCGTCCACTTTTCCTCACATTTTGGGTGGGATACAATTTGGTGGGTTATGAAGGAAAAAGAATCACTTTTACTTCCTTCCACTTTTCCTCCTATACCAAACAAAGGAAAATATTTACTTCCTCTCATTTTTCCTTCTTCTTTTTCCTTCCTTCCACTTTTCCACTATATTAAACAAATAATTAGTACTTGTTATTTTCATACACATAATCACTCATGTCATTGTCTAGATCATACTAATCTTAAAATTAGGAAAAACATTTCATATTATAAATAACCATTAATTCAAAAATTCCAATTCTAAAAATTTCATGATACTAAATAATAATATACGTTGACCTTTCTCCTTTAAGATTAATCTTTTTTCTTGACACTGCTTTATTTTTAAAGTAAATTTGTATCTTTTGTTTTTTTAATTATTGGATTTTTTTAATGCTTGTGGTTTCTCGCAAATACATTAATTTTTATCTTTTACATTTCATCACTTCCTTTGTCGATCTCCTAAATTGTTAATGTTAGTTTTTATAGAGCACTCTATAATGTTACATTGTGGACAGTCACTCAAGACAGTGATTCATGAATGCCTAATATCGAGTACGAGTTAACCAACTAGATAAATACAAGAGATACAATCTAAATGCAAACTAAGGTAAAACTAAACATATAATATACCACCCAATAAAACAAAAAATAAGATGTATGTGGTTCTCAATTTTGATAAATCCATGTATGATGTTGGCTTTCTTTGTTTGATTGAAGTAATTAGGCTTACAAATATCAAGCCACACAATGTATATAAAATTTCATTCATTAAAATATGATAGTAAGCTTTGGTCAAATTACCTCAAAATAAGATATTATACTATGGTGAACCAACGAATAAATTGCCTAGAAGACCCTTCAATAAACTACCTTTCTATACAATCTGATGTTGCTCAATATTGCCGCTACAATGGACAATTTGATTCAGTGAAGTAAAACTTCATCCGTTTCCACTAATCTTTTATATCGAAGGGAACCTTTGATCCCTACAAGCTCCAAATTTCAAATTTCGCAAAGCTTTTCCCCATCTAAGCGGATAGCAAACCAACAACAACATTGAACCAAAGTCCATTTTAGGACTAAATTTATGAAGAAAAATCCATAAATATTTACCTTGGCATGAAAATTACGGCCTTATTCCACCAACCCAATCAAAATATGAAATCATCACTATATAACCTCGAACAACCTAAACAATACATTAATCAAGTTTGAACAAGAGTCGAATTTGATCGTTTGGTACCACATTTTGTCAACATCGTAAGGTTATTCTTTATGCCAAATTTCTTCAAAAAAAAGATACCACCACTAGCAATATCCTATATTAAATGAAATTAAAAATCAATATTATTGGTCTTCCCATGATGCACCGAATTATTGGCCAAGGGGTTATAACTTTGACTATCACGATGCTCTTACATACAATCATATGCAAGCCCCAAATCATAAATAATAGTATAAAGACATAAAGCCTATATACCCTCTTTTGTTGCTCCCATATACTTCACGTACGTAAGTGATAGATAAATTTTGGCCTAGAAATGCAACTTTATTGAAGTGAACTAGATACCAATGTATGTAAATATTCCTTAATAGACCAACTCTTTCCAATTCACTCGTATAGTTTGAATCCAAATACAAACATGCACAAGACTTATCAATTTCTTTTTAGAAAAGTCTCACATCTAAGATTCCTCATAAATAAAGAAAATCCACTTTACGTTATTCAAATAATATTTTCTCATATTTTTCATATCTCTACTCATAATGTTCAGGACATGAGGAAAAACCATGTTATATATATGGCTACTCAAGTCACTTGTATAAGATTTGAGTTTTACACTCAACCTTACCATCTGTACCTGAAGAATTTCTAGCTAAAGACTAAAGTGTGTGTCTAAGGGATTATTCACGATATTTTCATCTTATATTTTCAACCATGACATAACATTATCTATGTATTTCCTCTATGTGAGGCACAACCTTATCTTGATACTCTCTCTATTATTATCAATATAGAGAATTATCTGGTCTTTACCCAATTATTTAATATCAAATTCTTAGTTCAGTTATTCCTTCGCCATATCAATCTCCATCATGCTCTAATGACATATGAAATGTCATCAACATATAAGGGTAAGTAACTAAAGGCTTTATTCTTGAGTTGATTAGAATAAGCATAAGTATCACCATAAATTTGTCAAATCACTTATACCAATGAGGCAATTGCTTCAACCCTAATATTCCATGACAACAAATTTAAAATCCTTCCATCAAGATATAGAGATATCCTCCTCTATATCCCCATCTAAGAACGTCATTTTGAATTGACTTATTTAAGAACTAAGTTAAATAAAACATCATAGCTAATAATACGTGTGTTTTTGTTGGGGTTTTATTCCTAAAACAATATATGACGTTTATTTTTCAACAAATGTGTGTCAGGTTCATTTGAAATAACAATCATATTTATGATAGTACTTTATATTTGTTATTGACTAGATTCTATGAAATTTCAGTCAATTGGACTTGATATGAATTTTGGTGAGTTGATTTTGGCCTCATTACGGGAGATTGAAATTTGAATTCTAGTACAATTGAACAGTCTATAACCTTCATAAGGAGTTGACATCTTGTCGGTAAAGCTGTGAGTGAAATCCTAGTAATCTATATAAGACTATGAAAACCTAATTTTCAAAAAGAATTATGACTGGTACATCAGGAATGTATTGAATAGGACCACATGTGAGATTCAAGTCTATGTGCTAACTAGATTAGACTTGCACAATCTCACATCTTTTCAAAGGGCCCATATGTTCTTAATCCATAGGGTTAAAAGGATTGTTGATTTGATTTTTATGTGTAAGTTTAAACCTTATTGGATCTAAATCTCTACAAGTTGGGAAATCATTGTGTGAGTAGGTGAGAAATCCGCATCCAAAAGTGATCTTAAATTGTCATGCTTATAAATTTTGATTTTATCAATAAACCTGATCAGTGGATTCTTTTATAATCCGGTAGAGTATCAAATAAGTTATGTTTAAGAATCAATAAATAAATAAAAAGTTGGATAAAATCGATTAGCGGGAAATTAATTTAACCAAGCGGGTCACTAAACCAAAATAGGTTGATGGGTCATAGTTTTGGACCGCGTCCATATTAAGGGTGACAAAATTGTGGGTCATGATCCAAAATTGTGACCCAAATGGGGTCACTGTCTAGTGGGTGACATCAATATTGATCGGATGATCTCGGTTTGAGACCGTGAGCTGGTGGCCCGTGACCCAACTTATGACCATTAAAGGGGTGCTTAATTTTGGTCACATATCAAAATCGTGACATCACTATGACAATTTAAAATTATAAATAAATGTTCATGGATCAAAACTTTGACCAAATTTTTTTAAAAAAAATATAAAAATAAATTTTCGTTTTTAGCATCATGAAAAAAAAATGTAGAGTTTTAAGCCAATATACATTTTCAGAAATAAATATTAATCAACTACGCCATAAATAAATCAAAAAATAATAATACAGCTTAAGTTAAATAATTAAATCCTTCAAATTATACAATGCATGCTTGCGCGAATTTGATAATATCACTGTAGTATCTTCATCGAAATTTAATGCAGTAATTGTTTCCTTTCACAAAATAAGACTTTCAAATATTCATTCTCCAACTAGGTCTGCAAAAGACTTCTCTAACAAGGCCTGCAAACAATAATATAATAAAATAACATTAGTATTACTAGTAAGAGACTTTGATGCCTTGTGTCTCGGTGAACATCACATAACATAAAGCATCGATCAAGGTAACCATACACATATTGAACATCAAAAGAATCCACGTTGCATTCAAAACTTAAAAAAAATCTACAAAATGATATTTTGTAAAATGTGAGCGATGGGGAAGCAAGTGTAAAATAATTAAATATAAGATTAAAATATACACAAAAGTAAATAAATACAAGTTTTGTTCCAATACATATGATATAAATAGAGTTGTCATACAAAAGTTAACTAAATGACAATAATATAATGTTTTGAAACTCAAACTTCATCTAAATCAACTTAAAGAGTGGTCTTTAGGATTTTCATCAAGAGCCGACTGGAACTTTATAAGGGCCTTTAATGCATTTGATTGAGTAGTCAAACCCTTCGATGCATGCATAACAATAGATCAATTATCTTTGTTTATTAACTTAGAGTAGACTACCTTTTCACATTTTGAAAGGAACAAATCAAAGGGTCGTTGACCAAGGGATATTTACTCTTCATCTTAGATAAATCTATCATGTCAAGTTTTAAGGCAAGATCAACTTTACAACCATTTGTATTGTCCTCCACCTTCACCCACTCATAATAGAATAATATTTCTTTAAATATAAGTCATCTAGTTCCAGGATTAATTGGATAATCCCATAATAGGTCAACACCATGTCCTTTGGATTTTTATCTCTTTTGCTAGCTACACAAAAGGTCAAGGAAGAAATTGATATTCCTTTATTTTACGTCAACAGTTTTTCCTCGTACAGGTATGCGACGAAATCAAAACCATTGGAATATAATTTTTTAAACTACTTTGCATGAAAACTAAGACCTTTGGCTAGGGGTGCAAGCCTTGAATAGACATCACCTGCAATTAAAAGTTACATTTATTAATGGATTTGCATTAGGATATGTTCTACAACACACACATATATAACCACAACATAAGAGCTGTGAATTACCTTTTTTGATACCCATGCCCTAAAATCACTTCTCTTATTATTTATATCCATTTTTCACTCATACTTCCTAAACATGTTCATGAAGTTATAGAGTTTGGATGGTAATATATAAATTACAGGCAATCAAATAAAAAGATTTTATATATGTAGTTACTTACTCTCTCCAATATTCAACTTCATCTTGGAAATCGAAGACATAACGAGTTGCTTGCTCGTATTGCAAATTGGTGAGTCTTACCTCCTTAGGGTTTCTAAAAGAAAATCATCCTCAAACTCGTCAGGTCCCTCGATCACTTTTTCTTCACGATGATTGGACCTCCTAAGTTCTTGTTCTGGCATATGTTCTCGGACATATAATGATGATTCTATTGTTATGTATTCTTTGAAAATAGACCCTCTAATGTACTGTATATTCTTATTGTAGTCTTTGAAGGTTTTCATCAATCGCTCAAAACGATACATCTAGCAAAACCTGACGAGTCCACATGACAAAGCATTGTCGCATGAATGCACAAGAAGTTGGACATTGATATAAAAAACGACAGAGGCAAATACTTCTCCAAGTCACAAGTCCCTTTAACACCCTGTATTTTTTAATAATTAATTTCATTATTTTAATTACTTGAATACTCATAATGATATTTCATATTTAATAAATATTAATTAGTGAGAATAAAATTAATATTTACATGGAAGTAAAATTTATTAAGTGTGATTAAGTGAGTTAAATTCAGTGAATTGTTAGTACATCGTAGTGGGTAATAACGACGGGGATTGACGACATCTCAACTGGGCCATACATGTAGGTTATTTATGGATTGAGATTGAATATTTATGTTTGGTGACTCCGATGGTGATTTCGAGTGCACGGTTGATTCGAAATGGGTTAAAATATTCTAAATCAAGTACCCGGGGGTAGAAATTGTGTACCAGGAGCTTTTTAGACTAGTCAGGACCCATTGCGGGCATTTAAGTCATTTTTCATTAGCGGGTTAATCTAAATTTGGGATTAAGAGGTTTAAGTGGGATATTAGGGTTAGGATTCAGCCACTTTATACATTCTAAACCTATGGGAGTCTTTTGGTAAGAAAAGAATAAGGAGAACACAAGGAAGGGTGAAAAATGCTATTCTTGACTAGATTCAACAAGGAGGATACTAATATCCAACCATCATTTAAGGCAAGTGTATGACTTTCTTGTTTATTTTGCATTGTTTAGATTCATGTCAAAATTGGTAGAGTAAAGACTGATTTTAGGATCGGGATTCAACATGTAAAACAGGTTTTTTGGGAGAAGATTTACGTATGAATCATGTCATGAGTTTTAATCTTGATTTCTATGAGAATAAATCTTGATTTTTTATGGAATTAATCTTGATTTCTATGAGACAAAATTTATGATAATCTAGATTGTGTGAAAAATAATTCAGGAAATAACCTAATTAGAGAAGAAATTAAAAGAGGAGGAAATATGGAAATTGGGGATGAAATCATTGAATAGGTTAAATTGTATTTGTGAATCTTAGGATAAATTCATATTAGATTTTAGGTATAGAACCCTTGGGATACTAAAAATATTGTTGGGGTTGTGGAAGTTTTGGAATTTAATGTCGTGAGTTAAGAAAATACGTCACCTTAATTCAAAAACTAGGTTTCTTCCCAGAATCGAATTGATTCGGCCTTCATAGGCTAATCAATTTTGCGGTCGAATTGTTTCGTCTAAGAGCCCAAATCGATTCAGACCTGCTGTGAGGGACAATGAGGTCTTTTAATTTAATTTGAGGGGATTTTGAGAAATTGTAAATTGTAAAAGGTTCGTAAGGTATTATAGGACTTCTAGGAATTTTATAAATACTTATCCGACCTCGAGTAGGGGAGCGTAGACTCGAGTTATAGTTACGAGTGTTTAAGATGGGTAACACTCAGAATATAGACTACTAATTTTGGATAGAAGAATTTGAGGAGTATTAATATTATTTACGAGCAAGTTGGGAATGTCCAGGTATTGCAAAAAGGTTATGTAATGAAATTTAATTTAATTAGTGAATAATTAAATCTTTAAGAGTCGAGGACAGACTTGTGACTTATAGATTGGTACTTCGAGTGTTAGGCACGGATTAGTCGGAATCGATATATATATATATATATATATGTGTGTGTGTGCGCGCGCGCGCGCGTGTGTGCATGATATTTATGTGAAACATACCCATCCTAGCGGATATGCTATCAGTGGAGGTTGCAGGCTGTGGGAGATCACTCTGTTGAATCTCAACGGAGGTAATACTATTTCCCCTGGGTCATAGGTCTTTTCATGCCCACGCTATGAAGGAGTTGAGTCCCATAAAATAATGTGGTATGGTTATAACTACGGACTTAATGCCATGCTGGCCTCTAATTTTTGTTACGTTTTTAGGTTTGGTAGTGACATTCCCACCCCATTGCATAGATTGTGGTGGACTCCCTGGAGCTTTATAGAATGCTAGTGATTTCGCATCCAATGAGGTAAAACTCGGAGGGATAGCGATTATGCATATATAGGGAACGATATATGTGGTTATATGCATTTTATTTGTTTCAATTATACGTATATAAAGATGTAGACAATTATATACGTACGTAAGAAATTAATTATGAATATTATTAATAACTAGAGGAAGGTTATGAGAATGAATAATGTTAAAATAATTAATTAAGCAAAGAATTAAGATAATTATCAAATAACGGATTACAATACTCGAGACAGGGTAGTACGTTACATTGAATTCAATTATGAGGCTAATTAGGCGGGGTAGGATAACTAGGTGGGTTAAGAGCATATGTTAGGTGCGCACATTAGATGAGGGGTGAGGATTATCTCATGCGAGTACACTACCACTTTAAATTTGAAGATTGTTTTTCATTTTCAACACTGCAATTTATACACTTTCTAAATATTTTACAAGGGTTTGGGCTCTAACCCATATCAATTATTTTCAAAAACTGTTAGGTGTCTATCCACAGGGGTGCCAAGGATGATTATTGTTTCTAGGGACACATAGTTGCAACTGATGTGGAGGCGTACAAGATTCAGAGTAGACACTTTATTTCATGTTATCTAGATTAGGTTCTCTATTTCAGTCGTTCGTTAGGCATGTTTCCCATTTTATTTAGAGTTATGTATTTTTTAGTCAGTTGGTTTGGATGTACTGGATTGTTACCCGTTATTCGGGAACTTCATTTATTTATCATAGCTTCAGTTTTTATATTGTGATCTCATTTATTATGATTACTGTTCATGGCATTATGGTGGATCAGTTAATATTTCTGTATGTTAATAGAAGATAAAAAAATATTATCATTGCTTATTAAATTAATTAGGTGGTTAGTAACTAATCATGTTTCTACAGTGATGCTAAGAATGATCCATATGAGACTAACGTTTTATTTTGGTAGAGGGCTGATCATCCAATATTTTAATAGACGGGGTGTCACAGTCAACTCGACTAAAGTTTCTTTCTTAGCCTTAATGTACGTATTGTTTACCACTTTTAATTAATCGTGATAATTTCCCTACGGAGATCTTTTTGCTAAAAATAGAAACATCAAAACAACAGAGAGATTAATCAGACGATGACGTGCAAGTAGTGAGACTTGCACTATTTTAGGTAATTTGTTTGTTAGCTTACAACCCTGCGCAAATTATCAGAAAAGTTAAACAGCGTGTCTAGGAGGATCTTTTTCTCACTACTAGTCAAGGTGAAAGTACCCGCGGGAATCGAATTTCTTTCGATTGTAGGATCACTTTTTAACCCCATTTTTATATTTCCATCTCTTTTAGATCGCGATGCACCCTCTCTCCATCTTTCAAATGAGATCCACCTAAACATGTTCTTACCATATGTTTTGTAAAATTCTACTCCGTGTACATCACATAAATTACATGCCTTACACGATGATCTTTCCAATATGATAAGTTAAATAAGCCTACATGTATCGATCATGCCTTCATTTTATTATAATCTTGTGGCTCCTCCATAGCTTTACCTCCTGACCTACAAACTGAGGGTGTTTGCCTACAAAATTTATCACTAGATTTTAAGCCTTCACACTATCCTCGATTTAATAACATGAAAGCCGAGTAGATTTCTCCTTATGCTCTTAACCGATAGGTAAAAAGTTAGTCTTGTTGTTCATAAAAGGGTGACTACTTGACAAAAAGCTGGTTTATTTAAAAATTTAGGGTGTAGTGCATTTGAAATCTTCCATATGAGTGAATCAATGGAATGATGCATGAGATTTCCACCTACCTTAGTTAAGCATGCCATGTTGTGGCCTCTCCTATCCATGGTACAGTGAAAAATCGTTTTTACCGTGACCTAAGGGGAAAATACTTTAATGGCTTCTATGGAACTTGTGAGCACTTGTAAAATTTTATTGCTTTGTCTTGTCCATTCTCATAAACTATATATCTTCGCTCCTTGCATATATTACATTCATCCTTCAGTTCGTGTTCGTTAATGTACAACATCCAATCATACTTGCATTCATGAATAGATTTGTTCTTTAAACTCAAACTCTTCAAGCTATTTTTCATGATCGGATAACTATCTAGTAATGTGTTCTCTTTCGGGAGAATGTATTTAGCCCACTTGAGAATTTCAGTTTGGCTATTACATGTCAAACCAGATTGACTCTTTAAATTATGAAACTCGATCATTGTGTATAATACCGAGTGATCTTCTTCGTAATTTTTATAAAAATGTCTAGAAACATTGGCTTTCAACCGTATGTTTACTCGATCTTTAGGTAACTCATCATCAACTTGTTCATTGACTTGGTCATAATACACATTATTCGTAACCATAGGATGGAAATTTTAAAGGTGGTGGACTCCATAAGAATCATTAATTAGTTTGGTCAAAGGATGATGTGATGGAGAATCATTCACCACTTCCACCCCGTGGGGTTCCGTCACATGGTCGTGTATTGGTAATTTTTCACGAACATATGGTATATTGTCTTCCCCGTGGAATGCCCATATCTTATAGTCTCGTGACATACCCCACATTAGTAAATGCAATTCAACGTCTTCTAAAGACTTAATATTTTCATTCATAGAATGGTTGCACGAACATAGAATCTTATCACTGTTAAGATTTTTATCTGCATATTTAATAAATTCCTATATGCCCTTTATATGATTATCATATACATTATGACTCTCTTCCATCCACTCTTTTTATGGTGAGAACGCCATTATGTAGTATTTAGAAATAAATTCACCCATACAAATAGGTTGAAACTAAGGTCATGTTGGATAAGAGTCTCATCTTATAATTAAAGGAAATTCGTTTAACCCACGAAAATTGAAGCAAATTCATTTGACTCGATAATTTAGCAAATATGAAAGAAAACAAAAAATATGTCCAATATAATTAAAATATTAGAAATTTGTTCCAATTTTTTTTTGTTCAATGCCAAGTCTTGTCCAAGAAATGAAATATCTAGGTAATAAAACAATTATGATAATATTTTAAGGGACTCCCTTCCCCGTAGTGAAAGTGCAAAGGATTGTCTCTGCAACCCTCATATATTGTATCAACCAATGTATGAGACTCACCCACCGCTAAAGTGGGATTGTGGACAAGTGTTCTGACAATTATGGAAATGAGAGTACACAAGCGAATGACGCTGCTGTTAGACAAGTTCCATATATAATACTTCTCATCGTAGTCATCGTGTATAAATGACGACGGTCCACAAAATGTTGGAGGATGAGGCACTTAGGAGGGGAATGTTGTAGGAAGCATTTGTGACAGGAGTATTCTAGGAGGAGGCATTTGGGATGGGAAACCTTGGCACATAGGATAGGGAAATGTTTAACGAGGCATTTGAGAGGAAAAATGATGTTACTTAGTAATGAATCAGACTAACGCATGGATTTCATTCAGTAGTATTACCATGTTATTGCTAATATTTATCTCCTCCCTCTGAAGCTCTAACACCTCTTCTTTTTACCTGGCATGTTCTTTTTCCTCTCTCGATACGTGAGTCCTCACCGAAGAGATCTCATCCAATAGAGGTGTAGTGTGTTGTATTTTTGTACTTGGCATATGTGATCCCACACCTCTTGTCCTCCCTCTTTTGTTCCTATAAGGAAAATTTTCTAATTGAGTTAATTTGTTTTTAATTTGTGTAATTGTGGACAAAATATTTGAGTTATAAGTTAGGCTTTGTATTCTCGATCTCATAATATGAGATGTTTGATGAAGACGTAGGAGCTAAGATTGAAAGTTAGATACTCATTCGTGAAAATATTTGTCTTCATATTTACCAAGGATGTCGCAGGTATGGACGAATTAGAATATGATCCTTGGATTTTTTTATGGGTGTTAATATTTGAACAAAATCACTTGGAACTGTTTTTAAATTATTTTTTGAAGAAAAACTAATTTTTTATCTCGTTGGAATGAAATTTGAATATTGTTAGAACAAATTCTATTTTCATTAGAACGACTTTTGATCTCATTAGAATGGGTTTGAAATCAAATTGGAACATGCATCTAACAAACATCAAATGAGGGGTCTCTATTATGCAATTCACATGTCATTGGAAGTTTGTTATAATGAAAAAGGTTTCTCATTTGAATGAAGTTTGTTCTCATTAAAATGAAAACTCATTCTCATAACGAATTTGTCGCCTCAAAATTTGTGTTTCTTCTATTGAAGGCATGTTGGACTCAGTTGCTTGAAGAACTTTTGGCAAAAATCAATTCTTTACCCATTTAACAAAGTTATAAAACCATAGTTTTACCCTTTGAGTTTAAAGATCCAAGTTCACATATTCATATGCTTTGATATACTTCTATTTGGGCAACAAAGTTTATTTCTCATCTTTTAAAGATTCAGAACCTGTTTCGTGCAATGGACTCCATACTTTCTACTTGTTGTGTTGCGGTGAAAAAGCGGCGTTCTATATTTTAATTCTATAGATGGTTGGTTAGCCTCATTAATGGATACTAAGATGTGCGTGGACTTGTGAATTATGGCATCTTGTGTGGGTAGACTTCTTTATTGCACCGTGGAGGAGTGGTTGATGATTGAAGATGCTTTAAGGCTTGTGGGTATCGAGTTTTTGAGTAAGTTACCTTTCAACTCATGTAATTCCATATGATAATGATCTCTTTGGCTGGGCTATCCGAGGTTTTTCTCTTTGTGGTTTTCCTCGTACATCGGTATGTTGTCTATGATTTACTTATTTTATCTTCTTATCACCTAGATGCATATTTTAGATTAAAAATATAAAATTGGGTAAATCGTTTTTTCACAACAAAGGTATAAAATTAGTTCAAAAGTTCATTGGGTTGGAATTGTTTAATGTTTTGATCTTTAAAATTAAAAAAAATCTAGAAATAGATTTTTTGTTCATCCATACCATCCTTGCCTATTAGTATGTCTTGCATTCTCACTCCCTCCCAAGTACCTTAGTTATGTCATCTCCTTTCATGTCATATGGGTTGCAGTTGGACTGATAACCCGTCATGCCTTCTATCATTTTTCGTAACATAATATTATATTTAGGGCTATAATTTTAACAATATTTTATTATAATATGTATATATATGATAAGTAAAGTCAAAATCACAAGAGTCTGAGACAGTTTGTCTCGGAATTTATTAGTCCTTTTTTTCTATCGGGCATGCAAGTACATGTTAACCTAATGAGAATTTCTACCTTATTTCGAAGTCCCCTCAGTCTGTTCCTCCCATTCACCTTTTAAATTTGTAATGCCCCAGCCAGGATTTATGGGTTACTCTTGGTCAACCCAGTTCGATCCGAACGTTAGGTGTGAAGTGCGATGAGACAACCTGAATAATGTTGCTAGTTCAGTTTTATTTAATTAACATTTCACTTGTCTAGCATGCAATTTCCATTTAAATCACACTACACGAGGGACCAGTGGGAAGCGTCCCTGAAATCCATGCATCAAATCTACTAATGAAAGTAAAAAGGATATGTACCTATACAACGCTCTCAAAATACGAACTTGCACCGAACTTACCTTAACAAAGACAACAGAATGAGCTAAATCCCCAGTGGAAAAATACAACAGTGCAATATAGAATCAAACAGCAGAAAAGAGACTCTAACAGGTTGTTACATCTACATACATGCAACTACCTTATACACACACATATTGTGACAACCCGAATATAATTATGATAAATTATATTTAAATCATGCTTATCTTATATGATATGAATAATGTGATATTAGTATATCTAATGTTAAGTGATTATGTTTATTATAATCGTACTTTCATAAATCATGAAAGGTCGAATTATTTTCAAACACAAAATTTTGTTGTTTTCGGTAGAAATGTCCCTGTTTAAGGCTAGTTTTGACCTTTAGAACATTATAAATGACTTGAGGCTAAAACTAGGTATTTGTAGACATATGAGTTAGGGTTGTAACACAACAAACGGATCATCAAATGGATGATCGAGTAAAGAGTTATTCCGAAATTTCGAACAAAGGGCAAAGTTGTCCATTCCCTTTAAGTGGTGATTTGTCTTTTATTAAACCAAATGGTTTAATTTGATTGGTTGGCTTGGGAGGCTGACTTGGCCGACTTAAAACCCTCCCTCTATCATATTTCTTCATCAAAACAGATCCGAGGTTCAGTTTTTAAGAGGGTTTGGCTTAAGGAAAGAGAATTTGAGAGGTTAGGAAGAAAAAGTGAGGAGAAAAAGTGTAGAAAAATCCGTAGAAATTACGTAAACGTCCCGAAGGTAATACTGATTGCAAATCTTGTTATTTTTCATATATTTATGATTCAGATGATATGAATACTTATTTTTTTTATTGACTTGTCATGCTTGGGTGCATATGTATGAATATATGCAAGTTTAAGTTAAGATGAATGCATAAACCCTTAAAATTGCTTTGTATTGAAACCCCTTGTATTCAAATCTGCATATATCTTTGTGTGATTACTGGAATTGAGAAATTCCAATTGTACATGAAAGTAGACTCATATATTCATATCATATCTGAAAATTAGAATTTATATCCTTGTGGTTAGGCCGTAATGATGATTTTAAGATGGTACATAGTTGCTGTTTGTATACTTGATTTCGGTATGCCCTGAGTTTGGTCAAGCTTTTGAGATAGAAAATGAAGTCCAAATATTATGAAACTTTAATTCTGTACTATTAAGTATGTATACTAAAAG
Organism: Sambucus nigra; assembly: GCA_949130495.1. Classification (NCBI taxonomy): domain Eukaryota; kingdom Viridiplantae; phylum Streptophyta; class Magnoliopsida; order Dipsacales; family Adoxaceae; genus Sambucus; species Sambucus nigra. Next base: position 210,378,113 of record OX422214.1, on the reverse strand, counting down.
TGTGTTGAAAATCATATAAAGTTATGCTGTATAAAAATTATGAAAATTCTTGGAAGTTGAAGGAACAATAGAGGAGCTTGTAGGGCAGATTTCTTGTGTTGTAAAGAAATGGTCATAACTTGCCCTAGGAAGCTTGAAAAGTTACACCGTCACTTGTACTGGATATTATATTCATATATGTTTTCATATTGATGAGGTTGGACCCCTTTATTTGTACAATTTGGGAATATAGGATGGTTAAGTATGTATGACAATAATTTCAGGCCATACTGGATACCCCTCGAATGAATGTTTGTATTTCGTCCTTACAAAGGGTACTTTGAGTACGTGTTTTATGTGTATATACATTGAGGAGTATAATTTCATGTTTACTTGACTTTGGTTATAAATTATGTGACACCCCGACTAATTAAACACCGGGTAGCTACTCCTTTATAAAATTAATTCAAAATGCCAAGTTGGCTCAGTTAATAGCATCACTGTCGAAAACGTTTTATTATTACTAACCACCTAGTATTTAAAAAGTAAGTGCCAAATTTTATTAAATCTGATTAACATGCAACAAGAGTAATGAATAACTAAATAACACCATTCACCATACTGAAGTAACAAGAATAACCATCACAATATGTAAATAAAACCTGGAGGAAAAACTCCTCAATACAAATCCCACGACTGATATGTAAACTGAAATAAATAACTAAAACTGAATACTGAGCAATACATGCTAGAGTCTGAAAACTGAAATGTAAAAAATGCTCTAAATAGGAATGGGCAACATGCCCTACAACTGATAGATAGTGACTCTGGAATCCAAAAGATAGAAGCGTCTATGAGCAAATCCCTGTAGCTTCCACAACCAGCTACAGCACGTCACCTGAATGAGTACCTATGCTTGGTGTCCTTGTGGCTGGGCACCTAAAAAGGTTTTACAAGAAAATATATTTGAAAGCAAATGGGTCAGAGCCCGAAAGTGGAAATCATTTTAAAAACCTGCAAGTGCTTTAAAAACATTTAAAACATTAAATGCAAAGTACATGTTAGGACGTGCACTCACATTATATTCTCACCTCTTGTCTAACTGTGCACTCCTAACGCAAGTACCCATCTATAACTACCCATACTACTAGCTAACTGACAACATAACTAGCTAGACTACCACGGGTTCTACCCATGTAATCGGTTCCATATAACATAACAACTCTCGTAATCAAGTAGAGGTTTACTGTGAACACAGTTACTAAATATGCCAATGATATAACTATCAGTTAACTCATTATATAACTCGAAACAATACCGTAATATTTTTACAACATTAACATGAGGATTTCCATTAATTTAATGTATATTATTCACATCATAAATATACGATACAAGCACCCCGCAATCTAAGCTGCAGTGCACACATACTCTGCTATCCATCCCGGTACATCACGTACATAAGGATCACATATTCCGAATCTCTCAGGAATAGTTCAGATAACACAAATCACAAATAGTGGAGGCGAACATAGTCACCATCACATGGGTCACGCACATACCTACGCTCCCATGGTCAGCGGACTTATTAATATCACAATAAGTCTTTCTATGACCTATGTTCATCAAGGTACCAGTCTATATCCCCCCCGTAGGCACACAAGGAATAGAGGGTCCTAAGCGAACGAAACCTCCCGTGATAGCAAGTATGGTAGGTATGTCATACATACAATCCATATATCAATACTAAGTAAACACACATCTTAGTAATACCGTATTATATTCGTAGTACATGTTGCACTCTCGTACTAATGATAATTATCACAACTTATTTTATTCCGGTTCATAATTATACGCGCTATAATTCATCCTCACGTCGTAGTAGTCACTCACGTCTCAACCCAAATGATTCATTGAATATAACTCTCGTATATGATTTACTCATCTCAATAACCCAAAAGTCCCAAATCAATCACTATATCATCAAAGGGATGCTAACTCTACCCTTGAACCATCTCCCGGAACTCCAAAAGTCAAAACAGTCCAAAAAGGGTCAAACTGCCAACTCGTTAGAAGTCTCGTTCGAACGAGGCTTCGAACGAGTTTGGACTGTCAGGTCGTTAGAAGTCTCGTTCGAACGAGACTGTTCGAACGAGGTCCCAGTTCGTTCGAACGAACTGACCCTTCTAACGATATCTCGTTCGAACGAGATATTGAACGAAAATCCTACTCGTTAATAACGACTGGTCAACTCGTTAGAAGCTCGTTTGAACGAGCTCGTTCGAACGACCTGGGGGCTGCTTCTAACGAGATGCCAGTTTCGGCCCAGAATTTCCCAAAAATCGTTTTTCACCATTTTTACTCCTCAAACCTCTTCTAAAATTCGTTCCCACAATATATTGAGTTCTCTAAACATCCTCAAACATGTTAAGGGGTTATACTAACATCATTAAAGGGTTTGATATCATCTAAACATCATTAAATCACAATTTCTACACTAATTCCCAATTTTCTTCAAGGACATAAACCCTAACTTTTTCTCATCATAAATTCCCAGATTTTAATTCGTTTATACATCACCTAGATATGAAATATCCGAAATTAAATCTCCCAACAATGTTTCTACATGCAAACCTATCCCAACATTCAATAATAACTTCAAATTTCATGGGTTTTCTTTTAATCTTTCAAGAACAATTAAGATTCTTCAATTTCTAACATGGAAAAGACATTCTCAGTAATTAAATGGAAATAAAGTCACTTGCCTTGGTTTGATTTCTGAATTTGGTGTGGATTCGGTGTAGAATTTCTGCAGAATCTCTCTCTCTCTCTCCTTCTCCAAGCTTTCTTCTCCAAAAGGCTATGGTGGCTAGGGTTTTGCTTTGGGGAAACTTATGAAACCTAATTTCAATAAACCTCCGTAGCTTGTTGGGTTAATAAGGGTTGGTTGGGGTCAATCCTTATCAGATTACAACTCTCAATTTTCGTCACTTTTAATTACCCAAAAATACCAAATTACTAAAATACCCTTTAAGTTACCGGTACGGTCTAAAATTACCCCGGGATCCAAACTATACCCCCGGCTAGTGTTTTCTGACTATCTCGACCCTTCCGGACGCGTTGGCGCGCTCAAAACGACCATACGGATTATCGATTTTAAATTCACTTTTTATTAATAAAATATTATACCGTGACGCGGCGGTCCCACGCGTCTCAATAAAATTTCCAAATTGCCGTATATAAATCTCACGACAAATTTTATAATACCAAGTTCATATATAATCATATATGCACATAATCAAATACCAATACGCATCTCATTAGTATTTATAACCCGGATTAATTTCCAATTAATACGCATTTAATTAAATAATCCCAAAAATAAATATAGCCAAAAGTACGGGGTATTACATACTCCCCCCCTAATAACTGAATTTCGTCCCGAAATTCGAAAATAGAAAGTACCTGCTAAAAACAGCTCTGGATAACGTTCGCGCATCTCATCCTCGCGCTCCCATGTGGACTCCTCGACATTGTGATGTCGCCACTGAACACGTACTAACGGGACTATCTTTGACCGTAGTTTCCTCTCGCTTCGGTCCAGAATAGCAATCGGCCCTTCCTCATAAGAGTTATCCGGCTGGAGATCGATGTCCTCCACAGCAATGTGAGAATGAGCCAAATCATCCCTAAGGTATTTCCTCAGCGAGGAAATATGGAACACGTCGTGAATCCGATGTAAATGCTCCGGTAACCCGAGTCTATACGCAACCGGTCCGATCCGCTCAATAATAGGAAACGGCCCCACATACCTCGGTGCCAACTTCCCCTTCTTCCCGAATCGCATAATCCCCTTCATCGGAGAAACCCTGAGCAAAACCTGGTCCCCCACTTGGAACTCCCTGAAAAATCTCTTCGCATCAGCATAACTCTTCTGCCTGTCTTGAGCTACCCGAATGCGACTCCGAATCAACTCAATCCTTGCCGAAGTATCCTGAATTACTTCCGGCCCAAGTAGTTTGTTGTCCCCCACTTCCAACCAACATGCTGGGGAACGACAAGGCCTACCGTACAATGCCTCAAACGGAGCCATGCCAATCGTGAACTGATAGGAGTTGTTGTAAGCAAACTCCACCAGTGGAAGGTACTGCTACCATCCACCCCCGAAGTCAATAATACACATGCGTAGCATGTCTTCCAACATCTGATTGGTGCGCTCGGTCTGCCCATCAGTCTGCGGATGATAAGCCGTACTCAACCGCAATTCCGTGCCCATGGCCTCCTGGAAACTCTCCCAAAACCTCGAAACAAATATCTTGTCTCTGTCAGACACGATATTTAGGGGCACACCGTGAAGTCTCACAATCTCTGAAATGAAGAGTTGGGCATACTGACCCGCAGTGTAATCAGTCCTAACGGGTAAAAAGTGAGCGACCTTGGACAATCTGTCCACAATTACCCAAACGGAGTCGTGACCCCTCTGCGACGTAGGCAACCCTGTGATAAAGTCCATGGATATGCTCTCCCACATCCACACCGGAACCTCCAATGGCTGTAGCAATCCTGTTGGTCTCTGATGATCCACTTTTACAAGCTGACAAGTGGCGCATTTCGAGACAAACTCTGCGATATCTCTCTTCATACCGCTCCACCAATACTGCCGTCTCATATCTTGGTACATTTTGTCCCCTCCGGGATGTACCGCGAACCGTGAGCCGTGCAACTCTGCCATCACATCGTGTCGCAGTTCCTCTCCTTCCGGAACTACCAATCTCCCATTGAAGCGTAATCCCCCGTCTGAGCTAACGGTATAGGATTCAGCTCCCTCAGCGAGTAATCGAACTATCTGCTCCTGACAGAACGAATCATTTGCCTGTGCCCGTACAACCTTCGTGACAATCTGCGGTGTAACGGTCATCACAGCCATGAAAGATCGGGCCACTGCATCCTGGTGTCCCAATTCCTTCCACTTCGCTTTCCACACCTCTGCCACCTCATCTGCTGGCCTGCGGCTCAACGCGTCTGCTACCACGTTAGCCTTACCCGGGTGGTACTGAATGTCGAACTGGTAGTCTTTCACAAATTCAAGCCACCTACGCTGCCGCATATTTAATTCCTTCTGCGTGAACAGATACTGTAGTGACTTGTGGTCCGTGAACAGCTGAAACTTCTCCCCCAAAAGATAGTGCCTCCAAATCCGTAAGGCAAATACTACTGCTGCCAATTCCAAATCATGCGTGGGGTAATTCTTCTCATGAGGCTTAAGCTTACGGGAAGCATAAGCTATGGCCTGTCTCTCCTGCTGCAAAACACCTCCAAGCCCTTGCAAAGACGCATCGGTGTAAACCAAATACTCAACTCCCGGTCTCGGCAATGCTAACACAGGTGCTGAGGTCAATTTGTCCTTCAACTCATCGAATGCCAACTGACAGGCATCACTCCAGATATATGGCACACCCTTACGAGTAAGATGTGTCAAAGGACCTGCTATCTCTGAGAAACCCCGAATAAACCTCCTGTAGTATCCTGCTAAACCCAAGAAACTACGAATCTCCGTTGGTGTCGTGGGCTGTCCCCACTCCCTCACCGCTGACACCTTCCCCGGATCGACAGATATTCCCTGGTCGGAAATAATGTGACCCAAGAACTGGACTTCCTTCAGCCAAAACCCGCACTTCTCATATTTTGCATACAGCTCGTTCTGACGAAGTGTCTGCAAAACCATCCTCAAATGCTCGGCGTGCTCCTCCTCTGTCTGAGAGTAAACCAGAATGTCATCAATGAAGACAATGACAAATTGATCTAGGAAATCTCTGAACACCCTATTCATCAAGTCAATAAACACTGCTGGAGCGTTGGTCAAGCCGAAAGGCATAACCCGAAACTCATAAGAACCATATCTCGACAAGAACGCAGTCTTCGAGACATCCTCCTCCCTGATACGCAACTGATGGTATCCCGACCTCAAGTCAATCTTCGAGAAGAAAGAAGCTCCTCTCAACTGGTCGAATAAGTCATCGATTCGAGGCAACGGATACTTATTTCGTATCGTGACCTTATTCAACTCTCGGTAGTCCACGCACAATCTCAGTGAACCATCCCTCTTCTTCACAAACAAAACTGGAGCGCCCCAAGGTGAGGTACTCCTGCGAATAAAGCCCTGCCCTAATAGCTGCTCTATCTGATCCCGTAACTCTCGCATCTCAGCTGGAGCCATACGGTACGGTGCACGTGCTATAGGTCTCGTACCCGGTAGCAGATCAATAACGAAGTCTATTTCTCGACTGGGTGGTAAGCCTGGTATCTCCTGAAACACATCCGAATACTCCCTGACAACCGGGATCGAATCTAAAGGAATCACAACCTCCTTAGAGGTATCCTCCTCTATGTAATACAGATGAGCGGTCGATCCTCCCTCTGGGCGAGGCATCGCCACTATAAACATCTCCTGCCCCGGAATGGCAAAAACAATGCTCCCGCTGAAGCAATCAATCATGGCCCTATATGCTACGAGCCAATCCATCCCGATGATCACATCGTGAACATGCATGTCTAACACTAACATGTCCGCAGGCAATACCAAACCACCAACCTCTACCCCGACTCCCCGGCATATAAAGAAAATCAGTGACCCACTCCCTAATGGTGAGTCGACACACGTCACTGTGCTCTCTGCCGTAGCTAACAATCTTAAAGCTTTCGCGAAGTGTGTAGCTATAAAACAATGTGTAGCACCCGTATCAAATAACACCCGACCCATAGTGCCATGGATAGGAAACGTACCCTCGATTGCGGGCGGTGCCTGTGGAACTGCAGCCTGGTGAACGTTGTAGACACGTCCATACTGTAGTTGCCCCTGTTGAGCTGGGACTGCTGGAATGGGTGGCAATGCTGCCATCTGTGGCGGTGCGGGAAGAGCGGCGGGAAACATAGGTCTCTGTGGCTCCTGGCGATCACCCTGCTGCTGCTGCTGTGGGGCCCTGCCCCTATCAGGACAATCCTGCTTCTTATGGCCAGTCTTGCCACAAGTAAAGCACTTCCCTGGGAAGTTTCCTCCCCTCTGCCCCTGCTGTCCCCGGCCCTGGTGGCCGTTACCATTCCTCCCTTGGCCCTGCTGGCCCTGATGGAACTGCTGCCCATTCTGCCCCTGCTGGCCCTGCTGGCCGTTTGGACCCTGATGGCCCTGGCGGAAACCTCCCTGTCCCTGCCTGTAGTTCCCTGATCGGAACCTCTTATTGTCCCCCTGCTGGGTACCCTGCTCAGTCTGTCTCTGCCCCTGACCGGTTTGTGCCCCGCTGGCACCATGTCCTCCAGTCCTGCCCTGATGGCTAGACTCCCCTGACCGCTTGCCCTCGGCCATATGAAAACGGTGGTCCTGGCAGTGTAGTAATGCAGCGTTAACCACATCAGAATACGTGGCCAACGATAGGTTCCCAAGCAGATGCTGCCGGATTCTCCAATTCAACCCGTTGGTGAACTTCTCTATCTTCTTCTTCTCTGTTGGAATCTCGTCTGGAACGATATTCAACAAGTTAGTGAACTCGGCCTCATACTCGGCCACTGTCTTGCCCTCCTGCTTCAAACTCATCAGCTTTCTCCTCATCTCTGTATGAACTGCGGACGGAAAATACTTGCGGTCGAACCGCACCCAGAACTCCTGAATCGTGAGGGTATCCCTCTCCTCCGCGGTGGTAATAGACTCCCACCACTGTAGCGCAGATCCAACTAGCTTGAAAGTAGCTAGCACCTGTTTCTGAACATCAGTGCACTCATGCATCCTCAAATGCCTCTGCATGTCCTTCCTCCATTGGCTCGAGATAACCACATCTGAGCTTCCAGCAAACTCTGGTGGATGCGCTTTCTGAAAAGTGTCACGTACACGCTCCCAAGCAGACGGGAATGCATTAACCTGTACTGGCGCGGCAACCGGCGCCTGAGGTGGTGCCTGCTGAATCACGGCAATCGCGGCATTTACCGCTTGGGCTACTATAGCAGCAACCTCAGTGGCGTTCAACATGCCCTGAACTGGAGCGGGCTGTGGTTCGGGCGTAGCATTCCTGGGAACTCGTCGTGCACGTCGTGGAGGCATCTGAAATAAGAACAAAGTTTATAAGTTCACGGTTTATAAACTTAATATAGCTGAAGAACGAAGCATACACAAAAGAATACAACAGTCCTAAAATATAGGGCTCTATATCAAAGAAACGTAGCGGAAACATAATAGCCGTACAGATCCTAAAGGACACTAGAACCTGATGCTCTGATACCACCTGTGACACCCCGACTAATTAAACACCGGGTAGCTACTCCTTTATAAAATTAATTCAAAATGCCAAGTTGGCTCAGTTAATAGCATCACTGTCGAAAACGTTTTATTATTACTAACCACCTAGTATTTAAAAAGTAAGTGCCAAATTTTATTAAATCTGATTAACATGCAACAAGAGTAATGAATAACTAAATAACACCATTCACCATACTGAAGTAACAAGAATAACCATCACAATATGTAAATAAAACCTGGAGGAAAAACTCCTCAATACAAATCCCACGACTGATATGTAAACTGAAATAAATAACTAAAACTGAATACTGAGCAATACATGCTAGAGTCTGAAAACTGAAATGTAAAAAATGCTCTAAATAGGAATGGGCAACATGCCCTACAACTGATAGATAGTGACTCTGGAATCCAAAAGATAGAAGCGTCTATGAGCAAATCCCTGTAGCTTCCACAACCAGCTACAGCACGTCACCTGAATGAGTACCTATGCTTGGTGTCCTTGTGGCTGGGCACCTAAAAAGGTTTTACAAGAAAATATATTTGAAAGCAAATGGGTCAGAGCCCGAAAGTGGAAATCATTTTAAAAACCTGCAAGTGCTTTAAAAACATTTAAAACATTAAATGCAAAGTACATGTTAGGACGTGCACTCACATTATATTCTCACCTCTCGTCTAACTGTGCACTCCTAACGCAAGTACCCATCTATAACTACCCATACTACTAGCTAACTGACAACATAACTAGCTAGACTACCACGGGTTCTACCCATGTAATCGGTTCCATATAACATAACAACTCTCGTAATCAAGTAGAGGTTTACTGTGAACACAGTTACTAAATATGCCAATGATATAACTATCAGTTAACTCATTATATAACTCGAAACAATACCGTAATATTTTTACAACATTAACATGAGGATTTCCATTAATTTAATGTATATTATTCACATCATAAATATACGATACAAGCACCCCGCAATCTAAGCTGTAGTGCACACATACTCTGCTATCCATCCCGGTACATCACGTACATAAGGATCACATATTCCGAATCTCTCAGGAATAGTTCAGATAACACAAATCACAAATAGTGGAGGCGAACATAGTCACCATCACATGGGTCACGCACATACCTACGCTCCCATGGTCAGCGGACTTATTAATATCACAATAAGTCTTTCTATGACCTATGTTCATCAAGGTACCAGTCTATATCCCCCCCGTAGGCACACAAGGAATAGAGGGTCCTAAGCGAACGAAACCTCCCGTGATAGCAAGTATGGTAGGTATGTCATACATACAATCCATATATCAATACTAAGTAAACACACATCTTAGTAATACCGTATTATATTCGTAGTACATGTTGCACTCTCGTACTAATGATAATTATCACAACTTATTTTATTCCGGTTCATAATTATACGCGCTATAATTCATCCTCACGTCGTAGTAGTCACTCACGTCTCAACCCAAATGATTCATTGAATATAACTCTCGTATATGATTTACTCATCTCAATAACCCAAAAGTCCCAAATCAATCACTATATCATCAAAGGGATGCTAACTCTACCCTTGAACCATCTCCCGGAACTCCAAAAGTCAAAACAGTCCAAAAAGGGTCAAACTGCCAACTCGTTAGAAGTCTCGTTAGAACGAGGCTTCGAACGAGTTTGGACTGTCAGGTCGTTAGAAGTCTCGTTCGAACGAGACTGTTCGAACGAGGTCCCAGTTCGTTCGAACGAACTGACCCTTCTAACGATATCTCGTTCGAACGAGATATCGAACGAAAATCCTACTCGTTAATAACGACTGGTCAACTCGTTAGAAGCTCGTTCGAACGAGCTCGTTCGAACGACCTGGGGGCTGCTTCTAACGAGATGCCAGTTTCGGCCCAGAATTTCCCAAAAATCGTTTTTCACCATTTTTACTCCTCAAACCTCTTCTAAAATTCGTTCCCACAATATATTGAGTTCTCTAAACATCCTCAAACATGTTAAGGGGTTATACTAACATCATTAAAGGGTTTGATATCATCTAAACATCATTAAATCACAATTTCTACACTAATTCCCAATTTTCTTCAAGGACATAAACCCTAACTTTTTCTCATCATAAATTCCCAGATTTTAATTCGTTTATACATCACCTAGATATGAAATATCCGAAATTAAATCTCCCAACAATGTTTGTACATGCAAACCTATCCCAACATTCAATAATAACTTCAAATTTCATGGGTTTTCTTTTAATCTTTCAAGAACAATTAAGATTCTTCAATTTCTAACATGGAAAAGACATTCTCAGTAATTAAATGGAAATAAAGTCACTTGCCTTGGTTTGATTTCTGAATTTGGTGTGGATTCGGTGTAGAATTTCTGCAGAATCTCTCTCTCTCTCTCCTTCTCCAAGCTTTCTTCTCCAAAAGGCTATGGTGGCTAGGGTTTTGCTTTGGGGAAACTTATGAAACCTAATTTCAATAAACCTCCGTAGCTTATTGGGTTAATAAGGGTTGGTTGGGGTCAATCCTTATCAGATTACAACTCTCAATTTTCGTCACTTTTAATTACCCAAAAATACCAAATTACTAAAATACCCTTTAAGTTACCGGTACGGTCTAAAATTACCCCGGGATCCAAACTATACCCCCGGCTAGTGTTTTCTGACTATCTCGACCCTTCCGGACGCGTTGGCGCGCTCAAAACGACCATACGGATTATCGATTTTAAATTCACTTTTTATTAATAAAATATTATACCGTGACGCGGCGGTCCCACGCGTCTCAATAAAATTTCCAAATTGCCGTATATAAATCTCACGACAAATTTTATAATACCAAGTTCATATATAATCATATATGCACATAATCAAATACCAATACGCATCTCATTAGTATTTATAACCCGGATTAATTTCCAATTAATACGCATTTAATTAATTAATCCCAAAAATAAATATAGCCAAAAGTACGGGGTATTACAAATTACTCATAAGGTACTTCCTACGGTTGAATGTCCGTAACTTTATCAATATGTACATCATTGTTTGCCTTTACCTATGTTTTATGGAATGTGACTTAATTGGAATTGTATTGTTGATGCATGGTCATGGAAAGTTACATAATTATGTTTGGATAATATGTATGATTGAGGTTAAGTAATGATTTGGTTGGATTGACAGGTGTAAGGCCTAATCAACCCAGTTCAGCTCCACCAGAAGAAAACGTGAATACATAGTTGTCAACCAATGTGAGTGTACTCACTGGAATGATGTATTTGTATACTGTTACGAATGTGATCATAATGTTATGAATATAAAATTGTTCATTTCGGTTTACCGAAATGAGGGGTTACTCCTCGACCAGGAATGGGGGAGATTTGTCTATTAATGACAAGGGGTTACTCCTCGACCAGGAATGGGGGAGAATTGTCTATTTAGACAAGATATGTGAATCATGATTGGGAAAAGTTGGTCATTCATTATGAATGAGCCGGATAAGTTAATACATAAGTATATGGACATGATTTATTGCATTTAAATTCATGCAGTAGTTTAGTAGTGATGCATTCGCTGGGCTATTTTGCTCACGGTTCCTATGTTCACATTTTTCAGGTAACGCGATGTCACTGCCAAATCTAGGAAGTCGGTCTGGGTTAGCAAGAAATGGGAGAAACAAAGATTTTGTTTTAATGTAAATGATGTAATTAAGTTAAATTATCATTCAATAAAGTTTGTATAAGTATGACTAGTGTACTGGTGTAAAAAGGTTTTAATTATATAGAATTACGTTGATGACTCTGAAATAAAAATCAATTTTTTAATTTGTTTGGTTAAATGAATTATGGTTTGACTCACTTTGACTTTCAAACTTAATTATAAGTAACTGGGTTGGGGTGTGTCAGCTTTTGGTATCAGAGCCTAGGTTTTAGAGGTTCTGGAGTGAGAAGAGTCTAGATTTGGCAGTGAATGTTAGAAATATATTTTATTTGATACCAACGATTATGTTAGGAAAGATATGTATATCTGCATGTTGTTATATCTTTGATTCATTTCAGATATAAGAGAATGGAACGAGAGAATGTAAATGTGAGATCAGAAGATGAGGCTTCAAATATTCCAGCAGAAGCGGAGGTTGAGCAACCTGTTCAGATAAATGTGGAACCCGAGCCAGAACAACTGACAGATATGCAAAAAATGGCACGTGCTATGACTCTAATGGCAGAGCAACAAGCTAGATTTATGGCTCATGTGGAAGAACAACAGACCAGGCAACTGGAGGCACAAGCCTTGGCTAGGGCTGAGGAGGTGATACACCGGGAAGAAAGGTGTACTTCACATGAAAAATTTATTAAGATGAACCCACCATCGTTCGAAGGAGCAGTTGATCCCACAGAGGCAGAAGTTTGGGTTAAAGAAATTGAACTTATCTTTGGGGTAATGAAGATGCCTAAAAATCAACAGGTAACCTTGGCGACGTATATGTTGAAAGGAGAAGCTAAGTACTGGTGGGATGCCACGAAACATTTGTTGATTACTCCAGGAGGCGGGAATGTGATCTCATGGGATGCTTTTGTTAAAGCCTTGTATGACAAGTATTTTCCTCCGATGTATCAAAAACAAAAGGAGAAAGAATATTTCCTATTGAATCAGGGGAGTATGACAGTTAGGGAATATGAAGCCAAACTTACAGCCTTATCTCGTTTTGCTTCGAGGTTTATCCGGAATGAGGAAGATATGTGTAGCCGATTTCTCGATGGACTAGAGTTAGTTATTAAATCAAGGCTATCGGCTTTAGAGACTGTTAATTATTCAGCCTTGGTGAACAAAGCCATGTTAGTAGAAAGGGACGTGAATGAAGCAAGAGGGAATCGAGAACGAGGTGTAAAGAGAAGCAGATTCGATCCAAGTTATCAAAAGGGTAGTGATACAGAATATTCGAGGTTGGGAGGGCAGAAATTCCAACAGGGTAGAGGTGGAAGTAGTTTGCAAAGGGGTGAGGCTAGTGGTGGAAGAGGTTCAGGAGTTTCAGCACAAGGAGATCCTAATGTTTGTTTCTTTTGTGGGTCATCGGGTCATATAAAGAGAAATTGCCCAAAGTTACTGAATATAGAATGTTTCAACTGTCACCAAAAGGGTCATCTGAGAAAGAATTGTCCTATGTGGGCAAGAACAGTTTCAGTCAGTAGTGTGAGGCGTCATAAAGGATCCTCTCCAGGAAGTGCCACCAGGGGAAGAGGTACAGGACAAGCAAGTGGATCGAAGGAAGGAGGAAGAGTGTTTGCGATGACGCTGCAAGATGCCCATGCTACACCTGAAGTGGTTACAGGTAAACTCTCTATTGCGAACAAAGATTTATATGCACTCATTGATCCTGGATCTACGCATTCATTTGTGGCATTAGATATTGTTTCATATTTGGGTAGACCATGTTCATTCCTCAATTGTGCCTTATATATTTCTACCCCAATGGAAAGTGTAATTCTAGTTGAGCATGTTTATAAAGATTGTGTCTTACGAATGGGTGAGAGAGATTTCTATGTTGATTTGATACCGTTGGCCATTCGGGATTTTGATATTATATTGAGATGGATTGGTTATCATCGTATCATGCTTCCATTGATTGTTTTCGAAAAGAAGTTACATTTCATCTTCCTGGTGAACCGGAGTTCCAATTTACAGGGGAAAGGAATGTTGTCCCTAATTGTCTCATCACAGCAATTAAGAGCAGAAAGTTATTGAGTAAGGGTTGTATAGGGTACTTAGCGTATTTGGTTGATGTTAGTAAGGAAGCACTTAAAGTTGAAGATATACCAGTGGTTAGAGAATTTTCTGATGTCTTCCCAGAGGAATTGCCAGGACTGCCACCCGATAGGGAAGTAGAGTTCTCCATTGAATTAATTCCAGGTACTGGTCCGATTTCCCTTGCTCCTTATAGAATGGCACCAACAGAGTTGAAGGAATTAAAAGTGCAATTACAAGATCTGATAAGCAGAGGTTTCATTCGGCCTAGTGTTTCGCCATGGGGAGCACCGGTGTTATTTGTGAAAAAGAAAGATGGGACAATGCGATTATGTATTGATTATCGGCAACTGAATAAGGTGACCATTAGAAACAAGTACCCTCTACCTCGTATCGATGATTTGTTTGACCAATTACAGGGGCCACTATATTTTCAAAGATTGATTTGAGATCGGGTTACCATCAACTGAAAGTGAAGGATAGTGATATTTCCAAAACAGCTTTTCGGACTCGATATGGGCACTATGAGTTTTTGGTGATGCCATTTGGATTAACTAATGCTCCAGCAGTTTTTATGGATTTGATGAACCGGGTGTTCCACCCTTTCATTGATTCATTTGTGATTGTATTCATAGACGATGTGTTGATTTACTCGCGTAGCATGGAGGAACATGAGAAGCATTTGAGACTTGTATTGGAGATTTTGAGAGAGAAGAAATTGTTTGCTAAATTCAGCAAGTGTGAGTTTTGGTTGAATGAAATTGTGTTTTTAGGGCACGTGGTCTGAGGAAATGGGATTTATGTTGATCCAAAGAAAGTGGAAGCAATTGTTGAATGGGAAAGTCCTAAGAATGTGACAGAAATTAGGAGTTTCCTAGGATTGGCAGGTTACTATCGCAGATTCATTAAGGGATTTTCAGTAATAGCACTACCATTGACAAAGTTGACTCGTAAAGAAGTGAAATTTGTGTGGGATGAAGAATGCGAGAGGAGTTTCAAAGAATTAAAGAAGCGGTTGGTTTCAGCCCCTATACTTGCTATTCCATGTGGGAATGAGTCTTTTGTGATCTATACAGACGCTTCATTTCAGGGGTTAAGATGTGTTCTTATGCAGAATGGGAAGGTAATAGCATATGCTTCCAGACAATTAAAGACGCATGAACGAAATTACCCTACACATGATTTGGAGCTAGCGGCCATTGTTTTTGCTTTAAAGTTGTGGAGACATTACTTGTATGGAGAAACTTGTGAAATATTTACGGATCATCAAAGTTTAAAATACTTGTTTACACAGAAAGAACTGAATTTGAGACAGAGGCGTTGGATAGAGCTGATTAAAGACTATGACTGTACCATTCATCATCACCCTGGGAAGGCCAATGTAGTAGCAGATGCTTTGAGTCGAAAATCATCAGGGATTCTCGGTTGCATACGGTGTGCTCGTGTTGAAAATATTCTTGACTTGGCATTGATGGGGATTGAATTGAAGTTTTCAAAAAGCGGAGGATTTTTAGCACATGTCACAGTGAGACCTTTATTGGCAGAACGCATACGAAGTTTGCAGATCAGTGATCCATTCCTTGAAAAGAAGAAACAAGAAGTTCGGGATGGTAAAGAGAGTGACTTTGAAATTAATAATGATGAATCATTGTGTTATAAAAATAGGATTTGTGTACCTAATGATCCACCCTTAAAGAAAGATATATTAGAAGAGGCACATAGTTCTATTTACTCTATGCATCCGGGAGGTACCAAAATGTACAGAGATTTGAAAGAGTATTACTGGTGGAATAATATGAAACGTGAGATTGCAGAGTTCGTAGCTAAATGTTTACTGTGCCAGCAAGTAAAGGCGGAGCATCAGAAGCCGGCAGGATTATTACAGTCATTGCCTATTCCGGAATGGAAGTGGGAGCATATAACGATGGACTTTGTTACAGGATTACCCCGGTCACCAAAGGGGCATGATTCTATTTGGGTGATTGTAGACCGATTCACGAAGTCAGCCCATTTTTTTCCAGTTAAGACCACCTACACTGTTAACAAGTATGCACGTATGTACGTTGATGAGATTATCCGTTTACATGGGGCACCAGTGTCAATTATATCAGATAGAGATCCAACATTCACTTCTAAGTTTTGGCCTCGTTTACAGAATGCCATGGGCACAAGTTTGAAGTTCAGCACTGCGTTTCATCCACAAACTGATGGGCAATCAGAAAGGACGATTCAAATATTAGAAGACATGTTACGAGCCTGTGTATTTGACTTCAAAGGTAGTTGGGATGATCATTTGCCATTGATGGAATTCTCATATAATAATAGTTATCAGTCGACTATTGGTATGGCTCCTTATGAAGCTTTATATGGGAGGAGATGTAGAATGCCTTTGTGTTGGGATGAAGTGGGTGAAAGGAAAATTTTGGGTCCTGAATGGATAGATATGACAACTGAAAAGATCAAAATGATTCGGGAACGGATAAAGATAGCGCAAAGCAGGCAGAAATTTTATGCAGATAAGAGGAAGCATCCATTGGAATTTCAGAAGGGAGATTTTGTATTCCTGCGTATTTCACCATGGAAAGGTGTTATGAGATTTGGGAAAAAGGGGAAACTAAGTCCAAGATACATTGGACCATTTGAAGTGTTGGAAAGAATTGGGACCCTGGCTTATAGATTAGCTTTATCTCCAGATTTATCTCAGTTACATGATGTGTTTCATGTATCGATGCTTCGTAAGTATTTGGAGGATCCCTCTCATCAGTTGAAAACTCAACCAATTGAACTGAAGGAAGACTTGTCGTACATCGAGGAACCATTGGAAATTATTGATCGTAAGGAGCAAGTATTGAGGAATAAAGTTATTCACTTAGTTAAAGTTATGTGGATGAGCCATGGAGTTAAAGAAGCAACTTGGGAAACGGAGGATAGCATGAGGAAACAGTATCCCCATTTGTTTGGTAAGTGACCTTTATATTAAATTTCGGGGACGAAATTTTCTAAGAGGGGGAGGTTGTGACAACCCGAATATAATTATGATAAATTATATTTAAATCATGCTTATCTTATATGATATGAATAATGTGATATTAGTATATCTAATGTTAAGTGATTATGTTTATTATAATCGTACTTTCATAAATCATGAAAGGTCGAATTATTTTCAAACACAAAATTTTGTTGTTTTCGGTAGAAATGTCCCTGTTTAAGGCTAGTTTTGACCTTTAGAACATTATAAATGACTTGAGGCTAAAACTAGGTATTTGTAGACATATGAGTTAGGGTTGTAACACAACAAACGGATCATCAAATGGATGCCCGAGAAAAGAGTTATTCCGAAATTTCGAACAAAGGGCAAAGTTGTCCATTCCCTTTAAGTGGTGATTTGTCTTTTATTAAACCAAATGGTTTAATTTGATTGGTTGGCTTGGGAGGCTGACTTGGCCGACTTAAAACCCTCCCTCTATCATATTTCTTCATCAAAACAGATCCAAGGTTCAGTTTTTAAGAGGGTTTGGCTTAAGGAAAGAGAATTTGAGAGGTTAGGAAGAAAAAGTGAGGAGAAAAAGTGTAGAAAAATCCGTAGAAATTACGTAAACGTCCCGAAGGTAATACTGATTGCAAATCTTGTTATTTTTCATATATTTATGATTCATATGATATGAATACTTAATTTGTTTATTGACTTGTCATGCTTGGGTGCATATGTATGAATATATGCAAGTTTAAGTTAAGATGAATGCATAAACCCTTAAAATTGCTTTGTATTGAAACCCCTTGTATTCAAATCTGCATATATCTTTGTGTGATTACTGGAATTGAGAAATTCCAATTGTACATGAAAGTAGACTCATATATTCATATCATATCTGAAAATTAGAATTTATATCCTTGTGGTTAGGCCGTAATGATGATTTTAAGATGGTACATAGTTGCTGTTTGTATACTTGATTTCGGTATGCCCTGAGTTTGGTCAAGCTTTTGAGATAGAAAATGAAGTCCAAATATTATGAAACTTTAATTCTGTACTATTAAGTATGTATACTAAAAGTGTGTTGAAAATCATATAAAGTTATGCTGTAGAAAAATTATGAAAATTCTTGGAAGTTGAAGGAACAATAGAGGAGCTTGTAGGGAAGATTTCTTGCGTTGTAAAGAAATGGTCATAACTTGCCCTAGGAAGCTTGAAAAGTTACACCGTCACTTGTACTGGATATTATATTCATATATGTTTTCATATTGATGAGGTTGGACCCCTTTATTTGTACAATTTGGGAATATAGGATGGTTAAGTATGTATGACAATAATTTCAGGCCATACTGGATACCCCTCGAATGAATGTTTGTATTTTGTCCTTACAAAGGGTACTTTGAGTACGTGTTTTATGTGTATATACATTGAGGAGTATAATTTCATGTTTACTTGACTTTGGTTATAAATTACTCATAAGTTACTTCCTACGGTTGAATGTCCGTAACTTTATCAATATGTACATCATTGTTTGCCTTTACCTATGTTTTATGGAATGTGACTTAATTGGAATTGTATTGTTGATGCATGGTCATGGAAAGTTACATAATTATGTTTGGATAATATGTATGATTGAGGTTAAGTACTGATTTAGTTGGATTGACAGGTGTAAGGCCTAATCAACCCAGTTCAGCTCCACCAGAAGAAAACGTGAATACATAGTTGTCAACCAATGTGAGTGTACTCACTAGAATGATGTATTTGTATACTGTTACGAATGTGATCATAATGTTATGAATATAAAATTGTTCATTTCGGTTTACCGAAATGAGGGGTTACTCCTCGACCAGGAATGGGGGAGATTTGTCTATTAATGACAAGGGGTTACTCCTCGACCAGGAATGGGGGAGAATTGTCTATTTAGACAAGATATGTGAATCATGATTGGAAAAAGTTGGTCATTCATTATGAATGAGCCGGATAAGTTAATACATAAGTATATGGACATGATTTATTGCATTTAAATTCATGCAGTAGTTTAGTAGTGATGCATTCACTGGGCTATTTTGCTCACGGTTCCTATGTTCACATTTTTCAGGTAACGCGATGTCACTGCCAAATCTAGGAAGTCGGTCTGGGTTAGCAAGAAATGGGAGAAACAAAGATTTTGTTTTAATGTAAATGATGTAATTAAGTTAAATTATCATTCAATAAAGTTTGTATAAGTATGACTAGTGTACTGGTGTAAAAAGGTTTTAATTATATAGAATTACGTTGATGACTCTGAAATAAAAATCAATTTTTTAATTTGTTTGGTTAAATGAATTATGGTTTGACTCACTTTGACTTTCAAACTTAATTATAAGTAACTGGGTTGGGGTGTGTCACATATACTTTAATGTGTGAAACTATTTGTACTCTAGAAACTAGAATGTTCGAGATAAGTACGTTAGGTGTGCACTATTAGAAGAGAGGTCAGGGGTATCACATGGGAGTGCGATAACAAATTTAAATATGAGATAAAACCTATTTTTAAAAATAAGGCATTTATGCACTTGCTAGATATTTTTAAAACTCGGGCTCTGACCCGTTTATCTACTTTTCCCTCTCTTTCTATATATATATTATATAGGTGTCCAGACACAGGGACGTCTGGATGACACTTCTTTCGAGTCAGACGTCTGATGCAGCAGCTGTGTATGCATGCAGGTTCTCGATAGAAGCTTCTATTCTTGTACTCTAGATAGGAGGTATTGTATAAATATTCAGGACAATGGCCCAATTGCATTTATTTATTCTTTATCGCCTTTTAGTGCGACATTCGATATGGTTGTATCATATTTGAGCCGAGTGTTCGATTATTTTATTTCATTTCAGTTTCATACATATAAACTATGTGGATGTTTTAATTTAGTAGTTGTGTAAAAAAAAAGAGTTAAGTAAAATTTTGACACCAGCCTAATAGGTTATTAGTAATTAAATTGGTTTTCGAGAGTGATGCTAATAATGATCCATATGAGACTCATGTTATAATTTGATATAGGAGTGATCGCCCGGTATATTATTAGGCGGGGTGTCATAAGTGGTATCAGAGCATCAGGTTCTAGT
This sequence comes from Sambucus nigra, assembly GCA_949130495.1. Lineage (NCBI taxonomy): Eukaryota > Viridiplantae > Streptophyta > Magnoliopsida > Dipsacales > Adoxaceae > Sambucus > Sambucus nigra. The sequence continues at coordinate 210,358,027 of OX422214.1, read as the reverse complement.
GTCCTTAGGAATCTGTGCGGATGTACTATGCTTTCAGTGTTGCTCTCGATTTGTTATAGAGACTCAGAATTAGGATTGTTGATTTCTCTTGTGAGATTTCATTCTCCTACTTTAGGATAAGATTATATAAATATTTTGCGCACTCGTTCGAGATTCGTGTGCGGGGTCTGGATGGCAGTAGGAGGCGGGGCTTATTTGGAGCTGTAGGAGAAGTTGGGGACGAGGAACGTAGTAGAGGTCACTTCCTTTGTAGTGTTTGCTAAGGATTGTTTCAATGACTACTAAAGTATAGTAGTTATGAGTATCTTTGTACCGCCGTAGTAGAGAGTGGCACTAAAGTTGAATTTCCCAGTGATGATAAGGGTTCGAAAGGGATCTTACGGATAGTTGTAACCATGAGTCCCCATGATTGAGCAGGATTGAGAAGAATGCAATTTTGGATTATTCACATAACGATCGGACATAGGCCAACGGTGAGTAAGGAGTATTATGGAGGAGTGAACCTTGTACCGAGGTGACGTAGGTGCACTGGATAATGAGTCCTTTCTAGGAAGGATAGGCTCACTAGAGGAGTGTTGCTAACACTTATGGAGAATGTGTATGTTTGAAGACCCCATTGTTGGACATCCACCCGGGGAATTTGTTAAAACGGAGTTGTTGAGGTCGGTAGTGGAATATCCTTCTAACAAAGAAGAAGTTAGGGGGAATTAGTGAAGTGATTGTCAGGATCGTGGTAATGGAGTCCAAAATACTGATAAATTTATAATGGTTAGGAAGGCCAGTGATGAAAATAGGATGTGGAGTCCAGAGCCACACGGTTAGTCCTTTCCCAATAGGAATAAAGGACAAGGTTAGGGTTCCTAGATGGGGCATAGAGTTAAGTAATTTTGGATTCAGTTAGGACAAGTGAATTAAGTCCGAAAACCATTTGGAGTAGCTAGAGAGATTGGCGAAGTTGTTGTTTGTGAGTTTCACCTCCAAAGGAAAAGGTATAATTGGTGTGGCTAGATAAAGTCGCGGTGTTTCGTTAGCCCTAGACTCGTGTGTGTAAATTGAGCTTTGTGTCGGTATCGATAACATTATGTAATATATGCCTATGTGTTTTTCGCGACGGCGGAGTTTTATTTTTCTTCATTCGCTATAAAAGCGGGTGTTGATATTTTCAATATATATATATATATATATATATATATATATATATATATATATATATATATATATATATATATTTGGTTTGTGATACACGTTTTAGATGTGTTGTACGAGTATGGTAGTATTGTGAGTATAATATGTTATTGGTATATTCAGAGCGATAGCAGGCTAATAGTGGCAAGACTATCGTACCTGCAGTTCCAGGGTGGAACGGGTTATTGTTGCGATATCTCACCTGGATACAGGTTGAGTTTTCCTTTATTATTATGTGCATAGATGTAACTTCGATGAGTAGAGGTTTCATTATCATGATTTGAGCATGTGGAGACCTTATATATATATGATTTGAGGTGTGCCGGGTTAATTGTTGAGCTGTGAGTTTAAGCTCATTATTGATTGGGCAAAGTCATAGAGTTAGTACGAGTGCTTGGTGGTATGGCTCCTAGATAGAGACGGGAGTTCAGATCACATTTTGTTAAAAGAGAGGATGGGGTTATCCCGATTGTGTATTTGAAATAACGGACCTCCTTGATCGATGAAGTTAAGTAGTAGTGTGTTGGGGGGTTCCGTGTTTGGATTTCGCTTTCCGAGATGCTCCACGCATGAACCTTAACGACTTCGAGAGTGGAGAGATGTTGTAGGATGCGAGGATGTTGGTTTTTGTTGATAAGTCGTATAGCGTGGATGAAACACTATAGACTATGAGCCGTGTGATGATGGCATGCTTATGGAAATATTGTGCTATGGAAAAGCACTAAAGCGGTCCTCTCACCACAAGTGGATGGGTGAAGTAGGACTTAGAGAAATTGATTTGAGGATTATAGTCAGGCCTTAATGAAAAGGCAAATTTTGAGGAAATATGTTTTGGGTATGATGTTCGTGACGCTTTTACAGAAAGTGGGCACTTCGATTAGTTAGATTTTCCTTTTTGCTAAGGTGGGAGGATAGAATAGTAGAAATGCGTTCGTAGGTTAGCATGGTAGGATTTAGGACATCCCGCTGGTGTGCCTTAGGTCGCTATATCTCGATGACCGACTATTCGAGGGATTAGTGCAATGGGAGGGTTCCTTGTTTGGATTTCGCTTTGCGAGATGTGCCACGCATGAAACCAAGCAAATGTCGGAAGTTGAGAGAGGCCTTGGGCACTAGGGATATACGTAGGATTATAGTTGTTTCGCATAAGTAGGGTAACGCTTAGACTATAGCATTATTAGGATGTAAGTTTAATAGCGTCAGTGGCGCCAAAGTAAGGGGAATTGAATTTTGCAGGTTGGGAGGACCAATATGTGAGTATTACACCAAGGAAAGGAGACCCTTATTTGGAGAGAGTATTACGTGTCAGACGTTCACAATGGATGTGCAGATGTGCACGAGTTAAAAAGGTGTATGGGCACCTTAGTAAGTTGGTTTATATACCTCCTGAAATAAAAGGGGTATAGTATATAAAGTTGAAGTTTATACCGTAAGGCAGTCACGAATGGATTTGGAGTGTGTTGTATGGAATTTCGTGAGAGGAACGCGATATTCCAATTGTATAAGGGGCAATAAGAGGTAACATGCCCAAGATAAGCGACGAGACTAACGAAAATAGTCAAGTCTTAGTAGAGTTTCATTTTTAAAGGAAATCAGTCGTCCTTCTATAGGTGAGCGGACACTTGTTAGCGAGAGTATCAGCTTTGTGAGATGTTAGAGTGGTAGTTATAAACTCGTTTCTCTTTTTGACAAAAAGAGAAGCCATCAGAGTAACGTGTCGTTGTTGTGCGTTAATGGGTAGAAATTTAGATGAGCTTGTGGTGAAGCTAGTACATTTAAGTACACCTTGAGGTAGGTGGGATATGGTAAGGGACCATCGTGTTAGCACCTTTTTGATTTTGGGGGTACTAAGACGTAGTGGAATTTGTGATCATATATTGGTGGTGTAGGTTATATCCGAATTTCGAGGATGAAATTCTGTTGTAAGGGGGAAGTATGTAACAACCCGTACTTTAAGGAGATAATTAAATTCCATAATTGGGTATAAATTGGAATTTCAAGGACTTTCTCGGAATGATAATTTTTGGGATTTTTGAGGATTAGATGATTGTCGATGGGTGATTTGTTTGCTCTTGGGATTAAGTCAATATGTCGGAGCATTTTAATAATGTGTCATCGTTGGGTAAAGTGACAGAAGATGATATTTTAATGGGAATGTCGCATTTATTTGTTTTGGGTTGAAATAGTGATTTGTGGTCAAGTACCTAGGATGGAAAATTTGACTACTCCGTGAGTCTCGGGATGGCCGAGACAGTCGAAAAAGAGTGTCCGATGGTCAAAATTGAGTTTCGGGAAATTTTAGAGTTAAAAAGGGCTTGTAATTGAGTGAACGAGTCATTTTTGGGTTTTAAGGGATATAAAACCTTTTCTCCTTATATAAGAAGGGAGAGAAGGGGAGAATAGAAAGAAAAGAGAAAGAAGAGAGAGAGTAAGGAAGAAAGTGGAGAGAAAAAGGAGATTGCGGGCCAAACTCCGCCGGACTCGACTCGGGATTGTCAAATTTTATCCACGAGGCAAGTGTTTACTTTCTTTATTTACTTTTGAGCATAAATATCATATCGTAGATTGGTATTAACAAACCCCAAATATTTTGGGTTGGGTTTTCGTGGAAAAAACGGGTTTTCGGGAGTTAAAATAAATAAACCCCAATAATTTCCTAATTCGATAAACTTAGGATTTAATCAAAATTAGTTGTTGGTTTCAGGTTCAAGGATGTCTAGAACCCTTATGATACGTATATATGTTGTTGGTTGATGTTGGAGGAGGTTAGGAGAAGAAACAAAAAACTTGGAGGTATGTTAATGGCCAAAACAGTTTCGGAGAAGACGATGAACAGTGACCTGCGTCCTTGTCGAATCAATTCGGCCTAGAGGAGAATCGATTCGGCTCTTGGTCAAAAAATAGAAATTGTATATCTTTTCCATACGGTCACTCAGGCGCCGAACACATATTTTTCTGATTTTTTTTTATTTATAATGATTTTTCTAGGTAAGGCTGTTCTAGATCGAAATCGTTAGTTAGAAATCAAACCTAATATTGGGAGAATTAAGGCCAGAATTGTTTGGAGATAAATATTAGGGGTTCCTAAATATAGAATGTGGACCTCTATATTATTATTTGGATATGATGTAGTCCTTGGGTTCGTGGAAAAGAAATCCACAACCTATTTAATTTAAGGATGTTCGGGGACGAACATCAATCGGGAAAGTTTTAGTGGCTATTGTGGCCTATATGATTATACATGCAGAATAACATAATTATATTGGTGATGGTTGAGGTAATCCTATGATATTATTAGGATGAATTGAAGATATCCACTTAATCCTTAGATGATAATAAGGTATGTATTATTTATCAGAGTGAGGAAATACCTTGGGTATAGTATCATGCGCATATGATTGCATGATTATGATTCTTTGAGAGAATCTTTGGGATTATTGGTCATCGCTATGTGATTGAAAATTATGTCCATTTATATATATTCGAGGAGGAATATATAGTATGTATACTATGTGATTAAAGTATATATAAAATATGATACGGAGGTGTATTATATAGTATATTCCTTGTGCATGAGAATAAGGTAATATATATGTCTATAAGAATAAGAAATGCATGGTTTAAGACTTGGTACTCAATGAATACGTATAAATGGTTCTATGAATGTAAAAAAAAATGAATGTTTTCAAAATGGAAAAGAAATGATTTTCATAAATAATAATTTATGTAGACACACCTATCTAAATGCTATCATAAAGGAAGTTCGCGCGTGAGGTGAAGCCCCCTGGCTAATGAATGGAGTGTGGATATAGTCCTAGGCCATATGAGCGCTTATTGTATGTTTTTCTGCGATGGTGGTGTAATTATGGGTGTGGTTATGACTCTCTTGCAGGCATATGGACGCTTCCCAACGTCTTACGGTGTAGGATCCCATGTTGTCTTGGTGATAGGCCCTGGAAGATGGTAGCCATTTAGGGGCGCGCATAGTGGGAAAACCCGGACGGGCGGTCTTAGAAAATGTTATATTATATGTAATATAACTATTTTCAATAATGTGGGACATTATTGGTGTTAAAGCAATTTATGATAATAAATTGGCTTTAAATACATTTTCTGGATGGAAGAAGGGAAATGGGATAAATTAATTGGTTTTAAATACATTTCCTGGATGGAAGAAGGGAAATGGGAGCATATGAAATTAAAAATCATTTTTATGATAATAAAATTGGATTTTCAATACATTTCCTACATAGAAGAAAGGAAATGGAATGTTTTGAGATATAAAGTTTTGAAATGAAATTGAATTGGTAATCATTTTGTAAAGTAAACCTCAGTTCGGGAGATATTATCCGGATGTATATCAATAGATATATATATAAGAATGAATTTGATATGTATATTAATATATTAGTATGTATTTATATATTACTTTTGTACTACGGGCTTAATGGATCTCTACCATTAACCCTGCCAAGTAATAGTATATCGGGGGGTTCCTTGTTTGGATTTCGCTTCACGAGACACCCCACGCACGAACTTAGCGCAGTGTTTAGAATGGAGAGAAGTTTAACCCTTAGTACTTGGGTTGTAGAGGTTTCTAGTAGACGGGTGAATTAGACTATTTAGGCGGGGTAGCTTAACTAGAATGTTCTAGATAAGTACGTTAGGTGTGCACTATTAGAAGAGAGGTGAGGGGTATCTCATGGGAGTGCGATACCAAATTTAAATATGAGATAAAACCTATTTTTAAAAATAAGGCATTTATGCACTTGCTAAATATTTTCAAAACTCGGGCTCTGACCCGTTTATCTACTTTTCCACCTCTTGCTATATATATATATATATATATATTATATAGGTGTCCAGACACAGGGACGCCTGGATGACACTTCTTTCGAGTCAGATGTCTGCTGCAGCAGCTGTGGATGCATGCAGGTTCTTGATAAACGCTTATATTCTTGTACTCTAGATAGGAGGTCTTGTATAAATATTCGGGCCAATGGACCAATTGCATTTATTTATTCTTTACCGCCTTTTAGTACGACATTCGATATGGTTGTATCATATTTGAGCCGAGTGTTCGGTTATTTTATTTCATTTCAGTTTCATTCATATAAACTGTGTGGATGTTTTAATTTAGTAGTTGTGTAAAACAAGAGTAGTTAAGTAAAATTTTGACGCCAGCTTAATAGGTTATTAGTAATTAAATTGGTTTTCGACAGTGATGCTAAGAATGATCCATATGAGACTCCTGTTATAATTTGATATAAGAGTGATCGCCCGATATTTATTAGGCGGGGTGTCACAAAATTCCTCTTATATTTACGAGTTTGTTAAATTTATTTGGAACTCTCCAAAAATAATCCATCATCAAAGCCCAAGATTCTCCGAATTTTAGCTTTCATCGATCGATCAACAAAAGAGATCGATCCATCAATCGATGGGCATCCTTAGATCAATCAATCGATGATGGGCAGAACCACTTCCCCAAAATTCATTTTCCTTCCATCTTAACTCATTAAACTCTCATAGAATTCACCCAACTCCTAAGTAAATTATACCATACATTTATAGACCTTAATAAATAGATTCTAAATTACTCACAACATCCTTGTATCAACAATTTCACATGTCATCAATTAGATTTATTAGTTGGGTTTATAAAAACAATATTCGATCATCGTCCTATATTTACTTTCCCAAACCCAAATTAAATATATTATACTTTAAAATCTCGAATATAATTCTGATTCTATATAAGTTAGTACTATATAATTAATTAATCATTTACTACTCATGATATCAATTTCATCCTATAATTTCAATTTAAAGGATTAATTCTCCCCAAACCCTTTTTACACGTGAGATTCTCTCCCAAAAATCATTTAGGTCTACTCCTACTATGATATGAACCAATCATCACTAGATATACAATTAGTGCAAGTCAATTACTTTCATTAAATGGTTTGTAGAGTCTGAAAATCCGTTGTTGACGATGAATCTATGGTTCACTACTCAAATCCTGCGAATGGTCACGCCCAATAGGTCACGGCCCAAGTCCGCGACCTGCTAGCCGCGGACTTGGGTTGTGACCCACTCAATATTTGGCGTGACCATATTTATTATCACACTAAATTATTGATGCTCGGGAAGTGGTCACGGACCAAGGCCGTGACCACAGTGGTCGCAGACTTAGGCCGTAACCAGGTCGTGACCATCTTGGCGATAAACACGCGCCAAAATTCCCTCCAAGCTTGGTCACGGATGGGTCACGACCCAAGTCCGTGACCCATGGCATGATGAAGAAGTGAGTACACATATTGGGGGTCACAGCTTAGGTCCGTGACCATTTTTTGGTGTGGGTCACGGCTAAGGGCCGTGACCATACCTCATTCAAGCACTAGGGTTGATGAAAAGGGTCACGCATCAGTGATCGAGGGTCACGACTATGGGCCGTGATAATTTCTTGGTGTGGGTCACGGCTTTGGGCCGTGACCATGACTCATTCAAGCACTGAGTGTGGATGGAAAAGTCTCCAGCATGGTGGGTCACAGCTCTAGGCCGTGACCAGTTCGAAGAAGCCAGAATACCTCATCTGCAATTTGTTCATCACGCACATGGTGGGTCACGGCTCTAGGCCGTGACTAGGTCGAAGAAGCCAGTACCACCTCATCTGCATTTTATTGGTCGCGTCCATGGGGTCACGGCTCTTGGCCGTGACGAGGGTCAGGTATTAAAAATGAAAAATTACCCACTTCTTCTAGTTTCTTATGTGCGATTTGTAAGGCTGTTAGGGCTAAGAGATTCACGCGCGATTTCGTTTGTATTTCATTTGTATTTGCAAACATAAATCTACCCTGGTATGTATTGATTCATTTGGATTCATTTGGATTTCGTTATTTCTGTCTAAAGCCCTAATTTCTGAATCCATTTGGATTTCGTTATTTATGTCTAAAGCCCTAATTTCTGTGTATGTATGTGTAGATTTATGTTTGTATGTGTGTGTATGTACAGATTTATGTTTGTATGTGTGTGCATGTATATATTTATGTTTATATATGTGCGTATGTATAGATTTATGTGTATATATATGTTTATATCTGTGTGTATGTATAGATTTATGTGATATATATGTTTTATCAATAAACCCTATTTTGTATGTGTGTGTATGTATAGATTTTATGTGTGTGTATGTATAGATTTATGTCAAAAACAAATTTAGGGTTTAGTAAACCCTAAATAGTATGTCTGTGTATGTATATATTATGTCAATAAACCCTAGATTGTATGTGTGTGTTTGTATAGATTATGCCAATAAACCTAGATTGTATGTGTGTGTATTTTTTTTGAAAAAATATAATTAAATAGATTTTTAATGAGTAAAAAAATTTACATCTACCTTGTCGTGATTTTATTGGGGGTTATATGCGTGCCACCCTAAATAGTATGCGGTGGAGACCGGGTTGGGGGTTAGAAGCAACAAATAGTCCTTTAAGAATTCTGTAAGTGTTAATTTTGTTCTTGGCCTTGGTATTTTCAATTTGGTTTTAGATTTGTCCTTGTGAAAAAAAAGGAATAGATATATACCTGGTTTAATTAGATTGGTGTTGGTTATATTATGATATACCTGTTATGCCATTTTATATTATTGTTGAAATTGAATAAGTATTGGTTTTTGAAATGTAATCAAAATCAATTGTAATCTTCTCCATATGTTTGCTTCTAATTTTTTTCTCAGTAGTAATCCTTATATACATGAAAGAAAATATCAATGAGGATTAACGGATTTCAGTTCAAACAAGTTTACCACAAGTCAAGTTGGGACAGTGAGTGACGAAAGAACTAGCCTTTGTTTTCGTCCATTGGTTTTGAATTTGTTTTTTTGGTTCTACCATTTTTTTAATTGAACATAACTGTTTGCAAAAAATTCATTATTTTTTCACTGTCATAGGATACATTGATGTTGGGGTTGAACTACTATCAAACATAATCTGAAATTGCATCGCTGCTGGTATAGAGAAGGTTCGGATTGGCACTGGGTGTAACAAAATATCTAGGTAAAGGATAGACCTATAATGAACTTTATTTTAAGGTTAAATATGCATTGATTCTATTTTTTAATTATTTTGGGTTTAGATCCTATTTATGTCTAAACCCCGTAATTTTAATTCTTTTGTGCCCCCTATAGCTTGGGTATTGTTGGCGCATTTGTTTTTTGTAACTTCCAGTGGGGGGGGGGGGAGAACATAACTTTTGAACAAAGAATAATTAGGGTGAACACTAGAAAAAGAAGGCATTATCCAACAGATTGCCACTTTCTAGGTTTAAGGCGTGTTAGTTTCTCTGCAATGGTTCACATTAAACTAATTGGTAACCATTTGTTTATTAGCTTAAAGATATTCTTGATTAGTCCGAGATGAATAGGAAAGATGTGAAAATGGGAATAAAAATTAGTCATGGTTTGAAAGTTATTCTTAGGTTTGCAATTTGTGACCGCTCATCTTATTCACTTGTCGAGCAAGACCAATGTGACTCTTAGGAACCGATCGCGTAGTCACGGGCTCTGGTTTGAGTATATGACGCAAATTTCCAAAAAATTAGACTTGAGCATAAAAACATGTCATCGAAGGGTGAAAACGTAAAATAACCACAAAACGGTCCGGTAAGAGCCACGAACACCTCGCGCGGGACCAATGTGACTCGTAGGAACCGATCGGGTAGTCACAGGGATCCCGATTTGAGTGTACGAAGTAAATTTGCAAAAAGCTAGACTTAAGCATAAAAGCATGCCATCGAAGGGAGAAAACGTAAAAAACCACAAAACGGTCTCGTAAGAGTCATGAACACCTCGTACGAGACCAATGTTAATAGTAGGAACCGAACGAGAAGTCACAGGGATCCCGGTTTGAGTGTATGACGTAAATTTGCAAAAAGTTAGACTTGAGAATAAAAAAGATGCCATCGAATGGTGAAAATGTAAAACAACCACAAAATGGTCTGGTAAGAGTCACGAACACCTTACAATGGACTAATCTGACTCGTAGGAACCAACCGTGTAGTCACGGGGCTCTCGGTTAGAGTGTACGACGTAAATTTGCCAAAAAAATTTAGACTTGAGCATAAAAACTTGCAATCGAAGGGTGAAAATATAAAACAGCCACAAAAAGGTGCCGTAAGAGTCACGAAACCTCGCACAGGACCAATACAACTCATAGAAACCGATCGGGTAGTCACGGGGCTCCCGGTTTGAGAATACTTTCTAAATTTGCACAAAGTTCGACCCGAGCATAAAAAGTTGCCATCGAAGGTTGAAAACATTAATCAAGCACAAAATGGTCCGGTAAGAGTCACGAACATCTCACACGGGACCCATGTGACTCGTAGGAACCGACCACGTAGTCACGGGGCTCCCGATTTGAGTGTACGACGTAAATTTGCAAAAAAATAAACGTAAGCATAAAAACATGCCATCGAACGGTGAAAACATAAAACAGCCTTAAAACGGTCCCGTAAGAGTCACGAACCCCTCGCACAGGACTAATGTGACTCCTAGGAATCGACCGCGTGGTCACGGGGCTCCCGGTTTGAGTGTACGACGTAAATTTGTAAAAATATAAACTTAAGCATAAAAACATGCCATCGAATGGTGAAAATGTAAAACAACCTTAAAACGGTCCCGTAAGAGTCACGAACCCCTCGCATGAGACTAATGTGACTCGTAGGAACCGACCGCGTAGTCACGGGGCTCCCAGTTTGAGTGTATGACGTAAATTTGCAAAAAGTTAGACTTAAGCATAAAAACATGCCATCAAAGGGTAAAAATGTAAAATAGCCATAAAATGGTCTGGTGAGATTCACGAACACCTCGCACGGGATTAATGTGACTCGTAGGAACCGACCGCGTAGTAACTGGGCTTCCGGGTTGAGTGTACGACGCAAATTTGCAAAAAATTAGACTTGAGCATAAAAACATGCCATCGAAGGGTGAAACCCTAAAATAGACCCTAAACGGTCCGGTAAGAGTCATGAACACCTCGCATGGGACCAATGTGACTTGTAGGAACCGACGACATAGTCACGGGGCTCCCGGTTTGAGTGTACGACGTAAATTTGCAATAAGTTAGACTTGCATACCATCGAAGGGTGAAAATGTAAAATAACCTTAAAACGGTCCCGTAAGAGTCACGAACATCTCGCACGGGACCATTGTAACTCGTAAGAACCGACCGCGTAGTCACAGCACTCCCGGTTGCAGTGTACGACATAAATTTGCAAGAAATTAGACTTAAGCATAAAAGCATGCCATCGAAGGGTGAAAACGTAAAAAAGCCACAAAACAGTCCCGTAAGGGTCACGAATACCTCGTACGGGACCAATGTTAATATTAGGAACCAAACGGGTAGTCACAGGGATCCCGGTTTGAGTATACGGCGTAAATTTGTAAAAAGTTAGAGTTAAGAATAAAAAAGATGCCATCGAAGGATGAAAACGTAAAACACCCACAAAACGGTCCCGCAAGAGTCACGAACATCTCTCACGGGACCAATGTAAGTCGTAGGAACCGACCGTGTAGTCATGGCGCTCCCGGCTTGAGTGTACGACATAAATTTGCAAACGTTAGAATTAAGCATAAAAATATGCCATCGAAGGGTGAAAACGTAAAACAAACACCAAATGGTCCCGTAAGAGTCACGGACACTTCGCACGGGACCAATGCGACTCGTAGGAATCGATCGCGTAGTCATGGGGCTCTCGGTTTGAGTATACGACGTAAATTTGCAAAAAGTTTGACTGGAGCATAAAAACATGCCATCTAATGGTGAAAACGCAAAACGAACATAAAACGGTCCCGTAAGAGTCAGGAACATCTTGCACGGGACCAATGTGAGTCGTCGGAACCGACAGCGTATATATATATATATATATATGCAGTGTACTGTAGAGTAGCATACCAGTATACATACTGCATATATATACTATATATATAGTATATATAATGGTATATATATGCATATATATAAAGTATATATACTGCATATATATACTAGTATATATACTGCTCTGCATATATATGCATATATATACAGTATATATACTGGAAAGACTGACTTTCAAATGGTTCTTTGGTTCTTCAGAGACTAGACAGAGGTCTAATTAATGAGTCTTGGTCTTCTTATTTCCCTCAATTCTAATTGTAAACACCTTCACAAATCCTTCTCTGACCATAGTCCTCTTCTTATCTGAGTCCTATAAATTTTATCAAGAAACCTTTTAAATTCGAAAACTTTTGGACCTCAGCTGATTCTTTCTACCAATTGGTTTGTAACATTTGGAATTCATTCTCTACAGGATGACGTCTAGATGTGTTTGCTTTCAAACTTAGAAAACTTAAAGGGATTATGAGGAATTAGAGCAAACTGTATTAACCTAGAGGAATTAAAACTGTATTAACCTAGAGGATAAGGTTCTCAAAGCTGAGATCCATTATGAAGAGAATAAAATTCAGGACCTTTTGGTGGAGCTGAACAAAGTTAAGGCTAAATTAAATGATGCCTTATCATTTGGGGAGTAATTCTAATTTCAAAAGTTCAAAAGGCAGTGGATCAAAAATGGAGATAGGAACTCTAAATACTGTCATTCATTGGTGAATCAACATAGAAGGAATTGATTGATTCATAGAATAAAAAATGAGGACAACTTAGAGGAGTCAACTGAAAGAATGTCTAACACTGTTATTTATTATTTTTAAAATTTATTCACTGCACGTTCTACTGAGTCATTTTAAGTGTTAACTTATATCCCTCCCTTGGTGACTAACCAAATGAATGAAGATATGGAAAGGATTCCTAATGACATAGAAATTTTGGAAGCTCTTAAAAGTATTAATCCAAACAGTGTTGCATGTCTAGATGGTTTCAACAACTCGTTCTTTATTCAATGTTAGGGCATTATCAAGAAATATTTAGTGTCAACTATTCAATCCTTATTTCTTAGAGCTGAAAATCCAAAATCCCGGGGAGAGACCCAAAATATGCCTTATTACTAAAATTCCAAACCCCTCTTCTTGCACTGACTTTAGACCAATTAGTCTATGAAATGTCTCTTATAAAATTTTCTAAAAAATCCTCAACTCTAGACTTTCTTCTTTTCTTCTAAGCCTCATTTCCCCATTCGAATTAGGTTAGAAACATTTAGACAACATCTTACTTGGTCAGAGAATGATGCAACATCTATGCAAGCCTTTTCATTTTAGCCTCAGAAGATTTAAATAGAGGTCTTCATAATCTCATGCTAAATGGCAAAATTAAATCCTTCTCTTATCCTAGAGGATGTGATTCAATTAGCCATCTTAGTTTTGCAGATGACCTTATCATTTTCACTTAGGGTTCTAAAAGTTGTCTAGATATTGTAATGGATTTTCTAAAGTTATATGAAAAATAATTAGGTCTTTCAATTAATTGCAAAAATAGTAGCTTTATAATGGGGAATAAAGCAAACAGGAGCCATATTAAAAGTGTTGCAGATCTCACAAACATTAAACAAGAAAAAGGCAGTATTAAAAATATGGCGTTAGAGGGTGAAAACCCAAAACAACCCCAGAATGGCCCCGTGAGAGTCACCAACACCTCCCACGGGACCTATCTAACTCGTAGGAACTGATCGCCCAGCCGTGAGACTCCCGATTTTATAATACGACGATAATTTGTATATTTCTAGACTTAAGCAAAACATGGCGTTAGAGGGTGAAAACTCGAAACAACCCTCGAATGGCCCCGTGGGTGGAACCAACACCTCCCACGGGACCAATGTAACTTGTAAGAACTGACCCCGCAGCCGCGGGACTTCCGGTTTGAGAATACGACGGTAATTTGCATAATTCTAGACTTGGGCTTAAAAACACGACGTCAGTGGGTGAAAACCCGAAACAGCACCCGAATGGCCCCACGGGTGGCACCAACACCTCCCAAGGGACCAACGTAACTGGTAGGAACTGATCCCACAGTCGCGGGACTCCCGATTTGAGAATCCGACGGTAATTTGCATATTTTTAGATTTAGGCTTAAAAACATGGTGTTAGAGGGTGAAAACTCGAAACAGCCCCCGAACGGCCCCGTGGGTGGCACCAACACCTCCCACGGGACCAATGTGACTCGTAGGGACTGTCCGCACAGCCGCGGGACTCCCAGTTTGAGAATACGATGATAATTTTCATATTTCTAGACTTAGCCTTAAAAACATGGCATTAGAGGGTGAAAACCCAAAACAGCCCCCGAACGGACCTGTGGGTAGCACCAACACCTCCCACGGGACCAATGTAACTCGTAGGAACTGACCGCGCAGCCGCGAGACTCTTGGTTTGAGAATACGACGATAATTTGCATATTTTTAGACTTAAGAAAAACATGAAGTTATAGGGTGAAAACTCGAAACAATCCCCGAACGGCCCCTGGGTGTCACCAACACCTCCCACAGGACCAATGTACCTCGTACGAACTGACCCCACAGTCGCGGGTCTCCCGGTTGAGAAAATGACGGTAATTTGCATAATTCTAGACGTAGGCTTAAAAACATGGCGTTAGTGGTGCAAACCCCAAAACAGCCCCCAAACGGCCCCGTGGGTGGCGCCAACACCTCCCACGGGACCAATGTAACTCGTAGGACTTGACCGCTCAGCCGCGAGACTCTCGGTTTGAGAATATCACGATAATTTGTGTATTTCTAGATTTAAGTAAAACATGGCGTTAGAGGGTGAAAACTTGAAACAACCCCCGAACGGCCCCGTATGTGGCACCAACACCTCCCACGAAACCAATGTAGCATGTAGGAACTGACCCCGCAGCCGCGGGTCTCTCGGTTTGATAATACGACGATAATTTTCATATTTCTAGACTTAGGCTTAAAAACATGGTGTTAGAGGGTGCAAAACTCGAAACAACCCCCGAACGACCCTGTGGGTGGCACCAACACCTCCCACGAGACCAATGTAACTCGTAGGAACTGACCCCATAGTCGCGGGTCTCCGGATTTGAGAATACGACGATAATTTGCATATTTCTAGACTTAGGCTTAAAAACATGGCGTTAGAGGGTGAAAACTCAAAACAACCCCCGAACGTCCCCGTGGGTGGCACCAACACCTCCCACGGGACCAATGTAACTCGTAGGAATTGACCATGCAGCCGCGGCACTCCCGGTTTGAGAATACGATGATAATTTGAATATTTCTAGACTTAAGCATAAAAACATGGCGTTAGAGGGTGAAAACTCGAAACAACCCCTGAATGGCCCCGTGGGTGGCACCAACACCTCCCACGAGACCAATGTAACTCATAGGAACTGTCCACGCAGCTGCGACACTCCCGATTTGAGAATATGACGGTAATTTTCATTTTTCTAGACTGAAGCAAAACATGGCGTTAGAGGGTGAAAACTCAAAAAAAAAACCCGAACGGCCCCGTGGGTGGCACCAACACCTCCCACGAGACCAATGTAACTCGTAGCAACTGACCCCGCAGCCGCGGGTCTCCCGATTTAAGAATACGATGATAATTTTCATATTTCTAGACTTAGGCTTAAAAACATGGCGTTAGAGGGTGAAAACTCGAAACAACCCCCGAACGGCCCCATGGGTTGCACCAACACCTCCCACGGGACTAATGTGACTCGTAGGAACTGTCCGCGCAGCCGCGGGACTCCCAATTTGAGAATACGTTGGTAATTTGTATATTTATAGACTTAGGCTTAAAAACATGGCGTTAGAGGGTGAAAAATCCAAAACAGCCCCCGAACGGCCCTATGGATGGCACCAACACCTCCCACGGGACCAATGTAACTCGTAGAGACTGACCGCGCAGCCACGAGACTCCCGGTATGAGAATACGATGATAATTTGCATATTTTTAGACTTAGGCCTAAAAATATTTATATGTTGATAATTTTAACTCATATATGCAATTTTTCAGCTTGATTAAGTTTTTTGTAAAACTACTCGGTTATTGATATTTTTTTTATGTATCCTATCATTTGTAGGATTTTTGCACGCGAAACAAATGGAGGAGGCAATGATTTACAATGTGAAGATTGTTTATATGTTGTGGACATTCAGGATTTTGTTTTTTATGTTTTACAGCCGTGCGGGATTTTATTGTTTAGTTTTATGGCCGTGCGGGCTTTTATAATTTTATTGTTGAATTTTATGGTCGTGCGGGCTTTATAATAAGCAGGTTTTACATTTACAGGGTTTGGAATGTCAAGAAAATAGAGGAAACCCTGCCCAATTTTTTTTTGGTCTGTGAATTATTACAACGTGTAATATTTTTAAGTTTGTATATATATTTGTTTATGAACAACGTTCTCGATTCGCAATTTGTGATTTTTTTAATTGTTTTGCCAATAATAAATATTTGTAACACCTCTTACGTGTCCAACGTTACACGTAGTAACCGACGGTGCACTCACAGGAACCCCAATTTTATGATTGGACCAAAAAAATACATTTTTTTTAAATTATAGTTAAATATGGTCATGGACTTTATCCATGACCATTTTTATTTTTTTTGTCGCGCATAAAAATGGTCGCAGCCAAAGTCCGCGTCCATTTTTTTCTTTTTTTGTCACGGTTATGGGTCACGAACTTGGGCCGCGACCATTTTTTTTTATTTTTTTTTGTCACGGTTGTGGGTCGCGGACTTTGGCCGTGACCAATTTGTCACGGTTGTGGGTCACGGATGAGGGATGCGACCAAGTTTTTTTATATTTTTTGTCACGGGCGTGGGTCGCGGACTTTGGCCGCGACCAATTTATCACGGTTGTGGGTGACGGATGAGGGCCCCGACCAATTTTATTTTTATTTTTTTGTCACGGTCGTGGGTCGCGGACTTTGGACTTTACCAATTTGTCACGGTTGTGGGTCACGGATGAGGGACGTGACCCGTCACGGCCCAAGTCCGCAACCATCTGTCGTGACCCCTCTCGGCCGTGACCATTTTTTGGTCACGGACTTGGGCCGCGACCCACGAAAATGGTAACGCTCGAAATGGTCACTGCCCAAGTCAGTGACCCACAGTTTTGGTCAGGATTTTTGGCCGTGACCAATCACCAGTTTTGGTGTAGTGGTACTATGCTTTCAACATTGCTCTCGATTTGTTATAGAGCCTCAAAATTAGGATTGTTGATTTCTCTTATGATATTTCATTCTCCTGCTACAGTATAAGATTATATAAGTCTTCTGCGTGCTCGTTCGAGATTCGTGTGCGGGGCCTGGATGGCAGCAGGAGGCGGGGCTTATTTGGAGCTGTAGGAGAAGTCGGGGAAGAGGACCGTAGTAGAGGTCACTTCCTTTGTAGTGTTTGCTAAGGATTGTTGCAACGACTACTAAAGTATAGTAGTTATGAGTGTCGATGTACCGCCATAGTAGAGAGTGGTACTAAGTTAAATTTCCCAGTGACAATAAGGGTTCGAAAGGGATCTTACGGATAGTTTTAACCATGAGTCCCCATGATTGAGAAGGATTGAGAAGAATGCAATTTTGGATTATTCACATAACGATCGGCCAACGGTGAGTGAGGAGTGAACCTTGTACCGAGGTGACGTAGGTGCACTGGATAATGAGTCCTTTCCAGGAAGGATAGGCTCACTAAAGGAGTGTTGCTAACACTTATAGAGAATGTGTATGTTTAAGGACCCCATTGGTGGACATCAACCTGGGGAATTTGTTAAAACGGAGTTATTGAGGTGGGTAGTGGAATCTCCTTATAACAAAGAAGAAGTTAGGGGGACTTAGTGAAGTGATTGTCAGGATCGCGGCAATGGAGTCCAAGATACTGATAACTTTATCATGGTCAAGAAGGCCAGTGATGAAAATAGGATGTGGAGTGCAGAGCCACACAGTTAGTCCTTTCCCAGTAGGAATAAAGGACAAGGTTAGGGTGCCTAGATGGGGCATATAGTTAAGTAATTTTGGGTTCAGTTAGGACAAGTGAATTAAGTTCGAAAACCATTTGGAGTAGCTAGAGAGATTGGCAAAGTTGTTGTTGTGAGTTTCACCTCCGAAGGAAGAGGTATAATTGGTGTGGCTAGATAAAGTCGCGGTGTTTCATTAGCCCTAGACTCGTGTGCGAAAATTGAGCTTTGTGGCGGTATCGATAACATTATGTAATATAGGCCTATGTGTTTTTCGCGGCAGCGGAGTTTTATTTTCCTTCATTCGCTATAAAAATGGGTGTTGATATTTTGAATATATATATATATATTTGGTTTGTGATACTCGTTTTAGATGTGTTGTACGAGTATGGTAGTATTGTGAGTATAATATGTTATTGGTATATTCGGAGCGATAGCAGGCTAAGAGTGGCAAGACTATCGTGTCCGCAGTTCCAGGGTGGAACGGGGTTGTTGTTACGATATCTCACCTGGATACAGGTTGAGTTTGCCTTTATTATTATGTGCATAGATGGAACTTCAATGAGTAGAGGTTTCATTATCGTTATTTGAGCATGTGGCGACCTTATATATATGATTTGAGGTGTGCCGGGTTAATTGTTGAGCTGTGAGTTTAAGCTCATTATTGATTGCGCAAGGACTTAGAGTTAGTACGAGCGCTTGGTGGTATGGCTCCTAGATAGAGACGGGAGTTCAGATCACATTCTGTTAAAAGAGGAGATGGGGTTATCCCGGTTGCGTATTTGAAATAATGGACCTCCATGACCGACGAAGTTAAGTAGTAGTGTGTAGGGGTTCCTTGTTTGGATTTTGCTTTGCGAGATGCTCCGCGCATGAACCTTAACGACGTTGGGAGTGGAGAGATGTTATAGGATGCGAGGATGTTGTTTTTGTTGATAAGTCGTATAGCGTGGATGAAACACTATAGACTATGAGCCGTGTGATGATGGCATGCTTATGGAAATATTGTGCTATGGAAAAGCAATAAAGTGGTCCTCTCACCATAAGTGGGTGGGTGAAGTAGGACTTAGAGAAATTGATTTGAGGATTATAGTCAAGACTTAATGAAAAGGAAAATTTTGAGGAAATATTTTTTGGGTATGATGTTCGTGACGCTTTTACCGAAAGTGGGCACTTCGATTAGTTAGATTTTCCTTTTCGCTAAGGTGGGAGGATAGAATAGTAGAAATGCATTTGTAGGTTAGCGTGGTAGGATTTAGGACGTCCCGCTGGTGTGCCTTAGGTTGCTATATCTCGATGACTGACAACGCGAGGGAGTAGTGTAATGGGAGGGTTCCTTGTTTGGATTTCGCTTTGTGAGACGTCCCACGCATGAAACCAAGCAAATGCCGGAAGTAGAGAGAGGCCTTGGTCACTAGGGATATACATTGGATTATACTTGTTTCGTGTAGGTAGGGTAACACTTAGACCGTAGCATTATTAGGATGTAAATTTAATAGAGTTAGTGGTGCCAAAGTAAGGAGAATTGAATTTCGCGGGTTGAGAGGACCCATATGTGATTATTACACCAAGGAAATGAGACCCTTATTTAGAGAGAGTGTTACATGTCAGACGTTCACAATGGATGTGCAGATGTGCATGGGTTAAAAAGGTGTATGGGCACCTTAGTAAGTTGGTTTATATACCGCCTGAAATAAAAAGGGAGTAGTATATAAAGTTGAAGTTTATACCGTAAGGCAGTCACGAATGGATTTGGAGTGTGTTGTATGGAATGTCGTGAGAGGAACGCGATATTCCAATTGTATAAGGGGCAATAAGAGGTAACGTGCCCAAGATAAGCGACGAGACTAACGAAAATAGTCAAGTCTTAGTAGAGTTTCATTTTTAAAGGAAATCAGTTGTCCTTATATAGGTGAGCGGACACTTGTTAGCGAGAGTATCATCTTTGCGAGATGTTAGAGCGGTAGTTATAAACTCGTTTCTCTTTTTCGCAGAACACCTTGAGGTAGGTGGAATATGGTAAGGGACCATCGTGTTAGCACCTTTTTTTATTTTGGGGGTACTAAGACATAGTGGAATTTGTGATCAGAGGTTGGTGGTGTAGGTTATATCCGAATTTCGAGGATGAAATTCCTTTATAAGGGGGGAAGTATGTAACAACCCGTACTTTTGGGTGATAATTAAATTCCATAATAGGGTATAAATTGGAATTTGGAGGAATATCTCGGAATGGTAATTTTTGGGATTTTTGAGGATTAGATGACTGTCGATGGGTGATGTGTTTGCTTTTGGGATTAAGTAAATATGTCGGAATATTTTAATAATGTGTCGTCGTTAGGTAAAGCGACAGAAGATGATATTTTAATGGGAATACCGCATTTATTTGTTTTGGGTTGAAATAGTGATTTGTTGTCAAGGACCATGGATGGAAATTTTGACTGCGCCGTGAGTCTGGGGATGGCCGAGATAGTCGAAAAAGAGCGTCCGATGGTCGAAATTGAGTTTCGGGGAATTTTAGAGTTAAAAAGGGCTCGTAATTGAGTAAACGAGCCATTTTTGGGGTTTAAGGGGGTATAAACCCTTTTCTCCTTATATAAGGAGGGATAGAAGGGGAGAATAGAAAGAAAAGAGACAAGAGAGGGAGGAAGGAAGGAAGAAAGTGGGGAGAAAAAGGAGATTTCGGGCCAAACTCCGCCGGACTCGACTCGGGATCGTCAAATTTTATCCACGAGGCAAGTGTTTACTTGCTTTATTTACTTTTGAGCATAAATATCATATCTTAGTTTGGTATTAACAAACCCTAAATATTTTAGATTGGGTTTTCGTGGATAAAACGGGTTTTCGGGAGTTAAAACAAATAAACCCCAATAATTTCCTAATTCGAGAAACTTAGGATTTAATCGAAATTAGTTGTTGGTTTCGGGTTCTAGGATGTTTAGAACCCTTGTGATATGTGTATATGTTGTTGGTTGAGGTTGGAGGAGGTTAGGAGAAGAAACAAAAAGCTTGGAGGTATGTTAATGGCCAAAACAGTCTCGGAGAAGACAATGAACAGTGACCTGCGTCCTTACCAGATCAATTCGGTCTAGAGGATAATCAATTCGGCTCTTGGTCAAAAAATAGAAATTATAGATCTTTTCCATACGATCGCGTAGGCACCGACCGCATATTTTTCTGATTTTTTTTACATATAATGATTCTTCTACGGAAGGTTGTCCTAGATCGAAATTGTTAGTTAGAAATCAAACCTAATAGTGGGAGAATTAAGGCTAGAATTGTTTGGGGATTAATATTAGGGGTTCCTAAATATAGAGTGCTGGCCTCTATATTATTATTTGGATATGATGTAGTCCTTGGGTTCGTGGAAAAGAAATCCACAACCTATTTAATTTAAGGGTGTTCGGGGACGAACATCAATTGGGATAGTTTTAGTGGCTATTGTGGCCTATATGATTTTACATGCGAAATAACATAATTATGCTGGTGATGGTTGAGGGAATCCTATGATATTATTAGGATGAATTGGAGATATCCACTTAATCCTTAGATGGGAATAAGGTATGTATTATTTATCAGAGTGAGGAAATACCTTGGGTATAGTATCATGCGCATATGAATGCATGATTATGATTCTTTGAGAGAATCTTTGGGATTATTGGTCATCGCTAGATGTGATTGGCAATTATGGCCATTTATATATATTTGAGGAGGAATATATAGTATGTATACTATGTGATTAAAGTATGTATAAAATATGATACGGAGGTGTATTATATATTATATTCCTTATGCATGAGAATAAGGTAATATATATGTCTATAAGAATAAGAAATGCATGGTTTAAGACTTGGTACTTAATGAATACGTATAAATGGTTTTATGAATGTAAAAAAAATTGAATATTTTCAAAATGGAAAAGAAATGATTTTCATAAATAATAATTTATGTACACACACCTATCTAAATGCTATCATAAGGGAAGTTCGCGCGTGAGGTGAATCCCCCTGGCTAATGAATGCAGGGTGGATATAGTCCTAGGCCATATGAGCGCTTATTGTATGTTTTTCTGCGATGGTGGGGTAATTTTGGGTGTTGTTATGACTCTCCCGCAGGCATATGGCCGTTTCCCAACGTCTTGCGTTGTAGGATCCCAGGTTGTCTTGGTGATAGGCCCTGGAAGATTATAGCCATTTAGGGGCGCGCACAGTGGGAAAACCCAGACGGGTGGTCTTAGAAAATGTTATATTATATGTAATATAACTATTTTCAATAATGTGGGACATTATTGATGAGGTAGAAGTCTTTGGATCCCTTGAATGATAACACAGTGTTATCAATCGCCAATTGAAGGGCCGCAGCAAGATGTTCTCCCATCTTTTTTACCATCGCGGCATGGGTTTCAGCATCATTATTAGCCTTGGCCCCCAATTCCTCATACTTATTCTACAGAAGTTCAAGCTTGTTGTTGGCAAACTTCGCATCCTTGGAAGCTTCCGCAGTTTAAAATTCACAAACCTTGAGGGACTCTGCGGTCTGCCTGAAATTGTCTTCAACATCTTGCTTGGCCTGTTCTACAGCTTTAATGGTGGCATCCGCATTCATCTTGCACAACTCACCGGCCTCAACAGAAGACTTATTTCCAGCTTCAAAGGAAGTTGCCCTAGCATTATCCAAGTCTATTGAGTGAACTCTATCCGCGACCTATTTCAGCTTGTACAGGGCCTCGTACTTCCTCTTCTGTGAAATTATGACGTTCGTGGCCTGTAAAGATATTTAAAGTTAGAAGTGAAATGAAATATGAAAATGAAGCTGAGAAGGTACTTGCACTTACCCTCAACAGGCTGTGGAGATCATAATCCTCCAAGTCATCTTGGTCTTCATCCCCGAGTCAATCATGGTTCACGGCATCAGGGACCCTCTTCATCCTACGGACAACCCTCACAGTTGTGTCCCAAGAGGATTCAGGGTTGGGCTACCTAAGCTATGGTCACGGATGGCCATCAAGACCAACACTAAAAGGGCACTAAGGAGGCACCCGATTGGCATTAATAGCAATAATTGTGGGTGGTGGTGAATTTGAATGGGCTGGACCCTCAGATATTAACATTAGCCCTGTCGCGACCAGATTAGCCCCAATATCGTCATCAATAGTACCCTTAGGCCTCTCGTGAGGGGCCAACTCCTCAACTTGGATTGGTCACTTGAAGTGACCGCGACGGGAGCCTTGGTCTTTATCCTCTTCCTCTTCCTTTTTCTAGCAGTTTTGTTGAGGACAATTGCATCCTCATCCATTTCTTCTAGCTGGGTAGCCAAGAGCTCCATATTTACTTCCTCGATTAAAAGAAGAAATGTAGCAATAAAAATATGAAGCTTAAAAATAATTATCGCGGTATTAATAAGTGAATGGTTTATTACCTTCTACAGCCATCTATTTGGGAATAGATTTATTGGGGAAGTAGCCCGCTTCAAAAATGGAGGAAGAGGTTACAAGTGTACTGAACTTCTTCTTCTCAACAGGGATTGTCGCGGCCTTTCCAACTCTCTTATCATATCTCTTAATCAACTTCAAATTGTCAAGAACTGCAGAAAAATATAAAGGTTAGCAGAAAAGCAAAGTGTGGAGAATAAGATGCAAATATAAAGAGAGGACGCAGCTATAATTGAAAAGGATCAATTTTGGAGGGACACCCCCATTTCCACGGCATCCTAAAGGTTCTCTCCCTATCAATATCTTCAGGGTGGATATCCCATCCTTCTCCAGAAATGAAAAAATATCTGCCCCTCATTTTCTTTACATCGGTAGGCCTCCCAGAATAAAGGGTCTCCTCTCTGCCGCAGACAAAAAAGTAATAGTACCCCGAAAACTTTAGGGAATCTTCCTTTAGGTGGTAGAAGTGGAAAAACTCTGCAGGAGTAATGTCACTCTTGAATTTATTCTCCCATAGTAAAATAGATGCTAGAATGTCCCTCTAGCCGTTAGGATCTAATTGGGTCGGGGCCAACCTCATTGTTTGGAAAATTCTTCTAATGGGAACAGGGATAGGCAGCCGTAACCCATAAATGAAAGAATACAAGGGGAAAAAGACTTTATCTTTAGCAAATGTTGTTCATGGCCTTTGTTCTGTGGTAGGTACTGAGCATATCAAACCCTTAGGGAACTCGAAGGCCTCAACTACCTGATCAAACAATTCTTGGGTCATAGTGCTGCAGATACCAACTCTAGGAGGAGGTCTCTCAATTATCCAAGATGTACTAGAAGGTGTGTCCCTAACCTCAGATGGACCCCCGATCACGGAATTCTCATCTATGTCCATTGGTTGGCTGTTAGAATTGGCCTCTTCCTCCATAGCGGTAGAATATGAATCTGAATCTAGCACCACACAGTTGGGGAAATTTCTTAGCAGTCAAGTTCTAATTGATTTTAAAAGGAACACAAAGGGAAGTTCGGGAGGAGAGTTCCAAAAGCCTCTTAGAAATTCTTCTAGGTCAAAGTTCATATGGCCGCAAAAGAACCTGAAAAGCAGAGAGTCTGCAGTTAGGCGTCGCAGCAAGTATGGTCCTAAAAAGCCTCTAAGAAACCGCAGCATGAATAATGATATGTAGATTAAAAAGACAATAGAAATGATTAGCAAAATTGGCTAAATATGTCAAGTGTTGGGTCCTAAAGCCCTAGAAGTTAAATGTCGTCGCGGCATATTGTTTTGAGGGCAGGAGGCTTTATCTTCTTACATGTTGTAGTCATTAAATTACGGGCTAAATACCGCAAACTCTAATCTGAGAACCTAAGGAATACCCTATCAAACGAGTTACTACAAGTCGCAGCCAAATATATACATGTCGCAGACTATCGCAGTAACATTTGTATGCTGTAGATGTCTCTTAAACAAATCAATATTTGAAGGTTACATTGAAACAAGACACCTTAATTTACTAATGGGATTTTGCCATGCCGCGACCACTCACTCAAATAGGTCAGTATTTAGTTTGGGTGAATTCAAAGATCAAAGGCTCTAGAATGTGAAATGTCTCTCTAAAGAACGTCAAGAACAGAGGCAGAAACCTAAAAGTTTACAATCGTATTCAAGAGAAGAAAGTATACTACAGTCGTATTTAAGACCAATTTTGCAACAGTTATTTTTCAATTGAAGTTATAATTAGTAATCATTCGAGCAAGATCAATTCTTGGAGAGATGAACATATATGATTTCAATTATTGGAGAAGTCACAGTTACTATGGAAGAACAGGAGTTCAAAATTTCAGTCAAAAACTTAAAGTTCTAGTAATAAGTTGGGGGTTTTCATAGAAAATCATGCGATAAAAAATAAATCCACAGAAAATTTCTATCAAATACCTAAATTCCAGACATAAATTCGAATTTAATACTCAAAAGTATGAAATACGGTTAGAAAATTACCTGGAAATGAAGAAACCACCAATGTTCAGCCTTCAACTGCTTTAGAACCACCACTCGCAACTGCTAGAGATCGCCAAAAAATATATGGAGACAAACGCGCAAAAATTCGCCCTCGATATGCTCTCAAAGATTTGGGAAACGTAATGAAGTCCACGTCTAGTACAATTTATATAAAAGGGCATGGGAAGACGAAACGTCACCTTGGAAATACCACGGCACCTTGAGAAGACTTGATTACTCAGTCGCAGCCCCAATCATAATCTCTTGGTACTACGACTTGGGGGCTTATTGATAGTACAGATATTGCACCACCTTTCGTGGATGGAAGAACCATAGTATTATCATCTATAGGTCGCTGCCCTAATTCCTATTTGATTACAAACGCCATGCATGCATGTTGCAGTCTTTAACATATAGGCTGCAGCCACTTATTCTCTACCTGCCGCAACCTTGAATATACAGATTGCGGCCCCATTTATAGTATATATGCCACGATCCCTAAGCTCATAAATCTGCTGGTCGTAGCATCTCTCATCACAGCTGCAATACAACATCTACACCTATAAATAGAGGTCCACACCTCGAGATTGAGACGGATGAATTACTCCTAATTCGGGGATCGGGTTCATCTCCTGCATTGAGACAGAACTCAGAACTAATCTCTCTCTCTCTCTCTCTCTCTCTCTCTCTCTCTCTCTCTCTCTCTCTCTCTACGCCACTAAGCATAGCTTGGGGGCTACTGGCTGGAGCATCACAACCACGATCCCAGAGCCACCGAAATCCTTATAAACATGTATTCTCTTCTATTCTCATGCTTGTACACCTCTTTAGGCCAAATTACTATGTACCAAACGACATATATAATGAGAGTGTGACACTAAAGTGTATGTAGGCTCATTTTTGTAGACAAACCACTCTATATCTTGTCTTTTATCTCTCTTTACTCACTTTATTTACTTATCATATACTATACACTTGATTTGCTGGTATGAGAACGACTAGTGGACGATTTTTCATATCATCACTCAATATTATCCACGTGAGTGTCGGCCTTGAGGCTCTTCATCAACATACACTTATATTGTCTTCCCAATCTGTCCCTCAAACATTTTGTTGACCAGCCTTTGGTATACGGCCCCGACATTTTTCTATCCAAAAGGCATGACCTTCTAGCAATAGGTCCCTTTGTCGGTTATAAAGGTTGTCTTCTCTGTGTCAGCCGGATCCATGAATATTTGGTTATAGCCTGAGTAGGCATCCATAAATCTCATTAACTCTTGGCCAGCGGTAGCGTCTACAATCTGATCAATGGTCGATAATAAAATACTATCTTTAGGGAAAGCTTTATTCAAATCTATAAAATCAACACACACCCTCCATTTTCCAGGCTTTAGGGACGATGACAACATTGGCCAACCACACCGGGTAATTGACCTCTCTCATGAAGTCTTCCTTCTCTAACTTTTTACTTTTCTCGTGAATAAACTATTCTACTCTGTCATATTAATTTTGCATCCTCGACCATAATAAGATTATGGCAGAGAACTTTTGCATCAATTTTGAGAATGTCTTCGTGGCTCCATAAAAAGATGTTTTGCTTATTTTTTAACATCTTAACCAGCTCCTCTTTGACCTCCTTCCTTAGGGCTTTACCAATTTGGATGGTTTTTTCCAGCTCATCCTCATTGAGGAGAATGTATTCAACCTCCTTAGCGGCCTCACCCTTCTTTTCATCTCTAGGGTCTAAGGTATTAATGTTGTAGGTCATAGTGGACCATTTGTATGCTTCTCTCTCCTCGGCTGAGTTGAAGTAGCATTCGCATGCCTTAACTTGGTCCTCATGAACTTTCCCTAGGCCATA
The DNA here is from genome assembly GCA_949130495.1 of Sambucus nigra. Taxonomy (NCBI): domain Eukaryota; kingdom Viridiplantae; phylum Streptophyta; class Magnoliopsida; order Dipsacales; family Adoxaceae; genus Sambucus; species Sambucus nigra. The sequence continues at coordinate 210,330,665 of OX422214.1, read as the reverse complement.
TGGGGTCGAGAGTCATCTGGTGGACTATTTAGGGCAGAACCTCAAATTACTTAAGGTCTACCCTTTCGATAATTATGTTGACATTTTCATCCATGATGAAGAAGTTGATCTTCCTTGTAAGACATTTTGGCCAACTATTTCCCATTCTCAGTTACATTTCATATATGCCCAAGGGCTATACTTTCTCACCATTAAAGTCGATGAGTAGTTGGTGATATGGAATCAACCTCTTCTTGATCAGATCTAGACCTTTGTAACAATCTCAAAACATAATGTCGATTAAGCTGCCTCCGTCTACCAGAATCCTTGGAACCTCATAGTCATGCACTAGAGTATTGATGACCAATGGGTCATCATGTGGAACTAAAATTCCCTTGAAATCTAACCTTAAAAAGCCAACTACCAATTTATTCATATCAACCTTGGTTCTCTTACCTTTGACAAGCTCAATTATAGCCTAGTTGACAGTCTTAGACTTTCGTGGGAGAACTTTTGCCTTTATTACATCTGATTTTCTATCCGTAATTTTCTTTCATCCTCCAAGAAGCCCCCCGCAGATCATCTTGACCTCACTCGAGTTCATATGGAGATGACCCTTTGGATCAACAAACTTGAGAGGTAGGTTAAGGTCGTCCTTATCATAGTCATACGACTCATCGTCCTCTCGATCGGTTAGAGCATCGGGATTACACTTATCATTTTTCTTCTTCTTCTCGGTATTATCTCGACCACCCCTTGAATTGGGATTGTCTAAATACTTTCTCAACTTCTCGACCTTCATAATTTTCTCTATTTCATCCTTCATAGAAAATTATTTATCAATTAGGTGCCCATAGTTCTGGTGAAATTCACACCATAGGTTTTTATTCCTCTTGTGAGGAGGAGCTTTCACTTTTTTGGGCCACCTCATGGACTTATCATTCTTAATCTCGTTCAAGATGTGTTCACAATTGATTGTGAAGGGAGTGTAGTCAGCGAACTTTCCATCCGTTGATATCTTGTTTCCATCTTTATTCTTCTTCTGGAACATGCCTCCACTACTAGTACCCTTATCATCCTCATACTTTGTTGTCATAGCTTCTTCGGCGTTCATGACCTTACCGACCATCTCCAATATCTTAGACATGGACTTCGATGGGTCTTAAACAATCTTCTAGTGTAGCTTTCCCTTCTATAAACCTCCTATCAAAGCTCTCACTGCAATGCTTTCCTCATAATCTTTGACCTCTATATTTTCCTTGTTAAACCTCGCAATATACTCCTAGAGACTCTCATTCTTCCCCTTCTTAGCGTATAGCAGGTGAGTTTTCTTCTTGTGAATATCTCTACGGGCCGCTTGAAATTCTTGATTTAACTATTTCGGAGTGAGGTGAACCATACATGGGTTGCTCCGATCAAAGTGCTTGAAAAGGCACGGCACCTCATCTCATCAGAGATTGAGTAAATGTCTATAGTTGACTCGTAAATCTCTATGTGGTGAATAGGATTAGTGCTCCCATTATACTTGGGAGTGACCATTGGTGGCTTGAACTTGGCCCGAGTTATAAAACTGATGATCCTAGCCACAAAAGGAGAGCCTTCTGAATAGCCCCTATCTAAGGGGTCTCCTCTTTTGAGAATGCCTCCAATCTTGCCTTGTAACCTATGGATCGAGTAATTCCAAGGCCTCTCGGCCGCGGTTATAACATTGGCATGGACGATATTATCTCCTGCCACCTCGATCGGCCTAACCAAAGGTTCCTTACCACAGAGCTTTATCGATTGTTCACTTATCCCAACCCTTTATATCGGCCGCATGGGGGCCGAAACCCTGCTCCTTCTTTTGTGGAGCTAGAAATACTCATTGACATAGACATCCGATCTCTGAGATCACCCACTGGGTCGAGCCTTCCAAAGGGTGGCCATCTGCTTAGCCGATCGAAGGCTGAGGCCCTTGGTTGATCATCCTGACAAGACCTCCTACTGTGTCCTCGACTAACTTGAATGGGGCGTACAGTGTTTCCTGATATTTCATATGGTTTCCAGTATTCGACCTGAGCATCTTCAGCCTTATATTCGTCATACCGATCCTTTGGGCAGTGTTGACCTTGCATCCCTAGGCATAGACACCTAAGGTCAGCAACATTTCTCCACCATTTACGAGGTGGAAACTCCTTGTTCAGTGCCTGGGGTGGTACCTTAGCATTAGGTTGCTGCTCCATGGTTTCCAGAGTAATCATCCCTGGCATTATCCCCATGGGTCTCACCCATACATTTTGGCCGAAGACGGATGAGTTCTCCTACATCACCTACTGGTTAGCCAACAATGATTTTAATGTCGCCGCCACCTCCACCATTTCTGATTAAGGAGGGGAGTGACTAGAGCTAGTTCCACGAGATAGAGGTGGAAATTATGATTTCATGTTTTAAATTTGATGAATGAGAAGTAAACTGAAGAGTAGAAGCATATAGGCTCAGCTAGATCTCTTTCAATGGTGAAACAGCTCCACAGAGGGGGGTGGACTGGTTCATCACTAGAGACTTCGGTGAGTATAATCTAGAGAAGGGAAGAGACAATAATCCTCGTTCTCACATACGATGCCAGACTGATGATGCTAGAATTTGTACCACCAGGTCAAAGTGACAATAACCTCACACAATTATAATAATGGCATAAAGTAAGAAATATACCAGTAAGAAAAGATTAAGCAAAGAGGGAAAATGCCAGAATTAAGTGGCTCAGCCTATTGAAGGCCTACTTCCACTGTGCAAGTGTGTGAAATCTACTAATCTAGTATCTAATGGACTAAAGATACATGTATTCAAGTTTTCTCTCTCTTACAATCAGTTTGACAGAATTTCAGCAGTGTTTCTAATGTGTCCCCCTTATAATGTAGGAAATTAAGTGTACTTATAGTACCTTGGGGGTGTAATGTACCACTAAGAATTTAATAACCATGTGTATGAAGAGGCTCCCAATAGCTAGCTGAAACATTTCCTTCACACATGTAACTAATTATGACACAATATTCCCTCATGTGAGGGGATAATCTGGTTGTAACAGACTTGTCCACGTGGACATGTGATCCTAGAACCTTATGATGCTCGTACTGTATGTGTCGTCTATAGAGATCATGGCCTGGACGAGTACGATGTTATTGATGTAGAGCATAACTTTATGATGACAAGTGAGAAGTGTGGTCTTGGGTGAAGACATCTGGTTGAAACATGCAATACAAGTTATTTCCTAGCGTCGAATGAAGTAGAGAACAAGAGGTGTACCTGCCGATGAAAGGATCTCTTGTGGTCTCGTCTTAATGGATGGCTGAGGCTGTGGATGACGATATTGACCCTAACCTGGATGAGTCTTGGTATGACCCCGTTAGGGTTCCTGAGAACTCGATTGTAGATGAAAATTACCCTCATCCTAGGACGAGGTTACACTTTGTTAAGTGTAAGAATGGTAAGGTGTTTGAGTGGAAAACAGTTGAACTACATTTGTTAAGATGGGGTATGTAAGATAGATATCTAAGTTGGGTTTTTCATTGGGAATCAAAAGTACCTTTTATCCCCGAGCAACCTTCACAACAACCTTCAGTAAGTAGGATAGATGTACAAGGGAAGGATGACAATGTAGATCATAACATGCAAGAGGATTTATTTGATGATGTGTATAGAGTTCATGAAGTGGAAGAGAATAAGGTCACTGATGATGTACAAGGTTCAGGTGCTCATGAAAATATCAGGTTAAACCTTGACAATAACTACCAAAATCTAAAATTTAAGGCGATCCAGCCATTATACTCTAGCTATGAGAAAGATCAAATAACTTTATATGACATAGTTTGTTTGAATAGTTTGAAGACTCAATATGGTTTGTCTGGCACTAGCGTGACATGAATTTTGAATTGGGTGAAGGGCTTGATACCCAAGAAAAATACACTTCCAAACAGCTATCCTATCATAAAAAATAGTTTGAAAGGTTTGGGAATGACGTATAAATATATTCATACTTGTGTTTATGACTTCATATTATACCGAAAGGAGTATAAAAATCTCAAATGGTGTCCGATATTCAATGAACCTAGATATGTACAATCTACTGGCAAGGAAGGCACAAGATCAAAATTTCCTCAAAAAGTGTTGAAATATTTTTCCGTTGGGCATAGATTAGAGCAGGTTTTCACAGTACCATGGATAGAAGAGGCAATGACTTGGCATGCTAGGGCGGAAGTAGGGGAAAATACCATACGCCATCCTATTGATTCTACAGGTTGGAAGAGGATGCATTTTGAATATCCTGATTTTGCTCAAGAACAACATAACATTCATTTGGAAATATCAACATATGGTTTCAATCGATTTATAAATATAAGCGCCAATCAGAGTGTATGGCCAGTGATCCTATCCCCAATTAACATCCCTCTTTCATAGTTTATGAGACCTAAATTTTCGGCGTTGTCTTTGTTGATCCCTTGGCCAAAGGCACCAAGTGAGGACATCGATGTCTACATGGCTCCTTTGATAGAATAACTAAATGATTTGTGGTAATAGGGTGCACAAGCATTTGACCCTTTTAGAAAAGAAGAGTTTACAATGAAAGCTAAGTTGATGTGGGCAATTCATGATTTTTCAGCTTAAGGGACATTATCTGGTTGTGTAGTACATGATTATTGGGGTGTCCTATTTGTGGATAGGAGGCTGAATCTCTTCATGTCCCCGCTAGCTCAAAAAATGTTTACCATTTCCATAGGAGGTTTTTACCCCCCCTCCTAGTTTTAGATTTGAGAAAAGTTATGTTTTTTTACCGGGAGGGATTGAACGTAGGTTACGGACGAGAATACTTTCAGGCTCAGAAATTAATAGTAAATATTCTGATTGTGGACCAAATATGCCAGGTAAGAATCCTAAATTTAAGAGTGTCAAGAATAAAAAGACCCTAACTGGGAATGAAACTGAGACAAGAAAGGCTTGGTCTAGGAGGTCAATTTTATTTGACTTGCCTTATTGGAAGAATAACCCGATGTTCCATGTGTTGGATGTGATGCACGCAGAGAAGAACATCACTGAACATATTATGGGCATATGCCTTGGGGGGAGTCATTCAAAGGATGGAGAAAATGAACGAAAGACCTTAAAACATTAAAACTTAAGCCATAACTATTGTTTAAAGAACATAGTAGGGGAAGAACAATAATTCCCCCTGGTGCATTTACTTTGCAAGTGAGGAAAGGAAGGCGATTTTAGACACAATATATAATTTGAAAGTTCCATATAATTTTTCATCCAACTTGCAAAGTATTGTGAATTATGTTACCCATGATTTACATAAGTGTAAGTCCCATGATTTGCATGTGATCATGCAATTGTTTCCTCTATTGTTTAAGCATTTTTTTCTCCAAGCACAAGGATTTACGGAGAGATTATGCAAATTAGTATCTTCTTCCCACTTTCATGTGATAAGGTAGTCAATCAAGATCATATAGTGGCCAAGAAATCGGCGATGAACGAAGTGATTTGTTTCTTGAAGAAGTACTTTCCCCCATGTTTCTTTGACATAAGTGTTAACTTGTTGGTACACCTATGTGAAGAGGCACTTGTTTGCGGCCCAGTTAGATATGGATGGTTGTATCTGTTTAAAATATTGATGAAAGTTTGCAAAGATTACGTCAAGAATACATAATACATTGAAGTATCAATTGTAGAGGAATACATCATCGTGGAGTCATCAATCTACACTCGATAATATGTGCCTGACTCGACTAGCGTGGATGACAATGATGAGTTCGTCGATGAGGGTGTTCATGTGATGGAAAAATGAGTGAAATTGACGAGTTTGCAACATGAACAAGTAGCTATTTATCTATTTGACACACATGAAGATGTCGAAGAATGGAAAATATAAGTTTAAATTATTTTTTAACTTTTAAATTATTTTAATTTCTATATGATTAAATTTTTAATATGTTCGTCACGATCTATGCAGAAAATATGAAGCCTATTAGAATAATAAAAGACGAAAAACAATGGCACAATCAGACAACGAATTTAGGTTGTGGTTGTCACACGAGGTAATTATAATGAAAATGGTTGTTATTAAATTTCACATTAAAAGAAATATTTATAACTAACCTAATTAATTTATCTATATTCTCAGCTCTTAAAGACAGGTGATGCGACATCAAGGCTTGCTCGTCTAGTCACTAGACCCTTGTTCATGGCAAAAGAGTACAAATAGTATCGATTGAACAGTTACGTATTCAGTGCAAGGGTGTACGAGGAAAATACAAATGTACAAGAGTCGGGCATTTCATACAAGGCACTTACTTTATTTCGAGTGAGCGCGAAAGATAAAATCTCGTTGAGGCTAAAATGACTTACTATGGTGTAATTCGAGATATATTTTAATTGGACTATGTAAACTTCAAAGAGGATGTATTTTACTGTGATTAGGTAAGAGTTGAGGATAAAAATGCTTGTAAAGTTGATCCTGGCACCAATTTGATCATGATTGACTTGTCCAAGTTGAAGAGCAACGAACAAGTGAGCGATGAGCCATTTGTTTGTGCTTTTCAAAAGGTCAAGAAAGTTTTTTACTCGGAGTATATCAACAACGAGATGTGGTCAATTGTCCTACATGTGCCACTTTTCTACACCTACCGAATATCAATTCATTTCTTACGATATCCTGAATTTGAAATAAGTTTTTGATTTGTAATAAGTATTCAAATTATTTGCAATGTCCAGTGGTTGTATTATTCTAGTGCTTTATTATTATCGGACGATAATTTAATATTTTTTATTCATTTGTACTTGATCATTTTAATGCTTGTAATAACCAAGTGAATATCTTAATTATAATTTTAATCAATTTAAGCATTAATTCAAAGTCCACGAGCCGGGTGTGTGTGTGCGGGGGGCGTGTGCGTGTGTGTAAATTGAAATTGGTATAAATTGGTATTGGTATTGGTATTTATTGCTATTATCGTATTTGAGCATTAATTCAAAGTTCATATACATGTTTGTACTAATAATAACAATTTTTGCTGAAAATGACTTCATCAGGGCATGGTAGCGGAGGTGATAAGGGCTCCTTGGCGAGTAGACCCCCTAAAGGGGAAAATTGGAATTATTCGTCGAGAATAAGACGACATTATTATCTAGAGCGCTAGAGTTATTGAAGCAAATTTTTTTCCCTGGGTACATTGATTGGAGGGTCATGCCTATTGACCTCAAGTTCAACATCTGGGGGGCACTACAGGTTGTGTATTTAATATTTATATTCATATTTATATTTATATTTATAAGTGTATCACTTATTTTCTTTTTGGTTTATATTTGTTTGACATTAAAAATTTGGCCTATTCGCATATCTCCGCGACTCCATGTTTGAGCAATTGAGGGATATAAGACCTGGAAGAAGAATTTACAGGCGCGATACTTTGGGCAGACCCGAGAGTCCATTCTGAGTTTACGTGACACCGTACCCCCCAAGGAGCCTATCTAATTGTCACAATAGTAACATTTTATCGTAATGATACCAATGAGCTTCAATTGGCATCTTGCCAGTCGGGGAGGGACAACTGGGAGAAAATGTTTGATGTGCACTACTCTGGGCTGACGTCTTACGCCGAGGTGGAGCACAGGATGGTAAGTTTTTATTTTTCTTTAATTTTAGTTATTCTAATTTAGCATAACTTTGTGTTACTTACTAATGTTGTATAATTTTATTTCAAGACATAAGGAGTGGGCCTGGGGGTAGGCCACATAGGCTCGATGCCTATGTGGAAATTCAGACGAGAAAGGGAAAGGACAAGGAGGTGGCTCCGAGATTCGCAGCCACCATTGTAAGTTATAAATGTTTAATTTTTTTAATTATGTTATAATTTTTTTATTTACTTAATTTACTGATCATGTACTTTTTTCCTTTTCAGGCAAATCTTAAGAAAGTGCATGAGTTGCAGTCTGTTGCCGACAAGGCATCTTTAGCTACGGACGCACTCAACCAAGTGCTCGAGGTGAATAGCAAGGGGATGACTAGGGGGTGAGCCCGCGGGTGGGGAAGTCTAGGATCATCGGCATGGTGACGAGCAACAGTAGGTTGGCACATAAGGTGGACACCTATGATGATAAACTTTCAAGGTTGGAGGCGATGGTTCTAGATATGTACACCTTTATGAAATATTGGTTGGGAAAGCACAAGGGCAAGGGGAAGGAGAATGGTAATAAGGTAGAGTTAGATGAGGACAAGGACGAGGATGAGGACGCCTCTACTTCATCGTTGATACGCACGGACTTGGTGCCATATGATGATCCATTTTCCATAGAGACCCCCGTCGACTGGACTATGTTAATACTCAGTTGGTCAAGCATGCATCTACTCGACATGTAATATGGGAAACCGATGGCGAGGGGGTTTAGGGATCCGAAATTACTCCAGGGTATGCTGGTTCATGGATGTCCACTCCAAGACATTGAGGCAAGAGTGCACGTCACGCATGTGGTGGAGGTAAAGGAGAACTCACCTTTGTAGTTGCACGAACAATGCGACGTTCAGCATATTTCGGGGTGTCTCAATTCATATATCGTGTGACCTTTCGTCCTCCTCCGATTTGCTCAAGACCCTTATTCATGACATTATTTTTATCTTTTTATTTGGATATTTGGATATTAGATTATATTTGTATTTTTTTTATTTTGGTACATGATGGTTTGGATATGAATATTTTCATTTATATTTTATTTAGATATGGATTATATATGTCATGATTTGGTATATTATATCTATTTTATTTCGATATATGTTGTTTGGACAGGTACAATTTTGGTATAATAGGTACAAATATACTGCTGGATAGTGGCCATACTTTCCAGCATTTTTTTTAAATTCTGCCCAGAATTGTCACGGTCAAAAATCGCAACAAGTCCATAACAAAGAAACTTCTCAAGGACTTGTCACGGTCTTTGCTCATGATAATTTTTTGAATTGTCACGATCTTTGACCAAAACTTGTCAAGGTCAAAGACCGTGACAGGATCGTGACAAGTCTAATGAACTTGTCATGGTCAATGAATGTGACAAGTCCGTGACAACTAAGTTATCACCCCTAAACTTGTCACAGTCAGTGATCGTGACAAGTTGAACTTGTCACGGTCAAATATCGTGACAAGTCAGCAGTTTTAGTGTAGTGTTCCTTTATATTTTCTCAAAACCTCCCAATTATCATGTACTTTAATGGGATCCACACTGCCGACGATCATGTGCTCTGGCCAATGATTTTGGGTCATTCACCCCACGTCTTCGGGCCCTCCTTAATTATCCTGGTGGCATTTGAGCTCCTTTTATGTGTAGTAATATTTTACAATGTCCACATTATTCTTTCTTTTCCCTTTTTATCTGGTCCAAGCCAAACTCGGGGCTTCACCCCAACTTGTGTTACACTTGGAACTTATCTTTTCATGTACTTTACACATTAATTTCAATTTTATTCCAAATCATATCCATTTAGGACTAATTTCTATAACACCATTCCAAACATTTTTATTTCATTAAAATCTTCCGCTTTGAATAAAATTACCATTTCCAACATTTTTATTTAGTTTCTCGAAACACTATTAAGTTATCCACACTAACTTATTAAGTATTTTTAATAACTTAACACCTTTTTAACATTTGGAGTATCATAATTCTCAAGTCGAAAACCTGTTTATTCCATTATTTTTCTTTCAAATTCATAAGTGTTAATCTTTCAAACATCATTAAGTTAAACGCACTAACTTTCCAAACCATTAACACTTATCCAACACCTTTACTAACCATACTTCCAAATTAGACCTTTTTTTAATTCCTTATTCAAGAAACCTAATTACACTTAAAGACCACTATTATTAGAACATACCATTTGACTTTTATCAATACATGTAGTTTTACAACCTTATATTCATCGCACATTTAATCCATTTTTCACACACTTTGAAGATTAGAATTTCTAATTTTTTTTAATTCTTGTTTAAACCCAAAAAAAACTCCTTTAAACTTGTTCACATATTTATTGTCAAAATACTACAAGTTTATATACATGAGAAGATGGGTTTTACATCCTAATATCCTACTAAATGAGTTAAAGATGTTTTCATTCTAAAAACTCATAATACTTCGCAAAAATATATTTTCAATACCCAAAGGACACTTTATTCTTTCAAACTCAAAAAATGTTCACTTTTCATCAAATCTTCATTTATGCAAATAACTTAGAATATTTTTTCACCAAATATTTTAACATCCTATCCCAACATTTTATTTCATAAAATGTTCACCATTAGATTTCTATAAAATACACTATTTTCATAAAAATATCAATTTATACCTCAAAACTTTGAAATATTTATCCATCCTTTATTTTCAACAAAATGACATTTTTATTCCATAAAAATGTTTAATACTAATCTATAAAAACCATAATTTATTCATGTCCATTCTACTTATGTAATCTAACAATAAGACTAATAATAATGCAAATAGAGTCTTAAAAACTAAGGATGGATTTTTCCACCTCTAAAGACTCTAAACGGTCGTAGAAAGTTTGGTGTAGGAGGAGCAACCCCAACCTCCAAAGGTGGCCTCAGGGGGTTATCAAATCCATCTTCCATTATAGCTCTATAAGTTCTCCACTTAAGCTTCTAAGCTAGAACCCCTTCAAACTTTATGAAAGCTTCCATAATCTTCCCCAAAAATCCCCCAACCCTTCTGTGATACCCCGCCGAATTAAATACCGAGTGATCAGTCCTTTATTAAATTAAATAAGAATATCCAGTTGGTCCATTCTTAGCATAACTGTCGCAAAATAATATCTTATTAATTTACCAAATAATTAATTAAGCTAAGTGTCATAACTTTTCCAAATTTTATTTTAATTAAATTCATACTACCATAATGAATAAAATAGGTAACACCCCAACAAAATTGACATAAAATTCAACTACTATAAATGTAATTGCAGTAAACTCTCCGTTGAAATATCTTAAGATCACCATCCAAAATAAAATAATAATAATAGTATCAATATAAAGCGAGTACAATATTTGAAACTAAAATGAGATAACTAATTCCCGGGCGACATGTCGTACATGAGCCAAATACTATAAAGATAGGAATCAAGAAAACGAATGTGTCTAATCCAAAGCTTCATCCCCAGAAACTCGTCAAAATATACCTCCTTTAAGTCGGGCATCCCTGATGTTGTGCACCTGCTAATATAGATATAGTGGAGAAGAGAATATGCAAGTAAATGGTTCAAAGCCCGATTGTAGAAGATTGTTAAAAATACCAAGTGCTCAATTTAAGCCACTATTATCTTTATGTTAGTTATTGGGCTCTCACTGGAGAACCTCACCCCTTATCTAGAGTGCGCACCTAACGGACCTCAAAATATTCCTATCAATGTTCTCATTTACTAGTTTAATATAGGTGTTACTATTATTTTACCTTATCTCATTTCCCCTCATTTCTCATGCAATACGTATGATAATTACACATGTTCATTTCTCTTTAATATGAACTAAGATTTTCAAGGCTTTAAGATTAAGTATTCACTTACTTAATTAAATTCAGATTTCATTAATCTCTAATATCTACTAAAAGTCACACAATAGATTAAATCATAGTATATATATATTTAATAACAACATTATATATATACTAACAAAGAACACCCCAGACACAGCTGCGGTGCATGCATACTCTGCTATCATGTCTTGGTGCATCACTCACTGCATAATGGACAATTGGTTCGGCATCTCTCACGAACCATAAATCTCATAACACAAATATCTGAGGAGAGCATACTCCCCAGCTAAATGGGTCACGCACATACTTACGCTCTCATTTAACCGTCAAAACTATCATTCACACTGATAGCAAGTGCCCATGGTTCTATGCTCAGTGTACTAATATAAATCCCCCCAAATAGGTCCAATCAAGATAAGATCGTGCACAACGCAAAATCTCCACCCCGATAGCAAGTAGCATAGATATGTCATACACAAAATAAATCATAATATAACTATTTATCCCACCTATATATATATCAATAGAGCATACGCACAACCCATAACAATTCCCTCACACAGTATATTTATATCTTGAATATCCTACGTATTTATAGATTATAACTTTACTTCTTAAACTATATTCCCGATCTTTTCTCAACACTCAAAGGTCATCAAATATTTCTCATATAATTTCAGTAGGTATAAGTCTACTCCCTACTGGTCCATATCATCACACTTTCCAAATTTAATCATTTCAATTGGGCTTATTCTTCGATACTCACTAATTCCATTTTTAACCCACTATTCTCGTTCCCTAGGATTAATTCCACCTATTAACATTTTTTCGGGTTCTACCTATCACCCTACTGACTTTCCTTAAGACCCAAAATGTTCAATTAGTCACCAAAAAAGATTTATACAATATGGGATTTAATCGAACCTTATAAAAAATAATTTTCAAAAATTCAGGAGGAGTCGATCGATCGATCCATCAGGTATAGCCACGATTCTGCATATATTTGCCTATGGGTTTAACCATTTTTCATCTTCAATTCATATGTTTTAAAGTCCCAAAATCCTTATAATATATTTCATATGATATGACAATATATATAAACGATTTAAAATATCAAACAATCCTAAATCCTCCAGAAGATTGGATTAAAACATCATTTTTCATAATTTTCAGAAAACTGATATATTATCATATTCTACAAGAACAAACTGTAAAACCCATATTCTCTTCATCAATTTATTCCCCATTTTTGGGGATAATATTATATGATCATCCCAGATTAACTCTATATGTTTCTCATTTCAAGGGACTAATTCAAAAAACTCATAGCTTATCTTTAAAGCATGTAAATATTAAGAATTCTACAACTATCCTAATATGAATATGATACATGCTAGAATTGTAAAGATTAATCCACTTGCCTCTAATATGTAGGTCTTAACCTTTGAGGATTATAGGCTACTGGTGTTCCTCCTCTTTTCTAGCCAACTTCCGGCAGTGGTGGTGGTGGTGCTGGATGACCTTGTCCCTTAGTTTTCTAGAGGTGGCCCACAAAACTCTTACTCTTCTCTAATTATATCACTCTAAAGTTTTGGTGAAATGAACATGCATCCTTACCAACCTTAGACTTATAAATAATCATTCATTTTCATTGTTACTATTCACCTCCCATGTAAAATGACCAAACTACCCCTCTGAGGTGTCTACTCATCTCCAAAGTGCCCCGAGACCCAAATCAAACACCCAAGTTGACATTTTTTACTATTTAAATGCTTCCGGACACCTTGGTGAATTCAAAATGAACATTTGTATGACATAAAAATATTTTACTTTGAATTCATTTAATTTTAGTCCCGACACGTCTCACACGCGCGTCCTGACTTAATTCTCGAAATTGTCGTATTCATCACTCGCGATAATTTTTATTAAATCATGTAAACTCATAATCATATATTACTTTTAATCACTAAGTAATATTCAACTTATATCACATATTACTTTAATCTCGAGTAATATTTAAATCTGAATTAATTTTAAATATTTCACAATTAATCCTAATTAATCCCATTTTAAAATCATTAAAAATTACGGGGTATTACAGACTTCCCCCCTAATAACGGAATTTTGTCCCGAAATTTGAGAAAAGGCATACCTAGTAAAAATAACTCCGGGTATCTATCGCGCATATCATCCTCGCGCTCCCAAGTTGACTTCTCCGCATTATGGTGTGCCAATTGGACATGCACAAGCGAAACTACTTTCGATCGTAAACGTTTCTCACCGTGGTCTAAGATAACCACTAGTCGCTCCTCGTAAAAAAAATTTGGCTGCAAATCAATTTCCTCCAACGCAATATGAGTGTGAGCCAACTCATCTCGGAGATATCTCTGTAGCTAATAAATATTGAACACATCATGTGTGCGATGCAAGTGCTCCGGTAGTCGAAGTCGGTACGCGACAGGTCCGACCCTCTCAATAATAGAAAATGTTCCTACATATCTAGGAGCCGATTTCCCTTTCTTCCCGAATCTCATGATTTACACGCGCAGTAACACCTTTTCCCCCACATTAAAATCCCTAAAAAACTTCTTGGCATCAGCCTAGCTCTTCTATCTATCCTAGGCTACCCGAATGCAACTCCTTATCACTTTAATCCTGGAAGACGTGTCCTGGATCACTTTCAACCCAAGTAACTTATTGTCCCCCACCTCCAACCAACACGCAAGAGAGAGACAAGGTCTACCATACAATGTCTCAAATGGGTTCATACCAATGGTGAACTAATAGGAATTATTATAGGAAAATTCCACTAGTGGAAGATACTTCTCCCAACTCCCTCCAAAATCCAGAATACACATGTGTAACATATCCTCTAGCATCTAGTTGGTACGCTCAGTATGCCCATCCATCTATGGGTGATAGACCGTACTCAATTGCACCTCAGTACCCATGGACTCGTGAAAACTTTCTCAAAATTTGGAGACAAAGATCTTGTCCCGATCGGACACAACATAATCTCAGCAGAAAATTAAAGTACATGTACAATAAGTCACTAAATCAAGAAAAATATTAAAAGAAATTCATTTTTCATATATAATACTTCTCTAGAATTATAATATTTTTTGCAGGTACAAGAAAACAAAAGAAAAAATAAAGGTAAAAATATAACGGGACACTGCCCAAACCCTCCCTCAAAATCTCTCGAAGCGACCCTCAGCCTCTGCGGCACACGCTCTTCCCCTTGCGATGGTCGGTGGACCCTCCACTACCAGAGCTAGAACCCTCATCAGAAGTAGGCGCACATAAATGCCATCCAATTTTTTTATACCCACAACCAATTTGTCGATACCCGTACAGTCTCCAAAGAGGAAGAAAATAGAAAAATACACAAAAGTTGAGCAAGTTAGTAAAGAGAAAAAAAAAATTAAGCAATAAACATGAAATAAAGCCCCAATGGGGCATACCATGTCATGAAAGTACACGAGTACGATCAAAATCGCTGGAAGTTGTTACACTATATAGAGATCTATCGTGTAATAACATATCTCCCCATCCCTTTATGAACCATTTACTTCATAATCTCTCTTATTTATCTACTGTTTCCTACCTTCATTAATGCATAATTATAAGGATTTCTCCACAACCTTCTCTTTAGTATTTTACATTTTTTCTTTTAAATATGTTTTTCATTTTACGTTATTGACTGAGTTAACTGAAAAAATTGTCTCATTTTTATAACACCTCACCAGGGACCAGCATATCTAAACATCTATCTTCCCTTTTTGTTACTCTTCTAGGTAATATCATCTTCAGTGGTTTAGTTTCACATTATAAATAATGTTTAAATATTATTGTTCATCTTTTTGTTCCCCATTCAACCTTTTGTTCCAGTCTAATTCATATAAGTTGTTGGTATATATATTTTTCTAACCATTTGACCTATATGACACTTGGATATTTGTATCATTGTGTGATTGGTAGGTGGTGACCACGGTTCGCTGCATTTGAAAGGAAAATACAATCAGTAGTATTATTAGTAGGATAAGGGTTGGGAAATATATTTTCCAGAGATAAAAGTGGTATTGTAAAGCTTAACACTAAAGGAGTGAAGGAGTTATTTAGTGAGGGCATATGAGAAAGAGAAACATGAGAGTGAGGAGGTTGGCTGGAGGAGGTAGCAAGATGGAAATTATGTCTTTGTTCCTTGATTTTGATAATTTTGCATAGGCAAATTTCTAAATTTCTTTGATATTTTACAATTATTTTGAAATTGGCATGTGAAAACTTATTCAAAAAGTAGCATAGCTGCAATTGTGATGACAATGATGAATTCTTGGAATGTTATTTATGTTAGTAGTTGTTTATGTGGTTTAATAAGTATACCGACTTGGAAAAAAATATAGGCTTTTGTAGAAATGGTTTGAATTTTTCATCCAATTAATGACTATCTATCAAACTAGATATTTTGGGATAGGGTAAAATGTAAAGTCCCACGACAATTGGGTTACCTCACCGATAACCCTCCGTAGTGTTTGCATTGACGCAAATTAATTTTCATGTTGCACTAAAATAAGAAATGAAATGTTAACACTAATGGTTGTAAACTCTTATCAGATTTGAATGAGAATGAGATTTTTTGGCCTATATTTTATGCTATACAACATTAAGAATTGGGGTTTGTGGCTTATGAGATTGACACGTATTTGAAATTAAACAACCATAGTATTTGCACCGAAATTTAGGGCGGATGGATGACATGCTATTTTTACCAATGCTTTATAGTGCATGTTTTTCTAAAATCATTATGCATAATTTTTCGTGTGATGGTCATACGTTTTCTCTTACTTTTATTCCATTAACTTTTCCTCACACTCCATTTTCTTCATCTCCACAATAAATTGGATATGGTTTTAATTTTTAAATCTGTACAACACGAATTACAAGACTCCCGCACATCGCCTGGGACTAAAAACTAGTCATATTCAATGACTATAAAATTCTCTTTTAATGTGAGCATGACACGTGTTATAAATTAAATATGTCATTTAGATGGGATGGAATAGAATATAATGAGTTATCTCACCAATATTTTAACTGGGAAAAAACATAAGTGTTTTTTATTTTTAATGAAAATAAAAGCATTTTATGGGAAATGAAGAGATTTACTTTCATTTTTTTTACAATCAATGTTTACACTCAAATATTTACAAAGGTAATTGATATACCCGCATATACCCTCGGCCAGGACGAGGGCGTACTCCACCTGGGCAAGGCCAGGATGACCCCTCATCAGGCACCAGATGACCCTCTAAGGGGCCGACCCCTCATCATGACCCAAACGACCCTTCAAGGGGCCGACCCCTCATCAGGCCCGGAGGACCCTTCAAGGGGACAACCCCTCATCATGGTCCAGACGACCCGTCAAGGGGACGACCCCTCATCATGGTCCAGATGACCCTTCAAGGGGCCAACCCCTCATCATTCCTAGACGACCCTTCAAGGGGCCGATCTCTCATCATGGTCTAGACGACCCCTCAAGGGGCCAACCCCTCATCAGGTCCAGACGACCCTTCGAGCGTACGACAGTACGAGGCCTAAATTAGGCCAGACTCACTACCTGAAGGAACTTTGCCCTCGGCCTCATATCATAGGCCGAGGATGACATCATAACAGCGCGTGGTTTGGGAGACGCGTGGAACAATGCGCATGAGGCTCACATGGCACGTGGAAGACCGTTATAACAATATCACCCCCTCACGTGAGGGAATATTATGTCATCATTTGGCATCTACAGGTGTCAACAGGAGATTGTCAAGAACATCATTCACATAAACCATGCATACTTGGGGGGTACACTACACCCCCCAAGGCCTATATATACTTGTCACCTACAACCCTACAGGGAGATCGATCGATAATTGTAACCCTAGATGAAACTCTCCTTCTACACAAAGTAGAGAGAGAAAATGAGCTTATGTGCATTGTATCCAAGGACATTAGTTCCCATACTTAGTGGATCACACACTCACAGTGGATGTAGGCCTAATTGGCTGAACCACTATACATCATTGTCTTATTCCTCTTATACTCATCTCCTTCTACACACTTACACATATACACCTCCATGGCTGCCATGGTTACTACTGTTTGAGCTCATCCTCACTTATCTCGTGGTGATAGATTTCAGCACCATTAGTTTGGCACCGTCTGTGGGAACGAGAAGACATTTCTGCCTTTGTACAGCTTGACCTCACTGGGCACTCTGGTGGTGAGCAAGTTCTCCGCCTATGTGGAGTTGTTTGACCAATTAAAGAGACCCATTAAGGTTCTCAAGCTCACCAATACTTTCTTTAGTTCAGCTCTTCATAGCTCAAACACATGGCATCGAAAATGCCACCACCACCACTTCCTCCACCGAATAGTGGAGTAGGACCCAGTTCCATTCAGCCACTACCTCAGTCTGAGATGGCTGATGTGGCAGCAGCCTTGAAGTCTCTGGCATCAAGCCAGCGAATCATGCAGGATCAGTTCACAGCTCTAAGCCAGAACATACTAAGACCACCAGGGGTCTCACCTGAGATGATCACTCGGGAAGTGACTCCAAAGAAGCATGAGGATAGGGGACCATCCCAGGCACCACGCAAAGACTTGTCACCCCACAGCAGTGGAGGGATGTTGCTGACCCCCGACGTCTACGCCTAGGGAGGCAAGGAAATCCTTGCCCTGAGGACAGGTATGATGATCTGGAGGGAAAGAAGGCCCCCATAGAATGTTGGGAGCCGTATGAGGTCTCTAACAACACTATGCGACCTCTCCAAGAGAGTAGAGGGAAGTGTGGAAGGCAAAATCCTGACGATCGCCCAAGAGGCTCTGCTTTTGATCGCTTGAGCAGGAGGTCGGCCTTTGAGAGGTTGAGCCCGATAAATGACCTGTGGGAAAAATTATCCAGATTAAGGAGTGCTGCAAGGTCCAGAAGGGAGGCAACAGATGGCCGACCCCAGGGAAGGGACGATGGTCAAGGGGAAGTAAACAGCCTATACAGGGCTACTGCAGCAGAACCCTTCGTCCACCTCAAAGAGGCGGCAGGGGATATGAGGCCTTGGAATGACTCGATCCAATGACTGGAGGATAATATCGGTGATATACTGAAGAGCCGAGACCTTATTTAGATAGGATACTCCATAGGCTCACCCTTTATGGCGAAGATAGTCAACTTCCCAACGCCATCAAAGTTTAAGCCACCTGTGGTCACCCCAAGATATGACGGGAGTACCAACCCTGTCAACCATATAGAGATGTACGAGTCAGCATCAGACATATACTCTATCTCAGACGAGATTAGGTGTCGTGCCTTTTTTAGCACTCTGACTGGGGCTGCACACGTCTGGTATATGTCCCTTCCAAAAAACTCGATTGAAAGCTTTAAGTAGTTGACACACCGATTCATCCACAACTTTTTCTTTGGGGTGAGGCTACAGAAGAAGACCACACACCTACTCTATGTTAAACAGGGGAAGAATGAGAGTCTAAGAGACTACATAGCCATATTCAACAAAGAAAAGTTAGAGGTGGAAGACTATGAGGAGAGCATAGCCATGACCACCCTCATTGGAGGGATCTAGAAGGGAAAGATGCTATGAAAGCTTGCTGAAGAACCTCCAAGGATCATGGCTGAATTGTTGTCAATGGCAGGAAGGGTGATGAACGTAGAAGAGGTGATGGATGCAAAACACGAAGATGAAAAAGGAGGCACTAGTGGGGGTAAGTACCCTAAGAATAACAAAAAGGGGAAGAAGAGGTCTACGAACGACAATTTCGCTGATTATACCCCTCTAATGGTCAGCTGTGAACATATTCTCAATGAGATAAATAGTGACCGGACCCTGAAGTGGCGTGAGAAGTTGAGTGCAGCCCCCAATAAGAGTAACAAAAACCTATGGTGTGAATTTCACCAAGACCATAGCCATATCATCGACAAGTGTTTTGCCCTGAAAGATGAAATCAAGAAGATGCTAAAAGAAGGGAAGCTTAGGAAGTACGTGGACAAAGGTGCCTTCAAGAGGGGCTGAGGGGGCGACCCCAGAAAGAAGCGAGGCGATGCATGTAGAGAAGGTCCTCAAAAAAGAGGGGACGACCCTTTTGACGATGAGGATGACCCTGACACTACACCAAAAATAGTAATTTGGCACACCCTGATATTAAAAATCTGGCACAGTTTAAAACTGTGCCAAATTTTGGCACTGTTTAATGACAATCTGGCACACTTTAAAACAGTGCCAAAATTTGGCACTGTTTTAAAGTGTGCTAAAATTGAGTACACTTGATAAAATATAAAATGCCCTAAAAAAATCATCATACTAACTTGTTGTATCTCCCTATCTCATTCCCGCTCTCATTTTCCCGCTCACCCTCTCACCCTTTCATCCTCATCCCGCCTTTTCTTCCACTCTCGATGACAACAACCTTGGAGCAAGCAAACCACACTGGGTGAGATTCATGTAGTCAAAGTACACGGGACAATTGTACGTCTGTTAGGATTTCGTAGGAGGTCCATTGGTTAGGATGGTGAGATTCATGCCCTTTCTGTAATTTTATTTTAGGCTATTAGGTCTCTCTGTCTCTCTCTATATATCTCAATTTTTTTCCAACTCATAATCATTGTTGAAATAAGGGTTTTTGAAACCCAAATATGGTATCTATGGTTTGTTTTGTAGATCCCACTCTTGGATTCACCCTAAGTATACTCTCTGTTTTTTTTTGAATTTTATGATGTGAGTTGGAGATTTCAATTCCGTTTTTATGGAGTTTTCTCTAATTGGGGATGACAGTTGAAGTTGGAGTAATTTGAAGAATTATAGAACGATACCGTTTCAAGCAAGCTGTCCCAAATCTTTACGTATTTTGCGTTTATTTTTGTTTAGCTAAACATATAGTTTTGAGTTAATTTTTTTATTTTTTTATAGTGTTTAAATTTATTTTTGGACTTTCTATGATTCTATTTGTTTTGCAAGAATCGTTAGTTGTTTAAATATTTAAGTCTTCAAATCCCCCAAGGTATACTCTATATATTCCGTAAGGTTGAGTTTGAATTTTGTTTGCACTATACATATTTTGTGTTATGTAAGTTGGAGTTCAGATTTGTAAGTTGTGACATTTTGTACATTGAGAACTTCACATGGTTAGGTAAATCCAATGAGGCCTTTTGTGTGTATTGTGAACTTATGATTTGATTTCTTTGAGAATAGTCATATTAAGTTAAACATACATGCTAATGACGAGGTTTAGATAATTTAATTTTTATACTTTCATTTAGTTCATCACCTGATGAAAATTTAATTTATCTCCTTGATTAAGATTGGTTCTAAGTATGAGGTACAACCCTCATAACATGACAAAGCAAAATGGTTTCATGTTATAGAAAAATAATATATATTCGTAGATATTGACACATTCGACTCTCCAAATAATACACATCTCAATTTCTTGGTATGTTGATTTGGGTAAAATCAGCGATTTAACTTTTTCCATATGTTCTTCAAGTACATTTGAATTCAATGTAGATACTTCATTTGACTTTAAGATCATTTTTGTGATTTAAATTATGTGTATTCACTAAGCAATTGACATATTAAATATACTAAGTATAACGCAATTGATGTGTATTCACTATATTGTGTCATTTGATCGTTTTGGATTCATGTACACACCAAATATTCACTCTCCTCATCACTGTGTATATACAGATTTGTTTTACATAATATAACACAATTTCCTGTTTGTTAGGTTGAAAGCAGTGGAGGTGGAGTGCGGTCAATTGCGATTTTTCACACGGTGAAGGGCATGATAGTATTGAGAACATTGACGACCATGGGCTCGATGAAATTTGTCTACGAAGGTGAAGTTAATTTAATTTTCATTTTAGTTAAAATCAAATTGTTAACTTCATGTAATAGTAAGCCTCATTTATTCAAATTAGGTGCCTCTCTTTATAATCAAGGTCCTTTTGACGAGGTTGAGAGTGGTGCTTAGTGAAACCATCTCTCCCACTCAGAGCACTTATAAAAGTGGTAGAGATATTTTGGATGCATCTTTGGTGGCCAATTAGGTTATTGAGGATCCCTGTTGGTATGGTCGCATAAAGTACTCACTCATCATTATGTTTATCATTTGGAATCTCAATGGCTCTTTGGATTGTTCACCCATGCCCTTTTATACCTATTATGTAACTTTTCACTTGACATAATTTATTTTGCCCGAGTATTTGCTGGAAATTGTATTGAAATTAATTCATCTCATTTTGAAGTGGATATCATGGTGCAAATGGTTATCGGCTTAAAGATGGAGATGAAGGTGCTATTGTAGCTATTGTGTTGATGAAATCCCTTAGCGACAAGTTGGTTTTGTAGTGTTCAATACTCCAATCAAGTTAAGTTCTATTTTTATTTGAATTTTTTTTAATCATTTTTAAGTGCTAAAAGGTTTACTTGATTTAAAATACTCCAATCCAGTTAAGAATGATTTTACAATCTTCTGGTCAGATTATGTAGGGTTCGTTGTTGAGATAGAATCGGGGTCAGTTAAATCCTATTTAAAAATTATTAAGTGAAGAATGGAGTAAGGTGCTTGATCAAGATTGAATTTATGAGCATAAACTGCACATATCATAACCCCTCTCAATTTAAACTCAATAAGTTGTATTCTCACTGCAATATAATTCTTACTCTGTGTTCAAATTGGTTTTTGCCACTTATTATTGTGTACTCTATTAAAGATAGTTACCTGGAAAATATAATTTATATATTCCATATTAGTTTGTTTTTGGTTTACAAGGTTGTTCTTTTGTGTTTTGGGTATTAATTATCACAGACATAAGGTGGTTATCCCCTTCGGATCTTCCAAATAGGTCAAGCTCATCATCCTCAGCATTATAAAGGGCTACATGTGGAGGATGAGGGGCTGGATGTTGGTGTAGAGGTCTCACAGGTGGTGGAAAGTTTAGGTCCTCCTCGCTAGGCTTGGTTGGGCACTCATCCATTAGGACGATATTTGCTAACTGCTACTAATTACTGACAAACTGTGTTATCCATATACACGAAAGCCATTTGTGTACATGAGGCATGACATAGCAAAGCCATCTGTTACATCATGGAAGGTGCACTACTAGATTCTGTAGTAGCTCTGAGGACTCCTGTTATCCTCCTTTAATTGGTTGGCCTATTCAAAAGACTGAGGTTCCGCATTGCTTAAGCTCTGATGTTTCCGAAGATTTAGAGAAACACCATTTGGATGATAGGAAGTTACAGAAACGAGGGTCATCTCTATCAGGTATTAATTGGATAATCTTTAGTTTTATGAGAGTATACATTTACTTACATGTATGTTTCATCATTTTTAAATAGATATTGAGATGATGAATGAAAGATTTGCAAAATTGTTGCTTGGAGAAGATATGTTTGGTTATGGAAATGGGGTTTGTACTACACTGGCTATTTCAAATGCAATTACTAATCTCTATGGTATGCCAATCTATCAATAATGGAGTTTGTGTTTAATTTGTTTGTTTTATTTATTAAGAATTTGGTTATGGGTAATTCTTTTGAATTCTGATATTATTTCTTATGGAATTTTTAGCTACACTATCTTTGTAAATATGGAGATTAGAACCTCTAGCTCGCAAAAAGAAATCAATGTGGAGAAGAGAAATGGAATGGCTTCTTTGTGTTAGTTATCATATTATGGAGTTGATACCGTCTTGGCAGACATTTAGAGGCAACTGTAATTATCGCGATGCCCCACCAAGAGAACTGGTCGTCTCTGTTAACAAGATGCTTCTACAGGATGTTTTGAGTAAGATTTTTCATGTTCATTGGCAACATTGTGTTGGTAAGAAATGGTATGAAATCAACATGGGGTTGGGTATGAAATCAACATGCTTATTGTTTTACGCTTCCGCACCCAAATTCACATTAAGATCACTCATATTAGCACCCCTATTTATACCCACACTTGATGCTTCATTACGCAAAAAATGGTTTACTTTTCTTCAAATATAGAGATAACTCGGATATTCAGTTTTATGTATTTCAATGCATTTGATATTATGGTGATGAAAACATCTACATGGATTATTAGTGTATGGTTTTTTTGAGTTGGAAATTACCAACTTTACCTTATGATGGAAATCAGTAACCATTGTACCTTCTGTTGTTCTTTACAGAAATCAATGAATGTCGAAAAATTTGTGGTCCGCCAAACAATATGATTAAAGTGATGTAAGTTATTGGTACTTGATTGGTAGTCTATATTCTGTTTTACTATTGCGAGAATGATGGATGACGATAACTTCATAGATGACACTGGTGTGGATCCTGTTGATCGATATGGAAGTGACAACGAACCACAGTCTCCTGGTGATGCTCCTCAGGTTAGGATTTCATCGATTTTTAAGCCATGTTTTTCTTAATGCACAATCAGATAACATTAAATATGTTACTATTGTTGCTTTAAAATGTCTTGTAGGTTGAGCTTTGTATCCAAAAGTTTCTATTCTCCAATGGGCTGCATCCAAAAGTTCCATTTCACTGATGCACTTTTTTATAAAGCAAAATTCTAAGTGGACTTTGATCATGAATATTAACAAAATATCTAATCTTATATATCAATATACATTACTATTTTGGTAGGTATAGTATGGTGAAGAAGATGATGAAATTAAAGACCTCTTCAAGATGGGAAAGAAAAAACACTGAGAAAAGTGCTGCGAAAATAGCATTGCTAGTTGAAAATGTGATGGCCGAGCTTGAAGTTGTAGCAGAAGAAGATGCAGAACATAATAGGCAATCCAAACTTGCTATAAATAAACTCAGAAATCTGCCTCTTCTTACAGATGTCCTCTCAAAGTGATTTGGCTATACATCATTTCTATCTTCAAGCATTAACTCTTATTATTCTTCTTGATTTTAACTGCTCTTGGTGCATGAAACAATAACAAGAATTCTTTGATCATGGAGTATTAACTCTCCTCAAGACTTGTCTTGAACCCCTTCCATACGGAAGCTTACCAAACATTAACATATGTGCAACAATTTTGAAGATATTGACTGATGTATATACATGTCTTCATGTCACCTTATTCATTCACATGTAGTAAATCTTCTTTATTCTAATTAACAATCACATGAAACCAAAATTTAACTTTTATGTTGCAGTTTCCAATTGATTTAGAGCATTATGATAGAAGGGAGCAGCTGAAGAAGAGTGGTCTAGGTAAGGTCAGGCCTCTCCCTATGAAGTCACAAAATGATATTAACTTTATTTATTTATGTTTCTCTTAGTTACTTCTATTGTTTTGATCAGGTCATTATGTTTTTGTCAAAGTATGATGAGGAGACCACATCCAATAAAAAACTTGCTAAGGATTTGGTTGACAAATGGGTAATATGAACCTTTTTTTATTTTTGGCTTCCATAGATATATGAAATGACTCCCAACAGCCCCCAAATTGTGGATGTTCTTATATTTTTCTAATTGAATTTCAATGATGCAGAGTCAACCAATATTAAATAAGAGCACAAGGTCTGAAGACATGAAGAACTATGATGATGGGAGGGTACCATTTCGGAGGCCACCTGTGAAAAAGTATATGTTATTTTTACCATAAAACTTTTTGGCATGTTTTATTACATATCCTATAATTTCATTTTGTAATATATTTAATCCCACCTCATCCCTTTTTTTCTCATGCTACAGGCCAATAAACAAGGCTGTGGGAATGCAGTCCAGAGATGATGATCTTGATTTGTCTATGTTTTAATAGTAAGATACTAATGCAGATTAGGTGGGGAGTTAATATTATAGTCCATATGCATTTATTTCAGGTTTAATTTGACCAAGGACAAATGCAGGGAACCAAAATCGGGACAGTCATCTTCTAGGCAACATGCCTCAAGGCCAAAAGCAACGCCCTTGGACTTTTTGGTGCGTCCCCAATCAAAGATCAATCCGGACGAAATTAAAGCCCGAGCCAAACAAGCTGTGCAAGATCAGCGCCACTTGAAAGTGGGTTCCTCCTCTCTCTCTCATTGAAAACATTATTTGAGGAAAAATGAATGAATAAAATCTGATTTTACTCCCTGAATTATATTTAATGCAAAATAGCTATGCATTTTGTTGCAAATACTTATTAGGGGATTTTTTACCGACAAAAAATTCTTATTATGCAAACATATATATATATACCCATTGAAAATAGTTAAGGGGGTTTCATACAAGACTTGCATATTTCATTTTTTGGGTTAACTTTTATCAATTGAAAAATATGGATATGGTACTTCCCAGCTTTTCTCTTATTTGGGCCGACTGTTATGGTACTTCCCAAAACCCCCAAACGGTCCCGTAGGAGGGACTAACACCTCGCACGGGATCAATGTAACTTATAGGAACTGACCGCGTAGTCCTGGGTCTCCCGATTTGTGAATATGATGATAATTTTCAAAAATCAACATTTAGACTTGAAAACAAGCCGTTAAAGGGTGAAAATCCAAACTAGCCCCCAAACGACCCCGTAGGAGGCACGAACACCTCGCACGGGACCAATGTAACTTGTAGGAACTGACCGCGTAGTCCTGGGTCTCCCGGTTTGTGAATTTGGCGATAATTTGCAAAAATCAACACTTAAACTTAAAAAGAAGCCGTTAAAGGGTGAAAACCCAAACCAGCCCCCAAACGACCCCGTAAGAGGCACGAACACCTCGCACGGGACCAATATAACTTGTAGGAACTGACCGCGTAGTCCCGGGTCTCCTAGTTTGTGAATATGACGATAATTTCCACTCATATATGTAATTTTTTAGTTTGAGTAAAAAAATTTTTGTAAATTATTGGGTTACTAATATTGTATCTTTTTTTATCCTATTTTTTTTGTAGGATAACAGTTTATCATTGGCATTTATACATGTGGAACACACAGAGAACTCAATGGTTTACAACAAGGGGTTTATTCATGATTCCATTTTTTTGTTTTATGGCCGTGCGAGCTTTTGTAGTTTTATTGTTAACTTTTATGGCCGTGAGGGCTTTTGTAAGTTAATTGTTATATTGCGGGCTTTATGTTAGGAATGTTTTGTATTAGCAGGTTTTGGAATGTCTAGAAAATAAAGGAAACTCTGTCCAATTTTTTTGGTCTGTGAACTATTAAAGACTTGTAATATTTTGAAGTTTGTATGTACATTAGTTTATCAACAACGTGCAATATTTTTAATTTGTGAATTTTTGTGCTTTCAAATAATAATTTTTTTTTCTTTTTATAAAAAAATTTGGCAGAGTTCAAAACCGTGGAAAAAGTGTATCATATTTTGGCACGGTTTTGAACTGTGCCAAATTTGTTTAAACTGTGCTGAATCTGGCACAGTTAAAAACTGTGCCAAAAGTGTGCCATAAATATTAAATTCTGGCACGGTTTAAAAGTGTGCCAGAAGTGTTCCTGTTTGGCCAAATCTGGCACACTTTTGAGTCGTGTCAGAAAAAAATAGCCATTTTGGAACACCTGATTCTGGTACAGTTCAAAACCGTGCCAGATTTGATCTGGCACAGTTTTAAACCGTGTCAGATTCCTGTTTTTGGTGTAGTGTGACCTCCCGCCGAGAGACGACCACGGCCCTGTCAAGAGACTTAATATGATCTCGCTTAGTGTGGGAATGATCTTCGGGGGCCTAGCAGGAGGAGGGTCATAGGTCGCCGACAGGAAGGCCGATGTAGTTGAAGCCAAGGCAGTGACGAAAACTGTGCACTCAACCTCCCTGGAGGCAAAGTCAGAAAAGAGGAAGAAGGTCGATAAGGATACTCCGATAGTGGGGTTCTCAAGAATGGACTTCAAGGGCCTCTTAGCCCCACATGATGACCCTCTCGTCATCATTACCGGGGTACACGGGTGCGAGGTGCCGAGGATCTTGGTAGATGGGGGTAGCTCTGCAGATGTGATGTTTTGGCCGTGCTTCAAAGCCTTAGGTCTCAGCCGTTCTAGACTCGTACCATACCATCATCCATTGATTGGTTCAATGGGGAAAAGGTTCATCCCCTTGGAGTGTATGAGGCCGAGTTCATGATGGGGGACGAGTGGCCAAGATGGATTACCAAGAAGGTCAGCTTCTTTGTGATGGATGAACATGTATTTTCGTCATACAACATTATACTGGGGCGGGTAGCCCTCAAGGGGTTTGAAGTTGTGTCGTCTACGGTCCATCAGATGCTTAAATTTTCAACCCCTTACGGGGTAAGGGAAGTTGAGGGAGACCAGACGACAGCACGGGAATGTTATTTTAACTCCGTCGAAGAAAGAGAGGAGCACAAGAAGGCAACAACCACTTACAATATTGATACCCTCGACCCCAGGGACGAGACAAAGCTGAAGAAAGGGGAAGCCGCGAAAAAGGTAGAATCCATCACACTCAATGAGGATGAGCCGGAAAAAACTGTCCAAGTCGGCAAAGGACATAAAAGGAGACCTCATCAAGTTGTTAAGGAGAAGACAGAGCGTCTTTGCATGGAGTCATGCAGATATGCCGGGGATCAACCCCAAAATCATGTGCCACAAGCTCAACGTGGTAGAGGGTGCAAAGCCAGTGAAGCAAAAGAGGAGAATTTACTCCTGAGAAAAATATGAGGTCATAAGGGACGAGGTTAAAAAGATGGAAGATGCTAAGTTTATCAGATAGGTCATCTACCCTGAGTGGCTGTCCAATGAAGTCATTGTCCCAAAAGCCAACAGGAAGTGGAGGATGTGTGTAGACTTCACAGACCTCAATAAGCATTATCCCAAAGATATCTTCCCTCTCCCTCGCATTAATCAGATGGTAGACGCCACCGCAAACCATGAACTAATGAGTTTCATCGATGCCTACTCAGGCTATAACCAGATCTTTATGAGCTCTGAAGACTCGGAGAAAACTGCGTTTATCACCGACAAAGGGACATAGTGTTATAGGGTCATGCCCTTTGGCCTAAAGAATGTAGGGGCAACGTATCAGCGCCTTGTAAATAAAATGTTTGAAAACCAAATTGGGAAGTCTATGGAGGTATATGTAGATGACATGCTGACCAAGAGTTTGAAGGAAGAAGATCATATGGCCGACCTTGAGAGGACCTTTAATATGATGGATAAGTATCGGATGAAGCTCAACCCGGCCAAGTGTGTCTTCGGGGTTGGAGTAGGGAAATTCTTGGAGTTTATCTTGAATCAAAGGTCCATTGAGGCCAATCTTGATAAAATAAAGGCCCTCCTAGAGATGAAGACCCCCAAGACCATTAAAGACGTTCAGAGGCTCACGGGGCGAGTGGCTGCTTTAAATAGGTTCGTGTCCAGAGCCACAGACAAGTGTTTACCATTCTTCAAAATTCTCAGAAAGGCCTTTGAATGGAGTGAAGAGTTTGATAAGGCTTTCAAGGATTTAAAGTCATACCTAGGGTCCCCCTTGCTATTTTCACGACCAGTGCGTGGCGAACAGCTACATGTGTACTTAGCCATCTCATAATCAGCCATTAGCGCAGCCATTGTGAGAGATGAAGACGCGGTGCAGAAGCGTATGTATTTCAACAGTAAGGCACTCCAGGGGCAGAGAAAATATACCCAAGGATGAAGAAGTTAGACTATGCCTTGATCCATGCATCAAGAAAGATGACGCCATACTTTCAGTCCCATACAATGGTCATCCTCACCGACTCTCCTCTTAAGCAGGTCCTACACAAGCCAGAAAAATCAGGTAGGTTAATGGCCTAGGCTATAGATCTAGGGGAGTTTGACATTGTGTATCAACCTAGGATGGCCATTAAGGGGAAATCATTGGCAGATTTCATAGTCGAGTTTACTTGGGAAGATGATGAAGCCGAGGATGAGAGCCTAGGGAAGACAGATACCCAACAAGATAGTCTCACCGACACACCTGCAGATAAGGCTGAGACAAGCACCGCTAGAAGGAAAGTGGCCAATATGAAAAGGTAAAATATCTCTTTAAATAGGGGTCCCTCACCGAGGGGAGTTCTCAGAAGAAAAGACTCTATGGAGCCTCTTCATTGACGGGTCCTCCTGCGACAGCGAAAGTGGAGCTGGACTGATAGTATCAACACCCGATGGCACAGACATTGAGTACGCCCTACGGTTCAACTTCAAACCCTCCAACAACGAGTCCGAATATGAGGCCTTGATAGAAGGCCTCTCCTTGGCCAAGTCTCTTAGTGTCGGCCAGATTTTGGTCCATAGTGATTCAAGGCTAGTAGTGAACCAGATACTAGGGGCTTACGAGGCCAAGGATGAGCGGATGGACAAATACCTTGAGAAGGTGAGATCATTACTGAAGATCTTCAGAGAAGTGAAATTGAGGAGGATACCTAGGCTCGATAATGGCCGAGCCGATGCACTTGTCAGGATGGCCTCAGCAACTAGGACAGATATCAGGAGGACAGTCCCAGTGGAAATTTTGTTTCGACCATCTATTGATGCTGAGGGAACACTTAGCACTTGCCTAAATGTTTCTAAGGAAGCTTCATGGATGGACCCTCTGATCAGATACATTAAAGAGGGGGAGATGCCAGAAGCAGGGCAAGAAAGGAAAAAGCTGAGATACAAAGCAACAAAATTCACTATCATCGGAGATACCTTATACAAAAAGGGGTTTTTACTCCCCTTACTTAGGTGTGTGCACCCGTCTGAAGTACCACACATTTTACAAGACGTGCACGAGGGGTCATGTTCAAGCCACATTGGGGGTAGGTCTTTGGCAAAGAGGATAGTAACCCAGGGGTACTGGTGGTCGACCTTGGGAAAGATGCCACGGCATATGTAAAAAAGTGTGCTAAATGTCAAAGATTTGCCACCAACCTTCACCAGCCCCATCAGCCTCTTACCCCCATTACATCCCCATGGCATTTGCAGTGTGGGGGATCGACCTAGTAGCCCCTTTCCTAGGGCCATCAATAACTATCGGTTCCTCATCGTGGCAATTAACTATTTTTCAAAATGGGTGGAGGCAGAGCCAATGGTCACGATTACCGAATAGAAGACCTTCCAGTTCATCTGGAAAAATATTATATGCAGATATGGTCTCCCCAATACCCTCATCTCGGATATGGGACTCAATTAAAGAATACATCTCTAGAGAAGTACTGTGAAAGGGTGAGTATCAAACAATTCTTCTCTACCCCAGGTCAACCTCAGGACAATGGGCAAACGAAAGTTACAAATAGGATAATCCTAGATGGGATCAAGAAGATACTTGAGGAGGCAAAAGGAAGATGGGTTGAGGATTTATATGCTGTACTATGGGCCTACAGGACAACGGCGAAGTCCTCTACCAGAGACACCCTGTTCATGCTGGCTTATGGCTCTGAAGCCTTCATCCCCATCGAGATTGGGTTGCCTACTCACAGGGTCCAAATGTATGACCCCCGGAGAAATATGGAAGAGGGGAGACTTGACTTAGACCTTATTGAGGAAAGGAGGGAAGACGCCGAGATAAGGCAAGCCTCCTACTAGCAGAGGACTGCAAGGTTTTATAACCAGAGGGTGAAGTAGAGGCCAATTGCAGTGGGGGACTTAGTCCTCAAAAAGACTTGGTAGAAGCCCAACAAGCTCCACCCAAACTGACATGGCTCTTATAGGGTCATCGATGAAGTGGTTCCTGGAACCTATAGACTAGAAAACCTAGAAGGGGAACCCTTTTCCAACCCCTGGAATGCAGATCATTTGAAGAAATACTATCAATAATTTTGTGAAGTCTTATCGAACCACAGTTGTAATGAATGTGTTGCTCTAACAAAACACTTGGAATGTTAGTGAGAATGTCACATTGATCCCTCATTTTGTGTTTGATTAATCCTAGTGTGATTGGTGTGATACTCGTTAGGACTACTCTCGGCTATGATGAGTGTCAATAGTGGGGACGACCCCTCATTCACCCTCAAGAAAGACGAGGGAGGACTTGAAAACCATTAGGTTGGTGAAAAAACCACCCTTGGCTATGATGATGGAAAATGGTGGGGACGATCCCTCATTCACCCTCAAGAAAGACGAGGGAGGACTTAAAAATTTTAAACATCAATTAAGATTGGTGGTAACCACCCTCGGCTATGATGAGGGTCAATGGTGGGGACGACCCCTCATTCACCCTCAAGAAAGACGAGGGGGGGCTTAAAAACCATTTAGTTGGTGAAAAACCACCATCGGCTATAATGAGGGTCAATGGTGGGGACGACCCCTCATTTACCCTCAAGAAAGACGAGGGTGGATTTCAAAACCATTAGGTTGGTGAAAAACCACCCTCGGCTATGATGAGGGTCAATGGTGAGGACGAACCTTCATTCACCCTCAAGAAAGACGAGGGAGGCCTTCAAAATTTTAAACATCAATTAAGATTGGTGGTAACCACCCTCGGCTATGATGAGGGTCAATGGTGGGGAAGACCCCTAATTTACCCTTAATAAAGACGAGGGCGACTTAAAAACCATTCAGTTGGTGAAAAACCACCCTCGGCTATAATGAGGGTCAATGGTGGGGACGACCACTCATTTACCCTCAAGAAAGACGAATGGGGATTTCAAAACCATTAGGTTGGTGAAAAACTACCCTCGGCTATGATGAGAGTCAATGGTGGGGACGACCCCTCATTCACCCTCAAGAAAGACGAGGGGGGAATTCAGAATGTTAAATATCAATTAAGATTGGTGGTAACCACCCTCGGTTATGATGAGGGTCAATGGTGGGGACAATCCCTCATTTACCCTCAAGAAAGACGAGGGGGGACTTAAAAACCATTCAATTAGTGAAAAACCACCCTCGGCTATAATGAGGGTCAATGGTGGGGACGACCCCTCCTTTACCCTCAAGAAAGAAGAGGGGGGATTTCAAAACCATTCAGTTGGTGAAAAACCACCACGACCCCTCATTTACCCTCAAGAAAGACGAGGGGGGATTTCAAAAGCATTAGGTTGGTGAAAAACCACCCTCGGCTATAATGAGGGTCAATGGTGGGGACGACCCCTCATTTACCCTCAAGAAAGACAAGGGTTGATTTCAAAACCATTAGGTTGGTGAAAAACCACTCTCGGCTATGATGAGGGTCAATGGTGGGGACGACCCCTCATTCACCCTCAAGAAAGACGAGGGGGACTTCAAAATTTTAAACATCCATTAAGATTGGTTGTAACCACCCTCGGCTATGATGAGGGTCAATGGTGGGGACGACCCCTCAGTTACCCTCAAGAAGGACGAGGGAGGATTTCATAACCATTAGGTTAGTTAAAAACCACCCTCGGCTATGATGAGGGTCAATTGTGGGGACGACCCCTCATTCACCCTCAAGAAAGACGAGGGGGGACTTAAAAACCATTCAGATGGTGAAAAACCACCCTCAGCTATAATGAGGGAAAATGGTTGGGACGACCCCTCATTTACCCTCAAGAAGGATGAGGGAGGGGTTAGTGAGTTAAGTTAAAAATGTCACAAGGCAAATCATACAAGAGTTAAATACAGAAGACAGAAAGAGGCATTATATTACAAAATATTGATGTTTGTCTGATAAATGAGTACACAAAAAATGGGTTACATGAAGAGGGTATGGGATACAGACCGCTACCCTATTAAGCAATGTCGGAGGGCAATGTTTCAACATTGATTACGGGGGTTTCTTCTATGACCAAGAGAGGCTGATCCTCAGACGTGCCAGTACCCTCGACGTGCACTTGGGACTCCACTTGGGCTAAGGCCTCAGTAATCAGGAGATCATCCAGTTGAAATGCTTCAATAGAGGGGCAGACAGATGATACTGCGTAAGCGAACTTAAGGACGACCCACTGACCGGTCGTCCTAATCCCCCTCTCTAAGTATTCAAGGCCGAAGCCTTGAAACTCATCTGAGAGTTTGTAGGCCTCCACAGCATCGGCCTCGACTTTCTTTACAGCCCCCTCAAGATCAATCTTGAACTGAACCCCCAAGTTGATCAAGGCCTCATCCTTCTCTTTTATAAGCAAGTCCTTGGCCTTCAAGTCTTCATCGTGCTGCTTCGTCAGCTCATCCAAGACCCTGGCATGTTCGGTCCTGACACTCTCTAGTTTAGCCCTTGCAGTCTCAAGCTCTGTCTGCAGATCAGCCTCGTGCTGAATGGCCCTCTCGGCTTCATAAAATTTTTATTGGTTTTCAGCCATCCACTTAATGGCCGAGGTAAAGGCACAGACAGACTGCACAGAAAAAGACACTTGTGAAGAGGCCGAGGAAACAGTTGGTGAAAAATTTAATTAAGGAGATAAAGTAAAAATAAATACCCGAGCCAGTGTGTGCAGACCTTAATCATAAATCTTGGTCGGGGGCATCTTTGACAAGAATTCATAGTCCGCGGTCGAGGGAGCAGAAAACATCGAGGCCTTCACCGCCCTCAAGTTAGCAATGAGAGAAGACGGTTCAGCCTTCAGGAATGCTAAGTTCTGAGACCAATAGGCCCCCATACTGGAAGAGGAACCATCCCCCTCAAATGGATCCATCCTTGCCCTCGTCCTAGAATCCGACCGAGGGTCAACAGGGACTTCTGGCTCTTTCCTTTTATGACTATCGGTGGTCGGCTCATCATGCGTCGGCCCCACGACCTTTGACTTCCTCGGAGCCTGCTGAGGCTCTTTGCCTTTCTTCTTGCCGAGACCAGACAGCAAGCTTAGGGCAGTCATTTTCCCAGAGATGGTCAGAAATACCTGCAGGATGACCTAAAAAGAAGATGACACATCAGAAAAATGCAGAGGCAAAGATGAAACACTTGGAAAAAATCAAAGATTGAGCAAAAAATAATGATAACTCACATAGATCTGTCAAGGGGCCGACCCTCAGACCAGCTTCTTTCAGGAACCGAGGGGTCATAAGATCTTCAAACTTTGCAAGTCCACCCCCTATCCCTCGTTCTCTCAGATACTCGACTATGTCCTTGTCATCCAGACTATGTCTGGGGTCTGACCTAGCCTTCATCGAGGGGTTAGAACATCTCCTCAGAACCCTCGAACCATCATTCAAAGGTTGAGTCTCGGCATAAAATTCCCACTCTCCAGAAATGAAGAAAAATCTCTTCTTCTAGTCGTGGTTGGAGGTTTGTACCATGTGGAGAAGTTTTTTTATCAGACCTCCTCGCCCTCAAGTGATAGTATCGAGGCTGTTTGGACGAGGAAGTGATATTATAACAAGACAAAAATACGTCAGCTGAAGGCTCGTCAGTGAAGGCATTCTTCCACAAGGAGACGTAGTCGAGGATCATCCTCCAGGAGTTGGGAGGAAGTTGAGAGGGGACAATGCCGAGGGCTGACAGTATGTTGACTATGGAAGGGTGCAGAGGTAATCTAACGCCGACCTTTAACATCTGTTCATATACAGCGATCTCTCCCTCATCACCCTCAAAGACTCTCTCAGACTTACAGGGAACCCTCATACTTATGTTGGGTTGTATGCCAAAGAGATGGCTCCATAATAAGAGATCACGGTCTTTGACTGACGATACATAAGTGGAAGCGGTTGAAGTGTCAACTTGACTAACATCACCATCTAAAGAACCCTCTCTGTCATCCTCATCTCTCTCATCCCCAGATCCTCCAGCCTCTGAGGGACCACCTGGAAAGGCTACTTGAAATTCATCGGGGGACAGTGCTGTCATAGGGACAACCTCAGAAGGTGTTGTGCCCTCGACCTGTCGGCCCGGGCTGTGAGTGGATGTCTCTCCCCTCCCAGAAGGGCCAGCACCTTTCAGAGATGATACTCTATCATCCATCTCGGCTGGATGACCAGACGACCCTCCGAACTCAGACGGTACCATGATGGCTAATGGAATTGGAAAGACGGGTCCTCCCCAATTAGTGTCGGCCACTCATCTCTTCTCCTCCTCTTCCTCTACTCATTTGATCTCTACAAAGAACTTCTCTCTCAGGGATGGAAACTCCTCAGCCAAATCGTAAAGCCTCCTAAGCATTAAGGGGAGGACCCTACACTTAGAAGAATTTGGATATCCTAACTACAAACAAGTTAGCAATTGACTAAGTTGGAATTTTGGATTGAAACTAAGGAAAGTAAAAGTTTTAACCAAGAACACTCAAGAGCAAGCCGCTGAAGAAGAACGCCGAAAAGTATGAAATGGCCAAAGAAAAATCTAGTCCTACAGACCTAAGGCAGTCGAAGTGTTAAAAAGCAATGGAATGTAAAGAAGGCACTGGCTCAGAAGGATTACTTGAAAAGGAACGGCGAGGCTTGATGCAGATGTTGCAGAAATGACTATGGCTATGGAGCTGTGGAAAATCTAGAAAGAAAAAGAACTTGGGCGCGAAGAAGAAGAAGAAGAAGAAGAAGAAGAAGAAGAAGAAGAAGAAGGAAATAACTCCAAACAATTTGTTTAAATACCTAGCTGTTGAGTGGGCCCATTAACCAAGGCATAGCACAGCCCACGAGGTGGGCATCATTAGGGCACAAAGTCCCAAGAAAAGTGTGTAGCCGTCATGCCTGGGAAAATGAAATGACAAGAGATATCTGCCTAGGTGTCACATCAGCTTGATAGGTGTCATTCATCTAACTGACCATACACTCGTCTCAATGGAAACATTATCCCTCAGCTATCTCAACAACATCGATAGCTAAGGGCTGGGGGTGATTAATATACCCACATATACCCTCGGCCGGGCCGAGGGCATACTCCACCTGGGTGAGGCCAGGATAACCCCTCATCAGGCACCAGATGACCCTCTAAGGGACCGACCCCTCATCATGGTCCAGACGACCCTTAAAGGGGTCGACCCCTCATCAGGCCCAGACGACCCTTCAAGAGGCCGACCCTTCATCATGGTCCAAACGACCCTTCAAGGGGCCGACCCCTCACCAGGCCTAGACGACCCTTCAAAGGGCTGACCCCTCATCATGGTCCAGACGAACCTTCAAGGGGCCGACCCCTCATCAGGCCCAGATGATCCTTTAAGGGGTTGACCCCTCATCATGGTCTAGACGACCCCTCAAGGGGCCGACCCCTCATCAGGTCCAGATGACCCTCCGAGGCTATGACAGTACGGGGCCTAAATTAGGACAGACTCACTACCTAAAGGAACTTTTCCCTCGACCTCATATCATAGGCCGAGGATGACATCATCATAGCGCGTGGTTTGGGAGACGTGTGGAACAGTGCGTGTGAGGCTCACATGGCACGTGGAAGACCGTTATAACAATATCACCCCCTCACGTGAGGGAATATTATGTCATCATTTTGCATCTACAGGTGTCAACAGGAGATTGGCCAGATCATCATTCACATGCACCATGCATACTTGGTGGGTACACTACACCCCCCAAGACATATATATACTTGTCACCTACAACCCTACAGGGAGATCGATCGATAATTGTAACCCTAGCTGAAACTGTCCTTGTACACACAGTAGAGAGAGAAAGTGAGCTTATGTGCATTGTATCCAAGGCCATTAGTGCCCATACTTAGTGGATCACACACTCATAGTGAATGTAGGCCTAATTGGCTGAACCACTATACATCATTGTCTTATTCCTCTTATACTCATCTCCTTCTACACACTTACACATATACACCTCCATGGCTGTCATGGTTACTACTGTTTGAGCTCATCATCACTTATCTGGTGGTGCTAGATTTCAGCACCATCAGTAATGGCAAATGATTTTTTATGATTATTTTTGTGGGATTATGTGGACATTCATTGTTTTCTCCTTTAAAAAACTATACCCACATGTAAAATCGAATATTATAAGGACATAAAATTCCAATTGAGTCCTTTGTAGTTTTGGCTCAATTTCGGACAAAAACGTTTGAGTCATAGGATAGAGTTATTGACCATCCTTCAAGCCTATGATATACTAAAGTTGAAGACGTAGCGATCAAGTTCATAAAGCTTCATGAAATGCCGTGTGTATCGTGCCTCATTTCTACGTCATCAACATGGTTCCATTGCTCCTAAGGTATGAGTGCATTATATATTTGTATACGAGCTTGGAACAAGTTTTGTTGGGTGTAATTTATAATTTTTCTAAACGACTTTGTTTTACTCAGAAAAATATTCTTTTAGAACTTTCCATAAAAAGTTTTGGGCTTAAAACTTAATATTTTATTTTTCTGACACGTCGTTCGATCCACACTGGAATCTCGTTCGAACGAGATTGTTAGGTCGTTCGAACGAACTGATATCTCGTTCGAACGAGATGCCAGGTCGTTCGAACGAGTTTTTGACGATTTTCCTTTTTTCATTCTGGAACCTCGTTACTAAATCTGTTCGAACGAAAAGTCGTTCAAACGAGTTTTGGGGGGGAATTTTTTTGGGCAGTTTTTGATGGTTTTCCCACTACTTTTTCCCACTATCTTTTGCCAGATTTGATAAGGTGCGGGAACCAACTTTTAGAACGAACTTTTTCACAACTTTTCATCTCCCAGAGAAAGTTTTAAAGAGCTTCAAAATTCAAAAGAAAAAGTTCATGTTTAAGTGTTTTGTCTTCAAGAAAAATCCATAAAGACTTGTGTTTCACCCATATTGTTTATTCCAAGTTTCAATATATATACATCTTGCTTGGAGTATTTGGCACCGAGTTTTCTCTACAGTATTGAAGAGATTGTTTGGGTTTACTTCTAAATCCCTCAAAGAAGAAGAGTTTATTTTGTTGCGGTATTCTCACATGGTGAAAGGCACCATGTGTGGTTGACGATTGCTTCCTAGTTCCTCATTGGTGGATTTCAAGGTTCTGGTGGAGTCCGGGATTATCGGCTAAGCGGAGGTCAGTACAAGAAGGAGTCGAGTCGAGTGTTGTAAATCTTTTTGCTTGTACTTGTAAAATACCATACTTAATGGACTTAAGGCTAGGGTCGTCCGTAATTTTATCCCGTTGTGGGTTTTTTCTTGTACATCACGGCATAGTGGTTCATTGTTTATTTTATCTTTTGCAAATCTCACCTAGAACGCATGCTTAGGTAAAAAAGATAAAATTTGGTTTAAATCACTACTTGTTCAATTTGATGCTAAATTAATTTTGGTAATGTTTATGTTAATTTAATACAAGTCATCACTTAATTTGATACAATTGGTTTGGCCTAATTTACAAAAATGAATTAATATTGTTAGAAAAATTTCTAGGACTTGGGTTAAATTGGTTTAAGTAAAATATCCATGTGTCGTTTAATTTAATTTCACTTTGGTTTAATTTTAATTTGAAATGAATTACAATTTGGTATTTGCGTGTATATAATTGAACCATCTCTCTTCCGCATCTTTTAAAAGGAAATTGAAATTACTTTTTTTAGTAAGACTTTTAAAATTGGGGGCCTCGTGTTCTGCAAATATTTTTACAAAACTAAAATTACATGTAAAAAAAAAAATTCAGCATATAAATTGGAGAAGTTTAAAAAAAAGCTGAGAATTTTTGCGGCACATCTTTTTTTAAGGTGGAGAAATTTATATTAAAAAATAAAATCAATTGTTAATAAGTCACTCACACATGACTTGTTTTTGTACGCATATATGGACATTTGTATAAATATGTATTTTTTTTATAAAACACACATGTAAAGATGAAAATTAATTTATATTGTCTGGTAAAGATTAAAATGAAATAGGTTATGACTGATTTTGTTGCACATCTATCTTTAAATTTATAAAATAAAGATATATAATGTTACATCGTAGAGTTATATTCACATATATATAATATAGTATTATTTTTTATGGGTTAACAAAAGAAACAGATTCCAGAAACAATGAGAAAATGCCCAATAACTATTTAGAAGCACATTATAGTATATTTTATTGTAGGAAAAAACAGAATATACGGCCTTGCATCGGTCGGATCGAAAAACTAATTTAGATTAAAAAAAAAACATAACATACTTATTGAAACTAATTATAGTTTTTTTCGCATTTCATTCATTACTCGCTAAGTCACTGTCAACCGTAACACGCTATATTATCATCATCGCCGTGATAAATTATATTATAAGCTACGGATAGAACGATTCCGTTAATGGCAAGTGTATCACACACGCCACTCATCCACATGACTAAAACCGCTTGTTGTCAAGTTCCATGAATAGTTAAACTACTGTTTGATTATGAAATTGTTATCTGTACTCTTTATCCTTGTACTATATAATTGGGAGGATATGTAATGAAATTGTGCATTTGAGACAGTGTATTGGGGTAAAATATTTTACTGAAAGCGATGTGAAATGAAATAAGGTAAACTTATATATACATAAAATCCGGATTTGATATTGAATTGGTCGACCCACGATTTTAAGGTACTTTATTGTTCAGTTTAACAATTAAGAGTACTCCAACCTCTGGAACTATTCACAAAATTTACGGGATTTTGGCATTTCACTTGCTAGTCAATAAGATTTTTTTAATCTATTCCACAAGAATATTTTTTAAACAGTAAAGTCCACCACCTTATTAAACATATTCATGTGATTATATGTACATTAATTATGGTTATAAACGGATATTCAAAAATTCGCATCCGTCGAATATTCGAATTCGAATTTACGAATATTTATCTAAAAAAATAGAAACGGATATAAATATGAATATTCGAGAAAACAGATACGGATACGGATAGTATTAATATCCGACACGGATAATTCATATCTTGTGAAGTATCCATTTCATCGGATATCCGTTTTATCGAATATCTGTATCCGTTAGATATATGTTTAAAATATTACTAGTAATATTAGTATTAGTATTAATAATAAAATAATATTAATTTTTTTTTATCGTTTATTCCCTAAAATAAAACAAACTATACTTCACTCAAAATAAAAACACCATAAAGTTATTATTTTATTGAGTATATTATAAAATGTTATGTATTGTTATTATTTTATTGAGTATATTATCATGGACTTACACTAAAGTTACAATATACTCTATCACACACAACATACACCCACTTAAGAATATATACTCCACTAAAAAAAAGAACTAATTTCATTTCATTTCTCTTTCGTACAAACAAGAGAAAAGAAACTCTCATTTCACTCCACAAAAAACCCTTATTTCGCCACCTCCCCCACCGTCGTATCAGTCGGTCACTGCTCATCAACCCCGCCACCGCTTTTCATCAACTCTGTTGTTGCGCATCCCCTCCTCCTGCAACAGAACGTTAGCAATAACAGGTACATACAATGCAAAAATAAAAATATATAGTTGTATTTATATATTATTCATGTGGTTGTTCATTAGTCTCCGTAATTATAAATAAATGTAGGAGATAAACAATAATGTAAAGAGATGGTTTTGATTGTGATGAGAACTGAAGTTAACAATATGTATATTAAATATAAAATAAAAATATCAGTATGTTTTGAAGACTAAAAGGTCCATGAGGTTATCATTCTCAATAAATTTGATTTAATCTAAAAGGTGAATATATATATATATATATATATATATATATATATATATATATATATATATATATATATATATATATATATATATATATATATATATATGTATGTACTGTTATGGAATGCTACTCTTTTTTTTAATGGATTTTGTAGGGGAAGTCCCCACCAAAGAATGATCAACTTAGTTAATCCGTTATTTGATAGACAAAGGAGGAAGGTAAAATCTCCCGAGCGAGTCCTCTCAAAGGATCTACCTCGAAAATTCTGCACAGGCGTGACTCAAAGGATCTCTTTCGAAGAACCTCTCTCGAAGACTCTCCACGTACATGGTTCAAAGAATCCAACTCGTAGATCAAAGTCACTCGAATGGAAATAGCTTATAATATGAAACAAAATTAATTGTATAATGTACTTTATCTTATGATTATATGTTGAGCGAGGTTATTTGGTACCCGCGAAGGACTATGCCTAGCAGGGCATGGGAGGGCTAACATGCCCTATCGAACAAAATTCTCTTGGGAACCTCGCAGTAACATGGTTTGGAGGATTGACAGCAAGGAAACGTTGGTAATATAGTTATCAACCCTCTTGGCACACTTACGCAAAACTTCATCTAGTAAATTTGGTTGTTCGAGCCACCTACAACCGAGCTACCATAACTTCCACTCATTCGAGCGAACCTCCTCGAGGTACCTCAATCTTGCAACCTTAGCTTAAATATAGTTCTTTATAAATAGACATAAAGATAAACACTCGAGCTACCTATCAACCGAGCAACCTTAAACCAAACACCTTTTGTTTGATTAATACGACCACACACCTAGTGGGGTTACTGTTCAACCACTTTCTGACATCATTACAACTGCCATTTAGGGACTCAAAATTACATCACTCAAGTGGTTTTATCCTTACGATGGTGGGCCTAGTCTACCGAATCCGACCCCTCGGCCATTCTGAGATAAGCCCCTAAGCTGACATGTCACGTCCATCATTAAATGCCCACCATGCTACGAACTGGTAAAGAAGCTTCCCGCCAAATTAATAGATCCCATGCATTTAGTGAAATAACTCCCATATTAATGAGGGGGTACATGTGCGTTTAATGCGGTTAAACCAAATTGAATACCAACACGGTTACTCGAGTAACCTTGCTTTTGTATAAATAGACCAACTAAATAGTTTGCAGATATACATTTTTTCTGCACCTAGAATAGTTGCCCAACTTTTCTTCATACACGAGAGATCCTGTGAGGACATTATTCCCACAACCATTTAATATCCATATGATTGATCATTAACTGAGCTTGAAGTTAATGCCTTGCCTTTATTGTACCAAGAGTGCTTTCTCTTTCTACCTCCAACTAGGCTGTTTGCTGGACCCCTCTATTTATTACACCTGTTACGTATTTATGGTGAAAATATATCACTTAATATAAGTCCAAATATTAAATCTTATTGCTTGTTATTCACCTGTGTTCATTGTCATTGTTTAATACTGCACGGAGCGTTAATCCCGATCTTGATAAGGGGTTATGCCTCACTTGATACTAATTGTATTTCAAGAACCCATATCTTACATTTGACGACGCTGCTGGGGAGGTATTCTCTTTTGAAAAGATGCCAGAGGATAACACCGTCAAGATCATTAACTTTGACTCCATATAGCGTGAGGAGGAGGCGTATCTTTCCATGTCACCCGAGGGAGTGAGAGTAGCATTAATGGAGCCTAGTGCGTCCGCTACCGGTGTGACGGAAATAACAGGTGTACAAGCAGGAATTGGGCCAACACAAATGAAGGGGTTCATGGGTTTGCTCACAGAGTTCATCAAGACTCCAACTTCCCACGCGATGCTGGGAGTCCCTAACAGAATATGCTCTTTCACTATGCCACCAGTAGGGATACCTGCTCCTACTGGTACAGGAGGTGTTGCTGTGCCCACTTTCAGCGGTGTTCTCCCTACTGCCCCTCCAACCTTTAGCAGTGCTACTCCTACCACAGTCTCGCCCTCAGTGACAGGGCTAGAGGGGCAAGATTGGGGAATGACTTTAGCAATTCAGGCCAAAACTAGTGGCACGAAGAAAAACACATCACCCGCTCCAGCGACGCCAGTGATGATGGCAGTGCAACCATCCAGTTCTGCACTGTCCATTTTAGAGGAAATGAAGAAGGAGCTGATGAAGTTCATTGAAGTGTCTAAAGGGGGTGATAGTTCTTCACTTTCGTACTCCATATCCAGAGGCATATAATAACGAACCCTACCTAGTAGGATATATTTCCCCAATATTTAAGAAGTATATGAGAAAAGGTGCAAACCCTAAGGAGCACGTGAAGAGATTTATTGAAAACCTTGGGGCCTATTGCAATAACAAAAAGTTGAGGTTGGGGGAATTTTCTAAGTCCTTGAGAGAGAAAGCATACACATGGTATTGCCACCTGGCCCTAGGCAGCGTGGCCTCCTGGGAGGAACTGCATGTTTTGTTCGTAAAAAAGTTCTTTTTGGATGAAGATGAGTTTATACTCACATAGCTAGAACATGAGAAGAAGAAGAAAAGAGAATATGTTATATCCTATATTAGGAGGTTTCACGAACACTCCCTAGACGTAAGGGGGGAAACACGAGAGGATAAACTTTTACAAGTTTGTTAAGAAGGGTTGTTCCCAGAATATATTTTCCACTTGATCAATGAAACACGCGAGGGTACGTTCGTAGCGTTCTTGAAGGTGTGGAGGAACATCGCCTTGGTGGTCAAGCCCATATTGCCCCCTCCTGCCTTGTCAATCTTACTGCTAAGGCCATCAGTTGCCTCAAGGAGGGGAGTACCTTCGAGGGTTAATTATGCAGACGATGGGGGTAAGGGGAAAGCAGTGGCGGTTGAGGAGGTAGAGGAGGTAGAGGAAATAAGAGAATATTTAAAGAGGAGGAAGATCCCCCCGAGCTACCTTGCATATTGGAACAATCCTTGAACCTATATAATCTCATGTTTCGTGACAAGGTCTGTAGGCCACTCAACGTCAGCACGACGCAACTTCCCTGAGAAGACAAAGAGAAACCTCATTATTGTGCACTTTATAATAGAGTGGATCACCCAACCAAGGTGTGTTTCTCGCTAAGGAGGTTGATTGATCATCACGTAAAGAATAGATACATCCAACTGCCATAAGATAATGTGAACGACAATCCTTTACCACCTCACGGGGACCACATGGCCAACGCTTTTGATGAAGAGGCTGAACGATGGGTGAGAGAGTAGAGGTTTGAAGAGAATGACTTTGAAGAATATCTGGAGGAATTCACTTTCGAGGTAGCTCAGATCGAATTAGAGGACGAGATGGAGAAGGAAGAAGAATAAGAAAGAGAAGAGTATGACCCCATCGAATGACTAAGTAGGCAGATGGGAGCTTTCTCTCTGAAGGCGGTAAATGCAGTGAGAGACTACGATGAGGCTGCATATAGATATGTAGAAGAAGTCTATGAGCTAGAAGAGGAATAAACAGACCCGTGGATCGAATGTGCGACAGTTGCTCGTTCACTGAAGTTGGGTTGGTTTTTCGATCAGGTTGGGCTCCCCGGGAACTCGTGATTGGAAGTTATGCGAGCTATATTGGAAATTGTAAAGAAGAATATAACGCCACACCTGAAATGGAAAGAGCCTATAGACACGCTCGTAAGAAGGTACCTCTCCGAAGTCACGTTCTTAGAAGTTGACAAACTGATCTAGTATCCCCATTAAAGACCTTTGTATGTTACGACGTCCTTGAATGATTGTGTTTTCTCTAATTTACTATTATATGGGGGAGCGTCCATCAATATTATGCCTATTAGGTCCTTTTACGCCATTGGCCTAT
Organism: Sambucus nigra; assembly: GCA_949130495.1. Taxonomy (NCBI): domain Eukaryota; kingdom Viridiplantae; phylum Streptophyta; class Magnoliopsida; order Dipsacales; family Adoxaceae; genus Sambucus; species Sambucus nigra. Next base: position 210,285,854 of record OX422214.1, on the reverse strand, counting down.
CGGAGACAACGATAGTGCCGCATCCGTTAGAAATATCTGGGTTATAATAATCAATTGTCCAAATATATGGGGTATGTCTGTGTAGGCATCACAATAGGGAATGTCACCTCCCACATAAAATTGCATATCATGAACTGTGAGACATCGTACCAACTTCTAGTTAGCAGGGTATCAATGCACAACCATGGACCAGTGCCCTCTACCTATCATTAGTGCATTAAGGCGAACATAAAAGGCAAGGAGGTATTGATTTGAACGTCCAAGAAGTCCTTCACAAATGAGGAAGCTCATATGGTGGACTCTTCCTTTTACACAGATCTGACGAAAGAAGCCACGACGGTGTTAAGATATACCAGGGGAGCAAGGGTCCCAACCACCTCAGAGAGGGTACGAGCACTTGCTCGAGCGGTGGTGGCTTATGAAGAAGAGCGTGATTTAGATTCAGCAAGGCCCCATAGTCTATTGAGGCAGTTGCGTGACCAAATGACCTCGCGCATTAATCCAATTGAGCACTAAGTCTAGACTCAGAGAGTTCTTAGTAGACATACTGCGAGAGAGTTCGATGATAATCGTCGAAAGTGACCCTTTAAAGAAGAAACCTCTCGATAGTGTAAGATGGTATTTTTTCCTAATGGAAGAATTATATTCAAGTTATGCATGTGTGAGTGGGCCACTGAAAGTCTAGACGATGAGTCTGGCCTGATTTATGAATGTTTTCTGGTGGACAACCAGGGGCGGTGTTTGGTGATTGATAATTATGGAGTCTAGGAGTTTGTAGAAGAAATAGAAGAGCAACCTGAGTACATAAAGGACACACACAGGCCACAAATCTAAGAATTTAAGAAAATAGACTTGGGAAAGGAAGGTGATGATCCTAATCCTATCTTTATCTCGAAGGACCTGGAAGGGGAGCCTTGAAAGGAGTTCATTAAGTTGCTTCTAGAGTTCAAAGACGTCTTCGCGTGGAAGTACACTGAAATGCCTGGGGTAGATAAGGAGGTGATATCCCATAAGTTGAATGTTTTGCCATCAGCCATCCGGGTAAAGCAGGCCACCTGAACGTATAAAGCAAAGTTAGATCAAAAGATCAAAGAGGAATTCCAAAGTCTTCTTATAACCGGATTCATAGTCCCAGTGTAGCACCAATTTAGCTTTTTAGTATTGTGCGTGTGGAAAAAAAGAACCAGATCAAAATCTGCGTGGACTTTAGGGACCTGAATCGAGCATGCCCAAAAGATGAATTCCCAATGCCTTCTATAGATACCTTGATCGACGCAACTGTGGGCCATGAGATGTATAGTTTCATGGATGGTTATGTGGGGTACAACCATATAAAGATGGATCCGTTCGATGTGGAGAAGACTGCCTTTCGAACACTTTTCGGTAATTTTATGTATATAGTTATGCATTTTGTGTTGAAGAACGCGGGAGCCACTTAAATGCGAACAATGATGGATATTTTCCATGATATTTTCCACAATACCGTGGAATTTTATGTTGATGATATGGTTATAAAATCTAAGAAGGAGGGGGGATACTTAGATTACTTGAGAAGAGTGTTCACTCGATGCAGGAAATATAAACTAAAGATGCCCCCCCTCAAATGCACGTTCAGGGGTGACGAGTGGGAAGTTCCCGGGATTAGTGGTAAACCGATAAGGGGTACTGATGGACTTGGATAAACGTCGGGCCATTATTGATATGCTAAGACCAAAGTCAATAAGAGAGATGAAAAGTTTTCTAGGAAAAGTCTTCTACTTGAGGAGGTTTGTTCCAGGGATGGTCGAGGTAACGCACCCAGTGATCGAGTTTCTAAGAAAGGGAGCATGGTAACCGATGCACGAGGGTTCTGTGGATAAGCAGAAGAACTCCTTACTTCCCCTTAGACGATGATCCCCCCGAAGGCAGGTATCCCTTTACGTCTATATCTTACATCAACTAAATGATCCATTGGTGCATTTTTTTCCCAGGAGATAGATGGTGTAGACAAACCTGTTTATTACCTGAGTGGAATTATACATAGGTATGAGTCCAGATATACTAGTATTGAGAGGAATTGTTTAGCCCTTGTATTTGTAGTACAAAACTTAGGCACAACCTCCTATCATTCACAGTCCATATTGTCACTAGATGTGATCCCATAAAGTTTTTCTTACTATAATTATACTAATATGTTGGGAATACTGATGTTTCTTAATCCTCTCGAAGTATAATCTCAAGTGCATGGTCCCTCGAGCTATCAAGAGCCAAGCTTATGCTGATTTACTGGCCATCTTCCCATCCGAAACATTCAAACCACCAGTGGAGGAGCTCCTGGGTGATGATATTCAAGCCAACTTCATAGAAGATAGCCTGGACGAGTGGAGCATGGAGTTTGATGTATCCTCGACCGAAAAGAAAGGGGGATCTAGGGTCATTCTAAGAAAGAATGGTGAAGAGATCCGATTATCCTACAAGATATACTTTGAATGTTCAAATAATGAAGCTGAATATGAAGCGATGGTATTGGGGCTGCTCGAGTCCCTCAGAAGAGGTATCTAAGTCCTAACAATAAAAGGGGACTCCAACTTGGTGGTGAAACAGGTAACTATTGAATTCCCTTTGAAGCACATGAGTATGACACCTTACTGAACGATCATATAATGGTTACTCGGGCAGTTTAAAGTGGTAAAAATAAGAATACATCCACGAATGATGAATTGACATGCCAATGCTTATGCTACCATTGCCTAAAAGATTTCCTTTGAACGGGAGTCAACAGTCGTTCTAATAATAAAGAGGACAGCTCCCTCGATTGTGTCAGAGATATTTCCCACAGATGATAAAGACGATTGGGGAGGGAAAATAAGAAAGTAATTGGAAAGAGGCAAAGGCCCACTGAGCCTAGTTGATCTGGCATAATATTTTGTTACCAGGGATACCTTATATTATAAAAATAAAGGGGGTTGGTTATTCAGATGTTTAGACCACAAAAATGCCAAGAAGAGACTGACTAAAGTACACGAAGATAGCTGTGAGACCACTGAGATACCCTTATACACAAGGATCCAACGGGTAGGGTAGTTTTGGCCATCGATGAAGCAACACTCCGTGATGATACAAAGAAATTGTGCAAAATGTTATATATTCTACCGGACAGTAGAATGTAATTTCATCGATCAACCCTAAGATTAGAGGCAACCGTATATGTACCTGCGTGTAGATGGAGCAATGCCAATAGATAAAGAAGATGCCATGAGGATGAAAAGATGAGCACCCATATATTTTGTCCAATAAGGGAAGTTGAATCAATGCGGTTAGCATGACAGGACTCTCCCGTACATCAGAGGAGAATAGGCTGATGCAGTGTTAAAGCAAGCCCACGATCCAGGACACATCAGAGGAGCTACACTCTACGATCAACTCATGACCCTGGGATATAACTGGCCTACGATAGAGAAAGACTCAGATGAGTTCGTTCGTAAATGCAAGGCTTGACAACAACACGAAAACATGATCCACACTCTTTCCATGGATTTCACTCCCTTTTCATGCTTTTCCCATTTCACACATGGTAGTTCGATCTAGTATGGGAAATAAACCCTTACTCAAGAGGAAAGATTTGGATCCATTGAATGTTTCACCAAATGGGCGTAGAGGCCATACCACTCAAAAGAGCCACAACGGGGGTAGTGGATCGATTCATTAAAGAGTACATCACCATCATCCCATTCGACATCCCGAAGGTGTTTCTATCAAATAATGGCACCCCATTTATGAATAGTGAAGTAAATATACTAATGAACAAATACTCCATCATCCACCATAAGTAAACAGTAGCATACCCAAAGTGTAATGGGTAGGCAGAAGTCACTAACAATACTTTCATGAATATTTTGGCAAAAATGTTAGACGATTTCCCAAGCACGTGGGATGATAAAATCTCTGAAATACTGTTATCCTATCGAACAATAAAGAGGAAACCAATGGGTTATACTCCATTTTCCTTAGTTTTGGGGGCAAAAGTTGTTCTGCGAGTTGAGCTCGAAGTACCCTTTGCCCGCTACAACTTGCAAAGCGCCATGCTCCCTCATAATCGACACGTCAAACTTGAAGTGCTAAAAAAGCATTGGGATAACACAATGAAGCACTTCGAGATGTATAGAAAATTGTTGTCCAAATCGTATGACCATATGGTGAGGCCAATGAAGTTCAAATAAGGGGTCTTGGTTCTAAAAGCATGCACGAGGCACATCAGGGGTTTGTCATTGCCCAAGTTTGAAGCCAACTGGGAAGGACCGTACATCATTCGAGCAGCTCATGATTCGGGTTATTGTGAGATATACAAAGTGGAAGATGATGTTACCTTCAAGATAAAAAACAAGTGGATGGAAACCCATCATGTTTAAATGTATGATTTTTCCATACTTCAGTCTATTGCATCACATTTTGCTAATACTTATTTGGGAAGATGTCCCTCGTTTAACATAGTGTGAAATAATATTTATGTTGAAAAGGTTGACCCACTATTCATTTTTTATTTTGTATGGTGTGACTTACATTAACATAATAGATCAGCTGTTATTCAAAAAAAATTACAAAGAAGAAACATCAAGTGCCATAAAATTTATTTAAATAGAGAAATGTTGCGATAACATGCCAAAGAAGTCCAAAATAACAAACTAGGGGGCATCAAATAAAAAGGAAATCAAACAAAGATTGCTAGGGGCTATCCATGATAAAACTAAGGTTGGCCGAGCTAAGCAAACGATGGTGATGTTGAGGAGGAATTTTTTCAAGGCTACTCTGGTCGGAGATAAGGTCAGACAAATCCTTTTGACGAATCTCCATCCTTTGATGAACATTCTCTAAGCTTTCCTCCTTCTTGAGAAGCTCAGCCTCTACTCGAATAACATCTTCACGAGCCTCCTGCACCATCGGCTCAGATATAATCATCTCGGTCTCAAGACTTACAAGCTCCTCTGAAATGGCCACCTGCGAATGATGAGAACTCTACAGCCAATGATAGTGAGAATGTAGGTCAGCCTTCTTGAGTTCACGTAATAGATTCACCAACTAAGAAAACGAGCAACCATCATTGATAATAACATTAACCTTCCCCAACAACGACTTGATTGTATCACTACTAAGTGACCCAGAGGGGTATTGAGGATCTCCTCTAAAATAATAGTGACACTGAGCAGGCGACAAATCGTCATCCTAGGGACAGGTTGAAGACTGCGAGAAGTGAAAGTTGAAGAAAAGTGGGCCAAGAGTTTCTCAATTAACACACGGGCCCCCCTAGTTAGTATATGGGGGAAATTGTCCAAGGTATGCCTTATAACTACTTCAAAGGATGCCTCAAGGGGTGTGCATTAAAAACGCTATCACTTGCGTAAGAGATTCTAGTGTGCGAAGCACTCTCACTTTCTTAGACCCTAGAAGCAACCACCTCATTCACTTCACCAACATTAGGAACCATTCTTTGAACCTTCATGATGGGGGCCCCACCCAGAGACGCAAAATCATCCTAGGTGCTCGCCTGCGCAATTACAAGAACGAGAGGCTCAGCTTCTGGGTTATGCGTCGCAGGTTATTCGACTTCCACCTGAAATATAAGAATTTTCCAAGTCAGGAAATAAACATACAAATTGGTTTGCAAATATAAATTCTAAGACCAATATGACTTGACTCCCCTGACCCTCGGTTATGGGAGATTCTAAGAACAATATGACTTGGCCTACCAGACCCTCGGTTATGGGAGATTCTAAGACCAATATGAATTGGCCCGCCTGACCCTCGGTTCTGGGAAATTTTAAGACCAATATGACTTGGCCTGCCTAACACTCGATTATGGGAGATTTTAAGACCAATATGACTTGGATCGCCTTACCCTCGATTATGGGAGATTCTAAGACCAATATGACTTGGCAAAACTAACAAAGTTTAAATGAAAAAGATACATAGAAGAAGAAAGGCATACCTCTGGTTGTTGGTCATCAGTGAACTGACAAGTAGCCATTTGTACTACATCTTCTTCCTTAGACAAAATAGGTGCCACCAAAATACATTATTCTGGGGGGGCAATCACATCCCCCTACTTTAGCAACCTCCTCCCGTCTCCCCTTTCTTGGGCTTGTAGCAGTGACTTCGACTCGCTCCTGACTATGGATTGAGGGCCCAAAAGTGTAACAAGAACTTGGTCATAAGAGGGAGCAGGGACTAACGAATCCACGATTTTGGGAAAAGATACATGTGAAGCACAATAAACAAAAAGTTAGAATATTAAGAAAAAAGTACAAAGATCTTATAACAACAAAAGGAAAATCTTACCATAGATGATGGGACAACATGATCGGGGGACTTATGTACAAATTCACTAATACTTATTCCAGGACCATTTGCCCTAAGACCAGCCTTTTTGTGCAAAAAAGTAGCGTCAGGTGAATAACCACTACTGGATTCAGTTAAAGTATCAGAAATTACTGCCCCTAGGGGAAAATGTGAGGTTACTTGTTAAGTTATCGGGGCAGATATCTATTTCGACGCAATTTCCTTCGAAGCAGGTAAACTTTGATTGACTTTTCCAACAAATGAACTTCTTCAACATCACTGCGTGAGCTACTTGGCACACCAACCTAAAAATAAGAATTAGAATAAATGGGAGTCATTATTATGATGAAAAAGAAAGAGAAGTTAAAGTCTTAAAAGGGGAATAGTATATATACCTCTTTTTCTCCCCAAAATATTCTCCAAAACCTCGTAATCTATAGGAGGTGAAGAGGGATTAGAAGGAAAAACCATTCTTCCCAACCTATGTATGCGAACATGGACAAACTCTTCTTCTTCTTCTTCTTCTTCTTCTTCTTCTTCTTCTTCTTCTTCTTCTTCTTCTTCTTCTTCTTCTTCTTCTTCTTCTTCTTCTTCTTCTTCTTCTTCTTCTTCTTCTTCTTCTTCTTCTTCCTCTCCCTTATCATCATTATCATCACCACCTTCACAAACAGATGCATATCTTTCAGGCTGTTCTTGTTCACTTACCTCACCTTATTCCTCCAACACAAGTTTCACCAGACTAACCAATTTCCACTTCTTGATACTTTAAACATCTAGGGGGACATAAGAAAACCCACGAGAGGCCATCTGGGCTGACATAAAATCCTTATCCTCCTCAATAAAATTCTCCCAAGTCTGCCTAAGTTGATCAAACATCAAGCTGACTTGGTAATCTTGTGATCAGGAGATCGGATTGGAAAGACTTGATGGGTAATTTTAGGCTTCTTTATTGGGGCTTTCCTAGTGGACCTCACATCTACTCCAATTGAAGCAGCACGAGAAGTGTCACCCCCTCGCTAGTCCTGGAAGAACTAGGGGTAATGGCAAGAGAAGGTTGAGCAACTTTCTTCCTCTTCACTATTGCTTGATCTACGAGGGCAAGTGGAGACATCTCGAACGGGAACAAAAATATTAGTAGTAATCAGAAGGAATATTGAGTTGAAGGTAGTATAATTTCTCAAACACAACTCCATGGGAGGATACCTTTCAACCTCAGGATAACGAGGTTCCTTAAGAATATTACTCTAGAAATGGCCAAGTTGGTTCTTCTAGAATACTGCTAGGTACATCGCAGACCTACCTCCTCGAGAATCTTTACTTGGGATAATAGGTTTGGCGGATTCGCACAAAGGTTAACAATAGTTTAGGTAAGGAAATTTCTGCATGCAAAGGAAAAATTGGTGGTGTTTTCTCGAGTGAAATGGCTCAACATAGGGTTTCCTTGATCATCGCTAAATTGCATGGCTATGCGGTGTGGGCTGTAGATGGAGTAAAGAGAAGACCATTCCGTGTAAGAAGGTAAATAATAAGGGATCAACAACATGGGGACATCATTGGAGGGGAAATTTTTAGCCAGCGCCTTATTAATGGGGACGATGGGACACTCCTCCTCCACAAAGAAAGAATTTGAAAAAAATGGTCCACCCCAATGTATGGGTGAGGTGAGAACCTTTCGAATATATATATAAAAGATATAAGAGGTTTCTTGGAACTCTTGTCATTCCAACAGAAAATTCGTAGAACTAGGTTAGCTATCGGCCGGGGCATAGTTTGGAAAATGGGCATATAGGAAAGCTGTCAATAGTACGTGGTTCACATAGTTGAAGATATCAAACATGCCAATGCTCCTAGCCGAGTTTGCTTCTACTCGATCCAACCAAGTGTACAATGAACCATGTTTAGTAGCTACGAGAGGGAGTTTCACGCCATTGTCCATGCGAACGGTCATATTAGGGCTTGCCTGGGAGGAAGATCTTTTATAGCATCACTCAAATATAGCTATCAAGATCGAGTTGAGAATCATACAATTTTTCATCCAAGGGTTGGTCGAATACCCGCTTCCCGCGATTGTTTTCTTTCACTTCCTCGCACGCCTTGATCACTGCCTTATCCTCAATGAAATAAAAGTACATAATTACCTCCAAATACGTACATTTGTTGTACGTCACCATACATTGTTTCATAACTACCTCCATCTCAGCCCTTAACGCCTTCTTCTTGCTAAAAATAGCTTCCTCGAAGAACGTGTTAAAACCTTCAGCCTCCAACCCCAGTAGCTCATATACATATTCAAGGGTAATGGTAAAATCAACCTAAGAGGTCACAAAGGTGGGTGACCTATGACTCCAGCGAGACACGAGTAACTGGAGGGCGGTATTGTTCTTTGTGAGGGTGAGGTCACCCAGCCAACTAGTGCACGATAGACCAATCAGAGCAAACTGTACATAGTATTTGTAATGTATATGGTTGGTCCAAGGACCTTCACAAGAACCAGAGGAGGCCTCAAACTCCACCTTTGAGAATGGGAAATCTCTGCGTTCAACACAAAATATGGTGACAGTGGTAGTAGGGATGTAGCCGAAGCCCTCAGTATCGTCGCCTTCCTCCATCAGTAACTTCGCATTTTCCACCGACTCTAGTTTGTCGGGGAAATTTTTAGTAGCCGTCCAAAAGCGATCGAGTTCCCCAAAGTATGGGGCACGCTGATAGTGCGCCCACTAGTTCTGGCACGCTCGAGTCTTGAGGGAAGCGCCCCTAGAAGATTGGGTCCTCTTTACAATGGGTACCATAAAGGAAGTTTAGAAGGAGAAAAAAGAGAATAATTTAAAAAAAGGAAGCCAAAGGGAAAGATAAAAGTCTTCACTCTCAAAAACTCACTTTGAAAACGAAAACCCAAGGGTGGAAATGTGAGATGAAGGTATACCCCTTTTATAGGGGAAATTCAAGCCCCAACAGGCGAGAGAAGGAAACACTTGGAGAAGAAAAATAATGATCGAATCAACTTGCATGACCAACACGCATGCATAACGACAAAGCTCAAGAGTTGCAATGATGGAATTTCGCTAAGCGACGCGTGAGAGATCGCGTAGGGAATACACGCTTACCCTGACACCGCCATGTGTTACACACAGAAGCACACATGACAACCTCATTAAATGAGACATGCTTGGAGTATTTTCAATCCTGGGGGAGATGAAGTGCTTTGGGGGAAATTTAAATAAACCCCTTTACATCCCTCAAGGTATCTGCCACACACAATCATGAAGCCCCACTAAAAGAAAAAGATGTTACTAGAAATATTAGAAGATATTTAAAGTAGAGGAGGGAGTTCAAAGATAGAGAAAGATATAGATCCCCTATTACTAATAGCTTGTCGTTTCTTATAAATCAAGTGCCCAGTGATATTAGATACTTGTTGCATGAAAATATTGAAGACCAACGAAGCATTTCGTACAGATATTTCTTCATGCAATAAACAAATATCTCTACGAGGGCAAAAATATAGGGGGGAATCCCCACCAAAGAATGATTAACTTAGTTAATCCGTTGTTTGATAGACAAAGGAGGAAGGTAAAGATTGATCTACCTCGAACATTTTCCATAGACGTGACTCTAAGGATCTCACTTGAAGAACCTCTCTAAAAAATTCTCCACGGACATGGTTAGAAGAATTCAAATCGTAGATAAAATTCACTCGAATGACAATAGCTTTTAATATGAAACATAATGAATTCTATCATGTACTTTATCTTTTGATTATATGTTGAGTGAGGTTGTTTGGTAACCTTAAGGTACCATTCCTGGGAGGGCATGGGAGGGCTAACTTACCCTATCAAACAACCTCCTCCTAGGAACCTCGTAGGGACATAGTTTAGATGATTTGGAGTAAGGAGACATTGGGAATATAGTTACCAACCCTCTAGGCACACTTAAGTAAAATTTCATCTAGTATATGTGGTTGTTCGAGCCACCTATAGCCGAGCTACCATAACTTCCACTCAGTCGAGAGAACATCCTCGACGTACCTCAATATTCCATTCTTGGGTTAAAGATAGTTCTTTACCACTAGATAAAAAGATAAACACTAGAGCTACCTATTATCTGAGTAACCTCAAACCAAACCCCATATCGTTTGACTGATGCGACCACAAACCTAGTGGGGTCACTATTCATCCACTTTCTGATGTCATCACGACTGGCATTTTGGGACTCGAAATTATAGCACTCAATTGGGTTTATCCTTAGGATGGTAGGCCTAGTCTACCAAATCAGACCCCTCAGCCATTTTGAGATAAGACCCAAAGCTGCCACGTCACGTCCCTCATCAAACACCCACCATGCTTCCAACTAGTAAAGCAGTTTCCCGCCAAATTATGAAATCCCATGCATTTAATGCAATAGCTCCCACATTAATGGGTGGGGGGGGGTTACTTTTGCATTTAATGTGGTTAAGTCACATTAAATACCAGCAAGGTTACTTGAGTAACCTTGCTTTTCGAATAAATATACCAACTAAATAGCTTGCAGATATACATTTTTTCTGCGCCTAGAATTGCTGGCCAACTTTTCTTCATACACATGAGCTCCCATGAGAACATTATTCCCACAACCATTTAATCTCCATATCATTGAGCATTAATTGACCTTGAAGTTAGTGCCTTGCCTTTATTTTTACCTGAGTGCTTGATCTTTCTACCTCTGACCAGGCTGCCTGCTGGTCCCCTCTATTTATTATACGTGTTGAGTATTTATGGTGCAGATACATCACTTAATATAAGCCCAAATATTTAACATCATTGCCTGTTATTCACATGTGTTCATTGTCATTGTTTAATACTGTACGGAATGTTAATCCCGATCTTTATAAGGGGTTACGCCTGACATGATACTAACTGTATTCCAAGAACCCACATCATAAATCTTTAAGCTTATATGGTTGCAAAGTATGAATTTATGTAAGCCATATTATCATTATGGAATGCTACTATTATTATGGAAGCCATAATTGCCGTTGTTAGGAGGTAGTAATTTTGTTATATATTTGTTAGGATTGGATTGAATTTCATTAGATTGTATATTTTAATAGTTATTTTTTACGATGGTTATAAAGGTAAACGCAAATGGGTATTATTCCAATCTGAGGTATCTGAGCGGATACGGAAATGGATAATTGATTTAACTATCCAAGTGAATACGAATACAGATACAGATACGGATAGTGCATCCATATGTGGATACGAATATGGAAAACATTGTATCTGATCCGTATCCATACATTTGCCATCCCTAACATTAATATATATACAAAGCTATTGAATATACATAAGAAGTTAAAACTCAATAAGAAAAAAATATATCTTTATTCTCTTTAAAAAAAAATTAGCTACCATCTTCCAACCTTTCCACCTCTTTCTCCTCTATGGAGAAGAGGGGGAGAACCATCTCTATTCTATATTTTATTTCTAATAGTTTAATTTTAGTTTTGGCAAATGTAAAATGATTTATCCTTAATGAGAGTTTTCTGTCTCTCTTTTATGAGACTTTTGTCCCTCCTTTTAGTAGGATTAATTTTTAGGGATTATTCCCTTGGTGTGGTTTTTGTTCTTCTTGGAAGCTTTGCAATGTGGTTTTTCTTATCCAACAGAGGTACTGTCGATGTTTTCGTAATTAGTGATAGAACCATTCAGTTTTATTATCCTTTTAGTATTACTAATACATTGTTCCATAGTTTTAATAGGAAATATTTAGACGATAATCTCATTTGAAAGTGAAAAAGTCTTGGATGTTCATGCATAGGTTATCAAGTGGTAGTTTAATTATACAGACTTTGAAAGAAATTAAAGGTCATCGGTATATGCACGGTATTGACTATAGCTATTTTACATGGATATGGAATGGGGAAAACGATCGTAGCTCGCCTCCATTTATGAATACACATTCCATTCACGTGGACTATGCAACAGAGGTTCCAAACTATTTTTCAAGTACGATATATATGGTTCAAGACATATAAGAAAACTTTACATGAAATCCTGTTGCATTTCAAAAGTTTCTTGAAGATTCTCAAAAAATTTTATCCAAATGTTACAAAATATTTACAAAGTTATTTGCATTAGTGAATCTTTTCAATTTAAAATAAACTAGTTGCTGGACGAATACAAAAGTTTCGAAGAGGTTAAAATTATTTGTGGAGATGCTCCCTAAACACAATGAATTACCTTTATTTATGATGCAGGCCATGAAGACATTGTCTGTGTTTGGAATAAAAGATGAAAAAATAGATGCATGGACCAATGACTACATACTTTATAGAAAATAGTACAAAGATAGGACAATATGTCCCCCTTGTAGAGCATCTAGGTATAAGATAAAGAAGAATACATATGACCCAGGGGGGTGCCTGCAAAAGTTCTATGGTACTTTCTTCCTATTCCAAGATTTAAAAGATGGTTTCGATTTGTGCAAACAACTAAATATTCAACATGGCACACAAACATAAGATACATTGATGATAAATTATGTCACCCGTTCGATTTTCAAAAATGGAAATTAATAGATCAAAAGTGGCCATCATTTGTAAATGAAGAAAAAAACGTAGGTTAGAACTTTCCACTAATGGAATCAACCCACTAATGGAATCAACCTATTATTGAGCCCAAATTGTGACCCAAAATTTTTAAGGGCAATTGTGGGTACCTCGTTTAACTATCCTAGACCAGGTGGGTAGCCTGATTAAGCCCGATCCATGATAAGGGAAAATTCGGCCCAAAGTCTAAGGTCTTGTACATAACTGATTCAGTTATGACCCATTCAACCCCTAAAATCTCCCAAGAGATATTCTAGGGATTGTGGGTTAACGTGGAGGTTCCCAACAACCCCCCTCTCTGAAAATTACATGTATATAGTAAACCCTCAGCCCGGGGCAAAAGGGATGCAATTTTAATCACTCCCCTAGAGTAAGGAAAAATATAAAATAGAGAGCACCACCGTGGACGTGGGCCATTTTGCCGAACCACGTATATTTTGTGTCATGTGTGATTGCAGTTATTTTGTGTTCTTTCTTTATTCTGGTGATTGCATTTGCTTATTATTTGTGTTGAGATAAATTGTCACCACAATTGGAGCCGTTTGTGGGAAGCGATTATTCTTCCTTTAAGAAAACCTTCACCAATAAGAACCCAAAATGTCTGATCACATCAGTAATGCCCCTAAAGCAAGGGATATTCAAGAGAGATCCATTCCTCGAAGGGTTAGATCTGAAGTTCGACGCTCAAAACCAAGGCCACGCCCAGAACGGCAGGCCTCAGAAGAAAGCCAAGGACCAACTATAACTACGCAAGTTTCCATGTTGATCGACTCCTACGAGGCTAGACTCCAAGAGAAAGAGGAAGCTACTTGCAAGAAGGAAGCCGATAAAACTCGCCTCAAGCAAAGACTAGAAAATATATAGAGAGAACTTCATCGCAGCACAAGGAAATGTCACTCTCGCACTCTTAGCCCTAAGGCGAGCATATCTCACAGCTGAGGAAGGATCCCAAGATGTGGATCTCAGAGAATTGAGGGGCACAAGTCAGATGAAGACTTTCCCTAGCAACAACAATCAGCTCACCCTTACAAGAGCCCATGCCGAGGAGAATAAGACATACAAAATTTGGTTCGAAGAGAAATGGACCAACATCCAGCACATCAGGGTGCTAGGTCAACCAGAGAACTAGTCAGGCAAGCTCTCAGAACCTAAATGAAATCGCCTTTCTCAAAGGAGGTAGAGGAAGAAGAAGCCCCCAAGAAGTTAGAAATTCCTAGATTCAAGATCTATGATGGAAAGACTGATCCTACGACCATGTCCGGCAGTATAGGCAGGCCACGACCCTATGGAATCACAAGTATGCGCTAATGTGAAGGATCTTTCCACCGAGCTTACACGACGTGGCTCAAAAGTGGTTCGAGAGACTACCTTACCGGTCCATCAAGATCTTCAAGTCCCTGGAAGAGATCTTCACAGTTCGCTTCATTACTAGAAGCTCCCACCCGAAAAGGATGGATGCTTTGTTGATTATGAAGAAAAAGCCTCAGGAGAGCCTCAGAGACTACACGAAGAGGTACTGGGAACTGTTCAACAAGGTCGAGGACTTCCCGGAGAAGGTCACCGTCACGTCCTTTAAGATTGGATTGCCCAGTTCTTATATCTTACACCTATCCCTAACTAAAAAAGAGGCCACCACCATTGATGACTTAATGGCACGTATTCAAAAATATGCCAAAGTCGAGGATGTGACTCATCTGAGTGCAGGGAAAAATGGTTGCGCAAGTTCGTCGGTAAGGGCAGAGATAAAACTGAGAATCAAAAGAAAGGAAATAAGAATGGGGGAAAGAGCGGCCCTAAGAGTGGAAATATGAGTGATGTTTCGAAAGCATTTCAGGCAGTAAACACATTTTTTAAAGAACCGATCTACAAGATTCTGGCAAAGATCAAGGATGCACCATTCGTTAAGTAGCCTATGAAAATGGGTGAAGACCCCTCAAAGAGGAACAATGCATTGAGATGTGCTTTCCACAAAGAGGGAAGGCATAAAATTAAGCACTGTAAACACCTCAAGTCTCACCTTGAAGAGTTAGCTCATACTGGACACTTGAGCGAATTTGTGGAAAAGAAGGCAGAGAAGGTAACTAGAAGTGGAGATCAGAGGCCCGATAATGTGTCGAGGAAGACGTTGGCTATGAGTTCGGAGTAATTCACTGGGCATCCAATCTTAAACAGATTCAAGGAAATATAGCTTGAATGGAAGCCAAGAAGATAACAGCCGTGATGCAAGCTTTTCAGATCGATCCAGCCAAAGCGCAAGAAGGAAAGCATCGACAAGTAGAGGATGTCGACTACAGTAAGAACATTGTCTTTATAGATGAGAACTTTATGGGTGTGAGAACCCAACATCATGATGCATTGATCATTACACTCAGGATAGCTAACTATGATGTCGACAGGTTGCTCGTCGACCAAGGTAGCTCATCCGAAGTAATGTACCTCTACCTATTCTAGAAGTTGAAGTTAAGCGTCGCCGACCTAAAGGAAGCCACCAATCCTCTAGTTGACTTCGCTAGAAAAGTAACCATCTCCTGCTTGTTAGAGCAAGAAATATATACAAAATGATCGAGTTTCTTGTGGTCGATATTGATTCACCCTTTGAGGTGATCCTCAGCAGAGGATGGCTACATGCAATGAAGGCTATCCCCTCTACCTAGCATCAGAAACTCAAATGCATAATTGAATAAGGAGTGGTAGAGATCCACGGAGATCAGGCGATGGTGATAAAGTGTTTCATAGAAGCCATACACCCCAAGCGAGAGAAGAAGGTTGAGAAAGTTATAAGAAATGATGAAGAACAGGAGAGGCTAATGCCCTCCAAATAGCAACTAAGGTATGGAAGACCAGGAGTGGAGGAGACCAGGATCCTCCTCTCTGAAAGAGTCATCGATGACCTGGAGGAAGTCATAGCCAGTAGTAGCTCGAGTGAAAGAAAGTTCGTAATTGGAACTTCACTTACCGACTACGAAAGAGGGAATTGGTCACCCTACTTCGAAGTAACATAAATGTATTTTCATGGGATCCTTACGAGATGCCCCGGATTGATCCGAGCATCACTTATTAATGACTCCACGCTGATTCAACATTCAATCCAATTACACAAAAAGCTCATTGTAGTGCTCCAAAAAATGCCAAGGTAGTAGAGAAAGAAGTTGAAAAATTAATGAACGCGGGATCCATACGAGAAGTCCAGTTCCCCAAATGGCTATCCAACCCAGTGGTTGTCCCTAAAAGAAATGTAAAGTCGAGAGTTTACATCGATTTCACTGACATCAATAAGTCATGCCCTAAAGACAACTTCCCCCTCCCAAAGATTAATCACCTGGTGGATGCCGCTGCAACACATGAAAGGATGAGCTTATTAGACGCATACTCCGGGTATAACTAGATCCCAAGACAAAACTTCATTTATAACCACACTTGGGTTATATTGCTATAAGGTTATGCCTTTTGGGATAAAAAATGCAGGAGCAACCTACCAGTGATTGGTCAGCAAGATGTTTAAAGACCAAATGGGAAGGACTATGGAAGTCTACATCGATGATATGCTCGTCAAGAGTAAGATCAAGGAAGACCACCTCTCTAACCTATCAAGAACCTTCGAAATCCTCAGTAAGTATATAATGAAACTCAACACGAGAAAGTATTCTTTCGGTGTCTAGTCAGGACAATTCCTTGGGTACTTGATCATCAAGAGAGGTATCAAAGCTAACCAGGATCAGATCAATAAATTGACAAGCATGGAGCATGTTATCCTGGTTGAAATAGCCCCCAGTTGGATGGACCCCTTAAGGTATTATTTGAAAGATGGTTCACTACGAGCTAACAAGAAGGCTGCTCATTAGATAAGATTCAAAGATGCTCACTTTCACGTATCTCCAAAGGGCAAGCAGTATAAGAGATCTTTCACTAGACCTTACCTCCAATGCGCTCATCCAAAGGACGTCGAGCAAGTTCTGCATGAACTCCATGGGAGTCAAATTGGGGGTAGGTTGCTAGATTTTTTAGCAATGAAAGAAGGTTACTGGTGGCCATACATGCAAAAAGATGCTGGAATATATACTCACAAATGTGAAAAATGCCAACTTCATGCTCCTATGGTTCACCAGCCAGCCAGCGACTTAAAGTCACTTACCATTCCATTTCCTTTCACCCAATGGGGAATGGACATTGTAGTCCCTCTTCCTACTGCATCCGATAATCGCAAGTATCTGTTGGTCACAACAGACTACTTCACCAAATGCATAGAGGCAGAGTCGCTAGCAAACATTAGAGATGTGAACATGATAAGATTTATATGGAAGAGCATTATAACTAGTTTTGGGATCCCTAAGACCATCATCAATAACAATGAAACCCAGTTTGAAAGTGTCCTCTTCCAAGGTTTCTGCAGCGACTACGGGATTAGGCAACACTTCAGCTCTGTGGCATACCCTCAGAGTAAGGACAAGCTAAAGATTACAACGAAAGAGTCATCGATGGGTTAAAAAAGTTTTTGGAGTGAGCCAAGGGGGAATGGGTAACCGAACAACCCCACATCCTTTGGGCCTACCGCACTACCCCACGGCGAGCAACTCGAGAAACACCATTCTCCCTAATATATGGGATGGAGGCTATTATCCCTTTGGAAGATGGATTTCTTACCATGAGGACCACCCTGGTCGATCAAGCTCAAAACGATGTAGCTTTGATCATTGAACTTGAACTACATGAAGAAGGAAGAAAGCTGGCTCTAGTGAAACTAATAGCTTACTAGCAACAGATAGCAAGGCACTACAATAAGAAGGTCAATCCAAGAGCATTCCAGGTTGGTGACTATGTCCTTAGGAAAGTTATTGGCAGTGGTATAAAACCATCGGATGGCAAGATAGGACAAAATTGGGAGGGGACATTCAAGGTGATAAGAGATGACTTACGAGGATCCTATCACTTAGAAACGCTGGAGGGCAGGGAGATACCTCGAGCCTGGAATGCAGCCAATTTGAAGAAATTCTACTTCTAGTTTTTCTTTTTTATTTTATTTTTTAACTCAGTGTTGAAATTTTCAATTCATTTTTGATTAATAAAGAAGTGTTTGGCAGTGGCATTCTATGAAGTGTTGAAATACATTATAATTCATACACCTTTTCCAAGTTACAGGCTCCCCCCTTAACGCACAAAACTAAGATCACGAGATACAAGCAGGGTCAGTATGCAATGGCCTTCCTCAAGACTTTATCATCAAACACGAATGAACTCCTAGCATTGCCCCTGATAATATATGAAGCCCTACAGGAGACCCTTAGGCAACATGACCAACCCAAATTGGTCGCCAACATTGTTTGGCTCAAAAATCCTGTTCGGATAGATTATCCAACACCAGGTGTATCCTCCCTATTGCCACACTTAGGCCTAAGGAAGTGTGATGACACAACCTATAAGGTAAAGTAAGGCATAATGGTATACTAAAATCATATTGGACTGGGGGGATACTCACTCAACAAGCCAACTCCGCCAATATCAAGTCTGGTCGGCTAGAAAAACCCAAGATAATTGAATAAGAAATCAATGAAGTAAAAAATACACACACGTATTTAATCGACAGATTGCCCAAAACATAGCTTATTGCATCATTACGTATACAAGGAGTTACATATGCTAAGTACATTAAATCCTAATGCGAACTAGGTCGCTGAGTAAGATATCCAGCCACTCGTGCCCTTCCGCCATCATCTGGGTGAGTAGCTAATTCCTCTTCAACTTCATTTGAGTTTGGATCCACGCGATACCTTGGGATTACATCTATGGGAACCCATCGATCGTACCTTCTAAGTGGATTCGACATCAAAGTTGAGGGGTATATCTCATGCCGATACCAGAGGACAAAGTTTCTAGAGACTTGTAACTCCATAAGATCACTTAGCCACCCTCTTATAAAATATAACTCTTCAACCTCCCTCAACTTCGTTAGAGAATTGGTCCAACCCTGGTCATAATCATCAACCTACACCTGAAGAGGACCTTTCTTTAATAGGTGCCTTAGCAGGGTAACATGTCTTTAAAGATTGACAACTATCACCTATGCCCTGTGAACATCACCTCAATGCTCGGCAATCTCCATAGCTGGGCCACTGTCATCAACACCATCTCGCGGTCCAGCCGATGAAGAGGAACCACAAACAACTCGAGGGTCAATGCTTGGTCCATTCTCCCTGAGTCATGAGACGTATCTCCTTAGAGCATCATTCTCTTGTTGAAGTACCTATTAACTTGATTAACCTTAGAGGCATCCAGAAGCTTGGCCTTCATAGCATCCACTTCTTCTTGAACAGAAGCACCGACCTCCTCCATCTCCTAGAGCCTATCTTTAAGCTCGGCAATGAGCTATGATTGATCCTTATAATCCTAATTCCTCGAGCTAAGAGACTTGCAGATTCTTATAAAGGCACGGAGAACTAGATTTCTCGCATCAGGACCAAGAATGTTTCCTAGTTGAGAGGTAGCAAGAATATATTCCTTAACATCGATGAGCTCCAAACGATATAAGTGTTGGAGAATAAATAAATCAGTACACAGAAAGGAACAAAGTTTCATTTCATTAAAAGAAGGTTCAAAGTACATAAAAAAAAGAAAGAGCAACATAAATACAAAGATACAAAAAGTTACCTAAAAAGACTAGCCATCAACCTCAGTCTGCTCTAAGGACGTCGGTTATTTCTCTTTATCTTTGGCTGCTCCAGGTATGCCTCTCTCAGATGGAGCAGTCATCATATCCTGACCAGGGGAACATCATCAGTAGTGGTTGGGGTAGCTAAAACAACTTCATGGACAGCAGAGGGATGCACCTCATCTATAACAGGCTTGGGGCTAGGGTTGAGCTTGTCAAAGAGGGGGGAATCAACATCCACCTCGACAGCAAGCAAGGCCTTATCCCAACCTTTTTTGAAGTTGAGATGACCAATGTTATTGATCTGAGCCTCAGAATCCTCATACATTGTGATCCATCTAGTGCTGCATGAGCTCTCTTTGAGGGTGGAAGCCTCGAATTCCACATTCTTCACCTTCTCAGAAACTTTATTCTCCTCAACCATTGTAAGTTTACTCGTACATACCAAGTCATAAGACTTCCTAATTTCCTCAAGATCCTTGGACGTTGAATATTTTTCCTTAATAGCCTTGGACAAGGAAAGGTCGAAAGATTCACTACACCAAAAACAACAATTTGGCACACCCTCGTATTAAAAATCTGGCACAGTTTAAAACTGTGCCAGATTTTGGCACTATTTAATGAAAATTTGGTACACTTTAAAACAGTGCCAAAATTTTGCAGTGCTTTAAAGTGTGCCAAAATTGAGTACACTTCACTAAAATATAAAATACCCTATGTTTAGTTTCCCTCTTCTCTCTCCTCTCTCATCTTCAATCTCCCGCCCCCCTCTCTTTCTCTCGACCAAAATGCACCGCTCCCCTTCTCTCTTTCTCTCGACCAAAATACAGACCCTCTCCCTCATCGCTCATCGGCTTTGACCCCGTCGTTATATTTGCTCCGGCATCAACCCCATCACCTGGATCAATCAAAAAAATAATGCCAGCGTGTTTTTAGTGTCGACCCACCACCACCGATATCAACCCCATCACAAGAAACTTTGTTTGGTTTGACCCACCACCTGCAGAAAAAGGAGAAGAGGAGCGAGAGAGAGAGAGACCAGTTGCAGTTCGATTTGATCCTCAGAGTGAATTTAGGGTTTCCATGTAGTTCTCTCCTAAATTTCTATCAGAGTTGTAGATTTCAAGTGGTAAGAGTTTATTTATCTGGTACCCCAGATGTAATTTATTTTCATCTTATAGATTACAACACGCGTTCCAATTTTTGGTGTTTCAGGTACAATGGGTTCTTCTTATCAATGCTTACCACCAGCATGTATCCTTGATTGTTATTTGGAAATATATTTATCCTTGTACTGTACTGTTTTTATTACAAGGGTTTGTTTGTGTTGGTTCTTTGACGAATTGGATATCAGAATCATTGTTGCAATCAACTGGAAGCGTTACCATCTTTGTACATATCCATTGCATATATGGATCGTGGTGGGTCTATTAATTTTACTAACAGGATCTTCTTAGTTTCTTGTACTAATTAATGAATTTCTATGTGTATTGAATTAGGTGGACTATGCGACGATATTTGTTTTTCGGCTCTTGATGTTTGTAGATAATGGACTTGCTTCTGGAATGGGATTGTAAGTCCTCTTATCTTTGCTTGTTTATGTTACTTTTTCATCATTAGTATCCCATATTAGCAGTTGTGTTCGTGTTTCTAAAAATAGTATTATTAAGATTACACAAGGATCTCAACTCTCCTGAAGGTTTAGTTAGGGGAAGGTCAACTTTTGAGTATGAGAGGTATCAATTTTGTACTTATATTATTTTGGGGCTTTAACGATGTAGTCCTTGGACTAGCAATTTTGCACAAAAAAACCAGGCACAATTAATTTTAAACGATTAGGTCCAACATATAAATACCCCGAAATTAAAACAAACACGCACTATTCAGAAATCGAAGCGCCAAAAACACTGTATTCTTTCTTAACTCAAAACCTTAATCGTACCATCTCTTCGATCAAAACCCCAAAATGAATCTATTTATCAATCAAATTTTGGTCAAGAAAAACATATAAATACTCCTGATCGAAGCTCTAGAAACCCTGTTTGATCAAAACCCTAACTCTCTTCGATCAAAACCCTAACTCTCTTCTTTCAAACCCTAATCGTTGAAGTTCTACATTTTACATTCCAAATCAAATTCTTCCAAACAACACTAACAAGTATGTATACATTCTCTTATCACCTTTTTGTCCTTGTGTATTTTGTGTTCTCATATGTATAAATTTGTAGACATATGGACTGATGAAATCACATTCTTCTTTTTCATGATATGTATTTCATCATATATTTGTTTCCCTCATTTTAATTGCAAAACACACTTTTTCCATGTTAGATATATGTATTTCATCATTGTACTTTTCCTCCTGTATACATCATTTATCGAGGATTTATCAAGGACTAGGATAATATATACATGATTGGAATATGTACATCTACAATCTCTGTGTTGCGTGTACTATGTGTATTTTGCGTGTACTTTTTAAAAGTACACGCACATTGAAAATGAATTTCTCAATTCATTATGCGTTTACTTTTATGTTTTATATGTGTACTTTATAGAATATGTACATGTACAAGCCCTGTGTTGCGTGTACTATGTGTATTTTGCGTGTACTTTTTAAAAGTACACGCAAAATACACAGAGTACACGCACATTGAAATTGTATTTCTCAATTCATTATGCGTGTACTTTTATGTTTTATACGTGTACACTATAAAATATTAATTTCAAATCCATATTTGATCAATCCTATGTTATTTTGGTCCGCGCTAGCGGCATTTGAATGATATTCCATGAGTTTTTAAGAAGTATTATTATTTTATTAATATTTATGAGTGTTTTTTGTCCAATAGCCAGATGCATTTGAATGATATGTTATTAGGTAATAATTAGTTTTATTGCGTGTACTTTTTCATTTTTTGCGTGTATTTTGTTGAAAGTACACGCAAAAAATTCAGAAAGTACACGCACATTGAAATTCAAATTGTTCAATCCAATGTCCATGTACTAATGTGCATTATGAGTGTACTATTTTGTATTGTTGTGTTATTGTTTAGGAATCGTATGATCAAGCATGTTCAACTACAAAACTGCTTCTTGCACGTTCGAAGATCTTAACAATACAAAACCTTTCACATTGATAGTGAATAGTACTAATGATGACGAAATTCATTTTCTCCTTCGCATCAATGATAGAGCTAAAAGGTTACGTGGTTTCTACTACTACTATGAAGACATTTACTGCACTTTTGATGTGCAACAGCTTCAAGTAACTGAATCGAAAGCGAAGGATTTAGCTAAACGAATTGAGCAGTATTGCTTAAGGGGTTTTGATAATGTTGGAGCTTTTAGCATTCAACTATTGTATCACTTCTTTACTGAATATGTTAGGAGTAGAGAATCTTGGTTTTTGACTTGTCGAACAACCTCTGTTAGGTATTACCATGAAACTGACGATATATATTATCGCCTTTAGCATGTATTTTGATGAGACTTGTATAAATTGTTTGTGAGAATATTGCATGTACTTTTGTTAAATACACTTGTATTTTATTATTTTAGTCTATATTTTATTCTAATTCGCATTTATTTATTTTTTGTACATATCATTATAGGTTAGTAATTTAAATTTTGTTTATAGATCAATATAATGGGGATGAAGATGAAGGCAAGAAGAGGAAAGAAACAAAAAAAGAGCAGTTCTGATGATAGTTCTTCATCTAGTTCCAGTTCTAGGGTGGCATTGAAAGCTAAACGTCCTGCAAAGAAGAATGACCAATATCGATCAAATATTGTTAGCTTTCTCCATGATTTGCATCAGATTAAAGATAAAATAAATAATAGCCATATTGAACTTCTTAAGAAGACTCCATTTTGGGAGCTTTTCAATGCCTACTACAGTGAGAAAGTAGTAGAAGTGGACCAAAAGAAGACGGATAAAAATATTTTATCAATTATCGCGCTATACAATACGAAAACCAAAAGTTTCCGTATGAAGAGTAGTATTACAATAGTGCCAATAGATATAAGTGAAATATTTGGCATACCCCTGGTTGAGGGTTTAATATCAATAGAACTGAAAAAGCGACCGAATACTACTCAAAAATCTGGATTACAAGCACGATACTTCTAAAAAAGAATAGGAAAGTCAGAAATTTTGAATGGTTTGAAGAAATCAGTTGAATTGGAGACAGATGAAGGAATTTCTGATTTTGTTAAAATTGTGTGTCTCCGCTTCTTGAACACGTTATTTTTCTCCAACTCAAACTTCACCCTTAGAGAATTTTGGATGAAATACATTGAAAATATTGAGGAAATGAATAAATATGATTGGGCATCTGTTGTGCAAGAGTTTCTCATACATTCACTTGACAAATCAGCAAGTTCAAAACCTAGCACAGTTACTGGATGTGTCATTATCCTACTGGTGAGCAAAAAAACATTTTGATATTTCAAAATTTACATAGCAATACTCACGTGTAGTTTCAAAATACACGTGATATTTTCACGTGTATGTTGAAAGTACACGTTTATTTTCACGTGTATTTTCAAAATACACGTGAAAAATTCACGTGTATTTTGAAAGTACACGTTTATTTTCACGTGTATTTTTAAAATACACTTGATATTCCTGATATTTCAAAATTTACATACCAATACTTACCTGTACTTTGAAAATATTACGTGTATTTTCAAAATACATGTGATATTTTCTCTTGTTCTTTTAAAATACAATTGATATTTAATGTGTATTTTGAAAATACACGTCTTATATCACGTGTATTTTGAAAATACACGTCTTATATCATGTGAAAGTACACTTGTATTTTACAAAGTACACGTGTACTATGTTTTGTAAATATAACCAGTGTACTCTCAAAATACTCTTGTTATATCTTTTGTCAATATTATAAATGTACTTATGAAAGTACACGTGAACTTATACTGACAAAGTATAAGTGTAATTTGAAATGGTAACGTGTACTTTCAATATACAATTGTAAAATTTGTAAAGTACACGTTTAATTTTGCGTGTATTTTGAACAAATCTCTTGTACTTTCCATTATGAATCCCTAGGTAATACAAGTATTAAATTCATTTTGTTTTTTGTATGATCTCAGTATTAGGCATGTGAGAAATTTGAAATAATTTCTCCTGTTGAAGAATATAAAGAAAATACTCCAAAATTCCTGAAGTGGAAGTTGTCGTCTTTGAAATAATGGTTTGTGAAGAATGACATCGTAACAGCAACTTTGAAGTAGGCTACAAGTAAACCATCTTGTAAGGATTGTCCTGTACAAAAGGAATCTCAGTTTGAAGGGCCAAGTTACTCTTTGAACATATCTACAGAAAGTCCTATATATGATGATTCATCATCAAACAATGTTGCTGAAGATATTAATGACAATGAGTTTTCACATGGTTGGAATATTCCCCTTAAAAACATTGTGACTCTAAAGAAAAAGAAGGGAAAAGATCAACCAAAGGTTAATCTGGAGGAACAAATTGTTGTTTTGAAAAGGGAATTGTTGGAAAAAAATAACCAACTATCTAAAGCAGCTGAAGACATTAATGTTTCACTTGAGAAGGTGACCTATTTGGAGGTGGAGAGTGCCATTTTGAATGTACAGTTACAGGTAGATCGTGATTCAATTTTTGAAGCCCATGAGGAAGTGGAGAACTTAAAGGTGGAGAATTCCAACCTTTTGAAGGAAAAAGAGTTATTAAATAAGTTGGAGGTAGAAAATGCCCAACTAGTTGAGTTAAACAATTCTTTAAAAGAAAAGCTTGATCAAGTCACAATGAGTGACTCAGATATAATTAAAGAACTGGATGAATCATTGAAAAATAGGCAGAATCAACACGAATTTTGGAACAAAAGAATGGATATCTGTCTCTGACTAATGAAGATCTCAAAAGAAAGTATGATGATACATTGCAACAATGGAAAGATGCTGACATAGAAAAGATGACTTTGAGGCAGAATCTTGAGGAGTCAGAGTGGAAAAGAACTCAACAGGTACTTTTGAATGCAGAGTACACGCAGTTTTCCTAAACTACACACATTTTTCCTAAAGTATACGTTTAAAGTACACGCAGTTTTCCAAAGTACACGCAGTTTTCTCAAAGTACACGCAGTGTTATTTCATAGTATTTTTAATGCAGTTTTATTTGATATTAGATATAATGAAGAGTACATGCATTATTTTATTAAAAATAATGCATTGTTTAAAATGTAACATTTTTTTGTATTACAGGAAAACAATAATAAAATCCTTAATGAAGAAATTTCGGAGTTGAGGAAAATGCTTGAAGAATCAGAATTGAAAAAAACTGACCAGGTATCTATAAAATACAATAGATATTTATTACACGCTACACTTTCTTAATTTTATTATAAATTTTATGTATATTATAAATTTTATAAAGTACACATATTTTATAATACACGCGTGTACTTTATAAAATACACGCATGTATTAAAATACACGCGTGCATTATATAAAATACACGTAAGAGAAAATGAATCATTGTTTCAAAAAATGCTTACAATCCAACATTCCTTGTTAAATATATCAGGAAAACATTAATAAACAGCTCCTTGACGAAATTTCGAGTTTAAAGATTGAATTAGCGTCAAAGAAAGTTGAGGGCAGCCCCAAAATATCCAAAACCAAAGGACCTCTTACTAGAGGTCAGAAGAAAAGAAAAGTTGACGGCGAAACAGAAAATCTTGAACTAATTAAGAAACTAAAAGAGTCAAAGCTTAGAAAAGGCCCTACAACAATAGCTGAAAAAATGAAGGAAACTCGCTTCAAGCTTGAAGCAATCGAAGCATATAAATATCTCGATGAAGCTTCGAAGAAAAAGATTGAAGAGTTTATTAAAATTGCTGAGCCAGGGTAAAGTTTATTGTTTTATGATTTATCACTTCGCTAATTTATATTATACAATTGTTATTGATTATATAAAATGAAGGGAATTTATTTTACAAGGGATGGTTTTGTATGTCCCATGGGATGATTTACTTGAAGTCCTCAACAATCAAGAAATTTCAAGCCAAGTATGTAGTCCAAATATTAGACATCCATTAAATTTCAACATTATTATTTCCTCACCATTTTATATTGTGTGAAACAGATAATACTTGCCTTTAGTGAAGTATTGAGATTAAAATTGTCAGAGGAAGGGCTCTCCTACTCACACACTTTTTCTGATTATTGTTGGGTAAGTACAAATAAAATGAAAGTTTTGATAAACAAAATTTCAGTTTTTTTTATTAACACTATGTCTATAATTTTTATTCAGATAGAATCTTGTAGATCAAATGGAGTCAATAAGAAGGGGGAATTATACAAGGATTTATTTGAATACTTAGGCACTTGTAATAATTTGTTCATTGTACTTAGACATAGTATAGGACATTTCACATTACTTGTGATATACACTAAAGAAAATAAAGTGGTCCACATGGATCCCCTCCGACCGAACGACAAGGAAAAAAACACAACATTCTTCGATGATGCAAAAAAATTGGTTAGTGCCTAAACTTAATTAGTAATGTTACTTGTACTTATATTATACACTTGTACACATGCATTATATAATGCGTGTACTTTGTATTAGTTGTACATAATTATCCAGATTAACAAAGTACACGCATCATATTTTAAAATGCACGTGAAATGAACCAATACAAGTTACGTGTAATTTAATATTATGCGTGTACTTTTAACTCATTAGGCAAAGTACACGCATCATATAATAAAATACATGTGATATTTTAAAATAAAATATGCGTGTACTTTAATATTATGCGTGTACTTTTAACACATTAGGCAAAGTACATGCATCATATTTCAAAATACACGTGCAATGAAAAAATAAAATATGCGTGTACTTTTATATTATGCGTGTACTTTTCACTCTTTAATCTTCATATACTCTTTTATTTGTATACACTAAATATTTTTCTTCTTAACAGTTTTTTGTCTTCCAAAAAACACTGTCCCGATTGAAGACTGAAGCAGAAACAATGAAAAACAATGGTTACAAAATTCAGAGGAAATTTGAGGAAGGTACCCCAAATGAGTTTACAATGGATGATGATCCATTGACAGAGCAAGAAAGAAGGATTGTAGATTTCTTGCTGGAAAGTGATCTCAAATTTGACCTAATAAGAGATCATGAATGCCCTAAACAATATAATGGGAAAGAAAAACTTCATTTCTAAAAATCACTAATTTGTATCCTTTCAAAAAATTTCATCACATCATACTAATTTGTATATTTGTTTTATTGTAATTTGAGGGTTGACTGTGGGGTGTTCTGCATGTACTACATTGAACAAATAAGCAGAAAGAAAGAAATGCAAAAATTATTTCAAGACCATGACATGCTAAAACAAAGAGCATATGTACTTAGGGAAATTCTTCTGTCAAAATATTTCTTCCCCCGAAAGGAGAAAAAACATCTATAAATTGTGATTCAAATTCAAAACATATATTTGTAATTTATTTTGTGTTATATTGGTTATTATTTACAATATTTATTACACCAAAATGTTTTTTTTCCCGCTGGCGCGGACCACAATCCACGTAAGGTTTAGACAAACAATGCATCTGATTGTTATGAAACAATGTACAAGCAGTTTTCACGAAAAATACAAGTCATAATTACTAAGTACACCAATGAATTCTTCAAAGTACACACATTTTTACTAAAGTACACGCAATGGTTAATATAATAATTATTTATTGTTTTAATTGAAAACTACTTTGAAGAATTCATTAAGGACACAATAACCAAAATCAATTTATTAAGCTCAACTACTCACTTCCCAACTACTTCTGGTCAAGAAATAAATAACTTTCACTTTTCCTATAAAAGAGTAATATTTGTTCCTTTCTTAACCATTACATCTAGGGTAAAGATAACATAATGGCTATTCCAGCAGAAAACTTGCGAGAAACTCTTGAGAGAGATGAAAGAAATAAAAAAAAAATAAGGCAAATTGAGGAAAATATTTCCTCATATGAAACTGCCTTTGAGCAGTTTCAAACATATGCGAGGGAAGGCTATTCTGGACTTCCACCCAATCCCATAGATTTATTTGATGTGGATGAGGACCCTCCTCAAACACATGAAGAACTCATATCTTTCTATACACAAGAAGTTCCCATGAAAATCGCAAAGCTGAAGGAGAAGAAGGCTCTCCATGAAGGCCTTGTAGCTATCATAGAAGAAGAAATTCGACACTGGTCGAATTTCATTGACTCTCTCCCTGACACCCTGGATGCCTTTGACAAACATCCCTACTAGAAGCCTTGTTTAGTTTTTTCATCTTTCTTTATTTGAAAAAAAATGTACTTTATTTTTTTGTTTTTAATAAAAATTTTATTTCTTTGATGAATGTGTTCTGAGTTATGTCATACACCCAATATAGTAAAGTACACGTGAACCCTTATAAACATGATCACGTGTTTTGTTAAAATTTTTAACATTAATAACATTTCATCCAAAAAATTATATAAATGCGTGTACTCTATATATTACACGTGTACAATATAAAGTACACGCATAGTCTATAAAGTACACGCCTATTGAAATACTTGTATAATAATGCGTGTACTCAAGATATTGTCCCAAAACATTATATAAATGCGTGTACTCTATATATTACACGTGTACTTTATAAAGTACATGCATAGTCTATAAAGTACAAGCAGATTGAAATACTTGTATAATAATGACGCTGGCGCGGACCATAATACCCATAGGAGTTTAAGAATATGAGTGACCCAAATATCTTTTATAAAGTACAAGCAGATTGTAATGTCAAAAACCATTTTCCAAATAGTACATGCATTTATATACGTCTACTTGATAAAATTGTATGCAGAATACATAAAGTACAGGTATATTGAATTAGATTTTTATCATATCAATATGCGTGTCCTTTGCTAAAATATGCATGTACAATTATATTTAAATGCGTGTAATTTAATTATTAATGCGTGTACTTCATAAAGTACACGCACATTTCATCAAGTACATGCACATTATATTTATATTATGCGTGTAGTTCATGCATGTACATTAAGTAAAGTACACGCATGCTTTTATAAAGTACACGCATATTGAACTGACCAAATCCATTTTTAAATGCGTGTACTTTATTAATATACGTGTACTTAAAAAAGTACACGTATATTTAATCAAGGAAACGCATTGATAAAATTTCTTGGGGACTTTGGCATTTAGTCCTAGTTTTGATCATCATCTTGCCTCCGATCATAGATATATCATATGTTGTTGTTAGTCCTATTCAATGAATGTAGAAATTAAAATGCCTCTAAACAATAGCAGTCCACGTTTTTCTCGGAATGCAGTTGTAACCATCCACAACTGCTAAATGGGACTAATTATGAATATAAAAGTCAAATGGGATTAGGACAAACAAAACCTTCACAAATGGGACTACTGCTAAAATACCTAAAATTTCTTTGGACATCAAAATGCGCGTGTACTGTACATAACATGCGTATACAAAGGTAAAGTACACGTGAACACAAGGAATAATGATCATGTATGTTTTATGAAAAATATGTGTACATCAAAAAAAAAAAACTAAAGAATGAGACTTAAAAATAAATTACATTCATTTATGTGAAACAAATGGTTTATTAATTAATTTATTCAATCAAATGGTTAAAATGAATGAATTCAACAATTTTAAAAATAGTCAAATGGGTTCCTTACAAGTAGACCTGTAATGACCCGTTTTACTACACCTCGATCAAGTAACTTCCCTTACTGTGATCTCACCAGAAGACTTTATTCTCTTATTTCTTGGCCTGCCTGTCGGTCTCTTAGTCATTAGTGGAAGGATAGATGGATTTTCAGGAATAGGAATATTTAAGGAAATCAAATTAGGAAGAGGAACTATAGGTATCGAGTATGTTTTTTTGTAGAAAGATACCTTATAGTACTCCTCAATATAATCATAAATACTGGTCCCTTTCCTCCGCACAACACAAACAACATGAGAACATGGAAAACATCTAATCTGCCAACTCTTACAAGAACAAGTCCTTTCTCCTAAGTCAACTGTTACTCGCACTTCTGAATGAACTTCAAATACATTTTGACTTGAGAGACTAATAGTCCAATGTCGGCTTTTATTCCAATTTTCATTCAGTAACTTTTGAAAGAGAGGACATAGCTCAGTTGTCCAAGTTTCAGACTGAACAAGTTTGTTTCCATTGAAATTCATAATCTTCACTCTCAATTTATCAAGCATATTCATTATTGGTAAATGCCTTTCCTCCAATATCCATGAATTGAATGACTCCGCAACACTAGATGACATGTCACCATACCGTTTACCAGGGAAATATGCACAGGACCAATTCTCGGGAGGCAAACTATCAATGAAATCGGCAATAACAGCTCCTCCTTCCTTCTTCAACGCTTCAATATTCTTGTGAAATACATCTACTGAGACAACATATGCACAAGACAAAAAATCTTTAACAATTTTCTTTCGAAATCCAGCACAATTCCCACGAATTTTCTTTTTTATATTCCCTTGTAAATGATGTATACAGTAGGAATGTGCAGACAACGGGAAGACCCTCGAAACAGCTTCAAGTAATCCATTGTTTCGATCTGATATAAATGTTATGTTTCGATATTGCTCAACTACTGCACTATGCAAATTGACTAGAAACCACATCCAGTTATCTTCAGTTTGGGAATCAACAACAACATATGCAACAGGAAAAAGTCCCGAAATATAAAAATAAATTAAAATTAAAATAAATAACATATCCATGTACCACACTTTGTATATTGATGCTGCTGGCGCAGACCCTAAAATACATGGGAAATATATTGTGTTTAATTTAAATTGTTTGTAAATAACAAGACAAAGCATAAAAATGTACCGTACACATGATAAGGATAAATAGACATGCACGTTTACTTTCCAATCTTTTGCTTGGCTTTATTATTAACAAGACTAACATCAACATACACGCATGAAAATGTAAAGTATAGGTGAACTAAACAAAAACATTCAAAGGTACTTTACATTTTTAACATGTACTTTGCTTTATTATTTCTAAATAACAACACCTATCATCAAAGTACACGCATAAAAATGAAAAGTACACGTGAAATTAAGAAAAACATTCACGTGTACTTGACATGTAAAATGCGTGTACTTTAGTTTGTATTCAACATAACATCATCATCAAAGTACACGCATAAAAATGAAAAGTACACGTGAAATTAAGAAAAACATTCACGTGTACTTGACATGTAAAATGCGTGTACTTTACTTATTACTACACATAAAGTCATCATCATCAAAGTACACGCATAAAAATGAAAAGTACACGTGACATTAACAAAAACATTCACGTGTACTTTACATGCACTATGCCTATACTTTACTTAGTATTACACATAATAAGACATATCATGACAATACACGCAGAAAAATGAAAAGTACACGTGAACTAAAACAAAGACCTTCAAAGGTATTTTATATTTTTATGCTTATATTTTGATGATATGGAATGGAACAAACAAAATCATCATCATCATCAAAGTACACGCATAATAAGACATATCATGACAATACACGCAGAAAAATGAAAAGTACACGTAAACAAAAACAAAGACCTTCAAAGGTATTTTATATTTTTATGCTTATATTTTGATGATATGGAATGGAACAAACAAAATCATCATCATCATCAAAGTACACGCATAATAAGACATATCATGACAATACACGCAGAAAAATGAAAAGTACACGTAAACAAAAACAAAGACCTTCAAAGGTATTTTATATTTTTATGCTTGTATTTTGATGATATGGAATGGAACAAACAAAATTTCAATGCAATACACAAAATAAAATATTTAAAATTCATTTACCATTGTTCCCATTCCTTGCAGTAGTTGATAGTATTATTCCACGGTAACGGCTCTTCAAAAAGGCACCATCAAGAAATAAAACAGGTCTGCAGTATTGAAATCCATAAATACATCCTCTAAACATTACACATATTCTCTTGAATTTTTTACTCTCATGTTCCACGTCAAGGATGCAATGCGACCCAGGATTATACTGCAATAGAAGGTCACGATAATTATTCATTAATGCATAAGAAACCTTTTCATCACCATGTATATCAACAACAGCCATCTCTTTCGCACGCCATGCATGTTGATAAGCTATATCAAGACCATAATTCTTCTTCATATCTATAACTACATCAATTGGTCTCAATAGCGGGTTATCTCGAAGATCATCAGCTACCAATGTCGAAAACAACTTGGAGGCTATCATTTTGGCTGGCGGACTACGAAAGACACCTCTACATGTATGCTCATTATTCATTGCATGTATGTAAAAGTATCCATTTATTGTAGATAATGAAGCATGAATTCTACACATGCAATTCTCAGTAGTCTTTTTAGAGCATTCAACCATCACTCGAGTTTTATCATTCTTCAAATACACATACTTGAACCCAACCTCAACGTCATACTTTCGCAATTTATCCCGAAATTCCACTACACCTCCTTCAAAACACTGTTGCTCATGACTTATATAAGTCTTCCAATCATTCGAAAGATAGACTTTCGACTTACTTGACTCCACACCTCCAAGATAAAATTCATTTTCAATGCAACTATTAAAATCATTTTTAGTGCCTGATGATAAAGACTCTAACCTCTGTGTATTTGTATCACCACTGTCAACGCTCTCAGACCTTGTATTACTGCAGTCAACCCCTTAAAAAATTCGATTAGAGCAGTCAACCCGTTCACGACATGTATTACATGGAAATGGTAATGAATCAATAACATATATCCAAATGAAATTAGCTTTCACGATCAAATGGGACCGCAACATACAACAAACATCGTTGTTACAAACCAACATGAACCGACATTCATCACCAAATGAATACCTCAATGAAAAACTCCCACTTCTCAAATTAGTAAACCTAATACACAACTCATTGCATATGAAATCTAATGAGCTATCTTCAAATATTTCAATACAAGCCATATTATCCAAATAACAACACCTTGCTATTACACTACTTACCATAATCTCCTGTAGTAAAACAGAGACGAAAAAACATTTACTTCAAGGTCAAAAATTCTAAAAATGTGTTCAATAATTTAATGCATGAAATATCAAAATATTTATTTATAATTAATATAAACTTACAGGCACTTTTTAAAAACCTATACATGAAGCAATAAACCACACACATATTATCAAATAATCAATCACGTGTACTTTATAAACACTGCGTGTACTTTGAAAACTGATATCGAACTGGTTATTTCCGCTGGCGCGGACCTATATCAATAAGTGATTCAATACCAAATCAAAATCAAGGACTCTTAAAATTAGAATGAAACATCAATAATATTCATTCAGCACATTCAACTAACAATTACAAATATTGATAAATATAACTTATTTATTAAGAATCCAAACATAAATGCATAAAAAACACAAATTAAAAACATATACATATATAATGTATAAAAAGCTATTCAATCACATGAATGAATATTACAATGAGTCTCTTGAATTAAAACAAAGGACATATACTTATTGTAATCGATCAAAAATAGAAAAATCAACTGCTGATAAAGATAAACTTACAAATGATAGAGCCAAGTGATACAGGTAGAATCGATTAAGAACACTGTAATCGATTATAGGACAGACGATCAAAGCATAAGATTGATGTTGTTTTCAATTTCGGAGAATAGTCGTTAGTTGCAGAGAAAACTCCAATAGCCGATTAGGTTTATGATTTTCTTAAATTTGGGGTATTTATATGTTGGACTTAATCGTTTAAAATTTGGTTCACCGGTTTTTTTGTCCAAAATTGTTAGTCCAAGGAATAGACCATAAAAACCTATTTTATTTTTAATGTCATTAACTAAAGAGATCGACCACATTGTAACGCTTTCAATTTTTGGTTTGACATTTGTATTTATTACTTTTCTCTTTGTGGATAAATAAATAATTTAGGAAAGAAAGGAGAATTAGAAAATGGAGGAAATTGATTGGAAGCACTACGTAAGGAGGAAACCTCATGTTCTTTAACGGCGTAATTTTTTGGATTGTGATGATTTGTGTGTTTTCAGTGTTGATTAGTTTTGGGTTTTGTTTAATTTAATAAGTGTGTGTGAGATTATATATATATATATATATATATATATATATATATATATATATATATATATATATATATATATATATATATATATATATATATATATATATATATATTTTCTCTGCTCTCTTTCTTACTTATTATTTTATTATGTCTATAAATAAGTTTATACATTCTAGATGATATAAAAACCTTATTGAATAGACCTTGGTTGGGATTAGTCTCACACTCTATTTCACTCAAGTTCTAATAACTACTTAATGACTAACTATCTAGCATGAACAAAAATAAATTTGGGTAGGTTTGTAGTTTTTTTATACATGTGTTATACACCGTTTATGTTTGTATAAATATCTATACTCTATACAAATCACAAGTTGTGTTATTCATAGGCTAGGTATCTACAGAACTACTACAAATATTTTCTTGAATACAAAGTAAGGAAATGAGAACTCATGTCACATTATTACATTATTACCTTATTTTCAATCTTCTTATTATCTAATGCTTTCCATCTACATTTGAATTGATCACGTCACAGGTAAAAGTAAAAGGGAACCAACCATCAGAATCTAAAGTAGGTTTTAACCCCTAATTTATTTGACTTTGGTTTGTTTCAAAATTGTATTTTAGGATTAATTTGTATATATGACTGTTGTGAAGTTTGATTTTGAAATGATGTGTTGTTTCTTGGGGACCTAATGGTACGTAAGATGAGTATAAAAGTGTGAATTGAACAATTGATTTGATGGAGATGAATATACAATTTTCTCCGTGAGGTTTTGATTCTTCTCTGTATTAAGAAGTTGAGTATAAATTTTTATCTTTATTTATTACCCTTTTGACTAATTTAAATGTAGGGTTTCCAAACTTCAGTACTAACATGTTGGATGGAATTGAACCATTACATTCATCGAGATAAAGTTTTTGGTATATATTAATAGTTTTGTTATGCGTTTATTGTATCTGGAATTCATTACTTAGTTGATGGTTTCATATTGACTTTTTGAAAAATCTACTTCCTGCTATTCCCAAATATGTTCAAAAGAAATTTATGTTAAAAGTTGCAGTAGCATTAAATAGAAAATCGGTCTGAAATAGAGACAATAAGTAGCCAAACATAAAATGGCTTACTTTATGAGCTTATTTAGTTAAATTGGTGGAAGGGATTTGCAGGAGGTTTGGTTTTGGAATTTGATGCTGCTCTTGAGTTTATTTTAAATGTTAAAAAAGGTTGGATTTAATGAATAAATAAACTAAACTATGACAGAATTTTCTATGAATAAAAAAACGAAACAAGCCGTTAAAGGGTGAAAACCCAAACCAGCCCCCAAACAGATCGGTAAGAGGCACGAACACCTCGCACGTGACCAATGTAGCATGTAGGAACTGAACTCGTAGTCACGGGTTTCCCGCTTTGAGAATACGACGATAATTTGCAAAAAGAACACTTAGACTTAAAAATAGGCCGTTAAAGGGTGAAAACCTAAACCATCCCCCAAACGGACCCGTAAGAGGCACGAACACCTCGCACGGGAACAATGTAAACTTGTAGGAACTGACTGCGTAGTCACGGGTCTCCTGGTTTAAGAATATAATGATAGTTTCAAAATATGTCGATTTGGCTTAAAAACAAGCAGTTAAAGGGGGAAAACCCAAACCAGCCCCCAAACGACCCCGAAAGAGCCACGAACACCTCGCACGGGACCAATGTAACTTGCAGGAAGTGACCGCGTAGTCCCGGGTCTCCCGATTTGTGAATATGACGATAATTTGCAAAAATAACACATAGACTTAAAAACAAGCCGTTAAAGGGTGAAAACCCAAACCAGCCACCAAACGACCCCGTAAGAGGCACGAACACCTCGCATGGGACTAGTGTAACTTATAGGAACTGATCGCGTAGTCTCGGATCTCCCGGTTTGAGAATCTGATGATAATTTGCAAAAATCAACACTTAAACTTAAAAACAAGCCATTAAAGGGTGAAAACCCCAACGATCCACCAAACGACCCCGTAAGATGCACGGACACCTCGTACGGAACCAATCTAACTTGTGGCAACTGACCTCGTAGTTTCGGGTCTCCCGGTTTATGAATATGAAGATAATTTGAAAAAATCACACATAAGCTTAAAAACAAGCCGTTAAAGGGTGAAAACCTAAACCAGTCACAAAAAGACCCCGTAAGAGGCATGAACACCTCGCACGAGACGAATGTAACTTGTAGGAACTGACTGTGTAGTCCCGGGTCTCCCGATTTGTGAAATGATAATAATTTGAAAAAATCAACACTTAAACTAAAAAATTAGCCGTCAAAGGGTGAAAACCCAAACCAGCCTCCAAACAACCCCGTAAGAGGCACGAACACCTCACAGGGGACGAACGTAACTTGTAGCAACTGACCCCGTAGTCCCGGGTCTCCCGCCTTGTGAATATGACGATAATTTGCAAAAATTACACTTAGACTTAAAAACAAGCCGTTAAAGGGTGAAAACCCAAACCAGCCCCCAAACGTCCCCGTAAGAGGCTCGAACACCTCGCACGGGACCAATGTAACTTGTAGGAACTAACTACGTAGTATCGGGTCTCCCAGTTTGTGAATATGATGATAATTTGCAAAAATCACCATTTCAACTTAAAAACAAGCCGTTAAAGGGTGAAAACCCAAACCATCCCCCAAACGACACAGTAAGAAGCACGAACACCTCGCACGGGAGAAATGTAACTTGTAGGAACTGACTACGTCGTCCCAGGTCTCCCGGTTTATGAATATGACGATAATTTGCAAAATTGCACTTAGACTTAAAAATAAGCCATTAAAGGGTGAAAACCCAAACAATCCCCCAAACGATGCAGTAAGAGGAACAAAGACCTCGCACGGGACCAATGTAACTTGTAGGAACGGACCTCGGAGTCTCGGGTCTCCAGAATTGAGAATATGATGATAATTTGTAAAAATCACACTTAGACTTAAAAATTAGCCGGTGAAGGGAGAAAACCCAAACCAGCCACAAAACGACCCCGTAAGAGGCACGAACACCTCGTACGGGACCAATGTAGTTTGTAGGAACTGATCGCGTAGTCCCGGGTCTCCCGACTTTTGAATATGACGATAATTTGCAAAAATCACCGCTTAAACATAAAACAAGCCGTTAAAGGGTGAAAACCCAAACCATCCACCAAACGACCCCGTAAGATGTACGAACACCTTGCAAGGGACCAATCTAACTTGTAGGAAATGACCGCGTAGTTCTGGGTCTCATGGTTAGTGAATATGATGATAATTTGAAAAAATCAAACTTAAACTGAGAAACAAGGCGTTAAAGGGTGAAAACCCAAACCAATCACCAAACGACCCCGTAAGAGGCATGGACACCTCGCACGAGACCAATGTAACTTGTAGGAACTCACCGCGTAGTCCCGGGTCTCCCGGTTTGTGAATATAACGATAATTTGCAAAAATCGCACTTAGACTTAAAAACAAGCCGTTAAAGGGTGAAAACCCAAACCAATCACCAAACGACCCCGTAAGAGGCACGAACACCTCGCACGGGACCAATGTAACTTGTAGGAACTGATCGCGTAGTCCCGGGTCTCCCGATTTGTGAATATGACGATAATTTGCAAAAATCACACTTAGACTTAAAAACAAGCCATTAAAGGGTGAAAACCCAAACCAGCCCCCAAACGACCCCATAAGAGGCACGAACACCTCGCACGAGACCAATGTAACTTGTGGGAACTGACCCCGGAGTCTTGGGTCACCCAACTTTAGAATATGATGATAATTTGCAAAATTAAACACTTAAACTTAAAAACAAGCCGTTAAAGGGTGAAAACCCAAACCGTCCACCAAACGACCCCGTAAGATGCACGAACACCTCGCACGAGAGCAATGTTACTTGTAGGAACTGACCGCGTAGTCCCGGGTCTCCCGGTTTGTGAATATGACGATATTTTGCAAAAATCAGACTTAGACTTATAAACAAGTCGCTAAAGCGTGAAAGCCCAAACTAGTCAACAAACGACCCCGTGAGAGGCACGAACACCTGGCACGGGACCAATGTAACTTATAAGAACCGACCGTGTAGTCTTGAGTCTCCGGGTTTGTGAATGTGACAATAATTTGCAAAAATCATACTTAGACTTAAAAACAAGCCATTAAAGGGTGAAAATCCAAACCAGCCACCGAACGACTCCGTATGTGGCATGAACAACTCGCACGGGACCAACATAACTTGTAGGAACTGATCGCATAGTCCCGGGTCTCTCGGTTTGTGATTATGACGATAATTTTAAAAAATCAACACTTAAACTAAAAAATAAGCCGCTAAAAGGTGAAAACCCAAACCAGCCCCCAAACGACCCCGTAAGAGACACGAACATTTCGCATGGAAGCAATGTAACTTGTAGGAACTAATCACGTAGTCCCGGGTCTCCCGATTTGTGAATATGATGATAATTTGCAAAAATCGCTCTTAGACTTAAAAGCAAGCCGTTAAAGGGTAAAAACCCAAACTAGTCACCAAACGACCCCGTGAGAGGCACGAACACTTCGCACGGGACTAATGTAACTTGTAGGAACTGATCGCGGAGTCTCGGGTCTCCCGGTTTGAGAATATGATGATAATTTTCCAAAATCACAATTAAACTTAAAAATAAGCCATTGAAGGTTGAAAACCCAAACCAGCCACCAAACGACCCCGTAGGAGGCACGAAAACCTTGCACGGGACCAATGTAACTTGTAAGAACTGATCGCGTAGTCCTGGGTCTCTCAGTTTTGAGAATATGATGATAATTTGCAAAAATAAACACTTAAACTTAAAAACAAGCCGTTAAAGGGTGAAAATCCAAACTAGTCCCCAAACGACCTTTTAAGAGGCACGAACACCTCGCACGTGACTGATGTGACTTGTAGTAACTAACGACGTAGTTTCGGGTCTCCTAATTTGTGAGTATGACGATAATTTGTAAAAATCAGACTTAAACTTAAAAACAAGCCGTTAATGGGTGAAAACCCAAACCAGCCACCAAACGATCCCGTAAGAGGCATGGACACCTCGCACGGGAATAATTTAACTTGTAAGAACTGACCGCGGAGTCTCGGGTCTCCCGGCTTTAGAGTATGACGATAATTTGCAAAAATCAAGACTTAAACTTAAAAACAAGCCGTTAAAGGGTGAAAACCCAAACCATCCACCAAACGACCCCGTAAGAGGCACGAACACCTCGCAGGGGACCAATGTAACTTGTAGGAACTGACCGCGTAGTTCCGGGTCTCCCGGTTTGTGAATATGATGATAATTGGAAAAAAACAAACTTAAAATTAAAAACAAGCCGTTAAAGGGTGAAAACCCAAACCAATCACCAAACGACCCCGTAAGAGGCACGAACACCTCGCACGGGACCAATTTAACTTGTAGGAACTCATCGCGTAGTCCCGGGTCTCCCGGTTTGTGAATATGACGATAATTTTGCAAAAATCGCACTTACACTTAAAAACAAGCCGTTAAAGGGTGAAAACCCAAACCAACTCCCAAATGACCCCGTAAGAGGCACGAACACCTCGCACGGGACCAATGTAACTTTTAGATACTAGCCGCGGAGTCTCGGGTCTCCCGGTTTGTGAATATGACGATAATTTGTAAAAATCATACTTAGACTTTAAAACAAGCCGTTGAAGGGTGAAAACCCAAACCAGCAACCAAACGACCATGTAAAATGCACGAACACCTCGCACGGGACAAATGTACCTTGTAAGAACTGATCGCGTAGTCCAGGGTCTCTCGGTTTTGAGAATACAATGATAATTTGCAAAAAAATAAACACAAAAACTTAAAAACAAGCCGTTAAAGGGTGAAAATCCAAATCAGTCCCCAAACGACCTTTTAAGAGGCACGAACACCTCACACATGACTAATGTGACTTGTAGGAAATAATCCCGTAGTCCCGGGTTTGCCGATTTGTGAGTATGACGATAATTTGTTAAAATCACAATTATACTTAAAACAAGCCGTTAATTGGTGAAAACCCAAACCAGCCCCCAAACGATCCCGTAAGAGGCACGAACACCTCGCACGGGACCAATGTAGCTTGTAGGAACTAACCGCGTAGTCCCGGGTCTCCCGACTTTAGAATATGATGATAATTTGCAAAAATCAACACTTAAGCTTAAAAACAAGCCGTTAAAGGGTGAAAACCCAAACCATCCACCATACGACCCCGTAAGATGCACGAACACCTCGCACGTGACCAATGTAACTTGTGGGAATT
The DNA here is from genome assembly GCA_949130495.1 of Sambucus nigra. NCBI lineage: Eukaryota > Viridiplantae > Streptophyta > Magnoliopsida > Dipsacales > Adoxaceae > Sambucus > Sambucus nigra. Next base: position 210,244,813 of record OX422214.1, on the reverse strand, counting down.
GACCGCGTAGTTCCGGGTCTCCCAGTTTGTGAATATGATGATAATTTGCGAAAATCAAACTTAAACTTAAAAACAAGCCGTTAAAGGGTGAAAACCCAAACCAATCACTAAACGACCCCGTAAGAGCCATAAACACCTCGTACGGGACCAATGTAACTTGTAGGAACTCATCGCGTAGTCCCGGGTCTCCCGATTTGTGAATATGATGATAAATTGTAAAAATTGCACTTAGACTTAAAAACAAGCTGTTAAAGGGTGAAAACCCAAACCAACTCCCAAATGACCCCGTAAGAGGCGCGGACACCTCGCACGGGACCATTGTAACTTGTAGGAACTGATCGCGGAGTCTCGGGTCTCCCGGATTGAGAATATGACGATAATTTGCAAAAATCACACTTAGACTTAAAAATAGACCGTTGAAGGGTGAAAACCCAAACCAGCAGCCAAATGACCCTATAAGAGTCACGAACACCTTGCACGAGACCAATGTAGCTTGTAAGAACTGACCGCTTAGTCCCGGGTCTCCCGACTTTAGAATATGATGATAGTTTGCAAAAATAAACACTTAAACTTAAATACAAGCCGTTAAAGGATGAAAACCCGAACCATCCACCAAACAACCCCGTAAGATACACGAACACCTCGCACGGGAGCAATGCAACTTGTAGGAACTGACCGCATAGTACCAGGTCTCCCGGTTTGTGAATATGATGATAATTTGAAAAAATCACACGTCGACTTAAAAACAAGTTGCTAAAGGGTGAAAACCCAAACTAGTCACCAAATGACCCCGTGAGAGGCACGAACACCTCATACGGGACCAATGTAACTTGTAGGAACTGACCTCGTAGTCTCGCGTCTCCCGATTTGTGAATGTAAGGATAATTTGTAAAAATCATACTTAAACTTAAAAACAAGCCGTTAAAGGGTGAAAACCTAAACCAGCAACCAAACTACCCCATAAGAGGCACCAACACCTCGCACGGGACCATCATAACTTGTAGGAATTTATCGCGTACTCCTGAGTCTCCCGGTTTATGAATATGACGATAATTTTAAAAAATCAACACTTAAACTTAAAAATAAGCCGCTAAAGAGTGAAAACCAAAACCAGCCCCCAAATGACCCCGTAAGAGACACGAACATCTCGCCTGGAACCAACGTAACTTGTAGGAACTAATCCCGTAGTCCCGGGTCTGCCAATTTGTGAATATGATGATAATTTGCAAAAATCGCTTTTAGACATAAAAACAAGCCGATAAAGGGTGAAAACCCAAACCAGCCCCAAACGACTCCGTAAGAGGCACGAAGACCTCGTACGTGACTAATGTCACTTGTAGGAACTGATCGCGGAGTCTCGGGTCTCCCGGTTTGAGAATATGACGATAGTTTTCCAAAATCACAATTAGACTTAAAAATAAGACGTTGAATGATGAAAACCCAAGCCATCCACCAAACGACCCCGTAGGAGGCACGAAAACCTTGCACGGGATGAATGTAACTTGTAAGAACTGATCGCGTAGTCCCGGGTCTCCCGGTTTTGAGAATACGATGATAATTTGCAAAAATAAACACTTTAACTTAAAAACAAGCCATTAAAGGGGGAAAATCCAAACCAGCCCCCAAGCGACCTTTTAAGGGGGACGAACACCTCGCACGGGAATAATGTGACTTGTAGTAACTGACGACGTAGATTCGGGTCTCCCCATTTGTGAGTACGACGATAATTTACAAAAATCACACTTAAATTTAAAAACAAGCCGTTAATGTGTGAAAACCCAAACCAGCCCCCAAACGATCCCGTAAGAGGCACAAACACCTCGTACCAGACCAATGTAACTTATAGGAACTGATCTCATAGTCCCAGGTCTCCCGATTTGTGAATATGATGATAATTCGCAAAAATCGCACTTAGACTTAAAAACCAAATGACCCTATGAGAGGAACGAGCACCTCGCACGGGACCAATGTAACTTGTAGGAACATACCGCTGAGTCTCGGGTCTCCCGGATTGAGAATATCATGATAATTTGCAAAAAACACACTTAGACTAAAAAATAAACCGTTAAAGGGTGAAAACCCAAACTAGCCACCAAAATACTCCGTAAGAGGCACGAACACCTCGTACGGGACCAAAGTAACTTGTAGGAACTGACCGCGTAGTCACAGGTCTGCCGGTTTGTGAATATGATGATAATTTACAAGAATCGCACTTAGACTTAAAAATAAGCCGTTAAAGGGTGAAAACCCAAACTAGCCCCCAAATGACCCCGTAAGAGGAGAGAACACCTCGCACGGGACCAATGTAACTTGTAGCAACTGACGGCGTAGTTCCAGGTCTCCCAATTTGTGAGTGTGATGATAAGTTGCAAAAATCACACTTAAACTTAAAAACAATCCGTTAGAGGCTGAAATCACAAACCATCCACCAAACGACCCCGTAAGATGCACGAACACCTCGCACGGGACCAATATAACTTGTAGGAACAAACCGCGTAGTTCCGGGTCTCCCGTTTTGTTAATATGATGATAATTTGCAAAAATCAAACTTAAACATAAAAAATAAGCCGTTAAAGGGTGAAAACCCAAACCATTAACCAAACGACCCCGTAAGATGCACGAACACCTCGCACGGGAGCAATGTAACTTGTAGGAACTGACCGCCTAGTCCCGGGTCTCCCGATTTGTGAATATGATGATAATTTACAAAAATCACACTTAGACTTAAAAATAAGCCGCTAAAGGGTGAAAACTCAAACTAGTCACCAAACGATCCCGTGAGAGGCAAGCACACCTCGCACGAGATCAATGTAACTTGTAGGAACTGACCGCGTAGTCTCGAGCCTGTCGGTTTTTGAATGTAAAAATAATTTGCAAACATCACACTTAAACTTAAAAACAAGCCGTTAATGGGTGAAAACCCAAACCAGCAACCAAACGACCCCGTAAGAGGCACAAACACCTAGCACGGGACCAATGTAGCTTGTAGGAACTGACCGCTTAGTCCCGGGTCTTTCGACTTTAGAATATGATGATAGTTTGCAAAAATAAACACTTCAACTTAAAAATAAGCCGTTAAAGGGTGAAAACCCAAACCATCCACCAAACGACCATGTATGATGCATAAACACCTCGCACGGGACCAATGTAACTTCTAGTAATTGACGGCGTAGTTTCGGGTCTCCCGGATTGAGAATATGATGATAATTTTCAAAAATCACACTTAGACTTAAAAATAAACCGTTGAAGGGTGAAAACCAAAACCAGCGACCAAACGACCCCGTAAGAGGCACGAACACCTCGCACGGGACCAATGTAGCTTGTAGGAACTGATCGCTTAGTCCCGGGTCTCCCGACTTTCGAATATGACGATAGTTTGCAAAAATAAACACTTCAACTTAAAAACAAGCTTTTAAAGGGTGAAAACCCAAACCATCCACCAAACGACCCCGTAAGATGCACGAACACCTCGCACGGGAGCAATGTAACTTGTAGGAAGTGACCGCGTAGTCCCGGGCCACTCGGTTTGTGAATATGACGATAATTTACAAAAATCACACTTAGACTTAAAAACAAGCCGCTAAAGGGTGAAAACCCAAAGTAGTCACCAAACGACCCCGTGAGAGGCACGAACACCTTGCACGGGACCAATGTAACTTGTAGGAACTGACCGCATAGTCTCGAGTCTCCCGGTTTGTGAATGTAATGATAATTTGTAAAAATCATACTTAGAATTAAACACAAGCCGTTAAAAGGGTGAAACCCAAACCAGCCACCAAACGACCCCATAGGAGGCACGAACACCTCGCACGGGACCAACATAACTTGTAGGAACTGATCGCGTAGTCCGGAGTCTCCCGATTTGTGAATATGACGATAATTTTAAAAAATAAACACTTAAACTTTAAAATAAGCCGCTAAAGGGTGAAAACCCAAACCAACCCCCAAACGGCCCCGTAAGAGACACGAACATCTCGCAAGGAACCAATGTAACTTGTAGGAACTAATCGCGTTGTCCCGGGTCTGCCCGTTTGTGAATATGACGATAATTTGCAAAAATTGCTCGTAAACTTAAAAACAAGCCGTTAAAGGGTGAAAACCAAACCACCCCCAAACGACCCCGTAAGAGGCACGAACACCTCGTACGGGACTAATGTAACTTGTAGAAACAGATCGCGGAGTCTCGGGTCTCCCGGTTTGAGAATATGATGATAATTTTCAAAAATCACAATTAGACTTAAAAATAAGCCGTTGAAGGATAAAAACCCAAACCAACCACAAAATGACCCCGTAAGAGGCAGGAAAACCTTGCACGGGACCAATGTAACTTGTAAGAACTAATCGTGTAGTCCCGGGTCTCCCAGTTTTGAGAATACGATGATAATTTGCAAAAATAACACTTAAACTTAAAAAAAGCCGTTAAAGGGTGAAAATCCAAACCAACCCCCAAGCGACCTTTTAAGAGGCACGAACACCTCGCATGGGACTAATGTAACTTCTAGTAACGGACGACGTAGTTTTGGGTCTCCTGATTTGTGAGTATGACGATAATTTGCAAAAATCACACTTAAACTTAAAAACAATCCGTTAATGGGTGAAAATCCAAACTAGCCCCCAAACGATCTCGTAAGAGGCACGAACACCTCGCACGGACCAATGTAACTTATAGGAACTGATCCCGTAGTCCCAGGTCTCCCGATTTGTGAATATGATGATAATTCGCAAAAATCGCACTTAGACTTAAAAACAAGCCATTAAAGGGTGAAAACCCAAACTAGCCCCCAAACGACTCCGTGAGAGGCACGAGCACCTCGCACGGGATCGATGAAACTTATAGGAACTGACCGCCGAGTCTCTGGTCTCCCGGATTGAGAATATGATGATAATTTGCAAAAATCACACTTAGACTTAAAAATAAGCCATTAATGGGTGAAAACTGAAACCAGTCCCCAAACGACCCCGTAAGAGGCGAGAACACCTCGCACGGGACCAATGTAACTTGTAGCAACTGACGGCGTAGTTCCGGGCCTCCCGGTTTGTGAGTATGATGATAAGTTGCAAAAATCACACTTAAACTTAAAAACAAGCCGTTAGAGGGTGAAAACCCAAACCATGCACCAAACGACCCCGTAAGATGCACGAACACCTCGCACGGGACCAATGTAACTTGTAGGAACTTACCGCGTAGATTCGGGTATCCCGTTTTGTTAATATGATGATAATTTGCAAAAATCAGACTTACACTAAAAAAAAAGCCGTTAAAGGGTGAAAACCCAAACCAATCACCAAACGACCCCGTAAGAGGCACGAACACTTCGCACGGGACCAATGTAACTCGTAGGAACTCATCGCGTAGTCCCGGGTCTCTAGGTTTGTGAATATGATAATAATTCGCAAAAATCAACACTTAAACTTAAGAACAAGTCGTTAAAGGGTGAAAACCCGAACGAGTCCCCAAACGACCCTGTAAGAGGCACAAACACCTCGCACGGGACCAATGTAACTTGTAAGAACTGATCGCGTAGCTCCGGGTCTCCCGGTTTGTGAATATGTTGATAATTTGCAAAAATCACACTTAGACTTAGAAATAAGCCGTTGAAGGGTGAAAACCCAAACCAGCAACCAAACGACCTCGTAAGAGGCACGAACATCTCGCACGAGAACAATGTAGCTTGTAGGAACTGACCGCGCAGTCCCGGGTCTCCCGACTTTAGAATATGATGATAGTTTGCAAACATAAACACTTAAACTTAAAAACAAGCTGTTAAAGGGTGAAAACCCAAACCATCCACCAAACGACCCTGTAAGATGCACGAACACCTCGCATGGGAGCAATGTTACTTGTAGGAACTAACCGTGTAGTCCCGGGTCTTTCGGTTTGTGAATATGACGATAATTTGCAAAAATCACACTTAGACTTAAAAAGAAGCCGTTAAAGGGTGAAAACCCAAACCAGCTCCCAAACGACCCCGTAAAAGAGACGAACACCTCGCACGGGACCAATGTAACTTGTAGGAACTGACCTCGGAGTCTCGGGTCTCCCGATTTGTGAATGTGACGATAATTTGCAAAAATGATACTTAGACTTAAAAATAAGGCATTAAAGGGTGAAAACCCAAAACAACCACCAAACGACCCCGTAAGAGGCATGGCAACCTCGTAGGGGACCAATATAACTTGTAGGAACTGATCGCTTAGTCCTGGGTCTCCCGGTTTGTTAATATGATGATAATTTTAAAAAATAAACACTTAAACATAAAAATAAGCCGCTAAAGGGTGAAAACCAAAACCAGCCCACAAACGACCCCGGAAGAGACACGAACATCTCGCATGGAAGCAATGTAACTTTTAGGAACTAATCACGTAGTCTCAAATCTCCCAATTTGTGAATATGATGATAATTTGCAAAAATCGCTCTTAGACTTAAAAACAAGCCGTTAAAGTGTGAAAACCCAAACCAACAAAAAACGACCCCGTAAGAGGCATGAACACCTCGCACGGAACTAATGTTACCTGTAGGAACTGATCACGGAGTCTAGGGTCTCCCGGTTTGAGAATATGACGATAATTTGCAAAAATCACACTTAGACTTAAAAATAAGTCGTTGAAGGATGAAAACCCAAACTAGCCACCAAACGACCCCGTAAGAGGCACGAAAACCTCGCACGGGACCAATGTAACTTGTAAGAACTGATCGCGTAGTCCCGAGTCTCCCGGTTTTGAGAATACGTTGATAATTTACAAAAATAAACACTTAAACTTAAAAATAAGCCGTTAAAGCATGAAAATCCAAACCAGCCCCCAAGCGACCTCGTAAGAGGCACGAACACCTCGCATAGGACCAATGTAACTTATAGTAACTGACGGCGTAGTTCCGGGTTTCCCTGTTTGTGAGTAAGATGATAATTTGCAAAAATAACACTTAAACTTAAAAGCAAGCCGTTAAAGGATAAAAACCCAAACGAGTCACCAAATGACCCCATAAGAGGCACGAACACCTCGCACGATACCAATGTAACTTGTAAGAACTGACTGCTGAGTCTCGGGTCTCCCAGATTGAAAATATGACGATAATTTGCAGAAATCACACTTAGACTTAAAAATAAGTCGTTGCAGGGTGAAAACCCAAACCAGCCACAAAACTACCCCGTAAGAGGCACGAACACCTCGTACGGGACCAAAGTAACTTGTAGGAACTAACCGCATTGTCCTGGGTCTCCCAGTTTGTGAATATGATGATAATTTGCCAAAATCAACACTTAAAACTAAAAACAAGCCGTTAAGGGTTGAAAGCCAAAACCAACCACCAAACGACCCTGTAAGAGGCACAAACACCGTGCATGGGACCAATGTAACATGTTGGAACTGACCGCGTAGTCCAGGATATGTCGGTTTGTGAATATGATGATAATTTCTAAAAATTGCACTTAGACTTAAAAACAAGCCGTTAAAAGGTGAAAACCCAAACCAGCCCCCAAATGACCCCGTCAGAGGCAATAACACCTCGCACGGGACCAATGTAACTTGTAGTAATTGACGGCGTAGTTCCGGGATCTCCCAGTTTGTGAGTATGACGATAATTTGCAAAAATCACACTTAAACTTAAAAACAAGCCGTTAAAGGGTGAAAACTTAAACCATCCACCAAACGATCCCGTAAGATGTACGAGCACCTCGCACGTGACCAATGTAACTTGTAGGAACTGAACGCGTAGTCTCGAGTCTCCCACTTTGTGAATATGATGATAATTTGCAAAAATCACACTTCGACTTAAAAATAAGCCGTTAAAGGGTGAAAACCCAAACCAACCCCCAAACGACCCCGTAAATAGCACGAATAGCTCGCACGGGACCAATGTAACTTGTAGGAACTAACTGCGTAGTCTCGGATCTCCCAATTTGTGAATATGACGATAATTTGAAAAAATCAACACTTAAACTTAAAAACAAGCCATTAAAGGGTGAAAACCCAAACCATCCCCCAAACGACCTTGTAAGAGGCACGAACACCTCTCACGGGACTAATGTAACTTGTAGGAACTCACCGCGTAGTCCCAGGTCTCCCGGTTTGTGAATATGACGATAATTTGAAAAAATCGCACTTAGACTTAAAATCAAGCCGTTAAAGGGTGAAAACCCAAACCATCCCCCAAACGGCCCTATAAGAGGCACAAACACGTCGCACGGGACCAATGTAACTTGTAGGAACTGACCGCGAAGTCTCAGGTCTCCCGACTTTAGAATATGATGATAATTTGCAAAAATCAACACTTATACTTAAAAACAAGCCGTTAAAGGGTGAAAACCCAAACCATCAACCAAACGACCCTGTAAGATGCACGAACACCTCGCAGGGGACAAATGTAACTTGTAGGAACTGACCGCGTAGTTCCGGGTCTCTCGGTTTGTGAATATGATGATAATTTGAAAAAATCAAACTTAAACTTAAAAAGAAGCCGTTAAAGGGTGAAAACCCAAACCAATCACCAAACGACCCCGTAAGACGCACGAACACCTCGCACGGGTCCAATGTAACTTATAGGAACAAATCGCGTAGTCCCGGGTCTCCCGGTTTGTGAATATGATGATAAATTGCGAAAATTGCACTTAGACCTAAAAAGAAGCCGTTAAAGGGTGAAAACCCAAACCAACCCCCAAATAACTCCGTAAGAGGCACGAACACCTCGCACGGGACCAATGTAACTTGTAGGAACTGACCGCGGAGGCTCGGGTCTCCCGGATTGAAAATATGATGATAATTTGCAAAAATCACACTTAGACTTAAAAATAAACCGTTGAAGGGTGAAAACCCAAACCAGCAACCAAACGACCCCGTAAGAGGCACGAACACCTCGCACGGGACCAATGTAGCTTGTAGGAACTGACCGCTTAGTCCCGGGTTTCCCGATATTAGAATATGATGATAGTTTGCAAAAATAAACACTTAAACTTAAAAACAAGCCGTTAAAGGGTGAAAACCCAAACCATCCACCAAACGACCCCCAAAGATGCACGAACACCTCAAACGGGAGCAGTGTAACTTGTAGTAACTGACCGCGTAGTCCCAGGTCTCCCGGTTTGTGAATATTATGATAATTTGCAAAAATCACACTTAGCCTTAAAAACAAGCTGCTAAAGGGTGAAAACCCAAACTATTCACCAAATGAGCCCGTGAGAGGCACGAACACCTCGCACAGGACCAATGTAACTTATAGGAACTGACCGCGTAGTCTTGAGTCTCCCAGTTTGTGAATGTAATGATAATTTGTAAAAATCATACTTAGACTTAAAAACAAGCCGTTAAAGGGTGAAAACACAAACCAACCACCAAACGACCCCGTAAGAGGCACGAACAGCTCACAGTGGACCAACATAACTTGTAGGAACTGACCGCGTAGTCTCAAGTCTCCCGGTTTGTAAATATGATGATAATTTTAAAAAATCAACACTTAAACTTAAAAATAAGCCGCTAAAGGGTGAAAACCCAAACCAACCCCCATACGACCCCGTAAGAGACACGAACATCTCGCATGGGACCAATGTAACTGGTAGGAACTAATCTCTTACGCCTGGGTCTGCCAATTTGTGAATATGACGATAATTTGCAAAAATCGCTCTTAGACTTAAAAATAAGCCGTTAAAGGGTGAGAACCAAAACCAGCCCCCAAACGACCCCGTCAAAGGCAAGAACACCTCGCACGGGACAATTGTAACTTGTAGTAACTGACGGCGTAGTTTCGGGATCTCCCGGTTTGTGAGTATGACAATAATTTGCAAAAATCACACTTAAACTTAAAAACAAGCCGTTAAAGGGTGAAAACCCAAACCATCCACCAAAGGACCCCGTAAGATGCACGAACACCTCGCACGGGACCAATGTAACTTGTAGGAACTGACCGCGTTGTTTCGGGTCTCCTGGTTGGTGAATATGATGATAATTTGTAAAAATCAAACTTAAATTTAAAAACAAGCCGTTAAAGGGTGAAAACCCAAACCAATCACCAAACGACCTCGTAAGAAGCACGAACACCTCGCACGGGACCAATTTAACTTATAGGAACTCAACACGTAGTCCCGGGTCTCCCGGTTTGTGAACATGACGATAATTTGCAAAAATCGCACTTACACTTAAAAACAAGCCGTTAAAGGGTGAAAACCCAAACCAACTCCCAAACGACCCCGTAAAAGGCACGAACACCTCGCACGGGACCAATGTAACTTGTAGGAACTGTCCGCGGAGTCTCGGGTCTCCCGGATTGAGAATATGATGATAATTTGGAAAAATCACACTTAGACTTCAAAATAAACCGTTGAAGGGTTAAAACACAAACCAACAACCAAACGACCCCGTAAGAGGCACGAACACCTCGCACGGGACCAATGTCGCTTATAGGAACCGACCTCTTAGTCCCGGGTCTCCCGACTTTAGAATATGACGATAGTTTGCAAAAATAAACACTTCAAATTAAAAACAAGCCGTTAAAGGGTGAAAACCCAAACCATCCACCAAACGACCCCGTAAGATGCACGAACACCTAGCACGGGAGCAATGTAACTTGTAGGAAGTGACGGCGTAGTCCCGGGTCTCTCGGTTTGTGAATACGATGATAATTTGCAAAAATCACACTTACACTTAAAATCAAGCCGCTAAAGGGTGAAAACCCAAACTAGTCACCAAACGACCCTGTGAGAGGCACGAACACCTCGCACGGGACCAATGTAACTTGTAGGAACAGACTGCATAGACTCCAGTCGCCCGGTTTTCGAATGTAACGATAATTTGTAAAAATCATACTTAGACTTAAACACAAGCCATTAAAGGGTGAAACCCAAACCAGCAACCAAACGACCCCATAAGAGGCATGAACACCTCGTACGGGACCAACATAACATGTAGGAACTGATCGTGTAGTCCCGGGTCTCCCGGTTTGTGAATATGACGATAATTTTAAAAAATCAATACTTAAACTTAAAGATAAGCCTCTAAAGGGGGAAAACCCAAACCAGCCCCCAAACGACCCCGTAAGAGACACGGACATCTCGCATGGAACCAATGTAACTTGTAGGAACTAATCACGTAGTCCCGGGTCTGTCGGTTTATGAATATGATGATAATTTGCAAAAATTGCTCTTAGACTTAAAAGCAAGCTGTTAAAGGGTAAAAACCCAAACTAGTCACCAAACGACCCCGTGAGAGGCACGAACACTTCGCACGGGACTAATGTAACTTGTAGGAACTGATCGCGGAGTCTGGGGTCTCTCGGTTTGAGAATATGACGATAATTTTCCAAAATCATAATTAGGCTTAAAAATAAGCCGTTGAAGGATGAAAACCCAAACCAGCCACCAAACGACCCCGTAGGAGGCACGAAAACCTTGCAAGGGACCAATGTAACTTGTAAGAACTGATCGCGTAGTCCTGAGTCTCCCGATTTTGAGAATACGATGATAATTTGCAAACATAAACACTTAAACTTAAAAACAAGCCATTAAAGGGTGAAAATCCAAACCAACCCCCGAGCGACCTTTTACGAGGCACGAACAGCTCGCACGGGACTAATGTGACTTGTAGTAACTGATGGCGTAGTTCCGGGTCTCCTGATTTGTGAGTATGATGTTAATTTGCAAAAATCACACTTAAACTTAAAAATGAGCCGTTAATGGGTGAAAACCCAAAACAGCAACCAAATGACCCCATAAGAGGCACGAACACCTCGCACGGAACCAATGTAGCTTGTAGGAATTGACCGCTTAGTCCCGGGTCTCCCGACTTCAGAATATGGTGATAGTTTGCAAAAATAAACACTTCAAATTGAAAATAAGCCGTTAAAGGGTGAAAACCCAAACCATCCACCAAACGACCCCGTAAGATGCACGAACACCTCGCATGAGAGAAATGTAACTTGTAGGAACTGACCGCGTAGTCCCGAGTCTCCCGATTTGTGAATATGACGATAATTTGCAAAAATCACACTTACACTTAAAAACAAGTCGTTAAAGGGTGCAAACCCAAACCAACTCCCAAACGACCCCGTAAAAGGCACGAACACCTCGCACGGGACCAATGTAACTTGTAGGAACTGTCCACGGAGTCTCGGGTCTCCCGGATTGAGTATATGATGATAATTTGGAAAAATCACACTTAGACTTCAAAATAAATCGTTGAAGGGTTAAAACCCAAACCAACAACCAAACGACCCTGTAAGAGGCACGAACACCTCGTATGGGACTAATGTTTCTTGTAGGAACTGACCTCTTAGTCCCGGGTCTCCCGTCTTTAGAATATGACGATAGTTTGCAAAAATAAACACTTCAAATTAAAAACAAGCCGTTAAAGGGTGAAAACCCAAACCATCCACCAAACGACCCCGTAAGATGCACGAACACCTCGCACGGGAGCAATGTAACTTGTAGGAACTGACCGCGTAGTCCGGGGTCTCCCGGTTTGTGAATACGATGATAATTTACAAAAATCCCAATTAGACATAAAAACAAGCTGCTAAAGGGTGAAAACCCAAACTAGTCACCAAACGACCCTGTGAGAGGCACGACCACCGCGCACGGGACCAATGTAACTTGTAGGAACTGACCGCGTAGTCTCGAGTCTCCCGATTTGTGAATGTATCAATTATTTGTAAAAATCATACTTAGACTTAAACACAAGCCGTTAAAGAGTGAAACCCAAACCAGCCACCAAACGACCCCATAAGAGGCATGAACACCTCGCACGGGACCAACATAACTTGTAGGAACTGATCGCGTAGTCCCGAGTCTCCCGGTTTGTGAATATGACAATACTTTTAAAAAATCAACACTTAAACTTAAAAATAAGCCGCTAAAGGGTGAAAACCCAAACCAGCCACCAAACGACCCCGTAAGAGACACGAACATCTCGCATCGAACAGTTGTAACTTGTAGGAACTAATCGCGTAGTCCCGAGTCTGCCGGTTTGTGAATATGATGATAATTTGCAAAAATTGCTCTTAGACTTAAAAACAAGCCCTATAAAGGGTGAAAAACCAAACCAGCCCCAAACGACCCCGTAAGAGGCACAAACACCTCGCACGGGACTAATGTAACTTGTAGGAACTGATCGCGGGAGTCTGGGGTCTCCCGATTTGAGAATATGACTATAATTTTCCAAAATCACAATTAAACTTAAAAATAAGTCGTTGAAGGATGAAAACCCAAACTAGCCACCAAACGACCCCGTAGGAGTCACGAAAACCTTGCACGGGACCAATGTAACTTGTAAGAACTGATCGCGTAGTCCCGAGTCTCCCGATTTTGAGAATACGATGATAATTTGCAAAAATAAACACTTAAACTTAAAAAGATGCCGTTAAAGGGTGAAAATCTAAACCAGCCCCCAAGTGACCTTTGAAGAGGCACGAACACCTCGCACGGGACTAATGTCACTTGTAGTAACTGACGACGTAGTTCCAGGTCTCCCAATTTGTGAGTATGACGCTAATTTGCAAAAATCACACTTAAACTTAAAAACAAGCCGTTAATGGGTGAAAACCCAAACCAGCCCCCAAACGATCCCGTAAGAGGCACGAACACCTCGCACGGGACCAATGTAACTTATAGGAACTGATTGCGTAGTCCCAGGTCTCCCGATTTGTTAATGTGATGATAATTCGCAAAAATCTCACTTAGACTTAAAAAGAAGCCGTTAAAGGGTGAAAACCCAAACTTGCCCCCAAACGACCCCGTGAGAGGCACGAGCACCTCTCACGGGACCAACGTAACTTGTAGGAACTGACCGCTGAGTCTCCGGTCTCCCGGATTGAGAATATGATGATAATTTGCAAAAATCACACTTAGACTTAAAAATAAACCGTTGAAGGGTGAAAACCAAAACCAGCCACCAAACTACTCCGTAAGAGGCCCGAACACCTCGTACGGGACCAAAGTAACTTGTAGGAACTGACAGCGTAGTCCCGGGTCTCCCAGTTTTTGAATATGATGATAATTTACAAGAATCGCACTTAGACTTAAAAATAAGCCGTTAGAGGGAGAAAACCCAAACCATCCATCAAACGACCCTGTAAGATGCACGAACACCTCGCACGGGACCAATGTAACTTGTAGGACCTGACCGCGTAGTTTCGGGTCTTCCATTTTGTTAATATGATGATAATTTGCAAAAATCATACCTAAACTTAAAAAAAAGCCGTTAAAGGGTGAAAACCCAAACCAATCACCAAACGATCCGGTAAGAGGCACGAACACCTCGCACGGGACCAATGTAACTTGTATGAAATCATCGCGTGGTCCCAAGTCTCCTAGTTTGTGAATATGATAATAATTTGCAAAAATCAAAACTTAAACTTAAAAACAAGTCGTTAAAGGGTGAAAACCCAAACCAGTCCCCAAACGACCCCGTAAGAGGCACGAACACCTCACACGGGACCAATGTAACTTGTAAGAACTGATCGCGTAGTCCCGGGTCTCCCGATTTGTGAATATGATGATAATTTGCAAAAATCACACTTAGACTTAAAAATAAGACGTAGAAAGGTGAAAACCCAAACTGCAACCAAATGACCCCGTAAGAGGCACGAACACCACGCACGGGACCAATGGAGCTTGTAGGAACTGACCGCGTAGTCCCGGGTCTCTCGATTTTAGAATATGATGATAATATTAAAAATAAACACTTAAACTTAAAAACAAGCCGTTAAAGGGTGAAAACCCAAACCATCCACCAAACGACCCCGTAAGATGCACGAACACCTCGCACGGGAGCAATGTCACTTGTAGGAACTGACCGCGTAGTCCCGGGTCTCCCGATTTGTGAATATGATGATAATTTGTAAAAATCACACTTAGACTTAAAAACAAACTGTTAAAGGGTGAAAACCCAAACCAGCCCCCAAACGACCCCGTGAGAGGCACGAACACCTTGCACGGGACCAATGTAACTTGTAGGAACTGACTGCGGAGTCTCGGGTCTCCCGATTTGTGAATGTGATGATAATTTGCAAAAATCATACTTAGACTTAAAAACAAGCAATTAAAGGGTGTAAACCCAAATAAACCACCAAACGACCCCGTAAGAGGCATGAACACCTCGCAGGGGACCAATATAACTTGTTGGAACTGATCGCTTATTCTCGGGTCTCTCGGTTTGTGAATATGACGATAATTTTACAAAATAAACACTTAAACTTAAAAATAAGCAGCTAAAGGGTGAAAACCCAAACCAGCCCCCAAACGACAACGTAAGAGACACGAACATCTCGCATGGAAGCAATGTAACTTGTAGGAACTAATCACGTAGTCTCGGGTCTCCCGATTTGTGAATATGATGATAATTTGCAAAAATCTCTCTTAGACTTAAAAACAAGTCGTTAAAGGGTGAAAACCCAAACCAGCCAAAAACGACCCCCTAAGAGGCACGAACACCTCGAATGGGAGTAATGTAAGCTGTAGGAACTCATCGCGGAGTCTCGGGTCTCCCGGTTTGAGAATATGACGATAATTTGCAAAGATCACACTTAGACTTAAAAATAAGCCGTTGAAGGATAAAAACCATAACCAACCACCAAATGACCCCGTAAGAGGCACGAAAACCTCGCACGGGACCAATGTAACTTGTAAGAACTAATCGCGTAGTCGCGGGTCTCCCGATCATGAGAATACGATGATAATTTACAAAAATAAACACTTAAACTTAAAAACAAGCCGTTAAAGCGTGAAAATCCAAACCAGCCCCCAAGCGACCTCGTAAGAGGCACGAACACCTCACAGGGGACCAATGTATCTTGTAGTAACTGACCGCGTAGTTCCGGGTCTCTCGGTTTGTGAATATGATGATAATTTGCAAAAATTGCACTTTGACTTAAAAATAAGCCGTTAAAGGGTGAAAACCCAAACCAGCCCCCAAACAACCCGTAAGAGGCACGAACACCTCGCACGGGACCAATGTATATTTGTAGGAACTGATCGCGGAGTCTCCGGTCTCCTGATTTGTGAATGTGATGATAATTTGCAAAAATCATACTTAGACTTAAAAACAAGCCGTTAAAGGGTGAAAACCCAAACCAGCCACAAAACGACCCCGTAAGAGGCATGAACACCTCGCAGGGGACCAACATAACTTGTTGGAACTGATCACTTAGTCCCGGGTCTCCCGGTTTGTGAATATGATGATAATTTTAAAAAATATACACTAAAACTTAAAAATAAGCCGCTAAAGGGTGAAAACCCAAATCATCCCCCAAACGACCCCAAAAGAGACATGAACATCTTGCATGGAAGCAATGTAACTTGTAGGAACTAATCACGTAGTCTCGGGTCTCTCGATTTGTGAATATGATGATAATTTGCAAAAAACACTCTTAGACTTAAAAATAATCCGTTAAAGGGTGAAAACCCAAACCCGCCACCAAATGACCCCGTAAGAGGCACGAAAACCTCGCACGAGACCAATGTAACTTGTAAGGACTGATCGCGTAGTCCCGGGTCTCTCGATCTCGAGAATACGATGACAATTTACAAAAATAAACACCTAAACTTAATAAAAAAGTCTTTAAAGCGTGAAAATCCAAACCAGCTCCCAAGCGACCTCGTAAGAGGAATGAACACCTCGCACGGGACCAATGTAACTTGTAGTAACTGATGGCGTAGTTCCGGATCTCCCGATTTGTGAGTATGACGATAATTTGCAAAAATCACACTTAAAATTAAAAGCAATTCTTTAAAGGGTAAGAACCCAAACGCGTCACCAAATGACCCCGTAAGTGGCACAAACACCTCGCACGATACCAATGTAACTTGTAGGAACTGGCCGCGTAGTCCCTGGACTCCCGATTTGAGAATATGATTGTAATTTGCAAAATTCACACTTAGACTTAAAAACAAGCCGTTAATGGGTGAAAACCCAAACTAGCCCCCAAACGATCCCGTAAGAGGCACGGACACCTCGTACGGGACCAATGTAACTTGTAGGAACTGACTGCGTAGTCCCAGGTCTCCCGATTTGTGAATATGATGATAATTTGCAAAAATTGAACTTAGACTTAAAAACAAGCCGTTAAAGGGTGAAAACCCAAACAATCCCCCACACGACCACGTGAGAGGCACGAGCACCTCGCACGGGACCAATGCAACTTGTAGGAGCAGACCGCTGAGTCTCGGGTCTCCCAAATTGAGAATATGTCGATAATTTGCAGAAATGACACTTAGATTTAAAAATAAGCCGTTGAAGGGTGAAAACCCAAACCAGACACAAAACTACCCCGTAAGAGGCACGAACACCTCGTACGGGACCAAAGTAACTTGTAGGAACTGATCGCGTTGTCCCGGGTCTCCCAGTTTGTGAATATGATGATAATTTTCCAAAATCAACACTTAAAACTAAAAACAAGCCGTTAAAGGTTGAAAACCCAAACCAGCAAGCAAACGACCCCGTAAGAGGCACAAACATCGCGCACGGGACCAATGTAACATGTAGGAATTGACCGTGTAGTCCCGGATCTACCGATTTGTGAATATGATGATAATTTCTAAAAATGGCACTTAGACTTAAAAACAAGACGTTAAAGGGTGAAAACCAAAACCAACCCCCAAACGACCCCATAAGAGGCAAGAACACCTCGTACGGGACCAATGTAACTTGTAGTAACTGACGACGTAGTTTCGGGTCTCTCGGTTTGTGAGTAGGACGATAATTTGCAAAAATCACACTTAAACTTAAAAACAAGTCGTTAAAGGGTGAAAACCCAAACCATCCACCAAACGACCCCGTAAGATGCACGAACACCTCACACAAGACCAATGTAACTTGTAGGAACTGACCGCGCAGTCTCGGGTCTCCTGCTTTGTGAATAAGACGATAATTTACAAAAGTCACACTTAGACTTAAAAATAAGCTGTTAAAGGGTGAAAACCCAAACCATCCCCCAAACGACAGCGTAAAAGGCACGAACACCTCGCACGGGACCAATGTACCTTGTAGGAACTAACTGCGTAGTCTTGGGTCTCCCAGTTTGTGAATATGATGGTAATTTGCAAAAATTAACACTTAAACTTAAAAACAAGCCAATAAAGCGTGAAAACCCAAACCATCCCCCAAACGACATTGTAAGAGGCACGAACACCTCTCCGGGGACTAATGTAACTTGTAGGAATTGATCGCGTAGTCCTGGGTCTCCCGATTTGTGAATATGACGATAATTTGTAAAAATCAAACTTAGACTTAAAAACAAGCCGTTAAAGGGTGAAAACCCAAACCATCCACCAAACGACCCCATAACAGGCACAAACACCTCGCACGGGACCAATGTAACTTGTAGGAACTGACCGCGGAGTCTCGGGTCTCCCGGATTGGGAATATGATGAGAATTTGAAAAAATCACACTTAGACTTAAAAATAACCCCTTGAAGGGTGAAAACCCAAACCAGCAACGAAACGACCCCGTAAGAGACACGAACACCTCGCACGGGACCAATGTAGCCTGCAGGAACTGACCGCTTAGTACCGGGTCTCCCGACTTTAGAATATGACGATAGTTTGCAAAAATAAACACTTAAACTTAAAAATATGCCGTTAAAGGGTGAAAACCCAAACCATCCACCAAACGACCCCGTAAGATGCACGAACACCTCGCACGGGAGCAATGTAACTTGTAGGAACTGACCGCGTAGTCCCGGGTCTCCCGCTTTGTGAATATGACGATAATTTGCAAAAATCACACTTAGACTTAAAAACAAGCCGCTAAAGAGTGAAAACCCAAACCAGCCACCAAACGACCCTGTAAGAGGCACGAACACCTCGCACGAGACCAACATAACTTGTAGGAATGATCGCGTAGTCCCGGGTCTCCCGATTTGTGAATATGACGATAATTTTAAAAAGTAACCCTTAAACTTAAAAATAAGCCGCTAAAGGGTGAAAACCCAAAGCAACACCCAAACGACCCCGTAAGAGACACGAACATCTCGTATGGAACCAATGTAAGTTGTAGGAACTAATCGCGTAGTCCCGGGTCTGCCGATTTGTGAATATGACGATAATTTGCAAAAATCGCTCTTTGACTTAAAAACAAGCTATTAAAGGGTGAAAACCCAAACTAGCCCCAAACGACCCCGTAAGAGGAACGAACACCTTAAACGGGACTAATGTAACTTTTAGGAACTGATCGCGGAGTCTCGGGTCTCCTGAATTTAGAGTATGACGAAAATTTTCAAAAATAAACACTTAAACTTAAAAATAAGCCATTAAAGTGTGAAAATCCAAACCATCCACCAAACGACCCCGTAAGATGCACGAACACCTCGCACGGGAGAAATGTAACTTGTAGGAACTGACCGCGTAGTCCCGGGTCTCCCAGTTTGTGAATATGACGATAATTTTCTAAAATTGCACTTAGACTTAAAAACAAGCCGTTAAAGGGTGAAAACCAAAAGCAGCCCCAAACGACACCGTAAGAGGCACGAATACCTCGCACGAGACTAATGTAACTTGTAGGGACTGATCGCGGAGTCTCGGGTCTCTCGGTTTGAGGATATGACGATAATTTTCCAAAATCACACTTAGACTTAAAAATAAGCCATTGAAACCAGTCACCAAACGACCCCGTAGGCGGCATAAAAACCTTGCACGGGACCAATGTAACTTGTAAGAACTTATCGCGTAGTCCCGGGTCTCCCGGGTTTTGAGAATACGATGATAACATGCAAAAATAAACACTTAAACTTAAAAACAAGCTGTTAAAGGGTGATAATCCAAACCAGCCCCCAAGAGACCATTTAAGAGGCACGGACACCTCGCACGGGAACAATGTGACTTGTAGTAACTGACGGCGTAGTTCCGGGGGTCCCGGTTTGTGAGTATGATGATAATTTGCAAAAATCACCCTTAAACTTAAAAATAAGCCGTTAATGGGTGAAAACCCAAACCAACCCCCAAACGATCGCGTAAGAGGCACGAACACCTCGCACGGGACCAATGTAACTTATAGGAACTGGTCGCGTAGTCCCAGGTCTCCCGATTTGTGAATATGATGATAATTCGCAAAAATCACACTTAGACTTAAAAACACGCCGTTAAAGGGTGAAAACCCAAACTAGCCCCCAATCGACCCCGTGAGAGGCACGAGCACCTCGTACGAGACCAAAGCAACTCGTAGGAACTGACCGTGTAGTCCCGGGTCGCCCGATTTGTGAATATGATGATAATTTGCCAAAATCAACACTTAAACCTAAAAATAAGTTGTTAAAGGTTGAAAATAAAAACCAGCCACCTAACGACCCCGTAAGAGGCACGAACACCGCTCATGGGACCAATGTAACTTGTAGGAACTGATCGCGTAGTCTCGGGTCTCTCAATTTTTGAATATGATGATAATTTACAAGAATCGCACTAAGACTTAAAAACAAGCCGTTAAAGGGTAAAAACCCAAACCAATCCCCAAACGACCCCGTAAGAGGCGAGAACACCTCACACGGGACCAATGTAACTTGTAGTAACTGACGGCATTGTTTCGGGTCTACCGGTTTATGAGTATGACGATAAGTTGCAAAAATCACACTTAAATATAAAAATAAGCTATTACAGGGTAAAAACCCGAACCGTCCACCAAACGACTCCATAAGATGCACGTACACCTCGCACGGGACCAATGTAACTTGTAGGAACTGACCGTGTAGTCCCGGGTCTCCCGGTTTGTGAATATGATGATAATTTGCAAAAATCCCAATTAGACTTAAAAACAAGCCGCTAAAGGGTGAAAACCCAAACCATCCACCAAACGACCCTGTAAGAGGCACGAACACCTCGCACGAGACCAACATAACTTGTAGGAATGATCGCGTAGTCCCGGGTCTCCCGGTTTGTGAATATGACGATAATTTTAAAAAGCAACCCTTAAACTTAAAAATAAGCCGCTAAAGGGTGAAAACCCAAACCAGCACCCAAACGACCCCGTAAGAGACACAAACATCTCGTATGGAACCAATGTAAGTTGTAGGAACTGATCGCGTAGTCCCGGGTCTGCCGATTTGTGAATATGAAGATAATTTGCAAGAATTGCTCTTTGACTTAAAAACAAGCTGTTAAAGGGTGAAAACCCAAACTAACCCCAAACGACCCCGTAAGAGGAACGAACACCTCAAACGGGACTAATGTAACTTTTAGGAACTGATCGCGGAGTCTCGGGTCTCCTGAATTTAGAGTATGATGAAAATTTTCAAAAATAAACACTTAAACTTAAAAACAAGCCATTAAAGGGTGAAAACCCAAACCATCCACCAAACGACCCCGTAAGATGCATGAACACCTCCCACGGGAGAAATGTTACTTGTAGAAACTGACCGCGTAGTCCCGGGGATCCCAGTTTGTGAATATGACGATAATTTGCTAAAATTGCACTTAGACTTAAAAACAAGCCGTTAAAGGGTGAAAACCCAAAGCAGCCCCAAACGACCCCGTAAGAGGCACGAATACCTCGCACGAGACTAATGTAACTTGTAGGAACTGATCGCGGAATCTCGGGTTTCCCGGTTTGAGGATATGACGATAATTTTCCAAAATCACACTTAGACTTAAAAATAAGCCATTGAAACCAGCCACCAAACGACCCCGTAGGCGGCATGAAAACCTTGCACGGGACCAATGTAACTTGTAAGAACTTATCGCGTAGTCCCGGGTTTTGAGAATACGATGATAACTTGCAAAAATAAACACTTAAACTCAAAAACAAGCTATTAAAGGGTGATAATCCAAACCAGCCCCCAAGCGACCATTTAAGAGGCACGAACACCTCGCACGGGACCAATGTGACTTGTAGTAACTGACGGCGTAGTTCCGGGTCTCCCGATTTGTGAGTATGACGATAATTTGCAAAAATCACACTTAAACTTAAAAATAAGCCGTTAATGGGTGAAAATATAAACCAACCCCCAAACGATCCAGTAAGAGGCACGAACACCTCGCACGGGACCAATGTAACTTATAGGAACTGGTCGCGTAGTCCCAGGTCTCCCGATTTGTGAATATGATGATAATTCGCAAAAATCACACTTAGAGTTAAAAACACGCCGTTAAAGGGTGAAAACCAAAACTAGCCCCCAAACGACCCCGTAAGAGGCACGAGCACCTCGTACGAGACCAAAGTAACTCGTAGGAACTGACCGCGTAGTCCCGGGTCGCCCGATTTGTGAATATGATGATAATTTGCCAAAATCAACACTTAAACCTAAAAATAAGTCGTTAAAGGTTGAAAATAAAAACCAGCCACCTAATGACCCCATAAGAGGCACGAACACCGCTCACGGGACCAATGTAACTTGTAGGAACTGATCGCGTAGTCTCGGGTCTCTCAGTTTTTGAATATGATGATAATTTACAAGAATCGCACTTAGACTTAAAAACAAGCCGTTAAAGGGTGAAAACCCAAACCAGTCCCCCAACGACCCCGTAAGAGGCGAGAACACCTCACATGGGACCAATGTAACTTGTAGTAACTGACGGCATTATTTCGGGTCTACCGGTTTATGAGTATGACGATAAGTTGCAAAAATCACACTTAAACTTAAAAACAAGCTGTTAGAGGGTGAAAACCCGAACCGTCCACCAAATGACCCCATAAGATGCACGAACACCTCGCACGGGACCAATGTAACTTGTAGGAACTGACCGCGTAGTTCCGGGTCTCCTGTTTTGTTAATATGATGATACTTTGAAAAAAATAGACATAAACTTAAAAAAAAGCCGTTAAAGGGTGAAAACCCAAACCAATCACCAAACGACCCCATAAGAGGCACGAACACCTCGTACGGGACCAATGTAACTTCCAGGAATTGACCGCGTAGTCCCGAGTCTCCCGATTTGTGAATATGACGATAATTTGCTAAAATCGGACTTAGACTTAAAAATAAGCCGTTAAAGGGTGAAAACCCAAACCATACCCTAAACGACCCCGTAAGAGGTAGGAACACCTCACACGGGACCAATGTAACTTGTAGGAACTAACCGCGGAGTCTCGGGTGTCCCGATTTGTGAATGTGATGATAATTTGCAAAAATCAATCTTAGACTAAAAAATATGCCGTTAAAGGGTGAAAACCCAAACAAGCCACTAAACGACCCCGTAAGAGGCATGAACACCTCGCAGGGGACCAACATAACTGGTAGGAACTGATCGCTTAGTCCCGGGTCTCCCGATTTGTGAATATGACGATAATTTTAAAAAATCAACACTTAAACTTAAAAATAAGCCGCTAAAGGGTAAAAACCCAAACCATCCCCCAAACGACCCCGTAAGAGACATGAACATCTCGCATGGAAGCAATGTAACTTGTAGGAACTAATCACGTAGTCTCGTGTCTCCCGATTTGTGAATATGATGATAATTTTCAAAAATTGCTCTTAGACTTAAAAATAAGCCGTTAAAGGGTGAAAACCCAAACTAGCCAAAAACGACCCCGTAAGAGGCACGAAAACCTCGCACGGGACCAATCTAACTTGTAAGAACTAATCGCGTAGTCCCGGGTCTCCCGGTTTTGAGATTATGATGATAATTTATGAAAATAAACACTTAAACTTAAGAACCAGCCGTTAAAGCGTGAAAATCCAAACCAGTCCCCAAACGACCTCGTTAGAGGCACGAACACCTCGCACGGGACTAATGTAACTTGTAGTAACTGATGGCATAGTTCCGGGTCTCCCGGTTTGTGAGTATGACGATAATTTACAAAAATCACACTTAAACTTAAAAGCAAACCGTTAAAGGGTAAAAACCAAAACGAGTCACCAAATGACCCCGTAAGAGGCACGAACACCTCGCACGATACCAATGTAACTTGTAAGAACTGGCCGTGTAGTCCCGGGTCTCCCGGTTTGTGAATATGATGATAATTTTCAATAATCGCACTTAGACTTAAAACCAAGCCGTTAAATTGTGAAAACCCAAACAAGCCCCCAAACGACCCCGTGAGAGGCACGAGCACTTCGTACGGGACCAATGTAACTTGTAGAAACTGACCGCTAAGTCTCGAGTCCCCCAGATTGAGAATATGACGATAATTTGAAAAAATCACACTTAGAATTAAAAATAAGCCGTTGAAGGGTGAAAACCCAAACCAGCCACAAAACTACCCCGTAAGAGGCACGAACACCTCGTACGGAACCAAAGTAACTTGTAGGAACTAACCGCGTAGTCCCGGGTCTCCCAGTTTCTGAATATGATGATAATTTAGCAAAATCAACACTTAAACCTAAAAATAAGCCGTTAAAGGTTGAAAACCCAAACCAACCACCAAATGACCCCACAAGAGGCACGAACACCGCACACGGGACCAATGTAACATGTAGGAACTGACCGCGTAGTCCCGGATCTTTCGATTTGTGAATATGATGATAATTTGCAAAAATTGCACTTAGTCTCAAAACCAAGCCGTTAAAGGGTGAAAACCTAAACCAGCCCCCAAACGACCCCGTAAGAGGCAAGAACACCTCGCACGGGACCAATGTAACATGTTGTAACTGACGACGTTGTTCCGGGTCTCCCGATTTGTGAGTATGACGATAATTTGTAAAAATCACACTTAAACTTAAAAACAAGCCGTTAAAGGGTGAAAACCCAAACCATCCACCAAACGAACCTGTAAGATGCACGAACACCTCGCACGGTAATAATGTAACTTGTAGGAACTGACCGCGTAGTCCCCGGTCTCCCGGTTTGTGAATATGATGATAATTTGAAAAATCACACATAGATTTAAAAACAAGCCGCTAAAGAGTGAAAACCCAAACTAGTCACCAAACGACCCCGTGAGAGGCACGAACACCTCGGACGGGACCTATGTAACTTGTAGGAACTGACAACGTAGTCTCGAGTCTCCCGGTTTGTGAATGTAACGATAATTTGTGAAAACCATACTTAGACTTAAAAACAAGCCGTTAAAGGGTGAAAACCCAAACCAGCCACCAAACGACACCATAAGAAGCACGAACACGTTGCACGGGACCTTCTTAACTTGTAGGAACTTATCGCGTAGTCCCAGGTCTCTCAGTTTTGAGAATATGACGATAATTTTAAAAAATGATCACTTAAACTTAAAAATAAGCCGCTAAAGGGTGAAAACCAAAACCAGCCCCCAAACGACCCCGTAAGAGACACGGACATCTCGTATGGAACCAATGTAACTTATAGGAACTAATCGCGTAGTCCCGGGTCTGCCGATTTGTGAATATAACGATAAGTTGCAAAAATCGCTCTTAGACTTAAAAACAAGCCGTTAAATGGTGAAAACCCAAACGACCCCGTAAGAGGCACGAACACCTCGCACGGGACTAATGTAACTTGTAGGAACTGATCGCGGAGTCTCGGGTCTCCTGGTTTGAGAATATGACGATAATTTTTGAAAATCACACTTAGAATTAAAAATAAGCCGTTGAAGGATGTAAACCCAAACCAGCCACCAAACGATCCCGTAGGAGGCACGAAAACCTCGCACGGGACCAATGTAACTTGTAAGAACTGATTGCGTAGTCCCGGGTCTCCCGGTTTTGAGAATACGATGATAATTTGCAAAAATAAATACTTAAACTTAAAAACAAGCGGTTAAAGGGTGATAATCCAAACCATCCCCCAAGCGACCTTTTAAGAGGCTCGAACACCTCGCACGGGACCAATGTGACTTGTAGTAACTGCCGGCGTAGTTCCGGGTCTCTGGGTTTGTGAGTATGATGATAATTTGCAAAAATCACACTTAAACATAAAAACTAGCCGTTAATGGGTGAAAACCCAAACCAGCCCCCAAACGATCCCGTAAGAGACACGAACACCTCACACGGGACCAATGTAACTTATTAGAACTGATCGCGTAGTCCTAGGTCTCCCGATTCGGGAATATGATGACAATTCACAAAAATCGCACTCAGACTTAAAAACAAGCCATTAAAGGGTGAAAACACAAACCAGCCCCCAAACGACCCCGTAAGAGGCACGAGCTCCTCGCACAGGACGACTGTAACTTGTAGGAACTGACCGCTGAGTCTCAGGTCTCCAAGATTGAGAATATGATGATAATTTGCAAAAATCACACTTAGACTTAAAAATAAGCCGTTGAATAGTGAAAACCCAAACCAGCCACCAAACTACTCTGTAAGTGGCACGAACACCTCGCACGGGACCAAAGTAACTTGTCAGAACTGACCGCATAGTCCCGAGTCGCCCGGTTTGGGAATATGATGATAATTTGCCAAAATCAACACTTCAACCTAAAAATAAGCCATTAAAGGTTGAAAACAAAAACCAGCAACCTAACGACCCCGTAAGAGGCACGAACAGCGCGCAGGGGACCAATGTAACTTGTAGGAACTGATCGCGTAGTCCCGGGTCTCCTGATTTGTTAATATGATGATAATTTACAAGAATCGCACTTAGACTTAAAAACAAGCCGCTAAAGGGTGAAAACCCAAACCAGCGCCCAAACGACCCCGTAAGAGGCGAGAACACCTCGCACGGGACCAATGTAACTTGTAGTAACTGAGGGCGTAGTTCCGGGTCTCCCAGTTTGTGAGTATGATGCTAATTTGAAAAAATCACACTTAAACATAAAAATAAGCCGTTAGAGGGTGAAAACCCAAACCATCCACCAAACAACCCCGTAAGATGCAGGAACACCTCGCACGTGACCAATGTAACATGTAGGAACTTACCGCGTAGTTTCGGGCCTCCCGTTTTGTAAATATGATGATAATTTGCAAAAATCAGACTTTAACTTAAAAAAAAACCGTTAAAGGGTGAAAACCAAAACCCGCCACCAAACTACTCTGCAAGAGGCACGAACACCTCACACGAGACCAATGTAACTTGTAGGAACTCACCGCGTAGTCCCGGGTCTCCTAGTTTGTGAATATGATGATAATTTGCAAAAATCAACACTTAAACTTAAAAACAAGTCGTTAAAGGGTGAAAATCCAAACCAGTCCCCAAACGACCCCGTAAGAGGCACGAACACCTCGCACGGGACCAATGTAACTTGTAAGAATTGATCGCGTAGTCCCGATTCTCCAGGTTTGTGAATATGATGATAATTTGCAAAAATCACACTTAGACTTTAAAATAAGCCGTTAAAGGGTGAAAACCCAAACCAATCACCAAACGACCCCGTAAGAGCCGCGAACAGCTCGCACGGGACTAATGTAACTTGTAGGAAAAAATTGCGTAGTCCCGGGTCTCCTGGTTTGTGAATATGATGATAATTTGCAAAAATCAACACTTAAACTTAAAAACAAGTCATTAAAGGGTGAAAACCCAAACCAGTCCCCAAACGACCCCGTAAGAGGCACGAACACCTCGCACGGGACCAATGTAACTTGTAAGAACTGATCGCGTAGTCCCGGGCCTCCCGGTTTGTGAATAAGATGATAATTTGCAAAAATCACACTTAGACTTAAAAATAAGCCGCTAAAGGGTGAAAACCCAAACTAGTCACCAAACGACCCCGTGAGAGGCACGAACACCTCGCTCGGGACCAATGTAACTTGTAGGAACTGATCGCGTAGTCTCGGGTCTTCCGGTTAGAGAATATGATGATAACTTGAAAAAATCACACTTAGACTTAACAACAAGCCGTTAAAGGGTGAAAAACAAAACCAGCCCCCAAACGTCCCCGTAAGAGGCACGAACACCTCGCATGGGACCAATGTAACTTGTAGGAACTGACCGCGTAGTCTCGGATCTCCCGATTTGAGAATGTGATGATTATTTGCAAAAATGATACTTAGACTTAAAAATTAGCCGTCGAAAGTTGAAAACCCAAACCAGCCACCAAACTACTCCGTAAGAGGCACGAACACCTCGTAACTTGTACGAACTGATCGCGTAGTCTCGGGTCGCCCGATTTTTGAATATGATGATAATTTGCCAAAATCAATAATTAAACCTAAAAATAAGCCGTTAAAGGTTGAAAACCCAAACCATCCACGAAACGACCCTGTAAGAGGCACGGACACCTCGCACAGGACCAACATAACTTGTAGGAACTAATCGCGTAGTCTCGGGTCTCCCGGTTTGTGAATATGACGATAATTTTAAAAAATCAACACTTAAACTTAAAAATAAGCCGCTAAAGGGTGAAAACCCAAACTAGCCCCCAAACGACCCCGTAAGAAACACGAAGATCTCGCATGGAACCAATGTAACTTGTTGGAACTAATCGCGTAGTCTCGGGTCTCCCGATTTGTGAATATGATGATAATTTTAAAAAATCGCACTTAGACTTAAAAATAAGCCGTTAAAGGGTGAAAACCCAAACCAACCCCAAACGACCCCGTAAGAGGCACGAACACCTCGCACGGCACTAATGTAACTTGTAGGAACTGATCGGGGAGTCTCGGGTCTCCCGATTTGAGAATATGACGATAATTTTCCAAAATCACAATTAGACTTAAAAATTAGCCGTTGAAGGATGAAAACCAAAACCAACTAACAAACGACTCCATAAGAGGCACGAAAACCTTACACGGGACCAATGTAACTTGTAAGAACTGATCACGTAGTCCCTGGTCTCCCGGTTTTGAGAATACGATGATAATTTGTAAAAATAAGCACTTAAACTTAAAAAAAAGCCGTTAAAATGTGAAAATCCAAACAAGCCCCCAAGCGACCTCGTAAGAGGCACGAACACCTCGCACGGGACCAATGTAACTTGTAGTAACTGACGGCATAGATCAGGGTCTCCCAGTTTGTGAGTATGGCGATAATTTGCAAAAATCACACTTAAATATAAAAGCAAGCCGTTAAAGGGTAAAAACCCAAACGAGTCACCACATGCCCCGTAAGAGGCACTAACACCTCGCACGATTCCAATGCAACTTGTAGGAACTGACCACGTTGTCCAGGGTCTCCCGGTTTGTGAATATGATGATCATTTTCAAAAATTTCACTTAGACTTAAAAACAAGCCGTTAAAGGGGGAAAACCCAAACAAGCCCCCAAACAATCCCGTGAGAGGCACGAGCACCTCGCACGGGACCAATGTAACTTGTAGGAACTGACCGATGAGTCTCGGGTCTCTCGGATTGAGAATATGATGATAATTTGCAAAAATCACTCTTAGAATTAAAAATAAGCCGTTGAAGGGTGAAAATCCAAACCAGCCACAAAACTACCCCGTAAGAGGCACGAACACCTCGTACGGGACCAAAGTAACTTGTTGGAACCGACCGCGTAGTCCCGGGTCTCCCAGTTTTTGAATATGATGATAATTTGCCAAAATCAACACTTAAACCTAAAAACAAGCCGTTAAAGGTTAATAACCCAAACCAGCCACCAAATGACCCCGTTAGAGGAACGGACACTGCGCACTGGACAAATGTAACATGTAGGAACTGACCGCGTAGTCCCGAATCTGCCGGTTTGTGAATATGATGATAATTTGCAAAAATTGCACTTAGACTTAAAAACAAGCCGTTAAAGGGTGAAAACCCAAACCAGCCCCCAAACGACCCCGTAAGAGGCAAGAACACCTCGCACGTGACCAATGTTGCTTGTAGGAACTGACCGCGTAGTCTCGGGTCTCCCGCTTTGTGAATATGACGATAATTTGAGAAAATCCCAATTAGACTTAAAAACAACCCGTTAAAGGGTGAAAACCCAAACCAGCCCCAAACGACCCCGTAAGAGGCACGAATATCTCGCAGAGGACCAATGTAACTTGTAGGAACTAACTGCGTAGTCTCGGGTCTCCCAGTTTGTTAATATGATGATAATTTGCAAAAATCACACTTAGACTTAAAAAGAAGCCGTTAAAGGGTGAAAACCCAAACCAGCCACCAAACGACCCCGTAAGAAGCATGAACACCTCGCACGGGACCAATGTAACTTGTAGGAACTAACCGCATAGTCCCGGGTCTCCCAGTTTTAAGAATATGATGATAATTTTTAAAAAACACACTTAGACTTAAAAACAATCCGTGAAAGGGTGAAAACCCAAACCATCCACCAAACGACCACGTAAGATGCACGAACACCTCGTACGGGACCAATGTTACTTGTAGGAACTGACCGCGTAGTTCTGGGTCTCCCGATTTGTGAATATGATGATAATTTGCAAAAATCAGACTTAAACTTAAAAAAAAGCCGTTAAAGGGTAAAAACCCATACCAATCACCAAACGACCCCGTAAGAGGCACGAACACCTCGCACGGGACCAATATAACTTGTAGGAACTCACCGCGTAATCCCGGGTCTCTCGAATTGTGAATATGATGATAATTTGGAAAAATCAACACTAAAACTTAAAAACACGTCGTTAAAGGGTGAAAACCTGAACCAGTCCCCAAACGACCCCATAGGAGGCACGAACACCTCGCACGGGACCAATGTAACTTGTAAGAACTGATCGCGTAGTCCCGGGTCTCCCGATTTGTGTATATGATGATAATTTACAAAAATCACACATAAACATAAAAATAAGCCGTTAAAGGTGGAAAATCAAAACCAACCCCAAACGACCCCATGAGAGACACGAACAGCTCGTAGGGGACCAATGTAACTTGTAGGAACAAATCGCGTAGTCCCGGGTCTCCCGGTTTGTGAATATGACGATAATTTGCAAAAATCGCACTTAGACTTAAAACCAAGCCGTTAAAGGGTGAAACCCAAACTAGCCCCCAAACGACCCCATAAGAGGCACGAACACCTCGCACGGGACCAATGTAACTTGTAAGAACTGATCGCGTAGTCTTGGGTCTCCCGGTTTTGAGAATATGATGATAATTTGAAAAAATAAACACTTAAACTTAAAAACAAGCCGTTAAAGGGTGAAAATCCAAACTAGCACCCAAGCGACCTCGTAAGAGGAACGAACACCTCGCTCGGGACCAATGTTACTTGTTGTAACTAACGGCGTAGTTCCGGGTCTCCTGGTTTGTGAGTATGATGATAATTTGCAAAAACCACACATAGACTTAAAAACAAGCCGTTAAAGGATAAAAACCCAAACGAGTCACCAAACGACCCCGTATGAGGCACGAACACCAGGCACGATACCAATGTAACTTGTAGGAACTGACCGCGTAGTCCCAGGTCTCCCAGTTTGAGAATATGACGATAATTTGCAAAAATTGCACTTAGACTTAAAAACAATCCGTTAAAGGGTGAAAACCCAAAGTAGCCCCCAAACGACCCCGTAAGAGGCAAAAACACCTCGCACGAGACCAATGCAATGTGTTGTAACTGACGGCGTAGTTCCGGGTCTCCCGGTTTGTGAGTATGAAGATAATTTGCAAAAATCACACTTAAACTTAAAAACAAGCCGTTAAAGGGTGAAAACCCAAACCAGCGACCAAACGACCCCGTGAGAGGCATGAACACCTCGCACGGGACCAATGTAGCTTGTAGGAACTGACCGCGTAGTCCCGGGTCTTTCGACTTTAGAATATGACAATAGTTTGCAAAAATAAACACTTAAACTTAAAAAAAAGACGTTAAAGGGTGAAAACCCAAACCATCCACCTAACGACCCCGTAAGATGCACGAACACCTCGCACGGGAGCAGTGTAACTTGTAGGAACTGACCGCGTAGTTTCGGGTCTCCCGGTTTGTGAATATGATGATAATTTGCAAAAATCACACTTAAACTTGAAAACAAGCCGTTAATGGATGAAAACCCAAACCAGCCCCCAAACGATCCCATAAGAGGCACGAACACCTCGCACGGGACCAATGTAACTTGTAGAAACTGATCGCGTAGTCCCGGGTCTCCCGATTTGTGAATATGTTGATAATTTGCAAAAATTGCACGTAGACTTAAAAATAAGCCGTTAAAGGGTGAAAACCCAAATCAGCCCCCAAACGCCCCAGTGAGAGGCACGAGCACCTCGCACGGGACCAATGCAACTTGTAGGAACTGACCATTGAGTCTCGGGTCTCCCAGATTGAGAATATGACGATAATTTGCAAAAATCATACTTA
The DNA here is from genome assembly GCA_949130495.1 of Sambucus nigra. Taxonomy (NCBI): domain Eukaryota; kingdom Viridiplantae; phylum Streptophyta; class Magnoliopsida; order Dipsacales; family Adoxaceae; genus Sambucus; species Sambucus nigra. The sequence continues at coordinate 210,212,876 of OX422214.1, read as the reverse complement.
GACTTAAAAATAAGTCGTTGAAGGGTGAAAACCCAAACCAGCCACTAAACTACTCCGTAAGCGGCACGAACACCTCGTACGGGACCAAAGTAACTTGTAGGAAATGACCGCGTAGTCCCGGGTCTCCCGATTTGTGAATATGATGATTATTTTCCAAAATCAACACTTTAACCTAAAAATAAGCCGTTGAAGGTTGAAAACCCAAACTAGCCACCTAACGACCCCATAAGAGGCGAGAACACCTCGCACGGGACCAATGTAACTTGTAGTAACTGACGACGTAGTTCTCCCGGCTTGTGAGTATGACGATAATTTGCAAAAATCACACTTAAAATTAAATGCAAGCCGTTAGATGGTGAAAACCCAAACCGTCCTCCAAACGACCTCGTAAGATGCACGAACACCTCGCACGGGACCAATGTAACTTGTAGAAACTGATCGCGTAGTTTCGGGTCTCCCGATTTGTTAATATGATGATAATTTGTAAAAATCAGACATAAACTTAAAAAAAAGCGGTTAAAGGGTGACAACCCAAACCAATCACCAAATGACCCCGTAAGAGGCACGAACACCTTGCACGGGACCAATGTAACTTGTAGGAACTCACTGCGTAGTCCCGGGTCTCCCGATTTGTGAATATGATGATAATTTGCAAAAATCAACACTTAAACTTAAAAACAAGTCATTAAAGGGTGAAAACCCAAACGAGTCACCAAATGACCCCGTAAGAGGCACGAACACCTCGCACGATGCCAATGTAACTTGTAGGAACTGACCGCGTAGTCCCGGGTCTCCCGGTTTGTGAATATGATGATAATTTTAAAAAATCGCACTTAGACTTAAAAACAAGCCGTTGAAGGGTGAAAACCCAAACTAGCCACCAAACTACCCCGTAAGAGGCACGAATCCACGGGACCAAAGTAACTTGTAGGAACGGACCGTGTTTTCTCAAGTCTCCTACTTTGTGAATATGATGATAATCTGCAAAAATCAACACTTAAACCTAAAAACAAGTTGTTAAAGGGTGAAAACCGAAACCAACCACTAAACGACCCCGGAAGAGGCACGAACACCGTGCATGGGACCAATATAACTTGTAGGAACTGACCGCCTAGTCCCGGGTCTCCCAACTTTAGAATATGATAATAGTTTGCAAAAATAAACACTTAAACTTAAAAACAAGCCGTTAAAGGGTGAAAACCCAAACCATCAACCAAACGACCCCGTAAGATGCACGAACACCTCGCACGGGAGCAATGTAACTTGTAGGAACTGACCGCGTAGTCCTGGGTCTCCCGGTTTGTGAATATGATGATAATTTGTAAAAATCAAACTTAGACTTGAAAACAAGCCGCTAAAGGGTGCAAACCCAAACTAGTCACCAAACGACCCCGTGAGAGGCACGGACACCTCGCACGGGACCAATGTAACTTGTAGGATATAACCGCTTAGTCTCGAGTCTCTCGATTTGTGAATGTAATGATAATTTGCAAAAATCATACTTTGACTTAAAAACAAGCCGTTAAAGGGTGAAAACCCAAACGAGCCACCAAACGACCCCGAAAGAGGCACGAACACCTCGCACGGGACCAACATAACTTGTAGAAACTCATCACGTAGTTTCGGGTCTCCTGGTTTGTGAATATGACAATAATTTTAAAAAATCAACACTTAAACTTAAAAATGAGCCGCTAAAGGGTGAAAACCCAAACCAGCCCCCAAACGACCCCGTAAGAGGCACGAACATCTCGCACGGGACCAATGTAACTTGTAGAAACTGACCGTGTAGTCCCGGGTCTCCCGGTTTGTGAATATGATGATAATTTGCAAAAATTGCACTTAGACTAAAAAATAATCCGTTAAAGGGTGAAAACCCAAACCAACCGCCAAACGACCCCGTAAGAGGTACGAACACCTCGTACGGGATTAATGTAACTTGTAGGAACTGATCGCGGAGTCTCGGGTCTTCCGATTTGAGAATATGATGATAATTTTCTAAAATCACGCTTAGACTTAAAAATAAGCCATTGAAGTCTGAAAACCCAAACCAGCCACCAAACTACCCCGTAAGAGGCACGAACACCCCGTACGGGACCAAAGTAACTTGTAGGAACTGACCGCGTACTCTCGGGTCTCCTGGTTTGTGAATATGATGATAATTTGACAAAACCAACACTTAAACCTAAAAATAAGACGTTAAAGGTTGAAAACCCAAACCAACCACCTAAGGACCCCGTTAGAGGAACGAACACCGTGCACGGGATGAATGTAACTTTTAGGAATTGATCGCGTAGTCCCGGGTCTCCTAGTTTGTGAATATGATGATAATTTATAAGAATTGCACTTAGACTTAAAAATAAGCCGTTAAAGGGTGAAAACCCAACCAAGCCCCCAAACGACCCCGTAAGAGGTGAGAACACCTCGTACGGGACAAATGTAACTTGTAGTAACTGATGGCGTAGTTCTGGCTCTCCCGATTTGTGAGTATGACGATAATTTGCAAAAATAATACTTAAACTTAAAAACAAGCCGTTAGAGGGTGAAAACCCAAACCATCCACCAAATAACCCCGTAAGATGCATGAACACCTCGCATGGGACTAATGTAACTTGTTGGAACTGACCGCGTAGTTTCGGGTCTCCCAGTTTGTTAATGTGATGATAATTTACAAAAATCGGACTTAAACTTAAAAAAAGCCATTAAAGGTGGAAAATCAAAACAAACCCCCAAACGACCCCGTGAGAGACGCGGACAGCTCGCACGGGACCAATGTAACTTGTAGGAACAAATTGCGTAGTTCCGGGTCTCCCGGTTTGTGAATATGATGATAATTTGCAAAATTCTACACTTAAACTTAAAAACAAGTCGTTAAATGGGTGAAAACCCAAACCAGTCCCAAATCGACCCCGTAAGAGGCATGAACAGCTCGTACGGGACCAATGTAACTTGTAAGAACTGATCGCGTAGTCCCGGGTCTCCCGGTTTGTTAATATGATGATAATTTGCAAAAATCATACTTAAACTTAAAAACAAGACGTTAAAGGTGGAAAATCAAAACCAACCCCCAAACGACCCCGTGAGAGACGCGGACAGCTCGCACGGGACTAATGTAACTTGTAGGAACAAATTGCGTGGTCCCGGGTCTCCCGGTTTGTGAATATGATGATAATTTATAAAAATCACACTTATACATAAAAATAAGCCGTTAAAGGGTGAAGATCCAAACCAGCCCCCAATCGACCCCGTAAGAGGCACGAACACCTACCACGGGACCAATGTAACTTGTAAGAACTGATCGCGTAGTCCCGGGTCTCCCGATTTTGAGAATACGATGATAATTTGCAAAAATAAACACTTAAACATAAAATCAAGCCGTTAAAGCGTGAAAATCCAAACCAGCTCCAAGCGACCTTGTAAGAGGCACGAACACCTTGCTTGGGACCAATGTAACTTATAGTAACAGACGACGAAGTTCTGGGTCTCCTGGTTTGTGAGTATGACGATAATTTGCAAAAATCACACTTAGACTTAAAAAACAAGCCGTTAAAGGATAAAAACCCAAACCAGTGACCAAACGACCCCGTAAGAGGCACGGACACCTCACACGATTCCAATGTAACTTGTAGGAACGGACCGCATAGTCCCGAGTCTCCCGGTTTGAGAATATGACGATAATTTGCAAAAATCACACTTAGACTTAAAAACAAGCCGTTAAAGGGTGAAAACCCAAATAAGCCCCCAACAGACCCCGTAAGAGGCACGAACACCACGCACGGGACCAATGTAACTTGTAATAACTGACGACGTAGTTCTGGGTCTCCCGGTGTGTGAGTATGATGATAATTTGCAAAAATCACACTTAAAGTTAAAAACAAGCCGTTAAAGGGTGAAAAACCAAATCAATCACCAAACGACCCCGTGAGAGGCACGAACACCTCACACGGGACCAAAGTAACTTGTAGGAACTAACCGAGTAGTCCATGGTCTCCCGATTTGTGAATATGATGATAATTTGCAAAAAACAACACTTAAACCTAAAAATAAGCCGTTAAATGGTGAAAACCCGAACTAACCACCAAACGACCCCGTAAGAGGCACGAACACCGCGCACGGGACCAATGTAACTTGTAGGAACAGACCGCGTAGTCCCTGGTCTCCTGGTTTTTGAATATGACAATAATTTACAAAAATCGCACTTAGACATAAAAATAAGCCGTTAAAGGGTGAAAACCCAAACCAGCCCCGAAATGACCCCGTAAGAGGCACGAACATCTCGCACGTGATTATTGTAACTTGTAGTAACTGAACGCAGTGTCCCGGGTCTCCCGGTTTGAGAATATCATGATAATTTGCAAATATCAAACTTAGACATAAAAATAAGTCGTTAAAGGGTGAAAACCCAAACTAGCCACCAAATGACCCCGTAAGAGGCACGAAGACCTCGCACGGGACCAACGTAACTTGCAAGAACTGACTGCGTAGTCCCGAGTCTCTCGACTTGAGAATATGATGATAATTTGCAAAAATCAACACTTAAACTTAAAAATAAGCCGTTAAAGGGTAAAAATAAAGACCAACTGCCAAACGACCTCGTAAGAGGCACGAACACCTCACATGAGACCAATGTAACTTGTAGGAACTGACCACGGAGTCTAGGGTCTCCCGGTTTCAGAAGATGACGATAATTTGCAAAAATCACACTTCGACTTAAAAATAAGCCGTTGAAGGGTGAAAACCCCAACTAGCCACCAAACGACCCCGTAAGAGGCACGAACACCTCGTACGGGACCAATGTAACTTGTAGGAACTGACCGCGTAGTCCCGGGTCTCCCGGCTTGAGAATATGACAATAATTTGCCAAAATCGGATTTAGACTTAAAAACAAGCCGTTAAAGGGTGAAAACCCAAACCAGCCCCCAAACGACCATGTTAGACGCAAGAACACCTCGCACAGGACCAATGTAACTTGTAGGAACTGATCGCAGAGTCCCGGGTCTCTCGATTTGTGAATATGATGATAATTTTAAAAAATTAACACTTAAACTTAAAAATAAGTCGCTAAAGGGTGAAAACCCAAACCAGCCCGCAAACGACCCCGTAAGAGACATGAACATCTCGCATGGAACCAATGTAACTTGTAGGAACTAACCGCGGAGTCTCGGGTCTCCCGATTTGAGAATATGACGATAATTTACAAAAATCACACTTAGACTTAAAAATAAGCCGTTAAAGGGTGAAAACCCAAACCAGCCACCAAACGACGCCGAAAGAGGCACGAACACCGCGCACGGGACCAATGTAACTTTTAGGAACTCATCGCTGAGTCTCGGGTCGCCCGAATTGAGAATATGATGATAATTTGCAAAAATCACACTTAAACTTAAAAACAAGCTGTTAGAGGGTGAAAACCCAAACCATCCACCAAACGACCCCATAAGATGCATGAACACCTCGCACGGGACCAATGTAACATATAAGAACTGACCGCTGAGTGTTGGGTCTCCCAGATTGAGAATATGATGATAATTTGCAAAAATCACACTTAGACTTAAAAATAAGGCGTTGCAGGGTGAAAACCGAAACCAGCCACCAAACTACCCCGTAAGAGGCACGGACACCTCGCACGGGACCAAAGTAACTTGTAGGAACTGACCTCATAGTCCCTGGTCTCCCGGTTTGTGAATATGATGATAAGTTGGAAAAATCAACACTTAAACCTAAAAACAAGCCGTTAAAGGGTGAAAACCCGAACCAACCACCAAACGACCCCGTAAGAGGCACAAACACCGCACACGGGCCCAATGTAACTTGTAGGTACTAACTGCGTAGTCCCGGGTCTCCTGGTGTGTGAATATGATGATAATTTGCAAAAATTGAACTTAGAGTTAAAAATAGGCCGTTAAAGGGTGAAAATCCAAACCAGCCCCGAAATGACCCCGTAAGAGGCAAGAACACATCGCACGGGACCAATGTAACTTATAGGAACTGACCACCGAGTCTCGGGTCTCCCGATTTGAGAATATGACGATAATTTGCAAAAATCACACTTAGACTTAAAAATAAGCAGTTGAAGGGTGAAAACCCAAACTAGCCACCAAACGACCCCGTAAGAGGCACGAACACCTCGCACGGGACCGATGTAACTTGTAGGAACTAACCGTGTAGTCCCGGGTCTCCCGACTTGAGAATATGATGATAATTTGCCAAAATTGTACTTAGACTTAAAAATAAGCCGTTAAAGGGTGAAAACCCAAACCAGCCCCCAAACGACCCCGTTAGAGGCAAGAACACCTCGCACGGGACCAATGTAACTTGTTGGAACTGTCCGCGGAGTCTCGGGTCTCTCGGTTTGAAATATGACGATAATTTGTAAAAATCACACTTAGACTTAAAAATAAGCCGTTAAAGGGTGAAAACCCAAACCAGCCACCAAACGACCCCGTAAGAGGCACGAACACCCTGCACGGGACCAATGTAACTTATAGGAACTGACCGCGTAGTCCCGGGTCTCCCGATTTATGAATATGATGATAATTTGCAAAAATTGCACTTAGACTTAAAAATAAGCCATTGAAGGGTGAAAACCGAAACTAGCCCCGAAACGACCCCATAAGAGGAAGGAACACCTCGCACGGGACCAATGTAACTTGTAGGAACTGATCGCGTAGTCCCGGGTCTCCCGGTTTCTGAATATGATGACAATTTGAGAAAATTACACTTAAACTTAAAAATAAGTCGTTAAAGGTTGAAAATCAAAACCAAACGACCCCGTGAGAGGTACGAACACCTCCTACGTGAGCAGTGTAACTTGTAGGAACTGACCGTGTAGTCCCTGGTCTCCCGGTTTGTGAATATGATGATAATTTGAAAAAATCACACTAAGACTTAAGAATAAGCCGTTAAAGGGTGAACACCCAAACCAGCCCTCAAACAACCCCGTAAGAGGCACGAACACCTTGCACGGGACCAATATAACTTATAGAAACTGATCGTGTAGTCCCGGTTATCCCGGTTTGTGAATATGATGATAGTTTGAAAGCCATACCAACCCCAAACGACCTCGTAAGAGGCACGAAAAACCTCGCATCGGACCAATGTAACTTGTAGGAACTGATCGCGGAGTCTCGGGTCTCCCGAATTGAGAATATGACGATAATTTGCAAAAATCAAAACTTAAACTTAAAAACAACCCGTTAAAATGTGAAAATCCAAACCAGCTCCCAAACGACCCCGTAAGAGGCACGAACACCTCGCACGGGACCAAATGTAACTTGTAGGAACTGACGGCGTAGTTTTGGGTCTCTCGGTTTGTGACTATGATGTTAATTTGCAAAAATCAACACTTAAACATAAAAATAAGTCGTTAAAGGGTGAAAATCCAAACCAGCCCCCAAACGACCCCATAAGAGGCACGGACACCTCGCACGGGACCAATGTAACTTGTATGAATTGACGGCGTAGTTTCGGGTCTCCCGGTTTGTGAATATGATGATAATTTTGCAAAAATCAGACTTAAACTTAAAAACAAGCCGTTAAAGGGTGAAAACCCAAACCAGTCACCAAACGACCCCGTAAGAGGCATGAACACCTCGCACGGGACCAATGTAACTTGTGGGAACTCACCGCGTAGTCCCAAGTCTCCCATTATGTGAATATGATGATAATTTCCAAAAATCAACACTTAAACATAAAAACAAGCCGTTAAAGGGTGAAAATCCAAATGAGCCACCAAACGACCCCGTAAGAGGCACGAACACCTCGCACGGGACCAATGTAACTTGTAGAAACTAATCGCATAGTCCTAAGTTTCCCGATTTGTGAATGTGATTATAATTTGAAAAAAAATCATACTTAGACTTAAAAACAAGCCGTTAAAGGGTGAAAACCCAAACTAATCCCCAAACAACCCCGTAAGAGGAGCAAACACCTCGCAAGGGACCAATGTAACTTGTAGGAACTTACCGCGGAGTCTCGGGTCTTCCGGTTTGAGAATACGATGATAATTTGCAAAAATCACACTTAGACTTAATAATAAGTCATTGAAGGATGAAAACCCAAACCAGCCACCAAACGACCCCGTAAGAGGCACGAAAACCTCGCACCAGACCAATGTAACTTGTAAAAATTGATCGCGTAGTCCCGGGTCTCCCAGGTTTGAGAATATGATGATAATTTGCAAAAATAAAAACATAAACTTAAAAATAAGCCGTTAAAGGGTGAAAATCCAAACCAGCCCCCAAGCGACCCCGTAAGAGGCACGAACACCTCGCACGGGACCAATCTAACTTATAGGAACTGACGGTGTAGTTCCGGGTCTCCCACTTTGTGAATATGACGATAATTTTAAAAAATCACACTTAAATATAAAAATAAGCCGTTAAAGGGCGAAAACCCAAACAATTCACCAAACAACCCCGTAAGAGGCACGGACACCTCTCACGATACCTATGTAACTTGTAAGAACTGACCACGTAGTCCCGAGTCTCCCGACTTGAGAATATGACGATAATTTGCAAAAATTGGACTAAGACTTAAAAATAAGCCGTTAAAGGGTGAAAATCTCCACCAACCCCCAAAGGACCCCATAAGAGGCACGAACACCTCGCACGGGACCAATGTAACTTGTATGAACTGACGACATAGTTTCGGGTCTCCCGGTTTGTGAATATAAGGATAATTTTGCAAAAATTAGACTTAAACATAAAAACAAGCCGTTAAAGGGGAAAAACCCAAACCAGTCACCAAACGACCCCGTAAGAGGCACGAACACCTAGCACGGGACCAATGTAACTTGTAGGAACTCAACGCGTAGTCCCGGGTCTCCCGGTCTATGAATATGATGATAATTTGCAAAAATCAACAATTAAACTTAAAAATAAGCCGTTAAGTGTGAAAACCCAAACCAGCCCCCAAATGACCCCGTAAGAGGCACGAACACCTCGCACGAGACCAATATAACTTATAGGAACTGATCGCGTAGTCCTGAGTCTCCCGGTTTTTTAATATGATGATAATTTGCAAAAATCACACTTAGACTTAAAAACAAGCCGTTAATGGGTGAAAACCCTAACTAGTCACCAAATGACCCCCTTAGAGGCACGAACACCTCGCACGGGACCAATGTAACTTGTAGGAACTGACCGCGTAGTAGCGAGTATCCTGGTTTGTGAATATGATGATAATTTCCAAAAATCAACACTTAAACATAAAAACAAGCCGTTAAAGAGTGAAAATCTAAACCAGCCACCAAACGACCCCGTAAGAGGCACGAAAACCTCGCACGGGACCAATGTAACTTGTAGAAACTGATCGCGTTGTCCCGAGTCTCCCGAATTGTGAATGTGATGATAATTTGAAAAAATCATACTTAGACTTAAAAATAAGCCGTTAAAGGGTGAAAACCATAACCAACCCCCAAACGACCCCGTAAGAGGCACGAACACCTCGCGTGGGACCAATGTAACTTGTAGGAACTAACCGCGGAGTCTCAGGTCTCCCAGTTTGAGAATATGATGATAATTTGCAAAAATCACACTTAGACTTAATAATAAGCCGTTGAAGGGTGAAAAACTAAACCAACACCAAACGACCCCGTAAGAGGCATGAAAATCTCGTACGGGACCAATGTAACTTGTAAGAACTGATCGCGTAGTCCCGGGTCTCCCGGATTTGAGAATATGATGATAATTTGCAAAAATAGACACTTAAACTTAAAAATAAGCCGTTAAAGGGTGAAAATCCAAACCCCCCCCTAAGCGACCTCGTAAGAGGCATCAACACCTCACACGGGACCAATGTAACTTGTAGGAACTGACGGTGCAGTACTGGGTCTCTCAGTTTATGAATATTATGATAATTTGCAAAAATCACACTTAAACTTAAAAACAAGCCGTTAAAGGGCGAAAACCCAAACAATTCACCAAACGACCCCTTAAGAGGCACGAACACCTCTCACGATACCAATGTAACTCGTAGGAACTGACCTCGTAGTCCTGGGTCTCCTGGTTTATGAATATGATGACAATTTGCAAAAATCAACACTTAAACTTAAAAATAAGTCCTTAAAGGGTGAAAACCCAAACTAACACCCAAATGACCCCGTAAGAGGTACAAACACCTCGCACGGGACCAATGTAACATGTAGGAACTGACCGCGCTGTCCCGGGTCTCCCGGTTTGTGAATATGACAATAATTTGCAAAAATCACAATTAAACTTAAAAGCAAGCCCTTAATGGTTGAAAATCAAAACCAACCCTCAAATGACCCCGTGAAAGGCACGAACACCTCGCACGGGACCAATGTAACTTGTCGTAACTGACCACGCAGTCCTGGGACTCCCAATTTGCGAATATGACGATAATTTGTGAAAATCACACTCAGACTTAGAAACAAGACGTTAAAGGGTGAAAACCCAAACTAGTCACCAAACTACCCCGTAAGAGGCACGAACACATCGCACAAGACCAAAGTAACTTGTAGGAACTGATCGCGTAGTCACGGGTCTCCCGATTTGTGAATATGATGATAATTTTCAAAAATTAATACTTAAACCAAAAAATAAGACATTAAAGGTTGAAAACCCAAACCAACCACCGAACGACCCCGTAAGAGGCACGAACACCTCGCACGGGACCAATGTAACTTATAGGAATTGATCGGGTAGTCCTAGGTCTCCCGGTTTGTGAATATGACAATAATTGGCAAAAATCGCACTTAGACCCTAAAATAAGCCGTTAAAAGGTGAAAACCCAAACCAGCCCCCAAACGACCCCGTAAGAGGCAAGAACACCTCACACGGGACCAATATAACTTGTAGGAACTGACCGCAGAGTCTCGGGTCTCCCGGTTTGAGAATATGACGATAATTTGAAAAAATAACACTTAGACTTAAAAATAAGCCGTTAAAGGGTGAAGTCCCAAACTAGCAACCGAACGACCCCATAAGAGGCATGAACACCTTGCACGGGACCAATGTAACTTGTAAGAACTGACCGCGTAGTCCCGAGTCTCTCGACTTGAGAATATGACGATAACTTGCAAAAATCAACACTTAAACTAAAAAATAAGACGTTAAAGGGTAGAAATAAAGACCATCCCCCAAACGACCCATAAGAGGCACATACTCCGCGCACGGGACCAATGTAACTTGTAGGAACTTACGATGTTGTTTCAGGTCTCCCGGTTTGTGAATATGATGATAGTTTTTAAAAATCACACATAAACTTAAAAATAAGCCGTTAAAGGGTGAAAACCCAAACGAGTCACCAAACGACCTCGTAAGAGGCACGAACACCTCGCACGGGACCAATATAACTTGTAGGAACTGACCGCATAGTCTCGTGTCTCCCAATTTGTGAATATGACGATAATTTGCAAAAATTAACACTTAAACTTAAAAATAAGCCGCTAAAGGGTGAAAACCCAAACCATCCCCCAAACGACCCCGTAAGAGGCACGAACACCTCGCACGAGACCAATGTAACTAGTAGGAACTGATCGCATAGTCCCGGGTCTCTCGGTTTTGAGAATATGATGATAATTTACAAAAATCAACACTTAAACATAAAAACTAGCGGTTAAAGGGTGAAAATCCAAACTAGCCCCCAAACGACCCCGTAAGAGGCACGAACACCTCGCATAGGACCAATGGAACTTGTAGGAACTGATGGTGTGGTTTCTGGTCTCCCGGTTTGTGAATATGATGATAATTTGCAAAAATCACACTTAAACTTGAAAATAAGCCGTTAAAGGGTGAAATCCCAAACCAGTCACTAAACGACCCCGTAAGAGGCACGAACACCTCGCACGATACCAATGTAACTTGTAGGAACTGACCGCGTTGTCCCGGGTCTCTCGGTTTGTGAATATGACGATGATTTGGAAAAATCAACACAAACTTAAAAACAAGCAGTTAAAGGGTGAAAACCTGAACCTGCCCCCAAACGATCCTGTAAGAGGCACGAACAGCTCGCACGAGATCAATGTAACTTGTAGGAGCTGATCGCGTAGTCTCGGGTCTCCTGGTTTGTGAATATGATGATAATTTGCAAAAATCAAACTTAAACTTAAAAATAAGCCATTAAAGTGTGAAAATCCAAACCAGCCACCAAACGACCTCGTAAGAGGCACGAACACCTCGCACAAGACCAATGTAACTTGTAGAAACTGACCGTGTAGTCCCGGGTCTCCCGGCTTGTGAATATGATGATAATTTGAAAAAATTGCACTTAGACTAAAAAACAAGTCGTTAAAGGGTGAAAACCCAAACCAGCCGCCAAACGACCCCGTAAGAGGTACGAACACCTCGTACGGAACTAATGTTACTTGTATGAACTGATCGCGGAGTCTCGGGTCTCCCGGTTTGAGAAAATGATGATAATTTTCCAAAATCACACTTAGACATAAAAATAAGCCGTTAAAGGGTGAAAACCCAAACCAGCCACCAAACGACCCCGTAAAAGGCACGATCACCTCTCACGGTACCAATGTAACTTGTAGGAACTGACCGCGTAGTGATGGGTATCCTGTTTTCAGAATATGATGATAATTTGCAAAAATCACACTTAGACTTAAAAACAAGCCGTTAATGTTTGAAAACCCAAACCAGCCACCAAACGACCCTGTAAGAGGCACAAACACCTTGCACGAGACCAATGTAACTTGTTGGAACTTACCACGTAGACCCAGGTCTCCTAGTTTGTGAATATAACGATAATTTGCAAAAATCAACACTTAAACTTAAAAACAAGCCGTTAAAGGGTGAAAACCCAAACCAGCCCCCAAACGACCCCGTAAGAGTCACGAACACCCCTCACGGGATCAATGTAACTTGTAGGAACTAATCGTATAGTCCCGGGTCTCCCGGTTTTTAGAATGTGATAATAATTTGCAAAAATCAATGCTTAAACATAAAAATAAGCCGTTAAAGGGTGAAAATCCAAACCAGCCCGCCAAGCGACCCCATAAGAGGCACGAACACCTCGCACGGGACCAATGTAACTTGTAGGAACTGACCGCGTAGTCCCGGGTCTCCCGGTTTGTGAATCTGATGATAATTTGAAAAAATAAATAGCTAAACTTAAAAACAAGCCGTTAAAGGGTGAAAACCCAAACCAGCCACAAAATGACCCCATAAGAGGCACGAACACCTCGCACGGGAGCAATGTAACTTGTAGGAGCTGATCGCGTAGTCCCGGGTTTCCCAATTTGAGAATATGATGATAATTTGCAAAAATCACACTTAAACTAAAAAGCAAGCCGTTAAAGGTTGAAAATCAAAACCATCCCCCAAACGACCCTGTGAGCGGCACGGACACCTCGCACGGGACCCATGTTACTTGTAGGAACTGACCGCATAGTCTCGGGTCTCCTGATTTGAGAATATGACAATAATTTGAAAAATCACACTTAGACTAAAAAAGAAGCCGTTAAAGGGTGAAAACCCAAACCAGCCACTAAACGACCCCGTAAGAGGCATGAACACCTCTAACGCGACCAATGTAACTTATAGGTGCTGACCGCGTAGTCCCGAGTCTCCCAATTTGAGAATATGATGATAATTTACAAAAATCATACTTAGACTTAAAAACAAGTCGTTAAAGGGTGAAAACCCAAACCAGTCACCAAACGACCCCGTAAGAGGCACGAACACCTCACACAATAAATTAACGCTTAAACTTAAAAACAAGTCGTTAAAGGGTGAAAGCCCAGACCATTCCCCAAACAACCCCATAGGAGGCACAAACACCTCGCACGGGACCAATGTAACTTATAGGAGCTGATAGTGTAGTCCCGGGTCTCCCAGTTTTGAGAAATTGATGATAATTTGCAAAAATCAACACTTAAACTTAAAAACAAGTTGTTAAAGGGTGAAAATTGAAACCGGTCCCCAAACGACCCCGTAAGAGGCACGAACACCTCGCACGGGACCAATGTAACTTGTAGGAACTGACGACGAGGTTTCGTGTCTCTTGGTTAGTGAATATGACGATAATTTACAAGAATCACACTTAGACTTAAAAACAAGCCGTTAAGGGGTGAAAAACCAAACTAGTCACCAAACGACCCCGTAAGAGGCACGAACAGCTCGCACGAAATCAATGTAACTTGTAGGAACTAACCGCGTAGTCCCGGGTCTCCCGGTTTGTGAATATAACGATAATTTGAAAAAATCCACACAAACATAAAAATAACCCGTTAATGGGTGAAAACCCAAACCGGCCTCCAAACGACCCCGTAAAAGGCACAAACACCTCGCACGGGACTAATGTAAGTTGTAGGAACTGACCGCGTAGTCCCGAGTCTCCCGGTTTGTGAATATGATGATAATTTGCAAAAATCAAAACTTCAACTTAAAAACAAGCCGTTAAAGGGTGAAAACCCAAACCAACCACCAAACGACCCTGCAAGAGGCACGAACACCTCGGACGGGACCAATGTAACTTGTAGGAACTGACCGTGTAGTCTTGAGTCTCCCGGTTTGAGAATATGATGATAATTTGCAAAAATCACACTTAGACTTAAAAAGAAGCCGTTGAAGGGTGAAAACCCAAACCAGCCACCAAACGACCCCGTAAGAGGCACGAACACCTCGCATGGGATTAATGTAACTTGTAGGAACTAACCGCATAGTCCCGGGTCTCCTAGTTTTAAGAATATGATGATAATTTTTAAAAATCACACTTAGAATTAAAAATAAGCCGTTAAGAGGTGAAAACCCAAACCAGTCACCAAACGATCCTGTAAGAGGCATGAACACCTCACACGGGACCAATGTAACTTGTAGGAACTGACCGCGTAGTCCCGGGTCTCCCAGTTTGAGAATATGATGATAATTTGTAAAAATCACACTTAGACTTAAAAACAACCTTTTAAAGGGTGAAAACCCAAACCAGCCACCAAACGACCCCGTAAGAGGCACGAACACCTCGCACGGGACCAATGTAACTTGTAGGAACTGATCGCGTTGTCTCGGGTCTCCGGTATGAGAATTTGATGATAATTTTAAAAAATCAAGCTTAGACTTAAAAACAAACCCTTAAAGGGTGAAAATCCAAACCAGCCATCAATCGACCCCGTAAGAGGCACGAACACCTCGCACGGGACCAATGTAACTTGTAGGAACTGATCGCGTAGTCCCGGGTCTGCCGATTTGAGAACATGATGATAATTTGCAAAAATCACACTTAGACTTAAAAAGAAGCCGTTAAAGAGTGAAAACCCAAACCAGCCACTGAACGACCCCGTAACAGGCATGAACACCTCGCACGGGACCAATGTAACTTGTAGGAAGTGACCGCGTAGTCCTGGGTCTCCCAATTTGAGAATATGATGATAATTTACAAAAATCACACTTAGACTTGAAAATAAGTCGTTAAAGGGTGAAACCCCAAACCAGTCACCAAACGACCCCGTAAGTGGCATGAACACCTCACACGAGAAATTAACGCTTAAACTTAAAAACAAGCTGTTAAAAGGTGAAAACCCAGACCATTCCCCAAACAACCCAGTAGGAGGCACAAACTCCTCGCATGGGACCAATGTAACTTGTAGGAGATGATCGTGTAGTCCCGGGTCTCCCAGTTTTTAGAATATGATGATAATTTGCAAAATCAACACTTAAACTTAAAAACAAGTCGTTAAAGGGTGAAAATCCAAACCAACCCCAAACGACCCCGTAAGAGGCACGAACACCTCACACGGGACCAATGTAACATGTAGGAACTGACGACGAGGTTCCGTGTCTCCAGGTTTGTGAATATGATGATAATTTGCAAAAATCACACTTAGACTTAAAAACAAGCCGTTAAAGGCTGAAAACCCAAACTAGTCATCAAACGACCTCGTAAGAGGCACGAACACCTCGCACGAAACCAATGTAACTTGTAAAAACTAACCGCGTAGTCCCAGGTCTCCCGGTTTATGAATATGACGATAATTTGGAAAAATCAACACAAACATAAAAATAAGCCGTTTATGGGTGAAAACCCAAACCAACCCCCAAACAACCCCGTAAGAGGCACGAACACCTCGCACGGGACCAATGTAACTTGTAGCAACTGACCGCGTAGTCCCGAGTCTCCCGGTTTGTGAATATGATGATAATTTGCAAAAATCAACACTTAAACTTAAAAACAAGCCGTTAAAGGGTGAAAACTCAAACCAGGCACCAAACGACCCTGTAAGAGGCACGCACACCTCGTACGAGACCAATGTAACTAATAGGAACTGACCGTGTAGTGTCGAGTCTCTCGGTTTGAGAAGATGACGATAATTTGCAAAAATCACACTTAGACTTAAAAAGAAGCCGTTAAAGGGTGATAACCCAAATTAACCACCAAACGACCCCGTAAGAGGCACGAACACCTCGCACAAGACCAATGTAACTTGTCGGAACTGATTGTATAGTCTCGGGTCTCCTGGTTTGAGAATATGATGATAATTAGCAAAAATCACACTTAAACTTAAAAGCAAGCCGTTAAAGGTTGAAAATCTAAACCATCCCCCAAACGACCCTGTGAGAGGCACGAACACCTCACACGGGACCAATGTAACTTGTAGGAACTGATCGTGTAGTCTTCGGTCTCCTAATTTGTGAATATGACGATAATTTGCAAAAATCACACTGTGACTTAAAAACATGCTGTTAAAGGGTGAAAACCCAAAATAGTCACCAAACTACCCCGTAAGAGGTACGAACACCTCGCACGGAACCAAAGTAACTTGTAGGAACTGACCGCGTAGTCTCCGGTCTACTGGTTTGTGAATATGATGTTAATTTGTAAAAATCAACACTTAAACCTAAAAACAAGCCGTTAAAGGGTGAAAACCCAAAACCAGCCATCAAACGTCCCCGCAAGAGGCAAGAACACCTCGCACGGGACCAATGTAACTTGCAGGAATTGACCGCGTAGTCTCAGGTCTTCTGGTTTGAGAATATGATGATAACTTGAGAAAATCACACTTAGACTTAAAAACAAGCCGTTAAAGGGTGAAAACCCAAACCAGCCACCAAACGACCCCGTAAGAGGCACAAACACCTCGCACGGGACCAATTTAACTTGTAGGAACTGACCGTGTAGTCCCGATTATCTCGATTTGAGAATATGATGATAATTTGCAAAAATCACACTTAGACTTAGAAATAAGTCGTTAAAGGGTGAAAACCCATACCAGCCACCAAACGACCCCGTATGAGGCACGAACACCTCGCACGGGACCAATGTAACTTGTAGGAACTGACCGTGTAGTCCCGAGTCTCCTGGTTTGACAATATGAGGATAATTTGAAAAAATCAACACTTAAACTTAAAAACAAGCCGTTAAGGGGTGAAAACCAAAACCAACCACCAAACGACGTCGTAAGAGGCACGAACACCTCCCACGGGACCAATGTAACTTGTAGAAACTGACCGCGTAGTCACGGGTCTCGCAATTTGAGAATATGACGAATTTGCAAAAATCACACTTAGACATAAAAACAAGCCGTTAGGGGGTGAAAATCCAGACCAGTCACTAAACAACACCGTAAGAGGCATGAACACCTCGCACGGGACCAATGTAACTTATAGGAACTGACCGCATAGTCCCGGGTCTCCTGATTTGAGCATATGATGATAATTTGTAAAAATTGCACTTAGACTTAAAAACAAGCCATTAAGGGGTGAAATCCCAAACCAGCCACCAAACGACCCCGTAAGAGGCACGAACACCTTGCACGGGAAATTAACGCTTAAACTTAAAAACAAATCGATAAAAAGTGAAAACCAAGACCATTCCCCAAACAACCCCGTAGGAGGCACAAACGCCTCGCATGGGACCAACGTAACTTGTAAGAACTGATCGCGTAGTCCTGGGTCTCCCGGTTCGAGAATATAATGATAATTTGCAAAAATCAACACTTAAACTTAAAAATAAGCTGTAAAAGGTGAAAACCCAAACCAACTCCCAAATGACCCCGTAGGAGGCACGAACACCTCGCACGGGACCAATTAACTTGTAGGAATTGACCGCGTAGTCCCGGGTCTCCGAGTTTGTGAATATGATGATGATTTGCAAAAATCGCACTTAGACTTAAAAAAAAGACGTTAAAGGTTGAAAACTCAAACTAACCCTCAAACGACCCCGTAAGAGGCACGAACACCTCACATGGGACCCATGTAACTTATAGGAATTGATCGCAGAGTCTTGGGTCTCCCGATTTGAGAATATGGCGATAATCTGCAAAAATCACACATAGACTTAAAAATAAGTCGTTGAAGGGTGAAAACCCAAACCAGCCACCAAACGACCCCGTAAGACGTACGGACACCTCACACGGGACAAACGTACCGTGTAGGTACTGACCGCGAAGTCCCGGGTCTCCCAGTTTGTGAATATGCCTCTAATTTTGAAAAATTACACGTAAACTTAAAAATAAGCCATTGAAGGTTGAAAATCGAAACCAATGACCAAACAATCCCGTAAGAGGCACGAACACCTCGCACGGGATCAATGTAACTTGTAGGAACGGACGACGTAGTTTCCGGTCTCCCGGTTTGTGAATATGATGATAATTTGCAAAAATCACACTTAAACTTAAAAACAAGCCGTTTAAGTATGAAAACACAAACCAGTCACCAAACGGCCCCGTAAGAGCCACAAACACCTCGCACGGGACCAATGTAACTTGTATGAATTGACCGCGTAGTCTCGGGTCTCCCGGTTTATGAATATGATGATAATTTGCAAAAATCAACACTTAAACTTAAAAACAAGTCGTTAAAGGGTGAAAACCCAAACCATCCCCCAAACGACCCCGTAAGAGGCACGGACACCTCACATGGGACCAACGTAACTTCTAGGAACTGTCCGCGTAGTCCCGGGTCTCCCGGTTTGTGAATAAGACGATAATTTAGAAAAATCACACTTAAAGTTAAAAATAAACCGTTAAAGGTTGAAAATCGAAACCAACCCCCAAACAAACCACCTGGCACGTGACCAATGTAACTTGTAGGAACTGACCGCGTAGTCTCGTGTTTCCCGATTTATGAATACGAGGATAATTTGGAAAAATCACACTTAGACTTAAAAATAAGTCGTTAAAGGGTGAAAACCCAAACTAATCACCAAACGACCCCGTAAGAGGCACATACACCTCACACGGGACCAATGTAATTTTTAGGAACTGACTGCGTAGTCCCGGGTCTCCCGATTTCTGAATATAACGATAATTTGCAAAAATCAGCACTTAAACATACAAATAAGCCGTTAAAGAGGGAAAACCCAAACCAAGCACCAAACGACGTCGTAAGAGGCACGAACACCTCACACGAGATCAATGTAACTTGTAGGAACTGATCGCGTAGTACTGGGTCTCTTGGTTTGAGAATATGATGATATATTCCAAAAATCACACTTTGACTTAAAAACAAGCCGTTAAAGGGTGAAAATCCACACTAGCCACCAAACGACCCCGTAAAAGGAACGAACACCTCGCACAAGAACAATGTACATTATAGGAACTGACTGCTTAGTATCGGGTCTCCCGGTTTGAGAATATAATGATAATTTGCAAAAATCACACTTAGACTTAAGAACAAGTCGTAAAGGGTGAAACCCAAACCAGCCACCAAACGACCCTGTACGAGGAACGAACACCTCGCACGGGTCCAATGTAACTTATAGGAACTGACCGCGTAGTCCCGGGTCTCCTAGTTTGAGAATATGATGATAATTTGTAAAAATCAACAGTTAAACTTAAAAACAAGTCGTTAAAGGGTGAAAACCCAAACCAGCCACCAAACGACCTTGTTAGAGGGTCGAACACCTCGCACGGGACCAATGTAACTTATAGGAACTGACAGTGTAGTCCTGGGTCTCCCCGTTTGAGAATATGATGATAATTTACAAAAATCACACTTAGACTTAAAAACAAGCCGTTAAAGGGTGAAAACCCAAAGCAGCCACCAAACGACCCCATAAGAGGCACGAACAGCTCGCATGGGGCCAATGTAACTTATAGGAACTGACCGCGTAGTCCCGAGTCTCCTAATTTAATAATATGATGATTATTTTCAAAAATCACACTTAGACTTAAAAACAAGTCGTTAAAGGGTGAAACCTAACCAGCCACCAAACGACCCCGTAAGAGGCACGAACACCTCGCATGGGAAATTAATGCTTAAACTTAAAAGCAAGCTATTAAAAGGATAAAACCTAGACTAGTCCCCAAATGACCCCGTATGAGGCACAAACACCTCGCACGCGACCAATGTAACTTGTAGGAATTGATCGCGTAGCCCTGGGTCTCCCGGTTTGAGAATATAATGATAATTTGCAAAAATCAACACTAAATCTTAAAAACAAGTCGTTAATGGGTGTAAACCCAAACCAACTCCCAAACGACCCTGTAGGAGGCATGAACACCTAGCACGGGACCAATGTAACTTACAAGAACTGACCGCGTAGTCCCGAGTCTCCCGATTTGAGAATATGACGATAATTTCCACTCCTATATGTAATTTTTTAGTTTGAGTAATTTTTTTTTGTAAATTATTGGTTTACTAATATCGTATCTTTTTTTATCCTATTTTTTTTTCCAGGATAACAGTTTATCGTTGGCGTTTATTCACGTGGAACACACAGAGAACTCAATGGTTTACAACAAGGTGTTTATTCATGATTTCATTTTTTTGTGTTATGACCGTGCGGGCTTTTCTAATTTCATTGTTAACTTTTATGGCTGTGCGGGCTTTTATAAGTTAATTGTTATATTTTATGGCCGTGTAGGCTTTATGTTAGGCATGTGTTGTATTAGCAGGTTTTGAAATGTCCAGAAAATAGAGGAAACACTGCCCAATTTTTTTTGGCCTGTGAACTATTAAAGACTTGTAATATTTTGAAGTTTGTATGTACATTAGTTTATCAATAAGGTGCAATATTTTTAATTTGTGATTTTTTGTGCTTTTAAATAATTTTTTTTTCTTTTTAGAAAAAAATTTGGCACAGTTCAAAACCTTGGCAAAAGTGTATCATATTTTGGCACGGTTTTGAACTCTGTGCCAAATCTGGCACAGTTAAAAATTGTGCCAAAAGAGTGCCAGAAATAGCAAATTCTGGCACGGTTTAAAAGTGTGTTAGAAGTGTTCTTGTTTGACCGAATCTGGCACACTTTTGAGCCGTGCCAGAAAAAATGGCTATTTTGGAACACCTGATTCTGGCATAGTTCAAAATTGTGCCAGATTTGATCTGGCACAGATTTAAATCGTGCCAAATTCTTATTTTTGGTGTAGTGATTTCTGAGCAGCGGTAGCAACCTTCAGATTCACTTCCAACTCAACATTCTTCCTCGCCAGCTCATCGCGGTTACGATAGAGGATGGTGAAGTAAGAAAAAAACTGTAGAAAGAAAAAGAACATTAGTGAGAGAGACATTAAAAGGAGAACTACGAAAATAGAAGAGTTAGAAGAAACTTACCAAAGTTAGCCCCTGAATTTCCTTTAAGGCTAACTGGTCGGTCCCTATGCTAGACGACCTCTGGTGATCAGTGGGAAAAACTACTCTCTCGAGCATCACCGGAGCCAACTGAGGGGAAAGGGAACAAGAAGCCCCCTCAGCTTGGGTAGACACAGGCACCAAAGACTACCTTGTCTTGGTCCTCACTTATTCTCTCATTCTCTCTTCCTCTCTCTCCTTCTTCTTCCTCTCTTCTTCTTTCTTTCTCTATCTCTCTTTCACCAATGCCTCCTCTTTCTTCTTCCTCTCCAGCTCATGAGTAACAGTTTGGGAGCCAGTGGAAGTATCCCTACTCCCAGATTTCTTATTCTTTAACCTGCGAGCCAGCAACACATTGTCTTCATCATCAACCTGGATCAAAAGTTTCCTAGGTGGAGCCATAATTTCCTTGCTGGAGCTATTCGAATCCTCTGAGTCCTCTAGAACCTCTAAACCCACCTCCGAACTAAAAGATTCTTAGCCGCTTCAGCTCTCCTCACTATAATCACCTTCAGCTCCACCCCTGTCATCTCCCTCACTCTCTTCACCAGAGATGCTTTCTTCCTCATCTAATTGAATTGGGTCAGTAGCAACCTATTATGTGATATCTAGATGACGAATACTATCCACAGGTCAAGAGAGGAAGTTGTACCTTATGTTCTTGTACTCTAAAAGGAATGCGACTGATTGCGAATGCTCACCATCAACCAAGTATTCCCTAATCTTCCAAGCCTTGACAAGCTCAGCCGCTCAAATCTCCCGAAGAGCAGGTTATGAGTTCTTTATCTTCGTTGAAAAAAGAAAAGTGGAAAATATAAGAACGACAGTATATTAATAGAAAATCAATGAGCAAAACATAAGTTGTGCCTACCTATATACTCCTCCCAATAAAAGGGAATCATAGGTCCCCTGTACCTCGCCCCTTCCGTTTAGGGAGGGAACTGCCAGTTCCTAGAAATAAACCTCGCTTGCCAATAGTCCTTCTGGGAATCAGGTAGATTGACTACCAATACACTATCAGGACTCCTACCTTTGAGATAAAGGAGACCAGAGCTCATTCGAGAGAACGAATAGCAATAAGAAATTTCAGCAAGACCTAGATTGGTGTAATAGAGCTGATTGATTCTATGTACACCATTGATAATATTCCAAACATTTGGAGAGCACTGTGCATGAACTATATAAAAATAACTAAAGAAATGCAAAAACAAGCGATTTGGGGTAAAAGTCAAACCCCCATGGGAAAACAGAAGAACATGTATCCAATGACCATCCTTAATGTCTCTAACATTATGAGGAACAGGGGCACATTCAATGTCTACCCAGTTTGGAATATTGTAAAACTTCCTAATCTCAGCTATCGACTTATTGCCTATTTTTGCCATCAACAAGAAAAACCCTAGGAACGATAATGAAGAAATTCCAACAGAAAAAGAAAGGAGAAGGAGTTTGAAGAACTTAAAAGGTAAGAATCAGCATGAGACGATGCAAAGCCACAAGCAAAGAAGGTGGGAAGATAAGGAAGAAGCTCAAAGATGAAAGACGAGACCTGGAAGTGAGAAAGCATAGTAAGAACTTGGAGAAATCTTAAGAATGAAAAGAAGTTTAAAGCGACGTCGAAAATGGCTTCTCCAAACTAGTTTAAACCCTCTCAATCATAACGCACAGAGAACGAAGAAAAAATTCTGGCTAAATCTACTCAAGAAGGACGCTTTGATCCCTAAAGTGCTACTCAATTCACAAAAATGCCATTAAAGCTGTTATTTAAAATTATTGAGCCCAAATTGTGACCCAAAAATTTTAAGGGCAATTGTGGGTACCTCATTTAACTATCCTGGCCCAGGTGAGTAATTTGATTAAGCCTGATCCAAGATAAGGGAAAGTCTGGCCCAAAGTCTAAGGTCTTGTACATAACTGATTCGGTTATGACCCATTCAACCCCTAAAATCCCTCAATAAATATTCTAGGGATTATGGGTTAACGTGGAGGTGACCAACACCCCCACTCTCTGAAAATTACATGTATATAGTAATCCCTCAACCCGGGGCAAAAGGTACGCAATTGTAATCACTCCCTTGGAGTAAAGAGAAATATAAAATAGAGAGCACCACCGTGGACGTAGGCCATTTTTTCGAACCACGTATATTTTGTGTCATGTGTGATTGAAGTTATTTTCTGTTCTTTCTTTATTCTGGTGATCACATTTGCTTATTATCTGTGTTGAGATAAATTGTCACCATAGCAAGCGATTCCAAATGTCAAGACAAGCTACATGAGGAACCCATAGGGAGACCCCGTAGTCCAAGCATACAGAGCTACTAACGTAATAATAAAGGAAATGCTTACTTGTATAATGCTTTCAAAACACAAAATCGCTCCCAACCTGATGTAAGCGAGGGTGTGAGCCAATGGAGAGTAGAAAATATACAAATGTAGTATAGAATCGAATTGCAGAAAGGACACTATGACACGTCATGCCTACGTGCACATGCAACTACCTTGTATACATGTATATATGCATATATATACATATACTTAATTAATGAAACATTTTTACTTCTGAAAACCTTATTTATTCAAATTAATTTACATTAATCTTACAAAAGACTTCTTTTTTTATTCATTTTAGCTTTTTTTTTCTTTATTCAACACTCACGGTTCAATACTTGAAACCCCTACATTTAATTTAATCGAAACCATTTCTTGACCGAAATCACCCTTTTTATTTTATCCAATACCTATTAGTATTTTTGTTGAAACCCACCATTCAAAAAATGTGAACACCTTGTAAGAACATACTCATTTAGCCTTTAAAAAGTCTTTCACAACACATTCTTGTGTTAGTTATGGGTTTGGCCGCTTAGGTTGCTTAATCACCCCTTTTACCAACTTACTTTACCTTTTTCCTTACCTCATGGACATTGATCAATTACATATTTACTTGTCTATTTTAACCTCATCAGAACATTTATTAATTAATTGAAGTTAGGTTGTATTAACCAATTTCACTACACAACCCATTTCTTGACATGTTCCTTATCCCTTTATCTTTTATCGAAATCTCCCAAATACCGCATACTTCAATGGGCTCCAGACCGCAGGCTATGCGCACCATATGCTCTAGCCAATTATTTTGGGTCCTTCACCCCAGGTATTTCCTTAATTATCCCGGTGTCATATAAGTTCCTTTACATGTATTTTAACATTTTACAAATGTCCACATTATTCATTCTTTCCTTTTTATTCAGCCGAGGGAAAAATTCGGGGTTTCACCCCAACTTGTGTTACACTTTGAAAGTATCATTTCATTTCCTTTACAGCTTAACCTTGATTTTATTCCAAAAATCGTATTCATCTAGGACCAATTTGTGTAACACCCTTTCCAATATTTTTATTTCTTAAAAATATTCCTCTTTAAGTAAAATTATCACTTTCCAAACTCATCTTTTTACTCCATTTGCACAAAATGTTAATTTTTTTCAAAAACTATTAAGTTAACCATACTAACTCCTTAAGTTTTTTAATATTTTAACACCTTTTTATCTTTGGAGTAATATTCTTGGTAATATCTTGATTTTATTATTTTCTTTCCAATTTCATAAGTATTAATCTTTTACAACATTACTAAGTTACACACACTAACCTTCCAATGTTTAAACATTAACACTTATTCAATACCTTTATTAACCATTTTCCAAACCACATATTTCTTCACTTTCTTCATTCAAGAAATCCATTTACACTTAAGACTAACTTTATAAGAAAATATACATTTTCTTTTATTTTACATGTTGTCTTACAACTTTGTTCTTATCGCACATTCAACCCACCCTTTTTCACACACTTTAATGACAAGAGTTTCCACTTTTCATTATTTCATGTTTGAACCCAACAAAATCTCCTTTAAACTTGTTTATATACTTAGTGACAAAATTACTACAAGTATATATGCATGAGAAGATGGACTTTAAACCTTAAAACTCTATTAAATGGGTTAAATATATTTTTCATTCTAGAAATTCATCATATTTGCAAAAATACATTTTCACAGCATAAAAGACATTTAATTTATTCAAACTGAACAAATTCTTATTTTTCATAAAATCTTTATTTTGGCAAGAAATACTATTTCACCAATGTTTACCAAAAGAAATCATCATTTTCAAAATTTTTATATCACGAAATGATTACCATCATTTTTTTTAGAAAATACACCATTTTCATAAAATACCAATTTTTATACTTCAAAACTTTGAAATATTTATTCATTATCTATTCTCAATAAAATATTATTTTTCCAACATTTTTATTTCATAAAAATATTTTTTAGTTAATAGACGTAATTTCATTATCTAATCATATGCATACTACCCATCCAATCTAACTACAAGGCTACGAATAATGAAAAATAGATTCTTAATACTAAAGACATATTTTTCCACCTCTAATAGCTCCAATGGTGGTGGAAATGCTGGTGTAGGGGGAGCAACCCCCACCTTCAAAGGTGTCGTTAAGGGGTTACCAAATTCATCCTCCAAAATGATCTCCTTCCAAGCTTCCAAGAAAGACCCACTTCAAACTCTATGGAAGCTCCATCTTCATCTTCTCCAAAAACTCTCAACACTTATTTCAAAAATTCGTAGTTCTTTTTATACAATAATGAAAAAATTTGTATGTGATTCAAATATTGTGAAATATAGTAAAAAAATGGTGCTTTATGGTTGAAGTATGGTGGAGGAGTGGTGGTTCATGATGGGAGGATGTGCAAGACCACCCAACTTTCTCTATATCTTCTTCCATGTTTCTCACACGAATAATTCCAAACACACCCCTGTAAAACCCTCCCAAAGTCTAAATTCCCTTTTTATACAATCTGGGTTAATCTGGGCTTGACAACTCAACGCTGTAATGGTAAAAAATGTGACAGCGCACAAGGACAATCTGATTAAAAAAATTTGATCTATGTCGTTCGAACGATAAGCCCATTTTGTTCAAAGAACTTCTCCACCCCGTTTGAAACTTTCTTCGCGCGAACCTTCACACGACATGCCACTGTAAAGAAGTGGCATGTCATTTGAAGCCCTGCTTCACTCGACCATTTAATGTCGTTCAAACGACCTCTAATTTTTCCCTTTCTTTTACTTATTAAATTTTTGGCCCACAATTATTGTTATAGTCATCATTAACCCCTCTTCAAAATAGTTTATGCATAATTTAATTGGGTTACTAGTACATGAAATTACAGATCCCTTAATTGAGTATTTGAAAACATTATGGGAAATCGATGTTGAAGTTTATGATGCTTATTATCAGGAATATTTTACATTAAACGTTGTACTTTTGTGGATTGTAAATAATTTTTCCCGCATATAGTAATTTTTGCATTTGTATAGTAAAACGATAATATGTTTGACTAATTTTTAGTGTAGAAACAAATTCAATTAGGTTGAAAATTGTAGCAAGAATGTATATATGCTGCATCGAAAGTTTCTTCCACATGGACACCCATTTCGAAAGAAGAAAATGGCATTGAATGTCCAACAAGAGTTTCAAGAACATTATAAGTCGTTGAATGGTGAGAAAATATTTACAAACATCTAAGGGATTGAAGTGTCTTTGGGAAAAGATGATTTTGAAGAGTACATCACAAATAAAAAGGAAGCAAGATGAAAAAGCGACTTCGAAAAAAATAGTAAAATAAAAAACAAAGAGAGATGTCGACATCAATGCATCCACATGCTAGAAGAAAAAAATAAATATTTTTTGAGCTTGAGTATTGGAAATATTTTCTTATTCGATATAATTTGTATGTCATGCACATTGAATAGAATTTTTGCGATGTCATCCTTAGTACACTTCTCAACATTCCGGAAAAGTAAAGATGGAGTTAACATCTGCCTGTTGTCAATTTTATAAAATAATGCAACTGCACGGGCTACAATAGAATATCAAGTATAAGTAAGGGTCGAACCTATAGAGATTTGTCAATTTTAACTTTTGAAATAAATGCAACTATCCAACTAGATAAAATGGGGTAGGGAAAAATTATGAACTACATTAAATGAAAGTAACTAGGAATAATGAGATCAACACACAAGATTTGTAAATAATATGAAAGAATTAGGATTCGGGGTCCATTTATCACGTAACTAATATTGCATACTAATTTAATTTTTTCATTCCCTGTTTATAACTCAAATTAAACTCACTCTCACTGCGTTTAATTCAAAAAATAAGACAGTTATTTTCGAAATATTTTTAACGTCCCTAATAGACGACTAAAATCCCCATTCCCTTAGAAAATAAAAGTTCACAAATGTATTTAAGAATGGACTATCAAATCAATCAAAGTGCAAGCATAATCCTTACAAAATTATAATTTTTAAATCTCAAAACTTGATTTGACAAAACAATTTTGAAGGTTTTAAAACACAAACTCATGTCATCTTAAAACGAATACCGAATTTTTTATAACAATTAAAACGAGCAGGGAATAAACAACAATTAAATTAACATTACAATATTAGTTAACTATGATAAACTTCACCCTAATCCTAATAAAAGAATTAAGCTACCATAATGAAAGACAAATTGCAAGAATGAGTAAAGATTTCTATTTAATATATCAAACTTACAATAAGTTGTCTCATGAATAATCTTTAATCCTCTTGAAAATGATAAAAATATGGCCCTGAAATTGAAAATAATCACTCAAAAATTGCTCCCCAAAATTACCTTTTAAATTGTGATCTCAAGGGTCCTTTTTATAGGGCAAGGGGTGAGGTGTCTGAGTTGGAGTGAAACTCTATTTTATTGGTTGTATTTGAGTTAGTAATTATCTCGTCAAGTCTTGAAAATAATTGGAAATTCCTTTTTTTATTATTGTAATTATCCCCAATTTTTTATACCATTCACCGCACCATCTTTAATCTCATTTTTTACCCCCAAAATTTTAAAATCTCTTTTTCATCCGAACTTTAAAGTTGTGAGTCTTGTCAAGATGTTTTCGAAAAGCTATGGGATATACTCAACGGGCACTCGAGAGATAACAAAAATAATTATTAACGTCATGCCATGTCACGACGTATCCGGACAATTATTGTATATCAACTCCTTTGTTGTCCAAATTCTCGGGGCACCGGTAAAAATGATTAATTGAAATTTTGGGTCATAAATATTTAGAAAATTATAGAATTACCCCTCTTTGCAGTTTAGTCCCCGAAATTCACAAGTTACTCGTATTAATCAGAAATTCAACCAAATTTCAGAGAGAACTTTATTTCGCCTAGTTAAACATTTAAAAAATTTTAGGCCCATAATATTTTTGAAATTATGATTTCAGCGTCCAAAATTACTAAAATTAAAGTTTTAATTCAATTTTTTTTCAAACTTGTATTTTTGTTTTTATTTACTAAAATGACTCTTAAAGCTTATTATTTATGATACAATGGGTTTAACAAGATCAAGATTTAGGCATAAATAAATCAAAATTACACACTCATCACCGCCTTGACCTTGAAGATGTGGGATTAAAGGAAGAATTGGATCCACAAATTAAGGGGAAATGAGATTACTTACGACCAATGTTATATGTTGTCCAAAGATGAGGAAAGCAGAAGGTTTGTGAAACCTTCCTTGAACTCAAGGTATCGGATGGATACTCGTCGAATTTTAAAAATCTTGTTTTTGTGACACCTCGCCTAATAAAATACCAGGTGATCTCTATATCAAATTAGATAGGAATCTCAATTGGTTCATTTTTAGCATCACCGTCGAAAAGCTTTTGAAAACTTACTAACCACCTAGTATTAAAAAGACACGATATCAAATTTTATATTTTTATTAAACCCAAATTAATTCCCAATTGAAAAATTTACTAATAAAACCAAGTTAAATTCTTAAAGGCTATTAAATCCAAAATTTTATTTATATTTAAATTAATTAAAGTCAATTAATTAAAACACGGGGTGTTACATACTTCCCCACTAGCAACGAATTATGTCCTCAAAATTAGGCAAAGCATACACATCAACGTGTAAATCTCATAAAAGAAAATAAGGTTCACATATGCCTACCCGGAGAATATCACAAATAGGCGCCCATACACCTAACATACACGAACGTAATTCGTAACAAAAATATAATATATATAAAGCCCATATATATATATATATATATATATATATATATATATATATGACGCTGAGGTACGTAGAACCTCCCATAACCGGTACTGGTTAGTGCTGTGACCACCTCTTGTGCACCTGATGCTACCGGTGCTGCTGGTGATGTTGACGTCCCTTGAACACTTGACGCTGTCGGTGCTGCTGGTGCTTCCTGAACACTCATTGCTACTAAGACTGTAGGCCTCAATCCTAGTTTCCCCTGAACTTCTTGCCCTTATTATCGTTGTGTAACTTGACCTTGTTTGACCTGTACTCCTTGGTTTTGTTGGCCCGCTCTCTTATAACACCTAATCGCTAGATGTACTACTTTCCCACAGACAAAGAAGTCACCCTTAAAAGATTTGAAATGTCTTTCATTCGCTCTCTCTCTCCTTGTTATTACTGATTGGTCCTCTGCCTCTTCCATGCTTGATCATTGTGATTCTTACTCTCATTTCCTTATCCATTAGACTCTTTTCTCTTTCCCAACTTCTTTTGATAATTGGCCTTCTCTTTCCATATTAACATTGTGACATCCACCACTTGAGCATTTGTAGTGTACACAAGATTCCCTAACACCATCTGCCAAATCGACCAAGGCAATCCCTTAATAAAACACTCTATCTTCTTCACCTCAGTACTAACCTCCTCTGGTATAAACACAGATAAATTGGTGAACTCATGATCATACTCGACAGTCGACTTTTGAACCTTTCTCCAAGTCCATAAATTCTCTCTTCTTCGTGTTCATAATTGCATACGAAATGTACTTATTATTAAACTTTATCAGAGCCTCTTCATAACCCAACTGATCTCTCTCTTCTGATGTGGTGGAACTCTCCCACCATTGCAATGACTTCTAGTGTACAGTTAGTGTGAGGCCTAAATAGTAGGTTGTATATAGTTAGCTTTTTATTCTTTCTTTCTTTTTAATTTAATCTAGTGTAATTAGTTAACTTTTTGTTATTTTTTTTTCTATGCTCGATACTAACTTGTTTTTTAGATTCTTTGGACTTGTTCTTATGGGGATCGCTCCGATTTTGGGTAATATCGCTATTTTCCTCTCTTTAACTTGTTTCTTAATTCACATTGAGGACAATGTAAAGTTTTAAGTTAGGGGGTGTGAGATATTCTATCAAATTGTTTATTTAGTCCATTTTTTTGCTCACATGTTAGTTACTTAGTATGCTTCTAACATCTGCTTGTGCACATTCATGCAGTCCACCATCCTCAAATGCCTCTCCACGTCCCTCCTCCATTGGTGAGCAACCGCTGGGTTCGGTGCCCCTCCAAAGATGGGAGGATTACCTTTAATAAAGATAGCTCTCACCCTATCCCCAGCCGAAATGGGTGTACCCTACTGTGGTGCCTCTAAAGTCACCTGATGAGTGTATTATTTTGTATATTTTATACCCAAATTTATACAGTGGTAGTCCGATTTTATTTTATTTAATAAGTTCTTAGGATCATTTTATTAAAGAGGGCAATTTTAAGTAAAAAATGGGTGCTTCAATAATTTTATAATATTCTTATGCTAATTTGGAAAAAGTTGCGTAGTGAAATTTTTGCAGTTAATTATGTAATTTGGTGCAAATTGATGATCAACTTGAAAAAGGCATGAAAAAGCAAAGTCAAGAATTTTTATTCTCCGAATTGGACGAAATTTGACATGCGTGTCCAGCAAGAAAAAAGAAGACTTTTCGAGTGGTGGGAAATTGAAGAGTTCCACCAAAACCCTAAAGCCTCTCCCTAAGCCTATAAATAGAACTCTTGGCGGATCATTATTTCGTGTGTAGAACAATGAGAGATTTGTAGAGTAATTTTGAGAGATTGTAGTCAATTTAAGGGCCAAGATTTTAGAGGATTGAAGATTATTGCGAGAGAATTATTGTAAGTTTGATTTATTAATGAAAATATCTTCTTCTTGTAATTTCTGTTTTATTATGATAGCTTGAATACTTGGCTAAGATTTTCATGTTAATTTGATTGTTGTCTATTCCCTACTTGTTTTAATTGTTATTAAAGAGTCGGTATTCATTTTAAAATGACACGAGAGTGTGTTTTAGAACCTTTAAAATTGTTTTGTCAAATCAAGTTTTGAGATT
This sequence comes from Sambucus nigra, assembly GCA_949130495.1. NCBI lineage: Eukaryota > Viridiplantae > Streptophyta > Magnoliopsida > Dipsacales > Adoxaceae > Sambucus > Sambucus nigra. The sequence continues at coordinate 210,181,132 of OX422214.1, read as the reverse complement.
TAAAAATAGTAATTTCTAATGGATTTTGCTTGCACTTTGATTGTTTTGATAGTCCAAGCTTAAATACATTTGCAAATTTCAAAACTTGTGTTTTCTAAGGGAATAGGGATTTTAGCTGTCTAGTAGAGACGTTAAAAATATTTTGAACAAAATTGTCATATTTTCCGAATTAAACTCGACGAGAGTCGGTTTAATTTGAGTTATAAAAAGGGAATGCCAACATTAAGTTAGTGTGCAATATTAGTTACTTGAAAAATGGACCCCGAAGCTTAATTATTTAAAAATCTCTTGTGTTACTCTCACTTATAATAGTTTCTTTTATTTAGTTTAGTACATATTCCCTATCCCATTTTATCTAGTTGGACAATTGAAATTCTTTTAAAAATTAAAATTGACAAATCTCTGTGGGTTCGACCCGTACTTACACTCGCTATTCTATAATAGCCCGTGCATTTGTGGTATTTTATAAAATTGATAATAAGTTTTTGGCGCCGTTGCCGAGGATTTGTTCGATTTAAAAAAAAAGAAGTTGTGACTTTCGAACTAGTTTTTTTTTAACTTTTCACATTTTTGTTAGTAAAAGTTTCATAAAAAAAATAAAAATAAAAATAAAAAAATCTTGCGTTGTAAATTTCAATGGGTGATCCTCATATTGTTATCCCGTTATCTTTCTCATATTCATCAATTGATCCTGTGGACATGTTTTCATAAAATACTGAAAATTTAGATGACTACATATTTCAATTTAACTATGATGGGTTAGTAGTCATCTTAAAAATTAAAGAAGGTCTGGATGAGAAGCCAACCCTTGTAATTACTATTTATCCACCAAAGTGTATCAATTGGAAAGAGGTAAACAAACGGTATAATGATGCTATTTCTAAAAAGAATCATGAATTAAATGGGGATAATCAATTTTGTGAGGAGAAAAAAATTGACAATCTCTACACATGTAATATTTGTGATGATTTGAATGTTGATTTCGGTCGATATTTTTCTCCTCATTTAATTGAGAAAAATATTTATTCTTTTTATATGTGGGAGAATTTATTTAAGGATTCGTCATCCAATTTTAGTGACACTTTAAGTATTTATGACGATCCTCCTATTTTTTATGAAGAAAGCGTATCGCCCCGTGATACCTTTTCTTTCCGGGCATTTCATAAAGTCTCACATTTAGGAGTGGAGTATGCATCCCCAATTTTATGTGATTATTTTCGAAAAAGGGATAATAAATATATGGATCCTTATTGCAATTTATTACCCCCATGTGATGTATCGACATATGATTTGTGCGAGTCAATTTTTTTTTATTATTGATAATGTTGGTGAGCACCATTATGACCATCGATTTAAGATTGACAATTGTGTTGTGAGGGCATGCTCTAAAATTTATGATGTTATGCACTAAGTGATATAAAGTTTCTTAATTGGAATGACCCACAACTCTTTCGATTATTAATTTATGGTGATAATGGTAATTGTCATGTGTTTGTATATTATTTGTGTATTTTCTTTTTGTTATTTTTTTAGTTAACATGTATCATCATTATACTGCTTTACTTATTTTCGTTGTCCATAGGGGGGGGGGGGGGGGGGGGGATGATGTCCTAGGAGTTCAATGGCTGAAGGAAATTAGTCCTGTGACTATGGACTTCAAGAAAATGCGGCTTAGTTTTTCAAAAGGAGGCAAGCAAATAATTCTCAAGGGTAACGAAGATGGGGCTGAACTTAGATGCATAATTGTAAATATTCTTCAAAAGCTAATCGATAAACAACTCGGCACAGTCATGGCTAAGCTGTTCTTTAAAAAAAAAAAAAAAAAATATTTTCGTTGTCCATATTTTTATTTGAGCATACATTGAGGACAATGTAAAATATAGGTTTTGGGGTAAGGATGAAATTTTTGAAAAAAAAATGAGAAAATAATTCAAAAATCCAAAAAGATTTTCAATATAATTGAGTTTTGAAACGATTTCTTAATATAGAATTAATTCATGGATGTCTCAACTTATGAATTTTTTTACACATTATCCATATAATATGATCAAAAATGGAGATTGAAGCAAAAGTTAATATGCTTAATGAATAAATGTGGAGATTTTAACCCAGTAAGATTTTTTTTCCATTAATCATTTTCGAGAGATTTAAATGAATGTGAGCTAAAATAAATCAAACTTTCATTTAGTGATAAATTCGTTGATGATCTCAAATTCATTCTTTTGATCGATTACTGAAAACAAAAAGTCAAAATGTGAATCTTAAGCACTAGAAGTCTTAGTAAATCGTCTTGAGATAAAAATCAACTTAATGAAACTTGAGAAATGAGATTAGGCCATCATTTGAAAGCCCAAAATTAAGCCTAAACTCCAACCTTTTAACAATACTTCGTTGCAAGCCCGTTTGAGCCAAAAACAAGATAAGCCTTTTGTTGAAAGCCCACTATCCTGCCTAACTCTAACTGGTTGTTTATAACCCATAAAATTAAGCCATACCTATTTTCTGAGAATATTAAGGTAAAATTACGGTAGGAAAAAATCTAAAAAAAGAAGGAAAAAAGAAAAGAAAAGGAGGTTGCCAAAATAATGTGTGAAAAAAAATAGGAAGAATGAAGAAAGAGAAAAAAAATGAGTTTGAAAAAAAAAAGAAAAATGAAAAAAAAAATGCCAAAATGTCAAATTATCAAAAAACCTCTATATTCTTAGAAATTTTGAACTCCAAAAGTCATTCTTTCTAACCAAAGTCTGAGCCTATAATACAACCAAAGGAAGTCCTAATCGATCTCAAGTGAAATTAGTTAGAATGTGGAGAGAAGATGAATAGGGTCTATGGTGTGATTCAATGTTTTCAACAAGTAATTGATTTTTCATTCATGAGATCATATTCATCCATTATAAAAGTCCGTTTTTGATCATGTATATGTGAAATTTGTTCCTCTAAATTTACTCTTTTATTCACATATACCGAGAGAAAATAACCCATTTTCGAGTGTTCAATAGTGAGAGCATCCCGTGAGATTTTGAAATCAAAATGAATTTTCAGATAAGAAATATCACTATCAAATCTTTTGATATGGACGGTTATATTGGATATGCACACACTCATGATAAGTTGAGATTGATAAGTGAAGTTCTACTATATTTGTGAAGTTTTCATTCAAACTTGGTTATATTACTTTTGAGTCTTTTGTATTGAGTAATGTTTTTGAATTTTGTGGGTATATTCACTGCAAACCCTCATGAGACAAAACTCATCCACTAGGGTAGCCTAGGGGTTTAATGGCTTGTTTTACATGCTAAGTGCAATTGTGATTCCTATGAAAGTGAGTTAGATTTTAAATTTTTTATTTTTTCTCGAGGACTAGCAAAGTTTAGGTTTTGGGGTATCACCCATATCTGTCTCCCCACCTCCATACCGGTCGATGTGGCCTCACGATTGATAGCCACTAACTCCTCGGCCTCCAAAACAATCTGACGTCGCCTATCCCGAGTCGCGGGACCAAAAACATACTCCTCTCTCCTATTCCCAGCTCTCCCTGTGTTTTCCATCCCAAAAGATAGGAACAAAACAACATTAGACTCGAAATGACTAAGAGTACAAATCATCAAAAAGGGAATAATAGATAAGAAACACGAAAGCTAAAACGGACTCATAATCTAAAAGATCTAAGACCATGCTCTGATACCATTTGTCACACCACGCGCAATCCTACAGACAGGGTGGCCAGCCACTGCTGCCGGACTATGCCAGGCATGAGTAAATAAATACCATTCTTAGCATGAGACAGATATGAGACATAATAAAATCAATCCATAAGATAAATATTTTACCCAATCTGCAAAATATGAATTAATTTAAAATATGAATAATCAACTGGCTACAAATATTCGAATTGAAATCCTTAAACAGCTTTTGAACCAAATGGTGCAATAAAATCCAAATGAAATCTCATAATGAAATACGACTAAAAAGGAAGTCTAAGCTAAATAAAGCAATAACAAGAATAAACTCCAGTTGCACCTTCAAATGATAAACTTCGATAATCATATGCAACTTCTCCAAAACTTATCCTAAAAAGGTTAGTCAATGCACGAGGTCAGAGCCCGAGCATGAATACACAATACTCCCCCCAAATAGGATCCTTGAATCCAAACAATAGCATTATACACAATAAATATCACAATCGAATATTTAAAATTAAACGGGATAATTAAACATGATAAATATAAATCACTAACTACCAGTAGAGATCCCCATTTGAAAAGGCGCACCAATATGATTTTAAATTCTCAAGTCCGACAATGTTAATTTAATTAAATTAAACCAATTTATTATTGTTCTCACTTTTTACTATGGTGGTCCTCCCGCCCTGGGTGGTGATCAACCAAAGTGTCACACTTCCCCTTGTCCAATGGCTTCATGACAAGGTTCCACACACGACATGACATAAATCTTCCACTGACCCGTTTAAACTATCGGTCCCTGACACATTATGTGGCCACAAATTTTAATACCCATTTTTATCTTAGGCATTAATTCTCAATTTCTCAATTTCACAATTTATAAATTACCCCACCCTTTAAATCGATGTGAGATACTCAAAATATCCCTTAGTCCCATACCTAAGGGTCCCCAAGTAATCAATACATCCTACCCTATGCATAGGGTGAATTTCTAACATGAACCTCGACCAAGTCTCATGCCTAGGCTAGCGTAACGACAACAAAGTATCAAAATCATCCCACCCTCAACATAATAAAGTCGTAATAATCTATCTTCCCTAGTCCCATACCTAGAAGACGTAAATCATCAAAACGCCTACCCACTAGTTCCATTCCTCGAAGGCATCCTAAAATATAGGGAGAGCATAAATACCCAACAACCCGTCGTCATAGAATATAATTAAATAATACCAATAAGTCACACAAACAATCATAATTAATCAATGTAGAAAACTATGCATGATAGTCCAATTCAATTAACACATCGTCAAAATACTCAATTAATCCCATTTAATTATTTTCAATTAAATATACCGAGATTTCATCATTTATACAACAGAATTCCAATTTCACCATCTCTACCCAAATTACGTGAGTTATACGCCCCATATTCAATTATTTCTGAACTAAGGTTTTTCTACATGTAACCTACACTAATAAAACCCAAAATCCACTCATAAATCCTGCATACCCAAGGGTTATGAATATTAATCATATTAAAGATTCATAAAAATAGCCCCAAGTTTTATGTGTCCACTTTCTCTAATTAGATTGCTAATTAATTTTAAGAAAAAGATGTAATTGAGAGTTTAGGCAACATTTAAAGCACATTATACAGAAGGAAAGGAATAGAGTATTCATGCCTGTGATTAATTGATGAAAATCTGAATAGACTGTTGAACTCCTCTAGATGAAACACCAATTAAATCTTCAAAACTTGTTAAAAGTTGGTGCTAGGGGTTGAAGATGAGAGGAAATAGGTTTGGAAAATCTTTATGGAGAAATTTTGAGAGAAATTTGATTTTCAAAGTCCCATCCCATTTTAGTTTAGTATATAAATCGTCTAAGAGTTAAAACCCGATTAGGACTCTCCCATGCATTCGCAACCTCTGTCGTTTGAACAAGGACACATGTCCTTCGAACGACATGCGACATCATTTAAATGACATGCGTTGTCGTTTGAACGTGCCCCTAAATCCCAAAATTAAATCTTTTAAAAATCCAACTTAATTATCTGATAAAAATCTATAGCTGAACAAAAACGCACCTGGCAGTTAAATATTTAAATTAATTTTTTTTATATCTTTTGTTATAAACCCGAATTAATTCCCAATTGAAAAATTTACTAATAAAACAAAGATAAATTCTTAAAGGCTATTAAATCCAAAATTTTATTTATCTCCAAATTAATTAAAACACGGGGTGTTATATTGACATTAAAATACGACACAAAAATAATTCGAACAATTAAATCTCAATTTGCCAATTTAAATAAATCTTCCAATTTAAAAATTTCTCAAATCATGAATTTAATTCCTCCAAATAAAATAAATTCATTTTCTCCAAAATATAATTAAATTAAAGGTCCTTAAATTTACGGGGTGTTACATACTTCCCCCCTTACAATGAGATTTTGTCCTCGAAATTTAGGTAAGCCTAGTACTCTCAGTCTCGACTAGATCCCTAATCAAATAATCTTAGCATTACTAAACATATTTATTAAGCGGATGTAGTTAACCAGAGCACCCATACACCCTGTACCTATGCTTAACCACACAAAATTACACCCGACTTTTACTAGCCTTAAATAGTAATATGACTTCAATTTCATAGTTTTAACACCACAAATACCCTTCTCCCGGCATAGAGTATACATATCCATTATTATACTAAAAAAGGACAACATATAATACCACACCCTTACTATCACTTGTTTTCTTGCGCGAAAAAAAATCCCAAGCTATATTTCCATGCTCGACAATAAGTCTATCCACACTGAATCACATCAGTAATGCCCTTACTCCCATGAATTTCAATACAAAATATTAACATATTATTATGTAACACATTTTAACTTATGTACCCATATATATATGCTACACCCTATCTCGGGTGAAACCTAGCAAAGATAATTCATACCCTGGTATAGCGAACACCAGGTCTTACTATAGTTAACCACTATAGCCCAAAACTATAGCTAACCAGTTGAATCTTGGAAAATCATTCACTCTACTTACATAATTCTCAAAAGTAGAAATCTTTCGTATAATACAATCATCCACTTATTGTAACCCCTCACTCTCTCGTGGTTAACACCAAAGAACCCCACTATCCCATGCTACTTAGATATATATACTATGGTTGTTACGACCAACACATTCACTAATATCCGTCTCACTCGCAAATCTGAGTGGTAACAATCTTAGGTTGCAACACACCAAATGTCACTCAAAACACACCCACACTTAACGTTTCATAATTCGATGGACAACTTATTCTCCTTCCTCCGGAATATACCAAAAATCATTGCCCTTGCGTTTGTCTCCAAAAAGTATTAGGCAACTGACTAGGAGAGACTTTGGATCCACCCAGGCTTCTCATACACCCTATATTTCGTGCATATTTGGACAATCCTCAAATCATCACATACGTAACATACTTATCTCAAGCTTGGCCCCCGTATTCTTGGCGTGGCTATATCCTCTAGGTATTTTCTATGACCTTAACATTTAATATATAATTTTTCTCGATATTGCCCACCTATTATCTTGTGTTGAAAATCTTCCTAGTGTTTCTTTCTCAACACTTTTCATCTCTACTAGCCCTATTTCATAGTGTCTCTATGCTCAACTTATTTTCTACACACATTCACTAATTATCATTAACTTCGATGAACTAGAATCCAATGACGTCCTCACACTTATGATATTTTGTTAAGGCATATGCGTATAACACCTCACAGCATGTCCAAAAGAAATTTTCCCAATGCACTATTCCTCAGCATTGCTGGTCCTCGATTTTTACAAAACCTAAATCTAATCATGGACTCCTGCATCTCTAAATTATTCATATATTACTGTGCTCTCACTATCACTAAGCCCTTAGCACTAAATATTAATAACGAGGTAAATCTCTCCTCTCCATGACAACCCAACATACCTTGAATCTCATCAGTAAGAGTCCCTACGCATAGAGATCCAATATAACAAGACAACTGTACACTCTGAATTCTACTATACAAAATAGCACTGGGAGTTTGACCCTGTTTTAGGTGAGACATCATATTACATCCTGCCCTAGAACAATGAGCAAAATAGCCTTGCTATAACCGCCCACCATCACAAACCTATCTATACCCAGTATAAAACCATACCTCAAATATCACGTCTCAAAACTAGTTATTCTCATAGAAATACATAGCATCTCAATGTACTTACCCACTCCCTTACAGGTGGGACTGAAGGGCGCCCCGCTACTCCATAGTAAATACACACATGTTAGTGATATTAACATTGCCACTACTAAACCCATTTCTCATGCAGATCTAATACTAATACATTAGTGTGTCTGGCTCAAATCACACAAAATAGACCCCAATCATCCCGAAATAAAATTCATACTTTTAATTTCCAATAACACTCATAGTTCAAATGGTTACAATACATAATACCCTTGTCATAACCAACTTAAAAACTTCTATAACGGTTTCCCTTACTAGATATCCTGCTCCTGTCCCCTGACTCGTTGAGGACAAGATCCACCCATGTGTGTCTAGTCTTTTACACATAGGACACCTCTCTGTGTCATTCCCTTTTCTCCAGCCCCACCAGCCATGTCGGGGTTGTCCTTTCGCAAACCTAGTAGTCTTGACCCTGATTTCTACCCTTAATGTCCCTTTAGCTCCGTTGGTCCCATGGGACTTTTTTGATGGCCTTGACGTCCTTGAAAGAACCCACCGTCACTTGGTAGAAATTCTATTAATCTCGATCATTAATCTAGTTCGTCAACTGGGTATCCCTTCCCTTGGTGCCTCACTGACACTAAAAATTTAGTCTTACTCTTCTGATAAATTCTCCAATTCCCTTAGCTCCCCTCTCTTGAGAGCATTGATACAAATTGAAAATGTACAACCTTCATGATAATGACACAATCATCCTAGCTAGATCTCCTATTGCGCTTGTATTTTTTACCCATGGGCCCTGTCATCGGTTAAAAAGTTTACGAATTCCGTCAACTTTCCTAAACATCCAACCACTGTCCCGCATTTTTGGAAAATTACTAAAATTTCCCTTGCCTCTCTATTTATCCTCTAGTGCGAGGATTCGTAATGATCTGCACCCCAATTTCCTCATTATTCATGGTAATTTTCCCATGGCTATGGTGACTAACTCCATCACTCTAATCTACTCTTATGAGCAGACATATATGATCAAAATTTTGATTGGAGTGTCACTACACTCCCCCACATATGATCACAATTGGATGTTATCCATCCATTGGAAAATCACCCTTCTGTAGCTTCCTCGAATTCTAGCTGATTGCTCTTCTGAAACAAAATCTTCTTGGACCCTTACCCCTTGTCGTCTACACTTTGGGTTATAACTTTGCACCATGGTCATTCCCAATGGTTTTTAGGGTAGCTACTGCGCCCCAGCGATTACTCCAACTTCAATTGTTCGAACAATATGGTAATTCTTACCACGTCACTATTTCCCGAATACTCTAAGGCTTCTATTGACTCCTTCCTCCTGCAATCCTTCTAACTTCCCACGTTTATCATTCCATAATGTTCGATATTCCACGCTCAATCGAAACTATATATGAATCACATCAACTAAACATTATAGCAAGAGAACGTAAGTCGCATACGTAAAGGAATACAACAATCCTATAATAAGGCTCTATATGTAAAAAACACTACGTTGGAACGTGAAAAGCCGCATAGATCCAAAAGAAACTAGAACCTGATGCTCTGATCCCATCTGTAACATCCCGCCTAATAAAATACCGGCTGATCAGTCCTATATGAAATTAAATAGGAATCTCATCTGGTTCATTTTGAGCATCACTGTCGAAAACCTTTTTAAAACTTACTAACCACCTAGTATTCAAAAAGAAATGGTGTCAAATTTTATCTTTTTATTAAACATCTCTAACAACATACGAAGGAATATATAATTAACAATTCATACAATCACTTAATCAAACAATACTGAAAATGAATAAATATAATATTTGTTTAGAAAACTACCGGATGCAAACCAAATACCAAAAATATTAACCACAAGAATAATAGAATGATTACATCAACTAAATGGAACAAAAGAAATAACTATGGCGACATGCCAAAATGAAATACTGACTACATCCTACCCTAGGAATGGAATGGCTAAAGCGGCAAAGTCAAAATCCTGCAATATCCGCATATGCTGCAGCGGCGTAATCGTGGAATAGAATAATTCTAGCGTCCCTATGGCTGGACAACTAAAAGGTTTTGAAAATATTTTATAGTAAGGGTTAGAACCCAAAACATTTTGAAAATATTTAGCAAGTGAATTAAATTGTAGTAAGTTAAAATGCATGAATGCTTTTTATATTTAAGCTAGTGTCGCACTCCGTTGAGGACCTAATCACCCCTCAACTATTGTTTACGCATAACACTTTTCTATATAACCCACTTAGTAACCTACCTCTCAACTAGTTCTCGATAATAGCCTTTCTGTCATACTACTCTAGCCCGAGTATGTGTAATATACAATTTATAAGTTATATAGCACATTAACATAATTAATCATATCTCATTTGGAACCATATAATATTCTCAAAGTTTATATATCATCAATACAATTCAACACATGTATTTTACACGTATATATTTATTTGCACCATATATACGTATCAACTATTTACAACATTCATACCCATGTGTAGTAAATATATATAACCATACTCCCAAGTAGGCACTCACCGGATGTTCTCTAAAATGCTAACATCTCCAAGTATACTCATCCACCCTGACACGGTTAGCTCCCCGAATAAGTAAAATAACATAAATGCATTGGAGGCGGCCATAGTTTCCCCCATAATGAGTACTAATCATACCTAAAGCATCTCATTCTTGACTTTTAATGCTATAACCTCGGACTATACTCACCTTTCTCCTCAAGTCAGGAGATTCACCCACATCATACAACCTCCCATGATAGCACTAGAGGGGTATGCTTTCCTATATATATTATTCACACAAATATTTATAAATCACACAAATATATATATACCACACATCATGATATATATATATATATATATATATATATATATATATATATATATATATATATATATATATATATATATATAGCACTACACCAAATCTGCCCATTTGTCAAGGTCATTGACCTTGACAAATCCAACTTGTCAAGGTCAATGACCGTGACATTTCGAGGCGAGACAACTTTTTTTGTCACGGTCGTGTCACGGTCGTGTCAAGGTCAATGACCGTGACACGTTTGTTACGGTTATAAACCGTGGCAAAGCCGTAACCCCTCTTACCCATAATTGTCACGGTCATTGACCGTGACACGTCCGTGACAATTTTGTCATGGGCGTGTCACGGGCAATGACCGTGACAATTCTGGGCAAAATTTAAAAAAAATATGCTGGGCAGTATGGCCACTGCCACTGCCCAGCAGTATATTTGTACCTGTTATAGCAACGTTGTACCTGTTCCAAACATCATATATCCAACACAAACTAAAGATAATGCAAATATATATTCATGACGATATAATCCAAATATTCAAAGTAAAAATAATATACATGACGATATAATCCAAATATAATTAAAATGGACAAACTTAAAAATAATGTTACTACATGTCTTGGATAAAACTGAGGAGGTGAGTAGGCCACACGACATACGAATTGACGCACCCACTAATATACGTCGTGCAGCATTGTTCGCGCAACCATAATAGGGAGTTCTCCTTCCCGGGTATGACATCCATGACGAGCACCCTGGACTCCATCTCCTGAAGCACACGTCCATGGACTATTCCACCCTCGATGATATTCGGGTCCCTCAACCCCCGCCCTATCTGCTGGCCATCAAATACGTCCAATATGAACATGCTCGGCCAACCAATTGTCGATAATGGTCTGTTGGAGGGCGTCAAATAGGGAATTGGATCGTCGAAGTATGAACGTGTCGGTGATGAAGCAGCGAGGTCCACATCTTCGTCATCCTGCGCCTCGTCCTCCCGCACCTCCTCCTCCACCGCCTTCTCCTTCTCCTTCCCTTTCCCTTTCCCTTTACGGTCTCCACCCAACGTACGCTTCATGAATGCGTACATATCTTGGACCGTCGCCTCCAAACGGGACAACTTCGCGTCATGTGAATCCACCATTCGAACCAACCCGGTTTCGCTCGTCTCCAATCCGATGATCCTAGATTTGGCCACCCGCGAGCTCACTCCCCTTGTCCTCCCCTTTCGATCAGAGCCAAGCACTTGGCTGAGTGCGTCTGTGGACAAAGATGCCTTGTCGGCATCAGACTGCGACTCATGCACTTCCTTAATCTTTTCCTGAAACGACAAAAAGCACATGATTAGTAAAATAAGTAAACTAAAAAATTATAACGTAATTAACAATAATTAAACTGTCGGATTAGTTACAATCGTGGCCGCGACGCTCGGGGACACCTCCTTGTCCTTCCCCTTTTTTGTCCGAAGAGCCACATAAGTATCGAGCCTATGTGGCTTACCCCCTGGACCACTCCCTACCCCCTGAAATAAAATAAAGTAAAGTAAAATTAGTATCGGCCCCGCAAAGTAAAATAATATCCAATAATATATTTTTGTAGTTATAGATAAATTAAATCTTACCTGCATCCTATGCTCCACCTCAGCGTAAGAGGTCCGGCCGGAGTAGTGCACGTCCGTCTTTTTAGCCCGATTTTCCCTCCCCGATTGGCGAGATGCCAATTGTCGATCCTCGATCTTATTGTCAATGAACTTTTGCCATTGTGCCAATGAGATCGGCTCCTTGGGCGGGACGGATCCGCACCAATATAAAATGGACTCTCGTGTTTTTCCAAAGTACCGTGTCCGCATATTTTTCTTCCACGTCTTGTGTTGCTCCCTCAACTTCTCCAAGACGAAATCGCGTAGCTTTGGATCCAAGTTGAATTGTTCTTGTCCAACAAATACAATGTTAGTTGCGAATAAATATAAATATAAATATGAAATTGAAATTGAAATTGAAATTGAAATTGAAATTGAAATTGAAATTGAAATATTACCTGTAGTGCCGCCCAAACAGCTAACTTGAGCTCATATGGCACCTCCTTCCAACTCATAAACCCCGGGCCGATGACCGTCTTTAGCAGCTCGAGGGATCTCGCTATAGTTCCGACTTGTTCTCGACGGTAATCCCAAAGTTTCCATATTTGGGGAGCCTAGGGGCGGAGGAGCCCTCGTTGCCTCTGCTACCACCGAACCCAGACGACATCATCATAAACGGCATCATCATCTTCGCCTTAACATCTGAAGGAGACATTTTTACTGTAAAAAAAATGTTATTAGTACAGATAAAAAAAAATGTTAATAGTACAATTATCTAGGGTTAAAAAATTATCTAGGGTTTTACCTAATTGAATTAATTTCATGAATAAAATTATTATCAATTTAAATGAAAATATCAATTATTATCCAATATTTTTGAATGAAATATTTATTTTGAATGAAAATTTCAATTATTATCCAATATTTATATATATATTTTTTCTATCTAATAATTTTCAACGTAAGAGCACAGTACATAACGTATGTGTAAGTTCCGTCAATACCATTTCATTTCAATTTTGTAATATTATGTTTTTTCCAAATATTTTAAAAGTTATTAAATGGGTGCCCCACCCCCACCCCCTGCCCCCCTCCCCCTGCCACACACACCTACGCACCTACGCACACACACACACACACATCCCCACCCCCCCCCCACCACCCCCTCCTCCCCCCCCCACGACCGTGACAACTACATATATTGTTTATCAATAAAATTATGACATGAGATAATTATAATTGGAGCATAAATTTCATTATCATAAAGGAATAAATCCAACCAAGTACAGAGATTCTAAAAATTAAAGTGAGAATTAAATTTAAGACTTTCTAACAACATGCATGTATATGGATTCTAACTAATGATATTCCTAAAAACATACAATTGGCAACATTTTGTGAATTTACTAAACTTTATATAATATTATCAAATTCTGTTAAAAAATTATCTAGGGTTTTACCTAATTGAATTAATTTCATGAATAAAATTATTATCAATTTAAATGAAAATATCGATTATTATCCAATATTTTTGAATGAAATATTTATTTTGAATGAAAATTTCAATTATTATCCAATTATTATCCAACTATTATCAATTATTTATTTTGAATGTATATAATATCCAAAAATATAAATGTAAATAATATTCAAAACCCCACCCACCCCCACCCCCACCGCCTCCCGATGTTTATTATCCAATTATTATCCAACTATTATCAATTATTTATAAAATTGATGTTTACTTTTAGTGTTGTGTATATATGTTAGTTGATGCCATTATATTTTTAGCCTAATTAGATTCTAAGGTTATCTCAATTTATATTTTTCTTTTTCTATCTAATAATTTTCAACGTAAGAGCACAGTACATAACGTATGTGTAAGTTCCGTCAATACCATTTCGTTTCAATTTTGTAATATTATGTTTTTTCCAAATATTTTAAAAGTTATTAAATGGGTGCCCCACCCCCACCCCTGCCCCCTCCCCCCGCCACACACACACGCACACCTACACACCTACGCACACCTACGCACACACACACACACACACCCCACCCCACCCCACCCCTGCCCCCTCCACCACCACACCACACACACACACACACACACACACCCCACCCCACCCCCTGCACCCCTCCACCACCCCCTCCCCCACCACACACCACACACACACACACACACCCCACCCCACCCCACCCCCTGCCCCCTCCACCACCCCCTCCCCCACCACACACCACCACACACACCCCACCCCACCCCCTGCCTCCCCCACCACACACCGCCACACACACACATTTATACACACACATATACACATACATACACATACATATACACACGCACACACCCAGCCCTGCCCCCACCCTGCCCCACCCCGCCCCACCCCCTACCTCCACCCTGCCCCACCCCCTACCCCACCCTGCCCCACCCCCCACACATGCACACACACGCACATATATAAACACATACACACATATATATACACACAAACATATATATAAATGGAAGAGAGAGAGAGAGAGAGAGAGAGAGAGAGAGAGAGAAAATTAAACCTGAAAGTAGAGAGAGAGAGAGAGAGAGAACAGCGTCGAGAGAGAGAGAGGGAGGGAACGGCGCGGGAGGGAAAAAAGAAGGGGGAAAGGGTTTTTGCTGTTAACATTGTCACGGTCGTGTCAAGGTCATTGACCGTGATAATTATTTAAAGAATTGTCACGGTCAATGACCGTGACAAGTCCGTGACAAGTAAATTTATCACGGTCTTGTCACGGTCAATGACCGTGACAAAAAACGTGTGTTTTTTGTCACGGTCAATGACCTTGACAAGGCTGGCCGGCTGAAAGGTGATAATTTGGCCATTTTGGTGTAGTGATAGGCTACCAGTGCACAATTACAGTAACACTAGCCTAACAGTCCCATGTCTATACATCGACTTGATATTTAAATATTCTCCACACTTATTTATTTATTACTGAAGTTATGTCACTCAACTAAATTATTCGGACTCGCTCTTACGGTCTGAAATCTCATCATGTATAACTTATTCCTCAAAACACACGTATTAAGGTCAACACCCTTTTTATTTTGAATATTCCATAACTTATTATATAACCCTATAATAAATTAACTAGACCAAATCCATGCTTAAGCCCCCATAGCACTAGCCCCCAAAATTATATTCGAGCCAATATCCCAACTCAAACATTAATTAACAACGGATTAATTAATTTTATTATCTTGGTATCATTTGACCAATAATCTCGGACTCATTCACTTGGCCCGAAAATACAATATTTAGAATTTACTATTCAAATTCTCCGTAATAAATTTTGTACACTCATTTATCTAAGGTTTTAAATTTACTCAATTTCAACCTTAATTCCCTTATATATTATTTTCTCAATTATCCCAATACTTACTTGCCTCACTTTATGTAAATCTAATCTCAACTTTAGTCCTAATGTCCTTATTATAGAAAAATAATCATAATCAATAAATCTAGGTAACCTCCAAAGGAATAACCACTAAAAATAACATTTCTTAAAATTTGCTCCCTTTCCTAGATTTTTAAAAAGCCATTTTGTGCCATATTGGAGCCATTTTTGGAGAAAACACAGAGAATAAAATGAAGTAAATAGGATTTTTACGATGCAACACTAACAGAATCACCATTTTCGGAACCAAATGTCAAAAAATAATATTTAAAATGACAGTTTAATTTACCCAATTTCAGAGACTTCTTCAAATTCAAGAAATTTTCTTACAATTCGACCCTACCCATCAAAACACAATTATAACACCGACTATGATATTAGTAGAAATCCATGGTTAATTTAAAATCAAGTTTAACCACTTGCCTTAGGGTTTGTAGGGTCTGAATTCGTTGATTTAGATGAGGATAATTTGATGAAGAACCCGCGGACTTGTTCTTGATTTTGGCTCCCATGGATTCTCCCACTTGCGCCCACTTTCTCTCTCTATAAGGGTTTTTTAAAATGTGTTGTGGCTATCACATGCTCTAACTTTTAGGATTTAATATTTCAATCCCGTTTTTAGGCTTGTGGGCTTTATAAAAGGGCCCAAACACTCTTATATGGGCTTAAATATACCTAAAAGTACCCCGTGATCCATTTACTACCCATGTGTACTCTTTTACAACTATTTCAATGTATTCGAACTCAATCGTTCACTCACAATTGTTATATGAAATATTTTATAACATTCTCTAATTTTTTGACCTAAAAATGCGACACAAAAATAATCTGAAAAATTAAATCTCAATTTTCCAATTTAAATACATCCTCTAAATTTAAATATATTTTCCATTTTAAAAATTTTCCAAATCAGGAATTTAATTCCTCCCCATAAAATAAATTCATTTTCTCCCGAATATAATTAAATTAAAGGTCCTTGAATTTACGGGGTGTCACAATTTTGGTGCAAGATTCAAAATTATTTGGTCTCAAGTCACATGATTGTCACATACTGATGCAAAAAATACTTCCTGTGACAATATGATATTTTTTGCCAAAGCATGTACGATATGCAATTATTAAAGTTTGTTTATTCTTTAATTACCTTTGTGAGAAAGTAGTCGATGTGTAGTCATTAAAAAAAATACAGAATGGCATCACAATCACATTATGTTTACTGGAGAAATACTTCCCGCGATCTTTCTTTAACACAATGGTGCATCTAGTTAGAGAAGTATAACTTTGCGATCCAGTGATGGAAAACCTTAATCCATTTTTAAATACTATGAAAATGCATAGCTTTTGATTCTCATATTGTTTAAAAATATTTTAGGCACATTAAGGTGTTAAAGGGTAATATAAAAAACCAAAATTGTCCCGGAGGTTGTATTGCCCATCGATATATTACAAATGAAGATATTAAATTTTGTACGAACTTTTCAGATCGAATAGATGCAGTTGGAGTTCCTTCATCTAGAAATATCACAACCAATGAAGGTGAAAATGGAATTCTCATAGTCAAATCGATACGGGTGGTAAAGTTGTTAAAGAGGACGCTTTATCTTTGGAGCAGGCATGTCGTTATGTGGTACAAAACACAAATAATGTTCAACATTATATTGAGTAATAAACTATTTTTGGTTCATATAAAATTATTATCAAGTATTACTATTACTCTAATATTTTATTATTAATTATGTGTTTTCTATTATTAATAATGTGACAGGAAGCATATGGAGATCTTGAGGCAAAAGCATTCCCGAAAGTCCTAAAATAAGAGGTGGTTACATGAGGAGCACAACAAAACCATTATTAGTTGGTTATGCAAAAAGGTGTGATTTCTGGACCATATCTTATATAGCACATAATTTTGCAAGTGGGACTAATGTTTTAAAAAAAATTCAGGTTAGCAAGGAAGCAAATCCCTAAGAACAAAGTCTCTAACATTTTAAAGTGGGCATCCCGAAGACCTCATTGTGATGTAACAAAGTATCCTAGTTATGTTATTAATAGTTCTCGTTATCAAACAAATGTCTGTAATGCTAAACGTGTGAACAAAATGGCGGAGTGAGCATAGTGGCCCTAACGTTACAAGTTTCTAGTTCAAAAGATAAGACTCTCGTTATTTCAAATATCTATTTTTATGGTGTCATTATTGAGATATGGATGCTTGATTATGAATTATTTAAGATTCAACTTTTTAAGTGTGATTGGGATCATAAAAACACCCGACATTGATGAAGTCTTGGACGACGTATCCTAAGGTCCAACAATTGTTTGTGATATGACCAAGTCCCTGATGGAATTTGTAATGCGAGTCAAATTTCTGGATTTTATTTATGGAGGTTGGGGACAGTCTGAGGTTGAGAGGTTTGAGGAAAAAATCCAACTTTAGCGGGATTTTAAGTAATCAAAGTGTATTGGCTAGGCATAGAACTCTTTCGGGGGACGCATGGCATAATAGTTTCTCTGAGGGGATGTTATTGTAAGGGTACGATAGTGGATACCGTGGTTGGGGAATTATTAGGAACTAGGAGTTGTCTTAGTGGAAGACTCACTACAAGGGTAGTGATATGGAGCATAGAGGCCCCATACGGGTTTGTGTGAATGGAGAACTGATTGGTGCCTCAGCACAATTCTTCCATAGTCTTGGAAGCTTTGGCATCCAAACACTCCTCAATCTTCCACCCTATATGGATAAGGTATTTGAAACATGGGATCCATGTGAGCCCAATCTTTTTTTGTACATCCTTATGGAGTTTCTTGATCATAATCTCTTTCTAAATGTTCTCTAAGGGACGATTGATTATTTGACTGACATTCTTTCTCTAGGGAGTCATGAAAATAATAATTGTTTCTCATTCTGACTAATTATCATTTCTAAATCTTTTCGGGTGAATCCTAGTTATTCGTTGTAATCTTACTACTTCAGGATATGATTATATACATTATCCCATGTTTTGGTGATCCCTTCTCACTTTAAACCCATATACCAGGTGAGGAATCCTCCCGACATTATCCTAGGTCGACATTCAAGACCTACGTCCGAAGGTGGTAGTTGGATAAGTGGGAAGATGGAAAGCTCAATTCTTTGTAGGCTTTAAAGACATGCATCTCGAAGTTGTCTAGTAATTAATATTTCGGATAGAGAGAAATCATTTTTATGTCATTGAGATCATAAGTGGTTTATACCATTTTGATGGCCTCTTGAAGGAGACGTATTTTATATTTTACCTACATTATTTCTTAGTTTGGCAATGGGGGGACAACCTCCTCAATTAGTGGGGGAGCCAATAATTTATCCCACGAGGGAACTGTGAAGTCATCATTTGGGTACTCGAGGTACTGGTGTTAAGGTTCATAATAACCATGTGGGGTGAGTGGTACATGGAAGTTGGGAGCTCCAACATTAACAGGGGGTCTGAGGTTAGGACTGCTATACATGGACCCCAAGGGTTTGTTGTTACCGCTTCGAAAGATACCATATGATGTGTTTTTATATTGGGGATGAACGGGGGAAGTGCATACTCTCCTACTCTTGTCATCAAAGTGGTCTATTTTAGGCGGACTTGTGTTAGTTTCAGTGGTTTGATCTCATATTGCATGTTATTCTCTATACTACCCTTCCCCAATAATTCAATTAAAATTTATATGGATTATAAATTGACGAGATGTTAATAATAAGTGTAGAAGAACTGTGGGTAAAATTGGAGAAAAATAAAGAGAATTAGCAGTTAAGATACTTTTACCTTTTCATTTGATTTAACATGGTGCCTATTGAAAGATTAAGGAAGTTGTTGGGTCAAATCTGCAAAAAAACTAGAAACTTAGGGATTCAAATTATATTCCTGTCGCGTTCGAATAACATTATCTGTCGTTTGAATAATGTAACAATTTCAGTCCAGTATTTTTTATTATCATATTTAGAGCCGTGGATCAACAACCTCATGTTAGCTCTTGGATCCTCACATTTTAGTTTAAATCAAATGAGTTATAATATATGTTTTAGGCCTTTAAGTGTGCAGAAGAGAGAGGCATGGGCTGGAGAAACCTACATCCATATCTTATTTCCTCTCTCAATAGCTGACAACTCCCATTTATTTTTCTTATACCGTCTTCCGTCACTTAGGCTCTAACGACTACACTCCCACCATAAAATACTTATTTCCCCATTGTTAAGGTATAATCTATAAAATATAGAATTTTCTGTTGAGGGTTTTATTAGGTATTTGAGGAGGGTGTTTTTTTAAGCAGGAGGTGGGTTTGTTGAGTTTTGAGTATTTTGGATCTTACAATAGAACTTGTATGGTGGAGCATTTTGTCAATCCTTCTAGGGATAACTTTGGAGGTGGGGAGAGTCACCCATATTCACCACAATTACCACAATCTTTGATGACTTTTTAGGTGGGGAAGACTAACTTTAATTCAACTTTAAAGTGTTGTATAAATTAAACAAACTTATTTTACATACAGTAAACTAAATGTGTAATATTGATGTTAGTTTTCATCTAAGTGTTGATTAGTAATGATATTATCATTTGTATGAAAATGGGTTTCATAATGGTGATTTAAAATGGATTTTTAAACATAGAAAATTTTCAGAATATATAATTTCAACATTTTATGCAATATAACGTGATATAATGATGTTTTAAAGGAAATGAATGGGATTTTATAGAGCAAAATCTACTAAGTTTGTTTGGGTTATTTTGTTAGGTAAAGGATGATTTCCTACATGAATAAATGAAAATAAATGAAAAAGCGAAACTTTCACTTTAATGGGTATTTAAAGTGTGTAAAATTTTATGTAAGGAGTAAAAGTGGGTTTAACATTTAAATGTATAAAAAGTGAGGTTTTACATGTATTCTGGTATAAAAGTTAACAATGGAAGTTAAAGTGGTTAAATGTGTAAATAGTAGCAAAGTGGGTGTCAAGACGAAAAATTCCATAAATGAAGTGTGTATTTCAAATGTATAGAAAATGGAACTTTAATGTGTAAAAGGGTGTTATGTTATACATTAAAGGTGATAAAGTGGCAAGTGTGAAAGTTGGGTAGAAGTGTAATACTAAACAAGTATTAAAATGGACGAACATGTTTTAATTATTAAGTCGAAAAGTTAATAACCATATAAGGAAAAACAACACTTGTTGAAGGATTAATTGGCAAGTTTTGCAACAAAAGGGAAAATTGGTAATTCACTTAAAGAGGAACATTTTTATAGATAAAAATGTTAATGAATGTGTCTACACTAGTATGGGTGAAATTGAATTTAGTCCTAAAAACGGGAATGATTGTGGTATAAAATCGATGTGTGTGAACAAAGGACTTGAAGGAGAAAAAAACAGTTTTCCAAGTGTTAATGAAAAAAGGATGGTTAAGTTCGGGCTTTTGGCTTCGGCCTATAAGTGGGGAATAATGTGGACATGTGCAAAATGTTAAACACATCAATAAAGACTCATATGCAACTAGGAAGTAAGCAACAAGGTCCTGGAGCCCTAAGGTGAAAAGTCAAATATCAGTGGCCAAAGCATTTAGTGGCGTGACCGGTGGTGTGGAGTCCATTAAAGTACGTGGATTATTGGGAAATTTCAAGAAAAAGATAATGTCGAACATGAAAAATAAGGTGTTGCGTGGTGAATGTATAAAGACAACCTAACTTGAACATATTATTAAATGTTTTGATTAATGTGATGTGGATAAGTAAACTGAGAACGGTAACTAATGCCCATAAGAATAACAACCTGGTTAAATAAGGTGACTTAATGAGTAATTAAGCAACCTAATGATGATTGAACTCATAATAACACATGCGTGTGTGGTATGAGGCTTTTATATCAAATAAACAATTCTAACACGACATGTGCGTGTGTTGAAAGAACGTCTTAAGCAGAGGTTAAACAACTCTAATGTGAGTGAATGAGTGCTGGGTAATAAGAGTTTTCTAAAGTAAGTGAAGGGTTTTACTAACAATTGTTAATTGTTTAACCATGTGAGTTAATGGGAAGGAATACTAGTTTTAAGCATTATGATTCAAAATGACTATTTTGTAAGGACAAAAAGAATAAATGGCACCATTTAACGTTTTTGAAATGAAAAAGTTTAATGCATTGAGATTTTTTATTTTCGTAGGTATATATGTAAATATATACGTATTTCCACATGCATATAGTTGTAGAGGGTGAGTAATATTTTCTATCGTTCGTTTTTATACTGCACTGCATAGTTCCCACTGAGCATTCAACTCACTTCCCCCTTTTGTTACGATAGATTGTATGGGGTTCTGTATGTTGAGAGCATTGCACAGTTAAGCTTTCCATTATATTTATGTTATTAAGATGTATATGCATTGGACTCCATGCGTGTTTCCTACGAGTCTCTCATGTAGTTGAATATGAAATTGGACCCGCATGCTAATAAGATAAACTTTAACAAAATTAAAATTGGAATAGAAACATTATATTGATGGTTTCATTGCACTTCACACATAAATTCGGGTTGACTATGGGTAACAAATAAATTCGGGTCAGGGCATTATAAATGGTATCAGAGTTCTAGGTTCAAGGTTCCTTTCGGGAGTGACATGGTAAGGTCGGCAGTGGATCTTTCGAAGTCGTGTCATTCGGGATGATCACGCTAGTTTGATGACGGTTTTAGTTTGTTTCCTTGAAAGTAAAGTCAAAGAGGTTGACAAGACAAGTAAGTTAGTGTCGGGTGCCTTACAAAAAGTTAGTTGTTATAAATGTCTTCTGCTCTTTTGATTAAGTGTGTTAGTAAATTTGCAAGTGTCCATGTAAACCAACAATGACGGCACAATAGGTTTTAATGTGAGGTGTTTTGTTCCAAAGTTTAATGACGTAGAGTCATTCGTAATGTTAAAAGAGTGAGATGACGCCCATGGGGCAGGTATCATAAAATGTGTATAGTGAACTGTAGGCTGATAATTAAAATATTGTGACTAAGTAATGACGATTGTAATTTAAAAATGCATATAGCCTTAGTAACAACACTTATGAGTGTATGACATCAATGATATAATTAGGCAAATTCGATTATTGGGATAATATCATGATTGATGAGAAATTTTATAAGCATGTAAATTTGTGTGGGTCAAAAATTAAGGATAGGTCAGTGTTAGTTGATACGATGATATCCTTAGCCGATGAATGTATCTTATGAGCCATGGGAGTTGTAGTGACAAGGGAGTGAACCTTAGGTATCCCTTCGGAGTAGTGATTGAAAGAATAAGGCAACATTGATAAATACGATCTTTAGTAACACCGGTAGTGTATACTAAGCCTGTGAATTTTCTGCTTTAAATTAAGTGATTGAGTATTGTTCTTATAAGTGTTCGTTCCTATGTAAGAACGTATTAGGTCCCATGGTTGTGGGGTTGGATTTAGAATGTATTGATTTTATATACCTCACCTATGATGTGAGTTAAGATGGTCATGATGATTTGAGGTAACCTAGGAGTGAACCTAGATGTTCTAGGTGACTTGGTGTTAAGTACTAGAACTATGATATTTTAGAATAGGACCTATTACGGTATCACTCGGGTGAGCCTCCTTTTTGGCAATACCCGATGTCCTTTGTCCTATCGAAACTCTGGTGATATTAATTTGTACTTTAGAAATTATAGTGTGGCATTGAGAGATACGATCCCTTGTGGCGTTCGTAGACATGAACCTTGGTATTTATAGACAATACCCGACGTCCCATATCCTACCAAAGTATACAGTTGTAGTAGTTGGTAGATTATCACATAGTATGACGTTTATGTTATGAGGAAGTTAGTTCTTGTGGTTGAACACTCATTGAGAATTAAATGATTTCTCCTAGTGAGGTTGACTTCGGGTTAGTAGCATGGATATGCATGTTAAACCGTATCTGAATTCCTTGGAGATGTATACTAAGGTTTATCTAGTGAGATGTTAATGCGAGTGGTAGACATTCCTTAATAATAGTGAATTCGAGGTTTATTTGGCGATATACATTTCGTAATGGTATATTCCAAGTTGTGTAGCGTGGGTCATGATATGACTTATGGTCTCTCGTGATAGGTGTGTAGACTGTTTATAGAGGTGACTGAGTTTGATGTCATCACCCTTAAAGCATTTGGGAATCGTTCTTATATTGAAGTTTACATAGTAATGGTTGATGATTGTCATATGTTTAGGTCATGCTGATGTATGGGAGTACTTGGAGTTGGTGCCACGACTTCGGTTTATGATCATGTGTCATGATATGACCTTTGTGGATAATCTCAAAAATAGGTTGATAAGTGCTTAATTATTCACCTGGTGACTTAAAACACGATGATGTTCATCCTGGTTTTAGAGATAACATTCAAAAGGGAGTGTTAGGATTTAATGTTGCCCTTGTGTGTGCTACGTGTATTGTATGGTATGACCCTAGTGAGGGAAATCATTAGGTTTTAGGGATGGGCCATGATTTAAATTTGAGGTAACATCTGAATGGTTACGATTTTGGATCATATAAGATGTTGTTAAGGGTCGTAGTAGTGTTCTGTGAGTTAAATGTTTAAAACTATGTGAGCGTTGTGTTTCACTTAATGAGAGTGGTCCCAAAGACTAAAGCTAGCTATCGTGTATTGAAATTTTAGAGACCTAGGTGTGATTGGTTGGTAATTGATAATAAGAGCCAAGAGAAGTGACTTCGCCTACATTTAGGATAATTATGCGTACCAATGTGGAATAAGTAACATTAGTCCTAAGGCGGGAAGCCTAGCATTTTAGTTTCTCAAAGAAATTGGTTTATGTTCTGCTCGTCTGGCAAGGATGGATAATTCATGGTTAGAACTTGTCATGCTTAATGGGAAATCTAAGGAACGTGCCAAGGCTAAGACTTTAACGGATATCAATAAGGAGTTATAGACTTCAAGGGTACACAGTGGGTTTGTACATTGTGTGGCACAAGTCATTGTCGAAATTTGATTATTTCCTTTTGGCGTGAAAGTCGCTTGGAACGTTACGTTCCTTATGTCTTCTTTGATCCCGGTAATGAGAAGTTGTTGATTAACGGTAATGCGGGTATGGAAGTGCATAATCTTAGTAGTGGTGAGGTTTAGGCCAGTTGTGGCTGATGCGTCACAGTATATGAGTGCACTCTTGTTAGGAAGAACCTTTATTTTACACCAATTTAAGTTTACGCTTGGTATCATGTTGTTGTATATTGTTTTCTTATGTTACTTAATTACTTTATATTGATATGTTTCGTTAGTTAAGCAGTATAGCTAGTTACGCATTAGTTGTGCGTCCTGAGTTCGTGACCTGAGAATATGTTGAGTATTAGGACTGGATGTAACATTAGGTACTAGCATTGCACTCGATTGAGAGTTGTACGGATTGACGATGTGATCGCTTGTGTAAAATCGCGTTATGATACTTATGATGATTCTAAGTTAGCCAAATGATTTTATAGGGGATATCGATCGGGTGGACCTATGTGAGAAACTAACTATCTTAGGAATCATTGATGTGTAAGATGATAAGTGTTTAGGTTGTGTAATCCTAGGCTAGGCATGATCCAAGATTTGTCTCAAGAAACATGAGTGGTGAATCCTAATGTAGAAACGATCCTTGATGATGAGTTCAATTAGTGATAGTGCCATTTTTAGTGAGTATCGGTCATCTTGAGGTTTTGTCAAGATAGACATGTTAGGCATCCTTGAGAATTAACAACAAGACCTTAGAGTTCATCATGATTGGTTTAATAATTGGGATCGGTGAAAATGAAGTTTTGGACTTAGAATGTAATGTTGGGAATACCCTTGGGCTAAAAATAAGTTGCAAGTTAGCCGAGCTCTAAGTTTTGATATGCTAAGAATTTCGAGGACAAAACTCCCCAAGGATGGAAGTTTGTATTACCCTTCCGTAAAACATCAATTAAATTCTATATGTATTATAAATTGACGAGGAGTTAATAATAAGTGTAGAAGAATTATCGATAAAATTGGAGAAAAATAATGAGAATTAGTAGTTAAGAAACTTTTTCCCTTTCATTTTATTTAATGTGGTGCCTCGTGAACGATCAAGGAAGTTGTCGGGTCAAATCTGAGAAAAATCTACAAACTTAGGGCTTCAAACGATATTCCCATCGCTCAAACGAGATCCCCGTCTAGTTCAAACAAAAAATCTTCATCGTTCGAATGATGACCTGATAATTTTCGTCCTGCCATTTTTGTTGTCATCCTTGGAGCCATGGATCAAATACCTCATGTTAGCTTTTGGACCCTGACGGTTTAGATTTAATCAGATGAGTTATAATATATGTTTCAGGTCTTTAAGTATGAAAAAGAGAGAGGCTTGGGGTGGAGAAACCTATGACTATTTCTTATTTCCTCTCTCAGGAGCTCACAGCTCCCTCTCATTTTTCTTAAACTATATTCCTCCACTCAGGGCTCTAACAATTACACTCCAACTATAAAATACTTATTTCTCCATTATTAAAGTATAAACTATGAAATATTGAAGTTTTTATTGAAGGTTTTGATGTGTATTTGAGCAGGGTTTTCTTGGAAGAAGGAGATGGGTTTGTTGAGCAATTTTGGAGTATTTTGGAGCTTCCATTAAATCTTGTATAGTGGAGCTTTTTATGACTCCCTTTAGGGCCACCTTTGTAGGTGGGGGAGTCACCCATTTTCACCGCCACTACCACCATATTTGAAGACTTTTTATGTTGAGAAAAATAACTTTGATTCAAGTTTAAAGTGTTGTATAAATTCAACATACTTATTTTACGTACAGTAGACTAAATACGTGTAAGATTGATGTTAGTTTGCAACTAAGTGTTGATTAGTAATCATATTATCACTTGTATGAAAATGGGTTTCACAAAGGGGATTTAAAATAGTTTTTTAAACACAAAATATTTTAGAATATATAATTTCAGCATTTATCCAATAATATGTGTTATAATGATGTTTAAAAGGAAAAGAATGCAATTTTATAGAGCAAAATCTGTTAAGTTTACTTTAGCCATTTTGGGAGTTTGAAGGATGATTTTCGACATGAATAAATGAAAATAAATAAAAGAGAAACTTTCACTTTAATGGGTATTTAAAGTGTGTGGAATTTTATGTAGGGAGTAAAAGTGGGTTAATGTTTAAATGTATAAAAAGTGATTTTTTACATGTATTGTGATATAAAAGTTAACAATGGAAGTTAAAGGGGCTAAATGTGTGAACAGTAGCAAAGTGGGTGTCAAGATAGAAAATTCCATAAATAAAATGTGTATTTAAACTTTCTAGAAAATGGAGGTCTAATGTGTAAAAGGGTGTTATTTTATATATTAAAGGTGATAAAGTGGAAAGTGTGAAAGTTGGGTAAAAAGGTCATATTAAACAAGTGTTAAAATGCCTAAACGTGTTTTAATTATTAAGTCGAAAACTT
Organism: Sambucus nigra; assembly: GCA_949130495.1. NCBI lineage: Eukaryota > Viridiplantae > Streptophyta > Magnoliopsida > Dipsacales > Adoxaceae > Sambucus > Sambucus nigra. The sequence goes on along the minus strand of OX422214.1, from coordinate 210,153,905 downwards.
AATAACCAATTTGGGAAAAGCATCACTTGTTAAAGGATTAAATTTCAAGTTTTGCAAGACAAAGGGAAAATTGGTAATCTACTTAAAGTGGAACATTTTTATGGAACCAAAATGTTAATGAATGTTTCTGCACTGGTATGGGTGAAATTGAATTGAGTCCTAAATGATTTTGGTATAAAATCGACATATGTGTGAATAAAGGACTTAAAGGAGAAATAAATAGTTTTACAAGTGTTAATGGAAAAATGAACGATTAAGTCCCGAATTTTGGATTCGGCCTATAAGTGGGGACTAATGTGGACATGTGAAAAATGTTAAACACATACATAAAGACTTGGATGCAATCGGGAAATAAGAAAGAAAGTCCCAAAGCCCTAGAGTGAAAAGCCCAAAATAACTAGCCAGAGCATACAAAGATTTCGCAAACAGTGTGGAGCCCGTTAAAGTACATAGATTATTGGGAAATTATGAAGAAAAGATAATGTGGAACATGATAAGTAAAGGATTGCATGGTGAATGTATAAATACAACCTAACTTGAACGTATTATTAAATGTTTTGGTTAATGTGATGTGGAAAAGTAAACTAAAAACGGTAACTAATGCCCATAAGAATAGCAAATTGGTTTAATAAGGGGACTTAATGAGTAATTAAGCTACCTAATGAGGATTGAACTCATAAGAACATAGGAGTGTGTGGTATAAGGCTTTCATGTTAAATAAATTTTTTTAACATGATGTGTGCATGTGTTGAAAGAAAGTCTTATGTAGTGGTTAAACAACTCTAATGTGAGTGAGTAAGGATTGGGTAATAAGCATTTTCGAAAGTAAATGAAGGGTTTTCCTAATAATCACATTTGCGTTAATGGGAATGAATGCTAGTTTTAAGCATAATGATATAAAATGACTATTTTGTAAGGGAAAAGAGAGTAAATGGTACCCTATAACATTTTTGAAATAAAACGATTTGATGCATTGAGCAATGTATTTTCAAAGGTATATATGTAAATATATACGTATTTCCACATGCATATAGTAATAAAGGGTGAGTATTCTTTTCTGTCATTCATTTCTATACTACATTGTAGTTCCTAATGAGCATTCAACCCACTTCCTCCTTTGTTATGGCGGGTTGTAAGCGATTTTGTATGTTGAGAGCATTGCACAGGTAATATTTTCATTTTATTTACGTTAGTAACCTCAGTAGGCATTGATCTCCGAGAGTGTTTCCTATGGGTACCTCATGTAGTTGAATTCGAAATTGAACTCGTATGCTAATAAGTGAAACTTAGAACAAATTAAAAATTCAATAGAAACATTATATAGGTTATTTGATTGCACTTCACACTTAACATTCGACTCGGACCGGGCTGACTACGGGTAACCAATAAATTTGAGTCGGGGTGTTATATTCTGTAAGGCAATAATGGTTTTGATATGTCTCAGAATCTGATTCATTGTTAACAGGACCTGGTCTTCTTCAGTAGATATGGATCATATAACGGCTCAGTCTCATCAATCGCGGGTGGGGATCTCACTGATGAAAAATAATTAGTCCCACGGTTTATGAACTCGAGCTTCTATTATAGGGACCTAGTGCGATCTCTATGGTGATGATTGCAACTATTGAAAATGTCTGGGTACTTTCATTCAAGTTTTTTAATGGACAGAATGACTGGCATAAGGACAAAACATAGGATATAAGGATGCATATGTATGATATTTCTGCTACAATTCTTGTATCTATTTTTAACCATGTTTGGATGATATTTAATTTTTCTTATTCGTATGTTTGGTAGTATCTTCAGAGGATTAGAACTTTAATAGAGGCCTATTGGATTCCGGTGAGCAACACTGCGCTTTCATTTTTTAACATGAGGAGTGAGGAAATAATACACTGAGATCTATTATTTTCTTAAAGTAAATTGTGGTTAGGGTAATCCAACGTAAGGGACCTCAGTTTTGATGATGAATTGCGGATTCATGCTTTTTATCTTCCTTATAGAAAGGGGAAGACATCAGGTCTAGAATCTAAGTGGTTGTGGACCAGCCTATGATCGTTAGGAATTTTTTGAGAAATTTTGTCAGACCAATTGACCCGGAAGTATCTTCTTCTTTTTGTGGAATACGATGTTTTTCTAGATCCTTTTCTATATGCAAATAGGGAGACGTGTCTTGGTGATTGGTGGATCACTTTTCATTGCCATGGATCACGATATACTTGGCTGCTCAAACTAAGAAACCTTTAAGATATGTATGCCACCACTTTAACCTAGTACTGAATGGTTATGAAATCATATTCGCTATACCCTACTATTCAAAAAACTTTAAAAATTAGCTATCATCAAGAACTTGGTATCAAGAGATACATTTTTTTATATACCAGATGGGTGGGCAAAAAGAATGAGTACACTCATTAACAACTAACTTTTTGGGGAATCGACTTTTTAAAAGTACTAGCTTTATCCGGGGAAGTGAATTCTGAAAATGATGAACATATCTTTAGGTAGAGGTTACTTTTCTGAAGTACGAACATTCTTTTGAGTAAAGTGACTTTTTTAAATTACAAGCTTCTTTCAACTTGATGCTTTTCGGGGGCCTCATTGGTATAAGGGTAAACAATATGAAAATTAAGACTATTCAATTGGTGATGCAAAGAGGTAATCCTTAATTTTTACATACTTTGATGTTTATTTTATTGTGAGGTCCTCTGTGAGTCCCTATATGCTTCGAAAAATGTAAAATCTTTTACATGGGGATCTAAGCACATATCTACATTTGAGGGGACTTAAAACTAAGGCCACTAAATATTTCTGAAATTGACATTGAGTAGTCACGCAAAAGAGACATATTAAGCATAGTATAAATGAAGCATATAGATTGTTCGGTTCTCTTGATTGTGTCCCCAATGGAGGCCCCCGAGTGGCGTTATAAGCCCCGAGTGGCACTGCCTAGGAAAAAGTTCTTATCTCCTGGTCCGCCACCTCTTCATGAGGTCGGGTTATCAATTTGAGGTTGGATATGATGACTTGACCCTAGATATAGTTTGACACCATGTTGTACACCCCTGTTAAGTGTTTATTTCATTCGAATAAAATAGGGTTTTATAGGTTTTTCAAGGCTGCCAGTTTATTTTATATAAGAATAAACAAGAAGGATAAGTCTATCCCTTTCGGGATAATCATAGGCAAGATTTTAAACTTTGTGGTTGTCTACAGATTCTTATTGTGTGGGTTCGAGAAACGGTTTATTAGTGGGGAAGGTGTTAGGCACCCCACTCATTCTGTATGCTTCCTTTATTTTATTATTATTATTATTATTATTAGTATTATTATTTCTCTTTAAATTAATTGATTACTTTTGAGTTATTTTAGAATTTTTTTACAGACCTTAGCATCAGGCTACCTTAAAATGTATATATGTGCTTAGGTTGGAAAATGGAATAAGTGAAAGGTGTAAGAATATTACTTTAACTAGTGCAGGTACATAAGATTTCTTGTGTATGACTCCATGATTGTGTTCATATAATGGGTGTTAATCAATGTAGATGTAAGAGAAGACTCGGCTTTGAGATAGTTTGATATCTCATTCGAGGTTTGAGGAAAGATATAAAGGTGAAAGGTGGATATGTTCTGATTAGGGCATACATGTTTGTATATTTGTATGAGTTTGAGCATTAGTAGTGATATTTTATATATCTGTCGTTGAGATAGTTTCACTTCTCATTTGAATTGGATAAGGATAAAAGGGTAAGATATGGAAGCATCTTGCTAGGAAAATATATCATGAGTTATGTTATCAAGGCTCAAGCTCACGAGAAGGACATGATATTGCGCCTACGTACCCATGGAGAATTATAATCAAAGCCAATGTAGTTTAGTTCTATAATTGGTGTATATGAGTTCCCATTGTTGTTTGTAGGGATATTTTTGGGTGGTACTCATTTATATAATTTGATATCTCTCTTTAGTTACTTAGGTGTAATGGATAAAAGTAAAGAGATGGGTGCATCTTCGTGGAGATAACATATCATGAGATGTATTTTCAAGGCCCGAGCTCACAAGAAAGACTCGGTATCACAGATATGTACCTAGAAGGACTTGTGAGCAAAGCCTATGTTGTTTGGTCTATATGTGTTCCAACATGATGTGTGTGTAAGTGTAGTACTTGTCTTGGAGAGCGGATGGGTTGTGTATGGAGGGTCAAAATGGGAGTTAACCCTAAGATCAGTGATACCTGAATATAATATTATGTTCATCGGGTGAACACTAGCTGGAAGGTATTTTCCTCTTGACTAAATTGGGGGTGTAGAGTTATGGATGTCATGTTCTAAAGATCCTCTTTCAGATAGATAGAGGTAGAAGATGGTGGAGTTTGGATTGGCGATGGAGAGATCCCTGAGAAATAATATGCCGATAGGCATATTATAAAGTTTGGGCTTAACAAGTCTAGCTCGGTATGGCACCTACGTATCCAATGGGACTTCGGATTAAGTCCAACATATTTTTATTAAATGAGGCATATTTATGGGGGTGGGCAATGGGATACCATGTGTACAAGGTGAACGTTATGGTATTTATAGAGCCTAGTCCTTAATATAGCATTTTGTTTTCTTAGATTCATACATTTATATTTTAAGAGAAAACATTTATCCCATGCTGTAGTTTGAAAAGTGTTTATACAAAAACACATACTCGGGGTGTTGTCACCTGGACCAACTTTATTCGCTCACAAGAGTGGTGATAGTAGACAAATTTCATATTTTGACCTATAAAGTTTCGGGTTGATATAGCTCAATGTAACTTTTGGGGGAATTTTATGAAAATTAAATTTTCATGTTGATGTATTTTAATCATGGCTTTTGATTAACATTTGAGCATATTAATACAATACACAAATGGATGTGTTGGACACCAGACTTTGGAAATATAAATGCTTAAATTTCATACCCAATCCCCTAAATGAGGTCCTGGATGAAGAAGATAAAATAGTATGTATAGTTTGTCAAGACATATATAAGTGGGGTATTTCCCAAAAAATTATACAAAGGTTATTTACCATTGTGACTAAAGTTGACTTTTTTCCAGGGGTCTTGTCCCCTTTTTTAGGTATTTTCAACCGGGAAGAGATTTGTTTAGAAGTGATGGAATTTGCAAATTTTTGGTATTGGTTCGACTCTATTTATTTCTCAAGGGAGACTTTTCAAAAGTAAGAACCGCTATTTTGGATTCAAAAGTAACTTTGCGAAGTACGATCTTTCTCTGAGGGGAAATCTAATTTTCTAAAGTACAAACTTCTTCGGGACTGTCAAAATGAAATCGAGTATCTCAGACATTCAAGGGCAAAGAAGTTGAAAAATCAAACGAAGGTCGGGTAATAGGATGCTTTTAAATGGTGGGTGGGTACCTTTATTTATAGGGGTTTAGGCCCATCAGTTAACCGTTTTTGGGTCATTGATCTTTGGCAGCTACCATGTGCATGGTTGATATTAGAACTTAAAATATTTTGTAATGATGATTTTATGCAACGGGATAACTTAATGGTTAATCGTTTGGAGGGAGGGGCTTTAACCAGTTGGTTAAATGTCCCAAAAATCTTTTCTTATTGTTTATTGGATTATTTGATTTTTAATTATTTTCCCTTTGGCTCTATATACTTTAGCTCTACGTTTTTCTGAACCCCTTGAACTTGAGGTGTAGGTTTTGAAAGCTGGTATTTCCATGGGTTATTCCTGGGGTTCATACTAGGGGAAAATTTGCGTTAGGACAAGGCATCCTCAAACCTCGATTATAGATCATGGAATCCAAAATTATTAGGTGTTACCGGTAAGAAGAAAATAATCGAAGGGTAGAAAATTTCTCTCAAATCAAAGATCAACAGAATTCTTTCTCTAAAAAATTGAAAATTTTGAATCATACTTAAGTTTTATATATTCTAATGGATTAACAAAAGGAATTTTTGGCATTTTATCCCACTGATGTTTTGTAAAAATATCTTTGTTTGATGTCATTTTACTTATGTTTGTATTATCAAATTCCATTATATACCTATTAAGAGAGAAGGTGAGTATTGATAGTTTTAACCAAAGTTGAATCAGTCAAAGAAACGAAGCCAACTTTACATATGGACTTAGATAAATTAGTGAACCATATAAATGTTGTCTTATGTTTTTTAGGTTTCGGTTTTCTATTTAATTTTTCGTTACTTCTAATTTTGATTATATTTATCTTTCTTGTTTCTTTTTTAATACCCCCTAATATTGGTATTTTATCTAATTGCATTTAAGGTAACTTAGTTAATTGGATTTTAATTATTTGGAATTTATTGTTTTAATTTTGAACCATGACTTTGTATTAAGTGTATAAATTAAGGTTGTTTCGGAGTACAAACCTAAGGATATGCTAATCATTTGTTTTTAACTTTTTGGCAAGCTATAGAAGTTGGTAATGGAAAAACGTGAGAAATTTGTGGAACAAGTTATTTATAGTTTACTGAGAATAATTTTGCAAGGATTTAATTATAAAAGATCTATTTCAAAATAAGGTAAGTCCTACATAAAATTGGTAGCATCTCTTTTAAATGAGAGTAAATTTTCTAGATTACCCCAATTTTTCTAGGGTAGTGTGTTTCGTTATGAAATTAGACATAGACTTGTTGTATAAGTTACATAAACCCTATTAAAACTCACCCTATAAAATTACACATATTCCCAACCCTAAATTCTCCCATCGAAACCTTTATGACCAAATTTGTTTTGTATATTGGTTCAAGATTATCTCAAAGAAATTTCAAGCTAGTTTCTAGATGAGTTTATAAACGAAAAAATGTTCACATGGATTCTTAAAGTTGATTTGAAGATAAGTTTTTTTAAGAGTTTTCCAAATGGAACTTCAATGGATATTTTAGTATTCTATGAATGTTCACCTTTCTTGCATGCATTTATTCAATGTTATGTGTTGAATTAATCCTATATATTATACTTGTATATACATTGTTTATTCTTGGACACATGTTGATAGGCTTGTGTGCATGCCACACAAAAAATGGGTTTCATATGTAGGTTAAGATATGTTTACATGTTGTTTTGGATTTGGGAAAATATTGAAAATGAATCGTGATAAGGATACATAAGTATGAACATATGTAGAGATTGATTTAATAATGGATGCTAGGAATCCCTTTGGTATTGATAGATTAATGCATTCTTTTCTTAATTTATGCGATTGAGATATAGAGTATGTGAGGACAACTGGTAGTAAATTTGTTTGTTTGCACCATACAGAGAGAAGTGATGCAGGAATTTGATATATGGACTTGGGAAGTGTAGGCATATGAAGTGAGATCCTGGGGATGATATTATTTCCCTTGATATTTAGATAGAGTGTAACGTAGATACACTTTTGTATGTGAACACATGATTATGTGTAGACACTGGGAGAATTTACACTACATATGTCTTCTCCCTCATTACCTCCAAGTTTTATGTATTTCAGGACACATACGAGTTCCATGTTATTAATATTAATCACGCAATGTATTTCATAGTGTTAGAATTCATGTTTTTTTAGATGGCTCTGTACTTTATTTTGGTAAAAGAGATTTGGATATAAATGATAATGAAGTGTTTTATTTGTTTAGTAATGATATCTTATTTCGTAAATGATTTAATTAGTCGGGAATTTATTTAATGATTTTGAAAAGTTTCAAATTGGTGTTTACTATATATATTTTGTAGCATCTAAGGTTTTATTAGGATGTTAAAAAGTTTCAACATAGATTATTTTAATCTACTATCAAGGATTTTATTTTATTATTTTATTACATTTTTATTGTGTGATGTTCAGACTGAATGTATGTTTCGATTTTGATAAGATTAAGGACGTAGTGAATTTTGCGGATGAAATTCATGTTGTCAAAAGAAGACTGTAGTACCCTTTAATTTTGGTGTTTATATAATTGGATTTAAGTTATTTGGAATTTGGAGTTTTAATTTTTAACCATGCCATTGGATTAAGTGTATTATTATTATTGGATGAGTTGTCATTTAGGCCTTAAGTGACAACTATGCTTGGTGTAAGTTAAGGTTGATTTAGGAGTAAAATCCTAAGGATATGCTGGTCGTTTGGTCTTAACTTGGTCATTTGTTATTAACTCTTGATACGATAAATTACAAATATATATTGAAATTGATTGTTGTATTCTAGGCATCCTTTAGATAAACCACCCACTCGACATGGTTTATCGCTTTGTTGTTCTTTTACCTTTTGTCTTAATTTAGCCATCAATAGTATAGGATATGGAGAATGGGTAAACAATTTGTATAGGGGAGATTATTGTTTACACCCTATAGAGAGAAGTGTGGCATGCATTTGATTTATAGGTTTGGAATGTGTATGTATACACGGTGACATTATACGGATGAGAGTATTTATCTTAGATTTAGACAAAGTGCCATATGCCTACACTTCATATATTTGCATGCATGAGAATGTGTAGATATTTGGTACTTCTATATGAATATTGGAATCTCCGCTCACCCATCCAAAATTTATGTATTTTAATGACTTATATGAGTACATGATTGTTATTATTGGCGATTAAGAATATTTAGGAGTAACGGGAAGAAGGGACATTTTTAGATGCCTATGTACTTTATTTTTGTTGTACAATTTTATATTATACAAAAGAATTTTGAGAATATATTCTTTTGAAAATCCTTTATTTAGATATTGAAAATTGAATAAGTGTTCCGAAAATTTTTCAATTTCTATTTTTTTACTTTTTATTTTGAGTAATGCCGTGGGGTTTCTCTGGGTATTACATCATGGGTAACCTCATCTTGGATTATTGATTTTCCTCTCTTGATTGAGTATTCTCACTAAAAATTGATATCATAAATGTGGATTCGTATGCATCCAAGGTGGAGGGTTAAAACAAAAGTAATTCCCCAAGATAAAAGACTGAGAAACAGAAGTAGCTGGAGGGTTAAAACCATGCGAGAAGTGGGAGTTTTTAAGTAATTTGAATACAGGCTAAAGCTACCCACAATTTTATTTTTATGATGTGTAAATACACAAATCTATGAATTATTTTTACTTATAACAAATACTTGTGCAGATCAATCGAGAGAGCATGTTAACTCATTTTTTTCGTACGCATATTTCTTCAAACGAACAAATATCTCTACAAAGGGGAAAATGTCGAGGGAGGTCCAGGATTAAAGTTGATTTATACAGTGTTAACACTTCACAAGAAATATTATGGATGGTTCCTCTCAAAAAGCTAAAGTTTCTTAAATGATCATGTAAAGTAGGTGGATCGCACAAACACAAGTTACTCGAACGATGATGTAAAGAAGGTTGCTCGCACAAAGACAAGCATCTCGAAGGACCTCCCACAAATACCATGATTAGGAGGTAAACATGGAAAACACAATTTTAATATGAAGTTTTATGTACGAATATTTAGACCTCTTAGTAAGTATAAATATTGCCTTGTAAATCTTTGCGTTTACTCAGTATCCTCGAGGGACCATATCTAGAAGTACATGGGAGAGCTTATAAGATCTACTGAACAACCTCATTCTGGGTATCTCACACGAATTTGGTTTGGAGGATTGGGTGCAAGGCAACGCTGGAAGAGACCAACCCTATTAGGGTATTTAGGCAAAAACTTAGTTTATACACAACATGACCCAACATTATCTCGAGATACCATCTCTTGGATTCCATTCGAGGGTCCTGAGTCCAAAAAAATTGTCTAAAATATTAACCTCTAAAGTTTACACACACCACAAACTGTTCAAACAATCATTAGTCGAACAATATTCAATTCGATGAACTACCTTTCTGAGTGATGTGACAACACATCTGTGTCCATCCCCTCCCGGATTCCTATCCTCACGACGGACGGGCTGCACGAGAGTGAGGGTCCTTGGGTCCCGTGCATTCCTCTCAGGGGCTCTTCGACAAGCGTCATTTGAGGTGAGGTGAAAAATGTAGAGAGAATAGAGTCACCAATTTATTTTACTCAAAACACACAAAAGAAAAAGGGAAGCCATCCCGAAGGACAGCATCCAAAGACATACTGGTGCATACGAAACCAAAGTGATTCGAAAAGGGTTAGGAGGCTAAGTTACAAAATGGGAAGTTGTTAGGCACCCATTCCGCCCTTTTGGTCTCTCATGGTTTTTTGCTATTTCCCTCTTATTTTCCCCGTGATATGTGTGCATGTGTGTATATAGTGGATATAGGAATCATCGACTTGTACCATGGAAGAGGTAAAGTGAGTGGTCCGTAAAAAGGGTATAAAAGTATTAGAAAATAGGATATAGGCGATTATCACTACGTTAATCGTTATGAGGGAACGATAACGTATACAGAATAATACGCCCCTAAGAACAAATATATGTATATATATAGCATAAGATAATTGAGTTTAGAGAAAATAGAAAATGAGAGGAAAAGTAAAAATAGGACTCAAGTCTCGGGTTTTACCCTGAGACGCCTACGTAGCCTATAGAGGCATCAAAGTCCACATAGTTCGCATACAAAATGAGGGGTGGGGTTTATCCCATAAATCCAACAGGGGATTCTCTTATTTATGTGTGTGTGTGTGCGTGTAGAAAAAGTGTTTTAGTTGTGAAAGAAGTGTCAGAAAATTATGAGAATTCCTGTTTGGAATTTATGAGCAAACCCTCTTTTTCTTATTTTTTGGTTTTTATTTATATGAAAATAAGAGATGTGCAATAATACTAAATAAAAAGTATATTAGGATGTGTGAAATGAGATAATAAAAGAACTAAGTAATAAAACAAGTTATTACAAATTTATGAGAATTTAATGAGAGAGTTGAGAAAATTGGACCTTCTTGAAGATCTTAAGCTTGATCTTGAATATTGGAGAGCAACCCTTAGACTTGGATGATTATGGAGGGTAGTGAATTCACCAAGTTTCGTGAAAATGATGATGAAAAGTGAAGGTTGTAAAGGGATTTGGGTATGGAAATCACGCTGACTTCGAGAGAGGTTTTCGGGGTTTGCTGAGAGTGATATCAATCAGATCTGGGCTCTTCTTGGCAGGTGAGGTCAGGCCTCCTTTTTATAGGCCCAGGGAATTGATGATCGTCATAGACCTGTTCATGCCATTCGGCAGGTCCGTTTAGGCACACTGTCGATAGGTAGGGTCTGGGACGTGCCGTTTGGCAGTGTCTTTCAGGCCTTTTTAGAAAATTGGTCGCAGAATGCAAATCGTTAATCAGAATCGTTCACGATGTGGACCATTAGAAAGATAATTTAGAGACCCTATAAAGTCCTTTGTACTTCTACTGAGTTCGGGAGTTGAATCTCGGTCAAATTTGACTAGGAAACATATGTCAGTCTATTGGACGGGGAATATTCGGACGCAAACAGATCGTTCGTCCACATGGTAAGTCCGAATCATGCACGGGGCAAACTGTTGGAAAGGTTAGGAGTTGTAATTAGACATTCCAAAGAGTTTGATCATGTTTGGGGAGTTGACTTTGGCCAACCAGGCCCTGGAAGCATTTAATGACCTTTCGGAGTTAAACGGATCGTTCGTCCGTACCGTAAGTGAGAATCGCACACAGAATGGACCGTTGGAAAGGGGTTTTAGTGCCCTTCAAAGAATAATTTAGTATCAGTTGAGCTGAAGAGATGACCTTGGTCAAATGGAGCCCGAGAGCTCCTAATGTCCTCCTAATTGAGTTTCGGGGGTAACAGACTGGGGTGTCTACAGAGATCCTCGACGGGTGAGTTTAGAATGAAGAAAAGCCATCGAATAGACACTGCATGATGGTTCTGAGGGAGGGTGACCAATTCATAGGGTCGAGGCCAATTCTGAGGACCGAAGGGAGTGAGTATGACCAATTCAGGGGTCAAGATCGATTCTGAGGACGTAAGTGATGGTTTGGAGGAAAGATTTAGGCCAATTCTTGAGGAGGTGCTGACCGATTCTGTGGGTTGAAGATAATTCTGTTGGATTAAGGTGAAGATCTAAGATCGAGGTCAATTATAACCTAAGAGAGGTGACGACCGAGGACCAAGGTCGATTCTGACCTAACTAAGGTGACGATCCAAGATCGAGGCCAATTCTGACCTAAAAGAGGTGATGATCTAGGATTGAGGTCAATTCTGACCTAACTAAGGTGACGATCCAAGATCGAGGTCAACCCTAACCTAAAATTGGTGAAGATCGAGGATCGAGGTCAATTTTGACCTAACTAAGGTGACGATCTAAGACCGAGGTCAATTATGACCTAAATGAGGTGAAGATCGAGGACTGAGGTCAATTCTGACCTAAAAAGGTGACGACCGAGGACTGAGGTCAATTCTGACCTAACTAAGGTAATGATCCAAGATTGAGGTCAATTTTGACTTAAAAGAAGTGACGACCGAGGACCGAGGTCAATTCTATCCGAACAAAGGTGAAGATCCAAGATCGAGGTCAATTCTGACCTAAGAGAGGTGATGATCGAGAACCGAGGTCAATTTTGACCTAACTAAGGTGACGATCCAAGACCGAGGTTAATTCTGACCTAAGAGAGGTGATAATCGAGGACCGAGGTCAATTTTGACCTAACTAAGGTAAAGATCCAAGACCGAGGTCAATTATGACCTAAGAGAGGTGACGATCGAGGATCGAGGTCAATTTTGACCTAACTAAGGTGACGATCTAAGACCGAGATCAATTCTGAGCTAAAAGAGGTGACGACTGAGGACCGAGGTCAGTTTTGACCTAACTAAGGTGACGATCCACGACCGAGGTCAATTTTGACCTAAAAGAGGTGACGACCGAGGATCGAGGTCAATTCTAACCTAGCTAAGGTGATGATCCAAGACCGAGGTTAATTCTGACCTAACTAAGGTGATGATCCAAGACCAAGGTCAATTATGACCTAAAAGAGGTGAAGATTGGATTTTGGGTTCCATTGGGGGAATGAGCTAGGGAAAATGACTTTCTGGAGTTTCGTTGGGGAAATTACCACGTGATGTTGTGTTGAGCCGGGAGCTGATTGCTGGGATATCATTTGTGATTTTAGGGATTTCATGGAGTAAAGGTACGTTTGATGTCGTAAACTTCACTGGGGAAGCGATTAGGTGGTCTAGGGATTGGACATATTTCAAGACCTTTGGGGGATAGGAGGTGATCCTTACAGATCCTCCGGGGACATTGTCGGGAGGAGATTCACTTGTTTTTTTGAGAGTTCCGTTGGGGGAATGAGGGTTTCACTTGAGGGAGTGTGAAATTTTCTTGGTGAAAATGTTCTAAATCCTTTCCGGGATTTTTAGGAATTTCCTGAGGATTTTTTAGGGCTTTTTGGTATTTTCTTAGAATTTTTATATAAAATTTTAAGGGGGTGCGAGTCGGCACGGTTCAAAGGGTGCCATTTGGCAGTGGCATGGACTTTTGGACTGCCTTGGGAAGGTAAGGAGACAGTGTCGATCGATGGGTGGGTGGTCAATGCCGATCGATATGAAACTTAGCATCCTATATAAAGGTGGTGAATTGCCTTCACTTTTCACACCTTCTTACCTTCTTTCTTTCTACGATTTTTCTCTGCGAATCGATTTAGCATTCCGATCTCCAAGAAATGGATGCCTTCTTGAGCACTGCAGCACATAAGGAATGGTTGACTTTTGATGACTAGGCGAACGTGGAGTGGAGGGCCAGGGCGCCTCTTACTTTGAGGAGTGATAAATCCTTTGACTCATTCGATCCGGTTGCGGATGAGCAGACCTTATTACGGGATCCATCAAGTCATATCTTCTCGAGGGTGGTGAACCCTGGTGGTTATGTAAGTAACCTCACTTTTGGCATTCTTCTATTTTTGGTGATTTTTTTTACTTGAATTTTGACAAGGTTTCTTCTTGTATGATATCTCTTTGAAGAACATGCGTGCCTATGGGACGACGGGGATTAAGGATGTCTAGGAGCATCTTCCACCTATGGTGCATTGGGTGGTATCATCAGCAGGTTTTGGGAGGTTGGCGTCTGCGCTGGATGAGATGCCTCGATCGACAGCGATCCTGTGAACTTTGGGGGAGAGATGGTGGGATACTACCCACACCTTCCATTTTAGTTTTTGGGAGATGACCATGATTCCCATAGACGTGCAGCAGCTATTGGGGCTGGATTGCGATAGGGAGAAGATAAATGTGGATCGCTCCCTAAGGGTGAGGTCGAAGGCAGTGACGGAGGCGCTCAGCAATGTGGGGAGGATAGGCTCTGGGGATTCCATCTGATTGTCCTTGCTGAAGGATGTTCTACTGGGTAGGGTGGTTGATGTGAAGGAAGGGTTGCAGGTGAGGCAGATGGACCAATTATTCATTTTACTGGTGCTGGGAGGCTTCATGGTGGCGTCGAGTGGCGACGTCGTCCATTTGTGGTTCTTGCCGTATTTGAGGATGTTTTCTAAAATCCCTCTCTATAATTGGGGGAGCTTGACTTTGGCAACCCTTTATTTTTATTTGGATGCATTCAGTCAGTTCAGTCAGCAAACTTTTACTGGAGCCACATATCTCCTCAAGGTATCCTTTAATTTTGCACATTTTCTTTTCATGCATTCGCATTTTCCTTCTGTGTCTCCTTTCGATTATGAATTCTTATCTTTGGCAGACGTGGTTCTATGAGGAAATTGGGTGTAATACCCTATTGATCGCTCTGAAGGATGATACTTTGGGGGACTTTTGCCGATTGTATTGATGGAGGAAGGCCAATCGACAGTTGAAGGGATCTCTCTCTCTCTGGAGGAGGTGCGTCAGGTCTTGAATGGCCTGACCAGTGGTAGGGTAAGACTCTTTCCTTTCAGTCTTGATTTTTGCACATTCTAATTATGTATTGACTTATGCCTACTGGGAATCTTTAGGTGACTTTCTATCCTTGGGGGACATCCATTCAGGATATGGGGGCGATCGGAGTGAACGCACAGATGAGGCATTTGCTGGCGCATGAGTTTGGTCATTCCTGGTATCTGGGGGAGCGATTGGTTTGGCATATTACTGAGGAGGAGGTGGTGGTTCCACCCGCACAGCCTCCTATGTCTATGAGGCGGGAGCGACTACTGCTGGAGGATATGAGGATCACGGTGATGATCGGCGAGTCCTACCTGTTGTACATTGATACGGCTGCGCCATATGACTATATGGAATTTGTGACAAGATAGTTGATGGTGCCCAGAATATATGATGCCTTGCTTTTCCCTCCTGTGGGTTCAAGTCGGGCGGTGGGGTCTTCCCACAGCGACGGGGGTCCGACAATAGGGGTGGCGGCTTCAGAGGTTCCTTTCGTGCGATTGCACACTCCTTCGTACAACATTCCGCAAGCTGATGGAGGGATGGTGCCTATATTACACCGTCCTCATGCGATGGATCCGGAGGAGTTGGGTTTGATAGAGGAGGTTCTTTGACCCGAGGTATATCTTTATGTTATTTTCCTCTTTTTGGTTCCTTTTCTGTTTCGATCCCTCTTTGATACTAATTTTGCCTTTTACTTTGCAGCAAGTCCGAGTGTCGACCACTTGGCTGAGGGACATTAAAAATTGGATGTCTTCGGCGATGGCACGCATTCGGGATGCGATCCCTATTCCTTCTTGTTTGGTGACTTCTGCTTTGTTTAGGAAGGACTCTGATTTGGGTAGCGTGGGTGCGTCGTCTCGCCGTAGGGGAAAAAGAGCGCATCTCATGGGTTTAAGCTCTTAGAGAGAGAGGTGAAGGGTAGGTGAGAGAGAGAGAATGAGAACGTGGGTTCAGGCTGAGTCCCATTATTTTTTGATTTTTTTCTATTTCCTACAAAATTGATGACAGAGAACAAATATATATGCAATGCAATGGTTTTTTTTTATTATCTTTTGTTAATGATGAAAGAATGCATTCGCTTTTTACTTTTCTCCACGGACCGTAAAAAGAAATGTTTTTGGGATTTTTAAAGGAATGTTAAAAATGGGAAATTTTCTAAGGATGGAAAAGGATTTTTGAAATTCTGTTGAGGATATCCATTTATTTTTATTGGGCTTTTGATTTTGATAAAAGAGGAAAAAGGAAAATTTCCAAAAATGGGGGGTCGCCGATCGGCAAGCACCTTATCCTGCCTATAGTCCAGTCTAGTCCCATCAATTCAAATCTTTTGATTTGTGCCTTCGTTAGCCTTTTGTACCTTATGGGGTAGGATTCCCTCCGATTTCTGTAGGGATTGTGTCTCTTGTGAGGGTTATTAAGTATAAAAAGGGGAAGGGTGGAGTGTTTCCATCACACCTTCACTTGTCTACTGTTTCTTGGTCTTGCAAGATGGATCTCCCTGGTAGCATTGAGTTTGCTAATTACCTCAAAGCCTTGGAAGCAATGTGCTCTTATAACGTCGACTATGATGCTTTTAACATGCGTTGAGTCTTTTTGTGGCGCAATCGATCCATTGAGTTGAACATACTGATGGCGGCGGTATAATTTTGGTACCCCGAAGACCACGTATTCCGTTTTGGGCTGGATGAAGTTTGTCTTACCTAGGAGGACTTTTTTGTCATGCGGGGGATTAATCCCAGTGTTACTGTGGCTTTACCCAAATTTTCCCATTCTCCTAAGGATTTGCTGGCTGAGCTTCTTCGCATTTCCCCTTCGGTGACTAGATCACTGGTTATTGGAGGAAAAATTTTCCTCCCGACGGTGTTGCTGTTCGTGAATTTGCAGGAAATAGGCGATGCAAGTGATGCTAAAGTCATTGCTCTAGGCTTAGTATCAAAATTTTTGTTGATGGTCTAAGGAACTGCGAGCGTATCCGTAACTTACAACCATTACTTCATGGATGTCATACCATCACAATCCTATGGTGGTGATACTAGAGAAGACCCTAAACGGTCTGGATGCCTGGTAAGAAGGTCGTTCTGACTTCCTACAGGGTAGCCCCATGATGCTGTTCATGTGGTTGTCTGAAAGACTCTACCTGGTGGCTGGTCTAGAATATCCTTTGTCGGTTGTACCCAACTTCTTTTCGCATCACATCTTCTACCTTGGCCTGGATATTACGAGATGGGAGAATTGGCTTGTGGAGCATGGGGCTCGGAATTTGTACTGGTCAGTGCCTTGGTGGGGACAGTTGCTACCTGTTCTGGAGCTAGGAGAATACTCATATGTGTGGCTGGTTGGTCTCCGCGAGACCACTTTTTATTTGCCTCGGCAACGTCTGCGCTAATTTGACTGGGTGTAGGTCGTGCCACCTTGGACACTAAATTTCTTTCCAGTAGAGGATTTGACCAAGCGGCTTGGCTCTCTGTGGGAGAATCGGTGTCCTTCGACCCGTCCTTCTCAGTCTGTTGGGAAAGTTTGGCATATCCCTGGGGATTATATGAAATGGTTTTGAAGGAAAGTAGTTAGAAAGATGTTGGCAGTGGAGACTAGTCAAAAGTGTCTTGTTTCTTTTGACACCATAGAGGGAGGTGTTGGTTTATTTGAAGCTGATTCGAGCTTTTCGGTTAATGGAGTGTCTGCGTCACTCTGTTCAGGCAGGGGAAAATTGGGGACCCCAGGATGTAGATGATGATGACGGAGCAGGCTCCTCTAGTAGCTGCGGATAGGACTCTTGGAGAGTTCATTATTGGGAATAAATGTGGGGATTTTATTTTGGCTTTTTTAGGAAGGTAGGGTAAAGGAAGTTATCCGTTCCTTTTCTTATGTAATCTGTACCGTAATTTCTTATTAGTGAAATAAACAAGTTTCGGATCATCTAGCTGTTCCTTTTATAAGTTTTGTGTTCCTTTGAATTATCTATACGGATCGCTAAGGCATACATAAACCTTTTGTTTAAGTATATGTTGGAATTGACTGTCGTTCTCGGAGATAAGAAAAGAAATAGTATTTTGTGAAAAAGAAAGGGCCATGCTCATGTAAGGTGTATGAGTTTCCTACCTACCTCTGGGGTTTTTGAAATTTTTTAATTTGTTTGAAAATGATTTTTGCAGAGGATCAGGCCAGCGTAGTTCTGGGTTGAAGGAAACGAAGAGAGATTATTTTTAAAATAGAAGGGAGATGTGAAGAGTCGTAGCGCGCCGAGATTTCGAACCAAGAGTACAATTTTTTGAGACGGTCTAGGTTGACGGGATGATCCATCTCTTCCCCATCTAAGTCGGTGAGCATGGCGGCACCACCGAATAAGATCTTCTTAATAATGTAGGGGCCGCTCCAATTGGGCTTGAATTTCCCTCTGGGGTCCCAGATGGGTTCTATGATTTCTTTGAGGGCTAGGTCCCCTTCTCGGACACCACGGTCCTTAACTCTCTTATTGAATGATCGTGCTATTCGGTGATGGTATCCTTGTATGTGGTATAGATATTTTAATCTCCTTTGCTCTAGGAGGGTTAGCTCGTCAAGACAGATTTGGCACCAATCTTCTTCACTGACCTTGTTTTCAAGCATGATGCGCAATAAGGGTATTTCTAGCTCCACGGGTAGTACTGCTTCCATACCGTAAACTAGAGAGTAAGGGGTAGCCCCAGTAGATGTTCGAATTGAGGTTTGGTGGCCCTATAGGGCGTACGGGATTCGGTCGGCTCAATCTCGACAGCTTCCGGTCATTTTGCTAATGATGTCTTTGAGGTTCTTATTGGCGGCTTCAACTGCACCATTGGTCTGAGGTCGGTAGGGAGAATATTTGTTTCTCTGAATCCCATACTCGTTGACCATTTCTTTGACTTGTACCTCGTATATAATTTGGTGCAAGGGAAATATAATTTGATGGCGATGGGAGTGTGGGAATCATCTGGGGAGATCAAAAGTAACCCAATGCCGTATCCTTTTTTGTTGGAAGCACCGTCAAAGAATATTTGCCATCGATAGGTGTCTTTAGAGGTGCAAAGGATGCTTTCATCTGGGAATTCAGAGACCCAGACATCGACTTCTTCTATAGGGTAATCAACGCGGTAGTCAGAGATGGCTCTTCCGTTTATGGCTTTTTACGTGATGTATATAATGTTAAACTCAGCTAGTAGCATCAACCATCAGGCCATTTAGCTGGAAAAAGCGAGCTTCTCAATAAGGTATTTGATAGGGTCCATTCGGGATACAAGTTTGATAGGGAAGGCGAGCATGTAGTGCCTCAACTTTTGGGTAACCCAGACAAGTGCGATACACGCCTTTTCTAAAGCAGTGTAGTTGACCTTGTACCCAGCCAATTTGTAACTCGCATAATAAATGGCTCTTTCTTTGTGGGAAACTTTAAGGTATTGGGAAAGCAGAGCCCCAACTGCAGTGTCGGTTATTGTTAGGTATAGGAGCAAGGGGAGACCAAGCTGTGGTGGCATGAGTACTGGGGTTTGGGTCAGATATTATTTTATTCGATCAAAGGCTTCTTGGAAGGACTTGTTCCAAACCTTAGTTGAATCCTTTCGGAGGAGTTTGAAGATCGGTTCGTAGATCGAGGTTAACTGGCTGATGAATCGACTGATGTATTGTGATTTCCCAAAGAAACCTCAGACATCTTTCTCTATTCGGGGAGGTGGCATATCAAGTATGGCTTTCAGCTTGGCTAGATCTACTTATATCCCCTTCTCACTGACCATGAATCCTAAGAGTTTTCCCTTTGTAACACCCAAGATGCATTTATGTGGATTGAGTCTCATCTGATACTGTCGCAGTCGTTTAAAGAACTTTCGGAGAGGAGGAACATGACCTTATCTAGTCTTGGATTTGATAATCATATCATCCACATAGACCTCAACTTCTTTATGAATCAGATCATGCAGGATGGTTGTGGCAGCCCTCTGGTAGGTAGCCCTAGTGTTCTTGAAACCAAATGGCATGATAGTGTAGCAAAAGGTTCCCTATGGGGCGATGAGTGTGTTTTTTTCTTAGTGGTCTGGGTGCATTTTGATTTGGTTGTATCCGACAAACCCGTCAACGAATGACTTGAGAGCATGACTGGCTGTGATGACCATGATCATGTCAATATTAGGTAGCGGATAATCATCCTTTGGTGAGGCTTTGTTCAAGTCTTTATAGTCTACACACATCCGAACTTTTCCCCCTGATTTCGGCACCAATGAATCCTATGTTCAACTGTTTGACCACCTCTTCTTTGAGCTTGAGCGACCATTCGGTGCGGAGTTTTCTCAACTTATGCTTGACCGACTTATAATCTGGGAGAGTTGGAATCTCATGATGAGCTATTTCAGGATCAATGCCAGGCATATCGTCGTAGGACCATGCGAAGACATCCACGAATTCCTTTAGTAATTCTTCGATTTGTACATGCTCATGCTCATCGAGGGTAGTCCTTATCCTAATCTCGCACAGTTGGCTACTAGAACTGAGGTTTATAACAGCAGCCTCTTTCTCATTAACTTGAACGGGTTTATGTTATTTATTATTAACCTTATTTAGATCAGTTAATAATTATTCATTTTCAAAATCATCATCATCATCATTAAAAGTTTGATTAGAATCTAAATAGTTAATGTAACGCATACCAAGATACTCAAAATCTTCATTTATTTGATTGATATGAAAAACAACATTGAGAACCTCGTCAAAAGAGGACTCGATTAGATTTGAACAAGGATAGACAACAGAAGAAGAAATGGGGTGAACATTAGGATTAGGGAAGATTTCAGTAGGTAGAATTGGCGCAGCATGCTAGTTGAGGAGAGGTGTATCAATAGCTTTAATCAGTTGGGACGGATCAGGTGATGCAGTGCCTGAGTGAATGATGCAGAGTGTTACCCAAATTAGGAAGTTGTAGGAATCTTCAGAGTCACTTTCCTTAGTCTCTTTGGTATCTTTCATGAGCGGTTGTAGATGGTGTTGGGAACTTTGTCTTGGAAAAAGATATCCATTCCAGGCTTCTTCTTCTTGTCTGTATGGTCATACCATGGTTCAGGAAATCCATAAAAGGGTAAGTCTTCGACCTCTTTGATGAATCGTTGATTCAAGTAATCACCTGGGATAGTCTGGACGTAGTCTAGTCCTCTCTTTGGTCGAGACAGGAGGATCATTCTCAGCTCTTATTCTAATGGTTGATACCTCAAACCATAAGGAGGGAAGGCCTTCTTCAGTTCAATCGGTTCGAGTATACCTTGTTATCTTTTTCCTAGCCCTAGTCCGGGCATGAAGTACATGTTTCTGAACATCTGAACCATATTGACGTTGCCATGAGGGTCGTATTCTAGACAAAACCTTTCTTTGAAGTCATCCCCTGTCGGGAGTAGAAATGGTTCAACTCAGAATCCCGATAAGAGAATATCATTTGACCCGTGCTGTATCTCAAAGATTAGGCTGCTAGTACTTTCCCCATCGGTATTGTCTTCATCTCCCAGGATGGTAATGACTCGCCCATCGACGAAGAATTTTAATTTTTGATGGAGTCATGAAGATACGCCCTTGATACTATAGAGCCAAGGTCGTCCTAGCAATAGATTGAAACAAGTCGGGATGTCAATAACTTGGAATTCAATGACAGGGTTTATATGGCCAAACCCTATTACAAGATTTATGGATCCATTCACCTCTCGATGGGTATTATCGTAGTCACGCACAGCGGTGGAAGTTGGAGCGAAGTCACTTTATTTCAGTCATACACATTTGAAGATTCTAAGTGGGCAGACATTCAGGGAGGATCCATTATTGACAAGAGAGAGTGGTACAACCTTTCCCGTAACTTCAATGGAGATGTTTAGTGCATGATTATGGTTTGTTCCAATATTGGGGATTTCCTCTTCGAAAAAGGATATCATTCGGGTAGAGGTCAAGGATCTGACCAAATTTACTGCTTCTTCTGGTGTGGTAGAAGGATGAACGGTGGGTCTAGTGAATAACTTGATCAAAGCATTCATGTGCATCTGAGAAGACATGAAAAGCCCCAACAGAGTGATATTAGCTTCAGTTTTATTTAGTTGATCGAGGATCTTGCTTTCCTCGAGGGTCATCTCTGGCATAGGAAGGTTTTCCATGCCCTTCTCCTTGTCATTGGCTAGTAGTGAGCTTGGGATCTAGTAATGCTTACCTGATCTGGTTATATGATTTACTGAAGAAGGAAAAAACATGAATCTCATTTCCTTATTGATCTCAGATTGTCCTGCTACCTTATTTATTTTTCCGTGGAGTTCTTCAAATGATATCATTTCACACATGTCGGTCACTGGGCTAATTCCCACTGAAGCTTGCTCTTTATTCAAATCTTTGAATTCTTCGCCCCCATCCGATTGCAATAATTATGTCTTTCCATGTTAAGTTGATGCATTCCACAACTTCAACGACTTCTTTATACAGGTGATCCCATTTTGTTGGGACGTGTAAGGGTGAAGGAACCAAGTGCCCCTGTAGCTTTAAAGCATCGAATAACTCGGTGATACTGCAAATATTGTTGGTCTGCCTGTAGAATTCTGCTATAATATAGACCACATAATCTGGGCTGACTTCATCGGTTGGTACTACCTAAGTATTTTATTCTCAGGCCCATTTTCGTGCTTCCAAGAATAGCGTACCGAATCTTTGGAAATCAATGATCATATGTGAGGGCAATTTCAGCCCGAACTCTAGGAATTGGTTTAAGACTTCTGATAATTCCATACCTCTATTTTTAGAACAAATACAGATAGCGATGCATGCTCTGGTGAGGAGTGATAGTGCATGATCAGTGAGGCCAGGAGGGTGTAAGAGGAAATATGGGCAAATTTAGAGAGGTTTAGGAGAGTATATGGGTATGATTTGAGTTGAGGGATCGAATTCTGGGTTCTCTTCTAGAAAGATGTCATTGGTATGATTTGGAAGTGGGTTATGAGTAGTGTTTGGATTAGGATTGGCTGGTGGGGCGATGGCACCTCGGTCAATTAGACCTTGGATTATGTTTCGAAGGTGAAAGCATTGGTCGGTGGTATGGCCAACTATTTGGTGATAGGCGCAATGGGCATATGCCATGAAGTTTCTTGGGAGTGGATTTGGTAATGGACGGGGAACTAAGGGTTTGATGAGGTTTCGGCTTAGCAGGGCTTGATAGACTTTGGAGAGGGGAGCATGGATCTCAGTGTATTCTTTCGGACTGGGAAATGGCGGCTTTATGGTGCCCATGATGTGGTTGGCTGAGAGATGTTGTTGATGGTTGAGACTGTAGAACTAGCAAGTTTGTCATATTTTTTGGAGGTGAACTGTCTGAACACTTTCTTCTATTTGACATCTGTCTTGGCAAGACCTTCTTTGACTTCTACTCCTGCTTCTCCTGGAGCTCAAAACTGGGGATAGTATTATTCTCCCATCGTTGTTCGGACATGGGGTAAGAAGTTCTTCTTTACTATGCTGACTTGTTCTTCCTCGGAAGGCCGATTCGTCCTGGTTGCTGCTTTTTCCCTCCATCGGGAGATGAAGTTACTGATTAATTATGTAGGGTTCTGCTTTCACAGCTCTAAATCATGGCGGGTGACCTCAAGATCTTCATTGTATTTGTACTGCGACATGAATTCTCAGGCTACATCCTCCCAGCTATGAATTCTTGATTATTCGAGAGACAAAAACCATTGGAGGGTGCTATCCTTCAGAGTTTGTTGAAACAATTGGTCCATCACCACTTAAGAAGTCCCTAGTAGAGTCACGGATTGGTGATAATTTCATAGATGAACAATTTGGGGTCCACCTCCTCCGAATTTCTCGATATTTGGCATATTGAACTTCTCAGGGAACCTCGCTTTAGGATAAGGAGACATGTGGGTGTAGTCCATATAATTTTCTGAAATCCTGACTTGGTCAAAATTCTTAGTGAGCATCTTAAGGTCGTCTTTGACTTTTTTCAGCTCTTCTTCCTTCGAATCAATGATCATAGGCAAGTTAGCCCTATGCTGGGCAAGATTCAGCATAGAAAGTCGGGCAGGCCCATTAGCAGGAGGGGAACGTGGAGCGTGCTGATACTCTTTGGGAACCCAGATAGGTCCAGGTGGATCAATAACATGAGGAAATAGGGCCTCATCTCTTGAGGAATGGGAATCTGGTTTCATTGCATCTCTCGAACCTTGGTTTGGAGGTTGTCAATCATGGACACCGGCTGAGTTAGAACTGCCATCAGATCTGGTTGCACAATGGGTACTTGATCGGTATTCTCAATGGAAAGAAAATGGATTCTAGACTCGGAAGGAGTAATAAGGGAATAGACAAAAATCCGGGGTGACTTGACTGAAGAGCGAAGCCAATAAGGAGCCAGGCCAAGGGCTTGCGATCGAAGTGAGAAGGCGTAAAATGGGATTTATTTTTGAGAAAAGGGGATGAATTTATTTTTTTCGAGATTTAAATACAAAATATTTTTGGATTTTTGATAAAGAGGGGAGAAATGTTTTTTTGGTTTTTTATAAATAAGGGAGAAATGGTTTTTGATTTTGATTTTTTTTTTCGGGAGACAGAACTCAGCATGATTATTATAATTACTATTTTCTCACTTGTATTAAATTCTCCTAAATGCAAAATGAAATGTAGGATGGGACCCAAGCCTAGAAAAATTGGGTTTGTAATATATGCAAAGCTATGGTTGGACTTGTGACCAGGCTCACGGACAGGGTCCTATTTTAAAAATGCGCCAAAATTCGAGCAGCAGGTCGACTCGGAATTTCGACAGAGTTTTGGATTGAAATCAGCAATCTAACATGTGTGTCATAGGGTTGACACCTATATGCGGGTATGTAGTTGGTTGGGTGAATCAGAAAGGGTTCCCCCTTTTGGCGTGACTTCCATGATATACGTATTTCTCTTGCGGGAAATCGGTACGTGTGGACAAACCATTTGATATACCTGAGTGTACGTGAATTACCTCACCATATACCTTGTGGGGATTGTACATGTGAGAGCAAATTCAATATACTCGGCGTACATGAATGAGTTCCCTGTGTTATACCTCCCGTCATGACTTCGGTCAAGCAGTATGATGCAGGGGGATCGTTCGATATACGTCGAAGGTACTTGGCCAATGGAAGGTGAGAGTCATATCGTTTAGGCTAACTGCGCCCTTCCAGACCAGCGCCCATCACGAAGTGACCCTCTAGTTACTGGGTAAAATTTGGTCAATCACAATTTTCTTTGGTGATGTCATGTGAATCATGCATGATTCTCTTATTAGTATCTTGTGGTGAGAGTATCTTTCTTGATTATGCCAAATAGGGAGCAAAGTGCAAGTACCAACGGTACACCAAGTTTGGATGAATGATGCGTGCAATATGTGGATATATGTGACCCTAGGTGCACATGGTGCGAAGTGTACATAGATAATTTTCTACAACTGTGTGACTAGAAGAATAAGCATGGGGTACACATGAGTAGTAAGGGGGGACAAGCAAAATGGGGGAGAATATAAGCAAACAAACATGCACGTAAATAGAGTCTAGCCCTCAAAATAAACATATTTGTCCCCAGCGGAGTCGCCACTATGGCCATCCCCTCCCGAATCTCGATCCTCGCGATGGGCGGGCCGCGTGAGAGTGAGGGTCCTCGGGTCTCGCGCGTCCCTCTCGGGAGCGCTCCGACCGGCGTCATTTGAGGTGAGGTGAAAAATGTAGAGATATTAGAGTCTCCAGTCTATTTTACTCAAAATAGACAAAAGAAAAAGGGAAGCCATCCCGAAGGACAACATCCAAAGACATACTGGTGCATACGAAACCAAAGTGATTCGAAAAAGGTCCAGAGGCTAAGTTACGAAATGGGAAGGTGTTAGGTACCCATTCCGCCCTTTCGGTCTCTCATGGGTTTTTGCTATTTTCCTCTTATTTTCCCCGTGATATGTGTTCATGTGTATATATTGTGGAGATAGGAATCGTCGATTTGTACCATGGAAGAGGTAAAGCGAGTTGTCCCTAGGAAGGTATAAAAGTATTAGAAAATAGGATTTAGGCAATTATCACTACGTTAATCATTGAGAGGGAACGATAACGTATACAGAATAATACGCCCTTAAGAACAAATATATGTGTATATATAGCATAAGAGAATGTAGTTTAGAGAAAATAGAAAATTAGAGGAAAAGTAAAAATAGGACTCGAGTCTCGGGTTTTACCCCAAGACGCCTACGTAGCCTATAGAGGCATCAAAGTCCACGTAGTTCACATACAAAATGAGGGGTGGGGTTTATTCCATTAATGCAACCGGGGATTCTCTTATTTGTGTGTGTGTGTGTGTGTGTGTGTGTGTGTGTGTGTGTGTGTGTGTGTGTGTAGTAAAAGTGTTTTAGTTGTGAGAGAAGTGTAAGAAAAGTATGAGAATTCCCGTTTGGAATTTATGAGCAAACCCTCTTTTTCTTGTTTTTTGGGTGTTTATTTATATGAAAATAAGAGACGTGCAATAATACTAAACAAAAAGTATATTAGGATGTGTGAAATGAGATAATAAAAGCACTAACTAATAAAACAAGTTATTGAAAATTTATGAGAATTTAAGGAGAGGGTTGAGAAAATTAGACCTTCTTGAAGATCTTAAGCTTGATCTTGAATGTTGCAGAGCAACCCTTAGACTTCGATGATGATGGCGGGCAGTGAATTCACCAAGTTTGGTGAAAAGGATGATGAAATGAGAAGGTTGGAAAGGGATTTGTGTATGGAAATCATGCTGACTTCGAGAGAGGTTTCGGGGTTTGCTGAGAGTGATATCTATCAGATCTGGGCTCTTCTTTGCAAGTGAGGTCAGGACTCCTTTTTAAAGGCACAGGGCATTGCTGATCGGCATAGCCCTGTTCTTTCCGTTGGGCAGGTGTCTGGGACCTGCTGTTTGACAGTGTCTTTCATGCCTTTTTGGAAAATCGGTCGCCGAACGCAAACTGTTGATCAGAATCGCGCACGGGGTGGACCGTTGGAAAGGTAATTTAGATACCTTTGAAAATATTTGGGACTTGTCCTGGGTTCGGGAGTTGACTCTGGGTCAAATATGGCTCGGAATCATTTGTGAGTCTATTCGACGGGGAATCGTCGGACGCAAACGGATCATTCATCTGCATGGTAAGTCCGAATCGTGCACGGGGAAGACCGTTGGAAAGGTTAGGATATGTACTTCAACATTAAAAAGAGTCTGATCAGGTTTAGGAAGTTAACTTTGGTTAACCGGGCCTTGGAAGCATTTGGTGACCTTTCGGAGTCAAACGGATCGTTCGTCCGTACCGTAAGTCGGAATCGTGCATGGAGCAGACCGTTGGAAAGGGGTTTTAGTTACTTTCAAAGATTCATTCAGTCTCAGTTTATCTGACCTTGGTCAAATGGAGACCGGGAGTGCCCGACGGCCTCCTGATTGAGTTTCGAGTTTAACATGATGGGGTGTCTACAACATCCCTTATAGGTTACTATTTACTAAGTCTTTAACATCAACATGTCTAACATTCAAGAACTCGATAAAATAACACTCAAATGAATATATTTCTAGGATGGTGGTTCCATAGCTAAAACATCATGTCCTATTTAATGCGTTAATAATTATAAGAGTCTAAATGGTGTTCCCACCAAAATATCATGTCTGACTAATTTAATGCAATATCTTTGGCATTAAATGCATAAGATTATTCATATCAATAGGTTTCAAACACATTTATTATATGAAGGTCACTCGAATGATCTCTCTCTCTCCTATAAAATACCTCCAAAGTTATACTAATTGGGGATCGCACTTTTCAAGGCTAGAATTGCTGCCAAAATACCCCCATACAAAAGAATTTATTGTGATTACCTTTATTGAGAGTCCAAACCCATTTACTTTGTTTGTGTTTAAGGTTAATCCCTTACCTTTCGTTCCTTAAAAGTTCTTGTCCTCACTCCCTTCGACCAAGCCAACTGTGGTATCTCCCCCATTGATTATTTTGGTATAGCATTTATGTTGAAAGAATATATTTAATGTAGGATTTTTGTGTATTGAATGTCCCAACTTGAGACTTGCATTTATTGGTGTCATTGATTCTAAGTCCATAATTACCATCTTGATAAGGGGTTACACCTCCCTGGACATTAATTTCATTTTAAGAACTCACCTCCTTCAGAAATTTAACTGCTTGCTAAATATTTTAAAAATGTTTTACTTGGTCTCTAACCTATGTCAAAATCTTTTTCAAAACATTTTGGGTATCCAGCCACAAGGATTCCCAGTGTGATGATTCTATCCAGGGATGCACAACTGTAGATCATGTGAAAGTTTTAGAACTTTACTATAGATGCCTCATTTATTTATTCCTAATGTAAGATGTAGTATTTATCTATTTATTTATCATTGTGTATCCAAGTTATGGTTCAGTTTATTGTTGGATTTTATTGTTGAATCGATAATTGATTTGGTCCTCTTTATTTATATTATTCATCTGTGTTTGATACAATTATCAATTTGTGTGGATGGTTTAATTACTATTTACTTCGGCATGTTGTTATTAATGAACGATAAAATTTGGCACTAATATAGTTAAACTACTAGGTGTTAAGTAACTTAAATAAAAGTTTTCGAGAGTGATGCTGAGAATGAGCCACATGTGACCAATGAGAACACACTATATGATTGACTTACTTGAGTCTATATCATATAGTAGTTCCAACTAGTTTGGCAATTGAGACAAAGTAGGATTACATTTTTAAGAGTTCTCTCTCTCAAAGTATCCAAGCATCAAAGAAGCAAACAAGTCCAAAAACCTCATGATCCACCTAAAAGGTAAGATATATCTACCTCATTACCACTTTAGGGCACTTACACTACATATTATTGATGTTATGTGTACACAAGGGTCATATTATTTTTTAGGAATTTTTGAAACATTTTTATATCACTTAAAATAGTTTTTCAAAATTAATTAATTGTGATTTTAAATGTTTGGGATTTAAAATGAAAATACTATTTTTCCTAAAACCTTGCTTAGGGTAGAAACCGAAAGCATTAGAGAATTCTGGGGGTGAAATTCATATTTTCTTAAACACAAAAACACCAGTTTCTTATGTGATCTCAGCCATACACGTGTTGTCTTGATATCAGTTAGATTTGTGTTTCTTTTGTGTGTTGTAGTTAAGAACGATTCTCAGCCCTCAGATCTAAGCTATCAACGATTTTCATGTGTTCTATCACAATCTATGTGATCCCACTTTCAACAATCAACATTAGTTTAATCACTGCTTGTTTTAAATCATTAGATTTAAAGCCCAACTGTTAAGTGAAGCCAAACCGTTGCTTTGCCTAAGACTTATTGATCCTTCTTCATCCAGTATAAAAGAGGGCCCTTAGTCTTCATTTGGGAACTTTTGTTCATTTGTCTAGTTTGAGAGAAAAACCATAGAATACAGAGAAAAGATAGAAAAAGAGAGAAGAGAGGAAACCTTGTTCGTCTAAAGACAAAATCCAAAGTGTTTCTCCAAAATACCATACATCCAGACCTTCCTGTTCCATATACCCGAAAACCCTAACTTGAGCGTTAGATGTAGGATGTTTGTGAGTAAGGTTGTTGGGTTATTTGACATTTGAAGAACTCTCCAAACCAGTTGTCTCTCTTATAACCTTTTTCTAAGAAAAACTCAAGTTTCTTTATAGAAATCTTGAGTTTTTCCAAAGAGAAAATCACACGACCATTTTAGTTTTTTATCTCTCTTGGATTTTTATATTTGTTGTTATTTTATAAAAGATCCTTCTCTATTTTCAACTGTGTTTTAAAAATAG
Source organism: Sambucus nigra (assembly GCA_949130495.1). Classification (NCBI taxonomy): domain Eukaryota; kingdom Viridiplantae; phylum Streptophyta; class Magnoliopsida; order Dipsacales; family Adoxaceae; genus Sambucus; species Sambucus nigra. The sequence goes on along the minus strand of OX422214.1, from coordinate 210,124,278 downwards.
ACTTTTGTTTTATCAAAGTGTTCTTAAAGACCATTATGTCTCTCTGATTGTATTTCACATTTTGTGAAATAAAGTTATACATAAATAAAAGTTAGGACATATAGGATCATGGTTGTTTTTTTATATCAAGATTTTTTTCTGATCTGATTTGAGAAAGAAGTCTAAGTTTCAGAAATAGTTCTTTAATGTCGTATAAAAGTTATATGATTCATTGGATTCTGTATGTATAACTATTTTGAGAGGAGTGAGTTGAATTTATACATTTAGTTCACTTCACAACCGCCTACACTCTCACACGAACATTTTGTATTTGAAAAATTGGGTGTTGTAAGAGCTGCTACAATCAGTGGACAAGGAAAAAGAAAGGAAGCTGTTGTTGGAGATCAAAATCAAGTCAGAAGCCTTTGAGAGTGGAGTAAATCATGTAGGTATATTTTATTGACTTAGATTTAGGATCTTATTTTGCATGTTATGCGCTGTAACTTGTATTGTGATTGTTTCTAGTCGATTTTTCGTTTTGCTCCGTAGAGGGGGTCTTGGATGTTTTCCTTACTTTAGGGTTTTACCACGTTAAAAATCCTTTGTTGTTTTGCTTGAATATTCTTAAGTTTTTGTGTGAATGGTTTCTCACTTAAGACTTGTTGATAGGTTTTAATTTTAAAAACCTAAGGTAATAACACTCACAAATATATAAAATATATTTAGAACCGTTCAACACATCTTGTGTTATATTTCAAAAAGAGTTTTCTTAATATGTAACATATTGTTATTAACTTAGTAAACAAGTTTTTCAAGTGGTATCAGAGTGGGTTTGTCAAATATTTTTTTGATCCTAAAACTCTGGAAACTGTTTTTGAAATCTTTATGTTCTGACTATGGATGAAAGATTTGAGAAGTTAGGTAACCTTTCCAGACCACCTCTGTTTGATGGAAATAAATTTTCTTACTAGAAAGTACAAATGGTTGCTTTAATTCAAGGAACTTTTGGTGATGATGTCTGGGATATGATTGAAAAAGGGTATAAACATCCAACTAAGTCTTTATCTGAAACTGATCCCACAAGGGTTAAGAAACTTCTTAGCGAATTTACTATGGGAGAGAAGAAGATGTCTCTAGATAATAATAAGGACAAGAAAGGTATCTTTATGTCCATTAACGAACACAAATTTAAAAGAATATCTATATGTTCTACTTCTAAGGAGGCCTGGGACATCTTAGTCACCGCCCAAGAAGGTGATGACCGTGTTAAGGGTGGAAAAACCCAAATGTTAATCCAGCAATACAATACATTGATCATAGACGACAATGAATCTTTTGATGATTTCTACGTAAGGTTAACTGATATTTTTACAAAATTATATGCAAACGGTATAACCTATAGTAGAAAAGAAATCGTTCAAATGTATCTCAGGTCATTACCTGCTAAGTTTGACAATAAGAAGTAGTCCCTAGAAGAAATGGATAACCCAAACCTGACTCCTGAGTTGCTAAGTAGGAAACTAAGAACTGTTGAGATGGAGTTAGATTTTAAGAAACTATTGACTGCCCAAAATAAGAGACCCATTAGTCTTATTATTGTGTTTTCATCTCAATTGACTTCACCTAAAGTTAGTCCCTTAGAGTATGACCTTGACTTAAGTGATGACTGTGATTTAGATCACCTTGACAATGAAATATCTCTTATGAGCAAGCATTTCAGAAAGATTATCAAATTCAGAAATGCAATAGCCTCTAAAAAAGACAGACAAAATTATTAAGGTAATCAAAATCGCATACCTTATGAAAGACACAATGACAAACAACCCTATAAAAAAATAAACCTGTGGCGGACTTAAAAGATGTGAAATGTCATATATGTGGTACAATGGGACACAATGTTAATAGATACAAAAAAAATTTGAACAAGAACAATATGGCAAATATATGTAAGACATGGGACGAATCTAGTGATTCTGATTCAGATGAAACTGAGTCAACCCATAATGATGAGTCATGCATGCCATTCTTTGCTAAAATCCTATACCATGATATGGTAAATGTTTGACTACTCATGATCCTATTGAGACTAATAATGTTCTTACTATATCTGCAAATGATAACATAGTGTCTGCTTGTGATAAAAATAGCATTAAAAATGATAATATACGAGTCTTTCTGAATGAGAACATTATAGAAAAATCTTACATGTGTGTAATTTCCATAGAAGAAATGAGCACCATATGTGACACTACACATGAGACACATAGTGAGTCTGACGATGATCTTCTAGATCGTCAAGAGATATATACAAAAACACTTAAGAAAAGTGCCCGTCTTGATAAAATGGTGAAGCTGTTAAATGAACGTATAGATTTACTTAACCAGGCTATTAGGAAGAATGCTGAAGAATTTACAGCACTATGTGTTGCCCATGAGACTGAAACAAAAGAATTTTCTTTAAAAAAAATACTTGTTTAAGAAAAATATTTTTTAGAGCAAAAATATATAGTTGCTCGTTTTGAACTTGAAGAATCAAAACAAAAAAATTTAAATGTTTTAAAAAAATGTTTACGTTTTGAAACACAAGTGAAATCTTATAAAGAAATTGTTGAAGTAAGTAAGTTTCATTCTAAAGACAAATATGGCTTAGGTTTTGGAGAAAAGGTCATTACTAGTAAATATGTTTCTCCTCGAAATATTATTTTGTTAAGCAAGGCCATAAAGATACTTAGAAAGAGCATATTTTTAAGAATTCTCTAAGGTTAAGCAAAGTGGCTTTACTCAATAACCCAAATCTAATGGTCCAGCTAAGTATGTATGTCCTCATGTTAGAAACCAATATCAGAAACCCAAAACCAATGAAGCCTAGAGCACAATTCCTATTAAGGAAAATCCAATTTTTACTGACTTTAATAGTATAGTTAAGTCCTCCACCCTTCACTACTATTCATACTATGATGTCTATGGCCACGCTGTAGCCGAATGTTTTCAAAAGAAATTGTATACACCTACTTACTAAAATTTTAACTATTCTAGGAAGAGTAGGAATACTTATGTTCTCCCAAGGCAGACCACACAGAAATCTAATTATAAAAACAAGGGAGGATCTAAAACTAAAAAGAAACCACTTAGAAAGACCAAACAAAACTTTTCCAAATCAAAGGGCAACAAAGTTTTCAAAACCCCAACCATTTGGATTAGAAAAGATGACTTGTTACCCTAGCTCAAGTGCAATGTTGTCATAATAGTTTTTAAGGCACAAAGCACTTCACCTGGTTGGTAACTGGACTCCGAATGTTCTAAATAATATGATCGTGGATGAAAGAAAATTAACAAACAAACCCGACTTCTCTGGAGGGAGTGGTGTGTTTTGTTATGGGGTTCTATCTAAGATCATAGGTAAGTGAACATTGCATGAGGAAGGTCTTCCTAAACTAAAAGATGTTCTTTTAGTTAACGGTATCAAGGCTAACTACTGAGTATATCACAATTTTATGATTCCAATCATAATGTTACCTTTTCAGAAATTGATTGCAAAATTCTTGTTGAAAAGGGAAGTTGTATTTTAAAAGGAAAAAAAATGAGGATAATTGTTACACAGTTATCCCTAAATCTGAATCCTGTAACATAACCAGTTTAGAAGATACTGATCTATGGCATAATTTATTGGGACAAATTTTTTGATAATATTCATAGATTAAGTTCCCAAGATTTAGTTAGAGTATTACCAGAAACCAAAAACTCCTTTAATCATGTCTGTGTTCCTTATCAAGAAGGGCAAATAAGTAAACCTCCTCACAAGAAAGTTCAAGATATTTTAACTACAAAACCTTTGGAATTAATCCATATGGACCTTATGGGTCCATTTAGAACTGTCATCTTCTGTGGTAACAGTTATATACTTATTATTGCGGATGATTACACATGATATACATGGATGGGTTTTATGAAAAATAAATATGACACCTTCGGTGAGTTCTTAAAAATTCTTTTAAAAATTGATCACGAGAAGGACACCCACGTAAGAATGGAATTGTTGAACGTAAGAATAGAACCCTAGAAGAAATGGCTCGAGTGATGTTACATGTAATAAATCTCCCTAAGTATTTTTGGGTTAAATCAGTTCAAACCGCTTGTCATATCATTAATCGTGTATACCTTAGGAAAAATTCCAAACAAACTACATATGAACTTTGGTTCCATAAAAAGCCCAACCTAAAACATTTTAAAACCTTCGGTAGTGTCGGTTATATTTGTAAGGATAGGGAACATCTTTGAAACTTTGACCCCTGAGGATAAAAAGTATTTTTTCATGGATACTCTCAAAATAGTAGTGCTTTTCGTGTCTATAATTGTAGAACCAAAGTCATTATGGAATCTTGAATTGTATTTTTAAAAGATATTACTGATGAGAGTAGTGTTAGTCAACTAGTCGTCCAGGATGAGGAGACACCAATTTCATCCCTGACTCTCCAGATATAACTCATTCACTACCACATGAAACTCCTTTTGTACCAACCTGAGTTTCTAAAGACCATCCAATTGACAAAATTGTTTGTAATCCTTGTGAGCCAGTTAGAACTAGATCCCAACTTTAAAAGGTAGAACATTTTGCATGTTTCATTTCTCTTGTAGAACCAAAAAATGTAAATGATGCCCTTTGTGAATCATTATGGATTAATGTTATGCAAGAAGATCTTGTCCAGTTTCAGAGTCATGATGTTTGGTATCTCGTTCCTAGGCCAAAAAAGAAGAAGGTTATCGACACTCGATCGATTTTCAAAAACAAAACTCATGAAAATGGGGAGGTCATTAGAAATAAGGCGAGGTTAGTCCCAGAAGGATACTCTCGGATTGAGGGAATTTAATTTGACTAGACTTTTGCCACTGTCACTCCTCTTGAGTCAGTTCGTCTTATCTTATCCATATCATGCCATCTAAAATACAAACGTTTTTAAATGGATGTTAAGTCCGCATTTTTAAATGGAATTTTAACTTAGGAAGTATACGTAGAACAACCTAAAATTCTTATCGATCCCTCTTATCTAGATAACGTGTTTAGACTCAAGAAAGACTTATGCAGTTTGAGACAACCTCCTAGAACTTGGTATGAATGTTTGTCTACATATTTAGTCTCTCACAAATTCATTCGAGGTGGAAACGATCCAACCTTATTAATTATGAAATCAAATAAATATGTCCTGACTGCTCATGTTTATGTAGATGATATCATTTTTGGTTCAACCTATCCTAATGAAGTCAAAGATTTTTCTGAGATAATGCATTCTGAATTTTAGATGTTGTTAATTGGTGAATTACAATGTTTCCTAGGACTACAAGTCAAATAATTTAATGATGGTATATAAATCAATCCAAATATGCGTCTGACCTCATTAAGAAGTTTGGGTTAAAATGCTTTAAACCTGCACAAACTCCCATGAGAACAAATACCAAATTATCTAAAGAATAGAGTGGGAAGATTTTTGACCCAACACTTTATAGAAGTATGATAGGGATCCTCTTATACCTTACTACTTCCCGACCTGATAGTACCTACGCCGTCTGTGTATGTGCAAAATTCCAATGGTCACCCAAAGAATGAAACATGTTAAGTGTCAAACATATCATCAAGTATGTTAGGGGAACACAAAATTACTATTTGGTACACTAAAAAAGCCACTAGTGCTATTGTAGGATACACAGATGTATATTGGACAGGGTGTTCGGACGTTAGTAAAAGTACTTTCGGTGCCTGCTATTATGTAGGAAATAATTTAGTAGGATGGCGTAGTAAGAAACAAAATTTTACCTCTCTCTCATCGGCTGAATCCAAATATATTGCGCTGATAGTTATTGTTCATAACAATTATGGATCAAGAAAATGCTTAGTGACTAGTGTATCATTTAACAAAAATTTACAATGTATTGCGATAACCAGAGTTCCATCAACATATCTAAAAATCCAGTCCATCACTCTCTAACTAAGCACATAAAAATTAGACTTCATTTCATTCGTGATCTTGTAGAGTCTATATAATTAGACATTGAGTATCTTAATACAAAAAAATAGTTAGTTAATATATTTACTAAACCTCTTGATAAAATTAGATTTGAGTCTCGTCATAATGCCATAAGTATGATAGTTCTTAATTAATGTAGGACTCACTTTAATATGATTATGTTATTTTTTTACCCCATTGTATATTTGACCAAAATTGGGGGAGAGGAACTTACATGGCTTATATTTCATGTACATGTTTTAGACTTTATACCTTTTTTTGTACTAACTCAACTAATATTCCATTGAGTGTTTATTTGTTTCAGGCATTTTTCAGACCCGTTGGTATAACTTGCCTTTTTATTAGGGGATTGGTATGTATTGTAGTTGAGTGATGTATCCAGGTTATGGTTCAATTTATTATTGAATTTTATTGTTGAACCGATGATTGATTTGGTCCTCTTTATTTATATTATTCATCTGTTTTGGATATAGTTATCAGTTTGTGTGGATGGTTTAATTATTATTTACTTCCGCACATTGTTATTAATGAACGATAAAATTTGGTACTAGTCTAATTAAACTACTAGGTGGTTAGTAACTTTTAAAAAAAAGTTTTTGACAGTGATGCGGAGAATGAGCCGTATGAAACCAATGAGAACACACTATATGATTGACTTACTTGAGTCGATATCATATTAGAGTTCCAACTAGTTTTGACATGGAGATAAAATAGGATTAGATTCAAGAGTTTCTCTCTCTCGAAGTATCCAAGCATCAAAGAAGCAAACCGGTCCAAGAACCTCATGATCCACCTAAAATGGACGTTATATCTACCTCATTACCACTTTGGGACACTTACACTGCATATTGTTGATGTTATGTGTGCACAAGGGTAATATTATTTTTTAGGAATTTTTCAAACATTTTTATATCACATAAAACATTTTTTAGAAATTAAAAATGAATTTTCAAAATTTGTTAAATTATTATTTTAATTGCTTGGGGTTTAAAATGCAAATACTGTTTTTCCTAAAAACATGCTCTGGGTAAAAACCGAAAGTGCTAGAGAATTATGGGGGTGCAATTCATATTTTCTTAAACAAAAAAACACGTGTTTCTTATGCTATCCCATCCATACACGTGTTTTCTTGATATCGGTTAGATTTGTGTTTCTTTTGTGTGTTGTAGTTAAGAACGACTCTCAACCCTCATATCTAAGCTGTCAACAGTCTACACGTGTTCTATCAGAATCCATGTGATCCCACTTTTAACTAATCAACATTATTTTAATCACCGCCTGTTTTAAACTGTTAGATGTATCCTTTTATTTCTCTTAATTAACATTATAGTTAACCTTAATATTCTCCGTGGATAATGGACTTAGGTTGATATAATTGAACCCACGATGTGTTTTCTTTCTATAGTATAATGATTTAGTGAGGTTTTGATTATTTTCTTATCGTTGGAATTGTACCATTGAAACTTCATACATGATATCACGTATCTTTTATATTTAAAACCTGTGTTTAATAATTTCAATCATATTGTTGATGCTGAGCTCAAATGTAACCTTTCATGAAAATTTAGGGAGTGACTCTCTAGGTGTTTAATTTTGTGTCAAAACAATTTTCAACCTTTGAAAATGAATTTTTTTCTTGTACCCATTTATGCTATGTGGTCTATGGTGGTGGAAATGGTTCTCAACCTATAGATTCTTTGTTTTCCAATAACTTAGTTTAAATATTTTGATATTTATAATTTTAGTATAAAACATTAGAAATAAAAACCCATCTTTTACATGTTTATTTAAAAAGTAATAAATTCATTAAATTCTAACCACATTATCAATGGATTTGGTACCCAAACTGGCCTCTATACTCCCATACGATGTGGCTTAAAGTTAGTTTATTTTGTATTATGGTAGTTAACCATAAAAACGATTGTTTTCTCACACAACCACTCTTTTATCAACCCTAATCGATATGCCTAGGTTCAATTCTTGTACTAAAGGTTTGGAAGATGCTCGGAGACACAAATGAAATAAGAAGGGTCATTTAAACAAACAATTCACTAAAATTCCAAAATATGATAATGAAATGGTGGTGGATGCCACCATTTATGTTAATTCAAAGGATGATGACTTTGGTAGCATGTTTATAGTTACTTCATGGGAAATTTTGTCGAGCATCTCAAACAGGAGGCTCTCTTACCACAGATGCATGGATAGAACAATGTTACATATATTTAAGGACATATGTGGATGTATAGTCTTTATGAGTAATATTAATGTTTCTATTTGGAAGGGTATTGTCACAACAATTTGAATATGGATAATGGAGGGACTCTTACTCTGACGAGTATCCAATATATTTTGTATTTGAAGAAGAATTTGATTGCTTGGGAACCTTATATATAAAAAGTTGAAATCTTATACTTTAGAGAACGAGAGGAGTCGCGTGTGCGTTCAAAATAGTAAATTATATAATTAAACACAGTTTAACCCAATTAAAACCTAAACATTCATCTAGGTGTGACTGAATAAGATGTAAAGCATGCAAGAACATTCAAACACACACAAATGAGGAAAAATCCCCCGAAGGGGCAAAACCATTTATTTCACTATAATTTTGTAAAGTACAATTTACACGGATTACAATGAAATACAAGGGTGACACAGAATTACCCTCAGGTGTCGGATCTGTAGTCGGCGACTGAAAGTTTTCCTTTCCAGGAAGGCAGCAATGAAGAAGAAGGCTGGTCTTCTCCACAAGGGTATGAAAAGCAAAAGAGTTTGTGTTCTAGGGTTTCAAAATGATTTGAAAATTTCTATGAATCAAAACATGGGATTGATAACTCATAAAGATGAAGACTTTGAGTTTATGAACTCTAAAAATTGTGTAACGAAGTCTTATCAAACCACTTCTCGTAGTGGGTTTATAAAGGAATAACTTGGCCTAAAAAATATCTGCACGATCTAGTTGAGTATATCCTAGGCGAACCAGTCAGCCTCTGATGCAGACCGGTCTGGGGGGCGGACCGGTTCATTTTCTCAAGGACCTTATTTGGTTCGCTACCAGTCCGGGGTCTACCGGATCTTCAGCAAGCGGATCGATCCAGTAGAGGGGCGGATCGGTCCAGGGTCGAATCGGTTCTTTTATTCTGGCGGATCGATCCGGCTGTGAAGAATTCTGATTCCTCCTCTTCTTTGATATTCGGATCCGTTGATGACGATATGAATCTTGAATTTCTTCAACGGTGTAACGGCTTATGACATGAAAATTGATAATGGACAAAAGTGTCCTTACAAATCTCCCCCTATGTCTATGCCGGTACATACATAAAAATAAACATCTGAATTATCAAATTACAAAGTGCCTATACAAATCTACCCTTCCATGAACCCAAAAGTGAAAAGGTACAAGTGAATAAGACTTCATCGTTTGGTCTTCAACTCTTTAGGAATCTCAATGCTTTTCTCATCAGGGTGTGCAAGTCAAAAATTATCAAAGAAGTACCTACACACATGAGACAAAGAAAATACCAATTGACGTATCGAGTTTGAAGTGAGATAAACATAGATATGGTAATAAAAACTCAAAACTCGCCCAAAATATGATAATTCATTTAATCTCCCCCTTTTTATAATGTCCCCAAATAGACAAATGAGAAGAATAAATCAACCAAGCAACATCGGGGTGTCACAAGGAATAAACAGCTAAATTTGAATTTTTCAAAATTTTTCAAACAAACAAGAACACACCATGAATGAACACAAAACAACCAAGTCGATGGTAGCGTAAACGAATGGGTGTGATCAAATTCGATAGGAAAATCAATGCATACAATCATAACTAATGTGGGATGAATATCGAATACTCCTATCGAATGAACTCAAATGCTTCCTTTTGGTGTAAGAAAAAATGGAACGAGACATTGACTTAATCAAATCAACAAATCAAAGCTCAAAGTGATTTCCACACCAATAACGTCCAAAACGAATTTCATGCTTTTTCAGGACTTTCAAGGAAGTGCAAACCCATTTAAACATTCTCCAACCAAACTCCCTCAGATTTATATTTTTAATAGAGGCAATCTAAATTCTCAAACTTTGGAGAATTGTTGAAGAAACCTACTGGCCCATAATTGGCATGAATTGCTTTTTATTGCCTTTACAATTTTTTTGGGGCTCTTTTAACCTCTCTGGACCTCGGATAATAAAATTCCTCCATTTTTTAGGTCCTTTGAACGGTGTCTTTTGCGCAAAGAGAAGATAATAACCTTTCGCAGCCCCTCCCCGTTCTCAATAAAACACACAATCTCACCAAAACGGTTTTTTACATGCAGTCCAATCTTGTCAAGTTTTATCGCATATTGACATTTTATAGACAAAATTGAGATTGAAACACTCAAGACAATATGTGATAGACAAGTACAATAATCAAGTAAAGTTGTACATGTGTGCAATAAAGGATATAGGAGTCAAACATGTAGGAAAATATCATGAATGACATCTTAAAGACTCCAAACAATGTAAAGCCCATGGATGAAATGATATAGTGTCTCAAATCTCTATCAAACAGACACATGGATAAATGAAGTGAAGTTGTGACTTGGCTATCTTAAATTCTCATCCAAAAAAAATGTAAAAAATAAAAATCTTTTTGGATTTTTCAAATGAATAAATAAATAGCTGTACAACAAAGCAATAATACATATAAAACAGTCTAGCAATAGGAACAATATGATAAGAACATGAAAAAGCATCATATCCTAGACATATACCAACCCCTCAGTCAACTGTGCAAATTCTCAAAGATTTCCTAAGACTCTCAAATCTAAGGGCATCTAAAGGTTTCATGAAAATATCGACTAACTGACGGTCGGTGGGAACAAAACTTAGGGATACGACTTTCTCCTCAACTAACTATCGTATAAAGTGCTCACGTATCCTGATGTGCTTTGTGTGCGAATGCTGGACTGGATTGCAGGATATGTGTATCGCGCTCGTGTTATCATAGGAAGTGGTCATGGTGTCCTGTGAAATCCCATAATCCTCCAGCATTTGGTTCATCCACAAGAGTTGCGTGCAAAAACTCCTGGTGGTTATGTACTCAGCCTCCACAGTGGACAAAGAGATGGAATTTTGCTTCTTGATCATCCAAAAGACGAGAAGAACCAAAATAGAAACACCCACCAGAAGTGCTCCTACAACCATATATATCCCCGGCCCAATCGGTATCTGAATAGGCACATAGACGGTCATCGGTATCAAAGGAATACCAAATATCGTATGAGAGAGTCCCACTCACGTATTTAATAATATTTTTTAGAGCAAGTAAATGTGACTCTTTTGGGGACGCCTGATATCGCGCACAGACTCCAACACTAAAGGCTATGTCGGGACGACTGGCAATCAAGTAGAGTAGACTACCTATCATACTCTGATATAAGGTTTACTCTACGTCCTTGCCTGAAGTGTCCTTACTAAGCTTGGTAGTGGTACTCATAGGTGTACGAGCATGATTAGCAGAGTCTAAACCAAATTTCTTCACTAGGTCTCTAGCATACTTGGATTGGGAGATGAACATCCCATCCTATAGCTGACGAACCTGGAGACCAAGGAAGAAAGTAAGCTCACCAACCATGCTCATCTCAAACTCACTTTTCATCTACTCTTCAAAGTGATGAGCATGTTGAGAGCACGTGGATCCAAAGACTATGTCGTCCACATAGACCTGGGCAACTAAAATTACACCATCATCTCTCTTGACGAACAACGTCATATCAACTCCCCCTCTGTTGAAGCCATGGGCTAAGATATAGGAAGTAGGCCTCTCGTACCAAGCACGGGGTGCTTGATTCAAACCATATAGAGATTTCCTATGATAGTAGACGTGCTTCGGGTGCTGAGGGTCTTCAAACCCTTTTGGTTGTTCCACGTAAACCTCCTCCTGTAGAATGTCATTCAGAAAGGCAGTCTTGACATCCATCAAATAATTTGAAGTGCAGACAGGAGCAAATGTCTCCCCAAAGTCTACACCTTCTATCTGTGTGTAGCCTTGAGCGACCATCCTAGCCTTGTTTCGGATTATGGTACCATTTTCATCCATTTTATTCTCGAAAATCCATCTAGTACCTATCACATTTGTCTCACTAGGTCGGGGGACAAGTTCCCACACATTATTCTTTTTAAACTGAAGTAACTCATCCTGCATAGCAGATGATATGCCCATGTATACCCTCGGCCACGCCGAGGGTGCCTTCAACCATAACGACCCTCTAAGGGGCCGACCTCTCATCAGGCCTAGACGACCCTCCAAGGGGCCCACCCTCCATCAGGTCCAAACGACCCTCTAAGGGGTCGACCCTCCATCAGGCCCAGATGAACCTCCAGGGGCCGACCCCTCATCAGGTCCAGGCGACCCCCCGAGGGACCGACCCTCCATTAGGTCCAGACGACCCTCCAAGGGCTGACCCCTCCACAGGCCCAAACGACCCTCCGAGAGTACGACAGTACGAGGCCTAAATTGGGACAGACTCGCTGCCAGAGGGAACTTTGCCCTCGGCCTCACATCATAGGCCGAGGGTGACATCATCACAGCGCGTGGTTGGGGAGACGCGTGGAACAGTGCGCGTGAGGCTCACATGGCATGTGGAAGACCATTATAACAATATCACCCCCTCACGTGAGGGAATATTATGTCATCATTATTCACAAGTGGCATCTACAGGTGTCTACAAGAGATTGGCTAGATCATCATTCACATGCGCGATGCATACTTGGGGGGTACACTACACCCCTCAAGACCTATATATAATTATCACCTACAACCCTACAGGGGGATGAATCGATAATTATAACCCTAGAAAAAACTCTGCTTATACACACAGTAGAGAGAGAGAGGAAGCTTATGTGCATTGTATCCAAGGCCATTAATGCCCATACTTAGTGGATCACACACTCACAGTGGATGTAGGCCAAATTGGCTGAACCACTATACATCATTGTCTTATTCCTCTTATACTCACCTCCTTCTACATACTTACACACCTATACATCTATGGCTGCCATGGTTACTATTGTTTGAGCTCATAATTACTTATCTGGTGGTGCTAGTTTGGCGCCGTCTGTGGGAACGAGAAGACATCTCTTCCCTTGTACATCTTGACCTCACTCGGCACTCTAGTGGTGAACCAGCACTCCCCCTGAGAGGAGAATTTACTCTCGAGAAAAATATGAGGTCATAAGGGACGAGGTCAAGAAATTAGAAGATGCTGAGTTTGTCAGGGAGGTCATATACCCCGAGTGGCTATCCAAAGCCATCATTGTCCCAGAGGCTAATGGGAAGTGGAGAATGTGTGTGGACTTCACTGACCTCAACAAGCATTGTCCCAAAGACAGCTTCCCTCTCCCCCGCATTGATCAGATGGTAGATGCTACTGCAGGCCATGAGCTCATGAGCTTCATGGATGCCTATTCAGGATACAACCAGATCTTTATGAACCCTGAAGACTCGGAGAAGACAACTTTCATTATAGACAAGGGGGCATACTGTTATAGGGTCATGCCCTTTGGCCTAAAGAATGTAGGGGTAACGTATCAGCGCCTCATAAATAAAATGTTTAAAGACCAAATTGGAAAGTCTATGGAGGTCTATGTAGATGACATGATGACTAAGAGCCTGAAGGCAGAGTATCATGTGGCCGACCTGGAGAGGACCTTTAATACGATGGACAAATATCATATGAAGCTTAACCCAACCAAGTGTGTCTTCGGGGTCGGAGCAGGAAAATTCTTGGGATTCATTATCAAACAAAGAGGCATCGAGGCCAACCCTGAGAAAATAAAGCCCCTCCTAGAAATGAAGACCCCCAAGACCATCAAAGACGTTCAGAGGCTCACGGGGCGAGTGTCTTCTTTGAATAGGTTCATATCTAGAGCCACAGACAAGTGTTTGCCATTCTTTAAGATCCTCAGGAAGGCCTTCGAATGGAGTGAAAAGTGTGATGAGGCTTTAAGGGAGATAAAATCATACCTAGGGTCTCCGTTTTTCTTGTCACGACCAGTGCAGGGTGAACGACTCTATGTGTATCTAGCTATCTCAGGGTCAGCCATTAGCGCTGCAATCGTCAGAGAGGAAGACGGGGTACATAGGACAGTATATTTCAACAGTAAGGCACTCCAAGGAGAAGAGCAAAGATACCTAATGATGGAGAAGTTAGCCTATGCCTTGATCCATGCATCAAGAAAGATGAAGCCATACTTCCAGTCCCACACAATGGTCATCCTCACTGACTCTCCTCTTAGGAAGGTCCTATACAAGCCAAAAAAATCAGGCAGGTTAATGGCCTGGGCTATAGAGCTGGGGGAGTTTGACATTGTGTATTAGCCTAGGACAGCCATTAAGGGGAAAGCATTGGCAGATTTTATGGCCGAGTTTACTTGGGAAGATGGTGGAGCCCAGGATGAGATCCGAGGATGAGAGCCTTGGGAAGACAGATACCCAACAAGACCGGCTCACCGACACACTTGCAGATAAGGCTGAGAGAGGCACCGCTAGAAGTAAAGTGGCCAGAAACGAGGAGGGAAGATACCTTTTTAGATAGGGATCCCTCACCGAGGGAAATTTCTCAAAGCAAAAGACTGTGTGGAGCCTCTTCGTTGATGGGTCCTCCTGCGACAGCAAAAGTGTGGCTGGATTGATAGTATCAGCCCCTAATGGCACAGACATTGAGTACGCCCCGTGGTTTAACTTGAAAGTCTCCAACAACGAATCCAAATATGAGGCCCTGATAGCTAGACTCTCCTTGACCAAGTCTCTTGGTGTCGACCAGATTTTGGTCCATAGTGATTGAAGGTTGGTAGTAAATCAGATACTATGAGCATACGAGGCCAAGGACGAGCGGATGGCCAAGTACCTTGAGAAAGTAATGTCATTACTGAAGAGCTTCAGAGAAGCAAAATTAAAGAGGATACCTAGGCATGACAATGGCAGAGCCGATGCACTTGCCAAGCTGGCCTCAGCAATTAGGACAGACATCAGGAGGACAGTCCCACTAGAAATTTTTTTTCGACCGACTATTGAAGATACCGAGGGTACACTCGGCACTTGCCTGAGTATTGATAAGGAAGTTTAATGGATGGACCCCCTAATCAGATACATTAAAGAGGGGGATATGCCAGAAGCAAGGCAGGAAAGGAAGAAGTTAAGATACAGAGCCGCAAAATTCACCGTCATTGGAGACACCTTATACAAAAAGGGGTTCTTGCTCCCATTACTTAGGTGTGTGCACCTGTCTGAAGTCCCATCCATTTTGCAAGACATGGACAAAGGATCATGTTCAAGCCACATTGGGGGCAGATCCTTAGCGAAGAGGGTGATCACCCAAGGCTACTGGTGGCCGACCTTGGGGAAAGATGCCGCGGCATATGTAAAAAGGTGTGACAAATGCCAAAGATTTTCCACCATCCCTCACCAACCCCATCAGCCTCTTACTTCTATTACATCCCCATGGACATTCGCAGTGTGGGGGATTGACCTAATAGGACCCTTGCCTAGGGCAGCCAATAACTATCGATTGCTCATCGTAGCAATTGACTATTTTTCAAAATGGGTGGAGGCAGAGCCGATGGTCATGATTACAGAGCAGAAGACCTTCCAGTTCATCTGGAAAAATATTATATGAAGATATGGTCTCCCCAACACCCTCATCTCAGATAACGAGACTCAATTCAAGAATACATTTGTAGAGAAGTACTGTGAAAGGGTGAGTATAAAAAAATTCTTCACTAACCCAGGTCGACCTCAGACCAATGGGCAAGTAGAAGTTACAAATAGGACGATCCTAGACGGGATTAAGAAGAGACTTGAAGAGGCAAAAGCAAGATGGGTTGAAGAGTTATATGCTGTGCTGTGGGCCTACAGGACGTCATCCCCACTGAGATCAGGTTTCCTACCCACAGGGTCCAAATGTATGACCTGCAGAGAAATATGGAAGAGAGGAGGATGGACTTGGATCTAATTGAGGAAAGGATGGAAGACGCCGAGATAAGGAAAGCCGCCTACCAGCAGAGGACTGCAAGGTTTTACAATCAGAGAGTGAAGGAAAGACCAATTCCAGTAGGGGATTTGGTCCTCAAAAAGACTTGTCATAAGCCCAATAAGCTCCATCATAATTGGCACGGCCCATATAGGGTCATCGACGAGGTTGTCCCAGGGACCTATAGACTAGAAAACCTAGAAAGGGAACCCTTTTCCAACCCCTGGAATGCATATCATTTGAAGAAATACTATCATTAATTTTGTAAAGACCTATCGGATGACAGTTGTAATGAATGTGTTGCTCCGACAGAACACTTACAAAGTTAATGAGAATGTCATATTGGTCCCTCATTTTATGTTCAATTAAAGCATCCAAGCCCACCCTCACCGATAATGAGGCTCAATTGTGGGGATGACCCCATCATTGCCCTCAAGAAAGACGAGGGAATACTTCATTAAAAACCATTATTTGGTAATTATATCCCTCCGCTATAATGAGGGTCAATGATGGGGACGACCCCACCACTGTCCTCAAGAAAGACGAGGGAATACTTTAAAAACTTTAAAACCATTAATTTGGTTATCACAACCCTTGGCTATAATGAGGTTCAATGGTGGGGACGACCCCACCACTATCCTCAAGAAAGATGAGGAAACACTTTGTTAAAATCGCTAATTTGGTTATTACAATCCTCGGCTATAATGAGGGTCAATGGTGGGGACGACCCCACCACTGTCCTAAAGAAAGACGAGGGAACACTTGGTTAAAATCATTAATTTGGTTACTACAACCCTCGGCTATATAAGGGTCAATGGTGGGGACGACCCCACCACTGTCCTCAAGAAAGACGAGGGAACACTTGGTTAAAATCATTAATTTGGTTATTACAACCCTCGACTATAATGAAGGTCAATGGTGGGGACGACCCTACCACTGTCCTCAAGAAAGACGAGGTAACACTTGGTTAAAATAATTAATTTGGTTATTACAACCCTCGGCTATAATGAGGGTCAATGGTGGGGATGACCCCACCATTGACCTCAAGAAAGAAGAGGGAATACGTTGGTTAAAACAATTAATTTGGTTGTTACAACCCTCAACTATAATGAGGGTCAATGGTGGGGACGACCCCACCATTGTCCTCAAGAAAGATGAGGGAGGACTTCATGAGTTCATATAAAGAATCACAATACAAATCAAATGAGAGACAAATATGGAAGACATGAAGATAGATGATAATATAAATGAAATATTACAAAGTGTTCTACAAAATAGAGTATAAAAATATTGATTACACTAAGAGGGTGTGGGCTACATACAACCACCCTATTGAGAAACATTAGAGGGCAGGGCCTCAACATCTATAAGAGGGGTTTCCTCAATGACCAAAACTGGCTTATCTTCATGTCTGCCAGTACCCTCAACATGCACTTGAGACTCCAACTGGGCCAAGGCCTCAACAATCAGATGGTCGTCCAGTTGGACTGCTTCGATGGAGGGGCGGACCGAAGATACGACATCACCAAACTTGAGGACGACCCATCAGCAAGCCGTCATGATTCCCCTCTCTAAGTATTCAAGGCTGAAGCCTTGAAACTCGTCCGAGATTTTATAGGCCTCCACAGTATCAGCCTCGGCTTTCCTGACAGCCACCTCAAGATCGATCTTGTGTTGAGTCCCCATGTTGGTTAAGGTCTCGTCTCTCTCCTTCATAATCAAGTCCTTGGCCGCCATGTCTGCATCACGCTGCCTCGTTAGCTCATCTAGGATCCTCGCATGCTCAGTCCTGGTGCTCTCAAACTCAACCCTGGCAGTCTCAAGCTCTGACTGAAGATCAGCCTTGTGCGGAATAGCCCTCTCAGCTTCATGGAATTTCGCTTGGTTCTCAGCCATCCACTTAGTGGCCGAGGTAAAGGCACAGAAAAACTACATAGAAAAATGACAGACACTCGTTAAGAGGCCGAGAAAAAAGTTTATGAAATAATGAAACTAAGGGAATGAAGTAAGACAAGTACCTGGGCCAGAGTGTGCAGACGATAGTCATATACCTTCGTCGGAGGCATCTTAGATAGGAATTCATAATTAGCAGCCGAGGGAGAAAAAAACATTGACGCTTTGGCTGCCCTCAAGTTAGTAATAAGAGAAGACGGCTCGACCTTCAGTAATGTCAAATTTTGGGACCAAAAGTCCCCCATGCTGGAAGAGGAGGCGGTCCCCTCAGACGCCTCTACCCTTGCCCTCGTCCATGAATTAGGCCAAGGGTCAACGGGGACTTCTGGCTCTTTTCTTTTGTGCCTGTCGGAGGTCGGCTCATCAAGCATCGGCCCGACAGTCTTTGTCTTCCTCGGAGCTTGCTCAGGCTCCTTCCCCTTTTTCTTTCCCAAACCATATAGTAAGCTCGGGGCAGTCATTTCCCAAAGATGGTCTGATACACCTGGAGGACGACCTGAAAAGAGGACGAGAGATCAGAAAGATGCGGAGATAAAGATGAAACACATGAAAAAGTAAAGAATGGGCAAAAAAAATAATGTAACTTACATAGCTCTCAAAGGGGGCCGACCCTCAGACCAGCTTCTTTGAGGAACCTGGGGGTCATCAGATCTTCAAATTTGGCGATTTCACCCCCTTTCCCTCGTTCCCTCAGATACTCTACTATGTCTTTCTCATCCAGAATAAGTCCGGGTTCAGACCTGGCCTTCATTGAGGGATTTGGCCATCTCCTGGGAATCCTCGGACTATCGTCCAAATGTTGAGACTCGGTGGAAAATTCCCACTCTCCAGAAATGAAGAAAAATCTCTTCTTCTAATCGTGGTTGGAGGTTTGTGCCACATGGAGAAGTTTTTTATCAGACCTCCTCGCCCCCAGGTGATAGTACCCAGGCTGTTTAGACGAGGAGGTGATATTGTGACATGCCAAAAATACGTCGGCCGAGGGCTCATCAGTGAAAGTATTCTTCTATAGGGAGATGTAACTGAGGATCATCCTCCAGGAGTTGGGAGGAAGCTGTGAGGGGGCAACACCGAGGGATGATAAGATATCTACGATGGAAGGATGTAGAGGGAGTCTGACACCGACCTTAAACATTTGTTTGTATACCGCAATCTCTCCCTCTTCGCCCTCAAAGACCCTTTCAGTCTCAGAGGGAACCCTCATGGATATATTGGAAGGGACACCATATGCTTGCCTCCACAGAAGGAGGTCACGATCCCTGACTGAGGAAATATAGGACGAGGCATGAGATGTGTCAATTAGGTCAACATATGATTCCTCATCATCCTCAATACCCTCTCCCTCGGCCTCATCACCTGTCAGAGGCCCCTGAGGAAAAGCCATTTGGAAGGCATGTGGGGATAGGGTTGTCATAGGGATAGCCTCAGAAGCGACCATAACCTCGGCTTGTCAACCCTGGCTTAGATCAGGTGCCTCTTTTCTCCTAGAAGGACTAGAGAGAGTTGGCGATGACGCTCTCTCATCCATCTCTCCTGAATAACTCTCGGTTGGATGATAGGATGACCCAGAAGACTCAGATGGCTCAGATGGCTTTATAGTGGAGAAAGGGATGGGGAAAATGGGTCATACCCGGTTAGGATCGACCCCTCGTCTTCTCTCCTCCTCTTTCTCTACCCATCTGATCTCAGCAAATAACTTCTCTCTCAGGGAAGGGAATTGCTCAGCTAAGTTGTAAAGCCTCCTAAGCATTAAGGGGGAGACCCTACACTTGGAAGAATTTGGGTAACCTAACTACAAACAAGTTAGCAGTTGACCAACATGGACTTTTGGATTGAAACAAAAGAAATTGAAGGTTTTTGGTCAAGAACAATCAAGAAAGGGAAGAACTCAACTCGCCGGAAAAAGTACCAGAAAACACAAGGAAGGCCCAGAAATTCTACAAGGGGTGTCAGGCCCAATGCATAAAATGAAATTAAAGATTGAAGAGGAAATTTATGGCAGAGAAGAGTACCTAAAGACGAAAGCGAAAGGCTGAATGGATCGCGGTATAGAAGTTGCAGAAATGGCTGGCTGGAGACTAGAGAGAGAGAGTTCAGGCGCGAAGATGATAAAGAAGAAAGAGAAACTTCAAAAAATTATTTAAATACCTTTCTAATAAGTGGGCCCACTTACAAATGCAGAGCATAGCCCACGAGGAGGACATCATTAGGGCACAAAGTCCCAAACAGTGTGCAGCCGCCATGCTTTGGAAATAGAAACAATAATGAGTATCTGCCAAAGTGTCACAACAGCTTGACATGTGTCACTCATTAAACATACCATACACTTATCTCAGAGGCAACATTATCCCTCAACTATATCAACAAGATCTATGGCTGAGGGCTGGGGGTGATTGATATGACCATGTATACCCTCGGCCAGGCCGAGGGTGTCTTCAACCATAATGACCCTCCAAGTGGCCGACCTCTCATCAGACCTAGACAACCCTCCAAGGGGCCTACCCTCCATCAGGTCCAAACGACCCTCCAAGGGGCTGACCCTCCATCAGGCCCAGACGACCCTCCAGGGGCCGCCCCTCATCAGGTCCAGATGACCCTCCGAGGGGACAACCCTCCATCAGGTCTAGACGACCCTCCAAGGGCCCACGCCTCCATAGGCCCAGATGACCCTCCAGGGGGCGACCCCTCCACCGTCCCAGACGACCCTCTGAGGGTACAATAGTACGAGGCCTAAATTGGGCCAGACTCGCTGCCAGAGGGACCTTTTCCCTCGGCCTCACATCATAGGCCAAGGGTGACATCATCATAGCGCGTGGTTGGGGAGGAACAGTGAGCGTGAGGCTCACATGGCACGTGGAAGACCGTTATAATAATATCACCCCCTCATGTGAGGGAGTATTAAGTCATCATTATTCACAAGTGGCATCTACAGGTGTTAATAGGAGATTGGCTAGATCATCATTCATATGCACCATGCATACTTGGGGGGTACACTACACCCCCCAAGACCTATATATAGTTGTCACCTACAACCCTACAGGGGGATTAATCGATAATTATAACCCTGGAAAAAACTCTACTTCTACACACTGTAGAGAGAGAGATGGAGATTATGTGAATTGTATCCAAGGCCATTAGTGCCCATACTTAGTGGATCACACACTCATAGTGGATGTAGGCCAAATTAGTTGAACCACTATACAGCATTGTCTTATTCCTCTTATACTCACATCCTTCTACATACTTACACACCTATAAATCTATGGATGCCATGGTTATTATTGTTTGAGCTCATCATTACTTATCTGGTGGTGCTTGATTTCAGCATCATCAGAAGATATCCAATGTTCATCCTTGAGTGTTTCTTTATGATTCATGGGCTCGACTTTGGACGTGTAGCAAAAATGGCTGACAACGTTCTCTAGCTGAGCACGAGTCTTGACTCTTAGAGTGGGATCACCAACAATGGCAGAATGGTCATGACTCTTACGAACCAAAGCGGGTGTGTCCCCTAACACAGGAGTAGGGTCCATAGAGTGTGGGTGAGGGACAAGTAGATCACTGTTAGAAGATTCCTCAATCTCACACTGAAGGTTAGGGTCAATAACCGTCGGAGGTTCATCATCTTGCATGCTGACGTTTATTGGTGCAGCAGTAGTACCTCGTGTCCGCCTCAAACTATATCAAAACTCCTTCAGGTGGCTTTTTCTTTTGAAATATGTACAAAATAACGCAGTCTTAGGCAGACCTTGGTTTGCTTTTCTTGGTCGAACTCTCCTTTGTAGATTTTGGCGATGACCAAAAGGAGTAGTAGTGAACTCAGCGATTGGTCACGGTGAAATTTGGGACATGGAGGCACCATCATAACCAATTACCTACCGATCACCAAAATCTAAAGCGGGGCCGAGGAGCATATTTCCCATCTTCCCAGATACGTCCTCGATTTGTACCTTGACTTCACGTGCTTTCTCAAGGTCATGAGTCAGCTGGGCAACAAGGGCTTCTAGATTCTTTCGAGTCTCCACGAAGGAATGGATCTCGCTTGTAAGACTAGCCACTTGTTTAGTCAAGTCCCCTCTTTCTTTCTCAAAACTACTCTCTCTCTCTCTAAACAAACTTTCTTTCTTAACACACGAAGATTCTCTCTCTCTCAGGGCGGTGTAGGTGGAAGCCTCTCTCTCTCGCGCGCTTTTCTTAAATCTTCCTATAAGCCGGTGATCTTAAGAACTAACGCTTTGTTACGTTTTTTTATTTTAAATGACTCAGAATATAACTCAGCGTAGGCGCGTTGAATATCACTCTCTCTCACTTGAGTCATCCTCCCCCTCACTCACATCGATCTCACTATCGAGGTGTCCCTGTGATGCAGCATCCTCATCGTCGTGAGAAGTACTCAACGTGCTCACATGACTAGCCATGTATGCGGTGAAGTTACACTCATGTGGTGACTCATCTCCTGATTCCACCAACTTGACCTCACTGTTGTCGTTGAGGGTAGCATTAAGGACCATTTTCCATTTCTCTCTGTTCACACGTGTGGCACACTCAAAGGATCTATGACCCCTACCTTCGCACTCAAAGCATCTCTCACTTTCTTTTTGAGGAGGATCTTTAAAATATTTTTCATTTTTCTTTTCAAACTTATTTTTCTCAAATTTCTTTTTATCTTTAAAATTGCCCTTTTTCTTAAATTTGAGAATCCTCTTGATTTTTTTTGCAAAAAAATCCAAATCATCTAAGTCAAAATCACAATCAGAATCTGGCGTGTCAGTCTTTCTCTTTCTAGATGACTCTACCCTCTTTCTAGCCGAACCCTCACTCTTTTTCTCTTTAGCATTAAGTGCAATTCCCTTATCTTTAGACCTAGCAATTTTAGGGAACATATCAATTTCATATGTTTGCAAATCTCCTACAAGTTCTTCCAATTTTAGCGTATTTAAATTACCCATAGAATTTAGCACAGTGACTTTAGGGATAAAACGCTTAGGTAGAGAATGGATAATCTTTTTAACAACTCTTGCATTAGGAATATGTTCACCAAGATTAAAGCTAGTATTAACAATGTCAGAAAGCGTAGCATAAAAATCATCAAAACATTCAGTCTCATGTATGGTGATGGTTTCAAATTGAGTTGTCAAATTTTGCAATTTAGACTCTTTCACAGCATTAGTTCCTTTATGGGTGAGTTATAAATCATCCCATGCCTATGTTGACGTGGTGCACGTCATTATGCGTTTGAACTCATCAGGTGTGACAGACCTAAAAATAACACTTAGACCCTTAGAATTGAATGACGACCATTTAAATTCTTCTTCAGTCCAAAAAGTGAGAGGTTTTAAATTGATCACATTATCAACAGTGATGGAGGGAGGTGTCCACCCTCTTTCAACCAAAATCAAGACACGTTCATCAACGACTTTTAATGCCGATCTCATGCGGTCTTTCCAATATGCATAGTTTGTCCCATCAAAAACTGGCATTTTTTTATATAACTTCTCCATAATGCACACACTCATTTTCAAAAATCAATTTTTCAGAAAATTGATACCCTAGAAAAAGTTTGCAGAAAATTACATGGTAAAATTGTGTAACTGGCTCTGATACCAATTTGAGAGGAGTTGTGTGTGCGTTCAAAATAGGAAACTATATAATTAAACACAGTTTAACCTAATTAAAACCTAAACATTCATTTAGGTGTGATTGAATACGATGTAAGGTATGCAAGAACATTCAAACACACACAAATGAGGAAAAATCCCCCAAAAGGGAAAAACCATTTGTTTCACTATAAGTTTGTAAAGTACAATTTACACGGATTACAATGAAATACAAGGGTGACACAAGATTACCCTACGGTGTCGAATCTGTAGTCGACAGTTGGAAGTTTCCCTTTCTAGGAGGGCATCAATGAAGAAGAAAGTCGGTCTTCTCCATAAGGGTATGAACAACAAAAGAGTTTGTGCTCTAGGGTTTTCGAACGATTCACAAATGATTTGAAAATTTATGTGAATCAAAACATGAAGACTTTGAGTTTATGAACTCTGAAAATCGTGTAAATAAGTCTTATCAAACCACTTCCCGTAGTTGGTTTATAAAGGAATAGCTTGGCCTAAAAAATCTCTACACGATCTGGCCGAGTATATCCCAGGTTGACTAGTCTGCCTCTAATGCAGACCGGTCTGGGGGGCGAACCGGTTAGTTTTCTCAAGGCCCTTATTCGGTTCGCTACAAGTCCAGGGTCTACTGGATCTTCAGCAAGAGGATCGGTCAGGTAAAGGGGCGGACCGGTCCTGGGTCAGATCGGTTCTTTTATTCTGGGCGGATCGGTCCGGCTGTGCAGAATTTTAATTCCTCGTCTTCTTTGATATTCAGATTCGTTAATGACAATATGAATCTTGAATTTCTTCAACGGTGTAACGGCTTATGACATGCAAATTGATAATGGACAAAAATGTCCTTACAGAGAATAATGATAAAGGTTTTTTTGGGTGACAGGTTGGTGATGAGGAGAAAGAAGATGTAAACCATTATTTATTTCAAGGCTGAATGGTAGCATATAATGTCACGATTGGTAAATATAAATAGGTAGTGAAGTCTGATTCCACTAAGATTTAGCATGTGCTTGGGACATTCCAACGAGAAACTCATGATTTGTTATATGAAAGAGAGGTCTTCAAAAGAGTAAAAATAGTTTAAAGTTGATCTTTTGTAAGGATTATGCTCTTGGAAAGGAAACGAAGATTAAGTTTGGTGTGATATGTCCTTAAATGACATGAAAACTCAATTACATCAACAAGTATACTTGGGGGTCCCTGAAAAATACCATTATTGGGAGGTTGTCATTCTTTTCATTGATGATTTTTTTAGGGGTGTTAGGGCTATACCATAAAACATAAATACGAAGTACATGAGGGTGTTTATGACAGGAAACCCAATAATATGGTGGATAATCAATCTGGCGGGAATGGTAACGATGGACAGTATTGGTATTATCCTTTAAAAGGAATATTTTATAAATAAGGGTATTGTTATAGCTTCACAGTTTACAAAATAACATAAACAAAAGATTATGATATAGGATAATCATAGCCTTACATGAAAAATGAGAGTTATATTTTGTTTTATATATAGGTTGAACAAATAGATTTTGGGTAAAGGATTGAAACAATGATTGTTTCATTATCAACTATTTTTCATATATTGCAATTGACTATAATAGTTTTATAGAGGCTTGGTTGGGTTCTCATCCCATTTATGGAACTATGCATTTAGTTGGGGTATCCCACTTACTTTTATGTCAGTGAGGGTTAAACTTATTTGAATGCTCAAAAAACATTATCATGGGTTTCAATAATGGGGTAAAGGGGACAAGTTATTTTTCCTAGAAGATAAGAAAATGGTGGTGAGTATGTTGGTGACTTTGATGAGGTATATTGTCAAAGAGAGGAATATACTTCTCATAAGAGAAATGAAAGTAAAAATATATTTGGAGGTGACTACTCTTATTGATTCTTGACATTAATAAGTGGAGATTTCATATATGTGACCTAATAAATAATTGAAACATAAAAAATATTTGGTTCCTGAAGGAGAATTAATGGTTCGGAAACCTACAATGAGATATTCCTTTAATGAATACAATTGGAATATGAATTAGTTGACTATGATGATGAGTTATGTAATTACCATAAGGTGATGAGTTATACTCATTATACCGAATGGAAGGTGGACCTAGGTGGTAAAATTGATTCTCTATAAAACTTGTGAAATTCCACAAGGAAAGAAGTCTATCAAATTGAACTACATTAATGATAGGAAAGATAGTGATCCATATTTTTTATGTTCTTTATAAAGCAAGGTTATGTCTATGTCAGTTTCGATTGAATTTATAATAGGAAAGATAGTGATCCATTTTTTTATGTTCTTTATTAAACATGGTTAGGTACACGGGGTTACCCTAAGGTAAGGGTATACATTACATTTAGTGTTTATCTCTAATGGAGAAAGAAAATTATACTCATTTTATTATATAATTGTGTATATGGACCCATAGTTATAAAAACTCGACCTCAAAATGACGTTCTTTCATAAGAGTACAAAGTAGGATATTTATATATCTTAACTAAAGGTTTTCAAAGTTTTCTGTGTGGAAGATTATATTTCAAAATGATGAAATTACTTATATGGGTTTAAGAAAGCACCTGAATAGTGGTACAAGACATTTAACATGTTTATGGGAGATACGAAATTCACATAGAGTGAGTCTGATTCTTTGTAACACCCCGTATTTTTATTAATTTAATTTAATTAATTATTTGGAATACTCGAGAAAAATAAAATTTTGGATTTAATAATTTTTATTAGTAAAATATTTTCTTTTTAATATTAGAAGAATAAAACTTCAAGAGGAATTGAATTCGGAATTAAAATGGAGTTTTCATAAGGTTTTTATTATTTTTGCCTTATATGCATTTTTGTTGGGGAACTGTCGCAAAACCTGCAGGGTCGATCGATCGACCCTGGGAGTCAATCGATCGACTCTGTGAGTCAATCGATCGACTATGCCCAGATTTTGAGTCGGTGAGTTATTTTGTAGAGTTGGAATTAGATTAGGATTCCTATTTAGTATATAAGACTAATAATCCGTAGGGGGGCTTCTCATAATCACTTTTTTACATGTTTTTCTCCAGAGAACACTTCTTAATATTTTTCCTCTGGACTATAATCATCAACCTCCAACTTAATCAAGTTTTTGTCAATAAACTTTTTTTTGCCAATTTTTCAAGAGGAATCCTGATTTCTAATCAGACTTTCAAATCGATTTTCACTCAGGCATGAATACTCTATTCCTATCCTTTGGTATTATGCATTTTGAGTATTACCCAAACCTTTAACCATTTTTTTTAAAAGAAAGTAGTGAATTAATTAGGAAAAGTGAACACTAATTATTTGGTTGTTTTTATTAAATCTTTTAATATGAATAATACTCATAGCCCTTGGGTACATAGGATTGATGAGTGGATTTTGGGTTTTATTTGGTGAAGGTTGAATGTAGAAAAACCTTGGTTTTGAATTAAATTAACTTGGGCATGTATAACTCATGTAAATTGTGTAAAGGTAATGAGATTGGAAACATGATATATAAATGATGAAATCCATGTGTATTTAATTTAAAAATAATAATATGGGATAAATTGTGTCATTGTGATGACGTGATAATTAAATTTGAACTAGCATGTGTAGATTTATATGTTGACTACTTATGCATGTTTGGATGACTTGTTGGTATTATTATAATGCCTTTCTAATGACGGGTTGTTGTGTGTTTATACTTTCCCTATGTTTTAGGACGCATTCTAGGTATGGGACAAGTGGGTAAGCCTTTGAACGATTTACGCCTTCTAGGTATGGTACTAGTTCGGGTAGATTATTGTGATTTTATTATGTCCGGGGTGGCCTAATTTTTATATTTTATCATCGTCACGCTATCGTAGGCATGAGACTAGGACGAGTAAATGTGGAAATTCATCTTATATGTAGGATAGGACGTATATGTACTTTGGGAACCCTTAGGTATAGGACTAAGGGATATTTTGAGGATCTCACATCGATTAAAATGGTGGGGTATGTTGTCAATTATGTAATTGAGAAATTGAGAATTTAATACCTAAGATAATAAAAAGAAAGTTATTAAAATATATTGGTGACATAATCAGTGAGGGCTGACAGTTTAAACGGGCCAGCTATCGTTTTTTATCGTGTCGTGTGTGGAACCTTTTCATGTAGCAGGGATCGACAGTTTAAATTGACCATCTGGCATTTTGGCGAGGGAATGTGTATTTTGGTGGAGAAATCACCCGAGGCGGGAAGACCGCTATTCTTAAGTGAAATAAATTTAGAAAATGATAATTTGGGTTGATTTAATTAAATTAATATTTTAGGGCGGTGGGTTAATTAAATTGATATTGGTGTGTCTTTATCAGAATGTTTCAGTGTTGTTAGTAATTTATCTTGCCCGTGTTTAATTATACTCGTATTAATTACAATACTCTATTGTGATATTTATTGCGTATAATTCTAATGTCTGGATTTACGGACCCTATTTGAGGGGATTAGTGTGTATTCATGCTCAGGGATCTGACCTTGTTCGTTAACTAACTTTTTCAGGTATTAGTGCTAGAGTAGATGCATAGGATTTATTGCATATCATTTGGAGGTGCAACTAGAGTTTATTCTTTTTATCGCTTTTATTAGTTAGACTTTCTTTTTAGTCGTATTTAATTATGAGACCTCATTTGGGTTTTATTTCGTCCATTGGGTTCCAAAGTTGTTAGAGCATTTCGGTTGGATTATTCACAGTTGATTATTACTCAGTTTTCATTAAATCATTTTGGAGATTGGATTTATTCAAATTTTTAGCATGTGATGGATCTTTTATCATTCAGTCATTATTATTAATTGGGATTGATTCAATTATTTATCTTATGGATTGATTTATTTACGTCTCATATCTATCTCAGACTAAGAATGGTTCGCGCCCGACATAGTTTTGGTGGAGGCCGATGCCAGAATTACATGGGCTGTGACATTCTTGTGCTTATGTAAATCAACTCAATGATGGTACTTCATTTACATACAATTTTACATTGATGACATTCTCATATATAATTCATAGATAAAGGATATTGATATGATGAATTATGAATTGATCCAAGAGTTTAACTTGAAACATTGGTTAGAACAATGAAGATTCTTGATGCAGATTTTAGTAAAGAGAGGAAGAATGGAAATTTGTGCCTTGCATAATGGGAGTGCATATATAATGTTGAGTTATGGTTCTTCCAGGAGGACACAATGAACTTGAATACCCCCATGGATGTAAACTTTATACTTCTAGCTACAAAGGCTTCAACCATAGAGTATGAGGTGGAGAATATGGCTATGGTTTTCAATGTTAGTGTAACGGGTAACCTATTGTATGAAATGGTTTGTACTCAAACGATATTGATCTTTTTAGGCTCATTGTGAGGAGATGTATGGAAACTCCTTGAAAAGAGCATTGGAATGTGGTAAATGGATTTTTTATTATCTATAGGGAAATTAATGAGTGAGGATTTTCTATAAAAGATTCAGTAATTGCATATATGTGGGTATGTTGACGTAATACCCCGATAATTTAAATAATAAAATTAAATTGGAATTTTTTTAATAATTATTATATTATATATTATAATAAATAAAATTCGATTATTTTTGTTGCTACATTTGAGTTGGTTGTTTTATAAAGCAAAGTGGAATTTTTTTTTATGTTATAATTAGGGTAATTTCAAAATTGATTAAAATAGATATATTTTTATAAAAACTAATGAAATATTATTGTTTAAAAAAGGAAATTGAGATACCCACTATTAATATAATATGTGGGAATGAGTTGGTGTCCTAAATTATAAGAGTATATTAGTGTATTAACCCCTATTTTTCATGCCCAACTCATCAGATCGGACACAAAACAAAACGATAACTCTACTTCTAGGACAAAAGTTCATACATTGCCTCACCTTTATCCATATACGAGTTAAGATTAGAAATCACCCTTGCTCGAACCTAAGATAAACAAAATTACAATCTCTCATGGTAATTGACAACATGTAGACACATCATCCAAATCATCTTATTTTGCTAAAACACAACAATCCATTGCCACGTCTCTTAGGTGGACAAAACCCCTCAAAGGCTTTCTACTAGACTCAATTGACACTATAATCCATACCATCCATGGTTAACCCAAATCTATAATAGCCTCCTCAAAACTCAAATTCCTAAATGTCTCACAGAATGAACTAAATGTGAAATACATTCACTAGTTCCACCTACAAAAGTCTCTAATTTTAGTTATCACCTTAAATACAATAACTTTCCAAAAATATCCTCATAGTGTTGGTGAACATTTTGTCCAACCACTTGTTATATCCTTGACCACTAACTCACAATGGTCTTCATCCCCATGTTTTCTATACTCGACTATTTCTTAAGTCTACCCATTTCCCTATCTAGAATGAACGATATCCACGCACACATTGTCGTGACACCTGAGTATAAAACCCTATGGTAGGCTCCAAACATATCAATGAACGCTCAGTGGAAAGTGAAAGATACTCAACACATATCCTCAGGACAGCAAAATAAGGATGCTCTGATACCAACTATAACAACCCTATTTTTCATGCAAAGTTGATAAGGCCGGACACAAAATACTGGGAGCGTTAAAATAATATATATCATGCTCACCATCAATGTAAACATAAAAATGATAATAAATAAAAATCATCCCCAATAAATACTCAATTAAGGATGACAATGAAACCAACCGAACTGAGATAAACTGAAACTCCAGTATATAAAAATTTCTTTTATAAAAATGTCTGAACTAAAAGAAACAATCACAATAGTAGCCACATCTCAACCAAACTCCTAAATAGAAATGATAATTGAATTAAAAAATACTGATGCTCTTAGGATGATGACTTAATATTCCATGCGACAAGTCTAACTGCTCAGTCTTGTTGAAATTGTATAATAATAATAATAATAATAATAATAATAATAATAATAATAATAATAATAATAATAATAATAATAATGATGATGATGATGATAATAATACCTGGGGGTAATTTTTTTTATGGATTTGGATCAGAGCCCAAAAGTTGCAAGAAATATCTCCAATAAAATCAATGTAAATTGTGCAACTAATTTATAATAAACATGCAACCCAACGACGCTAAGTATTACGAGCATGTCCCAACTCATGGAATAAAGTATACTAACAGTTTATATCTATAAAGAAATATGTAATTAATTTATATTCAAATACAATAGGGATGTAACTAACTGCACATGCACATAATAGAACCTAATCTCCAAATTTTACTCAATAAGATATTCACAGTCTCATAACGTGACATTTCATTATTTTATCTTCTTTTAATTAAACTTGTTCATCACTGAACTATTACGTAAGAGCACAATACAATTCCATATTATCCCCACTCATGTCACCCAAATGATAAGATATTCAAAACCTCATAACACAACACAGTAACGTGACATATGGATTTAACTCAAAAGTGTCCAGTAGCGGCCAACTTTATATATTATATATAAGCATCATAAAATTAAACTAACGAATGTGTAAGTAATTAACAAGTGAAATAAGAATGTAATTAATTACTCATGTGAAATAAAAATGTAACTAATTACTTATGTGGGAATGCATCCCACATACTAACCCTTGCAATGTGACCAACAACTAAAATACCTTTAGTTCAAACTTTACAAAATAGTAAAAAGGTTTAACTAGATTCAAATAATAATTTATACAGTCATAATTTTTACTACATACAAAGGCATCAACCTTCGGGTGCACGCTCGTGCCTCTATTGGTAAGTTTGTAGGAGTCCCTCGCCTAACTAACATACGCTATATTAATAAATGAAAATTAGAATGGGGCATCACTACACAGCTTAACAACCGGGTAGCTCCATACTAAAACCCATTGAAGGACATAGTCGTCAACCTCTCTCATTACGAAGTTTAGACCAACTGAACCCAAGATATAAAACATAAGACCTCCCGATTTCCTATGCAATTAGTTAGGGTTATGATATACGATCACTAATTCCAATATAAGACCTACCGATTTCATGCATTATTAGTCAGGGTTACGGTACCCGATAACTATTTCCAACATAAACCTCATCGATAGATTCATCACAAGTACGGTATGTTCACATAAAAATTCAATACACATTAACAAAATTATCCAATTTACTTATACTACCATAGAATATTGTTCCCTCATGCGTCTACCCAATTTAACCGATTCCCAAAAATGGATGTTAATAAATAGTACTGAGTTTAACATACTTAAATATTCCCAATGTTAACAAAGTATAATCTCTGAATATAATAAGTTAAATAACCCTAGACAAAATCCCAAACCAAAAGTCACTATCCCAAAATTTTATCATTTATGTCCTAAATTAAAAAATTTACCCTGACCCAAATACAATGAATAAAGGATTCATATCTGACATAAATATAGATTATGAATATATTGTATAACCCAACTTGAATTGTCTCAATCATCTTTATGTGAATCTAGTTTTATATGAAATTTGAATCACCTACAAATCATTTATAGTCTAGGAGATATTTAAGTTTTACTAAGAGGTGTAAAATTTGTCCAGAAAACAACCTCAGATTTTGTGTCAAAATTGTAAAAAAATATGTACTAATTTAAAACTAATTAGGTGTTCTACCATATATGGTTGGAAATGTATGTGAATATAGTTTCATATATACATAGAATAACCTAAAAATGATTTATAGTCTAGGAGATATTCAAGTTTGACAAATAGGTGTACAATATGTCCAGAAATCAACCTCATATTTTGGGTCAAGTTTGTAGACTAATCTGTACAAATTGGAAACTAATTAGGTGTTATACAATACATAGTTGGAAACATATGTGAAAGTAGTTTCATATAAACTTAAAATCACCTGAAACACATTTATATTGTAAAATATATTCATTTTTAGTATCATATGTATAATTTGTCAATTCTAACGAATTTTACACAAAGTTCATCTTCTCTAAGTGCCAAAAACGACCATTAATAACCCAACACCAACTTTTAATGTTTATAAACAACCCAAATCTCATCTTCCTCCAAGTCTAATATGTATAACAACAATACTAACCTAAATCAACCAACTCTATGTGACTCAAACCACAACTAGGAATCAATTTCATTTGTTTTCAAATGTACATGTCTTTAATGTAGAGTTAATTAATTTCGAATTTACCCATTTCATCACATGGTTTCACCTTCATAAATTCATCCAATAATCATCTTCCAAAACTCATATTATAATATGAGAAACATGAATTATAAAAAAATTACAGATTTAAATATAGGGTTGTAAGAGATTTCTTGCCTTGATTGAAGAACACTCGATTCTTTGTGTGCTTTGATGTCTTGTACCTCTACCAACCTCTCTTATTTCACTTTTATCTTCACCCTTCTTATATTTTCTATTTTTGGGTAAATAGGGTTTCTTCGAAAGGTAAGAGACATTATATAGTTTGACAAATTTCTTATCATTACACTTTACTCCCGCGTGAATTTATTATTGCTATTTTCACCCTCTAAATAAGTGCAAAATACTACTATGAATAGCCTAAAACTTAGCCTGAGGAAATACCTATCCACCGAACCCATCTTAAGAAGGAAAAAAACACACATATTTGGGTCTTCATATCACTCTATAGCTTTGTCAAAAATGGTATTATCTTACACATACGGTAACACCTTACAATGTAATAAAAATGCACTATTATTTTTACGCGCAACACATAGTCCAAAAATCATTTAATAAATATCACTAATTACTCATTCATAACACACGACATAAAAATCACGTCACATGTATATTCAATTACCTTATAAATTATGCATTTTTATATTACTAAATCACACAAGTAGCAATTAAATCCATTCATTGATTTATTTCTCCTTAAATAATTAATAAATAAAGTCCACAAAAAGACCAGATATTACAATGATGATAAAGGATAAAATGTGAAAAAAATTACCCGGTATGATTTTATGATGGGTATATCTTGATATAGTGTGATATCCTTTAAATGTGAAAATAAATAATAAAACTAGGAGGTGGCTCAGTGGAAATAAGTTAACATGTATTGAGTAAGATATGTAGTGTTTGGATGGAGTTAGGGTTAGACCTCTTAGGACATAAAAGATTGATCTAGATAGTATTTATTCCTTTAGGAATGGTCAATAAGATGGGGGAAGTGTTGATAGTAATCAATTAGTCGTTAAGAAACCATTGTCTCTCAATTACAAACTCATCTAGATAGCACATTATTAGTTAGCTCCTTGTTCGGATTTCATTTATGAAATGTCCCACCAATAGAATCTACTGATAGTTGGGAGTTAGGGGATAACATGATGTTGTGACATTGTGATGTTTACAACTAATATCTTAATAATATATGATCGAGATTAATGTCTAGGGAGACATAGAGGTCCGTTGGAAGATTAAATACGTTATACTTCAAATTTCAAGTTAAAAATATAATTCATCTAAGGCGAGTGTTACTTAATTATCATTGACAATATTTTGTATCGTGGTGGTAGAGATATTATTTAATTCGTTGTATTTACCTTCTGGTAATGAAAATTATGAAATATTATTATGAGGTAATGTTATGTTTTAGTGAGTCATGTTTAGATTTCTTAAAAATCTCATGATCTTCTATTATTCTCTACGCTTATCGGTTTTGGGTTAAACATAATATTTCTCGTGGGGATTAACACTCTTTCGTTTAATAATATTTCCAGGTTCTATCGGAGAGGGGAGTTGTAACATATAGGACTTACCCTATTCAATAGTATAAAGCAAGTATTTTAGTTGTATCTCATTAATGCCTTTGTATTTTTGTTAGATAACATTGTTTTACTCAAAGGTTTGTAAGGATATTGGAGTTGTATTATCTAATGATATTCATGTTTGTAACTATTTTCATAATCCTTATATATGGAATTTATAGGGAGTCTCAGTTAGAATCAGGGCATGATTTAGATCCCCACGACTCCATTTCGTTTAGCTCTACATTTATTTGATACGCTTAGAGATTGTCATTGGATTTTTTTCTCTTTTATAACGATGCCCCTTGTAAAAGTTAATGATGGGAATAAGTGAACTTAAGTAAAATGTACTGTGACACCTCGCTTATTCTAATCCTTGGTGATCAGTCCACTATTAAAATACAGTCTGGTGAATAACTGAATAAAAGAAATAGCCCGAAGGCAATACTCCCAATAGAACTGCTAAGGGACCTTCAATCAAGAATGAAAGATCTGAGGCTTCTAAATAAAATCTCCTACAAGACTCCACACTATTACATCGATGCATCTCTGGATAAGATGTTTAAGCTAGGCTTCCTTTTGGCTAGACACCTAAAAAGTTTTGAAATTATTTTTGACATGGATGAGAGCCCAAGTAAAACATTTTGAAAATATTTATCAAGTATTTAAATCAGTTATTTACTACAGATATAATATCCACGTACACTCAATTAGTGTGAACGCCTAACATATTCTATCTACCAAATATTCCCTTCCCAACTAGATAAGGTATTTGACTACTCTTGATAAGTCTAGTTCTCTAGTATATCCCCATTCAAAATGTTTCCACGGTCTCAATAATAAAATATTTATTCTATTTTACTATTGAGATAATTATTTAAGTTTCACAACTTAAAGTATTTTAGATATACATCATCTATCAAGTCTACTGTCTCACATAAGTAGATATATCATATTGGTATATAGTCATCACACATATAATATATACACAACTATATCATCCCCAAAATGGCCCCTCGTCATGCTAGCATACTCTGCTATCAAGTCCATGTGCCTCTCGTACTCAATCAACGACTATTGGTTGGATATGTCTCCTCGAACCCAAAATAAGTCAACATAACAATAGAGGCGAATATGGTTATAAGCCTATGTGATACGCAGATACCTAACGTACCCAAACTACACGTCGTTCCCACTATTATACGTCACATAGTGAGCTTCCCTAAGTTCAATGCTCAGGGGCAAAAATCCAGATTCTTAGTGGAATTGGCAAGGTGGGATTTCCCTCTGTGCAAGTAGTGTAGGTATGTTCACACACATAATTGAATCATATTTATAGGTATTCGCACAACTTATATACATATATTATTCAATAGTTATTCATGTAACCCAATTATATCCACTCTTATGTAGTACATGCCACTCATATGTTCAACGTACCATTAATTTCAATTACTAACTCAATTATTATAACTTTGAGTATCACTCACTACTATAAGGATTCGATTATCCCTTATGTAATATGTAGTTATTCCTATCATGTACTACTGGTTGTAAACATAAGCTCACTCCTCACTCCGTGACCCATCTCGAATCTTATTAATTGTCAATTTCAATAATTTCTAAATTATCCAGATGCTTAACTCGTCTCAGTTTATATAAACTTAATCTCGACTTTAGTCCTACTGTCATTTTTATATTTCCATTTATAGTTTAAAATTATCCCAAAACTTCCCTTAAGAATTATCCATAATTTTTCGTCTTAGAAAGGAATTTTTTTTTTAATTCTGGGCAAAATTGAATCGATTCTCCGAATGGCTGAATCTATTCGCCGTGCCGAATTGATTCGAAATGTATCAGGGGACTTCTTCTCAAGTCTGCTGTTATGATTTTTCTATACTCAAATTCGTCAAACGTTTATACAACAATTCCAAACTTCTATTTAACTTATATAAACATTAAATATACATCTAGGGGTGATTTCTAACTTAAATCGTGTATAAAATCCTTACCATTTCATTCGATATTATATTAAAACTCCATTGATCATAAACCCCACAATTTTATGTTCTTCAAATGAATTCAACAAAGATACAGATTTATCCCATCCTATAAATACCATAAATCTAAATTTCATTTTATCTATATAGCTGGATTCCTTGTACATGCAATCCTATTCCCAATTATAAGTTTTGTTCATCAAATCACAAGAATAATATTAATTTTCCTTAATTCAAAGACCCT
The DNA here is from genome assembly GCA_949130495.1 of Sambucus nigra. Lineage (NCBI taxonomy): Eukaryota > Viridiplantae > Streptophyta > Magnoliopsida > Dipsacales > Adoxaceae > Sambucus > Sambucus nigra. The sequence goes on along the minus strand of OX422214.1, from coordinate 210,087,606 downwards.
ACTCTACATGGGTATTAGATCTCATAAAAGTTTACAAGATGAATACTTGCCTCCTACGAAAGAAGTTTTATTTCATCCTTTTGATGATGCTTCTATTCTAATCCACCCTCCAATTATGGATGTGTTGTAAGAATAAAGATAATTTCTCCAAAAATCCTCTCCTAATCTCCAAGAAATATCTTCCTCTTCCCTGTAATGGCCTCCAAGTGTTTTGTATTTAATTTATCCTAACCTCACACAACTACAAGTTTATATAACCTTTGGAAATTCGTATATCCCTTAACAATAGGCTACTAAGTGACCAAAATGTCATTTCGAGATGTCGGTTTGGTCTAAAACTATCCCGGGACCCAAACTATACACTCGTGTATACTATTTTTGACTATTTCGAGCCTTATGAACTCAACTGTAACCTCAAAATCATCATCCGAGTTACTCATAATAAATTTCCTATCTTGACCTTATTTAGTCCACACACGACGCTTGGTTAAGATAACATACTGTCACGTCACGAAAATGCTTTATAACATCCAATATGTAATTATTATTCACTTAGTAATTTTATTCGATAAAGATTAATAATTTCTCTTAGAGTACTAATTTAATCAACCCATAATATTTAATTTTATTAGATTACGCACAAGTGTAATTTAAATCTAAACCAATTAATAAAATTTTAATTTCTCATAGATACGGTTCGTTACATACTTCCCCCTTACAAGGGAATTTCATCCTCAAAATTTGAACTTACATTCGATAAATAACTCCACATACTGCTCATGCATGCCATCCTCCCTCTCCCATGTCGACTCGTCCACATTGTGGTCCCTTCATTGAACTCTAACCTAGGGTACCATCTTTAATTACAGTTTATGCTCACTACGATCCAGTATCTCCATCTGTCTCTCATTGTATGATATATCAGGAATCATGTCTATATCCTCTAACGGGACATGCCAAAAATATCTCTCACTCCTCCGATATCTCTTTAGCGATGACACATGAAACATGTATTAAATCCGCTGTACATGCTCTGGTAGTCCCAGTCTATAAAATACTGGTTCTAATCTCTCAATAATAAAAAATGGTCCCACATATCTCGATGCCAAATTCCCTCTCTTGTTGAACCTCATAATGCCTCATATGAGACACTTGTACCAACACCTGGTCGCTAACCTCAAGCTTAATGTGCCTCCTATCAGCATCGGCTTAACTCTTCCACCAATATTGAGCTATCCAAATGTGGCCTTGAATCAGATCAATCTTAGAAGTGGTGCCCTCAACTATATCTGGCCCGAATAACTTATTCTCCCCCACCTCTAACCAACAAGAAGGCGAACGAAAAGGCCATTCGTATAAGGCTTCAAATGGTGAATTGGTAGGAGTTATTATACGCAAACTCCACCAATGGAAGGTACTACTCCTAATATCCTCTAAAGTCAAGTATATGCATCCTCATTATATCCTGAAGAATCTAATTAACCCTCTCTGTCTACCCATCTGTCCGTGGGTGATATAAATCACTCAACTGTAAATTCGTACCCATCCCCTCATAAAATCACTACCAATAATGGGACAGAAAGATCGTGTCCCAATCAGAAAAAAGTATTAATCTGAACCCCACGTACTCGTACTATCTCAACTATAAATAACTATGCATATTATTTTGTCCCAAAATCCATACGAACTGGAAGAAAATGAGCCACCTTGATCAACTGATCCACGATCACCCATATGGAGTCATGACCTCTCATTGATAATAGTAACCCAGTAATAAAATCCATGGATATACTTTCCCATTTCCACATGGGAATATCTAATGGCTGTAATATCCATGTCGGTCTCTGATGGTGTGCATTTACTAGATGGCAGGTACCACACTTCTCGACAAACTCCGATATGTCTTGTTTTATCCTGGACCACCAATGATATCTATGTATATCCTGGTACATCTTGCCATAAATCGGGATCCATGAGCCTCTGAAATCACTGCATGCCTTAAATCATCACCTTCTTGGACCACGAGTCTCTCGTTAAAATACAGACCACCCTAGGAAATGATCGAGTACCCCTCTGCCCCATCAGCTAATAATTGACATACACTATCCTAGCAATATTAGTCTTCTATTTTTCCTTTCACCACGCTCATCATAATCTCATGTGTGATAGCTAATATCAATAGACAATACATAGAAATATCATCATCATGTCGAAGCTCCCTCAACTTCTCTTTCCAAAATTCTGCTTGTTCTCCTGCAGGACTTTGTCTTAATGTGTCTGCCACAACATTAGCCTTCCCAGGATGATACTGAATATCAAACTTATAATCTTTCACTAACTCCAACAACTTCCTTTGTCTTTTGTTTAGGTATTTCTGTGTGAACAAATTCTAAAGGGATTTATGTTCCATGAATAAAGCAAACGTCTCTCCAAATAGATAATGCCTCCATATCCTCAAGGAAAATATGACTACGGCTAACTCTAAGTCATGCGTGGGGTAATTCTTCTCATGTGTCTTATGTTTTTGTGATGCACATACTATATCACTTTCCTCCTGATATAGTACACGCCCAACACCTTGAAAGGATGCATCGGTGTAGAAAAAGTACTCCATTCCTCCCTTAGGCAGTGCAAGTACATGTGACGAGGACAATTTGTCCTTTAGCTAATCAAAAGATAGTTGATAATGGTCGTCCAAAATAAATGGTGCCCCTTCCCAATTCAAATTTGTCGATGGACCCACAATATTCAAAAACCCTTAATGAACCTACGATAATATCTTGCCAATCCCAGAAAATTATGAACCTCGATCGGTGTCATGGGTTGGCCCACTCTCTCACCACCGATACCTTACTTGGATCAATAACGATACCCTTCTTAAACATAATATAGCCCAGAAACTGCACCTCTCGAAGCTAGAACCCACATTTACTAAACTTTGCAAGTAATTGATACACTCTAAGTGCCTGTAATACCTTTTGTAAGTGCTCGACATGCTCATCCTAAGAGCGAGAGTAAATAGGAATATTATCAATGAACATGATCACAAGCTGGTTAGGGAACTCTAAAAAACTCAGCTCATTAAATCGATGAACATGGCTAATGCATTGGTGAGTCCAAATGACATCACCCTAAATATATAGGACCCATTTAATGTCAGGAAAGAAGTCTTAGGAACGTCCTTCTCATCGACATGCAACTGATGATCACTGGAACATACATATATTTTGGAGAAGTAAGTTGCTCCCCTCAACAAGTCGAATAAATATTCGATATGAGGTAGTGAATTCTTATTTCGTATCATGACCTTATTCAACTCTCTGTAGTCAATACATAACCAAAGCAACCCATCTTTCTTTTTGACAAACAACATCGGTGCCCCCCACGGTGAAGTACTCTGTCTAATAAAACCCTATTCCAGGAGCTTCTGAATAATCTCCCTTAATTCCCGCATCTTATATGGGGCCATGCAATAAGGATCTCGAGCTATAGGTCTCGTACCCGGTGCAAAGTCAATAACAAAATCAATTTTCCATCTAGGCAATAACCCGAGTATGTCCTGAAATACATCTTCGAATTCCCTAATGACTCGAATCGAGTCTAGCATAACAACCACCACTTATGAGGTATCCTCCTCAATGTAATACATATGTGTACTTAGATTTGCCTCAGGTTGAGGCATATCCACCAAGAACATCTCCTATCCTGGAATAGAGAATATGATAGTCCTCTTAAAATAATCCCCCATCACCCGATATCCACCTAACTAATTCATTCCGAAAATAACGCCATACCCCTCCATATCTAATACAAGAATATTAGCGGCTAGATATAATCTACCCACATCAATATCAACACCCGGATAGATCGAGTGTATAAGTGACCCACTACCCATCAGTGAATCCACACACATAAGGCGACTGCGAGTTGTATCTTATAGGCTGGAAATTGGTGCAAATATAGTCGCTATGAAAGAATGTGACGCCCTAGTATTAACTAAAGTACTACCCACATGTCCATGAATAGGAAACGTACTCGCTACTACTGATGGTGCCTATGGGACCTACTGTATGGTGAAATTATAGATGTTATAGACACACATGTACTGTAACTATCCCTATTATGGTGGTGCGGGTGGGGATAGTTCCACATGTGGCCTATGTGACTGTTGCTCCAGTGGGTCACCCTGCTACTATGGTACTATCCACTGTTGTGGGAAACTATTTTTGTCGCAGGTCCTGATCACCGTGATGGTACTAACTATATTGTTGGACCTACTGACCTCGACCCAACTAACCACGACCCTACTAACCACCTCTATTGTTCCTTTGGCCTTGGCAACCCCATGGAAAATGTTATTGTAGAGGACCCTGCTGACTCTACCTGAAACTACCCTTGAGTTGATAGCCCCCAGTTCTAAACCTCCCTCGAGTCAAGAATCCTACACCTAGTTCCTTCTCGACTGTTGCTATTATGGTGATCCATTAGCACTCTACCTCCCATCTAACCCTGTTGGTTGGGCTCACCTCCTCTCTTGATTCCATTCAGATAGAAGTGATGATCCTGGCAGGGTAATAGTGCAGAATTGATGATATCGGTATAAGTCACCAATCCTGGATTGCCGATCAAATGATACCTGATCCTTAAGGATAAACCATCCATGAACTTCACATTCTTCCTTTATTCATGACTCACCTCGCCTGGTACAAAATTAGCCAAACAAGTGAACTCCTACTCATATTAGGCCATAAAATGCTGACCCTTAGTCAACTTACTGAAGTTCTTCCGCATCTCAGCCTACAAGGCTGGTGGAAAGTATTTACAATCAAACCGCACCCAAAAATCAATAATTGTCATAGTATCCATCTCAGCAGCGGTTGTCACCGACTCCCACCACTATAATGCTGCTCCAACTAACCTGAAAGTGGCTAGCATTTTTTTCTTCACCTCACTACATTAAACTATACAGAAGTGGTGTTGTACCTCTTTTTTTAACTGGCACGCTGCAATCACATGTGAACTCCCTTGAAACTCTGGTGGGTGGCCCTTATAGAAGGCCTCCCTAAACATTTCCCCTTCTAACGGTCCTGGGTGTGCCTGAACAACTGGTTCCACTAGCTGCGATGGCTTTTGTACCTGAGGGAAATGCTGAGCCATGGCAGTCATTACTGCATTAACTTCTTGTGCCTCAATTGCTGCCATCTATGCCACTGCCATTGACCCATGTGGTGGTTTTGGATAGAGTGTCCTTACCGACTGTCTTATCCTTGGTGGTATCTAAAAAAAAAATCAAATTGTATGAGATCACAGTTAATAAAATTATAATGACAGAAAAACAAGTAATCATGAATGCAACAATCATAATAATAGGCTGCTAAGATAAATAATCCTATGCTGAAATCGTAATAAGCTGTAGAGATCTTATGAACACTAGAACTTTATGCTCTAATACCATCTGTGACACCCCACCTATTCTAATCCTAGGTGATCAGTCCATTATTAAATTAAATAAGAATTATTAGTGCTCTTATTATTAACATCACTACTGAAATACTTTTTAATTACTAATCACCTATATTAAATTGTGCTACTATCAAATTTTATCTTTCATCATGAACATATGCGGAATTAAGTGAATAAAACCATTCACACATAAATAAAGTCTGAATCATCACACAATAAATATATAAAATAAAGTAGACCGAATAAACTATCGATGCTCTAAGTACATAATCCAACTGTAATAGGTAAAACTGAAACGAAAAACATCTTGATGCATAACTGAGTTAAAGAAATAGTCTGAAGGGAATATTCCTAACTAAACTGATAAGGAACCTCCTATTTAGAATGAAAGAGTTGAAGCATATAAAGAAATTTCCTACAAGCCTTAACACTGCTACAGCTACTCGTCTGTGGATAGGATGTCTAAACTTGGCGTCCTATGGCTGATGCCTTAACACCGCTTTTATTGTCATGGAATTTGAATGCCTTATTAATTCTATTCCGTTGAATTTAGTTAGCCCTACAGACGAGTAGCACACCGTCCTCTCTCCCAGGGCGGTCAGAGTGTTGCAAAATATGGGCATCTTGGTTAACTACAGTTAAAATAGACCTAGTCGAAGGGACGTGGTAATAGACGTGTGAAGTATATGGATGTGGGACTAGTATAACGAAGTGGAAGTAATAGAGTGGATTAAACGTCACATGAGGGGTGATAATCCATAATTAGGTGTGCAATTAGAATAGCACGCCCTAACTTGATTGGAAGGCTATGGGAAGCCATTCAAAAAAAAAATTGGTATTCCTTGAATAGAGTAGAGTTTAATTGTTATGAAGCACACCCGGAGCAGAGTTGTTATTAGTCAAGTGTGAGAGCGACTTGCGCATATAACGAGTAATGATGTTAGGATGGCATAAGAGATCCAGAAGTGCACTTCGTGGAGAGGAAAGCACTGGTCGAAACTCTCGGAATGCTCCGAGGAAGGAAGGGGAGTATTAAGGGTCACTTAATGCGAGACATTTCAAGGGAAGAATCGATGTTTAGCAAGACGTAGTGAGTAGTCTCTACATGCTCTGCCCATAGGTAAAGTTTGGTTGAAAAAGGAGAATCAACCAAAGAACTTTGTGTTTATCGAAAACTCCTGAAATTTGAAGAGGTCGGTAAAGCCGGTTAAGTTCTTGAATGAGTTGCCATCCTCAAAGCAAGATCAAGGATTTATCCTGAGCTTGTGAAATAAGTCTCCAAGGAGGAAGTGATTGATATTCCTTTGGGCTGGCTTACAATACTAACTAGTATACCTCAGACTTCCTTTGAAAAGAAGGATCGCGCCGGTGAATGGTCCGGCGCAGTATAAATTTCTGGGTCAGGATGAGATTGGTAAATCCCGCCTTTGGTATGGGATTTCAGGAACCAGCATGATAAGATTTCGTTTCAAGTAGGATGTATCACCCTTAGCTATGGAATAAGCGCATGGTGATTAAAGATTAGTGGAGCCAAATGAAGGAGACTTTGAAATCTGGGTACGATAATTTCAAGAATGATCTGTAGGAGCACTCGTACCTGTTTGTCGCGTACGAGGTACTTATTAAGGTTTTGTTATGGAAGAACCTCGACTATTCTCCTTCCGTATGTTTAGAGGAGAATAGATAATCAGAATTTTGGATCGGTCGAGAAAACATCCGATAACTATGGTAGAATTCCACGACTCTTTTAGGCAGTCAAGATTGGTCAATTGTTCGTATGATCTTCTCAAAATGGGAATTTAGTGTGAATAAATCCGAGTAGTCGTCAGATAGTGAGGTGAGACCTCCTAATGATAGTGAGATAATGGAATTTTTAACGGATAGGCGTGACCTATGAGAATACTTTCGGGTGGGATCACAATGTGAAGTATCGCTAATGAAAATGTAAAACAATGTTGCTGTGAGGAAAAGGCTATAGTGATTGAGCGCCGTACTATGTAGTTAGTTTGCGTACTATCGAGAGATATCCAGAGTTATTTTTACCAGGTATGCCTTATTTTCTGAATTTCGGGACGAAATTCCGTTATTAGGGGGGAAGTATGTAATACCCCGTATTTTTATGCTATATTAATTTGGGGATTTATTTAAATTTAATGTGAATGCTTATTTAATAAAAATCCAGAAATTAATTATTTTTTAATTATTAACGTGACAAGAGTTAGTAATTATGGGAAACTTGTTGAATATTCCTAATGAGCATAGTAATATATTATATTGGTTGTATTGAATGTCATAAGTGAAGAAATTGACTATTTCGGAAATTTAAGTCGGGACGTGCCCATGTCACGTCAGGACAAATTTTGTTAAATAAAAAGTGAATATTTTATAAGTTGTTCGTATGGTCGTTTTGAGTGCGCTAACGCGTCCGGAAGGGTCGAGATAGTCAGAAAAGTATACCCGGGGGCTTAGTTTGGGTCTCGGGGCGTTTTTAGGCCTAATTGGTGCCCCGGGAGGGCAATTTAGTCATTTTACAAAATTGGGTAATTAAACCCACGAATTTCAGCCAACCTATATCAGCCATTAGGTCAGACTCTTAGGGTTAGAACATTCACAAATCAAATGACGGCCATTGGAGAAGAGAGGAGAGAGCTCCAAGGAAATCCAAGGCCAAAAGGCCACCGGTTTGCACCACCACCACCGCATAGATCACGAGACGAGGAACGCAGCCATACCAAAATCAGCCGTGAACCTGCAGACCAAAATCCCAGGCAAGTGTTTAAACTTGATATTTTCGTTGATGCAATATTCATGTTAGCTTATGATTGAATTGTGACGAAAACTATGGAAGAAAACACCATTTTTGATAGGAGAACCCATGTAGTATTGATGTTTATGTAAATTCTGGAAACCCTTTCCATGTAGAGGTAATAATCCACAAAATCTGGTGATTATACAAAAGAAATTTTGGAGAAAGATTCATTAGAAATCTGTTTAAGAAAAATTGTAGGGTTCTTGATAATTGGACATGATTTTAGGTTATAAATCCATGTTTAATGATAGTTACACGCATGTTTTACGTTATAAACACCTGGTATATTGTTATAATGATGATAGTAGGATTTTTGGGGCGATTAGAATGGAAGAACATCGTTTTAGATGAAGAAGTTGGATGAAACCCGTCACTGCATTCTGCAGAATTTTTCCCAAACCTGCTTGATCGATCGATCGAGCCTAGAGCTTCGATCGATCGAAGGTTCGATCGATCGAGCCCCAAGCTTCGATCGATCGACCCCTCCTGGCAGACTCTTATTTTCCTTGTTTAATTAGTTAAATTAAGTTTATCGTGAAATAATTCTTGGGCATTCTTAATAAATCGATTTGGGAGACATTGAGGACCAGTAGGGTATATGAATAAATTTTGGAACCTTTAAGATTCATCGAAAATGATATTTTTGGGATATTTACTTTAGGTTGGTAAATTTGTGAATTTAAAGGGGGAGGTGCGTACGAGAGTTACGTTGGAATCTAATAAAGTCACTTACTGAATTTCAGAATTTGGAAGATATAATCCATGAGTGTTAGGTAATAAGTGAGAAAACCCTTCGAGTTAAGGTTAGGAATGAAACCTTATGCGTATTTCTATAAATGTGAAATTAAGGATAAACGGTATATTTACGGGTGATGAGAAGAACCTATATTAATATGATAAAGTGGTATATTTATATGATTGTGTGTACATATATTATATGCATGTGAAAATCATACCCACGCTACTTGCTATCCCTGAGGTTTCCGCGCTGGGACAAGTCTTATCTCGATGTGACCTTTATGGGGGATATTGACTTGTACCCTAGAAGATAGATGTCCTTGGTACAGGCTATCGATGTGATAGTTCAGACGGTCCTAAGAGACGCCGGTATGTGCCACACTCTTATAGACTTGGAATCTATACTTTGCCTCAATATTGTTTGTGTATTTATGTTAATACAATTCGTGAGTGATTCCGAATGTATTCCCCTTAATATGAGTGATATGGGGCTTTGGATAGTGGAAGTATGCACGCACCATAGTTTTATTTGGGGTGCTGTTATATATATATATATATATATATATATATATATATATATATATATATATATATATATATATATATACGAGTAGGTAATATATATATGAGATTATGATATTTGGGACTGTCTACTGAAATTTGCTAAGTAGAACATAGTTGTTGACTCATATTATTAGATACTGGTTTTGAAAAAATATAATATGTCACTGTAAAACTTTATTGATTTTATAAAGTTAAAATAGTGAACTTTGGCTACAAATTGGAACATTCTTTTAAAAAAATGAAATCGTGAATCAAAAATCTTGTGAGTAATATTAGATAGATTAAATCTTTTAGGAAGTCAAGTGCGATATATTGATAAGAACAAACCAATGGGAAGGTTAGTGCGATAGGGGTGCACATTAGAAGAGAGGTGAGTATTTCTCAAGAGAGAGACGCGCTATTATGTTATTGCATTGGCCTGTATCAATTTAAATACTTGCTAAACGTATTTTAAAATCAAACACACTTTCGGGCTCTGACCCGTTTCTTCTTCTCTCCCTCTCTCTTGTATATATATATGTATATTTTCAGGTGCCCAGCCACAGGGGCGTCTTGCTTAGGATCCCTTGAGAAGAACGAGCTACAGCTTAGGTGGGAGTTGCATGTCACTTGTGTAGACGCCTTCTGTTATTGACTCCACTCCTAGTACTCTCATTTATTGGGCACGTGTCGCCCCTTTTCATCATTTCATTTGTTGTTGAGAGATTTATATTTCAGTCATTTCCAGTATTGTTTCCTTGGGATTTATTCAGTATGGACTTGTGATTTTAGTTTTAATATGTTGACATTCGATTGACGAATGTATTAAATTATTTGGCTTACTGTAGTGTGATTCTTAATTGTAAGAATGTTGTTTTTAATTAAATAACTCTTTTTCTGTAAATTAAAATTTGGAAAGTATGTATGAAAAATGGTTTTGACACTTAGCTTAATTATTTAGGGTGTTAAATTGGAAAATTCATTTTTATCGACAGTGATGCTGAGAATGAACCAACTGTATACCTTGATTTAATTTAATAAAGGAGTGATCACCCGGTATTTAATTAGGCGGGGTGTCACATCGGCTAGTAAAGGGGACTATTCAACCCAGCCGACCTTTCCAACCCATCCAGATCCATCAGTTACAACTAGGTTGTACACTTGACTAGGGGGTCAGCCTTGACACACCTAAGGTAGATCAACATAGTAAACATTCCTAATGATTCATCAGTGAAACATCGGGCTCATCCCACCTCCACAGAGATGAAGTCTGACCAAAGATAGCTCAACATTAGTGGTGACACCCTCAGGGGGTTGACTCATCATCTCAGCCTTAGCACAGACAATGTGACTGAACTTGATAACGGGAAGGGAATGTGGTTTGTGACACACGTGGAACATTGCACGTGGGACTCATGTCCCATATGGACCAAACCATTACAACCAGATCATTCCTTCACGCGAGGTAATATTTGATCATCATGAACTATATGTGACAGAGATAACTAGGTCCTCCTCATTGATTGTGACTATTTTAAAAACTCTTATTACATGCTTGGGGGTACACTACACCCCTCAAGAACTATATGTATGCTTAATCTTCTTCATTAGACGGGATCGCTTAATTGAAAATGTACAAAAACTTTGTCAAAATCACTATAAGAGATAGAAATCTTGAGTGCTTGTATATTCAGGACACTAGATCCTCATATAGTGGTTGACACAAACAACATAGAGGATGTAGGCCATAATTTGGCTGAACCACTTATTTTTGGCATTCAATTCCTCTTCACCTTATCTCATTCTCTTACTATCATATTATTTGCTTGCTGCCATGGTTATACCTACTTGAGCTCATTATAACTGTGACATGCTGGTACCATTTTTGGTATCATCAGTCTGGCGTTGTCTGTGGGAACAAGAATTTCCACCTCTTCCCTTCTCTAGATTATACTCAACAAAATATCTGGTGGTGAAACAGTCCTCCCCTCTAGTGGATCTGTTTCCCCATTGAAAGAGCTCATGTTCAGCTAATCCATCAGGTTTGAAGCGTGGCATCAGAATTTCCACCACCATCACCACCAGGGGGTGGTGGACCTAGTACCATCCAACTTCCTTAGTCAGAAATGGTTGAAATAGCGATGACTCTCTGATCCCTAGTGCCTAGCCAGTAGTTGATGCATCAGTAGTTTACTACCCTAAGCTAAAAAATTATCGGTCTTTTATGGAGATAATATGATAACTCCAGCAACAAGGGAAGAATGCCAATATTTGGAGGACAAGGGACCACCCTAGGCCCCAAACAAGGATCTCCATCATTAACAGAGGCTCGAAGACATGGATAACCATAGTCATTTCCGCCTGGGGAGTCTAGGTTCATGGTGCCCCAATGATGAAGAGTAAGAGTGTGAGGAGGAGGATGATGGAAGGTGTTGGGAGCCCTATGAGATAACAGGTCGAACTATAAGATCGATTCAACCAAGACAAGAGTTCATGCTAAGAGCATCAACCCTAGACAGGTTGAGCAGTAGGTCAGCCTTTGAAGGGCTCAGCCTAGCATCGAACGATGTGAGAAACTTCATCTTTAGATCAAGAATTATAGATGGTTATCAAAGCAACAACGGAGTTGATGATATTCAGGACTTAAGAGGATGAGATGAGTAGAAGAGAGAGGTAAATAACCGACAGAGAATGACTCCTAGAGAAGTTTCAATTTGACCACATGGCAGAGAGGGAGTCAAAAAAATACCACCGTGGACGATAGACCTTGGAATGACTGCATACAATGCTTGGAAGATAATATATGTGACATCTTGAGGAGCTAAGACCCCTTGAATGGGGTATAATGAAGGTTCAACCTTTGTGGCTATGATTGTAAATTATCCAACTCTAACCAAACTCAAGCCTCCCGTGCTTACGGCCAAGTATGATGGGAGAACAAGCCTCGTCCATCATGTATAAATGTACGAGTCAGCTATAGACATTTAATCAGTCTCAAATGAGATGATGTGCAGTGACTTTTCAATTATTTTAACTACAGCTGCCCATGTATGGTTCACTTCACTCCCAAATAATTCAATTACAAACTTTAAGCAACTCGCAAAGAGGTTCATACACAACTTCTATTTTAGGGTAAGACCCTAAAAGAAGACTATTCACCTGTTATATGTCAAGAAGGTAAAGAATGAGAGATTCGGGGAGTATATAGCAAGATTCAATAAGGAAAAGTTAGAGGTTGGGGATTATTAAGAGAGTATTGAGATGACAACACTTCTATGAGGTCTATAGAAGGGGAAATTTCTATGGAAGCTTATCGAGGACCCACTGAAGTCTATGGATGAGTTATTGACGATGGTTGGTAATTTCATGAACATCGAGGAAGCTATATCAGAGAAGTATGAGTATAAAAAGGAGATGATAAGTGGGGACAAGTTCCAAAAGAAGAGTGAATATGGAAAGAAGAGATCAACATATGATAAGTTTATCAACTACACTACCTTCATGATCAGTTATGAGCATATATTAAATGAGATCAAGAATGATCGGTCCCTAAGGTGGCCCTAAAAGTTGAAAGATCCTCCTCAGAAGATGAACAAAAGAATTTGGTTTGAATTTCATAAGGACTATAGGCACCTGACTAAGAAATGTTTTGCTCTAAAGGATGAAATTGATAAGATGTTGAAAGCAGGTAAGCTGAGTGTATGTAGATAATCGCAACTCAAAGGGTGGACGAGACGACACCCAAAGGAGGGAGAAAGATGGAAAGTGTAATCTTGATGGTCCGAGAAGACGAGACGATGATGAGTCGGATGACTATGATGAAGATGACCCTAACCTCACACTAAGTTTGTTGACCTAAAGGGTCTGCTCAATGTGATCTCTCATGAGGTCAAGATGATCCGTAGGGGACTCGCTGGAAGAAGAAAAAAGGTCGCTAATAGGAAAACACATGTAGCAGAGGCCAAAGCTCTCGCTCCAAAGATAAAAAACTGTGAGTTCGGCTGCACTGGAACCAGTGAAAGATAAGGGAACAAATGTTTGTAATACCCCGTATTTTCATGGATTTTAATTTTAAGGATTTATTAAATTTAATTGAGATAAATTAATTTAATTTTAATCTGAAATGTTGTTTTAAATATTTACTAGCGTGACAAGAGTTAGTAATTATTGGGAATATATTATTTGTTGCATATTACTGGATGACTATAATAATATATGAGATTTATTTTTATAATATTGTCATGTGTGAATAAAATGACAATTGTGGAAATTTAAGTCGGGACGCGCCTGTGTCGTGTTGGGACTAAATGTGGATTAATAAAAGTGAATATTTTATAAGTTGTTCATACGGTCGTTTTGAGTGTGCCAACGCGTCTGGAAGGGTCGAGATAGTCAGAAAAGTATACCCGGGGGTTTGATTTGGATCTCAGGGCGTTTTTAGGCCTAATTAGTACCCCGGGAGGGCATTTTAGTCATTTTGTATTTTTGGGTAATTAAACCCACGAAAATTAAAGGTGTTATATCAGATGTTTAGGTTATCTCCTAGGGTTAGATAACTCAAAACACTAGAACGGCCATTGGAGAGGACAGGAGAGAGCTCTCAAGGCATTCCAAGACTCAAAACTCATCCGTTTACACCACCCCCACAGCCAACGCGTAGATCGCGAGACGGGGAACGCAAGCACACCAAATTAAACACCAAACCAGATTTTTGAAAATCCTAGGCAAGTGTTTATCTTGCTTATTTCGTTGATGCATCATCCATATTAGTTAATAGTTATTAGGATGAGATTTATGGAAGAAAAACCCAATTTGAGATGGGAAATTTTCATGTAGTGATGATTTATATGATATTCTGGAAACCCTTGTCATGTAAAGGATTAAGAGTTTGATTAAGAAAAGAGTTCTAATCAGTTACAAACACTAAAAAATTTATTTCGGATGATCGGACCATTGGAATTGCTTGCAATTTTAGTATGTTGTAGAGAACGGCGAGACAGGACTGCTGACAAAAATTCAACTTGATCAGACGGTCGGATTTCTAAAACTATTATTTTTACTAGAAAGTTTTATGTTTTAAGGACTCTTATAGAGTTTCATATTTTGAGGACTCTTCTAAGTAATAAAAAAAATTCAATTAAAACTCCATTTTAATTCCGATTTCGAAACCGGTTGAAATTCTCATCTTTGAAAATAAAATTCAAAATCCTTTAATGTAAGGAGAAATCTATATTTTTGGGATATTTTGCATAAGGGATAATGTAAGTATATATTAAAGGGGAGAGACGCGTAAGAGAGAGTTACGTTGGAACATAAATGGATATCTACTGAATTGTACATTTGGAAGAATAGAGTTCATGAGGGTTATGTAGTAAGTTAGAAAAAACCCTTCGAATTAAAGTTAGAAACGAACCATTATACTTCGAATTAAAGTTAGAAACGAACCATTATACTTGATAAATAATAATGGGAAAATAAGGATAAATATTGCGAATGCGGGTTATTGGATAAACCTAAATTGATATAATAAAAGTGGTATATTTATATGATTGTGTATGCATATATTATATACTTGTGAAAATCATGCCCGCGCTACTTGCTATCCCTGAGGTTTTCGCACTGGGACGATCTTATCTCGTGTGACTTATGGGGGATATTGACTCGTACCCTATAAGATAGAAATCCTAGGTACAGGCTATCGAATCGGTAGTCACGGTCCTAAGAGACGTGAGGGTATGTACTGACCTCTTGGACTTGGAAACTATGCTTCGCCTCAATATTGTTTTTGTACGTATTTATACAGTTCGAGAGTGATTCCAAACATGTATTCCCTTTAGTACGATTGATACGGGGATTGGTTAGCAGATTATGCCCGCACCATAGTTTTTATGTGGGGTGCTGTTATGATATATATATTATACGAGTAGTTAATATATATATGAAATTCTGAAATCTGAAACTGCCCACTGTGATTTGATGTGTAGGACATGGTTGTTGACTCAAATTATAAATAATTGTTTTGAGAAAGTATAATATGACACTGGAAAACTTTATTGATTAATAAAGTTAAAAGGAGAACCTTGGTTACAAACTGAAATCTTACGTTTTAAATACTTGTGTTGTTCAGTTGTAAATCCTACAAATAACCTAAGATAAGTTAGATCATTGGGGAAAGATAGTGTGGTATATGACGAGATAGACCATTGGGAAGGTTAGTGCGATAGGTGTGCACATTATAAGAGAGGTGAGAATTTCTCAAGAGAGTGTCCCACTAATATGTTGTTACATTAGCCTGTAATCAATTTAAATACTTTCTAAATGAATTTTTAAATCATATACAGTATTGGGCTCTGACCCATTTCTATTTCCTTTTCTCTCTTGTATATATATGTATGTATTACAGGTGCCCAGCCACAGGGGCGTCTTACTTAGGATCTTTTGAAAGGAACGTGTTGCAGCTTAGGTGGGAGTTGCAGGCCTGTTGTTTAGAAGACTTCATCAATTTGATTCTACTCCTAGTTCAGTTTTATCGAGCAGGGGCATGTGTCACCCTCTTTTTATTATTTAGTTGGTATTGTCAGAGATTGAAATTTTTACTTTCAGTACCTTTATTTCGGGATTTATTACTGTTAGGATGTTTTCCTTTAGTGTTGTAAATGTTGGGATTTATTATTGATGATTAAATTCGTGTATGTTCAATTCTATTTTTATTCTTAATGTGTGACTCTTTAGATGTTAATGGTTTAAGGTTTTATAACCGGATTTAATAAAATGAGAATAAGGTTTTAAATGGTTTTGACACTTAGCTTAATTATTTAGGGTGTTTAAATTGGAAAAGTATTTTTACGACAGTGATGCTAAGAATGAACCAACTGTTCACCTTGATTTTAATTTAATAAAGGAGTGATCGCCCGGTATTTAATTAGGCGGGGTGTCACAGGTGGTATCAGAGCATCAGGTTCTAGTGTCCTTAGGATCTGTACGGCTTATTATGCTTTCAGCGTTGCTTTGTTTGTTATATAGCCCTATGTTTAGGATTGTCGATTCCTTACGAGATTTCGTTCTCCTGCTATAATGTGTATACACTAGTGAATTCTAATTTCGTTCGGATGTGTGCGTGTGCCGAGCGATGACGGATGTCAGAAGAGGACCGTTAAGCGTACATCAGGAGGCAGGGCTCAGTTGAGATTATGAAATATATCCAAGGATGATGATCGTAGTCGAGGTCACCTCCATTATGGCATGAGAAGCCACGACTAGAAAGGCGACTAAGGTGCAACAATGATTTTCAAATGCTGTTATAGTCAAATGAGGTGCGAGGGTAAACTTACCCAACGTATTACAAAAACGTGTAGAGACTGTCAGTCGGAAATTTTAGAAACGCGAAAATTGTATGTGTTTACCAAAGGAGGTAAAGTATCCAAAGTCTTAAATATAGGACGGAGTGTGGCAAAACTGAAAGTGAAAATTTAGAGAAAATTTTCTTGACTTTCGGGATGAAATTATAATGGTTGGAGTCAACCACCAATTTTAGAAGTGGAATGCTATGCCTATAGGAGAACCTTAGGTACAGTGTTGACCGTATGTTACTTCCTCAACTGTTCAGGATGAGAAGCAAACGTGGTTCTGAACTCATCGCTGGAGGGCATGACAGAAGTCCAATTGTGGATATGAATCCTAATCGTTAGCAAATTTTGTATCGAAAGAGGTAGATACTAGTGGAGGAAATGACTCCAAGTGGGAGACCAACTTGTAATAATAGTTGATAATACTCGAGGAGGAAATTCAGATGGACGACAGATCCAGAGGTTGACAATGTCATATTTTGTCAATATAGATGATAACACTTCTTTGTGGGGGAAGTTAAAGGAATCAAAGAATTTAGTCGAGAATAAGACTGAATACAACGGTGGTGGTATAGCACCATAAAAGGATATGGATACACATCAGGAAAACCATTTAAATGATTCAGATAGTTAAATTCTTACCCAGTGATGGTAAATTCAGTAAGTACTATTATAGATAGTAACATGATCTTTATGGCCTAAAAAGCTAAGGGAACAATCGGGATGGCTAACAGGAATCGAGTCTACTAAAGTCCGAGAGAAGGACAATCCTAACCTGGTTAGTAGGACAGGTGATAAGTGGATTATGTGTTGAGGTAATTTGGTGCGGAGTGAAATTGCTCGCGATAATATGTTCCAAAGTGAGAAAAAGGGACAAGAATACGATGCCTAGTAAAGGACAACGATTAAAAAATAACTTTGTTTTGGTTTGGGCAGACGTGTTACGTCCGAAAATCATTTGTGCAGTCAAGACGATTGCCAGGATGGAAGTATAAGTTGTATCCTTAGAGGATGCGGCGTGTTTATGTGACACGAGCGAGTCACCATATTTTGTTCATTGCTAGATTAGCATGTGAGACGAGTTTAATGCATATCATTATAAATGTTACCATTATGTGAATATTTTTCCTTAGTATAGAGGGATTTTTCTTTGGTGCTATCCGCGGGGGATGAATGAGTATATTAACAGTGTTTTATACTTTATTGAGGTTACTCGTTGTAGTGATGCGATACACGAGTATGATATTATCTTTGTTAAAATGTTATAAAAATGGGTAGTATGATAGTGGGCATTTATTGCAAGGCTATCTGAGTAGTTACATTAGTGCAACACGTTTTGTTTTGGCGAGGCTTTACCTGTAAGAAGGTTGGACTCGCACTTATATTATCTATCCTAGAGACTTCGGAGGAGATAGTGGTCTCGAGATATTCGATACCAATGTATGTATAGACTTTGTCAGTATGATTCAGTATGTACCGGGATTTACCGTTGAGCAAAAATACTTGACTCGGTACTATGTTTAGCACTCCGGACTTAGTGATAGGAAGAGTGCAGTGTTATATTTATCCTTAAGAGATGTGGGAGTTAAGAGTTATACCCCTAATGTTAGAAGAAGGAAATTTAGAGAATTTCGATCGTATGTATCCTAGGTTTATATAATGTAATTACCATCAACGAATACGGGACGATAGTGAAATTGGTGAAACGTTCTTTGTTAAGCATAATTACGGGAGAAATTGTAACTTTTTTGTCAAGGGACGGAATAAAGGGGTATATACTATGGACGGAGGACCTAACGGATTTTGATAACTGACAATGCTAGGTAGTAGTGTATCGGGGGGTTCCTTGTTTGGATTTCGCTTTGCGAGACATCCAACGCATGAAACTTAGCGTAAGGTTGGAAATAGGGTGACTTTTGGTCACTATTCCATGAGTTCGGTACCCTGGTCGAAATGGGATCAAGTAATTATGTATGTAAGTTGGAAGTTGAATTTTGTTTTAAGGTCATTGGAGCCGGATTTTTGTGGTAGGAAAGTATTGAGAGTTATCCCCACGAGTTGAGGGGTGGAACGATGATAAGGAGAATTTAAGAATTTTGATTTCTAGAGTGATTGAGAGTACCCAAATGTCATAACCGCGTACAGAACACAAGGGGAATAAAGAGTTGGAATGATTTTTAGCATGGATTATCTGGAAAGAACTTTATATTATACAAAAGAGATGACCTGTACTTATTTTGATGAATAGAGCGTTAGTGATTTATTTTGGTTGTTGTACCTATTTGGGAAAATTGTTGTACTTATCTGAGGAAGGTTGAGAATTATTATTCCTCTTTTATTGTCATGGAATTTGAATGCCCTATTCATTCTATTCCGTTGAATTTAGTTAGTCCTACAGATGAGTAGCACGCCGTTCGCTCTCCCAAGGAGGTCGGAGTGTTGCAAAAATGTGGGCATCTTGGTTAACTATAGTTAAAATAGTCCGAGTCGAAGGGACGTGGTAATAGACGTGTGAAATATTTATTTGTGGGACTAGTATAACGAAGTGGAAGTGATAGAGTGGATTAAACGTCACATGAGGGGGGATAATCCATACATAAGTGTGCAATTAGAATAGCACGCCCTAACTTGATTGGAAGACTGTGGGAAGCCATTCAAGAATTGGTATTCCTTGAATAGAGTAGAATTTAATTGCTATGAAGCACACTCGGAGCGGAGTTGTTATTAGTCAAGTGTGAGAGCGACTTGCGCATACAAAGAGTAATGATGTTAGTATAGTATAAGAGATCCAGAAGTGCTCTTCGTGGAGAGAAGAGCACGGGTCGGAACTTTCGGTATACTCCAAGGAAGGAAGGGGAGTATTGCGTGTCACTTAATGTGAGACATTTCAAGGGAAGAATCGATGTT
This sequence comes from Sambucus nigra, assembly GCA_949130495.1. Lineage (NCBI taxonomy): Eukaryota > Viridiplantae > Streptophyta > Magnoliopsida > Dipsacales > Adoxaceae > Sambucus > Sambucus nigra. The sequence continues at coordinate 210,067,800 of OX422214.1, read as the reverse complement.
TAGCGAGACGTAGTGAGTAGTCTCTACATGCACTGCCCATAGGTAAGGTTTGGTTGAAAGAGGAGAATCAACCAAAGAATTTTGTGTTTATCGAAAATTCCTGAAATTGGAAGAGGTTGGTAAAGTCGGTAAAGTTCTTGGATGGGTTGCCATCCTCAAAACAAGATCAAGGGTTTATCCCGAACATGCGAATTAAGTTGCCGAGAAGGAAGTGATTGATATTCCTTTGGGCTGGCTTACAATATTAACTAGTATGCCCCAGACTTCCTTTGAAAGGAAGGATCGCGCCAGTGCAAGGTCCGGCGCAGTATAAATTTCTGAATCAGGATGAGATTGGTGAATCCCACCTTTGATATGGGATTTCAGGAACCAGCGGAGATAAGATTTCGTTTCGAGTAGGATGTATCACCCTTAGACAGGGAATAAGCGAATGGTGATTAAAGATTAGTGGAGCCACGTGAAGGAGATTTTGGAATCTTGGTACGATCATTTCAAGAATGCTCTGTAGAAGCACTCGTACCTGTTTGTCGTGTACGAGGTACTTATTAAGTTTTTGTTATGGAAGAACCTCGACTATTCTCCTTCCATATGTTTAGAGAAGAGTAGATAATCAGAATTTTTGAATCGGTCGAGAAAATATCCGATAACTATGGTGGAATTCCACGACTATTTTAGGCAGTCAAGAGTGGTCAAATGTTCGTATGATCTTCTCAGAATGGGAATTTTGTGTATGAATAAATTCGAGTAGTTGTCATGTAGTGAGGTGGGGCCTCCTAATGATAGTGAGATAATGGAATTTATAACGTATAGACGTAACCTATTCAAATGTTGTCAGTTGGGAGTGCAATGTGAAGTGTCTCCAATGAGAATGTAAAACAATGTTGTTGTGAGGAAAAAGCTATAGTGATTGAGCGTCGTACTATGTAGATAGTTTGCGTACTGACAAGGATATCCAGAATTGTGCTACCTGGTAGGCCTTATTTTCCGAATATCGGGACGAAATTCCGTTATTAGGGGGGAATTATGTAATACCTCGTATTTTCATGGCTTTTAAATTTAAGGATTTATTAAATTTAATTGAGATAAATTAATTTAATTTTAATCCGAAATGTTGTTTTAAATATTTACTAGCGTGACAAGAGTTAGTAATTATTGAGAATATATTATTTGTTGCATATTACTGGATGAGTATAATAATATATGAGATTTATTTTTATAATATTGTCACGTGTGAATAAAATGACAATTGTGGAAATTTACGTCGGGACGCGCCTCTATCGTGTCGGGACTAAATGTGGATTAATAAAAGTGAATATTTTATAGGTTGTTCATATGGTCGTTTTGAGTGCACCAACGCATCCGGAAGGGTCAAGATAGTCAGAAAAGTATACCCGGGGATTTGATTTGGGTCTCGGGGCGTTTTTAGGCCTAATTAGTACCCCGGGAGGGAAATTTAGTCATTTTGTATTTTTGGGTAACTAAACCCACGAAAATTAAAGAGGATATATCAGATTTTCAGGTTATCTGATAGGGTTAGATAACTCAAAACACTAGAACGGCCATTGGAGAGGAGAGGAGAGAGCTCTCAAGGCATTCCAAGGCTCAAAACTCATCCGTTTGCACCGCCGCCACCGCCAACGCGTAGATCGCGAGACGGGGAACGCAACCACACCAAATTCAACACCAAACCAGATTTCTGAAAATCCCAAGAAAGTGTTTATCTTTCTTATTTCGTTGATGCATCATCCATATTAGTTTAGGAGTTATTAGGATGAGATTTATGGAAGAAAAACCCAATTTGAGATGGGAAATTTTCATGTAGTGATGATTTATATGATATTCTGGAAACCCTTATCACGTAAAGGATTAAGAGTTTGATTAAGAAAAGAGTTCTAATCAGATACAAACACTAAAAAAATTATTTCGGATGATCGTACCATTGGAATCGCTTGAAATTTTAGTATGTTGTAGCGAACGGCGAGACAGGACTGCTGACAAAAATTCAGCTTGATCAGACGGTCGGATTTCTAAAACTATTATTTTTACTAGAAAGTTTTATGTTTTGAGGACTCTTAGAGAGTTCTATATTTTGAGGACTCTTCTAAGTAATAAAAAATTCAATTAAAACTCCATTTTAATTCCGATTTCGAAATCTTTTGAAATTCTCATCTTTGAAAATAAAATTCAAAATCCTTTAATGTAAGGCGAAATCTATATTTTTGGGATATTTTGCATAAGGGATAATGTAAGTATATATTAAAGGGGAGAGACATGTAAGAGAGAGTTACGTTGGAACATAAATGGATATCTACTGAATTGTACATTTGGAAGAATAGAGTCCATGAGGGTTACATAGTAAGTTGGAAAAAACCCTTCGAATTAAAGTTAGAAACGAACCATTATACTTGATAAATAATAATGGGAAAATAAGGATAAATGTTGTGAATGTGGGTTATTGTATAAACCTAAATTGATATAATAAAAGTGGTATATTTATATGATTGTGTATGCATATATTATATACTTGTGAAAATCATTCCCGCGCTACTTGCTATCCCTGAGGTTTCCGCGCTGGGACGATCTTATCTCATGTGCTTTATGGGGGATATTTACTCGTACCCTAGAAGATAGAAATCCTAGGTACAGGCTCTCGAATCGGTAGTCACGGTCCTAAGAGACGTGAGGGTATGTACTGACCTCTTGGACTTGAAAACTATGCTTCGCCTCAATATTGTTTGTGTATGTATTTATACAGTTCGAGAGTGATTCCAAATTTGTATTCCCTTTAGTACGATTGATACGGGGATTGGATAGCAGAGTATGCCCGCACCATAGTTTTTATATGGGGTGCTGTTATGATATATATATTATACGAGTAGTTAATATATATATGAAATTCTGAAATCTGAAACTGCCTACTGTGATTTGATGTGTAGGACATGGTTGTTGACTCAAAGTTTTAAATAATTGTTTTGAGAAAGTATAATATAACACTGGAAAACTTTATTGATTAATAAAGTTAAAAGGAGAACCTTGGTTACAAATTGAAATCTTACGTTTTAAATACTTGTGTTGTTCAGTTGTAAATCTTGCGAATAACCTAAGATAAGTTAAATCATTGGGGAAAGATAGTGTGGTATATGACAAGATAGACCATTGGAAGGTTAGTGAGATTGGTGTGCACATTATAAGAGAGGTGAGAATTTCTCAAGAGAGTGTCGCACTAATATGTTGTTGCATTAGCCTGTAATCAATTTAAATACTTGCTAAACGAATTTTTAAATCATATACACTATTGGGCTCTGACCCGTTTCTATTCCTTTTCTCTCTTGTATATATATGTATGTATTACAGGTGCCTAGCCACAGGGGCATCTTACTTAGGATCTTTTGGAAGGAACGTGCTGCAGCTTAGGTGGGAGTTGCAGGCATGTTGTTTAGACGACTTCATCCACTTGATTCTACTCCTAGTTCATCTTTATCCAGCAGGGGCATGTGTCGCCCTCTTTTTATTATTTAGTTGGTATTGTCAGAGATTGAAATTTTTACTTTCAGTACCTTTATTTTAGGATTTATTACTGTCAGGATGTTTTCCTTTAGTGTTGTAAATGTTGGGATTTATTATTGATGATTAAATTCGTGTATGTTCAATTCTATTTTTATTCCTAATGTGTGACTCTTTAGATGTTAATGGTTTAAGGTTTTATAACCGGATTTAATAAAATGAGAATAAGGTTTTAAATGGTTTTGACACTTAGCTTAATTATTTAGGATGTTTAAATTGGAAAAGTATTTTTACGACAGTGATGCTAAGAATGAACCAACTGTTCACCCTTATTTTAATTTAATAAAGGAGTGATCGCCTGGTATTTAATTAGGCGGGGTGTCACAATGTTGATATGGATACATTGATAGTTGGATTCTCGAGCTTAGATTTTAAAGGAATTTATAGATCCACATGATAAACCCTTGGTCATCACCACTCTTGTTTATGTCTATGAGGTTCCAAGAATTCTTATCAACGGAGGCAACTCAACTAATGTCATATTATGGGATTACTATAAAAGGTTTGGTCTGAGAAAGAAGAGGTTGATCCCTTACCACCAACAACTCATTGGCTTCAACGGATAGAAAGTATAGCCATTAGGAATATATGAGATAGAGGTTATACTGGGGAACAATCGCCAAAATGCCTTACAAAGAAAATTAGCTTTTTTATAATGGGCATAAATGTCTATTTGACTTATAATACCATTATTTGAAGGGTAGCCCTCTAAGAATTAGAGGCAGTTACCTCAACCATCCACCGGATAATTAAATTCCCGCCTTCATATAGGGTTGGGGAAGTTCAGGGGGATCAGGTTGAGGCACGAAAATGCTACTTCAACTCAACCGAGGATAGGGAGGCATATAAGAGGGCAACTACGACCTCTAATATTGATACTCTGAATCCAAGAGATAAGAAGAAACTCTAATGGGGCAAGGGCGATGAGGAGGTAGAATTCATCATTCTCCATGAGGTCGAGTCGAAAAAAACCATCCAAATTTGTAAAGCCCTAAATAAAGAGGTTAGGGAAGAGCTGATTAAGCTCTTGAGGAAGAGGAAGAGTATTGTTTCTAGGAGCCATAAAGATATGCCCAGTATTGACCCAGATGTATTGTGTCATAAACTCAATGTTGTCAATGATGTGAATCTGATACGATAAAGAATAAGAGTTTAATCACGAGAGAAATATGATGTTATTAGGGAGGAAGTCAAGCAATTCGAGAATGTTGACTTCATCCAATAGGTCATTTATTCGAACTGGTTGGCAAATGCTACCATTGTCCCCAAGGCTAATGGAAAATATAGGATGTGTGTTGACTTCACAAATTTGAACAAAGCGTGCCCGAAAGAAAGCTTCCCCTTGCCAAGGATTAATCAGATGGTAGATTCTACAGCCGACCATGAATTGATGAGTTTCATGGATGCCTACTCAGGCTATAACCAAATATTTATGGATCCTGTCGATGATGATAAGACAACCTTTGTTATCGATAAAGGGACGTATTGCTACAAATTAATACCCTTTGGGTTGAAGAATCCTGGGGCAACGTATGAGAGGATAGTAAACAAAATATTTGAGGACCATATCGGGAAGAAAATGAAAGTACATGTCGATGAATTATTGACGAAGAGCCATAAGGACGACACACATGTGGCCGACCTTCAACACACTTTTGACATGATAGACCAATACATGATGAAACTCAACCCCGCCAAGCATGTTTTCGACGTGGGAGTAGGAAAGTTTTTATGGTTCATTATGAATCAGAGGGGGATCGAAGACAATCCCGAGAAGATCAAGGACTTATTGGATACGAAGAATCCTACAACGATAATGGATGTGCATAAACTGACTGAAAGAGTGGCACATTAAACATGTTTGTGTCTAGAGCCACTGATAAATGCCTTCCTTTATTTAAAGTATTGAGAAAATATTTTGTGTGGAATAATGAGTGTGATAGATCCTTTAAGGATTTGAAGTCCCAACTCGGATCTCCACTCCTATTGTCTAGACCGGTTCAAGGGGAGAAACTCTATCTTTATTTATTATTGCCAGAATCAGCCATTAGTGCCACAATTATAAGAGAAGAGGATGGAGTTTAAAACCCAGTGTATTTTAATAGCAAGGCACTCCAAGGGGCTTAGCATTGGAACCCTAAAAATGAGAAATTAGCCTATTCACTCATCCATGCCTCGATCAAGATGAAGCCCTACTTCCAAGCACATACCATGGTAGTCCTCACAGACTCACCCCTCAAACAAGTAATTCACAAGCCTGAGTAATCGGGGAGGATAATGTATTGGACAATCGAATTGGGAGAGTTTGACATCTTCTAACATCCGAGAAAGGCCATTAAGGTACAAGCCCTAGCTGACTTTGTGGCCAAGTTCACCTTGGATGAGGTCGACAGATAGGATGCTGAATCTACAGCTTGTGAGCCAGAAAGCAGATTTTGTCCTCCCCGATTGAGGTCGGGATGAGTTCGGTAAAAATAAATTATCTGAGAATAAGGAGGAATGGTATATTTTCAAGAATGGATCCCTGAAAGAGGGTAGTTTTTTTCCAAATGGTACTGTGTGGAGCCTCTTTATTGATGGGTATTTATGTGAGAATGTAAGCGGGACATGATTGATAGTGTCGGCACGAAATTGGGATGATATTGAGTACGCATTAAGATTCAACTTCAAATCTTATAATAATGAATCTGAGTACGAGGCTCTACTAGCAGGTCTCTCCCTTTACAGAGCACTGAATGTTGGTCAACCCCTTATTCATAGTGATTCAAGGTTACTTGTAAAATAAATCTTGGGGGAATACAAGGCTAAAAATGTCAAAATGGAAAAGTACCCGAGAAGGGTTGAGAAAACATTTAAGCATTTTCCTGAAGTAAAATAAAAAAGGGTACCTCGAATGGACAATGGCCGAGATGATGCTCTGGCAAGTTTAGCTTCGGCCACCAAAATTGAAATTAGAATAATGATCCTAGTAGTGATTCTCCATTGGCCAACAATCGAGGGAGAAGAGACAATTATGGAATTTTGTTTCAATGTGAGTTTGGGAGACTCCTGGATGGATGCTATAGTCCATTACATTAAAGATGGGGAGCTGCTTGAGTCCAAGGCTGAGAAAAACAAATTGAGGTACAAATCTATCAAGTTCTCCCTCCTAGGAGAGATCTTATATAAGAAAGGATTTCTACTGTCTCTCCTCAGATGTGCCCATCCATCTGAGGTAGATTATATTTTAAAAGATATGCATAAAGGGTCGTGTTCCTTCCATATTGGAGTAAAACTGTTGGGTAAGAGGATTGTTACCTAGGCTTATTAATGGTCTATATTGGCCAAAGATGTAGCTACATACGTCAAGAAGTGAGATAAATGCTATAGGTTTTCCACCATACCTCATCAACCTCATCATCCTCTTGCTTCCATTACATTTTATGGACTTTTTCAGTTTGGGGGATTGACCTGGTTGGACCACTACCAAGAGATGGAAATAACTATCGTTACTTAATTGTGGCAATCGATTATTTTTCAAAGTGGGTAGAGGCCAAGACGATGATAACAACACAAAGAAGAAAGCCTTCCAGTTTATATAGAAAAATATCATCTATATGTAAGGCCTACCTAATACTCTGATTTTTGATAATGGAATATTGTTTAAGAATATCTCCCTCGAGAAATATTGTGAATGGGTCGGCATTAAGCAGTTGTTCTCTGCTCTTGGCCGACCCCAGACCAATTGGAAGACATAAGTAACAAACTAGATGATTTTGTATGGAATCAAGAAGAGGTTGGAATATTCCAAAATCATGTGAGTTGAAGAAGAATATGTTGTCCTCTGGGCTTATAGGACGATAGAGAGGACTCCAACTTGGGAAACTCCATTTATGTTAGCCTATGGTTTAGAAGCAGTAGTTCCAAAAGAGGTAGGTATCCCTCAATAACTATATATATTCTTTATCTTCTTCATTATAAATGATCGCTTAATTGAAACCCTACAGAAACTCTATCAAACTCATTATAAGAGAGATAAATCTCAAGTTCTTGTATATTCAAGCCATTAGATCCTCATTTAGTGGATCACAGACAATGTACAGTAGATATAGGCCATAATTTGGCTGAACCACTTAATTCTGGTATTCAATTCCACTTTGCGAGATCTCATTCTCTTACTGTCATATTATTTGCTTGCTGCCACGATTATACCCGCTTGAGCTCATTATCATTGTGACATGCTGGTACCATTTTTGGTATCATCACTTGTCACCAAGAGATATACAGACGAAAAACTGGATATCCATCGATCCAGCCTCAGTCTTTTTTTTTCTTCAATGATCCCCTCGAGTTTCACGAGTTAGCCATGGAGATGCCTTCTCCACAAAGGTGTATGGAAGATACTAAAATAGGATAGGGTTTAAACTAATTCATGAGAATAATTTTTAAGATGTATGTTGTGAATTAAAAGTGTTTAAGAATACTAAACAAAGAAGGACTTTTGCAAAATATAGGCTGAAACGAATCTGGCAAAAGTCTAAATAATATGTACAAGAAATATGTATTTACGGGACATTCACAATTTTAGAGGGGGCGGCTAGTTCGAACGAGATGCTTGTTTGAATGACAAAAGCAACTCGTTCGAAAAAGAAGGCATTCTATCTTAAGTAGGCTTCAAATGACCTTCTGATGAGTCAAACCCGTACCCCCATCGATCAATGCTCGTTAGATAAAAACATCAAATGACCCTTCTAATGAACTATCCATTTTGTTCGAATGAGATAAAGATCTTATTTGAATGAGGTTTAAAATAAAAAAAAATTCCTTCTAAAAATAAAAAACCCTATTCATTCTTAATAAAAATAGACATCCTAAAAATAAAATCTGTGAATTAATTTAAACATGAAATTTCTTTATACCTTTATGAGATGTTGGAAAGTCTTGAGTGTTGATGTTGGTTTGTCATGATAGTATGTGACGATTTGTAACGGGATATGCCAAACAAGTCTAACACAATACAAGTCATCTATTATGAGAAATATCAAACAATTTTCTCTTACAAATCTCCCCCTTTGGCTATTCCGGAACAAAAATAAACAAACCTATTCAAAATCAATATTATATTACAAAAATAATATAAATAACAAAAGAAATCTAACACCCTTTATAACCCTAGATAGGAATGGCATAACTCTCATTGTCTTCCAAATTCTTCTCCTTCTCCTTCCCTTCCCTTCCATATAATTTGTCTCCGTCCGGTGTGTCTTTAATTCAACTTTAAGTTCCTACACACGTGAGACAAAAATATATACCCCGTCATGCATCGAATTTTAAACAAACATAAAAACTCTCGCGTAATTTCTTCTCCTCCTTTTTGTCCGTAATAGACGAAGGAGTAAAACATAATCATGAAATATGAAGCATCGTGTAGAAGATAATATATCATCACGAAAGGACATAAATTAAGCATGTGTAATGATAATCCGAAAGGCCATCAAAACTAACTATTTTTGTATTCTTTTCAATTTTTCAAAAGAGATACAAAATGCACAAATTATCAAGTACAACACAAAATATGTCCATATAATCACAATCAATCCAATAGAATCAAGCATTTATCAAACACCAACTAAATGTAACAAAAAATCAAAATACCATATGTAATATGTGCGAAATATATCAAAGAAAATGTTTCACACATATATAGGTATAAATAACCGCAAAACATGACATAAAACGTATACGCTTTACACACTATCATGATATCAATTTTTGTAAAAATGTGGGATGGAATGAATAGGCGAGAACTAGATACAAATAAATTATGACCCAGACACTCAAATATATTAAAGAATTTCTAATTCATCACAAAACTTTATGAAACTGAGCTTTAGCCTCAAGTGAAAAGATAAAGTGAACTTTATGAACAAAACAAGAACAATGCACATAAGTCTAGATTATTGATGATTCTAAAAATCAATAGTGTCATGATAAAATAAGCATACTAGTATTCATTGTGCTAACTTGTTGATCTTCAACTAAAATCCCTTAAAAGATAAACATATAACATATTTTTTTTCTTTATTCTTTTGTTTTGAAGTTATTTACTTTTGAATGATCAAATAAACTAAACTATATTGGTTCCTTTTGGGGAATTTTTCTATTTTTATTGCGTTTATTTTTACTTGTGATCTTTTCAACGATGGCTTTCGTGCAATGTCAACATGTCCTTCGCAGCCCTTTCCCCGGCTCACTCATATTTTTTTCAATACTAAACAAAATCTCACGGGTAAAGGTTCTTACATGTATAAATTCTCCATAGTCATAAAACATTTTGATGAGTAAATTGTTGGGAGAACATCTCATAAATCTAAAATATACATATAACTTATTGTTCAAAATCTCGTGCATGTGTGTATGGATGCATATACAAATTTGAATTCATAAAGCAAATCAAGTTTGAAACAGTTCCATAAAAATTCCGAAGAACAATCTTAGTATCTAAAGACATAACCAAATGTCCCACATGAAAATTGCGGATTGAATTGGATTCAAACAAACCAATATTCCCCACTAAATTTGTAAAAATAAAATACATGAAAGAGCAAAAGTATTTTTGTATTTTTCAAAAAAGTTTATTAAAATAAAATATTTTTGTATTTTTACAATATGGCTCAATAGAAGGAAAATACAGTACAAAAGATATACATGTCATAATACCAGATATATATCATGAAGCACAACTAGAGTATAACAAATAAAATCATACAAACAATCATTCATAAGATATAGCATGTGAAGCATCATGTGCAAGCATGTGAGAATTAACAAATCTAACATCCAGATCCTCTAAAATGGATTTTCTAACCTAAATAGGTGTGTACTTTACACGTCGGGATTTGGGAACCAATGGAACACAAGACTTAAACTTCCTAGGACCTCTTCTAAGATTATAAAAAATGCCTAAGGTGACCTTTCCTAGCACAATTTGATCATGCGTAAACACATGGAATGTTACCTATGTGTTAACCTTTTCAAATGTCCTTGGATGCGTTTGAACCTATAAAACAAACAGTGGTCATGGCTTTAACACCGGAAGTATTAGAAACATGGGAGCCAATACCATTACTATCAACACTACTAGAGTCTTTTAAATTATTTTTTAACTTCAAAATTTAAGACTCAAGAAAAGAATTTGGGTCTTCAAGTTTTAGGGACTCCTTATTTGAATTTTTAATAACTCCTAGAAGGTTATCTCGCTCCCCCTCAATGCAAATAAACATATCCCTAAGAGTATTCTCACATCCCTTAAAATCATTAATTAAATTATCATTATCCTTAATGGCATAGCTACAAACCCTAGAGATTTTAGCGTCTTTTAATTCTTTCTCGAAAAGCTAGACCCTATCATTATTCTCTTACTTGAACAATTCTAAAATTTTAAAATCACAATCCACATCCAAAAGCTTCTCACGAAATAAATCTCTTAAAGTTTGAACAGTTTGTAAAAGTTTTATAGCAACTTTGAAAGAAAAAAAAATTCTTATTCAAGAATTTAAATTCTTTTAGAAAACATCAAATTCAAGTGATTTATTTCATAAAAACTATGGCTATCCATCGAGAGAAAAGAAAAATCAAGAGAGAGAACAAAAACTACCCTAAGAAGCACTAAACAAGGATCTTCACGTAAAATTTGTGCAACCCGTTCTAATACTACTTTGATAGAGATGGTATTAGTGGGAAAAACTCTTTTGAAAAAATTAGGATCACACGATAACTTGCTACCAATTATAAAGGGATAAAAACAACCGAGTGCTCAGATACCAAAAATAACAATGCGTAAATAAACGTCCTTGGATGCGTTTGAACCTCTAAAACAACCAATGGTCTTGGCTTTAACGCTGGAAGCATTAGAAACATGGGATCCAATACCATTACTATAAACACTACTAGAGTCTTTTAAATATTTGTTAACTTCAAAATTTAAGAATCAAGCAAAGAATTTGGGTCTTCAAGTTTTAGGGACTCCTTCTTTGAATTTTTAATAACTCCTAGAAGGTTATTGTGACGACCCGGATATGATTATGATAAACCATGTTTTAATCATGATTACCATATGGGATGGGTATAATGTGTTATTACAATATATAATATTAAGTTATTGTGTTTAGTTTAATCCCACCTTCATAATTTATGAAATATTGAATTAGTCACAAACACAAATTTGTGAAGTCTTCGGTAGAAATGTTCAAGTTCAGGACTAGTTTTGGACACTATAATGTGATCATTGACTTGAGGTAAAAACTAGATAGTTCTATATATAAAAGTTAAATTAGTAACATAACAAACGGTGTGTAAAACAAAGGTCCGAGCAAGGAGTTATGTTGAAATTACGAATAGGGGGTAAATTAGTCATTTAGCTTTAAAGGATATTTCGTCTTATATGGCGATGCATGTCATATTTTGATTGGACCAAGGGGAGGTGACTTATGTCGACTTTAAAATATTTAAATGAACTCCTCCTTCATCCAAAATCATGCATCATAGTGTTTGTCTTGAGGAGAGATAATTAGGAAGCACGGGAAGTAGAAAGTGAGGAGAAAACTTGTGAAAAATCCGTAGGACATTACGAAAAACTCCCTAAGGTAATTCTATGAATAAATCTTGTTATTATTTTGGTATTATTGATTGAAATGATAGAAATCCTTGATTTTTTATTGAAATTTCATGCCTTGGTGTATATTTACGGATAGATGCAAGTTAAAGTAAAGTTGAACGTGTAAATCATGTATATTGCTTCGATTAGAAACATTGCATATTTAAACTTCTATAACTTTTTGTATATTTATTGGAATTTAATAATTCTAGTTGGAGATAAAAATAGACTCATATATGTATAACATGTCCGAATATTATTTGAAAATACCATGAAATGAATCTTTGGTGATAGTTTGAAGTTCAGGTATATTATCAGCCCCAAAAGAGTAAGTATGAACACCAAGTGTTCGATGTTTTGCTTGACATAGCAAATGAAACTTAAAAAATATGAAACTTGAACTTTGTATTTTTAAATAGATTTATTTATGTTGCTTTAAATATCATAGAAAGTTATGATACATAAAAATTATGAACATTCTTGGAAGTTGACTGAACAATAAAGGAGCCGATAGGGAAGATTTGCTATGTAGCAAAGAAATGGGCATATCTTGCTTTAGGAAACTTGAAATGACATGTCATATTTTGGATTGGTAACCCAATATGTTAAGGATGAAACTACTAAGAAAGAAACTAAAATATATTTAGCCTATGATTTGGGTATGGTAAATATCGTACCATGAAGTTAGATTGCACTTCATTTACGATATATGATTTGAATGGTATTATACGATGCTTATGAATTGGGTTAAATTTAAGTTATTATTTTGATTGTTAATATCCTTATGATGATAATAATATTGTAGGAATTTATATGTGAAAGAAAAGAAAACACGGTTCAACACGTTCCAGATAAAGGCATGGGAAAACACATCAAGTGGCCAAGGTGAGTGTACTCACTCGAAAGAGATGTATTGTACATGGTTATGGAGATGATTTAAATATCATTCACGGGTAAGATGTATTACACGTGGTTATGGATATGATCTGAATATCACTCACTGGTAAGATGTATTATAAATGGTTATGGATATGATATGAATATCACTTATTGGTAAGATGTAATGTACATGGTTATGGACATGATCAGAATAATATTGAATATGAATTTGTTCATTCCAATTTACCAAAATGGGAGGTTACTCCCCGACCCGAAATGGGGGAGATTTGTCTATTAAAGACAAGGGGTTACTCCTCGACCAGGAATGAGGGAGAATGTCTATTGCAGACAGGATATGTGAATTATGATTCGGGTAAGTTGGTCATTCATTATAAATGAGCCGTATAAGTAAATGATTGGTCATTCTTTATGAATGAGCTAGATAAATATATAATTGCCATTCTCTTTGAATGATCCGGATAAGTATATAATTGCTAATTCTTTATGAATGAGACGTATAAGTATATAATTGGTAACTCTTTATGAATGAGACGGATGAGTATATAATTTGTAATTATTTATGAATGAGACGAATAAGTATATAATTGGTAATTCTTATGAATGGGTCGGATAAGTATGAATATATCATTATGGGGATATGATTTATTACAGTTAATTTTATGCAATAGTGTAGTAATGATGCATTTGCTGAGCTATTTTGCTCATGGTTCCTATGTTTATGTTTTTCAGGTATTATGATATCACTGTCAAATCTAGGAGGTCGGTGGGGTTAGCAAGGGGATGCATAAGACTAGGATTTTGGTCAAACGTAAATGGGATAATTTAGGCGCACTTATCTTTTTAGTAAGTTTGAATAAGCGTAATTACCTTAAAGTTGTCTAAGGTTTTAGTTTTATTGATTCATGTTAATAATTTAAAAAGGATACTCATGATTATGGTTTGGTTAAGGTAATTATGATTTGACACACTTTGGCTTTCGAACTTAATTATAAGTAACTGGGTTGGGGTGTGTCAACTTTTGGTATCTGAGAGTAGGTTTTAATATTATGGAGTTAGAAGCGCCTAGATTTGGCATGGGACGTTGAAATTTACTTGAATCATAAGTATTTGATGGTAAAGGATACAAATATGTATGTTAACCTTTAAATTGCCTTTGTTGACTAACATCTGCCAGTTATACATATATATTGTTGCACGAGATATGAAATGCAAGGATCTTGCAAGAAAGGAAATAAGATATTGAGGTTTATTTGGAAAAAACAATGAATTAATGCATTTTAATATGAATCATTTCCATATTTTATATGTTGTATGGACAAACAAGTCATTGAAAAAAAATTAAGATAAATGGTGGTAAGAAAAATTGTAAAGTATTGGAAGTCATATCTTCATATACTGGTATATGTGGACCTAAGTCGTGTTACATACTAAGCCATGAATGGGTTCACTCCTCATCTGTATGGGAGAGTGATGCACAGGAACCCATATCCTACTAAAGGATAAGAAGTGAGAAGAATTATTGTTATATGATTATAATGGAACTTAAATGGTTAGATGGTGAGTAAAATGAAGATTCACATAGTAAAGGTGAAGTTAGAAGATTAGTAGTTGTATACGTTTAACGTTAATATGTGAAATGGTCTGAAATATAATCTATCACAATCGATCCGAACATAGGTTGATGATGGATCATGATAAGTAAAAGAAAAGAGTAATGAGAGTTGAGATGTACATCTTTAGTAATATGAGTATATGCAGTGGATATGACTCTTGTGACGTTTTGTAATTCTTATAAGAATAGTAAAGTTAAAGCGAGGTGGCTAGGAGTCCTTTTAAGAATATTTGTTGTGTATAAGTGTGGGAAAGATCCTAGTCGGATTTGAATATTAACAACTGATTTGGGTGGATATTGAGTTGTATTTGTCAT
Source organism: Sambucus nigra (assembly GCA_949130495.1). Lineage (NCBI taxonomy): Eukaryota > Viridiplantae > Streptophyta > Magnoliopsida > Dipsacales > Adoxaceae > Sambucus > Sambucus nigra. Next base: position 210,052,774 of record OX422214.1, on the reverse strand, counting down.
TGTGTCGATGTGTACCACTAAGGATATGTCATATAATGAATACGGTTGACATTTTAATGAGTCACTAGAAATATGTATAAGGGTAATGTGCTATGTGGAATACTATAATGTGATATATTACGGTATTTGTACAGGTTACTTGAAAGAAATAAGACATAATAATTAGAAAACTATTATGGGGCTGGTAGGCATGGTTAAGGTTTTAAGTCATAATGTTACATTCAACATCCAGGTTACGAAAACTGGTAAAGTTAGTAAATTAATGATGTTGCATAAGACTATCATGTTATTAAGGATTGGGGTAAGATTATAATTGTAAAGTAATTGTGTTGAATAAATGACTTGTTAAGGTCATTGTATGTTTAGTCAAAGTCAAACACATGTATTTGGTATTGAATGGAAGATGAGAAGAAGACATATAATAAGTTAGTCTTGTAATATGATATTTATGAATGGAAATATTGAATGGAATTTGGATAAAGGAAATGTAATAAGTTAGTCTTGTAATAGAATATTTATTATTTGAAATATTGCACGATAATAAGGATGGAACATAGGAATGAAGGTATGAAGTAATATATAAGTTAGGAATTGACTTCCATTTATAAGAAATCATTAGATGATTATTCCTACGTATAGGTGATAAATAAAATGAATATAATATGAGAGAAGATTTGTCGGGCATGAGAAAATAGTATTCCCAATGGGTTGGTAAGTGAAATACATCCTAAATTTCGGGCACAAAATTTTCTAAGGGGGGAAGGTTGTGACGACCCGGATATGATTATGATAAACCATGTTTAAATCATGCTTACTATATGGGATGGGGATAATGTGTTATTAAAATATATAGTGTTAAGTTATTGTGTTTAGTTTAATCCTACCTTTATAATTTATGAAATATTAAATTAGTCACAAACACAAATTTGTGAAGTCTTCGGTAGGAATGTTCAAGTTCGGGACTAGTTTTGGCCACTATAATATGATAATTGGCTTGAGAGTAAACCTATATAGTTGTATACATATGAGTTTATTGTGTAACAAATTACGAATAGGGAGTAAAGTAGTAATTTAGCTTTAAAGGATATTTCGTATTATATGGCGACACATGTCATATTTTGATTGGACCAAGGGGAGGTGAATTATTACTACTTTAAAACCTTTAAATGAACTCCTCCTGCATCCAAAATCAGGCATGAGAGTGTTTGTCTTGAGGAGAGAAAATTGGGAAGCTCGGGAAGTAGAAAGTGAGGAGAAAACCCATAGGAAATTACGAAAAAGTCCCTAAGGTAATTCTATGCATAAATCTTGTTATTGTTTTAGTATTATTGATTGAAATGATAGAAATAATTTATTTTGTTATTGAAATTTAATTCCTTGGTGTATATGTACGGGTAGATGCAAGTTTAAGTAAAGTTGAATGTGTAAATCATGTATATTGCTTAGATATGAAACCTTGTGTATTCAAACATCAATAACTTTTTGTCTATTTATTGGAATTGAATAATTATAGTTGGAGATGAAAATATACTCATATATGTATAATATGTTCGAATATTATTTGAAAATACCATGAAATGAATCTTTGGTCGTAGTTTGAATTTCAGGTATAAAATCTGCCCCAAAAGAGTAAGTATGCACGCCATGTGTTCGATGTTTTGCTTGACATAACAAATGAACCTTAAAATATATGAACCTTTAACTATGTATTTTTAAATAAGTTTATTGATGTTGCGTGAAATATCTTAAAAATTTATGATACATAAAAATTATAAAAATTCTTGGAAGTTGACTGAGTGATAAAGGAGCCTATAGGGCAGATTTGCTATGTAGCAAAGAAATGAGCATATCTTGCTTTAGGAAACATAAAAAGGTATGTCGCATTTTGAATTGGTAACCCAATATGTTAAGGATGAAACTACTAAGAAAAAACTAAAATATATTTGGCCTATGATTTGAGTATGGTAAATATCGTACCATGAAGTAAGATTGGATTTTATTTACGATATATGATTTGAATGGGATTATACGATGCTTATGAATTGGGTTAAGTTTAACTTATTATTTGGATTGTTAATATCCTTATGATAATACTAATATCATAGGAATTTATCAGTGAAAGGGAAGAAGAACCGGTTGAACAAGTTCCAGACAAAGGCACGGTAATAACACATGAAGTGGCGAAGGTGAGTGTACTCACTTGAAAGAGATGTATTGTACATGGTTATGGAGATGATTTAAATATCATTCACGGGTAAGATGTATTACACATGGTTATGGATATGATCTGAATATCACTCACTCGTAAGATGTATTATACATGGTTATGTATATGATCTGAATATCAGTTATTAGTAAGATGTAATATACATGGTTACGTATATGATCAGAATAATATTGAATATGAATTTGTTCATTTCAGTTTACCGAAATGGGAGATTAATCCACGACCCGGAATGGGGGAGATTTGTATATTAAAGACAAGGGGTTACTCCTCGACCAGGAATGGGGGAGATTGTCTATTGCACACAGGATATGTGAATCATGATTCAGATAAGTTGGTTATTCATTATGAAGGAGCCGGATAAGTATATGATTGATCATTCTTTATGAATGATCCGAATAAGTATATAATTGGTCATTCTCTATGAATGATCCGGATAAGTATATAATTGCTAATTCTTTATGAATGAGACGAATAAGTATATAATTGGTAATTCTTATGAATGGGACGGATAAGTATGCATATATCATCACGGGGATATGATTTATTGCAGTTAATTTAATGCAATAGTGTAGTAGTGATGCCTTTGCTGAGCTATTTTGCACATGGTTCCTATGTTTGTGTTTTTTAGGTATTGTGGTATCACTGTCAAATCTAGGAGAACGGTGGGGTTAGCAAGGGGATGCATAAAACTAGGATTTTGGTCAAACTTAAATGGGGTAATTTAAGCGCACTTATCTTTTTAGCAAGTTTGAATATGCGCAAATACCTTAAAGTTGTCTAAGGTTTTAGTTTTATTGATTCATGTTAATAATTGAAAAAGGATACTCATGATTATGGTTTGGTTAAGGTAATTATGATTTGACTCTCTTTGACTTTCAAATTTAATTATAAGTAATTAGGTTGAGGTGTGCCAACTTTTGGTATCAGATCCAAGGTTTTAATGTTATGGAGTTAGAAACGCCTAGATTTGGTAGTGGACGTTGAAATTGTCTTAAATCATAAGTATTCAATGGTAAATGATACAAATAAGTATGTTAAGCTTTAAATTGAATTTGTTGACTAACATTTGTCAGTTATACATATATATTGTTGCACATGATATGAAATGCAAGGATCTTACAGGAAAGGAAATAAGATCTTGAGGTTTATTCGGGGATGACAACGAATACATGTATTTTAATATTAATCATTGCCTTGTTTTATATGTTCTATGGACAAACAGGTCATTGAAAAAAAATAAGATAAAAGGCTGTAAGAAAAATTATAAAGTATTGTATGTGATATCCTCCTATACTGGTATATGTGGACTTGAGTTGTGTTACATACTAAGCCATGAATGGGTGAACTCCTCATCTGTATGGGAGAGTGATGAACAATAACCCATATCCTACTAAAGGATAAGAAGTGAGAAGCATTTTTGTTATATGATTATAATGGAACTTAAATTGTTAGAGGGTGACTAAAATGAAGGTTCGCATAGTAAAGGTGAAGTGAGAAGATTATCAGTTGTATATGTTTAATGTTAATATATGAAATGGTCTGAAATATAATCTATCAATATCGATCCAAACATAGGTTCACAATGGATTATGATTAGTAAAAGAAAAGAGTAATGAGAGTTGAGACGTACTTCTTTAGTAGTATGAGTATATACAATGGATATGACTCTTGTGACGTTTTGCAATGCTTATCAGAATAGTAAAGTTGAGGCGAGGTGGCTTGTAGTTGGAAGTTTAAAAATATTAATGTGTACTTTTAAGAATATTTTTTGTGTATAAGTGTGGGAAAGATCCTAGTCGGATTTGAATATTAACAAGTGATTTGGGTGGATATGGAGTTATATTTGTCATTGTGGCGATGTGCTACCACTAAGGCTATGTCATATAAAGAATATGGTTGACATTATAGTGAGTTACTAGAAATACGTATACGGGTAATATGCTATGTGGAATACTATAATGTGATACATTAAGGTATTTGTACAGGTTACTTAAAAGAAATAAGACATAATAATTGGAAAAGTATTATGGGGATGGTAGGCATGGTTAATGTTTTAAGTCATGATGTTACGTTCAACATCCAGGTTACAAAAACTGGTAAAGTTAGTAAATTAATGATGTTGCATAAGACTATCATGTTATTAAGGATTGGGGTAAGATTATAATTGTAAAGTCATTATGTTGAATAAATGATTTGTTAAGGTCATTGTATGTTTACTTAAAGTCAAACACATGTATTTGGTATTGAATAGAAGATGAGAAGATGACACATAATAAGCTAGTCTTGTAATATGATATTTATGAATGGAAATATTGAATGGAAGTTGGATAAAGGAAATGTAAGAATTTAGTCTTGTAATACAATATTTATTATTTGAAACATTACACGATAATAAGGATGGAACATAGGAATGAAGGTATGAAGTAATATATGAGATGAGAATTGACTTCCATTTAAAGAAATCATTAGATGATTATTCTTACGTATAAGTTATAAATAAAATGAATATGATATGAGAGAATATTTGTCGGTCATGAGGAAATAGTATTCCCAATTGGTTGGTAAGTGAAATTCTTCCTAAATTTTGGGGACAAAATTTTCTAAGGGGGGAAGGTTGTGACGACCCAGATATGATTATGATAAACCATGTTTAAATCATGCTTACCGTATTGGATGTGGATAGTGGGTTATTAAAATATATAGTTTTAAATTATTGTGTTTAGTTTAATCCTACCTTCAAAATTTATGAAATATTTAATTAGTCATAAACACAAATTTGTGAAGTCTTCGGTAGGAATGTTCAAGTTTGGGACTAGTTTTGGCCACTATAATATGATAATTGACTTGAGATGAAACCTAGATAGTTCTATATATATGAGTCAAATTTGTAACACAACAAATGGTGTGTAAAACAAAGGTCCGAGGAAGCAGTTATGTTAAAATTATGAATAGGCGGTAAAGTAGTCATTTAGCTTTAAAGGATATTTCGTATTATATGGTGACACATGTCATATTTTGATTGGACCAAGGGGAAGTGACTTATGTCAACTTTAAAAACTTAAAATGACCTCCTCCTTCAGTCAAAATCAGGCATGAGAGATTTTGGCTTGAGGAGAGAGAATCGGAAAGCTCGGGAAGTAGAAAGTGAGGAGAAAACTTGAGAAACATTCGTGGGAAATTATGAAAAAGTCCCTAAGGTAATTCGACGCATAAATCTTATTATTATTTTGGTATTATTGATTTAAATGATATAAATCATTGATGTTTTATTAAAATTTCATACCTTGGTGTATATGTACGGATATATGCAAGTTTAAGCAAAGTTGAATGTGTAAATCATGTATATTACTTCGATTGGAAACCTTGTGCATTCAAACTTCTATTACTTTTTTATATATATTGGAATTGAATAATTCTAGTTGGAGATGAAAATATACTCATATATGTATTACATATCCAAATATTATATGAAAACATCAAGAAATGAATCTTTGGAGACAATTTGAAGTTCAGGTATAAAATCTGCCCCAAAAGAGTAAGTATGCACACCATGTGTTCCATGTTCTTCAAATACAATTATCGATGTTGGGTGAAATATCATAGAAAGTTATGATACTGAAAAATTATGAAAATTACTGGAAGTTGACTGAACGATAAAGGAGCCTATAGGGAAGATTTGCTATGTAGAAAAGAAATGGGCAAATCTTGCTTTAGAAAACTTGAAATGACATGGCATATCTTGAGATGATTTGAATATCATTCATGGGTAAGATGTATTACACATAGTTATGGATATCATATGAATACCACTCACTAGTAAGATGTATTATACATGGTTATGGATATGATCTGAATATCACTTATTAGTAAGATGTATTATACATGGTTACGAATATGATCATAATAATATTGAATTTGAATTTGTTCATTTCAGTTTACTGAAATGGGAGGTTACTCCCCGACCCGGAATGGGGGAGATTTGTCTATTAAAGACAAGGGGTTACTCCTCGACTAGGAATGGGGGAGAATGTCTATTGTAGACAGGATATGTGAATTATGATTCCTATAAGTTGGGCATTCATTATGAATGATCTGGATAAGTATATGATTGGTCATTCTTTATGAATGAGCCGGACAAGTATATAATTGGTTATTCTTTATGAATGAGCTAGATAAGTGTATAATTGTTAATTCTTTATGAATGATACGGATACGTATATAATTGGTAATTCTTGTGAATGGGTTGGATAACCATGCATATATCATCACGGGGATATGATTTATTGTAGTTATTTTTATGTAATAGTGTAGTAGTGATATATCTGTTAAGCTATTTTGCTCAGGGTTCCTATGTTTATGTTTTTCAGCTATTGTGATATCACTACCAAATCAAGGAGGTCGGTAGGGTTAGCAAGGGGATGCATAAAACTAGGATTTTGCTCAAACTTAAATGGGGTAATTTAATCCCGCTTATCTTTTTAGTAAGTTTGAATAAGCCTAATTACCTTAAAGTTGTCAAAGGTTTTAGTTTTATTGATTCATGTTAATAATTGAAAAAGGATACTCATGATTATGGGTTGATTAAGGTAATTATGATTTGATTCACTTTGACTTTAAAACTTAATTATAAGTAACTGTGTTGGGGTGTGTCAGTTATCTCGCTCCCGCTCAATGCAAATAAACCTATCCTAAGAGTATTCTCACATGCCTTAAAATCATTAATTAACATATCATTATGCTTAATGGCATGGCTAAAACCCTAGAGATTTTAGAGTCTTTTAATTCTTTCTCGAAAAGCTAGACCCTGTCATCATTCTCTTTCTTGAACAATTCTAAAATTTTAAAATCCCAATCCACGTCCAAAAGCTTCTCACGAAATAAGAAAGCGAAAATAAACGTGTTCGAAAAAAAGGGTCACAATCAATAATTTATTCTTGCAATTTTAGGATCCAAACATACAACACCATGTTTAAATTGATTTTATCTTTGATTAAACTAGGTGTGAAGGAAAATATGTGTTATAAACAAGATACTAAAGATACGCATTCAAGAACACAAGATTCACGAGAAAATCCCTTGCGGGAAAAACCTTTTATTTAGCAATTTAGAAATCTACAAGGCACTCGACTTACAAACTACTTGATATCTTCCACAAGCATAATGCGCTAGTCTTCATAATTTCTCTAAAGAATATCACTTGTCACTAAGAGATCCACAGATGATAGATTCATCCTTGGTATCCACCAGTCCATCCTCAGCCTTCTTCTTCAGTATTGATCCCCTTAGGTTTCATAAGTCATCCATGGAGATGCCTTCTCTATATAGGTGTATGCAAGATACTAAAACAATCTAGGGTTTAAGACAATTCACAACAACAATTTTCAGGATGTATATTGTGAATTAAAAGTGCTTAAAAACACTAAAAATTAAGATCTTTTGCAAAATATATGCAAAAATAGATCTGAAAAAAGTCTTAAAAATTTTGAACACGACTCAGGTATTTATAAGGCGTACATAATTTTTTAGGCAAGTACTCGTGTGAGGCTAGTTCAAACGAGAAGGGATTCTCGTTTAAACATGATCTAAATGTCCTTTTAATGGGTCAAAAGAATACCCCCTCGATCGATGTACATTATATAAAAACTTCAAGCAACCCTTCTAACGAACTAACCTTTTTGTTCGAACGAGATAAAGATCTCATTTGAATGAGGTTCAAAATAAGAAATATTTTTCTTTTAAAAATAGAAAAACCCTGTTCATTTTAAATGAAAATAGACATACAAAAAATAAAGTATGTGAATTAATTTAAACACTAAATTGATTTATACCTTTATGGGATGTCCGAAAGTCTCGAGTTTTGATGTCGATTTACCGTGACGGTACGTGATGATTTGTAACAGGATGCACCAAAATAGGCGAAAATAAAACAAGGCATATACTATAAGCAATATCAAATTTTTTTCTCTTACAAAGTCCATTATTTTGAATTATTTATACCCAAATATGGACACTTTTAATCACATTGTATCGTAAATAAAGAGATTTTAGATTCGTTTTAGTTATTTAGAAGAAAAATGAAAATTTCAAAATAATTCGTGTTAATAATGAAATTTTAGAAAACCAAGGGGGTATATTTACACCATAAATAAATAAACTCACTTTAATAATTAATTTCTATTAATATTGGCCCAATTTGTGTAATTGTTTATCTTGTACGTCAATGCGTAATTACAGTTTCAAAATGCTTAATTCAATGCAAATTCAGTAAGAATGCGATAAAATACATAAAAGTCAAATTATATGTGACCCGCGACGCGAGTTTCCAATAAAATCCAATCCCTTCCAATGTCCCAAATCATTTCCATTTTCCACATCCCATGTGTGTGTGTGTGTATGTGTGTGTAATACCACGTAATTTTGAGGGCTTTATTTATGAATATGGTATATAATTTTAATAATATTGTTATTTTATTAATTGGGATACTGATATTGTATTTATTTTTATTTCAAATGAATCGAATATTTAAATTGAAATTTAATTGGCTTTTGGACATTTTGTAATGGTTTAAATATGTAAAGTTGATAATTTTGAATTAAAGGGTAATATCGTAATATGCATTAGCTTAGGCTCCAAGCTAGGGTTTGAGATAGGGGTTATATAAGGAATATTATGGGTGATTATAAGGAAAGGGAGATGAAAAAGAGAGGCCAAAAACGAAATCCAAAGAGGCAAAAACGAGTGGAATGAGAAATGCTAATTTAGAATGTTTAGATCTTCTTTTTGAGTGAATTCGGATGAGATTTGAGAAAAAACTAAAACACATACCTGCCTCAATTTTTCCTGTAGAATCAAAATCTGAAGTCGGATTGGCTATTCGAATAATTTTTGAATTTGATTTTTTGGGGTTTTTAAAAATAGGACTATTTGGGGTTATCACGTGTTGTGTGTAGAACATTATTTGATTATGTTCGCGAGAGGAACGTGATGGTGCGATGAGATTTTTTAGGTTGATTTTTATGTGACGATTCATGTGATGATTTTGAGGTACGGGAATTCTCTCGAGAGTATTCTGTTTGATTTCTATGTCGATTGCACTCGTTTTGAATTGTGATATTCATTTGAAATCTGAAATAATTGTTGGAATCTAAATATTGATTCATTATGATATACTATATTATGATTTAAGCATTATGTCATGAGATTTTGATATGGCATGGATAATGGGCACCCGCCAATAGTCCCACGAACCGGTATATGACTTTGAGATGCCTAGGGGAGGTGAGGTGAGGCCTAGTGACTCATTGATGTGTTGTTAAGAAATTAATATTGATATAATGCTCGAGTGTTGCATTTGATTTGTACATTCGATTCATATTGGTTCGATTTATTCATTCTGCTATTATTTTTTAGCATCTATTCCTGTCATATTGTGTACTTCCCCGTTTTTGGTTTTAGTTTACAGGGTAGTGTGGATTGTGACATTATGGGCTATTTTGGAGAATTATTTTAGAGCTTGGATTGGAAGAATTATGTTTTTGTATAATTGGTGGTGCAATTATGATTGAAGATTTTTGTATTTTGAGAGAACCATTATTGTAATCCTTATTTTGGAAATGTACGAATTATTGTATTTGATATACTTAAATTGTGGAAATTTAGATGCTCTACACTTTCTTTTGATAGATTTATTTTAATTTTATCATAATAGCACGCCATGTGTCTCTCCGTCCACGTGGAGTGTTACACATGGTATCAGAGCTTAGGTATACGACAACCCTCGGGCATTGGGTATTGGGTCTAGCATGCGGGTTAGATATGTTTTCTTTGGAGATAGCAATTTTTTAACGATGTGTTAGGCATAGTGGTGAGGATGTTTAGAATTAATTTGAGGAACGTTTTATGTGATTTTGGGAAATAGAATCAAGTAGCATTTTATTTCGAGTGTTAGGTTTCGTCGAATTTCGAGGACGAAATTCCTTTTCAATGGGGGAAGTATGTAATACCCCGTAATTTTGAGGTCTTTATTTATGAATATGGTATATAATTTTAATAATATTTTTATTTTATAAATTGGGATATTGATATAATATTTATTTTTATTTGAAATGAATCGAATATTTAAATTCAAATTTTATTGTCTTTTGGACATTTTTGTAATGGTTTAAATAAGTAAAGTTGATAATTTTGAATTAAAGGGTAATATAGTAATATGCATTATCTAAGGCTCCAAGAAAGGGTTTGAGAGAGGGGTTATATAAGGAATATTATGGGTGATTATAAGGAAAGGAAGATGAAAAAAAGAGACCAAAAACGAAATCCAAAGAGGCAAAAACGAGTGGAATGAGAATAGCCAATTTGGAATGTTTAGATCTTTTTTTTAGTGCATTCAGATGATATTTGAGAAAAACCCAAAACACATTCCTCGCTCAATTTTTCGTGTAGAATCCAAATCTGAAGTCGGATTGGCGATTGTATTTTGATTTTGAGAGACAATGGTTGTATTTAATTTGAAGAATTGGGATTTGTGAATTCTCTTTTATATTGTGGGATTTATTTAGATGCTCTATACCTTGTTATTTCTGGATTTAGTTAGTTTTATCACAGTAGAGTTCTATTCTCTATCCCTATGTGGGTGGGGTGTTATAGTGCGTTATATTCTCTCTCTCTCTCTCTCTCTCTCTCTCTATATATATATATATATATATATAGTTATATATAGTTATAAAATATGTATTTAAGTTGATGTCCACTTGTATTCCAGACCACTGGTATTCCACAATTATTATGGTGTCTATTGGATTACCTTACTTTATAATTTAAATAGGGGGCATACCCCTTGAGTATTAATATAGATAAATGAAATAAAAGACTCACTCACTCTTAAATTCTCTTTATGTTCCCTTTATTTTACAACACGGTATCAGTAAGAGTGCTCCAATAAATTTTTCATTATCAACTACCATCATCCGCCAACCACGTTCCACACTCATAGTACCTGTCATCCATTATTTTTTGGAATATTCCATGGTAGAGTTTCTCCAACAAGGAAGAAAATGAATCGATTTTGTTCTCAAAAAAGGTGACTAGTTATGATAATTTGTTGATAGCTCACCTCCATTTTACTTTTTAACTTCCCCTATACAACATTAGAAATCTATGAAGATTAAGTTACCTTCGGGATTTTGGATGGATGATTCAGCTATATGATTGTTTTCATCATCTCAGGTATGTATCCATCTTTACATCATATTAAAAGTCTTATATGGCATATACAATATATATTCATAAAATAATATATTCAATGTTTCGATCTATGCAATCAAGAAATTTATGTTATCACCATTTTATATGTGATAATGATTTATTGTTAGTCTTTTATTCATTTATGTCTTGTAACAAATTGTTATTATTTTTTTACAATCCGATTTGATAAATTGTATTAAGATGGGTCTAGTAGTAGTAGTAGTACTACTGCTCCTGCTGCTACTACTACTACTACTACTACTACTACTACTACTACTACTACTACTACTACTAATAATAATAATAATAATAATAATAATTATTATTATTATTATTATAATAATAATAATTATAATAATAATAATAATAATAATAATAATAATAATAATAATAATAATAATAATAATAATAATAATAATAATAATAATAATAATAATAATAATAATAATAATAATAATAATAACAACAACAACAACAACAACTACTACAACTACTAATGTTTAAGATGCATTTAAAAAATCATAAGACTTGTAACTTACATATTTATAGATTGACACTATATTTTTGGAATGCTTGTACGTCATCTCCTAAGCTTTTGATTATTTTTATATTGACCCAACAATTTATTTTTCTCAAAAACAAAACTTTTTCCCATTTATTGCTTGATTCATAAATTTTTGAGAACTCCTTTATGACTCCTATGTTTATTTACAAGTTATAAGAAAAATTAAATTATGGAACCTAAAGTTTTCTATTTTTATTAAGACTCGAAGTTCCTAATTATCATTCAAATTTCCGACCTCAAGCTCCCAATACTATTTTGTAAAACACTGTATTTCTAAGTATTTAGTATTTAACTAATTCGTTTATTTTTAAATTACACGTGTGCCATAATTTAATTGAATTAAATAGTATATATTTATTAAATATTGATTGGGATAGTATATGATTAATATTTATGGGATAAGTTTACTAAGTGCGTAGTAAATAACATGTGGTAATCATTATACGTCCTAGCGAATGATATCGATGTGACTATGTTATATCTCAACCAGAAGTCGCGTCTAGGCTATATTGTGGTCAATATAGGAAATTTATATACAGTGTGATTGATTCCGAATGGTCCAAAATAGGTAGAATAAACTACTAGGTATATTGATTAGGTCCTAGGGAATTTTTAGATCAACTCAATAGCACGTAAGGGTGTTCTGGTCATTTAGGAATCTGGGTTGGAAGAACTGCGAATTTCAGAGTGTTATATCAGCCACTATGTGATAGAGTCTAGGGTTACAACAATTAGGATAAAGGACATGACATATAAGAGGAATAGGAGAGAGTCCTTAGGCCATTCTACACCTTTTCCACTACCAACATTTATCGAAGCAAGAGAAGAACGATTATGCACTCAGATAATAAAAATGAGACCTGCAAATATAAGGAAAGTTTTTATCTTGGAAATCTTTTAAGCATGTTGTAATACCCAGATTATTGTAAGGTTGAAATTTTATGATTGTGTGAATTCTTAGGATTATATGGGTTATAGTTCATTATATGGGATAAGATTCATGTTTAAAATAATCCATCTACATTGATATTATGAAATATGAGATTATAGGATGATACACTATAAATAAATTTGGAAATATTGATTAACATGCATGAAGGACATCAAAACTAGGGTTTTATGATTTATGTAGATTAAATTTGTTTATGGTTAGATTTCTTAAAGGTTTGATGTTCTAACTACGTTAGAAATTGTCCTCATGCGTATACTTGGTGATTGGGTGGTTTGTATTTGAGTTTGGGAAGGTTTCATGGAGGTTTGGTAGTTTATAAATGGGAAAAACTCGTAACGACAATGAAGAAGATGGACTGTTAGGTAAGAATCGATTCGGCCCCATGCTCGAATCGATTCATATGGTGAATCAATTCAGGGCCTTTATCGAATCAATTCAGCTGCCTAGTTTTAATAAGTTGATTATTTATGTTATATCTCTGCATGGAACTAATTTGGGGATCTTATTTATTTTTTCAAACTATTAGGGAGGACTTAATGGATTCCATTAAACTTATAATAGGGACTAAGGATGAACCAAAATGAGATAATCGAGGCTAAGACCTATGAGCAAAATATGAACTTAATAATTTGCGAGGATTAGAATGAGTTACAATGATCATGAGCGAACCCAGGACTTATGCTAGAAGTGTATGGACTTATGGACTAATGATATAGCTTAAGGGATAAATAGGACCCATTTGGTAACGAACAATATTCAGGAAATTACGGAATGAACAATAAATGTGAATACCTATTCTATGCTTTGTTATATGTATGAACATACCAAAGCTGCTTGCTATCATTGGAGGTTATGCATAGTGAGCCATTCCACCTTAGAGATGCTAGCAAGGTCTACATGTGTGCCACAGAACATGGAACTTAGGGCGATCAGTATTTGAGCATGCAATAGTGGTACTAACATGTCATTTGGGTATGTTGGGTATGAGTGTAGCCCAAAGGCCTAGAATTATGTTCGCCTCCAGTATGTATTATTTTATTTATGGTTCGAGATGGAATTCCTTGATTTGGTATGAGAGGTACACAGACTTATTAACAGAGTATGCACGCATCGCAATGCCCATTTCGAGGGATGGTGTAGTTGTATATATATGAGGGTGTACCCTTGACGATGGCCTTACGATAAATTTGTGCTCCTGATATTTTGTATTTTAAACGTATCGCCAATAGTGCAAATATAAATATTAATCATAATCACATGGTACACTTACTTGTGATGCCTAGGTGTAACCCGTGTTAATAGCACAGTTAGCACAATGATCCAATGCTTGCAGCATGGTTATGATTTCAATATGGTTCATTTGTGCCTTAGGAATATCAAGTTTAGATTTACCAAATTAGTACTTTTTTATTATAAAATTTCAAACTTTATTTCTTCTCATACTGCAGATTTCATTTAGAGAAGTCTCGACCTAGACGAGTACATGGTTGCTGACATGACATTTGGCCTTACGCTAGAAACTGACAAGTTTGTTCTCTGCTGAGTAGCCCAGACCGAGGTTAATTAATTGACTATTTCCCAGTGTCGGCTTTATTAGTAGAGGATAGGCAACCTTATTGCTGAAGAACTTCCTCTAATCATTAGCCTGTTAGGTGGTCGAGGTTATATGTACGAGGTCGACCCTGGTTTTAGACAAGTCTAGGAAATATCCTGTGAACTCATTCTGGAAGCTCGGTTGTCTGGGTTCAGGAGGTCTCATATGGAGATTAGTATATATTTGGGTACATAAATCATCCCTAACCCTCAGCCGTCTACGTGAGGATGTGACTGAGGGATACGAGTTGGCTGAGTCTTTTGAAGAGGTTATGCGAGTGACCCATGTCTTAGTTATGATTGGGTAGCATCTACCCCGAGTATGATCTGGCGGCTAAACGCTTTGGGCTTTGTGACCTACGTAATTATGTGTGTTGGGTAAGTGTGCATAATAATTAAGAGGTATTTAAGACACAAAATCTTTACCTTATTATCTTTCCTCACTTGCAAAAACACATTCTTGCCTCAAAGTCTCCTACAAAACCGCCATAGCCATCCCTTAAACATTCCACCATTTTCTTCCTTTTCTAAGCTCTATAAGCCCCCTTTCTCTTTCAGCGGCTTGTCTTCTCCATGTATCCCTATTCTTGTAACTTTCTTTTGTTCTATTTCTTGTATTTTCATTTTTTTTATGAGCTTCGATTTTTCGGTGAGGTTGTAGGGTAGTTTTATGGTTTCGAAATCCATTATTTTGTGCCTGCAGATTTGGTGGTAGTGGATGAGGTAGCTTTTTGTGGGTTTTGGTGTTCCACCACCATGGTGAAGACTCTCAGGTGATCTTCGATTACCTTTTGTAGTGGGGTTTCGTGGTTTGTTCATGGTATTCTTCACCAGGAACAACTGAGATGATAGATTTTAATCTTTTGGTCAACAAAAGTAAACCCTTTAATTTGGTTGTCCCCTTTGACAATTTATCTAAGTGTAGCCTCATCTTGTTCATGTTAAAACATTTATACGAACTAGCTGAGGAGTTTCTAAACCTTAGGGAGAGGTACTTTCAATAGATTAGGAAGTTTGAGCTTGAGGAAGCTAAGACAAGAAAGGCCGAGGCCTTCCCCATTCAACCTATATATCCACCCCATTAGCTGTCGCCCTTCCTACAACTGCTGAACCAAGTGATCTCTTACCTGAGTCATCCTCTTTTAAAAATGAAACTATGTCCATCTTTGAACCATTTAATAGTGTTGACCCTTCTGACGAGTCTATGGCCTATTCATCATACCTTCAGAATGAGCGTGAGGCAAATGAGGTCTTTTTTTGCACCTCATGTTTTCAAAAGGCTCAGTCATCAAATCAGCCCGATGCCTCTTCTGGGATTGATGATCCCAAAATTATCATTCCTTACCAAACTGATGTTGTTCCTTTATCGGTTGTGATAGGGGACGAGTTTATGCAAGAATTTTCGAGTGGTGACCCAAATCAACCTCAAGATGAAGAGCCAGATGATGATAGTAAAGGGAGTGATCCTAAACTTTCTATAGCTAAGTCATACGAGAGTATGGTTACTGAGGTTAATTTGATGACTTGGAGACATTTGTATGGCATTGGGCCCCCCATTTTATGAGGAAACCATTTGTAGATGAGAGATCCTATGATGGCCAAGAGGGCAAGTTAAGTGTCTATCAGAAGATGTTCAAAGTTAGCTTCTGACTGCCTAGTCACCCCATCTTACTTACGATCTTATCATGCCTAGGAGTTTCCCCAACGTAGCTTTCTCCCAATTCTTGGAGAGTCATTCTCTGATTTGTTTCTCTTTGTAAGGTAGTTCATGGAGCCGACCTTCCAGTTAGTAATTTTATGGATTGTTATACCCTTTCGTCTCCCAAAAGTCAACTTGACTATTATTATCTCCTAGATAGGAAATCTTCAAATAAGGTTTTATTTGTTACTCAGACTTCCAACCATGATTGGAAACCTCGTTATTTATTTATTTTGAGGGCTTGGGAATTTGGTCCCAATGAAGCTTATGGTACCTCTGAGCCTAGGGTCCCCCAAATGTGGGCTAAAGTCTCGGCGTTAGCCAAACTTGATCAGGGCTTGAACCCTAATTCTACTGGAAAAGTTGTGAGGCTTATGAATCAAGGTGCCAACGGTCATCTTGTTAAATTTGAGTAGTTGATGACCCCTTATTATTTACCTCAGTCAGGTCTAGGGGTTAACCCCCTAGCTAAGCTCTGTGAGTGATTTTTCTTGTTGAACTAATGTGCTGTACTTTTTCAACTTTCAATGCTAACCTCATCTTCTTTTCACAAATCGCTCAGAAAACATGTCAAGTCATCTTTGGTAAATGGTGGCAAACAATATGAGTAAACTTTTCAGCAAACATGGGAAGTGATCTGACCCCTTACTACCATTGCTATTAAGACCAGTGCTAGTGGCCCTATCTGAGATACTGAGGCTATGAAGAAGATGAAAGGACGAAAAGAAAAAATAACCTCTTCTCGTCCGTCAATATAAGGACGGACTAATCAAGCCATTCCCATCTCTATAGATGAAATTCTTATGGATCATCTATCTCAGCTGAAATTGGACAATAAGAGCATCATCGACAATACCAGGAAGGCTTGTGACAGTGTCGCCTCCTCAATGCACAACGCTGATAGGCGCTTTTTGCAAGACATGGACATATCCCATATTTCTGAGTTCTCCATTCACAGGACTGTTTAGGTACCTTTTCTAAAGTTCAGTTAAAAATTGACGAGTGTAGCCTCATACTTCCCATTAAATACTGATTAACATCTCTTTAGTTATAGTGGCTCGTGTCCCTCTATCGACTGGGGGACTGGGTAACAAGAAGCTTCCTTTTGTTCAGAAAAGGAGAGAGTCCGAGATCACTGTGTGAAATCTTAAGAAGGAGATCGAGAATTCTCAATCGACTCTAAAATAGTCTCTGGATGAGATTGCCACCCTCAAGTCAGATCATGCCACGACACTGAATCAGCAATCTGATAAAAGAAATTTGAGATAGATAATGCAGTCCAGACTATTTTGTTCAACTATAAGGAGTCTAATGAGTACAATGACCATGCCTTTGATTACTTGGAGAGAGGCATAAGAACTGCTTGCTGGTGGGATGTTCTAAAGTAAGCTAAAATGAGGAGCTTGACCTCTTGGGACTTCATGGGTCTCTACTTTAGTGACCCTCTTCTATAAACGACTCCTACTAACATTGAGATGCCTAAGGGGGCTGCTGAGGTCTACCCCATATATTCTTTGAGCTTTAGGGGATGCAGCCATGATTGATGCCAATGCTAAAGAGACCGAGTTTATTAATGAGTCCAAGGTTCCTCCCGCTAGTGGTTCGTCCCCAGGAGATCCCGACGCTACACTAGAGGATCAGTGAACTAGAATTCTTTTTCTTGATTTTTTCATTTTTGTCAGGGCGGTCGTCTGTGACCATTTTACCCTTTATCTGATGTAACATATGAACACTTAACTTCTTTTGGTTTCATCTGTTTTTGTAATATAGATGTTTAATTTCTTCCTTTATTTATTTTCTCTACTATATGCTTTTTGTTGGTAGTAATTTAAACACCTAATTTCATAGTGTTTGAAATCTCGCCTCGTCAAGGAGGCAATATAAGGTTAACAACCAAGTGATTTTGAATTTGAACTCACCAAATTATGATGTTATGTCATATCCCCTCTCATCATTTTGAGAGTGCATGGTTGAGCATCGTCTCGTCCATGCACTGTCGTCTCGGACGAAAGAGGTTTTTTCACCAAGTTAATGATGTTTTAATAATGAATGACACCAAGTGATTTTGAATTTCAACTCACCAAATTATGGTGTTATGTCATATCCTCTCTCGTCGTTTTGAGAGTGCATGGTTGAGCATCGTCTCATCCACGTACTGTCGTCTTGGTCGAGAGAGGTTTTTTCACCAAGTTAATGAGGTTTTAATAATGAACCACACCCAAGTGATTTTGAATTTGAACTCAATAAATTATGGTTTTATATCATATCCCCTTTCACTGTTTTGAGAGTATGTGGTTAAGCATTGCCTTGTCCATGGACCGCGGTCTCGGCCGAGAGAGTTTTTTCACCAAGTTAGTGATGTTTAAATCTAAAATTATCCCTTCTTGGTGTTGTTGAAAATCCATGGATGGGTTTGGCCACTTTCCAGGTTATCATTTCACTGAGATTGAGTTGTTACTACTTCACCACGAATGATGTTTTATAGCTTGAGGACATTTGGACTATACAATTTAATTAACATAAACAAGATATGAGGGAGCACTTTGATTTTTGATTTATACAATGGAAGAAGAAAAATATACATGATAATATCCACAATCTTTTACTGGTAGTATCTTCTTAAATGGTCGGCGTTCCAGGGGTTGGAGAATGTCTCTCCCTCTAGATTTTCCAACCAGTAGGTCCCTGGGATGACTTCATCATTGACTCTATATGGAACATGTCGGTTGGCATGGAGCTTGTTAGGTTTTTGCCACTAATTTTTTAGAACTAAATCTCCCAAAGCTACCGGCCTTACTTTGACCATCTTGTTATAGAATTTCATCGTCCTCTGCTAGTAGGATGTTTGTCTAACTTCTTCAACTTCCCCTCTATCTTCTATCAGATCAAGATTAAGTCTTCTCTCTGCCATATTTTGCTCAGGGTCATACGTTTGGACTTTGTGTGTGGGGAGACCAATCTCTATAGGTACTATGGCCTCTGAGCCATAAGCCAGCATGGACGGGGTCTCCCCTGTCGGCATTCTCTCCATCATCCGGTGAGCCCATAGGACACCATGTACCTCTTTAGTCCATCTTCCCTTAGCATCTTATCACTTATTCTTAATTCCATCAAGAATCATTTGGTTTGTCACTTTCGTCTGCCCATTAGCCTGGGGTCGGCCGGGAGTAGAGAAGAATTATTTGATGCCGACCCTTTCGCAATACATTTCCTGGGAAACGTTATTAAATTGTGTTCCATTATAAGAAATCAAGGTGTTAGGTAAGCCATTTATGTAGATGATATTTTTCCAGATGAAATGTAAGGTCTTTTTCTCCGTTATTGTAATCATCGGCTCAACTTCTACCCACTTCTAAAAGTAATATATTTTCACAATTAAATACTGATAATTATTCACGATTCTGGGTAAAGGTCCTAACAGATCAATTCCCCATACCATAAATGATAAGGGAGAGGTGATGGAGATTAGAAGTTGGTGAGGTTGGTGGGGAATGCTAGTAAACATCTAACACTTGTCGCACCTCTTGACATATGCTATGGCTTCCTTAGCCAAGGTCACCCACCAATACCCTTGTGTAATAATCCTCTTAGCCAATGATCTTCCCCCATTGTGATTGGAGAAGGAACCTTCGATCACATCCTTCAGGATATATGCTACCTCAGACGGATGGACACATATAAGAAGGGGAAGCAGAAACCCTTTCTTGTATAAAGTGTCTCCTATGATGGAGAACATGGCAACTTTATATCTCAAATTTCTTTTCTTGGTCTTTAATTCTAGTAACTTCCCATGCTTTATGTACCTGATGAGGGGATATATCCTGGTAGTTCCTACGTTAAAATTCAAATAAGACTCTGAGGCACTGTCCTCTTCTTCAATGGTCGATCGATGCAGGATTTCTACCTACACCGTCCTTCTTATCTCCGTTCTTATATTAGAGGCTAGTCTATTAAGTGGGTTAGCTCAGATATTGTCCAGTCCACGTATCCTCTTTAGGTTCACCTATTTGAAACTCTTAAATACTTACCTTACTCTCTTCAAGTATTTGGCCATGCTATCATCTTTCGCCTCATATGCTCTTAGGATCTGGTTCACCACCAATCTTGAGTTACTGTGAACTAAACGATGGCCGATATTCAGATCTCGAGACAAGGAGATTCCTACTATGAGATCTTTATATTCAGACTCATTATTGGAGGCCTTAAAATGGAACCTCAATGCGTATTCAATGTCTATCCCATATGGTGTAGATACTATGAGGCCTGCACCACTTTTTCTCTCGCAAGAGGACCCATCGACGAAGAGGCTCCACACTATTCCATTCTCAGATAAACTACCTTCTACCAAGGCTGAATTTTTTATAGATACCATTCTTCTTAATTCTTGGATACGTTCCATCTTTTCTAAACTTGTCCCAGCCTTGTTCGAGGGACAGCTTACCCTTTTTACTTATTCACGACCAGTAATCTGAAAATTTTCACTATCGACCTCATCCCAAGTGAACTCGGCCACGAAGTATGCTAACTCTTTCCCTTTGATGGACACTCTAGGCTAATAGATAATATCAAACTCTCCAATATCTATTGCCCAAGCCATTAGTCTTCTCGATTTCACAGGCTTATGGATGACCTGTCGAAGTGGAGAGTCCGCTAGGATGACCATTGTGTGAGGTTGGAACTATAAGTTCATCTTCCTTGAAGCGTGAATCAGAGCATTGGACAATATTTCCATCTTAGGGTACCTATGTTCGGCCCCCTGGAGTGCCTTACTGTTGAAATATATCGACTTATGTATTTCGTCCCCATCTCTTACGATGGCAGCTCTAATAGCTGACGCTGAGACTGCTAAATATACATAAAGTTTTCCCCCTTGGAATGGTCGCGATAATAATAAGGGAGATCCTAGGTAGGACTTCATCTCTTGGAAGGCCTTATCACATTCCTCATTCTATTCAAAAGCTTTTGTAAGAACTTTAAAAAATGGAAGACATTTATGAGTGACTCTGGATACAAAGTTTTTAGGTGCCGACACTCTCCCCGTCACCCTCTGCACATCCTTGATCTTTTCTGGTTTGGCCTCTATCCCCCTTTGATTTACGATGAAGCCCAAGAATTTACCATCCCCTACGCCGAATATACACTTTGCGGGGGTGAGATTCAACTAGTACTTATCCATCATGTCAAAGGTTTTCTTGAGATCAGCCACATGCGAGTCCGCCTTAGGACTCGTAGTCAGTATGTCATCAACATAGACTTCCATCGTCTTCCCAATTTAACCCTCAAACATCCTATTAACAACTCTCTGATAGGTAGCTCCAGCATTCTTGAAAATTAAAGGGCATGACTTTGTAGCAGTAAGTCCCCTTATCGATTATGAAGGTAGTCTTCTACTAATCGGTTGAGTGCATGGATATTTGGTTGTAGGCCAAATAAGCATCCATAAAATTCATCATCTCATTGCCTGCTGTGGCATCAACCATCTGGTCGATCCAGGAAAAAGGAAAGTTATCCTTGGGGTAAGCCTTGTTCAGATTGGTAAAGTCTGCGCACATTCTCCACTTCCCATTATGTTTGGGAACTATGACAGCATTATCTAGTGACTCGGGATATATCACCTCTCTTATGAAGTCATCCTTTTCCATGTTCTTTACCTCTTCCTCGGTGACCTCGTATTTCTATCGAGAATATATTCTTCTCTTCTTTTGTATCGGCCTAACATTGTCAGCCACATTCAGTTTATAGCAAAAGAGTTCAGGATCTATTCTCAGCATATCCTCATGAATCCATGTGAAGATAGTCTGCCACTCTCTCAAGAATTTGATCAGCTCTTCCTTGATATCTACTCTCAATGTTTTTTTTGTCTCGTCCTCATTAAGGACGATGAATTTTACCTCTTTTGAGACCTCTCCTTTCTTTATTTTTGTCTCATCCCTGGGATCCAGGGTGTCAATACTGTAGGTCGTAGTCACTTTCTTGTGAACATCCATCTCCTTAACTGAGTTCAAGTAGCATTCGAGTTCTAACATTTAATCACCTTGGACTTCCCCTACCATATAAGGGGTAGGGAATTTTACCATTTGGTGTATAGTAGATGGCACGGACTCAAATTCCTTGAGGGCCACTCTTCCTATGATAATGTTAGAGGTCGAGTACACACTTTCATCCATCACTAAGAAATTGACCTGCTTTGTTAGCCTCTTAGGAAAAAAATCTCCCATTTTAACCTCCATTTCATACAATCCTAATGGGTGCACCTTCTCACCGCTGAACCCTATCAGAGGATGATTATAGGCGACCAACCTCTTCTTGTTGAGTCTCAAACCTTTGAAACAAGGCCATAACATAACATCGGCCGAACTTTCCCCATCGACCAATATCCTTGGTACATCATACCCATGCACTCTAGTTGTGATTACCAAAGGGTATTCCTAAGTTGCTAGGATTCCCTTGAGGTCAAGTCTTGAAAATCCCACAATTAAGGTGTACATATCTACCTTTTTTTTATCTTATTCAGAATGTGCTCGCGACTGACCGTGAGAGGAGTATACCCGATAAACTTATCATCAATCGATTTCTTCTTTCCATCTTTATTCTTCTTCTGAAGCTTTCTCTCCCTGCTAGTCCCCTTCTCATCCTCATATTTATCCTCTATAGCTTCCTCAGCGCTCATGACCTTGCCGATCGTCGCCAATATCTCGTCCGTAGACTTTGGCAGATCTTCAGTAAGCTTCCAAAGAAATTTCCCTTTCTGCAAACCTCCCATTAACATTGTCATAGCAATGTTTTCCTCATAATACTCCACTTCCAACTTCTCCTCATTAAACCTCGCGATGTATTACCTGAGACTCTCATTATTCCCATGCTTAATGTATAGTAGGTGAGTAGTCTTCTTCTGATGTCTTACCAAAAAGCAGAAGTTATGGATGAATTATTCTACGAGATGCTTGAAATTTTCAATGCAGTTCTTCGAAAGTGAGGTGAACAATATATGGGCAGCTCAAGTCAAAGTTCTCAATAATGCACGATATTTCATCTCATCTGATATAGAGTAGATATTTGCAACCGACTAGTACATCTATACAACGTGCACAGGATTTGTACTCCCATCATACTTTGGAGTAACCACTGACGGCCTTGATTTGGCAGAGGTTGGGAATTTGATTATTTTATCACAAAGGATAACCTTTTGAGTATCCCCTCTGCAAGGGGTCACGACTTTTAAGGATATCTCATATATTGCTCTCTATCCTCTGAATTGAATCATTCCAAGGCCTATCGGCCTCTTCAACAACGTCGGTCTGGACAATGTTATCCCCTGCTACCTCAACCGTCCGAATAGAGGGTTCCCCCGGTGATGAACTACATTGTCTATTTACCTCTCGCTTCCCCTCGTCTCGGCCATACGGGGTTCTTCCATCTGCAACCACCCTCCTTGAGCCAGAATTGCTCATTGACCTTGACAACCTTTCTCTCAAATCAAAAACTGGTCTAATACTTTTAAAGGTCGACCCTCTACTTAATCGGTCAAAACTCGAGCCCCCTGGTTGGGCATCTAAACTCATCCGCCTATCATTCCCTCGACTTCCTTTGATGGGGCATACCGTATTCCCAGATACTTCTTATAGCTCCCAACAATCAATCTGAGCATCATCAGCCTCATAATCATCATAACGGTCCTACGAGCAGGGTTGGCCTTTCCTTACTAGTTGTAAACGCCTAGGGTTAGCAATATCCCTCTGTCGCTGAGGAAGAGGTAGATCCTTGCAAGGTTCCTGGGGTGGTCCACTGGCCCTTGGTGATTCTCCCCAGTTGTTGGAGTAATCATCTCCGGCAGGGCTCCGGTTACCCTGATTACCACATTCTAGCTGAAGGCAACCAGCTACTCTTATATCGCCTATTGGATTACTGGACAAGATTTTAATGCGGCCACAACTTCAACCCATTTCTAACTGAGGAGGTGTGTTGCTGGAACTAGGACCAACAACTGGTGTTGGTGGGGGTGAAAATTTTGACGCCATGCATTAAACCTTATAGATAAGCAGTAATTGAAGAGAAAAAACCTTGTAGCTCAATGGGAACTCTTTCAGTGGTGAAATAGCTCCACAGGAGGGGATGACTGGTTCACCCCCATAGACTTCGGTGAGGATAAGCCAAAAAGGGGAAGAGATGATGCTACTCGTTTCCATAGACAGTGCCAAATTGATTATGCTGTAATTAGCACCATCAGATTAAGATGAGACTATAAGTAGCTTAAGTTCAATCATAGCACAACAATGGGGGTAAGTGATATGACAGACCCATATGTATATGCATATGTGAGAGAATGAAATGAGGATAGGAGGATGAACACGATGATATAAAGTGGTTCAGCCAATTAGGCCTACATCCACTATGTGAGTGTGTGAGAAATTCACTAAACAAAGGCACTAAAGTCCATAGATACAACAATCAAGTTATCACTCCCTTCTATATATCATTTGACAGAGTTTTTTTATGGCTATGAATTAAGAGAGGTCGATCCCTTCTTATGGAGAAAATGAAAGTATATATAGGGCTTGGGGGGTGTAATGTACCCCGCAAGCATGTAATCAACATGTGCATGAGGAGACTACCACTAAGATAAAGACACCTATCCCTAGCATATGTGTGTAATAATGATGTAATATTCTCTCACGTGAGGGTATGATCTTATTACAACGATTTTTCCCACGTGGGATCTTCCACGCTAGAACCTTGTGATGCTCGTACTGCATATTTCATTTGGAGAAGTCTCGGCCTAGCCGAGTACGTGGTTCCTAACATGACATTCGACTTTAAGCAGGAAACTAGCAAGTGTGGTCTCTCTTGAGTAGCCCAGGCTGAGGTTGAATACCCAACTGTCTCCCAGTGTTGACTTTGTGAGTAGACGAGAGGCTACATTATTTTTGAAGCACTTCCCTGAATCATCGGCGTGCTAGGTGTCCGAGGTTATATGTACGAGGACAACCCTAGTTCTGGATGAGTTCGGGAAACATCCTATGAACTCCTGATGGAAGCTTGACTCTCTGAGGTCAGGGTATGGAGATGAGGGCATATTTGGGTATGTCAGTCCCCCTTTTGGCAAAGAGGTCATGGCCCTAATTTATTGTGTCTGGGGGTGTCAATCGGCCTACTCCTCGGGGTGCCTATCGACATGTAACTCCATACACTGTGCCGATAGGCAGGGATCTGGACCTGCCAATTGGCAGTTGCATCTAGATTTTTCGAGAAAAATGATCACAGAAAAAAACTATTTAACTGAATCGTGCATCGGGTATACCGTTAGAAAGTTATTTCAGAGACCTTAAAGAATACTTTGGACTGCTCCCGGGTTCGGGAGTTGAATTGGGCTCAAATGTGGCTCGAAAGTGTACGTTGGTCCGTTGAATGGGATATCGTCAAACGCAAATGGATTGTTCGTTCGCATGGTATGTTAGAATCGCACACGTGGTGGACCATTGGAAACATTAGGAGATGTAATTCGACATTACAAAGAGTTTTTCTTGGTTCAAAAGGTTAACCTTGGTAAATCGGCGCTCAGAAGCACCCGAGGACTTTTCGAAGTAAAACATATCATTTGTTTGTACCATAGGTCAGAATTTTGCACGAGGTGAAACGTTAGAAATTATATTTAGTGCCCTTCAGAGATTAATTCAGTTTTGAAGTTGAATTTGCTCAAATGGGGCCCGAGAGCACATCGTGGCCTCCGAATCGATTTTTGGGGGAAAACGGATCATTCATCTAAACGACTATGTTGTCTCGTACACGGGGAAAACTATTAGAAAGGGGTTTCAATGCCCTTTGAAGATTAAAAGAGATTTCGCTCTGGTGGTGAAGTTGATTGGGGCCAATTCGGGGCTTGGGAGTGCCCGGTGCCCTCTGAATCGATCTTTGGTAGTAAAATGGTCAGTTCGTCTTAACCATTATGTCGATTCATGCACGAGGTTGACCGTTGGAAAGGGTGTCCAGGTTCCTTTAAATATTCAATGAGATTTTTCTCTGACAATAGAGTGGACCGGAGTCAAACAAGGCGCGAGGGCACCCAATGGACTCTAGATCGGTACTCGGAGTGTGACCTAGGGTTTAGAGGGAGATGAGGAGGTTCTAGGAACCTATGGGGTCCTAGAATGCGTTGTCTATAGAGCCCCTTGATTGGTGATCTTGGAGAAAGTGATATCCATTGAATAGACACCATATGATAGATGTCGATTCTATGGACCTAAGGGACGAGGATGACCGATTCAGAGGGTCGAGGTCGATGCTGAGAACCTAATGGTGATGTTAGGGTAGCCCATCTTAAGGACCTAGAGGAGGTTAGG
Source organism: Sambucus nigra (assembly GCA_949130495.1). NCBI lineage: Eukaryota > Viridiplantae > Streptophyta > Magnoliopsida > Dipsacales > Adoxaceae > Sambucus > Sambucus nigra. The sequence goes on along the minus strand of OX422214.1, from coordinate 210,026,157 downwards.
AGTAAGGAGTCGACCAATTAATAGGATCAAATCCAATTATGAGGTCTTATGTAGAGATGACCAATTCTGAGGGTCAAAGTCAATTCTAAAGGCTTATTTCGGGTGACTAGTTCTGCGGGTCAAAGCCAATTTTAATGGATTAAGATAGAAGAGATCAATTTTAAGGTCCAAAGATAATTCAACGGTCTTATTTAGGTGTGACCAATTCTGAGGGTCGAAGACAATTCTAAGGGCTTAAGATAGAGGTGACCAATTCTGCGGGTCAAAGCCAATTTTTTTAGCTTAAGTATAAGCGACCAGTTCTGAGGGTGAATGCCAGTTCCGCGGGCTTATTTAGGAGTGACTAACTCTCCGCGTCAAATCCAATTCTGCGGGCTTAAGTAGAAGTGACCGATTCTGACGATCGAAGCCATTTCTGAGGGCTTAAGATATAGGTGACCAATTCTAAGGGTTAACGCTAATTCTGCAGGCGTAAGTAAAAGAGACCAATTCTGAGGGTCGAAGCCAATTCTGCGAGCTTATTTAGGGGCGACCAATTCTGTAGGTCAAAGAAAATTCTACGGCATTAAGTAGAAGAGACCAATTCTTAGAGTCGAGGCCAATTCTGAGCGCTTAAGTAGAGATGACCAATTCTCAGATTCAAAGCCAATTCTGAGGGCTTAAGATAGAGGTGACCAATTATGAGGGTCAAATATAATTTTGCAGGCTTAAGTAGAGGTGACCAATTCTGAGGTTCGAAGCCAATTCCGGGGGCTTAATATAATAGTGACCAGTTATGAGGGTCAAATCCAATTCTACGGGCTTAAGTAGAAGCGAACAATTGTGAGGGTCAAATCTAATTCTGCGAGCTTATTTAGGGGTGACCAATTATGAGGGTCAAATCCAATTTTGTGGGATTAAGTAGAACCGACCAATTCTGACGTTTGAAGGAAATTATGAGGACTTAAGATAGAGGTGGCCAATTCTGAGGGTCAAATCCAATTCTACGGGCTTAAGTAAAAGCGACCAATTTTGAGGGTCGAAGCTAATTCTACGGGCTTATTTAGGGGTGACCAATTCTGCGAGTCAAAGAAAAATCTACGGGCTGAAGTAGAGATGACAAATTCTGAAGGTCAAAGCCAATTCTGTGAGCTTAAGTTGAGATGACCAATTCTGCAAGTCAAAGCCAATTATGTGGGCTTAAGTAGAGGTGACCAATTCTGAGGGTCAAACCTAATTCCGCGGGCTTAAGTGGAGATGACCAATTCTAAGGGTCGAAGCCAATTCTGAGGGCTTAAGAAATAAGTGACCAATTCTGAGGGTCGAAGACAATTATACAGGCTTAAGTAGAAGTGACCAATTCTGAGGGTCAAAGCCAATTATGCTGGCTTGTTTAGGGGTGACCAATTCTGCGAGTCAAAAAAAATTCTATAGGCTTAAGTAGACTTAACCAATTTTGAGGGTCGAAGTAAATTCTCCAGGATTAAGTAGAGATGACCAATTATGCAGGTCAACGACAATTCTATGAGCTTAAGTAGATGTGACCAATTCTGAGGGTCAAAGCTAATTATGTGGTCTTAAGTGGAGATGACCAATTATGAGGGTCAAAGGAAATTCTAAGGGCTTAAGACAGAGGTGACCAATTCTGAGTGTCAAATCCAATTATGTGGGATTAAGTATAAGCGACAAATTTTGAGGGTCGAAGCTAATTCTGCGGGCTTATTTAGGGGTGACCAATTGTGCTGGTCAAAGAAAATTCTACGAGCTTAAGTAGAAGCGACCAATTCTGAGGGTCAAAGCCAATTTTGAGGTCTTAAGATAGATGTGACCAATTTTGAGGGTCAAAGACAATTCATCGGGCTTAAGTAAAGATGACCAATTCTAATTGTCGAAGACAATTCTATGGGCTTAAGTAGAGATGACCAATTCTGCGAGTCAAAGCCAATTCTACGGGCTTAAGTAGAGGTGATGAATTCTGAGGGTCAAAGCCAATTCTAAGGGTCAAAGCCAATTCCAAAGGGTTATTTTTCTATTGGGAAGTTTGGGGACTCCATTGGGGATGTGTGATCTTTCTCTAGGAATTTGGGGAAGCATTTGGTTTTAAGTTTCTCTAGGGAAGTTTCAATGGTCCAAGGATTTTGAGTTCGAGAATTTTTCAAAATTTTTGAGCATCCTCTGGAGACATTGCTGGGGAGAATTGTTTTCTAGAATTCCACTGGGGGTGTAAAAAAATGTTTTTCTTGGTGAAGAGGTTCTATAATTAATCTGGTGATTTTAGGAATATTTCAAGGATTTTTTGAGATATTCTGGTATCTTTTTTTACTTTCTGTATGATATTTTAATGGGGGTGTCGACTATCATAGATAGAGGGGTGACAAACGGCAGTGGAACGGTCTTTTGGGGTGCCTCGAGTAGGTGTAGGGTCAGTACCGATCGGTGGGTGGCAGGGAGATGTCAATCGACATGCCCCTTAGCCTCCTATAAAAGGGGTTGGGTTCTCCTCATTTTTCATAATTTTTTCACTTCCCTTCTTCTGAAACTACCTTCAGCAAATCATTTTGATTTTCCAAAGTAAAGAGATGGCTGAGTCTTCAAGCAGCACTACTCACATGGCATGGCTTAACGTCGATGATTGGGTAGGGTTGGAGTGGAGGGCTAGGTTGCCCCTTACACTAGGCACTGAGAACTCATTTGGCGCATTTGAGTCGGTTGTGGATATCGGATTCTTCTATGTGGGACCTCGCACCACCATTCTTCTAGGGTGGTGAACCCTGGTGGCTATGCAGGTACTGAATGACGTTTGGTATTCTTTTCATTCTTTATTGATGAGATTGCTTTATTTGTTGATTTGATAATGGTTTTGTTTTCTTCATCGATAGTCCAATGTCTTCATGTCGACTATACATGCTCAAGGGATGACAGGACTTAAGGACGATTGGGAGCACCTTTCATCTGTGGTGCACTGGATGGTGTCATCAGTCGGCTTTGGGAGACAGGCTTCTTCTCTAGATGAGATACCTCATTCCATTGTTGTTCTGTGTGCTCTATGGTAAAGGTGGTGATACACTATCCACACCTTCCATTTTAGTTTTAGGGATATGGGAGTGACCCACATTGATGTGTAGCAGCTACTAGGGCTGGACTGCGATGGTTCTCAGATTGAGGTGGACAGGATGCTAAGGGTGACACCGGAGGCAGTGACGGCGGCGTTGGGTGTTATGGAGATGGTGATTTATAAGGATTCTCTCTCTTTTTATCTGTTTATTGAAATGTTGTTGAGGAGGATGATCTATGAGAGCAACGGGAAGTAGGTGCGTCGGATGGCCCTCTTGTTCATTCTGTTGGTGCTGGGAGGTTTTTTGTTGGCGACGAGTTGAGACTCCGTGTACTTATGGTTTTTTCCATTTTTGAGGGTACTCTCGAACATCCACCTTTATGATTGGGTGATCCTGACTTTGGTGACCCTTTTAATCTCTTGATGCATTCAGCTGGTGCTGTCTGCAATCTTTTACTAGGGCCATGTATCTTGTGGAGGTATTCTGTACATTTCGCATTTTCCTTTACGCATTCGCATATTCGTTTATGCATTTTATTCTTGATGTCCTAATTATTATCCTTTGGAGATGTGGTTCTATGAGGTGATTGCGTTAAACAATCAGTTGGTATCTTTGAAGGATGGATCTGTTGGGGACTTCTACTGGATGTACCGATGGCGGAGGTCCAACCGACAATCGAAGAAGTCTCTCTCTCTGTGGCGGTGCATCAGGTCTTGAATGGCCTAACAAGTGAGAGGGTAATCCCTCTTTTATCTAGAGACTGTCCTTTCCTTTGATGGATCTTTATTGAGATGGATCTTTTGCTCTTAGTGGGGATTTATAGGTGACCTATTATCTTTAGGCGATGACCATTCAGCACAGTGGGGTGACTGGGGGACATGCGCAGATGCGGCTTCTGTTGGTGCATGAGTTTAGATATTATTGGTACCTCAAGGAGAGGGTAGTTCAATAGATAGTGTAAGATAAGGTTGTGGTGACATCGGCAAAGCACCCTATGTTCATGAGGCACGTGCGGGAGATATCAGAGGATGCCCAGGTGGCGGCGATGATGGGAGAGTCGTACTCGTTGTATATCGACACGACAGTGATGTATGATTATATGGATTTAATATAGAGCTGGTTGAGGTCTTCCAGTATATACGATGTGATGCCTTTTCCTCATGCGGGTTCGAGTCAACAGATGGGGTCCTCCCAAAGTGCGGGTGGTGCGCTGATAACTTCGTAGGCTCCCTTTGTACGAATACTTTCACCTGGTTACAACATCCGACGAGCTGATGGAGGATCAATTCATTTACAGCATCTTCCCAATGTGATGGACCCGGAGGAGTTGGTACTAAGATAGGAGGTCCTTCGACATGAGGTATACTTTGTCTCTCTCTGTCTTTTGATTTTCGGATTCCTTTCTTTGTCTTTCAGACTTGTCTGGTTTGATTTTTATGTTTTCTTTTGCAGCCCATCCGGATCTTCACCACTTGGCTTAGGGATTAGATATCTTTGACGACTACCCATATTCGTGAGGTTGTTTTGGTTCCTTCTTGGTTGGTGTTGTCTGCCTCGTCCGGGGAAAGGGGGAGTTCTAGAAGTGGTGGTACATTGTCTTGTCGCATGGGGGATGAGGGTGCATCGTAGGGATGGAAGATCTTAGAAAGAGAGAGATGAGAGAGAAAGAAGAGAGGGGAAGAGAATTTGTAGATGGAGAGAGAGAGAGAGAGAGATAGAGAGCGAAAATGTGGGTGCGGGTTGAGTCCCGTTATTTTTTTTATTTTTCCATCAAGATATCAATGTAACACAGAAAAATATATACAAATAAAAAAGAGGTTTTTACCAATTTATGTTTCAGTGATTAATGCACGTGCTCTTCTTACTTTGCTGCCGAGATCATAAAAAGAATTTGAAAATTTATTTGAGAAGGATTTTATTTTAAAATGGGATAAGTAAAAACATGAGGAAATTCAAAATTCCCTTCAGATAAAAATTATTTTTATTTATTTTTATTTGACAAAAGAGGAATTGTTTTTCCCAAATTAGGGGGTTGCCGATCGTCATGACCCCTATCCTGCCTATCGACATATTTGTCCAGTCTAATCAACCTAAGGCTTTGATTTCACTTTCTTCAATTTCTTGATAATTGGTGGGGCAAGTTTTACTCGGATTTCTGCAAGGTTTCTTGTCTTTGCTTGAGAGTTTTCAAGTATAAATAGGGGTGTGAATGGGGCTTTTCTCCATACACTTTCATTTTCTTTGTCCTTTACTTTCTTATTTTCACATGGCTCTCCCCGGTAGAATTGAGTTCGTCAACTACCTCGAAGCCTTGGAAGCGATGTATTCTTATACTGTTGATTATGACGCTTTCCACAAGCGGCGAGTCTCTTTGTGACATAATCGTCCCATTGAGTGGAACTTGCTGATGGCAGGAGTTGAATTATGGTACCCCTGAGTTTTCTCGTTTTCCCAGGGAAGTATTGGTTGGACTTATCCATATCTCTCTTTCGGGAGCCAGGCCATTGTCTACAAAAGTCCAGATTTCTCTTCCGACAGTGCTGTGATCCGTACATTCGCAGGATGTGGGTGATGTCGGCTATGCTGGGGCCACTATTATAGGCCTAGTTTTCAAAGTGTTGTTGGTGACTGGGAAAACGCTAGTGGACCATCAACTTGTGGATATTATTTCTTGGATGTCTTACCGTAGTTTTCATGTGGCGATGATACTGGAAGAGACTTTGAATGGTTTGGATGCCTGGCGGGAAGGTCATTGTGATTTTCTAAGGGGTAGCCCTGTAATGCTATTCACGTGGCTGTCAAAGTGGTTTCTTATGGCGGTCCCACCTCTGTATCCTTTCCTTGCGGTTAACACTATTTCTTTATCATAGGCTTGGTTATTGAGAGTTGGTTGAAATGGTTTGTAAAGCACGGGACTCGGGGCTTTCGCTAGTCAGCACCTCGGCGGGGGGAGCTGCTACCCATTCTGTAACTCGAGGAGTACCAATATGTCTAGTTAGTAAGCCTCAGGCAGACCTTTTTTTATTTTTCCTGACAGCTGTATTGGGAACAAATTGTGCCACCATGGACACCAAACTTCTTTCTTGTGGATGACCTGACAAAGCGTATGAGAATGCGGCTTGGATCTTTGTGGGAGAATCATCATCCCTCAACCTGTCCTTCCCAATCTATTGGTAGAGTATGGCATGTCCCCAAGGACTACATGAAGTGGTTATGGAAGAAGTTAGTGGCCAAGATGCTGGCTATGAATATTTTGAAAAGGTGTCTTTCCATATTTGATACCATGGGGGGAGGCGTTGTGTTTTTCCACAAGCTAGTCCGGGCTTATAGCTCTATGGAGCGTCTACAATACGTCATTCAGACCCTAGGATGAAGCTGATGATGGGGATGGTTCCTCTTGAATCTGCAGGTAGGATTTTGTGAAGATTTTGTAATGGGTGTGGTTGCTAGAATAAATGGAGGGTGATTTTGGGAGTAGTGGGGCTTATTTTTATTTTGGTTTTTTAGGAAGGTATGTGTAGGTTAGCATGGGAAGTTGTTTGACTCCCTATGCCGATGTAATCGTACTAAAATTTTGGATAATGTAATAAATAATTTTTTGATTATCTAGTTGTGCCTTTTGATGACTTTTGCATTTTGAATTATGTATATCAACCGCTAAGGCATAAATAATCATTTTGTTCATGTATCTGTTAAAATGAACAATCGTTCTCGGGGATAAGAAAATATTAGCATTTTGTGAAAAAGATGGGGGTCGTGCTTATGTAAGGTGGATGTTCTTCCTACGTACCTTTGAGGGTTTTGAAAATTTTCTGAAAGATAAAAGGTTTTTAGAGGATCAGGCCCCACGTAGTTCTAATTAGGGGGAAATGAACAGCTTTTTTAATAATAGAAGGGAAATGAGAAGAGTCGTTGAGCGCCGAGATTTCGCACTAGTGGTAGAATTTCTTGAGACGATCCAGGTTGACTAGATGTGCCATTTCTTCTCCATCTAAGTCGGTGAGCATAGAGACGCCACCCGATAAGATCTTCTTCACGATGTACGGGCCTCTCCAATTGGGTTTCAATTTCCCCCTGGGGTCCTAGATGGGATCTACTATTTATTTGAAGGCTAAGTCCCCTTCTCGGACGCCATGGTGCTTGACTCTCTTGTTAAATGGTCGCGCTATGTGGTGATGATACCCGTGTATGTGATATAGAGATTTCAACCTTCTTTCTTCTAATAGGGACAACTCGTCAAGAAGGTTTTGGTTCTAGTCTTCCTCGCTGACCTTGATTTCATGCTTGATGCGCAGTGAAGGGATTTCCATCTCAACAGGTAGGACTGCTTCCATGTCGTAGACTAGAAAGTAAGGGGTGGCTCAGTAGAGGTTCAAAATCAAGTGCAATATCCCCAAAGAGTGTAAGGGATCCTATCGGCCCAATCTCGGCAACTTTAGGTCATCTTGGTGATAATGGATTTAAAGTTCTTATTGGCTACCTTGACTGCGCCATTGGTCTGAGGTTAGTATGAAGAAGATTTGTGTCTTTGAATTACCTACTCGTTGACCACTTATTTAATTTTGGCCTCGAAGTGTAACCCGTTGTGTGATACTAGCTCGTGTGGGACCCTATATAAGCAGATGATGTTTTTCTTGATTAACTTGTCCACCTTCTTGGCATTCAAAACTGCGTATGACTCGAATTCAACCCATTTGATGAAGTAGTCAATGGCGACTAGGATGAACTCATGCCTATTGTATCCTTTTGGTGTAACTTACCCTCTAATGTCAATGCCCAATGTGGAAATGCCCAATGTGGAGAAGTCATGTTATAGGATTCTCGTGGGGGTAAGTGTTGTAGGATAGAAAACTGCTGGTATCTGAGGGTAGGCTATGTAATCTTGGACTATGGTAGTCTAGTAGTAACCCTGTAGGATGATCTTTTTGGAGATTATATGAACACTCATGTGGGTTCAAAATTCCCCACTATGGATTTTATTCATCATTTCTTCAATGTCAGCCCTTGTGATGCAGTGTAAATGGGTTCCATCGAAGTTTCTCCTAAATAATGCTTTATCATAAATAATATACTGGGAAACTAGTCTCTAGAGAGTTTCTCGGTCTTTCTTGTCAGATCCTTGGGGATACCTACCGTGTTTGAGGAGGATCCAAATATCATAGTACTAGCAGTTGGATATCTCAGGATCTTACTCCCTTCAAAGCTCAATGTGGTAGCAGTGGGTTGGTTTTTCTTATTTTTGGGTAAGGAAAGGGGCCATGGTTATTCCCTCAGGCATGTCAATCATGGAGGCAAATGTAGAAAGGGCATAAACTAGGTTATTCTTTGCTCGGGGAAGGTAGTGGCAGGTGGTTTCTTAAAATTGGGAAACTAGCTCTTCTAGGTTGGCATGGAAGGTTAAGAGTTTCTCCTCATTGACTTTATATTTTCTAAGTACGTGACCGATGATGAGGGTTGAATCCCCATACACATCGAGGTATAGAATTCCTTTCTTGTGGGAAACTTTGAGGCCTACATTTCATACCTCGTATTGAGTCATGTTATTTGTGCAAGGAAAGTCTAGCTTGATGGAAATGGGAGGGTGGGAGTCATCAAGGGAAATTAGGAGGGTCCCAATGGCAAACCCTTTTTTATAGGCAGCGCCGTCAAAGAACATTTTTTCCATCTAAGGTCTTCTTGGGAGGTACAGAGGATATTATCATTAGGTAACTCAGAGATCCAGACATTGACCTCTTCCATAGGGTAGTCAGCAAGGTATTCAGATATGCATCTTCCTTTCATGGCTTTCTCTATGACATAGGTAATATTGAATTAGAGTAGGAGTATCAACCAACTGGCCATTCGACTGGATAGGGAGGGCTTCTCGAGTAGAAATTTGATGGGATCAATTTAGGATATAAGCTTGATGGGAAAGGTGAGCATGTAATGCCGTAACTTTTAGTTAATCTAGACAAAAGTGACATATGCTTTTCGAAGGCGGTGTAGTTAACTTCATAACCATCCAACTTTTGACTGGCATATTAGATGGCTCTATCATTTTGGGTTTCTTCGAGATAATGGGCTACCAAATTCCCAGTGTCAGTACCGATTCCGGTTAAGTGTAGGAGTAAGGGAAGATTAGGTTATGACGGCATGAGCACCAGAGGTTGGGTTAGGTATTGCTTGATTCGGTCGTCGTTCTAGACTATGGTTGAATCCTTTTGAAGGAGTTTGAAGATGGGTTCACATATGGATGTTAATTAGATGATATACTGTAATTTTCCATAGACCCGCATCTCAAGTATGGCTTTGAGCTTGGCAGGATCGACTTCTATACCTTTCTCACTAACCATGAATCCCAATAGTTTTCCTTTATTAACGTCAAAGACTCATTTCTATGGGTTAAGTAGCATTTGGTACTATCGAAATTGTTTGAATAACTTCTAGAGAGTGAGAATATGGCCTTACTTATTCTTTGAATTGATAATCATGTCGTCTATGTAGACCTCAACTTCCTTGTGTATCAGATCATGCAGAATGGATGTGGTAGCCCTCTTATAGGTAACCCCTGCATTTTTAGACCAAATAGAATTACAGTGTAGCAAAAGGTTCCCCAAGGGGTGATGATTGCAGTTTTCTCTTGGTGATCTGGGTATATCTTGATCTGAATTTATCCAGCAAACCCATTAATGAATGACTTGAAAGCGTGATTGTCCATATTGTCCAGAATTATGTCGATGTTGGGTAACGGGTAATCATCCTTCAGAGAGGACTTGTTCAAGTCTCGATAGTCGACACACATGTGAACCTTCCCTCCTTATTCTAACACGAGTACGATATTGGTTATCCAGGTGGGATATTATATCACACAAATGAACCCCATGTTTAGTTACATGACTACTTATTCTTTAACTTTGAGTGACCATTCGGTGCAGAGCTTTCACAGTTTCTATTTTATCGATTTGCAATCCAGAAGAGTTGTAATCTCATGTTGTGCTATCTCGGGGTCAATGTCGGGCATCGCATCATAGTACCATGCAAAGACATCCATGATTTCCTTTAGTAGTTCTTTGAGATGCACGCATTCATGCTCATTAAGGGTGGTCCCTATCCTAATCTCGCGCATTTCACTACTAGAATCGAAATTAATAACAACTGTTTTATCTTTATTAACTTGAACATGATTATGTTGTTTGTAATTAGACTTATTTAGAACAGTTAAGAATTGTTCATTTGTAAATTCATCATCATTAAGAGTTGGATTAGAATCAAGACAATTAATGTAAGGCACAAGAAGGTACTCAAAATCTTTGTTTATTTCATTGATAGGCAAAACATCATTAACAACCTCATCAAATGAGGTCTCGATTAAATTAGAGTGAGGGGAAACAATGAAAGGGGAAAAGGGGATGTATCAATATCTTTGAACATTAGTAGGTGGAAAATGTTTATCAACATATATGATGAGTCATTATGGATTAGACGATGTATCCCCTGAGTGGATCATGCAAGTGTCAGCCCTAGTATCTGTAAGTTGAAAGAGTCCTTGAAATCACTTCCCTCATAATCCTTTGTATCAGCTATGACGTCTTTAGTGAGTGGTTGTATATGGTGACAGGAAATATCGACCATAGGTAACTATCTTGAAAGAAGATCTTTAATCCTAGTTTCATCCTTTTCTCTACATGGTCATAGCAAGGTTTAGGGAAGCCATAGAAGCGGAAATGTTTACCTTCTCTGATGAATCTTCCATTTAAGGAATCTACCTGAACAATTCTGTTTCATTCTAACCTCCTCTTCAGGAGAGGATGACGGATAAATATTCTGATGGTAGATATCCCAAGCCATAGGGAGGAAAGGCCTCCTTCAATATGATGGGTTAAATTATCCCTTTTTGTCTTAGCCCTAGCCCCAGTCCGAGCATGAATTGCATGTTCTTAAACATTTGGATTACATTGATGTTTCCATGAGGGTCATATTTTGGATAAACCCTATCTTTGAAGTTATCCCCTACTGGGATTAGGAGTGGTTGAACTTGAAATCTTAATAGAAGAATATCATTCACCCAGTGTTGTATTTCAAGTACTTGATTACTGGGGCTGGAATTTTTGGTGTTTTCGTCGTCGCCCAAGATGGTGATGACCTCCCTATTGGCGAAGAACCTCAACTTCTGATGAAGGAAATAAGACACCCCATCGATGCTATGGACCCACGGGCGTCCGAGCAGGAGATTAAAATATGTTGGGATATTGATGACTTGGAATTCCACAATGGGGTTTATAAGGACATCCCTATTGCAAGCTTGATAGATCCCATTACTTCTTGTCAAATGTTGTTATAGGCACATATGACAACAGAGGTTGGTACGAGGTCGCTCACTTTAAATCACAAATAATTAATGGTTCTTAACAGGCAAACATTCAGAGCTAATCCATTGTCAATAAGAGAGACTATGATAGTTTTCCACATAACTTCAATATAGATATTAAGAGCATGATTGTGGTTGGGAGTGATCTTAGTGATTTCTTCTTCAGAAAAGGAGAAAATTCGAGTAGAGGTGAAAGATCTAACTAAGTTCATCGCTTCTTCTAGCATGGTTGAAGGAGGAATTGTGGGTCCTATGAGTATCTTGATTAAAGAATTTTGATATAGTTGGGAAGACATAAAGGGTCCCCATAAAGTGATGTTGTCTTGGATTTTCCTCAATAGCTCAAGGATCTTGCTTTCCTCAAGGGTCATTTTGGCATGGGGAGATTCATGACACCCGTTCCTTTATCGCTCACAAATGGTTGTAGACTTGGGATTTGGTAAAGTCTTCCTGACCTGGTCATGTGGTTCACAGAAGGAGGGGAAAATAGAAATCCTATTTCTTCATCAATATCAAGTTGTTCAACCACCTTGTCGATTTCTCCTAATAGCTCCTCTAATGATATCTTCCTGCATATGTTGTCTATCTAACTAGTCTTTTTTTAATCTTGGTCTTCATCTAAATCTTCAAAATTATCCCCCCATCCGGTGGGAACGGTATTATCTTTCCATGCAAAGTCAATTCAGTCCACAACTTCCATGACCTCTTCATATAATTCCTCCCATTTAGCAGGGCAATACAAAATTAAAGGGACCAGCGCCCTTATAATTTCAAAGCATCGAGTATCTCGGATACACTACAAATATCACTAGTTTACTTAAATAAATTTTCCATTATCTGGACTATACCATGTCATCTAGACAAACTTCGTCCATTGGCGGCACCTAATTATCTAACTCTCAGACCCACTTTCGAGCTTTCAAGAATAACCCACTGAATCTCTAATAGCCAATGGTCATCTGGGAGGGAAATTTCATCCTGAGCTCTAAGAGTTAGATCAACACTTCAGATTGTCCCATATCTTTACCTCCAAAATGGGTGCAGACATCGATGCATGCCCGGGTAAGAAGGGATAAGGATTGATCTGGAAATCTAGTAGGGTCTAAAAGGAAATATGGGCATGTTTGGAGAGGTATTAGAGAGTATATGGGTATAAATGATGATTTACTAAGCATGATTTGGATGGATGGGTCAAATTCTGAGTCCTCTTCTAGGAAGCTAGCTTTTGCATGATTCAATAGTGGATTATGGGTAGTGTTTGGTTTGGGATTAGCTGGTAGGAAATGACACCCTGGTTAATTACTCCTTGGATCACATTTCGGAGATTGAAACATTGGTCGGTGGTATGGACAGCAGTTTGGTGAAAGTGACAATTTTCATTAGGTTTAAATTTTTTTGAAAGTGGGTTTGGTAATTGACGAGGATCCAATGGTTTGATCAGATTTTGGCTCAAGAGGGTCTGGTAGACTTTGTAAGAGGAACTTGAAGCTCGGTGTATTCCTTTTGAACTGGGTTTGGGTGACTTTCTGGTGCCCATGAAGCAGCAGGCTGAGAGATGTTGTTGATGATAGAAATCCTGGTACTACCAGGTTTTTAAAACTTTTTAGGAGCAAACTATCCAGATGTTTTCCTCGGTTCAACTTTTTTCTTGGCAAGACTTTCTTAGATCTCCACTCCTGCTTCAGGGAGGTCTTGGAAGTGAGGGTAATACTGTCATCCCATTGTTGCTCTAAAATGGTGTAGGAAGTTCTTCTTTATGATATTAACATTTCCTTCTTCGGAAGGACGATTGGTCTTGGTAGATTCTTTTCTGTCCATCTTGCTATGAAGTTATTAGATGATTCCCTAGGGTTCTATTTAAGTATCTCTAAGTCTTGATGGATAACTTCTAGCTCTTCGTTGTACTTATACTATGACATGAACTCGTGGGTAACATCTTCCCAACTACGAATACTGGATTCCTCAAGGGATAAGAACGATTGAAGGTCCATTGCCTCTGAACGATTGAACGATTGAAGGTCCATTCCCAACCGAGATTCTTCTTCGTTGTACTTATACTATGACATGAACGCTATCTTTCAAAGTCTGCTGGACCATCTGGGCCATTATTTCTTTAAAATCCCCTAAGAGAGCCATGGCTCGGTGATAGCTGTGGAAATGAACGATTGAAGGTCCATTGCCTCTGAACTTCTCGATATTGGGCATTTTGAATTTTTTCGATAACCTGTATTTAGGATATGGAGACATATGGGTGTATTCCATGTAGTTCCTGGAGAGTCTGACTTGATTGAATTTCTTGGTCAAAATCTTGAGGTATTCCCTTAACTTGTTCAATTCTTCCTCTTTCGGGTCAATAGTCACGGGTAAGTTAGCCCCTGGTTGAGCAAGGTTTGGCATAGGTAGATGGGATGGCGGTTGCCCATTAGTGGGAGGAGCACGGGGAGCGTGCTAGTATTCCTCGAGAACCAAATAGGCTTGGGTACAGGCGAACACATAGTGTGCTAGAAAAGGACCTTGGAATTTTTAGGGACAAGGACCTGATTTCTTTGCATCTCATGAACCTCAGTTTGACGGTTGTCAATTTTGGCAGTGAGTTGAGCTAGAACTGTCAATAAATCGGGATATACATTCTTCACTTGATCCATGTTCTCCATGGAAGGCCAGTGAATATCAGACTCGAAATAAGTAAGGGGACTCATAGAACTTTTAATCAGTTTAACTGAATATCGAAGCCTATAGGGAGCCAGGCCAAGGGTATATGATTGACTCGATAAGGAGGAAAATTGGGATTTATTTTTAAAAGGGAAAAAATGGTGTAGACACCACATTCTAGTACCCCCTAAATCTTTCCTTAGGCTCCTATCACTTCCCCCTCCCCCCTCAAACTTAGGTCACACTCCCAGTACTGATCTAGAGACCATCGGGCACTCTCGGGCCCCGAATTGACTCCAAAAAACTCCACCATCAGAGCGAAGGCTCTTTAAATATTCAAAGGGAACTAAAACCCCATTCTAACAGTCCTCTACATGCGCAAGACAACATAACCATTCGGACGAATGATCAGCTTTCCCTCAAAAATTGATCCACAGGCCACTGGGTGCTCTCGGACTCTGTTTGACCAAAGACAACTCTTCATCTCGAATGATACTGAGTGAATCTATAAAGGATATTCAATACCCTTTCTAACGATCCTCCCCATTCGCGATTCTGCCTATGGTACGGACGAACGATCCATTTTACTCCGAGAGGTCATTGAAATATTTCGATCCCTGGTTGATCAAGGTCAACTTTCGAAACTGAGCAAAACTCTTTGGAATGTCAAAGTACATCTCCTAACCTTTCCAATGGTCTCCCCTGTGTGCAATTCTGACATACTATGCAGACTAAGGATCCGTTTTCGTCCGACGATCTCCCATCTAAAGGATCGACATGCGCTTTCGAGTCACATTTGACCCAATGTCTCCAAAGGACTCTCACATCCTCTAAAATACCTTTCTAATGGTATACCCCCATGCACGATTCGGATCAATGATTTGTTCTCTACAATTATTTTTCCAGACAAGTCCCCACGTGACTGCCAATTGGCAGGTCCTGAACCCTGCCAATCGGCACAGTGTCAAGGGTGACTTGCTGATAGGCACCCCCTATGGTACGTCGATCGTCACCCCCCCCCCCCCGACCCTATAAATAAGGGCCATGACCTCATTGCCAAAAGGAGGAAAAAAGAGGAAAAACCCATCAGCATCAGTGATCTCAGTAACATTCTCTCGAAGTCAGTGAAGTTCTATATGAGAAATTCCATTCAAGCCTAAATGCCCATACTTTTCATACCCAATTTGGAAAATATCATTCTCTCTCATCAACATTCAAAGGAGTTCATCTATGCTCCACGTTCAAACTCCAAGAAAGGTCCAATTATTTCTCTCTCCCTTTTTAATTTCTTGTTTTACGTAAGTTACCTTAGATGCATAATCTAGTTTCATTCTAGTTCATACATATTAACACATACACTTTTAATAGTATATTGCACATACTCTATTTTTCATAAAAAACAAACAAATAAAAGAGGGTTACACCCGTAAGTTCTGAATGGAATTATCCACCACACTTTTTTCAAAACTAGAAACACATTTTCTACACGCACACACCTAATAAAGTTACGTTCGAATCTATGGGATAAACCCCACCCCTATTATACATTCAAACTACATGGACTTTGATGCCTTTATAGGCTACGTAGGCCTCTCAAATTAAAATCCGAGACTCGAGTCCAATTTTCTAATTTTCCAAATTATCTTTCTTTTTCATAATCCTCAAAATTACTCATTATCGTCATACATATTTATAACATATTTGTTCGCGTCTCATCCTAAACATGTTATCGTTTTCCAATATTGATTAATACCGCGATGAACGCTCATATTCTATCTTCTACATTTCTTACTATTCTGGGAATACTCCTATGGATGACTTCACCCTATCTTTTCCATGGTATGGGTCGAATGATTCCAATCTCCATTATATAAACACATGCATACACTTCACGGGGATAAAAAGGAAAATACTAACATTTTCCCATGAGATACCGAAAGGGAAGAATGGGTGCCTAACACCTTCTCATTCCATAACTTATCCCCTGGACCTTCGATCTATTGATTTCGAATGCATCACTTTTGTCCTTAATGCCGCTCTCTTGAGGTGGAAACATATTCTTTTGCCTATTTTGAAGAAACTAGGCTGGAAACTCTATCTCTTTACATCCACCCCACACCGACGATGGCCGAAGCCCACTATTTGAAGAGAAGGGTGAGAGATCACGACGCAATTTTCATCCCCCCAGGGATCCTCTTTCTTCTTTCCCCCAGAACGAGCATCGCGCCGACCGAGATGGCTACATTGACGACTCTAATGGGGACTATGTTAAAGATGGCTAGACTCTATTTACATGGGTGTTTTATTTTTTTTATATTCCCTAATTTTCATGTTCCCTTTATTATTCATGTGTACCTCATGCTTATACTTTTATTCACACACTTGTAGAAGATTCTCCACGTACACTTCACACCATGTGCACTTAGGATCACGTATATCCACATGTTGCACACATCACTTATCCATGATTGGTACACTTTTGGTACTTCCACTTTGCTACCTATTTGGCATGATCAAGAAAGATACTCTAACCATAAGATACTAATAAGAGAATCATGCATGATTCACACGACATCACCAAAGAGCATTGTTATTTACCAAATTTTGTCCTGTAACTGGAGGGTCACTTCGTGATGGGCGTTGGTCCGGCAGGGGGTAGTTAACCTAAGAAATATGACTCTCACCTTCCATTGGCCAAGTACTTTTGACGTATATCGAATGGTTCCCTTGCATCATATCGCTTGACCGAAGCCATGATGGTAGTTATATCGCAGAGAACTCATTCACATGCGTCGAGTATATCGAATTCGCTCTCGCACGTAACGTCCCCATGAGGTATATAGTGAGGCAGTTAATGTACACTCGGGTATATCAAATGGCTTGTCCACACGTACCAATTTCCCTCAAAAGTAAGACGTATATCGTGGAAGTCACGCCGAAGCGGGAAACCCTTTCCAATTCACCCAACCAACTTCAAACCCGCATATTGGTGTAAAGCCTAAGAAACACATGTTAGATTGTCGGTTTCCACCCAAAACTCTGCCAAAATTTTGGGTTGGCCTTTCGTCCAAATTATTTGTGTAATTTTAAAAATGGGACCCTTCCCATAATCACGGTAACAAGTCCAACCCTAACGTTACATATGTTGTAAACCCAATTTTTCCAGTCTCGGTTCTCATCTGGCATTTCATTTTGCATTTAGGATAATTTAATACAAGTGAGAACCTAATAAACATAATAATCATGCTGAGACCCATCTCTAGTCTCTTCCCCTCTCTTTTTCCCAAAAGGCGTCCAAAAACGCTTTTCCTCTTTTACCAAAAACAACAAAAACATTTCCGTTATCATCTTTTCCAAAAAGGTTAAAAATATTTTCCTCCTTTTCTAAAATTAAAAGTTTCCCTTTTCTTTTCCAAAAAAATATATAAATAAATTCCATTTTTTTCTCAGGTCGATCCCATACCCTTGGCCTGGCTCCCTATTGGCTTCGGTCTTCATTTGAACTACCCCGAAGTTCTATCGGTCCCTTTACTTCGTCTGAGTCTGAAACTCACCCGCCATCCATGGAGAACATGGATCAAGTGTCGAATGTACAGCCGAATTTGTTGACGGTTCTAGATCAACTCACTACCAAAACTGACAACCTTCAAACTGAGGTTCATGAAATGAAAAGAAACCAGTTCCCTATCCGTGAAGATTTTGAGGTCATTTTCCCTCATTCCATGGGTCTGCCTGCACCCGAGACTATTTGGGTTCTTGAAGAATACCATCATGCTCCACGTTCTCCTCCTGCTAATGGGCCACCACCATGCCAGCTTAATATGCAAAACCTTTATCAAACTAGGGCTAATTTACCCATAACTATTGATCCGTGAGAGGAAGAACTAAACAAGGTCGAGGAAAACATCAATATGCTAACAAAGAAATTCGACTAGGTATGAATCTCTGGGAATTACGTGGACTACGCCCGCATGTATCCTTATCCTAAATCTAGGTTACAAAAAAATTAAAGATTACCATAGTGAGAAGGTTAGAGGAAGTGGACCCTCGAGCGTTCATCTACGTAGCTATCACCAAGCAATGACTCTACTAGGAGCTTTTGAAGAAATAATGGCTCAGATGTTCCAGCAAACTTTGCAAGACAGCGCCCTCCGTTGGTTCCTATCCCTTGAAGAATCCCGAATTCGCAGTTGGGAGAACATTTCCCGTGAGTTTATGTCCTAATACAAGTACAATAAAGAGCTAGAAGTTACCCGCCGTGACTTAGAGATACTCAAATAGAATCTTGGGTAATCAGTCAATAACTTCATATCAAGATGGAGAGAAAATGAAGCTTCCATGACCAATCGGCCTTCCGAAGAAGAACAAGTCAGTATTATGAGGAAGAACTTTATATTCCATGTCCGAGAAACAATGGGAGGACAGTAATATCCTCACTTTTGAGCCCTCCGAGAAGAAGGAGTAGAAATCGAAGAAGGTCTTGCCAAGACAGAAGTCGACCTAAAGAAAGTCTCTGGACAGTTTTCTCCTAAAAAATTTGAAAAGCCTGCTAATACCTCAATTTGTACCATCAATAATATCTCTTAGACTGCCATTTCAAGGGCACTAGAAATTCGCGCAAACCCAATCTAAAAAGAATATACCAAGCTCCATGCGCCTCTTTCCCAATTCTACCAAGCTCTCTTAAATCGAAACCTGATCAAACCCTTGAACCTTCGTCCATTACCAAATCCTCTTCCAAATAATTTCAAACTATCCATTGTGACTATCACCAAACTACTGGCCATACCACCGACCAATGTTTCCATCTCCAAAACACAATCCAAAGCCTGATTGACTAGGGTCTCATCGCCCCACCAGCTAAACCTAAACCAAACACTACCCATAATCCACTCCCAAGTCATACAAACTCCATCTACCTAAAATAAGACTCAGAACTAGACCAATCTACCCAAATCATACCAAGTAAATAATGAGTCATACCCATATACTCTCCTAAACCTATCCAAATATGACCACATTTCCTCTTACCCTCTACCAACCATTCCGATCAAACCTTATCATTCCTCACCAGAGACTGTATCGTTGTTCGCACCCGTTCTGGAGGTAAAGATATGTAATTATCAAAACTGTTGAACCAACTCCTAGAGTTCGGGCTGAAATTGTCCTCCCAGATGACCATCAATTATCAGAGATTCAATGGGTTATTCTTAAAAGCTTGAAAATGGGTCCGAGAGTCAGACAACTGGGCAATATCAGCTGATGAACTCAGTCTAGATGACCTAGTCCAGATCATGGCAAATTTATTTGAATAGACTGGTGATATTTTTAGCATATCCAAGCTTCTTGATGATTTTAGATTACGGGGAAACTTGGTTCCCCCAGTCTTGTATTTCCCTGCAAAATGGGAGGAATTATACGAAGAAGCTATAAAAGTTATAGAGTGTATTGACTTTGCATGGAAAGATTATATCATTGCCACCAGATGGGGAGACAATTTTGAAGATTCAGATGACAAGCCAGGTTCAAGAAACACTTGTCTAATAGCCAACCTATGAGGAATGATATCATTCAAGGAGATGCTGGTAGTGGTCAACTGGGTAGTTAAGCAAGCTCACATCGATGAAGAAACATGATTTCTATTTTCCCCTCTTTCGTGAACCACAAGACCAGGTCAGGGAGACATTACCAAAACTCAGGCTGACAACCATCAGCAAACGATAAAGGGAAAGATGTTGATAATCTCCCTATGCTATAAATTACCATTGAAGAAAGCAAGGTCCTTGATCAACTGAAGAAAACTCAAGCCAACATCACTCTATGGGGACGTTTCATGTCTTCCCAACTGCACTAAAATTCCCTAATCAAGCTACTCACACAACCCATAGTTCCTCCCACAACCATACCAGAAGAAGAAGTGAAACTAGTTGGATCCTGGACCTCTACTTGACTGCTCTCATTTTATGAAGAGGAAACCCCTAAGAATGGTCCCAACCATAATCATGATCTTAACATCTCTGTCGAAGTCATAGGGAAAACTTCTCCCCTCTCACTCCGTGACAGTGGATCAACTCTGAATATTTACCCTTTAAGAACCCTCAACTATTTAGGACTGAAAGTGAGCGACCTTGCTCAAACCTCTACTACCGTGTGTGCCCACAACAACACCCGTCTAGAAGTAATGGGATCTATCAAGCTTGTAATAGGGGCTAGAACTATAAATCCTATTGTTGAATTCAAAGTCATCGATATCCTAACCTATTTCAATCTACTGCGTGGATGACCATGGCTCCACAACATCAAAGGGGTGTCTTATTCCCTTCATTAGAAATTGAAGTTCTTTGACAATGGACAAGTTATCACCATCTTCAGAGATAGTGACAACACCGAGAATATAAGAACCAGTAATCCGGTACTCGAGACACAACACAGAGTGAATGATATGTTGTTATAAGGCTTGCAGGCTGAACGACTCCTACTCCCAGCAGGGGTGACTTCAAAGACAGGGTTCATCCAAAATATGATCCTCATGGGAATATCAATGTAATCCAAATGTTCAAGAATATGCACTTCATGGCTGGACTGGGGCTACGGAAAATACAACAAAGGATAACTGAGACCATTATGTTGAAGAAGGACTTTCCTCCTTGTGTCTTAGGCTACCAACCATATAAAGAAGAACTCAGATTAATCCGCCAGCCTTAATTGAAGAGAAAAATAGAATGCGCCAGGACTGTCTCGGGAGATTCCCTAAATGGAAGATTCATCAAAGAGGGTGAATATTTCCCCTTCTTCGGATTCCTATAACCTTGGTATGACCTATAGACAAAAAGATGAAACCATGAATGAAGATCTTTTTTCAAAACAGCTACCTATAGGCTGATTGTTCCCAGCACTATGTGCAAGCACTCATTGAGGATACCTTAGATGGTACCGGTGATTCTGAGGAGAGTGATTCTGAATACTCTTTCAACTTATAGATACTTGGGTTGGCACTCTTCATGATCCATTCAGGTACTACAACATCTAATCCATCCTACCTCATCAAAGACGCTGAGGCACCTATTTTCAACTAAAATGTCGTGCCTATGCCACCTGCTGATATTCAACCTAACTCTATTGTCTATCCCATTTCCCTTGTAGTTGTTCCTCTCACTCTGATGTAATCGAGACCTCCTTTAATGAGGTTCTCAATGTTGTTTATCCTATCAATGAAATAAATGAAGATTTCGAGTATCTTGTTGTGCCATACATTAATTATCTTGATTATAATCAAACGTTTGATGATGATGACTTTGCAAATGAATAATTCTTAACTGGTCTAAATAAGGTTAATAATAAGCAACATAACCATGTTCAAGTTAATGAAGATGAAACTGTTGTTATTAATCTCGGTTCTATTAGCCAAATACGTGAAAGGGGCTACCCTTAATAAACACGAGTGCACGCAACTCGAAGAGCTACTGAAGGAATTCGTGGATGTCTTCGCATGGTCTTACGATGATATGCCTGATATTTACACTAAGAGAGCACATAATGAGATTCCAACTCTCTCAGAATGTAAACCAGTCAAATAGCAGCAGCGAAAGCTCCAGACCGAACAGCCACTCGAGGTAAAAGAAGAAGTAGTCAAGAAACTAAATGTGGGCTTCATTCGTGTAATTGAATATCCACATGGATACCCAATATCATACCTATGTCGAAATTAGGAGGAAGGTTCCACATGTGTGTCGACTATCGAGACTTAAACAAGGCCTCTCCGAAGGATGATTAGCAGCTACCCAAGATTGATATGATTGTGGACAACACGACATGTCATTATCTCAAGTCGTTCGTTAATGGATTTGACGAATATAACCAGATCAAGACCCACCCTGATAATAAAGAGAAAATCGAATTCATCACACCTTGGGGAACCTTTTGTTATAATGTCATACCATTATGTCTAAAAAATGCAGGGGCTACCTACCAAAGGGATGCTACAAGCATTCTGCATGATCTGATACATAAGAAAGTCGAGTTCTATGTAGATGACATGATTATTAAGTCCAAGACTAGATAAGGTCATGTTCCCGCTCTCCATAAATTCTTTGAACGACTGCAAAAATATTAAATGCGGTTTAACCCAAAAAAATGTGTCCTCGACATCACTAAAGGGGAACTCTTGGGATTCATGGTCAGTGAGAAGCGGATAGAAGAAGATCCTACCAAGCTAAAATCCATACTTGAGATGCCACCTCCCCGAATGGAGAAAGAAGTACGTGGATTCCTTCGGAAAACTACAGTACATCCGTCGATTCATCAACTAATTAACTTCCATATGTGAACCCATCTTCAAAATCCTCCAAAAAGATTCAACCAAGGACTGGAATGAAGCTTACCAAGAAGCCTTCGACCGAATTAAGCAATACTTAAAACGACCTCCAGTGCTCATGCCACCTCAGCTCGTCCTTTCCTTAATCCTATACCTAACCATGACCGATACTACATCTGGTTCTCTACTAACCCAATACCTTAAAGAAACCCACAAGGAGAAATCCATCTATTATGCAAGTCGTAAATTGGTCGGTTACGAAGTTAATTACACTGCCTTGGAAAAAGTATATGTCGCCCCTGTCTGGGTTACCCAAAAGTTATCGCACTACATGCTCGCTTTCTCCATCAGACTTGTATCCTGAATAGATCCCCTCAAGTACCTACTGGATAATCCTGCCTTATCCGGGGGAATGGCCCATTGGTTAATGCTTCTAGTAGAGTTTGATATCACCTATGTCACACCGAACTCCATGAAATGAAGAGCCATCTCTGACTACCTTGATGACTACCCTATGGGAGAGCACGATGTCTGGATTTTAGAATTCCCAGACGAGAATATACTTTGCGCCTCCCATGAAGATCCTCGATGGAAAATGTTCTTTGACGGTGCTGCCAATAAAAAAAGATATGGCATTGTGATTCTCTTAATTGGCCCTGATGATTCCCACACTCCTATTGCCATCAAATTGGATTTCCCCTGCACTAACAACTTGACTGAATACGAGGTCTGCACGGTAGACCTTAAAGTTTCCCTCAATAAAGGAATTCGATACCTCGATGTCTACGGAGATTCAACCCTCATCATCAGTCAAGTACTCAGCAAATGGAAATTCAAGGATGGGAAACTCTTACCCTTTCATTCCCACCTTGGAAAACTAGCTTCCCAATTCCAAGAAATCACATTCCACTACCTGCCCTCAGAAAAAAACAACCGGGCTGACGCCCTTGCCACCTTAGCCTCCATGATTGACATTCCCAAAGGAATAAATATGGTCCCCTTCCTTGTCCAAAAATAGAATAAACCAACCCACTTCTACCACATCAAGCTCTGCATAGAGGAAGAATCTAAAATAGCTGACTGCTGGTACTATGATATTTATCGCCTCCTTAAACACGGTGAGTATCCCCAATAAGCTGACAAGAAAGACCAACCAACTCTCCATAAACTGGCTTCCCAGTACATTATCTGTGATAAAGAACTTTCTAAGAGAAACTTTGATGGAACCCATTTACACGTATTGTAGGGGCTGACATTGCAGAGATGATGTAAAAAATCCACAGCGGGGAGTACGGACCCCACACGATCGGCCATATGCTTGCCACAAAGATAATTCGACAGGGATACTACTAGACTACCATGGTACATGACTGCATAGCCTACATACGAAGATGTCTCAAATGCCATCAATTCTTCAACTTACAGCATCTGCCTCTACGATAACTGTACAACATGATTTATCCCTAGCTGTTTTCCATATGGGGCATCTATATTGTAAGGAAAGTTACATCGAAGGCATCCAATGGGCATGAGTTCATCCTTCTCGCTATTGATTACTTCACCAAATGGTTCTAAGTCGAGTCATACTCACTTTTGAATGCCAAGAAAGTGGCTAAATTCATTAAGAAAAAAATCATATGCCAATGTGGGATCCCACAAGAGTAGGTATCAAACAATGGATTAAATTTTGAGGTGGAGGTCACAGAAGTGGTCAATGAGTATGGAATTCAAAGGAATAAATCCTCTCCATACCGACCTCAAACAATCGGATCGATTAAAGGAGCCAATAAAAATTTCAAAGCCGTTATCAGTACCATGATCGAGAGTTGTCGAGATTGGGCCAACAAGATTCCTTACGCCCTTTGGGGCTATCTCACTGCAGTGAGAACCTCTATTGGGGCTACCCCTTACTCTCTAGTCCATGGAATGGAAGCAGTCTTAATTGTGGATCTGGAAATACCTTCATTGTGCATCATGCTTGAAAGTATGGTTAACAAAGAAGAATGGTAGCAAAGTCATCTTAACGAGTTGACCCTCCTAGATGAAAGGAGATTATAAGCTCTATATTACATGTAGGGGTACCATCGTCTTATAGAGCGATCATTCCATAAGAGAGTCAAGGATCGCGGTGTCCGAGAACGGGACTTAGCCCTCAAAGAAATAGTAGAGCCCATCTGGGACCCCAGAGGGAAATTCAAGACCAATTGGAACGACCCCTACATCATGAGGAAGATCTTGTCGGACAGTTCCGTTGTGCTCATTGACCTCGGTGGGGAAGAAATGGGGCTCCCAGTCAACCTCGATCGTCTCAAGAAATTCTACCCCTAGTCCAAAATCTTGGCGCGCTATAACTCTTCTCATCCCCTTCTATTCTAAAAAAAACTCTTCATTTCCCTTACCCAGAACTACGTGGGCCTAATCCTCTAAAAAAAAATTTAAAAATTCAAAACCCTCTGAAGTACGTAGGCATCCCATTCGCTTCATATGAGCACGACCCCCTTCTTTTCATAAAATACTATTCATTTCTTATCCCCGAGGATGACAGTTCATTTTAACATATACATGAAAAAAATGATTATGTATGCCTTAGGGATTGGTATAGACTAATTCAAAATGTAAAAAGTCATCAAAATGCACAAACAGATTACCAAAAACTTATTTATTTCGTTATCTGAAATTTTGTACGATTACATCAGCATAAAGAGTCAAAGGACTTCCCTAGCCAAAAAACCCCAAAACAAAGAAGCCCTATTACCCCTGAGAATCATTCAAAATTATTCTAGAATATACAAAACAACACCTATTATAAAATTCATCACAAAATCCTACCCACAGCTACTGAAAGAACCAGCACCATCATCATCTGCATGCTGGTTTCCCCTAACCTCCCCTTCTAGAATGGAGTATTGCAGACGCTTCATGGAGCGATAAGCCTGAAACAACCTGGGATAAACCACAACTCCCCCTCTATGGTGTCAGATATGGCAAACCACCTATGACTAGTCTCCACAGCCATTATCCTGGCCACTAACTTCTTCCATAACCACTTCATGTAGTCCCCACAGACATTCCATACTCTCCCAGTAGACTGAGAAGGATGGGTCAATGGATAATGATTCTCCAATAGGGAACCAAGTCGCATGCGCATACACTCTGCCAGATGCTCCACAGGAAAGAAGTTTTGTGTCCGCGATGGTACAATTTTCTCCCAACCATATTTGTGCTGCAGTCGCCAGGGAAAGTAGAAATAAGTTTGCCTTAGGCCAACTAGTCTTACGTACTGGTACTCTCCAAGCTCCAAAATGGGCAGTAGCTCCCCCCACCAAGGCACGGACCAGTGTAAGCCTCATGCCCCGTGATCAACAAACTAGTTCCCCCAACTCTCAATTTCTAGGACTAAACTAAGGAAATAACGCGAGAAGAAGTTTGGAACCGTCGGCAAGGGAAAACCAGGTGGGACTACCATATGAAACCTCCTAGATAGCCACATAAATAACAATACAGGGCTTCCCCTCATAAATTAAGAACGACCCTCCCGCTAGGTATCCAAGTCATTTAAGGTCTCCACCAGTATCATCGTCACAGGGTGGCGATGTTATGACATTTAAGAAGCAATGGAAGCCAATCGGAGATCCACCAGCGTCCCCCCAGTCACCAACAAGACTTTGGAAATAAGTCCTAGGATGATGGCCCTGGCATATCCAGCATCACCCACATCCTGCGAATGCACGAACTGCAACACCAGCAGATGGGAAATGATTCCCATCGCGACCAATGGTTTTTCCGCCGAAGGCAAAATATGAAGAAGCCCAGCTAATAATTCCCTGGGAGGAGGGGAAAACTCAGGCAGATCCACAGCAACGCTAGGATTTATCCCCAGCATAGAAGAAAATTCCTCGTAGGTAGGACAAATCTCATCCAACCTAAAGTGGAAGACATGATCCTCGGGATACCAAAACTTGACATCCGTCATTAGCATGTTCCACTTAATGGGTCGGTTGCACTATAAAGAGACTCGCCGCATGTGAAAGGCGTTATAATCAACATCTTAAGAACATATTGCTTCCATGGATTCAAGGTAGTTAGCAAACTCAATGCTACCCGGAAGAGCCATCAAACAAGAATAAGAGATAGTAAGAAAGTAAGAATGTGTAAAAGAAAGAAAGTGAAAGTATGAGGAGGAAAACCCCATCCACACCCCCTTTTATACTTGGAAAGTCTTAAGACAAGGAACCCTGTAGAAATCAAAGTAAAACTTACCCTACCAAGTACCAAGAAAGTAAAGAAAGTGAAATCAAAGCCTTGGATTGATTGTAATGGACTCACATGCCGATAAGTAGGACAAGGTTCATGCCGATCGCCAACCCACCATTTTGGGAAATTTCCCTTTTTTGTCAAAATTAAAAAAAAAATCTCAGGGAATTAGGAATTCCCTTTATATTTATGCTTTACTAATATCATTTAAAATAAAATCTTTCTCAAACCAATTTTCAAAATTCTTTTTACTGTCTCAGTAGCAAAGTAAAAAGAGCATGTGTATTAATCACTAAACTAAGAAAATTAACAAAAACTTCATTCATCATTTGCATATATTTTATTCCGTTAACATGAACATTTTGTAGGAAAAATTGAAACAACAATGGGACTCAGCCCGAACCCAATCTCTCTCTCTCTCTCTCTCTCTCTCTCTCTCTCTCTTCCCTCTATCTCCCTAGGATCCCACATCCCTGCGGTGCGCCATCTTCCCCTGCGGCGAGACGACATGCCCCCACTACCCAAACTCGATCCTTCCCCAGACGAGGCAGACGTCACCAAGCAAGAAGGAACCGGAACTGCCTCACGAATGTGAGACGTCACCGAGGATATCCAGTCCTTAATTTCCTTCAACCAAGTGGTCGAAACACTGATATGCTGCAAGGAAGAATAGAAAAGATCAAATCACTCAAGCATGAGTAAAGATAAGGAAATCAAGAAGATCAAAAAATACGTACTTTAGGCCGAAGGACCTCCTCAGTCAGACCCAACTCCTCTAGATCCATCGCATGAGGTCAATGCTGTTGACATACGGACCCCCACCAGCTCATCAAAGGTTGTAACTACGGGAATGCAGACGCACGAAAGAAGGCCCTGAAGTCGTCGCTATCGCCACTCACGTAGTCGCACCACCTGGACTATGGGAGGCCCCATCTTTCGACTCGAGCTCGCTCTAGGGAGAGGAATCACATCATAAATGCTAGGGGCATCAGCCGACTTGTGATGAATTCCATGTAATCAGACATCACCGCTATGTGAGTGTACAGGGATTATGTCTCTCCCATCACTGTATCCACCCGAGCGACATTTGATATCTCCCACATGCACCTCATGAACATAGAGGGACTTTCTGGTGACAAAGCAACCTCATCCTCCAAAATTTGATGAACTACCATCTCCCTGAGGTACTAGGAGTAACCGAACTCATGCGCCAGCGGACATCGCATCTTTGCATTTCCCCTAGTTACCTCGGTGTGCTGAATAGCAGTCCCCCGGGCATAAAAGGTCACCTGAAAATCCCCACCAAAAGTGAAGGATCAGTGTCAATAAAATGGCATCAAAGGAAAAGAACAGTCTCAAGGACAAAAGAATGATTACCTTCTCACTCGTCAGGCCATTCAAGACCTAATGCAACGTCTCTAAAGAAAGATTATTCTTAGACTATCGGCTGGACCTCTGCCATTGAAACATCATGCAAAAGTCCCCAACGAAGTCATCCTTCAGATAAATCTGTTTTGTATTCAACCCAATCACTTCGTAGAACCACGTCTGTAAAAGATAAGGATCAGCATTCAAGAAATCAAAAGGAAGTGCATGAATGGAAAATGCGAAGGTGTAAGGAAAAATACCCAAAATAAAGAATACCTCCAGAAGATATGTGGCCCCAGTAAAAGTCGGCCGGCAACACCGGCTGAATGCATCTAAATAATAGTAAAGGGTCGCCAAAGTCAGGCTTCCCTAATCATAAAGGTGGATGTTCAAAAACATCCTCAAAAATTATAGAAACCATAAATAAACGACGTCGCCACTAGAAAACCTCCCAATACCACTAATATAAACAGATGGTCCTATAACACACCTGATGTCTGTCGTTCTCATCAATCCTCATCCTCGGTAAAGGCTCCCTCAAAGAAGAAAGGCGTAGGGAATCTCCAGAAACCACCCTCTACATGTCACCTAAAGCTTTCGTCACCACCTCCGGCGTCACCCGCAGTGTCCTGTCCCCCTCAATCTAGCAACCCTTGAAATTTAGCCCTAACAGTTTCTGGATGTCAATGGGAGTCACTGTCATCTCCACGAAGCAAAAATGGAAGTTGTGAGTAGTGTCCCGCCACCTCTCTCCCAGAGCACACAGAACCGCAATACAGCGGGGAGTCTCATCCAATGTCGATGCTAGCCTCCCAAAACCTGCAAAAGACACCATCTAATGTACCACAACAGGAAGGTGCTCCCAAACATCCTTGAGCCCTATCGTACCACAGTCATAAATAGTCGACATGGAGACGTCAGAGTGTTAAAAAATGAAGAAAATCCTTGTCAAATTCATGAAATAAAGCAATCTCGTCAAGAAAAGAAGAAAAGAATACCAAGAGTCATGCGATAATTACATAACCATCGGGGTTCACCACCCTTGAAGAGCGATGATGCGAAGTCTACAGAAGAAGAGACCGATTATCTACCACAAGCTCAAAAGAGTCGAATGAGTTATCTCTACCCAATGCGAGAGGCATCCTAGCCCTTCACTCCAACCCTGCCCAGTCATCGGCATTGAGCCACACCATGTGGGTTGCACTTCTTGACAAGTCAACCATTTAGGATATTAGGATGATTTACGGAGGTTTATAGCAGAAGAAAAGAATTTAGAAATATGTGAAAAATGAGGAGAACCCGCCCCCTTTTTATAGGAGGCTAAGGGTCATGCCGATTAGTCGTATCCTCCACCCACCAATCATCACTAAGCCTATCACCTGCTCAAGGCACCCTAAAAGTCTACATCAATGTTGATTGGCACACCCACACCCATGTCGATCGGCACACCTCTAAAATTTCATAAAAAAATTCAAGAAAAATACCAGGAAATTCCGAACAAATCTCAAAAAATTACTATAATTGCCAAATCCGTTCTAGCACCTTGCTCCCCAATGAAAACATTTTTTACACCCCAACGGAATTACAGAGAATCATTCTTCCCAGCAAAGTCTCCAAAGGGTGCCCTAAATTTTCCCCAATTCATTCACTATTCCATAACGGAACCCAAATTATTATCCCCGGTAGAATCCTTGATTTTTTTAAAGGAAATGTACACCTCTTTTAAGGTCAGAATTGACCTCAGTCTTGGATTGTCACCTTAGTTAGGTTAGATTTGACATCGGTCCTAGGTTGTCACCTCTCGTAGGTCGAGTTGACCTCGGTCTTCGATCGTCACCTTAGTTAGGCCATATTTGACCTTGGACCTCAGTTGTCACCTCTCTTAGGTCTAAATTAACCTCGGTCCTAGATCGTCACCTTAGTTAGGAAAGAATTAACCTCGGACCTCGGTAGTCACCTCTTTTAGGTTAGAATTAACCTCAGTCTTGGAATGTCGCCTTAGTTAAGTCAGAATTGCCCTCAGTCCTTGGTCGTTAACTCTCTTAGGTCAAAATTGACCTCGATCTTGGATTGCCACTTTAGTTAGGTCATAATTGACCTCGGTCCTCGATCGTCACCTCTCTTAGGTCATAATTGACCTCGATCTTGGGTCGTCACCTTAATTAGGTCAGAATTGACCTCGGTCCTAAGTCATCACCTCTCTTAGGTCAGAATTGACCTCGGTCTTGGATTTTCATCTTAGTTAGGTACGAATTGACCTCGGTCCTTGGTTGTCACCTATTTTAGGTCAGAATTGACCTCGGTCTTAGATCGTTACCTTAGTTAGCTCAGAATTGACCTCGATCCTAGGCCCTCACCTCTCTTAGACTAGAAATGAGCTAGGTATTCGATCATTACCTTAGTTAGGTCAGATTTGACCTCGATCCTCATTTGTCACCTCTCTTAGCTCAGAATTAACCTCGGTCTTAGATCATCACCTTAGTTAGGTCAGAATTGACCTCGGTCCTTGATAGTCACCTCTCTTAGGTCATAATTGACCTCGGTCTTATATCTTCACCTTAATTAGGTCATAATTGACCTCGGTCCTTTGTCGTCACCTCTCTTAGGTAAAAATTGACCTCAGTCTTATTTCATCACCTTAGTTAGGTTAGAATTGACCTCGATCCTCGATTGTCACCTCTCTTAGGTTAGAATTGACTTCGATATTGGATTGTCACCTTAGTTAGGTCAAAATTGACCGTGGTCCTCGGTCGTCACCTCCTTTAGGTCAGAATCGAGCTCGGTCTTTGATCCTTACCTTAATTAGGTTATAATTAACCTCGGTCATTGGTCATTAGCTCTCGTAGGTAAGAATTGACCTCGACCATTGATTGCCACCTTAATTATGATATAATTGACCTCAATCCTAGGTCATCACCTCTCTTAGGTCAGAATTGACCTCGATCTTAGATCGTCACCTTAGATAGGTCAGAATTGACTTCGGTCCTCGGTCATCACCTCTTTTAGATAAGAATTGCCCTCGGTCCTCGGTCGTCACCTCTTCTAGGTCAGAATTGACCTCGATCTTGGATTTTCACCTTAGTTAGGTCAGAATTGACCTTGATCCTCAGTCGACACATCTTTTAAGTCATAATTGACCTCGGTCTTGGATTATCACCTGAGTTAGGTCAGAATTGACCTCGGTCCTAGATCGTCACCTCTCTTAGCTCAAAATTAACCTCGATCTTGGATCGTCACCTTAGTTAGGTGGAATTGACCTCGGTCCTCTATCGTTACCTCTCTTAGGTTACACTTGACCTCGGCCTTAGATCGTCACCTTTGTGAGGTTAGAATTGACCTCGATCCTCGGTCGTCACCTCTCTTAGGTCAGAAATTGACCTCAATCTTGGATAGTCACTTTATTTAGGTCAGAATTGACCTCAGTCCTCGGTCATCACATATTTTAGGTCAGAAGTGACCTCGATCTTGGATCATCACCTTAGTAAAGTCAAAATTGATCTCAGTCCTCGGTCATCACCTCTCTTCGGTCAGAATTCACATGGGTCTTAAATTGTCAACTTAGTTAGGTTAGAATTGACCTCAATTATCATTCGTCACCTCATTTAGGTCAGAATTGACCTCGACCCCTTGAAGTGATCATCCACATCCTTTAAGTCAGCAGAACTGACCTCTTTCCATTATGTGATGTCTATTCGACGACAACCACTTGTTACATGCTCACCCGTTGAGGGGATCTATAGACACCACATTCTAAAACCCCCTAAATCTCTTCTTATACTCCTATGACTTCCCACTTCCACCATAAACCTAGGTCGCACTTCGAGTATGGATCTAGAGACCATAGGGCACTCCTGGGCCCTGAATTGACCCCAATCAACTCCATCATTAGTGATATCTCTTTGAATCTTTGGAGGTAACTAAAACCCCTTTCTAACAGTCCACCCCATGTGCAAAAGAGCATAATCGTTTAGAAAAATGATCAACTTTCCACCGAAAATTGATTCGGAGGCCACTGGGCGCTTTCGAACTCCGTTTGACCAAAGACTACTCTTTAGCTCGAAAAAAATTGAATGAATCTCCAAAGTTCAATAAATACCCCTTCTAACGGTCTGCCCCGCGCTCAATTCGGACCTACGATATGGAAAAACTATCCATTTTACTCTGAGAGGTCAACTGCCCAAACCGAGCAAAACTCTTTGGAATGTCAAAGTACATCTATTAACCATTCCAATGGTCCACCCCGTGTGTTATTCTGACTTACTATAGGGATGAATAATCTATTTGCGTTCGATGATCTCCCGGCCAAAGGACCGACATGGGCTTTCGAGACACATTTGACCTAAAGTCAACACCCGAACCTGGGAGCGGTCCGAAGGAATCTTGTACGCCTATGAAATACCTTTCTAAAATTATTCCCCGTGCGCAATTTGGATCAATCATTTGTTCTTTATAGTCATTTTTCTAGGAAAGTTCGCACGAGATTGTAATTGGCAGGTCCTGAACCTTGCCTATTGGCATAGTGTCAAGGGTGACTTGCAAATAAGCACCCCCTAGGGTACGCCGATCGGCACCCTCTTGATCCTATAAATAAGGATCATGACCTCATTACTTAAAGGAGGAAAAAATAGAGGAAAACCCATCAACATCAGTGATCTCAACAACATTCTTCCAAAGTCAGCGAAGTTCCATATGAGAAATCCCATTCAAGCCTAAATCCCCATCCTTTTCACACCCAATTTGCAAAATATCCTTCTCTCTCTCAAAGGAGTTTATCCAAGATCCAAGTTCAAGCTCTAGGGAAGGTCCAATTTGTTCTCTCTCTTTAATTTCTTGCTTTACGCAAGTTACCTTACATTCATCATCTAGTTTCATTTTTAGTTCATACATATTAACATCTACACTTTTATTATCATATTGCACATAGTAAATAATGTCATCCATCCTCACCGTTATAGAAGTATGAAACATCACAAGATAAATAGATACATGATAAATGCGGACTAAACCATCAGCTCCAAAACCAACATCCTAATCATAAGTATAACGAAAATGAAAATCAATCTAAATACAAAGTATGATAATTAAATCTAAAACAAATATATAAACTAAACGGGAAACATGCAAAACTAAAATAACTTATCATAAATCCTCATCTATAAATTAAAATAACAGAATCGTCTTCTCAAGTCATGCATGCCTCCACAAGTGTTGCATCTACACATCCCTCGAAAGAATCATCAAGTCTGGCATCCATGTGGTTGGAAACCTAAAAGTTTTTGAAAAAATAGATTTTATACGGGTTAGAGGACAAAACCTTTGAAAAACATTTAGCAAGTAATTAAATTCTAGTTAAAATTAGTTATTAGATACACACATCAGTTTCACGTACACTCCCTTGAGTTTCTCACCTCTCAACTATAGTTCACACCTAACGTCCCCTATTTTACCCACCTAGTTATGCTACCTATACTAACTAGAAGTAATAAGTATCTGACTAACCACACGAAGTTTATCTCAGTCGTGTCGCCCATACGGTACGCTATCGTAACACCAATAGTTAATACTAACCGAATATTTTCATTGAACTGTTAACTAAGTTTATCTTACTTAAGTTAATTTTAAATATACATTATCTATCTATTCTACCATCACACAAAAGTAAAATGATCACACTTGTATATACATATATATATATATATGTACAACTATGGCATCCCACGAAATTACCCCTGAGATGCGTGAATACTCTCCTATCAAATCCATGTACCTCTCGTACTGAATCAAGGACTATGGGTTTGGAATGTCACCTTAAGCCATAAATAAAATAACACACAATGGAGGCAAACATAGTTCTAAGCCTTTGGTCTTCACACATTCCTAACATACCCAAATGACATGCTGGTACCACTATTGTACACTCAAATAGTGATCCACTCTAAGTTTCATGTTCTAGGGCACACATCCAGCCCTTGTTGGCATCGCCAAGGAAGGATCGCACACTGCGTGTAACCTCTTGTGATAGCAAGCAGCAGAGGAATATTCACACTCATAACAAAGCATATAACAAGCATTTACACACACACAAACACACACACACACACACACACACACACACACACACACATATATATATATATATATATATATATATATATATATATATATATATATATATGTATGTATGTATATTTCTTCAGTATAAGTAGACACACGACCCACAATATATCCACTACGTAGTACATATCTCTCTCGAATGCTCAACGCACTAATGATTCACACTTATTACTCGTTCAATAGTTTTTCGAATATCGTTCACTACTCGAAGGCTTACAGTTATTCCTTAAGAAATATCAGTAGTCAATACCTCGCTATACTACTGGAATAAGCCTTGGGTTAGCTCATAATCTTCGTAACCCCTTCTAATTATCGTAAATTATTAAGTTCATATTATGCCCACAGGTCCTAGCCTCGATTTTCTCATTTTGGTTAATCCTTAGTCCCTACCAGAAGTCTACTGGAATTCATTAAGTCATCCTTTATAGTTTGAAACAATCACCAAGAATCCCCAAATTAGTTCAATGCGGAGATATACTCTATTTTTCATTAAAAATAAATAAAAACAAATTAAAGAGGGTTACATCCGTAAATTCCGAACGGAATTATCCACCACACTTTTTCCAAAACTAGAAAGACATTTTCTACGCACACGCACCTAATAAAGTTCCATTGGGATCTATGGGATAAACCCCACCCTTATTTTACATTCAAACTACGTGGAAATTGATGCCTTTAGAGGCTATGTAGACATCTCGGATTAAAATCCGAGACGCAAGTCCAATTTTCTAATTTTCCAAATTCTCTTATTTTTTCGTAATCCTCAAAATTACTCATTATCATCATACATATATATAACATATTTGTTCGCATCTCATCCCACACATGTTATCGTTTTCCAATAATGATTAATATCGCGATGAACACTCATATTCTATCTTTTAAATTTATTACTATTTGGGGAATATTCTTATGGATGACTTCACCCTATCTTTTCCATGGTATCCGTCAAATGATTCCAATATCCATTATATAAACACATGCATACACTTCACGAGGACAAAAAAGAGAATATTAACATTTGCCCATGAGAGACCGAGATGCCTACATAGCCTATAAATGCATCAAAGTCCACATAGTTCGAATGTACAATAGCAGTGCGGTTTATACCATAGATCCAAATGGAACTTTATTTGTAGAAAATGTGTTTTTTTAGTTTTTGGAAAAAGTGTGATGGATAATTTCGTTCAAAATTTACCGGTGTAACCCTCTTTTATTTGTTTTTGGGATTTTTGTAGAAAATAAAGTATGCGCAATATACTAATAAAAGTGTAAATATTAATGTTTATGAACAAAAGTAAGAACTAGATTATGAATCTAATGTTTATTGTATAAAAAAAGGAATTTAAAGAGAGAGGGAAGGCAGTGGACCTTCTTTGAAGCTTGATCTTTGATCTTGGATGAACTCCCTTAAGTGTTGGTGAATGTTGATGAGAGGGAAGAATATTTGCCAAATTTGGTATGAAAACGATGGGACTGTAAGATTGGATGGAAATTCACATGAGCAACTTTGTTGATTTCGAGGGAGTGTTGATGAGATCACTAATGTTGATGGATCTCTTCTCTGTCCCCCTTTTGGAATGAGGTTATGCCCCTTATTTTTAGGGTCAATGGGTGATGATCGGCCTACCCATGGGGGTTCTTATTGTCCTACCCCTAGGGGTGCCTATCGGCATGTGACCCCAGACACTGTGCCGATAGGCATGGATCTGGACCTACCAATTGGCAGTCCCGTGACGATTTCCCTAGAAAAATGGTCATAGAACACAAACCACTTATCCGAATCGAACACGAGGTATACCATTAGAAATTTATTTAATATGCCTTCAAGAGTCCTTTGGATCGCTCCCGGTTCTGGGAGTTAAATTTGGGTAGAATATGGCTCGGAAGTGCACATCAGTCATTTGGATGGGAGATCATTGAATGCAAACGGCTCATTCGTCCGCATGGTAAGTCAGAATCGCACATGAGGAAAACTGTTACAAAGGTTAGGATATGTACTTTGACATTCCAAAGAGTTTTTCTTGCTTTAAAAAGTTGACCTTGGTCAACTGGTGCTCGGAAGGTCCCGAGGACCACTGGGAGTAAAATGGATCATTCGTCCGTATAGTAGGTCAGAATTGTGCACGGGGGACCATTAGAATGGGTATTCACTAAACTTTGGAGATTCATTAATTCTCGTTTGATCTAAAGAGTTGAATTTTATTGAACGGAGACTATGAGCACCCGGTGGCCTCCAGATCGATTTTTTTAGGGAAGACTAATCATTCGTTTGAATGGTTATGCTATCTCACGCATGTGGTGGATTGTTGTAAAGGGGTTTCAGTGCACTTCAAGTATTCAAAAGGCTTTTTCTCTGACGGTGAAGTTGATTGGGGTCAATTCGGTGCCTGGGAGTTCCCGGTGGCCTCCAAATCATTATTTGGTTATGAAACGGTCCGTTCGTCCTTATGTATATTCATGCATGGGTTAGACCATTGGAAATCATATTCAGGTACCTTTAAATATTCAGAGAGATTTCGATCTGACGATATAGTTAATCGGATTCAAACGGGGCCCGGGGGCAACTCGTGGGCCCTAGATCGGTACTCGAAGTGCAAACTTTGATTTATAGTGAGGTGGGGAGGTGCTAGGTACCTAAGGGTGGACCTAAGGGGTCCTAGAAAGTGGTGTCTACAGATTCAATTCTTATGGTATGGGAGTTTGAGGTTGTGTACCAGTAGATAGTCAGGTTGTCTCCTCGTTAGGAGATTGAGTTAGTTATTTATTCAGCACCGAGTATGAGGATGATTACCCGAGTACCTTATTGCATGGTGCCTTCAGAGACATAGGAGTTAAGGGAGCATATTCAGCAGCTTCTGGGGCATGGTTTTATTTGAAGGACTACATTACTATGGGGTGCACCGGTGTATTTCATCAACAAAATGGATGGGTCTCGATGTCTGCATATTGATTATTGGGAGTTAAACAAGGTCACGATTCGAAATAAGTATCGAATGCCTCAGATTGATGACGTCTTGGACCAATTGAGAGGAGCATCATACTTCTCTAATATAGACCCGAGCTTGGGATATCATCAGTTACACATCAGAGAGGATGAGATTCCTAAAACCAATTTCGTGACACGGCATGGATCGCACGGGTTTAAGGTGATGCCATTTAGGCTAGCCTATGCACTAGCAGTGTTCATGCATCTTATGAATCGAGTCTTTAGAGAGTCCTTCGACCTGTTCACGAGCGTATTCATAAATGATATTCTGGATTACTCATGTTATGAGGATGAGCATGCAGATCATTTGTGTAAAGTTCTGTAGATGTTACGAGACCATCACTGTACGCCAAATTTGAGAAGTGTGGATTTTGGCTATGAGAGGTGCAGTTTTTGGGCCACATGATATCTGATAAGGGCATTGTCTTTGATCCGAGTAAGGTATTGATGGTGAAAGAGTGGAGACAATCCATGATATCGATCGAGGTTCATAGTTTTCTAGGTTTAATTGGGTACTATCATCGCTTCATTAAGGGTTTCTCAAAGATTATAGGTTCATTGATGAACCTGACTTGCAAGGGGCGCCATTTGTTTGGCAAGA
Source organism: Sambucus nigra (assembly GCA_949130495.1). NCBI lineage: Eukaryota > Viridiplantae > Streptophyta > Magnoliopsida > Dipsacales > Adoxaceae > Sambucus > Sambucus nigra. Next base: position 209,988,483 of record OX422214.1, on the reverse strand, counting down.
CCACTATCAGTTAGCTTTCGATGAGCTAAAGGACAAATTCACTTTAGCCTTTGCACTCGCATTTCCCAGGGAGGAGTAGAGTACTATGTTTATATAGATGCATCCTTGTAGGGACTTAGGGTGTATTACAGCAGGAGGAGAGGGATATAGCTCACAAGATTAAGCCCCAGTAGAGGATTTACCCAAAATATGACAATGAGTTAGCACTGGTTATGTTTTTATTAAGGATTCGGAGGCATTACCTTCTAGGGGAGCATTTTTCCTTGTTCACGGAGCATAAATCACTTCAGTAACTGTTTTCATAGAAGGATTTGAATATGAGGCAAAGGATATGGTTATAGTTCTTGAAGGCTTACCAGTTTGATATTCAGTATCATCCTAGAAAGGATAACATGGTGGCAGACCCATTGAGATGATGACCTATTAGGGACATTTCATAGGTTAGTAAGGCTAAGTGAAGGGAGTTTCAACATGATGATGAGGTTTCCAGAGATGTTATTTATGTATTAGATGTCAATCTTGAGATTGTTATACGATTGGTGAAAACACTGGCCAGGGACCAGTTTTATAAGGACAGAGTACCCAGTTGTTAGTAGAGGGGGAAGAGTCTTATTCGATTAGTTTTGGGGGAGGCTTGCACTTTAATAGGAGACTCGTCATTCTATAGGATGAGGATTTGAGACACGCAGTGATGACAGAGTCTCACGGGTTGAGTTTTACGATACATCCTAGTGAGGATAATATGTACCAGGATATGCGCAGGCAGTGTTGGTGGTCGATAATGAATCGGGACATAGTGGAGTTTGTGTCAAAGTCTTCTATGTGCCAGCTAGTGAAGGTAGACCACCATAGACTGACAGGGATGTTGCATCCATTAGAGGTCCTAGTGTGGAAGTGTGGGAGTACCTATATGTAGTTCATTACCGGGTTATCGATATCATAGAAAATTCATGACTCCATCTGGGTGATAGTGGATCAATTCACTAAGATGGCCCATTTTCTACCGGTTCCTATATATTTTAAGACAAGGCAGTATGCGAGGTTATTCATTGCTAAGATAGTGAGGTTGCATGGAGTTTCGATTAATATAGTGTCAAATTAGGTTAAGATTTTTTTGTACCAATTCTGGCAGAGTTTTCAGAAGACTGTGGGCACAGATTTACATTTGAATATAGTGTATCATCCATAAACATATGGATTAATGGAGCAAGTTAATTAGATGTTAGTGCATATGATGAAGAGGTGTAAACTCGACTTTGAGGGAGGATGGGAGTAGTACATTCCATTAGTGATGTTTGCATAAAAAAACTCCTACCAATTCACCATCGGCAAGGCACCATTTGAGCCACTATATGGATGGTCTTATTATTTTCTCGCTTGATGGCTAGAGGTAGAGTACAATGAATTGTTAGGGTCAGAGATGATTCGGGATACTACTGCCAAGATTGAGCTGATACAGGGATGTATATGTAAATCTCAGGACAGGCAAAAGAATTACACCAATGTAGATAAGAGGAACATATAACTTGAGGTGGGTGGCCAATTTTTAGTGTGGGTGTCTTAGATAAAGGGAGTAATGAGGTTAAAAAAGAAAGGAAAATTGGCACCGAGGTATTTGGGACATTTTTCAATTATCGAGAGGGTAGGACTAGTCACATATGTGCAAGGCTTACCAGAGCACTTACAGTGCATTCACGACGTGTTCCACATGTCATCACTAAAGAGGTATTGGAGGAGTGATATGGATTTTGGCATGGTCCATTAGTGGAGATAGACTTGCAGCTAGACATCTCTTGTGAGGAGGGATCGGTGGTTATACTTCATCATAGCGAGTGCAAGCTGCGGTCTAAGGTGGTTCCCTTTGTTCAAGTTCAGTGGGGCACCATAATACCAATGAGATGACATGGGAGTGGTAGGATGATATGCGAGAGAAGTATCCAAAGTTATTCACCTGAGGTACGTCCTAATTTTGAGGACGAAGTTCCTTTGTAAGGGGGGAATTATATAACACAAAATATTTCTGATTATTTAGAACTTAATTAATTCGGTTATTTTTAAATTACATGTGTGACGTAATTTATCGGGAGAGTTTATTATTAATATTTATGGGATAAATTTACTAAGTCCGTAGTAAATCACATGTGGTAATTATTATACATTGTAGTGAGTGATTTTGATGTGACTATGTTATATCATAAATGGGAGTCTCATGTAGGCTATATTGAAGTCGGGATAGAAAATTCATGTAGAGTGACTCGGATGGCGATTCCAAGGTCATGGTTGATTCTCAAATGGCCAAACTAAGAAGAATATAGAACCCCGATGTATTGATCCGATCGCAAGGCATTTTTAGTCCAACTTGGCACCGCATAAGGGAATTTTGGTCATTTGGGAGTCTAGGGTTAGAAGAAATCAAAATTTTAGAGTGTTATATTATCTACTTTGTGATAGGGACTAGCTTTTCAACAATTGGGAGAAAGGAGAGGAAGAAGAGAGGATCCTTAGGCCATTCTACACCTTTTACACCACCGACGTTGTCAAAAACTAAATCGGAGCAATGGAAGAATGATTCCCTCCTCAAATAACAAAAATCAGACGTGCAAATATAAGGCAAGTGTTTATTATGCAAATATTTTTAGCATGTTATAATACCCATGATAATGCAAGGTTGAAATTTCAAGATTGGGTGAATTCTTAGGATTATATGGGTTGTAGTTCATGATATGGGATAAGATTCATTTTAAAAATAATCCATCTTCATTGATATTACGAAATCTAAGATTATGGGATGAAAAACTTTAAAACAATCTGGAAATCTGATGAACATGTATAAAAAAACATCAAAACTAGGTTTTATGATTTATGGAGTTAAATATAATTATGGTTAGATTTCTTATAGATTTGATGTTATAATTATGTTAAAAATTGTCCTTATATGTATACTTGGTGATTGGGTATGTTTTATTGGAGTTTGGGAAGGTTTCACGGAGGTTTGATAGGTTATAAATGGTGAAAACTCGTAACATCAATGAAGAAGAAGAACTGTATGGTGAGAATTGATTCGGCTCCATGCCCAAATTGATTCAGATGGAGAATCAATTCGGGGCCTTTACCAAATCGATTCGGCTACCCAGTTTACTAAGGTTATTATTTATGTTGAATGTTTCTATATGTTGATGAAAGATAAAAAAAAAATGGTATCGACTTAATTTAATATAGGTGGTTAGTAATTTAAAAAGTCTTGACAATAATGGTGAAAATGAACAAAATGAGATTCCTGTGTATTTTAATAAAGGTCTGATCACCCATGGTTAAAATAGGTGGGGTGGCACATATTTGATATTTAGGGTCTCAAACTCCCAATTGCTATTTCTGGGGACTTGAAGCTTTCAATAGCTACCTACAGTTTGGCACATGAAATTCCTAAATAGTTATTTAAGTTTGGGACATGAAGTTTCCATGTAAAAAATTTCATTTGGGACAATAAGATTCCATGTAAATTTTCTCATTTGGGATCAGAAGTTGTCAATTATTGTTCAATTTTTGGACTTGACTATGAAATATGTCCGAAATTATTGTTCAAGCCATAAGGAACCGCAAAAGTATGAGATATTGAATCTCCAATATAGATACAATGATTCCATTTTTTTTTATTGAAACTCAATTATCATATAACTCAAATGATCCGCTATTTTTTTAATGTTCCCCAACATCCAGGACGTGACCATTTTTTTACATACCATATAACATGGTTAGGTTCCAAGACCATGACCATATTAGCGACATGTAAAAAACAAATGCTCATGGTAGGTGGGTCACAATTTTGGACCGTGACGATAACGGGTACATATAAAGACCTCAATCCATTTTATCATTTCATGTAAACTCTATCTCTCTCTCTCTCTCTCTCTAGCCACCACATCTCTATCAGTTACTCTCCCTCTCTATACCAGCCAACATTATTTTGTTATGTGTGTATATGGGTGTTTATGTTTGTCTATTTGGGTATCTATGTGTGTGTATTTTGTACCACTAATTAGTGTATATGTGTGTATTTGTTAAATATATGTGTGTGTTTTATATTGAATTAGTGTAATTGTTTGCTATGTTAAATTAAACAACAATTTCTTTATGCCAACATAAACCCCAAATTAGTGGTAAACGACACTATAAGACGATACGATAACACGATGAAATGAAAAAAAAATTGACCGAATAAATTGCATTTGTGTTCTGATTTTTGACACAAAGTTATCTCAAAATTATAACTAATGCTAGTGGAGTTATTTACGTCATGCCATCTTTTCTAGTTAAGGGTTATTTAATTGGGTGTAAAAATCACTAATCACCCAAAATCCAGTTCTTGATTTTTGAACTCACCATCCAACTCCTAATTCACGAATTAATTGGGTGTGAAAAATCAGAGTGAGAACTTTTATGCATTTAAGTTATTTCATTGTGAGCACTCACAGTTTAGGATATAAGGTAATGTAAAAATTGTAATTAACGATTATTTATATAACTATATGAAAGAATCAACTATTTTTATTAGCGATTAATGGTATAAAAATTTGAAATATGTTAAAACTAAGTATGAATTAGTGTGTGAGAATTTATGGGAGTTTGAAAACCCAAACTGAAATTGAAAGTCTTGTTTCTCTAACACACCGTATTATTGCGGACAAGATTTGTTGTTTATTAAGTGCGAAATAAATTAATAAATGGGGTTGATTATTACTTGTAGGACTTAGTAATAATAAATTGGCATAATTTAGGTGATAATAAATTTTTTAATGTCGTATGATTTTTGTAATGTGTTCTGGGAAATAATTAATTAGCGATATTAATTATGTGACTGGCCTACATGTACGCACAGAATAATTAATTGAATAATTTATTGACGGCTTGAGGTATTACTGTGTGTTCAGGGTAGTATTATTTACACTGGACTCTAGGGTGACACGAATGTTACTTTATGTATTTTTACAAGTTCAAATTGGTACCGGGGGAAAGTATACCCTTAATAAGAGTTACAGGTCAATCGGGGTAGGAATTTTGTCCTATTTGGAGGCCCCAAAATAGCCATTTAATGCAGGTACAATAATTTATGTTTTTAAGGGGGATTAAGTGTAAAACATTACCATTTATTATAAGTAGAGGCAAACCCTAGCATCCACGAATCCTTAGGAGAAGAAGAAAAAGTCCAAGGAGTGTAAACCACAAGGACTCAAGCCTACAACCACGTGTTCTCCAATATTCAGGGACAAATATCTTGCAATCGTCATTATAACTCTGTAACTAATTTAGAATACATGTTTTTCTTTATAAAATATGAATATTGAAACAAGGATCAATTCATTTAGGATTGAATATACTAAAGATGTGGGTTAATTAGAACTAATAAAATTTTTGCATGCATTAAATACTTGTACATTGATGAAAAGATCATGCAATTATTAAGTTAAATGTTGTAGACATAATATTTAATAAATGATTTAGGATGAGGATCCATTATTATGAAGTTTCCCTATGTTAATTTAAGTTTTAGTTCTCAAGTTGGTGATGAAGAAACCCAAAGATGTTTGAAAGATGGATTATTTTTGCAAAGTTTGTATCTTTAAGGTTTAGTCTTGGATTTGATACTCTTGAACCCATAGGATGGTGTAAAAATGTTTACAAACATGTTCATATAACACCCCGTGTTTTAATAATTATTTTTTAATTAATTAATTGGAATTTTTTAGAAAAATAAATTTTTGGATTTAATGATTTTTTATAAAGTAAATATGTTGGTTTTAATATTTGAGGAATAGAATTTCCAACGGAACTAAAATCGGATTTAAAATGGAGTTTTTATCAAGTTTTTAATTTTTGCCTTATATAATTTTTCGCGGGGTAATTGTCGCCAGACCTGCTCGGTCGATCAATCGACCTAGGGAGTCGATTGATCGACCTATCAGCTTTTGGCACAAATCGGCTTCTTAATTTTTAGAGTTTAAGTTGGTTTAGGATTCTCAATTGTTATATAACCATTCTAATTCGTGGGGGACTTCTCATAATCACTTTTTCCTAAGTTTTTCATAAGAGAGCTTTTCCAAAAGTATTCCTCTCCACCATAATCATCAACCTCCAACTTAATCAAGTTTGTCGAAGAACAACTCTTTGCTAATTTTTCGAGAGGAATCCATATTTTTAATAATATTTTCAAATAGATCTTCACTCGAGCATGAATACTCTACTCTTTTTCTTTAGTATCATGCATTTTAAGTATCACCTTGACCTTTAATCATGTGTTTTTGATTCAAATCAATTATTAACTTAATTACAGAAAGTGGACATTTAAATTTTGGGACTGTTTTTATGAAAATTTTGAATATGATTTAATCTTTGAAACCCTTAGGTGCGCGGGTTAGATTTTTGGGTTTTGGGTGTAGGTTCTCATGTAGAATTTTTTTGGGGTTATTTATATTGTTATTGGGATGCGCTCACACTTATAAAAGGGAACGATTGTGTCATATGAAATATTGTTGCATGTTAATTAAAATAACATCATTGAACGGATATAATTGTGTCAAAAATGACGATGGTGCTATTAGTTGAATTAAATTGAACTGGGACCTTTTTGATTAATTTCTATGTTATTCTTATAAATTGTGTTATGTGTGATTTATTTTATTCACGACTTCCATCGTGGGGACTAAGGGCTTTTGGATTGTATATTGCTCAACCTTATTTTAGGATACTTACTAGGTATGGGACTAGTGGGTAGGCAGAGCATGGATATCCCTTCCTTCTTGGCCCAGTATCCGTTGTAAAGATCTCACCGGATGATGGGGAAGAAATGATAGAGATTCGGACTTGGCATGAAGATGAAAAGAAGGAAGACGCCGATGGGCGTTTCGACCCGGCCTTAGTTAAAATTTATACTTGCTAGGTATTGGACTAGTTAGTGTAAATTCGTGGGAATTTTATATTTCAGGGTGGGACAGAGTTTTACGTCATATCGACATTTCGCTAGTCTAGTCATGAGACTTGGACGAGTATTCTCTTGCTGATTCTTTCTATATGTAGGATAGAAAGTAAGTATATGTGGGGACCCTTAGGTATTGGACTAAAGGGAATTTTGAGGATCTCACATCGATAAAAACGGTGAGGTGTTTTGATAATTGTGAAATTGACAATTGAGAATTAGTACCTAAGATAATAAGATGGGTATTAAAATATGGGTGAAATAAATAGCGAGGGCTGACAGTTTAAACACGTCAGCCGACATTTTATGTCGCATCGTGCGTTGAACCTTGTCAAATTGCCGGATCGACAGTATAAACGGATCATCGATCATTTTGAAAAGGGGAAGTGTTAAACTTTGGTGGAAATTACCACCTGGGGCGGGAGGACCACCATAATAGAAAGTGAGAATAATGATAATTTGGGGTAATTTAATTAAATTAAAAATTTGGGGATGTGGTATATTTAAAATGATATTTGTGTGATCTTTATAAAGAATCTTTGGGGGTGGTTAGTAATTTACCTTTCTTGCGTTTAATTATCGTGTATTAATTAAAATACTCTATTGTGATATTTGTCATTTAAAATGCTACGGTCTGTGTTCACGGACCTTATTTGAGGGGAGTTGTGCTTATTCATGCTCAGGGATCTGACATTGTGCATTGACTAACCTTTTTTGGAACAAGTCTAGAGAAGCTGCATAGGAGTATTTGGAGACTTTCTTGGAGGTGCAGCTGGTGTTATGTACTTTATGCATATTAGTTTAGTTTATTTTTCTTTCCTTCGTACATACATCAAGACACAATTTATGATTTTGATTGGGCCATTTTGTTCCAAAGTTATTATGGGTTTTATTAATATATTTCTTTACGAAGTCAGTTGGAGATTATTCATTTTTATATTGTTGGAGATTGGATTATTATTTGGAGTTTTAGGATGTGATGGCTATCTTATCGCATAGTTTGTTATTATCTTTTGGGATTGATTTCATTATTAATCCTATGGATTGTTTTATTTATGTCTCATATATATCTAATGCTAACAATTATATTTTATTTAGTTCACGACTGGCATAGTTTTAGTGGCGGCCGACGCAAGAATTATGCGGAGTGTGATAGTTCCCATACTTAGATTTGGTTTTTGTATTAATTAGGTACTACTTTTTAGCTTGGTTTGGGCATTAATGGAGGATTTGAGCCTTCATCATCGTCCTAAGGCTGTTTAAAATTCTGACCGGAACCGAATCGCTTCGACCTAGGGGTGAATCAATTTGGAACATAAAATTTGTTTTTTTATTACGAATGCATGGGCACTTGTTTCATATTTTTCTTATTTTTTTATGATTTTTAAACAAGACGGTGCTCGTTATCAAAAATTTTTGTTGGTGATTTTTTGTTGAAATTTATATTAGGATTTCTCCTCCTTGTTTATTAAGATATCATTCTAGGTTAATAGTATAGTTATTTAGGTTAGAGATACGACACTCCTAATATTGTATTTACACCCAGGGTTTTAATTGGGTTAGAATGGGGTAACACGCGAGTGAGAGGTATCCTATGATCATATGTATATATCGAGCTTAGAGAGTAACAATCTAATGTGTTTGGGAAATTAATTCAAGTCTTAAGATATTATAGGCAGTGCAATTAAATGAGGGAATATATATGTATGTTATGAGAGAGAATGTATATAGATAGATATAAATGTACTCATTGTTTAGAGATGAAATAAACTAAGAGTCGAATTTAGTAAGGTTAAGAGTTGGTAAACCTAAGAACGTAATGAATAATTCGGTGTTTATGAATTTAGATGATTTGGGGTACGCTTGAGTGTACGCGGTATCCGACTCGATTATATATCATTGCCTTTTTTTATAGATAGTAAAGCTAATTGAGATGAGGATCCAATGATGTGGGGATTTAGATGTGAAAACACCCGACAGCTTAGGAAGTGATAGTATAAACACTAAAAGTCAATTTTTAATGTTTTCAAATTAAATATTAAACTTTAAACACATTAAACTCAATAAATCTTTTTCACCAAATTAAACCGTTTGTTGTAAAAAATACATTCTCCCAATTTTATCATTTTAACCTAAAACATGAATCTAGATGATAAGCAGATAAAATAAGTAAAATAATCACACATCATGTCGATATACGAGGAAAACCCATGACCGAAAATACCTCAGACAACCCATCCGTGTAATTTATTATGATATAAAATTACACAAGTTAACAGGTGACTTACTCAATGAGCGATCCCCACAAGCCTTGACGCCTCTTCAGTATTCAACTGCTCCTCTACAACGACAACAAATGAATCCACTAATGTAAGTGCCACAACATGTGAGTCCACACACGCCTCAGTATTCATCGATCAAGGCTCAACAACCCTCTATGAATTGGAATATAATGTAATACCCCTCACTGATATCTTATCTATTTTCCCCCTATGAGTTGTAATAAAATAAAGACATTGAGATTTAGATCATTATGACTGGGTTTGTATTCTTAGTGGACTGCTTTGAAGGCTTGATGTCAATTATAGGAAATTTGTGGGTAAAAACTAGAATTTTGAGAAAAGAACAAGAAATAAGGTTTGGATCTCATTTAAATCAATGGATTGAACAAGGTTCAAGCGAGGTCCCACTACCTAATCAGTACCGGTCATTGGAAGACATGGATCGAACATAATGCACGTATCCTTTGAATGAGGCTCAATTTCATTCAAACTACGCATTTTGAAAATGTGAAATTTGACTTGCCCTTATGAGCTGTCAGGTTTCTGGTCATTGGATCGATGAGTTGTCAAACTCCGGTGAACCCAAATTGGGAAAATGACATTTTTGTGTTCGTTGGTTTTTATAAGTCTTGGATTGGTTCATTTTGGGCATTTTATGTTAGAAGAAGATGAAAGAGAGAGGCGTGGTCTTCCACCATGGATAAACTTCTATCCACCTCTGACCACCATTATACCACCTTAAACTACATTATTCTTCTAGTATTTCATCACATTCAAGCCTACGACACCCATTTTCAGCATTGTTGAAATGGAGATATAAATTTTAGAAAAGGGTTGGCGGATTTGGAGGGAAGATGATGGATGCCTTCATGGAGTTTGAAGGGGTTCTAGCTTAGAAGTTTAAATGGAGCACGTATGGAGAAATAATGGAAGAAGCATTTGGTAACCCCTTGAGGCCACTTTGGGAGGTGGGGGTTGCTTCTCCTACACCAAAATTTCGACCACCATTTGGAGACTTTAAAGGTGGGAAAATCTAGCCTTAGTTTTTAGGACTCTATTTGCATTATTAGTAGCCTTATTATTTGACTACACAAGTAGAATGCACATGAATAAATGATGGTTTCTAGTACATTAATACGAAACATTTTTATGGTATAAAAATGTTGAAAAATGTCATTTTGTTGGAAATAAAGTATAAATAAATATTTAAAAGTTTTGAGATATAAAATTGGTCTTTTTATGAAGATAGTGTATTTTCTAGAAATCTAATGAACATTTTATGAAATAAAATTTTTACATATTCGGTTAAATAATATTCCAAGTTTCTTGTAAAAATGAATATTTCATGAAAAATGGACTTTTGTTGAGTTTGAAAGAATAAAGTGTCCCTTGGGTATTGAAAATGAATTTCTCGAAAGTATTGTGAATTTATAGAATGAAAACAATGTTTAACCCATTTAATAGGATTTTAGGATTTAAAATCCATCTTGTCATGTATATAAACTTGTAGTATTTTGATAATAAATATATGAATAAGTTTAAAGCAGGTTTTTATTGAGTTTAAACAAGAGATAGGAAAATTAAAAATTCTTATCTTCAAAGTGTATGAAAAATGGTTAAAGGTGTGATGAATATAAGGTTGTAAAACTACATGTATTGATAAAAGGAAAATGGTATTTTCTTATAAAATTACTCTTAAATGTAATTAGGTTTCTTAAATAAAAAAGTAAAGAAATATATAATTTACATGTATCGTTAGTAATGGTGTTGGATAAGTGTTAATGGTTAAACATTGAGAAGTTGGTGTGTTTAAGTTAATAACCGTTGAAACAATAACACTTATGATTTTGAAAGGTAAATAATGGAATAAATAGGTCTACAACTTGAGAAGAAGAATACTCCAAATGTTAAAAGGGTGTTAAAATTACTTAATAAGTTAGTGTGGGTAACTTAATTGTGTTTCGGAAAAATTAAAACTTGTGAAAATGGAATAAATGTTGTGTTTGGAAACAAATGGGTAAAGTGGTAATTTTACTTAAAGATGAACATTTTTATGGAATAAAAATGTTGGAAATCATGTTACCCAATTTTGTCCTAAATGAATATGATTTGGAATAAAATCGAAATTAAACTATAAAGGACATGAAAAGATAATTTCTAAGTGAAACACAAGTTGGGGTGAAACGTCGAGTTCGGTTTTGGCCTGATAAGAAGGGGAAAGGAAGAATAATGTTGACATTGTAAAGTGTTAAAACATATAAAAGGAACTCGGATGACACCGTGATAATTTAGGAGGGCCCAAAGATCTAGGTGAAAGACCCAAAACCACTGGCCAAAGGATATTGTGGCGTCGCCGGTGATGTGGATCCCATTAAAGTACGCGGTTATCGGAATATTTTGAGAAAAGATAAAGGAATACGAAACATGTCAAGAAATGGGTTGTGTGATAAAATGTATTAAGACAAATTAACTTGGATGAATTAATGAATGTTCCAGTAAAGGATAAAGTGGACAAGAAATGTGTAAATTGATTAATGTTCATAAATTAAAGGAAAGGGAATGTGACGTGGTAAATGGGTGAGTTAAGAAACCTAATAATGTGTAACCTTAATTGACACAAAGATGTGTTGTTAAAGGTCTTCAAAGGTTAAAGAAGTACGTTCTAACATGATGTTCACGTGTGTTGAAAGTGGTTAATTTAAAAAAAAAATATCGATGTGCATCCCTTTAAATGGAAAGGGTAATTACGGTAAAGAAATAGTTTCAGTTAAACAAAGTTTTGTGATTTCAAGGATTTAACCGCGTGTGTTAAATAGAGGGATAAATGTCAAGATATGAAAGAAGAAGTATTTTATCACATTAAGGTAAATTAATCATGTTATATGATGTATTCAGAAGTAAAATGATTACATTCATTAAGTGTATATTAGTGTGTGTGTGTGTGTGTGTGCAAGGTAGTGCATATGCAGATCGGTATAACGTATAGAGTCTTATTTTTGTCGTTCATTTTCTACACTGCGTTTTGTATATTTCTCACCTGGCATTGGCTCACACGATCTTCTTTGTTACGGCATGTTTGGTGCGGGTTTGTATTTTAAGAGAATATTATAGGTAAGTGTTTTATTTAATTTTACGTTAGAAGCTCTATATTCTTTTACTCCGAGGATGCTAGCCCCGGGTCCTTCATGTAGTTTGAACTTGAAATTTGAATAACATGCTAAGGAGGTGAAACTTCAATTAAAATAAAACTCGACCAGCAACATTATATAGGATTTTTCTTTGTAATTCACGCCTAATGTTTGAGTCAAACCAGGTTAAATACAGGTGTGGCAATCCCAGTCGGTGCGGCGTTCTTTTCGAGGGGAAATGAGGAGGATCCCTTGAGGAAGAATGTGACAACCCGAATATAACTATGATTTTGTGTAAATATAAATGATGTAATTAAGTTAACTTATCCTTCAAGCAAGTTTGTATAAGTATGACTACTCTGATGTTGTAAAAAGGTTTTCAGTTATATGGATTTACAATGATGACTCTGAAATTAAAACTCGTGATTATGGTTTGGTTAGATTAATTATGGTTTGACTCACTTTGACTTTCAAACTTAATTATAAGTAACTGGGTTGGGGTGTGTCAAAGAACTCATCATGATCTATCACCCTTCTCTTCAAAAAGGGGCTTCGATCGTCATTGGTGTAGGGTGGATATAAAGAGATAGAGTCCCCAGCCTATTTTGCACAAAACAGGAAAAAATAACATGTTGCCACTTTAAGAAAGCGGCATCAAGGACAAACTGATGAATACGAAACTATCCTTCAAAGGTCTGAGGGGTAAGTTACAGAATGGGAAGGTGTTAGATACCTATCCCTCCCTTTTGGTCTCGCATGGGAAAATGTTAATATTTTCCTTTTTCCCCCTGAATTGTTTGCATGTGTTTGTATAATGGGGATTGCAATTGTTCGACTCATACCATGGAAGAGATAGGGTGGGATCACACACTAGAATATTCTCAAAATAATAACAAATGTAGAAGATAGAATATGAGCATTCATCGAGATATTGATCGTTATATGGAAACAATAATATATGTGGGATGAGACACGGACAAGCATATTATATGTATATGTATGATAATTATGAAAATGTGGAATTTTGAGAAATTTTTAAAATAAGAGAAATTGGAAAATTAGAAAAAAGGCCTCGAGTCTCGGATTTTAATCTCAGATGCCTACATATCCTATAAAGTCATTAAAGTCCACGTATTTCGAATGTAGAATATGGGTGGAGTTCATCCCATTGATTTGAACCGAAATTTATTACATGTGTACGTGTCGAAAATGTATTTTTGGTTTTGGAAAAAGTGTGGTGGATAATTTCGTTCGGAATTTACGGGTGTAACCCTCTTTTATTTGTTTTTGATTTTTTTATGGAAAATAAAGTATGTGAAATATACTAATAAAATCGTAAATATTAATATGTATGAACTAAAGTGACTAGATTATGAATCTAATGTAACTTATGAAAAAACAATAGATTAAAAGAGAGGGAAAAGTAATTGGACCTTCCTTGGAGTTTGAGCTTGGATCTTGGATGAAGTCCTTTAAATGCTGATAGATGTTGATGGGAGAGAAGGATATTTGCCACAATGGGTGTGAAAAAGATGGGTGTTTTGGCATGAATGGAACTTCTTGTATGGAACTTTGCTGAGTTCGAGAGAATATTGTTGAGATCACTAATGTTGATGGGTTTTTGTGTGTATTGGCAGTGAGGTCACGGCCCTTGTTTATAGATTCAGGGGGTGTAGATCGATGTATCCTGGGGGTGCTTATCGATAGGTCATCCTTGACATTGTAGTCTCTTGCAGACTTTTTTGGAAAAATGCATGTAGTGCACAAAGCTATGATCCGAATCGTGCTTGGGGAATACCATTAAAAAGGTATTTCAAAGTCCTTCGAGAGTCCATGGGACCTATCCCAGGTTCAAGAGTTGACTTTGGGTAAAATGGGGCTCAGAAGTGCATGTCGGTCCTTTGGATGGGAGATCGTCGAACGAAAACGGATCGTTCAACCTTATGGTAAGTCAGAATCGCACACAGGATGGACTACTGGAAATGTTAGGAGATGTACTTCGACATTCCAAAGAGTTTCACTTGGTTCAGAAAGTTCACCTTGGTCAAATGGGGCTCAGAAGCCCCCGGTGACTTCTGGGAGTAAAATGGATTTTTCGTCTGTATCGTAAGTCAGAATCATGCACTAGGTGGATTGTTAAAAAGGTTATTCAGTGAAATCTGGAGATTCATTCAGTCTCGTTTGAGATGAAGAGTTGATTTTGGTAAAATGGAGTCCCGGAGTGCCCAATGGCCTCTAGATCGATTTTTAAGGAAAAAATGATCATTCGTCCAAACGCTTTCTCTTTGACAGTGGAGTGGATTGGGGTCAATTCGGGCCCTAGGAGTACCTCAATGGCCTCTAAATCAATTTTTGGTAGTGAAATGTCCCATTCGTCTGAACCTTTATGCCAATTTGCACAAGAGTGCGAGGGTATTCAGAGCCCTTCAAAGATTCAAAGAGATTTTTCTCTGAAAAAGTGTTAACCGGAGTCAAATGGGGCTCGGGGTACGTGATGGCCTCCAGATCGGTACTCGAATTACGATCTAGGTATGCGATGGAAAGCGTAAGTGTTAGGGGTCTAAGGAGAGACTTAGGGGTTCCTAGAATGTGGTGTCTACACAGCCCCTCGACGGGTGAGATTATAACAAGTGATGGTCATCGAATAGACACCATATGATGAAGGGAGGTCAGTTATGTCGACCTAAGGGATGTGGATGATCGATTTAGAGGATCGAGGTCAATTCGGACCCAATAGAGGTGACAACCGAGTACCGAGGTCAATTCTGACCTAACTGACGTGATGATCTAGGATCGAGGTCAATTCAGACCTAAATGAGGTGACAGGCGAGGATCGAGGTCAATTCTGACCTAACTTAGGTGATGATCCAAGATCGAGGTCAATTGTGACCTAAAGGAGTTAACAATCGAGGACCTAGGTTAATTGTGACCTAACTAAAGTGATGATCGAACACCGAGGTCAATTTTAACCTAAAAGAGGTGATGACTGAGGACCGAGGTTAATTCTAACCTAACTGAGTTGATGATTTAAGATCAAGTTCAATTCTGACCTAAGGGGGGTGACGATCGAGTACTGAGGTCAATTTTGACCAAACTAAGGTGATGATCCAAGATTGAGGTCAATTTTGACCTAAAATAGGTGACGACAGAGCACCGAGGTTAATTCTGACCTAACTAAGGTGGTGATCTAGGAATGAGGTCAACTCTTACCTAAAAGATGTGATGATCGAGGCCAATTGAGAACTTAACTGAGGTGACGATCCAAGACCGAGGACAATTATAACCTAAGAGAGGTGATGACTGAGGACTGAGGTCAATTATGACCTAATTGAGGTGACGAACCAAGATTGAGGTTAATTTTTACCTTTAAGAGGTGAAGACCGAGGACCGAGGCCAATTATGTCCTATCTAAGATGACAATCCAAGATTGAGGTCAGTTTTGACCTAAAATAGGTGACGATCGAGGACCTTGGTCAATTCTGACCTAACTCACGTAAAGATCCAAGACCAAGGTCAATTTTAACCTAAAAGAGTTGATGACTGAGGACCAAGGTTAATTCTGATCTAACTAAGGAGATGATCCAAGACCGAGATCAATTCAGACTTAAAAGAGATGACGATCGAGGAGTAAGGACAATTCTAACCTAAAAGAGGTAACGATCGAGGATCGGGGTCAATTCTAACCTATAAAGGTGATGATCCAAGACCTAGGTCAATTATAAACTAAAAGAGGTGATGAACGAGGACCAAGGTCAATTTTTATGTAACTAAGGTGACGATCCAAGACCAACGTCAATTCTCACCTAAAAGAGGTGAGGATCGAGGACTGAGGTCAATTCAGGCCTAACTAAGGTGATAATCCAAGACTGAGATCAATTCTGACCTATGATAGGTGTTGATCGAGGACCGAGGACCGAGGCCAATTCTAACCTAAAAGAGGTGATGACCAAGGACCGAGGCCAATTCTGACATAACTAGGGTGACGATCCAAGATCGAGGTCAGTTCTGACCTAAAAGAGGTGACGACTAAGGACCAAGGTCAATTCTGACACAACTAAGGTGAAGATTCAAGATCGAGGTCAATTATGACCTAAAAGAGGTGACAATCGAGGATCGAGGTCAATTATGACCTAACTGAGGTGACAATCCAAGACATAGGTAAATTCTGACCTAAGAGAGGTGACAATCGAGGAACGATGTCAATTATTACCTAACTAAGGTGACGATCCAAGATCAAGGTCAATTCTAACCCAAAAGAGATGAAGATCGAGGATCGAGGTCAATTATGACATAAATAAGGTGATAATTCAAGATCAAGGTCAATTCTTACCTAAATGAGGTGTACTTTCCTTTAGGAAATTTAGGGGCTCCACAGCGGATAATGATTGGATTTTTGGTTCCGCTGGAGAACAGCGAACGATCCAAGGATTTTGTAGCTAAGGGAAATTTTTTGTGTCCTTTAGAGACATTATTGGGGATGATTCTATATAATTCCTCTAGGGGTCTAAAAAAAATTCCTTGGTCAATAAGGTGCTATAATGGATTTGGCAATTTTAGGAATTTTTTGGGAATTGTTCGAAATTTTTTGGTATTTTTTTGGATATTTTGTACAAAGTTTTAAAGGGTGTGATGACCAGCATAGATGGAGGTGTGCCAATTGGCATTGGCACAGACTTTTGGGCTTCCTCGAGCACGTGAAAGGCTCAGTGTCGCTCAGTGGATGGAGGGGCATACCGATCGGCATGACCCTTAACATCCTATAAAAAGGGGGATGGTTCTCCTCATTTTGCACAAGTTTGACTTCTTTTCTTTTGCTATAAACCTATGCAAATCATTCTAACGTCCGAAATGGATGACTTCTCAATCCGTGCAACCCATATGGAATGGCTTAATGCCGATGACTAGGCAGGGTTAGAGTGGAGGGCTAGGGTGCCCTTTTCATTGTGTAGCAATAACTCTTTTGACTCCTTTGAGTCAATGGTGGATGATCAGAATCTTCTATCCAAGCCTTTCGTGTCATATCTCTTCAAGGTTGTGAGCCGCGATGTTTATGTAAGTATTGCATGACTATTGGCATTCCTTTCTTCTTTTCTTGATGATATTTCTTCATTTATTGAATCTGACAGGGATTTTCTTCATTTCTTTACAATTTAACGTCTCCAGGATGACTATTTATGCTCGTGGTATGACAGGGCTGAAGGATGTTTGGGAGTACCTTCCTAATGGGGTGCGCTATATGGTGACTTCTGCGGGTTTTGGGAGGCTAGCGTCGGCATTAGATGAGATGCCCCGCTCCACTGCGATTCTATGTGCTTTGGGAGAGAGGTGGTGGGACATTACCCACACCTTCTAGTTTGGCTTCAGGGAAATAACGGTGACTCCCATTGGTGTGCAGTAGTTGCTAGGGTTAAAATATGACGGTGCATAGATTGAGGTAAACCGAATGCTGCGGGTGATGCCTGAAGCGGTGACGGTGGCTTTAGGTGACGTGGAGAGTGTGGTTCTATCCGTTTGTCTTATTTGAGGGAGATTTTACTGAGGAGCAGGGTCGAAGAGAACGACGGGCAGCAGGTTTTTCAGATGGCCCATTTATTTATCTTGCTGGTGTTAGGGGGTTTTCTGGTGGCGACGAGTGGCGACGTCGTCCACTTGTGTTTTTTTCCATTTTTGAGGGTGTTTTTGAACATCCTCTTCTGTGATTGGGGGAGCCTGACTTTGGTGACCCTTTACTATTTTTTGGATGCATTCAGCCGGTGCAACTGTCCGACTTTTACTGGGGCCACGTATCTTCTGGAGGTATTCTTTATTTTGCACATTTTCCTTTATGCATTTGCATTTTCCATTCATGAATTTCTTTTTGATTTCTTGAATGATGATCCTTTCCCTTTTCAGATGTGGTTCTACGAGGTGATTGGGTTGAACACCTAATTGATTTCTTTGAAGGATGACTCTTCTGGTGGTGGAGGTCCAATCGGAAATCAAAGAAGAACCTTTCACTGGTGGTAGTGCGTCAGGTCTTTAATGTCCCGCCGAGTGAGCGGGTAAGCCCTATTTTGTCTTTGAGACTGTTCCTTTCCTTTGATGATCTTTTATTGAAATTGATCCTTTGCTTTTGCTAGGGATTTACAGGTGACATTTTCTCCTCGGGGGACGGTTATTCAGCACACCAGGGTGACGGGTGGACATGCATAAATGTGGCACCTACTAGCGCATGAGTTCAACTAATCCTGGTATCTTGGGGAGAAGGTAGTCTGACATATTATGGAGTATGAAGTTGCGGTGCCTTCGGTGAGGCCCCCTATGTTCATGAGGCACGTGTGGGAGATGATTGATGATGCCGAGGTGGCTGCGATGATAGAAGAGGCATAGTAACTATACATTAACATAGCAGTGAGTATACTTATCTGGACTTCATCTCGAGTTAGATGATGTACCTAGCATTTATGATTTGATGCCTCTCCCTAAGTTGGGCTCGAGTCAACAGGTGGGATCGTCCCATAGCTTAGGTGGTGCAGCTACATCAGCGGCGATAGCGATGATGTCAGGGCCTTCTTTTTTGCAGTTGCATTCATCTAGTTACAATTTTCGATGAGCTGATGGGGGATTTGTGCATCTATAGCATTATCCTCATATGATGGACCTGTATGAGTTAGGCCTGATGGAGGAGGTCCTTTGGCCTTCGGTATGTCTTTTTTTATTTTCAATGATTTTTTTCTCTATCCTCATGCTTGACTGATTTAATATGTTCGATTCTTCCTCGCAGTATATCAGTGTTTCGACCACCTGGCTAAAGTACATCAGTGACTGGATATCTTTAGTGACTTCTCATATTCATAAGGCGGTTTTGGTACCTTCTTGCTTGGTGTCGTCTGCCTCATCTGGGGAAGGGTCTGGATCTAGAAGTGGGGGCACGTCGTCTTGCCGCAGTGGGAAGAGGGCGCGCCATAGGGATGGAGGATCTTAGATAGAAAAGAAAGAAGAGAGAGAGAAAGAGAGAAATTTGGTTCCGATTGAGTTGAGTTGGTTTTTATATTTTTCCTGCAAAATGTTAATGTAATACAGGAAAATATATGCTAATAAAGAATGAAGTTTTTGTTAATTTTTTTTGTTTAGTGATTAATGCACATGCTCTTTTTACTTTTGCTACTGAGACCGTAAAAGGAATTTGAAAATTGATTTGAGAAGGACCTTAAAAGAGATTAGTAACAATATAAGTATAATGGAAATTCATAATTTTCGTGAGATAAAAATTATTTTATTGAGTTTTTTTTATTTTGACAAAAGAGGAAAAATTGAATTTTCCTAAAATAGGGGGCTTCCTATCAGCATGTAAGTACAGTCCAATCAATCCAAGATTTTGATTGCATTTTCATCCATTAATTGGTACTTGGTGGGGCAAGTTTTACTTCGATTTCTGCAAGGTTCCTTGTTTTTTCTTGAGAGTTTCCAAGTATAAAAGGGGGTGTGGATGGGGCTTTCCTCCTCACACTTTCACCTTATTTCTTTTTCATATTCTTACTTCTCTTATTATTTCATGGTTTTGCAAGACGGCTCTCCCTGGTCGCATTGAGTTCTCCAACTTCCTCAAAGCCTTAGAAGAAATGTGTTCTTACAATGTTTATTATGGAGCCTTTCACATGCAGCGAGTCTCTTTGTGGCGCAACCGGCCCATTGAATAGAACATGTTGATGGTGGCTGTCAAGTTTTGGTATCCCGAGGATCATGTCTTACTCTTCGGGTTGGATGAGATTTGTCCTACGTACGAGGAATTTTCTTCCATGCTGGGGATAAATCCCAGTGTTGCTGCGTCTTTGCCTGATTTTTCCATTCTCCTAGGGAATTATTGTCCAGGATTCTTCATATCTAGCTTTCGGCACCCAAGCCATTGGTTATCAGGGGAATGATTTCCCTTCCAGTGGTGTTGTAGTTCGTGCATTCAAAAGATATGGTTTATGCCGGATATACCGAGGCCATCATCCTAGGCATTGTTTTTAAAGTCCTGTTGGTGACTGGGGAGATGTTGCTGGACCCCCAACTGGCTGCTATTATTTCTTGGTTGTCATACCATTGCAATCCTATGGCGGTGATACTGGAGGACACCTTGAATATCCTGGATGTCTGGCGGAAGGGTCGTTCTGACTTTCTGAGGGGTAGCCCATTGATGTTGTTTATGTGGTTATTTAAGAGGTTCTGTATGGTGGTTCCACCTAGGGGTTCGGGTCAATAGGTCATGGTTCGGGTCGACACGACACAACACGATAAGGATTTTTTGGACATGAACACGACACGACACAAATTCTTATTTTTTTTGTTGACACGAACACGACCTGAATAAAAAATAACACGCATGACACGACACAACACGAATAACAAAATTTCTTAAATTTCATACCTAGAAAACACAATAACACGACATGACACGACTCATAATTCAGACACGAACACGACACAACACGACTTCGTGTAAAAAAACACGACATATCGTGTCAATTTTGGGTCAATTTCATGTCGTTTCATGTCATTTTTTTGTGTCATTTCTAAAATTGCCACCCCTAGTTCCACACGGGTATCCCTTACCGAAGGTTCCAAACTTCTTCTCGCACTATTTCATTAGCATAGGCATGTACATTGAGAGTTGGGGGAACTGGTTTGTGGAGAACGGGGCTCGAGGCTTACGTTGGTTTATGCCTTGGTGGGGGGAGTTGCTGCCCATTTTGGAACTCGGGGAGTATCAATATGTCTGGTTAGTAGGCCTCAAGTAGAACTCTTTCTACTTTTCCTGGTTGCTTCTGTGCCAATTTGGTTGGGAGAAAATTGTGTCACCGTGGACACCAAACTTCTTTCTTGTGGAAGATCTGACAGAGCGTATGCACATACAACTTGGTTCTCTATGAGAGAATCGTCATCTGTTGACCCGTTCTTCTCAATCTACTGGGTGAGTCTGGCATGTATTAGGGGACTACATGAAGTGGTTGTGGAAGAAGGTAGGCCAGGATGCTGGCTCTAGAGACTGTTCAAAGGTGGTTTTCCATATCTGACACTATGGATGGAGGTGTTGTGGTCTTCCCCAAGCTAGTCCGGGATTATCTCTTTATGGAGAGTCTGTGATACTCCATTCAAGAAGGGGAGGTTTAGGGAGCCTAGTATGCAGGTGATGATGGTGTTGGTTTCTCTGGAAGCTATGGGTAGGGCTTTGGGAAGCTCTTTCTAATAAGTGTGGTTTTGTGCTTTGTGGGAATAATTGAAGGGTGATTTTCAGGAGTAGTGGGGCTTGTTATTATCTGGGTTTTTTTAGGAAGGCATGTGTAGTGCTAGCAAGGGAAGTCATTTGATTTCTTACGTCGATGTAATCGTACAAAAAGTTTAAATAATCAAATAAATAAGTTTTTGATCATCCAATTGTGCTTCTTGATGACTTTTCGCATTTTGAATTATCTATACTCATCGCTAAGGCATACATAATACTTATGTTCATGTATATGTTAAAATTAACTTTTCTTATTGGGGATAAGAAAAGAATAGCGTTTTGTGAAAAGAATGGAGGATGTGATCATGTGAAGTGGTGCCTACGTACCTCTGAGGGTTTTAAAAAAAATTAGAATTCATTTTTTTGAAAATGTTTTTAGAGGATCAGGACCACATAGTTCTGGGTATGAAGAAAATAGGAGATTTTTTTAGAATAGAAGGCAGATGAGAAGAGTCGTAGCGCGCTGAGATTTTGGACTAGGGATAGAATTTATCGAGGCGGTCCAGGTTGACCGAACGTGCCATTTCTTCTCCGTAGAGGTCGGTGAGCATAACGGCACTTCCCGACAGGATCTTCTTCACAATGTTAGGGCCACTCCAATTGGTCTTGAATATTCATTTGGTGTCCCAAATGGGCTTTACTTTTTCTTTGAGGGCTAAGTTCCCTTATCTTTCACCGCGGTCCTTCTTTCTCTTGTTGACGGATCACGCTATACGGTGATGGCACCCTTATATGTGATATAGAGCTTTCAATCTCCTTTCATCTAGGAGGGTCAGCTTGTTAAGACGGCTTTGGTACCAGTATTTTTCGCTGGCCTTGCTTTCAAGCATGACGCGCAGCGAGTGTATTTGTAGCTCCATTGGTAGGACTGCTTCCATGTCATAGATAAAAAAGTAAGGGGTATCCCCAGTAGAGGTTCGAACTGAAGAGCAGTAGCCCTAGAGGGCATAAGGGATCTTACCATCCCAATCACAATAACTCTCGGTTATCTTTTTGATGATGCCTTTGAGATTACTATTGGTTGCTTCGATGGCTCCATTGGCTTGAGGTCAGTAGAGAGGATTTATTTCATTGAATTTCATACTCTTTGATCACTTCTGTAACCTCCGTTTGAAAATGTAATCCATTGTCCAATACTAGCTCGTATAGGACCCTATATCGGTAGATGATGTTTTTCTAAATTAATTTAGCCATTTTCTTGGCATTCAGAACTACGTATGACTCGGCTTGGACCGATTTAGTGAAGTAGTCAATAGTGACTAGGACGAACTCATGCCCATTGGATGCTTTCGGTGTAACTTTCCTTATGATGTCGATACCCCATGTGGAAAATGGCAAGGGAAAAGTCATGTTGTATAATTCTCATGAAGGCGGATGCTGTAGGTTGGAGAACTATTGGCATTTGAGATATCTTCGAACGTAAGCTGTGCAGTCCTGAACCATGGTAGTCTAGTAGTATCCTTGTCAAATGATCTGTTTAGTGAGCATATGGTCGTTCAAGTGGGGTCCACAATCCCCATTGTGGATTTTTTGCATCATTTCTTCAATGTCATCCGTTGCGATGAAGTGTAGACGGGCTCCATCGAAGTTTCTCTTAAACAGTTCTTAATCATAGAAAATGTACTGGGCGGCCAGTCTACGGAAAGTTTCTCGATCATTCTTGTCGGCTCCTTTGGGATACCTACCATGTTTGAGGAGGCTCTAAATATCATAGTACCGGCAGTCGAGTATTTCGGGTTCTTCCTCCGTGCAGAGCTCGATGTGGTAGTAGTGGGTTGGTTTGTTTAATTTCTAGACAAGTAAGGGAGCCATGGTTATTACTTAGGGCATGTAAATCATGGAGGTTGTAAGGATATTGTCCATAACATTTAGTATGTCGTATACTGCTACAAGTTTGTCAAGGCATTGGAAAATGCACATTTACAATCGATGATCCAAATTTTAGGTCATCTTTAACAATCATGCCCAATAAGGACAAACTTGGTAAATTAGTTAAGTTCCATTTACCTTTAAAATGAAAATGTTGGAATTTTTTAATAAAAGTTTAAAATATTTTTCTTTTATGAAAAATGATTTTTGAATTATTTTAAATGGATTTTTATCTTTTCAAAAAATATTTTTATCATAAAAGTCTTTTAATAACTGTTCTCAGATTGGTAAGAGTGTTGTTTTCTATGTCCACAGATATTTAAAAACTCTGTAATCGAATCTAGAGAGTCGTGCCTAGTCGTTCAAACGAGACCTTATATCGTTCGAACGACATGTCAGTGCGTTCCAACGATAAGCCTTTTTACCTGACATGTCACCGCTTTAAATTTTTTTATAAATAAGGTGTCATGATTCAGTATTTCATGTGGAGAAAGTTTTCTTTTGATCAGAATACATTTTTGAGAGTTTACCCTTTCTCTAACATAATTTTGACGGTTCATATTTCATTTCACAATTCACAAATCCTAGAGAGTTTATTTTGTGTGAGTTTTTGGGTGGAACCCAAACCATACTTTGCCTAAAGTTCAGCTTATGAGAATAACTCTACAACTGGAGAGACGAGAGCTACTGTGGAGGGAGATCCTACAAGGAATCAAGACTGCGTGTCCAAATTGGTACGGCTGCGAGTAAGCCACTGTTGAGTTCTAGCTGAAGCTTTGAGGTTTTGACCTAAACATCGTGCATTACACTTGAGCGAAGTTGTATGTAAGTCAGTGGTCATGTAACCTTGTCAAAGTTCTAGAATATAAAAGGTTTTGCCCTGAGGGGATTTTTTCCTGAATTATTGTGTCACTTGCGTGCCTATTTTCAATTACCTTTGCACGCACATGGGTTGATTTTAATTCGAATTTGGTTTTGTTAAATTTGAGTTACCTAATTAAATAAGTGTATTTGCGAATTAAATAAATTGGTATCACGCAACATTTACAAACTAGTATCGGAGTAGGCTTCACTATCATATTGTGAATTCCTATTTTCCGAAGAAGTTTGTGTGATATCAATTGTTTTAAACTTTGATGGATCACTTATATAATCGGTCACTTACTTTTGACGGAAATAATATTTCCTATTGGAAAGATCGCATGAAATCTTCTTTAAAATCTACAGATGAGCGCATTTGGTTGTTGGTTGAAAATGGTTGGTCTCCTCCCGCCGTTACTGCTAAGAACATCACCTCTTTAAAACCTGTATCAAATTGGACTCAAGACAATTTTAAATTATCCAATTTTAATTCACATGGTTTGATTTCTATCTCCGGAGATGTCTCTCCCGAAGGGTTCCATCGAATTATGAAGTACACCACGTCTAAAGAGGCATGGGATATTTAAACATTGACACATGAGCATACCACCGTTGTTAAAGAATCTACGTTGCAAAATATTGCCACTCACTTTAAGACGCTCACTATGTCAGAGACTGAGACTTTTGACGAGTTTTATACACGTTTTGTTTACATAGTCAACACTAGCTTTAATTTGGGTGAGGCAATTGATAACACGCAAGTTGGGAAAAATATTTTGAGATTTCTTCCAAAATATTTTATTCCAAAAGTCACTATTTTAAACTCTATGGGGAATTTGAGAACACTTAAGTTAGAAGATTTTGAAGGTGATCTTCAAACCCATGAGTTAGATATGTTTCCCCTAACTGTTAAGCCTAAGGGGGTCGCACTTAGGACATAGTCGAGATCCAGTGAGGATAAAAGAAGAGAGAGAAAAATGAAGGAGTGTGTGTGTGAATATGAATCTGATGATGACTCTAACATGGCCTTGCTTTCCAAAAATTTCAAAATAATTCTCCACTTTTCAAAACAAATAAATCCCA
The DNA here is from genome assembly GCA_949130495.1 of Sambucus nigra. Taxonomy (NCBI): domain Eukaryota; kingdom Viridiplantae; phylum Streptophyta; class Magnoliopsida; order Dipsacales; family Adoxaceae; genus Sambucus; species Sambucus nigra. The sequence goes on along the minus strand of OX422214.1, from coordinate 209,963,043 downwards.
ATAAAAAGTTTTCGGAGAAATACAAAAAGAAAGACAAGTCCAAAGAAAGCGGTGAGAATGAAAAGGAGAGTGAGGAGAGCCTTGACAAGATAATATGTTTTGAGTGTGATGGGAAAGGGAACATGTCATTTAAGTGTCCCACTAGACTTAGGAGAGAGGGAAAGAAAATTTCCATGCCCGCTACCCTAAGCGATAATGAGGGAGAAAAGAAAGAGAAGGATGACGAGTCCGAAAAAGAATTAAGACAAGGAATGACTGTTGCCTTTACTAGTCTTGTGAATACCTCCACTTTATCCCACGATGATATCATCCAGCGTCGACGATGAGTCGAGTGAAGATGAGAGTGAGGATGAGAACGGATATGAAATATTGATCCAAAATGCTTTTAGAAAGGTGTTTATCGAGACCATGAAAAAAAGGTCAAATAGGAATCTAGGTCTTCGGATTGATGAGTTGAAGGAAGAGAATGATGAGCTAAAAAGGAAAAAATATGACTTGACCAACATGGTGTCTAGTCTGATGGCGCGTGTATCCCATCTCGGGGATGATCTTGAACGGGCATGGGAGGTTCAAGTCTCTTTACAGAACGCTCTTGAGAAGGTTGATAAGATGGTTCCTTATCCTGTTTTGAATGATGGAGAGTGTGTTGGAAAAGGTTATTATGGTGCATCCAATACTTTTGTTGCACTCGAGCCTATCTCCACTTTGGTGATTGATTCTCATGGGTGTCCGCCTAGGAAATCTCATCCCAAAATTTTTGATAAATTAATTCCTAGACCGATTTATGTTTCCTCCCACTATAATAAGAGAGGACAGCTTAGGGAGTTTTGTTCTAAGTTGGGTTTTGTGCCACATCATGCCTCTTCACATGTTCACGCACATTAACTCACTTATGATACTTTGCTTGCACATAATGATAGAAATTTTACACATATTCGTGAGCAAGTAATGTTTTTGGTCAAGACCATACATGATCTAATTGATTTGGTTCAAAATATGTCACCATCTTTGGAAAACTCCACCGCACTTCCCGGTTGAGGACTAGACATGTTTGCTAGCATAGGGTGATTTACATGATGAAATCTTGGCCTATTACTAGCGTGCACCATTTTTTTATACTAGTTAGCATCTTTATTTACTTTTATTATATTTGGTATTATTTTAACAGTGTTTTGGTTCTATTTGCCCATTCCAACAACTATTTTTTACAAAATTTTCTCACTCGACAAAACTGCTTTTAATTCTGGATAATCTAGGAAATTTGTGTTTTTCTCGTTCTAAGGAGATGGAATCTCGCTCGAACGAGATTGCTTGTTGTTCAAACGACATGGATTCTCGTTTGAATGACCCCTGGAATTTTGTTTGCAGTCCGTGTTTATTCTGATTATATGTTAGTGGTACTGCTGGGTTGTTTTTGAACAATGTTTGAAAAAATATAAAAAGATTTTCTTTTTTAGAAATTTTTTAAAATTTCAAAAAGATTTTTGTATTTTGTTTGCACATTAGATCAATGCACACTTAGGATGACCAAATCACAACTTCATGCCATATCCATGTGACTGTTTGATAGTGTTTTGAAACAATAGATTGTGTCATTCTTGGGATTTACAATGTTTGGAGTCTTTGAGATGATATAGTGTTACTACCTACATATTTGACTCACTTTTTTCTATATCGCACGCATGCACAAATTTATTTGATGTTTGTTCTTAATCAATCACATGTTGGTTAAGTGTTTTCATCTCAATTCTGTCTATGAAAACGAACCAAATGAGATAAAAAAAAATAATAAAAGGTGTGCATGTTTTAAACTATTTGCTTAAGTTTGTGTGAATTTTATAAATGGTGAAGAGCTAGGAAAGGTATACATATATCCTTTATAATTAAACCACCGTTTAATTTGGGCCTAAAAAATTGAGTAATTTTAATTATCCGGGGTCCAAAGTGGTTTAAAAGAGGCCAAAAAAATTTAAAGGCCATAAAAAGAAATTTATGCCAAAAAGGGGCCATTAGGTTTATTCACCAATTCTCCAATGTTTGAGAATTTAGATCACCTCTAAAAGAAAATATATGAGGGAGTTTGGTTGGAGAATTAAAACGGTTGCGCACATGCTTAAAAATCTTGAAAAAGCATGAAATCATTTTGGACGTTATTTGTGAGAATATCACGTTGACCTTGTTTTGTTGATTTCTCACCCATCCATCCCGTTTTCATGATTTGGTCGTCTTAGTAAAAATTCATGGTGTGTGATGTTTTATTTTTTTATAAAAAATTGAAATATTCAAAAATAGTATGTTTGGTTTGTTTCCAGTGACACCCCTATGTGCTCTATTGTGTTGATTATTTCCTTGTGTATTTTTTACAAATAAAAAGGGGGGAAACGAATTATGGGGACTATTTTGTATGGGGGATATTTGATTATTGTCTTAGTTTAATATATGTTTCTTAATCATTTCAAACTCAATATGTCACGTGATTTTTGCTTCGTCTCATATGTGTAGGTACAATTGAATATTCTTTTCATTGCACACCCTTATGAGAAAATCTTTTATATTTGAAAAGTTGTTTGTTGAAGAAAAATTTCATTGATGACTTGTTCAGTTTATCTTCCCACATTCAAGTTATGGGAGGATAGATTTGTATAGGTTATTTTTTAGTTTGATAATTGTAATAGTTTTTATTATGTAACGACATAGACATAGGGGGGATATTTGTAAGGTCATTGTCCATTACATTTAGTATGTTGTATACCGGTACAAGTTTGTCTAAGCATTGGAAAGCGCACATCTACAATCGATGATCCGAATTTCAAGTCATCTTCAACAATCTTTCCCAATAAGGACGAACTTAGTAAATTGGTTAAGTTCCATTTACCTTTTCAACAAAAATGTTGGAATTTTTTTAATAAAAGCTGAAAATATTTTTGTTTTATGAAAACTGATTTTTGAATTATTTTAAATGGATTTTTATCTTTTCAAAAAATATTTTTATCATAAAAGCTTTTTGATAACTGTTCCCTGATTCGTAAGTGTGTTCTTTTCTATGTCCCCAAATATTGTAAAACTCTGTAAATCGAATCTAGAGATATGTGTCTGGTCGTTCAAACGAGACCCTATCCCGTTTGAACGAGGCTAGACGTCATTCGAACGACATGTTAGTTCGTTCAAATGAGAAGTCTTTTTACCGGGCACGTCACTACCTTAAAAATTTTTATAAATAAGTTGTTCGAATTCAGTATTTCATTTGGAGATAATTTTTTTTTTATCAGAATACGTTTTTGAGAGTTTACCTTTTCTCCAACACAATTTTAAAGTTCCATATTTATTTTCACAATTCACAAATCCCAGTGAGTTTATTTTGTGTCAGTTGTTGTGTCGAACCCAAACCATACTTTGCCTAAAGTTCAACCCTTATGAGAATAACTCTACAACTGGAGAGCTGAGAGCTATTGTGTAGGGAGATCCTACAAGGAATCAAGACTATGTTTCTAGGCTGCGTGTCCAAATTAGTACTGCTACGAGTGAGCCACTGTTGAGTTCTAGCTGAAGCTTTGAAGGTTTGACATAGACATCGTGCATTACACTTGAGGTAAGTTGTATGTAAGTCAATGGTCATGTAACCTTTTCAAATTTCTAGAATATAAAAGGTTTTGCCCTGAGGGGATTTTTTCCTGAATTACTGTGCCACTTACCTATTTTCATTTACAATTGCACGCGCAAGGGCTGATTTTAATTCGAATTTTGTTTTGTTAAATCTAAATTACCTAATTAAATAAGTGTATTTTTTAATTAAATCAATTGGTATCACACCGCATTCCAAAGGCTAAGGTGGCAAGGGCATCAACCACGTTGTTCTTTGCTCGGGGCAGGTAGTGGAAGATGATTTCTTAGAATTGGGAAGCTAGTTCTTCAAGGTGGGCATGGAAGGGTAAGAGTTTCTCTTACTTGACCTTCCACTTCCTGAGTACTTGACCGATGATGAGGGATGAACCCCATAGACATCAAGGTATATAATTCTTTTCTTGAGGGAAACTTTGAGGCCTACTATGCATGCCCCGTATTCAGTCATGTTGTTGGTGCATGTGAAATCCAATTTGATGACAATGGGAGAGTGGGATTCATCAGGAGAAATTTGGAGAATACCACTGCCATATCTTTTTATGTTGGTAGTGGAGTCAAAGAACATTTTCCATCAAAGATCTTCTTGGGAGGAACAAAGGATATTATCATCTGGGAACTCAAAAATTCAGACATCGACTTCTTCTATAAGGTAGTCAGCAAGGTAGTCAGAGATGGTTATTCCTTTCATGGATTTTTGTGTGATAAAGGTGATATAAAACTTGGATATAAGCATCAACCAATGGGACATTCGAGTGGATAGGGCGGGTTTCTTGAGTAGGTACTTAATGGGATCTATTCGGGATATGAGTCTGATGGGGAAGGCGAGCATGTATTGTCGTAACTTTTGAGTAACCCAAACAAGAGCGACACATGCTTTTTCCAAGGCGGTGTAGTTAGCTTCATAATAGGCCATTTTTTTACTGGCATAGTATATGGATTTCTCCTTGCGGGTTTCTTCAAGGTATTGAGCTAGTAGTGCCCCGGATGTAGTATTAGTCACAATCAAGTATATGAGTAAGGGAAGACCAGGCTGTAGTGGCATGAGTACTAGAGGTTGGGTTAGGTATTACTTAGTTTGATCGAAGGCTTCTTGGAAATCTTCATGCCAAACCTTGGTTGAATCCTTTTGAAGGTGTTTGAAGATGGGTTCACAGATAGAAATCAATTGGCTGATGAATCGATTGATGTACTGTAATTTCCTAAGGAATCCTTAGACTTCTTTCTCCATTCGGGGAGGTGGCATATCAAGTATGGCTTTCAGCTTAGCATGATTTCCTTCTATCCCTTTATCACTAGCCATGAATCCCAAGAGTTTCCCTTTGGTAATGCCGAATACACATTTCTATCCGTTAAGCCGCATTTGGTACTTTATAGTCATTCAGAGAAATTACGAAGAGTGGGAACATGACCTTCTCTAGTCTTGGACTTGATAATCATGTCATATACATAGACCTCGACTTCTTTGTGTATCAAATCATGCATAAGGGTTATGGAAGGCCTTTGGTAGGTAGCCCCTGCATTTTTTTGACCAAATGGCATAACAGTGTAGCTAAAGGATCCCCAAGGAGTGATGAGTTTGATTTTCTCTTGATGATCAGGGTGCATCTTGATCTGGTTATATCCGATAAATTCATCAACAAATGACTTGAGAGCGTGACTGGCTGTGTTGTCCAAAATCATATCGATGTTGGGTAGTGTGTAATCATCCTTTCGAGAGGCCTTATTTAATTTCGGTAGTCGCCCCACATGCGAACCTTTCCTACTAATTTTGGCAAAGGTACGATAATGGCCAGCCATGTAGGATATTAAATTACTCTAATGAAACATATGTTCATTTGCTTGAATACCTCTTCTTTTACTTTGAGTGACTATTCGGTGTAGATCTTTCACTACTTCTTTTTTACTAGTTTACATTTTGGGAGAGTTGGTATCTCATGTTATGCTATCTCAGTGTTAATACCGGCCATATCATCATAGGACCATGCGAAGACATCCATGAATTCCTTTACTATCTCTTTGAGTTGTGTGTGATCGTGCTCATCAAAGGTATCCCCTACCCTAATCTCGTGTAATTGGATACTAGAATCGAGATTAATAACAATAGTTTCATCTTCATTAACTTGAATGTGGTTATGTTTCTTATTATTAACGTTATTTAGATCAGTTAAGAATTGTTCATTTACAAAGTCATTAGTATCCAAAATTTGATTAGAATCAAGACAATTAATGTAAGGCACAATAAGATACTCAAAATCTTTGTTTATTGATAGGAAAAAAAAAGCATTCAGAACCTCATCAACAGAGGTCTCGATTACATCAAAGGGAGAGGAAACAACTGATGGGGAAAGGGGATAAACATCAGGGTTAGGTTGAATATCATTAGGGGGCACATATGCACCATGCCAGTTGAGAAGAGATGCATTAAAATCTTTAATGAGGTAGGATAGAGTGGATAATGGTGTCCCTGAGTGGATCATGCAGAGTGCCGGCCCCAATATTTGTAAGTTGAAAGAGTCCTCGAAGTCTTTGTCCTTAGAATCCACGATTTTGCTATAGTTTCCTCAGTGAGTGGTTGTACACAATGCTGGGAACTTTCAGCCCCCAGGTACCTATCTTGAAAAATATCCCCTTCCCTAGTTTTATCCTCTTATCTATAGGGTCATACCAAGGCCCAGGAAAGCTGCAGAAGGGGAAATATTCACCTTCTCTAATGAATTTTCCATTTAGAGAATCTCCTGAGATAGGTTTGGTGCATTCTAACTTTCTCTTTAGTCGAGGCTGACGAATCTATCTGAATTCTTCTTCTGATGGTTGATAGTATAATCCATGGGGAGGAAAGGCCTCCTTCAACACAATAGGTTCATTTATGCCTTGTTGTCTTTGCCCTAGCCCTAGTCTGGGCATAAAGTGCATGTTTTTGAACATTTCAATCACATTGACGTTTCCATGGGGATCATATTCTAGATAAACCCTGTCTTTAAAGTCGTCCCCTGCGGGGCCTAGGAGTGGTTCTACTTGGAATCCTGATAGCAGCATATTGTTCACCCCATGTTGTATCTCGAGTAACGGATTACTGGTGCTAGCATTATCAGTATTGTCACTATATCCCAAGATGGTGATAACTTATCCATTAATAAAGAACTTCAATTTCTGATGAAGGTAAGAAGACACCCCTTTGATGTTGTGTAGCCACGGTCGTATGAGCAGCAGATTAAAACAAGGTGGGATATTGATGACATGGAATTCAAGAATAGGATTTATTGGGTCATCCCCTAATGAAAGCTTAATAGATCCCATCACTTCTCGATGGGTGTTGTCATAGGTATGCACGGTAGCAGAGGTTGGAGTAAGGTCGCTGACTTTTAATTCCATACAGTTGAGGGTTCTTAGTGGGCACACATTCAGAGTTGATCCATTGTCGACAAAAGAGAGGAGGATAATTTTTTCCATGACATCAATAGAGATATTGAGATCATGATTATGGTTAGGGCCAGCCTTAGCGATTTCTTCTTTGGACGAGGAGAGCATTCAAGTAGAGGTCAAGGATCCAACTAGATTCAATGCTTCTTCTTGTGTGGTTGAGGGAGGAACTGTGGGTCCTATGAGTATCTTAATTGGGGAATTTCGGTGCAGTTGGGAAGACATGAAAATTCCCCATAGAGTGATGTTTGATTAGGTATTCTTCAGTTGATCAAGGAGCTTACTTTCTTTAAGAGTCATTTCTATCATATGGAGATTCTTAACACATTTCCCTTTATCTCTTTCTGATGATTGTAAGTTTGGATTCTGGAAATGTCTCCCCGACCTGGTCATGTGGTTTATGAAAGAGGGAAAAAATAGAAACCCTATTTCTTCATCGATATCGGGTTGCTCATCTACCTGGTTGATCTCTCCTAGTAACTCTTCGAATGATATAACTCAGCATAGGTTAGCTATCAGACTAGTCTTTCCTGAATTGGTCTCTTCATCTGAATCTTTGAAATCGCCCCCCCATTCGGTGGCATCGATATTATCTTTCCATGCAAAGTCAATACACTCTACATATTTTATGGCCTCTTCGAATAATTATTACCATTTGGGAGTGAAATGCAGGACTGAATGGACCAAGTGATGTTGTAATTTTAAAGCATCGAGCAACTCAAATATACTAAAAATATCATAAGTCGATCGATACAAGTCTGCCAATATATGGACTAGGTCATCTAGACTAACTTCGTTGGACGGCACTACCCAGTTCTTTGACTCTCGAGCCCATTTTTGAGCTTCTAAGAACAACCTACTGAATCTCTAACAGTCGATGGTCACTTTAGAGGGCAATCTCAGCCCGAATTTTAGGAGTTTGTTCAGCACTTCGAATAATTCCATATATTTACCTATATAATGGGTACATACATCGATGCATGCTCCAGTGAGGAGTGATAAGGTTTGATCGGCAAGGTTGGTAGGGTGTAAGAGGAAATATGGGCATGTTTGGAGAGCTTTAGGATAGTATATGGGTATGAATGGTGATTTTCTAGGCATGATTTAGGTAGATGGGTCGAGTTCTGAGTCTTATTCTAGGAATATGGCGTTTGTATTGTTTGGAAGTTGATTATGAGTAGTGTTTGGTTTAGGATTAGCTGGTGGGGCGATGATACATCGATTAATCAGTCGTTGGATTGTGTTTCAGATATGGAAACATTAGTCGGTGGTATGGCCAGCAGTTTGGTGATAGTCACAATGGGCATTAGGTTTGAAGTTCTTCGGAAGTGGATTTTGTAACGGACAAGGGTCCAAGGGTATGATCATTTTTTGGTTTAAGAGAGCCTGATAGACTTTGGAGAGATGAGCGGGAAGCTCAGTATATTCCTTCTGGATTGGGTTTGGGTGGCTTTCTGGTGCCCATGAAGCGACATGCTGAGAGATGTTATTGATAGTAGAGAATGTGGTATTAGTAGTTTTTTCAAACTTTATAGGAGCAAACTTTCCAGAGGTTTTCTTTGGTTCTACTTATGTCTTGGAAAGACCTTTTTCGATTTCTACTCCTGCTTCTTAGAGGTCTAGTAAGTGAGGGTAATACTTTCCTCCCATTGTTGCTAGAACATGGGGTAGAAAGTTCTTCTTCACACTGCTGACTTGTTCTTCTTCAGAAGGTCGATTGGTTATGATAGCTTCTTTTTCTCTCCATCTTGCTATGAAGTTATTGACTGATTCCCTAGGATTTTATTTAACTAGCTCTAAGTCACGGCAGGTAACCTCCAACTCCTTATTGTACTTGTACTGTGACATGAACTCATGGGCAACGTCTTCCCAATTGCGGATTTTAGATTCTTTAAAGAATAGGAACCAACGAAGGGCGTTATCTTTCCAAGTTGGCTGGAACATATTATCCATTATTTGTTTGAAAGCACCTAGGAGAGTCATGGCTCGGTGATAGCTAAGGATATGAACGTTTGGGGGTCCACTCCCTCCAAACTTCTCGATATTGAGTATCTTGAATTTTTCTAGTAACCTGGCTTTAGGATAGGGTGACATGTTCGTGTAGTCCATGTAGTTACCAAAGATTCTGACTAGGTGGAATTTCTTGGTTACCATATTTAGGTCTTCCTTGACCTTATTTAGTTCTTCCTCTTTTGGATCAACAGTTACGAGTAGATTATCCCCAGTCTGAGTAAGGTTTGGAATAGGAAGTTAGGCTACTAGCGGCCCATTAGCAGGAGGAGCATGTGGATGATGATGGTATTCTTTAGGAACCCTAATAAGCTCGAGTGCAGGTTGACCCATGGCGCAAGGGAAAATGACCTCAGAATCTTTGGGGACACAGACCCTATTTCTTCGCATCTCATGAACCTCGATTTGAAGGTTGTCAATTTTGGCGGTGAGCTGAGCCATAATCATCAACAAATCTTGTTGTACATTCGACAGTTGATCCATATTCTCCATGGAAGGTGGGTGAGTCTTAGACTTGGAGGAAGTAAGGGGACTGACACAACTTTGGGGTGATTTGACTAAAGACTGAAGCCAATAGGTAGCCAGACCAAGGGTATGTGATCGACTTGAGAAGGAGAAAAATTGGAATTTATTTTCGGAAAAGAAAAAGGGAAATTTGTTCTTTTTGGGAAAGTAGGAAAATATTTTTAACATTTTTGGAAATGATGAGGACGAAAATGTTATTTCTATTTTTTTTTAGCAAAACGAGGAAAAATATTTTTGGTATTTTTTATAAAACAGGGAGAAATGTTTTTGGAAACTCTTTGGAAAAAGAGAGAGGAAAAGACGAGAGACGGGTCTCAGCATGATTATTATGTTCTCACTTGTATTAGGTTCACCTAAATGCAAAAAGAAATATCGGACGAGACCCCAGTATGGATAAATTGGGTTTGCAACACATGTAAAACTATGGTTGGACTTGTCACCAGGCTCACGGGTAGGGTCCTATTTTAAAAAGTATTCAAAAATTAGGCGGCAGACCGACCCAGAATTTCGGCCGAATTTTGGGTCGAAATCGGTAGTCCAACATTTGTGTCCTGGGCTTGATGCCTATATGTGGGTATGTAGTTGGTTGGCTGAATTATAAAGGGTTCCCCCCTTTGGCGTGACTTCCAAGATATACGTCTTTCTTTTGAGGGAAATTGGTACGTGTGGATAATCCATTTGATATACCTGAGTGTACGTGAATTTCCTCACTATATACCTTATGGGGACGGTACGTGTGAGAGAGAATTTAATATACTCGATGTACGTGAACGAGTTCCCTACGATATACCTCCCGTCATGACTTCGGTCAAGCGGTACGATGTGGGGGAATAGTTTGATATATGTCTAAAGTACTTGTCCAATGGAAGGTGAGAGTCATATCTCTTAGGGTAACTATGACTTGCAAAGCAAGTGCCCATCACGAAGTGACTCTCCAGTAACGGGAAAAAATTTAGTCAATAGCAATGCCCTTTGGGGATGTCGTGTGAATCGTGCATGATTCATTTATTAGTATCTTATAGAGATAGTATCTTTTTCTTGATCATGCCGAATAGGGAGCAAAGTACAAGTACCAATAGTAAAGCCATACTAAGCATGGATAAGTAATGTGTAACTATCTACAAGTGAGTGTGTGATAAGTGAGCATGGATATATACAAGTGGAGGTGTGTGCTAGTGACACCTAAGCATGGATTTCTAATTGATGTGTGCAACATGTGGATATATGTGATCCTAGGTGCACGTGGTGTGAAGTGTACATGGAGAGTCTTCTACAAGTGTGTGAATAGTATCATAAGCATGAGGAACATGGAAATAGGGGGATATACAAGAAAATGAAACACCAATGTAAACAAAGTCTATCCCTATTAAAAATAATTGACAATAAATTCTCCACTATGGCCATCCCAGTCGGCATGGCGCTCGCTTCGGGGTGAAGGAGGAGGAGCCCTCGAGGAATAACTGCATTGCAGTCTCGCACCCTTCTCTTTGAAAAGGGACTTCGGTCGTCATCACTGTGGGGTGAATGTAAAGATATAGAGTCTCCAGTATATTTTGCACAAAACAAGTAAAAGAACATGTTGCCACTTCAAGAGAGCGACATCAAGGACAAATTGATGCATACGAAACCAAACCTTTAAAGGTTCAGGGGATAAGTTACGGAATGCGAAGGTTTTAGGCACCCATCCCTCCCTTTCGATCTCTCATGGGCAAATGTTAATATTTTCCTTTATCCCCGTGAATTGTGTGTATGTGTTTATATAATGGGGATTGGAATCATTCGACCCATACCATGGAAAAGATAGGGTGAGGGCATCCACTAGAATATTCCCAAAAAAATAACAATATAGAAGATAGAATATGAGCATTCATTGATATATTTATCATTATTGGGGAACGATAATATATGTGGGATGAGACACGAACAAGCATATTATATGTATATGTATGATAATTATGAAAATTAGGGATTTTAAGAAATTTGGAAAATAAGAGAAATTGGAAAATTAGAAAATTGGACTCGAGTCTCGGATTTTAATTCGAGACGCTTATGTATAACCTATAAAGGCATGAAAGTCTACGTAGTTCAAAATTAGAATAGGGGTGGGGTTTATCCCATAGATTTGAACGAAATTTTATTAGGTGTGTACGTGTAGAAAATGTATTTTTGGTTTTGGAAAAAGTGTTGTGGATAATTTCATTCGGAATTTACGGGTGTAACCCTCTTTTATTTGTTTTTGGGTTTTTTATGGAAAAGAAAGTATGTGAAATATACTAATAAAAGTGTAAATGTTAATATGTATGAACTAAATTGAAACTAGACTATGAATTTAATGTAACTTATGAAAAAATAAGAGATGGAGAAGGAATTGGACCTTTCTTGGAGCTTGACCTTGGATCTTGGATGAAATCCTTTGAATGTTGATGGATCTTGATGAGAGAGAAGGATATCTGCCAAATTGGGTGTTAAAAGGATGGGCATTTAGGCTTGAATGGAACTACTCATATGGAACTTCGCTAACTTCGAGAGAATGTTGTTGAGATCACTGATGCTTGTGGGTTTTTGTGTGTCTTGGCAGTGAGGTCATGAACGTTATTTATAAGGTCAGTGGGTCCCAATCGATGTACCCCAAGGGGTTCCTATCAGCAGGTCACCCTTGACACTGTGCCGATAGAGAGGGTTCAGTACCTGCCAATTGGTAGTCTCGTGTGGACTTTTCTAGAAAAATTATCGTAGTGAATAAAATGTTGGTCTGAATAACGCACGGAACATACCATTAGAAATTTATTTAAGAGGCCTTCGAGAGTCCTTTGGACCTCTCCCAGGTCCGGGAGTTAACTTTGGGTCAAATGTGGCTCGAAAGCGCACGTTATTCCTTTCGACGGGAGATTATCGGACGCAAATGGATCATTTGTCCGTATGGTAAGTCATAATCATGCACGGGGTAGACCATTGGAAAGGTTAGAAGATTTACTTTGACATTCCAAAGAGTTTTGCTTGGTTCGAAAAGTTGACCTTTGTGGAACGGGGATCGAAAGCGTCGGGTTACTTCACGGAGTAAAACATATCGTTCGTCCATACTGTAAGTCAGAATCGCACATGGGATGAATTGTTAGAAAGGTTATGCATTTCCCTTTGGATATTCATTCAGTATCATTCGATCGAAAGAGTTTACTTTGGTCAAATGGAATTCGGGATCGTCCAATGGCCTCCAAATCGATTTTCGAGGGAAAAATGATTATTCGTCCAAATGGTTATACTATTTTATGCATGAGGTGGACCATTTGAAAGGTATTTTGGATCTTAGAATATTCAAAGATCTTTCACTTTGATGATGGAGTTGATTAGGATCAATTCGGGGCCCAGAAGCGCCCGATGGCCTTTCTATCGGTTTTTAGTAGTGAAATGATCCATTCGTCTGAACTATTATGCCAATTTTTGCACGGAGAAGACCGTTGGAAAGGTATTTGGAGCCCTTCAAAGATTCAAAGAGATTTTTCTCTGACAAAAGAGTTTATCGGAGTCAAATGGGGCCCGAGGGCACCCGATGGCCTCTAGATCGGTAGTCGGATTTAGACCTAGGTTTGCGATGGAAAGGGGAAGTACTAGGGGTCTAAGGAGAGACTTAGAGGTCCAAGAATGTGTTATCTACAATAGGTAACCAATAAATCCAGTCTGAGGCATTAGAAATGTTATCAGATCTCTAGATTCAAGGTTCCTTTCGGGAGTGACATGTTGAGGGCGGTAATGGATCCTTCAATGTGAGTGTTAGTTTGGGCCGGTCTCTGTTGTCTTGGCAATAGTTTAATTCATATCCTTGACGATGAAGTCAAAGAGGTTAACAAGATGAGTGAATTCATTACCAAGTGGTAGGTGACAAAGTTAGTTGTTATTAATCTCTTCAGTTCTTCTGATTTAATTATACCAGTAAGTTGCGAGTGTCCCTGTGAAGCAATAGTGTCGACATTGCCAATTTTTAGTGTGGGGTACTTGTGTATCAATTCGTAGTAACATGAGAATCCAATTGAGCTGTAGATAATGATGAATGATGTTTATTGAGTTTACAGTATGATTCGTGTAATGTTAACCGTGGAAATTAGGTAGCTAGTGAGCCATACCGAAACAGTCTTGATTGGTGATAGAAATGTATTGAGTTCTTTGTAAGGAAAAATTTCCAATCGAGTAAATTTGTAGTATTGGCTTAATTCCGAAAAAATAATTTGAGTCATAGGATAGAGTGTAAAATGTATCCATCCAAGCCTATGACGAGTTTGTCTTGAAGACATAGTGACCCATAATTTAAAGCTTCATTATTGCCGATCTAAGTGACTAGTTTCTACATCATCAAGTATAGGATTCCATCGTCTCCAAAAGGTATGAATGCATTTAATATATATAGGAGACTTGGAATATTTTTATGGGTGTAAAATATGTTTAAAATGACTATTTATTTTCAGAAATTAATTTTATAACTTTGTATAACAGTATTGGACTCAAACTGGAAATTTTAAAATTTTTGAGTTTTCGTTCGAACGAGAATTCGAACGAGTTTACCAGCGAGATTGCCAAATTGACCCCATTTTATCGTTTTAAGTTTCCTTCTAACAAACTCGTTCGAACGAGTTTTTCCAATGTGACTTCGGCCTATTTTCTCCTTGGAATTTCGTTCGAATGACCTGGAAAATTCGTTCAAACGGTAATGCGCGAGAAAATTTTATTTTAGCATTTTTTGGTAACCACTCACTAACCCACTTGTTTGTACCTATTTTTAACGATTTTGGGGAACATTTTTCAGCAGAACTTTTTGGAGTTTTTCACCTACTTTGAGAGCACATCTTTCCATACCAAAAAGTTCACTTTTGTGTTTTCATGTCTAAATGATTTGATTTCAGAAAAACACATACACACCCATATATTTTAGTTTCAATTCCAAGTTTTTCATATATATATATATATATATATATATATCTTTTCTTGTAGTGTTTGGCACCATTGGTTCATCTCTACCACTTAAAAGAGAAGTTTGGGTTTTCTTCACTACACATAAAAGGAGGGTAATTATTTCTTGCAGTGTTCCCACTCGAATAAAGGCTTCACGTGAGGGTGACGGTGACCAAGAGCCCCATCGGTGGATTTCGAGATTGTGGAGGAGTCCATGGTTATCTACTAGGCAGAGGTGTTTACAAGAAGGAATGTCAAGGCCTGTATGGATTCAAGTTGTTGGTGTAAGTCTACTGTCTTGTAATTGTAATTCCGTAGTTAGTGGATTTGTTAGGCTAGGGTTGTCCGAGGTTTTTCCCATTTCGATTTTCCTCTTACATCGTCGTGTAGTAGTTATGATTTTATTTTATCTTGGAAATCACCTAGAATGCATGCTTAGGATAATCAAGATAAAAATTGGTTTAAATCACACATTTGTTTGAATTTTTTCTAAATTAGTTTGGGTGAATTTTATGTTAATTTAATTCAAGTGAAGATAATTTAATTTGATAAAATTTGGCTTGGAATAAATAGAAAAATGAATTAATCATGTTAGGTAAATTTCTAGGACTTGGGTTCAATTAATTTGTTTATGTGAAATCTTATTTTTTGTTTAATGTAATGGCACTTTTAGTTTAGTTTAATTTTAATTTAAAAGAAATTAAAATTTGTTGTGTCTGTAGTTTTTGAATTTGAACCATCCCTTTCCGCACTTACAGAAAATTAATATTTAATTGAAAAGAGAATTCTAATATTTAAGGGCTTCGACGGATAACAAGTGGTATCAGAGCCGAAGCGTTAATTTATTACGTTAAGGTCCTTTGTTATGTTATTGTCAGAAATGGAATTCTCCCCATTCTCAAAATTTTCTATTTCCGATGGTTCCAATTATGTGTATTGGAAAGCGCGTATGAAATCGGCACTTAAGTCCATAGAAGAGAGGGTTGGTTGTCAGTTGTTAATGGGTGGTCCCCGCCCACATGTTTGGTAGAAAGTGAGTGTGTCCCCAAACCCATCGAGCATTGGAGTGAGAACGAACTAAAGTTATCCAATTTTAATTCCTAAGAATTAAATGCTTTATTTAGTGCGGTTACACCAGATCCATTCCGTTGTATCATGACATGTGAAACCGCTAAGGAAGCTTGGGATAAATTACAACTCACTCACTAGGGAACTAGTGTCATTAAGGCTTCAAAACTCCAAAACCTCAACACTCAATTTGAAACCATCAAAATGCTTGAAAATGAAACCTTTGATGAATTTTATGCTTGACTTTTTAATTCATCTTTTAATTTGGGAGACAAAATACCCGACGACCATGTAGTAAAGAAAACTTTAAGATCCTTACCCGATAGATTTATCCCTAAAGTGACCTTTTTAAATTCTCTACCCATATTTTACTCTACCAAACTTGAGAAATTAGTACGTGATTTGCAACCCTATGAACTATATATGTTCCCCTCCAAAAATGAAAATAAAATAGATAAGGACATCGCTTTGAAAGCCCGAAAGGAGGAAAAACAAGTTGTGGTTGATGAGAGCGATAGTGACTCGGAGGATATGGATATTTTGCTAGGAAATTTCAAAAATTTCTTAAATTTAACAAAGACAAGTTTAAAAATGATTATAAGAAATTTGAAAATTCTATGCATGACAAAGCTGAAAAGATCCCTAAAACATCTAATGAAAATCTTAATAGGGGCGAGTCAAGTAGGTTCTACGGTTGTGACGGTTATGGACATAGGGCGAGAGAGTGCACCACTAAACTAAAGAGAGAAGGAAAACAACCAATTTCCTACAATGCCACCCTTAGTGATGGTACTTAAAAGGAAGAGGGTTCCGATCCCCCCATTGAACGCCACTTTATCGCGTTCATGGCAAGTCATGTGAGCACCGATAATTAAACTTCTCATGAAGATATGCATTTACATGACTCTTTCGAGGCCTTTTCTTATGAATCCCAAAAAGATGATAGTAGTGAGAGTGGAGAAGAGAAAGAAAGTGAAAGTAATGAATAGGTTGATGGGAGTGAAATTCAATATGTATTTAGAGAATTATAGAAAGAAACTATTAAATTAAAAAGAGCAAATTTAAAGGTAGAAGCTAGTTTAAGGGAGCATGCCAAGGTCGTTGATGATAGTGCATTGGTTGAATACCTTAGGACATGTGAGAGAGCTCTTTAAGAGAAGCTTTAATATATAGAAGGCGAGAGAGATAGCCTTAGAGGTTTGATGGAATCAATTAAAAAGGAGCTTCTAGTGTTTGAAGAGAGAGATATTTTTCTAAAGTCAAAAATTTTAGAATTAGAAGAAAAATTAAGAGACACTAGTGAGGTCAAATTTGATTTGGAATATAGGTCCACTAAATTAGATAAAATATTAGGAACCATCCAATTCAAAATGACACTTATGGTTTAAGCTTAGATTCTTATAACGATTCCACTAATAAAGCCAAAACCAATGTTTTGAGAAAATCACCTAGGAAATCTTCAAAAGGTCAATCGTTAGGTATTACTTTTTGACGTGTCTTTACTTACTCACATTGTGGTCGAAAAGGTCATCTTACGAAATTTTGTTTTGATTTTAAAAGAATTTCTAGGAAATCTAAAAGTAAGGTAACCGAGGTAGCCAAGATCCCCAAATCCCGAGATTGTCACTCTTCACTTGTATGGGTTCGGAGATCTGACTTGGTATCATTACAAAATAGGGTTTATGATTATCATTTGCTTGCATGTGAAATCTGCCATGCTAAATCATAAGGTTAAATGTGTTATCTTCATTTTTATATTCCAGGTTTTGGTTTTCATGCTATATTTTTATGCTAATTGTATGCTTGTTTGTCATTTTTCTATTCTATGCTCCATGATTAATCACATGCTAGAATTATGATTTTTTTATATCTTTTGTATTATATTCTTTTCATTTTATTTTTCATTAAATTAAATATAAAAAAATATTTTGTTTATCATTGCTATTTTATTATTATGGGTTATTTTAGATTAATGAAAAATACAAATGATTCTTGTTTGTCTTTAGACTATACTATTTTTCTGTGGTTAAAATTTTCAAAAACTGGAAAAAAAATTGTGTATTTTATTTTCACACCTTTTGTGGCATATGTTTGTGTTGAATCCTATCGTTCCGCTTCCATGTGGATAGAACTTTTGGTTCAAATTTTCAATCCTTAAAATGTTCTTTGTCATGGTTACATGGAGTCGTTTAAGTTTCACTTGCTTAATGGATTCACTTTTATATGCCTTTTCACACACATGCATGAACTCTTTTGAAATTTTAACTTCACATGTATATTTGAGCTTTGTGGGGTGTTCTCCAACGAATCTAGTCATCTACATATCTTGTGACCTAAATCCATTGCACGTGAGATTTTCATGAGAAAGAAAAATTGATGTATGGATGTGCACGGGAAAGGGCTTTGAAAGGAAAAATTATCCTTTGCGAGTAAGCCATTGTTTGGAATGGATCTAAAAGAAATACTTGGTCCTAAAGCCTAAAAGAAGAAAATGGCTTTAGTAGAAAAATAATTTTCCAAGGCCTATTTTTTTTAGTTTTGTATATTCATTAAAAATTATTATATTCATATTTTGAGGGAGTTTGGATGGTATATCAATGGTTTTGCAAATTTCCTTGTTGCCTAGTTGCACTATCACTTTCATGTCTCTATTGGTTTGTAGAACCATCAATATGCTAGGCTTGTATGCATTGTGCTTGTTTGTTCATGGAGTTCAACTTATCTTGTCACATAAGGCTAAATCTTTGTTGATAAAGTTTTGCAATGAAATAAAAACTATGTGAACATGTTTAAGTAATTGGGTTTTAATTCATTGGTATCTTGTTCACAGCCCTTCACTTCCATTTCCATGTGACACATTTATGCTATAAGAGTGTGGAAAACTCATGTTATTTTATTTTGTGTCATTTGTGTATTTATGTCTATATATGTGTGCTTATGCTTATTTTGTATCTATTGTATATTCATATATATGATATGTTGGTTGTTTTGCATCTTTGCCATGTTAGATAGTCCATTTATGATTTTAATTCATAATTGGTATCTATCTCGTTGCAAATTTTGTTTAATATTCCTTGCTTATGTTGAATACATTTTAGTTGGTATAATTTTTTTTGCATCATAAGTTGGTATCTATTTACCTTTGTATGGATTAGTTGTGCGTCATCGTTTCCCATATGTTTTAATGTTCTTATCACTCATGCACCATCATGTTTTACTTGTTTTCCATTATTTTATATCCCTTGAGTAGTTTTATAGGGGGAGAAATAGTATATGCTTTAATTGGGGGAGTTATATGCAATGTTTTATTTCTTTATCCTTTGTCTATTCCTGAACAAAAAGGGGGAGAAATGGTATCTAAACCTTTAGTTTAGGAGATTTTACTTAGGGGGAGTAGCGACCTTCTTAGGTTGATCATATATTTGATAAAGGGGGAGAATTTAGTTAGGGGGAGTATTTATTTAAATTTCATTTAATATTTTGATATTCCCTGTGCGTTTAATGGTTTTCTCAAGTGTGCAGTAATTATCCTTTTAGCGGCAAATTTTAAAGCGGCAAAGTACATCCTTGGGTCGTGTCAATAGAGTTTGTCTTTTTTATTTTTTATTTGGGTGGTATGTTGTGTTTAGACGAGCTTGACGGAGCTTTAGAATTTTTTGTTTGGTTTTGTCCTGGAATAGCCAAAGGTGGAGATTTGTAAGGACAAATTTTCAATCGAGTCAATTTGTAGTATTGGCTTAATTCCGGACAAAACAATTTGAGTCATAGGATAGAGTGTAAAATGTATCCATCCAAGCCTATGACAAGTTTGTATTGAAAACGTAGTGGACCAAAATTTAAAGCTTCATCATTGCCCATATTAGTGACTAGTTTCTACGTCATCAAGTTGAGGATTCCATAGTGTCCAAAAGGTATGAATACATTTAATATATATTGGAGACTTGGAATATTTTTATGGGTGTAATCTCTATTCAAAATGACTTTTTATTTTCAGAAATTAATTTTAGAACTCTGTTTAAAACTATTGGACTCAAACTGAAAATTTTTAAATTTTTGAATTTTCCTTCGAACGAGAATTCGAACGAGTTTACCAACGAGATTGCCAAATTGATCCCTGTTTTATCGTTCTAAGTTTCTTTCTAACAAACTCGTTCGAACGAGTTTTTCCAACGAGACTTTGTCCTATTTTCTCCTTAGAATTTCGTTCGAACGATGTCGTTCGAATGACCTAGAAAAGTCGTTCGAACCATAATGCGCGAGAAAATTTTATTTTGGCAGTTTTTGGTAACCACCCACTAACCCACTTATTTGTACCTGTTTTTAACCATTTCATGGGAACATTTTTCAGCAGAACTTTTGGGAGTTTTCACCTACATTGAGAGCACATCGTTCCATACCAAAAAGTTCACTTTTGTGTTTTCATGTCTAAATGATTTGATTTCATAAAAACACATACACACCCATATATTTTAGTTTCAATTCCAAGTTTTTCATATATATATATATATATATTCTTGTAGTGTTTGGCACCATTGGTTCATCTCTACCACTAAAAGGAGAAGTTTGGGTTTTCTTCACTACCCACAAAAAGAGAGTAATTGTTTGCTGCATGAGAACGTGTGTGCTCGCGTTCAAATGATCAAATTATATATAAAACCCTTTTAATCCAAACAAACCCTAAACATGCAGCAGTATGTGATTGAATAAATAGATAATCTATGCAAGAACATTCAAACACATGCAATTAAGGAAAAATCCCCCTCAGGGGCAAAACCATTTATTTTCACTATAATTTGTAAGAGAACGGCTTACAATCGGATTACAATGAAAATACAAGTTGACTAAGAATTACCCTCGGGTATCGGATTCTGTAGTCGCGGCTGGAATTATCCCTTTCCAGTAGGGCTGCAATGAAGAAGAAGAACAGTCTCCTCCACAAGGGTTGAACAAACCAAAGTTGTGTTCTTGGGTTGCAAAAGGATTCACAAAGGTTTGGCAATGATGTGTGAATCAAAACATGAGTCTTGGGACTCAAAAATATGAAGACTAGATGTATTTGGACTCTCAAATTCGTCTCCTAAAGTCTTACAAAACAACTCCCCCGAAGTTGGTATTTATAGGAAAAAATATGAAGAGTCCCACGTTCTTAAAACTCTAAAATTCTATCCAGCGTACAAAAAAAACAACATTCTTTAAGGAATTTTCTCTATCTTCAAAAGGTCATAACTCCTTCACCGTAGCTCGGATTGAGGTGCAGTTTTTTCCAGTATCTTCGTTACGGCAAGCTCTTCAATTTTCTAGTTGACCAGACCTCCGAACTATGGATGTGAAATTACGAAAATTCCCTTGAACTCTCCTATTGTGCCTTTTTTCACTGTTTTGACTTCCCTTGCGTACCACTTGCATTAAGTCCCTAAAATCTTGGAACGTGAAGTCATTGAGGCAGATGTGGGACATATTAATAGAGATAATGCATGCTTGATTCCCGGAATTCGGATAGAGGCCGTCATGTGAGATCGTGAGGAGACGTGCCAAATGAAGCGGCGTACGACATAAATAAATGAAACATTTCGGACATGTGAAAAATGTCCTTACAAATCTCCCCCTATGTCTATGCCGGTACATACATAAAAAATCCGAATTATCAAATATGAAATTGCCTATACAAATCTACCCTCCCATGAACCCAAAACTGGAAAAGGTACAAATGAATAGTCTTCATCGTTTGTTCTTTAATTCTTCGGGAATCTCAAAACTTTTCTCATCAGGGTGTGCAACATATAGATCTGCAATCTTCATACCTACACACATGAGACAAAGCAAATACCACGTGACATATCGAGTTTGAAATGAGATAACATGGATATCAATATATGATAAAAATATAAGCAACATCTCAAAAACTCCCCCAGAATTCAAACTCCCCCATAATATGATAATTCTTTCTCCCCCTTTTTATGATGTCCCCAAATGGACAAATTAGAGAAATAAATCAAATAAGCAAGTGCGGGGTGTCACTAGGATAAAAACACACCATGAATAAATAGAAAGCAACCAAGTCAATGATAGCGTAAATGAAGTGGTGTGATCAAATTCGATAGGAAAATCAATGCATACAAACATGACATATGTGCACGATGAATATTGGATATTCCTAGCGAATGAACTCAAATGCTTCCTTTGGTGTAAAAGAGTGACAATATAAGATATTGACTCAATCAAATCAACAAATTAAAGCTCAAAATGATTTTCACACCAATAACGTCCAAAATGATTTTATGCTTTTTCAGGACTTTCAAGGAAGTGCAAACCCGTTTAGATTCTCCAACCAAACTCCCTCAGATATTGTATTGAATAGAGGCATTCTAAATTCTCAAACTTTGGAGAATTGATGGTGAAGCCTAAGTGGCCCATATTTGGCATGAATTGCTTTTTATTGCCTTTAAATTTTTTCGGGCTCTTTTAACCTCTTTGGACCTCGGATATTAAAATTCCTCCATTTTTTAGGTCCTTTTTAACGGTGGATTTTGCGCAAAGGATAGATGATTACCTTTCGCAGCCCCTCCCCGTTATACAAAAATACACAGTCTCACCAAAACGGTTTTTACATGCATTCCAATCTTGTCAAGTTTTATCGCATATTGTACATTGTATAGACATGATTGAGATGAAAACACACAAGCCAACATGAGATAGACAAGTGCAATAATCAAATATAGCCGTGCATGTGTGCAATAAAGGATATAGGAGTCAAACATGTAGGAAGATATCACTAATTACATCTCAAAGACTCCAATCAATGTAAAGCACATGGATGAAATGATGTAGCCTCTCAAATCTCTATCAAACAGTCACATGGATAAATGGAATGAAGTTGTGACTTGTCTACCTTACATGCGCATCCATAAAAGAAGCAAAATACAAAAATCTTTTTGGATTTTTTTCAAAAATTTGGAAAAATAAAATCTTTTTGTGCTTTTCTCAAAATTTTTCTTAAAGGAAAATCTTTTTGTATTTTTTTCAAAAGAAATATAAAAGGCAAAAGGAATAAAACAAAGCTGTACAATAAAGTAATGGTACATATAAAACAGACTAGCAATAGGAAGCATATGATATGAACATGAAGAAGCATCCTATTCTAGACATAGACCAACCCCTCAGTCAACTGTGCAACTCCCTAAAGATTTCCTAAGACTCTCAAATCTAAGGGCATCTAAAGGTTTCGTGAAAATATCGGCTAACTGACGGTCGGTAGGAACAAAACTCAGGGATACGACTTTCTCTTCAACTAACTGACGAATAAAGTGCTCACGTATCCTGATGTGTTTTGTGCGCGAATGCTGAACTGGATTGCGGGATATGTGTATCGCGCTCGTGTTATCACAGGAAATGGTCATGGTGTCCTGTGATATTCCATAATCCTTCAGCATTTGCTTCATCCACAAGAGTTGTGTGCAACAACTCCCGGCGGCTATGTACTCAGCCTCCGCAGTGGACAAAGAGATGGAATTTTGCTTCTTGCTCAGCCAGGAGACAAGAGCAGAACCAAAATAGAAACACCCACCAGAAGTGCTCCTACATCCATCTACATCCCCAGCCCAATCGGCATCCGAGTAGGCGGACAGACGGTCATCGGTATCAAAGGAATACCAAATCCCGTATGAGAGAGTCCCACTTACGTATTTAATAATACGTTTTAGAGCAAGTAAATGTGACTCTTTTGGGGATGCCTGATAACGCGCACAGACTCCAACACTAAAGGCGATGTCGGGACGACTTGCAGTCAAGTAGAGGAGACTACCTATCATACTCCGATATAAGGTTTGCTCTACGTCCTTGCCTGAAGTGTCCTTACTAAGCTTGGTAGTGGTACTCATAGGTGTACGTACATGCTTAGCGGAGTCTAAACCAAATTTCTTCACTAAGTCTCTAGCATACTTGGATTGGGAGATGAACATCCCATCCTCTAGCTGACGAACCTGGAGACCAAGGAATAATGTAAGCTCACCAACCATGCTCATCTCAAACTCACTTTTCATCTCCTCCTCAAAGTGGTGAGCATGCTGGGAGCATGTGGATCCAAAGACTATGTCGTCCACATAGACCTGGGCAACCAAAATAGCACCGTCATCTCTCCTGACAAACAACGTCATATCTACTCCCCCTCTCTTGAAGCCACGAGCTAAGAGATAAGAAGTAAGCCTCTCGTACCAAGCACGGGGTGCTTGCTTCAAACCATACAAGGCTTTCCTCAGATAGTAGACGTGCTCAGGGTGCTGAGGGTCTTCAAACCCTTTTGGTTGTTCCACATAAACCTCCTCCTGTAGAATGCCATTCAAAAAGGCACTCTTGATATCCATCTGATACACCTTGAAGCGCAGATGACATGCGATGGCGAGCAGAAGACGGACGGACTCAAGCCTCGCAACAGGAGCAAATGTCTCCCCAAAGTCTACACCCTCTATCTGTGTGTAGCCTTGAGCGACCAACCTAGCCTTATTTCGGATTATGGTAACATTTTCATCCATTTGGTTCTTAAAAATCCACCGGGTACCTATCACATTAATCTCACTAGGTCGGGGGACAAGTTCCCAGACATCATTTTTTTTAAACTGAAGCAACTCATCCTGCATAGCAGATATCCAGTGTTCATCCTTGAGTGCTTCTTTATGGTTCTTGGGCTCGACTTTGGACGTGTAGCAAAGATGGCTAACAACATTCTCTAGCTGAGCACGAGTCTTGACCCCTAGAGTGGGATCACCAACAATGGCATAAGGGTCATGACTCTTGCGAACCCAAGAAGGTGTGTCCCCTAACACAGGAGTAGGGTCCACAGAGTGTGAAAGAGGAACAGGTAAATCACTGT
Source organism: Sambucus nigra (assembly GCA_949130495.1). Classification (NCBI taxonomy): domain Eukaryota; kingdom Viridiplantae; phylum Streptophyta; class Magnoliopsida; order Dipsacales; family Adoxaceae; genus Sambucus; species Sambucus nigra. The sequence goes on along the minus strand of OX422214.1, from coordinate 209,938,592 downwards.
CAGAACAATCCTCATCCTCACACTGAAGGTTAGGATCAATAACCGTCGGAGGTTCGTCATCTTGCACGGTGACGTTTATTGATTCCATAATCTTAGAGCTCTTCAGGTTAAAAACCCGGTACGCTCTGCTATTCGATGAATATCCTAGAAATATTCCCTCGTCGCTTCGGGAGTCAAACTTTCCTAATTGCTCTTTATCCCGTAGGATGTAGCATTTACTCCCAAAGACACGGAAATATGCCAGGTTGGGCTTCTTGCCAGTCCACAACTCATAAGGAGTGTGAAGTGTGTGTGGACGCAGATACACCCTATTCACCGTGTGGCATGCAGTAGACACTGCCTCTGCCCAAAATCTCCTAGAAACTTTACGACCTAGAAGCATAGATCTAGCCATCTCTTGGATCGTTATATTCTTTCTCTCAACAATCCCATTTTGGAGAGGAGTTCTCACAACAGAAAACTCATGTTTGATCCCAAGGCTATCACAGTACAAATCAACCTTTTCTTCCTTGAATTCAGTGCCGTTGTCACTACGTATTCTGTTAATAGTGACACCGTGTTGATTTTGCAGGACACGGCACTTGGTCGTTAAGAAATCTACAGCATCGGATTTCTCTCTCGGAAAACCTACAATGGAGTATCTGGAGAAATCATCTACCATCACGAGGATGTACCTCTTACCACCTAGACTCTCAGTACAAGTGGGACCCATAAGATCCATGTGAATCAACTCCAGAACACGAGAGGTGGTAATGGAATGTAACTTCCTATGAGGACTACGAATTTGTTTTCCCAACTGACAAGGTCCACAAACGGTCGAAGTTGACTTTCCAAGAGATGGTAAGCCACGTACTAGGTCCTTTTTAGATAAACGATTGAGATCTATAACGTTCACGTGACCTAGACGTTGGTGCCACAGATCCATAGGAGTGATCGTGGCGTTGTTGCAGACAAGTGAGGATGTGGGCTCAGTCCCATAGCAATTATCCTCGATCCTCACCCCTTGCATCAAAAGTTTACCGGCTTGATTGTAGACTTTACACGCGTCCCGGTCAAACTTTACTGCAAAGTTAGTGTCGCACAGCTGGCTAATGCTGAGAAGGTTCGCTTTCAAACCTTTGACGTACAAAACATTTTCTAACTTAGGAAAACCAGGTAACTCGATAGTACCTCGTCCTATAATGCTAGACTTACTCCCATCAACAAAGGGGACTCTGCCATCTTGATAATCCTCAAGAGTAGTAAAAAATGAGGCATCACCTGTCATGTGTCTGGAGCACCCACTATCAAAATACCACTGTGAGGTATTATGTGCTTTGAGAGAAACATGAACAACAAAGGCCTTTTTATCTTTCTTAGGCACCCAAGCAGAGATGACCTTTTGTTTGCCTTTGTTGGTTTTAGCTGGAATGTAAGAAGCATTCACTAACGGCGAAGACATCCGTCGGAATTCTTTCATCAAACTCTGAGTCGTGGCAGCTAAGAACTCAACTCGCTCTCTCAGACTAGAAAACTCATCAGTATGTCGTGGTGGAGCAGTAGTACATCGTGTCCGACCCATGCTATAGCAAGTTTCCCTAAGGTGGCCTTTTCTTTTGCAATAAGTACAAAAGAGCTCAGTCAAAGGCGGACCTTGGTTTGCTTTTCTTGGTCGAACTCTCCTTCGAGGTGTTTTACGGTGACCATAAGGAGTTGTAGTAAACTCAGGAACTGGTCCAGGTGAAATTTATGACGTGGAGGCACCATCATATCCAATTCCTTGACGATCACCAAAACCTAAAGCGGGGCCGAGGAGCATCTTTCCCATCTTCCCAGATCTGTCCTCAATTTGTACCTTGACTTCCCGTGCTTTCTCAAGATCATGAGTCAGCTGGGAAACAAGGGCTTCAAGTTTCTTCCGAGTCTCCACGGAGGAATGGAGCTGACTCGTAAGACTAGCCACTTGCTTGATCAAGTCCCCTCTCTCTTTCTCTAGAGTACTATCTCTCTCTCTAAACAAATTCTCATTCTCGACACAGGTAGATTCTCTCTCTCTCAGGGCGGTGCAGGTGGAGAACTCTCTTTCTCTCGCTTTCCTTAAATCTTCCTCTAGGCAAGTGATATTAAGAACTAACGCTTTGTTACGCTTTTTAGTTTTAAAAGACTCAGAATATAACTCAGCGTAGGCGCGTTGTATATCACTCTCGCTCTCACTTGTGTCATCCTCCCCCTCACTCACATCGATCTCACTGTCGAGGTGTCCCTGTGAAGCATCATCCTCATCGTCGTGAGGAGAACTAGGAGTGCTCACTTGGATGGCCATGAATGCGGTGAAGTTACACTCATGCGGTGACTCATCAGGTGTGACAGACCCAGAAATAGCACTTAGACCCTTAGAATTAAAAGATGACCATTTAATTTCTTCATCAGACCAAGAAATGTCAGGTTTCAAGTTGGTCACATTATCAACAGTCACGGTGGGAGGAGTCCACCCTCGTTCAACCAAAATCCAGACACGTTCATCAATGGCTTTTAAAGCCGACCTCATACGGGCTTTCCAATAAGCATAATTTGTCCCATCAAAAATAGCCATTTTATAATATGACTTCTCCATTTGAACACGCACTTTTTCAAAAATCAATTTTTTCAGAAAATTGATATCTTAGAAAAATTTTGCGGAAAAAAAAAAAAGGAATACGCGATAGATTAGCGTAACCTGCTCTGATACCAATTTGAGAACGTGTGTGCTCGCGTTCAAATGATCAAATTATATATAAAACCCTTTTAATCCAAACAAACCCTAAACATGCAGCAGTATGTGATTGAATAAATAGATAATCTACGCAAGAACATTCAAACACATGAAATTAAGGAAAAATCCCCCTCAGGGGCAAAACCATTTATTTTCACTATAATTTGTAAGAGAACGGCTTACAATCGGATTACAATGAAAATACAAGTTGACTAAGAAATACCCTCGGGTATCGGATTCTGTAGTCGCGGCTGGAATTATCCCTTTCCAGTAGGGCTGAAATGAAGAAGAAGAACAGCCTCCTCCACAAGGGTTGAACAAACCAAAGTTGTGTTCTTGGGTTGCAAAAGGATTCACAAAGGTTTGGCAATGATGTGTGAATCAAAACATGAGTCTTGGGACTCAAAAATATGAAGACTAGATGTATTTGGACTCTCAAATTCGTCTCCTAAAGTCTTGCAAAACAACTCCCCCGAAGTTGGTATTTATAGGAAAAAATATGAAGAGTCCCACGTTCTTAAAACTCTAAAATTCTATCCAGCGTACAAAAAAAACAACATTCTTTAAGGAATTTTCTCTATCTTCAAAAGGTCATAACTCCTTCACCGTAGCTCGGATTGAGGTGACGTTGTTTCCAGTATCTTCGTTGCGGCGATCTCTTCAACTTTCTAGTTGACCAGACCTCCGAACTATGGATGTGAAATTACGAAAATGCCCTTGAACTCTCCTATTGTGCCTTTTTTTCACTGTTTTGACTTCCCTTGCGTACCACTTGCATTAAGTCCCTAAAATCTTGGAACGTGAAGTCATTGAGGCAGATGTGGGACATATTAGTGGAGATAATGCATGCTTGATTCCCGAAATTCGGATAGAGGCCGTCATGTGAGATCGTGAGGAGACGTGCCAAATGTAGCGGCGTACGACATAAATAAATGAAACATTTCGGACATGTGAAAAATGTCCTTACACTGCAGTGTTCCCACTCGAAGAAAGGCTTCACATGAGGGTGACGGTGACCAAGAGCCCCATCAGTGGATTCTGAGATCGTGGAGGAGTCCATGGTTATTTACTAGGCAGAGGTGTTTACAAGAATTAGCGTCAAGGCTTGGACGGAGTTAAGTTGTTAGTGTAAGTCCACTATCTTGTAATTGTAATTCCATAGTTAGTGGATTTGTTAGGCTAGGGTCGTCTGAGGTTTTTCCCATTTGGGTTTTTCTCGTACATCATCGTGTAGGGTTTTTTATTTTATTTTATCTTGGAAATCACCTAGAATGCATGCTTAGGATAATCAAGATAAAAATTGGTTTAAATCACACATTTGTTTAAGTTGGTGCTAAATTAGTTTGGGTGAATTTTAGGTTAATTTAATTCAAGTCAAGATAATTTAATTTCATAAAATTTGGTTTGGCCTAAATAGAAAAATGAATAATTTTGTTATGCAAATTTCAAGGACTTGGGTTGAATTAATTTTATTTTTTGTTTAATTTAATGTCACTTTTAGTTTAGTTTAATTTCAATTTGAAAGAAATTAAAATTTGTTGTGTTTGTAGTTTTTGAATTTGAACCATCACATTCCACGCGTAAAGGAAATTAATATTTCATTGAAAAACAAATTTTAAAATTTGGGTGATTCTGTGGATAACATTCTTCCACTAGGAAGTTTTGGACTGTTAGTACCAATGATGTGATGAAGAGAATTTGATTATTGGGATAGTATCTTCTCATCAAGAAATTAATGAATTAATGGGACGGATGGACCGTGTTGGTCAAAACATTTATATGATAGTATCGTTACAAGTAAGTGTCCTGGTGATTTTTGTTTGAAGGTTGTTGTGACACCCCGCCTAATTAAACTCCGGGTGATCAGTCCTAAATTAAATTAGAACAGGTTTCTCAGTTGGTTCATTCTTAGCAGCACTATCAAAACTTTTTAATTACTAACCACCTAAGTGAAATTGGACTGGTGCCAAGTTTTATCTTTCATTAATTTACTGAAATACTCATGTGGAAATAAATCATTAACAATCACAACCTAACTGAATGAAACCATCACATATAAATAAGAAACTAGCCGAATAAGCCATCGGCGAAAATCCAACACAATCGTAAATATAAATAATAATGGATCTCAAGTATCTGAAATAAATACTAAATAAAACTGTGAACAAAATGCTCGAATATCTTATATAAAATCCCTATACTAGGAATAGAATGAATAGAGGCGCCTATCCAAATCCTGGAACATCCACATATGCTGCGCCAGCTAATCCTTGGAATGAAACAAGTTTGGCGTCCCTGTGGCTGGACACCTAGAAGGTTTTGAAAATATTTTATAGCAAGTGTTAGAACCCAAAACATTTTGAAAACATTTGGAAAATGATTAACTTGCAATAATAAAATATGCATGAATGCGCTTCATATTTTAGTTAGTGTCGCACTCCCTTGAGGACAGACTCACCCCTTAACTAATGTGCTCACCTAACACCTTCTTTATATCCCACCTAGTCCTCTACCCCGAAACTAGATACTTGATATCACTCTTGTCAACCTCCCTACTCAATCCCAAGTATTTTTAATGTATGACTTATAAGTTATTTATCGCCTTAACTTAGTTAATAATCTTTCCTTAAAAGCCATATAACAACTCACTAGTTAGATAAATAATACATTTTTCTCCATGTATTTAAACTGCTCCTATATAATTTTTCACCCCATTATGTACGTACAGTTATCTTACAACAATCACACATGTTTAATGTGAATATATCTTATATATAATTAATACAATTCACTACATGTATTTAATGACTCGTATATAACTATTTATCCCATTGTATATATAGAACCATATTACAACATTCACACATATGTTGAACATAAATATAACCCATCCTCCCAAGCAATAACTCACTGGATGTATCCTCTAAAGTTCTATCGCACTAGGTGCGCTCGCATAACCTAGTTACTCCAAAGTCAGAATCGCTCACTAACTTGGCCAAAAACATAAACATAATGGAGGCGGTCATATTCCTTCCCTGAAAGTGATATTATCCCCTCACCCATATAACGAACGCTATGACCTGGGTATATAATCACCCTACTCCTCAAGCTAGGGGATTCACCCATATAGCGCAACCTCATCCGATAGCACAAGAGTATATATATATATTAATAATATCTAATCACTGATATTTACATGCACACACCATATATATATACTATCGCACCCCGTATATATATAAAAATAAAATATCTTGGCTTTATTGTGTACTGAATCCGTAACTCTAGCCTATACTTAGCATCTCGAGGTTATGGTCCAACTCTAATTATTAATTAATTTGCACATTAATTAATTAAATTATTATTGGTGTCACCCAACCAATATATTCGGACTCGCTCTCATGGCCTGAGAATAAAATAATACCCGGGTCTAAATCCCCGACTCCGAATTAATTAACTTTCAATCTTAATTAATTTAATAACTTGGCATCGCTCAACTAATATACCCGGACTTGCCCACTCGATCCGTATTTAATTATTTTGGAATATTTTTCCCCAAAAATTAACCATAGTGCGTCACACATAAATCCCTCCCAATCCCAATTACTTTCCCTTATAATTGTTAGGAAATTATGTTCCATGTTTATTTCTCACTAAATAATGTATGGGAATTTAAATTTAAATTAATTTCTCTTCTATAACAAAAATCATGGACCATCGATCGATCGATCCCAGCCATCGATCGATCGATCGAATAGGTCTTCGTCTTCTCTAATGTTGTTTCAGCCATTAATAAATTTCTCCCAACTCGAACCTCTTCTATGGTCCAACCCAAACGAACAAAACATTTTTAACACATGGGAACACGATTAGGACCTCCCCTAAAACCTCAAACATGACTTAATTCCCAAAAATCTCTACTTATTCGAAAATTGGGAAATTTCCGGACTTTCTTTGTTCAGTCCAAATTTCATCCATTTATCCCAATTTCGTTCATCAATCAAAGTTAAATATCTACTCGGAATCATGTAACACGATAAATTCCTACACCAATTCTCCTTTTGGTTTTGCAATTACAACAACCCCTTTTTTGTACCCGTTTATACCCAAAAAGAATTTTTGAATTCCATATCACAAAAATATGAATTAAAAACATAAATAAATGCTACAGCAAGTTAACCACTTACCTTATGCATTCGTAGGGTCTTATCTGAGTGTGAGATTCGCAAGGTTGATGATGAATCCCCCAAATTCGTCCATAGTCTTGTCTCCGAAAGGGTCCCCAATGAACTCTAACTGTTCCCTATAGTTTTCTCTCAAAACTTAGGATTTAGATTTTTGTTTTCTGTTGTTTCCCTTTCCTGTCAATTAGGTATTAAAGATAAATCCCGTTTTTAGCCTAATGGATCAAGCCCAAGTGACCCAAATAGCCCCGTGTGGGACCAGTTATGCATAAAAATGCTCCATGACCCATTTACTACCCCCGGGTACACTTTTCCGACTATCTCGTCCCATTCGGACTCAACCGTACAATCAAAATTGACATCCAAATTAATTTATAAAAATTCTTATCTCACGCCCAAATTAGTTTTTACCGACTCCCGGTTGAGATAAATAAATTCCAAGTCACTAATACATGTTATGACGTAAATAAATTATTACTATTCACTTAGTAATTAAATTTCCCTAAATATTAACCATTCACTCTCCGATTAATATTTAAATAAATATTACCATAATTAATTCAATTAAATTACGACACACAAGTAATTTAAAATTTCTCGAATTAATTAAATATTACATGCATAGAAATACGAGGTGTTACAATTGTACCTTATAGGGTATGACGAGTCTTATGAGCAAAAAGTTTTCTGGTGATTCTTGGTTGAAGGTTGTACCTTATAGGGTACGATGAGTCTTACAAGAAAATTGAGGTAAGTCTGTTGCGTATGCAACCATGATGATTGAGGAGGCTTAGGAGTAAACTCCAGATAGTCTTTTATGATGGGGATAAGGTACAATGAGTCTTATGATAAAATTGTGGTAGGTGTGTTACGTATGCAACCATGATGATTGAGGAGGCTTAGGAGTAAACTCCAGATAGTATTTTATGATGGGGTTTTAGAAAATATGATGATTGAGAAGGCTTAGGAATAGAATCTTTAGCGATGTCGGGATGAAGACCTAGAGGTTTATCTATCATAGGCGACATCCTCTGTCATTCCATAACCTTTAGTAGTGGTAGTTATGGTTTTGTACGTGCCTTATGGTCATGGCCATTTAGAAGAAAGACAAGGTAATCCTAGTGTGAATGTGGTTTAATGGTATACTCAAGTGTCCATAGGACTAATTATGTGTGGCGTCATTGGGGATGGAAATCGATTATTTTTATGCCTTGAAGTTTTTGATGGTTAAGGTGCAGTAAATGTAGAAGCCTGTGGAGTAGTGTCCTTGCGAGCGCCTAGTAATCACGATGAGGGTATCGAACGTTTATAGAGCCCATCTACAATGATAAAAGTACGGACAGTGAAATCTTGTTGGATTTGGGGACTTTTAAATTAAATATGTTTAGTGTCCTTAGGATACCAGTTATGTCTGGTGTGAAGAAGCATTAGCCTCTTAGTAATGCTTGTGTTGAGGGTCAGATGATGATCTCAGATTGTTGGTCAGTATTTAGAAAAGTGGTATCATGTACATGTCGAGTGTGACTTACCGAATCGTTTGAGATATGTGGTGTAATCCCTAAGGTAAATCAAAAGCTTGTGTAGTTATGGGCGTGATGCTCGAATGTCATGAAATGACTAGTATTAGTGTTGTGACACTCGGTTTAGAGGTGTACCAGGAAATGTATTCAAGATTTAGGTTGATGACGCTGAGTGAAGACTTGAAAATCTCAACCAAAGTGGGATAATATTGGAGCATGATTAGAATGTTGGTGTGTGTCGATAGTATGCTAGGATTAGTTCTTAGCACATCCTAATTAGTCGATATGGAATACGAGATGTATCCCTATGTGGTACTTACTACCATTAAAATGCCAATGCCGATCAGTGTGGTCGCCATGTAAATTCAGTTTGGGTAGAACCCAAAAGTAAGCTTAATGGAAATCTCGTGTAGTCAAAGGACACGATAAGGTGAATGCCACTCTCGAACTGAGTAATGCCAAAGGAATTCGGGATTTTTATCATGATATGATTAGGTAGACAGTAACCAAGGTATAGCAGGTTGGTTATGTCATCTCCGATGAATGGACTAGATCAGTATAGATAAGGGCGCAAGGCATCCTCTAATCAAAGTTGTTCATGTATCCCAAGGATGTGAGGGAAAAGGGCCTCACTTCTAAGGAAGGAAGTCGAGCATTTGACTTCGCTGAGAACTACAGGTTCACATGTTGTTTTCGTGTTGTGGGGATGAATTATTATGATTAGATTCATTATGATTGATGACCCAATCCATTCTATGTGGCTAGCATTAATGCCCGATGAGAAGTTAGGAATGAGTGATATTGTTTTGAATATATTGCGTAGGTTCTCTTTTAGTAAATTATAACCTGACGTGTATGGGAAGGATTCTCTTTGGATGATTGATTATTCCTTCTGACCCTTGTGTGTCCCCTAGATTTTGGTAACTCGAATTGGTACCATGTCATGGTGTGGTATGGTTAAACCTAGTAGAGCGTGGAGGAGTGAGTTTGGTCAATGAGGCTTAGTAACTGGGTTCCCCTATCAGAGCTATTCTTGATCTTGCATAACATTTATTTACGGGTGTTTATGCCTTCGACCACATGGTTTGGTCGTAGTATTGTCCTTTCGTAGGAACAATAACCTTTTTTACTAGCTGACATGGTAGTTAGTGGCTTTGTTGTTAAGAGCAGAATGGTGACTTGATATATTATATAGCGTTAGAAATTAAGGAAACTCACCACGTGGTGTTGCCTTGCAACGATGAGTGGATTAGAGAGAGACTCAGTGAGTGCTCAAAGGTGAGATGCCTAGAGTAGTACTAGGGTCATCAGAGTAACACAGCGAAAGGTGTCAGCCAAACGCACGATGATGACTTGGGAGGTATATAGCTTCTTGGAGTGAGAAATTTGAATTGTATGGTTATTATCAAGCTCATGCGAGTTGTGAAGTCTGGATAGCCCAAAAATTTATTGGAAGAAGGATGTGCAGTCCAAAGATGGAATTGATTTTGATTAAGAGTGCGATGAGTGGTTGTATTACGGTTTACATTGGGTGAGAGATGATCGCTAGAGAGTGTTTCCCATGGTGGCACCAATATGCCTTGGGTACTAGCATAGGTATTATCAAGAGTTGTTTGAATACAATCATCAAGTGAGTGGAGACTCTAAGCTCAAGGTTAGCGAAGTGGTGAGCATGTTGCATGTTGATCGTTTGGTGTCAAATCTCGTATGAGGGCGTGTAGTGTGACCTTAATAATAAGGACTTCGATGATTTGGTCTTAGAGGATTTTTCTGGATTAGAAAATAAGTTGGTGAACCCCATAAGTTTTAGAATTTAAGTCAAGAATTTTGGGGACGAAATTCCCAAGGGAGGTAAGTTTGTGATATCTCGCCGTTATATCTTATTTATTTCTTCCACGTGATTTGTAATAAAATAAAGACATTGAGATTTGGATGATTATGACTGGTTTTCTAATATTATTTGACGATTTTGAGGCTTGGTGATAATTGTAGAAAATTTGTGGGTAAAAATAAGAATTTTGAGAGAAGAACAAGAAAGAAGCATTCAAACGGGTGTGAAGTCACTTGAACAAGGTTTGGACCTCGTTTGAAGTAGGGGATAAAGTGAGGTTCGAGTGAGGTTTGATTTACTAATAGGTTTAGGTCACTTGAAGGTCGTTAAAATCCCTGGATCGAACGAGATGCACTTGTCGTTCGAACGAGGCTCAATGTCGTTCGAAGGACACATTTCGAAAATGTTAAATATGAGTTGCCCTTTGCGCAATCACATTTTTGTCCCTTAGATCATTGATTTGTCGAACTCTAGGGAACCCAAATTGGGAAAAACGGGATTTTTGGTGTTTTTAGGGTTTTTATAAGGCTTGGTTTGGTTCATTTTGGGCATTTGAAGTTAGAAGAAGATGAAAGAGTGAGAGGTGATCTTTCGCCATGGATAAACTTCTATCTACCTCTCACCAATATTCTACAACCTAAAACCACGTTATTCTTCTAGTATTTCATCATATTCAAGCCTACGACACCCATTTTCATCATTGTCAAAATGGATCTATGAATTTTAAAGGTGTAATACCCCGTAATTCTTATTGATTTTAAAATGGGATTAATTAGGATTAATTATGAGATATTAAAAATTAATCCAGATTTAAATATTGCTCGAGAGTAAAGTAATATGTGATATAAGTTGAATATTACTTAGTGATTAAAAGTAATATATGATTATGACTTTACATGATTTAATAAAAATTATTGCGAGTGATGAATACGATAATTTCGGGAATTAAGTTGGGACGCATGTGTGAGACATGTCAGGACTAAAATTAAATGAATTCAAAGTAAAATATTTTTATGTCATCCAAATGATCGTTTTGACTCCACCAAAGTGTCCGGAAGCATTTAAATAGTCATAAATGTCTACTTGAGTGTTTGATTTGGGTCTCGGAGCACTTTGGAGCCGAATAGACACCCGAAGGGGTAGTTTGGTCATTTTACATGGGAGGTGAATATTAACCACGAAAATGCATGATTATTTATAAGTCTAAGGATGGTAAGGATGCATGTTCATTTCACCAACATTAGAGTGAGAGAATTAGAGAAGAGTAAGACTTTTCTGAAAAGGGAAGGGCCACCTCTAGGAAACCAAGGGACAAGGTCATCCACGACCACCACCACCGTCGAAAGTTGGCTGGAAAAGAGGAGGACCACGAGTATCCTATCATCCTCAAAGGTTCAGACCTACATATAAGAGTCAAGTGGATTAATCTTTACAATTCTAGCATGTATCATTTTCGTATTAGGATAGTTGTTGAATTCTGAATATTTACTTGATTTAAAGATAAGCCCTGGGCTTTTTGAATTAGTCCCTTGAAATGAGAAGCATGTAGAGTTAATGTGGAATGATCATATAATATTATCCCCGAAATGGGGAATGTAACGACATAATAATGTTCGGGGTGGAATCTAGGAATTTTCTATTTACCCTAGGTCACAATATGTATATCTGATACCGCTACATTCGGCACGTCAACACGACCATCCACGTCAGCGTTGATCTAAATCCATGCATCCATCATCTTTGCATGTGCATCATGCTACATCCGATGTACTGCCCATCTGTTCCCACTACTCCACGACGCATTATTGGTAAAATGATTTATTGGAGTTGTTTATATTTGCATAAATATTTGGGAATTTTTTAGAAAATATTTTTTGAAGTCTGAAATGTGTTTTATCAAAAGACAAAATTTTTCCAGGTGTAGAAGTGGAGTGCCTCGATCAACGAGCTCATTCAAACTACATAACACTATCGTTCGCATGAGATAGGCATATCACGCGATCTCGTTCGAGCGACACCTGTCCTTTATTCGAGCGACATGCTGATCTCATTCGAATGACGCCACCGCCTCGATTTTTGTATAAATATTTTGTTTCATTCTACACGTTTTCCAAGTCTTATTCACACACAATTTCTGCATTTACATCCCAGAAAATAGACTTCAAGTTTTTTTAAGGTTTTATGCCTTTTTTATTCATAAATCCATTCTCATATATTTGTGTGATTCTTTAAACTTTCAAGAGGATTGTTTAGTCATCTAGAGTAACTTTTGGGGATAACTCTACAACCGGAGAGGTGTGTGCTATTGTGGAGGGAGTCCTTATGAAGTTAACTTGTGGAGAAGGCATTTATCTTCTTCATTGCTGGCCACCTGGAGTTCTTACAGGAGATTCCAGCTGACGACATCAGAACCGACACCTGAGGGTATTTTGTATGTCACTCATGTTTTCAGTATAATCCGTGTAAACCGTTCTTTACATATTATATTGAAAATAAAAAGGGTTTTACCCTTTGGGGAATTTTTCCTGAATTTGGTCTTCCTAATATTTGATCTTATGATTGGTTGATTTTCATATTTAATTCAATCACTTAGATGCATGTTTTGGGGTTTAACTAAAAATGGATTTTTTTTAGAATTCGCATTATTCCGCTGTAGCGATTATACAAATTGGTGTGAGAGTCTGTTTCACTAAGTTATTGTGCTTTGATCCTGATTTTGGACAAAAATGGCTTTTGGTGGTTTTGATGATCTTCGATGTCAACTTTTTGAAAAAGTTAATTGGAAAATTCACACGAACTCTTGTTTTACATCTTTTGTTGAAAACGACTCTGAGAGGTGTCCTTTTTGTCAGGGTGTTGGTCACACTTTAGATGAGTGTACCACAAATTTAAAGAAGAAATTGAATAAAACGGTTTCTCATGTTTCTACCCTTAGTGATAGTGATTCGGAAGAAGAAGTCTTTTATACTTCTGGGCAATAGCTTCCCAACCGTGTGATTAGTGATGATAGTGAGGGTGACGGGAGTGAGGATGAAAGTGTAGATGAGCGTGACTTGCAAATTGCTTTCAATGAACTTTATGTTGAATCTTTGAAAACGAAGAAAGAAAATTTGAAATTGAAAGCTCAACTGAAAGAGTGTACCTTAAAAAATAATGATGTTTTAGTCGAAGAACTTAGGGCACATGAAAAAATTTTGAGAGAGAAGATTGAGTACGTCGAGGGTGAGAGAGATAGTCTTAGAGGGTTGATGGACACTATCAAAAAGGAGCTTTTAGAGTTTGAAGATTCCAGACGTGTACTTGAATCTAGTATATGTGAACTTGAGGTGAAATTGAAAGATTTAAGTAAAGTGAAATTTGATTTTGAGTCTAGGTCTGAAAAAATTGATAAGATTTTAGACACCATCGAGATCAAAAAGGATAGGGGTGGGATTGGTCTTAAAAAATATTTTGCACTCATTCCCACACGTGTGAGAGAGCCTCCTAGGATTGTTAAGAAAGCGGAACCTAAGTTCATTAGGAAAGAGCCCCCAAGGAACATCGTGAGAGAGACACCTAGGATCACTAGGAGAGAGCCACTTAGGCAAATTCGGAGAGAGCAACCGAGAAATTTGAGGAGAGGGACACCTTTAGGTAACACACACGGCCCGATTTACACTTGTACACACTGTGGTAGTCAAGGTCATCTTAGGTGTTTCTGCTATAAGCTTTCAAATGGACCTAGAAAACATAAAAAGAGAGTCACATCAGTTCCCAAAACCCCCACATTTCGTTACACACCAATTTGGGTTAGGAAATCGGATTTAGAGGCTTATGGTCTATTTGTTGATGATTCCCATTTGCTTGCACATGATTCTTCTCTTGCCATATCATATAGATGATTGTGTTTTCATTTTTTGTCATACACTAGTTGTGGTTTCATGATATATATTTTCTAGTGTAATGACATGTATTTTTTGTATTAGATTTTTCTTTTTGAAAAATACAAAAATATTTTATTTTGATAAAATTTCTAAAAAATCCAAAAAGATTTTTTTTTTGCACCTTTTATGGATGAACACCTAGGATGAACAATTCACAACATCATTCCATTTTTCATGTGACTATTTGATAGTGTTTTGAGATAATAGGTCAATTCATCCATATGCTTTATAATGTTTGGAGTTAGTAAGATGTAATTAAGTGTTACTTCCTACATGTTTGGCTCAAGTTTTCCTTTATTGCACACGTGCAAGGATTTGTTTTATTATTGTGCTTGTCTTGTCACATGTTGGTTGGGTGCTTTCACTTCAATCATTTCCGTAAAAAGAACCACGCGTGATAAAACAAGACAATAAAAGTGTGCACCTTTGAACCATGTTTGTGAGGCTTTGTGTGCCTTATTTGAAAATGGCTAAGGGCTACGAAAGGTTATCATTTATCCTTTGCGATTAAGTTGTCGTTTAATTGGTCCTAAAAAATTGAGGAATTTTATTTTCCGGGGTCCAAAGAGGTTTATAAGAGCCCAAAAAACTTTAAAGGCAATAAAAAGAAATTCATGCCAATTATGGGCCAATTAGGTTTTTGCACCAATTCTCCAAAGTTTTGAGAATTTAGTTTATTCACCTCTAAAAAGAAAATATATATGAGGGATTTTGGATGGAGAATTAAAACGGGTTTGCACGTCCTTGAAAGTCTTGAAAAAGAGCTACATATTTTTGGACGTTATTGGTGTGGAAATCACTTTGACTTTGATTTTTTGATTTGCATAAGACGATGTCATCTATATTCAACAATTTTTACACCTTAGGATACTTTCGATGTTCATTCATTATAAGTACACATATTCATCGTGCACATATGATTGATTGAGTTGATTTACCTATCGAATATGTTCACACCCATACATTCTATTTCCATGACTTGGTTGTTTTAGTTTAAATTCGTGGTGTGATTTTTATATCTTATTTTTGTATAAAATTTTTGAAAAATTCAAAAATAGTTTGTGAAAGTTTTTTAGACATACCATTGCATGCGCGTAGCTTGATTCTTGTTTTTTATGCAATTTCATCATAACACTCCATGTTTTGATTGTTTCTTCTTAACTGTCTATTTGGGGACATCAGAACAAGGGGGAGAAATAATTATCATGTTATGGGGGAGTTTTTGCATTAAGGAGGAGATTTGATTTATTAATGATTTACTCTTATATTATTTACTCTTATATCATTCAAACTCGATGCGTCACGAAGGTTTTTGCTTTATCTCATGTGTGTAGGTATAAAGATTGATGATCATTATAGTGCACACCCTGATGAGAAAAGCTTTGGGAGTTTTTGAAGAGCTGAAGATTTGAAGATGTTGAAGTTTGATTGAAGATGTGTCATTTAGTATTCTCAATTTGAGGGTTTAATGGGGATATTATCTTGCATGTCATTTGATAGCATAATTCGGATTTTTTATGTATGTACCGGCATAGACATAGGGGGAGATTAATAAGGACATAAATTTATAAATGTCCCGGGTAGAATCTAAGAATTTTCTATTTCTCCTAGATCACAGTATGTATGTCTCATACTACTACATTCGGCTCATCAACACGATCATCCACGACGGCCTTGATTCAAATCCATGCATCCATAATCATCACACATTCATTATGCTACATGCGACGTGCTGCGCAACCATTCCCACTACTCCACGACGCATTATTT
Organism: Sambucus nigra; assembly: GCA_949130495.1. Classification (NCBI taxonomy): domain Eukaryota; kingdom Viridiplantae; phylum Streptophyta; class Magnoliopsida; order Dipsacales; family Adoxaceae; genus Sambucus; species Sambucus nigra. The sequence continues at coordinate 209,922,633 of OX422214.1, read as the reverse complement.
GTAAAATGATTTATTAGAGTTGTTTATATTTTCATAAATATTTGGGAATTTTTTAGAAAATATTTTTTGAAGTTTGAAATATTTTTTATCCAAAGAAGAAATTTGTCTAAGTGTAGAAGCGGAGTGCCTCGGTCGACGAGCTCATTCAAATGACATAGCACTGTCGTTCGCGCGAGATAGGCATGTCACGCGATCTCATTCGAGCGACACCTATCCTTCGTTAGAGCGACATGCTGATCTCGTTCGAATGTCGTCGCTGCCTCAATTTTTGTATAAATATCTGGTTTCATTCTACACATTTTCCAAGTCTTTTTCACACCCAATTTCTGCGTTTTACAGCCCAGAAAATAGACTTCAAGTTTTTTAAGGTTTTATGTCCTTTTGATTCACAAATCCATTCCCATATATTTGTGTGAATCTTTAAACCTTCAAGAGGATTATTTACTCATCTGGAGTAACTTGTAAGGAGAACTCTACAATCGGAGAGTTGCGTGCTATTGTAGAGGTAGTCCTTAAGAAGTTAACTTGTGGAGAAGCAATTTTTCTTCTTCATTGCTGACCACCTGGAGTTCTTGCGGGAGATTCCAGCCGACGACATCGGAACCGACACCTAAGGGGTATTTCGTATGTCACTCATGTTTGCACTATAATCTGTGTAAACCTTTCTTTACAAATTATATTGAAAATAAAAAGTTTTTGCCCCTTTGGGGGATTTTTCCTGAATTGGGTCTTCCAAATATTTGATCTTGTGATTGTTTGATTTACATATTTAATTCAATCACATAGATGGATGTTTTAGGGTTTAACTAAAATTGGATTTTTTTTTTAGAATTCGCATTATTCCGTTGTAGTGATTCTACAGGGAATCAATTGATGAAGAGAATCTGGATTTTATATTTTGTTCTTAGAAAATATGATACTATATTAGTTTTTTGAAAATTATAGAAAATGATGTTTTAATCCAATATTCTTGAGGATTTAGGAATGTTTGATTATTGTAAATCGTTTATATATATTGTCATATCATATGGAATAGATTATAAGGAGTTTCAGACTTTAAAACATATGATTTGAAGATGAAAAATGGTTAAACCCATAGGCAAATATATAAAAAATCGAGGCCATACTTGATGGACGGATCGATCGACTAAATAATTTCGATCGATCGACTAGATCGATCAATCGAACCTTCCCTTCGATCGATCAACTCCTGGATTTTTGAAAATTATTTTGTTATAAGGTTTGATTAAATCCCATCTTATATAAATCTTTTGTGCTGACTAATTGAACATTTTGGGATATAAGAAAAATCAGTAGGGTGATAGGTAAAACTCGAAAAAATGTTAATAGGTGGAATTAATCCTAGGTAATGAGAATAATGGGTTAAAAATCGAATTAGTGAGTATCAAAGAATAAACCCAATTGAAATGATTAAATTTGGAAATTGTGATGATATGGACGAGTAGGGAGTATACTTATACTTACTGGAATTATATGAGAAATATTTGATAACCTTCAAGTGTTGAGAAAACCACGGGATATACTTTAAGAAGTAAAGTTATAATCTACAAATACGTAGGATATTCGAGATATAAATATACTACATAAGGGAATTTTTATGGGTTGTGCTTATGCCCTATATATATATATATATATATACACGTGGGATAAATATCTATATTATGATTTATTTTGTGTTTGACATACCTATGCTACTTGCTATCGGGGTGGAGGTTTCGCGTTGTGTACGGTCTTATCCTGATTGGACCCATTTGGGGGGATTTAGATTCGTACACTGAGCATAGAACCTTGGACACGTGTTATCGGTGTGAATGATAGTTTCGACGGTTGAATGAAAATGTAGGTATGTGCGTGACCCATTTAGCTGGGGAGTATGCTCGCCTCAAATATTTGTGTTGTGAGATTTTTGGTTCATGAGAGACACCGAACCAATTGTTCGTTATGCAGTGAGTGATGCACCAAGGCATGGTAGGAGAGTATCCAAGCACCACAACTCTGTCTAGAGGGTGCTTTATTAGTATATTGTGATGAACTATATATATACTATGATTTAATCTACTGTGTGACTTTTAGTATATATGAGAGATTAATGAAATCTGAATTTAATTAATTAAGTTATTACTTAATCTTAAAGCCTTGAAAATCTTAGTTCATATTAAAGAGAAATGAACATGTGTAATTATCATATGTAATGCGTGAAAAAGGTGGGGAAATTAGATAAGGTAGAATCATAGTAACACCTATATTAAACTAGTAAATGAGAACTTTTCTAGGAATATTTTGAGGTACGTTAGGTGTGCACTCTATATGAGGGGTGAGGTTCTCAAGTGAGATCCCAAAAACTAATATGAAGATAATAATGTCTTAAATTGTAATTATTAAGCACTTGCTATTTTTTAAAATCTTCTACAATCGGGCTCTGACCCGTTTACTTGCATATTCTCTTCTATACTATATCTATATTACCAGGTGCCCAGCATCAGGGACGCCTGACTTAGAGGGTGGATATTTTGACGAGTTTCTGGGTATGCAGCTTTCGATTAGATGCATTCGTTTTCTTGATTCCTATCTTTATAGTATTTGGCTCATATAGGGCATGTCGCCCAGGATTTAGTTATCTTATTTCACTTTCGGATATTGAACTCACTTTATATTGATACTGTTATGATTATTTTGTTTTGGATGGTGATATTGAGATATTTCAACTCGAGAGTTTGTTCCAGTTACATTTATAGTAGTTGATATTTAATTCAATTGTGTTGGGGTGTTACCTATTTTATTCAGCTTGGTGGTATGAATTTAATTAAAATAAAATTTGTAAAAGTTTTTACACTTAGCTTAATTCATTATTGGGTGAATTAATATGATATTGTATAACGACAGTGATCTTAAGAATGGACCAATTGGATATTCTGATTTAATTTAACAAAGAACTGATCACTTGGTATTTAATTAGGTGGGGTGTCACAGGTTGTATCAGAGCATCAGGTTCTAGTGTCCTTAGGATCTGTACGATTTACTATGCTTTCTGTTTAGCGTCCTTTGATATAGATCCCTATTATTAGGATTATTGAATCATAATTGCGCATTTACGACTTCAGCTTTTATTGCGATATTTTAAATGTTAATAAAATATTTCTTCCTCATTTCAGATGAGTCATCGGCATGCACGATGAGCCCCCAAAGCGGAACAACCATCCCCACATCCCCCTTCATTCCAGGGTACTATGAATGCAACAGAGGTTGCTGCCATTATTGCTCAAGCCATTAATGTTGCCTTAGTAGTTATCCAGCAAGCACCGCCACCGGCACAGGCAACGCCACTAGCACTGGCATTTCTCACTACTTCGGAGCGTGTCAGGGATGCCTTCCAAAACTCACACCCACCAGAATTTCAAGGGGGTTTCGATGCTGTGATTTTTAGCCAATGGAAGAAAGATATCCAATGACCTCTGCGTATATATGAGTGTATGGAGGTTCAGAATCAGATCTCGACGACATTAAAGATGGTAGGAGAAACTCTACAGTGGTGGTAGTCCACTACCACAGCAAAGGAGAGGTATATGATGACTATTAAGGACTTCTGGTTGCGGTTTGATCGCAAACTCTTTCCTTCAGCTGTTCAGACCGAAATGAGGAGGAAAATTTTGGACCTCACCCGGGAGGGGAAATCAGTGTCCGAGTATGAAGAAAAATTCACTAGGCAGACCAATTTAGTACCGGGAGAAGTTCCCATCGAAGAAAAGAGAATTTAGATGTTCATGTATGGTCTTAATTGGAGGATTCACCAACATCTATTGGGTAATCTTTCATTACAGACATACGGAGATGTATTGAATGCAGTGCTGCTTCACTACTAAAATCATTGCCTTCATGCTAAAGGAAGCAAGTAGGGGATTGATTCCATTCAGCAAGGTAAGAATGGGGGAGGTAGTGGCAGTGGAACATCATCAGTCTAGGGTCAGCAGAAGCAGGGAGAGCATATTTTCCAGCCGGGGGATTATGCTAAGCAACATAGATCGGGAGGCTTTAGATTTGGGCAGGGAGGTATCAAGCAGGGCCACCAGGGATAACAGCACATTCACCAGGGTCAGTTGGGCTAAGGGAGAGGTGGAAATGGTCAGCAGGGCCACCAGGGCTAACAGCACATTCACCAGGGTCATAATAGGGGACAGTTTACCAGTAGATGCTTCACATGTGCTAAGACTGGCCAGAGGAAGCAAGATTGCCCAGATAAGGGCAAGATACCCGATCAGCAGGGTGCTCATCAGGATTCGCAAAGGCCTATGTTTCCAACCGCCCTTCCAACATCGGCACAGGTACCAACCTTACCTGCCATTAGTCCCACCACCACACCACAACAGTGGCAGTTATAATATGGGTGTGTGTACAACGTCCAGCATGCAGCAGTTCAGCAGCCACCACCTGAAGTTGATGGTATGTTTTCTATTTTTGGAACTATGGGACATATTTTGTTTGATATAGGGGCTTCACATTCCTTTATACCCATTAAATTTTCATCGTCCACAGGGTTATTAGACACATCTAATAGTACTATTACTTATGTGGACTCACCGATGGGTAGTGGAACACCTATTTTATTTATAATCCAGATTGTGACTCTAGAGATTGGGATTCTTATTTGACGAGCTAATATGCTTGTGTTAAACATCTCGGCATATGATCCTATTATTGGGATGGATTGGCTTATTTCTTATAGATCCACAAATGATTGCTTTGGTAGGAGCATTATATTTGCTATCCCAAGTCAGAAGAAATTTTTAGTGGTGATGCCTCGCCCAGAGGGAGGATCGTCCACTCATTTGTATTGTATAGATGAGGAGACCTCTACGGGAGTTGTGATACGCCTTATTTCGATTCGTGTTGTTAGAGAATTCAGATATGTGTTTCAAGACATACTAGGGTTATCGTTGAGTAAGTAAATTGAGTTTGTGATTAACTTAGCACCGAGCAATCAACCAATAGCCCGTGCCCCCTATCGTATGGCTCCTGTAGAGATAAGGGAGTTAAGGGGTCAGATTTTACAGTTGTTGGGATAGGGTTTCATTCGTAGGAATACCTTATCTTAGGGTACCCCAGTCTTATTTATGAATAAGAAGGATTGATCACGATCCGGAATAAGTATCCATTACCGCACATCGATGATTTGTTTGATCGGATGAGAGAAGCAGCATATTTATCAAAGATAGACTTAAGGTTTGGATATCACCAGTTGTGAATCAGGGAGCAAGATGTATCAAAGACTACTTTTCTGACAAGATATGGATCTCAAGAGTTCTTGGTTATGCCATTCGGGTTGACCAATGCGCAGACTGTATTTATGCACTAAATGAATAGGGTGTTCAAAGAGTTCCTAGATCAGTTTGTCATTGTTTTTATAGATGACATCCTGGTTTATTCTCATATCGAAGAGGAACATCCCATACAATTATGAAAGGTCCTACAGACACTGTGGGAGTATCAGTTGTATGCCAAGTATGAAAAGTGTGGATTTTGGCTCCAGGAAGTGCAGTTTATGGGGCATATTGTGTTAGAAAGGGGTTTAGCAGTGGATTCTAGCAAAGTATCAATGGTGAGGGAGTGGGGACAACCCACGACACTGATCGAAGTCCGCAGTTTCTTACGATTAGCTGGTTACTACAAATGGTTGATAAGGAGCTTTTCAAAGATTGTGGGTCCGATAATAAAACTAACCCATAAGGGCATAAAGTTTATTTTAGATGATACAGGTCATTCGGCGTTTGATGAATTGAAGGATAAATTAACTTTAGCACCCATACTAGCACTGTCCAGGTCAGGAGTGGAGTACCCAGTATACACTGACGCGTCGCTATATGAACTTGGTCGGGTTCTATAGAAGGAAGGGCAGGCTATAGCTTATGCCTCTAGTAAGCTTAAGCCTTATGAGAAGAACGAACATACTCACGACTTGGATCTAAGAGCAGCCGTATTTTCCCTTCGAATATGGAGACATTATTTGTTGGGTGAAAAATTTCACCTATTCACGGATCACAAGTAATTACAGTATTTGTTCACTCAAAGCGTGTTGAATATGCGACAGCACAAGTGGCTTGAATTCGTGATAGATTATTAGTTTGAGATAGACAATAACCTAGGGAAGGCTAATGTGGTAGAAGAAGCATTGAGTTGTAGGCCTTAGGGTGAACTAGCAACGGTGTGGAAGGCTAAATGGAAGGAAATCGGCCATCAGGATGTCATTGCTAGGTCATTTATATCAGTTATGACCGTTACTCCTCAGATCATGATGCGGGTAGTACAGACTTAGGCAGCGGATCTAATTTTACAAGACAAAATTTAATAACTTTTGGCCGAGGGAGTAGAGTCTTACTCGGTAAATTAAGAGGGAGGCTTGCGCTTTAACGATAGACTGATTGTTGTAGAAGGGGAAGAGTTGAGGCACGCAATTATGTCAGAGTCACGTGGATCTCTATTTGTGATGCATCCCAGTGGGGATAAGACGTACTGAGATATGAGGCGATAGTATTGGTGAAGTGGGATGAAGAGAGACATTGTTGAGTTCGTCTCTAAGTGTGCTACCTGTCAGTTAGTGAAGGTGGATCATCAGAAGCCATCCGGGTTGCTTCAACCGCTAGAGATTCCAATATGGAAATAGAAGAGAATTTCCATGGACTTTATCACTCCATATGGGTGATTATGGATCGTTTGACTATGGTAGCTCATGTCTTACTAATTCAGACTGATTTTTTGACAAGGCAGTATGCACAATTCTTTATATCTGTGATAGTGAGGTTACAAGGGGTACCACTATCTGTCACCATCTTCTTCATCATACCAGTGTTGGAGCTTCTTTGAGGTGAAAAACTTTACGTTTAAGAGATCTATTTCTCTAGTATTTGGTCATGTAAGTAGAGTTTTAAGAGTAGAATGCATGTATGTTGTTAAAGGTTATTTTCTCTTGATTTGCGTAAAAATGATTTTACAAATGGTTCCATGGTTTGAGAAAACAATATACTTTCAAGAAAACATAGTGGTATACATTTTATGAAATAAAATGTCATAAAATGATATTTACCTTATTGAGATATTTTGTGAACAAAGTTTTAAAGTTTTCTTCGAAAAATGGGATTTTAGGTGAAATTAGATATTTATTCAACTTTGAAGAAAAAAATTATCTCTTAATTTTGAAAGGCATGTTTTTTTAAGCATTAAGAAATTTCTTGGATAAATCGTGTACTAAACTCATTATTTTGGATTTTGGGTGTTAAAATCCCTTTTTCCATATGTATAAACTTCCAGAATTTTGATGATAAGCATATAAACAAGTTTAGTGACAGCTTTAATGAGTTTTAATAGGAAATAAAGAAAATAAAAATTTTAGCACTTAAAGTGTGTTAATAAGTGTGGAAAATGTAATAATTAAATATTTCAAGACTATATATGATGATAAGGAAAGGTCGTGTTTTCCTTGTAAAGTAGTCTAAAAATGCCAAATGATTTATTTGATAAATAAAGTAATGAAATAAAGAGATTTTTAACTTAAAAAGTACATTAGTTGTGATAGTGAGGTTACAAGGGGTACCACTATCTGTCCCCATCTTCTTCACCATACTCGGGGAACCTGGGATGTACCGGAGTTAGATGACGATGATACTAGGGCAATAGAATTGCGTGGATCTAGTGACCTATTCCAAAAATTCTAAACAACAAATGTTATCCCAGTCGTCATTGAATATATTATTTCTCAATTTCATAAGATTGATGCAATTTTCAAGGTTATCCCTAGTGATATGGTTCTGCATCTAATGGGGGAAAACATTGATGATGGTGATGATGTCGTTGATGATGAAACAATGTTAGAGAATGGAGATAACGAAGAAAATGGGGAGAAAATGGATTATGATTATGATATTATTACCGATGTCTAATGTTAAATGTTGTGTTCCTATTTTGTTTTGTATGTGGGAAAACTTTATATGGCTCTATCTAGTGTAATTCATTATGTGATGTGTCAAACTATTTTATCAAATTTTATTAATCATGTTATATGTTTCCATCTAGCATAATTCGTTATGTAATGTGATGTTAACTTTATTTTATTTAATTTTTGTGTTTAGTCCAAAAATATGCCCCAAAGGAAAAAATATGGCTCCAACCTAGACATACAGGACGTATGGTGTTAGCATATGAGAAAGCAAGGCCGAATAATATTAAGAAGAATCAATTGCGACTGAATGCTTTGGTTCCTAATGAGATCAGATTCGGTAAGAATCAAAATTTTAATGTAAATGTAAAAGATGATGATGAGTACATATTGCGCAAGGGTGAGGACGATCTTAGTTTGTCCAGTGGTGATGATGTTAGTGATGATAATAATGAGTATTCTAATCCTCAAATGGAGAAGGTAATGCATATGGGGTAGTGTACTTGAAATTAAGTTTACGTTCATTACATCACTTTACATTAAAAGTAATATGTTGGTTTTATGCCTTTTTTGCATCACTAATTAAACTTTATATTGTATTGGCAGCTCTCGAACATGGTGCATATCCGATGATTATTTCTTCGTTCTCCCTCCCCCTCAACGAGAGAAGCCTCATTTGAGGAGGCACTCATTTTGACCTTTTTACATTCTTTGATATGTCAACAATAAATTTCCATGATACGTAAATCATTTTTGTTTTGATTTTTAAAATTTACTTCTTGTATATATAATTGCCTTACTTTCTTATTAAAACATGAAACTCAAGACACTCCTTGATGCGTTTCCAACGAAGAACAATAAATGATAATGCCGTCAAAGATATATAATCTCCCTTTCCTGATGTTTCCATGTTACGTAAGTCATTTTTGTTTAGATTTTTTAAACTTACTTCTTGTATATATAATTGTCGTACTTTATTATTAAAACCTGAAACTCAAGTCACTCCTCGGTGAGTTTCCAACAAAGAACATCAAATGATAATGATGTCGAAGATATATTAGCTCATGTTCTTGATGTTTCCATGATACGTACATCTTTTGTATTTAGATTGTTTAAGTTACTTCTTGTATATATAATTGTCATTAGTTTTTACTAAAATAGTAAACTCGAGTCACTCCTCGACGCATCTCCAACAAAGAACATCAGTCAAGGATGTTGAAGATATACACGTTGATGTTCCTGATGTTTCCTTGATACATAAGTTATTTTGATTATTTTATTACTAGTTTATTGTGTATTACTTGAAATTTATTATATTACCTTGTAATCTTTCTTTCTCTACATCCACTACAATCAAAAAACGAGTGTGAGTCTTAACACGTGGAAAGAAGGTCAAGAAAATGATAAAAATACATGGAAAACTTGAAGTACGTGTGTTTGAAGGTGATGGTGCACCTATAGGTGTAAGTGCTCCTTATCTAGGATAAAAAATCCGAGTTAAGGATTGAAATACGACACCACTTCGAGGGGTGACTCGTTGGGGTGAAATTGATTCTGGGACACAAGATGCAATAATCACCAGGATTTGGGTAGTTATAGGTGATTCTTTCAGTTAGATACGCTATTCACAGGAAGTGTGCAGGGAGGTACAGTAACTGAAGGAGTAAAATGTACTTACATTACAATAAATTGTTGAAGGATGGAGTCGACCATAAAAAGAATTCATACAAAGGGGTGGTGATCATTTGTAGCTGCCAAATAGCACGTGCTAGTTTGCCTTGGCATCATACATGTGGGTCACAATTATTTGTAGCTACCATATCAACCGAGGTGATGCGCTTTGTAATTTATTAATTTAGTTACTTATTAATGTATAATAATATTCTCATTTGTTCCATTTATGAACATTATGAAGAAAAGGGTGGTGAGAGACCACATATTACAGACTTCTTTAAATAATCTCAGTGGAGTGAGAAGAATAATGATTGGGTGGATCTAAAGTGCAAGGAAAAATATTTATGTACATCTCTTATTAATTAATTATATCGCTAGAGATACCACATTCCTAACTTATTTATACTATTATTTAATTTTTTGTTGATTAATTATGTTGTGATCTTATACTATTTTAAATATGGAAACAGGAGTTTATGGAGCTAAAAGAGAGATCCTCGCAACCAAACGCACCCTTCAAGTCACAAGAGGAGATGTCAATCAAAGTTTTTGGAAAAATATTGGGCCATATTATGGGATGGGGGTAGAGCCGAAGCCCTCTAGAGCTTCAAGTACAATTGGGCAGTTGAGGGCTCATGATGAAGAGGTGAGGCAACGAAGAGAGAATTTGTCTTTAATCGAGGAGAGAAATGCTATCCAACAACAAAAGATTGATGATCAATAATAGAAGATGGATTCTTAAGATATAAAACTTTGAGAATTTCCAAGAATACACGATGCAAATGTTTGCACAAATATGCAAGGATTAAGAATGAGGTATCTTATCCGAAGGATCTCAATTTGTAAATCAATTTGGTAAGTATTTTATATTGATGATAGAAGATTTTCTATGTATTGCACCTTTACCAAAGTAAAATCTTTATTTAGTTGTGTGTGCATGTGTGTTGTGTGTGTTGTCTAAGGTGTGTCCAATAAGGCCTTAATAAGTCGTTAACGTGGAGGAATTTAATTATATAATAGTTATGTAGTGTTATATATATAGCTATTACAACAATATATAATTTATATACATATTATATTATAACGGCTATATATAATTGTTATATATATAGCTGTCAGTCATATAAATGATCTTTTCTCCTTTTGAAGAAGTGGAGTTTTATCCAATCGTAGATGATATCTATGTATTTGGGATGTCATATTTTCAGTGGGAGAATGAAATTCTCCCTATTTGAGATCCTTATTGCCCATTGTAAGAGGGTAGTTTAGTTTAATGGAGGCGTAACCCATTTTTCGTACAATAATGATGAGTTAAATAGCAACACTATTGATTAACAATAGGACATACAAACACTACTCAATGAAGATAGACTCGGTTTGAACTCACAGATCTCTTGTGTATAACTCAGAAGGTAGTACTGAAATTAGAAGTGACTTAGCTAGAGTGAGAGAGGAGTAAGCACCCTAGATACACCTTGGCAGGCAGCCAAACACACCAACCACCTTTAAGAATTTCTTTCAAGTATTAAATGCTTCGTAATAAATGACAACGGTGGGTGAGTAAAACTCTCTGGTTCGTAATAACTCTTTCTGATGTATATTATCTTTAGTAATAACTTCTGAACTATCAAAAAGATCATCCTCTCCTCAAAGGTGGTTGGGTCCTTAAATAGCCTCCCACACCACCCCTGAGGCGACTCCTCCATTAATGCCTGTGAAAGACATCCTTCATACCTTATGTCATAGACATTAAATACCTGATGCACTAGCTATCTCCACGTCATAAACATTAAATGCCAAGACATGCCTTTTGTCAAACCATTGTATGTCAGGGGGCTGTTATCACAAAAGTGGCTCACCAACTTTCTGACAGCCCCACATACCACGATGGTTTACTCAAGTGAAGGTCTAACATTGTCTAGCTGGTTAGTGACATCTAATAAAGTGGATACGACATTAAGTAAATGGTTATTTGGCTCACAACTCAATGCCCGATGGAACTCCAAGTTACTCCCCCCGAGGTTCCACGGTAAGGGTCCTTCGGTGTTTTACCAGGTATATCTAAGATGGTCGGACAAGCCCCAATGGTGACTGACTTCTCAATCCTCCAAACTGAGTCCCTCTAAAGTTCCCACGGCGATATCATTCGATAGAGCATGAAAGCTCTCCCAGTCCCTGCCAAGCCTGGTCTCTCACGAGTACCGTCTGACCTCACACTAAAACTCATTATTATTCTCGTTACATCATTACAACCGTTATAGCTTATAGTCAATATAAACAAAGATACAATATGACTAGCACAATAAGCTAAAGTATAAGTTTCAACACTAAGCTACCTCGCTGAATTGCCATGCTGAGTTGCCTCGGTTTCTTAATCCCAAACACTGTTGCTAATGGGGGAATTATCCCTAATCTCAGGATTACCTTCAAGCCCCATCTACATTTTCCCCTTCATGGTGATATTTGTTATTGTAATAATAAATGTCTGCACGAAAACTTCTCAATTCGATAAACCTTCTATGTGAGTAAAAAAAAATCTTGCATCCTTTCCTTCGTTAGAACCACCGCGTTAGTATCTCCACGAAAAAGTAAAATTCTCCCCGATGTACCTGAACCGACGCGCTACGGCTTATTGGTGCTTTGACAAAGGACATCGCCAATTTTTCCTTATACTGAGCTTCAACCGTTCTAACTTTATTATATGAAATTCTCCCGAAAGGCGTGCTAACCTTCTCAAATACTCATTCTGATTATTAGTAAGTGAAATTCTCCCTTGTAATGCTTCGCTATGTTCGAAAAAGCATAAAATCTCCCCGATATAACCGAGTCACCATTTAAACAACGTTTGGACTTGTGGCGAGGGGACATCATTGCTTTTTGGAACCGTTAGGACATCTTCTCCATTGGCAGTTTATTAGATATGTCTGACATAAATTCTGGTGCCAAAACTCAAACTTGCTGAAGAAGAAAAGCCTTTCTATTCCCCAGGCGTCACTTCATAAATGATGTGGCGCTGTCTTTTCAACTGTCAAGATGCCTCCCGAAGTGCCACGTGTTCATTTGAAATGATTATAGACAGCCTTGCATGTGTGGTGGTGGGAAACTCAACAGACGAGTTCCTTGAAAGGTTTCAAACGTCTCTTTTTTTTCAAAGCATTTCCTTTCCTACTTCTTCTTCTTCTTCTTCAAGCTCCTGTCTTCTATAGAGAGAAAACACTGTTTGAAAACCTCCATTGTTGTCCAACGCTTTACCCAGTTTCTTCCCTCTCCTATCTTTTGCGCCTCCACCTATAGTTGTGCTCCTCTCTCCTTGTTTCTAGCTCTTCTTACCCAGCTGTTCAATTAATCTCCACTATACGATATCTTTTTCAAGTGCTTCTAAGGTTGCCACCACCACTACTCATCCAGGCTCCCCATCTGCCACTTCTGGCGTAGCTGCTATCCCTAGCGTCGCTGCCCTGAATGCTGCTCGTCAAGAATAACTACGCTTCTATCGTTGGGCTCCCATCTTTGGCGAAGATGATAAATTTTCTGATGCATGCAAGACTTTCCACTTCTCATCCAATTTTGACCCTTTACTGTTGGGTGATGAGGATATGGATTCATCAAAGTGAGGTTATCTTCCCCCAGAGGGGACTCTGCACTTTCGTTTGGACCGCGGTGACTTCCCCTATTCTCAGATCAACTTTGAAGCACCTAGGGGGTCGCCAGACCATTTCACTACTTGGCATACATATATGCATAGTTATTACATTGCTGATCTTGCAAAGGTTGGGCTTCATTGAGCCTACTGGTTTGGGGAGTTCACATTTTCCAAGCACAACGTGGTGCTCCAAGTGCTAGTTTCTAGATAAAACATCATAACTCACATGTTTTTTGTTGTGTGGGTAGAGTTCACCATTATATTGGAGGACGTCAATGAGCTCCATGGGTTTGATCCAATGGGTGAGTTTACATATCACAATGAGGCCCTGGATGCCGAAGAGGCTGCTCATCGAGTTGAGCTTGATCGAATCTGCCGCAGTTGCACTGGTTCCTCGAACAAAGCCACATTTACTCCCCCCATCAGCTATTTTTTTGAAGCTTTAACCCGAAAGGAGGTCAATAATGCAACGGGCCGAGGTAGAGGTACATCCTTGGAACTACCAGCCTACATAGTTGTGTTGCTTTCATGCTTCTTCCTGACTGGGAAACACAATGATCAGCCCAAGAGGTACCTTATAAATATTTCCATTCATTTGGCCAGGGGTTTTAACCTTCCTCTGGCCGCCATTGCCTTAGGGTCCCTCTATACCTGGTTGGATAGAACCCATATCAATATGGCGCGACCACTGGGTCATTATAACTTCGCCAATTTTGCCAACACCATCATTTTGACCGACTTCATTTACACCTGTTTTCCTGCCATTGCCGCCAAGTCTATTTCTCTGCCCATGAGCCAAGATATCAAGCCCCCACGCCTCCTATGTTTCCATCAAAAATAAATTCGAAAGGAGATAATGGTAGTTTTTAATCGTTTGGACTCCTTTGTGATGAGGCCATACAGTGATCTATATTTGCCCATTATTGGGATTTCTTTCCTTATGTAGCCTCAACGGTCAATTTCATCCCAGCTGTAAAAGATCCCTCGTAGGCCGTAGTGCTTGTATTCATTCCTGAGTTTCTTCCTTCCTATACCGAATGGGGATACACCTCAAAACCCTACAACCCTTACAGATGTAGCATGTAGTTCCGGTTTGATCAGGGGGGCCCTCGACCTGTGTTTTAACACAACCACTTAAGGGCTACTTTCGCTGAAGCTTGCAACTTCTATACTGTAGCAGTGGTGCTTGGTGTGACTTCTCCCATTGATGGGTGAGCCACCCTTCCTAGTCCCAGTAAGAAGGGGGACGTATCCACCTCTTATACCATTGAGTTCCATTTGGGGCATTTGATAATGATTCAAGAGTATATTAAGTCCCCTCCCCCAATATCCCCCAGTCTTTTCTTTCGCTACTTCTGAACTGGGTCTTAAGGGGAACTCCGTGCTTAGAGTTGATTTTCCCTTGAGTAAAATCATTAAAGAATCTCCCCAGGAACTACCCCCATATTGCCCAATGATCCCCACTACCACCACGAAGCCTAAGGCCATTGTAACTCCTAAACAACCTGCCCCTTCGACCGAAGCTGCAACAAGCGAAGGGCCTTCTCAGCCCCTGCCAAAATGGCTAAGAAGTCCAAGTCCTCAAAGTCCAAACCCCAAGATCAAGAACAAACTACTTTGGAGGCATTCCCTATTGCCTCCGTTCCCCCTTCCATGCCTGCAGAAAAGGCCGGGGAGATGAGAAGGCAAGCCCGATCAGAGGTAGAATGATTAAATGTTGAGTTTTAATAACGCACTGTAGTCGTTTCCCCTTCGACTTCCTTACCCACGATCGTGGTTGATCCAACTGAGCCAACGGGCAAGAGGAGAAAAATGTCGAGGGTACCTCAAAGTGCTGATGCAACGTGCATAAGGAAGAAAACTCTGGGCACTAAGTCCCAGAAGAAATGGACAGCCGAGATACCTCCATCCCCCGCTCCAATCGTTGTCGCCTCCTCTCCACCTTCACCAGGGATTATACCTTCCCGTTCTCCCTATGGATCTCAGGTATGTGTGCGTGTTTTATTCTTGTTCATTTTTCTTAAGGCAAGCTACCTTTGCTTATTTCTTTGATAAGTTTGGTGCAGGGAGTTGAAGAAAGGCCCAGTCCCCCTGTTCCCCAGTAATCCATTTTGTGGGGAGGCATTTTGGTGTCTCTCAAGTCGATACTACTCCTCCCCGTTCCCCCATGATAGGTCTCACCTACTCTCGTCGGTTGTCCTCCCAATGGGACAAAGAAGCTATTGCATGAGGCTGCTATGGTTGGATCTATTAAAATATCTGGCTAATCAGAGGCAATTACTCAAGCCTCTTATGAATTACCATCCGAGCAAGAGGTCACTCTTCCCATCGTTGTGGTCGAGGAGAGTGCTCCTGAGGTAAATTTCTTGTTAAGTCTCATGTCTTTTCCTTCTCCCATTGATTTGTTTATCATTCTGATATGCTGGGATGTTTTAGGTTAAAGTGGCATCTCTGATAGCTAACATTCTCCTTCCCACTGTGTTGACGAGACCCCTGACTGCAGTTCCCCTTTTTAGTGCCATAACAGGGGTAAGTTAGATGTATTCCTTCCCCTTATTTTTTATTTATATTTACTTCTTGTGTCTAACACTTGGTTTTGTATTTGCAGCTTTCGCCAAGCCTTACCCCACCCTTTGCTCTTAGTGGACTTTTCCTTTCCTAGGCTAAGGCTGATGTTGCTGCTCCTCATGTTAGTTCTTCTGTACCCACCGGCGTTGGGGCATTTCTTGAAGGTCCAACATCTTCTTCTGATGATAGGCCTGTGTTGGCCTTAGTACCTTTTATTGGCGATGGAAGTTTACCTACGGTTGAGGCTTCTTCAGCTAAAGGCCCCATTGAAGTTACTGAGGCAATTAGCCCACCCCCAATGGTTTCTACCATTACGGCCCCCGTGGTGACTCATGTTCTCACTCCTACTACTGCTGAGGTACTTCACTAATTTCTCTGCATCTCTCAGTTTCTCAAACTTCACCTATGTTTGTGACTTAACAATGAAAACACTTGTTAAGGTTTTTCCATAAACTCCACCTATATCGGTGTCTTAACAACGAAAATGCTTGTTAATATTTTTCATAAACTCCACCTTTATCGGTGACTTAACAACAAAAACACTTGTTAAGATTTTTCATAAACTCCACCTATATCGGTGACTTAACAACGAAAATGCTTATTAAGGTTTTTCATAAATTCCACCTTTATCGGTGACTTACCAACGAGAACATTTGTTAAGGTTTTTCATAAACTCCACCTTTATCGGTGACTTAACAACGAAAACACTTGTTAATATTTTTCATAAAATCCACCTATATCGGTGACTTAACAATGGAAAAGATTGTTAAGGTTTTTCATAAACTCCACCTATATCGGTGACTTAACAACGAAAACACTTGTTAAGGTTTTACATAAACTCCTTATTTCCTCTAACTATTTTCAAGTTTCTCGGGAGGATTCTCCACCAGTTCCTTTGCCTATTGGCTCACCCCATCGGGAACCTGTCATCTCAGAAGATTATAGCCATAATGGTCAACGTTCCATGACCGGTGTTTCTTTCGAGAGCGAATCTGGGTGCGAGCTTCCTCTGCCCGACTTGGCTCCTCACGCCTTCTGCCTGATGGTGCTTCAACGTTCTCCTCAAATTCTTTCCAACCATCGTTTGGTAGTTGAGCAACTTGTGAACCATCATCTTGAAACATTTACGGTGGATTGCCTACGTTTAAACATATCGGTTATGAGTTACAGGCTTCAGGAAATGGCTACTGTTGTTATTGAGATTACTAATACTCCAACTACAAATATTACCAGACCCCTCCTCAACCAATTCTTGGGTTATTTGAGGGAGTTGGGTCATGACGGATTTCGTTTTAACTGGCTTATCACGCATTTAAGGACTTTGAAGAGCTAACAACTGGACATCCAGAGGGAATTGTTGCGAAAACATCAGGAGGATCAATAGCCTGAGGAAGCTAAATTGGCTGAGTTAGCACCCCTTCTAGAAGCTGTTGATAAAGAGGTGGAGGACATCGAAGAAGATTTGCATCCGGTGAAGATGAAATGATAAAAGCTCCTTATCGAGCGCACACAAGCGCAAATGAGGTTGGAGATCTCTATCAACGCTCAAAGGTCTTGCCAAGTATCTTCTTCGAGCCTCCCTGGAGATTTTTTCTCTTCCCCAGATCTATGGTTCCTCTTAGGCTAATGAACTTCTGTATATGTTTTTTTTTTTGTAATTCCTGGGCGATAGCTCCCAATTTTGTAATGCCCAAAGTTCATGAATGAAGAAACATATTTATTTTTTATCGAGGTAGAAACCGAGCGTCCGTGTAAATACGCTAGTCATTGTTATCGGCTTCCAATCGCAATATAAAAACCTAAACTTGTAACTACACTCTTAAGGAGTATAGTGGTGAGTCTCGGTATCGAATTCACAGGGAATGTTTGATAGAATTTAATTGATTTATTACTTTTAAAATAAAAGTGAAAAAGATGATGATGGTTTAAAAGGGAAAAAATAAAAAAGTTAACTATGCATGCATGAGCAAACTAATTAAGATGAATGAGAAAGTAGGTTGGAATACAATCCCCTAACCCTAATAATTTACAGTGTAGAATACTAGAATTGTAAATTATAAATTTGAATGAATCCAGTATTTATAGATCCTAAGCATTACGTATATGAGGTTCAAGACTGCACCATACGAAATCAAAGGTAAATATAAAGCGGTGCTAAATAATTATACGCACATTGTATTCTTAAACATCACAAGTACCTAGGGCAAGAGAGATTAAAAAGATCTACAATGGTTGTAAAATTGTCTCGCACGACTCTTTCAAAATTTTAATTTAAATTCTATTTTCTACTTAAGAAATTTACATTGGGATGGGTTCATGCATCCTAACCCTTAAAAACTTAGCTAGGCATGATTTTATTAAATGAAAACAAAATTCTAGATGTGCAGGAAGTCATAGGTCTATTATGCATTGAAAAGGAACTTGAATTGAGAAACAAAATTAAACTACAAGAGTAATTTAAACTTACAATATGAAAGAAATTGAAAGTAGAACTTAGAAATACTTGAATGGAATAAGGAGATCTGAACTTGAAACTTGAATATTGAATAAGTCTTGTTCAACTTTCAGACTAGGGTTTCTAAACCCTAAGGAAAGAAAAATATGAAATTATATGCCAAAGAAGACTCTCTCCCTTCCTCCCTTTTATTACTCTAGGGCTTGACTTTTTATATACCCAAATCTGACTTTTTCCATGCCTCTCCACGTTTTACAACTAATAAAAAGGAATTATACAAGAAATTTCAATAGTTGAAACTCTTCAGCCTCCAGAATTAATTTCAACTTTGGCTTTCTGTCTCTAACTTCAAATGGGCATAACTTCTTTACCGTAGCTCGGATTGGGGTGCCGTTTTATCCAATGTTCTTGTAATTTAGAGATATTAAAATTTATAGTCCTCCCCACCTCCATAATATGTCTATAAAATTATGAAAATGCCCTTGAACTCCCCATTTCTTGCTTTCTTTCACTATTTTGCGTTCTCTTTCGCACTAATTTGCATGAAATACCTGTATAACACATAAGAGATACAGAAAATATGAAATACTTGCCAAAAAGGGTTAGTAGAATAAATATAAGACAAATCCAAGCTATTAATAATGCACGGGATAATAAAAATTTCAAAATTAAGGGGATAAATGTGAAGAATTTATCCATAATCAAATTCCCCTAACTTAGAACTTTGCGCGTCCCGAGCAATGTAAAAGAAATGAGTTGACTTTTGAAATCCATTTATTAAAATAAAATTCCACTTTCGCAGGCAAGCGATTGCATTGAGCATATGCAATAAGCCTTTAAACCCCTAGGTTACCCTAGTAGGATGAGTTTTGTCTCATGAGGGTTTGCAGTGAATACACCCACAAAATTTTTTATTGACTCAAATAAATATCAAAATACTTAAAAATTGTACAATTTAAAATTTTCGAAAAATAATCACCATAAATTCATATTAAAATGTCTCAAACCATAGTGTGTGTGTGCAAAGTCAGAAATTAAACCTCAAATTTCCACCAATTGAGCATTACGTTTCTTTTCGAAAATTCGTTTTGATTCAAATTCTTATGGATGCACTCACAAAAGAATCACTCGGATTGTGGTTGTTTTCTCCCGATATACATGATATAAAGAGTAAATATAATGTACACAATTTCACGCATACAAAATTGAAAAGAAAGAAATATATGGTGAAAATATCTCATCATCGGAATACAATTATTAGAAAACGGGAAACATCATCTCTTAATCACACCATTTTAATCTCTTTTATTATCTTTTCATGCCTTAGCTCTCCATGCAGTAATTAATTTTGCCATTCAGACTCGGTTAGGACTTTTCGGGTTAAAAAGTGTAAAGGGTAAAAATGGGAATGGACGGAATGTTCAGAATTGGAAAATGTCCTTATGGGAATAAAAGAACATGAAAGATTCAACCTTGAGATGAAGCTGGTGTATGGCGTGTGGCCTCATAACGCGCGAGCGAGAGAGAGACAGAGAAGATATAAAATAAGAGATGGTTACATAAATATTGTGTTGTGCAAGAATTTGAAGAGGTGTTAACTAAAATAGAAGGAAAAATAACAGAACATGAAAGATCCAACCTCGAGATGGAACTGGTGTATGACGTGTGGCCTCACAACGAGAGAGAGAGAGAGAGAGAGAGAGAGAGAGAGAGAGAGAGAGAGGATATAAAATAAGAGATGGTTACATAAAGATTGTGTTGTGAGAGAATTTGAAGAGGTATTGACTAAAATAGAAGGAGAGAGAAATGAAAGAAACATCGGAGAGAGATTAAAAGTCCTATAGAGTAAAGTTCCTCTTGATATTATTTTATGGTATTAATTATAAAGGTTTGGAGAGAGAATAGAAATGAATTGAATATATCAGTCTTATGTGGATACCTTATACATCGAGGAGTAATAATTGCACGCTTCCATTTTAGATATATAAAATAGATAAATTGTTTTAAACTCGTAACGTCAGTTCTATAATCTCAAGAAAATATAATTAGTATCATGTAATGTAAAGTAATTGTTGTCAAATTATATCTAACCCATCTACTCTGATAACCCCATGAAGTTAAAAACTAATAACCTGATGAAGTTGAAGACTGAATTATCCTATCATCAAAATCTAATTGTTTAGAGAGGAAGATGTCTCAAGGACAATATACACAAAAATAGTAAATGATACTCTGGATGGTGTTAAAACAATCATAAACATTTTAATGTGCACTAGGGAAAAGGATGAGAAAGGTTCAGATAGTTAAATACGGCTTCTTCTTTTTTCAAACTGAGAATTTGGTTAAAACATAAATAGATAAATTATTCTTTAACCAATAGTGAAGATTTATATAATTTAAGATGTTATTTTTCAGTGATTTCTGAATTAGATACTTCAACATTAGCACAATATTAGAATTCGTAATTTCTACACCTAAATATAAGAGATCTCAAACTTCATTGACCCATGATCAAGTACTGATTCTCATGTGAAGCTTTAACAGTGACGAAGGGAGAGAAATGGAACTAATATGGTACTTGAACAAGGAACCTTAACTGATCCAAGAAGTCCAATACTTTTATTAACAACTTTGTAATTTAAAATAAAATTCTGACAGTGTTGAGATGCAAAATATTTATGATTTTGCAATTGGACGGATAAGATCGGCATGTGATCAAATCCTAGAAATTAGATTGGTTCCGGACACTAAATATTGAATTCTTATTAGCCATGATTTGAGAATTAGGAAATGTATGGTACACGTCAACTATGGATATATGACAGCTAGCCAATCTTATAGGGGACCATATGGAAGTTGAAGTTGCTCTTAGCCAACAATGATCGTGGTCACTTCAAAGAGTTTTTTTTTTAATATATCAAAAAATCAAAATATATTTTTTATTTTAGTTTATTTTTCAATATTAAATTGTTACGTTATATGGTTATAGCAAATATGAACTGTATGGTATTGAATCCAAATATATACTGCACAATAAAAATAAATAATAATACCTTGTTGTAAAATAAAAGGGACATAAGGGAAATTTAGAGGGAGTGAGTGTTTAATTTCAACGATCTGTCAATAATAAAGGAGTATGATCCATATTTATAGTACATAATAAGGTAATCTAATAGTCCCCTTAATAATACGGAATACCAGAGGACTAAAATATAAGTGGACATCCATTTACTATACATTTTATGAGCCCCCTTGGATGTACACTATGTCCACCATTCATTGATTTTTGCCTCATTAAAACATTACTAAGGAAAAACCAAGTGGGAAAAAATCAAAGTGAAGGAAAAAGAGTACAATGTTTGTAATCATTGAATCGGTGGACGCGCTTAGTGTTCCCTCGTTAAAACTTTTAACTCGAAAACCCAATGGGAAAAAACCTAGTTAAAGGAAAAAAGAGTATAAGGCACATGTGTCCAAAACATCATGTTCTTAGATTCCCCCTGATCAAATGTTCCTCCCGATTGGATACTCCCCCTGATTATGATATTTCTCCGATGGTTGAGTCGATGCATATCAGTCTCATATACAACCTTAGGAAAAGTTTCTTTAACATTGTGAATAGATTTGATCCACTATTACTTCAATTTCATTTTCCTTCATAAGATAGACTTCCATAAGACTTGGGTGTAGATGGATGGACATGTCACTTTATCAGATCTATAAAACTTCATTAGCATAACTCTTCTGGAGTTTGTGTGTTGCATTCTGCTCTAGTCCTTTCGCTGAAATAGTTTGACACGGACATTACTCCCGTGGAGTTCTTCCATTTCTATAGGCCAAAGAAGAACTCTGTGGACTTTCCATGGTATTATTATTTTACTCTGGGGAACGAAAATGAGTATCTTTATACTGAGAGGTCTACCAGAGTTAAAAACTGTAAAGGCAATAGTTTTTATGTTTTTTAGGAGAATTGGGAAACCCATTCTGAAGAAACTGAGAGAAAGAAAACTTATAGGATGCCACGAATGTGGGGACATACCTACAAAGAAGATGATCACTTGCTGCAGCCTTTATGCTTACCAATAATTTTATTTTCTACGGCCTGTTTTCACACTTGTGTATAGCTCTTGACACCCTTAATCTCAGCAAGTGCTAGAAAAAGAGAGTTACTGATGCGACAGGCTTTAGTGATACTTAGAAGAGGTTTTCCGTGCTGGTCACCTTCACATCAATTTTTTAGAAAGGTTATTTTCCATCTAAGGTCCAACTAAAGAAAATGATTATGGAAGGTAATTCTCTAGTGCTTTTTTTGTTTATATATTTAACTACATCTTCTATTTTTAACTTGGTCTAATTGATTTTTTCCTCGGGGGAGGAGATTGATTACGAACTCCTTCCTACCCAGTTTGCAGAAATGGATAAGGATAAGAAAAGGAAGAAGAAAAAGAGAGCACCCAAGGGTGAAGCTCCTGTAACTGAGGCCACTATTTCTGTTGGGGTTGAAGAGGCTAACCCTTCCATTGAAAAGGACGTGGCCCATATTGTGGTTGAGCTAATTATTTTTGCTCGAGTTGTTAATGCCACGACTGGAGAGCCACAAAATGAACTGTTGGATGACGATTGTGGAGTTGAACTGACTGCGGAGGGTCTGATGCCCAGTGGTTCGGATTTTCATAGGACAAACCTATTCATGTTTTTACTTATGCTTCTCCACCGCGGACAATGGTGGCGGTTAATGCTAACCTGACAACTCCCCAAAGTAAAGATAACAGAGGACCTGATGGTCGTTCACGGCTTTAATTATGGTAGCCTGATCCCAAATCCTCCTAGGATACAACTTCCAAGGCTGCCTCAAAATAAGAAAGGTAGTGGGCATTACTGACCTCGGCCACCTAGTGGATTATGATGCTGAGGACTTGGAGGAATATGCCCTCTACAGCTTGTTGAGGGTAATCTTTCTTTAAACTTTTCTTATTCTTCCCAATGTATTTTTATATGTTTAAGTTAGCTTTTTATTCTTTTTCAGTCTGCAGAGGTGGTTATTTCCCAAAAGGCTAAATATGAGGCTATATTCAAGATGCATAGAGCTACAGAGTCTACCTATAATATTGATTTACAGAATGCTAAGACTTCTTCCTTTGAAGATGGAAAGAAGTACTTTTCTTCGGCCTTTGAAGCTTATAAGATAAAGACTTATTCTTAGATCAAGGCTGTAATTGAGGCCCAACAAAAGGCATAAGAAAATTTTAATCAGGCTACGAAAGACTTGGATACTGCAAGGAAGGAGGCCGCATAGGCTGCCAAGTAAGACGCAGCCCTTCAAGAAAAGTTGGTTGATGTTAGGGCTTTGAACAAGGAAATCACAACTAGCTATTCAACAGCCTTGTAGTCGCTTAAATCTCAACATGCTAAGGTCATCACCAAAATAAATAATGATCATGCCACAGCCTTGGCACAAGACAAAGATGAAGTTATGGCCTCTTATAAGACCTTTATGGACTTTTTCACCATCAATAATAGGGCGTATCTCTGCGGCTTTCAGGAACTCGGGCACAAACTTGCTAAAAACTTCCCTCAGAAAAAGGATGTCATCTTTTCCTGGAAGCTCAGTGATGTTAAGTGCTTGGCATGTGTGGCATAGTTTAGGGCTGCCATAGAGGAGAAAGCCTGGAAGCAGTTGGAAGTTACTGGGAGAGATAATAAAGAAACAGATAGAACAACTGACGATGCATGAGATGAAGGTGATAATGCAGCTTCTTAGTTGACCACTAGTCTTTCTCTTTTTTAATCATTTTTGGGTGGTCCAATGCCATATT
This sequence comes from Sambucus nigra, assembly GCA_949130495.1. Lineage (NCBI taxonomy): Eukaryota > Viridiplantae > Streptophyta > Magnoliopsida > Dipsacales > Adoxaceae > Sambucus > Sambucus nigra. Next base: position 209,898,532 of record OX422214.1, on the reverse strand, counting down.
TTATAAGGCTGCTACCATATTGATAATATCTTACAAATCTTAGTTGTAAATTTTGTATATCATATATTGAACTTCTTACTGATACAAGGTTGCGGCCACTTTTGTTCTTGTAATTGCCATGTTTTCTTGATCTATATATCTTCATGCATGTTATCTTTATCAGGATGCAGCCTTTGGTGAATGCCATACTTTCCATCCATAAATATAATCTTGAATTGGCTGCAACCATATTTGTAAGGCTGTGATGACCTTCATTTGCACTGCCTTCTATACTGCGTTGAATACTTGAATGTTGAAAGTGCCTTATCTGTAATAGAATTTAACATATGTCTTTCATTCTGATGACATGTTTTAGTTATGAGATACTTTATTCAAACATGGTTGTTGCCCATTAAGGTTGAGGCCATAAGCTTCAAACTGCTCAATTTAAACAAAGATTAGAAATGATGTTGCAGTAATGTTGCCCCATTTTCTTCAATTAACTGGAGCTTCCTTTGTATTTCACTATTGTAGTGCCAAATATTTTCTTAAACATTAGATACTGGCTATAGATTCTCATAGGTTGGATCAATATTGATTCTACAATAACTTTAGATGTTGGTTGTAGCAATACTCTTTTGTAAAAATGTTGCTCTTTATGGAAACTGATCTCCCTTGTTGTGAACTGTTAGGTTAGCACGGAATAATGAATGTTGTCACAAAGGTCATTAAGTTTTGGCTCAATATATTAAAGTGTTGCTACATAATTGCTACGATGGTGCTCTGAGGAAGTTCCTCCTTTGCCACGAACAATTAAGTCTTCGGCCCACTTTATTACTGCAACTCTTTTTCTTTTATATCGGGGAATTTTAAAGCCTCCCCATGCTGTATTTTTTTAATAAGCCAACCATGACTGGATGGGTATTTTCAAGACGCTATAGGCTAGGTATTATATAGCTTCCCCAAGCTAGGTATTTTTTAGCCTCCGCAGAGTGGGTTGTTAATAAAGCCACCCACGGCTATAGATAGATATTTATCAAGCCATCCCTAGATGGGTATTATGATTTCCCATGCATAATTGAAGCATCTCAAAAGCCAAGAATGTGTATTATGAGCCCTCGAGGCTAATTGAAGCATTCCAAAAGCTAAGAATGGGTATTATAAGCCCCCAAGGCTAATTGAAGCATCCCAAAAGCAAAGAACGAGTATTTGAAGCATCCCGAATTTTTAAATTCTTTTAAAAAGTGAGGGATATTATAAGCCAATTATGGTTGTCCCCCTTTTTTCTTAATAGAATCTTCCTCTTAAAATAAATAATCTTCCGAGATAATTGGTCATTAAGTTTTCGTTTAAAATCTTACAAGAGGGAGGTTTTCCACAAGGATGTAAATGAGGAGATTGAGAGTTGATATATGATCAAAACTATCATTCACGTATATGAACTTTGTAAGGGAAATACAAAGCATGTATGTAGAAGCTACATTTTAGATTTAACAGAAAATAGAAACTAAGGAAGAAATTAAGAATGCTGCCTTTCAGTTAATGGCTGCGTCTCTCAAGCCTCTTTTAAGAACCGCTGTAGCATACCTTGCCTCACAAGCCTTTCAAAATCAACTTTTAATGTGAAGAAGTTATTGGTTCTATGGACATGGTCTTGATGAAATTTACACCACTTGGCCCGATCTCTCTTATGGGGAGGGGATTTCAGCTTATGCGGCCATTTCAGTAACTTATATTCCTTGATGCTTTTAAGGATGTCATATGTACTCACAGTTAGTGGGGTGTATCTTTTATAATCCTTCTCTGGCTTAGGCTCTTCTTGTTTCCTCTTCTAGGGAGCTTTGGCGACTGCCTTGTCCTCAATGTCATCTAATGCTACGACCTTCTTCATAGAGGTAAAGGTTGTAGAGTCCAACATCAGAACCCTCTGTGCCAGAAGGTTGATTTGGCCTTGTATATAGGCTTGTCTATCATATAGTTCAGTAGCTATGCTATCTCTTCACTCTGCTGTGAACCTAATCCAGAGTTTCCTTCTATCGCTTATGACTATTAGTCTTTAAATATATATATTCTGAGATCAACTAAATAATGGGTAGAAATTAAGAGATGCATAAAGTTAAACAAGTGTAGTAACAAGGATGCAGTCTTTGATAATCTGTAAAATTGCGCTGCAGTGGCCGCGACCTGGGGTACATATATAGGCACTGTCGTGTCCTTAGCAAGGTAATTCCCCTGCAACCGAGTCCGAGGACACTATATCAAGTCCAATTTTTCCAAGTGAACTATAAAAGTTGTATAGACCAACTTATCTAAGAGGGTTGCGGCATTCAAGGAGTTAAATTGTCAGAACACATCTTACCTGAGGCAGTGAAGGGTGTGACCCCAAAATTGGGACAAAAACTAGAGATTATCTCATGGAAGATGTACAAAATATGCCTACTAGGAGTCTACCAAGGTAAAAATAACCATTAGGTGTAAAAAATAGCATAAAACTTATACTAAACCCTAGATCATGGGTGTAAAGAGAAGAAATGAGTAGATATAATTCTTCCCTTGTTACTCACCTTTATGAGGTTATATACTTTCGTGCTTTTCAACACTGTTTTGGCAAGGTAACATCATCGAGGTATTGAAAATAGATCTAAGGTCATGAAAAAGAAGACCAGTAAACAAATCTAAAAAGAACAATCCCCTTTCGAGGTTCTACGTGCAAAAACTCGATCCCACAACTAAAATTCCACTTGTGAGATAGTGGCAAGAGGGCCCTCGTGGATGAAATAAGGTGTAAGGAACCCTAAAATGTAAAAAGAAAGACGGATTTAATACCTTGGTTCCCACAGACGACGCCAAAATGGTGATATGAGAAATCGGATATACATCTTTATCGACACCATATCAAATGTAGAATAAAGTAAAGCAAGCCATAAGGAAAAGAACACAAAATATAGAGTGGTTCGGCTATAAATGAACCCACGTCCACTGTGGTTCACTACTTTCATTATATGCATTGTATGATACAAAGTTATGTGCCATTATAGGCATAGAAGATAAAGAGAGGGTAAGAGTATACATGAAATTAGCTAAGTAGGTAGCTCGAATTTGGCCTGTGAGAGTAGGCCGGAGTGGCTACGGTCGGGGCTGAGCCCCCAAGTATAGTGATATCTAGAGAGAGTGAGCTGAGAGTTTGGTAAGGTGAGGACTTCTATTTATAGAACTCCAAAAGGTGTGTCACGTGCCCGTAGGACGTGACATGTATATAAGTCATAGGAATATGAAATCCTTATAGAAACTAAACTTCTATCAAGTCTGATGTGAGAGTAGGGGTCGCGACCTATATGAACCCAAGCAGCGGCCAACGCCTGGAGAGGTGCTGCGACCTATTTGAGCCTAGGCAACATCAGCTAGATCAGTGTGGACGTGGTCTAAGTCTAGGTTAAGTGTTCGTGGTTGTGGCCAGTCTGAACCCAGGCAACATCCTGTCATTAATTGTCCATGGCCATGGTGACTATATTGTGCATATAAAAAAGTACACTTCTTATTAGCTGAGTACATCCTAAATAAACCAAGTATATGCATTGATTAATTAAATAAATTTTAATTTTTACAATTCAAAATTACTATTAAATTATAAGACATGCATGAAAGAAAATAATTTTTCTATTAGAAAAAAAAGGTAAAACAGAATTTGAAAGAAAAACTTAAAAAGCTTGTCAGAAAAATTTGCAATTGAAAATTACTATTAAATTATAAGACATGCATGAAAGAAAATAATTTTTTTGTTAGAAAAACAAAAAAAAAAGAGTAAAAGATATTTTGAAAAAAATATTTAAAAAAAAAGTCAAAACATAAAAAGCTTATCAGGAAAACATTCAAAACTATATATGGCATCAAGATGATATGAAAGTTATACACAAAACGATAACTAACAGAAAATATCCTATGTAAGATTATATTTCTGATAACGCGGATCACAATACGCGTAAGGTATACACAATGATAACTACACGAACAATATCTTCAAAGTAAATGTTATAAAACAAATTACACATATTTTAATCAAAAGTACACACTTTTTTTTTATTTATTTTTATTTTTTCACATATAAATACTTAAATTTATATAAGGTTCTATTAATCATCCACGAGGAGGGGAAGAAAAAATAAAAATGTAGCACCGTAATGGAAACACAAACTAAGTTCACCATCATCAGTCAATGTACACGCTTTATGAGCAAAGTAAACACAATATAAACAAAGTATATGCATGGATGAGCAATTCAAAGTAAATATTATGAAACAAAGTGCATGCATTTTAGTTAAAAGTACATACTTTATAAACGAAGTACTCGCAATATGAACAAAGTACACACATTGATTAATTAAATAAATTTTGATTTTGCATTTGATAAATACTATTTATATTTAAAAAGTATTTTTTTACAGGTTTATAAGTATGAAAATGCAAGAAACAGATCAGTGTACACTTGTTCTTTACTTCGTTTATATCTACTTATGCACAATAACTATTTTTTTTTACCTCGTTTATATCCACTAAAACACAATAACCAATAACTATTTATGAAGCTCAACTACTCGTGTATCCCAACTACTTATAATTAAAGAAAGATAAAATAATAATATTTGTTCCTTTCTATACCGTTAAATCTCAAGTAAAAATTAGATAATGAGTATCTCAGCAGAATAGTTGTGAGCTAATTTAGAAAAGGAAGAAAAATGCAAAAAACATTAAGGGTAATTGAGCAAACTCTTTCCTTATATGAAATTGTATATGATCAGTTTCAAGCATATGTCAGGGAAGGCCGCTCTAGGCTTCCTCCCCATCAAATTGTACAAGAAATGAATTCAACAATCATACATAGAGTGCAAAAATAAAAAATACACACAAATTTAATAAAGTAAACGCGAACTTTAGGAAATTGATCACGTGTACTTTGCTGAACTGCCATACAAAAAATAAATAAAAATGAAACTTTTATCAAAAGTCCCTCAAATATTGTTTAATACACATTCAGTCCAACCCTTTTCCTATATTTCAAAAATTCTCTCACCACATAAAAAATTCAAGAAAATGAACTCCGGTTAGGGAGCGGGAGGGGGGGGGGGGGATGCCTCTAGCGCGGACTTTTAAAAATACGAAAATATTAGTTAAATGGTTGTTTGAGAGATTTTTTGAAACAAAGTAAAAGACTAGTACTAAATGCGCATTAAAAAGTATTTAAAGGACTTTTTGGTATTTGATCCTAAAAAATTAGAACTAAACAATAAAATTACATTCATTTATTCAAATAAATGGGTTTTTAAATAATTTTATTCAATCAAATGGATATAATGAATGAATTCAACAAGTTTACAGAGTGCAAAAATGTAAAATACACACAAATTTAATAAAGTACACGTGAACTTTAGGAAAAATGATTACATGTACTTTATAAAAAATACGTATACCTGTACTTTGTTGAACTGCCATACAAAAAATAAATAAAAAATAATTGGTGTATTTTTATGTATTCTACGTGTACAAAAAATAAATAAAGTATATGAAAATTGAAAGTGATTTTGGTCAGTACAATGTGTGTGTACTTTATGAAAGTACACATAGAATATATAAAGTACACGCACATTGTAACTGATTTTAGTCAGTACAATGTGCGTGTACTTTATAAAAATATGCGTATAATTTACATTAATCTCATTGACAAACAAATTAAATAGAAATAAACATTGAATAATAAAATTACATTAATTTATTCAAATGTGAATGTTCATTAAAAACTATTCTTACAATAAATGAATTGAATAATATTAAGTGGAATCAAATTGGTTCTTTACACGTGGGCCTATAATGACCCATTTACTACACATAGAGCAAGTAACTTCCGTTATCATGACCTCCCGAATAGATTTAATTCTCTTATTTCTTGACCTCCCTGCTAGTATTTTTGTTAACAAAGAAAGTATTGCTGGATTTTCCGTTAATGGAATGTTTAGGGACATCAAATTAGGAAGATGAACTATAGGAGATGAGTATGATTTTTTTATAGAAAAAAACCTTATAATAATCCTACATATGATCATAAATACTTCCACCTATCTTCCGTGTGACAAAAACAGCATGAGAACATAAAAAGCATCATAGCTGCCAACTGTTACAACAGTAAATTCCTTGTTCTAAGTCAACTGTGGCCCACACATCTGAATGAGCTTCGAATTCATGTTTAATTGAGTGGCTAATATTTCAATGTCTACTTTTATTCCAATTTTCAGTCAGTAATTTATCAAAATACGGACACAACTCCTCTAACTATGTTTTAGATTCAACAAGTTTATTTGCGTTGAAATTCGTAATATTAAACCTCATTTTGTCCAACATATTCATTATTAGTAAATGTCTTTCCTCTAGAATTCAAGAGTTGAATGATTTCGTAACACTTGATGCGATGTCACCATAATGTTTGGCGGTGAAATATGCACAAGACTAATTCTCCGGAGGCAAATTACTAAGAAAATTAGCAACACCAACTCCACATTCCTTCCTCATGGCATCAATATTCTTCTGATATTCATCAACTATTACAGCATATGCACAACGCATGAAATCTTACACAATCTTCTTTTTAAGGTTCCCACTCCTCCGTATTTTCTTATTTATATTTCCCTGTAAATGATGTATACAGTAGGAATGCGCAAACATTTGAAAGACCCTAAAAATACTTTCAATGAGACTATTGTTCCGATCGGATATAAATGTGATGTTTCGATCTTAATGAGCTAGTGCATCATGCAAATTAATGAGAAACCACATCCAATAATCCTCTGTCTCTGAATCAACAACTGGATATGCAAGAAAATAAAGCCCTGGAAATATAATGAAATATATCAGTAAATTCACATTATATGATGAACTCAAAAAATGGTGACACTCTTCACATTTACCATTGTTCGCATTTCTTACAGTTGCTAATAAAATCATCCCACTGTAGCGGCTCTTCCAAAAGACACCATCAAGAAACAAAACAAGCTTGCAGTATTGAAATCCATCAATGGATCCTGCAAACATTAAAAAAATTATTTTGAATAATTTCCTCTGTGGTTCTACGTCAAGAATGCAATGCGATCCTAGATGACACTGCAACTGAAGTTCCCTATAATCATTGATTAATGTATAGAAAACTTTTTCATCACCATAAAAGTCAACTGCAGCCATCTCTTTCCCCTCATTACTTGTATAATTGTGGTCAACCCATTTACAAATTCTATACATGCATTCGACTCGTCCATGAATTATACTAGTGGCCAAAGTTGAATCAAAGACATATATCCAAATAAAATCATCTTTGTGAATCACTTGAGACCGCAACATATAGCGAACATCTTTATCACAAAACAACATGAATCGACTTTCATCACCAAAGCCGTACTTCAATGAAAAAGATCCAGCTTTAAAATCCATAAACCTTCAGCAAAACTCATTGCATATTAAATCTAATGAGTTGTGTTCAAATATTTCAATGCAAGCCATATTATCCAAATAACAACATTAAACAATCCTATAACTTTCCATTATAACCTGTATTAAATTAAAATAGAAAAATGCTTTTGTTAAAGCTCAAGATTAATTAATGTCTTTGGTGTGCAATCACAAACACATGACCAACTAAGGCATGACTACTCTATCAAGCATGAGTCAACAGTAACAAAGTAAATGCACATTAACATTTTGCCACATTAATGTCAAAAGATAAATAATAACTAATCATTAGAAAACCACGTGTACTTTATATCAAATTGCATGTACTTTACTGCAAATTTTCTCTCAGCTATATACAAATGACTTTACTGTTGTAAAACCTAAAGATTTATCAATGCCGCTAGCACGGACCCACAAAGACATGCTCAATTAACACGTGAAAAGTCTATTAAGTAATGAGTCAAAAGTAAAAGAGTAAATGGACATTAACATTATTCCAAAGTAATGTCAAAACACAATATTAGAATTAATTATTAGGAATTGACGTGTACTTTATATCAATTTGTGTGTATTTTACTACAATTTTCCTGTGAGGTATTTGTAGGAACAACTTGTATATACATAAATTACACACACACATGAACAAAAAATCAAAACATATACATACACAGTGGCGGAGCCGAAAATTTTGTCTGGGTAGAGTACAAATCGGTGACAGGGCGAAATTTTTTTTAGAGTTATTTTTACGTTTTTACAAATATTTAATTGATATATCGTATTTTTAGACAATTATAACTCAAATAAAATAACATCGAATACAATAACAACTCATTACTAAAAAAGAGATAAAATCCCTTAAAACAATAGCTCCAATCCACTAAAAGAGATAAACATATGACAATAACTCAATTACCAATTACTTTCCAGGCCAACATGGATAGGTTTGTGGGAATATGGGGTTGCGAAATAAAAATAGCACGAATAGAATGGATTTTTGTGTGTCTTACCAGGTCGTAAGCAGAGGCAAATGTGAAAGCACCTGAGTGAGATTCTTTCCAAATCTCTTCACCATCAATAACCTCTGTATAGTCCCGAAGACAATTCCAAGCAGAGCAAATTCATCAGTTATATTTTATTTTATGCTTCTTCTTCACAATATCCTCTTTAGGTTTAGAGTAATTTTTTTTTTTAATTCTGAGTGGAGCATGTGCCCTCCCCAGTACCATGCTGCCTCCTCCACTGCATACACAACCTGTCATAAAATCAAAACACAAAGTCAAAATATATTGATATAAAATTAAATTATAAAAACACACAGTCAAATCATTCATTCAATATTCGAGTTAATTCAACACATGAATTACACAATTACAATGATTTGATTAATAAAAAACAACATCCATCTTTTTTAATTGATCGACATGCAAAACATTTCTTGATGGCAAGAATAAACTTACAAATGTTCGAATTAATGCAAAGGTAAATCTAGGTTAAACGGAAGCAGAAAGATTTTTTTTTCCAAATGAATTGATACCTTCTTTCTTTGAGAGAAAAAAGCTGGTTGAATAGGAGTGGAAAGAAGAAAAAGATCCTAAGTTATTGGAGAGAATGAAGTTGTTTGACAAAAGTGGAAAGGAGAAAGAGAAGAGTGTAGCTTATTAGAAAAGTTGTCAATCGCTCATTAGGTGAATGATAACAAAATGGATGAAATGACTGAAAAAAATATTAATATGGACCTAATCGTTTAAAATTTGTTTGATACGATTAAAAAATTCTAAATGTCCAATCAAAAAATTAAATCGTAAAAACTTTTTTTAAAAATAGTTTTGTGTAATAAAAATAAAAATAAAATTTCCTTTCTCAGAGTAACCCTTATGGGTATGCTAAAAGTATATATTTGAGGTAAATGGGTATGTTATGGGTACCGTAAATGTCTACATTTACAAATTGCTACCGTATAAAATAACAAATTTAGCATTGCACTAGTTGCTGCCAAGTGGAGCCTGTCTCTAAAACAGAAAATGATGTTTCGCGGAAGACAAAAAAAATAAAAAAATAAATAAGAAGGCCTAAAGCGGAACATCATGTTCCGCCTAAGCCTTGCCAATATTTACGTCATTCCAATTTCTAACCCCAATTGTTTTTTCTTTTGTTCCTCCAAAGTCTTTTTTTTTTATTTGTTTTTCCAACAACTTTATTCTCAATGGCTAGACTTTTTTTTATAAATTGATATTGTCTCCTCACAAATATTTTACCCATCACCCTCCCAAATATTTTTTTTGTGGCTATATTTTTGGATAAATTTTGATTTTTTATAACTAATAAATAAAAACAGTCTAGGCTGAAATACAAAATCTAGTCTAATAATAAATAAAATATGAGAATTTACTAAATAACTACATATTTCCGACTCATATATAATGGCTAAATTTTATATTTTAATAAATGGATATATATTATTTTTAATACTTGGCTAAAAAAACTCACTTCCATAAAATTTTTATTTTCGTGGCTATATATATGGCTAAATTTTGATTTTTTATAACTAATAAATAAATAAAATATTAACAGAATAAAAATTTACATTAAAATTACTAAATACCTTAAATAGTTAAATATATAGAAGAAAAAACATTAACTAATAACTAATTAAATAGAATATTAACATTAACAGAACAAAAATTTACAAAAAAAAATTAAGAAACTAATTACCTGATATATAAGGTAGACTTGGTGAAAGAGGTTTTGATGTGAAAAAAATATTTACGGTGGGACAAGATAAATAGGGAAAAATAACATTTAAAAGGAGGTTGAATGGTTGGTAAGGTGGTTGGGTATTAAATTTTGGGGGATAAACAAAATAATTAAAGAATTTTGGGGAGGAAAAATGTAATTGGGATAACCCTTAAGCGAAACATGATGTTCCGCTCAAGGGTGGGCAGCGTTTCTCGAAAGAGCACGACTATGGCGACATGGTAGTTGGACTTAATTTTCAAACTTAATGATGTGGCATTGCCACATCATTAACATGCACGCATTTTTTTTGCTTTGTCATCTATAAATTCATGTTTTTTTTCAAAATAAAATTTTCAAGTTAAAAAAAAAAAAGCAGTTCAACCAAAAAAAAAAAATAAACACAAAAAAATACGTTTAGTCCAAATATTTTAATTTTGTTCCAAAAAATTCATTATCACATAGAAACTTAACTAAAAAAATTGTGCCGCTATCGCGGACCTTTAAATAATTTTAAGAAATACAAAAATTGTTTTAAATGTTATAAAATTAAAAAAAATTAAGTTGTGCCGCTGGCGCGGACCCTTAAAAATAAGAGAATAATAGAAAAATGGGTATTTGGGTGACTAAATGAGTTAAAAATAATTAAAAAAAGGAATTTATCATTAGAATAGCTTTTTTTTTAATGCGGACATTTAAACAATTTTAAGAAGTACAAAAATTGTTTTAAATGTTGTGAAATAAAAAAAAATGTTTAAAAATTAGGGGTGCCGCTGGCGCGGACCTTTAAAAATAAGAGAATATTGAGTAAATGGGTATTTGAGGAACTAAACGAGTTAAAAATATTTAAAAAATAAGATAATAATTTTTTTGCATACCGCTGCCGCGAACCATTTTTTTAAATAGTAAAAAAAATGTTTAACTATTTAAAAATAAATGGTTTGAACCAGTAGTATGTATTGGTGGTCCGACCACCTATACATACATCTGGCACAGATCATTTTTTCTAATATGTTGTTCCGCGTCAGTAGTATATATACCGTCCGGTGTTAGCGCAGACAATTTTTTTTAAATAATAAAAAGATTATTTTTAAAATAGTAAAAAATGGTCCACGCCAACGTTATGAAAAAAATACGACTCCATGTCACGTCGCGTTTTTTTGAATCGTTATTGTGTTGGTTAAAAAATAAAAGATTAATAATCGCATTGTCTAATTTTTAATTGATTTGTGATAAGTAAAAAAATACGATTTCGTGTCTTGTCTTTTGGTATTTTAAAACAATTTTTATTTGTGATTGAATTTTTGTATTTAACTTTGAAAATTATTTTTGAGGAAAAAAATAAATTAATAAAATGACAAAGCAAAAAAGTTGGTAGCCACTTAAAACTCAAGCTTAAGGATGTGGCACTGCCACATCATTAAGCTTGAGTTTAAGTCGGAACGCCCGGTCGCTCTATCATTTTTGTTCTCGAAACAGCATCGTTTTGGTTACTATAGTATATATTTGGTTTTGCCCACAATAATTTCGTTAGTTTCAGTATGATAGGAGAGGAGAATATTGGGCTAGTTTAATTTATCTGTACACAAGGGTTGCTCTCATACCACATTATTGGAACGGAGAATATCATATAATGGCTCCATAAACTTTCTTGACTAGGATTCCTAATTAGTCTGCATAAGGGTTGCTCACATAACACATTATTGGAGCGGAGAATATCATATAATGGCTCTACAAACTTTCTTGACTAGGATTCCTTATTAGTCTGACTTTCAGGTATCAAAACATCGCTGTAAGTCTCATAAATTAGGCAACTTGCTGACCGTACGGCATCTGACGTGTTTGTATGTCTATTTCAGGTTTTGGCTGAAGACATTGAACATATACGTAGTATGTCCCTATTTACCCTTGAATTAGGTACTTTTTTTCCGAATGTGTTAAAACTTTTAATAAATTCACATAATTTTAGGGTGTGAGAGAACTACAGATAGAGTGCTGCTCGTGCATCAATATTGTCACATTATAAGTGATAAATGTCTTTTTTCCCGCTTCATAAAATGGGAAATAATACCTAATTATAGCAACTTCTTAATTGAAAAAAGAGGAAGACAGACTACACAACTATCACCCTCCTAATTTTAAATTAGCCATAAATAAATGTGAACGTTTCTTTAATGGAACCGGTTTGAGTAGATTGATTTTTTAGCGCATCAAGCTAATTGGGTTAATCTAATTGAATTTTACTTAAGATAAATCAAGTAGTTGAAAAAATATGATCAACGTTTTTCTTTTATTTAACAAACTGATTTTAAACAAACGTTTAATTAAACGAACATAAGTCAAGCTGGCTGCCAACCCATTTGACTACAAGAAATTAATTAAAAAATAGATACCACAGCATAATTTGCCAAATATTAAGGCAAACAAAGGGGAGAGATACATAAGACTCTGGATGGGAAAACTAGAGATGTATTTTAACACAATTTGAAGTAGTCCTTTTTTTTTGTTTTAACCAGCCACGAAGAGTAAAAATTTCATGTGTACTTACGAAGTAGTTGAATGTTAATTACCAATATAAACTTCATATGAGAATAGCTAAGTTCGTTATGGAGAAGGCCAGCCATGTATATAATGTCTTCTAAACCATGACGGTAGTTTTTCGGCATTAAGTAAAAGGAATTTGAGAATCAACGTGTTAATAGTTTTTTTAAAACGAAGAATAAATTTGTAGTTTACTTAGCATCCAGAAATCGTTTGTATTGAAATAGGTACAGTATTCTCACTCCATTTTATATATACACTGTAGAGAAATTTTTTATGACATCTGTCAATAATATCGTTAACACTTGAATCCTATGTATGACATTGTAACGACTTGAAAAAAATGTAAAATTGATATCCACTCATATAATATCATTTGCTATTTCTATTGGAGTTTTTAAAGTTATGTTAAAAATACGACATTTTTAGTAGCCCCTACAATAATATAGACTCGACTCTTTCAAAGAAAAAAATTTAGAAATAACCATTTAGGGGCTAATGGATGTTAGTATTCTTCAATCCCTCAAGGTATGCCTAATTATGATATTCATGTAGGAGTTTACAAAAGGCGATGCAATACGAGGACCGTCTATGGGTCATTGATTGTAGTAATCAATGAATACTTAAGTAATAAATATATTAGAGACATAATTAAAAAAATAGTTTATTAATTACTCAATAAATTTATAAATTAATTAATAAGTATATAATTAAAATAGTCCTTTAGTCTACAAAAATGCAAAACGCAAACTAAATTTATAAATTAACTAATAACTATATAATTAAAATAGACTTTGAATCCACAAAAATGCAAAACACGGATACTTCTAGGGAGATAACTAATCTTATTAATTAAAATTATTAATTAATTAACCTATACTTAAGAAAAGAATAAATGTACCAATAAATAAATAAATGAATGGCCAAAAAAACACTCTCGACCAATGAAAAACAACATGAATTCTAATTGATCCGCATAATTAAATTGATTAATTAGTTGATATGTAATTAAACAATAAAGTAAATAACTTAATAATTAGAAAATAAACTTAATACTTATTTTTTTACTTAACCCCCTGTTTTAATGATACATTTAGACTGAATATCCTTCAAGATCATAAATTTGACATAACCTCCCACTTACTAAAGGACGTAAATGTCCGTCAATATTTGAGGAGTTATGTTGAATTATGACATTTACCCAAGAAGTTATGTCAAAATTTTTCACTTCGAAAGAATTATGTTAAGATATGTCATTATTTTAGGAGATTAAGTCAAAAAACAACTAAAGTCCATTTTATTTTATCTCTATATTACACAATATTTTAAAATATTTTATACAACGTGTTTAAAAAATAGTGACTAAATGCATTGAAAATGAATATTCTAGCACTCTAAAATAATATATAATCATATTTTTTATTGTTTCAAATTTTGAATAATATTTTTAAAATACATTAACACCGAGATGAAATACTTTTTTTATTCATGCGCCTAAAAAAAATTATCCTACAAATGGTCCCTTTTTTACGAGAACCATTTCTCTTGTGTGTTGGTTAATCACGCCTTTCCTTTTTTATTTTTTCCCACCACACATGTACATCTCTCGTTAACTCATCATTATTATGTTATAGATTAAACTTGAACGTGCAACTTGTTGGAATGATTGTGGTCAATTATTTATGTAAGCTTTCAAAACTTTGTCCCTCCAACTTATTGGGCCAATCACGACAACCTACGTCATGATTTCTTTTTTACTAAATCATGATTTCTTCTTTACGTTTTTACATATGGCTTAGAGCATCCACACAGGTGACATTACAATCCAACAGAAATCATAAATTTATAAATTTTGAGGACTACACTGATGAAAGCCTACAAATTTTGTAGAAGAATTGGTAGTGAGTCTTTAAATTTATGATTTCTGTATAAATTTCAAATGTCTCCTACGAACTTCATTTGTTCATAAGAATTTCTACGAATTTTTGAAATTCGTAAGAAGTTAACAAAATATAAATAATCAGTTTTATTAGGCATTTGAGTTCTTACGAAGAAATGTTATCCGGAATATATTTATTTTACTTTCTACGAACAACATTTGTTCGTAGGAAGTCACTTACCTACCTTGAAGCCTTTCACCATTGTATATTTCATTTTGTAACTTTGTCTTTCTTTGTACATCACCAGTAAGGATGCTCTTACGATGGGCTATAGAAAACAAATAATTGAAGAGAAGGAACGTCTATCTCACACTCCAAAATTCTTCTGCCACATTCTTTTTAATAATTAAAATACTAAATAATATAAAGATTTTTAATAAATATATGATTTGAACAAATATAATTTTTTTTGAAAAATTTATTACTTTTTATCAAAAATATAGTATTATGAAAAAATAAAAAAAAATAAAAAAAATTGAATATAAAAAATACTAATATTAAAAATAAATTACACTTTTAATAATTTGAAAATATAAATCATAAAATTTAATTTTTTATTTTAAAAAAAATTACGTTATTTATAATTTTTTTTTATTCAAATCGAAGTTAGTAAAAAAAACTCTTTCATTATTTATTTAAAAAAATGGACTTTCTTTTTATCCAAAAAAAAAAGTTGACGTTAATTACATTAAACAAAAAATCTGAACCATTATTTTTTGTTAATAAAAACTAGAGTAAAATTTTATTATAAACTATATTTTTTTTAAACTTTGTTTTTACAATTTTTTTATAAATATAACTTTTTAAAAAAATAATATTTTTTTGGTAAAAACCTAAATTTTGACTTTAATACATTACTATTTTTTATTTCAGTATTTTAAAAAAATTGTATTTTTGTTTTTTAAAAAACTATATTTTTGTTTACTGTTGGGTAACTACAGTCTTTTGTATAAAAAACTGTATTTTTCTTTTGTAAAAAACTATAGAGTAAATAAAAGGAAAATGAAGAAAAGTGTAAATAAAAGTTTAAAGCCTAAGCAAACTAAGAAATTTTCTGGAGACTAAGAATTAGGTGTTTTAAATGGGTACTCTCACAAGACTGTATTTACCCAATAGTAAACAAAAATACAGCCTTTTACAAAAGAAAAATACACTCTTTTTAAATACTAAAATAAAAAATAGTAATTTATTAAAGTCAAAGTTTAATTTTTTACAAAAAAATACAGTTTTTTTAAAAAGCTATGTTTTTTAAAAATTTCTAAAAAAAATATAGTTTAAAATAAGATTTTACCCCAGTTTTTATTAACAAATAGTAATGTTCCAGATATTTTCTTTAATATAATTAACGTCAACTTTTTTTTTGATAAAAAGAACATCCATTTTTTAAAAATAAATAACCAAACAGTTTTTTATTAACATCCATTTTTTTCCATGTAACTTTATATGTGTGTTATTTATTATAATGTTTTCCAAGAAATGTCCATCTTTAGTTTCCTATTTCAGTAACTATTCATTAGTTGTAGTTTTTCAATACATTCTCAATTATGTTTTCAATCTCTAAATTCCCCCTAATCCATATTACACATGGTTGAAGCAGATACTAAAATAATTGAGCACTCTAATCCTCAGCCATAGACTTATGAGAAAAGAATGAAGTTTCATTCTATGAAAGTTTAGTTGTTTCTGACTCGGAATGAAGTTCTCGATATCTATGTCTGGTAAACGTCGATACCATTTATGAAAGATTAATCTCTTTCTCATTTTTGCAATTGTTATAGTTATTGGGACTTTTTTTCGGTTATAAAGGTCTATGTTAGATACGATTCAACTGGTCATAGCTCACTCTATTATATCTACACCCAATAACAATTTTTTTTCTCCAGAGCACTTAGAGTCATAATTTTTACAGCTCCAACATGGTTATATCTCACTTTGTTAATATTTTTTTGCTTTTTCTTTGAGGTAATCAATAAGGGAAGCTGACTATGCGTGTGTGGTCTCACGAGTCTCCTATTTTGTTAAAGAGGTCACGGCTCCTCAACAAATATGGTAAGGTTTTGGCATTTTCTTCGGTAGCTCTTGGGTATTTTCTTCTCATTTTGTATAATCTCTGTCCTTATAGAAACAAATGATATTTTGACTTCTCCTATTATGTTTTTTTGAGTTAATGAATGAGATATTATTTTTTCTTGAATGAAAGATCGCGCAAACATTACGGGTTATGGTCTAATTTTTTGTTTTTCAGTTTTGGTTTTAGCAGTAGTGGGGTTGTTGAGGCAGCAGTATCAGGAGCAAGGGGGTGCGTGTGGAAGAGAGAGGGAACAGAGGGTATGGGATTTGGGTTTGGGACGAGGTTGGTTGTGGGTGACAGCGGGTAGGGGGAAGAAGGGCGTAAAGGGGGGTAGGGGAAGTAGCGGGTATGTGGGTATGTGTTTTCAGATCTGGGGTTGTTGAAGCAAGGGGTAGGGGAAGCATCGGGTATGTGTTTTCAGATCTGAAAATCCCCAGGTGTTTTTATTTGGTATGATGTTTGTTTACATGATCAAATGTTTGATATATCAGATATTTGATATAACAAATATCAGATATTTGGTAAGATATTTGGTATTAGATAATTTATATCAAATATTTGGTATGTTTATTTCTCTTACCATTTTATGATTTTTCTACTCAGTGTCCAACTTTGAGTTTTTGGTTTTGCAATATAAGTACTTAAATCTAATATAATGATTTTAACTTGGGGTCATTATGAATGGGGTTGAACTAATGACCAATATTATCTTATTTTTTTCAGGTATGCAATCTTAACTTTGGGCGTATTGTTTCCAACTGTCAGTTTTTTGGTATCCTCCTAATATCGGGTAACTTTTCACTTTATTTGTCTATACAATTGGGTGGAGGTGTATATAGAATTGTTAATTCTATTTCATGTTTTTATAGTCTTAGTTACTATCTTCAATATCTATTTACAACACATTTGCATTTTGGATTTATCTTCACTTATTGAGTTCAAGTATGCATCATACATTTTGTGGAATATTTTTCTTCATTTGTAGTAACTGTTTTTGAGATACAGATGATATATTTTCTCATGGATCCAAAATTTTTGCTCAGACTATGTGAATTTGTTTGATGCATTTAGACTATTTGAATATTGTTGGACTATTTTTTGTTTGTTAAGCATGGTGAATAGTTATAAACAAATGAGATTATGGCCAATTGTTTTAAAATTACACTTTTTTTTATTAGGAACGATATTTTTGCCATTTTGCAATTACGTACTTTGAAATTTTTTGTCATTTTGTAATTACGTGCTTTCGAAATTTTTGTCGTGCCTTCAGGCACGAGCATTCCGCTAGTATATATACATGTAAAATGGTAAATTAAGTAGAGAGAAACTTAATTACAAGATTAAAAATAGATTGGGAATATCTATTGTAAATTAAGTAGTGTAACTTAATTATGGAAGTTGAATGACGATAGATATGAAATGCTATATGAATTAAGTAGTAAGACTTGCTTATGAAGATTAGATTTGACATATGTGAATGTTACATAAGAAATGAAGAACCTGTGAGAAATGTTAATAATGAATCGTGTGGTATGGGCAATATGGGAGAGTACACTATGGATAAGATCGGTTATATACTTTACTCGAGATAGACTGGGGGTAGTAGTTAGGTGGGATAAGTATTGAACATTAGGCATGCACATTTAATAAGAGGTGAGGAAAATTAAGGGAGTGTGCATGAACCTAATATGTGGAATCAATAATTGAATTTAATTGCGATAAATTACTTGTTAAATATTATCAAAATATCTTGAGTACTAACTCTTGCTATATCAAAATGTTTTGAGTACTAACTCTTGCTATAAAAATGTTTTCAAAACCTTTTAGGTGTCCATCCACAAGGGCGCCATACTTGATTTCATTACAGGGATTCGGAGCTATAGCACCATGGATGCTGCATGATTATTGAGTATCCGACTCTTTCATTCATATCAAGCATAGGATCTTATTCTTATATCTCATGTGTAGACATGTTGTCAGTTCACTACATTGCACTTCCAGTTTTGTATCAGTTTTACTTAGTAGCTGGATTGTGGATTATTGCTTAGTTGTCGTTTTAGCCGATGGTTTATTTGGCATGACATCGATGCATTTACATATCATGATGGTTTGAATTTTTGAATCTTGTGAATTTTGATTTATCTCTCAAACTATTCATTTATCCTATTTATTTTAAAGATAAAATTTGTCACTGGTTTAATTAAATTAAGGTGTTGATATTTAATTTGATTTCGACAATGGTGATAAGAATGAACCATTTGAAAAACCTGATTTAATTTGATAAAGGCCTGATCACCCAATATTTAATTAGACGGGGTGTCACACAAAACTCAAAAGAGTGGTGTTGATATTGATATTGATATTGACCAAACCCAGTATTAAAAGAGAATATCCAAAGATAGAAAATATTCAACCAAAATCTATACCCTTCATGGATTGATACAATTATAGATTACTTGCGATATGGGAAACTCCTAGAAAAACTCGGGGTTGAGAAAGACAAGGTTCAAAGCGGACAAATTTGGAACTTTTGGAGATATGTTATATAAGTGAGGCTTCCTTCTACCCCTTTTGAGATGAGTTCATCCCTCATAGGTAGAAGACATCTTGAGGGATATAACTGGGGGATCTTGCAGTAGACATATAGAAGGGAGATTATTGGCTAAAAGAATTGTTTTGCAAGGGTATAATTAAACGACTTTAGCTAAATATTCTGAAGCCTTTGCTAAGAAGCGTGACTTGTAATAGAGACATGAAAATATAAGTCGCCCGCTGCATCATCTCTTCACTCCCATAACAACATCGTGGCTATAGGCTCAGTGGGGAATGGACATTATCGACCCTTTCCCCTGCATTTGGATGATTCATGATTCTGATACCTCATAGTCCCAATGGATCATTTCACAAAATGGCTCAAAGAAAAACTCCTAATTGAGATGATGGATAAGAAGCGTTTCTAGTTTATATAAAGGAATATTATGTATAGGTATGGAGTACTTCAGGCCTTCATTATTGATCATGGAGCTTAGTTTGACAATGAATCACTGGAATACTATTGTTAAAATAAGAAATTAAATGTTTTTACTCGGCTTTGGATCATCCACAAACCAATGACAAAACTAAAGAAACGAATCAAATTTTGCTCTTAGGAGTTAAATCCAGGATGGAAGAGGCCAAAGACAAATGGATGGAGGAACTCTAAAGTGATTTATGGGCATATAGAACAACGTCAAGGACCTCAACATAAATTGGATTACCAAGCCATATGGTGCAACATTTAAATGAGAAGAATAATGATAAAGAGAGAATACAAGACATTGATATTCTAGAAGAGATATAAGAGGATGGTCAAGTTTAGAAAGAGGCATATTAACAAAGGATCGCTCGCTACCATAAAAATAGAGTGAAGAGTCGAACATTAAGTTTTAGAGACTACATCCTAAAGAAAGTGATTCGTAATAAGAACAAATTCCATCCCAACTGGCATGGTGCTTAAAATTTACAAAACAAGTGGTACCTGGGATGAAGACTAAAATTTTGATTATTCAACCAAAATAAGATCCATGAACAACCCCACTTCATCCATAAACGTAGTTAATTCCTTAACTCCCCTCCAAATATGTCCAATAAATCTCTTACAACCTTAAAACTGATTATGACCGAAACCTTGCCCTGGTGAATAGAGCATATATACCACTCGGCACTAAATATGATAAAGAGAGAGTGGATTTGATGGATACTTAGAATTTAGAATGAAATTTCTATCAATATTGACTTTTGAAGAATAAGAAGTGCGAATATAAGTGATCTCTACATCTAAGCCCAAAAATGGGCTTGTTAGTCCCGTGAATGTATTGTGTCTCAAGAGAAATTCATCCTAGAAAACATAGTCCAAGTTATGAAATAAGAAAGTCTAAAAAAAGAAAGGATTTGTAAAGATACCGATATCGTTATTGCAATGAAACTCAGGGGATACTTGGCCCCGTCTTAGAACCATTTATCCTCGGCATATGGATACTTGTATTCTAAAGAAATTGAGGTCGTTGAATGCAGAGAGTTTTTAAGGAATAACCGCATAACCACCATAGGACTGGGCGATTACTTGGAAGATTCATACGGATAAAAAAATAAACTCAACAGTGAAGCTACCGATATGCATGCCTCCTTTTGTTAAGTAATATTTTTTTAAAGAACTCCTATCTGAAATGGATGAAGTCTTCGGTATCACTAAGGTGGATGAAAAAACAAAATTCCTCTTTTATCCAAAATTAATGAATCACATGATCTAATTAGGCTAGTACTACAATGGTCAAGTTTTTTCCACATACACTATGACCATAAATAAGGGAGAAAGAGTTGTTGAAGGATCACTAATGCTTGAAATTGCACTCGAGGAGAGGAAAATCCTTAAGCGACTGATGAAAACTAAAGAAAACATAATATGATGGGTTGTATTGAGGTTTTCTCATCTCCATTAAAACCCTCTCATCAAAATTTTCATGCAAGGCATAGTTCCTCCCACTTCATCACCTAATGATTATATCAACATAGTGCAAAGAGACTCATATCTTTTACCCATGAAGAAATTCCATTGTTCGGTGTTGACAATAATTTGGTGTCAACATATCAATTGACATCCTCTAAAAGAGTGCTACATTGATTTTAAATGAAAATTGTTGTTCTTAGAATGTTTTCCCGTACAAACTCTCCGATGCTTAGGGCTTCAAGTCGGTGACCTTGCTCCCACATCTTCTACTTTGCTCACTTATGAAAATAATCACTGAGAAGTCACAGGATCAATTCTTATAATAATTGTGGTTGGTTCAATTTTCCCTAAAGTTATTTTTCAAGTTATCTACATTTTTGCCTATTTCAAAGCTATTTCTTTGTTGACCATGGATCCACGCTATCAAAGGTTTTTCTTCCTCTCTCCATCAAAATCTCAAGTTCTCTGAAGACAAACCAAATAATCACAATCATTAGGGATAATGATAATTCAGTGGGTACCAGCACCAGTAATCCAGTCTTATAAATCAAGTACATTACCAATGATATGTACTCTCATGTTTTAATAATAACCCACACCCTATTCCTGTAGGGGATGATTTCAATGAAAGGGTAAGCCTCGAGCATAACTTATAAGAAAAGTTAATGTGATACAATTTTCAAGAAGATGCAATGCATGCCCGGAATGGGGCTTGGAAGAAAATAACAAAGGATTATGGGCTTAGAAGCGAAGTTAATCGTTCTTAAAACTTCTTATCAGCCTCATGTCTTGGGGTACCAATCTTTACTAAAAGAACTCATACTTATCCATTAATGGTATTAGAAGAGGGTTTAAAAATAAAAGAGTCATCTTTTAAGACTTAAAAAATGGTCACCTCATCAAGGCAAATGAAGAATTTCCCTATAGTAGTTTCCCTAAGATTTAGTAGGATACATGTGAGAAGAAGATGAATCCATTTTTTGAAATACTCTTTAAAGAAAGGGTCACTTGGATTGAGGGGTTTAAATATGGAGTGAAGACATTAGACATGAAATCCTATGACTCAAACTCTTACAATGACGAAAACATCGATATAACCACTATTGATGAATCTTTTCATCTTTCTGAATGCATGATGCTTCTTTTCATACTCCATTATGAATCCAAGATATTAGATCACACGGGAAATATTTTTATCTCTAATAATACTTGGAATGTTTGACAGAGAATATCGACAAGTCCGTCTCTACCAATCAACAACCCTTCCATTTACCACCTTGATACTAAACCCATTATTAAATTTCCTATTTCCAATGCTGACGTAAACGAGGCCTATTTTAAGGACGTTCTCACTTTTGTTTCCCATAAGATAATATAAATGAAAAAAGTGTATTTTGAGTATCTTGTTTTGCCTTTTATTATTTTTTTATTCTATTAATCAAATAATTAATGAACATGATGTAATAAATGAACAATTCATAATTGATGTCCATAAGGAAAAATTAAAACAACATAATCCTATTCAAACTAATGATGAGGAAACTATTATTATTAACCTTGGTTATAGTAGCGCACCGCGGAAGCTCAAAAAAGGATCAATGCTTAGCGAGTAAGAATGGTAAGAGTTCAATGAACATCCAAAGGAGTTAGTGGATGTCTACATATGTTCTTATAGTGACGTGCCCAATATTGATTGAGAAATTGTGTAATACAGAATCCGTACGTACCCCATATGAAATCCTATCAAGCAAAAGATAAGGAAGCTTTGACCTAAATGGTCCCTTAGAGTCAAAGTTGAAGTTGCCAAACAACTAAAGCTGGGTACTATTTGTATGGTCTAATATTCGACTTAGCTGAGCAACATAATCCTTCTGCCAAAGTGTGTAGGGAAAATTTAAATGTGCGTGAACTATCAATACTTTAATAAATCCTCTTGGAAGGATGACTATTCCCTGACCAATGTTGATATGATCATCGAAAACACTTACTGACATTATTTCATGTCATTCTTAGATGGGTCCGTCGGGTATAATCAGATTAATATGGACCTTAATCATCAAGAGAAAATACCTTTTACTATCCCATGGGGGACCTATTGCAACACTATCACGCCTTTGGGTTTTAAGAATGTCTGGGCTACTTATCATAATGAATCCACAACCATCGTTCATGATCTCATTCATAAATAAGTTAACTTCTATGTTGATGACATGATCCTTTAACCTAAAACATGATAATGTCACATCCCTATATTGAGGAATTTCTTTGAATGGCTACAATAGCACCAACTGCACCTCAACCCACAAAAATGCTTCCTCGGTGTAACTAAAGAAAAATTTCTAGTATTCATGGTTAGTGATAATAGGATTGAAGAATACCATTCCCAACTCCAAGTATTCCTTAAAATGCTACCACCCTAATTGAGAACGAAGTTGACAAATTATTATGAAATATCCCATACATTACAAAAATTCATCAGCCGACTCACTTCTATATGTGAACCTATCTTCAAGACACTTTTAAAAGATTCAACCAAGGTGTTGAATGAGGTGTGTCATGAGGCCATCAACAAAATCAAGTGGTACCTATTGGGATTTTATTTTTAAACCATATATGACATTTACTTTTAAGTAAAGGTTTGTTAGTCTAATTTAAAATAAGAATCATGGTTGCGAGAATGGATTAAATTTGGTTTACATATATTATATATGTCGGTCAGTAGAGCTTAGATGGAATTTTGGTGAGTCAACTTCGAATTAATCATTAGGAGATTAGGATTCCGGTTCTAGCACTATTAAAAAATTCACAACCTACATAGGGAGTCAACATCTTATCATAATGTTTGTGATGCAATCCTAGTAGTTTATGTCAAACTAACTGAATTAATATGATGTTTTGAGAATGTGTATGATAGTTTGATAGAGGATTATGATCAGTAGATCGGATGAATGTATCATGAGAGATAAGATCAAAGATTGTCTTGATTAGACGCAAACAATATCACACCATTTGCAAAGAGTTCATAGATTGTAAATCCCAATAACTATTAGGATTGGAATGCTTGCGCAAATGTAACATTAATTTCTATTAGTGTGATATGATTTTATATTAGGTAAAATTATCCCTGCATATTGAGTGACTGTTTCTTGAGTAGGTATGATATCATAATTTAGAGGAATCTATATCTAAGTCCATAGATTATGGTACACCCTTGATAGACTTATATATTTTCTTTCCACCAAGTAAAACCCGCTCGATAGAGTATTTTATAATCCCGATGGAGTAGAAAATAATCCAAGTTTAAGAATCAAGGAATTGGTTATATGTTGGTAAAAATCCATTAATAGTAAATTCATTTGACTAAGCTCGTGTTAGACACTTAGCATGTGGAATCATATTATCTAACATGATAAACTTTTCAAATAATACTTCATTATATCCCAGTGATTTATGAGATAATTAAATTGGAGTACAACCATAACTATTTAGTGCAATTAATTATTATAGAATAAATAAAGGAAATAAAATATGGTAATTGTAATTAGCATTTTCAAATATTTATTTAGTGCTAATTTAATTATTTTTCTTGGGTACTTAGTGTACTCTACATACCCAAGTATTTATGCCCAAGCTCTTAAAAAACTCAGTTTGTCCCAATCCCACCTTTTATACTTGTATATAAAGGTGTGGTAAGGGTTGTTAATTGTAATGATTCATCATTAGGGTTTAAGGGGGATGAGATAAAACACTATTAAATTTTTTTATGAATAGGCCTAGAGAAATACCCCCATATCTCACTCATAAGGAAAGGTTTCATGTCAAAAAGTCCCCACAAACCTACCTAGCTTCGGGAAGAATTATACACTATAATCCCTAAGCTTTATCGAAGGTTAAATAAGGTTTTAGGACACCATGGTGGGAAGTAAGGATTTCATAATGTTCTACCTTTGTCTCCTTATACGAATCATAACTTGATTTAATATGGTATTGTATTCTTGAACCCTAGGTTAATTCATTTTACGTAGTTATTGAATTTATTTCCAGTGCATGATTCATCAGAGATCTTTAGGGTTTAATTTTTTTCCACATTTAAAATGTAAATCCCATAATATTTTTTCAAAAAATTGGTATCTGATCCCTGAGTGAGATTAACTATGTTTTGGAAAGGTCCATGTTGTCCAAACCAAGAAAAAACTAATTTTGCACGTTATTGAATAATGTAGATTTATGTATAATTCCATACTTACATGGTTTTATAGATATTTGGTATTTATATCTCTTTACGTCATAGTCCTGCGTTATTTTTCCCAGTGACTAGAACCTATAATGGTTTATTCATAGTTATTTTTTGCATCTAGATTTTATATGGTTGTAATAATTAGGCCTTGGAATTATTTCAATATCAATGTATTTGGAGTTCATGTATTTATATGGGTTTAAGCATTGGACAAAGTTTCGTTCATTTTTATGAAGATTTGTAAGAGTTATTGTCATTTTACATGAGATGCTCTACAGGAAAACAAAGCTCACACAAATAGGTTCTTTGATCAATTTGAAAGGAGAATTGGATCGATTGAAAATTTGTATGGATCTGAATTGGGGTTCGGATCGATCCGATCAGGCACATTCATATTTGGTTGCTTGTTTTTTCATGGTTTTTGGTGGCTTCTCATGGAGGTTCTTCCTCATTTCCCTTCCAAACCAGGTTGTATTAGTTTCAAGAAGGAAAGATTAAAAAAAATCATGGTCGTGATGAAGTCTAATTCAAGTTGGACTCTATGTCAAAAGAATGTCTTCTACAATATGGATTCTTAGTCCTGAAGAGTTATAGTTCAAGAATAAGTTTATGACATGATGGAAAAGGGACAATTTTGTCCTTTTATTTTCTTCTACATTCTATTAATTTATTTGCAATGTCTCACTATTTTATTATGTTTCCTAATTTGTGTTTTAAATAATGGGATAATTAGGAACACCCTCTTTTATGGAAATCATGGATTTAACTTTGATCATCATTTTTTTTTCTAGAAAATCTGTATCATTTATTCTATTCTAAATTCATTCAAACTGGGGTGATAAATTTTAAGGAATAAATTATATTTTGATATCTGGGTTTTATTTTTAATTTTAAAAAGTCTTTATTCTTTGAAAAATGAAAATAGTGAGATATGGTAATTTAATTTGTATTAGTTAATTGGAAATTACTAAGGATTTAAGTCAACACTTATATAATTAAATCAATAGTTTTTGAAAACCCTCATCTTTTAAAATACAAAGTGGGAGAGGGGTTCCAACATAAATCCCATGGTATCAATCGGTATTTTATCAATTAGATGTGATTAGTTACTCACATGAGTTAGGATTCCCCTTACCCCCCCATATGGAATTGATTAGGGTATTAGGAATTCATCAAAACTTTGAAGTGATAATTTCAAGAATTAAAATATGAGTGAGTTCAAACCTCCAACAGGAAAGTCCTTCATAAGTAAGTTCCATTTCAAGAATGAACCGGTGGTATACACTTAGACCAAATTATTGATATCCTCGTCCACGAAGTCATTGTCATTAATTGTGGGACCAAAAGTCATCAGCTATTCATTACGTTGGATAAAAAGGTCCTGAATTGTTGGGATAACATAATGAAAGATGAAAATATGTCCACTTAAAAGTTAGGTGATTTAATATCCCCACGAGAAATTTGTCCTCATAAGGGAACCAAAATGTCACTTTTACAAAATCACGGTTGTGGGATGCCACTTTAAAGTTTAATCGAATTAACTTTTGTATTTTAATAGGAAATTAGTTTCTCAAATATGATGATTTTAAGACTTCAAAAATGAATAATACTTTTTCACAAATATTTTGTCTTAAGTTATAACTGGAATAAGTTTTAAGGACTAAAAATGGTTATTTGACATTGTTCTAACTTAAGGGGAAAAAACTTTTTTATCCCTTAATTCCCATCAATGTTTTAAAATTGTGTTCTGATTAAATGCTCACATAAGTTAGTCTAGCCCCCCACCACATGTTTTTAGTTAAGGAATCACAATATTTTAAAATCTATGACAATTCTTATAAATTAAGTTTTACATGTGTCTCCCCCCCCCCCCCCCCCCAAAGAAGTTTTACATGAACGTACTAACTTTAAGAAATTCACTGTTTGAAATTTGTAAAAACCTATGATTGGTTGATGACAATGAAGTAAGAATTATATTCTTAGAATGATTTTATCATTTGTTGAGCAAAGGTTTCTTTGGATTAGACGGGGGGGGGGGGGGGGGGGGGGGGGGGGGGGGACCCAATACCATTTAATATTCCTAGAGTGAGGATCATTGGTAGCCAAAGGATGGGGTTAGTTGTTTAAGAAGAGCTTTACTTCACTTTCGCAAGGAGGGTTGGAGGATAAATCTAAGTTTCGTCTGATGATGTTATGAAATCACCATTTAAATTTGTGTGTACAATTCAAGGTCTTGCTAATTCAATAATGGTTATGTAGATGCAGAAAGGTAAATGTAAGAGAAGAAGATGAGATAAAGTGGTTCGACCTTAGCCTACTCCACTATGCAAGGTGATGGTGTTTTTGTGTTACTATAAAGCACTGAAGGCCGTTGATATATGAAATCAAGATTTCTCTCTATCAATTACAATTCTACAGAGTTTAGGCTAGTGTTTCAGTATCTCAGTCCTTTTTAATGAAAAAGATGAAGGTATATATAGACATGGTGGTTCCTAGTGCACCCCCAAGCATGTTTCATGTGTGAGTGAGGCAAGAAACCCAATGAGGGAGTAACACCTATCTCGCACATGCACAATCCATAGTGATGAAATATTCCCATGTGTGGGCTAGAGATCTATTATAACTGTAAGGTCCATGTGGACTAATGATGACTGAGTCACGTGTTCCATCTAAGCTGTAGATGTCGGCACTGATGGTCCCGACCAAGCCTAGATTGACATAGGTAGTCTTCCAAGTGTATGAATTTGAGTGCTATGTCTACGTGTTATCTTTGCCTACCAAGGTAGTATGAGGCTAAGATGAGACTTACTATGAGGCACCAGAGTGAGATTTACTAAGTGATCATAAGAGATAAGGATGAAATTGCGGAGGCCGAGTATTTTTAGGGTGGCCTACACTATGTCATCCGCCAAACATATTCCTCTGATGAATATAGATAAGGCTTGGCTAAGCCATGTTGGATCTATCTAGAGCTGAGACCACACTATGTTATCAATCACCCCTAGACCTTAGTCTTTAATGTGAGTGGAAGGCCAGGGGATACTATTGGCTTATCCTCTAGTGAGGATGAGACCCCCTAGTGTCAGAGGTTTCCTTTTGGGATGTGGACCAGTTCTAGCTGATGTTGATAAACCCCCTTCAGTGTTTCAGGTATAGGCTTCAGTTGATAGTACTTGATGTGACACATGTTACAAGACATTTGTCTTAGCGTGTTAACCAAAGATGGACGGCTATAGGCCCGCCCTAGGACTTCGTTCCCTACTATTTTGGCTTCTCATTTCTTGTGTTCAATAATTTAACTATTTAAAAACCCCAAAACTAAATCTTTTAACTTTATTATTCTCCAAAGTCCTTCGCACCTAAGCTTCCCTTTGATCCTCCATTAATACTTTCTTCTTTCTCCTCTATCTAAATCATCGAGTCGATCTTAGGAGTTCATTTATATTTCAAGTATTCTCCTTCATTCAGAAACCATTTTAGGCCTTTCTTTTTCTTTTTTCGCCATTAATGAGTTGTGTTTTGCAAGTTTCACTTTTCAATCATTTTTTGCTTTTTTGATAGGAATTTGAGGCAGTTGTAAGGTGGTTATAGGGTTACAGTGGTATTATAGTTGGTTGTCTTATAAGGTTGGGGCATTTGTGAGGTGTTTGAAAGGTTTAGGATCACTTTTGGTGATTTGGTTGCATTTTTCAGCGGTACTCCAGTTGACTTCTCTGGTGAATCGCGTTTACTGTTGTTGCTAGAAAACCATACTTGAAACATTAAAAATTTCCCCTTTTAGTCCAATAGTCAACTAGGTCAAACCTCTAGTTTCGTTTGGATGTTCAAAACATTTTACGGGTTAGCTAATCAATTCCCTCATCTGAGGGAGACTATCTTTAGAGATATATGAAAGGGTGAGGCTGAGGTTGAGGCTAAATGCAAAGCAGAGGCCGGGTCCACACTTCAAATCCAACCACTCCCCTTAGCTGTCATATACCATCCTGAACCTTCATTTATCGACCTATGTAGTGATAGAATAAGTAAAACCACATCCCAGGATTCGCGAATATTATTGTTCTCTGAAGAGTGTAGTCCCTTTGCCTTTAGAGACTCTGATAAGGAAAATAGGTTTGATGAGTCCATGAGGGTCTTTTCTTCTCGTCTTGAGGACTCTGATGCTACAGATTATAGTAATAGGGAACTATCCCTCCATGAGGTTCTCCATGAGGTCTCGGGTACAGAAGAGTCTAGAGTCAGCGTAACATATCCCCCACCACCCATTTTTGTTCCTTAGTCGGACATTTCTGTTGTTGAGTTTGCTAATAGGTATACAAGTGGAGTCCCAGCCGTTGTTATTGTAGACTCCGAGGATGAGGGTAAGGAAACACTTGATACTTCTTATGCCCAGACCTTTAGGATCACCGTCAAGGAGATAGATCTTTTGTTCTGAAGGTTCCTGTATGTGATCATAAACATGAGAGTGTCAGATGATGACGAGAGAAATTTCACCCCCGAGAGGGAAAAATAGTTGTATACGATCATATGTTTAAGTCCGACTTTAGTATTCATGTCCACCCTGTGGACGATCTTAGCTAGTATGGGACTTTCCCCATCACAATTTTCACCCAATGCATAGAGGATTTTACTCAACTTTATGTCCATTTGGAATTTTATCCACAAAGACAATCTTCCAGTTAGCATTTTTTGAGCGTGCAATAATGTCTCGTCCACAAAGACTCAGCCTGGATATTACCACCTAGTAGCCAGGAAATCAACCAAAAAAGTTCTGATAGTGAAACAAGCATCAAACCATCACTGGAAGGCCCAATTCTTGAATTCAATTTTGATGTTGCTTGTGGTGCCTCTAAGCCAAGGTTCCCCCAAAGATGGGCCTAAACCTACATGGCTACAAAGCTTGACCCCAACTTGAGCACTGATAACCGAGATAAAATGGATACGATAAGAACTTAAGGAGATAAGGGTTGTCTTGTGGAGTGTGAACAACTGATGACTCCTTGCTTACTTGAAGAGATGAGTTTGGGGTTTACCCCTTGACCGAGTTGTGTAAGTGGCTGTCAAGTTCTTTTCCTTTATAACTCTATTATTGTCCCTCACTTTCTTCATAAAACTAATATCATCCTTTATTTTTTGTTCATTCCTTTGGTATTTCAGATCAACTGTTGAAAATGGCAGCTCCTTTATTTGGCAACCTCCTTAGAAAAATGTTGATAGGTCTTAACCTCCCAAAGAAGATAACAACTAGTGGCACCGACCGTACGAACATGCAAAGAAGAGAAAATTGTTGTCTTATGGACATTCAAATGTTCCTCCTCAACAAAGGAAAATGGGAGGTCTAACACCCCTAGGGATGCAAGATAACAAGGCCATATCCATATCTTCTGACTTAGTCTGGCTAAGTGGCTTTCTTCGCTCTCCATCAGATCTGATTTTATGATTGGGGTCCAGGTAAGAGCAAGGACTGCTATCGGATCATTATCACCTGATTCCAATCGTAGGTTTCTAGAATCAATCGAATCGTCCCGTCTTGCAAGATTCAACCTCCATAGTGCCGTCATGGTACTTAAATTCATATTTTTTTCTTTCTAAATTTTTGTGTTATCTCATCTCGTACTTACTTTTGTTTATTTGTCTCTACAATCTCTTTTCTTTTTCAACTAACTAACCCAATGGGTTTAAGATAGCATCTCTATTATCCAAAAGGCTTCTGACGCTATTAAGGCCGAGGAAAGCCTGGAGAAGGAATTGAAGGAGCAAGAAGTTCGAAATAATTAGAAGGTTGAAGAGATTTAAAAGAGAAGGTATGATGACCTTATTGCTCTAAAGAAGGTGCATGATTTTGTGATGGCCAAGTTAACTCGAAACATAAAGTCAATGTGATTATTATAAAGAAGAAAGCCGTGGAGGACTTTAAAGCCTCAGGTGAGTTCGTCGAGTATGGACTTGAATACTTGGAAATGGGATACCAAACTTCCCTCTTTTGGGCGAATGCTAAGTACCCCGATGTTGCGTATCGTGCTAAGAATTTTTTAACTTTTGACTTATCTTACCCAACGATAATCACTGCATTAAACAAGGTCGAGATTGTGGGAATTGCGCTTGAAGTGAAGGTGAGACATCAGTGTATGTGGAGGCCGAGATGACTGAAGGTGTCAACATTGAGAGTGCATATCAAACTCAGGCTTCTATTGACAATATCATCTCTTAATAGGTTGATAAGCAAGCATAGGCAGCTATTTTCAATGTTTTGTACTTTTTGTTCGGCGATCGCCTATGGACTTAGAAACCCCTTCCACTTATAAATGTTTTATGAATTTTACTCTTGTCTCTCTAAACATTTCCAGCTGTATCAATCATTTTGTCCTGATGCGATATGTTTAATGAAATTTAAGTTCATTTCTATCATTTGCCAAGTTTAGTATCTGCACCTTTATGCCTTGTTGTCCATGACTGATGTTTTATGCATAATGTATATTGATGTATTTTAAATAGGCCGATGCCTAATTTCATCTCTTTCTTCACCAAAATGTGATGTTTAAGTAACCATAACAAAATGATTTCGATTTTTTATCACCAAATTAATGATGCTATCACATAAGACCCCTATCGTTGTCTTTGAGGTTGATGGACGAGTCTTGTCTCTTGATACACTCTCATCTCCCTGAGAGAGTTTTGACTCCTAATTCACCATATAATGATGTTTAAGTAACCATAATTAAATGGTTTTCAATTTTTGTCACCAAATTAATGATGCCATCAAATAAGTCCCCCTATTCCGTTTTTGAGGGTTTGTGAATAAGTCTCATATCTTCATACACTCTCGTCTTGCTATGAGATTTCCTACTCTTACTTCACAACATAGTGATGTTTAAGTAACCATCATAAAATAATTTCCAATTTTTATAACCAAATTATTGATGTTATCACATAAGTTTCCTCTCGTCATTTTTTAGGGTGTATGGACAAGTATCATCTCATTATACACTCTCATCTTGTCAAGAGAGTTTTGACTCTTACTTCACCACATAGTTATGTTTAAGTGTTTTTCACCATATAACTGATGTCGCTACACTAATTTCCCATTGAGAATGTGGGAAAATGTGAGACTCTTCACATACTCTCATATCACCAATGTGTAACTTAAGTAATTCACCATTAGAGGTAGACCAAACCATATAAAATTTAGAAATAAGAAGAAGATTATGAGACAACACCCTAATCTGTTCTTGAATATTTGAATTTTTGTACAAAGATCTGTCATCGTTGAAATAAAAAGCCATCATACAAACTAATAATCAAAATAATATTTTACTCATTGTATCTCTTTAGATGGTCAACATTCCATGGGTTAGATAAGGGGTCTCCCTCTCGATTTTCCAGCCAAAAGGGTATGAGGATGTCCTCCTCTATAATTACACATCCAATAGCGTCCTATTCCTGACTTCAGTATGGCAGTTGGCTTGGGCTCAGACTGGTCCCAAATAGAACTACTTTATGCCCACTCTGCCACAGTATGATGCCAAGGATTTATTCATAAAATTCTTGCCACTGTTTGATGTTAGGGTATGGGGTAGGCCATATTGGCAGATGATATTATTCCAGATAAACTTGAACATTTTCACCTTAGTGATGGAAATTATTGCCTCAGCCTTTACCCACTTTGAGAAGTAATTGATAGTCACAATCAAATACTGATAATTATAAGCTGCCTTTAGGGTGTTACTAAGTCAATTAGCCATACTACTAATGGACATGGCGTAGTGATGGATGAGATTTGTTGGTGAGGCTGGTAAGGGTTGCTTAAAAATCTCTGGCACTTATCACACTTCTTCACGTAGTCAGCTGCATCTTTTGCTAGTGTCACTAATAAGCATGGGTGACAATCCTCTTGGCAAGGGATCATCCACCCATATGACCCTTCGTGAATGTCTTATAGAACATAGTTGACCTCTAAGGGGTGAACAGATATGAGCAGGGGCAGTAGGAATGCTATTTTATAAAGTATGTCTCCAATGATAATAGATTTGGTTTTTTGTATCCGAGCTTCCTTCTCTCGGCCTTGGAGTCCGAGAGCTCACTATCCCGGATGTAATTGAATTGTGGATTTTTACATGAATCCCCCAAATTTAAGTTCAAGAAAAATTCAATCTCACTATTGTCATCCTCTGTGGTTGGCTTATGTAGGATCTCAAGTAACATTGTGCGTCTAATTTTTGTTCTTATTACTGACACTCACCTTGCTAAAGCATCGACTCTATTATTGTCAAGCTAAGGAATCCTTTTGAGCTTCACCTCTACGAAGTTTTTCAAAACATTCTGGACCCGTGCTATGTATTTTCCCTTCTTCTCATCTCTGGCCTTATAAATCCCCAAGATTTGGGTCGCGACTAGTTGTGAATCATTATGAACTATCATTTGGCCGATGGTTAATACTCTGGCTAGGGAGAGGCCCAACAATAATTCATTTAGCTTTATTGGATGCATTAAATATGAATCTCAAATCATATTCAATATCGATGCCCTCTGGATTCGAGAGTATCAACTCTGCGCCACTACCACTTTCATAAGAAGAGCCATCAATAAATAGGCTCCACATAGAAGGAGGCCTTTATCTAAGATTCCTTACTGAAGTAAAAAAACATTTCTCTCCAGTGATGACCCTATCTATTGTGGCTATTGATGAACTACCTAAATCTTCTTCTAGCACAGTTACTGGCGCCACTGTCTTTTCAACAGTATCATTGTCGACCTCGGGCCAAGTGAATTCTTCCATAAAAGCTATTTGGACTTACCCCTTAATTGTAGTCCTAGGTTGATAGATGATGTCAAACTCACCGAGCTCAATTGACCAGGACATAAATTTACCTAATTTCTTAGGTTTATGGATGGCCCACTTCAAAGGAGTGTCGATGAGCACCACTATCGTTTGAGATTGAATGTATGGCTTCATCTTCCTCGAAGCATGTATCAGTGCATATGCCAATATCCCCATTCTATGATACTTCAACTCGTCCCCTACAAGGATTTGTTATGAAATACACTAGATTCTAGAGACTTTCATCATCATGTACGATAGCTACACTGGGGTCTATGAATAACTGGAAAGGGTGAGGCGTGACCCACTCCAATGGACACTGTCTGCAAGTCTTCAAGGTCTCCTGGTGCAACTTCTGAAGAAAACTTCTCCTTCTGGTAACAATGGAACTCAAGCTTCAACTCACTCCCTGCAAGAAGATGAACTTTAACAGTAAAAATAGCAATTTTCTCAAGGGAAACACCTGAGAGTGATGGCTGTCAGTGGGGAGTGAAGGAACAAGGCACTCAACACTAAGAGAATGAGCAGGGAGAGAATACTAGGTAGGTCTGGTGATATTTTAGCAGAGTAACAGTGCAATTTTTCTTGTCTATCTTTTGACCTTGCCCATAGGTCTATTTATACATGGGCGTAAGGGGTGAGCTGGCGATTTTGGGCGCCAAAATTGAGAGAGTTGGTGGGGAACAATGTCTGAAGTGTACCATTTGTCCCTACCTGTGGCAGCCTACCTGTCCCCTCTGCAGGCGCCACCTGGCGCCGACCAAAACTCAAAAAGCACATATGTCCCCCAATGGAGACAAAATAGCAGATTTTGGTAGTTATCTTTTGAAACGGTAACTTGTGGTGCAATTTTGCAAATCTTGAGAGAGGAGACCTTAACGCCTCACTTCCTCTAAAAAGAGTTATTTTTCTTGAGAGGGACCTCGAGGACCCCCTCTTCTGGAAAAGTCATTTTCTTATAAAGAGTTTATTTCTTGTGAGTAGCCAGCTATTTGGCCACTCACTTCACTTATGACCAAGTGTGCAGTGTGCGTAGCCTCGAGTGGCTTCTGGGTCTTCCTACTAGTATTCTCTCAATCCTATAGTGCTAAGTGATTGAGCTTGCTCAACATACCTTGTCCCTCAGCCGCCAAGCCAAAACTCCCAGGAGGACCCAACGCGCCTGTTCGAGCCCTGCTTGCTCGACTAGGCTACCTGTACAAGAAAGCAAAGTGTTAGTGCTGTTGTTCATTTAGAGACTGTTGTTTCATGATGAAAACTCTTGTAGCAGCACTTCTCGAATAACATTTCTGTAGTTACCCTTGCGGTGGCGCTGACTCTTGCTGTGATACTTGAATTGGTGCTGACATGTGAGGCGGCGTCGACCTTTGTTGTGTCGCCGACGCTCGAAGTGGCGCTGATACTTGAATTGGCGCTGACATGTGAGGCGGCGCCGACCTTTGTCGTGGCGCCGACGCTCGAAGTGGCGCTGATACTTGAATCGGTGCTGGCATGTGAGGCGGCGCCGACCCTTGTCGCGGCGCCGACGCTCGAAGTGGCGCCGACCTTTGTCGTGGCGCCGATGCTCGAAGTGGCGTCGACGCTCGAAGTGGCGCTGATACTTGGATCAGTGCTGGCATGTGAGGCGGCGCCGACCCTTGTCGCGGTGCCGACGCTCGGAGTGGTGCCGACGCTCGAAGTGGCGCTGACGCTTAAAATGGCGCTGACGCCTGAGGTAGCGCTGATGCTTGAATCGGCGCCGACCCTTGTCGCGGTGCCGACGCTCGGAGTGGTGCCGATGCTCGAAGTGGCGCTGACGCTTGAAATGGCGCTGACGCCTGAGGTAGCGCTGATGCTTGAATCGGCGCTGACATATGAGGCGGCGCCGACGCTCGGAGTGGCGCCGACGCTCAAAGTGGCGCTGGCGCTTGAAGTGGCGCTGACGCCTGAGGTAATGCTGATGCTTGAATCGGCGCTGACATGTGAGGCGGCGCCGACCCTTGTCCCGGCGCCGACGCTCGAAGTGGTGCTGACGCTTGAAGTGGCGCTGACGCCTGAGGTAGCGCTGATGCTTGAATCGGCACTGACATGTGAGGCGGCGCCGACGCTCGGAGTGGCGCCGATGCTCGAAGTGGCGCTGACGCTTGAAGTGGCGCTGACGCCTGAAGTGGCGCTGATGCTTGAATCGGCGCTGACATGTGAGGCGGCGCCGACCCTTGTCCCGACGTCGACGCTCGGAGTGGCGCCGATGCTCGAAGTGGCGCTGACGCTTGAAGTGGCGCTGACGCCTGAGGTAGCGCTGACGCCTGAGGCAGCGCTGATACTTCATAATGGCTTTTGGGCTTCTTGGTGACCCTCGCGGGTACCTCTCGGGTGTCATTAATAAGAGAAAGTATTTTTTATTTCATTTGCTTTTTCTGTTAATAACACCCTTCTACATTAGCCCCTCGTGCAAATATTTTTTGGTTGGGTAGGCTAAAAAAACTTTGTACGCTATAAATCTGATTTTCACAATTATATACATATATATATATATATATTTTTTTTTTTTCTGAGAGACTCTAGGATCATTAATTGCGGTGTCCCTTTATCCCAGGTTTTTTAATTTTTTGAGAACCCACGCGTCAGTGTGGGAACTGTCATCTCATCATTTGGGAAAAAAAAAAGGTCATCACCTTTCTGCCCTCCTGCACGTTTTCCTATTTTGATGCAAAAAAACATAAGCCCCTTCTTATTTTGGTCTCTTTCTTCTTCTCCAAAAAACATAAGGCCCCCTCTGGATTTGTAGTGAGAGAAAGTGAGAGGAAGAGATTTTCTTAAAACACCATAGCTTCCCATCCTCTATTTTGCTTTAACCTTTTTTTTCGATACCGTAGCCTCTCATTCATGGATTTTAACCCAGAGAATGCTTCTCCAAATGTAAACAACCCTAAAGTACCCAAAGCTCTAAACTCCATGCCTTCTCCATCGTCCATTTCAACCATTTCTATGGCCGATAGTTTTGTCGCCGGCGACCCTTGGCCCCGTCCGACTGATGGCGTCAATGTTTCATCTGCTTCCTCGGATTTTGAGCCGAGAACCCTCGCGGGTTCCTCGCCCTCTCAGTCGGTGCGTGCGATTTTTCATTTGGGTTCGTCCGAGCTGAGGGATATCTCGACTGAAGCTTTGCTGACGGCAGGGGGTATCTCGACGGTTTGCGGTGTGCGCGGGGGACAAGGGGTCTCGCCTGAGGCTTTAACGACGGCAAGTGGTGTCTCGACTGTTTGCAGTCTGCGCGAGGGACAAGGGGTCTCGCCTGAGGCTTTAACGACGTCAAGTGGTGTCTCAACTGTTTGCAGTCTGCGCGAGGGACAAGGGGTCTTACCTGAGGCTTTAACGACGGCAAGTGGTGTCTCGACTGTTTGCAGTCTGTGCGAGGGACAAGGGGTCTCGCCCGAGGCTTTGCCAACGGCAGGGGGTATCTCGTCCGATCTGGGCATGGGTTTAAATTTCTTCGTTGAGACATCTGCCAATAAGGGTTCTTCGCTAGTAGTTCCCCCCTCCTAGGGTCTCTCGCCCGCGATATCTTTTTGCGGAGGTTCCTCGCGTGATGAGGTTTCTTCTATGGGTATCTCGATGCCAGTTACTGTTGGCAGCGGCTCCTCGCGCATTCCGTCGTTAGTGTCTGGTGGCATCTTGACCACAGGGGTCTCGGCATGCGTCAGCTCTGTCAGTGGGGGTATCTCGACCTTGGAGGTCTCGACGCCCATATTTTTTTCTGAAGAAAGGGTCTCGCCCTATGACGGTATAGTGACCTCTTGTCAGCAGTTGGGGGCCTCGAGACTTGGTCTCGCGTCCACGGGTCTCTCATTCGTGGAAGGGGGTGTCTCCACATTTTGTCACCTCGGGGGTTCTGTGACCCCGGGTGTCTCGTCGACTGTTGGTGTTACAGAGAGCATGCTACTGACCAGGGGCTCTTCGCCTGATATTGCTGGGGTTTCTGCCTCTACTTCTTTTTTTGCGACAGGGGACCCCGGGGGTCTCTCGCTCGGAGTCCCCACTAGGGTGAGTTCTTTTCTTGAGCCAATGGCTCTGGGTGGTTCATCAGCTATGCCAACTTCCTCTCAGGAATGGAAGGACTATATGCGCATTCGTCAAGGGAGGGACTTTGGTATTTATCGTCGTGCTCCATGTTTTTTGGTCCTGCTGACAGTTTCATGATTTCACTTTCTGATTTTGGGGAAAAATTTTCGGGTGCTGTTCTCGAACGTTCTCATGCGGGGTTAACTGAGTCTGCTGATCTTCCTACTATTTCTCCGGATTCCATCCTCCGAGTCCGAGTTGACGGTGGTGACTTCCCTTATTCCAATGTTGAAGTTAAAACCCCAGGTGGACCCACAGAGGAGTGGGCCAGTTGGGTTGATTACGTTCTGAGCATTCATGATTATGTGGCTATTCTTAGGGAGGTGGGACTCTTCACCGCCGTCAGCAGCCTGAAGTCCTGCACCATATTTAAACACGGTTCTTCGCTCAATCTCTTATTGTCTCGGTGGAGTATGGAGTCTCACACCTTTGTCACGGGATGGGGGGAATTTACTGTTACCCTAGAAGATATATGTGAGTTGTACGCCCTTCCTTTCTTTGGGCAACAGGTCTTTTCTGATGACTGCGAGGACTCCCTAGAGCAGGAGTTGGTGGGGGAGTTACGGTCAGCTCTCGGAGAGTGCTCGAGGTATGTGGATATAAATGTAACGGGTTATTCCAAGCATTCCTTTGCCAAATGGCCAAGATACTGGTTCAGAGACTTTGAGCAGTTGCAAAAGGGGGAGACTTCTCGTGCAGCCCCCAGATCCCAGGATGGTCCTAAGCTTCACTCTCCTGCACATTTATCCGCTTTCCTCGTTACGTTCCTGACTCGGTTCCTTCTTCCAGGTAAGCCTGAAGATTGTCCTCGCGAACTTCTTTTTAGATTGGCTGTACGATTATCTCGCGGTAGACCGGTACCCATGGCTGCCCTGACCTTGGGTTCTCTTTAAACCTGGATAGACCGAGCACACATAGATGTAGAGAGGTCCTGCGGTTGGTATGATGTTTCTAATCATGTCAACGCCCCTCTCTTGATGGCCTTTTTGTTTGAGCATTTCCCCCACTTTACTTCAGGTGCTCACACTTGTCATAGCGACGCTGCGAGACTTCTTCGGTGGCATAAGAAAACTCCCAAGCAGTCTCTGGGAATGTTGATTGATGATATCAAGGATTTTCAGTTTCGGCCTTACACCAGGCGCCCTGGGGGTACTTTCAGCTGGCTTTCTTTCCCTGGCGACGGCGGAACCTTCTATTGCCCTTCAGTAGTGGGGTCAGTTTCCACGTGTCCTCATATTAATGTGGTGACGATGATCTTACCGTGTCACCTTACTTCTTGGACCGAGCTAGGTCCCCGTGCTGAATTTTATCATTTTTAGAGGGCAAGACGACAGTTTGGTTATGATCAGGGTGTTCATACTCCTCCTCTTCCTACCTACGGCAGTCATTCTGAGGCATTCTCTGAGGCGTGTGCTAGCTTTACTCTTCAGGGGTTATTCCGTAGAGTCAGTGGTTTGGGTGGTCTCTATGTGCCTCCCAGCGATTATCACCCTTCATTCACTTCATCCTGGTTCCTTCTTTGGCAGCAGCAGGTTCGTCTTATTCGAGAATGTGTAGTTGGCCCTCCTCATGAGACTAACCCCATTAAATATACCAGAGCTCAGTTTTTGGTCAAGCGGACGCAGAAAGATCCTTGGTTCCTCAGCACCACCTCTATGCCACCCTTGGAGCAGGCCACCCCTATTTTAGTGAAACCTCTCATTGACGAGTCACTTCCGCCTCCGTCGACTGAGCTTCCACCTATGAAGTCTAAAAGCCAACCAAAAAGCAAAGGGAAGGCGGGAACCTCTACTACCAGCAAAAGGAAACACCCTGACGCCGATGTCTCCAATTTTGTTCCTGCTACTACTGCTTCTCCTCCTTCTTCTCCTGTGAGGACCCGGGCTGCGAAGAAAAAGAAAGGAGATGGCGTTGGCCTAGCTGCTTCCTCTAC
Source organism: Sambucus nigra (assembly GCA_949130495.1). Classification (NCBI taxonomy): domain Eukaryota; kingdom Viridiplantae; phylum Streptophyta; class Magnoliopsida; order Dipsacales; family Adoxaceae; genus Sambucus; species Sambucus nigra. The sequence continues at coordinate 209,858,208 of OX422214.1, read as the reverse complement.
GGTGGATCAAGGTTACTCCTCACCGAGCCTTACTTCCCAGGAGACGCGGGTCGTGTCTATTCCTATTGTAGAAGGTACTATATCACAACATCCTTTACTTAGTGGAACCAGTTCTCGCGGAGTTCCTTCATCTCCATCCCCTTCATTGGAAGAGGAACTAGTTGATTATGGAAGCACCCCTTCCTATGATGACCATAGTTCTTCTTCGGGTGATATGGGCGGACTGGGTTTCCATAGCGAAAGCACTACTGACACTTATGCTTTGTTATCAGTCTCCAGAGAGTCTTCTAGCGATGATGAGGCCTCCCGTTCTCCTGGGGGGTCAGCCCCACCCATCTTCCTTATAGCCAAACTACGCGCCCTGTTACTGTAAGCGTTCTCCCTTTACTTGTCTATTTTTTTTTTTTTGCATATGATTTTCTTTCTTCCCCTCATCATATATATATATATATATTTTCATTCAAAGCATTCTGTTATATTTGTGCAGGCCATTTCCGTCGAGGCAGGTAGTTCTCCTCTTCCCCCAATACGACCGACGCCCTTTCAGCGGGAGAGGAACTCCATGCTCATTTCCTCCCGAGGCCTGTTTAGAAAGGTTTGATGTCTCCTTAATTCATTTAACCTCTGTTGTAATTTATTCGTCTTCTAACTGCCTTTTGGTTGCGTATACTGTCATTTCTTCGCAGCTTTCGTCCGTGCATTTTACTGTCACCCGGACCACCCCTGTGGCTTCCCCTTCTCCTCAGGTATGCCTCGCTATTTTCAAAACTTTCATTGCGTCATTTCCGTTTTTACTCCGTCTTTTTATTTACCCGTTTATCATGCGTAGAGAGTTGTGTCTTCGGGCGTTGCCACATCGTCTTCTCTTGTCTCGGCGGTGGGTACTTCTGCAGTTGAGCCCCTGGAGGCCTCTCCATCTGAGGTAGTATTTATTTTTTTTTGAATATTTGTTTCCTCTTAACAAGAGTCTTAATGGCTCTTGGACTTTCTTCTCAGGAAGGGGCTCCTCCCTTAGCTGGCGTTATCGCCCTGGGTTTATCCTCTTCGGGGAGAATTTCTATCCCTAGGGTCCGCGTATCTATGGACGGTAGATCTTTGGTTCAGGCAATTTCTCGTGGCCCAATATTTACCGTGGCCTCAACCAGTGAGCCCACACTTTAGGTCAGTCCTTTCTGTTGAAGTAATGGGATCTCCTTTTCCTCAAACATGCAATAAACAACGTATTTTCATTCTTTGCAGGCTATCAGTACAGCCCCTACTGCGCCGACCGTCTTTTTTCGCGCTTCCCCCTTGGACGGGGTTCAGGTATTCTTTTATTTTCTTAGTTCTATTTTCTTATCTGTCCAGCCTGTGCTTATCGCAGCCCTCTTTTACTTTGTCGCAGTTATCCCTTGGCGCTGTTTCGAGTGCGGCTCCTTCCACTGCTGTTTCAGCAGCCCCTATACACGGGCTGGTTTGTCCTGTTGTTGCGCCTCTTCAGGTAGCTATCCCTACGGTGCCTGAGGTTGAGGTAGCTTCTTCGGAAGTATTGGTCACTGAGGCAACCCCTTCTGGAGCATCGATCAGTGTTGTTGCCCCTACGGGGGCCCCTGCTCCTCCTTCTATGACCGTTACGGAGGGCGTTGTTCAGGTACCATGTATAAGAGTATCTACTTTCCTCCTTCTTGCGTATACTGTGCAAGCATTCTCATTTCACCATTGTCTCATTGTTTCCAGGTGCACGAGAGTACTCTGATGACTATGGAGGCTGAAAGTGGGGCCGCTGTGAGAGAGGTATTAGACTGGCATACCCCCTCTTTTTACTGTTCCCCTTTTTCTTCTTGCGTATACTGTGCAAGCATTCCCATTTCACCCTCGTCTCATTATTTCCAGGTGCATGAGAGTACTCCGGTGACTGTGGAGTCTGGCAGCGGGGCAGCTGTGAGAGAGGTATTAGACTGGCATACCCCCTCTTTTTACTATTCCCCTTTTTTTTCTTCTTGCGTATACTGTGGAAGCATTCCCATTTCACCCTTGTCTCATTGTTTCCAGGTGCATGAGCGTACTCCGGTGACTGTGGAGCCTGGCAGTGGGGCAACTACGAGAGAGGTATTAGACTGGCATACCCCCCTTTTTTACTATTCCCCTACTTTCTTCTTGCGTATACTGTGCAAGCATTCTCATTTTACCCTTGTCTCATTATTTCTAGGTGTATGAGGATACTCCGATAACTGTGGAGACTGGTAGTGGGGCAACTGCGGAGGGAGATCATAGTTCTGAGTTCACTCCTTTAGTCGGTGATGCTGATTCTGGTGGGGAGTCTTCTTTTCTTCCCTCTGAGGCGGGGTCTCGCCACTCCGAGGGCGATGATGAAGCAGAGGACGCTGCGACTATTTCTAGTAGGCTATGGCGTGAGGAGTTACCAGGCCGCTTCAGGGTACATGAGCGTCAGCTCTTGGATCTCATCTTGGAGCACCATCCCGAGACGTTCACTTCTCAGAGTATACTCCAGGTTGACAGTCTTACGGCCTTCAACCTGAGGGCTCTTGCCAGCCATGTTCATGAGTTCTTGGCTACCTCCCCTGCTAAGCTGACTAGCTCTTCTATCTTGCTATTCTTGGATGCTCTCCGCGACTTACAGCAGTTCTATCATTTTCGTTTGGATTGGCTTGACGCAGGGGTTCGCCCCTTTTCGAGTGTTCCCTTCCGAAAGATAGTGAGGTTTCACACTTCCCGGCAGTCCAGGGTTAAGCAACGACACGCTGAGGCTACGAGGATCCGGAATCAGATCGCCCTACTGTAGGTGAAGCTTGCCAGACTCGAGTCTGGCGATGAGGAGGATGATGCTAAATTCGTCAGGTTGGAGGAAGAGTTTCTGTGGGAGGCTGGTCCGTCATATGCTGGCGCCATTGCGCGCGATGATTTATTTTTTGTGGTTTCTAGCCGATTGGCTACTTCTTGCTTTGTAGTGCTCAGAATTCTATGTGTACATCACTTATCATTCAATGAGACACTTTGTTTCTTCTGCACTTTCTTTTTCTTTTGTTCTCCCTTTATGCTGTGGGTGTTTGTTTTACATGACTTGCTCTAATTTCTGTGAGCCTTTAGTCTACTGGTGGCTACCCCATATACTGCGGGGTATTTGCATTGATATGAAAAGTTATGTATTATCATATTGTATACATTTTTTGAAAATGCACCTCTTGTAGCTGTGAGGTGTTGGCATGTGACTTTCTTGAGTTACCCCTCCTGTCTGTGGGAGTATTCCTACATATTACTGCTTATAGTCGTAGAGGCTGGGCTGGAGAGGAGGGTGACCTCCGCCCCTTTCCGGAAGCCTGATTTTATTATAAAACTGTATTAATTTATGTCTGGGGGGACTTTGCTCAGTATACTTTCTCTTAGGATGGACTTACCTCCCAAGTGTAGTGAGCAAAGTTCCCGATCTTTTTTTTTTACTCTCTTCTAACTTAATAGGGAGCGTATATGTATGTATAAATGAGAAAGCAAAGTAAACGTCAAAATGATCAAAAGTGTTGCTATTTCATTTCTTTTACTTTTGTCTGCCGTTTACAGTGTAGTATTGCTTCACAAAAAAAAAAAAAAAAACTTTTCTGGTATAGAAGCCATCCTTGACATCCATTGCCGACATGCAAAACACAAACAAAACTTGTTAGTTGTTACTAAGCATAGTACCTCTTCAGCCACTTGCAGTTGATGGACTGGAGGCAATCACTCTCTGGTTCTAATATCTGGCAGTAGCCCGACTTCCCCACTCCTCTGACAACAAATGGGCCTTCCCAGTTAGGTTTGAATTTTGACGCCGACATGCTACGGAGATGGTGGGTTGATGCTCGCAGGACTAGATCTCCCACCTGCAATTCCCTAGGTTTAACCAAATTTTCATAGGCCCTGGACAGTTGCTGAGTGTAGACTTTGAAATTCCCTCTCGCCTTGTCCCTGTGCTCATCTAGCGCCTCCAGTTGCACATGCCTTGGGTCTGGGATGAGCCCATTGCTAAGAGAAATTCTGGCTGAAGGTACCGCCAGTTCCACTGGTAGGACAGCTTCGGTCCCATATACTAGAGATAAGGGAGTGAACCCCGTTGGCTTTCTTTTCGAAGTACGGTAGGCCCATAACACCATAGGCAACTTCTCATCCCATGCTCCCGGCATGTCTTCTAGCATCTTTTTCAGAATATTTATCAGGGTCTTATTAGTAGCTTCCGCTTGGCCATTGCCCTTGGGGTAGGATATGGTTGAGCTATTATGCACAATCTTATACTTGTCCGTGAGGAGGGCCATCTCTTTGCATACAAATTGCTTCCCATTATCCGTTAGGATCACTTTGGGTAAACCAAACCTACATATGATATACTCCTTTATAAACTGGGTTACCACTTGGGCAGTGACTCTCCTTAAAGGAATGGCCTCCGCCCATTTGGTATACAATTCTGTAGCCACAATGATAAAAGCCTTGCCGTGAGATGCTGGGGCGATCTTACCCACCAGGTCGAACGCCCATGTGTGGAAGGGATAGGGGGTTGCCAAGCTTTGTAGGCTGACGGAGGGAGCGTGCACCATGTTTCCATGCACCTGGCATGCTCTACACTTTTTCACATATCCAATGGAGTCAGCCTCCATGGTCGGCCAGTAGTATCCCAACGTCATCAGTTGATCATACAGCTTGGCGCCTCCCATGTGGGAGGGCTCATGAGCTTCTTTCAGCACCCTTTCCACTTCCTCTTTGGCTATGTACCTTAGCGCCTTCTCATTGTACCCTTTCCTATACAACTCTCCTTTGACCAAGTAGAAACGTGCTACCCTTTTTCTAAGGTAAATTTCATCCGCTCTCTCGGCGGGCAGCTCCCCATTTTTCAGATATGCTAGGTACGGATGTCTCCAATCTTCGAAGGCTTCCACGAAGTTAGCCTCCGTCGGCTGGTCAAAATTAGCTTGGCACTTTAAACAACTTTGTTGCAAGCGGGCCTCTTCTACGCTCATGGAGGGCCAAAAATACCCGCTTCGCTGCAGTCTTCTATAAAGGGGGATATCCATATCTCCACAGTGCCTCTGGTGCATTTCTATTAACCTCTCCTTGGCTTCTTGCTCCCCTACGCACCGTGCCAGAAACCCTCCGGGACTCTTGAAATAGAGAGTTCCCTGCAGCACATGATAGTTGGCTAACTCCAATATTTTCATTGGCCCGTCCCTGGTATCAAGTTGCCTCTCCACCAGACGCCTCCAATCTTCCGGCTCGTCACTTGGGAATAAGGACTTTACGGTAGTAGGCACCATCCTCCGCCTCACTGTGATGGTTGCTTTTGACTCCTCCATGTCCAAATTTTGTGCTATGGTGGCGAGCGCGTCAGGGTATCCATTCATCGTTCACGCCTGCCTCTCCACAGTTACTTCCAAGAACTGTCTCAGCAGTCGTTGGATGATGTGTCTGTACGGCGCTAAGTTGGCATGTTTAAGGGAAAACTCTCCATTGACCTGCCTTACTACCAGATTGGAGTCTCCTCATATACACAGTACCCTGATCCCTCTTCTGAGCGCTTCCAACATCCCTAGAATGAGGGCTTCGTACTCAGCTTCATTATTTGAGCATTTAAAACCTAACTTGAAAGAAAGGGTAATCTTCTCCTTCCCATCTGACAGTATGACACCAGCCCCACCTGTTCCTTGGGCACTAGAACCATCAAACTCCATAAACCACTTCTTCACCTCCTCCGCCATGCATGCTTGGAAACTTTCTCCGGGTAGCTCTTCATTAGGTGGTTCGAAAGCCCCACTCGGGAAGTGGGCCAGCAGATCTGCTACCGCCTGGCTCTTAATGGCTTTAGGCACTACGCACTTTAGATCATATTATGACAAGATCAAAAACCACCTTGCTGCTCGTCCCACGGGTATAGTCCGCGCGAGGAGGTACTTGATGGGATCACACTTGGTGATTATGTGAATGGTGAAGGCTAGAAGGTAGTGTCTCAACTTCTGGGCTACAAATACCAGCGCCAGGAAGTGCCTCTCAACGCTGGTGTATCTCGATTCTGTTCCGGATATTACTCTTGATAGGTAGTAGACCGGCCTTTCCATTCCTTCCTTCTCTTGCGCCAAGAGGGCCCCTATCGACCTCTCTATAGAAGTGAGGTAGAGCAGCAGTGGCGCTCCGGCTTCGGGGGGAATCATCGTGGACGGAGAGGCTAGGATTTCTTTAATCTTCTTGAACGCACTCTCTTGCCTCTCTCCCCAAACCCACTTGGCTTTGTCCTTTAGTAGAGGTGAGAACGGATGAGTTACTTCTGCCAATGCAGGTATTAACCTCCTCAGGTAGGATACCTTTCCCAGGAAGCTCTTAAGTTGTCTCTGGCTCTTGGGCGGTGGCATCATCACAATAGCTTTCATCTTCTCTGCATCCACTTGCACTCCTTGTCTATTTACCACAAAACCTAAGAATTTCCCTGTAGTAACCCCAAAGGCACACTTTGAGGGGTTCATTCTCATCTTATACCACCGACACCTCTCGAATACTCTCCTGAGATCCTGGATGTGCTTGTTTTCTTTCCCAGACTTCACCACCAAATCATCCACGTAGAATTCTAGTATATCATGAAATAAATCATGAAAAATCGCCATCATGGTTCGTTGGTATGTGGCTCCAGCGTTCTTCAATCCGAAGGGCATGACTGTATAGTGAAAGTTCCCTAACGGTGTGCGGAAAGCAGTCTTCTCTGCGTCGGAGGGGTCCATCTTAATCTGGTTATATCCGACATACCCGTCCATGAAGCTATACATCTCATGTCCCGCGGTGGAATCCACTAAGCTGTCTATGCTGGGTAGTGGGAATTCATCCTTAGGACACGCCCTGTTCAAGTCGCGGAAGTCTACACAGATTCTGATTTGGGTCTTGTCTTTCTTTGCCACTGGCACTATGCTGGACAGCCATATGGGGTGCTGAATAGGCTTGATGAACCCTGCCGCTAACAACTTCTCCACCTCAACCTTTATTTTCAAATCAAGGTCTGCTTTATATGTGCGTGTGGCTTGCCTTACCGGAAGGGCATTGGGAAGGATGTTCAATCTATGGGAACTCACTTCCGCGTCTATCCCCGGCATCTCCGTGTATTTCCAAGCGAATACATCAGTGAACTCCTTAAGTAGCTCAATGAGCTCTTCCTTCTGCTTCGGTTCCAGGCACTTGGAAATTAGAATGGGTCTACTCTCTCCCTCTTATAACCCCAACTTGATTTCCTCTAATTCCTCCAGCTGCTCCCTGGGTCCATCTTGCATGCACTCCGGCGCCTCTTCTGGTTCTTCAACATGCTCAACAATATGGGATTCATCAATAATAAAACACTCGGGCGCCGGGTCGATGCTCTCGTCCCAGAACATCGCCCGTGCAGACCATTATAAACGGTAGATGACTTTTCCATTGGGCAAAACCACTTTCTTGCAAGTTGAGGAGGTCTAGCTACCTCCTCTACCTTCCTCTTGCCTTTTTCTATGTGGGGAATTATCCTTTCCCCTAGACGATCATGAACGGATTTTTTTTGCGGGACCCTTCCCTCAGCTATCTTGCTTCCTGCTAGCTTTCTTGTAGAGACCTTTCTTTCCTCGTCCAACTCGGTGTAAAAGGCAGCATCTACCAGGTGAGCCTCCTCAACGGTGAAGGGTCTCTGCGTGGCCTTGATCACTATCTCTGTACCTCTAATATTTGCCTTCGCGCACTGATGGTAGGTGGAAGGCACTACACCATGAGTGTCCATCCATACCCTTCCAATGAGTAATTGGTAGCTGGTGTCAGCGTTAATAACGTGAAATTTGATGTGGGAGGTGAAATTTCCCAACTTAATTCCCACATTCACGTATCCGATTGACTGCATTCCGTCATTGTCGAATCCGGAAATTACTAGCGGTACCGGAACCAACTTCTCCTGGTTAATTCCCGTTTCATATAATATGCTGATGGGCATGATGTTAATGGATGCTCCTCCATCCATCAACGCCCTAGGAAATGAGACTCCATTAATTATGGCTGTGATATACAACGGGCGGTTGTGGAAGTAGGGCATTGCCCTATCCGCTTCTGAAAACACCACTTCAGAGGTATACTTCTTAATCATCCTTCCGATTGGCCCCTGCCAATTTAGCGAAGGGTCTCCCTGCTGCTGCACCGCCTCCAAGACTTTCCTCGTGATGGACACCCTCGTGTCGTACTTCACTCCTATCTGGTCGAAAAACCACTTGAACTTGGGGCTCCTCGCTATGGCCTCACATTCAGAATCTAAGTCTACCTCGTACGTCTGGGCACTGCAAACATACTCCGCTTCAGAGGTCCCTCCCTCATCTAGAGCGAGGATGACGTCTACCTCGCCTTCTGAGAGAGCGACTTCCTCAGCTTCCCCACTCCCACTTTCATACTCCGGAGTGAAGAACCACTCCTCTTGCTTTCTTTCTAGCTGAAGTCTGCTTAGTGACAGATTTTCTAACTCCTCGCATAACTGCTCGCCATTCTCCCGCTTCACAAGACTTCTCGTAGCTTCTTCGTCGTATGCAACTACCACGTTGGCAGTTCCAAAATGATGCGTAGGGAGTGGGTTCTCGTTAACGTCCACGGGGGGTATCTGCAAGGTACCGCTGGCCATCTTCTCACCAATGATCCTTCTTAAGTAGTAACAATCCTTGGTAGAGTGCTGCACTCGTTGGTGCAATTCGCAGTACTTCGGATTGGCCTTGTCAGCTGCAGTGGGGGTCTCTCCTTTTAGGTTGGGAGGTCCTGCTACGCCTTCTCGCACCAAGGTGCGGTAACAATCCATGGCCTCCGCTACGCTGCACGGTAGTGGCGGCGGGACATCCTCCCCAAATTTTCTCTTGTTACCGGGACTGTCAGTCTTGGCCCCGGGGCCTCCCTTCTTCCCTTTGTTACTCCTGTCCACATAGTTAACCGCTTGCCTTCTCGCAACTTGAAACCTCCCGGGAGTCAGTGGAACTTGTGTCCTCCAACCCGGGGCTCTCGGTTTGATTATCGTAGCTATGTTGCTGGCGGCCCTGGTGAATTCTATGAAAGTTCCGTCTCTAGTTTCGTTGATCAAATGCAGCTTGTACTCTTCCAGGAGTCCTTCCACACATATCTGCAGCAACCTGGCCTCCGCTACGTCCTCGTGAACATCTAAGGCCCTCTCGCGAAATCGCTTGATGTAGTGCATCAACTCTTCTCCTGGCTTCTGGACCTCTTGCGCCAGGTGCCTCAGTGTAAATTCATCCTCCGCTACAAAAAACTTCTAAAGGAACTGCCTGTGCATCTCTTCCCAAGTAGGGACGCTGTTAGGCGCCAAGCGGGAATACCATGTATAAGCTTTCCCAGTGAGATTTTTAGAGAACTCCCTCAATCTCAGGTTCTTGTCGCCAGCGTGTACTCCCTGGTACTCGACGAACCTCTTCACGTGCTCTCTAGGGTTCTCCCCCCTACCGCTAAACTTGATAAATTTTGGTGGAATATACCCCTCAGGGTATGGCTTCTCACTTGCTTCCTGTGGATAGGGGTCTTGTAACTCCTCGTATAGGTGGGAACCCTCTCTTTGAGTGGAGGAAAGGAGCTTCCTCACTTCTTCCATAGTAACAGCCTTAGAGGGTGATTCCTCCAAACATGTGCTTTTAGGAACTGGAGAACCTGTTGGCGCCAGGACCTGCTCCGGCGCCGCCTTCCGAGACGGAACCACCTCTGCCGGAATTGTAATAGGTGTGGCTACCCCTCCGGAAGGGGCAGCAGCAGGTGTCACACAACCTTGACCCAAGTTTGATAGATCCACGTTGTTTTGCTTTAAAAAGTCAAAAAACATTGCCATAAGGTTTATACCTGCCATTGGAGCCGCTGCCGGCGAACTGGTCTGACCTCCCTGAGGCGCTGGCGCCTTGGCTCCGATCACCACCACTTCTTCCTGAGTAGTCTGGTCACTTTGAGCTCCATTACCGAATGGAATGTCCTCAAAAACCAACTGCTTAGAGACATTGAAACTTTCTTTGTCCATGGAAATGAGAATACCTCCCCAGCAGAGTCGCCAAATGTAGGAGGGTAGTGAGACTGGGGTCTATGAATAACTGGAAAGGGTGAGGCGTGACCCACTCCAATGGACACTGTCTGCAAGTCTTCAAGGTCTCCTGGTGCAACTTCTGAAGAAAACTTCTCTTTCTGGTAACAATGGAACTCAAGCTTCAACTCACTCCCTGCAAGAAGATGAACTTTCACAGCAAAAATAGCAATTTTCTCAAGGGAAATACCTGAGAGTGATGGCTGTCAGTGGGGAGTGAAGGAACAAGGCACTCAACACTAAGAGAATGAGCAGGGAGAGAATACTAGGTAGGTCTGGTGATATTTTACCAGAGTAACAGTGCAATTTTTCTTGTCTATCTTTTGACCTTGCCCAGAGGTCTATTTATACATGGGCGTAAGGGGTGAGATGGCGATTTTGGGCGCCAAAATTGAGAGAGTTGGTGGGGAACAATGTCTGAAGTGTACCATTTGTCCCTACCTGTGGCAGCCTGCCTGTCCCCTCTGCAGGCGCCACCTGGCGCCGACCAAAACTCAAAAAGCACATATGTCCCCCAATGGAGACAAAATAGCAGATTTTGGTAGTTATCTTTTGAAACGGTAACTTGTGGTGCAATTTTGCAAATCTTGAGAGAGGAGACCTTAAGGCCTCACTTCCTCTAAAAAGTGTTATTTTTCTTGAGAGGGACCTCGAGGACCCCCTCTTCTGGAAAAGTCATTTTCTTGTAAAGAGTTTATTTCTTGTGAGTAGCCAGCTCTTTGGCCACTCACTTCACTTATGACCAAGTGTGCAGTGTGCGTAGCCTCGAGTGGCTTCTGGGTCTTCCTACTAGTATTCTCTCAATCCTATAGTGCTAAGTGATTGAGCTTGCTCAACATACCTTGTCCCTCAGCCGCCAAGCCAAAACTCCCAGGAGGTCCCAACGCACCTGTTCGAGCCCTTCTTGCTCGACTAGGCTACCTGTACAAGAAAGCAAAGTGTTAGTGCTGTTATTCATTTAGAGACTGTTATTTCATGATGAAAACTCTTGTAGCAGCACTTCTCGAATAACATTTTTGCAGTGACCCTTACGGTGTTTCTGACTCTTGTTGTGATACTTGAATTGGTGCTGACATGTCAGGCGGCGCCGACCTTTGTTGTGTCGCCGACGCTCGAAGTGGCGCTGATACTCGAATTGGCGCTGACATGTGAGGCGGCGCCGACCTTTGTCGTGGCGCCGACGCTCGAAGTGGCGCCGGCGCTCGAAGTGGCGCTGATACTTGAATCGGTGCTGGCATGTGAGGCGGCGCCGACCCTTGTCACGGCGCCGACGCTCAAAGTGGCGTCGACCTTTGTCGTGGCGCCGACGCTCGAAGTGGCACCGACGCTCGAAGTGGCACTGATACTTGGATCAGTGCTGGCATGTGAGGCGGCGCCGACCCTTGTCGCGGTGCTGACGCTCGGAGTGGTGCCGACGCTCGAAGTGGCACTGACTCTTGAAATGGCGCTGACGACTGAGGTAGCGCTGATGCTTGAATCGGCGCTGACATGTGAGGGGGCGCCGACCCTTGTCGCGGTGCCGACGCTCGAAGTGGCGCTGACGCTTGAAATGGCGCTGACGCCTGAGTAGCGCTGATGCTTGAATCAGCGCTGACATGTGAGGCGGTGCCGACCCTTGTCCCGGTGCCGACGCTCGAAGTGGCGTTAACGCCTGAAGTGGCGCTGACACCTGAGGTAGCGCTGATGCTTGAATCGGCGCTGACATGTGAGGTGGCGCCGACCCTTGTCCCGGCGCCGACGCTCGAAGTTGCGCGGACGCTCGAAGTGGCGCTGACGCTTGAAGTGGCGCTGACGTCTGAGGTAGCGCTGATGCTTGAATCGGCGCTGACATGTGAGGCGGCGCCGACCCTTGTCCCGGCGCCGACGCTCGGAGTGGCGCCGATGCTCGAAGTGGCACTGACGCTTGAAGTGGCGCTGACGCCTGAAGTGGCGCTGATGCTTGAATCGGCGCTGACATGTGAGGCGGCGCCGACCCTTGTCCCGGCGCCGACGCTCGGAGTGGCGCCGATGCTCGAAGTGGCGCTGAAGCTTGAAGTGGCGTTGACACCTGAGGTAGCGCTGATGCTTGAATCGTCGCTGACATGTGAGGCGGCGCCGACCCTTGTCCCGGCGCCGACGCTCGGAGTGGCGCCGACGCTCGAAGTGGTGCTGACGCTTGAAGTGGCGCTGACGCCTGAGGTAGCGCTGACGCCTGAGGTAGCGCTGATACTTCATAATGGCTTTTGGGCTTCTTGGTGACCCTCGCGGGTACCTCTCGGGTGTCATTAATAAGAGAAAGTATTTTTTTATTTCATTTGCTTTTTCTGTTGATAACACCCTTCTACAACTCTCTTACAACTAAATACATAAATAATTTTTCTCCCTGAATGGTCTAAGACAACAACATTAGCAACCCTAGGTAGGCTTTGAGTTATTGAAAGGCTTTTTCACATTCCTCATCCCTCACATATGCTTTCCTCAAAGTTTTGAAAAATAGAAAGCGGTTATATGTAGCTGTGGACATAAAACGATTGAGAGACACAACATGCTATGTCAACCTCCATATTGCTCTATTTTGATCGTCTTTGGTGTTTGTATGTCTATAAGAGGCTTTATTTTTGTGGGTTTATCCTCTATAACCCTATAGTTTTCTATGAACTTGAGAAATTTATCCGTGTCGACATCAAAGACTCATTTAATCGGGTTCACTTTCATCCTGAACTTATCCATCGTATCAAATGTCCGTTCAAGGTCTTCCATATGAGTATCAACCTTTTGGATCTTAGTCAGCATGTCATCGACGTAAACCTCCATAGTTTTACCAATTTGGTCTTTGAACATCTTATTGACCAACCTATGATAGGTTGCCCCTGCATTTTTAGGGACGAATGGCATGACCTTATATTAGTAGGTTCTGATATCAGTGTTAAAGGATGTCTTCTCAGAATCAATCTCATCCATAAAGATCTGGTTATACCACGAGTAACCGTCCATAAATCTCATTAGATTATGCTTAATCGTGGCATCCACCATCTAATCAATACCAGGTAAAGGAAAGCAATCTTTAGGACAATATTTGTTTAGATCAGTGAAATCCACACAGATTCTCCACCTTTTATTGGACTTTGGAAAGATTATGACATCAGAAAACCACTCCGGATACTATACCTCCCGAATGAACTTGACCATTTGCAATTTTTGAATCTTTTATTGAATTACCCCATAATTCTCTCTCGCATAACTTCTTTTTCTCTAATTCCCAGGCTTAACCTTCTCATCAATATTCAATCAGTGGTAGATAATCTTCAGGTCTATTCCTGGCACGTCCTCGTGACTCCATGTAAAGATATTCTACGTCCTCCTCAATATTTTCAATTCCTTATTCAAGGATATTCCGATTTGTATGGTATTTTGAGGATTATACATATTTAGTATGATGGATTCTACCTCTTCTACGAGTTCACCTTTCTTCAGTTTCTTCTCGTCCCATGGGTCAAGAGTATCTATATTTTAGGAAGTGGTTAGCTTCATATAATCCTCTTTCTACTTAACGGAATTGAAGCAACACTCCTAAGCCTCCACTAGTCCCCTTAAACTTCCCTTACCCCATAAGGAGTTCGAAATTTTATCATATAGTGGACTTTGGATGGGACTGCCTCAAACTCCTTGAGTTCTAATCTTCCAAGAATAATGTTGTAAGTCAAACAAAAATTCTTATCCATAATAAAGAAGCTTACTTTCCTAGTGTGTCACCTCATCTAGGTTCCTATCACGACATCCATTTCAAATACCTCAGATGATGGACCTTCTCTTCATTGAAGCCGATCAATGGTTGATGGTATGGGACTTGTCTTTTTTTACAGACCTTTAAATCATTAAAAGGAATCCCAAAACATTACGTCAGCTGAGCTTCCTTCATTAACAAGTATGCATGACACATCATACCTATGGAACCTAGTTATAATGAATAAAGTTTTGTCTTGATGGTATAGAATTCTCTTGAACACCATTCTCAAAAACCCCACTGCTAGGGTGACCATATCCACTTTCTTCAGATTTCCTGGCTTAGGCTCTATCATAGCCGAGTTAACATCTAACCTCTTTGGTGATGACTTTTCCTTAACTATATGGACTTTATGGTCGGACGACTCCGTGCTTCCCCCGAATAATCCTTCACATATTATCTTTACATCAAAGGATATCATGAGCATTTAACCATTTTCTTCTAGGATCTTAGGCGGGAGATTTGGGTCATCCTCTTCACTATTTGATTCATCATCTTTTTTATTGGTTGGAGTCTATCGTCTTAGTTTATCATCCTTTCTCCACTATGCTTCTCTCTAGAGTCATCTTTGTCACTACTCCGATCCACATACTTTCGGAGCTTTCCCTACTTTAACATCTTCTCCATCTCATCTTTTAGAACACAAAATTTACCAGTCGTGTGCTTGTGATCTTAATAAAACTCACACCACTTGCTTTTGTGCCTCTTATAAGGAGGGGATATAAAGTTCTTTAGCCAACAAAGTGACATGTCATCCTTTATCTCGTTAAGAATCATATCTTGGCTCAATGTTACAGGGTATATTTAACAAACTTGTCCTTAGCCATTCCTTTATTCCCTTATTTATCCCTATGCTTGCTACCACCAGCCTCATTTATGTCTCCTATTTTGGCCTCCATGGCTTCCTGTGCATTCATGACTCTCTTAACTGAAGCCAAATGTTTTGTCATGATTTTTTGAAGATCTTCAGAGAGTTTCCACGCGTGTTTTTATGGTTGTAGTACACTAATGAGAGACGACATAGCTATGCTCTATTCATAGTCCTTTACCTCCAATTTCTCTTTAATAAACTGAGAGATATAATCCCTCACGATTTTATTCTTTCCTTGATTCACGTGCAGGAGATGGGTTACCTTCTTTGGTGGCTTCATGCTGAAGAAAAAATTGTGAATAAATTTCTTGGCCAACTACATAAATTTTTTAATTGAAATCTTGGACAAGGACATGTATTATATATGGGTCTCACCTGTGAGAGTGCTAGAAAAATCCCTACACCTCATCTCGTCTTGGGTAGAATATATGTTCGCTGTAGAGTGATATATTTCAATGTGGTGCACCGGGTTTGCACTTCCATCATACTTTGGGGTCAATGTGGGATGTTTAAATTTTGCAGGAGCAAGGAAGCTTACTATCTTGGCAATGAAAATTGAACATTCTTTGTAATATCGATGGCTTGGGTCTCTGCTCTTCAACAGTGTACCAATATTATCTTCCAACCTCTAGATGGACCTATTCTAGGGCTTCTCATCTACCGAAGCATTGTTTGCACCCACTTCCTAATCAATTGGGTATGGTACATGCTCTCATACAGTAATTCTCTATTAACTATTTACATCCCTTTACTCTTTATATCGGCCTTTTTAGCCAACCATAACTGCATCTATAATCCCTTTATAGGCTACATTACTCCCAAAATGGGAGAGTCAATCAAGTAAGTCTCCTACTGGGCTGAGACAATAAAATGCCGACCCTCTACTGAGCCTCTCAAAGGCTGAAGTCCTTTTTCTGTCATTTGGTGTCAGGCTAGAACTACTTCCCTTATAGGTTGGAGTTGGGCGAAATGTTCCAACAAAAACCTTATACAACTCCTAAAATCTTCCTCATTGCAGTCTTGGTCATTTGGGTAATCCTGCACTTATTTTCCAAGGAAAAGATGCCTATGATCTCTACAGCTGGTGGCATTGAGCCTCATTTTGTGAAACCGGGGATGGTCCCCCATCATCTAATCCACTATCTCCCTAGCGATCAAAGTGACAACCAAGGCTCGGTCACCTTTTGCTCTACCCAAAACACTTTGGTTGAATGCCATAAACTGTTATTGAATTTTTTTTGCTCACTAACCACTAGAGGTGATGATGTTTTTGTAATACTATAAAGCACTAAAGGCCATTGATACATACACTTGAGATTTCTCTCTATAGATTACAATTTTTCATAGTTTAGGATAGGGTTTCAATATCTTGATCATTTTGTAATACCCTGTAATTTTATTGATTTTTATTTAAGGGATTAATTAAATTAAATGAAAATTAATTGGGAATTAATCCGGGCATAAATACTAGCGAGATGTGAGTTGGTATTTGATTATGATATTAAAATTTAATATCTCTGAGTATGTATGGTAATACATGAGCATGGAAAATATTTAAATTGTCACGAGATAGAAATACAACAATTTGGAAATTTAAATTGGGACGCGCGTGTCAGTCGCGTCAGGAATGTAAGTATTTGAATTAAAAAGTGAATTTTATTTTTATCAATCGAATGGTCATTTTGAGTGCACCAACGTGTCCGGAAGGGTCTAAATAGTCAAAAAACACTAGCCGGGGGTTTAGTTTGGGTTCCGGGGCATTTTTAGGCCAAACCGGCAACCTAGAAGGGTATTTTGGTAATTTTAAAAATAGGGGAATTAAAACCCACGAATTTTAGAGGTTAATTCTATATTAGAAATAAACCCACTAAGTCCAATATCAGCATTTAATAATTAGTGGGCTACGGGAGTTATAGGGAGAGTCTTTAGAGGTTCCAAAAGAAACCCCTAGCCACCATCACCATCTTTGGGAGAAATCCGTAGAGAGAAAGAAGAGAATCAACCTTGATCCTTCAACATCAAATCATAACATCTAAGGCAAGTGGTTTAATTACATAATTTCAAGCGAATGTTTCCTCCATGCTTAGGTTTGAATATATGTCTTGTATTGAAAGTTTGATGAAAAATCTATGAAATTGGAGATAGAACTCATAATCTTATATAGGGATTGCATGTAGAATGGTTATGAACAAATTCCATATCCAAAATGTATCTTTTGATGATTTAAAAAATGGATTTGTAAGAAGAAATTGTAGACATTAAAATTCTGACTTCGTGTTTATAGGGTTTGGGACAAAGTTTGGGAATTATGATGATTACATGTTAAATTTAGGAAGCATTAACCCCAAATATATGTTAGAGGGTGACTTAGGAGGACTTAGAGTAGTTTAAAAACGTTAAAACTTAATTGGGATGATCTTAGTGAGGATTTAGAGGAGAGAAATCTGAAGAAAAATGAGTTGGGGGAATTTCTGGGCGCAGTTTTCCATCTCGTTAGAAGACATGCCCTGGTCGTTCGAACGACCTCGTTCGAATGAGCTTCTAACGAGATGACAGTACCCCTTCTAACGAGTTGGTAGTTCATTCGAAGACTTTCGTTTGAACGACACTCGTTTGAACGAGACTTCTAACGAGTTGACAGAATGGCCTTTTAGGCCTGATTTTATTTCAAATGTCCCGTAGACTTAATTAATTGAGAAATAACCTTCCCTTATCGACTAGTGGGTACAATTACGAGAATTGGGGTATGTTGAGGAGTAGAACTTAGAACATTATAGTAAAACATATGAAATTTGTGGATTAGAAAACGAGTACCTAATTACGACGTGAGAAGGGTTGACAACATTAATATACAAATCGGGGACTTATGAACGTGTAACACAAAATGACGGTATAAGAACGAGAAGTATATCTATATTAATCATACGAGATATCTAAGATGTACGAATTCTTAGTATATGTGGATTTATGTGTATAACATACCTACCATACTTGCTATCATGGGAGGTCTGCATTCGATTAGGGCCATCTAATCTTTGTGTGCCTATGGGGGATTCATATTGGTACCTTGAGGACATAGGTCAGAGAAGGACTTATTGAGAAGTTAATAAGTCTACTGATCATGGGAGCTTTGGTATGTGCGTGACCCATGTGATGTGAGCTATGTTCTCCACCATTTTGTGTGAATATTATTATCTGAGAACGATTCCTGAGAGATTCGGAATGCGTGGTCCTTATGTACGTGATGTACCAGGATTGGATAGCAGAGTATGTGTGCACCGCAGCTTAGTCTCGGGGTTCTAGTATTGTATTTTTATGATTAGAGTAATATACTGTTAATTGCAATGAACTGTCATGCATAACTGCGAGTATCAATAATAACAACGATTTGTAAAGATAAAATGCAAGATCACTAGTAATTAGTCGTACTAATATGGGGAAATTTAGAATAAGAGTAACACTCTGTTTAGACTAAGATGTCGAGAATTAAATCGTGATTTGTATAATAACGTTAGAGTTTATATTGGACTAAATAGATACGGGCATAGCTAGATTTGATTGCAGATACATTAGGAGTGCACAGATAGTCGAGAGGTGAGTATTTCATGTGAGAGCACGTCCTAACATGTAATTTACATTCATTGTTTTATGTCGTTAAAATGCTTGCTATATTTTAAATTATTTTCACACTCGGGCTTTGGCCCGTTTGCTTCCAAATTTAATTTTGTAAAAACTTTTAGGTGCCCATCCACAAGGACACCATGCATAGGAGTTCCATTCCGATGACTAACTGTAGATGGTGGAAGTTACAGGATCTTGACAGTAGACGCCTCCACTTCCATTCTTGCCTCTATATTATCAGATTTCCTCATTTGTTGGGCATGTCGTCCTATTTCGTTTAAAGACATATTATCTGTTCAGTTATTTCAGATTTTGGGTTGTAATTAATTTAGTAATGTAGACTTGGTATCTGTTTATTCCTATATTTGGATTGTTGTGAGAAGTATTCCTCCAGATTTATTACTATTCTATGGTTTTTCCATTGTCATTATGTTTTGGTGGTTATGTTAGCATTTCTTAATTTACTTATTACATGTTAATCGGATTTAGTTAAAATCGACAACTCACTTTTTAAATATTAGGTGGCTAGAAATTATTAAAACATTTTTCGACAGTGATGCTATGAACTGAACCAACTTGGCATTTTGTATTAATTTAATAAAGGACTAGCTACCCGGTATTTAATTAGTCGGGATGTCAGAGGTGGTAACAGAGCATCAGGTTCTAGTGTCCTTTGGATCTGTACCGCTTATTATGTTTCCGCTGAGATTTCTTTGATGTATAGCCCTATATTTTAGGACTGTTGTATTCTTTTATGTATATTTCGCTCTTCAGCTATTTTGAGATAATAAATGCGAACTTATAAGACTTTACTCTCATTTCAAATGCCTCCACGACGTGGACAACGAGTTCCTAGGGATGCTCAGCCCGAGCAACAGCCTGCACCAGTTCTGGGCACCATGAATGCCGCAGAGGTTGCAACTATTGTAGCCCAAGTGATAAATGCCGCCCTCGCAGTTGTGTAGCAGGCACCACCTCAGGAGATGGTAGCCACGCCAGTTTAGGCTCGTGCATTCCCATCTTCTTGGGAACGTGTTCGTGATGCTTTTCAGAAGGCACACCCTCCGGAGTTTGCAGGTAGCTCCGACGTTGTAGTGTCCAGTCAGTGGAGGAAGGACATTCGGAGGCACTTAAGGATGTACGAGTGCATGGATGTTCAGAAGCAGATACTGGCTACTTTTAAGCTAGTAGGATCAGCATTGTAGTGGTGGGAGTCTATTACCACCGCGGAGAAGAGGGACGCCCTTTCTATTCAGGAGTTCTAGGTGTGGTTCGACTGTAAATATTTTCCGTCAGCTGTTCACACTGAGATGAGGAGGAAGTTGATGAATCTCATGAAGGAGGGAAAGATCGTGGCCGAGTATGAGGCCAAATTCATAAATCTCTTGAATATTGTTCCCGATGAGATTCCGATTGAGGAGAAGAAGATTCAGAAGTTCATGGACAGATTGACTTGGAGGAATATTTCATTGGCCACTTACTCTGACGTGGTTAACGTGACACTGCTTCACTACCAGGATCACCGCTTTCACATGTCTGAGAGTAAGAGACCAGGAGAGTCCAGCCATCAGGGCAAGGCAGCGGGAAATGGTGCCAGCGGGGCACAATCTGCTCAGGGTCAGCACAGGCAGGGCGATCAGGGCTCCCAATAGGGGGATCCTAAGATATTCAGATCTGGGGGTTTCAGGAATGGTCAGGGAGGTTTCAGACATGGACATCAGCGTAAGAACGACCATCAGGGCCAGTAGGGCCAGATTGGTCAGTAGCAATAGTTTCAGCAGGGCCAGCATGGTCATGGTAGGAATGGTAACGGCCATCAGGGCCGAGGGCAGCAGGGACAGTGAGGAGGAAACTTCCCGGGGAAGTGCTTCGTGTGTGTTAAGGTTGGCCAGAAATGCCAGGATAGTCCGGATAGGGGTAGGGCCCCACAGCAGCAGCAGCAGGGTGCTCGACATGAGACACAGATGCTTATATTTCCCGCCGCCCTCCTAGTACCACCACAGATGGCAGCATTACCACCCATTCCAGCAGTCCCAGTTCAACATGGACAACTTCAGTATGGGAGAGTGTATCAGCTCCAGTAGGTCGCCGTTCCACAGGATCCACCTGCTATTGAGGGTATGTTCTTTATTTAGGGGACTATGGGGCGTATTTTATTTGATATGGGGGCCACACATTGTTTCATTGCCACGAGATTTGCACGCACTATTGGGTTGTTAGACACTGCAGAGAGCACGATTACTTGTGTAGATTCACCGTTGATTAGGGGTTCTGTAATTTCCCTTATTTGTATAGGTGTGGGTATAGAGATCGGGAGGTTTACTTTACCCGCTGATATGTTAGTATTAAAGATGACTGAGTATGATGCGATTGTTGGTATGGATTGGCTAATTGCATACCGAGCCATGATTGATTATTTCAGTAGGAGTATCATTTTTTCCATTCCTAGGCAGGAGATGTTTTTAGAGGCGATGCCTCGCCCTGAGGGAGGATCATCCACTCATTTGTACTATATAGAGGAGGAGACCTCTAAGGAAGTGGTGATACCACTTGATTCGATTCCAGTCGTGAGGGAGTTTTCTGATGTATTTCAGGACATACTTGGATTACCTCCTAGTAGAGAGATTGATTTTGTTATCAATTTGACGATAGACACTTGGCCAATTGCCCGAGCACCGTATCATATGGCTCCAGCGGAGATGAGAGAGCTAAGGGATCAGATAGAGAAGTTGTTGGGTCAAGGGTTTATCCGGAGGAGTAGTTCGTCATTGGGTGCCTCTGTATTGTTTGTAAAGAAGAGGGATAGATCATTGAGATTATGTGTAGATTATCGGGAGTTGAATAAAGTCACGATACAGAATAAATATCCGTTACCCCGAATCGATGACTTATTTGACCAGTTGAGGGGATCTTGTTTATTCTCAAAGATTGATCTGCGATCGGGATACCATCAGTTGCGTATCAGGAAACTGGACATCTTGAAGATTGCTTTCTTGACGCGATATGGTTCCTATGAATTTTAGGTTATGCCTTTTGGCTTGACCAACGCTCCTACCGTGTTTATGGACTTAATGAATAGGGTGTTCAGAGAGTTCCTAGATCAGTTCGTCATTGTCTTTATTGATGACATTCTGGTTTACTCCCAAACAGAAGAGGAGCACGCCGAACATTTGAGACAGGTTTTGTAGATGTTGCATCAGAACGAGCTTTATGCAAAGTATGAGAAGTGTGGGTTCTGGTTGAAGGAGGTTCATTTTTTGGGGCATATCTTTTCAGACGGGGGGATATCTGTTGATCCGGGGAAGGTATCCGTAGTGAGGGAGTGGGGATAGCCCACGACACCGACTGAGATCCGTAGTTTCTTGGGCCTAGCAGGAGGTTTATTTAGGGTTTCTCAAAGATAGCGGGTCCTTTGACACATCTGACTCGCAAAGGTGTACCATTCATCTGGAGCGATGCCTGTCAGTTGGCATTCGATGAGTTGAAGAACAAGTTGACCTCAGCACCTATGTTAGCATTGCCCAGGCTGGGAGTTGAGTATTTAGTTTACATCGATGCATCCTTACAAGAACTTGGAGGTGTGATGCAATAGGAGAGTCAGGCCATAGCTTATGCTTCCCGTAAGCTTAAGCCTCACGAGAGGAATTACCCCACCCACGACTTGGAGTTAGTGGCAGTCGTATTCCCTCTTTGGATTTGAAGACACTATCTCATGGGGGAGAAATTTCGATTGTTCACGGACCATAAGTCTCTACAATACCTTTTCACGCAGAAGGAGATGAATATGCGTCAACGTCAGTGGCTTGAGTTTGTGAAGGATTATCTGTTCGATATCCAGTATCACCCAAGGAAAGCTAACGTGGTAGCAGACGCGTTGAGCCGTAGGCTGGTAGATGAGGTGGACGAGGTGCGAAAAGCTAAGTGGAAGGAGTTGGGACACCAGGATGAGGTGGCCCGATCGTTCATGTCTGTGATGACTATTACACCTCAGATTGTTATGAGAGTGGTAAAGGCCCGGACAAATGAATCGTTCTGTCAGGAGCAGATAGTTCGATTACTAGCAGAGGGAGCCGAGTCCTATACCGTTGGCTCAGATGGGGGATTACGCTTCAATGGGAGACTGTTCATTCCGGAAGGGGAGGAATTGCGACACGAGGTAATGACGCAATCGCATGGATCACGATTCGCAGTACACCCTGGTGGGGATAAGATGTACCAAGACATGAGACAACAGTATTGGTGGGGCGGGGTGAAGAGAGATATTGCCGTGTTTGTTTCTAAATGTGCCACTTGTCAGCTAGTAAAGGTGGACCATCAGAAACCGACAGGACTTCTACAACTGTTAGAGGTTTCGACGTGGATATGGGAGAGCATATCCATGGACTTTATCACGAGGTTACCTACGTCACAGAGGGGTCACGACTCCATATGGGTAATTGTGGATAGGTTGACCAAAGTTGCTCATTTTCTGCCCGTGAGGACCGACTACACTACGGGACAGTATACCCAGATTTTCATCACGGAAATAGTGAGACTTCACGGGGTGCCTCTAAATATCGTGTCTGACCGAGACAAGATATTTGTTTCATGATTTTGGGAGAGTTTTCAGGAGGCCATGGGTACGGAGTTGCGGATGAGTACGGCTTATCACCCGCAGACGGATGGACAAACCGAGCGGACAAATCAGATGTTAGAGGACATGTTGCGTATGTGCATCCTAGACTTTGGAGGTGGATGGGAGCAGTACCTTCCACTGGTGGAGTTTGCTAATAATAACTCATATCAGTTTACCATTGGCATGGCTCCATTTGAGGCGTTGTATGGTAGACCTTTTCGTTCCCCAGCATGTTGGTTGGAGGTGGGGGATAACAAACTCCTTGGTCCGGAAAAGATTCAGGATACTTCGTCAAGGATAAAGATGATACGGAGTCGTATTCGGGTAGCCCAGGACCGGCAGAAGAGCTATGCTAATGCTAAAAGGTTCTTCAGAGAATTCAAGGTGGGGGACCAAGTGTTACTCAGAGTATCTCCGATGAAGGGGATCATGCGTTTTGGAAAGAAGGGTAAACTGGTACCAAGATACGTGGGGCCATTTCCTATCATCGAGAGGATTGGGCCAGTCGCATACAAACTTGGGTTATCAGAGCACTTGCATAGGATTCATGATGTGTTCCATATTTCCTCGCTAAGGAAATATCTTAGGGATGATTTGGCCCATACTCACATTGCTTTGGAGGACATCGTTCTTCAGCCTGATAGTTCCTATGAGGAGGGGCCGATTGCTATTTTGGACCGAAGCGAGCGGAAATAGGTCGAAGATAGTACCATTAGTACGTGTTAAGTGGCGGCATCATAATGACGAGGAGTCCACATGGGAGCGTGAGGACGAGATGCGCGAGCGTTACTTGGAGCTATTTTTACCAGGTATTCTTTAGTTCTGAATTTCAGGACGAAATTCTGTTATTAGGGGGGAAGTATGTAATACCCCGTAATTTTATTAATTTTTATTTAAGGGATTAATTAAATTAAATGAAAATTAATTGGGAATTAATCCGTGCATAAATACTAGCGAGATGTGATTTGGTATTTGATTATGATATTAAAATTTAATATCTCTGAGTATGTATGGTAATACATGAGCATGTAAAATATTTAAATTGTCACGAGACAGAAATACAATAATTTGGAAATTTAAATTAGGACGCGCGTGCCAGTCGCGTCAGGAATGTAATTACTTGAATTAAAAAGTGAATTTTATTTTTATCAATCGAATGGTCATTTTAAGTGCACCAACGTGTCCGGAAGGGTCGAAATAGTCAGAAAACACTAGCCGGGGGTTTAGTTTGGGTTCCGGGGCATTTTTAGGCCAAACCGACAACCTAGAAGGGTATTTTGGTAATTTTAAAATAGGGGAATTAAAACCCACGAATTTTAGAGGTTAATTCTATATTATAAATAAACCCACTAAGTCCAATATCAGCATTTAACAAGTAGTGGGCTAGGGGAGTTATAGGGAGAGTCTTTAGAGGTTCCAAAAGAAACCTCTAGCCACCATCACCATCTTTGGGAGAAATCCGTAGAGAGAGAAGAGAATCAACCTTGATCCTTCAACATCAAATCAGAACATCTAAGGCAAGTGGTTTAATTACATAATTTCAAGCGAATGTTTCCTCCATGCTTAGGTTTGAATATATGTCTTGTATTGAAAGTTTGATGAAAAACCCATGAAATTGGAGATATAACTCATAATCTTATATAGGGATTGCATGTAGAATGGTTATGAATGAATTCCATATCCAAAATGTATCTTTTGATGATTTAAAAAACGGATTTGTAAGAAGAAATTGTAGACATTAAAATTCTGACTTCGTGTTTATAGGGTTTGGGACAAAGTTTGGAAATTTTGATGATTACATGTTAAATTTAGGAAGCATTGACCCCAAATATATGTTAGAGGGTGACTTAGGAGGATTTAGAGTAGTTTAAAAGCGTTAAAACTTAATTGGGATGATCTTAGTGGGGTTTTAGAGGAGAGAAATCTGAAGAAAAATGAATTGGCGAAATTTCTGGGCGCAGTCTGCCATCTCGTTAGAAGACCTGCCCTGGTCGTTCGAACGACCTCATTCGAACGAGCTTCTAATGAGATTACAGTACCCCTTCTAACGAGTTGGTAGTTCATTCGAAGACTTTCATTCGAACGACACTTGTTCGAACGAGACTTCTAATGAGTTCACAGAATGGCCTTTTAGGCCTGATTTTATTTCAAATGTCTCATAGACTTAATTTATTGAGAATTAACCTTCCCTTATTGACTAGTGGGTATAATTATGAGAATTGGGGTATGTTGAGGAGTAGAACTTAGAACATTATAGTAAACCGGATGACATTTGTGGATTAGGAAACGAGTACCTAGTTACGACGTGAGAAGGGTTGACAACGTTAATATACAAATCGGGGACTTGTGAACGTGTAACACAAAATGACGGTATAAGAACAAGAAGTATATCGATATTAATCATACGAGATATCTAAGATGTGCGAATTCTTAGTATATATGGTTTTATGTGTATAACATACCTACCATACTTGCTATCATGGGAGGTCTGCGTTCGATTAGGGCCATCTGATCTTTGTGTGCCTGCGGGGGGATTCATATTGGTACCTTGAGGACATAGGTCAGAGAAGGACTTATTGAGAAGTTAATAAGTCTGCTGATTATGGGAGCGTAGGAATGTGCATGACCCATGTGATGTGAGCTATGTTCACCTCCATTTTGTGTGATTATTATTATCTGAGAACGATTCCTGAGAGATTCAGAATGCGTGGTCCTTATGTACGTGATGTATCAGGATTGGATAGCAGAGTATGTGTGCACCGCAGCTTAGTTTCGGGGTGCTAGTATTGTATATTTATGATGAGAATAATATACTGTTAATTGCAATGAGCTGTCATGTATAACTATGAGTATCAATAATAACAACGATTTGTAAAGATAAAATGGAAGATCACTAGTAATTAGTCGTACTAATATGGGGAAATTGAGAAGAAGAGTAACACTCTGTTTAGACTAAGATATCGGGAATTAAATCGTGATTCGTAAAATAACGTTAGAGTTTATATTGGACTAAATAGATACGAGCATGACTAGATTTGATTGCGGATATGTTAGGAGTGCACAGATAGTCGAGAGTTGAGTATTTCATGTGAGAGCACGTCCTAACATGTAATTTGCATTCATTGTTTTATGTCATTAAAACGCTTGCTATATTTTAAATTATTTTCACACTCGGGCTTTGATCCGTTTGCTTCCAAATTTATTTTTGTAAAAACTTTTAGGTTCCCATCCACAAGGACACCATGCATAGGAGTTCCATTCCGATGACGTACTATAGCTGGTGGAAGTTACAGGACCTTGACAGTAGATGCCTCCACTTCCATTCTTGCCTCTATATTATCAGATTTCCTCATTTGTTGGGCATGTCTCCCTATTTCCTTTAGAGACATATTATCTGTTCTGTTATTTTAGATTTTGGGTTGTAATTAATTTAGTAATGTAGACTTGGTATCTGTTTATTCCTATATTTGGATTGTTGTGAGGAGTATTCCTCCAGATTTATTACTATTCTATGGTTTTTCCATTGTCATTATGTTGTGGTGGTTATGTTAGCATTTCTTAATTTACTTATTACATGTTAATCGGATTTAATTAAAATCGACAACTCTCTTTTTAAATATTAGGTGGCTAGAAATTATTAAAACATTTTTCGACAGTGATGCTATGAATTGAACCAACTTGGCATTTTGTATTAATTAAAAAAAGGAGTAGCTACCCAGTATTTAATTAGTCGGGGTGTCACACATTTCAAAAAAAGCAAAATGGCAGGCCTTCTCACTACATGTAGTTAGAAATTTTATAGAATGTGTTTGGTTTTCCTTGCTTTGTAAGAAAAATGATATGGCAATGGTTTTTCTCTTTAAAATAAATGTGTGATTTATTGTCTGATCTATTGTAACTTAGTATGTAGATTCAGAACAAAAAATTAGGACTTGAACTCGTTGGAGAGGTTCTAGGTAACTAGGAAGTTACTTTAAAGAGAGATGTTCATAATTAAGAGCAATTAAAATAAGGGAGCGGAAATAGCGATGGAATATTATTATGAATTTTGGTGGCAACATAGAGGTAATGTGGGTAAAATGTTTAATGTAACTTTGTTTTATAAAAGTTAATTTCAGTTTTCTAAAATGGTTTTGTACATATGTTCAATATTTTTTAAATGGTTTTATCAAAATTAGGATATCTTTTTGTATGTTCTAGTATATTGGGAAAGTAATTTACACATTATGAGATCTGTCTAACCAATAATGCTAAAAATTGATATGAATAACGTTTATGGACAAATCATTAAAGAGGAAGAATACATGCTTGGGACTGTTTAAAATATAATAAGGTCCGTGGTAAGTTATTCAGGACTCAAAGATTCTTTTGGGGGTTTTACTTAGGAGATGGTAATATACATTCCAATTTAATTTCTTCTTAATCGGTGTCATCATACCCTCTTATAACATTGGAATGGGTGTAAGATCTTCCTAAGTCATGTATAGCTATGGAGGGTGCCCGACACTCATGATGGGGAACCAACCAAGGTAGTTGAAATTAAGATAGAAGTATGTCTTTTTCCTTTCTATTTGAAAGGTAACAAAGGTACTTTACATCGTACCCCTAAGTACATGAAGAAGATTGATTTTATTAATTACCAGTTCTTATAGAAGGATTATGTACTAAACCAGAGACCCATATGTAACTTACAAGGTAGAATGGTACATCATATTACAAATCTTACTAGACCACCCATACTAGATGAAATACAACCTGATATTGATAATATACTATCGTATCATAGTAGGAGCATTATCAATGATTAGTGTACAAGTGTCACTTACACTGGATAACAAGTGGTTCCACCTCGTAGTGGGAGCATCAAGAGTCATCCTGAATAGTTACTATTTTGGATGATTGTTTTGATGAGATACAAAACAAATCGAATTGGGTCGTTGGAATTGCAATGTTACATTCAAAGAGAAAGACTTTTCTTTTGACTTATTATTATGGATAACAAAAGGTATTCAATGTATTTGAATCATATTTTGGGAACTTGTAGACTTGTTGATGGGGTAAAACCCATCGGGCACAAGTGGACATACAAGACGTTAAAATAAAGATGGATCAAAAGTTGCAAACCTTCATGGAAAGACTTATGAAAGGTGTTACTAAGAAAGAATGGGATTGACTATGACGAACCCATCATCCAAAAGCCATGCTAAAGTTTATCGAGATTATTTTAACATCAGTACTACGTTCTTGAACTATTGTCTTGCGAAGTACATTGTAAAAAGTCAGGAAAACAAAGTTATGTAAGCTTATAAGATCCATTTATGGATTAAAGATAACATTTAGGTCTTGGGTAAGTCGGTTTGATCAACTCATCAAGTTTTATTTTGTTTTAAGCCTAAAAATACTTATTTTTATAAGAATCACAATGCAAATGTGGTGGAATTGCTACTAGAACTTATGGATAATATGTTCCTAATCAAGAAAAATGTGGGAGTATTGCCTTAAGATTTTTGTTATTTTGGTAAGGTGTCTCAGTTCATTTAAAAATAAAAATTGTCGCTACAACATTTCCTTATATTTGGTTTAAATATATTATCGGCACGTCGGTCAATAGAGATGAGTAGGAATTCTAGGGAGTCGGCTTAAGGTTGATCACAAGGAGATTGGGATTTGAGTTCTAGCACTATGGAAATATTCACAACCCAAATACGGGTTTGATATACTATTATAATAGTTGCGATGAAATCCTACTTCAAATTATGAGAGCATGTATGATGGGTGGAGAATGTCTATGATAGTTCGATAGAGGATTGTGAGCAGTACATCTGAGGATTGTATTGAACAAGGCCACCTATGAGTTTTGACTCTAAGGGTTATCTTGATTAAACTTAGACAATCTCACACAATTTGTAAAGGGTGCATAGATTCTCAATCTTGATAATTATTAGTATTAGAATGCTTGCACAAATGTCACTTTGATTGCTATGGGTACACTCAGATTTTATATTAGGTCAAATGATCCAAGCATATTAAGTGATAGTTGAGTGAGTAGGC
The DNA here is from genome assembly GCA_949130495.1 of Sambucus nigra. Taxonomy (NCBI): domain Eukaryota; kingdom Viridiplantae; phylum Streptophyta; class Magnoliopsida; order Dipsacales; family Adoxaceae; genus Sambucus; species Sambucus nigra. The sequence continues at coordinate 209,829,221 of OX422214.1, read as the reverse complement.
CTGACATTATATTTGGGGGAATTCATGTTCAGGGGATACCATGAATTGTGATTCCCCCATGATAGGCTTATATGTTTTGTTTCCACTGAGTAAAACCCAGATGGTGGATTATTTTGTAATCCTAGTGTAGTAACAAATCATCTAAGTGTGAGAATAAAGTAATTTATTAGATTTTGATTAATATTGATTAATAGTGAATTTATTTGACCAAGCGGGTATCAAACACTTCACACGGGGATTCATATTAATAACCACAATCATCTTTTCAAATTAGACCATATTATATGAGAATGACTTATAAGACAATCAAATTAGCGTGCAATCACAATTATTTAGTGGAATTAATTTTTAGTAAATAAAGAAATGTAATAAATTATGGTATTTGTAATTTGTAATTTCGAGTATTTATTTCACTAAAAAAAAAGATTATTTATCACGGCTAAAAATTGTGATAAAAATCCATTTAACACGGTTTTAAAATTTTCAAAAAGTGAGAGAAATAGGGTGACATAATTTTTGTAAACTTGTGAGAAAAATGAGTCATTTTCATCAATTTTTTATGTAAACATTGATAAAATATTATGTGGCCATGTCATAATTATCATTGTTTATAAATATAAATTGCGATAAAAGGTCTTATTTTTTATCACAATTTTTTCAGGAGTTTTGATTATGAAAATTTTGTTAAATGAAACCAACCTCCAATAGTACGATAGAAATATATTTTTAATCCACTAATGAACTACACTCACACGAAAAAGAAAAAAATAAACTAATTTAACATTAAAGTTTCTATATTAACCACATTTTAACTTAAAATCCCACAACCAAAACATATATACTAATTTGAATGTACCAAGGATCATTATTCACACTAGGACTGTGAGAAGAGTATTGCGCTTGCGTTCAATTTAAGAAATTATATAATTAAAGACAGTTTAATCCCAATTAAATCCTAAACATGCATATAGGTGTGATTGAATAAGATGTAAAGCATGCAAGAATATTCAAACACACACAAATGAGGAAAAATCCTCCAAAGGGGCAAAACCATTTATTTCACTATAATTTTGTAAAGTACAATTTACAAGGATTACAATGAAATACAGGGGTGACACAGAATTACCCTCAGGCGTCGGATCTGTAGTCAGCGGCTGGAAGTTTCCTTTTCCAGGAGGGCAGCAATGAAGAAGAAGGTCGGTCTTCTCCATAAGAGTATGAACAACAAAAGTGTTTGTGTTCTAGGGTTTCAAAATGATTCACAAATGATTTGGAAATTTTTGTGAATCAAAACATGAGTTTGGAAACTCACAAAGGTGAAGACTTTGAGTTTATGAACTCTAAAAATCGTGTGAAGAAGTCTTGCCAAAACAACTCCCCGTAGTGGGTTTATAATGGAATAACTTGGCCTAAAAAATCTGAACACGATCTGTTTGAAATTATCCCAGGCGGACCGGTCCGGATCTAAGACAGATCGGTGCGAGGGGGAGGATCGGTTCGTTTTAATTTTGGCTTTATCGGTTCGCTACCGGTCCGGGGTTTACTGGATCTTCAGCAAGAAGATCGGTCCGATTGATGGCGGATCGGTCCGTAGGCAGACCGATTCTTTTAATTTGGGCGGACCGGTTCGACCTGTCCGAATTTTGGTTCCTCTTCTTCTTTGATATTCGGATCCGTTGATGACGATACGAATCTTGAATTTTTTCAACGGTGTAACGGCGCACGACATAACATTTAATAATGGACAAAATGTCCTTACAGACTGCCACTGATAATATCCACCATTAATGCTTACTACTTCTTAATGTATAAAAAAAAGTTAAAATATTTAACATAATATATATATGTATATATATACACACACACACATAATAAAGTAGGAAAGTGTTTGAATTTTCAAAATGCAAAATTGCAATAACGGTTAAGATTCTTTAGGAGAAAATAAGTGGTCGGGATTAACTCTGTAATTTGATTATCCCATCCACATATCCGGTCACACCTTTCTCCTAGTTTTATCTTATCTCCTTGCCAGTACCTCACCATCCTTCATGCTTCTCTCTTTAACATGTGTAAGTAAAGTCAAATCATAAATGCTACCCTTAAATCCCACATTTGGTAAGTCTCTCTCGCTCTCTCCTCCCCTCACCCCATTATGAACTCGCTCCTCCATTAATCTTTTATCTCTCAAACTCGTCTCATCTAAGCTTCTTTTAGGACCATGAGCTCATTATCCCATTGGTTCCAAACTAGGAGTTTTTTATTTAAAACCCCCGGAACATAAGATGCTTTAGTTTTTGTCACATATATAGTTTTTTTGCGAATGTAATATTATTTTCCTCTCGCTATTTTAAAGGTACTCTCTCTAAAGGTTTATGATTTTTTTTTTGTGTTTTTACATTCAATATGCAAGGTTTTCAGACTAAGGTGATAACAAGTCCGAAATATCAAATTTTTAAGAGTTTTAGATTAATAGTTCATATTTGTGAAATCTTATTTTTCAATTAATTTCTCATACATACATCAAGTTCTACTGCTACAAATAATAACATATATTGTAGGTATCAATTTTTGTTTATCATTTTCTATTATAATAAGGTCAGTTCCTATGAGTTACATTGGTCATGATCGAGGTGTTTGTGTCCTTACGAGGCTGTTTGTGGGATGTTTTGGGGTTCCCCCTCTAGCAGCATGTTTTTAAGCATATGTGTTGTTATTTCCAAATTTTAGTCATTTTCAAAAACCGGTCGTTCGTGACTACACCGTTAGTTCGTACGAGTTACATTAGTCTCGGGTGAGGTTTTCGTGCCCTTTATGAGTCCATTTATGGGTTGTTTTGGGTTTTTTGCTCCAGCTGTATGATTCTAAGACTATGTCTTGTTAAAGGAAAATTTTAGTGATATTCTCAAATTAGTCATCCCGTGACTATGCAATTAGTTCCTATAAGTCACATTGGTCCCATGTGAGGTGTTCGTTCCCCTAACGGTGTTGTTTGGAGGAATTTTGAGTTTTCCCCTTCTAGAGTCATATTATATATTTTAAGTCCAGTTATTTGAAAATTTTAGTCATATTCTAAAACTAAGCATTGCTTTATTCCATAGTCGGTTCCTACGAGTTACACAGGTCTTGTGCGAGGTGTTCGTGCCCTAAACGGGGACTTTTGGGGGTTGTTTTGGGTTTTCACACTCTAGTGGCATATTTTCAGCATAGCTCTTGTTATTTATAAATTTTTGTCATATTTTCAAATCGGGCATCCCGTGACTACGCAGTCAGGTCATACGAGTTACATAGGTCTTGTGCGACGTATCCATGCCTCTTACAGGGTCATTTAGGGATTGTTTTGGGTTTCCCCCTTCTAGCATCATGTTTTTAAGCCCAAGTCTAGTTATTTGCAAATTTTAGTCATATTATCAAAACGGGCATCCCCTAATTATGTGGTCAGTTCTTACGAGTTCCTATATAAGGTGTTCGTACACCTAACGGGGCCATTTCAGGGTTGTTTTGGGTTTCTCCCTTAAGAGACATGTTTTTGAGCATAAATCTAGTTATCTAAAAATTTTAGTCATATTCTTAAACGGGTTATCCCTTAAATATTCACCCAGTTCTTGTGAGTTTCATCGATCCAATACGGGGTGTTCGTGCTCCTTACAACCCATTTGGGGGTTGTTTTGGGTTTTCTCACTCTAGCAATGTATTTTTACCGCAAGTCTAAATATTTTCAAATTTTAGTCATATTCTCAAACTCAGCATCCCGTGACTGCACGATCAAGTTCTACTAGTTACATTTGTCTCATATGAGTCCATTTGCGGGTTAATTTGAGTTTCCCCATCCAGTGTCATGTTTTTTAGCATAAGTCTATTTATTTAAAAATTTTAGTAGTATTCTCAAATCATCATCTTGTGAGTATGCGCTCAACTCCTAAGAGTTATACTGTCCCATGAGAGGTATTCCTGCCACAAATGGGACCGATTAGGATACATTTTGGGTTTCCCCCTCTAGTGGCATGATATTAAGCCTATTTCTAGTTATTATCATTTTATGTCATATTCTCAAACCAGTCATTCTGTGACTATGTGATCAGTTTCGATGAGTTACGTTGGTTCCACACGACGTGTTTACCCCCTTATGGCCATTTTGGGTTCTCCCCCTCAAGCGACATGATTTTAAAACTAATCTTAGTATTCAAAAATTTTGTACGATCAATTTCTTGAAGTTACATTGGTCCTGTGAGAGGTGTTTGTTCCCCATACGGGGCCGTTTTGGGGATGTATTGGGTTTTCCCCTTTTATAAGCATGTTTTTAAGCTTGAGCCTAGATATTTGTACATTTTAGTCACATTCCCAAACCCAGCATCCCATGACTATGCAGTCAAGTCCTACGAGTTACATTGGTCCCGTGGGAGGTGTTTGACCCCTTATAGGGCCGCTTGGTGGGATAATTTTTCTTTTCCCATCTAGCCCCATGCTTTTAAGCCTAAGTCTTGTTATTTGCAAATTTTGGTTATATTAACAAACCGAGAATCCCATGATTACATGATCAGTTTTTACGAGTTATATTGGTTATGTTGGAGGTGTTTGGTCCCATGCGAGGTGTTCGTGCCCGTTATGAGGACGTTTGGGGTGTTGTTCTTGGTTTTCCCCATCTAGCGGAATGTTTTTAAGCCCAAGTCCAGTTATTTTAAAATTTTAGTCATATTCCCACATAGGGCATCTCTTTACTGTGCAGTGAGTTCCTGCGAGTTACATTGGTCCCGTGTGAGGTGTTCGTCCACCTTATAGGGCCACTTGGGGGATTTGTTGGGTTTTCCCCCTCTAGCGGCATTTTTTAGCCTAAGTCTAGTTATGTAAAAAAATTAGTCATATTCTCAAACTGCGCATCATGTGACTGTGTGATCTGTTCATATGAGTTACATTGGTCTCATGTGAGGTGTTCATGTCCTTACGAGACTGTTTGGGGGTTGATTTAGGGTTCTACTTCTAGCAACGTGTTTTTAAGAATAAGTATTGTTATTTGTAAATTTTAGTCGCAATATCAAATCGCGCGTCCCATGATTACACGATCAATTACTGTGGGGTACAATGGTCCCGTACGATGTGTGGTTACTCTAAAGGGGTCGTTTGGTAACAATTTTAGGTTTCCCCTCCAGTGGCATGATTTAGTCCTAAGTTTAGTTAATTGCAAATTTTAATCATATTCTCAAATAGGGCCTTCCGTGACTACGCTGATATGAAAAAGTGTATCCTCATCCTATGCGAGGCTTGGACCAGCACCATAACCTCTACCAAGTGTCCATGAGACTCATTTTCATATTGGCCCATAACATAGGGGCCCACATCTCACAATATCGACCTCCGAGACCTCACACTCATATCAATTGAAACTACACATGGAAATTCACGTTGTTGTACAAGCTTCCTCTAGACTTTTCCATGTGTTAGTCTCGTACCAAACTAACATCCCAAGGCCACCATGAGTTTCCTAAGACGCTCTTTACAGTCTCAAAGTAATCTACCTATAAAACAACCTCCACAGTCTCGACTCGATCGAGACCAACAAAGACGACTTCAGTATTTTATGTGGAGCACTGACTTGTGCATCATCATGCCACACAAACCATACTATTACAAAATATATCCTTACCATGTGAGGGAATATTACATCATCATTCCATACATGTGAAGAGGATAAGCATCACTTTTCTAGTGGATGGTGATGATGCTAGAAACAGCACCACCAGACCAAGGTATAGCAGAGCTCAAACAGGAACTAGAATAGTAGCAAATAAACAATATAGGTATGTAGAAGGAGATGAGGAGAAGATAAGAGGCACACCAATATAAGTGGTTCAGCGATTTCTTACGTCCACTGTGCAAGTGAGTGTGAGTTGGAGTATCAAAAGGGGGCTCTAATGGCCTTATCAATACAATCACTCCACTTTCTCTCTCTACTGTAAATGCACCAGAGTTTTTATAGGGTTTTCAATATTGCCATCCTTTTTCAAGGTAGAAGAAGACATGTATATATAGTTCTTGGGGGGTTTAGTGTAACCCCCAAGCATTCCATGAGCATGTGTGTGGTGATCAAACCAATCTCCTGTGGACACCTGGTCGTGCCATATGCAGGTAATGGTGACCCAATATTCCCTCATGTGAGGGGAATGAGTTGGTTATAAGGGTTTAGTCCACGTGTTCTAAGTCTCTTATGTGCTTGCGTATGCTCGGACCTGTGATGTCATCTACGGGAACCTCGGTCTAGCCGAGTACGATATTGGTAAGTCAGAGAGTTGAGTTAGTCTACCAACTATAAGTATGAACTCGGCCTGGTTGCACTGTCGGCTAGAGCAAAGTATGAGAGTGACCATGGTTGAGCCCATGAGATGTTATTGACTTAGGCTCCTAACCGATCGAGACTTATCATTGATAACCGACCTTGTGAAAGACAACCTTTCTAATGGCTGTTGTGAGCTTCCCGATGACTCGACCCTAAAGTTGGTCGAGGTTGTTAAACCCGAATACGAGGGTACACTTTAGGCATATCAATCACCCCTAGCCCTCTGATTTCTATGTGAGTATATGGCTAAGGGGTATATAGGTCAGGCAGGTGGAGGGAAGTTTCTACACCTTGGGATGTTTAGTTATCTATTGGACACATGTCACCGTTTGAAGTCGGTTGTGTCTACCCCAAGATAATGATGACCCACGTCGCCTTTTTAGGGTTTCTAAGTGCAATGATGAGGGCCTTAATATTCATGCCTCATCATTACAATGGTATTTAAACCATTTCGCCTTTTCATTTATCTTTTTACTTCTTCAGTTTTCCCGCTTAGAGCCCTTTCTGCTACTTTCTCCTAAAAACCTCCATAGCTCTGCTGTGATTCAAGGTTCCTTACTTTTAATCTCTTCTTCCCTCAATAAAACTCAGTCAGGTATTGTTCTTCAACATTTCCTTTTTCATTTCTGGGCATTAATTTACCCTTTTGATTTTTCGATGAGCTTTTCCTTTTTTCGGTAAGGTTTTTCACCACTGTTGGGTGGTTATAAGGTTGGGTTTGCAGTGGTTAAGTGACTTTGGAGCTATACCAAGCCACTCCGGGCTTGTTTTTTCCTAAGACTCCCACTTTTAGGCTTTTCGATGGCCCTCTGGTCATCTTCTCCAATGACCCAATCATTGAATGTTCTTGGTGTTTTTGGAGAAAACCTTTTAGATTCCAAGTTTTGATCATTAGTTTGGGTAGTATAAGTTCTTTACCTATTTGACTTTTTAGCTCGAACTCTCCAAGTGTATCATCATCTATTGAATGCTATGACACCTGTATAAACTTGCTAAAGAGTTTCCAACTCTGTGCGGGGGAGTGTTTCAACAAGATCAGACAGATAGAGTTAGGCCAAGATGAGGCTCATGAGGCCGCGGCATTTCCCCTCAGACCAATTTATCATCCACCATTAGTTGTCATATACCCTGAACTTGCCAGGGGTTTCTTATCCCATATATAAGGACGGTGCTTCAGACCCTATGTTAACATTTGAGGCAGCCGAGTCTGTGGACTCATTCCAAGAGGCTATGGATTACTCTCCTAGGCAAAGTGAAGTTTCGAAAAATAAAGAGGTTTCAGATCGTGCCTCGTCCCATAAAGATTCTAGCACTTCATATAGATCTCCTTCCATAAAAATCTTAGGTCTTAGTGTAGATTATCCTCCTCCATTTGAGGCTATTCCTTTATCAGGGTATATTGGCGCAGAGTTTGCAGAGAGGTTCCCCAATGGTGTACCCACTGAGGCTCGGGTTGAGGTTACTGAGGAAGACGATGATGAAGGAAGTGACCTCGATACCTCTGTATCTTCTCGGTATGAGATTACCGTAAATTAGTATAAAATTTTAGTCTTCAAACACCTATATTCCATTGATTCCTCGATCATCTTGAGGAAACCTCTGAAGGATGAAAGGGCCTTCGATGATTGAGAGGGCAAAATTTACGTCTATGAGAAGATGTTTAAGTTGGGTTTTCGTCTTCCCTTCCACCCAACTATCAGATCCATACTCTCTTACATAAACCCTGCCCCTTCCCACATGTCCCCAAATTCTTGGAGGGTTATTATTGGGGCTATCATCCTTTGGAAGGTTGTTCACCATACAGACCTTCCAGTTAGAGTTTTTACTGCTTGCTACATTCCATTGTTTGCCAAAAATCACCCCGCCTACTACCACTTCGTAGCTAGGAAATCCGAGAAGAAGATGCTCTTAGTTACACAGACTTCCAACCATAATTGGAAACCTAGGTATTTCTTTGTTTCCGAGGCCTGGGAGTTTGGCCCAGATGAGGCTTATGGAACTTCAGTTCCAAAAACCCCTCTAAAATGGGCTAAAGTATCCTATGTGGCTAAAGCTGACCCTGGCCTTAGCCAAGATAGCTAAAAAAACATAGAGGACCTTCGAAACCAAGGCGTGAATGGTCGTCTTGTTAAGTATGAACATCTAATGACCCCCTATTACCTTTTTCAGATAGGTTTGGGGGGTGGTCCTCTGGAAGAACTTCATAAGTTTCCAAAATTTTCATACCAAGTAATGTCTCGTACTTTGTATTTATCTGACTTGCTAACTTAGAGACTTATCTTTCTGTAGAGCGACCAACAGGCATTTCTGACGACTTCTGGGAGATGTTGCCCCCCAGCCTTACAAAGCTAATAGAGAAATGTGGTGGTAAGTATGTACCCCCTCCTAACCAAACGAAAAAGTGCGTCGCACCTCTAAGGCCGATGCTACCAAGAAGAGGAAGGCTCCCACTGACCCGGCTCATACGAAGCTGAGCAAGACTCCTGCAAAGGACCGTGCCATACCCATGTTGACCGATGACGCTTTGGATTCTCATCTATCGAAGCTCAAGATGGGAGACAATGTGATCGACGATAGCCTGCAAGCTGTTGTTGCTATTGGCACCATCATAACTGAGGAGGACAAACATTTTCTCTAAGCCTTAGACGTCCCTTTATTGGTCGAGTTTAGCCTCCATAGGGCGGTTCATGTATTAAAATTTTCTTTCAAGTGTTGTCTCTGCTTTTGAAAAGTTATTATTCATATGTCTAATCTTCTTCTGTAGAGTGTGACTTCTCTTCAATAACTAGTTGACTGGACCTTGAAGAGGTTGCCCCTCATACAAAGGGGCAAAGATGCTGAGAAAACTGAGGCCGATTTGAAAGTTGAGGTGGAGAGGTTAAAAGGGGAACTGAAAGATAAAGACAGAGAGACCACTCAACTGAAGGAAGATCATAACAAGGCCTTGAAGGCAAAGGATCAGAGTCTTAAATCAAAGGACGATGTTACTGTCGAGGCTTCTTCGGCCGATTCTACAGAGAAAATTATTGAGGACTACAAAGTCTCTAATGAGTTTGTCAACTTCGACTTTGAGTATTTAGATAGGGGCATCAAAGAGACTAGCCGATGAGTGACTCTTAAGTAGGGTCAATCTGGGAGCTTGTCGACCGAAGACTTTGTTGGTATCGACTTTGAAGACCCTCAATTCGCCCAAGCTTTAAAGGAAGTAGAAGAAAGTGATGCTGCCCCGACCAAAATGGCTCCACTAGAGGTCACGAAGAATGATGATGGTGCTCAGCATGATGACGAGGTTAAAGTTATGAATTCCATCCTTGACCCCACCAATCTAGTTTCTAATAGGTTGGCTCCTGCCGAGGGTCAAACTGAGCTCTGAGCGTCTACCCTTCTTGAAGAAATTTTTGTGAAGCTTTGTGTAACTCTTGTTTTGATGAACTTTGGTTATAGTTTTTTGATATTTTGAATTTAACTATGTAACCTCTTCATGTAACGAATGCAAGTGGATCCACACTCTCTATTTCTATTGCTCTTCTATGATGTTTTATTGTTCTATAATTGTGATGTTCCACATACTCACCACAAATTTAACCATAACAATAGAAACACAATAAAGATGTTAAGAGTCTGAGGTCACCAAGTTAATGATGTTTTATCCTCATAATTATGATGTTAAAGGTCCGAGGTCACCAAATTATGATGTTTATCCTCAGAATTTCACAAAATTAATGATGTTAAATATTTGAGGTCACAAAATTATGGTGTTTATCCTCATAATTTCACCAAGTAAATGATGTTAAATGTCTGAGGTCACCAAATTATGGTGTTAATCCTTATAATTTCACCAAACTAATGATGTTAATGGTCCGAGGTCACCCAATTATGATGTCTAACCTCATAATTTCACCAAATTAATGATGTTTAAGGTATGAGGTCACCAAATTAATGATGTCTAACCTCATAATTTCACCAAATTAATGATGTTGAAGGTCTGAGATCATCAAATTAATGATGTTTAACCTCATAATATCACCAAGTAAATGATGTTTAAGGTACAAGGCCACCAAATTAATGATGTTTAACCTCATAATTTCACCAAGTAAATGATGGTAAAGGTCCGAGGTCACCAAATTATGGCGTTTATCCTTATAATTTCACCAAACTAATGATGTTAAAGGTCTGAGGTCACCAAATTATGATGTCTAACCTCATAATTTCACCAAATTAATGATGTTTAAAGTCCGAGGTCACAAAATTAATTATGTTTATCCTCATAATTTCACCAAACTAATTATGTTAAAGGTTCGAGGTCACTAAATTATGACGTATGACCTCATAATTTCACCAAATTAATGACGTTTAAGGTCTGAGGTCACCAAATCAATGAGGTTTAACCTCATAATTTCACCAAGTAAATGATGTTTAAGGTCTGAGGTCACCAAATTAATGATATTTAACCTCATAATTTCACCAAGTAAATGATGTTAAAGGTCTGAGGTCACCAAATTATGGTGTTTTCCCTCGTAATTTCACCATGTAAATTGATATTTAAGGTCTGAGGTCACCATATTAATGATGTTTAACCTCATAATTTCACTAAGTAAATGATGTTAAAGGTCCGAGGTCATCAAATTATGGTATTTATCCTCATGATTTTACCAAGTAAATGATGGTAAATGTTTGAGGTCACTAGGCTTTGATGTCTAACCTCATAATTTCACCAAATTAATGGTGTTAAATGTCTGAGGTCTCCAAATTATGATGTTTATCCTCAGAATTTCACCAAGTAAATGATGTTAAAATGCATACACTAATACAAAGATGTTGACAGAACAATGATATTTCTCCTTGATATTTACTTCTTCATATGTTGATACATAGATTATAAGAAAATAAGGCAACTACAACATCATAGGTAATATTTCTTCAAATAGTCGGCATTCTAAGGGTTTGAGAACGACTCTCCTTCCAGATTTTCCAATCGGTATGTGCCTGGGATGACTTCATCGGTTACCTTGTAGGGGCCATGCCAATTTTAATGGAGCTTGTTGGGATTTTCCCATATCTTCTTTAAAACTAGGTCTCCCGCGACTATCGACCTCTCTTTCACCCTTTGATTATAAAAGTTGGTAGTTCTCTGCTGGTAGGCTTCTTGCTTAACCTTGGCATCTTCTCTTCTCTCTTCAATTAAATAAAGATCAATTCTTCTCTTTATGGAATTTCCCCGAGGGTTGTATATATGAACTCTATGAGTAGGAAGTCCAATCTCGATAGGGACGATAGCCTCTAAGATGTAGGCCAGCATCAATGGGGTCTCCCCTATAGGAGTCTTAACTGTCATCCTGTAGTCCCATAGCACAGTGTAGAGGGGGCTTGAAGGTAATCCTGAGAATAGAGATAATGCCCCCATTTACAACAGTGTTTGGGATTAAGGCAACTCAGCGTGGCGGCCCAGAGGGACCTTTCAGGGAAGAAGCTGACCGAGAGAGCTCGTTCTTTAGTCCTGATTAATTAATTTAGTCTTGTTGTATCTTTTGTTTATATTGACTATGAGCTATAATGATAGTAAATATGTAATGATTATAATGATTGTGTTTGAGGTCGAACGGTACTCGCAAGAGACTAGGCTTAGCAGGGTCTAGGAGAGCTTTCATTCTCTATCAAACAACCTCGCCGTGGGAACTTGAGAGGGACTTGGTTTGGAGGATTGCGAAGTGAGGCACCGTTGGGGCTTGTCCTAACCATCTTAGATACACCTGGTAAAACATCGAAGGACCCTGATCGTGGAACCTCGGGGGGAGCAGCCTTGAGTTCCATCCGGCATTGAGTTATGAGCCAAACAACCCTATACTAAATGTCATATCCACTTTATCTGATGTCACTAACAAGCTAGGTAATGTCAGACTTACACTTGAGTAAACCACCATGGTAGCTGTCAGAATGTTGGTGAGCCACCTCTGTGACGGCATCCCCCTGACACACAGTGGTTAGGCAAAAGGCATGTCTTGCCATTTAATGCTTATGACGTGGAGATAACTAGTGCATCAAGTATTTAATGCTTGCGACATAAAGTATGAGGGATGTCTTTCAAAAGCATTAATGACTGAATTGCCTTGGGGGGTAGTGTGGGGGGCTATTTAAGGACCCCAACCACCTCTGAGGAGGCATTATGTTCTTATTAAGAGTTCAGAAGTTATTAATAAAGAGATTTATTACGAACCAGAGAGTCTACTCATCCACCATTGTCATTTACTACGAAGCTTTAATATTTGACAGAGATCATTGAGGGTGGTGGGGGTGTTTTGCTGCCTACCAAGGTGTATCTAGGGTGATTATTTTCTCTCTCCCTCTAAGAAAAGTTGCTTCTAACTTCATTACTACCTTCTGGGTTATACACGAGAGATTTGTGAGTTCAAACTGAGTCTATCTTCATTGAGTCGTGTTTGTATGTCCTATGGTTAATCAATAGTGTTACTATTTAACTTATCATTACTATACTCAAAAGGGGTTACACCTCCATCTAATCTAAAGTACCCTCTTACGTTTGACAACTCTGCTGGGGAGGCATTATTCTAAACAAGGAGTATGGCTCAAGATAACGATAATCGAAGGCTTAACTTTGATGACATTCAACATAATTAATTATAGGCGGCGGGAGATGGAGGCTTAAAGGGATGGGGTTCCTCGATATAGGTACCTCCAGTTCATGTGGCAACAGGTGTCCCAGGAGAGACACAAGCTTCTACAAGCGCTGGGTTGGGACTAGCCCAGGTAGCACTCCTCATGAACAAATTTTATGAGTTTTTGCAAACTCCTGTAGCTTCAACGGTACTGGGAGGATTTGAAACCAACTCCTTCATGACACCAGGGGAAGCCCCAATGACCCCCCCAGTTCGTTCATAACGGGAATGGTCCCAACAAGTATAGCACGCAGCCTATAGTCCCGTTGCTTATTTCTTTAATGGCGTCGCCCATGGAAGAGATGAGGAAGGAGATGTAGAAAGAGATGCTACAGTTCATGCAGGCCTCCTCGCAATCTGTGGGCAAGGTAGCTTCGGCCTATGACGATTTTCGAATGCCTTACCCCCAGGAATACAACGATGAGCCCTACCTAAAAGATTATATCCCTCCTATTTTTTAAAAATACACAGGAAAGGGTGGAAACCCAAAAGAGCATATTAAACGTTTCATTGAACACTTGGGGGCGCATTGAAATAATAAGAAACTCAAGTTGAGGGAATTTTAAAAACTCTTAACCGATAAGGCATACACTTGGTATTCTCACTTAGCTCCCAAGGGTGTTTCCACATGGGAGGAGATGCACGCTTTGTTCATCCAGAAGTTCTTTCTGGAGGAAGATGGGTTTACTTTGACCTAACTAGGGAGGGAGAAGCAACGACCTGGGGAAGAAGTGGTGGCTTACGTTTGAAGGTTCGAGGAAAGGTCCCTCGATGTGAGGGAGGAGGCCAAAGTGTCCAAGTTATTGAAGATCTGCGCGGAGGGGATGCTTCCTGAGTACATCTGCCATCTCATTAATGAGACGCGCGAGGGGACTTTTTTGTCATTCCTAAAAGAAGCAAGGAATATCTCATTGGTGGTACGACCAAACCCAGTGGTGATACCCATGATGTTTAGGAAATCGATATAACCTGTGGGGGGAGGTCTCAGCCCCCACGGGTAGGGTACACCAAAGGAACGGATGGGGGCAAGGTAACGAAGGACAACAAGAGGAAGCTTGGAAGAGACATGGAGGACCCACCACCATTGCCTTATACAGTAAAGGAGGCTGTCAGGATTTATAATATAATGGTCCAAGGAGGAACGGTGTATGAACCAAAGGGCTTTATCATTAGGGAACCCGATGCTGTAATAAGGGAGGATCCCAAATATTGCTAGATTCATCGAAAGATCCAACATCCAATAAAGAGATGTTTCACGCTAAGTAGAATCATTGACATGTATGTGAAGGCAGGGACATTGCAAATTTCTTCGCAAAACGTTAACAAAAACCCATTCCCAGCGTATGGGGCCAATCTGGTGGTGGCCTATGATGAGGAGTCAGAGAGAGAAGAAAGAGAGTGAACGACAAAGTAGGGGGAGTTCGAAGAAGCTTTGGAAGATTTCACTAAGGGAATGGATAACATAGTGTTAGCTTACGATGATGCAAGCGCTAAAGATGTGGAGGATGTATACAACGTTTAAGGTGAGGAAGCAGACCAAGTCGTAGAATACTATGAAGTTTCAAAATCCCCAAAGTTCACCTGGTTCTTCGACCAAGTAGGGATACTAAAGGAGAGTATATTGGAAATAACCCATGTAATCCTTGACATTACGAGGAAGAACACAGTCCTATTGCTGAGATGGAAGGGAGACATGGCCAGGTTAGTAAAGAGGTTTCTGTCAGAGGTAACTTTCAGCAACGCAGATAAGTCTGTAAGGTTCCCTCATAATAGGCCATTGTATGTGACCGCCATCATTAATAGAGTTAGTTTTACAAGAACTCTTATGGATGGGGGAGCTTCCATCAATATCATTCCAATAAAATCTTTCCACGCAGCTAATATTTTGAAAGAAAGGTTAGTCTCCATGCCTTTGATGATTTGAGAGTATGACAACTAGTCTTCCAAGTCCATTGAGTACGTGAATGTTGGGATTGTGATGGGACATATGAGTTCCCATATCAAGTTCTACGTAATAAATAGTGAAACTTCCTACCATATACTCATAGGAAGAGTGTGGATGCACAACCACGGCTAGTTCCTTCGATATATCACCAATGCGCCAAGGCGAATATCAAGGGACCGGAGGTGACCATTAGGGTCACGAAGAGGCCCTTCACTGTGGAGGAAGCTCACTTGGTAGATGCGGCATTTTAGACAGAATTGGAGGAGGATGTTCGGGTCCTAAAGAGAAGAATGGAGGGAGCATGGGTTCCCTCGATCTGAGAAAGGATGGTCCTTTGAACGAACAAAATAAAGAGGTTGTAAGCAGCAAAGGAGTGATGGCCGAAGAAGCCCATCAGGTGGTCCCTCGGCCCCAAAATATTTCGATGCATCTCAAAGACAGGATGAGGCCTAGAGTGGACCCAATGGAGCATGAGGTTAAACGACAAAGCGTGCTGAGTCGATTTTCAGGAGGAAGAGTTACTGAGGCTTCTAGAGAGAAGAAAAGGAAGGCAGTGGAGACTACTAGTAGACAGTGCAAAAAGGTAGTTATCGAAGAGGGAAAGGTGGTTTATCGATTATAATGGTGTGAACGGGCGGCCGAAGAAACTGATAATGAGGCTGACCCGATATATGAGTGATTTCTGGTGGATCAACGGGGACAATGTACTGTGATAGATAACTCCAACATACAGGAATTTATGGAAGAAGTCACCAAAGAACCAAATTACATGGCAGACCTACCAAAGCCACAGGCACAAGAGCTGGAGCAGTTAAACATGGAGAAAAAAGGGGAGGATCCAAGGCCTATTTTTATCTCAAAAGATCTCAATAAAAGGAAACGAGAGGCCTTGGTTGAGTTGATTCGGGAGTTCATAGACATTTTTGAGTGGAATTATACAAAGATGGAAGGGTTGTATGAGGAAGTGAGCTTCACAAGTTGAACATGATGCCTTTAGCCATTCCAGTGAAATAAGCAATGAGAACGTACAAGCCTAAGATAGACCTAAAGATCAAAGAAGAGGTCCCACGCTTGATGACGACAGGGTTCATTAAACTGATACAACACCCACTTTGGCTGTCTAACATTATTTCGGTGGGTAAGAAAGACAAAAATCAAATAAGGATCTGTGTGGATTTTAGAGACTTGAATAGGGCTTGCCCCAAGAATGAGTTCCCTCTACCCTCCATCGATAGCCTGATAGATGCAATGGCTGGCCATGAGATGTATAGCTTCATGGATGGGTATGTAGGTATAACCAGATCAAGATGGACCCTACAGATACAGAGAAAATGGCATTTAAAAACCCATTGGGCAACTTCATGTACAAAGTAATGCCGTTTGGACTCAAGAATGCTGGGGCTACTTGTCAAAGAACGATGATGGCCATCTTCCATGACTTCTTTCACATGTTTATGGAATTTTATATGGATGATTTGGTCATCAAGTTGAAGAAGGATGAGTCTCATCTAAGCGATTTGAGGAAGGTGTTTGCTCGGTGCAGAAAGTATTAACTCAAGATGAACCCACTAAAATGTGTCTTTGGAGTAACTAGCTGAAATTTTTTGGGTTTCGTGGTTGATCGACAGGGAGTACAAATGGACCAAGACAAATAACGAGCGATCTTGGAGATGCCCAGTCCAAGAACGACGAAGGAATTGAAGAGTTTCCTGGATAAGGTTTCTTACCTTAGGATATTTGTACCAGGATTGTTCAAAATGACGCACCCGTTAATGCAGATTTTGTGAAAGAATACAAAATTTAAGTGGGAGGAAGTTCACCAGGAGTCTCTCACTAGACTGAAAAAACTGCTCGTTTCACCATAGACCATGGTTCTCCCAAAGGCGGGAATACCGTTGCAACTATACCTCACATCCACCACTAGGTCCCTCGGATCATTACTGGCAAAAGATATTAACGAGAAAGAATTACTAGTCTACTACCTCAGCAGAATCATACATTGGCCAGAGGTCAGATATAGTAGCTTGGAAAGGAATTATTTAGCCTTAGTCTTTATAGCGCAAAAACTTAGACATTATATGCTATCTTTTATAATTCATATTGTAACCAGATGTGATCCTATTAAGTATTTGATGGCAAGAACTATATTGGTTGGTAAGGGAGCTAGGTGGTTCCTCATCCTCTCAAAATATGACTTGAAGTGTGTAGTTCCTCGCGCGATCAGGAGTCAGGCGTATGCTGACCTGTTGGAAATCTTCCCCTCTGGAATGTTTGAGCCACCCAAAGAAAGTATTCGAGGAAAAGACTTACATGCCAATTACTTGGATGCAAGTGATGATGAATGGTCAATGCAGTTTGATGGATCTTCAGCGAAAAATAAAGGAGGGGAAGGGTTATTCTTTCAAAAGGAATGGAGGAGATTTGTCTTTCCTACAAATTAGATTTCCCTTGTTCCAACAATGAAGCAGAGTATGAAGCATTAGTGCTAGGGTTGCTGGAGGCCCTTCGAAGGGGGATTCATTCACTTTGTTTCAAAGGTGATTCGAACTTGGTAATTCAACAAGTGATTGGAGAATATGCATTGAAACACGTGAGCTTGGCACCATACCGAACAATCATTTAGAGGCTTCTCATCCAGTTCCATCGGACCAAGATCAAGAGACATCCATGAACGATAAATTAACATCCAGATGCCTATGCCATCATCGCCCATAAAATAGTCATGAGGAACGATACAACTACAGTTATGATTCAATAAAGAATGGCTCCTTCGGTGGTACAGTTAATTTTACCGATGGAGGAGGATGATGACTGGAGGGGAGAGATTAGAAAGGAACTGGAATCTAGAGAATGAGCGATGAAGCTGAGGGAACTAGACCAATACTTCACAAACCAGGGAAATCTTTACTTCAGAAACACAGGGGGATTATTATCAAGATGCATCGGTCCAGAAGAAGAAGAGCGGAGGTTTAAGAAGACACATGAAGAGCACTGCGAAACAGTTGAGATACCTCTTTATTGGAGAATTCAAAGGGAGGGTTATTTCTTTCCTAGAATGAAGCAGGTCGCAACGAAGGTACAAAGAAAGTGCGATAAGCGCCAGTTATTCTCCGAGGCAGCTGAATGTCATTTCATTGAAGCTTAACCTGACTGGCAGCAACCTTATAATGACTTCATTAAAGATGAAGTCATACCAATGGAGAAGATTGATGCGATGGGACTTAACCGAAGGACCTCAAAATTCAGGAGGGGTAGCTTTATCGAAGGGGCTACTTCAACATGTCATTGCATTGCATCACGAAGAAAGAAGCAACTGAAGTCCTCAAATAGGCGCACAATCCATCTCACATAGGAGGGGAAAATTTTTATGACCAGTTGATGACGTTGGGGTATTATTGGACAACAATGGAGAAAGACTATGTTGAGTTTGTTCGAAAGTGCAAGGCTTGCCAACTTCATGGAAATATGATCCATGCCCCATTAGTGGACCTACACTCCCTGGCCACGCCTTATCCTTTTCCAACTTGGGCGTTTGACCTGGTAGTAGTAATAAATCATTCTTTGAAGGCGTTGATATGGATACTAGTAACAATGGAGTGCTTCACAAAGTGGGCCAAAGCGATACCACTAAGAAGGGCAACAATGAGGGTGGTGACCAACTTCATCAGAGAATACATCATTTGCCGTTTTAGGATTCAAAAGGTTATCCTCTCAAATAACAAAACCCCTTTCATCAATTCAGAGGTAATAATGCTCACAGATAAGTAATTCATTGTTCATCATACTTCAACAGTGGCATATCCAAAGGGCAATGGTTAAGCTGAGGTAACTAACAAAACCTTGGTTAATATTTTGGCTAAAATGATGGAGGGTTTTCCAGGGTCATGGGATGATAAGATACGAGCTGTGCTGTGGGACTATCGAACGACCAAGAGGAAGCCTAGAGGGTATACTCCGTTCTCCCTTATTTATGGGGCTGAGGCGATTCTCCCGAAAGAGTTAGAAGTTCCCTCTGCTTGATATGCCTTGCGAAGTAGCATGCTCCCTCAGAATAGACATGTGCGGTTGGAAGAATTGGATGAAAACAGAGATAATGCAATGCAGCACTTTCAAATGTACACAAAGCAGCTCTCCAGGGCATATGATAACTTGGTGAGACCAAGGAAGTTCGTAGAGGGAGACCTCATTTTGAAGGCAGCAGTGAAGCACATTAAGGGGCTTCCTCTACCTAAGTTTTCAGAAAATTGGGAGGGACCTTTCATTGTAAAAGAAGCTCACGATTGAGGTTGTTGCTTAATTTCTAAGATAGAAGAAGACAAACCATTCAAGATTAATAATAAATGGTTGAAATCCTATCATGTGTAAGCAATTAAGTTTGGACCACTGATGTATCTAGCTGTTGTTATGAATATATAAGTTTTTATTTATTTATTATAACTCGAGTGGAGATGAAATAATTATAGAACTTCATAATATACGCAAACAGTTGTAGCACAAAGAAATGACATGTGAAAAACACATTTTTTTTTCATTCATTCCTAAACTTTGGGGCAATACAAAATTGGGAGCTATTATCCAAGAATTACATAAAAAGAAAAGGAAAATGTTTACAACAAATCATTGACCTAAGAGGAACCAAAGATCTAGAGCAGAGAAAAAATCTCTAGGAAGTCCCGAAGAAGCTGCTAGGTAAGACTGTTGAGCACTTATAGAAACCTCCAATCTTGTTTGATCTTGTGTACGTTCGATGAGGAGTTTCTCTCGTTTCAGCTTCACTAGCCGCAGAGCTTCTTCGACATCTTCTACCTCCTTATTAACAGCTTCAAGCAGAGGTGCTAGCTAAACCAACTTAGCCTCCTCAACTCATTGATCCTCCCGATATTTCTGCAGCAGCTCCCTCTGACTATCCAGTCACTTACGCTGTTTAATTATGACTCTTAGCATCAAACCTTTGCAAGAGTGGACTTTCCAAAAAAGCTTCGATGTTCCCTTACCACAAGTCCAAACGTCGTTTAATTATGACTCAGCTACATCGGGGAGAATTTATGCTTTTTTGAACATGGTGAAACGTTAGAAGGGAGAATTTCATAAGTCACAACGATAGGGGAAGTCATAGCGATAACCTCACTACCTATAACTATAATCCACACCGGTACAAATGAGAGAATTTCACTTACTGAGAGTCAAAAGGAGTATCTGAGAAAGTCAATAGGTGTATCGTAAGAATTTTAAATAGTTAGGTCAGAATGGTTGAAGCTCAGTGAATAGAAAAAAATGGTGATGTTCCTTCGCCAAAGCTCCAATAAGCCGCAACGTTTTGACTCTGATACATCGGGGAGAAATTTACTTTTTTCTGGAGATGGAAACCACAGTGGTTATAACGAAAGAAAAGATGCCAGAATTTTTTCACCCAGAGAAGGTTCATCGGATTGAGAAGTTTTCGTGCAGACATTTCTTGTTCCCACCACAAATCTCCACACGAGGGGCAAATGTATTGGGGGCTTAAAGGTAATAATGATATTAGAGATAATCCCCCCATTTACAATGGTGTTTAGGATTAAGTCAGCTCAGCGTGGCAACTTAGCGTGGCAGCCCAGAGGGACCTTCCAGCGAAGAAGTTGATCGAGAGAGTTCATCCTTTAGTCCTGATTGATTAATTTAGTCTTGTTGTATCTTTTTTATATTGAATATGAGCTATAACGATGGTAAAGATGTAACGAGTATAACTATTATGTGTGAGGTCGAACAGTACTCACGAGAGACAAGGCTTGGTAGCATCTGGGAGAGCTTTCATGCTCTATCGAACGACCTCGCCATGCAAACTTTTGAGGGACTTGGTTTGGAGGATTGAAAAGTGAGGCACCGTTGGGGCTTGTCCTGACCATCTTAAATACACCTGGTAAAATACCTAAGGAACCTAATCGTTGAACCTCGCGGGGAGCAGCCTTGAGTTCCATCAGGCGTTGAGTTATGAGCCAAAGAACCCTATACTAAATATCACATCTACTTTATCTGATGTCACTAACCAACTAGGCAATGTCAGACCTGAACTTGAGTAAACCACCATGGTATTTGGGGCTGTTAGACAGTTGGTGATCCAGCTCTATGACGGTAGCCCCCTAACACACAGTGGTTAGGCAAGATGCATGTCTTGCCATTTAATGCTTATGACGTGGAGATAACTAGTGCATCATGTATTTAATGCTTATGACATAAAGTATGAGGGATGTCTTTCACAAGCATTAATGACTGAGTTGCCTCGGGGGTAGTGTAGGGGGCTATTGAAGGACCCCAACCACCTCTGAGGAGGCATCATGTTCTTAATGAGTATTCAGAAGTTATTACTAGAGAGATTTATTATGAACCAGAGATCCTACTAACCCTCCATTGTCATTTATTACGAAGCTTTAATATTTGACAGAGATCATTGAGGGTGGTGGGGGTGTTTTGCTGCCTACCAAGGTGTATCTAGGGTGATAATTTTATATCTCCCTATAAGAAAAGTATCTTCTAAGTTCATTACTACCTTATGAGTTATACACGAGAGATTTGTGATTTCAAACCGAATCTATCTTCATTGAGTCATGTTTGTATGTCCTGTAGTTAATCAATAGTGTTTCTATTTAACTTATCATTACTATACTCCAAAGGGGTTATGCCTCCATCTAATCTAAAGTAACCTCTCAAACACATCTTATATTTCTTCAATCGATCTTCCCTTTACCTCTTCTAGTTTCTTTTTAATACCATTAAGAATCGTCCTATTTGTCACCTTTGGCTGCCAATTTTCCTGGGGTCTTCCCGGCGAGGAGAAGAATTGTTTGATTCCAACTCTTTCACAATATTTCTCTAAAGAGTTCTTAAAATGCGTGGCATTGTCGAAGATTAGGGTATTTAGGAGGCCGTACCTGCAGATGATGTTTTTCCAGATGAACTAAAATGTCTTTTGTTCTATGATGGTGACCATCAGCTTAGCCTCTACCCACTTGGAAAAGTAATCTATGGAAGCAATCAAGTACAGATAGTTAGTAACAACTCTTGGCAAGGGTCCTACCAAATTGATTACCCATACTGTGAATGGCCAGGGAGATGCGATGGAGGTCAGAGGTTAATGAGGTTGATGGGGGATGGTGGCAAACCTCTAGCACTTGTCACGCTTCTTTACATATGTTGTTGCATCTTTTGCCAGGGTCGGCCACCAATACCCCTGAGTTATGTTCATTTTAGCTTATGATCTTCCTCCAATATGGCTAAAGCAGGAACCCTCATGTATATCTTTTAGGATATTTTGCACCTCAGATGGAGGACCACTTCTGAACAAAGGGAGAAAAAAAAATACTTTTTTAGAAGGTCTCTCCTATAATAGAGAATTCGGTAGATCTATAACTCAGCTTTCTTCTCTCAACTTTTAATGAGAGTAGGTCCCCCTCTCTGATGTATATGATAACAAGATCCATATATGAAGCTTCCTGCATAGATTTAAACAAGGTTTGAATGTGATATATTCCTCTTCAATAGATGGTCGAAGCAATACCTCTACCAGCATTATTCTTCAGATGTCGATTCTTATAGTTGAGGTCAACCTCACGAGTGCGTCGACTCAGCTATTGTCTAGCCGAGGTATTCTCTTCAGCTTTACCTCTTTGAAAATTTCCAACATCGATCCTACTCTCTTAAGATATTTAGTCACTCTCTTATATTTGGCTTTATATACTCCCAAGATTTGATTTACCACTAGTCTTAAGTCACTATGGACTAGGAGTTGGCTGATATTAAGATCTCAGGCTAGAGAGAGACCTGCTACTAAAGCTTCGTATTCAAGCTCATTATTGGAGGAATTTAAATTAAACCTTAGAGCGTACTCTATATATGTATCATCTGGTGCTGACACTATTACTCCGACACCACTTCCATTTTCGCAGGACGACCCATCAATGAAGAGGCTCCATACACCATCGGGCTCAAAAAAGTTTCCCTCTGTAGGGGATCCTTATTTGAAGAGATACCTACCCTCTTCATTCTCGACTATCTTTCCTCTAACTGTGCTTTCCTCGGCCTCGTCCATGTAAGAGACAACATTTCTTTTTGGCTGCCTTTTTGCAATCTCACATTTTTCTTTTTCAACCTCAGCCTCATCCCAAGTGAACTTGGATAATTAATTTTCTAGTGCCTGCCCTTTGATTACCACCCTTGGCTGGTAGACAATGTCAAATTCTCCCAGCTCAATTGCCCAAGCCACTAGTCTCCCTAATTTCTCAGGATTGTAGATGACCTGTTTGAGCGATACTTCAGTGAGGACAACTATGGAGTGAGGTTGGAAGTAGGTTTCATCTTTCTAGAAACATGAATCAAAGCATAAGCCAACTCCTCTATCCTAGGATATCTCTGATCATATCCTTGAAGGGATTTTCTGTTGAAATATATTAGTTTATGTATCCCGTCCTCTTTTTTTACAGCACTAATTGTTGACTTTGAGATAGCTAAGTACCCATACAACTTTTTTCCATGGACTATCCATGATAGAAGTAAGGGGGAGCTGAGGCATGACTTAATATTTTTAAAAGATTTATCACATTCCTCATTCCATTTAGAATCTTTTCTGAGGATTTTAAAAAATGGAAGATATTTGTCAGTAGCTTTAGAAACAAACATGTTAAGTGCAACCACTCGTCCAATAAGTCCCTGAACATCTTTGATAGTCTCAGGTGTCTTCATTTCCAGCAAAGTTTTATCTTCTCTAGATTAGCCTCTATTCTCATTTGGTTGACAATAAAGCCTAAAAAATTTCCATCTCTGACCCCAAAGACGCATTTGGCAGGGTTGAGCTTCATCCTATATGTATCCATGAAATCAAAGGTTTTTTCAAGGTGGACCACATGAGTGTTAGCCTTTGGACTCTTTGTCAGCATGTCGTCCACATAAACCTCCATAGACTTTCCAATTTGATCCACAAACATCTTATTTACAAGACTCTAATATGTACCCCTTGCATTATTTAGTCCAAAAGGCATGATCTTATAGTAATAGGTCACTTTATCTATAATGAAGGCTATCTTCTCTGAGTCAGCCGAGTCTATGATGATCTGGTTAAATCTAGAGTATGCATCCATTAAGCTCATCAACATATGGCCTGCTATGGTATCAACCATCTGATCAATACGAGGGAGGGGAAATCTATCTTTGGGACAAGACTTGTTCAAATTGGTGAAGTCCATACACATCCTCCACTTCCCATTGGCTTTTGGCACTCTGACAACATTGGATAACCATTCTGGGTAAATGACGTCTCTAATGAACTCGGATTCTTCGAGACGTCATACTTTTCATAAGAGTAGATCCTTATCATATGCTTAACTGGATTAGCATCTTCCACCACATTATGCTTGTTACACATGATCTTAGGGTCAATACCTAGCATGTCTGTATGACTCCAGGCGAAGATGCTTTGTCTTCTCTTCAGCAACTTGATTAGCTCGTCTTTGATCTTAGGCTTTAGGGTTTTACAAAATTGGATGGTTTTTTCTAGCTCGTCCTCATTTAGGACGATGGATTATACCTCTTTTACGGCCTCTCCCTTTATGAGTTTTGTCAAATCTTTTGAATCAATAGTGTCAATGTTATAAGTAATGGTTGATTTTTTATATGCCTGCCTTTCCTCAGCAGAGTTGAAGTAGCATTCACGTGCCGATGTTTGGTCACCCTGAACTTCCCCTACTCCATAAAGAGTCGGTAATTTTATCATCTGGTGGACCTTTGAAGGCACGACCTCAAACTCTTTCAGGGCCATTCGTCTAAGTATAAGGTTTTATTCTAAGAAGACATTCTCATCCATGATAAAAAAGTTGATTTTTCTAGTTTGCCATTTTGGCCATTCACCCCCCATTCTTATATACATCTCATACATCTCCAATGGGAGAAATCTCTCTCCGCTGAAGCCGATCAGTGGATGGTGGTAGGGGATGAGCCTTGCCCAGCTAAGCCCCAATGCCTTAAAATAAGGCCAGAACATGACACCTGCTGAGCTTCCCCCATAAACTAAAATCCATGACACCTCACATCTATGTACTCTGGTTTTGATGACAAGAGGGTCATCACGTGGGGTCAGGATACCCTTAAAATCTAGTCTTAAAAAGCCAACCATTAGGGTTTCCATGCCCACCTTCTTCCTTTTCTTAGACTTCATATTAATTGAAGCCGAGCACACAACCTCGGCATTTGTCACTCCTTTTGCCTATACGACGTGAGCTTTTCTATCGGCTATATCAGATCCTCCTCATGTTATTCCCCCACATTTCATACTAATACCAAAGGAGATCATGTTTAACCTCTTTACTGGCATAATGTCATGCTTTGGTGGGAGGTCCAGGTCATCATCTTCTTCGTCTAAGGGATCATCACGTCGGGCAGGGGCATCTTCTCGACATTTATCATTCCTTCTCTTCCTAGAGTCGGCTCGGACACCCTATGATGCTCTAGTTTCCATACACTTCTATATATTCTCAGACTTCAACACCTTCTTAATCTCGTCCTTCAAGGTAAAACACTTGTTAGTCAAATGACCGTGGTCTTAGTGGAACTCACACCACAAATTTGTGTTCCTCTTATGAGGAGGATGCTTTAGCTTTTTTGTCCATCTTAAAGACTGATCGCACTTTATCTTATTGAGGATGTGTTCACAACTTACAGTTAACGAAGTGTAGACTGCAAACCTATCATCAACCGACCTTTTCTTCCCGTCTTTATTCTTTTTCTAAAAATTGACTCCATTACTGTTTACTTTCTCATCCTCATGCCTAACAATCTTTGTTTTGTCTGTATTCATGACCTTCCTAGCTATTTCCAACTACCCGGCCATTGACTTGGGAGGGTCTTCAACAATCTTCCATAACACCTTTCCCTTTTGGAGGCCACCGATGATGGCTGTCATAACTATGCTTTCTTCATAGTCTTCCACTTCTAATTTTTCATTGTCGAATCTTGCAATGTAGTCTCTCAGACTCTCATTTTTCCCTTGCTTGACATAAAGAAGATGGGTCATCTTTTTCTGAGGCCTCACACCAACACATAAGTTATGGATAAATAGCTTGGCCAACATTTTAAAGTTCTATATGGAATTATTTGGAAGGGATATGAACTATCTCATCAGAGATGGAGTAGATATCTGCTACTGACTGGTACATTTCTATATAATAGACAGGGTTGGTGCTTCCATCATACTTAAGAGACACTACAAGAGGCTTAAAATTGGCCAGGGTTAGAAAGATCATGATCTTTACCATGAAGGGTGAACCCTCTTAGTACCCCCTATGCAAGGGGTCTCGAATTTTTAGGATATTCCCAATCTTATCTTCAAGCCTTTGAATTGAGTCATTCCATGGCTTAGCCACGTTGGTCTAGACGAGGTTGTCCCCTGTCTTCTCCAAGGGTTCAACTGGGGGTTCCCCTATTGTAGCTTGACGTCGACTATTGACCTCCCCCTGGCCTCCATCTCGGCAATGTAGGGGACATCCATGCAGGGGCCGACAATCTCCCCCTTCTCGTCTAGAGAAAATAAGACTTCTGGACCTTGATAACCTCTCCCTTGGGTCATTAACTGGGCCGAGCCTTTCAAAAGACGACCCTCTACTTAATCTATCAAATGTTGAGCCTCTTGGGCAAGCATTAGAATGTCGTCTACCACACTGACCTCGGTCGTGATGAACAGGTCATACAGTGTTGTTGGAAATCTCATAAGGTTCTCAACATTCTACCGGAGCATCATAGGCCTCCACATCGTTGTACTGATCCTCAGGGCAAGGGTGTCCTTGCCTCCCAAGGCATAAAAACCTACGGTCAAAAACATCCCTCTACCGTTGGGGAGGAGGAAGATCTTTAAATGGTTGCTGGGGTGGTCCCCTGGGCTCATGGTGTTCTTCTTGTATAGCTGCTGAAGTGATCATCTCCGGGGAGATTCCTCCTGGCCTCACCATCATGTTTTGGCTGAACTGGGAAAATTGGTCCTTCATTACTTGTTGACTATCCACCAAGGACTTCAAGGCAATAACCACCTTAGCCATCTCGAACTGTGGTGGTGGTTGGCTGGAACTAGACCCTCCAACACCAACTAGAGGAGGTGGTGGTAAATCTGGTGCCATATATTTAAGTTATGATTTAAAGACTGGTGAGCTTGAGAACCTTATTGGATCTCTTTCAATGGTGAAATAAATCCTCACAAGGGGGAGTACTATTTCACTACCAGATTCTCCGGTGAGGCCAAGCTACAAATAGGAAGATATGAAGCTTCTCGTTCACACAGACGTCACGAAACTGATGATGCCGAAAATAGCACCATCATATTAAGGTGTAGCAGAGATCAAACATGAGCTACAATGGCAACAAATAAATAATATAAATATGTAGAATGAGATGAGGAGAGGCATACCAATATAAGTTGTTCAAAAATTGCATATGTCCACTGTGCAAGTGAGTGTGAGTTTGACTATGAAAAGATAGCTCTAATGGACTTATCAATACAATCACTCCACTTTCCCTCTCTACTATAAATGTACCAGAGTTTTGATAGGTTTTTAATATTTCCATCCCTTTTCAAGGTAGAAGAAAACATGTATATATAATGCTTGTTGGGTGTAGTGTACCCCCCAAGCATGCTCAGCCAATCTCATGCGGACACCTGGCTGTGCCATATGCAGGTAATAGTGACCAAATATTCCCTCACGTGAGGGTAATGAGTTTGTTATAATGGTTTAGTCCACGTGTTCCAAGTCTCCCATGTGCTTGCGTATGCTCGGACCTGTGATATCATCTATTAGAACCTCGGCCTAGATGAGTACAATATTAGTAAGTCCAAGAGTTGAGTTAGTCTTCCAATCATAAGTATGACCTCAGCCTGGTTACATTGTTGGCTAGAGCAGAGTATGAGAGTGACCATGTTTGAGCCCATGAGATGTTACCGACCTCGATTGTCAATCGACCGATACTAATCATTGATAGACGACCTTGTGAAAGACGACCTTTCTGATGGATGTTGTGAGCTTCCCGATGACTGACCGAGGTTGTTAAACCTGAATATGAGGGTACACTTTAGGCATATAAAATGGCTTATCTCATACGCGCTAGGTGCATGCTTGGGGGAAACTGTGCACCCCCATACCTATACACACACACACACACACACACACACACACACACACACACACACACACACTTATTCATCCTCATTTGGGATCCAATAATTTTTAACCTTGAAAAACCTCTATCCATTTGTAATCCTAGAGAGAGAAATCTTGAGTGACTATAAAAGGTGTCCATATGTGCCTTATAGCAGTATGACACTCTCACCCTCATAGTGGAGTCGGCTCAGGTCGAACCACTTACATCTCTTTGCTTTCTGTCACTCATCCTCGTCTCTATATGCATATATGTCTATGATGTCTCGATATTTAACTTTGATCTATAAGTTTGGGGTGTTGATTATTATCATCATCATACACGATTAATTCCTATGAGTCACATTGGTCCCATGTGAGGTGTTTGTGCCCCTTATGGGGTCCTTTGGGTGATTTTTGAATTGTCCCCCTCTAGAGTAATATTTTGAAGTTTAAGTCTAGTTATATGAAAATTTTAGTCATATTCTCAAATTAAGCATCCAATGAGTGCACTGTCAGTTCCTACGAGTTACATTGGTCCCATATGAGGTGTTCCTGCTCCAAATGGGCCGTTTGGGCGATATTTTGGGGTTTCTCACTCTTGCGGCATATTTTTAAGCATAAGTCTTATTAATTTTAAATTTATTTCATGTGCTCAAATCGGTCATCCCGTGACTAAGCAATCTGGTCCTACGAGTTACATTGGCATCATGCAACATGTTTGTTCCCCTTACGAGGTTTTTTGGGGGTCATTTTGGGATTCCCCCCACCAGCATCATGTTTTTAAGACTAATTTTAGTTATTAGAAAATTTTAGCCATATTCTTAAACTGGCATCCCCTGACCATGTTGTTAGTTCCTTAGAGTTAGATTGGTTTCGTGCAAGGTGTTCGTTCCCCTAATGGGTCCGTTTTGAGGCTTCTTTGGTTTTCCCACTCAAGCGTCTTATGTTTTTAGCTGAAATCTAGTTATTTGGAAATTTTATCCATATTATCAAACCCCGCATCTTGTGATAATTCTGTCAGTTCCTACGAGTTACATTGGTCTCGTGCGAGATGTTTTTGTCCTTATAGGGCCATTTGACTGAAGTTTTGGGGTTTCCCCATCTAGCATCATGTTTTTAAGCATAAGTCTTGTTATTTGAAAACTTTTGTCATATTCTCAAACTTAGCATCCCATGACTATGTGATCAATTCTTATGTGTTACGTTCATCCCTACGATATGTCGTGTGCCTAATGGGGCCATTGGGCGAATTTTTGGGTTTCCCCTCAAGTGGCATGATTTTAAGCTTAAGTCTAGTTATTTGCTAAATTTAGTCATATTCTCAAATTAGATGTTCCCTGACTATGCCGTCAGTTCCTATGAGTGACATTGGTCCCGTGGAGGTGCCCTTTCCCCATACAGGGCCCTTTGGTGGATGTTTTGACTTTTCCATCTTGAGAGGAATATTTTAAAGTGAAAGTCTAGTTATTTGCATATTTTATTCATATTCTCTAAACAGGCATCCCATGACTTCATGATCAGTTCCTACAAGTTACACTTGTCCTGTGGGTGGTGTTCATGCTCCAAAGGGAGTTGTGTGGGGGGCTATTATGGATTTTCCCACCCTAGAGGCATATTTTTAAGCATGAGTCAAGTTATTTGTAAACTTATGTCATGTTATCAAACTAGGCATTCCATGACTACACAGTCCGGTCCTACGAGTTGCATTGGTCTAGTGCATCGTGTTCGTTCCTCTTATTGGGAAATTTGGGAGTTGTTTTGGGTTTAACCTTCTAGTATCATGTTTTTAAGCCTATGTCCAGGTATTTGCAAATTTTAATCATATTCTTAAACGGGGCATCGCCCGAGTACACGATTAATTCCTACAAGTTATAATAGTCCCGTATGAGGTGTTCTCTCCTAATCGAGCCGTTTTAGGGTTTCCCTCCCAATGGTTTATTTTTAAGCCTAAGTCTAGCTTTTTGAAAATTTTACTCATATTCTCAAACCACAAATTCGGGCAAAACGCGGTCAGTTTCAACAAGTTACAGTGGTCTCGTGCGATGTGTTCATATTCATATGAGGTAGCTTAGAGGGTTTTTTAGGGGTTTCCTACTTTAGCAATATGTTTTTAGGCATAAGACTTGTTATTTGCAAATTTTAGTCATATTCTCAAAGTGGGGGTCCCATGACTACGCGATTAATTTTTATAATTTACAATGGTTATCCGCGATGTATTATACCCCTGATGGAGCCATTTGGCGGCAGCTTTGGGTTTCCCCTTTAGCAGTATGATTTTAAGCCTAAGTGTAGTTATTTATAAATTTTAGTCATAGTCTAAAATAGGACATTCCATGACTACGTGATCAGTTCCTATGAGTCACATTGGTCTGTGCGATATGTTATGCCCCTGGTGGGGCCCTTGGGGGATGTTTGGAGTTTTGACTCTCTAGAGGAATATTTTGAAGCGTAAGTATACTTATTTGAAAATTTTATTCATATTCTCAAAATAAGTGTTCAGAGACTATGCGTCCAGTGCCAACGAGTGACACTGATCCTATGCGAGGTGTCCGTGGTCCAAACAGGGCCGTTTAAGGTCTATTTTAGGTTTTCCCAATCTAGGGACATATTTTTAAGTGTAATTCTAGTTATTTGTAAACTTATGTCATACTCTTAAATCGGGCATTCCTTGACTGTGGGGTTTTATCCTATGAGTTGCATTGGTCCTGTGCAATGTGTTTGTTCCCCTTACGGTGCTGTATGGGGGTTGTTTTGGGTTTTCACTCTCTAACATCATGTTTTTAAGACTAAGTCTAGTCATTTTCAAATTTTATTCATAATCTCAAATTGGGCTTCCCCTGGCAACGTAGTTAGTTCCTAAGAGTTACATTAGTCCCGTATGACGTGCTCACGCCCCTAACGGGGCAGTTTTAGGATTTCCCTCTCAAGCGACTATTTTAAGCCTACGTCTAGTTATTTTCAAATATTACTCATATTATCAAACAAGGCGTTCTTTAAGAATGCAGTCAGTTCCTATGAGTTACAGTGGTCTCATGCGATGTGTTCTTATTTTTACGAGGCTATTTTGGGTTTTTCTCATCTAGCAGCATGCTTTTAAGCATAACTCTTGTTATTTACAAATTTTAGTCTATATTATCAAACTTGGCATTCCTTGACTATGCGATCAATTCGTACGAGTTAAATTCGTCCCGTGCGATGTGCTGTTCCCCTAATGGGGCCATTTGGCTGCATTTTTGTGTTTCCCCTATTGCGGCATGATTTTAAGCCTAAGTCTATTTATTTTCTAATTTTAGTCATATTCTAAACTCAGGCATTCCTTGACCACGTGATCAGTTCCTATGAGTGACATTAGACTCGTGCAAGATTCTCGTGCCCCTTACGAGGCCCTTTGCGGGATGAATTGAGTTTTCCCTCTCTGAAGGAATATTATGAAGTATAAGTCTAGTTATTTGCATATTTGATTCATATTATCAAAACAAGCATCACGTGACTGCGTGGTCAGTTCCTACACGTTACACTAGTCCTGTTCAAAGTGTTCGTGCTCCAAACAGGGCCGTTTGGGGTCTATTTTGTGTCTTCCCACTCTAGCAGCATATTTTTAAGCATGAGTCCAGTTATTTGTAAACTTATTTCATATTCTCAAACCGGGCATTTCGTGACTATGGAGTCAGATCCTACGAGTTACATTGGTTTCATGCATCGTATTTGTTCCCCTTATAGGGAAGTTTGGGGGTTGTTTTAGGTTTTCCCTCTAGCATCATGTTTTTAAGACTATGTTTAGTTATTTGCAAATTTTAGTCATATTCTAAAATGGGCATCCCCTGACTGCACGATTAGTTCCTATGAGCTACAACAGTCCTGCACGAGGTGTTCACGCCCCTAATGGGGCCGTTTTAGGGATCTTTTGGGTTTTACCTATCAAGCAGGTTATTTTTAAACCTATATCTTGTTATTTTGAAATCTTACTCATATTCTCAAACTATGCATCATAATTCGATCAAATCTTACGAGTTAGATTTGTCTCATGCGAGGTGTTTATGTCCTTACGAGTCCACTTAGAGATTGTTTTGGGGTTTCCCCCTCTAGCAACATGTTTTTAAGAATAAGTGTTGTTATTTGCGCGATTAATTACTATGATTTACATTGGTCTCGTGCGATGTGTCATGCCACTAACGGGGCCATTTTACTGCAGTTTTGGTTTTCCCCTCTAGTGGAATGATTTTAAACCTAAGTCTAGTTATTTTCAAATTTTAGTCATATTCTCAAATTGAACTTTTCGTGACTACGCGATCAGTTCCAATGAGCACATTGGTTTCATGCGAGCTGTCCGTGCCCCTTATGGTCCCATTTGGGGTATGTTTTGAATTTTCCATCACTTGAGGAATATTTTGAAGTTTAAGCCTAGTTATTTGAATATTTCAGTCATATTCTCAAACTAGGCATCCCATGACTACGCGGTCAGTTACTACGAGTTACACTGGTCCCATGCGAGGTGTTTTCATCTTGGATTTTCCCACTATAGTGGCATAATTTTAAGTGTAAGTCTAGTTATTTAAAATATGTGTAATATTTCCGAATCGGGCATCACATGACAATGAAGTTACGTTCTACGAGTTACATTGGTCTCGCGCAATGTGTTTATTACGCTTCCGAGGCTCTTTGGGGGTTGATTTGTGCTTTACCCCCTGGAATATTATTTTTTAAGCCCAAGTCTTGTTATTTGTAAATTTTAGTCATATTCTCACATCGGTCATCCCTTTACTACATGAGGTCATTTTGGGTTCCTACAAGTTACACTAGTCCCGTATGAGGTGTTTGTGTCCCTAACGGGGTCATTTTGGATCTTCCACCTCAAACGACATGTTTTACATTGGTTCTATGCATTGTGTTTATGTCCCTAACGGGCCAATTTAGGGACTATTTCAAGTTTTCCCTTTTACTGACATGTTTTTAAGTCTGAGTATAGTTATTTGAAAATTTTAGTCATATTCTTAAATCGAGTGTCATGCTCGTGGTGTTCATACCCTTTACGGGGCCGTTTGAGGGTCATTCTGGGGTTTCCCCTCTAGTGGTATGCTTTTAGGATTAAGTCTAATGATTTACAAATTTTGGTCATATTTTCAAACCGATTGTCTTGTGACTACACGGTCTGTTCCTATGAGTTTCCCCTCTAGAAGCATATTTTTATGCCTAAGTCTAGTTATTTTCAACATGTACTCAAATTGGGCATCCCGTTACCGTTCAATTAGTTCCTATGAGTTGCATTGGTCCTATAGGAGGTGATCATGGCCCTCACGTGATGTTTCGGGCCCCCGTTTCCCCCTCTAGTGGCATGTTTTAAGGCCAAGTCTAGTTATTTTCAAAATTTGTTACATGCTCAAACTGGTTAACCTGTGACGAAGCAGTTTGTTCCTACGAGTTACATTGGTCCGTGCGAGTTGTTTATGCCCCTAACGATGCCATTTTGGGGATGTTTTGGGTTTTCCCCTTTAGTGGCATGATTTTAAGCATATGTATATTTATTTACAAGTTTTAGTCATATTCTCAAATTGGGCATCCCATGATTATGTAGTCATTGCCTAGAAGTTACATTAGACCCGTGCGAGGCATGCATGCTCCTCACGGGGCAATTTGGTGGTAGTTTTGGGTTTCCCCCATTACCAGCATGTTTTTAAGCATTAAGTCTAGTTATTTGCAAATTTGATTCATATTCTCAAACCGGGCATCGCTTGACTATGAGGTCAATTTCTAGAAGTTATATTGGTCTCATGTGAGGTGTTCGTGCCCTTATGGGACCTCTGGGGGTTGTTTCGGGTTCCCCCCCTAGACGCATGTTTTAAGCCTTAATCTAGTTAAGATTCAAATATTAATCATATTCTCAATCCGAACATCTCGTTACTACGTGGTCAGTTGCTACGAGTTCCATTGGTCCCATGCGATGAGTTTGTGCCTTTATGGGGCCGTTTTGGTTCGTCCCCCTCTAGTGGCATGTTTCTGTCCTAATTTTAATTATTTGCCAATTTGATTCAAATTATCGAATCGGGCATCCTGTAAGTACGTGCTCAGTTTCTGAGTTACCTTGGTCATGTGTGAGGTGTCTGTGCCCCTTACAAGACCGTTTGGGGATTTTTTTGGGTTTCCCCTCTAGCAATATGTTTTTTTAGCCTAAGTATAGTCTTTTATAAATTTTATACATATTCTCAAATTGAGAATTCTTTTATAATGCAGTCAGTTCTTACGAGTTACATTGTTCACGTGTGAGGTCTTTGGCTCCTTGCAAGGGCGTTTGCGAGTTGTTTTCGTATTTCCCTTTTTAGGAGCATGTTATTAAGCTTAAGTCTAGTTATTTGAAAATTTTAGTCATATTCTCAAATCAGTCATCCCATGACTACGCTATCAATTCTTATGACTTACATTAGTTCCGTAAGGGATGTAGTGCCCCTTATAGGTCCGTTTGGCTGTAGTTTTAGGTTTCCCCTATTGTGGCTTGATTTTAAGTCTAAGTCTCGTTATTTGTAAACTTTAGTCATATTCTCAAATCAGGCATTCCATGACTACGCGATGAGTTCCCATTAGTCACATTGGTCTCGTCCGAGGTGTTCATGCCCCTTACGAGGCCTATTAGGGGATGTTCTAAGTTTTTCCTCTCTATAGGTATATTTTGAAGCATAAGTAAAGTTATTTGCAAATTTTAGTCATATTATCAAACCAAGCATCTCATGACTTCACTTCGAGTTTCTATGAGTTACACTGGTCTCGTGCAAGGTGTGTGTGCTTCAATGGGGCTGTTTGGCGACTATTTTAGGTTTTCCCATTCTAGCAGTATATTTTTAACCACAAGTCTAGTTATTTGTAATTTTTTGTCATATTCTCAAATCGGGCATCCCGTAATGATGGAGTCAGATCCCACGAGTTACATTAGTTTTGTGCGACGTGGTAGTGCCCCTTATGGGGATTTATGGTGGTGTTTTGGGTTTCACCTTTAGCATAATGTTTTTAAGACTAAATCTTGTTATTTGCAAATTATTGTCACAATCTCAGATCGATCATCCCTAGACAATGCGTTCAGTTCCTATGATTTACATCAATCTCGTAGAAGGTGTTTGTGCCCTTAACGGGGCCATTTTGGTGTTGTTTATCATTTCCCACATCAAGTAGAATGTCTTTAAATCTAAGTCAAGTTATTTGCAAATTTTAGCCATATTCTCAAACTGGCGTCCCTTGACTACGCGGTTAGAACCTACAAGCTACATTGGTCCCGTTCGAGGTATTTGTGCCCCTAAGGGTCCCATTTGTGGTATGTTATAAGTTTTCCCGTCTAGAGACATGTTTTATAGCCTAAGTCTGGCTATTTCTAAATTTTGGTCATATTCTCAAATTGGGCGTCCTGTATGAGGTGTTCAAGTCATGCTTTTAGGCCTAAGTATAATAATTTGAAAATTTTGGTCAGAATCCTAATCTGGGTGTCCCAGAACAACCCAATCAATTCATACGAGTTACATTAACCTAGTGCAAGGTGTTCATGCTCCTTACGAGGCCATTTGGAGGTTGGGTGTTCATGCTCCTTACATTAACCAAGTTATTTGAAAATTTTGGTCATAATCTCAGACTGGGTGTCCCATAACAATGCAATCAATTCCTATGAGTGGCATTGGTGCCATTTGATGTGTTCGTGCCCATTATGAGGCCATTTGATGGATGCTTTAGGATTCCTCTTCTAGCGACATGTATTTAAGCATAAGTCTAGTAAATTAAATTTTTTATTCATAATCTCAAATCGGGCATCCCATGACCACACAATCAGTTCCTATTAGTGGCATTCGTCCCGTCCTTGGTGTTCGTTCCCCTCAATTGGCCGCTTAGGTCCTGTCTTTGTTTTCCCCCTCTAGCAGCATGTTTTTAAGACCAAGTCTAGTTATTTTAAAATTTTAATCATTACCTAAAATTGGGTGTCACGTAACCATGTGGTTCGTACCTATGGATTACTTTGGTCCTGTGCGAGGTATTCGTGCCACTCACGGAGCCGTTTCATTTTTATTTTTGGTTTTCTCCCTCTAGTGGCATATTTTGAAGCCTAAGTATTGTTATATTTAAATTTTAGTTTTATCGACAAACCGGGCGTCTTGTGCCCATGAAATTACTTCTTACGAGTTACATTGGTCATGTGCAAGTTGTCCGTGCCCCGAATGAGGCCTTTTGAGTGATGTTTTGGATTCCCTCCTTTTGCCGCATGTTTGTAAGCGTAAGTCTATTTATATTCAAATTTTAGTGATGTTATCAAATTGGTCATCCCATGACTACACAGTCAACTCCTATGTGTTAG
Organism: Sambucus nigra; assembly: GCA_949130495.1. Lineage (NCBI taxonomy): Eukaryota > Viridiplantae > Streptophyta > Magnoliopsida > Dipsacales > Adoxaceae > Sambucus > Sambucus nigra. The sequence continues at coordinate 209,792,803 of OX422214.1, read as the reverse complement.
ATTTACCTTGCGTGAGGTATTCGTGGCCCTTACGGGGCTATTTGGGGGCAGTTTTGTATTTTTCCCCTCTAGCGACATGTTTTTATGTATGAGTCCAGTTATTTGCAAATTTTTGTCATATTAACAAACCCCGCATACTGTGACTATGTGAACAGTTTCTACGAGTTATATCGGTCGCATACGAGGTGTTCGTGCTCATTATCAGGTCTTTTGGGCCTGATTTTGATTTCCCTTACTAGACGCCTGTTTTTAAGCCTGAGTCTATTTATGTTTCAAATTCTAATCTATTCTTAAACACAGGGTCTCGTGACTATGAGGGGAGTTACTATGAGTTCCACTTGTCTCATGGTAGGAGTTTGTGCCCTTGCAGGGCTGTTTCGGGTTGTTTTAGGTCTTCCCCCTCTAGCGGCATGTTTTTAGTCTTAAGTCTAATTATTTTCAAATTTGATTCATATTCTTAATTCAAGCATCCCTCAATGATGTGGTTAGTTCTTATTAGTTTAGTTGGTCCTGTTCAAGGTGTCATGCCCAGTACCTAGCCGTTTAAGGACTCCTACGAGTTTTCCCCTCCAAAGGTGCGTTTTTTTAGCCTAATTACAATTATGCCAAAATTTTATTAATATTCTCAAATTGGGCGTCCTATAATAATGCGGTAAGTTCCTACTAGTTACATTGGTCCCGTGCGAGGTGTTTCTGTCCTTATGATGCTATTTGGGGTTAATTGGGGTTACTCTGTAACAACGTGTTTTTAAATGAAAATTCGTGATATAAATTATTTTTGGGATTTACAAATTCAAGTTTTAAACTTATTTAATGAGAGTCAATCTTTGTCCAAATTTATTAAACCTTAATCATGCACCAATGTGGATAAATCAAACATGCAATCACAAATAAAGGGATAGACAAATTTTTGGAAAAAAACACTTTGGGTAAAACCTTTTATTTCACTATCTAATGTAAATAGCAACTTACAATTAATAATAAAATAAACAATGAATTTGCTAAAGAAAATCTACATAGACCACAACCTAGAACCAATAAAGATTCCCTCAAGAACCACAATTCCTCCTTCAAAAATGATTACCCATGAGTATCCCCAATGATCGTAGTCGTCCGCAAATATCTCCCTCAACTATGAATCCAACATTACAGATCTCATATTTATAAGAGAAACGTTGAAAAGAAGTGTTTGGGTTCCAATATGATTCACGAAAGTATATGTGATGCTTTTGTGAATAAAAAACAAAGTTTTGAGACTTAAATGTGAAGACTAAAATTCTGCAGATTTGTAGCTTTCGTTCGAAAAAAGTCTAAATGAAAAAGTCTTCCAAAAAAGGTATTTATTGAAAAATAAAATTTTTAACGCGACGGAGGTCATACGAATGACTTCTTGATGTCATTTGAAAGACATTAGATGTCATTAGAAGAGAACCAAGAAACGACCTGATAAAATGCAAAATAGTACGTGGTCATTTGAAGAAGAAAAGGAACGACCTATCTCACGACTTATAAAATGACACGTGATGTCGTTAGAAGGGGTCGTTTGAACGACATATCAATGTCATTTGAATGACGTTGCTTTCTCGTTTGAATGACATAAGTGAAAAATTAATGTTTTAAAAGGCTCTTCTACAGGTCTTCCTAAAATTATTTAGACTTGGAAAAATGCTCGAGTTTGATAAAAAATTGTTTCAAAAAATGTCCCAATACTATTGTAAACCAAACTCAAAACTTAAACACAATGTTTACCAAAATCAATCTTGTAGATGTCTTTTGTTGAAGAAACCTGATATTCGGATCCGTCGTCTTAAACAAGTGATTGCGAACTTCCTTTTACGGTTGTAGCGATATAGGACATACTCAATGTAAACATAAGATCATAAGAATTATGTCCTTACAAATATCCTCCAAAATCTATGCTGGTACAAAATAAAAACAATCCGATTAATCAATCAAATGCCTATACAAATCTAATACCCTCACATGGACCCAAAAGTGGAAAGATACTAAAAAATGCAAGTCTTTAAAAAAATTTCAACTTTGAATATCTTTAAATCAAATCTCTTTAGTTTATTTGATCTTCTTTTTATGTGCTTTTCAAATGATCATCAACGTCCTACACACAATAAAAAAACAAATAACTTTGTGGCGTATCGAGTTTAAAATGAGATAGCTTAAACAAATCAATTCTAAAATCTGAAATCTCCCCCCCAAATTCAAACTCTCACTCCCACATAATTCATAATTCGTTATTTCCCTTCTTTTTTTTTTTCCAAAAATAGATATTGAAAAGAGTAAACAAAATAAATATGGAGTGTCATGACAAATATAACAAATATATAAATATTACACTCATGCAAGGATATACTCAAAAGGCTTTCACAATCTCTTTTTAATTTTTTTTCAATTTTTTTGCAGGCAAAGATGGTACAAAAAAAAAACACATCATGAATTTACACTAAGATAACCTAATCATGGAAACAAAAAGAATGTGTGTGAACAAATTCGATGGGAAATTCAGTCCCAAAAAATATAACATATGTGCAAAAAATAGAGAATCGTTTTATATTTTTCCAAAAATTTTCAGAAACATTTTTTTTTTGTTTTTCAAAAAAATATCAAAATGTAAGACAAATACAAAAGTGGTACGCTCTATCATCATGAAAATCATACAATGGTAGCAAACAAGTCTAAACCTCAACCATTAGGTGCAGAGGTGTTTTGTAAAGGTGGTGACAACCTATGAAAAACAACCATCTATCATGTGAATTCTTGACTAAATACTCAACTTACTCTCTAAAGTGCTCAAAATCTTTCAAGTAATGTGTAGGAGCATGCAAATTATCACGTTTGGGTGTGCGTGTGGGAACATATGTAGGTTCATAACTAGGTAAAATTATTTACAAATTTTTGTCATATTCTCAAACCAAGCATCCCATAACAACACGTTCAGGTCCTATGAGTTGCACTGGTCCCGTGCAAGGTGTTCGTGCCCCAAACCGGGCCGTTTGGAGGCTATATTTTTTTCCCACTCTAGTGGCATATTTTTAAGAGTAATTCTTGTTATTTGTAATTTTTTCATAATCTAAAATAAGGCACCCGATGACTTTCTGGTTCTAGTCCTACGAGTTACACCAGTCTCGTGCAACGTGTCTGTGCCCTTACGGGTTCGTTTATGGGTTGTTTTATGTTTCCCCCCTCTAGCATCGTGTTTTTAAGTCTACTAATAGTTAGTTGAAAATTTTAGTCATGTTATCAAACTGGGCATCCCATGACTATGCATTCAATTCCTATGAGTTACATTGGTCTCGTACAAGGTGTTAGTGCCCTTAACGGTGCCCTTTTGAAGTTATTTTGGTATTTCCCCTCAAGCGACATGTTTTTAAGCATAAGCCTAGTTATTTTCAAATTGTAGTCATATTCTCAAACTGGGCTTCCCTTGACTACATGGTCAGTTCCTTGAAGTATGAGGTGTGTATACCTCAGACTTCGTTTTAGGGTTGTTTGGTTTTTCTCCTTCAAGCATCATGTTTGCAACCATAAGTCTATTTATTTATAAATTTTTGACATAATCTAAAACTGCCCATTTCATAACTACATGATCAGTTCCTATGAGTTACATTTGTCACGTGCAGGGTCTTTTTGCCTCTTACGGGGCTGTTCGGGGGGATGTTTTGGCCCCGTGAGTGGTGCTTGTCCCATTACATGGTCGTTTGGGGGATATTTTGGGTTCCCCCTAATGATATGTCTCTTAGCCTAATAGTTATAGGTAATTTTTTGTCATATTGTTAAATCGGGCATCCTATGATAATGCAATCAGTTCCTACAACTTATATTAGTCCCATGCGAGGTGTTTCTGTCCTTACATGGCCGTTTGAGGGGCTCTTTTGGGATTTCCCCCTCTAGTAGCATGTTTTTAACCATAAGTCTTGTTATTTGAAATTTTTTGTTATATTCTCAAATCGGGCATCCCATGACTATATGATTAATTCTTCTAAGTTACATTCGTCCCGTGTGAGGTGTTGTTCCCCTTATATAGTTATTTTGCAGCTATTTTAGGTTTCCCATGTTGCGACATAATTTTAAGACTAAGTTTTGTTATTTGAAAATTTTATTGATATTCTCAAATCGGGTGTTCCATGACTGCGTGATCAGTTCTGATGAGTTATATTGGTCTTGTGCGAGGGGTTCATGCCCCTAACGGGGCCGTTTCGAGTATGTTTTGAGTTTTCCCTCTCCAGAGGCTTATTTTGAAGCTTAAGTCTAGTTTTTTACAAATTTTAGTTATAATCTCAATCCCAGCATCTTGTGACTTCGCGGTGAGTTCTTACGAGTTACACTAATCTCGTGCAAGGTGCTCTTTGCCCTAAACGAGTCCGTTTAGGTGTTATTTTGGGTTTTTCCACTCCAGCGACATATTTTCAAGAGTACGTCTAGTTATTTGTAAAGTTTTATCATATTCTCAAATTGGTCACCCTATGACTTTGCGGCCATCTCCAAAAAGTTACATTGATCTCATGTGACATGTCTGTACCTCTTAGGGGGCCATTTGGGTGTTGTTTTAAGTTTTCCCCCTATTGCATCTTGTCATTAAGCCTAAGTACAAATATTTAAAAATTTTAGTCATATTCCCAAGTCAGGCGTCCCATTATTATGCGGTTAGTTCCTATAAGTTACTTTAGTCCCGTACAAGGTGTCCGTGCCCTTAATGGGTTTTTTTAAGGTTTCGCCTGTACCGACCTATTTTTAAGCATAAGTCTAGTTATTTAAAAATTCTAATCACATTCTCAAATGGGAAATCTTTTGACTATGCAGTTAGTTTCTATGAGTTACATTGGTCATGTGCGAGGTGTTCGTGCCCCTTACGAGCCCATCTAGGGGTCGTTTTCGATTTTCCTCTCTAGCGACATGTTTATAAGCCTAAATCTAGTTATTTGTAAATTTTAGTGATAAATTAAAATCGGGCACTCGTGACCCGACGGTTAGTTTCTATGAGTTTAATTGGTCCCTTTCAAGTTATTATTTCCCCTTATTGTGCCATTTAGGGGTTGTTTTGGGCTTGTCCCTTTAAAGGCTTGTGTTTAAGAATATGTCTGTAATTTGTAAATTGTAGTCTTATTCATATAGCGGGCATCCAGTGAGTACGCGATCAGTTCTTATTAGTTACATTGGTCCCGTGGGAGGTGTCCGTGCCCCTCACGAGGTCGTTTTGGGCCAATTTTGGGTTTCCCCTCTAGTGGCATGTTTTTAAGCATAAGTCTAGTTACTTGAAATTTTATTCATATGCTTAAACCAGGCATTTTATGAGTACGCATTTAGTTCCAATGAGTTACATTGGTCACGTGTGAGTTGTTCATGCGCCTAACGAGGCCCTTTTGGGGTCTATTTTAGGTGTCCCCCCTCTAACATCATGTTTTAAACATAATTATAGTTATTTTCAAATTTTAGTCATATTTTAAAATCAAGCATCTCGTGACTACGAGGTCAGTTCCTAGGAGTTACATTCATCCCATACTAGGTGTTCGTGTTCCTTACGGGTCCTTTGGGGGCTATTGTTGGCTTCCCCCATCTAACCGCATGTTTTTAAGCCTAAGTCTAGTTATGTTTCAAATTTTAGTCATATTCTCAAACTAGGCTTCTCGCGACTATGCCATTCGTTCCTACAAAACACATTAGTCCCGTACGAGGAGTTCATGCCCTTATGGGATGTTTTGGGTCCCCCTTACCATCATGTTTTTAATCCTAGGTCTCATTATATTAAAGTTTGATTCATATCCTCAAAGTTAGCATCTGGTGACTATGTGGTCAGCACCTATGAGTTACTTGCTCTTGTTCGAGGTGTTCGTGCCCCCTATAGGGCCGTTTGGGGGTTGTTTTGTGTTTTCCCCCTCTAGAGACATGTTTTTAATCCTAAGTATAGTTACTTGAAAATTTTAGTCTTGTTCTTAAACAGGGCATCCTGTGACTACATAGTCAGTTCTGAAGAGTTACATTGGTAATGTGCGAGGTCTTCATCATATTACATTGGTCGCCTATAGCGGGGTCGTTTGGGGGCTGTTTTTTATTTTCCCCACTAGCGGAATGCTTTTAAGCCTAAGTTTAGTTATTTGAAATTTTCATCATATTTTCAAACTGGGCATCCCATTATTATAGATTTAGTTCCTACAAGTTGCATTGACCCCTTGTGAGGTGTTCGTGCCCCTTACGAGGCTATTTGGGAGTTGTTTTGCATTTTTCCTCTGCAGCGGCATGCTAATAAGCCTAGGTCGTGTTATTCGTAAATTTTACTTAGATTCTCATACCGAGCATTCCGTAACCAAACGGTCAATTCCTATAACTTACATTGGTCCTTTGTGTAGTTTGTGCCCTAACGAGGCCGTTTAGTGCCTGTTTTGGGTTTCCCCACTCTAGCGGCATGTTTTTAAGCAGAAGTCTAGTTATTTCAAAATTTTAGTCTTATTATCAAATTGGACATCCTGTGACTATGCAGTCAGTTATTTTTAGTTACCTTGGTCCCGTGTGGGGTGTTAGTGCCATTACCAAGCCGTTTGGTGGATGTTTTTAGTTTTCCCACTCTAGGGGTATGTTTAAAGAATATAAGTAGTTATTTCTAAATTTTATTCATATTTCAAAATTAGGCACCCGTGAATATGCGATCTGTTCCTACGGGTTACACTGGTCCCATGCAAGGTGTTCGTTCCCCTAAAGGGTCCCTTTTGGGGTTATTTTGAGTTTTCACCCTCAAGCGACATGTTTTTCAGCATCAATCTTGTTACTTGCACATTTTAATCATATTCTCAAATCGAGCATCCTGTGACTATAAGGCCAATTCCTATGAGTTACATTACAACCGTGTGAGATGTTCGTGCTCCTAACGGGGTAGTTTTGAGGATATTTTGTGTTTTTCTCTCTAGCGGATATTTTTTGTTTTCCCCTCTAAAGGGGTAAATTTTTTTCTAAAATAATATAGTCATTTTCATTTTTTTTTTCATATTCTCGAACTGGGCATCCCGAGAAAACATGGTATGTTCCCACGAAATACATGAGTCTTGTGCGAGATGTTTGGAACCCTTACGAGGCCGCTTGGGTGATACTTTTGGTTTACCACCTGTAAGAGCATGTTTTTATGCCTAAGTACAGTTATTTGCACATTTTATCCATATATCAATCTGGGCATCCCATGACTACGCCGTCAGTTCTTATCAGTTACACTTGTCCCATGACAGGTTTTAGCGCATCTTACGAGGCCTTTTGGGTGCAGTTTTGGGTTTCCCCCTTTAATAGCATGTTTTTATGCATAAGAATAGTTACTTTCAAATTTTCTTCATGTTCTAAAACTGGGCATTCCATGACCACACGGTTAGTTCCTACGAGTTACATTGGTCCCATGTTAGGTGTTCGTGGTCCTAACAGGGCCATTTTGGGGTCGTTTTTAATTTTACCCCTGAAGCGACATGTTTTTAAAAGCTAAATATGATTATTTGAAAATTTAAGTCGTACTGTCAAACTGGGCATCTGTTGACTATGCGGTGAGTTTTTACGCATTACATTGGTCTTGTGCGAGGTGTTCGTGCCCCTTAAGAACCCATTTCGGGTTCGTTTGGGATTTTCCACTCTAGCAACATATTATTAAGCCCAAGTCTAGTTATTTGTAAATATTAGTTACATTCATAAATTGGGGTCTTGTGAACCCACAGTCAGGTCCTAGGAGTTACACTACTCTCGAGGTGTTGTTGCCCTTTATGGGGCCATTTAGGGCTTGCTTTGGGTTCCCCCCTCTAGAGGCATGTGTTTAAGCATAAGTCCAACAATTTTCAAATTTTAGTCATATTAAAAAATCGGGCATCCCATGAGTACGCGATTAAATACAAGTAGGTACATTGGTCATGTGGGTAGTGTTTGTGCCCCTCACGGGGATGTTTTGGGCCATTTTTTGGTTCCCCCTCTAGCGGAATGTTTTTAAGCATAACTATTCTTATTTGGAAATTTAATTCATATGCTCAAACATAGAATTTCATGAGTACATCATCAATTCCAATGAGTTAAACTGATCCCGTGCGAGTTGTTCGTTCCCCTAAAAGGGCCCTTTTTTAGGTTTTCCACCTCTAGCGGCATGTTTTTAACCATAATTCTAGTTGTTTTCAAATTTTAATCATATTCTCAAATGAGGTAACCTGTGACTATACGGTCAGTTCCTGGGAGTTATTGTAGACACCTCACTCTGTTACCCCTAACTCTCCTTAGGTCCCTAGTACCTCCTCTCATCATCGCAAACCCAGGTCACGTCCCGAGTAGTGACCTGGAAGCCATTGGGCACCCCCCGGCTCAGTTTGACCCAAAAGTCAAACTACTCATCTTGATCGAGACTCAATGAATCTTCGAAGGCACTAAATACCCTTTCCAACGGTCTGCCCCGTGCGCGATTCTGACTTACCATGAGGACGAACGCGTCGTTTGCGTCCGAAACCTGACCTAGAGGCCACCGGGCGCTCCCGGGCCCTGTTTGACCTAAGTCAGCTCTTCATCTTGACCAAATCTGAATAAATCTTCGAAGGGCACTGAATACCCTTTCCAACGGTCCGTCCCTTGCGCAATTCTGACTTTCCATGCGGACGAACGATCCATTTGACTCCGGGAAGCCATCGAGCGCTTCCCAAGCCCGGTTGACCAAAGTTAACTCTCCAAACTGGGTCAAACTCTTTGGAATGTCAAAGTACATCTCCTAACCTTTCCAACGATATGCCCCGTGCGCGATTCGGACTTACCATGCGGACGAACGATCCATTTGCGTCCGCACGATTCCCCGTCCAGCGGATCGACAAAAGCTTCCGAGCCACATTTGACCCAAATTCAACTCCCGAACTTGGGAACGATCCAAAGGACTTTCGAAGGTCTCTGAATTACCTTTCAAATGGTATGCCACGTGCACGATTCTAACCAACGGTTTGCCCTCGGTGGCCAATTTTCGGAAAAAGCCTGAGGCGCACTACCAAATGACAGGTCCCAGACCCTGCCGATAGGCAGTGCCATTACAGGGCCGATCGGCAGTCCCCTGGGCCTATAAATGGAGGCCTTGTCCTCATTTGCAAAGGGAGCCCAAATGTGATAGAAATCTCTCTGAACGAATCCCAGAAACCTCTCTCGAAGGCAACGTGATTTCAACTTCCAAATCCCTTTTTCACTTCCACTTTTCATCATCCCATTCATCAAACTTGATGAATTAGCCACTCTCCATCATCATCCAAGCTCAAGGCCTTCTCTCCAACATTCAAGATCAAGCTCAAGGTCTCCAAGAAGGTCCAACTTTCTCAATCCCTCTACTAAATTCTCTTAAATTTGCAATAACTTGTTTTCTTACTTAGCACTTTTATTATCTCATCTCACACATCATAAATATACTTTTTATCAAGTATTATTGCACATTACCTATTTTTATATAAATAAAAAACCCAAAAAACAAGAAAAGAGGGTTTTCTCATAAATTCCAAGTAGGGATTCTCACTCCTTTTTCAAATTTTTCTCACAACTAAAACACTTTTTCTACACACACACACACACATTTACAAATAAGAGATTTGTCCATTTGGATTTATGGGTACTTTGATGCCTTTATAGGCTACGTAGGCGTCTCGGGGTAAAACTCGAGACTCGAGTCCTTTCTCTCATCTTCTATCTTCTCTAAATCCATTTTTCTTATATTCTATATACTTGATCTTAGTGACGTATTGCTCCATATGCGTTATCGTTCCATTATAATGATCAACGTAGAGGTAATCGCGTAAATCTTATTTTCTAATATTATTCTTATATCTTCCTACAGATGACTCGCTTTATCTTTTCCATGATATAAGTCGAGGATTCCTACCTCCATTCCATATATACACATGCACACATATCACGGGGGGAAATATAAGGGAAAATAGCAAATATCCATGAGAGACCAAAAGGGCGGAATGGGTGCCTAACACCTTCCCATTTTGTAACTAAGCCTCCGAACCCTTTTCGAATCATTTTGGTTTCGCACGCACCAGTATGTCTTTGTAATCCATCCTTCGGGGTGGCTTCCCCTTTTTCTTTTGTCTGTTTTGAGTAAAATAGACTGGCGACTCTGAATATCTCTACATTTTTCACACTTCACAAAATCGACGCCGGCCGAAGCGCGCTCTCCTGAGAGAGGGGACGCGCGAGAACCGAAGGATCCCTTCCTCTATCCATGGACGGGGATAGGGGATGGACACAGTGGAGACTCTGCTGGGGATTTATTTTTTGAGGGCTTGACTCTATTCACATGGATGCTATATTTGTTTATGTTCCCCCCCCCCCATATCTGCATGTTCCCTTTTCTCACATGTGTATCCCATGCTTATGCTTATATTCACACACTTGTAGAAAATTCTCCATGTACACTTCACACCACGTGGACCTAGGATCACATGTATATCCCCATGTTGCACGCATCACCCATCCATACATGGTGTACCTTTTTTGGGTACTTATACTTGGCTCCCTCTTTTGGGATAATCAAGAAAGACATTCTCATCATAAGATACTAATAAGAGAATCATGCATGATTCACACGATATCACCAAAGAGCATTGATATTGACCAAATTTTACCCAGTAACTGGCCACTTCGTGATGGGCGCTAGTCCGGTAGGTCGCAGTTAGCCTAAGCGATATAACTCTCACCTTCCATTGGTCAAGTACCTTCGACGTATATCGAACGGTTCCCCCGCATCGTACCGCTTGACCAAAGTCATGACGAGAGGTATATCACAGGGAATTCATTCACGTACGCTGAGTATATCGAATTCTCTCTCACACGTACTGTCCCCACGAGGTTATGGTGAGGCAATTCACGTACACTCAGGTATATCAAATGGCTTGTCCACACGTACCGATTGCCCGCAAGAGCAAGCCGTATGTCGTGGAAGCCACGCCAAAGGGGGGAACCCATGCCTATTCACCCAACCAAACTTCATACCTGCATATAGGTGTCAAACCTAGGACACGCACTTTAGATTACCGGTTTCAACCCAAAACTCTGCCAAAATTTTGGGTCGACCTGCCACCCAATTGTCGCGCATTTTTTAAAACGGGACCCTGTCCGCGAGCCTGGTTACAAGTACAAATGTAGATTTGCATATATTAAGACCCCCCACTTTTCCTGGTTCAGGTCCCGTCCGGCATTGCATTTAGGAGAATTAAATACAAGTGAGAACATAATAATCATAATAATCATGCTTAGTTCCGTCTCCAAAAATATTTCTCCCTTTTTATCAAAAATCTAAAAACAATTCTCCCTTTTTATCAAAAATCCAAAAATGTTTCTCCTTTTTTTTTTTTATCAAAAATCCAAAAAAATTTCTCCCTTTTCATCAAAAATCCAAAAATATTTCTCCCTTCTTTATCAAAAATCCAAAACAATAGTTTCTTCCTTTTTTATCTCAAAAATAAATCTCATCCTGCGCCTTCTCAGGTTGATCGCACACCCTTGGCCTGGCTCCCTATTGGCTTAGGTCTTCAGTCAAATCACCCCGGAGTTTCGTCCGCTCCTCTACTACTTCTTCCGAATCCGAAATCCATCCATATTCCATGGAGAATGCAAATCAAGCACCAGTCATACAACCAGATTTACCAATAGTCCTAGCTCAGCTCATGTCCAAGATTGACAACCTCCAAGCTGAGGTATGAGAAATGCAACGAACCTAAGTTCCTATTACTCAAGAGCTCGAGGCCCTGTTCCCTCGTGCTATGGGTCCACCCGAGCCTATCCGGGTTTCGGAAGAATATCGGCACGCTCCACGTGCCCCTCCAGCGAATGGGCCACCTCCTGCCCAGCTTCCAATGCCAAACATTGCCCAGCCCGTGGCTAACTTGCCCGTCGTTGTTGATCCGAAGGAGGAGGAGTTGAGCAAAGTCAAAGAAGATCTTAAGATGCTCACCAAGAAGTTCGACCAAGTCAGGATCTCTGGAAATTACATGGATTACACCCATATGTCTCCTTATCCTAAAGTAAGGTTACCCGAGAAGTTCAAGATGCCAAATATCGAGAAGTTTGGAGGGAGTGGTCCCCCGATCGTTCATCTTCACAGTTATCACCGTTCCATGACTCGCCTAGGGGCTTCTGAAGAGGCGATGGCCTAATTATTTCAACAAACTTTGAAGGACAGTTCCCTCCGATGGTTTTTATCTCTTGAGGAATCCAGAATCCGTAGCTGGGAGGATGTAGCCCGAGAATTCATGTCACAGTACAAATACAACGAAGAGCTCAAGGTCACCCGTGGTGATTTAGAGCTGCTCAAACAAAACTCTGGAGAATCAATCAGTAACTTTATAGCCCGATGGAGGGAAAAATCAGCTACCATGACCAATCGGCCATCTGAAGAAGAACAAGTCAACATAGTGAAGAAGAATTTCTTGCCCCATGTTTGAGAAACCATGGGAGGATAATATTACCCCCACTTTCGAGCTCTCGGAGAAGCAGGAGTAGAAGTCAAGGAAGGTCTTGCCAAAACAAAAGTTGAACCGAAGAAGGTGTCCGGACAATTCACCCGCAGAAAATATGACAAGCCTGCCAATGCTACAGTCTCAACCATCAACAACATCTCTCAACCAACCACATCATGGGCACCAGAAAGCCGCCCTGCTCCCGTGCGAAGGGAATACACTGGGCTTTACGTTCCCTTCTCCAAAGTTTACCAAGCCCTGTTAAGCCGAAACTTTATAAAACCCCTGGATCCATGTCCATTACCCAACCCACTTCCTAGAAATTTCAAGACCGATGCTCATTGCGCCTTTCACCAAACAGCTAGCCATACCACCGACCAATGCTTCCACCTTCGAAACATAATCCAAGATCTCATTGACCGGGGTACCATCACCCCACCAGCCAATCCTAAACCAAACACTACTTATAACCCACTCCCAAATCACACCAATGCCATCTTCTTCGAAGAAAACCTGAATTTCGATCTATCAACCCAGATCACACCCTTATACCATCCAAAACAACTTTGCCCATATTTCCTCCTACACCCTACAAACCCCGCTGATCAGGAAATGTCAGTCCTTACCAGAGCGTGCATCACTGTCCGGACCTGTTCTGAAAGAGGAATTATGGAATTGTAATATGTGTTGAACCAACTCCTAGAGTTCGGGCTGAAATTGCCCTCAAAGATGATTATCGACTGCCAGAGGTTCAGTACGTTGTTTTTGGAAGCACGGAAATGGGCCCGAGAATCAGATGGGTGGATGGTACCAATCGACGAAGTCTGCTTAGATGATGTTGTCCAAATCATAGCGGAGGCATTCAGGCAAACCAACAACATTTGTAGTATCATCGATTTATTTGACACTTTGAAGCTACAAGGGCTCCTGGTCCCTTCACCCTTACACATCCCCACAAAATAGGAAGACCTATATGAAGAGGCTGTCGAAGTCGTGGAATGCATTGGCTTCACAAGGGAAAACATAATTATTTCCACTGGATGGGGGGAAGAATTCAAAGATTCGAGCGAAGAAAAAGTTTCAGAAAGAACTGGCCCAGTAGCCGACTTATGTGGGATGATATCGTTTGAAGAACTCCTCGAAGAAATAGATAAGGTGGCAGAACAACCTAAGATTAATGAAGAAACTGGATTTAAGTTTTTCCTTTCTTCAGTAAATCACATGACCAGATCTGGGAGACATTACCAAGTTTCGAGTTCGCTACCAGCAAATGACAAGGGGAAGGGCGTTGAAAACCTTCCTATACCAGAAATGACCCTCGAGGAGAGCAAGATCCTCGATCAAATAAAGAAAACTCAAGCTAACATCACCCTATGGGGGCTTTTCATGTCTTCCCAGCTGCACATAAATGCTTTAATCAAGTTGCTCATTGTACCTATAGTTCCTCCTTCTACCACACCAGAAGAAGCGGTAAATTTGGTCGGATCCTTGACCTCCACGCGAATGCTGTCTTTTTCTGAAGAAAAAATCCCTAAAATTGGTCCAAATCACAATCATGAACTCAACATCTCTGTCGAAATTATGGGGAAGGTGGTACCACTTTCTGTCATTGACAATGAATCTTCTTTGAATGTCTGCCCACTGCAAACCTTCAAATGTTTAGGTCTGAAAGAAAGTCACCTCGCTCCAACCTCCGCTGTCGTGCGCGCCTACGATAATACCCATCGTGAGATGATGGGATCCATAAAACTTGTAATAGGGGATCCTCCTATAAACTCTATCGTCGAATTCCAAGTCATCAATATCCCGGCCTATTTTAACCTGTTGCTCGGACGACCCTGGCTCCACAGTATAAAGGGTGTCTCTTCCTCATTCCATTAGTAATTGAAGTTCTTCGCCGATGGGCGAGTCATCACCATTTTGGACGACAACAAAAATGCCGAGAGTGCAAGCACTAGTAGTCCAATTCTCGAGATATAGCATGGGTCAAATGATATGCTCCTATAAGGATTTCGAGTTGAGCCATCCTTACTTTCGGTAGGGGACAGTTTCAAAGAAAGGGTTTGTCCAGAATATGACCCTCATGGCAATGTCAATGTAATTTAGATGTTCAGAAACATGCACTTCATGCCCGGACTGGGGCTAGGACAAAGGCAGCAGGGGATACTTGAGCCCATCGAACTGAAAAAAGATTCCCCTCCTTGCGGCTATGGATATCAACCATCAGAATAAGAGCTCAGAATGATCCACCAAACTCGATCAAAAAGAGGGTTAGACTGCGTTCAAACTATCTCGGGAGACTCCTTAAATGGACGGTTTATCAAAGAGGGTGAAGTCTTCCCCTTTTGCGGCTTTCCAGAACCGTGGTATGACCATACAGATAAGAAAATAAAGCCTGGAATGGAGATCTTTTTCCAAGATAGATACCCATGAGACGAAAGTTTCCAACAACGCGTACAACCGCTTATCAAAGATACTGAAGAGACTAAAGAAAGTAACTCCGAATATTCCTTCAGCCTGCGAACACTGGGGCTGACACTCTGCATTATTCATTCAGGCACTACATCAAGGGACCCATCTCATCTGATCAAAGTTGCTGACACACCTCTCCTCAACTGGCATTCTGCGCCAGTTCTACCTCTTGAAATCTCCCCTAACCCTAATGTCTACCTTATTTCTTCTACTGTTGTCCATCCTTGCTCAAATGTAATCGAGACCTCTTTTGACGAGGTTCTCAATGTTATTTTTCCTATCAATGAAATAAACGAAGATTTTGAGTATCTTGCTGTGCCTTACATTAATTGTGTAGATTCTAATCAAACTTTTGATGATGATGATTTTACAAATGAACAATTCTTAACTGATTTAAATAAGGTTAATAATAAACAACATAACCGCGTTCAAGTTAATGAAGAAGAGACTGTTGTTATCAATCTCGGTCCTAGTAGCCAACTGCGCGAGATTAGGATAGGGGCCACCCTTGACAAGCGTGAGCGCGCACAACTCGAAGAATTGCTAAAGGAGTTCATGAATGTCTTCGCATGGTCCTACGACGACATGCTCGGTATTGACCCCAAAACAGCTCAGCATGAGATCCCCACTCTCGCAGATGCCAAACCAGTTAAACAAAAATTGGGAAAACTCCGCACCGAATGGTCATTTAAGGTCAAAGAAGAGGTGATAAAACAGTTGGACGTGGGTTTTATTCGAGTAATCGAATATCCCACGTGACTAGCAAACATTGTACCTGTACCAAAATCAGGAGGAAAGGTTCGAATGTGTGTGGATTATCGAGATTTAAACAAAGCCTCTCCGAAGGATGATTATTCGCTACCCAACATCGACATGATCGTGGACAACATAGCCAGTCATGCTCTTAAGTCATTTGTCGACGGATTTGCTGGATACAACCAAATTAAGATGCACCCCGACCATCAAGAGAAAACCGCATTCATCACCCCATTGGGAACCTTTTGCTACACCGTTATGCCATTCGGTCTCAAGAATACTGGGGCGACTTACCAAAGGGCCGCCACAACCATCCTGCACGATTTGATTCACAAAGAGGTCGAGGTTTAAGTGGATGATATGATTATCAAGTCCAAAACTAGAGAAGGTCATGCTCCCGCTCTCCGGAAGTTCTTCGAACGAATGCGACAGTATCAGATGCGACTTAATCCACAGAAGTGCATCTTCGGCATTACAAAGGGAAAACTCTTAGGATTCATGGTCAGTGAGAAGGGGATAAAAGCAGATCCCGCCAAGCTAGAAGCCATACTTGAGATGCCACCCCCCCGAACAGAGAAAGAAGTCCTAGGTTTCCGTGGGAAATTACAATATATCAGTCGGTTCATTAGCCAGCTAACTTCCATCTGCGAACCAATCTTCAAGCTCCTCCGAAAGGATTCAACCAAGGTTTGGAATGAGGCCTGCCAAGAGTCTTTTGATCGAATCAAATGGTACCTGACCCAACCTCCAGTTCTCATGCCACCACAGCCTGGTCTCCCGTTGCTCTTATACCAACCATAACCGACACGACAGCTGGGGCTTTGCTAGCCCAATACCTTAAAGACTCCCACAAAGAAAGAGCCGTCTATTATGCCAGTCGAAAATTGGATGGGTACAAGGTCAACTACACTTCTTTAGAAAAGGCATGTGTCGCACTTGTCTGGGTCACCCAAACGTTGCGATACTACATGCTCGCCTTCCCCATTAAGCTTGTATACCGAATGGATCCCATCAAATACCTGCTCAAAAAACCCGCCTTATCCAGTCAAATGGCCCGATGGCTGATGCTCCTAACCGAGTTCGATATCGTGTACATCACAGAGAAAGCCGTTAAAGGAAAATCCATCTCTGACTACCTCGCTGACTACCCTGTAGAAGAAACAAATGTCTGGATCTCCGAATTCTTGGATGAAAATGTCCTCTGCACCACTCCAGACTGTCTCCGATGGAAAATGTTCTTCGATGGCGCTACCAACAAAAAGGGATATGGCATTGGGATACTCCTGGTCGCCCCAGATGACTCCCACACTCCCATCGCCATAAAATTGGATTTCCCTTCCACTAAAAATATGACAGAATACGAGGCATGCACAGTGGGCCTCAAGGTCTCTCTCAAGAAAAGTATTCAATGCCTTGATGTATACGGGGATTCTGCCCTTATCATCGATCAAGTGCTCAGAAAGTGGAAAGTCAACGACGAAAATCTCCAACCCCTTCATGCCTAATTAGAAGAGTTAGCGTCCTAATTTTGAGATATCACCTTCCATTACCTACCCCGAGCAAAGAATAACCTATCCGATGCTCTCGCTACTTTGGACTCCATGGTCGACATGCCCGAGGGAATAACAATGACCCCCTTCCTAGTTCAAAAGAAAGATAAACCAACCCATTATTACCATATTGATCTTGTCACCATAGAAGATCCTGAGCTAGTCAATTACTAGTATTATGATATATGGTGCCTCCTCAAACATGGTAAGTATCCCGAGGGTTCAAATAAGAATGACTGAGCTACCTTCCGAAGGCTGGCCGCTCAGTACATCATCTGTCATAAAGCACTACTCAAGAGGAATTTCAATGGAACTCATTTTCACTGTATCGTATGGGTTGACATTGAAAAGATAATGCAGAAAATCCACAGCGGGGAATGCGGGCCCCACATGAACGGTCACTTGCTTGCCAAGAAGATCATCCGACAAGGCTACTACTGGACCACCATGGCCCAGGATTGCACCGCCTATGTTCGGAGATGCCCTAAATGACAACAGTTCTCCAATCTTCAACACTTGCCTCCACTGGAATTATACAACATGACTTCTCCCTGGCCGTTCTCCACCTGGAGTATTGACATCATAGGGAAGGTTACACCAAAGGCGTCAAATGGGCATGAGTTCATCCTGGTTGCCATTGATTACTTCACCAAATGGGTCAAAGATGAGTCATACGCAGTATTAAATGCCAAGAAGGTGGCCAAATTCATCAATAAGAATATCATATGCCGATATGGGTCCCGCATGAGCTAGTGTTAGATAATGGTTTGCATTTTGAGGCAGTAGTCACATAAGTTATCAACAAGTATGGGATTCAGAGACATAAATCTTCTCCCTACCAACTTCAAACCAATGGTGCAGTTAAAGCCGCCAACAAAAACCTCAAAGCCATCATCAACAAGATGACCGAAAGTTGTAAAGACTGGGCCGGCCAGATCCCATACACCCTTTGGGGCTATCGAACCTCAATCCGAACCTCTACTGGGTCTACCCCTTACTCCCTGGTCTACGGCATGGAAGTAGTCCTACCTGTGGAGCTGGAAATACCCTCGCTACGTGTCATGCTCGTAATCAAGGTTAGTGAAGAAGAATGGAGCCAAGGCCGTCTTGATGAGCTAGCCCTCCTAGATGAAATAAGATTAAAAGCTCTTTATCACATACAGGGATACAATCGTCGAATAGCGCGATCGTTCAACAAGAGAGTCAAGGACCGCGATGTTCGGGAGGGGGATTTAGTCCTCATGGAGATGATAGAACCCATCTGGGACCCCAGAGGAAAGGTAAAACCCAATTGTAGCGGCCCTTATATTGTGAAGAAGATCTTGTCTGGCGGTGCCGCCATGCTCACTGACCTGGATGGGGAAGAGATGGCCCGTCCAGTCAATCTGGACCGTCTCAAGAAATTCTACCCCTAGTCTGAAATCTCGACGCGCTACGACTCTTCTCATCCCCTTTCTATTCTAAAAAAAACTCTTTATTTCCCTCTACCCAGAACTACGTGGGCCTGATCCTCTACAAAAAAAAATCATTTTTAAAACTTTTTAAAAAACCCCAGAGGTATGTAGGCAGCTCACACAACCCACATGAGCACGACCCCTTCTTTTTCACAAAAATATATTCCTTTCTTATCCCCGAGAACGACAGCTCATTCGAAGCATCTACTTGAACAAAACGTTTATGTATGCCTTAGCAATCGATGTAGATAATTCAAAATGCAAAATTCATCGAAAAGCACAGCTGGATGATCAGAAACTTATTCATTTCATTAATTAGAAACTACAGTACAGATTACATAAGAAAAAGGAACGGATAACTCCTTTCCTCTCTACTCCCCTAAAAAACCAGATAAAATCCTCCACATCTGTTACATAAATAAACTCCCCAGGAGTCCTACCCATAGCTACCCGAAGAGCCTGCACCCTCATCATCTACATCCTGAGGACCCCAAGTTTTTCCTTCCTGAATGGAATGCCTCAAACAATCCATAGACCAATGAGCCTTAACCATCTTCGAAAAGACCACGACACCCCCTTCCATGGAGTCAGACAAAACAAACCACCTCTGACCAGTCTCTACTGCCAACATCTTGCTTACTACTTTCCTCCACAACCACTTCATATAATCCTTGGGGATATGGCAAACCTTCCCAACAGACTGAGAGGGACGGGTCGACAGACGTCAATTTTCCCACACAGATCCGAGCAACAGACGCAGGCGCTCAGTCAAATCTTCTACCGGAAAGAAATTTTAGGTCCGAGGGGGGACGACTTGCGCCCAGCCAAATTGGTGCAAAAGTCTCCAAGGGAAATAAAAAGAGGTTTGCCTGAGACCAACCAAACGCACATATGAATATTCTTCTAGCTCCAGAACAGGCTGCAGCTGTCCCCACCAAGGCACTGACTAATACATCCCACAAGCCCCATGCTCCAGAAGCCAATTCTCCCAGTTCTCAACATACATGCCCATGCGGATGAAGTAGCGCGAAAAGAAGTTGGGTACAGCCGACAAAGGATATTTTGGAGGTGTCGACAAGCAGAATCTTTCAGACAACCACATGAACAGCTTCAGAGGGCTACCGCTTAAAAAGTCGAAACGACCTTCTCTCCAGGTATCCATGCCATTCAAAGTCTCCGCCAATATCACCGTCACCGGATTGCAATGATATGACATCCATGAAGTAATGGCTGCAAGCTGTGAGTCCACTCGCACCTCCCCAGTCACCAATAGCAATTTTGAAACCAGGCTCAGAAAAACGGCTCCAGCATAGCCAGCATCACTTACTTCCCGTAAATGCACGGACTGCAACACGGCCGGGAGGGAGATCATTCCTTCAGAAAATAATGACCTGGACGCCGAAGGAGAAATATGAAGAAGCCCGACCAATAAATCCCTAGGAGAACGGGAAAATTTGGGCAAAGCCGCAGCAACACTAGGATTCACACCTAGTATGGCGGAAAATTCCTCGTAGGTAGGACAAACTTCTTCCAACCCAAAGAGGAATACATGATCTCCGGGGTACCAGAATTGTACCGCCGCTGTCAGCATATTCCACTCAAAAGGCCGATTGCGCCACAAGGAAACTCGGCGCATGTTAAAAGCATCATAATCAACATTATAAGAGCACATAGCTTCCAAGGCTTAGAGGTAGTTGACAAACTCGGTGCTACCAGGGAGAGCCATCTTGTAGGGCAAAGAAATAGTAGGCAAGTGGATAAGGATGCAAAGGTATGATGAAAACACTCCACCCTCACCCCCTTTTATATACTTGAGAACTATCACAAGGGACATAATCCCTACAGAAATCGGAAGGACTCCTACCCCACAAAGGTACTAAAGGTTGAAGAGGATACCATTCAAAGCTTTCAATTGATTGGACTGGACTGAACTGCCGATAGGCAGGCCAGGGTGCTTGTCGATCGACGACCCCACATTTTTGAAATATCCTCCTTTCCTTTTTTATCAAATCAGAAAAAATCCATAAAAATAAATTGATATTCTCAAAAGAATTTCGAGAATCCCGTTCCCTCCTTATAGGATTCCCCGTTTTAAATAAAACAACTTCCCTTTGAAAAATCCCAAGAAAACTCCTATTTTACGGTCTCAGTAGCAAATTAAAAGGCGCATATGCGTGCATTCATTCATCATTAAAATCCAAAAAAATACATTGCATTGCATATATATGTTTTATTTATTACATCATTTTGCAGGAAATAAAGAAAAAGCCAAAAACAATGGGACTCAGCCCGAACCCACATTTCACTCTCTCTCTCTCTCTCTCTCTCTCTCTCTCTCTCTCAAGAGCTTCCACCCATGAGAAGCGCTCTCTTCCCCCTATGGGGAGACGACGCACCACCACTACCCGAGCTAGAGTCCTCTTTAGACAAGGCAGACGACACCAAGCAAGAAGGAACAGGGACCGCACCCCGAATATGGGCAGTCGTCGATGATATCCAATCTCTAATGTCCCTGAGCCAAGTGGTAGACACCCAGATTTTCTGTAAGGAAAAGGAAGAATCAGTATCAGGCAAAAGAAATCACAAAAAAAAGAAAGGAAAAGGACCGAAAGGTTTACCGCAGGATGAAGGACCTCCTCTGTCAAACCCAGCTCCTCCGGATCCATCGCAAGGGGACGGTGCAACATCGGCACTATCCATCCATCAGCCCGCCAAATGTTGTACAAAGGAGTGTGCAGTCGAACAAAAGGGACCTCCAAGGTCGCTGCCGCCGCAGGTGCCGACGGACCACCACCAGTGTGGGAAGACCTCCGATGTCGCCGCCACCACTGGCGACTCTGAATCTCTCTACATTTTTCACACTTCACAAAATCGACACCGACCGAAGTGCACTCTCCAGAGAGAGGGGACGCGCGAGACCCGAAGGATCCCTTCCTCCCTTCGTGGTTGGGGATCGAGGGATGGCCACAGTTATATTGCTCCCGTTCGAGTTGTCTGTGCCCCTTACAGGGCCTTTGGGGGCTATTTTGGGTTTCCCCCTCTAGCCACATGTTTTTAATCCTAAGTTTAGTTATGTATCAAATTATAGTAATATACTCGAACTAGGAGTCTCATGACTCTACCATGAGTTCCTCGAGTTCCATTGGTCCCATGCGAGGTGTTCGTGCACTTATGGGGCCATTTGTGGGATGTTTTGGGTCTTCTCCCTCGATCATCAGATTTTTAATCCTTATCCTAATTATTGTTAAATTTGATTCATGTTCTCAAATTGAGCATCTGGTGACTACGTGGTCAGCTCCTATGAGTTACATTGGTGCCACGCATGGTCTATGTGCTCCTTATGGAGACGTTTGGAGGTTGTTTTGTGTTTTCCCCACTAGCAGCATGTTTTGAAGCCTAAGTCTAGTTATTTCAAAATTTTAATCCTATTATTAGACAGGGTAACTCATGACTATACAATGAGTTCGTACGAGTTACATCGATCTTGCATGAGGTTTTCGTCCTCCTAACGGGGCCATTTGGGGGCTATTTTTGGTTTTCCCCTTTAGCGGCATGCTTTTAAGCCTAGTTTTGTTATTTGAAAATTTTCATCATATTTTCAAACCGGGCATCCCGTCATTACGGGTTCCGTTTCTACGAGTTACATTGACCCCGTGTGAGGTGTGCGTGCCCTTATGAGGATATTTAGGGGTTGTTTTGCATTTTCCCCTCTAGTAACATGTTTTTCAGCCTATGTCACATTATTAAAAAAATTTAGTCACATTATTAAATCGAGTAACTCATGACGAAATGATAAATTTTTATTAGTTACACTAGTCCCAAAGTGAGGTGTTCATGAGTTAACGGGGTTAGTTAGGGGTAGTTTTGGGTTTCCCCATCTAGCGCCATGCTTTTAAGAACAACTCTAGTTAGCTGGAAATTTTAGTCTTATTCTCAAATCGGGGATCCCATGACTATGCAGTCAGTTCCTATAAATTACATGGTCTCGTGGAGGGAGGTGGTGCCCCGTACCAGGCCATTTGGCCGCTATTTTATGAATTCCCCTCTAGCGACATTATTTAAGCATTAGACTAGTTATTTGAAAATTTTATTCATATTCTAAAACTGAGCATCTCGCGACTTTGCGGTTAGTTCCAAGAGTTACGTTGGTCCCATGCGAGGTCTTCGTGCCTCAAAAGGGGCTATTTTCGCATTGTTTTGATTCCCCCCTCAAGCGGCATATTTTTAATCATAAATCGTACTACTTGCAAATTTTAATGATATTAAAAAATTGGGCATCATGTGACTGTACGATCAATTCCTTCGAGTTACATTGGTACTGTGCGAGATGTCCGTGCCTTTAGTGGGGTTATTTTCGGGTTATTTTGTGTTTTTCCCTATAACGGTTATTTTTAAGCGTAAGTATTGTTATTTTATTTTATTTTTACATTCTTAAACTAGGCATCCAGTGACAACACCGTCAGCTCTTACGAAACACGTTAGTCCTGTGCGAGGTGTTCGTGCCCCTTATGGGACCGTTTGGGTGTTATTTTTTGTTTTCCACCTATATGAGCATGTTTTTTAGCCTAACTCTAGTTGTTTGCAAATTCTATCCATATACTCAATCTGGGCATCCCGTGACTACACGGTCAGTTCTTATGAGTTACACTGGCCCCTTAATAGGTGTTAGTTCCCCTTACGGGGCCGTTTAGGTGAAATTTTTGGTTTCCCCTCTAGGGGCATGCTTTTAAGCATATGAATAATTACTTGCACATTTGATCATAATTAAAATAGGGAATCCCGTGATTACATAGTTAGTTCCTACTTGTTACATTGGTCCCAGGTGAGGTATTTATACTCCTAACGGACCCGATTTGGGGTTATTTTGAGTTTTCCACCTCAAGCGGCATGTTTTTAAGGAAAAATCTAGTTATTTGAAAATTTTATTCATATTCTCAAACTGGGCATCCCTTGACTATGTGGTTAGTTCCTACGAGTTACATTGGTCCCATGTGAGGTGTTCGTGTTCCTTATGAGCCCATTTCGGTGTTATTTTGTACTTCCCATCTAGAAAGATGTTTTTAATCCCAAGTCTAGTTGTTTGAAAATTTTAGTTATATTCTTAAATCAGGTGTCTTGTGACCCCATGGTCAGTTTCTACGAGTTACATTAGTCCTATTCGACGTGTTCTTTTCCCTCATGGGGCTGTTTGAGGGTAATTTTGGGCTTCCCCCTCTAGAGGCTTGTGTTTAAGCATAATAAGTCTAGTTATTTTCCAACTTTAGTCATATTTATATTTCGGGTATCTTGTGAGTATGCGATCATTTCCTAAAGTTACATTGGTCTTGTGGGAGGTGTTCGTGCCTGTCACAGGGCCGTTTTTGGGCCTGTTTTTGGTTCCCCCTCTATCGACATGGTTTTAAGCATACGGCTACTTATTTGAAAATTTTATTCATATGACAAAACCATGCATTTCCTGAGTATGGGGTCAATTCCAAAGAGTTACAACGGTCCCGTGCAAGTTGTTTGTGCTCCTAAAGGGGCTGTTTTAGGTTTCCCCCATCCAGCAACATGTTTTTAAGGATAATTCTAGTTATTTAAAAAAATCATATTCCCATACTGTGCATCCCATGACAATGCGATCCGTTCGGAGGAGTTATATTGGTCTAGTGTGAGGCGTTTGTGCCCCTTACGGGGCTTTTGGGGGCTATTTTGGGGTTTCCCCCTCTAGTCGCTTATTTTTAAGCCCAAGTCTAGTTATGTTTCAAATTTTAGTCATATTATAAAACCAAGCATCTCATGACTATGCTTTCAATTGCTACGAGTTCCATTAGTCTCGTGCGAGGAGTTTGTTCCCTTATGGGGCTGTTTGGTGGATATTTTGGTTCATCCCCCTCTAGCATGATGTTTTCAATCCTAGGTCTAATTATTTTCAAATTTGATTCATATTCCCAACCTAAGCATCAGGTGACTATGTAGTCTCTTACGGGGCGATTTCAGATCCGTATTGTATTTTCCCCTCTAGCGGCATGTTTTTAAGCCTAAGTATAGTTATTTGAAAATTTTTGTCCTCTTCTTAAATAGGGCATCTCCTGACTACAGAGTCATATCCTACGAGTTACATCATAACTGCGTGAGGTGTTCGTGCCCCTTGCGGGGCTGTTTGGTGGATGATTTTAATTTTCCCCTCTAGTGGCATGCTTTTAAGCCTAAGAGTAGATATTTGAAAATTTTCATTATATTTTCAAATTGGGCATCAACTATAGGTTTGGTTCCTAAGAGTTACATTGACCCCGTATGAGGTTTTTGTGCCTCTTACGAGGCTATTTGGGGACTATTTTGCTATTTACCCCTCCAGCGGCATGTGCGAGGTGTTCGTGCCCCTCAAGGTGCCGTTTGAGGCTCTTTTGGACTTTGCCCCTTTAGTTTCATGTTTTTAATCCTGGGTCAAGATGTTTTTAATTTTTTTTATATTTTCAAATCGGTCTTCGCCTGATAGCAAAGTTACTTCCTAAGAGTTACATTGGTCCCATACGAGGTGGTGGTGCCCCTTAATGGTCAATTTGGGGGTTATTTTGGATTTTTTCCTCTATAAGCATACGTTTAATAATAAGTCTATTTATTTGTAAATATTATTCATATTCTTAGCAAGGGCATCCCATGACTAGGCAATCAGTTCCTATGAGTTACATTTGTCCTGTGCTAGGTGTTTGTTCCCCTTAAGGGGCCATTTGGGTGTTGTTTTGTTTTGCCCCTCAACTGGAATGTTTTTAAGATAAATCTTGTTATTTCCAAACATTGGTCATATGGTCAAACCCGACATCCCATTACCATGTCGTTATTTCCAACGAGTTACACTGGCCACAAGCGAGGTGTTCTGCCATCTACGGGGTCGTCTGGCGGCTATTTTTTTATTTTCCCCTTTGGCAATATGTTTTTAAGGCTAAGTCTAATTATTTGAAAATTTTAATCAAGTTCTCAAATTGAGATTCTCGTGACTTCACGATCGGTTCCTACGAGTTAAATTGATCCCGTGCGAGGTGTTTGTTTCGCTTACGGGCTGTTTGGGGACTATTTTGGGTTTTTCACCTCTAGCAGCATGTTTTAAGCATAACTCTAATTATTTAAAAAATTTATACACATTTAAACCGGTCACTTCGTGATTATGAGGTCAGTTCCAATGAGTTACATCAATACCGTATTTTTGTGCCCTTTATGGGGCGGTTTGGGGGCTATTTGGGAAGGGATTTCCCCTCTAGTGGCATGTTTTTAGCCCACACTTAGTTATTGATAAATTTTATCCATATTCTCAAACTGGGCATCCCATGACTATATGGTAGTTCCTACGAGCCACATTGGTCCCGTGCGAGGTGTTTATGCCTCTTACAGGGCTATTTGCACTACAAGAAATTTGAGTTATGAGGTTGTTTTTAAAATGTCAACAAATTCTAAAAAAACGTTGTTGAAAAGAAGTCCGACATTTTTGGAAAGCATTGTGCTCTCTCCAGTCGGGAAATACCCGACGTTTACCCCGACATTTTTTAAACGTCCTTAAAACTATGCCCTTGGGTAGATTATACGATATTTTAAAGAAAAAATGTCGCCTTATTACGACACATGCAAACAATTTCACTGAATTATATGCAAACATTTTTTAAACAAGACCAAAAAGTACGACATTTATGCAAAAATGTCGAGTTTCATCATAAGCGATTTTGGTCATCTTTAACTATTATTTAACAATACAAAATCGAAAGTAACTTCTAATGAAGTGAAACATTATTCCCCAAAAATCTATTATATTCAAGGGAGCATCATTAATATCAACGTGTCTCAATAAATATTGAGACGATAAGCATTGAGTATTTATATAATCAATCTTCCGAGATTAAAATGTATTTTCAATCCAAAACAAAGTCTACTACACGTCGAAATTATCCCAACAAAATAAAAAGAGACTGCACATTATCATCCAAAATGTATTGAACGTTTCTTATAATTAATGCAAATAGACCTCCACGAGCAAGCATGAACAAATTCAAAATCTGCAAAAAAAAAAAAGTGAATGAAATGTTAAAATGAAAATTGGTCAAAGGGGATATTAAAAGAATGAAAGTTTTACTTACATCGCACATGGATTTTTTTCCCACCTATTCTTTTTTGTCCTCTTAAGTGCAATGCGATTCTAAAATTAAAGATAAGAGTAATTGTGTTTCAATTTATGTGATTACTTAAAGAAAATAAGGCATACATTTTTTTATTAAATTGTCCAACTTAAGATGGAGTGCCAAACTAGAATATTCAATTTTTTTAAAATGTAAATCCATCGATGATTAAAATTCAAAACTAGTTTATTATCATTGCAATGAATAGTGTACTATTATAATTCATGTTAATCAAAGTGGAATAAGTATTGGGGGTAAGGTTTCCCTACATCTACCTCTTCTAAAGAAACGTATTTTGGGTATGACATTTTTTTAAGTTGATTTGGAAAACTACACATGAAAACATTTTTTGATTACTTATATAAGTATTTGACCATTTCAAGGGCCAAAGTTGTATCAATAAAAAAGTAAGGGGACCTAAATAATGTAATGGGGTGAACCTTCCAATAACCCAAAATAATGTAGTCCTATGTATATCATATAAGTAAAATTAGTTGACTTGGTTCTAGATAATAGAGTGATAATGAAAAAAGTTAAGATAATTATCATCAAATAATATTATTAAATTGATGTAGTTTCTATTAACTTATAATATTGATGCATATGTATTTATGTAAACATGTGGTATATAATACCAATCTGTAATGGGGATAGGTCTTCACGAATGTGTAGTACAAAACTTATCCATCTCTAACATCCTACAAAGTTGCATTTTTTTCTCTTTAAAAAAAGATATAGATTTTCTCTTCAAAAAACTTGAAATTTGCAGCCTCACCAGTCCCAAGAATTTAAAATAAGGGAATAGTTCCATGATGTATTGGCACTGATTGTGTATGAAAATATAAATGAAGGGAAATTTAAGAAATGATAATAAAATTTCCAACGTTTTGATAAAAATGTTGGCAAGAGAAGTTTAAGCCGACATTTTCTATAAACGTCATAAAAAACGTCGAGATAGTTACATTTTCTTGTAGTGTTGGATGTTGTTTTGGGTTTTTCATCTCCAGTGGCATGTTTTTAAAGTTCAAAAAAAGATTCATACATCAAACTAAACATTCATAAATCAATCTAAACATTCATAGGTCAAACCAAAGTGTGCCAATATAGCATCAATATCATAGCATGATACAATTTGGATACAAATAGGATTGTTAGGGGACAGTATAATAATAAAATACAAATAGGGTTATTAAGGGTAAAATAACGTTTTGATGCTCAATTTTCCTCTAAATCAACAAAAGGTCCTTTAAATTAGCATGTCATCAACAACATATTGGAATTATTTAGGAGCCTTTAATGAATTTTTTTGAGTAGTCATACCCTTTGGTTCATGCACAACCACAGAACAATTGCCATTGTTTATCCCCTTTGATTATAATACATTATTTAAGTTTTGAAAGACACAAATAAAATGTTAATTGACTATGTGATCCAAACTTCTCATCCTTGATAAATCTACCACAATAATTTTTAAGATAAAAACAACTTTACAAGCATTCCTACTGTTATCCACCATCACCCAATCATAATAGAATATGATTTTTATGAAATCTAAATAATTGAGTTCCAAGATTTTGTAGACAATACCATACTAGGTTAGCACAGTGTCTTTGGGATTTTTATCCCTTTTGTTAGCAACACATGTAGTCAAGGTAGAAATTGAAATACCTTTATTTTGCACCAAAATAGTTTCTTCAAATGGATATCATATGAAATCAAAACCATTGGAGCAGAATTTCTTAAACTAGGCATGCAAGCCTTAAACAA
Source organism: Sambucus nigra (assembly GCA_949130495.1). Lineage (NCBI taxonomy): Eukaryota > Viridiplantae > Streptophyta > Magnoliopsida > Dipsacales > Adoxaceae > Sambucus > Sambucus nigra. Next base: position 209,764,211 of record OX422214.1, on the reverse strand, counting down.
ACATCACCTCTTCTTAGAAGATGCAGTTATTAATGAACTTGTATTAGGGCATGTTTTTACAATGGATGAATAAATAACCGCGCACATAAGGGGAAGAAGCTACCTCTTCTAATATCCATGCCCCAAAATCATTTGTCGTACAATTTCTCCTCTGATTTTGGCCAATTTTTTCTCGTACTTCCTAATGGTAAATGTAGAGTTTAGATTATAATATACAAAGTACATATAATCAAAAAAGAATAATTCATTTTATTATGTAGCTACATACTCTCTCCAATGTTGAACTTCATCTTATCGTTTGAAAACGTGACGAGTTACTTTCTCATATCTTAAATTTGTAAATCTCTCTTATTTGGGGTTACCAAAAGTCAATTAATCCTCAAACTCTTCAGGTTCCTCGATCACTCGTTCTCCTTGAGGATTGAACCTCCTGAGCTCATATTCTAGTATATTTTTTTCAGCATATAAAGATGATTCCACTGTTATGTATTCTTAAAGAATTGAACGTTTAATATACCATTCATTCTTAACGTAATCTTTCATGATTTTAATCAAGATCACGAAAGGATATATCCAACGATACCAAAGGGGTCCACATAAAAAATCCTCATCGTATAAATGCATAAACAAGTGGATGCTGATATCTAAGAAGTACGAAGGAAAATATTTCTCTAATACAAAAATTACTTTGGATAAAATTGATTTTGCATCTTCAATTTGACTTCTATTTACCAATTTTGCACAAAGTAGGGTAAAGCACAAACTTATTTGCATAATTTCCCAATGGAGATAGTTGTGCTCGGAGAAGCAGTACATAAAAAACATAGGGATGAATTTAATGGTGATGTGACAGTCGTGAAACTTTCACTATTTTATGTTATTTGTTTGAAAGTTTACTACCGTGTGAAAATTTCAAAAATAACCAATCGATGTTTTTAAGTTGAGAAATGTGTCGAGGAGCATCTTTTTCTCACTAGTAGTCAAAGTTAAAGAAGCTATAGGATATACGTTTTTCCTGTTGTGGGATTATTGTTTAACCACAATGTGTTCTTTATTTTCATCTTTTATAGATCTCGATGCGCCCGCTCTCCATCTTTTAAATGACATCCAACCAGACATGTTCCCATTATATGTTTCGTAACACTCTTCTCCTTGTACGTAACATATTGCCTATGTGTAATAAAATAAGGATGGGTTAATAACACAAGTTAGAATTGGTGCTAGGATCATAAATGCATACTTTAAAGTCCTAGATTTACATCATTTTTCGTAAAGCATTTTGATTTAGAAAATTTATGCTTGTGATGTATATATCTGCTAAAACATGTTTATTATATGTTTCCATGATTTATACCCAAGGTGAAGGTTATGTATGCTTAAAAATGTTAAGCTATGCCTTATTGTTCTATTTTGACCTAGTTATGCTAAGAATGGCATAAATCGTGGAATAATGATTGAAATCAAGAAATTCCAGTGGGAGATGTTAGAAAACATATATGTGTATAAGATATTTGAAAATGATAATAAAATTCCTTCTATTTTGTCTTGGGGGTTATTTTGAAGTTGATGTTTCATTGTTGTTTTTCAGTAGAACACAACACGAAAGATGTTGTAGAAAAATTGGCATAACTTTGTCAAATGAATTTGTAATATAATTCCGTAAATTGTGTTAGAGCACTAATTAATTGGTGTTATAGAAATGTGAAGTATCATATTTTACTCCTCTTAGTTATTTTAGATTGATCAACTGATGTAATGTTTTATTGCGTTTAATGTTATTTAGTGTATTCAAATCCTAATGATGTTGAGTTGTTAGGTGGGGAAGCTACTAATACCAACATACCAAGGAAATAATTTTGGGTATCAATCTTGGTACTAATTTCAAGGTGAGTGACCTTCCCTATAAAATATAAATGATTATATTTTCATATGGAAATATGTAGTTGAATACATGTGTTAGAATACTTAGGGAGTGATGTAGTATTTATGAAACATATGCATATGATTAAAAATGTTAAGAAATGTTATTTAATGTTATGGAATGTGGCAGTTTATTTATCAAATGCTAAGAAATGTGGTGGATCCTACAGGATGTGGCGTTCCTATTAATCCAACTTAAAGGTTTGTGTACTCGGGCCTAATAAAGGGATGTGGTGGTCCCCAATAACTGTGGTGGATTAATTGGATTGTGGAGGGTCTGGGCTTACGAGAGTTTCACAATTCCTGTTGGGTTATAGCATTAGAACAAAATAGAATTGGTTATTCAAATTGGTTATATGTGTGGTATATGGTCATTCACTAAGCCTTTATAGCTTACACTCCTATAATGTTTTGTTTCAGGTATGCTTATCATTTGCAGTTCACAGCCAAGTTAGTATCTTAAAACGGGGGAGTGACGAATATCAAATATGGGTTGAATATTAACAAGGTTTTTCTGTCAATGTTAAACAAATGAACTCATATATGTAAAGTTTTTTAGTACTTGTAAGTTATATGTACATGTAGTTATGTTTTCATCTAAACATGCCTTTGAAAAAAGAAAAAAAAAATCCCGTGTTATTTTGCGAGAGATTTAAAATAAGTTTTGTCTAAGGGAATTGATCTCTAAATAAAAGAATGATTTTAACCTAATTAATTCGGGGCACAACAACTTCGTATTAGAGCGTGTTTATTAGGTTCTCGACAGGTTGTGATGGTCTAGATTGGCAGTGGACACTAGAAAGTGAGTTTGTTATGCGTCATGATTTTGACTAATAATGTTAATATTAAACTGCTTCTATTTTATTTTTTTAAGTTAATTATATTGCAGTGAGTGATGGATCCACATGAGCAGCATGATGGAGCAGAGGGTGAGGCATCTTATGTTCCTAATAGTCAACAAGGACATAGACATATTGAAGTGGAGGAACTAGAGGGGTAACAACAACCTATTGATGATGTGGGGAGAATATTACGTGCTTGGCACAATTAATGGATCAAGCAAGAGGTGGAGAATATGGTGTCGATAGGGATAAATTGCATGAGAGGATCATGAATTTAAATTCTCCAGCATTTACTGAGACTAATAATTCGTTAGTGGAAGAGGGGTGGATTAGAAAGATGGAAACAATATTCAAGGTAATTGAAGTGCGAGATGAACAAAAGGTTTTTTTAGCAACCTTTAGGTTAGAGGATGATGCAAAGTTATGGTGGGATGCTACAGAAAGGTTACTTACTACAATTGGGGGAGTACCGCCAATAAATTCTCCACAAATTACATGGGAGAGGTTTGTGAAGGTGTTCTTTGAAAAATATTTCCCAAGGCTTTATAGTAAAGAGAAAGAGGAAGAATTTATCACATTGAAATAGGGGAACCGAACATTGGAAGAGTATGAAGCTTTATTTATATCCTTATCTAGATTTTCACCTAACTTGTTGAGAACGGAAGAAAGTAAATGTGATCGGTTTAAAACAGGGCTGAGTTTAGATATAAAAGCATGGTTGCTAATATGAAGATCACAGTGGATAGGGCTATTGTGTTAGAAAAGTCAATAAAAGAGATGAAATCTGACCACTTGAAGAAATCTAGACACGATGGTATAAGATCATATGTATGGGAGACGACAACCTCAACTCAGAGTGTAGCGCGAGTAGTACCTAAGGGCTAAGAAATTAAAAATAATAGAAGTGCACGTGGAAGATTTCAAACTTTAGGCGGAAGGACTGGGATGAATCGGTCAGAAAATGCATTCGTGTTGGTACAAGGGCACATGTCTCGGGAGTGTACAATAGCTGAGATGACACCTTTATGTTTCCATTGTTATCAACCAGGGAACTTACGAATGAATTTTCCAATGATGGGAGATAAAACTTCAGTTGGGAGTGTGGCAGTACGAGGTCGGAGTTCTACAAAAAATGTACCCAGGGGAGGTAGAGGAGGTACATCGTAAAGTCAAGGCCAAGACAAAGTGTTTGCATTGACGCAACAAGATGCACAAGATATGCCTAACATAGTGACATGTACACTTCCTATTAGTGATAAAGATGCTTATGTGTTGATAGATCCTCGTTCTACACATTCTTTTGTGTCTTTGATTTATCTGTTGCATCTTAATAAACCATTATCATTATAAGATTCTGGTTTAGCAATTGTTACTCCAGTGGGGGGTTGGTTTTTATTGAGAGGGTATATACCGAGTGTGTGGTACGAGTGGGTGAAAAAGAATTACTAGTTGACTTGTTACATCTTAATATGCATGACTTTGATGTGATACTGGGTATGGATTGGTTGGCCTCATATCATGTATATTTATATTGCTTTAGAATAGAGGTATTGTTTTGGTTACCGGGTAAACCTGAATTTAGATTTCTTGGGGAACGAAATGGCACTCCAACATGTTTGATCTCTGCTACAAAATCTTATGAATTATTAAGGAAAGGGTGTCAGGGTTATCTTGCCCATGTGATGGACACACGATAAGAGGCCGGAAAACTATCAGATATACCAGTAGTTAATGAGTGTGCATATGTCTTCCTAGAAGAACTCCTAGGGTTAGAACTAGATCGTGAGGTAGAATTTGTGATTAAGTTGGTAACAATAACTACACTAATATCTATTTCACCATATCGTATGGCACCTGAAGAATTAAAAGAGCTAAAGATACAGTTGCAAGATTTGTTAGATCATGGTTTTATAAGGCCTAGTGTATCACTGTGGGGAGCCCCAGTATTGTTTGTGAAGAAGAAAGATGGAACCATGAGACTGTGCATCAATTATCCTTAATTGAATAAGGTGACTATCCGTAACAAATACCCACTATCCCGAATCGATGACTTGTTCGATCAGTTGCAAGGAGCGAAAGTGTTTTCCATTATCAATCTCAGATTCGGATATCATCAATTGAAAGTAAGAGATTGTGATATTTCTAAAACTGCTTTTCGTTCCATGTATGGACATTATGAATTTCTTGTCATGCCATTTGGTTTAATAAATGCACCGACCGTATTCATGAATTTGATGAACTGTATATTTCACCCATACATGGATTCTTTTGTTATTGTCTTCATTGATGATATTTTGATATATTCTCACAGTAGGGATGAAAATGAACATCACTTGCATATTATTTTACAGACCTTGCGAGAGAAGCAGTTGTATGCTAAGTTTTCTAAATGTGAATTTTGGCTAGATAGGGTAGTATTTTTGGGGCATGTTATTTCTGCTGATGGTATTTGTGTTGATCCCAAGAAGGTAGAAGCAGCAATGAATTGGGAAAGACCAACTAGTCTGACAGAGGTACGTAGATTTTTGGGATTGGTGAGCTATTACAAGAGGTTTATACTGGGGTTTAATTCTATTGCATTGCCATTGACTAAGCTTACTAAAGAGGAGAACAAGTTTGTGTGGAGTGGTGATCGTGATAAACTCTTTGAAAATTTAAAGGGTAAGTTGACATCAGCTCTAGTATTGACTATCCCAACGGGTAAAAAAGGTTTAGTTATTTACAATGATGCTTCGTATCAAGGACTTGGTTGTGTATTAATACAGCATGGAAAGTTAATTACTTTTTCTTCTCGACAGTTAAAGATATATGAACGCAACTACCCTATACATGATCTTGAGTTGTCTTTAGTAGTTTTCCCCCTAAAGATTTGGAGACATTACTTATATGGTGTTAGTTGTGAAATTTTTACTGACCATCAAAGCTTAAAATACTTGTTTACTCAAAGAGACTTGAACTTGACGCAAAGAAGGTGGATGGAACGTATAAAAGACTATGATTGCATGATACATCACCATCCGGGTAAGGCTAATGTTATTGTTGATGCTTTGAGTAGAAAATATCTAGGCATATTATCTTGTATTTATTATATTCGAGTTGACCTACTGAGAGAGTTAGCTTTAATGGGGGTGGAATTAACTTTGAATGAGTTTAACGGAATAGTAGCACATTTAAATGTTAGACCAGCATTGATAGACTTGATAAAACAAGCACATGCAGGAGATATATAATTGGGGAAAGTTAGAGATAATATGAAAAAGGGTAAAGCAAATGAATTTTCTGTTCGTAATGATGATATTGTTATATACGATAATCATTTGTGTGTACCTAATGTGCCTGATTTGAGGAAAATAATTTTAGAAGAAGCTCATTGTTCCTTTATACTATGCATCCAGGGAGCACGAAACTGTATAGAGATTTGAAACAATGTTATTGGTGGTCGGGAATGAAACACGACATTTCAGATTTTGTTATTAGATGTCTAGTTTGCCAACCGGTGAAGGAAGAGCATCTGAACCCTAGTGGTTTACTATAATCCTTACCTATTCCTGAATGGAAATGGGAACATGTTACTATAGATTTTGTTATAGGTTTACCAAAAACAACACAAGGATTTGATTCAATTTGGGTTGTCGTTGATATATTGACTAAGTTTGCACATTTTTTTCCTCTTAAAACTACTTACTCCATGGATAGATATGACAAAATATATGTGGATGAGATTATTAGATTGTATGGTGCACCTATTTCTATTATTTTTGATTGAGATCCTAAGTTTACCTCTCACTTTTGGCCTAGTTTACAACAAGCTTTGGGGACTAAATTGCAATTTAGTAAAGATTTTCATCCTCAGGCTGATGGGCAGTCAGAAAGAATGATCCAGACACTCGAAGACATGTTACGAATTTGTGTATTGGAGTTAAAGGGTAGTTGGGATGAACACTTAAAACTAATAGAGTTTACTTATAATAATAGCTATCATTCTAGTATTGAGATGGAACCTTATGAAGCTTTGTATGGGAGAAAATGCAAAACTACAGTGTGTTGGACTGAAGTAGGAGACCGAAAACTACTTGGGCCAGAAATTGTACAACAGACTATTAAAATGATAAATCTTATCCATAATCACTTGAAGGTGGCACAAAGTATACATAAAAATTATGCAGACAATCGAAGGAAAGAATTAAAATTTGAGGAAGGTGATCGAGTATTCCTACTTGTTTCTCCTTGGAGAGGGGTCATGAGATTCGGGAAGAGGGTAAAGTTAAGTCCTAGGTACATTGGCCCTTATGAGATAGTGAAACAGGTTGGAGATATAGCTTATAAGTTGTCATTACCACCAGAATTGTCCCGGATACACGATGTTTTTAATATATCCATGTTACGTATCTATATGCCCAATCCTTCACATGTGTTTATTTCGCAATCGATAGAGTTTCAAGATGACTTAACCTATATGGAGGAACCAATTGCTATTGTATATCTAAAGGATAAAGTGTTATGTAGTAAAACCATTTCACAAGTTAAGGTGATGTGGAAAAGTCATAATGCAGAGTATGCCACCTGGGAAGGGGAGGATAACATGAAGAATCAATATACTCATTTGTTTGGTGAGTTTCTTATGCGTTAAATTTCGAGGACGATTTTTTTATAAGAGAGGTAGAATTGTAAGGCCCTAAAACATGATTAGTAAGGTTAATTACATGATTAGGTATAAGTTATGAGTTACAACTTATATATTGGTTATGTTTGTTAAACACGTTAATTATCATGATTAGGGAATGCAAACTCATGTGATATGTATGTTGTTTATATTAGATGCGAATCAAACTTATGATTGAGGATAACATGTTCAGGGCATGTGATTAGTTATGGGGTTAAACGCATCATGAAAATATGTTTCTAAATGAATCATTATGTTTATAAAATCAAACTAGGGTGTTGGTACCAAATTGGCGATGTTTGGTCACCAAATGGGAAAGTTATAAGATTTTAAGTAAATTGCTAATTTCTTGTTCGAGCCCAAATTAGGCATACTAGTTTTAAGATTTTGCGAAAACAAAAAATATGAAAGTTTTATATTTTTAAGTTATATACGCATAGACGCAAAGTGGGAGTAAATCGGTGTGACACCCCGCCTAATTAAATATCGGGCGATCACTCCATTATTAAATTAAAATCAAGGTGAACAGTTGGTTCATTCTTAGCATCACTGTCATAAAAATAACTTTTCCAATTTAAACACCCTAATTAATTAAGCTAAGTGTCAAAACCATTTTTTAAACATTACCTTTCAAATTTTATTTTGAAAACAAGGTTTAATTATTTACAACAATTTAATATATAACGAATCACACCACAATAATCCAGGAACATATAATCCAAATAATTTAAACATTCGACAATTGAATTCCAACATTAAAATTTAAAGTAAAACATCCAAACCATAATAAATCCCAAAGTACCAATACTACAATAGCTGAATCACAATGTCTAAATAAAACAGCTAAATAATGAAAAGGGCGACACATGCCCCACTAAATGAAGATACTAGGAGAGGAATCAAGTAAATGAAGTCGTCTAAGCAGATGGCCTGCAACTCCCACCTAAGCTGCATCACGTTCCTTCCAACGGATCCTAAGCAAGACGCCCCTGTGGCTGGGCACCTGTAATATATACATATATATATATAAGAGAGAAAGAGAAATAGAAACAGGTTAGAGCCCGATAGTGTATATGATTTAAAAATTCTTTTAACAAGTATTTAAATTGATTACAGGCCAATGAAACAACATGTTTGTGCGACACTCTCTTGAGAAATTCTCACCTCTCTTCTAATGTGCACACCTATCGCACTTACCTTCCCAATGGTTTATCTCGTCATATATCGCACTAATCTTCCCAATGATTTAACTTCTCTAAGGTTACTCGTAAGATTTAAAACTGAACAACATACTAGTTTAAAAGGAAAATTTCATTTAGTAACAAAGCTCTCATTCTTAACTTTATTTATTACTAAAGTTTCCCCCGTGTCACATTATACTTTTTCAAAAAAAGTATTTCCAATTTGAGTCATCATACATGTCTTACTTACCATATCACAACAAGCAGTTCCAAATTTCAGAATCTCATATATATATTAACTACTCGTATAATATATATATTCTAACAGCACCCCACATAAAAACTATGGTACGGGCATAGTCTACTATCCAATCCCCGTATCACTCGTACTAAGGGAAATACAAATTCGGAATCACTCTCGAACTGTATTAACAAATACACAAACAATATTGAGGCGACGCATAGATTCCAAGTCTCTAAGAGAATGGCACATGACCGCGTCTCTTAGGACCGTCTGAACTATCAATTCGATAGCCTGTACTAAGGATATCTATATTCTAGGGTACAAGTCAATATCCCCCATAAAGGTCCCATCGAGATAAGACTGTCCCAGCGCGGAAACCTCAGGGATAGCAAGTAGCATGGGCATGATTTTCACACATATATAGTATATGCATACACAATCATATAAGTATACTAATATTACCATATCAATTTTCGGTACATCTCAAATCTCATAGTTACAACATTTATTCTCATATCTCATTATTAGTTATTACGTATAACGGTTCGCCTCTAACTTTAATTTGAGGTATCATTCCAACTTACTACGTAACTCTCATGGACTCTATCCTCCCAAGTATAAAGATTCGGTAGGTATCCATCTATTTTCCATCGTAACCATCTTACGTAGTCTCTCACTTTAATATGTAGTTTCACCATTTCTTATATGCAATATCCCAAAAATACAAATCTCTTCTTACATTAGAGGTCCCAAAATTATTCATATACCCTACTGGTCTTCTTTATCTCCCAAAACATATTTATAAGGGTGTCCAAGAATTATTTCTCATTAAAGTGATTTCAAATAATTTAAAAAGTAAAAATATAAGTATGCCAGGAGGGGTTGATCGATCGAGGTCTGGGGCTCGATCGATCGAAGCTCTTGGCTCGATCGATCGATCAAGCAGGTATGCAATTTCTGGAGTTTTGCAGTTACGGGTTTCATCCTCCAACCTCAATCAATTCCATATTTTTCATTCCCAATCGTCTAAGAATTTGTACTACTAACATTATATCATCATATTATGTATTTCCTACGTAAAGCATGTAAATTTCCGTCACTAAACATGGATTAACAGGCCAAAATTCATGTAAATCTCAAGAACCCTAGAAATCTCTTTAACATGGTTCTAATCAGTCTTTTCCAGAATTATCTTCTTCTAAAACATCAAAATTTCGTGGTTTAATCCTCTACATGTTAAGGGGTTTCCAAAATAACAATCAATTCATCTTTACATACGATTTCCTGCCTTAAATTTTAGGTTTTCTTCCATAAAACTCACCCTAGTCATTCCTAGACTAACATGAGTGATGCATCAACGAAATAAGCAAGATAAACACTTGCCTAGGATTTTTGACGTTCTGGGTTGGTGCCGAATTTGGTGTGGTTGCGTTCCCCGTCGCGTGATCTACGCGTTGGTGGTGACGGTGGTGCAATCGGGGGTGTTCTTGGCCAAGAACTCCTTGGAGAGCTTCTCCTTTCCCTCTCCAATGGTCGTCATTAGTATTTCATTGTGTTAATCCTAAAAGATGACACTTTCCATATGATATAACCCTATAAAATTCGTGGGTTTAATTACCCATAATTATGAAATGCCCAAAACGCCTTCCCGGGGTACTAATTAAGCCTGAAAATGCCCCGAGACCCAAACTACACCCCCGGGTACACTTTTCTGACTATCTCGACCCTTTCGGACACTTTCGCTCACTCAAAACGACCATATGAGCAAATAATAATTTATTCACTTTTATTAATCAACATTTAGTCCCGACACGACACAGGCGTGTCCCGACTTAAACTTCCATAATTGTCATTTTATTCACACGTGACAATTTTTATAAAAATAAATCTCATATATTACTATACTCATCCAGTAACATTCAACAAATAACAAATTTCCAATAATTACTGACTCTTGTCACGCTACTAAATATTTAAAACAACATTTCGGATTAAAATTAAATTAATTTATCTCAATTAAATTTAATAAAGCCGTAAATTTAAAAGCCATGAAAATACGGGGTATTACATACTTCACCCCTAATAACGGAGTTTCATCCCGAAATTCAGAAAATAAGGCCTATCAGGTAGCACAATTCTGGATATCCTTTTTCGTACACAAACTATTTACATCGTAAGGCGCTCAATCACTATATCCCTTTCCTCACAACAATCCTGTTTTACATTCTCATTGGAGACACTTCACATAGTGCTCCTAATTGACAACATTCGCATAGGTCACGCCTATATGTTATAAATATCCACTATCTCACTATCATTAGGAGGCCGCACCTCACTACATGACAACTACTCGGATTTATTCATATACAAAATTCCCACTCAGAGAAGACCATATGAACATTTGACCACTCTTGTTTGCCTAAAACAGTCATGGAATTCTACCATAGTTATCGGATATTTTCTCGACCGATCCAAAAATTCTGATTATCTACTTTCCTATAAACATACAGAAGGAGAATAGTCGAGGTTCTTCCACAATAAAACCTAAATAAGCACCTCGTACGCGACAAATAGGTACAAGTGCTTTTACAGAGCATTCCTGAAATCATCGTATTAAGATTCCAAAATTTCCTTCACGTGACTCCACTAATCTTTAATCACCGTGCGCCTATTCCCTGGCTAAGGGTGATACATCCTACTCGAAATGAAACCTTATTTCCGCTGGTTCCTGAAATCCCATATCAAAGGTGGGATTCACCAATCTCATCCTGATTCAGAAATTTATACTGCGCCGGACCATGCACTGGAGCGATCCTTCCCTTCAAAGGAAGTCTGGGGCATACTAGTTATATTGTAAGCCAGCCCAAAGGAATATTAATCACTTCCTTCTCGACGACTTAATTCACATGTTCGGGATGAACCCTTGATCTTGTTTGGAGGATGGCAACCCATCCAAGGACTGTACCAACTTTACCGACCTTTTCCAATTTCAGGAATTGTCGATAAACACAAAATTCTTTGGTTGATTCTCCTCTTTCAACCAAACCTTACCTATGGGCGGTGCATGTAAAGACTACTCACTACGTCCTGCTAAACATCGATTTTTTCCCCTGAAATGTCTCACATTAAGTGACACGTAATACACCCCTTCCTTCCTTGGAGTACGCCGAAAGTTTCGACCCGTGCTCTTCTCTCTACGAAGTGCACTTATGGATCTCTATACTAACATCATTACTCTTGTATGCGCAAGTCGCTCTCACACTTGCCTACTAACAACTCCGCTCCGACTGTTCTTCATAATCATTTAATTCTGCTCCATTCAAGGAATACTCTTCTTAAATGGCTTCCCACAGTCTTCCAATTTAAATTAGGGTGTGCTATTCCAATTGCACACCTAATTATGGATTATCGCCCCTCATGTGACGTTTAATCCACTTTATCACTTCCACGCCGTTAAACTAGTCCCACAACCATATATGACACACGTCTATAACCATGTCCCTTCGACTCGGACGATTTTAACTGCAGTTAACCAAGATACCCACATTTTTGCAATACCTCGACCACCCTAGGAGAGCGAACAGCGTGCTACTCATCTGTAGAACGAACTAAATTCAGTGAAATAGAAGGAATAGGGCATTCAAATTCCATGACAATAAAAGAGGAATAATAAATCTCAACCTTCTTCAGATAAGTATAACAATTTTCCCAAATAGGTACAACAACCAAAATAAATCACTAACGCTCTATTCATCAAAATAATTACAAGTCATCTATTTTGTATAATAAAGTTCTTTCCAGATAATCCATGCTAAAAATCATTCTAACTCTTTATTCGCCTCGTGTTCTGAACGCAGTTACGACATTTGGGTACTCTCAATCACCATAGAAATCAAAATCCTTAAAATTCTCCTTATCATCGATCCACCCCTCAACTCGTGGGGTTAACTTTCAATGCTTTCTTACCACAAAATCCGGCTCCAATAGCTTTAAAACAAAATTCAACTTCCAACTTACCTACATAATTACTTGATCCCATTTCGACCAGGGTACCGAACTCATGGAATAGTGACCAAACGTCTCCCTATTTCCAACCTTACGCTAAGTTTCATGCGTGGGATGTCTCACAAAGCGAAATCCAAACAAGGAACCCCCCGATACACTACTACCTAGCATTGTCGATTATCGAAATCCGTTAGGTCCTCCGTCCGTGGCATGTACCCCTTTATTTCGTCTCTTGACAGAAAAGTTACAATTTCTCTCGTAATTATGCTTAACAAAAACGTTTCACCAATTTCACTATCATCTCGTTTTGGTTGATGGTAATTACATTCTATAAACCTCAAATACATACGATCGGAATTCCTAAAATTTCCTTTCCCTAACATTTGGGGTATAACTCTTAACTCACACATCTCTAAAGGATAAATATAACAATGCACTCTTCCTATCACTAAGTCCGGAGTGCTAAACCTAATACTGAGTCAAATCTTTTCGCCCAACGGTAAATCCCGATACATACTGAATCATGTTGGAAAAGTCTATACATACATTGGCATCGAATATCTCGAGCCCACTATCTCCTCCGAAGTCTCTAGGATCGATAATATAAGTGCAAGTCCAACCTTCTTACAGGTAAAGCCTCACCAAAACAAAACATGTTGCACTAACGCAACTACTCCGATAGCCTTGCAATAAATGCCCACTATCGTACTACCCATTTCCATAACGTTTAAACAAAGATAATATCATACTCGTATATCACATCACTACAATGAGTAGCCTCAATAAAGTACATAACACTGTTAATATACACATTCATCCTCCGCGGATAGCACTAAAGAAAAGTCCCGCTACACTAGGGAAAAATATTCACATTTTAATAACGTTTATAATCACATGCATTCAACTCGTCTCACATGCTAATCTAGCAATGAACAAAATATGGTGACTCGCTCGTGTCACATAAACACGCCGCATCCTCTGAGGATATAACTTACACTTCTACCTTGTCAATCTTCTTGACTGCGCAAATGGTTTCCAAACGTAACACGTCTACTCAAACCAAACAAAATTACTTTAATCGTTGCTTTTTACTAGGCAGCGTATTCTTGTCCTTTTTACTCACTTTGGAACATATTATCGCTAGCGATCTCACTCCACACAAAATACCTCAACACATAATCCACTTACCACCTGTCCTACTAGCCAAGTTAGGATTGTCCTTCTCTCGGACTTTAGTAGACTCGATTCCTGTTAGCCGTCCCGGTTGTTTCCTTAGCTTTTTAGGCCATAAAGATCATGTTACTATTTATAATAGTATTTACTGAATTTACCATCACTTGGTAAGAATTTAACTATCTGAAGCATTTAAATGAGTCCCCCGATGTGTATCCACATCCCTTTGTGGTGTTACACTACCACCCTTGTATTCAGTCTTATTCTCGACTAACTTCTTCGATTACTTTAAGCTTCCCACACAAGGAGCATTATCATCTTTATTGACAAGATACGATATTGTCAACCTCTGAATCAGTCGTCCATCATAATTTCCTCCTCGAGTATTATCAACTATTATTACGAGTTAGTCTCCCACTTGGAGTCATTTCCTCCACTCGTATCTACATCTTCCGATACAAAATTTGCTAACGATTAGTATTCATATTCACAATTGGACTTCTGTCATACCCTCCCGTGATGAGTTCAGAACCACGTTTGCTTCTCATCCTGAACATTTGAGAAAAGAACATACGGTCAACACTGTACCTAAGGTTCTCCTATAGGCATAGCATTCCACTTCTATAATTGGTGGTTAACTCCAACCATTATAACTCCATCCCGAAAGCCAAGAAAATTTTCTTTAAATTTTCACTTTCAGTTTGCCACACTCCGTCCTATACCTAAACCTTTGGATACTTTACCTCCTTTGGTAAACACATATAATTTCCACTTTTTAGAATTTCCCACTGACAGTTCTCTATCCGTTTCGTAACACGTTGAGTAAATTTACCCTCGCACCTCATTCGATCATAGTAGCACTTGGAAATCATTGTTGCGACTTAGCCGCCTTTCTAGTCTTGGCTTCTCATGCCATAATGGAGGTGACCTCGACTACGGTCATCATCCTCAAATATATTTTATAATCTCAACTGAGCCCTGCCTCCTGATGTACGCTTAACGGTCCTCTTATGACATCCGTCATCGCTCAGCACACGCACACATCCGAATGAAATTGGAATTTACTAATGTATACACATTATAACAGGAGAACGAAATCTCATCAAAGAAATCGACAATCCTAAACATAGGGCTCTATGTCAAACAAAGCAACGCTGAAAGCATAATAAGCCGTATAGATCCTAAGGACACTAGAACCAGATGCTCTGATACCACATGTGATACCCCGCCTAATTAAATACCGGGCGATGACTCCTTTATTAAATTAAAATCAAGGTGAATAGTTGGTTCATTCTTAGCATCACTGTCGTAAAAATAACTTTTCCAATTTAAACACCCTAATTAATTAAGCTAAGTGTCAAAACCATTTTTTAAACATTACCTTTCAAATTTTATTTTGAAAACAAGGTTTAATTATTTACAACAATTTAATATATAACGAATCACACCACAATAATCCAGGAACATGTAATCCTAATAATTTAAACATTCAACAATTGAATTCCAACATTAAAATTTAAAGTAAAACATCCAAACCATAATAAATCCCAAAGTACCAATACTACAATAACTGAATCACAATGTCTAAATAAAACAGCTAAATAATGAAAAGGGCGACACATGCCCCACTAAATGAAGATACTAAGAGAGGAATCAAGTAAATGAAGTCGTCTAAGCAAATGGCCTGCAACTCCCACCTAAGTTGCAGCACATTCCTTCTAAGGGATCCTAAGCAAGATGCCCCTGTGGCTGGGCACCTGTAATATATACATATATATATAAAAGAGAGAAAGAGAAATGGAAATGGGTTAGAGCCCGATAGTTTATATGATTTAAAAATTCGTTTAGCGAGTATTTAAATTGATTACAGGCCAATGCAACAACATGTTAGTGCGACACTCTCTTGAGAAATTCTCACCTCTCATCTAATGTGCACACCTATCGTACTAACCTTCCCAATGGTTTATCTCGTCATATATCGCACTAATCTTCCCAATGATTTAACTTATCTTAGGTTACTTGTAAGATTTAAAACTGAACAACATAATAGTTTAAAAGGAAAATTTCATTTAGTAACAAAGCTCTCATTTTTAACTTTATTTATTAATAAAGTTTCCCCCGTGTCACATTATACTTTTTCAAAACAAGTATTTCCAATTTGAGTCATCATACATGTCTTACTTACCATATCACAACAAGCAGTTCCAAATTTCAGAATCTCATATATACATTAACTACTCGTATAATATATATATTCTAACAGCACCCCACATAAAAACTATGGTGCGGGCATACTCTACTATCCAATCCCCGTATCACTCGTACTAAGGTAAATACAAATTCGGACTCACTCTCGAACTGTATTAACACATACACAAACAATATTGAGGCAAAGCATAGATTCCAAGTCTCTAAGAGGATGGCACATTCCCGCGTCTCTTAGGACCGTCTGAACTATCAATTCGATAGCCTGTACCAAGGATATCTATCTTCTAGGGTACAAGTCAATATCCCCCATAAAGGTCCCATCGAGATAAGACTGTCCCAGCGTGGCAACCTCAGGGATAGCAAGTAGCATGGGCATGATTTTCACACATAGATAGTATATGCATACACAATCATATAACTATACTAATATTACCATATCAATTTTAGGTACATTTCAAATCTCATAGTGACAACATTTATTCTCATATCTCATTATTAGTTATTACGTATAACGGTTCGTCTCTAACTTTAATTTCAGGTATCATTCCAACTTACTACGTAACTCTCATGGACTCTATCCTACCAAGTATAAAGATTCAGTAGGCATTCATCTATTTTCCATCGTAACCATCTTACGTAGTCTCTCACTTTAATACGTAGTTTCACCGTTTCTTATATGCAATATCCCAAAAATACAACTCTCGTCTTACATTAAAGGTCCCAAAATTATTCATATACCTTACTGGTCTTCTTTATCTCCTAAAACATATTCATAAGGGTGCTCATGAATTATTTCTCATTAAAGTGATTTCAACTAATTTAAAAAGGGAAAATATAAGTCTTCCAGGAGGGGTCGATCGATCGAGGTCTGGGGCTCGATCGATCGAAGCTCTTGGCTCGATCGATCGATCAAGCAGGTATGCGATTTCTGCAGTTTTGCAGTTACGGGTTTCATCCTCCAACCTCAATCAATTCCATATTTTTCATTCCCAATCATCTAATAATTTGTACTACTAACATTATATCATCATATTATGTATTTCCTACGTAAAGCATGTATATTTCCGTCACTAAACATGGATTAACAGGCCAAAATTAATGTAAATCTCAAGAACCCTAGAAATCTCTTTAACATGGTTCTAATCAATCTTTTCCAGAATTATCTTCTTCTAAAACATCAAAATTTCGTGGTTTAATCCTCTACATGTTAAGGGGTTTCCAAAATAACAATCAATTCATCTTTACATACGATTTCCTGCCTTAAATTTTAGGTTTTCTTCCATAAAACTCACCCTAGTCATTCCTAGACTAACATGAGTGATGCATCAACGAAATAAGCAAGATAAACACTTGCCTAGGATTTTTGACGTTCTGGGTTGGTGCCGAATTTGGTGTGGTTGCGTTCCCCGTCGCGTGATCTACGCGTTGGTGGTGACGGTGGTGCAATCGGGGGTGTTCTTGGCCAAGAACTCCTTGGAGAGCTTCTCCTTTCCCTCTCCAATGGTCGTCATTAGTATTTCATTGTGTTAATCCTAAAAGATGACACTTTCCATATGATATAACCCTATAAAATTCGTGGGTTTAATTACCCATAATTATGAAATGCCCAAAACGCCTTCCCGGGGTACTAATTAAGCCTGAAAATGCCCCGAGACCCAAACTACACCCCCGGGTACACTTTTCTGACTATCTCGACCCTTTCGGACACTTTCGCTCACTCAAAACGACCATATGAGCAAATAATAATTTATTCACTTTTATTAATCAACATTTAGTCCCGACACGACACAGGCGTGTCTCGACTTAAACTTCCATAATTGTCATTTTATTCACACGTGACAATTTTTATAAAAATAAATCTCATATATTACTATACTCATCCAGTAATATTCAACAAATAACAAATTTCCAATAATTACTGACTCTGGTCACACTAATAAATATATAAAACAACATTTCAGATTAAAATTAAATTAATTTATCTCAATTAAATTTAATAAATTCCTAAATTTAAAAGCCATGAAAATACGGGGTATTACAATCGGGGCTCGTAATAGGGTGTTACGGTGATTTTACAAAGGTGGGACAAATCTGTCATTAGTGAAATTATTTGATTGGATCTCCCGTCCAACCAATCACGTGTTACCACTAACCCTATTCCTATTGGACCCATTTAAAATGTGTTTTTTATCTTCGAATATATTTATAACTTCTTCCTCACTATAAATAACAAATTTTTCAAAAGGAGGGAGAGAGGAAGTTTAAGGAAGAAAACACTCTGGAAAATCCCTATAAATCGAGGAATCCTCGTAAGTTAATTACTTGTTTATTAAAGTTGGTCATAAGAATGAGTTTAACACTTTATATATTTTTGTTTGTAATTTTTATAAGTATTTTAATGATACCCATATTTCTTATGTGTATTAAAATAAGGATGGGTTAAGAACATAAGTTAGAACTGGTGTGAGGAACGTAAATGCATACTTTAAAGTCCTAGATTTACATCATTTTTTCGTAAAGCATTTTAATTTAAAAAATTCATGCTTGTGATGTATATATCTGCTAAAACATGTTTATTATATGTTTCCATGATTTATACCCAAGGTGGAGGATATGTATGGTTAAAAATGTTAAGTTATGCCTTAATGTTCTATTTTGACCTGATTATGCTAAAAATGGAATAAATCGTGGAATACTTATTGAAATCAAGAAATTCTAGTGGGAGATGTTAGAAAACACATATGAGTATAACATACTTGAAAATGATAATATAATTCCTTCTAGATTGTCTTGGGGGCCATTTTGAAGTTGATGTTTCATTGTCATTTTTCGGTAGAACACAACACGAAAGATGTTGTAGAAAAATGGGCATAACCTTGTCAAAAGAATTTGTAATTTAATTCCGTAAATTGTGTTAGAATCCTAATTAATTGGTGTTATAAAAATGTGAAGTATCATATTTAATTCCTCTTAGTTATTTTAGATTGATCAACTGATGTGATGTATTACTGAGTTTAATGTTATTTAGTGTATTTAAATCCTAATGATGTTAAATTGTTAGGTGGGGGAGCTACTAATAACGCCATACCAAGGAAAAAAATTTGGGTATCAATCTTGGTACTAATTTCAAGGTGAGTGACCTTCCCTATTAAATATAAATGGTTATATTTTCACATGGAAATATGTAGCTGAATACATGTGTTAGAATGCTTATGGAGTGATGTGGTATTTATGAAACATATGCATATGATTAAAAATGTTAAGCAATATCATTTAATGTTATGGACTGTGGAGGGTCCTTTATCTAATGTTAAGGACTGTGGTGGGACATATGGGATGTGGCGGTCCTACTAATACCACTTAAAGGTTTGTGTACTCGGGCCTAATAAAGGGATGTGGTGGTCCCCAATAACTATTGTGGGCTAATTGGATTGTGGCGGGTCCAGGCATGCAAGAGTTTCACAATTCCTATTGGGTTATATCATTAGAACAAAATAAAAATTGTTATTCAAATTGGTTATATGTGTGGTATATGATCATTCACTAAGCCTTTATAGATTACACTCCTATAATGTTTTGTTTCAGGTATGCTTATCATTCGCAGTTCACTGCCAAGTTAGGATCTTAAAATGGGGGAGTGATGAATATCAAATATGGCTTGAATATTAACAAGTTTTTTGTGTAAATGTTAAACAAATGAACCTGTATATGTAAATTTGTTTAGTACTTTTAAGTTATATGTACATGTAGTTATGTTTTCATCTTAACTTGCCTTTGGACAAAAAAAAGATCCCGTGTTATTTTGCGAGAGATTTAAAATAAGTTTTGTCTAAGGGATTTTATCTCTAAATAAAAGGATGATTTTAACCTAATTAAGTCGGGGAATGACATTTTGTGGAACTTGCGAGCGCTTGAGACATTTTACAATCATGTATTTTCCATTCTTGCTAGCCATATAACTAGGAGCAATGCATACAGGACACTCATCATTCTCTTCGTTCTCGTTGTGGTACAATATGAAATCATACTTGCATTAATGAATAGATTTGTGCTTCAAACCCTAAACCTTTAAGATCTTCTTTTTGCTAGGATAATTGCCTAATTACATGTTCTCTTTTTGGATAATATCTTTAACACATTTAATAATTTTGGTTACACCATTTCTCAAAAAACAAGATTGACTCTTCAAAATATGTAAACCAATAATTGCATATAATACCGAGTGATCTTGATCAAAAATCATTATACAATGATCTAACCACATAGACTTTCAACCGTATTTATTCCTGATATTTAAGTTATTTATCATCAACTTATTAACTGACTTGGTTATAATGAACTTAATCTGTATCCACGGGTTGGTGGTTTTGATGGTGTTGGACTTCATAAGCATAATTAATTAGGTTGGTCAAAGGATGATGTGTTGGTGAGTCAAGTACCACATCCACTCAGTGGGGCTCCGTTACAAGTTGGGCATTGATAATTCTTCCAGAACTTAAGGTGCATTATTTTCACCATGGTATGTCTGTATCTTATAGTCTTTCCAAATTCCATACTTTAGTAAATCGAACTCAATGTCTTCTAAATATTTATATCTTCCATTACTACACAAGTGCATGGACACAAAATCTTATCACTTTTAAGATTTCAATGTACGTGTTTAACAAATTCTTGAATGGACTTCACATGATTACCATATATTTGTTTATTCTCCCCCGTCCACTCTTTGTATTCCAGGAAATCAATTAAATAATCTTCATAATATCACCTCATTGACATCTATGTCGGATAGGGGTGAAGAAGATTTTAAATTTTCCAATTTTAATTCCCATGGCCTGAGTGCTATTTCTAGTGTCGTCACCCCGAAGAGTTCTGACATATTATGATGTGCACCACATCTAAGGAGGCATGTGATGTCCTCCAATTGACACATGAGGGTACGAAAGTGGTTAAAGAATCAAAATTTTAAAATTTGGCCACCAAGTTTGAAACTATCACCATGACTGAGTTTGAATGTTTTGATGTGTTTTATGCACGTTTGTCGGACATTGTTAACTCAAGTTGTAATTTAAGCGAGACAATTGATAACACGCGTGTTGTTAAAAAGATTTTGAGATCTCTTCGGAAACATTTTATTCCTAAAGTCATTGTTTTGAACTCATTGGTAAAGTTAAATTCACTTAATTTAGAAGAGCTCATATGAGACCTATTAACTTATGAGATTGACATATTTCCCCAAACCATTAAGGCTAAGGATAGAGGCGTTGCTTTAAAGACTCAAGTTAGGAAGAAAAAAAAATATAGAGTTTATGAGTCTGATTCAGAGGGAGATTTTAGCATTGATGATGTGGCCTTGTTTGTGATTTTTTTTAAAAAGTTTCTCAAAATGAACAAAAATAGTTTTTCCAATAAAAATTCTTTTTAGAAAATCAAAAAGGAAGAAAAGGCGAGGGCAGTGAAAGAGAGAGATAGGGTGATAAATAAGAAGAGAGTGAATAATAATTAGATGATATGACTTATTTTTAGTATAAAGGCAAAGCACACAGAGCATTTAAGTGTCCTACTAGGCTAAGGAGAAAATGGAAGAAAATAGCCATGCCTGCTACTCTTAGTGAAAGTGAGGGATATGAGTCCAATAAAGATTCAGCACATGGGATGTGTGTAGATTTTTTGAGTCATGTGAGCACACTCACTTTCTCCCGTGATGAGTCTGTACACGACAACGATGATGATGAGTTGAGCATTTGAAGTGGGAATGAGAGCGAGTTTGAGAGTGGAGATGAAAGTGAGGTCCAAAAATCATTTTGAGATTTGTACACCGAGACCTTGAAAATGAAGAAGTAAGTTTTAAGCAAGGAAAAGTGTGACTTGATCGACATGTTATCTAGTCTGATGACACGTGTATCCCAACTCAAGAGTGATCTTAAATGTGCACGGGAGGTCAAAGTCCCTTTGGAGAATGCATCTAAGAAGGTTGAAAAGATGGTTCTCAAGCCCATTTTGGGTAGTGGTGAGAGTATAGTAATAAGTCATGACGGTGCATCCACTTCTTTTATTGCACCCCAGTAGGTTCCTACTTTAGTGAGAGATTCACACGGCTCTCGACCCAACCCACCTAGCCATACCGTACATGTTAGGACAACGCATAGGAGACATTTTTAGAGAGGTGTACCTAGGCCTATTTATGTTTTCTCCTATTACAAAAGGGGAGAACACCTTAGGAAATTTTGTTTTAAGTAGGGGAATGTGTCACGATTTGCTTCAATATATGTTCGTACACATGGACCCACCTATGATACTTTGCTTGCACAAAATGATAGAGAGTTTGCACATATTCGAGAGAATGTAAAATTTTGGTCAAGGTCTCACATGATTTAATTGAAGTTTTTCATAGGATGTCTCTATCTTTGGAAAACTCCGCCGCACCCACTGGATGAGATTTAGACTTTTTACTAGCATAGGTTGAGTTACATGATGACAATTTTTTTCCTATTTCTAGTATGTATGATTTTGTTGCTTACCTTGTTTTCATATTTTTGCTACTGTTTTGGCACTATTTTGGATCTATTTGCCCATTCCAGTAAATATTTTCACGAAATTTTTTCACTGGAAAAAACTGCATGACATACTAGGTAAACTGTGAAAAATTATTTTTTCGTTCATACGAGATGAGGTTTCGTTCGAGCGATTCCTAAGGTCGCATTAAGCAACTTCTCGTGAGAATCCTTCTCGTTCGATCAACATGTCTCTTCGTTCGAACGACCCCTTAAGAATTTTGTCTCTTCTATTTGTAATCCCCTGGTTCATATTGCTATATTTTTTGGTACTGATTGGTTGATTGTGAACAGTATTCGAAAAGTACAAAAAGATTTTCATTTTTTTTGATAAAATTTTTGAAAATTCTAAAAAGAGCTTCGTATTTTGTTTACACCATATATGAATCCACACTTAGGATGATCGAGTCAGAATTTCATTCCATATCCATGTGACTATTTAATAGTGTTTTGAGACAATATGTTGTGTCATTCATGTGCTTTACAATGTTTGGAGTCTTTGAGATGATATAAAGTGTTGCTACCTACATATTTGACTAATTTGTCCTCTATTGCACATATGCAAGGATTTGTTTGACTTTTGTTCTTATCTATCACATGTTGGTTCACTGCTTCCATCTCAATTTTGTCTATACAATGAACCAAATGCGATAAAACTTGAGAAAAAGGAGTGCATGATAAAAACCATTTGTAAGTTTGTGTGATTTATTTTGTAAAACGAAAAAGGGCTACGAAAGGTATTTTAATTTTTCATTTGCGATAAATCCACCATGTAAATGTCCTAAAAAAGTGAGGAATTGAAAATTATGTGGGGTCGAATGAGGTTTAAAGAGCCCGAAATTTTCATAAAGGCAATGAAAAAAAATATATGCCGAAAATGGGCCAATAGGTTTTAGTTTCATCACATCATAAGAAAAATAAAAATCCTTATCTTTTGATGAGGGAGTTAGGATGGAATTTATAACGGTTTGCAAGTCCTTGAAGGTCATGAAAAAGCATTACATAGTTTTGGACGTTATTGGTGTGGAAATCTTTTATACTTTGATTTTTTGATATGATTAAGATGATGTCATATAAATTCAACAACTTTAAACCTTAGGACTATTTTCATGTTCATTTGTTAGGATTAGACTTATGCATCATGCACACATGTCATGATTGAGTCGATTTTCTTATCGAATTTGTTAACACCCATTCATTCTGTATCCATGATTTGGTTGTCTTAGTAAAAAATTCACGGTGTGTGATTTTTGTAACATTAGGTTTTTGTATTTTTGTATTTTGAAAAATAAAAAATATTTTGGTTGCCTTGGTTTACCGTGACACCCCGATTTAGTTTATGTGATTTATTCTTTTTCTTGTCTATTTCGGACAAATAAAAAGGGGGGGGGGGTCAAATTATGACTTTATGGGGGAGTTTAACTATGGGGGAGATTTGATTATTCTTTCATGATTATGCTTTATATCATTTCAAACTCGATACATCACGAGGTATTTTTTTGTCTCATGTGTGTAGGTAAAATTGAAGATTTTTGGATTGTACACCCTGATGAGAAAATCTTGAAATTTTGAAAAGTTTATTGTTGAAGAAAAGTTTGAAGACTTGTCGTTTTATCTTTCCACTTTTTTTGGGGAGGGTATATTTGTATAGGTCATTTTAAGTTGATAATTCATATATTTTTATTTTGTACCGTCATAGATAAAGGGGGAGATTTGTAAGGACATTATCCATCAGAATTAATTATATCGTATACCGCTACAAGTCATCAAAGAATTGTGGAAGGTAACATCTACAAAAGACGGATTCGAATTTCAAGAAGAATTCAACTTTCATGCCCAACAAGACGATTTTGGTAAAATTATGTTTAAGTTCCATTTACATTTCACATTAAAAGTGACGGGATATTTTATGAATTTTTTATAAACGGTTTTTATAAAAACATTTTCTTATAAATGATTTTTTATATAAAAGTTTTATGATCCCATAACAGGTTTTGCCTTTTGAGGTTTCCAACCACTTTCAAAGTGTGATGAGTTTTTTGGATCAGTGCCACTGTCATTCAAATGACAACATATCTCGTTCGAATGAGATGTTGTCTCGCTCAAACGACGACGCCTGTCATTCGAATGAATGGACTTGTAGCTTGACACATCACCGCCTTAAATGCTGCTATATATTGGGTGTCAAACTATTGGTTTTAGGCATGGAGAAACTTTTTTTAAGAGAATACATTTTTGATTGTTTGTTTTATTCTCCAACCATTTAAAGGGTTCAAAGTTTTGTTTTATAATTCACAAATCCCAATTACTTTTGTGTGAGTTGTTATGTGGAACCCAAGACATATTTGCTGGAATTTTAGGATGCTACACTAGGTGCCTTGGAAGGTACTGGACTGACAGTAGGTTCCACCTGAGTGAGGTACTGTGCCTATCGACTGTGTGCCATAGGGAGTGTTGTGGTCTTCCTGGGCTGAAGACTACGAACCGACACCTCCAGGTATGTCGTATGTTAATTTTACTTTCATTATAATCTGTGTAAATCATATTTTCCAAATTATAGTGGAAATAAAAAGGTTTTTTCCCTTCATGGTTTTTTTCCTAAAATTTGTGTTTGTCAGCTTAATCATCGCATGGTTTAATTTATTTATTTGGTTTGACACGTAGATGCATGTTTAGGGGCTCAATAAAATTGAAGTTTGGTTTGAGAAAATTTAGACATCCAATTAAAGAAGTTCGATTTGGAAATTTGCGAATCGGGTTGAATCAATATCACATGACAAATTTTACAATGTTTACTTACCTTCCCACTCTCTGTTTACATTAGTCAACTCCGATGAAAAAAATACGTTTATTCAAATTGCAACAGTAAAAAAATGTGTTCCACCTTCTCTCATGGGTAACTTTTTATTAAAAAATTAGAGAAGTTAAAAATAAATAAATAAAAATAATGAATGGAGTAGATACCAGTAGTTGCGTCAATTGATGCCAAATATTATATATCAAAAGAAATTTGTTTCATAACATGAATGGGACTCTTCACGGAGTTGCTCAAAGAAAAGGAAAAAGAGATTTTTTTTTACTCCATTAATAACAGAGAGTAACTCTCACAAAATAATTTTGAACTAACTACTCGATATAATACTTCTTTGACTCTATTTGAAGGATTTTTCAATATAGCCCCATGTGGTTACTCAATTTTTTATTCGTACACAAGAATCCATTTCTCTAACACACAAAAAATCATCAAAATTTCAATCGGTCTTCCCTTTTAGAATGAAAAAGAACTTGAAAAGATTTTCAAACTTACGGTTGCACGAATGCGAACCGAGTTGATCGACCTAAATAATTAATACATGGTTGATCCTCACAATACTTTTTTACAACTTACTCAGACAGGGTTACACTGATAATAATCTCTATGTTGATCCAACATCTCAACTTTATCATGTTTTTTGTTCGAGAAATGTAAATTGCAAAACTGAAACAGAAGATTTGAACACCTGCAACTAATTAAAAATACACTCTGACCATACCCTCAAACTTGAAATTATGAGAATGAGTGTGCAGGACATATGATTCATTTCTACTCAATACCACTTTAGTTCTCTTTTAGTCATTGATTGCCAAATTCTATGCTTAAAAATCATCATTTCATAACCATTGCTCGAACGAATATTATATTCGACTTACTTGAACAAAGTACTTTTTTAACTTTTCATGAATCAATATCTAGGCGCAAGAGCAACCGAGTCCATGATTATCATTTCATCAAACACATGATGCCTAAAATAGAAAGCTTGTACTAGTTATTTTGTTTGCAAAATGCAAAAGAGGTTACCACTTACATGAAAATAAACAAAATACTACAAATAACGAAACATATATATATCCGGGTGAGGAACTAGACATGTGAACATCCCCATTTCAATCAATACACAAGCAAGAGGAAGCTCTATGGACCAAAATAAATAAATAAAATTGTGTTCTTCATTGTATGAAGGAAAACGAGGCCACCTCATTGATATGTCCATTTCTTTCAAGCTCCTATGAGCAAAGGAAAAAAATAATTATACCAGTAAAAATGATATTTGGAAACATCTACACCTTGTTCGAATGAAACCATCTAACAAGAATTATGCAATTGTCTTTGTTATGCTACCTTTAATCAAAGTGGTTTTGTAATTTGTTCGTATCAAACCTATTGAGAATTTCTTGAGTGGCCGCGATGGAGGCAACACTCAAAATTTATTTTGAAAGTCAACTAACAAACCCTTGTATTGTAACTCCACTACAAATCAATATAATCCAATTTAGGATTTATATCCAACCTGTCCTTTAAATAGGTTTCTTCACATGGATCCTCAAAATATATATGGCGAGCAGCATGACAATCAAAGCTACTCGATATAGATAAAAAAAAAATAGATAAAAAAGAGAATTAGATCTTCTTAATAGATAAAGGAGACTTGCATCCCCATGATATAGTGCAAAAGTTACAAAAGAGCTCCTGAAAAGAAAAATCCTCCATTAGATCTCTCACACAGTATTTTCTCTCTCGTATTTGGACCTTGGGATGGGGATGTCTTTTAAAATGGGTAAACACATAGCTACTCGTAATATGGGTAATATAAAGAGTAAGTTTAAATGAACATTTTTAATAACATACGTTGCATCGCAATGTGAGCACAACACTTTCTTGCCTTTTTTTTGGGTTGAGACCCACCAGTTTTTTTATGTGTGTTCGAACAATACCTAGAGGCAATCACTCGAAGTTTCAATTTACGTAAAAAATGGTTTAGATTGAGCGAAAGTTCTTGTCCATAAAAAAATATCTCACTATTGAGCAGTATAGCTCGTATCAAGCTTACTAATATTTGAGCAACTATTTAGATCGATTGTGTAACTACTTATATCGGTTTACTCCCATGAATTCACAAAATATGATTCTAATAGGGTGCTCGCATTGAACATGTACAAAAATGCTTAAATTTGTGAATCCGTTTTTACTTAGAGACAAAGTAAATTGCTAAAAATAGAGACTCGTGCATAAAAAGTGTAAATTTCCTTCCCAGTATTATTTTTTTTTTGGAAAATTTCCAAGTTATATATTTCGCGTGATTAAACTACACATACCATTATTTAATCTAATTTAAAAACTTGATATTTTTCCTAGTATATACTCCATATATTCTTAGTAACATGAGTGTTCTTTTATAACAAGGTACCCTAAAAAAAAGAATAGGGGTTGCTCGAATGTACAACCCAAGTTAGAACATTTAAGCACACCAAATATTGGGATCTCTCAAATTTATCACTTGAGAGATTCTGCGAGTTGCTCGAGTTTACAAACCACATGTTTATGTTTTTAAGTTCACAAAATAGGGTTGATTGAAATTATAATTCCATGTTTGCTTTTTTAACAAAGGAATACCCAAGTAAATCGATGAATAATCTTACGATCTTTAGATTTGTTTACTGATGACAGTTTATTCGATAAACTTCACCATTTTATATACTTTGAGCCAGAGTAATTTGCTATCTGAGGAAAGAGAAGATCTCGCAATCCTTCACTGAAACATGCGTGGCTAATTCCTTTAAAGTATAAATGGCTTCGAAAGATATTCATTAGTTATATTAATTGTTCGAAGTTGTTCACTCAATTGATATGCATTTCAAAAAAATTATGATGTGCAACTAAAAGATTGTAATTACTCTAATGGAAAATTCATTTTCTTGCATACTTAGATTCGAGTAACACGGCTAGGAAGAAAATATATGACTCTGTGATAAAAAGTTCACTGTTTCAGATTGACTTTATTGAGCTATGCTCGACGCTAATGTTTTTTATCATTCTTAAACAGATTGAAAGACAAAATCTAATAACAAAAACTATGAGATATCAACTACATTTTTTGAACAAGTTTAATGCTTAAGAAATGTTAACTTATTTTATATAGG
This sequence comes from Sambucus nigra, assembly GCA_949130495.1. Lineage (NCBI taxonomy): Eukaryota > Viridiplantae > Streptophyta > Magnoliopsida > Dipsacales > Adoxaceae > Sambucus > Sambucus nigra. The sequence goes on along the minus strand of OX422214.1, from coordinate 209,735,463 downwards.
TCACAATACCTCCAAATGTATTTTTACTTTCTAGTATTTCTTCTCCTAGAAAAATAAGATAATAAGTTTGAGAACATAAAATGTATAAATTTAAGTATACAAAAAGGTACGACAATTAAATACCTGAGGCTCCAAGGGCACCAGAGCTCTCATAATAACCTGAAAACAAAGAAACATGTTATGAAGATGACCAAGTTCCAAGTATATGTAAAAGTACATAAAAAGGTACGATAGCTCAGTACCTAAGGCTCGAAGAGTACAGAGAGCTTGTAATAACCTAAATAAAGGAAACGGAGTATGCAAACAAATAAGTGCCAGGTACAAATAAAAGTATAGAAAAAGGTACAACAGTTCAGTACCTAAGGCTCCAATAGTACCAGAGCACTCATAAAAGCCTAAAAACAAGGAAACATGTGATGGAGATGAGCATGTGACAAGTATAAATAAAACTATGTAAAAAGTACAACAATTTAGTACCTGAGGCTCCAAAGGCACCAAAGTGTTCATAATAGACTGGAAATAAGGAAACAAGCAGGTTATGCAGATGAGCAAGTGCATAGTATAAATAAAAGAATAAATAAAAAGGGATGACAGTTTAGTACCTAAGGCTCTAAGGGAACCAGAGCGCTCATAATATTAATTTGAAAACAAAGAGATGGTTAAGTAGACGAGCAAATGCCAAGAATAAATTCAAAGGGTACGATAATTTAGTACCTAAGGCACCTTAGCGCTCATATTATAAACCTGAAAACAAAGAGACATGTTAAGTAAACGAGAAAATGCCAAGAATAAATGTAAAAAGGGTACAATGGTTTAGTACCAAAGGCTTCAATGGCACTGGAGAGCTCATAGCATTAACTTGAAAACAAATAAGCAAGTTAATTAAACGAGTAAAATCGAATAAATAAAAAAGGTACGATAGTTTAGTACCTAAGGATATAAGGGAACCGAAGAGCTCATATTATTTAACCAAAAAGAAAGAAACTAGTTAAGTAGACGAGAAAATGTCACAAATGAATAAAAGGGTACGCTCAATTAGTACCTAAGACTCCAAGATCGCTGGAGCAATTTTTGTATAAACTTGAAAGAAAAAAAATAGGTTAAGTAGATGATAAAATGAGAAGAATTAATAAAAAGATATGATAGTGTAGTACTGATATTCCAAGGGAACTTAAATGCTCATAATATTAATCGAAAACAACGAAATATGTTATGCATATGTGGAAGTTCCAACTATAAATATTAACATATAATAAAGGTATGCAAGTTTAGTGCCTAAGGCTCCATAGGTGTAGGGAGTTCGTGGTGCTCACGTGAAAGAAAAATGGTTGAAAAGCTGAGCAAGTATTTGCAAAGTATAACCAAAAGAACAAAGAGATACGATAGTCTATTGCTTGAGGCTCACCGTTAGTAGGAGTACTAGAATTTAATATATTGGTTAAGTGAAAACAAAGAAACAAATTGATCACATAAACCAAAAATTGCAAACTATGTGTGCAACACACAATATAAATGCAAGTAAATATTGTATCAAGTACTCCAAAGATATGCAAGTGCCCATGTCAAACGTTATAGGGTTTGCTTCAAATGAAATGAGGGAAAAAGGTTGATAAAATGCAACAAAATTGAAACACAAAGTATTAGTCCTAGTATGTGATATACTAGGAACTACATAAGTGAACGAGTAACCGGGACATAAGTTTCAACATTAGCTTAAACTCGATAAAATGGGTTGAGTAATGAGAGAAAGTATTGAAATTTAAAGTACAAAATATGAGTGCTAGTATGTGATGTACCCAAGACTCCATAGTAGCACGAGTACCAAGTATATAAACTTCAACATTATCTTCGACCTAGTAAAAAGGTCGAGGGATGTGAGGAAGTATTAAAATTTAAAACACATGCAAGGATTTCAGTTAATATTGTACTTGGGACTCCATAAATATTCAAGTACCTAAGACATAAGTCTCTAGAAAACTTACTTTGTTTTCTCATTAAATTTTAGGGTGACATACTTCCAAGTCAATGTACAAACATCAAAACACAAAGAGTAACGAAGTTCAAAATTTCCAAAAAAAATAAAAAAAAATATTTATTTAAATAGTTCATCCTTGATCGCCATATTTTTATGAGATATGCATAAAAGATTACTCAAAAGACAAAATACAACGAGCAGGGATATTTTAAAATTTTCAAGGCATAAAAGGAAATTCATTGTCTTTAGTTACTAAATTTATCTATTCTTACAATATTTTGAGGGGATATACTTGCACAGTTATACTTGGATAGCTTAAAAATGAAATACAATGAGAATAATAACTTGTTGCCAAAGTACAAAGGAAAATATCTCATTTCATTCACACTCACTTGCAATATATGTTTTTTAAAAAACATAATATCTTGTGAACAGATAAATCCCACAGTATAAGGGAAAAGCAACAAAAGCGCATCAACAATAACTCACAAAATGTTTTACGAGAACATAATCCCAGAGTATACGAGAATGACAATAGTATTCCCTGGAAAAATTCTTTTTGTACAATGTTTTGCGAGAAGATAATCCCAAAGTATACAGGAAATTCAATAGTATATAATTACTCGCAAAGGTTTTACATACAAAAGTTTGGCGTGTAGATATTCCCATAACCTAAGAAAAAAGTAAATAAAAAATATCAGTATTTACTCTCAAATGTTTTCGTACAATGTTTTATGAGCAGATAGACCTACGGTATATGATAAATGCCAAAAAAAAAATAAGAATGGGTATAAATAAAGTTCAAAACACAATGATAGTGTTAACACCAAGAAAGACTTTTACCACCAACTTTTAAAACAATTTTTGCAAATGTATTTTGCACAAGGGGCTAAGGATGAAAAGTCCTCGAGTAAGTGAAGAAAGAGTATAATTTTGATTATGCTAGTGATAAAGTCATTGATATTTCATGCACAAATCCCTTTACACTAGAAGATACTTCTGCACGAGGGGGATAATGTAGAGGGGTACCCAAGTAGCAAACTATAAATCATTAGTTTCCCCTATACAATGTATTGAACATGTGGGAAACTAAAATAAAGATAAAAGTGAAATCATGTTGAGGTTGTTATTCCCAAATAAGAGTAAAAGATATGAAATTTTGATGATGATTAAATTATTCGTACACAACTCTCTCACAAAGCAAGAGTCTTTTGTAGGAGGGGGCTAAGTTAGAGGGGTCCTAGAGCTTCTTAGTAATGATTAAAATTTATGTTAATAATGCATTTATTTTACTGCTCATGGTAATTTATATTACGATTTATCAAGAAGGTTACTTTGGTCCAATCCATGGTTCAAGTTAGTAGGACTTGAGGGGCTTAGATGCCACCAAAGTAGGCCGTGGGATCTTTGGGGTTTTGTTTTAGAGGCTGGAGACTAAGGTTCGTAGATTAAGGTAATTTCTCAACAATTGTAATATAAGAGATAAAAGCACAAAAAGTCCTAAAAGACTCATGGTTACTGGAAAAAGTCACATTCCCCTTGTGTGACCTTAAGGTCACTCGAGATGACATTTACATTATAGTTAGTTGAGGGGGATTAAGGCCCCTCGACAAGTCATATTCATAAATAGTCACTCGAAAAGTCTTCACGACCCTTAAATAGTGCATTCAAGAAGTCATAACTAAATTAACAGTCAGTCGAGCGGGCTCACGACCTCTCGACTAGTCATGCTTGCAGCATAATCGCTATTAGCTCTAAAAAAAAATTTGAATGGAAGTTTAATATTTACTTATTTATTTTAGTCCCATAGCCAAAGGGACTTGACACGCGTATAGTTCGTAAAAAAACTATTTTGGGTCAGACGCATAGTTTGTCCTTGGCTACGTCATTTTCATGTCCCACGAGTTTCATTATATTATTTAAATGATAAAGACAAGTTTATTTATATTATTTCAATGAGGACACATGTCATATTTTGGAAAAACCCTAATTCCCCACACCTATTATAATTAGAAGGCTTAGCCCTCCCTATAGGAGAAAAAGTGTAAAAAGAGGAAAAAGAGGAAAGGTCACTTCACGTAAATAGAGACTAATAGTCTTAGCCTCAAGAAGAAAAGCCATTGAAGCTTGAAACTTTAGCTTCATAGGTATAATATTTTATACCAGATTTATATCATCAATAATAATGTTCAAAGCATTCATTCACACGTACACTTTGTGCTTTTATACCCTACTAGTACATCTCTTATTTTAGAGTGCTTATTCTCTCACCTTTTTCTCCAAAGTTCTCAAAGTTCCTTTCATGGAGATGGAATATTTGTTGTTATTGTTGATAAATATTCCACCATAAATGCTATTTACACCAGATTACTTCTTTAATATTCATTGAAGGAAAGTCATGCCTCACCTGATTCAGTATAATTATAGACACCAATTACACTACTGAAAAGTGCGACTGTGTGATAATTGATTAAATTAAATTCGCAAGTTTCCAAGTAACCCTTATTTAATTAGATTCTACTTTTAAATTAAATAAATACAGCCCCTAAACATTCATCTAAATTAACCCATCAAAAATACAACATGCAACACAGTAAATATGTTGATACATAGATTTCAGGAAAAAAAACCTTTCGGGTAAAACCTTTATTTCACTATGAATATATAAATCGCAACTTACAATACATAGAGAAATCTGCAATGGATCAACGCGCAGCCAACCCACAAAGACACGCAGTCGTGAACTCAGCAAGAGAATACACGCAGCACCCTCCAAGGACTCACAGCCCAAACAACAAAGGAAGAACTGCAACTCTCCTCGATGACACGCAGCCATAACACTTTGTAGAGACTCCCTCAGCAATGACACGCAGCCCTCGGTTGCAAAGATCTTCCCACAAAGGTTGAACAATAGCAAAGCTTATGTTCTAGGGTTCCAAAATATTCACACAAGTAATTGGGAATTTTTGTGTGTGAATTAAAAAGATGTTTGGCACATCAAAAATTGAAGTCTTCTTGTGTTTGAACTCTTAGAAACATTTTCTCAAAGACTTGAAAAATAAACCACCGAACTAGGTATATTTATAAGAAACTTGAATCGGTGGATAAAACTCTCACGGAACTGTTCGAAATTATCAGAACCGGATCGGTCCGATTTTGGTAGCGGATCAGTTCATTTTTAAACAAAGATTCTTCGATTTGGCTTCTATTCGGGGTATTCTGTTTCTGGAGCAAAGCGGATCGATCTGGTATGGAGGCGGATCAGTCCGGAGGCGGATCGGTTCTTTTTTAAAATAGGTGGACAAGTCCGATTTACCAGAAAACAAAATTCTTCAAAAAACCTCAATTTGCTTGAAAAACGTTACTTCTTATTTTTATAAAATCATTTTATAAAAGTTTCCCAATATTAAGTATGAAACTTTAAGGGACTTAAAAACAAAACTTTACCAAGTTCATTCTTGCAGAGGTTATGATGTTGAAGATGCTTTGATATTCGGATCCGTTGATGGCACATGAGATCTTGAATTTCTTCAACGGTGTAACGACGTACGACATACATATTGACAATGGACAAAAATGTCCTTACAAATCTCCCCCTATGTCTATGCCGGTACATACATAAAAAATATTCTAATTATTAACTAATGACCTATACAAATCTACCCTCCTATGAACCCTAAAGATGGAAAGATACAAATGTTCAAATCTTCATCGTTTGTTCTTCAATCTTCAACAATCATTAAAGCTCAAATCTTTTCTCATTAGGGTGTGCAACATATTCATCTTCAATCTTCGTACCTACACACATTAGACAAAGCAAATACCACATGACATATCGAGTTTGAAATGAGATAAACATAGATACTAATTTATGATAAACATATAAGTTAAATATCAAAAACTCCGCCAAAATTCAAACTCTCCCATAAATATGATAATTCTTTCTCCCCCTTTTTATGATGTCCCCAAATAGACAAATGAGAAGAATGAATCAAATAAGCAAAATCGGGGTGTCATAGTACACAAAAGAAGGCATCAAACAATATGGCAAACGTGCATCTTGCAAGGAGATGCAAAAACAATTCACAACCTCTTTTTGATTTTTCATTTTTTATACAAAAATAAGATACAGTTAAAAAAAATATGCTACAAAAATCACACCATGGATTTAAACTCATCAAACCAAGTCATGGAAATGGAATGAATGCGTGTGAACAGATTCGATATGTAAATCAACTCAATCAATCATATGTGCACGATGCATATGTGTACCCCTAATGAATGAACATCAAAAGTATCCTTAGGTGTAAAAATTTGTTGACTTTAAATGACATCGTCTTATGCAAATCAACAAATCAAAGTCTAAGTGATTTCCACACCAATAACGTCCAAAACTATGTAGCGCATTTTAAGGATTTTAAGGACGTGCAAACCCATTTTAATTCTCCAACCAAAATCCCTCATGCATATTTTCTTTTAGAGGTGTATAAACTAAATTCTCAAACTTCGGAGAATTGGTGCAAAAACCTAAATGCCCCCTTTTTGGCATGATTATATTTTTATTGTCTTTCAATTTTTTTGGGGCTCTTTTAACCTCTTTAGACCCCGAATAATAAGATTCCTCCATTTTTAGGTCCAATTTAACGACGGCTTAGTATTCGCAAAGGAAAAATGAACCTTTCGCAGCCCTTCCCCGTTTTAAAACAAAGCACACAAACTTACAAAATGGTTCTTATATGCACAATTCCCTTATAAAAATTATCGCGCTTGGTTCATTTTAGGGACAGGATTGAAGTGAAAACACCAAACCAACATGTAATAAGACAAGCATAATAATCAAATAAATCTGTGCACGTGTGTAATAAAGGATATCACGAGTCAAACATGTAGGAAGTAACATTATAAGTCACAAGGATGAATTGACATATTCTCTCAAAACACTATCAAGTAGTCACATGAAAATAATGAAATGATGTTGTGACTTGATCATCCTAAGTGTCCATCCAAAAACGGTGCAAATAAAATACAAAACTCTTTTTGGATTTTCTCAAAATTTTATCAAAATAAAATCTTTTTGTATTTTTCAAAAATATTTCAAAAAAATCTATACAAAAATGATACATACTAGCAATAGGTAAATAATATCATCATGAAAAACATCCAATGCTAGTAAACAAGTCAGACCTTAATCATTAGGTACGGAGGGGTTTTCCAAAGGTGGTGACAACATATGAAAAACCTCCATAAAATCTTGTGAAGTTTTGACTATAAACTTAACTTTCTCACCTAGATGTGCAAACTCTCTCATGTAGTCTCCGGAAGCATGTAAAGTATCATGTGGGGGGGGCATGTGTTCTAGAAACACATGTAGAAGTAAAACGTGACACATAACCCAACTTAAAGCAAAATTCCCTAAGGTTCCCTCTAATCTTGCAATGTGAGCAAACATAAAGAGGCCTAGGAACACCTCTCTAAAAAAACTCTAGGACTCACTCGCCTAATAGGAATGGGACGCCTATGTGGGTTAGGGTGAGACTCATGTGAATAAAACACTAAAGTGGGAACCGACTCGGGTGCTAATTGGGAAGTAGAAACACCGTCATGACTTATTCCTAACTTCTCATATTTACCCTTATGAACCACCTTTTCAACCTCCTTAGGTGCATTCAGAAATTTGACTTTGACCTCCCTGGCACGTTAGAGATCACTCTCGAGTTGGGATACATGTGTCATCAGACCAGACAACGTGTTGGTCAAATCACACTTCTCCTTTCTCAAAACCTCCTTCTCTTTCTCCAAATCTAAAACCCGACGACCTAAATCTCCATTATACTTCTTTGTTTTCAAGGTCTCGGTGTACAAATTTCTAAAATATTTTTGAAGCTATCTTTTATCTCCACTCTCAAACTCGTTCTCATCTCCACTAGAAACACTAGAGTCATCCCTGGTGCTCTCATGACTTTTATCAGCGTGAGACAAAGTGGGTGTGCTCACACGACTTGAAAAAGCTACAAACTTCTCACCACTAGTCTCATTACCATCACGTTCACTACTATCACTAAGTGTGGCGGGCATGGCTACTTTCTTCCCTTTCTTTCTAAGCCATCTAGGACACTCAAACGACTTATTCCCCTTACCCTCACATTCAAAACAAGTCACGTTCTCAAAATCTTCCTCACACTCCTCATTGGACTCATTCTCTTTTTCCCTCTCATCGCTTTCTTTGGCCTTTCCTTTCTTTTTATTTTTCTCAAAAAAATTCTTTTTATTGGAAGAATTATTTTGTTCATATTGAGAAATTTTTTAAATTTTTTCGCAAATAAGGCCATATCATTAAAATCAAAGTCCCCCTCAGAATCAGACTCACAAACTTTTTCATTCTTTTTCTTACAATGAGTTTTTAAAGCAATGTCATTATCCTTAACCTTAAAGGTTTTGGGAAACATGTCAATCTCATAGGTTTGAAGATCTCCTACAAGTTCTTCCAACTTAAGGGATTTCAAATTTCCCAAAGAGTTCAAAACAGTGACTTTAGGAATAAAGCGCTTTGGGAGAGATCTCAAAATATTTTTAACGACACGCGTGTTATCAATCACCTCACCAAAATTAAAACATGTGTTAACAATGTCCGACAAATGTGCAAAAAAATCATCAAAGCATTTGGATTCATACATGGTGATAGTCTCAAATTGGGTTGCCAGATTTTGTAATTTTGATTCTTTAACTGCGTTCGTACCCTCATGTGTCAATTTCAAAACATCCCAAACTTCTTTAGACGTGGTGCACGTCATAATTCGGCGAAACTCATCAGGTGTGTCTGCTCTAGAAATAGCACTCAGACCAGGAGAATTATAATTGGACAATTTATAATCATCTTCGGTCCAGGCTGACACGGGTTTTAAAGAGGTGATGTTATTAACAGTGACCGTGGGAGGAGTCCACCCATTTTCACAAAGCAACCAAACACGCTCATTAATAGTTTTTAAACTAGATTTCATGCGAGCTTTCCAATAGGCATAATTATTTCCATAAAAAATAGACATCTTATTAAATGAATGTTCCATTAGAAAAATTGCGATTTTTTCACAAAACTGATTTAAAAAAAATCAATATCACACGATTTTGTGAAAAATAGGAATACGCGATAAATTAATGTAACCTATACCAATTTGAAAAGTGCGACTGTGTGATAATTGATTAAATTAAATTCGCAAGTTTCCAGGTAACCCTTATTTAATTAGAGTCTACTTTTAAATCAAATAAATACAGTCCCTAAACATGCAACTAAATCAACCCATCAAAAATATAGCATGCAACACAGTAAATGTGCTGAGACACAGATTTCAGGAAAAAATAACCTTTCGGGTAAAACCTTTATTTCACTATGAATATATAAATCGCAACTTACAAATACATAGAGAAATATGCAATGGATCAATGCGCAGACAACCCATAAAGACAAGCAGTCTTGAACTCAGTAAGAGAATACACGCAGAACCCTCCAAAGACTCGCAACCCAAAAAACAAAGGAAGAAATTAAACTCTCCTCAATGACATGCAACGATAACACTTTGTAGATACTCCCTCAGCAATGACATGTAGCCCTCGGTTGCAAAGATCTCCCCACAAAGGTTGAACAATAGCAAAGCCTTTGTTCAAGGGTTCCAAAAGATTCACACAAGTAATTGGGAATTTTCGCGTGTGAATTAAAAAGATATTTGGCACATCAAAAATCGAAGTCTTGTTGTGTTTGAACTCTTAGAAACGTTTTCTGAAAGACTTAAAAAATACACCATCAAACTAGGTATATTTATAGGAAACTTGAATAGGTGGATAAAACTCTCACGGAACTGTTCGAAATTGACAGAACCGGATCGGTTCGATTTTGGTAGCATATTGGTCCGCTGTGGATCGGTTCATTTTTAAACAAGGCTTCTTCAGTTTGTCTTCGATCCGGAGTATTCTATTTCTGGAGCAAAGCGGATCGGTCCGATATGGAGGCGGATCGGTCTGGAGATGGGACACAAAAGAATGTGTGGGACCGGGATCAATCAAAACATAAGCACTTCTATTAGTAATAGAAAGTGATACCTATCACCACATCCGAAGTAACCTGAGCTTCTTTCATCGTAAAGACTCGTCCACCTGGCCTGAAACCACTAGCTTTTCCCATGCCCCATGTTTCATCTATAATAACCGAGTTATAACAACCAACACAAACAATTTATAATACTAAATTATTGGTTAGTACATAAACAATTCATAAATATCAAATCAACTCAATGACTGCCGTCTAACCGTCACACACGTCCAGAATTAATAACCTAGACGCTCTGATACCACTAATTGCCACACCCCAAACCCAATATCCATACTAATAATTTTTTATTAGAACAATTAGATCATAATCTTGAGCCCATTGGAAATATAATTCATTTATCAATATTTTCCTACATAATGTGCACAATGAACGTAATATTATTCTTATTCCATATCGAAATCAATATCAGAGTCATAATTAAGCAGGCATACAATAATGTGATTAACTATGATAAACTCGATCCATTCTAACTCAATATATACAATATGTGAGTGTATTAAAATCTCAGTGTGACAATGATAAAACCCCCATGTCTGATCCCCAGCTCTTTCTAACGGTGCAACTCTCAAATCATTGATAATATGACAACCTAGCTGGCAGCTTACAAACCTGAAAATGTCAAAATATAAACCATAAGCATTAAGCTTAGTGAGGTACTACTTCCCTGAAATGAAAGAACAGTTCTATATCAAATATGTGGATATTAATCCAACCAATCCTGTCATACAATGAATTAACAGTTATATATCAAATCTGTGGATATTAAATCCAATGAATACTCCCATATAACGAATTAACAGTTATATATCAAATATGTGGATATTAAATCCAATGAATCTTGCCATACAATGAATTAACAGTTATATATCAAATCTGTGGATATTAAATGCAATCAATCCTGCCAGTTGGTAATAACAAATCCTGGACCATAAGGCCCAAATAATTCCCCCATTGGCAATGATAATTCTACCCATCGACAATAGTATGTCTGCCATTGGCAATAGTAATTCTTCCCATTGGCAATAATAAGTCTGTCCATTGCCAATAACAAATCCTGTAACATAAGTTCCAACAAATCATTGGATCTTTGTCCAATTCCAATCCTGGATCATAAGACCCAAACAAATCCTGGATATTTTAATATACAAACAAATCCCGAATGCCGAAGTATTCAAACCAAACTTGGATCATGAGACCCAAATAAATCCTGGATATTTTAATATCCAAACAAATCCTGAATACCGAGGTATTCAAAAAAATCCGCTCTTAGAGCTATATTCATATTTAGATATTAAAGAAATCATCAGTACACTCACATTGGTAATTGAATAGGCTTTCCTTTTCCTTTGTTCTGCACTTATTCAACTGGTTCTTATTCCCTTCCTATCATTCTTACAAAATTAGTATCATCATAAGAATATCAAAAATCTAAGGAATATCTCAAATATAACTCAATTAGTAAGTATCATATGATTCTATTCAAATCATTTATCACAAGTGAAGTTCCGTCCAAATTCATTTTAATATATTTGACATATTCAAATCATAGACGGAACATACATTCATTTATTATTGGCAATTCAATCCTTATCATATTAGGATTCCAATACAAACGATGGTACATAATTTTGAGTCTCCTAGAGCAAGATAGGCCCATTTCTTTACCACAGAGCAAATATGCCATGTAGGCTCTTTTATCGTTCATTCAACTTCCAGGAATTTTCATAATTTTTTTACATCATAAATTTCTATGATATTTCAACCAACATCAGTAAACATATTGAAAAATATAAAATTAAATTTTCATAATTTTTAAGTTTCGTTTGCTATGTCAAGCAAAATATCGAACACATGGCGGGCATACTTTCACCCTTAGGGCAGATTTCATACCCGAACTTCAAACTCTCACCAAGGACTCATTTATTGGTATTTTCACATTATTTTAGGATATATCATATATATATGAGTTCAGGTTAATCTCCAATTGGAATAAATCAATTCAGTAATTATACAAAAATATATGGAATTTTGAATAAACAAAGTTTCTAAACAAAGCAATTTTAGAGTTTTGTACATTCAACTTAACTTAAACATGCATATATCCATACACATGCACCCAAGAATGAAAGGTCAATAAAAAATAAATGATTTATATCATATGAATCATAAATGCGAGAAAAATAACAAGATTCATGGTTGGAATTACCTTAGGGGCTTTTACGTAATTTTCTATGAATTTTTTTGGAATGTTTTTCCTCACTTTCTTCTTCCTAACCCTCACAATTGTTTTTCCTCAACTTAAAACTCTCCCAAACTGAGTTTGATTAAGAAATGAGCATATCTTAAGGGTTTAAGTAGGCCAAACCAACCTCCACCTCCAACCAATCAATTTATAACATGTGGCATCATATAAAACAAAATAAGGCTAAATGACTACTTTACCCCCTGCTCGTAAAAAGACAATATCTTCCCACTCGGATGTCCATTCGATGAATCGTTTGTTGTGTTACAAACCTAACTCATATATCTACAAATATCTAGTTTATACCTCAAGTCAATTATTATGTCATAAAGGTCAAAACTAGTCTTAAAAAAGAACAATCCTACCGAAAACTTAAAAAGTTTATATTTGTAACTAGTTCAATATTTCATTCTTTATGAAGGTAGGGTTAGACTAAAAACAATGACTTAACATTATATATACTATTAAAATATTATCCATATCACATAATCCAAGCATGATTTAAACATAATTTATCGTAATTATATTCGGGTTGTCACAATTCTCCCCCTGTTAGGAAATTTCGTCCGCGAAATTGACATACCTTGGTTGTCCGAATAAAAAAAATACGGATAACGAATCTTCATGCTATACTTACTCTCCCCTGTAACCTCTTCCATGGAATTCATTCTCCACACAACTTTCACAAGTGGGATCACTTTTGATCTCAATATTTGTTCCTTCCTGTCCACGATAGTAAGTGGTTCTTCCACATAACTCAATTCTTTCTTCAACTCAATAGGTTGTTCCACTAACACATGTGAAGGATCCGCTACATACTTTCTTAGCGTAGAAACATTGAAAACATCATGTAATCAAGTTAACTCTTATGGTAACGCTAACTCGTAGGCAACCATCCAAACTTTCTCAAGAATTTCATAAGGTCCAATGTAGCGTGGACTTAATTTACCTTTCTTTCCATACCTCATAACTCCTTTCCATGGAGATATTTGAAGAAACACATAATCCCCTTTCTGGAATTCCAAATCTTTTGGTCATTTATCCGCATAACTTTTATATTTTCTTTGATCCATTCTCATTCTATCTTGAATAATCTTCACTTTTTCAGTGGTGACTTCAATCAACTCTGGACCCTCTATCTTCCTTTCACCAACTTCACCCCAACATAGGGTGTACAACACCGTCTACCATACAACGCTTCATATGGCGCCATACCAATAGTAGATTGAAAACTATTGTTATATGCAAATTCTATCAAAGGCAAATATGCATCCCAATTACCCTTGAAATCAAGAACACAAGCTCTAAGCATATCTTCTAAAATATGTATTGTCCTTTCAGACTGCCCATCTGTCTATGGATGAAAAGTCGTACTAAACTTTAAGTTAGTGCCCATAGCATACTGCAAGCTATCCCAAAATCAAGATGTAAAAGTAGGGTCCCTATATGAAATAATAGATATAGGTGGTCCATGCAATCGAATAATCTCATTAACATACAATCTAGCATACCTATCAACTGTATACGTAGTCTTGACTGCTAGAAAATGAGCGGACTTGGTCAATCTGTCCACCACTACCCAAATCGAATCTCACCCCTTCTGAGATCGAGGAAGCCTAACTACGAAATCCCCCGTTACATGATCCCATTTCCATTCCGGTATTGGCAATGGCTGAAGCAAACCTGCAGGTTTCTGATGATCCACTTTCACTTTCTGACATATAAGGCATCTAGCAACAAAATCATCTATTTCTTTCTTTATATTAATCCACCAATAATGCGTTTTTAAATCGCTATATATTTTAGTACTACTAGTATGCATAGTATAAATGGAATTATGAGCCTCATCTAAAATTTCCTCTTTCAATCCACCCACATTAGGCACACACAACCACTGCTTATACAATAAAGTGCCATCATTCACAATACAAAAATCTTAAGGCTTACCATCTCAGACATCTTATAGTTTCTTCTCAAGAAAAGGATCTTGGCTTTGCAAATCACGAATACGAGTAGCTAACAATGACCTCACAATTACGTGGGCAAAGAATTTGTCCCCATCTACTGCAATTCCACTCCCATTAATCTCAAGTTCATAATGTGAGCAACTCTAGCACACCGAGTACAAGAAAACCTGCCCGAAGACTTTCTACTCAAAGCATCTGCAACTACATTTGCCTTCCCTGGATGCTAGTTAATTACACAATCATAATCTTTAATTAACTCCATCCACCATCTCTGCCTCAAATTCAACTAGGTCTGGCAATTTTTGACACGATAACCCATTTACGGTAATAACCCAAAATGACCCGAACATGACACGATTAGCTTGTATAGATATAGAAGTACCCAAAACTTATACTCAAATCAAAATCAACATGACTCGAAAATGACACGACTAACTCGAATTGCCACCCCTAAATTCAACTCCTTCTGAGTAAATAAATTCTTAAGTCTTTGATGGTCAGTAAAAATTTCACATACCTCACCATACAGATAATGACGCCATAATTTCAAAGCAAACACAATAGCAGCATGATCCAAATCATGTGTAGAATAATTAATTTCATGTGTACGCAACTGCATAGAAGCATCAGCAATAACTTTACCATGCTGCATAAAAACACAACCCAACCCATGATGTCAAGCATCAGTATAAATAAGAAAACCATCTCCATCATGCGGAATAGTAAGAACAGGTGCAGTTACCAACCTCTTTTTCAATTCATCAAAACTATTTTCACAATTCGAATTCCATTCGAACTTAACATCTTTCCAGGTTAGTTTAGTCATTGCCAAGGCAATCGAAGAAAATCCCTTAATAAACCTTATATAATACCCAACTAAACCTAGAAAACTCCTCACCTCAATCACGTTATTGGGCCTCTCCCATTTTACAATAGCCTCTACCTTTTTAGGATCAACACATATAACATCTCCAAAAATAACATGGCCTAAAAATACAACTTGTGATAGCTAAAATTCGCACTTGCAAAACTCAGCATACAACTGCTTATCTTTTAACACACTCAAAATAGTTCTAAGATGCTTTTCATATTCAACCATATCACGTGAGTAGATTAGAATATCATCAATAAAAACTATCACAAATGAATCAACAAAAGGATGCAGTACCCGATTCATAAGATCCATAAATACAGTTGGAGCATTAGTCACTCCAAAAGGCATCACAAGAAAATCAAAATGACCATACCAAGTGCAAAAATCAGTTTTAGAAATATCACTCTCTTTCACCTTCAACTGATGATAACCTGATTGTAAGTCTATTTTTGAAAACACTTTAGCACCCTGTAACTAATCAAACAAATCATCTATACAAGGTAAAGGATATTTGTTCTTAACTGTAGCTTTATTCAGTTGCCTATAATCAATACACAAACGCATAGTAGCATTTTTCGTTTTCACAAATAAAACTGGTGCACCCTATGGAGATGCACTAGGATGTATAAACCCCCTATCGAGTAAATCCTGCAACTGAATCTTAAGTTCTTTCAATTCAATCGGTGCCATTCGATACGGTTCCATAGAAATCGGGTATGTCCCTGGTGCTAATTCAATTCTAAATTTAACTTCTCTTTCTGGAAGCAACCCAGGCAACTCACTTGGAAGCACTTCTGGAAAATCTCATACAATAGGAACATAAACTAATTATAAGGCCCCCTTATTAGTGTCAACAACATAAGCAATAAAACCCTCACAACCCTTAATCAACAATTTCCTCGTTCGTATAGCAGAAACGATGCAACTGGGAACAATTTTCCTTTCCCCCACAAATTTAAATTTAGTCTCACCAGGCATATTAAAAATAACTTCTTTACATAAACAACCCATAGATGCATGATATTTAGATAACCAATCCATTCCCAGAATTATATCAAAATCCGAAATATCCAATGTAAGTAGATTTATAATTATATCTCTAACCCCCACAGTCAAAACACAATCATGAAAACATAATCAGCTACAACCATATCCCCTATAGGAATATAAATACCCAACCCCATATCTAAACGAGTACATGATCTATTCAGATATATAGCAAATTCATATGACACAAAAAAGTGTGTGGGACCGGTATCAATCAAAACATAAGCACTTCTATTAGTAATAGAAAGTGTACCTGTCACCACATCCTAAGTAACCTGAGCTTCTTTCATCGTAAAGACTCGTCCACCTGGCCTAGAACCACTAGCTTGTCCCATGCCCAAAGTTTCATCTATAATAACCAAGTTATAACAACAATCACAAACAGTTTATAATACTAAATTATTGGTTAGTACATAAACAATTCATAAATATCAAATCAACTCAATAACTGCCATCTAACCGTCACACACGTCCAGAATTAATAACCTAGATGCTCTAATACAACTAATTTCCACACCCCAAACCCAATATCCATACTAATAATTTTTTATTAGAATAATTATATCATAATCTTGAGCCCATTGGAAATATAATTCATTTATCAATATTTTCCTACATAATGTGCACAATGAATGTAATATTATTCTTATTCCATATCGAAATCAGTATTAGAGTCGTAATTAAGCGGGCATACAATAATGTGATTAACTATGATCAAATCAATCCATGCTAACTCAATATATATAATATGTGAGTGTATTAAAACCTCAGTGTGACAATTATAAAACCCCCACGTCTAATCCCCCGCTCTTTCTAACGGTGCAACTCTCAAATCACTGATTATATGACATCCTAGCTGGCAACATAAAAACCTGAAAATGTCAAAATATAAACCATAAGCATTAATCCTAGTGAGGTAATCCTTCCCTGAAATGAAATAACAGTTCTATATCAAATATGTGGATATTAATCCAACCAATCCTGCCATATAACGAATTAATAGTTACATATCAAATCTGTGGATATTAAATCCAATGAATCCTGCCATACAATGAATTAACAGTTATATATCAAATCTGTGGACATTAAATCCAATCAATCCTTCCCGTTGGCAATAACAAATCCTGGACCATAAGGCCCAAATAATTCTTCCCATTGACAATGATAATTCTGTCCATCGGTAATAGTATGTCTGTCCATTGGCAATAACAAGTCTTCCCATTGGCAATAACAAATCCTGGAACATAAGTTCCAATAAATCATTGGATCTTTGTCCAATTCCAATCCTGGATCATAAGACCCAAACAAATCCTGGATATTTTAATATCCAAACAAATCCAGAATACCGAAGTATTAAAACCAATCCTGGATCATGAGACCCAAATAAATCCTGGATACTTTAATATAAAAAAAAATCCAAAATACCGAAGTATTCAAACAAATCCTCTCTTAGAGCTATATTCATATTTATATATGAAACAAATCATAAGTACACTCACCTTGGTAATTTAATAGGCTTTCCTTTTCCTTTGTTCGGCACTTGTTCAACTGGTTCTTATTCCCTTCCTATCATTATTACAATATTAGTATCATCATAAGAATATCAACAATCTAAAAAATATCTCAAACATAACTCAATTCATAAGTATAATATGATTCTATACAAATCATTTATCACAAGTGAAGTTCCATCCAAATTCATGTAAATATATTTGACATATTCAAATCATAGACCAAACATATATTCATTTCTTATTAGTAATTAAATCCTATCATATTAGGATTCCAATAGAAAATACGGTACATAATTTTAAGTCTCCTAGAGGAAGATATGCCCATTTCTTTACCACATATCAAATCTTCCCTATAGGCTCTTTTATCGTTCATTCAACTTCCAAGAATTTTCATAATTTTTTAACATCATATATTTCTATGATATATCACCCATCATCAGTAAAAATCTTGACAAATACAAAATTAAATTTTCATAATTTTTAAGTTTCGTTTGCTATGTCAAGCAAAACATCGAACACATAGCGCGCATACTTTCACCCTTACGGAAGATTTCATACCCGAACTTCAAACTCTCACCAAGGACTCATTTCTTGGTATTTTCATATTATTTTCGGATATGTCATACATATGTGTGTCCAGGTTAATCTCCAATTGGAATTAATCAATTTCAGTAAGTATATAAAAATATATGGAAGTTTGAATAAATAATGTTTCTAAACAAAACAATTTTAGGGTTTTGTACATTAAACTTAACTTAAACTTTCATATATCCATACATATTCACCCAAGCATGAAAGGTCAATAAAAAATCAAGAATTTATATCATATAAATCATAAATTCAAGAAAAATAACAAGATTCATGGTTGGAATTACCTTAGGGGCTTTTACGTAATTTTCTATGATTTGTTTTTAATGTTTCTCCTCACTTTCTTCTTCCTAACCCTCACAATTGTTTTTCCTCAACTTAAAACTCTCCCAAAATGAGTTTGCTGAAGAAAGGAGGATATCTCAAGGGTTTAAGTCGTCCAAACCAACCTCCACCTCCAACCAATCAATTTATAACATGTGGCATCATATAAAACAAAATATCATTTAAGGCTAAATGACTACTTTACCCCCTGTTTGTAAAAAGAAAATATCTTCCCACTCCGATGTCCGTTCGATGAATCGTTTATTGTGTTACAAACCTAACTCATATATCTACAAATATCTAGTTTATACCTCAAGTCAATTATTATGTCATAAAGGTCAAAACTAGTCTTAAACAGGAACATTCCTACCGAAAACTTCAAAATTTTATATTTGTAACTAATTCAATATTTCATTCTTTATGAAGGTAGGGTTAGACTAAACATAATGACTTAACATTATATATATTATTAACATATTATACATTTCACATAATCCAAGCATGATTTAAACATAATTTATCGTAATTATATTCCTGTTGTCACAAAAACTTTACCAAGTTCATTCTCGCAGAGGTTATGATGTTGAAGACGCTTTGATATTCGGATCCGTTGATGGCACATGCGATATTGAATTTCTTCAACGGTGTAACGTCATATGACATACATATTGACAATGGACAAAAATTTCCTTATAACTAACCTCCTACACCACTCTATTTTGAAACCATTAGGATGAAGGAAAGTGAATTATTTGATTAGTTTTATCCTAGACTATCTAATGTTGCAGTCTCGTCTTTTAACATAGGAGAGAGAATACCAAAAACTAGAGTGGGCAAGAAAATCATAAGGTCCGTACCTGGAAGATTTAATTCTAAAGTGACTGTTTTGAATTCTTTTTGTAATCTCAACTGTACGATAATCGAAGCTCTTGTGGGTGATCTTCAAAGCTATGAAATCAATATGTTTTAAATCTGAAGCTATGACCAAAGATAATATCCTTGCTTTGAAAACCTGAAGGTAGTAAAAACTTATTTTGGATGATGTGAGTGACATTGATTCTGATTATATGGTCATATTTACAAAAAAAGTTTGTGATATTTCTCAAGTTTGAAAAATAATCCAAAAATGAAAAGAACTTTGAGAAAAGCCAGTATAAAAAGGCTATAAAATTACCTAAAATCTTAATGATAATTTTAAAAGGGATAAGTCAGATATATTCTTTAGTATTGAGGGTTATTTCCATAGGCCATATAAGTGTCTCATTAAGATAAGGAAGGAAGGCGAGAACAGAGGGCCTATAATGCCGCCCTTAGTGATAGTGAATCGAAAGACGTACCGGATTACCCCATTGAGGAAAACTACACAGTGTTCATGGCTAGTTATGTGAGCTTTGATGAAAGTTCTATCAATAAAGATAATTCTATGAATGACAATTTTGAGGAAAAATGCGAATCCTAAGTAACTGGTGATGAAGAAGAAGGTGATGAATAGGAGGAAAAGTGTGAAATCAATTTGGCTTTTGACAGTTGTATAGGGGGACGATGAAATTGAAATAAGTTAACTTGAAGTTGGAATCTAGGTTGAAATAACATGCGTTATGTAATTATGAGAGTAAACTAATTGAAGATCTTAGGTCATGTGAGAATACTCTTAGGGAGAAGCTCATATTTATCGAGGGTGAGAGAGATAACCTTCGTGATTTGATGGAGATATTCAAAAAAGATTCCCTAGTTTTTCTTGAGTCTCTTCATTTTTTGGAGTCTAGGATTTTGGAGTTAGAAGACTCGAGTTATATGCACACATTGTTGCAGGTAAGGTCACTTTATGCATTTTTTCTTCGATATTATATAGGTCCTAGGAAGTATAAGACTATAGTCATCGAGGCTATGAAAACCCAATAGTGTCATTTCATACCTATGTGTGTTAGGAAATCAGATTTGGAGGGCTTATATGTTAGACATGTTGATTCACTACTGCTCGCACATGATACTTCTCATGCTGAATCTAATGGCCGATTGTGTTTATCTTTTATACTTCACGTTATATATGTTTTATAGTTTTATGATGTTGGAGTATTTTGTATTTTTATTTTTCATTTATTATGTCTTATTGAAAAATAAAGATAAAGATTTCGTTTGAATTTTCAGTTTAGTTTTCAAGTTTTCATTTTTGAAAATATTTTTAAAAACTAAAAAAGATTTTTTCATCTCATTTAGTTTTACACATTTTTTATGGTATATAAATGTATTTGAATGCTTCATTCCATCTATCCATATGTCTAGGACATATATTATTTTCAATGCTTAGGATTGTTCTTAATGATGCTTTCATGGACTAGTTCGACTTTGATTTGCTTACTGGATTCACTGTGCATATGCCTCCACTCACATATGTACGGGCTGTTTTCGATTTTAACTTCATATTTTACATGGGATAAATGAGGTGTTCTCCCACCAATATTTCATTATACATGTTTTTATAAGGGGGATTTGTGCAGGTAAGAACCATTACCCGTGAGTTTATTATTTTATTAAAAAATATGAGTATGCACAGGGAAAGGGTTATCAAGGGAGACATCTTTCATGCGTGAAACGCCACAGCTGGAAACATCCTAAAAAATTAAGTTCCAAAAAAAGTATTGTCAAGTACCAAAGTGTTTCATTGATGGTACAAAGAAATTGGTATCTTCAAAGTGAGAGAGAAAAACAAAATATTGAATATCTATAATTTTTAGGGTGTTATAAGTCGAAGATCAATGGGTTTGTAAATTGAGTCCTATCTGATTCCTCTTTGACGTGAGAATCATCAATACTTTTGTGGCTAATATAGATTATGATTGTTTGTTAATTTAGGATTTCACGTTATCTGTCATTGTGTTTGTTTGTTAATTTAAGAGCAAACTTTATTTATGAGGCTAAATATTTATTGATAAAGTTATTGTAGTCAACTAGAACTTCTTGGACCAATTTTCAGTGATTGGGTGATATTTAACTTTTTGCAAGTTCATACCCCGCCACTCGCTAAAAACAATTCTTCTACACATCGATAATATGATAGTGTGAAAGCTTATATGTTTTATGTATTGTTCGCGGTGTTTATACCCATATGTATATGGATTCATGTCATTGGTATATTTTTCATATTTATATATATGGTATCCTTTGTTTTGAATTTTTGTATCTTCGTTTAATCCATGTATGCAATATGTTCTATCTTATGTTTCAAGTATTCTCAAATTGTCATGCTTTGTGATCATATTGATATCGTATGCTTGAGTTTTTTCATCAAAATAGGTATCATGTGTTCACGTTGGATTATTTGTTTATGTTACAATGTCATGTTTGTCGTTGATTATTATATTTTACACTACTACATGATATAATTTTTTTACTTTATGTTTACTTATAATTCATTTTTGGGATATATATTGTTATATTGGGGAGAAATGATTTTATTATGCACCTTTATCATTATCTATTCGTTAGCAAAAAAAAAGGAGAAATGGTATATCAATCTTTATTGTTTGGAGGATATTTTTTCCTTAGGAGGAGATGTCCAAACTTAGGTGGATCTTGTTAGAATGGGGGGGGGGGGGTAGTATGATGTGAATTGATAGTCTTATATGCTCTCTTTGAATTTAAAGGTGTGTTTAAGTGTGCAGGCTTGCAATGATGTGACGAACTTTACACAAGAGCAAAGCCACACAACGTGAGTTTGTCAAATGTCTCTACATTTTTCCTTTTAGGGCCGGGGATAGAATCTTTTAGAGATCTTGACATCATATGGGTTTTAATTTTTTGTTTTATCCTGGAATAGCCAAAAGGGGAGATTTGAAACGACATATTTCCAAAATGAGTAAATTTGTATGTTTTGGCTTATTATGTGTTTAACATAAAATTTCAGTAATAGGTTAGGATTTAAGCGTGTTTATTTGTCAATCCTATTACATGTTTGATTGAAGACCGTATTAGCCAAGTAGGAGTTCTTACATCATCACTTCGTGTTTCATGCCACATTTCGTCTTAAATATTTAAGTATCTCTCAGGTATGAATAAGTATATTTTTTTTTCCGTGGATATTTATAATTGGGTGTTTTTTTAAAATCTTTTATAAAAATATTGTTTGAGGGTGTGATATAGTGGGTAAATATGATCGTCATGTTATAACAATGTCATTGTTTTCAGCTCCCAAGTCTATGCAAAAACCTAAAGTATTACTATGCTCTTTGCAGGAGTATAACGCCTAGTCTGGGTATCGAATCCACATGGAATGTTGCTAGATGCTTATTGATTTCTTACTTCTAGATAAAAGTGTAAAATGTGACAGTTTTAACAAAAAAATAATCTAGGAATGTATTGAAACTAAGATTACCAAAACAAGCAATAACTTTACATTGAGAATAATATCCCTCACTTTAGGTCAAATAGTATAAATGGTTACATGGGAAGAGAAGCATATCAAGAGTAAATCTCATTTTAAAAATTAATAAAATCTAGAATTATCAGCCACTAAATTATCATAAAATCTTTATTGATTTTGGCATAAACAAATATCCTCGAGATCACACATGCAAGGTTGTAAATACTTAGCATATATGATATACACGTTTAAATCTCCTAGGTACAAAGTCAAGTCAACCTAACACACTTAAACTAATCTAATCCATCAACAAATCCAATAAACCATTTAATCCAAGGTGCGTTCAGTTAATCTCAACCTAAACTAAATTTGCTAGAAAGAATTGACAAACATGTATGTAAAACATGCATCGAAAGAAGTTAAGTGGGAAAATAAGATATTCTTAGAAGAAACAATCTACTAACGTAAGAAGATAAAAAATTAGAGCTAATATATGAAGAAGATGATGAATAGTAGTTTAGCACAGCAAGCCCTAGGAGAGAGAAAGGAGGAAATATCTCCTAACACCAACCAAACATAGCCTAAACTAATGAAAAATGAAATATATATCTCCAAATATATTTACTTACATATATATAGTAACGGAGGAAAAGACAAGAGAAAATAAAAAAAAGGAAATATTTCGAACATGTGTTATGACCGATCGATTGTTCCTTTGATCGGTCGATCAGTGGTTTTAAATAATGCATGTTGTCTTCGAGCCAAGGGAAAACCTGATCGACTGATCGACTAGTGGGTATTGACCGGTCCATCATGACTCTGTTTTGTAGGGAAATTTATTCTTTAAAATGAAGATTAGTTGCATTACGGAATCATCTCTAACTTGATCATCCGAACTCAAAAAGATATGTCATTTATCGCCATATGAAACTAACTCAATGAATTATGATGTCCGAACAAAGAAGTCTAAAATTATAAACATGACCTTTAAGTCGCTTTATACAAGAACCTTTCCTAAAATGCAACCAAATGCCCAATTTAGCGTTCTAATACTTACAAAATCTTTGATAAATCTTGCATGCCATATATATATATATATATATATATATATATATATATATATCAAGGTTAACCAATATACTTATATACAATTAGGAAATATGGGAGACAAATGTTCTATAATGCATTAGAATAATGGGAGCTAATGTACAATATTCCTGACATATCACACCATCTAACTTGGACATTTTTAGTCCCTATTGATGAAAAAAAACATAACCAGTCCAACGAAGATTATAATAAAAAGTAGGTAAGAATAAAATATAGAAAAGCCACTTTCGTGGGTGAACGAGCCGCTAAACTCCTAGGTTACCCTAGTGGATGAGTGTTGCTCATGAGAATTTTCAGGTATAAAATCCACAAAAATCAAGTTTCCCAAAAAACTATGCCCAAACAATAATGAGAAGAGACCAATAATAGTGAAAAATATTTCAAAAAGTTAATTGCATTAAATTATAGAATGAACTTGATAGAATGAAATACTTATGTTGTGGGAGGAGGAGCGAGTACATGACAATAGTTTAATTTGGAAAAACATTTATAGACCGAATAAAAGCATTAAGGCGTGCATGATCTTAAACCTCTTCGAATATTACATTAAATAAATGAAATCATTGTGAAATAGGGTGTTCATACATGGGATATGCAAGAATAAAGAGTAATTGTAAATAGAAAATAGGTCGCTCAAATGCATTCGATTGAAGATTACGATATATAAAATGATAAATATGTAATCTCAATGAAAGGATATCCTTCATTAAGCGAGGAGAATTGCATTTTCACAGATGATTTCTATCATTATGACTTTTGAATTGCACTTACCTTGGGATAACATATGACTTGTATGGGTTATAATGTAGGTTTGGGTTAAGCATATGAATTGAAGGTTATATTTATAGATTCAAAGTATTTTGGGGAGGATACTCAAGATAATGGAAAATTGTGGGAAATTTCAAAATTAAAAAAATGATTTCCGTAACAAGCATTGCATATAACATTGTAAAGACAGAGAGATTATTGAACACTATTTACATATATCAAATATGTTATTTTTCCTTTTCTCATCATTTTCTTTTATTTTATTTTCTTCCCTTTTTTATATTTTCTTCACTTTTCCTTTTCTTATACATTCTCACATGCTTAATTGCAACCATATAATAAGAACACCATTCAATCTTGATATAGCCAAGTGTAGCCTCATCCTTAGAAAGCCTTAGCTCAGTTGAGCCGAACTTATTTACCCATTATATTAGATAGTCGTGGGTCCATCTGTAGCTGACCTATGTCAGCAGTCTCAGCCTCACACCAATATAATAGGTCGAGACCTATAAAATAGCTCATCATAACCTTATCGTTCTCATCTCAGCCTCGTACCACACGTACAATCCATAGTAAAGTTGAAGTCGACTGAGCAGTTACTCATTAGGATAGTGAACATGTCAGCTTCGGCTAGGACGAGACCTCCTAGGACAACATATATCCCACATGTGACACAAGTTTGTAGAATAACTAGTCCACATGGTCATGTAGTTATAACAAAATTTCCATGAGCACGTGAGGTAATATTACATCATAATGACATATTTTGCTAGGTACAGGTGGTTAGGCCTGTTTGGAAGCTTCAACCTGGACATGCCTCTTACATGTGGGGGGGGGGGGGGGGGGGGTACAATGTGCAACCCAAGGACTGTATATACTCATCTACTTACCTAGTGTAAAGGATCCAAAATTAGAAAACTCTATCCAAACTCTGTTAAACCTTCTCTAAATAGAGAAAGTGCAAGAATTGTATCCTTGAGCCATCATATCTCCATTATCTAGTGCGTAAACATAACATCACATGCACAACAGAGTAATCCCATGGACGAACCACTTATATGAGCGTAGTCATCCTTTTCCCCTCATATCATTCTCTTATTTTCATATCTGTTTGCATATCTCCATTGTTGTGCCATTTTTTAGCTTGATTTTCATACAAAAATTTAAATGGTGATTTATTAGTTTCATCATATTGGCGTCATATGTGGGAAAAACATAATATTTTTCATGATCATTTTGGCCTTAAATCCTACCATTTTCCTTTTGTGGTGATTCAAATCCACTTTTTTAGACTTAAATCACTATTAAGAGAGCTTAGGTATCTTTTCCATGTTTTGCAGCTCGTCTTATTTTATTACTTCTCACCAGAGATATGGTTTCAGATCAGCCACTGGGGTTGTCCTAGCTCAAGTTAGGTGCCACTTCAGTCATATATGGCTGACATGGCAGAGGCACTGCGCTCGCTGGTGGGCAACTAACAAAAGATAAAAGAATAATTCATGGATTTTAGCAAAACTATGATGGCCATAACTCCAGGCACTACATCGGAGATGATAACTCCTATCGCCAAAGATGTTGTGGATGCGACGACATGGTAACCACCCTCGACCCTACACAATGAGAAATAATGTCATTAGCGGTGGAAAGACATGAAAGAACCTAGGCAGCTTTTACTGGGAAAGTAAGTGCAGGAGGGTCCAAACTACCTTGAGTGTAGTAAAGATGATTACTGGAAACCATTTGAAAATTTTGGTAACAAGATTCTACCAACACCAATATATATGGGAAACAACATTAGGCCGAACCCAAAAGGCTAACCCAACCCTAAAGCTATGCATCTGACAAACTCAGTAAAGAGCCAGGTTTTGACTATCTCGACCCAATGGGAGATCTATGAAACTGACTTTCCCATTCACACAATAACCCCGCCTGTAGAGGGAATGGTAGATATGGTGACCACCGGCATCAATCAGGGCAGGAAGGGGAACATAGGGAAGTAAATAGTCATCAAGGGGACACTGGAAGAGAGAAACTACCTAACCCGAGTGACAAAGAAGGAGGTAGAGATAATGAAGTGGTAGTGGAGAACCCATGTGATATTTTGGTTAGAATGATAGAAGAGAAAATCGGCGACCTCCTAAAAATATGAGACATAATCCAGAAGGGATACTTGGAAGGATCTCGCTTCATATAAAGGGAGTGAGATTTCCAACTCTAGCCAAGTTCAAACCTTCTATAGTAACATCGACGTATGATGGCAATACGAATCCAATACATCATATTAAGATGTATTAGTGTGCGATTGAAATTTACTCTATCTCAAATGAGATGAGGTGTCGAGCCTTCTCCGGCAACCCCCACTGGCGCAACACATATATGGTACACTTTTCTGCTTAAGAACTTGATGGACAATTTCAAATATTTGTCAAAAAATCTCATTCATAACTTTTTCTTTCGCTCAAAACCCCCAAAAAGCTGACTCATCTCTTTTATATGAAATAAGGGAAAAATGAGATGTATAGAGACTATATTTCTCAGTTTAACAAGGAGATGCTTGAAGTGAAGGATTATGAAGAAAATATTTCCATGATAGCTCTCATGGGTGGATTACAAAAAGGCAAGCTACTCTAAAAGCTAGTGGAGGACCCTCCCAAGTCCATAGCAGAATTTTTGGCTATGGCTGGGAGACTCATGAATGCAGAGGAGGCCATGATGGCCAAAGGATAAGACGATAAGGAAGACAATGGGGGTAAAATTCCAAAATAATAAGGAAAAATTAGAAGAAAAGGTTATTTGGTAACAAGTTCCCCAATTACACTCCATTGACAATAACTTATGACTTAATCTTGAATGAGATAAAAGATGATCAAACTTTCAGGTGGGGTGAGAATCTTAAGTACCCTCCTCATAAGTTGGACAAAAGCAAGTGGTGTGATTTCCACCAAGATCTCAGCCACACAATAGACAAATGTTTTTCTCTCAAAGACGAGATGGAGAAGATGTTGAAGTAAAAGAAACTCTAAAAGTATGTTGACCAGAGTGGTCCTAAAGATGATTCCGAAAAGAAACATGATGGGCTAAAATATGACTCACCGATACGATAAGCTCAATCCAATAATAAAGATGATGAAGAGTCTAAAAGTGGTGAAGACGAGACCTACCTCATAAGATCCCTGCGCCAAAGGGACATGTGAATATAATTTACTTTGATGTCAAACTGATCATTGGAGGAATGGTCGGTCGAGGAAGTGAGTTGACCAACCGTAAGGCACATGTAGTTGAAGAGAAATCTTCACCCAAACAGATGGATGTGAACTCGAATGCGTCAGATCCGAAGAAGGGAAAGATTAAGAAAGTGAATGTCGATACATTGGTGGTAGGCTTATCATAGATGGACTTCAAGGGCATCTTGTCCCCTCATAACAACCCGTTGGTCATCAGTAGCTTCGTTTATGGATACGATGTGTCCATAATACTATTAGATGGTGGTAGCTCAATCGACGTCATGTTATGGGACTGCTTTAAGGGGTTAAAGTTTAGTAAGAAGAGGTGGATTCCTTATCACTAGCCCTTGATAGGGTTCAATGGAGAAAACGTGCAACCATTTGTGGTGTTCTAAATTGATGTTTGTATGGGCGCCTGGCCAAGGTTCCTAACAAATAAAAAGAACTTCTTTGTCATGGACGAGAATGTGTTCTCGACTTACAATATCATCCTCGACGGACTAGTTTTCAAAGAATTTGAGGCAGTCCTTTCTACAATTCACCCAATTGTAAATAAACCAACTTTGTATGGGGTAGGGGAAGTCCAAGGTGACCAGGAGGAAGAGGAGAGTGTTATTTCATCTCGAAAGAATAAAATGAATCTCAAAAAAATCTCACAACCTCCTATAATATTGACACCTTTAACCCAAGGGACGAGAAGAACCTGATGATGGGTAAAGTTGCACAGGAGGTAGAATCCATCATCCTCAACGAGATAGAAAAAACCATCTAAATCGATTCATCATTAAAGAAAGAGGTGAAAGAAACTTTAGTAGAGCTATTGAGGAAGAGACAAGTCATTTTCACATGGATCCATGGGGATATGTCGAGGATTATTGAGGTTAAAAAAACTCCAATCAATCGAGTTGATTCACAAAGTGCACTACATCATGCCCAAATCTAAGGGAAAAATAGAGTATGTGTGTATAATTCACTAATCTTGTCCCAAAGAGAGCTTCAGATGGAAGATACCATGTCTAGGAAAGATCTGATGAGCTTTATGGATGCATATTCAGGGTACAACCAAATCTTCATGTATAAAGTTGATGTAGAGAAGACTTCCTTTATCACGAATAAAGGAACCTACTACTATAAGGACATGTCGTTTGGTCATAAAAATGCAAGGGACACCTACCAAAGGTAAGTCAATAAAATGTTTGAATATTAGAATGGTAAAACTATGGAGGTATATGTTTATGATATGTTGATGAAGCGCCTAAAAGACAAGGACCATGTGGCCGACTGATGATACACATATATTGTGTATTTCATCATCCGAACCAACGCATTTTAGCCCCCTCAGGTATCTTATTCCCTATATTATGCACGTTAACCAGCCAACCTTGAATATCTATGTTAACATGTTTTGCAGGGGTTAATTGAGCTTTTATAGGTATTTGGATGCTAATTGTGAAGTTCGGACGCATTTCGCTCGATTTTTATAGACAACCGCACGTTCAAGGGCATTTTAGTCTTTTCACATCTTGGGCATCTGGCCCAACATCTTCACAGAAGTTTTAGCCTTCCTCGCTAGCTTCGCGTGGCTATAAACGGTGCACAAATTCAATTCATAACGAAGAAGTTACGGGAGTTTCAGCGAAAGGAAAGACAATGAAACCAAAAGAGGAGGCGAAGATGAATAAAAGAGAAATGCAGTAGGCTGCTTGGCTAATACCTGCTTGATCAATTTATCGACCAAAGGGGTCGATCGATTGATCCTCCTTGATAGTGGATATTTTGTTCATGATCGATCGATCGAAGGTTTGGGTTGATCGATCGATCCCTTGTTTCTAGGAGATATTTTGCCTTTCTTTCTTTTCTTTCTTCTTTTCTTTTATTCCCACTTACTATAAATACCCATTTTTTATGTAATAATAGATATAAACGTTTTAGGATAGTTTTTACCTTAGAATAGCTTAGGTTTTGAGGGTTTTGGAGAGTTCTTCTTCAATTGTTCTTGGTTTGACACCCCATTTGGGTTGAATGTTGCACTATTCATTATCCTCTCCATTAATATAGTTTGAATTTCCTTATTTCCTTACTTTATAATTATATTTACATGCTTTGTTAATTAGATTCACATGTTTTCTTTACTTACTTTCTAGGTATATTTATCGCATTTATTTACCGCTTTCCATTTATCGCATTTTTGCCATGCTTTCTTGCTAATTTAAATTAGTTTCTGCTTGAATTGAACTCACTCGAGTTAACGCGTTGCTTGGCTTTGGTGATAATGTTTATGGGTCTATTTTGGGTGCGTTGTCCTAATTATTGTGCATAGGAGATTTGACAGGGAATATAACGTATGTCCCGTGCTTATCACCTTGCGTGCGTAATTTTTGCGATATTTGTTGACACCAAAATCTTATTAGGCTTTTTATGAGGATTTAGGGGCGTGACAACCGTTGATTCAATTAACTGTCGAAATGAGATGCATGCTTAATAACTCATCGACCCATGTATCCATTTTATACAAATTAACTCGGGTGAGGCATATTCGACACAACCTATAGTTTTACTCGCTTTGTTAATCTAGATTCATTTTCCCTCACCTAGATAATCATTTCCCTTTATGCATCTTTTTTCTTTTAGTTTGTAATACACCTTTTACACTATTATTTCAGAATATTAAATCAATTGAATTCTAGTAACTCGTCCCAGTGGATGTTTCGATACCCGACTTACCGATGTGCTTGCCTCACAAGTGTAGTAGTAGTTTAGGTTTTTGTATAGTCGCGGCGAGACAAAAAATAACGACTGTGCACTTTACACGTGCACACTTCTCGCACGCTATCACCGACCTTAAGAGGATGTTTAACACTGTGGATTTTTACAAGATATAGTTTAATCCAACAAAATGCGTATTCAACATTGGTGAAGGAAAATTCCTCGATTTCGTAGTCAATCAAAGAGAGATTGAGGCAAACCTATAGAAAATCATGGCATTGATAGAGACGAAGATGCCAAAGATGATAAAAATACATGCAGAGATTAAACATAAGAGTTACTGCTCTCAAACGCTTTATCTCTAGGGCCACAGATAAGTGTTTTCCCTTCTTTAAATTCTTAACAACATTTTCCTTTGATGAGGAGTGTGAGAAAGCTTTTTATGAACTTAAAGCTAATTTAGTATCCCCAACTCGCCTATCTTGGCCAATCTAATGGGATATATTATTCTTATATCTAGTATTGTCTCAATCGTCCATAAGTCCAGCTATCGTACGAGATGATGAAGGGATGCAGAAGATTGTATACTTCAATAATAAGGTTATTTAAGGAGCGGAGCTAAAATACCCAAGGATGGAAAACATAGAATATGCTTTGGTCCGTGCTTCAAGAAAAATAAAGCCCTATTTTCATGCCCATACTATGGTGGTACTCATCAACACTCCTTTGTGTCAATTCATCCACAAACCTGAGAAATCAGGTATGTTGTTGGCTTGGTCAATTGAGTTAGGAGAGTTCTGTAGCAAATATCAGCTAAGGATCGTAATCAAGGGGCAAGCATTAGCTAATTCTCTTGTGGGATTCACTTAGGCCGAGACCAATGTTAAAGAGGATGAGATTATGGCATTGAGTGAGAAGATAACTTAGAGTCCGACCATGGTCAATGGAACGAGGGTAGGACCCACAAAAAGATGTTTTTTCATAAATATAGCTATAGATGAAGGTTCTATCATAAATAACAGTCTGATTTTGTATTTCATTATTGATGGATCCTCCTGCAAAAGTGGTAGTAGTGCGGGACTCATAATGTCTACTCCAGATGGGACTAATATTGAATATGCCTTGTGTTTCAGTTTTAAGGCCTCAAATAATGAATCTGAGTATGAAGCTTTGTTGGCAGTCTTGTCCTCAACCAAAGTGTTCAATATCGACAATATGAAAGTATACAGTGACTCTAAGCTAGTAGTTAACCAAATGTTTTGGATTTATGAAGCTAAAGATATGAAATTGCCATGTATTTAGCAAGGGAGAAGTAGGTATTAACCAAATTCAAAGAAATAAACATTAAGAGAGTCCCTCGGCTTGATAATAGCCCAGTGGATGCATTTGCAAGATTAGCCTCTACTACCAGAATAGAGATCCCAAAAACCATCCTGGTTGAAATCATGTATAAGCCATGTATTGATGAAGACAACGGTAGGCTTAAATTGTGACTAAATTTAAATCTCAAAGAATCGAGGATGGATCCTCTCTTAAAGTATATCAGGGATGGGGAACTACCATATACAATGGAAGACAGGAAGAAGTTATGATAGAGAGCGACAAAGTTCACCAATATAGGGGACGTCTTATACAAAAAGGACTTTGTGCTCCCCTTACTATGATGTGTTCACTCCAGTGAAGTGGAATATGTCTTTCAAGATGTGAATTAGGGGGCTTGATCAAGTCACATTAGGTGACGATCTCTGGAAAAAAATATTATGACGTAAGGCTACTGGTGGCCGACCCTTGCCAAGGACGCAACCGACCATGTAAAGAAATATGATAAGTTCCATAGATATGCTTGCATCCCCCATCAGCCTCATCAACCTTTGTCATCCATCACATCCCTCTGGCCATTTTTAGTACGGGGAATCGATCTGGTGGTACCTGTACCTAGGACTGCATATAATAAATGGTATCTGATTGTGGTAATTGACTAATTCTCAAAGTGGCTGGTGTCTGAAGACATGATTTCCATAACTAAGATGAAGACCTTCAAACTCATTTGGAGGAACATCATTTGTAGATATTGTCAACCCTACACCTTGATTTCTAACAATTAAAAGTAGTTCAAAAATAAGTCCTTAGAGGCATATTAAGTAAAGGTCGGCATCAAGTAGTTTTACTCAGCACCAGGTTGACCATAAGACAATGACGATACTGAGGTCACCAATAGGATGATATTAAATAGAATTATGAAAAATTTGGAAGATTCTAAGGGCGTTTGGACGAATGGGTTGTATGCAGTCTTATGGGCTTAAGAGATGAGAGAGAGGACTCTTACATTATACCAACAATAAAAAAAGATGCTGGACTCGGCCTACTAAGTCACATATTCTAGACTTAAACCCCTGAGTCTAATAATGAAGAAAGGAGGCTAGACTTGGACTTAACAGAGGAAAGAAGAGAAGACGTTAAAGTTAGGCAAGAGGCATATAAACAAAGGATGGTCAAGTTATATAATAAAAGGGTTAGAGAAAGTCCAATAACTATAGGGGATTAGGTGTTTAAAAAGGTTTGGAAGAAGCGGAATAAGCTGCATCCCAACAGGAACAAACCATATAGGGTCACTGATGAGGTTGTCCCTGGGACCTACAAGCTAGAGAACCTAGAGGGATATCTTTTATACAATCCATGGAATCCAGATCACTCAAAGAAAATTTAGCAGTAGGCCTGAATCCCATTTATATGCCATTCTCATTGTATACATAGTGCATGTATTTCCAATATTAATTAATGAGAAAGAGGGCAAGTGTTTCCTCATATCGTTATGTTCAATTGTCCAATGCATTGTTTTGAATTTCTTTATGATAAATAACATCATTCGTATGGTGAATTAGTTTTGGCTCACTCTCAGGATACGAGAAACCATGGAAGACTAGTCTCGTCCATGACCTCTTCATAACGCCGGGAGGGGGTAATAGTGTTACCATATCACATAGGTGGTGAAATACACAAAAGTTTAGTGGAAAATAACGTAATTAAGGTTAATTCAAACATCATTAATTTGGTGGATCAATTTGGAAAACATCATAAGTTTGGTGACCTCTGACAAAACTCTCTCGGCTAGAAGATAGTGTATAATGAGATTCATTTGTACACTCTAAAAATAAACGAAAGAGGGCACATATCCACAAAATCATTAATATGGTGAATCAAAATTTGAAATTTTTTTAATGGTTATATAAACAACACTAAGTGGTGACCTCTGTCAGCAAAGATGAAATTGGGCTTATGAAACCCATTTATTGGTTATACAAATACCACCAACTGGTCACCATTCTCATCTAAGATGAGAATGGAATTTTGGAAATCATTTAATGGTTATATAAGAACCAGTAAGTGGCGACCTCTCTCGGCTAAGTTGAGAGTGGGCTTAGCAATAACATCATTAACTTGGTGGACACAAATTAAAAATCATTTATTTGTTATACAAATAGCACCAAGTGGTGACCTCTCCCGGCTAAGGCGAGATTGGACTTGCATTCAACAACATTAACTTGGTGACTCAACATAATTAACTTTGTGGTTAAATTAATGCCACTATGTAATTAAAATCACTTATGATTCAATGTGGTTATACAAATGTTGTACAAACTGAAAAGTAGATAAAAAGTTGAAATTACAAGAAGATAACTTTGTATTCATCAAAGAAATCTACATCACATGCAAAATCAAGGGAAATATCGCTCAAAAAATATTACGGACATAGATTAAGGAATATTTTTCAAGTTGTTTAAATGGTAAAAAATAATTGATACAAGATGAAGGGGCATAAGAAAGGCCATTGGTGGACGCCCAGTAACTGCAATAAAAATAGATTATGATGTCTCCTCTGGAACATCCTCTACCTGGTTGGAGACGACCTTGTCCAGAGTAGGATGACTTTAAGCCTCATCATCATTTGGGAGCCTGTAGTTATCTATACCCTAACTTGCTCTGTCGTCTCAGCTCGAACACCCTCCGTCGTCTTTTCAGGAGAAGCTACAGTAGACTCTACCTCATACAAAGCAACATCGATGAGAGTGTCCCAGAGGTCAAGGTCTTCTAAGTACCTGAGCCCTAATGTTCCAACCTTTGGGAGTTTAAGAATTTCCCAACAGCAAGCCTTCCCTACTCCCATTTCAAGATACTAAAAGACATAGCATCACCGATGCATGTCTCATCACTGAGGGTCACCTGGTCAACACAAGCTACAAGAGGGGCATCAGAAGAGATGGGGATCTCCTTTTATGATCCACCATTGGATGAGAAGTCATTCTTATTCTTTTTGTGTGGATGATTGATGGGGGTATCATCAACCACCTCCTTTTTCTTCAACCCCTCGGCATTACTGGGGCCACTGGTAGTCATTTTATTTATCTAGGATGGGGTGCTGATGTCTTCCCAAATTTATTGACCATGGCAGAGATATTGGTAGCGACCATTTTCCAAATATCTTTCAAAGTGTCATTTGGATGATTTGCAAAAATTGAGAAGAGGTTAACACCAAAATAGATTAAATAAAGATAACACCACAATTCATAAAATTTACAAATTTATCAGACTGGATCAACTAAAGATGAAATCAGAGTTTAGAAAGGAACTTGCACAATTCAATAAGGGGGTCAACCCCCAGTCCCGTTTCAACTAGGATTTCAAGTGTCATAAGTTGTTTGAATAGGAGAACTCCACGATTATCCCCTTGACCCCGAATTTGTTTAATCTTGTCACGGGCGTCTATGCTCAAGTAGGGGTAAATATTATTTGACAATGAAGATTTTACCAACTTTTATTAGAATGTCAGCTCTGAGACAGAGTAGGAAATGTTGGCCACAAACTCCCATACACTAAAGACGAAGATGTATCGTGGATTCTTGTGATGGTTGGATGTCTGATTGATAAGAATGACCTTCTTTGTGGACTTCGTAGGTATGAGATGATAGTACCTAGGTTGAGACTTCATTCATAATACAATCAAGCATGCCTTGAACATGTTTACTGGAAGCTCATAGCTAAAGAAGAACTTCTAGAAAGATATGAAATTGAGAAAAATCTTCCACACGTGTGAGAAATTGGGGCCGAGGCCATGCCCAAACTGGTTAGTAGCGTCCGCATAATAGGGTGGACGAGGAGGCAAAAGCTGATCATGAACATTTGTTCATAGACGGTAATCTTGCCCTTAGTGCTGTCAAAAGCCCTCTCGGCCTCATCAGGGATTAACATATGAATGTTAGGATTAATCTCGTATAAGTGACTCTAATATAAAAATTCGATGCCCCCTTGTATTACTTCTAAGGGCTTTGGCGTATGACGTATCCAGTGTCTCCTCGACCTTGTCTTCAGACTTTATAATTATAACGACCGATACTCCACTAGGAAATATATTGTGGAACTCTACCTTAGTCATAGAAAAGAGGGGAACTATTATTGGCAGAGAAGATTTGGCAAATGTTACTCTAGGCACCTCATGGTTCGAATCCTCGGTAGCCTATTCGTGATCACCAGACCTGACGGTCCTCGAGTCCGCCATTCGACAAGAAATGACTTGCATATCCTCCTCAAAGGATTTATCCTCCCAAGATACCTTATAGGTAGAAGCCCTACAACCCTATCAGGATTAAGATGATTTGGAACTATGAGACGAGCCTCCACTCATTGAATCCAAATTGATCTCTACTATCAGAGGACGAATGACAACTAAGGGAACTGTAAGTGTGGGACATGTAAGGATGGCCCCATTATTTATCCTAGCCTCGGCCTGTAACTCACCCTTTTTCATTTCCTAAAAATCTGACGCCAAGGTTCGAGCAATTGGTCTAGGAGTTCGTATAAGGTTTTAAAAATTCAAAATGTTTGACTTAGTTGACCAAAAGATAAAAATGTGGAATATTATTCATTTTCAACAACAAACACAAAGAACATTGGGGTTGAAACTCACCGGAGACGATGACCAATACATGTCCAGTGACTCTCATAATGGTCAAGGAGGGAAAATGGAAGCACATAAATTCCACAAACACAAACTGAACCTATAAGACAGACGACGAAGATTGATAGAGGAGAGAGAGAGAGAGAGAGAGAGATAGAGAGAAGTGGATTTTTTCCCAAAGAGGGATAGATTTGAGCGCAAAGGTGAAGTTCAGAAAATATAGAAAATAGAAATTTGAAACCTATTTAAATGGTTTAATGAATATGCATAACTTTCCATGCAATCATAATTAGGGCACAACTTCCCAAGAAAGGCCTAGAGTCGTTACTCTTGGGCAATATGCCAACTCACATGATGATTGACAAAAGTCCACTTAAGAACTCGTGTCCAATGCTTAAGACCTAACATTAAAAGGATATATCAACCTTCAATCAAGAATTCTCATTAACACTTGCTCTCAGGAATTTTTACCCCTTAACCTTCCACTCAAATTGAAGACTAAGGGCTAGGGGGATTGATATAACCAAATGTAGCCTCGTCCTCAGTAACCCTCATCTCATCGGAGATGAATTTACTCACCCATCAAGTTAGACAGTCATGGGTCCCTCTATAGTGACCCTATGTCAATAGTCTCAGCCTTGCAG
The DNA here is from genome assembly GCA_949130495.1 of Sambucus nigra. Taxonomy (NCBI): domain Eukaryota; kingdom Viridiplantae; phylum Streptophyta; class Magnoliopsida; order Dipsacales; family Adoxaceae; genus Sambucus; species Sambucus nigra. Next base: position 209,698,066 of record OX422214.1, on the reverse strand, counting down.
CAATATCATAGGTCGATACCTATCAACTAGCTCACCATAACCTCATCAGTCTCATCTCGACCCTGTACCACACTGACAATCGAGACTAAACTCCAACCCAACTTAGCAATTTCTCATCAGGATAGTGAACATGTCATCCACGACTAGGCCGAGACTTCCTATGACGACATATATCACACGTGTGGCACAGGGTTCTAACATAACTAGTCCATGTGGGCAGGTAGTTATAACAAGATCTCCATAGGCACATGAGGGAATATGGAATCATCATGACATATTTGTGCCAAGGACAGGTGGCTAAACATGGTTAGAAGTTCCACTCTGGACATGCCTCTTACATGCTTGGGGGTACAATGTTCACCCCAAGGATTATATATACTCATCTTCTTCCCCAATTAAAAGGATTCAAAAATAGAAAACCCTAGCCAAACTCTGTTAAGCCTTCTATAGATAGAGACAGTGCTAGAATTGTAACCTTGAGCCATTAGAGCTCCACTATCTTGTGTTTAAACACACCACACCTGCACATTAGAGTAGGCCTATGACCAAACCACTTACATGAGCATGTTCATCCTCTTCCCCTCTTCCCATCATCTCCTTCTCTTATTTTAATTTTTTTTGCGTATCTCCATTATTGTGAATTTTTTAAGGTTGAGTTGGATACACAAATTTAAATGTTGATTTCTTAGCATCATCAAATCCCAAGTATTATTCCAAACAAAGGTATGGAAGGTGTTATGTATGGTTGAAAAGTCAAACTTGGAGTTGGTTATGGGATTTTAGGTTTTTAAATGAAAGGATACAGTTTTCCTCAAAGGGGTTGACGAGGGACAATATCTAAGGTGAGGTCAAGGTCAATATAGGTGTAATGGAAAATATGGCCTATGATCCTTTCCTAAATTTTACACGATTCTTAAGTAAAAATAACTTTGAAAATCATACTCAAGTAACATATTTAAATTTTGAACTAAATTAATGAACAATAAATGCAATAATCTTGAGACTATCGATGCCTTTAATAGTTTCGAGGAGGAAAGATAAATGTATTAAGACTCACAAATGAAGAAAAGCACAACGCTCACTTGGTAAAAGTATATATAATGCAAAAACTGGTTACCGAGTTTTAAAGATCTTAAACCAAATCCTCTAAAGATGAAAAGTATATGTGATCATGGGTTTAAAGTTTACTTCATGATGTTTTTCATAATATAAATAATTCAAAGACCAAAGTATAATAACATCTAAAATCGAGAGCATGTATCATTCAATTATCTAGTGGATCGGGCAATTATTGAAATTTATCATAAAAAACAATGGCGAAATGCCCAACAAAGAAGAAAAAGGAATACAAATCTTCTAAAAATTTTCAATTTTTTTATAACAAAGGCATGCGTGGGAAGAACATATAATCACATCACGGAACTCAAAATGAATTGGGAAGAATATTCCACACCCCTTAACATAAACATTACATTTCCCTAAATGTGAATCAAGAACCAAGTTAAACAGAGAAAAACAATGATATTACCCAAAATGGAGCAATTCACGAAAAGTACAAGTCCAAAAAGTCTACAAAATATGTTAGCACCAAGAATAACAAAAGGAGTAATAAAACATTAACTTATTACATTAGGCAATAAGTAAAAATAAAAATCAACCTAATATGTACAGCCTCTAATTTTAACTTCTAACTAACTACAGACTAGAAGTTGAAACTTTTGAAGGTCCACCCGAAAAATGATTTGAATTTAAAACATAATTGGTGTACCGTCATTTGAGTTATGGCTTTCAAAAAATAATAATTTCATTTGAAAAATGGGAGTAATGTATAAGGTAAAAGAAAGGAACCATCACTACTTAATGCTTTTGGAAGATGATAAGCGGTGTGCATTTAAAGAAGAAACAAACCATCACCAATTGAACATTTTTTGCAAATTATGAGGGGTTTGTATTGAAGAGGTGAAAAGGACACATGGGCTCTAAGAAATAATGAATTTCCTCCCAAATATTTTTCAATTGGAATGGGAGGTGGCACATAAAGAGGAAAAATTGCCTTCATGGAAAATAACTCAAGCAACTAATCCTCGTTGGTGAAAGGGTTAAACATTTCAATGTTTTGAACCAAATCATGGGATACTTATAATGGTTTGATAATGGGTAATGCAAAGGGTACGAACAAAATTCATCACTGAGTGATCACTCATAGATGGAATTTTGATGGAGAAATATTCAATTTCAATGAATTTTTTTTCTAAAATTGTTTGAGGTCAAACAAAAATCTCCGCCTCCTCTTCATTTTTTGAATAATAAATAATCTAACGGCAAAGTTATTGGATTTCCATATTTTAACCATTGTTGTTATCCGTTATGCTTTGGGTAAAAAGAAGCATATTATCTTTTATAGTAGGTATCCTTGTCTCTAGAATCTCAAATTCCTCATTTGGGTGAAAATATTCTTCCACTTCAAAAATATCAAAAGGGAAATCATCGTCGGATTCAAATAATAAATTCGAGTCATGCTCACAACAATTATTTTCTTCCTGACAGTGGTTTTCCCTCTTTTCATACTCAAGAAGGCGAATGCCCTTATGCAAAGTCACATGCGGAGGCAAGATTCGTAAAAATTAAAAGGTGATTAACTACCCTAAGAACTACTACCCAAATCATTATTATAAGAATTTTGAAAGTTGTTGCAACAAGTTTTAACATTCTTATTATAGGGATCTTGTGGCCCACTATCAGAAAAATCATTCTCAATATTCTTACAATTTATGACTTGACTTTTGTCATACTCATCTAAAGACATTGTAGATGTATCAAGTTATTGAGTTTGCGAGTATTCCCCAAAAGTGATAGGTTTAGTTGGATTTTGAGAATGATTATTAAGATGACCAAAAACATTACAATAAGACATGCTTACCCCAATAATCTTAAGGTGATAATATCCATAAAGTCGTGTGCAAAGAATTTCTTGGTGCTCAAATTTAGAAGTCCTACAAAACTCGCTAACTTTGAGTACAAATAGAAATAAAACATTACAAAATACTAAATAAATTAGTATCAGGAACAAAACACTCATCATCAATGGAGCCATTTGATAGAGTGAGGAAGACTGAGCGTCTTGTTACTATGCTATCATTGTTTTCAACTCCCAGAGATATGGAAAAACGTAAACTATTACTACAATCCTTACAAGAGTATAACAGCTAGTCCAGGGTATCGAATGAATAGGGAATGTAGCAAGATGATAATTTATTTCTTACTAATCGGGGAAAAAATTTGCGTCCTTGTAGGTACGCAAATCGTTGTTATCAACTTTCGACTGATATACAAAAAACCTAAACTACGACTACACTCGACAAAGGGAGTATAGCTGCCAGTCCAAGTATGAAGAATCCACAACGAATGTTTGATAGACTGTAATTCGTCTATTACTTCAAGAATAAAAGTGTAAAAGGTGATTGGTTTAAAACGGGAAAAAAAGGATAAATAAGAAGTCAAAAGTAAACAAGAATGAATAAAACGAGAGTCGGGGTCACATCCTCACCATGGGCTAAGGAACACATAATTATAATTTTGGTTCGAAAGCGTTCAATCGATCATAATCAATTAATAATAAACATTACCCAAGAAGGAAATTAATTCAAAAAATGTGACATAAAACATTTAATAAAAAAATGATCACACATGGATTAAAGCTGTAATATCTCTTTAAACACTAATGTTGCATGACATAGAAAGTTAAATGTATAATATTCCCACTTTAATACACGAGGTTTCAATTGTACGCAATATTACACAAAACCTAGCTTTCGGAGCTCAAGACCCATTAATGGAGGAAACATGACCCCAACCCTTAAACTATGGAGTAGACATGAATAAAGTAATTAAAACAACTAAATTCTAAAAGAAACCAAGAAATAAATAACTGCAAATAATTATCTAGGCAAGAGAAGTAAAGGCGTAATGGAAATAAAGCATAAAAAAATAAAGAAGACAATGAATACTAAAACTTACATACATAAATGGGCAATACCCAAAAGTGGTGGAGGAGAGGGTGGCTCCCAAAATACAAACCCTAAAACTAAACAAAATGAAATATATATGTATTCAAAATGAAGAGAAAACTATTTATTCAAAAACCATAGTGGCAAAATTGGAAAAAAAAATTTAAAGAGGGGCGAATCGATTTTCCATATTGGCCGAATCGATTTGAAGATGGAAAATCTAAAAGGAAGTGGTACAACAAATCGATTAGAAATAGGATCGAATTAATTCAAAAATGGGAGCATGGATACTATCTTCAACTGAATCGATCCGGCAAAGGGCCGAATCGATTCGGGCCTACTTCATCAGTGAGATTGGTCTTATGATTTTATTGTAAATACTCCTCCACAAAAAATCCTATAAGCTATTTATTAGGACTCAAATTGGTCCACCGTCAGCATCCACACAAAGATGACTCAGAGGGCTTGAACTTCTGTGAAGGCATTCGGCCAAAAACCCAAATGTTGAAATTACTAAATGGGCCCTAAATGTGCGATTGTCTACAGAACTTTCTCGGAACACTACCGAACTTCACACTATGCACAATAATACCTAAAAAATCTAAATTATACATCTAAAAACATGTAAACATATAAAATACAGGTTATCTGGTTAACGATTATAAATATAGGAATTAAGGTACCCGAGGTTGCTAAAATGCATAAGAATAAAGGGTGAGTAAATGCAATATTCCTATCGAATCACTTACTTTGAATAAAAGTGTAAAAGGTGATACTTTTAACAAAATAATAATCTAGGCACATATTGAAAATAAGATTAAAAAAATGAGAAATAATTGTAGGTTGAGAATAATATCCCTCACGTCGGGTTAATTAGTATAAATGGTTACATGCGAAGACAAGCTTATCAAGATTTTTTTTTCAATAAAATGGAATCTTATACATATTTGAGAGAAAATGCCTCTCAAGTAGAAATACAATCAGAGAGAAATATCAGACGTTCCTTATGAAAGGTAAAGAAGAAGCATCTATCAACATAGATGCTTTAACAATATTAGGAATTTTTGACATTTTGAATATTCACCATGCTTTGCAAGAAGAGTAGCCTCCTTATTAGCTTCTAGAGAACAACAAGAGATGTGACATTGAAGATTGTGAATTAACTCCTGAAGATCCTTGAATTTTTTTAATTTTCCAATGAATTGAATTTGAATTAGTCTCTAAGATGAAGAAAACCTGATTGGAATGGAACTCTAAAATCATCTTAGAAAAATTCTTCTCCAAATAAATCTTTAGACCATCAGAAATATCTTGAAGAAGAGCATACAGATGAACATCATGAATAATGAAGTTTGATGAAGCCCAAATCAATCTACCATGATCATCTAGAATAACTGATCCTATACTATTGATCTTCTGATTATCTGAAGTAACTAAAACATTGAGTTTGAGTTGATCTACCCAAGGTTTCTTCCATTGAATAACATTCTTCCAACAAGCATAGGGAGTAGATAAAGAGAAAACAGTCCTAATTTCCTGATTAATTCCTTAAGTTAGGTATTTGAAAGGAGTAAGCATAGTAAGCTCGTAGATTAAAGCCACTACTCTGTGAATAATTATACCTGATCTCATAGGATTATTTTCAAACAGAGCCTTATTCCTACTAATGCATATTTCCAACATGATTATGATTGGAATCACTTGAAACATCCATTTGGACAATTTAGATTTACTCGCTTGTAGCCACCAGTGAATAATTGAACCGTGTAAAGAAGAACAAGAACTTTGAATCCCCATAAGATGATTAAAAAACTTACATACATGCTTAGCAACTAGATCAGAGATGAATAAGTGATTAATTGATTCATTAGTTGAATGATCTCAATTAACACCTGGAAACCATCCTAATTCCCACTGATTGAACAAGGGTATCCACTGGAACTGCATTGTTGAGAGCTCTCTAAGATAGCACTGACATCTTTGGAGGGATATAAGGGTGCCATACTTATTTAAAAGCTAGAGAAGATAAAGCTTGACGTCTGACTTAATCATACACAGATTTACAAGAAAACCCTCCATTAGTTGTTAGATTCCATATATGCTCTTCGTTGATAAAATGAAAATTTGAGCCAGTTAGCTCCATTCCTTCTTGAATCCTTTAAAAAGCCAAAGATCCATTTTTTCACCCCATGTTAGAGTACTTAGCAGACATAAAAGAATCCCAAAAAGTATTGCCTTTCTTAAAATTCCAAGGTAATCTTAAGTTGGAAGCTTGCATGATAGAATACAAACTTCTAATGTCAAGACCTCCCTATTGTTTAGGCATACATATGGAATCCCAAATTATCCAATGAAAGTTTTTCCCAAAAGATTGATTGACTCCCTAAAAGAAAGAGCTGAAAAGCTTATTAATGGATTGAATGATCGGCTTTGGGGGTTTTAAAGCGAAGAGAGAGTACAAATGGATAGATGAAAGAATAGATTGGATAAGGATAATTATCCCCCCCCCCCCCCCATGGAAATAAACATTGATTTCCAACTATGAACTTTTGAAGCTATGGATAGGACAAGAGGATAAAAATAAATTGATGTCCTTATACCTTTAAAAAGAGGGAAACCAAGGTATTTAAGAAGATCACTGGTATAAACAAAACCTATGATCTTAGAAATATTACTTTTTAGAGAATTCAATTTGGAACTTAAATTAAAGAAGCTTTTCTCCTTGCTGATGAGTTATCCAGATTCAACTTCATAGCCTTCCAAAAACTTCATAAGATTTTTTAGACTAATCTTTGAGCCTCTAGTAAAAATAATTACATCATCAGCATAACTGAGGTCTCTTATGAGAGGACAACCTCTAGGGTCAGAAAAAGGCTTTATGATTCCTTTAGTCATAAGGTGGTTAAGACCTCTACTAAAGACTTTAGCCATAATAATGAAAATGCTTGGAGATATGGGATCCCCTTGTCTAAGACCTCTAGAAGGTTTGTAGAACGCCATATATTGACCACTAATGATTATAGAGAACTAAGGAGAGCAGATACATCTCCAAATCAAATCAATAAAAGTCTCTGACAAAACAAATGCTCTTAATGTTTTAATAATGAAGTTCCAAGAAGCTCTATCATAGGCTTTAGCCGTATCTAATTTGATGATAACATTGCCTCCAATAGATTTCTTATCAATGTAATGGATCATCTCTTGTGCCAATAGGATATTTTCGAGAATATTTCTACTTTGGACAAATCTTCATTGGTTGGGATAAATAATTAAACGAAGGATTGGGATGAATCTGTTAGAAAGGATTTTAGATATCATCTTATAGCTGATATTTCTACTTTGGACAAATATTGATTGGTTGGTATGAAGTCTTTACATTGAGTAGGTCTTTAAGATTTAGGAATAAGACAAATTTGGGTAGAGCTCCATGATTTGGGGATGTCATAACCCAAAAAGAAAGATCGAATACCTTTAATGAGATCGTCTTTAATAATATCCCAACAACTGACATAGAAGAATCCATTGAAGTCATCTGATCCAACAGTGCTATTTTGATTCATCTTCTTAATAGCATAAAAAATCTCTAACTCTTCAGGAATAGCTGATAAATTTGATTTTATCAAGATTAAATCTCATTTTCAAAATTAATTAAATCAAGAGTTCTCACCACCTAAATTGTCATAAACACTTTATTGATTTTAGCATCAACAAATATCCCTGAGATTACACACGTAAGATTGTAAATAAGGCACATACATGATATAGACCATTCGATCTCCTAGGTGCTAAATCAAGAACAACTTAACCCATTTAAACTAATATAATCGATAACTAAAGGAAAGAAACAATTTAGTCTAAAGTGCGTTCAATTGATCTTAACCTAAACCAAATTAGATAGAAAGCATTGGAAAGAGCATGTATATGACGCATGTATCGAAAATAAGTAAATGGGGAAGCAAAAGATTATTAGAAGAGAGTATATACCAATGTAACAAAATAAAGAATTAGACCTATTATATGGGGAAGAACATGAATAGTAGTTTGACACAATAAACCCTAGGATAGAGAGAGGAGGAGGAAAGAGCTCCCAACACAACCAAACCTTAGCCTAAACTAATGCAAAATGAAATATATCTCTCCAAATAAATACGCTTACATATATATAGTAGGGGATTAAAAAGAATAAGTAGGAAAAACGAAAATTTGCAAAAATATTTGTTGTTACCGGCCAATCGATCATTTCATTGGTTGATCGGTGGTATTCAATAATGACTATTCTCTTTGAACCAAGGCAAAACCTAGTTGCAAGATCGAACAAATTGAGATTCACTAGTCAATCGGGATTCTATTTTTTAGGAGACTTATTCTTCAAAAGGTAGGGAAGTTGCATTACGAAATTGACTCTAAGTTGATCATCCTAATTCAAAATAGTACGTCCTTTACGGATACACAAAGCTAACTCAAGGAACTACACTCCTATTGTTTTGTTTTCGGAAATAGGAAGTTTAAAATTACAGATATGCCCTTGAATTTGAGTCAAATGATGAAACTTTCTCGAAAATAACCAAATGACCCTTTAAGTGTTCTAATACCTACAAAAGCTCAGATAAACATTGCATATCAGATATATATATATATATATATATATATATATATATATATATATATATATATATATATATATATATATATATATATATATATATCGAATATCTTGTTTAACCAATATATGAGCATAAAGGTAGGAAATAGTGGAAAAAAATGAGATAGAATGCATAAGATTATTGAGCGCTAATATATAATAGTCATGACATATCAGGCTATTTTGAACATATTTTAAAAGAAAAAAGATTTTTTAAAGTCGTTCGAATAACTTTACTGTGTTCGTTTGAGTAAGGTGCCCAAGTCATTCAAATAACATTTAAACAACATTGAATGAGAAAGTTATGATTCCTAGAAAAATATCATTTAATTCTCATTCGATGTAATCTCGAAAGAGATAGGAAAGTTCGTTCGAATGAGTTCTTACTTGGTTCAAATGAACATGGATTTTTATTCGAATGACCTTTTGTTTTCATTTTAAAGAAACCTTAAAAATGTGTCACCTCATAAAATGTGTTTTCTATATAAAGAGGTCCTCGCATTAGTTTTTTAATATTACTTTTGGCAAAACTCAATTTCTTATAAACGTCCAAAATCACCCAAACCCTAGATTTTACCCATCTTCTTTAAGATAAAAGTTTCAATTCATATATGCTTTGAGGTCATTGTTTTGGTACCTTGGTTTAATACTCTTCTCATTTGAGTAATCATTTCCGGAGGTGGAATTCGTACTTGCTACTATTTATACATGGTGGACTTTTATGTTGTGGTGTTATGATGAAGAAGTGGTGGACTCCATGTTCAGATCCAAAGACGGTTCTTGAGCCTGTTTGGTGGATATCACTATGTGCGTTGGCTCACACATTGGGTCAGCTTCATGATGGAATATTTTGTGTGACCATGGTGAAGATTGAGTAAAAATTAGCATAAAACCTTGCGAGGTCGTCTGAGGTTTATTTCACTATATACGACCCTCCCATAAAAATACTTTTGTGTCCTTTATAATTTCGTATATAATGAAATTTTTATGGCAGGGTCGTCTGAGGTTTGTTTCAATTTTGGGTTTTCCTTGTACACCAGGCATTGTGTGATTGATATATTTTATCTGTTATACTCACGTAGATTCATGCTTTAGGTTAAGATAAAATTATTAATTTGTCAACATAACTTTTGTTTAATCGGTTGAATGTCAGATTTGGTTAATTTTTTTAAGTTGAATTAAATTTGAAAAATTAAACATTGTGGTTTTCTTGTTTTTACCCTATCCATATTAGAAACCCTTGTATGTATTTCAAGTGGTATATCATAGTGAGTGTCTATAATTTGCTTAGGCATGAATCCGAGAGATTTTTTTCTAGAGGGTTACTCTCATTCTAGGCCACCAATGTTTAATGGGTCTAATTACCTGTACTTAAAAATCACTTTATGTCTTCCCATCCCTTCACAAAAATGTAAATAATGTTTTCCTTTTTATCTTTTACTCTTAGATTGTATTGTGCAACCCTAAACCCTACCATAGGCACACATATATATGTCCATCAAGTGGTCATGTGATAATTAGGGTTTGTAGAGATTTTGGTCCTACTACTTGTGTAATGGGCTATAATAGGGACCCACGACTAATAATAAAATTGTCTTCCAAATGAAAATATGAAAATCCCATATTACTTGCCATAATATATTTTCTTTCCTATTTATTATAATTGCTTCTATTAAATAATTATAATTGCACTATAATTTAATTTTATCATAATCACCCGGATAATGAGGTCTTATTTGTAATGTTTAATGATGTGTATCGATATCCCCCTCGAAAATCATACAATACCCACTTAGTGAAACTCAATTCTCCGCCAATTGAATTTCACCAACGTCTCATTTATCCCATTGTCTCAAAATTAACTTATTTGAAACTCTATCGGATTATAAAATAATCCACCGATTAGGTTTACTAGAGAATCATAACATACAAGTTTATCAAAGAGGTATCACTATATAGGATACATCCCATACGGAATATGATCTCATACATGTACACACAGTTATTGCCCAACTTGTAGATATTTAGACCCAATAAATTATATGGTACTCATAATAATCCAAGAAATAATTGTGCTTACATTTAGATAATCATAATCCTCGGGATTAAGAATCTTTGCACCTTTTGCAAATTCTATGAGATTGTGCAAGTCTAATCTAGTCAGCGAGTAGAACTTAACCCCGTCCTTGTCCATTCAATACATTCTTGATGTATCGGTACAATCCTCTTTGAACCATGAGATAAGTTCTAGATCAATCATACAACTTCTGTACTCAAGATAAACGACTAAGATCATACTTGCATCTTTAATGATGGGATATTAGCTCCCTATGTAGACTGTGAGTAGTCCAATTGAACTACAACTGGGATTTTGACCTTATATGATCAGGCCAAACCCAACACACCCGAATTACTTCTAAGTTCAATTGACTGAAATTAATACAATATATTTAAAATAAAAATAAGGACTTATAAAAAACACGATACTAATTTGAAAATAAACCTGACACGCCGTCATTAATAAATAAAAACCATACATCGCTTTAAGAAAAAAATTGTAACAATCTCCCACTTATCTTAAACCCGCATGCTTATTAATTTAATAACCATTTACTCTACATTAACATCAAAAGACATAGGGGTAAGATATTTATTAAATTATCCTCCAGGTTGTCTTAAGATGCAATATTGCTCACGATAACACTATTTATTTGCACGATCCCTCATCTCAAATGGTACTTGTGCCGCATGTGCTTATCCTTCTAATGAGTTATTAGCTTCTTCTTCTTATAATCGTCGTTTCTATTATCACATTAAAGTGTAATATCAAGTTGTACTAAAGTAACCATACCTACATCACTTAGGAATTTTAGGATCCATACAACCTCCTTTGCTATCTCCGAAGTGGAAATATATTCATATTCCATGATCTTATAAGCAATACATAATTGATTGAGAATCCTCTAACTTATAGCTCCACCTTCTAGAGTAAACACATATCCTAGGGTCGATTTTTGAGAATCCTTATTAGATTAAAAGTTCGATTATGTGTACCCTAAGGGTACAAAAATTTTCCAGTGAGTAAACCATCGAATAATATCTAATGCTTTTCATATACTTAAAAATGTTATCTACTTACATGTAGTTCTCCTTACCTAGAATAGACTCGATTCTTCTAACCATGATAATGATAAATAAAATATTCAATCTTGTACACAACATATCATACAGGAGCCTTCCTACCATTGAAACATAAGGCATATGACTCATCCTCTTAATCTGATCTGGTGTCTTTGGAGATTCATCCTTAGATAAAGAGATTACATGCATGCGAGGAAGATATATTTTCTTAGAGTCTTTCCCTTTAAATTTTATTAGCATATCATCGATATATGTGGCTTCTAATAAGCCCAAAATTCTCTTTTTAAGATCACCCAAAATCCTAATACCATGGATGTTATTGCCATATCCTAAGTCATTCATATCAAACTAATCACATAACGATGCCCTTATAGTGGATAATACACCCATATAGTTATCGGTTAGAAAAATATCATGCACATAAAGTACCTAATATACCACCATGTTTCAGGCATTCTTGATTTATACATAAGTTTTATATGACATTGATCAAAACTAAATGATTCGATCGACTATTCATATCCGATGTTCAAATAGCCATATGCTTTCTTAAGTACATAAATGGATTTCTTAAGATTTCACTATTTTCTTTGGTGGCTTATTTCTACGGATACCTTTGGTTTCATCATATAGATGCAATCACTAAGATTAACTTTCAGGAACGCAGTCTTAATGTCCATTTTCCAACTTTTGTAAGGGAAATGAGTCAAACTGGATAAAAGAATCCTGATAGATCTTCTAATATTCAAATATTTAACATTTATTTCAAACTTTTTCAAAATTTTTACATTGTATTCTTCAAGACTTTGAAACACCTTTTTCAAAGTGTCCAAAGAAACAGTAAATTTAACTCTTTTCTTTTTTAAAGTCGTCGTATGTTCATTTTCAACCATAGGTAGCTTCTTGTCTTTAATAAGTTCATCTAGAAATTCTAAGTAGTCATTAAACAAAAAATCAAGGGCCTTAATTCTAAGGTAAAGAGAATGTTCAAGAGCTTCTATATGGTGAAATAACTCATTTTATTCTTGTACAATAGTGAGCTCATTTTCTTTTTGTAAAAGAATCAACTCATTAAAACTAAATCATTTTCTTCTCGAGTAAATAACACCTTTCAACTATAATGAGGAAGAGGAATTATCTTAATTCTTCTTTAAATATTTTTCCAAGAGTTTTTTCTTCTGTAAAAAGTTTCACATTTTATTTTAGTAAATCTTTTGTCTTCAAATCAAGGTTATCAAACGAAATTCATAGTTCATATGCTAAATTATCACTTAACACATCACATTTTTATTGTCATTCGAGTGATTCATTATATCTTATTGGGTAACCAGTCCATTAATTATGTTCACCAATCAAGTGACTAATATAGTCACACGTATTAAACTATATTAAACCCGTACTAGATCAACCTATTGCTGATTAAACCTATGAAGCGAGGAACCTCTATCATACTAGTTGAGATTGTAGTGTGCTCTAAACCTTAACAAGCGAAGGTACCTAATTAATATTATGGCCATAATAGAAGTGATATTTTCCATTCATTCATTTTAAGTAAAAATTTAACAAATTAGGCTTATGTGATAAAAAGTTTACCCATTAAATTACATAGGATTTTATCTTCAAAGTAGGTTATTTAATATAAATGAAGAATAAGGTACATTAATAAACCAAATCGAAATCGTACGAGGAAAAGCCCACAATAGGATAAAACCTCGAATCAAAATAAATGACAAATGCACTATGGTATAGATTTACAAATGGAATCTAATGACCTGCATTCACACAATGGGACAAATGACTATCCATTCTTTCCCACCATATTCTCCCATGAGAGAGACAATAGTTGGGTAACATTACATGATCGCGAATAGTTTTGGACTCATCCAATGTCTTTCGATCCTATGCCATGAAATAAAAAATCCTTTTTGAAATATAAGATGATCTTATTAAGAAGTCAGTAATACATGGATACGACTTTTTATGATGATAGTTTTGTTAAAGGCTTAGAAATTTTATAAAACAATTTGTATTACTCATACATACCTATGCATTTTTATGATCTGAAAACAAGTCTTTAAAGATCAAGAAAAAAAAATGACACACACATTTCAAACATAAATGATTTTTTACTATACTAAAATGATGCAATCATAAATCACAGTTATAAATATGTGAATGATCAATATTATAAGAGAATGATGAATTCAAGATGGCATTATGAATATACAACCACGTGGATATAGTTGTAACCTCTCTAAAAAAATATATGATCATATCCACAACAATTCCTCTACAGTTTATACCCTACAACTAATTTTTCTCTTTTATATTTTGAAACCGAACAACTGAAGTGGACATGCAACACAACTTTAACCAAATAAGAAGAAACTAGGGGTGCAACCAGTACGGGTTTTTACCGTACCGTACCGTTTTGGTCCGGAAAATATAGTTTTGGTTTCATATTATGAAATACCAAAAACCAATTTTATCTAAACCAAAAATATCGTCAAAATTTTTGTTGGTTTTGGTTTTTAGATACAAAAAACTGATTTACCGAATTTATCGTACCGATATCATACCAAAATTACCGTACTGAAATACCATACCAAACTTTTTGTACAGTGTTAAATTATTTTGGGTATCATACTACTTCTATTTATTTTATTTCTCATGAGTGAGTTTTTATATTCTCTTTGAATTTAAATTTATTTATTTGAGTATTTGGTTTAAGTGTTAAATAATCATGTTAATTAAACATATATTTTGTTTAATTAATCAAACATTTAACACAAAATGAATAAGGAAGCATTTTGTTAAAATAAAAAGAGCCGTTTGTTTTGTTGGATATACTTCCGTTTTGCCCTTATTTCATTTGGGCTTTATATTATGGTTTGTGTAGAGATATTTTTTTAGGGTTTCCATTTCATTTATTTACCTCTTTCTGTCTCAAAAAGTGTGGCCATCATTTTTGTTTGAGCTCTCTCTCTGTCATTTTTTTTTCTTAAACCTTGGGTTGATTTTAAGAAATAATTTTTTGGGGACTTTTATTTGAGAACACCATTTTTTTGTTTTGAGATTTGGCTTTCGATTTGGTGTGTTTACTTCGTTTTGAGATCTCGTTTCCGGTGACAATTTTTTCGGCGCCAGCTGTATTTGGATCTGAGTTCCCTCCGTGTTTTCCGGTAATTTTTTTTCCCGGTAAGTTGGCTTTTCCGGTGAAGGTTTGTTTTTTCGGTGTTGGAGGTGTGGATGATTTTGACTTTCCGGCGAACATTTTTTGAGTTAACAGCTCCCTCATTTTTTTAGGCTCATCATCTTGGCTCACTCTCCTCAGGCACCAACTCCCTCATCTCGTCTCACTCTCCTCCAGCTCCAATAAAAGCAATTCGGTTAGTTTGGTCTCGTATCTGTTTAAATCTATTATTCCAAATGCTACAAATTGTACCTGTTTGTGCATGTTTCTAATTGTTCCAAACAACTAGAAATGCTAGAAATTGTAACAGCTAGAAATGGGTATATCGAAATATATACCAGATTTACCGAATGCATAAACCGATTTGAAATTCTGGTATTTACCGGAAAAAAATTGAATTCAAACCGAAATTACCGAAACCATAAAAACCTGAAAATACCAAAAAAAACTAAAAACCGGTCGGTTTGGTTTTGGTTTTTGTTTTGATGTATCGGTCGGTAAATTAGTACGGTATGGTTTTACCATATAGAATGTGGTTTTGGTATTGGTAAGGGGTCGTTATCGACCATACCGTACCGGTTGCACCCCTAGAAGCAACCCAACCGTTTCAGATAAGAATAGAAAGTGTAAAGGAGGAAATGGTTCAACAGTTTCACTTAAAAATACAACGTTATCCTAGAATTTCATCTAAAAGTACATAGCGAAAATTGGAATGAATACAGTACAAATTTAATGATAATGAATACACAGCTATTTACAAACTTAGAGTGTAAACATCCAAAACTATATAGAAAACTTATAGAAACATTTAAATATGAAACATAGCCTTACATTTTTCCAAATATATAAAAAAAGAAATATTTCTACCACAACCTAAAATTCTTATTTCAATTCGTCATGAAGTAGCACTGATAAAATGGTGAAATTGTGCATGTTACTTTGGCATTCCATATATATATTTAGTTTATTCTGTGTATCTCATTCCATTGGGTATTACCCATTGATAGAATCTTAAACAAACCCAATTCATGTTTTGAAACAAAAATTCCTTTTCATATAACTTATTGTGATCGTTGATGTTTAATAAACAACCATCAGTGATGCAGAGTAATCTAATAGACATATTTTTATTTTGTTCTTGAATCCAAATGGTTTATCCCTCATGATTCTTAAAACTGAATACCCCTTCTTATATTACATAAATGTTGTATTATTTGTAGTGTAGATAAAGGGTATTCACGGTTACCCCTCCTATTTATTGAAACAACACATTAAATAACTATTTTTCATCAAGTCCTAAATCACCTTTTCATATAAAACCTTCCATTAAAAATATAAATCAGTAAAAAAATATTGCAGCTTATAATTCTGTTTTGGCATAACATATACATTTGACATAATCAAACAAAGCTGAGTAGTCTTATTGCAATAAATAGTATGACACGAGAAACAACAAAGGAGTTAATAACAAAAATTAGGAGAAAGTAACTAATATCTTTATAATGAATATGCATAAGAAGTTTAAATGTATGAGAAAAATTTAAGAACTCAATTGTGTTTATTTACATGCCTTGTGAACTACAAAAACACCACCTCGTTCCCCCGAGTAACAAGTACAAATCCAATGAAAAATGACATTAACAAAATAATTATGTATTTCTAAGATAGGAAATTATAATATGAGTTTAGGTGTCTAAATCTTACTTTTATTACAAAGTACCATTTTAACAAACAACTTATGTCCATAATTAACTTAAAGAAATAAATTGTAATAAGATAACCACTCATGACCTTCACATTACCTTGATATAAAAGGCAAAAAAACTTCTCAAATACATTTAGAATAATACCTTATGTTAGGGAAATTTATTTTTTTATTTTCCTCTTTCTTCCTTACATCCAATCCACCGAATTTCTAGAGTTTGAAAGGTAAAAAGACACTATTTAGTGCTAATTATAGAAAAACACGAACATAAATGAAATCAAAAGGAATGAAAACAAATATTTTTTTATTTTTAAGGAAAGTGAATTGTGAATAAACATTGAGAATCATTTTCTTTGTCATGTTTGAACTTAGAACAATTTGAACTAACACTCTGTCATATGGTAAACAAACAATGGGTGGGTATTTATCCTTTCCCCTCACCAGCAACATAACTAACTAGCCAGAGTTATTTAATTCTTCATCTTGAGCACAATGTTAAACCTAATTATAATATATTGACGAGTGGGTCTAAGTCCTTGATTACTTTAGAAATGGTTTCCAGAACGCTACTCCTTTGTGTAGAGAGAAACTATCATAGTGGCTCTGCACATTTTATGTCTATGCAGATAAATGTACTAGTAGCATTATAAAAGTTTACTACAATGTTAAATTTAAATTTTGAAACAAAGTGTATCACATGAATTGGGCATCCATTAAAAATTTTAGAAAAAAGAAAGAAATCTCCACGGGGAAGTTCTGTGAACCATTTGATAAAATCCTCCATATACAATATGAACCGTTAGAAGGGGGAGACCAAAAAAACCCTCCTTTATATATATATGTGTGTGTGTAAGGTGGTGGCGGTATAATGTGGGGTTTTTTGGGCTATGCTACTAGGTGAGGGTGTGGGATGGTAGGCGACTTGACTTGCTTCATTGCCCATGTGCTCACGAATTGTATTGAACCAATCAAGCTACTTGCCCTTATTTATTTATTCCTTCCTCCTTTCTAATATTTTTATTCTAGATTTTAAAAAAAATCCTTTTTTTTAGTTTTAATTTTTGTTTTTCAAAATTTTTAATACTTTTATCCGGTACTTGTAATGGCACTTGGATAATGAATCTAACGGATCACTACCGAAATATGTACTAAGATCATTGTCAATTGGTAAAACATACAAAATGAAAAATGGGATAATTAAGGAAGTATTAATGTTGAAAAAAAATATTTTTTAATTTTGATTTCTGACCTTAGTTGGATATGTTTTTGTTGAATGTAATTATGGGCTTAGGGCGATGTCCATGTGATGTGTTAGGCTACTGAAGAAGTCATACTAGGAAATATAGAAGATTTTAATTGTTAAAAGCATGACTAAAGGGTTAGGATGAGTTATCATGCATCAAAGTGAAATCTGAAAGGTTCAGAATAATAGTATAAGAGTGACAAAGTTGAAGGTTAAAATAGTGACTAAAGGATTAAGGTCCGAGTAGCATGTCATAGATACAATTATGCATGAGTAGTGAGGTGTAGTTGGTATAGAAGACGAGTGGCAAAGTTAAAGGTTTGTTTTAGTTAGGTGTATAAATTAAGATCATGAGTAAAAGTGAGAAGCCACAACAAATGAAAAGTAGTGGAGCTGACGATTTATTTTCTCCTTAAGATATATATTAACAACATTTTAAGAAAAAAATTAGTTTATTTTTCACCTCAAAACTCACCCAAATATCCTATAATAGTCACCCAACTCTCTGTCCCTTACAAAAAATACTCCATAGCCAACCCACTTGGGAAGCTTTCAAGAAAGATTTTGGAGATAATTGAATATGGAAACTTTTCACTTAATGTTGGTAGGATCACATACCACTATTACAAGTTAATACTAGCTTAAAACTAATTAATAGAAAAAAAATTGTTGCATAAAATAACCTTTCTTAGTTATGTTCAATAAGAGTGATTATTAAATTTGTTTTACATTAAAGATTAAAAAATATAGATTTTTAACTGATGATCATGCATACGACCCTCATAATGTCTCCATAATGAAGCATCAAGGGTTCAAGTCCACGTGATTAATCATTATGAGTTACTCGAAACGAAAAACAAAAGATGATGCAGTGATTATAAAATGGGAAAAGAAGTTAACTACAAAATAAAAACTAAATAGCAAAGATTAATGAAAAAAAGAGTATATTCAATTAATAATAAACATCAAAAATGGATTAACAAAACATATTAAGCAATTTGGTTCGAATCACAATTAACCAAGTTTATCCAATTAAATCATAAACATCAAACATGAAGGGACCTGACCCAAAAATGAAAGATAAAACCTTCAATTGAATATGTACATAACTTTATTAACATTGTAATATGTCTATAAACACTACCATTGCATGACAAAGGAAGTTAAATGCACAATGTTCCAATCTTAATACAGATGATTTCAATTAAAAGTGTTTCAAACCAAACCCTAGATTTTAAACTCAAGAACCCATTAATGGTAGAAAATTGATCCCAACACTTAAAATAGATACAAAGCATAATAAAGCAAATAAAGCTAGTAATCAATGAAGTAAAACAAGAAATAGGACAATAAAAACTAGTTAAATTGAATCAAATTCATACTACAAAGTGAGAAATACAAGTAAAAATCAATCAATAAATGAAATGGATAATGAATAGTTACTTACAAACTAAACCCTTGTAGAGATAAAGGATATAGACACCAAAAGGTCCAAAATTATCTAATATAATATAACCTAAAATGAATATATCTTAAATAAAAGAGGGGAAAAATATAAATACCAAAAACAAAGTGGTAAACTTGTAACAAAAATAGCAAAAATTAAAGGGGTCAAATCGATTCATTATGGAACTGAATCGATTACTGTTATGATAAATCTAGCACTGTCTGCTTTTGAGAAGATTCGAGGCAATGACTGAATCGATTCAGCCCATGTGAGTTTGAAACCTTGGTCGCCTTCCTCCTTCACTTGGTTCAATTAACAAAAAAGTCATATTTTATTCATTATAATTTGGAATGACGCACTATCGACGTCTACCCGAAGCTACGTCGAATAGCTACACTTTCGTTAATAGTGTAGGCTAGAACCTTAAATGCTGAAATGAGTAAAAAAATCCAATAAAAATGTGTATTAAGACAGAACATTCTCGGAATGCAACCAAACTTCACGCGTAGCACCATAACACCTATAAAATCTAAATTATACATAAAAAGAATATAATTATACATAATAGAGGTTGTTTGGTTAACGAACAGAAATATTAGAATTAATGGACAAAATTGTTTGTGAATACTCAATAATAAAAGGGTACTAATATGCAATATTCATAAGGAATCACACTCCCGAACTTACTTATTATTAGTCCATAGAAATGAAGTGAAAATAAACAAGATATGCAAGACATGGAAAAAATGAGGAAATATGTTCAAGTGATAATCACTTTTGCGAGGGACGATTGCATTTCGCGAGTGGAATAACTAGTTAAACCCCTAGGTTACGCTAGTGAATGAGCGTTATATCGTGAAGCTATTGAAGGATGAAACCGACATATATGAAGTCTCCCAAAAAGTATGTCCAAAAAACTAATAAGACACGCTCAACAACAATGAAAAGGATTTCAACAATTCATTCAGAAAGAAAATGAGAATTGAATCAATAGTCAATAATCATTAACACTATTAGATTATTTTCATCACAATAAAAATCTTAAATATGGGAGGAAGAGCGAGAATTAGTGAAAATAATAATTTGGCAAAACCTTTATAATTCTGATGAATATTGAAGTGTGCATGGCATCAAAAATCTCCGATGAGTACACTTAATGAATGAAATCACTAAGAATGGCGTGTAACACACACGGGACATGCATGCATAATGAGTAAATGAAAAAGTAAGCAAGGTCGCACACACGTAATCAATTAAGAACGATATATAAAAATGAAAAATTAAACCTCACTCAAATGGATATCGCTCATTAAAGGAGGTGGAATTCACTTTAACAGACTATCACAATCATTGTGACTTTGAACCAAATTCATCATAGGATAACATAAGACTTTAATGGGTTGTTGCGTAGGCTTGGGTGTAAGAAAAAAATAGGATATTTAAGGATTCTAAATGTTCGGTAAGACACTTAGGATAAATGGAATGCGCGGGGAATTTCAAAATTTGAATATAAACTCCATAGAAAGCAATGGATATAACATTGGAGTATGATTAACTTTACTTTCCCTACTAAGTACGAGATTATTTTTTTTATTACATTTTTTTCTTCTTTTCCTTTTCCTTTTTTTTCCATTTCCCTTTTCACTTCTTTTTCTCTTTCTTTCTCAATTATTCTTCTTGAGAATAAAACCCATCTCATATTCTTAATTGCTGCCATAAAATAAAACATCATCAAATCCCAAGTACAATTCCAAACGATGGTATGGAAGATGTAAATATGGTTTAAAAACTCAAGTGTGGAATTAGTTATGGTATTTAAGATTTTGAAATGAAGGTTATATTTTGGCTAAAAGTGGGTTGACTAGAAAACAAAATATATTGTGAGGTCAAGATCAATATGGGATTAATAACAAAGAGGGCTTATGATCCTTTCATAAGGTTTGCGCAATTCTCGTGTCAAAACAACATAGAAAATCATCCTCAAGTAACACATTTCAAAATGAACTTAACTAATGAACAATCAAAGAAATTATAGTGAAATTAGAAATGACTTTCCATTTTAAGAAGGAAAGAGTAATTTATCAACACTCACAAATGAAGAAAAGCACAACGCTTACTTGCTGTGAGTATATACAATGAAAAAAAATGTCACAGAGTTATAAATTTCATAAATCGAATCGCTATTCTCATGGGTTAAAACTTCAATTCTTGATGTTTTTCAAAATATAAATGATTCCAAGACTAAATTTTCGAAATAATGCATTCTTAATGAAATAATTTTCAAAATTTTCAAAATTTTACATCAAGAACATGCTCAAGAAGAACATGCAATTAAATCAAAAAAATTGCAAATTAAGGGAGAGAATAAACAATGTCCGTTAACTTAAACATTGCATTGTCCTTGATAAGCACAAATAACATAAGTAAAAGAGAGGGTGAGAACGATATTACCCAAAATAACTCAATCTCCAGAAAGTACACGTCCATTTATTCCACAAAATATGTTAGTACCAAGCATAACAAAAATAAGATTTTTTTACTAATTACACAAGACAATAATTAAAAATAAAATTAAAACAAGATAATATGTACAACTAACAATCCTAACCTCTAACTAACTATACACTAGAAGTTGACATTTTTATGGTGCACCCCCAAAAAAATTAAGTTTGAGGAATTAATGGAGGTACCTCATTTGATATCATGCCTCCTAAAAATAGAAATTGCATTTGAACAACAAAAGGAATGGTTTGGGTGGGGAAAATGAATCGTAACCAATTAAAAAAATTGGTGGTTGAAACGGGGGTTTGGATTAAATGGGGAACAAAACAGAATTGGTCCCATGAAAACTAAAATTACCTCATAGAGGTTTTTCAATTTGAATGGAAGGTGGGAAAAACGTGAGTGAATATCCCATCATATAAATCATCTCAAAATAACATTATCTTTTATCAATCGAGTCAAAGTCCTCATGACTTTTTTTCGATTCTTGCGACACTTGTAATGGTTTGATAACGATTGAAACCCAAGAAATGAAGGATATTTGTAAGGACATGTTTTATAAATGCCCGGGTTAGTATCTAGGCATTTGGATTTTATCCTAGATCTCAACATATATGTCGTATACCTCTAATGTTGGCTCGTCTCAGCACGATCATCTCTTGACAGACTTAATCTGAATATAGGGTTTCACGTTACCATCATCACCAACGCCGTGCATCGTGCTCAGTATCTATATCGCGTGTTCGTGGTACTGCTTTTTTGATTCATAAGTCTTCATTTACAGGAAAAGCTTTCTGGCCGAACTGAACCGATGAAGAGAAAAATGAACCAATTCGGTACTGGCTAATATTCTGTAAAGGGAAAATCAAACCGATAAGGAGAAAAATGAACTAATCCGATTAACAAACTGAACCGAAGGATCCTTTCCAAACAGGTTTGATGATCTAAAAAAAATTTGGCGCATCAGATTTTTTGAGTATTTAGAAATTCCATCTTCGGAGGTGGTTTTGTTTAAGACTTTGAGGGAAAACTTTATTGACCTAATACATGAAGTCTTCATATGGTTCATACCCAAACACCTTGAGATTCACCAAACACTAATAATCATGTGTGAATCGTCCTAAACCCTACCATATGCCCATTCGTGGAGCATCTTATGTGGAGAAGAAGGATCTCTACACTATAGATCTTAGAGCATCTTGAGGGAACTCTTACGGATGATATAGAACCACTGCCTGAGGGTTTTCTCTTGTCAAACTATATTTCATTATGTATGTAAGTGTTTACAAATCATATTGAAATAATTTTTTTTGCCCCTTTGGGGGATTTTTCCTCATTTGCTATGTGTGATCGATCCTTGTTTGATTTGAATATGTTTAATGTTTAATCAATAACCTTTAGATGCGTGACTTAGGTGTGTGTTTAAATCGGGATAATTAAAAATTGGGTGTAATTAAATTAGTTTCTCCTATTGAACAAAAAACACACTCTCAAATTAGTATTAGAGTCAATTACATAATTTCACGTGTAATTTTTCGCGGAGTTTTTTTTCTTTTGAATACCAATTTAAAAAAAAAATTAATTTCTTGAAAAGGCGTTGGTTCAAATGGAAAAATCATTTAATAAAATTCCAGTTCTTGACGGGTCTAACTATGCATACTGGAAAGCGCATATGAAATACTCCCTTAAAGCCATTGATGAACATGTGTGTATTCTTTTTGAAAAAAGGGTGGACACCTCCCACTGTCACTGTTGAAAATGTGACAAGATTAAAATCTGTTGCTCAATCAATCGAGGATGAATTTAAATGGTGCACGTATAATTTTGAAGGTCTTAGTGACATTTCTAGATTTTTCACTCCTGGCGAGTTCCGACGCATAATGACGTGTACCACGTCTAAACAGGCATGGGATGTTCTTCAACTTACCCATGAGGCCACGAACGCTGTTAAAGAATCTAAATTGCAGAACCTTGCTACACAGTTTGAGACTATAACTGTACTAGAGACTAAATGTTTTGATGAATCCTATGCACGATTGTGAGATATAGTTAACACTAGTTTCAGCCTTAGTGAGCACATTCCTAATGCACACGTAGTTAAGAAAAGCTTACATTTTTTGCCTATGTTGTTCATTTGCAAAGTCACCGTGCTAAATTCTTTATGAAATTTGAACTCTCGTAAACTAAAAGAATTAGTGGGTGATCTTCAAACCTATAAAATATATATGTTTCGTAAAGTTGTTAAAGAAAAACATAAAGAGATATCTCTTAAAGCCCAAGCCAAAAAGAATTTTAAGTCAGCTAGGAGGAGGGTAAAATCATCTAAACGGAGTCAGGAAAATACATCAGATTCTGATTTTGACTTTGGTTTAGATGATTTGGCTTTGTTTTCGAAGAATTTTAAGAAATTTCTCGAGTTAAAAAATAGTGGTCAGTTTAATGACAAAAAGAAATTTGAGAAAAATAAAAATGTCAAGACTTTTGAAAAAGAAAAAAAAGACACACCCAAGAGAAACGAAGAAAGATTTTATGAGTGTGACGATATTTTGAGTGTGATACAAGGCTGAATAGACTAGGAAAAGAAAAAAGGCAAAACTATTCTTAATGCTACCCTGAGTGAAGATAGCGAGGTCGAGTCGGTGGATCCAGGAAAAGAATCACCCCATGAGTGTAACTTCACCGCATTTATGGTTAGACGCGTGTGAGATTCTGATGCACCTCACGACGATGAGGACGACTCTTTGCATGGATACCTCGACATTGACAGTGAGAAAGAGGATGAAAGGAGTGAGTGTGAGAGTGACCTTAGTCTCGCTTATGCTAATTTATATGCTGATTCAATTAAAACTAAAAAGCGTAATAAAGGTTTAGTTCTTAGGAGTACAAATTTAGATAAAGAGTTAGGAGAGAAGAGAGAGAGTGATTCATCCTTTTTCATCGCTTTGAGAGAGAGAGTGTGTTTGTGGAGAGAGAGAGAGAGAGTCTATTTGGAGAGATAGAGTTTGTTTAGAGAGAGAGAAGTGTTTTGAAAAAATTGAAAAAAATAATTAGCGAATCTTACGACAGACCTCTAGGCATCTGAAGAGTCTCAGAAGATTTTGGAATCCCCTATTACCTAGATCACTCATGATCATGAGAGAGCACGAAAATTCAAGGTTCAAATTGAGGATAGATCTGAAAAGATGCGAAAGATGCGACTCACCCCTGCTATAGGATTTGGTGAAATGACGAGAATTGGGTTTGATGGTGCGTTCACTTTGTAAATTACACGTGGACCATTCCATCAGTTTAAGACGAATCCATATGGTCATTCACCAAAACCTAAGAAAGTTATTCGTCCAAGAAAAGCAAATCGAGGTAGGCCTCAGACTGTGTACTTTTGTACTTATTGTAAGTGGAAAGGACACCTGAGAGAGTATTGATATAATTTATGTGGGACAGGATGTACCTACGCTCCATCACACCCCATGATTAATCTCATTAGACTGAGAGAGCGTGGTGAGTTTTTAGTCTCTGCTTCCCATAGTTTATTAGGAGAATTCCAGCGGTTATCTGGACCATTTGTGGATACTACCAACTTTGTGACTAGAACCACTAGCAATAAGGGAAAATAAAAGGTTACCTCCTATTGGGTACCTAATAATGACAAAAAAATCTCTAATTTCTCATGTTGATCTGAAAGCTCAGAATACCTCACAGTGGTATTTTGATAGTGGGTGTTCTAGACACAGGACTAGTGACGTCTCATTTTTTACCTCCTTAGTGGATCGCAAGGAAGGTAAAGTCATCTTTGGTGATGGGAGAAGGTCTAACATGATAGGATGAGGTAATATAGAGATGTAGGGTTTTCCATGATGGAGAATGTGTTGTACATCAAAGGTTTAAAGGAAAACCTTCTCAGCATCTACTAGTTATGCGACGCTGACATTGTAGTTAAGTTTGATCGGGATGCTTGTAATGTGTATTATCAAGCCGGTAAACTTGTACTGCCAGTGGTGAGGAAAGAAGATAATTGCTATGGGGTAGTTCCCAAGTCCTCATTTGTCTGCACCAGCGCCATGATCACGCCTATGGATCTGTGGCATCAACTTCTAGGTCCTATGAACTTTAGAGATTTAGATTGATTAGTAAAAAATTAACTACTATGTGGCTTACCATCGCTTGGAAGACCAATTTCCACTATTTATGGACCCTTTCAGTTGGTAAATCAAATTCGTAGCCCCCCCACAGGAAGTTGAATTCCATTACCACCTCCTGGGTACTTAAGTTGATTAACATGGATCTTATGGTTCATACTCATTTAGAAAGTCTAAGTGGTAAGAGGTATATCCTTGTGGTGGTGGACGATTTCTCTAGATACTCCGTCATAGGTTTTCTGAGGAAGAAGTCAAATGTTAAAGAGTTCCTAATGACCAAGTGTCGTGTCTTGTAAAACCAACACGATGTTACTATGAATAGAATGCATAGTGACAACAACACTGAATTTATCAAGCTTAAAGTAGATCTTTATTGTGATACCCTTAGGATCAAACATGAGTTTTCGGTCAAAAAACCCCCCTTAGAAAAATGGGATCATTGAGAGGAAGAATTGGATGATTCAAGAGACGTCTAAATCGATGTTTCTTAGTCGTAAAGTTTCTAATGCTATAGAGTGAATAGGGTTTACATGCATCCACACACACTTCAGATGCCTTATGAATTATGAACTAGAAATAATACCAACCTGACATATTTTCAGTTTTTGGGGAGTAAATTATACATACTAGGGGATAGAGTGAAATTAGGAAAGTTTGACTCCCAGAGCGATGAGGGAATACTATTAGGATATTCATCTAACAGTAGAGCATACTGAGTTTTTAACCTGAGCATCTCTAAGGTTATGGAGTCAATTAACATCACCGTACAAGATGACGGACCTCTGACATTAGTTAACCCCAACCATTTGTGTGAGGATGATGACTTTTTCTGGTAATGACCCTTTATCCCTCACACACCCAGGGTGGACCCTACTCCTGTCTTAGGGGACACACCTACTTGGGTTCGCAAGAGTCAGGACCCTACTAGTATTTGAGGAGATCCCACCTTAGGAGTTAAGACTCGTGCTCTTCTCGAAAACATTGTTAGCTATGTCTACTACACGTCCAAAGTCGATCCCAAACTGTATAAAGAAGCACTCACGGATGAACACTGGATATCTGCTATACAGTATGAGTTTCTTTAGTTTATAAAGAACGATATCTTGGAACTTATCCCCTGACCTAGTGATACTAACGTGATTGGTACCAATTGGATTTTCAAGAATAAAATGGATAAAAGTGGTACTATTATTCGTAACAAGTCTTGGTTGGTCGCTCAGGCTACACACAGATTGAGGATGTAGACTTTGAGGAGACATTTTCTCCTATAGTGAGGCTAGATTCCGTCTTCTTATTACTCACCATCGCATGTCATCTGAGCTTCAAGTTATATCAGATGGATGGTAAGTGTGACTTTATGAATGCCATTCTATTGGAGGAAGTATACATGGAACAACCAAAAGGGTTTGAAGACCCTAAGAATCCAAGACACATCTATTATTTGAGAAAAGACCTTTATGGTTTGAATAAATCCACTCATGATTGGTACAAGACTCTTACTTCTTATCTCTTAGCCCATGGTTCAAGGGAGGGGGATTTGATAAGATGATATTTGTTAGGAGAGATAACGGTCCAATTTTGGTTGCCCAGGTCTATGTGGATGACATAGTCTTTGGATCCATATGCTCACGAATTTAAGGAGGAGATGAAGAGTGAGTTTGATATGAGCATGGTTGGTGATCTTACATTCTTACTTGGTCTCCAGGTTCGTCAGCTAGAGGATGGTATGCTCATCTCCCAATCCAAGTATGCTAGAGAACTCGTGAAGAAATTTAGTCTAGACTCTGTTAAGCATGCACGTGCACCTATGATTACATCTACAAATATTAGTAAAGACACTTCATGTAAGGTTGTTGAGTAAACCTTTTATCCAAGTATGATAGTCAGTCTTCTCTACCTTATTGCTAGTCATCCCGACATCGCCTTTAGTGTTGGAGTTTGTGCACGATACTAGGTGTCCCCCAAAGAGTCACACTTACTCGCTCTAAAACATATTATAAAATACGTGGGTGAGACTCTTTCCTACGGCGTTTAGTATTTCTTTGATACCAATAACCGACTATCCTCCTATTTGGATTTTGATTGGTCCGGTGATGCAGATGGTTGTAGGAGCACCTCTGATGGTTGTTTCTATTTTGTTTATACTCTTGTCTCTTATTTGATCAAGAAATAAAACTCCATCTCTTTATCCACTACAAAGGTGGAGTATATAGATGCCGAGAGTTGTTGTACGCAACTTATATGGATGAAGAAGATGTTGGAGCATTATGGGATATCACAGGACATCATGATCATTTCATGTGATAACACGAGTGCGATACACATATCCCTTAATCATGTCCAACATTCGTGCACAAAACACATAAGGATAAGCGAGCACTTTATCCGTGAGCTTGTAGAGGAAAAGGTCATATACTTGAGTTTTGTATCTACCGACCTCTAGTTAGACGATATTTTCATGAAGCCTTTAGATTCCCTTAGATTCGAGAGTCTTAGGAAGTCTTTAGGAATTTTCACAGTTGACTAAGGGGTGGTCACCATGTCTACAGTAGGATGCATTATTCATGTTCATATTATCTAATTCCTATATCAAGATTGTATCATTTGTATCATTATTTCTTTTTTATTATTTTGAAAAAATAAAAAATCCCAAAAGATTTTATTTTTGGAAATTTTTAAGAAAAACTGAAAAATATTTTCGTTTTATAAATTTTTTGAAAAACTCAAAAAGAGTTTTGTATTTCTGTTTGCACTTTGTATGGATGAACACTTGAGATAACCATAGTCACCTCTTCATTTCCATATTCCATGTGACTGATTGATAGTTATTGGAGATGCTACAAAATTTCACCCATGTGCTTTACATTATTTGGTGTCATTGAGATGCGATTAGTCATATCCTCTATATGTTTGTCTCCTTATCTCCTTTGTTACACACAAGCACGATATTATTTGAGTATTGTAATAGTCTATCACATATTGGCTTCAGTGTTTCCATCTCAATTCTATTTATACAATGATCAAAATGCGATAAAACTTGACAAGATAATAATGCATGTAAAAACCATTTACCCTGAGGATTTAATTGCGACAAAATACGATGAGTGAATCACGGGAAAGGGCTGCGAGAGTTCAAAATTAACTTGTTGTGAAAACCACCGTTTGAAAACAACCCCCAAAAAATCAAATGGTAATAAAAAGAAATATATGCCAAATCAAATGGGCCAATAGGTTTTATTTTCATCACCTCAAAAGAAAAAATATAATGCATAATTATTTATGAGGGTGTTTGGATGGAAAGAAATGAAAAACAGGTTTGCACATCCTTGAAAGTCATGAAAAAGCGTTACATCATTTTAGACGTTATTGGTGTGGAAATAACTTCCAGCTTCGATTTGTTGATTTGATTGAGCCAATTTCTTTTAATTGCACAAATTTTACACCTAAGGAAGATGTTGCATTCATTCACTAGGAATATCCAACATTCATTATACACATATCTTATGGTTGTATATATTGATTTTCCTGTCGAATTTGTTCACATCCCTTCATTTCTGCTATCATCGAGTTGGTTATTTTGGTGTTCTTTCGTGGTGTGACTCTTTTTTGTATATTTTGTGAGGAAAATTTTGAAAATTCAAAAATAAAAAGTGGTTCTTCTTGTGGCGTTCTCCATTTGCATTTATTTTTGTTCTTCTTATTTATCTATTTGGGGCATAATGATTTGCTGGAGCTTAATTGATAGCTATTTTTTCTTATCATTATAATTGAAACTGTTGCATCTCATGGGTATATATCTCTTGCCTCATGTGTGTAGGTATCAAATTAGGTATTATTTTTGCACGCTGAGATAAGGACACATGAAAAGATTTAAAGATCTTGAAGTTTGTTTGAAGACATGTCATCCATTTAGTATTTCCAGTTCTTGGGTTTAATGGGGGTATTAAATTGCATGTCATTTGGTTTTCAAGTTGAGGTAACATAATTTGCAATTTTTATGTATGCACTCGTATAGACATAGGGGATATTTTTAAGGACATGTTTCGTAAATGTCCCGGTTAGTACCTATGCTTTTCAGTTCTATCCTTGATATCAACATATATGTCATATACAACTACTGTCGGCTCATCTCAGCACGATCATCACTTGACGGAATTAATCCAAATTTTGTGCTTCATGTTCCCATCATCACCAACATCGTGTGTCGGGCTAATTATCTAAATCGTGGGTTCATGGTACTGCTTTTTTAATTCATAAGTCTTCATATGCAGGAAAAGTTTCCTAGCCGAACTGATTCGATGAAGAGAAGAACGAATCGATCTGGTACTGGCTATTCTGATGTAAAGAGAAAACCAAACCGGTAAGGAAAAAAATGAACCGATCTGATTGTCGAACTGAACCGATGGATCATTTCCAAATCGGTTTGACGATCTCAGAAAAATCCAGCGCATCATATTTTTGAGTATCTATATATTCCATTGTCAGAGGTGGTTTTGTTTAAGGTGTTTGGGAAAATTATACATGATTTGGAATGAATCAATTTGGAACCGATCATCACTTGATGTATTAGGGAAAACTTTATTGACCTAATACATGAAGTCTTCATATGGTTCAAGCCCAAACACCTTGAGATTCACCAAACACTCATTATCATATGTGTGCATCATCCTAAACCCTATCATACCCATTCGTGGAGCGTATTGTGTGAATAAGAAGGATCATTACACTCTTGATCTTGGAGCATCTTGAGGGAGATCTTGCTGACGATAACGAACCGGTGCCTGAGGGTTTTCGCTTGTCAAACAATATTTCATTATGTATGTAAGTGTTTACAAATCATATTGAAATAAAAAGGTTTTTCCCCTTTGGGGGATTTTTCCTCGTTTGCTGTGTGTGATCGATCCTTGCTTGATTTGAATATGTTTAATGTTTAATCAATCACCTTTAGATGCATGACTTAGGTGTGTTTTTAAATCTGGATAATTAAAAATTAGGTTCAATTAGAGTAGGTTCTCTATTTGAACAAAAAAGGCACTCTCAATCTTTAACCTCCTTAAAATTTTAATCATAAATAAAAGGTTAAAATTTGAAAGTATTTGGATCACTCTCAATGATTTCTTCTTCTAAAATGGGTGTAGGTGAAACACAAGTTTCAACATCAACCAATCTTTTTGAAGAAGAATTCATTTGATCGTTTTGGTAATTTATTTCAATAGTAAGCTTTATGAATCTTGAGTTGGTTGTTTAATTACTTTTTCTCTAACTCCTAATCAATACAGCAATAATACATAACATCATCTTGGGATGTTTTCATACTTAGATGATTCCCTATTTCAAAAAATTTCAAAGAATTTTTTTCAATTCTTTCATTTTCAAGCTTTTCGTTTTAAATAATTTTTAGGCATTCATGCATTGTCTTTGGAGAGAAACATTTAGAACCATTATCTTAACATTTAAAACTATCGAAGAAGTTACAATGAGACAATTTTATTTTATCAAAATAACTCTGAAATGAAATTTACCTAACACAAATTGACCCAAAAAAATCAAGTTTCTAAAACAATTTAGTACAAGTCACAAGGCAAATTGAAAAAAACCAAAAGAATATATACGAACTACTAAATTAGTAAAATCATAAAATAAACCATTCACAAACAACAACAACATTTTTTGATGTAGAGTAAACTTTGTAAACGAAATTGTCATTGGGTGTTTACTGCCTAACAAAACTAACAACTTTTTGCACTATGGTAGTATAGTGGGATGTAAGGATTGAATCCACATAAAATGTTTTTAGGGTGAAATATATTTATTACTTGAAAAGTGAAAATAAAAGATGGCGTGGTGATTATAAAAGGGAAAATAACTTATATACACAAATACAAAGTAAGTATCAAAGATTAACGAGAATGACATTGAGATCATTTCCCCACCCTAGATGAATAAAATATATTAAGCAATATTGTTCGAATAACAATTAAGTGGGAATATTCAATTAATTATAAACATAAGAAAGAAGATATTTATCCCAAAAATGAATGACAAAATTTTCAATTGAATATGGCCACAAATGGATTAACATTGAAATATCGCTATAAACACTACTATTGCATGGCAAAGGAAGTTAAATTCATAATTTTTCAATCTTAATACACATGGTTTCAATTGAAAGTGTTTCGAACCAAAACCTTGATTTTAAGTTCAAGATCCCATTAATAGTGGAAAAGTGATACCAATACTTAAAGTAGCTACAAATTATAATAAAACAAATAAAACAACTAATTAACAAAGGAGAATAAGAAATGAAACAACATAAACTACATCTATTAAACCAAATCAAAACTAAAAAAACAAGATATACAAGTAAAGATAAATTCATAAATGAAAAAGATGATGAATAGTCACTTATAAACCAACCCCCCAAAGGGAGAAAGGAAAAGATCTCCCAAACATTGAAAAATAAATAATCTAATTTAAACTAAAATGAATATATCTTAAATAAAAGGGGGGATATAAATATAAAAAATAAGGTGGAAAACTTTTAAAGAAAATAAACCAAAAATAGAACGTCCGAGTCGATTTGGGCTAGATTCGAATGGATGCACACTTTGATAAATCCTGGACTGTCTGCTTCTGAATCAATTCGAAGTAAGGGAAGAATCAATTCGACACCAGAAAGTTAGAAATATTAGATCTATTCCTTCTCCGTGCAGAATAATTCACAAAAAAAGTTTGTATTTTCTTTGTTATAAGTCAAAATGTTACACCGTTAGAGTCTACATGAGGCTAACTTGGAGATCTAAACCTTTTTACAAAGTTGGATCGAGGGGCCCAAATGATGAAATGACTAAAAGTCCCTTCAAAACGGGCATTGAGATGGAACTTTTTTGGATGCAACCAAACTTCATGTTTAGAACAGAAAAAACCTACAAATGTTCAATTATAATATGAACATCAATAAATGACATTGTACGATTAACAACCATAAATATATTAATTATTAACATAACTATGCTAAAATGCTCAATAATAAGGGTACTAATATGAAATATTTGAGACAAATCATGAGTCAATATCCTTATACCATAGTAGATCCAAGACCCACTTGTACAAAAGAATTTATAACTAAATGGCTCAAAATTACAAATTCATCATAGTAAGAGTTACTCAAGGATCCCACCTAGTTTCCCACCCAAATCTAGTAGGTTTGTAAACAGTAGCAATATTGTTCTACCAACCCCCACTCACCACTATAATTTGTTATAGGGCATAAAATTCCATTTAATTCTCTTAACATCCATACCCACCCACCTTCAAGATCTTTCACGAACAATCCATCATTCTACTATAGAAGTAAAGCTTAGGTTAGGGCCTCACATGCCTTAACTGTCACTTCTTTGATACTATCATAATTTGGCTTTGTAAATAATTCTTGGTGAACGTGTAAGTGAGTAAAAATAACCTGGTGAATCCAATAAGTGGTTTGCTAAGAACCCTTTGATAATCATCAAGAGTGTACACAATGTTAAACCTTTTACATCAACATCTAAGGCATGCCACACTTGTATTATTTAACTGCAGATTGAATATAGAATATAAAAACACCTTAAAAGGGTACATATGTACGTTATCCAAGGAATTAAACCACTATATCTCTTCTTTTCTTTAATATTCTTAGTTTAGAAACACCCCATCCCATTTAAAAAGGAATATTTTGTGAGGCGGAGGTCAAAATTGATTTTATCCCCATCAACTTAGCATCATGTATGGGAATGACTATTCTGTATAATACTATCCTATTGCATTTTTTCAACATACATTGGAAATGACTATCAATTCCACTATCAACTTCAAATTTTCCTAGCTTCAACGTGTAGATGTTTCACTAATTTTCTAGAGGAAGATTTTGATCCCTTATTTGGCTCTTGTCAACTAGTTCATGATGGTTGGAATCATTTTTCGGGTCTCATCGAGTATAGATTTATTTTTTCGTCTCTTAAAAGATATCTTATATCTTAGGCAATAAATTTTAGAGGAAAAAATATTAAATCTTTACCCTCAATCATCATACCTTGATACTGTTTCTGGAGGATTTGTTGTTCTCGAAATAATATGGAATTTGAAGGTGAGGTAATGAAAGCATCCCAGATTATTGACATGGTCCATGAAGATGTGAAAATTTATTTTAAAGATCGACTTTAGAAAGGTGTAAAATCTATCTCATGCTTTGTAAGGCACTAGTGAAGGGCTTTTCTTCACTAATCTTTAAATAAATAAATTCTCCTTTTTTAAGGGAAAAAAGAGCTTCAAGACCAACTAGAAATTATCATAATAAGGATGCATTATCTTACACATGCTATAGACATTGCACCAGCTCCACCAATTACAACTACCGTTTTTACCTCATTCTCTCAATTAGACGATGGAGAGGAAAATTAGGATGAAGAATCAATAGGAAGAGTAGGGGAAAAGTGTGATCAATAACTTCCTAGAATTCTCCAACATGTACAATAGTATGATACATAAATTCCAACTTTATCTCAACTAATACAAATCTCAAACCCTAAAAACTTTTAAGCTGGAGTTATAAAAGAATTTGTGACCATCCTCTAATGAAGTGAATCAGTATTCTCTCCCCCTTGGTGGAAGATGCTAACCATAGAGACCTATGTGATGTTATAGTCCCCAGAATAGACTCGAGGAAGTGCGGGATGACATATGTGTGTGATAACAAGGGTGGTATGCTATACCAATATGCATACAGTTTTTATCATATGTTTCATACGAGCACATGGGAGTTCTTGTCTCTTGATGCACGTTCCACGCTAAGGTGTGTTTTAGTTGGGATAATTTCCCCTAAAAGTTATTTGAAACTATCTCATGTTTTTATTGCATGCCCCTATTTGGGAAAAGCCTATTTTTTGTGAAATGGGTTGTTGATTATTTCGATTTATTTTATAAAAAAAATAGAAAATGATTCATGTTAGAAATTTTGGTCTAGTCCTAAGTTCGGTTGGGCCCTGTGAATGATGGAGATATTTTTAGTATGGTTTCAAGAATCAAGTTATGTCTGGAGAAGGTATTAGGCACCCCGCTTGTTATTTATGTTTCATTATCTATATAGTTACAACCATTATTTTACATTTTATTATTACTTTTTAATTTATTTTTGAACATTTGTAAATACCTTAATTTGGGAATCCCTTAAAACATCAACTCGTGCTTAGGAAAAAAATGGTATTAGTGAGAGGTGTAAGAACATTACTGAATTGATGTGGGTACATAAGAGTTCTTTTGTATGAATATATATTCGATTAATGGGTGGTCTTTAATTTGTATTTGTATGGGGGGGGGGGGGGGGGGTTCGATAAGAGTTTATTTTCATAACGGGAGGTCGTTAATAAATTTACTGCATGCTTTTATGCTTGTTTTATATATGTATGCTTACAACGTCGCAGCTTGAGATAATGTGGTATTTCGTACAAGGTATGAGAAAGGGATAATAAATATAATGAGAGACTATTGAGTTTTATTCAAGGAAATATATCAAGAGACATATTTTCACGGCTTTTTCTCATGAGAAGGACTCAGTATTGCACTAACATACTCTTGTAGCCACGAGATCAAAGTACATATAGTTTTGATATTACAATGAGCCTCATGGAACAATTTTATCCTAATGTATGTGCTAGGGTGAGTAGTTGTCGTGAGAACGAGAGAAGGTACTTGTAAATCAGAAGGTAACTCCGACGGAGGTTCAGTATGAGAGTGGAATTGAGTCCACCGACAAAGACATCTATATTTGTCATCCAATCATAAACTCAAAGGTGTTGTTTGACCTTCGAGTTGATTTGCAACTATAAGGGATGATTTTTTTTAGCAATTACATACTACATGCGGGTATAGGGATGAATGGAAGGGGTGTATTTGGCATTGGAGTCTACCATAATTCACTCACATAGATCTATGTACCCTTTATCGACATAAATAAAATCATATAGGAATCTTAGAGCCTCGAGTTGATCCAATGTAATAGAGATGATCACTTCATATAAAAAAGAGGGTTTGGACAATAGATGGTGGCATCCCTAATAAATAATACATGGAGAGATGTGTTAAGGATTTGGCTCACGAAGGAAACTCAGTATTGCACCTATGTACGCAAGAGGTTTTTGGACGAAAGCCAACGTAGTTCCAACTAACAAGACATATTTACGGGGGAAGGCAATGGGATAGCGGGTATATAATACACGACATTATGACAAGTATATTCTCTATGAATTGGAGTTCATATTTACATGTGAAAAATACAAAATAAAAGACGTGTGTTAGATAAGTATTCAAGGAAAACACGAATTCATAGTTTCCATCGTTGAGAAAAAAATGTTCGCTCGGAGAAGTGGTGAAGAATATTAAAATATGAGATTTTTTTTTTAGCAAAGTTTTGGAGAAACTCAATTCTCGGACAATTTTTAAAGAATGGGTTTGATGAGTATTTTTGGTGTCAGACTTAGTAGTACCAATATTGATTAACATTTGATTAAAATATGTATATCTTTATTTATCTCGTTTGACATAAGTGTTGTGTAAAAACTCGAATTTAAAATATAAACGTTGCAAAGGGCATATCGGTCACCTAACGAGGGGCAATAATATATAGTCTTGTTAGATATGGACAGTTCTATTTCACAATTTGTATTTATGATATTGACCCAAAATTTTTGTTGATTTTGTTTGCCCTTATAGTGTGAGACAATTGTTTCCTTGGGGAGTATCCCTTATGAGGTGGCACCATTTTTTGGGAAAAGCATTAGTTGGAAGACTAGAAATTTATAGGGTTTGAGAAGAGGTTTGACTTTGTATTTTGAAATAAGGTACTTTTTGGAAAGTCAAGACCCTTCCTAGAATTTTTGATTGAACTTGAGAGTCAGAGATGATTGGGGTTGAAGAATGTTAGAAACCATTACAATGGATCGAGAAGTTGTGTGATAGTTCAATAGTGGATTATTGTCAGTCCATCATAGGAATGTATTGCATAGGACCTTTCATGATATTTGATTCTAAGGGATCTCTTGATTATAATCATTCTATCTCACACAATTTTCAATGGGTGCATAAATTCTTAATCCCGGGATTTATGAAGATTAAAAGGGTAATGTGATTATTGTTTTTATTGTTACATCTGAGATTTAATATTTGATTGAATCAAATGATCTATGTATATTGGGTGACAACTATATATGTAGCTTTGAGATCTTAATTTGAAGTAATCGACATTTGGGGATTCCCCCATGATAAATTGAGTTAAGTAAACTTAATCAATAGTTCATTTATAATCCAGTGGAGTAAGAAATTGAGTTAAGTTTGAGAATAGAGGAATTGATTTGATACTGGTTAAAGTCATTTTTTATCAAATTGATTTGACCAAGCGTGTATCGAAAGCTTAACACGGGGAATCATATTATCTACCATAATCAACTTTGCATATAAGACCTGATTATATGTGAGTCATTACTGAGAAAATTAAATTGATGTGGGATCATAATTATTTAGTGGAACTAAACATAATTAAATAAAGAAAGGAAATAAAATTATTGTAAATGTAATTTGGATTTCTGAGTATTTATTTGTAGGCTATTTAATTATTTGTCAATGGTCCCTCGTGTATTCTAAATACCCATGTTGTCTGGACCATACTCTCAAGAAACCCAGTTTGGCCCTATCGCACGTTTTGAACTTATATATAAAGTTATGGGAAGGGGTTTTAAACATTATTATTCATCACTAGGGTTTGAGAAGGGTGTGGGAAAAAACTATTCACGTTTTTCATTAAGGAGGCTAGAGATACCACCATATCTCAAGTTTAGAGAAGGTTTTTTATCTCAAAAGGTGTCCACCCACCTACCTAACTTTTTTGGAGGATCATACCCCCAAAGATCCTAATGTTGGGAAGGATTAAGCAAGGTTTTGGAGATCCAAAATAAGGAAACCCTACATCATCAATAAATATTTTCTCCCCGTCAGTTTGTAATCGGATTTCCAAAGGTATTGCGTTCTAACACTTGGTCTGTTCTTCAAATCGAGTTTTTAGTTTTACCTATTTCCCGTGTTTGATTGATAAAAGTTGTACTTAATTTTTCATTACTCATATATTGATCCCCAATAATTGGTATTAAAGCCTTTGGTTTAGATTAATCACCCATTGGAAAGTTCCACGTTGTCTAAATCCTAAAAAACCTTAATTGCATGTTGTCCCAATTATCGATCAACCCTATCCAAATGACATACGAGTTATTTTTTCTTTTTAGGGTGGTGTTGATACCAAATTTAATCTGCTGATGTGGACCAATCATATGAAGACATGTGGCTATCTACATGGCAACAACAAACATTTCCGAGGAACTCACATGCTCAGAGGAACAATGCCTCTCCGAGGAACTCTTGAGTACCGAGAAGCTTAGGCGGTCCGAGCAACTCAGGCGGTCCGAGCAACTCAGGCGGTCCGAGTTGCATCTCGAACAAAGCATTAATAGCTGGATAACCAACAGTTCAACTGATACATTAAATGCTTATCATTCAGATGCACACGCGAAGAGGGAATTAAATGTATTACCCTTTCATATGTATATCATTTAATGTATTAACCTTTCACATTACAACCTCAGAGGTATAAATACATTGTACAATCCTCATTGTAAAGGGACCGAATCTGGAACGAAATTTCTTGTAATCGAGAATTTCCAAACACTCAGCAATAAAACAACAGTGGATGTAGGCCATTTATATAAGGCTGAACCACTTTAAAATCTTTTGTCTCATTTATTTATCTGTGATTGAATAATTAGAGTGATATAATTTTTTACATCAACAGATTGGCGCCGTATGTGGGAAACGACTGGTAATATCGCTTTCTCATAAAAAACAATCCATTACCAATGGCTGATATTCCTGAATGCAGCAATCGAAACATTGGAACCCCTCCAAATCCATCTGCTCCACCAATTATTCCAGATCTGACTGGAATAATGGCAAATCTGGCTCAGGGCCAGATCGTCATGCAAGAAACAATGCGACAACTTATCCAAACCCTCCATGGCGGTGCATCAGCCCATTCTAGACCACGAAGCATTCAAAGAAATACCCGTGCACCTTCTTCGCGTACTAGGCGTACTGATTCATATCGCAATGAGGAATCTAAAGATTTTTCTTATCAACCTGGACGAACTTCGTCAATGCGAGCCACAGATACTGAGCAACGTGTCACCCTCTCCCCAGAAAGGACCAGCACATTGGAAAGATTAAGTAGGGTTTCTCCTTTCGACCGATTATGCCCTAGAAGGAACAAAAGTAATCTTAATGCAGCGTCGAGGATCTTTCGATGACCATCAGATTTAAGGGAAGGATCTGCCCAGTCGCGACCAGCTGCTCGTCAAGATAAATCCTATGACCGACCAGCTGCTCGTCAAGATAAATCCCAGGAAACCACTTCAACGCGATCAGTTGCTCGAACCAATAGGCCCGAGGAAGGAAATAATGAATGGAAAGGATCTATTCAGAGGCTGGAGGATAGATTAGGGGAAATGGCTAGGGCCAAGAACCCTCTACAACGAACCTTTGTTCGAGGAACACCTTTTGTCCAGGATATTGTTGATTTTCCAACACCATCAAAGTTCAAAGCACCTGTTGTGACTGCCAAGTATGATGGGAAGACTGACTCTGTCCTTCATATAGAACAATATCAAGCTGCTGCCGACATCTATGCTGTCCCAGATGAGATGAGATGCAGGGCATTCTCGGGAACTCTTATCGGATCTGCTCAGATATGGTATAATAATCTTCCTCGGGGTAAGATTTCAACTTTTCTTCAACTGGCCGAGTTATTCATTGGGAATTTCTGCTTTGGAGCAAAGCCAGTTAAACGAGTAGCACATTTGTTAAGTGTTAGACAAAAATCTGGTGAGAGTATCAGAGATTATATAACTCGTTTCAATAACGAAAAACTCAAAGTCATTGATTATGAGGAGAAGATAGCGATTACCGCTTTGATGAGTGGACTGCTACCAAACAAGTTGTACTACACTTTAGCTAAACATCCACCTCGAACCATGTCAGACCTGATGGGAAAAGCGTCTAAGATTATGAATGTCGAGGAGGCTATGTCTGCGAAGAAGAATATGGACGTCAAAGAAACTAAGGTGGAAGGTGATAAAGCTAAGAAGAAAGAACATAAGAATAATGGCGGTGATAAACAATCCAAAAATAGGTCGTCATGGGAGGTCTTGAGGAAATTTGATAATTACACACCTTTGAAGGCGAATATCAACCACGTCTTGGAAAAAATTAAGAACAGCGAGGAGTTAAACTGGCCAAAGAAAATGAAGGCAGATCCTGAGATGAGGAATAGGGGAAAATATTGCGAGTTCCACAAGGATCATGGCCATATGACCAAAAATTGCATAGCTCTTCAGAATGAGATTAAAACACTCATCCGACAAGGAAAGCTAGCAAAGTATGTTGATCGGGGAGGCAAAAGAAGAAACAACGACCGAACTAGAGAGAGGTCTAGATCTCCTCGTTGAGCAGAGGAGAACAAGAAGAGAAACCATAAAGTTGATCCAGAGGATGACCCCGATCTTCCTAAGAAACCAAGGCAGCCAGAACGAGAGCTATTTTCAATACGCTTTGGATCATTTGATTGTAATGTTATTACAGGAGGAGATGCAGGAGGAGGAGACCTTACTGCAGAAAGAAAAGCTTACCTCGGTGAGGCTCAATCTTTCTTGTACATTCAGCGAATAAATCTAGCTGAGGAAGATCGCCCGAGAAAGGTGAACAAGGAGAAATTGGTCATTGGTTTTTCAAAAAATTACATTGCAGGTGTTTTATATCCTCACGATGACCCACTGGTGATCTAGATGAGAATGAAGGAGGTAATGATTTCAAGAGTGCTGGTCGACAATGGTAGCTCGGTAGATATTATGCTTTACTTGTGTTTCGATAGTTTAAATCTAAAGCTATCTCAACTGGAGCCTTACCACAGACCCCTCATCGGTTTTACTGGCGAGAAAGTATTTCCACTTGGGACGATCAAGTTGGATATATTCATTGGTACGTGGCCTGCTTGTCGGACAGAAAGAATATGTTTCTTCGTGATGGATAAGAATGTACAATCATCGTACAATATCATCATGGGAAGAGTAGGATTAAAGAAGTTCGAGGTTGTACCATCTACAGTGCAT
Organism: Sambucus nigra; assembly: GCA_949130495.1. NCBI lineage: Eukaryota > Viridiplantae > Streptophyta > Magnoliopsida > Dipsacales > Adoxaceae > Sambucus > Sambucus nigra. Next base: position 209,656,811 of record OX422214.1, on the reverse strand, counting down.
CAGTGCCTAAAATTTCCAATAAACTTTGGAGTAGGAGTTGTGAAAGGTGATCAGAGATTAGCTCGGGAATGCTATTATTCATCCGCCGAGCAAGAGGAACTGGAAGAATCAAAGAAAAAAACTACTACCTATCAAGTGGATGAAGGTGCAGAAATTGAAACATTGGATCCTAGAGATGAGTCGCAACTCATGAAGGGTCAAGTGGTGGAAGCTACTGAAAACATCATTCTGAACGAGGAGCACCCTGAACGAACTACTCAAATAGGTTCGTCATTGGAAGCCTCATTAAAACAAGAATTGATAACTTTCCTTAGAAGCAGAAGACAAACTTTTGCGTGGAGTCATGAAGATATGCCTGGGATAGACCCAAACTTCTTATGTCACGAGCTCAATGTGAATAAGGAAATCAAGCCTGTGAAGCAGAGACGAAGGGTATTCAGTCCCGAGAAGAATCAAGCTATACAGGAGGAAGTCGAGAAGCTCCAGAAAGCTTGTTTCATTGAAGATGTTAAATACCCAGATTGGTTAGCTAATGTGGTGATGGTAAAAAAGAAGAATAACAAGTGGAGGATGTGTGTAGACTTCACCGAGCTCAACAAAGCATTCCCAAAGGATCACTTTCCATTGCCCCGAATTGATCAACTGGTGGATGCTACCTCGGGACACGAGTTACTGAGCTTCATGGATGCTTATTCTGGTTACAATCAGATCAAAATGAAACTTGAAGACAGGGAGAGTACTTCTTTCATTACCCCTAGGGGAACTTATTGTTATAATGTTATGCCTTTTGGTTTGAAAAATGCAGGTGCGACATATCAGAGGCTGATGAACAAGGTCTTTGCTGAACAAATCAGTGACAATATGGAAGTCTATGCTGACGATATGCTGACGAAAAGCAAGAAAGCTGCCGATCATCTAGTTGACTTAAGTCAGACTTTTGATCAACTAGATAAATATCAAATGAAGCTGAACCCGACGAAGTGCATTTTTGGAGTACGAGAAGGCATGTTCCTCGGGTACATTGTCAATCAACGAGGCATTGAAGCAAATCCTGAAAAGATCAAAGCTCTATTAGGGCTACGATCTCCAATGACGAAGAAGGAAGTACAGAGTCTCACAGGACGAGTAGCGGCACTCAACAGATTTGTGTCGCGAGCAAATGATAGATGTCTCCCATTCTTCAAGCACTCAGAAAGACTTTTGAGTGGAATGATGAATGTGAGAAGGCTTTTCAAGACTTGAAGAAATACTTGGGAGCACCTCCACTATTGTCCAGGCCAGTGATGGGAGAAAAATTATATTTGTACCTTGCAGTGTCCGAGAATGCAGTTAGCTCGGCGTTGATCAGAGTGGAGAATGGAGTGCAAAAACCAATTTACTACACAAGTAAGGCCTTCCGAGGAGCAGCGATCAGATATCCAAGGCTGGAGAAATTGGCACTGGCGCTGATTGAGGCGAGTAGGAGAATGAGGTCATACTTCCAAGCTCATACTATAGTAGTATATACCGATGTGACATTGAGACAAGCCATTCATAAGCTAGAAAAATCAGGGAGATTGATGTACTGGGCAATAGAGCTCGGTGAATATGATATAATTAATGAACCCAGATCATCGCTAAAAGGGCAGGTTGTAGGAGACTTTATAGCGGAGTTCACCTATCCTGATACCCCCGAGGAGGAAAAGTTGCTCGTTGATCAACCCGTGGATGTTACAGGATCAATAAACACAAGCTCAGACCAATTCCGATTGGTAAAAGGGTGTGTGGATGTTACCGGATGTGATGTAGAGATATTTGTAAGGACTCCGAATGAGGAACAAGAGTTGCTCACTGATCAACCTGTGGATGTTACAGGATCGACAAACACTAGCTCAGACCAACTCCGGTTGGTAAAAGGGCAAGTGGATGTTACAGGATCATCAAATTTGAGCTCTGATCGACGATGATGAGAAAAATCTAGGAAGGATGAAAAGAAGCAGCAAATATTTCACTGAGGAACTCTAACTGATTTGAAATTTGAAGACGAGTTACCCATATGGAGACTATATGTAGATGGCTCATCGTGCACTGCAGGATGTGGCATGGGGATAGTTTTGAGCACTCCGACTGAGGTCGATATGGAATACGCCTTGAGTTTCTAATTCAAAGCTTCCAATAATGAGGCTGAATATGAGGCCATGATTGCAGGGCTAAATTTGGCAAAAATTATGGAGGCGCAGCAGGTTGTGATCTTCAGTGACCCTCAATTGATTGTAAACCAAATGATGGGAGTATATGCAGTTAGAGGAGAATTAATGATCAGATATCATGCAAAGGCAAAGGAGCTGGTGTCAGAATTTGCCGCTATTCAGCTGGTCAGAATACCAAGAATGGAGAATGCGAGAGCAGACGCCCTAACTCGACTAGCATCAGCTACTCGCACCGAGCTACGACGAACAATCCCAATTGAAGTGTTAGCTGGTCGGAGTATAGATGAAGATCTGATGATGAACTTTATCACCCTTGATTTAGGACCATCTTGGATGGATCCCATCAGGGTGTATATCGAGGAGGGAGAATTTCTAATTGACAAGGTCGCAGCCAAGAAATTAAAGTTTAAAGCTGCTCGGTATGTATTAACTAATGGTGTTTTATATAGACGAGGAATTATGGCAGGTTTACAGAGATGCGTACATCCCTCTGAAGTGAAAGAATTGATTGAAGAAATCCATGAAGGGTCTTGTGGAGCACATGTAGCAGGTCGGACGCTTTTACAAAGGGTGATGACGCAGGGATACTACTGGCCGACGATGAGGGCTGATTGTATAGCCTATGCCAAGAAGTGTGATAAGTGCCAGCGCTTCTCCTCCATCCGAAGAACTCCATAAGCATTGTTGACACCCATAACTTCCCATTGGCCATTTGCCATGTGGGGAATAGATTTGGTTGGACCACTGCCAACGACCCGAGGAAGGTTCAAGTATCTCTTCATCGCAGTGGATTATTTTACTAAGTGGGTAGAAGCTGAACCACTCATTGACATGACGTACGATAAGGTGTACCAATTTATTTAGAAGAACATCATTTGCCGATATGGTCTCCCGCATGCCTTCATCACAGACCATGGAACACAATTTAATAATGAGGTGTTTGTCGCCTATTGTCATCAGTCAAACATTTTGAAGGTTCATTCAGCACCAGGCCATCCTCAAAGCAATGGACAAACTAAAGTGACAAATAGAACGCTGCTTAACGGTTTGAAGAAAAGATTGGATGATGCAAAAGCAAACTGGATCAACGAGCTACAATCATTACTTTGGGCTTACCAAACTACTCCCCGAGTAGCAACTGGAGAATCACCATACATGCTGGCGTTTGGAAGTGAAGCTGTCATACCTACCGAGTTGGGCCTCCCAACACATAGGGTACTGAATTTCAATTCCCCTGTCAGCGACTTAATGAGAAGACTGGATTTAAACATGCTCGAGGAAGTTATAGAAGAAGTAGCCATTAGAAATGCTTCTTACCAGCAGCGAACAGCTTTGTTTTACAACAAAAGGGTGAAGAAGTGCAACTTGAAAGAAGGAGACTATGTGCTGAAGAAAGTAATTCAAAAACACAATAAGCTGGAAGAAAACTGGCATGGACCATACCGAGTTACAGAAGGTGTTCGACCAGGAACTTATCGAATAGCAACTTTAGAAGGCGAGGAGTTTAAGAATGCATGGAACGCAGAGCACCTGCGCAAGTATTATCAATGATGTATATGTAACACAGTTCCATCAGTATGAATAAAATGAAGATATTCTGCCAAAGTCTCTCCTTTTATTGAGAATTTTTTGGGAATACTAGTGCTACACACTACTCGACAAAGCTCAGACTGCTCAGCAAAATATTCCTAAAAATTCCACCTTCGGTTGGTTAGGAAACAATATATTCCTAAAAATGCCAACTTCGGTTGGTTAGGAAACAAAATATTCCTAAAAATGCCAACTTCGGTTGGTTAGGAAACAATGTATTCCTAAAAATGCCAACCTGTTTGGCTAGGAAACGAAATATTCCTAAAAATGCCAACTTGTTTGGCTAGGAAACGAAATATTCCTAAAAATGCCAACCTGTTTGGCTAGGAAACAAAATATGCTCGCAAATGCCAACTTATGTTGGTCGGAAGGTACATACATTCTCGAAAATGCCAACTTATGTTGGTCAGGAGGTAAGATTATTCCAAAAAAGTGCAAAAGTTGCTAACTATGGCTGGTCGAGGATAAAAACCCACCAACTGTAGTTGATCGACAAAGAAAATTTACCGACCTTGGTTGGTCGAAAACAATTAAGAGAAAAATCTACCAAGTATGGCTGGTCGGGGATAAAAACCCACTAACTGTAGTTGGTCGACAAGCATAATTTAACGACCTTGGTTGGTTGGAAAATTTTAAACATTTTTTTATACTCGTGACTTTATTATTAAGTGATCGAGCAATATTAACTTGAAATTTTTTACTACTGAGCTGGTCCACAAGCAACACAATATTGTTATCTTTTTAACAGATATGCATAAATATAAAGTGTTTGACAACTACAAGACAATAGCAATCAAAATTTGCAAACAAAATGAAAGTCTTTCATTAAATTAAAAATAAATTACATTGATAATGAAATTACAGTTACATTGACATGTATACTAACTGCTACATCAAAAATTACTATTCTACTGGTCTCTTCCCCTCTGCTTTTGACACAGGTTCCTCGCCAGCAGGCGGATCATTTAAAGACAGAGGAGAGTTGATGAAGTTAAGATCCTTCAGCATCCTAACATTCATCACTAATGGTCGATCTAACAGATGCTCGGGACGAGATACCTCGATTTGAGAGTGAAGATTGTAGTCACCAAGATACTTCAAAATTAAGCTCTGAGGAATAGCCCGAGCAGGGATCCAATCCATCTCCAAATTGTATGGTGGCACAGGCAAGTCGAGCAAGTCGGGATCATGGTAGTCCCACAAATAGTGACCTTGTTCGAGCTTCAACACACCTAAGGCATTCAGCCAGCCTTGCTTGTAGCCCTCATTGTTGGCATTCTGGATACGGTCGTCCAAGTGGAATAGTGCTTCGTTGTATCCAGCCATCCAAAACTCCCTGGGCTGTTTGTGGAATTGATATGTTAGCTTTTCTAGATACTCGTGGAGATTCTTGATGAAAAGCTCCTTATTCTCCAAGACGGACTTTTTCGCAGAGAGCTGTTTTTCCAAGTCCCTAATTTTCTTTCACATATCAGACAAAGCCTGATTCTTCTCCATTAATTGGAAAGCTTGGTTCTCTAACGCAGACTGAGTTCTCTATCCTCGATAAGAACCCGAGATGCTCTTCCTCGTCCCCGAGGAGCTCTTGCTCGACCATGAGAAGATCTAGAGGTGCCTGAACTCTTCAAAGTCTCCAACTCATCCCTCAACTTGGCATTCTCAACCTCTAAGAATGAGAATCCCTCGTCGGTCACTGGGATCAAGGCACTGGAAGTGGAGGCTGCAGACTTCAATTGTGATAGCTCTTTTAGCAAGTTGTTGTTCTCTTACTCCAGTAACTTGGCAATCTGTCTGTATTCCTCGACCTCACCCTTCAAAGTTCTCTCCCTCAGATCATACCCAACAAAAAGCTTCTCGTAGCCCTTGTCAGCCATGATCAACTTGTACTTATTTTCGTACCCCTCATGCAACAGGGCAGTTGATTCCTTATATTGATTCTGAAGGTCTTCGAGGGTACACTGGAGATCCTCGATCATTTCATAGTAATCCACATTATTATCCACAGCTCGGTCAAGTAGACACTTCAGGTACTGATATGCTTCAACTGCCTGTTCTGAAGCATCATGACCAAGGATGTCGGCAACTTGTGCAGCACTCAAGTCTGTGTGACCAGCCTTAAAGTACTCATTGCATTATTGCAGCAACTTTGTGTCGTGAGCAGATAGCAATTCCATCCTGGCCAAAAACTAGCAGAGAAAGAAGAGCAATCATCAATAAGAAATATGAGCAGAGTATGAATGAAAGATAGACAACAATATGAAAAAAGTTCAAGTTTTATTAGATCATAATTCAGAGTTACATCTTCTGAGTTACATTTGATAAAAAGAAACAAAATAAAGAGAAACCCGAACAACACTACACCTTTTCCTTATCTCCCAAAACCTTCTCGGGAGGCTGGGATGAAGAGGTAGGCTGCTCGGAAGGAATTGATAGTTGCTCGGGGAGAGTAGGCAATTGATCGAAGGAAGAAATGATTTACTGATCTTCTTCGGCAGTAGGCTGAATGGCTAAGGCATGATCTCCTATCACCATCGAAGACTCTTCAGAGGTAGCTTCGTCCTCTTCTAATTCTTCTGGAGTTGGAGGGGGACAAGGGATTTGTCTCTGGAAGAGCTCTAATGACTCGTCGACCTTCATTTCCTGAAGGGCAGCAACCCATCCATCCCTAAAATACTTTAGACTGCCATAGTCCACTTGAGATACCATAGCAACCAACCCCTTGTTCCACCCTTTGTCGCAGCCAGAGCTGAAGGACTTCTTCACAGCAGCTTTCCTCTTAGTCTTCTACAAGGCAAGCTTCTCTGACAGCAGGTTCTCAGCAGCCTTCAACTTATTTTCTACCTCCTCCTTCTACCGACCTACTTCCTGAAGTTTAGCCAACTCCTCCTCGGTAACTTTAAGTTTATTTTCTAACTCTCCAGCAGTTTTGAGCTTCTCTTCAAGCTCCTTATTTACCTTCTCTGAGGAATTTATTCTCTTCTCCAACTCCTTGGAGGAATCAACAACTCGAGCTTTCTCCTGCTCGCTGGAGGCAAGTTTCTTCTCCCAGACAGCTTTGTCATTAGCACATTTCTGGCGAGAATCTGCCAGAGACTTGGTAGCTTCTTCCAAAGATCCTTCCATGCTGGACGAGGATCAAGAAGCCTTAATCGCTTCATCCTTCTTCAGGATTATATTAAAGCAGCTCGTCAACTGTGAACATAAAAAGAAAGCAAGTTAGAAACAGAAATGACAAAGGAAATATGAAAAATTCTAAGCAAAGAGACTTACAGAAGCAAGGTAACGAGCAGCTAGTGAGGTAACCATATCCCGAGTAAGGTTTTCTTCAGTACCTTAACCTCGGGAATGATCAAGGACTTTACCGAGCTCATGTCAGAGCTCGGGGGAACAAAAGTTGGAACTCCAGTCCCAGCAGCTGGGGGCTGAATAATGGTGTCATCCAAATTAACCGAGGAGCTCTTCTTCAGCCTCCTCGGGGAAACAGATACAGATTCAACCAAGGAAGAACCCTTGGTCGGTGATATCACAATCACCTCTCCAGGAGCAGCAGACCTGCTCGGAGCCACTGGGGGCTTATCAGCAACCTTCTCGGCAACTTTAGCAGAAGCAACTGGAGGAGCTGCATCATTCTTCTTTGTCCCCTACTTCGGGACATCTATCCTACTCCTTTTTGCCTCCCCAGAACCGGAGGTAGTATTCTCAAACAGGGTAGGAGGTCTTCTCTTCTTCATACTTTCACTTAAAGGAATATGAGATTCAGGCGACGAGCTGGTGGAAGCTGGTACTGGCTCTGACTCACTTATCACTGGACGAGCAGTGAAAGAAGTGGTGTAGCTCTTGTACTGGAGAAGATAAGAAGCTGATCTAATATGCTCATCGGCAACACTTTGATGCAGACCCCAGATAAGTTTCAAATGCCTTATATTGACATCTGCTTCTTTTGGGCACTTTCTCTTGTTATCAACTGCAAATAAATAAACATTTGTTATCAGTGGCACATTTTATCAAACACAAAAGAAACATGAATTTAAAATAAATAAAATGAAATAAAGATAACCTATCCCATTGCCATAAGGAGGGCATCTGGGACCCTGGTAAACTTCATCTCTAGTTAATGGATAGTGTTGCCAATTTTTTATGATAACCCCGTGTTCAAAATAATCCCTATTGGCATCAGGGAGATTGACTACTAAGGCTCTATTTAAAAATCTAGTTTTTAAATAATAAATATTATCATTAACTTCCCATCTATAGCAGAACATGATTTCTGGGATTCCTATATGAGTTCCATGCAATTGATTTAATCTATTCACCCCATTAACTATTCTCCATGTGTTGGGGGCTATTCGTGCAGGATCAACATCGAAATACTGACAAAATTCCAGACACAAGGAATTGGGTGGAAAAGAAAATCCACATTCAGCAAAAAAGAGACTGGGGAACCAATGTCCCTAAGCCAAATTGAAATAATCAGAAGGCTCAGAATGTTTTTCCAAGACAACCCAAGAGGGGATGGAGAAATCAGAACGAAACTTCTCAAGAGACTCAACAAGGTAAACCATGGTGAATAAAGAAATGAAAAGGAAGCAAGAAGATCTTACAGAAAAAAGACTGAAGCTGTTGACAACGAACGACGGAAGAGATGAACGCACAAGAGAGTATAAAACAATGAAAAACTCGAAGATAAAAATTTTGAAAAGGTGGAAGATGATGGGAGTGTCTGTGAAGTTTAAATACCTTGCCTTGGGAAATGGTGAAGTAATGATTACAAAAAAAAGGATGATTACGTTACCGGCGGCTAAAAAGATAAAAAGTGACACGGGAATCGAAGCACGCAGAAAAGTCCAAAAAGGCACGATTCTATGAATTGGGAAGGAGAAATAAATACAAGGGAAACGCTCCTAAAAATTAGGAAGACTATTTAAAGCTACCATATTCCGAGAACGAATGTTCCATACTCCTCAAATTTCGAACTATGAAGCATTTGGGCTTCTGTTGATACCAAATTTAATCGGCTGACGCAGACCAATCATATGAAGACACGTGGCTATCTACATGGCAACAAAAAACACGTCTGAGGAACTCACATGCTCCGAGGAACAATGCCTCTCCGAGGAACTCTTGAGTACCAAGAAGCTTAGGCGATCCGAGCAACTTAGGCGGTCCGAGCTGCATCTCGAACAAAACATTAATAGCTGGATAACCAACAATTCAACTGATTCATTAAATGCTTATCATTCCGACGCACATGCAAAGAGGGCATTAAATCTATTACCCTTTCATATGTATATCATTTAATGTATTACCCTTTCACATTACAGCCTCAGGGCTATAAATACATTGTACAATCCTCATTGTAAAGGGACCGAATCTGGAACATAATTTCTTGTAATCGAGAATTCCCAAACACTCAGCAATAAAACAACAGTGGACGTAGGCCATTTCTATAAGGCTGAACCACTTTAAAATCTTTTGTGTCATTTATTTATCTGTGATTAAATAATTAGAGTGATCTAATTTTTTACATCAACAGGTGGTATTTTTTAGTTGTTTGTAGTGATTCTTCCCCAAAGTATGTTCTAACCATGGAGGATCATGTTGCAGTGTTTAACACCCTCAAGAACTCTATGTTGTGATGAAGTCTACTTCAAGTTATACTCTTGCTCACAAGGAAGTCTTCTATAATAAGGACAGTTGGAATTGAAGAGTTTTCGTTCGAAAAGAAGTGTAGACCATGATAGAAAAAGCATTTATGTGTTTTTAATATTTATTATATTTAATTACTTTTATCATATTATTTTATAATGTGGCATAATTCGTGTGTTAATTATTAGGATAATTAAGAACACACTCTTTTATTGTGAGACCAACCTATATCACGAATGACACACCCCAACCCAGTTACTTATAATTAAGTTTGAAAGTTAAAGAGAGTCAAACCATAGTTAATTTAACCAAACTATAAACACGCGTTTTAATTTCAATCATCAGCGTAAATCCATACAACTAAAAACTTTTTACAACATTGAAGTAGTTATGCATTTACAAACTTCTTGAAGGATAAGTAAACTTAATTACATAATTTACATTTACATAAAATAATCATTTCACCCATCCCTTGCTAACCTAACCCGACCTCTAAGATTTGGTAGTGACCTCGCCTTACCTGGAAAACATAAATATTGGAATCATGAGCAACTCGGCTCAGTGAATACAACACTACCACATTATTGCATAACATTAAATGCAATAAATCATATCCCTGTGATAATAGATATATATTTATTCGTCTCATTCAATAAGAATGACCTAATTTTTCCAAATCATTCATAAAAATGACCTAATTTTTTGGCTCATTCATAAGAATGATCGACTTTTCGAATCAAGATACACATATCCTGTCAAAAATATCTTGTCCTCCTTTTTTCCAAAAATGTTAAAAATATTTTTCTCCCTTTTCAAAAAAAGAAGCAAATAACATTTTTCCCCTTACCCTTTCAAATATAAATTTAAAATTTTGACCCTCTTAGGTCGATCGCATATCCGTCCCTAGGTTTGGCTCCCTATTTGGTCTTCCGTCGAACTTCCCCGAGGCTCGATCAGTTCCCTCTCTTCCTTCAATTTTGGAATTCATCCACTTTTTATAGAGAATGCAGACCCATCACCGAATGTACAACTGAATTTGTTGACATTCCTTGCCTAACTCACTGCTAAGATTGACAACCTTCAATCGAGGTTCACGAGATGCAATAAAATTGGGTCCCTATTCGCAAAGAGCTCAAGGTCATATTTCCTCGCGCTATGGGTTTGGACATACTCGAGCCTATTTGGGTCCCCGGGAATATCATCACGCTCCATATGTTCTTCCTATAAATGGGCCAATTCCATACCATCTCCCAAAGAAGAATCTTGCCTTGCTAGGGGCTAACTTACCCTTAACTGTTGATCTGAAGGAGGAAGAATTAAATAAGGTCAAGGAGGACCTCAAGATGATAACTAAGAAATTTGACTAGGTTCGAATCTTTAGGAACTACATGGATTACACCCATATGTCTCCATATCATAAGAAAGACTGCCTGGAAAGTTCAATATGCCTAGCATTGAGAAATTGGGAGGCAATGGACCCCTCATTGTTCATCTCCAAAGATAACACCGAGTCATGATTCTCTTAGGAGCTTTCGAGGAAATAATAACACTAATGTTCCAATAAATTTTGAAGGACAACACTCTTCACTTTTCCTTCTCTCAAGGAATCCGAAATCCCAAGTTAGGAGCATGTTACATATAAATTCATGACAAAGTATAAGTATGACAAAGATTTGGGGGTCACCTTCCCTGATTTAGAACTTCTCAAGCATAACCCCGGGGAATCCGTTAAGAAATTCATAGAAAGGCGGAGATAGAAAGAAGCTACCATGACTAACTGACCTTCCAAAGAGGAGCAAGTCAACACTGCGAAGAAGAACTTCTCACCCCATGTCTGAACAACGATAGGAGGACAATACTACCCTCATTTTTAAGCCCCCTGAGAGGCAGGAATGGGAATAAAAGAAGGTTTTACCAAAGAAAAAGTTGAATCGAAAAAAATATCTAAATAGTTCACTCCAAGAAAGTATGAAAAGCCTTATAGTACCGCGGTTTTAACCATCAACAACATCTGTTAGGCTGCCACTTCATGGGCACAAAAAATATTCCATAACCTAGTAAATAAGGAATACATTAAACTTCATGCCCCCCTATCCAAAGTTTACCAGAACCTTTTGAGCCAAAATCTCATTAAGCCTTTTGAGCCTCGTCCATTACCAAACCCACGTCCCAAAAATTTCAAACCAGATGCCCATTGTGACTTTCACCAAACTACTAGCCATACCACTAAACTTTGTTTCCACCTCCAAAATGTAATCCAATGTCTGGCCGATCAGGTATCATTACTCGACCAACTAATCCCAAGACAAACACTACCCACAATCCACTCTTAAATCATACAAATTCCATCTTCCTAGAACAAGACCTAGAATTTTATCCATCCACCCAAATCATCCCAAACCTCTCCAAGTTTACCCATATTTTCTCCTACATACTACATGCTTCAATAATCAGGCCCTTTCACTCCTTACAAGAGCATGCATTGCAGTTCATACACCTTTTGGAGGTAAAGATATGCAATTGTTAATAGTATTGATCTAACTTTTCGAGTTTTGGTTAAAACTGACCCCACAAATGACCATTAATTTCAAGATATTCAATACGGTGTTATTAGAAGCTCATAAATAGGTTCGATAGTCATATAATTATGTGGTACCTATCGATGAATTCAGTTTAGATGATATTGTCAAGATCATGGAAGACTTATTGCAATAGACTGGTGAAATTTGTAGCATGTCCGAACTGCTTGATTCTTTGAAACTATAGGGGCACCTGGTCACTTCACTTCTACATCTCCCTATTAAATGGGAAGATTTATAAGAAGATGCCATTGATGTTGTAGAGTGTATTGACTTTTCATGGAAGAATAATGTCTTCGCCACCTGATGGTTAGACAAATTCAATGGTTCTAATGATGAGCAAAGCCTATAAAAGACTAGCCCAATAGTTAGCATATGTGGAATGATACCATTTTAGGAGATGCTAGGAGAAATCAACAAGGTGGATGAACAACTTGGGATAGATGAGGAAACGATATTTCTATTTTCCCCTCTTTTGTGAAGAATATGACCAGGTCGGGGAGGAATTACCAAGTTCCAAACCTATAACCATCTACCATCGATAAAGGAAAAGGTGTTGAGAATCTTCCAATGCCAGAAATATCCCTTGAGAAGAGGAAGATCCTCTATTAGTTGAAGAAAACCCAAGCTAACATCACCTTATGGGGACTCTTTATGTTTTCCTAGCTTCACTGAAATGCCTTGATCAAGATACTCACCAGGCCTATACTTCCTTCTTCTACCACACCAAAAGAAGTAGTTAATCTGGTCGGATCCCTGACCTCTACTAGAATGCTTTCTTTATTCAAAGTAGAAATACCTAAGATTGAGATAAACTAAAATTTTGCTCTTAATATCTTTGTCAAAATCATGAGAAAGACTATCTCGCTCTTTCTTATCGATAATGGATCAACTCTAAATGTCTTCCCGTTGAGAGACCTCAATTTCCTGGGACTAAAAGCGAGCAGCATTGCTTTAACATCAACCGTAGTGTGCTCTTGTGATAATACCCATCAAGAAGTGATGGGATCCAAAAAGCTTACCATAAGGGATGGCCTTATAAATATTGTTGTTATATTCCAAGTCATCAACATCCCAACTTATTTTAATCTATTTCTTGGATGACCATGGATCCATAGTATCAAGGTAGTGTCTTCTACCGTTCATCCGAAACTGAAGTTTTTAGCCAATGGGCAGGTCATCACTATCTTGGGAGATGACGATAATACTTAGAATGAAAGCACTAGTAATGCAATACTTGAGATATAACATGGAGTAAATAATATGCTTATGTTAGGTTTTCGAGTAGAACCACTTCTACTATCAGCAGATGACAATTTCAAGGATATGGTTTTCCAGGAGTATAACCCTCATGGAAATGTTAATGTGATCCAAATGTTTAAAAACATGGACTTCATGCTTGGACTAGTTCTGGGAGGAAGACAACTGAAGCACCTTATACCTTTGACTTGCTTAAGTATACATTGTATAAGTGCTCAACTAATTTGGAAATATTGACAAAATTGGTAGTCCATCCTAGAAACCAAAAAGCCTCAGAACTTATCTCTCTAACACTCTTCAATGATCCATGATGGTATAAAATGAATCACACTACACACAATTAGAAGTGCATACATGTGTTCATTTTGCTTAAAATTGAGTGTGTTTTTAATTCCCCTTGAATTGGAGCTTTAAATAATTTTTGGGAATTTTTAAATATTTTTAAACATTTTATAAATAAATGTTTTTATTAATAAAAGGGATTATAAAGTTTGTGGTGTTAATATACTATTTTAGAAACTTCATTTTTCACTGAAATGTTTGGTTGGGTACGATCTCAAAGCGCTAGAGACTTCAGGGTGATGTTTTGTAATTTTTTTGACGCACGTGTGAGAGCCTCTTACCAGCCAACACTTGTCACCCTCCGGGTGAATGTATTTGTGTTTGTTATGTGAGAGGGTTGGATGGATGTTTGATGAACGTTGGATCATTCCTTATCAAGGTTCTGCATGTGTTCTTGGTTAATCCCGGTGATATCCTGAACCAATCAGAATTGTTTTAATCCACCGCTGTTTTATAACCTTTGGATCAAGTCAAACCTTGCAAGACTTGATCTCAGCCCTTGATTTGCCTCGATCATCCAGAACCTTCCCCAGGCACTATAAATACCCTCCACTTCTCTGCCTTAGAAAACTTTTGGGCATTCGTCTTTATGAGAGAAAAAATAAGAGAGAAGTGAGAGAGAAGAGAGAAAAGAGAAGAGAGAGAAAGGGAAACCTGTTAACCAAACCCTAACCCTAACCCTAAACAGTACACCTTCTCAGAAACAAACCTTCGTATTTTTAAATCCAAACACAACCTTGAGTGTTTGTGAGAGAGAGTTGTTTGTTCTTGTGTTGCTGTAACCTCATTATCTCTGATCTTGTACACAACTTAAACATTTGTGTGAAGATCTAGTTTCTCTTTCATAGAAACGTTAGATCTACATACTATATGTTATATTTTCACTAGATCTGCACTTTTTATACTTGATTTAAGAAAATCTTACTGATTTGATTTTTAAAATGTTTTCTGGTTTTTTTTCTTACGAAACTTAATCCTGACCTAGTTGGATTCTCACCTGGAGGGTTTTCAATCTCATAAATGTTTTCAAAAGAGATTGATTAAGGTCTTGACCGATTTCTGAAGCAAGATCTCCGTGGAATCTGGGTTATCTTTAAAGGTCAAAAGGATTTGAGTTCTGTGAGAAAGAACTAAATAAAAATCACTGCATATAGACTTTATATGTAATTTACTAGGACTGTTTGTAAATATAAGTGTGTGTGAGTTCATGCATGAGAATAGGAATCACTACACTAACACTTAACACACTACTACACTGGAAGTGTTGTGTTTAAGATCTGAAATCATAGAGTCGACGTAAAGAAGCTAAAGAAAAGGAAGTTAGCAAACTAGAGAAACATCATCAACAAATCTGATCTATCAGAAGTTAGAAGGACACCAAGGGGGTATATTCCTAAACTTAGAATAGGTTGATTTGTGTGCTTGCATGTTGTATAGTTTGTAACTAATTTTTGTTATTAGTGGATTTTTGTTTTTGTGACTTAGAAGTCACCGTGGATGTTTCCTCTGTTGGGAGAGGTTTTACCACGTTAAAATCATTATGTTGATTGTCTTCATCTACTCATCTCATTCTATAAGTGTGCTGAATTTTTGAAACTACCTTAGTTTTAAAAACTGATTATACAATCTTAATTACTCTCGTACATAAGTTTCTTTGTAAACAAATCTTGTTTATAATTTTTATTTTCAAAAGAAAAGGGTTTCTCCAACAAACATTCGGAGTTGCTTATACAGTTTAACCTTGTGTTAAACGGCATTAGCGACGTTTTTCAATTGGTATCAGAGCCCTGTTAACTATTTATTTCAAAAGATCTTGTGTTTCTGAAATCGTTTTCTGAAAAACCTAACTATGGACGAGAAGAATGAAAGGTTTGGTAATCTGTCCAGACCTCCTATCTTTGATGGAAACAACTTTGCTTACTGGAAAGTAAGAATGGTTGCCTTCATCCAAGGGACTTTAGGAGATGATGTCTGGGACATTATTGAAAACGGATACACTTATCCTACTAAACCATCCACTGAAGGAAGTGATGAGAGGGTAAAGAAAATCTTAAATGAATTTACCCAAGAAGAGAAAACCATTTCTCGAAATAACAATAAAGGCAAGAATGCCATTTTTATGTCCATTAATGAATATGCGTTCAAGAGAATCTCATCTTGTGCCACTTCTAAGGAACCTTGGGACACATTAATCACTGACCATGAAAGAGACTCAAGAGTTAAAGCTGCTAAAACTCAAATGCTTATCCAGCAGTACAACTCTTTGATCATGTCTGATTCTGAGTCTTTTGATGATTTTTACATGAACTTAACTGATATAGTTACTAAGTTGCATGCTAATGGTATAACTTATGATAGGAATGAAATTGTCTTTAAAATTCTAAGGTCATTACCACAAAAGTTTGACAGTAAGAGGTATGCTATTGAGGAAATGAATGATCAAAACCTTACCCCTGAGTTACTCAGTAGCAAACTTAGGACTGTGGAAATGGAATTAGACTTTAAGAAACAATTAAATCATTCTCAAAGAAAACAACCCAACTCTAACTTGAGTTTTGCCTCTAAGATACCCAAACTTGAGTCTAATTTGACCAACTCTGACTCTGATGAGGAGTGTTATATAGACAAACTAGATAATCAGATTGCCTTAATGTCTAAACAATTTAAGAAAATTGTCAAATTTCGAAACAAACTGGCATCTAAACAAGGCAAGCCTAATTATCCTACTCTGTCTAATTCTAAACCTCATGAGAGAGGATTTGACAAACATCCTAAGGATAACAATTCCAGACCCTCTAGAGACCTTAAAAAGATTGAATGTTTTAGATGTGGGAAACTAGGTCACATTGCTCACGATTGCAGAGTTAATCTGAATAAAGCCAACACACACAATAGAGCTAATGTCTGTAAAACTTGGAATGATTCAAGTGACTCTGATGAAGAGGAACTTGAGTCATCTAATGTACTTGACCCTTGCATGTCCTTTTATGCTAAGATCATTTACAATGATGATATGCCTGTGTGTGATAATGATGTTCCTACTCTTGCTTGTGTGAACACTCATTTGATTGGCCTAGATGCTTTATTGTCTGAAAATGTTGCTAGTTCTAGTTCCGTGTGTGTGAGTCAAAGTGTTCTCGATAATGACGATGCAAATGGGTGCGTGAGTACTAAAACTGAATCATTAGGGGTCACTACACACACTTCACTTAGCGACTCAGACACAGATGACCTCCCGGATATCCATACTTTGTATGCTAAAACTCTTAAAAAAGGCACTAGACTTGAGAAGACTATTAGAGACTTGACTAAGAAATTAGATGATCTAAGTCTTATTGTGAAGTTGAGTGCTGAAGAGTACACTAACCAGTGTCTGACTCATCAATCTGAAATTGAAACTTTTGATAAAAAATTAAAAGAGTTGACTAAAACTAATGAAACTCTGGAAATGAAATACAAGGGAACATTATTAGAATTGGAGGAAGAAAAAACAAAGACAGCTACTGTTTTCAAAAAGTTTTCTAAGTTTGAAAACAATTCAAATTGCTTTATTGACTTTGTTGTTGACTCCAAGACCAATTCTGATGATAGAATCGGTATTGGATTTTTCCCTAAGAACAAACCACAAACTACTAAACTTGAACCTATTAAGTTTGTGTCTGGGGGCAAAAGACCAATTGAAACATGTCTAGACTTTCATTTGATTAAAAATGAATTTGATCAAAAGCAACAAGAGAAAGACATTGGAGAGTCTAGTAACTCTAAGGCTGACACTACACTTAAGACTAAATACGTATGTCCTTTAATCAGAAAGGCTGATCCTACCTATAAGACCATACCTCCTAGGAATAACACTTCTGAACAGAATGCTGTCAAACCTATCTTTAGAAGTTTTCCTAAGGAAATTCATCCCTCGAGCAATCAATATTGCTCCTACTGTGACATTTATGGTCATTCCTTCGAAGGTTGTTATGCTAGGCGTCTAAATACCCCTGTTTACAACACTTCTGTCTATAAGAACTTTAACTATTCTAGGCAAAGTCGTAACAATTATGTCCTTCCAAGACAACCTGATAAGAACTCTAACTACAGAAATAGAAAGACCAAAACTAAGAGTTCATTTAAGAGAAAGGCTCCCAGAAACTTTCCTAAACCAAAAGCTCAACTTTTTCACAACAATCAGTTTGCTGCTCCAAATGCTTTTCGACAAAAAACTGTGTCTCGAAAATTTTATCAAATGAGGGCAAACTTGCGCAAAATTAAAACTAGAGCTATTTGGGTTAGAAAAGAGGATCTTTTACCCCAAATGAAGTGTAACATTGTCATTACTTCTTTAAAAGCTGAACACACTTCATGTGGTTGGTATTTAGATTCAGGATGTTCCAAACATATGACAGGAGATGAAACCAAACTTTTAAACAAAACCAGATTTGCTGGTGGGAAAGTAGTTTTTGGTGATGGTGTTTCGTCTCAAATCATAGGTAAAGGAACCCTAAAAGAAGAAGGAATACCTGTTCTCGAAAATGTTCTATTAGTTAAAGGCCTTAAAGCCAACCTCCTAAGTATATCACAATTTTGTGACTCTGACCATACAGTCCCCTTTTCAAAGAACAATTGTAAAATTTTAAATGATAAAGGTGAATGCATTATTACAGGATTTAGAACACCTGACAATTGTTATACTGTCAAGACTAGTTCTGAAACCTGTAACATTGTCAGAATGGATGATAATGAAATCTGGCATAATCGTATGGGTCACTTAAGTTATGATATCCTTGGTAGATTGTCTAGTCAAGAGATAGTTAGAGGTATTCCTAAAATTAAACCTATTTCAAGTGTTGTCTGTGGTCATTGCGAGGAATGAAAAATAGTTAAGACTTCGCATAAAAAGGTTAAAGACATTCTCACCTCTATACCTTTAGATCTCATCCATATGGACCTTATTGGTCCCTCTAGAACTGTTAGTCTATGTGGACACAGTTATATCCTTGTCATGGTTGATGATTTCACACGATTCACTTGGGTTGCCTTCTTAAAACATAAATCTGACACATTTCAGAATTTTTTGAAAATTCTTCTAAGAATTGAAAATGAGAAGGACACACAAGTCAATCGCATTCGTAGTGATAGAGGGGGAGAGTTCATAGACACAGGAATAGTTAAATATTGTGACTATAACGGTTACAAACACGAATTCAGTGCCCCTAAGACTCCTCAGCAGAACGGTATTGCCGAAAGGAAAAACCAAACTCTTCAAGAGATGGCACGTGTCATGTTTCATGCCAAATCTCTACCTAAATACTTTTGGGTAGAATCTATTAGAACTGCGTGTCATATTATTAATAGGGTCTATCTTAGGAAAAACACTAAACAAACCCCTTATGAGTTGTGGTACGGTAAGAAGCCTAATCTGAAATACCTAAGAACCTTTGGAAGTCAGTGTTATGTCTGTAAAGATAGAGAACATCTATCTAAATTCGAAACTCGTGGTGATAAAGCCATCTTCTTAGGATACTCCCCAAACAGTCGTGCTTATCGTATATACAATCTGCGTACTAAGGCCCTTATGGAATCGATAAATGTAATTGTAAGTGACACTATTGTCGAAAATAAGATATCTGAATCACCTATTGTGGTTGAATCTGAAAATGATTTCAAAACTGATTCACCAGAAATAGATGAGTCATTACCTATTGAGAGTCCTGAAGTACCTGGCTGGGTCTCTAAAGACCATCCCATTGACAACGTGGTCGGTAATCCTAATGAGCCAGTTCGTACTAGATCCCAGTTAAGAAATTATGCTAATTATGCATGTTTCGTCTCCCTTGTGGAACCGAAAAATGTTAATGAAGCATTGAATGACACACACTGGATTTTTGCTATGCAGGAAGAACTTTTACAATTTGTCATTCACGATGTCTGGTATCTTGTACCTCGGCCTCAAAACAAAAATGTTATTGGAACACGTTGGATCTTTAAGAACAAATCTGATGAAAATGGGGTGATTCTTAGAAACAAAGCTAGACTTGTTGCTCAAGGCTACTCTCAAATAGAAGGGATAGATTTCAGCGAGACATTTGCTCCTGTCACTCGTCTTGAATCTGTTCGACTTCTTTTCGCCATAGCTTGTTACTTAAAATTTACACTTTATCAAATGGATGTCAAATCTGCCTTCCTAAATGGAATTCTGTTAGAAGAAACATATGTAGAACAACCCAAAGGGTTCATTGACCCTAAACACCCTAACCATGTCTTTCGTCTAAAAAAGGCTTTGTATGGCTTAAAACAAGCTCCTAGAGCTTGGTATGAACGCCTTTCCAACTTTTTGTTGGATAAGGGTTTTAAGAGAGGAGGAAATGACTAGAATCTCTTTGTCAAACATTTTGACAAAAACATTATTATAGCCCAAGTCTATGTAGACGACATCATTTTTGGGTCAAATTCAAACTCTGAAGTTAAATCCTTTTCTGCTATTATGCACAAGGAGTTTCATATGTCCCTTATGGGGGAGCTACAACTTTTCTTAGGATTTCAAGTGAAACAGAATTCTGATGGTCTTTTTGTCTCTCAAACCAAGTATGACTTAGACCTTGTTAAGAAATTTGGCTTAGAGAATGCTAAAGTTGCCAAAACACCTATGAGTACTACTGTTAAACTATGTAAAGATGAACATGGAAAGTCAGTTGATTCCACACTTTATCGTAGTATGATTGGTAGCCTACTCTATCTAACTGCCTCACGACCAGATATAATGTATGCTGTATGTCTGTGTGCTTGTTACCAGAATAACCCTAAAGAGAGCCATTTATTGTGTGTAAAACGTATAATAAAGTACATAAACGGTACTCTTAATCTTGGACTTAGGTACACTAATGATACCTGTAGCACCATCATAGGGTATACTGATGCTGATTGGGCCAGTTGTACTGATGATAGTAAAAGTACATCAGGTGCCTGTTATTATGTCGGCAATAATTTAGTTGGTTGGAGTAGCAAAAAACAAAATTGCACATCTTTATCTACGGCTGAGTCCGAATATATAGCAGCTGGAAGTTGTTGTGCCCAATTATTATGGATAAAACAAATGTTGAGCGATTATGGAATTAAAGAAGACCAATTACAATTGTATTGTGACAATCAAAGCGCCATTAACATATCTAAAAACCCGGTTCAACACTCGCGAACTAAGCACATTAAAATTAGACATCATTTCATTCGCGAACTTGTTGAGACTAAGGAATTAGAAATTCATTACCTGCCCACTGATCTGCAACTTGCAGACATGTTCACTAAACCTTTGGACTATAACAGATTTCTATATTTGCGTAATTCTATAGGCATGGTATGCGCTGATTAAACTCTCGAGACTTTAAGTTTTACCCTTTGTCCATTTGAGACAAAATGGGGCAGAAATTTGAGTTTTATGAGGTCAATTTTTTGTTCACATTTCATCTAAACTGCTTGATCTTAGTGTGTATATTTGCAGGAATCTCTTCTACTGATTGTATACCGTTTCTAGTGTAAAAATTTGTAAATAGTTGAGTTATGTAATTTTTGACTTTCTAGGAATTGGGTAGATAGTATCTTTTGTATAGGACTAGGTTTTTTTTTTTTTTTTTGCTTTCCTACGAGTTTTAAGCTAACTCAAAGGAGATTTTGTCTCATATTTCCAAAGGGGGAGATTGAAGCACCTTATACCTTTGACTTGCTTAAGTCTACATTGTATAAGTGCTCAACTAATTTGGAAATATTGACAAAATTGGTAGTCCATCCTAGAAACCAAAAAGCCTCAGAACTTATCTCTCTAACCCTCTTCAATGATCCATGATGGTATAAAATGAATCACACTACACACAATTAGAAGTGCATACATGTGTTCATTTTGCTTAAAATTGAGTGTGTGTTTAATTCCCCTTGAATTGGAGCTTTAAATAATTTTTGGGAATTTTTAAATATTTTTAGATATTTTTTAAACATTTTTAAACATTTTATAAATAAATGTTTTTATTAATAAAAGGGATTATAAAGTTTGTGGGGTTAATATACTATTTTAGAAACTTCATTTTTCACTGAAATGTTTGGTTGGGTACGATCTCAAAGTGCTAGAGACTTCAGGGTTATGTTTTGTAATTTTTTTGATGCGCATGTGAGAGCCTCTTACCAGCCAACACTTGTCACCCTTCGGGTGAATGTATTTGTGTTTGTTATGTGAGAGGGTTGGATGGATGTTTGATGAACGTTGGATCATTCCTGATCAAGGGTCTGCATGTGTTCTTGGTTAATCCCGGTGATATCCATTTGAACCAATCAGAATTGTTTTAATCCACCGCTGTTTTATAACCTTTGGATCAAGTCAAACCTTGCAAGACTTGATCTCAGCCCTTGATTTGCCTCGATCATCCAGAACCTTCCCCAGGCACTATAAATACCCTCCACTTCTCTGCCTTAGAAAACTTTTGGGCATTCGTCTTTCTGAGAGAAAAAAATAAGAGAGAAGTGAGAGAGAAGAGAGAAAAGAGAAGAGAGAAGAGAGAAGAGAGAGAAAGGGAAACCTGTTAGCCAAACCCTAACCCTAACCCTAAACAGTAAACCTTCTCAGAAACAAACCTTCGTATTTTTAAATCCAAACACAACCTTGAGTGTTTGTGAGAGAGAGTTGTTTGTTCTTGTGTTGCTGTAACCTCATTATCTCTGATCTTGTACACAACTTAAACATTTGTGTGAAGATCTAGTTTCTCTTTCATAGAAACGTTAGATCTACATACTATATGTTATATTTTCACTAGATCTGCACTTTTTATACTTGATTTAAGAAAATCTTACTGATTTGATTTTTAAAATGTTTTCTGGTTTCTTTTTTTACGAAACTTAATCCTGACCTAGTTGGATTCGCACTTGGAGGATTTTCAATCTCATAAATGTTTTCAAAAGAGATTGATTAAGGTCTTGACCAATTTCTGAAGCAAGATCTCCGTGGAATCTGGGTTATCTTTAAAGGTCAAAAGGATTTGAGTTCTGTGAGAAAGAACTAAATAAAAATCACTGCATATATACTTTATATGTAATTTACTAGGACTGTTTGTAAATATAAGTGTGTGTGAGTTCATGCATGTGAATAGGAATCACTACACTAACACTTAACACACTACTACACTGGAAGTGTTGTGTTTAAGATCTGAAATCATAGAGTCGACGTAAAGAAGCTAAAGCAAAGGAAGTTAGCAAACTGGAGAAACATCATCAACAAATCAGATCTATCAGAAGTTAGAAGGACACCAAGGGGGTATATTCCTAAACTTAGAATAGGTTGATTTGTGTGCTTTCATGTTGTATAGTTTGTAACTAATTTTTGTTATTAGTGGATTTTTGTTTTTGTGACTTAGAAGTCATCGTGGATGTTTCCTCTGTTGGGAGAGGTTTTACCACGTTAAAATCATTGTGTTGATTATCTTCATCTACTCATTTCATTCTATAAGTGTGCTGAATTTTTGAAACTGCCTTAGTTTTAAAAACTGATTATACAATCTTAATTACTCTCGTACATAAGTTTCTTTGTAAACACATCTTGTTTATAATTTTTATTTTCAAAAGAAAAGGGTTTCTCCAACAAACATTCGGAGTTGCTTATACAGTTTAACCTTGTGTTAAACGGCATTAGCGATGTTTTTCAACAACAAGGAATACTGGATCCCGTAGTATTAAAGAAAGCTTTTCCTCCTTCCTATTTAGGTTTTCAACCATCACCAGAAAAACTCAGAATGATTTACCAACCTTTACTAAGGAGAAGGCTAGAAAGTGCCAAAAATGTCTCAAGAGATTCCTTGATTGTACGATTCATCAGAGATAGTGAATATTTTCCTTTCTGCGTCTTTCCCGAACCTTGATATGACCATGTGGACGAGATAATGAAATCAGGAATGTAGGTCTTTTTCTGAGACATCTACTCATGGAATAAAAGTTCCTAGCTTCATGTGTAACCACTCGTTCAGAAGACTAGATGGTACCGGAGATTTCAAGGGAAGTGACTCCGATGATTCATTTAATTTGAACACACTGGGGCTGACACTCTTCATGATCCATCCAAGCTCTTCATCATCGGATCCATCCCACCTAATCAAAGTTGCTGATGCACTTCTCCTAAAATTGCATTCTATACTAGTTCCACCGCTGAAATATAAACCAACCCTAATGGTTATCCGATTTCCTATTGTTTTTTTGTTCCTCCCTATGTTGATGTAATCGAGATCTCCTTTCTTGAGGTTCTCAATACTGTTTTTTTCATCAATGAAATAAATGAACATTTTGAGTATATTACTGTGCATTACATTAATTGTATTGATTCTAATCAAACTCTTGATGATGATTATTTTACAAATGAACAATTGTTAACTGATCTAACTAAGGTTAATAACAAATAACATAATCGCGTTCAAGTCAATGATGATGAAACTGTTGTTATTAATATCGATTCTAGTTGCCAACTGCGTAAGATTAGAATAGGGGCCACCCTTAACGAGCAAGATCATGTAAAACTCGAGCAATTAATTAAGGAATTTTTGGATGTCATTGCATGGTCCTACAAAGACATGCTCGACATTAATCCAGAGATAACTCTGCATGACATTCCAATGCTCCCCGAATGCAAATCGATCAAGCAAAAACTGTAATAGCTTTGCACCAAATGTTTGCTCAAGATTAAGGAAGATGTGGTCAAATAGTTGAATGTTGATTTCATCCGTGCGATAAAATATTCCACATGTCTAGCTAATATCGTACCCATGTCGAAATCAAGAGGGACGGTTCTCATGTGCATTAACTATCGAGATTTGAATAAGTCCCCTCCGAAGGATGACAACCTGTAACCCAATATTGACATGATTATAGATAACATAACCAAACATGCTCTTAATCCATTCATTAATGTTTTTTTTGGATATAAGCAGATCAACACACACCTGAATCATCAAGAGAAAACTGCATTCATCACCCCTGAGGGAAGCTTTTGCTACACTGCCATGCCATTTGGTATAAAAAAATGTAAGGGCTTCCTACCATAGGGATGCCACAACTATCTTACATGATCTAATACATAAAGAAGTCGAGGTCTATGTAGCTGATAATATTACCAAGTCTAAGACTAGGGAAGGTCATGTTACCACTATTCGAAAGTTCTTCGAGTGACTACGATAGTACGAGATTTGACTTAACCCATAGAAATGTGTCTTTGGTGTTTCCAAAGGAAAGCTATTGGAATTAATGGTTAGTAAGAAAGGGATAAATGCAGATCCTATAAATCTAAAATCTAAACATGAAATGCCACCACCCAAAATAGAAAAGGAAGTTTGAGGATTCCTTAGAAAATTGCAGTATATCAGCCGTTTCATCATCCAGTTGACTTCTATCTTTAAACTTATTCGAAAGGATTCTACCAATGTTTAGATGAAGCTTGCCAACAATCCTTTGACCAAATCAAGTAATACCTAACTCGACCTTCAGTACTTATGCCGAAGTATCATGGTCTTCCCCTACCCCTACACTTAACCGTAATAGATACTGTAGCTAGGGATTTCCTAGCCCAATACCCTGAAGAGTCTTGTAAAAAGAGGGTTATCTTCTACACCAGTCGTAAGTTGGTCGGATGCAAAGTTTACTACATTGACTTCTAAAAATAATGTGTCACTCTTATATGGGTCACCCAAAAACTACGGCACTACATGTTAACCCTCCCTATCAAATTTGTATCCCGAATGGATCCCATCAAGTACCTAGTTGAGAAACCTTCCCTATCCAGTAGAATGGACATATGGTTGATGCTTCTAGCCTAATTTGATATCATTTATTTCATGAAGAAAGACTTAAAAGGAAGAACCATCTTTGACTACCTTACTAACTTCTGTATGGAAGAAGTTGATGTTTGGATTTTCTATTTCTCGGATGATAATATCATTTTTACTTAATAGGAAGACATTTAATGGAAAATGTTATTTGATGGTGCCTCTAATAAGAAAGGATAAGTAATTGTGATACTCTTGATTGACCCTAATGAATCTTACACTACCATTGCCATCAAGCTGGATTTTCCACACACTAATAACATGACTGAATATAAGTTGTGCACGGTAAGCCTTAAAGTTTCTCTCATGAAAGGAATTCGATACCTAGATATATATGGGGATTCAACCCTCATCATCGATCAAGTACTCAAAAGATTGAAAGTCAAGGACGAGAAACTTTTACCCTTCTATGCCCACTTAGAAGAACTAGCCTCCCAATTCAAAGATATCACCTTCCATTACCTGCTTCAAGTAAAGAACAACTTACTTGATGCCCTTTCTACCTTACCCTGTATGGTTCACATGCCCGAAGGAATAACAATGGCCCATTTCCTAGTCCAAAAGAAAGATAAACCAACCCACTTCTACCACATTAAGATCATCATAAAACAAGATCCTGATATATTCGATTGCTGGTACTAATATATTTGGCAACTCTTTAAGAATGGTTTGTATCCCAAAGCTTCTAAAAAGAAATACCGAGCAACCCTTCGCTAATCAGCTACCCAGTACATTATCTGCATTAAAGAAATACTCAAGTGAATTTCAATGGAACTTATTTAGACTGCATTATAGGGGGGACATTGAAGGGATGATGTATAAAATCCATAGCGGGGAGTGCAGACCCCACATGAATGGCCGTATGCTCTCTAAAAAAATCATCAGACAGGGTTACTATTGGACTACCCTGGTTCAATATTGCACTGCCTATGTTTGAAGATGTATTAAATTCTAGTAGGTTTCTATACTCCAACACTTGCCTTAATGAGAATAATACAACATGACTTCTCCCTGGCACTTCTCCACATGGGGTATCGACATCATAGGGAATGTTACACCCAAAGCCTCTAACAGGCATGAATTTATTTTTCTTTCCATTTACAACTTCACCAAATGCGTCGAAGTTGAGTCATACGCAGTTTTGAATTCTAAAAAGGTGGCCAGGTTCATCAATAAAAATATCATCTGCCAATATGGGGTCTCGAATGAGTTAGTGTCAGATAACAGATTGCATTTCAAAACAGAGGTCGTAAAAGTGGTCGACGAGTATGGGGTTGAAAGGAACAAATATTCTCCCTACCGACCTTAAACCAATGGAGACATTGAAGACGCTAATTAAAACCTCAATCCCATTATCAACAAGATTATTGAAAACTGTAGAGATTGGGCCTTCCGAATCCCTTATGCTTTCTTGGGCTACCGTACTTCAATTCAAATACTTATTGGGGATACCCCTTACTTTCTAGTATATGAAATGGAAGCAGTCCTACCCATCGAGTTAGAAATTCCTTCACTGTACGTTATGGTTGAAAGAAAAGTATGTGAGGAAGACTAGGATCAGAGCCGTCTTGACGAGCAGTCACTATTGGATAAAAGGAGGCTAAATGATCTGTATCACATAGAAGGATAACATCACCAAAAAGCATGATCATTTAATAAGAGAGTCAAGGACCATGGTGTCCGAGAACGGGACTAAAAGCTTAAAGAAATTACAGAGCCTATCTAGGACCCCAGAAGGAAATTCAAGCCCAATTAGAGAGACCCTTGCATTATAAAGAAGATATGTTTGGGCTTCGCCGCTATCATTGACCCTAATGGGGAAGAAATGGTCCGTCTAGACAACCTGGACCATCTCAAGAAATTCTACCCTTGATCTCGGCGTGCTATGACTCTTCTCATCTCCCTTATATTCTAAAAAAACCTTAATTTCCCTCTACTCAGAACTACGTGGGGCCTGATCCTCTAAACATCCTTTGGCTTTAAAAATTGTAACTCAATTTTTTTTCAAAACCATCAGAGGTATGTAGGCAGCTCATATGCTGTACATGAGAACGGTCACCTTCATTTTCATAAAATGCTATTCTTTTCGTATCCTCGAGAAAGAAAATTCATTTCAACATGTACACGGACAAAAGGATTATGTATGAATTAGGGATTGGTATCGAGAATTCAAATGGAAAAACTCATCAAGAGGCATAATAATATAATTAAAAATTTCTTTATTTTATCGATGAAATTTCCCATTAAAATTACATCAACATAGGGAGTCAAATGACTTCCCTTGTCAGTATACACCTACTTTCTTAAAACCAGACAAAAATAGAAACCAGCCACACCTAAAACGTCCTACTTAAATTATTCCCACACAACCTAAATAGCCTTGCTAACCAAACACCATTACAAAATCTTCATAAATAATATCCCCTACGGATTCTATCTGCCGATGCTAGAGGAACTGGCCCCATCATCATCTACATCCCGGGGTCCCCAAACCTCCCATACCTGAATAGAGTGACTCAAATGCTTCATGGATCAATAAGCCTAGACCATCCTGGGAAAATAACAACACCTCCCTCCATGGTGTCAGATATGGAGAAGCACCTTTGATCGGTCTCCACAACCATCATTTTGGCAATTACTCTCTTCTTTAACTATTTCATGCAATCCCTGGAACATGCCATACTCGTCGAATATACCGAGAGGTACAGGTAAATGGGTGATAATTCTCCCACAAAGAGCCCAACCGCAAGTCTAGACTCACTGTCAAATCTTCCACAAGAAAGAAGTCTAGTGTCTGAGGTGGCATAGTTAACTTCCAGCCAAATTGGCACAAGATCCATTAAGAAAAGTAGAAAGAAGTCTGCAAA
Organism: Sambucus nigra; assembly: GCA_949130495.1. Classification (NCBI taxonomy): domain Eukaryota; kingdom Viridiplantae; phylum Streptophyta; class Magnoliopsida; order Dipsacales; family Adoxaceae; genus Sambucus; species Sambucus nigra. The sequence goes on along the minus strand of OX422214.1, from coordinate 209,628,504 downwards.
AAACCAATCAACCAAACATACTGGTATTCCCCTAGTTCTATAGTAGGCTACAACTCCTCCCACCAAGACACTGAATAACCCCAACCTTGAGCCCCGTGCTTCACAAACCAGTTCTCCTACCCCACGTTGATAAAGTAGCGAGTAAAGAATTTTGGCACAACTGCCATGGGATATTCAGGAGGGAAGACCATAAAAAATCTCTTTGATAATCACATGAATAGCGTAACTGGGCTACCCCTAAGGAAGTGAGAACGACATTCCCACCAAGCATAAAAATCATTCAAAGTCTTCTATAGTATCACCACCACCACATGATTGTAATGGTATGACATCCATGAAGCGATGATTGCAAGTTCTGGGTAGGTACACCAATAGGTCCCTAGTCACCAATAATAATATTGAAGTTAATTCCAGGTAAACAGTTCCAATAATAATACAATCTCTTAAACACACCAGATTCTGCACAATCCACTGAAGGCAACAATCACCACTTTACAACCCAACATTCTATCCCCTAATACATATAACAACCAAGCTGCCAAGGCCCCCTTGAGTCAAAAATTCCAAAAAACATATTTTTCTTAATTTTTCTAAAAATAAAACCTTTAATAAGGGAAGCTCTTTTTCAACCAAGCCATAGAGGCCATCTTTTATTCAAGCATATTCAAAAAAATTCCAAAAAAAGACACTTTTTATTTGCTCTCAAAATAAAAACTCAGCGGCAAATTAAAGTTCATGTTGATGAAGCCACTAAATAAAGATAATCAATTGAAATATTCATACCTTTTTTCATTTTTGAGTCTCTTTTCAGGTGCAATGCCACTACATCAAGCATGAAAATGCTAAGTTACTACAATCAACGATGAATTTGTAAGGAATCCTGAGTGACAAAATTGGAATTGGATGCCACCTCATCTGATGTACCTAAACTTGTGCGCCAGTAATCAACGCAGCTGCGCATTCCCCCTAGTCACCCTCGTGTGTTGGATGGACATCCCCTAGGGATAGAAGGTCACTTGCAAGATCCCCACCGAAAAGTCAATATCTCAAAATATCATCAAGGAAAATGGTCTCAAGAGGAAAGACGAATTTACTCGAGCGTACTGTCCCTTCACCTTCTTGAGGTTCCCCAAAAGACCATGCCAATGTCGTTTGGTGCCTCTCACACCATTCCGGTCAGCACCCTCTCTGAAATTTTGTAGAAAAATTCCGAAAAGATGTCAAAAAGTCCTAAAAAATCCCCATAAATTCCTAAAATTACCAAATGAAATTTGAAACCTTTTTCACCAAGAAAAATATTTTTACCACACTCATATCCCCAACGAAACTCTTACCTTCCTAGTGGAATTCCCAAAATCAATTGGATATCTCCCGAACAGGGCCTTCAAAGGACACTACAAAATTCGATAACAAGGAAACATGCAGCCGTCGAATTAATTTATCTTCTCAAGCAAAACCTAAAAACTCAAAATCAAAATGCATCCCTAAAAACCCTAGTAAAACCATAAGATAGTTTACCTAATGGAGTCTCCAAATTTTTGTAAGACAACTACAACTTAATCCCTAAGAATTGTCTTTGACTCGCCGAATTGGTCATCGCTACTTGAGCCCTCAGAATTGGCATTAACCCGCTAAATTGGTCACATCTACTTAAGCCCTCGAAATTAGCTTCGACTTGTTGAATTTGTCACCTCTACTTAATCCCTCATAATTTTCTTTGATGCGCTGAATTGGTTACCTCTACTTAAGCCCTCAGAATTGGCTTTGACAAGAAAAATTGGTCATCTCTACTTAAGACATAAGATTTGTCTTTGGCCTACAGAAGTGGTTATCTTTACGTTAGCCCTCAAAATTGGCTTTGACCGACATAATTGGTCATCTCTACTTAAGCCCTCAAAATTGACATTGACTTAAAGAATTGGTCACCTATACTCAAGCCCTCAGAATTATCTTTGACCTGCAAAACTGGTCACCTCTACTTAAGCCCTCAGAATTGGCTTTGAACCACAAAATTGGTCATCTCTACTTTAGCCCTATAAATTGTCTTTGATCCATAGAATTGGTCACTCTACCTAAGCCCATAGAATTGCCTTCGACCCGCGGAATTGGTTGTTTCTACTTAATCCCTTAGAGATGGATTCAATCCGCATAATTGGTCACCTTTACTTACGCCCTCATAATTGGATTTGACCCAGAAAATTAGTCATCTGTACTTAATCCCTCAGAATTATCTTTCACTCACAGAATTGGTCACCTCTACTTAAGCCCTCAAAATTAGCTTTGATTTAAAAAATTGGTCACCTCTACTTCAACCCTCATAATTGGTTTCGACCCACATAAGTGGTCATCTCTACTTAAGCCCTTATAATTGTGTTTGACATGTAGAATTGGTCTTCTCTACTTAAGCCCTCAAAATTGTCTTTGACCCACATAATTGGTCACCTCTACTTAAGCCCTCAAAATTAGCTTTGACTCGAATAATTGGTCATCTCTACTAAAGCTCTCATAATAATATTTGACCCAAAGAATTGGTCACCTCAATTTAAGCCCTCATAATTTTCTTGGACCCTCAGAATCGTTCACCTCTATTTAAGCCCTCAAAATTTGATTCGACCCTCAGAATTGGACACTTAATTCTTAAGCCCTCAGAATTGGCTTAAACACTCAAAATTGTTTTCCCTACCCTAGGTCCTTAGAATTGATCTCGGCCCCCTTTGGAATTTACTTAGTTCCCTAGAATTGGCTTCTACCCTCGGAATCGATCATCCTCGCCCCTTAGGTCCGTAGAATTGACCTCTTTCCTAAACATCATGGGGTGTCTATTCGACGGCTTGCACTTGTTCCAAGCTCACCCGTCGATGGTCTATTTAGGCAACACATTATAGGTCCCTCTAAGTCTCTCCTTAGGTCCCTTTCACCTCCCCATTTCACTACAGATCCTAGGTCATACTCCGAGTATCGATCTAGAAGCCATCGATCGCTCCCGAGCCCCGTTTTACTCTGGTAAACTCTATCATGAGAGAAAAAGATAAATAAATCTTTGAAGCCCTCTAAATTCCATTTCCAATGGTCCACCCCATGTGTAAATTGGCATAACATTTCGGATAAATAGACCATTTTACTACTGAATAACAATCTGGAGGGCACAGGGCACTCCCAGGGCCTGATTTTCCCCCAATCAACTTCATCATTAGAGCGAAAGCTTTTTGGATCTTCGGGGGTCACTGAAACCCATTTCCAACGATCCTCCCCATGTATGAAATAGCATAACCATTGTACGAAGGATCCATTTCCCCTAAAAACCGATTCGGAGGCCATCGGGCGCTCCCGAGCTCCGTTTGACCATGTCAATTCTTCAGCTTGAATGAGACTGAATGAATCTTAGAAGGGCACTAGTACGGGCCAATTTTTGATTAATTATATTTGTACTATTGGCTTAATTTTGGACAAAACTAATTGAGTCATAGGATAGTAGTTTGTCCTACCCTTTTACGCCCATGACCTTTGAGTTGAATGCGTTGTGGTAAGAGTTTAAAGATTACATCATTATCGATTTATGTGCTAAGATTTTACGTCATCGACGTTTCATTATTTCCAAGGTCTCTAAATCTATGGATTCAGTAATATATATGGGGAATTGGAATTTGTTTTTGGGTTTTTCATTTTTATTAAAATTATGTTGAAAATGATTTTTCATTATTTAAAGAACAATAAAATATGAATTCTCATTAGAAGTTTTGTTCAAACATAGTCGTTCGAACAACAAATGAGGTCGTTTGAACGAGATATTAAGCGAGCTTCTAACAACATTATGTATTTTATTCTATTTTTTTGTCAGAAATCTCATTCGAACCAAGTCGTTAAAACGAGATATCAAATGTGATTTCATAATTTTTACCTGTTTTTTCGTTAGTAACTCGTTCGAACCAAGTCATTTGAATGACATTCGAAAGTCGTTCGAATGACTTAGGCGATTTTTGTCAAATTTTTCCACTTTTAAATTTAACCTCTCACTTCCCCACTATCTTTTTACCAGCTTTAATATGTGCGGGAACACATTATTTTAAAATACTTTTGAGAGATTTTCTAACCCATTGCAAAAAAACGTTTTCATCAAAAGTCCCATTTTTGTGTTGATACTTTCATGCTTTAGTTTCCACCATAACACAAAGTTTACACCCATAGTTTTCTATGATCTAAGTTTCTGAATATATTATGTTTTGAAATCATCACGTTGGCATCAGATTTCATTATCTTCCCAAAAGAGAAAGTTTCATACGAAGGATTCTCTGTTTTTTGTGATTCATGGTGTGCATATGAAGGAGAGGCTTTCTTATTTTTTATAATAGCTGAGACCCATTCATGGATTCCAAGATTGTAGTGGATTCCAGAGTTATCAATTAGGCGTATGTAGAAGCAAGAAGAAGCATCAAGTCTTGAAAAGGATTCGAGTCGAGGAAGTAAGTCTTTTGTCTAGTTTATGTAAGATCATACCTAGTGGGTTTGTTGGCAAGGTCGTCCGAGGTTTTTCCCGTTGTGAATTTTCCTCTTACATCGCGGTCTTGTGTTGTGATTATTTATTTTATTTTGCAAAACATCTAGATGCATACTTAGGACTAAAAGAAAAAAAAATGTTTAAATCACAACCTTGGTGTTAGTTTCGTCCTAATTATGTTTGTGTAATTTTAGTTTAATCCAAGTCAAGAAATTCCATTTGATAATATTCATGCTTTATTTGTTTATCATATCTATAACTTAAATTGGGTTTAAGTAATTTTTTTTGAAAGAAAATTAAATCTTTGTCTAGTTGAGTTTAATTTTAAGTTCGTGGAAATTAAAATTTAGGAAATTAAATTGTTAAATTGGAAGAAATTTTAAGTTTGGTATATCGTGTCAACCATCTTGTATTTAGGACTTTAAAATTGGGGATTCAAAGAATATAATCTACGAGATCACATTCCCAGATTGGTATCAGAGCGGGAACAATAAATTATCATCTTAAGATCATTTATCAATTGTTTTCTTTAAAAATGGATAATTTACTGTAGTGAAAATTACTGTTGGTGACAATTATTGTGCAACACAAATAAATATGAGAGAAGTAATGACCAAGAAAGAAAAAATAAAATGCCAATCACACAACAACAGGTGTACGTGGTTCAGCAAAGATGTGCCTACGTCCATGGTGGTGCAGTCAGTATTATTTCTCTATATTCTGAAGAATAGGTACAGAGAATACAACTTGTCCTTTGCCCCGGATCTAGGGTTTAATTTATATATGTGTATGATAGTTAGTGGAGATAATGGGTTCCTTCATATTAGCCATCTTCCCTATCCCTTCCCTTCATGGGATTGTGCTCCCCTATAACTTTTCTTCATGGGATCGTGGGGAGAGACTGGATCAATATGAAAGATAGAGGGCCTGGACTTTGGGCCGCCAGAACTGGGCTACTCGTCCAGACCCATGGTTCTCTATTCTGGGTACCTACAATTGCCCCTAAATTTTTTGGGCCATGTTTATGGGTCCAATGAATTTAACTGATCAGCCATTATGGCTGATTTGTGATTCTTCGAAAACTGTGAAGTTGCTTTGGCGGCACCCGCTTCGCTTTCCATGCGCTATGATTAGAATTGAAGGCTTGTTGGGATAGCCACTTTTTCATTCGTCGATTCAGCCTTTCCAGTATTCTTCCTTCTTCTGAGAACTCGAGCGCCTCGTACCTTCCTCTCTGAATTCCCATTCCCATTGCTTCTTAGTCGTCTTGAGCTCGTGCTTCTTCATCACTCGAACCAATCTTCTGTTTTGTAAGTTTCTTGTTCCCTTTCTTTGCATTTTCTCTTTGGTTTGTAGGATTTGTGTTTTTCAATGGCGAAGATTAGAAATAGGTCAATCTCTGAGTTTAGGAAGTTCTACAATATTCCTGAGTGGGTAGATATTGAATGTTGTGCCTCCCCTCCTAGGAACGTTAGGGATATAGAGGATGCTCACTGGATCCATGTTTTGTTTCTCTCCCAGGGGGGGCTTACTTTTCCCCCTAATAATCTATTTCTGCATTTTTTTGGTTATTTTGATATTGTTCCCGCACAGTTCTCGCCCAATGTGTGGAAGATAGTAAATGGCGTCCATAGAATAAACCAGTTGTATGGTACTAGGTTAGGACTTACTGAGATCTGTTTCTGCTATTCCTTTTCTCGAACTAGCTCAAGTGTTTTATACCTCAAAGCTAGGAGTCCTGATAAGGTATTGGTAGTAAACCTACCTGATTCCCATAAAGACTACTGGCAAGAGGGTTTCCTCGTTAGGAATTGGCAGTTCCCTCCCTAGTTTGAAGGGTCGAGGTCTGAGAGGTTCACTGTCCCTTTTTATGAGGAAGAATATATAGGTAGACATTTGTACAGTTATTTCAACCTTTGCTGTCTTGTGATTTTCCTAACCTCTTTTCTTTTTCTTTCACAGCGAGGACAAAGAATTTGGAGCCTGCTCTCAGCGAGGTTCGCATCTCGGAGTTGGTGAAAGCTTGGAATATTAGGGAGCCTCTGGGTGACGGCGAGCATCCCAGGTCTGCTGCCTTTTTGCTCCAGCTTCATAGCTTGACCTGTGGAAAGTGTGCCAGAGTTTGATTTTTTGGGAGAGACTACTGCTGAGCTGATACCGTTGGACGGAGAGGAGAGCATCTCTGAAAGTGAGCCTGCTGGTAATCTCGGTGAAGGGAGTTCTGATAGTAGCAGCTCTTCTGATTCCGAGGACAGTTCTGGTGAAGATATGCCTCCAAGGAAGAACCTGATCAGAGATGATGATGATGATGACCATGTGCTCCTTGCACAAAGGTCAAAGAAACAGAAGACTGTGTCTAGGGTTGTGGTTACAAGTTCTCGGCCTTCCTCTCAGGAGAAAGAGAGGAAGAGGAGACAAGAAGAGAAGGTGAAAGAGAGGGAGAGAAAGAAGGAAGAGGAGAAGAAGAAGGTGGAAGAAAGGAAAAGGGTCGAGGAGAGGAGGAAGAGAGAGAGTGAGAGGGAGGAGGAGAAGAGGAGAGCTGAGGCAAGGACGAAGGCCGGGGAGGCCTTAGTTCCAGTGTCTGCTCTGCCAGAGGGAGCTTCTGTGGCAATCTCCCCTCAGCTAGCTCCGGCCCTGCTTAAGAGAGCTCTCCTCCCGGCTGATCGCCAAAGGGCAATAGGCTCGGAGCATCTGGCCCTTCAGGCTAGTCAGAGGCTTGCTCTGGTAAGGTTTCTTTTCCTCTCGTGTTTTGCTGACTTCTGTTGCTTTCCTTTTCTTATATCTATTTCTTTTTCATAGTTCGTTACCGACTTTGCTGTGTTGTATCGCTCACGCGATGAGCTGGTGAAGAAGAATAGTGAACTGGAGCAAGAAAACTCTGCCTTGAAACTGAAGGGTAAGGAGCTTGAGGCCAGTTTCAAGGCTGTTGATGCTGCTAGGATCTCATCTGATTTGGACCTTGCCACTTCTGGTCGTGAGAGAGATGACGCGGTCAGGGAGCTGGGCGAGCTGAGGAAGGCTTATGATCTGGTGTGTACGAGCAAGCTGGACCTTGCAGAGAAGAGCAGAGTTATGTCCGAACAACTGGAGGCAGAGAAAGACCAGGCAGCCACCATGAAGGAGGACTCATACAACTCTGGGTGGGCTGCTACTTATGATGATGCTGAGGCTCAGATTGGCTACATCAGCCGTCTGAATTTCAAGAAGGGCTGGAACAAAGCTCTTCTAGCTGCTGGTGTGGATGTTGAGTCTCCCTTATTTGACGAGCACGACCCGGGTCCCAAGCCAACTGTGGACGAAGAAGCTCCTGCTCCAATTATCGAGGGTGCTGATCTTCCCTCAGATACAGTTCCTGCTGAGGGGGATACTTCTGCTGCAACTGATAAGGGGAAGCAGCCAGACACCGCTGGGCAGTCTGAGGTTGCTAGTTAATCTGTTTTTAGGATTTTCTTTTGTACTTTTTGCTTGTAATCTCCAAGTTTTTTTTTTGCCTGATGTACTTGGCCTTTATTAATCAATGATAAGATTCTCCATTTTGTTTACGCTGACCCCTTTTTGTCTTCTATCTTCCTTTTATCTATAGTTGGTTGATGTGGATGACTATATTCCTGTTACTTCCCAACTGGGTAGGACTCTTAGTCCTAATGCAGGCCCTGCAGTTCGCCAGGCCTTTCCTAGACTTTACAGGTTTGCTAAATTAAGGAACCAAAAATATAAGGATCAGTCCGAGCTAGTGGCCAAGTTGAAGGACAGGCTCCAGGAGATGGGAGAGATCGGTGCTTCAGTGCAAGAAGAAGTCAGTGCACTGAGAGCAAGGTTGCTGGAGGCCACCGAGATTAACCAGGTCGGGGAGTTCCTGCAGCAGGAGAATGAAGACTTGAGGAGGGAAGTCCTAAGGTTAAGGAGCATTCGCCGAGCATCGCTTCGGCAGTCCTACAAGGCTCTTCTTCGTCGCTAGTTGCTCGGCCTTCCCTCCCGTGTGCTGGTAGGAGTGCTAGGGGTAGGAACAGGGAAGTCGAGGAACAGAGTGAGAGGGAGATGGAGGAGCTGCGCGGTGACGTTCGGCGAGCTTATGTGACTGCTGCTGGGCTCCAGAGGGATGTCACCCGACTACAGAATTTGTTTAAGAAGGGTCCTCGACAAGTGTGGTCCGATGGCTACGATCAAGGTTGGCTGGATGCTCCGACGAGACTGTCAGAGTTCGAGGAGCTCTCCTTCATCAGAGGGTGGTTGAGTGCCCTCAAAGAGATGCAGGTCCCGAGGAACTCGACGTTGTGGTATCGACACGAGATGTCCTCCTCCACTCTGATACCCAATCCATTCAGGCGGGATGATCGATGGATCCCCATTGATGCCATTCCCCGGCAACTATTGGAATTGGACGCAAATGAGGTCATGGAGGAGCTTGCCCCTGCTCCTGATGATGGAAGGAGAGCTAAAGTTGCTGATTATCTTGCTCGGAGGCTTCCACCTCCTTGAGATTTTATTAATCTTCTTCTTTTTGATAATTGTAAATGCTTTGGGCGAGGATCGCCGACTAAACATGTATTATCATTGTTTGTAAATATAAAAGATTAATGAAAAGTTCGAGTTTTGGGCAATTTTGCCGACTAAACGTGTTCATCCAATCCTTTTATATTTGCTGCTTCACAATCCTTTTTATTTTGTCATTTGAGTGTCCTCCCAGTCCAATACAAGAATACCATTGTGCCCTCACTTTGCCTTTTAGGCTGTGTCGTCACACTCCCTTAGGCCTAAGTAGGGCAATTGGAGAGGACACACCTGGTATTGGATGTCATCATACGATCAGGATTTTGTTCAACCAAAGTAGGTTTGATGCCTAATAATACTCTGTAGGGCTTCAGATATTGCCAGGGGCAAATGCTAAGAGGTTTGTCGTGCTTTATGACGATGACCTGAGGAGGGGTGTTCCCCTGCTGTGTCGACCATTGTGCCTGTGATTTGGAAAGGATGCGTAATAAAATATGACCGTTACTAATCAGAGAGTGATTAACTGAGATATTTTCATTAGTGAAATGAGAAATGAACTGTCCTTTCATAACGAATGCAATAAAAGATTTAACAACAGAATTCCTAAAAATAGAACTTCTTGAGATTAGCTGCGTTCCATGCTCGTGGTATCTCCCTGCCCTCCATTGTTTCCAAATGATAGGCACCCTACAGGTCGTCTCTAATTATCTTATAAGGTCCTTCCCAGTTTGGGCCCAGTTTACCGTCTGATGGTTTCATTGTGTTGCCCAGGACCTTTCTTAGGACATAGTCCCCAACTCTGAATCTCCTCGGGTGGACCCTCTTGCTGTAGTGCTTCGCGAGCTGTTGTTGATAGCTCGCAAGTTTCACTAGGGCAAGTTCCCTGCGCTCGTCGGCTAGGTCGAGTTCAGCGAGCAAAGCTTCGTCGTTCGGGCCTTGTTCGACAAGGTCGGATCTCATTGTTGGCAATCTCGCCTCTAGTGGGATGATTGCCTCCATACCATATGTTAGTGAGAATGGCTTTTCTCCTGTTTCTCGCCTAGGAGTCGTTCTGTATGCCCATAGGATATGCGGTAGCTCGGTTGCCCATGCGCCTTTGGCTCGCTCTAACCGTTTCTTCAATCCAGCGATCACTGTTTTGTTGGAAGCTTCTGCTTGTCTATTGCTTTGAGGGTAAGCTACCGAGCTGAAATGGTGCCTGATCCCGTGTTCGTTGCAGAAGTCTTGAAAAGGTCCACTCTCGAACTGTGTTCCATTGTCAGTGATTATGGTCCTGGGGATTCCGAATCGAGTGATTATATTCCTCCATACGAACCTCATCATGTCAGCATCTCGGATGTTCGCTAGTGGTTCTGCCTCGATCCACTTGGTAAAGTAGTCAGTTACAACCAACAGATATTTGCGGTTGCCGCCAGCGGTGGGCAGTGGTCCCACGATGTCCATCCCCCATTGGGCGAAAGGCCAGGGGTTGGTCAGGGATTTTAATTCGCTGGCAGGCTGGTGGACCATAGGAGCGTGAAGTTGGCATTTCAGGCATTTGCGGACATATACTGCGGAGTCCTTTTGCATGTATGGCCACCAATAGCCTTCCTTAATTGCTCGGAAGGCTAGAGACCTTCCTCCAACATGACTTCCATAGATTCCTTCGTGAAGCTCGTGAAGCACTGCCTTGACATCGCTTGGGTGGACGCATCTAAGGTAGGGACCGGAGAAAGATCTTTTATACAAGTCTCCTCCTGTGGATAAGTGAAAGCGAGCAGCTTTGACTCTTATCTGGTGGGCAGTTCTCTTGTCCTCTGAAAGCATTTCGTCCTTTAAATAGTCCTTCAAGGGATCTATCCAGCTGGGGGATGATTCCAATTGGAGTATTGGTTTCGCGTTTGGCATCTCGCAATTGCTGTGAATGCTTGGGCCACTGAGGAAATCGATAGGGATAACCCTTTTAAGGCTAGAATCAACTGCCGAACTCTGGGCTGCTAGCGCATCAGCGTGGCTGTTTTGCCCCCTGGGAAACTATTGGATGTTGATCTCTTCAAAGCTCGCCATTAAGTTTTTCACCAGGGAGAGGTAGGCTACCATTCTTTCATCCTTTGCGTTATAGTCTCCACTTATTTGGTTGGAAACTAGTTGTGAATCGCCGAATACCTGCAAACGCTTTGCTCCCAAAGTTTGCTCTTTTTGGAGACCTGCTATTAGGGCTTCGTATTCTGCTTCGTTGTTGGAGGCTGCAAATCCCAGCCTAATTCCTTACTCAAGGACTGTATTTTCTAGAGTGATGAGAATAATTCCTACACCTGCCCCCTTTGAGTTGGAGGCTCCATCAACGAATAGTTTCCAGCTTTCCACTGTAGCTTGGTTGTTTTGTTCTGTTGGCTTAGGCTGGTCGAAGGGTTCCTCGCCAGTGAATTCAGCTATGAAATCAGCAAGGATTTGACCCTTGATAGCTGTCCTTGATTGAAATTGGATGTCAAATCGGCCGAGCTCGACTGACCATTTAGACAGTCTGCCTGACAAATCCGCCTTCCTTAGGACAGCCTTGAGGGGGTGTGATGTAAGGACGATGATCGTATGAGCTTCAAAGTAATGCTTCAGTTTCCTCGAGGCCATTACTAGGCTGAATGCGAGCTTTTCCAATGGTAGGTAGCGCTGCTCGGCATCTAATAAGGTTTTGCTCGCGTAATAGACTGGATGTTGGATTCCTGTAACTTCACACATTAGCGCTGAGCTGACAGTATGACTGGATACAGAGAGGTAGAGGTACAAATAGTCCATTTACTGTGGTATGACAAGCAATGGTGGAGAGCTTAGGTAGGACTTGAGCTCGTCTAATGCTCGCGAGCAGTCTGGGGTCCATTATACTGTTTTGCTGCCTTTTAAGAGTTGGAAGAAAGTCTTACATCTCTCAGAGGATTTAGAAATGAAACGATTTAGAGCAGCGAGCATTCCAGTGATCTTTTGTACATCTCGGACTGTGCGAGGAGGTTGCACAGTGTTGATTGCATCAATTTGGTCCGGATTAGCCTCTATGCCTCGCTTGCTGACCAAATACCCAAGAAACTTTCCTGACTGGACACCGAAGGAACACTTGCTCACGTTGAGTTTCATTCAGTACTTCCTGAGGATTTCGAAGGTACTTGACAGGTCCGAGAGGTGATTTTCCTTCTCCTTGCTCTTGACGAGCATGTCGTCGATGTAGACCTCCATTGTGTCACCCATTTGATTCCTGAACATTTTAGTAACTAGCCGCTGATAGGTTTCCCCTGTATTTTTGAGCCCAAAAGGCATGACCTTGTAACAGTATAAACCAACCGTCGTGATAAATGCCGTCTTGTCCTGATCTGGGGCATACAGGGGAATCTGGTGATATCCTGAGTACGCGTCCAGGAAACTCATTCGTTCGTGAGCTGCGGTGGCATCTACTAGTTGGTCTATTTTTGGAAGAGGGAAACTATCCTTGGGGAAGGCTTTGTTGAGGTGAGTGAAGTCTATGCAAACTCTCCACTTCCCGTTGCTTTTCGGAACTACCACTGGGTTGGATAACCATTTGGGGAATTGTACTTCCCGTATGGACCCTGCATCCAGCAGTTTTTTGACTTCTTTTTCTATTGCTCTGGCCTTCTCGGGAGCATTTCGTCGTGCCTTCTGCGCTATCGGCTTGAATGTGTGATCGACGTGCAACTGATGGCAGACCATATTGGGATCGATTCCTGGCAGCTCATAGGGTTCCCAAGCGAAAACATCTATGTTGCTTCTGAGTAAGGTTGACAAATACTTTTGCTCTTGGTCAGTGAGTGACGCTCCGATCAGGAAGACTCTGCTGCTATCGCCTTCTTTAGCCGTCAGTTCTACCAGGTCCTCGACGACACGCTCGGAGGGGAGGAGCCTGGTCTCTTCCACTCTAGGCCTTCCATATTTTAATTGCTATTTGGAAGGAATTGCACCTTCCTCCACTTTCTCGCTGGTTTGAACGGCTTTTCTCTCTGGCTTTGGTCGGATGGCTGCTATGAAGCATTTCCTTGCCATCGCCTGGTCGCCATGTATCTCCATTACTCCCCGCTCGGTGACATATTTGAGTTTCTGGTGGTAGGTCGAGCAGACTGCCTTCATTGCATGAAGCCATCCCCTATCGAGGATGGTTGATATGGTGAATCAATGTCAACCACCAAGAATTCGATCATCTTGGAAACATTTCCAGCGCGAACTGGCAATACTATTTTGCCCAAAGGCACGGTCGTCGTCCCAGCGAAGACGACCAGAGGGACAGTGGTTCCCTTTAGGTCGGCGATGTTCAACTTTAATTTCCGGAACAGGTCGATGTACATTACTTCGGATGAGCTTCCTTGATCGACGAGTAGCCTGTCGATGTCAAAGTTGGCTATCCTGAGTGTAATGACTAAGGCATCATGATGTGGGGTCCTTACTCCCACAAGATCTTCATCCGTGAAAATAATATGCTTGTTGTAGTTGATATCCTCTGCTCGCCGACATTTTCCTGACTGTGATTTTGTTGGGTCAATCTGAAAAGCTTGCATTACCGCTGTGAGTTTCTTTACCTCCATTCGAGCTGAGTTACCTTGGATTTGCTTGACGTCAGATACTCCGTGGATTACTGCGAATTCGTGTCCGGCGTCATCTTCCAATACGTTGTCGGGTTTCGTCTCTTTGTGGGAAGCCACTTTCTCTACCTTCTTTTCCACAAAGTCATTCAAATGTCCGGACTGGGCCAACTCCTCGAGGTGGGACTTAAGAGCCTTGCAGTGCTCAGTCTTATTCCCTCCCTCTTTGTGGAAAGTGCATCTTAATGCATTGTTTCTTTTTTAGGGGTCTCCTCCCATTTTCCGGGGTCATTTCATGAACGGATCATCCTTGATCTTCGCGAGAATTTTGTAAATTGGCTCTTTGAAGACGGTGTTGACCGCCTGGAACGATTTTGTAACGTCAGGGCTCCCTCCGTTTTTGCAGCCATTCTTGCCCCCACTTTTTCCTCCTTTTTTCTAGTTCTCAACATTCTCACTTCCCTTGGCAGTGAGCTTGGATCGACCGTTTTCTCCTACATTAAGGCGGGTGACATCTTCCACCTTTGCGTATTTCTCAATCCAGTCCATCAGGTCGTTAATGGTCGTAGCTTCCTTCTTTGTCAAGGACTGGTAAAGGAGGGAAGAGCTAGGTAGCCCAATTTTGAATGAAGCCACTGCCACTTCTTCCGCGCAGTCCTTGACCTCATTGAATAACTCCTAGTATCTCTTCGCGTAGTCTCGGAGTGTCTCCTGAGGCGTTTTCTTCATTGTTAATAGAGCATCCATCCTTTTGGGATGGGAGTTGCTGGTGATGAACCGGGCCGTAAAGAGCTCGGCCAGGGATTTGAAATTTCTGATGGATCGGTGAGGGAGTTTCTAGAACCATTTTTGGGCCACGTCATGGAGGCTCGAGGGGAAAATACGGCACATCAGTGCATCTCGGTGATTACAGAGGGTCATGGCCTGCCGGTACTTCCTGACATGATCAATGGGATCAGTCTTCCCGTCGTAAATCTTGAACCTTGGAATGGCAAACTTCTTGGGAGCCTCTTCCTCTTCAATTTCCCTCGTGAAGGGTGACTTCATCTGGGTCTTGAGGGCTCTCCTGGCGAGTTCTCTGGTCGACCTGGTGCCGCGGTGAGCTGGATGTTGGTCCATTTCTCTGCGGACCAGGTTCCGTATGTTGTCGTCGCTGCGAGCAGGATTCTGGTAGCGGCGAACTTTTCTTACTTATTCGCGGAGGTCGTCGTCTGAGTCGCCACTTTCGTACCCTAGATATTGCCGCCTAGGGCTCCTTCCTCGGCTGCGAGATTTGCTCGTCTGAGGGCTAGGAGTGCGATAGGGGTGTCTTCTGGTATCAGGACGTAGTTCCTTCTCAAGTCTTTCCAGTTTTCTTTTCAAGCGAGCATTCTCAGCCTCGTATCTGCGAGAAGACTCCCTCTGCTCGTGGAGCCTTGCCTCGTATGCATCGATCAATCTGGATATCTGCGTGGACCTTGCTGGTCCTTGACTTTCTTCTGAGGCTGGCCTTTCTAAGCGAGCCCCTCGATCTGAACGTCGAACTTCAGACCTAATCCTGCGAGGAGCAGGTGGCTCTTGAATGTCTCCTACTTGAGGAGCGTTGCTACTGTGACCAGACATCTTAGATTTTTTCTTGGCGTGGGCTCTTCTCAGGGAAAGATGAACGCTTCCCACAGACGGCGCCAATTGTAGTGACAATTACTGTTGGTGACAATTATTGTGCAACACAAATAAATATGAGAGAAGTAATGACCAAGAAAGAACAAATAAAATGCCAATCACACAACAATAGGTGTAAGTGGTTCAGCAAAGATGTGCCTACGTCCACGGTGGTGCAGTCAGTATTATTTCTCTATATTCTGAAGAATAGGTACGGAGAATACAACTTGTCCTTTGCCCCGGACCTAGGTTTTAATTTATATATGTGTATGCTAGTTAGTGGAGATGATGGGTTCCTTCATATTAGCCATCTTCCCTATCCCTTCCCTTCATGGGATTGTGCTCCCCTATAACTTCTCTTCATGGGATCGTGGGGAGAGATCGGATCAATATGAAAGATAGAGGGCCTGGACTTTGGGCCGCCAAAACTGGGCTACTCGTCCAGGCCCATGGTTCTCAATTCTGGGTACCTACATTTACCTATTATAAAATTTCTTATTTTTGATGGTTCCAACTATGCGTATTGGAAAATGCGTATGGGGTCGGCACGTAAATCCTTTGATGAGGGGTTTGGCTACCGACAGTTAAAGGGTGTACGTGTACATGCCAAGAGGGAGAGGTTCATGTACCTAAACTCGTAGAAAGATGGAGTGACACTAAACTTAAGTTAGCTAATTTTAATTCCTTATGTATAAATTCCCTTTTTAGTATGGTCACACCAAATGAGTTCATCTGGATTATGACATGTGAAATGTCTAAGGAGGCATGGGATATAATCTATCTCACTCATGAGGAAACAAGTGTTGTTACAGCTTTGAAACTTCAAAACTTCACCACTCAATTTGAAAGCATTAGGATGTTAGAAAATAAGACATTTAATGAGTTCTATGCGAAATTATCAGATATTGTGAATTCATGCTTTAATTTTGGAAAAAATATACTCACCAACCATGTCGTAAATAAACTTTTGAGGTATTTAATTGATATATTTATTCAAAGGTGACCATTTAAATTCTTTAGGCACGTTAGACCCTATGAAACTTGAAGATCTTTTTGGTGACCGTTAAACATATGATCTTGACATGTTTCCCTCCAAGGACATAGCTTTGAAAGCTCAAAAGGAGGAAACATCAATTTCGAATGATGACTTTGATATTCACTCATAAGATGGGGCTTTGTTTTCTTGAAAGTTTAGAAAATTTCTAAAGACTAATAAGGGTAAAATTAAAAATGATTATAAGAAGTTTGAGATGTCTAAGCATAGTAAAATCGAGAAATTACCTAAAAATCATAATTAGGATCTTAATAGTGACAAGTCAAATATATATGATGGTTGTGAGGGTTATGGCCATAGGGCATTCGAGTGTCCCACTAAACAAAGGAACGAGGGTAAGCAACTTGTTTTATAAATGTCACCCTTGGTGATAATAATCCAGAAGAGGGATCCGATTCCTCTATTGAGTGCAACTTCACCTAGTTATTGGTAATTCATCTGAGAATTGACAGTAAATCTTCCCATAAAGATATTCCTTTATGTGACACTGTCGAGGCCATTGTTTATGAATCCCAAGATTTTGATGGTAAAGAGAGTGGAGGAGAGAGTGAGAATTAAGAGGAGGTATAGAAGAGTGAACTTTAAGTATCCTTTCGTGAGTTGTATGCAGAGTCGTTAAAATTAAAAAGGGCAAACTTGAAGTTAGAAGACAAAATAAGAGAACATACCGTGACAAATGATGACAGTGTTTTAGTTGAAGATCTTAAGGCATGTGAGAGAATTCTTTGTCAGAAGCTAGAGTAAGTTAAAGGTTAAAAAGATAGGATTAGAGGTTTAATGGAGCCTATGAAGAAATAGCTTCTCGAGTTTGAAAAGAGTAGGTGTTTACTTGAATCTTGAAGAGTGGAACTTGAAGAAAAATTAAATGACTCAAGTTGGGTCAAATTTGATTTGGAGTGTGGGTCGGAGAAACTAGATAAAATTCTAAGAACCGTCCAAATCGAAGATGACATGTGTGGTTTTGGATTTAATACTCAAAATTCTTTCGCTAATAAATCCAAAACCATGATTTTAAGGGAATCGACTAGGAACACTAGAAAAGATCAATCATTAGGTAATACTTCACATCGTGTTTTCACTTGCACACATTGTGGTCGGAAGGAGAACCCTAGGAAGTTTTGTTTTGATCTTAGAAATGGTCCTAGAAAGTAAACAGGTAGACTCAACAAGGTCACCGAATACCAATAGCATCGTGATGAACTCATGTGGGTTTAGAAGATCCGACTTGGAGACTTTACGTGATAGAGTTTATGATTCTCATTTACTGGCACAAGATTCCTCCCTTCTCTTATGCTTCATGATATATTCTTGCTAGTTATACATTTGTTTGTCATTTTCTAGTCTTTGTTTCATCATATATGTGTTGACAAAAATATCATTTGTGTATCTTTTGTATTTAATTTATATTTATTGTGTCTTAGTTGAAAAATACAAAAAATGAATTGTTTCTCTTTGGGTTTTCTTTGTGTTTAAAAAACTGAAGAAGCTCAAAAATATTTTTCGGTGTATTTTAGCTTTACATGTTTTATGTGACATATTCTTCTGTTTCAATCCAATATCATCCCCACTTCCATCTGGCTAGAACTTTTGGTTAAGGTTTTCAATCCTTAAAAGGTTCTTTATCAGGCATGCATGGAGTAGTTTGACTTTGACTTGCTTAATTCATTCTCTTTTTATATGACTAGATTCACACATGCATGAGCTCATTTGATCTTTAAGTTCACACACACACACACACACACACACACACATATATATATATATATATATATATATATATATATATATATATATATATATATATATATATATATATATATATTTAAGCTAAGTGAGATGTTATCCTATCAATAAAGTCATCTACATGTTGCTTTGACCATAGAGGATTTGTGCATGTAAGAACCTTCGTCCAAATTTAAAAAATAGAAGGATATTTATCAGGTGTAGTTGTTTATCAATGGAACAGGGATCCGAAAGACAAAATTAATTTGCATGAATATCCACCATTGAAATATGTCCCCAAAAAATATAGAATTGTTAAAATTAGCCAATGCCAAAGTAGTTAAGTTCGACATGAACATTCAAAAGCAAAGAAAATATTTATTATAATTGAGGTTTCTTAGATGGATAGACCAATGGGTTTGCAAAATGATAATGTATCGTAGTTATGCTATTTTTTGTCATGACTCTATTGGTTTATAGAATCATCAAAATTCTAGTCTTATATGCATTGTGCTTGTTTATTCCTTGAGCTCACTTTATCTTGCCACATGAGTCTATATTTAAGTTTGATAAAGTTTTTCAATAAAATAATAACTCCGTGAACATGTTTAAGTGATTGGGTCTTAATTCTTTTGTTGATAGTTCATACTCCTTCACTACCGTTTACCAAATGTTATTTAGACACATTTTTGCCATAGGAGTGTGGAAAGCTTAATGTATTTTGTGTCATGTGTGGTGTTTATACCTATGTATATATGCATGTGGATTATTTATATCTTTTGTTATGTACATATACGGTATACCTTTTGTTGAGTCTTTGACTTGCAATATAGTCTATGTATGTTCCATGCTTAAATATATATCCTTCTTATTGCGATTGATATCAGTTCCTTATATTAGATTATTCTATTCGGTATCATTTTTATATTGCATCATAGTTGGTATTTATCAATCTTCGTGTTAGATTAGTTGCTTCCCATACCATGTGCTTTATTATTCTTGTTACTTTATTCACCATTGCATAATATACTTGTTTTTCCATTATTCATATGCCTTGTTGCTTTCAGGGGGAGTATTTGATTTAATTGGGGAGAAATAGGTTATTTAGTGCATTTTAATCTTTGTCTCGTCCTAAACAATTTGGAGATCTAACTTAGGGGAGACGTTTCTGTCTTAAGTAGGTCATGTTAGACAAAAGGGGACTATTCAATTATGTTATATATCTTCTTAAATTCGATATGCATTTGATGCTGTGTTTAAGTGTGAAGGTTTTCATCCTTAGTGTAAACCTTATAAGGCGGAAATAAATTCGTCCCATGTGTATTATCAAGCATCTGTATTTTTTATTTTTTTTGGGGGGGTCTTTTTAAAAGAGCTTAATGTCCCATATGATTTTTATTTTGGGTTTTATCTCGAAATTGCCAAAGCGAGAGATTTGTAAGGGCAAATTTCTAATTGAGTCTACTTGTATTGTTCACTTAATTCCGGACAAAACTAATTGAGTCATATAATAGTAGTTTGTCATATCCTTTCAAGCCTATGATGTTTGAGTTGAAGACATAGAGGCTAAGAGTTTGAAGATTACATCATTTTCGGTTCATGTGCAAATCTTTTACATCATTAACATTTCATTATTTCCAAGGTCTCTAAAGGTATGAATGCATTAATATATATATATATATATATATATATATATATATATATATATATATATATATATATATGGACTTGGAATTTATTTTGGGTGTTTCATTTTATTAAAATTATGTTTAAAAGGATTTTTATTCCTTAAAGAAAAATAGAATCTGAATTCTCGTTAGAAGTATTAGTTAAACATAGTCGTTTGAACGACATTTTTCTCATTCAAACGAGGCCGTTCAAATGAGATATCAAATGAGCTTCTAACTATGTTCTGCCTTTAATTCTATTTTTTCATTACAAATATCGTTCGAACGAAGTTATTCTAATGACTCATTCAAACGAGATATCAAACAAAATTTAGTGATTTGTCCTTGTTTTCTCATTAGTAACTCATGCAAACAAGGTCATTCGAACGACATCCAAAAGTTGTTTTAATGACCTGGGTGGTTCTTATCCATTTTTTCCAGTTTTTAAATTTAACCTCCCACTTACCCACTGTATTTTTACCAACTTTAATATGTGCGGGAACACAATTTTTTTGAGAGATTTTCTAACACTTTGAGAGAAAAAACATTTCATCCAAAAGTCCCATTTTTTGTGTTGATATTTTCGTGCTTTAATTTCTACCAAAACACAAAGTTTACACCCATAGTTTTCTATGATACAACCAATATATTATGTTTTAAGATCATCAAGTTGGCACCAGAAGGTTTCCAATGGAGGAGTCGATGTTTATTGTGATTCTTGGTGTGCATATGGAGGAGAGGCTTTTGTATCTTGCCCCATCGGTGGATTTCGAGCCTGGAGAGAATTCCAGAGTTATCAACTAGGAAGAGGTAGAATCATGAAAAAGTGTCAACGTTTGAAAGAGCGTCGACTAGAGGAAGTAAGTTATTTGTTTTGCTTATGTAAAACCATACCTAGTGGATTTGTTTTCTAGTTCATCCCAATTTTTTCCTATTGTATGCATTCCACGTACATCGCGGTCTTGTGTTGTGATTGCTTATTTTATCTTGCAAAACACGTGGATGCATGCTTAGGACTAAAAAGATAAAAAAATGTTTAAATCACAACAATGGTGTAAGTTTGGTGCTAATTATGTTTGGTTAATTTTAGTTTAATTCAAGTAAAGAAATTTAATTTGAAAATATTCATACTTTCTTTATTTAGCAGATCTAGAACTTGAATTGGGCTTATGTGGGAAATTTAATTGTTAAATTTGGAAGATATTTTAAATTTGGTATATTATGTGAACCGTTTTGTATTTAGGATTTTAAAATTGGGTATCAAATCATATACTCTAAGAGATCACATTAATTTTGTGGAAACAAAAATTTATGAAATTTTATTATTAAATTTGGAAGAAATTTTAGTCTGGAATATTATGTGAACCATCTTCTATTTAGGAATTTAAAATTTCGGTATCAAAGCATATATTCTAAGAGGTCACATTCTCTACCCTAAATACCCTTTCCCACGGTTCGCCCCGTGTGCGATTCAGACTTACTGAATGGATGAACCACCCGTCTTACTCCGAAAGGTCACCAAGAGCTTTAGTGCCACGGCTGACCAAAGTTAACATTCTCAACCGAGAAAATCTCTTTGGAATCTCAGGTTATATTACCTAACCTTTCCAATAGACTGCCCCGTGTGTTATTTTGACTTACCATTCGAACGAATAATCCATTTTCGTCCGACGATCTCCCGTCAAAAGGACTGACGTGCGTTTTTGGGCCACATTTGACCCAGTGTCAACTCCGGACACACGAGTAGTCCAAAGGATTCTAAAATTTCTCTGAATTAACTTTCTAATGTCATGCCTCATGCGTGATTTTGATCAATAGATTTCATTCTACGATCGCTTTTTCAAAAAATTTGGTATGAGATTACCAATTGGTAGGTCCATTTCCCTGCCGATCAGTGCCACCCTTGACCCAATAAATAGAGGGAATGACCTCATTCCTAAATCACACCTTATATCCATCAACATCCATTATTTCAGTAACATTCTCTTGCAATCAATGAAGTTTCCTTATGTGAAATTCCATTCAATCTTACATATTCATTGTTTTCACACCCAATTTGGTAAAACCTCATTCTCTCTCATCCAACATTCAAATCAAACTTCAAGGGAGTTCATCCATAATCAAGATCAAGATTCAATTCTTCAAAGAAGGTCCAAATACTTCCCTCTATCTTTAAATTTCCTATTCTTACATTAATTACATAAATTCATAATTTAGTTCTTACTTTAGTTCTTACACATTGACATCTCTCCTTCTTATTAATTATATTTCCCATATTTTATTTTCTATAAAAAACCGAAAACAAGTAAAAAAAAGTGCTATACCTATAAATTCTAATGGGATTATCCATCACAAATTTTCAACACTAAAACACAATTTCTACACATATAATAAAATACCATTCTAATCGATGGGATAAACCCCACCCCTATGCCACACATGAACTACATGGACTTTGATGCCTTTACAGGCTACGTAGGCATTTCGTATTAAAATTCGAGACTCTAGTCCAATTTTACAAATTTGTAATTTTCCAATTTCATAATTTTTTATTGTCTGATTTTCCAAATTCTCCACTCCCGCATTTATCATATTCTTACATTATTATACATATTATGTTTGTGGTCCTTATTAGCATTGTATCCAAGACATTTTATTGTTTCATCATAACGATCAATATCATGATAAACCTATAAAATCTTATTTTTAATATTAATTTTGGGAACATTCTTATAGATGACTTCAATTTATCTCTTCCATTGTATGCATTAGGCGAATATGATATCCATTATATATACATGCACATAGACTTCACGTAAAAATAAAGGAAAACAATAACACAAGCCCATTAGAGACCGAGAGGGCGGGATGGGTGCCTAGAACAATCCCATTCCATAACTTATCCCCTAAACCCTTCAAACTATTTGTTTCGTAAGAATAAGTTTGTCTTTGATGCCGCTCTCTCGAGGAGGTGATATGTTCTTTGCCGGTTTTGTGCAAAATAAGCTAGCAACTCCATCTCTTACACTCAGCTCACATCAACAACGACCGAAGCACTCCTAACGAGTACGAAGGCATGGGACCTATTTTTTCCTCCCCTCCCTTTTCCCCTGCGCCACGGGATAAAGTGATGAGAGATAAATATAGGGATGGACACAATAGGGGTTTGAGAAAACCAAGGAGCTCCATGATGGGGAGATGTTTCTATTCATAGACAATCATCACAATAAAGTAGTAGTAGTTGTAGTAGTATTAGTAGTAGTAGTAGTAGTAGTAGTAGTAGTAGTAGTAGTAGTAGTAGTAGTAGTAGTAGTAGTAGTAGCAGCAGCAGCAGTAGTAGTAGTAGTAGTAGTAGTAGTAGTAGGAGGAGGAGGAGGAGGAGGAGGAGGAGGAGGAGGAGGAAGAGGAGGTGGAGGTGGAAATTTAATAGTAAATTTTGGTGAAGAAAATAAGTTAGTATTAGTAGATTAATTTTTACATTCCTCGTATTAGAAAAAAATTATATTATGTTTCTAAGTTCTTTCTGAACGGATATTTTATTTATTTTAAAAAAGAATTTTTTCATTAAAAAATGGCTAATCTACTATCTATTCTAGTAGCAAATCTATTATCTATTTTTCGTTTATAAAAAAAATGGCAAATCAATATTATAAGACCTATATCATTGCTACTGCTTAATATTTAATTGACTAACCTAAATAAAAAGAACGTAAAAATAAAGGAACCTTGTAAGTTGAACCAAAACATATTTGGAACTTACCCTTAGGAAATATCAATTTGATGAGGATACAAATACTGACTTTAAATGATCAAATGAGTTAATTAGGATTGGAGGAACTTATAGTCAATTAGTCCTTCTTAGAGGGAAAGATGACCAAGATGCCATTTATGACCAAGGGGAATAAGGAAAAATATGTGTTGGAATTAGTTCATACTGATTTTGTGGGTCTAGGATTATGGAGGTAAGAGTTGGTTATGAGTACTTTATAATTTTCATCGGTGATTTCTCAAAGTTTACATATATTTACATAATGCATTGTAAGTCTGATTCTTTTCATAAGTTCAAAGAGTGTAAGGAGGAGGTGGATTATTTTCTCGGTAAACTAGACCATACTTTGTCATCTGATCGTGGATGGTAATAACTCTTGGGACAGTTTAGATAACACTTATTAGAGTTAGGTATTATAACCCAATTTTCCACACGCGATACTCCTCAGAAAAATGGTGTAGTAGAAAAAAGTAATATGACTCTTTTGAATATAGTTCGATCGGTGATGAGCTATTCAAATTTGTTGAATTCCATTTGGGGTTTTACACTAGAGACTTCTATATACTTATTAAACTTATTTCAATCTAAATATTTCATGTCAACTCCCGTAAAGCTATTGAAAGGGTGAAAATAAAGTCTAGTTTACATTAGTATATAGGGTGTGCTACACCTGCTGTAGAAGGAGGCAGCGAAGTTAGAATTAAGAAAAAAGTTATGTGTGTGGGTTACCTTAGAGGAACCAATGGTCTCTAATTATATGATCATACGGATAAAAAATTATTTATTACCACAAATGTTAGGTTCTTATAGGGTATTATATGATTTACCACAAGACAAAAAGAAAGATTAACTTGCAAGAGCTAAAAGGACATGCGTAAGACAATGATTTGAGACCACCGATACATGATGAAATACCACCTGACACTGATAGTACACTCCATACTCGTAGTGAGTGTGGCCATCTCGAGGGCATCTAAGAGGTCTTCCAGCTTTTATTCGATGCATGTGTGTAGGATTGCTCCCTTTGACTAGGCGATCGGTCATTATCAATGCGGGTAATATGTAGATATAGAGTACACAACCTATATTGTAAAAAATAGGCAAAATAAATGTTGTTTCCTCGAGAGAACGACCTCAAGAACAATACTGATGCTTGTGAAACCAAGTACTTTAAAGGTCCAAGGACTAAGTTCAAAAATGGAAAGGTGTTGAGAACCCATCCCACCCCTTCGATCTCTCATGAGCATATCTTAATCTTCTGTTGTTAGACCCATGAAATGTGTCCATATGTGCATAATATCAATGGAGGATGAAATTGTTAAACTTTCGTCATGGAAAAGGACGGGGTGATTTCATCCTTAGGAGTGTTCCCAAAATAATAATTCAAAATATAATGTAAATGCTTGCTGAATCACTGGTCGTTATAGAAGATCGAATGTATATATTGGAGAAGACACAAGCATCCAAGAATATGAATCCCACTTTATATATATATATATATATATATATATATATATATATATATATAATAAGGGAGATTGCTTTTTGAATATTTGTACATTTTTAACGGTCTAGATCGATTCCACCTCCTTACATATTTTAATGGTTGAGATCGCATCTCTTTTTCTTTTACAAATATGCACTCAATTAATTGATTTCCGCCTCTTTTTTACTCATCAAACTTATCTTTGAATTCAAAAATGGAGGCATTTTGGTAACACAATCACAAGTTACACACGGTGTTCCCCCCGTATCTATCATTCTCTCTCTCTCCCTTGAGCTCATTTATCAAAAACACACGCCCTCATCCCTCACGTAGTGAGTTACCACGCTACCAGGTAAGTGTTGTTTTAGGTTTTGATTGGTTTTGGTTGGATTTAATTAAATAAATGGTATAATTTCTTTTTGTTGGGGGTTTGCAGGTAACATCATCTATGTGTTTTGGTTTGGACGTAGGGCTTTTGTATGAGATTTAATGGTGTTTCATTTCAATATTTTGGGTTTAGGGTTATAGCAAGCCCCTATCTAATGAAATTTTGGTTTTAATTTTTTTGTTTAGCTTCAAAGGGTTTCGGATTCGATCTATCAGCTTCGAAGGGTTTCAGATTCAATCTATCAGGTATACATTTTTTTGTATTTGTATTAAGTTTTTTTTAATTCATATCTGTTTTGGTATGGATTTACGATTTTAGTACGAGATATTATTGTGTTTTGTTTGATATTTTTGGGGTTCGGGTTCTAGTAGGCCTCTCCCTCTCTCTTTGGTGTTTTACTTTGTCTCTTTGTTGTTTGCAAATTGACTAAATGGGTGTCTAAAATGTTTTGTTATTGAAGGCACATACCCATTTATTCATGGGTATTGGTTTGATCTTCTAAACCACATCATATTAATTCAATTTAGGATACTCAGATGACGCGGATACTTTTATTGGTTTTTGCAACAATCTGTTTTGTTATTGTGAGGTTATAAGTGCATTTGTGGGCTTAATTGTTTTTTTCCCACTATTTTTGAGAAATTTCATCTCCATTATGCAATTAGTGAATTTTAATTTGTTATTTTCATTAAGAAATGTTCTCAATGTTGTTCGCTAGGCATGGCTGTAAAGTTTAATTCCATCCCCATTTTGTGAAGGCACTTAGCATGTTTGTAGTTTTAATATAGATTGTTAATTTGTTACTGTGCTACTTGGTTTCTTTGTCAAAGACCCGTGATGGTTTAAGACATAGTGCTTTGATATAACCTTTTGTGCTTCAATTTTTTTACTTGCCTTTTATCTTTTAAATACTTACATTTATTATTACTATTGTGATCCAACTGTAGTAATATAATTGAAGTAATATCTTA
The DNA here is from genome assembly GCA_949130495.1 of Sambucus nigra. Lineage (NCBI taxonomy): Eukaryota > Viridiplantae > Streptophyta > Magnoliopsida > Dipsacales > Adoxaceae > Sambucus > Sambucus nigra. The sequence continues at coordinate 209,602,264 of OX422214.1, read as the reverse complement.
TAATATTTAGTTGTCTGATTGTTCTATCCCGTCATTTGAATATTTATCTAACCCAAACAGTGCATCCTAAATTTTATTTTCTAACAACTCAAACAATTGTATGGTTATCCTATCATTCGAATAATAAATTTTATGTTATTATATTATCCATTTATTTAATCTTAATTATGTTTGATGTTTAATATCTACTCTTTTTCGTTCATAGGGAAAGGTTTTCACTTCCTATTTTGAAGTTATTATCTAGGGAAGTCAGCTCTTGCCTTTGGTGACTTGCTGATTGCGGCAATTATTACTTAGGGGAGTTAGCTCTTGCATTTTGTGACTTACTTTTGAAGTTTTGGGTCCCTGGACGAACTACAATTTCTCCTCGGGCATTTAAAGCTTCATTCTCAGGTTTGATCTATCTCATCTACTTCCATTAATTCATGTTCATACCGGATCATATGCACTTAATATCCATATGGTTAAATATATGTTCAGGAACTTCTTGCATTTCTATTAGATGGACTTCATGAAGATCTGAATCATGTCAAAGACAAACCTTTAAAGTCTGCCCGATGAAGATGCCATCACCTCTGCCACTGAATGGATTTTTTTCTTCAGTAACAATATAAGATTAAATGAAAATATCCATAAAATAGGTGCTAAAATATTTCATTTTCTAAAACTTTTGCGGGGACAAGGCCTCGTCGCTTTCTTAAATGTTTATCGGATCAATATCGGAGCATTTGGCAGGTACAAAGTCTAAATCATTGGCAGTACTCAACTCATCTGTACTGAACTGCTCTAACCCCCTTAACCCACGGAATTTTTGGTTGTTGGATAGATCTGAGTGTTTTTCAATCATACATCTGAGTATTTGATAAGTTTTTTATTCATTAAACACTAAGATGTATAGATTTGAGTGTTTTTTATCAAGCACTCAGATGTATCTAAGAATAAAGGTTTTTCAATCAAACACTCAGATGTATAAGTATCCACATTTGATAACTTCTCTTCTATCAAACACTCAGGTTTGATAACACGTTTGGTAACTCCTCTTCTATCAAACAATCAGGTTTAATAACTGCTCTTTTATCATACACTCGGATGTATATCAAACACTCAGCCTTTTCTATTAAACACTCAAATGTATAAGCTCATATGTACTCAATTTCTCCTCTATCATACATCTTAGTGTTTGATTAATATTTTCACGGGCATACATCTGCACGGGATAGTAATATCGGAGCATTTTTTCTCTGTACTGTACTGTATTAAACTGTACTAAATCATTTCCCTATACATAAATTCTTGGTTGTTGGTTGTGGCTTTCTATTTCGATGTTAGGCTTAATCAGAATGAGTGGTATCGTATGCTTCTCCCCTTTCTAACTCAGACTCTTCTACCAACAATAAGGGTATTTTATCTCTCTCACACGATCTGTTCAAAAGGAATCCAGTAATGTCTATTTTTCTATTGAATGAGACAAATAATTCCTTTATTTTTCGGATGCAGTAGTATCGTTTATGACCCTATATTGATAGATCACAACAAAACTCCAAGTGAGGAAGTGAGAGCGTCGTTTACTTCTGCTGTGAGAGAGAGAAATGGAACACACACTGATCCCAGTTGCTGCAGACACAGCTGGTTATGGGTTGCACCGTAACTCATCTCTCTCACTTTGTTGTAATACATTAGGATATTTATATTGTCAACTTATTTTCTATTTCTATGTATAGTATTCTAGGGTGTTTATTAATATGCTTCTACAAATTCCTTTATGTAGTGATCCCTATGAAGTTATTCAAATGATTATGTAGTGATTTTATATTCCTTTATGAAGTTATTCAAATGATTATGTAGTGATCCTTTATAATTCTAATTTTCATATGTTTTACTGAAGGATATGGATATATGGCTCATCAATGTCAGCATCAAGAAATGCGACTATATAGTGTGGGGCAGAGATCATGTCATTGCAGTGGGATTTTAAATCTGAACGCTTAGTATGTTAATTGATATTTTTAAGTGTGCTTATACATACATATGCAATTGTATTTAGTTATTTCCTTTTTCCATTGTGGCTAAAACTCCAATTATTATAGACCATATCATGTTTTGCTATTTATTTTGTAAAAAGCTTCTCATAGGCAATGCTGATGGAGGCATTAAAGCATGTAATGTTGTACTGCAGCGTGCTTTACGTAACTGTTGTATTGCAGTGTCCAGGACTTAAAATGCAGCCCCGTAGAATCAATTTTTGTATCTGTAGAATCATCCAGACGGTGCTTTCTGCTTATACCCATCCTAATCTTTATTATGTCCCTTGAGAGGTGTTATATGCTATACATTAATGCTATAAATTAATTTGAAAATTCTATGTTATCCTATAATATAGACAGGACAATGTAGATACATAGCCAATTGAACCATTATTTGTCATCTTCATATTATATACAAAGGGTCTAAAAATAGACTAATCTCATAGTAGTAGTTCTTTTATATACATGCTCATTCTATGCTCTGCTACAATATCTCTTCTCGATTGCTTCAAACTTTCCATTTCCATGATTACACCACAAAGTGCCTTCTTATGAAATTAATAATGTTTATGTATGATTGAAAAGGATGAAATGTTATTTGGAACATGATGAAAAGGTTATCCTATGAAATTAATAATTGTGGATGGTGGTTTTCAAGGGGAACTCATTTGCAAGGTATGATGATGCAAGAATAAGGTAGTTTCGGTAAAATAAGGTAGTTTTTGTAACATAGGTATGCAATAGTGTTGTAATGATTTTTTAATGAAGATTTTAATGAACAATGGTGTGTTGTAATGATTTTTTATGCAATAACAAACTCCATTTTATTCTCTGTGTATAAATGATGTAGGTTTTCGAGGTGATGCTTAATCAACAACCGATGATATAAGAGCCAACCGATAATATAAGAGCCAACATAATTTTACAAATGAATGAGACATTATATAGGGGCTAACTCAGCATTACTAATATAAATAACAGTGAAGTCAGGTGGTCTACCCCGGACTAATGAGATAAACTTCAACGGACGCTTTCACGAGGATGGGGCCAGTGGTGTAGCTGTCTATGTTCATAGAGACCAAGTGGTTATCACAGCGTCTCCAATGATATGGTGGACATACTAGCCATTGGTTTTTATATGGATTTTATAATGGATAATTGTATTCAATCGTTTGATATTGAGATAATTCAAAAATTACTTCTAATGCAATTAATGATGCTAGATAGCAGCCAGTTTGGGAGACTCCATCTTGAAAATTGGGGGACCCCATTTGCAGTTGTTGCACATATTGCTCTTGTGGCGTTCAATATTTTCTACATCAGCAGCGTTAATTATATTCAATGTTTGCTACATCAGAAGCGTTAATTGTATTCAATTGATAATTGTATTCAATGTTTGCTACATCAGCAGCGTTAACAGTCCCTTGTGGCAGTCATGGCGGCGTTAACAGTCGTCTCGCTGGGTGACCTCTCTTAGGCAACATTTGAGATGAAGAAACAATAGAGTTAAAATATTATTTGAAACTATCTATCTTGCAGAAGATCGCAAACATAGACAACTACACAGTCCTAACATTAGGCTCTATATCAAAGAACGCTATGGTAGAACATGACGAATCCACATAGATCCCAAAGACTCAAGAACCTGATGCTCTGATACCATCTGTAACAACCCGCGATCCGAGATAAGGGGTGGCCAGCTCGATACTCAAACATAACAGGAATCATAGATGGATATCATCCTCAGCATCAACAACAATAAACTGAGTATACGGGAAAACCACCCAATAAATCAGAAAACGAGTTGCTAAAAAGTTCACAAATTTAAAACCTGTTAAGAAAATTAAATTTAAACAACCCAATCTGATAATCAAGTGGAATTACACGATAATATATATGATACATCTAACACGAATGTACACAAAAGGACCGAATAGGCGGTCGGTCCACAGCTACATAGAACACAGTACAATAGTTTAATATCTTACTTAATACATTCATTAAACAAGTACAAAAGTTTGGGCCACATGCCCGATGAAAAGACCCGATCATATCTATAATACCAAAAATGGAGGCATCTAAAACAACGTCCTATAATATCCACAAAATCTTAAAGCCCGTCAAAGTAACTGGAATGGAAACATCAAAACGAGCGTCCTTGTGGTGGAGCACCTGAGCGAATACAATCATATACACAACAAGGAAAATAAACTGGTCAGGGTCGGGTTCTATATGATCACCAGAAGAATAAAAACTATGATAGGTATGAACAGTTATGCATGAATGACGAGGATGATAATATGGTATGATAGCTAGCATGTTAAACTACAATTACAAATTAAGATATTTTAACTAATTATGAAATGTAACACAATTACAAAAGAGAATTTAAAAGTAAATAACTTTAATTTAAAACCTTTGCTCATTAATCCAATTACCATATCCCTTTACATTCGTTAATTGAATAAAACCATTTATTTGGTTTAATCAAGAAGATATAATTTCCCTACATTTATTAACTTCCATAGTTAATTAACTTTCCATTTTATCTTTCCATTCCTTAATAGGAATAGCATTAGTATCAAGTGCTCTTTATGGCACATAAATCTCAATCAGATGCTCTTTATGGCACGTATCCATTCTCTTTATGGCATATATCCATCAAGTCCTACTTGATGCAAAAAAGTTATATTCTTATACGTATAACGATTCTAAGACCGCCCCTCCAAGTTTCCCCACTAGGCGCGCCCCTAAATGACCATCATCTTCCAGGGGCCTATCAAACAAGGCCGCATGGGTTCATAACGCAACGTCGAGAAGCGGCCATATGCCTGCGGGAGAGTTAGGACCACACCCAGAATCCCCTCACCAGCGCAGAAAACATAACAAACCCCGCAAATGGCCTAGGACTATATCCACCCTGCATTCATTAGCCAGGGGGCATCACCAGGCGCGCGAATTTCCCTTATGATGTCATTTAGAGAGGTGTGTTTAAGTAAATTAACATTTACCATTTTAAATCTCATTTTCATTTTCAATTACCATACCAAAATTCGATTTCCATTATCAATGTGTTTGGTTCTTTTTATTCGAACCTATCATCATTAAACAACCGGGTTCATTTTATTTGAACCAGTCATCTTTAACACAGTTTGGGTTCATTTTAGTTGAAACTATTATCTTTAAACATTTGGGTTCATTTTATTCGAACCTATTCTCATCGAATATCACCGTTAATATTCCTCAAATTACAAGTCCCGGCTTAGTCTCCAAATAGACATTATGATCCTACAATTCCCAAAGTTCATAGGATTCCGATAAGCCCCTAAGTATCCAAGCATGGGCATTTAAACTTCCTAACTTCTAAAAGTTTGAATAAAAGACGTAATGCCTTCACATTACTTTAAACCTCCCCGGAATAAACCCTAGATGAACAAATTCTAGTCTAGGGTGGCGACCAAAATCAAGTAAAACTCTAGGACTCTGAGTTTACATCACTCAAGAAGGTTCCTAGGTCCTAATCCTAAAGAAAAAGTTTAAAATTTGAAAAGAAAAAAAAAGGGAAATGCAGGATTTCCGAATCGATTCGGCCAAGAAATATGGGATTCTGCATAATTGCCGAATCGATTCGGATGAATCGAATCGATTCGATCGACTCAAACCTGGAAACAGCCTCAAGGCAAATCGATTCGGCCAGGCCGAATCGATTCGGTTCTGCTGATTTGCCAAGTTTTGGATATGGAGTCTTGAACTCCAAATTTTCTTCCAAATCCAAAACCAACCCAACCAAGATCATATGCTGCAATTACTAACCCAAAAACACCTATAACTACCAACAGTAACATTAATTATCATCCAAATCAATTTCCAAGGGTTAATACCCATAAATCCAACAAAACCCTAAAATGATTAAACACAACAAATTCATAACTATCACAACTAATTATTCTCCTTAAATCATATAATAGCAAGTAGATAACTTGCCTTGAGCTTGAAATGCAGATTTGATTTGGTGGAGGCAATGATCCAAGCTTGAATCTCCAAATTTCTCTTTTTTCTCCAATGTTCTCTTCCTCTCTCTCTACTCTCTCTAGGGCTCAAATGTGAAATGGAAAAAAAAAATAGAAATAGGGTAGGGGAAATAAAACGTGGCTTAAGTCTAAAAGCCCGACTCAAATGATCAATACGCGATAAAATAAATCGCAACTACACATTTAAGCTATAACCAGTCAAAAGTGCCCGAAATACCAAAATGCAATATGACACCTTTTTTTACTGTCTCCCACCTACCGGTACTAACTGCACCATCCAAATTATCATTTGGAAATTTTATATCTCATTTTAAGTTCCGGTTTCATATAAAACCAAAATGTCATTTAAATATTATGACACTATAAATCACCACATGGATATTTTTTTTACCTACTCATCAGGTAATCATACAACATTTCAGTAAATATTAACCTTTTTCATATTAAATTAATATTTACTCAACGTCCATCATTTTATAATTAATTACTACACATAGTAAATAAATATAAAATAGCCTCTCAAAAGTGAGGGTTGTTACACTTCATCACATCATAAAGGGATTATTGGAGTTTCCCATTCAGTCTGATAATGTCAAGTTCTGCAAAGGTCACCAACACTTAATCCAGTAGTTTGCAAAACTGTAGGACATGTTTCAATGATAAGTGTTGTGTAGGATCATTTGGTTTTATGACATTTAATAGGCTACCGGACCCACCTTAACATTTACAGGAAAGGTCCAACATAACGTGGTGCAAGTTTTTTCTTCTACTCAAAATGCTTAATGACCTTCATAGGCGATACTCGCACCAACACTTGGTCCACCGACCTCAAACTCCACATGTCTTCTCCCCGCATAGACATAACTCTTTCGTCGATCTTGGTTATAGGGATGCGATTCTGAATGAGTTCGATTTTCGAAGAAGTATCTCGGATCATTCCAGGTCCGAAAGACTTATCATCTCGCACCTCTAACCAATAAGCAGGAGATCCACAAGGCCTACCATACAAGGCTTTAAAAGGCGCCATCCCAACAGTGAATTGATATGAATCATTTTAAGCACATTCAATTGATAGAAGACAATATTCCCAACTACTCTTGAAGTCAGGCATGCACATAAGAAGTATATCCCCCAACATATGGTTTACCCTTCTGGTCTGGCCATCTTTTTGAGGATGATAAGAAGTACTAAACTTCAATCCGATTCCCATGGCTTCTTGGAAACTTGCCAAGAGTGGGAACTGAAAATCTTGTTAGGTCAGAAATTTAATCAAAGGAATCCCATGCAGTCCAACAACCTATTCATGCCCGGCCACCAATACTGGAGGCGCATATCTCGACACATTTGGTCGTTACCCTGATGCACCGCAACCTTAAAATCGCGAGATTCCACCATTTTTTCCTTTCTTAAGTCCTTCGCATTCGAGACAAAAATTCTCCTATGGAAACTCACCCCACCTTCAAAATCAATAGAGTAGGGTACAGTTCCCTCAATCAATAGCTTGTGTATGTGGCTTCAACCTACCTTGTCTCTCCTACGACATCTTGCAACGAAATGTTGCTCACACGCAAGACTAAATTTCTGCCCAAGAAGTAGTACCTTCTCTTTCCTATACAACGGTCACCCCCACGATGAATTTTAATTCAAGCATGGGATAATAATTCCCATAAGTTTAAACTTATGAGGCACATAAAAAATAAGTTGATGATTTAGTATTATTACTTCCCATTCTGGCAGAGACTTGTTAACGAAATTCACCCTCGAGCTTAACAACATGAGTTCAGGAGTGAGAATCAATTCACCCTTTTCTTTTCGAAAGCTGAGTTACCTATGTAACCTCTAACTATGAGAGGCCTTATCTCCTTCGGCCTTATCTACCAAACCTCTTAAAATCTCCCACTTATCATTACCAGGGAACCAATCCATCTTAGAGTTAACACACAATATGTTCGTGGTCAACTCCCAACAGCCCTCCTAATCTAACGTCACATAAACTAAAGGCCTTATGTCCAAAAAATCCTAAGGTCTACCTACCTATATCCTATATAAGTCGTATACACATAACACTAAGTATATCCCTAGTGCCCAAGACCTTTCTCAACTCCAGACATTTTCTCGGTTTCGTGCGTGGGACGTCTTGCCTAAGTGAAATCCAAAGAAGGAACCCTCTCGTTACACTACTACCTCGCGTTGTCGATTATCAAGATATACAAGTCTAAGGCACATGTTCGGGACCGAAAAGATTCTACTTATATACATTACCACTTAAATAGCTGAAGCTTTCACAAATCAAACATTCACTTTTCATAAAGCCTTATAATTATATACCCCACAATATATATATATATCTTTTTAAATAGCCTTCTTATCAAGGCATAACCCGAAGTCTTAATTTGACTTCGCATCCCAGTATCGCTCGCTTCGTTCAGAGGAGAGAACTATATACAGTGCTTCTATTTCGCACTTTATTATCCATTAATCACTCTTCTACGTGATTCTCGGCTAAACCTTTCCACCCATCTCTTAACCAACAAAAATAAAATAAAATAAAATGGAATTAACTAAAAGAAAAAAGAACAGCATCTCTCCGCTTCCAACGTCATCGAGGTTCACACGTGGAGCGTCCCACAAAAGCTAAATACAAATAAGGAACCCCTACTATACACCACTACTCAACTTTGTCGGTCGTGGAGACAAGGCATACCAATCACATACCCATTATCACATCATACTCGACCATATCAAGGAAGAGTAAATCAGCCTCAAAGCACAAAGTACCACAAGAAATCCCTATATGTTTACAAATAAGGAATTGAGCGAACCATCACTCGTAGAAAACTCAACGCTAGTAAAAATACTCTCAGCAGATCTTATCAAATATGTAGTCTGAGAAGAGCTCATAAAACAAATGAGCGCGTAACACCCGCATCAAATAACATATAACTCAAGTACCTCGAAAATAAAAACTTACCCCTAATAGCGGGCGGTGCTAACGAAGCTGGAGGAAGTATAGCCTCCTCAATTTGATAAACATGCCCTGGCCCAGATGGTCTTTACCTTCATGACCACCCCGATCTACATATCGCAAAGCACCTTTACTGTGCCTAATGTTATTTCCACTCGCAATAAATTCTCTGAAGCGTTGCCTCTTAGACGAATCTCCTTGTTAAAGATCCCTATCTTTCTACTTACTACCAGAGGATCAGGATGAGGGAAATGCTCCTCCTCCAATCCCCTATTCTCCAAGCTTTCCTTCTTGCCCAACTACGGTAGCTTTCATGCTACTCTGCATATATAACAGATTCTCCAGGCAATGGAGCAATGTTGCATTCATAATTCCACCAAAAGTTTGCAAAGCTGGATTCCCCAGTAATTTTTGATGGATTCTCTAGTTTAGACCTCACATAAACTTTGAGATCTTCCTATCTTTCGGAGACACTTCATCTGGGACAAAACTCGGCAATTGTGTAAACTCCTCTACATATTTCGCCACATATCTCTCTCTCTGCATAACATCCTGTAACTTATTTCTCATCTCCCTATGAACTGCGGGAGGAACGTACTCATGATTGAACAAATCCCATAACTCAGTGATCGTCATTGGGTGTCTCTGCTCTGGTGTGATTATTATCTCCCACCAGTATAACGCAGATCCGACAAGCTTAAAAGTGGCAAGGACTTGTTTCTTCCCCTCGCTACATTCTATCATTTGAAGGCGGCGTTGCATGTACTTTTTCCATTTATTGGCTTTAATAACATTCATGCCTCCCTCAAATTTCGGGGGATTTCCCTTTAAAAAGGACTCCCAAACCCTTTTCCCACAGAGAAGGTCCTATAAGAGCTTGAACATCATGAGTCCCTAGCAATTATTGGACCACTGCGGTCATGGCGACGTTAACCGTTTGAGCCATAATGTTTGCTACATCAGCAGCGTTAACAGTCCCTTGTGGCGGTCATGGGGGCGTTAACAGTCCTCTCGCTGGGTGACCTCTCTTAGGCGGCATTTGAGATGAAGAAACAATAGAGTTAAAATACTATTTGAAACTATCTATCTTGCAGAAGATCGCAAACATATACAACTACACAGTCCTAACATTAGGCTCTATATCAAAGAACACTACGGTAGAACATGACGAATTTACATAGATCCCAAAGACTCTAGAACCTGATTCTCTGATACCATCGGTGATAACCCGCGATCCGAGATAAGGGGTGGCCAGCTCGATACTCAAACATAAGAGGAATCATGGATGGATATCATCCTCAGCATCAACAACAATAAATTGAGTATACGGGAAAACCACCCAATAAATCAGAAAACGGGTTGCAAAAAATTTCAAAATTTCAAACAAGTTAAGAAAATTAAATTTAAACAACCCAATCTGATAAGCAAGTGGAATTCCACAAGAATATATATGATACATCTAACATGAATGTACACAAAAGGACTGAATAGGCTCTCGGTCCACAGCTACATAGAACAAAGAACAACAGTTTAATATCTTACTTAATACATTCATTAAGCAAGTACAAAAGTTTGGGCCACACGCCCACTGAAAAGACCCGATCATATCTATAATACCAAAAATGGAGGCGTCTAAAACAACGTCCTGTAATATCCACAAAATCTTACAGCCCGTCAAAGTAACTAGAATGGAAACATCAAAACGGCTGTCCTTGTGGTGGAGCACCTGAGCGGATACAATCATATACACAACAAGGAAAATAAACCGGTCAGGGCCGGGTTCTATATGATTACCAGAAGAATAAAAAGTATGATAGGTATGAACAGTTATGCATGAATGACAAGGATGATAATATGGTATGGTAGCTACCATTTTAAACTACAATTACAAATTAATATATTTTAACTAATTATGAAATGTAACAAAATTACAAAAGAGAATTTAAAAGTAAATAACTTTAATTTAAAACCTTTGCTCATTAATCCAATTACCATATCCCTTTACATTCCTTAATAGGAATAAAACCATTTATTTGGTTTAATCAAGAAGATATAATTTCCCTACATTTGATTAACTTCCATAGTTAATTAACTTTCCATTTTATCGTTCCATTCCTTAATAGGAATAGCATTAGTATCAAGTGCTCTTTATGGCACATAAATCTCAATCACATGCTCTTTATGGCACATATCCATGCTCTTTATGGCATATATCCATCAAGTCCCACTTGATGCAGAAAAGTTATATTCTTATACATATAACGATTCTATGACTGCCCCTCTGAGTTTCCCCACTGGGCGCGCCCCTAAATGACCATCATCTTCCAGGGCTCTATCAAACAAGGCACCCTGGGATCATAACGCAACGTCGGAAAGCAGCCATATGCCTGCGGGAGAGTCAGGACCACACCCGGAATCCCCTCATCAGCGCATAAAACATATCAAAACCCTGCATATGGCCTAGGACTATATCCACCCTGCATTCATTAGCCAGGGGGAATCACCAAGCGTGCGAACTTCCCTTATGATGTCATTTAGAGAGGTGTGTTTAAGTAAATTAACATTTACAATTTTAAATCTCATTTTCATTTTCAATTACCATACCAAAATTCCATTTCCATTATCCATGTGTTTGATTTTTTTTATTCGAACCTATCATCATTAAACAACTGGGTTCATTTTATTTGAACCAATCATCTTTAACACAGTTTCGGTTCATTTTAGTTGAACCTATCCTCTTTAAACATTTGGTTTCATTTTATTCGAACCTATTCTCATCGAATATCGTCGTTAATATTCCTCAAATTACAAGTCCCTTCTTAGTAACCAAATAGACATTATGATCCTACAATTCCCAAAGTTCATAAGATTTCGATAAGCACCTAAGTCTCCAAGCATGGTAATTTAAACTTCCTAACTTCTAAAAGTTTGAATAAAAGAAGTAATGCCTTAACATTACTTTAAACCTCCCCGAAATAAACCCCAGATGACCAAATTCTAGTATAGGGTTACGACCAAACTCAAGTAAAACTCTAGAACTCTAAGTTTTTTTCATTCAAGAAGGTTTCTAGGTCCTAATCCTAAAGGAAAAGTTTAAAATTTGAAAAGAAAAACAAAAGGGAAATGCAGGATTTCCGAATCGATTCGGCCAAGAAATATGGGATTATGCATAATTGCCGAATTGATTCGGACGAACCAAATCGATTCGGTCGACTCAAACCTGGAAACTGCCTCAAGGCAAATCGATTCGGCCAGGCCGAATCGATTCGGTTCTACAGATTTGCCAAGTTTTGGCTATGGAGTCTTGAACTCCAAATTTTCTCCCAAACCCAAAACCAACCCAACTAAGATCATATGTTGGAATTACTACCCCAAAAATACCTCTAACTACCAACATTAACATTAATTATCATCCAAATCAATTTCCAAGGGTTAATACCCATAAATCCAACGAAACCCTAAAATGATTAAACACAACAAATTCATTACTATCACAACTAATTATTCTCCTTAAATCATATAATAGCAAGTAGATAACTTGCCTTGAGATTGAAATGCAAATTTGATTTGGTGGAGGCAATGATCCAAGCTTGAATCTCCAAATTTCTCTTTATTCTCAAATGTTCTCTTCCTCTCTCTCTCTAGGGCTCAAATGTGAAATGGAAAAAAAAAATAGAAATAGGGTTGGGGAAATAAAACGTGGCTTAAGTCTAGAAGCCCAACCTAAATGATCAATACGTGATAAAATAAATCGCAACTACACATTTAAGCTATAACCAGCCAAAAGTGCCCGAAATACCAAAATGCAATATGGCACCTATTTTGACTGTCTCGTACCTACCGGGACTAACTGCACCATCCAAATTATCATTTGGAAATTTTATATCTCATTTTAAGTTCCGGTTTCATATCAAACCAAAATGTCATTTGAATCTTATGACACTATAAATCACCACATGGATATTTTTTTTACCTACTCATCAGGTAATCATACAACATTTCAGTAAATATTAACCTTTTTCATATTAAATTAATATTTACTCAACGTCCATCATTTTATAATTAATTACTACACATAGTAGATAAATATAAAATAGGCTCTCAAAAGTGAGGGTTGTTACACTTCATGACATCATAAAGGGATTATTGGAGTTTCTCATTCAGTCTGATAATGTCAAGTTCTGCAAAGGTCACCAACCCTTAATCCAGTAGTTTGCAAAACTGTAGGACATGTTTCAATGATAAGTGTTGTGTAAGATCATTTGGTTTTATGACATTTAATTGTTTGCATTTTATACTTCTTATTAATGTTTTTTTAGCATTTTATGTTTTTATTACTCATTAATTCTGATTTAAATCCATATAAGTGATGCAGTGACATGTAAAAGGGGTTTAACGAAGGAAATTACTACTTTCCTATTTGGATGTCCCAGGATACATTTCTATTTATTTATTTCTTGATGACTGTTTACATATTTGAAGTTGACACTTTGGTGTAGAACTATTGAAACCATATCATTGTGTTGCTCTTTATGTTGCTTTTTTGTTATAGAACTACTGAAACATGCCATAGAGGTGGTTAATACATATTAGTTCACTACTCTGTTGCTTTTCTTTACTAGTTGTTTATATGGATTAGTTCACTACTAACATAAGAAACTTTACCTGTAGTTTCAAAAAATTATGGAGAACAATCAGTTTTTTTTAGACACAATGAATTTTATTGATGAACATTGTATATTTCATTTTATATGTGAACTTGTTTGATAAATTTAGACAATTTGGATGTGATTGTATATTTTATTTTACTGATTGTATGTTTACTTATGTGATTGTATCTTTGTTCGAGAAACTGATTAATTATGTTTATCGTTTGTCAAATTGTACATAAAATCGAGAGGGAGAGAGTGATAATGGCCAGAGGTGGGAAGAAGGATGGGAAGACATCAGTAGTAGCACCTAATCCAGAAGTACCATGGCACAAACATTTTGCGAAAGTCCCACAGAAAGAATAAATTCATATTCTCCTTTACCAGTCTTCTACCTCCCTTCTCCGAATTTGGGAATTTTTTTATATTGTTGGACTTGTTGTTATCCCTTAAATAGGGTGGATAGTCCAATAAACAAAGGAGATTATGCTCATATTTTTTAAAAAAAAATTGACAGTATTTTTTTTAGACACAGTGAATTTGATTGATGAATATTGTATATTTCATTTGATATGTGAATTTGTTTGATGAATTTAGACAATTTTGATGTTGGACAATTTTTTATTTGTTAATCACGGTAAATTTTTCTATAAACAAAGGATATTATGCCCAATTTTTTTTTAAAATTGACACTTTATTTTTTTGAGACACAATGTGAATTCGATGGATGAATATTGTATATTTCGTATTATGTGTGAATTTATTTGATCAATTTAGACTATTTGAATGTTATTGGACTATTTGTTGTTTATTAAGTATGTTGAATAGTCCTATAAATAAATGATATTATGGCCAATTTTTTTAAAATTACACTTCGAAATTTTTGCGTTTCGCTATTACGTACTTTGAAAAATTATCGCCGTTCCGCGAATACGTACTTTGGAAGATTTCGTCGTGCCTTCAGGCCCGGGCATACGCTAGTATATATATATTTATATATATATATATATATATATATATATATACAACATAAAAATGTGTATAAGGGAGGACTCGAGTCTAAGGATTTACCTGAGACACCTACGTAACCCAAGCAACATAAAAGTCCACGTAGTTTCAAGATAACGCGAGGTGGGATTTAACCCAAAAATCCAAATGGGGGATTTATCTTATATGTATGCATAGAGATAAACGTCCTTTAAATGTGAGAATGTGTGGTGAGAATCCCACTTTTAGAATTTATAAGTAAATCCTTTTTTCTCATTTTTTTTTTATTAAAATAAAGTATGCGAAAATGCTCATAATAAAGGTTTAAGATTAAGGTATGTGATGTAAGGAAATAAAGTGTTAAAGTTGAAATAAAGCAACTAATGCTAAAAAGAAGAGAATTTAAGGACAAATATGGAGAATCAAACCTCCTTATGAAGACTTGACGTAGATCTTTATTGTAGATGCGCTGATCTCGCAATGAGGTGATGGTGGTATGAGAAGATTAGGGTGGGGACTTACTAAACGGATTATGCAAAGGATATAAGGAATGTTGGAAATGGAATTTTTAGGAGTGGAACAAGTCTAAATTAGAGATAATGTTCTTTGAATATCTAAGAGGGATGCTCATGGGTGCTTTTCAAAGTGAGGTTTTGTCCTATATTTATAGGGACAAGGGGATGTTAAATGGAAGGGTCATGGACCTAAATATTTCATAGAAACCCAGGTACACAACCGATAAGAAGAGTCTTGGGGGTACCATTCGACAGTTTGGGGCAAGTTTTTTAGAAAAATGGTCGTCATATGCGAATCATAAGTCAGAATCATCCATGGGGTGGATCACTGGAATGGTATCATATACCTTTAAGAATCCATTGAGACACTCCCTATTTTGGGAGTTTATCGAAGTCAAATGGGACCCCAAAGTGTATGTTGGTCACTGAATAATTTGTTTTAAAGGAAAATGGATCGACCGTTTGAACTGTAAGTCCAATTCGCACATGGTCAAACGAGGCGCAAAAGTACTCGATGTCCATTTAGAGTGAAATGGGTTGTTCGTCCGTATTATAAGGCCGATTTGCACACGGTCTAAATCATTAGAAAAGGGATTTAGAGTGCATTGAAGATTCATTGAGCTTTTTCTCAGGAGAGAAAGTTTACCAGAGTCAAATGGGTCTTAGGAGTGCCTAGTGGCATGTAGATCAATTTTTGATAGTGAAACAGACCTTTCACATGAACTTTAAAGCCTATTTGGGCACAAGACGAGTATTTGGAAAGTGCATTCATATCCCTTTGAAGATTTATTGATCATTTGCTCAGATAAGGAACTTAATCGCAGTCAAATGGGGCCCAGGGGAACCTTGTGGCCACTAGATTGATACTATGGTTTGTGGTGAGCGAGTGGGTGCTAGATACTTAAAGTGGTGCTTAGGGGGTTCCTAGTATGGGGTGTCTACCGAGTACCGCTCGATGGGTGATATTGAAATAAGTGAGGATGACTAATGATAAGAACCACATCAAGTTTGGGGAAGAGGATTTTATGTCAATTTTGTGAACCTAGAGCATGAGGTTGATCGATTCCTCAATTCGAGGTTAGTTTTGTGGAGGTAAGGAGATAAAGATGATCGATTTAGCGCGTCGATGTCAATCTGAAGACCTAAGGGGATTATGATGATTAATTCATCAAGTTGAGGTCAATTTTAGGTCCTAAGGAGACAAGGATACTCAGTTCAACGGGTCAAAGATGTGTTAAGATTGATTCTACAAAGTTAATGAGATAAATTCAGCGGGTCGAGGTCAATTCTAAAGTGATGCTAGGGATAATCAATTCAGCGAGTCGAGGTCAATTCTAAAGCTATGTTAGGGACGACCAATTCAGTGGATTAAGGTCAATTATGAGGGACGAGGGAGACGAGGATGATTGATTCAGAATATTTAGGTCTATTATGATGATCTAAGTAGATCAGGATGATTGATTCAATAGGTCGGGGGTAATTCTGAGGATCAATATAGATGACGATGATCTATTCAGTGGGTTGAGGCCAATTTAGAGGACTAAAGTTGGGGGGTGACCAATTTTGAGGACGTAAAGTTGTGGTGACCAATTTTGAAGGCCGATGTCAATTTTTAAGACCTAAAGTTATGACGACCAATTCTGAGGGTCGAGTCCAATTATAAGGACCTAATGTTATGACGACTAATTACAAAAGTCGAGGAAAATTCTAAGGACCCTAAGTTGTGATGTCCAATTTCGAGGGCCTAGCCCAATCATGAGGACCTATAGTTCTGAAGACCGATTTTGAGGGTCGAGGTCAATTCTAAGGACCTAAAGTTGTTATGACCAATAATAAGAGCCGAGGTTAATTTTGAGTACCTTGAGTTGTGACAACTAATTTGGACAACCAAGGTTTATTCTTAGGACCATGAGTTATAACAATCAATTTTGAGGGCCAACGTCAATTATGAGGACCTTGAGTTATGACGGCCAATTTTTAGGGCCGAGGTCAATTATGAGGACCTATAGTTATGGGAGACCAATTATGAGGGCCAACGTCAATTCTAAGGACCTAAATTTATGATGAACAATTTTATGGGATGAGGTCAATTATGAGGACCTAAAGTTATATCGACCAATTTTGCGGGTCAAGGTCAATTCATAGGACCTAAAGTTATTATAACCAATTTTGCAGGCTGAGGTCAGTTGTGAGAACCTAAAGTTATGACGACTGATTCTGATGTTCGAGGTTGATTCTAAGGACCTAAAGTTGTGAAAATAAATTTTAAGAGTAGAGGTCAATTATGAGGATTCGAAATTGTGATAAAAATTTATGAGGGTCGAGGTTAATTTTGAGGACCTACATATATGATGACCAATTCTGAGGCCTATGTTAATTCTGAGTACCTTGAGTTGTGACGATCGATTCTGAGTGTCGAGGTTAATTCTTAGGAACTAAAGTTAGGGAGACTAGTTCTGAGGGCTGAGGTTAATTTTGAGGACCTAAAGTTATGATGACCAATTCTGAGGGCCGAGGTCAATTCTGAGGACCAAAATTTGAGGACAACCAATTCTGAGGGCCAAGGTAAATTTGGAGGGCCTAGAGTTGGGACGGGAAATTCTGCGGATCTAAAGTTATGGCTATCAATTCTGAGGGATGAGGTTAATTTCGAGGAGCTAAAGTTGTGATGACCAATATTGCGGGTCGAGGCCATTTATGAGGACCTAAAGTTATTTTGGCCAATTTTAAGGGCCTAGTTTTATCCCGAGGACCTAATGTTGTAACGGTCCATTCTGAGGACCTAAAGTTGTGATTAAAAATTCTGATGTCTGAGGTTAATTCTCAAGACCTATAGTTATGACGATTCTGAGGGCCGACGTCAATTATGAGGAGTTTTACTTAAGATGATCGATTCTAAAGGCCGAGGTTAATTTTGAGAACCTTAAGTTATGACGACCACTTTTGAGGGTCTATGTCGATTATGAAGATCTAAAGTTGTGATGACCGATTCTGAGGGCGAAGGTCAATTATGAGGACCTAAATATGGTGCAAACATATTCTGATGGATGAGCTCAATTCTTAGGACCTTAAGTGTAATGCGGGGAATTTCTCTCTTGAGGAATTTGAATTATCATAGGGGTTCAAGTGCACTTGTGGTTTCACTAGGGATTGTGTTATATTGAAACTCCAATGGGGCATGTTTTAGGTTTTGGATTACTGCGATGGAATTGTAGTAGATATGGATATGGGCGTATCATTGGCTTTTGTTGTGTAGTATGTTGAGAATAAGAGTGTAAGATTCATCCCACTGGGAATTTTGAGAGTTTGTAAGAGGTTTGGTTCTCCAAATTTTTTTTTCTTGGGGAAAGTGGTATTCCATATTTTTCAAGGATTTTTCATAATTTTCTTGGCATTTTTGGCATTTTTTGTACAAATTTTGAAAAGGACTATTGATAAGTAGGCTTGAGGTGGGGGCAATCGTCAGTGGAACAAACTCTTGGTCTTAATTGGGAAGAGGAAAAGGTTGTTGGCGATCGGTATGGGCTAGGGGACACCTATTGACAAGTCCTTTAACCTTTTATAAAAAAGGTGCGATCCATCTCCATTTTTCAGACATTGAAGTTTTTGAATCTTTTGATGTCTCTCTCTAAAAAACATCCATAAGCCCTTTTTTTCTTCAAGACTTTAATTGTTGGTTCTTCAAGTGAGGCATATAATAATGAGTGTTTGGCTACTGATGAAGGAGCCGGCATAGAGTGGTGGCCTAGGGTGATCCTTACATTATGCAATAATGCTTTTAATTATTTGATCCTGTAGTTGATGAACGTATCTTATTATGAGAGCCTACGTATCACTGTTCTTTTATGGTGCAGAACCCTAAAGCCTATGTAAGTGTGGTGACTTTGTTCTTCCAGTTTATCTTTCTCTTTGTTCCTTGCGCTAATGGATGGTTTTTCTTCTATGGCATTTAATCTTTAGGGGAAGAGTGGGTGGAAGGAGTTTGGGAGAAGCTCCCTGCTATTGTGCCGTGGATGGTATCGTACATCGGATTTGGCCCATTGTTACAGGCTTTAGATGAGACACCACAATGTTGGTATAGGTGGTGGGAAACTTCTTACATATTCCATCTTGGATTTGGGGTGATTCCAGTTACTCCCATTGGCGTCCAATAGCCATCGGTGCTGAATTAGTAGGGGTTCCATATTGTGGTGGACTGCACATTCAAGGTGACATTAGAGTCGGTATAGGCAGCTTTGGGAGATTTGGGTAGAGTTGTGTCATGAGATTCTATCCAAATTTTTATTTTAAGGGAGATGATTTTGAGGAGGAGGGTTGATGTCACTGATGGGAGGAATATGGATGTTTATTTTTCTTCTTCTTGGTTGTTTCTTGAGAGAGATGAGTGGTGATGTCATCGATCTTTACTTCTTACCATATTTGAAGATAATTTTTGGCATCTAACGTTTTGATTTGGGGACCCTTCCGTTGGAATCCCTTTATTCCTCTCTAGATACTTTCAATCGGTGCTTTTGGTAGATATTTACGAGAGCTATGTACCTTTTAGAGGTAATTTTGGATTCATTTTTCTCTTTATGCATTTCCTTGCATTCATTTTTTTAATCTTTTTTATGATTCTTTTCTTATACAGACGTTGTTCTATGATGTTATTGTCCATAATGCGTGGTTCATAGTCTTAAACGATGATGATTTAGGGGATTTTTGTCGGATGTTCCGGTGGCAAAGGTCCAATCGGTGGTCGAGTCAGTCTTTATCTTTGGCGACCCTGCGGTGAGTATTGAATGCCCTGATGAGTGACCATGTTATCTTTCATCTTTTTTTAGATCCTATTTGCATATTTTTTTCCTTAAGTAGATACTAATCCTCTGTTGGGGGTTGCAGGTGACCTTCTACCCCTAGGGGTGACTACACGGGATACATGTGGTGATAGGCATTCATTCGCAGATGTGGTGATTCATTACATATGAGTTTGGGTAGTCAGGTAAATTAGAGAGAGGGTGTTGTGGGGTTCCACCATCGGTGCCCCTATGTATATGAGGCAGGTGAGAGAGATGTTTGATGATTCCAGGGAAATAACGATGATTGGAGAGCCCTATACGCACTACACTGATATAGTGGAAAGCAAGGATTATTGGATGTTCTGACGAGCTGATTAGTTACCGCATGAATGAATGATGCAAAGAACATTACTCCACCTTCCACGGCTTCAGGTAGGGTTACTAGCACACTGATGGGATCAACCAACAACATAGGTGGAAATGACGACAGAAGAGGATCTAATTATTCAGGTTACTCCCCCTTCTTAAAATTTTTGAATGATTAATGGGAAGTAACTGAGTGTGTCGCGACGTTTTATTACAAAAGTGTCTAGGTTGATGGGTCTTAGAGATGAGACCCTCCAGCCTGAGGTATATCCTCTATCTTTATTTTTTCTATTGATTTTTCCTCGCTTCTTTACTAACCGATTTGTCTTTTGCTGTTGCTTCTTTTCATTATAGTATATTCAGGTGCTGACCAATCGGTTGATGGATATCAAAAAGTGTATGGACTCCTTGTTTAACTATATCAAATGTCATCTCCTTACTTCCTTGTGCTTGCTTCCACCTCAGAGGACGGTTTGAGTTTTAGTAGTGGTGGATCCACCACTCGCAGCCGGGGAAAGAGTGTCCACTGAGGAGGTTGGGGGCTTTGAGGGTTCGAACAAAGTCCCATTTGTATTTTTTTTTATTTCTATCTCCAAAATGTAAAGAAGTGAAGTAAGAATATATGAAAAATATGCATTTTCTTTTTGGCATTTTTCTCTTCATTTAGTTACTTATCATATAGGCATTTTTAATTTTATGCTGATATTGTTTACGAAAAATTACAGATAAGTATAATAAAAGGAAATATGTTTAGTTCTTTAGAAAAGGGGAGTGAAAGTAATTAACTCAGTTAAAATATTTTTTGTGTAGGAATTTATTTGGAGAATGAAACAGATTTTTTGAGGAAAATGTTTATTAAATGAAATAGTGAAAATGGGTAATTTAAAAGGAATGAGCCGGGGGTAATTTTTGAAAATGAGGATTTTTTGGAAATTGATTTTTGTAAAAGAGGAAAGATGAAATTTTCCAAAATAAGGGGGGTGTTAATCGGTATAAACTTTGACATTCCTATAAGAATGGCGGTCAAGTCAAATCATCCATTAGCTTTGATTTCACTTTCCTACACATCACTGTACTCCTACAGGGCTGAGAATTAATCGAGTTTCTTGAGTTTTTTATTTTTTCCAAGGACTTAAAGTATAAAAGTATGGGCATGGGATGTGATTTCTCCACCAATACCCATATTTCTCTTTTTTCATCTCATTTCTTATTCTCAAATAGCTCTTCCCATGTATGAAGAATTATCATCTTACCATGATGGTCTAGAGTCCATGTGCTTTTACAAAGTGGATAATGATGAGTTTAACCTTCGCCAAGTTTCTCTGTGGTATAAATGAGCCATAAACTAGAACTTGCTATCACCGACGGTACAATTATGGTACCCTGATGACCATGTCTTCTATTTTGTCGAAGAAGAGGCCTGCCCTAAGTACGAGAAATTCTTAGCAATGTTGGTGTTCAGCCCTGGTGTGGTGGATTTTATACCATATTTTTCTCGTTCTCCCTGGGCATTTTTTGGCGAAGTTGCTCCATATTTCTCCTTCGACAGCTTAACCATTAGTTACTGGAAGGATTATATCTTTTTAGGTAGTTATGTATTTCATGCACCTGAAGGGTTTTGCGAATGCTAGCTTTGCTAAAGATCTTATCTCCGGCCTTTTTGTGTGTCTTTTACTAATGACAAGGGAGATTATGGTTGATCCCTAAGTAGTTGAGATAACAACATGGATGTCTTACCACTATAATCCTTCTTCGGCGGTGCTGGCTAAGAATGGGTTTGATGCTTGGAAGGAAGGTCATACTGACATTCTTAGGGGGATCTCAGTAATGATATTCATGTGTCTTGTAGAGTGCTTTTATTTATCAACCCTTATTGAGTTTCCCTTGGTATCTGTGCCTAATTTCTTTGTTCATCCTTTCTTCAATTTTGACCCACCTATGGAGAACTGGGTCAACTAGTTTGTGAATCATATAACCTGATGTCTTCATTAGTCGGTGCTATGGTGGGGAGAGTTTTTTCTCATCTTTTACCCTGGATAGTACCGATATGTGAGATTGGATGGCCTTCACTTGACTTCTTTTTATTTACCCTAGAGGATTATGCACCATGTTGGATGAGAATAAGTCATGCC
Source organism: Sambucus nigra (assembly GCA_949130495.1). Lineage (NCBI taxonomy): Eukaryota > Viridiplantae > Streptophyta > Magnoliopsida > Dipsacales > Adoxaceae > Sambucus > Sambucus nigra. The sequence continues at coordinate 209,579,817 of OX422214.1, read as the reverse complement.
CCTTACATAACAAACTCTTTCGCGATGGAAGACCTTACTAAATCAGTATGAATTATGATGATCTCCTTGTGGAAGCACCATCGATTATCTTCTAGTCGGTCACCATTTGTAGGTGGGACCTTGGTTGTGTTCATGGACTATCTGAAGTGGTTATGTAATCGTGTGGTGGAGAAAATCATAGAGGAGGAGACTGGTCAAAGTTGGTTCATTGCCTTCGATACCGTGGAGGAAGGTGTTGTTGTTTTTTCCAGGCTTGTCATAGCATACCTCTTCATGGAGGTCATACGGAGTTTTAACTAGGATTACGTGTCTCGGGGACCTCTAGAGAATGGGAATGATGAAGAAGCAGGGACATTGGGATCTTGAAGGTAATACCTTCTGAAACTTGGGTGATTATTTTGTAAAGCTATGATAAATTTGGTGTTTTGGGGTTTGCAATAATTTTTGTAAAGATTGGTAAATATTGGGTCTTTAAAGAGGGCTTAGTCAGTGGAAGGGGGTAGTTTTTTTTAACTCCCTTTGGTGATACTTCATGTAACAACGCTATATTCCTTATTTTGAAATAAAAATCATTTTGATCAATTTTGTTGTGCCTCTTGATGAGTTTTTCATTTAAATGATCTATACCAATCGGTAAGACATACATAATCCTTTTTCTATTGTAAATGATGGAATGGATGGTCGTTCTTGGAGGATAAAAAAGAATAACATTTTGCGAAGAAGGGGATCGAGCCCATGTATGGTATTTGGGTTTCCTACATACCTCTTAGGGTTTTGAAAATTTTCATGATTCTCATTTTGAAAGAAATTGTTTTTAAGAGAATAAGGTCCCATATAGTTGTGGCTAGGGGAAATGAAGAATATTATTTAGAATAGAAGGGGGTTGATAAGATTCATATTGCACCGCTACGGTCCATGTTGACTAGACATGCCATATCTTCTCCGTCAAGCTTTGTGAACATAACGACCTCTTAAGAGAATTTTTTTCACATTGTAAGGGCCTCTCCAATTCGATTAGAATTTCCTTCCGGGTTCATAGACAGGTTATATAATTTCTTTGAGGGAAGGTCTCCTTTCTAGACACTGTGATCCTTGAATTTCTGATTGAATAATTTTGCTATCCGATGATGGTACCCCTGTATATATATGATAAAAACCAAAAGGATCTTTTCATTAAAGAGTTATAATTCATTGAAGTTCCTCTAATGAAAGTCTTCTTTTCTAACTTTTCTCATGATGATGATAGATAGGGATAGTATTTCTAGCTCAACCGGTAGGATGACCTCCATGTCTTACACTAGAGAATAAGGCATATCTCCAATAGGAAATATGATTGAAGTGTGGTAGCCCCAGAGGGCATAAGGGATCCAGTCGACCCAATCTATGTAACTCAGTCACCTTACTTATTATAGTTTTGAGGATTTTTTTGACGGCTTTGACTACACCATTGGTTTGGGGTCAGAGGTAAAATATTTATGTCTCTGAATCCTGCACTCATCAACTAGATTTGTGACCTCGTCTTTGAAGTGGAGTACATTATATGATACTAACTCATGGGGAACTCTGTATTGAGAAATGAGCTTCTTACTGATGAACTTAGCCACATTCTTAGCATTCAACATTTCGTGTGACTCGGTTTTGACCCATTCCGTGAAGTAATCAATGGCGACCAGGATGAATTCATAATCGTTTGAATATTTGGGAGTAAACATCTCTATGATATCAATGTCCTAGGTGGAGAAGGTCCAGGGAGATGTCATGTTGTATAGTTCTCGGGGTGGTAAGTGTTGGAGGTTGACAAAGTTCTAGCAGTTTAGTCATTTTCAATGTATGTAGTGTAATCTTGAACCATAGTGGTCTAATAATACTTTTAATGTATGATGCTCTTAAAAATCATATGACCGTTCCTTTGGGGTATGCATTCCCCATTATGGATCTTATGCATCATTTTTCTAACATCAGCCCCTACTATGGAATACAAATGGGTTCCATCAAAGTTTCTCTTTAAAAGTTATTTATTACAAATAATATACTGGGTAACCAATTTAGGAAGAGTCGCACGATTTTTCTTATTTGCATCTTGGGGACACCTACCATGTTTTAGGAGGCACTAAATGACATAGTACCATAACCCAACCTTACTGGAATCTTCCTCATTGACAATCTCAATATCGTAGTAGTGGGTGGGCATATCTTATTTTTGAACCAGGAAATGGTCCATTGTTATTCCCTCAAGCATATCAACCATGGAGTATAGGGTAGGAATGGCATCAGATAGGTTATTCTTTGTACAAGGTAAGTAGTGGAAGGTGACCTATTTTAACTAGGATGCTAGCTCTTCTAGGTAGGCACGGAAAAGTGAGAACTTCTCCTCCTTGACTTTCAATTTCCTGGGAAATTTTCAAGCCTACGATGTATGCCTCGTATTCAATGATGTTTTTGGTGAAAGGGAAGTTTAGATTGACAAAAATGGCATGTGAGAGTCAATAGGGGAGATCAGGAGTATCCCAATGTCGTATCCTTTCTTATTAGCATCTCCATCAAAGACTATTTTCCATTCCAGGTCCTCTCGAAAGGTTCATAGGATCTTTTCATTCGAGAATTCAGAGACCCAAACATCCGTTCCTTCCTTAGGGTACTCATTAAGGTAGTCAAAGACGCCTCTCACTTTCATGGATTTATGTGTGACGTACATAATATTGAACTTGACTTGTAATATCAACAAACGGGTAATTTGACATGACATAGTAGGCTTTTTTAGGAGGTATTTTATGGGAACCATTAATTATATAAGTTTGATGGGGAAGGCAAGCATGTAGTATTGTAATGTTTCAACACATGCTTTCTCTAAAATATTGTAGTTGACTTTGTATCTAGCCAGTTTTTGACTGGCATAATAAATGGTTCTTCCCTTGTTGGGTTCTTTAATTTATTGGTCTAAAAAAGCCCATTTTGCAGTATTTGTTATAGTCAAGTATAGGAGGAGGGGAAGACCGGGATGTGGAGGCATAAGCATCGAAGGTTGGGTGAGGTATTGCTTGATTCAGTCAAAGGCTTCTTGGAAGGCCTCATTCTTGAATTTAGTTGAATCCTTCTAGAGAGGTTTGAATATGGGTTCACAATAGAAGTTATTTAGTTGATGAACCTACTGATGTATTGTAGTTTATCCAACAATCTTCAAACTTGCTTTTTTGCCTATGGTGATGGTAGTTCAAGTATGGATTTAATCTTTGTAGGGGTTGCTACGATTCCCTTCTCATTGACCAAAAATCACAAGAATCTTCCTCTTGTGATGCCCAAAATAAACTTTTGTTGATTTACTTGCATCTATTATTGTCGCAGTCGCTCGAAGAACTTCAAAGGGTGGGCATATGGCCTTCTCGTATCTTAGATTTAATGATAATGTCGTCCATATGGACTTCGACCCCCTTGTTAATAAGTCCATGTAGGATGGTTGTGGTAGCCCTTTGGTAAGCAACCTTAACTTTCTCGAGTTCGAATGGCATGATAGTATAGAAAAAGGTTCCCTATGGCTTCATAAAAAATGTTTTATCCTGATGGTTAGGGTTCTTTAACAAACAAACGACTTGAGGTCATAGTTGGATGTGTTATCCATAATCATGTCGATGTTGGGCAATGGGCAATCATCCTTTAGGGATGGTTTATTCAAATCGTGGAATTCAACACACAAGAGGACTTTTCATCCCGAATTATGCACGTGGACAATATTGGCAAGCCACATTGGGCATTCAACTAAGTGAATGAAATCATCGCTCAATTATTTGACCACACCCTTTTTGACTTTGAGCGACCATTCGGTACGGAGTTTTCTTTTCTTCTATTTGACTGGATTTCATTATGGGAATGTCAGTATCTCATGGTGATCTATTTTCAGATCATTGTTGGGCACTTCATCATAGGTACATGAAAAGATTTCTATGAATCACTTAAGTACTTCTTTAAAGTGCGCACGCTAAAACTCGTTAAGGGTGGGCCCTATCATAATCTCGCGTTGATGTCTACTAGAGCCAAGATTAATAACAATAGTCTCATCATCATTAATTTTAATGCAAGTATGTTGTTTGTTATTCTCCCTATTAAGTTTAGTTAATCATTGTTGATTTATAAAATCATCATCGTCAAAGGTTTTGTTAAAATTAAGATCATTAGTATTAAAATCTAGACAATTAATGTAAGGCACAATAAGATAATCAAAGTCCTTGTTTATTTCATTTTAAGAAAAACAATATTGAGAACCATGTCAAAAGAGGCCCCGGTCACATTGATATCAAGAAAAAAAAAGAAATAGCAGGTGAAGAGACTTGGATAAGGTAAACAACAGGGTCAGGTTGAATCATGAAGACACCCCAGGCCACATGGGGGAAAGACCTCACTCAGTAGTGTGGGTTCAAGAATTCCTTGTTCGTTTCATCTTATTCCCATTACAAGAATGAAGTTCATGTTCTTGAATATTTGAATCATACTAAAATTGCAATGAGGGTTGTGTTCCGGACTAACCTGAACTTAAAAATTATCTAGAATAAGGAAGGGAAGTATATTAACTCTGAAACAAGAGAGGAGTATTTCACTCATCCCATGCTGGATTTCCAATAACAAATTACTAGTGCTGGCATTTTTTGTACTGCTATCGTCCCCTAAAATTGATATAAACTAACCTTTGTCAAAGAAGTTAAGTTTCTAATGAAGATAAAAAAAACCTCAGATATTGTAGAGTCATGGATGACCAAAGAGTAGAATAAAGCATGAAGGTATGTCGATGAATTAATACTCGATGAAATTATTAATGGGTCCAACCCCTAATTGTGGGTTTTATATACCCCATTACCTCTCGATGGGTATTGTTATAACAACGCACGATGACGGAAGTAGTACTGAGATCACTGACTTTGAATTCCATGCAGTTGAAGATTCTTAGAGGACAAGCATTGATGCAGATTAATTGTCAACAAGTGGAAGTGGGATCATTTTTCCTAAGACTTTAACGGAGATGTTGAGGCCATAATTGTGATCAGGGACTAGCTTCGATATCTATTCATTGAAAAAGGAGAGGAGTATGGAAGAGGTATAGGACCCAATATTATTATAGCTTCTTCGAGAGTAGTGGAAGGAGGGACTCTGGGTCCATCCAAGAGTTTTATTAACGTATATTGGTGCAACTAAGAGGACATGAAAAGATCTTATAGGTTGATATTGACTTGGATATTCTTGATCTAACCAAGGACTTTGCTCTCTTCAATGGTCATTTTCAGCATGGGAATTTCTTTACTAATTCCCTTTCCTTTATCTGTTTCAACTGTATGAGGAATTAGCTATTTGTAGGGTCTCCTTGACCTGGTCATTTGGTTCACAGAAGTAGGGAAGAAAAATAACCCAATAGCTTCATTTAAAGTAGGATAAACGGTTACTTTATTGATTTCCCCTAATAAATATTCAAAAGATGTCATTCCAGAGAGGATGTCTATCAGACTAACTTTTCCTGACTTGATTCATCATCTTGTCTATCAAAATCATTCCCCATATGATGATGACTACATCCTCTTTCCAAGAGTAATCAATACATTGAAAAACCTCAAAAAATTTATCGTACAAATCATCCCACTCAGTGAGGAGGTGAAGGAGTGGAGGAACTAACCATCTCTAAAGCTTCAAAGTGGTGAGTAACTCAAAAATGTTTTATATTTAACTTATTTATCGAAAAATCTCAGCCATGGTCTGTACCACATCATCTAGACTAAGTTATTTAGTGGGTACTACCCATTCGTATGATTCTCGAGCCCACTTTCAGGCTTCCATGAACAAGCCACAAAATTTTCGATAATCAATGGTCATCTCGACGAGCAATTTTAGCCCAAACACTACGAGTTGGTTCAACAAAGCTGGTAACTCCATGTATCCCCTTGTATTTTGTGTGGATGGAGATATAGTCCCTCAAAAGGAGTGACAAATCTTGATCGATGAAGCGGGTAGGGTGTAAGAGAAAATTTAGGTAAACCTTGAGCAGTTTAAGTGAGAGTATAGGGACTATGGTGCCTTGTTTGGAACGATTTTTGTATATGAGTCCAATTTTGGGTCACTTTCTAGAGAGATGGAATTTATATGTGCTGCAAGTGAGTTATGAGTACTATTGGGTTTATGATTAGCTCGAGGGCGATGAAATCTCAATAAATTAGGCCTTGGATCACATTTTTAATATGGAAGCATTGTCGGTGGTATGACCTAGCAGATTGGTGGAAATCAAAACATAAATTGGGTTTGAAGGTTTTAGGGAGTGGGTTTGGTACTGGAGGGTGTCCGAGCATCTAATGAGATTTTTGCTTAATTGGGCCTAGTAGACTTTGGATAGGGTATCATGGAGCTCGGTGTATTCTTTTTTAGCATGATTAGGGAATGTTGTTGATCGTATTTTCATACTTATAGGGACTGAGATGTTCAGTCACTTTCTTTGGTTTAGATTTCGCTTTGGTAATGCCTTTTTCGATTTCTAGAGTAGCTTCTCGAAGGGCTTAAAAGTGTGGGTAATATTTTCCTCCCATGGACGCTCAAATATGAGACAATAAGTTATTCTTCACAATACTAACGTGTTTCTCCCCGAAGGTCCTGTTGGTCATGTTAGAAACTTTTTTTCTCCACCTGCCTATGAACCTATGAACTATTTCCCCAAGGTTTTAATTAAGAAGCTCGATGTGTAATATTTATCCCCTCATTGTACTTGTATTGGGACATGAATTCTCAAGCGACATCCTCCCACCCATGGATCCCGAATTCTTCAAAGAAAAGAAACCACCAGAGGGAACTTTCTTTCCAGGTCTATAGAACATCTGGGCCATCATCTCTTTGGAGGAACCAAGTAGGGTCATGGTTTGGTTATAGCTTTAGAAGTGAACAGTCGGGTCTAATTTCCCCAAACTTCTTGATGTCCAAAATCTTGAACTTCTCTAGCAGTCTAGCATTTGGATAGGGAGACACATGGTTGTAGTCCATGTAGTTCCCGAATATCTTGACTTGGTTGAACTTCTTTGATAATAGTTTACAGTCTTCTTTGACCATGTTCAGTTCCTCCTCTTTGGGATCCATGTGTACTGGCAAGTTAGGCCTTGGTTTGGCAAGGTTCAAAATAATCAGTTGAGCTAGTGGCGACCCATTGGAAGGTGTGGCACACGGAGCATTGGTACTCTTTTAGTAACGAAACAAGATCGGTATTAGATGGAGACATGGCACAATAAAATACAACCTTGGGTTCTTCTAGTATCTGGGCTCGCTGATGTTGCATTTCATGGACCTCAGTTTGAAGGTTGTCAATCTTAGCATTGAATTGGGCTAAGACGGTCTTCAAATTGGGTGGTACATGAGGTACTTGGTCAGTGTTGTTCATGAAGAGATCGTAAATGTATATCCCAAACTCGAATGAAGTAGAGGAAGAATTGGCCGAGCTTCGGGTAGTAAAATGAAAGACCGAAGACAATAAGGAGTTAGGACCACATCAGGGATGCAATCGACTTGAGAGGAAAAATGATTTGAATTTCTTTTTAAATGAAGGAGGGTAAAAAAATTTCGTATTTCGGAAGGAGGAGAAAATAATGTTTTTGGGTATCTTTATCTTTTGAAAAAGGAGGGAAAAATTAGAGAAATCCCATCATGATTATTATTATTACTTTTATTGTTAGGTTTTCACTTGTATTAGGTTTTCCTAAATGCAGAAAAAATGTCGGACAGGACCCGAGTTTGGGAAAATAAGGTTTGAAAATATGTAAAACACGATTAGACTTATTTCTGGGCTCACGGATGGGGTCCCATTCTAACAAAAAAGTGAAATAACACAAAAGTGTGAGAGGTAAGTCGACCTGGAATTTTGATAGATTTTTGCATGGTAACCGTCAAACTAAATATGACTTCCCTAGGTTTGACACCTATATGAGATTGATACAATTATTGGTCTAGTATAAGGGTTACCCCCTTGGCATGACTTCCACGATATACCTCTTGCCTATAAGGGAAACCATTCATCGATACGCGTCGACAAGACATTGTAATATACAAGAGTGTACGTGAATTGTCTCACGATATACCTCGTGGGTACAATACATGTCATAGAAAATTTAATATACTCGATGTATGTAAATGAGTTATCTATTATATAGCTCCCGTTGTGAGTTCGTTCAAGAGATACGATAGGGGGGCATTGTTCGATATATGTTGAAGGTAAGAGTTTAATGGAAGGTGATATTCATATCGGCTAGGATAACTGCGACCCTCCGGAGCAGCGCCCATCACAAAGTCGCTACCCAGTATGGGACAAAATGTTTCTCGATATTACCATGCTTTTGGTGATGTAGTGTGTAAAATACATGAGTCTTAATTAGCATATTATGGAGAGGGAGTAATTTTATATTTTATTTGCATGATGAATAAAGGGAGTACTACACTAATGAGAGAATATATACAATTATAATAAAGAGTAAATCAGGCATGCAGATTATACTACGCATGGTGATGGGGACATATACATGTGAGTGAGTGGCATATTAATATTCACAAGTGAATGTCTAGTAGTGAGCGTATACGTGGATCAAATACAAGTGGTGTGTGAAATGTGTAAGTGATCACAGAGGTATATAAAAGTGTGGGGTGTGTGGGTATGTGTTAGTGAAGCCTATGAAAAACTATTACTAAAGCCGTTTAATACAAGATTAAACTATTTAAGTAACTCCGAACTATTTTTAGAAGAAAATCTTTTGTAGAAATCAAATTAGTTTAGTCACAAGATGTGTTTAAAATTATGCACGAGATCTGTTCAAGATTTGTTAACAAGTTTTGAAAAACAAAACTAAAATTGTTTTAAATCAACACACTAAACATAAAGGGATGAGGAGATGTAGAAAGATTAATGACAAGATATTTTTAACATGGTAAAACCTCAACCAAATGAGGAAACATCTACGACTCCCTCTACGGAGTAAAAGGAAAAAATCCACTGAAATAAATATAAAAGTTACAAACAATATAACACACATGCACACAAATCAGACCTATACAAGTTTAGGAATGTACCCACTGGTGTCCTTATAACTTTTCTGCAGTTCTGATTGTTGATGATATTCTCCTAACTTGCTAACTTCAATTTGTTCCAGTCTTTACGTCGACTCTTGTATCAAGATCTTATTACCAACACTTTCAGTGTTGTAGTGTGTAAGTGTTTGTGATGGTGATCTAACACATGCATGCTCACACTCACGCTTATTTTTACAAACATTCCTAGAAAATTACAAATCAGATCTATATGAGGAGATTTTAAGTTTATCTCTTTCTTTGGAAACTTTGAACCTTATTTGAACTTTAATATTAACCCAGAATCCACAACTATCTTGCTCAGAAGACGTATCAAGATCTTAATCAATCTCAGGTTTTGAAAATATTTTTGAGATTGAAAATCACCAAGTGCGATTCCAACTAGGTCGAAGGTTTTGTTTTAAAAGAAATAGAAACAAAAAATATTATTGTTGATGTGACACCCCGCCTAATTAAATACCGGCGATCACTCCTTTATTAAATTAAAATCAAGGTGAACAGTTGGTTCATTCTTAGCATCACTGTCGTGAAAAATAATTTTTTCTAAATTAACACCCTAATTAATTAAGCTAAGTGTCAAAACCATTTTTCAACATTTCTGACCAATTTTATTTTTAAAGGAAAATTATTTATTTAATTAGTAACAACATTTTCAATAAGTAAGAATCATACAACAATTAACCTGGAACATAATCCAAATACTTTAAACATTCAACATCCAAAACCCCAACATTAAAACTTAATGTAAATCATACATGCTGAATAAATCCCAAAGTAACAGTACTAGAAATAACTGAAATATAAATGTCCCAACAAAACAGATAAATAATGGAAAGGGCGACACATGCCCCAATAACTGGGAATCATAGGAGTGGAATCAAGTAAATGAAATCGTCTAAGCAAGTGGCCTGCAACTCCCACCTAAGCTGCAGCACGTTCCTTCCAAGGGATCCTAAGCAAGACGCCCCTGTGGCTGGGCACCTGTAGTACATACATATATATACAAAAGAGAGAGAGAGAGAAAAAAACGGGTCAGAGCCCGATAGTGTATATGATTTAAAAATAAGTTTAGCAAGTATTTAAATTGATACAGGCCAATGCAATAACATATTAATGCGACACTCTCTTGAGAAATTCTCACCTCTCTTCTAATGTGCACGCCTATCGTACTAACCATCCCAACGGATTATTTATCATATACCACACTAATCTCCCCCGATGATTCATCTTATCTTAGGTTATTCGTAAGATTTAAATCTGAACAAGACAATTATTTAAAACGTAAGATTTCAATTTGTAACCACAGTTCTCATTTAAACTTTATCAATAAAGTTTTCCAGTGTCAGATTATACTTTCTCAAAACAAGTATTTATAATTTGAGTCATCAACCATGTCCTACATATCACATCACAGTAGGCAGTTCCAGATTTCAGAATTTCATATATATATTAACTACTCATAAAATATATATATATCATAACAGCACCCCAAATAAAACTATGGTGCGGGCATACTCTACTATCCAATCCCCGTATCACTCGTACTAAGGGAATACAAATTTGGAATCACTCTCGAACTATATTAACACATACTCAAACAATATTGAGGCGAAGTATAGATTACAAGTCTCTAAGAGGATGGCATATATCTGCGTTTCTTAGGACCTTCTGAACTATCACTGCGATAGCCTGTGCCAAGGATACCTATACACAAACAATATGAGGCGAAGCATAGATTCCAAGTCTCTAAGAGGAAATCACATACCCGCATCTCTTAGGACAGTCTGAACTATCATTCCGATAGCCTGTACCAAGGATATCTATCTTCAAGGGTACAAGTCAATATCCCCCATAAAGGTCCCATCGAGATAAGACTGTCCCAGCGCGGAAACCTCAGGGATAGCAAGTAGCGTGGGCATGATTTTCACACATAGATAGTATATGCATACACAATCATATAACTATACTAATATTACCATATAAAAAATGGGTAAATTCTCAATTCCCATAATTACGACATTTTCATATTATCATATTTTAGTAAACACTTATAACGGTTCGTTTCTAACCTTGATTCGGTATTATTCCAATGTACCACACACTCTCATGGATATATTCTCCAAATTATAAAATTTAGTAGGTATACACATCTATCCCAAAGTAACTCTCTTACGTGTCTCTCTCTTTAAATCATAAATTCACCGACCCTTATGTAATTATCCCAAAATACAATCCTTTCCCGATATCAAGGGTCCCAAAATTTATTCGCATGTCCTACTGGTCTTCCCTATCTCCCAAAACATTTTATTATGGATGCCCAAGAATTATCTGACAATAAATTGAATTTAACTCATTTAAAAAGGAAATAGGAGTCTGCCAGGAGGGTTCGATCGATCGAGGTCTGGGGCTCGATCGATCGAACCTTCGATCGATCGAAGCTCTGGGCTCGATCGATCGATCAAGCAGGTATTGCGATTTCTGCAGAATTGCAGTTACGGGTTCTAACACATTTCTTCATCCAAATCCATATTTTTCATGCCCAATCGACCCAAAATTTATACTACTGACATTATATCATCATATTATGAAATTCCAATGTAGAGCATGTGGATTTCTACTATTAAACATGGATTAACAAGCCCAAAATTCATATAAAACTTCAAGAACCCTAAAATATCATTAACATGGTTCTAATCCATCTTTTCCAGAATTTTCTTCATCTACACCTCATAAATTCGTGGTTTAATCCTCTACATGTTAAGGAGTTTCCAGAATAACAATTAATTCATCACTACATGCGATTTCCTATCTCATATCTTAGGTTTTCTTCCATAAAACTCATCCTAATCATTCCTACACTAATATGGAAGATGCATCAACGAAATAAGCAAGATAAACACTTGCCTGGGATTTTTGGTGTTCTGATTTGCAGATGATTTTGGTGTGGTTGCGTAGCCCGTTGCGCGATCTACGCGTTGGTGGTGGTTGCGGTGCAAACGGGTGGATTTTGGGCCTTGGATTGCCTTGGAAGCTTTCTTCTCCCCTCTCCTATGGCCGTCACTTGCCTTTGGTTATTCTAACCCTAGAAGACAACCTTAGGCATCTGATATAACCCTAAGAATTTCGTGGGTTTAATTACCCATAATTGTGAAATGTCCAAAACGCCCTCACGGGGCATTAATTAGGCCTAAAAATGCTCCGAAACCCAAACCAAACCTATCGGTATACTTGTTTGACTATCCCGACTCTTCCGGACGCGTTGGCGCACTCAAAATGACCATACGGACAACTTATGAAATATTCACTTTTATTTTTCACTATTTAGTCCCGACGCGACACGGGCGCTGCCCACCCAAATTTCCAAAATTGTCATTTTATTCACTCGTGACATTGAATATAACCAATATTATATATTACTTTGCTCATTAGTAATATTCAACAAATTTTCCATAATTACTAACTCTCGTCACGTTAATAATTTTAACATAATTAATTTTCAGATTTTTATAAGTAATTAACTCACATTAAATTTAATAAATCCCCAAATTAATATAGCATAAAAATACGGGGTATTACATACTTCCCCCCTAATAACGAAATTTCGTCCTGAAATTCGGAAAATTAAGGCATACCTGGTAAGAACAAATCTGGATATCTCTCACGCATATCGGCCTCGCGCTCCCAAGTGGATTCCTCCATATTATGATGCTCCCACTGGACTCGCACAAGTGGAACTATCTTCGACCTCAATCTCCTCTCACTATAGTCTAGGATAGCCACCGGCCTCTCCTCGTAAGAGCTGTCAAGCTGTAAGTCTATCTCATCTATCGCAATGTGAGTATGGGCCATATCATCCCGAAGATACCGTCTCAACGACGAGATGTGGAATACATCGTGAATGCGATGCAAATGTTCTGGCAGTCCCAATCTGTATGCTACCGGCCCAATCCTCTCGATGATGGGAAATGGTCCCACGTACCTCGGGACCAATTTCCCCTTCTTCCCGAACCTCATCACTCCTTTCATAGGAGATACACGCAGTAAAACTTGGTCCCCGACATTAAACTCTCGGAAGAATCATTTCGCATCGGCGTAGCTCTTCTGCCTGTCCTGGGCTACTCGAATGCGACTCCTGATCATCTCAATCCTCGAGAAGGTTTCCTGAATCACCTCTGGTCCTAGCAACTTTTTATCCCCCACCTCGAGCCAACAAGTTGGAGAACGACAAGGCCTGCCATACAAAGCCTCAAATGGAGCCATACCAATCGTAAACTGATAAGAATTATTATAAGCAAACTCTACCAGTGGAAGATGTTGCTCCCAACCTCCTCCAAAATCAAGAACACACATGCGTAGCATATCCTCTAACATCTGATTAGTACGCTATGTATGTCCATCTGTCTGTGGGTGATAAGCTAAACTCAACCTCAACTCAGTACCCATAGCCTCCTGAAAGCTTTCCCAGAAATGTGACACGAAAATATTGTCTCTATCTGACACAATATTCAGGGGCACCCCATGTAATCTGACAACCTCATCAATGAACAACTGAGCATACTGACCCGTGGTATAGTCTGTTCGCACCGGCAGAAAATGAGCCACCTTGGTCAAACGGTCTACAATCAAACAGATAGAGTCGTGGCCCCGCTATGATGTAGGCAACCCTGTAATAAAATCCATGGAAATACTCTCCCACTTCCACGCGGGTATATCCAATGGCTGAAGCAATCCTGACGGTTTCTGATGGTCCACCTTCACCGACTGGCAGGTAGAACACTTGGACAGGAACTCAGCAATGTCCTTCTTAATCCCACTCCACCAGTATTGCCTCCTCATATCCTGGTACATCTTATCTCCTCCAGGATGTACTGCAAATCGGGACCCGTGAGTCTGGGTCATCACTGCATGACGTAATTCTGCTCCTTCTGGAACCACCAATCTCCCATTAAACCTCAAAACCCCATCAGAACTAACAGAGTAGGACTCAGCATCCTCAGCTAAAAGTCGTACAATCTGCTACTGGCAAAACGGGTCTGTGGTTTTGGCCTGTATTACCCTCATAACAATCTCGGGTGTGACTGTCATAACCGATATGAAAGAATGGGCTACTGCGTCCTGGTGGCCTAACTCCTTCCACTTTGCTTTCCATACATTCGCTACCTCGTCTACCGGTCTACGGCTCAATGCATAAGAAACTACGTTGGCCTTCCCCAGATGATACTGTATGTCAAACTGATAGTCCTTCACAAACTCTAACCATCTGCGCTGTCGCATATTCAGCTCTCGCTGAGTGAATAGATACTGCAGTGACTTATGGTCTATGAACAAACGGAACTTCTCCCCCAATAAGTAGTGCCTCTATATCCTCAATGCAAAAACGACCGCTGCTAACTCCAGGTCGTGGGTGGGGTAATTCTTCTCATGCGGCTTATGCTTGTGGGAGGCAAAAGCTATAGCCTTCTCCTCCTACTGAAGTACTCCCCCAAGTCCCCGTAAAGAGGCATCGGTGTAAACCAGGTACTTCGCACCCGGCTTTGGTAAAGCAAGGAATGGTGCTGAAGTAATCTTGCCTTTCAGCTCGTCAAAATCCAACTGACAAGTGTCATCCCAAACATATGGTACCCCCTTGCGAGTCAGATTCGTCAATGGACCCGCTATTTTGGAGAATCCCCGAATGAATCTCCTGTAGTAATCGGCTAACCCTAAGAAACTATGCACTTCCGTCGATGTCGTGGGCTGTCCCCATTCCCTCACCGCTGACACTTTACTCGGGTCAACTGCAATCCCCTGCTCGGAAATAACATGGCCCAAGAACTGTACTTCTCGCAACCAGAATCCACACTTCTCGTACTTAGCATACAACTGATGCTCTCGTAGAGTCTAAAGAACCTGCCTCAAATGCTCGGCATGCTCCTCCTCGGAGTGTGAATATATCAAAATGTCATCTATAAAGATGATGACAAACTGATCCAAGAACTCTATGAATACTCGGTTCATTAAGTCCATGAATACGGCTAGAGCATTTGTGAGACCAAATGGCATTACTCTGAACTCGTAAGACCCATATCTCGTCATGAAGGCAGTCTTTGAAACATCCTTCTCTCTAATACGTAGCTGATGGTACCCCGGCCTCAGATCTATCTTCGAAAAGAAAGTTGCTCCCCTCAGTTGGTCGAACTGATCATCGATTCGAGGCAATGGATACTTATTCCGTATCGTGACCTTGTTCAACTCCCGGTTGTACACACATAACCTCAGTGAACCATCTCTCTTCTTCATAAACAGAACCGGAGTGCCCCAAGGTGAGGTACTCCTGTGAATGAAGCCCTGACCTAACAGCTGCTCTATCAGATCTCGTAACTCTCGCATCTCCGCCGGAGCCATACGGTATGGAGCGCGTGCTATGGGTCTGGTATCTGGCAATAAATCTATAACAAAGTCTATCTCTCGATTGGGGGGTAGGCCTGGTATTTCCTGAAATACATCGGAATACTCACGAACTACTGGAATCGAGTCTAACGGAATCACAACCTCCTTAGAGATATCCTCCTCTATATAATACAAATGAGCTATCGAACCTCCCTCTGGGCGAGGCATCGCCACTACAAACATCTCTTGCCCCGGAATGGCAAAAACAATGCTCCCACCGAAGCAATCAATCATGGCTCTATAAGATGCGAGCCAATTTGTACCGATAATAACATCATGCTCATGCATATCTAATACTAACATGTCTGCAGGTAATACCAAACTACCAATCTCAACCCCCACTCCTCGGCATATAAAGAAGATAAGCGACCCACTCCCCAGTGGTGAGTTTACACACGTCACTGTGCTCTCTGATGTGGCTAACAACCCTAAGGCCTTCGCAAAATGCATAGCTATAAAATAATGAGTCGCCCCAGTATCAAACAAAACACGACCCATAGTACCATGGATAGGAAACATGCCCTCAATCGCGGGTGGTGCCTGTGGAGCTGCTGCCTGGTGGACGTTATAGACACGTCCGTACTGTAACTTCCCCTGCTGCACTGGAGCTGCTAGAACGGCTGATAGGGCTGGCACCTAGGCTGGAGCTGGGAGGGAAGCCGGAAAAAGTGGTCTCTGTGGCTCGTTACGGGCACCCTGCTGCTGTGGGGCCCTATCTCCCTCCGGACAATCCTGGCGCCTATGGCCGTCTTTACCACACCCAAAACATCGGCCCTTGAATTTGCCTCCCCTCTCACCCTGCTGACCACGGCCCTGCTGGCCGTTACCTCCCCGCCACTGGCCCTATTAGCCCTGATGAACACGCTGTTGACCCTGTTAGCCCTGCTGCTGACCCTACTGTCGATGTTGGCCTTGCTGGCCCTGATGATTAGGCTGGCCTTGCTGACCCTGCCTATAACCCCCAAATCCCTGAATCACCTGAACGAAATCGCTTAGCAGGGTCCCCCTGATGGGAGCTCTGCTCGTGCTGACGAGTCTATCTATGAGATGGTGCCCCAGTAGCACTATTACCCCCGGCCCTGCCCTGCTGGCTGCACTCTCCTGCTCTCTTGCTTCCCTGTAGATGGAAACGGTGATCCTGGCAATGTAGTAACGCAACATTGAGTACATCATTAAAAGTACTCAGAGATAGATTCCCAATAAGATGCTGACGGATCCTCCAATCTAACCCGTCCACAAACAACATAATCTTATTGCCCTTAGTGGGTGCCTCATCTGGCATGATGGTGAGAAGTCTCGTGAACTTCTCCTCATATTCAGCTACGGTAGAATTCTCCTGCTTCAAATTCAGTAATTTCCGCCTCATCTCAGTCTACACGGCGGGTGGAAAATACTTGTGGTCAAACCGCTCCCAGAACAACTGAATAGGGATCGTGTCCCTCTCCTCCAATGTGGTAGTGGACTCCCACCACTGCAAAGCGGCCCCCACCAGCTTAAAGGAAGCCAAAAACTATTTTTTCACATCGGTGCACTCATACATACGAAGATGTCGCTGGATGTCTTTCTTCCATTGGCTGACTGTGATGATATCTGAGCTACCAGAGAACTCAGGGGGATGTGCCTTCTAAAAAGCATCCCTAACCCTCTCCCATGTAGATGGAAGTTGTGCTGGTACTGGCGCCACTGCCTGAATCTGGGGTGGAGCCTGCTGAACCACCGCTAGTGCGACATTCACCGCCTGAGCAATAATGGCGGCTACTTCATTAGCATTCATAGTGCCTTGTGCCGGAGCTGCTGGCTGCTCGACCTGGGCACGCCTATCCTTCGGTGCACGTCTCAGAGGCATCTGAAACGTGAAGAAGTTTATTAGTCTACAGTCATTATCAAATCTCAAATAGCTGAAGCCATAAACTTGAAAGCAAGAATACAACCATCCTAAAATAGGGCTCTATAGAAAAATCGTTAAGCAAAAAGTGAAATAAGCTGTACAGATCCTATGGACAGTAGAACCTGATGCTCTGATACCACCTGTGACACCCCGCCTAATTAAATACCGGGCGATCACTCCTTTATTAAATTAAAATCAAGGTGAACAGTTGGTTCATTCTTAGCATCACTGTCGTGAAAATTAAATTTTTCCAAATTAACACCCTAATTAATTAAGCTAAGTGTCAAAACCATTTTTCAACATTTCTGACCAATTTTATTTTTAAAGGAAAATTATTTATTTAATTAGTAACAACATTTTCAATAAGTAAGAATCATACAACAACTAACCGGGAACATAATCCAAATACTTTAAACATTCAACATCCAAAATCCCAACATTAAAACTTAATATAAATCATACATGCTGAATAAATCCCAAAGTAACAGTACTAGAAATAACTAAAATATAAATGTCCCAACAAAACAGATAAATAATGGAAAAGGCGACACATGCCCCAATAACTGGGAATCATAGGAGTGGAATCAAGTAAATGAAATCGTCTAAGCAAGTGGCCTGCAACTCCCACCTAAGCTGCAGCACGTTCCTTCCAAGGGATCCTAAGCAAGACGCCCCTGTGGCTGGGCACCTGTAGTACATACATATATACACAAAAGAGAGAGAGAGAGAAAAAAAACGGGTCAGAGCCCGATAGTGTATATGATTTAAAAATTCGTTTAGCAAGTATTTAAATTGATACAGGCCAATGCAACAACATATTAATGCGACACTCTCTTGAGAAATTCTCACCTCTCTTCTAATGTGCACGCCTATCGTACTAGCCTTCCCAATGGATTATTTATCATATACCACACTAATCTCCCCCGATGATTCATCTTATCTTAGGTTATTCGTAAGATTAAAAGCTGAACAAGACAATTATTTAAAACATAAGATTTCAATTTGTAACCACAGTTCTCATCTTAACTTTATCAATAAAGTTTTCCAGTGTCATATTATACTTTCTCAAAACAAGTATTTATAATTTGAGTCATCAGCCATGTCCTACATATCACATCACAGTAGGCAGTTCCAGATTTCAGAATTTCATATATATATATATATTAACTACTCATAAAATATATATATATCATAACAGCACCCCAAATAAAACTATGGTGCGGGCATACTCTACTATCCAATCCCCGTATCACTCGTACTAAGGGAATACAAATTCGGAATCACTCTCGAACTGTATTAACACATACTCAAACAATATTGAGGCGAAGTATAGAGTCCAAGTCTCTAAGAGGATGGCATATGTCTGCGTCTCTTAGGACCGTCTGAAATATCACTGTGATAGCCTGTACCAAGGATACCTATACACAAACAATATGAGGCGAAGCATAGATTCCAAGTCTCTAAGAGGAAAGCACATACCCGCATCTCTTAGGACCGTCTGAACTATCATTCCGATAGCCTGTACCAAGGATATCTATCTTCTAGGGTACAAGTCAATATCCCCCATAAATGTCCCATCGAGATAAGACTGTCCCAGCGCGGAAACCTCAGGGATAGAAAGTAGCGTGGGCATGATTTTCACACATAGACAGTATATGCATACACAATCATATAACTATACTAATATTACCATATCAAAAATGGGTAAATTCTCAATTCCCATAATTACGACATTTCCATATTATCATATTTTAGTAAACACTTATAACGGTTCGTTTCTAACCTTGATTCGGTATTATTCCAACGTACCACACACTCTCATGGATATATTCTCCAAATTATAAAATTCAGTAGGTATACACATTTGTCCCAAAGTAACTCTCTTACATGTCTCTCTCTCTAAATCATATATTCACCGACCCTTATGTAATTATCCCAAAATACAATCTTTGCCCGACATCAAGGGTCCCAAAATTTATTCACATGTCCTACTGGTCTTCCCTATCTCCCAAAACATTTTATTAAGGATGCCCAAGAATTATCTGACAATAAATTGAATTTAACTCATTTAAAAAGGAAATAGGAGTCTGCCAGGAGGGGTCGATCGATCGAGGTCTGGGGCTCGATCGATCGAAGCTCTGGGCTTGATCGATCGATCAAGCAGGTATTGCGATTTCAGCAGAATTGCAGTTACGGGTTCTAACACATTTCTTCATCCAAATCCATATTTTTCATACCCAATCGACCCAAAATTTATACTACTGACATTATATCATCATATTATGAAATTCCAACGTAAAGCATGTTGATTTCTACTATTAAACATGGATTAACAAGCCCTAAATTCATATAAAACTTCAAGAACCCTAAAATTTCATTAACATGGTTCTAATCCATCTTTTCCAGAATTTTGTTCATCTACACCTCATAAATTCGTGGTTTAATCCTCTACATGTTAAGGAGTTTCCATAATAACAATTAATTCATCACTAAATGCGATTTCCTATCTCATATCTTAGGTTTTCTTCCATAAAACTCATCCTAATCATTCCTACACTAATATGAAAGATGCATCAATGAAATAAGCAAGATAAACACTTGCCTAGGATTTTTGGTGTTCTGATTTGCAGATGATTTTGGTGTGGTTGCGTAGCCCGTTGCGCGATCTATGCGTTGGTGGTGGTTGCGATGCAAACGGGTGGATTTTGGGCCTTGGATTGCCTTGGAAGCTTTCTTCTTCCATCTCCTACGGCCATCACTTGCGTTTGGTTGTTCTAACCCTAGAAGACAACCTTAGGCATCTGATATAACCCTAAGAATTTTGTGGGTTTAATTACCCATAATTGTGAAATGTCCAAAACGCCCTCCCGGGGTACTAATTAGGCCTAAAAACGCTCTGAGACCCAAACCAAACCCCCGGGTATACTTTTCTGACTATCTCGACCCTTTCGGCTGCGTTGGTTCACTCAAAATGACCGTACAAATGACTTATAAAATATTCACTTTTATTTTTCACTATTTAGTCCCGACGTGACACGGGCGCGTCCCGACTCAAATTTCCAAAATTATCATTTTATTCACTCGTGACATTCAATATAACCAATATTATATATTACTTTGCTCATTAGTAATATTCATCAAATTTTCCATAATTACTAACTCTCGTCACGTTAATAATTATAACATAATTAATTTCCGGATTTTTATAAGTAATTAACTCACATTAAATTTAATAAATCCCCAAATTAATATAGCATAAAAATACGGGGTATTACATTTAATTTTGAGTATAAAAAAATTTACAGAAAAGAATCAGCAATATATTTCTCAAGTTGAGAAACTATAAATGCAGATCTGGGTGTGATGTAACATAAAATGCTCAGATCTAAAATTTCTATGAAACAGAAATGCAGATCTATCTTAATGCTTAAGTTAGAAACAAGATCTTAACACGAAGAGGTTACAGCATGAAACAGCTTAACAAACCAACTCTCAAATTCTCAAACACTCAAGGTTGTGTTTGCTATATAAATCGTTTTGAAGAGGTTAAGGTTTGAAAGATGTTTTAGACGATTTAGGGTTAGGGTTTCTAACTCTCTCTCTCTCTAGTTTCTCTCTCTACTCTCTTCTATCTCTAGAAATGACGAAATGACAAAAGCTTCTAAATGGATGAGAGTAAGGCTGCTTATATAGGGGGCTGAGAAGATTCCAGAATGAGATTCAAAATCAAGGGCTACGATTTAGTCTTTAGCTCTTGACTTTGATCCAACGGTATAAGAGAAGCAGTGGATTAAAATACTTTTGATAGGTTTAAGAAGGATTCATAGGGATTAAGCCAGAACGCATGCAGATCGTTGATTACAACCATCCAAGGGAAGGAAATGATCAAGGCTTATGTCTCACAGAAGAAACACAAATCGAACTGATATCAAGCTGACAGGTGTAAGGCTGAGATTGAAGCTGAAACGCGTGTTTTGAAAATAATTACTCAAACATATTTAAGTCTTTAGCGCATTCGGTTTCTACCCTACTGAATTTCTAAAGATAAAATCATCAATTCAAAATGGTAGTTTTACCCCAAAACTTTTAATTCCATTTTTAAATTAGAAAAAAATGGTTTTAACAATTACTTAAAATTCCCAAAAAATCATTAAAATTAAATTTAAGGGAAATTAATATACACAACACACTTATAACCAATTATATGAAATATGCAATGTAGTAATGCAATACTAATGTGTGTGAGTGTTGGTAAATATACCTTAGATCAAGAGTAATAAAAATAAGAGAAGGATTGAGGCTCTTTGTGTTCTAGGATGGGACTCAATTTTTTTTCTATTTCCAAACTAGATGAGCACTTATACAATATAGACTCAAGTGAGTTAAGAGTATAAGGTGCTTCAGCCTAAGCATCGATATGTTAAGTGGTGAGTGGAAGATGTGAGTATAAGTGAACTTAAGTGTAAGTGTGTGAAGTGAATAGAGATAGTATATAAAAATGTTTGAAGTATGTAAGTGACAAGTGATATATACATGAGGTAGATAAAATATAGAATGTACATAGAGGAGAAAAGGGGACATACAGGTATGTGCATACACATACATGCATACCAGAACAAAACCCATAAAGAAATAGAGTCAAGTCCTCATAAAACATGTCCCCAATAGAGTCTCCACAGTGGCCATCCCCAGGGGGTTGGGAGGGCTTCCCTCTTTTCTTAGTACATGTGCATAGGATTGGTCCCTTTCTCAGGTCATTCAGTTGTTGTAAATGTGGGGTAATATGTATAGATAGAGTATCCAACATATTTTTCACAAAAAAGGCAAAATAAATGGTACCACCTCGAGAGAACAACATCAAGGGAAATATTGATGCTTGCGAAAACAAACAGTTAAAAGTTTCGAGGACTAAGTTACATAATGGGAAGGTGTTCAGAACCCATCCCTACCTTTTGGTCTCTCATAGGCATGTGTTAATATTCTCTTATTGAACTCCATGAAGTGTGTTCTCATGAATATAACATAAATGGAGCATGGAATCACTCAACTCACGCCATGGAAAAGGACGAGGTGAGTTCACCATTAGGAGTGTTCCTGAAATAATAATTTAAAATTTAATGTAAGTTTTTGTTGATTCACATGTTGTTATGGAAGAACGAATGCGTGCATCAGGCAAGAAACTGGCATGTAAGCATATGAAATCCTAAAAGAATATATATATATAATAAAAATAACATAACCAATGTATATAAGGGAGGACTCGAGTCTATGGATTTACCCAAGATGCCTACGTAGCCCAAAGGGCATCAAAGTCCGCATAGTTCAAAGATAATGCACGGTCGTGTTTAACCCATAAATCCAAACCGAGGATTTATCTTATATGTATGTGTAGATATAAATAGGCTTTAAGTGTGAGAATGTGTGGTGAAATCCCCTATTTTGGAATTTATAGGTAAACCATATTTTTCTTGTTTGGGTTTTTAATGAAAATAAAGTATATGCAAATACTAATAATAAAGGTTTGAGATTAAGGTATGTGATGTAATAAAATAATGTGCTAAAGTAGAAATATTGAAATTAATGCTAAAACAAATAAAGTTTAAAGATAAGGATGGGGAATTAGACCTCCTCATGAAGTCTTGAAGAAGATCTTGATTATTGATGCGCTGATCTTGCAATGAGGTGATGGTAGTATGAGGAGATGGGGGGAATTTACTAAATGGAGATGAAAAGGATGGAAGGAATGTTGTTAAAATGGGTTTTTTCAGAGGGGAACAACTCTGAATTCGAGAGAATGTTATCTGAATTGCTAAGAGGGATATTTAGGGGTGACTTTAAAAGTAAGGTCATGGCCTCTATTTATAGGGCCGGGGGGTGCCAGTTGGTAGGATCCATGACTTGCCTATTGGCATAGAACACCAGGCACACTACTAGTGGGGTAGTTTTTCGGCACTTTGGGGAATTTTTTTCAAAAATGGTCATAAAAGCGAACTGTAAGTCAGAATCGTACAGCAGGCACACTGTTCGAAAGGGTATTTAGAGACATCTAAGAACCATTCAACCGCTCTGAGTTTCATAGTTGACCACCGTTAAGTGGGGCTCGAAATCTCTCATTGATTAACAGACAAGAAATTTTTGAAGGAAAACGAATTGTTTGTTTGAACTATAAGTTTGATTCATGCATAAGATGGATTGTTGGAAAGGCTAATTTGATCCTTTCAAGATTTCATTCATCTTCATCTGGTTTAGATAGTTGGCCAAAGTCAAATAGTTCCCAAAAGTTCCCAATGACCCTTCAGAGTAAAATGGGTCGTTCGTTCGTATCATAAGGCTGATTCGTGTATGAGGTGGACCGTTGGAATGGGGATTAGGATATCCTCGAGAAACTTAGGATCATTTGATTTAGATATTTTACCATTATCAAACTAGGCCTGTGAGCTCTCGTGGATTTTAGATTAGTTTTGGGGTAAAATTAATCGTTAGTCCGTATCGTAAGGCTAATTCACGCACTGAGTGAAAAGATGACAAGATCAGCTTTCACTCAGGAGTGGAAGTGCACCAAAGTCAAACGGGTCCTGAGAGTTCCCGATGGCATCTATATCAGTTCTGGATAGTAAAACAGACCATTCGTTTGGACCATATGGCCGATTCTTGCATGGGATAGACCATTGGAAAGGGGATTCAGATCCCTTCGAATGTTAATTGAGCTTCCAATTAGAAGAGAAAGTTGATCAGATTCAAATGGAGCGCAAGAGCACCTAGGGGTCCCAGATCTTTACTACGGTTTATAATGAACGAATCAGTGATATGTACTTAAGGAGGTGCTTACGGATGCTTTAAATGGCATGTCTATAGTGGAGCCATGTCCTAGAGGACCAAAAGTGGTCCTAGAGGACCAAAATGCCATGTCCTAGAGTATTATCAATAATGAGGATTCATCTGTCACTTATACTGGACCAAAAGTGGAGCCATGTCCTAGAGGATGCGTCAGGTGTCAACCTGATATGATAGTGTATTTAGGAGATTACTTTGATGATGTCCCAAATGACCACGAACTAGATCCCGATAACTTATATGAGTAACTCCAAGATAAATATGCTCTTCTTTGGCTATAGGTTATGAATATCAATATGAATTCGATGTATTTGACTCAATTATAGGGTCCTGTAGACTGGTCGGATGAGATAAACAAATCGGATGAAAGTGGATCTACAAGAAAAAAATAGGGGAAGATAGGAAGATAGAAACCTTCAAAACACATCTTATTGAAAATGGTTCACTCAAGAAGTGTGGATCAACTATGATGAGACCTTTTATTTTATTGGAATGATTAAGTCTATCCAGATTCTCTTGTCCATTGTTGAACATCTTCATTATAAAAGTTTTCAAATTGACTTCAGGAGAGCGTTATTGAATGGTAATCTTAACAAGTTCATCTATATGGTGCAACCTGTGACACCCCGGTTATTAAAATAATGAGTGTTTAGCCCTTAATAAACTAAAATAGTAATTGTGTCTGGCTCATTCTTAGCATCACTATCGAAATCAATTAATTACTAACCACCTATAATTAAGTTAAGATGATATTAAATCTAATCTTTATTAACAACAACATAATTAACCCACAATATAATTCAATAACTAAAGTAAACCAACAGTAATAATATAAAACTAAAACATAAGTCTGTTACATGCCAAAATCTTAACCAAATAAACCACCAATTGAAATAATATCCATACAATGATTCCAAATAAAATGAAGTAGAAATAAATAGTCCAACTAAGGTAACATGAATACAAATGTAACTGAACCTAGCTAGAATTTGATGAAAGAATCAGCAATAACAATCCTGCAACATCCACAAGTGCTGTTGCTCTGGTACTTGATGGAATGATCAAGCTTGGCGTCCATGTGGCTACACACCTAAGAGGTTTTGAAAATAGATTTGACATGGGTTAGTGACCAAAAACCTTTTAGAAAACATTATGCAACTAATTAAAATGCATCATTAATTATTCTCATTCTTTCATTTTTGAAATTGGTGTCGCACTCTCTTGACAAATTACTCACCTATCATCTAAAGTGCCTAACGTTTATGTTAACCGACTAGTCATGATACCAACCTAACTAGTCCCATACCCTTCTTAATTCTATACGCTATCTCATCACCATGTATTTATTAAATTAGTTCCAATTGCCATTAATAATTATAATTCTCAATTATAATCTATTAATTAAAAACATCAACTATCACCATTTTACTCAACACTATCCACTTTCAATTAATAATTATAGTCCTCGTCTATAATATAATATATATAACATTCAATAGTTATTATCCACTTCCATTAAGAGTTATAATCTTCCATTGTAATCCATGAATTTAAATCATTAACTTTCACAAGTTAATTAAACATTTTTCATTCTTAATATTTAAGCCATGTATATTTCTTCACATTAATGTACAAAATATTCACACAATATGCATATATATCACGCGCGATAAATGTATACCCATCATTCCCCCTGAGCTAACGCTCCTTGAGACAGGGAAGTCTAGTGTTCTATTCTTTAGGAGAATACTTCCTCAATCTTTGAAAAACTCGGGACTGAATCGCCTACCGTAGTAAAAAAATAAAATGTATTGGAGGCGATCATAGTCCTGAGCCAATGAGCATAACCATAATAGCATTACCCCACCCGACTCTAACCTTATCAGGCATGCATCGCTCTCTGATCTGGGGTTGATACTTAGCCTGCCATCACTTGCCTAGGAGTACACCCACATCGCTCAACCTCCACTAATAACACCCCTAGATTGGTATGTTTAATCAATTTTATCATTCACATCGATATAATAATACATATATACTATCTTTATACC
Organism: Sambucus nigra; assembly: GCA_949130495.1. NCBI lineage: Eukaryota > Viridiplantae > Streptophyta > Magnoliopsida > Dipsacales > Adoxaceae > Sambucus > Sambucus nigra. The sequence goes on along the minus strand of OX422214.1, from coordinate 209,553,528 downwards.
CATATATATTTTCTCAAAATTCCGTTTTACCGTGCCTATCACTCATGTCGCAAATACATAATTTTCAAAATATTGTTTATTCACAAAATTCCATATTGTCATGCCTATCACTCGTGGCACATATAAATCATTTTCACAATATATTTTTTTTACCACAATTAATTAATTATTCATAATTAATTAAAGTGTAAAAGTATTGTTCATAACCATAATTAATCAATTATTCATTAAAATAATTAATGAAATTCTCACAATACGTTTCTGCAAATGTATAACTCAACCTGCATCCTTATATTTCATAGTTTTCTTCAAATTTCCATTACTCATATTCGAATAAAATTCTTCCCGTTTATTCCAAATTTCAACCCCAAAAATTCTCAATAATTTTACCCCATCACCTAAATTCTTATATTTTTCCCAGAAGTTCATAATTGTTCCTAGACACATAATTAAATTCCCGAATTAACCACTTAATCTCTTTTGAACAAATAGCATCACTATTTGTAACAGGCTGTTCGAATCGATTCGGCTATTGGGTGAACTGGTCCACACTGGAAATCTGACAAAAAAATTTCCCAGTCCGAATTTCACAAATTTCAACCTCAAACATGATCACCAACATAATTTATTTCAATATCAATTATGTTTGATAAATTTTACATGAATGGGACTCATCACTACATATAATCATCATCTAAACATGTAACTTTCATGGGTATAAATGTAATCTCTCCAAGCTATATCAAACTTTCAATCACAAATTTTCTATATATAAATTCCATTATATAAGAACTCATAATCCCAAAGTTTCATGACTAAAAATTCATCAAATCATTATATGTCAAAATCCAGTTGCATAATATTTTCCCTAAAAATCTTAAAGTTGACATGCAAATACCATTCCAAAAATCATTTTCCCAACTTTAATATGACAGTAATTGAAAGCATAATTATTTAGCAAGACGACCACATGCCTTAATCGTTCGAAGTGTTTATATTTGATGAAGGGGGTGACGAATCTCCAAGAATACCTTCCCAAATTCTCCATTCCCTTAATGTTCTTGAGTTGTTCTTCATTATCTCACTTAAACCCTTGAGTTTCCTCTTTAATTCTCCTAACTTTCTCTCTAACTCTTGGTAACTCTCAACCAAACCTTTAGAATATGAGAATGATATTTTCTGTTCAACCAATCATTCATTTTATAAGTCTTAATAACAAAATTGGCTTTTCACGCGCCGATAAAATGGAAAAAATGTCGTTTAGTTAATCCCAACTAGTTTAAAAAGCCCCTGAGACCCGAACACAAACCTAGGTACTTAATTTTGATTAATTCAACCCATTCTGAATCAACCGTGCACTCGAAATCACCCTCTGAGTCACTTATCATTATTTTTCCATCTCACTCTCACAAATAAATTCCCAATTAAGAAATTAATAACTCATGGCGTGTTTACTCACTTAAGACATAATATTATTCGACATCCTATTTTATTTACTATATCACACTAGTAAATATATTATCACATAAATATTAATTTATTTCACTTTAAACTAATATTTAATTTTATTCTTATTATTTTTTATTAATTAAATTATGGATCACCCACATAATTTAAATGTCCAATTAAATATATATAAAACTATAGGGAATTACATATTTCCCCCTGAAAAGGAATTTCGTCCCCAAAATTCGGGTAAGCTTGGTACTAAAAACTTTGGATCCTTACCCATTTGACATCCGAACATACTCATAAATCAACTCATGATAACATTTTGGTGCCTCCACTATTCACCTTCTAATGGTATCATCCTGCCTAAATGCCAACTCGCTACGGCCCAAGATTAGTGACAAATCTATTCAAATCATTTCATATTGTTATAATATATCATTCTTAAGGTCTCACCTATACAATAATATGCAAAACTATCGTGAATTTGTTAATAATGATCCAATAAGACAAGCCTATAGTCCACTAGCTCTATCATATCAATGTTGGAAAATTCTCCATTTCCCTAGGTGCCAACTACCATTCTTACCCATATCACACAACTCCCTTTCTGGGATACATCCATAATAAAGTCAGGCTTTAACTATTCGATTCACAGAGACGTAACTCTTATGACATTCCTAAACTATACGAAAATAACTTCGATTTTTTAAATCCCTATCGGTTGACTCTAAATCACGTTCGACCCACAAAAATTATTATTTCACTATCCTTAACTAACCACAGGTTGGATGACAAAGCCTCCTGTATCAAGCCTCAAAAGGTATATATCTAATAAAAGTTAGTACGAGTAATTGCTCATAACTCTACAAATGGTAATTACTCCTCCCACTTACCTTAAAGTCTTGAATACACATATCCCTCATCCTTCAACACCATAGTCACTTTTTTTTATTTACTCATCGGTCTATGGTACATCTTATTGAAAACATACATCTTCCACACTACCTCTAAAAGATCCCAATCGGAGGTGGTACTTAAGGATCTCATTCGGATTCACAACAACTGTTGGGTGACATCGTGTGCCGATTAATTTCCTCTCTCAAATGAAATGTTGGATACGTTACCCGACAATTTAAGTCACCAAAAATTTGAAATAATTAGTATGCCTCAATCAACCAATCCCATAAACCCAAAGGAAATCTTGATCTATTCACGATGTTGGCAGCTCAGCAATGAACTTGATCAGTATGCCTATCCATTTCGTAACTGGAATCACCGATTACTAAAATATTTCGATGAATCACATGAGACCAATGTTTACCCATTGATGAGAAGTGCACTCGGTGACAACTTCACTATGTCTCACTCCATTCCGATACACAAGATCAGTTTCCCATGTCACATGGTACATCTTACTCCCTTTCATAGGGTTCTTAAAAAATCGTGCCCTATGTGTTTGCTCCAAACTGCATTGTTTTCTCCTCCTCCTCACTTAGTAAAATCAACATCTTCACTAGAGTCTACAAAATTGTTGGATATTCTCTCAACTAGAGAGATCCTTCACTTGTATCCCAGTCGTTGAACCCATCTCAAGTTGATAGCTATTCTTGCTCTGTGTGTGTGTGTGTGTGTCTATATATATATATATGTATATATATATATATACATATATATATATGTATATATATATATACATATATATAAACATATATATATATATATATATACATATATATATACATATATATATATATATATACATATATATATATATATATATATATATATATACGGACTATCTCCCACTGCAACTACAATTCAATCCATCTTTCTTTTCCAATTCCATTTTTCTGTGCCATTGGCATACAATTTAACATATTTATTACCATGTCTCTCTTATCCTGAATGATTGTGAAAATCAAACTAACTAGGGCTCCCATACACCCTCTATTCCATGCACATCTGCATAAAAAATAACAGATATTTTATTTAAAATTCAGCTCTGCATGCTCGACATGATTCTACATCATCCCATTAATCTCGAATTAAATATCTTTAAGATTTCCCACCTATCCACTAGTGGTGTTAACCTTCCAAGTAATTTTTACACTACAACACATCGTTCTACTTGCCTTATATCATATAATAGCTCTCAACTCCAAATATTTTCGCCAAAAATGACACAATTACCATTCAAAATCGATGCCTCCGCATCTAACAACGTCTTCCAACTCCCAACATTTATTAAGGTTCATGCATGGAATGTCACACAATTAAAATCCATGTAATGAATTTCTCTAATGCCCTATCATTTGGCAATATCGATTATAGAGATATTTTGCCCAAAAATGTTGAGACACCCAAATTCCTATCCCCATACGCATAAGTATAATCTTCCACTCCCACATCTCTAAAGGAGGAATATAACATTACGCTAGCACTATCCCTAACTCTCTAGCGCTAAATAAATAACGAGCTAAATATCTTTGCTCGGGGTAAACCTAGTATCTCCTAAATGACATCATTATAATCCTTATGCACCAAAATCAAATATAATGAGAGAATAATATTATCCAAAGTCTCCATTTTAATATAATATAAACGTGACTTGACCATTTTTCAGGCCAAATATCACAAAAACAACATATCCCACCCCGTAACATCGAACATGATATCCTTACTATAATCGTTCCCATCACTCACCATTACTAACTAATTAGTATCTAGGATAACATCAAGATCATATATTATCTCTCTAAAATGTGAAAATCTACGAAATATATCTTTTGAATGTCCACACCCACTCCCTTGTAGATGGGACTAAAGATAGCCCCGCTGCCCAACTGTAATTTTGAATATAATATTAATACTAATGATAAATCCAGTAAATTCGTCTCACGTGTGAATCTAGTACTAACCAAGATATAGTGATGTACCCATGCCCCATATAAGTTATCCTTTTTACCCGTGGGTAAAATTCATACTTTCATTTGTGAATTCCTTTGGGTGTTCAAGTGGTTCCTAGCCATAATAATCACGTTTGACTTTCCCATAAATTACTGTAATTGTTTCCCCTCTCAGGTGCCCTACTCATTTTCCTTTTCTCTATAGAAAAAAATTGACAAATGTGGTTCTAATTTCCATATATAAACCACCTCCCGGTGTAAACCCCTATCTCTAGCTTCTTGGCCATATTGGGGTTGCCTTATTCTCTGGCCCTAGTAACCTCGACATTGATGGCTAAATCTTTTTTTCTCTTGGATAGACTCTCTTGTGTCGTTTATCCATTCATATGGATGCTTTGATATTGACATTATAAAATAATGTTATTAACGACATCGACACTATAATACCCCGTATTTTCATGGCTTTTAAATTTAAGAATTTATTAAATTTAATTGAGATAAATTAATTTAATTTTAATCCGGAATGTTGTTTTAAATATTTACTAGCGTGACGAGAGTTAGAAATTATTGGAAATTTGTTATTTGTGGCATATTACTGGATGAGTATAGTAATATATGAGATTTATTTTTATAATATTGTCACGTATGAATAAAATGACAATTGTGGAAATTTAAGTCAAGACGCGCCTGTGTCGTGTCGGGACTAAATGTGGATTAATAAAAGTGAATATTTTATAAGTTTTTCATATGGTCGGTTTGAGTGCGCCAACGTGTCCGGAAGGGTCGAGATAGTCAGAAAAGTGTAGCCGGGGGTTTAGTTCGGGTCTCGAGGCGTTTTTAGGCCTAATTAGTACCTTGGGAGGGCATTTTAGTCATTTTGTATTTTTGGGTAATTAAACCCACGAAAATTAAAGGGGCTATATCAGATATCTGGGTTATCATCTAGGGTTAGAAACTCTAAACACAAGTGATGGCCATAGGAGAGGAAGGAGAGAGCTCTCAAGGCAAATTCAAGGCCCGAAACTCACCCGTTTGCACCGCCACCACCACCAACGCATAGATCGCGAGACGGGAAACGCAACCATACCGAATTCGACACCAAATCAGACTTCTAAAAATCCCAGGAAAGTATTTATCTTGCTTATTTCGTTGATGCATCTTTCATATTAGTGTAGGAATGATTAGGATGAGTTTTAAGGAAGAAAACCTAAGATTTGAGATAGGAATCGCATGTAATTATGGTTTAAATGATAATTCTGGAAACCCTTGCCATGTAGAGGAATTTACCCACGAAATTATGGTGTTTATAAGAAGAAATTTCTGGAAAAACAGATTGGAACCATGATTTAGAGATTTCTAGGGTTCTTTGAATATTTAAATGTCTTATGGCATGATTAATCCAAGTTTAGTGACGTAAATTGACATGCTTTACGTAGAAAATGTATGATATCATGTTAGGATATTAGTAGTACAAATTTTGAGACATTTGGGAATGTAAAATATGGATTTGGTGTAAGTTAGAAGATGAAACCCGTAACTGCAATTCTGCAGATTTCGCAGACCTGCTTGATCGATCGATCGAGCCCAGAGCTTCGATCGATCGAATGTTCGATCGATTGAGCCCCAGACCTTGATCGATCGACCCCCCCTGGCAGACTCCTATTTCCTTTTTAAATGAGTTAAATTCAATTTATTGTGAGATAATTCTTGGGCATCCTTAATAAAATGTTTTGGGAGATAGGGAAGACCAGTAGGACATGTGAATAGATGTTAGGAACCTTGACGTCGGATAAAGATTGTATTTTGGGATAATTACTTAAGGGTTGATAAATTTAGGGATTAACGGGAGAGTTGCGTAAGAGAGTTACGTTGGAACATAGAAAGGACACTTACTGAATTTTACACTTGGGAGGATAGAGTCCATGCAGGTTATGTATTCAGATGAGAAAATCCTTCGAGTTAAGGTTAGAAATGAACTCTTATACGTAATACTAATGATGTGAAAACAATGGATAAATGTTGTAATTATGGGTGATGAGAGGAACCTATATTAATATATTAAAAGTGGTATATTTATATGATTTTGTATGCATATATTATATACATGTGAAAACCATGTCCGCGCTACTTGCTATCCCTAAGATTTCTGCGCTGGGACAGTCTTATCTCGATGGTACCTTTATGGGGGATATTGACTTGTACCCTAGAAGATAGATATCCTTGGTACAGGCTATCGAATCGATAGTTCAGATGGTCCTAAGAGGCGTGGGGTATGTACTAACCTCTTAGAGACTTGGAATCTACGCTTCGCCTCATTATTGTTTTTATGTATATGTTGCTACAGTTCGAGAGTGATTCCGAACTTGTATTTCCCTTAGTGTGAGCGATACGGGGATTGGATAGCAGAGTATGCCCGCACCATAGTTTTATTTGGGGTGCTGTTATGATATATATATTTTACGAGTAGTTAATATATATATATATGAAATTCTAAAATTTGGAACTATCTACTGTGAATTGATATGTAGGACATGGTTGATGACTCAAATTGTAAATACTTGTTTTGAAAGAGTATAATATGACACTGGAAAAATTTATTGATTAATAAAGTTAAAATGAGAACTTTGGTTACTAATTGAAATATTCTTTTCAAACAATTGAATCGTTAAATGTTGAATCCTACGAATAATCTAAGATAAGTTAAACCATTGGGAAAGGATAGCGTGATATATGATGAGATAGACCACTGGGAAGGTTAGTGCGATAGGTGTGCACATTAGAAGAGAGGTGAGAATTTCTCAAGAGAGTGTCGCACTAATATGTTGTTGCATTGGCCTGTATCAATTTAAATACTTGCTAAACAATTTTTAAAATCATATACACTATCGGGCTCTGACCCGTTTTTCTCTCTCTCTCTCTCTTGTGTATATATATGTATGTATTAAAGGTGCCCATCCACATGGGCATCTTACTTAGGATCCTTTAGAAGGAACATGTTGCAGCTTAGGTGGGAGTTGCAGATCTGTGGTTTAGACGACTTCATCCATTTGATTCTACTCCTAGTTCAGTTTTATCCAGCAGGGGCATGTGTCGCCCTCTTTGTATTATTTAGTTGGTATTGTCAGAGATTGTAATTTTTACTTTCAGTACCTTTATTTCGGGATGTATTACTATTTGGATGTTTTCCTTTAGTGTCGTAAATGTTGGGATTTATTATTGATGATTAAATTCGTGTATGTTAAATTCTATTTTTATTCTTAATGTGTGACTCTTTAAAATGTAAATGGTTAAAAGTTATAATTGGATTTAATAGAATGGGAATACGGTTTTAAATGGTTTTGACACTTTGCTTAATTATTTAGGGTGTTTAAATTGGAAAAGTATTTTAACGACACTGATGCTAAGAATGAACCAACTGTTCACCTTGATTTTAATTTAATAAAGGAGTGATCGCCCGGTATTTAATTAGGCGGGGTGTCACAGGTGGTATCAGAGCATCAGGTTCTAGTGTCCTTAGGATATGTACGGCTTATTATTCTTTCAGCGTTGCTTTGTTTGTTATAGAGCCCTATGTTTAGGATTTTCGATTCATTTGACGAGATTTAATTCTCCTGCTATAATGTGTATACACTAGTGAATTCTAATTTTGTTCGGATGTGTGCGTGTGTCGAGCGATGACGGATGTCAGAAGAGGACTGTTAAGCGTACATCAGGAGGCAAGGCTCAGTTGAGATTATGAAATATATCCGAGGATGATAATCGTAGACGAGGTTACCTCCATTATGGCACGAGAAGCCACGACTAGAAAGGCGACTAAGGTGCAACAATGATTTTCAAATGCTGTTATAGTCAAATGAGGTGCGAGGGTAAACTTACCCAACGTATTACAAAAACGTGTAGAGACTGCCAATGGGAAATTTTAGAAACACGAAAATTGTATGTGTTTACCAAAGGAGGTAAAGTATCCAAAGGCTTAAATATAGGACGGAGTGTGGCAAACTGAAAGTGAAAATTTAGAGAAAATTTTCTTGGCTTTCAAGACGAAATTATAATGGTTGGAGTCAACCACCAATTTTAGAAGTGGAATGCTATGCCTATAGGAGAACCTTAGGTATAGTGTTGACCGTATGTTCCTTCCTCAACTGTTCAGGATGAGAAGTAAACGTGGTTCTGAACTCATCACAGGAGGGCATGACAGAAGTCCAATTGTGGATATGCATCTTAACCGTTACCGAATTTTGTATCAGAAGATGAAGATACAAGTGAGGGAAACAACTCCGAGTGGGAGATCGACACGCAGTAATAGTTGATAACACTCAAAGAGGTAATTCTGATGGACAAACGATTCATATGTTGACATTGTCATATTTTGTCAAAATAGATGACAACGCTTCTTTGTGGGGGAAGTTAAAGGAATCGAAGAATTTAGTCGAGAATGAGACTGAATGCAACGATGGTGGTATAGCACCACAAAAGGAGGTGGATACACATCAGGAAAACCATTTAAATGCTTCAGATAGTTAAATTCTTACCAAGTGATGGTAAATTCAGTAAGTACTATTATAGATAGTAACATGATCTTTATGGCCTAAAAAGCTAAGAGAACAACCAGGATGGCTAACAGGAATCGAGTTTACTAACGTCCGAGAGAAGGACAATCCTAACCTGGTTAGTAGGACGGTTGGTAAGTGGATTATGTGTTGAGCTATTTTGTGCGGAGTGAGATCGCTCACGATAATATGTTCCAAAATGATAAAAAGGACAAGAATACGGTGCCTAGTAAGGCAACGATTAAAAATAATTTTGTTTTGGTTTGGGCAGACGTGTTACGTCCGAAAACCATTTGTGTAGTCAAGACGATTGCCAGGATGGAAGTATAAGTTGTATCCTTAGAGGATGCGGCGTGTTTATGTGACACGAGCGAGTCACCTTATTTTGTTCATGGCTAGATTAGCATGTGAGACGAGTTTAATGTATATAATTATAAAGGTTATTAAAATGTGAATACTTTTCCCCTAGTGTAGCGGGATTTTTATTTTCTCTTTAGTGTTATCCGCGGAGGATGAATGTGTATATTAAAAGTGTTACGTATTTTATTGAGGTTACTCGTCGTAGTGATGCGATATACGAGTAGGGTATTATCTTTGATAAAGTGTTATAGAAATGGTTAGTACGATAGTGGGCATTTATTACAAGGCTATCGGAGTAGTTGCATTAGTGCAGCATGTTTTGTTGTGGCGAGCTTTACCTGTAAGAAGGTTGGACTCGCACCTATATTACCTATCTTAGAGACTTCGGAGGAGATAGCGGGCTCGAGATATTCGATGCCAAAGTATGTATAGATTTTGTCAGTATAATTCTCTATGTATCGGGATTTACCATTGAGCGAAAAGATTTGACTCAATATTATGTTTAGCACTCCGGACTTAGTGATAGGAAAAGTGCATTGTTATATTTATCCTTTAGAGATGTAAGAGTTAATATTTATACCCCTATTATTAGGGAAAGGAATTTTGAGAATTCCGAGTGTATGTATTCGAGGTTTATGAAATGCTATTACCACCAACCTATACTGAACAATAGTGCAATTAGTCAAACGTTCTTTGTTAAGCATAATTACGGGAGAAATTATAACTTTTCTGTCAAGAGACAGAATAAAGGGGTACATGCCACGGACGGAGGACCTAACGGATTTTGATAACCGACAATGCTAGGTAGTAGTGTATCGGGGGGGTTCCTTGTTTGGATTTCGCTTTGCGAGACATCCCATGCATGAAACTTAGCGTAAGGTTGGAAATAGGGAGACGTTTGGTCACTATTCCATGAGTTAGGTACCCTGGTCGAAATGGGATCAAGTAATTTGGTATGTAAGTTGGAAGTTGAATTTTGTTTTAAGGTCATTGGAGCCGGATTTTATGGTAGGAAAGCATTGAAAGTTATCCCCACGAGTTGAGGGGTGGAACGATGATAAGGAGAATTTAAGAATTTTGATTCCTAGGGTGATTGAGAGTACCCAAATGTCATAACCGCGTACAGAACACAAGGTGAATAAAGAGTTGGAATGATTTTTTAACACGGATTACCTGGAAAGAACTTTATATTATACAAAAGAGATGACCTGTAATTATTTTGATGAATAGAGCGTTCGTGATTTATTTTTGTTGTTGTACCTATTTGGGAAAATTGTTGTACTTATCTGAGGAAGGTTGAGAATTATTATTCCTCCTTTCTTGTCATGGAATTTTAATTCCCTATTCCTTCTATTCCGTTGAATTTAGTTAGTCCTACAAATGAGTAGCACGTCGTTCGCTCTCCTAGGGCGGTCGGAGTGTTACAAAAATATGGGCATCTTGGTTGACTACAGTTAAAATAGTTCGAGTCAAAGGGACGTGGTAATAGATGTGTGAAATATATGTTTGTGGGACTAGTATAACGAAGTGGAAGTGATAGAGTGGATTAAACATCACATGAGGGGCGATAATCCATACATAAGTGTGCAATTAGAATAGCACGCCCCAACTTGATTGGAAGGTTGTGGGAAGCCATTCAAGAATTGGTATTCCTTGAATAGAGTAGAATTTAATTGTTATGAAGCACACCCAGAGCGGAGTTGTTATTAGTCAAGTGTGAGAACAACTTGAGCATACAAAGAGTAATGATGTTAGTATAGTATAAGAGATCCAGAAGTGTGCTTCGTGGAGAGAAGAGCACGGGTCGGAACTTTCGGCATACTCCAAGGAAGGAAGGGGAGTATTACGTGTCACTTAATGTGAGACATTTCAAGGGAAGAATCGATGTTTGGCGAGACGTAGTGAGTAGTCTCTACATGCACCGCCCATAGGTAAGGTTTGGTTGAAAGAGGAGAATCAACCAAAGAATTTTTTTTTTGTTTATCAAAAATTCCTGAAATTTGAAAGAGGTTGGTAAATTCGGTAAAGTTCTTGGATGAGTTACCATCCTCAAAACAAGATCAAGGGTTTATCCCGAACATGTGAATTAAGTCGCCGAGGAGTAAGTGATTGATATTCCTTTGGGTTGGCTTACAATATTAACTAGTATGCCCCAGACTTCCATTGAAAGGAAGGATCGCGCCAGTGCATGGTCCGGCGCAGTATAAATTTCTAAATCAGGATGAGATTTTGTGAATCCCACCTTTGATATGGGATTTCCGGAACCATCGGAGAAAAGATTTCATTTCGAGTAGTATGTATCACCCTTAGCCAGGGAATAAGCGCATGGTGATTAAAGATTAGTGGATCCACGGGAAGGAAATTTTGGAATCTTGGTACGATGATTTCAAGCATGCTCTGTAGAAGCACCCGTACCTGTTTGTCGCGTACGAGGTACTTATTAAGGTTTTTTTATGGAAGAACCTCGACTATTATCCTTCCGTATGTTTAGAGGAGAGTAGATAACCAGAATTTTTGATCGGTCGAAAAAAATATCCGATATCTATGGTGGAATTCCACGACTGTTTTAGGCAGTCAGGAGTGGTCGAATGTTCGTATGATCTTCTCATAATGGGATTTTTGTGTATGAATAAATATGAGTAGTTTGTCATGTAGTGAGGTGCGGCCTCCCAATGATAGTGCGATAAGGAAATTATAACGTATAGGCATGACCTATGCGAATGTTTTCGGGTGGGAGCACAATGTGAAGTGTCTCCAATGAGAATGTAAAACAATGTTGCTGTAAGGAAAAAGCTATAGCGATTGTTGATACCAAAATTAATATGCTGATGTGGACGAATCATACGAAGACACTTGTCAATCTACGTGGTACAATAACAACGAGGAAGTTCATTTCCTCGACCAACTCATGTTCTCCCCGAGCAAAGAGGATATACCGAGGAACTGCAACACTCCGAGGTACTCTAGCGCTCCGAGGAACTCCTGAGCAATGAGCAACTAAGGCGGTCCGAGCTGCATCTCGGCCGTAGTATTAATTGCCAGAATGTCAACAGTTCAACTATTCATTGAATGTTTATCATCTTGACGCACACGCTGCATTAAATGTATTACCCTTTCATATGTATATCATTTAATGTATCAACCCATTCATGTACAACCTAAGGGCTATAAATACCTTGTATCACCCTCATTCAAAGGGACCGGAATTTCTGGATTGAACTTGTAATCGAGAATTCCCAAACACTCAGCAATAACATAACAGTGGACGTAGGCCATTCTTATAAGGCTGAACCACTTTAAAAATCTTTGTCTCGTTTTATTTATCTGTGATTGAATAATTAGAGCGATCTAATTTTTTACATCAACAGCGATTGAGCGCCGTACTATGTAGATAGTTTGAGTACTGACAAGGATATCCAGAATTGTGCTACCTGGTAGGCCTTATTTTCTGAATTTCGGGACGAAATTCCGTTATTAGGGGGGAAGTATGTAATACCCCGTATTTTCATGGCTTTTAAATTTAAGGATTTATTAAATTTAATTGAGATAAATTAATTTAATTTTAATCCGGAATTTTGTTTTAAATATTTACTAGCATGACGAGAGTTAGTAATTATTGGAAATTTGTTATTTGTGGCATATTACTGGATGAGTATAGTAATATATGAGATTTATTTTTATAATATTGTCACGTATGAATAAAATGACAATTGTGGAAATTTAAGTCAGGATGCGCCTGTGTTGTGTCGGGACTAAATGTGGATTAATAAAAGTGAATATTTTATAAGTTGTTCATATGGTCATTTTGAGAGCGCCAATGCATCCGTAAGGGTCGAGATAGTCAGAAAAGTGTACCCGGGGGTTTAGTTCGGGTCTCGGGGCATTTTTAGGCCTAATTAGTACCCCGGGAGGGCATTTTAGTCATTTTGTATTTTTCGGTAATTAAACCCACGAAAATTAAAGGGGCTATATCATATATCTGGGTTATCATCTAGGGTTAGAAACTCTAAACACAAGTGACGGCCATAGGAGAGGAAGGAGAGACCTCTCAAGGAAAATTCAAGGCCCAAAACTCACCCGTTTGCACCGCCGCCGCCACCACCAACGCGTAGATCGCGAGACGGGGAACGCAACCATATCGAATTCGACACCAAATCAGACTTCTGAAAATCCCAGGCAAGTGTTTATCTTTCTTATTTCATTGATGCATCTTTCATATTAGTGTAGGAATGATTAGGATGAGTTTTAGGGAAGAAAACCTAAGATTTGAGATAGGAATCGCATGTAATTATGGTTTAAATGATAATTCTGGAAACCCTTGCCATGTAGAGGAATTTACCCACGAAATTATGGTGTTTATAAGAAGAAATTTCTAGAAAAATAGATTGGAACCATGATTTAGAGATTTCTAGGGTTCTTGAATATTTAAATGAATTATGGCATGATTAATCCAATGTTTAGTGACGTAAATTGACATGCTTTACGTAGAAAATGTATGATATCATGTTAGGATGTTAGTAGTACAAATTTTGAGACGTTTGGGATTGTAAAATATGGATTTGGTGTAAGTTAGAAGATGAAACCCGTAACTGCAATTCTGTAGATTTCGCAGACCTGCTTGATCGATCGATCGAGCCCAGAGCTTCGATCGATCGAAGGTTCGATCGATCAAGCCCCAGACCTCGATCGATAGACCCCCCTGGCAGACTCCTATTTCCTTTTTAAATGAGTTAAATTCAATTTATTGTGAGATAATTCTTGGGCATCCTTAATAAAATGTTTTGGGAGATAGGGAAGACCAGTAGGACATGTGAATACATGTTAGGACCCTTGATGTCGGGTAAAGATTGTATTTTGGGATAATTACTTAAGGGTTGATGAATTTAGGGATTAACGGGAGAGTTGCGTAAGAGAGTTACGCTGGAACATAGAAAGGACACTTACTGAATTTTACACTTGGGAGGATAGAGTCCATGCACGTTATGTATTCAGATGAGAAAATCCTTCGAGTTAAGGTTAGAAACGAACTCTTATACGTAATACTAATGATGTGAAAATAATGGATAAATGTTGTAATTATGGGTGATGAGAGGAACCTATATTAATATATTAAAAGTGGTATATTTATATGATTGTGTATGCATATATTATATACATGTGAAAACCATGCCCGCGCTACTTGCTATCCCTGAGGTTTCCGCGCTGGGACAGTCTTATCTCGATGGGACCTTTATGGGGGATATTGACTTCTACCCTAGAAGATAGATATCCTTGGTACAGGCTATCGAATCGATAATTCAGACGGTCTTAAGAGGCGTGGGGTATGTACTGACCTCTTAGAGACCCGAAATCTACGCTTCGCCTCATTATTGTTTTTATGTATATGTTGATACAGTTCGAGAGTGATTCCGAACTTGTATTTCCCTTAGTGTGAGCGATACGGGGATTGGATAGCAGAGTATGCCCGCACCATAGTTTTATTTGGGGTGCTGTTATGATATATATATTTTACGAGTACTTAATATATATATGAAATTCTGAAATTTGGAACTACCTACTGTGAATTGATATGTAGGACATGGTTGATGACTCAAATTGTAAATACTTGTTTTGAGAAAGTATAATATGACACTGGAAAACTTTATTGATTAATAAAGTTAAAATGAGAACTTTGGTTACTAATTGAAATATTCTTTTCAAACAATTGAATCGTTAAATGTTGAATCCTACGAATAATCTAAGATAAGTTAAACCATTGGAAAAGGATAGCGTGATATATGATGAGATAGACCACTGGGAAGGTTAGTGCGATAGGTGTGCACATTAGAAGAGAGGTGAGAATTTCTCAAGAGAGTGTCGCACTAATATGTTGTTACATTGGCCTGTATCAATTTAAATACTTGCTAAACAATTTTTAAAATCATATACACTATCGGGATCTGACCCATTTTTCTCTCTCTCTCTCTCTCTCTTGTATATATATGTATGTATTATAGGTGCCCAGCCACAGGGGCGTCTTACTTAGGATCCTTTGGAAGGAACGTGCTGCAGCTTAGGTGGGAGTTGCAGGTCTGTTGTTTAGACGACTTCATCCATTTGATTCTACTCCTAGTTCAGTTTTATCCAGCAGGGGCATGTGTCGCCCTCTTTGTATTATTTAGTTGGTATTGTCAGAGATTGTAATTTTTACTTTCAGTACCTTTATTTCGGGATTTATTACTGTCAGGATGTTTTCCTTTAGTGTTGTAAATGTTGGGATTTATTATTGATGATTATATTCGTGTATGTTAAATTCTATTTTTATTCTTAATGTGTGACTCTTTAAAATGTAAATGGTTAAAGGTTATAATTGGATTTAATAGAATGGGAATACGGTTTTAAATGGTTTTGACACTTAGCTTAATTATTTAGGGTGTTTAAATTGGAAAAGTATTTTAACAACAGTGATGCTAAGAATGAACCAACTATTCACCTTGATTTTAATTTAATAAAGGAGTGATCGCCCGGTATTTAATTAGGTGGGGTGTCACAGACACTATTCATTCAAGTCGGATTCCCATAAATGCTATGTGTCCTTCCTACTAGTCCATCATCAAACTTAAGGACCCTATTCTCCTTCGTAATCACCTCGTGGGTATGAAGTTCGGTAAATAAGCACATTTTTCTTCCTAATCGACTAATACCTGTACCCCTTGTAATAAATACATAAATTTCATCGCATCTCTATTTGAACTGGAGATGAAATGATCCGTGGTCAAACTGTAATCAATTTCCTAGGTACTTTATAGTTTAAATCTTCTTGATGTTATGACTAACTCCCATCACTACAGCACTGCTCCTACAAGCTTAAAAATCACCCAAAATTTAATCATGAGTGTCAGTTACCTCCATTTTATGAAAATTCCTTTGAATATTCTCCTTATACTCGCTAGCTAATACATGTTCGCACTTTTTCAAACTCTTGTGGATGGCTCTTCTTAAAAACCCTTACCACTCTCTCCCATACCGAATTGAATGGGCGAGTCTAAATTGGAGCCACCATCTAGTGGTGGAGTATTTGGTGAAGCTATTATGATCTAATAGTCATCATAGCATTCTCCTCCTGATCAATAATATTAGTGACTTCTAATGTGGCCACCATTTTCAAAATAATTTACGGCTTTGGCCGAACCTTTCTGCTTGTAGTCCTCCTAACGGCCTTCACTAGTCGTCCTCCTCATATTCGTCTTCCTAAACTCGATTTAACTCGTATAAGATTGACTTCCATTATACATAATACCAGTTGAACCTACATCACAATGTGAATCAAAAGTCCCAATCCTAAGGCTCTACATCAAAAAGCGCTATGATATAAAACGTAATAAGTCCACACAGATTCTAAGGACTCTAGAACCTGATGTTATGATACCATCTGTGTCACCCCGATTATTAAAATAGCAAGTGACCATTCCATACTAAAATAAAACATGAATTGCATCTGTCTCATTCTTGGCATCACCGTCGAAATTAATTAATTAGTAACCATCTATTACAAAGTTATAACAAGTGTCAATTTTAAAATCCTTATTATCAACGACATACTCAAAACACAATATAATTAAACAATTAATGTAAATCAACAATAACAGTATGAAGCTAAAACATAAGTTTATTACATGCCAAAATCATAACCGAATAAACCCTCCGTTGAAATAGTATCCAAACAACCATTCCAAATAAAATGAAAAAAACAAATTGTCCAACTCGGGAAACATGTCTGGAAATGAAACTGAAGCTATCTAGAATGTGATGAAAAAATCGGCTATAACAATATCTTGTAACATCGACAAGTGTTGAAGCTCCGGTACCTAATCGAACGATCAAGCTTGGCGTCCTTGTAGTTGGACACATAAAAGGTTTTGAAAATAGATATGATATGGGTAAGCGCCCAAAAAACTTTTAGAAATTATTTTTCAAGTAATTAAAAATCATCATTAACTATGCCCATTATTTCATAATTTAAATTGGTGTAAAACTCTCTTGAGACATTGCTCACCTCAAATCATTAATTAGAAACTTTTAATATTAATAACTTTAACTAGTTATTATCCAGTTCCATTAATAATTATAATCCTCCATTTTAATAAATAAATTTTAATCATTAACTTTCATCATTTAATTAAATATTTTTCACGCTTAATGGTTAAGCCGTGCATATTTCTTCATATTAATATACACAATATTCACATCATAACATACGTATATATGACGCACTATATATGTATACCCATCATCATTCCGTGAGATACGATTATTTGGTGTGCTATTCTCCAGGAGAATACATCCTCAGTAATGACAAAACTAGGGCAAAATTGCCTACCGTACTCGAAAATAAAATGTATTAGACGTGATCATAGTCCAAAGCCAATTCGCATAACCATACCAACATTACCCTACTCGACTCAACCATTATCAAGCATGCACGAGGCTATGATCTAGGGTCAATACTTAGCCTACTTTCACTTACGAAGTACACCCACATCGCGCAACCTCCACTAATAGCACCCCTAGAGTGGTATGTTTAATTAATTATATAATTCACATTGATATAATAATACATATATACTGTCTCTATACCCATGTATATTTTCTCAAAATTCCTTTTAATGGTGCCTATCACTCGTGGCATAAATACAACATTTTCATTCCACATTGTTGGGCCAATCATTCGTGGTATATATAAATCATTTTCAGAACATTGTTCGTAACCACAATTAATTAATTATTAACAATATTAATTAACTAAAGTCTCGTAATACTATTCATAACCATAATTAATTATTTATTCTCTAATTTAATTAATTAAATTCTCACAATACATTTTTGGACGTGTATCACTCAGCCTGCATCCCAATATTTTCCATTTCACTTCCAATTTCCATTACACATATTCGAATAAAACTCTTCCCATTTATTCTAAATGAATCCCCATTACATCTCATTAATTTTAACCCATCAACTCAATTCATATATTTTCCACAGAAGTTCATAAATGTCCCTGGACACTTAATTCAATTTCGTCATTAACCATTTAATCTTTTATAGAAAAACATCATCACTATTTTTAACAGGGGGTCTGAACCGATTAGGCTATGCGACGAACCAGTTCGCCCCTGGAAATCTGGCCAGATAGTTTCCCAGTTCGAATTTCACAAATTTCAACCTAAAAATGATCACCAACATAAATTATTTCAATATCAATTATGTTTGATAAATTTGATATCAATGGGAATCATCACTACACATAATCATCGTCTAAACTTGTAACATTCATGGGGATAAATATCATATCTGCAAGCTATATCACAATTTCAATCACAAATTTTCTCTATATAAATTCCATTATATAAGAACTAGTAAACCCAAAGTATCATTATTAAAAATTCATCCAACCATTATATGTCAAAATCCATTTGCATAATGATTTCCCCAAAAATCCCAAAGTTGACATGTTAATCCCATCCTAAAAATAAGCTTCCTAACATTAATATGGCATAAATTTAATGCTTAATTATTAAGCAAGATCATCACATGCCTTAAATGTTCGTATTGTCTGGATTTGATGAAATGGGTGATGAATCTCCTAGAATCCCTTTTCGAATCCTTCAATCCCTTAGTGTTCTTGAGTTGTTTTTCACTTTCTCACTTAAACCCTTGAGTTTCCTTTCTAATTCTCTTCACTTTCTCTCTAACTCTTGGTTACTATAAACTAAACCTTTAGAATATGAGAATTACCATTTGATACGATGCAAATATTGCGTATTTCACTCGTTAACCTATGCGTTGTTAGCCTCATCGGGTATCTTAATCCCTATATTTATGCTCATTAACCAGACAACCTCATATTTCTATGTTAACATGCTTTGCAGGGGTTAATTGAGTTTTTGTAGGTATTTGGATGCTTAGTATGAAGTTTGGATGCATTCTGGCGAAGTTCCATGCACAATCGCATGCGTAAGGGCATTTTAGTCATTTCACAATTTGGGCAACTGGCCCAATGTCTTCATGGAAGTTGAAGATCTCTAAACTAGATTCACGTGTCCATAAACGATGCACGAATCTGATCTATATCGAAGAAGTTACGGGCTTTTAAACGGAAGAGAATTTGAAACCAACCAAAACAGGGGAGAAGATTCAAGACTTATAGGTCCGAATCGATTCTCCCCTCGCGAATCGATTCAGGTTGAGACAGAATGCTAGTTCCTCCATTCCGAATTGATTCAGGATATGCTAATCGATTCTCCCCCCTTTGCGAATCGATTCAGAATTTTGGCATCCTCGAGATATTTTCCATCTGAATCGATTCGGACCAATTCCGAATCGATTTTTCCCTACAGATATTTGTTTTTCTTCTCTTTATTTAGAAGTTTTCCATGGTATATTTTTTATATAACTCATTTCTCTTATTTGGGAGAGAATATAATTCATTTTTAGGATAGTTTTATGCTAGGGTTTGGGGATTTGAGAGCTCTTCTTCTTCCTCTCTTGGTTTGACACCCTTTAGGGTTTGTAATTGGTACTTTCATCTTCCCTCTCCATTAATATAGTTGTTCTTGTTCATTTCTTGCTTTGTTAATTATATATTATTATTTTTTAAATACTTTATTGTGTTTATTTATTGCTTTCTTAGTTTAATTAGTTTATTCATGCTTAGCCCTTAGATAAATAAGGTCGGGATTTCGTTCCGCCATCGATGGGTTTGGACCTCGAAAGTTAGGGTTTCGTGTAAAATTTCATTTAAGTGAAACCTCACGTATTAAAGTCGTATTATTATTCGTTTAACTTTCATTGTCACGCAACGTTAATGTTTATAGCGATATTCTGAATTTAATCCGCGTGTGATCATTTTTCGTTAAATATTTAATCTCGCAACTTTGGGTTAAATCCCTTACTGTGTGATGTTTATCCTTAATTGAAAATGCTCGATTAAATTTCTTTTGAGCCTTAACTCTGATTAGTATTTGTTTCGATCGATGTGGTAGAATGCGATCCCGATCCTCTCTTTACTTTTGTGTAGCTTAACTTCTTTTTTTCTTTATTCACCTTTCCCAACCATCACCTTTTCTTTTATTTATTTTATACTTTTATTCTTGAAGTTTTAAAGCAATTAACATCTAAAATTCAATCGCTCCCTGTGGATTTCTTATGATACCCAACTTACCGTTGTGCTTACCGGGAAAGTGTAGTATTAGCTTAGGTTTTTGCATGTAGAGAAGGAGCCGAAATCAACGACAGTGTCCCTACACGAACACTCGGTTCTCCTCGCATTATTATTCACTTTCACCCTTAATCGCAAAATTGGCTTCTAACATGCAAATAAAATGACCAAAATAGCTTTTAATCAATTTTAACTAATCTAAAGATCCCCTGAGAATCAAACACAACCCACATGTACTTAATTTGGATTATTTCAACCCACTATGAACAATCTTGCTCTCAAAATCACCAATCGAGTCACTTAACAATATTTTCCCATCTCAATCCTCATAAATAAATTATCAATTAAGATATTTATAATTCATGTGTTTTTTACTCACTTACGCCATAGTTTAATTTCACATCCGAATTTATTTATTGTATCACACTAGTAAATATACTATCACATAAATATAAATTCATTTCACTTTAAATTTATATTCAATTATTTTCTCATTATTTCTTGATTTAATTAAATTATGTGTCACCCTCATAATTTAAATGTCCAATTAAATATATATATAACTACGAGACATTACACAACCCACGTAATTTTATCAATGGTCTAAGAAAGTAAGGTGTGCAAGCTTAAGTGATCCATTTTTTGAGTTACATATATATTAAGGTCTGGGAACATCTTATTTGATTAAGCAATTAAATCTCTAGTTTTTTATCATTGTATGGATGAGACTTCTGTGTATAAGATTAATGATGTAAGTGCGGTGGTATTTTTACTACTTTACGTCGATTATGTTATAATAATAGTACTGATCTACGTGTATTTCCTAGCGTAAGCGTGTGGTTGTTTTGTCAGTTGAATATTAACCACTAAGGAAATAACATCCACACCCTTGGACACCACATGAGATAGAATGGATGCAAAGTATACCGTATTCTTTTATTGTGGGAAGCCTCATATATTCTATTGTTTATATTAGACTGGATATTTGTTATTCTATTATCATTAATAGTAAATTCTAGTAAAAAATATAGGAGAGGATCCTTGAATAACTATGAAGCACATTCTTAGTTACCTTAAGAGGACTAGCGATTATATGTTGGTCTAATCAGCAGAGAGTTTAGTACCCTTTGGGTCCATGGACTCGTATTCTTAGTCGGATAAAGATTCCAGTAAATTCACCTTAGGATACGTGTTTACCCTATGAGATGGAGGCATATGTTCTAGGATTATAGAGGAATCATGTATTGTTGATTCAACAATGGAATCAAAGTATGTTGCCTCTTTGGAGGCAGCAAAATAAGTTATTTGGATTATGAACCTCCGAACTGTTTTGGGTGTGGTTCCTTGAATACAATCATCTATTACACTTTATTTTGAATATATAAGTGTGGTTTTAAATTTGAAAGAACCATGGAGTAATGATAGAGACGGAAGCACATTAAATTCAAGTCTCACCAAATTCGGTACATCGTGAAAGGGGTGACATCATGTTGACTAATATTGAAACTTAGCACAACCTAGTCGATCATTTTATAAAGAGCTTACTATATAGGTCTTTCAAAAATCACATAGAAGGAATGGGAGTCAAGTGCATGATCACGGGGAGATTGGAATTAAAGTTCTAGAACTATTAAAATATTTCACGACTTAGATAGGAAGTTCACATCCAATTGAAATGGTTTTAATGCAATCCTAGTAGTTCATATCAAACAACGAGAACATGAACAATGGTTTAATAGCTTTCATGATAGTTTAAAGGAGGTTTATGATCAGTACATTATAGGAATGTATTGAATATGACCACCCATGAGATTTAGGTCTAAGGGATGTCTTGATTAGACTCAGTCTATCTCATAACATTTGCAAAGGGTGTACAAATTCTTACTCCTGAGAATTATGATGATTAGATTTCTAATGTATTTATTGATTTTATTTCTAAGGGTTCCATACAATCTTGTAATTAACCAAATGATCTCTGGATATTAAATGATGGTTAAATAAGTAGGTCACAAAACTGAATTCAGAGGAATCGGCATCCGGAGATACATTAGATTACGATCCCCCACTGATATACTTACAAGATTTGTTTCCACCGATAAACCTAATTAGTGGATTATTTATAATCCAGTGAAATAGAAAAATTAGTTAAGTTTGAGAATCAAGGAATTCATTAGATTTTGTTACAGTCAATTTGTGGCAAATTAATTTGATCAAATAGGTATAAAAAGATTAATGTGACGAATCACATTTTGTACCATAATCAAGTTTGTAAATAAGACCTCATTATATCTGAGTGATTTCTTGGATAATTATATTAGAATCATGTCATAATTATTTAGTAGAATTTATTATCATTAAATAAAGAAAGGAAAAAAATTATGGTAAATGTAATTTCGGATTTAGGATGATTTATTCTGAGCTAATTTAATTATTTTTTCCTTGTTACTCATGCAGTCCAAATACTTAAGAACTTAGGTCAATACTCTTAAGAAACCCAATTTGTCCCTCACAAACCTTTTGTACTTTTATATAAAGGCATAGGAAGGGTTCTCAATCATTATTATTCATCATTAATGTTTGAGAGGGGTGATAAAAAACAATATTCACATTTTTAGTGAAGGAGGCTTGAGAGATACCACCATATCTCAAGTTTTAGCAAAGGTTTTCATCTCAAAATTAGTCCATCAACCTATGTGATTTGTAGGGAGGATCATAAATGAGAATATCCTAGTGTTCAAAACGTTTAATCAAGATTTTGAAGATCCAAAACAAGGTATCCCTACATAATCATCAAATAGTTTTCTCCCCAATTGATTCAAATTAGATTCGCGAAGGTATGATGTTGTAAACCCTAGGTTTGTTCGTCAAACTAGCTTTTGGTTTAGATATTTCCACTGTTTTATTAATCGAAGTTTCATTAATGAAAATTTTGATTCTGCAAATATTGATCCCCAACAGCATTAATCATGAGGTCCTTCTAGGGAGCCATTTGTGAGGAACATATTTACGAGTTTGTCGGTTGATTACATTCATCCCATGGTGGAGGTTTTTTTATGAAGAATTTTTTGGTTATTATCTTAGTGCAAAGGAGTTTATATTGTTTGTTTAGACCAGGTTCGAACTAGTATCTCAAGTTGCCTATGTGTCTCTAATTTAAAGAAAATAACATTTATGTATTCTAATGTCTGGAATAAAAAAAAGAATGAAGAATTAGGTCCACATAGTTATGCCAAATGAACATGTGGGGTCTAAAAGGTTGTACATGACTTCAAAAGAAAGATTGGTGGCTCAAGTGGGCATTTTGATAAAGGGTTAGGAATATATGGGTATATATGACTTTCATTTCTTGTTATGACCGATTGCTTTCTTATTAAGTTTTGTTCTTGTTTCTATCCATTGGAAGCTTTAAGGAAATAATTTCTTCAATCAGTCGGGATAAAAAGGTTGGGAAAATATTACTCCATCAACATTAGTTAAGCTAGTGGCCTTGATGGAGTTTACTAAAGTAATAAGGTATGGTCGTCCCCTATTATGTGCCATTTTTATCTGAATGTCCCGGAAGTTTTGAGGTTTGCCTTTTGGACTAGGACCCCTTCTTGTATGTTTCACCTTTAGACTTTCTTATTAAATGCACATGCAATCAGTCATTCACACCCCTAATTGTGGTAAGAAATTTTTAGTCTCCTCTCATCAAGGAGATCTATTTGATTATAAGGAGATTTGATCCAGTTAGTTTCGGCCACTTAACTTTCAAGCATGAGCCTTAAAAAGGTATCTCAAATTTTATAGGTAGGACTACCACCATTCCCTAAACTATTGAGTAAGGGGAGTTCCTGTGAAGTTTCTCTCTGTGGTGCGGAGCATGTCCGTCTAGTTATTAGTCTTTTCCCATCTTACTGATGATGCTTTTGACATTTTTGTTACCATCTTTGACTGCTCCATTAAATTAAGGTTTGTATGGGGAAGACATTTGTAGATTGATTATGTTCTCATGTAAAAGGTTAAAGGCATATTTGTGAAATTTAGAACCATTATGGAATACTAATTCATCGAGTATTCCAAAATAAAAATAAATATTTTGGCGTATGAACTTCGTTAGTTTTTTGGATTTGAGACCTTAATAATATTTGGTCTTAACCGACATGGTGAAATATTTGGTGGAAACCATGATGAATTTGTGCCTGATATAGACCTTGGGTGTTATTTTCTCTATGATATCTACCCCGCGCGGAGAAAGGCTATAGTGAGGTCATTCAATGATGCTCTCGGGGATCTTAATGTTCTCGTGGAGAATATAGTTGTCACTTGAGGCATTTTTTGTTATAATCTATTCTGTAATTTTTCATGGTGGTCAAGTAGTATAACTATCAGAGTAATTTTCTAGAGAGGGTATGCCCATTATGTGTGGGTTTCATTCTCCATTGTGGATTGTGTTCATGATCTTAAGGGTCTCCTCTTTCGTGATTCTCCTTAGTTATCTCCACTAAACCTCTTTTTTATAGTTGTCTCATTAAATGATAATTTGTACTTCAAAAAATCTTAGGTTGAATTGATCGAATGAAGAGGATCAAATATGTGGAGGACCCCAGGAGTTGTACCTTTATTTTATGGAACCTTAGGATAGCTAATAGGACTCTTTTAGGAGTATTGCTATAGGATCTGATGGTCATAGAGGATGGTTTAAACTCGGAGGTGGAGTGTCTTATTTAATGGTGGTACGAAGTGGGAATACATTGATGGAGTAATTGTGTACCATTGATTGATCGTTGAGTCCTTCCACGGGGAGGTCTTCATCAGAGAAGATGACGCATTATTGCATGGTGATAGATTTTAATGGAGAACATCTTAGCAAAATTTAGGTATTGAGGCATAGAAGCTTGAGACAACAAATGGTTGAGGTCAGTTCGGTCTTCTTGAGATGTACCCAATAAATACTATGTCGTAATATTAGCTCATGTCCAACAGAGCTATTTGTGGACCTTATTATTTCTTAGGAAAGGGGAATTCCTTCCATGGACTTTTCTCTTTTCCATCTAGGTTCATGGAATTGGAGTATCGTCTTGATCGGGTGAGGAATTTAACCTCCTCATCAGGTAAATAATATGGGGTATGCCCGTGACTCTTGTTAGGCTTTATCTAAGTGGAGTAAAAGGTTTGTGTAGGATATAACAATGGAGGATGGTTGTATTGTCTTTGGAAACATCACCTTAGCCTAATCGATAATGAGAGTTTTTTTTATTCAATGGGGGCTTTGTTCTGAGTTTAGGGGAGAGTTTAGGATGTGGTGTCATATATCAAATTCACTAACATGTCAGCATCAGGGGTGTGAGTAAGGATTTATTCAACTACGGTTACTAATTTATCATCAGGATTCATTCAATCGTGGCGACTACTTTCTCATCCTTTAGCTCCATGATGATGTTGAAAACTATGTCGGTAATAATAAACAATGCCCTCAAAGAAACTATCAACCACCATAAAGTGTTAAAAGCATAATAAAGTAAGAAAAGAGAGATAAAGATAAAATATATAGTGGTTCGGCTATAAAACGAGCCTATATCCACTTCGGTGCCTCGTTCTCATTCACTAGTATTAGTGTAAAAGTTGATTGCCTCTAGAGGCATACAATAGGGATAGAGAAGTCAATATCTATGAACATACAAGCTCTGTACTAAGAGGTACACGACTTATAGAGTTGTAAACCGTAATAGTTTATGTGATCGGAGTTGTCATGAGTGATCTCTCAGATGAAGAGAGAAAAAGTGAGTGGAGAGTTTGGTAGATTTTCTTCCAATCATTTCATGATAAATAAGGAGGTGAGCACTTCTATATGTATAATTCAAGGGAAGGGTCACGTACATAGAACATCTGATGTATGGATAAGTGATGCCAAGATGGTATATCTCTAAAAAGTGGATATCTTTCAAGTGGCATGTTGATGTGGTTAAGTCCGCAGTAGCTTATGCACTGTTGGTGAAGTAGGAGGTCAGGGCCTGTTAGAGATAAGGCCATGGCCCCTTATGGTTGTAAATGAAGGTTGGTGTTGTAGCTTATCTGATCCCCAGGTGATGAAACTACATAGGTACCTTTTGTAAGCTTTATGCTAATATTGGGAATATCAATAAGCCCATAAACCTTAATGGTAATAGGTTTAGTGAATTGGTGTTATGATTATGTTGATGACTAGGTGACACAACATGTAGTCAAGTCAATTTAATGTTCTTCCAATTGGCAACATGGTTATTGTTGATGTAAAAAATTTGATAGCTCTAATTATTCAATCATAGATAAATAAAATGAGACGAAGATTTTAAAGTGGTTCAGCCTTATAAGAATGGCCTACGTCCACTGTTATGTTATTGTTGAGTATTTTAGGAATTCTCGATTATATGTTTTCTCAAGAAATTCCGGTCCCCTTGAATGAGGGTGATACAAGGTATTTATAGCCCTTAGGCTGTACATGAAAGGGTTGATACATTAAATGATATACATATGAAATGGTAATACATTTAATGCAGCGTGTGCGCCAAGATGATAAACATTCAATGAATAATTGAATTGTTGATTATCTGGCAATTAATGCTACGGCCGAGATGCAGCTCGGACCGCCTTAGTTGCTCGTTGCTCAGGAGTTCCTCGGAGCGCTAGAGTACCTCGGAGTGTTGAAGTTCCTCGGTGTATCCTCGTTGCTCGGAGAGAACATGAGTTGGTCGGGGAAATGAACTTCCTCGTTGCTATTGTGCCAAGTAGATTGACACGTGTCTTCATATCATTCGTCCATATCAGTATATTAATTTTGGTATCAACAGAAGCCCCCAATGTTTCATATTTCGAACTTTGAGGAGTATGTAACATTCTTTCTCGGTATATGGCGATATTAAATGACTTTCCTGGGTTTTAGGAGCCTTTTCTTCATATTTGAATTTCTTTCAAATTCACAGAATCCGCCTTTTTCGAATTTTTATGAGTGCTTCGATCTTCGTGCATTTTTGTCCTTTTAGCCGCCGGTGGCGTATTAGCTTCTTTTGTGTAATCATTGCCTTCGCAGCTTCCCAAGGTAAAGTATTTAAACTTCTTTGGTAACCATACCGTCTTCTACCTTTTCCAATTTTCTGCATTCAAGCTTTCTGTTCTCTCTCTCTCTTGTGCGTTCATCTTTTCCTTCGCTAGTTGTCAGCTCTTCCTTTTTCCTGTAAGATTCTCTTCTTTTCTTCTGTATTTCTTTTATTCACTATGGCTTATATTGTGGAGTCTATTGAGAAATTTTGTTCCGATTTTTCCATTCCTTCCTGGGTAACTCTGGAGGTTCTTTCTGAGCCTTTAGATTATTTTCGATTGGCTGAGGGACATTGGTTCCCCAGTCTATTCATTGCTGAATGTGGATTTTCTTTTCTGCCAAACCCCTTATGCTTAGAGTTCTGTCAGTACTTTGACGTTGTTCCTGCAAAAATAGCCCCCAATTCATGGAGAATAATTAATGGGGTGTATAAATTAAATCTAACTCATGGAACTCGTATAGGAATTCCTGAGATTATGTATTGCTATAGATGGGCTATTTTAGATAATGTTTATTATTTAAAAACTAGGTTTTTAAATAGGGCTCGTGTAGTTAACCTCCCTGATGCGAATATAGATTATTTTGAACATGGGGTGGTTATTAAAAATTGGCAATATGCCCCCTTGGTTGGAGATGCAGTATACCAGGGTCCTAAATGCCCCCCATATGGCAATGGGATAGGTTTATTCTCATTTTCCTTTACTTATGAAATTATGCTTTTATCATATTTGACAAAATGTGTGACTGATATCTCATTATGTATTTATTTGCAGTTGATAGTAAAAGAAAAACTCCAAAAGAATCAGAGGTTAATATTAAGCATCTGAAACTTATCTGGGGTTTGCATAAGAACGTTGCAGACGAGCACATCAGGTCTGCATCATATTTGCTGCAGTATAGGAGCTATACGGCTTCTTATACTGCTCGTCCTGTGATTAGATCTGTTGACCCAGCCTCAACTCCAGAGGATTCTTCTTCAGATTCTCACATCCCTTTAAGTCAAAGAATGGGCAGGAAAAGAGCTCCCCCTGCTCTATTTGATGACACTACTTCTGCTGCTGAAGCCAAGAAAAGAAAAATTGATGTCCCAGAGGGGACTAAGAAGGTGGATGTTGCACCTTCCAAAGCTACCGAGAAGCCCCCAGTGGCTCCGAGCAAGAAGGTTTCTCCTGTGGATATGACTGCTATCTCTCCGACCAAGAGCTCTTCCTTGGTTGAAACTGCTGAAGTCCCTTTGAGGAGATTGAGGAAATCGTCCTCAGTCAATTTGGCTGAAACTGCCAATCTGGCTGACACCATCTCCTCTCTACTAGCTGGTGGTGTTGGTGTTCCAACCATCATTCCTCCGAGCTCTGCCATGAGCTCGGTAAAAACTTGGATCATACCCGAGGTCCAAGGAATTGATGAAAAGATTTCTAGGGATATGCTGACATCCCTAGCTACCCGTGACCTTGCTTCGGTAAATTTCTCACACTCTGAATTTCCTTTCTTTCTTTGAATACTTGTATTTTTGTACTGACCTGTCACTTTTTCCTTTGTTTAGCTGGTGAATTGTTTTAACAACATCGTGAAGAAAGATGAAGCAATTAAAGCTTCCAGCTCCTCGTCGGGGGTAGAGGATGCTCTGCTGGGTTTGACCCAATCCTTGAAGGATTCTCGTCAGCAGTATAGTGAGGACAAAGCTGACTGGGAGAAAAAGTTGTCTATAGTTGAAGCTGAGAAAGTGAAGTTGGATGAGATCTCCAAGAGTTTGGAGAATAAGGTGAAAAGTTTAGAGGTTGAGCATCAAAAATATGACGACAAGCTCAAGAACTTTGGAGAGCTTGAAGATAAGCTGAAAAAGGCAGAGGAAGAGTTATCCGTCCTGCGAGATGTCAGGCGCCAAAAAGAAGAATTGGATGTGAAGTTAAAGACTGCCGAGGATCTTCTATCCGAGAAGCTCTCCTCGGAGAAAATGAAAAGAAAGCTCGCAGTTAAGAAATCCTTCAGCACTGGCTGGGATAAAGGATGGGACAAAGGGATTGCTGCGATGACATCCCAAGTACAATACGGGAAGTTGAAATACTTTCGAGATGGCTGGGTAGCTGCCCTACAGGAATTGAAGATCAAAGACGACTCTGAGCTATTTCATCTACACCTCCCTGGTCCTCCCCCACCAATTGTAGAAGAAGAAGAGGATGAGGCTATCTTTGATGAATCTTCCATGGCCATGGGTGATAAAGTCCTTGCCTCTCTACCTTCTGCCAACGAGGACATTTCTTCCATGCTTCCTCCTCCTGAGAAAATTTCAACTCCTGCTGATCAAGCTGCTGTTACCACCGAGCAACCAAGCTCCTCGTCCCAGCCTCCCAAGAAAGTCTTGGGAGACAAGGAAAAGGTGTGAAGTTGTTCGGTATCATTTTTATCTTTCATTATCGTTTGTAATCAAACAATGTAATCTTTTTATGATCTAATAAAACACATCTTTGTTCTTCTCTATTGTTGATGATTTGTTTTTGTTGGCTGTTGTCTCCTCTTCATTAGTTTATGCCCAGGATGGAATTGCTATCTGCCAATGATACAAAATTGATGCAGCAATGTCACGAATACTATAAGGTTGGTCACACAGAGCTAAGTGTATCAGAAATTGCTGACATCCTTGGCCATGATGCTTCAGAACAGGCAATTGAGGCTTATCGGTACTTGAAAGCTTTACTTTACCGAGCTGTGGCCAATAATGTGGCCTACTATGAATTAATTGAGGAGCTTCATTGTACCTTAGAAGATCTTCAGAATCAGTACAATAAATCAACTGCCTTGTTGCACAAGGAATATGAGAATAGGTATCAACAGCTTTCCTCTGAGACAAGTCACAAAAAGATCCTCACTGGGTACGATGTTAGGGAGAGAACCCTAAAAGGTGAAGTTGAGGCCTGCAGGCAGATCGCCGAGCTGCTGGAACAAGAGAAAAATAATTTGCAGAAAAAGTTGGCGCAGTATGAGTCTGCAGCTTCATCTTCCACTGCTTTAGTACCGGTTACCGATGAGGGTTTCTCTTTCTTAGAGGTTGAGAATGCCAAATTAAGGCAAGAACTTGATACTTTAAGAAGATCTGGTACTTCTGCTACTGCTCGGGGACGAGGAAGAGGTTCTCGTGGGCGAGGAAGAGCTATTCAAAATATTGTCGAGGAGCAAAGGTCTCCACCTTCTCGGAGTCGATCAAGAGTTCTCAGCCGTAGTGTTGAAGAAGCTCGTACTCTGTCAACATTGGAAACCCAAGCGTACCAACTGAACGCCAAAGATCGGGCTTTGTCTGAAATGTCCAAGAAAAACCTATCTTTGGAAGATCAACTTACTGCGATGAAGTCTGCTTTGAATAATAAAGATGTTTTTGCCAGGAGCCTTCACGAGCAACTAGAGAGAATAACTTTCCAATTCCACAAACAACCTCGTGAGTTTTTGATGGAAGGCTACAATGAAGCCCTTTGTCACTTGGATGCTCATCTTGAAAATGCCAATAACGAAGGTTATAAACAAGGATGGTTGAATGCCCTGGGTGTGTTAAAGCTAGAGCAGGGCCATTTTTTATGGGATTATCATGCTCCTGGGCTACTAGACTTGCCTGTACCGCCTTATAAACTAGACATGGAATGGATCCCAGCTCGTGCCATTCCTCATAGCTTAATTTCAAAATACCTTGGTGACTATAGACTTCATTCTCAGATTGAATTATCTCGTCCCGAGCATCTCCTGGATACACCTTCTGTGATGAACGTCAGAATGCTCAGAGATGTTAATTTCATTAATTCTCCTCTTTGCCTGGAGGATCCTCCTGCTGGCGAGGAGCCTGTTTCAAAAACTAAAGGAAAGAAACCAAAAGAATAGGTTTTTCAATGTAACAGTTAGTACATATATGTAGCTTGTAATTTATTTTGATTTTAATGAAAGACTTTCATTTTCTGTTTGCAAATCTGTATTGCTATTGTTTTGTGTTTATCAAACATTTTTACATTTGTGTATATGTATCTGTTAAAAAGATAACAATATTGTGTTGTCCATCAATTAACTTAGTAATAAAAATTACAAGTATCAATGTTGCTCAATCACCTAATAATAAAGTAATGAGTATAAAATGTTTAAAATGTTTCCAATCAACCAAGGTTGTTAAATTGTGTTTGTCGACCAACTACAGTTGATGGGTTTTTATCTCCAATCACCCATACTTGGTAAATTTTTTCATAAAATGTGTCCGACCAACCAAGGTTGATAATTTATCCTCGTCGACCAATTACAGTTTTGATCACCGACCAACTATACTTGGTTCAGTTTGGAATTCTTGTATTTTCTGGAATGATTTTACCTTCCGACCAACATAAATTGGCATATTTTGTTTCTTAACCAGCCAAAATTGGCATATTTAAGACTGTTGTTCTTGCCCTCTTACCAACCGGAGTAGGTCATGGGTTTGAACTATCGGGTTCTTTCGAACTATCTTGTCCACAAGCTCTTTTACCAACCGAAGTTGATCACGCAAGTGTACGCCTCCTAACCAAAGGAGTATAATTTGTTCTTGCTATTTTACCAACCGAAGTTGATCACGCTCGAACTATCAGGTTCTTTCGAACTATCTTGTCCACAAGATCTTTTACCAATCGAAGTTGATCACGCAAGTTTACGCCTCCTAACCAAAGGAGTATAATTTGTTCTCGCTATTTTACCAACCGAAGTTGATCACGCTCGAACTATCAGGTTCTTTCGAGCTATCTTATCCACAAGCTCTTTTACCAACCGAAGTTGATCATGCAAGTGTACGCCTCCTAACCAAAGGAGTATATCAGGTTCTTTCGAACTATCTTGTCCACAAGCTCTTTTACCAACCGAAGTTGATCACGCAAGTGTATCCCTCCTAATCAAAGGAGTATATCATTTGTTCTCGCCCTTTTACCAACCGGAGTTGGTCGTGGGTCTGAACTATCGTCTTCTTTTTGCTGTCGAGCTGCGTAGTGTACAACACTAGTATTCCCCGAAAAACTTTCAAACAAAGGAGAGAAAATGGTGAAAACATCATCGTTTTATTCATATTGATGGAACTGTTGTACATTTTACATCATTGATTATACTTGCGAAGGTGTTCAGCATTCCAAGCATTCTTGAATTCCTCTCCTTCTAGAGTTGCTATTCGGTAAGTTCCTGGTCGGACAACTTCTGTAACTCGGTAAGGTCCATGCCAGTTGGCTTCAAGCTTATTGTGCTTCTGAATGACCTTCTTTAGCACATAATCCCCTTCTTTTAAGTCGCATTTCTTCACCCTTTTGTTGTAGAATAGAGCTGTGCATTGTTGGTAAGCAGCATTCCTAATGGCTGCCTCTTCTCTAACCTCCTCGAGCATGTCCAAATCTAATCTTCTCATCAAGTGACTGACTGGGGAATTGAAATTTAGCACTCTGTATGTTGGGAGACCCAACTCAGTAGGTATTACAGCCTCACTTCCAAATGCCATCATGTATGGTGATTCTTCAGTCACTGCTCGGGGAGTTGTTCGGTAAGCCCATAATACCGATTGTAGCTCATTAATCCAATTAGCTTTAGCTTCACTTAGCCTCTTCTTCAAACCATTTAATAGTGTTCTATTTGTCACCTCAGTCTGCCCATTGCTTTGAGGATGACCTGGTGCTGAATGGGTCTTCAAGATGTTTGATTGTTGACAATAGGCAGGAAACTCCTCGTTGTCAAATTGTGTTCCATGATCTGTGATGAAGGCATGAGGGAGACCATATCGACAGATGATATTCTTCCAAACAAACTGGTATACCTTCTCGTACGTCATATCGATAGGCGGCTCAGCTTCTACCCACTTAGTAAAATAGTCCACTGCAACGACGAGGTACTTGAATCTTCCTCGGGTGGTCGGCATTGGTCCAACCAAATCAATTCCCCACATGGCAAATGGCCAAGGGGAAGTTATTGGTGTCAACAATGCTTGTGGAGTTCGTCAGATGGAGGAAAAACGTTGGCACTTGTCACATTTCTTAGCATAGGCTATACAATCAGCCCTCATCGTCGGCCAGTAGTATCCTTGAGTCATTACCCTTTGCAAAAGTGTTCGACCTGCTAAATTAGCTCCACAAGACCCTTCATGGATCTCTTCAATCAATTCTTTCACTTCAGAGGGGTGTAAACATCTCTGCAAACCTTCCATAATTCCTCGCCTATACAAAACACCATTAGTTAGTACATACCGAGCAGCTTTATACTTCAATTTCTTGGCAGCGAGCTTATCTTCCGGTAATTTGCCTTCTTCCACATATGCCCTGATGGGATCCATCCAAGATGGTCCTAAATCGAGGGTAATAATATTCATCGTCAAGTTTTCATCTATGCTCCGATTTTCCAGTACTTCAATTGGTATCGTTCTTCGCAGCTCGGTACGAGTAGCTGATGCTAGTCGGGCCAGTGCGTCTGCTTGTGCATTTTTTATTCTGGGTATTTAGATCAACAGAATCGCATCAAATTCTGCCAATAACTCCATTACCTTGGCATGATATTTGACCATTAATTCTCCTTTAACTGCATACGTTCCCATCATCTGATTCACAATCAATTGAGAATCACTGAATACCATCACTTGTTGCGCTTCCATAATCTTTGATAAATTAAGACCTGCTATCATGGCCTCATACTCAGCCTCATTATTGGAGGCTTTGAATTGGAATCGCAAAGCATATTCTATGTCAATCTCGTCTGGGGTGTTCAAAACAATTCCTGCCCCGCAACCTGCTGTGTAAGATGAGCCATCTACATATAATCTCCATATGGGCAACCCGTCTTCAAATTTCTTATCTGACAGAGTTCCTCGGTGAAATATTTGTTGCTTCTTTTCATCCTCCCCTGACACTTTTCGCTCCTCGTCGACCATCTCTTCTCGCTCTTTTACCAACCGGAGCTGGTCTGAGCTCGAAGTTGATGATCTTTCTTCATCTATAAGCCCTTTCACCAACCGAAGTTGGTCTCGATTTATGTATGTTGATCCTGTAACATCCACAGGTTGGTCAGCGAGCAATTTTTGTTCTTCAGGGGTATCAGGATATGTAAACTCTGCTATAAAATCTGCTACAGCTTCCCCTTTCAATGATGATCTGGGCTCATATACAATATCATATTCACCGAGCTCTATTGCCCAGTACATCAATCTCCCTGACTTTTCTGGTTTATGAAGGGCTTGCCTCAGTGGCATGTCGGTATAAACGACGATGGTATGGGCCTGGAAATATGGCCTCATTCTTATACTTACTTCAATTAATGCCAATGCCAATTTCTCCAGCTTTGGGTACCTGATTTCCGCACCTCGAAAAGCCTTACTTGTGTAATAGATTGGTTTCTGGACTCCATTCTCCAATCTGATCAATGCTGAACTGACTGCATTCTCTGATACTATCAGATACAAGCACAACTTCTCTCATATTATTGGCCTGGACAACAATGGAGGTGCTCCCAAATACTTTTTCAAGTCTTGAAAGGCCTTCTCACATTCATCAGTCCACTCAAAAGTTTTTTGAAGTGTTTTGAAGAATGGGAGGCATTTATCAGTTGCTCGGGACACAAATCTGTTGAGCGCTGCAACTCGTCCTGTAAGACTCTGTACTTCTTTCTTTGTTGTTGGAAGTCGCAACCCTAAAAGAGCTTTGATCTTATCTGGATTTGCTTCAATGCCTCGCTGGTTGACAATGTACCCGAGAAACATTCCTTCTCGTACTCCAAATGTGCACTTCGTCGGGTTGAGCTTCATCTGGTATTTATCCAGTTGATCAAATGTCTGAGCTAAGTCAACTAGATGATCTGTAGCTTTCTTGCTTTTTGTCAGCATATCATCGACATAGACTTCCATGTTGCAACTGATTTGTTCGGTGAAAACCTTGTTCATCAGCCGCTGGTATGTCGCTCCTGCATTTTTCAAACCAAAAGGCATAACATTATAGCAATAAGTTCCCCTAGGGGTAATAAAAGAAGTACTTTCCCTGTCTTCAGGTTTCATTTTGATCTGGTTGTAGCCAGAGTAAGCATCCATGAAGCTGAGCAGCTCATGTCCCGAGGTAGCATACACTAGTTGATCAATTCTGGGCAATGGAAAATGATCCTTTGGGCATGCCTTGTTAAGATCGATGAAATCAACACACATTCTCCATTTATTGTTTTTCTTTTTTACCATCACCATGTTTGCCAACCAGTCTGGATACTTTCCGTCTTCAATGAATTGGGCTTTCTGGAGCTTCTCGACCTCCTCTTGTATAGCCTGATTCTTCTCGGGGCTAAATACCCTTCTTCTCTGCTTTACAGGCTTGATCTCCTTATTCACATTGAGCTCATGACATAAGAAGTTTGGATCTATTCCTGGCATGTCTTCATGACTCCATGCAAAAGTTTTCTTCCTGTTTCTCAAGAAAGTTATCAACTCCTGTTTTATTGAAGCATCCAACGTAGAACCTATCTGGGTTACCCGTTCAGGGTGCTCGTCGTCCAGAATAATATATTCTGTAGATTCCACCAGCTATCCTTTTACAAGTTGGGATTCATCTCGAGGATCCAATGTTTCAATTTCTGTGCCTTCATCCACCTGGTAGGTAGTAGTCTTTTTTCTTGAATCTTCAAGTTCCTCTTGCTCGACAGACGAATAATAGCATTCCCGAGCTACTTTCTGATCACCTTTCACAACTCCTACTCCAAAATTTGTTGGGAATTTTAAGCACTGATGCACTGTAGATGGAACTGCTTCGAACTTCTTCAAACCAACTCTTCCCATGATGATGTTGTAGGCTGACTGCACATTCTTATCCATCACAAAGAAGCGTATTCTCTCTATTCGACAAGCAGGCCAAGTTCCAATTAATATGTCCAACTAGATCGTCCCAAGTGGAAAAACTTTCTCGCCAGCAAAACCCAGGAGGGGTCTGTGATACGGTTCCAATTGAGATAATTTTATATTCAAGCTGTCAAAGCATGAATAGTACATGATGTCTGCCGAACTTCCATTGTCTACCAACACCCTTAAAATCACTACTTCCTTCATCCTCATTTTGATCACTAGAGGATCGTCGTGAGGATAAAGAACACCTGCTAGGTCATTTTTTGAAAAGCCAATGACCAGCTTCTCTTTGTTTACCTTCCTCGGATGATCGTTCTCGGCTAGATTTATTCGCTGAATATATGAACAAGCTTGAGCCTCTCCAAGGTAAGCCTTTCTTTATGTAGTAAGGTCTCCTCCTCCTACATCTCCTCCTGTACTGACATTACAATCAAATGACCCAAAACGTATAGAAAATACCTCTCGTTCTGGCTGTCTTGGTTTCTTGGGAAGGTCGGGGTCATCATCTGGATCATCTTCATGGTTTTTCTTCTTTTTCCCTTCTGCTCGACGAGGAGATCTAGACCTCTCTCTAGTCCGGTCGTTATTTTTTCTTTCACCTCCCCGATCAACATATTTTGCTAGCTTTCCTCTTCGGATGAGTGTTTCAATCTCGTTCTGAAGAGCTATGAAATTTTTGGTCATGTGACCATGATCTTTATGAAACTCGCAATATTTATCCTTACTCCTCGAATCAGGGTCTGACCTCAGTTTCTTTGGCCATTTTACCTCCTCGTTGTTCTTGATTTCTTCCAAGACATGATGAATACCCATTTTCAAAGGAGTATAATTGTCGTATTTCTTCAGGACTTCCCATGATGATTTATTATTTCTGGAACGTTTGTCACCACCATTGCCCTTATGCTCTTTATTTTTAGACTTGTCGACGTCCACCTTGGTGTCTTTATCCATATTCTTCTTTGCAGCCATAGCTTCCTCGGCGTTCATGATTTTGGCCGCTTTTTCCATCAACTCTGATATAGTTTTAGGTGGATCTTTCGCCAAGGTGTAATACAATTTATTAGGCAACAACCCACTCATCAAGGCGGTGATTGCTGTCTTTTCTTCGTAATCTATGACTTCTAGCTTCTCGTTATTGAAACGAGTTATGTAATCTCTAGTACTCTCACCAGATTTTTGTCTAACACTTAACAAGTGTGCTACTCGTTTTACTGGCTTTGCTCCAAAACAGAAATTATCAATAAATAACTCGGCCAACTGAAAGAAAGTTGAAATCTTACCCCTAGGAAGATTATTATACCATATCTGGGCAGCTCCAGTAAGAGTTCCTGAGAACGCTCTGCATCTCATCTCGTCGGGGACGACATAGATGTCAGCAGCAGCTTGATATTGCTCTATGTGAAGAACAGGATCTGTCTTTCCATCATATTTGGGGGTCACTACAGGTGCTTTGAACTTTGACGGTGTAGGAAAATTCACAATGGCTTGTACAAAAGGTGTTCCTCGAACAAAAGTTCGTTGTAGGGGGTTCTTTGCTTTGGCAATTTCTCCCAATTTATCCTCCAACCGTTGGAGATATCCTTTCCACGCTTCATTTCCTTCCTCGGGCCTATTGGTTCGAGCAATTGATCATTCTGAGGTAGCTTCTTGAGATCTATCTTGACGAGCAGCCGGTCGTGATTGTGCTGATCCTTCTCTTAGATCTGATGGTTGTCGAAAACTCCTCGACATGGTCTTAGGTGGACTCCTATTCCTCCTAGGGCCTAATCGACTGAAAGGAGAAACCCTACTCAGTCTTTCTAAAGCACTGGGTCTTTCTGGAGAGAGAGTGATATGTTGATCAGTATCTGTAGCCCTTATTGACGAAGTTCGCCCAAGTTGATAAGAGAAATCATCAGACTCCTCATTACGACGTGACTCAGTACGCCTGGATCGTGAAGAAAGTAAATAAGTTTGCCTCTGACCACTTTGCTGTCCTGAACGTGCAGGTGCACCACCATGAAGGGTTTGTATGAGTTGCCTCATTGTTTCTTGCATGGCGGTTTGTCCTTGAGCCAGATTCGTCATAATCCCGGCTAGATCTGGAGGTGCAGAGGGATTCTGAGGATTTCCAGTATTTCCAGCATTTCGATTTCTAGATTCTGGATTATCCGCCATTGATGATGGGCGATTTTTGGTGAAAAACGATAGTAACAATCGATTCCCACAGACGGCGCCAATCTGTTGATGTAAAAAATTAGATAGCTCTAATTATTCAATCACGGATAAATAAAATGAGACGAAGATTTTAAAGTGGTTCAGCCTTATAAGAATGGCCTACGTCCACTGTTATGTTATTGCTGAGTATTTTAGGAATTCTCGATTATATGTTTTCTCAAGAAATTCTGATCCCCTTGAATGAGGGTGATACAAGGTATTTATAGCCCTTAGGCTGTACATGAAAGGGTTGATACATTAAATGATATACATATGAAATGGTAATACATTTAATGCAGCGTGTGCGTCAAGATGATAAACATTCAATGAATAATTGAATTGTTGATTATCTGGCAATTAATGCTACGGCCGAGATGCAGCTCGGACCGCCTTAGTTGCTCGTTGCTCAGGAGTTCCTCGGAGCGCTAGAGT
Organism: Sambucus nigra; assembly: GCA_949130495.1. NCBI lineage: Eukaryota > Viridiplantae > Streptophyta > Magnoliopsida > Dipsacales > Adoxaceae > Sambucus > Sambucus nigra. The sequence continues at coordinate 209,514,539 of OX422214.1, read as the reverse complement.
ACCTGAGAGTGCTGAAGTTCCTCGGTGTATCCTCGTTGCTCGGAGAGAACATGAGTTGGTCGGGGAAATGAACTTCCTCGTTGCTATTGTGCCAAGTAGATTGACACGTGTCTTCATATCATTCGTCCATATCAGTATATTAATTTTGGTATCAACAGTTATGTTCCTCAACTGTTTATTGCGACGTTCCAAATTCCAGGGCTCTCTTATATAAATCTCGAGGCACCTTAGCCTCATTTCCTTTACTAAACCTTCAAGAGTACTTGCACTAGGAGACTTCAAGGAAATTTTGACGAAACCTTGAGGTGATTTCAAGTGAGTTTTTACCTTATTTGGAGATACTCTTACAATCTAGGTTGGTAGTCTTCCTTTTATCTTCAATTTTCTCCATTTAAAATTAAAATCCATGTCCTTTATACATGTCCATGCGTTTTCTTTAACACTGTTAAAATTTTCCTTTTTGTTCCTTATTTGCTTGTCTTCTATAGACCATGTGGCCAGGGTTATGAAACTTTTGATTAAACTAATAGCTAAAATTCTCTGTATAATTGGATTTTTTGGTTGCTATAATTGTGTTCGAATTGGGTAATTACTATATAATTTTTATGTAAAGATGTCTGGTTGAAATTTTCGGGTTTGTCATTTCGATTCATAATTAAGTTTGCTTGGCACACATTTTTATGTTTCTATGAATGAAAAAAGAATTTTTTATTCATAGGTGGGTTCCTAGGGTTAGATTTTAGGTTTTGAACCTATTTTGGTTTCTGTTTGTCCAACAACTTGAACGGGTTGTTCATTGTGTTCTTGGCAAAAAACCTAGGGTTTAGTTCTTTGATATAAAAAAATCAAGGATTTGAACCTTTCCTTATTTATCCCCTTGGTTGTAGCCTGTAGTTAGTTTTGAACAACTAGTTGTAACTTATAATATTAAATATTATTCCCATGGATACATCCTTGATTTCATCCACTGAAAACTCTTCGTCTTTCCACTTTCCTAATTTTTCTTTGTATGTTAGAACCTCTTATATGTGGTAGTTGCATTTATTTTTCTTGTATTTGGATCCACTAGCTACGATATTCTAACTGTGGAGCCCTTACACTTTTATAGGTCCTTGTTGTGGCCATATGCATTGAATACTTGTGAATATTTGGAAGACTTTTGAAAAAGGCAATTTGGCTTTCCTCTTCCCTCAATGTTACACATCAAATATCTAAAAACTAGCATACCTTATAAGCTAAAGTACTACCTAAATTGGGCACAAGTCGATTACGACTTCGTGGCTTATTCTTACTATAGATATCCAAACGAGGCAGTAGAGGGTGTTCAATTGGAGGAGTAAACTTATTCAATGAATAATCAATACCCTACTGATATGGATGTTGCTTCTGTTACTATGACTGTTGTAAATATTAGAAACACTGAGAGATGGACTTTTAGCTGTGGTTAGGAAACAATAAAAGTGCTTGGTTCCCTCTATTACCCTTGTACCATGAGCGATGAGTGGTTGGCCCAACTGGCCAAAGGCCGTGAGTTTCCTCAGGGAACCATCTGTACACTTCCTTTCATGGAGCAGTGGTCATGATCCATTGTTCCAAATGATGGATTTTGCTTCAACTCCATGCCTTCTTCCTAAGACTATGCCTACCCATCTTAACGTCGATGAGGAGAATGTTTAAGGTTATAAACTTGGACCGATCCCCAGTGAACCCCAATGGTTGGAGGGACACTCTTGCTTCCTTAGTTGTTTGGAATAAAATTTTAGGAGAGACACCATGATCGTGGAGCTCTTCGATTTTTATAGGCCAAAGGAGAACTCCATTGAGAACCCATGGTACTTCTACATGGGGAAGTAGAGTGTTGATAGATGAGGGGGAGGCCTTATAGTTTTAAAAACTCAGAGGGAAAATTATTTTATAATTCAAGAGACAATTGGTAGATGCACTCAGATAAAAGTGCAAGGGAAAACGAGTAGAGACTAACATAGACTTCGGTTCGTCCCTCCATGGAAGGTACATGATTGCTAGAATATACGTTGACTTTTTGCCTTTTTAGTATAAGTTTACCACTACTACGACCTTTAATTTCTGTATACAATATTGCCACGATCGTTTCTAATTTCCTTAGAGTTTGTATAAGGGTAACCCATTCCTCCAGGAAAAGGGAGAGAATTGATATTGAGGTCTCAATTAGTGATAAAAAGAAACCATTTGCTGATATAGTGACTTTGTGGTCACTTTTTCATCATGGTTATTATACCTCCCACCAGGAACCAATGAAGGCTGCAGAACGTATTTTGCTTACTTCAACTGAATCTTTAACTACCCTTTTAAGTTATGAAATACTAACTTTGAATCTAATTCCTTTTTAAAATGCCATCCAGGAGAGCCAACCCATAATGTATATTGATAATAATCTCCTCCCTTCACTACTCGAAGAGTTGAAAGACACTATCTAGAAATTAAGCCATGATCCGTGGAAGAGGGGAAAGAAAAAGAAGTGGTCAACTACGTATCCTTCCCCTCAGGTTGAGAAAAAGTTTATTTCTCTAACTGAAAGGGAGGCAGCCCCTAATGTTGATAAATATGCCTAGATGTAAATATTTGTAAATTTTTTCATATTCTTAAATTAGGCATTTCATGAATTCGTGGTCAATTGATACGAGTTACATTGGTCTCCTGTAAGCTGTGCATGCCCCTTATGAGGTGGTGTGGGAGCATTTTTTGGGTTTCCCCATCTAGAGGCACATTTTTATGCCCAAGTCTTATTATTTGAAAATTTTAGTCATATTCTCAAACTGGGCATCCCATTACAACGCAGTTAGTTCTTACTAGTTATATTTATCCCATGTGAGGTGTCCATGCCACTCACATGGTGGGTTGAGGGTTTTTCACCTTTATGGGAATGTTCTTTCGCCTAAGTATAGTTATTTGTAAAATTTGGTCATATTCTCAAATCGAGTGTCCTATGACTAGGTGATCAGTTCTTACGAGTTACGTTGGTCCCGTGTGAGGTGTTCCTATCCATTACGCGGTCAATTGGGGGCTATTTTGGGTTCCCCCCTCTAGAGACATGTTTTAATTCCTAATTCGAGTTATTTTTAAATTTTAGTCGTATTCTCAAACTAGGCATCCCATGACTATGCCATCAATTCTAATAATTTACTTCGGTCTTGTATAAAGCATCTTGCCCCTTACGAGGTTGTTTGGGGGTAGGTATCTCGATTCTAGCAACATGATTTTAAGCCTATGTTTACTTATTTGTAAATTTTAATCAAATTCTCAAATCGGAAGTTCTATGACTACACGGTCCGTTCCTGTGAGTCACATAGTCTTAAATGAGGTGTTCGTACCCCTAACGGGGCCTTTTAGGGGGTGTTTTGAGTTTTCACCCTCTAGCGGCATGCTTTTAAAACTACGTTATGTTATTTGAAAATTTTAATCAAATTCTCAAAACCAACCATCTCGTGACTATGTAGTTCCCACAAGGAACATTAGTTCAGTGTGAGGTGGTCGTGTCCTAACCTAGGCATTTTTTGGAAATTTTAAGTTTTCCTATCTAACGACATGTCTCTAATCATAAGTCTAGTTATTTGTAAATTTTACTCATATTCTCAAACCATGTGTCCATTGATTGTAGGATTAGTTCCTACTGGTCCCTTTCGGGGCTGTTTGGGGGATGTTTTTGGTTTTCCCCCACTAGGGCCTTATTTTAAAGCCTAAGTCAAGTATTTGCAAACCAGGTATCCCGTTATCATGACGTTAGTTCCTATAAGTTACTTTAGTCCCGTGTGAGGTGTTGAGCCCCTTACAAGGCCGTTTGGGGGCGTTTTAGGTTTCCCCCTCTAGTAACATGATTTTAAGCCTAATTTGAATTATTTACAAATTTTATTTATATTATTAAATTCGGCATCTCGTGGATGCGTAGTCATTTCTTATGAGTTACATTCATCCTCTGCGAGCTATTTTGGGATCCCTGTCTAGTATCATGTTTTATGCCTAAGTCAAGTTATTGAAAAATTTTATTCGCATTCTTAAATTGGGCATCCCATGACTAGGCGGTCAGTTCTTATGAGTAACATTGGTCCCGTGTGAGGTGTCTGTGTTACTCGTGGGGTAGTTTGGAGGGATTTTTGGGTTTTTCCCCTTTAGCGGCATGTTTTTAAGACTAAGTCTAGTTATTTACAAATTTTAATCACATTCTCAAACGGAGCATCCTGTGACCACGCAATCAAATTTCTATGAGATACATTGGTCCCGTGCGAGGTGTTCATGCCCCTTACACGGAAGTTCGGGGTTTGTTTTAGGTTTTCTCCCTCTAAAGGCATGTTTTTAGGAGAAATTTAATAATTTTCAAACACTAGTCATATTCTCAAATCGGACGTCTAGCGATGACGAGGTCAGTTCCTATGAGTTATTTTGGTCCCGCATAACGTGTTCGTGCCCCTTACAGGATTGTTTAGGTGTCGTTCCGGGGTTTTCCCTCTAGTATCATGTTTTAATCCAAAGTTTAGTTTTTTCTATATTTGAGTCATTTTTTGAAATCGAGCATCCCGTGACTTCACGATCAGTTCCTATGAGTTACATTGGCCCCGTGTGAGGTGTTTGTGCCCCTCACGAGTGGTTTAGGCACGATTTTTGGTTTTACCAATATAGCGGCACATTTTTAAGCCTAAATCAAAATATTTGCATATTTTAGTCATATTATGGAAATCGGTCATCCCATGACTATGCGATCAGTTCTTATGAGTTACATTGGTCCCATGCGAGGTGTTTGTACTTCGCATCATGCCATTTGGGGGTGTTTTGGGTTCCCCCCTCTAATGGCATGTTCTTAAGCCTAAGAATCATCATCTTTACAATTAGTCATATTCTCAAATTGAGTGTCCCGTGAATACACTATCAGTTCCTACGAGTTATATTGGTCATTCGTGTCCTTTACGGGGCCATTTGGGGTTTTTTTGGGTTATCCCTCTAACGACATGTTTTAAAGCCTAAGTATAGTTATTTACAAATTTTAATCATGTTATCAAAACGGATGTTCTTTGACTAACCACTTAGTTCCAATGAGTTACATTGGTACCGTGGGCGGTGTTCGTACTCTTTACAGGGTTGTTGGGGGGGGGGGGGGGGGAGTTCCCCCTCAACTATAATGTTTTTGAACCGAAGTCTTGTTATTTTAAAATTTTAGTCATATTTTTAAATCGGGCATCTTGTGAGTACACGCTCAGTTACTATTACCTACATTGGTCTAAGGTGTTCATGCCCCTAACAGTGTATATTTTGGGGTAACCACGTCTAGTGGCGTGATTTTAAGGACAATTTTAGTTATTTGGAAATTTTCGTCATTTTCTCGAATTGGCCATCCATTGACTATGGGTCCTATTCCTACGAGCTACATTGGTCTAGTACGAGGTGTTGGTATCGCTTACAAGGCAGTTTCAGGGCTATTTTAGGTTTTATCCTCTAGAGGGATGTTGTTAAGCCTATGCCTAATTATTTGTAAATTTCAGTCATATTCTCGAATCGGGCATCCCGTGACTTCACGGTTAGTTCCGACGAGTTACAGTGGTCTTGTACGAGGTGTCTGTGCCCCTTACGAGGAGGTTTGGGGGTCGTTATGGGTTTCCCCCTTATAGTATCATTCTTTTAAGCCTCAGTGTAGTTACTTGTAAAATTTAGTCATAATATCAAATTATGTGTCCCATGAATACGCACTCAATTGTGACGAGGTACATTAGTATCGTAACAGGTGTTCGTGTCCCTTACGGGACCGTTTGGGGGATGTTTCGGGTTCCCCTCTAGCGGCATGTCCTTAAGCCTAAGTCTAGTTATTTACAAATTTCAATCATATTCTCAAACCGGATGTGTGTGATGATGCATCAAGTTCTTAATATATTGGTCCCGCGTAATGTGCTTGTGCCTCTCACGGAGCCGTTTTTTTTTTTTTTTTTTTTGGGGGGGGGGTCCCCCTTTAGTGGAATGTTCATAAGCCTAAGTATATTTATATTCAAAATTTATTCATATTCTCAAATAGAGACTCCTCTTAATACGTGCTCAGTTCCTAGGTGTTTTAATAGTCCCGTGCAAGGTGTTCGTGTACTTTACGTGGCTGTTTGGGATCTATTTATAGTTTCTCCCTCTAGCAGAATGATTTAAAGACATCCTAGTTGTTTACAAATTTTAATCGTATTCTCAAACCGGACATTCCATGACTACGCAGTCAATTCCTATGAGTTACATTGGTCCCGAGCGAGGTCTTCATGCCATTTACGGGGCCGTTTGGAGGGTGTTTTGGGTTTTTCCACTCTAACAACATGTCTTTAAACCTAAGAAAATTTTATTCATGTTCTCAAAATGGGAATCCTATGACTACATGTTCAACTCCTATGAGTCATATTAGTCTCGTGAGATGTGGTCGTGTACTTAACAAAGTCATTTTTGGGCTAAATTGAATTTTTCCCCTCTAGTCGTATGTGTTTAAGCATAAGTCTAGTTATTTGAAAATTTTAGTCATATTCTTAAACTGGGCATCCACTGACTATGCGGTCAGTTTGTACGAGTTACATTGGTCCAGTGTGTGGTGTTTGTGACCCTTACGATTCTATTTTAGGGTTATTTTGGGTTTTCCCCCCTCTAACGAAATGTTTCAAAACCCATGTTTACTTATTTGTAAATTTCAGTAATATTCTCAAATCGGGCATCATATGACTTTGCCATCAGTTCCCATAAGTTACATTGGTCCAATGTGATGTGTTATTGTCCCTTTAAAAGCGGTTTAGGGGTTGTTTTAGGTTCCCCCCCCCCCCCCCCCCCCCTTAGCAGCATGCTTTAAGACTAAGTGTAGTTATTGGCAAAATTTAGTCATATTCTCAAATTTGGCGTCCTATGACTATGCACTAAGTTCCTACATTTTATATTAGTCCTATGCGAGGTGTTCGTGCCACTTACAGGGCCGTTTGGGGGATTTTTTCGGTTTCCATCTGGTATAATGTTTTTATGCATAATTCTAATTATTTTCATATTTTTTTTATATTCTCAAACTCGTCATCTCGTGAGTATGCAATCAGTTCTTACAAGTTACTTTGGTTCCTTGGAGGCGCCAAGCCCCTTATGAGGTCGTTTTGTGGTTATTTTCGATTTCCCCCTCTAGCGACATGAATTTAAGCCCAACTCTATTTATCTTGAAATTTTAGTCATATTCTAAAATTGTTCATCCTTTTACTTTCTAATTAGTTCCTACGAGTTCCATTGGTTCTTTGCGAGGAGTTAATACCCCTTACGTGGTTGGTTGGTGTGTCTACATTTGTTTTTCCCCCTCTAGCGGCACATGTTTAAGGGTAAGACCAGTGATGTGCAAATTATAATTATATTCTTAAACTAGACATTCTGTCATTACACGATTAATTCTTATGAGATACATTGGCTCTGTTAGGGGTGTTTATGCTCCTTACGGGGCTATTTGGGGGTGTTTTGGTTTTTCCTCCTCTAGTGGCATGTTTTCATGCCTATGTCTAGTTATTTAAAAATTTAGTCATATTGTAACGCCCTAAAATTTGATTATGAATTTTAATTATATGATTAAGTATAAGTTATAAGTTATAAGTTGGTGAGGGGTGTTAAACATGTTAATTATCATGGGAATGCATACTCATGTGATATATGTGTTGGTTGCATTAGATGTTAATCGATCTACTTATCGGAAATAACTTATTTAGATCATATAATTAGTTATGTGATTAAATACATCATGAAAATATGTTTTTCATACATCATTATGATTTTAAAATTAAATCAAGGTGTTGGCCCGAAATTGGCGATGTTAGGTCGCCAAATGTGAAAGTTTTGAGATTTTAGGTAAATTGCTACTCTTCTGTTTGGGCCCAAATTAGGCGTACTAGTTTTATGATTTGGGGAAAACACAAAATGTCAAAGTTGTAGATATATGAGTTAAGTTTATAACATAACAAATTGTGCATTAAACGGACATTCGAGTGAGAAGATATTGTCTTTTTACGAACCTAGGGTAAAGTGGTCATTTAGCTTTAAATGATATTTTGTCTCATACGGTGCCACGTGTTATATGGTGATTGGTTGGAATGGTAGGCTTGTTAGGCCGACTTAAACCCCTTAAAATTAACCCCTTACTCATCCAATTCAGCCATGAATAATATTTTGCCTAAGGAGAGAGAAAATGAGGAAATTAAGGAAGAAATCCTTCGAAAAATTACCATAAATCGAGGAATTCTCATAAGGCAATTATCTCTTTACTAAATTTGCTCACATGGATGACTTATACCCTTGGTATATTTTATTTTATGATTTGTATTAATACTTAAATGATATACATTTTGCCAAATTGAGTTAAACTAGGGATGGCTTAAGAACATACGTGAGGACTTGTGCTAGGATCGCAAATGCTAACTTCAAAGTCCCACTTTTGATTTTCCTTCTCATGAACATTTTTGATGTAGTAAATTAATATATATATATGATGTGTCTATATACTAAAACATGTTTAGTATATGTTTCCATGATTTTTACCCTAGTTACAGGTGATATATTTATAAAAAGGTTGAGTTATGCTTTAATGTTCTCTTTCGACCTAGTTGTGTTAAAAGTGTCATAAATCAGGGAATACTTATTGAAATTCAATTATTCCAATTGTAGATTATAATAGACTAATATATGTATACTATATCAGAAAATGATGTAGAAATACCAAGAAATGAATCTTGGGTGATAGTTTGAAGTTCAGGTATAAAATATGCCCCAAAAGTGTAAGTGCACACACCTGGTGTTCGATGTTTTGCTTGACTTAGTAAATGAACTCTAAAAATTATGCAGCATCAATTTTATATTATTCAATATGTTTAAGCCCTCTTTGGTTGTCCCAAAATTGTAAATTGGACCATTTACAAATGAATCCATTATTTGTGTTTGGTTTTTTTAATTAAAAGATTCAATAATCGACCCATTTGAGCTCCTTTGTAAAATTAGAAATTGATTCATTTAACAAAAAACATGAAATGCTCTCATTTGAAATAGGATAGCTTTAGATCTCATCCCGAGCAGCTCTAACCAGCCGACTCATCCTCTCATTTCATATCCGTAAGTTTTCTCTTTTCTCTGTGTTGATACCAAAATTAATATGCTGATATAGACGAATAATAAGAAGACACGTGTCGATCTACGTGGACAAATAGCAATGAGGAGATTTATTTCCCCGACCAAGTCATACTCACTCCGAGCAACAAGTGTACTCCGAGGAATTCCAATACTCCGAGGAACTCCCATATTCCGAGGAACTCCTGAATGACGATCAACTAAGGCGGTCCGAGCTGCATCTCGACCACAGCATTGATTGCCAAAGATGCATCTCGGCCACAACATTAATTGCCAGATAATCAACAGTTCAACTATTCATTGAATGCTTATCATACAGACGTATATTCTTAAAGGGCATTAATTGTTTACCCTTTCACATGTACAGCCTAAGGGCTATAAATACATTGTATCATCCTCATTCTAGGGGACTGGATTTTCTTGATAGAATTACATATCGAGAACTCCAAAACACTTGGCAATAAGAGAAACAGTGGACGTAGGCCATTCTTATAAGGCTGAACCACTTTAAAATTCTTTGTCTCGTTTACATTTATCTGTGATTAAATAATTAGAATCAATCTAATTTTTTCGTTCAACATATTGGCGCCGTCTGTGGGAAATGACTGTTGTTATCGTTTTTCATCAAAAATCATTCATCATCAATGGCAGATAATCCGGAATCCAGCAATCGAAACGTTGGAAATGTTGGAAATCCTCCAAATCCCTCTGCACCTCCAGATCTGGCTGGAATTATGACGAATCTGGCTCAAGGACAAACTGTCATGCGAGAAACAATGCGACAACTCATACAAACCCTTCATGGCGGTGCACCTGCACATTCGGGACAACAAAGTGGTCAGAGGAAAACTTACTTACTTTCTTCACGATCCAGACGTACTGAATCATATCGTAATGAGGAATCTAATGATTTCTCTTATCAACTTGGGCGAACTTCGTCAATACGGGCTACAGATACTGAGCAACGTGTCACTCTCTCTCTAGAGAGACCCACTGCCTTGGAAAGATTGAGCAGGGCATCTCCTTTCAGCCGTTAGGCCCGAGGCGGAATAGGAGTCCATCTAAGACCATGTCGAGGAGTTTCCAACAAACCATCAGATCTGAGAGAAGGATCAGCACAATCACGACCAATTGCTCATCAAGATAGATCTCAGGAGGCCGTGTCAGAATAATCAATTACTTGAGCTAATAAGCCCGAGGAAGGAAATGATGCGTGGAAAGGTTCCATTCAGCGGTTGGAGGATAGATTGGGAGAAATGGCTAAGGCGAAGAACCCCCTACAACGAACTTTTGTTCAAGGGACACCCTTTGTACAGGCCATTGTGGATTTTCCTACACCGTCAAAGTTTAAAGCCCCTGTGGTGACCCCCAAATATGATGGAAAGACAGATCATGTTCTTCACATAGAGCAATATCAAGCTGCTGCCGACATCTATGCTGTCCCCGACGAGATGAGATGCAGAGCATTCTCGGGAACTCTTACTGGATCTGTCCAGATATGGTACAACAATCTTCCTCGGGGTAAGATTTCAACTTTCTTTTAGTTAGCCGAGTTGTTCATTAGCAATTTCTGTTTTGGAGCAAAGCCAGTAAAATGGGTAGAACACTTGTTAAGTGTTAGACAAAAATCTGGTGAGAGTACTAGAGATTACATAACTCATTTTAATAACGAGAAGCTGGAAGTCATAGATTATGAAAAAAAGACAACAATCACGGCCTTGATGAGTGGGTTATTGCCTAACAAATTGTATTACACTTTGGCCAAAGATCCACCTACAACTATGTCAGAGTTGATGGCAAAAGCGGCCAAAATCATGAATGCCGAGGAGGCTATGGCTGCAAAGAAGAATATGGATAAAGAAACCAAGGAGGAATTCGACAAATCTAAGAAGAAAGATCATAATGGCAATGGCGGTGACAAGCATTCCAAGAATAATAAGTCGTCCTGGGAAGTCCTGAAGAAATTTGATAATTATACTCCTTTGAAAATGGGTATTAATCATGTCTTGGAAGAAATCAAGAATAACGAGGAAGTAAGATGGACAAAGAAACTGAGATCAGACCCTGACAAAAGAAATAGAGATAAATATTGCGAGTTTCATAAGGATCATGGTCATATGACTAAAAAATGCATAGCCCTCCAGAACGAGATTGAAACGCTCATCAAACAGGGAAAGTTGTCAAAGTATGTTGATCGTAGAAGTGAAAGAGGAAATGAAGACCGAGAAAGAGAGAGATCTAGATCTCCTCGTCGGGCAGAAGAAAACAGGATAAGAGATCATAAAGATGATACAGAGGATGACCCCGATCATCCCAAAAGGCCAAGGCAACCAGAACGCGAGGTATTTTCAATACGTTTTGGAACATTTGATTGTAATGTTATTACAGGTGGAGATGCAGGAGGAGGAGATCTTACTGCAGAAAGAAAAGCTTACCTCGGTGAGGCTCAGGCTTGCTCATACATTCAACGGATAAATTTGGATGAGGAGGATCGCCCGAGGAAGGTAAACAAAGAGAAGCTAGTCATTGGTTTTTCAAAAAATAACCTTGCAGGTGTGCTTTACCCTCACGACGACCCTTTAGTGATTAAAATGAGGATGAAAGAAGTAATGATTTCAAGGGTTTTGGTAGATAATGGTAGTTCGGCAGACATCATGTTCTACTCATGCTTTGACAGTTTAAATTTAAAATTATCTCAATTGGAGCCTTATCACAGACCTCTCCTGGGTTTTGCTGGCGAGAAAGTTTTTCCACTTGGGACGATCAAGTTGGATATATTCATTGGAACTTGTCCTTCTTGTCGAACAGAAAGAATACGCTTCTTTGTGATGGATAAGAATGTGCAATCAGCCTACAACATCATTATAGGAAGAGTTGGTTTGAAGAAGTTCGAAGAAGTTCCATCTACAGTACATCAGTGCTTAAAATTCCCAATAAATTTTAGAGTAGAAGTTGTGAAAGGTGATCAAAAAGTAGCTCGGGAATGCTATTATTCATCTGCCGAGCAAGAGGAGCTTGAAGAGTCAATGAAAAAGACTACTACCTACCAGGTGGATGAAGGTACAGAAATTGAAACACTGGATCCTAGAGATGAATCCCAACTTGTAAAAGGGCATGTGGTGGAATCTACAGAAAATGTTATTCTGGACGATGAACACCCTGAACGAACAACTCAGATAGGTTCGTCCTTGGATGCTTCAATAAAACAGGAGTTGATAACTTTCTTGAGAAACAGAAAGAAAACTTTTGCATGGAGTCATGAAGACATGCCAGTAATAGATCCAAACTTCTTATGTCATGAGCTCAATGAGAATAAGGAGATCAAGCCTGTAAAACAGAGAAGAAGAGTATTTAGTCCCGAGAAAAATCAAGCTATACAAGAGGAAGTCGAGAAGCTCCAGAAAGCCCAATTCATTGAAGACGTGAAATATCTAGACTGGTTAGCAAATGTGGTGATGGTAAAGAAGAAAAACAACAAATGGAGAATTTGTGTTGATTTCACCGATCTCAACAAGGCATGCCCAAAAGATCACTTTCCATTGCCCAGAATTGATCAACTAGTGGATGCTACCTCGGGACATGAGCTGCTCAGCTTCATGGATGCTTACTCTAGCTACAACCAGATCAAAATGAAACCTGAAGATAGGGAAAGTACTTCTTTTATTATCCCTAGGGGAACTTATTGTTATAATGTTATGCCTTTTGGTTTGAAAAATACAGATACCCCCGAGGAACAAAAGTTGCTCGCTGATCAACCTGTGGATGTTACAGGATCAACAAACACAAACTCAGACCAACTCCGGTTGGTAAAAGGGCGAGAAGAGATCGTCGACGAAGAACGAGAAATACCAGGGGAAGATTAAAGGAAACAACAAATATTTCACCGAGGAACTCTGTCAGTTAAGAAATTTGAAGACGAGTTACCTACATGGAGATTATATGTAGATGGGTCATCTTGCACAACAGGTTGTGGAGCAGGGATTGTTTTGAACACCCCAGACGAGATTGACATGGAATATGCCTTGCGATTCTAATTCAAAGCTTCCAATAATGAGGCGGAGTATGAGGCCATGATAGCATGTCTTAATTTATCAAAGATCATGGAAGCGCAGCAATTGATGGTATTCAGTGATTCTGAATTAATTTTGAATCAGGTGATGGGGATATATGCAGTTAAAGGAGAATTAATGGTCAAGTATCATGAAAAGGTGATGGAATTGTTGGCAGAATTTGATGCCATTCAGTTGATCAGAATACCAAGAATGGAGAATGCACGAGCAGACGCACTGGCCCGACTAGCATCAGCTACTCGTACCGAACTGTGAAGAACGATACCAATTGAAGTGTTAGAAAGTCGGAGCATAGATGAAGACATGACGATGAATATTATTACCCTTGATTTAGGACCATCTTGGATGGATCCCATCAGGGCATATATTGAGGAGAGAGAATTGCTGGAGGATAAGCTCGCTGCCAAGAAATTGAAGTTTAAAGTTGCTCGGTATGTACTAACTAATGGTGTTTTGTATAGACGATGAATTATGGCAGGTTTGCAGAGATGTGAACATCCCTCCGAGGTGAAAGAATTGATTGAAGAGATCCATGAAGGGTACTGTGGAGCCCATGTAGCAGGTCGGACACTTTTGCAAAGGATGATGACACAAGGATACTACTGGCCGACGATGAGGGCTGATTGTATAGCCTATGCTAAGAGATGTGATAAATGTCAATGTTTTTCTTCCATCCGAAGAACTCCACAAGAATTGTTAAAACCCATAACTTCCCCTTGGCCATTTTCCATGTGGGGAATTGATCTGGTTGGACCACTGCCGACGACCCGAGGAAGATTCAAGTACCTAGTTGTCGCAGTGGATTATTTTACTAAGTGGGTAGAAGCTGAGCCACTTATTGATATGACATACGAGAAGGTGTACCAGTTCGTTTGGAAGAACATCATCTGCCGATATGGTCTCCCTCATGCCTTCATCACAGACCATGGAACACAATTTGATAACGAGGAGTTTGTCGCCTATTGTCATCAATCAAACATTTTGAAGGTTCATTCAGCACTAGACCATCCTCAAAGCAATGGACAGACTGAAGTGACGAACAGAACATTACTGAATGGTTTGAAGAAGAGGCTAAGTGAGGCTAAAGCTAATTGGATTAATGAGCTACAATCAGTATTGTGGGCTTACCGAACAACCACCCGAGCAGCAACTGGAGAATCACCATATATACTGGCATTTGGAAGTGAGGCCGTAATACCTGCCGAGTTGGGTCTTCCAACACACAGAGTGCTTAATTTCAATTCCCCAGTCAGTGACTTAATGAGAAGATTAGATTTGGACATGCTCGAGGAGGTTAGAGAGGAGGCAGCCATTAGGAATGCTGCTTACCAATAACGAACAGCTCTATTCTACAACAAGAGGGTGAAGAAATGCGACCTAAAAGAAGGAGATTACATTCTAAAGAAGGTCATTCAGAAGCACAATAAGTTGGAAGTAAACTGGCATGGACCTTACCGAGTTACAGAGGTTGTTCGACCAGGAACTTACCGAATAGCAACTCTAGAAGGAGAGGAATTTAAGAATGCATGGAATGCTGAACACCTACGCAAGTATTATCAGTGATGTAAAATGTAAAGCAGTTCCATCAAAATGAATAAAACGATGATATTTCACAATTCCTTCCTTTTATTGAAAGTTTTTCGGGGAATACTATTGTGGCAACACTACGCTACTCGACAGCAAAAAGAACATGATAGTTCAAACTCAGACCAACTCCGGTTGGTAAAAGAGCGAGAACAAACCATACTCCTTTGGTTAGGAGGTGTACACTATCTCGGACCAACTCCGGTTGGTAAAAGGGCGAGTGGACATGATAGTTCGAACCCAGATCAACTCCGGTTGGTAAAAGGGCGAGAACAAACCGTACTCCTTTGGTTAGGAGGCGTACACTAGCTCGGACCAACTCCGGTTGGTAAAAGGGCGAGTGGACATGATAGTTCTAACTCAGACCAATTCTGATTGGTAAAAGGGAAAGAACACAATAGTTCGAACTCAGACCAACTCCGGTTGGTAAAAGGGCGAGAAATTTCCTATTCTACTAATTATTACATCATAATTTCCTATTCTACTTGTTTTTTCCCTTCTGCTTTTGAAATAGGCTCCTCGCCAGCAGGAGGATCTTCCAGGCAAAGGGGAGAATTGATGAAGTTAATGTCTCAAAGCATTCTGACGTTCATTATTGAAGGGGTGTCCAATAGATGCTCGGGACGAGATACCTCGATCTGGGAATGAAGATTGTAATCACCAAGGTATTTTGCAATTAAGCTCCGAGGAATGGCACGAGCTGGGATCCATTCCATGTCCAAATTATATGGTGGCACAGGCAGGTCGATAACCCCAGGATCATAATAATCCCACAGGTAGTGTCCCTGTTCGAGCTTCAGCATGCCCAAGGCATTCAGTCAACCTTGCTTGTAGCCTTCGTTATTGGCATTCAGGATACGATCATCCAAATGGAATAGTGCCTCATTGTATCCAGCCATCCACAACTCCCTGGGCTGTTTGTGAAATGGAAATGTTAGCCTTTCAAGCTTCTCGTGAAGACTTTGGATGAAAAGTTCATTAGTCTCCAACACTGATTTATTTGAAGAGATTTGTTGCTTCAGTTCTCTAACTTTCTTGGATAGTTCAGACAAGGCTTGATTTTTCGCCATCAATTGGAATGCTTGGTTTTCCAATGCTGATTGAGTATGAGCTTCTTCAACAGTACGACGAAGACTTCTTGGTCGTCCCCGAGCAGATTGAGTACTTTGTTCCTCGTCAATATTCTGAGCAACTCTTCCTCGCCCACGAGAACCTATTTCTCGTCCCCGAATAGCAGTAGAAGGCCCAACTCTTCTCAAAGACTTTAATTCTTCTCACAACTTAGCATTTTCCACTTCTAAAAATGAGAATCCTTCATCGGTGACCGGTACCAAAGCAGTGGAAGATGAAGCTGCAAACTTATACTGTGCTAGCTCTTTCTGCAAATTGTTATTCTCTTGCTCCAGTAACTCAGCAATCTGTCTACATGCTTCAACTTCACCCTTTAGGGTTCTCTCCCTAACATCATATCCAGCGATGAGCTTCTCGTTATCCCTTCTTGGAAGAAAGTTGTTGATATCTCTTCTCATATCCTTCATGCAATAAGGCGGTTGATTCTTTATACTGATTTTGAAGGTTTTCTAAGGTACATTGAAGATCCTTAATCATTTCGTAATAAGCCACATTGTTGGCTACAGCACGATCAAGAAGACATTTCAAGAACTGATAAGCTTCGACTGCCTGTTCTGAAGCACCATGACCAAGGATGTCGGCAACTTCTGATGCACTCAATTTTGTGTGACCAGCCTTATAATATTGATGGCATTGCTGCATCAACTTTGTATCATTAGCAGATAGCATATCCATCCTGGCCAGAAACTAGCAGAAAAAGAAAAAAGAATCATCAAAAAGAAGATCAAGACAGAGTACAAATAGAAAAGAGACAATCATAGGGAAGAAAAGAACTCAAATTTTATTAGATCATAATGCAAAGTTACAAAGATCTTGGTTACACTTGAAAAGGAAGAAAAATAGAAAGAGAATACCGAACAACTTCACACCTTTTCCTTGTCTCCCAAGACTTTCTCGGGAGGCTAGGACGAGGAGCTCGGTTGCTCGGTTGGAACAATGAGTTGGTCGGCTAAAGCTGGAACTTGTTCAGGAGGAGCAGGCAAAGATGAAAGCTCCTCGTCGACAGGCTGAGTAAGGATTGGATCACCCACTACCATTGAAGATTCTTCGGAGGCAGCTTCGTCCTCTTCTTCATCTTCAATAATTGGGGGAGGACCAGGGAGGTGCTGTTGAAACAGTTCTGAGTCCTCATTAACCTTCAATTCTTGCAGGGCAGCCACCCAACCATCTCGAAAGTATTTCAAACTCCCATATTGCACCTGAGTCATCATTGCTGCTACCCCCCTGTCCCATCCTTTGTCCCAACCAGTACGGAAGGATTTTTTCACCACCATTTTTCTTTTCATTTTCTCTGAGGAGAGATTCTCGGATAAAAGGTCCTCGGTGGCCTTCAACTTAGCTTCCACCTCTTCCTTCTGGCGGTTCACTTCTCGCAGAAGGGGAAATTCCTCTTCTGCCATTTTCATATTGAATTCAAGCTCCCCAAAGCTCTTGAGCTTCTCATCATACTTGTCTTTCTCTCCCTCCAAATCTTTCACTTTATTTTCTAGCTGCACCTTCTCTGCCTCAACTGCAGCCAACTTCTTCTCCCATTCAGCCCTATCCTCATCATACTTTTGACGGGAATCCTTCAGAGATTTGGTTAACCCCAACAAAGCATCCTCTACTCCAGAGGAGGAAGTAGAAGCCTTGATTGCTTCATCTTTCTTCACAATGGTGTTAAAACAACTCACCAGTTGAAAAAGAAGATAACGATAAGTCATCATAGAGATACATATATTGATGGAAAGAAAGAAAATTCAGAATATGAGAAACTTACTGAAGCAATGTGACGAGTAGCCAGGGATGTAAGCATATACCTAGACATACTCTCCTCGATTCCTTGGACTTTAGGAATAGTCCAAGTCTTTACCGAGCTCATTGCAGAGCTCGGGGGAATGATAGTTGGAACACCAGCTCCACTAACTTGGAGCTGGGAAATGTTTTCAGCCAAATTGACCGAGGAGGATTTCTTCAGTCTCCTCGGTGGCATTTCAGCAGTTTCAACCAAATAACTTTTGGTGGGGGAGATGGTGACCACTTCCACAGAAGCACTTTTCTTGCTCGGAGCCACTGGGGGCTTCTCGGCAGCCTTTTGAGGAGCAACAGAAGGGGCGGCATCTACTTTCTTTGTCCCCTTTGGGACATCAGTCTTGTTTCTTTTCCCATCTCCAGCAGATGTAGTCTCCTCAAAGAGAGCAGGAACCCTTCTTTTGCCCATCCTCTGACTCAAAGGAATATGAGAATCTGATGAAGAATCCTCAAGAGCTGGTGCTGGCTCACCAGTGCTGATTACAGGGCGAGTAGTAAAAGATGTTGTATAACTCCTATACTGCAATAAATATGAAGCAGACCTGATGTGCTCCTCTGCAACTTTTCGATGCAGACTCCAGATATGTTTCAAATGCTTAATATTTACTTCTGATTCTTTTGGAGTTTTTCTTTTGCTATCAACTGCAAACAAATACATAGTGAAATATTAGTCACACATTTATTCAAACATAATGAAATCACAATTTCAGAAATAAAATAAGATGAAAATAACCTATCCCATTGCCATATGGAGGGCATCTGGGACCTTGATATACTTCATCTCCAATCAAAGGGGCATGTTGCCAATTTTTGATAATTACCCCATGTTCAAAATAATCCCTATTTGCATCAGGGAGGTTTACTACTAAGGCCCTATTCAAAAATCTTGTTTTTAAATAAAAAATATTGTCTAGAACAGCCCATCTATAACAATACATAATCTCAGGAATTCCTATGCGAGTTCCATGAGTTTGATTTAACCTATACACCCCATTAACTATTCTCCATGTGTTGGGAGCTATTTTTGCAGGGACAACATCGAAATACTGGCAGAACTCTAAGCACAAAGGGTTTGGTGGAAAAGAAAATCCACATTCAGCAATAAAGAGGCTGGGGAACCAGTGTCCCTCAGCCAAACGAAAATAATCTAAAGGCTCAAAAAGATTCTCCAGAGTTACCCAAGATGGAATAGAAAAATCAGAACGGATTTCTCAAGAGATTCAATAACATAAACCATGGCGAATAAAAGAAATGAAGAAGAAGGAAGAAGATCTTACAGGAAAAAGAAGATTTATTGACAAAAAACGAAGAAAGGGATGAACGCACAAGACAGAGAAAGACTATGGAAAACTCGAAAGCAGAAATTGGAAAAGGTAGAAGACGATGGGATTGCCTATGAAGCTTAAATACTTTGCCTTCGGAAACGGCGAAAGAAATGATTACAAAAAGAAACTATTACGCTACCGGTGGCTAAAAGGACAAAAAGTGCACAAAGATCGAAGCGCTTATAAAAATTCAAAAAGGCGGATTATGCGAATTTGGAAGACATTCGAACATGGAGAAAATGCTCCTAAAAACCGGGAAGGTCATTTAATATTGCCATATACCGAGAAAGAATGTTCCATACTCCTCAAATTTCGAAATATGAAACATTGGGGGCATCTGTTGATACCAAAATTAATATGCTGATATAGACAAATAATAAGAAGACACGTGTCGATCTACGTGGCACAATAGCAACGAGGAGATTTATTTCCCCGACCAAGTCATACTCACTCCGAGCAACAAGTGTACTCCGAGGAATTCCAATACTCCGAGGAACTCCCATATTCCGAGGAACTCCTGAACGATGATCAACGAAGGCGGTCTGAGCTGCATCTCGACCACAGCATTGATTGCCAAAGCTACATCTCAGCCACAGCATTAATTGCCAGGTAATCAACAGTTCAACTATTCATTGAATGCTTATCATACAGACGTATATTCTTAAAGGGCATTAATTGTTTACCCTTTCACATGTACAACCTAAGGGCTATAAATACATTGTATCACCCTCATTCTAGGGGACTGGATTTTCTTGATAGAATTACATATCGAGAACTCCAAAACACTTGGCAATAACAGAAACAGTGGACGTAGGCCATTCTTATAAGGCTGAACCACTTTAAAATTCTTTGTCTCGTTTACATTTATCTGTGATTAAATAATTAGAATCAATCTAATTTTTTACATCAACACTCTGTATCTTTTCCGTCTCGATCTTCTCTGATTTCTCTCCTCTGATTTCAACACATGAGTATCGAAATTTATACAGCTCTTACTAGATTTATCTCTTCTCTGACTTAGAATTTCATTTTTAATCTGATTAACAATCAGATATTAGTAGAGCCGATCTGATTAACAATCAAATTAGATCTTATTAGATGTAATTTGATCCTTAATATTATATAATCATACTATATTTTAGGGTTCTTATGTCTAATGTTGTTCAAATCAATCAAATCTGATATGATATACTGCACAATCAAATATCATTAACAATTTAATTTGATCTTTCTATATTTTAGGGTTTTTATATGTCCAAAGTTAATAAAATTGTATATGCTATAGATTTTAGGGGTTTTTTATGTTTATAGTTTATAAAATTGTATATGCCCTAGATTTTTGGGCTTTTAGGTCTATTGTTGTTCAATTATGTGATTATTAGTGAAATTGTCATTTAACTATGGACATTTGTGGTTGACTCTTGATTTTTATCATTGTTTGAATCTTAGTCTAAGATTTTTCTTGTAAATGATGATTCATTACCAAAGTTTAAAGCATGTGTATCTTGTAGATTTGTTTAAAATTTTCCTTAATGAGATGATAATATGTGCGTGTTTGATTGTAGTTATTTTAATGTATGTTTTGTTCATCCTTTGATTAATAGTTGTATATTATTTACCATTATTTCTTTCTCATGTATATGATTTATCTTGGAGATTATATGAAATGAAAATCTCCTTCTTTTACGCGGTACATTAATGCTAAACTTAATTTTTGCATTTGATTAAAAGGTAAGTGGCAAATTCACAAGATACGACCGAAAATAGAACGAAGGCAGAGTGAGTGCCATCATGTGATGCCTTCTTGGTTGAACTGTTTATTGAACATCATAATGGAGGAAAAAATCAAAGTGGTTTTAAAACCGAGGTATTTCGAAGTATGGCACGAGAAGTTAATAAAAAATTCAATTTGAATTTGGATGTAGCTCAAATCAAAAATCGATACAGTGTTATGAAGAAAGATTTTGGCATTGTCAAGAAGTTACGGAATCAATCTGGATTTGGTTGGGATGATGATCAAAAAATGGTTGTGGCGGATGAAAAAGTTTGGGATGACTATCTTATGGTAGGTAAAAGTATTTGGGTCAGTAATTACTATATATAAAAAGGGAATAACGCTTAAAACTTTTAAATGTGGGTCCATAACGATGCGAGAGCTTTTCGAAGAAAAGGGTTCCCATTATATGATCGATTATCACATATATTTTAAGGTAATTCATTTTACAAGAGTAATGAAATTTTAGTTTAGTTATATACTTTTACTTGTAAAAATATATATTTATAAAATCTAGTAATGTATTTTGACTATAGGTCAACGAGCTACCGGGAAGTATCAAGTTTCAAGTGTTCAAGTTGTATCCGAAGAGGGAAATGATAATTTGAATGATACCCAAGTTTCAAAGTCAACTAGTACAGTAAGAAAAGAAATTGATACAATACATGAGGAGTCTGATTCGAGTTCAGATTCGATCTTCTTATTTCATGATGGGAAATCCAAAAAACGTAAATTCGATGGTCCAACGAGTTCACGTCCAAAGAAAAAAATGCGCCTTAAGACGGGAGATATGATAGCAAACGCTTTCTCTGAGATGGTTGCTGCTTCTAATATTAGAGCCCTTCAAAAAGTTGAAGAAAATGGGCTTAGTTTGTACCAAAAATGCATCGAGGATTTGCAGAAAATGGAAGAGTTGGATGAGTCGGAGATACTTAAGTCCCTAAGTGCTCTTCGGGATGAAAAAAATGCTATTGCATTCATAACACTTACGGGTCCTTTGCGTTTGGCCTTTTTGAAGTCGTTGTGGTAGTTTATGATGTTTGAAGTCGATGTTATCTTTTTTACTAGAAATCTCCCAAAATAGTGGTTCAGTTAGATGTCATAAAATAGTGGTTCAGTTAGATGTTGGCAGGACACAAATAATAGATTGTTTTCTGTTATCTCTGAAGTGTGGTTTTGAACACTCTGCTTTAGTTCTTAATTCTGCATAATGTACATGTGTTGAACACTCTGATTGGTTTTCATGATTGAACATGATTAATTGGTTTCACATCTGATATCTGATATACTGGCTATTATATTATTATATCACATCTGATATAATAGACTGTATAGTCTATTATATCACATCATATGACTACACATTTCATCTGCCTACACATGGGATACCACTGTTAAGATTAATAGACTGTATAGTCTATTATATCAGTATTGGAGCGCATCAACACTTTTGCCAATACGCTAATTTTCTGTGGGACAATAATCACATGGTGTTAGGATGACACCCTCTCCTATCTGCTCAATTAAGACAGGATTATAGTGGGATCCAAGTCTAAAACAATTAGTACACTAATGAACACTAGGGACTAGGGACTAGGGACTATTATTCTGAATGCTACACACATTTAGCTTTTGCTTCAGTTCCAGACTAATGGTGAAATGTTTTTACAAAAATGGTAGCTTCATATTTTTAGACATCTTGTGAAATTGTCAATATAAATAAAGTATTATATACAGAATCCTAAGACCCAGAAGTTTGACTCGACTCAATTTTGAAATGAGCCTTCCTGAGAGGTTCCTTAAAAATTTGTTCAATGGCTCATCCTTATAAACATAGCTTCTTATTGGAGTTGTAAAAGGTGTTGTTTGTGATGTAAATAGCGGCAGCACACAAATCAAGTCTCACCTCTCTTATATTCAATATCAAAGTTAGAAGTGATTACAAACTGTGTGTAGGTTAACTTCCAGATTTGGGCACATGACCATTATTAATAGACTGTATAGTATACTATTCTGAATGCTTAGCTGTAGAGTGCTTGGATTAGGACTAGTAACTGTTGATCTATGGTTCATCTTTGTTGCTTGATGATTTTTTTGCAATGTTGGATTGGTACTGATGCAGCATACTTTAGAGTTTCTGTGTACTTGATTGTCATTTACTAATGTCATTTATAACTTTCCCTCTCTTTGAGTGTCAGGTTATAAATGACATTCTAGCACACTTTCTTTGAGTTGGATGTTAAATTATATATGTATAGCACTGCTATACATATATGCCCATTATGGACAGTCCATATATTATATTGTGAGAGAGGTTGGCCTTAAAAAGCACTATTTTACAAATAGAGTTTCTCTGAGTATAAAGTCCATATATTATGTGTAGTAGCACTGCTATAGCAGTCTTCATTTTTTTATGCCTAAAGTTTAGTTTGCTGTAGCACTATATCAGATGCAAGCCCAAATGGTGCCTATTATAGTGTAGAAGTATATGTGTAGCAGTATATGAGATGCCATCCCAAGTGATGCCTATTATAGTATACTGGTATATGTGCAGCAACACTACTATAGCAGTCCTGATTTTTTTTATGTTTAAAGTTTAGTTTGTTGTAGCAGTATTTCTGATGCAATCCCAGGTGGTGCCTATTATAGTATAGCAGTATATGTGTAGCATCACTGCTATAGCCGTCTTGATTTTTTCCAACTTTTGTGCGATAGTTGGATTGGCACGGTGATTGAATTGTCACATGAGTTTTATGAGATTTCTCTTATAAAAACTAAACACTTTCCTAGAAGGAATTTGTAATTTGAATTCAGTACTTTTTTATTAGTCCTTAGTTAGTACTTAGTGTTAAATAAAAATGGTTCATAAGGCATCTAATGAGTAAACACTGGTTAGGTAAAATTGGCAGTATATTACTGCAATCCTAATGCTACCATCCTAAGCATATAGCTGCGATCAAATACTCTATTTTTAATGGAAATATATGTATAGCAGTGCTAATGTTGCTTTGAATTAATTTTATTCTAGCGATGGTAGAATCTGATGAATAGTATCAAGAAATGGATGACATGGCCGCTGCAATTGCTGTCGTTTATTACACGAGTAGAATTCGGAAAAAACCATGTCGTAACTCCGCTCTTAGTGATGCAGCATATGTTGATGAAATACTTGAGGGAAATAAAACGCGTTGTCGTGAGGTTTGTCGAATGGATTTGCCCATTTTTCAAAAGCTTTGTCATATTGTGAGAGAGCAAGGTATTTTGAATGACACGTCACGTGTTAACATAGAAGAACAATTGGCTATGGTTCTTTTCACCGCTGGTCATAGTGCTGAGAATAGACTAGTTGAAGAACGTTTTCAACATTCAGGTGAAACCGTAAGTAGGTATTTTCATAAGGTATTACATGCCCTCACCCAACTCTCAAGTGATTTCATCCGAGGTCCTTCAAACAACACACCAATGGAGATTTTAACCGATCCTAGATTTTATCCATATTTTAAGGTACTTTATTTTTAAATACATGGCTTTATTTATATGTCTTAAAATTCAAATGTTATTGACTTATATGTATTTCTCAAAGGATTGTATTGGAGCAATTGATGGGACCCATGTCTCTGTTTTTGTTGGGGAGGATGAACAAGCTTCATTTCGGAACCGATGGGGAAACTTATCCCAAAGTGTTATGGCAGCATGTTCTTTTGATTTGAGATTTACTCATGTTTTATCATGCTGGGAGGGATCTGCAGCAGATGATCATGTTTTCCTTGCGGCACGAGAAAAATATTTCATTGTTCCTGAAGGTATTATTCCTTTTAGTTTAAACATATTTAAGATTATAATTTGTTAAATGAAGATTATTTTATGCACAGTTCAATGTTGCTTTCTTATATGTTTTATTTATGTTAATAGGTAAATTTTACCTCGTGGATGCCGGTTACACAAATTTGCCAAATTTTATTGCACCATATAGAGGTGTTAATCATCTAAAAGAATATGATTCTGGACTTCGAGCACCTAGAAGTGCAAAGGAGTTGTTCAACCATCGACATTCATCTTTACTAAATGCAATTGAGAGAATATTTGGGGTTCTTAAGCAACGATTTCCTATTTTAAGAATGCCACACTCATATCCATTTACTTCTCAAGCCAAAATAGTAGTAGCATTGTGTGTTTTGCATAATCACATACGCATCGAATGTGGAGGTGAAGATTTGGTTTATGAAGAGTATGATCGTTTAATCAATGATATGGGCATTGAGGAACAATCCGAGAATCTTCCACGAAGACTGATGCAAAGAAATAATTCCACTAGCAGAAAACTTCGAGAAGGAAAAGTATTGCGAGACAAAATAGCGATTGATATGTGGCGTGATCATCTCAACGAATTAAGGAGGAGGGGACGTGTAGTGTGATATGTCTATGCTGCATTAGTTGTGACAGATATCAGTGGCTATATTTCATTGTTATTTTGTGGATTGTATGGTATTTTGGATGAACTTTTAGTCATGCTTTATGTCATTACTCGACAACTATATTTCATTGTTATTTTTTCGATTATATGACATTTTGAATGAACTTCTAGTCATATGCTTTATGTCATTTCAATCATTTTTGCAATTTTACAAAAAAATATTTTTGTTTCAGTTATTTTGCATTTTTTGAAAAATTTGCAAATTTACTGGGTTCAATAATTTGTGCAACCAAACACCTTAAAATTGGTCAATTCGTGATTATTTCATTTCAATTTTCATTTACCAAACAACACTTAAATTGGATTTAAACTCATTTCAAATTAACTCATTTACAATTCACTAATTCAGAATGAACCAATTTACATAATCAAACAATTTTTGCACCCAAACAGGGCCTTAATATATGGTTACATAATTTATAACCGATTAGGACGTTATATATGCTTGAAAAATGTTAACTTATTCTTTGATGGTCTACTCAGACCTAGATGTGTTAAAAGTGGCATAAATTGTTGAATACTTGTTGAAATCATGAAATTTCAATTGGAAATATTAGAGAAAATATATTAGTATGATATAATTTATCGGTAGAATAAAATACCTTCTGGTTTGTCTTGGGGGTTGTGTTAAAGTTGAATTTTTGTTATTTTTTTCCTCCAGAAATGATTTGGAAAAGGTTGTAATAAAACAGGATTAACTTTGTCTAGAGAATTCGTAATATAATTCTGTAAATTGTGTTAGAACCCTAATGAATAAGGTGCTATAGAAATGTGAAGTATCATATTCAAAGAATTTTCAGTTATATTATATTGACCATTTGATGTGATCTGTTACTAAGTTTAATGTGATTTGGTGTATTCAAATACTAATGATGTTGAATTGTTAGCTGAGAAGCGAATAACACTACTGTGACACCCCGACTAATTAAATACTGGGTAGCTACTCCTTTATTAGATTAATACAAAATGCCAAGTTGGTCCAGTTAATAGCATCACTGTCGAAAACATTTTAATGATTACTAACCACCTAGTATTTAAAAAAGTGAGTTGCCAAATTTTAAGTTAACTCTGATTAACATGCAATAAAAGGATAATGATAGAATAACAACATTCACCATAACGAAACAATAGAATAATCAACAACATAATAATAAGTCCGAAGGAAAAACTCCTCACAACAATTCCACAACTGAACTAAATAAAACAAGGTATCCTGAATTAATTACATGCCAAAAGTCTGAAAATCTGAAATAGGAAATGTCTCTAATAGAAATGGGAAACATGCCCTACAACTGATGAATCCTGAATATGGAGTCAAGATGAAAGAAGCGTCTACTAGCAAGGTCCTGTAACTCCCACAAACAGCTACAGCTCGTCACCTGAATGAGAATCCTAAGCATGGTGTCCTTGTGGCTGGGCACCTAAAATGGTTTTTACAAAAATAGATTTGAAAGCAAATGGGTCAGAGCCCGAAAGTGGAAATTATTTTAAAAACAGCAAGTGTTTTAATAACATTAAAACAATAAATGCAAAATACATGTTAGGACGTACACTCACATGAAGTACTCACCTCTCGACTAATTGTGCACCCCTAACGTACCGTACCCATCTAAGTGACATACATAACTATCCAGACTGTAATAAGTTCTACCCCTTACTACTCAATTCCCATTATATGTTCTAGCGTTATCAAATAAATAGCGGGCTATACTTAACTCAGATTCGCAATTATTAGCAATACAATTCACTATCGGTTAACCCGTTATATTCTCAAAACATTACATAATTATTTTCACAATACCAACATGAAAGTTCCCATTATTTAAGTGTATATTATTCACGTCATAAATATATAATACAAGCACCCGAGACTAAGATGCGGTGCACACATACTCTGCTATCCATCCCGATACATCACGTACATAAGGATCACGCATTCCGAATCTCTCAGGAATCGTTCTCAGATAACAACATCACAAACAATGGAGGCGAACACAGTCACATCACATGGGTCACGCACATACCTACGCTCCCACGATCAGCAGACTTATTAACATCCCAATAAGTCCTTCTCTAACCTATGTTCTCAAGGTACCAATCTAAATCCAGGCAACACAAGGATTAGAGGGCCCTAAGTGAACGTAAACCTCCCGTGATAGCAAGTATGGTAGGTATGTCATACACAAAAATTACATACATATACTAAGTATACACAAATCTTAGTAATCATCGTAATTTATATGTGGTACACTTCTCTTTCTCGTACCGACTTAAATTTTACACAATTGCATATTCCCGGTTAATATAATTATTTAAGCCGCCAATAATTCTCGCATCGTAATAGTCACTCACGTCCCATTCCTCAATTTCCATTCAACTCGAGTCACACTTCTATGTTTTACTCCTCAATATATCCCAAATGTCCCAACTATATCAATCTATCATTGAGGGAATATTATCTCTACAATTAAACAAGGTTACGGGACATGCGAGATCAAAACAGGCCAAAAAAGCCTAAACTGTCAGCTCATTAGAAGTTTCGTTCGAACGAGAGTTCATTCGAACGAACTGGGCATCTAACGAGTTCTCGTTCGAACGAAAGACATCGAATGAACATCCCTCTCGTTAGAAGGCAAACTGTCAACTCGTTAGAAGCTCGTTCGAACGAGCTCGTTCGAACGACCTGGGCAGGTCTTCTAACGAGGGGCCAGTTTCGAGCCCAGATTTTCCCAAATTCGTTTTCCCAACTTTTCTTCACCTCTAACCTCATCTAAACATCAATCCAACAATTGTTCATGGGTTCTAATCATTCCTAATCATACTTAGGTCATATATTAACGTTTATATAGGGCCAATTCTTCCTAAACATCATTGAATCATCAAATCCCTTCATTTATCCCCAAATCACATGAACATGAACCCTAAAATTTTAATGTCACCAATGGGCATAATTAAATCCGTTTTGTTATGAACAAGGTGTATTTCCATCAGAATAATCCTCCTAACACAATTCTACATGCAATCCTTTCATCAAAATATAAAGTTCTAAATCCAATTTATGGGTTTTTATCAAACTCCCAAGAACAATACAAATTTTGTCAATTTCCTACGCATGGAAGAAACATTCTTTGTAATAAATGAAATTAAACCACTTGCCTTTGATATATCTCTAAATTTGATGACAAATTGATGAGCTTCTCTCTCTCTCTCTGCAGAATTCTCCTCTCTCTACAAGCTCTTCTTCTCCAAGGTGACAATGGTGGCTAGGGTTTGCCTTAGGGAACTCTTGGAACTAATTCTAGTAACCTCCGTAGCCCATAAGGTCATAAGGTGTAGTTAGTGGGTTTAGTGGGTAATTACCAAGTCATATTTAATTCCTAATTTTCGTTGGTTTTAATTCCCAAAAATTCAAAATTACCAAACTACCCTTTTTCGTTGCCGGTATGGCCTAAAAATGCCCCGGGATCCAAACTAAACCCCTGGCTAGTGTTTTCTGACTATTTCAACCCTTCCGGACGCGTTGGCGCACTCAAAATGACCATACGGTTAATAGAATTAAAATTCACTTTTTAATTAAATAATAATATTCCTGACGCGACTGTCACACGCGTCTCAACAAAATTTCCCAAATTGCCGTATATCAATCTCACGACAAATTTAATAATTCAACATTCATATATAGCCATATATACTCATTAAAATCAAATACCAACTCGCATCCCGCTAGTATTTTATCCGGATTAATTCCCAATTAATACATATTTAATTCAATTAATCCCATAAATAAATATCACAAAAATACGGGGTATTACAACTACCATGCCAAGGAAATAGTATTGGTATTAATCTTGGTACCAAATTTAATTCTAGTGACTTGTCCTATGAAATATAGATGCTTATATGTTCATATGGAAATGTTTAGTTAAACTCATGTGTTAAGATGCTTATGGGTTTGATGTTTTATTTATGAAACATATGCATATGATTAAGAATGTTATGTGATGTTATATAATGTTATGGACTGTGGAGGGTCCTTTATCTAATGTTAAGGACTGTGGTGGGTCCTACGGGATGTGGAGGTCCCGTTAATCCAACTTAAAGGATTGTTATACTCGGGAATAATTATGGGATGTGGTATCCCCATTAACTGGGAGTTAATTGGACTGGCGGGTCCAGTCTTACGAGAGTTACACAATTCCTGTTGGGTTATGACATTAGAAAATAAAAATTGTTATTCAACTTGGTTATATATATGTGATGTATGTGTGGAATATGGTCATTCACTAAGCTTGTGTTGATTACACTCCTATAATGTTATGTTTCAGGTATGCCTATCGTTTGGAGTTTACTGCCAACTTAGGACGTTAAATGGGAGAATGGAGGTTAAATAACATGGGTTGAATATCAAAATTCTCTTTGGGTAAATGTTAAACAAAGGAACTTATGTAAGTAAATTTGTTTGCTACTTTTAAGTCGAGCATAATGGTAGATATGTTTCCATCCAAAAATGCCTTTGGAAAAAAAATCTTGCGCTATTTTTCAAAAGATTTTAAGTACCATAATGTCTAATGGGGATTTATATCTAAATAAAAGGTTGATTTTAAGTTAATTAAGTCGGGGCGCGATAACTTGTTATCAGAGCATGGTTATTAGGTTCTGGACAAGGTGTGAGGGTCTAGATTGGCAGTGGTTGTAGAAACTGTTTTGAGTCATAAGTATTCAGTTTCAAGGGATACACTTAAATATGTTGGATTCTTGAGGCGTGGAGACGAATGGTTTGTTATTAAGTTTTAAATTAGCTTTTTTTACTACTATCTCTGAGTTACACACATATATTGTTGATATGAAATGCGAGGATCTTGTAGGAAAGGAAATAATATGTTAAGGTTTATTCGAGGATGACAGCTAATACAAGTATTTTAATATGAAGCATTACATTGTTTTATATGTTGTATGAACAAATGTGTCATTGAAGGAAAAAATTTTAAAGACACAATGTGGTATACAAAAATATGAAGTATTTGAGGTGATCTCTTCCTATGTTGGTATATGTGGATTTAAGTCGTGTTATGTATATCATTATGAATGGGTGCGCTCCTCATCTGTATAGGAGAGTGATGTACGAGATAACATATTCCATTATAGGATGGGAAGTGAAAAGAATTGTGGTTACATGATTATGATGAGACTTAAATTGTTGGATTGTGAATAAAAATGAAGATTCACATAGTAAAGGTTAAATGAGAAGTTTAGTAGTAGTGTGTTTATATTTAACATGTGAAAAGGTAAGAAATTCAATAACTAGTCGATATATCACAAATGATCAGTGGTTCCATAGTGAATTATGATAAGTAGAATAAAAGAGTAATGAGAGTTGAGATTTATGTCTTTAATAGTATGAGTACATGTAGTGGATATTACTCTTGTGATGTTTTGAAAAGATTATATGGATAGTAAATTTGAGATAAGGTGTTAAAGAGTTGGAAGTTTAAAAATATTAAGGAGTCCTTTTAAGAATATGTGTTGTGGATGAGTATGGGAAAGATGTTAGTCAGGTTTAAATAATTACAATTGAGTTGGATGAATATTGAGTTGTATTTGTCATTGTGTGTATGCGTTACCACTAAGAGTATGTTATATGATTAATATGATTAACATGACACGAAGTCACCAATAAGTATGTGTAAGGAGAAGGTGCTCTGTGAGATACCATAGTGTAGTACATTAAGGTATTTGTGCCGATTATTTTAAAGAGATACAACATATAATAGTTAGATAAGTATTATGGGGTTGGTAAGTATTGTTAAAGTTTCAAGTGGTGATGTTATGTCTAACATCGATATTATCAAACGGGTAAAATGAGTGTGCTAATGATGTTGTGTAAGACTATGATATTAATAAGTATTGGGGTACGATTATGATTGCCAAGTTATTGTGTTGGATAAGTGGCTTGTTAAGGTTATTGTATGTTTAGTTAACGAACAATCAAACAATATTGGAAAAAAAAAGAATATAGTGAGAAGTTATATTGTCTTTAGAGTGCATGACTGCACAATATACATGAACGTGAATATGGAATACTGGTTAAAAGTAAAACTTGGTGAAGGATTGTTCATTACCGATATATGGAAAGTAATTTAGCCATGTTTAGATTAAGGAGCGTAAGAATGCTATTTAATATACTCTAAAACTTCAGAGATGATACGGGTCATAGTCCAAGTCGAACACATGAATTTGGTATTGAGTGGAAGATGAGAAGATCTCATATAATAAGTTAGTATTGTAATATGATGTTTATCAATTGAAGTATTGAATGGAAGTTGGAGGGATTAACTAAAAGATGTTATTCTTGTATTAGAATATATATTATTTGAAATTTTAAATGATAATACGAATGGACTATGGGAATGAAGTGAGAAACATAAAGAAGCATGTTTATTTTATTAAGAATGTTCACTAATTGTTAATATAAGACGATACAACCAATAATCTATTATGTGTGAATTTTTGACATACGTATATAAAGGTATGATATAATATATGAGTTGGGAACTGACTTTCATTGGTAAAAAATCACTAGAAGATTATCCTTACATATGAATGATAAAGATGCTTATGTGTTGACATATCATGTTCTACACATTCTTTATGTCTTGCTTTATCTATTCAATCTTAATAAACCACTATCATAATTAGATTATGGTTTAGCTATTAGTACACAAGTGGGGAGTATTAGTTTTTATTGATAGGGTGCGTAAGGAGTGTATGGTGCGAATAAATGAAAAGGAGTTGTTGGTTGACTTACTACTTTTTAGTATACATGACTTTGATGTGATATTGGGTATGGATTGGTTGTCCTCTTATCATGTATGTTTAGATTGCTTTCGAAGGGAGTTAGTGTTTCGATTACCAGGTGAAACTGAAATTAAATTTATTAGGGCACGAAATGTCACATGCGTATTATTTTACAGACCATACGAGAGAAGCAGTTATATGCTAAATTTTCTAAATGTAAATTTTGGCTAGACCAAAGTAGTATTTTGGGATATGTTATTTCTGTTGATGGTAATTATGTTGCTTGAAAAGAAGATGGATGGAATTTATAAAGGATTATGACTACACAATACATCACCATTAGAGTAAGGCTAATGTTGTTGATGATGCTCTTAGTAGAAAATCTCTAGGCAGAGTATTTTATATTTACTATGCTCAGGTTAACTTGCTGAGAGAGTTGATTTTAATAAGGAAGAAGTAAACGTTAAATGAGTCTTGTCGAATACTAGTGCATTTAAATGTTAGACCTATGCTAACAAACTGAATATGACCCTCAGAAGCAGAACATATAGAAATGGGAGAAAATTAAAGACAATATGAAAAAGGGTAAAGAAAATGAATTTTCTATTCGTAATGATGACATTGTTATGTATGATAACCGTTGTGGGGTACCTAATGTCCCTAATTTAAGGAGAACGATTTTAATGGAGGCCCATTGTTCTTTATATGCTATGCATCCAGGAAACAAATAAATTTATAGAAATTTGAAACAATGTTATTGGTGGTCGGGAATGAAACACGACATTGTAGATTTTGTTGCTAGATGTCTAGTTTGCCAACAAGTGAAGGTGGAGCATCATAAGCCTAGTGGTTCACTACAATCCTTACCTATTCTAGAGTTGAAATAGGATGATGTTACTACCGATTTTGTTATAGATTTACCAAAATCATCCTGAGGGTTTGATTCTATTTGGATTGTCGTTGCTAGTTTAACTAAGTCTGCACATTTGCTTCCTATTAAAGCTATTTATTCCATGGGTAAATATGCCAAAATATATGTGGATGAGATAATTAGATTACACGGTACACCTGTTTCTATTATCTCTGACCGAAATCCTACTTCACACTTTTAGCCTAGTTTACAACAAGTTTTGGGGACTATATTGAAATTTAGTACAAATTTTCATCCTCAGACTGATGGGCAGTTACAGAGAATGATCCAAGCACTCGAATACATGTTAAATATTTATGTATTAGAGTTTAAGGGAAGCTGGGATGAACACTTGTCACTAATAGAGTTGCTTATAATAATAGTTATCAATTGAGTATTGAAATGGCTCCTTATAAAACCTTGTATGGGAGGAAGTGCAAGACCCGAGTGTGTTGGACCAAAGTAGGAGAATGGAAAACTACTTGGGCTAGAAATTGTGAAACTGACTACTGAGAAGAGAAATCTTATTCAAAATCACTTGAAGGCGGTGCAAAGTAGACAAAAAGGTTATGCAGACAACAAAATAAAGGAATTGAAATTTGAGGAAGGTAATAAAGTATTCCTACGTGTTTATCCTTGGTTAATGGTTATGAGATTAAGAACAAGGGGAAATTAAGTCCTAGGTACGTTGGCCCTTATGAAATAGTGAAACGAGTTGGAATCATAGCTTATAAATTGGCTTTCCTACAAGAATTGTGTAGGATACATGATGTTTTCATGTATCAATGTTAATAAGTATGGGCCCGATCCTTCACCTGTATTTATTTCACAACTGATTGAGCTTAAAGATGACTTGACCTATGTGGAGGAACCAATCGCTAAATTTAAATTGAAAAAGTATGTGTTATGTAATAAAAAACTATTCCACTAGTTAAGGTAATGTGGAAATGTCAAAATATAAAGTATGCCACATAGGAAAGAGATAATAACATGAAGGTGTAATATCCTCATCTCCTTGGTAAGATCTTAAGCGTTAAATTTCGAGGACAAAATTTTTATAAGAGGGGTAGAATCGTAAGGCCCTAAAAAGTGATTATTAACGTTAATTATATGATTAATTATAAGTTATAAGTTATAAGTTGGTGATGGGTGTTAAACATGTTAATTATCATATTTGGGGGATGCATACTCATGTGATATATCTGTTGGTTGCATTAGATGTAATCGAGCTTCTGATCGGGGATAACTTATTTAGATCATATAATTAGTTATGTGATTAAATACATCATGAAAATATTTTTTTCATACATTATTATGGTTATAAAATTAAATCAAGGTGTTGGCCCGAAATTGGCGATGTTAGGTTGCCAAATGTGAATGTTTTGAGATTTTAGGTAAATTGCTACTCTTCTGTTCAGGCCCAAATTAGGCGTACTAGTTTTATGATTTGGGGAAAAAAAATATCGAAGTTGTAGAGATATGAGTTAAGTTTATAACATAACAAATGGTGCATCAAGGAGACGTTCAAGTGAGAAGATATTGTCTGTTTAAGAACCTAGGGTAAAGTGGTCATTTAGCTTTAAATGATATTTTGTCTCATATGGTGCCACGTGTTATATTATGATCGGTTGGAATGGTAGGCTTGTTAGGCTTAATTAAACCCCTTAAAATGAACCCCTTCTTCATCCAATTCATCCATGAATAATATTTTGCCTAAGGAAAGAGAAAATGAGGAAGTTATGGAAAAAATCCTTCGAAAAATTACCATAAATCGAGGAATTCTCGTAAGGTAATTATCTCTTTATTAAATTTGGTCACATGGATGAGTTCTACCCTTGGTATTTTTTTTATGATTTGTATTAATATTTAAATGATATACATTTTTCCAAATTGAGTTAAACTAGGGATGGCTTAAGATCATACGTGAGTACTCGTGCTAGGATCGTAAATGCTAACTTCAAAGTCCCATTTTTGACTTTCCTTCTTGTGTAGAATTTTGATGTAGTAAATTGATATATATATATATATATATATATGATTTTTCTATATACTAAAACATTTTTGGTATATGTTTCCATGATTTATACCCTAGGTACAGGTGATATATGCGTAAAAAGGTTAAGTTATGCTTTAATGTTCTCTTCCGACCTAGTTGTGTTAAAAGTGTAATAAATCATGGAATACTTATTGAAATTAAATGATTAAAATTGGAGATTATAATAGACTCATATATGTATACTATATCCTAAAATGATGTGAAAATACCAAGAAATGAATCTTGGGTGATAGTTTGAATTTAGGTATAAAATTTTCCCCAAAAGTGTAAGTGCGCACACCATGTGTTCGATGTTTTGCTTGACTTAGTAAATGAACTCTAAAAATTATGCAACATAAATTTTATATCATTAAATATGTTTAATATATGGTTACTTAATGTATAACCGAGTAGGACTTTATATATGCTTGAAAAATGTTAAGTTATGCTTTGATGGTCTACTCAGACCTAGATGTGTTAAAAGAGGCATAAATTGTTGAATACTTGTTGAAATCAAGAAATTCCAATTGGAAATATTAGAGAACATATATTAGTATGAAATAACTTATGGGGAGAATAAAATACCTTATGGTTTGGCTTGGGGGTTTTGTTTAATTTGAAGTTTTGTTGTTATTTATCTCCAAAAATGATTTGGAAAAGGATGTAATAAAACAGGCATAACTTTGTCTAGAGAATTTGTAATTTAATTCTGTAAATTGTGTTAGAAACTAATGAATAAGGTTCTATAGAAATGTGAAGTATCATGTTCAATTAATTTTCAGTTATGTTGTATTGACCATTTGATGTGATGTGTTACTAAGTTTAATGTGATTTGGTGTATTCAAATACTAATGATGTTGAACTGTTAGGTGAGAAGCGACTAACACTACCATGCCAAGGAAATATTATTGGTATTAATCTTGGTACCAAATTTAAGGTTAGTGACTTGTCCTATGAAATATAGATTCTTATATGTTCATATGGAAATGTGTAGTTAAACTCATATGTTAAGATGCTTGTGGGATTGATGTTGTATTTATGAAACATATGCATATGATTAAGAATGTTATGTGATGTTATATAATGTCATGGACTGTGGAGGGTCCCTTATCTAATGTTAAGGACTGTGGTGGGTCCTATGGGATGTGGCGGTCCCGTTAATCAAACATAAAGGTTTGTTGTACTCGGGCCTAATTATGGGATGTGGTATCCCCATTAACTAGGAGTTAATTGGACTGGCGTGTCCAAGCTTGCGAGAGTTACACAATTCCTGTTGGGTTATGACATTAGAAAATAAAAATTCAAATTCAAATTCAAATTGGTTATATAGATGTGATGTATGTGTGGAATATGGTCATTCACTAAGCTTATGTTGCTTACACTGCTATAATGTTATGTTTCTGGTATGCCTATCGTTCGGAGTTCACTACCAACTTAGGATATTAAATGGGAGAGTGGAGGATAAATAACGTGGGTTGAATATCAAAAAGCTTTTTGGGTAAATGTTAAACAAAGAAACTTATTTAACTAAATGTGTTTGGTACATTTAAGTCGTTCATAAAGGTAGATATGTTTTCATCAAAACATGCCTTTGGAAAAAAAATCATGTGCTATTTTTGAAAAGATTTTAAGTTCCATAATGTCTAATGGGGATTTATCTCTAAATAAAAGGTTTATTTTAAGTTAATTAAGTCGGGGCGCAACACATTCTCAAATCGGGCGTCCTATGATAATGAGATTAGTTCTTATGAGTTACATTATCACATCCGACATGTTTTGTGACCTTACGGGGATGTTTGGGGGTTATTTTAATTCTACACCTCTAGAGTAATCTCTTTATATAAAGTCTTTTTATTTGAAAATTTTAGTTATATTCTCGAACCAGACATTGAACCACGATGCAGTTAGTTGCCACGAGTTGCATTAGTTCCGATTGACGAGTTCTAGTCCCTTACGAGGTCGTTTGTGGGCTATTTTGAGATTTCACCTGTAGCGGCATGTTTTTAAGCCTAATTTTCAAATTCTAGTCATATCCTGAAACTGTGCATCCCATGGCTACGCGATCAGTTCTTATGAGTTACATTGGTCCCGTATGAGGTGTTTATGCCTCTAACCTGGTCGTTTGGTTTTTTTGGGGGGGTTTTCCCCCTCTAGTGGCATGTTATTAAGCCTAAGTATAGGTATTTGAAATATTACTCATATTCTTAAATTGAGTGTCCCTTGAATAGGTGGTCATTTCCTACGAGTTATAGAGGTCATGTGCGAGGTGTTCATGCCCCTTTATGAGTGGTTTGGGGGTTGTTATGGGTTTTCCCCCTCAAGCATCATGTTTTTAAGCCTAAGTATATTTATTTTCAAAATTTATTCATAATCTCAAATCGAGTGTCCCATGAATATGCGCTCAATTGGTAGGAGTTACATTGGTATCATACGAGGTGTTCGTGCCCCTTACGGGGCCATTTAGAATATATTTGGGTTTCCCACTCTAGCGGCATATACTTAAGACTAAGTATATTTTTTTATAAATTTTAATCATATTCTCAGATCGAAAGTTTTGGGATGATGCAATTAATTCTTATGAGTTATATTCGTCCCGTGCGATGTGTATGTGCCTCTCACGGGGCCGTTTGGAGGGTGCTTTGGGTTTTTCCCCTCTAGTGGCATGTCCTTAAGGCTAAGTATAATTATATTCAAAATCAGAGTGCGCTATTTGCTCAACCAGAGAAACACATTTAATTAAATCTAGCTTTTAATTATGCAGATTAAAACCCACACTAGGTCATTCATCTAAAGGTGGTTGATTAATAGATAAACACATTCAAATCATGCAATATTCAATCACACGTAGAAAATGAGGCAAAATCCCCGAAAGGGGTAAAACATTTTTGTTTCAATATGATTTGTAAACACTTACATACATAAAGAATTACAATTGGACAAATGAAGACACTCAGGCATCGGTTCGTTGTTGTAAGAAAGAGCTTCCCATAAGAAACTCCAAGGTCGGTAGTGTAGAGAACCCTTTCTCAAAACAAAATGCTCCACTAATGGGTATGGATGGGTTTACCACGATTCACACGTAATTCTAAGTGTTTGTGAATCTCAATCCATTTGGGTTTGATAAAAGGTGAAGACTTGATATATTAGTTCTGATAAATGTTTCTTCCAAAGTCTTAAATGAAAACATCCCCGAAGATGGATTTTATAAGAACGTAAAGAATTTAGACGTCGAATTTTTCTAAGGCTCGTCAGACCGGTCCGAAAAGGAATGTTGAATCGGTTCGCTATCCGGATTGATTCGATTTTCTCTTTAATTGAATCAGTCCAGTTGTTAAAACTTGGAAGTGAGTTTGGGAGAGATGAATCGGTTCATTTTTTATTCGGGACGGATCACTTCTGTATCTAAATTTAGACAGTGTACTTTTAGGTCAGTGGATCGGTTCATTTTTCTTTAGGACCGGATCGGTTCGATATTCAATTTTAAGAAACTTTTGAATACGAACCCTTATGAATAAAAAAATGTTACCATGAACACACGATTGAAGATAATGGCAATAACGCATGATGATGGTGATGATGAACACATAAAATGCAAAATTCAAATTGAGGCCATTGAAATATAATCGTGATAAGACGAGCCGACTTTAGCGGTATACGACATATATTCTAGAATATAGGATTAAATGGAAATGCCTAGATACTACCCTGGACATTTATAGAACATGTCCTTACACAAAATTTATCCATATTCTCAATTCAAGCGTCCAATAAATACGTGTTAAGTTCCTATGAGTTACATTGGTCTTGGGCGAGGTGTTTTTATCCCTTATGGGGAGATTTGGAGGCTATTTATAGTTTTGCCCTCTAGCGGAATGTTTCAAAGACTAAGTCTAGTTACTTACAAATTTTAATTATATTATCAAACCAAATATTTTATGACTACGCGATCAGTTCCTATGAGTTACATTAGTCCCGAACGAGGTGTTATGACCCTTACGAGGCCATTTAGAGGGTGTTTTGGGTTTTCCCCCTCTACTAGCATGTTTTAAGCGTAAGTGTAGGTATTTGCAAAATTTAGTCATATTCTCAAATTTGGCATCCTGTGACAATGCACTCAGTTCCTACGTGTTACATTGGTCCAGTGTGAAGTGATTGTGCCACTTACGGGGTCGTTTGGGATTTTTTAGGTTTCCCCTCTAGCGGTATGTTTTTATGCCTAAGCCTGATTATTTTTAAATTTTAGTCATATTGGCATCTTGTGACTATACCATTAGTTCCTACTAGTTACTTTCGCCCCTTTGAGGTGTCGAGCCCTTTACGAGGCCATTTGGGGTTATTTTGTGTCCCCCCCCTCTTGCGACATAACTTTAAGCCTAAGTCTAAATATTTTCAAATTTTAGTCACAATCTAAAACTAGGCATCCCGTGACTTTCCATTTACTTCCACCGAGTGACATTGGTTATGTGTGACCCAATATGTGGTTGGTTGGGAAGTCTAAATTGGGTTTTCCCCCCTCTAACGGCACATTTTAAAGCATAAGACCATTTATATGCAAATTTTAAATATATTCTTAAACCATATGTTTTGTCACTATGCAATTAATTCCAACGAGATACATTGGTTCTATGCAGGGTGTATGTGCCCCTTAAGGGGCCATTTGGGGGATATTTTGGGTTTTCCTCCTTTGGTGGCATGCTTTGATCCAAAATGTAGTTATTTATACATTTTAGTCATATTGCTCAATGCGGACATTTTGTAAAGATTCAGTCAGTTCCTATGAGTTATATTGGTAACGTGCGAGGTGTTCCTGCCTCTCACGAGACCGGTTGGGGGGTGTTTTGTGTTTTCCCCCTCTAGTGTCTTGTCCTTAAGCCTAAGTATAGTTATTTTCAAAATTAGTCACATTATAAAATTGAGTGTCCCATGAATATGTGGTGAGTTTCTACTAGTTATATTGATCATGTGCGAGGCATGTGTCCCTTAAGGGGCCATTTGGGGGCTATTTTGGGTTTCCCCTATTGCGGTATTTTTAATGCCTAAGTATAGTTATTTATAAATTTTAATCATATTATCAATCTGCATGTTCTGTGACTACGCAATTAGTTCCTAAAAGTTACATTAGTACCGAGGGAGGTGTTCGTGCCCTTTTCAGTGCCGTTTGGGGGGTGTTTTGTGTTCCCCCTCTAGGGGCATGTTTTTGAACCAATGTCTTGTTATTTTATAATTTTAGTCATATTGTGCAACGTGGCATCCTGTGACTACACAACCAGTTCCTACGAGCAATATTTTTCTAATGCAACGTGTCCGTGCCCGTAACAGGGTTGATTTGGGCTATTTTGATTTTTCACCTCTAATGGCGTGTTTTAATGGATAAGTTTATTTATTTGAAAATTTTAGTCATATTCTCAAACCGGTCGTCCAATGACTATGTGGCTAGTTCCTACAAGTTACATTAGTCCAATACGAGATGTTCAATCCCCTTACGAGGCCGTTAGAGGGCTATGTTAGGTTTTCTCTTATAGACGCATGTTTTTAAGCCTAAGTCTAACTATTAACAAATTTTAGTCATATTCTCTAATTTGGCATCTCGTGACATCGCGGTCAGTTCCAACGAGTTACATTTGGTCCTATGTGAGGTGTCCGATACCCTTACAAAATATTGCTCATTTTGCATGCTTCGTATCCCTAGTGGATTCAAACAATGTTGATGAAGCATTAAATGACTCTTTCTATGCAAGAGGATCTCGCTAAATTAAAGAGTCATTATGTGTGGTATCTAGTACCTTGGCCAGAAAATAAAAGGGTTATTGACACTAGCTAGATTTTTTAAAAATAAATCAGATGAATCTGGGATGATAGTTAGAAATAAATCTAGAGTAGTGGATCAAAGTTACTCTCAAATTGAATGAATAGACTGTGAGGAGACATTTTCCCCTATAACTCGACTTGAGTCTGTTCGATTACTCTTGGAAATAGCATGTCGTTAACGTCTCACACTTTTTCAAATGAATGTGAAATCAACTTTTCTTCAATGGTATTTTTACAAAAGAAACCTGTGTTGAACAGCCGAAAGGCTTTATTGATCCTTATTACCCAAGCCTCGTATATATCTTGAAAAAGTCATTATATGGTTTAAAGCAAAACCCCAGGGCCTAGTATGAATGCCTCTCGACCCCTCTTATTAATAAGGGTTTTCAACGAGGCGGTATTTACTAGACATTATTTGTGAAATTTTTTATCAAACATGTCATAATCGCCTAGGTTTATGTAGATGGCATTATTTTTGGATCAACATCCCTTAATGAAGTTAAAACCTTTCCAAATATTATGCATGGGGAGTTCGAAATGTCATTAATGGGGGAGCTACAATATTTCTTAGGACTCCTTGTCTGATGGGTTATTTATATTGCAATTAAAATAGTCTATAGAATTAGTAAAAAAAATTGTTCCAAAAACTCTAGGACACCCATGAGTACCTCAGTGAAATTATTGAAATATGAACATGGGAAATCTATTGATCCTACCTTGTATAGAAGCATGAGGGTAGCTTACTGTACCTCACAGCCTCACGTCCTAATATAATGTATGTTGTTTGTGTGTGTTCCCGCTAAAAAAACACTCCAAATGAGAGTCACTTACTGTGCGTCAAAACGATTATAAAAAGGACTATCAATTTAGGCATTTGGTACACAAACGACACATCTAGAACTATGACTGGATACACCGACACTGACTGGGTCTGTTGTTCGTATGATAGGAAAAGCACGTCAAGCGCATGTTGTTATGTTGGCAAACTCTTGTTAGGATGGAATAGTTATAAGCAAAGTTGTACGTCACTTTCCACAGTCAAATCAGAATATATAACCACAGGTAGCTGTTGTGCTCAATTGATGTGGATAAAGAAATTGTTAAGCGATTATGGCATTAATGAAGATAAATTACATCTCTATTTCAATAATCAAAGTGCAATTAATATTTCCAAAAAACATGTTCAACATTCGCGCACAAAACACATGAAGATTTTTTATCACTTTATCCGTGAATTAGTAGAATCTAGAGAATTGTAAATAAATTATTTACGCACAGAACTTCAATTGGAAGATTTATTCACTAAGCCTCTAAACAATTTAATATTTGAATAAGTATTTATCCTCATTTAGTATATCGTTCAATCATACTCATGCTTATAATCGATCTTTGAGGGTATAGGGCATGGTCGTTTGAAAAATGGTAAAACGATGCCTTCTATATCTATTTTACATAGGAGATCTGTGATATGGACCATTGAGTATTATGATTTGATTGATATGTGTTCCTTTTATTCTCTATATATGATTATTTATGTTTATTCACCCTTTGTCCATTTGAGATAAAATTGGGGAGAAATATTTGAGTCCATATTGGACATTTATGAAACAATTCAACTAAAATTATTGATCTTAGCTGTTTGATTTCAGGATCCAGTGCATATGTCTTTATTGGATATATTTAGGGCATTGGTTTGTATTTAGTTGAATTGTGTACCTTTTCATTTGTAGGATATGGGGCATATAGAATTTGTTTATTGCAATAAGGTTTTTTTTTTTTTTTTCGCATCCCTACGAGTCCTAGTTGACTCAAATGAGATTTTGCCTCATATTTTCAAAGGGGGAGATTGAAGAACGCTATATATGTGAGTCACTTGAGTCTAATATATAGGATCTTATTTAGTTTGTAAACAGAGATAAAATTTATGTCATCCTTTGTGCTTCATTGCCTCTACATGATCTCAACATATCTACATCAAAAAGGTAGATGGTCCACAAGGCAAAATAACAACATCACAACACACTCTAGGATTGGATTAAAATGAATTTTATACATTTAATTAGATTTTTTAGGAATTGTTTTAGGAATTTAAAAGCCATTTTTAAGAAATTAAAAATATGGTTTCAAAATGTTTGGGGTAAAAATTATTTTTCATCAATAATTCCTAAAAACCATGTTGGGTAGAAACCAAACGCGCTATAAAATTCTGGGGTAGTAAATGGGATTCTTTATAAAATCAAAAACACCCATCTGTTAAGCCATCACAACCATACATGTGTTGATCATTTACCTATTGAGATTGTGCTTTATCACACTCACATAAACCAGTCATCATGGTCATTTGATCATCTTAATCTAAGGTCTGCATGCATTCCAATGTGATCCAAGTGATAACCATAACAACTAATCAGAATGATTTTAAATGGGGTCCATTATGAACCATTTATCTTGGACTGCAAACGGCAAAGTTGATCATAGCCGTTGGTTTGAATCTGAGTTTAAGACCCTTCTACACATCCTTAAATAGTGACTATCATCCTCTCATTTCCATGTTTTGAGAGTTTAGAGGTATGTGAGAAAAAGGGGAGAGCGAGTAGGGAGAGAATAAAATCGAGAGAAAATATAAAACATAAACAAAACTCTGTTCAAATTTCTTCAAAATACATTCTCGAGTGTTTAGGGTTTTCTGATATTCATAGTTTAAATCCTCTCTGGTTTTAATTTCCTTCCTAACACCATCACTCAAATCAAAACTCGTTTCTCTGTATAAAAACTTGTAAGTCTGATTCAAGGTGGTACAATTACTTAATTCGTTAGGACTTGATTTCTTAAGTTTGAAAATCATATTCTCTTATTATATTTATTTCAAAATATTTGTATTTCTTCTATATCCAACAAATCTCTTCTCTGTTTTACAGAACTGAAAAATAATTTGCAAGTTCTCAGATTTGAGTTTTTCACTTTGAAAAATGTGTGTATAAATAATATTTGCAGGGTCCTTATTTTTAAAGACTCTGAAGAAGACAAATCTGAAAGTTTTGCAGTGTTAAATATAAAATCTATCTTCAGTAATGTGAAATGTAGCATTTGTAGGACTCTTTTGTATAAGTGTGTGTGAGTCCATGCATGTGTTAGGCAGTTCACTCACAAACACTTTCACATAATAACACTTAAACAATGTATTGGTAAAGAGATTTTTACCATCAGAGTCGACATAAATCTAAAAGAAAAAAGGTGAAAAGTTGTTGAACGAAAAGGACAACGTTAGATCCTTTGAAGAAGTCATATTTTCCTAATGGATCTAGTATAATTCTTGACGTATCATAGGTCTGTTTGTGTGTACAGTTCGTTAATTGCTTGTAACCCAAACTCATTTTAGTGTATTTTTAGTTTTGATGTGTAGAGACATCCATGGATGTTTTCCCATTTGGGTGGGGCCTTACCACATTAAAATCGCTATCTCTTATTCTTGATTATTAATCTGTCATTACTACTCCTCTAGTGATGCA
Source organism: Sambucus nigra (assembly GCA_949130495.1). Lineage (NCBI taxonomy): Eukaryota > Viridiplantae > Streptophyta > Magnoliopsida > Dipsacales > Adoxaceae > Sambucus > Sambucus nigra. Next base: position 209,470,210 of record OX422214.1, on the reverse strand, counting down.
TTAACTAGAATTAACTTTGTTTTTCAAAACTTATTCTCTAATATTTAAAAAAAAATCCTTCAAAGTTTTTTTTAAACACATCTTGTGTTCATTTTTGTTTTGTTTTCCAAAAGATTTTCTTCGATAAACAACTTTGAAAATTACTTGTCTACTTTAACTTGTGTTAAAAAAATTTAGTTAGGTATTTTCAATTGGTATCAGAGCTTGGCATTTGATTTCCACAAAATCTTTTAGATCCCGTGTTTTTGAAAAGCTTTTTCAAAACAAATATATGGATGGGAAATTTGAGAGATTAGGGAATCTACCCAGGCCTCCCCTCTTCGATGGGACTAATTTTCCTTATTTGAAAGTAAGGATGATAGCCTTCATCCAAGGGACCTTGGGAGATGATGCTTGGAATGTCGTAGAAAATGGTTATACTCATCCTACTAAACCTACACTAGATGGTAGTAATTAAGAGTTAAGAAATTGTTAAATGAGTTCACAAAAGGAAGAAAAACAGGCCTCCATAGTAGTAATAAAGGAAAGATTGTTATTTTTATGTCTGTAAATGAACGTGAGTTTAAAATAATTTCAATATGTTCAACTTAGAAAAAAACTTGGGACATGCTAGTCATTGCCCATGAACGTGAAATCCATGTTAAAGGTTCAAAAACCCAAATGTTGATTCAACAAAATAACACACTAATTATGATTGAGACGGAGACCTTCGATGACTTTTACATTTGGTTTACCGATATAGTTACCAAACTGCATGCTAATGGTATTATCTATGATAGAAAAGAGATTGTGTCTAAAATTTTGAGATCACTTACATCCAAATTTGATAATAAACGCTATGTTATTGAGGATATGGATGATTCTAATCTAACTCACCAACTCCACAGTAGCAAAGATAAGAATAATGGAAATGGAATTAGAATTTAAGAGACATCTGTCTAACACTCAAAAGAAACATTCTTATCCCAATCTTGTTTTCCAATGTAAAGTGACCAAACCTTTGTTTATTGCCCCTAACATTGAGTTAGATTCTGATGCGGAATGTGACTTAGAAAATTTGGATGATCAAATTTCCTTGATGTCTAAACTGTTTAAGCAAATCCTAAAATTGAGAAACAATGTTACTTCTAAACAAATGACGCTTGCTTATTCAAATTTCTTCAATAATAGACCTCATAAGAGAAAACATGACAAACATCAGACTAAAAATAACAATATATCTGATAAAAATATTAAAAAAGTTGAATGCTTTGGATGTGGAAAATTAGGGCGCATGGCCAACAAGGTTAGAGTCAAACTTTGTCACTGTAAGGACATTATTTTAATAGTCATAAATACATTAGAGTATGTCGTATACCGCTACAACCGTCGAAGATTTATTCAAGATCAGTCATGCATCAAGATGAATCCGAACATCAAATCTCTTCAACATTCAAGCCTCCAGAAAATTAATTTTGTTAAGTTGTATTTAAGTACCTTAACATTTCACTTAGAGTGTTAGGATATTTTTTACAAAATATTTTCTAAGTGATGGAGCGGAGTTTTTCATCAAAAATATTTTTCTAAGTGTTAAGGACATTTTTTAAAGACATAATAAATTTTTTTTTATTTGATTTTTGTTCGAGCGATAGAGGAGCTCGTTCGAGCGACATCCTTATGTCACATGAAGTCGTTCGAGTGACAGTCGTCACCGTTCGAGTGACCTGCCTATTTCGTTTGAGCGACGCATCACCTTAAGGTTTTAACAAATAATGTGTTTCACAAATTTATTTTTCATTTGAAGACTTGATAATTTTGTTCGATTAAATGTTCTTGGGCAGAAATGTTTGTCTTCTCCCTTTTGATTGTTTTAGCTTTGTTTTCAATTCATAAAACATCCCTATCTTTGAGCGAATTATTTTGGAACCTAAGAACACAGATTTGTGAAGTATCTCTTATTGAGAAGTTCTCTACTATCGAACTAGGTGCCACTTGAGGGAGGTGCTGGGCTGACGTGATGGTGTTCCTAAACTGACTGAATTGCGGCTCGTGCAGAGTTCCTGCTGAATAGGTTGCGACCTATGTGGGTTTTTTGAGGTTATTCCATTGCAAATTTCACTTATAATCATTGCGAGTATTATTGATGAAATAAAAGGTTTTACCCGAAAGGTTTTTTTCCTGAAATCTATGTGTCAGCAATTATTTATGTTACTTTGATTTATCCACACATAGTTGCGTGTTATAGGGTTGAATAAAATTGAATTAAAAATTATTACCGATTAAATAAGGTTAGCATGGAAATTTTTGAATTCGGTTTAATATGTATCACACATATGAGTTTTACAAATTGGTATCAGGGACGGTTACACTAATTTATTGTGCATTCATATTTTCGTAAAAATTGTGTGATATTGATTTTTTTAATAATTTGTTTTGTGAAAAAATGCAATTTTCCTAACGGTGGACTTATGTAATCGATTGCCCATTTTTTACATGTCTAATTATGCCTACTGGAAAGCACGTATGAAATCACAGTTAAAGGCCATTGATGAGCGTGTTTAGGTAGTTTGAGAAAGAGGGTGAACGCCTACCATTGTCACTATAGATAACATAACATCTTTTAAACCTATGACTACCTGGACTGAGGACAAACATAAATGAAGTACTTTTAATTCACGTGGGATGAGTGCAATTTCTAGTGCAATCACACCTATAGATTTTTGATGTATTAGGATGTGCACTATGTCAATAGAAGCATGAAATATTTTACAACTTACCCATAAAGGCACAAATGTGGTCAAAGAGTCTAAAATTCAATATTTCACTACTCAATTTGAAATAATTATCATGCTTGAATCTGAGTGTTTTAATGATTTTTATGCACGTTTATCTGACATTGTCAACACTAGTTTCAATCTTGGTGTGCCCGTACATAATGCACGAGTGGTGAAAAAGATTTTAAGATCGTTGCCTAAATTTTTTATCCCAAAAGTGACTGTTTCAAATACCTTAGGTAATTTGGGCAATTTAAAACTAGAATAGCTAGTAGTAGACCTCTAGACATATGAAATTCACATGTTTCCTAACACTATCAATCCTAAGGATAAAGGGATAAAACTTAGAGCCCGGTCTAGGAAGAGAGAGAGAGAGTGTCCACGAGAGAGAAAAAAGAAAGTGAAAGTTTGTGTATCCGACTCTGAGAGTAAGGTTAATTTTGACATGGTCATGCATGAGGAATTTTTAAAATAGTTTCTAAATCTGAAACAAAATTCTTCCAATAAAATATTTTTTGAGAAAATAAAAATGAGGTCAAAGAGAGCGGTGAAAAACAAAAAGAAGAAATATTTTGAGTGTGAGGGGAGAGGGAATAGAGCTTTTGAGTGTCCCACTAGGCTAAGGAGAAAGGGAAAGAAAATTTTCGTGCTAGCCACTCTTAGCGTTAGTGAGGATGAGGTGAAGGGTTCTGGGGATGAGCCTTCACATGGGAAGTTTGTTGCTTTTTTAGCTAGCCACGTGAGCACACCTTGTTTGTCCCACAATGATGTGGAAACTTGTCCACATGAGACCCCTAAGGAGGATGATAGTTTGACTATTTTGAGTGAGCGTGATAGTGGAGATGAAAGTGATCTCCAAATTGCGTTTAGAGAATTGTAAGCCGAGACCTTAAAGACTATGAAATTGAATAAGGAGTTAGGTCTTAGGGTGAGAGATTTGGGGAAAGAGTTAGATTTTTTAGGGTGTTTGAGGTGAAACAAGTAAACTTGATAAGGTAAAGGTTTCTTTGAGTGAACAATTGATTGCTTTGGATTGGGAAAATAATGATTTGACCAACACGGTGTCTAGTCTAATGACATGTGTATCCCAACTCGAGAGTCATATCAAACGTGCATTGGAGGCCAAATTCCCTTTAGAGAATTCATCTGAGAAGGTTGGAAAAATGGTTCTCAATACCATTTTGGTTGATTTTGATAGACAAGGAATAGGTCATGAAGGTGCATCCACTTCCCATATTGCACCCAAGACGGTTCTTAAGTTTGCAATTGATCCATATGGCTCTTAACCCAACATACCTAGGCATCTTGTACTTGATTGGAGATTGTGCCAGAGACGTTTTGAGAAAGGTGTACCTAGGCCTGTTTATGTTTGTAGTCATTATAAAAAGAGAGGACACCTTAAGGAGTTTTGTTTTAAATTGTGGTATGTGTCAAATTTTTCTACTACATGTGTCCACATAGACGCACCCACAGATAATGCTCTAGATAATTACGTGAGGGAATTTGCACATCTTAGGGAGTAAGTAAATTTTTTACTCAATACCTTACATGACTTGATGGATGTTTTTCATGGATGTCACCACATTTGGAAAACTCCACCGCACCTAACGACTGAGACTTAGACTTGTTTGCTATTGTAGGATGATTTGCATGATGATATTTTGTTCCTATTAATAGTGTGTAACATTTTTGTAGTTAGGTTTTTTTATTTTTGCTATATTTGTTGGAAAATTTCAAAAACGTTTTCTATTTTTTGAAAAAAAATGAAAAAGAGAAAAAGATTTTTGTATTTTGGTTTGCATCGTAAATGAACGGACATTTAGGATGACCGAGTTATAATTTCATTCCATATCCATGTGACGATTTGATAGTGTTTTGATATGTTTCATCATTCTATTTATGTACTTTACAATGTTTGCAGTCATTGAGATGTGATAACCGCTTACCGTGTGGAATTAAATGGAAAAATATGTTGAGTGGTCACATGAAAGGGATGCGAGAGTACAAAATTAACTCATTGTGAAAGGCACCGTTTAAAAGAGCCCGCAGAAAAATATGACAAAAATGGGACAATAGGATTTCTCTAAGGAGAGAATTTACTTTCGTCACCTCAAAAGAAAAATAAAAAGCATTATTATATATGAGGGAGTTTGGATGGAATATAAAATGGGTTTGCACGTTCTGGCAAAGTCATAAAAATGCGTTACATAGTTTTAGACACTGTTAGTATGAAAATCATGTTTGAATTTGATTTGCCGATTTGATTAACATGATGTCATATAAATTCACATTTTTGACACGTAAGGATGATTTTGAGATTCATTTGTTAGGAGTACACATATTCATCATGCACATATGTTATGTGTTATTGCATTAATTTTCATATCAAATATGTTCACAAACATTCATTCCGTTTCCATGATTTTTTTATCTTAGTGTAAATTCATGGTGTGTGAATATTTTGTAAAATTATTTTTGCATTTTTTTGTAAAAAAATAGACAAATAAAAAATAGTTTGTGGGAGCTTTTGGGTTACTCATTTGCATGAGTGTAGTTTGATTCATATTCGCTACGCATATTTGTCGTGACAACTCCTTGTTTGTTTTTGTTAATTCGTTTCTTTGTGTATTTCGGACAAATAAAAAGTGGGAGAACGAATTATTGGAGAGTTTTTGCATAATGGGGGAGATTTGATTATTGATTTATTCTTATATCATTTCAAACTCAATGTGTCACGAAGGTATTTGCTTTGTCTCACGTGTGTAGGTAGAAAATTGAAGAGCATTATGTTACACACCCTGATGAGAAAAGCTTGAAGATTTGAAGATTTAAAGTCGAAGATTTTGAAGAACATTTTTGAGAACCTTTTCGGTTTTGGGTCCATGGGTGGGTATTAGATTTATATAGGAATTTTGATTTGCTAATTCAGATGTTTTTATTTTGTATCGACATAGACATATGGGGATATTTGTAAGGACATTATTTTAATAGTCCTCGATACATTAGAGTATGTCTTATACCACTACAACCGTCAAAGACTTATTCAAGATCAATCATGTGTCAATACGGATCTGAACATCATAGTTCTTCAACATTCAAGCTTCTACGATATTACTTTTTGAAAGGTTGTATTTAAGTACCTTAGCATCTCACTTAAAGTGTGTGATATTTTTTACAAAATATTTTCTATGTGTTGGAGTGGAATTTTTCGTCAAAAATACATTTCTAAGTGTTATGGAGATTTTTTAAAGATGTAATAAAAATGTATTTTTTATTCAATTTTGTTCGAACGATAGAGGATCTCGTTTGGGGGACATCCGTAGTCACGCGAAGTCATTAGAGTGACAACTGTCACCGTTCGAGCGACCTAAATATTTAGTTCCGCCTCAACATTTTTATAAACAACGTGTTATACAACTTCATTTTTCTTTAGAAAACCTAAGAATTTTGTTCAACAGAAATTTCTTTGGCAAAAAAATTTGTCTTCTCATTTCTAAGAGTTTTATCTTTGTTTTTGAGAGTGCGCTAGCAATCAATGTTAAACTTATTTAATTAAATTCCAATTTCACTTCCAATAAGTCCAAACTCTTGCAAACAAATGTGATTGACTAATGAAATAATCTAAGCATTTAGGACAATCACAATTGAGGAAAAATCCCCTTCAGGGGAAAAACCATCTTATTTTAAATATTATTTTTAAATATCGGTTCACAAGGATTATAACGAAAATACAAATGACGTACGAAATACCCGAAGAAGTCGGTTCGATGTCATCAGCAAGAGGTCCAGCAAGAACTCCAAGTGGTTAGCAATGGAAAAGCTTATTCTTCTCTTCAAGTGTACTCCAGATGAGTAGAACAATATTCTATGGGGTTTAGAGGATTCACATAAAGGATTGGTAATTGTTTATTAATAAAAAAGGGTATGGAAACCTTAAAAAATGAAGTATGAAAACTTCTACTGTTATGTAGAAAATAAAGGTGTGCAAACTTGGGAAAACGTGTAGTATGAACACTGTATAAATATTCAATTTGAGGCGGTGGGTCGTTCGAGCGATATACGATGTCGTTTGAATGAAATGAGCTCCCGTTCGAACGACATATGATGTCATTTGAATGATATCAGTGACGTGTCTAAAAACGCCTCTTTTTAGAAAATATTACGTGATAAACATTTTTCAGACTTCAAAATTTATTTAAAAATATTCTTAACTATTTATGCAAATAATAAAAAAACTCCAATTAAAATTATTTACCATAAATACGTGGAGTAGTGGGAACGGTTGAAGAGCACATTGCTTGAGACATGATGTACGTACAAAGATGATGGATGCATGGATTCAGATCAAGGCTATCGAGGATGATCGTGGATACGTGCCAAATGTAGCGGTATCAGACATACCAACTTGTGATCTAGGACACTTAAATAATTCATATATTCTACCACGAACATTTATAAATCATGTCCTTACAAATATCCCTCCCCCTATTTCTATATCGGTGCATACATAAAAAAAAATCCAAATGATGTTGCCCGAAATGACATACAATTTAATATCCCCATTAGACCCAAAAATCGAAAATACTAAATACGTGTCTTCATAAAATTTTATCTTCTTCAACTCTTCAATCTTTTTTTGTCATCATTAGGGTGTGCAAAAATGGTTCTCAATTTTGAAACCTACTCACATGAGACAAGAAGCAAATACCTGTGATGAGAAACAGTTTGAAATATTATGACAATTTGAAATATAATGATAAGCAAAAATAAATATCAATTATGAGCAAGCAAATCATTGTGAAGCACACACACAAAATTCTCACCCATAATTCATTCTCCCCTTTTTTATGATGCGCCCAAATAGACAAATATGAAGAATAGAAACAATGCAAATGGATAATGTCACAAGGTAATAAACTTTCTCTTTTTAAAATTTTAAAAGTAGAAAAAAATTCACAACATGAAAGAACAGTAAAACAACCAAGGGGTGATAGCAGAAATGTAGGGTTATGAACAAACTCGACAGGAAAATCAATGCATACAACTAAAACATATGTGCACGACATGTGTTGGATATTCCTAACAAATGAACTCAACATCTTCCTTAGGTGTAAAAATTGTGGAATAAAAAGAAATTAACTCAATCAAATCAGTAAATTAAATATCAAAGTGTTTTCCACACCAATAACGTCCAAAACGTTTGAAACATTTTTTCATGACTTTCAAGGACGTGCAAACCGTTTTTTCATTCCTTTCCAACCAAACACCCTCATAAATAATTATACAAAACCTAGTGGCCCATTTAATTTGTCATATTTTTTCTTTTTATTTACATTTAATTTTTTCGGGCTCTTTTTCAAACGGTGGCTTCCTCGATGAGGAAATTTTGAACTCTCATATTCCTTTCCCTTGATTCACTCATCATATTTTGTTGCAATTAAATTCTCACCGTAAACGATTTTTACATGCACTACTATCTTGTCAAGTTTTACCTCATTTTGGTCATTGTATTGACAAAATTGAGATGGAAACACTCAAGCCAATATGTAATAGAAAAGTACAATACTCAAATAATTCCATGCATGTGTGCAATAAAGAAGATAGGGAACCTAACATGTATAAGATATCACTAACCACATATCATAGACTCCAAACAATGTAAAGAATTGGGATGAAATGATGTAGCATCTAAAACACTATCAAACAGTCATGTGGAATATGAAATGAAGTTGTGATTATGGCTATCTTAAATGTTCATCCATAAATGGTGTAAAAAATTAAAAAACTCTTTTTGTGTTTATCAAAAGAATTTTTATAAAAAGAAATATTTTTGGCCTTTTCAAAAAAATTTCAAAAAACAAATATTTTTGGACTTTTCAATTTAAAAAATAATAATAAAAAAAACAAATAAATAATGATAGAATCTAGATATAGGAATTATATGATATGAACATGAAAAAATACATCCTACTCTAGACATGGTGACCACCCCTCAGTCAACTGTGCAAATTCCTAAGGACTTATTAAGCCTCTCAATTCTAAGGCATCTAAAGGCTTCGTGAAGATATCGGCTAACTAGAGGTCGGTAGATACAAAACTCAAGAATACGAACTTTTCTTCCACAAGCTCACGGATAAAGTGCTCGCGTATCCTAATGTCCTTTGTGTACGAATGCTGGATTGGATTAGGGTATATGTGTATCGCTCTCGTGTTATCATAGGAAATAGTCATGGTGTCCTATGATATACCATAATCCTCCCAACATATGATTTATCCACATAAGTTGCGTACAATAACTCCTGACGGCTATGTACTCAGCCTTTATAGTGGACAAAGAAATTAAGTTTTGATTCTTGCTCAAACAATACACTAGAGCAGAACAAAAAAAGGAAAAATCCACCAGAAGTGCTCCAACATCCATCTGCATCCCCGACCCAATCGGAATTCGAATACGTGGATAAATGGTCACTGGTATCAAATGAATACCAAATGCCAACTGAGATAGTCCCACTCACGTATTTGATAATACATTTAAGAGCGGGTAAGTATGACTCTTTTTGGGATGCTTGATATCGCCAACATACTCCGGCACTAAAGGAGATGTCGGGACGAGTGGCAGTCAAGTATAGAAGACTACTTATCATACTCCGATACAAGGTTTGCTATACGTCATTCCCTCATATGTCCTTGTTAGGCTTAGTGGAGGTACACATTAGTGTACATTCGTTCTTAGTGAAGTTTCAATAAAATTTCTTCTCAAGGTCTCTACCATACTTAGATTGGGAGATGCACATCCCATCCTATAGCTAACGAACCTGGAGACCTAGGAAGAAAGTAAGCTCGCCTAACATGCCCATCTCCTCCTCAAAGTGGTGAGCATGCTGGGAGCCCGTGAATCCAAAGAATTTGTCATCCAAATAGACCTAGGCAACCAAAATAGGACCGCCATCTCTCCTAACGAACAATGTCATATCAACTCCCCTTCTTTTGAAGCCACATGCTAAGAGATAGGAAGTAAGCGTAACACCTCGTGTTTTTATTATTTATTTTAATTAATTAATTGGAATATTAAAGCAAAATAAAATTTTGAATTTAATTATTTTTATTAAATAAATATGTTGGTTATGATTTTAGAAGAATAAAACTTCAAACGGAATCGAAATCAGATTTAAAATGAAGTTTTTATGAGAGTTTTAAGGTTAGGCTAAAAAAAACATTTGCCACAGATTTAGGACGCGACTAATAAAAAAATTGATTTTTACTTAAATGGTTTTAAACGAATGGGACTGGCACTTCTCGCGTGCCTGTTCGATCGACTCTGCCAAAATTTGAGGTGGTGGGTCGATTTCTTTGTAAAGCTTCAATAATCATGGGGGACTTTTTATAATCACTTTTTTGCAAGTTTTTCTGCAGATAATACTTCCAAATATTTTTACTCTCACTCATAATCATCAAACTTCTTCATAATCAAGTCTTTTTACATGTTCTGGGAGTCTTAATTGGGGCTTAGTCAAGTTTGTTCAAGAACACTTCTTTGCTAATTTTTCGAGAGAAATCCAACCGTGCTATTAGTTTTTCTTTAACTTAATCTCATGTCTGGATACTCTATTCTTTTACTTTAATATTATGAATTTAAGTGTCACACTTTACCTTGTCAATTGCCCTCTGACTCGTTTAAACTGTCGGCCCCGACACATTATGTCGCCACAAATTATAATACCAGATTTTTTTTAGGTATTAATTCTCAATTTATAAATTACCCCACCCTTTTAATCGATTTAGGATCCTCAAAATACCCCTTAGTCACCTAACTAAAGGCCCCCAAGTTATTAATCCGTCCTACCCTATGTATAGGAAGAATTTATAACCTAAACTTCGACCTAGTCTCATGCCTAGGCTAGTGTAACGACGAAAAAGTACCAAAAATCATCCCACCCCCAAGATGATAAAAACGCGATAATCTACCCTCACTAGTACCATACCTCAAAGGCGTAAATCATCAAGAGGCCTACCCACTAGTCCCATACCTAGAAGGCATCGTAAAATATAGGGAGAGCAAAATTACCCAATACCCCATTGTCACAAAGGCAATATAATAATACCAACAAGAATAATTAATCAACGAATAAAACTACGCATGATAGTCCAATTCAATTAAATCTTAAATTTAATTATCACAACGTCAAAAATACCCAAATAATCTCATTTAATTATTTTAAATTAAATATATCAAAAAAACAAATTTAATTATCGCTACATGTAGTACATGAGTTATACGCCCCTAACTTTATTTATTTCAAAACTAGGGTTTTTCTAAATGTACCCTACACCAATAAAACTAAAAATCACTCATGAATCCTATGTACCCAAAGGGTTATGAATATTATTCATATTAAAAGATTTTATAAAAACAGCTCCATAGCTAGTGTCCATTTCTCTAATTAAGTTATTAATTATTTTTAAGAAAACAAGTAATTAAGTATTTTGGCGACACTTAAACCGCATAATACTAATGGAGAAGAATAGAGTACTCATGCCTGAGATTAAGTTGAAGAAAAACTGGTAGAACGGTTGTATTCCTCTAGAAAAATTAGCAAAGAAGTGCTCTTGAACAAACTTGATTAAACCCCCAATTAAGCCTCGCAAAACTTGATTATGAAGAGGGTTGATGATTATGAGTGAGAGTAAAAATATTTGGAAGTGTTATCTGGAGAAAAACTTGAGAAAAAGTGATTATAAGAAGTCCACTCACGATTAATGAAGCTTATATACTAATTAGGAATCCAAATCCCATTCAAAGTCAACAAAGAAATCGACTTATCGCGTCAAATCTGGGCAGAGCCGATCAATCGACTCCCTATTTTGATTGATCGATCGAAAAGGTACGCGACCAGTGCCATTCCCCTTCGTTTAATACCATTTAACTAAAAATCAATTTTTTTATTAGTCACGGCCTAAATCCGTGACAAATGTTTTTTCCTTTTTTTCTTTTTTATGCTAAACTTGAAACTCTCATAAAAACTTCATTTCAAATCGTATTTCGATTCCGCTTGAAGTTTTATCCTTCTAAAATCATATACAACATATTTATTTAATAAAAACAATTAAATTCAATTTTTTTTTTGAATATTCTAATTAATTAATTAAATTAAATATTAAAAACACGGGGAGTTACATATTTCCCCACTAGCAAAGAATTTCGTCCTCAAAATTAGACGAATCATACACATTAACGCGTAAATCTCGCAAAAGGAAATAAGTCTCACATATGCTTACCCGTATGATGCCATAATTGGCTGCCCATATACCTAATTCTACGCGCACCTGCCCCACGAGTAACAAAATAATATATATTACCTATATAGATACGCATAACTGTGAAAATAACGGTGTACCACATGTTTCAACAAATTCTCACTCGATCCTATGTTTGAAAGTCATCAAAATGCTAACATCCTCAAATTAAATCTCAACATCAAAAATCGATACATACGATACCTAAAATCTTTACTAAAATCTCGAAAATAAATATCGTCTCCAAAATCCAATTTAAGGATCCTCACATTAAGCTTATTAATTCTAAACTAATACAACTAAAATAAGTTACCAAGAAACACATCTAACACGTATGATGGACCCTCTACCTTAAGAAGTACGAATCAACAAAGTAAATCAAAGATAGGCAACGCGAAAGAGAAACGAACTCATAACCTACGAGACCTAATACCATGCTCTATAACCTACGAGACCTAAGACCATGCTCTAATACCATCTCTCACACCCCGCAAAATTTGACAAATGGAGTGGCCAGCCATCGCCGCCGAACTATGCTAGGCGTGAACTAAATAAATACCATTCTTAGCATGAGAAAAATATGAGACATAAATAAATCAGCCCATAAGATAAATAATTGAATCAATCTCAAATGATCATAAACAACTAAGCAATAAACGATCCATCACATGCTAACTCCGAAAAAATCCAATCACCAATAATGGTTAAATTAAAATGTGAATAATCCCAAAAAAAAATCTCTAAACAACTTTGGAACCGAAGGGCCCAATAAAACTCAAATGAAGTCTCATAATTAAATACAACTGGAAATTTCTCTCGAATAAATATAACTAAAGAAGTGCAAACTTGATTAAACCCCAATTAACTCTCCCAAAACTAGTGACAAAAACTTGATTATGAAGAGGGTTGATGATTATGAGTGAGAGTAAAAATATTTGGAAGTGTTGTCTGGAGAAAAACTTGAGAAAAAATGATTATAAGAAGTCACCCCACGATTAATGAAGCTTATATACTAATTAGGAGTCCTAATCCCATTCAAAGTCTACAAAGAAATCGACCTATCGCCTCAAATCTGGGCATAGTCGATCGATCGATCGAACAGGTACGCGACCAGTGCCATTCCCCTTCGTTTAATACCATTTAACTAAAATTCAATTTTTTTATTAGTCACAGCCTAAATTTGTGACAAATGTTTTTCCTTTTTTTTGGGCTAAACTTAAAACACTCATAAAAACTTTATTTTAAATTCGATTTTGATTTCTCTTGAAGTTTTATTCTTCTAAAATCATAATCAACTTATTTATTTAATAAAAATAATTAAATTCAAAAAATTATTTTCTTGAATATTCCAATTAATTAATTAAATTAAATAATAAAAACACACTTTAATAAAATGTGAGAACAATAATAAAAGTTGGTAAATTGAATTAAATTAACATTGTGGGGCTTGGAAATTTAAAATGATATTGGTGTGCCTTTATAAATGGGAATTTATGTGGGTAGTTAGTGGTTTATATTTATCGTGTTTAATTATCCCCTTTAGTTTAAAATATTCTACTGTGATATTTATTGCGTATAATGTTATTGTCTAGATTCAAGGATCCTATTTAAGGGGAGTAGTGTCTATTCTTGCTCGTGGCTTTAGCTATGACTCATGCGTTGACTAATCTTTTTTAGGATTAGATTTGGAGAAGCTGCATAGGATTATTGATGTTTTTTTGGAGGTGTAGGTGGAGTTATTTATTTTTATGGCATAGTTTAGTTAGACTTTCCTTTTTAGTCGTATTTAATTATGAGACTTTATTTGAGTTTTGTTGGGCCATTCAGTTCCAAAGTTGTTTAGAGGATTTCTGTTGGGATTATTCAGATTTTATTTAACCATTATTGGAGATTGGATTTTTTCGGAGTTAGCATGTGATGGATCTTTCATTGCTTAGTTGTTTATGACCATTTGAGATTGATTCAATTATTTATCTTATGGACTGATTTATTTATATCTTATATCTATATCACGCCCAATATAGTTCAACGGCGGTGGAGCCACCCCGTCTGTCGAATTTTGCGGGGTGTGACAATAAGCCTCTCGTACCAAGCACGGGGTGCTTGCTTCAAACCATACAAGGATTTCCTCAGATAGTAGACGTGATCAGGGTTCTTAGGGTCTTCAAAACCTTTTGGTTATTCCACGTAAACCTTCTTCTATAGAATGCCATTCAGAAAGGCACTCTTGACATCCATCTAATATAACTTAAAGCGCAGATGACATGCGATGGCGAGTAGTAAGCGGACAGACCCAAGCCTCACAATAGGAGCGAATGTCTTATCAAAGTCTACACCCTCTATTTTTGTGTAACCTTAAGTGACCAACCTAGCCTTATTTTGTATAATAGTATGAGTTTCATCCACCTTATTCTTGAAGATCAATTTGGTACTTGCCACATTTGTCTCACTAGGTCGGGGGACTAGTTCCCAGACATCATTCTTTCAAAACTGAAGCAACTCATCCGGCATAACACATATCCAGTGTTCATTCTTGAGTGCTTCCTTATAGTTCTTGGGCTTGACTTTAGACGTGTAGCAAACATGGCTAACAACGTTCTCTAGCTGAGCACGAGTCTTGACTGCTATGGTGGGATATCCTAGAGTAGTAGAAGGATCATGACTCTTGCGAACCCAAGAAAGAGTGTCCCCTAAGTTAGGAATGGGGTCCACTCTGGGAGTGGGAGGAACAATGGTATCATTAGAAGAAAGTGCTCCATCCTCACATAAAAGGTTAGAATCAACAAATGTCGGTGGTTCGGCATCCTGCATGGTGATGTTTATTCACTCCATAACCTTATTTCTACTCAAGTTAAAAACTCGATGTGCTCTACTAGTCGATAAGTATACTAATAGTATCCCTTTATCGCTCAAGGAGTCATACTTTCCTAATTTCTCTCTATCCAGTAGGATGTAGCATTTACTCCCAAAGACACAAAAATATGAAAGGTTGGGCTTCTTTCCAGTCCATAATTCATAAGGAATATTAAGAGTGTGTGGACGAAGGTAAACCCTATTTACCATGTGGCATGCGCAATAAACACCGCCTCTGCCCAAAATCTCTTAGTAACCCTACGACCTAAAAGCATAGATCTAACCATCTCCTGAATCATCGGATTCTTCCTCTCAACAATCCTATTTTGTTGAGGAGTCTTCGCGACCGAAAATTCATGTTTGATCCCGAGGTTATCACAGTAAAAGTCTAATTTAGATTCCTTTAACTCAATTTCATTATCACTACCGATTCTATTGATAGTGACTCCGTGTTTATTTTGCAGGACACGGGACTTGGTCGCAAGAAATTCCACAGAATCGGATTTCTCTCTAAAAAAAACCTGCAATCGAATATTGAGAGAAATCATCTACCATCAAGAGGGTATACCTCTTACCACCTAAACTCTCAAGACGAGTGACACCCATAAGATCCATGTGTATCAACGCAAGCACCCGTGAAGTGGTAATGGAATTCAACTTCCTGTAGGGACTACGGACTTGCTTTCCAAACTAACAGGGTCCACAAACCATGGAAGTCGAATTTCAAAGTATTGGTAAGCCACGTACTAGGTCCTTTTCAGCTAATTTCTCTAAATCCCTAAAGTTCACATGACTTAGACATTGATGCCACATATCCATAGGAGTGATCGTGGAATTGTTGCAGACAAATGAGGACTTGAGGATAATCCCATAACAATTATCTTCAGTCCTCACCCTTGTAAGAAAAGTTTACTGGCTCGATCATAAACATTACAATTACAAAGTTAGCGTCGCACAACTGGCTAATGTTGAGAAGGTTTGCTTTCAAACCTTTGACGTACAAAACATCATCTAGCTTAAGAAATCCTGGTATCTTAACTATACCTCGTCCTATTATGCTAGAGTTTCTCCCATCTGCAAAGGTGAACTTACATTCCTTGCGACCATCTAGGTAGGTAAAAAATGAGTAATCACATCTCATGTGTCTAGATCATCCACTGTCGAAGTACCACTAAGACGTGTTATGTGCTTTAAGAGAAACATTAACAATAAGGGCTTTTGCTTCATGTTTAGGCACCCGATATGTGGAAACCTTCTATTTTTCCTTGTTATTATTGGTTTTAGTTGGGATAGTAGAAGTGTTCGCTGACGGAAAACAAATCCATTGGAACTCTTCCATTAGGCTCTGGGAAATAGCGACTAAAACTCAACGTGCTCTCTAAGACTTAAGAAATCACTTGTGGCATGTGGTGGATCAAGTGTACGTCGTATCTCACCCAAAATATACAAAAACTCGCTAAGATGACCCTTTCTTTTGCAGTAGGTACAAACGTACGCAGGTTGGGGCCAACCTTGGTTTGCTTTTCTTGGTTAAACTCTTCTTTGGGGGTTTTGGTGATGGCCATATGGGTTCGTAGTAAACTCAGGAACCAATTCCGGTGTCACATGGTCCGTGGAGGCACCATCAAAACCAATTCCCTATCTTTTACCAAAACCAAAAGTAGGGGCAAGGAGCATCTTTCCAGATCTATCCTCAATCTTTACCTTGACCTCCCTAGCTATATCAAAGTCATAAGTAAGACGGGATATAAGGGCTTAAAGTTTCTTTCGAGTGTCCATCGAGGTCTAGAGATCACTTGTAAGACTATCCACTTACTTTGTTAACTCCCCTATCTCTTTCTCAAAACATCTTTCTCTCTTACCAAACTGTCTCTCCCTCTCCACACAAATAACCTCTCTCTCTCTTTTAAGGCAGTTAAAATGGAGGAATCTCCCTCTCTCATATTTCGAAACCTTTATCTAAAGAAAATAATCCTAAGGGCTAATGTTTTTTATGATTTTTAGTTTTAAAAGTGTCGGCATATAAATCAGTGTACGCACATCGTAAATCACTATCGCTCTCACTTACAGTATCCTCCCCCTGACTCACATGGCTTCCACTATCGAGGTGTCCTTGTGAAGTATCATCCTCATCGTCATGAGCTTTTGTTAATACTCACATAACTAGCCATGAATGCGTTGAAGTTATATTCATGTGGTGACTCATCTCCGGAGTCCACCGACTCGACCTCACTATCATCACTAAGGGAGGATTTAAGAGCAACTTTGCCTTTTCCTTGAAGTCGCAACATAGTAGGACAGCCAAATTCCATATGACCTCTATTGTCACACTCATAACATCTCTACTCGTCTTTCTTAGGCGCGCCCTTTTTATAATTTTCATTTTTCTTTTCAAATTTATTTTTCTCAAAATTCTTTTTATCTTTGAAATTGCCATTTTTCTTTAAACTGAGAAATTTCTTAAATTTTTTAGCAAATATGGCCTAATTATCTAAGTCAAAATGAAACTCAGAATTAGAAAATTCTTCCTCTCTTTTCCTAGAGTACTCATCTCTCTTTCTTGTTGACCCCTCATTCTTCTTAGCCTGGGCTTTAAGTACCACCCCTTTGTCTTTTGAATTTATTGTTTAAAGAAACATATCAATTTCATACATCTGGAGATATCCTACCAATTCTTCTTATTTCAGACTACTCAAATTTCCTATTGAATTTAGCATATTGACTTTAGGGATAAAACTATTAGGCAGTGATCTCAAATATTTCTTAACTACTCTAACATCAGGACTATGTTCACCTAAGTTGAAACTAGTGTTTATAATATCAGATAAGCGTGCATAAAATTCATCAAAACACTCAGAGTCAAGCATGGGGATAGTTTCAAATTGTGTAGTTAAGTTTTGCAATTTTGATTCTTTAACTGCATTCGTGCCTTCATGGGTAAGTTGAAGAACATCACATGCTTCTTTTGACATGGTACACGTCATGATGTGTCGAAACATGTCAGGTGTGACGGCTCTTGAAATGGAACTAAGGCCACGTGATTTATATGTTCTCCATTTAAATTCATGCTCAGTCCACGTAGTCATAGATTTTATGGTAGTTACGTTATCTATAGTGACAGTAAGAGGCGTCCACCCTCTTTCACACACAACCAAAACACGTTTGTCTATGGCCTTTAAGTGAGATTTCATACGGGCTCTCCAATATGCGTAATTTGACCCATCATAAATTGGGACTCTAATATATAAGTTTTCCATTGAAATTGTACCTTTTCAAGTATCAATTTTCAGAACAAAATTGATATCAAGAAAATTTTTGTGAAAACATTACCCGATAAAATTGTGTAATTGGCTCTGATACAAATTTGAGAGTGCGCCAGCAATCAATGTTGTACTTATTTAAATAAATTCCAATTTCACTTCCAATAAGTACAAACTCTTGCAAACAAATGTGATTGACTAATGAAATAATCTAAGCATGCAGGATAATCACAATTGAGGAAAGATTCCCCTCAGGGGAAAACCATCTTATTTCCACTATAATTTATAAATATATGTTTACACGGATTACAATAAAAATACAAGTGACATATGAAATACTCGCAGGCATCGGTTCAAGGTCATCGGCAAGAGGTCCCGTAAGAACTCCAACTGGTCAGAAATGGAAAAGCTTATTCTTCTCCACAAGTGTCCTCCAGATGAGTAAAAAAAAATTCTTTGGGGTTTAGAGGATTCACATAAAGGATTAGGAATTGTTTGTGGATCAAAAAGGGTATAAAAACCTTAAAACTGAAGTGTGGAAACTGCTATTTGTATGCAGAAAATAATGGTGTTCATACTTGGGAAAACGTGTAGCACGAACATTGCATAAATATGAAATTTGAGGTATTGGGTCATTCGAGCGCCATACGATGTCCTTTGGAATTTGAAAATTTTTAAGAGAACGTTTCAACAGTTTCTAATTTTGAAAATAATGCTAATAGTTTTGAAGACCACGTAGTGTCAAGTAAAACCAATTCTAATGATAAAACTGGCATAGGATTTGAACAAAAACCCAAGGCACCAAATAAAACCTCTTTAAAATATAAAATTTGTGCCTGGTGGAATAAGACCTAGGGAACTATGTCCAGCTTTTCAAGCCTTAATGCAAGATTTTGATAAAAGAAAATAGAAAGGGACAGACATTTGTGTGGGAAATAGTTCTGAACCTCATGCTGACTCTAAGGTTAAGTATGTTTCCCCCCCGAGTCAAGGAAACCCTTTATTTGAACCTGTTACAGTACAATAAATGGGCATGACATTTTTAAATATTTTTAACATCTTTAAAAACCATCTAGTCGTCTATATTCCTCTTACTGCGATGTTTATGGACATTTCCTTGAAGAATGTTTTCAAAAACGTTTGTATAAGAACGTCTTCAATTCACCTATTTATAAAAACTTTAACTATTCTAGGACGAACATAAATAACTATGCCCTTCCTAGGTAACCTAATAAAAAATCTAACTATCATGAATGGAAAAAGTACCTAATACTAAAAGAAACTCCAAGATAAAGAGTCCTAGATTCATGACTAAACCAAATGCTCAAAGATTTGAAAAAATTCAAGTAAAGGCGCACAAATGTTTTGAAAAAAAATCCAATGCTCGCAAATTTTATAATATTCGAGTAGATTCGCTCAAATATTTTAAAAATAGAGCAGCTGGGGTTGGGAAAGATGATCTAATACCCCAGATGAAGTGTAACATTGTGATTAGTGTTTTAAAATTTAAATACACTTCTTCTGGATAGTATTTAGACTCGGGTAGTTCCAAACATATGACTGGGGATGATACTCAACTAACCACATAGTCACATTCTCAAAGACAAACTATAAAAATTTAAACGATAATGGAGACCACATTATTATAGGCCTCAGAACTCCATATAATTGTTACACAGTAAATTCAGGTATGGAGATCTATAATATAGCCAAGATTAAAAAAATGAAATATGGCACAACAGGTTGGGTCATATAAATTACGATATCCTTGGAAAATTAAGTTCTCAAGAAATAGATAGAGGTCTACCCAAAATAAAATCTATTCCAAACATTGTTTACGGGCCTTGCCAAGAAGGAAAGATAGTTAAAGCTGCTCACTAGAAACTTAGAGTAAGCTAAACAATAAAACCTCAAGAGCTTATCCATATGGATCTTATGGGTCCTTTTCGAACTGGAATCCTTTGTAGTAACAGTTATATTTTGGTTATGGTGGATGATTTTACTCATTTTACTTGGGTTGCCATCTTAAATAAAAATCTTTGACAATTTGTGAATTTTTGAAAATCCTTTTACGCATTGAAAATGAAAAGGATACCCAAGTGAATCAAATTCGTAGCGATGAAGTTGGAGAATTTAAAGACTTGGGCATAATAGAATATTGTGACTACAATGGTTACAAACATGAATTCAGTGCTCCTAAAAAACCACAACAAAGCGGTATAATCGAGCATAAGAATTGCACAATCCAATAGATGGCTAGGGTAATTATATATGCTAAGAACTTAACCAATACTTTTTGGTTGAGGCAGTTTAGACAAGATATCATATAATCAATAGGGACCATCTCAGGAAAATTACTGAACATACTCCATATGAACTCTGGTATGGCAAAAAGACCAACTTAAAATATTTTCCAATATTTTGGAGTATTTGCTATGTTTGCAAAGACGAAGAACACCTACTTAAATTTGAAAGTCATGGCAGTAAAGCAATATTTTTAGGTTACTCCCATAATAGTTGAGCCTATCTTGTTTATATATACGTGCCAAAGTTCTCATGGAATCTATAAATGTGATTATTAGTGACACTAATGTTGAGAGTAGAGAACAAGAGCCAACTATAGTGGATAAGTCTGAAAATGTTTTAAATTATGACTCTCCAGAGATAGTTTATTCTTTACCAACTGAGACCCCATAAGTACCTAATTGGGATCATCCCTTCGATAAAATAATTGGTAATCCTAAGGAGCCTATTCGTACAAGACCCCAATTACGAAATATTGTTCATTTTGCATTCTTTGTATCATTAGTGGAATAAAAGAGTGTGAATGAGGCACTAAATGACTCTTTCTGGATCGATGTTATGAAAGATGATCTCGCTCAATTCAAGAGTCATAATGTTTGGTATCTAAGTACCTCAGCCATAAAATAAAAGGGTTATCGACATTTGATGGATTTTTCAAAATAAATCAAGTGAATCTGGGACGATAGTTAAAAATAAAGCCAAATTAATGGCTCAAGGTTACTTTCAGATTTAAGGAATATACTTCAAGGAAACATTTTCCCTTGTAACTCGACTCGAGTCTTTTCGATTACTCTTAGCAATATCATGCCATTTACATTTCACACTTTTTCAAATGGATGTGAAATACTCTTTTCTTAATGGTATTTGGACAGAAGAAACGAGTGTTGAAAAGTCAAAAGGCTTCATTAACCCTCATTACCCAAACCACGTCTATAGATTGAAAAAGGCGTTATATGGTTTAAATCAAGCCCCTAGGGACTAGTACAAACACCTCTGGACCTTTCTTATCAATAAAGGTTTTCGACGAGGTGGTAATCACCAGACATTATTCGTTAAAAATATTAACAAACATGTCTTAATCGCCCAGGTTTACGTAGCGACATTATTTTTGGAACAACATCCCCTACTTAAGTTAAAAACATTTCAAATATTATGCATGGGGAGTTCTAAATTTCATTAATGAGAGCATCAGTATTTTTTAGGACTCCAAGTTAAACAACTGTCTAATGGGTTATTTATATTGGAATCAAAATACGCTATAGAGTTAGTAAAAAAAATGGATTAGAAAATGCCGAAGACGTTAGGACACCCATCAATACCTGTGTTAAATTATTGAAAGATGGGCATGGGAAATCTATTGATCCTATCTTGTACAATAGCATGATGGGTATCTTACTATACCTCATCACCTCACGTCCTGACATAATGTATTATGTTTGAGTGTGTGCCCTTTATCAAAACACTCATAAGGAGAGTCACTTACTGTGCATCAAAAGGATTATAAAATACGTAAAAGGGGCTATCAATTTATGCATTTGGTACATGATAAGCACCCAAAAGTGTGTATTTTATACCCTGAAGAAACCATTTTTAGTTGATAATTCTCGGAAATTTGGGTCTTATGCCCGTAAATGTTCATTGTGCATGCTTGATTGCAGTTGCGGTGGCAAAATTATTATTTTGAGGCAATTTGCAGTCAAACGTAGCTAATTACCTTGCCCCGTGACCTTACCCGAGCCCTAAACCTAGCCCAAAACCTACCGCGAACCCCATGTGTGTTTAGTTTGTGCTTTCTAGATTTTTCTTAGATTTGTTAGTTTGAGTCGTTTTATTTTTAGTTTTTATTTTAGATTTATTTAGAATTTTCCAGAATTTATTTTTGATTTTTATTAATTTTTAATTTTTGTTTTATTTTATTTTATTAGGATTAGTTTTTTTTTGGATTTCATTGTTTTTAGTTTTATTAGATTTTACATTTTTTTTAGGATTCTGTTTTTTTTTAATTTAATAGATTTTTATTTTTATTTATTCTTAATTTTATTTTTATTTGTGTCTTTTAATTTTTAGAGTAGGATTTTATATTTAGATTTTTAATTTTATTAATTTTATTTCTTTTAGTTAGTGAGTGTTATTTTTAAGGTCACAACAAATACACACACAGCCTATACCCACACACACTTATCCTAAACCCAACTAACTCCTCACCCTCACACACCATCCCCTACACCTCACCCACACACAACCCTTACCCATCATCATGTTCATCTTCCCCATCACACACCCTCACTTTCTCTCTCCACCATAACCACACTCCACACCAAAACATAAACTCAACACATACCACCACTCACATATCTCCATTAACACCCCAACCTCTCATCATCTTCTACAACCAAACGCCACCACCAACCATATATCCCCAAACCTAATACCCACAACCCAAACCAACTAAAATCCGAAGACCCCATTTTCGGCCACCTAAACTCCAGCCTGCGTCCTGCCTGAACCAAACCCGACCTACTAAAACACACCATTTGGCTACATTTCAGACCCCGGTTTTGACCCCTGTTCGGACCACCTCCTAACCCGACCCCAACCTCTCCATCCTGCGACCCACTGCGTTCCAAACCCAGCTCCGATTTCAAACCAACAGCACCACAAAATCGATTTCAAATAACTAGAAACCCATACTCGGGCAGCTACCCAAACTCGAGAACCCCTCCACCCGGTACCCACCTACTATCCCATTCAATCCCATCTCCATACACCTTAGCCGAAACTCGTACCTCTGACACCTCGACCACCTGCCAAAATGGGACCAAACCCTTACCTAATCTATGCGAAGCTCATCACTACAGTACCCTACCGACCAAACCCCTAGCCATCTGCCTTGATAAGAGAATTAGCGATGTGTTTTTTTTTCGAACTTTCCGATTTTTCCGATTTCCGATCCGATTTTTTCCGAATTTGGAATGAAATTTTAGTTTGTCGATTTCCGATTTTTCCGAAAAAAATCGGATCGGAAATCGGAAATAATTCTGAATTTCCGATTTTCCGATTTTTCCGATCCGATTTTTCCGAAACTATGCCGATCCGATTTTTCCGATTTTTTTTCGAATTATTTCCGATTTTTTCGGAATTATTTTCCGATTTTTCCGATTTCTTTTCCGATTTTTTGAAAGTTTCCCATATCCCACATCGGTTGGGAGAGGGGGAGGGCTCCAAAATATGCTCTACAAAAGGAGAGTATCCTCCTAACTTCTACACAAATGAAAAATGAGCCAAATCCTCATGTGTTTACATGTTGGGTTAAGCTATTTTCATTGTTTCTTTAAAATGAGAATTTCGAGTAATCGAAAATCCATAATTTATTTTTTTGAAATTTTGGAATTTCCGAAATTTCTGGATTTTTAATATATTTTGTGAATTTCCGATTTTTTCCGATTTTCCGATTTTTCCGATTTCGGAATTTTTTTTAATTTTCCGAAAAAATCGGATCGGAAATCGGAATAGTTATTTTATTTCCGAAAAAATCGGATTTTTTTCCGAATAGGCATTTTCCGATCCGATCCGGCCGAAACACAGCCCTAGAGAATACCATCTCTTTATGAAAAGAGGGGAGGAGTGGGGGTGATTAAAATCGGACAGTAGAGTTTTTTTAAGAGCTTCATTTTTGGTACTCATTTTTAACGTAAATTTAGGAGTAGCATTATAATAATTTTTACTTTCTTCTTTGATAATTTCTTTTATAGTGACTTGAGTGAGGGAAATAATTTTGTGAGACGCAAATTGTGAGTTGAGTGATATTTTTGTGTATTGTAAAACTCAGATTTGTGGATGGTATTGTTGTTCATGTTTGGGATTTTTTTATTTGGTTCAAAGAGACTTGGTTCATAATTTTTTTTCCAGTTCATTTTATTTTGTATGCCTCTTATTGTGTCATTATTACTTTTTATATGTAATAATACCAAAATGAGAGGGTAAACACCCCATTCAAGGGGTGAGATGGAACCCTTAACTTAAATATTTTTGTTCTTGGTTTGTTTATTTTTTATGCCCCTTTGAATATTAATTTTAAAATGAGAGGGTAAACACCCCATTCAAGGGGTGAGCGGGTGAATTATTTTCGAGAGAAAATCAGAAATTCATATTATAATATTTATTATTTAATTAAACTAGAGATAGGCATTTTTTAATGATATTATAGTTCGAATTTACCTACTCTAAAAATGTATTTTTTTTAATGATTTAAATACTTTTAGTAAATTTTTGCTAGTGGGTGATTTGTTAGAAAATTTTTAAATCTAATTTTTGTGAGTATGTGAAATTTATATATTAATCTTCTAAAAGGAATATATGTAACCTTACATTTGCAACTAGAGTTGATTAGTGAATTTATATATGTTTTGGGGTATTTCAAATAGACAAACTAATTAATGAAAACAAATAAGTTAAGTGGTGAAGTTTAATCCCTTAAATTATCTCATAATTATTTTCTCCTCATATTTAGCTTACTTTATCATTTTCTTTATTTATTAGTGTAGTTTTAATTTTTAGTTCCTAATTAGTAGTATAAATATCCCTTCATAATTATTTTTAAAAAATCATACTTGTTTTCACTTTTCTCTTGTCTAGATTCGAGAGCGCGGATTGACCCCTTACTTGTCATTATACATGTTTTAGTGCATTTGTAGGTACCAAAGGGATTTTTGATTAGCCGTCTTTTACCCCACAAGGACATATACGTAAATGGCATGTTATCAAATGGCGTCGTTGTCGGCTTTTTAAATGTTGGACTTTGCTCAAACTTTGGTGAATGACTTTTCACGAAGTGCCGTTGCCGAATATTCGAGTTAAGGAGCATTTGAAGGCTTTGTACATTTATTTATTTGTATATATTCTTTAGTTTTCATTAGATTGTTTGTATTAGGAATATTGAGGCTTTGTACATTTATTCGTGGTGCTTTGGACACCAATTATTTGTAATAATTAATTAAAAAATGAAAATGGAAACGGGACAAGGTAGAGAGAGAGAGCCCTTGGAGTGGAATTTTGAAGCCTCTCTACTTTGGGTCCGTAGGACTCCCGGGGATGACTGAAGTTAGGCGAACTTCCCCTAAGTTGACTAAGCTCATTCTTCACCCTACGTGTGTAAAAATCGTAGGAGGTACTTCTTCTTTATCACTCGCGCATCTCCTGTTGACAAGTCCTTTTATTGTCTGACTATATGCTCTTATGTGTCTTTATTTTTTTCATAGTCTTATTTTGAATGGTTTGATGAATTAATTGGACCTAAGACCTTAATCCCGTCATTGAAATGAGAAGGGATTTCATCACCCGACTCAATCACTTTACTCCACTTGCTTGTTAACCCGTGCCATCACTTAATTAAAATCAATCAACTAGCAAGCCAAGTATGAGCACAATTTTCTAAAGGCGACGTATAAGATTCCGTGCTTTTTCTCGCCCGCGTAGTAATTAAAATTTGACTACCCAATTACTTAATTGAAGATAAAAATTGGTTATGTTCTAGTTAGGATTTTCCTTCGCTTGTACGTGTTTAATTCTAATCCTTTGGTAGTCAGTTTTTGTGTGCTCCGTTAGTGTGTTTCATACCGAGTCCACTTTTATCCCTTTTCAAAAATTCAAAAAAAAAACATATTTTCTTCCTTTATTTTTCTAAAAATCCAAAAATATTCTCTTACTTTCACTTTAAAAACAAAAATCCACAAATATTTTCTTCACTTTTCAAAAAATTCAAAAATGAAAATATTTTTCATCATTTTTCATATTTTCAAAACATAAACCCAAAAATATTTTCATTCTTTTTCAAAAATTCAAAAAACAAAAAGATTTTCTTTCTTTAAAAAAAAAACTTAAAAAGCTAAATATATTTTTGGAGAAACCATTTTCTCCCCTATCCACCCTGTCATGGCCGGCGAAAATTCTTTATGGAATGAATTTGGCCATTTCCATATTCACTGTCCACCTATTGTTCATATGTCGATCACATGTACCATGAGTTCCGGTACCTTAATTATCCATCCAAGCCCACCATGGAACATGTGTATCCATCTGACATTGTTTCGAAACCCACCTCGGCCTATTATCATGATAAATCCAATCCCGAGTGGTGTGAATAACCTATCTTTTCGGGGAGTCCTGATCACCCTTACACACATAAGAATCCCAACCCGATGTTGCGGATCCTCACACGTTCCCATAATCTTCATGGAAACCTTGTGCACCCATTCATGATCAATTCCCTCACTCCGCATCCCATGAGTATGATCCATTTTTCCATCACAAAGGCGATCCTTTTGTGTATAATGAATATGGCCCCACTCCACACACTTCATTTGAGTATTCTCCATATACTCCTGTCCATAGCGAGTTGTGTCCACCTCTACCACCGCCACCACCCGTCACTCCACCACAACCCTCCGTATCTTCTCTCAAAAGCCTCTTGCAAAAGTTCATCCTCGAGCAAGAGCAAGCCACTCAAATCGAAACTCAAGCTATTCAAAGGCTTGAACAATGCTTAAATGAATTTGAGTGTGAGAGCGAGTCGGATTTCAACCCAAGTCAACCCATTATTTCACCTAGGTGGAGTGATGATGGGTCATCTTGTGCCACCTATTTTGGGTGTGAACAACCTTATCACCCCGAGAATCTCGAAGTGGAGACCATTCCATGCTCTGGGCCCAAAGTTGACAATTGTGTTGCTATACCCATCTTTAGTGAGACTGATCCATACTTAGAAGATCAAAAGAACTGACATTTGAGGTTCACATTCCCATTGAATCCAAAAACACGCCCGAGTTTATACCACCCATTGAATGTGTTCTCGAGATGCCCATTGCTTATAGATTAGCTCTGGCTATGAGTGCTCCCGAATGCACCAAGATTTAATTGGAGTTGGTTTCCACCTTCCTTTCTATGGATCCTCTCTAGCGAAATTTGGCTCACTTTGAGTCTGATATTGATGTTGATTCATATATCTCAAATCTTAATGCCTCGTTCGACCCTTTCACCATTACGGATGGTGACACATTGGTGGATAAGTTGACCACTCCATCTTTAGATACCACGCTCCCTTGTGAGTATTTCTTTACTCCTCCCCATGAGTGTGTGTCCCCTACCCTTGAGTTGGATCATCTTCCCCCACCGTTTATCCCACCCAATACACCCTTTTTCCCAACTGAACCTCCCATTGTTCCTTCCACCCCACCACCTTGTTTGGACCTAGTCATTATACCTCCACCGTTCACATATGTTTATCTAGGTACAACTGGCATCCTCCGCCCATCATCCATCCCTCCATCCATGAAAGTAAAGGTTGTGCTACTTTTTACTTCCGTGACACCGAGCTTGACACTCTATGCCCTCCACTCTCTTGTGGTGTTGATTTTTCCCATCGATAGCTCCCCGGCGTGTCACGGTGTGACCATTATCATCTCCCATTTATAGAACGGTCTTGTCATTTTTATGAGGCCCATCCCATTACACTTGCCAAACCATTTTGCCTCCCCATCCAGCTTGAGCACCATTCTTATAGGGCCCTAGTTTCCTTCACCTTTTGGCTCAATAAGGTTAGTGATCGATGCTTAACCCCCCATGCCCTTTTTCCACTTACCATACTCCCCACCCGCCCTTGGTCCACCGATACTTTGCATCGAGTGATGCACCTTGCCATATAAGTGCATTGCCCTTTTACCCTTTATCCAACAAGACTGATGCTTCCGCCTTGTTTGCGGGTGATTTTTCTCATCACCCATTTTTCTGCCACCCCGTGCTTTCATAGTTGTTATCTTTAGGGTGAGAATGGTTCGTTCTGGCTGAAGACATTAAACTTAGCGTTACCGGGAGGCATCCCATCATTTCTTGTATGAGTCTCATCCTGTTTGGGGGTGGTGTGTGCTTTATCATGTTTATAGATTTGTACAAATTTTGTTAGCTTATCATTTATTCAGGTTTATTCTTGGCTTCATCTGCCCTCTTCATTAGCTGTTAATTATGGTAATATCATTCCTACCTTATGCTCTCAATTTTAAAAATCACTTTACCTAACATCGATGACCATGTTCCTTTTTGTTTGGGGGTGGGGAATTTTATCAAAATCCTACATCTTTTGAAAAATTTTGATTTTAAATCTAATTTTTAAAATTTCGTGCAGTTTCTTTCATCTCACTCATTGATGTGAATTTTCTGTCATCCATCTCTTTAAGTCTAGGAATCAGGCTAGATGATTTATCTTTTTATAAATAGCTTATGTGATACATTACAAGGCATGTTTCACTATGAATTTCTAGACTCAATAAAATTTGTGCACTAATCACGTCACTACGGTTTAGAGTTGAGGAGTGCTATAATTCTCAAGAGAACCTTGAGGATCACTTGTAGAGACTTTAGCTTGTGAGATTTGAGCATTTCATCATTTTTAGAGTGTTTTACGCAATCTCTGAGTCACAGGTTGATTCAACTTCTATTGGGTCCGCACTAAAATTATCATATGATGTTATTATTCTTCAATTTTTGCTTGATCACTAAGAACGAAATCAATTTCGAATCGTAAGAAACACATGTCTTAAAAAATTTCCCGGTCTCTAGGCTTTCATCCATTACCTTCGCATCTTCTTCCATATTTACATATTCCCCACATCATCCATATACATACCCAACTCCATTCATATATCATCCATCTATTTGAGAAAAAGAGTGTTCTTCCAAATGTAAAATGTCTTCAGTATTGAGAGTACAAAATAAAAAGAGAAAACCATAAAAAATAGAAAAAAAAATAGAGAAAAAGAAAAGAAAAATCGAAAAAAAAAATGAGTTTGTAGTTAGTTTTTATGTGATAAAGAAATTTGTTCTTTAAGTATAGAACACTCTTCTATCGCATCCATCATACATTCATCATCTATCCATCATACCTACCTCATACCACCCTTCTCATCCCATTTGATTTCCCCCTCACCCATAAACATCCATATATCCCTTAGGTGTTCGGGCAAATGAAAGTCAACGTGATGAATAACTCGACGTTCTCATTGTAGTGATTAGAATTCTTTCATGAGATAATTTTCTTTCTAATTGTTCGTTATTTCTTATGTGTGTGTGAGGTGTTTGACCTTGCTTACATTTACTCACCTCCTCACACATAAGAGTGATAGACTTACCCTAATCTTGAGACTGCATTTGAGAGAGCTATATCCAGTGAGATTTTGAAGTTGATGCGTTGATTTCAAAAAGACAATCTAGGAATTACTCTTATGATACCCGACCAATTTTAACTGATTCACACCAAACACGTTGAGTTTTAGGAATGATGTGCCTTGAGTATTTACGTAGCTAAATCTTTTTCTACATTCTAGTTTGCAATTCTGAAAATATTTATCTCATGATGGATTGTGCGATTATTCTATGTCAAATGAGAGATTGACTGCTTTTGCAAATAAAGAATTTTATGGGTCTATTCACTGCAAACCCCCACGAGACACAAGTGGTCCTGTAGGGTAAAGTCTTGTTGCACATGCTAAAGTGCAATAGCAAGTGCCCGCGAAAGTGTTACACTTTTGGTTTCTTATCTTTCTCTTTCTCTCTATCTTATTGCTCGAGGAGTAGCAACGCTCTGTTTGGGGGTGGTGTGATAAGAACCCAAAAATGTATATTTTATACCCTGAATAGACCATTTTTAGTTGCTAATTCTCGACAATTTGGGTCTTATGAGCGTAAGTGTTCATTGTGCAGGCTTGATTGTAGTTGCGGTGTCAAAAGCATTATTTCGAGGCAATTTGTAGTCAAACGGAGCTAATTACCTTGCCCCGTAACCTTACCCGAGCCCTAAACCAACCCCGAACCCCATGTGCATTTAGTTTGTGCTTTCTAGATTTTTCTTAGATTTGTTAGTTTGAGTCGCTTTTTTTAGTTTTTATTTTAGATTTATTTAGAATTTTCTAGAATTTAATTTCAATTTTTTTTATTAATTTTTAATTTTTATTTTATTTTATTTTATTAGGATTAGTTTTTTTAGGATTTCATTTATTTTTTTTAGTTTTATTAGATTTTACATTTTTTTAGGATTCTAGTTTTTTTAATTTAATAGATTTTTAATTTTATTTTTATTTGTGTTTTTCAATTTTTAGAGTAGGATTTTATTTTTAGTTTTTTTTAATTTTATTAATTTCATTTTTTTAGTTAGTTAGTGTTATTTTGAAGGTCACAACAAACAGACACACACCCTATACCCACACACATTCATCCTAAACCCAACTAACTCCTCACCCTCACTTACCATCCCCTACACCTCACCCGCACACAACCCTTGCCATCATCATCATCTTCATCATCCCTATCACACACCCTCACTTTCTCTCTCCTCCATAACCACACTCCACACCAAAATATAAACCGAACACATACCACCACTCCCATATCTCCATTAACACCACAAGCCCTCATTATCTTCTAGAACCAAACACCACCACCAACCTTATATACCCTAACCTAATACCAACAACCTAAACCAAATGAAATTCGGAGACCCCATTTTCGGCCACCCAAACTCTAGCCGGCGTCCCGCCTAAACCAAACCCGACCTACTGAAACCCACCATCCGGCTACATTTCAGACCCTGATTTTGACCCCTGTTCGGACCACCTCCTAACCCGACCCCAACCTATCCAACCCGTGACCCACTGCAATCCAAACCCAACTCCAATTTCAAACCAACAACACCGCAAACCCAATTTCAAATAACAAGAAACCCATACCCGGGCAGCTAACCAAACTCGAGAACCCCTCCACCCGTTACCCACCTACAATCCCAAGCAATCCCATCTCCGTACACCTTAGCCGAAACTTGTACCTCTGACACCTCGACCACCTGCCAAAATGGGACCAAACCCCTACCTAATCTCTACGAAGCTCATCACTACAGTACCCTACCCATCAAACCCCTAGCCACCTGCCTTGATAAGAGAAGACCATCTCTTTATAAAAAGAAGGGAGGACGCCGAGAATAGGGGGAGAGTAAAATTGAATAGTAGAGTTTTTTTTAGAGCTTCATTTTTGGTGCTCATTTTTAGTGTACATTTAGGAGTAGCATTATAATAATTTTTATTTTCTTCTTTTATAATTTTTTTTATAGTGACTTGAGTGATGGAGATTATTTTTGTGAGACACAAATTGTGAGTTGAGTGATATTTTTGTGTATTGTTAAACTCATAATAACGGATGGTGTTATTATTCATGTGTGGGAATTTTTTATTGGGTTCAAGGAGACTTGATTCACTTATTTTTTTCCCACTCTATTTTATTTTGTATGCCTCTTATTGTGTCATTATTATATTTTATATGTAATATTATCAAAATGAGAGGCTAAACACCCCATTCAAGGGGAGCGATGGACCCCTTAACTTAAATATTTTTATTTTTGGTTTGTTTATTTATTATGCTCATTTGAATATTAATATTAAAATTTTACAATTTATATTTACGCCTTGAGAGCGGGTGAATTATTTTCCAGAGAAAATCGGAAATTCATATTATAATATTTATTTATTAATTAAACTAGAGATAGGCAATTTTTAATGATATATATCCCTTCATAATTATTTTAAGAAAATCATACTTGTTTTCACTTTGCTCTTGTCCACATTAGAGAGAGATAATTGACCCATTACTTGTCATTATACATGTTTTAATGCATTTGTAGGTACAAAATGAATTTTTGACTAATCATCTGTTACCCCACGATGACATATACACAAAAGGCATGTTATCAGTACACAAATGACTCATCTAGCACTATAACTAGATATACCGATGAGGACTGCACTGGCTATCCCAATGATAACAAATGCACGTCATGCCCATGTTATTATATTCGTAATAACTTGGCCGGATGGAATTGTAACAAAAAAATTTGTACGTCCCTTTCCATAGACGAATCAAAATATATAGATGCATGTAGCTACTATGCTCAATTGATGTGGATGAAGAAAATGTTAAGCGATTAAGGCATTAATGAAGATAAATTACATCTGTATTGCGATAATCAAAGTGTGATTAATCTTTCCAAAAATCATGTTCAACACTCGCTCACAAAACACATAAAGATTTGATATCACTTTATACATGAATTAGTAGAATCTAAGGAATTGAAAATACACTATTTGCCCACAAAACTTCAATTCGCAGATTTGTTCAGTAAGCCTGTAGATAATTTAAGATTTGAATCTATAAGAAAATCTATTGGCTTGATACATCTTGAATAAATATCTATCCTCATTTAATATATCGTTCGATCATACTCATGCTTATAATTAATCTTTGAGGGTATTGGGCACGATCAATTGAAAAATGACAAAAAATGCCTCTTATATCTATTTTACATAAGGGATCCTTGATATGGCTAATTATTATGATTTTATAGATATGTATTCCTTCTAGTCTCTATATATGCTTATTTGGGATTATTCACCCTTTGTCCATTTGAGAAAAAAATGGGGCAGAAATATTTGAGTCCATCTTGGACATTTATTGAACAATTCAACTAAAATTCTTGATCTTAGCTATTTGATTTCCAGGATCCATGCCTATGTCTTTATTCGATATATTTAGGGTATTGGTCTGCATTTAGTTGAGTTATGTACTTTTTCATTTCTAGGACATGGGGTATATAAAATTTCGTCTAGAAATAAGGTTTTCTTATTTTTTTTTATCCCTATGAGTCAAGGATGACTCAAAGGAGATTTTGTCTCATATTTCCAAAGGGGGAAATCGATACACAGTATATATGTGACTCAGTTGAGTCTAATATATAAGAGATTATCTAGTTTCGAAATAGAGACAAAATTTGTGTCATCCCCTATGCCTCATTACCTTTTCATGATCTCAACATATCTACATCAACAAGGTAGATGGTACTCAAGGTAGAATACCAACATCACAACACACTCTAGGATTGCATATTTCATAACTCATTGTATATATGAGGTGTGTGTGTTTAAATTACATTAAAATAAATTTTCTACATTTAATTAGCTTTTCTAGGAATTTTTTTAAACAATTAATAGCCATTCTTACGAAATTAAAATTAGTGTTTCAAAAGGTTTGGGGTAAAAATTATATTTTCAATAACTACTAAAAACTGTTTTGGGTAGAAACCAAAAGCTCTAGAGAATTCTAGGGTAGAAAACGCGATTCTTTATAAAATAAAAAACACACGTCTATTAAGCCATCACATCCATACACGTGTTGATCATTTACTCATTGAGATTATGCTCTCTGTTACTCACATAAACCCGTCTACATCCTGGACAACATGTGTTCCAGTATGATCCAAGTGACAACCATAACAACCAATCATAATGATTTAAAATGCGGTCCGTTGTGAGCCATTGATCATGTACTTCGAACAATGAAATTGATCATAGTCGTTCATTTAAATCTGAGTTCCAGATCCTTCTAAACATCCTATAAATAGAGACCATCGTCCTTTCATCTCCAAGTTTTGAGATTGTAGAGGTCTGAGAGAAAAAAGGAGATATAGAGTAGAGAGAGAACAAAATTGAGAGAAAATATGAAACCTAAACAAAAATCTGTTCAAATTTCTTCAGAATACATTCTTGAGTGTTTAGGGTTTTCTAATATTCAACGTCCAAATCCTCTATGGTTTTAATCTACTTCCTAATACCATCACTCAAATCAAAACTCGTTTATCTATATAGAAACTTGTATGTCTGATTCAAAGTGATACAGTCACTTAATCTGTTAGGACTTGATTTGTTTAGTTTTGAAATCATATTCTCTTGTTGGATATATTTCATAATATTTGTATTTTGTTTATATCCAACAAATCTCTTGTCTATTTTACAAAACTAAAAAATGGTTTGTAAGTTTCAAATATGAGTTTTTCACTTTGAAAAACTTGTATATAAATAATATTCACAAGGTCTTTCTTTTTTAGAGACACTCAAGAAGAGAAATATGAAAATTTTTACAGTGTTAAATATCAAATCTATTTTTAGTAGTGTGAAATATAGCAATTCATACTTAGAAAAGTTTATAATTTGAGAGGAATCATTTGTATAAGTGTGTGTGTGAGTACATTTATGTGTTAGGAACTTCACTCACAAACACTTTCAAACAACAACACTTATACAGTGTATTGGTAAAGAGACATTGACCATCATAGTCGACGTAAAGCTAAAAGGAGAAAAGGTGGAAAGCTATAGAACGATAAGGACAACGTCAGAGTCTTCGAAGAAGTCAGATTTGCTTAATGGATATAGTATAAATATTGACGTAGTATAGATCTATTTGTTTGTATAGTTCGTTAATTTCTTGTAACCTAAAACTCATTTTATTGGATTTTTAGTTTTAAGGTGTAGAGACCTTCGGGGATGTTTTCCTATTTGGGTGGGGTTTTACTACGTTAAAATCTTTGTCTCGTGTGCTTGTTTATTAATATATGATCACTATTTCTCTACTGGTGCATTAACTAAAATTAATTTTGTTTTTCAAAACTTATTGACTAATATGTGAAATAACTTGTTAAATATTTTTCAAGCACATCTTATGTTCATTTTTTTTTCTCTTAAAGAGTGCCTTCAATAAATAACATCAGAACCTACTAGACTGCTTTAACTTATGTTAAACAATTTGGTTAGGTATTTTCAGCCTACGTCTAGCTATTTGTAAATTTCTGTCGTATTCTCTAATCGGGCATCCCTTGACTTCGCGATCAATTCCTACGAGTTACATTGGTCCTGTAATATCATGCTTTTAAGCCTAAGTACAATTATGTGCAAAATTTAGTCTTAATCTCAAATTGAGTGTACACTGAATATATGATCAATTTCAACGAGTTACATTGATCTTGTGCGAGGTGTTCATGTCCCTTACGGGGCCATTTGGGGGGTATTTTGGGTTTTTCCCTTCAACGATAAGTTTAAAAGGCCAAGTCTAGTTATTTATAATTTTAATCATATTCTCAAACTGGATGTTTTGTTAAGATGTAGTTAGTTCCTATGAGTTATATTAGTCCCGTGCGAGGTGATCCTACCTCTCATGGGGCCGTTTGGGGGTTATTTTAGGTTTTCCACCTCTAGTGGCTTGTCCTTAAGCCTAAGTGTAGTTTCTCAAATCGAGCATCCTCTGAATACGTGTTCAGTTTCTTGGAGTTATATTGGTCCCGTTTGAGGTGTTCGTGTCCATTACGAGGCTAATTCGGGCCTATTTCTATTTTTCCCTCTAGCAAAATGTTTTAAAGTTAAAGTCTAGTTATATAAAAATTTTAATCATATTATCAAACATGGATCTAGTTTTGAGATCTTGATTGGGGATTTCACTTTTAATCTTTAATATTTTCAAAATCAAAAAGTGTTAGGATCTTCGATATTTCACAACAAGATGTCCCTCTTGATCTGCTATTATTTTAAAAGGTTGAAAGTCTGGTTTAGTCTTGAATAAATTCATTTTTGAATATCTGGCATATCTAGTGATTCTGTAATTTGGTAAAATCATTTTTTCTGTATTAAGTGTGAGTGTGTTGCATGCATATGTTAGAATGAGCACATCACCACTACACTTTCACTCTACCACACTAAAAGTCTAGTTGAATGATCTTGAACTTGATTGAGTCAACGTAAAGATGGAATCGAGTAAAGTTATGAAGCTGGAGAGAACATCAACAACAACAACCTTCAGAGAAGTCATATCTAATCCAGAGGAGTTGGTAACGTTTCTGAACCTAGTTTAGGTGCATGTGTATGGTTTGATTGTTAAATAGCTTGTAATTTGTTACTCTGATTTTAGTGGATTTTTCGTTTTGTGATGTAGATGTCACCGTGGATATTTCTCCAATTGGGAGGGGTTTTACCACGTTTAAAATTACTTGTGCACTTCCTCATTTTCTTATCACCTTCTTCTAAGCAAAGATGATTTAATAGTGCATGTTTTATTTTTCAAAACTAGTGAATTCTATATCTGAAATAACTCGTTCAAACAAGTTCAAAATATTGTGATAATCATTTTGAACACATCTTGTGTTACGTTTTGTTTTGAATTAAGAGTTTCTCTAACAAACAGTTCGGAACCATTTTAACCGTTAAATCTTGTATTAAACATCTTAAGTGGCATTTTTAAATTGGTATCAGAGCTTGGCTATTTTTAAATATTTTTTCGATCCAGTGTTTCTGAAATTATTTTTTCACAAAAAAGTATGGCCGAGAAATTTGAGACACTGGGTAACCTGTTCAGACCCCCTCCCTTTGATGGAACTAATTTTCCTTACAGGAAGGTAAGGATGATTGCTTTCATTCAAGGAAATCTGGGAGATAAAGTCTGGGAAGTTATAGAAAATGGCTACACTTTTCCTACAAAAGCAGTTGCTAAAGGAAGTCTTGTGAGAATCAGGAAGTTACTAAGTGAATTCACTAAAAATGAGAAACAAATTTCACTATGTAACAATAAAGGCAATAATGCCTTTTTTATTTCTATTAACGAACATGAGTTCAAGAGGATCTCATTTCGTACGACTTCTAAGGAAGCATGGGATACTCTAATAACTGCACATGAGGGTGATACGTGGGTTAAAGCTGTTAAAACTCAAATGCTTATCCAACAGTATAACTCTCTTGTCATGTCTGAGACTGAATCCTTTGATTATTTCTACATTAGGTTAATTAACGTTGTAACTAAGTTGCATGCAAACAGTATAACCTATGTTAGGAAATATATTGTTTCAAAAATTCTCACATCACTCCCACAGATGTTTGATAATAAAAGATATGTCATTGAGGAAATGGATGGTCGAAATCTTACCCTAGAACTCCTCAGTAGTAAAATAAGAACTGTGGAAATGTAACTAGAATTCAAGAAACAATTGATCCAGACTAATAAAAAACATGGTAATTCTAATCTTGTTTTCTCATCTAAGTTGATCAAACCTGACCTTAACCTTGACTCTGATGAGGAATGTGACTTGGATAACTTGGATAATCAGATTGCTCTTATGTCTAAGCAATTAAAAAAGATTGTAAACTTTGAAAACAAAGTTGCTTCTAGACAAGGGAAACCTAATTACTCCAACACTTCTAATAATAGGACTCATGAGAGATGACATGAAAAATAAAAGACTGATGATCACAAGAGACCTCAGAAAGACCTTAAAAATGTTGAATGTTATAGATGTGGCAAATTAGGACATGTGTCTAGTGACTTTAGCGTTAACTTAGACAAACATCCCAAACACAATAGGGCTCAGCTATGCCAGACTTGGAATGACTCAAGTGATTCTGAAAATGATGAACCTGAGTCATCCAACTCTTATGACACTTGCATTTCATTCTTTGCTAAGGTAATCTATAATGATGATGAGGAAATTGATCATACTATAATTGATGTTGCTTCTACTGGTGAGTCTGTCTTAATGCTTAAGAATGATTATCGTACTAAAAATCGTGTGTTTGTGAGTCAAAGTGAACGCCTTGTTGATGATGCCAATGTGTGTGTGAGTCCTAAAATTGAATCGAAAGGGGACCCTGAAAACTTCTCGATTAGTGACTCGGATAATGAGTACCTTCCTGACATTCACACTTTACACTAAAACACTTAAGAAAAGCGCGAGACTAGAGAAGCTTGCCAATGATCTTTCCAAGAAATTAGAGTCCTTACACAAAATAGTTAAACAAAATGCTGAAGAGTATACGTCTCAAAGTTAAACTCATAATGAGGAAATAAAGGCTTTTGGACAAAGAGTGAAAGACTTGACTGAATCCAATAATGTTTTGGAAAAGAAGTATTAAGGATCGTTATTAGAATTAGAGAAAAAAAAAGGCTTCAACAGTCTTCACAAAAATTTCAAAATTTGAAAGCAATTCTAATTGTTTTGATGATTGTGTTGCTGATAGTAAGACAAATTCTGACGACAAATCTGGAACACGATTTTTCACCAAAAATATCAAGCAAACTAAACCTTTCAAAACAATAAATTTTGTTATCGGTGGAAAAATACCTATGAAAATTTCTCCAGACTTTCAATCTTTGAAAAATTATTTAGATAAAAATTATCTGCAGTTAAACATTGGTGAGATAAGTACCTCTAAGCATAATGTTCAACTTAAAGCCAAGTACATTTTTCCTCCCATTAAAAAGAGTGAGACCTTCTTTAAAAGTGTTCCTTCTAAAAATAATGCCAAAAATCATAATTTAGAAAAACCTATGTTCAACAACTTTCCTAAAGACTTAACTGCTACGAGCAATCTTTATTGCTCATACTGTGATGTGTACGGTCATTCTTTAGATGGTTGCTATTCCAAATGCATATACCAAACTACCTATACCTCCTTTAACTATCAGAATTTTAACTATTCTAAGATAAGCCATAACAATTATGTCCTTCATAAAAAACCAGACAGAAACTCTAACTATCAAAAGAGAAAGAGAAGATCTAATACTAAAAGATAATCGATAAGAAATAATCCTAGATTCTTTTCTCGACCAAATACCCAAAAATTTTATAACAACAATAAAATTGTGTAAAATCTATTTAGACAAAAAACTAATGACCGCAAGTTTTATCAAAGACAAGCTAATCAGCGCAAATTGAAAACCAGAGCAATTTGGGTAAGAAAGGATGATCAAGTACCCCAAATGACATGTAACATAGTAATCAATTCTTTAAAAGATGAACAAAGCACATCTGGATGGTACTAAGACTCCGGATGTTCTAAGCATGTGACCGAGGATGGATCCAAACTCTCAAATAAAACTAACTTCTCAGAGGCAAAGTCATGTTTGGAGATGGTGTTTTTGCCCAGATCATTGGAAAATGAATACTCCATGAAGAAGGATTACCTGTTCTTGAAGATGTTTTATTAGTAAAAGGTCTTAAGGCTAATCTACTAAGTATTTTACAATTTTATGACTCCAATCATACTCTCACCTTTTCGAAGAACAATTGTAAAACTTTGAATGAAAATGGTGAGTGCATCATTACAGGACTCCGTACTCTAGATAACTGTTACACAGTCAATCCAAGTATAGAGTTCTGTAACATTGCCACAATGGATGACACTGAATTATGGCATAAAAGAATGGGTCACATAAATTATGACAGCCTCACTAAATTGTCCTCTTAGGAAATTGTTAGAGGTATTCCAAAAATAAAACTTATTTCTAACATAGTGTGTGGTCTTTGTTAAGAAGAAAAAATATTAAGGCATATCATCAAAGAGTTAAAGACATTATATCCTCTAAACCATTAAAACTCATCCATATGGAACTAATGGGACATTCTCATACTATTAGTCTTTGTGGAAATAGTTACATTCTAGTTATGGTAGATGATTAGACGAGATTTACTTGGGTTGATTTTATAAAGAAAAAGTCTCAAACCTTTAGAGCATTCTTGAAAATCGTACTTCGTATAGAAAATGTAATGGATTCCCAAGTAGATAGAATCCGGAGTGATAGAGCA
Source organism: Sambucus nigra (assembly GCA_949130495.1). NCBI lineage: Eukaryota > Viridiplantae > Streptophyta > Magnoliopsida > Dipsacales > Adoxaceae > Sambucus > Sambucus nigra. Next base: position 209,430,260 of record OX422214.1, on the reverse strand, counting down.
GGTGAACTCATAGATTCAGGTGTCATTGAATATTTTGACTATAATGGTTACAAACACAAGTTCAGTGCTCCCAAGACACCTCAACAAAATGGGATAGGCGAGCTAAAAAATAGAACAATTCAGGAAATGGCAAGAGTTTTGATACATGCAAAAGATTTACCTAAATACTTTTGGGTTGAATCAGCTCGTACTGCATGTCAGATTATCAATAAAGTCTACCTTAGGAAGAATTCCAAATAGACCCCCTATGAACTGTGGTATGGCAAGAAACCAAATCTTAAATATCTTAGAACTTTTGGTAGTACATGTTATGTCTGTAAAGACAGAGAACATTTATCTATGTTTGAAACAAGAGTAGATAGAGCTATATTTTTAGGTTATTCACCTAACAGTAGAGCCAACCGAATTTATAACTTAAGTACTAAGTCCATGATGGAATCCATAAATGTGATTTTAAATGAAACTTCTGTAGAAAGTAAAACTACTAGACCAACTATTGTGGATGAGTATGAAAGTCTTTTAAATTATGACTCTCCCGAAATAACTGAGTCTTTACTAACACAGACCCCTGAAGTGCCTAACTTGCTTTCTAAAGACCATCCCCTAGATAACGTTGTTTGTAATCCTATAGAACCTATTCGTACAAGATCTCAACTTCTTAACATTGATCATTTTTCATGTTTTGTGTCTCTTATTGAGCCAAAAAATGTAAATGAAGCCTTGAATGATCCCTTGTGGATTATTGCAATGCAAGAGGAACTTCTTTAATTTTTCATTCATGATGTTTGGTGTCTTGTACCCAGGCATGAAAATAAAAGGGTTATTGGCACACATTGGATTTTTAAAAACAAAACTAATGAGTCTGGTATTATCATTAGGAATAAAGCTAGATTAGTTACCGAGGGCTACTCTTAGATTGAAGGAATAGATTTCGATGAAACATTTGCTCCTGTCACTTGCCTCGAATATGTTTGTTTACTTTTTTCCATATCATGTCATTTACATTTCATACTTTACCAAATGGATGTTAAGTTAGCCTTCCTTAACGAAATTTTAACTGAGGAGACCTATGAAAAACAACACAAAGAGTTCATTGACCCTCATCACCCAAATTTTGTTTATCATCTTAAGAAAGATCTTTATGGGTTAAAATAAGCTCCTTGAGCTAGGTATGAGCGTTTACCCCCTTTCTTTTTGATAACAGATTTAGGAGAGGAGGAAATGACAAAACCTTATTTGTCAAACATTTTGACAACAGCATCACTATTACTCAAGTATATGTTGACGATATAATTTTAGGATCCACCTCCCCTTCAGAAGCCATGTCCTTCTCAGGCATTATGCACAAATAATTCTAAATGCCGCTTATGGGAGAGTTGCAATTTTTCTTAGGTCTTCAAGTTAAACAAAACTCAAAAGGTTTATTTGTTTCACAGTCTGAATATGCATTAGAGATTGTAAAAAAGTTTGGCCTAGATACAACTAAAGAAGCTAGAATGCCTATGAGTACCTCTGTCAAACTCTCCCAAGATAAAAATGGTAAATCCATTGATTTTACATTATACCGTAGTATAATAGGAAGTTTGCTTTACCTAACTACCTCGCGCCCTAATATTATGTACTTTATTTGTGTGTGCGCCCGTTATCAAAATAATCCTAAAGAGAGCCATTTACTATGTGTAAAAAGCATAATTAAGTACATAAAAGGCACTCACAATTTAGGGTTGTGGTCACTAATGACACATTGAGCACTATAGTAGGATACACTCACCCTGATTAGATTGGGTGTTTCGATGATAGTAAAATTACTTCAGGCGCATGTTACTACATCGGTAACAACTTGGTTGGTTGGAACAACAAAAAATAGAAATACACTTCTTTATCCACTATAGAATCTGAATATATCGTAGCTAGAAGTTGTTGTGACTAATTATCATGGCTGAAATTAATGCTGAGAGATTACGGTATAAATGAAGAAAAACTACACCCCTATAGAGATAACCAAAGTGCGGTCAACATCTCTAAGAATCCAGTTCAACATTCTCGCACTAAACATATTAAAATTCGATATCACTTCATACGAGTATTAGTTGAATAAAAAGAACTATAGATTAATTACCTTCCTATTGATCTACAATTGACTGGTTTATTTACGAAACCTTTGGATTTTAACCGTTTTGAATCTTTACGCAAATCAATTGGCATGGTTTTGGCTGAATAATTATTTTGCTTAATTTGTATAACTGCTAGATTTTCACATGCTTATAATCAATCTCTGTGGATGTAAGGCATGGATGTTAGTATGATGACAAAGAACACCTCTTATATCTATTTTATGTAGGAGATTCTTGTGAATTCTCGTTGTTTATTTAAGTTACTGATTATTTACCTATTTATAACTCTCCTATTTGATCGTTGCTACCCTTTGTTCATTTGAGACAAAATGGGGGAGAAATATTGAGTCCACTTGGATACCCTTGTACATTATCATCTAATGAACTTTATCTTAGGTATCTTATTGCAAATTTCATTACCTCTTTATTCCATCAGATTTTGATAGGGTAATGGTTTGTACATAGTTGAGTTATGTAATTTTTCCATTTCTAGGAGATTAGTTAGATAGATTTTTTTTATAGGAATAGGTTTTTTTCCTATCCCTATGAGTCCTTGTTGACACAAAGTATATTTTGTCTCATATTTCCAATGGGGGAGATTGAAGCACCCTATATCTTTGACTCAATTGAGTCATCATTATATAGGAGCTCATCTAGTTTGGAAATAGTGACAGAGTTCTATCCATCCCTAGATGAACCAAAAAGCCTCTGAACTTTCAAAGCTTCATTGATATTCCTCTATAAGTTCATGAAGGTATAACACATACACCACACAATGGGACTACATACATATAGTGTCTTATTCATGTGATGACTTTGTGTTAGTTAAATCCCCTTAAAATAATTTCTAAATAATTTTTAGGATTTAATTAACATTTTTTAAGAATTTTAAATAATTTTTGGAAATTAAAATTTGAATTTTCAAAATTTGTGGGTTTATTTTTAAATATATTTGATTCCTTCAAAATTTCTTGGGTAGACACCAAAAGCGGCCGAAACATTTGTGGGTGAAACAAGAATTTTTGGGAAACCAAAAATACGCGTGTGAAAGTTAATCTTGAGCTTACACGTGTTGCACACATAACGGTTTGATTTGTGTTTCTTATAACTCACATACCTGTGAATTATTCTAGACCTTTGGATCATCTTAATCTACGGTCTGCATGTGTTTGGAATCAATCCAACTGAATTGGTTTTAACCAATCAGAGTTAGCATTTTCATCGCTTCTTGAGAACCCTTAGATTTACATTGTCTTAACTGCTTTTAATCCCAACCCTTGAATTTGAACCATCGTTCCATATCCTTCGATCATTAGTATAAATAGATGCCTTGGGTGAGGCAATTAGTGACTTTTGTGATTTCCTCATCTGAGAAAAAAAATGAGAGAAGAGAGAGAAAGATTAGAGAGAGAAAAAGAAACCCTAATTCAAACTTCATCAAACCCTAAACAAGAAATACTTTTCTGAGAGATTAAAACTCAGTGTTTTGTTCCTGTTTTTGAGAAGATAATCCTCTCTTGTTCTTGATTATCCTTCCAACTTAGTCACGTTGATACAGTTTTCAGTTTCTTTACATAGAAACTTGAGATCTCGTCTCTGTGATACAAATCACATTGGTAGTTTACTTTCTTGATTTCTTATTTCGATAAATCTTGTTTGTTGGTTATTTTAAAAATGTTTTTATGTTTTCAAACCCTAAGACAACAATTTTAATTCTGATTTCATTTTATTGAAACTATCAGACTTGGATCTAGTTTTGAGATCTTGAGTGGGGATAGCACTTGCAATCTTTAAGGTTTTCAAAATCAAAATGTGTTTGGATCTTGGATATTTCGGAACAAGATTACCTCTTGATATGCGGTTATTTTGAAAGGTTTAAAGTCTGATTTAGTGTTAACTAAACTGATTTTAGAATATCTTGCATATCTAGTGATTCTGTAATTTGGTAAAATCATTTTTTCTGTATTAAGTGTGAGGGTGTTGCATGCATATGTTAGAGAGCACATCACCAATACACTTTCACTCTACCACACTTAAATCTTTGGTTGTACGATCTTGAACTTGTTTGAGTCGACGTAAAGCTGGAATCGAGTAAAGTTACGAAGCTGGAGAGAACATCAATAACAACAACAACAACAACAACGTTCAGAGAAGTCAGATATAATCCAGATGAGGTGGTAACGATTCTGAACATATTTTAGATGTGTTTGTGTTGTTTGATTATTAAATAACTTGTAATTTGTTATTATGATTTTAGTGGATTTTTCGTTTTGTGACGTAGAGGTCACCGTGGATGTTTCCCCAATTGGGTGGTGTTTTACCACATTAAAAATTACTTGTGCACTTCATCATTTTCTCATCACCTTCTTCTAAGCTAAGGTGATTTAATAGTTTGAGTTTTACTTTTCAAAACTGGTTAATTCTATACTTGAACTAACTCGTTCAAACTCAATCAAAATATTTTGATAGTCATTTTAAACACATCTTGTGTTAAGTTTTGTTTTGTGTTAAGAGTTTCTCCAATAAACAGTTCGGAGCCATTTTAACAGTTTAATCATGTATTAAACGTCTTAAGTGGCATTTTTCAATTTGTGCACTTTATGAGGCAGTTTGGGTTTTCCACTGTAGCATCATGCTTTTAATCCTAAGTATAGTTATTTACAAAATTTAGTCATAATCTCGAATCAAGTGTCCAATGAATACGTTACATTGTGTTCATATCCCTTAGGGGGCCATCTAGGGGGATCTAGCGGCTTGTTTTAAAGACCAAGTATAGTTATTTACAAGTTTAAATTATATTCTCAAATTGGACATTCTGTGACAATGCAGTCAGTTCATATGAGTTTTATTGGACCCGTACGAGGTGTTCGTGCCTCTCATGGGGCCGTTTAGGGGTGTTTGGAATTTTCCCCTTCTAATGGCATGTCCTTAAGCCTAAGTATAATTATTTTCAAAATATAGTCATATTCTCAAATCGAGCATCTTCTAAATACGTGTTTAGTTCTTATGGGTTACATTGGTCCCATGCGAGGTGTTCGTGCCCCTTACGAGGCTGTTTAAAGGCTATTTCTTATTTCTCCCTCTAGCGAAATGTTTTAAAGCCTAAGTCTAGTTATTTAAATTTTTACTCATATTCTCAAATCGGATCTTACGTGACTAGGAGGTGACTTCCATTGAATTACATTGGTCATGTGCGAGGTGTACGAGCCCCTTATAGGGTCATGTAGAAGGTGTTGTGGGTTTCCCCCTCTAGCAACATGTATTTAAACCTATGTATTTTTATATGAAAATTTTAGTCATATTGTCAAAATAGGAATCCTATGACTATGCGGTCAGTTCCTACCAGTTACATTGGTCTGGTGCGAGGTGGTCGTGCACCTAGCAGAGTCATTTTTGGGTTATAATGAGTTTCCCCCCTCTAGCATTATGTTTTTAAGAATAATTCTAATTGTTTGAAAATTTTAATCATATTCTCAAATCGGGCATCCCCTGACTACGAGGTTAGTTCCTACGAGTCAAATTGGTCCAATGCATTGTATTTGTGATCCTCATGGTGATGTTTTAGGGTTATTTTGGGTTTTTACCCACCAGCGGCATGTTTTAAAACCTAAGTGTAATTATTTGTAAATTTCAGCAACATTCACAAATTGGGCATTGTGGGACTTCGCCGTCAGTTCCCATGTGTTAGATTGGTCCAATGTGAGGTGTATGTGCCCCTTAGCAGTCGATTTGGGGGTTATTTTGGGTTTTTCCCCTCTAACGCCATGTTTTAAGCCTAAGTATATTTATTTGTAAAATTTCATCATGTTCTCAAATTGGGCATCCTGTGACTATGCCATCAGTTCCTATAAGTTACATTGGTCCCTTTTTTCCATTTAGGTGTTATTTTTGGTTCCCCCTTATAGCCGCATCAATTTGAGCCCTGGTATAATTATCTTCAAATTTTAGTCATATTCTAAAATCGGGCATCACGTAACTTTCCAACTAGTTCGTACGAGTTACATTAGTTTTATGCGAGAAGTTTATTCCACTTACGTGGTCGGTTGGGGTATCTGTATTGGGTTTTCCTCCCCTCCAGTAGTTAATTTTTTGGTGTAAGTCTAGTTATATGCAAATTTAAAATATATTCTTAAATCGGACGTCTTGTCACTATGCGATTAATTTCAACGAGATACATTGGTTCCGTACGGGGTGTCCGTTCCCCTTACGGGGATGTTAGGTGGGTGTTTTTGGTTTTACTCCTCTAGAGGCATGCTTTTTTGCCTATGTCTAATTATTTACAAATGTTAGTCATATTCTCAAAACAGGCATCCTGTGACAATGGGATCAGTTCTTATGAGTTACATTGGTTACGTGCGAGATGTTTTGTGACATTACTGTGCTACTTGGGTGTTGTTTTGATTTTACCAATCTGGAGGCATGTTTTTATTCAAAGTCAAGTTATTTGTAATTTTTGGTCATATTATTGAACCATACATTGAGTGGCTACACGGTTAATTCCTATGAGTTACGTTGGTCCCGCTTGAGGTGTTCGTGTCCCTTACGGGCTCGTTTAGGGGATATTTGGGGTTTCACCCTCCAGATGCATGTTTTTAAGCCTGAGTATGGTTAATTTTGAAATTTTAGTCATATTATTAAACCATGCATCCCATGAGTACGAGGTCAGTTCCTAAGAGTTACATTGGTCCTGTGAAAATTGTTTTTGCCTCTCACTTAGCCATTTGGGGGTGTTTTGGGTTTTCCCCCTCAAGTGGCATGTTCGTAATCCTAAGTATAGTTATTTGGAAAATTAGTCATATTCTCAAATTGAGTGTCCTGTGAATACGCAATCAGTTCTTACGAGTTACATTGGTCCTGTGCGAGGTGTTCGTACCCCTTACGAGGCAGTTTGGGGGTTGTTTTAGGTTTCCCCCTCGAGCATCATGCTTTTAATCCTAACTATAGTTATTTGTTAAATTTAGTCATATTCTCAAATTGAGTGTCCCGTGAATATGATATCAATTGCTAAGAGTTACATTGATATCGTATGAGGTGTTTGAGTCACTTACGGGGCCATTTGGGGGATATTTTAGGTTCCCCCTCTAGCGGCATGTCCTTAAGACTAAGTCTGGTTATTTACAAATTTTTATCATATTCTCAAACCAAATGTTCTGTGATGCTTAAGTCAGTTCCTATGAGTTATATTGGTCCTGTGCGATGTGCACGTGCCTCTCACGGGGCCGTTTGGGGGTGTTTTAGGGTTTCCCCCTCTAGCGGCATGTCCTTAAGCCTAAGTATAGTTGTATTAAAAATTTAGTCATATTCTCAAATCGAGGGTCCTACGAATATGTGCTAAGTTCCTAGGAGTTACATTGGTCCCGTGCGAGGTGTTCGTGTCCATTATGGGATTATTTTGGGGGAATTTCTAGTTTCGCCCTCTAGGAGAATGTTTTAAAGCCTAAGTCTTGTTATTTACAAATTTTAATCATATTCTCAAATCGGATGTTCCATGACTATGCGTCAGTTCCAATGAGTTACATTGGTCTCGAGAGAGGTGTTCAGGGCCCTTACGGAGCCGTTTAAACGGTGTTTTTGGTTTTCCCCTCTAGCGGCATGTCTTTAAACCGAAGTATTCTTATTTGAAAATCTTAGTCATATTATCAAACTGTGAATCCTTTCACTACGTGGTCCATTCCTATGAGTTACACTAGTCCGGTGTGAGGTGCTTGTGCACCTAGCAGAGTTATTTTTTGGCTATTTTGAGTTTTCCCCCTCTAGCTATATGTTTTTAAGCACAAGTCTAGTTATTTGATTTTTTTTCATATTTTCAAACCGGGCATCCCTTGACTACTGGGTCAGTTTATTATTTCGAATTTCCCCCCTCTAGCGACATGTTTTAAAACATAAGTGTAATTATTTATAAATTTGAGTAGTATTCTCAAATCAGAGATAATACGACTTCGTCGTCAGTTCTCACGAGTTACATTGGTCTAGTGTGAGGTGTCCATGCCCCTTAGCAGGCGGTTTAGGGCCCCCCTCTAGCGGCAAGTTTTAATTCTAAGTATAATGATTTGCAAAATTTAGTCATCTTATCAAATTAGGCGTCCTGTGACTATGCCATCAGTTCCTAAAAGTGACTTTGGTTGTGGTCTCGAGCCCCTTCCTAAATCATTTGGGGTTTGTTTTCGATTTCCCCTCTCTATCGACATGAATTTAAGCCTAAGTTGAATTATCTTTAAATTTTAGTTATATTCTAAAACCAGGCATGCCTCAATTTTCTAGTTAGTTCCTACGAGTTATATTTGTTTTGAGGGTCGAGTTTGTGCCCCTTACATTGTTTCTTCGGCATTCTGTATTGGGGTTTCCCCATCTAGTGGAACATTTTTAAGCATAAGATAAGTTATATGCAAATTTTCATTATATTCTTAAACTGGACATGGTGACACTATGCAGTTAATTCTTGTGAGATGCATTAATTCCGTGCGGGGTGTTTATTCCCCTTAAGAGGGTCCATTTGGGGAGTGTTTTGTGTTTTCCCCCTCTAGTGTCATGTTTAATGCCTAAACCTAATTATTAAAATATTTCAGTCATGTTCTCAAATCGAGTGTCTTGTGACAGTGCAATCAATTCTTCTGAGTTACGTTGATCACGTACGAGATGTTTTGTGACCTTACGAGGACATTTTGCAGTTGATTTGATTTTACCCCTCCAGGGGAATGTCTTTATGTAAAGTCATGTTATTTTCAAATTTTAGTCATATTATCGAACTAGACAATGAGTGACTACACGATCAGTTCCTATGAGTTACATTGGTCCTGCCTGAGGTGTTCATTTCCCTTACGGGGTAGTTTGGTTTTTTTTTGGGGTTTTCCCTCTAGATGCATCTTTTTAAGCCCAAGTATGGTTAGTTTTTAAATTTTAGTTATATTCTCTAATCGTGCATCCCATGACTACAGGGTTAGTTCCTACGAGTTACATTAGTCCCGTTCGAGGTGTCTATGCCTCTCACCCAGCCATTTGGGGGTGTTTTGGGCTTTCCCCTATAGTTGCATGTTCTTTAGCCTAAGTATAGTTATTTGAAAAGTTAGTAATATTCTCAATTTCAGTGTCCCATTAATGCATGGTTAGTTCGCATGAGTTACATTAGTCATGTTAAAAATGTTTGTGTCCCTTACGGGGCCATTTGTCAGCTATTTTGGGTTTCCCCTCTAGTTGCATTTTTTAAAGCCCAGGTATAGCTACTTACAAATTTTAATCATATTATCAAACCGAATGTTTTGTGACTACGCATTCAGTCACAATAGTCTCATTGGTACCATGGGAGCTGTTCGTGCCCTTTACGGGGCCATTTGAGGGGTGTTTTATGTTTTCTCCCTTTAGCGGTATATTTTTAACCTAAGTCTTGTTATTTTAAAATTTTAGACATATTATCAAACCGTTCATCTTGTGACTATGCAGTCAGTTCCTACGAGCTACGTTGGTCTAATGGTAGGTGTTCGTGCCCCTAACATGGCTGACTTTGGGTTATTTTTAGTTTTTCACCTTGGGTGTCGTGTTTTGAGGATAAGTTTAGTTATTTGAAAATTTAATTCATATTCTCAAACCGGGCGTCTAGTGACTATGGGGCATGTTCGTACGAGTTATATTGGTCCACCACGAGATGTTCAAGGCTCTTACGAGGCCGACTGGGGACTATTTTAGGTTTTCCCTTGTAGAGGCATGTTTTTAAGACTAAGTATAAATATTTATAAATTTCAGTCATATTCTCTAATCAGGCATCTCATGACTTCGCGATCAGTTCCCACGAGTTATATTTGGTGTTGTGAGAGGTGTCTATTCGCCTTAGGAGGCGGTTTGGGGGTTGTTTGGGTTCCCCCCTCTACCATCATTTTTTTAAGCTTAAGTATAATTATTTTCAAATTTTAATCATATTCTCAAATCTAGCGTTCTCGGAATACATTCTTAGTTTCTAGTTTTGCCCTCTAGCGGAATGTTTTAGAGCCTAAGCCTAGTTATTACAAATTTTAATAGTATTTTCAAACCGAATGTTCTGTGAGTACGCGGTCAGTTCCTATGAGTTACATTGGTCCTGAGCTAGGTATTTTGTCCCCTTATAGGGCCATTTGTAGGGTGTTTTGTGTTTTCCTCCTCTACCAACTTGTCTTTAAACCTAAGTATTGTTATTTGAAAATTTTAGTTATATTTTCAAATTGGGAATCATATGACTACACGGTTCGTTCCTATCAGTTATATTGGTCCTGTGTGAAGTGGACATGCACCTAACACTTTAAGGGGCACGAACACCTAGCACATGATCAATGTAACTTATAGGAACTAATCGCGTAGTCACAGGATGCCCGATCTGAGAATATGACTAAAATTTGAAAATAATTGACTCAGTCTGAAAAACATACCGCTAGAGGGGGAAACATAAAACAACCCCAAAACGGCCCCATCCGGGGTACGAGCACTCTCACGATACTAACGTAACTCATGCCCGGTTTGAGAATATGACTAAAATGTGCAAATAACTAGACTTAGGCTTAAAAGCATGTCGCTAGATGGCAAGACCCAAAACATCGATCAAATAGACCAGTAAGAAACACAAACTACTTGCACGTGACCAATATAGCTCGCATGACCTAAGCGTGTAGTAAGGGACACCCGTGTAACACCCCGTAATTTTGAATTGGGAATGATTTAATTTAATTCAAAATTCATAAAAATGAAAAAAATTTGGATTTAATTATTTTTTACAATTTAAATTGTTGGATTTTATTTATGGAAAATAAAATTTAAATCGAAAATGAAATAAAGGGAGAAATCAGGTTTATATATATATATATATATATATACATATATATGTATATATATATATATACATATATATGTATATATATATATATACATATACATATATATATATATATATATATATATATATATATATATATATATATATATATATATATATATATATATATATATATATATGTATATATATAAGCGAATGCCAATGGGGAGGGAACGGCGATAAATTTGCCCCCGTAATAAAACCCAACCCATAATTACCCACCTTTTAAAAAAACTTAAAAATAAATTAAAAATAACGTAAATAATTATTTTAAAAAAAAATATGTATATTTTATTAAAAATAGTTAAAAAGACTTTTTTTTAAATGAAATATTTAAAAAATATATTTTAAAAAAAACTTTTCCCCTTTTTTGTAAAAAAACAAAAAAACAACTTTTCGCATGACATTTCATGCATGTGCATGAATTGCCAACACATCATACATAAAAAGAAAAAATAGCATACCCCCAATGAATAGAAAAAAACCTTTACTCCATAATATTTAGGCTTCTTGGGCATCTGACTAGACCGAATCGATTCTGAATAGTCACTGTCTACAGTAGGTTGGTTTTGTGAGAGTTGGAGTTGATTAAAACTCCTTAATCTTTTATCCTATTAAAATAACTCGGGGTTAGAAATTTCTACACAATTTTTGACCAAATTTTAAACCCGAATTCTTCCACATCTTTACACCTTTCACCTACAAATCGTAGCCCTAAATTGAATCAAGATTTAACCAAAGTTTTGAAGGTTCAGACGGTGTTTTGTCATGATTATTCAAGAATTAATATTTATCAATTTTTCGAGAGGATGAAACCATCTAATCGGAATATTCAAACGAATTTTTTTACATGCATGAATACTTATATTATCTCCCTTTAGTATTATGTGTTTTAAACATCACCTACACCTTAATTTGCATGTTTCTCTTAAAAATAAATTAGTAACCCTAATTATTGAAAGTGAAATTTATATTGGAACTATTTTTATGAAAAATATTAATATGAATTAAGACTTACAACCCTTGTGTGCTTAGGGTAGAGATGGGCATCTTGGTTAATGTATATGTTGATTTGCATGTAGAAATTATAGAAGCTTTACTTAATAAAAAAGGTCTTGTGAAATCATATAAAAACTTTTTTAATATGAAAAAAGGGTAATTTTGTTATGTGCACAATAAAGTTGCATTATGTGTAATTTATATTAGTACGTAAATTAAATTATCTAGTTTACTGTGATTGATCAAATGAATTACAATGGGGTTAAGTTGTGATCATAAGAGAAATTGGTAGAATCATGGAGAAAAGTGTATTAAGTAAAATATTGATTTGATTATATTGATCATCATGGGAACAACGGGATTTTGGGTATGCTTCCTAGGTGTTGGGCTAGTGGGCATGCCTTGGTTTTGGTTAACACTTTCTAGATATGGGACTAGTTAGTGAAGATTTTTATGGATGGGATATTCCAGGATGGGGATGATTTTTGTGTCATTCTATTAAATCGAGGGTCTAGGCGCGAGACTATTAGAAAATTAATGGTATAGATTTTTCCTATATGTTAGGGAAGGATGTACTTCTATTTTGGAGACCTCTAGGTATAGGAGTAAGGGTAGATTTGAGAATTCATGCTCTATAATAGGGTGGGGCTAATATAAAATAATGAGAAATTGAGAAATTTTCAATTAATACCTAAGATAATAAACGAGTATTAAAATGGATAGGCATCGTCTATAAGTTCAGAAATGACAGGATACAGATTGACTGGCTATTACGACGTGGGTCTATGTTGGCGTTATTAATGAGTACAAAACTGACATAATATGGGTTGTTTGGATATTATGAGGTGTCGTGCGTGGAACCTCATCAACAAGTGCAGGGTGAATGAAATTGGGCTGATTGGCTATAGGGAGGGGAATGTGTGTGGTGGAAACTTTAGTTAGGCCAGAATAAGTGCAGGACATACAACAGGGTCGGATGTCTATGAAGGCGCCACTATAAAAATAAATAATTTAAATAATCGATTGAAATAAAAATGGTGATTTTAGCATAATTATCTAATTGTGATAACATAAGTTGGACTTAAACTTTTGAGGTGGCAGAATTACGTGATTAGATGATAGCAGTTATTTTACTTGGATGTTAATAATTATCTCATTTAAATTAAAATACTCTATTGTGGTGTTTATTATATATAATGCTACTGTCTGGATTTATGGACCCTAATTGGGGAGAGTATCTAGTATTCATGTGGGGGGATCTGACCCATTGCGTTGACTAACATTTCAGGATTAGCGTTGGAGTAGCTGCATAGGAGTGATTGGAGATATTTTGGAGGTGGAGATGGAGAGTCATTTATTTTGGATGTTTAGTAGCTTAAATTTATTTTCCCTTCCGTCGTATTTATTATGATATTTCATTTATGGATTTGGTGGGTCAATCGGTTGCAAAGTTGTTTACGGTTTATATCAAATATTCAAAGTTGAATTATTCATTTGAACTTTTATATATTTGGAGTTCAATTATTTTAGACATTATCATGGTGATGGATTTTAATATTGCATTGATTATTATATTTATTGGATTAATCTGATTATTATTTTATGCAATAATTTTTTTTAGTAACGCTGAGCGTAGTTTGACCGCGGTGTCTGAACACCTCGCTTGTTAGATTGCACAGGGTGTTATAGATGGTATCAGAGCATGTTCTTAAGTCCCGTAGGTGGTGGGTTCGTAGCTTTTGAATTAGCGATCTTTGATCGTATTTGTTAATTCGTACTCCTTAAGGTATTGGGTCTAGCATATGTGTTATCCTTGTTTTTGGGAGATGAGGAGTTAGTGATAAGGACGTTATAGGCATTGAGGTTAGAACTAGTAAATTTCATGTGAAAATACTTTTAAGTTATTTTGAAAGACGGGATTTAATTTCTAGATTGTTAGTGCATATGATAGGTATCGTATGTATCAATTTAGTGATGAAATTTCATTTGAGGACTTTAGTGTTGCGATGACTTTTGGGATATAGAATCGAGTTTTAATTCACGGGAGAGCGTGGTACATGATTATTTTCATAGTTATTCATATACATACATACATACACACACACATATATATATATATATATATATATATATATATATATATATATATATATATATATATATATATATATATATATATATATATATATATATATATGTGTGTGTGTATATATATATATATATATATATATTGTACTTTTAATCGTGGAGAAAATGCTAGTAGGATTGGGTGTATGGGCGCCCAATTGTGTCATTTTATGGGTAGGCATATGTGTGCCTTATTTTATTTTTGCGCGTTTATGCTTCATCAAATTTTGAGGATGAAATTCTTGTCCTAGTGGGGAAGTATGTAACACCCCGTAATTTTAAATCAACAATAATTTAATTTTATTAAAAATTCAAAAAAATATTTTCTTTTGGATTTAACTATTTTTAGTAATTTAAAATGTTGGATTTCATTTGTGGAAAATATAATTAAAATCGGGGGAGAAATCAAGTTTATATATACATTAGGCATTTTGGGCATCTGACTGAACTGATTCGATTCGACCAGGAGGGCGAATCGATTCAAAATTGTCAGTGTCGGCAGTAGGTTGGTTTTGTGAGTGTTTAAGTTGATTAAAACTCCTTAATCTTTTTTAATATTAAAATGACTCGGGGTTACACTTTTCTAAAAACTTTTTCATCAACTTTTAAACCATAAGTCTTCCACATCTTTACCATCTCTCATCTACAAATGCTAGCCCCAAATTAAATCAAAATTTAACCCATGTTTTGAATGGTCAAACAATGTTTTCTCAAGTTTGTTCGAGAAGGAATCTTTATCAATTTTTTTAGAGGAATGCAACCATTTAATCAAAATTTTCAATCGACTTTTCTTCAAGCATGAATACTTCTATTCTCTCTGTAGTATCATGCATTTTAAATATCACCTAAACCTTAATTTACAAGTTTTTCTTAAAATAAATTAGCAACCTTAATTTGGGGAAGTGAAATTTATATAGGGACTGTTTTATGAAGATCATAATATAAATTAAGGTGTATAACCCTTATGAGCTTAGGGTAAAGATGGGCTTTGTGGTTAATGTAGATGTTTATTTTGGATGTAGAAAATTATAGTAGCATTATTAAATTAAAAGGGGCTTGTGCAATCCCAAAAAACAATGTTGATATGAAAAAAAGGCAATTTTCTTATCTTCCCCATAAACATGCATGATGTGGAATTTATATTAGTTGCCTAAATTAAATTGTCTTGATTTTTGTGATTGATCAAACGAATTGAAATGGGTTTAAGTAGTGATCCTAAGAGAAATTGTTAGAATCATTGAGTAAAATTCATTAAGTGAAATATTGGTTTGATATATTGATCATCGCTAGGACAACAGGATTTTGGATAGTACGCTCTCACTTTAATGTTAAGAAAACTTCCTAGGCATGGGATTGATGGGTATGCCCTAGTTTTGGTTAACACTTTCTAGGTGTGGGACTAGTTTATATAGATTTTTATGGATGGGATATTCCGAGGTGGGGCTGATTTTTGTGTCGTTCCATTGATTCAAGGGTCTAGGTGCGAGGGTAGAAGAAAATTGATGGTAGATATTTATCCTATATGTTAAGGTAAGACATACTTGTATTTGGGAGACCTTTAGGTATTGGAATAAGGGTAGATTTGAGAATTTATTCTCTATAATAAGGTGGGGAAAATATAAAATAAGGACCAATTTAGAAATTTTTAATTAATGCGTAAGATAATAAATAAGTATTCGAATGGATAGGTGCCGTTAATAAGTATAGTATTGATAGAATATAGGTTGGTTGGGTATTATGACGTGTCGTGCATGGAACCACGTCAATAAGTGTAGGGTTAACGAATTGGGCCAACTGGCTATAGCATGGGGAATGATTGTAGTGAAAAACTTTAGTCTGACCTGAATATATGCAGGACATATAGTAGCATCGATTGGCTATGAAGGCACTGCTATAAAAATAAATAATTTAAATAATTGATTGAAATAAACATGGTGATTTTAGCATAATTATCAGATTGTGATAACATAAGTTGGAATTAAACTTTTGGGGTGCCATAATTACGTGATTAAATGATAGTAATTATTTTACTCGTATGTTAATAATTATCTCATTTAAATTAAAGTAATATATTGTAGTGTTTACTATGTATAATGCTACTATGTGGGTTCGCAACCCTAATTAGGGAGAGTAGCTATTATTCATGCGGTGGCCTCTGACCCATTGTATTCGCTGGCATTTTAGGTTTAGTGCTGAAGTCGCATCATAGGAGTGATCAGAGATATTATGGAGGTAAAGTCGGAGACTCATTTATTATATATTCTTAGTATCTAAGATTTATTTTTCCATTATGTCGTATTTATTATGAGACTTTATTTATGGATTTGGCGGTCCAATCAGTTCCAAAGTTGTTTACGGTTTAAATTAGATATTTAGATTTGAATTATTCATTTGACCCTATATTTATTTCGAGTTGAATTATTTTGCAGATTAACATGGTGATGGATTTTAATATTGGATGGATTATTATATTTATTGGATTAAAATGATTATTATATTGTGGAATAGATTTTTATATGTCTCATGTCTATCATTTGCTAAGAATGATTACTTACTTATAGACGCTCGGCGTAGTTTGACGGCGGCGGCTGGCCACCTCACTTGTCAGATTGCGCAGGGTGTTACCGATGGTATCAGAGCATGGTCTTTGGTCTCGTAGGTTATGAGCCCATTCAGGTTTTTCTTTACCGATATTTGATCATCTTTGTTGATTCATACTCGTTAAGGTATTGGGTCTAACATACATGTTAACTGTGTTTCTGGGAGATAGGGAGTTTTGTGATAAGGACGTTATAGGCATTGAGGTTAGAACTAGTAAATTTGATATGAGGATCTTATAAGTGATTTTGGTAGAGGGTATTTATTTTCGAGATTAATAGTTCATATAATAGGTATCATATGTACCAATTTAGTAATGATATTTGATTTGAGGACTTTACCTTTACCAAGACTTTTTGGTGATAAAATCAAGTGGTAATTTGTGGGAGAGAATGGTACACCATTATTTTCATAGCTATGCGTATATATATAGTTAGGATATATTGTACTTTTGATTGTGGGTAAAGTGCATGTAACACCCCGCCCGCCTGGGGAGAGCGAACGGAGCACTAATGCGATAAAATAAATCCAAATCCACAAGTGACAAGGTATAGAGCATCTAAATAAACCCACAATAATATAAATCCACTAATCTCAATTCTTCAAATTAAATACAACATCTCCCGAATTAAAATTACAACTATCTAACTCAAATAAAAATCATCTATACACCAATGAAATAATTAATACAATTCTTCCAACTTGTATTAAAATTCTTCCCAAATAATCCACGCTAAAATAATCCCAATAAACCATAGCGCTCAAATCCACGCTAACCTGCCAACTAAAAGAAAATATTGGGAAGTACACAATATGATAGGAAAGATGCTCAACAAATATATTACCAATAAGGCGTAGCAACACGAGTACGAATATTCAAATCAAATGTGAATCTCAAAGCATTTATCAATAAATTTCTCAACAACACGTCAATGGGTAACCATGCCTCACCCCATTCGCATATGCTTTATCAAGCCATAGCTGGGAATAGGTATTTTGGCGGGTACTCAACATTCGTTCCATATTAAAATCTCATGACAACGTGCTCAACAATAATATAGTGATACCACATGAATCAAAGTAATTTCAACAATTATTTTCCACATTTCAATGAATTTAACAATTCAAATATGAGTTCAATTAGTAAGAAATAAATGGAATAAACTCTCGAGAGATTTAAAAGAGCATATTATGTAAAACCCCATACCTCAAACCATGATGAGAAACCAACGATCACATCCTCAAGATCAACTAAAAAGATCTACAAAAGCTCCTCCAAGAACCTCCAACAAAATAGCCCAAAGAACACCTCTAATCTAAGGATGGAAATCACAAATCTCAAGGTCCAATGTGTATATAAAAAGAAGAGGAATATAAAATATATTTGCTGCCAAAATTTGTACCAAAAGTAGGTTAAAAGGGTTGACTATGACTCCTTTTATAATGCAAAGAAATGAAGAGATGGAAGCCAAAAGACTCTTTTAAATAAGGCAAAGAAATGAAGAGTTGAAAGCCAAAACAACTCTTGAAAATTACTTGTTGTTCATGAAATCTGGGGAGGTCGATCGATCGATCGACTCCCAGGATCGATCGATCGATCCTGTAGGAATTTTGACAGTTTACCGACTAAGAATTCAAAGAGTTTAAAACATTTAAAAAATATTTTAAAATCCGTTTTAACTCCGATTTCGAAACCGTTTGAAATTGTCTCCTTTAAAAATAATAACCAAAAAGTTTGAGCAATAAAAATAATTTTATCAAAAACTTTATTTTTCCTCTTTATTTTGAAAATACCCCAAAAATTACGTGGGTTATTACACTTCCCCACTAACAATGGAATTTCTCCCTCAAAATTCGCCGAATGCCTAACTCTCAAAATCAGGCCAACAATCTCCAATATAATCGCGTCTCCAAAAATAAATTCCTCACATCTAATCTCGAAACCTATCACGAATATCACCTAAAATTTTCTATCTCCAAAAATTGCTAATCACGCAATGAACCCAAAACATAAGCCCCGACGGTTGCCATATACCTAAGCTCTCATACCATCTGTAACACCCCGCCCGCACAGGAAGAGCGAACGGAGCGCTAATGCGATAAAATAAATCCAAATCCACAAGTGACAAGGTGTAGAGCATCTAAATAAACCCACATTAATATAAATCCACTAATCTCAATTCTTCAAATTATATACAACAACATCTCCCGAATTAAAATTACAACTATCTAACTCGAATAAAAATTCTCTATACACCAATGAAATAATTAATACAATTCTTCCAACTTATATTAAAATTCTTCCCAAATAATCCACACTAAAATAATCCCAATAAACCATAGCGCTCAAATCCACGCTAACCTACCAACTAAAAGAAAATATGGGGAAGTACACAATATAATTGGAAAGATGCTCAACAAATATATTACCAATAAGGCATAACAACACGAGTACGAATATTCAAATCAGATGCGAATCTCAAAGCATTTATCAATAAATTTCTCAACAACACATCAATAGGTAACCATGCCTCACCCCCATTCGCAAATGCTTTATCAAGCCATAGCCGGGAATAGGTATTTTGTCGGGTACTCAACATCCGTGCCATATTAAAATCTCATTACAACGTGCTCAACAACAATATAGTGATACCACATGAATCAAAATAATTTCAACAATTATTTTCTAGATTTCAATGAATTTAACAATTCAAATATGAGTTCAATTAATAAGAAATCAATGGAATAAACTCTCGAGAGATTTAAAGGAGCATATTATGTAAAACCCCATACCTCAAACCATGATGAGAAACCAACGATCACATCCTCAAGATCAACTCAAAAGATCTACAAAAGTTCCTCCAAGAACCTCCAACAAAATAGCCCCAAGAACACCTCTAATCTAAGGTTGGAACTCACAAATCTCAAGGGCCAATGTGTATATAAAAATAAGAGGAATATAAAATATATTTGCTGTCAAAAGTAGGTTAAAAGGGTTGCCCATGACTCCTTTTATAATGCAAAGAAATGAAGAGTTGAAGCCAAAAGACTCCTTTAAATAAGGCAAATAAATGAAGAGTTGGAAGCCAAAACAACTCTTGAAAATTACTTGTTGTTCACGAAATCTGGTGAGGTCGATCGATCGACTCCCAGGATCGATCGATCGATCCTTCAGGAATTTTGACAGTTTAGCGACTAAGAATTCCAAGAGTTTAAAACATTTAAAAAATATTTTAAAATCCGATTTAACTCCGATTTCGAAACCGTTTGAAATTCTCGCCTTTAAAAATAATAACCAACAAGTTTGAGAAATAAAAATAATTTTATCAAAAACATTATTTTTCCTCTTTATTTTGAAAATACCCCAAAAATTACGTGAATTATTACAGTGCATGGCGCCCAATTATGGCATTTTACTGGTACGCATATATGAGACTTATTTTGTTTTTGCGCATTTATGCTTCGTCAATTTTGAGGATGAAATTACTGTAATAGTGGGGAAGTATGTAACACCCTGTAATTTTGAATCGTGAAAATTTTAATTTAATTCACAATTCTGAAATATAAAATTTTTTGGATTTAATTATTTTTAGAAATTTAAAATGTTGGATTTCATTTATGGAAAATAGAATTTTAAACAGAATTGAATTCGGGGGAGAAATCGGGTTTATATATATATATATATATATATATATATATATATATATATTAAGGCATCTTGGGCATTTGACCAGACCGAATCGATACGGCCTGTAGGGTGAGTAGATTCAGAATGGTTTGTGTTGGCAGTAGGTTGGTTTTGTGAAATTTTGAGTTTATTAAATTCCTTAATCCTTTTCCATATTAAAATAGCTTAGGGTTAGAATTTTATAAACACTTTTTCATCAACTTTTAAACCATAAGTCTTCCACATCTCTGCCATCTTTCATCTACAAACCCTACCCCAAATTAACAAAATTTAACCTAAGTTTTGAAGGTCCAAACTATATTTTTTCAAGATTCTTCAAGATTGAGAATTTATCAATTTTTTCAGAGGAACACAGCCATCGAACTAGAATTTCCAACCGACTTTTCTTCATCCATGAATACTTATATTCTCTCTCTTTACTATTATGTATTTTATATATCACCTAAACCTTAATTTACATGTTTTTTGTAACATCCCGCCCGCCCGGGGAGAGCGAACGGACGCTAATGCGATAAAATAAATCCAAATCCACAAATAACAAGGTATAGAGCATCTAAATAAACCCACAATAATATAAATCCACTAATCTCAATTCTTCAAATACAACAAGTCTCTCGAATAAATACAACATCTAACTCGAAAAATAAAATACAAATCTCCAAAGCTCTATACATCAAAATAAATAATAAAAATCTTTCAAAAATATTCTTCCCAAAATAATCCATGCTAAAATAATTCCAATTGGTCCATAGCGTTCCAATCCACGCTAACCTGCCAACTAATAGAAAATATAGGGAAGTACACAATACGACAAGAAAGATGCTCAACAAATATATGTTAGCGATGAATAAAACGTAACAACACGAGTATGAATATTCAAATCAAAATGCAAATCTCAATAGCATTTCATCATTATAATTTTTCAACAACACTTTAAACGGGTCACCAGGCCTCACCACATCCGTATATGCTTTATCAAGCCATAGCCCGGGAAACAGGAATTTTAGCGGGTGCCCAACATCCGTGCTATATTAATATCCCATGACAATATGATCATCAACAATATAATGATACCACATGAATCAAAATAATTTCAACAATTATTTTCCAGATTTCAATGAACTTAATAATTCAAATATGAGTTCAATTAACAAGAATTCAAAGAGAATGACACTCGCGAGATTTAAGGAGCATATTGTGTAAAACCCCATACCTCAAACCATGATGAGAAACCAACAATCACATCCTCGAGATCAACTCAAAATATCTACAAAAGCTCCTCCAAGAACCTCCAACAAAATAGCCCCAAGAACATCTCTAATCTAAGGTTTGAACTCATAAATCTCAAGGGTTAAAGTATATATAAAAAGAAGAGGAATATAAAATATATTTGCTTCCAAAATTTGTGCCAAAAGTATGTTAAAAGGGTGGCCCGCGACTTCCTTTTATAATGCAAAGAAATGAAGAGTTGGAATCCAAAAGACTCCTTTAAATAAGGCAAAGAAATGAAGAGTTGGAAGCCAAAACAACTCCAAGAGTTAAAAACATTTTAAAATCCGTTTTTGAAACCGTTTCAAATTCTCGCCATTAAAAATAATATTCAACATATTTGAGCAATAAAAATAGTTTTATCAAAAACTTTATTTTTCCTCTTTATTTTGAAAATACCCCAAAAATTATGTGGGTTATTACATTTTTCTTAATATAAAATAACAACCTTAATTAGCGAAAGTGAATTTTATATTGGGACTGTTTTTATGAAAAAAACTTATTATGAATTAAGACTTACAACCCATGTGTACTTAGGGTATAGGGCTTTTTGGTTAATGTAAAGGTTCATTTGTATGTAGAAAATTATAGTAGCTTTATTAAATTGGAAGGGGCTAGTGAAATCACATAAAAACAATGTCGATATGAAAAAAGGTAATTTTGTTATGTGAAGCATAAACTTGCACGATGTGGAATTTATATCAGTGATGTAAAATAACTAATCTTGGTTATAGTGATTGATTGATCGAATTAAAATTAGGTTAAGTTGTGATCGTAAGAGAAATTGGTAGAATCGTGGAGAAAAATGCATTACAGAAAATATTGGTTTTATTATATTGATATTCATAGGGACAATAAGATTTTAGGTAGCATTCTCTCACATTAATGTTAGGAATACTTGGTAGGTATGGGACTACCACATATGCCTTAGTTGTGGTGAACACTTTCTAGGTATGAGACTAGTTAGTGTAGATTTTTACGGATGGGATATTCCGAGGTGGTGTTGATTTTTGTGTTGTTCCTTTGATTCGAGGGTCTAGGTGGTAAAGATTTATTCTATATGTTAGTGTAGAATGTAGTTGTATTTTGGAGACCTCTAGGTATGGGACTAAGGGTGGATTTGAGAATTTATCCTCTATAATAGGGTGGGGGCTAATATAATGAGAAATTGAGAAATTTACAATTAATGCCTAAGATAATAAATGGGTATTAAAATGGATAGACATCTTTAATAAGCGCATAAGTGACAGAATATAGGTTGGCTAGCTATTATGACATGACGTGCATGGGACCTCGTCAATAAGTGCATGGTTAATGAAATTTAGTCATTTTCCTATAGCAGGGGGAATGCGTGTGGTGGAAAACTTTAGGCGGGACCAAATATGTTCAGGACATACAATAAGGTCAGTTGGATATGAAGGCACCGCTATGAAAATAAATAATTTAATTAATCGATTTGAATAAAGATGGTGATTTTAGTATAATTATCGGATTGTTATAAAATAAGTTGAACTTAAACTTTTGGGGTGACATAATTTCATGATTAGATGATAGTAGTTATTTTACTAGCGTGTTAATAATTATCTCTTTTAAATAAAAATACTTTATTGTGGTGTTTAGTATGTATAATACTATTGTCTGGGTTCATCAAACCTAATTGGGGAGACTACCTAGTATTCATGCAATAGGCTCTGACCCATTATGTTCACTGAAATTTTAGGTTTAGTGATGGAGTCGCAGCATAGGAGTGATCGAAGATATTTTGGAGGTAAATATGGAGACTCAGTTATTTTAGATGCTTCATTGCTTAGATTTATTTTTCCATTCCCTCATATTTATTATGAGATTTTATTTATGGATTTGGTGGTCCAATCGGTTCCAAAATTGTTTACGATTTATATTAGATATTCAGAGTTTAATTATTCATTTGAACTTATATTTATTTTGAATGCAATTATTTTCGATATTTAGCATGGCGATGGATTTTAATATTTCGTGGATGATTATATTTATTGCATTGATCTTATTATTACTTCTAGAATAAATTTGTATATGTCTCATAGTTGTCAGATGCTAAGAGTGATTACTTATTTAGTAACGCTCGACGTAGTTTGATGGTAGCGGCTGGCCACCTCGTTTCCTAGATTGCGTGGGGGTGTTACATCCTTGTTTGAGAATATGATTAAAATTTGGAAATATTTAATATGATTTATTACTTAACTAAGATGACATGGTTCTTTACTTTGAATTGTCAACCTCACGGTTACAATATTCGTTAATTCTATGGAATTTATTGTTGAATATAGGTCTTTTCTTTGGGACTATATTAAAGTAAATTTTATAATTATTTGTATATGGTCATGATCTAAATCTGAGTGGCCATTTTTTTTTTAAATTGGGGGAGATAGATTTGGGCTGTGACCCATTTTGCCCCATTTACCGCACGTGGTCATGGCCTAGGTTCGCGACCCACTTTAAAGATCTGTCCACCCATGGTCACGACCCAGGTCCGTGATCACAAAGACATATAGTATCCCACGAAGGAGGCCATGACCCTTATTTTGGATCACGGATGAAGTCCGTGAAAACATTTTTTGTTCATAGAGGTAATGTTCACGAACCTCAGCCACGACCCGAGGGCTTGGTCATGGCTAAGATCTGTTACCATTATCGATTTTTGGCATACTGAACTCTTACTTCTTGTTGAAAAAATTTAAGATCTAAAGGGCTCTTTTTCTACGTCTAGAAACCCTAGATGAGTTTTGATTTTACCGTTTTATTGATACAGTTGGCGAGAGATTTTTTAGTGATTCATCAAAACAACCTTATAAAACCTTTGCCTTTGTCATTTACAATTGATGATCTTCACTTGAAAGGTCAATAAGAGGAATATCTAAGGAGTTTGTGTGGAATTCTACAAAGTGGATGTCTATAAGGTAATAAAAGTGGAATGTTCTCTATCTAGATTCTTTAGGGAATCTCAACTGAGAGCCGTTAGATCGGGTGTATTTTAGAGTGTTAGTAGATTATAAGATCTCGTAAATGTAAAATCAAGCTACGTATGACTGATCTCTTGTAAAATAATTTATTTTTCTTGTGGATTAGTAGTAGTGCCTCAATTTTTTTTGCAGTAGATGGAGATTGTCCTTGTATATTTTTTTTATTGTGCTTATTCAAGGATCCACATTTGATTTAAGTTTCTAAGTGTTTAGATCTCATATAATTACAACCGAATTAAAGTGATTTGTCTACATCTCACAAAAATCACAAATTAACTTGAATTTTGATATAATTCCAACTAGGTGTATTTTTCTCATTTTGTTTAGTTACAATTAAACTCAAAGGGTTTTGAATTGGATTTGGATTGATCTCATAATACTTTCCCTGAACATAAAACTAGATCTTATAATTTAAAAATTACGTGTTTGATAAATTTCCTACAGGAGTTTGAGTTTGAGTTTCACTTTGAAAATGAATTATTATTATTACATTTTTAAACTAGGAAACTTTAATTAACCATGACTTCCAATAATGTTCAATTAAACACTCCTATAATACATTAGCAAACCAAATAGTCGCATTTTTAGTTGGTATCTGAGCACAATTTCTATTTTTTGTCTTAACAACCCGAGGTAGATCCCTTTGTGCTTGTTTATGATATTGTGGTTAACTTGTATTTTCTTTCTGCTAGTATTGCTTGTGTGAATAGTTGATTAATTTTGGAAGTGGCTATAGGTGATATCATTTGTTTGTCCTAATTATAGTAGTCCATATGATAATTTCCCTTCTGTAAGGATAGATCGATAAAAATTCTTGATTTCTAACATTTATAAGAACGATAGTTCTTATTCTCGTAAGAACTATAATGTTGTTAGTTTAATTTATCATGTAAATTATAATTTTTGTGATGATTGACGGCTTGATTCCAAATTAAAAAATGTACATTCCACTATCTAATTTTCTCGAGAAACTGCTTTGTCGATGCAGTGGTAACTTTGGTAAACATGGTTAAAATTCTAGAGGGAATAAAAAAGGGCCTCTTACAAGTTCAGAAGAAGTCCATGCAGGCCCACTACTATAATATCAAACTCCCAAAAAAAATACTCGGGCAGACTTAAGTTGTGGTCTTATGACATTTAGTATCTCCTCAATCATGCTTGATACCCACAAGGGGCTCATAGGAAAGAATACATGACCCTTCTCAAACTTGTAGCTTAATACATTATTTGTGACAGTGCATTATCTAAGAGGAACTTTTATTAAACCCATTTACAATGCATAACAAGGGAGGATGTTGAAGAGATAATGTAAAAAATCCACATTAGGAATGTGGGCCGCCCCACATGAACGACCATATAATTTCCAAGAAGATGATTTGACTAGGATATTATTATACCAATATGACGCAACACTACACTGCCTAATTAGAATATACCGTAAATGGAAATAAGTTTCTAAATTCTATTAGGGCATTGACCTCTCCCTAGCCTTTTTCAACTTAGGGCATTGACATCATTTGGAAAATTACACCAAGGAATCCAATGGGCATTAATTCATCCAATTCGCCATCGATTATTTTACCAAATGGATTGAATCAAAATCATATGGAGTACAAAATGAAAAAAAGTTCTCCATTTTCTTAAAAAAATAATAGCTTATGTCGTTTTGGGTGCCCTTACGATCTTGTATGACATAGTGACCTCCATTTCAATGTCCAAGTTATAGAGGTAGTAGAAGAGTATGGAATTTTGAGGTAAAAATACTCCCCTTATCGATCGCAAATCAATGGGGTCATTGAATTTTCTCAGAAAATCCTAAAATAAGAGAGTATGGCTCTCGATGGTATCTACCCAAATAAAAATTAATTCACCTAATTCAAGAATTGTTTTCTTAATATATCATTATAAAAATGGCTTAACAAAACATTTTGCTAAATTTTATAATCTTGCATGTTTTATCTTCTACATTAAATCAATTTTTCAAAAATATGTGGAATGAGTAATATAAGAACAAGAATAAATGTACGAGGGAAGAATCAACTAACGGGAAAAACCTCAGGCCGATGAAAATGGAAAATGCACTGTGGCAGAGTTTTATAACTATAAGAACTAGACTTACAGCCTCATGAAGCTAGAATCGGCTCGATAATCTTTCCTACCACATTCTCCATAGAAATTGGAAATAGTTGGAGTATACCGCACAACCGTGACTTGTTTTAGTTTGCAACCAATGTCTTCGAATCCTCTAGACTAATCTTTTGAAGGTTTAAGTCAAAATGTTGTTCCTGGATTGATCCTTTAAACAAGCAAAATGTTACACCTGGGATCTTTGAGGGACTCCTATAAATATGTGTGTTAGGGTGTTTGAAAAGGGTGTAGTAATTTAAATCTATAAAAAATAGAAGCCAAGGAAGACAAAATATTGACTCACCAATACATATTATATTTATTAAGGTTAAATATGGGCAAGTTACTAGAGTGATTATCTTTGGTTTATGCCCAATTTCATTTTTAAGACATCTTAATAAGTCACTAGAAGATAGATTTAGCACATAAACATAATTTGGTGATCTTACAACTTAGAGAGGAAGACTAAAAGAAGATGAGGCAATTCTAGAAGATTTTAACCCTTATTCTTTATCAAATTTTGAGGCAAGTTTAATCTAACTATTTTTATGATTTTCCACAAGTTAGATGATGTCTATTTATGTAACTCTAAACTCTAATTGTGATAAAGAACTAATTTATTGGGATGGATTCCATTACATTTGTAATTAAACTAATTATGTAAAAAATAGTGGAAATTTACTTTGGTTTGGTTGATTTCTATTATACTTTAAGTTGAAATTGGTTTATTATGTACTAGAATTGAATTCTAGTACGAATCATTAATACATTCCCTAAATATTTTAATAAATATCTAGACATTGAAATCAAAATTGTTTTTGTATCATTTCTAGAGTTTTTTTGATAGAGAATTGGGTTTTATTAGTTAATATTGATTGATGTTGGGTATTTGATTTTTTAATAATGTTAAAATCATGTTTTATACATGGTTATTATGTTTACATGTTATATTAATATTATATATAGGTTTCGTGGTCAGTAATGAAGTTTTGGTTTGAGTTTTTTTGAATTGGTGAAGATGTAGCCCATAGTTGAATTGTTGGTCATACCTAAAGTGGGCAGTCAACCAGTAGATGACCGATAGTTAATATATATTTTTGTCTTTTGGTTTAATGGTTTTGATCATTGGGTTTTGGGGGACTAACTTAAGTTTCCCTTTGAATTTAATTAAACTTAGTAAATCATGTTATTAAATTGGTTAATATGTTTATAGTATGTGACGAATTCATTATTTTACCTAACTTTGTACTGATACTAAAGTGAAGAAGTCCTAAATTTTGTTCATGTTTCAATGTGTTATGAGAATATCTTTTATATTGTTGCATGTGTAAAATGAATGTCCCGCATGTACTCTTGAATATCATACTAAGGGTGATTCCATTACAAGTTACATAAGACACGAACCATGTTGGCACCTTGATGAGGAGACGAGTAAGCCTTCGTCATATAATCCCTAGGTCACACATTTCGGTAATCGTATATAATATGGAATGATGGGGAGATTGCATCACATATCATGGGGTATAGTATACTATGTGAGTTATGTGTAGGCTTGGAGATTCGTCCTTTACTCGTGCTAGTTTCATATTTGGGATAACCTAAGACTATACTTAGTATGTGTGACTCATCCCCTAGTGAAATAAGAATAGGGATTCATTAATTTGAACAACTTAATTGATAGCCTACTTATCTGGTACTTGTTATAGATACCTCTTATATAATTTATGTTTATATTATTTATTTTGCACACTCAGAATTTGTTTTGAGAAATAAATATTGTGAATCCATTAGTTGTAATCAATTGTAAAGGATAAAACTTAATTATGGGATTCCCATATGATTGAAAATTTTGATGCATGCCATATCTTAGATTGTAGGGTACAATAAATCTAAAAGACATTAAAATGTGAGAGGTATGTTTATAGTTATCATTTATTCCAATTTCGGTTATCATTTATTATTTATGGACTAACTATTAATGTTATGGATATAATGTTTGATGCTCGAGGCCATCGTTCTACCATCTTCATCAATACTGAAGTTAGCACTTTATTCTTCTTATTACAATTTTGTATAGGATGTAGGTGTCCCTACCCTCTATTCAAATTCTATCATTTCAGTTTTTTTCTGTTTTAGTAGCGAGAGATATATACTTGTTTATTGTGGCCATCCAGGTTAGATTTCCCTGATGCAGATCGGCCTCGTAATTGGACTAGAGGGAAAATCAAAGAAATCCATTTCTCCCGTGCGTGTGGGTATTCGAGGATATGCGAATCTTCCTTTTACCACTTGAGTTGAATCTCCATTGGTTGCCTCAAATATAAATTGGTCATCTTGAAAAGGGGATAAACACTCGCAAGCCTATTTTTCTGAAAAATAGTAAAAAAATTTAGCCATTCCAAAAAAAAACATCAAAGGACATATTGATGTGTACGAGACCAAATGAATCAAGGGTCCGAGGCCTAATTCATGAAATGGAAAGGCGATAGGAACCTAGCTCACCCTTTCGATCTCTCATGGGCTATGAAAGTATTCTCTTTTTCTCTTTAATATATGGCATATGTGTAGATGTATGCGGTGTAAATAACAAGAGACATAATTCATCCGACCCACTTCATGGGAAAGATGGGGTGCAATCATTCTAAAAAGTGTGTAAAAAAATAACATAAGAATAAATATAATGTGAGTGTCCATCGAATCACTAGTCATATGAATTAGTGAACGCGTGTGTCGAGAGGAACATGAATATGTCAGAGTTTATGGTGTAACAAACACTAAAAGACTTAAGAAAACATAAAATGAGAAAATAGGACTTGAATCCCAAAATTGGCCCAGGACGCCTTCGTAGCCCAAAGGGAATCAAAGTTCACGTAGTTAGATAACATGTAAGGGTGGGGTTTAATGCATAAATCTTAATTCAGTACTTCCCTTAGTTTATGTTTTAGAAATTGTTCGCAAGTGTAGAAAATGTGAAAAATGAGAAAATCCCAATCAAGGGCTCATAAGGAAACCCTCTATTTGGATTTTTATATTTTATAAAATAAGATTTATGTGTACTAAATGATAAAAATGATATTAGTTTTGATGTGAGAGAAGGAAATTAAAGATATATCAAAAGTGGAAAGAAAACTAAATAGATACTACAAATTGAGTGAGTTGTAAATGGATAAGGGTAAACCTTTTAGTGAACTTTAATTATGATTTTCCACGGGTAGGAGGCCAATTTTAGTATAGTTGGATGGTGATGACATAAGAATGGAAGGTGGGGAGAAAAATGGATGAGTGTGATGTAAGAATATCAAAAGAGTGTTTTTCAAAATAGAATTTTGTCATATTCATTTCAAGGAGAATATTCTTATTTCAAATTGGGACCCTTGAGAATGAGGTCATGGTCTCCTTAAATAGTAAAAATTAGGTTTTAGGGGGGTGTCGATCAACAACGCCCCTAGTTTTTGTATTGGCATAGTTCCTACCGTGCTGGCTAAGGAAAGAACATGTGGGGGTTTTAGGGGACTATAGGCCATTCAAAACAAACTTTTTTTTATAGAAAAATACTCATAAAATGAAAACCTTAAGTCCAAATTGTCCTTAACAAAGATCATTGGAATGGGTATTCTGATCCCCATAAAAATCCATTGAGCTACTCCCGGGTTTAAGAGTTGACCAAATTCAAACGGTGCTCAGAAGCACCCAATGGTCTCTAGATGGTGGGTTTTTATAGTAAAAAGGAAAGTACACGCGAACCATGAGACCAATTTGCACAAGGTACTAACCTTTAGAAAAGGAAGTTAGAGACCTATAATATGTCATTGATGTTTGCTTAGGTTGAGGAGTTCACTGAGCTCCAACGGATCTTAGAATCACCCTGTAGTCTTTTGGAGTTAAGAGGCATGTCCGCACGAACCTATTCACACATTTTATGGACCGTTGGAAAGGGTATTTACATCCCTATGAGGTTTCGTTTAGCTTCACTTATGTCAGTGGTTTGACTGTGGTCAAATAGGTCTCAGTACCACCCAATGGTCTCTTGATTAGGTCTCACAGTAAAAAGGCAAGTACTCATGAACCGTGAAGCCGATTTGCGCATGGGTCGTTGGAAAGAGGATTCAGAATGCTAGGGGATTTTAAAAAGCTTAGCTCAGGTTAGAGGGTTGACCAAGATTAGGTGGAGCTTGAAAAAACCTGATGTCCTCTATAACATTGTTAAAAGTAGAACCTAGTGTTTATATGGTCAGAAGGGGGAGTGTTAAGAACCTAAGGAAGTATTACGGGTAGTAGGATGGGGTGTATACAGAGCCCCTCCATGGGTGATCTTATAAAAGAAGAGGTCGTGAAAATATACACACCTCATCGATGTTTAAGGATCAGGGAACCTATTTGGGGTTAAAATATGGTTAGTTAAAGGGTTGAGGTTTATTTTGGGGACCTAAATAGTAGACATGACCAATTCAGGGAGTCGATGTTGATTCAACAGTCCTAAATAGTTGAGACAACCAATTCAGGGGGTCGAGGTCGATTCTAGTGACCTAAAAAGTTACGACGATCGATTCAGGGGGTTGGGGTAAATTTTGTAGACCTAAAGCTTTAAGGTACTAATTCATAGGGTTGAGGTCAATTCTTAAAAGCTAGGTTAATTATGTGGACCTAGGGAGTTTACTTAATCGATTCCGAGGGCCGAGGTCGATTCTACGGACCTAAAGAGTCAGGGAGACTGATTCCGAGGGTCAAGGTCGATTCTGAAGACCTAAAGAGTTTAAATGACCTTTTCATAGGGTTGATGGCTATTAACCATG
The DNA here is from genome assembly GCA_949130495.1 of Sambucus nigra. Classification (NCBI taxonomy): domain Eukaryota; kingdom Viridiplantae; phylum Streptophyta; class Magnoliopsida; order Dipsacales; family Adoxaceae; genus Sambucus; species Sambucus nigra. The sequence continues at coordinate 209,398,713 of OX422214.1, read as the reverse complement.
CCTAAAGATTCTAGGGTGACCGATATATGGTCTTGAGGTCAATATTATGGACCAAGAGAGTCATAGTGGTCGATTCAGTGGGTCAAGGACAATTATACGAACAAAAAGACTTTGGAAATGACCAGTTCAGAGGCTCAAGGTCGGTACTTAACACCTAAGTCAATAATATGGATCTAAAGGGTTGACATGATAGATTTATAGTGTCAAGGTTAATTATATGAACCTACAGAGTTTAAATGACCGATTCGTAGGGGCGACATCGATTATGCACACCTAGGTCAATTTTAGGGACCTAAGAGTTGGGGTGACCAATGGAGTGTATCAAGGTCAATTCTGTGGACTTGTGTCAATTTTGGGGACCTAAAGAGTTTGAAATGAACAAGTCGGAGGGTTTAGGTCAATTTTTTGGTCCTAGGTCAATTCTATAGACCTAAAGAGTTCTTTATGGGGAACATTTTCTAATTTGGTTCCATTTTGTGTATTTATTTAGAGAGTTAAAATGCACTTATATTTTGGTTCCGTTGGGCAGTATGCTGGGGATGAGAGTTTTGTGAATGTTGATGGGTCCATTTTGGATCATGATAGGGATTAATGAGAACTTTGTAGAAGGTTTGGTCTTTATAATGGATTTTTCTCAAAGTAGTTACATTTTTTGTCTCGCTAGGATTTTTTGAGAATTTTATTGAATCTTTCTGTTATTTTTGGGAATTTTTTATATTTTGCAACAAAATTTTGAGGGTGTGATCAATAGGCATGGCTAGGGAGGTGCCTATCGGCATAGCCCATAGACTCAGTGGCTTCTTGGGGGAAAGGACACATCACTGCGAATATGTTGATCTAGGGGACTTTCGATCAGCATACCCTTTCATCATCGATGAAAATGGGGTGACCCTCTGTAATTTTTCACACCTTCAATTGATTGAATCTCTCATTTTCCCTTTCCAAAAGTCGATTTTGAGCGTGTTTTCTTCACAAGGACTTATTGAGAGTACTTCTAATAAAAATGACAAATGGACGATCGTTGATGACCGGGAGTGTTTAGAATTATAGGATACTATGCCACTAGCGTTAGGAAATGAGAATGTGTACGAAAACTTCGAGTCAGTGCCGGATGAGAGGTTTTTTCACGTGAGCCCGCATATCATCATTCTTCGAGGATGAACAACCCTAAGGCTATGTAAGTGTTTGCCTTTTTGGTTTCCATTTTTCATTTTCCTTTTTCCTTTTATACCCTTAGGTTATTAAAGGATTTTTCTTGTTTATGTAAGTTGACATAACTTCCTTGAGCAATCTCTCTTAGGGGTCGACCGTCTTTCTACTTCTTTCTATAGCCATTCGATTGACGATAATGTCTATTGGGTTTGGCCCATTGGGTGGGGCATTAGATGAGACACTGCGTTCCACTATAGTATTATGTGCACTAGGTGAGAGGTTGTGGGACACAACCCACACATGTCATTTAGGTTCTGAGAGATGATGATCACCCCTCTCGATGTTCGACAATTGATGGGGTTAGGGTCCACAGGTCAGCACGTTATGGTGGCTCACACTCTATGAGTTTCAGAGGTGTCAGTGTGAGATGCCATGGGGTGTATGAGGAGGATCATGTCGAGGAATTACGTTTGAATACATGTGTTGAATTAGGCTCTACTATCTCAGAAGAGTGATGAGACCAATGGGAGGTAGGTGAGGCTCGTTGCTCATTTATTTATTTTTCTTTTGTTGGGGGATTTATGATGGCGATGAGAGGTGATGACATCCATCTGTGGTTTCTTCCGTTTATGAGGATCATCTCAGAGATCCATTTCTATGATTGGAGATCTTCAGATTGGTGTCCCTCAATGCTTCTTTGGATGTTTTTAGTCACTGTTATTGATAGACTTTTATGGGACCCACATATCTCTTAGAGGTAATCTTTATATTTAGTTTCCCCTTATTTTCGATCTTCCTTTTCACTTTATTTCATTTGAGCTTTTTGTTTCCTTATGCAAATGTGGATTTATGAGGTGATAGGGCATAATATTGGACTAATATTCCCGAAGGCGAGTGCGTCGGGGAAATTTTGCAAGATGTACAAGTGGAGGAAGCTGAACAAGCGTTCGAATGACTCTTTATCTCTAAAGTATCTGTGGCCATGCTGAACGTCCTAATGAGCAACTAGGTTAGGCTTTTTGTCCTTGTCTTTTATCTGGCTTCAAAACTTTGCTTCTTAGTAGACTACTGACTCTTACTGGGAATCAGTTGTCCTTCTACGCCGAGAGCTTATCGTTAAGGGTCACGAGGGTGATGGGCATACATGCATAAATTAGGAGCCTATTATGACATGATTTTGGGTACGTCTGGTCTGGGAGAGATAGTGATGCGTCATATTATGAAGGGCGAGGTATATGTCCCACCATTAGTGCCCCAAAGTATACAAGGTGAGTAAAGTATATGTCTGATGAGGCCTAGGCGGAGATGATGGAGGGTGAGCCCTAAATGCATTATACCATCATGATGGAGGGATACGATTACGTGCAATTCGCGACCAGTTTGTTGATGTTTGTGATGTGGAGAACATACCTCCATCAACAAGGGGATCAGGGGAGGGACCAGTGTACTAGATGCGTCATCCCATAGCATGGGGGAGGCACGACGAAGACAATAGAGGAGGTTCCCCTCTTATCACATTTGGTTTCATGGTGGGGATGTTATATTGTTTCCTCTGATTGATTGGTTCGTGAGGGTTCTTGAGGAGGATTTTTGGGGAGAAGTATGATCTTCTTTCACATTTTTCCCTTTTTCCTATCTTCTTCTTATAATCTGACTTGTTTTAGGGTTGGCTATTTAGTTCTTTTTGTAGTCTATTCACATTTGTATGACCTTGTTGAGGAACATTCGGCACTAGATGGCATCGGTGTCAGATTACGTGATGATATTGGCCACAGCTTGGTTGGTGCGACTGACTATGTGTGAGGAGTGCTCCAATTCTGAGAGTAGGGGTCCACTGCATGTCATCGGGGGAAGTGTGTTCTCCTTAAAACTTGACATTGAGAGGGTTTGTTATGTATTTTAAAGGGTTTGGGTTAAGTTTTTTTGTAAAAGATTTTGGAGGGTTTGGGCTGTGTCCTGATTTATTTATTTATTTTTTTCTTTTCTGTACTTGTAGAAACAACATAATTATTTTTGACAAGTTAATATAAGTCGTATTTTTTTTATCATCTTGATTTAGTGTTGTACTCTACGTGCACTTTAGTTTGTTGTTGAGGTTTTTTATTATTACAAAGTTAAAACTAAATGAAACAAATACAAGGTGGTCTCCAAGATTGAATTTAAGTAAAATAAATTTTTATTTTGGATGTTATGTATAAAACATGAAATAAGGAATTTTCCGTAAAGGAGGTGTTTTCGATCAGCATACCCCTTCGCCTACCTATTGACATAAGGGCCAAGTCAAAATCACATCCTTGGCCTTGATTTCACTTTGGATACTTTGGGGTAGAAAGTCCGGTAGCATCTTGAATGGCTTGCCTTTGTGGATGTTTGTAGTATAAACGGAGGCTTTTGGAGATGGTTTTCATCATCACATATCAATTTTTTTTGCAACTTTTCTTCTTCTTCAAAAATTTCACTTCTACTATTTAAGACTTTTTCACCTTACCTCGAAGGTTTAAAGGCCATATGAATCTATATTGTTAACTAAGAAACTTTAGGCTTGTGCTATGTCTCCTTATGGTGTAATATCCCCATGGAGTGGAAACTATTGGAAGGGATGGTACAACTATGGTACCGTAAGGACCACATCTTTTGATTTGTCTTGGATGAGATATGCTCCACCAACGAAGAACTCTCTGCGATGATAGGTGTCGGCCCTAGTGTGTTGGTATCTGTGTTGAGTTTGTCCTATTTTCCTCGAGATTAACGGCGTTTCTCTATATATCCGCATCCACTCCTCGACCAGTGGTGCATGGAAGGAACATGATTGTCCTGATGGTCATAATTTTGTGTGTCGACGGGATTTTACTAATAATGGCTTCGTTAATTTTGTATCCCTATGATTGACTGCCAATCTTCTTTTAGTGATGAGTGATTTAATGGTTGACCATTAGGTAGACATAATAGCATTGTGGATGTCCTATCACATTAGTCCAGATGCAATGATATTGGAATAGACTCTAAATGGTCTACATACCTGAAAGGACGGTCGATTTTACTTTATGCAAAGGAAGTCACTCATGTTATTTATGTGGTTACTCGAGAGACTGTTCCTACAGGCCCCTACTGAGTACCCTCTTTTGGGTGTTACTAACTTCTTTTCGGGGCCTTTATTCAACTTTGATTCCTTGACAAAGAATTGGTCAAATTAGATTGTAAAGCATGCGTACCCTCTTCGTTGCTAGTCTGTACTGTGGTGGGGGAACTTGCAGCCTATTTTGTAGCTAGGGGATTATTAGTATGTGCAGATGGTGGGTTTTCTTTGACCTCTTTCAATTTCCATGGAAGCTTCTGTTCTATGTAGGATGGAAGAAAATCATTCCACCAGGCATAACTAATTTTTTTCCTATAAAGGACTTTATTGAGTCTTTGAACATGATATTGGGGACCTTATTGAAGAACCATCGGTTATCTACCCATCCATCAGAATGTGTTTTGAAGGTTGGGTTCATATTGGGGGACTACTTGAAGTGGTTGTCCAAGAAGGTGGTTGAGAAGACTATAACTGAGGGGATTTGGTAAATATGGCTCGTAATGTTCAATATCTTAAAAAAGGGTTTCGTGGTTTGGTCCAAGCATATAATTACCTTTCATTGCATGGAGCCCACTCTAAGTCGTAACTAGGAGTGGGATTATTGAGGACCTCCAAGGTCAAGCAATAATGATGAAGCGTGTCTAACAGGTAGTCAAAGGCACGATTTTAGGGGTATAAGAAGTTTATGTATGTTTTAGGAAGTTTGTGGTAAATTTTTGTTTTATTTTGGTAGGTGTTTGGATTTCTTATGAAGCTACTGATGGTGTGGGTTTTTACATTGTATTGGGCTTTATAAGACAGTGGGTTGTTTTATTCCAATTGCTAATTTATCATGTAATATTGTATTCCTTTTTTTTAACATAAAATAATAGAGATTTTAGTGTATTTTATTGCATCTTTGATGAATTTCATTTTCGAACTGCCTATACCAATCACTAACGCATACATAATCCTTTTTCATTTAACTGATGAGGGAGAACATTTTTGTCGGGGGGAGAAAATAGTAACATCTTGTGAGAGAGAAAGGATCATTGCAATGTATATCCTATGGGTTGCTGCATTATACCTATATGTTTTTTTTTGAAAAGGAGTTTATGAGAGGATAAAGTCGTATGTAGTTCTGAGTAGATGGGAAATAAGATATTTTTTGTCATTTTTTAAAATAGAAGGGGGATGAGTCATATTAATAGTAAAACTTTTTAAAATGTTCCAAGTTCACTCGACATGCAACTTCCTCTATGTCGAGGTTTGTGAGCATATCGGTGCCACCAAATTGGATTTTCTTCAGTTATGGGACCCTTCAATTGGGTTTGAAGTTTCATCTTGAATCCCAGATGGGCTCTACAATTTCCTTGAGGGAAAGATCTCCTTCTTAGACACTGTGGTCCTTGACCTTTTTGTTCAATGATCGCACAATCTAGCGATAATACCCTTGTATGTAGTATATAGCTTTCAATCTCTATTCATATAGAAAAACGTGTTTGTCTTAGCGGCTTTGATACCAATCTTCTTCATTGGCCTTAATTTTGAGAATCATTTGTAAAAATGGCACTTCGAGTTGAACAGGGATAATTGCTTCCATATTGCGTACTAGATAATTAAGAGTAGCCTTAGTGGGTGTCCTAATGGAGGTACGTTAATTGCAAAAAGTAGATGGGATCCAATTATCACAGTCTCTACTACTATTAGTCATCTTGATGATAATGGTCTTGAGGGTTTTCTTGGCGACTACGATAGCACCATTAGTTTACAGTCGGTAAGGAGAGGACATGTTTCTTTAAATTCCATATTCTTTGACTAGCTCTGTGACCTCAGCCTTAAAATGGAGTCTATTGTCCAATACCAACTCATGGGGAAATTCGTAGTGACAAATTGTGTTCTTTCTTCGCATTCAATTATGCGTTGGACTCAACTTTAACAAATTTTATGAAGTAGTCAATCATGACCAAGATAATTTCATGACTATTTGAAGTTTTGGGAGTGACCTTCTTGATGATGTTTATGACCCAAGTTGAGAAGATACCAAGAGCTGTCATGTTATACAACTCCTGACGAGGAAACTGCTAATGGTTGGCAAATCGTTGGAATTTGAGGTATCTTCGAACATAAGCATCGAATCCTTATACTATGGTGGTCCAGTAGTACCCTTGGCGGTTGATCTTCTTGGAAAACATGTGACAGATAATACGGGGAACACATTTCCCACTGTGGATTTTGTGGATCATATCTTCGATCCCATCCCCTGCTATATAATGAAAGTGGGTTCAATTGAAGTTTCTATTAAAGAGTTCTTTGTTGAACGTGATGTAATGGGAATTAAACTTGTGAAGGGTTGCACGGTCTTTCTTGTTAGCATATAGGAAATACCTATCATGTTTAAGGAGGCACAAAATGTCATAGTACCACAATTCTTCCATGTTCTAAGGTTATTATTTAACGAGATCGATATGATATCAATGGGTAGGTTCTTCTTATTCATAAACTAAAAAGGGGGCCATTATTATTCCCTCGGGCATATCGACTATGGATGCCAAGGTTTATAATGCGTTGGCTAGGCTATTATTTGAGTGATGAAGGTAATGTAAGGTGACGTCTTTTATTTGGGAGGCCAACTCTTCCAGGTGAGCATGGAAGGGAGGGAGCATCTAGTCTTTGACTTTCCATTTCCAGATAATTTACCCCATGGTGAGGGATGAGTGTTCATAAACATACATGTGTTTGATTCCTTTTTTAAGGGAGATCTTGATCCCTATGGTGCATGCCTCGTATTCCTTCATGTTATCACCGTAAGGGAAATCTAGCTTAATGGCATTGGGGATATGATAGTCATCAGGAGTTATCAGGACTATCCTAATACAAAACCTTTTCTTATTGGAAACTCCATCGAAGAAAATCTACCACCTGAGGTCCTCATGACAGGTGCAGATGATGCATTAATTATAATTCGAAGATCTAAACCCCAGTTCCTTCCATGGGATTATTGACAAGGTATTCGGAGATGAACCGCCATTTTATATATTTCTACATGACATAAGTGATGTCGAACTCAGTGAGTAACATCAGCCAGTGGGCCATACAGATAAACAGAGAGAGCTTTTCTACAAGGTGTTCATTGGGATTCATTTAGGATACCAATTTGATGGGGAATTCATGAATGTAATGACATAGCGTCTATGTGACCCAGACAAGTCAATACATTCCTTATCCAACATGATGTATTTTACCTCGTACCTATTTAACTTTTGTCTAGCATAGTATATTGATCTCCCCTTATGAGATTCCTCCATGTATTAGGCCAACACAGCCCCTGCTACAGTGTGAGTTATAGTCAAGTAAAAGAGGAAGGGGAGACCTTGGTACGAATTCATGATCACTAGAGGTCGGGTGAGGTATTGTTTGATCTAATTGAAGGATTCTTAGCACACCTTGTTCCAAACATTAATTCAATCCTTATGGAGAAGTTTGAAAATGGGCTCGTAGATAGATATAAGTTGGATGATGAATCGACTTATGTATTAGAGCTTACCCAGGAATCCATGCATTTCTTTCTCCATTTGGGCAGTGGCAAATCGAGCATGGTCTTTAGTTTGGAGGGGTCTAGCTCAATCAATTTTTCACAGACCATGAATCCGAGAAGCTTCCCTTTACTTAAACTGAACACACATTTTTGCGGGATGATTCGAATATGGTATTATCATTACCACTGAAAAAATTTCCTCGAGGAATGGATGTGACCTTCCTAAGTCTTGAACTTGGTAATCATGCCATCGACCTAAACTTTGAATTATTTATGGATAAGTCTATGCAATATGGTTGTAGTGGCTAATGGTATGTATCCATGGCATTCTTGAGACCGAATGGCATGACTTTATAACAAAAGGTTCCCCATGGGGTGATGAAGGAAGTCTTCTCCTTATGGTTAGGACGCATCTTATTCTGATTATAACCAATAAAAAACTCAACAGATGGCTCAAGAGTGTGACTGGAAGTGTCACCTATGATCATATTTATATTGGGAAGATGGTAATCATCTTTTGGTGATGCCTTATTCATATCTTGATAGTCGACACACATGCAGACTTTCCCTCTAGATTTCCTCATAGTGGTGATGTTTTCAAGACATGTAGCTTATTAGTCCATGTGAAGGAAGCCTACTTTTAACTATTTCATCACTTTTTCTTTGACTATAAGGGACGATTTTATTCGGAGTTATCTCAATTTCTGCTGGACAGGTTCTCTCTCTAGGAAGGTAGGGATCTAATGCTGAGCTATATCTAGGTCAATGCTGAGCATGTCATTGTAGGACCATACAAAGATTCTTGCGATCTATTTCAGAAGCTGTCCAAATAACTTATGCTCATCAAAGGTGGACCATATCCTAATCTTACGCAGATGGCTATTATAGCCAATCTTAATAACAATAGTCTCTCCATCATTAGTTTGAATGTGATTATGTTATTTATTTTTTTCCTTTTTGAGACTAGTTAAGAAATGTTCATTTACTATGTCATCTTCACCAAAATAATGATAAAAAAATCAAGACAATATATGTAAGGCATAAGAAGATAATCAAAATTCTCGTTTATATCATTAAAAGAGTTTGTAGGAAATAAAAAAGTGAGGACCCCATCAAAGGAGGCCTCATTAACAATTACATCAAAAATATGAGAAAAAATAGTTGGCTCGGGCATATCTTTGTAAGAATGGATGGTAGGGTGTAGGTTGACTTGGGTGGGCTGAAAATGAATGGCATGCTAGTTAAGGAGGGGTGCTCCAGTATTAGTGGTCTTCTAAGATGAGTCAGATAATGTGGCATCCTAGAGAATCAGGCACACACCTATTCCTAGTGTGATAAGGTCGAACAATTCATATGTATCACCATCCCATAATATTCAGTGCTTTCTATGGATTTATCTACTAGAGGATCCACCCCATGTTTATTTTTTTCATCCCAGGCAATGTCATCCTTGAAGAAGACTTCTTGCCTCGGTTTCATCTTTTTTGTTAGTATGGTCATATAATAGTTCAGGGAACCCCCAAAAGGGGAAATCCTCAGCCTAGTTGACCAACCTGAATCTTGAGATCGTCTTTTTACCTTCTAAGCTTCTTTTCTCATACGGCCAGTGGAGTGACTTGAGTTCAGTTGGTGATGGTTGGTAGCCCAGGCCGCATTAGGGAAAGGATTCCTTTATGACTATATGTTCAAGGATTCCATGTTGGCATCATCCTAGCCCCATTATGGGCATGAAGCAGGTGTTCTTGAACATCTACATCACATCAACATTTGCATGAGGGTTTCACTCTAGACATACTCAATATTTAAAATTGTCCCTATTTGGGACAACTAAGTGGGTTGATATTGAAATTGGAGAGGAATACTTCATTGGCCCTTAGTTTAATTTTTGGTACTGGGTTGCTAGTTCTCACACCATCTGAATTGTTTTCATCCCCAGGAATTATACTGACCATTGGCAAAGAATTTAAATTTATGGTCGAGGGAATATAATACCCATCAGATGTTATGGAGTCATGGGTGGTCAAGGAGTAGGTTAAAATAAGTAGGTATATCAATGACCTAAATTCTGTTAGGGGGTGGATAGGGAAAGCCCTAGTGTAAGCATTATGGAACCCATAACTTCTCAGCGAGTACCGTAATAACCACGCACGACGGTGGATGTGGGAGTGAGATCACTAACTTTTATTATATGAAATTGAGAGTTCGCAGACCCCGTATCTAAAAGTGCCAATGGAATTATCTTCCCTATTACTTCAACAAAGATTTTGAGGGCATAGTTATGATCCAAACTGATCTTTAGAATTTCTTCTTTAGATTAGGAGATGAGTCTGGAAGAGGTCAGAGATCTAACCATATCCAGTGCTTATTTAGGAGTTATAGAGGTAGGAATGGTGGGTGTTATGAGGAGTTTTTTTAAATCATTTATGTGATGCTGGGAGGACATGAAGAGACCCTACAAGGTGATGTTGGCCTGAGTCTTCTTGAGTACGACCAATAGCCTATTTTCTTCAACTGTTATTTATGGACTTGGAAGCCCCTCGGTGACTGCCTTTCCTTTATCTATTGTAGTTGACTGAGGAATCAAATCTTTATAATGTCATCAGGATCGGGTCATGTTGTTAACAAAGGCATGGAAAAATAAGAACCTTGTGACTTCAATTACATCAGTATGAATGGATACTTTATTGACTCCCGTTTGAAATTCTTCGAAATAGATCATGCCACATAAATAGGTAATTTAACCGACTTCTCCACATTTTGATTCATTATCTAAGATATTAAACTCATACCCCTATCCACTGATGAGTATGCTATATTATTATGTGATATCAATGCACTAAATAACTTCCACGAATTCATCATATCAGTCTTCCCACTCATTACGAAATCGGTGGAATGAAGGGACCAGGCATCCTCAGAGCTTTAGGATCATAAGAAACTCAATGGCATAACATATTTATTTTTTTCTAAAGGAAACATCTGACATGACTTGCATGATGTCATCTAGGTTGAATTCTTCCACAGGCACAACCCATTAATCTGACTTTTGGGCCCATTTTTGGGCTTCCATGAACAATTTGTTGAACTTGTTGGAATTAATAGTCATATCTAATTGCAATTCCATCCTGAACTTCTGAAGATGGTCTAGAACTGCATGTAATTCCATGTATCCCCCTTTTGAGCGAGTACAAAAAATAATGCAAGCTCGGGTGAGGAGTGGCAACGTTGATCGGTGAAACTTGTAGGATGTAGGAGAAACGATGGGAAACCTTTTGGGTTTTTCGTGAAACTATAAGCATTTTGGGTGTGTCGATGCGCTTGTTCTGGTTGAAGGGTAAAATTTGGGGCTTCCATGTATGAGGTTATCAATATTAGCATTGACCTAGGCAAGGGTCCAGGGACTTTATGTATGCTAAATAAGGTAGATACTACCACTCTGAGGGAAAGTATAAAATAAACAAGTATCATGGGATAAAGGGGATAATCATGGAGAGCAAAACTAGCAAGTATATGCATGGATCAAGCAGACCATATAAGGGATGGTGATAGATACAAAGTGTGAAGCATGTGAATAAACAAGTGAGTGAGAAATATGTGTAAGGTTAGAGTGACACGTGAATAGTGTGAGTGAAGAAAGCATGTGAATATATACATGTGAGAGAAATACGGAAGTGTGTGGTAGTGAGACTAAGCATGGATAATCTAAAAGTGGGGTGTGTAATGTGTGTAAGTGAGCATAAAGATATATATATGTAAGAAAAATCTGAGAGTGTGTGGTAGTGAAGCTAAGCAATGAAACTTACAAGTGGTGTGTGAAACATGTGAGTAAGAGAGATATCATTTATAAAGGGCTATTAGTACCCTTTCCAATGATCTACTCCATTCATGATTTGGATTTACGATTTTTATTTCATCCCCATTTTTCTAAAAAACTTGTTCTGGACTACCTACAGGCATATAAGGGACCTTGTCCGTCGGTAGTGTACTTGAGGCGATATGCCATATTCAGCTCCATAGTCGTGTTGATCGACAATCCCATTCATTTTATAAATAGAGGACATGACCTGACTTTGAAAACAACTCTTGAATACCCCTCTCAGCAAGTCAGATAACCTTCTATCGAATTCAGAGTTGTTCCCTTTTCTAAAAAAACATTTTTCTACATTCTCTTACATCACTTTCATACCTCACTTGGTAATTCCCCCCACCTCTCCATACTACTTTCATACCACTACAAGATCAACATATGTATATCCCAAGGTCAATATCAAACACTCATAAGGATGTCGACTTCTCCATCACTTTCTTTGATTCTTCCATTTTAGTATTAATAAACTTATTTATACTTTTGTACTTTTGTTTCATTACATCACATGCGTTAATATCAACTTTTTATTAGTAGTATTTGCATATACTCAATTTTCATTAAAAACCCAAAGATAAGAAAACGAGGGTTTATTCTTAAATCCCAAAAGTGAGATTTCCATTTCATACTCTCACTCTTAAAAGCACATTTTCTCTACACACACATAAGTGAAATCCACCTTTTGCATTTATGGATTGAACCCCACCCTATACTATCTTCGAACTATATGGACTTTGATTCCTCTTGCGCTACATAGGCTCCTTGGGCCAATCCCAATCCCAAGATTCAAGTTCTCTTTTACCCATGTTTTTACGTTTCTTTCATATCTTATATATATATGTATTCTTTATGGATCTCACATTCTTACATACTTATGTTCCGTCCAATGCACATTTTCTCTTCCATAGCAACTTGTGATTCGGAAAACACTCATATTACATTTTGAATTACAATTTTTGGTAACATTCCTGAGGATGAATTCACTCCGTTATTTTTTATGGCATGAGTTGAATGATTCCATTCTCCACCTATATTATACACGCCTCCACACACATCACAGAGTATAAAAGGAAAAGATTAACATTTGTCCATAAGAGATCGAAAATGCGAGATGGGTTCCCAACACCTTATCATTCCATAACTTAGTCCCTGGACCTTCTAACCACTTGGTTTCTCAAGAATGAGTATTGTCCTTAGTGTCATTATCTCAAGTTGGTGAAATTACTTTGCATATTTTTAGAAAAATGGTTGACGACTGTATCTCTTTACGTTATCTCCCTCAATGATGACCACCGAGTGTTTCAAGAAAGGGAGCTCCCTGCACGGATGCCACAGGGAATCCGAAAACCATGATATGGATTGTTTAATGGAGGTGACGACTCCGTAAAGAAGTTTATTTCAAAATTTTAGGCACTAATAAAAGTGTTTCTGGGGTTAACAGAGAGAGATTAATTTTTCTTAAAATTTAATGTTTACATTATTGGAATAATATTGGGATTAGATTGTAATTTTGGGGATCTTTGTAAAAAAAATATAATCTTATAAAAATATCTTAAGTAAATGAGATTTACAAATATATCTTGCATTTTAATGTGATGTTTACGCAACTCTTTAATAACAAATTAATGCACACCTAGGATTTAACTTTGAATTAGTCGATATTTTGGGAGAAAGTCACATTTGGTATTTTTTGGTCCTCTAAATAGGTTTGTTGTTTCGATCGGTTCTAAGATTTGTATTGTTTTACTAGGGATCATAACATGGAAGAATTCTAATATCCTAGAAATAATCTCATGGAGTTTACTATAATTATATGAAAGTAAAAGGATCGTTTAGAGTATCTCATTGCTATTCTAGATTTGTCCTATAATTTTGGACATGATAACTGAATGGGGATTACCCAGTCTAGGTTATACTAATGAGATTAGACAGTGTCTTATATATATAGGTATATTTACACACCTATATGAATGGGGCATTTAACATGATAAGTGGTAATGCTACTATTCGAAAAATGATTATAGGAATATATAAAATCTAATCAATTTATTGAAAAAAATACTAGCATTTATAAAATCATAGTTGATAATCCTTGGAACCTCACTAGGTTTATACAAAATTAATTTTGTAATTTAGATAAAATTAATTGCGCTGCTTAGTCATAGTAATGTTAAATCTAATTTATTTTGATTTAGAGTTGTGTGTGTAAGGTAAAAGGGCATGTCTTTATCCTAATAGTATGTGTAATTTGGGGTTTTATGTACATTTATTTTATTCAAAGATACTAATAAGAGGATCATGCATGATTCAGACAATATCACCAAAGAGCATTATTATTGACCAAATTTTGTCCAGTAACTGGAGAGTCACTTCATGATGGGCGCTGGTCCGACAGGGCGCAATTAGCCTAAGCGATATGACTCTCACCTTCCATTGGCCAAGTACCTTTGACTTATATCGAACGGTTCCCCCGCATCGTACCGCTTGACTGAAGTCATGACGGGATGTATATCGCAGGGAACTCATTCACATACGATGAGTATATCGAATTGTCTCTCACACGTACTGTCCCCATGAGGTATATAGTGAGGCAATTCACATACACTCAGGTGTATCAAATGGCTTGTCCACGCGTACCGATTGCCCGCAAGAGCAAGACGTATATCGTGGAAGTAACGCCAAAGGGGGGAACCCTTTCCAATTCACCCAACCAAACTGCATACCAACATGTATGTGTCAAGCCTAGGATACACATATAAGATTACCAATTTCTGCTTGAAACTCTGTCGAAATTCCGAGTCGACTTGCCGCCCAAATTTTTCACGCACTTTTAAAATGGGACCCTGTTCGTGAGCCTGGTCACAAGTTCAGCCATAGCTTTATATAAATTACAAACCCAACTTTTCCAGGCTTGGGTCCCGTCTAACATTTTATTTTGCATTTAGGAGAATTTAATACAAGTGAGAACATAATAATCATGCTGAGGTCCGTCTCCCGAAAAAAAATCCAAAAACATTTCTCCCTTATTTATCAAAAAGACAAAAACATTTCTCCTCCCTTTATCAAAAATCCCAAATATTTTTGTCTTTTCATCTCAAAAAGAAAACAAAAATGAAAAATTTCATCACTCTTTCTCAAAAATAAATCCCATTTTCGCACCTTCTCAGGTCGATCGCAAGCCCTTGGCTTGGTTTCTTATTGGCTTTAATCTTTACTCAGATCACCCCGGAGTTTCGTCCGTTCCCCAACTACTTTCGAGTCTGGAATCCACCCGGTTTCTATGGAGAACAAATATTAAGTACCCGTTGAGCAGTTGAATCTGACGACAGTCTTAGCTCAGCTCGTGTCCAAGAGTGATAACCTTCGAAAAATGCAACGAAACTAGGTTCCCGTTCCTCAAGATCCCTAGGACCTATTCCCTCATACTATGGATCCACCCGATCCCATCTTGGCTCCCGAAGAGTATCAACACTCTCCACGTGTCCCTCCTGTTAATAGGCCACCGCCTGCCCAACTTTTGATGCCATACCTTGCCTAGCATGGGGCTAACTTGCTTATGATCATTGATCCGAAGGATGAAGAGTTGAGAAAAGTTAAGGAGGACCTCAAGATGCTCACCAAGATGTTTGACCAAGTTAGAATGTTGGGGAATTACATGGACTACACCCACATGTCTCTTTATCCTAAAGCGAGGTTACCCGAGAAGTTTAAGATGCCAAATATGGAGAAATTCAGAAGAAGTAGACCCCCGATTGTTCATCTCCGTAACTATAACCGTTCCATGACTCTACTAGTGGCTTCTGAAGAAGTGATGGCCCAATTATTTCAGCAAACTATGAAGGATAGCGCCCTACGATGGTTTTTGTCTCTCGAAGAGTCCAAAACTCATAGCTGGGAGGATGTGGCTCAAAAATTTATGTCGTAGTACAAGTACAACGAAGATCTTGAGGTCACCCGTCGTGATTTAGATCTGATCAAACTGAACTTTGGTTAATTGGTCACTAATTTCATAGCCCGATGGAGGGAAAAAGCAGCTACCATGACCAATCGGCCTTCCAAGGAAGAACAAGTCAGCATAGTGAAGAAGAACTTCTTGCCCCATGTCCGAGTAACTATGGGAGGACAATACTATCCCCATTTTCGAGCTCTCAGAGAAGGTAAAGTAGAAATCGAGGAGGGTCTTGCTAAAACTGATGTCAAACTAAAGAAAATGTCCGGACAATTCACCCCCAGGAAATATTATAAATCTACCAGTGTTGCAGTCTCAACCATCAACAATATCTCTTAACCAGCCACCTCATGGGAACCAAAAATCTACCCTGTCCTAGTTCGAAAGGAATACACCTATCTCCATGACCCCTCTCCAAAGTTTATCAAGCCTTTTTGGGCCGAAACCTTATCAAACCCTTGGATCCCCATCGATTGCCAAATCCACTCCCAAGAAACTTCAAGGCAGATGCCCATTGCGCCTTTCACTAAATAGTTGTCCATACAACCGACAAATGCTTTCACCTCTGAAACGTAATCCAAGGTCTAATTTATCAGGGTAACATTGCCCAACCAACTAATCCTAAGACAAACACTACTCACAACCCACTCCCAAGTCATGCCAATTCCATCTTCTTATAAGAGAACCTATAATTTGATCCCTCAATCCAAATCACATGCATATACTGTCCTAAACCTCTCCAAATTTGCCCATATTTCCTCCTACACCCTGCTAACCTCGCCGACCAGTCACTGTCACTCCTTACTGGAGCATGCATCACTGTCCGTACCCCTTCTGAAAATGGAAGTACAAAATTATCAGAAGTGGTAAACCAACTCCTAGAGTTCGGGATGAAATTGCCCTCAAAGATGATCATTGATTACCAGAGGTTTAGTACGCTGTTCTTGGAAGCACGAAAATGGTCTCGAGAATTAGACCGTTGGGTGGTACTAATGGATGAAGTCAGTTTAGATGATGTTGTCCAGGTTATAGAATAGATATTCAAGAGAACTAACAATATTTGCAGTATGACTAAGTTACTTGATACTCTGAAGCTAGAAGGGCGCCTGGTCCCTTCACCCTTACATATCCCCATGGGGAGACCTATATGAAGAAGCCATTGAAGTTATGGAATGCACTGACTTTAGATAGAAAGATCGAATTATTGCCACTGGATGGGGGGAAGAATTCAGAGATTCGAATGAAGAATAAGCTTTTAAAAAAACTGGCCCGGTAGTCGATATGTATGGGATGATATCATTTGAAGAACTTCCCAAAGAAATAAACAAGGTAAAATAACAACTCGAGATTGATGAGGAAATAGGATTCATATTCTTCCCTTATTGAGTAAATCACATGACCAGATCAGGGAGGGATTACTAGATTCCATGCTTAATACCAACAAATAACAAAAGGGCATTGACAACCTTCTTATGCCAGAAATGACCCTCGAGAAAAGCAAGATCCTCGATCAACTAAATAAAACTCAAGCTTACATCACTCTATGGGGGCTTTTCATGTCTTCTCAGCTGCACATAAATGCTTTGATCAAGTTTCTCACTGAACCCACAGTTCATCCTGCTACCACACCAGAAGAAGCAATAAATTTGGTCGAATCCTTGACCTCTACTCGAATGCTATCCTTTTTTAAAGAAAAAATCCCCAAGATTGGGCCACACCACAATCATGCACTCAATATCTCCGTCGAAGCTATGGGGAAGGTTATACCACTCTCTCTTGTCGATAATGGATCCGCCTTAAATGTCTACCCAATGAGAACCTTCAAATGTTTAGTACTAAAAGAAAGTGACCTCGCTCCAACCTCCGTTGTTTGCGTGCCTACGATAATACCCATCGGGAGGCGATGGGATCTATAAAGCTTGTAATAGGGAATGGCCCTATAAACCTTATCATCGAATTCCAAGTTATTGACATCCCAGATTGTTTTAATTTGTTTCTAGGACGACCTTAGCTCTATAGTATCCATGGTGTATCTTCCTCACTTCATCAGAAATTGAAGTTCTTCACCGATGAACGAGTCATCACCATTTTAGGTGACGATGACAATATCGAGGGTGCAAGTACCGGCAGTCCAATTCTTGAGATACAACATGGGTCCAATGATGTGATCCTATCAGGATTTTGAGTTGAGCCACTCTTACTCCTAAGAGGGGGCAACTTCAAAAAAATGGTATGTAAAGAATACGACCCTCATGGCAACATCAATGTGATTTAGATGTTCAGTAACATGCACTTCATGAACAGACTGGGCTAGGACAAAGATAGAAAGGTACACTTGAGCCTATTGAATTGAAGAAAGATTTCCCTCCTTGTAGTTTAGGGTATCAACCATCAGAACAGGAGCTCAGAATGATATTCCAGTCTCGAACAAAGAGAAGATTTGACTGCATCCAGACTATCCCAGGTGACTCCTTGAATGGAAGATTCATCAAAGAGGATAAAGACTTACCCTTTTGCGGCTTTCCGGAACCATTGTATGACGATACAGATAAGAACATGAAGCCTAGAATGGTGATCTTTTTCCAAGATATCTACCCATGGGCCAAAAGTTCCCAACACCATGAACAATCGCTCATCAAAGATACCGAAGATTATGAGGAAAATGAATCTGATGACTCATTCAATTTACAAACACTGGAGCTGACACACTACATGGTTCACTCAAGCACTACATCATTAGATCCATCCCACCTGATTAAAGTTGTTGGTGCACCTCTCCTCAATTGTCATGTCGCGCCGGTTCTACCTGTTGAAATCCCCCCTAATCCTATTGTTTACCTCATTTCTTCTTATGTTGTCTATCCTTGCTCAAATGTAATCGAGACCTCCTTTGATGAGGTTCTCAATGTTATTTTTCCTATCAATGAAATAAACGAAGATTTTGAGTATCTTGTTGTGCCTTACTTTAATTGTCTAGATTCTAATCAAACTTTTGATGATGATGATTATACAAATGAACAATTCTTAATTGATCTAAATAAGGTTAATAATAAACAACAAAACCACTTTCAAGTTAATGACAAAGCGACTATTGTTATTAACCTCAGTTTAGTAGACAACTGCGCGAGATTAGGATAGGGACTACAAGCATGAGCGCGCACAACTCGAAGAATTGCTAAAGGAATTTGTGGATGTCTTTGCATTGTTCTATGATGATATGCCCAACATTGCTCCTGAAATAACTCAGCATGAGATTCCCACTCTCACATATTACAAGCCGATTAAACAAAAATTGAGAATATGCACCGAATGGTCACTCAAAGTTAAAGAAAAGGTGGTCAAATAGTTGAATGTAGGATTCATTCGTGTGATTGAATATCCCACGTGGCTAGCCAACATATTGACTGTGCCGAAATCAGGAGGGAAGGTTCGGATGTGTGTAGACTACCGAGACTTGAACAAAGCCTCTCCAAAGGATGATTATCCGTTACCCAATATCGACATGATCATGGATAACACTTCCAGTCATGCTCTCAATTCATTCATCGACGGGTTTGCTAGATACAACCAAATTAAAATGCACCCAAACCACAAAGAAAAGAACGCATTCATCACCCCATGGAAAACCTTTTGTTACACGGTTATGCCATTTGGTCTCAAGAACTCTAGGGCTACCTACCAGAGGGCTGCCACAACCGTCCTGCACGATCTGATTCATAAAGAAGTTAAGCTCTATGTAAATGATAAAATTATCAAATACAATACTAGAGAAGGTCATGTTCCCTCTCTCTCAAAGTTCTTTGAATGATTGCGATAGTATCAGATGAGACTCAATCCGAAGAAATGCATCTTCAGCATTACAAAGGGAGAACTCTTGGGATTCATGGTCACTGAGAAGGGGATCAAAACAGATCCCTCCAAGATGAAAGATATACTTGAGATGCCACCTCTATGAACAGATAAAGAAGTCTGTGGTTTCCTTAAGAAATTACAATACATTAGTCGGTTCATTAGCCAGCTAACCTCCAACTGTGAACCTATCTCCAAAATCCTCCGAAATGATTGAACTAAGGTTTGGAATGAGGCCTATCAAGAAGCTTTTGACCAAATCAAACAATACCTGACTTAACCTTAGGTACTCATGCCACCACAACCTGGTCTCCCCTTACTCCTATACCGAACCATAACCGACACTGCAGCTGGGTCTTTCTTAGCCGAATACCTTGAAGATTCCTACAAAAAAATAGCCATCTATTATGCCAGTCACAAATTGGTCGAATAAGAAGTCAACTACACTGCTTTGGCAAAAGCATGTGTCGCGCTTGTCTGGGTCACTCGAAAGTTATGACACTACATGCTCGCCTTCCCCATCAAACTTTTATCCCTAATGGATCCCATTAAATAGATACTTGAAAAGCCTACCTTATCCAGCCAAATAGCCCCATGGTTGATGCTCCTAGTCGAGCTTGATATCATGTACGTCATGCAAAAACCCATGAAAGGAAGAGCAATCTCTGACTACCTCATTGATTACCCCATGGATGAAGCCGATGTCTGGATCTCTGAATTCCTAAATGAAAACATCCTCTACACTGCCCAGGACACTCTTTGATGGCAAATCTTCTTTGATGGAGCTGCCAACAAAAAGGGATATGACATTGGGATACTCCTGATCGCCCCATATGACTCCTACACCCCCATCGCCATCAAGCTGGATTTTTTTGTACCAATAACATGACTGAAAACGAGGCATGCACGGTAGGCCTCAAAGTTTCTCTCAAGAAAGGTATTCAATGCCTCGATATCTACGGGGATTTTGCCCTCATCATAGGTCAAGTGCTCAAAAAATGGAGAGTTAAGGACGAGAAGCTACAACCCTTCGATTCCCACTTAGAAGAGCTAGCCTACCAGTTCCAAAATATCACCTTCCACTACCTACCGCGAGCAAAGAATAACCTAGTCGATGCCCTTGCTACCTTAGCCTCCATGGTCGACGTTCCCAAAGGAATAATAATGACCCCCTTCTTAGTTTAAAAGTAAAAGAACCCAACCCACCGCTACCGCATTGAGCTCGTCACCATAGAAGATCCCGAGCTAGCCAATGGTTGGTACTATGATATCTGGTGCCTCCTCAAGTATGGTAGGTACCCCAAGGGTTCTGACAAGAAAGACCTACCAACCCTTAGAAGACTGGTTGCCTAGTACATCATCTGTGACAAAGCACTGCTAAAAAAGAACTTCGATGGAACTCATCTGCACTGTATCGAAGGGGCTGACATTGAAAAGATAATGCAAAAGATCCACAATAGGGAATGTGGACAACACATAAACGGTCACATGCTTACCAAGAGGATCATCCGACAAGGCTACTACTGGACTACCATGACCCAGGATTGCATCGCCTATGTCCGTAGATGCCTCAAATGCCAATAATTCTCCAACCTTTAGAATTTGCCTCGGCGTGAATTATACAACATGACTTCCCCTTGGCCGTTATTCACTAGAGATATCGGCATCATAGGGAAGGTCACACCAAAGGATTCTAACGAGCATGAGTTCATCCTATTTGCCATTGATTACTTCACCAAATGGGTTGAAGCTGAGTCATACGCAGTGCTGAATGCCAAGAAAGTGGCTAAATTCATCAAGAAAAATATCATTTGCTAATATGGGGTCCCGCAAGAGCTAGCATCAGATAACAGCTTACATTTCGAGGCAGAAGTTACCGAAGCGGTCTACGAGTATGGCATTCAAAGACACAAATCTTCTCCCTACCGACCTCGGACCAATGGTGCAGTCGAAGTCGTCAATAAGAACCTCAAATCCATCATCAGTAAGATAATCGAAAGCTGTTGAACTTGGGCTGAACGAATCCCATACGCCCTCTGGGGCTACCTAACCTCATTTAAAACCTCTATTGGGGCTACCCCTTACCCTCTAGTTTACGATATGGAAGCAGTCCTACCCGTGGAGCTAGAAATACCCTCGCTGCGCGTCATGCTAGAAAACAAGGTCAGTGAAGAAGACTGGTGCCAAAGCTGTCTTGACGAGCTGACTCTCCTAGATGAAAGGATATTAAAAGTGCTATACAACATACAAGGTTACCATCGCCGAATAGCGCGATCATTCAACAAGATAGCCAAGGACCACAGTGTCCGAGAAGGGGATCTATCCCTCAAAGAGATCATAGAACCCATCTAGGACCCCGGAGGGAAATTCAAGCCCAATTGGAGCGACCGTTACATTGTCAAGAAGATCTTGTCCGGCGGTGCATCCATGCTTACTGACTCAGATGGGGAAGAGATGGCTCGCCCAGTTAACCTAGATCGTCTCAAGAAATTTTACCCCTAGTCTGAAATCTCGGCACGCTACGACTCTTCTCATCTCCCTTCTATTCTAAAAAAAACTCTTCATTTCCTTCTACCCAGAACTACGTGGGCCTGATCCTCTACAAAACCATTTTTAAACAATTTAAAAATATTTAATACCCTATAGGTACGTAGGCAGCTCATTCACCTTACATGAGCACGACCCTTTCTTTTTCACAAAATACTATTCTTTTCTTATCTCCGAGAACAATAGTCCATTCTAATATATACTTGAACAAAAGGATTATGTATGCCTTAACGATCGGGATAGATAACTCAAAAATAAAAAACTTGTCAAAAGTCAAAGCTGGATGATAAAAAACTTGCGTATTTCATTAATAAGAAATTACAGTGCAATTACATAAAGGAAAGGATAACTCCCTTCCCCCTACCTTCCTAAAAAATCCAAAATAAAATCACCACATTTATTCCCCATTACAAAATAAACTCTCCAAGAGTCCTACCCACAGCTACCAGAGGAGCCCGCTAAGTCATCATCATCTGCATCCTTGGGTCCCCAAGCTTCCCCTGCCTGAACAGAGTGTCGCAGGCGCTGCATGGACCGATAAGCCTGAGCCATCTTCGAAAAAACCACAACAGCTACCTCAATGGTATCAGATAAGACGATCCACCTTTATCCACTCTCCACTGCCAACATCTTGCTGATCACTCTCCTCACAAACCACTTAATATAATACCCAAGGATATGCCACTCTCCCAATAGACTGAGAAGGACGGGTCGACGAAAGAAGATTCTCCCATAAAGAGCCAAGACGCATGCGCAGATGCTCAGTCAAATCTTCTACCGAAAAGAAGTCTAGTGTCCGAGGTGGCACGACCTGTTCCCAGCCAAATTGACGTAGAAGATGCCAAGGGAAATAGAAAGAGGTTTGTCTGAGACTAATCCGTCGGACATACGGGTATTCCCCTAGCTCCAGAATAGGCAGCAACTATCCTCACCAAGGCACTAACCAGCACCGATTTAGAGTCCCGTGATCCACAAACTAGTTTTCCTAGCTCTCAATATCCAAGCCAACGCTAATGATGTGGCATGAAAAGAAGTTGGGTACAACCTACAAAGGGTATTCCGGAGGAGTCTCCAGGCGGAGTCTTTCAGACAGCCACATGAACTGCATCATGTGGCTACCCCTCAGGAAGTCAAAATGAATTTCCCTCCAGACATCCAGGCCATTCAAAGTCTCCTCCAGTATCACTATCATAGGATTGTGTTGGTATGACATCCAGGAAATAATAGTTTCAAGTTGTGGCTCCACTGGTAGTTCCACAGTCACCACCAATAATTTTGATACTACGCCTATCCAGCATCTCTAGACTCCTGGAAATGCACGGACTGTAACACCACCGAAAGGGAGATTATTCCTCCAGCAACCAATGATCTGGCCACCAAAGGCGAAATGCGAACAGGCCCAGCCAACAACTCCCGGGGAGAATGGGAAAATTCAGGTAGAGCTATAGCAACACTGGGATTTATCCCCAGCATGGCAGAAAATTCCTCGTAGGTAGGACAAACATCATCCAACCCAAAGAGGAATACATGGTCTTTGGGGTACCAGAATTGTACCGCCGCCATCAACATGTTCCACTCAATTGGTCGGTTGCGCCACAAAGAAACACAACGCATACTGAAAGCATCGTAGTCGACATTATAAGAGCACATTGCTTCCAAGGCTTCGAGGTAGTTAGCAAACTCATTGCTACCAGGGAGATCCATCTGGCAAGACTAAGAAATATTAGTCAAGTGAGTAAGAAAGTGAGGGTGTGATGGAAACACTCCACCCTTAACCCTTTTTATACTTGAAAACCCTCATAAAAAAACATGACCCCTGTAGAAATCGAAGGAAATCCTACCCCACAAAGTACAAGAGGCTGAAGAGGGCACTAATCAAAGCATAGAATTGATGGGACTGGACTTGACTATTGATAGGCAAGATAAGGGTCTTGCCGATGGGAACCCCTATTTTTGGAAATTTTCCTTTTTCTTCTTTTGTCAAAATCATAAACTCATTAAGAATAAAGTGATATTCTCAACATAATTTCAAAAATCCACTTCCACCCCTATATAATTTCTCATTTTAAAAACATTCCTCCAAAATCCCAAAAATATCTCTTTTTACGGTCTCAGCAGCAAAGTAAAAGCGCATGTGCATGCATTCACCAATAACAAAGATAATAAAAAATCTCATTGCATTGCATATATATATTCTCTTCTGTGTTACATCAAATTTTGCAAGAAATAAAGAAAAGCAAAAAAAAAATGGGAGTGACCCCAAACCCACATTCATTCTATCTCTCACCTACCCTGTAAGAGCTTCCACCCCTGCGACGCGCTCTCTTTACCCAACGGCGAGACGACGCACTGCCACTGCCCGATCCAGACTCCTCCCCAGAGGAATCATATGGAACCAAACAAGAAGGAGCTGGGATCGCATCCCGAATATGGGCAGTTGCCAAAGATATCCAATCTTTGATGTCACTTATTCATGTGGTCGATACCCAGACTCTCTATAAGTAAGAGGTAAAATCAGTATCAAAGAGGGATCAAAAAAGAAAAGGAACCAAAATGAAGAAGAAGGTATACCGTAGGATGAAGGACCTCCTCTGTCAAACCCAGCTCCTACGGATCAATCGCATGAGGATGCTGAAGCATAGGCACCATCCCTCCATCGGCTCGCCGAATGTTGTACGAAGGGGTATGCAATCGAAAAAAGGGATCCTCTAAAGTCGCCATCGCTGTAGACTCCTACGGGCCACTGCCGTTGTGGGAAGACCCCACTGCCCGACTCGAACCCGCAGGAAGGAAAGGCAAGGCATCATATATGATGGCTCCATCAACAAGCTCGTCACAAAGTCCATATAGTCATACGGTGAAACCGTACCAGTGTACAACAGATAGGACTCATCGATCATCGTCGCGATCCTCGCATCCTCTGGCAGTAGTCGTTCCCGCCTAATAGATATAGGAGGCTGCACAGGTGGCACCACCACCTCCTCCCCAACAATCTGCCGAACCACCCTCTCCCTAAGATACCAAGAATGGACAAACTCATACGCCAGTAAATACCTCATCTGCGCGTTCACACTAGTCTCCCCCGTATCCTGAATGGATGTCCCCCAAGGGTAAAAATTCACCTAAAAATCCCCAATAGAAATAAGTCAATACAGAATTAGAACAAGCAAAAACCAAGACTTAAGAGGAAAGAGTCTTACCCTACCACTGGTCTGGCCATTCAAGACCTGATGCACCGCCTCCATAGAAAGAGATCCCTTCGACTGTCGATTGGCCTTCTGCCATTGATACAATCGGAATAAGTCCCCAACAGTCTCATCATTCAGGGCAATCAGCAGGGTAAAATCACCTCATAGAAACACATCTTCCAAAGACGAGAATTCATAATAAAAATAGATGCATAAGGAAAATGCGAATGAATGAAATGAAAGTGTGCAAACTGAAGAATACCTCAAGAAGATACGTGGCTCCAGTAAAAGTTTGTCGGCATCACCGGCTGAATGTATCCAAAGTAAAGTAGAGGGTCACCAAAGTTAGGATCCCCAAATTAGGGAGAGGGATGTTCGAAAACATCCTCAAATATGTCAAGAACCACAAATGGACAACGTTGCCACTCGACGCCACCATGAAACGTCCTAACACCAACAATATGATCAACCGGGCCATCTGCCTCACCTATAACCCTTCCTCCACATCAACCACCCTACTATGAAAAACATACTTTAGCAAGGACAACCGAACGTAATCCCCAAACACTATCCTCCCTACATCGCCGAGTGACTCTCGCACCGCCTCCAGCCTCACCCTTAGAGAGCGATCCACCTCTATCTTCTCTCCATCACAATCTAGCCCCAGCAGCTCCTGCACGTCTATGGGAGTCACGGTCATCTCCCCAAAACCAAAATGGATGGTGTGGGTAGTATCCCACCATCTCTCCCCCAAAGTGCATAAGACCGCTGTCGAACGAGGTGTCTCATCTAGCGCAGAGCCCAACCTCCCAAAACCCGCTGATGATACCACCCAATGCACCACAAGTGGAAGATGCTCCCAGATGTCCTTAAGCCTCATCGTCCCATGGGTACGCATGTTCTTAAGAGAGATATCAGACTGTCAAAAGAAAAAACCTTGTCAAAAATTCAAGAAGGAAAGAAAAATAACCAAGAAAATAAAGAAGAATGCCAAAAGTCAGGTTACTTACATAACCGCCGGGGCTCACCACCCTCGAAGATCGATGATGTGACGAGTCCCGTAGCACGTTCCGCTCATCCGTAACTGTCTCGAACGCATCAAAATAATTCTCATTCCTCAAAGAAAGAGGTGCCCTGTCCCTCCACTCCACGTTCGCCCAGTCATCGTCGGTCAACCATCCCTATGCGCTGTAGTGCTCACAAAGGCGATCATTTCTTAAAGATAGAAATGCTAAAACCATTTGCCAAGGAAAATCGCAGAAAGAGAGAAAGTAAGAAGCTATGAAAAATGAAGGGAATTCGCCCCATTATATAGGATGCCAAGAGCCATGCCGATCGACATTCACGCCCACCCATCAATCGACACTGCCTCTTTACCTTCATGAGGTAGTCCAAAAGTCTATGTCACTACTGAATGGCACCCTCTGCACCATGCCGACTGGAACCTTACTTTAAATGTCATATAAAAATACCCAGAAAATACCAGAAAATCCTAAAAAATCCTCAAACAATACCTACAAATCCATGGAAGGATTTAGAACATTTTCGCCAAGAAAAAATTGCATTCCCTCACGTGGAACCCCTATCTCCCCAGTGAAACAATCAAGAGCCAAGTAAATCCCCTCATGACAACATCCCCGGAGAATCTCTAAGGATCACCTCCTATACCGCAGAGGTTTCAAACCTCCCCGAGCAATACATCCAATACTTGGACCACCTAATCACTTCCCCAGTGGAGTTTACAGCCTTAAATTAACCTTTCCTCCGCAAAGTCTCCAAAAGACAGAAGAATTTCTCCATCCATCAGCTCCCCAACTCGAAACAACATCGTAAGGTAATTTTCCCTAGCGGAATTTCAAA
This sequence comes from Sambucus nigra, assembly GCA_949130495.1. NCBI lineage: Eukaryota > Viridiplantae > Streptophyta > Magnoliopsida > Dipsacales > Adoxaceae > Sambucus > Sambucus nigra. Next base: position 209,371,710 of record OX422214.1, on the reverse strand, counting down.
GAATCATTCTCCCCGGGTAATATCTCCAAAGGACGCTCTAAATTTTCTCCAACACATTTACTATTCCCTAACGGAACCCAAAATCCAATCTTTATCCCCAGTAAAATCCCTAATTTTCCCGAAGGAAATGTGCACCTCTCCTAGATCAGAATTGACATCGGTCTTGGATCATCACCTTGATTAGGTCAAAATTGACCGTCGTCCTCTATCATCACCTCTCTTAGGTCAGAATTGACCTCAGTCTTCGATCGTCACCTTAGTTGGGTTAGAATTGACCTCGGTCCTTGGTCATCATCTCTCTTAGGTCAGAATTAACCTCGGTCTTGGATCATCACCTTAAGCTCCTAGAATTAGCTTCGACCCATAGAATTGGTCATCCCTACATAAGCCCGCAGAACTGACTTCGACCCACGGAATTGGCTTTGACCCGCAGAATCGGTCACCTCATCTTTAAGCCCTCATAATTGACTTCAACCCATAGAATTGGTCATCTCTACTTAATCTCGCAGAATTGGCTTCGACCCGCAGAATCGGTCACCCTTATCTTCAAGCCTGTAGAATTGGCTTCGACCCGTAAAATTGGTCATCCCTACTTAAGCCCGCAGAATTAACTTCGACCTGCAGAATTGGTCACCGCATCTTCAAGACTGTAGAATTAGCTTTGACTCGCAGAATAGGTCACCTCATCTTCAAGCCCTTAGAATTGGCTTTGACCCGCAGAATTGGTCATCTCTACTTAAGCCCACATAATTGGCTTCGACCCGCAGAATCGGTCACCGTCATCTTCAAGCCCTCATAATTGGATTTGACCCATAGAATTGGTCATCCCCAACATGCTTCTTAGGTCCTTAGAATTTACCTCGACCCTCTGAATTGGTCCTCCTTGTTCCTTAGGTCCTCAGAATCGGTCTCGGCCCTCTGAATTGGTCATTCTCTTTCAAAAAGCATCATGCGATGCCTATTCGATGACTATCATTTATTCTAAACTCACCCGTCAAGGGGCTCTATAGATACCCCATTATGTTACCCCTTAAACTCTCCTTAGGTCCTGAGCACCTCCCTTCATCACTATAAATCTAGATCATACCCCGAGTACTGACTTAGAGACCATAGGGTATGCCTAGGCTCTGTTTAACTAAAAGTAAAAATATTTATCTCGATCAAGACTAAATGAATCCTCAAAGAGCACTAAAACCCCTTCTCATGGTCCGTCCCGTGCGCGATTCTGACTTACCATGTGGATGAACGACCCATTTTCCCCCAAAACTTGATTGGGAGGCCACGGATGCTCCCGAGATCCGTTTGACCTAAGTTAACTCTTTAAATCAACCGAGACTGAATAAATCTTCGAAGGTCACTGAATCCCCTTTCCAACATTCAATCCCGTGCGCGATTCCAACTTATGGTACGGACAAACGATCCATTTTACTTCGAGAGGTCACCGAATGTTTCGAGGGCCCGGTTAACCAAATTCAACTCCCCAAACTGGATCAAACTATTTGGAATGTCAAATTACATCTCCTAACTTTTATAACAGTTCGCCCCGTGATCTATTCTAACTTACCATGCGGACGAACGATCCGTTTGCGTCCGACGATTCTCCGTCTAATGGACCGACGAGCGCTTCCGAGCCACATTTGACCCAAAGTCAACTCCTGAACCCAGGAGCGGTCCAAAGCACTTTCTAAGGTCTCTAAATTACCTTTTCAATATTCCACCCCGTGAACAATTTGGATCAATGATTTGCATTCTGCGGATATTTTCCGAAAATGCCCAAAAGACACTACTAAACGGCAGGTCCCAGACCCTGCCTATTGGCAGGACCAGGGCTATGTTGATCGGCAATGCCCTCGGCCTATAAAATGGAGGTCTTGGCCTCATTGCAAATGGGGCCCAAATCTGAAAGATATCACTCACAACAAATCCAGAAAACCTCTCTCGAAGTCAGTGTGATTTCCACATCCAAATCCCTTTCCAGCCTTCACTTTTCATCGTCCTTTTCATCAAATTTGGTGAATTCACTACCCTCCATCATCATCCAAGTGTAAGGGCTGCTCTCCAACATTCAAGATCAAGCTCAAGATCTCCAAGAAGGACCAATTTTCTCAATTCTCTCCTTAAATTCTCATAAATTCGCATTAACATGTTTCATTACTTAGCACTTTTATTCTCTCATCTCACACATCCTAATATACTTTTTATTTAGAATTATTGCACATCCCTTATTTTCATACAAATGAAAACGCGAAAAATAAGAAAAAGAGGGTTTGCTCATAAATTCCAAACGGGAATTCTCACACTTTTCTGACAACTAAAACACTTTTTCTACACACACATGAATAAGAGAATCACCTGATTGGATTTATGGGGTAAACCCCACCCCTCGTTTTGTATACAAACTATGTGAACTTTGATGCCTCTATAGGCTACATAGGCGTCTCGGGGTAAAACTCGAGACTCGAGTCCTATTCTCACTTTTTCTCTCATTTTCTATTCTCTCTAAACTCAACTCTCTTAGATTACATATATCCATATATGCATATATATATTCTTAGTGGCGTACTGTTCCAGATATGTTATCGTTCCAATATAACGATCAACGCAAGGATAATAGCGTAAATCCTATTTTCTAATATTATTTCTATGAACCTTCCTACGGATGACTCACTTTATCTCTTCGATGATATAAGTCGAGGATTCCTATCTACACTATATATACAATGCACACATATCACGGGGAAAATAAAGGAAAATAGGAAAAACCCATGAGAGACCGTAAGGGCGGAATGGGTGCCTAACACCGTCCCATTTCATAACTTAGCCTCCGGACCCTTATCGAATCATTTAGGTTTCGTATGTATCAGTATGTCCTTGGATGATGTCCTTAGGGATGGATCCCTTTCTTTTGTCTGTTTTGAGTAAAATAGGCTGGAGACTCCTTCTCTTTACGTTTTTCACCTCACTCAATGACGTCGGCCGAAGAAGGGCTCCCGAGAGGGACACGCGGGACCTAGGATCCTCACTCTGCTCGCCCGCCGTGAGGATCGGTTATGGCCACAACACCACTATTTCATTGCATGATCATTCAATAAAAAAGGTGAAGGAGGGATGTGTGTTAGAAGGTGACCTCGCTCTGAAAGAAGTTATGGAACCTTTCTGGGATCTAATACGGAAATTCAATCCCAATTGCAGTGGTCCTTAGCTAACGAAGAAAATCTTATCAGATGGTGCGTCCATGCTCACAGACCCCAATGGCAAAGAGATGGCATGCCCAATTAATTTTTATTACTCAATAAATTAGACCACTAAACCAATTCTCATTGCGCTATAAATTTCTCACATCCATCATATTCTAAAAAAATATCTTATTTTATCCCTTTGCAAGAACTATGTAGGACCTTATCCTCTCAAAAATATCTTTTAAAAATTACAAATTGTTTGATCCTGACAGAGGTACATAGGTAGCCCATAAAATAACTTTGGGTGCAGACATTTATCTCCCATAAAATATTATAATTTTCTCCCACTAAGAGACATCATTGTTTCTCATCATGTTAATTAAAAAAGGGGATTATGTATGCTGCAATAATTTGTATAGATAGCTCCAAACATGAAAAAAATATTCTATAGTCACAAAAAGATATGTCCAAATTATTATTTATGTTAACATTGTTTTATTTCAAACATAGCGTGATGTCCTGGAATAATCCCAGGATGGGGGTGAATTGAGATTATGACATTTATTTAACTTTTTCAACTTAAGATTTCTTTCTTTTTGTTCATTGTAATTTTATAAACTTTGCACCTTACTTAAATAAAAAAAATCTTTATTGGTTGTCTTGCATCCATATATATTCACATTCACATTCAAGAAAAGTATGAATGACATTAACGTAAAGCATGAATGTAAATATAATAAGGGAGGAGATAGGGTTTGAAGTAACTTTGTAAACCAAGGTTTTAATGTAGTTCTCCCCTACTTGTGTCCACACTTAAGGCAGTACTCAAGAATATCACTATCTTTGGTTACTTATAGTGGAACAAAGACCTCACATGTAACAACACCTTTCCAAAATTAAACCAACAATACGATACCCTCTTCCTTGCCCAAGTGGTAACCACAAAATAGCCTAAGGTTTTTAAACTTCATCACTATGCGCAACAATGAAACCATCATACGGAAAGGTATAATGAAGTTTATCGCAATCATTAGTACAATATTGGTGATAAAAACACAAATCCAAGTTTCTTCACTAAAATAATGGTGAGAAAAGTAAAAAAAACAAGTGATCCAATGGGTTTACTCAAAGGCAATGAATCTATGTCTTAGGAGATTTTTTTTTTTAATCTCTAAGAGCACATGATGTTTTGGGGTAACATCGTTCAATAGAGATTTTATGTTTAAATTACTTTGAATTAAATGTGGGTTTGTTGTTTTTATTGATTAAGATAAATATTGTGATATTTGTGGAACATTTTCCCTCTATAAATGTACCATTTCTAGTATTATCCAAAACTTTTTCCCAAATGGGTTTGTGGTGTGTTAATTGGATTAAATGGTTTTTAATTTCTTGGGACTCATGGGTTTGGTTTGAAGGTTGGATAAAATGGTTTTGAAGTTTCAATCTTTACTTCAATGGAGTTTTGGCTACAATGGAGATTTGGGTTTGAATCTCACATATATGGAATGGGATTTGGAAACATAGTTTATCTTTCTACAAAGCTGAAGTAGGAAGAAACAAGCTTGGGTTCACGCTTGGTGTTTTGAGATGAGGGCTTGAAGGTCTATTTGTAGTGTTAAGACGCTACTGAAGGATGGTAAAAAGGTTTTTCAAGGCGAAGGTTTTGGAATATGAGTTTGGAAAGTTTTACCAAAAACATTCAAAAATTTATGAAACTTTTAGTCCATTATACTCGAGTTTTAGTCGCCTAAACCTTTGCTTATTTCATGTTGTTACTTTTTTAGTGGCATATCCAAAAAGTTTAGTTGACTAAAATTTTACTTTTTAGTCGACTAAACTTCCCTGATCTTATGATATATGATATAGGGTTTTTATCCATTCACTTGGGAAGGTTTAGGGAGATTTAGGGTGGGTTTAGGTGAGTAGGATTTGACCATATCGAAGATAAATCATGTTACTTTAATTTTGTGCAATAGTTATTAAACTATGACAATAAACTTTATATTAATCTCCTTATCCTTTGAACAATCATATGGACTGTTTGACTCATGGAATATTATTTTATTTGATATTGAGATCAGGCTTTCTTGAGCTTCATCTTTCTTTATTTTGTCATGTTTACGATGATTAAGAAATTGCTTGGTTGTGTGGTTAATCTTTTATCTTCTCTTGTTACATGATAAATGAACTTTTCTAGGAGTTCATGAATGTTATGACTCAACATGTATCTATTGGGATCTTTATTGCATTGATACTACATGATCATGGTTTTATAGTTGATGTGTTCTGTATAATGAATCTCATAATGTATTGAGTACTTGATTTATTCCAAATATTATTTGAAAAAATATAGTGAAATCTAATCTTATATTAATTATGTTGTCATCATACAAAATTGTTTTGGTTGAAATCCATTTGGTTTCATGGTCTCCCTCTTTTGATGATTACAATACATTTGATCTCGTTTAAGAAAATAATTGAAAGTCTTCCCCTTTATTTCAGACTTGGTGTTTAGAAAAATTATATTTCTCCTCCTTTGTTGTAGCATGTCTTTTTATCATATCATATCTCCGTCCCTTTGTCATTATAAAAAAGGGAGGGGATTCTTTTTAAAATTGTACTTTGTAATGATGTAAGAAATGGGCATCCTTCGAATGAGGAAGTATAATAGCTAGAATGAAGATTAGTATAACATATACGACATCAGATAATTCAAATGGATTAAAGTAGAGATGCACATGTCATGTGTTTTTTCTTTCCTAGATTATGTGGGATGGTGCAAAGTTTTATCTTTGGGGAAAGGGGTTCATTAAAATATTTTAGTTCGATAGAGGTAGTGGTTGCTTTAAAAAATATTTTATCCCATTTCTTATGCAAAAGGTGTCTAATGCACGGGTAAAATTATATAGACAATTTTAAGGGATTTTAATTTGTATTTAAAATATGAATATCAATTAAGTGGGTGTGCGTGATCATGTAATAAGTATCTCCCCTAGTTTATGAAGGGAATAATTTATTTAGAAAAATAATGTATTTAGAAACATTTTTGGTAATTTTGTACAAAATTTTTGTTTTAGAAATCTTAGTTGATTTATCACATAAAATTAGAATTTTGGTACATAATTATTTAAAAATTCATTTCGTGAGTATTATGGTATGCGAATTCCGTCCTTATTGTATATCTTGGCAGGTTCATTTCTTTCAATGATATTTTCTTCCTTGTGTGGATTCTTGGTTAGTTATTGAAAGGTTTTACATTTATTTATCTCACTTCGATGTAATATTCATTATTATCAATGCACAACACAGGAGTTTGGGATATGGTAAGAAAATGTTTCAACATAATTGAACTAGTGGTGAAGTAAAGGTCAAACTAGATTTAACATTCTCAAGAATTTTATTTTTAATGACATTACACATTTTCTAAAAAGCTTCGTAAGTTATGAAAGAAGGTTTTATGATACCACTTCACTTCCATTTTATAAGATGCGCTAATAGTGTAGGTAAATTGTGAATCATTTCATTTCGCAGAAATCAATGAGATTAATTTTCTATAGTAATATTTTCATATTTTCCAATGTATGTGAGGTTAGTGTGATAATTTGTGAAAACCTATTTTTTATGATGAGAGAAAGAGTGCGCCATCTAGTTTTGTTTTATGTGTAGGTTATCATGAGAGTCTCATTGTAAAAATAGTTTTCAGAATGTGGCCTTATCCTTTCTTTCCTCTTGAGTATGTTGCAACAAATTTTGTTATTTTTCCTATTCCCAAAAAATGGCTTGTATATAGAGGTTCTTTTAAAAGTTTATTTATCTCCTTAAAAGGTGACGAGATTCATATCCCAAGGTGTGTGAGAGTTAATCAATGTGTGTTTTTATACTAATATGTATGTGCATATAGAACTTCATATTTGGTACCCAACCTTTATGTGATTTCCTTTTTGAAAATTTTTGCATTTTTGATGATATCTTCACTTGAATTTGTAGTTTCCTCACTTGGTTTATATTCACTCCATTTTTCTTGCCTCGATATCCCTATTTTCAGACACTTGGAAAATTTTCATTAATACGATATCCGTATTTGCACACACATTAAGCATTTTAATTAGTATCATAAGGGCATGTAATGTCAATAATATCACGCATGCTCTTTTTAATATCACAATGTTAGTCATAAGTCATATATCAAGTATTTACGTTTATCACTCATCTAGATTCAGTATAGGTGTATTATAACAAGTTAATGGGATTGCCATTGCACACACTTTCTCACGCGACTTAATATTTGTCTCAAAAGTGCGTACAATCTAGGCTCAAGTGCAAGCCTGTCGCTCAAGTAATAAACCTGGTAAGTCGGGATCGTATCCACAGGGATCGAGATTGCCAAATAGTAATAAGAAAAATTGTTAAATCTTGAAATGATTTCGTAAAAGAAACGAAAAGATGATTAAAAATTGGGAAAATTTATATATAAAACATTACTTAAGAAAAACAAACTGAAAAGTGCAAAAGAAATTAGATCTGACAAATGGGAGAAAATATGGTAGGGTACAATCCCACAATCCTTAACAAATTACCGTATAGAATACTAGAATTGTAAATTAAAATTATTGACTAGATCCGGTCTTTATACATTCTAAGCATTACATATATGAGGGATCTAGCCCGCATCATATGAAAGCAAAGATAGATATAAAGCGGTGCATGAATCCAGTCTTTATATATTCTAAGCATTACGTGTATGAGGTTCAAGCCCGCACCATACGAAATCAAAGGTAAATATAAAGCGGTGCTTTCACGATTCAATCAATATTTTAATTTAACCTCTATTTTCTACATAAATAATTTGCCTTGGACTGAGTTCATGTACCCCAACCCTTGGGAATTTAGCTACTCATGATTTGGTTCAAGAATAAATTCACACACAAAATTATGGATCTACAAGACATGGGAAATAATTTGCAAATAATAAAAATAGAGAATGGAAAGATATTACTTGAATTCAGCAACAAAAATGGAATTGGAATCCAGAATTTCTTACAATCTAGGGTTCATGAAAACTCTTGAAGGAATAGAAAATTTGCTTTCAAAATCTCACCCTAAAATTCAATCTAGCACTTCTAACCTACTACTAACCTAGCCTCTCTCTAGCAACTCCCCTTGAAAATGAGGTAGGGCTTGGTCTTTTATAGCACCAAGTTGCACGAATTTGGCATCAAATTTCGCTTGTGGCACAAGTTTTCCAAGAGTTGCACTGCATTAAATGCATAATTAATTACAGAAATCCGCACATCCAGACTCTTCATTATCGCGCAACTTCAAAACATCGTAACTTCTTCACCGTAGCTCGGATTGAGGTGTCGTTTTTTCCAGTATTCTTGTAATTTAGAACTCTTCAACTTTCTAGTTGGCCCCACCTCCGGACTAAGGCTGTAAAATTACGAAAATGCCCTTCAACTCTCCATTTCTTGGTTTCTTTCACTGTTTTGATTTGTCCTTCGCACTAACTTGCGTGAAATACCTGTAAAACACATGAGAAATACACAAAACACGAAATACTTACCAAAAGGGGTTATTAGAACACATTTGAGAGAAATCCAAGCTACTTACACTGCACGGGATCATAAAAATACTGAAATTAAGGGGATAAATGTGAAGAATATGTGCCAAAACACACCCCCTAACTTAGAACTTTGCGCGTCCCGAGCAATGTATATGAATCCTAACCAAAATTCTACTCTTGAAAATTCCTTTATTAAAATAAAATTCCACTTTCGCGGGCAAGCGATTGCATTGAGCATATGCAACAAGCCTTTAAACCCCTAGGTTACCCTAGTAGGAGGAGTTTTGTCTCGTGAGGGTTTGCAGTGAATTTACCCACAAAATTCTTTATTGACTCAAATAAATATCAAAATACTTAAAAATTGTACAATTTAAACTTTTCGAAAAATAATCACCATCAACTCATATTCAACTGTCTCAAACCATAGTGTGTGTGTGTGTGTGTGTGCAAAGCCAAAAATTAAACCTCAAATTTCCACCGATTGAGCATTACGTTACTTTTCGAAAATTCGTTTTGATTCAAATTCTTATGGATACACTCACAAACGAATCACTCGGATTGTGGCTATTTTCTCTCGGTATGCATGATATAAAGAGTAAATATAATGGACACAAACTCATGCATACAAAATTGAAAAGAAGGAAATATATGGTGAAAAGATCTCATCATCGGAATACAGTTATCTGGAAATGGGAACATCACCTCTATTTCACACCATTTAATCTCTCATTTTATCTTTTCATGTCTTAGCTCTCCACGCGATAACCAATTTCGCCATTCGGACTCGGTTAGGACTTTCTTGGGTCATAAAGTGTAAAGGGTAAAAATGAGAATACATGGGCTATTCGGAATTGGAAAATTTCCTTATGATGTCCATTAGTGCTTTTTTTTTTCGGGCATTTGCTTATTTTTCTCTTTTTTCTTTTCTTTTTCTTCTCTTCTTTTTTTTTTCTTCTTTTTTCTCTTGCCCCTTTTTATTGCTCAATTTGGACTTACTTGATAAATTTTCTCAATTTTCACAATTCCGGGCTATTTGGTTTTTCGGGTTATCAAACGAATGGAAAAATTTTATTTGGCTCAAAGTGGGTTGCAAAGGGATAATTTTTCACAACTTTTTATGGCTAATATTTTTGGGTAACAAATGAGGGCCTACTTCATTGTCCAAATTGCTAATCACATTACCATATGCATCTCGAGATTAATTAAGTTTAGAGATATATTTAGCACGAATTTCGAGACAACATTTCACACATTTCCCATAACCGATCAAAACAAATGATTGAGATCATCAACCACTTATTAAAATGCTGAAAAAAACTTTGAGTTAATCATAAACTCGGATTGATTTAAAAACTCATAAAAAATTGAAAGGCTCGAAATCTCACCGGTTTGGACTAATCTCCACACTTATTCGTAAAGTCGTCAATTTTCTTTCAATTTCCATCTTCGGTCAATTTTGGCTTAGTGCAATTGAGATTTAACAATTTGAGACTTTAAATAGAATAAAGGTGATATTTTTGAAAAATTTAAATTCCAATTTTTATTTATTTTGAAGAAAAATATTTTTGCTTTTTTTTCAAAATTTTTCAATTTTTTTTTTATTTTTTTTTTGAAATTTTCTAAAAAACACACTTGGAAAGAACATGTGATCGAATCAATGAATCTAAACAATAAATGGGAAGAATATCCCACATCCTTAAGACATTCTTAAGACATTCATCCAATTCTTGTGATGGATTTAATGGTTCGATAATAGTGGGGACACAAGGAGACAAGTGATCCTCAACCTCAGTAGATTTTGCAATATTTATAATAGGTTGAGATTCAAAAGAACTTGGATCAATTTCAATGATTTCATTCTCAAAAGTATTAGGTGAAGCCCAAGTCTCGACCTTTTCTAAGTTGTCCAAATAATCATTCAACTCCTTGCAAGTTGCTATAATTTTCGACTCGAGAACAGCACGGTCATCAGATTGCTTTTTTTAGATCAAGTAAGAGTTCTTCCAAAGTAGGCTTTCTTGGTTATAGCACCTCGAATTCCTCATTTGGTTGAAAACTTACTTCATCTTCAAAACTATCGGAAAAAAAATCCTCATTGGGTTCAAATAATGCATCTAACTCTTGCTCCCAATAACGATTTTTTTCGCGATATTCTTTTTCAAGTCTTTCTTCTTCAAGAAATTGATTTTGATAAATTTGGAGTTTCTCAGCACTAGGCTTGTATTTAATATAATCATCTTTAGTGATACTGATCCAATGGTCATAAGTCTTGAGTGCCTCCTCTTCCTCACTATTAGCATAACAATTAAAGCCACCAAAAGAGTTAAAATAAGACATTTCAAATTGGGCAATTCAATAACGTGACACCCATTTTTTTTTTCAATTTTTGTTATATATATATATATATATATATATATATATATATATATTTTTTCGAAATCACTTGTAGATAAAATAACTTTCTTAAAAAATTAACAATTTCAATCCCCGACAACGGCGCCAAAAACTTGACGCGACTTAATATTTGTCTCAAAAGTGCGTACAATCTAGGCTCAAGTGCAAGCCTGTCGCTCAAGTAATAAACCCGGTAAGTCGGGATCGTATCCACAGGGATCGAGATTGCCAAATAGTAATAAGAAAAATTATTAAATCTTCAAATGATTTCTTAAAAGAAACGAAAAGATGATTAAAAATTGAGAAAATTTATATTAAAAAATTACTTAAGAAAAACAAACTGAAAAGTGCAAAAGAAATTAGATCTGACAAATGGAAGAAAATAGGGTAGGGTACAATCCCTCAATCCTTAACAAATTACCGTATAGAATACTAGAATTGTAAATTAAAATTATTGACTAGATTCGGTCTTTATACATTCTAAGCATTACATATATGAGGGATCTAGCCCGCATCATATGAAATCAAAGATAGATATAAAGCGGTGAATGAATCCAGTCTTTATATATTCTAAGCATTACGTATATGAGGTTCAAGCCCGCACCATACGAAATCAAAGGTAAATATAAAGCGGTGCTTTCACGATTCAATCAATATTTTAATTTAACCTCTATTTTCTACATAAATAATTTGCCTTGGATTGAGTTCATGTACCCCAACCCTTGGAAATTTAGCTACTCATGATTTGGTTCAAGAATAAATTCACACACAAAATTATGGATCTACAAGACATGGGAAATAATTTGCAAATAATAAAAATAGAGAATGGAAAGATATTACTTGAATTCAGCAACAAAAATGGAATTGGAATCCAGAATTTCTTACAATCTAGGGTTCATGAAAACTCTTGAAGGAATAGAAAATTTGCTCTCAAAATCTAACCCTAAAATTCAATCTAGCACTTCTAACCTACTCCTAACCTAGCCTCTCTCTTGCAACTCCCCTTGAAAATGAGGTAAGGCTTGGTATTTTATAGCACCAAGTTGCACGAATTTGGCATCAAATTTCGCTTGTGGCACAAGTTTTCCAAGAGTTGCACTGCATTAAATGCATAATTAATTACAGAAATCTGCACATCCAGACTCTTCATTATCGCGCAACTTCAAAACATCGTAACTTCTTCACCGTAGCTCGGATTGAGGTGTCGTTTTCTCCAGTATTCTTGTAATTTAGAACTCTTCAACTTTCTAGTTGGCCCCACCACCGGAATAAGGCTGTAAAATTACGAAAATGCCCTTCAACTCTCCATTTCTTGGTTTCTTTCACTGTTTTGATTTCTCCTTCGCACTAACTTGCGTGAAATACCTGTAAAACACATGAGAAATACACAAAACATGAAATACTTGCCAAAAGGGGTTATTAGAACACATTTGAGAGAAATCCAAGCTACTTACACTGCACGGGATCATAAAAATACTGAAATTAAGGGGATAAATGTGAAGAATATGTGCCTAAACACACCCCCTAACTTAGAACTTTGCGCGTCCCGAGCAATGTATATGAATCCTAACCAAAATTCTACTCTTGAAAATTCCTTTATTAAAATAAAATTCCACTTTCGCAGGCAAGCGATTGCATTGAGCATATGCAACAAGCCTTTAAACCCCTAGGTTACCCTAGTAGGACGAGTTTTGTCTCGTGAGGGTTTGTAGTGAATTTACCCACAAAATTCTTTATTGACTCAAATAAATATCAAAATACTTAAAAATTGTACAATTTAAACTTTTCGAAAAATAATCACCATCAACTCATATTCAACTGTCTCAAACCATAGTGTGTGTGTGTGTGTGTGTGCAAAGCCAAAAATTAAACCTCAAATTTCCACCGATTGAGCATTACGTTACTTTCCGAAAATTCGTTTTGATTCAAATTCTTACGGATACACTCACAAACGAATCACTCGGATTGTGGCTATTTTCTCTCGGTATGCATGATATAAAGAGTAAATATAATGGACACAAACTCATGCATACAAAATTGAAAAGAAGGAAATATATGGTGAAAAGATCTCATCATCGGAATACAGTTATCTGGAAATGGGAACATCACCTCTATTTCACACCATTTAATCTCTCATTTTATCTTTTCATGTCTTAGCTCTCCATGCGGTAACCAATTTCGCCATTCGGACTCGGTTAGGACTTTCTTGGGTCATAAAGTGTAAAGGGTAAAAATGAGAATACATGGGCTATTCGGAATTGGAAAATTTCCTTATGATGTCCATTAGTGCTTTTTTTTTCGGGCATTTGCTTATTTTTCTCTTTTTTCTTTTCTTTTTCTTCTCTTCTTTTTTTTTTCTTCTTTTTTCTCTTGCCCCTTTTTATTGCTCAATTTGGACTTACTTGATAAATTTTCTCAATTTTCACAATTCCGGGCTATTTGGTTTTTCGGGTTATCAAACGAATGGAAAAATTTTATTTGGCTCAAAGTGGGTTGCAAAGGGATAATTTTTCACAACTTTTTATGGCTAATATTTTTGGGTAACAAATGAGGGCCTACTTCATTGTCCAAATTGCTAATCACATTACCATATGCATCTCGAGATTAATTAAGTTTAGAGATATATTTAGCACGAATTTTGAGACAACATTTCACACATTTCCCATAACCGATTAAAACAAAGGATTGAGATCATCAACGACTTATTAAAATGCTGAAAAGAACTTTGAGTTAATCATAAACTCGGATTGATTTAAAAACTCATAAAAAATTAAAAGGCTCGAAATCTCACCGGTTTGGACTAATCTCCACACTTATTCGTAAAGTCGTCAATTTTCTTTCAATTTTCATCTTCAGTCAATTTTGGCTTAGTGCAATTGAGATTTAACAATTTGAGACTTTAAATAGAATAAAGGTGATATTTTTGAAAAGCTTAAATTCCAATTTTTATTTATTTTGAAGAAAAATATTTTTGCCTTTTTTTCAAAATTTTTCAATTTTTTTTTTTTTTTTGAAATTTTCTAAAAAACACACTTGGAAAGAACATGTGATCGAATCAATGAATCTAAAAAATAAATGGGAAGAATATCCCACATCCTTAAGACATTCTTAAGACATTCATCCAATTCTTGTGATGGATTTAATGGTTCGATAATAGTGGGGACACAAGGAGACCAGTGATCCTCAACCTCAGTAGATTTTGCAATATTTATAATAGGTTGAGATTCAAAAGAACTTGGATCAATTTCAATGATTTCATTCTCAAAAGTATTAGGTGAAGCCCAAGTCTCGACCTTTTCTAAGTTGTCCAAATAATCATTCAACTCCTTGCAAGTTGCTATAATTTTCGACTCGAGAACAGCACGGTCATCAGATTGCTTTTTTTAGATCAAGTAAGAGTTCTTCCAAAGTAGGCTTTCTTGGTTCTAGCACCTCGAATTCCTCATTTGGTTGAAAACTTACTTCATCTTCAAAACTATCGGAAAAAAAATCCTCATTGGGTTCAAATAATGCATCTAACTCTTGCTCCCAATAACGATTTTTTTTGCGATATTCTTTTTCAAGTCTTTCTTCTTCAAGCAATTGATTTTGATAAATTTGGAGTTTCTCATCACTAGGCTTGTATTTAATATAATCATCTTTAGTGATATTGATCCAATGGTCAAAAGTCTTGAGTGCCTCCTCTTCCTCACTATTAGCATAACAATTAAAGCCAACAAAAGAGTTAAAATAAGACATTTCAAATTGGGCAATTCAATAACGTGACACCCATTTTTTTTTTCAATTTTTATTATATATATATATATATATATATATATATATATATATATATATATATATTTTTTCGAAATCACTTGTAGATAAAATAACTTTCTTAAAAATTTAACAATTTCAATCCCCGACAACGGCGCCAAAAACTTGACGCGACTTAATATTTGTCTCAAAAGTGCGTACAATCTAGGCTCAAGTGCAAGCCTGTCGCTCAAGTAATAAACCCGGTAAGTCGGGATCGTATCCACAGGGATCGAGATTGCCAAATAGTAATAAGAAAAATTATTAAATCTTGAAATGATTTCTTAAAAGAAACGAAAAGATGATTAAAAATTGGGAAAATTTATATTAAAAAATTACTTAAGAAAAACAAACTGAAAAGTGCAAAAGAAATTAGATCTGACAAATGGGAGAAAATAGGGTAGGGTACAATCCCTCAATCCTTACCAAATTACCGTATAGAATACTAGAATTGTAAATTAAAATTATTGACTAGATTCGGTCTTTATACATTCTAAGCATTACTTATATGAGGGATCTAGCCCGCATCATATGAAATCAAAGATAGATATAAAGCGGTGAATGAATCCAGTCTTTATATATTCTAAGCATTACGTATATGAGGTTCAAGCCCGCACCATATGAAATCAAAGGTAAATATAAAGCGGTGCTTTCACGATTCAATCAATATTTTAATTTAACCTCTATTTTCTACATAAATAATTTGCCTTGGATTGAGTTCATGTACCCCAACCCTTGGGAATTTAGCTACTCATGATTTGGTTCAAGAATAAATCACACACAAAATTATGGATCTACAAGACATGGGAAATAATTTGCAAATAATAAAAATAGAGAATGGAAAGATATTACTTGAATTCAGCAACAAAAATGGAATTGGAATCCAGAATTTCTTACAAACTAGGGTTCATGAAAACTCTTGAAGGAATAGAAAATTTTCTCTCAAAATCTAACCCTAAAATTCAATCTAGCACTTCTAACCTACTCCTAACCTAGCCTCTCTCTAGCAACTCCCCTTGAAAATGAGGTAGGGCTTGGTCTTTTATAGCACCAAGTTGCACGAATTTGGCATCAAATTTCGCTTGTGGCACAAGTTTTCCAAGAGTTGCACTGCATTAAATGCATAATTAATTACAGAAATCCGCACATCGAGACTCTTCATTATCGCGCAACTTCAAAACATCGTAACTTCTTCACCGTATCTCGGATTGAGGTGCCGTGTTTTCCAGTATTCTTGTAATTTAGAACTCTTCAACTTTCTAGTTGGCCCCACCTCCGGACTAAGGCTGTAAAATTACGAAAATGACCTTCAACTCTCCATTTCTTAGTTTCTTTCACTGTTTTGATTTCTCCTTCGCACTAACTTGCGTGAAATACCTGTAAAACACACGAGAAATACACAAAACACGAAATACTTTCCAAAAGGGGTTATTAGAATACATTTGAGACAAATCCAAGCTACTTACACTGCACGGGATCATAAAAATACTGAAATTAAGGGGATAAATGTGAAGAATATGTGCCTAAACACTTTCTCACAAGTAATGCAAGATATCAAGTATATATGGAAATGCGATATTTTATTATTTGAATTCATTAAGCAATGTCTTACTGTGATGGGCTTGCCATTAATTTTCAAACGTTCATGTATATCATGTAGGTTCAATATTGTGAAACAACAATTAGATTTCTATCATGTCTTAAGTGAGAATGTATTTTCAATGTAATCGTAATCTTATATGAGGCAAGATTGTTTTCTAAATAATAATGGACGGTATTACTACAAATATATCATATGGATGGGAATGCCATATGATATTCTCTAAGGCGGGATTGACACCTTGTTCTCATGAGTGAGATTGCCACTCAATTTACATACTGATGGGAATGCCATCAAATTTGAGATTTATGTGAGAATGTTTTAAGAATGACCTACCTATAGATTGTCTAGTAACTTTTGACTTTTCAAGACAAAGATATTCACTTATGAATTTTCTTTAACACATGATTTTGAGTCTTCGTTGAGACATTCTTAAACATGCTCTATTTTACCAAGATAATTATGTGAACATATTGCGTCATATTTTTTTATCATGTAATAAAATAGGTCTCAGTAAGATCGTATAGATGTTTAGGCGGCGATGTCGTAGAGTGTAATCATTTTAATTAATGATCCATATAGAAATAATCGAAATATTAGTTTGATGATGATATGAACAACATGACCTACTCGTTTACTATGTGTTAAGGATATGGATATTAAACTTGTGAGTGTAAAATATAGGCATTTATCACAAAAATAGATATTTATATTTGAAGTATGTGTGAAATTATTTAGTGATGGCATGTATCATATTAACATGGTATTAACATCGTAGGTATGTGTCATAATATCTAGAAATAAATCAAGGGAGCATATAGGGTTAGGTGTGAAGGGATAATCAAGCATTTAAATGTATTTATTCAAAATAATTTCATCAAAAAACTTCCACGGGTTCTCTTCCAAAAGTTAATCCTTAATTTTTTAAGAAATTTCTTAATGTGTTCAAGTAAAATGGGTGTTTAAGATCCTCATAAGATTCCAGTATTATTTCTTTCTTCAAAAATATTTTTCTCTGCTTATGGGTACCTCGGTTTGTCACTTTAGCCCAGACGATAAGCCCAATTGAACATGAAGAAAATTCTAAAGGTCATGCGCCTCAACCAATTCAGTTCCTAAAATATCTCTTCAGAGATACTTTAGGGATTGTGGGCTAACGTGGGGGAGTGCCATTCCTCCACTCTCTGAAATAACATGTATATAACAAACACTCCGTCCGGGGCAAAGTTCATGCATTATTTTCTGTAAAACACTCCCCGGAGTAAAGTGAAATAAGATACCGAGAGAACCACCGTGGATGTAGGCCTTCTTGCCAAACCATGTACATCCTGTGTTGTGTGTGATTGTCGTTCTTTTAAAATTCTTCAATAATTCTGGTGATTGTTTTTATTTGTTAATTTGTGCTAAATTTGTTAGTCACCATAATTGGCGTTGTGTGTGGGAAGCATTTGTTTTCCTTTAAGAAAGACTTGAACAAAAATAATTTGGAATGTCTGGTCACAGTAGCAAATCCCCTCAAACAGGGGATATCCAAGAGCAGCCTTCCCCTCGCACAATCAGATCTGAAGTTCGGCGTTCAAATCCTAGGTCTCGCCCAGAGAGGAAAGCCTTGGAGGAAAGCCAAGGACCAGACAGGTCCACACAGGTCTCCATGTTAATCGACGCCTATGAGACCAGAATCTAAGAGGAAGAGGAGGCCACTCACAAGAAAAAAGCCGAGAATGAACATCTTAAAAGAAGATTGGAGAGAATGGAGAGAGAACTCCATCATAGCACCAGGCAACGTCAATACCGAACTCCTAGCACTCATGCGAGCAAGTCTCATTATTGAGGAAGGATCCCTAGACATGGATCTCAAAGGCTTGAGGGACACAGATCAAATGATGACTTGCTCTAGCAACTGTAACTCACTCGCCGTTATAAGAGCCTAGGTCAATGAAATAATGACATATGGAATTTGGTCCGAAGAGAAATGGACCAGCACCCAGCACATCGGGGTGCCAGATCCATCAGAGAGCTAGCCACTAGATGTATCAGGACCAAGATGAAATCCCCTTTATCAAGGGAGATAGAAGAAGAAGAAGACACCAAGAAGTTTATAATTCCTAGATTCAAAATCTACGACGGAAAGACTGATCCTATCGACCCTGTTAGTCTGTATAGGCAGGTCATGACCCTATGGAACCATAAAGATGCCCTAATGTGCTGGATCTTTCCATCGATCTTGCACGATGTGGACCAAAAGTTGTTCGAGAGACTCCCTCACAGATCCATTAGGAGCTTCGAGTCCCTAGCAGAGCTCTTCACATCTTGTTTCATTACTAGTAGATCCAATCCGAAGAGGATGTATGCCTTATTGACAATGAAGAAAATTCCCTCGGAGAGCCTCCGGTACTATGCAAAAAGGTACTGGGAGTTATTCAACAAGGTCAAGGACTGCTCAGAGCAGGTAGCTGTGGTATCTTTTAAGATTGGCCTACCCAACTCTTGCCTTTTGCACCAATCCCTCACAAAGATGGAGTCCACAACCATTGATGACCAAATGGATCGCTTCGATAAATATGCCAAAGTTGAATATGTGACCCACCTCAGTGCATGGGAGAATAGTCGAGCTAAGTTCGCTGCCAAGGGCAGTGACAAAGCTGAGAACTACAAGAAAGGGAGCAAGAATGGGGGCAAGGATGACTGTAAGTGCGGGAACAAAAATGCTGCTTCAAAAGTATTTTAGGAAGTGAACAATGTCTTTAAAGAACCAATTTACAGGATCCTAAAAAAGATCAACGATGAGCCATTCGTTAACTGGCCCAAAAGATGGGAGGAGATCCCTTAAAGAGGAACAAAGAGCTATGATGCGCATTTTACAAGGAAGGCGGGAATAAAACTGAGAACCACAAAGATCTTAAGTCTCACCTCTAAGAATTAGCCCAGACTGGGAACCTGAACAAATTTATGGAGAAGAGGGCAGAGAAGGTCGCTTCCAACAGAGACACAAGGCTGAACAACGTGCTCGAGGAGGATGTTGTCCATGAGTTTGAAGTGATTCATGGGGCATCAAACCTAAAGAAGATTCAAGGAAACTCAGCTCGAATGGAAGTAAAAAACCTTACGAGAGTAATGCAAGCCCTTCAAAAAGATCAAGCTAAAAAACAGGCAGGGAAAACTTCGGTGAGTAAATGATGTCGACTGTAGAAAACACATTGTGTTCACAAGTGAAGATTTGGTGGGAGTAAGGACCCCACATCATAATTACATGATTATTACACTCATGATAGACAACTACGACGTTGATAAGTTGCTCTTCGACCAAGGAAGCTCATCTGAAGTAATGTATTTCGATCTATTCAGAAACTTGAAGTTAAGCGTAGTCGACTTGAAGGAAGACACTATCCCTCTAGTCGGCTTCGCTGGTAAAGTGACCATCCCTTTGGGAAAGATTATACTGCTGGTAAGGGCAGGAAGCGTCTCCAAGATGATCGAGTTTTTAGTGGTTGACATCGACTCGCCCTACTAGGCCATCCTTGGCAGAGGATGGCTACATGCAATGAATGCCGTCCCCTCCACCTACCACTAAAAACTTAAATATATGACTGAGCGAGGAGTAATGGAAATCCATGAAGACCAGGCGATGGTAAGAAGGTTCTTTGTAGTAGCCATCTGCCCAAGGCCAGAGAAGAAGGTCGAGAAGGCCAAGGAGAAAATAAACAACAGGGAGGTTTAATGCCTTCCAAATAGTAGTTAAAATATGGAAGACCTGAAGTGGAGGAGACCAGGATCCTCCCCTCTAAGTGGGTCGTGGAGAACTTGGAGGAGTTCGTAGTTTGGGGAAATAATAAAGACAAGATGTTCTTGATCGAAGACTCTCTGAGAGATCAATATAAGAAGGAATTGACAAATCTTTTGCGAAACAATTTGGACATTTTTGCGTGGGAACCCTACGAGATGCCCGGGATTGATCCCAATGTGGTTTGTCATCGGTTGCATGTTGACCCGACCTTCAAACCAATTACGCAAAATGCACAAAGAACTGCACTCGATAAGGCCAAGGCTATGGAGAGAGAAGTGGAGAAGTTGATGGATAAAGGATCCATATGGGAAGTTCAATTCCCTAAATGGATGTCCAACCTAGTAGTGGTTAAAATAGCAATGGAAAAAGGAGATTTTGTATTGTGTTCAGTGACCTTAACAGGGTGTGCCCTAAGGATAGTTTTCTCCTCCCGAAGAATGATCAGTTAGTGGACGCCACAGCAGCTCATGAAAGAATGATTTTCCTAGACGCATACTTCGGGTACCACTATATTCCTTTGTACGTACCAGATCAAGATAAGACAACGTTCATCACCACCGTTGGATTATATTGTTACAAAGTTATGCCCTATGGGATGAAAAATACAGGAGCAACCTACCAGCGGTTGGTCACCAAAATGTTTAATGACCAAATGGGAGATACCATGGAGGTCTACATCGATGATATGCTCATCAAGAGCATGTATAAAGAAGACCACCTCTCAGACCTATCAAGGACCTTCAAAATCCTCAGGAAATACCGAATGAAGCTTAACGCAAGCAAGTGTTCCTTCGGTGTCCAGTCAGGAAAATTTCTAGGGTACTTGGTTAGCGAGAGAGGAATTGAAGCCAACCCGGACCAGGTTGATGCAATTAATAGGGTGTAGCACACCTCATGATAAGAGACGCACAGAAACTCACTGGCATTCTCGGCGCCTTGAATCGATAAATCTCAAAGTCATCCGAAAAATGCCAGCCATTCTTCTTGGCACTGAAGAAAAGAAAAACTGTGGAGTGGAACCAGGATTGTTCAAAAGCATTAGAGGAGCTCAAAGCTTATCTCAGTACAACATCCTTGCTTGTAATACCTCAAAAGAACATTCCCTTGTAATTATAACTTGCAGTTTCCAGCCATGATGTCAGTTCTGCACTGGTATGTGAAAGAACGGGAATCCAGCATCCAGTCTACTACGAGAGTAAGACCCTCTTGGATGCCGAACATCGATATTTACCACGGTAAAAGAAAGCATTTGCACTAGTGGCCAAGGAAATTAAAACACTACTTCAAAGCTCACTCTATCATTGTTCTTATATCTCACCCCTTTAAAGGAGTCCTGCAAAAAGCAGATATGTCCGGCAGACTATCCAAGTGGCCAGTCGAGCTCGAGAGATTTGACATCCAATTTCAGCCACAGAATGCAATCAAAGGCTAGGTCCTCGCCAACCTCATCACAGAATTCACAGGAGAACATCCTCACAATCAACTTCAACCCGTAGGTCAAAAGGAAGATCACTCAACGCAAGGTGTTTGGCGACTGTTCATTGATGGAGCCTCCAACTCTAAAGGGGAAGTAGTGGGCATTGTGTTGGTCACCCCAGAAGACACAATCCTCGAACAAGGAATCAGGCTTGGATTTGCGGCCTCCAACAATGAAGCAGAGTATGAGTCATGTACAGAAGGCCTGCAAAAGGCACAGGTGTTGGGTGCAAAATAACTTTAGGTATTCGGTGACTCACAGTTGGTCTCCAATCAGAAAAGTGGAGACTTTCAGCGCAATGGATGAGAGAATGGAGACCTACCTCGCCACAGTGAAAAAGTTAATTTCTAACTTCAAACAAGTCAGCGTCCAATAGTTTCCTAGAGGATAAAATAGTCATGCTAATGCTCTGGCAGCCTTAAGCTCAGCTTTCAATTCTGACTTGAAGAGAATAATGTTGATCGACCTCCTCGCCCAGTGACGCGACTCAGAAAGTGTCTCTAATTCTCGTTCACTCTAGGCTCAAGTGCAAGCTTGTCACGTTAGTAATAAACCCGATAAGTCGAGATCGTATCCGCAGGGAAATAAGACAATAGAATTGTGACGACATTGGATAGACAAAGGAATCCTAACTCTGACTCTAAAGAAAAGGAAAAAATGAGTGGTTTTGGGAATTGATTACAATTAAATGCAATTATGAAATTATGAAAAGAGGAAATTATACTAAATTACCTAAAATACTTATGAATACTGATTTAAAACTTTTAACTATATGATGAAGAAAAACAGGATGGGAATACAATCCCCCAACCGTAGTGTATTGCAATTATAATACTAATCGTAAATTTAACTGATTAATTAGACTCAGAATTTAGTACTCCCAAGCATTACGTATATGAGGTTCAAGCCCGCATCATACTTAATCTGAGGATGATTAAATCGGTATCACGATAGTTACACTTACATTATATTCTAAAGCATTCCGGTTACTCCAAAGGAAACGAGATCTAAAGATCTACAATTGTCGTGTCCCTACGCGATACGGTCGTAATCAATCACTAAATTCAGAGGATTAATGTTATACACATGCAACTAACACAGCAGGATGAGTTCATGCATCCCGGCCATAGAAAATTTAGCCTAGCATGTTGAAACTAATGAAAACAATATTTGAATTGTAGAAAACCATAATTTAACTAATGAAAATTTGTAGACTGATGTAGAAAGGAATTGAAGAGAGGAAATAACTCACTAATCTTACCAAAGCAGTAACAATAGCAATTAAGAACATAGAATTCTGAATAACCTTCAATCTTTGGAATTAAAATTGTAAACTATCTCTAAACTAGGGTTTTCTGGAAAAGAATGGAAAATTCTATTAATTCTTCGTCCTAAAAAGGATAATAACTCAGGTATATATACTCTACAAAGTTTCTAGAGTTTCAGCTGCACTAGGACTCTCCATTAGAGGAAGATTAGAAAATTAAAATTGCGACAGACGGACCGGTCCTGTCCTCCTCCGGACCGGTTTGCCTTGATCCGGACCGGTCCTGTCCTCCTTCGGACCCGTTTGCCTTGGATTCAGACTGGTTCTTTTAGTTCTTGGGCGAACTGGTCCGTGGCGGACCGGTTCTTTTATTTTTCTTCCGTTTCGATCCGTCTTCAGTCCGAGGTTCTCTGGAATGTGGCAGTGTGGATCGATTCTTTTAAATTCTGGGTGGACCAGTCCGGTGCAGACCGGTTCTTTTAATTTCTGGGCGGACCGGTCCTCTCTTTATTTGACTTTTTCTTTTATCTTTAACTGCTCATAACTTTCACACCGGTACTCCGATTGAGGTGTCGTTTTTTCCAGTGTTCTTGTAGTTGAAAGCTCTTCAACTTTCCAGTTGGTCCCATATCCAGAATAAGGCTGCAAAATTACAAAAATGCCCTTTACTCCTCGTTTCTTAGTTTTCTTTCACTGTTTTGAGTTCTCTTTGGCACTAATTTTCATGAAATACCTGTAAAACACATAATAGATACACAAAATACGAAATACTTTCCAAAAAGGGTTAGTAGCATAAATATAAACCAAATCCAATCTATTTTCATCGCACGAGATCATAAAAATATCGAAATTAAGGGGATAAATGTGAAGAATTTATGCCTAATCACCCAGCCAAGCATTTACCAGAGAAACGAGCTGCGAGATGCAGGTCATGTTCTCCAGATTGAACCAGCCCCTAGTTGGATGGACCCCCAAATAGATTATTTGAAAGATGGTACCCTACCAGACGACAAAAATGTTGCACATCAGATAAGAGTCAAAGCTGCTTGCTTTCACTTATCTCCTGAAGGCAAATTGTATAAGAGGTCTTTCACTAGAGCCTACCTCCAATGTGTTCACCCCAAGGACGTCGAGCAAGTTCTGCATGAGATCCATGAGGTAATCTATGGAAGTCATATTGAGGGAAGGTCACTGGCCTTCCGAGTAATGAAGGAAGGCTACTGGTGGCCGTACATGCAGAAGGATTCGGGGATATATGCTCGCAAGTGGAAAAAATATCAACTACACGCTCCTATGGTTCACCAGCCCGCCAGCGACTTAAAACCACTTACCAGCCCCTGGCCTTTCGCTCAATAGGGAATGGACATCGTGGTCCCTCTCCCTACCATTTCCAGTAATCGCAAGTATTTATTGGTCATGATAGACTACTTCTTAAAATGGATAGAGGTAGAGATGCTGGCAAACATTAGAGACACGAATATGATAAGGTTCGTATGGGAGAACATTATCACCCACTTAGGGATCCCCAAGACCATCATCACTAATAACGGAACGTATTTCGAGAGTGGACTCTTCCAGGGTTTCTGTAACGACCACGAAATCAGGCACCATTTCAGCTTGGTGGCATACCCCCAGAGCAACGGACAAACTGAAGCTTGCAATAAAACAATGATTGATAGATTGGAGAAGCATTTGGAGTGAGACAAGGGGGAATGGGTGAATGAGCTACCTCATATCATATGGGCTTACGACACTACCCCACGACGAGCAACCAAGGAAACCTCATTCACATTGACATATGGTATGAAGGCAATTATCCCCTTCGAAGATGGCCCCCCCACCATGAGGTCCACCCTGGTCAACTAAGGCCATAACTATGAAGCGTTACTCGCTGAACTTGACCTAGATGATTAATGCAAAAAGCTGGCTCTAGTGAAACTACCAGGCTATCAGGAACAGCTAGCGAAGAACTACAACAAGAAGGTGAATCCAAGGGCATTCCAAGTTGGGTACTACGTCTTAAGGAAAGTTCTTCGCAGGTAAGTAAAACCATCGGATGGCAAGCTAGGACCAAACTGGGAGGTACCATTCAAGGTGATAAGGGACAACATCCAAGGAGCCTATCACTCAGAAACGCTGGAGGGCAGGGAGATACCTCGAGATTGGAACACAACTAATTTAAAGAAATTCTACTTCTAGTTTTGTTTTTTTGATCTTTTATTACGATGTCAAAATTTTCAATTCTTTACTGATTAATAAACGATTATTTGGAAGTAGCATTCTATGAAGTGTTGATTTCTTTTCAGAATGGAAGTAGCATTCTATGAAGTGTTGATTTCTTTTTAGAAACCTTATAACTTATGCACCTTTTCCATGTAATAGTCTCCCCTCTTGACACATATAAGCAAGTTATTACCCTCCTCAAGTTCTCATCATTTAACACGAGCATCCTCTTAACATTACCCTGGAAATATAAAAAGCCCTACAGGGGACCCTTAGGCAGCTCGTCCAACTCGAAATTGGTCGCCAAACGATGTTTGGCTCAGAAAAAACCTGCTCGGATGGAACATCCAACACCAGGTGTGTCCTCGCCATTGCCACACTTAGGCCTAATGGAGTGTGACGACACGACCTAAAAGGTAAAATAGGGAAGAATGGTATCTTATAAGCATAATTGACTGGGACTATACTCACGCAATACAACTCCAGTCGTCTAAGAAATGCCCAAGATAATCAAAACAACAAATCAATGAAGTGGACAATACATAACACATGTTTAGTCGGAAAATTTCCCAAAACATAATTATTTTATTACTTCACTGCATTTACAAAGAGTTACATTGGATGAATTTACTAGATCCTGATGAGGATTAGGCCTTCGAGAAAGGTAATTAGATACTTTCACTCTTCGGTCATCGTCTGGGTAAGGAGATAACTCTAATTCGACTTCATTTGCATCTGGCTCCAGTAGCGGCCTGGGAATAACATCTATGGGGACCCACTGGTCATCCCTCCTAAAAGGGTTAGGCATCAGAGTCGAATGGGAGATCTCATGATGATACCGGAGTACTGAGTGCTTGGTTACCTTCATATCCCTGAGAGCATTCAACCATCCCCTAATAAAGGATAGCTCTTCAACCTCTGTCAACCACGTCGGAGCATCTGTCCAACCCTGATCATAACGATTAGCCCACACTCTCCGAGGACCTTTCTTGAACAGATGCCTCAATAGCGTAACATCTCTTTGAAGCCCAGCAGATATCACGTATACTCGATTAACATCTCCTCAAATCTCATCGATCTCCCTAGCTGAGCCCCTATCATCTGTCCCAGCTCACGGACAAGACGATGAAGAGGACCCCACAAAACTTGAGGGGCAACGCTCGGCGCAAGCTCTCTAATTCGTGATACCTCCCTCCCTAGAGCTTCACTTTCTTATTAAATAATTTCTCCGACTTGATTGATATCAGAGTCATCTAGAAGTTTATCTCTTAGAGCATTCACTTCCTGTTGAACGTAAGTTCCAACCACTTCCATCTCCTAAAGTCTATCCCGTAGTTTGGCAATAAGCTCTGACTGGTCTTTAAAGCTCTGGTTCCTCGACCTAAGGGACTTATAAATCCTTATAAAGTCTTGGCGAGCTTGGTTACTAGCATTATGACCAAGAATCCTTCCTAGTTGAGAAGATGCAGGTATATACTCATCGACATCAATCAGGTACAAACCATATAAGCATTGAAGAATGAAATCAGTATGCATAAGGGATCACAATTTCATTTCATTAAGAAAGGATTCATAGTACATCATCAAAAGGAAAAAAAACAAAGTGAAAAATATAAAGATTTCCCTAGAGCAGGCTAGCTAGAAACCTCAGTTTACTCCGAGATCACTGGTTGCTTTCCTTTATCCATAGTGGTAGGAACGCCTCCCTCAGATGGAGCGATTAATGTCCCCTGGTCAGAAGGATCACCAGTAGGGACGGTCGGGGCAATCAAAACACCTTCATCGATGGCAGGAGCAGGTACCTTATCCACAATGGGATTAGGGCCAGGATCATGCTCATCACAGAATGGGGAGTCGATGACCACCTCGGCCGCCAGAAGAGACTTTTTCCAACCTTTTTTGAAATTAAGACGGCTAATGTAGCCAATCTGAATGTTAGCATCCTCATACTCAGTAGTCCACCCAGCATTGTACGAGCTCTCCTTGAAAGAGGCGGCCTCAGATTCCTCCTTCTTCAACTTTTTCATAAGTAACTTATTCACTTCCACTACGGCCAGCTTGCTCGAGTAGACCAAGTCGTAGGACTGCCTCAACTCCTCGAGCTCCTTAGCCGTCGCCTCTTTTTCTCGATTGGTTTAAGATAGAGCAAGGTCGGAAGACTTTTGGGTAGCATTGGTAGTCTTTAAACTGGCCTCCAGCTCATCATTCTTGCTCTCCAGCTCGCTATTCCTCCTCACCAGCTCGTCGCGGCTACAGTAGAGGATAGCGAAATTGGTCACAAACTGCAGAAAGGAGAAATGTTAGCAAGAGAAGTGTTGAATAGAGTATAGTGATAATAAAGAAGAAAAAATAGACTTACCAAGGCTAGACTCTGACTCGCCTTCAGGTCTAACTGGTCAGTCCCCATCGCCTTCTGACGATCAGTCGGAAAAATTTCTCTTTCGAGCAGCGCAGGAGCCAACTGAGGGGACTGGGTAACAGATTCCCCCTCAAGCAAATCATACACGGGCACCAGAGCTTTGCCCACCTTCATCCTCACCTCCTCTCTCCGCTTTTCTTCTTCTCTCTCTGTCCTCTCCCTTTCAAATCTCTTCCTCTCCTCCACCTTCTTCTTCTCCTCTACCTTCTTCTTCTCCTCTTCCTTCTTCCTCTCCTTCTCTCTCACCAGATCCTCCTCTTTCTTCTTCTTCTCCTGCTAATGGGAAAAAAACTGAGAACTAGTGGAAACCTCCCCACTACCATACTTTTGCTTCTTCGATCGACGAGAGAGAAGCACATCATCAACATCATCATCTCGGATCCTTCCAAGGAGGATCCATATCTTCCTCGCTAGAACTACTTAATTAACCCGAATACTCTTGAACATCTTAAGCCTTTTTTTAGTGGGAAGATTCTTCACTACCATAGCTCTCCTCACTGGAATTACCTTTAGCCTCGCACCTATCAGCATCCTCGCTCTCCTCACCAGAGCTGCTCTCCTTCTCGTCAATTGGATTGGGTCAACAGCAACCTCTTCTGAGACGGCTAGCTCAGGGATGCTATCTACAGGTCGCACAATAAAACTAGACCCAATGTTCTTATATTCTAGAAGGAATGCCACTGATCGAGGATGTTCTCCATCAGCTAAGAGTTCCCTAATTTTCCAGGCTTCAATCAGTTTGACAGTACGAATCTCGCGAAGATCCAATTCTAAGTTCTTTATCTTCCCTAAAAAAAGAAAGAGAAAAAGATATGAGAAAAACAATACACAAACAGAGGATCAATGAGCATAAAAGAACTAAGCCTACTTATATACTCCTCTCTATAAAAGGGAATCACAAATCTCCCAGACCTCGACCCTTCATTAGGGGGAGGAAACTGCCAATTTTTAGCAATAAACCCCTCATGCCAGTAGTCCTTGTGAGAATCACGTAGATTTACTACCAATACCATATCAGGACTCTTGCCCTTGAGGTACAGAAGACCAGATATTGTTCGAGAAAAGAATAACAAATGTAGATTTCAGCAAGCCCTAGATTGGTTCCATAGAGTTGATTTATTCTTCGCACACCATTGACAATTTTCCCGACATTGGGCGAGCACTGTGAAGGAACTATCTTGAAGTAACCAAAAAAGTGAAAAAAAAAATTATTTGGGGGAAAAGTAAGACCCCTTGGGACAACAACAGAGCATGAATCTAGTGACCATCCTCAACTTCTCTTACATTACAAGGGATCGGGGCGGATTTAATGTCCACCCAATTTAGAATGTTATAGTATTTCCTAAATTTAGTTATTGATCTATTGTCTATTTTTGACATCGAAAAAGAAAAACCCTAATAGCGAATATGAAGAAATTCCAACAGAAAAAGGAAAAAGAAGAAGTGATAAGAACTTACTATGTAAGAGTCATCTTGAGATGAGGCAAAGTCACAAGCAAGGACAATGAGAAGATATGAAAACAGCATGAAAATGGAAGAAAATACCTAGGAGTAAAAAGAGCAATAGTGAAAACTTGGAGAAATCGAGAGAATGCGAAGAGATATAAAAGCAACGATTCAAGGAATGACCTCTCTAAAATGATTTAAACCTTTTTAATCATGATGCACCAGAAACAAGTCAATCTGCCGCCTAAGTCAGTTTGGGAAGAACGTTTCAGTTCAAAAGTGTTCCACGAATCACATAAATGCCATTAAGACAAATCATTTAAAATTATTGAGCCCAAATTGTGACCCAAAATTTTTAGGGGCAATTGTGGGTACCTAGAGTTATCACTTTGGCCCAGACGAGAAGCCCAATTAAATGTGGCCGTAAGTCTAAAGGTCCCTCACCTCAACCAATTATGTTTTGACCCAGTTAGTTCCTAAAATCTCTCTTCAGATATACTTTAGGGATTGTGGGCTAACGTGGGGGAGTCCCACTCCTCCACTCTCCGAAATAACATGTATATAACAAACCCTCCGCCAGGGGCAAATGGCATGCATTATTTTCTGTAAAACACTTCCCAGAGTAAAGAGAAATAAGATACCGAGAGCGACCACCATGGACGTAGGCCTTCTTGCCGAACCACGTACATCATGTGTTGTGTGCGATTGTCGTTCTTTTCAAATTCTTTATTTATTCTAGTGATTGATTTTATTTGTTAATTTGTGATGAATTTATTTGTCACCACACTGCTAATCTCTCATAATTTATGCAATTGAGTTTTACAACTATTAGATCTTTAACCGATTAAATTTTCTTTTCGAAGCCTTATTTTATTTATTTTTACCAAAATATTATTTTGAGGTGTGTATTTTAGCAATAAGGATTCAAAACGGTTTTGATGTATCGAGAGTTTGTTTTCCACAATCCATGTGATCTGTATTAATATTTGAAGTCAATTTTGTCTTTTAAGTGTGTATGATAAATGGATTATTTTTTCATAAACTCATTGATTGTGATAATTTCTAGTATGTATCTTTACAACATATGCAAGATTATAAGTGTGATATTTATAGATGTATAAGATATGTGTAAGAACAAAAATAATCATATTAAATCAATGAAAGCATATTTTCACATGAAAGTTAATATGTATGATCTTTTGACATCAGTTTATCAAATTCACTCCTCAAAAAGGTTTTTCCCTTATAAAGGCTTTTAACATTTTCACCCAAAATTTTCAAATGCAAGAACCTACTTATTCTTCTGTAGTAAATTATCCTTTCAAAAAAAATTTAATTGGAAAATTATGTTTCAAAATTAATTTCACTTTTAAGGAGATTTTCTTTATATCAATGGCAATTTGTTTTCCAAACATATTTTTCCAATTATAAGAATCTTGTAATTCTTATTTTGCACATCTACCTCTCAAAACGCTTTCTTTTTCGAACGAGATCCATCATTTTCAAAAAGTCTAGACAAATACAATTTTAAAAAATCCACTCTCTTGGATGTCATTATTACACTCAAAATATACTTTTTCATAACAAGTATCGATGATCTTGGACTTAACACCAATTAGTGGCCTAAAATAAGACCAAGAGGGGGTGAATTGGGATTATGGCATTTATTTAACTTGTCACAACGTAACATTACATTATTTCTCTTTATTTTAATTTTATAAATTTTCAATTTCATAAAAACTTTTTCATAGTTTGTTGATAAAATGACTTCTTTATTTGTTATCTTGCATCCATATACATTCACATTCACATTAAGTAAAGTTTTAATCATATTAATGTAAAGAGGGAATGTAAATATAGTAAGGTGAGAGGTGGTTTGAATGGACTTTTTAAACCGAGGTTTTAAAAGGGATCTGCCCTACCTACATCCATGGTCGAGGAGGTAATCAATAACTTCACTCTCTCTGGTTCATTTGTGGTTGAACAGAAACCTCACAAGGAACAACACATTGAAAACCTACAACCAATAATACGATACCCTCGTCCTACCCTAAGCGGTACACATGCAATATCTTAATGTTTTTAATTGCCTTCATAACCAGAAACTATGTCACTACCAGAAGAGAATATACAACAAAGTTTGCTGCAATAAATACTCCAAGATTGGTAACCAAAACATAAAGCAAAGTTGGTTCACGAAAATAATGATGAGATCAGTCTACTTTCTCTTGCTAGGAAAGTAAACAAATAAGTGATCCCATGTATTTTTCATAAAGTGATATTTAAGTTTGGATCAATGTCTTAGGAGATTTGTGTTTTAATCTCTAAGAACACATGTTATTTTTAGCTAACTTGGTTCCAGAGAGATTTAATGATTTAATCACTTTCAAGTATAAGAGGGTTTTGGTTTTTGTTTTACTTGTTGCTTAAAAGAAATCTAGTGGAGTCAGTGGATCATTATCTCTCTAGAAATTCATAATTTCTTGAATTATCAAGAGGTTTGTTTTAAATGGGTTTGGGTTATGTAGCTTTGATGAAATGGGTTTTGGTTTGCATCTTGGATAGAATAGATTTGAAGTTTTAATCTTTACTAGAATTATGTTTTGTCTACAATGGAGATTTGGTTTTGAATCTCATATATTTTGAAAATGTGTTTGGAGACTTAGTTTCTCTTTCTTAAAAGCTAAAGTAGGAATACAAATGTTTTGGTTGAGGCTTGGTGATATGAGATGAAGGTTTGAAGGTCAATTTACAATGTTAATACGATGGTAAAAGGGTTAATGGATTGGGATATGAGTTTAGAATGTTTTACCAAAACAATTTAAAAATCTATGGCACTTCTAGTCGACAAACATATGGTTTAGTCGCCTTAAACTCCATCGGTTTCAAGTTGGACTTCCTTAGTGTGTTGTGCCCAAAAGTTTAGTTTACTAAACTTTTACATTTAGTCGACTAAAAAAAACTTTTAGTTGAGTAAACCTACTAGGCTTTAGGTAATATGATTTAGGGTGTTAGGCCATTCATTTGGAAAGGTTTAGGGAGATTTGGGGTGGGTTTAGGTGAGCAGGTGTTAAGCACATATATGGTAAATCATGTTACATTTTTTTTCTTTTTGGAAAATAAAGACTTTATTAATTTAGATAGGAGAACAAGCCTCTAATAAATAGCTTTCCAGTATGACAATTATAGCTTGAAAACATAAATAGGGTTTTGTATATTGAAGAACCCTTACAAGAGCAAATGAAAAAGAACAAATCAGAGGAAACTTTAAACATGATGCACTAAAAACCTCTAGGCATGTCTAAATGAGGGGAGACCATATTTATCAACTATAATTAAGCCTTTGATATGCTTTGGGAAATCCAAAATATTTTAAGAAAAGGCTTATGATTTCTTCTCACTCCCTAGTTTTGCAAGAAAGTATGCTACTTGATTTTCTTCCCTATATGAATTAGATAGTTTGAATTTGATCCTATTGATCATACTAAAAATTTGTAACACATGCCAGTTAATTTTCTAAAGAGGTTTAATATTTTTCTAAGACATCCACAAGAACTTTTGAGTCACTTTACACAATAAGATCATAGTCCTTTAAGTCCATGAAGAGCTCGAAACCTCTTCGTAATTCCAATGATTTAGTTTCAATGTTTGTAACTTCATCAAAATGAGCATTGAGAGTCCATACCATGTCCCCTGTTTTATTTCTAAAAATTCCTCCACCTTATCCCTTGCCTGGATTCCTTTTGGAACTGCTATCTACATTCAACTTTTAAACCCCTGAAGGAGGAGTAATCCATCTGATTTGCAGCAACTACTTTAGGATTGAAATTGAGATAAATAAAAGAATTTTTCCTAGATCTTGATTGACGTGATGAAGAATTGAAACCACACTTCGAGAAGTGGCATCATATCTACATTTGTTTCTTAGAATCCAAATACAGCAACAAATGATTGCTGGAACTAGTTTGTTAACTATTAGATTTAACTTGATTCCATAGATCCACTATTAAAAAAGTTGATTTTGACTCCTCTTCCTTTAGATCTCTGAATCCCAAAGTCTTGAGTGATTTTATCCCACACCATTGAAGCTAAATCACCCCTTCAAAAATATTGTCCGCATTCTCTTCTTTTGGACTAGAGCAACAAAAACATTTGGATAGGCCTCTAATACCAATAGATTTGATTTTATTATCAGTAGGAAAGAGGTTATGGAGAAATTTCCGCATGAAAACTATTATCTTAGTTGGAATTTGTTGATGCCGAATGAATTTAAAACAAAACAAAGTTGAGCTTCTACTTCTACAAAGGTTCCACTCATTTAATAGGAAAGATACTTGAGGGGGTAAGTTTCTAGATTAGATGATCAGGTTGGTATGGAAATTTTTCATCAAAATTTAGAATTTTTTATGCTATCTCAGAGGGAAATTTTTGGATCACTTTTGTCCAAATCCTGTAATACCCCGTAGTTTTGAGGGATTTTATTTTAATTATTGAATTAGGATTAATTAATTTAAAAGGAGAAAATTTATTTATAATAAATCCAGATCTAAATTTAAAGAAATTACTAGTGTGAAAAGAGTTAGTATTTATTAGTGATAATTTTGTGGAATATTAATATTACTTAGCGAGTAAAGTAGTATATAATTACGAAAATATTACTATGATAGGGTGTCAAAAATACGACAGTTGCAATACACTTAGTTGGGACGCGCGTGTTAGTCGTGTCAGTATTACTTTATTGAGTTAAAAGATAACTTATTTTTAAGTAACTCGTAAGATCAT
This sequence comes from Sambucus nigra, assembly GCA_949130495.1. Classification (NCBI taxonomy): domain Eukaryota; kingdom Viridiplantae; phylum Streptophyta; class Magnoliopsida; order Dipsacales; family Adoxaceae; genus Sambucus; species Sambucus nigra. The sequence continues at coordinate 209,337,781 of OX422214.1, read as the reverse complement.
TTCGATGCGCCGATGAGTCCCGAACGGTCAAGATATTCAAAAAACTCTATCCGAGTGTTTTATTTGGATTTCGGGGCAATTTAGGCCAAACCGACACCCCAGGTGGTATTTTGGTCTTTTGAGAATTGGGGGAATTAAAATGGATGAAAATATAATATTAAAAGGGAAGTGTATATCGGTAGTAGGTTATCTATCAGTTTTCAAACCTAAGTAAGAGAGAGAGAGAGAACCAAAGAGGAAGAACAAGAACTCCATAGGTGCCCTAGGATAGACTCAACCTCTCACACAAAAAATCACACCAACGCGTAGATTGTGAAGATAGGATCATCCTTATCCCAATTTCATTTAGGGAATCAAAAGTTCACAAAGAGGCAAGTGTTTATCTTGCTTGATTTTAGATCATATAATGTCCATGTTAGATTAATGGATGTTTTAATCATGATATTATGAATTTGGGACTGAAATTGGGCATTAATATTTATTTGGAAGTATAGGTTTGCATGTAATTAAGTAACCATGTTCTGGGTATGATAAATCTTGGTTTTATATGTTGATTTCACAAAATTAAATCTGGTTTTTAAATTGTTGTTAATGGAGGCTATATGAATTTAGAGCTTTTAAAGATTTGAGGAATTCATCTTAACCCGTATTAAAATTCTAAGGATTTTATTTTAAAAATGGGGTCAAGGGTGCGTAATCCTGTAAGGAAGTGGTTTAGGACCTTTAACTCGGTATTGAGGTAAATTATCTCGGATGTTGGATGACGAAAGAGGGTGAAATTCGATGTTTGGAAGGTAGAGGATGATCTCGGAATTCTCGTTCGAAAACCTGCCCAAGTCGTTCGAAGGACCTCGTTCGCACAAAAATTCCAACGACATTACTAACGAGATATTAGAGTTCATTTGAAGTGAGATTTTTATTCTAATGACCTCTTTCAAATGATAATCCCAAGGTTCTAACGAGATTTCAGAGACTCTATTTTTTTCCCGGACGAGTTAAAAATCCTTCTAGGTTATTTCAAGTAAGAGAATAGGACCTATGTTAATCTGGAGTACCTTTATTTCATAATTATTAGTGAGAAGCTTTGTGTAACTACTAAGGGAATGTGTTGAAGTGAGGGACCCTTAAAGCGTATATACGATAGAGAGATAAATCGTACGGTTAAAGTATTGTGAGTAGTAGACATGATAATACTACATATAAATTTAGGGACTTAGGATGCGTGAGTACCTGATGAATATAATAAGTTGTGTGTATACTAATTGATTGAAATATTATGTGTATAACATACCTACGCTTCTTGCTATTGGGTGGAGGTTGCGCGTTGTGGATGAACATGCTTTGAGGAGCCTTCAGGTGGGATTTTGATTCGTACCACTAGAGCATAGAACCTAGGTACGAGCTATATGTGAGAATGATAGTGATGATGGTCGTATGGGTGTGTAGGTATGTGTATATCCCATCGGCTTGGAACTATGTTCACCTCAAATATGTTTTTTTTTTTAAGGTTCTTGAGAGAATGAACCTATAGTCCTTTATGCAATGAGCGATACACCAGGGCATGATAATAGAGTATGCATTCACTGCAGTTGTGTCTCGGGATGCAGTATTGTATATATATAATAGAGTGTATGTATATATATACTTGTGATACTATCTACTGTGTGAAATAAGTAGAGATGAATAATAATGAAATCTAAATTGAATTAAGTTTGAGAAAACTTTATTTATATTAAATTGAAAAGGCACTTATCCATGTTAACGAGAAATTGACTATAGTTGTGGGTACCCAAAAATTAGAATAATGGGCATGGACGAGTTTCCCAGTCCTGGCGGCCCAAAGTCCAGGCCCCTCATCTCTTATATTGATCCGGTCTCCCCCCACGATCTCATGAAGGAAAGTTATAGGGGAGATGGAAGACGTGGAGGAACCCATCACCTCCACTCACCTACATGTACATGTATATATTAAACCCTAGGCCCGGGGAAAAAAAAGAGGGAAAAATAAGAGGAAGAGATATTCTCTGTAACCACTCTCTGGAGTATATAAAAATAATATTGACCGCACCCCCGTGGACATAGGCACATCTTTGCTGAACCACGTACATCCTTTGTTGTGTGATTGACATTTTATATTCCTTGTTCTTCCTTGGTAATTGCTTCTCTCGTATTTATTTGTGTTGCATAATAATTGTCATCACAATTGGCACCATTGTGGGAAGCGTTCATCTTTCCTTGAGAAAAGCCCACGCCAAGAAAGGAGTTTAAGATGTCTGGTCACAGCAGCAATGCCCCTCAAGCAGGAGATATTCAAGAGCCACCTGTTCCTCGCAGGATTAGGTCTGAAGTCCGACGATCGGATCAGAGAGCTCGCCTGGAAGATCAGCCTCGGAGGAAATTCAGGAACTAGCGAGGTCCACGCAGATATCCAGATTGATTGATGCATATGAGGCAAGGCTCCACGAGCAGAGGGAGTCTTCTCGTAGATACGAGGTTGAGAATGCTCGCCTGAAAAGAAGACTGGAGAGACTGGAGAGGCAGCTTCGTCCTGATAACATGAGGCGCCCATATCGCACTCCTAGCCCTCAGGCGAGCAAGTCTCGCAATCGAGGAAGGAGCCCTAGGCGAGAGTCTCAAAAGGTCGAAGGTGGCGAGTCAGATGATGACCTCTGCGAACATCTGCGAAGAGCTCGCCGCTACCTGAGCCCTCCTCGCAGCGACGAGAACATACGAACCTTAGTCCGCAGAGAGATGGACCAACATCCTGCTCACCATGGAACAAGATCAACCAGAGAACTCGCGAGGCGAGTTCTCAAAACTCAGATGAAGTCACCCTTCACGAGGTAAATCGAAGAGGAAGAGGCCCCCAAGAAATTTGCTATTCCAAGGTTTAAGATTTACGACGGAAAAACTGATCCCATCGATCACGTCAGCAATATCGACAGGCCATGACCCTCTGGAATCACCAAGGTTCCCTAATGTGCCACATTTTCCCTCGAGCCTGCACGATGTAGCGCAGAAGTGGTTCGAAAGGCTCCCCCATCGGTCGATCAAGAATTTTAAATCCCTAGCCGAACTTTTTACGGCCCGATTTATTACCAGCAGCTCCCATCTCAAAAGGATGGATGCTCTGCTAACAATGAAGAAAATACCTCAAGAGACCCTGTGAGACTACGCGAAAAGTTACTGGGAGTTATTCAATGAGATCGAGGACTACACGGAGGAAAAGGCAGTGGCCTCCTTCAAAATTGGGCTCCCTAGTTCTTACCTCCTCTACCAATCCCTGACGAAGAAGAAAGCTATGACTATTGACGACTTAATGGCCCGAATCGAGAAATACGCAAAGGTGGAAGATGTCACCCGCCTTAATATAGGAGAAAACGGTCGAGCTAAACTCACTACCAAGGGAAGTGAAAAAACTGAGAACTAGAAGAAAGGAGGAAAGAATGGGGGAAAATAGATCCAAGAACGGAGGAAACCTTTATGCGTCGAAAGCGTTCCAGGCGGTCAACACCGTCTTCAAAGAACCGATTTACAAAATTATCGCGAAGATCAAAGATGAGCCATTCATCAAGTGGCCCAGGAAAATGGGAGGAGATCCCTCGAAGAGGAACAATGCGTTAAGATGCACTTATCACAAAGAGGGAGGACATAAGACCGAGCACTGCAAAGCTCTTAAGTCTCACCTCAAAGAGCTGGCCCAGTCTGGGCATTTGAATGACTTTGTAGAAAAAAGGGCAGAGAAAGCAGTTACCAACAGAGAGGCGAGACCCGACAACGTGCTGGAGGATGATGTTGGACATGAGTTCGCAGTAATTCACGGAGCATCTGACATCAAGTAGATACCAGGGAACTCAGCTCGAATGGAAATGAAAAAACTTACGGTGGTAATGCAAGCTTTTCAAATCGATCCAGCAAAGTCACAGTCAGGTAGGCATTGACGAGCAGAGGACATCAACTATAACAAGCATATTGTTTTCACGGATGAAGATCTGGTGGGAGTAAGAACCCCACATCATGATGCCCTGGTCATTACACTCAGGATAGCCAACTTTGACATCGACAAGCTGCTCATCGATCAAGGAATCTCATTCGAAGTAATGTACCTCGACCTATTCAGGAAATTGAAGTTGAGCGTCGCCGAAATAAAGGAAGCTACTGTTCCTTTGGTCGGCTTCGCTGGAAAAATGACCATGCCCCTGGGCAAGATAGTACTGCCAGTACGTGCTTGGAATGTCTCCAAGATGATTGAATTTTTGGTAGTTGACATCGACTCACCGTACCAGGCCATCCTCGGCAGGTGATGGCTTCATGCGATGAAGGCAGTCTCCTCGATCTACCATCAGAAGCTCAAATATGTAGTCGAGAGAGGAGTAATGGAGATCCACGGCGATCAAGCAACGATGAGGAGGTGCTTCATAGCAGCCATCCCACCAAAGCCAGAAAAGAAGGTCGGTCAACCCAGCGAGAAAGTTGAAGAAGGTGTGATACCTTCCAAATAGCAATTAAAGTACGGAAGACCTGCAGTAGAGGAGACCATGATCCTCCCCTCTGAGCGTGTCATCGAGGACCTGGTAGAAGTTATGGCTAAGGTTGGTGACAATAGCCGAGTCTTCTTAATTGGAGCATCTCTCACCAACCAAGAACAAAAGGAGTTGATAGCCCTACTGAGGCACAATGTAGACATTTTCGCATGGGAACCATACGAGCTGCCTGGAATCGATCCTAGTATGGTCTTTCATCGACTACACGTCGACCCCGAATTCAAGCCAATCACATAGAAGGCATGGAGAACTTCACCCGAGAAGGCTAAAGCGGTGGAAAAGGAAGTCGAAAAACTGCTGGATGCAGGATCCATTTGAGAAGTGCAATTCTCCAAGTGGTTGTACAACCCGGTAGTAGTCCCGAAGAATAATGGGAAGTGTATAGTCTGCATTGACTTCACTGACCTCAACAAAGCATGCCCTAAGGATAGTTTCCCCCTCCCAAATATAGACTAACTAGTAGACACCACTGCAGATCACGAGCGAATGAGCTTCCTGGATGCGTACTCGGGATATCACCAGATCCCCTTGTACGTCCCAGACCAGGACAAAACGGCGTTCATCATGATAGTTGGGTTATATTGCTACAAGGTCATGCCCTTTGGGCTCGAGAAGGTAGGGGCAACCTATCAGCGGCTGGTCACTAAAATGTTCAAGAATCAAATGGGAGATACAATGGAGGTCTACATTAATGACATGTTTGTTAAGAGCAAGAAGAAGGAAGATCACCTCTCGAACCTGTCAAAAACCTTCGAAATCCTCAGGAAATACCTGATGAAACTTAATGCGAGCAAGTGTTCCTTCGGTGTCTAGTCAGGAAAATTTCTTGGTTACTTGGTTAGTAAGAGAGGCATAGAGGCTAATCCAGACCAAATCGAAGCAATCAATAGGGTGCAACCACCTCGAATAATCTGGGATGTGCAAAAACTCACTGGAATGCTCGCTGCCTTAAATTGCTTCATCTCCAAATCCTCCGAGAAGTGCAAGCCTTTTTTCCAGCTTCTAAAGGGGGGTAAATCGATAGAGTGGAGCCCAGACTGCTCGCGAGCCTTGAACGAGATCAAGTCCTACTTAAGCTCTCCACCGCTGCTTGTCATACCACAACAAACGGATTCTTTGTACCTGTACCTCTCCATATCTAATCACACTGTCAGCTCTGCGTTAATATGCGAGGTTGCAGGAATCCAACACCCCATTTATTACGCGAGAAATCCTTTTTAGACGCCGAGCAAAGGTACCTACCATTGGATAAGCTCGCCTTTGCACTTGTAATAGCCTCGAGGAAGCTGGAGCATTATTTCGAAGCTCATACTATCATCGTCCTTACATCGCATCCCCTTAAGGAGGTCCTAAGGAAAGCGGATTTGTCGGGCAGATTGTCTAAGTGGTCAGTCGAGCTCGACCGGTTTGACATCCAATTTTAACCAAGGACAGCTATCAAGGGTCAGATCCTTGCTAATTTCATAACCGAATTCACGGGCAAAGAACTCTCCGACCAACCTCAACCAATAAAGCAAGAGAAGAACCAAGCAACAGAGGAAGCCTGGAAACTATTCGTTGATGGAGCCTCCAACTCAAAGGGGGCAGGGGTAGGCATTGTTCTCATCACTCCAGAAAACACAATCCTTGAACAAGGAATTAGGCTTGGATTTGCAGCCTCCAAAAATAAAGCAGAGTACGAAGCCCTAATAGTCGGTCTCCAGAAGGTGCAAACTTTAGGAGCAAAATGTTTACAGGTGTTTGGAGATTCTCAACTAGTCTCCAATCAGATAAGCGGAGATTACAATGCGAAGGATGAAAGAATAGAAGCCTACCTCGCCTTCGTGAAACAATTAATGAAGAGATTTGAAGAGATCAACATCCAGTAGTTTTCGAGGGGGCAAAACAGTTATGCCGATGCCTTAGCCGCCCTCAGTTCGGCAGTTGATTCTAGCCTTAAAAGGGTCATCCCCATCGATTTCCTCATTTGTCCGAGCATTAACCACAACAACAAGCTTCCAAACGTGGAACAAATACTCCAGGTGGGATCAGCCCCCAGCTGGATGGACCCCTTAAAGGACTATTTAAAGGACGGCACACTCCCAGAGGATAAAAAAACTTCCCACCAGATAAGAGTCAAAGCTGCTCACTTTCACTTATCCACAGGAGGTGACTTGTACAAGAAATCCTTCTCCGGTCCCTACCTTAGATGCATCCACCCAGGTGATGTCGAGCAAGTGCTACACAATCTTCACGAAAGAATCTGTGGAAGTCATGTCGGAGGAAGGTCTCTAGCCTTTCGAGCAATGAAAGAATGCTATTGGTGGCCATATATGCAAAAGGACTCCGCGGTATATGTACGTAAATGCCTGAAATGCCAACTTCACGCTCCTATGGTCCACCAACCCGCCAGCAACCTAAAGTCCCTGACCAGCCCATGGCCCTTCGCCCAATGGGGAATGGACATCGTGGGACCATTCCCCACCGCTGTCGGCAATCGAAAATACTTGTTGGTTGCAACTGACTACTTCACCAAATGGATCGAGGCAGAACCGCTGGCGAACATCCGAGATGCTGATATGATAAGGTTCATATGGAGGAATATAATCACTCGATTCGGAATCCCCAGAACCATCATCATTGACAATGGAACACAGTTCGAGAGTGGCCCCTTTTAGGACTTCTGTAACGAACACGGGATCAGGCACCACTTCAGTTTGGTGGCCTACCCTCAGAGCAATGGACAAGATGAAGCTTCCAATAAAACTGTGATCGATGGATTGAAGAAGCGATTAGAGCGAGCCAAAGGCGCATGGGCAACCAAGCTACCCCATATCCTATGGGCATACCGAACCACTCCTCGGCGAGCAATAGGAGAAACCCCATTTTCACTGACATATGGCATGGAAGAAATCATCCCACTAGAAGCGGCTTTACCAACAATGAGATCCAACCTAGTTGACCAAGGCCAGAATAACGAGGCATTTCTCGTTGAACTCGACCTAGCCGAAGAGCGCAAAGAACTTGCCCTAGTGAAGCTAGCGAGCTATCAGCAACAGCTCGCTAAGCACTACCACAAAAGGGTTAACCCGAGAAGATTCCAAGTCGGGGACTATGTGTGACACCCCGTGATCCGAAATAAGGGATGGCCAGCCCAATACTCCAATATAACGGAATCATAGATGGAATCATCTTCATCATCTCAATAAAAATATAGAGTATCCAGGATAACAACCCAATATTTCAGAAAACGGGTTGCCAAAATTTTAAATTTGAAGTAAATAAAGGAAAAACAAACAACCCACTTCCTCAAAAGATAGGGTAAACCTCAGGGTTGCATATATAAATTATACAACAAGAATACAATAAAGGGACCGGATGTGCAGCCGGTCAACAAACTAAATAACAGCATTTAAATAATTACATTAATTTATACAATACATTTCATTAGACATTTATAAAAGTTTGGGACTCTTGCCCGAGTAAAGAGACCCGATCCTAACTAGAGTTCAAAATGAAAATGTCTATACCAAAAGTATCCCATAATACCCGCAATGCATCACGGCTTGCCGAGGACATCGGAAGAGAAATTCAAATCAGGCATCCTTGCGGCGGAGTACCTGAGCGGAGACAAGATGTATATGCAACAAGAAATGTAAACGGGTCAAGGCCCGATTCTATATGATTACCAGATGAATAAAAAGTATGGCGGTTATGAATAATAAATCATGAAGAAAGAGAAATAAGAATATGCCTACACAATGTAAAAGATAAGCTAAGCAGGAACAGTAAAAGAAGTAACATTAAACTACAATCTTCATCGTGTGTACCAATTATCTCATATATCTTTTCCTTAACTAGAAGTATATATGTAATCACAATCTTTTGCTCTTTATGGCATTTTTATCTCATGTTTACATTTTGTAAAAATCCTTTCCTTATCAGGAAAATAATCATTTCCAAATGCTCTTTGTGGAATTTATGTGTGCTCTTTGTGGCACTTCATCATGCTCTTTATGGCATATCAATTACATCAAGTCCCACTTGATTATGAATAGTTATATTTATATACATATAACGATTCTAAGACCGCCCGTCCGGGTTTCCCCACTGTGCGCGCCCCCAAATGAACATCATCTTCCAGGGCCTATCATAAGACAACCTGGGCACCTATATCGCAAGACGTCGGGAAGAGGCCATATGCCTGCGGGATAGTCAAGACAACACCCGGAATCTCCTACCCATCGAAGAAAAATATACAACAATAAACGCTCACATGGCCTATGGACTATATCAACCCTGCGTTAATTTTCCAGGGGGCATCACCTCACGCGCGAACTTCCCTTATGATTTCATTTAGAGAGGTGGGTTTAAACCATTTTATTTATCATTTTCAAAATCAAGTAAATTATCATTTTCTAGTTTCATGATTAAGTAAATTATCATTTACCATCATCATTACCAATTCCATATATATGTTTCATTTTATCCGAAACCATTACCTTTTACTTTTTGTAAATAATATAACTTATTATCCGGAGCCATGCTATAGCTTATATCGACACTACAACCTCGAAGGGGTAAATAAACTCTTGATTATCTCCAAGTATTTTAGGGTGTTATTTTAAAACCCCAAGATTATCATCTTCCAAAGGAATGAATGAACTATCAATTTATTCTCCAAACTCACCTTTATGGTGTTATTATGAACCACCAAGGTTAACATAGCGCAATTGAACTTTCAGAATCTCCCAACATTCTTTTGGGGTGATAAGGTAAACCATCAAAACTAATATAGCTCAATTGAGCTTCTAAAGTCTCCCAAACATAATACTACATCTCCAAGTTTTATGAAAATCAACTAGAAGAAAAATTCCTTAACTTCAATTGGCATATCCCCGGAAAACCCCACCAAAACCATTTCTAATCTAGGGTAGTATCTCAACTCATCTAGAACTCTAGGACTCTAAGTTTACTACATTCAAGAAGGTTTCTCGGACTCTAAGTTTACTACATTCAAGAAGGTTCCTAGTCCCTATCGAGAAGAAAAATCTAGGAAACAAAAAAATAAGTTTTAGAGTGGAAATAGGGGACCGGTCGACCGGTCCCGAGAACGCGGTCGACCGCGTCTCAAGGTTTTGCCTACGAAGGAAAGCAGAAAGCTCAAAATGGTATAGCCGGTCGATCGGTCAAGGGACTGCGGTCGATCGTGCAAGAATTTTATGCCTTTGTGGGAAAGCAGTAAGCCTGCCCCCGAAGGCCCGGTCGACCGGTAAGGGGGGCGCGGTCGACTGGTCGTAGCAGACCTAGGATTCTTTCACCTTCAAAAACTACACCCAAATGATGATTTACATTTCCCAAATCTCAAACCTTGTCTACCTTAAACTCAACCAACAATCTTTATCTACCCAAAGATTTTCCTATATGATTTATAACCATCAAGACCCACAATTTCTTTAACATAAATCAAGATTAGGGTTTAAATCCCACAAATTCCACATTTAAACCATAAATGAAAATACACAACTATCATACAATTTATACATCTTAAATCACATATTTGCAAGTAGAATACTTGCCTTGATGTAGAAAATATCAGATTTGTTTGAGTAGGAGCATCAATCCATCTTCAATCTTCAATCTTCAATTTTCTCTTCTTTCTCCTCTTTTCTCTTCTTCTTTCTTTATTTCTTTTCTCTCTATGTGTTCAAGACATAAAATGGGAAAGTAAGGGGTTTTGGAAAGCTAAAATCGTGGCTTAAGTTAAAACTCCTAGCTTAAGTGTTTAATACCACATTAAAATGACTCTCAAATACGCCTATAAGCTAAAACTAGGTAAAAGTGCCCGAAATCCAAAAATACAATATGGCACTTATTTTTACTGTCTCACATATCCCGGGACTAACTACGCCCTCTAAAATGGCATCCGGCAATTTCTAAACAACTTTAAATTCCAGTTTCAATTAACCCATAATGTGATTTAAAACACATAACACTATAAAACATACAATATAATGATATTTACTTTCTCATGCAGTAAATATTCAATAACCTAGCAAATATTAACTTTCATTTCATTCAATTAATATTTACTCCAGTCCCCACATTTTATCTAATTACCTTATGCGGTAATATTAGTATAAAATGAGGCCTCACAGAATCGAGGGTTGTTACACTATGTTCTAAGGAAAGTCGTGGGCAGCACGGTGAGGCCATCAAACGGCAAGCTAGGCCCAAACTGGGAAGGACCCTTTAAAATAACTAAAGACGACCTGCAAGGCGCCTATCACTTGGAAATGATGGAGGGCAGAGAGATATCACGAGCATGGAACGCAGCTAATCTCAAGAAATTCTATTTTTAGATTCTCAAGGAATTCCATTTTTAGATCTTCTTCTTGTATTCCTTTGTTATGTAAAAGAGGAGTTCATCTCCCTTATTAATAATGAAATTTACTTAATGGATTACACTCTGATCAGTAACAGCTGCACTTATTGCACATCTTTTCCAAATAACAGGCACGGTGGTCACTATAGCAAGGGAACACCCTTCCTCAGGTCATCGTCATAAAACACGAGAGACCTCTTAGCATTGCCCCTGGCAATATATAAAGCCCTACAGAGGATTCTTAGGCAATACGACAAGATTTTATAACTGGTCATCAAACCTACTTCGGTTGAGAAAAATCATGATCGGATGAAGAACATCCAACACCGGGTGTGTCCTCGCCAATTGCCCTACTTAGGCCTAAGGGAGTGTGACGACACAACCTAAAAGGTAAAGTGGGGCACAATGGTACTTTGGTATTATACTGGACTGGGGGGACACTTGCATGACAAAACAAAAAGATTATAAAATAGCAAGAATATGAAAAGTAGGATGCACACGTTTAGTCGGCAAAATTGCCCAAAACACGAACTTTTCATTAATCTATCAGATTTACAAACAATGATAATACATGTTTAGTCGGCGAGCTCGCCTAAGGCATTTACATTATCAAAAATACAAAAGAATAACAACTGGCAAAATCTTAAGGGGGTGGAATCCTCCGAGCAAGATAATCAGCCACTCGAGCTCTTCGTCGGTCATCAGGTTCAGGGGCTAACTCTTCCACAACCTCATTCGCGTCCGACTCCAATAATTGCCGAGGAATAGCATCGATGGGGATCCATCGATCATTCCTCCTGAATGGGTTGGGAATCAGAGTGGTGGAAGACATCTCATGACGATACCATAGCACCGAGTTCCTCGGGACCTCCAGCTCCTTCAAGGCACTTAACTACCCCCTGATAAAAGAAAGTGCCTCGAACTCAGATAGTCTCGTTGGAGCATCTGACCACCCCTGATCATAACCGTCAGCCCACGCTTGCAGAGGACCTTTCTTGAACAAGTGCCGTAATTGGGTAACATCCCTTTGGAGCCCAGCAGCGATTACATATGCCCATTGGACATCATCGCGGAGTTCTTCCATCTCCTTATCACGAAGTTCTTCTGCTTCCCTGTTTCTGCCCCTGATGCTCCGACCAGCTCGCGGAAGGGGAGGACGAGTGGAACCTCATGACATAGGAGGAGTAGGTCTAGCTCGCGATGACGAGGAGCCTTGCAGAACTGCTGGAACACTGCTCGATGCATGCGCCCTAAGTTGTAAGACCTCCCTAATCAGGTCTTTATTCTCCTGCTGAAGGAACTCCCCAACTTGGTTGATCTCGGTGGCCTCTAGTAATCTTATTCTCAGCACATTGACTTCCTCTTGCATTGAGTCACCAATGTCTTCCATCTCCTGGAGCCTGTCCTTCAGCTTATCCACCATCTCGGATTGCTCCTTATACTTCTGATTTCTAGACCTAAGAGACTTGCAAAGTTTAACAAAGGCCTGGTGAACTTCAGGGCTCGCATTGGGACCAAGGGTCCTACCCAATTGGGAAGTGGCAGTAATGTAATCATCCACATCAACTAACTATAAGTAAAAGAAAGATAGAGGAGAGAAAGAGATCAGCACACGCAAGAATGAAGCCTTTTTATTAATGAAAATTGAAGTTACATTAGACTGACGAAAGAAAATTTACAGACTAGAAAAAGCAAAAATACAGAGCAACCCTATTAATTAGAAACCTCTGATGGCCCAGAGGTGGATGGCCCCTTGTCCTTATTAGCATCAGCAGGAGCACTGTCCTCGGCAGGGGTGTCCTCTGTCCTCTAAACAAGAGAAATGTTAGCAGGAGTCACCTGAGGGATAGGATCATTTCCTTCAACAGCTGGGGCAGGGTCCTCATCTAGGACTGGACTCGGCCCTGGGTCGTGCTCGTCAAAGAGTGGGGATGCTACATCCACCCCGGAAGCTACGAGATCCTTGTTCCATCCTTTCTTGAAGTTCAGACGACTAATATAGCCTATCCGAACTTCAGAATCTTCGTATGCCGCAGCCCAGCCGGAATTGTAAGAGTCTTCCTTGACAGTGATAGCCTCAGACTCCTTCTTCTTTAGCTCTTTAGAAAGCACCCTGTTATCCTCCATGACAACAAGTTTCCTCGATCAAACTTGGTCGTAGGCCTGCCTCAGCTCCTTCAGATCCGTAATCGCTGCATCCTTCTCCTTGTTAGCAGTGGGAAGAGCCTAGTCAGATGAAATCCGAGCAGCGTCAACAGCCTTTAAACTGGCCTCGAGCTCTTTACCCTTCAGCTTCAGGGCAGAGTTTTCTTGCTCCAGTTCACTGTTCTTCTTCACCAGCTCATCGCGTGAACGGTGCATCATGGCGAAGTCAGTAACAAACTGAGAAAAAGAGGAAAGATTAGAAGAGGGAAATGAGGGAAGTCAGAAAAACACAAGGGAAAAAAAAACCTTACCAGAGCAAGCCTTTGACTAGCCTGAAGGGCCAAATGCTCTGAACCTACAGCCCTTTGGCGATAAGCCGGGAGGATAGCTCTCTCAAGTAGGGTCAGGGCTAGTTGAGGAGAAATTATCACAGAGGCCCCCTCGGGCCGAGCAGACATCGAGACTAGGGCCTGCCCGGCCTTCATCCTCGCCTCAGACTTCCTTCTCTCCTCCTTCTTCTCGCTCTCTCTCTTCTTCCTCTCCTCGACCCTTTTCTTCTCCTCCAATTTTTTCCTTTCTTCTTTTTTCTTCCTCTCTCTCTCTCTCACCTGCTCCTCTTCCTTCCTTCTCCTCTCTTGCTCCTGAGCGGAGGACCGAGAACCAGTAGCCACGGCCCCAGAAGTAGATTTTTATTTCTTGGACCTTTTTGCAAGAAGCACGTGGTACTCATCATCATCGTCCCTAATCAAATTCTTCCTAGGAGGCATCTCTTCACAGGAACTGCTAGAAGTGCTCGACGATCCTCGAGCTTCAAAAACCTCCTCACAGTCAGAGGAGATGCTACTATCAAAGCTCCCTCCACCCAAGTTGCTCACAGCCCCTGCAAGGTCGCTTTCGGAGCTGCTCCCCTCCTCGTCCAACTGCATAGGCTATGCAGCAGTTTCTTCGATGGAGTCAAACTCTGGTATACTATCCACAAGCCGTGCTATGAAGTTGGAGCCAACGTTCTTGTACTCGAGCAGAAAGATAGCAGACCTGGGATGCTCGCCGTCACCCAGAGGCTCCCTGATATTCCAAGCCTTTACCAATTGCGAGATACGAACCTCGCTGAGAGCAGGCTCCAAATTCTTTGACCTCACTGTGGAAGAAAAAGCAAAGAGGAGTTAGAAAAGTCACAAATCAGCAAAAGTTGAAACAACTGTACAATGTCTACCTATATATTCCTCCCCGTAAAAAGGAACAGAGAACCTCTCAGACCTCAACCCTTCAAATTGGGGAGAGAACTGGCAATTTATAACAAGGAAACCTTCTTGCTAGTAGTCCTTATAGGAATTAGGTAGATTTACTACCAATACCCTGTCAGGGTTCCTAGCTCTGAGGTATAGGACACCTGAGCTAGTTCGAGAAAAGGAGTAACAAAAATAGACCTCCGCGAGTCCTAGCCTAGTACCATACAATTGATTTATCCTATGCACGCCATTCACTATTTTCCACACATTGGGCGAGCATTGTGCGGGAACAATATTAAAATAGCCAAAAAAATGCAAAAATAAATCATTAGGGGGAAAAGTAAGTCCCCCCTGGGAAAGCAACAAGACGCGGATCCAGTGGGCATCCTCTATATCCCTAACGTTCTTAGGAGGAGAGCCAGAACACTCAATATCTACCCACTTAGGGATGTTGTATAACTTCCTAAATTCAGAGATTGACCTATTTCCAATCTTCGCCATTGGAAGACTCAAGAAAAGCTACAAACCAAAGAGAAAGTACAAAGAAAGGGCACAGGAAACTTACAAAATAGAAGATCGGTTCAAGTGATGAAGAAGCACGAGCTCAAAACAACAAAGAAGCAATGGGAATGAACATTGGGAGAAGAAGGTACGAAGTGCTAGAGCTCTCAGAAGATAGAAGAATACTGGAAAGACTGAAGCGATGGGAAAAAAGTGACTATTCCAACACACCTTCAAATTCTAATCATAGTGCACAGTAAGTGAAGCGGCTACCACCAAAATCAACTTCACAGCTCTCGAGGAATCGCAACACTGCCATTATGGCTAATCATTTAAATCTATTGAGCCCATAAACATGGCCCAACAAATTTAGGGGAAATTGTGGGTACCCAAAAATTAGAACTATGGGCCTGGACGAGTAGCCCAGTCCTGGAGGCCCAAAGTCCAGGCCCCGCATCTCTTATATTGATCCGGTCTCCCCCCACGATCTCATGAAGGAAATTTATAGGGGAGATGGAAGACGTGGAGGAACCCATCACCTCCACTCTCCTACATGTACATGTATATATTAAACCCTAGGCCTGGGGCAAAAAAAAGAGGGAAAAATAAGAGGAAGAGATATTCTCTGTAACCACTCTCCGGAGTATATAGAAATAATATTGACTTCACCCCCGTGGACGTGGGCACATCTTTGCTGAACCACGTACATCCTTTGTTGTGTGATTGACATTTTATATTCCTTGTTCTTCCTTGGTAATTGCTTCTCTCGTATTTATTTGTGTTGCATAATAGTTTTCATCACAATAGTTATTATGTATATTGCGAGGGAGATACATGGGAACGATATTGGGTTATGATTAGATGTTAGATGGGAAAGAACTAGTTATCATGGGAATAGAAACTAGTAAGGTTTGATGGTACATTAAGCGTACACATTAGATGAGAGGTGAGCATCTCAAGTGAGTTCGATCATCTAACATGACTAATATATGTGTTATTAACTCATTTTAAGCACTTGCTAATTTTTAAAGTTATTTTCAACTCGGGCTCTGACCCCTTTTCTACAAATATCTTTTCTTGTCAAATTATTTTAGGTGCCTAGCCACAAGGACACCAAGCATAGGAGTTCCATTCACTCGATGAGCTGTAGTTGTTGTGGAAGTTATAGGACCTTTGTAGTAGATGCCTCTATGTCCATAATTTCATCTTTTTGAGCTATTTCACCAGTTAGGGCATGTTGTCCCTTTTCTATTAAGATATTTAGAGATATATGATTTAGTTATTTACCTCTTTGAGTTATTGGTTTATTTATGTTGGATTATTGTATTTGGGACTTAGACTGGATGTGTTTACTCCACTTACATTTCTTATTGAAGTTATTTTCCTATCATATGAAATTTGATGTGAATGATGAATGTTTATTTATTCGTTAACCTTGTTTTATATTAATCAAAAGATAATTTTTTGACATCAACATTTTTAAATATTATACAGTTAGTATTTAATAATAAAGTTTTCGTCAGTCATGCATAATCTGAACCAACTAGATATTCTGATTTAATTTAATAAATGACTGATCACCCGGTATGTAATCAGGTGGGGTGTCACACATCCCAAGATTGATCATTATTCAAAAATTCTTTGACACTAGAAGCATCATCATCAGTTAAGTTCTTACAATCTGGAATACCCCAATTGTCCCAGTGCATACTGATTTCACCTTACCTAGCTTCCACTCCAAATGGTCTTCTCTTTGAGATCTAATCAAACAAATCATGGTCCAAGTTTGAGCACATGGTATTCTAGGAGCAATTAGAAGATGGTACTTCCTACAATAAGAAACATACATGAATTTGACCCATAAGGGTTTTTGAGATCTAAAGCTCCACCATAGTTTCATACTCAAGGATTTATGAATGTCAGATAAAAGTCTAATCCCCAAACCACCTTCTTGAGTTGATTTTGTTCTATCTTCCCATCAACTCCATTAGTATCTATCGTCTCCAATATTAGAGCTCCAAACGAATTTTGACATCAAAGAATTAAAGATTTTGAAAGTGAATTTAGGAGGGGATGAAGCTGATAGCAGGTATATTTTCATTAAAGCTAACATCGATTTTATAAAAACCAGTTTACCACTTGTACTCAAACTTTTTTCCTTCAATTCCTGAATCTTATGCTTGATCTTTTCAACCATGTCATTAAAGAATAAAGTCTTCTTTCTTCCACTATAAAGATGGCAACCTAAGTAGGTGATGGGATCCTTCTTGACCTGCATACCTATACAAACAATCAACTGATTTATAGACCTTAAGATTATTTTTTTGAACCCACCATAAAGTTCTTGTGTTTATTTATTACTTTCCCTGACACCTGCACATATAAACTTAGAGTTCCCATCAATTTCTTCACTTCCATCTTCAATCCAGAGCTGAATATAATAACATCTTTAGCAAATGCTTAGTGGTTGGATTTGGGACATGAAATAGGCATCTTAAACCCCACAAAACTAGGTTGATTCATTAAATTTTCCATGTTTCCAGATAGCACATCATCCATTATAATCAATAATCTTGGGGAAAGGGGGTCCCCTTGCCTTAAACCCCAAGAAAAAAAAATTAAAACCAGCATTTTCCCCATTTACCAGAAATTTGGACAAATAATTAGAAATTAATCGCCAAATAAGATCCAAACACATTTCAAAAAATCCCAATCTTCTGAAAACTTTAATAAAGAATAACCATGACACCCTATCATAGTCCTTGGCTATGTCCAACTTCATTATAATATTGCCCCCAAAGTTTTTTTGATGGATTCTAGACATTCACTCTTGAGCCAAAAAAACATTCTCAGTGATTGATCTCCCTTTGATAAACCCTGATTGAGTTGGACATATAATAAGAGCTAAATTTGGGAAACTCTCTCATTTAGGATCCTATAGAAAATTTTGTTGATATAGTTTTGCATACTTATAGGTCTGAAAGCATTGAAAGACAAAGGGTTTTCCACTTTGGGGATCAAGGCTATTTTTATGGTTGTTGTGATTTTAGGCAAGGTGAATCTTCTAAAACAAAAATTGCGCAGCCTTAAAAACATCAGGTTTTGATCCTTAAAAACATTACAATTGTGAAATAGTTCATAAAGTACAACAAGAAATGTCCACTGATCTTGTTGTATTTTGATCATTCTTATGGATCGTTTGAGTCATCATGTTATCCTTTGTGTATTGTTAAGATCGTAATTGCATTAGCATTATATTTTTTGGTTGTGTTCTATTTGAAATGAGCACGATCTCTCTTAGTTATATGGTTGAGCTTTGAACTTCCCATGTTCCATAATAGATGATCTCTCGTGGGGATTGATACATGTTATGAGTTAATATGTATGGATCGGGATCTCATCATACTTATATTTTTTAGCACATGTCATCATGTTATGAGTGCTTGTTTTAATCTCAATTACATTAGAGAGAAGATAGTGAATTTTGATCTTATATTAACTGTATTGTCATCATAAAAATCCATTGGGTTGAAATGCATTGTGTTTCACATAGTTGTACATAAATCATCAATAACAGGGACTCAAAACACTTCCAAAAGACCACAACTTCCAAACCCATAACCATATTGAAAATACGAACAAATATTAAAAACGTTCCCAAAGATACACCAATAAACAAACCTACCAAATATAGGCATCTAAACTAACATTCACAATAAACCTGCCTCAACTCTGCTAGAAGGCGTCACTCTTCATCACTGTAGTCAAAACCGATGTTATCCTCCCAGGGTCCCAGTAATATTCATTTTGAGTACGCACCCTCATATATTCAGTGAAGGGGTATACCTTTAAAAGTTTCAAAGGGAGCACGACACCCTCTTTCACAACATGTGCTATAATGAGCCACCCGTATCCAATTTCTTCAATACAACCCTTCATAACTAAATCCTTATATAAACATCTTAGCTAATTCCTTGACACATCTGAAGCTTCCCCCACAGATCGGTTCAGGCAGCCTGACGTCTTGCACAGTTTCTACGAATCCTTAGATAAATCCTTAAAGATTCAGTAAAATACTCCACGTGATAGAAATTGCTTTTGCGTGGAAGGACAATCTGTACCTAGCTTACTTGGCACAAAAGTCTCCAAGGAAGAAAGCGAAAAATATGACTAAGACACAAAAGTCAAGCATAATGGAAGTCATCCAATTAAAAAATGTGCTTCAATTCCCTCTATTAAGGCACAGACCAATGGAGAGAACTACATCCATTTTTGAAGAGCATGTTAGTCCAGGCATCCATAGCTAGACCAAAATTCACACTACATCGAAGAAATAAATGAGGAATATTGGTCAAAGGATATTCAGGAGGCCCAAATAGAAAAATCTTCTCTACTAGCCACATAAACAAAATCATTGGCCTACTTCGCAAGAAAGTATAAAAGTTATCCTTCCACTCATGAAGACTGTTTAGTGTCTCTACCAGTATAGTGGAAGTGCGGTTGTAGTGATAGAAGATACAGAACACTATGGATGACACCTGGGTGTCTTCACTTAGGATACCCATCACTAGAAGAATTTTATCTGTCAAACTCGAAGCCACCATGCTAGAACATCATTTTTCCTAGAATCCTTCTCGCACGCATAGTCCAGCAGCATAGGGAAATTGATGGTTCCATCATGCACCAATGATCGGGCAGCAGGCAAAAAAAATCTACAATTCAGCCAGGACCAACCATCCAGAACAGGAAAATTTGGGCATAGCAGTAGGAATATGGGTATCAGTACCCAACATGATCGAAAACTATTCATAATATGGACACCCATTGTCTATCCCAAAATTGTACATGTTACCCTTTAGATACAACAATTATGGAGTTACCTGTTGTAAGCTCCACTTGATTGACTGGTTATGCCACAAAGTTTTTTAGCACAATTTAAAAGATATGTAATCGAAGATTTAAAAACTAATAGATTCCATACCTTCGATATAAGAAGCAAACATCATCTCATGGGAAGGTCCATTTCAGAAAATCTAGTTGTATGCAACTAAGAAGAGCTAATATTTTGGTATAATTCGAAACCCCTCACCTTAATATCGTTTGAATACTGAAAATCCTCCACAAAATGATGAGGCAATTGAACCATAAACAATAATAAAGGAATACAAGTACCAAGGGTGGAACAAAGGGAAACAAAGGCTGAAAAAAATTATACTTGGTCAAGTGAATTGATTAGCAGGCCAAGGGTTATGTCGGGCAGCACCCCTATTTTGGAACGATCTCCATTTTTATTTTTTCTCTTTCTCTTTTCCAGATAATCTCCCCCTAAAAATAAACTTTTTATTAAGCAGTATGCTGGTCATTTATTTACGTGAAGATTAAAAAAAAAATTCAAAAATTTCAAAAAATACATTTTTACTTACATTTTTAATTAAAAAAACGTAAGGGGAAATTTAAAGTGAATATAAAATAGATCATTGTCACAAAGATAATTAAAAATGAAAAGTGCATCATTCTATGTATTTTATCTTTTTTATATTTTTAGACACATCAAGAAAAAAGGAAAAGACATAAAGTTCAGGGATACAACCCAGGCTTTTAATAATCCTAATCTAATACCATTAGTCCGTCTGAGGACGCCTCCTATAAGGAAGAGAAGTGAACCCTCACTAACACACTCAAAGTCGACGGAGGATCAACAATGTTCACATGATGACTATGGTAAGACCGATACATTGTCCTCACGAGCTGGTCCTTGAGGCTATTTGATCTCAGATGTCTCATAGTCAAGAGGTCCGCATGGCCATGGTCTAAAAAACAAAAAGGCAAGAAGAAAATAGAAACTGAGAAATCAAAACATAAAAATCAAATTAAGGAATGGAATAAGAAAGAAGAATGATTAAATCCAACTAAATGCCTTTCTCTAGAAAGGAAGGAAAACCCTCTAGTGGTGCATGGGGCTAGTGAGGCACCGGTCTTAAACGACCCCATCCTACTTTGTCCTAATACAAAGGAAATGGATAAAACCTGAGTATTGGAAACTCCTAAACATTTGCGCTTCCACCAAACACTTGAGTAAAATACTAGGATGCACCCCTCGCCTGTGTTGATGGGGGAGGATCAACATCCACATCATAAATCGACCCATGCATCAACAAGTTAGCCACAAAGTTTAGCTAATAATGCGGCACCACTATATATGTGTAAATGGACTCGTGATATCAACCATATACATCACAAACTCCTCTACGACATCTTTTTCGAAACCCCCATGTAGAGCGGGGGATTCACCGGAGAAAACTCAACTTCACTCTCCATTACCTAATGTACCATTGTTATGGCATGAAAATAGTTTTCTCTAAAATTGTGAGACAATAGGCACCGCATATAAGCATGGAAACTAGTGACTCCAATATCCTCTAAGACCCGACCGCAGTGATATAATGACACATGTCCAAAATATTTATTCATTAATCCGTAATAAAAAAAAATAAGAAAATCCAGTAATGAAAATAAAGTTTAACCTGACCGCTTGTGAAAGACTTTATCACGGTTCTCACATCCATCTAGGTTGGTAGATCCTTCCTACACCTATTTTCCTTCCTCCACCTTGTCATCCTAGTCCACGCATAAGCCTCCTCTTCAATAAGTCCATCAACTGGGTATTGCACCCGATCACCTTATAGAACCATACTTAAAATATAACAAATAAAATTCAATAAAATGTTAAAACAACACACGTATATCTAAAAAAGAAAGAAATCACAAAAAGGGCATAAAATAAAGAATCAATGGAATCATTATAATAATAATGAATGCCTTTATGAGGTAAGTAGCTCCTGTAAAAGTTGATCGTAATCATCGATTAAAGCATCCATGGATACGTGAAAGGAAGTCAGTGTCAAGAACCCCCAATCGAAGATGCTAATATGATAAATGGCCAGATAATAAGGCAGGAACCATATATAGATATCATACACACTTTTGACCACCAAAACACTCCCCAGTAGGAGCAGGATGGATAATCGAGTTGTCTATCATGATTGTTGTCCATCGCTCACATCTATCTCCCTCTACGTCAAGATGTCCTTTGACAATGAGACCTTCACGGTCACTATGAGGCTACCCATCTCATAGACCCCAGTGCCTCCTAAATCACTTTACAAGTTAGGAATATGGAAAAATTCACCACAATCTGCTAAGCCCTGCATGACATCCATGGAATCGGATGCATATCTATTGGCGCTACCGTCATCTCACCCACGCTAAAATTTGATATGTGGGTGAAACCCCACCATCCCTTTTAGAGATCATATAACACCGTTGTCGATCGAAACGTGTCAACTAAAGATATTTCCAAATAGCCAAATCCAATAAGGTCCACCAAAATATTCACCACCTCAGGAAGGACGTCCTAGACCACTTTCACCCCCAATCGATCCTCAAGAGCGAACCTTCTTTAACGAGATGCTTGTCTGCAAAATACATTAAATAACGTAAATCCTTAAAAACAAATAAACAATGTAACAAATAAAAACACAATAAATGAAAATAAGAAAAAATAATAATAAATAAATAAAGACAAAATGCTCACATAGCCCTAAAGTTTTTTCACCCTAGATGAGCTTTGGGTATCGGGTTCCCTTAGTATGATCTGATCATCCACTATGACCTTCGCTTCACAGTGCATATTCTACATCCCCACTGGAATTCCATCGAGGCGGGATCACTCAATCTTAGCACACTCGTCGACATGCACAATGTTGGCCATTTCTTCAGAAAGCACTCAAGATAATATTTTCTATAGAAAGATTTAAATCATTTTGGTGTGAGAAAATAAGGTTTCCTTCACCTCTTTATACATGAGTGTTAATGGTATGTTGGTCGGCACAACCCTATGCCTACTAGCTACCAGTGACCCTTTGGAACCGGCTAGAAACTATGATTCTCTATGCACCTGCCGACTAGCAGTGGTAAGTCCCTTCCTATCGGCACTCCCTCATATTTTGATAGAATATTAAAAATCATCTAAATTTACAAAACCTTCGTAAAAATCCAAAAACTTTCAAACAAATCTCACGTCGTTGCATATCATTTCTTAAGATATTATACACACTTTAGGTTCTCGGAATTTACTTTCATAGTCTTTAGGTCCTAAGAATTGACCGTCTAACACTTAATCTTCTCATAATTGAATTGCTCTTAGTTTAGGTCGTTTAAAATAACCTTTTCACACTTTAGGTCCTCGTATTTGACCTTCACATTTTTTTCGTCATAAAAATTGACCTTTTCATAATTTACCTCCCCAGACTTTAGGTCCTCAGAATTAACCTTCTCAGTCTTAAAGTCCCCATAATTGACCTTAGTCATGGAATTAGGTCGTGATCCCCACATCTGGACTCTTTAGGTCCTTAGAATTGACCTAGGCCCCCGTAAATTAGGATGCAATCCTCGTACTGATCGTATACACTCTATAGGTCCTCAAAATTAGGACGTTGTCCCTTAATTGGTTACACACAATCTTTAGGTCAAGATTGGCATAGGCCCTCAGCATTAGGGTATGATCCCTATATTGGTCGCATACTCTCTTTAGGTCATCAGAATTAACTTAGTGTGACACCATGCATATTCTATTCCTAGGTGATAAGTCCAGTATTAAATTAAATAAGAATCATTAATGGTTTCATTGTTAGCATCATTGTCAAATTTTAAATTAATTACTAATACCCTATTAGCCCGAGGTCAAAATTTTAATCTTAATTATTAGCATGCAATAAATAAATTGGAATAAATATATCATTCACCATTTCCATGAACATAACAATGAATAATAAGATAATGACATAAGTAAATAACTGAGTCTAGAATAACACTCCAGAGAAAATCTAAATACGACTATCCATGAGTAAAGTCTAAATCAATACTAGAAATAAATAGGAATACAAGGTCTTTGAAAATAGTATGCAACTAAGAATAAGTGACATGACCGGTTGCGATAACTAAGGACGCATCAGAATTTAAAAATATATGTAGGTGTCTAATAGCAAGGTCCTTCAACATCCACAGTAGCTCCACCACGTCAAATGGGGGAACTCCTATGCCTGGCATCCCTATGGATGAGCACCTAAAATGATTTTTACAAAATGGATTTGAAACGGGTCAGAGCCCAAGTAAAATGGTTTGAAAAAGTTTAGCGAGTTTTTAAAATGCGATAAGATAAGATATTAAAAACATGCTAGTACCGCGTGCCCTCACTTGAAATTATGATCCCTCAACTAATGTGCACACTTAACGTACTAGTATAACCCACCTAGTTATGTTACGCACCTAACTTGTATGTCTTATATTTGTTCATATCTAAACAATTATAGTGCCCACTTGTATTTCACATACAATATGTCACTACATTTTTCTAATTGTTTATACTCATTAGGAATCTCTAATAAACGATTTAGTTCTCGTGTGCTTTGGTTAATTTAGATTTCACTATCTATTATTTATTGATTTAGTTCTCATACCCTTGAATAGTTTAGATAGCACAATCTATCTTATCTAATAACACACTCATAGAAGAATCAATCAGACGTATAAATATACACCATTCTCATCAAATATATGTATATAAAACCGCTATGTGGAGACATGCGGTGTGGGCATACTCTTCTATCAAGTCTCGACACATCACGCACAATATGATGACACTGTCTCAGATAGTCTCCTTCTAACCATAAATAAAACCACGCAATATTGGAGGCGAACATAGATCTAAGACTTTGCGATACGCTCATACCTAATGTACCCAAATGACCAGACACACCCTAACTCACACAAGTGGTGCTGAATTCCTAAGTTCTATGTCCTGAGGTACAAGTCAATATCCCCACAAATGGGATCATCAGAATAAGACTTTCCATGATGCGAAACCTCCCATGATAGTAAGTATCATAGGTATGATTGCACAAAAAAATCAAACAATTGGTATACAGACTGCCCATGTATATATATAATGTAGTTATAGGTATTCACATAACCTATATCATATGCCCCATATATAATATAGTATTTGTCAAATATTCTACGTAACGTTATACTTCGCATACCAAATTCTCGAGTGTTTCTCAATACCCAAATGGTTGCCAAGTGTCCCTTAAAAAAATTCAGTAGGAAATCCCATTAAAGGCCTACTAGACTTGGTTTTATATTCCCCAAATTTTCCATACTAAGAAATCAATATCCAAATGAGCTTTTATTACCTGTTAAGATAAATCAATTATTAATCTTAAACTCTCATTGTGCGACTAACCTCAAACCCAAACTAGCCTATCGGTAATTAGAATATCTCTTAATCGAATCTTACAATTAATTCAAAGGTCATCCTAAACATTTCCCATGAGCTCAAAATAAAAAGAGAAACTATGAAATTATGGGAAATCGAATCGATTTTGCCTTAGTCCGAATCGACTCGCCTATAAGATATCTCGTCATCTCCACTAATATTAGTTACAGGATTCACCATTTTTAACCTTAAAAACTCCATGATTCATTCCCAATCCCCAAACCAAGCATACTAAAAATTAAACTAACATAAATACATGATTTCTAATGTGTTGGAATCATTACATACTCAAAGACCATCTTTAAATATAATTAATTCAAGATTAATTCTCTAAAAACCCTAGTTTTTCATTTTTGTCTAAGAATTTCCATATAACTCCAGATTTCTTCATAATTTCATGAAACTACATCATCAATTAAGTATTCAAGCACCAGTTGATCACAATTTCCTACCCTAGAACATCATTTATATCTTCCAAATTTAGCCCAAATTCATGAAATCATTAAACGTATCAACCTACTCTAACATGGATGGTATATCAAATCATAATTTAGCAAGATAAACACTTTATTTAATGCAAAAGTTTGATTTCTACAAAATAGGTAAGAGTATTGGTGTTCTCCTCCACTCGATCTACAATTGGGTGGTGGTGGTAGTGCATAAAGGTGGTTCTTGGCCTTAGAACCCTAGGAATCGATCTCCTTCTTCCTTATGTGACTCTCCCTTGGTTTGGAAACTAATGACCCCTAAACTCTTTATGTTTCATCAGATATAATCCTCTAATTTTCGTGGATTAATTTTCTCTAAAATTTAAAAAGATTAACATACCCCTATGTGGTGCCGGTTTGGCCTAAAAGTGCCCCGGAATCCAAACTAAACCCCCGGGTAAACTTTTGTAACTATCTTGACCCTTCCGAATACACTGGTGCACTCAAAAACCCTTATGGGATATCGAAAGTGAAATTATATTTTATTTTCTAAACTAAGTCCCAACACGAATAACATGCGCATCCCGACTAGATTTACCGTAACTATCGTATTTCTCACTCACGACAATTATAATATTTCCTTATTATTATTATTATTATTATTATTACTCATTCACTAAGAAATATTTAATATAAATAAATATTAATCCTTATCTCACATATTAATATTTATTTTACCGAATTAATTTCCAAATATAATTTAATTAATCATAATTAATTCCTAATATAAAAATCAATAAAATTATGGAGTGTTACATAGTTCCTCCTAATAACGAAATTTCGTCTGAAATTCAAAAAAATGCAACGCCTGGTATGAATAACTCTCGATACTTTTTGCGCATCTCAACCTCACGCTCCTAAGTGGACTCGTTGGCATTATGAAGCCACCACTGAACCCATATGAGTAGAACTACCTTTGACCACAGTCTCCTCTCATTATGGTCTAAGATAGAAATCGGACTCTTTTCATATGAAGTATTAGGCTGCAAATCGATCTCCTCCAAAGCAATGCGAGTGTGATCCAACTCATCTTCGAGATATCGCCTCAACGAAGAAATATTGAATAGATCATGAATCTGATGCAAGTGCTCTGATAACCCAAGTGAATATGCAATGGGACGAATTCGCTTAATGATAAAGAATGGTCCATGTATCTCGGTGCCAAATTCCCTTTCTTCCCAAACCTCAGTATCCCCTTTGTAGGAGATATATGTAGCATCACCCGATCTCCCACATCAAATTTTAGGAACTACTACTTAGCATTCGCATAACTCTTTTATTGGTCTTGGGCTATCCGTATACGGTTCCAAATCAACTCAATATTTGCTGGTGTATCCTGAATGAACATCGACCCAAAAATATTGTTGTCCCCCACCTTCAACCAATAAGTGGGCAAATAAAAAGGTCAATTGTACAACGCCTCAAATGGTTCCATGCCAATCGTGAAATGGTAGGAATTATTCTACATGAACTCCACCAGTTCAAGATACTGCTCCTAACCTCCCACAAAATCAAAGATATACATCTGTAGAATATCTTCCAACATCTTATTAGTCCTCTTCGTCTACCCGTCCATCTACGGGTGATAAAACGTACTCAACTGTAACTCCGTACCCATAGCCTCCTGGAAAGTCTCCCAAAATTGAGACACAAAAATTTTGTCCCTATTAGACACAATATCTAATGGAACTATATGCAATCTTACTATCTCAATAACGAAAGTCTAGGCATACTATCCCCTAGTATAATCATTTAGAACCAGTAGAAAGTGAGCTACCTTAGTGAACCGATCCACTATCACCCATATAGAATCATTATCTCACTATGAAGTAGGTAACCCAGTAACAAAATCCATGATATTGCTCTCCCATTTCTAGATCGAGATCTCCAACGATTGTAAAACCCCTGCCAACTCTTAATGGACCACTTTCACTAACTCACAAGTTGTATAGCTCTAAAAAAACTTAGCAATGTCTCTTTACATCCCACTCCACCACTACTTTCCTCTTATGTCTTGGTTGTAATACCCTGTAATTTTATTGATTTTATTTAATGGGATTAATTAAATTAAATGGAAATTAATTAGAAATTAATTCGGATTTAAATACTAGCGAGACGTGAGTTGGTATTTGGTTATGATAATAAATGATGAATATTACTGGATATATGTTGTAACATATGATTATTAAATTTATTAAAATTATCACGATCATAAATACGACAATTCGCGAAATTTAGTTGGGACGCGTGTGTCAGTCGTGTTCAAAATTAATTTAATGAGATTTAAAATTAAATTCACTCGTATGGTCATTTTGAGTGCGCTAACGTGTCCGGAGAGGCCGAAATAGTCAGAAAACACTAGATGGGAGTTTAGTTTGAGTCCTAGGGCATTTCTAGGCGAAACCGACAACCCGGGAGGGTATTTTAGTCATTTTAAATTTTATGGAATTTAGACCCACGAATTTTAGTGTTTATTTAGAAGATTTTATGAGGGCCATTATCAGCGACAAAGAAAGAGTGGGCAACGTGAGTTAGAGGAGAGGTTACAAAAATGGCTTTCAAAGCCATAACCACCATTCACCGCCATAATCCACAGGATTTGTCACCTTAGAGAGAGGGAAAACCAGCCATCTTCGTCACCAGTGGATCAGAACATTATTTTTAAGTCAAGTGATTTGATTTCCATTAGTTTCAGTGAATATATCATCCATTCTAGAATAAGATTTAATGATAATCTTGTATATTGATGAACACTCATGGAAATTGGAGAAGAAACCTAAATTTTGAATAGGACTTGCATGTAGATTTGTTCTGGAAATCATTCAGTAGCAAAACCATAACCTTAGATGAATTAAAAATAGATTTAGAAGATAAGCATGATGATTCTTGATTAAATAGAAGAAAATAGGGTTTTTATGATAAAATGAAGATTTAATCCGAGAAATGTTGATTTTTGATGATTTAGAGGTTTTGGAACGTTAGGAATCATGTAATTAGGTTGTTCAATGATCCCTTATACTTACATTAGAACTTATTATCTTGTAATGGCGTTTTGGGACAAATCTAAGACTGAAAAATAAGGAAACCCGTAACCTGTAACTGCTTCATCGATCGATCAACATTCATAGTCGATCGATCAACGGCATCGATCGATCGACATTCATGATCAATCGATCGACGACATCGATCGATCGACATTCATGATCGATCGATCGACCACCCCAGAAATTTTGATATTTCCCCATTTTGGATTTAAATAATTCCGACCCTCGAAAATTTTTGGTAAGGACCTTGTCAATACATTTAGGTTTAAAGAGGACCAGTATGGGTGTATATAGGAAATGGATTATATTAGAATTGAATTGGGACGTTATGTTAGACTTAATAGGGTCAAACGAGTTAAATGCTACTGGAGATGTCGAAAAAAGGAATTAAATCTATATAGTTGATAATTTAAGGTTAGAGATAGAAATATGGACCTTAAGATTTACGAATTAAAATGTGGGAATAATAGGAGACATAGTAACCTTCTTGTTTAGGTCTTAAGTACTTAAACTATATAACGCGAGACGTATAGGCCAGATATATGATGTACCCTCTAATAATATGAAAGCGTACAAAATTGAATAACGGTATAGGGTTGAGAACATACCTTTAATAATATTATATGTTACCTAAGTTGTGTAAATGCTTAGTGTAATAACTATTATGTGTATAACATACCTACCATACTTTCTATCACGGGAGGTCGGCTTTGGAACAGGGTCGTCTAAACTTTAAGTGCCTACGGGGGGATTTTGATTGGTACCTTAAGGATATAGGACTGTGAATGGCTTATTTGTGTGTTAATAAGTCAGCTGACCATGGGAGCGTAGGTATGTGCGTGACCCATGGGTATGTGGACTATGTTCGCCTCCATTATGTGGGATTTTACTTATTGAAACGGTTCCTGAGAGATTCGAAATACGTAGTCCTTATGTACGTGTTATACCAGAATTCGATATAAGAGTATGTGTGCACCGCAGATTAGCCTAGGGGTGCCCTATTTTGTATAATTGTGATGGAAATAATATACTTGTGATTTTAATAAATTCATATGTTAAAGTGTCGATATAAATTATTGGGACATTTTTTGTATGGAATTTAATACTGAGAATTCCCTACCGTAACTGTTACACATTCAAATGATTAATGAAAAGTGAGTTTTACGTAGGTTATATTGGAATGTTATAAATAAAATCCCTTATTAATGTGAGGATAAAATTATAGACAAAGTAGTTATTTTGTGGCATACTGGGACGGATTAAGGATACATGTTATGCGTGCGCAATAGTTGAGGGGTGTGAAACTCATGTGAGGGCACACAACTAACATTTATATAATATTTATTGTTTAATGTAATTAAACACTTGCAATATTTTTAAACTGTTTTTACCTTGGGCTCTGACTTGTTTGCTTTCAAATCTATTTTTCTTGTAAAAACCATTTAGGTGCGCAGCCACAGGGGTGCCAAGCTTAGGATTTCCATTCCTTTGACGTGTTGTAGCTGCTGTGGAAGTTACAGGACCTAGATAGTAGATGCTTCCACATTCTATGTTGATTCTAATTCTGATTTATTCATCAGTTAGGGCATGTCTCCCCTTATCATTTAGAGACAGCTTTTCATACTCCCGGTTTTATTTAAGTTTTAGATTTAATTAATTAATTATTCAGATTTGTATTGGTTTTATTCAGTATTTGGATTATTCATAGAAGTGTTACTCCAGACTCATTTATTATTCCATTTATATTCTGTTGTGACTATGATGTGATTGTGCTATCATTAGTTAATAATTTAGTTAGTTGCATGTTAACCTTATTTAAATAAAATTTGCCAACTCTATTTAAATATTAGGTGGCTACTAATTTTTTAAAAATGTTTTCGACAGTGATGCTATGAACTGAACCAACTTGACATTTTGTATTAATTTGAATAAAGGAGTAGCTACCCGGTATTTAATTAGTAGGGGTGTCACATGTGGTGTCATAGAATCATGTTCTAGCGTCCTTAGGATCTGTACGGCTTGTTATGTTTCCGCATAGCGTCTTTTGATATAGACCCCTATTATTAGGACTATTGTGCTCCTTGATTACATTTTGTAGACTACGTTCTTCTGCTACAATGTTATGTATGGTTAATGGACTTAGATAATTCATTTGAAATTTCAGATGTCGCTCATAATGGAGGTACAAACCAACACTACTGAGGGAACAAATGCGGGTCAAGACCAACGAGTACCTCAGGTACACCAAGAAAGAATGAAAATCACTGAGATAGCGAACATCATAGCACAAGCAGTGGCTACCACAATATTTCAGTACCAAAGTAGCAGTGTGCAGCTTGCAGGCGGAAAAAGAACGAGAGAAGTTGATTAACATGACATTGCTAAAGTTAACAACAAAGGGAAACACTACCATAACAATAAGTGCCTCGGAGTCATCAATGACATAAGGGCAATGGAAATGGAGGGAAGATCCAAACCCGCAAGAGTCAAAAAAGCCAAGGGAAGAGGGATACCACTAAGAGGTGTTTTAAATGTGGACGAAATGTCCATACACGTCTGGCCTACTCGGATTCGACTGGTGACAAACCTTGTCCCAATCGGCAAGGATAAAAAGGCATAAAAAGGGAAGGGTTTTAGGATTAGTGTCATAAGTGCGAACAACAGGGTCACGGGTGGAGGGACTACCTGCAACCACATAAAGTGCTAGGACAGGATACCCAACATAAGGAGGCCTAGATAGTTACCCCAACATCGCAGGCACCACAATAACATCAAGGAGTACAGTATAGATGTGTTTATAATGCCCGATATGCGGTTATGCCATTGATACCGCAACTACCACATGCGTTTGGAGGTACAATACTTCATTATTAATTGTATCCTTTAAGATAAAAAGGAAATCTCGAATAACTTAGATGTGTTACAGTTTCTTCCTATGCATTGAGAAACGTGAGTGTAAAATGCATTCTTATCCTCTTATGTTTTGAATTAGCTACAACGGTTTGAGTGTTAATAAACCATTATAGTGATATTATGGCGTTCATTAGAAATTGTACAAAGTGTCACTTGAGTGGAGGCAAGGCCATATTTATATTTATATATTTTCATACAGTGTCATAAAAAGACTTCGTAAAGTACGTCGACTGGTTATATTTAATTCCGGTTGGGAGGGATGTCTATTAAGATAATTCAAGATTTATTAAAATGTTTCTGATCATGGGGATTATCCCATAGTTATATTAAAGTCTAACACTAAGATAATAGGAGGAATGTGTTAAGTGTAGCCTCACGTGTCATGAGAGGAGGTAAGTTAACTTCTTAGCAACAAGTAATGATAAGGGACACAAGTCAGATACCGAAGGCCCCAAATCTCATTAACCAACAATGCTAGTTAGTAGTGTATCGGGGGGTTCCTTATTCGGATTTTGCTTTACGAGACATCCCATGCATGAAACCTAGTGAACGTCGGGAGATGAGAATAAGTGGCCTTTAGTACACGAATTAGTACCCTAGTTGTCATCCGTAAAGAAAAATGATAAATTAAGTGATGTCGAATGTCTTACCTCGTGAGTGAATCGAAGCGATAAGGAGGATTGTAGCTACAACTATTAGGCTGAATGAGCCTAACCCTATCGAACCTTCGGAGTTACATGTCCAAACTGGGAAGCGTTTGGGTCAAACCTCCATCTGGAGGAGAACCTCTCCTTAGGGTGCTCTCGTGTTGTTTGTAAGGAGAAAAGGGATAGACATTTACGATTGTGTGCCAATTACCGGGAGTTCGATAAAGTCACGATACGAAATAAGTATATGTTTTCCAGATCGATGACTTATTCGACGGGTTGATAGGAACTTCCTTCTTCTCAAATATTGACTTGAGATTAGGATACCATTAGTTGCGAATCAGGGATAAGGACGTCTCGAAGACTGCCTTCTTTATGAGATATAGTTCCTACGAGTTCAGGGTTATGCCTTTTGGCCTAACCAATGCCCCAGCCGTGTTTGTCGACTTAATGAATAGGGTGTTCAGATAGTTCTTAGACCAGTTCGTCATCAGCTTTATTCATGACATTCTGGTTTACTCCCAGATAGAGGAGGAACATGTCGAGCACTTGAGGTAGGTTTTGCAGACACTGCATCAGAACGAGTTATATGCCAAGTATGAAAAGTGAGGATTCTGGATGAAGGAGGTTCAGTTTTGGGGGCATATAATTTCTGATAGGGGAATATCTGTTGATTCGGGGAAGGTATCAGCGGTGAGGGAGTGGGGACAGCTCACAACACCGACTGAGATACGTAGTTTCTTGGGCCTAGTAGGATACTACAGGAGGTTTATTTGTGGGTTCTCAAAGATAGAGGATCCTTTCACACATCTGGCTCGAAAGGGTGTGCTATTTATGTGGAGCGATTCCTGCCAGTCGGCATTCGACGAGTTGAAGGACAAGTTAACCTCATCACCATTCTTAGCATTACCCAGAGCAGGAGTTGAGTATCTAGTATACACCGATGCGTCCTTACTACGTCTTGGGGGTGTACTACAATAGGAGAGTTAGGAAATAGCTTATGCTTCCGGTAAGCTTAAGCCTCGCGAGAAGAATTTCTCCACCCACGACTTGGAGTTAGCGGCAGTCGTATTTGATCTTCGGATTTGGAGACATTATCCCCTGGGGGAGAAATTCCATTTATTCACGTACCATAAGTCCCTACAGTACCTCTTCACGAAGAAGGAACTAAATATGCATCAACGTAGGTGGCTTGAGTTTGTAAACGATTATCAGTTCGATATCCAATGCCACCTAGGGAAGGCTACGTGGTAGCAGACGCATTGGCCAGTAGGCGAGGTGGTCGAAGTGTGTAAAGAAAAGTGGAAGGAGTTAGGACACCAGGATGCAGTGGCCCGATCATTCATGTCTTTGATGATCGTTACGCCCCAAATTTTTATGAGAGTGATACAGGCCCAGGCAAAATACTCTAACTATCAAGAGAAGATAGTCCAATTACTAGCAGAGGGAGCCGAGTCCTATACCATTAGTTCAGATGGGGGATTACGCTTCAATGGGAGATTGGTAATTCTTAAGAGGGAAGACATGCGACACGAGGTAATGACAGAGTCGTATGGTTCACAGTTTGTGGTACATCCTGGTGGGATAAGATGTACCAGGATATGAGGCGATAATAATGGTGGAACGGGATGAAGAGAGATATAAGCGAGTTCGTTTCTAAAAGTTCCACTTGTCAGCTGGTAAAGGTGAACCATCAGAGACCGGCAGGACTTCTACAGCCATTAGAGGTTCCCATGTAGAAATAGGAGAGCATTTTCATGGACTTCATCACGGGGTTACCTACATCATAGAGGGGTCACGACTCCATATGGGTAATCGTGGATAGGTTGACCAAAGTTGCTCATTTTCTGCCAACCCGGACAGACTACACTACGGGGCAGTATGCCCAGATTTTCATAGCGGAGATAGTGAGACTCCACGGGGTGCCTCTCAATATCATGTCTGATCGAGACAAGATATTTGTTTCTTAATTTTGGGCGATTTTACAGAAAGCCATGGGTACGGAGTTACTGCATATCACCTACAAACAGATGGGCATACCGAGCGGACGAATCAGATGTTAGAAGACGTGTTGCGGATGTGCATCCTAGATTTTGGAGGTGGTTGGGAGCAGTACCTTCCACTGGTGGAGTTTGCCTATAATAACTCCTACAAGTTCGCTATTGGCATGGCTCCATTAGAGGCATTATACGGTAGACCTTGTCGATCCCCAGCATGTTGGCTAGAGGTGGTGGATAACAAACTTCTTGGGCCGGAGGTGATTCAAGATACCTTGTCGAGGATAGAGATTATACAGAGCCGTATTCGGGTAGTTCAGGACCGACAGAAGAATTATGCCGATGCCAAGAGGTTCTTTAGAGAGTTCAAGGTGGGGGACCATGTGCTACTCAGAGTGTCTCCTATGAATGGGATTATGCGTTTTGGGAAGAAGGGGAAATTGGCACCTAGATATGTGGGGACATTTCCTATTACTGAGAGAATTGGACCAGTTGCGTATAGACTTGGGCTACTAGAACACTTGCATAGGGTCCATGACGTGTTCCACATTTCCTCATTGAGGAGATACTTTCGAGACGATTTAGTCCATAATCACATTACTTTAGAGAACATCGATCTACAGCCTGATAGTTCCTATGAGGAGGGGACGATTGCTATTCTGGACCACAACGAGGGGAAATTGAGGTCGAACATAGTACCATTAGTACGTGTTCTGTAACGGCATCATAATATCGAGGAGTCTACCTGGGAACGAGAGGGTGAGATGTGCGAGCGTTATCCATAGTTATTTTTTCCAGGTATATTTTATTTCCGAACTTTGAGATGAAATTCTGTTATTAAGGGGGAAGTATGTAATACCCCATAATTTTATTAATTTTATTTAATGGGATTAATTAAATAAAATGGGAATTAATTAGAAATTAATCCCAATTTAAATACTAGTGAGACGTGAGTTGGTATTTTGTTATGATAATAAATGATGAATATTACTGGATATATGTGGTAACATATGATTGTTAAATTTAATTAAAATTAGCGCGAGTCATAAATACGACAATTCAAGAAATTTAGTTAGGACGCGCGTGTTAGTCGCGTCAAAAATTAATTTAATGAGATTTAAAAGTAAATTATAATTCTATTACTCATATGGTCATTTTGAGTGCGCTAATGCGTTCGGAGAGGCCGAAATAGTCAAAAAACACTAGTCGGGAGTTTAGTTTGAGTCCCGGGGTATTTCTAGGCCAAACCGACAACCCGGGAGGGTATTTTCGTCATTTTAAATTTTATGGAATTTAGACCCACGAATTTTAGGGTTTATTTAGCAGCTTTTATGAGGGCCATTATCAGCCACCAAATAAGAGTGGGCAACTTTAGTTAGAGGAGAGGTTACAAAAAGGTCTTTCAAAGACATAAGCACCATTCACCACCATAATCCACCGGATTTGTCACCATAGAGAGAGGGAAAACCAGCCATCTTCGTCACCAGCAGATCATAACACTATTTTTAAGGAAAGTGATTTGATTTCCATTAGTTTCAGTGAATATATCATCCATGCTAGTATAGGATTTAATGATAATCTTGTATATTGATGAACACTCATGAAAATTGGCGAAGAAACCTAAATTTTGAATAGGACTTGCATGTAAATTTGTTTTGGAAATCATTCAGTAGCAAAACCATAACCTTAGATGAATTAAAAACGTATTTAGAAGAGAAGCATGATGATTCTTGATGAAATAGAAAAAAATAGGGTTTTTATGATAAAATGAAGTCTTAATCCAAGAAAGGTTTATTGATGATGATTTAGAGGTTTTGGAACGGTAAGAATCATGCAATTAGGTTGTTTAATGATCCCTTATACTTACATTAGAATTTCTTATCATGTAATGGCATTTTAGGACAAACCTGGGACTCAAAAACAAGGAAACCCGTAACCTATAACTGCTTGATCGATCGATCGACATTCATAGTCGATCGATCGACAGGAGCGATCGATCGACATTCATGATCGATCGATTGACCTCCCCAGAAAATTTTATAGTTCCCACATTTGAATTTAAATAATTACAACCCTTGAAATTTTTTGGTAAGGACCTTGTGAATACATTTAGGTTTAAAGAGGAATAGTTGGGGTGTATATAGGAACCGGATTATACTAGAATTGAATTGGGTCTTTATGCTAGACTTAATAGGGTCAAACGAGTGAAATGCTATTGGAGATGTCAGAAAAAGGAATTAAATCTATATAGTTGATAATTTAAGGTTAGAGATAGAAATATGGACCTTAAGATTTACGAATTAAAATGTTGGAATAATAGGAGACTAGTAACCTTCTTGTTTAGGTTTTAAGTACTTGAACTATATAACGAGAGACATATCGGCCATATATATGATATACCCTCTAATAATATGAATGCGTACGAAATTGAATAACGGTATAGGGTTAAGAACATACCTTTAATAATATTATAAGTTATCAAAGTTGTGTAAATGCTTAGTGTAATAACTATTATCTGTATAACATACCTACCATACCTGCTATCACGGTGGTTCGACTTTCGGAAAAGGGTCGTCTAATCTTTTTGTGCCTACGGGGGGATTTAGATTGGTACCTTAAGGACATAGGACTGTGAATGGCTTATTTGTGAGTTAATAAGTTAGTTGATCATGGAAGCGTAGGCATGTTCATGACCCATGGGTATGTGGACTATGTTCGCCTCCATTATGTGTGATTTTTCTTATTGAAACAGTTCCTGAGAGATTCGAAATACGTAGTCCTTATGTTTGTGATGTACCGGGATTCGATAGCAGAGTATGTGTGCACCGCATCTTAGCCTAGGGGTGCCTTATTTTGTATAATTGTGCTGGGAATAATATACTTGTGATTTTAATAAATTTATATGCTAAAGTGCGGATATAAATTATTTGTAAATTTTTTGAATGGAATTTAATACTCAGAATTCCCTACCGTAACTATTGCACATTCAAATGATTAATGAAAAGTGAGTTTTACGTATGTTATATTATAATGTTATAAATAAAATCCCTTATTAATTTGAGGATAAAATGATAGACAGACTACTTATTTAGTGGCATAACAAGGGCGGGTTAAGGATACACGTTAGGCGCGCGTAATAGTTGAGGGGTGAGAAAGTCATGTGAGGGCACGCAAGTAACATGTATTTAATATTTACTATTTAATGAAATTAAGCAGTTGCTATATTTTTAAACTGTTTTCACCTCGGGCTCTGACCCGTTAGCTTTCAAATCTATTTTTCTTGTAAAAACCTTTTAGGTGCCCAGCTACAGGGATGCCAAGCTTAGTAATTCCATTCGTTTGACGTGTTGTAGCTGCTGTGGAAGTTACCGTACCTCGATAGTAGACGCCTCCACATTCTACATTGATTTTGATTCTGATTTATTCATCAGTTAGGGAATGACGCCCCTTATCATTTAGAGACAACTTTTTATACTCTCAGTTTTTTTTTCAGTTTTGGAGTTAATTAATTAATTAATTAATTATTCAGACATTGTATTGGTTTTATTCAGTATTTGGATTATTCATAGGAGTGTTACTCCAGACTCATTTATTATTCTATTTATATTCTGTTGTGACTATGATGTGATTGTGGTATCATTAGTTAATAATTTAGTTAGTTGCATGTTAACCTTATTTAAATAAAATTTGACAACTCTCTTTTAAATATTAGGTGGCTAGTAATTGTTTAAAAATGCTTTCGACGGTGATGCTATGAACTGAACCAACTTGACATTTTGTATTAATTTGAATAAAGGAATAGCTACCCAATATTTAATTAGTAGGAGTGTCACATTGGTACAATTTATCCCCTCTACGATGTATCGCAAATCAGGACCCGTGTGACTCTGCCATCACAATGTGAAGTAACTCGTCCCCCTCTAGGATAACCAATCTCACATTTAATCGTAAACCTCCCTCCTAACTCACAAAATACAACTCTGCTCCTCCGGCTAAGAGCTGTATGATTTGATCTTGACAAAAAGAATCAGTTGCATGTGCTTGCACCACCCTCGTGACAATCTTGGGGTAATGATTATGACTGACATAAATGATCGAGAAACTGAATCCTGATGTACCATCTTCTTCCATTTTCCCTTCAATATTCAACTACATCTCGTACTGGTCTACTCAACATGTCTGCCACCACGTTAGCCTTTCTTGGGAGATACTGGATGTCAAACTTATAATCTTTTACAAATTTAAGCCACCTACGCTGACACATATTCATCTCTCTGAGTGAACAAGTACTACAGTGACTTATGATTTGTGAGCCATCAAAATCTATATCCAAGTAAATAGTGTTTCCAAATCACCTGCACAAACACGACAGCCGCTAACTCCAAGTCATAGGTGCATTAATTCCTCTCATGAGGCTTAAGCTTGTGAGAAGAATATGTTATAGCCTGATCCTCCTCCTATAGCACACCCCCAAGTCCCTATAGGGACGAATCAGTGAAAATAAGATACTCTACTCCTACCATGGGAAGTGTGAGTAGGGAGCTGAAGTTAACTTGTCGTTTAGCTCATCAAAATCCAATTGACAATCACCATCCCAAACAAATGGTATAACTTTGAGAGTCAAATTAGTCAATGGACAGGCAATCTTTCATAATCCACCAATTAACCTTTTGTATTACTCTGCTACCCCAATAAACTATACACATCTATCGATGTCGTGGGTTTACACCACTCCCACATCACTGACACCTTACTCAGGTCCAGCGATATCCCTAACTCAGAAATGATATGCCTCAAAAATTGTATCTCACGTAGCTAAAACTCGCATTTTTCAAACTTTGCATACAACTGATGCTCATTTAGTGTCTTTAACACTCGACACAAATGCTCGTGATGCTCCTCCTCAGTTCGGGAATAAATCATAATGTCATCAATGAAGACGATAATAAAATGATCTAAGAACTCTTTGCACACCCTATTCATCAAGTTCATAAATACGGACGGAGCATTGGTTAGTCCAAATTGCATAATTTGAAACTCGTAGGACCCATATCTCATCAAAATGTCAATCTCAGACACATCCTGCTCCCGAATACGCAACTAGTGGTACCCGAATCTCAAATATATCTTAGAGAAGTAAGTGTCTCCTCTCAAGTGATCGAATAAGTCATCGATTTGGGGAAAATGATACTTATTTCGTATCATGACGTTATTCAACTCCCGATAATCCAAACATAACCATAAAGACCCATCTCTCTTCATCATATATAATACTTGGGCACCCCAAGGCAACGTAATACAACATATAAAACCCTTCCCTAACACCTGCTCACTCATATCCCTTAGCTCCCTCATCTTCATAGGAGCCATACGATAAGGTTCATGAACTATTGGTTGAGTGCCTGATACTACGTCATTGAAGTACTCAATCAATCTCCTAGAGGCAATACCGATATCTCCCTAAACACATCAATAAATTCACATAATGATGGGATCAAATCAAGGGAAATCACCACCCCATGAGAGGTCTCATCCTCTATGTAGTATAAATAAGTTGGAGATCCTACATCGGGAGGAGGCATCACCACTAAGAATATCTCCTTGCTGGGAATAACAAACATCATACTCCTACTTTAGCAGTGAATCACGGACCTATACTCAGCTAGCTAATCCATGTATATGATGGCGTTATACTCTGACATATCTAAAACAAGCATATGAAGAGGAAAACAAATCTCCCAAATATATGTGCTCACACCCGGACATATAAATAAAATCATTGTCCCGCTACCTAATAATGATTTACACATGTATCTATACTACCTAGTGTCTCTAATAACCCAGTGGCTTGTCCAAATCTAGTAGCTATGAACGAGTGTGAAGCCCAGTGTCAAATAAAATGCACCCCAAAGTACCATGAAAAAGAATAGTAGGTGGAGCCTGTGGAGCTGGAGACTAGTGGACATTATATATTTGCCCATATTGTAATTTCCCCTACTAGGGTGGGCTATTGGAATGGATGGTGATGCAGGTAAGGCTGGTATAGGTTCTGATACTAGAAGGGAGGTGGGGAAAATAGGTTTTTGAGACTCCTGGTAGGATCCCTGCTACTACTGAATTAATCAGGGCAATTCTGTCACTTATGTCCAGTCTTGCAACAAATGAAACACCTACCCACAAAATTACCTCCCATGTGGCACTATTGGCCTCGACCCTGTTGTCCAATATCACCCCTACCCTAGACCTGATGAAACCGTTACTGGACCGACTGGACCTGATGGTCCTACATGAATTTAACCTATCCCTGTTAATAATCCCCTGAACGGAACCTCTTAGCAGTATGCCCTTGGTGGGGACCCTGTTCACTTTTCCTCGATTAAGCCTGAGTCGACTATGCCCCATCGGCACTGCTACCCCCAATCCTGCCCTGCTATCTAGACTCTCCTAATCATTTTCTCCCCTTAACATGGGAACGGTGGTCCTGGGAATGTATTAGAGTGGCATTCAACACCTTAATATATGTTTTCAAATAAGGATTTTCCAATAGATGTTTTAAATCCTCCAAGTAAGATTATCCATAAATAACTGTATCCTCTTTTCCTTCGTAGGTACCTCTCATGGCACGAAGTTATCTAACCTCATAAATTATTTCTCATACTTAGCCACTGTCTTCCCCTCCTGGGTGAGATCTAAAATTTTTTGCCTCATTTCTGTCTGAATGGAGGATAATTATTTGTGGTCAAAATGCTCCCAGAACTCCTGTATCGGCATACTGTCTCTCTCCTCCGTAGTGGTAACAGACTCCCACCACCTTAATGTTTCCCTAACTAGCTTAAATGTGGATAGAATCTTTTTCTGAACGCTCGTTCACTCGTACATCCTTAAATTCCTTTGGATGTCTTTCTTCCATTTGCTAAAAATCACCATCTTTGAACCCCCCTGGAACTCGGGAGGGTTGCCTTTTGAAAGGCATCACTAACTCACTCCCAAGAATAAGGGAATGAATGCACTTGAGTTGGTGCCACAACTTATGCTTGGGGTGGTGCCTGTTGTGCAACTATAGCCAATTTTGATTAACTGTCTATGCAACTATAAAGGAAACCTCTGTAGCATTCACAGTACTCTGGGTCGGATATGGTTGAGGCTCTGGCTTCGCCTCTGGGTGACTCGTGGTGCACATCGAGGACGCATATGAGATGAGAAAGAATTTTTCATCACTTAAAAATTCAATATGTCTTAAAATAGCTCAAGAGGTAAATTCTTAATAAACAATACAATAGTCCTAATATTATGGCCCTAGATCAAATAAAGCTACGCTAAAAATAGTAGTAAGCCACACAGATCCTAAAGACACTAGAACCTGATGCTTTTATACCAACTGTAACACCCTGCATATTCTATTCTTGGGTGATTAGTCCATTATTAATTTTAAAAGGAACCATTAATGGTGTCATTCTTAGCATCACTGTCAAATTTTAAATTAATTACTAATACCCTAATAGCCAGTTCAAAATTTTAATCTTAATTATTAGTATGCAATTAATAAATCAGTATAAATATACCATTCACCCTTTCCATGCACATAACAATGAATAATAAGATAATGACATAAGTAAATAACTCAGTTTGTAATAACACTCCAGAGAAAATTGAAATGCAGTCATCCATGAGCAAAGTCTAAATCAACACAAGAAATAAACGGGGATATAAGGTCTCTGAAAATAGTATCCAACTAAGAATGGGTGACATAGATAATTGAGATAACTAAGGATGCATTAGAACTGAAATAAATACCAAGGCATCTAATAACAAGGTCCTACAACCACTACAACAACTACAACACGTCAAATGGGGGAACACCTATGCTTGGTGTCCTTATGGCTAGGCACCTAAAATGATTTTTACAAAAAGGATTTAGAACGGGTCAGAGCCCAGGTAAAACAATATGAAAAAGTTTATCAAGTGTTTAAAATGTGAAAAGATAAGATATTAAATAAATCTTAGTACCCTGTGCCCTCACTTGAGATCTTCACCCCTGAACTAATGTGCACACAAAATGTACTACCATAACCCACCTAGTTATGTTGCTCGCCTAACTAGTCTAGCTTACATTTCTTCGTGTCTAAATAATTATAGTGCCCACCTATATTTCCCATACAATATGTTACTACATTTTCCCAATTCTTTATACTCATTAGGAATCTCTACAATTCATGAAATATTGGAGGCAAACATAGCTCTAATCCTTCGGGATACTCCCATACCTAACGAACCAAAATGACCGGTCACACCCTCATTCACACAAGTGGTGCTCAATCCATAAGGTTTATGTCCTGAGGTACAAGTCAATATCCCTTCAAATGGTCTCATCGAAATAATATTTTCCCTGACACGAAACCTCCTGTGATAGCAAGTAGCCTAGGTATGATTACACATATAAATCAAACAATATGTTTACACACGACCCATCTCTCTCTCTCTCTCTCTCTCTCTCTCTCTCTCTCTCTCTCTCTCTCTCTCTATCTCTCTATATATATATATATATATATATATTGTGGTTATAGGTATGCACATAACCTATATGATATGCCCCGTACTTAATATAGTATCTCTCGAATATTCTACGTAACGTAATACTTCTCATAGCAAATTTCGAGTGTTTCTCAAAACTCAAATGGTTGCCAAGTGTCCCCTAAATAACTTCAGTAGACAATACCACTCAATGCCTACCGGTCTTGGTCATACATTCCCCTAATTTTACACATTAATAAATCAATATCAAAATAATATTTTATTAGAAGTTAAACTAAATTAATTATTAGTCTTAAATAATTCTCATGTGACTAACCTCAAACCTAAATAAGCCTACTAGTAATTAGAATATCTCTTAATAGAATCTTACAATTAATTCGAGGGTCAACCAAAAACATTTCCCAAGAGCTCTAAGTAAAATGTGAACACTATGAAATTTTGGGAAACCGAATCGATTCATCCTCAGTCGCATTTGATTCGCTTTTTGAATCGGTTTGGCCATGTAACAGATCTCATCCTCGTCACTTATAGCATTTACGGGATTCACCATTTTAAACCTTAAAACCTCCATTATTCATACCTAATATCCAAACCATGCATACTAAACATTACACTAACATATATACATGATTTCTAACGAATTGGAATCATTAAATCCTCATAGAACATCTTTAAATTTAATTAATTCAAGATTAATTTTCTGAAAACCCTAGTTTATCATTTTTGTCCAAAAACTTCCATATAACTCAAAATTTCTTTACAGTTTTGTTAAACTACATTATCAATTCATTAGTCAAGCATAAGGGATCAATTTTAT
The DNA here is from genome assembly GCA_949130495.1 of Sambucus nigra. Classification (NCBI taxonomy): domain Eukaryota; kingdom Viridiplantae; phylum Streptophyta; class Magnoliopsida; order Dipsacales; family Adoxaceae; genus Sambucus; species Sambucus nigra. Next base: position 209,294,224 of record OX422214.1, on the reverse strand, counting down.
CACAATTTCATACCCAAGAACATGATTTATATCTTCCTAATTTTGCCAAAATTCATCAAATTATTAAATTTATCATCCCATTCTAACATGGAATGTATACCAAATATTAATTTAGCAAGATAAGCAATTGTCTGAATGTGCAAGTCTAATTTTTGCAGAATAGGTGATAGGATTGGTGTTCTCCTCCTCCTGATCGGTGGTGGGGGTGGTTGTTTAAAAAGGTGGCTCTTGGCCTTAGAACCCTAGGAATAGATCTCCTTCTTCATCCTATGACTCTCCCTTGGTGTGGCAACTGATAAACCTAATCTCCTTTATGTTTCATAATTTATAACCCTCTAATTTTCGTAGGTTTCTTTCTCCAAATTTTAAAATAACCAAATACCCCTCTGCGATGCTGGTTTTGCCTAAAAGTGCCTCAGGACCCAAACTAAACCCCCGGGTTGACTTTTCTAGTTATATCGACCCTTATGAACATGCTGGTGCACTCAAAATGACCATATGGAATATCAAAAGTAAAATTATATTTTGTTTTCAAAATTAAATTCCGACACAACTGACACGCGCATCCCGACTAAATTTACCGTTACTCCCGTATTTCTCACTCACGAAAATTATAATATTTTCTTATCATTATTATTACTCATTTACTAAGTAATATTAAAAATAAATAAATATCAACCCTTATCTCTCTAATTAATATTTATTTTACCGGATTAATTTCCAAATATAATTTAATTAATCCCAATTAATTTCCAATATAAAATTAAATAAATTATGGGGTGTTACACCTAATCCCTCAAACCTGGGTAGAGATCCCTACATTGGTCGCATGCACTCTTTGGGTCCTCAAAACTGGCCCATGTCCTCATAATTAGGCCACGATTCCCATATCCATTTCATACTCTTTAGGTCATCCTAGTTGTCATATGCTCATATAAATAAGTCGAGGTCCTATGAATTGGTCGCAATCATTCTTCAAGTCCACATAACTGACCGCCCTCATAATTAGACCGCAATCACTTGAATCCATCACAATCACTCCTTAGTTCTCCAACATCAAACATTCATCCCAGCATGATCTAAACTTACCCCAACAAAGTTCCCACTCGTCAAACAATCATAAGCCTCTACTGAGTGTAAGTCTTTTATTAACATTCATTTTATCCTAAGCTTGACTATTGAAGGTCTATGCATACACCCCATTATAATATCCCCTTAGATCTCTACAGGGTCCAAAAAAATTCCCTTTTAACCTCGAACCCCAAATCCTATTACAAACCCTAAGCGGAGAGTGATTGAAAGATTTTCGAGCTCCGTTTGAATTTGGTAAAATATTGGACCCAATAATATCACAACTCACTTTTATTGAGCTATGAATCCTCTTTCCAACGGTCCCTAACATGCACGAATTGGATTTACAGCTTGCATTATACATCTATTTTACCAAAAACCCTAATGAGAGAACAACGTGATGCTTTTCGAGCTCCATTTGACTTTCGTCAACTTTCATAACGGAGATTATCTCAGCATACTTTAATAGAACCCAGAAGAATCTTTCCAACATTCTTTTTTAACTAAAAATATATTCCAGCCTACCTATAGGCATATCCCCCCCCCCCCTCGCGCTCCTATTAGTAGGTGAAACATTAGTTGGCTATTTAATTTGGTACCCTTGTCAGCAAGAAAGTGAACACATATGTCGAATGTGACACCACCTAGAGACATCCTTGTCCTTTTTACATTCTAAGGTTTCTTATTTAAGGAAATCGTGACCTTCCATTATGGATCTCTCGGCCTCGTAATTCATGAAGCACGTATATTACATCCCTCCTAAAGACATACTTACATTCCCATACATCACCCTCTCACCTCACCATTTCCTACCACCCCACCATCATTATTAACCTCCAAAAACTAGATTACAAAACCTCCAAAGAAAACATAACTCAAACCTTTTTCATACAAGTTTAGCGTCATTTCACATATTTCATTACTTTTAACATATTTTCTGTTGATTCTTATTTTCCCCATCACTAATAAAATTTTTATTATTTATATACCTTTAAACATATTTTTAAAAAAATTAAAAACCCAAAAATAGGGTTTGTCCAGTAAATCCAAAAAATAGTTTCTCTTATTTTTGTCACACTTTCACCATTTTTGCACACTTTTGCATAAACTAAAAATAGAAACACAAATTTTGGATTATGGGTTAGAACCATCCTTACTCCCTATTCTAACTACGAGGACGTTGATTTTGATTTTGCAATTTGGTCATCCCAAGATTATGTTGGCATTCGATTCCTCATTTACATATTTAATTTTATCTTTCTCTAATATTCTACTTATATATTTTATATATGTTTACTCCCATAGTTAATTTACTTATTTTATCATTTTTAGGATTTCCATTTTTCGTAGTTTATCAATTTTCGTATGCACTTTTCCATAGTGAGTCACAATCTGTGGCATCACTCATAGTTTATCTATTTTACGTATTTTATCACTTTTTAGCGGTTCTGTTGACATGTGTATTCACCTTTTAATAGTGAGTCACAATTCGATGCATCGCTCATAGCATATCCACTTTCATTTATTTTATCACTTATTAGGGGTTCGTTTTACATGTTTATTCATTCTTTCATAGCGACTCATGATTCGGCACATCGCACATTTTCGCTATCTATACATTTTTCCTTTCTTTTTACTCCTTAGAATGACTTGTTCTCATTTTTCCATGATGATAACACTATGATTTCGCTTCTCACACAATGTTCATCTATATATATGTTTTCACCCCACATATTGTTATATATAATACACATGTTTACACGTTTAAGAGAAATATAACAATATTTTCCATAAGAGACCACAAGGGAGGAATGGGTGCCTAATACATTGCAATTCCATAGCATAGTCTTTGATCCCATTAATCACATGGTTTCGTATGCACTAGCAGTATTTTTTATCATTTATCCAAAGATGGATATCTTTTTTGCCTAGTTTAAGTAAAATAGGATGGAAACTCCAGTCTCTACACATTGATATCTTTCTTTATACAATTTCTTAACCCTGAATACTACATGAGAGATAAGGTCAAGAATTCCCCTCCTCCCTCACTTGGGAGTCGGTATCACTACACCAAATCAGGTGGATGGTCACGATTTTGGTTCGTGACCTGACTTTAGGTCATAGACCCAATCCATGACCAAAAGAGGCATGACAAGGAACATAGCTCACGGACATAGTCCCTGGCCAAAAGTTATAGTCACAGTCCATGGCATGAGGTCGTATATGGTGCATGGTTGCGGAAAAGGGTCATGAACCAGTGGTCACAGACCAAATCAGTGACCTATCCATGACCAACGTTTACACCTATTTCAACTTGGCAATGGACCAGAGTCGTGAGTGAACTTTACACCGATTTTACAATGGTCACAGACCCAAGTCATGACCATTCTCCACAAATGTTTCACCTTGGTCATGGACAAGAGTTGTGACCAACCTTTACACCTACTTCAGTTTTGTAATGAACTAGAGCCACGACCATATATTTTTCATGAAAAAAATAAGACATCATCACGGTTAGAGTCCCAGACCATATATAAATGAGGAAAAAATATGGGCAATTCGGGGTTCTATTCTCAAATTGGGAGTCCTGTGACTACGCGACCAGTTTCTATGAGCTACGTTGGACATGCACAAGATGTTCATGCCACTTACGAGGTCGTTCAGGGGATGTCGGTGGTTTCATCCCACTCGTCGCACATTTTCAAGCCTAAGTGAACCTATTTTTAAATTTTGTTCCAATTCTCAAACCCAAAGTCCCCTGACTCCACGACTGATTGATACGAGTTACGTTGGACACGCACATGGTGATCTTACCACTTGTGGGGCCGTTTATGGGCCATTGGTGTTTTCGGCCAACTCGTGGCAAGTTTTTAAGTCTAAGTGTGCGCATTTTCAATTTCAGGTCCTATTATCAAATTGGGAGTCATGTGACTCTGTAGCTGGTTGCTATGAGTTATGCTGGACAAGCATGAGGCGTTCCTGCCACTTGCGGGGCCGTTTAAGGTGGGTTGGTGGTTTTGTCCCACTCGTAGCACGTTCTCAATACTAAGTGTGCCTATTTTTAAATTCGGGTCCTAATCTCAAATTGTGAATCTTGAAATTACATGGCTAGTTATTTCAAGTTACATTGGACATGCACAAGGAGTTTGTCACACTTGAGGGACATTTTGCGGATATTGGGGGTTTTGTCCTACTCACGGAAAGTTTTTAAGCCTAAGTGTGCCTATTTTCAAATTAGAGTCCTATTCCCAAATCGGGAGTCTCGAGACTATACGACCGATTGCTATGAGTTACAATGGACACGCACGAGGTGTTTGTGCCACTTATGAGGACATTAGAGGACTGTTGGTGGTTTCATCCCACTCTAAGCACATTATCTACCCTATGTTTTCCTTTTTTCAAATTTAGGTCATATTATCAAACTCGAAATCCCTCCTCTACACAGTCGATTGCTACGTGTTACGTTGGACACACACAGGGTGTCCGTCCCACTTGGAGGGCCATTTAGGTAACTATTGGTGATCTCGGCCCACTCACAACATGTTTTTAAGCATAAGTGTGCGTATTTACATATTAAGGTCCTATTATTAAATTAGGAGTCCCACGACTAGGCAGATGGTTGCAACAAGTTACATTGGACACACATAAGGTGTTCGTGCCACTTATGGGGTTGTTTGTGGGTTGTTGGTATTTTTGGCCCACTCACAGCATGTTTTTAAGTCCAAGTGTGCCAATTTTTAAATTCAAGTCCAATTCTTAAATCAAGATTTTTTAGACTACGGAGCCGATTTTTACGAGTTACATTTGACATGCATGAGGTGTTCATGCCCCTTGTGGTTCCTTTTCGGAGTTGTCTGTGGTTCCAGCCCACTCATAAAATGTTTTAAACCTTGAGTGTTCATATTTAAAAATTCGGGTCCTATTATCAAATTGGGAGTTTGCAGACTATACGATCGATTACTGGGAGAGTCATTAGAAAACCCACGAGGTGTTTGTCCCATTTGCAAGGCAGTTTTGGGGTTGTTGGTGGTTTTGTCCTACTCGTGACACGTTTCCAAGCCTAAGTGTTCCTAATTTCAAAGATCAGACCTATTCTTAAACCAGGTGTCTTGCCATTATGGGGCTTGTTATTAAGAGTATGTTGGCCATGCACGAGGTGTTCATGCTACTTGTGGAGCTATTTGGAAACTGCTAGTTTTTTTCCCACTGACAACATGTTTTCAAGCCTAAGTGTGACTTTTTCTAATATAAGTCATATTCTAAAATTGGGATCCTCGCAACTACGTGACCGGTTGCTGCAATTTACTTTCGGCATGCACGATGGGCCATTTGTGGGCTAGTGGTGTTTTTGGCCCACTCGCAGCAGGTTTCCAAGCTTAAGTGTGCCTATTTTCAAATTTGATCATATTCCTAAATTGGGAGTCCTGCGACTATATGGTCGGTTCCTACGAGTTACATTGGACACACACGAGATGTTTGTGCCACTTACGAGGTCGTTTGGGGATTCTTGCTAGTTTCAACACGCTCTTAGTATGTTTTCAATCCTAAGTTTGTCTATTTTCAAATTTGGGTCCTATTCTAAGACCCGGAGTTCCTTTACTACGTGGTCGATTACTACAAGTTGAATTGGACACACATGAGGTAACCATGCCACTTGCGGGGCTATTTTGGGAACTATTGGTAATCTCGACCCACTCACAACACATTTTCAAGATATTGTGAAATTCACGTCCTATTCACAAATCGGGAGTCCCACGACTAGGTGGTCAGTTATTACGAGTTACATTGGAAACTTATAAGGTGTTTGTGCCACTTACGGGGTCGTTTTGGTTCTATTGGTGTTTTCGATCGGCCCACTTACGGCATGTCTTTAGACTTATGTGTGCCTATTTTCAAATCCAGGTCCTATTCTTAAATTTGAATTCCAGCGACTACGAGTCCGGTTACTGCGAGTTATGTTGGACACACACAAGGTGTTTGTGCCCCTTGCATGGCCATTTGTGGGCTGGTGGTGATTTCGTCTCGCTCACAACAAGTTTTCAAGCCTAAGTGTTTATATTTAAAAACTCGAGCCCTATTTTGTGACCAAAATTCCGGTGACTACTCAGCTTGTTGCTAGGAGTTACATTGGAGACGCAAAAAGTGTTCATGACTTTAACAATGTCATTTGGGGGTTGTTGGTGGTTTAATCCCACTCACGGCACGTTTTCAAGGCGAAGTGTGCCGATTTTCAAATTTGGTTCTTATTCTCAAATTAGTAGCCTCACGACTACGCGAAGGTTTCTGCAAGTTATGTTGGACACGCATGAGGTATTCATACCAGTTGTTGTTCATGTTTTAATCCCACTCAAAACACATATTCAATCCTAAGTGTGCCTATTTTCAAATTCGAATCCTATTATTAAAACCTGGATTCCCATGACTGCACGACCAATTGCTATAAATTACGTTGGACATGCACGAGGTGTTCGTGACACTTACGATGCATTTTTGGAGTTGTTAGTGGTTTTGTTCAAAAGAGACATATTTTCAAGTCTAATTGTGGCTCTTTTTAAATTCAAGTCCTATTTTCGAACTGATATTCATGCGACTAGGTAGTCAGTTGCTACTAGTTACGTTGGACATGCACGAGGTGGTCGTCCTAATTACGGATTCGTTTGGGACACTGTTGGTGTTTTTAGTCTATTCGCGGCACATTTTCAGACCTAAGTGTTCCTATTTTTGTATTCGGGGCCTATTCTCAAACCAGTAGTCCCGCGACTATAGGTACAGTTGTTATTAGTTATGTTGGACACACACGAGGTGTTCGTGCTCATCGTAGGGCCATTTTGGATATTTTGATAGTTTCATCCGACTTGTGACATGTTTTCAAGGCTAAGTGTACCTATTTTCAAATTAAGGTACAATTATCAAACTGGGAGTAGCGCAACTAAGTGGCCAGTTACTACAAGTTATGTTGGATATGCACGAGGTGTTAGTGCCACTTATATAGCCATTTGGACTACTGTTGGTGTTTTCATCCCACTCGTGGCACATTTTCAGGACCAAGTGTGCCTATTTTCAAATTCAGATCCTGTTCTTAAATTAGGATTCTTACGATTCTGGAGCCGGTTGATATGAGTTACATTGCATACACATGAGGTGTCCGTGCCCCTTGTGGTGTCGTTCCGAAGCTCTCAATGGTTTCTGCCCACTTGCGGCACGTTTTAAACACTCAGAGATATTTTTTACAAATTCGATCATATTCTAGAACCAAGATTTTGAGGACTATACGAATGGTTATTAGGAGTGTTAGTGGACACCCATGAGGTGTAAGTCCCATTTGCAAGGCCGTTTAGGGGTTGTTGGTGGTTTCGGCCCACTCGCGGCACATTTTCAAGCCTAAGCGTGCCTCTTTTAAAATACCAACCCTATTCTCAAAACAAGAGTCTTGCAACAATGGGGCCAGTTGCTACGAGTACGTTGGACATACATGACTCGTTTGTGCAACTTACGGAGCCGTTTGGGAGCTGTTGGTTGTTGCGGTACACTCGCGGCATGTTTTCATGCCTAAGTGTGCACTTTTTGTTAAATTTTTGTCCTATTATCAAATAGAGAGCCTCGTGACTACGCGATCGTTTGCTATGATTTACTTTGGACATGAACAAGGTGTTCTTGACACCTATAGGGACCGTTTTAGGGATGTTGGTTGTTTCGGTCCTCTCTTAGCAAGTTTTCAATCATAAGTTTGCCTATTTTCAAATTTGTGTCCTATCCTCACACTCAGAGTCCCTCCACTATGTGATTAATTGCTATATGTTATGTTAGACACACACGAGGTGTCTGTGCCACTTGGAAGGTCACCATTTTGGTGACTATTGGTGATCTCATCCCACTCGCGGCACGTTTTCACGCCTAAGTGTGCTATTTTCAAATTGAAGTCCAATTCTTAAATTAAGATTCTCGCGATGACGGGGTCAGTTGTTACGATTTAGGTTGGACATGAACAAGGTGTTCATGGCCTTTTCGGTGCCTTTTAGGTGTTATTAGTGGTTTCAGGTCCTTCGTAGTATGTTTTCAAGCCTAAGTGTTGCTATTTACAAATTTGGGCACTATTCTTAAATTAGAAGTCTGGTGACTACTCGGTAAGTTGCTAGGAGTTACGTTGGACACGCAGAAGGTGTTTGTGCCATTTACGAAGTCGTTTGGGGACTATTGGTGGTTTCATCAAACTCGAGGCAAATTTTTAAGCCTATGTGTGCCTATTTTTAAATTCGGGTCATATTCTAAAGACAAAATTTCCGCGACTATGTGATGGTCTCTACAAGTTACATTAGACAGGCACTAGGTGTTCGTGCCACTTTTTGTTAGTGGTTTTGTCCCACTCGCAACACATTTTAAATCCTAAATATACCGTTTTACAAATTTAAATCCTATTCTCAAACTGAGAGTCCTACGGCTACGCGACCGGTTGCTATGAATTATGTTGGACAACCACGAGATATTCGTGCCACATACGGCACAATTTTGGAGCTTTTGGTAGTTTCGTCCGACTCGCGACATGTTTTCAAGCCTAAGTGTGCCTATTTTTAAAATCAAGTCCTAATATCCAAATGGGAGTCGTACGACTAGGCGGTCATTTGCTACTAGTTGCATTGGACGTGCATGAGGTGTTCGTGCCACATTCAAAGTCGTTTAGGAGACTGTTGATGTTTTCAGTCCATTTACCATATGTTTTCAGGCCTAATGTACATATTTTCATATTCATGTCCTATTGTTAAATTGGGAGTCCCACGACTACGGGTCGATTGATATGAGGTATATTGGACATGCACGAGGTGTTCTTGCCCCTTGCGGGGCCATTTTGGAGTTGTTGGTGGTTCCGACCGACTCACGACAGATTTTCAAGCCTAAGTGTGCCTATTTTTAAATCCACTTCCTATTCTCAAACTGAGGGTATCGTAACTAGGTGCCTGGTTGCTAGGAGTTATATTGGACACTCATGAGGTGTTCGTGCCACTTGTGGAGAAATTTTTACATTGTTAGTGTTTTCAACCCATTAGCAGCACGTTTTTAGGCTAAAGTGTTCCTATTTTCATATACGGCTCCTATTCTTAAATAAGGAGTCCTGTGACTATGGGGTCAGTTGCTATGAGTTATGTTGTATATGCACGAGGTGTTCCTGCCCCTCGTGGCACCTTTTAGGAGCTGGTGGAGGTTTCGGCCCACTCGCGGCACATTTTAAAGCCCGAGTGTTCCGATTTACAAATTCGGGTCCTATTCTCAAATCAAGAGCTCGAAGACTATACGATCGGTTTGCAAGGAATGTCGTTGGACAGCCACGAGGTGTTCGATACCTTTGAAAGGACATTTAGGCGCTATTGTTTATTTTGGTCGACTCGCGGCACTATTTCAAGACTAAGTGTGCCTATTTTCAAATAGTGCCTATTTTCAAATATCGGTCCTATTCTTTAACCAGGAGTCCCGTAACTATAGTTTCAATTGCTCAGAGTACGTTTGACATGCATGATGTGGTCATGGTACTTTCGGGGCCATTTGCGAGTTGGTGGTGGTTTCACGCCACCCGCGGCATATTTTCAAGCCTAAGTGTGCCTTTTTTTCTAATTGAGGTCCTATTCTCAAACCTGGAGTGCCTCTACTATGTGGCCCGTTGCTACGAGTTTCGCTAGATAGACAAAAGGCGTCTGTGCCACTTGGGGGGGGCATTTGGGGGACTGTTAGTGATCTCGGCCCACTGAAGGCACATTTTCAAGCCTAAATGTGCCTATTTTGAAATTTAGGTCCTATTCTTAAATATGGATTCTAATGACTATGCAACTAATTGCTATGAGTTACATTGGAGACGCATAAGGTGTTCTTATTTTGGGGGCTATTGGTTGTCTTGGCCCACTCGCGGTAATTTTTTTAAGACTAAGTGTGCCTATTTTTAAATTCATTTCCAATTCTCAAACTCTTAATCTCGCAACTAAGGGCGATTGTTACGAGTTATGTTGGGCACGAAGGGGTGTTCGAGCCACTTACGAGGCTATTTGGGGGATGTTGGGTGTTTTTGGCCTCTTTACGGCATGCTTTCAAGACTAACTTTGCATATTTTCAAATTTGGGTCCTATTCTTAAATAAGGAGTCCGGTTGCTATGAGTTTTATTGGAAATGAACGAGGTGTTCATGTCCCTTGTAGTCCCTTTTGGGCGCTATTGGTGGTTTCAACCAACTCATAACACATTTTCAAGCCTAAGTGTGTCTATTTTCAAATTCAGTTCCAATTCTCAAATCGGGAGTCGAGCGATTAGGCCGTTGGTTGCTACAAGTTACATTGGACAAGCATAAGGTGTTTGTGCCACTTACGAGGCTGTTTAGGGGCTGTTGGTGTTTTTGGACCATTCACGACATGTTTTCAAGCGTAAGTGTGCTTATTTTAAAATTTAGGTCCTATTCTTAAATCGATATTCTCAAGACTACGGGATCGGTTGGTATAAGTTATATTGGACAATCACGAGGTGTCCGTGCCCCTTATAGTGCCATTTGGAAGCTTTCAGTGGTTTCAGTCCAGTTGCAACACGTTTTAACCCCTGTGTGTTCCTATTTACAAATTAGGGTCCTATTCTCAAACTTGCAGTTTAAAGATTATGCGAACAGTTGCAAGGAGTGTCATTGGACACCCACGAGGCCTTCGTCCCATTTGCAAGGTCATTTGGTGGTTATTGGTGGTTTTGGCCCCCTCGCGGCATGTTTCAAGCCTAAGTGTGCCTATTTTTAGATATCGGTCCTATTCTTAAACCACGAGTCCTATTACCATGGGGACGATTATTACGAGTACATTGGACACACACGAGGTGTTCATCTTACTTACGGAGCCGTTTGGGGGCTATTGGTGGTTTCAGACCACTCGCAGCATGTTTTCATGCCTAAGTGTGCCTTTTTTCTAACATAGGTCAAATTCTCAAGTCGAGAGACTAACGACTATGCACGATGGGTTATTTGGGTGCTATTGGTGGTTTCGTCCCAGTCGCGGCACAATTCCAATCGTAATTATGCCAATTTTTAAATTTGGATCCTATTCTCAAACTCAATGTCCCTCAACTATGCGTCCAGATGTTACGAGTTACGTTGGAAACACATGAGGTGTCCATGCCACTTGCGGGCCGTTTTGAGAATTATTGGTGATCTCGACCCACTCGCGGCACATTTTCAAGCCTAAGTGGGCCTATTTTCAAATTCGGGACCTATTCTTAAATCGAGAGTCTCGCAACTATGTCATCGATTTCTACGAGTTACATAAGACACACATATGGTGTTCGTGCCACTTGCGGGGATGTTTGGGGACTATTAGTATTTTCGACCCACTCGCAGCACGTTTTTAGCCTTAGGTGTTCCTATTTTTAAATTCAAGCCCTATTCTTAAATCAGACTTCTCGCGACTACGGGGCTGGTTACTACGAGTTAAGTTGGACACGCACAAGGTGTTCGTGATCCTTGTGGGGATATTTGGGGGATTGTGTTGGTTTTGGCTCACTCACAATATGTTTTCAAGCTCAAGTGTTCTTCTTTAAAAATTTGGGCCTTATTCTATCATCGAAAGTCCGATGACCACTCGATCGGTTGGTAGAAGTTACATTGGACACGCGCATGGTGTTCGTGCCATTTACGAGATGGTTTGGGGATTGTTGTGGTTTCTTCCAACTCGTAGTACGTTCTCAAGCCTAAGTGTGCCTATTTTTAAATTCGGGTCCTATTCTGAAATCAGGAGTCACGCGACTACGTCGAGATTTCTATGAGTTACATTAGACACACGCAAGGTGTCCGTGTCACTTGATGTTGGTAGTTTCATCCCACAGATAACATATTTTAAATCCTAAGTGTGCTTATTTTCAAATTTAGATCCTATTGTCAAACTGGGAGTCCCACAGCTACGCGAAATGTTTCTACGAATTATGCTAGATAGGCATGAGGTGTTCGTTCCACTTACGACACTGTTTTGGAATTGGCGGTTTTAACCGAATCATGACATGTTTTCAAGCCTAAGTGTGCGTATTTTCAAATTAAAGTTCTATTCTCAAACGGGGAGTCCTACGACTAGGCGCTACTAGTTATGTTTGATATGCATGAGGTGTTAGTGCCACTTGCAGAGCCGTTTGGATGACAGTTGGTGTTTCGATCCACTCGCGGCACGTTTTCAGGCCAAAGTGTGCCAATTTTCATAGTCGGGGCCTATTCTTAAATTGGGAGTCCCGTGACTACGGGGCATGATGCTATACGTTATATTGGACATGCACGAGGTGTTCGTACCCCTTTCGGGGCCATTATGGAGTTGCTGGTGGTTTTGGCATAATCGCAACATGTTTTGAAGTATAAGTGTGCTTAATTTCAAATTCAAGTCCTATTCTCAAACTAGAAGTCGAGCGACTAGGCGACCAACTTCCATGAGTTACGTTGGACATGAACGAGATATTCGTGTCACTTCCAGAGGCATTGGGACACTATTGGTGTTTTCGGCCCCCTTCACGACACATTTTCAGGCCAAAGTGTGCCAATTTTCATATTTGAGCCCTATTCTTAATCCGGGAGTCCCACTGTCGGGGGGTGTCCCCCCACATACATGATTAACTTAACCAGGTGAACTGATTGTTCACAAATAATCATGTCAAACAAACTCATTTCTAAGATTCTTCATAAGCAAGTAGCTCACAAGGCTCTACCTCAAAGAGTCTCCACGGACTTGGCCCAAAGGATCTAGCGCGAAGAACAAAAGGTCACCCGGATGACAATAGTTTGTAATATGAAATAGAATGTTGTATTATGTATTTTATCTTATGAAGGTATATGTTGAGTGCGGTTGTTTGGTACCCACAAGGGACCATGCTTGGACGGGCATGGGAGGGCTTTCATGCTCTATCAAGCAATCTCCTTTTGGGAACTTCGCAGGAACATGGTTTGGAGGATTGAGAACAAGGCAGCATTGGGAATTATTACCAACCGTCTGGGAACACTTGGACAAAACTTCACCCAGGAAAAATATCACTCGAGACTACATATTTCTTACCTATTCGAGTGAACTTCCTCGAGTCATTCGATCTCCCTCAATACTTTCCCCCTCGAGGTACCCTGGGTGCCAGCCCACCTAACTGATGTGACTAGATACCTAACAATAACCACTATTTGAACCACTTCCTTACGTCACGACGTTTGCCGGTCAGGGACTCAAGAGGGTAGCACTCAAGTGCCTTTATCCTTAGGATGGCAGGTCTAGTTCACCAAATCTGACCCTATAGACATACTAGAGTAAGCCTCAAGCTGACAAGTCACATCCTTAATTAATTCCCTCAATACTTCCAACCAATAGAATGTTTTCTCGACAAAACTACTAGATCCCGTGCATTAAATGAAGTATCTCATGCATTTAATGCACCATATCATAGGGATTGAGGGCATGCTGACTCGAGCAAACCTCTCCCCCATATAAATAAGACCAAACAAACAAATAAAAAAAGAGATCCAGAGCCCATAACTACTGCCCAAATTTACCTATACCAGAGAACTCTCGCGAGAGCATTAACTCCCACACATATTCAATGCACCCATCAATGGGCATTAACTCAGCTTGAAGTTCCTGCCTTGTTTTTATTGTATCTAGAGTGCTTGTTATTTCTCCCTCCGACCACGCTACCTGTTAGTCCCATTCATTTATTGTATTTGCCATATGCTGCTCATGTCAATACGTTCTTCAATGCAACTTTGAATATTGAATCTCTTTGTCTCTGATTCTCCCATGGCTCTGACCTACACTCTATATCTAACGGTGTTAATCATGATCTTGATAAGGGGTTATGCCTCACTTAATACTAACGGTATTTAAAGAACCCATATCTTAAACTACATATACAGGGCCAATTACTATGAGTTTTGGACACACACGAGGTGTTTGTGCTCCTCATGGGGACGTTTAGGGGTTGGTGGTGGTTTCAATCCACTCATGGCACATTTTAAAGACTGAGTGTTCCGATTTACAATTGTAGTCCTATTCTTAAACTGGGAGTTCGAAGACTATGCAACCGATTTTCTAGGAGTGTCGTTGGATACCCACAAGGTGTTCTCGCCTTTTTCAAGGTCGTTTGGGGGCTGTTGTTTGTTTTGTCCCAATCGCAACACGTTTTCAAACTAATTGTGATAATTTTTAAATACTGGTCCTTTTCTTAAACTAGCAGTCCTACGTCAATGGGGTCGGTTTCTACAAGTACGTTGGACACGCACAAGGTATTCATGCTACTTATGGGGCCATTTTCGTGTTGTTAGTGGTTTTGGCCCCCTCGAAGCATATTTTCAAGTGTAAGTGTGCCTTTTTACAAATTTAGGTCCTATTCTCAAATCGGGAGTCTCGCGACTACGCAACCGATTTCTACGAGTTACTTTCGACACGCACGAAGGGCCGTTTAGGGGCTCTTGGTGGTTTCGGCCCACTCGCGGCACGTTTTCAAGCCTACGTGTGCCTATTTTCAAATTCGGGCCCAATTCTTAATTCAGGAGTCACGCGACTACACCAAGGTTTCTACAAGTTATGTTTGACATGCACGAGGTGTTTGTGCCACTTGTTTGTTGTTTCATCCCACTCATATATATTGGTACAAAAACTGAGCTTGGAATAGTTAGAGATTTTTCGAGAGTTTAGGCATACTACTTGGGTAATGGACTATATTAAGGACCCAAGACTAATAGTTAAAATGGCTTCCAAATGAAAATATGAAAATCGTAAATTGCTTCCCATAGCATATTTTCATTCTCGGCTAATTATAATCATATTCACAAAATAATAATAATTTTATTCCAATTTAATAATATCATGATTACACGAAAAACGAGGTCCTGTTTATAAATTTTGCTATTGCACAATGTGATTCCCCATGTAACGCATAAGATACTCGCTTAATGAAACTCAATTCCTTGTTAATTGATTTTAACCGCCATATTATTATTCTTTGATATCAAACATAATTTATTTGATATTCTACCACAGTACAAAATAATCCACTGTTTAGATTTACTGGTAGAATCAAAACATATAAGTTTATAAAGGGGTATTACAGTCTAGGATATCTCCCAAATGCGGACTCCTTGGGATTATGATCTCAGATTTGTCCACAAAAATACTTTTCCTCGGGATTACAATCTCAGATATGTCCACAAAAATACTTTCGACCTTTTAGAGATTTAGACCCACTAAATTGGATCACACCCATGATAATCGAAGGAATAATTGTGCGCATATTACACTCCTCATAAGTCACAGGACTAATAATCTTTTTTTCGATGAAATGTGATTTGATTAACAATGAGTAAAAGCCCAAGAAATACAAACTAAAGCCCAAAGGCTCACTCAACAAAAAGCAACATCTTGCCAAAAAAGCACACATGCCCAAAAGAAAATAGTATAACTCAACCAAACTCAACACACACCAAGCCAAGACCAATGCCAAATACACACGGCCCAACCCAACTGGGATTAATAATCTATGCACCCTTTAAAGAAGTTGTAAGATTCTACAAGTCTTATCTATTCAACCCCTAGTCTTGAATATCACCCTTGTCATGTTCGATACATTCCTAATGTACCGATATAATCCTCTTTGAAATGTCAAATTGGTTTGAACCATCGGCAACGTTCCTATAGTCAAGATAAACAACTAAGATCGTACTTGCAACTTTATCGATGGGGTGTCAACTCTCCGTCTAGGGTGTGAACTGTACAATTAAACCATATCTAGAATTTGGATCTTCTATGATCAGGATGAACCCAGTTCAACAGAAGTCCTATTAAGTTCAATTGACCGACATAAATATAACATATTTGAAATGAATAGAATGCAGCTCACAAATATAATTCTCACTTTAAAATGAACTTGACACGGCTTTATAAATAAATAAACGTCATACATGATTTTAAGAAAAAAACTCCAATACAAGTATTAAGAGATGAAGTGCAGCTATGCTGAGCTAGATAAGGATAATTAGAGGCTCACAAAGGCTGTTACAAACCTTGTTAATCTGAGGTCTGAGATGTATGATGTTGAACTTGAGAGGGATGAATACTTTCTCAAACTTTGGACCTACAAGGGAGGCTCTCCAATGCAACTAAAAAGTGCATTAAGGCCAACATTGCACCGTATTTTAAGCTTGAGCCGTATTAATCATTTAATCTATTGTTGGTATGCATATGGTTTTCAAGACTATTAAGTCCGGGATCAAGGTTTCATATCCTGATCTTGACGTTTTTAGGCTTCTCTTTGTGGACTCTACTTCCGATGAAAAGGATAATGAAGACGATGAAGGTTCAGAGCAGACTGGGACCTTCGGTGTAGAGAAGCAAAAGCCTTCTAAGAAGCCCACGAATTGTGGTGATTAGGAAATTTGAGCGTTTATGTCCATTTTCCTTGTTTTGCATGATGTTTTTGTAATCTTCTTATCAATATGAATAGTGAAGATTCTTTCTCCTGACCTTGCGTTGTGTAGTAATATTGTCTCAATGCTTATTTTTGGTTACGCTTGTGCTTTGTCAAAAACAAGTTTCAAATTTTTGTATATTTATTTTTTTATTTTTGTAAGTTTCCATTCAAGTTGAAGTATAATTCTGAACCCCCGATTCTTTAAGTCAAATCGTTTCTTTTTATTTTCAAAAAGTAATTGTAGACGTATTGCATTAATGAAATTAAGGATCAAAGCCCTAGAATTGTTAAGGAATACTAAATTCTTAAAAAAATGAAGGTCCTAAAACTCTTTAAAAATGACAAGTCTGTGGTCATTCGATAGTAGCATTGTGGTGAAATTAAGACTGAAATCTTTCAAAATGCTAAAAATTATTGAGCCCCAGTTCATTGGACCCAAGAACCATTAGAGCTAAAGATGAATGCCTTAAAAATCTTAAAATCTTCCGAAGTTTAGGATTAATTGACCTCAAGACTGTTGTGGAATTAAGGCTGAAATATTCAGGATTCATATGTATTAAGTCCCGGGTCATTGGACTTGAGAACCACTATAGCTAATGATTAATGGCTCCTGCCTCCATCTGTTACTATAATCGTTTCTTAATCGAAATTCCGTTCAACCTTGTTAGTATTTTATGTATTTATTGATTAAGTATGGCCCCAAATAAGTGTTCCTCTTAGATCCCAAAATGTCAAGGCCGGCCTTTTTGAGATATCCCAAATCAATTGTACATTTTTCTTGGACAAATGAACACGCAAAATTTTACAATAGTGAATAAGATTGGATCTTAGCCGTTGATAAGTCCAACTTTAAAAGTTTTTGTTAATAAAACACTATTAATTTTGGAGGAATTTAGTATAATAGGTGACATTGGACATTTTAACAATGCTATGATTTTCGTGTATGTGTTGTCATCTTCCTTCTCTACCGACAAAAAACAGTCCCAACCTTGAGAGACAACACCAAGTTGTACTCTTATCCATGCACATGTTCTTACTGTTTTCTTCTGTTTGTGCATATAGTCCATTATTTTTTGTCCATGAGAATATTTTCGGTTGGCACTTTTTGGTAAGTTGGTGTAAGCAACAACTACTACCCCACAAATCTTTTTCAGCTTTTCATTGACAGAGAAAGCTTTACTACCCTAAAAATCCTTTTTCACCTTTCCTTTGACAGAAAAACTTTTCTCCCAAAACCATTGATTTGCTAGGGACCCCCCCCCCCCCCCCCCCCCCAATTATTTTTCTCGCTTCTCTTGTAAGACATCCAACTTCGCTTTTAATATAATTGGTAAATGGGGCCATTCCAGCGGTAGTTTTTCTTTCTGACCCAAGGTCATGAATGCTGCTTAGGTTTGTGTCTACGCTCTGTGTGCTTTCTCAAGCTAATTGTGTCAAAGCATTTTAAATGCATGATTTCTTGCATTGCAACGCAGTAGTTTGTTTATAGGGGCTTTGTAAATTTAGGACTTATTGTAATATGTATTTTAGAAATAGGACAACAAACATTTTATTTATAAATGTAGTCCCTATTTTTGAATAAAGCCGCTGGCGCGGACCCATATCCATAAAACGTCAACCAATCACAGCATGCCACGTCAGCGGCTAATTTGAAAACAGGGACTAAAAATGGAAACAAAATGTTTGTTGTCCTATATCCATAATCAATATTATTTTAAGTCCTAAAAATGCATAATCTATTGTTTATATTGCTCAAATTTTTGGTGTTGAAGACCAAAAAATTTGAACTATTTCACGATGCCTTGATTTAAAAGAAAAACCCTTCAAACTGAACTTAGTCATGTTACATTTAAAAAAATATTAGTGCATAAACGACACTCCGCGTCCTAACACATTTGAATAATGTTAGGTGATTCTAGTCAGTTAGTGAATATTGGGACTGTTTTTCTCTCTTTTCCCGAGGGTAAGGCTACATCTCCATGACCCCTCTCCATGACTTGTAAACCCTGTAGCGGGGTTGAATTCTCAAATCTTAGTCATTAATAAAATAAACTACTTGCACTTGAATTAGTTTCCCTAAGCCCCCAAAAGCCATTACTTCACTTCATTGAACCATGACAAAATTCCAAAAGACAAAATTTAATAGTTACCGTTGCATATCAAATGCCCAAAAAAATTATATGTGGTCCTAACCACAAAGCATAAAATAAAAACTAAAAATAGAACTCTCCATGTGGCACTCATCTAAATTTATTTTTCTACACTAACTATGTGTCACGCGCTTATTCTCCTGTTTCCATGGCACATCCTACGACATTTACAACATTGAGCCCAATTCTAAAACCTAATAGCAACAGAAATATGTTAACAAAGCGGATACCAAATAGACTAACAAAGTTGTTGTCAATTGTATCGAAAAACCTAACTTGCACTACGAATCGTGTAGCAATGAAATGAAAACATAAAAACAATTGATGAAATCAATTAAAAGAGAACTTGTGAAACATTAACAAATGTCCACAAAAACCCATTCTCACCACATTCCAATGATTCACGTACTTCTTGCCGAACTGTTTACTGAAGCATAATTGCCACATATTTATCTCTTTTGCAAATTATCAAACTCGTGCACACCTACAAAAAACATCGATGTATCACTAATCAGAAGTACCTATGGATACAATAACACTTAAACCATTAATGTTACTAGCAGAGTGAAGAAAAACTAATAAACGTAAAATTTTCAAAATTCTTACGTAGTAATTTCCAACCAACGTAGTAATTTCAAAAATACTTTTATCACCAATTTGAATGAAGAACAAACCTACAGCACTAATTAAAAAAATATTAAGGGATTGGAAAAAATAAAAATTCTCATTTAGCACTTACCATCATCGCATGTAATGATTTGCGATAATTCCGTACTGTATTTTAGGCATGCGAGTAATACAAAGGCCTCTCATAATTAGTAGTATGTACCAAATTGAAGGAAAATAAATATGGACCACATACAAACATAAAATTGTAGATACATTACATAAAGTATCTACCTTTTTAAGATCGAATCTTAATAAAAGGTAGGCACCAATATCAATGAGTAAACGCAAACCCATACAGACCTTCAACCCAAAAAGAAACCACAGTGTTTGAATTTAAACCTCAAGCCAAACAAGCATTTGAACCCATTGTGATTTATGCTTTCTTACATAGTAATCATTATACTTTTAATAACTTTGTAACCCATTGTGATGGCTGCCAAATTTTTTAAGGAAAATTAGAAAATAAAATAGGGGTAAAGAAGACACGAGATGAAAATAAATAGTCTTGGAACCCTAAGGTACATGAAGTCCCATTCCTAACATTAAGTGTTAATTCAATAAATTAGTTGCACAATTCTACACAACAAAAAATAGTAACCAAACCTACTATCTATTCATAAAATAAATAAGTCATAAAATAAAAGGAAATATAAAATTAATGTTTTAGGGATTCATAATTTCGAATTTAACAAAATAAATAATCTTCAAGAGGAAAAAAAGGTGATAGATAAACGAATAAAACATCTGTTGTTCCTAATTTGACAATCAATATACCTCTTAATTATTTCCAACGAACTTTAGACTGAATAAACAAAATAGAACAGAAAAGAAAAAAAATAGAGGACAAGAAAGATGTGTGTTGAATAGTAATGAATTAAAGTGCCAAACACGAGTTTGATCTTGTTATGGAGCGTAAATCAAAAAAATATAATTTCAGGAATGATATTGATCATACAATGGATTCACCTCGAATGTCGGTATCACACAAATGTAATAAGACATTAATTAACAAGCAATTAAACTAAAGAACTGAGAGGAATTAGGGATGGACACAAGTGTTTTAGTGGTTCGACTTTGGCTTACATCGACTATAAAGAGTATGGGAGTGATTTTTCTATGACGAGGCTCTAATGGCCTTGGAAAATACATACTCAAGCTTTCTCTCCCTAGACTCAATTTTGTAGAGTAATGGTAGGGTTTGCAAAAGTCGATCTAGGTGAAGATGATATAGTGTGTCTTATATAGGCGGGGGGTGCAAAGCGTTACCCTTAGCATATGTCCCACCCCCAGCCGAGGATGTGGCCTATGAGAGAGTGCCCATTGTGTGTCCATAAAGTAAGGTAGTTATGAAAAATATTCCCCCACTTAGGTTATTGATCTTCAATAATGGGTTTGTGTAGATATGACTGAAATGTCCTTGACATGTTTTTCATGCTTGTAAAAATGTCTCATAGGTAGGAGGACTCGGTGAGACTATAGAAGGCCTTGATCCATGCTGGAGGCCAAGACGAGTTACAATCGTCATCTGTGATCGACGCACCCGTCTTAGGTTGAGTTTTTTTTCATGTAATGTGAGTGTTATCTCATGCTGACATATATGTTGATGTTGGTGTGGTTAGTCTTCTCTAAGAGATGATACTAGCTAGTCTGGTAGGTTTCATGGGTGTTATCAGGACAAGTTCACTTTGGGATGGGATCACTTATATAGGCTAAGGTGAGCGCATTGGTCTCTTCTGAGGGATGAGTCTTTAGCGTCCATTCTTCATGGGTTCCATCTAGACGAGATCATACGTATGTATATCAATTACCCATATACCTTAGCCTTCGGTATTAGTAGGAGGCTATGGTTTAAATGTGGTCCCATTTGGCTCCAAAATGACTCTTATGGGTATCTCATCTAATCCTAATGTACAGTTTGCAGATCGTTACTTTTTGTGGCCTAGTTATCAACTAGGTGTCAGTCGTACCCTGGGGATAAAAAGGTCACGTCTTCAGACGTAATGATCATGTCGCCCCCATGTGCTCTCGGGTCCCATCCCACTATGAGATATCATCCAGTTATCAACCATTCCGTTGTTACGTCAGAGGTGGTATGTTTTCCTAGGCACGCATGGGCCACGCACGTAGCATGCATGCCATCCCATGCAATTGTTCTTATGCTAAATCATTACCCACATTTGAGATTGTAGTTTGTTTAGTTTAGGCAGGATACCTCACTTCTACCATTTCTCAAAATGTTTAAGTAGAGCAAACATCAGTCCCCTTTTCCCTCTCAAGCATTTTTCGTTTGAACCTTTCTCTAATTGTCTTCTTCGATTCCTTCTTTCATTATCAAGTCGTCGTCCTTCTTTTCTAAGTAATTCTGAACATCTCTTTAAACATTTTCAGTGTTGTTTACATCAAATGTTAGGTCTTTGCTTGGTTTTTTAAACAATTGATAAGGAATTAGGGCTTTCCAGCAAAGTTTGGGGTCATTTTTTATTCTCCAGTGACCATTTCGGTGTGGGCTGTCGGATTCTAGGTTCTGTGTTCTTAAGTGTTCTTCCTCAAAATGATTTCTTTTCCCTTTTGATCCTTCTAGACATAAAAACCCTTTAACAAGTAGTTTGTTAATTTACCCAAGTCTGTATGAGACCTGGGTGGAGTTACATTGCCTTCGCGACCGCATTCGTTTAGAGAGGGAAGAGGTCGAGGCCAATCTTAAAGGAGAGAGGTATTCAACACCTCTGACTCTGACACCTCTAGCAGCAGTGTTCCATCCTCTATGCTTAGACAATATACTTCAGTATGAAACTAAACTTGAAGTTAATTCTCCACGTTTTATTAACATTCATAGTGAAAGTATTTCATCATGTTCTAAGGGTTCCATCGCATCTGAGCGCTTAAACCTTCATGATGATATTACATACTCTTCTTCCTATGATTATTTTGATGAGGCCATGAGGGAGATACTTGAACGTCCTGGCATAACCGAGATAGAAAACTTTTTTGAATCAAGTGCTCAATCCATGATATTTCTTAGTCCTTATCTCATCAATAGGGTGATCCCGATCCCTCAATCCATGATATTTTTGAGGAAGAGATAGTAGATAACATCCATTTATCCCTAAAGATATTCATCCTTTGACTGTCATGACCGAGGGAGAGTTTTTAGGTCAAGACCATTATAGCAAAGCTCCTACTGTTAATGAGGGAAATAAGGAGGATGTGTTTAAAGTTGATATTGATCAAATTGTTACCTCGTATTACCCAAGTGACCTCCATGAGACTGATCTTATTTTCCGGTGACACTTGTATGGCATTTACCCATCCATACACATGAGGGTTTTAACCAGGGGCGAGAGGTCCTACGACCTCATAATTAAATTTGAGATTATCATCTATGAAAAAATGTTTAAGGTAGGATTCTGCCTTCCTTTTGGGGTACCAATTTAGGGGATTCTTTCATCTATTATTACCCTCATCGAGATAGCCCCCAATGCTTAGAGGATTATAAAAGGATCAATAATTCTATAAAGACTTTCCTCTGAGGAGAACCTACCGTCGATATCTTTTGAGCGTGCTACTCCACCGTCGCAATAAAATTCAGTGTTAGTACTATCATTTCGTCACTCGAAATCTAGATTATAAGATCTTACACGTGAACCAAACTTCTGACCATGACTAAGAGTCTCAGTATTTCTTTGTCTCGAGTCCGTGGGGGTTCACTAACCATGAGTTGTTAGTCCACATGGAAATCAGGGCACCCCATAAGTGAGACATGATTACTTTCTCAGTTAAAACTGATCGTAGTCTGAGTCAAGTCATAGGAAGAGAATATAAAAACTGAGGGGAACAAATGTTCTTATTCTCTTTGCGGAGATGATCAAGCCTGAAATACTCCGATTTTTGGGGTGGGGTTAGAACCATTGGGGTCTCTTCATATGATTGCTTGAAGTGTTTCAAACTTTATCATCATTTAATTTATCTTTGACGATAGTGACAGTTGTTAATATTTTTCATTTTTTAGATCATCCAAGGAACTCATTTGATCATATCCGGGAGATAGCTGCACCTACGACTGGCAACATCTTAGCCAAGCTGCAGGGCACTACACCAAAATGGCCAAATTATCACCTTTCAGTCGGCCACCCTTGTCACGGTCATTGATCGTAACAACAAATACGCATTTTGTGTCACGGTCATTGCCCGTGACACGCCAGTGACAAAGTATTATCACGGTCATTGACCGTGACAAGTCCGTGACAAATATTCTTGTCACAGACTCGTCACAGTCAACGACCGTGACAATACTTAAAATAATTGTCACGGTTAAGGACCGTCACACGTTCGTGACAATTTGCACAGGAAAAAAGCCCTACCCTTTCTTTCTTTTTTTCCTACCGATTTTAGTTTTTCCCTCTCTTTATCTCTCTAAGGTATGTTTTTTCCTCCCTTTCTCTTTCATTTATATATGTGTGTGTATATATATGTGTATATGTATGTGTATATATGTGTGTGGTGGTGTGTGATAGGGGCGAGGACAGGGGGTGGGGGGTGGGCTGGGCTGGGCTGTGTGTGTGCAGGTGTGGTGGGGGGGGGGGCAGGGGTGTGGTGGGGGAGGGTTAAGGGGGTGTAGTGGGGGTGGGGGTGTGTGTGTGTGTACATGTGTGTGCGTGTGTGTGGCGGGGGGAGGGTGGTGGTGGGGGGGTGTGGTGGGGCAATCTTAATAATTGTATAGCTTTAATTAATAAATTGTATAGCTTTAATTGTGATTTTAATTGTATAGCTTTAGATGAAAGTAAATAATAATTAGTGCCCATTTCATATGAAAGTAGGACTGCCCCTCATTATAAATTAGTAAATTAATAATTGTATACTTTAATTGTTAGTTTAATTGATGAAATGAGTTAATTGAGTAGATGAATTAGAAGGAGTACGGGATACACATTTGTTGTTGACATTGTTGTTGGATTATAGTGGATCGATGTTGGGTTGGTTAACAGTAAAAGTGGCATTACCACTCGATTATTGTCCATATGGGGGTGGGATTTTTTAACTTTTTTTGAAAATTACTTTGTATATCGAACAATATATAATTATTGGATTATTGTCCAAATGGGGGTTGGCCAATGTGGGTCTTTTGGTGTATCTGGTGGGTATTCTTTAGTGGTTAATTCTAGATATTATTAATAAAGATAAGTAGGGATCTTTTGGTATGGCTGAAAATGGCTATATTATTAATAATTATTGTGTGTGTGGTGGGGGCAAGGGGTGGTGTGTGTGCGTGTACGTGTGCATGTGTGTGGTGGAGGAGGGGGTGGGGGAAGGATGGGGGAAGGGGGCAGGGATGGGGGGTGGGTGGTGGGGTAGGGGTGGGGGGCTGCGTGTGTGTATGTGCGTAGTGTCCCTTGTAAAAGAATTGATTGATTATTAATTTTTTTAGTAAATTAATATATGATTGCCCCTTATCGTAAATTAGTAAATTAATATATGATTAATTATGAAAGTAGGGTTGCTCCTCATTGTAAATTCATAAATTAATAATTGTATACTTTAATTGTTAGTTTAATTGATGTAAATAATTATTGTGTGTGTGGTGGGGAGCAGGGGGTGGTGTGTGTGCGTGTATGTGTGCATGTGTGTGGTGGGGGAGGGAGTGTATGAAAGTAAATTAATAATTAGTGCTCATTTTTATTTTTATTTATTGTACATATTTGCATGTCTTCTTCTAATTTTATTGATCTATACTAATAATATTTTTTACAGCAAACGTCTCCTTCAGGTGTTAAGGCGAGGATGATGATGCTGGTTATGATGATGTCATCTGGGCTCGGTGGTAGCGGAGGCAACGAGGGCTCCTCATCCCCTAGGCTCCCCAAATATGGCAAATTTGGGATTACCATAGAGAACAAGTCGGAGCTATTAGCGAGATCCCTCGAGCTGATAAAGATGGTCATCGACCCGGAGTATATGAGTTGGAAAGAGGTGCCACATGAGCTCAAGTTAGTTGTTTGGGCGGCACTACAGGTAATATGTTTATATTTATATAAATATTTCAATTTCAATTTCAATTTCATTTTATTATTTATATTTATATTTATTCGCAACTAACATTGTATTTGTTGGACAGGAATAATTCAACTTGGATCCAAAGCTACGCGATTTCGTCTTGGAGCAGTTGAGCGAGCAACACAAGACGTGGAAGAAAAATATGCGAACATGGTACTTTGGAAAAATACGAGAGTCCATTATCCAAAGGCGTGAATCCGTCCCGCCGAAGGATCCGATCTCATTGGCACAATGTCAAAAGTTCACTGATAATGAGATCAGGGAGAGACAGTTGTCATCTCGCCAATCGGGGAGGGAAAATTGGACAAAAAAGACGGACGTGCACTACTCCGGCTGGACGTCTTACGCCGAGGTCGAGCATAGGATGATGGTAAGATTTAATTTGTCTATAACTACAGAAATATATTATTCTGCATTATTTTACTTTGTGGGGCCGAAATTAATTTTACTTTATTTTATTTCAGGAGATAGGGAGTGACCCTGGGGGTAATCCACATAGGCTCGATACTTATGTGGCTCTTCGGACGAAGAAGGGGAAGGACAAGGAGGTGTCCCCGAGAACTGCGGCCATGATTGTAAGTAATTCGATAGTTTATTTTTTGTTAATTACGTTATAATTTTTTAGTTTACTTATTTTACTAATCATGTGCTTTTTGTCGTTTCAGGCAAAGCTTAAGGAAGTGCATGAGTCGCAGTCTAATACTGATAAAGCATCTTTGTCCACAGACGCACTCAGCGAAGTGCTTGTCTTTGATCGCAAGGGGAGGACAAGGGGGGTGAGCTCGCGGGTGGCCAAATCTAGGATCATCGGATTGGAGACGAGCGACACCGGGTTGGCTCTAACGGTGGATTTACATGACGCGAAGCTATCCCGTTTGGAGGCGACGGTCCAAGATATGTACTCATTCATGAAGGGTACGTTGGGTGGAGACCGTACGGGAAAAGTAAAGGAGAAGGCGGTGGAGGAGGAGGAGCGGGAGGATGAGGTGTAGGATGACGAGGATGTGGACCTCGCTACTTCATCACCGACACGTGCGTACTTCGATGATCCACTTCCCTATTTGGCTCCCTTCAACAGACCGATATCTGGACTTGGTTGGCTGAGCATGTTCATCTTGGACATAATTGATGGCCAGCGGATAGGGCGGGGGTTGAGGGACCCGAATATCATCCAGGGTGGAATAGTTCATGGATGTGAGCTTCAAGAGATCGAGTCTAAGGTGCTCGTCACACATGTGATACCCGGGAAGGAGAACTCCCTATTGTGGTTGCGCGAAAAATGCGGCACGATGTATATTAGTGGGTGTGTCAATTCGTATATCGTGTGGCCTACTCACCTCCTCACATTTACCCTAGACATGCAGTGACATTATTTTTAAGTTGGTACATTTGAATTATATTTGGATTATATCGTCATGTATATTGTTTCTATTTTGAATGTATATTTGCATTATCTTTAGTTTATTTGGATATATGATGTTTGAACAGGTACAGTGTTGTTATAACAGGTACAAATATACTGTTGGGTAGTGGCAGTGGCCATACTGCCCAACAGATTTTTTTTAAATTTTGTCCAGAATTGTCACGGTTATTGACCGTGATAAGTCCTTGACAAATAAGGTTGTCACGGACTTGTCACGGTCATTGACCGTGTCAATGTTTTTAAAAGGGTCAAGGCTTTATCACGGTTGTTAATTGTAACTAAACTTGTCACGGTCAGGGACCGTGGCACGACCGTGACAAGTCTAACGAACTTATCACGGTCAATGACTGTGAGAAGTCCGGGACAAAAAAAGTTATCTCGCCCCGAATTGTCACGGTTATTGACCTTGATAATTTGAACTTGTCAAGTTCAATGACCGTGACAATTCGACAAATTTAGTGTAGTGAGGCAAGATTTCCTAGCTGACAGCCCAAGGCAAAAGGCTACGACTGCAGGGTCTAATATAGTTGAGGCTTATAGAAAAGGAATGATGAAAATGGGTATGTGACTATTCCTCATTAACAAAAAATTTCAAAGGTTTTGAGACGACCACCTAGACTCGATGTCTTAATATTTGATGACGTATAAGCTACTGCACATCTTGCTCAGCTAGATCCGAATACCAAGTGTCTTCTTGGGAGCCAAAATAAGGCTTAGGAGGTAATTGCCTTAGTGATCCCTTCTTTCAACAGTTGATTCTCTGATCACCGAGTAGTAGCAGAGTGTCAGATTTATCTCTTTATAAGGTCACTTAGATAAAAACTTCCACGTGATATTTTTGTAAAGTGTTGTCTCATCATATGTTTTTCTTTTTACGTATTGAATTTTACCTCTTATATCTTATTGTTATAGTCTATCATTTCTCTCTAACACCTTCATCAGTGGGTGGTAGAGTCTAAGCCCAATGTCAAGTTAGCTGAGCAGGCTGAGAAGAAACTGAATGACGACCAGTAGTAACTGGATGACTAAAAGGTCCCTCGTGAAAAAGCTATGACAAAGCTCCAGGACCGTTGTAGGTATAGTCGTACTACCTTGAAGGAAAATCATAAATAAAAAGTGTTAGAGCATAAAGATTCCTTGAAGTAGCGAAATGAGTCAAAGAAGGATCATCTAAAAGAGAGTACTGAGTCACCTGTGGATGAATTTAAGGACTTTTAGGGATTTGCAGGCTATGTTTTCCATTACTTAAAGATAAAGCTGACAATTTTTGACACGATAACCCATTTACTGTAACAATCCAAAATGACCCGAACATGACACGATTAGCTTGTATAGATTTAAGAGTATCCAAAACTTATATTCAAATCAAAATCAACGCGACCCAAAAATGACATGACTAACCCGAATTGCCATCCCTACTTAAAGAGGCTATGTTTGTAGCTACTTTGTAGGGAATCCAAGTCGAGGTTGAGAATGAAGGGGTCATGGAGGCTAAAGTTTTTGGGGAAGAGATGACTCAAATTGTGTTGGGGGGGGGGGGGGGGATCAAGATGGTGATCAAGATGCCACTACTATTTTCCAAGAAGAATAGACCATCCCTAAAGCCATAAATGTCAATAGCTTTGTGGTTGTGACTCAACTTATTCTTATTTTTCTCTTCTTGGGCAATCGTATATGGTCATTGATGCCCACCTCGTCATTGTATACATTATTATCATCCCATTTTGGGATTTTGACAGTATTACTTCAATTTTTAGCGCCCCTCAATTCGGGTATTTTTTTATGAATGGCATTTAATATACACTATTATACTTTTTTCATTATGTCTACATGTGTAGTGTCCTCTTTTTTCATTGAATTTAATATAATGATGTTAAATCTTAGCATAACAATAATAATGTTTAATATTACCACGTCTCAGAGTTTACATTGAGATATGCTTAGTATACGATACTCTAAACAATCTCATACTTTCGAAAGAGAAATTTTCATTTTACTGTCACCATAAAATTGTTTTTGAGTCTCCCCATAATACTAATGATGTTTAATTTGTCCACCTCTCAATATTTACATTGATATATGATTAGGAGATGAGACTCCAAACACTCTCGTACCACCTAGAGAGAGATTTTCATTTATTTTTACCACAAAAATGATGTTAAGTCTCACCATAATAATAATAATGTTTAATTTTCCCTCCTCTCAAGGTTTATATTGATATATGATTAGGAGATGAGACTCTACACACTCTCGTATCGCTAAGAGAGAGATTTCCATTTTACTTTCACCATAAAAATGATGTTAAGGCTCACCATAACAAAAATGATTTTTAATTTTCTAACTAATTAGGGTTTACATTGAGATATTTTTAGGAGACGAGACTCCATAAACTTTCACACTATCTAAAGAGAGATTTTCATTTTACTTTCACCATAAAAATGATCTTAGGCCCCCCCATAACAATAATGATATTGAATTTTTCCCACCTCTTAGTGTTTACATTTAGATATGTTTAGGAGACGAGATTCCAAGCACTCATATACCGCTGAGGGAGAGATTCTCACTTTACTTTCACCATAAAAATTATGTTTAAGTCTCACCATAACAATCATTATATTCAATTTTCCCACCTCTCGGGATTACATTGAGATATGTTTTGGAGACGAGACTCTAAATACTCCATACTACCAAGAGAGGGATTTTCGTTTCGATTACGATAACCAGAAATATAATTACACAATTAAAACAATGATTTATTTCATTCAGATTTCTCTTCATATTATTCGATCACATTTGAGACAAATAATTATGAGATATTACATTTACATTTCTTTACTAAAAATTATTATTTAGATGAACGACATTCCATGGGCTAGTGAATGGCGCTCCTTTTAGATTTTCCAGGCGACAATTACCTGGGAACACTTCTGTGATTTTGTATGTTCTATGCCAATTTGGGTGGAGTTTATTAAATTTCATTATGGTCTTTTAAGTATGACATCACCAACATTGATTGGACAAGCTTTGACCCACTTGTTGGAAAACTTTACACCTCTCTATTGGTAGTCTGGCTAACGTATAACATCATTATCCTATCATTATTCAATGATGTAGAAATTAATTCATCTTTCTTCCAAGTTTAGTTTAGGATTGTACCCTTGAACTCTACGACTTGGCAACCCAATTTTAGTGGGGATGACCACCTCTGACCCATATGTCAGCATAAAGGGTGTTTCCCCTATCGACGTTATTTTTGTCATCCAATATACCTATAGTACATTATGCATTTCATCAACCCACTTTCCTTTGTCATATTACAACCCTTTCTTTATCCTTTCCATTATTGCCCGATTTTCCTCTTTAATTTTCCCATTTTCTTATGGTCGGCTTGGTGCTGATGAGAATTGCTTTATGCCAACCCTACCACAATAGGCAACTAAGGATTTGTTCTTGAATTATTTTTCATTATTTGATATTAGAGTGTTTTGGATTTTATATCGGTAGATGATATTTCTCTAAAGGGATCTAAAGCATTTCCCTTCAGGGATAGTTACAATGGCCTTTGTCTCTACCAATTTTGAATAACAATTAATCGTGACGATAAAAAAATGGAAGTTCCCCTTATCTCTTGATAATGGGCTAACCAAATCGATTCGCCACTTCACAAAAATCCATGGGGCTGAGATAAGAGAAAATGGTTGGTAAGGCTTGTGAGGTATGTTAGCAAAGCGCTGACACATATTGCATTTAAGAATGTAGTCAACTAGGTCCTTGGCGAGCTTTAGCTAATAGTATCCTTAGGTGATAATTCTCTTTGATAATGATCTTCCTTTGATATTTCTCGCGCATATCTCCTCATGAACATCTTTGTGAACATAACATACTTTCGTTGGATTCATACACCTCAATAGTGGGAGGCGATAGCCTCTTCTATTCAATACATTTCCTATAATAGTGAAATTGGTGGACTAGTAGCATACCTTTCTTCTTTTGGCTTTACTTTATAGGAGCTTCCCATATATTAAGTACTCAATTCTTGGGCCCATACAATATGGTCCAAAGTTCAAGTTAAAGAATTATATGGGTTAGGTGACTTTTTTATCGATGCTAAACTATTAGAGAACTTTTCCTGGAATTATTCAACCAATTTCTTCTCTTGTGGATGATGCAAGCCTTCCAAGGGAGTATTCTCTTCTTTTGTTGCTTCTTGTAATTCTATTCAATTTTACTCATTAGATTCATCTTTACTCTTTTCAAGTACTTGGCATTTTTTTCATCTTTTGCCACGTAGATTCCAAAAACATTATTCATTACAGTTGTGAATCATTGTGGAAAAGGAGTTGGTCGATATCCACTGTTGTTGCAAGTTCAAGTAGTTCCAACATGGCTTCGTACTTGGCCTCATTGTCAGATACTTTAAAGTTAAACCTCATGGGGTACTCGATATCGATCTCATTTTGGATTGACAAAATCATCCCAGAACCACTACTAGTTGTGTCGGATGAGCCATCAATAAACAAATTCTAGACTCTCATATTTAATGAGAATGATCCTTCAATACGGACACCATTGTTATAAAATAAATACAAAATTGGAACAAAAAATGCTCTATCGGCTATCGCACTCTCATTTGTTCTGGGTTCTGACTTTATGACTTGTTCTAAGCCTTCAACTTGCATTTTCATTTTTCTCTCATTTGTGACTTCCAAGTGAACTCTTTAAGAAAATATGATAAAAACTGCCCTTTGATTTCACTTTTTGGCTGATAGATGATATCAAACTTGCCTAACTCAACCTATCATGCCATTAGTCTACCCGATTTGTGAGGTTTATGAATTACCTATTGAAGACTTGTGTCAATGAGCACTATTATCGAATGAGATTTAAAATAGGGTGTTATCTTTCTTGAATTATGTATCAAAGCGTACGAAATTTTTTCCATTTTATGGTTCCTCATCTTCGCCCCTTGTAATACTTTGTTTTTATCATATAACGACTTCAAGGTTCCATTGTCGTCTCGGACAATCATCACACTGATAGTCGACTTTGGGATAGTCAAGTATAAATACAGTTTCCCCCTGAAGCGGCCGAGACAAAGGAATTGATGAGCCTAAATAGGATTTTAGCTCCTTAAATGTTATTTTTCACTCTTCATCCCTTACAAACACTTTTTATAAAAATTTTAAAGAAGGATAAACATTTATCGGTTGCTCACGAGATGAATTTATTGAGTGCATAAACTCTACACTTTAGTCTTTTGATATATTTGGCGTTTCTTGAGGTTTTATGTCAATCGATGGCTTTATTATGATTAGGTTTGCCTCAATGCCCCTCTGACTAGCTATGAACACTAACAACTTTCCTACGCTAACCCTGAAGACACAATTGGAAGGATTTTGCTTCATCCTATACCGATCCATGATATCAAAAGTTTAATTTAGGTCTCCAAGATGGTTCTTATCCATCACAATCTTTGTTAATACATCATCGATGTAGACTTCCATCATCTTACTGATCGGATCTTTGAATATCTTATTAACGAGCCTTTGGTAAGTAGCTCCTGCATTTTTTAAGATGGAATGCATCATCTTATATCAGTAGGTCCCTTATAAGTAATCACGGATGTCTTGTTGGGATCACCCTCAAACATAGATATCTGGTTATAGACTAAGTAGGAATCCATGAAACTCATGAGTTTATGTCATGTTGTGGCTCCTACCATTTGATCAATTCTGGGTAAAGGGAAACTATTTTTTGGGCAAACTTTGTTGATATCTATCAAGTATATATAGATTCTCAAATTGTTCTAATTTTTCACCATGATGACAATATATAACCATTTTAGATATTGAACTTCTTTAATGAAATCATGTATCTGTATCTTGTTTACCTCTTCTTGGGTGACTTCATATATGTCCCTAGAAAAAGTTCATATTCTCTAGTTTATTGGTTTCACCTTATCGCCTAGATCAAGACTGTAATGAATGACATTGGGGTGAATCCCCATCATGTCACTATGAATCCATGAAAAGGCCTTTTTTTACACCAATTCGGCTAGTTCTTTGTTCAGTAAATGTTTAACGTACGAGCCGATTATTTTTTTTACAGTCCGTCCTCATTGAGGTAGATGGATTCTACCTCTTATGAAAACTTTATTTATTCAAGGGTATCAGTATTGTATGATTTGGTTTTCCTCATATGGGCTTCTCTTTATTTTATTAAGGTGAATTAGCACTCGTGTGCTTACACTTGATCAACTTCCCCTACTTTATATAAATTCAAGGATTTCATCATCTAATGTACAATGAAAGGCACGTCTTCTACTCTTTTAAAGATATTTTCCCGAGGGTGATGTTTTAGGCCGAGAATATGTTCTTGTCTATCTCAAAAAGTTAATTTTGCTTATCAAGGATCTTAGCCAACTACTCATGCAAACATTCATTTCAGACATTCCCATTTGTGCACAAATTTTTCGTTGAATACAATTTATAGATGATGATATGGGATGAGTATTTTCTTACCATGTTTCAGACCTTTAAATCAATCCCAGAACATAACATAGGCGGAACTCCCCCCTGCCAAACAGTATCCGAGACACATTGTAACCATAAACTCATGTTCTGATGACGAGTGTTTCATCATGGGGGTTAGAATCTCTTTGAAACCCTTCCTGGAGAACCCCAACATGAGATTATCAATGTTTACTTTCTTTATCTAGCCCAGTTGTCCTTCGAATTCTCTTAATTTATTGTCTACTCTCTTTGGCCCGACCATGGCTTCAATTAAATGGGCCTTTATGTCGGTCGACTCTGTTCCTCCACCTATCATTCTGCGTAAGATCATTTTACAATCAAATGGTATCATGTGGAGGTTACCTTTAACTGTGTCGGGGTTTGCTAGAAGAACTGGATCATCCTTATCCTCATCGTCTGACTCTTGTTCGTTTTAGTTCATTTGAACTTCTTTCTTATTTGGCTTATCTAGATTTCTTGTCGCTTGTCTCCCTTTAGTCTCCTCTCTTGTCCGTAATTTCCTCAATAATGATGATAACATCTCCTTAAGGGAAATTGTTACTGAAGCTAAACTCAAGGAATTCCACCATATATTTTGGTGAATTTTGTAATCATTTATCCATATTAAAAGTAGACGCGTTATCAGTAAAGTACTCACAATTTTTATACATGTACACGCATAATACTTAAAGTATACGCATTATGCATGCATGGTTTTATATACTATACACATTTTGGAATAACTTACATGCATTTTTAATGAAGTACACACATAATTTTATAAAGTACACACAATTTGTAATAATGATCATCCATAGTCTAATAAAGTACACACATGTTTTCATAAAGCACACGCATTATCAATATAGTAAACCCATAATTTCTCATGTACTTTGACATTTGTTTTTTGTTCTTTGAGTTTCAGCATATTGTGACACCCCACCTAATTAATCCCGAGTGATCAGCCCTAAATCAAGTTAGAAAAGGTTTCTCAGTTGGTCCATTCTTAGCATCACTGTCGTCTTTTTAAATTACTAACCACCTAAGTGAGAAAAGTAGACTGGTGCCAATTTTTATCTCTCAATTTATTAAAATAAAACTCATGCGGAACATACAACAATACACAATCACAGTTAATTAAAGTAATCATCCACAAATAAAACACCTAACCGAATAAACCATCGGTCCAAATATCCAATACAAGTAAATATCAGAAAAACATCTCAACAAGTCTACGACTGATAAATAAATTGTGAGCGACAAGCTCAGATAACTACTAGAGAGTCTCTACAAGAATGGAAGAAGGAGGCGCCTATCAAAACCCCGCAACATCCACATGTGCTGCAGCAAAGGATACCTGAAATAGAGTCAAGCTTGGCACCCTTATGGTTGGACACCTAAAAGGTTTTTAAAAATATTATAGCAAGGGTTAGTACCCAAAAACATTTGAAAACATTTAACAAATGATTAACTTGCAGTAATAACTAAATATGCATGCTCTTCATATTTTAGTTAGTGCCACACTCTCTTGAGGACTTCCTCACCCCTCCTCTAATGTGCATTACTAACGCTTCCATTTAATTTACTAGGTCCTACGCTCCTGACCCAATGCTTATTTTTGACCCTTGAATGTTACCTACTCTAACCGAGTATACCTTAATTCTTGATTTTTATGTTATTAATAAACGTCAACTTAATTGAATCATTACTCCTTTTAATTTCATATAACATTCACACCGGTTATACATCTAATACATTTTTCACTATGTATTAATTATCCCCTATATAATTATTTACCTAATTATATATTTAATCATATTACAGTATTCACAAACATACTGAAATAACATTTAATACAAACTTTCGGCCGAGTAAGAATACTCACAAAATATAAGTTTTCCCAAGTGCTATCTCACTAGGTGTATTCACGTAACCTAGTTATCCAAGTACGATTCGCTCACTAACTTAGTTTAACATACGAATTGGAGGCGGTCATATTCCTTTCCTGAAAGTGAGATGCCCCTCACCCATATAACGGACGCTATGACCTGGGATTATACTCGCCCTACTCCTCAAGCTAGGGGATTCATCCACTACGCGCAACCTCCCCCTATAGCACTAGAGTATATAATAGAAATATTCAATCTCTGATATTAATGCACACACACTATATATATATACTATCACGCACCGTATATATATATATAAATATAAAACGTCCCGGCTACACCATGTACTAAATCCGTAACACAAGCCTATTTAATTTATTAAGAGTTTATGGTCCAACCCTAATTATTAATTAATTTGCACATTAATTAATTTAGTCACCTTTGGTGTCGCCCCCACCAGAAATTTGGACTTACTCTCGTAGACCGAAATACCCTTACTCGAGTCTAAATTCCCGACTCTCGAATTTATAATCATGACGTGTCACCCAAAACTTCCTCAAATCCTAATTAACTTTACTCACGATTAATTAGGTTTAAACCCAAGTATTAATTTCCCCATAATTAATTACATAAGGATTTATTATATAAATTTTCCTTTATATACATAACTGGGAAGAATTGTCGAAATTTGCCGACCTTCGATCGATCGACCCTCGACCTTCGATCGATCGATCGAGCAGGTCTTCGTCTTCTTCGTGAAAACAGAATCAGCCATGGACGGAAATTCTCAAACCCTAATTCCTTCTACCAGTAACCTCAATCCCTGTTAGAATTAATACATGTTAGAAACCTTATTAGGGACCTCCAGAATGTCCACCAACATCATTAATTCGTCCATTAACTACGGTTTCTGGATTTGGGGAAAAATTCATCTTTAACCCTTAACCCATTTACACCCCAAATCCCTTCACCAAATTCGTTTCTAATTATCCAGATATCATCCTACCAGATATGTATCAGTTTATAATATCAGATTTTTACTAGAATTCTCATTCAAATTCGTAAATCGGATTATTATTTTATAAAACCTCATGTTTTTGCCATGAACACCCAAAATGAATTTTCGATCAAACACATCACATGAATATGAATTTAAAAACAGATTTAATACTATTGCAAGTTATCCACTTGCCTTAGGTTTCGTAGTGTCTGATTCGGAGATGAATTTCCAAGGTTGAAGACGATCCTTGTTGGCTCTCTATTGATCCCAAAGCTGCCCTTAACTGCAATTAGGTTTATTAATACACTTAGCCTTTTCTAAAACCTTATCATCCGTTTTATCATTCCTCCAAATTTCTTAATTTACCTAATCCCGTTTTTTGCCTAATGGGCCAAGCCCAAGTGACCCAAATGCTCCCGTGTGGGCCCGGCGATGTCTAAAAACCCCCCGTGACCCGTTTACTACCCCCGGGTACACTTTTCCGACTATCTCGGCCCATCCGGACTCAACCGTACACTCAGAATTGGCATTCGAATTAATTTATAAAAATATTTATCCCCTCACCCCTTTAGTCTATACCGACTCCCGGTTGAGATAAGTGCATACCCGATCATTAATACTAGAAATGACTTATATAAATAATTATTATTCACTTAGTAAATAACTTCCCGTAAATATTAACCATTTACTCCTCGATTAATATATAAATAAGATTTCCCTAATTAATTCAATTAAATTACGACTCACAAGTAATTTTCAATTCCCAAATTAATTAAATATTTAATGCATGAAAATGCGGGGTGTTACATACTCCCCCCCCCCCCCCCCCCCCTTACAAAGGAAATTTCGTCCCCGAAATTAGGTCATACCTGTGATGAAAAGCTTTTGATATTGCTCCCGCATATCCTCCTCCCGCTCCCAGGTAGACTCATCAATGTTGTGATGACCCCACTATACTCTAACTAGTGGAACAACCTTGGATCGTAATATCCGCTCGCTACGGTCTAGGATAGCCACCGGCCTCTCCTCATATGAGATGTCTGGCTGTCAATCAATTTCTTCGAGTGGAATGTGCCAGAATGCCCTCTCACTCCTGCGATATTTCTTCAGCGATGCTACATGGAACACGTCGTGTATCCGCTGAAGATGCTCCGGTAATTCCAGCCTGTAGGCTACAGGCCCCACCCTCTCAATAATAGGGAAAGGTCCCACGTACCTCGGTGCTAGCTTATCCTTCTTGCCGAACCTCATCACCCCTTTCATGGGAGACACCCTGACCAATACCTGATCCCCAACCTCTAACTCTACGTGTCTCCGTGAAGCATCAACATAACTTTTCTACCTATCCTGAGCTATCCGAATCCTTCCTCGGATCAGCTCTATCTTGGAAGATGTCTCCTGAACAATCTCTGGCCCCAACAGTTTGTTGTCCCCCACTTCTAACCAAAAAGCGGGTGAACGACAAGGTCTCCCGTATAATGCCTTGAATGGTGCCATGCCAATCGTGAATTGGTAAGAGTTATTATACGCAAACTCTACCAGAGGAAGATATTTCTCCCATCCTCCCCCAAAGTCTATTATACACATTCTGAGCATATCTTTCAACATTTGATTGACTCTCTCAGTCTGCCCGTCAGTCTGTGGGTGATAGGTTGTACTCAAACGTAACTCCGTGCCCATGGCCTCCTGAAAACTCTGCCAAAAATGGGCCACAAAGATCTTGTCCCTATCCGACACAATATTAATCGGTACCCCGTGCAGTTTAACAATTTCCGCTATGAATAGCTGTGCATAACGCATCGTCTCAAAGTCTGTGCAAACTGGTAGGAAGTGGGCCACCTTGGTCAACCGATCCACAATAACCCATATGGAATCGTGACCCTTCTGTGATGTCGATAATCCTGTAATGAAGTCCATAGAAAGACTCTCCCACTTCCACACAGGAATTTCAAGTGGCTGTAGCATCCCTGATGGTCTCTGATGGTCAACTTTCACAAGCTGACACGTGGCACATTTCGAAACAAATTCTGCTATGTCATGTTTCATCCCTTCCCACCAATACTGCCTCCTCATATCTTGATACATCTTATCCCCACCGGGATGTACCGCGAATCTTGACCCATGAGACTCCGTCATAACATCGTGCCTCAATTCCGCATCCTCGGGCACAACCAACCTCCCATTATGGCGTAAGCCTCCCTCTGAGCTGATCGAGTACCCCTCTACTCCCTCAGCTAGCAACTGGCTCACCTTATCCCGACAGGTCTGATCCTCTGCCTGAGCCCCCACAACCCGCATAATGATCTCGGGTGTGATGGATAATGTTAACATGCAAGCCCTGGCTACATCATCCTCGTATCGAAGTTCTCTCCACTTCGCCTTCCAGACTTCCGATATTTCCCCATTCGGTCTCCGACTCAATGCATCTGCCACCACATTAGCCTTACTAGGGTGATACTGAATATCAAACTGATAGTCTTTCACTAATTCTAACCATCGCCTCTGTCTCATATTCAAATCCTTCTGAGTGAAGAGATACTGAAGTGATTTGTGATCCGTGAATAGCGTGAACTGCTCCCCCAGGAGATAATGTCTCCATATCCTCAAACAAAAAAATGACTGCTGCTAACTCCAGGTCGTGAGTGGGGTAATTCTTCTCGTGGGTCTTTAGCTTCCTGGACGCATAAGCTATAGCCCTTTCCTCGTACTGAAGTACACCCCCATGTCCCTATAAGGATGCGTCAGTGTAAACCCGATACTCTAATCCTCCTTTCAGCAATGCAAGCACGGGTGCAGATGTCAACTTTTCCTTTAACTCGTCGAAGGCTAATTGACAGTGATCATTCCAAGTGAAAGGTACCCCTTTCCGGGTAAGATTCTTCAAAGGGCCCACAATCTTCGAGAATCCTTTGATGAACCGTCTGTAATAACCGGCCAACCCCAGAAAACTACGCACTTCTGTCGGTGTTGTGGGCTGTCCCCACTCCCTCACCGCCGATACTTTACTTGGATCCACCGCAATACCCCGGTCTGACACCACGTGACCAAGGAACTGAACCTCCCGTAGCCAAAATCCACACTTACTGAATTTGGCATAGAGTTGGTGATCCCGTAATGTCTGTAACACTATGTGTAGGTGCTCTGCGTGCTCCTCCTCGGTACGTGAGTAGATCAGGATGTCATCAATAAACATGATAACAAACTGATCGAGAAACTCCCTGAATACTCTGTTCATGAGGTCCATGACCACTGCTGGTGCATTGGTGAGTCCGAATGGCATCACCCTGAACTCGTAAGATCCATACCGCGACAGGAAAGCGGTCTTCGGAACATCTTCCTCTCGGATACGTAGTTGACGATATCCTGACCTTAAGTCGACCTTAGAGAAATAAGACGCCCCTCTTAACTGGTCAAATAGGTCGTCAATCGTAGGCAACAGATACTTATTCCGTATCGTGGCCTTATTCAGTTCTCTATAGTTCACGCATAACCGTAGTGAGCCATCTCGCTTTTTCACAAATAACACCGGTGCACCCCACAGCGAAGTACTCCGTCGTATGAAACCCTGACCCATAAGCTGATGAATCTGCTCCTTCAGCTCACGCATCTCTGAAGGGGCCATACGATATGGGGCCCGAGCAATTGGCCTCGTCCCCAGTGCTAAATCGATCACAAATTCGATTTCCCTGCTAGGTGGCAACCCTGGTTTCTCCTGAAACACATCCTCAAAGTCTCTTACCACTGGAATTGAATCCAATGGAATAGCCACCTCCTGTGAGGTTTCCTCCTCAATATAATACAAATGCGTGCGTCAACCTCCCTCGGGTAGTGGAATTGCTATTAAGAACATCTCCTGTCCTGGAATGGAGAACACGATAGTCATGTCATAGTAATCCACCGTCGCCCGATAACCTGCCAACCAATCCATACCCAAGATGACATCGTACCCCTCCATATCTAACACTAATAGGTCCGCTGCTAAACTAAGTCTCCCAATCAAAATGTCCACACCCCGACAAATCGAGTGAATCGTGGCCCCGCTGCCAACTGGCGACTCTACACACATCTGAAGACCTCCCGCGGTCTCTAGTAGTCCGACCCGTTTAGCAAAATTTAATTTAATGAATGAATGTGATGCTCCCGTATCAAAGATAATACTACCCTCATAACCATGAATGAGAAACATACCCTCAACTACTAGCGGTGCTTGCTGCGCCGAGGGATTAGGAACATCCCGGACGTTATACACACGTCTGTAGTGCATCTGCCCCTGCTGAGGTGGGGCGGGTGGGGCTGGTGCTGCTGGTGGTAATTGCCCCCGTCGCCCCTGTTGGGCCTCATGCTGTTGGCCTCTGCCCCTCTGTGCGCATTCCCTCTTGAAGTGTCCTGACTAGCCACACACAAAACATCGTCTCTGACCATCCCCCTGTCGTTGGCCCTGTTAGCCTTGACGTGGTTGACCCTGGCCCTGCTGGCCTCCACCATTGTTCCCTTGGCCCTGACGGCCCTGAGGAACCTGCTGCTGCTGATTTGGGATCGGCTGCCCCTGCCTGAACCCCTGTCCTCCCTATCGGAACCCACCAGGCTTAAACTTCTTACCCTGATTCCCTTGCTGACTACCCGCCTGCTGTTCAGTATCACTTGTGTCACTACTAGTAACAACCTTGCCCTGCTGGCTCAGCTCCCCTCTTCGCTTGCTCCCCTTCGCATGGAAGCGATGGTGCTGGCAGTGTACAAGTGCGGCATTAATGACGTCTGTATACGTCACTAATGCCGGATTCCCAATCAAGTGTTGCCTGATTTGCCAGGCTAAGCCGTCCATAAACCTCGATTTCTTCCGCTCCTCATCGCTCACCTCATTTGGCACAAAGTTTGCCAAACGGGTGAACTCTTCCTCATAGTCTACCACTGATTGGTCTCCCTGAACTAAATCATTGAATTTCTTCCTCATCTCAGTCTCTACTGCTGGTGGAAAGTATTTGCGATCGAACCGCACCTAAAACTCTGCTCTCGGCATCAAGTCTCGCTCCCCGGCGGTGGTAACTGACTCCCACCATTGTAAGGCTGCCGCTGATAGACGAAAGGTAGCAAGCATCTGCTTCTGTACCTGGGTACACTCTAGCATGCACATATGGCGCTGAATGTTCTTCTTCCAGTCACAAGCCTCTATCACATCTGTACTACCCCGGAACTCAGGTGGGTGACCCTTCTAAAAGGTCTCCCTAACTCTCTGCCAAGACGCTGGCCCCACTGGACCCTGAACTGCTGGTGCCACTGGAGGCGGTGCCTGGGGCTGTGGAAAGTGAGCTGCCATAGCTCTCATTGTTGTTTCGACCGCCTGGGCCACTATCACTGCCACCTGAGTAGTGGAAATCAACTCGGGTGGGGGTGGTGGTAGCGGTACCTGTGGCTCCTGATGAGCCTCCCTGATTTCATCCCTAGACTCATCCCTCTCGGCTCTCAGTCTCCTCGGTTGGCATCTGAAATAGATTGAATTATATAAGTACACAATTTACACAAAAATATACACAACAGAAATACGATATCTCACAAGCGGAAAATGAATCAACAGTCCTAATAATAGGGATCTATAACAACGAGTGTTACACTGAAACGTAGAAAGCCGCACAGATCCTAAGGACACTAGAACCTGACGCTCTGATACCATTTGTGACACCCCACCTGATTAATCCTGGGTGATCAGTCCTAAATCAAGTTAGAAAAGGTTTCTCAGTTGGTCCATTCTTAGCATCACTGTCGTCTTTTTAAATTACTAACCACCTAAGTGAGAAAAGTAGACTGGTGCAAATTTTTATCTTTCAATTTATTAAAATAATACTCATGCGAAACATACAACAATACACAATCACAGTTAATTAAAGTAATCATCCGCAAATAAAACACCTAACCGAATAAACCATCGGTCCAAATATCCAATACAAGTAAATATCAGAAAAACATCTCAACAAGTCTACGACTGATAAATAAACTGTGAGCGACAAGCTCAGATAACTACTAGAGAGTCTCTATAATAATGGAAGAAGGAGGCGTCTATCCAAACCCCGCAACATCCACATGTGCTGCAGCAACGGATACCTGGAATAGAGTCAAGCTTGGCGCCCTTGTGGTTTAACACCTAAAAGGTTTTTAAAATTTTTATAGCAGGGGTTAGTACCCAAAAACATTTGAAAACATTTCACAAATGATTAACTTGCAGTAATAAATAAATATGCATGCTCTTCATATTTTAGTTAGTGTCGCACTCTCTTGAGGACTTCCTCACCCCTCCTCTAATGTGCATTACTAACGCTTCCATTTAATTTACTAGATCCTACGCTCCTGACCCAATGCTTATTTTCGACCCTTGAATGCTACCTACTCTAACCGAGTATGCCTTAATTCATGATTTTTATGTTATTAATAAACGTCAACTTAATTGAATCATTATTCATTTTAATTTCATATAACATTCACACCGGTTATACATCTAATACATTTTTCACTATGTATTAATTATCCCCTATATAATTATTTACCTAATTATATATTTAATCATATTACAATATTCACAAACATACTGAAACAACATTTAATACAAACTTTCGGCCGAGTAAGAATACTCACAAAATATAAGTTTTCCCAAGTGCAATCTCACTAGGTGTATTCACGTAACCTAGTTATCCAAGTTAGATTCGCTCACTAACTTAGTTTAACATACGAATTAGAGGCGGTCATATTCCTTTCCTGAAAGTGAGATGCCCCTCACCCATATAACGGACGCTATGACCTGGGATTATACTCGCCCTACTCCTCAAGCTAGGGGATTCATCCACTACGCGCAACCTCCCCTATAGCACTAGAGTATATAATAGAAATATTCAATCTCTGATATTAATGCACACACACTATATATATATACTATCACGCACCGTATATATATATAAATATAAAACGTCCCGGCTACACCATGTACTAAATCCGTAACACAAGCCTATTTAATTTATTAAGAGTTTATGGTCCAACCCTAATTATTAATTAATTTGCACATTAATTAATTTAGTCACCTTTGGTTTCGCCCCACCATAAATTTGGACTTACTCTCGTAGACCGAAATACCCTTACTCGAGTCTAAATTCTCCACTCTCGAATTTATAATCATGACGTGTCACCCAAAACTTCCTCAAATCCTAATTAACTTTACTCACGATTAATTAGGTTTAAACCCAAGTATTAATTTCCCCATAATTAATTACATAAGGATTTATTATATAAATTTTCTTTTATATACATAACTGGGAAGAATTGTCGAAATCTGCCGACCTTCGATCGATCGACCCTAGACCTTCGATCGATCGATCGAGCAGGTCTTCGTCTTCTTCGCGAAAACAGAATCAGCTATGGACGAAAATTCTCAAACCCTAATTCCTTCTACCAGTAACCTCAAGCCCTCTTAGAATTAATACATGTTAGAAACCTTATTAGGGACCTCCAGAATGTCCACCAACATCATTAATTCGTCCATTAACTACAGTTTATGGATTTGGGGAAAAATTCATCTTTAACCCTTAACCCATTTACACCCCAAATCCCTTCACCAAATTCATTTCTAATTATCCAGATATCATCCTACCAGATATGTATCAGTTTATAATATCAAATTTCTATCAGAATTCTCATTCAAATTCGTAAACCAGATTATTACTTTTCAAAACCTCATGTTTATGCCATGAACACCCAAAACGAATTTTTGATCAAACACATCACATGAATATGAATTTCAAAATAGATTTAATACTATTGCAAGTTATCCACTTGCCTTAGGTTTCGTAGTGTCTGATTCGGAGATGAATTTCCAAGGTTGAAGACGATCCTTGTTGGCTCTCTATTGATCCCAAAGCTGCCCTTAACTGCTATTAGGTTTCTTAATACACTTAGCCTTTTCTAAAACCTTATCAGCCGTTTTATCATTCCTCCAAATTCCTTAATTTACCTAATCCCGTTTTTTGCCTAATGGGCCAAGCCCAAGTGACCCAAATGCCCCTGTGTGGGCCCGACTATGTCTAAAAACGCTCCGTGACCCGTTTACTACCCTCGGGTACACTTTTCCGACTATCTCGGCCCATCCGGACTCAACCGTACACTCCGAATTGGCATCCGAATTAATTTATAAAAATGTTTATCCCCTCACCCCTTTAGTCTATACTGACTCCCGGTTGAGATAAGTGCATACCCTGTCATTAATACTCGAAATGACTTATATAAATAATTACTATTCACTTAGTAAATAACTTCCCATAAATATTAACCATTTACTCCTCGATTAATATTTAAATAAGATTTCCCTAATTAATTCAATTAAATTACGACTCACAAGTAATTTTCAATTCCCGAATTAATTAAATATTTAATGCATGAAAATGCGGGGTGTTACACATATGTACTTTGACAGTATTTTTATCAAA
Source organism: Sambucus nigra (assembly GCA_949130495.1). Taxonomy (NCBI): domain Eukaryota; kingdom Viridiplantae; phylum Streptophyta; class Magnoliopsida; order Dipsacales; family Adoxaceae; genus Sambucus; species Sambucus nigra. Next base: position 209,249,563 of record OX422214.1, on the reverse strand, counting down.
TAATCCAAAAATTAAACATGATATTTTTTTTCTCCAGGAAAGAACTCATCAAAATCTAATAAAGTAAACTAAGGATTTAAAGTCCTCCATTATTAAAAAAGATGAAAAATTGAGCTTCAAAGCTCAATGTACAGACGAATACAAGATAGTAAAGACTAGAAAGAAAATAAAGACTCCATTTATTAAGATGAAGGGCTTATAGGTTGTCTAATAAGAGGCAAAAAGAAAAAAAAATAATGAAGGTATTGAATTTCCACACAAATAAAAAAATAGAAAAATTAATCAAAGCAAGTTTTAATAAAAAAATGTTATAATAAAAAAGGCTATGAACACAACACCAAGCGTAAAACCAATAGACCCTCAAATTTACCCTTTTGCAAAGTACCTTAGTGATGGTGCCATTAAGAAATTTCACGAATATTTGACAACAGTGGAGAAATCAAGGTTAAGTGTATTGTTTGTTTATGATGTAATGCACTTATTTTTATTGTGTGATGCACTTATTTATATATACGAATATTATCCTACTTGTTTATTTTTTAAATTATAGCTCCATATACAAACAATCTAATATTTTTATAAAGTACACGTATTTTGAAATGAAGAACATCCATAGTTTATAAAGTACATATATTATCAATGAAATACACGCAATTGTTATTCAAGTGCACAAATGGTTTTGTAATGTGCATACATTTTTTGTTGAAGTACATGCGTGTACTTAATAAAGTACACACATTTTGGAATAAATTACATTAATTTTTAATGAAGATTATCAATAGTTTTATAAAGTACAGGCATGGTTTAATAAAGTACACTCATTTTGTAATAAAAAAATATTACACACATATCTTAATTAGTATTCTAACATTATTCCATATCTTAAAATGCATGTCATTCTCTTTATGGGACAAAAGTCCTTCGTTTAGAGTAAATATATTAAAGAATTACTAAATGGCGATGAAATATCAAACCAAGTATGTAATCAAAGCGTATGACATTCATTAAATTTGCATTATTATATCCTTACCTTTTTAAATGTTTGAAGCAGATAATTCTTGCCTTCAGCGAAATAATGGGAAGCAGAATGAGAAAGAAAGGGCTCTTATCTACACACATTTTAAACGCATATGCTTGGTTAAAGAAACTAAAACCTAAAGTTTTGTCCATCACAATCGGATAAATACTATCAGTTTGTTTCTTTCTAACAAATCTATAACTTTAACAGGAATCCATTTGAACAAATAATAAATAGGGGAAGAAGGAGAGTATATACATATAATAAAGACATGAAGTAGGACTTTTCACGTTGTTATTCATATACGAACAAGAAAATAAATTTATCCACATGGAATTTCTCCAGTCGGAGGATAATAATCAAATCACATCATACTTCAAAGACGCCAAAATGGTGGTTAAACCCTTAACTTAGTTACATTACATGTACTCATGTGTTTTATATACACTCATGATTTTTTCTCTTAATAATTTGATGCTTTCTAGGAAACGTTGTAAAAATTGAAAACGAATGCAGAAGAATTAAATAAAACAGGTGTTATTAAAAGAACTTTTAAAGGAAACATTTTAGAAGATGCCCTAATCAAAGAGGAAAAAGGAACAATAAACTAGATGTTGAGTCATGATATCATATGTCTACTGACCAGAGATCATGAATGCCTGAAATAATACAATAAGTAAGCAAAAACATCAAATGTATAATGTACATGCACTTTTGAATAAGTACATGCAGTATTCATCAAGACACATTTCAATAAATTTCATTTATATTATAGTAATTCATATAATTGTTTTATTTTAATTTCAGTGTTGATTGCGGGGACTTCTATATATTCTACATAAAACAAATTACCAAAGGAATTGAGCTCAAAATATCATTTCAAGATGGTGAACTGTTGTAACAGAGATCTTATATACTTAATGAAATTTTATTAGTTGGTGGTTCATAGAAGGAAAAATCATTGTAAATTGTAATTTTTTTTGTAAATTATTTTGTTTTATATTGATTATAGTTCCATATATGATGTACTCAAATAATGGTTTCGCAGGCGCAGACCATACAACACGTAGGATATACAAAATAATAAATATATTCTAACAGTAGTACACGCATATTGTTTGAATGTTTAAGTTCATGGATTAAACCATGTAAAGTACTATCATATTATGTGTGTACTTGATAATGTTATGAGTGTACTTTCCATTTTTTCCAAAGAACAAATAAAAAATTCGAAAGTACATGCATAACATTAGAAAATACATGTAAAAGTATTAAAAAAAAAGTCCGCGTGTAGTTTACAATGTTATGCGTGCATTTTCCATCATGTCGAAATAATAAATAAAGAATTACAAAGTATATGCATAACACTACAAAGTACTCATAAAAGTAAAAATAAGTTCATGTGTAGTTTATAGTATTATACATGTACTTGCATTATTTACAAAATAATAAATACATAATCTAAAAATATACCCATAACATTATAAATACACACAATATTAAGAAAGTACATGAATGCTAAAAAATAATGGTTGTAAATTGTAAATTATTTCTAAATATATATATTTGTAAATCGCAATTAAAAGTACTATATTTGAACTATATTTGTAGATTTTAGATGGTTTTGTACTCAGTATAGAACCATATATGATGTACTATTATTAAATGTAATTAAATGTCTTCTTTATACACGCGTACTATAATTAAATGTAATTATGTGGGTTCTTTATATATGCGCGTACTTTTCTTGCAGTCATATTCTAATCACATTACCTTATAATTTAAATTTATTTATTAAATTTAATTAGTAAGAACTTTACACGTTAAAAATGATTTTACATGTCAAAATTAGGAAGTTTACACATCCTCTTTAGTTCCTCATTCATATAAAATAATATACCCTTAACCTACCGTATTTATTAGGCTCAATATCCATCAACTACTTTAAAGCTAGGAAGCTTACATGATCTCTAGTTCATTCATATCAATTTACACACCCATAACCTACCCTATTTATTAGGCTCAATATCTCCAACTATTTTTGACCCTATAAATAAATAACTTTAGTTTGGCTTATAAAAACCTAACATTGTTCATTTCTCTACCATTGAAAATTCGATTAAAAATTGATAAAAAAATGGTTATCCCATTAAAATCTTTCAAAAGTTGTATTGATGATGAAACAAGGGAAAGAAGATCATGGCGAAGGGTTGAGGAAGATATTTTCCCATACGAAAAGCATTTGATGCTTTTAAATACTATGATGATAAAGGCTGTTGCGGACTCCCACCTATCCTTTTTTGACTTGTTCTAACAGGATGGGGCGCCACTAGAAACACATGAAGACCTCATGAATTTCTACACAAATGAGATCATGAAGAATCTTGAAAATTTGAGGGTGAAAAGGAATAAACTCAGCTGGCGCATATATGCACATGAGAAGAAAATTCAAGTGCACTCGAATTTCATCACCCTCTTCCAGATCCCATCGAAGGTTTTAGTGATTTTTCGAATTCACTTTTTAATGTTTGATTTTGTTTCTCGTTATTTAAAATATTTTGAATATTTTTTCTCCGTTATAAATGAATACATTTTTTATCATGTGTGCATTGTCATTTGGATCATAAACATTTATACTCTAATAATATTATCGCTGATGCAGACCATATTCACGTAGTCTACACAAAATTATAAGTAGCACTATATGTGCTTTAATTTATTAAAAGTAAACGTGTAATCTAGAATAAGTTTTATGTAAACTTACTTGAATTCTTCTGGTAGTTTATACATTCAAAAATCACTAATTGAAATATAAAGTATATGCAATAATATATAAAGTACATGTGGACATTATTAAAATATGTGCGTGTACTAGTAAACACATGCGTGCACTTTACATAGGTCCTATTCACAAATAAAAACAATAAAAAGAACACTCTACAATAAAATTACATTAATTTATTCAAATTGATTCTTCAATAATTTTATTGAAAACTATTGTTACAATGAAAAAATTCTACAATAATGAGTGTAATCAAACGGGTTCTTTACATATAGACCTTTAATAACCCTTTTTACTACATCTAGAGTAAGTAACTTTCCTAACTGTGAAATCGCCAACAAATGTTATTCTCAAATTTCTTGGCCTGTCTATTGGTATCTTTGTTGTTGGAGGAAGGATGGATAGATTCACAAGTATAGGAATATATAGGGACCTTAAATTAGGAATATGAACTATAGGTGATGAGTATGATTATTTGTAAAACTAAACCTTAAAATAATCCTTAATATGCAGATAAATACTTGTCCCTCTCCTTTGTACAATGGAAATATCATGAGAACATGGAAAACACCTTAGCTGCCAACTCTTATAAGAACTAATTATTTCTTTGATGTCAACAATGACTCAGACATTATAATGAACTTCGAATACATGTTGGATTGAGCTACTAATATTCCAATATCTACTTTCATTCCAATTATCAGACAGTAATTCTAAAAATTAGGACAAAACTCATTTTTCCATGTTTCAGATTCAATAAGTTTGTTTGCGTTAAAATTCATAATGTTGATCCTCAGTTTGTCTAACAAATTCATTATCATTAAATATCTTTCTTCTAATATCCAAGAGTCAAATGATTCTTCAATACTAGATGACATGTCACCATAATGTTTGTTGAGGATATATGCACACAACCAATTATTTGGAAGCAAACTCTCAAGGAAATCTAGAACACTAGTCCCACCTTCTTTCTCCAAGGCATCATTGTTCTTCTGAAATTCGTCGACTATTAAAGCATATGCACAACACATAAAATCTTTCGCAAGTTGCCACAATTCCCCTACATTCTCTTCTTTATATTTCCTTGTAAGTGATGTATACAGTAGGATTGTGAACACATCGAGAAAACCATAGAAATAACTTCAATGAGGCTATTATTTCCACGGGATAGAAATGTGATGTTTTGATCTTGATGAGAAAGTTCATCATGGAAATAAACGAGAAAATAAGTCCAATTATCTGCAACACTCCGTATTTCTGAGCATTTATTATTAAATTAATTCAGGTACTTATAATTTACATATATGCCATGATTTAATTGAATTTATTATTATGTGATTACTAAAATATTAAACTGGAGAGATGATGGTTCATAATTAGGCAATATAATTACTAAGTGAATAGTAACGATTAATTTTACATCTAACGGGTGATAGTAATGCGATAATATTTTATCTCAACTAGGAGTCAATATATACTATCAGGGGTCAAGATATGAAATTATTGTAGACTGACTCGGGTGGCAATTTTGAGATCATGCTTGATTCCAAATAGGTAGATATAGTCAAAATAGTATACCCGAGGGTAGTAATTGGGTCCAAGGGCCTTTTTAGTCTCAGAACATTTGGGCTTGGACCATTAGCCTAGTTTTGGGATTTGGTGATATAAACCTAAGTCTAATTAGTTGGGACAACAGTTAAACAAATTATAAACCCTAAGTAATCAAAATAAGAGAAAGGAAGAAGGAAGAGAGCCTTAGGAACCAAATTCGGGGCAAATTCAGAAGCCAAATCATCTCCTACAATGCGTAATCAGACCCTACGAACCTATAAAGGGAAGTGGTTATTTTTCTTCTAATTTTAATTGCAAAAATTTGTATGCATATCATAGTAGGTGTAGACAATTCCGTTTTGGGGAGGGTTGTCATATGAAAATGGGTTTTTATGATTTGGATATTATGTGTAGATTAAACATGAAATTGATGATGAGATGCCATGTAGCATTGTTAAGATTGAATTCATGTTCGAAAGCTATAAATACATGGGTTAAATTGGTTATTTTAAAATCGAATGTAAAAAAAGGATTGAATGAAAGAGAGAAAACCCAATTCGCAAAATTAACGGAGTAAAGTAGAAATCGTTAATATTTAATGATGTATTTGATTGCTTAGAAACTACTGGGAACATGTATTAATTATTGGGTATGTGTTGGTTAAGAATTGGGATCAATCTTTGAAGCTTAGATGGTTAAAAATGCTGGAAACTCAAAACAGTGAAGAAGATGATTTTCCGGGGGTTTTGAACCGATTCGGCAACCACAAGAACTGGTTTGGCCCCATACCAGAACTGGTTCAGGTGACATGATATTCCCATAATTATTATTGCATAATTTTTTAGAAATTAACTATGGGAAAATTTGGGATACGTTTAATAATTGTACAAAGGCTGGGAAAGTCAGAATGTACATAATTAAGGCTCGGTTATTTTTAATATGGGTAAATTAGGACTTGGACCGACAATGGTTAACCGATCAAGGGATGTATCACAAATTTACATTAATTTTTTAATGGATGTGATATTGAATAAAATAAGAGTCGTGGCAATAAACTCGAGTTTCATGGGCTAGTGCTATAGCAGTTAGGCACGGGTTAGCCGGTTTTAATTTAATTACATATACATGGAATTAGTGATAGTGTATATATATATATATATATGTGTGTGTGTGTGTGTGTGTGTATATATGTTTGTGTGATTCAAAAATATTGGTGTTAGATATTTATGTGATTTGATACCCGTCTAGTGCTATCATAGGAGGTTATGCAGCGTAGGTGAATCCCCTGGCTAGTGAATGCAAGGAGGGTATAATCCCCACGTCATAACAACTGGTATTTATTGATGTGTTTCTTTTTGAGGTGAGATGTTTTGGGTATCATTCAGTTTCACTCTCGGGGAACTATGAACGCCTCCACTGCGCTTATGATTTATTTACCTAATTCGGTGTGAGATAACTTTCTTATGGTATCCGGGTTGGATTGAGTATACTTAGGGTGAGAGAATTTTAGAGAAAGCATCAGGAGAGTTATTACTCGATATGATGGTTATTATACGCAACATGTGTGTGAATGTTGTAGTATACTAGTACGTATATAATAAGAGTAAATAATTATATACGGGATTAATATATAAAGTGTCAATGTATTTCATGTATAACTAGGGTGAACATCATATGATTAATTAAAATCGAAATGATTCAATATGTTAATTGGTAGATAAACTTAATAATAAATGTAAGAAATACTCGGGTTAGAGTAGCGTGATAGAAAGTAGTGTAATAAGACTAGTTATGTGGGGTAGGGTAACTACTTGAGTTAGGAAGCAAGTGATATGTGTGCTCATTAGTTGAGCGGTGAGTTATATCTCAAGAGAGTGAGATACTATTTTAAATATAAAAAGGGTTCATTCATATTTAAATTGTTTCATTTTAATTTCTTGCCAAATATTTTCAAGCGGTTTTCTTGGGCTGTAACCCGTATCAAAATATTTTTCAAAACAATTTTAGGTGTCTAGCTACAGAAATGGCCATCTAGATGATTTGTTCCAGGGATGCGTAGTTGCAACACTTATGGAGGCTTGCAGGATTTTCTTTAGATGCTTCAGTTATACATTCCTAGTTTAGGAGTTCATTCAATATTTTATTTGGGCATGTCGCCACTTCAGACTATCCACTACTTCAGTTTATAATTTAGACTTACATTCGGATTTGTTTTGGGGAACCGATGGTTAATTCAATATCATTAATTATATATATGTCTTATGAGTGTTTAGACTATTTTGGTGTGTATGGTTTGTTTATTTTATTTTTATTTCCGCATGCTATTAAGTTAATGAAAAATAAAGTTTGGCACGAGCTTTATTTAATATAGGTGATTAATAATTTAAAAATATTATCGACAGTGATGCTAAGAATCAAACAAATGAGACCAACACTTTATTTTGATAAAGGATTGATCACCCGTAGTTAAAATAGCTAGGGTATCAGAGATGGTATTAGATCATCAGCTTCTAGTGTCTATAGAATTTGTGTGGCTTACTATGATTTTAGCGTAGTGTTTATTTAATATAGAGCACTATGATTAGGAACGTTACATTCATATTTACACATTTTCGATTACATTCTTCTGATGTTATATTTGTATGGACTGTGAAATCATACAATTCAATCTGGTTTCAAATGCCACCTAAGAGAGGCCGACCAGTGAGGGCAGCGGCTAGAGCCGATGTGAGATAGGCTCAATCATAGTCACATACATAGTAGGCATAGCCACCACAAGGGTCAGTGTTAGCACCAGAGGTGGCAACAACTATGGTGTAGGAATTTAATGCCACCATGATTGCCATAGTTCTTCACTTCACTCAAACACAAAAGCCACCGCAGATAGTGGCACCAGTAGTCCAGACCCACCCGGGGCCGTCAGAGTGGCAGAGGGTTAGGGGGATTTTCATAAAGGTCACTCAGCATAGTTTTGGGGGAGTTTTGACGTTATCCTAGCGTGCCAGTGGAAGAAAGATATACAGCTGCACATTCGTAAGGTTGAGTGTCGTGATTTGCAAAAGTAAAGGCCCACCACTTTTAGGCTTGTTGGAGCAGCACTACAGGGGTGGGAGTCAATTACCACTGTCGAGGTGAGAGACACTATGCCCATTGCAGAGTTCTAGGTGTGGTTGGACCACAAGTATTTTTTATTAAATGTGGAGACAGAGATGAGAAGAAATTTTAATGAGGCAGATCAGGGTGACCGCTCCGTAGTCGAGTACAAGGAGGAGTTCACTCGCTTGGATAATTTTGTGTTAGACCAGGTGAACAGTGAAGAGAGGAAGAAGCTGAAGTTCATGGATGGACTAGCTGGGAGGATCAGGAAACATCTAATTTGGAACGTCGCATTGATGATGTATACAGATGTTGTCAATGCCGCTCTTTTATATTTCTAGGATCATTGGTTCCACCTAAAAGGAAGTAAGAGAGAAGGTGAGCCTAGCTAACCAGGCAAGGTAGGCGGTAATAGAGCTAGTAGGGCACCACAACAACAGCTGACAGAGCGGCACTAGGGGCAGGATTCTCGATAGCGAAATCATGCTAAGATATTTAGATCTGGGGGTTACTGACCCGAGAGAAGATCTAGACGGGGCCATCAGGGTCCTCAGGACTAGTAGGTTCCTCAGGGCCATTAGGGCTAAGTGAACAATGGGGGAGGCTAATAGGGCTAAGGCCACCATGGCTAATAGTAGTGCTAGCCTAGGCAGGGCCATTAGGGCCAGAGACTGGGTAACTTTCAAAGGAGTTTCTTCATGTGCAGGTAGGCAAGATATATGATGAGAGAGTGTCCATAGAGGGGTAGGGGACCACAGTAGGGTGCCCAATAGGGGTAGAAGTCACTATTACCACATGCAGCATAAGCTTCGCTAGTTCCTCAACTGACAGAGCAGTTATATTATGGGTGTGTGTACCATGTTAGAGATGTAGCCCTACCACAGGCACTGCTGGCAGTTGAGGGTACGATTCCTATTTAGGGTTTTAAGGGTAGGATACTACTTGATAGAGGATAATCACATTCTTTTATATTAACCAGATTTGCACGAGCTACTAGTCTGCTAGATATAGTCGATCCTCTCTTTATATGTTTAGAGTCACAACTGAGTAGTGGTTTGCTTATACACTTAATATGTAACGGTGTGGACATTGATGTGGGAAGCCTACGTGTAGCCACTGACCTCCTTGTGCTAGATATGGTGGGTTACAACATCATTCTGGGTATGAACTAGTTACCTGGTTATCGGGCCAAGGTGGATTATTTTAGGAGGACCATAGTGTTTTCTATTCCGGGATAAGAGATGTTCCTAGTGGCAATGACTCTACCCAAGGGAGGATTGAGCACTCACCTATATTATATTGAGGAGGAGACCTCACAGGAGGTAGTTACCTCTTTCGATTCTATTCCAGTAGTGAGGGACGTGTTCTAGGAGATACTCGGGCTACCGCCCAATCGAGAAATTAAGTTCGTCATAGACTTATCACCGGTTACGAGGCTAATTACCCAAGAGCCTTGTCGCATTGCTCCTTCAATGATAGTTGAAGGAGAAAATTCAGTAGCTTCTGGGTCAGGGTTTCATTCGATGAAGTTCCTTACTGTGGGGTACACTGGTATCGTTCGACAAGAATAAGGATGGTCACCTCGCCTTATGTTGATTACATAGAGTTGAACAAGATCACGATATATAATAAATATCTTTTTGCCTCGAATCGATGACCTGTTCGACCAGTTAAGAAGAGTAGCGTACTTCTCTGAGATAGATTCGAGATTGGGATATCATCAGTTGTGCATTCATTAGGAGGATGATCTTAAAACCACTTTCTTGATGATCCATAGATTGCACGAGTTCTGGGTGATGCCATTTGGGCTCACCAATGCATCGACAATGTTTATGCATGTGATGAACCAGGTTTTCAAAGAGTTCCTTGACCAATTTGTGATTGTGTTCATAGAAAATATCATAGCTTACTCTCATTCGGAGGATAATCATGTAGAGCATCTGCGTATGCTTCTACGGACACTATGGGACAATTAGTTGTACTCCAAATTTGAGAATTATGGATTTGGTTTACAGGAGGTCTTATTTTTAGGCCACGTGGTGTCCGACAATGGTATAGTTGTTGATTTGAGTAACGTATCAGTACTAATGGAGTGGGGAAAGGCCTCGACACCGATCAATGTTCGCAATTTTTTGGGGTTGGACGGATACTATCATCGTTTCATTAAGGGTTTCTAAAAGATTGTGGGTCCATTAACTAACCAGACTCATAAAGGGATGTCATTTTCTTGTGATGACTATTGTGAGTTGGCTTTCGACGAGCTAAAAGCAAGTTGACTTCTGCACCTATACTTGCATTGCCTAGGGGAGGGAGGGAGTATAATGATTATATCAATGCATCTTTAAAGGGACTTGGGGGTGTATTACATTAAGATGAGAAGGATATATCTTATGCATCTAGAAATCTTAAGCCTCACGAGAGGAATTACCCCACACATAACCTTAAGTTGGTAGCGGTCGTGTTTGCCTTGCAGATTTGGGGGCATTATTGGGGGAGCAATCTACCCTATTCAAGGATCATAAATCACTTCAGTATCTATTCTCGCAGAAAGATATCAATATAAGGTAGAGGATATGTTTAGATTTCATGAAGGATTACCAGTTTGATATTGAGTATCATACTGGGAAAGGCTAATATAGTTGTAGACGTGTTGAGCCAATGACCTACTGGGGAGGTAGTAGAGGTTTGCAAGGCAAAGTGGAAAGATATTCGACATGAATACGAGGTCTCTAGGGAGTGTATGTCCCTTTTATGTATCACTTTCGACATTATTATGTGGGTGGTGAAAGCCCGGGCAAGGGATTAATTTTACCAGGATAGGGTTCCCCAGTTATTAGTAGAGGGGGAAGAGTCTTATTTGGTTAGTTTCAAGGGAGTCTTGCGCTTCAATGGTAGACTATTGGTTTCAAAGGATGAGGATCTGAGACATGCAATGATGTGAGAATCTCACTAGTCCATATTTATAATACATCCCAATAGGGATAGGATATACCAGGATATGCGTAGGCAGTATTGGTGATCGAGGATGAAGCGGGACATAGTTTAGTTTGTCTCGAAGTGTGCTACCTATCGTTTTGTGAAATTAAACCATCAGAGACTAACGATGATGTTACAGGCACTAGAGATTCCAGTTTGTAAGTGGGAGAGTATTTATATGTGTTTTATTATCGGGTTATCGACTTCGCAAAGAGGGAACGACTTCATTTCGGTGACAGTGGATTGGTTGGCAAAGGTTGATCATTTTCTGCTAGTTCGTACGAATTATTAGACGAGACAGTATGCGCAGTTGTTTATTGCAAAGGTTATTAGACTACACAGGGTTTCGATTAATATTTTGTCCGATCGGGATAAGATTTTTGTGTCCCATTTCTAGTAGACCTTTCATGAGGCTATGGGCATGGATTTATAGTTAAGTACAACGTATCACCCATAAACAGATGGGATGACAAAGAGAGTTAATCAGATGTTAAAGGCTATGCTGAGAATTTGCATACTTGACTTCAGGGGTGGAAGGGTGAAGTACCTTCCATTGGTGGAGTTTATATATAATAACTCCTACCAATTCACCATCCGCGTGGCACCTTTTGAAGCACTGTATGGATGGCCTTATTTTTTTCCCACTTGTTTGTTAGAGGTGGTGAACAACAATCTATTAAGTACGGAGATGATTCAGGATACTAATGCTAAGATTAATCTGATTAGAGGATATATTCGTGTAGTTCGGGATAGGCATAAGAGTTATGCTAATGCAGATAGGAGGCATATCGAGTTGAAGATTGGTGATCAGGGCTTGGTACAGGTGTCTCCTGTGAAGGGGGTCATGATCTTCGGTAAGAAATAAAAGCTAACATCGAGGTATATTGGACCTTTTCGATCATTAAGAGGGTGGGACCAGTTGCATACATACTGGGCTTACCAATGCATTTGCAGCGAATTCACGATGTGTTCAACGTGTCATCGCTGAAGAGGTACCGAATGAGCGAGGTAACTTTTTGGCATGTTCCCTTAGATGAGATAGACTTGCGTCCAGATTATCATATGAGAAGATACTAGTGGCTATGCTTGATTATAGTGAGCATAAGATGCGGTCTAAGGTGGTACCCTTAGTTTGAGTCTAGTGGGGGTACCACAATGTTGATGAGTCGACATAGGAGTGGGAGGAGGATAAGTGAGATTAGTATCCAGAGTTATTCACTGTAGGTACATCCTAATTTCAAGGGCTAAATTCCTTTGTAAGGGGGGGAGTATGTAACACCCCGTATAATTGAGAATATATTATTAAATTAATTCAAGTATTTTTAAATTGCACGTGTGTCATAATTTAATTTAATTAAATATTATGTATTTATTAAATATTAATCGGGAGAGATAATGGTTAATATTTAGGGAATATAATTGGTTAGTGAATAGTAAATGATTAATTTTACATCATAGCGAGTGATAGTGACGTGACAATATTTATCTCAACCTACAGTCGATATAGACTATATGGGGTCGAGATAGAAAATAATTTTAGAATGAATCGAATGGATATTTTGAGGTGACGTTTGATTCCATATAGGTCGAGATAGTCGGAATAGTCATCTCGGGGGTAGTAATTAGGTCCCAGAGCCTTTATACTCATAATCGAGCCCACACGGGGGTGTTCGGTTCATTTGGGGGCTTTGGCTCATTAGCCTAATTTTAGGATTTAGGCTTATATAAAAATAAGTCTAATTAGTTGGGGCAACAGATAAACATATTCTAAACCCTAAGTAATCAAAAGAGGAGAAAGGAAGAAGGAAGAATGAAGAGAGCTGAAGGAACCAAATTCGGGGGAAATTCTGGAGCAGTTCATCTCCTACAATGCATAATCAGACCCTACGAACCTAGAAAGGCAAGTAGTTAGATTTCTTCTAATTTTAATTGAAAAAAATTCTATTCATATCATAGTAGGGGTAGACAAATCCATTTTGGTCAGGGTTATAACATGAAAATGTGTTTTCTTATTTGGATATTATGTGTAGATTAAACATGAAATTGATGATGAGATGTTAAGTAGCACTGTTAAGATTGAATTTATATTTGAAATCCATATATATATGTGTTTAATTAGTGATTTTGAAATCTCATTTAGAAAGAGGATTGAATGAAAGAGAGAAAACCTAATTTGTAAAATTCATGGATTAAAGTAGAAATCGTTAATGTTTAATGATATATTTGATGATTAGAAACTTTTGGGAACATATATTAGTTATTGGCTATGTGTTGGTTCAGAATTAGGTTGAAGATTTAAAGCTTGGATGGTTAAAAATGGTGGAAACTCGTAATAGTGAAGATGATGAACTGCTAGGCATTTCGGATACCCCAAGAATTACTTCGGCCCCATACTAGAACTGGTTTGGGTGACCTGCTATTCCTATAATATTTATTAACAAAATTTTAAGATATTAATTATCATTTTTTTTAGATAAGTTGAATAATTGTACAAAGAATAGGGAAAGTCAGAAGGTACACAATTAAGGCCCGGTTATTCTTAATGAGGGTGAATTCGGACTTGGGCCGACAATGGTTAACCGATCGAGGGGCGTATCAAAAATTTACATTAACTTGTAATGGATGAGAAATAAAATAAAATCAGAGTCGGGAAAATAGAATCGTATTTAATGGGCTAGTGCTACGGGAGTTAGGCACAGGTTAGACAGTTTTAATTTAACTATATATATATGGAATTAGTGATAGTTTGTATGTGTGTGTGTGTGTGTGCATATAAAATAAGGACTAAAAAAAATTCACTATTGTATAAGTTGACAACTTAATTAAAGGTCCTAATTGAGCCACGTGTTAAGATCTAACGGTTCAAAATAGAATGGCACTTTGGTAATTGAAGTCTATAAACAAAGCATTTACTAAACAAACCCACATGGGGATGGGAAAGACATGCAGTTAACCACTTAGGCGGGACAAGTTTCAGTCTCTCTCCTACTTTAATTTGAAAACCTTTTTGAAGTTTTCATCTTCTCACTCTACACGCCTAAACTGAACTACCCCCTTTCAAACACTCATTTATCTCTCCTCTTCATCTATGCTACCTAGAATCTATGGAGCCACTTATATGTGGATAGTACTCCTCGAAATCACAACCGAGAACAATGGTAATAATGCCCCCATCTCTATACATGTGTTTCTCTGTTTAATCATTTCTCCATCATTTTGCATGTATGAATATTGTATGTTGGCTTGGGCTTTTTGTAAATTGTTGTTATGTGCCTAAATTATTAGGTTATCTTCGTGATTCATGTGTCCCCTTCAATATTCTTTATATGACATTCCGTTTTTTGAATTTGGATTAACTTTAAGGGTAAAATCTTTTAGGGATTTTATGTGCCTAATGTTGTTATGTGTCTAATTTTTTGCTGATACTCTCTCTTCTCTCCCACTGCTAAAACCATAATCACGGTATAAAATCTTCTTTTTCTAGGGTTATTTTTGTGTTTGAATTTGAGTTTTAGGGTTTTAATTTTTTTCTTGGGTTTAATTTGTTGCTTTGTTTTGGGAAGAATGATTAATATCAAGATTAAACTAATTCAAATAATGGTTTTTGCTATTAGATTGTTACAGTGATATTATTTTACTTATTCATTGCTGAAGAGTGCACGAGTTACTCCCTACTGCTTTGTGCCAGATCCTCATATCCCCTGGGGTCTCGGTTTTCGCAATTTAAGCACAGAAAAAAAGGCTGACGGAATGAAGAGAAATATTTCCTGCGCATGTCTATTATTAAGACTGTAAGTTTGCTCTATTCACTTTTCTTTAAATAATCTCTATTATGAATATTGATGCTTTTTTGTGCTTTACAGTGACATGGTTGTTTAATTTTTTCAGGCTTCATTCAATATCTGAGGTTTTATATATGATTTCTATAAGCCTACAACATTGTATGGGTGGGGAATGTCATTTACTCATTTAGTCCATCACATTTTTAGTTATATTTTTCTGTAAGCTCTATTTATTAAGAAACACACTCATATGCCCAACAATTATTATGTTTTTGTTGTTGAATCTTTAATGTTTCAGGTTTGTGATGCTCCGACCATGTGTCGGAACAAAGCTTAGAGGTGAAATATGGTGAATGTTTGATTTAGCTAGGAGGTAAATGAATATGCTGAATGTTGAATTCATGATAGAATGTTATTATGCTCTAACTTCTAATTTTCATGATTTTAAGGTATCCACCTGACTGTTGACTATAAAAGGAGGGCACGTATATGTTTATTTTGGTGTGTAATAGCAGAAATAAGGCCGAGAATTCACTATCTCTAAACAATTTATTTTGATGATTTTTTTGTATTATATATGCCTTTGGGTTAGTCTTTATTCCAAGATAAGAGGTGCTACTATTTGGAGTAATTTCTTTAAGGTCTACTTTTGAAGATAAGGAATGGGAATCTAGAGTTTTTATTTTTTGCGTTGTGTTATGTGGATTTGATCAGTTTCCTATAATGAATGTAAAAACACAAAAAACAAATTGCATCATTTTCTAATGCATTTGTTACATTCCAGCGAGCCATCCAACAATTGGATGTGGTTCCCATTGAGCCTTTATTACATTCCAGGACTGCCTTAAAGTAAATTCGTTTGCTAAGTTGATTGGTGGTTACATCACTTAACGAATAAGTGCCAAGTGATAGCTTGGTTCTATGTGTAATATGATGTGAATGTGGCTGCAGTTCTTAGTTTGTTTTTTGGAAAATTGGTTTGAACTGCCTAGATAAACTTTACCAATTTTATATCTTGGTGTGAGCAATATGCTTCTTCAATTGATCAGTTTGCTCAGTAAATGAACAGTTGCCAATTTCTCAGTAAATGATCAGTTTCTCAGTAAATTATCCGTTTTGCATTACCTCAGAACTATAATTCTTATTATTTATTTCCACAGATGAAGTTCGAGTCTTACCTTTGTATCAGTAGTAAATCCACTTATGAACTTCATTTGAAGATAACCATTTATTCATATTAGAGGTATCCTGATAAGAACAATGAGAGACAATTCCCAGCTTGCTTCAAAAGCAACGACTAAACCAACAAAAGTTGTTGCAGTGTTCTGAACCAAACCTCTCACAGATGATGCATCTGTAGAAAAGCCTTGCCCGGAGTGCACCGCTCGAGTTATCTATTTTGTTAATCTTCAGCTATATTGGCATAGTTAAGATTGTTATCTTAACTATACAATGTGTGGACATGTTGCAAACTTAGATGGTATTATGAGAGATATGGGTAGTTTTTTTGTTACTCCAAATTGTTTACTTATAATTTTTTACTATAACACCTAGAACTATTATGACAGAGGTATTATGACAGATATGGTTCCATAGTCAACACATGGATACAAAATCAAACTTCACAACAATCACACATTATACCTACACAAACAATTTCGAGGTCATATTTTGGAAGGAGGTATTTGTTTCTTTTTTCCATTCGATTTCAATATTTATTTTCGTTTGCAAACCTCCAGATAATTACCTCACCAAGCTTCAAGTCACCAGCAGCCTACTACCCTCACCAAGATGCCGACCACCATCAGCAAACCTCCGGATAACTACCTCGACTCCACAATTAAAAACCAACCACCAGCTGCCACAACCTGAACCACCTAGGCAGCAGACCCGACCTTCGGATAACTACCTCTTTTCTCATGTTGCCAATATGTATTCCTCTTTTCTCATGTTTAATATTTCCCTTTTTTATTTGATATTACAGTTAAAGGTTTCATCTCATAAACAGAATTGTGTAATGCAATTGTTTTCATCAAGTAAACAAATATTTCCCTATTACAAAATTGTTTTCATCTCATACACCATTAGTTATCCTGTTTTATTTATTTGTTTACTTGATTGATTCTAATACAATTGTGTAATTTCTTTCATCTTTAGAAACCAAAGAAGGATCACACCCCAAACTATATGCATATATGAATCTGCATATATGCAATAGAAAGGACATACAGATTAGAGAGGAGGTGCCGATTCAGATCGGGTTCCCGTTTAGGTAGTTCTCCAGTATTCCAGTGGTTCATTTATGTTGATTATCCATCAAAGTTTTTGTTATTTGAGGTTTCATTAGCATTTATTTTTTGAATTTTCAGATCTGATTGTATTGCTCTTCTTCTAATTCTTCATCTTTTGATAGGAGGGTTGTGTGGTAGCGAGAAGAAATGGCGTCGTTGATGATGAAAATGTCAGTGGTGAAGCTGGTGTTGCATAGCCATCGCGGGATGCTATTAGGGTTAAGGATCGAAGTTGTAGTTGGATTGTTTGCAAACTCATCTGGTGCGAGAACTGGCAGGTGCGGGAACTGATTTGGGCCCAATGAATGTACATATGTTTAGTAGATTCTTTCATCCAGTTTGGGACAAATCTTCTACATATATGCAATAGAAAGGACATACAGATTAAAGAGCAGGTACCGATTCAGATCGGGTTCCGTTTAAGTAGTTCTCCAATATTCCAGTGGTTCATTATGTTGACTATCCATCAATGTTTTTGTTATTTGAGGTTTCATTAGCATTTATTTTTTGCATATTTCAGATCTGACTATATTGCTCTTCTTCTAATTCTTCATCTTTTGATAGGAGGGTTGTGTGGTAGCGAGAAGAAATGGCGTCGTTGATAATAAAAATGTCATTGGTGAAGCTGGTGTTGCATAGCCATCATGGGATGCTATTAGGGTTAAGGTTCGAGGTTGTAATTAGATTGGGGAATTAATGGCTTGAACACGAACACGCCGGTGACTCTTAATTCATGCCTTCTGTTGTTGATTTTATTTTGCGGTTAACTGATTTTTTTTGGCGATGAACAGATTTTTCAGGTCTGACTGTATTTTTTTGTAAGCGTATTTATTGTCAAATAAGTATTGAGAGTTGGGGGTTCTCCATATTACTCAACGGTGTGTTTCAAATTTCCCTCTCTAATTATCATTTGATCTTCAATTTTTTTTTCATTTTTCTTTTTGTTATGTAAGTACCTATTTGGTTGTATTTTATATTTATTTGTTATGTAGGTACAGATGGGTTCAATTGGTTTCGAGCAGGTTAGATTGATTTTGAAGTTATAAACAGGAGTGTTTGTATACACAACGTTTCATGTCGGTTTTCAATTCGTATGGTTGTTTTGTTTTAGAGCACAAATGGATATGTACGTATTATGCTTTCTAATTTCTACATGTTACTCATTTTCTATTTTTTATTGTTTATTTTAGTTTTTAAATTATATTTGAATGAAATAAATGTGAAATTGCTATTTGTTTTGCTTTGAAGAGCAACCATTATTTAATGAAATAAGCATTACATCTGAGGTAAGCATTGGTACCTGAATTCATTCTTTTTCCCCATTTTTATCCTAATTGTTAATTTGGATTTAGATGCTATAAAATTTGGTCATATTTGAAGTTTGCCTTGATTCTATGTATTTGAGTATATTTGGATTATGTTGCTTATACGAGGCACAAAACGGACTATTTGTTTTGTTGGATCAAATTTTTATTTCTTAAACAGGTGGATAGTCGAATAAACAAACGGAACTTTGCCCAATTTTTTAAAAAATGTTTACATGTTTATTATTTATATGAAATAATAAATCTACACTTATAATATATAAAATATTTATTATTTAAATTATGCACGACTTTATATTTTTAAAAATTATATTCTTTCCTTTATTGGAAATTTTCGCTGAATTTACGCACTTTCGAAATCTTCCCCGTTTTGCGATTACCTACTTTCGAAATTTTCGCTGTTACGTGATTATGTACTTTGAAAATTTTTGTCGTGCCTTCAAGCACTGGCCTTTAGCTAGTATATATATATATATATATATATATATATATATATGCTTGTGTAATTTATAAATATCAATGTTAGATATTCATGTGATTTCATACCCCTCTACTGCTATCATATGAGGTTGCGCAATTTTGGTGAATCCCCTGGATAGTGAATGCAGGGAGAGTATAATTCACAGGACATAGCATCGGGTATTTATTGACGTGTTGCTTTTTTAGGTGAGACGTTTTAGGTATGATTCAGTTTCACTCTCGGGAAACTATGACCCCCTCCACTACACTTACGATTTATTTACCTAATTCGGTGTGAGTTAGCCATCTTATGGTATCCGGGTTTGATTTAGTATACCTGGGGTGATGTCATTTTAGAGAAAGCATCCGGAGAGTTATTAATCGGTAAGATGGCTATTATACGCGACATGTGTGTGAATGTTGTAGTGTACTAGTACGTATTTAATATGAGTAAATAATTATTTACAGGATAAATACATAAAGTGTGGATACATTTCATGTATCAATAGTGTGAACGTTATATGATTAATTAAAATCGAAATGATTAAATATGTTAATAAGTGGAATAATTTAATAATTGAAGTAAGAAATACTCGGGTTAGAGTAACGTGATATAAAGAAGTGTAACAAGGTTAGTTAGGTGGGGTAGCGTAACTAGTTAAGTTGGGAGGCAAGCGATTGGTGCACATATTAGTTGAGGGGTGAGCTATATCATAAGAGAGTGCGACCCCTTCTGAAATATGAAAAGAGTTCATGCATATTTAAATTATTGCATTTTAATTTCTTGCTAAATATTTTCAAAAGGTTTTCTTAGGCTCTCACCCATGTTAAAAAATTTCCAAAAGAATTTTAGGTGTCCAGCTAGATGGATACACAACTTGATTATTCGTTCCCAGGATGCATTGTTGCATCATTTGTGGAGACTTGCAGAAATTGCTTTAAACGCTTGAGTAATACATTCCTAGTTTAGGAATTCATTCAGTATTTTATTTGGGCATGTCTTCCCTTCAGACTATTCAGTACTTCAGTTTATTTATTAGGCTTTGTGGATTCAGTTTATTATTTCAGTCTTGTATTTGGATTTGTTTTGGGGAACCGATGGTTTTTTCGGTGTCATTAATTATATGTATGTCCTTTGAGTGTTCAGACTATTATGGGGTGGATGGCTTGGTTATTATAATTTTATTTTCGCATGTTGTTAAGTTAATAAAAAGATAAAATTTGGCACTGACTTAATTTAATATAACTGATTAGTAAGTTAAAAAAAATCGACACTGATGGTAAGAATGAACCAAATGATAGAAACGCTTTATTTTGATAAATGACTGATCACCTCTGGTTAAAATAGGCGGGGTGTCACATTATCATCCATATGTAAATTAACAACGGCGTATGCAAGAGAATGAAGGCTTGAAAACGTAATAAAATATATCAGAAATAAATAAATTATAGTTCAGTATACGATGTACTCTAATAATGGTTCCGCTAATGCGAGCCATACAACACGTAGGCTATTCAAAATAATAAATATATTTTAACATTAGTACATGTCGATTGTTTGAATTATGTTTATGAATTAAACCATATAAACTACAAGCATATTGCGTGCGTGCTTTGTAATTTTATAAGTGTAGTTTCAATTATGTCCAAAGAACAAACAAAGAATCCTAAAGTACAAGCACAATATTAAAAAATACACGTAAAAGTAAAAAGAAGTTCATCTTTACTTTGTAATGTTATGCATGTACTTTCCGTTTTGTTCAAAGAATAAACAAAGAATCCCAAAGTGCATGAACAACATTATAAAATACACATGTATTTTCCATTATGTCCAAAGAACAAATAAAGAATATCAAAGTACACACATAATATTAGAAAGTAAATGTGAAAGTAAAAATAAGTTCACGTATACTTTACAATATTATGCGTGTACTTAGAATTATTTGCAATTAACAAACCCATAATCTCAAAGTACATACAGAACATTAGAAAGTACACGTAAAAAATAGTTCACGTGGATTTTACAATATTATACATGTACTTTCCATTTCGTCCAAAGAAAAAATAAAAAATCTCAAAGTACAAACATAATATTATAAGTTTGACAATAATAGTTCACATTTACCGTTGTCCCTTTTCTTGCAGTTTTTGCTATAATTATTCCACAGTAGCGACTCTTCAAAATGGCACCATCAAGAAACAAAACATCACCGTATTACTGAAATCCATGAATGGCTCCTACAAACATTATAAAAATTCTCTTGAATAATTTACTCTCCGGTTCCACATCAAGAATGCAATGCGATCTCGGATTATAGCACAAGAGAAAATTCCTATAATCGTGACTAAGGCATAGGAAACCTTTTCATCACCATGTAAGTCATGAATAACCATCTTTTTTCCACGCCATGCAAGATGATAGTCGATATCAAGATCGTAGTTCTTCTTCATATCTCTCCCTACATCAATTGGCCTCAACAATGGTTTATTCCAAGCTCATCATCCAGAAATATTGAAACCAACTTAGAGTCCATCATTTTGCGTGATAGACTATGATAGACACCTCTACAAGTATGCTCATTATACAAATTTCTTATACAAAAGTAATCATTTACTGAAGATAATGAAGAATGAACTCGCCAAATGCAATTCTTTGTAGTCCCTTTAGAGCACTTAACTGTCACCCGAGTTTTATCATTCTTCAAATATACATACTTAAAACTAACCTTAACAACATACTTTCGCAATTTATCTTGAAACTCAACCACACTTCCTTCAATACACTGCTCTTCGTAACTTATATATGTCTTCCAATTATTGGAAAGATAAACTTTTGACGTACTCGGCTCTACACATTCAATATAAAAATCATTTTTAACACCATTACTAAGATCAATTGGAGTGGTTGGTGATAAACAATAAACCCTTTCGCTACTTATATCACTACGGTCAACCCGTTTGTGAATTCTATAAGTGAATTCAACCCGTTTATGAATTGGTCTGTAAAACACCTGAATCAAATACGTATATCAAAATAAAATCGGCTTTGACAATCACTTGAGACCACAACATACATTGAACATCTTTGTCTGAAATAAACATGAACTGAATTTCATATTTAATCAAATACTTCAATGAAAATGTCCCAATTTTCAACTTTCCAAATCTTTTACACAACTCATTGCATATATAATCTAAAGAGTTGTCTTCAAATATTTCAATGTAAACCATATTATCCAAATAAAAATACCTCGCAATCCTACAAGTTTCCATTATGACCTACATTTAATGAAAAAATAAAAAATACTTTTGTTAATGGTCAAGATTGGTAAATGCCGTTGGCATGGACCCACAAATACTTGCTCAATTAAAATATGATAAGGCTACTAAGTAAATGAAGTTAAGTAACAAAGTACTTGCACATTAACATGTTGACAAAATAATGCCAACACATAAACTCAGAATACATCTGTATAATTTCACATCTACTTTATATCTTTATGTGTGTACTTTAATATAATTTTGGTGTGAGCTAATTAAATATCCGTGTACTTTATGTATAATGACGAAACATTATAACATCAAGTATACATACACAACTTGTTAGCAAATTAAAATACAATGGTAATAAATCAATATAATTTTACGTGTACTTTACTGCAATTTTGTTATAAGCTCTATACATATGCGTTTACTTTATGTTTCATGACACCGCACTATAACATAAAGCACACATACTTATTAAATAAAGAACCAGAACTTAAACATACACAACTTTTTAGAACAACAAAATACAATGAGAGTAAATTAGTATAATTTCATATATAATTTATATCTTTATGCGTGTACTTTACTGAAATCTTGTTATGAGCACCATACATATATGTGTACATATGTTTTATGACACAATACTATAACATAAAGTACATGCACATATGACGCACACAATCAAAACATATACATACACAACTTGTTAGAAAATCAAAACACAATGTTTTGATGTTTTATGTTTATGCATCAAAACATATTCATATAAAATCACAAAACAAATTATCAAAGTATACAATTAAATCATTCACTCAATATTGAAGTTATTCCAGCATATGGATTACACAATTACAATGACTTGATTGAATCGAAACCACATATATATAACACACAATCAAAATATATTCATATAAATTATAAAACATATTATCAAAATACACAATCACATTATTCAGTCAATATTGAAGTTATTCCAGCACATGCATACAATAATTTGATTGAATTGAAACCAAATACATACATCTATTGCAATTGATCGACATACAAAATAATTTTTGATAATAAATATAAATTTACAAATGATCGAAAAATGATAGAGGTACATGTAGGTTAAAATTGATGTATTCTCCAATAAATAGAAGAAAACTTGTAACAAGAAAATGTATTTATATATTCGCTTCTTGGAGAGAAGGAAAAAGACGGAAGATTGATGTCCTCGCTTTTTCAAAAGAATTGATGTATTCTTTCTTGGAGAGAATGAAAAGAAAGAATAATAATAGCTGGTTGCAGAGTAGAAAGAAGTAGAAAAGAAGAAAGAAGGAAGAAGAAAGAAGATCGTAAGTTATTGGTGGAACAATAATAACAAAACGAATGAAATGATTGAAAAATGTATTTATATGAACTTAATCATTTGAGATTTGTTTGATCGGATTAAAACATTCAAAATATCTGATCAATGAAGTAAGCCGTAAAAATCTTTAAAAAAAATACAAGCATTATCCACATACCCTTCATTCGTTACCAAACTAATTGTCATATTATGGAAATAAAATGCGTAAATTCCATAAGATAGAGCATCTGCCCAGTTGAATTGTGATTTAAAATGTCTTATCAGTCAATTGAACTACTTATGTATGAAATAGGTTGAAATTGTTTTAATTACGTTATATATCAAACAACTGGATTGCGTTTAGATTCAAAACTTTCTACAAGCTCAACCACCAACATTCTCCATCATAAAAACTTTTACTGTTCCATTTTCTACTTTTAACATTTATGCTTTTTAAGAACAACCATGAAAAATAAGCGACTCAAATAGTGAATGTTAGCGCAGAAAATTATTACGACTCATCGGGGCGGGTTACATTTTATCCGTTGGCTCATTCTTCTTTAATTTACATCCTCATTCACCTTGAAGGTCACTTTTTCGGCATCAATCGGTAGCTCAATTTATATCAACCCAAGTACGAAAATATATTACTCTGTACCTAGTCTACATTAATCTGAACCAACTGTCATTTTGTGATCGGTCCTGGGTTCACATATTTTTCCCTGTTTGAAAAGATGGTTGGATCTATCTCATCCTGTGATTTGAAACATCTGTTTTGACTTGCAAGACCAAATCTGTTATTTTGGAAATTGTCGGCATCAATTCAGGCAAAAAGATAATTGAAAATCTTTCTCTCTCACACACAAAGACACAGAATTTCTATCATTTTTTTTTATCCATTAGTCATAGGTATGGAAGGAATCATGAATTTTTTAATACCTCAATTAAATCAATATATTGTAGCATAAATAAGATTTATGTGAATCATAGTAGTTAGATCGTAATTGAGAAAGGATGATAAAAATGTGTTTTTGTGTGTGTGTGTGTGAGAGAGAGAGAGAGAGAGGGAGAGAGAGGGAGAGATTCCATTATCTTTCGGGCTAACTTGGTGCTAAGAATTACCAAAATAACAGATATGGTCTTGCAATGCAAAATAAATAATCCACTTGAATGGAAACAAAATGACATTTGGTTGAGGTTTGTGGAGACTACTTGGCATATCCTTGCCTTTCCATGAATAAAAATTTGTATAATTATTGGCGGAGGTAGAGAGACTGGTGAAGTTGAAGGAGAGCCCACTAGAAACATACATTTATATACTTAGTGACCGACTACTAGATGCATATATTATGATGATACATAATATATGGGACTACCTCAGCCTAAACTAGATTATCTTAGTATGCATGAAAAAAAAGACAAAAATCTAAATGCATTAATGAATTACGAACTAACTACTGTCGTTTGCATAAATCTTATTATGTTACAATATATTGACTAGGATGAGGTATTAAAAAATTCATGGCTCCTCCGTGCAAGTAACTAAGGGAAAGAAGAAAGGATGATAGAAATTGTGTGTGTAAGAGGGAGAGAGAGAGAGAGAGGGAGATTCCATTATCTTTCTGTCTAACTTGGTGCTAACAATTTCCAAAATAACATATTTGGTCTGGCAATGCAAAACAAATGAATAGATCTAACCATCTTTTCAAATATGGGAAAATTTTCTGAACCCAGACTTTTTCTCGTCTTTCCATGAATAAAAGTTTGTATAGCCACCAGCGGAGGTAGAGAGAATGATGAAGTTAAAGAACTTACTACAAACATACATTTATATACTTGGTGACCGACTACAAGATGCATATAATATGATGATAAATAATATATTTTATTTAAAAGCGAAACTCAAGCGTATTTGATTAAAAAAAACAGATATTACAAAAAAAGGGAAGTATGAGAGAAAAAAGGTCTACTCTCATTTTTGATTAAAAATAAAAATAAAAACAAATATTACAGAAAAAGGGAAGAATGAGAGAAAAAGGTCTAGTAAAGCCTCGATCCAGCTCAAAGTAAGGCTGAACACTCATTTTTAATGGTTGGTTTGCGAAGTTCGTTTTGGACAAACCCAACCTGTAACATGCACTACAACTTGTGAATGGGAACTTAAAGTAGTCTACAAGGCAGTCCTTCATGCACTACAAGCCACGTCGGCATGTGAATGGGAACTTAAAGTGAATTGTTTTGATTATTTTTGGTAATTTAGTAATTTGTGAGAGAGCAATCAACTTTATTATGTAATAAAAACTCTTGAGAGTTGAGCAATGGTGAACTGTTGGATTGCCTCAACTAACAGGATTGTGGTCAAAATTATAACTAAGAAGATTAAGTTAGCTAACGGAGTGAAGTAACTGATAAAGAAAATTAAATATAGATGGTAAAGTGAAGATAGCTGATAAAATGAATTAAATTAAAATAATAATATAAATTAATGGTAATGCAATATTTAAGAAGTTTTTAAAATCAAATTAAAAGAAATGTGAAGGGAAGGGAACATTAATTGATCAATCAAATTTCATCACCTCAGAATATCTCCGGAGCATCACGACATTTTGCTTGGCCAAACTGCTACAAGACTTTCTAACTTATCAAGAAGAAGTTGTAACTATATATCATTGTGTAAAGAAATTGTTCTAGTGACAAGAAATTTCACACAACAAACCAACCGCGTTTTCGCAATTGAATAACAGTTCTAGAGCTGCTCAATCTTCTCATTAAAAATTTCCTTTCTAGTTTTCCCTCAAAGTGGCACTATTATCAACACATACTTTTCCATGGAAAGTGTAAGGATGTTTGTACGTAAAATGCGTACCAATTCGCACAATTTATCATCCATACCAAGGACTCACCCTCGATTGAGGACTTTGGATTTTTATATGGCCGCGATGTTATGCGACCCCTTAAATAGCAATTTGGGAACTACATACATTGAGTTAGGTATATATTATTTTGATTTCAATTTGCGTTATATATAATATATTTTCCTTTATAGTAAGTTATTGTAATTTGAAAAGGTTGAGTCATTCATAATTGATTAAATTGTGTCACGTAACGAAATTTATCAACTAATGGTGGGTAGATATGGCCCGTGCGGGGCGCGGTTGGCTCCAGAATTTTGGACAAATTGAGGATACAATTTTGGGGAGCATTATTACTTTGTCCTACTCGCAAACTGACCAGGGTATTATTCTAGGCTTGCTAGAGAGATGATAGGATACGAACCAAATATTCCACTTCTCATAATGGGAGATATGCACACCGATCTAGACATCACCCTACTGACATAGTTAGAAGTTGATCAATGTGAGAGTACTAGATCTAGACGTCACCATGCTGACATGGTTAGAAGTTGATCAATGTGAGAGTACTTCATTCAGGAGAGTTCGTGAGACATTTAAGTATGAACGTGATTATTTCTTTGGGCTTGAGGAGATGGATATTGATTCGAATGTAGTCTAAAGGCATATGTGGTCGAGAGTGTAGTCTAAACATGTGGAAGGTCACCCTGCAACAATTGAGTTATTATGTCTGGCCGTTGCACTACCTAAGAGAGATAATATACAATATGATGTGGGACTGATTGTAGTACATATCCAATATTAGTATATTATAATGCGACATAATATGCAATACTTTCAAGCGTTACAATTATAGAGGGATGAACTTCAAATCGGTTGTGATTCCATACATTAGGGATGTGAGGAATAAGATGTTAGCTTTGAAGACATTGGGTCACACACGTATTTGAGGAGGCACAGATCGGGCCTAGTATCTAAGGCAACACCTATTTACATTAGTTTGTATTTCATTCTAATGTACCAAACTTATTGTTTTTCTTATTTTGATTATAATTTTCAATCACAATCGGCATCCAATTAATTCTGACGTCTTTGTTGAATCCTCATTTTATCCTTGCATTGTTATTCGAGCCAACTATCGAAGGTTCTCTCAGACATTCCCCCCCCCCCCCCCTCCTCCCACACATAGAGGAACACAGAGAGATAAATATTATTGTGATCATTACATCATTCGAGCATAGAACTGACCCTTTTTGGGGTGTATCAGAGACGACTAGAGTTCATAATTAACATCGGAATTTATGGCCTCAATTAATAGAAATAATTGTCACAGGCTCCTAACGATTTCCTATTTAGAACTACTATACCCAATATTAGTACAACGATACCTTGATGGAAAATTATTATAGTTTAATCTTCACAAATATCAAAACGGGGCAACATGTAACGAGTGAAATACTACTCAACTTAAGTTCGTGGGCATAAAGGACAATTTTAACCATTCACTCGAGAAAGAGGCAACTATAAGAATCTACATATGGGGTGTTAGTGCCATCATATAGTCTAAAACACATATTCGACATCTCAAGGAGACGATATTCAAGGCGACGTATAGAGTTACTATGTCCTTCGGTACCTCATCTATCAATTGTCCTTCGAACTATCTATCCATGGAACCTCTCCCCAAGCCCATCATCACGTGTAAGTAGGTCAGAACTATGGGATCATGTACCTTAATGGTGCCTCTCACATTAGTAGCGCCAATAAGATCCAAAAAAAAGTTAGTGTTTAATGACAATGTGATTTCTTGATTGTTAAATTGAATCCGACCTCTACAAGGTCAAATCATCCCCCTAGTCCTCACTACAAATGGATCAACCATTGACATGTTTTATCTATCCAATGTCACGGTCTTAGGTTACATTAATTTAGAGAAAAATATCTTATTAACATTAATCCGACCCTATGACAATATACGTCGAGATGTCCTTAGGTGTGACAACCCATCTATTTTCTTACCGGGTGGCTCAAAATAAAACAAGAAACTCAACACGGTTCATTCTTAGCATCAGTTTCGCAACAATAATATTATATAACCAATAAGAATAAAACCATGCAATCAAGATAAAAGAATAATCATAATGCATAGGTAAATAATAAGAGCGAATCGAATAAACCACCGGTCACCGAATAAAACATCAAAAGTATAGAATTGAATAATAAAACTGAGTATTGAAATATAAATGTCAGATAGCGAAATAAAAGTTTGTCCATCTACGGGCAACATAACCAAAACTGAAACTGAAACGACTGATTTCATTTAAATAAAATAAGCTCACGCGTGTAAACAAATATATAATGTCCATAGCTACTTAATAGTAAGAATGGATTTATCCCTGCGGTCTCGGCTGCTACTACTGCACACCTGGGTATAATAAGAAAATTATGGGAAAAAAATACCTACGGGTCAAAGACCATAAAGTAAAACAATATTTTTCAAGTAGATAATTATATTAAATCGATTAAAATATAAGTGTATTACTTTCATAATTAATTGGTCGCATTCACTTGAGATAGGCTCACCTCTCAACTATAGTGTGCCCCTAACGTGATCATTTATTATTTTAATTAAACTACCCGGTCTAATTATAACGTATAACCTCTATCTAAGACCAAATCCGCTAATACCCTCTATTAGTTATGTATAACTACCTTTCCTAGGTATACATTCATAAACAATGTTGTAGCAATGCCCTTACTATAAATAAATTATCATGGAATAAACATAACATACCTATGCTCGTGTTATGAATAGATACATGCATCATATCATATAAACATACATATATATCACTCGCTATATACGTATAACCTCATTTCCAGAGATGAGACATCTCAGATGCATCTCTCGTGTGCTATTCGAGTCCAGGAATCACGCCTCACACTGAACCACCAATTCAGAATCTCACCACCAATCCTAAGCGAAAACACATATAATGGAGGGGGTCATAGACATACGATCGGGGGTCACGGCTATACCACATTGCGCCCAACCGGTGTCTTAGTCAACACTTATCATATCACAGGGATAGTGGCCATGCAATAATACTATGACCTTGAAAATCAATCCAACACAAATTTGTTAACTCTAGGGTGGACTGCCCACTATGCGTAACCTCCTAAGATAGCACTCATGAGCAGGTATGTTTAATAAAACAAATGGCATGCACACATACATATATATACACATCCTTCTAATATGTACATATAATGAGTACCGAAATCGTGTGTATATCCCACATCACACTATTCACCTAATGCCGAAGTTTAACCCAACTTCCCGATTAATTAATCAATTCAGCATTCACTTATATCCTCGGCTCCCGCCCTTGTCCCAAGAATTAACACCCTAGTTAACTAAATAATGCCCCAAGTACCTAATCTATTTACCTCGGGCCAAATCGATCCCTGGAGGTCAAATCCATTAACAACTTCAAAGATTTGTAAACCCCAAGCTCATGAACTATGAACATACATCCACAAGGTTTTAATATCATTATAAAAATAATCATGCTTAAAAATAAAGTTCATCCCAAATCATCAACTAAAGATTTTGGTCTCACACACCATTCCGTAGAAAATTCATAACCTATTCCAAAAAAAATGGAAACTGTTGGCCATGAGTTCGTAACAAAAAGATCTAAAATTTCATGACCCGAATCGATTCGGCACTAGAATGAATCGATTAGGTTAAAACGGCCTAAGGAAGAAGGCGAGGCCTCTAAAACCTACATTAATGCCCAAACCAATCCCCAAAACAGTACCGAATCGATACCCTAACTCAATATAAGTATAGGAACATATTTTTAAACCTTTTTACACCATATTATGGGTCCAAGAACATCAAATACTATATTAAAATTTAAGGATTCAAACTTTGTAACATAACTCAACTTTAAAACAACTTAAGGTTTATTTTTCATCAATTAATCAAGCTCCAATATTTCATGCTATAAGTCTTAGATTTCTATTTTTAATCATGAAAGTAATTAACTAGTCTTAATTTGTGACACCAAGCAAGTAACTACTTCCCTTGGTTGATTATAATTCGAAGCCTTCTACGAATTTGATGACGAGTTGAGTCCTCTCTCTTTTCCCCTTGAAACTTTCTCTTTTTTTTCCCTCTTCTCTAGGGTTCTTTCTCTCAATATCTTGTGTAAAATATGAAAGATGGATGCCACCCATATTACCAACCTCTTAAATATCCTTTTAATTAACTTAATACCATTTATCTTCTTAACTCGAAGTGTAAAATAACCCTTCTACCCACATACGGGTCCCATTATGTCTAAAAAGCCATTAAAACGCAAACGTTATGCCCATGTGCCGATTTTGGACTATTCCGACCCTTTTCGAATCATCGGTGAACTCGAAAAGGTCATTTGAGTCACTCAACTCCAAGCATGCTAAACTCTAATTAATCAAGCCCGAGACGTGCGTTCCATACGCGTCACCCATAAATTATACCAATCTGTCGATGTAACACTCTACCGACATATAATAATAAAATGTCGCTATCAGTCATACACGACATATATAAAATCACATCACTATCACAAGTAAATAATAATTATAATAAAGATTAGTCATTTATCTCACTAATTAATATTTACTAAAATTCAATTAATTTTCCCTAATTATATTAATAATTCGAGTACAAGAAATATCCCAATAAAGATTTATGAAAACAATCACAGAAATAGAATATAGAATCACATACACAACAATGATATACATGATTTGACAACATGCATACATCCACAGAGAGGTTACTTTTTATTATAGTCTCAATGTTCAAAATTACATACCTTTGTCTCAAGTTGGGGTTTACAGTTTATAGATGCGTAAAAGTAAGAAATTGAGTTGTACAAGGAACTCAATTAACACATGGATAATTTGTGGTGTCCATGAATATCTCCTTCGATATTTTGAATAACCAATTTGAATGTATCCGTAAGTGTTTTAGTGCAAATCTTTTACATGTATGTCTGTTAAATATCTATGTGGGCCGAGCATCCCTTCAGACAGCTTGGGCTGGTCTGCTATAGTCTCACGGTCCATAATAATTGGGTCCCCACAATTGCACCTAAAAATTTTGGGCTTCTGAATATGGGCCAATAATTTTTAACTGAACTAAAGGCCTATAACTTGAAATTTTCATTCCTATAACTCGAGTATCATCTTTGTAGATCTGAAGAACTTGTGGGGGTATGCTCACCCTGAGTCAAACACAATGGCATATTTGTATTTTTTTTAAATGATATGAGGTACCATCATCCGAAAAGCTATATAAAGAACCAAAAATCATCATAGGATGTCGTGTTTATCATTTGTATTGGATTACTAATCGGAGATACATTTCCTCTATCAACTCAATTCTCACTTATCTCTTCTTCGCTAAGCTTTCAAGAGTTCTTCGTTTTTAGCTTTCTCTTTCTCCTCAAAGATTCATTAATTCTTGTAAGTCTAGCACGTCTTTTATTTATTTTCCTCTTCTTTGATTTGTTATGCAACTGTAGTTAGGGTTTTTCTTCTATTGGAGTATCCATGGGGACGTTAGATAACAAATCAGGAGCTGAATTATGGAAAAATTATAACATTCCAAACTAGGTAGAAATCGACTGTGCCCGCCTCCCTAGATATGTTCGTGACATCGAAGGAGGGCACTAAATTCACACCCTCTTAATAACACACGGGGTATGAAATTTCTCCCAAACCCTATTTTCCTTAGATTCTTCAAATACTTCGATATTGCTCCTTCCCAATGTGCCCCCAATACCCCTAATGTCAAGAAATTTTTTAATGGGTTGAATAGGATAAATAAACTATATGGGATAAAATTGGGTCTTCCTGAGTTCAATTTCTGCTATGTCTGGTCATGAACAAATAATGGTATTATGTACTTGAAGACCAGGAAAGCCGATAGGGTTCTAGTGGTGAACCTCCCAGATTCTCATAAGGATTACTGGGTTCATCGTTTTATTGCCAGAAATTGGAAACATCTTCCTCTTCGTGAGGGCGAGAGACACCTGGTCCCTTGGATTTCAGATTTTGGGGAGGATCGAATAGGTTGCTTCCTCTACTCTTCAGTTTACTTACAATTTGTTACTTATTATTGTCCTCTAATTGATAATTTCTCCCTCTTTTCCATATCTCATGCTAAAAATCAATAGCCTAACATGAGTGAAGTTGATGTTCCTAAAATTGTAAATGCCTACAATATTAAAGAGAGGCTTTTAAATGGTCAGCATCCAAGGTCGATATCCTACTTACTCGAGTATAAAAATACGATAAGCAGCTTCATCGCACAGTTGGTCGATAAAGTCCATATTTTAATAGCTCTAGAAGTTGGTCCCTCTAATCTAATTGTGCTAGAGGAAGAAGAGTAACAAGAGTAGGAAGAAGAGGAAAGAGGATGAAAAGGAAAAGAAGAAGAAGAAGAAGAAGAAGAAGAAGAAGAAGAAGAAGAAGAAGAAGAAGAAGAGTAAGAGAAAAAAGAAGAAGAATGAGGAGGAGGAGGAGGAGGAGGAGGAGGAGAAGATAAAAATATGACTCCGCAAACAAGAGAAAGATTTTAAGTCATGATAATGATTAAGATCACGCATTTTTGTTAAATCGAATCAAGTCATTGAAATGATAGATGTGTATTTCCCTAGGGCGGACGATTCTAGACTAAGAGATAAGGGGAAAGAGAAAGAGAGAGAGGAAGAGAGAAGAATTATTAAGGAGAAAAGAGAGAGAGAGAAAAAGAAAAAGTAAGAAAAGAATATAGAAAAAGAGGGGAAGAGGGTGAAAACCAAGAGAATATTAGTTTTGAAGGCCTCTGTACTCCCCTTCCTCGCTGTTGGAACTGAGTGGGCTAGCATGGGAAATAGCCCTTCCCTTGGCCCCGATTTGTTAAGGGGGTTGTGCTCACCACTGATTATGAGCGCTCTTTGAAGTTGGGGTCATCCCAGCTCACCCTCAAATATGCTCAGAACATTGACCTGATAACTTTCTTTATTATTTCCTTGAATTATTTCTCTTCTACATTTTTCCTTCTTTATCTTCCTTCTGTGTAGTTTTTATCTAACTTTACAGTCCTGTTAGATGACCATTCCCATTAGTACAAAGGAAAATAAGAGCTGAAAGATTATCTGGAAAAGTCTGAGAAGGCTTTCGCTGATGCTCGCCTATCGTGCGAATAAGAGAGGAAGAGGCTAGCTATGGCCTATGCTAACCTTGAGGCATCATAAAAGGTAGTGGTCATTGAGAAGGAAAAGGTGGCAAAGGAGATCCGGAGTATGTTTGGTAAAGTTCCCAAGTTAAAGGAGGATCTCCCTCTTAAGAAGGATAACATCTACCTCGAAGGATGGAATAAAACATATGATAATGTCGAGCTCTAGCGTGCTTACAAAAAGAAGGCGACCTTTAAGAAAGGCTGGGACTAGGCCCTGGGAGCTACGGGAGATCCTATTGACTCTGAGCTCTTTGACCCTTATTTTCTTAGTCCCAACCTCATTATAAAAGAAGAACATAATGTTAGTCAGCCTACCGACCCTACCGACCCTACCGAGGATATGTATGTTGAGGTCTAAGTAGATGTTGTCTAGGAGTAGAGAGATGGTGATAAGGGGAAGGCGGTTGTTAAAGTCGAGCAGGAGAAGGAGTATGGCTTCTAGATTATGAGTTCCTTTTTTTCATAACTTTTTACAGCCTTGTTGTTTTTCTTCACTATTTTGAATGTACTGGCCTTTGCTCCCCTTTTGTTAATGCATACAAGAGAATTTTCTTTGCTTATATCAATTCTCTTTTTTCATGTATATTAATATCTATTTATGGTTTTACCTGTTGTGTAATCTGTAGTCTGATAAGGACTATATCCCCCCTACTTCAAGTATGGTAATTATCCTGCGGCCCAACATCAGTGTGAAAGCTTGCAAGGCATTTATGAAAATTTGTAAATCTCTGAGGGAGAAGATCGAGCAATATAAAGATCAGTCTGAACTGGTCACCAAGATAAAGGATGATCTTCAAGCTATGGAGGAGATCAGTGCCTCAGTCTAGGATGATGTAAATTCTCTGAGAGCCAAACTAATAGAGGCCAATGAAGTGGGAAAAGTAGGTGAAGTCCTCCAAGATGAAAATGACGCTATGAGGAAAGAGGTCGTAGATCTAAAAGGCGATGTTCCAAGAGCTTACGTGATTTTTCTGGACTCAAAATAGAAGTCATAAGGTTGAGGCACTTATTCAGGATGGGCCCCTAAGAAGCCTGGGCGGGTGGTTACAATGTGGGTTGGGCCAATTCCCCAATAAGGTTGAAGGAGGCATAGGACCTCAGATTAGATTGTGGGTGATTGAGTGCCCTTAGAGAGGTCGAGACACCTAAGGAATCCGTCCTTTGGTATAAATACCATGTCAGATGTGCGGTATATTATCATAACCCTTTCTCAAAGGATGACATGTGGATCCTGGTTGATGCCATCCCTGCCTAACTCTTGGAAAATTCCCCTAGAGACGATGTGGAGGAGTTTCTTCTTAACCCAGATAATGGTCGAAGAGCGTGCATTGCAGATTAACTTGCTCGCCATCGTTAAATGTCTTAGATCTTTGTATATTTTTTGTCTTGATGTGATAGTGGTTCCCAATTTTTGTCAATACAAACCTTAATTTATCAACTCCTTCTATATTTTGAGCATATGCTGACTAAATATGAGTTAATGACTATTTCTTATGTTTGAACTGAAAAGAGTTGTTGCTTGTTAATTACTTGAAATATTTGTTGACCAAGCAATACTATTTGGCCATCTTAGGACTTTTGATATTTAATATCCTAGTACTTAGGTTTGACCACTATGGGTTTTTCAGTCAACTAATTGATATTATGTTTATGTGTTAGGCATTTATTATCATGTTCTTGAACATTATCCCAGTCCAGTATGCCTTAACAGTATCATTCCATCTACTTTACCTTTTAGGTTGTGTCGTCACACTCCCTTAGGCCTAAGTGAGATAATGGAAAGAATATACCTCGTTAATGGGACATCCGCCCGAGTAAGCTTTTTTACAACCAATAAAGTTGGTGACCAACCTGAGTTGTCTTTGTTTCCTAAGGATCCCTTATAGGAATTTTGTTATTTCCATAGAAAATTATGAGGTTTGTTGTGATTGTAAAAAAGACCTGAGTATGCATCCAGTCCTGACGGCCCAAAGTCCAGGACCCTCATCTTTTATAATTGATCCGGTCTCCCCCCACGATCCCATGAAGGGAAGTTATAGGGGAGATGGAAAACATGGAGGAACCCATCACCTCCACTCATCTACATGTATATGTATATAGTAAACCCTAGGTCCGGGGAAAAAGGACAAATTGTATTCTCTGTAATCACTCTTCGGAGTATATAAAAATAATATCGACTGCACTACTGTGGACGTAGGCACACCTTGGCTGAACCACGTACATCCTTTGTTGTGTGATTGGCATCTTGTATTCCTTGTTCTTTTTTTGATAATTGTTTCTCTCATATTTATTTGTGTTTCATAATAATTGCATCTACAATTGGCGCCGTCTGTGGGAAGCGTTCATCTTTCCCTAAGAAGAGCCCACGTCAAGAAAGGAGTTTAAGATGTCTGGCCGCAGCAGCAATTCTCCCCAAGAAGGAGATATTCAAGAGCCACCTGCTCCTCACAGGATTAGGTCTGAAGTTCGATGTTCAGATCAGAGAGCTCGCCTGGAAAGACCAGCCTCAGAAGAAATTCAGGGACCAGCGAGGTCCATGCAGATATCCAGGTTGATTGATGCGTGCGAGGCAAGGCTCCACGAGCAGAGGGAGTCTTCTCGCAGATACGAGGCTGAGAATGCTCGCTTGAAAAGAAGAATCGAAAGACTAGAGAGGGAGCTTCGTCCTGATAACAGGAGACGCCCATATCGAACTCCTAGCCCTCAGGCGAGCAAGTCTCGCAGCCGAGGAAGGAGCCCTAGGCAAGAATCTCAAAGGGAAGAAGGAGGCGAGTGAGACGACGACCTCCGGGAACAGCTGCGAAGAGTTCACCGCTACCAGAGCCCTGCTCGCAGCGACGAGCACATACAAAACATGGTTCGCGGGGAGATGGACCAGCAACCCGCTCACCACGGAACAAGATCAACCAGAGAACTCGTGAGGTGAGCTCTCAAAACCCATATGAAGTCGCCTTTCACAAGAGAAATCGAAGAGGAGGAAGCTCCCAAGAAATTTTCCATTCCACGGTTCAAGATTTACGATGGAAAGGCTGATCCCATCGATCACGTTAGGCAATACCGACAGGCCACGACCCTCTGGAGTTACCGAGATGCCCTGATGTGCCGTATTTTCCCCTCGAGCCTTCATGATGTAGCACAGAAGTGGATTGAAAGGCTCCCCCACCAGTCGATCAAGAATTTGAAATCCCTAGCCGAACTTTTTACGGCCCGATTCATCACCAGTAACTCCCATCCCAAAAGGATGGATGCTCTACTAACAATGAAGAAAACGCCTCAGGAGACCCTCCGAGAATACACGAAGTGGTACTGGGAGTTATTCAATGAGATCGAGGACTACGCGGAGGAAGTGGCAGTGGCCTCCTTCAAAATTGGGCTCCCTAGTTCTTCCCTCCTCTACCAGTCCCTGACGAAGAAGGAAGCTATGACTATTAACGACCTAATGGCCCGAATCGAGAATACGCAAAGGTGGAAGATGTCACCCGCTCCAATACAGGAGAAAATGGTTGAGCTAAGCTCACTACCAAGGTAGGTGAGAAAACTGAGAACCAGAGGAAAGGAGGAAAGAACGGGGGCAAAAATGGATCCAAGAACGGAGGGAACCATGACGCGTCGAAAGCATTCTAGGCGGTCAACACTATCTTCAAAGAACCAATTTACAAGGTTTTCACGAAGATCAAGGATGATCCATTCATCAAGTGGCCCAGGAAGATGGGAGGAGATCCCTCGAAGAGGAACAATGCGTTGAGATGCGCTTTTCATAAAGAGGGAGGACACAAGATCGAGCACTGCAAAGCTCTTAAGTCTCACCTCGAAGAGTTGGCCCAGTTCGGGCATTTGAACGACTTTGTGGAAAAAAGGGCAGAGAAAGTGACTGCCAACAGAGAGGTGAGACTCGATAACGTGCTGGAGGATAACGCTGGACACGAGTTCGCAGCGATTCACGGAGTATCTGACGTCAAGCAGATACAAGGGAACTCAGCTCGAATAAAGATGAAAAAACTAACAGCAGTAATGTAGGATTTTCAAATCGATCCAGTGAAGTCACAGTCAGGAAAGCGTCGACGAGCAGAGGACGTCAACTATAATAAGCATATTATTTTTACGGATGAAGATTTGATGGGAGTAAGGACCCCACATCATGATGCCCTGGTCATTACACTCAGGATAGCCAACTTTGACATCGACAAGTTTCTCGTCGATCAAGGAAGCTCATTCGAAGTAATGTACCTCGACCTATTCCGGAAATTGAAGTTGAGCATCTCTGACCTAAAGGAAGCTACTGTTCCTTTGGTTGGCTTCGCTGGAAAAATGACCATGCCCCTAGGCAAGATTGTGCTTCCAGTTCGTTCCGGGAACGTCTCCAAGATGATAGAGTTTTTGGTAGTTGACATCGAATCACCATACCAGGCCATCCTCAGCAGAGGATGGCTTCATGCAATGAAGGCGGTCTCCTCGACCTACCATCAGAAACTCAAGTATGTAATCGAGCGAGGAGTAATGGAGATCCATGGCGACCAAGCGATGGCGAGGAAGTGCTTCATAGAGGCTATCCGACCAAATCCAGAGAAGAAGGTCGGTCAACCCAGTGAGAAAGTTGAAGAGGTGTGATACCTTCTAAATAGAAACTAAAGTATGGAAGACCAGGAGTAGATGAGACCAGTCTCCTCCCCTTCGAGCGTGTCATCGAGGACCTGGTAGAAGTTATAGCCGAAGTTGGTGACAGTAGCAGAGTATTCTTGATTGGAGCATATCTCACCAACCAAGAACAGAAGGAGTTGATCACCTTGCTGAGACACAATGTAGATGTTTTCGCATGGGAACCATACGAGGTGCCTGGCATTGATCCTGATATGGTCTGTCATCAGCTGTACGTCGACCCCACATTCAAGCCAGTCACGCAGAAGGCACGAAGAAATGCACCCGAGAAGGCTAAAGCGGTCAAAAAGGAAGTCAAAAAATTTCTAGATGCAGGATCCATACGGGAAGTGCAATTCCCCAAGTGGTTGTCCAACCCAGTATTAGTTCCGAAGAACAATGGGAAGTGGAGAGTTTGCATCGACTTCACTTACCTCAACAAAGCATGACCTAAGGATAGTTTCCCCCTACCAAATATAGACCAACTAGTGGATGCCACTACAGCTCATGAGCGAATGAGTTTCCTGGATGCATACTCAGGATATCACCAGATCCCCTTGTATGCCCCAGACCAGGACAAAACGGCGTTCATCACGACAGTTGGGTTGTATTGCTACAAGGTCATGCCATTTGGGCTCAAGAATGCGGGGGCAACCTATCAGCGGATGGTCACAAAAATGTTCAAGGATCAAATTGGAGACACAATGGAGGTCTACATCGATGACATACTCGTTAAGAGCAAGAAGAAGGAAAATCACCTCTCAGACCTGTTAAAGACCTTTGAAATCCTCAGGAAGTACCGAATGAAGCTTAATGCGAGCAAGTGTTCCTTCGGTGTCCAGTCAGGAAAATTTCTTGGATACTTGGTCATTAAGAGAGGCATAAAAGATAATACGGACCAGATCGATGCAATCAACAGGGTACAACCCCCTCGAACAGTCCGAGACGTGCAAAAGCTCACTGGAATGCTCGCTGCCTTAAATCGCTTCATTTCCAAATCCTCCGAGAAGTGCAAGCTTTTTTTCCAGCTTCTAAAAGGGAGTAAACCGATAAAATGGATCCCGGACTGCTCGCGAGCTTTGGACGAGCTCAAGTCCTACTTAATCTCTCCACCGCTGCTTGTCATACCACAACAAACGGATTCTTTGTACCTGTACCTCTCGGTATCCAATCACACTGTCAGCTCGGCGTTAATATGCGAGGTTACGGGAATCCAACACCCCGTTTAGTATGCGAGCAAGACCTTATTAGACGCCGAGCAAAGGTACATGCCATTGGAGAAGATCGCCTTTGCAATAGTAATAGCCTCGAGGAAACTGAAGCATTATTTCAAAGCTCATACTATCATCGTCCTTACATCGCACCCCCTTAAGGCGGTCCTAAGGAAAGTGGATTTATCAGGAAGATTTTCTAAGTGGTCAGTCGAGCTCGGCCGGTTTGACATCCAATTTCAACCAAGGACCGCTATCAAGGGTCAGATCCTCGCTGATTTCATAGCCGAATTCACTGGCGAAGAACTCCCCGACCAACCTCAACCAACAAAGCAATAGGAGAACCCAGCAGCAGTGGAAACCTGGAAACTATTCGTTGATGGAGCCTCTAACTCAAAGGGGCCAAGCATAGGCATTATTCTCATCACCCAAGAAAACACCATCCTTGAGCAAGGAATTAGGCTTGGATTTGCAGCCTCCAACAACGAAGCAGAGTACGAAGCCCTAATAGCCGGTCTCTAAAAGGCGCAAACTCTGGGAGGAAAATGTTTATAGGTGTTCGGTGATTCTCAACTAGTCTCCAATCAGATAAGTGGAGATTACAACGCGAAGGATGAAAGAATGGCAGCCTACCTCGCCCTGGTGAGAAAACTAATGACGAGCTTTGAGGAGATCAACATCCAGCAGTTTCCGAGAGGGAAAAACATTCATGCCGACGCTTTAGCAACCCTAAGCTCGGCAGTTTATTCTAGCCTTAAAATGGTCATTCCCATCGATTTCCTCATTTTTCCAAGCATTAACCACAATAGCAAGCTGCCAAACGTGGAACAAATACTCCAGGTGGGATCATCCCCCAACTGGATGGACCCCTTAAAAGACTATTTAAAGGAGGGCACGGTCCCAGAGGACAAGAAAACCGCCCACCAGATAAGAGTCAAAGCTTCTCGCTTTCACTTATCCACAGGAGGTGACTTGTATAAGAAGTCCTTCTCCGATCCCTACCTTAGATGCGTCCACCCAGGCGATGTCGAGCAAGTTCTGTGCGAGCTTCATGAAGTAATCTGTGGAAGTCATGTCAAAGGAAGGTCTCTAGCCTTTCGAGCAATGAGGGAAGGGTATTGGTGGCCATATATGCAAAAGGACTCCGCAGTATATGTCCGCAAATGCCTGAAATGCCAACTTCACGCTCCTATGGTTCACCAACCCGCCAGAGACCTAAAATCCCTGACCAGGCCCTGGCCCTTCGCCCAATGGGGAATGGATATCGTGGGACCACTACCCACTGCTGTCGGCAATCGCAAATACCTGTTGGTTGCAACTGACTACTTCACCAAATGGATCGAGGCAGAACCATTGGCAAACATCCGAGACGCTGATATGATAAGGTTTATATGGAGGAATATAATCACTCGATTCGGAATCCCCAGAACCATCATCACTGATAATGGGACACAATTCGAGAGTGTCCCCTTTCAGGACTTCTGTAACGAACACGGGATCAGGCACAACTTTAGTTCGGTGGCCTACCCTCAGAGCATTGGGAAATCAGAAGCTTCCAATAAAACTGTGATCGATGGATTGAAGAAGCGATTAGAGCGAGCCAAAGGCGCATGGGCAACCGAGCTACCCCATGTCCTATGGGCATACCGAACAACTCCTCGGCGAGCAACAGGAGAAACCCCATTTTCGCTAACATATGGCATGGAAGCAGTCATCCCACTAGAAACGGGTTTGCCAACAATGAGATCCAACCTTGTCGACCAAGGCCAGAATGATGAGGCGCTGCTCGCTCAACTCGACCTCTCCGACGAGTGTAGAGAACTTGCCCTAG
Organism: Sambucus nigra; assembly: GCA_949130495.1. NCBI lineage: Eukaryota > Viridiplantae > Streptophyta > Magnoliopsida > Dipsacales > Adoxaceae > Sambucus > Sambucus nigra. The sequence goes on along the minus strand of OX422214.1, from coordinate 209,207,878 downwards.
TGAAGCTTGCGAGCTATCATCAACAGCTCGCAAAGAATTACCACAAAAGGGTTAACCCGAGAAGATTCCAAGTTAGGGACTATGTTCTAAGGAGAGTCCTGGGCAACACAGTAAAGTCATCAGACGAAAAGCTAGGCCCAAACTGGGAAGGACCCTTTAAAGTAACTAAAGACGACCTGCAAGGTGCCTATCATTTGGAAACGATGGAGGGCAGAGAGATACCATGAGCATGGAACGCAGCTAATATCAAGAAATTCTATTTTTAGATTCTTAACGAATTCTATTGTTGAATTCCTTTCTTATATTTGTTGTGTGAAAGGACAGTTCATTCCCCTTATTACTAATGAAATCAGTAACAGTTGCATTTTATCACACATCTTTTCCAAATCACAGGCACGATGGTCGATATAGCAGGGGAATACCCCTCCTCAGGTCATCGTCATGAAACATGAGAGACCTCTTAGCATTGCCCCTGGCAATATATAAAGTCCTACAGAGAATTCTTTGGCAATGCAACCAGATTTTATACTGGCCATCAAACCTACTTTGGTTGAGCAAAATCCTGATCGAATGAAGACATCCAATACCAGGTGTGTCCTCGCCAATTGCCCTACTTAGGCCTAAGGGAGTGTGATGACACAACCTAAAAGGTAAAATGGGGCATAATGGTATTTTGGTATTATACAGGACTGGGGGGACACTTGCATGACAAAACAAAAAGGATTATGAAGCAGCAAAATATAAAAAGATTGGATGAACACTTTTAGTCGGCAAAATTGCCCAAAACACCAACTTTTCATTAATCTTTTATATTCACAACAATGATAATACATGTTTAGTCGGCGAAGCTCGCCCAAAGCATTTACATTATCAAAAAAGATAAAAGAACAACAACTTGTTATATTTACAATAATGATAATACATATTTAGTCGGCGAAGCTCGCCCAAAGAGTTTACATTATCAAAAGAATAACAACATGCAAAAATTCAAGAAGGTGGAAGCCTCCGAACAAGATAATCTGCCACTCTAGATCTTCGTTCGTCATCAGGAGAGGGGACCAACTCTTCCACAACCTCATCTGCATCCAACTCTAATAGTTTCCGAGGAATAGCATCAATGGGGATCCATCGATCATCCCTCCTGAATGGGTTGGGCATCAGAGTGGAGGAGGACATCTCGGGATGATACCATAACACCGAGTTCCTCAAGACCTGGAGCTCTTTCAAGGCACTCAACCACCCTCTGATGAAAGAAAGTTCCTCAAAATCGGATAGTCTTATTGGAGCATCTAGCCAGCCTTGATCATAACAGTCAACCCATGCTTATCGAGGACCCTTCTTGAATAGGTGCCTCAATCGGGTAACATCCCTTTGAAGCCCAGCAGAAATTACATGTGCTCTCCAGACATCATTACGGAGCTCTTCCATCTCCTTATCACGCCGTGCTTCTGCTTCCCTGTTCCTGCCCCTGGTGCTCCTACCAGCTCGCGGGAGGGGAGGACGAGTGGAACCTCGTGGCATAGGAGGAGTATATCCAGCTCACGAAGACGAGGAGACTTGCAGAACTGCTGAAACAGTGCTCGGTGCATGCTCTCTAAGTTGCAGGACTTCCCTCCTCAGGTTTTCATTCTCCTGCTGTAGGAACTCCCCAACTTGGTTTATCTCGGTGGCCTCTAGTAACCTTGCTCTCAGTACATTGACTTCCTCTTTTACAGAGGAACCAATGACTTCCATCTCCTGGAGCCTATCCTTAAGCTTAGCCACTAGCTCGGACTGCTCCTTATACTTTTGATTCCTTGACCTGAGAGATTTGTAAAGCCTAACAAAGTCCTGACGAACCTGAGGACTGGCATTCGGACAAAGAGTCCTACCCAATTGAGATGTGGTAGGAATATACTCTTCTACATCAGTCAACTACAAGACATAAAAGGGCAATGGAAAGAAAAATCAATCAATGCACTAAAAAAAGAAGACTGTTCATTTCATTGATAAAAGTCAAGTACATCGAGCAAAAATTGGAAAAATTACAAGCAGAAGTAGAAAAATAGTCCTAAAAGAAGATTAACTAGAAACCTCAGGTTGCCGAGAGGTGGCTGGCTGCTTCCCCTTGTCAGCAGCAGCAGAGGCATCCCCCTCTACAAGGATGCCCTCATTCTCCTAGGCAAGGCCAGCATCTGCAGGAATTATCTAAGAGGCAAGATCAACACCCTCGATGGCTGGGGCAGGGGCTTCTTCGTCCACAGTTGGCCTCGGACCCAAGTCATGCTCGTCGAACAGAGGAGATTCAACATCAACACCAGCAGCTAAGAGGGCCTTATTCCAGCCCTTCTTGAAGTTCAAACGGATGATGTAGCCTATTTGAACTTCGGTGTCTTCATAAGCAGCAGTCCACCCAGAGTTGTATGAATCCTCCTTATTGGTGGCTACCTGGGACTCTTTCTCCTTTAACTTCTCGGTCAGAGCCTTGTTCTCCTCCAAGAAACCCTACTTGCTCGAGAAGACGAGGTCATAGGCCTGCCTCAGCTCCTTAATCGTCGCATCCCTCTCTCGATTAGAATTGATGAGGGCCAGATCAAAGGAAGCTCGGTCGGCATCAGGAGCCTTCAAATCAGCCTCCAGCTGAGAACCCTTGACTTCCAGAGTGGACTTCTGTTGCTCCATCTCACCATTCCTTCTCACCAACTCGTCGCGAGAACGGTAGAGAACGGCGAAGTCAGTCACAAACTGCCAAAAATAAAGAAGAGATCAAGAAGGAGAAACAACTAAAACTTATTAAGGAATTGAAAAATAGAGAGGATCTTACCAAGGCTAGCCTCTGGCTAGCTTATAGGGCCAATTGATCAGACCCTAGCGCCCTCTGGTGATCTACAGGAAGAACTGCCCTCTCGAGCAGCGCAAGTGCCAACTGAGGAGAAATGGCAACTAAGGCCCCCTCGGGCAAAACAGACACCGGGACCAAGGCTTGCCCAGTCTTCATCCTCGACTCCATCTTCCTCCTCTCTTCCTCTTTCTCCCTTTCCATCCTCTTTCTCTCCTTCATCCCCTTCTTTTCCTCCACCTTCTTTCTTTCCTCCTCTTTTTTTCTATCCCTCTCTCTCACCTGCTCTTCCTCTCACCTCTTCCTCTCTTGTTCCTAAGTAGAAGACCGAGAACCAGTAGCCACAGCCCCTGAAGTGGACTTTTGTTTCTTTGACCTTTGTGCAAGGAGCATGTGGTCCTCATCGTCATCATCTCTAATCAAGTTATTCCTTGGAGGCATCTCTTCACCTGAACTGCTGGAAGAGCTCGACAATCCTCGAACTTCAAAATCCTCCTCCATGTCAGAGGAACTACTACTGTCAGAGCTCCCTTCACCCAAATTACTCGCAGCTCCTACAGGCTCACTTTCAGAGCTACTCTCCTCTTCGTCCAACTGGATAGGCTCAGCAGTAGTCTCTTCGAAGGAATCAAAATCTGGTACACTATCCACAGGCCGTGCTATGAAGTTGGAGCCAAAGTTCTTGTACTCAAGCAAAAAGGTAGCAGACCTGGGATGCTCGCCGTCACCCAGAGGCTCCCTAATATTCTAAGCCTTCACCAACTCCGAGATACGAACCTTGCTGAGAGTAGGCTCCAAATTCTTTGACCTCGCTGCACAAGAAAAAGCAAAGAGGGGTTAAAAAATCACAAATCAGTGAAAGTTGAAACACCAGTACAATGTCTACCTATATATTACTCCCCGTAGAAAGGAACAAAGAACCTCTCAAACCTCGACCCTTCAAACTGGGGAGGGAACTGCCAATTCCTAACGAGGAAACCCTCTTGCCAGTAATCCTTATGGGAATCAGGTAGGTTTACTACCAATACCCTATCAGGACTCCTAGCTTTGAGGTATAAGACACCTGAACTAGTTCGAGAAAAAGAATAACAGAAATAGATCTCAGCAAGTCCTAACCTAGTACCATACAACTGGTTTATTCTGTGGACGCCATTTACTATCTTCCACACATTGGGAGAGCACTGTGCGGGATCAGTATTGAAATAGCCAAAGAAATGCAAAAATAGATTATTAGGGGGAAAAGTAAGTCCCCCCTGGGAAAGCAACAAAACATGGATCCAGTGAGAATCCTCTATATCCTTAACGTTCCAAGGAGGGGAGGCACAACATTCAATATCTACCCACTCAGGAATGTTTTAGAACTTCTTGAATTCAGATATTGACCTATTTCCAATCTTCACCATTGAAAAACTCAAAAAAATCTACAAACCAAAGAGAAAGTGCAAAGAAAGGGCACGAGAAACTTGCAAAACAAAAAATCGGTTCAAGTGATGAAGAAGCACGAGCTCAAGACAACTAAGAAGCAATGAGAATGGGGATTAAGAGAAGAAGGTACGAGGCGCTAGAGTTCTCAGAAGAAGGAATAGTACTAGAAAGGCTGAAGCGACGGAAGAAAAAGTGGCTATCCCAACAAGCCTTCAATTCTAATCATACGGCAGAAATAGGGAAGCGGGTGTCGCCAAAGCAACTTCACAGTTTTTGAAGCATCATAAATCAGCCATAATGGCTGATCATTTACATCCATTGAACCCATAAACATGTCCCAACAAATTTAGGGGCAATTATGGGTACTCGAAAATTAGAACTATGGGCCTGGACGAGTAGCCCAGTCCTGGCGGCCCAATGTCCAGGCCTCTCATCTTTTATAATTGATCCGATCTCCCCCCACGATCCCATGAAGGGAAGTTATAGGGGAGATGTAAAACACGGAGGAACCCATCACCTCCACTCATCTACATGTACATGTATATATTAAACCCTAGGTCCGTGGAAAAAGGACAAGTTTTATTCTCTGTAATCACTCTCCAGAGTATATAGAAATAATATCAACTGCACCACCATGGACGTAGGCACATCTTGGCTGAACCACGTACATCCTTTGTTGTGTGACTGGCATCTTGTATTCCTTGTTCTTTTCTTGATAATTTTTTCTCTCATATTTATTTGTGTTGCATAATAATTGCATCTACAACTAAATGTCATAATCAAAAGATAAAGAAGGGTAAAAGTAAAACTTCTTAAAATTGGTTGCATTCCCTGCTCTTGGTATCTCCCTGCTCTCCAGTATTTCCATGTGATATGCTAGTTGAAGGTCATACCTTATCACTCTAAAAGGTCCTTCCTAGTTTGGTCCCGACTTGCCATATGATGGTTTACGACACTGCTGAGGACATTCCTTAGGACATAGTCCCCTACCAGAAACTTCCTTAGATTAACTTGATAATGGGCAGTTCCCTTTGCTCGTTTGTCGAGTCAATTTTAATATATACTGCATCATTATTAAGGCATTGATCAACTAAGGTGGTTCTCATAGTAGGGAAAGCTTCTTCCGGTGAAATGATAACTTCCATTCCATAAGTGATCATGAATGGTGTTTCCACAGTTGGTCTCCTATGAGTGGTATGGTAGGCCCATAGAACAAGATCAAGCCCGTCCATCTAAGCACCCTTAGATCTTTCCAACCTCTTCTTTAGTCCCCCGAGCATGTTTTTGTTATAAGATTCTTCTTGACAATTACTTTGGGGATATGCAACAGAACTCAAGTGGTGCTTGATGCCATGCTAAACACAAAAACCTTAAAAGAAGATTATTTCAAATTGCGTGCGGTTGTGGATGATGATAGTCCTTAGTATCTCAAAGGGTGTTATAATGCTTTTCCAGGTAAACCTGGTTATGTCAGCATCAAGAATATTAGCCAATAGTTCTGCCTCTACCCATTTGATGAACTAATTTGTGCCAACCAATAGGTACTTTTGATTTTTAGATGTGGTGGGTGTTGATCCCACTATATCTAATTCTCATTATGTGAATGACCATGGAAATGTCAGAGATTTCAGGTAGCTAGCTAGATGGTGGACCATAAGAGAGTGCTTATGGCATTTTTCACATTTATGAACATAAATTCCTACGTCCTTTTGCATATGAGGCAACTAGTAACCTCCTTTAACTGATCAAAAGAACAATGACCCCACTCCTGCATGACTTCAACAAATACCATTGTGAAGTTCAATAAGCACCTTCTTGGTGTCATATGGGTGAATGCACTGGAGGTAAGGGCTTGTGAATGATTTCTTGTAGAGCTTTGTTACTAGGGAAAGGTAAAAATGAGGAACTGTCAACCTCACTTGATGATCCAATCTCTTATCGTCGGGTAGTACGTAACTTCATAAATAGGCGATGATAGGATCCATCCAACTCGGTGCCTTATCTATGAGTAGAACTTGCTCAACTATGACTGTTTAGCTAATGCTTGAAAGGGAGAGGAACTTAATCTGGATGGTTCTTCTGATACCAGAGTCCACTGTTGAGCTCAGGGCCGCTAAGGCATCGATGTCGTTGTTTTGCCCTTGGGGGAAATATTAAATGCCACCCTTCTCAAATCCTTCCATAAGACATTTTACCATGGCCCGATAGACTATCATTCTATCATTATTTACGTTGAAATCTCCATTTACTTGTTTGGAGACCAGTTTGGAATCGCTAAACACGTTGAGGCACATTACACCCAGTAGTTGGGCCATGTGTAAGCCAGCCATCAGTGCTTCATATTCAGCTTCATTTTTGGAGGTTATTGGCTTTGAATCCAAATATGATTCCTATTCGATGACATCATCTTTTGGTTTAATGAGGATAATTCCTACTCTCGCCCCTTGGAATCAGAGGCTACATCAATGTATAAGTTCCAATCCTTAGACTATGATTTTTCATTTGTTGACTGATCTGCTCCCTTGGGTGATAGGCTAGCTCCCCATCAATTTCGCGATAAAGTCTGCTAGGACTTGTCCTTTAATTATTGTTCTTTGGTTGAAAGTGGATATCGAATCTGTCGAGTTCCACCGACTACTTTAAGAGTCATTTTGAGAGATTGGATTTCTGAAGAACAACTTTGATCGGGTAGGATGTGATCACCGTTATTGAGTTAGGTTCAAAGTAATGTTTCAAATTATCAAGGTGAACACCGGTGCATAGGCAAGATTTTTCAAGGGCAATTAACGTTATTTTATGTCTAGAAGTGTCTTGCTAGAATAATAAACATGATATTATCCTCCATCTATCTCACACACTAGAGTCAAGCTTACCGCATGGTTTGATACTGGGAGATAGAGATACAATGCGTCTTCATCTTCTGGAATAACGAGTAGAGGAGGTTTGCTAAGGTAGGATTTGATCTCCTCCAAATCTCTTAAATAACTGCCATTCCATGTGAGGCCTTTTTCCATTTTTAGGAGCCGAAAGAATAGTCAACAGTGCTTGAAAGACTTGTAGATGAAGCGATTGAGATCCGTGAGCATAACTGTGAGCTTTTAAAGATCTCACAACGTCTGTGGAGGATGAACCCTTATGATCGAAATAATCTAATCTGGATTGGTCTCAATTCCTTTTTTTCTAACCAAACAACATAGAAAATTTTCTGACTGGACACCGAATGAGCACTTATTTTCATTAAGTTTCATTTAGTATTTTCTAAGGATATTAAAAGTTCTTGCTAATTCTGTGAGGTGGTCGTCTCTGTTCTTTATTTTGACTAAATATGCCATCAATGTTGACCTCCATTATGTCTCCAATATATTTCTTGAACATGTTTGTGACTAACTTGTGATAGTTTCCCCCGTGTTCTTTAGGAAAAATGACATGACCTTCTAATAGTATAACCCAATAGGGGTTATAAAGGACATTTTGTTTTGGTCGAGTCCAAACAACGAAAAATAATGGTACTGTGAATAGGCATCTAGAAAACTTATCCTTTCATGTGTTACCATAGAGTCAACCAGCTGATGGATTTTAGGCAGCGGAAATATCTCCTTAGGACATGCTCTATTGAGATATGTGAAATCAATATAGACCCTTCAACTATCATTTCTCTTTCATAACACTACTGGGTTGGATAGTTACTTGAGAAACGAAACTTCCCAAACAGATCCTGCCTCTAGAAGCTTCCCTAATTAATTCTCCACCGCTTTAGCCTTCTCGAGCACTGTTTGACAAGCCTTTTTGAGTGATCGGCTTAAAGGTTTGATCAACTTAGGGATGATTGTAAGCTATGTTGGGATGAGTCCCTGGCTAGTCATTTGGTTCCTAAGTGAAAACACCTATATTACTCCTTGATAAGGCAATCAATTCATTCTTTTCATAATCTGCGATTGTGGTTACGATCATAAACTTTCTTTTTGGCAAGTTGTCACCATCTCCAACTTCCTCTAGGATTTTAATGATCGTATTAATGTGGTGTACCCTGATCTCCTCCACCCTTAGTCGATCATAACTTAATTGTTATTTAGAGGTTGTATCCCCCTCAAGGGATTCCTCCTAATTATCCTTTGGTTCCTTTTTCGTGTCCTTACTTGGGTGGATAGTTATGATGAAACATTTTTTTGCAGTGGCTTCATCGTCATGAATTTTAACCACACTTCGATTGGTGATACACTTCATCTTTTGGTGATAGGTATATGGTACTGCCCTCATGGAATCCATCCAGAATTTTCCTAGAATAACATTATATGGGGAATCTATGTCCACCACTAAGGACTAAATCATCTTTGAGATGTTTCTTTCTCTTACTGGCAAGACTATATTTCCCAATGGCATTCTAATTTTCCTTGCAAAGCTGACCAACGGTATTGTGGCTTCCTTAAGTTCGGTTAGGTTGAGCTTCAATATGTGGAACTCCAAGTACATCACCTTCAATGAGCTTCCATGGTCCACAAGCATATTGTTTATGTCCTAATTTATAATTTGAGAGTTATCACCAGTGCATCATCATGTGGGGTCCTCAATATGACCAAATCTTCTTCAGTGAAGACGATGTGTTTAGTGTAGTCAACGTCCTCTAGCATTCGGTGCTTGCCAGCTTTTCTTTTAACAAGTTCAATCTGACATGGCTCCATGATAGTAGTGACCTTTTCCAGCTCCATTTAAACAACATTCCCTTATATCTAATTTAGGTCTGATGCCCCACTGATCACCGCGAACTCATATCCCATGTCATCATTAAGGACTTCGTCCGAATTCTGGTCTCCATTGGCAGCGACCTTATCTACTTTCTTCTCTAAGTACTCATTAAGATGCCCACCTTGGGCCAATTCTTCTATGTGTGACTTCAAAGCCTTATAATTTTTACTCATGTGTTCTCCCCCCTTATAGAATGCGAATCTTTCTGCATTATTCATTTTCGTTGGTCACCAACCATCATATTGGTCCACTTGATGAATGGTTGGTCTTTTATCTTGCTCAAGATCTTGTAAATAGGTTCTCTGAAGACAGTGTTAGCATCTTGGAAAGCCTTTGAGGGATTAGCCTTGTTCTGATTCTTGGAGTCGTTCCTGCCCCATTCTTGTTTTCTTTCTTTGGAGTGTCACTCTTATCTCCTCCTTTTGCTACTTTTGTGAGACCACTGTACCCAACATTAGCATTAACCACGTATTCTATATAAGGCAATGATATCATTAATAGTGATGGCCTATTTCTTAGTCAGTGACTGGTGCCGTAAAAATGCGATGGACAGACCAATCTTGAAGGATGCAGTCGTAACCTGGTCTGAGTAATCCTCCATTTCATTAAAGTCTTCCCAATACATATTGTCATAATAATGAAGGCTCTCTTATGTATTTTTCTTCATCGTGAGAAGTACATACATCCCTTTGGGATGAGAGCGGTTGGTTATGAAGTGAGTAGTAAAAGCCTCTACTAGGTCCTTAAAGTTCGTAATCGACTAGTGAGGTGGCTTTTCGAAGCACTTATGTGCTACGACATATAGGCTAGAAAGGAAATTTTGACACATAAATGAATCGTTGTGTCTCCATAAGGTCATCTCTTATCTATACTACTGAACATGGTCTATGAAATTTGTTTTTTCGTCGTACATTTTAAACATGGTAATGGAAAACTTCTTTGGGGGATCCTCTTCTTCAATCGCCTTTGAAAAAGGGATTTTTATCTGCGTACTGAAATATCTTCTAGCTATCTCCCTAGTATACTTTTCTGCTAGTTGGGTTGGATTTTGGTCTATCTCTCTATGAACCAAAATCCTAATATCCTCATTTTGATGACTATGGCTCCTATGGTGCCTTTTTGACTTGCCAAGCTCTGATCGACCATTCTTTGATCTGCCACATTCGGATCTACCCTAGTCATGCCTGAAGATCCTCCCTTGACTGCAAGTATTACTTGCCTGAGGACTATAAGTCTATCACGATGTTTTCTTATATCTACGTGGAGATGTCTCTCTATCCTTTTAAGTCGCCATTGAAGGCGACCATTTTTTTCCACCTGGCGGTGTGTGGCATCCTCTTATTATTGAAGTATGGATTCATAAGAGTCGACTAACCTAGAGATTTGGGTAGAACTAGGCGGTTCCTGGATTTTTTTAGATGGCTACCTTTCTTAGCGAAGCCTAGGTGGGACTGGGTCTTCTTATACATTGCCAACCTGAAGAATGTTGTTGTTGTTGTGAGACATCATGGACTTTTGTTGATGAATGTTCTGGTAGGAATATAATTTACATCCCACAAATGGATTCTGGAGTGATGAGGGAATAATTTTAGGTTATTCATCATCAAGTAGATCTTATAAGGTATTTAACCTTTCAAGATATATGGTTATAGAGTAATAAACATTACTATTAGAGATGACGAGCCATCGATGTCTATTGAGCCTAGCCCCGAGTGTGAGGACGATGCATCCCCTAGTGATGATCCCATCATTCCCTTTACTACCCTTGTGGACACCACTATTGATTTAAAGGGTCCATCCTCTTGGGTTTGAAAGTTTCATGACCTTTTCTCTATACGTGGTGATCCCACACTAGGTGTTAAAACTCTTACTCAACTAAGGAATGTGGTTACCTAGTTTTTCTACATATCCATAGTCAAGCCCAAAAATGTGAAAGAAACACTCAAGGGTGAGAATTGGATATCGACTATGCAAGATGAGTTACTTAAATTTCCTAAGAATGATGTCTGAGAGTTAGCCCCCCGGCATTGGGAGACTAATGTGAGAGGCACCAAGTTAATTTACAAGAATAAGATAGATAAAAATGGTACCATAATTCTCGATAATTCTAGGTTGGTCGCTCAAGGCTACACAGATTGAAGGTGTAAACCTTAATGAGACATTTGCTCCAATCGCTAGTATTGTGTTTGTCCGCTTACTATTCACTATAGAATGTAATCTACGCTACAAGTTATATCAAATGGATTTCAAGAGTGTCATCATTAATGACATTCTATAGGAGGAAGTGTACATGAAACAACCAAAAAATTTGAAGACCTTGTAAGGTTTGAAGTAGCCACCTTGTGATTTGTACGAGAGGCTTACTTCCTATCTCTTAGCTAGTGGCTTCGAGAGAGGGGGAATGGATAAGACATTATTTGTGAAGAAAGACAATGGTGTTATATTGGTTGCCCAAGTCTATGTGGACAACATAGTATTTGGATCCATGTTCTCCCGACATGGTCACACTTTTGAGCAGGAGATGAAGAGCAAGTTTGAGAAGAGAATGATTGGTGAGCTTAGGTTCTTTTTAGGTCTCTGGGTGCGTCAATTAGAGGATGCTATATTCATATCTCAATCGAAATATGCTAGGGACCTAGTGAAGAAGTTTATTTTCGACTCTGCTAAACACTCATACACCCCTATGAGTACATATACTAAGCTTAGTAAAGACACTTGAGGCAAGGACATGGAGCTAACACTTTTATAAGAGCACGATAGGTAGTCTTCTCTACTTCACCGCTAGTCATCTTGACATTGCCTTTAGCATTGGAGTTTGTGTGCGATACCAAGAGTCTATGAAAGAGTCTCACTTTCTCGCACTTAAATGTATCATCAAATATGTGAGTGGAAATCTTCCCTATGTTATTTGGTATTCCTTTCGTACCAATGATTGTTTGTCTGCCTATTCGACTGTCGATTAGGATCGGTATGTTGATGGTTATAGGATCATCTCGCTTGGATTTTTTTACTTTAGGAGTTCTCTTATATCTTAGTTGAAGAAGAAGAAAAAGTCCATATCCTTATCCATGGTGGAGACTAAGTGTATATCCATCGGGACTTATTGCATTCAACTCTTATTGATGAGGAAATTATTGGAAGACTATAAGATTTCCTAGGAATAATGACTGTTTCGTGTGATAATACGAGTACAAATCATATATATCATAATCCAGTCCAATATTCCCTCACAGAATACATTATGATACGTGATGATCTCAGTAAGGAAAAGGTCATGTCCTTGAGCTTTGCGAGCACCGAATTTTAATAAGTCGATATTTCTAAGAAACCTTTAGAAGCACTTAGATTTGAGAATCTTAGGAAGTCTTTGGGTATTTACTCTGTTGATTGAGTTTGGATACTTTATCTAATGTCGTGTATTAATCATGATCATATATCATATTACTGTTCCTAAATTGTGTTTCTATGTTTTTTCTTTTGTTATATACATTGAAAAATCCAAAAAGATTATTTATTTTTAGGAAGAAGTTTGGAAAATTTAGAAAAAAATTATTTTTGATAATATTTTGAAAAGGTCAAAAAGAGTCTTATATTTTCATTTTACACCATATATGGATGTACATTTAAGATATTCGGATTATCTACATTCCATCCATTCAAGTGACTTTTTCATAGTGTTTTTAGACATGACTTCATTTCTTTAGTGTTCCTAATAATGTGTGGATAACATTTCGTTGATCATCTTAATCATCCTTAAGAATGAATCAAATGTAAATAGATATAAGTTATGCATTTGAAAACAATTACAGGGATTTTGTTTCCCAGAAAATATTGTTATATTTAAACAATGGAAAGGAGCTACGAAAGAGCAAAATTCTCTTTGTGTTGAACCCAAAGTGCAATAGAAAATTTTATTTTATTAATGATTCGTTGCATATGAGCATTATGATATCTTTAAAAAATATATGAGAGTTAATTATTATATATGTGAGATTTTGAAGTTGTAATAAAGTATAAGATCGATAGCTATGGACAATAGACTCTCTTGAAAAGCATTAAAGAGTTTGTAATTATTAATTTAATAATCATTTAAATTCATTACATGTTACAGTGCCATGTGTTTTGTACCTATATGTATCTTTTATAAGTATACTGTATATATTTGATAATTTTTGAAAAATTTCAAAGCACATGTGGTATACCTTTTAGAAATCTCATCGCATGCGATTGAAACTTTATCTTTGTGATGTTATTTCATATGTATTTGGGTGACGTTATTATTCATGATAGTTTCTTACCCTTTATCTATTAGGGACAAAAAGGGGGTGAACAAATTGAATGGAGGGTTAGTTTTCTTTGAACTCATGCGCGTCATGGTATTCTTTTCTTTCAAGTGTGTAGGTCTCTTCTGCTTAGGTGATGATCTCATTGACTATACAAGTTGAAGAATTTTAATTGAAGAAGAAGTTTTGATGGTCATTCTATTTTTGGATTTTGCAGGATATTATGATACATTTCCATACGGGTTTTATAGTAATTTTTATTTAAATTTTTGTTTTGTACTAGAATACACAAAGGGGGAGATTTTTAAGAGAAAGATTTTATAATTTCTCATAAATTAGGAATTTTGTCATATCCCATTACAAATCCTTGTTACAAACTGAAGACTACATATGTTCTTGCCTCCGTGATCATTTGAAGACATGTGAGTGACCGAGCATAATTTTCTAGATTTAAATCATGACAAACTTTTTCTAGATATATACGAACTTGTGGATTTGATTTCTCAATTGAATTATATTTTGGGTTGTTTGACTTTATTCAAACAAAATTTTTATAAAACAAGTTATGGAAACAAATGTTTTAATTTTTTTAACCTTGTTTGAATGAGATGTAAATATCATCAAAATGAAATACCCCTTTCGTTGGAAACAACATTGAATGAACATCTAATAATTAGTGCTATATTTAACATAACCAAACTCATTATAAGGCCGTTAGAAGGTTGATCGACCCAAACTGACATGTCGTTCGAACGAAATTCACCTCATTTGAACAGTAATCATTCAAATAAGAACCTATTCTAGTTCAAACGAAGGTATGCCTCAAAAAACTTATTTTCTATAAAAACTTACTTTGATAAGTTTTTCTCAAGACTTTTGGCAATATGAATTTCAAATATTTGTTCCGCAAGTGTTCATCATTTTTTTAGAAAAAAAAGTTTTTGTTTCACAAATCACTTCATCTCATAGATTGATTTGTTAAGTGTCAAATCCTAGTTTCATATGCATACATCAAATTATTATAGAGTTTACTCTATTACAAATTTTTAGAGCCGTTGATCGGTGGATATCAAGGGAAGACTTCTTCCTGTGAACATTAATGAATTGTGATGTATCAATAGAATAATTGAAGACCAATGTATTATAATTAGTGGAGATCTAAGTAGTCTATAAGTCATTGAGTCTTTCAATTTGTGATGCAATGCTGAAATCTAAATTTTCCTCCAAGGCAATTTTTTACACATATTCTTCACTGCATGTTTGATTTGATTGCTTGGTTTGGGGATGTTAAATTTTGATTTTATCTTGCACGCACATCGTAATCTAATCAAGATAAAATCTGGATTAAAAATTGAATTTTTGTATGCAAAACCTAATATATGGACTATTAATACAAACCCTCTTTCTGACATCCAATCATCCTTTCAGTTACTCCAATGAGATCTCGTGATGAAGATCACGATGTTGCATTTATATTCGATTTCATGCTTGTGAATTCAAAATTAATGCTTGTAAGAATATAATCGTACTTGTTGATGATGTGTGTGCAATATTTCTAACTTGCACAATGTCTAGAATATTATTGTGGCACAAAAATTAGAAAAATATAACAGAGTATTAAATTAAAATCAACTTTAGAAGGGGTAAAATCAAGTTGATAATAATAAAATAAATTAAAAATTAACAAAATGAATCACCATGATTGACATCGCGAATACAAATAGTCGTGATCCGCATGCATGGTTTCGAGGTAAATTTTCACATGTTTTTTTCTTTTAGTATGACTGGTCATTAAAATGTAAATGGAGAAAGTTATATCTATCATAATTAGCAAATACTACGATGGTAGTAGGATGTTCACATTAAAGAAAAAATGTAAACAACGTGTAGTAAAGGTTAGCAATCGTAAATAGTAAAGGTTACCAAGAAATCCTTATTAGCCCAATTGTCGGAGTGGAATAATGCAAAGTAGTACATCAAGATCAACCAAATGCACAAAATTTCAATTAGAAGGGATTGAAATAAATTTACTTTGTTGATAAACATGTGAAAATCCTTAAAAAGAATGTATTGGAGAACAATTATAATATGACTCAAAGGTAAATTCTGCCTATAACATGGGAAGTAATCCACTTGCTACTGTGCAAAATGTTGAAAATGTTATATTACCATAAAATTAGCTTTAAATTATAAATGAACTCTATATATTGGCATAAAAGACAAATTTGGATCTGAAAATCACATAACACATATTAAAAGTTATAAAACACCAACGTTTAATCCCTTGAATTAATTCAACTTACAAATTACATATAAATAAAAAAATCACCAACAACAAATATTAAACATGAAAAAACATAACAACAAATTTTTTTATGAAAGAGGGATCAAACCCCAAGTCATATATTAATTAAGGGAGATATAGCCTCTTCAAGTTGCTTACAAGCATAGGAAAACTAGACAATTCAAAGAAAGAATAAATTTGGGGATTTATAATGATCCTCATTACAATTAGAAAGTAACCTTTTGAATTAATTATAAATAAGATCTACTACAGCTGCATCCCATCTTAAGAAGACTACAAGCACCTTTAACAAGAGTTGAAAGATCTTTAAAGTTGTGGAAAATCTTCAAGGAATTAATATGAGAACCAGGATTAACCAAAGCAACAACAACCTTATTAGACTCCCTATATCAATGAGATATTGTGAAATTTAAAAGATATAAGTTAGACTTGATTTCTGCAATTAAAGGCTTGAGATGCCGAGGATGTTTTTGGTTTTAACTAGTCAAATTGATCACAAACTTTGAATCAACCTTAGTTAAAATATCTGGAATTTAATGATCAATACAAATCTTAATTTCCCATGAAAAGGACGTTGAACTTAGTAGAATAAATGGTATCAAAGCCTCTAGATTGAGAAAAAGACCAAATCAAGTCCCCCTTATCATTTCTAAAAATCCCACATGATCCAGACTTGCCTAGATTTCCTTTAGAAGCCCTATCAACATTCAGTTGCAACTATTAGGAGGATGAAGAGACCATTCATAGATTTGATAGTTTGAATCCTCTTGATACTAGAAAGATTAAATATCTCTTTAATGCTCCTATCAAAGGATTATTAAAAGACATCCCCTTGCATATATTAGTGACGAGAGATATATATTGAGATACTAAATCTTTAGAATTTACAATACAATTTTCAAAGAAGGATTTATTTCTACCTTTTTCGTATCTCCCAACAAACCACAATTGGTATACATTTATCAAGGAACTTACAATAATCAATAGGGCCTGACTTCCTCCACCAGATATGAAGAAGAGATGTGAATGAGACCTTTTCTAGCTCAATTCCCATCAAATTAGCAAAAAACTTCCAAGTAGGATGGATAGTAGATCATTGAAGAACCACATGGCTGATCGATTCATCATTAGATTTACAGGCTTTGCATCTAGAATATAATCTTATACCCAATGTTTTAACATTGTCATTGATTAATTTACACATAAAACTAGAACATTTTTTGGGAATACGAGGTTACCAAATAAATGAACTGACATCCGAAATAGGGAAACATTGTTTAACAAGATCATATGCAGAAGAGAAAGAGAACTGGACTAGAACATCAGGTTTTTAAATCCAAACATCATTAATAAGATCCATATTAGAGGTACACAAGTCTTCTACTAACTTGGGGATTTTCCAGTTTAGAGAATCCACAATAGAAGGGGAATATAAGTTCTTATACCTAATAGAAATATATGATAACCATAGAGAATTTTCAAAAGCAAACTTCCAATATAATTTCATCATTGAGGTTTTAGAAATAGAGTTGAAATCTTTAAAACTAAGGCCACCTTTCAGCATTGCCACCCTAAGAAAACTTATTTAACAACCATGAATCATTTGTTTAATTATTTTTGGAGGAGATAATGAAGCCAAAATATAAAGAGGGATATAAGAGAGAACATGATTAATGAGGGTATACTTACCTCCACTATATATTAATTTCGATTGCCACCCAGCCATCTTAGATCTTAATGATTTAGTAAGATTCTCATAGAGATTCACCTTATTTTTCCCTCAAAGTAAAGTACATCCTAGGTACTTAATAGGAAGAGCTCTGAATTGAAGACCAGTACATGCTGCCAATTTACTTTTAAAACTAAGGGGACTTTTACTATTAATTATAAAGGAACTCTTGTGAAAATTGATTTTCTAGACTAAAATGGAAGAGTATTTTAGAAGGAAATCCATGAGATTCTTCATACTTATCTTATTTTCTCTAGAGAAAATAATAACATCATTGGCATACGCTAAATGATAAACTATAGGGCTTCCACTAGTAATTTAATAAGGATTTATAATCCCACTCTCTATAAGGAAATTCAGACCCCTAGTCAGATAATCAGCAGCCAATATGAAGATATTTATAGAGATAGGGTCCCATTGTTTAAGATCTTGGTTTGATTTGAAGAACCCACAACTTTATCCATTAATGCATATAAATCACCAATTACCAGAAACAACTCTCCATATAAAATCATTCAATCTTTCCCGAAAGACAAAGCTCCTGAGAATTGAGATTAAAAAACACCAATTCACCCTAGCATAAGCCTTCTCCATATCCATCCTGATAATAACATTGCCACTGTGAACCTTCTTACATAAATTCTCCACCGTCTCTTTTTCAAGTAGAGTATTGTCTTGAATATCTTTGCCTTTAATGAAACCAATTTGATTTGGGGAGATAAGCATAGGAATGAACTTTGAAAGCCTGGCTACAAGAATCTTTATAATGATCATTATTGATAAATTATAGAGACTAATTTTTTTAAGGACCCCATATTGTCTAAGGACCCCACAAGTCTTTGGAATATTGATTTTAAGTATAAGGACTATAAAGGTGTTGGACTAACTTTAAGTAATAGATGAACCTATAAAAACAATAGTTAATAGCAAGTGAAAGATCATCTTTATTCATTTCCCAACACTTTTTATAAGATGTTTCCCCAAATCCATCAGGACCTAGAGCTGATATATCACTTAGATCGGACACTGCTTTGAAAACCTCCATTTTAGAAGGAAATGCCTCCAAATCTTCATTCATCTCAGAAGTAATAATTAATGGGATGATATTAGAGTCTTCCTCTAGAAATAAAGGCCTATTTGATGATGTAAGATCCTCATAGAATTTCACCATGTGACTCTTAACAGCTTGATCCTTTTCCCAAAGATTCCATGTGTCATCCTTGATAGATTTAATCCCCGATTTTTTCTACTTAGCCTTAACACTATCATGGAAATATGTAGTGTTTGTATCCCCCAATTTGATCCACTTAATAGAAGATTTTTGCCTCCATTACATTTCCTCAATTTTATTAGCTTCAAACATCTTAGCTTACACTTTATTAAGAGCTTCTCCATTAGTATCAGAACTCACTTGTTAATAGTTCAACTCTAGTTGAGCAATGTTGTAATCTAAGTCTCTCACATTTTGAAAAATTTCCTTGAATGTTTCTTTATTCCATTTCTTCAACTCCTATTTTAGTCTATGATGCTTGACTGTGAAATGTCTCATGCCAATGCCATCAGCAGGAGCATACCAAGAGTTTGTAACAAGATCCATAAATGATTTAATATTACCCACATATATTGGAATTTAAAAGGACTTGGACAATTATCCATGCTAGTCTTCACGTTTAATAATAGAAAAGCACGATCATAAAAATATGCCATTAAGTGTTTAATACTTGACTTTGGATACTCAGTAACCCACGCATTATTGAATAAGCATTTAACCAATATTGCAATAATTATTCCTTCTTCTTCTCTTTTATCACACCAAGTGTACCTAGTACCATAATAGACTAGATCACTCAAACCATAATCATCAATTTTTGAAAAAAAATATTCATCATAATTATGGTCAATATCATTTACTCCTGCTTTCTTAGATTGATAAGAAACTATGTTAAAATTACCAGCGACAAGATGAGGAGAATCATTAGTAGTCCTATAAAAGGTTATCAATTGATCCCATGGCTCCTTTCCTTCAACTCTATTATATTTAGCATAGACAACTGTCAAATAAATGTTGTTCTTCAAGGCAAATTGATCTAATTTAAGGTACAAGTGTGTGGATGATCAACAATATATCCACTACCAGATTGAATCTCTAGAAACACTAAAATTTACAACTGATATTATTGATATAACCTTCAAATCCACATTTGAATTTGTACTAAGAAATTTTAGCAGCATCAACCTTAGGCTCTAAAAGCGCGAAAAAAGGAATCTTGTAGATCTTACTCAACATTTTAATTCTCTTAGAGGATGAATTTTTAGTAGCCTCGCTTATATTCCACACTATGAGATTTATCATTTAGAATTGTAGATGTAAGATTGTGCGATAGCTTTGGTCCTATATCTTGTGAGTCTCTTAAAAAGAGCGTATTGTATTCTCAATTGTTGTTTGTGCCTTAGAATATTTAACAGGTATTAATTTCACATGTTCCTTCTTTTGTTTGGTATTATATTATTGATATAGAAACACATTGAAACCCCAAAATACTATATTTTAAGAATGAGTGAAATATAAACAAAAATTAAAACCCCCTGGCAGTAAAATACATACTCAGAATACATATTCAAAGCTTAACATTTCTAAGAATTGGATCATTTTTTATATAGAAGAATACATTTATTCCACTTGGCTTTGGTTGACGACAGAAACAATGGTGGATGAGAAATTTTTTGGTCGTCGACAAAGGGGATTTAGGAGCAAAAGGTGACCAGTCATTTTAGGAGCATTTGGTGGGTTTTCAAAGAAGGACTTTTTGGGGTTTTAGGATGTATATGGTCATCCGAGGTATATGTTAATCGTTAAAGGGAGTATGTAGGTGGGAGATGTTTGGCGACGAATTTTGGTGTTTCTTTTTTCCAAGAGAATTGGGAGGGTTTTCTTTTTAAAACGACGAGAATTTTAGAAGGGAGTGAGTTTTTAAAGAAACAAAAAGGAGGAGATAAGTAGTGGATGGTATCATTTTTTTTAAAATAAACTAAATACATAACGCGACATGCTTTGATGAAGCTGAATGTATATATAATTTCACGACATGCACAATACATCACCTAAAGTTAGGGGTAATTCCTCGACATAAAAAATGTGTCACCGAGAGTAGTGATAATTCTGCAACATAAAAAAACATGTTTATGAAATTAGGCTACCAAATTTTTTGCATCAATCAGATGTAGTTGAGTGTAAATGACATTAATGGGGGAAAGTTTAGTTTAGGACCCACCTTTTTATGACAACAATATATATATATATATATATATATCCAAAAGTATAACCTTTAGCAACACTGAAATACAGATGTCGCTGAAACATGTCACAAATTGTGTTCGTTCTTATGGTCTCTCTTAGCACAAAAAGAACCATTCTCATACTCTCCCTCCTCTTATTTAACAAACTAAAAAACCATAATCTCACTGTTATGGATTCAGCGGAATCTCGACAGTGGAACCTTCGATGGTTAAGGTAGAATCTCGTTGGTAACTCTTTCTCTATCTCTCTATTTTTCTCTCTCTCGCAAAGGCTCCCTCTCTCACACACAAGTGAGTCACATAGGATCATGGAAACTTTACCCTAACTGGAACTTCTCCCTCTCTCCTTTTGCACATGGTAATCTCCAAAAATGTATCAATTCACCGACTTTTAAGTCTTTAGTGGGTTTATGGTATTTAATTGATTTTGGATGGGTTTGTAGAATAGGGACTGAATGTTTGAATCTTTTTTGGATGAGATTCAAAACATTTTAATTGTGTTTAATTATATTTCTATACAATCAATGTTTTTTGTTTCCAATCTTTAGGATAATGCAACTGAGAATGGTTTAGAATACAATTTTACCATTTTCATTAAAGTAGTATTTTGTAGTTTTAAACAAGATGGAGGATAATGAGGTTCCAATTCATTTGAAGTTATTTGATATTATCTATTAATTTGGTTTACTTTATTTAAGTGCTAGATAAGTGTATATGTTTAATATCAGCTACTGGAACATAAATGTGGATTCTCTATATTTCATATGTAGTGGATTTTATAATTCCCCGCTATCACTAGTCCACTATGTGGTTATGATGCTTGCTAAAAAGATATTTGGTATTTTTATGATCTTTTCTATGTAATATCTAACATGAATTTTCAATAGTCTAA
This sequence comes from Sambucus nigra, assembly GCA_949130495.1. Lineage (NCBI taxonomy): Eukaryota > Viridiplantae > Streptophyta > Magnoliopsida > Dipsacales > Adoxaceae > Sambucus > Sambucus nigra. The sequence continues at coordinate 209,186,386 of OX422214.1, read as the reverse complement.
CATTTAATAGATAAAAAGAACTAACTTATTATCATGATATTTGCCTGTAGTTATTGATAAAGTACATCCAATCCATCATGTGTAGTTAAAATAGAATGATTGGGGACAATTATTAGGAATCATATCATGTAGTCATAATGAACATATACTGATGTGTCATATTATTGAAGAAACATAGAAACCAACTAGTACTACATTTATAATGCTAATACAAAACATTAGGGGGCTTCTCATGTAACAGTGTTCCTTGGGCATGTACAAGTTAGGAAAAATAACTATATATAAGTTATTCTAACATTAAAAATAATGTTTCATTTATAGACATATAGATTAATGAATGAATATGTTTATTATGAAAAGACTGTCGAGGTCTAATGCATGTCCTTAGACCAAATGTCATAAGATTTTTGTAGTACGGATAGGTCTAAAAATTGAGTTGAGCGGTTACTTGAAAATTATATAATATCTGCATATAAATTGGAATTCATCATGTTAAAACAACATTATCAATATGTAAAGATAAAGTTTTCACTTACCTCAAAAGGTTAAATTGATGGAATCATTAATCACTTACAAATAATCAGAGTTTGCTTTCATTCTACCATAAATATAGAGCGCCACGTGGACCTCTCAAAGGATGACACGTGCCCTTATTAAGGATAAATAGTGAGGTTGTCCTCATATATATACATTTTGGACGTTTAAGGGAATTAAGTTCGGCTCAGTCAATATTGTGCTCAACCCTAACAATTTAATAACAACATGCTATTATTAATATGGAGTTAGGTAACAACATTAATTAACACCATCAATACCATCCTTGCACCATCTTTCACAAGTTGAGAAATATTATAAGTCATGCCTACCTAATTATGAACGTGGCAAGCTACACCATATCCCATTTATATCATGATGTAACAAAATAATCATTATCTGTACCACTAATGTAATGAATGTAATTGTGTGACCTATAAAGGCACTGCACATGTCGCTTAATATTCTCTATGTGATAACTACCTATAAATAGCACATAGTCCCAAAGGTAAACCTTAGGGAAGGAGCACACGAGAGGTTTTATTCTTAACTTTCAAGGTAATTGCCCAGTAATAAAGAGAGCATCAACACATCATTTGTGGACGTAAGCACCATATTTGGATAAACCACGTAAATCACCATTTTCATTCGTCATTGCTGTTTCCAACCATCCTTAGTGCTAAAACCCTATTTCCTTTTTTATACACTTACAAATTTTGGAAAATAGTAGATAACCCCGAATGTGGCTGCGCAGCAGAAGTGAATCCACTCTCCACACCAGTGGGAATGGGTGACATACACGAAATTTTGATGAGCCTCATAAAGGTCCAGGAGGCAATACAGGAAAGTGTTAATTAGTTGACGTAGGAACTCCAGTCTGGACAGAAAGTATTTGGAGAGAATACTGTCACTCTGATTGAATGAGAAACTTTAGAAAGGAGAGGTTAAATTATACTTTTTTCCCATATATATATATATACATGGGGCATGCTTATAGAGCACAAGATTTCGTAAACCCTCAGAGGTTGAAACTGGGGTCACGTGATCATATGAGTGCATTCTGGATCATGAGAGGACATGTTATACTACCCCGGAGCCACTTCTTGCCTTTGATCAACTGGGTATAATGATTAACAATCCTACTTCAAAGAAAGGCCCACTGTACTAGAATGGCTGAGTAGAGGGCCAATTTTTTATTATTTAAGTCCATAAAAAATAAGGTGAAAATAGTCGATCGGTCCTAGGGAGCATAAAGAGAATCTAGAAGAATTGGCTCGTGGGTTACTAGGGAAACAAAACTCTCAACCAGATTCAGAACGATTATAAGGAGATCGCCTCAAGCTGAGAAGACTTCCTATGAAGCGAGTTCATTTGACATTTGAGGCCAAATAGTCAAAATCGTCATTTTTTAGACCGAGTTGGAAGGCCGACACTACAAGGAATCCATCCAGCGATTACTGGAACATTTGATGGAAGAAATTGATAGATTTAAGAACCCTCTTTATAGGGACTTTGTAAACGGATTCCATTCGTCCAAGAAATGATGGGTTATCTGACGCCCATAATATTTGAACCTCCGGTTATTACGCCCAGGTATGATGGAAAAATTGACTCCATATTGTATTTAGTGTATTATGAAATCGCCGTTAATATTTAATCGATTTCTATTGAAAATAATTAATGAAAATTCTATAGAACGATCACTGGATCAACCCAAATCTAGTATAACAGCTAACCACACGGGTAGATCTCTAGTTTCCAATAGTTATCTAATCTCTTTCTCTGCAATTTTTATTTTGGAGCCAAACCAGGGAAGAGAGATGACTCTTTTCTCTAAGCACAACAAAAGGCCGATGGGTCCACATATGAGTTTATTATGAGCTTCAACAACGAGAAGCTCAAGATGGTTGATTATAACGAGCACACTTCCATAACCGCACTAAGGAGTGGGTTACAACTGGGGAAACTATTTTGGGCTCTAGATAAGGAACCACCAAGGAAAATGACATAACTCTTTTATAGTGAAGAAAAAAACATGAATGCCAAGGAGGATATGGATACTTAGGTGTCAGGTCACCCGGAGGTTTCCTTCGGTAAGAGAAATGAAAATAAGGATCAGACGCATAAGAAGAGAAAGAAGCCTAAAAGGTATGATTAGTATAACCTTTGACTGTTGGTCCCAAGAAATATAAACTTGAAGTGGCTCGGGAAACTCAAATCCCCAGTAAATTATTGAGATAAAAGAAAGTATTGTGAATTTCACATGGACCACGATCATAACATAGAAAGTACATTCCATCAATAAAGAAATTGAAAGCTTGATTAGAAGAAGGAAACTATCAAGGTACTTGGATAAAGAGGGCAGAGTGGGTCCAGATGATGAGTGAAAGGTTCAAAGAAAATAATAATCTCCTTGTAGGAAGATGAACGAGAAGAAAAAGGGACGCGATGACGATTTGGATGATGACCTAGATCAGCTAAAGAAGCCTAAAGAACTTGTCCATGTGGTCAAGATGATCTCCCTATAATGCCATTTTATCGCTAGTGGATATTTGAGAGGACGAGATGAACTTGATGAAAGGAAGGCCTACCTCAACGAGGTAAAAGATTTTACTCACATCAGGAAGATCAACCTAACAGGAAGGGTGGATGCTCATCATATAAAGGTAAACAAATATTGCCTTATTTTTCAAAATGTCAAATAGAAAATATAATTTTTTTCATCCTTGATAAAAATGTTCTTTTGGCATATAATACCATTCTCAACAGAGTAGGGTTGAAGAAGGTCAAGGAAGTACCTTATACATTTCATTAATGCTTGAGAATGCCACTATACTTCGGCCGATCGAAAAGAACAAAAGAAGTTGAATTTTACCTACCAGAACAAAATGATAGATCCAAGAGACAAGGAGAATAAAGTAAAGCGATAGGTAGTCAAAAAGACTACGTCCATTATTCTCGATGGCGAGAACCTAAAGAAGACTGTTCAGATTGGCTCATCTATGAAGCCAGAACTCAAGAAAAATCTGGCCAATTTTCTTAGACAATGAATAGCTATGTTTTCCTAGAGTCATGAAGACATTCTTGTAATCAATACAGATTTCATATATCATGAGTTGACTAGACTAAAAGGGGATAAACCAGTAAAATAGAAGTGGTGAGGTTTTAATCATGAAAAAATATGGTAGTGCAGGATGATGTTCAAAGGTTGTAGAAGGCTAACTTTATAGAGGATATCAAATATACAGATTGGCTCTCCAACATGGTAATAGTCCAAAAGAAGAAGAATAATTGGTGAATAATTTCACTAACTTAAACAAAGCATGTCCCAAAGATAACTACCCTTTACCCAGGATTGATCATTAAGTTGACACCACCTCAGGACACGAGCTACTCAACTTTATGGATGCTTATTCTAAGTATAACTAGATGAAACTGATGATAGGATACTGAGATAAAACATCCTTCATCACCAATAGAGGTACGTACTGCAATGACATCAATACCTTTAGAACTCAAAATGGTCGAGGCAACCTATTAGAGGTTGGTGAACAAAGTGTTCAAAGATCAGATAGAAAAGAACACAGAGTTGTATATTGATGATATGATGACAAGGATAAAAAAAGCAGCTGGTCATATCAAAGACTTATGGCAGACTTGTAATTAGCTAAAGAAGCATCAAATGAATCTTATCCTGATAAACTGTCTTTAGGTTAAAGGAAGGGATATTCCTTGAATTTACCATCAACTAGAGAGGAATTGAGGCTAATCCCTACAAAATCCAAGCATTAATCAATATGCAATCCCCAACAAACAAGAAGAAAGTAGAAAGACTGACGGAACGAGTGGCAGGATTTATCAAGTTTCTTTTGAAAGCTGTTGATAAATGCCTTTGTTCTTTCAACTATTAAGAAACACTTTCAAATGGAACAACAAATGTGAAATCGCGTTCCTGGAATTAAAGCGATCTTTTAGGACTACACCTCTTTTTTCAACACCTATCTTTAGTGACAAACTCTATCTCTATCTAATCGTATCAAAATTTACAGTCAGTTCGGCTCTAATATGACGTGAAGAAATAATATAGAGGCCTATATACTACACCAGCATAGTTTATCGAGGAACAAAAATCATATACCGGATGGTGAAATTAGTTCTTGTACTTGACGAATATTCCAGGACAATGAAGCCTTATTTTCAAGGCTATATGATTATCGTCTAAACACACCTTCCTTTATAGCACGTCCTTCAAAATCTTGGGAAATCAAGTTGACTTATAGCTTTTGTTACGGAGCTTGGAGAATATGATATTCAGTATGATACCAGTATGGATATTAAAGGACAAGTTGTGGCAGAGTCTGAAGAAAAACCATCCAAGTAGACTCCTATATGAGAGGGCTTAGCACTCATGGAAAAGCTTACTTTTACAAAAGAGAGCTCCGTCATAGATAAAACTAAGCAAACTTCTTCAGAATATATCTCACTAATTAAGAAAAGTAAGAAGAATCCTCTAGGAGATAATTTGACCAAGTCATTATCAAATCAGAGTAAGGATGTTCCATAATCGTTGACTAGATGAGAAAACGTTTCTCACGTCTAGGAAAAATTAGAGAAGCTATTAAGAGACAGAGAGTTGACTGTGAGGGAATTAAAATGAGATCATCTTATATGGAAAATATTTATGGATTGCTCATCCTACACCATGAGTAGTGGAGAAGGCTTGATAATCACAATGTCAAACGAGATAGATGTGGAATATACCCATCATATCCAATTTGAAGCCTATAACAATGAGACTCAATACGAGACATTCATACTAGGTTTCAGACTGACTGTATCACTAGGTGTTTAGCCGATTTTAGGGCACAATGATTAACAGTTGGTGATCAATTAATTGTTTGGGCTTTACGAAGCAAGAGTATAATATATGGTAAAGTAATAGACCAAAATGAAATGGTGGCTAGAAAAATCTCCAAGAGTCAAGAAGCTCAGAATTCCTCGGATAAAAAATACTTAAGCAGATGCACTTGCCCATTTATCATCGGCTATAAGAACAAAATTATGAATAACTATCCTAGTGGCACTTATCATGATTTGCAGCAATGCCGAAAAGATAGTCAATATCATGAATATAAATCTCGGACCATCATGGATGGATTCGATACGAGATTACAACGAAACTAGCATTGTTCCATCTGACCCCAAAGAGGAAAATAAGATCCACTACAAGGCAACCAACTATGTTTTAGAAGTGGGCATTTTATTAAGATAATGGAATATCTTCTCATTATTGCGACGTGTTCATCTAGCTGAAGTGAATAGTCTAATCAAAGAAGTATATGAGGGGTTCTACCGAGCGCATTCAACAGTAAGTTCCATAGTAAAGTGGGTGGATAATCAACGCTATTATTGGCCGACCATGAAGGAAATTTGCACATATTACAATATGAAGTGTGAAAATGCTAGAAGTATGCAAAAATCCATCGAACTCCAGGAGCCTCACTTATGCCGATCACCTCACCTTAGCCATTAATGATTTGTGGGGATAGATCTGGTCGTCCCATTACTAAAAACAAGAAGAGGGTTCAAGTACTTGGTGGTTACTGTTAATTATTTCACTAAGTCGGTGGAGACTGAACTCCTTGCTGAAATGATGAATGAGATGGTTTTCCAATTCATCTAAAATAATTTCATCTGCTGATAGAGAATGACTTATGCTTTTATCAAGCACTACGGTACACAATTTAAGAATTAGGAATTTAAGGATTATTGCACCCACTCTAAGATACAGAAGTTATATTCCACATCAATCCATCAATAATGCAATGATCAAACTAAGGTAACAAAAAAAACTTTTTCGGATGGAATGAAGATAAGACTAGATGATATAAAAGGAATTTGATCAAAGATCCACAGAGTGTCCTCTGGGCTTATAAGATGACCCCTAGTACAGTAACAGGTGAAACTCATTACATGGTGGACTTTGGTGCAAAGGTGGTAGAACCAATAAAAAATTATATTCCTAGACAACAAGTCCTCATTTTTAACTCACTGCAAAGTGACCTAATGAGGAGTTTAAATCTTGAGCTGGTGGAATAAAGTAAGGGAAAATGCTACATTAAGAGTAGCAGATTAAAACCAAATAACTGTTCGGTTTTACGATTAAAGAGTAAATTTGAGTAGTTTAAACGAGGGCGAGTATATCCTAAGAAAGGTCGTCCAAAAAGGAAACAAACTGGAACATAATTGGCACGACCCCTATCATATTTCTAGCACTATCATTCGAGGAACCAACCATATTTGAAACCTACGAATGAGAACTATAAGGACATTATTTTATTGTCCGTTCACAATTGAGTATGTCGTATACCGCTATGAACGTCGAAGAGTGTTTAAGATCACATATGCATAAAGATGGATTTGAATATCAAAGTTCTTCAACATTCAAGCCTCTGCGAGATAAATTTGGTAAAGGTTTTGTTTTAGTTCCTTAGCATTTCACTTAGAGTGTTGGGATATTTTTTACAAAATATTTTCTAAGTGTTGGAGCAGAGTTTTTAATTAAAAGTTTTTTTAAAAAGTTTTGAGGCGGAATATTTTTTGGGAAAATAATAAATTATTTTTTTCGTTCGAGCAACATCATGTCTCGTGTGAAGCTCGTATGAGCGATGCGTGTCCTCATTCGAGCGAGTTTGATTTTTCATCTGAGTGAGTTGCCGCATTAGATTTTCTATAAATTTGTTTGTCCAACTTGAATTTTTATTAGAAGACCTGAGAATTTTCAATAGACGAAATTGCTTTGGCCGAATACTTTGTCTTCTCACTTTTAGGGTTTTAATCCCTTTTGTTTCAATTCACAAGATCCCAATAGTTTATGTGAATTGTTTTGGAACCCAAAGAACACATATTTTTGAAGTTTCTCTTGTAGAAAAGATATTTACTGATGATGTAGGTGCTCTTGAGGGGAGTACTGGGTTGAAGACAACTACATGTCGATAGGGAGGGCTCGTGGGTAACCCTGAGTTGAATTATAGTTACAGTCCTTGTTGGCTATAGGCTGCAATATATGCGAGTTTTCTACAGATAACTCATTGTTCATTTCATTGTAATCATTGTAAATATTATAGTGAAATAAACATTTTTCCGAAGGGAATTTTTTCTAAAATCTGTGAGTTAGCAATTTTTTGTGTGTGATGGTTTGACACACACACACATGTAGATCCATGTGTAGGCGATGATTTTATTCGGTTTAAAATTGACTCTTGTTAAATGAGGTTAAATGGGAAATTTGTGAATTCAACTTAATCAGGTATCATACATAGCTTTTTACAAATTGGTATCAAAGCTTATTTAAGCACTCATAGCTTTCACAAGAAAAGTTCAAAAATCCATGGAGTGCCGACCAGTTAAGAAAGTACTATAAGTGATGTAATGAAAAGTTTTATGAAGTATGTAATTCCTGTTTGCTATAAATAAAAGTTCAATTGAAATTCTAAAATACAAACACTCATTTTATTTCTTTATTTTACGGGCATTGAGTATGTATATAACCCCAACAACATTCACCATTAATACACAAACCTCATGTACAATCTCAAATTATTAACAGGAGGAATAAACTAAGATAAAATTTATGTATGACTTCATTTGATGAACAAGCCACGAATAAGAATCTCAACTTCATGTATGATCTCGTCATAGGATATATCTCGAATAAGAAGTAATCTTGAGAAGTGAAGGGAATCCATTCTTTAAGGATGACAAGATCTACCCATAATCCAATGCAAGGATAACTCCTGATAAACTTAGGTCATCCTAAATAATCAATATTGACACATAGTCTTTATTTATAAGACTAATAAGTTAGAACAAAGACTTTTAGATCCTAGGTCAAGATAACTCAAGTTTGGCAAAAAGAAAGTGGATAGTAAGGTAGATCTTCCTGGTTAAAATCCAACAAAATGATCATAAGACTAAACTATTAGAAGGACCATTCAAAACACAAAAACCACAAGTAAATGAAATGACAAATAAAAAGAGTACGCTGATAAGTACCCATAAGACTCACTTTCACCAAATGCTTTAAATAGGAAGTATTATATCGTTACAACAAGTTTTAAAGATGAGGGAGAGTCATCACAAAGTTATATATGTGACACCCCAGCTTATGAAATACCGAGTGATCGGGCCTTTATTAAATTAAAACAGAATATCTAGTCGGTTCATTCTTGTCATCACTATCGCTTTTTTTTATAAATACTAACCACTCATTATTTGAAAATATGGTGCCAAATTTAATCTTTTTAGTTAATAATAAACCATTCCCGTACATACATCAACCATATGATATATAGAACAATAGAATAAATAAGGTTGTCTGGAATAAATAAATCCAGTTTGATATAATAATATCATCTTCCATAATAAAAATGGTATATGATATGCTAAATAGAATAAAATCCAACATCTCTGAGAATGTCTAAATGGAAATGGACAACATGTCCAACTGAATGAAATAACTGCTCATAATGAAGAAATGAGGAATACTAAGGCATCAAATATTAAGGACCCGTAACTTCCACAGTAGGTGAAGCATGCCAAAAGATATAACCTGTTAAGTCGGGTATCCCTGTGGCTGGGCAACTAAAATATTTTACAAAAAGAATAGAGATTTGGAGAAAACAGTCTAGAGCTCGAGTAAAGAAGTAAAAAAATTATTAAGTGTAAATGCAAAATTAGCAAATATTATATACATGTTAGGTTTACGTGCTCTCACTTGAGATGCTCACCTCTCATCTAATGTTCACGCCTAACGTATATATCAGTAAAAATATCGTAGGTATACACACAACCTTTTATTTCCCTTTTATATATATTCCAAGTAGTTAACCCAAATATCACACTAGTCGTCCTCATAATAAAATTCACCCAATTATCATTATAGGCCATTTTCCTTCTCTTAAAGATACTACGTCAAATTTAAACTTGTCCGGATAAAATCCCTATTTTCTGAAATGTCGTTCGAACGAACAAGGAATCTCATTCGAACGAAAATTCCAGGTCATTCTAACAAACTTCGAACCAAATCCTTTCTGAAATCTCGTTAGAATTCTCATTGAAATTCTTGTTCGAACATGGTCGTTCGAACGAGAGAAACCCAGTTCGTCCTTTTTCTCTAAAAACTGCGTTTTTCACCACTGTTGTTCACCCAAAACTGATCATACTTCAACAAAACCGAAACTAAGAGTCCCCAAATCCTTTTCTACAAGTAATTGGATGAACATTAACATATTTTAACATCAAAACCATAAAATTCTCATATAAGGGTAAATTAAATCATTAAATCTTCAAAAACCATAGGTATGTCTTTTCACCATTAAAGTCCAACCTAATCCCAAATTCAAATTTTGTAATTATTATGCATAAGTCTCAGGTTTCGTATTCTATACATATGATTACTCAAACTACATGCAATTCCTACCCAAAGACCTGATTTAACATTCAATTTCACTGCCAAATTAATAATATCATGAGTATTTCTTCAAATCTACCATAACATGGATAACACATGCACATAATTGATCAAGATAAACACTTGACTCTTTTGGTAGGTTTGATCCATTGAAGAATAAGGAAACGGTTGTGGTCCTCTCTCCCTAATCAATAATTTGGTGGTGGTTTTGATGTAAGATGATGACTTTTGGCTTTAAACTTCCAGGAACTCTCTTCTTCTCCTTCCTGTGCACTCTCTTTGTTTTAACAACTGATAAGCCTAACTTCCTCTATGTTCCTGATACTTTAAGTATCTAATTTTTGTCGTTCCCCTTTTTCCAAAATTTGAAAAGACCAAAATACCCCTTCGGGGTGTCGATTTTACTAAAAGTGCCCCGGGACCCGAATTAAACCCCCAGTAGGTTTCCCTGACTATCTCTACCCTTTCGAACACATAGGTGTACTCAAAAGGACCATATAAAGTAATAAAAGTGAAATTTCTTATTTTTCAAATTAAGTCCCGACATAACTGACATGTGCGTCCTGGAATTTATTGTGATCACCGTATTTCTCACTCACAACATTCATAATATGTTCTTATAATTATTATTAATCCTTCACTAAGTAATATTAAATATAAATAAATATTTACCCTTATCTCATTAATTAATATTTATTTAACCCAGATTAATTATTCCAATTTAATTTCATTAATCCCAATTTAATCCACATTTAATCCAAATATAGAAATCATAAAAATATTGGGTGTTACATACTTTCCCCCTAATAACATACTTTCGTCCCAAAATTCGGTAAGAAAAATATTCCCGGAAAGAATAACTCTCGATATCTTTCACGAATCTCATTATCATGCTCCCAGTTACACTCCTTAGCATTATGACGCCCCCCATTGAACATGCACTAGCTAAAATATCTTCGACATCAGTCTCCTCTCACAATGGTCTAAGATGACCATCGGTCTCTCCTCATATGTAATATCGGGTCGTAAATCAATCTCCTTCAAAGCAATGTGAGAATAGGCCAACTCATCCCTGAGATATTGATACAACACAAAAATGTGGAACACGTCATGAATATGGTGTAAGTGCTCCGATAACCCGAGTTTACATGCTACTTGACCAATCCACTAAATGATAGGTAATGGACCTACATACCCTGAAGTCAATTTTTATTTCCACTTATTCCCAAATCCCATTATCCCCACCATAAGAGACACCCGTAATATCACCTGATCCCCCACATTAAACTCTAGAAAGGATCGCTTGGCATCGGTGTAGCTCTTCTGCCTGTCATGAGCTATCAATATCCGACTTCGAATCATCTCAATCCTGGCAGAGTTATCCTGAATCAACTCTGGCCCGAGAAGCTTGTTGTCTCCCACCTCCAACCAATAAGCAGGTGAATGACATGGTCTACTGTAAAATGCCTCAAATGGAGCCATCCCAAGAGTGAACTGATCGGATTTATTATACGCCATCTTCATCAGTGGAAGGTACGACTCCAAACCTCCCCAACAGTCCCAAATGCATATACGTATCATGTAATCCAACATCTGATTAATCCACTCAGTCTTCCTATCCATTTGTGGGTGTTAGGCCGTAATCAACCATAATTCGGCGCCCATGGCCTCTTGGAAGCTCTCCCAAAAGAGAGACACAAAAATTTTATCCCTTTCGAACATAATATCTAGGGGCACCCCATGTAACCATACTATCTCAGTAATAAAAATCTACGCATGCTGAGTTGTAGTGTAATATGTCTAGATTGGCAGGAAGTGGGCTACCTTTGTCAATCGATCCACTATTAGCCATATAGAATCATGATCCCTCTCTGAATTAGGTAAATCGCTAATAAAGTTAATATAAACGCTCTCCCATTTCCACTTAGGGATCTCCAATGGATGTTGGACTCCTGCTGGTCTCCAGTGGTACAACTTTAGCAACTAATAAATGGTACCCTCAAGACAAACTCTTCAATGCCTCACTTCACATTCCTTTTTGTTTCACCCTCACACCTTAGAAAGAAGATACCATTTTCAAAAGGATATTCCTATATAATTGGGTCAATATTATAACGGTTATACCATTCACTATACTTGGGAAAAATATCCTCTTCTTTAAATGCCAACTTCCCCATTATTTTTAATCACATGACTCCCTGCGTGGGATGTATCATAAATCTTGCTTGACTACCCATTTTAGACTTTCATATCTTCAATTGATTATGATGTATCTTTCATTATTTTTCTCTCCTGCACAGAGTAACTCCAATTTTTCCTCGAACATCTACAATATACACCCCTTTTGTTATAATTGTCCCTTACTATTTACTCCTAAGTCGCTCGTGACACACCTTGCTCATAATGCCACTTCGTTTCCATTCGTCTCATTTTATTTCTTCTTCAATTTCCCCATGCGTCTATATTTATTTCATAAGTTTCCACATATATCATCGCTGACTCTGAAAATTCTTAACTAATTAGGGTGCCCATACACCCTATGTCCTGTGCATTTCTTCACAAGTCAACTGAACGTAATAGAAATGTTTTACTAAGCCATGCATACTTGGTATAATTTACATGGAAAGGTTATACTCAAGTACCCTACCAATCGCAACTTAATTATTCTCTAGGCTGCCCCATTGATCTACGTGTAGAGTAAGCGTCCCCTAATGTTTTCGCATATCAACACTATACGACTTTATCAACCTTAATACTAACTCACATTTATGCTTACATATACGTATCATAACTAAGAGACTAAACCCATTTACTAAGAATCGAACATTTCTCAACTCTCTATGTTCGCTAAGTTTCATACGTCAGATGTCTCGCGAAGCGAAATCCATACAAGGAATCCCCTCGATACACTACTAACTAACATTGTCATTCGTCGAGATCTATTAGGCCCTCAATACATAACCTATACCCCCAAATACCCATATCCTGATATAAAAAGTCTACTTATCCAATCTCATGTCACTAAAGAAGATAAACAACGCGATGCATATTATTGTCCCTAAGTCCTCAGTGCGAAATTAATAACGAGCTAAACCACTTGGCTTAATAATAAATCAATATACCCTAAATCACATCAATAAACATCCCTAATCACCGGGATCAAAATACTAAGACAATATCCTCACAGAAGTCTATGATACAATACGATATATATGCAAGATCAACCCTATTTTAGGTGTTGCCTCGTAAAACCATATATTTTATGCCGAAATAACTAGTCCGATAGTCTTATTACACCATCTGCTACAGTTCAAACCCTGTATCCAGTCACAACAAAATATAATAACAATATGTTCAACTCTCCTAACACTCAAAAGGAGCAAAAATCGTTATGTAATATAAAAATTCTCTTATTGTCAACACCTGCTTTTCCCCGCAAGTGGCACAAAAGATGCCACTACCTAATGGTAATTATATACATAATAAGGCTGATACGGCCAACACACCCACTAATCACGATGCACACTCGAATTTTAGTGTTAATAATTAATTATTGTGACTCATCCATGTAACCCGAAACGTCATCCCCTACTTAAAAGGATAAGGAAATTATTCTATCATCATTTTCAACCTACTTTTTCTAGTCAGCGGGTCCCTAAGCATGATCCCCCCTGCTGGAACTGACCCATTGTTCTACTATCACGGTCGTATATCCAAGAACTCATCTTATAGTTTCCCAATTCCTCACTTTGGACAATTCTTCTTCATGTGGTCCGTCTCTCCATAATTGTAACAACTGCCAGGGAAACTCTTTTATTTCTAGCCTTGGTCCTGCTGACCTCACCCGCCCTTCTATTGGCCCTGGAGGCCATGAGGAATGGGATGTTACTATTATCGAGGTCCTTCCTGAACCCACCATTCTCTGTATGGTAACCTCTAGGTCTAAATCTCTTAGCATGAATCCCATGCCGGAAATCTCTCTCTTGTTAATATAGTACGCTGCTGGCACCTTTCCCATCTACCTGACCAGCCAAACTAATTTCAATTTCTCGCTGTACATAATTTCAATACAGGTGATCCTACTCTCTGTACATAGGGAACCTTTCTTCCACATCACTTTATCTCTGGCCCTACTAGCTATATCGACGTATTCTTCTCTCGGACCGTGTAGCTTGGCCTCAAATGCTACCCCCGTTGTCCCTTTGGATAACCTCGTTCAAACGAAAAAACTCGTTCGAACGACAATTTCGAATGAAAAAACAGAAAGCTTAAAAATTTGATTTGAGCCAAAAAACTTTATTTTAAAGTTTTAAATAAACCTTATGAAAATAACCATCATCTTAAAAGAAAAATTCACCTAATTAAAATTGTTCCAAGCTCCTATATAATTATGTAATGCATTGATGCCAAGTAAACGGAACACATGTTGTTGACATAGAAAGGAGGCACAACAAACTCAGCATTTGATGATGCTTTAATCTTGGCCGCTACATCTTCAACTAAAACATCATAGGCTTGAATGGATAAACATGAACTCTATCCTATGACTCAAATGTTTTGGTCCGAAATTAATCCAACACAACATTAAGACTCAATCGGAGACTTGTGTCCTTACAAATCTCCCCCTTTGGCTATTCCGGGTAAAAAACCAACAAAAATTCTAAAGGGCTGTCAAGATCTACTAGACTCAAACATCCCACCCAAACTTGACTCAAGACCCAAGGATCAATATCTTTGCCGATGAAGAAAGTTTCCATATGTAGAAGAAGTCATGCACACTTAAGCAAACTATGAAACGCATAGGGAATATCAAGAATATGAAATGCATGTAAAATAAATACTCCCCCTAAATGAATTCTCCCTTTATCAAATATGATCTACCTAAGAAGGTCACGAATCTCCCTAAGTTAAATCTCCTAAACTTACATAAGATTACAATAGGATTAGATACCATTCCCCCCCCCCCCCCCCCCTTTTGTTCAGGAATAGACAAAGGAGAAGAGTAATTTAAAAAAACGATGCATAAGGTGATAATAACATGAAAGCATATAGGCCACAAAAGTATAACTAATCCATATAAAGAATAAAAGATACCAACTAAAATGCAAGAAAATGATACCATTATGATACATAAAGTATTAAGCATGTGATATCAACAAAATATGCAACTAGACAGATACCAATCATGAAGTAGAAGCATAGATGTACTAGCAAGAAAGGCAAAGACAAAGACAAATAGAAGACCTCGTATATGAGTACATAATAAATATCATTAACGCACATGCACATATACTAGGTATAAACACTACACATGACACAAAATAAAATAATCTTTTCTCCTCGTATGTAAAAAATGTGTCATGTGGAAACGAAAGTGTTGGGGTGTGAACTAGTAACAATTAAATTAAGACCCAATCACTTAAAACATGTTCACGGAGTTCTCATTTGATTGAAAACTTTATCACATTTCAATATTACCTCATGTGACAATATAAATTGAACTCAATGAATAAACATACACAATGAATACAAGCCTACAGTTTTGATGATTCTACAAACCAATAGATTCATGACATTGAAAGTACAACAAGGATAAACGGACATTGTGCAAACCGTTGATATACTATCCAATCTCCCTCAATAAGCATATATATATATATATATATATTTGAATGAATATATCAATTAAACATAGGCCTTGGCAGTGATTTTTCTTTTTAGAGCCATATTTTATTTTTAGGCCTTTGGACCACGTATTTTTTTTAGGTCCAAGCAAACAGTGGCTTACTTGCAAAGGATGATTTTTCCTTTCGGAGCCCTTCCCCGTGCACATTTATATATAACACTTTTATAGCTCACACAAATATCACGTGCAACGAATTTTTACATGCACTAGTCCTCCTAGGTCACATAACATGTATATGACAAAATTGGTAGGAGAACACCTCACAAAGCTCAAATATACATATGAAGTTATAGTTTCAAGTGAGATTTTTCATGTGTGAATTGAGGCATATAAAAATAGAATCCATTATATCAACACAAAGTCCAACTACTCCATGTAAGCATGGTAAAGAACATTATAATGATTGATAATCTAAACCAAAAGTTCTAGCCATATGGGAGAGAAAATGAAGGGATTCTAACACAAGTATATGCCACATAGAGTGTGACAAACTAAAATACACAAAAAAAATCTTTTTGAGTTTTTGAAATTTTTAAACAAAACAACAAAAATATTTACTCCAAAAGACAAACAAAAATCATTTTTATTTTTCATTAAGCCTAAATTATAAAAAAAATGAAACACAAATGATAATAAAAATATTTTTGTATTTTTCATTTAATGCAAACTAAAATGAAGGAAATATGATACAAAAGGTAAACAAACATCATAATTCTAGCATGTGATTAAGCATGGATCATACACTAGAAAATGATTAAAAAGTATACAATTAGCATGATAATATAGCATGAAGCGCAAAAGCTAAAGTATGCAAACAACTAACATATTCAACCTTTAGATTTAGCAAGTGAGGAAGCATGTGAAAGCGTATGAGAATAAAAAAATCATATCTTGTAAAGCCACCAAGTCGGATATCCTAACCCAAACTAATGAAGAATGACTATCTCGGTGTGTTGGAATCTTAGCTACCTCGATTGCCTTATGTTGGGATTTTCTAGGACCTCGTTTAAGATCAAAATAAAATTTCCTAAGATGACCTTTTCGACCACAATGTGAGCACCTAAAGACTCGGTGAAAAGACTTACCTAAGGAATGATCTCTAAAAGCTTTCCTAGGCTATTCTCCTAAAACATTAGCTTTGGATTTATTGGTTGATTTATTACAAGTATCAAAGCCTACACCACAAGTGTAATTTTTGATTTGGACCGTGCCTAAGATTTTATCTAGTTTTTGGAACCTACACTCCAAATCAAAATTGACTTTACTAGAGTCTTATAATTTATTTTCTAATTCTAAAATTCTAGACTCTAACAAAAAATTTCTCTATTCAAACTCAAGAAGCTCATTTTTCATTGACTCCATTAAACCTCTAAGACTATCTCTCTCGCCTTCTATATATTCAAGCTTCTCTTGAAGAGTCCTCTCATGTGTCCTAAGGTCTTCAAACAACACACTATCATCAACGACCTTAACACGCGCTCTTAAACTTTCTTCTAACTTCAAATTAGCTCTTTTTAATTTCATAGATTCTTCATATAATTCTTGAAAAGCATTTTGAAGTTCACTCACATCAACCTCATTTTCACTTTCACTCTCTCTTTCTTCTCCACTCTCACTATCATAAAAAATAAGGGAATAATAAACTTTGACCTCGGAAGTGTCATGTGTTAAAATTTCATCAATAGAGGAGTGCTCACTATCACTCACATGAATAGCCATAAAAGCCACAAAATTGTGTTTAATGGTGGAATCGGGTCCCTCTTCATTGTCACTATCACTAAGGGTTGCATTTAAAGAAATTGGTTGCTTTCCCTCTCTACTTAGTTTAATGGGTCACTCTTTTTCCCTATGGCCATATCCTTCACAACCAAAACACTTATTTGAATCGTCCCTATTTAAATTTTCTCTAGGAGTTTTATGGATCTTTTCGACTTTGTCATGCTTAGAATTTTTCAATTTCTTAAAATCATTTTTAATTTATCTTTGTTAAATTTAACAATTTTTCGAAACTTCCTAGCAAACAAAGCCATATGTTCCGAGTCACTCTCACTTTCATTCTCTACTACTTATTTTTACTCATTTTGGGGTTTTAAAGCAACACCCTTTTCTACTTTGTTTTCAGTTTTGGAGGGAAACATGTCTAGTTCATAGGTTTAAGTTTGTAAATCACAGCTCTTCTAATTTCGTAAGAGCTAAAGAAGGTAAATAATTTAACACAATCACCTTGGGGATAAATATATCGGGTAAGGAAGTTAAAATTTTCTTTACTACTCGGTTGTCGGGTATTTTCTCTCCCAAATTAAATGATGAATTAACTATATAGGAAAGTCTAGCATAAAATTCATCAAAAGTTTCTTTTTCATTCATTTTGATAGTTTCAAATTGAGTGGTGAGGTTTTGGAGTTTTGAAGCTTTTGCGACACTAGTTCCTTCATGAGTGAGTTGTAAAATATCCCAGGCTTCTTTAGAGGTTTCACACGTCATAATGCGATGGAATTCATCCGGTGTGACCGAGCTAAACAAGGCATTTAAACCACGGGAATTAAAGTTTGAAAGTTTAAAGTCATTCTCACTCCATCTCTCGGTGGGATTGGGAACATGCTCATTATCTAATAAATGTGTAGGTGGGGACCGCCCATTAACAACAGACAACCAAACCCGCCCAACGATAAATTTGGGTGCCAATTTCATCAGCGCTTTCCAATACGCATAGTTAGAACCATAAAAAATAGTAAATTTTAAAAATGGGGAAAATTCCATTTTAGCCAAAAATATTTAAAGGATCTTAACAAAGTAATTTATCGTTTTGGCTCTAATACCAATTTGAAAAGGCGATAACCTCCGATTTTAAATCTTACAAACAAAAAGTAATTCAATTTCCTTTTAAGATGCGGAAGCGAGATGGTTCAATAAAACAAGTACACAACAAGTTTTAATTTCTTTCAAATTAAAATTAAACCAAGTGAAGTTAAATTAATCAATGAATACATATTTCACTTAAACATCTTAATCCAATCCAAGCCCGAGAAATTTGCCTAACTAAATAATTAATTCATTTTTGCAAATTAGGCCAAATCAAATATTATCAAATTATATTATTTAGAGTAGAATTAAATTAAGTTAAACGTTACCCAAATATTAAACATGCCCCGAATTAAATATCCCAATTTTATCTTTTTACCTAAACATGCATCTATTTTGATTTTGCAAAAGATAAAATAAGGAGACAAACCACTACGCTGGATGTACGATGAAAAATCCACAACGGGAAAAAACCTCGGACGACCCTATCCTCAAATCCACTAAGTACGGTTTTACAAATACAAGATAGTAAGACTTAAAACACTCGACTTGACTCTGTCCAAGACCCGACGCTCCTTCTGGTATACACCTATGCCTAGCGAATAACCATGGAGCTCCATCGCGATCTCGGAATCCACCGATTGAACTTTTAGGAACCTATCAACCACACATGGCACCTTTCACCGTATGAGAATGCCGCAGCAACAAACAACGAAACTTCTTCTTTGAGGGATGTAGAAGCAAACCCAAACGAACTCTTCAACTCGGTGCCAAACACTCCAAGGAAGATATTTATATGGAAACTTGGAATAAACAAACTATGGGTGAAACAAAAGTGTTTAAGGATTTTTTCTTGGAAAATAAATACTCAAAACATGAACTCTTTATTTTTAGAATTTTTCTCCCAAACTCTCTCTTGGAGATCGTAGTATGCGAAAAAAGTTACTTTGAAAAAGTTGGTTCCCGCACTAGATAAGTCTGTCAAAAGTTAGTGGGGAAAAGCAGTGGGAAAAGTGGGAAAACTGTCAAAAACTGCCAAAATACATATTCCCGCCAAATGTTGTTCGAACGAGATTTTCGTTCGAACGAAGTCTCGTTCGAACGACCCTTTTAACGTAGTTCTAGTGGATTAAGTGTAAAGTCGTTAGAAAACTCGTCAAAATTATCGTTCGAACAACATTCTCGTTTAAACGACAATTCCAACGATAGTCGAGTGGCCAAACAGGGAACTCATTGGCAAACCTCGTTTGAACGAAATTCTTGTTTGAACGAAAAAACTCATTCAAACGACAATTTTGAACGAAAAAACCGAAAGCTTAAAAATTCGATTTTAGCCCATAAACTTTATTTTAAAATTTTAAAAAAAACTTCTAAAAAAAACCATCAGTTTAAAATAAAAATTCGTCCAATTAAAATTTTTCCAAGCTCCTATATAAATATATAATGCATTCATACCTTAGGAGTAAACATAACACATGTTGACGTAGAAAGGAGTCATAACAAACTCGGCATTTGATGAAGCTTTAATCTTGGACGCTACGTCTTTAACTTACATGTCATAGGCTTGAATGGATAAACTTGAACTCTATCCTATGACTCAAATGTTTTTGTCTGGAATTAAGACAACACAAAATTAAGACTCAATCGGAGACATGTTTCCTTACAAATTCAATTGTTCTGGATCATTTAAATGGGTTCCCTACTCGGTATACCCTCTAGTGGTGTTTCACTTGTACCGTTAAACGAAATCTTTCTCTTTTGTCTAGATTCTCCAACCCTCATGGATTCCTTATCTTATATGCGTTTATGTAAACCTGTAAATGTATAACCTTGATGACATTGGCATTAATCATCCAATCCAGGTTTCCCATCCACGCTTATGGATTCTACCCACGATTCCATTATTACCTTATGAACCCTTATATTCTCTGTATCCCCTTCGTTTGGTATGAAGTTCAGTAAATAAGTCACTTATCCCTCACGGCTAGTGTTTCTCTAGTCCCCTTGTGATAAGTTTCGAAACTCCATTCGCATCTTCATATGAATAGAAGATGGAAGATCTTACGATCAAACCACACCCAAATTTTTCGTTCAAATTCCATGCAACATTCTTTATATATAGTGGTTGACTCTCACCACTTTTTGATCCTCCAATGAACTAATAATTTCTCCCGAAATAAATCTTGGGTGTCGCTACACTTGACCCAACGTAATTTTCTATTAATTTTCCCCTTCTATTGTCCCATTGCACTTCCTCTCTTCCCCGAATCCTTTCAAATGACTTTTTGAAAGATCCCTCCACCTCTCCCCTATATACTATGCTGGGTGACTCTGAGTTTACACCATCATTATCTATGATAATGTTTGGGAAGGCTATTTCCCCCAAGTGATTATCCTATTGTCATCTGCTAGAACAATAATTATGGTGAGTTATATCGCGATCACCGTTCTGCTGAGCCTTTTGTCATGCAGTCTTTCTAATGGCCCATGCTAGTCGTCCTATACTGTTCAAATGGCAAAACCCAACCCAACCGAACTAGAATATGAATCATATCACTAAATTTGATAGCAGAATGATGTAAGTCATATACGTAGAGAAATACATCAATCCTAAAATAAGGCTCTATATCGAAGAACGCTAAACTAAAATGTGAAAAGTCGCATAGATCCTAAGGAATCTAGAACCTGATGCTCTGATATCATCATGACACAGGGCTTAATTAAATACCGGGTGATCAGGCCCGTATTAAATTAAAATAGAATATCTAGTTGGTTCATTCTTCGCATCATTGCCAAAAACTTTTTAATAAATACTAACCACCTAGTATTTGAACAGTTGGTGCCAAATTTTATCTTTTTAGTTAACAGGAAAGCTCTGTACAATTTAATAATAACCCATTCCTATGCATGCATCAACCATATGATAGATAAAACAATAGAATAAATAAGGTTATCTGAAATACACAAATCCAGTCTGAAATAATAATACAAGGATCCATCATAAAACCAGTCTACGATATGATAAATAAAATAAAATCCAACATCTCTAAAAATATTTAAATGGAAATGGACAACATGTCTGACTAAATGACTTAACTTCTCATAATGAAGAAATAAGGAATAGTGAGGCATCTAATATAAAGGACCTGCAACTTCCATAGCAGCTGCAGCACGCCAAAAGATAGAACATGCTAAGTCTGGTGTCCTAGTGGCTGGGCACCTAAATTTTTTTATAAAAAGAATAGAGATTTGGAGAAAATGGCTCAGATCCACAGTAAAACAGTTTAAAATTTTATCACCTATTTAAATGCAAAATTAGCTAATATTATATACATGTTAGGTTTGCGTGATCTCACATGAGATGCTCAACTCTCATGTAATATGCACGCCTAACGTATATATCTACCATGTCTTGATTATACTACCCCATCAAACTATTCCCACCCAAATTTATTACTACACATGGTAACTCATAACATTCACCCGCATCTCCCATTCAATATGTTATAGCATTTTTCCTATCTATGCGTCAATTATAAATTTCTCATTTCACATACTAGAGTTATCTTGAATATTATCATCTTTCTCTTGTACTAGTCACACGTAGTAGAATTATTCATTAGTGTGTGTGTGTGTGTATATATTATAATAATAATAATAATAATAATAATAATAATAATAATAATAATAATAATAATAATAATAATAATAATAATAATAATAATAATAATAATAATAATAATAATAATAATAATAATAATACACCCTTAGGCTAAGCCCACCTGGTGCATGCATACACTACTATCATGTCCCAGTACCTCATGTATGAAATAAATGACTATTGGTTCAGTATCTCACTCGAACCTTAAATTCAATTCGCATATATTGGAGGCGAATATTATTCCGAGCCAAAAGGGTCACTCACATACCTACGCTCCCATTCAACCGTCAAAACTATCATACTCTCAGATAGCACGTATCCAAGGTTCTATGTTCCGGGTACAAGTCTAAAATCCCCCCAATAGGCTCATCGAGATAAGACTGTACACATCGCGAAACTTTCTCCCTATAGCAAGTAGCGTAGGTATGTCATGCAAATAATAAATCATATAATAGGTATATATACAACCTATTAAAATTAGTAAGTATACACACAATCCCAATACGAGCATTTGTATGTTGTATATTTCTCTCTAATACTCATTATACTTTGTAACATATGATAATTCTCTTTATCGCATTTCATCAAACTTGATTCACCCATCTGAGGACTTTTATTTCCCTTTTATATATATTCCAAGTAGTTAAACCAAATCTCACATGACTCGTCCTCATAATAAAATTCACCCAATTATCATTATAGGTCATTTGCTTTCTCTTGGAGATATCACGTCAAATTTAAACTTGTCCAGAAAAAATCCCTATTTTCTGAAATGTCATTCGAATGAACCTGGAATCTCGTTTGAATGAAAAGTTTAGGTCATTCGAACGAACTTCGAACCAAATCCTTTCAGAAATCTCATTAGAATTATCGTTGGAATTATTGTTCGAACAAGAACCTAGTTCTTCCCTTTTCTAAAAAACTGCATTTTTCACCATTCGTGCTCACCCAAACCTCATCATACTTCAATAAAACTGAAACTAAGAGTCCCCCAAACCTTTCCTGCAAGTAATTGTATGATCATTAACATATTTTAACATCAAAACCATAAAATTCTCATGTGAGGGTAAATTAAATCATTAAATGCTTAAAAACCCTAGGTATATCTTTTCACCATTAAAGTCCAACCTAATCCCAAATTTAAACTTCTTGATTCTTATGCATAAGTCTCAGGTTACATATTGTCTACATATGATTACTCAACCTACATGCAATTCCTACACAAAGACTTGATTTAACATTCAATTTCACTACCAAATTCGTAATATCATGAGTATTTCTTCAAATCTACCATAACATGTATAACAAATTCACATAATTGAGCAAGACAAATACTTATTTCTTTTGATAGGTCTGATCCGTTGAAGAAGAAGGATATAGTTGTGGTCCTCTCTCCCCGATCTTCAATTTGGTGGTGGTTTTGGTGCAAGATGATGACTTTTGGCCTTAAAGCTCTTAGGAACTCTCTTCTTCTCTCTCCTATGCTCTCTCTTTGTTTTAGCAACTGATGAAACTAACTTACTCTACATTCCTAATACTTTAACTATCTAATTTTTGTTGTTCCCCTTTTCCAAAATTTCAGAGACGAAAATACCCCTCTAGGGTTTCAGTTTGGCCTAAAAGTTCCCCGGGATCCAAATTAAAACCCCGGGTTGGTTTTTCTTACTATATTGACCCTTTAGAACACACTTCCACACTCTAAATGGCCATATGAAGTAACAAAAGTGAATTTACATTTTATTTCTCAAATTAAGTCCTGAAACAACTGATACGCGCGTCCCGATTAAATTTACCGTGATCGTCGTATTTCTCACTCATGGGAATCATAACATTTTCTTATCATTATTATTACTCTTTCACCCAAGTAATATTCAATATAAATAAATATTAACTCTTATCTCTCTAGTTAATATTTATTTAACCCGAATTAATTATTCCAATTTAATTTAATTAAACCGAATTTAATCCAAATGTAGAAATCATAAAAATAAGGGGTGTTACAACATAATAATGAAGAAAAAGTTAGAAGGATAGATGACAATAAGATTCACAAAAACAAGAAGATGGTATTTGCCTCAAGGATTGAATTGTTGGTGGCAGTTGTAACATCTTCAGCAACTGCAACATCGATAACAATTATCTGCTCAGTGGACAAGGCTATGACTTCATCATCGTTACCTTCCCACTCACTCATAACTTCTTCTATATCACGATAATGAGTCATCACCATCATTTTAGTTCCGCATACTCGTCGAGGAAAAAACCTACACAAATGATGTTATAATGAGTAAAAGACATATACTTACCACTTCCATCTCCTAAGTAGTAGCCAAAGCTTCATTGTCCTGATTAAGCTCATGAGTCAGCCGAATTATTATCTGGTTATCCATCCTTAGGGCCTAGTTAGATGCAATCACATCATCACATGAATTATTTATAGCCTCCTATAGGCTCTTAAATAGAGCGCCATCAGTGGAAGCTTTGCCATTTAATTTATTATTTTCCTCCTCTTCCTTGCTAAAGGAGATAGTATTATCAACTAGCTTATCATCCCTATTTTAGATCTCATCACATGGTTTCTTGAGATCTTTGACAGATTGGCTCATCTCATTATTCAAATTTTATTTTTCCTCTGTAAGCTCCTCATAGGCATAACTATTAATTACAACCTTGTCCCTCTGGATGGTGGATGTCGCAGCAGTCTGAGCCAACAAAATAAAAAAAGAAAGCAACAGAGATGATCAGATAAAAAGAAGAAGAAAATAATGTTAACAGAACTCACCACGGATAGTTTATGCTGAATCAGTCTCCACAATGAGTCAGAGTGGTAACCCCTCAAGAACTAAAAGTCCTTATTGTGTCGATGATACCCAAGGATATCAGTGGCATTATTAGCATGATGGAAGATGTAATATAGGGAAGCCATCAACTACTCAGAAGAAATCATGTGTGCATGATCAAACTTGAATTCCTCCACCTCGCAATATAAATGAGTAAATTCTTCCCCACGTATGAGCCGATGTAGAGGTCTGGACTCAGCCACATTCAGGACTTTGAGAGCATTTTGATTATTGGGGATTTCAAGGGTTCATTTGTGCCCGACAATAGCTACACTGGAGTACATAAGAGCCTCGCATTTGGACTTATCTAGAGAAGAAACTTCTTTTTTTATTATTTTTTTTAGAATTCTACTCGACTTAACCTTTCTCCTCGTTTTCAACTTTTTTTTTTTGGGGGGGGGGGGGGGGGGGGCTCAACCCTCTTCCTCATTTCTTTCAGCCTCTTCTGGAAAGGAACTTCCATGTCCTTGCAATCAACATTTCTTGATTTCATTCTAAGGATGACTCTTACATAGTAGGAGAGTGAATTGGGAAAATGAATAATTTACTAATCCAATGAAAATATGATTAGAACGATAAAAAAAAGGAAGACATAGCTACTATTATCAGCCTCGACCTCAACATCAAATTTGTCCTTTGTCCCTGGGTTTGTCTAAAAAATTACTCCTTCCTCCAAATGAACAATAACCTCAATAGGAGGAATCCCGCTAAGAAAAATATTTTATCATATCGCAATGAACTTATCAACAAATAAAATATTCAAATTTTGGGTGCTTTTGTATGCAAGAAGTCGACACTAGAATTTTGAATGGTAGTTAGAAGTCTTGGAACCTTTTTCACTGAATCGAATAACAAAAATATCAGAACAAGGCAATCAAAAGAAAATCAAGATATATGAAAGTATCAAAATTACATATTCAGTTCAGCCCATTCCACTTGCGTGAAACCCTACACGACCTATCCTTCTCATGACCCCTGAATTCCTATTAACCTCTTGCAAATACAGATTTCCTTTCCAACTATGATTATTAGTTTAAATACCCTTGAACATTCTAAAATATGACCTTCGGGTGAAAATAGTAATGTTCGGTGGCCTTTACATTATCCTTAAGGTTGTGGACATATCTAAAAATGTCCCAACTGAGATCAAATATAATATGAGCCTTCCAAAACATCATGTCCCCCAGGATGGTTCAATATACATTAGGGGAAGCTCCGTAACTGTAATTCCATATCCATTAATCATTGACCAAATGATAAGGTGCATGGGTAGGCAGAGTCCCACATCAAGGTCCCAAAAAGGAATGAAAATGTCATCGACGATATCATTACCATTTACCATGTCCTCACTTCTGGGAAACCTAGTTTAGATGCTCATGGTTATATTGTATTTTTATGAAAGATTATCGAGTTTATACTCCAATATATCACAAGCATACCACCTCGCATAAATAGTTGACAAGTCATAGGAATCTAAGGAATCATACTAGCCCCCACACTGTCAGATATCATATACTCGTCTCTTTCTAACCTAACCTCCTCAATAAAAGAGTCCAATTTTATAGAATACATTGACATAATGTTCCCTAAATTTTCAACACCTACTTACTGTGAAAATGGGTTATCTAATTATTGACCCTCAAGGCCAGGACCCTTAAATGGTGCTTCAGTTGATAATGGGGTTAAGCCACTAGAAGACACTACCTTAGGGGTATAATTTGAGTACCTTAATTCGTCTTCTAGGTGGATGACTTTCAAAGATTGTGGAAACCTCCTAGCAGCAATACCGTGGCAAGTTGGATCTAACTCAGGTAAAATTTGAAATAAACGTTGAACATGTGGAGGATAGCTCATCAAGATTCAAAGCCTGGTTTTTGGTGGGATGAAGAAGCATGGGGCACCCTCCTTAAATTTCGCACCCTCCTTAAATTTCGTACAGAAATTCCCAGAAAATACCAGAAAGCCTCGAAAAATCCCCAAAAAAATCCTAAAAATCCCAGGAGGGATTTAAAGCCTTTTCACCAAGAAAACTTTGCATTCCCTTGAGCGGAACCCCTCTTTCCCAGTAAAATCCTTAAAAACCAAGTGAAAACTCCTCCCAACAAAGATCCGGAGGAACTCTAAGGGTCACCTGATCACTTCCCCAATGGAATTCTCTTACGGCACCCAAAATAGGTTATTCCCCCTTGTGAGGTCTTCTAAAAGCTTCCCCAGCTATGAGCTCCCCAGCTCAGATCAAAATCACAAAGCTCTTTCTCCAGCAGAATAAAAATCCAATCTTTATCCACTCTTGGGTCAGAATTGGCCCCGGTCTTGGATCGTCACCTGAGTTAGGTCAGAATTGACCTCGGTCCTCGGTCGTCACCACTCTTGGTTCAGAATTGGCCCCGGTCTTGGATCGTCACCTGAGTTAGGTCAAAATTGACCTCGGTCCTCGGTCTTCATCACTCTTGGGTTTGAATTGGCCCCGGTCATGGATCGTCACCTGAGTAAGGTCAGAATTGACCTCGATCGTCACCACTCTTGGGTCAAAATTGGCCCCAGTCTTGGATCGTCACCTAAATTTGGTCAGAATTGACTTAGTCCTCGGTCGTCACCACTCTTGGGTCAGAATTGGCTCCGGTCTTAGATCATCACCTGAGTTAGGTTAAAATTGACTTCGGTACTCGATCGTCACCACTTTTGGGTCAGAATTGGCCCCGATCTGGGATCGTCACCCGAGTTAGTTCATAATTGACCTCGGTCCTCGGTCGTCACCACTCTTGGGTCGGAGTTGGCCCGGTATTGGATCGTCACCTGAGTTAGGTCAGAATTGAATTCGGTCCTCGGTCGTCACCACTCTTGGGTCAGAATTGGCTCCGATCTTGGATCATCACCTGAGTTAGGTCAGAATTGACCTCAGTCCTCGGTCGTCACGACTCTCGGGTCAGAATTATCCCCGGTCTTAGATCGTTACCTGAGTTAGGTCAGAATTGACATCGGTCCTCGGTCGTCACCACTCTCGGGTCAAAATTGGCCCTGGTCTTAGATCGTCACCTGAGTTAGGTCAGAATTGAGATAGGTCCTCAGTCGTCACCACTCTTGGGTCAGAATTAGACCCGGTTTTGGATCGTCACCTGAGTTAGGTCAGAATTGACCTCGATCCTTGGTCATCACCACTCTTGGGTCCAAATTGGCCTCGATCTTGGATCGTCACCTGAGTTAGGTCAGAATTGACCTCGATCCTCGATTGTCACCACTCTTAGGTCAGAATTGACCTCGGGTATCAAATCTTCACCCTAAGCTCGCAGAATTGGCTTTGATGAACATAATCGATCTCCCTTATCACTTAAGCCCGCATATTTGCCTTTGACGTGTAGAATTGGTCATACCCCTCCCCCAACACCACTTCAGGTCCTCAGAATCGACCTAAACCTTTGATCGTCATTCATCCCGAGAACACTCCTTAGGTCCGTAAAATTGGCCTCGACCCTTTGAATCGATCATACTCCCTCAAAGGCATCATGTGGTGTCTATTCGACAGTTATCATTTGTTCCAAACTCACCCATCAAGGGGCTCTGTAGAGACCCCATTATGTTACCCCTAACTCTCCTTAGGTCCCTAGTACCTCCCTCCATCACTACAAACCTAGGTCATGTCCCGAGTACCTAGAAACCATCGGCACTCCCCGGATCAGTTTGACCCAAAAGTAAAACTCTTAATCTAAACCGAGAGTGAATGAATCTTCAAAGGGCACTAAATACCATGCGGACGAACGATCCGTTTGGGTCCGAAACTTGACCTAGAGGCTCCCGGGCGCTCCCGGGCTCTGTTTGACCTATGTTAACTTTTCCGCTCGACCGAGGCTAAATGAATCTTCAAAGGTCACGGAATACCCTTTTCAATGGTCCATCTCGTGTGCGATTCTGACTTACCATGTGAACGAACGATCCGTTCGACTCCGAGAGGTCACCGAATGCTTCTCGAGCCCGGCTAACCAAAGTCAACTCCCCAAACCAGGTCATACACTTTGGAATGTAGAATTAAATCTTCTAACCTTTCCAACGGTCTACCCCATGCGTGATTTGGACTTATCATGCGGACGAACGATCCGTTTACGTCCGAACGATCCCCCGTCCAATGGACCGATAAACGCTTTTGAGCCATATTTGACCCAAAGTTAATCTTGAACCCGAGAGTGGTCCAAATTATTTCAAATGTCTACCCCGTGCATGATTCTGACCAACGCTTTGCCCTCGGCGGCCGATTTTCCAAAAAATCCTGAGGCGCACTGCCAAATGGCAGGTTCCAGACCCTGCCTATCGGCAGGTGACGATAGGCAGGAACGGGTCTATGCCAATCGGCACTTACCTGGGCCTATTAAAAGAGGCCTTCACCTCATTTGCAAGGGGAGCCCAGATCTGATAGAAATCTCTCTCAACGCATCCCATAAAACTCTCTCGAAGGCAGCATGATTTCAACTTCCAAATCCCCTTTTTTCTTCCACTTTTCATCACCCTTTGCATCAAACTTGGTGAATTAGTCACTCTCCATCATCATCCAAGTGCAATGGCTGCTCTCCAACATTCAAGATCAAGCTGAAGATCTTCAAGAAGGTCCAACTTTCTCAAACTCTCTCGTAAATTCTCCTAAATTCCCAATAACTTATTTTCTTACTTAACGCTTTTATTATCTCATCTCACACATCCTAATATACTTTTTTATTTATTATTATTGCACATCTCCTATTTTCATATAAATAAAACCTAAAAAAAAGGTTTGCTCATAAATTTCAAATAGGGATTCTCATACTTTTTGCACACTTTCCTCACAACTAAAACACTTTTTCTGCACACACACACACACACTTACAGATAAGAGATCCCCCATTTGGATTTATGGGATAAACCCCACCCCTCGTTTTGTATGCGAACTACGTGGACTTTGACGCCTTTATAGGCTACGTAGGGGTCTCGGGGTAAAACCCGAGACTCGATTCCTTTTTCCCACTTTTTCTCTCATCTTCCTATTTTCTCTAAATCTAATCTTCCTCTATTATATATACTTGCCCTTAGTAATGTATTGCTCCATATGCGTTATCGTTCCATTATAACAGTCAACGTAGGGGTAATCGCGTAAAATCTTATTTTCTAATATTATTTTTATATCTTCCTACGGACGACTCGCTCTATCTTTTCCATGATACCAGTAGAGGATTCCTACCTCCATTCTATATATATACACATGCAGACATATCACGGGGGGAAACAAAAAGAAAATAGAAAATATTCATGAGAGACCGAAAGGGTGGAATGGGTGCCTAACACCATCCCATTTCGTAACTAAGCCTTTGAACCCTTCTCGAATCATTTTGGATTCGCACGCACCAATATGTCTTTGGATTCCATCCTTCGGGGTGGCTTCCCCTTTTTTCTTTTGTCTGTTTTGAGTAAAATAGACTGGCGACTCTAAATCTCTCTACATTTCCACACCACATCTCAAACGACACAGGCGGAAGCGCTCCCGAGAGGGACACACAGGACCCGAAGGATCCTTCCTCCATGCGCCCGCCCGCGCAACGAGGATCTGGAATGGACACAAGTACCATTACTCGAGTTTACGCATGTTCTTATTTTAGTAGAAAAGGTCACCTTAGGCATTTTAATTTTAATTATGGAAGAGGTCCTAAGAAGTTTAACGATAGTGTCATGTTGGTTCCCATAAACCCTCGAGTTAGGTATACACCTGTTTGGGTTTGGAAATCTATTTTGGAGATGATAAATGTTAGATTGATTGATTCTCACATGATGCTTAACATGATATTTCTTAGGGATGATTGCTTTTAATGTGGTTTGTCATACGCTCGTTGTGTTTCGTGATATATTATTGCTAGAGTTATGACATGTGTACTTTTTGCATTATATTTTTCATTGATTGAGTCATATTAAAAATATTTTTGGTCTTTCTATTTTTTAAAAATACGAAAAGTTTTTATTTTTTGAAAAATATTTTAAAAACTTCAAAAAGATTTTTGTTTTTTTGTGTATTTTAGATTTACACATTTGGTGTGCAATATTGGTGTGTTTGAATTCAATTTATTACGCAATTTTCATGTGTCTAGGAAATTTGGTTATGACTTTAGATGCTTATATTCTTCTTAACCATGTTTATGAAGTTATTTGGAAATGGACTTGCGTTATGGATTCGACTTTGTTTATGCCTTCCCACCCACATGCACGAGCTTATTAGATTTTTAATTCATGATGTATATTTGAGCTTGGTGATATGTTGTCCTATCAATTTTTCCATTCACATGTTTATTTTACTATGGAGGATTTCTTCATATAAGAACCATTGCTCATGAGAGTTTGTTTATTATTGAAAAAATAATGAGTGTACACGGGAAATGACTACGATAGTACAATGAACTCGTCGTGAAAGTCACCATTTGAAAAATAGCCAAGAAAAAATTATGGCAATAAAAAGAGCAAATTTCCTAAAAAGGGTCAATTAGATTAGTTTGATATGATCATGTTTATATTTTGAGGGTATTTGGATGGAATAATCGACAGATTTTCACAATGACAATGAATCCTAGTTATTCTTATTTTATCATGACGCTATTGATTTATAGAATCATTAATATTCTAGGCTTGTGTCCATTCTACTTGTTTTGTTAATTAAGTTCAAATTTATGAAATCTTAGTTTGATAAAGTTTTTCGGTCAATTAGAACTTCTTGAACATATTTGAGTGTTTGGGCTATAATATTTTTGTTACTAGTTCACAACCATTCATTCTATTCCACACATTTGGTCACATTGATACTATGCTAGTATGTATAACTAATGTGTTTTGTGTCTTATTTTGTGGTCATTTATACCTATATATGTGTGTGTCGGATTTTACTTGACACATTTTGCATATATTATATGTGGTATTGGGTTTTGAGTCATTATAGTTTACATTTAGTCCACCTTTATCATACGCTTGATTCTTTTGGATTATTTGAACTTGGTTTGCAATGTTGCATGCTTGTTACACTTTACACTGTTGCAGGATTTATTTCCATAGCCCTTTGCTTAGTATTGATATCTTATGATTACATATTTAGGGGAGATTTGGTTTGGGTATTATTTATTTATGCAATCTTACTTTGTCTATTCCAAAACAAAAATGGGAAGAAATAGTATCTTTCCTTTGCATTATTATGATATCCTTATCTTATGGGGGAGACGTCTTACCTAGGTTGAGATTGTTTTAAAAATTATTAGATTTGAATTCATTTACGAATTTATACTTGTTATATTCTCTTTGCATTTGAAGGTGTGTTTAAGTGTGCAGGATTACAGGTTGAGCTTAAATTGGAAAAGTTTTCAAGCAAAGGAAAACTACTCATGTTTATGTATCTGTCGAGCATTTGTACTTTTTCCACTTTGGGTATGGGGAATGTGTCTTTTTAAAGAGCTTAATGTCCCATAGGATTTTTTGTTTTGGTTTTGTCCCGGAATATCCAAAGGGGGATATTTGTAATGATATATTTCCAATCGAGTCAATTTTTTTATAATTAAAATAATTATAGACAAAACTTTTAGGTCATGGGATAGACTTTGAGTTTGTGATCTCATTTGCCTATGACATTGTTTGATGAAGACATAATGAAAAAACTTTGAATGATGCATATTATAAGCTATGTTTAAAGTGCCACACTTGTCTTCAAATATGTCGAGGATCTCCCAAGTATGAACGTATATTATTATATGAGTCTTTGGAATATTTTATAAGGGTGTTATATTTTTAAAACTAATTGGAACTTAAGTTTTTTCAAAAATATGTTTTCTGCCTATAGGTGGAGTTTTAGAATATTTAATTTTACATTTCGGTCATTTAAATGACATGTCCATATCGTTCAAATGACATCCTTAGGTCGTTCGATCCCTATTTCAAATGAGGCTTCAAAGGAAGGTCACTATTTTAGTTTTTCTGAGGTCATTAGAAGTGAGATTTGAATCTCGTTCAAACGAGATCTCTATCTTGTTCGAACAACATTAGTAAATCTTTCGAATGACGTGCTCCCCTAGTTTTTTGATAAAATGTTTTTCAGACTAGTTTAATTTAGAGGGACAAACTTTTGACAAAAATGAAAATCAGACATGTTTCAAAAGTTCTAACTTTAAATGTTTACCCTTTTGTTTACAAGATCCAACATTCATAACTTATACACTTTGAGATCTTGTTCATGGACCTTTTTTGTTTCTTCCATCATAAGAAGAACTTGTTTCCATGTGATGGACTCCGTACATTCTGATTTGCGGTGAAGAAGAGCTGGACTCCAATTTCTGAATTGTAAACAGTTGTTGAGCTGTACCGATGGATACTGAGGTACACGTGGACTTGTTGTAATATCTTAATCCAGTAATTGAATTAAAATTTTATATGGATTATGGATGATGAGGAATTAATGATAATTAAGGAAGAATTGGGGATAAGAATTGGAGAAAAATAAAATAATGAAAAAGGAGTCGTTCAAACGGCATTGGGAGGTCTTTCGAACGACAATCAGTTGTCATTAGTAATGAGATGTAGTTCGCGAGAGCAGGTCGCGTGAAGGGTCGCGCGATCTATGGAAGGAACAACATAATAGAAGTCATTCGAACGATGTAAGATGAATTTTTAATCCCATTTCCCTTATGCGCTGTCACAATTTGAAACGCTGAAGCTTTAAGCTGTCGAGCTCAAATCATCCCAGAAGGGGAAAAACAGTGTTTTTGATCTTTGGGAGAGTTTTATAAGGGTTTTTTGGGAGAAAATGGAAGAAGGAGAAAGAGAGGGAGAGAGAGGTGGGTGGTATTCTACCTCCACCAACAACCAAACCACCATTCCACCATGTTTACTGAGGCAAATGATGATGTTGGCACTGCTAGAGCCCATGAGACTCTGCTAACCTCGGTTGATGGCTAGCCGAGGTTTGTAAATAAGGGGGCGACCTTCCAGAAGACGACCTTTTTTATGGTTGTTATCAGCTTCTAGTCAACTCGGTCATGAGACAGGTCGAGGTATGTGACCATGAGTACGAGGGTGCACTTTGGGCATATCAATACCCATTTCCACCATTGATAAATAATGGATACGGATTTTGGAGGAGTATTTGGGGGATTTTTTGGAGAAGATGAAGGAGGGTTTTAGTGAAGTTTAAGTGGGTATTGCTTAAAAGCTTGGAAGAAGAACATATTGGATCTTTTTGAAGGATGCATTTGGTACCAATTGATGGCCCCCCTTTGGAGGTGAGGGTTGCCCCTTTGGAGGTGGAAAAAACCTTACTCTTAGTGTAAGATGTTATTTTCCATTTGTGATATTATAGTTAGACTATTTCAGGAGGGTGCATTCAATTAAATGGTGCAGTTAATGTGTAGAAATTAAAACATTTTTATGCAACAAAAACGTTGAAAATGTTATTTTGTTGAAAATAAAGAATGGGTAATTATTTCAAGGTTTTGAAATATTAAAAATTGGTATTTTATGAAAATGGATTATTTTTTAGAAAAATTGATGTTAATAATTTTAGTTGGTAAACATTGGTGAAATAATATTTTAAAGTTTCTGGCAAAAATGAAGATTTTATGAAAAATGGACATCTATTGCGTTTGAAGAAATTAAATGTCTTTTGTGTATCAAAAATGTATTTCTGCAAGTATGGGGAATTTCTAGGATGAAAAGTGTGCTTAAACCATATAGTAGGGTTTTTGGATTTAAAATCCATCTTCTCATGCATATAAACTTGCAGTATTTTGGCACTAAGTGTATAAACAAGTTTAAAGAATATTTTGTTGGTTTAAACATGAAATGACAAAGGTAGAAATTCTTGCCTTTAAAGTGTATGAAAAGGGGTTAAAATGTAATAAGGATAAAGTATAAGACTACATGTAGAATGAAAAAATTGTATTTTCTCATGAAAGTAGTCTTAAGTGTAAATTAATTTCTTGAGTAGATAAATGTGTCGTCATGGAAAGTGTTAATAAGAGTATTCATTAAGTATTAATGGGTAAACATGGAAAAGTTAGTGTGTGTAACTTAGTAAATTTGTAAAGGAATAACATTTATGGAATTAAAAAGGGATTAAAGGTGTAAAGACATTTCCAATTAAGAAGAATATTACCCCAAGTGTGAAAGGTGTTTAGGTATTTAAACACTTTAAGAAATTGGCATGAATAAATTAATAGTGTTCGTAAGAAATTAACACTTGTGATAATGGAGTAAATGGGGATTTTAGAAATAAGTGAGTAAAATGGTAATTTTACTTAAAGTGGAACATTTTTATTAAATAAAAATGTTGAAGAGGGTGTTACACAAGATGGTCCTATATGAATATGATTATTGGAATAAAAATCAATGTTAAAGTTTAAAGGACATGAAATGTTGATTTTCAAAATGTAAAACATATGGGACAGTAAAGTCCCAGATTTTGTCTTCGACTGGGTAAAAAAGAAAAGTGGAATAATATGGACATTTGTGAAATGTTAAAACACGTTAAAGGGAACACCAACGATAATGGAAAAAAATAATAACCCCCCGAAACCCTTAGGTGAAACTCACTAAAATTAAGGCCACATCATATGGTGCGCATAGCATGTGGTGTAGAGCCCATGGAAGTATGCGGTATTGGAAGAGTTTGAGAAAAGATAAAGGAAATTTGGGAACATGTCAAGAAATGGGTTGTGTGGTAAAATGAGTTAATACAACCTAACTTGAATGAACAAATAAATATTCCGGTAAAGGTTAAAATGGACAAGTAAATGTATAATTGATAAATGTCCATAGAATGAAGAAAAAGGTAAAGTGTGTGCGTAAATGGGTGATTAAGAAACCCAAATAGTTAAACCCATAATTAATATAAGAATGTCTTGTAAAATGGTTTTCAAAGATTAAATAAATATTTTCTTACACAATGTTCGTGTGTGTTGAAAGGGTGAATTTCAACAAAAATACTAAAGTGTATTGAAGTAAATGAAAAGGGTGATTTCGGTAAAGGAATGTGTTTGGATAAAGCAAATGTAGTGGTTTCAAGCGTTGAAAAAGGTGCGTTAAATATAGTGATAAAATGTTAAGGGGAAGTAAATGAAATCCCTATAAGATTAAGGTAAATTAATCGGGATAAATAAGGTTTTCGAAAGCAAAAAATTTTCATACATTAAGTGTGTGTGTGTGTGTACATATACTATATGGTTGCATTCATATGTAGGCATAAAGTGTCGAGTCTCCTTTATGTCATTCGATTCTATGTTTTATTTGTATATTATCCATTGGGCATAGGATCACACCCTCGCTTGTTATGGCTGGTTGGGAGCAGTTTCGTATTTTATGGACATTATATAGGTAAGTAGTTTATTTATTTTTACGTTAGTAGCTCTGTTTAGTTGGACATCGAGGTGGTTCCCATGGGCCCCTCACATTGTTTATTTTCAAGTTTGAATTGCATGCTAAACAAGTGAAACGTTAATTAAAATAATACCTAACTAGAAACATTGTATAGGTTATTTCATTACACTTCACACCTAACGCTCGCACCGGATCGGGTTGACTCATGGGTAACCCATAAATTCGGATCGAGGCATTACAAATGGTATCAGATCTCTTGGTTCAAGGTTCCTTTCTGGAGGACATAGTGAGGTCGGTATCGAATACTCGACATCGGTGTTAGTTTGGGTCGGTCGTGCTAGTTTGGTAACGGTTTGGTTCGTATACAAGTGAGTTAGTGCCAAGTGGCACAGAGTTAAGTTGATAGATGTTACTCTCTTTCATGCTTCTTATTAGAATGGTAGTAATTTATGGGTGTCCATGCAAGCCTATAGTGGCGATACCGTGGGTGTTAGTGTGAAGTTCTTACGTAAATTCTTGGTGGCATAAAACATGTGAGATGTCGACAGAGTGGAATGATGCCCATCGGGCAAGTGGCACGAGTTGTATGTAGTCAACAGTAGAGGTTGATGGTTAGGGAGTCTCGACTAGACACTAATTATTGGTCATTGAAATGTGTATATAACCCTTAGGTACAAGGCTTATGGGTAGTTGACACCGGTGTTATAATTTAGGCAAATTCAGTACTTGGGGTGATATCAGAATTGGTGATAATTTGGAGAACAAATAAAGTTGTGTAAGATGATAGTGCAAGTTTCATAACCCTTCATATGAGATGTATCATGAAATGAATTTAGTGATGAGAGTAGCCTTTTTAGTGGCAACACTGAGTAGTGTCCACTGTGACCTTGCGTTAAAAGTTGTGTGTCTCATATATGGATACTAGATAGATGAATGGCATTCATAAGTATTAAATTATGGTGAGAATATATTAGTTCTTTGGTTGAGGACTTAAGTATGTTGTACCGTGATTATTGGGGGATATTGAGGAATAGGATCTCAAGCAGTGTCCGTGCTCTGGACCTTTATGTTTATAGGCAATACTCGATGTCCGTATCCTACCAATATCTATATAGTCGTGTTAACTAGTAGATTGGAAGATGGTGTGATATTCATATAGTAAGGAAATTTAGTTTCCATAGTTGAACATTCGTGGAGGATTGAGTGAGGCAAAACTTGAGGTTTGTGGGTCGTAGGCGATATCTTGTAGCATGGCAAGACCCTTAATAGCAATCGTTGTGGTTTGTACATAGTTGATAGTCACATCCATTTGGATGAAAGATAAGATTACTATCTAAGTGTTGAGATTCCTTTTAGCCACCGGGGTATTGGCTAGATGCGAGGTGATCCTAGTGTGGGGGTAGTTCATAAGAACGGTGAGGTGCCCATAGAAAAAAAATTGTCTATGGCATCATTGAGGATAAATATCGAATGGTGTGATGCCTTCAGGTGTTCGAGTATTAAGGTGCACTATAGGTGGAAGCTCATAGACTAGTGTCTTTTCGAGCACTATGTAGTATCATTATGGGTATCGTAAGATCTATAGAGTGCACCTATGATAATAAAAGTATGGAAGATCAAATCTTGTCGAATTTGGGACTTTCACATGAAATGTGTTTGGTGTTCTTAGGAGAACAATTATTTCGGTAAAAAGAGGTAGTAGCATTCCAATAACAATTGTGTTGAGGGTTAGGTGATGATCATAGGTTGTAGGTCGTGTAGTTCCGTTATAGGAGTAATTCCTGGATGTCATGGAATGACTAGTGTGGGTGTGGTGGTACCCGGTTTTGGGATGTACTAGGAAATGTATTCAATACTTAGAGTGATGAGGATATGTGGAAATTTGAAAATGCCAACTAAGGTGGCATAACATCGAAAAATGATTATTATGATGGGGTGACGACTTTATATGCCAAGGTTACCTTGGTAATGGAAGGATTAGTTCTTTCATGTCTTCCCAAGTTAGTACGAGTTAGAAGCATTATCCCAATGTGGTACTTACAACCCTTAGAATGCTAATGGTGGCAGGTGTGGTCGTCATGTAAATTTTGTGCAGGTGAAGATCGACGGTATGTTTGGTGGAAATATAGTGTGATTAAAGAACACGATTAGGTGAGTGTCTCAATTGAATAAAGTAGTGAATATGGAAGTTTAGAATCTCGATTATGATATGTTAAAATAGACAATAACCTAGATGTAATAGGTTGGTGACATCATCACTAGTTATTATATAAAGTCAATGTACACATGAGATGAGGTATCCACCAATCGAAGTGATCCATTTACGCCAAGGATGTGAAGGTAGGGCCTTTCTCCCAAGGAGGGAAGTCGGCATTGTCTACCTCGAGGATTATCGATTCATAAATTGTGTTCCTGATATGAGAATGTATGGTCGCGATATAATTCATCACGGATAGTGACCCAGGCTAGGTTATATGGCTAGAAGTCGTACTTAGTGAAAGTATTGAGAATTAGTGGCATGACTTCAAGTATACGGTGTAGGTTCTCTTTTATAAGTCAGAATCGGATGCTTAGGGGAGAAATTTATCGGGATAGTCGTTTGTTCCTTTTGACTCTCCTGTAAGCCTTTCGCTTTCGATAATTGGGAATTAGTATTCTCACCTATGTGGTGAATTATATTGGTTCCATGTCCTGGTACGATGCAGTTGGGCCCAGAAGAGCGTGGTGGACCGGGTTTGGTCACTGCAAATCAATAACTCAGAGTGCCTATCTGAGATATTCATATTATTGCATAAAGTTTGCGTATGGGTGCCTACGTTTTCGGCCACGCGGCTTACTTGTAGTATTAATATCTCTTAATATGATTGGACTTTCGACTGGACGAATCGACAGTTAGTGTCTAGGGTTATGAAGCGAGCGATGATGACTTGAGGATAGGGTGTAGTGCTAGAAATCGAAAAACTTAGATCACGATGTTTCTTTGCCACGATGAGTTGATTAGAATGAGACTCTAGTGATTACTTAAGGATGAGATGCCTAAGGTAATACTAGGTTCATTACTATTAGACAACGGAAGGTGTAAACTAGGCGTGTGGTGATGATTTCATGGAATTATTCCCACTTGGATTGCGAGAATTTCATATTATGGTTATCGACAAACTCTGGCAAGTTATATAGTTAGGATAACCAGAAAATTTGTGGAACACATGATATATAGTCCTTATCCAAAATTGATTCTGATGGCCTATATGTAGGTTAGTTGTATTGTGATTTCCTTTAGGTGATCAGTGGCCTCTATAAAAGGGTTTTCCTATAATGGAACCGTTATGCCTTAGGTACTAGCATAAGTAGTGCTAGGAGTGTTTTGAACTTGATCATAAGGAGAGTGGAGACTCGGATTCGATTACGTAGTGTCATGGTTGACGAAATGGTGAGAATTATAGCATATTGCATGTTATATATTTGGTGACCTAAGTGTTGAGGACTTCGATAATTTTTCCTTAGGGGATTTTATGGATTAGAATAGAAGTTGGTATACCCCATAAGTTTAAGAATTTCGGGGACAAAATTCTCTAAGGAGGGAAGTTTGTAATATCCTTCTCTAGTAATTGAATTGAAATTTTATATGGATTATAAATGAGGAGGAATTAATTATAATTAATGAATAAGTGTGGATAAGAATTGGTGAAAAATAAAATATTGAAAAAGGGGTCATTCAAATGACATTAAGAGTTTGTTCGAACAACAATAGGATATCGTTAGTAATGAGATGTAGGTCGCAAGATACTGATTTCAAACGATGTACTACTAACTTAAAGTAGTAGGTCACGCGAATGGTCATGTGATCCAGGGTAGGTCGCAAGATACTGATTTCTAATGATGTACTACTAACTTAAAGTAGTAGGTTGCGCGAATGGTCATGTGATCCAGGGAAGGAATGACATAGTAGAAGTCATTCAAAATGACATAGTAAAAGTTGTTCGAATGACGTAAGATGGATTTTTTTTTATCTCAGATTCCCTTGTACGCTGTCACAATTTGGAGCATTGGATCTTTGAGATCCAGAAGGGGAAAATGGGGTTTTTGGCCAAAGGGAGAGTTTTATAAGGGGTTTTTTGGTTTATTTGGGGTTATTTGTTGTTAAGAGAAAATGGAAGTATGAGAGAGAGGTGGGTGGTCTTCCACCTCCACCTAGCAACAAACCACCATTCCACCACCTTTCCACTTCCATTTGTGTGATATACCACCATGTTCAAACCCAAAATACCCATTCCCACACTGATGAAGAAGGGATACGAATTTTGGAGGAGTATTTTGGGGATTTTTTGGAGAAGATGAAAGTGGGTTTTAATATAGTTGTTGTGCGTCATGCTTGGAAGCTTGGAAGAAGAACATATTGGAGCTTTTTGGAGGATGCATTTGGTAACCCCTTGAGTCCACCATTAGAGGTGGGGGTTTCTCCTCCTACACAACCATTTCTACCACCATTGGAGTCATTCGAGGTGGAAAAAACCATACTCTTAGTGTAATATGTCATTTTGCATTTGTGGTCTTGTAGTTAGACTATTTGAGTAGGGTGCATTTAGTTAAATGGTGCAATTAATGTGCTGAAATAATAAGTATTTTTATGGAATAAAAATATTGAAAAATATTATTTTGTTTAAAATAAAAAATGGATTCTTATTTCAAAGTTTTGAAATATTAAAAATTGGATTTTATGAAAATGGTGTATTTTCAAGAAAGACTAATATTAAAAATTTTATGAAAGAAAATGTTTGAAAATAATGATTTATGTTGGTAAAAAATACTGAAATAATATTTTAAAGTTTATTGAAAAAATGTTAATTTCATGAAAAATGGACATTTATTGTGTTGGAAGAAATTCAATCTCTTTTGTATATCAGAAATGTATTTTTGCAATTATGGTAAATTTTTAGGATGAAAACTATGTGGATTCTTTATTTTTGAATCCATCATCTCATGCATATAAACTTGTAGTATTTTGGCACTAAGTGTATAAACATGTTTAAAGAAGATTTATTTGCTTAAGTATGAAATGAGAAAAGTAGAAATTCTTTCCTTTTTAGTGTATGAAAAGGGGGTTAAAAATGTAATAAGGATAACGTATAAGACTACATGTAGAATGAAAGAAATAGTATTTTCTCATGAAAGTAGTCTTCAGTGTAAATAGATTTCTTGAATAAAGAAAATAAAAAATGTGTGGTTTGGAAAAGTGTTAATAAGTGTATTATTCATTTAAGTGTTGATGGGTAAACATGGAAAAGTTAGTGTGTGTAACTTTGTGATGTTGTAAAGGATTAACACTTAGGGAATTAAAACGGGATTAAAGGCATAAAGGTGTATCCAATTAAGAGGAATATTACTCCATGTCTGAAAGGTGTTAAGGTATTAAAACACTTGATAAATTAGTGTGAATAACTTAATAGTGTTTGAAAGGAATTAAGACTTGTGAAAATGGAGTAAATGGTGATTTTCGAAATAAGTAAGTAAAATGGTAATTTCACTTAAAGTGGAACATTTTTATGAAATAAAAATGTTGGAAAAGGTTTTACACAAGATTCTCCTAAATGAATATGATTTTTGGAATAAAAATTAAGGTTAAAGTGTAAAGGACATGAAATGTTGATTTTCAAAGTGTAACACACATGAGGCGGTAAAGCCCCATGTTTTGACTTATGTCGGGTAAAAAGGAAAACTGGAATAATGTGGACATTTGTAAAATGTTAAAACACATTAAAGGGAACCCGAACACCGAGAAAAAAAAAAGAATGGCCTTAATCCCTTGGGTGAAAATCCCTAAAACACTGGCCAGAGCATTTGGTGCGCATTGTCGGCGACGTAAAGCCCATAGAAATATGCGGTATTAGAAGAGTCTGAGAAAAGATAAAGGAAATTTGGAAATATGTTAAGAAATGGATTGTGTGGTAAAATGTGTTAATATAACTTAACTTGAATGGGAAAAAAATCGGGAAATGTTAAGCTAGACAAGTAAATTTATAATTCTTAATATCCTTAAGTGAGGAAAAAGGTAAAGTATGTGCGTAAATCGGTTATTAAGCAACCTAAACGGTTAAACCCATAATTAATACAAGAGTTAATTGTAAAAAGGTTTTCAAAGATTAAATAAGTATTTTCTTACACAATGTTCGCATGTGTTGAATGGGTGAATTTCAACGAAAATACTAAAGTGTATTGAAGTAAATGAAAAGGGTTATTCAAGTAAAAGAAAGTGTTTCGATAAAGAAAATATAGTGGTTTCAAGCGTTGAATCGGGTGTGTTAAACAGAGTGAGAAAATGCTAAGGGTGATTAAAGGAAGTCCCTATAATATTAAGATAAATTAATCAGGATAAATATGGTTTTTTAAAGAAAAAATGTTTCATGCATTCAGTCTATGCATGTGCATATATATATATATGGTTGGATGCACACATTGGCATAGCGTGTTGAGTCTCATTTCTGCCATTCGATTCTATATTTTGCTTGTAGATTTCCCACTCGACATGGTGACTCCTATTACGGTCATTATTCCCATGATACTCAATGGAATCTGGTGTGCCCCTCCTCTAGCAGTCCTTCTAGAGAACCTCGCCAGTCGCCCTATATTTTCAATGTACGAAACCCCATTGAACTCGCATATGATTTGTATAAAATATACTCAATAGTAGGAGAACGTAAAATTGCATACGAAGAGGAATACAACAAACCTATAATAGGGATCTATATCAAAGAACACCACGATGAAATCGTAGTAAGCCGTGGAGATCCTATGGACACTAGAACTTGATGCTCTTATACCATCTGTAACACCTCGCCTATTTTAACCACATGTGATCAGTCCTTTATTAAAATAACTAGGAATCTTATTTGGTTCATTCTCAGCATCATTGTTAAAAACTTTTTAAATTACTAACTCCCTATGATAAATTAATTTGGTGCCAAATTTTATCCTTTATTTAATATAACAACGTGCGGAATAAACATTAATTAACCAAACCATCCAAACAAGTCTAAACCATCACATGAGATATGTGTATATAATAATATCGAATAATCCATCGGTTTTCAACAATAAAATCCAACTATAAGTTTGGAATAATAAACGAAATCCATAAAGTCTAATCACTTACCCAAGTACTGAATATCTAAAGGGGCAACATGCCAAAATAAAATACTAAAACATCAACATACTCTATAAATGAATAATTGAAGCATCTATACAAAGTCCTGCAAGCCTCCACAATGTTGTAGCTACGCATCTCTAGAATGAATCATCAAACTTTGCGTCCCTGACCTAAATTATTTTTGGAAAAAGAT
The DNA here is from genome assembly GCA_949130495.1 of Sambucus nigra. Taxonomy (NCBI): domain Eukaryota; kingdom Viridiplantae; phylum Streptophyta; class Magnoliopsida; order Dipsacales; family Adoxaceae; genus Sambucus; species Sambucus nigra. Next base: position 209,142,699 of record OX422214.1, on the reverse strand, counting down.
ATTTTCACTTGGGTCAGAGCCAAAAACCAATTGAAAAATATTTAGCAAGTAAATAAGATGTAACAATTAAATATGCATTAACACTTTTTATATTTAAGTAGGTGTCACACGCTATTGAGGTATTACTCACCCCTCATCTATTGTGAACACCAAACATTGACCTTCTAACTCAACTAGTTATACTACCCCACCTAACTAGTCTTGTTAAAGCCTTTCTATCACTGAACTCTAACACAAGTAGTCCTTACTTTGATTTAAAAGTTGTTCTACTAATTAACTTATTTTATCATTTTTACTATAATTAATCATATAACATTTACACTAGTTATATTTGAAATACATCTCAATCATATAACGTTCACACTAGCTATATCCAAGAAAACATTCAATCCTCATGTATTTATCTCGTATATAATTATTTACTCGTATTACATACGTACTAGTATACTATAACATTCACACACATGTCGCATATAGCAACCATCCTCCCGGGTAATAACACACCAGATGTTTATCTCTATAATGCTATCATATTCTAGGTATGCTCACTATAACTCAGTTACCACAAGTCGGACTAGCCCATAACAAAATTTGGTAAAAATATCGCAAACATAGTTGAGGTGGTCATATTTCCCCGAGAATAAGACCGAATCATATCCAAAATGTCTCACCCCGAAAATAAATCACCAATAAAATAACGGACGATATGACTTGGGGACTATACTCTCCCTGCATTCACTAGCCACGGGATTCACTAACAGCGCACAATCTCCGGTGATAGCCCTAGAGGGGTATTCTTTCACATAAATATCATTCACACTGATATTTATAAAATATACAAGTGTACATATATACTGTCATAATCTCGTATATATATAATTAAATTAAATGAGGCTAAGCCATGCCTAACTCCCGTATCATTAACCCATAATACCCGAGCCTATTTCCCGAATCTTAATTCTATAAGTATTAACTTACAATTTATATATATAATAACATATTTTTATTTAAGATACTAAGCACATCTCAATCCAACCCATATTCTATTTCCATCTGAAATTCCCATCTGAAGTCGTTCATATATTTTTGAGTGTTATTTACAATAAACACTCCTAAATGCATACCCCAAATTCATTTTCATCTAATTCCAAGGTATAAATAATGTTCATTAATATTTTTCAGAGTCCTACACTCATCTACGGACATCCCTAAGTAGTCCAGATTTGATTTCCCACCAAATATTTCGGTCTCACACACCCTCCCTTAACAAAATCATAACTAACTGAAAAAAATCAAAAAAATTGGAAGTCGGCGCCCACGTGATCATAACGAGAAGACCTATAATTGCATGTTTTGAACAAGAAGGTACACAGAACCGGTTATCAATCAAAACAACGAAGTTTTGATTCTAGCAAACTTCATCTTCCCGAGTCGTTTTCTTCCATATTTGTTCACCCAAAGAAACCCAATGATTAATACATGTTTCCAAAAAATTTGAATCATCAAATACATCATTAAACATTAACGATTCCTACTTAAATCAATTAATCCACAAATTTGGTTTTCTCACTTTTATTCAAATTCCTCATTCAATCCAATTCTCTATTCTAGATTAAATGAGATTAACTACTGGATTTTGACTCAAATTCAAATTCAAATTTTAATAACATATGATATCATCCCATCATTTATTTAGCATATATTTTCACATCAAATGCCTAAATCCCCCCAAACCCATTTTAGCATAGGACAACCCTCCCCAAAATAAGTTTGTCTATACCTACCATGATATGAACATGAGTTTTTGCCAATATAAATCAAAAGCAAGATAATTACTTACCGTATTGGATTCGTAGAGTCCGATTTCACATAGGGTACGATGAATCTGACAAAGCACCTCCAATTCCTCCTTGAATTTGGTCTTTAAAGTCCTATCTTTTTCTTCTTTCTCTCTTCTCTCAATTTATAGGGTTGTCAATCTGTGTTATGGCTGCCTCTAATACCAAAAACCTAGGTTTAAAACTTGTAATTCTAAAATTAAGCTAATGGACTAAGCCCAAATGATCCAAACACCCCCGTCTTGGCTTGATTTTGACTAAAAAGGCCTCAGGACCCAATTACTATCCCCGGGAACACTATTATGACTATCTCGACCCTTTCAAAACCAACTGTGACCTAGAAATCGCCATCTGAGTCATCTGACATTAATTTTCTATCTCGATCTCACATAGTTTACACGCGACTCCTGGTTGAGATAAAACACTACCACGTCACATCACTCGCTATGGCGTGAAATAATCATTTACTATTCACTTAGTAATTATATGTCATACCCCGTATTTTTATGACTTTTAATTTTGGGGATATATTAAATTTAATTAGAGATATTAATTTAATATTAATCCGAAAAATCATTTAAATACTTACTAGCGTGATGAGAGTTAGTAATTATTGGAATTGTATTGTAAATTACTTTATGGGTAAAGTAAGAGGTGTAATTGTATTTAGTAAAATTATCACGAGAATCTAATTTGATAATTTTGGAAATTTATCTAGACGAGCTTGTGTCATGTCGGGATTAAATTTGAACTCTTAATAGTGAATAAATTACAAGTCACCCATATGGTCATTTTGAGTTCGTCAATGTGTCCGGAAGGGTCGAGATAGTCAAAATAATGTACCCGGGGGTTTAGTTTCGGTCTCGGGGCATTTCTAGGTCTAATTAACACCCCGAGAGAGCGTTTTAGACATTTTACATTTTTGGGCATGAAAACCCCCGAAATTTCTAAGAGTATATCAGATAATAGGAGTTGTCTTCTAGGGTTAGAGCAACCAAAAACCTAAGACGGACATTTGAAGGGAAGAGGAGAAGCTTTCCAAGGAGTTCAAGGCCAAGAACTCCACCATTTGCATCGCCGTCGCCGCCAAACTTTGGATCGCGCAATGAGGATCGCAACCACAACAATCTTGTCCTTTAATCTGAACCAAGAATTCCCAGGCAAGTATCTATCTTGCTCTAATTCAGTTAATGCTTCAATGATGTTAGTCTAGGGTTGATTATGACTAGTTTTCATGAAAAGAAAGCATGTATGGGAGACTCTAAATTGCATGTTTTAGAGGTAAAGGACATATTCTGGAAATCAAATACCCATGTAGAGGTTGAACCAGGAAATTACAGTAAATTAGGAGTATGAAATCTGGGAAAAGAAAGGGAAGAAACTAAACAAAGAAATTATTAGGGTTCTTGATATTTTTTTTTGGATTGTGCCCCTTTTAATTCGTTATGCATGGTGAAAATTCGCATGTCTTACGTAGAATACCACTTATTTGAGAATATAACACTTGTAGTATAAATTGTTGAGAGTTTGGAAGTCAAATATATTGGTTTGGATGATTTTGGTAGAAGAAACTCGTAACTGGAAATTTTGCAGTTTCGTCATACCTGCTTGATCGATCGATCGACCAAGGAGCATCGATCGACGCATCGATAGATCGAGCACCTTCCATCGATCGATCAACCCCTCCTGGAAAACTCAAATTCCCTTTTTAAATAGGTGGTTCCAACTTAAATCAATAGAAATGCTTGGACATTATTGTTAGAATATTTTGGGAGATAAAGAAGGCCAGTAGGACTTTATAAAAATGGAACCCTTAATGTAAGATGAGATTAATATATAACGGAGGTGTTTTACACTTAAGGAAGAATGGGGACGTGTTTTTAAGGGGTGAGACTCGTAAGGAAGTTACGTTGTAAAATAAATGAGTACCTACTGAAATTTCACTTGGGGAGATAGGAGTTCACGAGTATTACGTAGTAAGTTGGAATAATCCCATAAATAAGAATAAAAGAGACAAACCGTTATACGGGATAATCTAATAATGTGCGATAAGAATAAATATCATAAGTATGGATCGTGGGTGCACCTAAATTTGAATTGGAAATAGTAGTATACATATATGACTGTGATTATGTATATACTATATACGTGTAAAAATCATACCCGTGCTACTTGCTATCACTGAGGTTACTGCGCTGGGACAGTCTTATCTCGATGGGACCTTTATGAGGGATATTGACTTGTACCCTAGAACATAGGAATCCTTGGTATAGGCTATCGGATCGATAGTCAGACGGTCCTAAGAGACGTGAGGGTATGTGCTGACCTCTTAGTGACTTGGAACTATGCTTCACCACAATTTTATGTGTTTTGTGTTAATACAGTTCGAGAGTGGTTCCGAGCTAGTATCTCCCTTAGTACGAGTGATACGGGGACTTGATAGCAGAGTATGCCAGCACCATAAATTTTATGTGGGGTGCCGATAGTATATATATATTAAATGAGTGATTAATGTATATATATATGAACTTGAAATTTGAATACTATCTACTATGACTAAAGGTAGGCAAGCAATGAATAATTATTTCAACTTCGATATAAGTGTTTGAAAAGTTTGTGGCAATGATGAGAAACTTTAAAATTTAAATGAGGCTTATGTGAGAACTTTGCTTTTAAATAAAATTAATTTATTTAACACTAGAAATTGTCGGCATGAAATCTTGTGAGTAACTTAAGATAAGCTAAACTGTTGGGAGTAGTAGTGAGGTAGGCGTGCACATTAGAAGAGAGGTGAGAATTTCACAAGAGAGTGCCGCACTAATATGATTGTTGCATTAGCCGGTAAGCATTTTAAATACTTGCTAAACTAATTTTAAACTATTTTACATCGGGCTCTGACCCGTTTCCTATTTTCTTTTCTCTCTTGTATATATATATATATATATATATATATATATATATATATATATTACAGGTGCCCAGCCACAGGGGCATCTTGTATAGGATACTTTGGAAGGAACATGCTGCAGCTTAGGTGGGAGTTGCAGGCCTCTTCCTTAGAAGACATCATTATTGATTCCACTTCCAGTTTTATTTTATCCAGTTGGGCATGTGTCACCCTTTTCCATTATTCAGTTGGTTTTATCAGAGATTATGATTATTTATTTCCAGTATTTATACTTTGGGATTGGTACTGTCAAGATGTTTTCCTTCGAAGTTTTAAAGATGGAATTATTTAGTTGAATGCTTATATTACTTGGATTATTTTTCCAGTCCAGTTGTTGTGGGATTTTTAAACTATGGATTATGAAAGGTTTTAAATATTAGTTTTAAATTAAATTTGGAAATTGACGTCTTAAAAATGGTTTTGTCACTTAGCTTAATTATTTAGGGTATTTAATTGGAAAAGTTATTTTTGCGACAGTGATGCTAAGAATGAACCAACCGTTCACCTTGGTTATAATTTAATAAGGGACTGATCACCAGGTATTTAATTAGGCGGGGTGTCTCACCCTTAACTAGCCCTGTTGCAACCTTTGTATCACCCTACTCTAACCCGAGTATTCTTTACTTTGATTTATAAGCTTTCTACTCATTAACTTATTTAATCATTTCTACTTTAATTAATCGTATAGTGTTCACACTAGTTATATTTGAAATACATCTCAATCATATAACGTTCACACTAGTTATATCCAAAACACATTCAAACTTCATGTATATATCACGTATATAATCAGTTAATCGTATTACATACGTACTATTATACTACAACATTCACACACATGTCGCGTATAGTAACCATCCTCCCGGGTAATAACTAACCAGATGCTTGTGTCTACAATGCTATCATATCCCAATTATGCTCACTCTAACTCGATTACCACAAGTCAGACTAGCTCACACCAAACTTTGGGGAAAATATCGCAACCGTAGTGAAGGTGTTCATATTTCCTCAAAAATGAGATCGAATCATATCCAAAATATCTCACCCCAAAAATAAATCACACAATAAAATAATAGACGATATGACCCGGGGACTATACTCTCCCTACATTCACTAGCCAGGGAATTCACCAACAGTACGCAACCTCCGTTGATAGCACAAGAGGGGTATGCTTTCATATAAGTATCATTCACACTGATTTTTATAAAATACAAAAGTGTACATATATACTATCATAATCTCATATATATATAATTAAATTAAATCCGGTTAACCCAGGCATAACTCCCGTAGCATTAAACCATAATACCCGAGCCTATTTACTTACTCTTAAATCTATAAGTATTACCTTACAATATATATGTATGGCAACATATTTTTATTCAAGATACTAGGAACATCTCGATCCAGCCCGTATCCTAATTCCATTTGAAATTTTAATTCAAAACTGTTCATATATTCTCAAGTGGTTTTCATCCTAAACACTCCTAAATGTATCCCTCGAATTCATTTCCTTCCAATTCCAAGGTAAAAATAATGTTCCTTAACATTTTTCAGAGTCCTACCCTCATCTACGGACAACCTTAATTAATCCAAAATTGATTTCCCATCAAAGATTTTGATCTGAGACACCCTTCCGTATTAAAATCATAACTAATTCAAAATAAATCAGAAAAATACGAGGTCGATGCCCATGCCATCATAATGAAAAGACCTACAATTTCATGTTTTGAACAAGTAGGTGCATAGAACCGGTTCATCCAGGGAGCGAACCGGTTTTCCATTCAATCAAAACGACATTGTCTTGATTGTGGCAAACTTCATCTTCGCAATCATTTTCTTCCATTTTTGTTCACCCAAAGCTCCATGGATTTATCTCAAAACTCAACCATATCATTCCCCAATTATTAATACATGTTTCCAAAATTTTCTAATCATCAAATACATCATTAAACATTAACGATTCCAACTTAAATCAATTATTCCATGAATTGGATTTTCTCACTTTTATTCAAATTGCTCATTCAATCTTTTTCTATACTCCAAATTAAATGACATTAACTGCTGGATTTTGACTCAAATTCATATTTAAATAACATATTATATCACCCCATCATTTATTTAGCATATATTTTTACATTAAATGCCTAAATCCCTAAAAAAAACATTTGAGCATGTGATAACCCTCCCTAAAATGAGTTTGTCTACACCTACCATGATATGAACATGGATTTTTGTAAATAAAAATAAGAAGAAAGTTAATTACTTAGCTGATTGGATTCGTAGGATCAGATTTCATGTAGAATATGACGAATTTGACAAAGCACCTCCAATTCCTCCTTAAATTTGGTCTCTAAAGTCCCATTTTTTTTCTTCCTTCTCTCTTCTATCAATTTCTAGGGTTTTAACTTTGAGTTATAGTTGTCTATAATTCCAAAACCTAGGTTTAAATCCTAATCCCAAAATTAGGCTAATGGACCAAGCCCAAATGACCTGAACACCCCCGTGTAGACTCGGTTATGACTAGAAAGACCCCAGGTCCCAATTACTACTATCGGGTATACTTTATTTTACTATCTCGACCCTTTCGGAACCAACCGTGACCTCAAAATCATCATCCGAGTCACCCTAAAATAATTTTCTACCTCGATCTGATATAGTCTACACGTAACTCCCAGTTGAGATAAAACACTTCCACGTCTCATCACTCGCTATGATGTGAAATAATCATTTACTATTCACTTAGTAATTATATTGCATAAATATAAATCTTTTTCTCTCTTGATTAATATTTTAAATAATCACATAATAATTTGTTCACACATAATATTTAATTCCATTAAATTATGGCACAAGTATATTTTAAAAATACCCAAATTAATTAAATTATAAATACTCAGAAATAAAGGGTGTTACATCGAAAAGGGGTTTTGTCTTGAAACTTTGCCTTTATTGAATGTTTGATTTTATTTATCTGTTATATCACAAAGATGTATGATTAGGATCGCGTACTCTCAAATTGGATTTTTTTGAGCATATTTATTTTCGCCTTTATAATTGGTATCAGAGAACTCATTATTTTGTCCCAACAATTGGTATCAGAGCACTCATTATTTCATCCTAACAATGTCGTTTACCTTGATTCTCTAAAGATAATGCCATATTTTATATCATCGGGATGAGTTGTTTGTATTTAATTCTATTTCTATGTAATCAATGTTTTAACTTTGCTTGAGTTATTTGGTTGTTTTAGTTTCCATGATTACCAATATCTAATTTCAAATGAATTAAAAATTAAACATTACAAAATCAAAGGTCATTGTTATATGTTCGAACTATATCGACTAGTTTTTAACTAATATAAACTCTATATAGTTAAATTCTACGTAAAACTTGTTTGTTTGTGAGGATATGAGGTTATAATTCGTAGCTTAACTATGCCTAAAGTTTTTCCTCTCAATGAACTATTACATCACTTGAGCAAAATAATGTTATGAAAATATTATATATGTTCTCTTTAAGGTAGATTATTTGTGTTTACTGATGCCTTTTAATTTTGATTGTAAAACGGTAGTAATGGGAAAGGTATATTCATGTATATGTAAGGAAAAATTCCTAATTTAGTCAATTTATAGGTAATTACCATTAATTCGAATAAAATATTTGAGTCATAGTCTAGACTTTGTGTTGTTGATCCCATAAGCGTATGACGTCTTTAATGAAGAAGTAGCCTCCAATCTTAAAAGGTTGGATACATCGTGTTGAGTTTAACATGGTAAGTTCATCTTCACATTTATTGAGGACCTCACAAGTATGAATGCATATTGAATATGGGTTCTTGGATATTTTTAAGGGTGTTTATTTTTAACTCAAACTCATTTGGAACAATGTTTAAATGTTTTTTTTAAAGAAAAATATTTTTTGTTTTAATCTCGTTACAATGAGTATTGATCTCGTTCGAACGAAATTAGAATCTCATTAAAATGAACTTCGAATGACCATCAAATGAGAGTCCACTATTTTGCAGAACAGTCACGTTGGAAGATCTTTAGAAGAATATTTGAACGAAACTCAGTTATCGTTCAACCGGGAGTTAATGTCGTGAGAACGAAAAAAGTGTTTTCATTCAAAAGACCATGTGTTTTGGTTCGAACAAAAGTCATTGCTTCAAAATTAATGATATTTACTATTTAATGTGTGTTGGACTCAGATTTATTAAGAACTTTTGGCAAAAAATGATTTCCTATTTGTTTACCAAAGTTCCAAAACCCTAGTTTCACCCTGTATGTTTAAAAATCCAGGATTCGTAATTTCTATGCTTTGATATTTTTACTTTGGGCATCCAAGTTTGTTTCTCTTCATCTTTAGAGAACTTATTTCATATGGTGGACTTCGTGAGTACTATTTGTTGTGTAGACGATTGTTGAGCCATATCGGTGGATACCAGGATGTGCGTGGACTCATGTGTTATGGAAGCTTGCATGGGTGGACTCTTACGTTGCACTATGGAGGAGCGGTCAAAGACTGAAGAAAGTCAAGGCTTATGGGATCGAGTCATTGAGTAAGTTAACTATCAACCTTTACAATTTTTCATCATAGTGGACCAATTGGATGGGTCGTTCGAGGTTTTCCCTTTATGGTTTTTCTTGTACATTGTCGTGTTCTGTATGGTTTCTTTATTTTATTTTCTTATCACTTAAATGGATGTTTTAGGATAAAAAGATAAAATTGGGTAAATCATATTTTCCCAAAACATTGATAAAAATCGAACCAAAGCTTTTACAAGGATGTATACGTTTAAAGTTCCAGTCTTAAAAATATAAAACAAAATATAAGTTTTGTTAATTCAAATCATCTTTCCCTAAGCACACATAGTGTGGGGGGTTTTCTCAGTTTAGGGTACAAAATGGATAGCATATAGATTAGATAGTATCTTTTTTACCCAATCATGCATTCCAATAGGATGAAACTAGCTAGGTTGTCCCAATTGTCATTGAGGATAGTAATTTCCAACATCATATAATTGATGTTAGTTCAGAGACTATTTCAAGTGACAATGTTATGGAACTAATGAAAGAGCATAGTGATGATGATGATGAAACGATGGGGGAGGATAGAGATGAGAAAGAGGGTGACAAGAAAATTCATTTTGATTTTGGTATAGATTTTGATATAGATAGTGATATGCATTCTTGTAATGCATGTTTTTGGTATGGAAAAATATTATTAACAAAGTTGTACATTTAAATTTTATATCATTGTTTATATGTTTTCTCTTTTTTTCTTTTAGTTTACACTATCAATTTTAATCAACGTCTGGCGTTTTATTTATAATGAGTGTTTATTTCATGTTTGTATTAGTAGTTGAAAAAATGCCCCTAAAATAAATAATATGGGTCAAACCCGAATGTATGAACCATATGGTATTAGTGTATTACAAAGAAAGACTGAATTATATTTCAAACAATAAAATGAGAATGACTGCCCTTGGGGTGAATCATTTGGCAAACTCTTTAACAAGTGTGGTTGAGAAGAATAAATAAGTAAACTTGGGTAAGGAAAACAATGTAAGTGAGGATGATGATGAGTGAATACCTTTCGAGGGTGGGGGAAGAGCTTAGTTCATATGATGAAGGTGATTATCATACTGAGTGTATTTATCCTCCAATAGAGAACTTATCTTGTGTTAGAAAGTGCATCTAAATTTAAATTTATCTTTAATATTGAAGTTAAAATCTAAAAACACATACTCTTGGGAACTATTTTGAATGTCATCAGTAATTATTTACCATATATTATTTCTTAGGTTTCATTCATGGCCCATGTTACAAGATCATATTGTTCTTCCACTCCCACAGTTGGGGAAGGTGCAACCCATGTAGTGTTCAATACTCCATCACATTCTTACACACCCACAGTTAAGGCGGTGAAACCCCTGCAGTGTTTAATACACCTTCGCATTCTTCCACGCCTACAATTAGACGATAGTTGCAACCCCCATCACTAGACTAAAATAGGCATATGGTCATGGTTTTCACCCATGACCAAGGCCTATAGGTCACGATTTTGAACTATGACCATGTTGAGGGTGACAAAATCATTGGTCACAGTCCAAACCTGCGACCCCATATGGGGGTCACAGTCCAATATGTGATATAAATGCTACATGACTGGGCACAGTCCAAAACCATGACCAATCACTCATTGGTAATGTGGGTGACTCTAGACCGTGATAATTGGCTATGTCAATCTACCTATTTTGGTGTAGTACATGACATCTAATACTTTGTTACAGGTGCCCCATCCTATATACTTAGTTTATTACATATTTAGTTTATGTAATGTTGTTAATATTTATAATATGTTCACTTAATTTAAATTTTATTCTCGCAACGTACAAAGAAATATGTAAAGGGATCCTACGATAGGAAAAAAAGACTCAGGAAGTTGTACGAAAATATGGGAAACCGATAGCTGACATTATACCTGGTGATGGAGCACCGGTGGGGATACATGCTCTAAACTTTTTCATAAGAATTTTGCATAGAGATTAAAAATGTCGGGCCATTTCAAAACATCTCTTATTGGGATGAAAATGAATACTCAATTTGGGATTAAATAATTCAAATAATTTGAGTACTTTTTAACGTAATTATGTGTCACAATAATATCTGAGATGTAGTTCGGATGTCACAAGAGGAGGTATCCATTGAGGTTCTTGGGAAGAAATTATGATATTTGAGAGGATTCTATGTCGGTCCAAAACCCTTTAACACTTCAACAGTCATTGTGCAGTCATCGTCACATAATAATGATTTGAGAAACTTGAGACATAAGATATTATCACTTAAAGAACTAAACATGATTTAGGATGGAAGATTTGAGGACTTGATGACATTGTTGGAGCAAAATGGGATACTTTCAAGAATTTAAGGTGGGGAGAGTTCATCCGTTCGCTATCAAGATGCAAATGAAATTTGGTTAGTCTCAATTTTTTTTATTGGGATATTAAACAAATTGCAAAATTAAAAAATTGCAAAATGTCCCAAAATAACAACAAAAAGTTGTTATATAAACTGACTTAGTTCATGGGCTTATTTACGTTAAATCGGTGGAAGGAACTTGTTGGTGGTTTAGTTTTGAAATTTGTTGTTGTCATTGCATTGTTTTCTTAATGCTGAAATAGGTTAGATATCATGAATAAACAAAGGAAATTATGTTGAAATATTCTGAAATTCATAAGTGCTCTAAATTGATTAACTCCAACATACACAAATTTGAAAGTTAGGTGTTGATGAGTGAAACTGTAAAATAACTATCAAACATATCATAAATAGCCCCAAGTACCTCATATATAATTAAATGAACTTATATAAAGAACCCGTTATTCATGGACTAGTGGATTGAGTCGTCATTTTAAAATTCAAACCACCAGAAAATAGGCACAAACACCTCACATGGGTTCAAAATAACATGTACAAACAACCCGTATAATCATGCCACTAAAGGGATAAAACTTTGATCTAAACTTCAAAATTTTAAATATGAAAGTTTGAAAATTAGTCGTCCTTCGGAAAAAAATGTAAAATAACAACAAAACGGCTCGAAAAAGGCACAAGCACCACATGCGACCAATATAACTCGTAAGAACTGATCGCATCCTCACAGCACTCTCACATTTAAAATGTGATGATAATTTTTAAATCAATACACGTGGGATTAAAACATTGTGTTAACTAATGAAAATGTAAAACCACCACTAAACAGCTCGAAAAGATGCATGGACACCTCACATGAGACCAATGTAAATCGAAAAAAATAACCTTGTCCTCATGAGACTCCTAAATTGAGAATATGAAGATAATTTGTAAAGCTCTAGAATTAGGATTGAAAACATGTCTTTAGAGGGTGAAAATCGAAATCTACCACCAAAGAGTCCAAAAAAAGGCATAAACACCTCGTACAGGACTAATGTAACTCTTTAGAATTAATAATGTCTTCACAGGACTCCATATTTGAGAATATGATGGTAAGTTGCAAACCTCTAAACATAGGCTTAAAAAGATGTCATTAAAGGGAGAAAATTCAAAATAACTTCCAAATGGCTCGAAAAGAAGGAAGAACACCTCGCACATGACTAATGTAATTCATAGCAACTGATCGTGTCCTCACAGACTTTGGGTTTGAGTATATGTCAATAATTTCAAAATACCTAGACTATGGCATAAAAACATGCTATTAAAGAGAGAAAATTCAAAACAACCCCCAAACAACTTGAAAAGTTGAACGAACACCTAGTAAAACACTAGTGTAACTCAAACAAACTGATCGTGTCCTCACACAAAAGATGAACAAACACCTCCTAGGGGACTAATGTAACTCGTATGAACTGATCATGTCCTTATGGACTCCAGGTTTTAGTATATGACAAAAATTTTAAAATTTTTATACTCGGAAGAAAACATGTTATTAAAGGGATAATATGAAAAATAACCACCAAATAGCTCAAAAAGTGGCACGAATACCTCGAAAAGACCAACATAACTCATATGAATTGGTCGTGTCCTCACGGGACTCCTAGTTTGATAATATGATGACAACTTATATATATCTTAACATAGGCTTAAGAATATGTTCTTAAATGGATAAATCTTAAAATAGTCACTAAACGGCACAGAAAAAGGAACGAATACTTCGCAATGGACTAATGTAACTTGTAAAAACTGATTGTATCCCTATGATAATATGAAGATAATTTCCAAATCTTTAGACTTATAATTAAAAACATTTCGTTTATGGGAAAAAATGAAAAATAACAACTAAACTGCCCTGCAAGAGGCATAAACACCTCTCACAAGACTACTGTTACTCATAGGAACTGATCATGTCCTCACGGGACTCTCGATTTTTGAATATGATGAAAACTTACAAATCTATAGACTTAATATTAAAAATATACTTATTAAAGGGAAAAGGCCTCAAACAACCACCAAACATCCTGAAACTAGGCACGATTACCTCGCATGCGACCATTGTTTGGACGTGCAGGCCATATAAGACTATTGTTATATATTTCGAGAACTCGGACAAAAGTCGGGTGAAGTCTATATTGATAGATATAATTTATTATATTCTTTATGTTTGTAAGGACACTTTTGTCCATTATCAATTTATATGTCGTACGCCGTTACACCGTTGAAGAAACTCAAGATCGCACCTACATCAACGGATCCGAATATCAAAGTGTCTTCAACATCATAGCCTCTCCGAGAATGAACTTGGTAAAATTTTGTTTTTACGTTCCTTAAAGTTCATATTTAGTATTGGGAAATTTTTATAAAATGTTTTTTTATAAAAATAAGAAGTAAGTTTTTAAAAGCAAAATGTGGCTTTTAAAAGTTTTTTATTTTTCTGGGAAGCCGGACCGGTCCGCCTCTCAACCGGACCGATCCGCCCCTCAACCGGACCGATCCGCTTGCTGCTGATCCAGTATACCCCGGATCGAATGCAAACCGATGGAGCCATATTTTAAAAGAACCGATCTGGTCATCTGGACCGATCCGCCCCCAAGCTGGACCGGTCCGCCTGGGATATACTCGGGCAGTTTCGTGTGTTTTTTTACCCACCATCTTATATTTCCTATATATATTACTATTCCGATGGTGTATTTTTTCAAGTCTTTGAGAAAACGTTTTTAAGAGATAAAACACAACTAGACTTCGTTTTTTGATGTGCCAAACATCTTTTTGATTCACACAAAAACCCCAATTACTTTTGTGAATCTTTTGGAACCCTAGAACACAAGCTTTGCTATTGTTCAACCCTTGTGGAGAAGTCGTTCTCTTCTTCATTGCAGCCCTCCTGGAATGGGAAAATTCCAGCCAACAAACTTGTGGAGAAGCCGTTTCTCTTCTTCATTGTAGCCCTCCTGGAATGGGATATTTCCAGCCGTCGACTACAGAATCCGATACCTGAGGGTAATTCTTAGTCACTGTATTTTCATTGTAATCCGAAATTGTATGTTACAATATTATAATGAAAATAAAAGGTTTTGCCCCTTTGGGGGATTTTTCCTGAAATTGTTTGTTTTTATCCCGCATGCTATATTTTATTTGATAAATCATCTAGATGCATGTCTTAGGGTTTAACTAAAATTTTGGTTTAATTAAAATTGGTTTTTATTTGAGAAGTCGCAATATTTCCGCTGTAGCTACTCTCTCAATGTTAAATTAGTGGAAGGGATTTGTTGGTGATTTAGTAGTGGCTTTTCTTGTTGTTTATGAGTTTATTCTAAATATAAAAACAGGTTGAATTCAATGAATAAACAAAGGATAATCTATTAAAATTTTCTAAAATTAGTAAGAATTCTAAGTTTATTTAATCGAATATTTGAATTTGAAAATTAGGCATTAGTGGATGAAAACGTACAACAACAATCAAACGTGTTAGAAAGCGACACAAAATCCTTGTACATATGATCAAAGTAACTTGTATAAATAACCCATATAGTCATGGGGCTCATGGATTCATACATCATTATACATTTCAAATTTCTCAGTATAAAAATTGAGAATTGGGGGTCAGATCATTGAAACGTAAAATAATAGGAAAACGACTCAAAAATAGGCTCAAACATATCATATGTAACAAACTATTGTTAGGTCATGCAGGCCATGTGAGACTATTGTTATATATTTTTAAAAGTTGGACATGAGTTCAATGAATCTTTCTGTGGATGGACTCAATTCATAAGGTCATTTATGTTAAATCAGTGAAATAAATTTATTAGTGGTTTAGTTGTAGATTTTGTTGTTGTTGAGTTTATTTTAAAAGTTAAAACAGATTGGATTCCTTGAATAAATAAAGAAAACTCTACTGATTAAATTAATAAGTGTTCTAAATTGATTAACTCGAACATACAAGAATTTAAAAATGATAAAAGTTTACTTTTGTTCATAGTATATAACACAATTATGGATAACATGTATTTCTTTGTTTCTCATAACAGTTCAATGTTGGATTTCATTACATATCATCAAATTGGGTCGTGCCGGTCGATTTGGATTACCCAGAGTTTCTCGTGTTTTTTTCTTATTTTTGCATTCGGTCGTATTTTGAAAACTTGTTCTAGCTATATGTATTCCTGATTGGGATTAATTCTCTTTTAAACCACTCGTTATATTTGGATCTGCTTCCTCTATTGCAATCATGTTTGTTTTGATGAATAATTATAAAACTGAATTTAATGTCATTTTTTGTTAAAGTTTCATTAATTAATTTGATGAATGCATGTCTATACAGGTTATATTAATGAAAACATTTATATATACTTATTTTCAATATTCTCCTAAAATTAATTAAAAACCAATTTTTGTGACACAATGTTTGTGTTGCTGAAAATCAAACCATGTTCTAAAAAATTACTTTTACTGACAGTCTGTTTCAAGAAAGGTTGGGCATTATGTTACATGTATAGCACGTCACCTACTGGATGGCATTCCGCGACATACAATTATGTCATGAAAAGTATTTATACTAATAATTATCTATATAAATATTTACATTTCGCGACATATATTGTTGCCGAAAAAAGTACTACATTCAGCGACATAGCTATTTTATGTTACCAAATAGATTCCCAAAGAGGGATATCGCAGCGACATATGGTATTACGTTGCGAAATGTCATTTTCCACATAATTATTACTTTTTCCAGCACACTAACATTACACCAAAACGCTATTTTAGTAACGACCTAATTTTATAATTACTAATAGTATTATACCATTACCCTTCCTTGCCATACATTACATTTAGTAATAATCATATAAGCGTTATTAATTTTAATTCAATGCTTTAAAAGTGAAAAAAAATTAAAAAATCCCCCCTCCCCCCCCCAAAAAAAAAAACTAAATAAGTTATCCCCCAACTCTTATACACCCAAATGATAATAGCCTCACTACAAATCAACCTAAAGATATTTTTTCATACATTGTTGTCCAATCCATAGTTGTATATATTTCTTGTCAAACTCCATTGTTGTACCCACCGCTATCAAAATCGCAACCTAGGGTTTCCTATGGTTTCTTAGACTCACAACTCAGGGTTTCTCTAAATCGTGGGTTTCATGATTTGGGTAAGATTTTTCTAATGAGTAGTTATATATTTAATCTAAAATACATTCTATTTTTTTTATAAGTTCTTCATGTTTTTTACCTCTTAATTTGATGAGTAGTGATAGATTTTTTATGTTTTTTACCTCTTAATCTGATGAGTAGTGATAAACTAATTCAAGAATACATTATATTTTAGATAAAAAAAAAAATTGTTGTTTACCACTTAATTTGATAAGTTTTTTTTTTTTGTAATGATAAACTGGATTGTTTTTTATTTTATTTTTTTCATTTAGATTAGTTTTTTTTTTCATTTTGATGTCTTTGCCTGACATGATATTCACATTTAGGGGAAGGAATTTAGAGAAGCACCAGCTCATGCAGGTTTCCATTAGTTCGTGTATGTCTCTTATCTATGTAAGGATATTTGTTTGTGCCAACTTAGAAAAATATCTATGAGGGACCGAAGATAAATAACTCGTATTTTTTTTTATTACCTTCCTATTATTGATAATTAAATTTCGATTGTGGACTTATGAACATGACTAGATTTGTGAGATATTTTATTTAACTAAGGTTGTGTGTACAATTTTAAACATGGGCATTGGATATTGTTTTAACATTATTTTTCATCAAAGTAGTGCATCATAGGGACGTCTTAACAAGGAGGATGTTGCCTTCATGTGTGTGGAAGCTCTTGACGTTATCCCAAAAAGAGGATTGTATAGACAGATCTTGAATATTCTTATTTAGAATCTACTCATGAGTCATAATCCACAATTTCATGCACTCTTGTTTCTCTAATATATTGATATACCTATAGTTTTAATTTACTCTTTTCTATCTGACACTTGCTCAAAGTGAAATCCCTTTATTAAAAAAAGTATGTATTAGTATATATGAAAAAGAAAGTGGTTGGATGATCTTAATATTTTTTTTAGTTTTGTATTAAGGTTGTTTTGATGTCTTATGAATAAAAAAATTTATTTACATCCTCGATATTTCGAAGATTATATCACTCATAGTTGTTAAAGGTGTGCACCTCGCCTAGCGCCCAGTGCCGGCTCATGCCTTAGGCAGGTGAGGAGGCTGTCTGGGGCCTCACCATATTTAAGGGCCCCTAATTTTAATAGCTATTTACTATATTATATATAAATATATACATTCATTGAAAAAAGTAAAAACTCTTCCTATTTTCAAGGCTATTAAAAAACGCAATAAACAACTAAGCCCATTAAAAGTACTCGATTCATTTCTTTTAAACTAACAATCCCTTCATTTCTTCTCTCTCTCTCTCCACTAACTGTTCATCTCTTTTCTATCTCTCTATCTATCCAAACTTCACTATCCTCTTTCTCATTCTATTTTTCTCATACAAAGAAAAAAAATTGCTCATTCAAAAAACTCTGGTGGCACTATAAAACTTCTCTCATACAAGTTTTTTTTTTATATATATATACTATATGTGGTGACAATTATATTCAACACAAATAAGTGAGAAAAGCGCAATCACCAAGGAAAATAAAGAAGATAAAATACTAATCACACAACATAATATGTATGTGGTTCAGCAAGAATGCCTACGTCCACGGTGGTGCAGTCAATATTATTTCTATATACTCCGGGGAGCGTTTATAGAGAATATAGTGCATGTCTTTTGCCCCAGGTCTAGGGTTTATTATATATATGTCTGCCATCGGTGAGTGGGGGTGTTGGACTCCCCCACATTCATCACATTCTCTTGGAATATCTCTATACGAGACTCTCGGAGGACACTAAGTCGTAACTATTTTTAGTTCAGGTGAGGGGTCCGTATTTTGGTCCATTTTCATTAGGCTACTCGTCCGGGCCCATAATGGTAAATTTGGGTACCCACAATTGCCCGTAAAGTTGTTGGGCCACAATTTGGGCTCAATAAATTTAAATGATTTGCAATAATGGTACTTTTGTGAATCGTGTAACTCTTCCCAAAGTCGAGAGTTGATTTAGGTGGTAGTTTCTTCGTGTCCTGTGCGCGATGATTGGGAGCATTTAAAAGCTATTTAGCGCATTGTTCTATAGTTGTCATTTCAAATTTCTTTGCATTCACTCATCTTCTGTGAGTTTTATCTATTGTGTCTCCTTCTCCAGGCCTTCATTTTCTTCGCTTTCAATCTCCCTCGTCATCTGGGCTTGTGATCTTTCATCTCGTAAGTCATCTATGCTCTTTCTTTGTGCATTCTTTGTTGACTTCTCTCTGAATTTACAACTTTAGCGTTTACAAATGTCAAAGATAGGTAATAGATCAGTGTCCAAGTTTATGAAGTTCTATAATATCCCAGAATGGGTAGAGATTGAGTGCGCCTCTCTCCCTAAGAATGTTAGAGAGATATAGGGTGCTCATTGGATTCATGTCTTGTTTCTTTCTCTAGGGGGATTACTTTTCCTCCAAATAATTTGTTCCTTCATTTCTTTGGTTATTTCAACATTGTCCCTGCATAGTGTTCGCCCAACGTATAGAAGATAATTAATGGTGTCCATAGAGTAAATCAACTTTATGGCACTAAATTAGGGCTGGCCAAAGTTTGCTTTTGTTATTCCTTTTCTCGAACTAGCTCTGGTCTTCTTTACCTCAAGGCCAGGAGTCCTGACAGGGTATTAGTAGTAAATTTACCTAATACCCATAAGGACTACTGACAAGATGGCTTTATTGCTAGGAATTGGCAGTTCTCCCCTAGACTGAGGGGTCGAGGTCAGATAGTTTCACTATTCCCTTTTATAGGGAAGAGTACGTAGGTAGTCTTTGCTCTGCCCTTTTTATTTCTTTGTTAATGTGCGATTTTTCTGACACTTTCCTTCTTTATTTTCAGCGAGGACAAAGAACTTGGAGCCTTCCCTCAGCAAGGTTCAAACTTCCAAGCTGATTAAAGCTTGGAATATCAGGGAACCCTTAACTCACGGTGAACATCCCCAGTCTGCTGCTTTCCATCTCGAGTTTAAGAACATTGGGTCCAGTTTTATTGCAAGGCCCGTGGATATTATTCCTAAATTTAATACTTCTCAAGAATCTACTTCCGATCCCATTCAGTTGGACGAGGAAGAGAGCAGTTCAGAGAGTGATATCAGAGGAGGTGTTGAAGGTGGTTCTGGCAAGGAGAGATCCAGCAGTGACAGTTCTTCTAGCTCAAAAGAGGTTTCTGAAACCCAAGAACCTTCAAGTACATCCAGCAGCTCTAGCGAGAAAATGGTTCCCCCAAGAAAAAACTTGATCTGGGATAATGATGATGATGATGTGCTTCTTGCTCAGAGGTCGAAGAAGCAGAAGTCCAATAGTGGGGCTATTTCCACTGTTTCTCAGTCTACTGTTCAGGTTCAGGAGAAGAAAAGAAAGGAAGAAGAGCAGGTGAGAGAAAGATAGAGGAAGAGGGAAGAAGAGAAGAATAAGACTAAGGAGAAGAAGAAGGTTGAAGAGAGGAGGAGGGTAGAGAAGGAGAAGGAAAAGGAGGAGGAGAGGAGAAAAATAGAGGCGATGACAAAGGATGGGAAGGCTTTAGTGCCTGTGTTCGCGTTGCCAGAAGGGGCCTCGGTTGCCACTTCTCCTCAATTGGCCCCTGCGCTGCTCGAGAGAGCAGTCCTTCTTGCTGATCGCCAAAGGGTGATAGGTACTGACCAGTTAGCCCTGCAAGTGAGTCAGAGGCTAGCCTTGGTAAGTCTATTTCTCTTTTCTAATGCTCGTCAAATTCTGTCTGTTTCCTTCTTCGAATATCTTCTTCTACTTGCAGTTTGTGACTGCTTTTGATGTGCTTTATCGCTCCCACGATGAGCTGATCAATAAGAATAGTGAGCTAGATAAGCATAATGCTGCTTTGAAAGTGAATGGTATCGAGCTCGAGGCCAGCTTAAAGGCCGCTGATGCTTCTCGGACGTCTTATGATCTAGAACATGTTAAAGACAATCGAGAGAGGGAGGCAGCGATCAAAGAACTGAATGAACTACGATAGGCCTACGACTTGGTCTGCTGGAGTAAGCTGGCGGTTGTGGAGGAGAACAAGGTGCTGAAGGAGAAGGAGTCGAGGCAGCCACCGTTAAGGAAGACTCGTATAACTTCGGGTGGGTTGCTGCATATGAAGATGATGAGGTTCAGATAGGCTACATCAGTCGTCTGAACTATAAGAAAGGTTGGAACAAAGCCCTCTTGGCTGCCGGGGTGGATGTTGCCTCTCCCTTGTTTGATTAAAACGATTCAGGCCCAAAGCCAATCGTGGATGACGCCCCTTCCCCATCCGTCAAAGGTGTTGACCCTACCTCCCAGCCAGTTCCTATTGATACCCTTCCTATTCAGGCGATCGAAATTTTCCCTACTGAGGGAGGTGCTCCTACTGCTGCTGACAAGGGGAAGCAACCAGCTTCTTCTGAGCAACCCGAGGTCGCCAGCTAATTTATCCTTAGGATTGCTTTTGTATTTTTGTTTGTAATGTTCCTTTTTATTTCTCGATGTACTCTGATCCATTTATGTATTAATGAAATGAGAAGGCTTTTTACCTCAGTGTACTGATTCATTTTATCCCTTACTGTCTTTTATGGCCTGTAGTTGATTGATGTAGATGACTATATACCAGCCACTTCTCAATTGGGAAGAATGCTTGGTCCTGATGTGAGTCCCAAAGTTCATCATACCTTTGTAAGAATTTGTAAATCGTTGTGATTGAGTAATAAGCATTTCATAGAGTAGACGAAGCTCGTTGTTAAACTAAAAGACAGGCTTTAGGAGATGGAAGAAGTTGGAGCTTCTGTTTAGGAGGAAGTGAATACTCTGCGATCAAGACTCCTTGATGCTACTGAGATTAACCAAGTTGGGGAAATTCTGCAACAGGAAAATGAGTCTTTGATGAAAGAAGTGGATCCTCAGGGAGCATGTGCCGAGCATTGCGCCTCGTGTTTTAAGGGGTTCCTCCTCATCACGAGCTGGGGAAGGACCGAGTGACGTTCCTCCAGTAATACGAGGCTCTACCCCATTGACCGTTTCACGAGCTGGTATAAATGCAAGAAGCCCATCTAGGGAAATGGATGAGCTTCGTGAAGATGTTCGTCGGGCTTACGTTATTGCTACTTGGCTTCAAAGGGATGACACATGGCTGAGGCATCTGTTTACGAGAGGACCTCGACGAGTATGGGCTAATGGTTATGACCAAGGTTGGGTGGATGCTCCGATGAGTCTGATAGAGTTTGAAGAGCTCGTCTTTACCAGGGGATGGTTGAGTGCCTTAAGGGAGCTACAAGTTCCAAGGAACTCAATACTCTAATACCGTCATGAGATCTCCCCTTCCACTTTAAGTTCTAATCCTTTCAGGAGGGATGATGAGTGGATCCCCATCGATGCCATCCCTCGATAGCTACTACAGTCAGATGCGAATGAGATCGAGGAGGGACTATCTCCTCATCCGGACGATGGTCGAAGAGCACAAGTTGCTGATTATCTTATACAGAGGCCTTGGCCTCATTAAGATTTTTATAGTTGTAACTATGTACGCATATGTAATGAAGCAATGTAGTGTTGATGCTTTGGGCGGTTTGGCGGATTATACGTGGGTTGTTTATTTCTGTCATGACGAAGTAATATAAAATTTATGTTTTGGACGAATTTGCCGACTAAACAAGTGTTCAATATTTCTTTCATCATTTATTCTTTGCTTAATAATCTTGGGCCTCTCTTGGTCGACTAGATTGGTAAGTTTGCATTGTCGAGTTAGTGTCCCTCCAGTCCAGTATGCTTATGGGATACCATTCTACCTTACTTTACCTTTTAGGTCATGTCGTCGCGCTCCCTTAGGCCTAAGTGTGGCAATTAGCGAGGACACACCTGGTGTTGGATGTTCTATCCGATCAGGGTTTTGCTGACCAAACATTGTTTGGAGACCAATTTGACTTGGACGAATTGCCTAAGGATCTCCTATAGGGCTTCATATATTGCTAGGGGCAATGCTAAGAGGTTGTTTGTGTTTCATAATGAAAACCTGAGGAGGGTGTTTTCCCTGTTATAGTGTACGGAGTAGTGTGCCTGTCACTTGGAAAAGGTGTGCAAGTTATAAAGTTCATATATTAGTTAACTAACACCTCATAGAATGCAACTGCCAAATAACTTATATTAATCATAAGTAAATGAGATGCCAAAACCTGGTAAAAAAGCAGAAGAAAAAATTATAAATAGAATTTCTTAAGATTTGCTGCATTCCATGCTCGGGGTATCTCTCTGCCCTCCAGCGTTTCTAAGTGATAGGCTCCTTGCAGGTCATCTCTTGTTATCCTGAATGGTCCTTCCCAGTTTGGCCCTAACTTTCCATCTGATGTTTTTACTGCGCTGCCAAGGACTTTCCTTAGGATATAGTCACCATCTTGGAATGCCCTTGGATTGACCTTCTTGTTATAGTGTTTTGCGAGCTGTTGCTGATAGCTCGCTAATTTCACTAAGGCAAGTTCTCTACGTTCATCAGCTAGGTCGAGTTCAGCGAGCAATGCTACATCATTCTGGCCCTGGTCGATAAGGGTGGACCTCATAGTTGGTAGGCCTTCTTTTAATGGGATGATCGCTTCCATTCCATATGTTAGTGAGAAAAGGGGTTTCCCCCGTTGCTCGACGTGGGGTAGTGCGGTGAGCCCACACAATATGCGACAGTTCGTTTACCCATGCGCCTTTGGCTCGCTCTAATCATTTCTTTAACCCATCGATCATTGTTTTATTGGAAGCTTCGGCTTGAACATTTCTCTAAGGATACGCCACCGAGCTGAAATAGTGCCTGATCCCGTGCTCATTGCAGAAACTTTAGAAAGGTCCACTTTCGAACTGTGTTCCGTTGTCAGTGATGATGGTTCTGGGGATTCCAAAATGGGTAATTATGTTTTTCCATATTAATCTCATCATATCTGCATATTGGATGTTTGCCAGTGGCTCTGGCTCGATCCATTTGGTGATGTAATTCGTTGCGACCAACAGATACTTGCGATTATTGGCGATGGTAGGAAGTGGTCCTACGATGTCCATTCCCCATTGGGAGAAGGGCCAGGGGCTGGTGAGTGATCTTAGGTCGCTGGCAGGTTGGTGAACCATAGGGGCATGTAGTTGACATTTCTTGCACTTGCGAGCGTACACTACTAAATCTTTTTGCATATATGGCCACCAGTAGCCTTCCTTCATAGCTCGAAAAACTAGTGATCTTCCTCTAATATGGCTCCCACAGATTCCTTTATGGATCTCATGTAGAATCTTTTCGACATCCCTCGGGTGAACACATTGTAGGTAAGGGCCGAAGAACGATCTCTTATACAGCTTTCCCTCAGGAGATAAGTGAAAGCGAGAAACTTTGACTCTTATTAGATGAGCGGTCTTCCTATCGCTTGGAAGTGAACCATCCCTCAAATTATCCCTTAAAGTTTCCATCTAACTGAGTACTAACTCAATCTGGAGCACATATTCCCCTCTTGGCAGCTCATCGCTCTAGTTGATGCTTGGGTGAGCGAGGAAGTTGATGGGGGTCGTTCTTTTCAAGTCAAAATTAATTATCGAGCTCAGGGCTGCCAGGGTGTGAGCATGGTTGTTCTGTCCTCTAGGAAATTACTGGACACTAACTTCTTTGAAGCTAGTCATTAACCTCTTATCAAAGGCGAGATAGTCTTCCATTCTTTCATCTCTTGCGTTGTACTCCCCTCTTATCTTATTGGAGACTAATTATGGTTCTCCAAACACTTGGAACTGCTTCATTCCCAAAGTGTGTGCTTTCTGGAGGCCGACTATCAAAGCTTCATATTTCTCCTTATTGTTGGAAGCTTCAAATCCAAGCCTGATTCCCTATTCGAGGGTTGTACCTTCTGGAGTAACAAGCACAATACCCACTCTTGCCCCCTTTGAATTGGAGGCTCCATTAACAAATAATTTCCAAAATCCCTCTGCTGCGTGGTTTTCTCCTTGCTTCACGGGTTGAAGTTGGTCTAGAGGATGATCGCGTGTGAATTCAGCTATGAAATCAGCAGGGACTTGTCCCTTGATTGCATTCCTTGGTTGAAATTGGATGTCAAATCATTTGAGCTCGACTAACCATTTAGTTAGTCTGCCTGATAGATCCTCTTTCCTCAGGATTGCTTTAAGGGGGTGCGATGTAAGAACAATGATGGTGTGAGCTTCAAAATAGTGCTTCAACTTCCTTAAAGCTACTACAAGTGCAAAGGCGAGCTTCTCTAGTGGTAGGTACCGCTGTTCAGCCTCTAATAGAGTCTTGCTCACGTAATAAACGGGATGCTGAATTCCTGCTTTCTCGCATATCAGCGCAGAACTCACGGCGTGGTTGGAAACGACGAGGTATAAGTACAAGGAATATCTTTCTTGAGGTATGACGAGCAGGGGTGGTGAGCTAAGTTAGTCCTTGAGCTCGTTCAATGCTTGCGAGAAATCTTGATTCCATTCTACTATCATGTTTCCCTTTAAGAGCTGGAAGAATGGTTTGCATTTCTCGAAGGACTTCAGGATGAAACGGTTCAAGGCAGTGAGCATGACGGTGAGCTTTTGTACGTCTCGTATTGTGAGAGGAGGCTATACTCTATTGAGTGCGTCGATATGGTCCGGGTTAGCCTTGATGCCTCTCTTACTAACAAAGTATCCAAGAAATTTTCCTGACTGGACACCGAAAGAACATTTGCTCGCGTTGAGCTTCATTTGGTATTTCTTGAGGATCTCGAAGGTTCTCGATAGGTCTGAGAGGTGGTCTTCTTTGCTTCTGCTCTTGACGAGCGTATCGTCGATGTAGACCTCCATGGTGTCTCCCATTTAGTCTTTGAACATCTTGGTGCGCAGTCGCTGGTAGGTTGCCCTTGCGTTTTTTAGCCCGAAGGGCATGACTTTATAACAGTATAATCCGACGGTGGTGATGAATGTTCTCTTGTCTTGGTCCGATGCATACATAGGGATCTGATGATACCCCGAATATGCATCTAGAAAACTTATTCTTTCGTGAGCTGCTGTGGCGTCCACGAATTGGCCAATTTTTGGGAGGGGGACTGTCATTAGGGCAATCCCTGTTAAGGTCAATGAAGTCGATGTAAACTCTCCATTTCCCATTATTATTTGGAACTACTACTGGATTGGATAACCATTTAGGGAATTGGACCTCCCGTATGGATCCTGCATCCAGTAATTTTTTTACTTATTTCTCTACGGCTTTTGTCTTCTCGGGCGTAGTTCATCGTGCCTTTTGAGTGATAGGCTTGAAAGTGGGGTCGACATGCAACCGATGACAAACCACAATGGGATCAATTCCAAGCAGCTTGTATGGTTCCCATGCGAAAACGTCTACGTTGCTTCTTAATAAAATCGTCAATTCCTTTTTTTCTTTATCTGTGAGAGAAGCTCTAATAAAAAAATACCCAGTCCTTTTCGCTACCACCATCTGTAACTTCCACCAGGTTTTCCACGACCCGCTCAAAGGGGAGGATCCTAGTCTCCTCCACTCTGGGTCTTCCATACCTTAAATGCTATTTTGAAGGTATCAGACCTTCATGTTCCTCGACCTGCTCATTGGGATTCTCGTCCTTCTTTTCTGGTCTAGGGCGGATGGCTGCTATGAAGCACCTTCTTGCCATCTCTTGATCGCCATGGATTTCTATTACTCCTCGCTCGATCACATACTTGAGTTTCTGATGGTAGGTCGAGGGGACTACCTTCATGTCATGTAGCCATCCTCTCCCGAGGATGGCTTTGGTACGGTGAGTGGATGTCAACTACCAGAAACTCAATCATCTTGGAGACACTTCCTTCTCTTACCGGTAGCACAATCTTTCCCAGTGGGATAGTCACTTTTCCAGCGAAGCCAACCAGAGGGATAGTGGCTTCCTTCAAGTCGGCGACGCTCAACTTCAATTTTCTGAACAGATCGAGATACATTACCTCGGGTGAGCTTTCTTGGTCTTATCGACATCATAGATGGCAATCCTAAGCGTAATGATCAAGGCGTTATGATGTGGGATTCTTACTCCCACCAGATCTTCATCTGTAAACACGATATGCTTGTTATAGTCAAATTCATCTACTCGCCGATGCTTTCCTGATTGGATCTTTGCTGGATCGATCTGAAAAGATTCCATTACTGCTGTAAACTTTTTTACCTCCATCCGAGCTGAATTCCCCTGAATCTTCTTCATATCAGATTCTCCATGAATTACTGCAAATTCATGGCCCACATCGTCTTCGAGTATGTTGTCAGGTCTTGCTTGTCCATTGGCACCAACTTACTCTGCTTTCTTCTCCACAAATTCGTTCAGATGCCCAGACTGGGCCAGTTCTTCGAGGTGGGACTTAAGAGCTTTGTAATGATCAGTTTTATGTCCTCCTTCTTTATGAAAAACGTATATCAGCGCATTGTTTCTCTTTGAGGGAACTCCTCCAATCTTTTTGGGCCACTTAATAAATGGCTTGTCTTTGATCTTCGTAAGAATCTTGTAAATTGGTTCTCTGAAGATAGTGTTAACTTCCTGAAATGCTTTTGGCACATCATTCTTGCCTTCGTTCTTGAAGCCATTCTTGCTCCCATTCTTTCCTCCTTTTCTTCTGGTTCTCCACTTTGTCGTTTCTTTTGGCAGCGAGCTTAGTTCAACCGTTCTCCCCTGTGTTGAGGCGGGTCACATCCTCCACCTTGGTGTATTTCTCGATACGAGCCTTCAGGTTGTCGATGGCCATGGCCTCTTTCTTTGTTAGGGACTGGTACAGAAAGGAAGATCTGGGTAGCCCAATTTTGAAGGAGGCCACTGCTACCTGCTCCAAGCAGTCCTCGACCTCGTTAAATAACTCCTAGTACCTCTTCGCGTAGTTTCGGAGGGTCTCTTGAGGTGCCTTTTTTTATTATTAGCAAAGCATCCATCCTTTTGGGATGGGATCTACTAGTAATGAAGCGGGCCGTGAAGAGCTCGGCCAGGGACTCAACGCTCCTGATAGACCTATAAGGGAGCCTTTCGAACCATTTATGTGCCACGTCATGCAGGCTCGAGGGAAAAATCTGGCACATCAGTGCATCCCGGTAGTTCCAGAGGGTCATGGCTTGCCTGTACTGCCTAACGTGATCGATGGGATCCGTTTTCCCATCATAAAACTTGAATCTTGGAATAGCGAATTTCTTAGGGGCTTCCTCTTCTTCTATTTCCCTTGAGAAAGGGGATTTCAGTTGAGTCTTGAGAGCTCGTCTATCAAGCTCACTGGTATATCTTGCGCCGCGATGTGCTGGGTGTTGGTCCATCTCCCTTCGGACAAAATTTTGTATGTTCTCATTGCTACAAGCTGGGCTCCTATTACGGAGAGCCGGTCGCTTGTTCTCGAGTGAGTCGCTACTTGACTCATGCCTTTCACTCTTTTGGGATCCACGCCTCGGGCTCCTTCCTCGGCTGCGAGACTTGCTCGCCTTAGGGTTAGGAGTGCGGTACGGACGTCGCCTAGTGCTGCGATGGAGCTCTTTCTCCATCCTTTCTAATTTCCTTTTGAGACGAGCATTCTCATCCTCCTACTTGCGAGATGACTCCCTTTGATCTTAGAGCCTTGCCTCATAGGCATCGATCAGCCTGGAGATTTGCGTGGATCTTGCTAGTCCTTGGCTTTCCTATGAGGCTGGCCTCTCTGGGCGAGCCCTCTGATCTGAACGCCGAACTTCAGATCTGATCCTGCGAGGAGCAGGTTGTTCTTGGATATCTCCTTCTTGAGGAGAGTTACTGCTGTGATTAGACATTTCGAACTTCTTTGTTGGTGTGGGCTTTCTCAGGGAAGACAAACGTTCCCACAAACAGCGCCAACTGTGGTTATAATTGTATTCAACACAAATAAGTGAGAGAATCGCAATCACCAAGAAAAATAAAGAAGATAAAATACCAATCACACAACACAATATGTACGTGGTTCAGCAAGAATGTCTATGTCCACAGTGGCGCAGTCATTATTATTTCTATACACTCCGGGGCGTGTTTACAGAGAATACAGTGCGTGTCTTTTTTCCCAGGTCTAGGTTTTATTATATATATGACTATCCTCGGGGAGTAGGGGTGTTGGACTCCCCCACGCCCATCACATTCTCCTGTAATATCTCTATACGAGACTCTCGGAAGAGACTAAGTCGTAACTCTTTTAAGTTCAGGTGAGGGGTCCGGATTTTGGGCCGTTTTCATTAGGCTACTCGTCCGGGCCCATAATGGTAAATTTTGGTACCCACACTATATGTTATGTATATTATATTGTTAATATTATTATATTTTTTTTTTACTTTTTTGCTCTTTTTTATTTTATGAAATTGTCTAAACTTAAATGATTATTCTATTAATATATTTTTAAATGTTGACAGGTTGAAAGTGAATTTTTTTTTCAATTGGAGAAGTTTGTTGTTCAGATAATCAGATTGAATATACATTGGCGTGATCAGGTTCTATTGTTCTATAATAATATGTGTTTGTTTATTTGAAATAATTAGAAGAAATTATATTTTAAAACTTCAATTGAACTATTAACTTATTTAAAACAAATTGATTGTTTTCCGAATGCATATAGAGCTTATCGAATAATGTTAACTATACCTGTAACTGTTGCTTCTGCAAAAAGAAGTTTTTCGAAATTAAAAATAATAAAATCATACCTAAGATCGACTATGTCGCAAGAAAGATTAAATGGGTTAGCTATATTATCCATTGAAAAAAATATCGTAGCAAACCTTGAATACAAAAATATAATTCATTATTTTGCATCTCAAAAAGCAAGAAAAATAAATTTTAATTTATTTATTTTTTAAAAAAATTATTAAAAAAATGTAACATATATTTAATATAATATAATAATTTTTACAATAAAAAGGGCCCAATATTAATTTCTAGACTAGGGCCCCGATTTTGCTGGAGATGACCGTGCTAGCGCCTAAGCCAGAGGGAGACAATGGTTCATTGGTGTGCCTTGTGTCTTAAATAACTATCATATCACTTCCATAAGTGAAATAATAAGAAAAATGTTCATTACCTAAATGATATTTAAAAACACTTTGCAATTACACTATATAATTATTGATTTCGTTTTCATGGAGAATTTAGTATGACCATTCTTTTACGTATATTGTCATTGTTTTTAGGTTCTTTTTTTGTTCTTTACAATTGACTTCACGAGCATTATCCATTCGTTTGACAACACAGGTGGTCATTGTCAAAGAGAAGATTTCGGATTGAAAAGAGTGGTTTGCTACACTGATTGAGAAAGCAGAGCAGTAGGCCACATAGAGGTACATGTACAAGGAATACAAATGGGTTTTTTGTTAGTTATACATTTTAAGAATTTTTTTGGTTCTCTGTCTTCTAAAATGAGAAAACAAAAAAAAAATATTGAGTTAACTAGTTAAATTAAAGATATAAGCTATAAATGTTTATTTTATTCTTTCAATACAGAATTTTGATACACCAGTTTGTTATGTTTTTTTATCTTTTGATAGTTACCAAATGCTAAAGACATGTTTTGCAGAAAACTGATTTAAATCGGTACTTTTTTGCAGATCTTTAGTATAGCGTGCTAAATCATTTGTCCACTCAATTTTTTTGTTTGGAAAGCATCGTAATAACAGTAGATAGTAATATATTCAATGAATGAGGCGCCTTTTTGGTAGGATAGATAGAATAGTTATAGGAAAAAAAATATAAAATGGTAAATAATTTTGTAATGTTCATTGTTTCACGGGATGGATATAGAATAAAAAGGATACAATATCTCTTGCTTGATTCATATGAAGATATAAATTGTCCATGATTTATTAATTGTATTCTCAAATTAAAATATTAGAGTTTTTTACAAGTATGAGATTAAAAAATGGTCAAATATCCAAGCCATACCATATCTGTTGAAGTTGATTTTAGATAGGGATGATATAACAATCCATCTTAGAAATTAAACAATAGTTAAACATATATGATTAACAATAAAGTAAAAAAGGAAAGGAAGAACATAAGTATTTACTTGTGTCAGTCAGCCCTTGAATAATCTTTACTTTTTTTATCACTAATTGTGGTGTACGAAGCATACATGTATGAGCTATATAAGGGTTTGGAGCTCTCGATCTCTCTTTCAAAGTTCATATTTTTATTATTCAAAGTACGACTGTCTTAATTTAATATGAATCGAGCATATAAGAAATGTCAGAAATCTAAATATTTTTTGCAAGATTACATTAGCAATGCCATTGTTATTATTGAATTTTAAAGGTGATAATTCTAAAAAGGTTCCACTAAGAAATAACCATAGTGGCACTCTATTGCTTATTCGGAACCATTCAATGCACCGTAGTTTCTTTAATTGAAGAGAGAGAGATAACCCAAGTTCTTGGAAATAAAGCTTGATATAGAGTTTATCCCTATCATCTACCCAGTAAGCACATGAGCGTCTTGTAATTCTTATTATATAGGAATTATGTTTTCTAACTACGCAACAAATTTGTTTCATGTAGGCTGTTTTTGGAATTATGGTTCCCTATCCTACCAAAGTACTATAAATCATTCTTGTACATAGGCAATCCCATCAATATGTCGATGTATTCTTCACCTCTCAAACCTTCAAACTTCCTCCCCACTTTATATTCCCCACCTTTATCTAATGCACTAATTTGCGATAAATTTCGATCCCTCTAGACATCCATTTTATTGATAGCTTTATCTACATCTCTATCACCCATGTTCTAATCATACCCAACTGCATTGTTCTATCCAGGAAGACCTATTAATGACCCATTTTCCTTTTTCTCCCCCCACTCTCTATGGAATCATGTTCACAAATATCACATTGTTTCTATGTAGCTTGCATACCGTATTTAATTTTAATTAATTAAACAAAGGTCTCCCTAAAGTAGTAAAGAAATACGTTAGACTCTTCTCGACATGTAGGTCATGCGTATAATAGTTCTATTTTTTAATTAAAATTTATTTGCAGACAAGGCTGGAACTTCTAAATCTTCAGTGTCCTATTCATTCAATGGATGTTCTTAAATGACCGTTGCACTTTATTAAATGATTGTTTTACTCTATTTGATATATATATCTTATTAGTTTATACCTGAACTGATAAAACATATGGTTTTTATTTGTCAAATGAATTGTCACTTATTGATTTCATAAAATTGTGTGCACAATCAAGATGACGCTTTGAAATGAATGAAATCGCTTGATGTTTTTTGTTCTTTTACTTGGATTGGTAGTTTAGAACTCCGAGAGTTGATCTTTGATTATTCGTCTAATGGAGTTTGTATACACATAATTTTGTTACTCTATTTCCAATATCAACAGTATATATTGTACAGATCATGGCCATTTCTCATAGATATATACGAAGTGCTAAAGCCCTATCTGACATGATCTTTTCATAATTATTTTGATATGTTTCCATAAGAAAAAGAAGTCATACAGCTGAAGTCATTAATATGCATACCGGTTAAATAACATTGATGATAATTTTTTCATAGATATTTAACATTTACAAGACGTCATTTGTGGTTATTAAATTTAGTGATGTGGTCAGGAAACATCTAGTTATATCGTATGGACTATGGAGTTCATATCTTCTTTGGTTTGTCATTTCTCACCATGTACTAATATTTAATGGGATAATATAAATTCTTTACCAAATTAGGTTTCTTTAATATTAGTATATAAGTGACATTTCTGAAGATAAGCATGATGCATCCAAGTCAGAGCATGCTTTTTGTATATAGGTAATAGCGTCCTTGAGAGAATCAGGTCTAGAATTGTTGAATCTTATTACTCGAATTGATTTCACTCAAAGTAATGAATAGATAGGTATGTGGAAGTGTGAAACATTTTGTTCATGATAATATAATGGATCTTTTATGTTCTAATACCTCAATATTATGCCTTAAAGATGACGGGGATTACGAAGACATGAGAACATAAAGCTGAAAATTCAACAAAATCTTTGAGTAATTTTTTACACATATATAGTGTTTTTCCCATTATCTTTTATACATTAATCATCTTACACATGTATTGATCTTATCTTTGTTATATTATTATCTTTTATAGCCATTTATTATCCCTTCTTCCATACAAAATCAACATATAACTTTTTGAGTGAAGATTTCATAACCACTTAACACTTTTTTACTTGAAATTTTATATCTCAACTTTCATATTATTATGCAAGGAATTTAGTACCTGGAAATATGGAATGGATATCACTTTGCACAAATGATTTATTTTTCATTTTTGTGATGTGTTGGCGGATATATAATGTAATATATCTATTTCTATAATGCTGAATTTTCACAGTAATATATATTGCACGAAAAAATTTCACGTGGTGAAACTTTGTTGGGATAAAACACCCAAGGAAGATATCTATCACTTAATTGTAAGGCATAGATTCCCAGTTATTTATATTTCCATCCTTTGAGAGGACAATAATGTAAAAGAATCTTATAAGTTTCTATAGGACTAGATATAGGCTACGGTGATATAATTTATTCCACGGTAAAAGGTTGTGATGATTAAACAGGTGGAAAGCTACTCCAGTTTATTCGTAAAGGGAAGTTTCTCAGTATCCATTTTTATAAATATGGTAACCTATTTTAAAACTGTCACATGTTAACTAAAATTTACGAGGAATTATCAATCTTGATGTGCACTTCATTTTTTAATTTTCAAAATGTTGTTGGGCATGGCCAAGTTAAGCCTCATAGGACATGCTTGATTGAGACATATGCCACAATTGATCGGTGTTTGGGCTTAATCAGTTATAATGTATGGATCTTGTGTGGATATTGTATCTATATAGTTCCTATTCTTGTATGGATCTTGTGCCTCGATTTCATTCTATAATAAATATCTAATGATAATGTCTTCTATTTCAAGGAATTTTGAACTATTATCTAAGCGCTAATAGTTGACACTGGACCACCCCCACCAACACTAATAACCAAAATGGTGTCTACTTGGTCATTTATTTTTACAACCTTGGATAGGAAGATAGTTAATCCTAAGAGTGAAAGAGTGAGTTAAATTTGGCCTCTCTCTCTCTCTCTCTCTCTCTCTCTCTCTCTCTCTCTCTCTCTCTCTGTGTGTGTGTGTATATATATATATATATATATACACACACACACACACACACAGTTGGTCGTAGGAAAATTTGATGATCTTACCTTGCCTAAATGATGTAGGTCGATGTTTTATTTTTTAGCTCTATTAGACACGGTTGATCGATGTGTGCGAATTGTAGCTGTTGAAGCACGTGTACTATTATTTGAAATTCAAATTT
This sequence comes from Sambucus nigra, assembly GCA_949130495.1. Classification (NCBI taxonomy): domain Eukaryota; kingdom Viridiplantae; phylum Streptophyta; class Magnoliopsida; order Dipsacales; family Adoxaceae; genus Sambucus; species Sambucus nigra. The sequence continues at coordinate 209,108,515 of OX422214.1, read as the reverse complement.
GGAGAAGTTCCTAAACATACTGGGACCGAGATTTTTGAAAATGACCACATCACATAGTTGCGTTATTCTCTAATGGTGTTAACATATTAGATTCATATTACAACCCTCACCAAATTTTAATCCTTTAAACCTAGAACATGCAACTATGTGATAAAGCTGATAGATCAAATCAAGCATTCAACAGAGACAAGGTTTGAGGGAAAAACCCCTTTCGAGTAAAACTTTTTATTTACCTTAGAAATCTACAAGACAGCCGACGTATAGACTACTTGATAACCGCCACAAGTACAAATCACTTATCTTCTCAAATCTCTAGTGAACAACTACTCCCCGCTATAATCACAAGACCACAGTCCTCCTTCAGCATCAACCTTCATCTTCAGCAATGAGTCCCCTCAGGTATCACAAGTCAACCTTGGAAAAGACTTCTCAACAAAGGTATATGAAAGTATACAAAAGATTTTACGGTTTAAATAAATTTACAAAACTAAATATTAAGGATGTTTGTTTGTGAATTAAACAATGTTTTTGCAACAAAAAAGTGAAAAACGTTCACAAAAGTTGTATAGAAACAAATCTGGCAAAATTCTTAAATGTTGTGAACACGAAACAAATATTTATAGGACGTTCACAAAATTCGAGGCGGTGGCACCGTTCGAACGATTTCACAGTGCCGTTCTAACGAGATATATATCTCGTTCGAACGAGTTGTGTCTCACTTCTAATGACATCGAGAAAACTTAGACAGTAATCCCTCCTTTGAACCTCGTTTGCAAAACACTTTGAATGACCTTCTAATAATATGTTATCTCATTTGAACGAGATTTAAAAAATAAAATATTTTTCTTTCCGAAATAAAAAATTCATGTTATTTTTTGTTAAAAGTAAAACATCTCATACATAATTCTGTAAATTTATTTAAACTCCAAATTGTTTTATACCTTTATGGGATGTCGGGAAGTCTTTGAACTTGGAGATGCTCGAGTTCGGTTCGTCTTGACGTTCAATGACTATTTGTAACGGGATATTCCAAACTAAACTAAAGTTATGCTATGAACAATCCTAGAAAAATTGTTCTTACAAATCTCCCCCCTTTGGCCATTCCTGTACAAAACAAACAAATAAAACCGAACACTGAATTAAATTAAAAAATCTCTATAACAAAATTCTAAAATATTTCCTGACCCTAGAATTGAATGGTATAAGTCTCTTTGCTTCAAAATTTCTTCTTTTCCATATAAATTCATGTGTGTGTCTTGAATTTCGCTTTAAGTACCTACAAATATGAGACAAAAATATATGCCTCATGACGCATCGAGTTGGAAATAAAGTAAAACTCATAAATCAATTATCCCTAATAAATCAAACTCATTTCTCCCCCCCCCCCCCTGTTTTTTATCGAAATAGACAAAGAAGTAGAAATATAAGCATGAAAAATGGAGCATCACGTAAAAAATAAGATATCATCACAAAAAGATATAAATCAATCATGTGTAATGATCATCTCAAAGGCAAACACAACCAAGTATTTTTGAAAATTTTCATTTTTTTAAAAACAATATAACAAATACAATAGACAATACTATATATAATAAACGCATAATATATCAAAGAATATCCTACACACATATATAGGTGTAAACGATGACAAAACATGACACAAACACATAAGCTTTACACAATAGCATAATATCTATGTGTCTAAATATATGGGATGCAATGAATGTGTGTATATTAGATACAAATGAATGATAACTCAAACACTTAAATATGTTTAAGAAGTTCTGATTGATCGAAAAACTTTATCAAACTAAGCTTTAGCCTTAATTGACAAATAAAATTAAACTTAATGAACAAAACAAGCACAGTTCCCATGAGCCTACATTATTGTTGATTCTACAAATCAATAGCGTCATGACAAAATAAGCATAATAGGATTCATTGTGAAAATATGTTGATCATCAACTAAACTCCCTCAAAAGATAAACATATATCATATTTCATTTTCTTTTATTCGTTTTCTTTTGAAGTGATTTATTCGGAATGATCAATCAAACTAAACTATGTTGGCCTATTTTTGGCATATATTACTCTTTTTATTGCCTTAATATTTTCTTAAGCTATTTTCCAACGGGGTCTTTCATGACGAGTCAACCTGTCTCTCGCAGCCCTTTACCGTGTAGACTCATAATTTTTTAATACTAAACAAACTCTCATAGGAAACAGTTCTAACATGAAAAAATCACCCATAGTCACATAAACATGTAGATGACAAAATTGGTGGAAGATCATCTCACCAAGCTAAAATATATAGAGAAGTCAAAATTCAATAACCTCATACTTGTGTGTGTTGAGGCATATACAAAGTCCAATCTATAAAGAAAATCAAGTTCAAAACAATTCCATGTAAACATGACTAAGAAGGATCTAAGCATCTAAAGTCATAACCAACTGTTCTATATGCATGGAAGTTACGGAATAAATTGGATTCAAACACACAAATATGACACATCGTGTGTAAAACTAAAATACACAAAAACTAAAAAAAATTATATTTTTTCAAATATTAAATTTTATCAAAATAAAATCTTTTTTTATTTTTCAATATGACTCAATAAAAGAAAAATATAATACAAAACGTACACATGTCATAAGACTAGCAAACATATATCATGAAGCGCAACTAAAGTATGACAAACAAAATCATGCCAGCAATCATCTGTAAGATATAGCAAGAGAAGAATCATGTGCAAGCATGTGAAAATCAATAAGTCTACAATCTAGCTCCTCCAAAATATATTTTCTAACCCAAATAGGTGTTTACTTAATGCTTCGGGTTTCGGGAACCAAGGTAATACTAGAATTCAACTTCCTAGAACCTCTTTCAAGAACAAAACAAAACGCTCTCAGGTGACCTTTTTTACCACAATGTGAACATGTGTAAATTCGAGGATAGTTACTTATGGGTTGAATTTTTCTAACATCCTTGGATTTTGTTGACCCTTTAAAACAAATAATGATCTTTGTTGTAACACTCGAAACATTAGAAATATGTGAGTCATTACTACTACTAACATGTGACACCCCGACTAATTAAATACCGGGTAGCTACTCCTTTATAAAATTAATTCAAAATGCCAAGTTGGCTCAGTTAATAGCATCACTGTCGAAAACATTTTTATTATTACTATCCACCTAGTATTTAAAAAGTAAGTGCCAAATTTTAATTTAAGTCTGATTAACATGCAACAAGTAAAAAGAAGAAATAAATAACATCATTCACCATACTGAAGTAAACTGAATAACCATCACAATAGAGTAAATAAAGTCTGGAGGAAAACTCCTCACTATAATCCCATAACTGAAATAAATAACCGAAACTGAAATAAAACATGCTACAGTCTGAAAAACTGAAATATAAAAGATGTCTCTAAAGAAATGGGCAACATACCCTACAACTGATAGATGGTGACTCTGGAATCCAAAAGATAGAAGCGTCTACATGCAAATCCCTGTAGCTTCCACAAGCAGCTACAGCTCGTCACCTGAATGAGTATCCTATGCTTGGTGTCCTTGTGGCTGGGCACCTAAAATGGTTTTACAAAGAAAAAGAGATTTGAAAAGCAAACGGGTCAGAGCCCGAATGTGGAGTTATATTTTAAAAACCTGCAAGTGCTTTAAAAACATTTAAAATATTAAATGCAAAGTACATGTTAGGACGTACACTCGCATGATATTCTCACCTCTCGTCTAACTGTGCACTCCTAACGTAAGTACCCATCTATATCGACCCATACTACTAGCTAACTGACAACATAACTAGCTAGACTGCCAAAGGTGCTACCCATATTACTCGGTTCCATTTATCATAACAACGCTCGTAATTAAATAGAGGTTCACCCTAAACTCAGTTACTATATATGCCATTGATATAATTATCAGTTAACTCATTATATATCTCGAAACAATACCGTAATATTTTTACAACATTAACATGAGGATTCCCATAATATAATGTATATTATTCATCTCATAAATATACAATACAAGCACCCCGCAATCTAAGCTGTAGTGCACACATACTCTGCTATCCATCCCGGTACATCACGTACATAAGGATTACATATTCCGAATCTGTCAGGAATAGTTTACCGATAACAACATCACAAATAATGGAGGCGAACACAGCCACCATCACATGGGTCACGCACATACCTACGCTCCCATGATCAGCGGACTTATTAATATCACAATAAGTCTTTCTATGACCTATGTTCATCGAGGTACCAGTCTATATCCCCCCCGTAGGCACACAAGGATTAGAGGGTCCTAAGCGAACGCAACCTCCCGTGATAGCAAGTATGGTAGGTATGTCATACACACAATCCATATACTAATACTAAGTAACCACACATCTTAGTAATACCGTATTTTAATCGTAGTATATATTCTCATACTAACTATAATTAACACAATTCATACTATTCCGGTTTGTAATTATACGCGCCATAATTATCTCACGTCGTAGTAGACACTCACGTCTCAACCCAAACCGTCCATGTAATACACTCTCGTATGTAAATTCCTTCTCATAAATACCCAAATGTCCCAATTCTATCACTACGAAGGTTAACTATATCCTCGAACAAGTTTACGGAACTCCAAAAGTCAAAACAGTCCAAAAAGGACCAAACTGCCAGCTCGTTAGAAGTCTCGTTCGAACGAGACTTCGAACGAGTTCGGACTGTCAGGTCGTTAGAAGTCTCGTTCGAACGAGGCTGTTTGAACGAGATCCCAGTTCGTTCGAACGAACTGTCCCTTCTAACGATATCTCGTTCGAACGAGATATCGAACGAAATCCCTGCTCGTTAGTAACGACTGGTCAACTCGTTAGAAGCTCGTTCGAACGAGTTCGTTCGAACGACCTGGGGGCTGCTTCTAACGAATTACCAATTTCGGCCCAGATTTTTCCGAAAATCGTTTTTCACCATTTTTAACAATTCTAATCTCTTCCAAAGTTCATCCAAATAACGTTTTAGGGTCTCTAATTCATCCTAAACATATTTACATCATCTCCTAACATGTTTTCAAGGATCGAATCATCATAACATCAACCAAATTTACAAATTTCTACACTTTTCCCAATTTCTCTAGAACATGAACCCTAGGTTTATATCCTCCTCAAATCCCAGAATTTATTTCGTTTTAATTCCTTCAAATCACAATTATTATAAGGGAAATCATCTACCTATCATACTACATGCAATTCTCTTCACAATTTCTCAAGTTCTATGATCTAAACTACATGGGTTTTCATATTTTCTTCAAGAACAAACCATAAATCCGAATTTTCTAACATGGAGGAAACATTCTCAGAAATTAAATGGAATAAAGTCACTTGCCTTGGTTGTCTCTGAGTTTGGTGTAGATTAGATGAAGTTTTCTGCAGAAATTCCTCTCTCTCCAAGCTCTTCTCCAATGGTGGCTTAAGGTGGCTAGGGTTTTAATTTGGGGAAACTTAGAAAACCTAAATGATAACCTACGTAGATTTCTAGGTTAATATGGGTGGTTATGGGCTTAGTGGGCCAAATTCCACATCAGATTTACATCACCAATTTTCGTCACTTTTAATTCCTAAAAATGTAAAATTACCAAAATACCCTTTAAGTTACCGGTATGGCCTAAAAATACCCCGGGACCCAAACTATACCCCCGGCTAGTGTTTTCTGACTATCTCGACCCTTCCGGACGCGTTGGCGCACTCAAAACGACCATACGGATTATATATTTTAAATTCACTTTTATTAACAAAATATTATACCGTGACGCGGCGGTCCCACGCGTCTCAACAAAATTTCTAAAATGCCGTATATAAATCTCACGACAAATTTTATAATACCAAATACATATATAATCATATATGCACATAATCAAATACCAATTCGCATCTCATTAGTATTTTATAACCCGGATGAATTTCCAATTAATACGCATTTAATTAATTAATCCCAAAAATAATTATAGTCAAAAGTACGGGGTATTACATAACACTACTAAAGTCTTCTAAATCATCTTTTAACTTTAAAATTTTAGACTTAAGCAAAGAATTTGACTCCTCCAATTTTAGGGACTCCTTATTCATATGTTCAATCATTCTTAAAAGGTTATCTCGCTGCCCCTCAATGAATCCAAACGTATCCCTAAGAGTCTTCTCCCGTGCTTTAGACTCATTAATCAAAACACTACCATTAATGGCACAAACACTAACCCTAGAATTCTTCAAGTCATCTAATTCTTTCTCTAAAAACGAACTATATCATCACTCTCTTTCTTGAACAATTTTAAAATTTTAAAATCACGATCGATGTCGCAAGTTTCATGAAAGAAATTCCATTGATTTTGAACCATTTGCAAAAAAATCCATAGTGGATTTAAAACGACAATTTTCTTTTTCAAGAATTTTAATTCTTTTAGCAAGCTTCAAATTTAAATGATCTAAGTCGTCAAAACTATGGGAATCCATCGAGATAAAAAATAAATCACCCAAAAAGCACTAACCAAGGATCAAACACAGTAACTTAGTGTAACCTGCTCTGATAAAAACTATTGGAAAGAAATAATAAGTGATCTGATACTAATTTGTTGAAACGAAATAATGAGTTCTCTAATACCAATTTGAAAACGTAAGAACGATCTGATACCAATTTGAAAGTTCTCTCTTATCTTATACTGTAAACTTATTAAATTTTGATTACAATCCACACCAAATTTTAATCATTTAAACCAAGAACATGCAATTATGTGATAAAGCTGATAAATCAAATTGAGCATTCAACAAAGACAAGGTTTAACGAAAAAAAGCCTTTCGGGTAACACCATTTATTCAATTTAGAAATATACAAGAAAGTCGGCATACAGACTACTTTATAACCACCACAAGTATAATGCGCTAATCTTTGCGAATCTCTAGTGAACAACTATGATCCTCACAAGAATCACAAGACTGCAGTCTGCATTCAACCTCAGTCTTTGTCTTCAACAGTGAGTCTCCTCAGGTATCACAAGACCATGGAGATGCGTTCTCCACAAAGGTGTATGAAATTATACAAAACATTCGAGGGTTTAAAAGAATTCACAAAACTAAATATTAAGGATGTTTTTTTGTGAATTAAACAACATTGTTACAACGTAAAAAATGAAGAACTTTTGCAAAAGTTATGCAGAAATGAATCTGGAAAAACCTTAAGTGTTTTGAACATGAAACGCGAATTTATAGGACGTTCACAAAATTCGAGGCACTGACATTGTTCGAACGATTTTATAGTGTCATTCCAATGAGATATGCATCTCATTCGGACGAGATGTGTCTCGCTTCTAACAACATTAGGAGAACTTAGACAATAAGACCTCGTTTGAAACCCACTTTGAACAACCTTGTAATGACATGTCATCTCGTTTGAATGAGATGTCATTCTCGTTTCAACGAGATTTTAAAAGTAAAAAATTGTTTGTTTTTGTTAAAAATAAGACATCCCGAACATAATTCTATAAATTAATTTAAACTCTAAATTGTTTTATACCTTTATGCTCGAGTTCGGTTCGTCTTGACATTCTTTTACTATTTGGAACAGGATACGCCAAACTAGCCTAAAGCTATGCTATGAACAATCCTAAAAAAAGTGTTCTTACAAAGCTTATAAAAACGTTTCCCATTTTTTTTTTCCTAGTTTTGTAGAGAAGATCATCATACGTCTTATACTTATCATATTTTACTATTTCTTAACTTATTTCTTATCCCGTTTATATTTGTAAATATTTTCTTCCTTTGGCTGTTTGTGAGTATGTAAGGAAATACTATTTTGTTCTTTATATATATTTTTGCATCTTCGTTTCACCAAGCTTCTTTATATTATATCCCCTTACCTTTTGATTCTTCAATCACATCTTTATCATCCAACCTAATGTATGCAGCCATATTATCCACATTATGTTAGTATCATCTTCAAAATTCCATGTAATTTATTTAAAATTTATCTCCAAGTAGTTATAATTTTTCTCCTTTTAAGTTCTACCATATAGTTCATAGGTTAATCTTATGTTTTAACACTCGTGATAGATTTTTAATATTAATATCAAACTCTATTATCCTATCTTGTGAGGTTAATAACTCTCCAAGGATAAGTTAAAATATTTACATGTTAATTTATTTCCATTAATAGTAGTGAAATAGTCTATTTGACTCCTATTTGTTCATCTCTTAAAAGTTATCAAATATTTTTGGCTCTTCTGAAAACGTATATTTACCAGCACACGCAAATAAGTCATCAAAAAATTTAATATCAAATCTTCATGATAATTTCTATGTCCAAAATCATATCTTCCATGCACCATTTCATGCCCTACACGATCTTCTCCAACGTGCCCACTAAAATTTCTAATACATAATTTCCTCACAAACATGTATTTCTTGAATTATTTCATCGATTTATTACTAATAATCCACTTGTATCATGATTAATTACTTATATTAAATATGATACACCGTCGACCCCAAACCTACGTAAAGGAGTTGGGTTGTGTTATTTAGCTGACATGCATCGTAAAATTTTATCAAATCCTTATGAGAGTGCGTTTTATGTATTAAAATGGAGATTGCATCAAATTAAAATTTCACGCTAAAATTTAGATCACACCATTCATAATACACTTTATATTTTAATCTTATTAAGAATATGAATGACAAATCATGTGGAAGTAAACAAATACGTAACACCAGATGTCTTTGGGAAACCCACTAATGAGATAAAACCTTGGGCCAATACCACACTCTCACTAAAATATTAGTAAAGATTAAAGAGGGTAAATAATCTTACACTAATTTTAACTAACACACACCACACCCTTTTTACAATAATTCCTAGGAAGCAAAAAATATATACAACATGGATGAGAATCGCAACATATCTAATGTCTTAATCGATCGATGAACAATATTTCCCTAAACCCAATTCAAATTTTTTCTTCTTTATGGATGAAGTGTCCTTTTAAGTCCACTCTTGTTAAAACCCTTAAAGTGATCTAGAAAATCATAAATCTCCGAAGAAATACGAAGAAATACTGAAAAGTACGAACGACTTCTTTCATTCAAGGAATCCTTGGTGATGAAGTCTGTGAAATGATTAAAACAGGGTTTGAACATCCTACTAAACCTACTTCAGCCACTGATCTAACAAGGATTAAGAAACATTTTAGTGAATTTACTAAGGAAGAGAAAAAACTATCTCTTGATAATAACAAAGTAAACAATGCCATCTTTATGTCCATTAACAAACATGAATTCAAAAGAATATCCATATGTTCTACTTCTAAAGAGGCATGGGACACCTTAGTCATTGCTCATGTGGGTGATGAACGTGTCAAAGTTGGAAAAACCCAAATGCTCATTCAGTAATATAACACCCTGATTATGAATGAAAATGAACCTTTTGACATTTTCTACATAAGGTTAACTAATATTTTTACAAAACTTCATGCAAATGGTATAACCTATAGTAGAAAGGAAATTCTTTCAAATATTCTTAGGTTATTACCATCTAAATTTGACAACGAGAGATATGCTATTGAGGAAATGAATGACCCTAATATAAATCCTGAATTACTTAGCAGTAAACTTAGAACTGTTGAATTGGAACTAGACTTCAAAAATCAATTGACCAGACAGACTAATAAAGCCTATCGTTCAAATGTTGTGTTTTCATCTAAATTACCAGTGCCTAAATTGAACACTCTAGATTTTGACACCGACTGTCTTGAAAACTGTGATTTGGAAAACCTTGACAATGAAATAGCTCTTATGAGTAAGGATTTTAAAAAGATTTTGAAATTTAGAAATGTTGTAGCCTCTAAATAAGGAAAATCTAATTATCAAGGTAATCAATATCACAGACCTCATGACAGAGACAATACCAAACACACTTATGACAATAGGAGGAATTATGACCCCAACAGACCTAAACCTAACATAAAATATGTTAAGTGTCATTGTTGTGGTAAACTAGGTCACTATGCTAGTAAATGTCCAACTAGCTTTAACAATAATAATAAGGCCAATATGTGTAAGATATGGGATGACTTTAGTGATTCTGATGAGGACAAACTGAGTCAACCCAGATAAATGAGTACCTCATGTCTTTATTTGCTAAGATAATATATAATGATGATGCATGCTTGCCAGCTCATGAACTTTATATGCCTATTGATGTTGTGAATGATCTTGCTGATAATTATGATCATATTACTAATGAGAGACTCTGTGTGAGTCAAAGTGAGAATGTTGATGAAGAATTGAACGTGTGCGTGATTAAAGAACCTATAAAAAATATAGGGGACAATTCACACGATGCACATAGTGAGTCTGATGATGGTTTGCCTGATTTACATGAGTTATACACTAAAACGGTTAAAAAGAGTGCTCGCCTAGAAAAAATGATAAAAACCGTAAGTGAGCGTATCGATTTGCTCAACCATACCATTAGAAAGAACACTGAAGATTATACTGCTCAATGTGTTTCTCATGAGACTGAGATTGAACACTATGCCTTGAAAATAAAATATTTGACTCCAAAGAACCATTAATTTGAACAAAAATACAAGGCAACCCTTATTGAAATAGAAGAGTCAAAGAAAAAGGTTTCAAATGTGTTTAAAAAATGCTAAAACTTTGAAACACAAACAAAAACTTATTAAAAAAATTGTTACTAGAAGCAAATTTGACTCTAAAGATAAGTCTGGACTAGGTTTTGGAGAAATAATGCATACAAGTAAGACCAAAGTTTCTCCTGAAAATGTTGATTTTATAAAATAAGGCCAAACTTGTCAAAATGTTCAAAAAGGTGAACCCAGTCTCAATGTCTCTCAATCAACACGTAATCAGCAACAATACACAGTTGAAACCAAATAGTCAAACTAAATATGTTTTTCCTTGTGCCAGAGACCAAAGATAGAAACCTAAATCTAATGACGACTGGACTACTGTACCTAATAGATCCAAGCCAATTTTCAAAGACTTTAGCAAGAAAGTCTAGTCCTATACCCATCAATACTATTCCTACTGTGATATTTTCGGTCATACTCTTGATGAGTGTTTCCAGAAAAGGTTGTACACTCCTACCTACCAAAACTTTAACTATTCTAGGAAATCCAGAAATACTTATGTACTTCTTAGACAGGCCTCAAACAACTCTAACTCTAAAAAGAAAAAAGAAGGGTCCAAGACTAAGAAAAAATCATTTAGAAAAACCCCTCAAAACTTTTCTAAATCAAAAGGTCACAAAAAATTTTAAACTAGGCCTATTTGGATTAGAAAAGAGGATTTACTACCCTAGATTAAGTGCAACATTGTTATTTTTTCTTTAAAGGCACAAAGCACTTTAACTGGATGGTATTTAGACTTCGAATGTTCTAAACATATGATCGGGGATGAAACAAAATTGAAAAATAGGACAGACTTCGTTGGAGGTAGTGTCATGTTTGGAGATGGTGTTTCTTCTCGAATCATAGGTAAGGAAACATTGAGTGAGTAAGGTCTTCCTGAACTTAATGGCGTTCTCTTAGTTAAAGGCCTTAAAGCCAATATCTTAAGTATATCATAATTTTGTGACTCCAATCACTCAGTTACCTTTTCAAAAAATGACTGCAAAATAATTAATGAAAAAGGTAACTGTGGGGGCAAAATATATGCCTACGGAATAACATGACGTGTGGGGAACACCCCAGTGAAGATGGCGATGTGCCAGTAATAGAGGGAAGACCAAAGTCCTTAATAAACGAGAAGACCGAGGAGCAGTATCTGATTGGAATGAAACTCCACGAAGATAGGGCTCATCCATATTTGTAACTCATCCATATTTGTAACCCTAATGTAACCCCTAACTCTATATAAAGGGGACAACCCCCATTGTGAAAGGGGGCTTAGAAGTTAGATAAATACTCTCATGTAAAACTCTCTGATCATTCTAATGAAACACACCAGCAGCCCCGTGGACGTAGGCCATTCATGGTCGAACCACGTAAATCTTTGTCTCTCTCGTATTTATTTTTATACTTGTATCGTGATGAATTGGCACCCCCCGACGTGTGAGACTTTTTACACCTACAATTGGCGCCGTCTGTGGGAAACGGCATAAAAGGCCTTCCCCTTCTTGCTAGAAGAGATCTAGGTTTACGTTCAAGAACAATGGTGCCTACACTGCGCACATAATCAAAAGATAAGTTTTCCTTTTTGATCTGTGCACGAGCAGTTATGTGTTTCATATATAATTATTTGTTTTGAACAAATATCGTTTCATTGATACATGATTTTGCATACAGTTATAATTACAAATCCTATATTTAATTGTTATCTGCAAATCTGCACAACAACTTTGATTCTAGACAATTTTCATTGTTTGTTTCATACAAAATTCGTTATCAGAGGTGTCTATGAAGACTCCAAATATCTGGACTCTATCCTGGTCAAACACGTTTGTTTATTGGGCTAGTGGGTTACATCATATCTTGATTCCCATATCCCTAATTTTCTGGCACGGGGTAACTGAAAAAAGAGTTTCTCTCTCATGGGAGATCTTGAACACATCTTTACACAACATAAGGATATTTTTTCACAAAGGTATACGGATTCTGGACACACGAACAAGCCATCAATTCATGTTTTCATAATGAAATTGACGGTCGATCTAGTCATCTCCGGTATGAAATCTGTGGACACCTCTAGTTGCACTCCGACCTGCAACCTTCCTGGTCGAGCAGCCCCAGTGGTCGCCGACCTATTTGTGACCTACTGGCGACCAATCATAAGGAGTATGAACTCCGGCGACCCAGCATCGGAGAGCCAATAGCCAAATTCAGATTTGAAGCTTGCTCTTTTATGTAAAAATGTTCTGAAGTAGCAAGAATTTTCCTGTCTTTTTTTATATCACACCAACCAGCTCCTTCTCCTCTCCAACCAGTGGTGGCGAGCAAGACTTCTGTGGATGACCCATCTTCCACACCGCCATAGGTCAGCGACCATTATGCGAAGTATACTACACCTCGGCGACGTCACCAGCGACGGATGGTAGTCAGCAACCAGGTTGTGACTACCATCAGCTGGTCGATGGCTAAAACAAGCAAGGACGAGCACAACATCTGGTCGGTGGCGAGGATGAGCAGTGACGAGCTCACCCCCATGCAAAAATTATATCACAGAGCAAAATCTCTTTGAGTCTGGTTTTCTTCGGCGACCACGATGAGGACGACTTGGAACCTGCGAACAGGCGGCAGGCTCGAGGGAGATCAACACTGAACCGTCTTATCAGCAACACCTCCGCCTGTATCCTCCGATCACTTTTGACCACTCAGCACCGATCGGACACGTAATCCCACAACAAATCAATGATATAGATGAGTTTGACATCAGGGATGTCCATTTCAGTGAAAATCACGTTTCTTGGATGCCACCTCAAATTAACGTGTTTTTTGAAGTTGTTCACATCTCAAATGGTTGGGCAATTTATCAGTTTCATCAGGTGCAAGGATTACATGTAGTTTTCCATGCATCAGCAATGCCATCGGACGACCCTGCATGGTCGTCCATCACGGTTGTAACCACTGGATCATCTTCGCTGGTCGGCGGCACGATAAGGAAAAATACAGGGGCACAAGTCCAATTGAGGATTGATGGTTTGCAACCCCTTTGACTTTGTCAAGACTAACACTTGTTGTTGAAGGACAGTACCACCCCTCCTATTTGAAGTGGAAAAAGATTTTTGAAACCAACCAATTTACTTAGAGCTTACGAGCTTTGAGTATTTGCTTAAGAGCTTTTTGCAAAAATTCTAAATCAACCCTATATCTTACATTCGGGATATACTTGACTAATATTTGCACTACTTGGTTCTCTCTAAAAAAAAGAGAAATTTAGAGGATCGTGTGACTTTCTTACAATTGTTACAATAATTTTAGTTGGCACTTTTTTATGCGACCTTATTACAAACTACTTTGCTCACATAAATAAGTGAGGCGCAATTATATAGCACTCATGTCATTTATTCGAACATTTTAATTTTCAATATTGCCATCCAACTACAACAATTTAATCTCACCAGAGCGAGATTATTGGTTATTTAGCTCAGCCCCGACGGATGCTCGGGCACAGTTATCTCAGTGAGATTTTTATGATAAAAATCATTGGATCTTTATTTCATTCATATGCGACTATGAATCTTTTCCTCGACAAATGGTCGAGCGGATGCATATCTTATATACTTTGTTGAACATATCATTTTCATAATAACTTCTATTTTGATTTAGCCTCAACAGATGGTCAGGGAATTTACTAACTTCCACAGGTCCAAGATTCAGTCCCGACGGATGCTCAGTAATGATCTTAAGTCCTCAGAAATCTCATTGATGTTTCGACGGATGCTCGAGCATGAATTGCTCGCTATATCTACTCGGTATTCTACAACTTTTTCCCGACGGACTATCCAGGAACCATTAATTTTATTAATGCTCCAACAGATAGTCGAGCACACAATAGCCCCTTATACCCAAAGAAACGCTTGGGCAAAATTATTATTACTCCGACTGAAGCTCGGACTCTATGATTCGGTAACCTGAAGGATGGTGAGGCACATTTGAGATTCATCTTGGCAAATAATCGGCAAAATATTTCTATATATTTAGTCCCGAAGATATTTGCCTCGCATGTCGCATTTATCCCCAGTGGATAGCTGGTCAGGATAATTTTTGTATTTAAGCACAACCCCACTTGACGGATACACACATTTATTTGTACATTGTTCGTTTCCATCTCATAATACTTCATTTGCTCAGAAATTATGCTCACGATTTTTATCATCATAAATTTGTTAGCAGGGGGCTATCTATACTCTATACTCCACATGAGAAAAACAATTGATTGCCACTACACAAATTTTTTGTGAAAATAATTTTTTGAAACCAACTTAATTTTAAGTATTTGCTTAAATCTATTTGCACAAATTCCAAATTAACTCTTGTGCCATACATATGGATATATTCGATGAATTTTGCCTCTTTCATTCGACTTTATTACAATTATTTTGTCCACATAAATATTGGGGCGCACTTAAAGAGCACTCATGTCATTTATCCGGTCATTTAATTTTCAATATTATCGTCTAGATATTATTGGTTATACCAATGACTGGTCGGTTAATATCTTTTCTCATACTTAGTGTAGCCCCGACGAATGCTCGGGCGCGGCCATCCTCGTGAGATTTTATCACAAAAATTATGGGATCATTCTTGTCATTCATTTAATACTATGAGTATTTTCCTCTGCACATGCTCGAACAGATGCACATCATATTGCATGATAAATTCTATTTTGATTTAGCCTCGACAAATGGTCGAGCAACTTATTAACTTCTACAGGTATAAGATTCAGTCCTGACGAATGCTCGGCCATAATCTTAAGCTCTTGGAAGTCTTATTCATGCATCGATAGATGCTCGAGCACATATCGCTCTCTATATCTACTCGGACACCTTGCCCTGGCAGACGACCCAGGCACCACCTATTTAGCTAATGCTCTAATGAATGGTCGAGCACGTTACGCCACCTTGGACCCAATAAATTCTTGGGCAACATTATTTGTGATAACTGACGGATGCTCGGACGTTGATATTTCTCCAATTTCAGTATTGATTATCTGGCTCTATGATTCTTGACCTGAAGTATGATCAGGCATATTCAAGGTTCATCTCAGCAAATGCTCGGCAAAATATTTCTATATATTTAGTCCTGAGGATATTTGCCACACATGTCTCATTTTATCCCCAATAAATGGTTGGTGGGGATAATTATTATATTCAGTCCCAACATATGGTTGGCACAGTCGATTAATAATCAACATTTCATTTATTGGAAGGTTACTTTTCACTAACAATTCAGGATCATTCGTAATACTTGCTCGGTCCTTTTTGCCTTGACGAATGCTCGAGCATGGATCACCCGCAATATCTACCAGATCCTCTATAGTTTTTGCCCCGACAGGCATTCAGGCATCATTTATCTTATCAATACTCCGATAGATGCTCGGGCATGGATCGTTCGCAACATCTACTAGGTCCTTTGCAATTTTTCCTCGACGGACCCTCAACTTCGATGGATAGTTGACATTGTGTGATCACGTCTCAAGCTCCAATAAATAGTTGGACAATGCAGTTATTATTTAATTCAACCTCGTCGAATGAAAAGTTGGGCGATCCATACCACAAAGATCTAATAACACATAAAGTGGCATGAAGAGAAACGATCAACTGCATTTATCAACAAGGACAGATCCAACCTGTAAGAAGTCACATATCCAGCAAAATCATAGTCAATGAGCAAGACACGTTGATAACAATACTAGACCATCCTGAATGTATCGAGCAACATCGTCAGACAACCCACAGTGATCGACAATCACCAAGCAACGAATTAATAGTCATCAACACTAAGATATCCACTCAAGAGGAAAAATATTTCTTGAACGCCATATCAGATCAACGCATTTATGCACAAGAATGCTTTGAACCCATATCAATTTCTTTAGGTGCACGAGCTGTATGGAATCTTCCACGGCCTCCTGGAACCATAATGTATGGTCAGCGAATAAGTGTGCCCCAAGGAACGATACAATACGTGAAGCTATACGAGCAAGATAATCCTTAAATATATCCAGCTCGACGAACGATCAACGCGATACTCTTCAAGGCAACGAAGCCTCGAGGAGCGATCAGGCACACTTATCATCCCTGTTATACAGATCAGATGACCCAATGGACGGTCGGGAAGCCTTCTCTTCACAGCCCGATTGGGGACTCCACAACAGCGATGACACGTGAATAGATTCACTACAACACTTAAAAGCAAAATAAAAGTGGTGAACTCAGGACAGATGCCAATTTGGTTAACACTGGAATTAGTCTTTCAAATGACGATCATGATCAATCTTGATTTAGTTACAATGGCCTTCTTGCTTGTTCCCACTAAATTAAGTGCCTCTACAGGCCTTTGTTATCTCCAAACACAAATGGCCTCACGAGTTGCCCAGGTAATAATAAAAGCCCTATGGGGGATCCCTAGGCAAAAAGCCAACTCAGGTTGGTCGCCAACTATATTGGTCGGTTAAAATCCTGAATGGGTGGATGACCCTCAAACCAGGTGCATTTTTGCCATCGCCTTTTAGGCCTAAGGAAGTGTGACGAGATAACCTAAAAGGTGAAATAGGCGAATATTTACATGTGAGGCATTAGAAAATGGAAAAATGCAAACGTAATTGGTATTACATTAAATTATATGAAAAACCTAAGGTAGGGTCTTACCCCTACTAGGTACATGATCGAGCAAGGCTCGACACATAGGCTTCTGGTCAGCCTCTCCAATTGGACCATATAAAAAACCTAAGGCAGGGTCTTACCCCTACTAGGTATATGCTCGAGAAAGACTCGACGCATAGGCTTCTGGTTGGCCTCTCCAATTAGACCATATGAAAAACCTAAGGCAGGGTCTTACCCCTACTAGGTACATGCTCGAGCAAGGCTCGACGCATAGGCTTCTGGTCGGCCTCTCCAATTGGACCATGTGAAAAACCTAAGGCAGGGTCTTACCCCTAATAGGTACATGCTCGAGCAAGGCTCGACATATAGGCTTCTAGTCGGCCTCTCTAATTGGACCATATGAAAAACCTAAGGCAGGGTCTTACCCCTACTAGGTACATGCTCGAGCAAGGCTCGACGCATAGGCTTCTGGTTGGCCTCTCCAATTGGACCATATGAAAAACCTAAGGTAGGGCCTTACCCCTACTAGGTACATGCTCGAGCAAGGCTCGATGCATAGGCTTCTGGTCGGCCTCTCCAATTGGACCATGTGAAAAACCTAAGCAGGGTCTTACCCCTAATAGGTACATGCTCGAGCAAGGCTCGACACATAGGCTTATGGTCGGCCTCTCCAATTGGACCATATGAAAAACCTAAGGCAGGGTCTTACCCCTACTAGGTACATGCTTAAGCAAGGCTCGAGGCATAGGCTGCTGGTCGACCTCTCTAATTGGACCATATGAAAAACCTAAGGCAGGGTCTTACCCCTACTAGGTATATGCTCGAGCAAGGCTCGACGCATAGGCTTCTGGTCGGCCTCTCCAATTGGACCATGTGAAAAACCTAAGGCAGGGTCTTACCCCTAATAGGTACATGCTCGAGCAAGGCTCGACACATAGGCTTTTGGTCGGCCTCTCCAATTGAACCATATGAAAAACCTAAGGCAGGGTCTTACCCCTACTAGGTACATGCTCGAGCAAGGCTCGATGCATAGGCTTCTGGTCAGCCTCTCCAATTGGACCATATGAAAAACCTAAGGCAGCTACTAGGTACATGCTCGAGCAAGGTTCGATGAATAGGCTTCTTGTCGGACTCTCTAATTGGACCTTATGAAAAACCTAAGGCAACTACTAGGTACATGCTCGAGCAAGGCTCGATGCATAGGCTTATGGTCGGCCTCTCCAATTGGACCATATGAAAAACCTAGGGCAGGGTCTTACCCCTACTAGGTACATGCTCGAGCAAGGCTCGACGCATAGGCCTGTGGTTGGCCTCTCCAATTGGACCATATGAAAAACCTAAGGCAGGGTCTTACCCCTACTAGGTACATGCTCGAGCAAGGCTCGATGCATAGGCATGTGTTCGGCCTCAAAAAATGGACCATACGAGACCAAAATACAGGGAGACTTCCTAAACTTGATGCACGCTCGATAAAGCCTCAGCAAACAAATTCTGAACAGGCCTGTGGTCAGCCTCACAAATTGGGCCATACAATAAAATAGATAATGAACTACGTCTGACCTGATCCCAAGAGGGTACGTAGGCAGCTCGACACTCTCGAGTCCGGTTCCCATATCGATTGAACGCATATCAACTCAAGCCAAGCATTCATCTAAAAACCTATGAAGGCGAGAAGATCAACCAAAGAAGGCTTAAAAGTTGAACAACACCAATAACATACATTTAAAGAGATTGTGGACCAGCTCCCAGCTCATCTCAGAATCAACTCAGTTGAACTGCGACCTGTGGGGCTATTATGGGGGAAAAATATATGCCTACGGAATAGCATGACGTGTGGGAACACCCCGGTGGAGATGGCGACGTGCCATCAATATAGGGACGACTAAAGTCCTTAATAAACGAGAAGACCGAAGAGCAGTATCTGATTGGAATGAAACTCCACGAAGATAGGGCTCATCTATATTTATAACTCATCCATATTTGTAACCCTAATGTAACCCCTAACTCTATATAAAGGGGACACCCCCCATTGTGAAAGGGGGCTTAGAAGTTAGAGAAATACTATCATGTAAAACTCTCTGATCATTCTAATGAAACACACCAGCATCCCCGTGGACGTAGGCCATTCATGGTCGAACCATGTAAATCTTTGTCTTTTTTGTATTTATTTTTATACTCGTATCGTGATGAATTGGCACCCCCCGATGGGTGAGATTTTTTGCACCTACAGTAACTATATCTTAACAGGAAACAGAACCCCGAAAAATTGTTACATAGTAATTCCAAATTCTGAATCTTGTAATGTTGCCAGATTAGAGGATTTTTATCTATGGCACAATAGATTGGGACACACAAATTATGATAACCTTAGAAGATTGAGTTCCCAAGAGATAGTTAGGGTATTACCTAAAATTGCAAACTCTTTTACTCCTGTATGTGGACCTTATCAGGAAGGTAAAATAAGTAAATCCCCACACAAGAAAGTTAAAGATGTCTTGACCACTAAGCCTCTAGAACTTATCCACATGAACCTCGTGGGTCCTTCTAGAACTGTTAGTTTCTGTCGAAACACTTACATCCTAGTTATAGTAGACGGCTATATGAGATATACATGGGTAGCTTTTATGAAACAAAAATCAGATACCTTCAATGAATTATTAAGAATCCTTTTGAAAATTGAGAATGACAAGGATACCCAAGTGTGTCGAATTAGGATTAATAGAGGTGGAGAGTTCAAGGACTCCAGATTTTCAGAGTATTGTGTAGCTAATGGCTATAAACACGAGTTTAGCGCTCCCAAAACTCCGCAGCAAAATGGTATAGCTGAACGTAAGAATATGACCTTACAAGAAATGGCTAGGGTTATGTTACATGCTAAAAATATCCCTAGATATTTTTGGGTAGAAGTTGTCCAAACCATGTGTCACATTATTAATCGTATCTACCTCAGAAAATTTTCTAAAGAAACATCTTATGAGTTATGGTTCCATAAAAAGCCAAACTTAAAATATTTTAAAACCTTCGGTAGTATCTGTTATATCTACAAAGATAGAGAGCATCTTTCAAAATTTGATACCTGAGGAGAAAAGGGAATCTTTCTTGGCTATTCCCAAAATAGTAGGGCTTTGCGTGTGTTTAATTACAGAACCAGAACTATTATGGAATCAATTAATGTAATTGTAGATGACACTAGTGTAAGGAGTAGTGACAGTCAACCAGTAACATTTGATGAGGACAAACCTATTTTATCCCTCGAGCCTTAAGATGATACTGATTCACTGCCACTTGAGAGTCCTTATGTACCCACTTGGGTGTCTAAAGATGATCCCACTAAAACCATTGTCGGTAATCCTTCGGAACCAGTTGGAACTAGATCTCAACTTTGACAAGTGGAACAATTTTCTTGTTTTGTTTCTCTTAAGGAAACTAAAAATGTTAATGATGCTCTTACTGACTCATTTTGGATAAATGTTATGCAAGAAAAGCTAATCCAATTTAAGAGTCGCGATGTTTGGTATCTAGTTCCTAGACCAAAAGATTCGAAGGTTATTGTCACAAGATGAATTTTTAAAAACAAAACTGATGAAAATGGGGAGGTCATTAGAAATAAAGCTAGGTTGGTTGCACAAGGCAACTGCCGAATTGAGGGAAATGATTTCGACGAAACTTTTTCACCTGTTACTCGTCTAGAATCAGTGCATCTCCTTCTTGAAATTTCCTATCATATGCAATTCAAATTATTCCAAATGGATGTTAAATTCGCTTTCTTAAATGGAATTTTATCTCAAGAAGTTTATGTTGAACAACCCAAAGGATTTGTTGATTTTGTCCACCCGGACCACGTCTTTAGGCTTAAGAAAGCCTTATACGTCTTGAAACAAGCTCCTGGAGCTTGGTATGAGCGACTGTCTACCTTTTTAGTGTCTCATAATTTTTTCCGAGGAGAAAATGATCAAAAGTTGTTTGTTAGAAAGGAAAATCAACATTTCTTAATTGCGCAAATATATGTGGACGATATTATTTTCGGTTCCATCTATCCCAAACAAGTAGAGATTTTTTTTTTATATCATGCATACTGAATTTCAGATGTCTTTAATGGGTGAACTATAATATTTTTTGGGTTTACAAGTAAAACAATATAGTGATGGTCTTTTTATTTCTCAATCCAAATACGCTGCAGATTTAGTTAAAAAATTTGGCTTAGAAAATGCTAAAATTTCTATAACCCCCATGAGTACTTCAACTAAACTTTCTAAAGATGATATTGGGAAAAGTGTTGATCCCACTCTTTATAGAAGTATGATAGGGAGTTTGATGTATCTTACTACGTCTCGACCTGGCATATCCTTTGCCGTGTGTATCTGTGCTAGATATAAAAGTAACCCTAAGGAATCTCACTTATTAAGTGTAAAAAGGATTATTAAATATATTAAGGGTAGTCAAAAATTTGGTATTTGGTACACAAATGATACGACTAGTTCTATTCTAGGATACACCGATGCCGATTGGGCTGATTGTTCTGATGATAGTAAGCACACTTATGGTGCTTCCTCCTACGTGGGAAATAATCTCGTTTGTTGGTCGTTTAAGAAACAGAATTGTATTTCATTATCTAGTGTTGAATCTGAATATATAGCATCTGGTAGTTGTTGTGCTCAATTACTATGGATTAGACAAATGCTTAGTGATTATGGTCTCACAGAAAAATAATTAACCATGTTTTGTGATAACCAAAGTGCCATGAATATTTCCAAAAATCACATACTTCACTCACAAACTAAGCACATTAAGATTAGACATCATTTAATCCGTGAATGTAAAAAAAACGTGGTTGTGTGATAATTGATTTAAATTATTTCGCAACTTTCTAATTTGGCACACTTATTTAATTAGAGTCTATTTTTAAACCAAATTAATCCAGCCCCTAAACATGCATCTAAAAGTGCGTGCGTGTGTCAAACCACAAAATAAATAAAGCATGAGACACAAGCTTAAGGAAAAATCCCCGCAGGACAAAACCTTTTATTTCTAGAACTTTGAAAAGTTTACAAGACCATTGACTTACATACCATCTTGCTTTCTCCCACAAGATTAACGCACGGTGTCTTCGTCAAACCTTCAAAGCAACGGCTAGAAATCTTCAGTGGTTCACGCGCAGCTATACCACAAGGACCGCAATCCTAGACACGCAGTCTGAAATCTTCCCAAGGACTCCCTCCACAATAGCACCCAGTTGTCGGTTGTAGAGCTCTCCCCACAAAGAATAAATAAGGGAAACAGTTGTGTCCTTGAACACCAAAACAATTCACTAAAGCATATGGGATTTCTGTGAATTGAAAACAAAAAGGGATTAAAACCCTAAAGGAAGAAGCCAAAAAGGATTCTGCTTTTGCAGTTTTTCTGTTCGTTAAAATGCTGTGACTTCTTAATGAAAACGGAACCAAATAATAAGATTTTATAGAAAATCATGCCGCCTCGAAAACAGAGCTCGTTCGAACGAGATCAGCAAGTCGCTCGAACGAAGGACAAAAGTCGTTCGAACGAGATCTAACGACATGCTATGTCGTTTGAACGACAATTTCAGGTTGTTCAAATGACCGATCAAGTGAGATTTCACATTAGCCTATAGAAAATTTCAATACGAATGCGTGGCCGCCAGTTTCGTATCATTCTGATTTTTTATGAATTAGTTATGATTTTTCTACGGAAAGGTGTCCGAAAACAAAATCTTTAGAAAAATATTTTGTAAAAATATCCCAAAAGCTCTAAGTGATAAGTTAAGTTATTTAAAACATAACATTACCAAAGTAAACTTTGCGGAGTCTTGAATGATGAAGAATTTGAGTAATTCGGATACGTCTTTGATGTATATGTCTCTTGAATGCTCTTCGACGGTGTAGCAGTATATGATATAATAAATTGATAACTGACCTATGAAAATATGTCCTTACAGTGACCTTATCGAATCCAAAGATCTCATTATTGAATATCTGAATACTCAAAAACAGCTCGCAGATCTCTTTACAAAACCTTTAGATAACATTCGATTTGAGTATTTGCGAACAGCTATAGGCATAATAACTCGTAATTAATTTCTATTTTTTTGTGATTTATACACCTTGTATATTTGAGAAAAAATAGGGGAGAGGATCTTGAGTATTGCTTAGCGATTTTTCTATCTACTATTGATTCTAACTCAACTTATATGCCAATTTAGTGTTTATCTTATTACAGGCATTTCAGACCAGTTATAATATTTTGTACTTGAGTAATGTATTTTTTACCTTATTTTCGGTTCTAGGGTGGGAAAGGGTAGTTAGAACTTTTGTATAGGACAAATAGGATTTCTTTTCAATTTGACCCACGACTTTTGAATACTCAAGGGAATTTTATCTCTAATATCCAAAGGGGGAGATTGAGAACACACTATATATTGAGTTACTTGAGTCTGCATATATAGGAGTTCCAACTAGTTTGGTTATTTAGACAAAATAGGTTAGAGTTTTATGAGAACTCCATCTCCTCAAAGGTTCAAATTCATTGAAGAAATCCAGTCCAATAGAACCTTCAAGATCAACATAAAGGGAAGTTAATTATATCTATAAAACCACAAATAGGACACTTGCACTGCATCATATATATCACCTATTTGCTTTAATTATTTTTCAACACTTTAGTTCTTTTTAAAAAATCAATTTAATTCAATTCAATTCATTTTATATAATTTGAAATAATTTTTGAATAAATTAAAATGTGTTTTTAAAAGTGTTGTGGGTAAAAATTAAATTTTAGAAACTTATTTTCTTTGTTGATTGTTTGCCTGGGTAGAATCCAAAAGTGTTGGAGAATTGGAGGTGTGCTTTGTAATTACTTTCATACACGCATTTTTGCCTTCATCCTCTGCGTACACGTGTTGGTAGCCTATCTATTGGATTTATGCTTTCTCTTAAACACAATTTGTTCAACCAATCTCAACCCTTGGATCAACATTATCAATGTCCTGCATGTGTTGAGAGTCAATCCACGTGAACCCAATTTAAACCAATCACCAAATGTTTTAACGTGCCGCTTTTGTTGAACTGTTGGATTAAAGTCAATCAGTCAAGACTCAATCAAATCCATGGGATTGAGTTCAAGGTTTTGGATCCTTATATGTCTAGTATAAAAAAGGAACCAAGCCTCAGCATTTTGAGACTTTTGCCATTTCGTGAAATCTGAGAGAAAAGAGAGCGTAGAGAGAATAGAGAGAAGGGAGAAGAGAGGAAAAGAAAAGAGATAGATTATAAGAAGAAACCCTAGTTTTCTTCATAGTTCAAACCTCTGTGTGTTTTCTCTCAAATCAAACACCAAAACCTAAAAGTCCCATACACCAGAAAACCCATCTTTTTGAGAGTTAGATCCTTCTAGGGTTTCAGTGTTTTTGGTGTTGTGTTTTCGTTTGAAGACCTCTTAAAATCTTTGATTCTCTCATAACACATCTCTAATAGAGACTTAAGTTTAATTATTAAAACCGAGTTTTTCTAAAAGAGAACATCACACGATTTATTTTTTGTTCTCTTTTTAGATCTGGCATTTTAGATCTATTCTATTTCAATAAATTTTAAAAAGAAACTTTTAAGTTTTTAAAATATTTTTCAGATCTAGTGAGTTGTGTGTTTCTAGTTTTCTATTTCATGTTTTATGAAATACTGGTGTACAAAAATAAAAAGAACACAAAGAAATCTTGCTAAAAGTTTTAAGGCGTATCCATAGAACTGAAAAGAAGTTATGTCATAAAATATGTTGAATCAATCTCTGAATGTTAAGTCTGAATCTGTTTGAATAAAGTAGACTTATAATATAGTTTGGATTTCAATTGGAGGTTTATAATTTCAAAAATATTTTCAAAACACTGAAATTGTTTAAGACCTTTAACTGTGTTCTGAATAAAGTATCCTTGAGATCTGTGGATAAATAAAAGATCAAGAAGTCTTGGCATGAAAAATCAAGATTCAGAAATAACTTTCATTTTAGAACTGTTGTAATTTGTTAGGAAAGTTTGTATAAATCATTAGAGGGTGAGTTTCATGTTTGCATGTAGTAGCACATCACAAACACTATCTCACAGGAACAATTAGACACTGTGGTTCTATCTGGGAATATTGGATTTTGAAAAAGTTGCTGGAATAAGAATTCAAAGAGAAGGAGATCAAGAAAAAAGCAAAGAAGCAGCAAGAAAAGATCCGTCCAATTCATAATACCTTTGGAGTGGAGAATCTCAAGTAGGTATATTCTGAACTTAGGTTAGGATCTTTGTGGTTTGCGTAAATGTTGTAACTTGATTTTTATTCTAGTGGATTTTTGTTTTGTGTCATAGAGGGCACCGTGGATGTTTCCCTTGTTTAAGGGTTTGACCACTTTAAAAATTACTGTGTCTATTTCTTTGAATGTTCTTAATTGTTGTTGTGATTGGGACTGCATGGTAACCTTAGTGGATGTTTATTAAAAATTAAAAAGAAGCTAAGCAACTATCAAATTCAAACCATACATTTAAAAAAGATTTTTACAACACATCTTATGTTTTTTGAAAACAGTTTTGCCAAAAAGTATATTCGGAGTTTACAATTTATAACATTCTGTTATTAACCTTGTAAACAAGCTTTTAGCATTAAATCCTTTCTTCAGAACACAATAATTTGGTATATAATAAAAGGGATATGATTAGTGAAGGAAATAGAGTGAAACAACTGGAAATGAAATAAGATCACTAAAATATGAAAAATAGTATTTATGGGTAAAATATAAAGGGTTTGGGACCTTTAAGGGCTTTTGAATTATGTTTTAAGCACTTTGTTGGTTGATTTTTGATGCATGGATGATTGCAGTGGAGTAGTGGTTTAGGGTGGGGCAAGGTGATGTAAGTAGGTATGAGAGAATGTAGTGCGAGTGATGTAGGATAAATTCAAAATGGTTGTCGCACTGAAATTTAGGTCTAGTTCAAGTGGGTTAAGGGTATACTTACATAGGAATACCACTCAGAAGGGAAAATGATATTTCATCTTGAGGTACTAACAACCAATAGGGTCCGAGACCTGCCTGCCAATAGGTTGGCCTGAATTTTTGACGAACTAAGCCCAATTTGCATATAAGCAGGTGAAGTGTCCTCCATATAGGGAGGTATAAATGGTTTTTTTGCCATAACTTGTGAGCCCTAAGTTCAAATAATGAAAGAGGATTCAACGGTGTATGATTTTTTATGTGGGACTCCTAAGTTCGAGTGTTGACAATAGTCAAATGAGGCTCGAGGAGAGAGTTATTATTCTTCGATTATGGTTTGAAGGGAGGATCATTGGTCTAGAATTAAAGGGTCTTTTTTTTTACACTTTGATATATTGTAGGTGGTATTATAATAAGCTGTCTACAAATCCCCATGATGGGAGATCATAGAGTAAGAAAAAAGACATTAAAAGATAGAAACTCAATAGAGGTTGTGAGTGTTGAGTCCCTATGTATCGAAACTCTCTTGGGTATTGGTAGGTTGGAAGAGGACTAAGGATTTGTTGAGAGACTACAATGATTTTCAACCATTTTAAGGGTAAAGGCCTAATTCTGATTCTAAGGACCTTAATGGTTCATGTGAGGATTGCAACCTAATTTGAGGGCTTTGAGTGTATAAGATAATTGTGGCTTGGTTATGAAGTCTTAAAAAAGTGTGAGATAAGGGTTAGGGCTTGATTTTGAGGGCTTTGTTGTGTCATGAACATGTTAGGCGTCGTCGCCTAGTTTTGAGGGATAAGGTGTACTTATAAGGACCTAAGTGTATGAGTGGATTGCGGACAAATTCTAAGGGTCAATATTTATTCTGAGGACCTAAGGAGTGTATGCTACCGATATGGAGGTCACGACCTAATTTTGAGGGCCATGGTCTAATTTGATTACCTAAGGAGTGTATTCAACCAATACAACAATCATAACTAAATTTTGAGGGACACAATCTAATCTGAGGAATTGAGGAGTATATATAACCAATACGGGGATTTCATCATAATTATAATGGCAAATGCCTATTTTGAGGACCTAAAAAGTACATGTGACCAATGATATGATCACAACTTAATTATGAGGGCCAAGGTCCATTTTGAGTAACAAAGAGTGTATCAAACCAATATAGGGATCACGACTTAATTTCGAGGACCAATGTCAATTATCAGTACCTAAGGAGTGTATGCGACTAATATCAGGATCATGACTCACTTCAAAATCCCAAGGTTTATTATGAGGACTGAAAAAAAATGTATGTGACAAATAAGGGAATCGCAGCCTAATTTCGAAGGACAATGCCTATTTTAAGGATCAAAATATTATATGATGTGTTTGCAAAGTATGCGTGATTATTTGAGAATTTTTCAAAAAATCTCAGATTTTTCGAGTGGTTTGCCATTTTGATGATTTTAAATGTGTACACACCACATTCTAGGACCCCCTAAGTCTGTCATTAGGCTCCTAGAAGTTCCCCCTTCCATCGCAAACCTAGGTCTCACTCCGAGTACCGATATAGAGACCATTAGGCACTCTCGAGCCTCAAATTTACCCCAATCAACTCCACCGTTAGAGCGAAAGCTCTTTAAATCTTCAAAGGGAACTGGAACCCTTTCCAACGGTCCACCTGTGCATGAAACAACATAGCCGTTCGGACGAATGATCAGTTTTCCCCCAAAATCGATCTGAAGGCCACCGGGCACTCCCAGACTGCGTTTAACCAAAGTCAACTCTTCATCTTGAATGATACTTGATGAATCTCCAAAGTGCAGTGAATACCCTTTCTAACGATCCTCCCCATGCACTATTCTGACCTACGGTATGAACGAACGATCTATTTTACTCCGAGATCTCACTTGGGGATTTTGGGCCCCGGTTAGACAAGGTATACTTACCAAATCGAGCAAAACTCTTTGGAATGTCAAAGTAAATCTCCTAACCTTTCCAACGGTCTGCCCCGTGCACAATTCTGACGAACCATGAGGATGAACGATCCATTTTGGTCCGACGATCTCGCGTCCAAAGGACCAACGTGCGCTTCCGAACCATATTTGACCTAAACTCAACTCCCAGACCTGGGAGAAATACAAAGGACTCTCGTAGGTCTCTAAAATACCTTTCTAATGGTATGTCCCGTGCACAATTCGGATCAATGATTTGTGCTCTACGGTCATTTTTTTAGAACAGTCCTCACGGGACTACCAATTGCCAGGTCCTGAACCCTGCCTATCGGCACAATGTCAAGAGTGACCGGCCGATTGGCACCCCCTGGGGTAGGATTATCTTCACCCCCTGGACCCTATAAATAAGTGCCATGACCTCATTGTAGAGGGAGAGCGAAAAACCCATCAGCATTAGTGATCTCAGCAACATTCTCTCGAAGTCAGCGAAGTTCCATATGAGAAATCCCATTCAAGCCTAAATCCTCATCCTTTTCAAACCCAATTTGGAAAATATTCTTCTCTCTCATCAGCATTCAAAGGATTTCATCCAAGATCCAAGTTCAAGCTCCAAGAAAGTTCCAATTCTTTCTCCCTCTCTTTTATTTTCTTGTTTTATATAAATGACCCTAGATTCATGATCTAGTTTCATTATAGTTCATACATATTAACATCTACACTTTTATTAGTATATTGCACATACTCTATTTTTCATAAATAAAAAACAAATAAAAGAGGGTTACACCCATAAATTCCGAACATAATTATCCACCACACTTTCTCCAAAAATAAAAACACATTTTTTACACGCACACACCTAATAAAATTACGTTCGAATCTATGGTATAAACCACACCCCTATCCATATTTGAACTACGTGGACTTTGATGCCTTTATAGACGAAGTAGGCATGTCGGATTAAAATCCGAGATTCGAGTCCAATTTTTTAATTTTCCAATTTCTCTTATTTTTCATAATCCTCAAAATTACTCATTATTATCATATATATATATATATATATATATATATATATATATATATATATATATATATATATATATATATATATATATATATATATCATATTTGTTCTCTCTCATCCCACACATATTATTGTTTCCCAATAACCATCAATATCGCGATGAATGCTCATATTCTATCTTCTATATCTATTATTATTTTGAGAATATTCCTATGGATGACCTCACCCTATCTTTTCCATGGTATGGGTCGAACGATTCCAATCTCCATTATATAAACACATGCATACACTTCACGGGGATAAAAAGAAAAATATAAACATTTTCCCATGAGAGACCGAAAGGGCGGGATGGGTGCCTAAAACCTTCCCATTCCTTAACTTAGACCCGCATCTCCGATCTATTGGTTTTTCACGCATCGGTTTTTTCCTTGATGCCACTCTTTTAAGGTGGAAACATATTCTTTTGCCTTTTTTGAGAAAAATGGGCTGGCAACTCTATCTCTTAACATTCACCCCACATCGAAGACGACCGAAGCCCCCTTTTCTAAGAGAAGGGTGCGAGACCGCGACATAATTTTTTCCCCAAGGGGATCCTCTTTCTCCTCCTCCCCCTCCCCCCCGAAATGAACGCCACACCGACCGGGAAGGCCATAGTGGCAACTCCGCTAGGGACTTTTTTTAAGAGGGCTAGACTCTATTTACATGGGTGTTTTATTTTCTTGTATATTCTCCTACTTTCATGTTGCCCCTTTATTATTCATCTGTACCTCATGCTTATTCTTCTATTCACACACCTGTGGAAGATTCTCCATGTACACTTCACACCACATGCACCTAGGATCTAATATATCCACGAATTGCACGCATAACTTATCCATTGCTTGGTATACTTTTGGTACTTGCACTTTGCTCCCTGTTTGGCATGATCAACAAAGATACTCTCGCCATAAGATACTAATAAGAGAATCATGCATGATTCACACGACATCACCAAAGAGCCTTGTTATTTATCAAATTATGTCCCGTAACTGGAGAGTCACTTCGTGATGGGCGCTGGTTCGGCAGGGCGCTGTTAGCCTAAGTGTTATGACTCTCACCTTCCCTTGGCCAAGTACCTTTGATGTATATCAAACAGTTCCCTCACATCGTACCGCTTGATCGAAGTCATAAAGGGAGGTATATCGCAGGGAACTCATTCACGTACGTCGAGTATATCAAATTCGCTCTCACACATACCGTCCCCACAAGGTATATAGTGAGGCAATTAACGTACACTCAGGTATATCAAATGGATTGTCCACACGTACCGATTGCCCTCAAATACAATACGTATATTGTGGAAGTCAAGCCAAAAGGGGGAACCCTTTCTAATTCACCAAACCAAACTTCATACCCGCATATAGGTGTCAAACGTAGGACACACGTGTTAGATTGTTGGCTTCGACCCAAAACTCAGTCAAAATTACAAGTTGGCCTGCCGCCCAAATTTTCACGCAATTTTGAAAATAGGACCCTTCCTATGAGCCTGTTACAAGTCCAAGAGTATCCTTATATATCTTACAAACACAACTTTTCCAGGCTCAGGTCCCGTCCGACACTTCATTTTGCATTAAGGAGAACTCAATACAAGTGAGAACCAAATAAACATAATAATCATGTTAAGACATGTGTCTAGTCTCCTCCCCTTTCTCTTTCCCAAAAATCATCCAAAAACTCTTTTCCTCTTTTATTAAAAACACCAAAAACATTTTTGTTATCTTTTCCAAAAAAAATATAAATAAAAATATTTTCCTCCTTTTCTAAAAATAAAAGTTTCCCTTTTTTTTTTTTCAAAATAAATTCATTTTTTTAATGTCGACCACATACCCTTGGCCTAGCTCCCTATTGGCTTTGGTCTTAAGTCGAACAACCCCGAAGTTTTATTAATCCCTGTACTTCCTCCGAGTTTGAGACTCACCCACCTTCAATGGAGAACACTATAGGCCCCCAAAAATACCTAAGTGCGAAAAAAGTGTGTTTTAAACAAAACTAATTTTACTATGCCAGTTTTATCTTGTTTATGTCCTAAACATGCATCTAGTTGATAGGCAGGTAAAATAAAGTAAAGAGTATTCACAACACCAGATGTAAGAGGGAAAACCAAAAACGGGAAACAACCTCGGACGGTCCCAAGCCAGACAATCACTATGAATATGGTTTTACAAAGACAGATGGTACTCTTACTCAACGACTCGGATCACCCATGAGACTTGATGCTCCTCTGATCTTCTACCACTCCTCTCACAATGCCCACGCAGAAACTATATCTTCCATGCTACTTGTCCATAGCGCACGACTCCATTAGTGCCTTGGTGTCCTCCGATATGGCTTTGATGTCGTCTACAATGTTAAAATAGGTTTCCGCGTTTAGTTCACCGCAAAACCCAGCTAAACAAGTTGTCCAATGAGTTTGAACAAACTAAACTTGCTTCACACAAGATCACATAAACATATACTAATGAAAGCTCGGATCTTGTAAACTCTAAGGATGTATTTAAGTCTTTCAAACCTTAGAAAACATATGTAGAAAAACGTACTATTTAAAAAGTGAATTCGTTCCGCACACCGAGAAAAGGAGTAGGACCTAACTTAAATAGATTTTTTTAAGTCGGTGCAAACCTCGATCGAGCAAGATGCTAGGTCGTTCGAACGACAGTAAATCTCAATCGAACGACATCTAATGTCGTTTGAACGATGTGTTCAGATAGAGTCCTAAACAGTTCCAACTTTAAAGAGTTATATTTAAAACTAACTCTAATCTAACTCAAATCCAACCTTTATCTAATGTGAAAACATTTAAACATTTGAAAATATTTTTCTTTAAAAAAAATTGTCCTTATTTTTATATAAAGAAATTTTGAGTTTAATTAAGATTATACATTCATACCTGTGTGATCTCGGAATGAAATTAAACCTTGAAGATTAAAAATTGCACAAATTAAACTTCAGCATGATTGAATCTTTATAGCTTTGCCGCAACATCTTCAATAAATCTTCAAACTTTATAGACTCGAGGGATCAGACAATAAAAAACTATCTATGACTCAAACATGTTTTGTTTCGAGGATAAGCCAAAACAACATTAAGACTCAATTGGAAATGTGGTCCTTATAAATCTCCCCCTTTGACTATTCCGAGACAAAACCAATAGTGAAATGCCTAAGCCGGGCTGTCAAGCCGTATGATGCCTAAATCCCATCCCACAAAACCCAAAATGAAAAATACATCATCAATATAGGATAAGATTCTTCAACAATGGACCGCCAAGCATGAAACTGTCTCGAATGTCAGAATGTGATGTAGACTTAAAATCTCGAATATCTTTAGCATACCTACACACATGAAATAGACAAATTCCAATTGAAGTATGGATGAACAAATGATATAAATTAATATAAAACTTTTAAATTTGAATCATTTGTTATGTGAGTAAACATGATACTAATATGTGAACATAAAACAACATAAAATTCACAAAAATCAACTATCCCCCTACATCACAGACATCTCTACCCCTTTTGTCTCGAATAGACAATCTAGTGAAAAGATAAACAAATCTAGCATAATATATACTAATATGATTTCTTAAATGCATATTATGCTAGAGAAACATGAAACTACCCAGTAAATATGATCAAGTAATGTCGAATCAGTATCTAGCAAACAATGAATCACACAAAAAATATACTAATAAAAATTCCAATTTAAGCATGTGTATAATATATCACCAAAGAAAGTAAACTGCATAAACAGAAACTCAATACCTAAATATGAATCAATATGCAGCAGGGTACTCAAACGAAGTAACAACCTGAAAAAATCAAAATTAGGTCAACTAGGGATGTCGTTCGAACGAGACAGGGATGTCGCTCAAACGAAATGGGACATCGCTCGAACGAAACAGTATGTTGTTAGAACGACATAGACAAATTTTTCACAGTCTCCCCAGAAAATTGAACAGTGTTGCCTAGTGAAAAAATGTGAAAATTCTAACTGGAAGGGGCTCAAAATTGCGAAACAATAGAAAAACATTAGCAAAACTAAGAAAACTAAAAAAACAAACAAATATGAGTAAAATGCTAACATAGTATCGATGTTCCTAAACATGAATACGGAATGAATGGGTGTGAACTACAAACAATTGAATCACAATTCCAACACATCAAAACAATCAAGAAGATCTAATTAATAGCAATCTATCATCAAAATTTATAATAGCCATGATGTGACAATTAAGGTGTGAGCTTAATGAATTAAACAAACATCAAGCACATGAATTCGGAATTTTGACGGTTCTACAAACAATAGCGTCATGACACAATTTTTCAACGTTTTAGGATTCTTTGTGCAAACCCATTTAAATTTTTAATCCATCCAAACTCCCTCAAATATATCATATTTTTTCTTTTTAATGAACTAAACAAATTTGGCCCATTTTTGGCATATGATTCTTTTTATCACCTTATGATTTTTTGGGCTCTTTTAAACGGTGGCTTTCACGACGAGTCAATTTTACATTCACACAACCCTTTCCCGTACGCTCATTATATTTTCAAATTAAAATGCTCACGGGTAAATCTTATTACATTCACACCTCTTCCGTGTATCTACTTATGCATAGATGACAAAATTGAGATAAGAACGTCTCACCAAACTCAATTATGCAATAGTAGTCAAACATCCATATAAACTCATGCATGTGTGCAAAGATGGCATATAAACAAAGTCGGACCAAAAAGAAATATCAAATTCGAAACAACCCCATAACATAATGGTTAAGACCGATCTAATCATCGATAATTATAACCAAAACTCCTAGCTACATGGATAATGGAAAGACGGGGGTCCAAGCGCACTAATATAACATATCAATCATGTTAACTCAAAAAAAAATCCTAAAATCTTTTTGGTTTTTCAAAAGGTTTATCAAAAACAAAATCTTTTTGTATTTTTCGATAAGATTCAAATAAGTGAAAAATATAATACAAAAGATAAACATGTCATAATACTAGCAAAGTATATATCATGAATGCAAAGACTAGCATATGACAAACATGCAAGCAACTATCCACAAGAAATAGCAAGGGATGAATCATGTGCATGCATGTGAGAATCAACCAACGAAGTATTTAGCATCTCCAAAACGGACTTCATAACCCAAACAAGTGTAGACCTAACAAAACGGGTTTTGGGAACCAATGGGACACCACGTTTAAACTTCCTAGGGTCTTTTTTAAGATCAAAACAAAAACTCCTAAGGTAACCTTTCCTACCCAATGCAAACATGTGAAAACACGATGAGGAGCGGAACCTTTAAGTTGACCTTTTCTAACACCCTCGGATGTGGTTGACGCTCTAAAATAAACTATGGTTTTGGCTTTTACGTTCGAACCACTAGAAAAAGATAAGCTGCTATCATCACTACTCAAGTCATTTAAAGCATTTTTTAACTTCAAAACTTTCGACTGAAGAAAACAATTAGACTCCTTATTTAAATTTTCAATTACCACTAGAAGGTTATCTCGCTCCCTCGTAATATTAACAAACGTATCCCTTAGAGTCTTCTCACGTGCCTTAAATTCATCAATCAAACTATTTTCATTAATGTCACAAACACTTGAATTTTTCTAATTCTCTAACTCTCTCTCTAAACCAAAAATTCTATCATCACTGTCCTTTTTTTAAAGTTTTAATGATTCAAAATTATTATATAAAGCTCCAAACTTCTCACGAATCATATCACTTTGAATTTGAAACGTTTGCAAATATTCAATCATATTTTTAAAACTTGAATTTTCTTCCTTCAAAACTTTAATTTAATTTGCAAACTTTAAATTCAACTGCTTTAATTCGTTAAAACATTGAGAATCCATCGAGAAAAAAAACAAGAGTGAGAAATAAATCAAGAGTAAAAACCAAACAAACACACACAAGGATCTACACAATAAAATAGTATTTTTAGCTCTGATACCAATTTGTAGGTCCCCCAAAATACCCAAGTGCGGCAAAA
The DNA here is from genome assembly GCA_949130495.1 of Sambucus nigra. Classification (NCBI taxonomy): domain Eukaryota; kingdom Viridiplantae; phylum Streptophyta; class Magnoliopsida; order Dipsacales; family Adoxaceae; genus Sambucus; species Sambucus nigra. Next base: position 209,073,178 of record OX422214.1, on the reverse strand, counting down.
GTGTGTTTTAAACCAAACCAATTTTACTATGCCAATTTTATCTTGTTTAAGTCTTAAACATGCATCTAGTTGATAGGAAAGTAAAATAAATTAAAGAGTACTCAAAATGTCGGATGTACGAGGAAAAACCCAAAACGGGAAAAAACCTCAGACGACCCCAAGACAGACAATCACTATGAATATGGTTTTGCAAAGACAAAAGGTAGTCTTACTCAACGAGTCGATCCACCCACGAGACTTCACGGTCCTATAATCTTCTACCACTCCTCTCACAGTGCCCATGCATAAAATTCATCTTCCTCGCTACTTGTCCACCGCACACGACTCCATGAGTGCCTCGGTGTCCTCCGATATGGCTTTGATGCCATCTACAATGTTGAAACATGTGTTCGCCCTTTCTTCACTACAAAACATAACGAAACAGGTTGTCCAATGAGTTTAAACAAAGTAAACATGGTGCACACAAAATCACATAATCATACACTAATGAAAGCTCGGATCTTATAATCTCTAAGGATGTGTTTAAGTCCTTGAAACCTTAGAAAACATATGCAGAAAAACGTCTTGTTTGAAAAGTGAATTTGTTCTACATGCAAACCGAGAAAATGACTGGGACCTGACTTAAATAGATTTTTTTAAGTCGATGCAAATCTCATTCGAGCGAGATGCCACGTCGTTCGAACGATAGTTGATCTCTTTCGAACGACATCTAACATCATTTGAACAACGTGGTCATATCGAGTTCTAAATAGTTCCAACTTTAAAGACTTCTATTTAAAACCAACTCTAATCCAACTCAAATTCGTGCTTTATCTAATGTGAAAACATTTAAACATTTTAAAATATTTTTCTTTAAAAAAACTATCCTTATTTTTATAAAAACAAATTCCGAGTATCATTAACATTATGCATTCATACCTGTGTGATCTTGGAATGAAATTAAACCTTAAAGAAGAGAAATTTCACCAATTAAACTTCTGTGTGATTGAATCTTTGTAGATTTGCCTCAACGTCTTCAATAAATCTTCAGTACGGCATAGACTCGAGGGATCAGAAAATAAAAAACTATCTATGACTCAAAATTTTTTTGTTCTGAGAATAAGTCAAAACAACATTAAAAATCAATTGGAAATGTAGTTATTACAAACACGGATCAAGTGTTGAATGCACAGCCAAATTTGTTGACGGTTCAGGCTCGGCTCACTGTCAAAATTGACAACCTTCAAACCGAAGTTCATGAGATGCAAAGAAATCGGGTCCCTGTCCCCGAAGATCCTAAGGTCATTTTCCCTCGTGCCATGGGTTCGCCTGCACCCGAGCCTATCTGGGTTCCAAAAGAATACCATTATGCTCCACGCTCTCCTCCTACTAATGGGCCGCCACTAGCCCAGCTTTTCATGCCAAATCTTGCTCAAATTGGGGCTAATTCACCCATAACTATTGATCCGAAAGAGGAATAACTAAACAAGGTCAAGGAAGACCTCAAGATGCTAACCAAAAAATTCAACCAGGTTCGAATCTCTGGGAACTACATGGACTACACCCACATGTCTCCCTATCATAAAGCCAGGTTACCATAAAAATTCAAGATGCCCAATATTGAGAAGTTTGGAGGCAGTGGACCCCCGATCGTTCATCTCCATAGATATCATTGAGCCATGACTCTCCTAGGGGCTTCCGAAGAAATAATGGCTCAGATGTACTAGCAAACATTGAAGGACAACACCCTCTGTTGAATCCTATCCTTTAAAGAATCCAGAATCCGCATTTGGGAAGACGTTGCCCGTGACTTAGAGCTATTCAAATAGAATCATGGGGAATCAGTCAACAACTTCATAACAAGATGGAGAGAAAAAGCAGCTATTATGACCAATCCACCTTTAGAAGAAGAACAAGTCAGCATTGTGAGGAAAAATTTCCTACCCCACGTTTGAGCAACAATGGGAGGACAGTATTACCCTCACTTTTGAGCCCTCCGAGAAGCAGGAGTAGAAATCGAAGAAGGTCTTGCCAAGCCAGAAGTCGAACCGAATAAAATTCTCTTAACGGTTTTCTCCTAGAAAGTTTGAAAATCCTGATAATACCGAAGTCTATACTATCAATAATATCTCTCAGCTTGTCACTTCATGGGCACAAAAAAGTCTCCCAAACCCAATCCAAAAAAAATATACCGAGATTCACGCTCCTCTTTCCAAAGTCGATTAAGCTCTCTTGAACCGAAACTTGATCAAACCCTTGGACCCACATCCGTTACCAAACCCATACTTGATTCCCATTGTGACTATCACCAAACTGTAGGCCATACCACCGACCAATGTTTCCATCTCTGAAACACAATTCAAAGCCTGATTGACTGGGGTATCATTGCCCCACCAGCTAATCTTAAACCAAGCACTACACATAATCCACTCCCAAGTCATACAAATTCCATCTTCCTAGAAGAAAACTCAGAACTCGACCCATTTACCCAAATTATACCAAGTAAATCACCAGTCATACCCCCTATACTCTCCTAAAACCTCTCCAAGCATGCCCATGTTTCCTCTTACACCCTACCAACCTTAACGATCACACCTTTTCACTCCTCACTAGAGCCTGCATTGATGTCCACAACCATTCTGGAGGTAAATATATGGAATTATCATAAGTGTTGAACCAACTCCTAGAGTTCGAGATGAAATTGCCCTCGTAGATGACCATTGACTGTCAGAGATTTAGTGGGTTATTATTAGAAGCTCGAAAATGGGCCCAAGAGTCAGAAAACTGGGTAGTGCCAATCGGTGAAGTCAGTCTAGATGACCTGGTCCAGATCATGGCAGATTTATTTCAACAGACTTGTGATATTTGTAGCATATTCGAGCTGCTAGATGTTTTGAAATTACAAGGGCATGTAGTCCCCTTAATTTTGCATTTCCCCACCGAAGGGGTGGAATTATACAAAGAGGCCATAGAAGTTGTAGAGTGTGTTGACTTTGAATGGAAAGACAATATCATTGCCACCGGATAGGGGAACGATTTCAAAGACTCAAATGAAGAGCCAGATTCAGGAAAGACTAGTCTGATAGCCAACCTATGTGGAGTGATATCATTCGAGGAGCATCTAGGAGAGATCAACCAGGTAGCTGAGCATCCCGACATCGATGAAGAAATAGGGTTTCTATTTTTCCCCTCTTTTGTGAACCACATGACCAGGTTCGGGAGACAATACCAAAACCTGAGATTACAACCATCAGCAAGAGATAAAAGGAAAGGTGTTGAGAATCTCCCTATACGACAAATGACCCTTGAAGAAAGCAAGGTCCTTGATCAACTGAAGAAAAATCAAGCCAACATCACTCTTTAGGGGCTTTTAATGTCTTCCCAGTTGCACCAAAATTCCCCCCAATCAAGCTACTTACATGACCCACAGTTCCTCCCTCAACCACACCAGAAGAAGCAGTTAACCTAGTTGGATCCTTGACCTCTACTCGGATGCTCTCCTTTTCTGAAGAGGAAATCCCTAAGAATGGTCCCAACCATAATCATGCTCTCAATATCTCTATCGAAGTCATGGGTAAAACTGTTCCCCTCTCACTCGTCGACAACGGATCAACTCTGAATATTTTCCCGTTAAGAACCCTCAACTGTTTGGGACTGAAAGTGAGTGACCTTGATCCAAACTCTATTGTCGTGCATGCCTATGACAACATCTATCAAGAAGTAATGGGATCTATCAAGCTTGCAATACGGGATGGCCCTATAAATCCTGTTGTTTAATTCCAAGTCATCGATATCCCAACCTATTTCAATCTGCTGCTCGAACGACCATGGCTCCACAGCATTAAAGGGGTGTCTTCTTCCCTTCATCAGAAATTGAAGTTCTTTACCAATGGGAAAGTTTTAACCATCTTGGTAGATAGTGACAACGCCAAGAATACAAGCACTAGTAATCTGGTACTTGAGATACAACACGGGATGAACGATATGCTCATATCAGGCTTTTAGTTCGAACCACTTCTACTCCTAGTAGGGGACGACTTCAAACACAAGGTTTGTCCAGAATATAACCCTCATGGAAACATCAAGGTAATCCAAATGTTTAAGAGTATGCACTTCATGCCCGGACTGGGGCTAGAGTAAAGACAACAAGGGATAACTGAACCTATTATGTTGAAGGAGGCCTTTCCTCCTTGTGGCTTAGGCTACCAATCATCAGAAGAAGAATTCATATTGATCCATCAACCTCGACTAAAGAGAAAGTTAGAATGTGCCAGAACTATCCCGGGAGATTCCCTAAATGGAAGATTCATCAAAGAGGGTGAAGATTTCCCCTTTTACGGCTTCTCTAATCCTTGGTATGACCCTATAGGAAAGAGGATGAAACTAAGAAAGGAAATTTTTTTCCAAGACAACTACTCGAGGAATGAGAGTTCCCAACACTATGTGCAACCACTCACTGAGGAGACCATAGATAATATCGGGGATTCTGAGGACAGTGATTTCAAGGATTCTTTCAACTTATAGATACTGGGGCTGTCACTCTGCATGATCCACTCAATGACTATATCATCTTATCCATCCTACCATATTAAACATGTCGATGCAGCTCTTCTCAACTGGCATGCTGCACTTGTGCCACCTGTTGATATTTAAACTAACCCCGATGGTTATCCCCTTTCCCCTTTAGTTATTTCCTCTTATTTTAATGTAATCGAGACCTCCTTTGATGAGGTTCTCAATGTTGTTTTTCCTATCAATGAAATAAATGAAGATTTTGAGTATCTTATTGTACCTTACATTAATTGTCTTGATTCTAATCAAACTTTTGATGATGCTGATGACTTTGCAAATGAGCAATTCTTAACTGATCTAAATAAGGTTAATAATAAGAACCATAATTGCGTTCAAGTTAATGAAGATGAAACTGTTTTTATTAATCTCGATTCTAGTAGCCAAATGAGCGAGATTAAGATTGGGGTTACCCTTAATGAGCACGAGCGTACGCAACTCCAAGAGCTACTGAAGGAGTTCATGGATGTCTTCACATGGTCCTACAATGATATGCCCAGTAATAACCCTAAAATAGCATAGCATGAGATTCCAACACTCCTAGAATGTAAACCAATAAAACAGAAGCTATAAAAGCTCTGCACCGAATGGTCACTCAAAGTAAAAGAAGAAGTAGTCAAGAAAATGAGCGTGGGCTTCATTCGGGTGATCGAATATCCTACATAGCTAGCCAATATCATACCTATACTGAAATCAGGAGGAAAGGTCTGCATGTGTGTTGACTATCGAGACTTGAACAAGGCCTCTCTAAAGGATGATTACCCGTTACCCAATATCGATATGATCATGTACAATAAAGCCAATCATGCCCTTAAGTCATTCATTGACTGATTTTCCAGATATAACCAGATCAAGATGGACCCTGATCATCAAGAGAAAATTGCATTCGTCACCCATTGGGGATACTTTTGCTATGTTGTCATGCCATTTGGTCTAAAAAATGCAAGGGCTACCTACATAAGGACTGCCACAGCCATTCTGCATGATCTGATACACAAAGAAGTCGAGGTCTATGTAGACGACATAATTATCAAGTCCAAGACTAGAGAATGTCATGTCCCCGCTCTCCGAAAATTCTTTGAATGACTATGAAAGTATCAAATGCGTCTTAACCCACAAAATGTGTCTTCAGTGTTACCAAAGGGAAACTCTTGGGATTCATGGTCAGTGAGAAGGGGATAGAATAAGATCCTTCCAAGTTGAAAGCCATATTGAGATGACACCTCCCTGAATGGAGAAAGAAGTCCGAGGATTCCTTGGGAAACTATAATACATGAGTCAATTCATGAGATAATTGACTTCCATATGTGAACACATCTTCAAACTCCTCTTAAAGGATTCAACCAAGGTCTAGAACAAATCTTACTAAAAAGCCTTCACCTAATTAAGCAATCCCTAACTCGACCTTCGGTGCTCATACCGCTACAGCCTGGTCTTCTCTTACGCCTATACCTAACCATGACCAATAATGAAGTTGGGGCTCTGCTAACCCAATACCTTGAAAAAAACCACAACGAGAAAGCCATCTACTATGCCAGTTAGAAATTGGCCAGTTAAGAAGTTAACTACACCGCCTTGGGAAAAGTATGTGTCGCCTTTGTCTGGGTTACCCAAAAGTAACGGCACTGCATGCTCGCCTTCCCCATCAGAATCGTATTTCGAATAGATCCCATCAAATAACTACTCGAGAATCCCACCCTATCCAGTTGAATGGATCGTTGGTTGATGCTTTTAGCTGAGTTTTATATCATCTATGTCACACAGAAATCCATGAAAGGAAGATCTATCTCTGACTACCTTGTTGACTACCTTATGGAAGAGGCCGATGTCTGGATTTCTAAATTCCTAAATAAGAATATCCTTTGTGACTCCCATGAAGATCTTCGATGGAAAATGTTCTTTGATGGCACTGCTAGTAAAAAGGGGTATGGCATTGGGATTCTCCCAATTGCCCCTGATGCCTCCCACACTCCTATTGCCATCAAATTTGATTTCCTGTGCAATAAAAACATGACTGAATATGAGCCATGCACAGTAGGCCTCAAAGTTACCCTCAAGAAAGGAATTCGATGACTCGATGTCTACGGTGATTCAACCCTCATCATCGGTCAAGTACTCAGGAAATGGAAAGTCAAGGACAAGAAACTCTTGCCCTTTTATGCCTAACTTAAAGAACTAGCTTCCTAATTCCAAGAAATCACCTTTCACTACCTGCCTCGAGTAATAAACAACCTTGATAACACCCTTGCCACCTTAGACTCCATGATTAACATGCCCGAAGGAATAACATGGCTCCCTTCCTTGTCCAAAAATAAGATAAACTAACCCACTTCTACCACATCGAGCTCTATGCAGAGGAAGAATTCGAAATAGATGACTCCTGGTACTATAATATTTGGTGCCTCCTCAAACACGGTAGGTACCCTCAAGGAGCTACCGGGAAAGACCGAGCAACTTTTCACAGCCTGGCCTCCCAATACATTATCTGTGATAAAGCACTATTTAAGAGAAACTTTTATAGAACCCATTTGCACTGCATCCCGGGGGCTAACATTGAAGAAATGATGTAGAAAATCCACAACGGGGAATGCGTACCCCATATGAATGGCCATATTCTCGCCAAAAAGATCATCCGAAAGGGATACTAATGGACTACCATGGTACAAGACTGCATAACCTACATGTGAAGATGTCTCAAATGCCAATAATTCTTTAACTTACAGTATCTGCCTCCATAAGAACTATACAATATGACTTTTCCTTGACCGCTTTCCACATGGGGAATCGACATCATAGGGAAAGTTTCACCGAAGGCATCCAATGGGAATGAGTTCATCCTTGTAGCTATTGACAACTTCACCAAATGGGTTAAAGCCGAGTCATACGCAGTCTTGAATACCAAGAAAGTGGCTAAATTCATCAAGAAAAATATCATCTGCCAATATGAGGTCCCACACAAGATGGTACCAGACAATGGGTTACATGTCTAGGCAGAAGTTACAGAAGTGGTTGATGAGTATGGAATTCAAAGACACAAATCATCTCCATACGGACCTCAAACCAATAGAGAAATCGAGGCAGCCAATAAGAACCTCAAAGACATCATCAACAAGATGACCAAAAGTTATCGAAATTGGGACGACAGGATCCCTTATGCCCTATGGGGTTATCGCACTTCAATTCGAACCTCTATTGGGGTACCCCTTACTCTCTTGTCTATGGAATGAAAGCAGTCCTACCCTTGGAGATAGAAATCCCTTCGCTATGCGTCATGCTTGAAAGCGAAATCAGTGAGGTAGACTGGCACCAAAGCCGTCTCGACGAGCTGTCCCTCTTGGACAAAAGGAGCCTGAAGGATCTATATCACATATAAGGGTACCATCTTCGTATAGCGTGATCATTCAATAAGAGAGTCAAGGACCGCGATGTCTGAAAGGGGACTTATCCCTTAAAGAAATAGTAGAGTCAATCTGGGACCCCAAAGGGAAATTTAAACCTAATTGGAGCGGCCCCTACATTGTGAAGAAAATCTTGTCAGGCGACACCGCTGTGGTCACCGACCTCGATGGGTAATAAATGATGCACCCAGTAAACCTCGACCATCTCAAAAAATTCTACCCCTAGTCCGAAATCTCAACGCGCTACAACTCTTCTCATCTCCCTTCTATTCTAAAAAAAGGAAGACAAAAACTCTTTATTTCCCCTACCCAGAACTACATGGGCCTGATCCTCTAATAAGATTTTCAAAATAAATTTCAAAATTTTTCAAAACCCTCAGAGGTACGTAGGCACCTCATTCGCTTCACCTGAGCCCAGCCCCCCTCTTTTTCACAAAATGATATTTTTTGTCACCCCTAAGAATGATAGTTCATTCTTAACATATACATGAACAAAAGGATTATGTATGCCCTACCGATTGGTATAGATAATTCAAAATGAAAAAAGTCGTCAAAAGGCAGAACTAGATGATTAAAAACTTATTTATTTCATTATTTGAAATTTTCGTACGATTACATCAGCATAAAGAGCCAAACGACTTCCCTAGCTAAAAACCCCAAATAATAGTATTCCCTACTAACCTTGAAAATCATTCCAATTATTTTAGAAAAGCACAAAACAACACCTTCTACAAAACCTTCGCAAAACCCTACCCATAACTGCCAGAGGAACCATCACCATCATGACTTGCATCCTTAACTGCCCAAACCTCCCCTTCCTTAATGGAGCATTGCAGACGATCCATGGAGTGATAAGCCCGAACCAGTTTGGGGTAGACCACACCTGCTCCCTTCATGGTGTCAGATATGGCTAACCACCTTTGACCAGTCTCCACAGCAAGCATCGTAGCCATTACCTTCTTCCACAACCACTTCATGTAGTCCCCATAGATATGTCAGAGTATCTCAGTAGACTGAGAAGGATGGGTCGATGAACGAAGATTCTCCCACAGGGAACCAGTTCACATGCACATACGTTTTATCAGATCCTCCACAGAAAAGAAATTTGGTGTTTGTGGTGGCATAATTTGCTACCAACCTTATTGGTGCAGTAGCCCGCCAAGGAAAGTAGAAGGAGGTCTGCCTGTGGCCAGCCAGTTTAACATACTATTACTCTCCAAGCTCCAGAATGGACAGCAGCTCTCCCCACCAAGGCACGGACCAGTGTAGGCCTCGCACCCCGTGCTCTATAAACTAATTCCCCTAAGTCTCAAAGTCCAGGCCCATGCTAATGAAATAGCATAAGAAGAAGTTTGGAACGATGGATAAGGGAAACTCAGGTGGGACCTCCATACGAAACCTCTCTGACAACCACACAAACAACATTATAGGGCTACCCCTCAGAAAGTCAGAACGACCCTCCCCCCCAGGCATCCAGGCCATTTAAGGTCTTCGCTAGTATCACCACCATAGGATTGTGATGGTACGACATCTAAGAAACAATAGCAGCCAGTTGAGGATCCACCAGTTTCTCTTTGGTCACCATCCACACCCCCTTTTATACTTAGAAACTCTCAAGCGAAGACAAGGAACCCTGCAGAAATCGGAGTAAAACTTGCCCCACCAAGTACCAAGAAATTGAAGAAAGTGAAAACAAAACCTTGGATTGATTGGACTGGACTGACATGCTGATAGGCATGACAGGGGTCATGTCGATCGGTAACTCCCCATTTTGGGAAATTTCCCTTTTTCCTCTTTTGCCAAAATAAAAAAACCAACAAAAATATTTTTTTAGGGAATTCTGAATTTCCTTTATACTTATGCTTTACTAATATCATTTCAAATAAAATCCTTCTCAAATTAATTTTCAAAATTCTTTTTACGATCTCAGCAGCAAAGTAAAAAGAGCATGAGCATTAGTCATTAAACAAGAAAATTAACAAAAAACTTCATTCATCATTTGCATATATTTTGCTGTGTTACATTAACACTTTGCAGGAAAGACTGAAGAAACAATGGGACTCAACCCGAACCCAATCTCTCTCTCTCTCTCTCTCTCTCTCTCTCTGCTCTCACTACACCAAATCCTGCGAATGGTCACGCCTAGTGGGTCACGGCCCAAGTCCGCGGCCCACTCAATATTTAGTGTGACCATATTTATTACCACACTAAATTATTAATGCTCGAGAAGTGGCCACGGCCCAAGTCCGTGACCACAGTGGTCGCGAACTTGGGTCTTGACTAGGTCGTGACCATCTTGGTGCCAAACACGCCCCAAAATTCCCTCCAAGATTGGTCATCGATGGGTCACGGTCCAAGTCTGTGACCCATGGCATGACGAAGAAGAGAGTAAACACATTGAGGATCACGGCTTAGGTCCATGATCATTTCTGGGTGTGGGTCACGGCTATGGGCCATGACCATCACTCATTCAAGCACTAGGATTGATGAAGAAGGGACGCGCATCACAGATTGAGGGTCACGACTATGGGTCGTGACCATTTCTGGGTGTGGGTCACGGCTATGGGACGTGACCATCCCTCAATTGAAGGTCTGCGTAAGGGGTCACGGCTATAGGCCGTGACCATTTTTTAATCAGCAGCACGTTTTGTCGTTGGGTTGAAGTTGGTCGCACATGGGGGTCACGGCTGCAGGCCGTGACCATTCATCAATCAGTAGAAGGTCAGGGATTAATAGGTCGTGATGGCGGGTCACGACTCTTGTCCGTGACCAGGTTCAGCCATTAAAAAAGGGAAACGCACTTTTCTCAGACTCTAGTCTGTATTTGGGCATTTGCGATTTTGTCAATCAGTAGCAAGTTTGGGCGATTTTGGCTATTCAATTTCGGTTAAGGGTTCCTGCGATTTCATCTCTAAGATTTCAGCTCTAAGAATTTGTCAATCAGTAGCAGGTTTGGCCATTTTTATTTATTGATTTGTGGCTGATATGTGTGTGTGTATGTGTGTTCATTTCGATTTGTTGATTTGTGATGTGTGTGTATGTATAGATTTCTATTTTTGTATATCTATGTGTGTGCGTATAGATTTATATTTGTGTATATCTGTGTGTGTGCGTATAGATTTATATTTGTGTGTATATCTATGTGTGTGTGTATAGATTTATGTTTATATGTATGTGTATGCATAGATTTATGTACATAAGTCAATAAACCCTAGAAATTGTATTGGGGTTATTTTTTTTGATAAAAATTATTAAAAACCCTAGACATTGTATTTTTTTTGGAAATACAGATATTTAGTCCCACTTTTAAAGATTTATTTCTATCCACTCTTGTCTTTTTAATTTTTTTAGTCGTAGGTCCTACGGTAAGAACTGTATGGCACGTGTCATTCTCAGTGGAGAGAAAGAGAGGCGGTTGAGGGAGTTTTTAAGTAGTCATGGGACTAAATACAATTTAAAAAATACATGGAAGGGGCGCCTAAAAAAACATTGGACATGGGACTAAACCCCAAAATACTGTACGTTTTTTTACAAAATCTAATTAAATGGTTTTTTAATAAGTAAAAAAATTACATCGACTTTGTTGTGGGTTATTTTCATGTCATCATATTATATTGAGAGTTATATGCGTGTCGTTAATTTTTGTCTTGACAAAATATAATTAAGTATTTTTTTTACATTCTATTGGGGGGTATATGCATGTCGTTATTTTTTAGGATAATTCTAGACTGACACACAAATTCTTTTGATATTGAATATGTTGTTCATTGATTTTAGGAAGAAGATGAAATTAAAGGGTACTAGCCCATATTAGCAAATATGGCTATTACTATGTTTTCCATAATAATTATTATTATTTTATAAATATAGAAAATATGGCTATTGGTAAGTTTTTCAGATGACCTTAATCTTTTTGCAGGAACTATTTCGACGATTTGGTGTGATTTTTCATTTTTGTTGATTCTTTCCAGTTAAAGAAGAATAATTGACCTCCTACCAGAGCAGCTTTGGTATAATTTTTTTTGGTAGTACGTAAATGGTAATGCAATTTGTAAAATAGTTTTGGCACTCTTATTTCCATTATTTATTTGTTGAAACTAAAGTCGATTGTGTGCAAACGTTGAATGATTTTAAGGTTACTAATAACTCTTTTTTCATTTGTATACAAATTAGCTAAAGTTTAGACCATGCCCAGTTGTCTTTGGATGTTTTTCTCCTGGCCCAAAAGCGTGTATGTACAAGGTTCTTCAGGTAATTGTCTTGGATAACTTGTATGAGAATGTGTTTAATGGTGAATTTAACTTTCCTACGCTTCTATTACGAGTTCAGATAGATAAGTTTTAATAATTTTCTCTCTTTTGGTTGAAGATAATTGAGAGGAAATGCGAAAAACATTTCAATCCGGTATGCTTTATTCAACTTATACGTATGTGTCGTCATTTTGTCTTGTGAACTTTGATATTTTGATATGTTTATTTGTGAGTAAAGGTTGTGGCTTTATTTGTTTGATGCTTTCTCATCGTGTCTTGACTTCACTAAATTTACGTGCTAAAGGACAAGATCTCCAATAGGGGAGTGAACTGATAGTTAGTTTTTGACACTTAACACTTGATTGTATCTTATAAAAGAATGGAATAACAGAATATCACAGTCTTTTCATAAATTAACAAGAAAAACGTGAAGTAGTGGTTACACACCTTATTAAGCTTCTCCCTAACTGATCGAATATCATAGTCTTTGCATATTTCTAGACTTGGGCATAAAAACATGGCGTCAGGGGGTGAAAACCCGAAACAACCCCCGAACGGCTCTATGAGTGGCACCAACACCTCGCACGGGACCAATGTAACTCGTAAGAACTGATCGCATGATCACAGGACTCTCGGTTTGAGAATACGATAATTTGCATATTTTTAGACTTAGGCGTAAAAACATGGTGTTAGCGGGTAAAAACTAGAAACAGCTCCCGAATGGCCCGTGAGTGGTACCAACACCTAACACGGGACTAATATAACTTGTAGGAACTGACCACACGATCACGGGACTCTCGGTTTGAGAAAATGACGATAATTTGAATATTTCTATACTTAGGCATAAAAACATGGCGTTATTGGGTAAAATCCTTAAATAACCCCTGAACGGCCCTGTGAGTTGCATCAACACCTCGCACGGGACCAACGTAACTCGTTGGAACTGACCACGCGATCACGAGACTCCCGATTTGATAAAATGATAATAATTTGCATATTTCTAGACTTAGGCTTGAAAACATAGCATTAGCGGGTGAAAACCCAAAACAGCCTCTGAATGACCCCGTAAGTGGCACCAACACCTCGCACGAGACCAATGCAATGCGTAGTAACTAACCGCGCGATCACGGGACCCCCAGTTTGAGAATATAATGATAACTAGCATATTTCTATACTTAGGCTTAAAAATATGGCGTTAGATGGTAAAAACTCGAAATAGGCCCAAACGGCCCCGTGAGTGGCCCCAACACCACGCTCAGGACCATTGTAACTCGTAGGAACTGACCGTGCAATCATGAGACTCCCGGTATGAGAAAACAAAGATAATTTGCATATTTTTAGACAGGCATAAAAACATACGTTAGTGGGTGGAAACCCGAAACAACCCCCGAACGGTCCCGTGAGTTGCACCAACACCTCGGACAGGACCAACCCCTCCCACGGGACCAATGAAACTCTTAGGAACTAACCGCGCAGCCGCGGGACTCCCGGTTTGAGAATACGATGGTAATTTGCATAATTCTTGAGTAAAGCTTAAAAACATGGCGTTAGTCGGTGAAAACCCGAAACAACACCCAAACGGCCTCGTGGGTGGCACAAACACCTCCCACGGGACCAATGTAACTCGTACAAACTGACCACGTAGCCGCGGGACTCCCAGTTTGAGAATACTACGGTAATTTGCATAATTCTAGACTTAGGCTTAAAAACACGGTGTTAGTGGGTGAAAACCTAAAACAGCCCCCAAACGGCCCCGTGGGTGGCACCAACACCTCCCACGGGACCAATGTGACTCGTAGAAACTGGTCGCGCAGTCCCGGGACTCCCGATTTGAGAATACGATGTTAATTTACATTATTCTGAACTTAGGCTTAAAAACATGGTGTTAGTGGGTGAAAACCCGAAACAGCCCCGAACGGCCCCATGGGTGGCACCAACACCTCCCACGGGACCAATGTAACTCGTACGAACTGTCCGCGCAACCCTGGGACTCCCGATTTGAGAATACAATAATAATTTGTATATTTGTAGACTTAGGCTTAAAAACATGGCGCTAGTGGGTGAAAACCCAAAACAGCCCCCAAACGGACCCGTGGGGGGTACCAACACCTCCCACGGGACCAATGTAACTCATAGGAACTGACCGTGAAGCCGCGGGTCTCCCGGTTTGAGAATACGACGGTAATTTTGATAATTCTAGACTTAGGCTTAAAAACACGACCTCAGTGGGTGAAAACCCGAAATAGCCTCCGAAAGGCCCCGTGGGTGGCACTAACACCTCCCACGGGACCAATGTGACTCGTAGGAACTGACCGCGCAATCATGAGACTCCCGGTTTGAGAAAATGAAGATAACTTGCATATTTTTAGACAGGCATAAAAACATACGTTAGTGGGTGAAAACCCGAAACAACCCCCGAACGGTCCCGTGAGTTGCACCAACAGCTCGGACAGGACCAACCCCTCCCACGGGACAAATGTAACTCTTAGGAACTAACCGTACAGCCGCGGGAGTCCCGTTTTGAGAATACGACGGTAATTTACATAATTCTTGACTAAAGCTTAAAAATATGGCGTTAGTGGGTGAAAACCCGAAACAGCCCCCGAACGGCCCCTTGGGTGGCACCAACTCCTCCCACGGGACCAATGTAACTCGTACAAACTAACCAAGTAGCCGCGGGACTCCCGGTTTGAGAATACGATGATAATTTCCATAATTCTAGACTCAGGCTTAAAAACATGATGTTAGTGGGTGAAAACCCAAAATAATCCCCAAACGGCCCCGTGGGTGGCATCAACACCTCCCACGGGACCAATGTGACTTGTAGAAACTGGCCGCGCAGTCCTGGGACTCCCGATTTGAGAATACGACGTTAATTTACATTATTCTAAACTTAGGCTTAAAAACATGGTGTTAGTGGGTGAAAACCCGAAACAACCCCGAACGGCCTCGTGGGTGGCACCAACACCTCCCACGGGACCAATGTAACTCGTACGAACTGTTCGCGCAGCCCTGGGACTCCCGATTTGAGAATATAATGATAATTTGTATATTTCTAGACTTAGGCTTAAAAGCATGGTGTTAGTGGGTGAAAACCCAAAACAGCCCCCAAACGGACCCGTGGGTGGCACCAACACCTCCCACAGGACCAATGTAACTCGTAGGAACTGACCGTGCAGCCGCAGGTCTCCCGGTTTCTGATAATTCTAGACTTAGGCTTAAAAACATGACCTCAGTGGGTGAAAACTAGAAATAGCTCCCGAACGGCCCCGTGGGTGGCACTAACACCTCCCACAGGACCAATATGACTCGTAGGAACTAGTCGCGCAACCCTCGGGACTCCCGATTTGAGAATACAATGGTAATTTGCATTATTCTAAACTTAGGCTTAAAAACATGGCGTTAGTGGGTGAAAACCCGAAACAGCCCCCGAACGGCCCCATGGGTGGCACCAACACCTCCCACGGGACCAATGTAACTCGTATTAACTGGCCACGCAGCCTCGCGACTCCCGATTTGAGAATACGACGATAATTTGCATATTGCTAGACTTAGGCTTTAAAATATGGCGTTAGTGGGTGAAAACTCGAAACAGCCCCCAAACGGCCCCATGGGTGGAACCAACACCTCCCACGGGACCAACGTAACTCATAGGAAGTGATCACGTAGCCGCGGGACTCCCGATTTGATAATACGATGATAATTTGAATAATTCTAGACTTATGCTTAAAAACATGGCGTTAGTGGGTCAAAACCCTAAATAGCCCCCGAAGGGCCCCGTGGGTGGAACTAACACCTCCCACGTGACCAATGTAACTCATTAGAACTGGTCGTGCAGCCCCGAGACTCTCGGTTTGAGAATACGACAATAATTTTCATATTTCTAGACTTAGGAAAAATATGGCATTAGTGGGGGATAACCTGAAACAGCCCCCGAACGGTCCCGTGGTTGGCACCAGCACCGCACATGGGACCAATGTAACACGTAGGAACTGGTCGCGCATCTTCAGAACTCTCGGTTTGAGAATATGATGATAATTTACATAATTCTAGACTTAGGCTTAAAAACAAGGCGTTAGGGGGTGAAAACTCGAAACAGCCCCCGAACGGCCCCGTGGGTGGCACTAACACCTCCCACGGGATCAACGTAACTCGTAGGAACTGGCCGTGCAACCTCGGGACTCCCAGTTTTAGAATACGATGATAATTTGCGTATTTCTAGACTTAGCTTAAAAACATTGTGTTATTGGGAGAAAACCTGAAACAGCCCCCGAACGGCCCCGTGGGTGGCACCCAAACCTCCCACGGGACCAATGTAACTCGTAGAAACTAGTCGTGCAGCCCCGGGACTCCCAGTTTGAGAATACGACAGTAATATTCATATTTCTAGACTTAGGTAAAACATGGCGTCAGTGGGTTAAAGCCTCAAACAACCCCGAAACGGCCCCGTGGGTGGCACCAACACCTCCCACGGGACCAATGTAACTCGTAGGAACTGGTCGCGCGACCTCGGGACTCCTGGTTTGAAAATATGATGGTAATTTTCCTAATTCTAGGCTTAGGCTTAACAACATAGCGTTAGTGGGTGAAAACACGAACGACCTCGTGGGTGGCACCAACACCTCCCACGGGACCAATGTAACTTGTAGGAACTGACCGCGCAGCAGCGGGACGTCCGTCTTGAGAATACCACGGTAATTTTCATAATTCTAGACTTAGGCTTAAAAATACAGACTTAATGGGTGAAAAGACAAAACAACCCCCGAACGGCCCCGTGGGTGGCACCAACACCTCCCACGGGACCAACATACCTCGTATGAACTAACCGCGCAACCACGGGACTCAAGGTTTGAGAATACGATGGTAATTTGCATAATTCTAGACTTAGGCTTAAAAACATGACATTTGTGAGTGAAGACCCAAAACAGCCCCCGAACGGCCCCGTGGGTGGCACCAACACCTCCCACGAGACCAACGTGACTCGTAGGAACTGGTCACGCAACCCCGGGACTCCCGGTTTCAGAATATGACGGTAATTTTAATTATTCTAGACTTAGGATTAAAAACATGGCATTAGTGGGTGAAAACTCGAAATAGCCCCCGCACGACCATGTGGGTGGGACAAACACCTCCCACGGGACCAATATAACTCGTAGGAACTGGCCGCACAACCTCGGGGCTCCCGGTTTGAGAATACGATGATAATTTGCATATTTCTAGTCTTAGGCTTAAAAACATGGCGTTAGTGGGTGAAAACCCGAAACAGCCCCCGAACGACCCCGTGGGTGGAACCAACACCTCCCACGGGACCAATGTAAATTGCACGAACTAATCGCGCAGCCCCGAGATTCCCGGTTAGAGAATACGATGATAATTTTCATAATTCTAGACTTCGGCTTAAAAACATGGCGTTAGTTGGCGTTAGTGGGTGAAAATCCAAAACAGTCACCGAACAGCCCCGTGGGTGGCACCCACAACTCCTACGGGACAAATGTAACTCGTAGGAACTTGTCCCACAGCCCCACGACTCTCGGTTTAAGAATACGATGATAAGTTGCATAGTTATAAACTTAGGCGAAACATGGCGTTAGTTGGGAAAACCTGAAATAGCCCCCGGACGACACCGTGGGTGGCACCAACACCTCCCACAGAACCAATGTAACTCGTAGGAACTGGCTGTGCAGCCTTGGGACTCGTGGTTTCAGAATACGACAATAATTTGCATATTTCTAGACTTAGGAAAAATGTGGCGTTAGCGGGGAAAAACCCGAAACAACCCCTGACCGCGTAGCCACGGGACTTCCGGTTTGAGAATACGACGATAATTTGTAGAATTCGAGACTCAGTCTTAAAAACATGGTGTGTGTGGGAGAAAACTCGAAACAACCCCCGAACGATCCCGTGGGTGGCACCAACACCTCCCAAGGGACCAAAGTAACTCGTAGGAACTGACCGCACAGCCGCGGGACTCCCACCCGATTTTAGAATACGACTGTAATTTGAATAATTCTAGACTTAGGATTAAAAACACGGTGTTAGAGAGCGAAAACCCAAAATAGCCTCCGAACGGCCCGTGGGTGGCATCGACACCTCCCACGGGACCAATGTGACTCGTAGGAACTGGTCGCGCAGTCATGGGACTTCCGATTTGATAATACGATGGTAATTTGAATAATTCTAGACTTAGTTTTAAAAACATTGCGTTAGTGGGTGAAAACCCGAAACAGCCCCCGAACGGCCCCGTGGGTGGCACCAACACCTCCCACGGGACTAATGTAACTCTTAGGAACTGGTCGGGCAACCCCGGGACTCTCGATTTGAGAATATGATTATAATTTTCATATTTCTAGACTTAGCCTTAAAAACATGGCATTAGTGTGTGAAAATCCGAAATAGCCGCGAACGGCCCCGTGGGTGGCACCAACACTTCCCACGTGACCAATGTAACTCGTTAGAACTGGCCGTGTAGCCCCCGGACTCCCGGTTTAAGAATACGATGATAATATGGATATTTCTAGACTTAGGCTAAA
The DNA here is from genome assembly GCA_949130495.1 of Sambucus nigra. NCBI lineage: Eukaryota > Viridiplantae > Streptophyta > Magnoliopsida > Dipsacales > Adoxaceae > Sambucus > Sambucus nigra. Next base: position 209,054,452 of record OX422214.1, on the reverse strand, counting down.
AAACATTGCGTTAGTGGGTGAAAACTCGAGACAACCCCCAACAGCCCCGTAGGTGGCACCAACACCTCCCACGGGACCAATGTAACTCATAGAAACTGACCGCGCAGCCACGGGACTCCCGGTTCAAGAATATGATGATAATTTATAGAATTCTAGACTTAGGCTTAAAAACATGGTGTTACCCCCGAACGGTCCCGTGGGTGGCTCTAACACCTCCCACGGGACCAACGTAATTCGTAGGAACTGACCGCGTAGTCGCGGGACTCCCAGTTTGAGAATACGATGGTAATTTGCATAATTCTAGACTTAGGCTTAAAAACACGGGATTAGAGGGTGAAAACCCAAAATAGCACCCGAACGGCCCGTGGGTGGCACCAACACCTCCCACGTGACCAATGTAACTCGTTAGAACTGGCCGTGTAGCCCCGGGACCCCTGGTTTAAGAATACGATAATAATATGGATATTTCTAGACTTAGATTTGAAGTTGAAGCGTTGATTCCGACAAGGCAATCTAGGAATTACTCTTATGATACTCGACCCGTTTTGACTGATTCACACTACACACGTTGAGTTCTAGGAAGGATGTGCCCTGGGTATTTACTTAGCTAAACTTTTTACGCTTCTAGCTTGTATTTCTGAAAATATTCTCTTGTGATGGATTATGCGATCATTCTACGTCTAATAAGAGATTGACCGCCTTTCAATAAATTATTTTGCAAATAAGAATTTTGTGGGTATATTCCCTACAAACCCTCACGAGACACAAATCGTCTTGTAGGGCAACCTATAGGTTTAAAGACTTATTGCACATGCTAAGTGCAATCGCAAGTACCCATGAAAGTGGTACATTTTTTATTTCTTAACTGTCTCTTTCTCTCTATCTTATTGCTCGAGGACTAGCAACACTCTGTTTGGGGGTGGCGTGATAAGTACCAAAAACTGTACATTTTATACCCCGAATAGACGTATTTTAGTTGCTAATTCTCGGCAATATGGGTCTTATGTGCTTAAATGTTTATCTTGTAGGTCAAACATCCCTTTGCGGTGTTAAAAGCTATATATCGAGGCAAATGCGCGTTTTATGGAGCTAATACCCTTGTCCCGTACCCTAATCCGAGCCGCGTTAGTGGGGAAAAACCCAAAATAGTCGCGAACGGTGCTGTGGGTGGCACCAACACCTCCCACGGGACCAATGTAACTCATAGGAACTGACCGCGCAGCCACGGGACTCTCGGTTCGAGAATATGATGATAATTTGCAGAATTCTAGAGTTAGGCTTAAAAACATGGTGTTAGTGGGTGAAACCCCGGAACAGCCCCCGAACGGTCCCGTGGGTGGCACTAACACCTCCCACGGGACCAACGTAACTCGTAGTAACTGACCGCGTAGCCGCGGGACTCCCGATTTAAGAATACGATGGTAATTTGCATAATTCTAGACTTAGGCTTAAAAACACGGGGTTAGAGGGTGAAAAACCAAAATAGCACGCGAACGGCCCGTGGGTGGCACTAACACCTCCCACGGGACCAATGTGACTCGTAGGAACTGGCCGCGCAGTCCCGAGACTCTCGGTTTGATAATACGATGATAATTTGCATAATTCTAGACTTCGGCTTAAAAACATGGCGTTAGTGGGTGTAAACCCGAAACAGCCCCCGAACGGCCCCGTGGGTGGCACCAACACCTCCCATGGGACCAATGTAACTCGTAGGAACTGGATGCGCATCCTCGGGACTCCCGGTTTGAGAATACGATAAAAATTTTCATATTTTAAGACTTCGGAAAAACGAGGCGTTAGTGGGGAAAAACCCAAAACAGTCCCTGAATGGTCCCGTGGGTGGCACCAACACCTCCCACGGGACCAATGTAACTCATTGGAACTGGCCACATAGCCCCGGGACTCCTAATTTGAGAATAAAACAGTAATTTTCATTACTCTAAACTTCGACTTAAAAATATGGTGTTAGAGGATGAAAACCCGAAACAGCCCCCGAACGGCCCCGTGGGTGGCACCAACACCTCCCACGGCACAAATGTGACTCGTAGGAATGGGTCGCGCAGCCCCGAGACTCTCGGTTTTAGAATACGATGGTAATTTGAATACTTCTAGACTTAGGCTTAAAAACATGGCGTTAGTGAGTGAAAACCCGAAACAGCCCCCGAACGACCCTGTGGGTGGCACCAACGCCTCCCACGAGACCAATGTAACTCGTAGGAACTGGTCGCACAACCTCGGGAGTCCCGGTTTGAAAATACGATAATAATTTGCATATTTCTATACTTAGGATAAAAAACATTGCGTTAGTGGGCGAAACTCGAGACCGGCCCCGAAGGTGGCACCCACACCTCCTACGGGACCAATGTAACTCGTAGGAACTGGTCGCGCAGACCTAGGAGTCACGGTTTGAAAATACGATAATAATTTGCATATTTCTAGACTTAGGCTAAAAAACATTGCGTTAGTGGGTGAAAACTCGAGACAACCCCCGAACAGCCCCGTAGGTGGCACCAACACCTCCCACGGGACCAATGTAACTCATAGAAACTGACCGCGCAGCCACAGGACTCCCGGTTCGAGAATATGATGAAAATTTATAGAATTCTAGACTTAGGCTTAAAAACATGGTGTTACCCCCGAACGGTCCCGTGGGTGGCTCTAACACCTCCCACGGGACCAACGTAATTCGTAGGAACTGACAGCGCAGCCGCGGGACTCCCAGTTTGAGAATACGATGGTAATTTGCATAATTCTATACTTAGGCTTAAAAACATGGGGTTAGAGGGTGAAAACCCAAAATAGCAACCGAACGGCCGGTGGGTGGCACCAACACCTCCCACGTGACCAATGTAACTCGTTAGAATTGGCCGTGTAGCCCCGGGACTCCCGGTTTAAGAATACGATAATAATATGGATATTTCTAGACTTAGGTAAAACATGGCGTTATTGGGGAAAAACCCAAAATAGTCTCGAACGGTGCTGTGGGTGGCACCAACACCTCCCACAGGACCAATGTAACTCATAGGAACTGACCGCGCAGCCACGGGACTCCCGGTTCGAGAATATGACGATAATTTGCAGAATTCTAGAGTTAGGCTTGGTGTTAGTGGGTGAAAGCCCGGAACAGCCCCCGAACGGTCCCGTGGGTAACGTAACTCGTAGTAACTAACCGCGTAGACGCGGGACTCTCGATTTGAGAATACGATGGTAATTTGCATAATTCTAGACTTAGGCTTAAAAACACGGGGTTAGAGGGGGAAAAACCAAAATAGCACGCGAACGGCCCGTGGGTGGCACTAACACCTCCCACGGGACCAATGTGACTCGTAGGAACTGGCCGCGCAGTCCCGAGACTCTCGCTTTGATAATACGATGATAATTTGCATAATTCTAGACTTAGGCTTAAAAACATGGCATTAGTGGGCGAAAACCCGGAACAGCCCCCGAACGACCCCGTGGGTGGCACCAACACCAACCACGGGACCAATTTAACTCGTAGAAACTGGCCGCGCCCCGGGAATCCCGGTATAAGAATTCAATTATAATTTGCATATTTCTAGACTTAGTCTTAAAAACATTGCGTTAGTGGGTGTAAACCCGAAACAGCCCCCGAACGGCCCCGTGGGTGGCACCAACACCTCCCACGGGACCAATGTAACTCGTAGGAACTGGATGCGCAGCCCCGGGACTCCCGGTTTGAGAATACGATAAAAATTTGCATATTTTAAGACTTCGGAAAAACGAGGCGTTAGTGGGGAAAAACCCAAAACAGTCCCCGAACGGCCCCGTGGGTTGCACCAACACCTCCCACGGGACCAATGTAACTCATTGGAACTAGCCACATAGCCCCGGGACTCCTGATTTGAGAATACAACAGTAATTTTCATTATTCTAAACTTCGTCTTAAAAGTATGGTGTTAGTGGATGAAAACCCGAGACAGCCCCCGAACGGCCCAGTGGGTGGCACCAACACCTCCCACGAGACCAACGTAACTCGTATGAACTGATCGCGCATCCACGGGACTCTCGGTTTCAGCATACAACGATAATTTGTATAATTCTAGACTTAGGCTTAAAAATAAGGCAATACTGGGTGAAAACCCAAAACAACCACCGAACGGCCCCGTGGGTGGGACCAACACCTCCCACGGCACAAATGTGACTCGTAGGAATTGGTCGCGCAACCCCGAGACTCTCGGTTTTAGAATACGATGGTAATTTTAATACTTCTAGACTTAGGCTTAAAAACATGGCGTTAGTGAGTGAAAACCCGAAACAGCCCCCGAACGACCTCGTGGGTGGCACCCACACCTCCCACGAGACCAATGTAACTCGTAGGAACTGGTCGCACAACCTCGGGAGTCCCGGTTTGAAAATACGATGATAATTTGCATATTTCTAGACTTAGGCTAAAAAACATTGCGTTAGTGGGTGAAAACTCGAGACCTCCCCCGAACGGCCCCGAAGGTGGCACCCACACCTCCTACGGGACCAATGTAACTCGTAGGAACTGGTCGCGCAGACCTAGGAGTCCCGGTTTGAAAATACGATAATAATTTGCATATTTTTAGACTTAGGCTAAAAAACATTGCGATAGTGGGTGAAAACTCGAGACAGCCCCGAACAGCCCCGTAGGTGGCACCCACACCTCCTACGGGACCAATGTAACTCGTAGGAACTTATCGCACAGCCCCAGGACTCCCGGTTTGAGAATATGACGATAATTTGCATATTTCTAGACTTAGGTAAAACATGGCGTTAGTGGGGAAAACCCGAAACAGCCCCCGAACGACGCCATGGGTGGCACCAACACCTCCCACGGGACCAATGTAACTCATAGGAACTGACCGCGCAGCCACAAACTTCCAGTTTGAGAATACGACGATAATTTGTAGAATTCTAGACTTAGTCTTAAAAACATGGAGTTAGTGGGGGAAAACCCGAAACAACCCCCGAACGGTCCCGTGGGTGGCACCAACACCTCCCAAGGGACCAAAGTAATTCGTAGGAACTGACCGCATAGCCGCGGGACTCCCGATTTCAGAATACGACTGTAATTTGCATAATTCTAGACTTAGGATTAAAAACACGGTGTTAGAGAGCGAAAACCCAAAATATCCCCCGAACGGCCCGTGGGTGGCAACGACACCTCCCACGGGACCAATGTGACTCGTAGGAACTGGTCGCGCAGTCACGGGACTCCCGATTTGAGAATACAATGGTAATTTGCCTAATTATATTCTTAGGCTTAAAAACATAGCGTTAGTGGGTGAAAACCCGAAACAGCCCCCGAACGGCCCCGTGGGTGGTACCAACACCTCCCACAGGACCAATGTAACTCGTAGGAACAGGCCGCGCAATCCCGAGACTCCTGGTTTGAGAATATGATTATAATTTGTATATTTCTAGAATTAGGCTTAAAAACATGGCGTTAGTGGGTGAAAACCCGAAACATCCCCCGAACGGCCCCGTGGGTGGCACCAACACCTCCCACGGGACCAATGTAACTCGTAGGATTTGGTTATGCAGCCCCGGGACTCCCGGTTTGAGAATACGATGATAATTTACATATTTCAAGATGTAGGCAAAACGTGGCGTTAGTGGGGAAAAACCCAAAACAGCCCCCGAACGGCCCCGTGGGTGGCACCAACACCTCGCACGAACCAATGTAACTAATAGGAACTGTCCGCATAGCCCCGGGACTCCCGATATGAGAATACGACAGTAATTTGCATAATTCCAAACTTGGGCTTAAAAACATGGCGTTAGTGGATGAAAACCCAAAACAACCACAGAACGGCCCCGTGGGTGGCTCCAACACCTCCCACGGGACCAACGTAACTCGTATGAACTGATCGTGCAGCCGCGGGACTCCAATTTTGAAAATATGACGGTAATTTCATAATTTTAGACTTTGGCTTAAAAACAAGGCATTAGTGGGTGAAAACTTGAAACAGCCCCCGGACGACCCCATGGCTGTCCCCATCACCTTCCACGGGACCAATGTGACTCGTAGGAATTGGTCGCGCAGCCCCGGGACTCCCGGTTTCAAAATACAATGGTAATTTGAATAATTATAGACTTAGTTTTAAAAACATGGATTTAGTGGGTGAAAACCCGAAACAGTCCCCGAACGGCCCCGTGGGTGGCACCAACACCTCCCACGGGACTAATGTAACTCTTAGTTACTGGTCGGGAAACTCGGGACTCTCGATTTGAGAATACGATGATAATTTGCATATTTCTAGACTTAGGCTTAAATACATGCCGTTACTGAGTGAAAATCCGAAATAGCCCCCGAACGGCCCCGTGGGTGGCACCAACACCTCCCACGTGACCAATATAACTCGTTAGAACTGGCCGTACAGCCCCGGGGCTCCCGGTTTGAAATTACGATGATAATTTGGATATTTAGACACCTAGTAAAAACATGGCGTTAGTGGGGAAAATCCCGAAGTAACCGCGAACGGTGCCGTGGGTGGCACCAACACCTCCCACAGGACCAATGTAACTCATAAGAACTGATCGCGCAGCCACGGGACTCCCAGTTTGAGAATACGATGGTAATTTGTATAATTCTAGACTTATGCTTAAAAATATGGCGTTAGAGGGTGAAAACCCAAAATAGCCCCCGAACGGCCCGTGGGTGGAACCAACACCTCCCACGAGACGAATGTGACTCGTAGGAACTGGTCGCGCAGTCCCGGGACTCCCGGTTTGATAATAAGATGGTAATTTGTATAATTCTATACGTAGGCTTAAAATCATGGCGTTAGTGGGTGAAAACCCAGAACAGCCCCGAACGGCCCCGTGGGTGGCACCAACACCTCCCACGGGACCAATTTAACTCGTAGGAACTGGCCGCGCAACCCCGGGACTCCCGGTTTAAGAATACAATTATAATTCGCATATTTCTAGACATAGGATTAAAAACATGGCATTAGTGGGTGTAAACCCGAAACAGCCCCCGAACAGCCCCGTGGGTGGCACCATCACCTCCCACGAGACCAATGTAACTCGTAGGAACTGGATGCGCTGCCCTGGGACTCTCGGTTTGAGAATACGATAAAAAATTGCATATTTGAAGACTTAAGAAAAATGAGGCGTTAGTGGGGAAAAACCCAAAACAGCCCTCGATCGGCCCCATAGGTGGCACCAACACCTCCCACGGGATCAATGTAACTCATAGGAACTGACCACATAGCTCCGGGACTCCCGATTTTAGAATACAATAGTAATTTGCATAATTCTAAACTCTGTCTTAAAAACATGGCGTTAGTGGATGAATACCCGAAACAGCCCGCGAACGGCCCCGTGGGTGTCACCAACACCTCCCACGGGACCAACGTAACTCGTATGAACTGACCGTGCATCCGCGGAACTCCCGGTTTGACAATACGACGATAATTTGTATAATTATAGACTTGGGCTTAAAAATAAGGCATTAGTGGGTGAAAACCCAAAACAGCCCCCGAACGGCCCCGTGGGTGGCACCAATACCTCCCACAGGACCAATGTGACTCGTAGGAATTGGTCGCGCAGCCCCGGGACTCCCGATTTCAGAATACGACAGTAATTTGAATAATTCTAGACTTAGGCTTAAAAACATGGCGTAAGTGAGTGAAAACCCGAAACAGCCCCCGAACGATCCCGTGGGTGGCACCAACACCTCCCACGGGACCAATGTAACTCGTAGGAACTGGTCGCACAACCCCGGGAGACTCGATTTGAAAATACGATGATAATTTGCATAATTCTAGACTTAGGCTAAAAAACATTGCGTTAGTGGGTGAAAACTCGAGACAGCCCCCGAACGGCCCCGTAGGTGGCACCCACACCTCCTACGGGACTAATGTAACTCGTAGGAACTGGCCGCGCATCCCCAGGAGTCCGGGTTTGAAAAAATGATGATAATTTTCATATTTCTAGACTTAGGCTAAAAAGCATTGTGTTAGTGGGTGAAAACTCGAGACAGCCCCCGAACGGCCCCGTAGGTGGCACCCACACCTCCTACGAGACCAATGTAACTCATAGGAACTGGTCGTGCAGCCCCAGGATTACCGGTTTGAAAATACGATGATAATTTGCATATTTTTAGACTTAGGCTAAAAAACATTGCGTTAGAGGGTGAAAACTCGAGACAGCCCCCGAACGGGCTCGTAGGTGGCTCCCACACCTCCTAGGGGACCAATGTAACAGGTATTAACTGGCTACGCAGCCTCACAACTCCTGATTTGAGAGTACGATGATAATTTTCATATTTCTAAACTTACGTAAAACACGGTGTTAGTGGGGAAAAACCGAAACAACCCCCGAACGGTGCCCACGGGACCAATATAACTCATAGGAACTGACCGTATAGCCACGGGACTTCCGATTTGAGAATACGACGATAATTTGTAGAATTCTATACTTAGGCTTAAAAACATGGCGTTAGTGGGAGAAAACCCGAAATAACCCCCGAACGGTCCCGTGGGTGGCACCAACACCTCCCACGGGACCAAAGTAACTCGTAGGAACTGACCGCGCATCCGCGGGACTCCCGGTTTGAGAATACGACTCCAATTTTCATAATTCTAGACTTAGGCTTAAAAACACGATGTTAGAGGGTGAAAACCCAAAATAGCCCCCGAACGGCCCGTGGGTGGCAACAACACCTCCCACAGGACCAATGTGACTCGTACGAACTGGCCGCATAGTCCCGAGACACCCGATTTGAGAATACGATGGTAATTTTCATAATTCTATTCTTAGGCTTAAAATCATGGCGTTAGTGAGTGAAAACCCAAAATATTCCCCGAATGACCCCGTGGGTGGCACCAACACCTCCCACAGGACCAATGTAACTCGTAGGAACTGGCCGCGCAATCCCGAGACTCCCGGTTTGAGAATACGATTATAATTTATAGATTTCTAGACTTAGGCTTAAAAACATAGCGTTAGTGGATGAAAACCTGAAACAGCCCCCGAACGGCCCCGTGGGTGGCACCAACACCTCCCACGGGACCAATATAAATTGTAGGAATTGGTTGTGCAGCCCTAGGACTCCCGGTTTGAAAATACGATGATAATTTGCATATTTCAAGACTTAGGTAAAACGTGGCGTTAGTGGGGAAAAACTCAAAACAACCCCCGAACGGCCCCCTCGGGTGGCAACAACACTTCTTACTGGCCAATGTTACTAATAGGAACTGGCCGCATAGCCCCGGGACCCCCAGTATGAGAATACGACAGTAATTTGCATATTTCCAAACGTGGGCTTAAAAACATGACGTTAGTGGATGAAAACCCAAAACAGCCTCAGAACGGCCGCGTGGGTGGCTAAAACACCTCCCACGGGACCAACGTAATCATGTGAACTGACTGTGCAGCCATGGGACTCCCAATTTCAAAATACGACGGAAATTTGTATAATTCTAGACTTAGGCTTAAAAATAAGGCATTAGTGGGTGAAAACTCGAAACAGCCCCCCGAGGGCACCGTGGTTGGCACCAACACTTTCCACGGGACCAATGTGACTCGTAGGAATTGGTCGCGTAGCCCCGGGACTCCCGGTTTCAAAATACAGTGGTAATTTGAAGAATTCTAGACTTATTTTTTAAAACATGATGTTAGTTGGTGAAAACCCGAAACAGCCCCTGAATGGCCCCGTGGGTGGCACCAACACCTCCCACGGGACTAATGTATCTTTCAGGAACTGGCCGGGAAACCCCGGGACTCTCGATTTGAGAATATGACGATAATTTGCATATTTCTAGACTTATGCTTAAAAACATGGTGTTAGTGGGTGAAAATCCGAAATAGCCCCCAAACGGCCCCGTGGGTGGCACCAACACCTCCCACGTGACCAATATAACTCATTGGACTTGGTCGTGCAGCCCCGGGACGCTCGGTTTGAGAATACGACAATAATTTGGATATTTCTAGACTTAGGAAAATGATGGCGTTAGTGGGAAAAAACCCAAAACAGTCGCGAACGGCACCATGGGTGGCACCAACACCTCCCACGGGACCAATGTAACTCATAGGAACTGACCGCGCAGCCACGGAACTCCCGGTTTGAGAATATGACACTAATTTGCAGAATTCTAGACTTAGGCTTAAAAACATTGCGTTAGTGGGTGAAAACCATGAACAACCCCCGAACGGTCCCGTGGGTGGCACCAACCCCTCCCACGGGACCAACGTAACTCGTAGGAACTGACCGCGCAGCCGCGGGACTCCCGGTTTGAGAATACGATGGTAATTTACGTAATTCTAGACTTTGTCTTAAAAACACGGTGTTAGAGGGTGAAAACCTAAAATGGCCCCCGAATGGCCCGTGGGTGGCACCAACACCTCCCACGGGACCAATGTGACTAGTAGGAACTGGCCGCACTGTCCCGGGACTCCCGGTTTGAAAATACGACGATAATTTGCATAATTCTAGACTTATGCTTAAAAATACGGCGTTAGTGAGTGAAAACCCGAAACAACCCCCGAACGGCCCCGTGGGTTGCACCAACAACTCCCACCGGACCAATTTAACTCATAGGAACTGGCCGCGCAACCCCGGGACTCCCGATTTAAGAATACAATTATAATTTGCATATTTCTAAACTTAGGCGTAAAAACATGTCATTAGAGGGTGTAAACCCGAAACAGCCCCCGAACGGCCCTGTGGGTGGCACCAATAACTCCCACGGGACCAATGTAACTCGTACGAACTGCATGCGAAGCCCCGGGACTCCCAATTTGAGAATACGATAAAAATTTGCATATTTCAAGTCTTAGGTAAAACGTGGCGTTAGGGGAGAAAAACCCAAAACAGCCCCCAATCGGCCCCGTGGGTGGCACCAACACCTCCCACGTGACCAATGTAACTCATAAGAACTGGCCACATAGTCCCGGGACTCCCTATTTGAGAATACAACAGCAATTTGCATAATTCTAAACTAAGGCTTAAAAACATGGCGTTAGTGGATGAAAACTCAAAACAACCCCCGAACGGCCCCGTGGGTGCCACCAACACCTCCCACGGACCAACGTAACTCGTATTAACTGACTGCGCAGCCGCAGGACTCTCGGTCTGAGAATACAACGGTAATTTGTGTAATTCTAGACTTAGGCTTAAAAATAAGGCATTGGTGGGTGAAAACCCAAAACAGGCCCCGAACTGCCCCGTGGGTGGCACCAACACCTCCCACGAGAGAAATGTGCCTCGTCGGAATTGGTCGCGCCGCCCCGGGAATCCCGATTTCAGAATACGACGGTAATTATAATATTTCTAGACTTAGGCTTAAAAACATAGCGTTAGTGACTGAAAACCCGAAATAGCCCCCGAATGACCCCGTGGGTGGCACCAACACCTCCCACGGGACCAATGTAACTCGTAGGAACTGGTCGCACAACCCCGGGAATCTCGGTTTGAAAATATGATGATAATTTGCATATTTCTAGGCTTAGGCTAAAAAACATTGCATTAGTGGATGAGAACTCGAGAAAGCCCCTGAACGGCCCTGTGGGTGGCACCAACACCTCCCACGGGACCAATGTAACTCGTAGGAACTAGTCGCGCAGCCCCAGGACACCCGGTATGAGAATATGAGGATAATTTGTATATTTATAGACTTAGGCTTAAAAACATGGCGTTAGTGGGTGAAAACCTGAAACAGCCCCCAAACGGCCCCGTGGGTCGCACCAACACCTCCCACGGGACCAATGTAACTCGTTGGGACTGGCCGCAAAGCCTCGGGACTCCCGGTCTGAGAAGACGACGATAATTGGCATATTTCTAGACTTATGCTTAAAAATATGACGTTAGAGGGTGAAAACCCAAAATAGCCCCCGAACGGCCCCGTGGGTGGTACAAACACCTCCCACGGGACAAATGTGACTGGTAGGAACTGGCCACGCATTCCTGGGACTCCTGATTTCGGAATACGACTATAATTTTTATATTTCTAGACTTAGGCTTAAAAATATGGCGTTAGTGGGGGAAAACCCGAAACAGCCATCGAACGGCCCCGTGGGAGGCACCAACACCTCCCATGGGACCAATGTAACTCGTAGGAACCGAACGCGCAACCCCGAGACTCCCCATTTGAGAATACGATGATAATTTTCATATTTATAGACTTAGGCTTAAAAACATGGCGTTGGTGGGTGAGAACCCGAAACAGCCCCCGAATGGTTCTGTGGGTGGCACCAAGACCTCCCATGGGACCTAAGTAACTCGTAGGAACTGCCCGCGTAGCCACGAGATGCCGGGTTTGTGAATAGGACAGTAATTTGCATAATTCTAGACTTAGGCTTAAAAACACAACGTTAGTGGGTGAAAACCCAAAACAGTCCCCGAATGGCCCCGTGGGTGGCGCCAACACCTCCGACAGAACCAATGTGACTCGTAAGAACTGGCCGCGCAGTCCCGGGACTCCCAGTTTGAGAATACGACAGTAATTTGCATATTTCTGGACTTAGGTGTAAAAACATGGCGTTAGTGGAGGAAAACCCAAAACAGCGCCAGAAAGGCCGCGTGGGTGGCACCAACACCTCCCACGGGACCAATGTAACTCGTAGGAACTGGTCGCGTAACCCCGAGAACTCCCGGTTTGAGAATATGATGGTAATTTGCATATTTTTATACTTGGGCTTAAAAACACGACGTTAGTGGGTGAAAACCCAAAACAGGCCCCGAACGGCCCTTGGGTGGCACCAACACCTCCCACGGGACCAATATCACTCGTAGGAACTGGCCGCGCAGCCCCGAGACTCCCTGTTTGAGAATACGATGGTAATTTGCATAATTCTAGACTTGGGCTTAAAAACATTGCGTTAGTTGGAGAAAACCCGAAACAGCCCTCAAATGGCCCCGTGGGTGGCACACCCACCTCCCGTGGGACCAATGTAACTCGTAGGAACTGTCCGCGCAACTCCGGGACTCCCGATTTGAGAATAGGACGATAATTTGTATATTTCCAGACATAGGCTTAAAAACAGGGCGTTAGTGGGTAAAAACCCGAAACATCCCCCGAACTGCCCCGTGGGTGGGACCAACACCTCCCACGGGACCAATGTAACTCGTAGGAAATTACTGCGCAGCCTCGGGACTCTTATTTTGAGATTACGACGATAATTTACATATTTCTTGACTTAGGAAAAACGTGGCATTAGTGGGGGAAAATGCAAAACAGCCCCCGAACGGCCCTGTGGGTGGCACCAACACCTCCATGGGACCAATGTGACTTGTAGGAACTGGTCGCGCAACCCCGGGACTCCCGATTTGAGAATACGATGATAATTTGCATATTTCTAGACTTAGGCTTGAAAATAGGGCATTAGTGGGTGAAAACTAGAAATAGCCCCCGAACGGCCCCGTGGGTGGCACCAACACCTCCCACAGGACCAAAGTAACTCGTAGGAACTGGCTGTGCAGTCTCAGGACTCCTAATTTTAGAATACGACAATAATTTGCATATTTCTAGACGTAGGAAAAACGTGCTGTTAGTGGGGAAAAACTCGAAACAACCCCGGAATGCCCCCATGGGTGGCACCAACACCTCCCACATGACCAATGTAACTCATAAGAACTGGTCGCATAACCCCGGGCCTCCCGGTTTGAGAATACGACGGTAATTTGCATAATTCTAGACATAGGCTTAAAAACACGGCGTTAGTTGATGAAAACCCGAAATAGCACCCGAACGGCCCCGTGGGTGGCACCAACAGGTCCCAGGGGACCAACGTAACTCGTATGAACTGACTGCGCAGTCGTGGGACTCCCGGTTTGAGAATACGACAGTAATTTTCATAATTCTAGACTTAGGTTTAAAAATATGGCGTTAGTGGGTGAAAACCCGAAACAACCCCCGAATGGCCCCGAGTGTGGTACCAACACCGCCCACGGGACCAATATAACTCGTAAGAACTGGTCGCGCAACCCCAGGAGTCCCGGTTTGAGAATATGATTATAATTTGCATATTTCAAGACTTAGGCTTTAAAACATGGCGTTAGAGGGTTGAAACACGAAACAACCCCCGAACGGACCCGTGGGTGGCACCAACACCTCCCACGGGACCAGTGTAACTCGTAGGAACTGGTTGTGCAGCCTCGGGACTCCCGATTTGGGAATATGACTATAATTTGCATATTTCTAGACTTAGGCTTAAAAACATGTTGTTAGTGGGGGAAAACCTGAAACAGCTATCGAACGGCCCCGTGGGAGGCACCAATACCTCCCACGGGACCAATGTAACTCGTAGGAACCGAACACGCAACCCCGAGACTCCCGGTTTGAGAATACGATGATAATTTGCATATTTATAGACTTAGGCTTAAAAACATGGCATTGGTGTGTGAAAACCCAAAACATCCCCCGAATGGTCCCGTGGGTGGCACCAACACCTCCCATGGGACCTAAGTAACTCGTAGGAAATGGCAGCCCAGACACGGGATGTCGAGTTTGATAATACGACAGTAATTTGCATAATTATAGACTTCGGCTTAAAAACATAGCGTTAGTAGGTTAAAACCCGAAATAGACCCCGAATGGCCCCATGGGTGGCACCAACAGCTCCCACGGGACCAATGTGACTCGTAAGAACTGGTCGCGCAGTCCCGGGACTCCCAGTTTGATAATACGACGGTAATTTGCATATTTCTAGACCAAGGTTTGAAAACATGGCGTTAGGGGAGAAAAACCCAAAACAGCGCACGTGGGTGGCACCAACACCTCCCACGGGACCAATGTAACTCGTAGGAACTGGCCGCGTAACCCCGGGACTCCCGGTTTGAGAATATGATGGTAATTTGCATATTTCTAGACTTAGGCTTAAAAATACGACGTTAGTGGGTGAAAACCCGAAAAAGCCCCCGAACGGCCCGTGGGTGGCACTAACACCTCCCACGGGACCAATGTCACTCGTAGGAACTGTCCGCGCAGCCCCGAGACTCCATATTTGAGAATACGACGGTAATTTGCATAATCCTGGACTTGGGATTAAAAACATTGCGCTAGTTGGAGAAAACTCGAAACAGCCACCGAACGGCCCCGTGGGTGGCTCCAACACCTCCCACGGGACCAATGTAACTCGTAGGAACTGGCCGCGCAACTCTGGGACTCCCGATTTGAGAATAGGATGATAATTTGCATATTTTCAGACATAGGCTTAAAAACAGGGCGTTAGTGAGTAAAAACTCGAAACAGCCCCCGAACGGCCCCGTGGGTGGCACCAACACCTCCATGGGACCAATGTGACTCGTAGGAACTGGTTGCGCAGGCTCGGGACTCCAGGTAAGATAATACCATGGTAATTTGCATAATTCTAGACTTAGGCTTAAAAACATGGCGTTAGTGAGAGAAAATCCGCAATAGCCCCCGAAAGGCCCCGTGGGGGGCATCAACACCTCCCACGGGACGAATGTAACTCGTAAGAACTGGTCGCGCAACCTCGGGACTCCAGATTTTAGAATACAACGATAATTCGTATATTTCTAGACTTAGGCTTAAAAATATGGCGTTACTGGGTGAAAACCCGAAACAGCCCCCGAACGGCCCCGTGGGTGGCAGCAACACCTCCCACAGGACCAATGTAACTCGTAGGAACTGGTTGCGCAGCCTTGGGACTCCTGGTTTGAGAATACGACAATAATTTGCATATTTCTAGACTTAGGAAATATGTGGCGTTAGTGGGGAAAAACCCGAAACAACCCCTGAACGCCCTATGGGTGGTACCAACACCTCCCACGGGAACAATGTAACTCATAGGAACTGGACGCACAGCCCCGGGCCTCCCAGTTTGAGAATATGAAGGTAATTTGCATAATTCTAGACTTGGGCTTAAAAACATGGCCTTAGTTGATGAAAACCCGAAACAGCCCCCGAACGGCCCCGTGGGTGGCACCAACACGTCCTACGGGACCAACGTAACTCGTATGAACTGACCGCGCAGCCATGGGACTCCCGGTTTGAGAATAGGACGGTAATTTGCATAGTTCTAGACTTGGGTTTAAAAATATGGTGTTAGTGGGTGAAAACCCGAAATAGCCCCCGAATGGCCCCGTATGTGGCACCAACACCGCCCACGGGACCAATGTAACTCGTAGGAACTGGCCTCGTAACCCCGCGAGTCCCGGTTTGAGAATATGATTATAATTTGCATATTTCTAGACTTAGGCTTAAAAACATGGTGTTAGAGCGTTGAAACACGAAACAGCCCCCGAACGGCCCTGTGGGTGACACCAACACCTGCCACGGGACTAGTGTAACTCGTAGTAACTAGTTGTGCAGCCTCAGGACTCCCGATTTGGGAATACGACTATAATTTACACATTTCTAGACTTAGTCTTAAAAATAAGGCGTTAGTGGGGGAAAAGCCGAAACAGCTGTCGAACGGCCTCGTGGGAGGCACCAACACCTCCCACGGGACCGATGTAACTCGTAGGAACCGAACGCGCAACCCCGAGACTCCCGGTTTGAGAATACGATGATAATTTTCATATTTATAGACTTAAGCTTAAAAACATGGCATTGGTGGGTGAAAATCCGAAACAGCCCCCGAATGGTCCCGTGGGTGGCACCAACACCTCCCATGGGACCTAAGTAACTCGTAATAATTGGTCGCGCAACCATGAGATGCCGAGTTTGAGAATACGACAGCAATTTGCATAATTCTAGACTTGGGATTAAAAACAGAGCGTTAGTGGGTGAAAACCCGAAACAGCCCCCGAATGGCCCCGTGGGTGGCACCAATACCTCCCACAGGACCAATGTGACTCGTAATAACTGGCCACGCAGTCCCGGGACTCCCAGTTTGAGAATGCGATGGTAATTTACATATTTCTAGACTTAGGTTTAAAAACATGACTTAGTGGAGGAAAACCCAAAAAAGCGCCTGAAAGGCCCTTTTGGTGGCACCAACACCTCCCACAGGACCAATGTAACTCGTAGGAACTAGCCGCGTAACCCCGGGACTCCTGGTTTGAGAATATGATGGTAATTTGCATATTTCTAGACTTAGGCCTAAAAATAAGATGTTAATGGGTGAAAACCCAAAACAACCCCCGAACGGCCCATGGGTGGCACCAACACCTCCCACGGGACCAATGTCACTCGTAGGAACTGGTCGCGCAGCCCCGAGACTCCCTGTTTGAGAATACGACGGTAATTTGCATAATTCTAGACTTGGGTTTAAAAACATTGTGTTAGTTGGAGAAAACCAGAACGGCCCCGTGGGTGGCAGCAACACCTCCCGCGGGACCAATGTAACTCGTAGGAGCTGGTCGCGCAACTCCGGGACTCCCGATTTCAAAATACGATGATAATTAGTATATTTTCATACATAGGCTTAAAAACATGGCGTTAGTGGGTAAAAACCCGAAACAGCCCCCGAACGGCCCCATGGGTGGCACCAACACCTCCCACAGGACCAATGTAACTCGTAGGAAATGGTTGCGCAGCCTCAGGACTCCTAGTTTGAGATTACGATGATAATTTGCATATTTCTAGACTTAGGAAAAATTTGGCGTTAGTGGGGAAAACGTTAAACAGCCCCCGAACGGCCCCTAGGGTGGCACCAACACCTCCATGAGACCAATATGACTCGTAGGAACTGGCCGCGCAGCCCCGGGACTCCTGGATTGAGAATACGATGGTAATTTGCATAATTCTAGACTTAGGCATAAAAACACGGTGTTAGTGAGAGAAAACCCAAAATAGCCCCTGAACGGCCCTGTGGGGGGCATCAACACCTCCCACATGATGAATGTAACTCGTAAGAACTGGTCGCGTAACCCCGGGACTCCTAATTTGAGAATATGATGATAATTTGCATATTTCTAGGCTTAGGCTTAAAAATATGGCGTTTGTGGGTGAAAACCCGAAACAGCCCCCGAACGGCCCCGTGGGTGGCACCAACACCTCCCACGGGACCAATGTAACTCGTAGGAACTAACCACGCAGCCCCATGACTCCCAGTTTGAGAATACAACGATAATTTGCATATTACTAGGCTTAGGCAAAGCATGGCGTTAGTGGGGGATAATCCGAAACAACCCCTGAACGCCCCCATGGGTGGCACCAACACCTCCCACGGGACCAATGTAACTCATAGGAACTGGTCGCATAGCCCCGGGCCTCCCGGTTTGAGAATACGATGGTAATTTGCATAATTTTAGAATTAGGCTTAAAAACATGGCGTTAGTTGATGAAAACCCAAAATCGCCCCCGAACGGCCCCGTGGGTGGCACCAACACGTCCCACGGGACCAACATAACTCGTATGAACTGACCGCGCAGCTGTGGGACTCCTGATTTGAGAATACGACGGTAATTTGCATAATTATAGACTTTGGCTTAAAAACATGGTGTTAGTGGGTGAAAAGCCGAAACAGCCCCCGAACGGCCGCATAGGTGGCACCAACACGTCCCACAAGACTAATGTGACTCGTAGGAACTTGTCGCGCATCACCGGGACTTCCGATTTCAGAATACGACACTAATTTGAATAATTCGAGACTTAGGCTTAAAAACATGGCGTTAGTAGGTGAAAAATCCGAATCAGCCCCCGAACGGCCCCGTGGGTGGTACCAAGACCTCCCACGGGACCAATGTAACTCAAAGGAACTGTCCATGCAACCTCGGGACTCCCGGTATGAGAATGCGATGATAATTTGCTTATTTCTAGACTTAGGCTTAAAAACATGGCGTTAGTGGTTGATAACCCGAAATTGCCCCCGAAGGTCCCCGTGGGTGGCACCAACACCTCCTACGGGCCAATGTAACTCGTTGGAACTGGCTGCGCAGCCTCGGGACTCTCGGTCAGAGAATACGACGATAATTTGCATATTTCTAGATTTGGGCTTAAAAACATGGCGTTTGTGGGTGAAAACCTGAAATAGCCCCTGAACGGCCCCGTGGGGGGGCACCAACACCTCCCATGGGACCAATGTAACTCGTACGAACTTACCGCGCAGCCCAGGACTCCCAGTTTGAGAATACAATGATAATTTGCATATTACTAGGCTTATGCAAAATATGGCATTAGTTGGGGAAAATCCAAAACAGCCCCCAAACGGTCCCGTGGGTGGCACTAACACCTTCCACGGCACCAATGTAACTCATAGGAACTGGTCGCGTAGCCTCGGGACTCCCGGTTTGACAATACGATGATAATTTGTAGAAATTCAAGACTTAGGCTTAAAACCACGCCGTTGGAGAGTGAAAACCCGAAACAGCCCCCAAATCGCCCCGTAGGTGGCACCAACACATCGCACGGGACCAATGTGACTCGTAAGAACTGGTCGTGCAGTCACGGGACTCCCGGTTTGAGAATACAAGGATAATTTTCATATTTCTAGACTTATTCTTAAAAACACGATGTTATTGGGTGAAAGCCTAAAATTGTCCCCCGAACGGCCCCGTGGGTGGCACCAACACCTCCCACGGGACCAATGTGACTCGTAGGAACTGGCCGCGCAGCCCCGAGACTCCTAATTTGAGAATACGACATTAATTTGTATAATTCTAAACTTAGGTTTAAAAACATGGCGTTAGTGGGAGAAAACTCGAAATATCCCCCAAACGGCCCCGTGGGTGGAACCAACACCTCCCACGGGACCAATGTAACTCATAGGAACTGGCCGCGCAACTCAATGACTCTCGATTCGAGAATACGACGATAATTTGCATATTTCAAGACATAGGGTTAAAAACATGGCGTTAGTGGGAGAAAACCCAAAACAACACCCGAACGGCCCCGTGGGTGGCACGAACACCTCCCATGGAACAAATGTAACTCGTACGAACTGGCCGCGCAACCCCAGGACTCCCGGTTTGAGAATACGATGACAATTTGCATATTTCTAGAAATATGCTTAAAAACATGGCGTTAGTGGATGAATACTCAAGACAACCCCCGAACGGCGCCGGGGGTGGCACCAACACTTCCTAGGGGACCAATGTAACTCGTACTAACTGGTCGCGTAGCCTTGGGAGTCCCGGTTTGAGAATACAACAATAATTTGCATATTTTTAGACTTAGGCTTAAAAACATGGCGTTAGTGGGTGAAAACCCGAAACACCCCCCAAACGGCCCCGTGGGTCGCACCAACATCTCCCACGTGACCAATGTAACTCGGAGGAACTGGACGAGCAGTCACGGGACTCCCGATTTGAGAATAAGACGATAATTAGCAGAATTCTAGACTTAGTCTTAAAAACATGGTGTTGGTGGGTGAAAACCCGAAATAGCCCCCGAAGGGTCCCGTGGGTGACACCAACACCTCCGACGGGACCAACGTAACTCGTAGGAACTGACCGTGCAGCCACGGCACTCTCGGTGTGAGAATAAGACGGTAATTTGCATAATTCTAGACTTAGGCATAAAAACACGGCGTTAGAGGGTGAAAACCCGAAATAGACCCCGAATGGCCCCGTGGGTGGCACCAACACCTCCCACGGGACCAATGTGACTCGTAGAACTGGCCACGTAGTCCCGGGACTTCCGATTTGAGAATACAATGATTATTTGCATAATTCTAGACTTAGGCTTAAAAATATGGCGTTAAGGGGTCGCAACCCAAAACAACTCCTGAACGGCCCCATGTGTGGCACCAACACGTCCTACGGGACCAACGTAACTCGTATGAACTGGCCGCGCAACCATGGGACTCCCGGTTTGAGAATAGGACGGTAATTTTCATAATTCTAGACTTGGGTTTAAAAATATGTTGTTAGTGGGTGAAAACTCGAAACAGCCCCCGAATGGCCCCGTATGTGGCACTAACACCGCCCACGGGACCAATGTAACTCGTAGGAACTGGCTGCGCAACCCCGGGAGTCCCGGTTTGAGAATATGATTATAATTTGCATATTTCTAGACTTAGGAATAAAAACATGGCGTTAGAGCGTTGAAACACGAAACAGCCCCCGAACGGCCCCGTGGGGGGCACCAACACCTCCCACTGGACCAACATAACTCATAGGAACTGATCGCACAGTCGCTGGACTACCGGTTTGAGAACATGATGGTAATTTGAATAATTCTAGACATAGGCTTAAAAACACAACCTTAAAGGGTGAAAACCCGAAGCAGCCCCCGAACGGCCCCGTGGGTGGAACCAACATCTTCCACGGGACCAATGTGACTCTTAGGAATTGGTCGCGCAGTCCCGGGACTCTCGAGTTGATAATACGATGCTAATTTGCATAATTCAAGACCTATGCTTAAAAACATGGCGTTAATGGGTGAAAACCCGAAACAGCCCCCGAACGGCCCGGTGGGTGGCACCAACACCTCCCACGGGACCAATGTAACTCGTAGGGACTCGTCGCACAACCCCGGGGCTCCCAATTTGAGAATACGTTGTTAATTTGCATATTTCTAGACTTAGGCTTAAAAACATAGCGTTAGTGGGTGAAAATTCAAAACAGCCCCCGAACGGCCCCTTAGGTGGCACCAATACCTCCCACGGGACCAGTGTAAGTCGTAGGAACTGGCCGCGAAGTCCCGAAACTCTCGGTTTCTGAGTACGAATATAATTTGCATATGTCTAGACTTAGGTTTAAAAACATGGCGTTAGTGGGGGAAAACCCGTAACAACCCCCGAACGGCCCCGTGGGTGGCACCAACACCTCCCACGAGACCAATGGAACTCGTACAAACTTTTCGCGCAGCCCCGGGTCTCCCGGTTTGAAAATACAATGAGAATTTGTATAATTATAGACTTAGGCTTAAAAACATGGCGTTAGGGTGAGAAAACCAGAAACTCCCGAACAGCCCCGTGTGTGGCACCAACACATCCTACGGGACCAATGTAACTCGTAGAAATTGGCCGCGCAACCCCGGGACTCCCAGTTTGAGAATATGATAATAATTTGCATATTTTTAGACTGAGGCAAAACATGGTGTTAGTGGGGGAAAACTCGAAACGGCCCCCGAACGGCCCCGTGGGTGGCACCAACACCTCCCACGGGGTAATGTAACTCATAGGAACTGGTCGCGTAGCCCTGGGACTCCCGGTTTGAGAATACGATGGTAATTTGCATAATTCTAGAATTAGGCTTAAAAATATGGTGTTAGTGGATGAAAACCCGAAACAGCCCCCGAACGGCCCCGTGGGTGGCACCAACACCTCCCATGGGACCAATGTAACTCGTACGAACTGGACGCACAGCCCCGGGACTCCCGATTTGAGAATACATTGGTAATTTGCATATTTATAGATATAGGTTTAAAAACATGGCGTTAGTGGGTGAAAATTTAAAACAGTGCACGAACGGCCCCGTGGTGGCACCAACACCTCCCACGGGACCAATGTAGCTCGTAGGAACTGTCCGCACAACCCCGGGACTCCCAGTTTGAGAATATGACAATAATTTGCATATTTATAAACTTAGGCTTAAAAACATGGCGTTAGTGGGTGAAACATCGAAACAGCCCCCGAACGGCCCCTTGGGTGGCACAAACACCTCCCACGGGACGAATGTAACTCGTACGAACTGGCTGTGCAACCATGGGACTGCCGGTTTGAGAATATGACAATAATTTTCATATTTTTAAACTTAGGCTTAAAAACATGGCGTTAGTGTGTGAAACCTCGAAACATCCCCCGAACGGCCCCGTAGGTTGCACTAACACCTCCCACGGGACCAACGTAACTCGTAGGAACTGATCGCGCAGTCGCGGGATGCCCGGTTTGAGAATACAATGGTAATTTGCATAATTCTATACTTAGGCTTAAAAATATGGTGTTAGTGGGTGAAAACCCAAAACAACTCCCGAACGGCCCCGTGGGTGGCACCAACACCTCCCACGGGACCAATGTGACTCATAAGAACAGGTCGCGCGGCCTCGGGACTCCCGGTTTGAGAATACAACGATAATTTGCATAGTTCTAGACTTAGGCTTAAAAACTTGGCGTTAGAGGGTGAAAACCCGAAACAGCCCCCGAACGACCCTGTGGGTGGTACCAACACCTTCCACGGGACCAATGTAACTCGTAGGAACTCGTCGCGCAACCCCGGTACTCCAAGTTTTAGAATACGATGCTAATTTGCATATTTCTAGACTTAGGCCTAAAAACAAGGCGTTAGTTGGTGAAATCCAAAAACATCCCCCGCACGGCCCCATGGGTGGCACCAACACATCCCACGGGACCAATGTAACTCGTAGGAACTGGTCGCGCATCCCCGGGACTCCCGATTTCAGAATACGGTGATAATTTGCATATTTCTAGACTTAGGCTTAAAAACATGGTGTTAGTGGGTGAAAACCAGAAACTACCACCGAACGACCCCGTGGGTGGTAGCAACACCTCCCACAACACTGATGTGACTCGTAGAAACTGGTCGCGCAACCCCGGGACTCCCGGTATGAAAATACGATGATAATTTGCATATTTCTAGACTTAGGCATATAAACATGGCGTTAGTCGTTGAAAACCCGAAATAGCCCCCGAACGGCCCCGTGAGTGGCACCAACACCTCCCACCTGGCCAATGTATCTCGTAGAAACTGACGGCGCAGCCCCGGGACTCCCGATCAGAGAATATGATGATAATTTGCATATTTATAGACTTAGGCTTAAAAACATGGCGTTTGTGGGTGAAAACCCGAAACAGCCCCCGAACGGCCCCGTGGGTGGCACCAACACCTCCCACGGGACCAATGTAACTCGTAGGAAATGATTGTGCAGCCCGGGGACTCCCGGTTTGAGAATACGATGACAATTTGCATATTTCTAGACTTAGGCTTAAAAACATGGCGTTAGTGGGTGAAAACCCGAAATAGCCCCCGAACGGCCCTGTGGGTGGCACCAACACCTCCCACGGGACCAGTGTAACTCGTAGGAACTGGTCGCGCAGCCTCGAGACTCCGAGTTTGAGAGTACGATGATAATTTGCTTATTTTAAGACTTAGGCTTAAAAACATGGCGTTATTGGGGGAATACCCGAAAAAGCCCCTGAACGGCCCCGTGGGTGGCACCAACACCTCCCACGGGACCAATGTAACTCGTCCGAACTGACCGCGCAGCCCTTGGATTCTCGATGTGAGAATACGATGAAAATTTGTATAATTCTAGATTTAGGCTAAAAAACATGGCGTTAGTGCATGAAAACCAGAAACAGCCCCCGAACGCCGTGGGTGGCACCAATACCTCCTACGGGACCAATATAACTCGTACGAATTGGTCGCGCAGCCCCGAGACTCCCGGTTTGAGAAAATGATGATAATTTGCATGTTTCTAGACTTAGGCAAAATATTGTGTTAGTGGGGGAAAACCCGAAACAACCCCCGAATGGTCCCGTGGGTGGCACCAACACCTCCCACGGGACCTATGTAACTCCTAGGAACTGTTCGCGCAGCCCCGGGACTACCGGTTTGAGAATACGATGGTAATTTTTAGTTTTCTAGACATAGGCTTAAAAACATGGCGTTACCGGGTCAAAACCCAAAACAGCACCCGAACAGCCCCGTGAGTGGTACCAACACCTCCCACGGGACCACAGTAACTCGTAGGAACTGGTCGCATAGCCGCGGGACTCCCGATTTGAAAATACGATGGAAATTTACATAATTCTAGAATTAGGCTTAAAAACACGGCGTTAGTGGGTGAAAGCTCGAAACAGCCCCCGAACGGCCCCGTGGGTTGCACCAACTCCTCCCACGGGACCAATGAGACTCGTAGGAACTAGTCGCGTAGTCCCGAGACTCCCGATTTGAGATTACAACTATAATTTGCATATTTTTTGACTTAGGCTTAAAAACAGTGCGTTAGTGGGGGGAAAACCCGCAATAGCCCTCGAACGGCACCGTGGGTGGCACCAACACCTCCCACGGGACCAATGTAAGTCGTACGAACTGGCCCCGTAGCCTCGGGATTCCTGGTTTGAGAATACGATGGGAATTTTTTTAATTCTAGACTTAGGCTTAAAAACATGGCGTTAGTGCGTGAAAACTCGAAAAAGCCCTCGAACGGCCCAATGGGTGGTACCAACACCTCCTACGGGACCAGTATAACTCGTAGGAATTGGTCGCGCAGCCCCGGGACTCCCGATTTGAGAATACGATGATAATTTGCATATTTCTAAACTTAGGCAAAACATGGCGTTAGTGGGGAAAAACCTGAAATTGCTTCGGAACGGCCCCGTGGGTGGCACCAACACCTCTCACGGGACCAAAGCAACCGGTAGGAACAATCCGTGCAGCAGCGGGACTCCCGGTTTGAGAATTCGACGGTAATTTATGTAATTCTAGACTTAGGCTTAAAAACACGACATTAGTGGGTGAAAACCGGAAACAGCCCCCGAACGGCCCCGTGGGTCGTACCGACACCTCCCACGGGACCAATGAGACTCGTTGGAACTGGTCGCGTAGTACCGGGACTCTCGATTTGAGATTACGACTATAATTTTCATATTTCTAGACTTAGGCTTAAAAACATGGCGTTAGTGGGGGAAAACCCGAAATATCCCCCGAACGGCCCCGTGGGTGGCACCAACACCTCTCACGGGACCAATGTAACTCGTACGAACTGGTCGTGCAGCCCCGGGACTCCCGATTTTTGAATACGGTGGTAATTTGAATAATTCTAGACTTAGGCTTAAAAATATGGAGTTAGTGCATGAAAACCCGAAACATCACACGAACGGCCCCGTGGGTGGCACCAACACCTCCTACGGGACCAATGTAACTCGTACGAACTGCTCGCACAGCCCCGGGACTCCTGATATGAGATATGATGATAATTTGCATATTTTTAGACTTAGGCAAAACATGGCGTTAGTGGGGGAAAACTCAAAATAGCCCCCGAACGGCCACGTGGGTGGCACCAACACCTCCCACGGGCCTAATGTTACTCGTAGGAACTGGTCACGCAGCCTCGGGACTCCCGATTTGTGAATACGATGGTAATTTTTGCAAAATTCTAGACTTAGGCTTAAAAACATGGCGTTAATGGGTGCAAATCCGAAAAAACCCTCGAAGAACCCCGTGGGTGGCACTAACACCTCCCACGGGACCAATGTAACTCGTAAGAACTGGTCGCGCAACGCCGAGACTCTCAGTATGAGAATAAGAAGATAATTTGCATATTTCTAGACTTAGGCTTAAAAACATGGCGTTAGTGGGTGAAAACTCGAAACAGCCCTTGAACGGCCCGGTGGGTTGCACCAACAGCTCCCACGGGACCAATGTAACTCGTAGGGACTCGTCGCGCAACCCTGGGGCTCCTGATTTGAGAATAGAATGATAATTTGAATATTTCCAGACTTAGGCTTAAAAATATGGCGTTAGAGTGTGAAAACTCGGAACAGCCCCCGAACGGCCGCGTGGGTGGCACCAACACCTCCCACGGGACCAGTGTAACTCGTAGGAACTGGTCGCGCAGTCCAGAACTCTCGATTTGAGAGTACGACTATAATTTGCATATTTCTAGACTTAAGCTTTAAAACATGGCGTTAGTGGGGAAAAACACGAAACAACCCCCGAACGGCCCCGTGGGTGGCACAAACACCTCCCACGAGAGCAATGGAACTCGTACGAACTGGTCGCGCAGCCCCGGGACTCCTGGTTTGAGAATACGATGGGAATTTGTATAATTCTAGACTTAGGCTTCAAAACATGGCGTTAGTGCGTGAAAACCCGAAACAGCCTCCGAACAGCCCCGTGGGTGGCACCTACACCTCCTACGGGACCAATGTAACTTGTAGGAATTCATCGCGTAACCCTGGGACTCCCAGTTTGACAATACGACAATAATTTATATATTTCTAGACTGAGGCAAAACATGACGTTAGTGGGGGGAAAACTTGAAACAGTCCCCGAACGGCCCCGTGGGTGGCACCAACACCTCCCACGGGGTAATGCAACTCATAGGAACTGGCCGAACAGCCCGGGGACTCTCAGTTTGAGAATACGACGGTAATTTGTATAATGCTAGACTTACGCTTAAAAACATGGTGCTAGTGGATGACAACCCGAAACGGCCCCGTGGGTGGCACCAACACCTCCCACGGGACCAACATAACTCGTAGGAACTGGTCGTGCAACCCTGGGACCCCCGGGATAAGAATACGATGATAATTTGCATATTTATAGACTTAGGCTTAAAAACATGGCGTTAGTGGGTGAAAACCCGAAATAGCCCCCGAACGGCCCCGTGAGTGGCACCAACACCTCCCACGAGACCAATGTAACTCGTAGGAATCGGCAGCGTAGCCTCGGGAGTCCCGGTCAGAGAATACGACGATAATTTTCATATTTTTAGACTTAGGCTTAAAAATATGGCATTAGTGGGTGAAAACACAAAATAACCCCTGAACGGCACCCTTAGTGGCACCAACACCTCTCACGTGACCAATGTAACTCGTACGAACTGACCGTGCAGCCCCGGGACTCTCAGTTTGAGTATACGAGGATAATTTGCATATTTCTAGAATTAGGCTTAAAAACATGGCGTTAGTGGGTGAAAATCCGAAATAGTCACCGAACGTCCCCGTGGTTGGCACCCACACCTCCTATGGGACTAATGCAACTCATAGGAACTGGCCGCACAGCCCCATGACTCCCGATTTGAGAATATGATGATAATTTGCATAGTTCTAGACTTATGAAAAACATGGCGTTAGTGGGGGAAAACCCGAAACAACCCCGAACGGACCCGTGGGGGGAACCAACACCTCCCACGGGACCAACATAACTCGTAGGAACTGGTCGCGCAGTCCCGGGACTCCCGAGTTGAGAGTATGACGGTAATTTGCATAATTCAAGACTTATTCTTAAAAACATGGTGTTATTGGGTGAAAACCCCAAATAGCCCCTAACGGCCCGGTGGGTGGCACCAACACCTCCCGCGGGACTAATGTAACTAGTAGGAACTGGCCGCGCAACCCCGGGAGTCCCGGTTTGAGAATATGATTATAATTTGCATATTTCTAGACTTAGGCTTAAAAACATGGCGTTAGTGAGTTCAAACACGAAACAGCCCCCGAACGGCCCCGTGGGTGGCACCAACACCTCCCACTGGACCAGTGTAACTCGTAGGAACTGGTTGTGCAGCCTCGGGACTCCCGATTTGGGAATACAACTATAATTTGAATATTTCCAGACTTAGGCTTAAAAACATGGCATTAGTGGGTGAAAATTTGAACCAACCCCCGAACGGCCCCATGCATGGCACCAATACATCCCACGGGACTAGTGTAACTCGTAGGAACTGGTCGCTCAGTCTCGGGACTCTCGGTTTGAGAGTACGACTATAATTTCCATATTTCTAGACTTAGGCTTAAAAACATGGCGTTAGTGGGGGAAAAACCCGAAACAGCCCCCGAACGGCCCCGTGGGTAGCACCAACACCTCCCACGAGACTAATTTGAACATCGTATGAACTTTTCGCGCAACGCCGGGACTCTCGGTTTGAGAATCCGACAGGAATTTGTATAATTTTAGATTTAGGCTTAAAAACATGGCGATAGTGCGAGAAAACCCGAAACAGCCGCCGAACAGCCCCGTGGGTGGCGCAAACACCTCCTACGGGACCAATGTAACTCGTAGGAATTGGTCGCGCAACGCCGGGACTACCAGTGTGAGAATATGATAATAATTTGCATATTTCTAGATTGAGGCAAAACATGGCGTTAATGGGGAAAAACTCGAAACGGCCCCCGAACGACCCCGTGGGCGGCACCAACACCTCCCATGGGGTAACGTAACTCATAGGAACTGGTCGCGCAGCCCCGGCACTCCCGGTTTGAGAATACGACGAT
This sequence comes from Sambucus nigra, assembly GCA_949130495.1. Lineage (NCBI taxonomy): Eukaryota > Viridiplantae > Streptophyta > Magnoliopsida > Dipsacales > Adoxaceae > Sambucus > Sambucus nigra. The sequence continues at coordinate 209,025,709 of OX422214.1, read as the reverse complement.
AATTTGTATAATTCTAGAATTAGGCTTAAAAACATGGTGTTAGTGGATGAAACCCCGAAATAGCTCCAGAACAGCCCCGTGGGTGGCACCAAAACCTCCCACGGGACCAACGTAACTCGTACGAACTGGCCGCGTAGCCCCGGGACTCCCAATTTGACAATACGTTGGTAATTTGCATATTTATAGACTTAGATATAAAAACATGGCGTTAGTGGGTGAAAACTCTAAACAGCCCCTGAACGGCCCCTTGGGTGGCACTAACACCTCCCACGGGACTAATGTAACTCGTAGGAACTGGCTGCGTAACCCCGGGACTGCCGGTTTGAGAATATGATGATAATTTGTGTAATTTTTAAACTTAGGCTTAAAACCATGGCGTTAGTGGGTGAAAACTCGAAACAGCCCCCGAACGGCCCCGCGGGTTGCACCAACACCTCCCACGGGACAAACGTAACTCGTAGGAACTGACCGCGCAGTCGCGGCACTCCCAGTTTGAGAATAAAATGGTAATTTGCATAATTCTAGACTTAGGCTTAAAACATGGTGTTAGTGGGTGAAAACCCAAAACAACCCGTGAACGGCCCCATGGGTGGCACCAGCACTACCCACGGAACCAATGTGACTCGTAAGAACTGGTCGCGCAGCCTCGGGACTCCCGGTTTGAGATTACAATGATAATTTGCATAATTCTAGACTTAGGCTTAAAAACATTGTGTTAGAGGGTGAAAACCCGAAACAGCCCCCGAACGGCCCTGTGGGTGGCACGAATACCTTCCACGGGACCAATGTAACTCGTAGGAACTGGTCGCGCAACCCCAGTACTCGAGGTTTGATAATACGATGATAATTTGCATATTTCTAGACTTAGGATTAAAAACATGGCGTTAGTGGGTGAAAACCCGAAACAGCCCCCGAACGGCCCCGTGGGTGGCACCAACACATCCCACGGACCAATGTAACTCGTAGGAACTGGTCGCGCAGTCCCAGGGCTCCTGGTTTGAGAATACGATGATAATTTGCATATTTCTAGACTTAGACTTAAAAACATGGTGTTAATGGGTGAAAACTCGAAACAACCCCAGAACGGCCCCGTGGGAGGTAGCAACACCTCCCACGGGACCAATGTGACTTTTAGAAATTGGTCGCGCAACCCCGGAACTCCCGGTATGAAAATACGTTGATAATTTGCCAATTTCTAGACTTAAGTTTAAAAATATGGCGTTAGTGGGTGAAAACCCGAAATATCCCCCGAACGGCCCCGTGAGTGGTACCAAACCCTCCCACCTGACCAATATAACTCGTAGGAACGGGCCGCGCAGCCCCGGGACTCCCGGTCAGAGAATACGATTATAATTTGTATATTTCTAGACTTAGGCTTAAGAGCATGGCGTTACTGGGTGAAAACCCAAAACAGCCCCGAACGGTCCTGTGGGTGGCACCAACACCTCCAACGGGACCAATGTAACTCGTAGGAAATGATCGTGTACCCTCGGGACTCCCGGTTTGAGAATACGATGATAATTAGCATATTTCTAGACTTACGCTTAAAAACATGGCGTTAGTGGGTGGAAACCCGAAATAGCACCCGAACGGCCCCGTGGTTCGCACCAACACCTCACACGGGACCAGTGTAACTCGTAGGAACTGGTTGAGCAGCCTCGGGACTCCCCGTTTGAGGGTACGATGATAATTTGCATATTTCAAGGCTTAGGCTTAAAAATATGGCGTTAGTGGGGGAATACCCGAAACAGCCCCCGAACGGCCCCGTGGGTGGCACCAACACCTCCCACGGGACCAATGTAACTCGTACGAACTGGTCGCGCAGCCCCGGGATTCCCGGTTTGAGAATACGATGAAAATTTGTATAATTCTAGATTTAGGCTTTAAAACATGGTGTTAGTGTGTGAAACTCCGAAACAGCCCCCGAACGCTGTGGGTGGCATCAACACCTCCTACGGGACCAATATAACTCGTAGGAATCGGTCGCGCATCCCCGGGACTCCCAGTTTGAGAAAACGATGATAATTTGCATATTTTTACACTTAGGAAAAACATTGTGTTAGTGGGGGAAAACCCGAAACAACCCCCGAATGGTCCCGTGGGTGGCACCAACACCTCCCACGGGACCAATGTAACTCCTAGGAACTGGTCGCGCAGTCCCGGGACTACCGATTTGAGAATACGACGTTAATTTGTAGAATTCTAGACATAGGCTTAAAAACATGGCGTTACTGGGTGAAAACCCAAAACAGCCACCGAAAGGTCCCGTGGGTGGCACCAACACCTCCCACGGGACCAAAGTAACTCGTATGAACTGGCCGCGTTGCCGCGGGACTCCCGATTTGAGAATACGATGGAAATTTACATAATTCTAGACTTAGGCTTAAAAATATGATGTTAGTGGGTGAAAACCCGATATAGCTCCCGAACGGCCCCGTGGGTTGCACCAACTCCTCGCACGGGACCAATGAGACTCGTAGGAACTAATCGCGCAGTCCCGGGACTCCCAATTTGAGATTATGACTATAATTTGCATATTTCTAGACGTAGGCTTAAAAACATGGCGTTAGTTGGGGAAAACCCGAAATAGCCCCAGAACGGCCCCGTGGGTGGCACCAACACCTCCCACGGGACCAATGTAACTAGTACGAACTGGCCGCGCAGCCCCGAGATTCCTGGTTTGAGAATAAGATTGGAATTTCTATAATTCTAAAATTAGGCTTAAAAACATGGCGTTAGTACGTGAAAACCCGAAATAGCCCCCGAACGGCCCCATGAGTGGCACCAACACCTCCTACGGGACCAATATAACTCATAGGAATTGGTCGCACAGCCCCGGGATTCCTAGTTTGAGAATATGATGATAATTTGCATATTTCTAGACTGAGGCAAAACATGGCGTTAGTGGGGCCAAACCCGAAATTGCTCCGGAACGGCCCCGTGGGTGGCACCAACACATCCCACGGGACCAATGTAACTCCATGGAACTAATCGTGTAGCCCTGGCACTATCGGTTTGAGAATACGATGGTAATTTCTAAGATTCTATACATAGGCTTAAAAACATGGCATTAGTGGGTGAAAACCCAAAACAACCCCCGAACGGCCCCTTGGGTGGCACCAATATATCCCACGGGACCAATGTAACTCGTAGGAACTGGTCGCGCGGCCTTGGGACTCCTGGTTTGAGAATATGATGCTAATTTGCATATTTCTAGACTTGCACTTAAAAAAATGGTGTTAGTGGGTGAAAACCCGAAATAACCCCCGAACGGCCCCGTGTGTGGTAGCAACACCTCCCACGGGACGAATGTGACTCGTAGAAACTGGTCGTCCAACCCTGAGAATCCCGGTAGGAAAATACGATGATAATTTGCATATTTCTAGACTTAGGCTTAAAAACATGGCGTTAGTGGGTGAAAACCCGAAATAGCCCCCGAACGGCCCCGGGAGTGGCACCAAAACCTCCCACCTGACCAATGTAACTCGTAGGAACCTGCTGCGCAGCCCTGGAACTCCCGGTCAGAGAATACGATTATAATTTGCATATTTCTATACTTAGACTTAAAAACATGGCGTTAGTGGGTGAAAACCCAAAACAGCCCCCAAACGGCCCCGTGGGTGGCACCAACACCTCCCACGGGACCAATGTAACTCGTAGGAAATGACCGTGCAGCCCCAGGACTCCCAGTTTGAGAATATGATGACAATTTGCATAATTCTATACTTAGGCTTAAAAACATGGCGTTAGTGGGTGAAAACCCGAAATAGCCCCCGAACGGCCCCGTGGGAGGCACCAACACCTCCCACGGGACCAGTGTAACTCATAGGAACTGGTCGCGCAGCCTCGGGACTCCCAGTTTGAGAGTACGATGATAATTTGCAGATTTCATGACTTAGGCTTAAAAGCATGGCGTACGAACTCGCCGCGCAGCCTAGGGATTCTCGATTTGAGATTACATTGAAAATTTGTATAATTCTAGATTTACGCTTAAAAACACGACGTTAGTACGTGAAAGCCCGAAACAGCCCTCTAACGCCGTGGGTGGAACCAACACCTCATACCCAATATAACTCGTAGGAATTGGTCGCGCAGCCCCGGGACTCCCGATTTGAGAAAATGATGATAATTTCAATACTTCTAGACATAGGCAAAACATTGTGTTAGTTGGGGAAAACCCGAAATAACCCCCGAATGGTCCCATGGGTGGCACCAACACCTCCCATGGGACCAATGTAACTCCTAGGAACTAGTCGCGCAGCCTCGGGACTACCGATTTGAGAATATGAAAGTAATTTGTAGAATTATAGAATAGGCTTAAAAACATGGCGTTACTGGGTGAAAACCCAAAGAAACCTCTGAACGGCACCGTGGGTGGCACCAACACCTCCCATGGGACCAAAGTAACTCGTAGGAACTGGCCACGTAGCCGCGGGACTCCCGGTTTGAGAATACGATGGAAATTTACATAATTCTAGACTTGGGCTTAAAAACACGGTGTTAGTGGGTGAAACCTGAAACAGCCCCCGAACGGCCCTGCGGGTGGCAACAACTCCTCCCATGGGACCAATGAGACTCGTAGGAACAAGTCGCGCAGTCCCGGGACTTCCGATTTGAGATTACAACTATAATTTGCATATTTCTAGACTTTGGCTTAAAAACATGGTGTTAGTGGCGGAAAATCCGAAATAGCCCCTGAACGGCCCCGTGGGTGGTACCAACACCTCCCACGGGACCAATGTAACTCGTACAAACTGGTCGCGCAGCCACGAGATACCCGATTTGAGAATAAGATGGGAATTTGTATAATTTTAGACTTAGGCTTAAAAACATGGTGTTTGTACGTGAAGACCTGAAACAACTCCCGAACAGCCCCATGTGTGTCACCAACACCTCCTACGGGACCAATACTACTCATAGAAATTGGTCGCGCAGCCCCGGGACTCTTGGTTTGAGAATATGATGATAATTTTCATATTTCTAGACTTAGGCAAAACATGGCGTTAGTGGGGGAAAACCCGAAATTGCTCCGAAATGGCCCTAAGGGTGGCACCAACACCTCCCACGGGACCAATGTAACTCCTAGGAACTGGTCGCGCAGCCCCGGGACTATCTGTTTGAGAATACGATAATAATTTCTAGAATTATAGACATAGGATTAAAAACATGGCATTAGTGGGTGAAAACCCAAAACATCCCCCGAACGGCCCCGTGGGTGGCACCAACACCTCCTAGGGGACCAATGTAACTCGTAGGAACTAGTCGTGAATCCCCAGGACTCCTGGTTTGAGAATACGATAATAATTTGCATATTTCTAGACTTAGGCAAAACATGGTGTTAGTGGGGGAAAACCCGAAATAGCCCCCGAACGGCCCCGTGGGTGGCACCAACACCTGCCACGAGGCCAATGTAACTCGTAGGAACTGGTCGCACAACCCCGGGACTCCCGGCTTGAGAATACGATGGTAATTTGCAAAATTATAGACTTAGGCTTAAAAACATGGCGTTCATGGGTGCAAATCCGAAACAGCCCTCGAAGAGCCCCGTGGGTGGCACCAACACCTCCCACGAAACAAAAGTAACTCGGAGGAACTGGTCGCGCAGCCGCGGGACTCCCAATTTTAGAATAGGACAGTAATTAGCATAATTCTAGACTTAGGCTTAGAAACATGGAGTTAGTGGGTGAAAACCCGAAACAGCCCCCGAACGGCCCCGTGGATGGCACCAACACCTCCCACTGGCCCAATGAGACTCGTAGGAACTGGTCACGCAGTCCCGGGACTCCCGGTTTGAGATTACGACGGTAATTTGTATATTTCTAGACTTAGGTCTAAAAACATGGCGTTAGTGGGTGAAAACCCGAAACAGCGCCCGAACGGCCCCGTGGGTGGCACCAACACCGCCCACGGGACCAATGTAACTGCTAGGAACTGGTCGTGCAGCCTAGGGACTAACAGTTTGAGAATATAACGGTAATTTGTAAAATTCTAGACATAGGTTTAAAAACGTGGCGTTACTGGGTGAAAACCCAAAACAGCCCCCGAACGGCCCTATGGGTGGCACCAACACCTCCCACGGGACCAAAGTAACTCGTAGGAACTGGCCATGTAGCCGCAGGACTCCCGGTTTGAGAATACGATGGAAATTTACATAATTCTAGACTTGGTCTTAAAAACACGGTGTTAGTGGGAGGAAACCTGAAACAGCCCCTGAACGGCCCCGCGGGTGGCACTAACACCTCCCACGGGACCAATGAGACTCGTAGGAACTGGTCGCGCAGTCCTGGGACTCCCGATTTGAGATTACATCTATAATTTGCATATTTCTAGACTTAGGCTTAAAAACATGGTGTTAGTGGCGGAAAACCCGAAATAGCCCCCGAACGGCCCCGTGGGTGGCACCAACACCTCCCACGGGACCAATGTAACTCGTATGAACTGGCCGCGCACCCACGAGATACCCAGTTTGAGAATATTATGGGAATTTGTATAATTCTAGACTTAGGCTTAAAAACATGGTGTTTGTACGTGAAAACCTGAAACAGCCCCCGAACGACCCCATTTGTGTCACCAACACCTTCTACGGGACCAATATAACTCATAGGAATTGGTCGCACAGCCCCAGGATTCCTGGTTTGAGAATATGATGATAATTTGCATATTTCTAGACTGAGGCAAAACATGGCGTTAGTGGGGCAAAACCCGAAATTGCTCCGGAACGGCCCCGTGGGTGGCACCAACACAAAACGGAACCAATGTAACTCCAAGGAACTAATCGTGTAGCCCTGGCACTATCGGTTTGAGAATACGACGGTAATTTCTAAGATTCTATACATAGGCTTAAAAACATGGCATTAGTGGGTGAAAACCCAAAACAACCCTCGAACGGCCCCTTGGGTGGCACCAATATATCCCACGGGACCAATGTAACTCGTAGGAACTGGTCGCGCAACCCTGATACTCCCGGTATGAAAATACGATGATAATTTGCATATTTCTAGACTTAGGCTTAAAAACATGGCGTTAGTGGGTGAAAACCCGAAATAGCCCCCGAACGGCCCCGGGAGTGGCACCAAAACCTCCCACCTGACCAATGTAACTCGTAGGAATCGGCCGCGCAGCCCTGGAACTCCCGGTCAGAGAATACGATTATAATTTGCATATTTCTAGACTTAGACTTAAAAACATAGCGTTAGTGGGTGAAAACCCAAAACAGCCCCCAAACGGCCCCGTGGGTGGCACCAACACCTCCCACGGGACCAATGTAACTCGTAGGAAATGACCGTGCAGCCCCGGGACTCCCGGTTTGAGAATATGATGATAATTTGCATATTTCTATACTTAGGCTTAAAAACATGGCGTTAGTGGGTGAAAACCCGAAATAGCCCCCGAACGGCCCCGTGGGTGGCACCAACACCCCCCACGGGACCAGTGTAACTCATAGGAACTGGTCGCGCAGCCTCGGGACTCCCAATTTGAGAGTACGATGATAATTTGCAGATTTCATGACTAAGGCTTAAAAGCATGGCGTTAGTGGGGTAATACCCGAAACAGCCCTCGAACAACCCCGTGGGTGGCACTAACACCTCCCACGGGACCAATGTAACTCGTACGAACTCGCCGCGCAGCCTAGGGATTCTCGATTTGAGATTACATTCAAAATTTGTATAATTCTTGATTTACGCTTAAAAACACGACGTTAGTACGTGAAAGCCCAAAACAGCCCTCTAACGCCGTGGGTGGAACCAACACCTCCTACCCAATATAACTCGTAGGAATTGGTCGCGCAGCCCCGGGACTCCCGATTTGAGAAAATGATGATAATTTCAATACTTCTAGACATAGGCAAAACGTTGTGTTAGTGGGGGAAAACCCGAAACAACCCCCGAATGCTCCCATGGGTGGCACCAACACCTCCCACGGGACCAATGTAACTCCTAGGAACTGGTCGCGCAACCTCGGGACTACCGATTTGAGAATATGAAAGTAATTTGTATAATTATAGACATAGGCTTAAAAACATGGCGTTACTGGGTGAAAACCCAAAGAAACTCCCGAACGGCACCGTGGGTGGCACCAACACCTCCCATGGGACCAAAGTAACTCGTAGGAACTGGCCACGTAGCCGCAGGACTCCCGGTTTGAGAATACGATGGAAATTTACATAATTCTAGACTTGGGCTTGAAAACACGGTGTTAGTGGGTGAAACCTGAAACAGCCCCCGAACGGCCCCGTGGGTGGCAACAACTCCTCCCATGGGACCAATGAGACTCGTAGGAACAAGTCGCGCAGTCCCGGGACTCCCGATTTGAGATTACAACTATAATTTGCATATTTCTAGACTTAGGCTTAAAAACATGGTGTTAGTGGCGGAAAACCCGAAATAGCCCCCGAACGGCCCCGTGGGTGGCACCAACACCTCCCACGGGACCAATGTAACTCGTACAAACTGGCCGCGCAGCCACGAGATACCCGGTTTGAGAATAAGATGGGAATTTGTATGATTCTAGACTTAGGCTTAAAAACATGGTGTTTGTATGTGAAAACCTGAAACAACTCCCGAACAGCTCCATGTGTGTCACCAACACCTCCTACGGGACCAATACTACTCATAGGAATTGGTCGCGTAGCCCCGGGACTCCCAGTTTGAGAAAACGATGATAATTTGCATATTTTTACACTTAGGAAAAACATTGTGTTAGTGGGGGAAAACCCGAAACAACCCCCGAATGGTCCCGTGGGTGGCACCAACACCTCCCACGGGACCAATGTAACTCCTAGGAACTGGTCGCGCAGTCCCGGGACTACCGATTTGAGAATACGACGTTAATTTGTAGAATTCTAGACATAGGCTTAAAAACATGGCGTTACTGGGTGAAAACCCAAAACAGCCACCGAAAGGTCCCGTGGGTGGCACCAACACCTCCCACGGGACCAAAGTAACTCGTATGAACTGGCCGCGTTGCCGCGGGACTCCCGATTTGAGAATACGATGGAAATTTACATAATTCTAGACTTAGGCTTAAAAATATGATGTTAGTGGGTGAAAACCCGATATAGCTCCCGAACGGCCCCGTGGGTTGCACCAACTCCTCGCACGGGACCAATGAGACTCGTAGGAACTAATCGCGCAGTCCCGGGACTCCCAATTTGAGATTATGACTATAATTTGCATATTTCTAGACGTAGGCTTAAAAACATGGCGTTAGTTGGGGAAAACCCGAAATAGCCCCAGAACGGCCCCGTGGGTGGCACCAACACCTCCCACGGGACCAATGTAACTAGTACGAACTGGCCGCGCAGCCCCGAGATTCCTGGTTTGAGAATAAGATTGGAATTTCTATAATTCTAAAATTAGGCTTAAAAACATGGCGTTAGTACGTGAAAACCCGAAATAGCCCCCGAACGGCCCCATGAGTGGCACCAACACCTCCTACGGGACCAATATAACTCATAGGAATTGGTCGCACAGCCCCGGGATTCCTAGTTTGAGAATATGATGATAATTTGCATATTTCTAGACTGAGGCAAAACATGGCGTTAGTGGGGCCAAACCCGAAATTGCTCCGGAACGGCCCCGTGGGTGGCACCAACACATCCCACGGGACCAATGTAACTCCATGGAACTAATCGTGTAGCCCTGGCACTATCGGTTTGAGAATACGATGGTAATTTCTAAGATTCTATACATAGGCTTAAAAACATGGCATTAGTGGGTGAAAACCCAAAACAACCCCCGAACGGCCCCTTGGGTGGCACCAATATATCCCACGGGACCAATGTAACTCGTAGGAACTGGTCGCGCGGCCTTGGGACTCCTGGTTTGAGAATATGATGCTAATTTGCATATTTCTAGACTTGCACTTAAAAAAATGGTGTTAGTGGGTGAAAACCCGAAATAACCCCCGAACGGCCCCGTGTGTGGTAGCAACACCTCCCACGGGACGAATGTGACTCGTAGAAACTGGTCGTCCAACCCTGAGAATCCCGGTAGGAAAATACGATGATAATTTGCATATTTCTAGACTTAGGCTTAAAAACATGGCGTTAGTGGGTGAAAACCCGAAATAGCCCCCGAACGGCCCCGGGAGTGGCACCAAAACCTCCCACCTGACCAATGTAACTCGTAGGAACCTGCTGCGCAGCCCTGGAACTCCCGGTCAGAGAATACGATTATAATTTGCATATTTCTATACTTAGACTTAAAAACATGGCGTTAGTGGGTGAAAACCCAAAACAGCCCCCAAACGGCCCCGTGGGTGGCACCAACACCTCCCACGGGACCAATGTAACTCGTAGGAAATGACCGTGCAGCCCCAGGACTCCCAGTTTGAGAATATGATGACAATTTGCATAATTCTATACTTAGGCTTAAAAACATGGCGTTAGTGGGTGAAAACCCGAAATAGCCCCCGAACGGCCCCGTGGGAGGCACCAACACCTCCCACGGGACCAGTGTAACTCATAGGAACTGGTCGCGCAGCCTCGGGACTCCCAGTTTGAGAGTACGATGATAATTTGCAGATTTCATGACTTAGGCTTAAAAGCATGGCGTACGAACTCGCCGCGCAGCCTAGGGATTCTCGATTTGAGATTACATTGAAAATTTGTATAATTCTAGATTTACGCTTAAAAACACGACGTTAGTACGTGAAAGCCCGAAACAGCCCTCTAACGCCGTGGGTGGAACCAACACCTCCTACCCAATATAACTCGTAGGAATTGGTCGCGCAGCCCCGGGACTCCCGATTTGAGAAAATGATGATAATTTCAATACTTCTAGACATAGGCAAAACATTGTGTTAGTTGGGGAAAACCCGAAATAACCCCCGAATGGTCCCATGGGTGGCACCAACACCTCCCATGGGACCAATGTAACTCCTAGGAACTAGTCGCGCAGCCTCGGGACTACCGATTTGAGAATATGAAAGTAATTTGTAGAATTATAGAATAGGCTTAAAAACATGGCGTTACTGGGTGAAAACCCAAAGAAACCTCTGAACGGCACCGTGGGTGGCACCAACACCTCCCATGGGACCAAAGTAACTCGTAGGAACTGGCCACGTAGCCGCGGGACTCCCGGTTTGAGAATACGATGGAAATTTACATAATTCTAGACTTGGGCTTAAAAACACGGTGTTAGTGGGTGAAACCTGAAACAGCCCCCGAACGGCCCTGCGGGTGGCAACAACTCCTCCCATGGGACCAATGAGACTCGTAGGAACAAGTCGCGCAGTCCCGGGACTTCCGATTTGAGATTACAACTATAATTTGCATATTTCTAGACTTTGGCTTAAAAACATGGTGTTAGTGGCGGAAAATCCGAAATAGCCCCTGAACGGCCCCGTGGGTGGTACCAACACCTCCCACGGGACCAATGTAACTCGTACAAACTGGTCGCGCAGCCACGAGATACCCGATTTGAGAATAAGATGGGAATTTGTATAATTTTAGACTTAGGCTTAAAAACATGGTGTTTGTACGTGAAGACCTGAAACAACTCCCGAACAGCCCCATGTGTGTCACCAACACCTCCTACGGGACCAATACTACTCATAGAAATTGGTCGCGCAGCCCCGGGACTCTTGGTTTGAGAATATGATGATAATTTTCATATTTCTAGACTTAGGCAAAACATGGCGTTAGTGGGGGAAAACCCGAAATTGCTCCGAAATGGCCCTAAGGGTGGCACCAACACCTCCCACGGGACCAATGTAACTCCTAGGAACTGGTCGCGCAGCCCCGGGACTATCTGTTTGAGAATACGATAATAATTTCTAGAATTATAGACATAGGATTAAAAACATGGCATTAGTGGGTGAAAACCCAAAACATCCCCCGAACGGCCCCGTGGGTGGCACCAACACCTCCTAGGGGACCAATGTAACTCGTAGGAACTAGTCGTGAATCCCCAGGACTCCTGGTTTGAGAATACGATAATAATTTGCATATTTCTAGACTTAGGCAAAACATGGTGTTAGTGGGGGAAAACCCGAAATAGCCCCCGAACGGCCCCGTGGGTGGCACCAACACCTGCCACGAGGCCAATGTAACTCGTAGGAACTGGTCGCACAACCCCGGGACTCCCGGCTTGAGAATACGATGGTAATTTGCAAAATTATAGACTTAGGCTTAAAAACATGGCGTTCATGGGTGCAAATCCGAAACAGCCCTCGAAGAGCCCCGTGGGTGGCACCAACACCTCCCACGAAACAAAAGTAACTCGGAGGAACTGGTCGCGCAGCCGCGGGACTCCCAATTTTAGAATAGGACAGTAATTAGCATAATTCTAGACTTAGGCTTAGAAACATGGAGTTAGTGGGTGAAAACCCGAAACAGCCCCCGAACGGCCCCGTGGATGGCACCAACACCTCCCACTGGCCCAATGAGACTCGTAGGAACTGGTCACGCAGTCCCGGGACTCCCGGTTTGAGATTACGACGGTAATTTGTATATTTCTAGACTTAGGTCTAAAAACATGGCGTTAGTGGGTGAAAACCCGAAACAGCGCCCGAACGGCCCCGTGGGTGGCACCAACACCGCCCACGGGACCAATGTAACTGCTAGGAACTGGTCGTGCAGCCTAGGGACTAACAGTTTGAGAATATAACGGTAATTTGTAAAATTCTAGACATAGGTTTAAAAACGTGGCGTTACTGGGTGAAAACCCAAAACAGCCCCCGAACGGCCCTATGGGTGGCACCAACACCTCCCACGGGACCAAAGTAACTCGTAGGAACTGGCCATGTAGCCGCAGGACTCCCGGTTTGAGAATACGATGGAAATTTACATAATTCTAGACTTGGTCTTAAAAACACGGTGTTAGTGGGAGGAAACCTGAAACAGCCCCTGAACGGCCCCGCGGGTGGCACTAACACCTCCCACGGGACCAATGAGACTCGTAGGAACTGGTCGCGCAGTCCTGGGACTCCCGATTTGAGATTACATCTATAATTTGCATATTTCTAGACTTAGGCTTAAAAACATGGTGTTAGTGGCGGAAAACCCGAAATAGCCCCCGAACGGCCCCGTGGGTGGCACCAACACCTCCCACGGGACCAATGTAACTCGTATGAACTGGCCGCGCACCCACGAGATACCCAGTTTGAGAATATTATGGGAATTTGTATAATTCTAGACTTAGGCTTAAAAACATGGTGTTTGTACGTGAAAACCTGAAACAGCCCCCGAACGACCCCATTTGTGTCACCAACACCTTCTACGGGACCAATATAACTCATAGGAATTGGTCGCACAGCCCCAGGATTCCTGGTTTGAGAATATGATGATAATTTGCATATTTCTAGACTGAGGCAAAACATGGCGTTAGTGGGGCAAAACCCGAAATTGCTCCGGAACGGCCCCGTGGGTGGCACCAACACAAAACGGAACCAATGTAACTCCAAGGAACTAATCGTGTAGCCCTGGCACTATCGGTTTGAGAATACGACGGTAATTTCTAAGATTCTATACATAGGCTTAAAAACATGGCATTAGTGGGTGAAAACCCAAAACAACCCTCGAACGGCCCCTTGGGTGGCACCAATATATCCCACGGGACCAATGTAACTCGTAGGAACTGGTCGCGCAACCCTGATACTCCCGGTATGAAAATACGATGATAATTTGCATATTTCTAGACTTAGGCTTAAAAACATGGCGTTAGTGGGTGAAAACCCGAAATAGCCCCCGAACGGCCCCGGGAGTGGCACCAAAACCTCCCACCTGACCAATGTAACTCGTAGGAATCGGCCGCGCAGCCCTGGAACTCCCGGTCAGAGAATACGATTATAATTTGCATATTTCTAGACTTAGACTTAAAAACATAGCGTTAGTGGGTGAAAACCCAAAACAGCCCCCAAACGGCCCCGTGGGTGGCACCAACACCTCCCACGGGACCAATGTAACTCGTAGGAAATGACCGTGCAGCCCCGGGACTCCCGGTTTGAGAATATGATGATAATTTGCATATTTCTATACTTAGGCTTAAAAACATGGCGTTAGTGGGTGAAAACCCGAAATAGCCCCCGAACGGCCCCGTGGGTGGCACCAACACCCCCCACGGGACCAGTGTAACTCATAGGAACTGGTCGCGCAGCCTCGGGACTCCCAATTTGAGAGTACGATGATAATTTGCAGATTTCATGACTAAGGCTTAAAAGCATGGCGTTAGTGGGGTAATACCCGAAACAGCCCTCGAACAACCCCGTGGGTGGCACTAACACCTCCCACGGGACCAATGTAACTCGTACGAACTCGCCGCGCAGCCTAGGGATTCTCGATTTGAGATTACATTCAAAATTTGTATAATTCTTGATTTACGCTTAAAAACACGACGTTAGTACGTGAAAGCCCAAAACAGCCCTCTAACGCCGTGGGTGGAACCAACACCTCCTACCCAATATAACTCGTAGGAATTGGTCGCGCAGCCCCGGGACTCCCGATTTGAGAAAATGATGATAATTTCAATACTTCTAGACATAGGCAAAACGTTGTGTTAGTGGGGGAAAACCCGAAACAACCCCCGAATGCTCCCATGGGTGGCACCAACACCTCCCACGGGACCAATGTAACTCCTAGGAACTGGTCGCGCAACCTCGGGACTACCGATTTGAGAATATGAAAGTAATTTGTATAATTATAGACATAGGCTTAAAAACATGGCGTTACTGGGTGAAAACCCAAAGAAACTCCCGAACGGCACCGTGGGTGGCACCAACACCTCCCATGGGACCAAAGTAACTCGTAGGAACTGGCCACGTAGCCGCAGGACTCCCGGTTTGAGAATACGATGGAAATTTACATAATTCTAGACTTGGGCTTGAAAACACGGTGTTAGTGGGTGAAACCTGAAACAGCCCCCGAACGGCCCCGTGGGTGGCAACAACTCCTCCCATGGGACCAATGAGACTCGTAGGAACAAGTCGCGCAGTCCCGGGACTCCCGATTTGAGATTACAACTATAATTTGCATATTTCTAGACTTAGGCTTAAAAACATGGTGTTAGTGGCGGAAAACCCGAAATAGCCCCCGAACGGCCCCGTGGGTGGCACCAACACCTCCCACGGGACCAATGTAACTCGTACAAACTGGCCGCGCAGCCACGAGATACCCGGTTTGAGAATAAGATGGGAATTTGTATGATTCTAGACTTAGGCTTAAAAACATGGTGTTTGTATGTGAAAACCTGAAACAACTCCCGAACAGCTCCATGTGTGTCACCAACACCTCCTACGGGACCAATACTACTCATAGGAATTGGTCGCGTAGCCCCGGGACTCTCGGTTTGAGAATATGATGATAATTTTCATATTTCTAGACTTAGGCAAAACATGGCGTTAGTGGGGGAAAACCCAAAATTGCTCCGAAACGGCCCTGTGGGTGGCACCAACACCTCCCACGGGACCAATGTAACTCCTAGGAACTGGTCGCGCAGCCCCGGGACTATCCGTTTGAGAATACGATAATAATTTTTCTAGAATTCTAGACATAGGATTAAAAACATGGCGTTAGTGGGTGAAAACCCAAAACATCCCCCGAACGGCCCCGTGGGTGGCACAAACACCTCCTAGGGGACCAATGTAACTCGTAGGAACTGGTCGTGAATCCCCAGGACTCCTAGTTTGAGAATACAATAATAATTTGCATATTTCTAGACTTAGGCAAAACATGGTGTTAGTGGGGGAAAACCCGAAATAGCCCCCGAACGGCCCCGTGGGTCGCACCAACACCTCCCACGGGGCCAATGTAACTCGTAGGAACTGGTCGCGCAGCCCCGAGACTCCCGGTTTGAGAATACGATGGTAATTTGCAAAATTCTAGACTTAGGCTTAAAAACATGGCGTTAATGGGTGCAAATTTGAAACAGCCCTCGAAGAGCCCCGTGGGTGGCACCAACACCTCCCACGGAACCAAAGTAACTCGTAGGAACCGACCGCGCAGCTGCGGGACTCCCAATTTTAGAATACGACGATAATTAGCATAATTCTAGACTTAGGCTTAAAAATATGGCGTTAGTGGCTGAAAACCCGAAACAGCCCCCGAATGGCCCCGTGGATGGCACTAACACCTCCCACTGGCCCAATGAAACTCGTAGGAACTGGTCACGCAATCCCGGGACTCCCGGTTTGAGATTACGATGGTAATTTGTATATTTCTATACTTAGGTTTAAAAACAATGCGTTAGTGGGTGAAAACCCAAAATAGCGCCCGAACGGCCCCGTGGGTGGCACCAAAACCTCCCACGGGACCAATGTAACTCCTAGGAACTGGTCGCGCAGCCTCGGGACTACCGGTTTGAGAATATGATGGTAATTTGTACTATTCTAGACATAGGCTTAAAAACATGGCGTTACTGGGTGAAAACCCAAAATAGCCCACGAACGTCCCCGTGGGTGGCACCAACATTTCCCACGGGACCAAAGTAACTCGTAGGAACTGGCCACGTAGCCGCGGGACTCCCGGTTTGAGAATACGATGGAAATTTACATAATTCTAGACTTGGGCTTAAAAACACAGTGTTAGTGGGTGAAAACCTGAAACAACCCCTAAACGGCCCCGCGGGTGGTACCAACTCTGAAAAATGTTACTAAAGCCGTTTATTAAAAATAAACTATTTAAGTAACTCCGATCTGTTTTTTTAAGAAACTCTTTTCATAAAAACCAAACTATTTGAACACAGGATGTGTTTAATTAATTAGTATGTACGATATCTATTCAAGAATTGAATAACATGTTTATAAAGTAGTTTAAAAATCTTAAACTCAGCACAACCAAGAGTGAGATGAGGAGATGTAGAAAGATTATGTTCACGATATTTTTTACGTGGTAAAACCTCACCAATTGAGGAAACATCCACGACTCCCTCTACGGAGTAAAATGATAAATCCACTAAAACAAATATATGAGTTACAAACTATATAACTAACATGCAAACAACGCAGTCCTATATAAGTTTAGGAATGTACCCTCTGGTGTCCTTAAACTTCTTTGCAGTTCTGATTGTAGATGTAGTTCTCCCAGTTTGTTAACTTCTGATTTGTTCCAGCACTTTACGTCGACTCTTTGTTCTCAAGATCTTATTACCAACACTTTTCGTGTTGTAGGGTGAAAGTGTTTGTGGGAGTGCTTTCTAACACATGCATGCACACACACACACACTTATTAAGTACAAACAGTCCTAACAAGTTACAATAACACTATATGCTGTGATCTTCTTTTTTCTTTCTTCTTACAAAACTTTTCACCTTATTTGACATTTAAATCATTCCCAGAATCCACGGATACCTTGCTAGGAAGACAGACAAGGTCTTAATCAATCTCAGAATTTAGACAAACTTTTATAGATTGAAAACCTCCAAGTGAGATTCCAAACTAGGTCAAAGGTTTAGTTTTACAAGAACTAGAAACAGAAAACATTTATTGTTGATTTCAAGGTAAGCAAACGTTTTAAAGAAAAATAATCAATAATATATTTCTCAAGATGAGAAATAAAATGAAACTAAGTGTAATGTAACATGAATAACTCAGATCTGAAATTTTTATGAAATCAGAAAGTAAATCTGAGTAAACGTTTAAGCTGTAAACAAGATCTAATGAACAAGAGGTTACAACAATAAAAACAAACTCAACTCAAACTCTCAAACTCTCAAGAACACTTAGAGAAGTGTTTTGGATATGGAGGTATTTAGAAGAAGTTTTTGAGTTTGGATGGAAGAGGTTTTGACGAACGGGGTTAGGGTTTCTAACTCTCTCTCTTCTCTCTCTTCTCTCTCTTCTCTCTCAATTTCTCAGAAGAAATGAAAATGGCAAAAGTCTTCGAAGTCTGAGAATAGGGTCCCTTTTATAGGGTAAGGAGAAGGTTCGAGAGGCTGGCTCAAAACCAAGGGCCTGGATTAAGTCAAGACAAATTGACTTAGATCTAAGGGTTCTAATAAGGCGGTGATTAAACGAATTCTGATTGGTCTAAAGAGTTGTACTGGGATTCACCAAGACAACATGCAGAGCGTTGATAGCTAATGATCCAAGGGCTTGGAACAAACGTTGTTTTAACTCAGTAAAGAAACACAACTTCAGCCAATCAGACGAAGACAGGTGTTGGTCATTAACAGGATAACAAACGCGCATCTAAAGTTAATTAAAACCACACCCTCAAGTTTACTCCGCTTTCGAATCCTACCCAAGGTAACATTAAGCCAATATAATCAACAAATTATATTTACAAATGGACCCCAGAAACTTTTAAAACATGTTTTAATTAAGAAAACCTTATTTTTTAAAAATTTTAAAAATCCCAAAAAATTATTAAAATTCCAATTTAGGGATTTAAACACACTCAACATATGTACACACATTATTATGCAGTATGATATGCAATAAATGAATTCTACTGTGTGTGTGTGTTGGCAATAGGTTCTTGATCACTTCAAGATAGAGAGATGAAGTAGCAAACCAACTTTTGAGGTTCTTTGGTTTCTAGGTATGACACAATTTTGTCACAATTTCCAAACTAGATGAGCACTTATACAATATAGACTCAAGTGAGTCAAAAGTATAAGGGCTTCAATCTCCCCCTTTGGAAATATGAGACAAAATCTCCTTTGAGTCATTTAGGACTCGTAGGGCAACAAGAAAAACTTATTCCCATCAAAATTCTATCTACCCAATACCTAGAAATCAAAAAGTAAATAACTCAACTAAGTACATTTGAATACCCTATTACAACAGTTGAGAGTAACTGTACAATAAGAACCTGCAATAAATCACTAAGATCAAGCTGTTTAGTATATGTAAGATTTGAATAGACTCAAATTTCTCCCCCATTTTGTCTCAAATGGACAAAGGGAAAAACTTGGATAAACAGCAAAATGATTAGTCAGCATAAACCATACCAATAGATTTTTGTAATGAAATGAATCTATTATAATCTAGAGGTTTGGTAAATATATTTGCGAGTTGTAGATTAGTAGGAAGATAATTGATTTCTAATTCCTTAGATTCAACCAATTCGCGTATAAAATGATGTCTTATTTTAATATGCTTTGTTCGCGAGTGTTGAACATGGTTCTTAGAAATATTAATCGCACTTTTATTATCACAATAGATATGCAATTGGTTTTCTTGAATACCATAATCACTTAGCATTTGTTTAAGCCACATTAATTGAGCACAACAGCTGCCAACGGCTATGTATTCAGATTCAGCTGTTGAGAGTGATGTGCAGTTTTGTTTTTTACTACTCCATCCTACCAAGTTATTACCAATATAATAACATGCTCCTGATGTTCTTTTACTATCATCAGTACACCCAGCCCAGTCAGCATCACTGTACCCAATTATTGTTCTTGGTGTGTCATTAGTGCACCAAAGTCCTAGATTTAGAGTGCCTTTTACATATTTAATGATACGTTTAACTGCATTCAAGTGGCTCTCTTTAGGGTTACTTTGATATCGAGCACATACACACACAGCATATATAATATCAGGACGCGAGGCAGTAAGATATAGTAAGGTGCCTATCATACTACGATACTGAGTCGGATCTACAGATTTTCCATTTTCATCTTTAAAAAGTTTTAGCGTAGTACTCATGGGCTTTTTAGAATCTTTAGCACTCTCGAGACCAAATTTCTTTACTCTCTCTAAAGCGTACTTGGATTGCAATAACAAATAATCCATCTGAATTTTGTTTGACTTGAAGGCCTAAGAAGAATTATAGCTCCCCCATAAGGGACATTTGAAATTCCTTATGCATAGTTTTAGAGAAGGATTTGACTTCCGAGGGAGAAGTTGATCCAAATATAATATCGTCCACATAAACTTGAGCAATAGTGATGTGTTTCTCAAAATGTTTGACAAAAACTGTTTGGTCATTTATGCCTCTTTTAAAACCTTTATCTAAAAGAAAACTGGAAAGACGCTCGTACCAAGCTCTAGGAGGTTGTTTAAGGCCATACCAAGCCTTTTTCAGACGAAATACATGATTTGGATGTTTAGGGTCAATGAACCCTTTAGGTTGTTCTACATAGGTTTCTTCAGCCAGTATTCCATTAAGGAACGCAGATTTGACATCCATTTGGTACAGTGTAAAGTGCATGTGGCAAGTTATAGCAAAAAATAGACGAACAGATTCTAAACGAGTAACAGGAGCAAAGGTCTCGTTAAAATCTATTCCTTCTATTTGAGAGTATCCTTGAGCAACTAATCTAGCTTTATTTCTAATTATTATCCCATTTTCATCAGTCTTATTTTTGAAAATCCAACGTGTGCCCACAACCTTTTTGTGATCAGGACGTGGAACAAGATACCAAACATCATGAATGACAAATTGTAAAAGTTCTTCCTGCATAGCAGAAATCCAGTGAGAGTCATTTAATGCCTCATTAACATTCTTTGGTTCCTCAAGGGAAACAAAACATGCATAATGTGCATAGTTTCTGAGTTGGGTTCTTGTACGCACTGGCTCACTAGGGTTACCAACTACGTTATTTATGGGATGATCTTTAGAAAACCAGTTAGGTACCTCAGGGGTCTCAATAGGTAATGAATTATCCGTTGCAGAGGAGTCATTTTCTAAAATATTTGTAGCCTCTTCCTCAATAGTAAATTCACCAGTCTTGCTTTCTACAGTAGTGTCACTGACAATTACATTTATGGATTCCATCAAGGTTTTAGTTTGAAGATTGTACACTCGATAAGCTCTACTGTTAGGCGAATATCCTAAAAATATGGCTTTATCTCCTCGGCTCTCAAATTTGGACAAGTGTTCCCTATCTTTGCATACATAACAAGTACTGCCAAAGGTTCTAAGGTATTTGAGATTAGGCTTTTTATTGTACCAAAGTTCGTAAGGGGTTTGTTTGGAATTCTTTCTAAGATAGACCCTATTTATAATATGACAAGCAGTACGAATGGACTCTACCCAAAAATATTTAGGTAAATTCTTTGCATGTAACATAACACGTGCCATCTCCTGAAGGGTACGATTCTTTCTCTCCGCAATACCATTCTGTTGAGGGGTCTTAGGAGCATTTAACTCGTGTTTATAACCATTATAGTCACAGTATTCTACAGTATCAGTGTCTTTGAATTCACCACCTCTATCACTACGTATTCTATTCACTTGAGTATCCTTCTCATTTTCAATCCTAAGAAGAATTTTTAGGAAGGTTTGAAATGTTTCAGACTTTTGTTTTAAGAAGGCTACCCAGGTAAATCTAGTGAAGTCATCAACCATAACTAGGATGTAACTGTGTCCACAGAGACTAAGAGTTTGGGAGGGACCCATTAGGTCCATATGGATGAGTTCTAAGGGATTAGAGGTAAGAATATCTTTGACATTATTATGAGGTGCCTTAACATTTTTACCTTCTTGACAGGAACCATAGATAAGATTAGGTATAAGTTTAATTTTAGGAACTCCTCTAACTATTTCCTGAGAGGTCAATCTACTAAGGTTATCGTAATTTATATGACCCATTCTGTTATGCCATATCTCATTGTCATCCATTCTGGCAACATTACAGATTTCAGAATTGTTCATGACAGTGTAGCAATTGTCAGGAGTTCTGAATTCAGTAATTATGCATTCACCTTTTTCATTTAAAATTTCGCAATTCTTCTTTGAAAAGGTAACAGTATGATCTGAGTCACAAAATTTCTATATGCTAAGTAGATTTGCCTTAAGACCTTTGACTAGAAGAACATCTTGAAGAATAGGAAGCCCATCTTCTTGGAGAGATCCTTTGCCTATGCTTTGAGATGAAACTCCATCACCAAAAATGACTTTACCACCAGCAAAGCTGGTTTTGTTTAAAATTTTAGTTTCATCACCAGTCATATGCTTAGAACATCCAGAGTCTAAATACAAACCAGATGATGTGTGTCCAGCTTTTAAAGCAGTAACAACAACATTACACTTCATCTGAGGTAATAGATCATCTTTTCTAACCCAAATTGCCTTATTTTTCATCTTGCGCTTATTAGCTCTTAATTGATAAAATTTGCGAGCTTTGGATTTCTGCTGAAAAACATTTTGCGCATGATTTTGAATTTTGTGAAAAACTTGAGTATTTGGTTTAGGAAAGTGCTTAGGATTCCTTCTAGTAAATGTTCATTTAGGTTTGGTCTTTCTCTTTCTATAATTAGAGTTTCTATCTGGCTGTCTAGGAAGTATATAATTATTGCGGCTCCTCCTAGAATAGTTAAAGTTCTAATAGATATAAGGATTATAGGTAGGTTTAACGAGTCTTCTAGCATAACAATCATCAAAAGAGTGACCATATATGTCGTAGTAGGAGCAATAAAGATTGCTCAGAATTGGGGTCTCCTTAGGAAAGTCTCTAAACAAAGGTTTTGAAGAGTTTTGAGGCTGAACTCTATTCCTAGGTGTGAGAGTCTTGAATGCAGACTCACTCTTCCTAATAGAAGGACAGACGTATTTATCCTTAGGTGAACTTTCATGTTTAGAGAAACTCGATTCCCCAATGTTAAAACTTTGATTTTTTGAATCAAACTCAATTTTTAGAGAATGAAAGTCTGGGCATGTTTCAATAGGTCTTTTGCCTCCTAACACAAACTTAAAATTTTCAAAAGATTTTGTTTGTGTTTTCAAATTGGGGCAAAACCCTATTCCTGTTCGATCATCAGAATTGGTTTTTGATTCCGCAACAAATTCATTAAAACATTTTGAATTATTTTCAAATTTAGTAAATTTTTTGAAAACAGTTGCTGTCTTTTCTTTAGTTTGCTCCAATTCTAACAATGTCCCTTTGTATTTTTTCTCCAGAGTTTCATTTGTTTCTTTTAAATTTCTGAGTTTTTCATCAAACATTTTGATTTCGCTTTTATGAGTCAAACATTGGGTAGTATACTCTTCAGCATTTAGTTTAACCATTAGGCTTAGATCTTCTAACTTCTTAGTGAGATCTTTCACAATCTTTTCTAGTCTAGTGCTTTTCTTGAGAGTTTTAGCATAAAGTGTGTGAATGTCAGGGAGGTCTTCATTGTCCGAGTCACTAAGTGTGGTGTGTGGAGTGACCCCTAAATATTCATTTGTTAAACTCACACACCCATTGACATCGTCATTATCGCTATCCCTTTGACTCACACACCCCGAGGTAGAACATGCAACATTCTCAGTAATCAAAGCATCTAAACCAGTATAAACATGATTCTCAATAGCAGGAGTAGAGTTACTAGAAGCATTCTCATACACAGGCATAAGCACATCATCATTATATATGATCTTAGCAAAAAAGGACATGCAAGGATCGAAAACATTAGATGACTCAGGTTCCTCCTTTTCAGAGTCACTTGAATCATCCCATGTTTTGCAAATGTTGGCTCTAGTGTTTTTGTTTTGAGTGTTCAAGTTAACTCTACAGTCTTATGCAATGTGCCCCAGTTTACCACATCTATAGCATTCAGTCTTCTTAAGGTCTCTATTAGGTCTAGTGTGAGAGTCCTTATGATTTTTGTCATGGTTTTTCTCATGAGGCCTGTGATTAGAGGAAGTTGGATAATTTGAATTGCCTTGTTTATTTGCCACTTTGTTTCTAAACTTAATAATTTTCTTAAACTGTTTAGTAATTAAGGAAATTTGATTGTCCAAACTCTCTATATTGCATTCCTCATCAAAATCATAAGTGGGGAATATAAGTTCTGGCTTAGTTATCTTAGAAGAGAAGCTAAGATTGGAACTAGTCTGTTTCCTATGGGTTTGAGTCAATTGTTTCTTAAATTCTAGTTCCATTTCCACAGTTCTTAGTTTACTACTGAGTAATTCAGGAGTGAGATTTTGATCACACATTTCCTCAATAGCATATCTTTTGTTATCAAATTTCTGTGGTAATGATCTTAGAATTTTATATACAATTCCATGTATGTCATAATTCACCCCATTAGCATGCAGTTTGGTCACAATATCAGCCAAGTTCATATAGAAATCATCAAATGATTCAGTCTCAGACATAATTAAGGAGTTATACTGCTGAATAAGCATTTGGGTTTTAGCAGCCTTAACTCTAGTGTCTCCTTCATGAGCAGTGTCCAAGGTGTCCCAAGCTTCCTTAGAAGTGGTACAGGATGAGATTCTTTTGAACTCATGTTCATTTATAGACATAAATATGGCATTCTTTCCTTAATTATTATTTCGAGAAACTTGTTTCTCTTCTTGAGTGAACTCACTTAAAGCTTTCTTAACCCTCTAATTACTTCCTTCGTTGGCTGGTTTAGTAGGAACCAATTGAAAAATGTTACTAAAGCCGTTTATTAAAAATAAACTATTTAAGTAACTCCGATCTGTTTTTTTAAGAAACTCTTTTCGTAAATACCAAACTATTTGAACACAAGATGTGTTTAATAAATCAGTATGTACGAGATCTATTCAATAATTGAATAACAGGTTTATAAAGTAGTTTAAAAATCTTAAACTCAGCACAACCAAGAGTGAGATGAGGAGATGTAGAAAGATTATGTTCACGATGTTTTTTACGTGGTAAAACCTCACCAATTGAGGAAACATCCATGACTCCCTCTACGGAGTAAAATGAAAAATCCACTAAAACAAATATATCAGTTACAAACTATATAACTAACATGTAAACAACTCAGTCCTATATAAGTTTAGGAATGTACCCTCTGGTGTCCTTAAACTTCTCTGCAGTTCTGATTGTAGATGTAGTTCTCCCAGTTTGTTAACTTCTGATTTGTTCCAGCACTTTACGTCGACTCTTTGTTCTCACGATCTTATTACCAACACTTTTCGTGTTGTAGGGTGAAAGTGTTTATGGGAGTGATTTCTAACACATGTATGCACACACACACTCTTATTAAGTACAAACAGTCCTAACAAATTACAATAACACTATATGCTGTGATCTTTTCTTTTTCTTTCTTCTTACAAAACTTTTCACCTTATTTGACCTTTAAATCATTCCCAGAATCCACGGATACCTTGCTAGGAAGACAGACAAGGTCTTAATCAATCTCAGAATTTAGACAAACTTTTCGAGATTGAAAACCTCCAAGTGAGATTCCAAACTAGGTCAAAGGTTTAGTTTTATAAGAACTAGAAACAGAAAACATTTATTGTTGATTTCAAGGTAAGCAAACATTTTAAAGAAAAATAATCAACAATATATTTCTCAAGATGAGAAATAAAATGAAACTAAGTGTAATGTAACATGAATAACTCAGATCAGAAATTTCTATGAAATCAGAAATTAGATCTAAGTAAATGTTTAAGTTGTAAACAAGATCTAATGAACAAGAGGTTACAGCAACAAAAACAATCTCAACTCAAACTCTCAAACTCTCAAGAACACTCAGAGAAGTGTTTTGGATATGGAGGTATTTTGAAGAAGTGTTTGAGTTTGGATGGAAGAGGTTTTGACGAATAGGGTTAGGGTTTCTAACTCTCTCTCTCTTCTCTCTTTGTTTTCTCTCTTATCTCTCTTCTCTCTCAATTTCTCAGAAGAAATGAAAATGGCAAAAGTCTTCGAAGTCTGAGAATAGGGTCCCTTTTATAGGGTAAGGAGAAGGTTCGAGAGGCTGGCTCAAAACCAAGGGCCTGGATTAAGTCAAGCCAAATTGACTTAGATCTAAAGGTTCTAATAAGGCGGTGATTAAACGAATTCTGATTGGTCTAAAGAGTTGTATTGGGATTCACCAAGACAACATACAGAGCGTTGATAGCTAATGATCCAAGGGCTAGGAAAAAACGTTGTTTTAACTCAGTAAAGAAACACAACTTCAGCAAAACTGACGATGACAGGTGTTGGTCATTAACAGGATAACAAACGCGCATCTAAAGTTTATTAAAACGACACCCTCAAGTTTACTCCGCTTTCGGATCCTACCCAAGGTAACATTAAGCCAATATAATCAACAAATTATATTTACAAATTGACCCCAGAAACTTTGAAAACAAGTTTTAACTAAGAAAACCTTATTTTAAAAATCCTTAAAAAATCCCAAAAAATTATTAAAATTTCAATTTAGGGATTTAAACACACTCAACATATGTACACACATTATTATGCAGTATGATATGCAATAAATGAATTCTACTGTGTGTGTGTGTGTGTTGGCAATAGGTTCTTGATCACTACAAGATAGAGAGATGAAGTAGCAAACCAACTTCTGAGGTTCTTTGGTTTCTAGGTAGGACACAGTTTTGTCACAATTTTCAAACTAGATGAGCAGTTATACCATACAGACTCAAGTGAGTCAAAAGTATAAGGGCTTCAAACTTCTCCCACGGGACCAATGATACTCGTAGGAACTAGTCGCGCAGTCCTGGGACTCCCGATTTGAGATTACAACTATAATTTGCATATTTCTAGACTTAGGCTTAAAAATATGGTGTTAGTGGGGGAAAACCCGAAATAGCCCCCGAACGGCCCCGTGGGTGGCACCAACACCTCTCACGGGACCAATATAACTCGTACGAACTGGCCGCGCAGCCACGAGATACCCGATTTGAGAATAAGATGGGAATTTGTATAATTCTAGACTTAGGCTTAAAAACTTGGATTTTGTACGTGAAAACCTGAAACAGCCCCCGAACGGCCCCATATGTGTCACCAACTCCTCCTACGGGACCAATACTACTCATAGGAATTGGTCGCGCAGCCCCGGGACTCCCGATTTGAGAATACGATGATAATTTGCATATTTCTAGACTTAGGCAAAACATGGCGTTAGTGGGGCAAAACCCGAAATTGCTCCGGAACGGCCCCGTGGATGGCACCAACACCTTCCACGGGACCAATGTAACTCCTAGGAACTGGTCACGCAGCCCCGGGACTATCGGTTTGAGAATACGACAGTAATTTCTAGAATTCTAGACATAGGCTTAAAAACATGGCGTTAGTGGGTGAAAACCCAAAACATCCCCCGAACGACTTCGTGGGTGGCACCAACACCTCCCATGGGACAAAAGAAACTCGTAGGAACTAGCCGCACAGCCGCGGGACTCCCAGTTTGAGAATATGATGGTAATTTACATAATTCAAGAATTATGCTTAAAAAGACGGCGTTAGTGGGTGAAGACCCGAAATAGCCCCCGAACGGCCCCGTAGGTGGCACCAACACCTCCCACGGGACCAATGAGACTCGTAGGAACTGGTCGCGCAGTCCCGGGACTCCCAGTTTGAGATTACAACTATAATTTGCATATTTCTAGACTTAGGCTTAAAAACATGGCGTTAGTGGGGGAAAACCCGAAATAGCCCCCGAACGGCCCCGTGGGTGGCACCAACACCTCTCACGGGACTAATGTAATTCGTGCGAACTAGTCGTGTATCCCCGAGACTCCCAACTGTAGAATACGATGGTAATTTGAACAATTCTAGACTTAGGCTTAAAAATATGGCATTAGTGCGTGAAAACCCGAAACATCACCCGAACGGCCCCGTGGGTGGCACCAACACCTGCTAGGGGACCAATGTAACTCGTAGGAAATGGTCGTGAAGCCCAGGGACTCCTGATTTTAGAATACGACGATAAATTGCATATTTATAGATTTAGGCAAAACATGGTGTTAGTGGGGGAAAACCCGAAATAGCCCCCGAACGGCCCCGTGGGTGGCACCAAAACCTCCCACGGGGCCAATGTAATTCGTAGGAACTGGTCGCGCAACCCCGGGACTCCCGGTTTGAGAATACGATGCTAATTTGCAAAATTCTAGACTTAGGCTTAAAAACATGGCGTTAATGGGTGCAAATCTTAAATTGCCCTCGAAGAGCCCCGTGGGTTGCACCAACACCTCCCACGAAACCAAAGTAACTCGTAGGAACTGGACGCGCAGCTGCGTGACTCCCAATTTTAGAATACGACGGTAATTAGCATAATTCTAGACTTAGGCTTAAAAACATGGCGTTAGTGGCTAAAAACCCGAAACAGCCCCCGAACGGCCCCGTGGATGGCTCAAACACCTCCCACTGGCCCAATGAGACTCGTAGGAACTGGTCACGCAGCCCCGGGACTCCCGGTTTGAGATTACGACGATAATTTGTATATTTCTAGACTTAGGTTTAAAAACATGACTTTAGTGGGTGAAAACCCGAAATAGCGCCCGAACGGCCCCATGGGTGGCACCAACACCTCCCACGGGACCAATGTAACTCCTAGGAACTGGTCGCGCAGCCTCGGGACTTTCGGTTTGAGAATATGACTGTAATTTATAGAGTTCTAGACATAGGCTTAAAAACATGGCGTTACTGGGTGAAAACCCAAAATAGCCCACGAACGGCCCCTTGGGTGGCACCAACATCTCCCACGGGACCAAAGTAACTCGTAGGAACTGGACACGTAGCCGCGGGACTCCCGGTTTGAGAATACGATGGAAATTTACATAATTCTAGACTTGGGCTTAAAAACACGGTGTTAGTGGGTGAAAACCTGAAAAAGCCCCTAAACGGCCCCGCGGGTGGTACTAACTCCTCCCACGAGACCAATGAGACTCGTAGCAACTAGTCGCGCACTCCTGGGACTCCCGATTTGAGATTACAACTATAATTTGCATATTTCTAGACTTAGGCTTAAAAACATGGTGTTAGTGGGGGAAAACCCAAAATAGCCCCCGAACGGCCCCGTGGGTGGCACCAACACCTCCCACAGGACCAATGTAACTCGTATGAACTGGCCACGTAGCCACGACATACCCGATTTGAGAATAAGATGGGAATTTGAATAATTCTAGACTTAGGCTTAAAAACTTGGCGTTTGTACGTGAAAACCTGAAACAGCCCCCGAACGGCCCCATGTGTGTCACCAACACCTCCTACGGGACCAGTACTACTCATAGGAATTGTTCGCGCAGCCTCGAGACTCCCGATTTGAGAATACAATGATAATTTTCATATTTCTAGACTTAGGTAAAACATGGCGTTAGTGGGGGAAAACCCAAAATTGCTCCGGAACGGCCCCGTGGGTTGCACCAACACCTCCCACGGGACCAATGTAACTCCTAGGAACTGGTCACGCAGCCCCGGGACTATCGGTTTGAGAATACGACAGTAATTTCTAAAATTCTAGACATAGGCTTAAAAACATGGCGTTAGTGGGTGAAAACCCAAAACATCCCCCGAACGGCTCCGTGGGTGGCACCAACACCTCCCATGGGACCAAAGAAACTCGTAGGAACTAGCCGCGCAGCCGCGGGACTCCCGGTTTGAGAATATGATGGTAATTTACATAATTCTAGACTTAGGCTTAAAAAGACAGCGTTAGTGGGTGAAAACCCGAACTAGCCCCCGAACGGCCCCGTGGGTGGCACCAACACCTCCCTCGGGACCAATGAGACTCGTAGGAACTGTTCGCGCAGTCCCGGGACTCCCAATTTGAGATTACAACTATAATTTGAATATTTCTAGACTTAGGCTTAAAAACATGGCGTTAGTGGGGGAGACTCGAAATAGCCCCCGAACGGCCCCATGGGTGGCACCAACACCTCTCACGGGACTAATGTAACTCGTACGAGCTAGTCGTGCAGCCCCGGGACTCCCAATTATAGAATACGATCGTAGTTTGAATAATTCTAGACTTAGGCTTAAAAACATGGCATTAGTGCGTGAAAACCCGAAACATCACCCGAACGGCCCCGTGGGTGGCACCAACACCTCCTAGGGGACCAATGTAACTCGTAGGAAATGGTCGTGAAGCCCCGGGACTCCTGATTTTAGAATACAACGATAAATTGCATATTTCTATATTTAGGTAAAACATGGTGTTAGTGGGGGAAAACCCGAACTAGCCCCCGAACGGCCCTGTGGGTGGCACCAACACCTCCCACGGGGCCAATGTAACTCGTAGGAGCTGGTCACGCAGCCCCTAGACTCCCGGTTTGAGAATACAATGGTAATTTGCAAAATTCTAGACTTAGGCTTAAAAAATGGCGTTAATGGGTGCAAATCCGAAATAGCCCTCGAAGAGCCCCTTGGGTGGCACCAACACCTCCCACGGAACCAAAGTAACTTGTAGGAACTGGTCGTGCAACCGCGGGACTCCCAATTTTAGAATATCAAGGTAATTAGCATAATTCTAGACTTAGGCTTAAAAGCATGGCATTAGTGGGTGAAAACCCGAAACAGCCCCCGAACGGCCCCGTGGATGGCACCAACACCTCCCACTGGCCCAATGAGACTCGTAGGAACTGGTCACGCAGTCCCGGGATTCCCGGTTTGAGATTACGAGGTTAATTTGTATATTTCTAGACTTAGGTTTAAAAACATGGTGTTAGTGGATGAAAACCCGAAACAGCGCCCGAACGGCCCCGTGGGTGGCACCAACACCTCCCATGGGACTAATGTAACTCCTAGGAACTGGTCGCGCAGCCTCGGGACTATAGGTTTGAGAATATGATGGTAATTTGTAGAATTCTAGACATAGGCTTAAAAACATGGCATTACTGGATGAAAGCCCAAAACAGCCCCCGAAAGGCCCCCTAGGTGGCACCAACACCTCCCACGGGACCAAAGTAACTCGTATGAACTGGCCACATAGCCGCGGAACTCCCAGTTTGAGAATATGATGAAAATTATCATAATTCTAGGCTTTCTCTTAAAAACACGGTGTTAGTGGGTGAAAACCTGAAACAGCCCCCGAACGGCCCCGCGGGTGGTACCTACTCCTCCCACGGGACCAATGAGACTCGTAGGAACTAGTCGCGCAGTCCCGGGACTCCCGATTTGAGATTATAACTATAATTTGCATTTTTATAGACTTAGGCTTAAAAACATGGTGTTAGTGGGGGAAAACCCGAAATAGCCCCCGAACGGCCTCGTGGGTGGCACCAACACCTCCCACGGGACCAATGTAACTCGTACGAACTGGCTGCGCAGCCACGAGATACTCGGTTTGAGAATAAGATGGGAATTTGTATAATTCTAGGCTTAGACTTAAAAACATGGCGTTTGTAGGTGAAAACCGGAAACAGCCCCCGAACGGCCCCATGTGTGTCACCAACACCTCCTACGGGACCAATACTACTCATAGGAATTGGTCGCGCAGCCCCGGTACACCCGGTTTGAGAATACGATAATAATTTGCATATTTCTAGACTTAGGAAAAATATGGCGTTAGTGGGGGAAAACTCGAAATTGCTCCAGAACGGCCCCGTGGGTGGCACCAACACCTCTCACGGGACAAATGTAACTCCTAGGAACTGGTCACGCAGCCCCGGGACTATCGATTTGAGAATAAGACAGTAATTTCTAGAATTCTAGACATAGGCTTAAAAACATGGCGTTAGTGGGTGAAAACCAAAAACATTCCCCGAACGGCCCCGTGGGTGGCACCAACACCTCCCATGGGACCAAAGAAACTCGTAAGAACTAGTCGCGCAGTCCCGGGACTCCCAGTTTGAGATTATAACTATAATTTGCATATTTCTATACTTAAGCTTAAAAACATGGCGTTAGTGGGGGAAAACCCGAAATAGCCCCCGAACGGCCTCGTGGGTGGAACCAACACCTCTCAAGGGACTAATGTAACTCGTACGAACTAGTCGTGCAGTCCCGGGACTCCCGATTGTAGAATACGATGGTAATTTGAATAATTCTAGACTTAGGCTTAAAAACATGGCATTAGTGTGTGAAAACCCGAAACATCACCCAAACGACCCCGTGGGTGGCACCAGCACCTCCTAGGGGACCAATGTAACTCGTAGGAACTGGTCGTGAAGCCCCGGGACTCCTGATTTAAGAATACGACGATAAATTGCATATTTCTAGACTTTGGTAAAACATGGTGTTAGTGGGGGAAAACCCTAAATAGCTCCCGAACGGCCCTGTGGATACCACCAACACCTCCCACGGGGCCAATGTAACTCATAGGAACTGGTCGCACAGCCCCGGGACTCCCGGTTTAAGAATACGATGGTAATTTGCATATTTCTAGACTTAGGCTTAAAAACATGGCGTTAATGGGTGCAAATCCGAATCAGCCCTCAAAGATCCCCGTGGGTGGCACCAACACCTCCCACGGAACCAAAGTAACTCGTAGGAACTGGCCGCGAAGCCGCGGGACTCCCAATTTTAGAATACGACCGTAATTAGCATAATTCTAGACTTAGGCTTAAAAACATGGCGTTAGTGGGTGAAAACCCGAAACAGCCCCCGGACGGCCCCGTGGATGGCACCAACACCTCCCACTGGCCCAATGAGACTCGTAGGAACTGGTCACGCAGTCCCGGGACTCCCGGTTTGAGATTACAACGGTAATTTGTATATTTTTAGACTTAGGTTGAAAAACATGGCGTTAGTGGGTGAAAACCCGAAACAGCGCCCGAACGGCCCCGTGGGTGTCACCAACACCTCCCACGGGACCAATGTAACTCCTAGGAACTGGTCGCGCGTCCTCGGGAGTACCGGTTTGAGAATATGAAGGTAACTTTTATAATTCTAGACATAGGCTTAAAAACATGGCGTTACTGGGTGAAAACCCAAAACAGCGCCCGAACGGCCCCGTGGGTGGCACCAACACCTCCCAAGGGATCAAAGTAACTCGTAGGAACTGGCCATGTAGCCGCGGGACTCCCGGTTTGAGAATACGATGGAAATTTACATAATTCTAGACCTGGGAATAAAAACACGATGTAAGTGGGTGAAAACCTAAAACAACCCCCTAACGGCACCGCGAGTGGCACCAACTCCTCCCACGGGACCAATGAGACTCGTAGGAACTAGTCGCGCAGTCCCGGGACTCCCGATTTGAGATTACAACTATAATTTGCATATTTCTAGACTTAGGCTTGAAAACATGGTGTTAGGTGTGGAAAACCCGAAATAGCCCCCGAACGGCCCCGTGGGTGATACCAACACCTCCCACGGGACCAATGTAACTCGTAGGAACTGGCCGCGCAGCCATGAGATACCCGATTTGAGAATAAGAAGGGAATTTGTATAATTCTAGACTTAGGCTTAAAAATATGGCGTTTGTACGTGAAAACCTTAAACAGCCCCCGAAGGGCCCCATGAGTGTCACCAACACCTCCTACGGGACCAATACTACTTATAGGAATTGGTCACGCAGCCCCGGGACTCCCGGTTTGAGAATACGATGATAATTTGCATATTTCTAGACTTAGGCAAAACATTGCGTTACGGGGGGAAAACCTGAAATTGCTCTGGAACGGCCCCGTGTGTGGCACCAGCACCTCCCACGGGACGAATGTAACTCCTAGGAACTGGTCGCACAGCCCCGGGACTATCGATTTGCGAATACGACAGTAATTTCTAGAATTCTAGACATAGGCTTAAAAACATGGAGTCAGTGGGTGAAAACCCAAAATATCCCCCCGAACGGCCCCATGGGTGGCACCAACACCTCCCATGGGACCAAAGAAACTCGTAGGAACTAGCTGCGCAGCCGCGGGACTCCCGGTTTTAGAATACGATCGTAATTTACATAATTCTAGACTTAGCCTTAAAAAGACGACGTTAGTGGGTGAAAACCCGAAATAGCCCCCGAACGGCCCCGTGGGTGGCACTAACACCTCCCACGGGACCAATGAGACTCGTAGGAACTGGCCGCGCAGTCCCGGGACTCCCCGTTTGAGATTACAACTATAATTTTTATATTTCTAGACTTAGGCTTAAAAACATGGCGTTAGTGGGGGAAAACCCAAAATAGCCCCCGAACGGCCTCGTGGGTGGCACCAACACCTCTCACGGGACTAATGTAACTCGTACGAACTAGTCGTGCAGTCTCGGGACTCCCGATTGTAGAATACGATGGTAATTTGAATAATTCTAGACTTAGGCTTAAAAACATGGCATTAGTGCGTGAAAACCCGAAACATCACCTGAACGGCCCCGTGGGTGGCACCAGCACCTCCTAGGGGACCAATGTAACTCGTAGGAACTGGTCGTGAAGCCCCGGGACTCCAAATTTGAGAATACAATGATAAATTGTGTATTACTAGACTTAGGCAAAATATGGTGTTAGTGGGGGAAAACCCGAAATAGCTCCCGAACGGCCCTGTGGGTAGCACCAACAACTCCCACGGGGCCAATGTAACTCATAGGAACTGGTCGCGCAGCCCCGGGACTCCTGGTTTAAAAATACGATGGTAATTTACAAAATTCTAGACTTAGGCTTAAAAACATGGCGTTAATGGGTGCAAATCCGAAACAGCCCTCGAAGAGCCCCGTGGGTGGCACCAACACCTCCCACGGAACCAAAGTAACTCGTAGGAACTGGTCGCGTAGCCGCGGGACTCCCAATTTTAAAATACGACCGTAATAAGTATAATTCTAGACTTAGGCTTAAAAACATGGCGTTAGTGGGTGAAAACCCGAAATAGCCCCCGAACGGCCCCGTGGATGGCACCAACACCTCTCACTGGCCCAATGAGACTCGTAGGAACTGGTCACGCAGTCCCGGGACTCCCGATTTGAGATTACGACGGTAATTTGTATATTTCTTGACTTAGTTTTAAAAATAGGGCGTTAGTGGGTGAAAACCCGAAACAGCCCCCGAACGACCCCGTGGGTGGCACCAACACCTCCCACGGGACCAATGTAACTCCTAGGAACTGGTCGCGCAGCCTCGGGATAAACGGTTTGAGAATATGATGGTAATTTGTAGAATTTTAGACATAGGCTTAAAAACATGGCGTTACTGGGTGAAAACCCAAAACAGCCCCCGAACGGCCCCGTGGGTGGCACCAACACCTCCCACGGGACCAAAGTAACTCGTAGGAACTGGCCACGTAGCCGCGGGACTCCCGATTTGAGAATACGATGGAAATTTACATAATTCTAGATGTGGGCTTAAAAACACGGTGTTAGTGGGTGAAAACCTGAAACAGCCCCCGAACGGCACCGCGAGTGGCACCAACTCCTCCCACGGGACCAATGAGACTCGTAGGAACTAGTCGCGCAGTCCCGGGACTCCCGATTTGAGATTACAACTATAATTTGCGTATTTCTAGACTTAGGCTTAAAAACATGGTGTTAGTGGGGGAAAACCCGAAATAGCCCCCGAACGGCCCCGTGGGTGGCACCAACACCTCCCACGGGACCAATGTAACTCGTAGGAACTCGCCGCACAGCCACGAGATACCCGGTTTGAGAATAAGATGGGAATTTGTATAATTCTAGACTTAGGCTTAAAAGCATGGCGTTTGTACGTGAAAACCTGAAACAGCCCCCGAACGGCCCCATGAGTGTCACCAACACCTCCTACGGGACCAATACTACTCATAGGAATTGGTCGCGCAGCCCCGAGACTCCCGGTTTGAGAATACGATGATAATTTTCATATTTCTAGACTTAGACAAAACATGGCGTTAGTGGGGGAAAACCCGAAATTGCTCTGGAACGGCCCCGTGGGTGGCACCAACACCTCCCACGGGACCAATGTAACTCCTAGGAACTGGTCGCGCAGACCCGAGACTATTGGTGTGCGAATACGATAGTAATTTCTAGAATTCTAGACATAGGCTTAAAAACATGGCGTTAGTGGGTGAAAACCCAAAACATCCCCCGAACGGCCGCATGGGTGGCACCAACACCTCCCATTGGCCCAAAAGAACTCGTAGGAACTAGCCGTGCAGCCGCGGGACTCCCAGTTTGAGAATACGATGGTAATTTACATAATTCTAGACTTAGGCTTAAAAACACGGCGTTAGTGGGTGAAAACCTGAAATAGTCCCCGAACGGGCCCGTGGGTGGCACCAACACCTCCCACGGGACCAATGAGACTCGTAGGAACTGGTCGCGCAGTCCCGGGACTACCGGTTTGAGAATATGACGGTAATTTGTAGAATTCTAGACATAGGCTTAAAAACATGACGTTACTGGGTGAAAACCCAAAACAGCCCCCGAACGGCCCCGTGGGTGGCACCAACACCTCCCACGGGACCAAAGTAACTCGTAGGAACTGGCCACGTAGCCGCAGGACTCCCGGTTTGAGAATACGATGGAAATTTTCATAATTCTAGACTTGAGCTAAAAAACACGGTGTTAGTGGGTGAAAACCTGAAACAGCCCCCGAACGGCACCGCGAGCGGCACCAACTCCTCCCACGGGACCAATGAGACTCATAGGAACTAGTCGCGCAGTCCCGGGACTCCCGATTTGAGATTACAACTATAATTTGCATATTTCTAAACTTAGGCTTAAAAACATGGTTTTAGTTGGGGAAAACCCGAAATAGCCCCCGAACGGCCCCGTGGGTGGCACCAACACCTCCCACTGGACCAATGTAACTCATAGGAACTGGCCGCGCAGCCACGAGATACCCGATTTGAGAATAAGAATGGAATTTGTATAATTCTAGACTTAGGCTTAAAAACATGGTGTTTATACGTGAAAACCTGAAACAGCCCCCGAACGGCCCCATGAGTGTCACCAACACCTCCTACGAGACCAATACTACTCATAGGAATTGGTCGCGCAGCCCCGGGACTCCCGGTTTGAGAATACGATGATAATTTGCATATTTCAAGACTTAGGCAAAACATGGCGTTAGTGGGTGAAAACTCGAAATTTCTCTGGAACGGCCCCGTGGGTGGCACCAACACCTCCCACGGGACCAATGTAACTCCTAGGAACTGGTCGCGCAGCCCTGAGACTATCGGTTTACGAATACGACAGTAATTTCTAGAATTCTAGACATAGGCTTAAAAACATGGTGTTACTGGGTGAAAACTCAAAACATCCCACGAATGGCCACATGGGTGGCACCAACACCTCCCATTGGACCAAAGAAACTCGTAGGAACTAGCGGCGCAGCCGCGGGACTCCCGGTTTGAGAATACGATGGTAATTCACATAATTCTAGACTTAGGCTTAAAAACACGGCGTTAGTGGGTGAAAACCTGAAATAGCCCCCGAACGGCCCCGTGGGTGGCACCAACACCTCCCACGGGACCAATGAGACTCGTAGGAACTGGTCGCGCAGTCCCGGGACTCCCGGTTTGAGATTATAACTATAATTTGCATATTTCTAGACTTAGGCTTAAAAACATGGGGTTAGTGGGGGTAAACCCAAAACAGCCCCGAATGGCTCAGTGGGTGGCACCAACACCTCCCACGGGACCAACGTAACTCGTAGGAACTAGTCGCGCAGTCCCGGGTCTCCCGGTTTGAGAATACCATGGTAATTTGAATAATTCTAGACTTAGGCTTAAAAACATGGCATTAGTGCGTGAAAACCCGAAGCATCACCGGAACGGCCCCGTGGGTGGCACCAACACCTCCTGAGGGATCAATGTAACTCGTAGGAACTAGTCGTGCAGCCCCGGGACTCGTGATTTAAGAATACGACGATAATTTGAATATTTCTAGACTTAGGCAAAACATGGTGTTAGTGGGGGAAAACCCGAAATAGCCCCCGAACGTCCCCGTGGGTGGCACTAACACCTCCCACGGGGCCAATGTAACTCGTAGGAACTGGTCGCACAGCCCCGGGACTCCCGGTTTGAGAATACGATGGTAATTTGCAAAATTCTAGATTTAGGCTTAAAAACATGGCGTTAATGGGTGCAAATCCGAAGCATCCCTCGAAGAGCCCCGTGGGTGGCACCAACCGCTCCCACGGAATCAAAGTAACTCATAGGAACTGGCCGTGCAGCCGCGGGACTCCCAATTTTAGAATACGACGGTAATTTGCATAATTCTAGACTTAGGCTTAAAAACATGGCGTTAGTGGGTGAAAACCCGAAACAGCCCCCGAACAGCCCCATGGATGGTTCCAACACCTCCCACTGGCCCAATGAGACTCGTAGGAACTGTTCACGTAGTCCCGGAACTCCCGGTTTGAGATTACTACTGTAATTTGTATATTTCTAGACTTAGGTTTAAAAACATGACGTTAGTGGGTGAAAACCCAAAGCAGCGCCCGAACGGCCCCGTGGGTGGCACCAACACCTCCCACGGGACCAATTTAACTCGTACGAACTGGCCGCGCAGCCCCGGGACTACCGGTTTGAGAATACCAGGATAATTTTCATATTTCTGCACTTAGGCTTAAAAATATGACGTTAGTGGGGAAAACTCGTAACAGCCCCCAAATGGCCCCGTGGGTGGAACCAACACCTCCCATGGGACAACTGTAACTCATAGAAACTGCTCGCGCAGCCCCAGGATTCCCGATTTGAGAATACCATGGTAATTTGCATAATTCTAGACTTAGGCTTAAAAACATGGTGTTAGTGGGTGAAAACCCGAAACAGCCCCGAATGGCCCCGTGGCTGGCACCAACACCTCCAACGGGACCAACGTAACTGGTAGGAACTGACCTCGCTGCCGCAAGACTCCCGATTTGAGAATACGACGATAATTTGCATAATTCTAGACTTAGACTTAAAAATACAGGGTTAGAGGGTGAAAACCCAAAACAGCCTCCGAACGGCCCCGTGGGTGGAACCAACACTTCCCACTGGACCAATGTGACTCGTAGGAACTGGTCGCGCAGTCCCGGGACTCCCGGTTTGAGAATATGATGGTAATTTCCATAATTCTAGACTTAGGCTTTAAAACATGGCGTTAGTGGGTGAAAAAACAAAACAACCCAAGAACGGCCCCGTGGGTGGCACCAACACCACCCACGGGACCAAAGTAACTCGTAGGAACTGGTCGCGCAGCCCCAGGACTCTCGGTTTGAGAATACGACAATAATTTCCATATGTCTATACTAAGGCTTAAAAACTTGGCGTTACTGGGTGAAAACCCAAAACAGCCCCCGAACGGCCCCGTGGGTGGCACCAACACCTCCCACGGGACCAAAGTAACTCGTAGGAATTAGCCACGTAGCCGCGGGACTCCCGGTTTGAGAATACGATGGAAATTTACATAATTCTAGACCTGGGCTTAAAAACACGGTGTTAGTGGGTGAAAACCTGAAACAGCCCCCGAACGGCACCGCGAGTGGCACCAACTCCTCCCACGGGACCAATGAGACTCGTAGAAACTAGTCGCGCAGTCCCGGGACTCTCGATTTGAGATTACAAATATAATTTACATATTTCTAGACTTAGGCTTAAAAACATGGTGTTAGTGGGGGAAAACCCGAAGTAGCCCCCGAACGGCCCCGTGGGTGGCACCAACACCTCCCACGGGACCAATGTAACTCGTACGAACTGGCCGCGCAGCCACGAGATACCCGGTTTGAGAATAAGATGGGAATTTGTATAATTCTACACTTAGGCTTAAAAACATGGCGTTTGTACGTGAAAACATGAAACAGCCTCCGAACGGCCCCATGAGTGTCACCAACACCTCCTACTGGACCAATAATACTCATAGGAATTGGTCGCGCAGCCCCGGGACTCCCGGTTTGAGAATACGATGATAATTCTCATACTTCTAGACTTAGGCAAAACATGGCGTTAGTGGGGGAATACCCGAAATTGCTCTGGAACGGCCCCGTGGGTGGCACCAACACCTCCCACGGGACCAATGTAACTCCTAGGAACTGGTCGCGTAGCCCCGAGACTATCGGTTTGCGAATACGACAGTAATTTCAAGAATTCTAGACATAGGCTTAAAAACATGGCGTTAGTGGGTGAAAACCCAAAACATCCCCCGAACGGCCGCGTGGGTGGCACCAACACCTCCCATTGGACCAAAAAAACTCGTAGGAACTAGCCGCGCAGCCGTGGGACTCCCGGTTTGAGAATACGATCGTAATTTATATAATCCTAGACTTAGTCTTAAAAACACGGCGTTAGTGGGTGAAACCTGAAATAGCCCCCAAACGGCCCCGTGGGTGGCACCAACACCTCCCACGGGACCAATGAGACTCGTAGGAACTGGTCGCGCAGTCCCGGGACTACCGGTTTGGGAATATGATGGTAATTTGTGGAATTCTAGACATAGGCTTATAAGCATGGCGTTACTGGGTGAAAACCCAAAACAGCCCCCGAACGGCCCTATGGGTGGCACCAACACCTCCCACGGGACCAAAGTAACTCGTCGGAACGGCCCGTAGACGCGGGACTCCCGGTTTGAGAATACGATGGTAATTTGAATAATTCTAGACTTAGGCTTAAAAACATGGCATTTGTGCGTGAAAACACGAAGCATCACCCGAACGGCCCCGTGGGTGACACCAACACCTCCTAGGGGACCCATGTAACTCGTAGGAACTGGTCGTGCCGCCCCGGGACTCCTAATTTGAGAATACGACGATAATTTGAATATTTCTAGACTTAAGCAAAACATGGTGTTATTGGGGGAAAACCCAAAATAGCTCCCGAACGGCCCCGTGGGTGGCACCAACACCTCCCACGGGGCCAATATAACTCGTAGGAACTGGTCGCGTAGCCTCGGGACTCCCGGTTTGAGAATACGATGGTAATTTGCAAAATTTTAGATTTAGGCTTAAAAACATGGCGTTAATGGGTGCAAATCCGAAACAGCCCTCGAAGAGCCCCGTGGGTGGCACCAACACCTCCCACGGAATCAAAGTAACTCGTAGGAACTGGCCGCGCAGCCGCGGGACTCCCAATTTTAGAATACGACGGTAATTTGCATAATTCTAGACTTAGGCTTAAAAACATGGCGTTAGTGGGTGAAAACCTGAAACAGCCCCCGAACAGCCCCATGGATGGTTCCAACACCTCACACTGGCCCAATGAGACTCGTAAGAACTGGTCACGCAGTCCCGGGACTCCCGATTTGAGATTACGACTGTAATTTGTATATTTCTAGACTTAGGTTTAAAAATATGACGTTAGTGGGTGAAAACCCGAAACAGCACCCGAACGGCCCCGTGGGTGGCACCAACACCTCCCATGGGACCAATGTAACTCGTACGAACTGGCCACGCAGCCCCGGGACTCCCGATTTGAGAATACGAAGATAATTTTCATATTTCTGCACTTACGCTTAAAAATATGACGTTAGTGGAGAAAACCCGTAATAGCCCCCAAATGGCCCCATGGGTGGCACCAACACCTCCCACGGGACAAATGTAACTCATAGAAACTGCTTGCGCAGCCTCAGGATTCCCGATTTGAGAATACGATGGTAATTTGCATAATTCTAGACTTAGGCTTAAAAACATGCTGTTAGTGGGTGAAAACCCGAAACAGCCCCGAATGGCCCCGTGGGTGGCACCAACACCTCCCACAGGACCAACGTAACTGGTTGGAACTGACCTCGCTGTCGCATGACTCCCGATTTGAGAATACGGCGATAATTTGTATAATTCTAGACATAGACTTAAAAACACAGGGTTAGAGGGTGAAAACCCAAAACAACCTCCGAACGGCTCCGTGGGTGGAACCAACACTTCCCACTGGACCAATGTGACTCGTAGGAACTGGCCGCGCAGCCCCAGGACTTCCGGTTTGAGAATACGATGGTAATTTGCATAATTCTAGACTTAGGCTTTAAAACATGGCGTTAGTGGGTGAAAAAATAAAACAGCCCACGAACGGCCCCGTGGGTGGCACCAACACCTCCCACGGGGCCAAAGTAACTCGTAGTAACTAGTCAAGCAGCCCCAGGAGTACCGGTTTGAGAATACGATAATAATTTGCATATTTCTAGACTAAGGCTTAAAAACATGGTGTTAGTGGGTGAAAACCCGAAACAACCATCGAACGACCCCGTGGGTGGTAACATCACCTCCCACGGGACCAATGTGACTCGTAGAAACTGGTCGCGCAACCCCGGTACTCCCGGTATGAAAATAAGATGATAATTTGTATATTTCTAGACTTAGCTTAAAAATATGGCGTTAGTGGGTGAAAACCCGAACGGCCCAGTGAGTGGCACCAACACCTTCCACCTGACCAATGTAACTCGTAGGAACCTGCTGCGCAGCCCCGGGACTCCCGGTCAGAGAATACGATGATAATTTGCATATTTCTAGACTTAGGCTTAAAAACATGGAGTTAGTGGGTGAAAACCCGAAACAGCCCCCAAACGGCCCCGTGGGTGGCACCAACACCTCCCACGGGACCAATGTAACTCATAGGAAATGACCGTGCAGCCTCAGAACTCCCTGTTTGAGAATACGATGATAATTTGAATATTTCTAAACTTAGGCTTAAAAACATGGTGTTAGTGGGCGAAAACTCGAAACAGCCCCGAATGGCCCTGTGGGTGGCACCAACACCTCCCACGGGACCAACGTAACTCGTAGGAACTGGCCGCGCAGCCGCAGGACTCCCGATTTGAGAATACGACGATAATTTGCATAATTCTAGACTTAGGCTTAAAAACACAGCGTTAGAGGGTGAAAACCCGAACGGCCCTGTGGGTGGCACCAAGACTTCCCACGGGACCAATCTGACTCGTAGGAACTGGTCGCGCAGTCCCGGGACTCCCAGTTTGAGAATACGATGGTAATTTGCATAATTTTAGTCTTAGGCTTAAAAATATTGCGTTAGTGGGTGAAACCCCCAAACAGCCCATGAGCGACCCCGTGGGTGGCACCCACACCTCCCATGGGACCAATGTATCTCGTAGAAACTGGCCATGCAGTCTCAGGACTCTCGATTTGAGAATACGACGATAATTTGCATAAATCTAAACTAAGGAAAAACATGGCGTTAGAGGGTCAAAACCCGAAATAGCCCCCAAACGGCCCCGTGGGTGGCACCAACACCTCCCATGGGACCAATGTGACTCGTAGGAACTGGTCGCGTAGTCGCGGGACTCCCGGTTTGAGAATACGATAGTAATTTGAATAATTCTAGACTTAGGCTTAAAAACATGGCGTTAGTGGGTGAAAACCCGAAACAGCCGCCGAACGGCCCCATGGGTGGCACCAACACCTCCCATGTGAGCAGCGTAACTCGTAGGAACTGGTCGTGCAACCCCGGGACTCCCAGTTTGAGAGTACAACGATAATTTGCATATTTATAGACTTAGGCTTAAAAACATGGCGTTTGTGGGGGAATACCCGAAATAGCCCCCGATCGGCGCCATGGGTGGCACCAACACCTCCTACGGGACCAATGTAACTCGTACGAACTGGTCCCAAAACATCTTGGTTTAAGAATTCGACGGGAATTTGTATAATTCTAGATTAAGGCTTAGAAACATGGTGTTAGTGCGTGAAAACCCGAAACATCCCCCGAACGCCGTGGGTGGGACCAATAGAACTCATAAAAATTGGTCACGCAGCCCCGGGACTCCCGGTTTGAGAATACGATGATAATATGCATATTTTTGGACTTAGGCAAAGCATCGCGTTAGTGGGGGAAAACCCGAAACAACCCCAAATGGTCCCGTGGGTGGCACCAACACCTCCCACGGGACCAATGTAACTCCTAAGAACTGGTCGCGTAGCCCCGGGACTACAGGTTTGAGAATACGATGGTAATTTGCAAAATTCTGGACATAGGGTTAAAAACATGGCGTTACTGGGTGAAAACCCAAAACAGCCCACGAACGGCCCCGTGGGTGGCACCAACACCTCCCACGGGACCAAAGTAACTCGTAGGAACTGGTCGCGCAGCCGCTGGACTCCCGATTTGAGAATACGACTGTAATTTACCTAATTTTAGACTTGGGCTTAAAAACACGGCGTTAGAGGGTAAAAACCCGAAACAGCCCCCGAGCGGTCACGTGAGTGGCAGCAACACCTCCCACGGGATCAATGAGACACGTAGGAACTGGTCGCGTAGTCCCGGGACTCCCGGTTTGAGATTATAACTATAATTTGCATATTTCTAGACTTAGTCTTAAATACTTGGCGTTAGTGGG
The DNA here is from genome assembly GCA_949130495.1 of Sambucus nigra. Taxonomy (NCBI): domain Eukaryota; kingdom Viridiplantae; phylum Streptophyta; class Magnoliopsida; order Dipsacales; family Adoxaceae; genus Sambucus; species Sambucus nigra. Next base: position 208,982,035 of record OX422214.1, on the reverse strand, counting down.
GGAAAACCCGAAATGGCCCCCGAATGGCCCCGTGGGTGGCTCCAACACCTCCAACGGGATGAATGTAACTTGTACGAACTGGCCGCGCTGCTGCGGGATTCCCGGTTTGAGAATACGAGGGTAATTTTCATAATTCAAGACTTTGGCTTAAAAACATGGTATTAGTCGGTGAAAACCCAAAATAGCCCCCGAACGGCCCCGTGGGTGGCACCAACACCTCCCATTTGCCCAATGAGACTCGTAGGAACTGGTCGCGCAGTCCCGGGACTCCAGGTTGGAGATTACAACGGTAATTTGAATATTTCTAGACTTAGTTTTAAAAACATGGCGTTAGTGGGTGAAAACCTGAAACAGCGCCCGAACGGCCCCGTGGGTGGCACCAACACCTCCCACGGGACCAATATAACTCGTAGATACTGGTCGCGTAACCCCTGGACTTCCGGTTTGAGAATATGAGGATAATTTGCATATTTCTAGACTTAAGCTTACGAACATGACATTAGTGAGGAAAAACCCAAAACAGCCCCCGAACGGCCCCGTGGGGGGCACCAACACCTCCCACGGGACAAATGTAACTCATTGAAACTGCTCGCGCAGCTCGGGGACTCCCGGTTTGAGAATACGAAGATAATTGGCATAATTCTAGACTTAGGGTTAAAAACACAGCGTTAGAGGGTGAAAACCCAAAACAACCCCCGAACGGCTCTGTTGGTGGCACCAACACTTCCCACGGGACCAATGTAACTCATAGGAACTGGCTGCGTAGTCTTGGGACTACCGGTTTGAGAATACAATGGTAATTTACATAATTCTAGACTTAGGGTTAAAAACATTGCGTTATAGGGTGAAAATCCAAAACAGCCCACGAACGGCCCTGTAGGTGGCACCAACACCTCCCACGGGACCAATGTAACTCGTAGGAACTGGTCGCGCAACCCCAGGACTCTCGATTTGAGAATACAATGATAATTTGCATATTTCTAGACTTACGCTTAAAAACATGGCGTTAGTGGGTGAAAATCCGAAACAGCCCCGAACGACCCCGTGGATGGCACCAACACCTCCCACAGGACCAGTGCAACTCGTAGGGACTGGCCGCACAGCCTCGAGATTCCCGATTTGAGAATACGACTATAATTTGCATATTTCTAGACTTAGGCTTAAAAACCTAGCGTTAGTGGGGGAAAACCCAAAATATCCCCCGAACAGCCCCATGGGTGGCACCAACACCTCCCACGGGACAAATGTAACTCGTCGGAACTGGTCACCCAACCCTGGGATTCCTGATTTGAGAATACGATGATAATTTGCATATTTCTAGACTTAGGCTTTAAAACATGGCGTTAGTGGGGGAAAATCCAAAACAGCCACCGAACGGCCCCGTGGGTGGCACCAACACCTCCCACGGGACAAATGAGACTCGTAGGAACTGGTCCCCTAGTCCCGGGACTCCCGATTTGAGATTACAACTATGATTTGCATATTTCTAGACTTAAACTTAAAACATGGCGTTACTGGGGAAAAACCCGAAACATCCCCCAAACGGCGCCGTCGATGGCACCAACACCTCCCACGGGACCAATGTAACTCGTATGAATCGGTCGCGCATCACCGGGACTCCCGGTTTAGGAATACGACAGTAATTTGCTTAATTTAAAACTTAGGCTTAAAAACATGGTCTTAGTAAGTGAAAACCCAAAATAGCCCCCCGAACGGCCCCGTGGGTGGCACCAACACCTCCCACGGGACCAACGTAACTGGTAGGAACTGACCGCGCAGCCGCAGGACTCCCGATTTGAGAATACGACGATAATTTTTATAATTCTAGACTTAGGCTTAAAAACACAGTGTTAGAGGGTGCAAACTCGAAACAGCCCCCGAACGGCCCCGTGGGTGGCACCAACACTTCCCACGGGACCAATGTGACTCGTAGGAACTGGTCGCGTAGTCCCGGGACTCTCGGTTTGAGAATACGATGGTAATTTGCGTAATTCTAGACTTAGGCTTAAAAATAAGGTGTTAGTGGGCGAAAACCCCAAACAGCCCACGAACGGCCCCGTGGGTGGCACCAACACCTCCCATGGAACCAATGTAACTCGTAGAAACTGGCCACGCAGCCTCGGGACTCTCGATTTGAGAATACGACGATAATCTGCATAATTCGAGACTTGGGAAAAACACGGCGTTAGTGGGTGAAAACCCGAAACGGCCCCATGGGTGGCACCAACACCTCCCATGGATCAATGGGACTCGTAGGAACTGGTCGCACAGTCTCGAGAGTCCCGGTTTCAGACTACAACTATAATTTCCACATTTCTAGACTTAGGCTTTAAAACTTGGTGTTAGTGGGGGGAAACCCGAAATAGACACCAAACGGCCCCGTGGGTGGCACCAACACCTTTCACGGGACCAATGTAACTCGTATGAACTGGTCGTGCAGCCCCGAGACTCCCGGTTTGAGAATACGATGGTAATTTGAATAATTCTAAACTTAGGATTAAAAACATGGCGTTAGTGCGTGAAAACTCGAAACATCCCCCGAACGGCCTCGTGGGTGGCACCAACACCACCTACGGGACTAATGTAACACGTAAGAACTGGTCGCGCAACCCCGGGACTCCTGGTTTGAGAATACGACGATAATGTGCATATTTCTAGACTTTGGCAAAACCTGGCGTTAGTGGGGGAAAACCCAAAATAGCCCCCGAAAGGCCCCGTGGGTGGCACCAACACCTCCCACGGGACCAATGTGACTCATAGGAACCGGTCGCGCAGCCCCGGGACTCCCGATTGGAGAATACGACGGTAATTTGTAAAATTAAAGACTTAGGCTCAAAAACATGGGGTTAAAGGGTGAAAATCTGAAACAGCCCTCGAACAACCCCATGGGTGGCATTAACACCTCCCACGGGACAAAGGTAACTTGTAGGAACCGGTCGTGCAGCCGCGGGACTCACGATTTGAGAATACGATGGTAATTTCCATAATTCTAGACTTAGGCTTAAAAACATCGCGTTAGTGGGTGAAAACCCAAAACAGCTCCCGAACGGCCCCGTGGGTGGCACCAACACCTCCCACTGGCCCAATGAGACTCGTAGGAACTGGTCGCGCAGTCCCGGGACTCCCGGTTGGAGATTACAACGGTAATTTGAATATTTCTAGACTTAGCTTTAAAAACATGGCGTTAGTGGGTGAAAACCTGAAACAGCACCCGAACGGCCTCGTGGGTGGCACCAACACCTCCCACGGGACCAATATAACACGTAGATATTGGTCGCGCTACCCTGGCACTCTCGGTTTGAGAATACGAGGATAATTTTCATATTTCTAGACTTAGGCTTACGGACATGACATTAGTGAAGAAAAAGCCAAAACAGCCCCCGAACGGCCCCGTGGGGGGCACCAACACCTCCCACGGGACAAATGTAACTCATTGAAACTGCCCGCGCAGCCCGGGGACTCGCGGTTTGTGAATACGACGATAATTTTACGTAATTGTAGACTTAGGCTTAAAAACACAGCGTTAGAGGGTGAAAACCCAAAACAGCCCCTGAACGGCCCCGTGGGTGCCACCAACACTTCCCACGGGACCAATGTGACTCATAGGAACTGACTGTGCATCCTCGGGACTCCCGGTTTGAGAATACGATAGTAATTTCAATAATTCTAGACTTAGGCTTAAAAACATGGCGTTAGTGGGTGAAAACCCGAAACTGCCCACGAACAGCCCCATGGGTGGCACCAACACCTCCCACGAGACCAGTGTAACTCGTAGGAACTGGCCGCGTAGCCCCGGGACTCCCAGTTTGAGAGTACAATGATAATTTGCATATTTCTAGACTTACGCTTAAAAACATGGCGTTAGTGGGTGAAAATCTGAAACAGCCCCCGAACGACCTCGTGGATGGCACCAACACCTCCCACAGGACCAGTGCAAGTCGTAGGGACTGGCCGCATAGCCTCGGGATTCCCGGTTTGAGAATACGACAATAATTTGCATATTTCAAGACTTAAGCTTAAAAACCTAGCGTTAGTGCGTGAAAACTAGAAACATCCCCCGAACAGCCCCATGGGTGGCACTAACACCTCCCACGGGACAAATGTAACTCGTCGGAACTGGTCGCGCAACCCTGGGATTCCTGATTTGAGAATACGATGATAATTTGCATATTTCTAGACTTAGTCTTAAAAACATGGCGTTAGTGGGTGAAAATCCGAAACAGCCACCGAACGGCCCCGTGGGTGGCACCAACACCTCCCACGGGACAAATGAGACTCGTAGGAACTGGTCGCGCAGTCCCTGGACTCACGATTTGAGATTATAACTATGATTTGCAAATTTCTAGACTTAGACTTAAAACATGGCGTTAGTGGGGAAAAACCCGAAACATCCCCCATATGGCCCCGTCGGTGGCACCAACACCTCCCACGGGACCAATGTAACTCGTATGAATTGGTCGCGCAGCACCGGGACTCTCGGTTTAGGAATACGACCGTAATTTGATTAATTTAAAACTTAGGCTTAAAAACATGGCGTTAGTGGGTGCAAACCAAAAATAGCCCCCGAACGGCCTCGTGGATGGCACAAACACCTCCCTCGGGACCAATGTAACTCGTAGGAACTGACCGCGCAGCCGCAGGACTCCCGATTTGAGAATACAACTATAATTTGTATAATTCTAGACATAGGCAAAACTTGGCGTTAGTGGGGAAAACCCAAAACAGCCCCCGAACGGCCCTGAGAGTAGCACCAACACCTCCCACGGGACCAACGTAACTCGTAGGAACTGACTGTGCAGTCGCAGGACTCCCGATTTGAGAATACGACGATGATTTCCATAATTCTAGACTTAGACTTAAAAACACGGCGTTAGAGGGTGAAAACCTAAAACAGCCCTCGAACGGCCCCGTGGGTGGCACCAATACCTCCCACGGGACCAATATGACTCGTAGGAACTGGTCGCGCAATCCTGAGACTCATAGTTTTAGAATATGATGGTAATTTACATAATTCTAGATATGGCATAAAAACATGGTGTTGGTGGATGAAAACCCAAAACTGCACCCGAACGGCCCCGTGGATGGCAGCAACACCTCCCACGGGACCAATATAACTCGTAGGAAGCGGCCGCGCAACCCCGGGACTCCCGGTTTGAGAATACGATGATAATTTGTATATTTCTCGACTTTGGCTTAAAAAAATGGCATTAGTGGGTGAAAACCCGAAATAACCCCCGAACGGCCCCGTGGGTGGCACCAACACCTCCTACGGAACCAATGTAACTCGTAGGAACTGGTCGCACAGTCTCGAGAGTCCCGGTTTTAGACTACAACTATAATTTGCATATTTCTAGACTTAGGCTTTAAAACTTGGTGTTAGTGGGGGAAAAACCGAAATAGATCCAGAACGGCCCCGTGGGTGGCACCAACACCTCTCACGGGACCAATGTAACTCGTATGAACTGGCCATGCAGCCCCGAGACTCCCGATTTGAGAATACGATGGTAATTTGAATAATTCTAAACTTAGGCTTAAAAATATGGCATTAGTCGTGAAAACTCGAAACATCCCCCGAACGGCCTCGTGGGTGGCACCAACACCACCTACGGGACCAATGTAACACGTAAGAACTGGTGGCGCAACCCCGGGACTCCTGGTTTGAGAATACGACGATAATATGCATATTTCTAGACTTAGGCAAAACATGGCGTTAGAGGGGGGAACCCCGAAATAGCCCCCGAACGACCCCGTGGGTGGCACCAACACCTCCCATGGGACCAATTTGACTCATAGGAACCGGTCGCGCAGCCCCAGGACTCCCGATTTGAGAATACGACGGTAATTTGTAAAATTAAAGACTTAGGCTCAAAAACATGGCGTTAAAGGGTGAAAATCTGAAACAGCCCTCGAACAACCCCATGGGTGGCATTAACACCTCCCACGGGACAAAAGTAACTCGTAGGAACCGGTCGTGCAGCCGCGGGACTCTCGGTTTTAGAATACGATGGTAATTTTCATAATTCTAGACTTAGGCTTAAAAACATGTCGTTAGTGGGTGAAAACTCGAAACAGCCCCCGAACGGCCCCGTGGGTTGCACCAACACCTCCCACTGGACCAATGAGACTCGTAGGAACTGGTCGCACAGTCCCGGGACTCTCGGTTGGAGATTACAACGGTAATTTTAGTATTTCTAGACTTAGGTTTAAAAACATGGCGTTAGTTGGTGAAAACCTGAAACAGCACCCGAACGGCCCCGTGGGTGGCACCAACACCTCCCACGGGACCAATATAACACGTAGATACTGGTCACGCTACCCTGGCACTCGCGGTTTGTGAATACGAGGATAATTTTCATATTTCTAGACTTAGGCTTACGGACATGACATTAGTGAAGAAAAACCCAAAACAACCCCCGAACGGCCCCGTGGGGGGCACCAACACCTCCCACGGGACAAATGTAACTCATTGAAACTGATTGCGCAGCCCGGGGACTCCCGATTTGTGAATACGACGATAATTTGCATAATTCTAGACTTAGGCTTAAAAACACAGCGTTAGAGGGTGAAAACCCAAAACAACCCCTGAACGGCCCTGTGGGTGCCACCAACACTTCCCACGGGACCAATGTGACTCATAGGAACTGACTGCGCATCCTCGGGACTCCCGATTTGAGAATACAATAGTAATTTGAATAATTCTAAACTTTGGCTTAAAAACATGGCGTTAGTGGGTGAAACCCGAAACAGCCCACGAACAGCCCCATGGGACCAGTGTAACTCGTAGGAACTGGTCGCGCAGCCCCGAGACTCCCGGTTTTAGAATACGACGATGATTTCCATAATTCTAGAGTTAGGCTTAAAAATACGGTGTTAGAGGGTGAAAACCCAAAACAGCCCTCGAACGGCCCCGTGGGTGGCACCAACACCACCTACGGGACCAATGTAACTCGTAGGAACCGGTCGCGTAGCCCTGGGACTCCTGGTCAAAGAATACGATGATAATTTGCATATTTCTAGACTTAGGATTAAAAAGATGGCGTTAGTCGGTGAAAACTCGGAACAGCCCCAGAACGGCCCCGTGGGTGGCACCAACACCTCCCACGGGACCAATGTAACTCGTAGGAACTGACCGCATAGCCCCGGGACTCCCGGTTTGAGAATAGGATGATAATTTGTGTATTTTTAGACTTAGGCTTAAAAACATGGCGTTAGTGGGTGAAAACCCGAAATAGCCCCCGAACGGTCCCGTGGGTGGCACCAACACCTCCCACGGGACCAGTGTAACTCATAGGAACTAGCCGCGCAGCCCCGGGACTCCCAATTTGAGAGTAAGATGATAATTTGCATATTTCTAGACTTAGGATTAAAAACATGGTGTTAGTGGGGGAATACGCGAAACAGCCCCCGAACGGGGCCGTGGGTGTCACCAACACCTCCTACTGGACCAATGTAACTCGTTCGAACTGGCCGCGCAGCCCCAAAATTCCTAGTTTGAGAATACAACGGTAATTTGTATAATTCTATATTTAGGATTAAAAACATGGAGTTAGTGCGTAAAAACCCAAAACAGCCCCCGAACGCCGTGGGTGTCACCAACACCACCTATGGGACCAATATAACTCGTAGAAATTGGTCGCGCAGCCCCGGGACTCCCGGTTTGAGAATGCGATGATAATTTGCATATTTCTAAACTTAGGCAAAATATGGCGTTAGTGGGGGAAAACCCGAAATATCCCTCGAATGGACCCGTGGGTGGAACCAACACCTCCCACGAGACCAATGTAACTCCTAGGAACTGGTCGCGCAGCCCCCGGACTCCCGGTTTGAGAATACGACGGTAATTGGTAGAATTCTGGACACAGACTTTAAAACATGGCGTTGCGCGGTGAAAACCCAAAACAGCCCCCGAAAGGCCCCGTGGGTGGCACCAACATCTCCAACGGGACCTAAGTAACTCGTAGGAACTGTCCTCGCAGCAGCGGGACTCTCGGTTTGAGAATACGATGGTAATTTACATAATTCTAGACTTAGGCTTAAAAACACAGCGTTAGTGGGTGAAAACCCGAAACAGCCCCCGAACGGCCCCGGGGGTGGCACCAACACCTCCCACGGGACCAAGGAGATTCGTAGGAACTGGTCGCGCAGTCTCGGATCTCCCGATTTGAGATTACAACTATTATTTGCATATTTCTAGACTTAGGATTAAAAACATGGCATTAGTGAGGGAAAACCCGAAATAGCCCCCGAACGGCCCCGTGGGTGGCAGCAACACCTCCCACGGGACCAATGTAACTCGTACGAACTGGTCGCGCAGCACCAAAATTCCCGATTTGAGAATACGATGGAAATATGTATAATTCTAGACTTAGGCTAAAAAACATGGCGTTAGTGCGTCAAAACCCGAAACAATCCCCGAACGGCCCCGTGGGTGGCACAAACACCTCTTACGGGACCAATATAACTCGTAGGAATTCATTGCCTAGCCCCGAGACTCCCGGTTTGAGAATACGATGATAATTTGCATATTTGTAGACTTAGGCAAAATATGGCGTTAGTGGGGGAAAACCCCAAATTACTCCCGAATGGCCCGGTGGGTCGCACCAACACCTCCCACGGGACCAATGTAACTCATAAGAACTGGTCGCGCAGCCCCGGGACTATCGGTTTGAAAATACGACAGTAATTTCCAGAATTCTAGACATAGGCTTAAAAACATGGCGTTACTGGGTGAAAACCCAAAACAGCCCCCCAATGGCCCCGTGGGTGGCACCAACACCTCCCACGAGACAAAAGTAACTCGTAGGAACTGGCCTCGGAGCCGCAGGACTCCCGATTTGAGAATACGATGGTAATCTTCATAATTCGAGACTTAGGCTTAAAAACACGGCGTTCGAGGGTGAAAACCAAAAACAGCCCCCGAACGGCCCCGTGGGTGGCACAAACACCTCCCACGGGACCAATGAGACTCGTAGGAACTAGTCGCGCAGTCCCGGGACTCACGGTCTGAGATTACAACTATAATTTGCATATTTCTAGACTTAGGCCTAAAAACATGGCGTTAGTGGGGCAAAACCCGAAATATCCCCCGAACAGCCCCGTGGGTGTCACCAACACCTCTGAAGGGACCAATGTAACTAGTACGAACTGGTTGTGTAGCCCCGGGGCTCTCGATTTGGGAATACGATGGTAATTTGAATAATTCTAGACTTAGGCTTAAAAACATGGTTATAGTGCGTGAAAACCAGAAACATCCCCCGAACGTCCCCGTGGGTGGCACAAACACCTCCTACGGGACCAATGTAACTCGTAGGAACTGGTCGCGCAGCCTCGGGACTCCTGGTTTAAGAATACGATGATAATTTTCATATTTGTAGACTTAGGCAAAACATGGCGTTAGTGGGGGAAACCCTGAAATAGCCCCCGCACGGCCCCGTGGGTGGCACCAACACCTCCCACGGGACCAATGTAACTCGTAGGAACCGATCGCGCAGCCTCAGGACTCCCGGTTTGAGAATACGATGGTAATTTGCAAAATTCTAGACTTAGGCTTAAAAACATGGCGTTAATGGGTGAAAATCCGAAACAGCCCTCGAATAGCCTAGTGTGTGGCACCAACACCTCCCACGGGACCAAAGTAACTCCTAGGAACTAGTCGCGCAGCCGTGGGACTCCCGATTTGAGAATATGATGGTAATTTCCATAATTCTAGACTTAGGCTTAAAAACATGGCGTTAGTGGGTGAAAACCCGAAACATCCCCTGAACGGCCTCGTGGGTGGCACCAAAACCTCCCACTAGCCCAAGGAGACTTGTAGGAACTGGTCGCGCAGTCTCGGGACTCCCAATTTGAGATTACAACGCTAATTTGTATATTTCTAGACATAGGTTTACAAACATGGAGTTAGTTGGTGAAAACTCGAAATAGTGCCCGAACGGCCTCGTGGGTGGCACCAACACCTCCCACGGGACTAATGTAACTCGTAGGAACTGGCCGCACAACCCCGGGACTCCCGGTTTAAGAATACAAGGATAATTTGTATATTTCTACACTTAGGCTTAAAAACATGACGTTAGAGGGGAAAAATAAGAAACAGTCCCCGAACGGCCCCGTGCGTGGAACCAACACCTCCCACGGGACAACAGTAACTCATAGAAACTGCTCGCGCAACCCCGGGACTCCCGGTATGAAAATACGATGATAGTTTGCATATTTCTAGACTTAGGCTTAAAAACATGGCATTAGTGGGTGAAAACCCGAAACCGCCACCGAATGGCAACGTGGGTGGCACCAACACCTCCCACGGGACCAACGTAACTCGTAGGAACTGACCGTGCAGCCGTAGACTCCTAATTTTAGCATACGATGATAATTTTCATAATTCTAGACTTAGGCTTAAAAACACAGTGTTAGAGGGTGAAAATCCGAAACAGCCCTTGAACGGCCCCGTGGGTGGCACCAACACTTCCCACGGGACACATATGACTCGTAGGAACTGGCCGCGCAGTCCCGGGTCTCCCGGTTTGAGAATATTATGGTAATTTGCATAATTCAAGACATAGGCTTAAAACACGGCGTTAGTGGGTGAAAACCTAAAACAGCCCACGAACGGCCCCATGGGTGGCACCAACACCTCCCACGGGACCAATGTAACTCGTAGGAACTGGTCGCGCAACCCCGAGACTCTCGGTTTGAGAATATAATGATAATTTTCATATTACTAGACTTAGGCTTAAAAACATGGCGTTAGTGGGTGAAACCCCGAAACAACCCCCGAACGACCCCGTGGATGGCACCAACACCTCCCACGGGACCAGTGTAACTCGTAGGAATTGGCCGCGCAGCCTCTGGATTCCCGGTTTGAGAATTCGACTATAATTTGTATATTTTAAGACTTAGGCTTAAAAACCTTGCGTTAGTGGGGGAAAACCCGAAATAGCCCCCGAACGGCCCCGTGGGTGGCACTAACACCTCCCAAGGGACCAATGTAACTCGTCGAAACTGCTCGTGCAACCCCAGGACTCCCGGTTTGAGAATACGACGATAATTTGCATATTTCTAGACTTAGGCTTAAAAATATGACGTTAGTGGGTGAAAATCTGAAACAGCCACCGAACGGCCCCGAGGGGCACCAACACCTCCTACGGGATTAATATCACTCGTAGGAACTGGCCGCGCCGCCGCGGGACTCCCGGTTTGAGAATAAGATGGTAATTTACATAATTCTAGACTTAGGCTTAAAAACACGGCGTTAGTGGGTAAAAACCCGAAACAACCCCCGAATGGCCCTCTGGGTGGCACCAACACCTCCCACGGGACAAATGAGACTCGTAGGAACTGGTCGTGCAGTCTCAGGACTCCCGGTTTTAGATTTCAATGATAATTTGCATATTTCTCGACATAGGCTTAAAAACATGGCGTTAGAGGGGAAAAACTCGAAACAGCCCCCGAACGGCCCCGTAGGTGGCACCAACACCTCCCACGGGACCAATGTAACTCGTACGAACTGGTCGCGTGGCACCGAGACTCCCAGTTTGGGAATAGGATGGTAATTTTCGTAATTTAAAACATAAGCTTAAAAACATGGCATTAGTGGGTGAAAACCCAAAATAGCCCCGGAACGGCCCCGTGGGTGGAACCAACACCACCTACGGGACCAATGTAACTCGTAGGAACTGGTCGCGCAGCCCCGAGACTCCCGATTTGAGAATATTTTCATATTTCTAGACTTAGGCAAACTTGGCGTTAGTGTGGAAAACCCGAAAGAGCCCCCGAACGGCCATGAGGGTGGCACAAACACCTCCCACGGGACCAACGTAACTCGTAGGAACTGACTGTGCAGCCGTGAGACTCCCGATTTGAGAATACGACGATAATTTCCATAATTCTAGACTTAGGCTTAAAAACACAGCATTAGAGGGTGAAAACCAAAAACATCCCCCGAACGGCCCCGTGGGTGGCACCAACACCTCCCACGGGACCAATGTGACTCGTAGGAACTGGTCGCGCAGTCCCGGGACTCGCAGTTTTAAAATACGACGGTAATTTACATAATTCTAGACTTGGCATAAAAACATGGCGTTAGGGGGTGAAAACTCGAAACAACCCCCGAACGGCCCCGTGGGTGGCACCAACACCTCCCACGGGACTAGTGTAACTCGTAGGAACTGGCCGTGCAGCCTCGGGACTCCCGATTTGAGAATACGAGTATATTTTGTAAATTTCTTGACTTAGGCTTAAAAACGTGGCGTTAGTGGGGGGAAACCCGAAATAGCCCCTGAACGGCCCCTTGGGTGGCTCCTACACCTCTCATGGGACCACTGTAACTCGTACGAACTACCCGTGTAGCCCCGGGACTCCCGGTTTGAGATACGATGGTAATTTACATAATTCTATACTTAGGCTTAAAAATATGGCGTTAGTGTATGAAAACCCGAAACAACCCTCGAACGGCCCCGTGGGTGGCACCAACACCTCCTATGGGACTGGTCGGTCACGCAGCCCCAGGACTCCCGGTCTGAGAATATGACGATAATTTGCATTTTTCTAGACATAGGTAAAAGATGACGTTAGTGGGGGAAAACCCGAAATAGCCCCCGAAAGGCCCCGTGGGTGGCACCAACACCTCCCATAGGACCAATGTAACTCGTAGGAACTGGTCGTACAGCTCCGGGACTCCCAGTTTGAGAATACAATAGTAATTTGCTGAATTCTAGGCTTAGGCTTAAAAATATGGCCTTAATGGGTGAAAACCCAAAATCTCCCCCGAACAGCCCCGTGGGTGGCACCAACACCTCCCACGGGACCAAAGTGACTCGTAGGAACTGGTCGCGCAGCCGCGGGAATCCCTGTTTGTGAATTTGACTGTAATTTGCATAATTTTAGACTTAGTCTTAAGAACATGGCATTAGTTGGGGAAAACCCGAAATAGCCCCCGAACGGCCCCGTGGGTCGCACCAACACCTCTTACGGGACCAATGTAACTCGTACGAACTTGTCGTGCCACCCTGGGACCCTTGGTTTAAGAATATAATGTTAATTTGCATAATTTGCAGACTTAGGACTAAAAACATGGCATTAGTGCGTGAAAACCCGAATCAGCCCCTAAATGGCCCCGTGGGTGGCACCAGCACCTCCCACGGGATTAATGTAACTCGTAGGAACTGGACGTGCAACCCCGGGACTCCCGATTTGAGAATACGAGAATAATTTACATATTTCTAGACTTAGGCATAAAAATATGGTGTTAGTGGGTGTAAACTCGAAATATCCCCCGAACGGCCCCGTGGTGGCACCAACACCTCCCACAGGACCAATGTAACTCGTAGTAACTGTTTGCACCACCCCGAGACTCCTGGTTGGAGAATACGATGATAATTTGTATATTTCTAGACGTAGGCTTTAAAACATGGTGTTAGTGGGTGAAAACCCAAAACAACCCCCGAACGGCCCCGTGGGTGGCACCAACACCTCCCACGGCACCAACGTAACTCGTAAGAACTGACCGCATAGCCGCGGAACTCCCAGTTTTAGAATACGATGATAATTTGCATAATTCTAGACATAGGCTTAAAAACATGGCGTTAGTGGGTGAAAACTCGAAAAAGCCCCCGAACGGCCTCGTGGGTGGCACCAACACCTCCCATGGGACCAATGTAACTCGTAGGAACTGGTCGCGCAGCCCCATGACTCCCGGTTTGAGAATACATTAATAATTTTCATATTTCTAGACTTAGGCAGAACATGGCATTAGTGGGGAAAAACACGAAACAGCGCCCGAAATGCCCCGTGAGTGGTACCAACACCTCCCACGGAAATAATGTGACTTGTAGGAACTGACCGCGCAACCCCGGGACTCCATTGAGAATACAACAGTAATTTTCATAATTCTAGAATTAGGCTTAAAAACACGGCGTTAGTGGGTGAAAATCAGAAATAGCCCTTGAACGGCTCCGTGGGTGGCACCAACACCTCCCACGGGACCAATGTGACTCGTAGGAACTGGTCGCGCAGCCCCGGGACTCCCGGTTTGAGAATATGACGGTGATTTGTATAATTCTATACATGGGCTTAAAAACATGGCGTTAGTGGGTGAAAGCTCGAAACAGCCCCCGAACGGCCCCGTGGGTGGCACCAACACCTCCCACGGGACTAATGTAACTCGTAGGAACTAGTCGCGCAGTCCCGAGACTTCCGGTTTGAAAATACGATGATAATTTTCATATTTCTAGCCTTAGTCAAAACATGGCGTTAGTGGGGAAAACAAGAAATATTTCACGAACGGCCCCGTGGGTGGTACCAACACCTTCCACGGGACCAATGTAACTTGTAGGAACTGACCGCCGTTTTGAGAATACAATGGTAATTTACATAATTCTAGACATTGGATAAAAATACGGCATTTGTGGGTGAAAACCCTAAACAGCCTCCGAACGGCCCCATGGGTGGTAGCAACACCTCCCACGGGACCAATGTGACTCGTAAAAACTAGTCGCGCGGCCCCGAGACTCCCAGTTTGAGAATACGATGGTAATTTTCATTATTCTAGACTTATGCTTAAAAACATGGCGTTACTGGGTGAAAACCCTAAACAACCCCCGAACGGCCCCGTGGGTGACACCAACACCTCCCACGGGACTAATGTAACTCGTACGAACTGGAAGTGAAGCCCCGGGATTCCCAGTTTGAGAATTCCATGGTAATTTGTATAATTCTAGAATCTGGCTTAAAAACATGGCGTTAGTGGGTGAAAACCCGGAAAAAAATCCGAACAACCCCGTGGGTGGCACTAAGACCTCCCACGGGACCAATGTAACTCGTAGGAACTGACCGCGCAGCTGCGGGACTCCCGATTTGAGAATACGAAGGTAATTTGCATAATCCTAGACTTAGGCTTCAAAACACGGCGTTAGTGGGTGAAAACCCGAAACAACCCCCGAACGGCCCCGTCGCTGGCACCAACACGTCCCACGGGACTAGTGTAACTCGTAGGAACTGGTTGCGCAGCCCCGGGACTCCCGATTTGAGAATACGAGTATAATTTGCATATTTCTATACTTAGGCTTAAAAACATGGCGTTAGTGGGGGGAAACCCGAAATAGCCCCCGAACGGCCCCGTGGGTCGCACCAACACCTCTCACGGGACCAATGTAACTCATACGAACTGGTCGTGCAGCCCCTGGACTCCCGGTTTGAGAATACGGTGGTAATTTACATAATTCTAGACTTAGGCTTAAAAACATGGCGTTAGTGCGTGAAAACCCAGAACAGCCCTCGAACGGCCCCGTGGGTGGCACCAACACCTCCTACGGGACCAATGTAACTCGTAGGAACTGGCCGCGCAGCCCCGGGACTCCCGGTTTGAGAATATGACTATAATTTGCATATTTCTAGACTTAGGAAAAACATGAATTTAGTGGGGGGAAAACCTGAAATAGCCCTCAAACGGCCCTGTGGGTGGCACCAACACCTCCCACGGCACCAATGTGACTCGTAGGAGCTGGTCGCGTAGCCCCGGGACTCTTGGATTGAAAATACAATAGTAATTTGCAAAATTCTAGACTAAGGCTTAAAAACATGGCGTTAAAGGGTGAAAATCCGAAACCGCCCCCAAACAGACCCGGTGGCACTAACACCTCCCACGGGACCAAAGTGACTCGTAGGAACTGGTCGCGCAGCCGCGGTACTCCCTGTTTGAGAATATGATGGTAATTTGCATAATTTCAGACTTAGTCTTAAGAACATGGCGTTAGTTGGGAAAAATCCGAAATAGCCCCCGAACAGCCCCGTGGGTCGCACCAACACCTCTCACGAGACCAATGTAACTCATACGAAATTTTCGTGCAGCACCGAGACTCTTGGTTTGAGAATACGTTAGTAATTTGCATATTTCTAGACTTAGGTGTAAAAACATGGCGTTAGTGGGTGAAAACCCTAAACAGCACCCGAACGGCCCAGTGGGTGGCACCAACACCTCCCACGGGACCAATTGAACTCGTAAGAACTAGCCGTGCAACCCCGAGACTCCCGACTTGAGAATACGAGGATGACTTGCATACTTATAGACTTAGGCTTAAAAACGTGGTGTTAGTCAGTGAAAACCCGAAACAGCCCCCAAATGGCCCCGTGGTGGCACCAACACCTCCCACGGGACCAATGTAACTCGTAGGAGCTGGCCTCGCAACCTCGGGACTCCCGGTATGAGCATATGATGATAATTTGCATATTTCTAGACTTAGGCTTAAAAACATGGTGTTAGTGGGTGAAAACCCGAAACATCCCCCGAACGGCCCCGTGGGTAGCACTAACACTTCCCACGGGACCAACGTAACTCGTAAGAACTGATCGCGTAGCCGCGGAACTCCCGGTTTGAGAAGACGACGATAATTTACATAATTCTAGACTTAGGCTTAAAACATGGTGTTAGTGGGTGAAAACCCGAAACATCCTCCGAACGGCCCCGTGTGTGGCACCAACACCTCCCACGGGAACAATGTGACTCGTAAGAACTGATCGCGCAGCCACGGGACTCCCAGTTTGAGAATACAACGGTAATTTGCATAATTTTTGAATTAGGCTTAAAAACATGGCGTTAGTGTGTGAAAACCCGAAATAGCCCCCAAACAGCTCCGTGGGTGGCATCAACACCTCCCACAGGACCAATGTCACTCGTAGGAACTGGCCCCGCAACCCCGGGACTCCCGGTTTGAAAATATGATGGTGATTCATATAATTCTAGTAATAGGCTTAAAAACATGGCGTTAGTGGGTGAAAGCCCGAAACAGCCCCCGAACGGCCTCGTGGGTGGCACCAACACCTCCCACGGGACTAATATAACTCGTAAGAACTGGCCCCACAGCCCCGGGACTTCCGGTTTGAAAATATGATGATAATTTTAATATTTATAGCCTTAAGTAAAACATGGCGTTAGTGGGGAAAACAACAAATAGCTCACGAACAGCCCCGTGGGTGGTACGACCTTCCACAAAATCAATGTAACTCGTAGGAACTGACCGCGCAGCCACGGGACTCCCGGTTTGAGAATACGATCGTAATTTGCATATTTCTGGACTTAGGCCTAAAAACATGGCGTTAGAGGGTGAAAACCCGAAACTGCCCAGAACGGCCTCGGGGTGGCACTAAAACCTCCCACGGGAACAACGTAACTCGTAGGAACTACTCGCGCAGCCGCAGGATAACCGGTTTGAGAATACGATGGTAATTTACATAATTCTAGACATAGGCTTAAAAATACGGCGTTAGTGGGTGAAAACCCGAAACAACCCCCGAACGGCCCCATGGGTGGTAGCAACACCTCCCACGGGACCAATGTGACTCGTAAAAACTAGTCGCGCAGCCCCGGGACTCCCAGTTTGAGAATACGATGGTAATTTGTATTATTCTAGACTTATGCTTGAAAACATGGCGTTAGTGGGTGAAAACCCAAAACAACCCCCGAACGGCCCCGTGGGTGGCACCAACACCTCCCACGGGACCAATGTAACTCGTACAAACTAGACGTGAAGACCTGGCATTCCCAGTTTGAGAATACGATGGTAATTTGTATAATTCTAAAATTAGGCTTAAAAACATGGCGTTAGTGGGTGAAAACTCGAAAAAAAACCCGAACGTCCCCGTGGGTGGCACCAACACCTCCCACGGGACCAATGTAACTCATAGGAACTGACCCCGCAGTCGCGAGACTCCCGGTTTGAGAATACGACGGTAATTTGAATAATTCTAGACTTAGGCTTCAAAGCACGACGTTAATCGGTGAAAACCCGAAACAACCGCCGAACGGCCCCGTGGGTGGCAACAACACCTCCCACAGGACCAATGTGACTCGTAGGAACTGGCCGCGCAACCCTGGGACTCCCGATTTGAGAATACGATAATAATTTGCATATTTTTAGTTTAGTCTTAAAAACATGGCGTTAGTGGGTGAAAACCCAAAACTGCCCCCAAACGGCCCCGTGGGTAGCACCAACACCTCCCACGGGACCAACGTAACTCGTAGGAACTGACCGCACAGCCGCAGGGCTCCCTACTTGATAATACGATGGTAGTTTGCATAATATTAGACTTATGCTTCAAAACACGACGTTAGTGGCTGAAATCTCGAAACAACCCCCGAACGGCCCCGTGGGTGGCACCAACACCTCCCACGAGACCAATGTTACTCGTAGGAACTAGCCTCGCAACCCTGGGACTCCCGGTTTGAAAATATGATGACATTTTGCATATTTCTAGACATAGGCTTAAAAACACGGCGTTAGTGGGTCAAACCCGAAACAGCCCCCGAACAGCCCCGTGGGTGGCACCAACACCTCCCACGGGACCAATGTGACTCGTAGGAACTTGTCGCGCAGCCCCGGGACTCCCGGTTTGAGAATACGAAAGGAATTAGCATAATTCTAGACTTAGGCTTGAAAACATGGCGTTAGTGGGTGAAAACCCGAAACAGCCCCCGAACAGCCCTATGGGTGGACCAACACCTTCCACGGGACCAACATAAATGGTAGGAACTGACCGCGTAGCCGCGGGACTTCGCATTTGAGAATATGACGATAATTTGCATAATTATAGACTTAGGCTTCAAAACACGCCGCTAGTGGGTGAAAACGCGAAACAACCTCGAAACGGTCCCATAGGTGGCACCAACACCTCCCACGGGACTAATGTGACTCGTAGGAACTGGTCGCGCAACCCTGGGACTCCCGATTTGAGAATACGAAGATAATTTGCGTATTTTTAGACTTAGGCTTAAAAACACGGCGTTAGTGGGTGAAAACCCGAAATAGCCCCCGAACGGCCCCGTGGGTGGCACCAAAAACTCCCAGGGGACCAATGTGATTCGTAGGAACTTATCGCGTAGCCCCGGGACTCCCGGTTTGAGAATACGACCGTAATTTGCATAATTCTAGACTTAGGCTTGAAAATGTGGCGATAGTGGGTGAAAACCCAAAACATCCCCCTAACAACCCTCTGTGTGGCACAAACACCTTCCACGGGACCAACATAACTCGTAGGATTTGACTGCGCAACCGCGAGACTCCCGATTTGAGAATACGACAGTAATTTGTATAATTCTAGACTTAGGCCTAAAAATACGGCGTTAGTGGGTGAAGACCCGAAACAGCCCCCTAACGGCCATGTGCGTGGCACCAACACCTCCCACGGGACTAATTAGACTCGTAGGAACTGGTCACGCAGTACCGGAACTCCCGGTTTGAAAATACGACGATAATTTCCATAATTATAGACTTAGGCTTAAAAACATGGCGTTAGTGGGTGCAAAGACGAAACAGCCCCCAAACGGCCCCGTGGGTGGCACCAACACCTCCCACGGGACCAATGTAACTCAAAGGAACTGGTCCCGCATCTTCGGGACTCCCGGTTTGAGAATACGATGATAATTATCATATTTCTATACTTAGGCTTAAAAATATTGACTTAGTGGTTGAAAACCCGAAAAGTCCCCGAACGGCCCCGTGGGTGGCACCAATACCTCCCATGGGACCAATGTATCTCGTAGGAATGGTCACGCAGCCCCGGGACTCTCGGTTGGAGAATACGACTATAATTTGCATATTTCTAGACTTAGGCTTAAAAACACGGTGTTAGTGGGGGGGGAACCCAAAACAACCCCCGAACGGCCCCGTGGGTGGTACCAACACCTCTCATGGGACCAATGTAACTCGTACTTACTGGACGCGCAACCCCGGGACTCCCAGTTTGAGAATACGATGATAATTTGCAAATTTCTAGAGTTAGGCTTTAAAACACGACGTTAGTGGGTGAAAACCCAAAACAGCCCCCGAACTGCCCCGTGGGTGGCACCAACACCTCCCACTGGACCAATGAGACTCGTACGAACTGGCCGCGTAGTCTCGAGACTCCCGGTTTGAGCATACGATGGTAATTTTCATATTTCTAGACTTAGGTTTAAAAACATGGCGTCAGTGGGTGAAAACCCGAAACAGTAAACGGCCCAGTGGGTGGCACCAACACCTCACACGGGACCAATTGAACTCGTAGAAACTGGTCGTGCAACCCCAAGACTCCCGATTTGAGAATACGAGGATGACTTGCATATTTATAGACTTAGGCTTAAAAACATGGTTTTAGTAGGTGAAAACCCGAAACAGCCCCCAAACGGCCCCGTGGTGGCACCAACACCTCCCACGAGACCAATGTAACTCGTAGGAACTGGCCTCGCAACCCCGAGACTCCCGGTATGAGAATATGATGATAATTTACAAATTTCTAGACTTAGGCTTAAAAACATGGTGTTAGTGGATGAAAACCCGAAACATCCCCCGGACGGCCCCGTAGGTGGCACTAACACCTCCCACGGGACCAACGTAACTCGTAAGAACTGACCGCACAGCCACGGGACTCCCGGTTTGAGAATACGACGATAATTTACATAATTCTAGACTTAGGCTTAAAACATGGAGTTAGTGGGTAAAAACACGAACATCCTCCGAACGGCCCAATGGGTGGCACCAACACCTCCCACGGGACCAATGTAACTCGTAGGAACTAGCCACGCAGCCCCCGGACTCGCGGTTTCAGAATATGATGATAATTTGTATATTTCTAGACTTTGGAAAAATATGGAGTTAGTGAGGGGAAACTCAGAACAGCGTTCGAACGGCCCCGTGAGTGGTACCAACACCTTCCACGGGACCAATGTGACTCGTAGGAACTGGCTGTGCAGCCCCGGGACTCCTAGTCTGAGAATACGACGACAATTAGCATAATTCAAGACTTAGGCTTAAAAACATGGCGTTAGTGGGTGAAAACCTGAAATAGCTCCCGAACGGCCCCGTGGGTGGCAACAACACCTCCCACAGGACCAATGTGACTCGTAGGAACTGGTCGCGCAGCCCTGGGACTCCCGGTTTGAGAATACGATGGTAATTTGCATATTTCTAGACTTAGGCTTAAAAACATGGTGTTAGTGGGTGAAAACCCGAAACAGCCCCCAAACGGCCACGTGGTGGCACCAACACCTCCCACGGGACCAACATAACTCGTAGGAAATGGTCGCGCAACCCCGGGACTCACGGTTTGAGAATATGATGATCATTTGCATATTTCTAGACTTAGGCTTAAAAATATCGTGTTAGTGGGTGAAAACCCGAAACATCCCCCGAACGGCCCCGTAGGTGGCACCAACACCTCCCACGGGACCAACGTAACTCGTAAGAACTGACTGAGTAGCCGCGAAACTCCCGGTTTGAGAATACGACTGTAATTTACATAATTCTAGACTTAGGCTTAAAACATGGAGTTAGTGGGTGAAATCCCGAAACATCCTCCGAACAGCCCCGTGGGTGGCACCAACACCTCCCACGGGACCAATGTAGTTCGTAGGAACTGGTCGCGCAGCCCCAGGACTCCCGGTTTGAGAATACGATGATAATTGGCATATTTCTTGACTTAGGTAAAACATGGCATTAGTGGGGGAAAACCTGAAACAGCGCCGGAATGGCCCCGTGGGTGGTACCAACACCTTCCACGGGACCAATGTGACTTGTAGGAACTGGCCGCGGAGCCCGGGAACTCCCAGTCTGAGAATACGAGGATAATTTGCATATTTCTATACTTAGGCTTAAAAACATGGAGTTAGTGGCTGAAAACCACGAAACAGCCCCCGAACGGCCCCGTGGGTGGCACCAACACCTCCCACGGGAGCAATGTGACTCGTAGGAAATGGGCGCGCAACCCCGGGATTCTTGATTTGAGTATACGTCGATGATTTATCTAATTCTAGACGTAGGCTTAAAAACATGGCATTAGTGGGTGAAAGCCCGAAACAGCCCCTGAATGGCCCCGTGGGTGGCACTAACACCTCCCACGGGACTAATGTAACTCGTACGAACTGGCCGCGCAGCCCCGAGACTCCCGGTTTGAAAATACGATGATGATTTTCATATTTCTAGACTTAGGCAAAACATGGCGTTAGTGGGGGAAAACCAGAAACAGCTCCCGAACGGCCCCGTGGGTGGTCCCAACACCTTCCATGGGACCAATGTAACTCGTAGGAACTGACCGCACAGTCATGGGACTCCCGATTTGAGAATACGATCGTAATTTGCATATTTATAGATTTAGGTTTCAAACATGGCGTTAGTGGGTGAAAACTCGAACGCCCCCGGGGGTGGAACTAACACTCCCACGGGACCAACGTAACCCATAGGAACTAACCGCAGGACTCCGGCTTTGAGAGTACGATGGTAATTTACATAATTATTGATTTAGGCTTCAAAATACGGCGTTAGTGGGTGAAAACCCGAAAGAGCCCCCGAACGGTTGCGTGGGAAATAGCAACACCTCCCACGGGACCAATGTGACTCGTAAAAACTAGTCACATAGCCCCGGGACTCCCAATTTAAGAATACGATGGTAATTTGCATTATTTTAGACTTAGGCTTAAAAACATAGCGTTAGTGGGTGAAAACTCGAAACAGCCCCCGAATGGCCCTATGGGTGGCACCAACACCTCCCACGGGACCAATGTAACTCGTACGAACTAGTCGTGAAGCCTCGGGATACCGAGTTTGAGAATACGACGGTAATTTGCATAATTCTAGAATCATGCTTAAAAAATGGCGTTAGTGGGTGAAAACCCAAAAAAACCCGAACAGTCCCATGGGTGGCACCAACACCTCCCACAGGACCAACATAATTCATAGGAACTGACCGCGCAGCCGCGGGACTCCCGATTTGAGAATACGATGGTTATTTGCATAATTCTAGACTTAGGCTTCAAAACACGGCGTTAGTGGGTGAGAACCCGAAACAACCCCCGAACGGCCCCGTGGGTGGCACCAACACCTCCCACGGGACCAATGTGACTCGTAGGAACTGGTCGCGCAACCCTGGGACTCCCGGTTTGAGAATACGATGATAATTTACATATTTCTAGACTTAGGCTTAAAAATATGGCGTTGGTGGGTGAACACCCGAAACACCCCCCGAACGGCCCTGTGGGTAGCCCCAACACCTCCCACGGGACCATTGTAACTCGTAGAAACTGGTCGAGCAGCCCCGAGGCTCCCGTTTTGAGAATACGAAGATAATTTACATATTTCTAAACTTATGCAAAATATGGCGTTAGTGGGTGGAAACCCGAAACAGCTCCCGAACGTCCCCGAGGGTGGCACCAACACCTCCCACGAGCCCAATGTAACTCGTAGAAACAGGCCGCGCAGCCCTGAGGCTCCTGGTATGAGAATACGACGATAATTTGCATAATTCTAAACTTAGGCTTAAATACATGGCGTTAGTTGGTGAAAACCCGAAACAGCCCCCGAACGGCCCCGTGGCTGGCACCTACACCTCCCACGGGACCAAACTAACTCGTAGGAACTGAAACCATAACCGCGGGGATCCCAGCTTGAGAATACGATGGTTGTTTGCATAATATTAGACTTAGGCTTAAAAACACGGCGTTAGTGGGTAAAAACCCGAAACTGCCCCCGAACCGCCCCGTGGGTGGCACCAACACCTCCCACGATACCAATGTGACAAGTAGGAACTTGTCGTGCATCCCCGAGACTCCCGGTTTGAGCACACAGCAGCAATTTGCATAATTCTAGACTTTGGCTTAAAAACATGGCGTTAGTGGGTGAAAACCCGAAACAGCCCCCGAACAGCCCTGTGGGTGGCACCAACACCTTCCACGGGACCAACATAACTCGTAGGAACTAACCGCGCAGCCACGGGACTCCCAATTTGAGAATATGATGGTAATTTTCATAATTCTAGACTTACACTTAAAAACACAGCTGTAGTGGGTGAAAACCTGAAACAGCCCCCGAACGGCCCCGTGGGTGGCATCAACACCTCCCACAGGACCAATGTAATCGTAGGAACTGGTCGCGCAGCCCCGGGACTCCTGGTTGGATAATATGACCATAATTTGCATATTTCTAGACTTAGGCTTAGAAACATATCGTTAGTGGGGGAAAAGCCGAAATAACCCACGAACGGCCCCGTGGGTGACACCAACACCTCCCACGGGACCAATGTAACTCGTACGAACTGGCCGCGCAACCCCAAGACCCCAGTTTGAGAATATGATCGTAATTTGCATATTTCTAGACTTAGGCTTAAAAACAGAACGTTAGTGGGTGAAAACCCAAAAGAGCCCCCGAACTGCCCCGTGGGTGGCACCAACACCTCCCAAGGGACCAACGTGACTCGTAGGAACCGATCATGCAGTCTCGGGACTCCCGATTTGAGAATATGATGGTAATTTGCATATTTCTAGACTTAGGTTTAAAAACATGGCGTTAGTGGGCGAAAACCCAAAACAGCGTCTGAACGGCCCCATGGGTGGCGCCAACACATCCCACGGCACCAATGTAAATCGTAGGAACTGGTCGTGCAACCTGGGGACTACCGATTTGAGAATACGAGGATAATTTACATAATTCTAGACTTAGGCTTAAAAACATGGTGTTAGTGGGTGAAAATCCGAAACAGCCCCCGAACGGCCCCGTGGGTGGCACCAGCACCTCCCACGGGACCAACGTAACTCGTAACAACTAACCGTGTAGTCGTGGGACTCTCGGTTTGAGAATATGATGTTAATTTATATAATTCTAGACTTTGGCTTAAAAACATGGCGTTAGTGGGTGAAAACCTGAAACAGCCCCCAAACGGCCCAGTGGGTGGCACCAACACCTCCCACGGGACCAATATAAGTCGTAGTAACTGGTCGCGCAGCTCCAGGACTCCCGGTTTGAGAATACGATGATAATTTTCGTATTTCTAGACTTAGGAAAAACATGGCGTTAGTGGGGTAAACCCGAAACAGCGCCCAAATGGCCCCGTGGGTGATACCAACACCTCCACGGGAGCAATGTGACTCATTGGAACTGGTCGCGCAGCTCCGGGACTCCCAGTCTGAGAATACGATGGTAATTTGCATAATTCAAGACTTAGGTTTAAAAACATGGCATTAGTTGGTGAAAACCTAAAACAGCCCCCGAACGGCCCCGTGGGTGGCACCAACACCTCCCACGGGACCAACGTATCTCGTAGGAACTGGTCGCGTAGCCCCGGTACTCCCAGTTTGAGAATACAACGGTAATTTTCATAATTCTAGACTTAGGCTTAAAAACGCGGCGTTAGTCGGTGAAAACCCGAAATAGCCCCCGAACGGCCCCGTGGGTGGCACCAACACCTCCCACGGGACCAATGTGACTTGTAGGAACTGGTCGCGCAGCCCCGTGACTCCTGATTTGAGAATACGATGCTGATTTATATAATTCTAGACATAGGCTTAAAAACATGGCGTTAGTGGTTGAAAGCCCGAAATAGCCCACGAACGGCCCCGTGGGTGGCACCAACACCTCCCATGGGACTAATATAACTGGTAGGAACTGGCCGCGCATCCTCGGGACTCCCGGTTTGATAATACGATGACAATTTCCATATTTCTAGACTTAGGCAAAACATGGCGTTAGTGGGGGAAAACCAGAAACAGCTACCCAACGGCCCCATGGGTGGTACCAACACCTTCCACGGGACCATTATAACTCGTAGGAACTGACCGCGCAGTCACGGGACTCTCGATTTGAGAATGTGACGATAATTTGCATATTTTTAGACTTAGGGTTAAAAACGTGGCGTTTGTGGGTGAAAATGCAAAGCAGCCCCCGAACGGTCCCGGAGGTGGCACTACCACCTGCCACGGGACCAACGTAACTCGTAGGAACTGATCGCGCAGTCGCGGGACTCCCGGTTTGAGAATACGATGGTAATTAGCATAATTCTAGACTTAGGCTTATAATTACGGCGTTAGTGGGTGAAAACCCAAAACAGCCAACAAACGGCCCCGTGGGTGGTAGCAACACCTCCCACGGGACCAATGTGACTCGTAACAACTAGTCGTGCAGTCTCAGGACTCCCAGTTTGAGAATACGATGGTAATTTGCCTTATTTTAGACATAGGTTTAATAACATAGCGTTAGTGGGTGAAAACCCAAAATAGCCCCCGAAAGGCCCCGTAGTTGGCACCAACACCTCCCACGGGACCAATGTAACTCGTACGAACTAGCCGTGCAGTCCCGGGATTCCCAGTTTGAGAATATGACGGTAATTTTCATAATTCCAGAATCAGGCTTAAAAACATGGCGTTAGTGGGTGAAAACCCAAAACATCCCTCGAACGGCCCCGTGGTTGGCTCCAACACCTCGCACGGGACCAACGTAACTCATAGGATTTGAGCGCGCAACCGCGGGACTCCCGTTTTGAGAATACGACGGTAATTAGCATAATTCTAGACTTAGGCTTAAAAACACGGCGTTAGTGGGTGAAAGCCCGAAACAACCCTTGAACGGCCCCGTGGGTGGCACCAACACCTCCGACGGGACCAATGTGACTCGTAGAAACTGGCCACGCAACCCCGGGACTCCCGATTTGAGAATACGACGGTAATTTGCATAATTATAGACTTAGGCTTAAAAATATGGCGTTAGTGGGAGAAAACGCGAAACAGCCCCCGAACGGTCCCGGAGGTGGCACTACCACCTCCCATGGGACAAATATAACTCATATGAACTGGTCGCGCATCCCCGAGACTTCTGGTTTGAGAATACGATGATAATTTTCATATTTCTAGACTTAGGCAAAATATGGCGTTAGTGGGGGAAAACTAGAAACAGCCCTGAACGGCCCCGTGGGTGGCACCAACACCTTCCCTGGGACCATTGTAACTCGTAGGAACTGATC
The DNA here is from genome assembly GCA_949130495.1 of Sambucus nigra. Classification (NCBI taxonomy): domain Eukaryota; kingdom Viridiplantae; phylum Streptophyta; class Magnoliopsida; order Dipsacales; family Adoxaceae; genus Sambucus; species Sambucus nigra. Next base: position 208,955,287 of record OX422214.1, on the reverse strand, counting down.
GCGCAGCTGCGGGACTCCCGATTTGAGAATTCGATGGTAATTTGCATATTTCTAGACATAGGGTTAAAAACATGGCGCTAGTGGGTGAAAACGCGGAACAGCCCCCGAACGGTCCCAGAGACGGCACTACCACCTCCCACGGGACCAACGTAACTCATAGGAACTGACCGCACAGTCGCGGGACTCCCGGTTTGAGAATACCACGATAATTTGCATAATTCTAGACTTAGGATTAAAAATACAGCGTTAGTGGGTGAAAACCCGAAACAGCCAACGAACGGCCCCGTGGGTGGTAGCAACACCTCCCACGGGACCAATGTGACTCGTAACAACTAGTCGCACAATCCCAGGACTCCCAGTGTTAGAATACGATGGTAATTTTCATTATTCTAGACATAGGCTTAAAAATATTGCATTAGTGGGTGAAAACTCGAAACAGCCCCCGAATGGTCCCGTAGTTGGCACCAACACCTCTCATGGGACCAATGTAACTCGTACGAACTGGCCGTGCAGTCCCGGGCTTCCTGATTTGAGAATACGATAGTAATTTACATAATTCTAGAATCAGGCTTCAAAACATGGCGTTAGTGGGTGAAAACCAAAAACATCCCTCGAACGACCTCGTGGTTGGGTCCAACACCTCGCACGGGACCTACGTAACTCAAAGGATTTGACCGCGCAGCCATGGGACTCCCGTTTTGAGAATACGATGGTAATTATCATAATTCTAGACTTAGGCTTTAAAACACAACGTTAGTGTGTGAAAACCGGAAACAACCCCTAAACGGCCCCGTGGGTGGCACCAACACCTCCCACGGGACAAATGTGACTCATAGGAACTGGCCACGCAACCCCGGGACTCCCGATTTGGGAATACGATGGCAATTTGAATAATTCTAGACTTAGGCTTAAAAATATGGCGTTAGTGGGTGGAAACCCGAAACAGCCCCTGAACGGCCTCGTGGGTGGCACCAATAATTCCCACGGGACCAATGTAACTTGTAGGAACTGGCCGCGCAGCCCCGGGACTCCCAGTTTGAGAATATGACGGTAATTTGCATAATTCTAAACTTAGGCTTAAATACATGGCATTAGTGGGTGAAAACCCGAAACAGCCCCGTAGGTGGCACCAACACCTCCAATGGGACTAATATAACTCGTAGGAATTGGTCGCGCAGCCTCGGGACTCCCGATTTGAGAATCCGACGGTGATTTGTATAATTCTAGACATAGGCTAAAAAACATGGCGTTAGTGGTTGAAAGCCCGAAACAGCCCCTAAACGGCCCCGTGGGTGGCACCAACACCTCCAATGGGACTAATATAACTCGTAGGAGCTGGTCGCGCAGCCCCGGGACTCCCGGTTTGAGAATACGATGATAATTTTCATATTTCTAGACATAGGCAAAATATGGTGTTAGTGGGGAAAAACTAGAAACAGCTACCGAACGGCCCTGTGGGTGGTACCAACACCTCCCACGGGACCATTGTAACTCGTAGGAACTGACCGCGCAGCCGTGGGACTCCCGGTTTGAGAATACGATGGTAATTTGCATATTTCTAAACTTAGGCAAAACATGGCGTTAGTAGGGGAAAACTCGAAACAGCCCCCGAACGGCTTTGTGGGTGGCACCAACATCTACCGCGGGACCAATGTGACTCGTAGGAACTTGATTCGCAGCCTTGGGACTCCCGGTTTGAGAATACGATCATCATTTTCATATTTCTAGACTTAGCCATAAAAACATGGCGTTAGTGTGTGCAAACCCGAAACAGCCCTCGAACGGCCCCGTGGGTGGCACTAACACCTCCCACGGGACCAACGTAACTCGTAGGAACTAACCGCGCAGCCGCAGGACTCCCGGTTTGAGAATACGACGGTAATTTACATAACTTTAGACTTAGGCTTAAAAATACGGCGTTAGTGGGTGAAAACCGAAAACAGCCCCCGAACGGCTGTGTGGGTGGTAGCAACACCTCCCGCGGGACCAATGTGACTCGTAAAAACTAGTCACACAGCCCCGGGACTCCAGGTTTAAGAATACGATGGTAATTTGCATTATTCTAGACTTAGGCTTAAAAACAGAGCGTTAGTGGGTGAAAACTCGAAACAGCCCCCGAATGGCCCCGTGGGTGGCACCAACACCTCCCACGGGACCAATGTAACTCGTACGAACTAGTTGCGAAGCCTCGGGATTTCAAGTTTGATAATACGGTGGTAATTTGCATAATTCTAGAATCACGCTTAAAAACATGGCGTTAGTGGGTGAAAACCAAAAAAAATCTCGAACGGCCCCATGGGTGGCACCAACACCTCCCACGGGACCAACGTAACTCATAGGAACTGACCGCGCAGCCGCGGGACTCCCGGTTTGAGAATACGGCGGTTATTTGCATAATTCTAGACTTAGGCTTCAAAACACGATGCTAGTGGGTGAAAACCCGAAACAACCCCCGAATGGCCCTGTGGGTAGCACCAACACCTCCCACGGGACCATTGTAACTCGTAGAAACTGGTTGCGCAGCCCCGAGGCTCCCGATTTGAGAATAGGACGATAATTTGCATATTTCTAGACTTAGGCAAAACATGGCGTTAGTGGGGAAAAACTTGAAACAGCCCTCGAATAGCCCCGTGGGTGGCACTAACACCTCCCTCGGGACCAATGTGACTCATAGGAACTGGTTGCGCAGCCCCGAGACTCTCGGTATGAGAATACGATGGTAATTTGCATAATTCTAGACTTAGGTTTAAAAACATGGCGTTAGTGGGTGAAAACCCATAACAGCCCCCGAACGGCCCCGTGGGTGGCACCAACACCTCCCACGGGACCAACGTAACTCGTAGGAACTGATCGCGCGGCCGCGGGGCTCCAGCTTGAGAATATGATGGTAGTTTACATAACGTTAGACTTAGGCTTAAAAATATGGTGTTAGTGGGTAAAACCCCGAAACAGCCCCCCGAACGGCCCCGTGGGTGGCACCAACACATCCCACGGTACCAATGTGACTCGTAAGAACTTGTCGCGCAACCCCGGGACTCCCGGTTTGAACACACGACGGTAATTTGCATAATTCTAGACTTAGGCTTGAAAACATGGCGTTAGTGGATGAAAACCCGAAAAAGCCCCCGAACAGCCCTGTGGATGGCACTAATACCTTCCACGGGACCAACATAACTCGTAGGAACTGACTGCGCAGCCGCGGGACTCCCGGTTTGAGAATATGATGGTAATTTGCAAAATTCTAGACTTAGGCTTAAAAACACTACGTTAGTGGATGAAAACCCGAAACAGCCCCCGAACGGCCCCGTGGGTGGTACCAACAACTCCTACGGGACCAATGTGACTCGTAGGAACTAGCCGCGCAGTCCCGGAACTCCTGATTTGAGAATATAATGGTAAGTTGCATAATTCTAGACTTAGGCTTAAAAACATGGCGTTAGTGGGTGAAAAGCCGAAACAGCCCCCGAACGACCCCGTGGGTGGCACCAACACCTCCCATGGGACCAATCTAACTCATAGGAACTGGCTGCACAAGCCCAGGACTCCCTGTTTAAGAATACAAAAATAATTTGCATATTTCTATACTTAGGCTTAAAAACATGGAGTTAGTGGGTGAAAACCACGAAACAGCCCACGAACGGCCCCGTGGGTGGCACCAACACCTCCCACGGGACCAATGTAACTCGTAGGAACTAGCCGCGCTGCCCTGGGACTCCCGGTTGGAGAATATGACAATAATTTGTATATTTCTCGACTTAGGCTTGAAAACATAGCTTCAGTGGGGGAAAACCCGAAATAACCCACGAACGGCCCCGTGGGTGGCACCAACACCTCCCACGGGACCAATGTAACTCGTACGAACTGGCCGTGCAACCCCGGGACTCCCAGTTTGAGAATACGAGGGTAATTTACTTATTTCTAGACTTAGGCTTAAAAACACGACGTTAGTGGGTGAAAACCAAAAACAGTCCCCGAATTGCCCCGTGGGAGGCACCAACACCTCCCACGGGACCAATGTGACTCGTAAGAACTAGTCGCGCAGTCCCGAGACTTTCGGTTTGAGAATACGACATTAATTTGCATATTTCTAGACTTAGGTTTAAAAACATGGTGTTAGTGGCTGAAAACCCGAAACATCGTCCGAACGGCCCCGTGGGTGGCACCAACACCTCCCACGGGACCAATGTTACTTGTAGGAACTGGCCGTGCAACCCCGGATCTCCCGGTTTGAGAATACGAGGATAATTTGCATATTTCAAGACTTAGGCTTAAAAACATGGTGTTAGTGGGTGAAAACCCGAAACAGCCACCGAACGGCCCCATGGGTTGCACCAACACCTCCCATGGGACCAACGTAACTCGTAACAACTGACCGTGCATCCGCGGGACTTTCGCTTTGAGAATATGACAGTAATTTATATAATTCTAGACTTTGGCTTAAAAACATGGTGTTAGTGGGTGAAAACCTGAAACAGCCCCCGAACGGTCCCGTGGGTGGCACAAACACCTCCCACCGGACTAATGTAAGTCGTAGTAACTGGCCGCGTAGCACCAGGACTCTCAATTTGAGAATACAACGATAATTTGCATATTTCTATACTTAGTCAAAAAATGGTGTTAGTGGGGAAAAACCCGAAATAGTGCCCGAACGGACCCGTGGGTGGTACCAACACCTCCCACGGGACCAATGTGACTCGAAGGAACTGGTCGCGCAGCCTCGGGACTCCCAGTCTGAGAATACGATGGTAATTTGCATAATTCAAGACTTAGGCTTAAAAACATGGCATTAGTGGGTGAAAACCTGAAACAGCCCCCGAACGGCCCCGTGGGTGGCACCAACACCTCCCACGGGACCAACGTAACTCGTAGGAGCCGGTCGCACAGCCCTGGGACTCCCAGTTTGAGAATACAACGATAATTTGCATAATTATAGACTTAGGCTTAAAAACACGGCGTTAGTGGGGGAAAACCCAAAATAGACCCCGAACGGCCCCGTGGGTGGCACCAACCCACTAGACCAATGTGACTCTTAGGAACTGGCCACGCAGCCCCGGGACTCCCGGTTTCAGAATACGACGATGATTTGTATAATTCTAGACATAGGCTTAAAAACATGGCGTTAGTGGTTGAAATCCCGAAACAGCCCCCGAACGGCCCTGTGGGTGGCACCAACACCTCCTATGGGACTAATATAACTCGTAGGAACTGGACGAGCTGCCCCGGGACTCCCGGTTTGAGAATACGATGATAATTTTCATATTTCTAGACTTATGCAAAACATGGCGTTAGTGGGGGAAAATAAGAAATAGCTACCGAACGGCCCCGTTGGTGGTACCAAAACCTTCCACGGGACCATTGTAACTCGTAGGAACTGACCGCGCAGTCGCAGGACTCCCGGTTTAAGAATACGACGGTAATTTGCATATTTCTAGACTTAGGCTTAAAAACATGGTCTTGGTGGGTGAAAACCCGAAACAGCCCCTGAACGGTCCCGGAGGTGGCACTACCACCTCCCACGGGACCAACGTAATTCGTAGGAACTGTTCGCGCAATCGCGGGACTTCCGGTTTGAGAATACAGTGATAATTTGCATAATCCTAGACTTAGGCTTAAAAATACGGCGTTAGTGGGCGAAAACCAGAAACAGCCCCCGAACGGCCCCGTGGGTGGTAGCAACACCTCCCACGGGACCAATGTGACTCGTAAAAACTAGTCGCGCAGTCCCGGGGACTCCCAGTTTGAGAATACGATGGTAATTTGCATTATTCTAGACATAGGTTTAAAAACATAGCGTTAGTGGGTGAAAACCCCAAAACAGCTCCCGAACGGCCACGTGGTTGGCACCAACACCTCCTACGGGACCAATGTAACTCGTACAAACTGGTCGTGCAGTCCCAGGATTCCCGGTTTGAGAATACGACGGAAATTTGCATAATTCTAGAATCAGGCTTAAAAACATGGCGTTAGTGGGTGAAAACCCAAAACAGCCCTCAAACGGCCGAGTGGTTGGCTCCAACACCTCGCAGGGACCAACGTAACTCATAGGATATGACTGCAGAGCCGCGGGACTCCCATTTTGAGAATACAACGGTAATTAGCATAATTCTAGACTTAGGCTTAAAAACACGGCGTTAGTGGGTGAAAACCCGAAACAACCCCTGAACGGCCCCGTGGGTGGCACCAACACCTCCCATGGGACCAATGTGACTCGTAGGAACTGGCCACGTAACCCCGGGAATCTCGGTTTGATAATACGACGGTAATTTGCATAATTCTAGACTTAGGCTCTAAAACATGGCGTTAGTGGGTGAAAACACGAAACAGCCCCCGAACGGCCCCGTGGGTCACACCAACACCTCGCACGGGACCAATGTAACTCATAAAAACTCGTCGCGCAGCCCCGAGGCTCCCAGTTTGAGAATATAACGATAATTTGCATATTTCTAGACTTAGGCAAAAAAAGGCGTTAGTGGGGAAAACTCAAAACAGCCCCCGAACGGCCCCGTGGGTGGCACCAACACCTCCCACGGGACCAATGTGACTCGTAGGAACTTGTTGCGCTGACCCGGGACTCCCGGTATGAGAATACGATGGTAATTTGCATAGTTTTATACTTAGGCTTAAAAACATGCCGTTAGTGGGTGAAAACCTGAAACAGCCCCCGAACGGCCCCGTGGGTGGCACCAACACCTCCAACAGGACCAACATTACTCATAGGAACTAACCGCGCAGCCACGGGGATCACGTCTTGAGAATACAATGGTAATGTGCATAATTCTAGACTTAGGCTTAAAAACATGGCGTTAGTGTGTGAAAACCCGAAACAGCCCCCGAATGGCCCCGTGAGTGGCACCAACACCTCCCACGGGACCAATGTGACTCATAGGAACTGGTTGCGCAGCCCCGGGACTCCCGGTTTGAGAATACGATGGTAATTTGCATAATTCTATACTTAGGTTTAAAAACATGGAGTTAGTGGGTGAAAACCCGAAACAACCCCCAAACGGCCCTGTGGGTGGCACCAATACTTCCCACGGGACCAACGTAACTCGTAGAAACTAACCACACAACCGTGGGACTCCCGGTTTGAGCATACGATGGTAATTTCTATAATTCTAGACTTAGGTTTAAAAACACGGCGTTAGTGGGTGAAAACCCGAAACAACCCCCGAACAGCCCTATGGGTGGCACGAAAACCTCCCACGGGACCATTTGACTCGTAGGAACTGGCCGCGCAGTCCCTGTACTATCGATTTGAGAATACGACAGTAATTTGCCTAATTCTAGACTTAGGCTTAAAAATATTGCGTTAGTGGATGAAAAGCCGAACGGCCCTATGGGTTGCACCGACACCTCCCACGGGACCAATGTAACACGTAGGAACTGGCCGTGTAACCCCGGGACTCCCAGTTTGAGAATGAGATGATAATTTGCATATTTCTAGACTTAGGCTTAAAAACATGGCGTTAGTGGATGAAAACCCGAAAGACCCCCGGACGGCCCCGTGGGTGGCACCAACACCTTCCATGGGACCAATTTAACTCGTAGGAATTGGTCGCGCAGCCCCAGAACTCCCACTATGAGAATACGATGGTAATTTTCACAATTCTAGAGTTAGGATTAAAAATACAGCATTAGTGGGTGAAAACCAGAAACAGCCCACGAACGGCCCCGTGGGTGGTAGCAACACCTCCCACAGGACCAATGTGACTCGTAGAAACTGATCTCGCAAACTCGGGACTCCTGGTTTGAGAATACGATGGTAATTTGAATAATTCTAGACATAGGCTTAAAAACACGGCGTTAGAGGGTGAAAACCCGAAACAATCCCCGAATGACCCCGTGGGTGGCACCAACACCTCCCACGGGACAAATGTTACTTGTAGGAATTGGCCGCGCAAACTCGGGACTCCCGATTTGAGAATATGATAATAATTTGCTTATTTCAAGACATAAGCTTAAAAGCATTGCGTTAGTGGGTGAAAAACCAAAACATCCCTCGAACGGCCCCGTGGGTGGAACCAACACCTCGCACGGGACCAACGTAACTCATAGGAACTGACCGCGCAGCCACGGCACTCCCGTTTTGAGAATACGATGGTAATTTGTATAATTCTAGACTTAGGCTTAAAAATACGGCGTTAGTGGGTGAAAACCCGAAACAACCCCTTAACGGCCCCGTGGGTGGCACCAACACCTCCCACGAGACCAATGTGACTCGTAGGAGCTGGCCTCGTAACCCCGGGACTCCCGGTTTGAGAATACGATGATAATTTGCATATTTCTAGACTTAGGCTTAAAAACATAACGTTAGTGGGTGAAAACTCGAAACAGCCCCGAGACGGCCCCATGGGTGGCACCGACACCTCCCACGGGACCAATGTAACTCATAGAAACTGGTCGCGCAGCCCCGAGGCTCTCGGTTTGAGAATAAGACGATAATTTCCATATTTCTTAACTTAAGAAAAACTTGGCGTTAGTGGGGTAAAACCCGAACGGCCCCGTGGGTGGCACCAACACCTCCCATGGGACCAATGGGACTCGTAGGAACTGGTTGCGCAGACCCAGGAGTCCCGATATGAGAATACGAAGGTAATTTGCATAATTCTAGACTTAGGCTTAAAAACACGGCGTTAGTGGGTGAAAACCCTAAATAGCCCCCGAACGGCCCCGTGGGTGGCACCAACACCGCCCACGGGACGAATGTGACGCATAGGAACTGGTTGCGCAGCCCCCGAACTCCCGGTTTGAGAATACGACAGTAATTTGCATAATTCTAGACTTGGGCTTAAAAACATGACGTTAGTGGGTGAAAACCCGAAACAACCACCAAACGGCCCCGTGGGTGGCACCAACACATCCCACGGGACTAATGTAACTCGTAGGAACCGGTCGCGCAGCCCCGGGATTTTCGGTTTGAGAATACAATGATAATTTGCCTATTTCTAGACTTAGGCAAAACATGGCGTTAGTGGGGGAAAACCAGAAACAGCTCCCGAACGGCCCCGTGGGTGGAACCAACACCTTCCACTTGACCAATGTAACTCATATGAACTGACCGCGTAGCCGCGGGACTCCCGGTTTGAGAATACGACGGTAAATTGCATATTTCTAGACTTAGGCTTAAAAACATGGCGTTATTGGGTGAAAAGCCAAAACATCTCCCAAGCAGCCCCGTGGGTGGCACCAACACCTCCCACGGGTCCAATGTGACTCATAAGAACTGGTCGCGCAGCCCCGGTACTCCCGGATTGAGAATATGACGATAATTTTCATATTTCTAGACTTGGGTATAAAAATATTGATATGTTGATAATTTTAACTCATATATGCAATTTTTTAGCTTGATTAATTTTTTTGTCAAACTACTTGGTTACTGATATTTGTTTTATCCTATAATTTGTAGGATTTTTGCGCGCGGAACAAATAAATGAGGCAATGGTTTACAACATGAAGATTGTTTATATGTTGTGGACATTCAGGATTTTGTTTTTATGTGTTACAGCCGTGCGGGCTTTTATTGTTTAGTTTTATGGCCGTGCAGTCTTTTATAATTTGATTGTTGAATTTTATGGCTGTGCGGGCTTTATAATAAGTATGTTTTATATTTACAGGGTTTGAAATGTCAAGAAAATAGAGAAAACTCTGCCCAATTTTTTTTTTTTTTGGTCTGTGAATTATTAAGACATGTAATAGTTTTAAGTTTGTATATATATATGTTTATTAATAATGTTCTCGATTCGCAATTTGTGATTTTTTTTATTGTTTTGTCAATAATAAGTATTTGTAACACCTCGTACGTGTCCAACGTTACACGTAGCAACCGACGGTGCACTCACACGACCCCCAATTTTAGGATTGGACCAAAAAAATACATTTTTTTTAAATTATAGTTAAATATGGTCATGGACTTTGTCCATGACCATTTTTATTTTTTTCGTCACGCATAAAAATGGTCGCGGCCAAAGTTCGCGACCATTTTTTTTTTCCTTTTTTCATCACGGCTGTGGGTCACGAACTTGGGCCGCGACCATTTTTTTTATTTTTTTGGTCACGGTTATGGGTCGCGGACTTTGGTCGTGACCAATTTGTCACGGATGAGGGCCACGACCAATTTTTTTTTGTCACGGTCGTGAGTCGTAGACTTTGTCCGCGACCAATTTGTCACGGTTGTGGCTCACGGATGAGGGACGCGACCAATTTTTTTTTTATTTTTTTGTCACGGTCATGAGTCGTGAACTTTGGCCGCGACCAATTTGTCACGGTTGTGGGTCACGGATGAGGGCCGCGACCGTCTTCCGTGACCCCTCTCAACCGTGACCATTTTTTTGTTACGGACTTGGGCCGTGACCCACGAAAATTATCACGGCCAAAATGGTCACGGCCCAAGTTCGCGACCCACAGTTTTGGTTAGGGATTTTGGCCGTGACCAATCGTCAGTTTTGGTATAGTGTCTCTCTCTCTAGAATCCCTTATCCCTGTGGCGCACCCTCTTCCCCCTACGGTGAGATGACGTGTCCCCACTATCAGAGCTCGATCCTTCCCCAGATGAGGCAGACGCCACCAAGAAAAAAGGAACCGAAACTGCCTCACAAATGTTAGCAGTTGCTGAGGATATCTAGTCCCTGATATCCTTCAGCCAAGTGGTCGAAACATTGATATATTGCAAGGAATAATACAAAAGATCAAATCAATCAATCATGAGGAAAGAGAAAGAAATCAAGGAAATCAAAAAAGGCGTACCGCAGGCCAAAGAACCTCCTCCTTCAGACACAACTCCTCCGAGTCCATCGCGTGAGGGCGATGCTGCAGATGCAAGGATCCGCCATCAGCTCATCGAAGGTTGTAACTAGGAGAATACAGCCATATGAAAGAAGGCCCTGAAGTCGTCGTCGTCGCCGCTGACGTAGCCGCATCACCTTCACTGTGAGAAGACCCAACCTGCCGACTTGAACCTCACATCATAAATACTAGGGGGTGTCAACAAACTTGTGACGAAGTCCATATAGTCATACATCACCGCTATATCAATGTACAAGGAGTATGGCTCTCCCATCATCGCAGCATCCTAGGCGTCATCAGATATCTCCCGCACGCGTCTCATGAACATAGGTGGCCTCAACCTCATCCTCCACAATCTGACGGACTAACCTCTACCCAAAATATCGGGAGTGGAGAGTCCAAACTCATGCGCCAGTAGGCGCCACATATGCACCTGCCCCCCAGTCACCCCGATGTGCTGAATAATTATCCCATAGGGATAGAAGGTCACCTGAAAATCCCTAACAAAAGTGAAGGATTAGTGTCAATAAAAGATCATTAAAGTAAAAGAACAATCTCAGAGGAAAAAGAATTCTTACCCGCTCGCTCGTCAGGCCATTCAAGACCTGACGCATTGCCCCTAGAGAAAGGTTATTCTTTAATTGTCGGTTGGACCTCCACCATCGAAACATCCGACAAAACTTCCCCACGGAGTCATCCTTTAAATAAATTAGTTGGGTGTTTAACCCAATCACCTCATAGAACCACGTATGCAAAGGACAAGGATCAACATTCAAGAAATAAAAAAGAAGTGCATGAATGGAAAATGCGAATGCATAAAGGAAAGTGAACAAAATAAAGAATACCTCCAGAAGATACGTGGCCCCAGTGACAGTCGATCGGCAGCACCGGCTGAATGCATCCAAAGAATAGTAAAGGGTCGCCAAAGTCAGACTCCCCCAGTCATAGAAGCGGATGTTCGAAAATATCCTCAGAAATGACAGAAACCATAAGTGAACAACTTCACCACTCGTCGCCACAAAGAAACCCCCCAACACCAACAAGATAAACAAACGGGCCATCTGACGCACCTTCTGCCCGTCACCGGCTCCGGCATCATCCGCAGCGTCCCGTTGACCTCAATCTAGGCACCCTCGCAATCCAGCCCCAACAGCTGCTAGACATCAATGGGAGTCACCATCATCACCCCGAAGTCAAAATGGAAGGTGCGGGTTGTGTACCACCACCTCTCTCCTAAAGAACACAGAACCGCAGTGGAACGAGGCATCTCATCCAGTGATAACACTAGCCTCCCCAAACCCGCAGAGGACACCATCTAGCTCACCACAGCAGGAAGGTTCTTCCAAACATCCTTGAGCCTTGTCGTACCACAGGCACGAATAGTCGACATGGAGACATCAGACTATCTAAAAATGAAGAAAATCCTTGTCAGATTCAAGAAATAAAAAAATCTCGTCAAGAAAAGAAGAAAGGAATATCAAGAGTCATGCCATACTCACATAGCCACCAGGGTTCACCACCCTTGAAGAGCGATGATGTGAAGGCTCGCGCAGAAGAGTCTGATCATCCACCACAGGCTCAAACGAGTCAAAAGAATTCCCGATGTCCAATGCAAGGGGCACCCTAGCCCTCCACTCTAACCTTGCCCAGTCATCGGCATTAAGCCACGCCATATAGGTTGCACTACTTGAGAAGTCAGCCATTTCAGACGTTAGGATGATTTGCATAGGTTTATAGCAGAAGAAAAGAAGTCAGAAAATTATGCAAAATGAGGAGAACCCGCCTCCTTTTTATAGGAGGCTAAGGGTCATGCCGATCGGTAGCACCCTCAACCCACCGATCAGCACTGAGCCTTTCACCTGCTCGAGGCACCCAAAAAGTTCATGCCAATGCCAATTGGCACTCCCACACCCATGCTGGTCGTCACACCCCTTATAATTTTGTATAAAAAGCCTGAAAAAATACCAGAAAATTCCGAACGAATCCTGAAAAATTCCTAAAATTGCCAAATCCATTCTAGCACCTTGCTCACTAAGGATAACATTTTTTATACCCCTAGGGGAATTCCAAAAAATCATTCTCCCCAGCAACGTCTCCAAAGGACATTCCAAATTTTCCCCCAGCTACAAAATCCCTGGATCATTCATTATTCCCCAATAGAACCCAAAATCCAATCTTTATCCCCAGCGGAATCCCCGAATTTCTCGAAGGAAAGTACACCTCTTTTAGGTCAGAATTGATCTCGATCTTGGATCGTCACCTTAGTTAGGTCAGAATTGACCTCGGTCCTTGGTCGTCACCTCTTTTAGGTCAGAATTAACCTCGATCTTGGATTGTCACCTAAGTTAGGTCAGAATTGACCTCGATCCTCGGTCGTCACCCCTCTTAGGTTAGAATTGACCTCGTTCTTAGATCATCACCTTAGTTAGGTCATAATTGACCTTAGTCCTTATTCGTCGCATCTTTTAGGTCAATATTGACCTCAATCTTAGATTGTCACCCTAGATAGGTCAGAATTAACCTCGGTCTTGGATCGTCACCTCTCTTAGGTCAGAATTGACCTTGGTCTTGGATCATCACCTTAGTTAGGTTAGAATTGACCTCAGTCCTAGATCGTCACCTCTTTCCGGTCAGAATTGACCTCGGTCTTGGATCGTCAGCTTAGTTAGGTCAGAATTGACCTCGATCCTCGGTCGTCACGTCTCTTATGTCAAAATTGACATCGGTCTAAGATCGTCACCCTAGTTAGGTTACAATTGACCTCGGTCCTCGTTCATCACCTCTCTTAGGTCAGAATTGACCTCGGTCTTGGATCATCACATTAGTTAGGTCAGAATTGACCTCGGTCCTCGGTCGTCACCTCTTTCAGGTCAGAATTGACCTCGATCTTGGATCGTCACCTTAGTTAGGTTAGAATTGACCTAGGCCCTTATTCGTCACCTCCTTTTAGGCCCATATTGACCTCGACCCTCCGAATTGGTCATCCACATCCATTAGGTATGTATAACTGACCTCCTTCCATCATGTGGTGCCTATTCGATGACCATCACTTATTCCAAGCTCACCCATCGAGGGGCTCTATAGACACTACATTCCAGGACCCCCTAAGTCTCTCGTTAGGCTCCTAACACTTCCCCCTTCCACCGGAAACCTAGGTCTCACTCTGAGTACCGATCTAGAGACCATCGGGCGTTCTCGAGCCTCGAATTGACCCCAATCAACTCCACCATCTAAGGAAAATCTATTTGAATCTTCGAAGGGCACTGAAACAGATTATTCGAAGATTTTGACCTAACTAAGGTGACGATCCCTTTTCAACAGTCTGCCCCGTGTGTAAAACAGCATAACCGTTCGAATGAACGATCAGTTTTGCCTTCAAAATCGATCCAGAGGCCACCCAGCACTCCCGGACTTCATTTGACCAAAGTCAACTCTTTAGCTCGAACGAGACTGAATGAATCTATAAAGGGTACTAAATACCCTTTATAACGATCCGCCCCTTCAGGATTCTGACCTATGGTACGGACGAACGATCCATTTTACTTCGAGAGGTCACTGGGCGCTTCCGGGACCCATTGACCAAGGTCAACTTCCCAAACCGAGCAAAAATCTATGGAATGTTGAAGTACATCTCCCAACCTTTCCAACGGTCCACCCCATGCATGATTCTAAAATACCATGCAGAAGAACGATCCGTTTGCATCCAACCATCCAAAGGACCGTCGTGCGCTTTCGAGCCACATTTGAACTAAAGTCAACTCTCAGACCCGGGAGCGGTCCAAAGTACTCTCATAGGCCTCTAAAATATCTTTCTAACGGTATGCCCCGTATATGATTCGAATCAACGATCTGTCCTCTAAAGTCATTTTTCCAAAAAAGTCTGCACGGGACTGCCAATTGGCAGGTCCTAAACTCTGCCTATCGGCACAGTGTCAAGAGTGACCTTCCAATAGGCATCCCCTGGGGTAGGTCGATCGGAACCCCCCTGGACCCTATAAATAAGGGCCATGACATCATTGCAGAGGGAGAGCGAAAAACCTATCAGCATCAGTGATCTTAGCAACATCCTCTCGAAGTCAACAAAGTTCCATATGAGAAATCTCATTCAAGCCTAAATCCCCTTCCTTTCCACACCCAATTTGGCAAATATCCTTCTCTCTCGTCAACATTCAAAGGAGTTCATCTAAGATCCAAGTTCAAGCTCCAAGAAATGTCAAATTCTTTCTCCCTCTCTTTTAATTTCTTATTTTATATAAGTTACCCTATATTGATAATCTAGTTTCATTCTAGTTCATACATATTAGCATCTACACTTTTATTAGTATATTGCACATACTCTATTTTTCATAAAAAATACCAAAAATAAATAAAAGAGGGTTACACCTGTAAATTCCGAACGGAATTATCCACCACACTTTTTCCAAAACTAAAAACACATTTTCTACACGCACAGACCTAATAAAATTTCGTTCGAATCTATGGGATAAACCCCACCCCTATTCTACATTCGAAATACGTGGACTTTGATGCCTTTATAGGCTAGGTAGGCGTCTCGAATTAAAATTCCAGACTCGAGTCCAATTTTCTAATTTTTCAATTTCTCTTATTTTTCATAATCCTCAAAATTACTCATTATCATCATCATCATCATCATCATCATCATATATATATATATATATATATTTGTTCGCGTCTCATTCCACACATATTATCATTTTCCAATAACGATCAATATTGCAATGAATGCTCATATTCTATCTTCTACATTTATTATTAGTTTGGGAATATTTCTATGGATGACCTCACTCTATCTTTTTCATAGTATGGGTCGAACGATTCCAATCTCCATTATATAAACACATGCATACACTTCACAGGGATAAAAAGGAAAATATAAACATTTGCCCATGAGAGACCGAAAGGGTGGGATGGGTGCCTAACACCTTCCCATTTTGTAATTTAGCCCCCGGACCTTCGATCTATTGGTTTCGCACGCATCAGTTTTGTCCTTGATGCCGCTCTCTTGAGGCGGAAACATATTCTTTTGCCTGTTTTGAGCAAAATAGGCTGGCGACTCTATCTCTTTACATTCACCCCACACCGATGATGACTGAAGCCCCCTTTTCAAAGAAAAGGGTGCGAGACCGCGACGCAGTTTGTTCCCCGGGGGGATCCTCTTTCTCCTCCTTCCCCCCGGAACGAACGTCGCGCCGACCGGGATGGCCACATAACGCTTTTTTAATCTTAATTTTTTATTAGTTTTATGACAAATGTGCATTTTTTTTTAGTTTTTATGATTTTTCTTGATTTATTGTGATATTTTTTTAAAAGTTTTTGGATTTTTGGGGAAGGTTTGTAACGAAAGCTGAAACGGGTGTCTGTCGGCAGTGTCTAGCTTCTGCCTACTACCATGGTACAAAATTTGAGGGGTTACATGGACTTCCATGCGATACCCACCGACAGGCAGGCCCAGGCCCTATTCACAATCTATTAAAAGGGGTGAAGGCATCCCATTCTTTTACACCTCTTTCTTGCAATCTGGATCTCTTTCTTTAAAAAAAAAAGTATTTATCAGGTCTTGCGTGGGATTTTTAAAGAAATGGCCTTTGTGAATGTGGCTCATGATGAAAACTGGGCCAACATTGAGTTGGTGACTCGTGGGGCGAGCCAAGTGGGGATAGAAAATGTATATCACGATGCTATGTCGATGGAGGATGAGGGATTTCCTATGAGGGAGCCCTTGAATCATCGTTCGATTTTCGTACTAAACCCTAATGGTTATGTAAGTGTTACTTTTTGATCTTTTATTTTATTTTGATTTTAATGAAATAGGGTTGTTATTATTTTTTATGAGAATATTTTAGACTTATTTTGGGTGTGATTTCTAGGTGGGGACATTTTCTTCGTCGATCCATGCTCGGGGGACGATTGGGGTGAAAAGTGCATAGGAGCACCTTCCTAATCTGATGCAAAACATAGTGCGAGCACATGAGCTTTAGAGATTTGTTTGGTGACTTGCATGACACACCACGTTCTTTGGTGATCTTGTGCGGTCTTTGAGAAAGGTGGTGGGATACCACCCATACCTTCCCCTTTGGAGTTGGGGGGATGGATGTGACGATGATAGATGTCCACCAGATTTTGGGTTTTTCGTGTGAGGGAACGCATGGGGCGATGGATCGTTTCTTCGTGTTACGAATAAGGTGATAGAGGCTGCATTGGGACTGATGGAGCAAGTTGACTCGCGACAGTCGATTGGTGTGAAAGACTTGAACGAGGTTTTGATGGGTCATTTAATGGATGTGACGAACGCGCAACAAGTGCGGCAGATGGCAATGGGTGAAATTTTTGCCATCAAATCGATCGAGTCAAACTAAATCTTGACTCATAACTTTTATAGATTGTGCCACTGTTCCTTCCAATTTTCAAAACATTATTACCTAAAACTGTTAAAAATTAATGAAAGAAAAATGGAAAAGTCGAATTCAAGTTTCTGTAAGGTGCATTCTAGGGATGCTGACTTTAAGGCAATATTTATACCCTACCAGTTGAAGAATCACGAGTACAAAGTGAAATTTATCTTTGAAATTGCCTTCAAGATACAATACATTAGTGTCACTTGTTTGATGCAAATTTGAAGGAGAGCGTGCGGCGCGTGTCGCGATGGTGGTGATTTGCACCGCCATGAAGCACCATATCACACCATATTTTGCTACAACACAAATAGTCTACTTTTTTTTCTTTTTGTTACATACCCTTTCACTTTTGTGTAAAATTTCTATACGGGACTTTAGAAACTACGCACATTTTCTTTACATTAATTTTCTTAAGTTTTCTCTCTACAAAAAAACTCAAACTAAAAACCCATTTGCTTGGAATTAATACTTCCAACATTATTTTTGGGCCCCAATAATTGTTCTTGGTACCCATTAGGGTAAAAATGCCTAAGAGCAACACTAGAGCGACCGACTCTAGTGACTTAAAAATGAAATTTAATGATGTGGAAGGTGCCACTTCATTAAGAAACACACTCCTTTGTTTTATCACACCATAAATTCATTTTTTTTCCAAAATATATTTTTTAAATTAAAAAAATTGTTAATTAATTAAAAAAAAATTAATTTGAATTAATTTGTTTATGTTTCACCTGAAATGTTTAAATACCACAAAAAAAAAAACTAAACTCAAAAATAATTTTTTACTATGTTAAAAAAATGGTTTGCGTCAACGATATGTATAATTTGTCAGACCACCTATACATACCACTGACGCGGGCATTTGTTTAAATACCACACATAAAAAACTCAAACTCAATAAAAGAAATTACTATTGAAAAAAACGGTCCGCGTCAGCGGTATGTATAAGTTGTCAGATTACTTATACATACCGCTAGCATGAACTATTTTGTTTAAATATCATACAAAAAAAGTAAACTAAAAAATAATATTTTTAATATTATTGAAAAAATGGCTCGTGCCAGCAGTGTGTAAAAGTTGTTAAACCGACTATACATGCCGCTGATGCGGACAAATTTTTTTAGGGGGTTTTGGAGAAAGGTTCTCATAATTCTCAAAGTATATAAAAATAGGACACTGCACATAATTTTATAAATTTAGTCATTTTACTAAAAACACCATGAAAAATGGTGCCGCTGGTGCAGATAAAAAAAACGAACTCCTAACTCTAAAGGAACCACACAAATAAATACTATTGTACCCCATGGACTATATTTATAAACTTGAAAAGCATTGTCCAAAAAATCTAAATATAAGAAGAAACATGACATTTACATTAATTCTCTATTTTTTTTTAAATTGTAAAAAAATTATTTTTGAGTCAAGCTCATTATGTGTGGTATTTAAACATTTCAGATGAAACAAAAAAAATCAACTCAAAATAACTATTTTAAATTAATTATCTGTTTTTTTTTAATTTGAAAAATATATTATATAAAAGAAATTAATTTATAGTGTGTTTCTTAATAAATTTAGAGTGTGTTTCTTAATGATGTGGATCATTAAGTTTCATTTTTAAGTTCAAGAAGCATGTTGCTCTAATCTTTTTCAATGTGTAATATTGAGTACACCTAAAAAGGTGACCAAAAAATAAACTGATTGAGGTGTCAATAATATTAATTGTGCATGGGATTTAATGAGCTCGATTTAGAACATCACTTAATACACTGCTAAACACCTCACTGAATTTATTTTTTGGTTGTATTTTATGAGTATACGTAGTGTTGGGTCAAAATATTGTACTACTGATACTTGAGATTCCTTTGCGAACATTTTTCTCATAAAAAGGAAAAACATACCCAAAAATGGGGAATTGACCTCAAAATTCAAATAACTCTCATTCTTAACAACCTATTAGTAGTAATTATGTTTAAGGCACTGCGATGATTACAATTCCTATTTTCCATTTTAGTGGAGCTATCGGTCTTTTCCCCCTTTTGGCATGTTGTTTCTTTTCTGGTTCTGCATGCTTTTGTTAAAGTTCCCGTGGATCTTGGTTATAATGCATATTAGGTTCTCTCTTTATTTTAGTTGGTGAGTTCGAGTGCATGTACCCATTTCTCTTTTCGGAGATGATTTGATGAACTTTGTGAAAACTCTCTCAAGAATTCCATCTCTCAGCCCAGTGCCACACATGACACGTGTCAAACAGTTGCCCAAGCCTAAATTTGTCCCCTCATAGTTTCAATCGAGAATATT
Source organism: Sambucus nigra (assembly GCA_949130495.1). Taxonomy (NCBI): domain Eukaryota; kingdom Viridiplantae; phylum Streptophyta; class Magnoliopsida; order Dipsacales; family Adoxaceae; genus Sambucus; species Sambucus nigra. The sequence goes on along the minus strand of OX422214.1, from coordinate 208,935,791 downwards.
TCCGATTGCCGTACAAATATAATTAGCTTTTCCTATTGGCTATTGATTAGATTGCCTGTTGATTAGGTAGGCTAGTCCCCCACATAAAACTCTACAAAATTTACACGATTGGACAAGAATTGGGACCGTTGTATTATTTTATGTTTCAGGTAATAATGAACATTATGGTGTTCTCTTGTTAATTTACGCTGTCGATTTGTGAAGTATATTAGATTGAGCTGTGGCATAAGATCCCCCCTTACATAGGGTTGGTTTTTGCTTCGTACAAGAACACACTATCTTATAGCCCAGCAGTTAAAATATATATTTTGTGTACGTGTTTAAATTATCATGAAACATTTTTGGTAATTGGGGAATGTAGAGTGTGTGTGCGATACTCATTTAAATAAGAGGATTTTGAGAAAAGGTCCTTATAATTCTTAAAGTGTATAAAAATATGACACTTTATATAATTTTATAAATTTAGTTCCTGCACTAAAAACACCATGAAAAATGATGAAAATTAGTGCAGCTGGCGCGGACCAAAAAAATAAATGCATTTATACCACATGGACTAGATTTATAAATGCTATTGTACCACAGGGACTAGATTTATAAATGCTATTGTACCACAGGGACTAGATTTATAAACTTGAAAAGCATTGCCCTAAAAATTCAAATATAAAAAGGAACATGACATTTTCCTTAATTCTCTATTTAAATAAATACGTAAATTTTAATTATAAATTTATTTAGTTACAGTTAATTTTTAAATAAAGTTAATACAACTTCTAAATATATAATTACGTGTGTGCGTGTGTCAAAGCATCATAAATACAAATATGCTAACTCAGATATTTCAAGAAAAATCCTCGAATGGCAAAACATTTTATATTACTTTAGATTAAATCGCAATTTACAATCACAATGAAATCTGCAATAAGTTTACCTCAGTAAACCTACATAGACACGCAACCTAGAGTTAGTAATGGCTTCCACGCAACGAACCCACATGAACCGCAGTCTAATCTTCAACAAAGATCCACACACAGCGAACCTCAATAACCTCTGTCTTCAGGTGTAGAGACGCACTCCACAAAGATGAACAATAACAAAGTTTTGTTCTTAGGTTTCAAAAGATTCACAACAGTAATTGAGAATTTTGTGTGAATCAAAAAGATGTTTGCGCATAAAAAATTGAAGTCTTGATGTGTTTGAACTCTAAAAACATTTTCTCAAAGACTCAAAAAAATACACCACTAAAATACCTATTTATAGAAATCTAAAAAACTGAGGCAGTAGAAAATTTTATCGGTAGAGAACCGCTCCGGGTAGAATTTTCGTCAGTTCGGTTCTTTTTATAAAAAACAAACCGATTCGGGTAAAATGGCATCGGTTCGGTTCGATCTTTGCAATTATAAAATCTTTTATAAAAATACCTCGATTTACTAAAAATATTTTAGAAAAAAATTCCAATAATAAAAAGAATCTTTTAAGGAATTTAAAACTCAACTTTACCAAAGTTAATCTCGTCGAGACTTTGTTGGAGATTTCTTGATGTTCGGATCCGTCTTGATGCGTGTATGAGCTTGAACTTCTCTGACGAGTGTAGCGGCATACGACATACACTAATGTAACATATGAACATGAGAAAAATTTCCTTACAAATCTCCCCCTATTTCTATGTCGGTACAAACTAAAGACATCTGAATTATCAAAATTAAAATGACCTATACAAATCTACCCTCCCATGAACCCATAAGTAGAAAGATACAAATGTAAAGTCTTCAACATTTCACTTCAACTCTTCAACAATCTTCCAAAATTTCTTTGTCATTATCAGGGTGTGCAAGAATGATCTTCAATTGTCCCTACACACATAAGACAAGAAACAAATACCTTCATGACGTATCGAGTTCGATATGGGATAAACATAAATCAAAGCAATCAAAACAAAACTTAAATCTCCCCCATAAAGCAAAAACTCCCCCATTAACAAATCTCCCCCATAATATAAAACTCCCCCACTAAAACATAATTCGTTATCTCCCTTTTTAGTTGTCCGAAATAAACATGAAAACGGAGAAACAAAACAAACATGGAGTTGTCACGATAAACAAGGCAAATAACTTCAATCATCAAGAGATACCCAACGTATTCCACAAATTATTTTTGATTTTTCAATTTTATCATACAAAAATGCAAAAATAATTTTACAAAAAAAAAAACACACCATGAATTTACAATAAAACAATCAAAGCATGGGAACGGAATGAATGGGTGTGAACTTATTCAGTAGGCAGATCAACGCAATCAAACAAAAGATATGTGCACGATACATATGTGTGCTCCTATCGAATGAATCTGAATATCTTTCTTAGGTGTCAAAAGTGTTAAATTTAAATGACATCGACTCAATTCATCAACACATCAAAGTAAAAAGTGATTCTCACACCAATAACGTCTAAAACTATGTAATATTTTTTCAAGACGCTGTTTGGACGTGCAAACCTGTTGATTTATTTTTCCATCCAATCTCCCTCATAAATAATAATTATTTATTTTTCTTTTGAGATGGTCTAAATTAAAAAGCCTATTTTTGGCATATTTATCTTTTTATTGCCTGAAATTTTTCGGGCTTTTTTGAAACGGTGGCTTTCACGCAGAGTCAATTTTACACTCTTGTACCTCTTTCCTGTGAACACTCATCATATTATGTTGTAATTAAATCCTCACGATAAACGGTTCTTACATGTACTACTTCCATTGTCAAGTTTTATCGCATTTGGTTCGTTTTGAAGACAGAATTGAGATGACAAGACTCCGAGCAACATGTGATAAACGAGTACAATAATCAAATAAATTTGTGCAACTATGCATTAAAGGCAAATAGGAGTCAAACATGTAGGTAGATATCACAAATTACATCTCAATGACTCCTCACATTATAAAGCATAAAAATGAAATGATGACGGATATCAAAACCGTATCAAACAGTCACATGGATATGGAATGATGTTGTGACTCGATCATCCTAAATGTCCATTCATATATGGTGTAAAACAAAATACAAAATCTTTTTGTCTTTTTCCCAAAAAATTATCAAAATAAAATCTTTTTGGCTTTTTCACACTTTTCAAAAAAAGAGTGAAAATCTTTTTGTATTTTCAAAAACAAAAATCTAATATAAAAATTACAGAAGTCATAATACTAGCAAGAATATATCATGAAGCACAACTAGTGTATGACAAACATGCGAACACAATCATCTATATGATATAGAAAGAGAATAATCATATGCAAGAACCCGAGAATCAAGTAGTCTAACATCTAGTGCCTCTAAAAGTGATTTCCTAATCCAAATAGTTGTACAACGACGAATGGGGGTTTTGGGAACCAAGGGAACTCTAGACTTCAACTTCCTGGGACATTTTCGAAGATCGAAATAAAAATGCCTAAGGTGACCTTTCCTACCATAATGTCAACATGTGTAAACGGGTGGAACGACACCTATGGGGTGACATTTTCTAATGTCCTTGGGATTGATTGACCTTCTAAAATAAATAATGGTCTTGGCTTTAACACTCGAGTCATGAGAACACAACGAGCCACTACCATTGCAACCAACACTACTCGAGTCTGTCAAATCATTATTTATCTCCAAAAAATTTTACTCAAGCAAAGAATTAGATTCTTCCAATTTTAGGGACTCATTCTCTAAATTTTCAATAACTCCTAGAAGGTTATCACGTTCGTTCTTAAAATTCGCACACTTATCCCTAAGAGTCTCCTCACGTGCCACAAACTCATCGAATAAAATATTTTTGTCCACTTTGGCACAAACACAAATCATAGAATTTTTAAAGTCCTCTAATTCTTTTTCTAAAAATAGGACTCTATCATCACTCTCCCTTTTGAAAAATTTTAACGCATTAAAGCCATGGTCCAAAGAAACAAATTTCTCATGATAAAAATCTCTTTGAACTTAAACTGTTTGCCAAAGATCCAAAGCGGATTTAAAACGATAATTTTCTTTTTTTTTCCAAAAAATTAGTTCTTTAGGCAAATGTCAAATTCAAACATTTAAATCACCAAAATTATGACTTGTGTCATCAAGAGGGGGCACCCGATTACATAAGTGATCCATCGGAAAATTTAAGATTTTTCACAAAAATAGATTTCTCAAAAAATCAATATCACATAATTTTGCGGAAAATAGGAATACTCGGTAAATTTAAGTAACCTACTCTCGTACCAATTTGTAGAGTCTCGTGTGCGATACTGATTTAAATAAATACGCAAATTTCAACAAAAAACTTATTTAATTATAGTCAATTTTTAAACCAAGTTAATATAGCCCCTAAACATGTAACTACGTGTGTGCATGTGCAAACCATCATAAACACAAATATGCTAACTCACAGATTTCAGGAAAAATCCCCAAAGGGCAAACCTTTTTTTTACAATGAATTAAATCGCAATTTACAATCACAATAAAATCTCCAATAAGTTTACCTCATCAAACCTACATACACACGCAGCCTAGAGTAAGCAATGTATTCCACTCAGCGAACCCACATGAACCGCAATCCAATCTTTAACAAAGATCCACACGCAGCGAACCACAATGACCTATGTCTTTAGGTGTAAAAATGCACTCCACAGAGATGAACAATAACAAAGTTTTGTTCTTGGGTTCCAAAAGATTCACAACAGTAATTGAGAATTTTGTGTGAATCAAAAAGATGTTTGGGACATCAAAAATTGAAGTCTTGATGTATTTTTAACTCTCAAAATGTTTTCTCAAAGACTAAAAAAACACCACGGAAATACCTATTTATAGAAATCTAAAAAATCTAAGGCGGTGGAAAAATTTATCGGTAGAGAACCGGTCCAGGTATAATTTCTATCGGTTCAGTTCATTTTATAAAAACAAATCGATCCGGGTAAAATGGCTTCGGTTCGGTTCTATCTTTGCAGTTAAAAATTCTTTTATAAAAAATGCCTTGGTTTACTAAAAACGTTTTAGAAAAAATTCCTAATACTAAAAACAAACTTTTAAGGAATTTAAAGCTCAACTTTACCAAAGTTAATCTCCTCGAGGCTTTGTTGAAGGTTTCTTGATGCTTGAATTCGTCTTGATGCGTGTATGATCTTGAACTTCTCTGATGGGTGTAGCGGCGTACGACAAACACTAATGTAACATACGGACATGAGAAAAATATCCTTATATGGAAATGAAAATATGGAGAGAAAAAAGAGTATTACTCGAAACCTAATATATTCTTCATATATACGTTATTAAATCTAGTCCCCTAAAAAAAGAAATTAAAAAAAGGAAATACATGTATTCCGAACTCAAAAGGCATCTATAATTTTGACCTTGAATTGACGATATAATAGTAAATGATTACAATTATTAAAATCAATTCACAATAATTGTTATAGTAAGTGCAATTATAGAATTCCTCTACCTTAAGTTAATAGGATTGTGTAACCAATTTTCCTCTACCTTAAGTTAAAAGGCTTGTGTGACCAAATTTCCTCGATAAAAAGTTGTGGTGTTCAAACCATAATTAAGTCCAATTCTGGTCTGTCTATGCAAACCTAATAAAGTACCACGCTAGTCAACTACAATTCGTCAACAATGAAGATTGACATAAATATTTATCACGTGGATAAATACGAAATAGTTATCACTTAATGAACTCATGTCGGCTACCTACAATCTTTGACGAGATAATCAGGAATCACCATATGAACCAATAACAAACCAAGGGAATTCCTTGAACAACTCAATTTCCTTAGTTTTACAAGACTATAAATATAGCACACACCTTAGAGCCAAAGGGGATGTAATTTTTGAACAATTAGAGACATAACAAAAACTCATTAACCTCTCCGTGCACGTATTCATATTGTCAAACCATGTATATATGTATGTTGTGTGACATTTGTATATTCTTTCATTAATTGCATTCTAGAATTCATTAACTGTGATTAATTGCACTCACAATTGGCGTCGTTTTTGGAAATCGATTTCCTTTCTATGAAGGCAATCCCTACAAAAGAATAGCTACGATGTTTAATCACCCAAATAGTGCATCCTAACTTGGTGACTTGCGAGCTGGCCTAGATCCATTTAGGGTCAGGTCTGAAGTTCGCCAAGATGGGAACCTAAGATTTTATCCAGAACAATAGCTTTTCGTGGAAAGCCACGGGCAACCTAGATCAACCTAGATCTCATGGCTAGTCGGCATATATAAAGTAAGGCTTCAACAACAGGAGGAAGCAACTCACCTCCAAATTAAGGAGAATTCTCGCCTCTAGCAATGACTGGAAAAGATGGAGAGAGAAATCTTCCAGAAAAATCGGAAACGTCGTGGTCGGACTCCTAGCCATCAGGCGAGTAAGACTCGTAACTGAGGAAGGATCACCTGGTGCGACCAATAGCATTCAGAATATGGAAGTCACTCAAAAGGGTGCGACCGAGACAATGCGCACCACATGGATTATATAAGAAGTTTGGTCTGTAGGAAAACGGACCAACACTCAACTCACCGAGGATCCAACTCTAAAAAAGAGATGGAAAGGAGAGCTCTAATTACCTAGATGAAGTCTCATTTTTAATTGTCCATTAAGGAGGAAGAACACCCGAAGAATTTTGTAACACCCAGGTTCATGATCTATGATGTCAAAATGGATCCTATAGATGGTGTTCGACAATACAGATAGGTCATGACCTTATGGAGTCATAACAATGATCTGATGTGCTGTATTTTCCCTTCTAACTTAGGCGATGTCGCCCAGAAGTGGTTCAAGAGGCTCCCTCACAAATCTATTAAGTTCTTCAAGGCCCTATCGAGGCCTTCACTACTCGCTTCATAACTAGCATCTCTCATCAGAAAATGATGGATTCAAAGCTTACAATGAGGAATATTCCATAGGATACTTTTCATAAGTATGACAAGTGTTATTGGGAAGTGTTTAATGAAGTGGAAGACTGTTTGGAGCAGGTTGTTGTAGCGTCTTTCAAAATTGGTTTGACCACCACTTCTATGATGCACCAGTCTCTTAACAAAAAGTAGGCTAATATCATTGATGATCTTATATTGTGTACTGAGAAGTACACTAAGGTGGAGGACATGGTCCATACCAGCCAGAAAAAAACTAGTCGCGCCAAAGGAAAAAAAATGAAGTGACAAAGAAAACAATCCCAAGAAGGATAACAAGAAGAAAAAGGTGTCAAGAATGGGGACAAAGTGTATTTAGCCAAAGGTTTCCAAGTCGTCAACAAGATTTTCGAAGAACTACTTTATATGATCCTAGAAAAGATCAAGGACCAAGAGTTTCTCAAGTCGCCAAAAAAGATAGGAGGTGATGCGACTAAAATGAGAAAAAGAAAGACAAAGAGTCTCTTTCAGAGACGCCCCTAGATTGTGCCACTTTTTAAAAATAACAATTATTGTATGGCCAACCAGGGATGGAGGAGACCAGGATCCAACCCACTAACATGATCATTGAAATATTGGATTAGGTTATTTATTATGAAAGCTTACCAGAAAGGAAGTTCTTGATCGGTACAACATTGATCGACCACGAGAGAATGGAGTTGATCACTTTTCTGAGGCACAACCTATATGTATTTTCTTGGGAGCCATATGATATGATGGGGATGGATCCCAAAATCTCCTATCACCTTCTCCACATAGATCCGACATTCAAGTTGATTGTATAAAAGGCTCACCGAACAACACCAGAAAAGGCAAAATAGGTAGAAAAAGAGGTACGGAAACTTCTAGAGGCAAGGTCCATTAGAGAAGTTCAATTCCTGAAGTGGATCTTAAATCCAGTCGTGGTTCGTAAAAGCAATGGTAGCTAGAGAGTCTGTATAGACCTCAGTGACCTCAACAAAGCTTTCCCTACGGACAATTTCCTCATACCAAAGATAGATCAACTGGTCGATGCCACTACAGCCATGAAAAAATGAGTTTTTTGAACGTTTACTCGGGGTACCACGAGATTCCTCTATTTGGCCCGATCAAGATAAGACTTCGTTCATAACGCCATTAGGCTTGTACTGTTATAAGGCCATGCACTTTCGCATCAAAAACGTTCGAGCCACATACTAGAGACTGGTCATAAAGATGTTCAAATAGCAAATGGGGGGAAAAGATGAAAGTATACATCGATGATACGCTCGTTAAAATTAAAAGCAAGAGCGACCATCTCAAAGACCTGCGCAACACCTTTGAAATCCCCATGCGTTATCGAATGACTCTCAACGCGAGCAAATGCTCATTCGGAGTCTAGACATGAAAATTTTTAGGTTACATGGTCAGCCAAAGGGGAATTGAACTAAATCCTGATCAAATTGAGGCTATGAATAATGTCCACTCGTCTAAGACATTGCACGAGATCCAAAATCTCACCAGGATGCTGATAGCACTTAACCGCTTCATCTCGAAGTCATTCGAACATTAAAGGGGGCTATGTGCAACTTTTCCTAATAAAAAGCAGTTTATATATAAAAATAATTTATATAAAAAGGTCAAAAAAACTATTTTTTTAATATTTTAAATATTTATATGTGAAAAATAGTTTATGTATAAAGCAGTAATAAAATAAATAATATTTTAAACTTTTTTAATGTTTTTAAATATAAAAAACTTTAAAAAAATAAAAAAAATAGTTTATAAAGTGTTTATTTTAATATTAATGTGTGTATATATATATATATATATATATATATATATATATAAGTGAGGGGGAGGTACATCGTTTATTTGTTTTGGCCCAGAGAAGTAATCCGACTAAGCCCTATCAAAGTTAGGGAAAGTCCGACCCAAACTCTAAAGTCTTATAAATAACTAATTCAGCAGCGACCCATTAAACCCCTAAAATCTCTCAAGAGATATTATAGGGGTTATGGGCCAACGTTGAGGTGCCCAACACCCTCACTCTCCGAGAATTACATGCATATATTGAACCCCCCTGCCCGGGGCAAAGGGTATGCAATTGTAAACACTCCCCTAGAGAAAAGAGAAATATAAAACATAGAGCACCACCGTGGACGTAGGACATTTTGCCGAACCACGTATATCTTGTGTCGTGTGCGATTGCAACTATTCTAATTTACGTTCTTACTTTTTATAGTGATCGCATTTTCTTGTAATTTGTGTTGAGATTTATTATCACCACAATTGGCGCCGTCTGTAGAAGGCAATTGTTCTTCCTTTAAGAAAGCCTTCACCAATAAGAACCTAGAATGTCTGGTCATAGCAATAATGCCCCTCAAGCAGGGGATATTCAAGAGCAACCTACCCCTCGTAGGGTTAGGTCTGAAGTTCGACGCTCAAACCCAGGGCCTCGCCCAGACAAACCTCAGAAAAAGGTAAGGAATAAGCTAGGTCCACGTAATTTTCCAGACTGATTGACGCCTATGAGGCTAGGCTCCAAGATCAGGAGGAAGCCACTCGCAAGAAGGAAGCCGAGAACGCTCGCCTCAAAAGGAGATTAGAGAAGATGGAGAGAGATCTCCATCGCAGCACAAGGCAACGTCATTATCGCACTCCTAGCCCTCAAGAGAGCAGATCTCGCAGCTAAGGACGGACCCAAGACGTGGATCTCAAAGGAGTTAAGGACAAAGATCAGATAACGACTGGTCCGAGAAATAATAAGCAGCTCGCTAATGCAGGAGCCCAGGCCGAGGAAACGATGACATACAAAATTTAGTCCTGGGAGAAATGGACCAACACCCAGCACATTGGGGTGATAAGTCGACCAGAGAGTTAGCTAAGAAAGCTCTCAGGACCCCGATGAAATCCCCTTTTTCAAGGAAAATAGAGGAAGAAGAAGCCCCCAAGAAGTTCACAATTCCTAGGTTCAAGATCTATGATGGAAAAACTGATCATATTGACCATGTCAGACAGTACAAACAGGTCATGACCCTTTGGAACCACAAGGACGCATTGATGTACCAAATTTTCACATCGAGCTTACCTAACGTAGCCCAAAAGTAGTTCGAAAAACTCCCTCATATATCCATTAGGAACTTCCAGTCCCTAGCAGAGCTCTTCACAACTCGCTCCATTACCAACAGCTCCCATCCGAAGAGGATAGATGCTTTGTTGATAATAAGAAGAAGCCTGAGGAGAGCCTCAGAGACTACGCAAAGAGGTATTGGGAGCTATTCAACGAGGTCGAGGACTGATCAAAGAAGGTCGTCGTGGCATCCTTTAAGATTGATTTACCTAACTACTGCCTCTTGTACTAGTCCCTCACTGAGAAGGAGGCCACAACCATCAACGACTTGATGGCTCATATTGAAAAATATGCCAAAGTCGAAGATGTAACTCATCTCAGCATAGGGGAAAATGGTCACGTCAAGGTCACCGATAAGGGAAGCAACAAGACTGAGGGTCATAAAAAAGGAAGTAAGAATGGGAGCAGGAACGACCCCATGAATGGGAGCAAGAGTGATGCCTCAAAGGCATTCCAAGCAGTATATAGTTTTCAGAGAGCCTATATATAAGATTCTAAAAAAGAACAAGGACGAACCATTCATTAAGTGGGCCAGGAATATGGGTGGAGACCCTTTAAATAGGAACAACGCACTAAGGTGTGCCTTATAAGAAGAGGGTGGGGAAAAAACTGAGCATTACAAGGATCTCAAATCTCACCTTGAGGAGTTAGCCCAAGCAAAGGCCCGACAATGTGCTCGAGGAAGACGTCGGCCATGAGTTTACAGTTTTTCATGGAGCGTCCGACCTCAAAAAGATTTAAGGGAACACGGCTTGGTTGGAAGTCAAAAAGCTTACAGTTGTAATGTAAGCTTTTCAAATCGATACTGCCAAAACGTAAGAAGGGAAGCGTCGACGAGCATAGGATATCGACTATAACAAGAACATTGTGTTCACGGACAAAGATCTAGTGGGAGTAAGAACCCCACATCATGATGCATTGATCATTACACTCAGGATAGCTAACTATGACGTCCACAAATTGCTCGTCGACCAAGGTAGCTCATCAGAAGTAATGTACCTCGACTTGTTTAGGAAGTTGAAGTTGAGTGTCGTCGACTTAAAGGAAGCTAACGTTCCTTTAGTTGGCTTCATTGGAAAAATAACCATCCCCTTGGGAAAGATTGTCTTGCCATTAAGGGCATGAAACATCTAAAAAATGATTGAATTTCTCATGGTCGATATTAATTCACCCTACCAAGTGATCCTCAATAGATGATGGTTGCATGCAATGAAGTTCGTCCCCTCTACCTACCATCAAAATCTCAAATGTGTGGCTGAACGAGGAGTGGTGGAGATTCATGAAGATCAGGCGATGACGAGAAAGTGCTTCATAGTATCCATCAATCCCAAGCCAAAGAAGAAGGTTGACAAATTTATGAGCAAGGAAGAAGAGCAGGAGAGGCTAATGCCCTCTAAATAGAAATTAAGATATGGGAGATTAGGAGTGGAGGAGACCAGGCTCCTCCCCTCTGAAAGAGTCATCGAGGACCTGAAGGAAGTCACAGCCAGTAGAAGTTCAAATGAGAGAAAGTTATGGATTAGAACCTCACTCATCGACCACGAAAAGAGGGAGTTGGTCACCCTACTCCGAAGTAACCTAGATGTCTTTGCATGGGAGCCTTACGAGCTGTACGTGATTGATCCTAAAATCATTTGTTATTGACTACACGTCGATTCAATTTTCAAACCAATAGCACAGAAAGCTCCCCGAACCACTTCGAAAAAAGCCAAAAGAGTGGAAAAGGAAGTTAAAAAACTGTTGGATGCAGGATTCATACGAAAAGTCCAGTTCCCCAAATGTCTATCCAACCTAGTGGTTGTCCCTAAGAGCAATGGAAAGTGGAGAGTCTGCATCGATTCCACCGATCTCAACAAGGCATGCCCTAAAGATAGCTTCCCCCCCCCCCCCAAGATTGGTCAGCTGGTGGATGCAACTGCATCACATGAGAGGATGAGCTTCCTGGACGCATACTCTGGGTATCACCAGATCCCTCTATATGAGTCAGATCAAGACAAAACAGCATTTATAAACACAGTTGGGTTTTATTGCGACAAGGTTATGCCCTTCGCGCTAAAAAACGCAGGAGCAACCTAGCAACGATTGGTCACCAAGATGTTCAAAGACTAAATGGGAAACACTATGGAAGTCTGCATCGATGATATGCTCGTCAAGAGAAAGCTCAAGGAAGACCACCTCTTCGACCTATCAAGAACCTTCAAAATCCTCAAGAAGTACCGAATGAAGCTCAACGCAAGTAAGTGCTCTTTAAGTGTCCAGTCAGGAAAATTCCTTGGGTACTTGGTTAGAAAGAGAGGAATTTAATCAAACCCAAACCAAATTGACGCCATCAATAGGGTGCATCCCCTCGTACGATAAGATACATGCAAAATTTCCGAAAGGTGCCAGCCATTCTTCCAATTGTTGAAGAAAAGCAAAGATGTAGAGTGGAACGAGGATTGCTCGAGGGCGTTAGAGGGGATCAAAGCTTACCTCATCATACCACCCTTGCTTGTGATCCCTCAATTGAATGATTCTCTATTCATGTACCTCGCAGTATCCAGTCATGCTGTATGTTATGCACTAGTATGTGAAAAAATGGGGATCCATCACCCAGTCTATTATGGGAACAGGACTCTCTTGGACGTCGAACATCGATACCTACCACTAGAAAAGCTCGCCTTTGCGCTAGTGGTAGACTCAAAGAAATTAAAACATTACTTTGAAGCCCAATCCATCATCGTACTTACATCCCACCCTCTTGATGTAGTCCTGAGAAAAGCTGGCCTGTCAGTAGACTATCAAAGTCGTCAGTCGAGCTTGGGTGACTTTACATTCAGTTCCAGCCAAGGAATGCCATCAAAGGGCAGGTCCTCGCCGACTTCATCATAGAGTTTATAGGAGATAATCCTTGCGACCATCCCCAAACTATTAATCAGAATGAAGTTCCCCCGGCATCAGACGTTTGGAGACTATTCATTGATGGAGCCTCTAATTCCAAAGGGGCAGGAGTAGGCATCGTACTGATTACCCCTGAAGATGCAATAGTTGTGCAAGGAATCGTGCTTGGATTTGAAGCCTCTAACAACGAAGCGGAATATAAAGCACTTATCTTGGTCCTATAAAAAGCGAGCAAAGCGACTCCAAGTGTTCGACCAGATAAGTGGTGATTTCAGCATTAAAGAAGAGAGGATGGCAGCCTATCTCACCACTATGAAGGAATTAATGAACAACTTTGAGCAAGTCAAACATCCAATAGTTCCCCAGAGGACAGAACATCCATACTGATGCCCTGGCATCCTTAAGCTCAGCAATCAACTCCGACTTGAAGTGGACAATTCAGATTGATTTCCTTGCCCAGCCAAGTATCAACCAGATCGACGAGTTGCCGAGCATGGGGCATGTTCTCCATATTGAGACAACCCCTAGTTGGATGGACATCTTAAGGGATTATTTGAAGGATTGTGTGCTACCAGATGATAAGAAGACCGCTCATCAGATAAGAGCCAAAGCTTCTCGCTTTCACTTATCTTCTGAGGACAGGAAGTAAAAAAGATCTTTCACTAGCCCTTACCTCCAATGCATTCATCCAAAGGACGTCGAGCAAGCCCTGCATGAACTCCATAAGGGAATCTGTGGGAGTCACATTGGTGACAAGTCGCTAGATTTATAAGCAATGAAAGAAGGCTACTGGTAGTCGTACATGCAGAAAGACGTTCGAATCTATGCTCGTAAATGAAAAAAATGCCAACTTCACACACCTATGATTCACCAGCCGGCTAGAGACCTGAAATCACTTACCAGCCCATGGACTTTCACCCAATGGGGTATGGAAATGGTCTTTCTTCCTACCACAATCGATAATCGTAAGTATCTATTTGTCGCAACAAACTACTTTAACAAATGGATAGAAGCAGAGCCACTGGCGAACATTAGAGACGTGGACATGATAAGATTCATATAGAGGAACATTGTCACTCATTTTTAGATCCCCAAGGATATCATCACTAACAAAAAAACCCGGTTTAAAAGTGGCTTCTTCTAGGGTTTCTGCAGCAACCATGGGACCAGGTTGTACTTCAGCTCTGTGGCATATCCTTAGAGAACCGTAAAAGATAAAGCTTCTAACAAACTAGTGATTGATGGGTTAAAGAAGTTCTTGGAGCGAGCCAAGGGGGAATGGGTAAACTAACTACCCCACATCCTATGGGCTTACCGCACCACCCCACAACGAGCAACTGGAGAGACACCGTTCACAGTGACGTATGGGATGGAGGCAATTATCCCCTTAGAAGTTGGCCTCCCTACCATGAGGTCTACCCTGGTCGACCAAGGCTAGAACAATGCAGCATTGCTCACTGAACTTGACCTAGCTTAAGAATAAAGAGAGTTGGCTCTAGTGAAACTAACAGCCTATCAGCAATAGCTAGCAAGCTAATACAATAAAAAGGTTAATCCAAGAGCATTCCAGGTTGGGGACTACATCCTAAGGAAAGTTCTTGGTAGAGTTATAAAACCATTGGATGGAAAGTTAGGACTAAATTGGAAGGGATCGTTCAAGGTGATAAGAGACGACCTGCAAGGAGCCTATCACTTAGAAACACTAGAGGGCAGGGAGATACATAGAGCTTGGAATGCAGCCAGTTTGAAGAAATTCTACTTCTAGTTTTCTTTTTTATTTTTGAACTTAGTGTTGAATTTTTAATTCATTTATGACTAATGAAATTTATTTGGTAGTAGCATTTCATGGAGTATTGATTTTTTTTAACGACATTGTAATTCGTTCACCTTTTCCAAGTCATAGGCTCCCCTCTCAACATACGAAACTAAGATCATGAGAAAGTTATTAAAGCGGGGTCAATATGTAATGGCCCTCCTCAGGCATTTATCAACGAACATGAATGACCTCCTAGCTTGACCCTGGTAATATATGAAGCCCTATAGGGGACCCTTAGGAAACATGGCCAACCCAGGTTGGTCGACAACATTATTTGGCTCAAAACTCCTCCTCGGATAGAACATCTAATATCAGGTGTATCCTCACCATTACCTCACTTAGGCCTAAGGAAGTGTGACGACACAACCTAAGAGGTAAAGTAAGGTAAAACGGTAAACTAAAATCATACGGGACTGAGGGATACTCACTCAATAACTAGATCTGCCTAAATCAAATCTAGTCGGCTGAAAGAGCCCAAGATAACTGAAAGAGAGATCAATGAAGTAAAAAATAACAGCACATGTTTAGTCATCAAATCGCCTAAAACATAATTATTTTATTTTATCATTAAAAAGAGTTACATATACTGAGTAAATTAAATCCTAATGAGAACTAGGTCAGTAAGCATGATAGTCAGCCACTCGTGCTCTTCGACCATCATCTGGGTGAGGAGTTAATTCCTCCTCGACTTCGTCCGAACTTGGTTCCATGAGCTGTCTTGGGAGGAACCCATCGATCATCCCTTCTGAATGGGTTCGGCATCAAAGCCGAGGGAGAAATCTCATGACAGTACCAGAGGACAGAGTTCTTAGGTACCTGAAACTCCTTAAGAGCACTCAACCACCCTCTTATGAAAGATAACTCTTCGACCTCCTTCAACTTCGTTGGAGCATCGGTCCAAATCTGTTCATAACCATTAGCCCACACCTACCGAGAACCATTATTAAACAGGTGCCTAAGCAAGGTAACATCTCTTTGAAGATTGGCAGCTATCGCGTACGCCCTGAGAATGTCACCTCGAAGCTCGACAATCTCCCTAGCTGAGCCACTATCATCAGTACCAGCTCGCAGCCCAGTTGATGAAGAGGAACCACGTAAAACTCGAGGGGAAATGCTTGGCGCATTCTCCCTAACTCGTGAGACTTACCTCCTTAGAGTGCCATTCCCTTGTTGAAGGACCTCTTCAACTTGATTAACCTCAAAAGAATCCAGAAGCTTAGCCTTCAGAACATCCAATTCTTCTTGAACAGAAGCGCTGACCTCCTCCATCTCCTGAAGCCTATCTTTCAGCTTGGCAACGAGCTATGACCGGTCCTTATAGTCTTGATTCCTCAACCTAAGAGACTTGCAGATTTTTACAAAGGCATGGTGAACTCGGTTGCTCACATTGGGACCAAGATTTTTTCCTAGTTGGGAGGTGGCAGGAATATATTCCTCAACATCGATGAAATACAGACCATATAAGCATTGGAGAACAAATAAATCAGTGCATAGAGAAAAATAGAACTTCATTTCATTAAAATAAAAATAGTTCGAGTATATCAGTAAGAAGAAATGGAGATATAAAAAATACAAAGGTCCCTAAAAATACTATCTGGCGACCTCAGTCTGTTTTGAGGAGGCTGGTTACTTCTCCTTATCCACGGTAGCCCTAGGTATACCTCCCTCAAATGGAGCAGTCACCATTCCCTGATAAGGGGAGCATCAGCAGTAGTGGTTGGGATGACTAGGGCACCTTCATTGGCAGTAGGAGGAGGCACCTCATCCAAAATATCCTTGGGGCCAGGGTCATGCTCGTCAAAGAGGGGGTAATCAACATCCACCTAGGTATCAAGCAAGGCCTTGTACCAGCCCTTCTTGAATTTGAGATGGTTAATACAGCCAATCTGAGCCTCAACATCCTCGTACGCTATGACCCATCCAATGTTGTACGAGCTCTCCTTGAGAGTCGCGGCCTCAGATTCCATCTTCTTCATCTTGTCAGTAAGCTCTTTGTTCTCCTCAACCACCACTAGCTTTCTCTTACATACCAAGTCGTAAGACTGCCTCAGCTCCTCCATCTCCTTGGACGTTGCCTCTTTTTCCTTATTAGCTTTTGTAAGGTAAGGTCGGAAGACTTCTAAGCAGCAAGAGAAGTCTTTAGGCTCGATTCCAACTCGTCATTTCTCCTCGCTAACTCATCACAGTTGCGATAGAGGACGGTGAAATCAGACACAAACTGCAAAAATAAAGAAACACTTAGCAAATAAGGTATTGAATATAACTACAAGAGTAGAGAAGTGAGAACAGACTTACCAAGGCTAGCCCCTGACTTGCCTTCAGAGCTAAATGATCGGTCTTTATACTTGATGACCACTGGCAATCAGCTGGTAAGACTGCTCTCTCGAGCACTGCTAGAGCTAGTTGAGGGGAAAGAACAACAAAAGACCCCTCATCCAGGGCAGACACAGGCACCAAAGACTGCCCCATCTTGGTCCTCATTTCATATCTCCTCCTTTCTTCCTCTCTCTCCTTCTTCTTCATCTCTTCCTCTTTCTTTATTTCTCTCTCTCTCTCTCTCTCTCTCTCACCAACGCCTCCTCTTTCTTCTTCCTCTTTTTCTCATGAGCAACAGTTTGGGAGACAGTGGAAGTATCCCTACTCCTAGACTTCTGCTTCTTTAACCTGTGAGCAAGTGCCACATTGTCTTCATCATCATCCTGGATAAAAAATTTCCTAGGAGGGGCCATAGTTTCCTCGCTGGAGTTATTCGAATCCTCTTAAACTTCCGAACCCTCTGAACCTTCTTTCAAACAGGAAGATTCTTCACCGATTGAACTATGTTCTCTAGAGTCACCTTTAACTTCACCTCTGTCGGCCCCCACATTGTCTTCACCAGAGTTGCTTTCCTCATCGTCTAATTGAATTGGTTCAGCAGAAACTTTTTCTATGATATCTAGCTGAGGAATACTATCAACAGGTCGGGCAATGAAGTTGGACCCAATTTTCTTGTAATCCAAAAGGAATGTAGATGATCGCAGATGCTCACCGTCAACCAAGTACTCCCTGATCTTCCAAGTTTTGACCATCTCAGCAGCTCGAATTTCACGAAGTGCAGGTTCTGAGTTCTTTATCTTCGCTGAAAAGGAAAAAAGGAAAATATAAGAAACATAGTACAGTAACAAAAAATCAATGAGAAGAACAAGAGTTATGCCTACCTATATAATCCTCCCCATAAAAGGGAATCATAGGTCCCCTGTACCTCACCCCTTCAGTTTGGGGAGGGAACTGCCAGTTCCTGGAAATAAACCCATCTTACTAATAGTCCTTGTGGGAATTAGGTAGATTGACTACCAATACCCTGTTAGGACTCCTAGCTTTCATATAAAGAAAACTAGAGCTTATTCGAGAGAGGGAATAGCAATAACAAATTTCAGCAAGACCTAAATTGGTGCCATAGAGCTGATTGATCCTATATACACCGTTGACGTTCTTCTAAACATTTGGATAACATTGGGCAGTAACTATGTAAAAGTAACTAAAGAAGTGCAAAAATAAGCGATTTGTGGGAAAGGCTAAACCCCCTAGGACAACAAGAGGACATAAATCCAATGCCCGCCCTCAATATCTCGAACATTGCGAGGAACAGGGACACATTGAATGTCCACCCAGTTATGGATGTTATAAAACTCCCTAAACTCTTCTATTGAATTATTACCTATCCTTGCTATCAGGAAAAAAAGCCCTAGCAGTGATAAAGAACAAATCTCAGGAGAAAAGAAAAGGGAAGAGTTGTGGAAAACTTACGAAGTAGAAATCAGTTTGAGACGATGCAAGGCCACAACCAAAGAAGATAGGAAGATGACAAAGAGCTCTAAGATGAAAGGAGAGACCTAGAAGTGAGAAGACACAATGAGAAGCTGGAGATATATTGAGAATGCAAGGAAGTTTGAAGCGACGTCAGAAAATGGCTTCTTCAAAAAAATTTAAACCTTTTCAATGATTACGCACGGAGAACGAAGTGAATTTGTCACCTAAATCCACTTAGGAATGAAATCTCACCCCCCAAAGCTTCTAGCAATTCAAAAAAATGACATCGGTGCTATTATTTTAAATTATTGAGCCCAAATTGTGACTCAAAAATTTTAGGGGCAATTATGGGTACCTCATTTATTTGTCTTGGCCTAGACAAGTAGCCCTACTAAGCCCTATCATAGTTAGGGAAAGTCCGGCCCAAACTCTAAAGTCTTATAAATAACTAATTCAGCAGCGACCCATTTAACCCCTAAAATCTCTCAATAGATATTCTAGGGGTTATGGGCCAACGTGGAGGTTCCCAAAAACCCCACTCTTCGAGAATTACATGTATATATTGAACCCCCTGCCCGAGGCAAAGGGTATGCTATTGTAAACACTCCCCTGGAGAAAAGAGAAATATCAAACATAGAGCACCACCGTGGGCGTAGGCCATTTTGCCGAACCACGTATATCTTGTGTCGTGTGCGATTGCAACTATTCTAATTTATGTTCTTTCTTTTTTTGGTGATCTCATTTAATTGTAATTTGTGTTGAGATTTATTGTCACCACAATATATATATATATATATATATATATATATATATATATATATATATATATATATATAAGGGATACAAATTTGACACTATTCATATGACATCATAAGATATAACTTATATGTACCCACTTTACCCTCAAGTCTTTAGTTTCCCCCTCTTTTCTTTCTCACTAATTAATCCCCCTCTTTCACTTTAATTCAAATGCAATGCTATTTTGGTAAACACACCAAAAAATACACACTTTTTCACGAGACACTCCAATATAAACACCAAAACCTCACCTCACTCTCCCACACCTCGCTCTCAATATGCGCCACTCAAGAAACATGAGAAGAGGGATAAAAAACCACTACTTTTTTAGCCTGACCCTCTCTCTGCTCCCTCTCAATGTTAAACATGGTCGGAAATCAGCTTCTACAAAAGTTTAGGTTCGATTCCTGATCGCCGATAAGAGGCTTCGGTAAATGTTCGCGTTGGGTATCCCGCCTAAACACGCTATCCTCATGCCTTCTACTTTAATTCAAAGTCCCATTACCTCTCCCATTTCCAACAACCTTTTCCCCGTCTCTTAGTGAAATGGAAGTATTTTCGAGGTGAGTTTCTAAATCGAATTTGTGCATTAAATCCTTGTGGTTTGGTTTAATTGAAATAATTGTTTCTTATTGTTCGATTTCTGATATCTCGCCCCATGGATTCAACTTAAACATTGAGTCAAAGGTATTCTTTCTCCATCTTCCTCTATCTGATTTTCTTTGATTTAAGAATTTTGGATATTTTTTCTTATAGCATAGATTTTATAAATACAGGAATTCTAGTATGGTCTTTTGGATTTTTTGTTTAGATTTTAGGGTTTTGAATATATGGGTTATAGGTTTTAGTATCAATTTCAAGGATTATAGGATTTCTGGTATGTGTTTTTTTGCATTTTAGGGGTTCGTGGTTTTATTCATGGATAATAGGCTTCCTTCAGCTCAGTTTTAGGATTTTTTTTACCTAGATTGAGGCATATTGGTTCTATAGTTTTTACTTATTCTCGGAAAAAAATATGTTTGAGTCATAGGTAGATTTTTATTGTCTAATCCCACAAAGACTATGACGTGTCAAAGATAAATTAAAGATGTTATGGCAAAGCTTCAAGGAATTAATTATGTCGAAGTTTAATTGGTTCAAATTTCTCATCTTCAAAGTTTAATTTCATTTTGAGATCACTTAGGTGTGAATGCATAATGTTAATGAAACTCAGAACTTAATTTTATAAAAATAAGGATGCTATTTTTTAAAGAAAATGTTTTTAAAATGTTTTAAAAGTGTTTTACTTGTATACACTTCGTTTAGAGATAATAAGGACAGTGTAGAGATTAATATGGTTTGGACTCTAATCTGGGCAATGTCGTGCAAATGACATATGATATCGTTCGAATGAGAGCAACAGTCGTTAGAACGACGTAGTATCTCGCTCGAATGAGAGAAGCCCCCACCTTAAAATAATTATAAATAGGCGTGTTCCTATTTTCTTAAAGTGCGTGCAATACGAAAAATAATTTACAATCTAGAGAGTTTTCTGAACAAAATTTTCTAATGCTTTTCATTATAAAACATCCTTAGAGTTTACATATATCTGAGTTATCATACCATATGTTTATGTGATATTTGTTGCACCAAGTTGGGTTTGTTCAACACTTGAACATTGTTGGTTTTTGCAGTGGAGAAGCGAAGAAGGTTACTTTCGTGTTCAACATCGTAGGCGACACAAGGCCATATCGGTGGATACCGAGGCATTCATGAAGGCAACTGTTATGGATGATCATCATAGAAGAAGGTTACTTTCTATGTGGGCACTATGAAGATTGGTAGAAGATCAGAGGAGCGTCAAGTCTCATGGGTGGATCGAGTCATTGTACAAGACTACCGTTTGACTTTGTAAAACCATTGATATAGTGATTGTCAGTCCTGGGTCGTCTGAGGTTTTTCCCATTTGTGGTTTTCCTCATACATCGACATTGTGAGTATTTCTTTACTTTATTTTACATGCTTTAATCACTAGTTGCATGCTTCGGGTTAAACAAGATAAAATTTGGTTAAGTCAATTTGTGTCACATCTTGGTGTAGTTTAGAAAATTGAAAAGAGTTTTTCAAAAAGAAAAAGTTGGTTTGTTTTCATCCTTAACTTAATTCCGCTCAACTAAAAGTTTATGTTTAAGTTAAATTCGGGACCTACAAAGTGGTATCAGGGCTAGAAATACATTTTCACTGTGTTTGATCCCTCTTTTGCTTGTAAGAATGAATTTTGGAAATTATGATAGTTTCGCACTCCTATTTTTTGTGGCACTAATTATTCTTTTTGGAAAATGTGAATGAGAAGTGCTTTAAAATATGTCGATGAGAGTGTGTGGTTAGATATTGAGAAAGGTTGGACACCACAGGTCACACTAGAGGATGAGATCACTAGTTTGAAATCCGTTGAGTCATGGACTGAGACTAAACATAGGCTTGCATTGCATAACTCTAAAGGTCTGCATGTTATTTCCTCACATGTCACACCTGAAGAGTATAATAGGATCATTACTTGTGAAGCATCGAAAGAAACTTGGGAAACACTTGCACTCACCCACGAGGGCACGAGCACGGTTAGCACGTCTAAGTTGTAAAATCTCATTACACAGTTTGAGACGGTTAAGATTTTAGAGAGTGAGAAATTTATTGAGTTTTACACTAGGTTGTCTATGATTATTAATGCGGCGTTTAACCTAGGTCAGAAGATTCCTGATAACCAAGTGATTAAGAAAAGTTTAAGATTGTTGTCGAGTAGATTTGATGAAAAAATTACAGTTATGAACTCCCTTGGTATGCTTAACTCGTTGAAACTAGAAGAGATCGTAGGAGACCTCCAAACTTATGAACTCGATATGTTTACCTCTAAGAAAGTACCAAAGAAAGAAAAGGGCATTGCTTTGAAAGACCTGAAGGAGAAAACTAAAATTTTGAACGATGATTCCTATTCTGACTTTAAGGATGTCGTCTTGTTGGCAAAGAAGTTCAAAAATTTTCTTCAATTTCAAAAGAAATCAGAAGATGTTAAAAAGTTTGAGAAACTCAAGAACAACAAGGTAGAGTCCACCTCTAAGGATAAGTTTGAGAAGCCTAAGAGAGATGATTTGGATCATTGTTTTGGGTGTTTCGGGTTTGGTCACAAAGTAGCTGAGTGTACCACTAGACTTAAGAAAGAGGGAAAGAAATCTATAGTAGACAACACCACCTTAAGTGATAGTGAATCGAAAGAGGGAGAGAGTTCCCCGATTGACCGTAACTTTGTTTCATTTATGGTATGTCATGTGAGCGACAACAATATATATTCCCCCGAGGATACTCATATGCATGACACTTCCAAGGCTATTAAGAGTGCTTCCCGAGAGTGTGAGGGTGATGAGAGAAAGGACGAGGAGATCGACGTAGGTGAGTTACAAGCTTCATTTCGAGAGTTGTTTGAGGATATGGTGAAGGTGAAAAAGGCTCACTCAAAATTGCAAGCTAACACTACACCAAAACTAGCGAATGGTCACGGCCAAAATTCCTGACCAAGACTGTGGGTCAAGGACTTAGGTCGTGACCATTTCGGGTGTGACCAATTTCGTGGGTCGCGGCCCAAGTCCGTGACCAATCTAGGGTCAGGGCAGATGGTCACGGACTTGGGCCGTGACCCATACCGCAAAGGGAAAAAAATGATCGCAGCTAAAGTCCGTGACCCCCAACTATGACAAAAATTGGTCGTGACCAAAGTCTGTGACCCACTTCACGTAAAAAAGGAAAAAATTGGTCGCGGCCAAAGTCCGTGACCCCCAACCGTGACAAAAATTAGTCACGACCAAAGTTCGTGACCCACACTGTGAAGAAAAAAAAGGAAAAAATGGTTGTAGACAAAGTTCGTGACCCCCAACCGCGACAAAATTTTATTGCGGCCAAGTCCGTGACCCACAGGCCTACCAAAAAAAAACAAGAAAATGGTCACGGCCAAAGTTCGTGACCCATACTGCGACTATGTTTTTCCATTTTTGCTACATTGTGGGTCACAGACTTTGGCCGCGACCATTTTTCGTCACGGTTGGGGGTCATGGACTTTGACTGCGACCATTTTTATGCGCAACG
This sequence comes from Sambucus nigra, assembly GCA_949130495.1. Classification (NCBI taxonomy): domain Eukaryota; kingdom Viridiplantae; phylum Streptophyta; class Magnoliopsida; order Dipsacales; family Adoxaceae; genus Sambucus; species Sambucus nigra. The sequence goes on along the minus strand of OX422214.1, from coordinate 208,912,372 downwards.
GAAAAATAGAAACGGTCATGGACAAAGTCCATGACCATATTTAAATATAATTAAAAAAATGTTTTTTACTGTCTAGTCCTAAAATTGGGGGTCCTGCAACTGCAAGGTCACTTGCTACGTGTAACGTTGGACGCGTACGAGGTTTTACAAATATTTATTATTGGCAAAACCATAAAAAAATCACAAATTGCAAATCGAGAACGTTGTTAATAAACTAATATATATATACAAACTTAAAAATATTACGCGTTTTAATAATTCACAAACCAAAAACAAAATTGGGCAGAGTTTCCTCTTTTTGTTGACATTCCAAACCCTGTTAATATAAAACCTGCTTATTATAAAGCCTGCACGACCATAAAATTTAACAATCATATTATAAAAGCATGCATGGCCATTAAACTAAACAATAAAACAATAAAAGCCTGCACGGCTATAACACATAAAAAAACATAATCCTGAATGTCCACAACATTATATAAACAAACTTCATGTTGTAAACCATTGCCTCCTTCATTAGTTTCACGTGAAAAAAAGCAAACGATACAATGTTATCCTGCAAATGATAGGATACAAAAAAAGTGATATTAGTTACTAAGTAGGTTTACAAAAAATTTATTCAAATTATCAGTAATCTAGCAAAATTTTAGATATTTTTAAATTATTATTGTATTCTCAAACCGGGAGTACTGTGATCGCGCGGTCAGTTCCTACGAGTTATATTGGTCCCGTGCGAGGTGTTGGTGCCTCTCACAGGGCCGCTTAAGGGATGCTTTGAGTTTCCGCACTCCGACACCAATTTTTAAGCCTAAGTATAGATATTTTCAAATTATCATCAAATCGGGAGTACCGTGATCGCGCGATCAGTTCTTACAAGTTACATTGGTCCTGTGAGAGGTGTCGGGGCCTCTCACTGGGCCGTTCGGGGGATGTTTCCAGTTTTGTCATTGTGATGCCAAGTTTTAAGCCTAAGTTTACATATTTTCAAATTATCATCGTATTCTCAAACCGGGAGTATCGTGATGGTAGGGTCAGTTCCTACGAGTTACATTGGTCGCGTGCGAGGTGTTGGTGCCGCTCACAGGGTCGTTCGGGGGTTGTTTCGGGTTTTTGCCCTCTGACGACAAGTTTTTAAGCCGAAGTTAAGAAATTTTCAAATTATCATCGTATTATCAAACCAAAAGTCCCGTGATCAGTCACTCAGTTCCTATGAGTTACATTAGTCTAGTGCAAGGTGTGGCTGCCTCTCACGGAGCTGTTTATGGGCCATTTCGGGGTTCCCCCTCTAGCGCCATATTTTTAAGCCTAAATATAAATATTTTCAAAATTATCTTTGTTTTATCAAACTGGGAGTACCTTGATCGCGCGATTAGTTTCTAGGAGTTACATTGGTCCCGTATGAGGTGTTGGTGCCTCTCACGGGGCCGTTCGGGGGCTGTTTCGGGATTTTTCACTCTAACGCCAAGTTTTTAAGCCCAAGTCTAGAAATTTTAAAATTATCAACGTATTCTAAAATTGAGAGCCTCGCCACCAGGCACTCAGTTCCTACGAGTTACATTGGTCCCATGCGAGGTGTCGGTGCCTCTCACAGGGCCTTTTGGGGGTTGTTTCGGGGTTCTCCCCCTCTAGCTCCATGCTTTTTAGCCTAAGTCTAGAAATTTTCAAATTATCATCGTATTCTCAAACCTTGAGTCCCGTAACCACGCGGTCAGTTCTAACGAGTTAGATTGGTCCCGTGCGAGGTTTTTATGCCTTTCATGGGCCCCTTCGGGGGCTGTTTAGAGTTTTCGCACACTGGCGCCGAGTTTTAAGCCTAATTCTAGATATTTTCAAATTATCATCGTATTATCAAATTCGGAGTATCGTGATCACGCGGTCAGTTTCTACGAGTTACATCGGTCCCGTGCGATTTGTTAGTGTCTCTTACGGGGTCGCTTGAGGGTTATTTCGAGTTTTTGCACTCCGGCGCCAAGTTTTAAGCCTAGCTCTAGATATTTTCAAATTATTGTCGTATTCTAAAATCATGAGTATCGTGATCGTGCGGTGAGTTCCTATGAGTTACATTAGTCTCGTGCGAGGTGTTGAGGCCTCTCACGGGGCCGTTTGGGGGTTATTTCAGGCTTCCCCTCTCTAGATCCATGTTTTAAAGCCTAAGTCTAGATATTTTTAAATTATCGCGGTATTCTCAAATTGGGAGTCCCATGACAACGCGGTCAGTTCCTACAAGTCACATTGGTCCCGTGCGAAGTGTTGGTGCCTCTCATGGGCCCGTTCGGGAGTTATTTCGAGTTTTTGCACTCTCACGCCAAGTTTTAAGCCTAAGTCTAGATATTTTGAAATTATGATCGTATTATCGAACCAAGAGTGTCGTGATCATGCGGTCAGGTCCTACGAGTTACATTGGTCCCGTGTAAGGTGTCGGTGCCTCTCACGGGCCTGCTTGGGGGTTATTTAGAGTTTTTGCACTCTGACGCCAAGTTTTAAGCCTAAGTCTACATATTTTCCAATTATCGTCGTATTCTTAAATTGGGAGTACCGTGATCGTGAGGTCAGCTCCTACGAGTTACATTGGTCCCGTGCGAGGTGTTGGTCCCTCTTATAGGGCCGCTCGGGGGCTGTTTCGAGTTTTTGCACTCTAACGCTAAGTTTTAAGCCTAAGTTTACATATTTTAAAATTATTATCGTATTCTTAAATCAGGAGTACCGTGATCACGCAGTCAGTTCCTACGAGTTACATTTGTCCCGTACGAGGTGTTGGTGCCTCTCATGGGGCCGCTTGAGGGCTGTTTCAAGTTTTTGCACTCAGACACCAACTTTTAAGCCTAACTCTATATATTTTTAAATTATCATCGTATTCTCAAACCGAGAGTACCGCGATCGTGTGGTCAGTTCCTACGAGTTACATTGGTCCCGTGCGAGGTGTCGGTGCCTTCCACAGGGCCGTTTGGGGGTTATTTCGGGTTCCCCTCTCTAGGGTCATGTTTTTAAGCCTAAGTCTAGATATTTTTAAATTATCATCGTATTCACAAATTGGGAGTACCGTAATCGGGTGGTCAGTTCCTATAAGTTACATTGGTCCCGTACGAGGTGTTGGTGCCTCTCACGGGGCCGTCCGGGGGCTATTTTGGGTTTTTACACTCTGGCGCCAAGTTTTTAAGCCTTAGGGTAGAAATTTGCAAATTATCATCATATTATCAAATAGGGATCCTCGTGATTAGGCGGTCAGTTCCTACGAGTTACATTGGTCCCGTGCGAGGTGTCGGTGCCTCTCACGGGTCCACTTGGTGGTTGTTTCGAGTTTTCGCACTCTGACACCAAGTTTTAAGCCTAAGTCTATAAATTTTTTATTTATCATAGTATTCTCAAACCGAGAGCCCCACGACCAGGCGGTCGATTCCTACAAGTTACATTGGTCCCGTGTGAGGTGTCAGTGCCTCTCACAGGGCTACTTGTGGGCTGTTTCGAGTTTTTGCACTCTAACGCCAAGTTTTAAGCCTAAGTCTAGATATTTTCAAATTATCAATGTATTCTCAAATTGGGAGTACCACGATCATGCAGTCAGTTCCTACGAGTTACATTGGTCCCGTGCAAGGTGTCGGTGCCTCTAAAGGAGCTGTTTGGGGGTTGTTTCGGGGTTCCCTTCTCTAGCGCCAAGTTATTAAGCCTAAGTATAGATATTTTCAAATTATCGCCCTATTCTTAAACAGGGAGTCCCGTGACCACGCGATCAATTTCTACGAGTTACATTGGTCCCGTGCGAGGTGTTGGTGCCTCTCATGGGGTTGTTCAGGTGTTGTTTCAAGTTTTTGCACTCTGACCCCAAGTTTTAATCCTTAGTCTAGATATTTTTAAATTATCATTTTATTCTAACACCGGGAGTACCATGATTGCACGGTCAGTTCCTACAAGTTACGTTGATCCCGTACGAGGTGTCGGTGCCTCTCATGGGGCCGATTTGGGGTTATTTCGAGTTTTCACACTCTGATGCCAAGTTTTAAGCCTAAGTCTAGATATTTTCAAATTATCGTCGTATTCTCAAATCGGGAGTACCGTGATCATGAGGTCAATTGCTACGAGTTACGTTGGTCCTGTTCGAGGTGTCGGGGCCTCTAACGTGGCCATTTGGGGGTGGTTTCGGGGTTCCTCCCTTTAGCGCCATGTTTTTAAGACTAAGTCTCAAAAATTTCAAATTGTCATTGTATTTTCAAATCGGGAGCTCTATGACCAGGCAGTTAGTTCCTACGAGTTACATTAGTCCCATACGAGCTGTCGGTGCCTCTCATGGGGCCACTTGGGGGTTGTTTTGAGTTTTCGCACTCTGGCGTCAAGTTTTAAGCCTAAGTTTAGATATTTTCAAATTATCATCGTATTCTCAAACCGGGAGTACCTTGATCACGCGGTCGGTTCCTACGAGTTACATTGGTCCCGTGCGAGGTGTTGGTGCCTCTTATGGGGCCATACGGGGGCCGTTTGAGTTTTTGTCGTCTAACGCCATGTTTTTAATCCTAAGTCCTCATATTTTTAAATTATCCTCGTATTCTCAAATCGAGAGTATCGTGATCACACGGTCAGTTCCTACAAATTACATTAGTCCCATGTTAGGTGTCAATACCTCTCATGGGGCCGTTAGGGGGTTGTTTCGGGCTTTCCCTCTCTAACGCCATATTTTTAAGCCTAAGTCTAGATATTTTCAAATTGTCGTCATATTCTCAAACCTGCCTAGATTGATGTAGTGTAAATTTACACCTTCCTGGATTATAGTAACAAGTAACGAGGGTGAAAAGTTAATAAGTAATCATATACAGGTTGATTAGTGTAAATTTACACCTGCCTAGATTATAGTGACAAGAACCGTCTAAATCAACTTGTATACGACTACTTATTACTTATTATCTTTTTATCCTCGTTATTTTATATATATATATATATAGAGTAAGAGAAAGAGAGAGATGTGCCAGAATATGTGCAAAGAGAGAGATGGTCGTTGGAATATGTGAGGAAGAGGAAAGAGGGTTGTCACTGCTGCAACCAAAAGAGAAAAAAATTATCGTCATATTCACATATTTAAGAAATTTAGTACAGAAATAAACTATGAACAAACATATTTAAGACACCCACCCCAACTCCTCCCCCAAATAGTTTTGGACTATACCCCCCCCCCTCCCCCCCACTGGTACAGGTCTACCCCTTTTGCATTGGTTTTTCTTGGATAATTTAAACCCTTGGACATATGGGCTCTGTTTGGTCAGGCCTTGGGGAGATTTTGGTTGCTATAATCTCTCCCCACACTCAGGCTTGGTCTCCCAAGAAGACACTATGACCTGCTGTATATATCAGCTATATATAGTTGTTGTTATATAGTTACTGAGCTACTATATATAGCTGTTGCAACCGATATAGCTACAAAATCCAAGTGACTTAAAAGTTACAAAATATGTTAACACTCACCGAAAAATATAAAACTCTTACCTTTAGGAGTGAGTTTCCATGTAATATACAAAAACACCTGCTTGGCTTCTTCACCCATCAGTGCAATTTTTTATGTTTTCCACTTCTCGTGCAGATAATATTCAAATTAGTAAGGCAAGTGTAATAGTAAAATAAATAAATGAAAACGTATCTATTCTAAACAAACGAACAGATCGAGGTCACCTACCATATCTAGTCTTGATATTTTCAAATTATCATCGTATTCTCAAACCGAGAGTACCGTGATCTCGCGATCAGTTCCTACGAGTTACATTGGTACTGTGTGAGGTGTCGGTACCTCTCATGGGGCCATTAAGGGGTTGTTTCGGGCTTTCACCCTCTAACTCCATATTTTTAAGCCTAAGTCAAGATATTTTCAAATTATCATCGTATTGTCAAATTGTGAGTCATGTGACCATGCGATCAGTTCCTACGAGTTACATTGGTCCCGTACGAGATGTTGGTGCCTCTCACGAGGCCGTTTGGAGGCTGTTTTGGGTTTTCGGACTCTCGCGCCATGTTTTTAAGACTAAGTCTACATATTTTCAAATTATCTTCGTATTCTCAAACTGGAAGTCCCGTTACCACGCGGTCAGTTCCTACGAGTTACATTGATCCCTTGCGAGGTGTCGGTGCCTTTCCCGGGGCTGTTTGGGAGCTCTTTCGGGGTTCACCCATCTAGTCCCATTTTTCAAGCCTAAGTTTATTATTTTAAAATTATTATCGTATTCTCAAATCGGGAGTCCCGTGACCACGCAATTAGTTCCTACAAGTTACATTAGTCCCGTGCGAGGTGTCATTGCCTCTTCCGAGGACGCTTGGGAGCTATTTTGGGGTTCTCCCCTCTAGAATCATGTTTTTAGGCCTAAGTCTAAATATTTTCAAACTATCATCGTATTCTCAAATTGGGATTCCCGTGACCACGCGGTTAGTTTCTACGAGTTACATTGGTCCCGTACGAGGTGTCGATGTCTCTCATTGGGCCGTTTAGAGGCTGGTTCGGGTTTTCACACTCATACGCCAAGTTTTTAAGCCTAGGTATACATATTTTCAAATTATAGTTATATTCTCAAATCGGGAGCCCCGTGACCACGCAGTCAGTTCCTACGAGTTACATTGGTCCCGTGAGAGGTGTTGGTGCCTCTCATAGGGCCGTTTAGGGAATGTTTTGGGTTTTCTCCTTACCTTTAGGAGTGAGTTTCCATGTAATATGCAGAAATACCTACTAGGCTTCTTCACCCATCACTACTAACATCAGTGGAAATTTTTATGTTTTCCACTACTCATGCCGATAATATACAAATCAGTAAGCCAAGTGTAATAGTAAAATAAATAAATGAAAATATTTCTATTCTAAACAAAAGAATCGATCGAGGTCACCAACTATTTGCACAAATAGCAGTACATTACACTTAAAAGTAGATGATATTGTACAAAATAGATAGCCTAAAACTACGTTCATAAGAAATAACATTGATAAGGATAAACATTTGTAAAAGTAATTAACATTCATACATTAAAGTAAAGTGTTAATACAATGTCAATATCATAATAGGATACAAATAAGATTGACAAGGATAAAATAATATTTTGATACTCAATCTTCCTCTAAATCAACTAAAAGATCCTTCAAGTTAGGGTTGTCATCAAGAGGTGACTGGAACTATTTTAGAGCCTTTAATGTGTATACTTCAGTAGTCATACCCTTTGGTGCATGCAGAACAATAGACCAATTACCATTGTTTATACACTTTGAGTATAATACCTTCTTTACGTTCTGAAAGGCACAAATAAAAGACTCAACGACTATGCGATCTTTAATCTTCAGCTTTGATAAATTTACCATAATAAGTTTGGAGTCGGGATCAACTTTATAAGCATTCGTTGTATCCTCCACCTTTGCCCAATCACAACAGAATATGGTTTCTATGAATTCCAAGTAATCCAGTTCTAGAATTTGTTGAATTATCCCATAATAGGTTAGCACCGTATTCTTTGTATTTTTATCACTTTTGCTAGCGATACAGGTGGTCAAGGTAGAAATTGATATTCCACTATCTTGCGTCAAAATCTTTTCCTCATATGGATATGAAATGAAATCAAAACCATTGGTGACGAATTTCTTAAACTCTTTCGCATGAAAACTACGACCTTTTGCTAGGCGTGTAAGTCTAGAAGATACATCACCTCTTTAGAAGCTACATTTATTAATGAATTTGTATTAGGGCATGTTTTTACTTAACATGAATAAATAACCGCACACATAAGATGTGAAAATTACATCTTTTGACACCCATGTCCTAAAATTAGTTGTCATATAATTTCTCCTTTGATTTTGGATAATTTCGTTATCGTACTTCCTACCAAAAAATTATAGAGTTTACATCATAAAAAATAAAATACATATAATCAAAGAAGAAGAATTAGGTAGATACTCACTCTCTCAAGTCTTCGACTTCATCTTGCTATTCGAAGACATAAAGAGTTACTTGCTTGTATTGTAGGTTTGTGAGTTTCACGTCTTTAGGATTCCCAAATGAAAATATGTCCTCACACTCATAAGGTTCCTCTATCACTCATTCTCCACTAGGATTATACCTCCTCACCTCTTATTCTGGAATATGTTCCCTAGTGTATAGCAATGATTCCATCGTTACATATTCTTTAGCAATCGACCCTCCAATATACCGTGTATTCTTTACATAATCTTTAAAGGTTTTCATCAAGCGCTTCAAATGATACATCCAATGATACCTAACGGGACCACATAATAAAGATTCATCGCATAAATGCACAAGAGGGTGGATGCTGATATCAAAGAATGATGGAGGAAAATATTTCTCTAATACACAAACTGCCTCGCCTAAAGTTGATTTCACAGTTTTAATGTGCCTTTTTTTTACCAGTTCTCCACAAAGTAGGGTAAAACACAAACTTATTTGCATAATTGATCAACAGAGATCTTTCTGTTCAGAGAAGCAATGCCAAACTAACAAAGAGATTAATTGAGTGATTACGTGTCAGTCATGAGACTTGCACTATTTGAAGTCATTTGCTTGGTAGCTTACTACCCTATGTAAATTATCAGAATAATCGGTTGGAGTCTTCAAGTTGAACAACGTGTCTAAGAGGATCTTCTTCTCACTAGCAGTCAAAGTGAAAGGAGTCGGGGAGATATAAATTCTTCTTGTCATAGGATCATTTTTTAACCACAGTTTCTTCTTTATTTTTATATTCTGTAAATCTCGATGGGCCCGCTCTCTAACTTTGGAATGAGATCCATCCAGACATGTTCCTATCAAATTTTTTGCAACATTCTTCTCTGTGTGTATCACAACAATTATATGCCTTACACGATGATCTTTCCAATATGGAAAATAAAAAATATTGATCGCATGGACCATGGCTTCTCTTTACTAGGGTCATTCGGATCCCCCCTAGCTTTACGCTTCAGGTGTACAAACTGGGGGTGTTTACCTACGTACCTATTACACACACTCATATCCGTTGCTTTCTCCTCAATTTTCTAACCAAAAAGCCAAACAGATGTCTTTCTGCATTCGTGAACAACGAGTAAAAAGTTAGACTTTTCATTCCTAAAAGGGTGACTGGTCGGCAGAAGTCTAAGATGACCCGTGTAACTCATCTTACCACTATGTTTTAACCAACAGGCTTCAGTTTCCTCCCCGTATGGGACACCCATAATAACCAAGAACATTACACCTGGACAAGGTACCATAAGCAGGAAGGCTGTGGATCGCCCACATCACCATTGCTTTAAGTGTGAACTCTTCACCCTTATGAGAATTGAACGTCGTCACACCTTTATCCCACATCTTTTTAAGTTCTTCGATTAATGGTTATAAGAATATATTAATGTCATCACTGGGAGCCTTCGGCCCTGTTATCAACAAAGATAATATTGTGAACTCCTTTCTCATGAATAATGTCAAAAGGAGACTTAAAGGCTCCATAAGAACTGGACAATAACTCTGACTAGTACTTAACTTACTGAAAGAGTTAAACCCATCAGTTGAGATTGCAAGTCGAACGTTGTGAGGTTCCTTTACAAATTCATGGTGATGTGCATTTAAAATTTGTCAGATGATTGAATCAACCGAATGACGCATCAAATTCCCACCCACCTCGCATCGAGCATGCCATGCCATGGCCTCCGCTATCCACGGTATAGTAAAAAACCATTTTAACCATGGACCAAGTGGAAAATACTTCAAAACCTTTTGCGGTACTTGCGAGGACTTGAGATTTTTTGCATGTTTGTCCTTTCATTTCTCACAAACCACATATCTAGGCTCACTGCATACAGGATATTCATCCTTCTCTTCGTGATCGCTCCGGTACAATATGCAATCATACTTGTAAGCATGAATAGATTTATATTTCAAAGCTAAACCCTTCAAAATCTTCTTCATGGTTGGATAATTGTCTGGTAATGTGTTATCTTTTGGGAGAATTTCTTTAACCCACTTAAGAATTACGGTTACGCTATTCCCAGACAAACCAAATTGACTCTTAAAATTATGCAAACCAATCATTGCATATAATACCTAGTGAACTTTATCATAATCTTTATACAACGGTCTAGCCGCATCGGCTTTCAACCGTATGTATTCCCGATCTCCTAGTAGTTAAGCATAAATTTGTTCATTTACTTGGTCATAATGCAAATTATTTGTATCCATGGGTTGGCGGTTTTGATGGTTGTGGAGTCCGTAAGCATCATCAATTGAGTCGGTCAATGGACGATGTGTTGGTGAATCATGTACCACTTCTACTCGTTGGGGTTCCGTTACGCAGTCGGGTGTCGATAATTCTTTCGGAACATAAGCTATAACTTTTTCACCATGGTATGTCCAAATTTTATATTCTTGACAGATTCCCCACTTTAGTAAATACAACTTAACATCTTCCAATGACTTATATTTTTCGTTAATATAATGACTGCACGGACACGAAATCTTATCACTGTAAAGATTTTTGGAAACGTATTAAAATTTTTGTAAACACTCTTTACATGATTATTTGATATCTGGTTAGTCTCTCCCATCCACTCTTTGTATTGTGAGAAATCCGTGTTATAATCTTCAAATTCCAGTCCTGTAGTAATATGTTAAAAAATATTATTACAACTGAAAAAAAGAATATTCTTATGACTGAAATAAAAAATACCATTACAACTGAAACAAAACCAATATTCTTACAACTAAAAATAAAAAAATATCATTGGAACTGAAGCAAAACAAAAATTCTTACAACTAAAACAAAAAAAAAATTATTACAACTGAAATGAAAGAAAATATCATTACACCTTGGCCAACTGATGAAATGGCCAAAAAATAAAAGATTTTGCATAATTTTCAATTCCATCCCTTCCCCGCTGTTAACGTGCATAGGTACATCTCCGCAGCCGTTGTATATTTCATCGACCATTATTTAAGCTTCACCCTTATCCAAAGTTGGGCCGTGTCCTAGAGTTTCGACAACTATGGATATGGGTGTGCACACACCAACGAACCTCGAATTTCACATGTCCTTGATATTGTACTCTTCGCCATAGTGATCGTGAGTCGTTGACGATGATCCAAGTCCCGTGAATGGTGGAGGGGTAGGGGAGGGGAATGTTGGAGGATGAGGCATTTGAGAGGGGAATGTTGGAGGAGGAGGAGGCATTTGGGATGGTAATGTTGGAGGGGAAGGATATGTGAAACCTTTAGTAGAAGTAGGGTAAAGGTAACCTTGAGGAGTAATTGGGGGCCTATAACTTTTAAAAAAGTTCACAAGTTTCCCAATTTGATTCGTCAACAATCCTAAGGTATTTTTAATCTCATGGACATCCCCATCGGTCTTCAACTGGTGCTCTTTTTGGGATGAGATACAATTCTTGACCGAAGAAAGATCGTCTATAAGAGGTACAGTGTGTTCAAGTTTTGTTTTTGTCATATGTGAGCCAACACCTCTCATCCTCCCCCTTTTGTCCTTTCCAAAGGTTTGGGTCAGGGCATCATTTTCAAGGTCAAAGTCATCAGTAGGGCTCGAATCAGATTGACTACTGATGGCCTCTATTGATTACAGTGTCTTAGACAAGTACGGTGGGAATTTGGTATCTTTTCCCCCATCAAGCTTGAATGAATAAGTTGGACCGATTTGGGTTTTTACCAGCATCTGAACCATCCTTTGTCCTAATCTCCAATTCATTCTTCAAATCCTTATATGATTTGGATCCCAACCTATGGATATCAGTTTTTTGTGCCCTATTTTTTTATCCCTCTGGACCAACTTTTTCTCCTTCGACTTATTCTCTACAAAATTATTCCATTGCTCCAATGGCATTTCAACATTGGGAGGCAGTCTCTCTTTCAAAGAAAAAATATCGAAGCTCGCTGCCTCTTTTGGGAAATGTTCTTCCAAAGGTTTCTCTGTATGCAACCTGAGATAGAACCCTATTCTTGGAACGATCAGGAAATGAGAAATGCTTATAGAGTTGATCATATATGTCATCTTTGATATCTTGATCAATAAGGTTCCAATTATCTGGTCCACCGACTCCCACGTTCATTTTTCCCAATGATAAATATCGGGCTTTAATGTTCATCACGTCATTTCTATCACCCGTCGGGTGATTCTCGAGAAGGGAGAACACAATGGGATTCTTTTTATTTGAACGGGAGGCATCGGGAGTGCTAGATGGGGGCATTGAAGCAACGGGAGTGCTGGATTGGGGCATAGGAGCACTTGGAGTTGGACTTGGTAAGGAGTGAACCATTGGTGTAGTTGTGAATTGCTCAGTCATTGGTGTTGAGAATTCAAGTTCTGGACGAGATGGTGAACCTCGTTGTGGTGTCACCTCGGCACTTGGTACCATTGGGTTGTTTCCTCTCGAAATTATCTACAAAAATGAAAAACTATAAGTGATGAAATAATTATAATAATATGAGATTATAACTAATTAATCAAGATTATGACTATATATATATATATATATATATATATATATAGAGAGAGAGAGAGAGAGAGACCTTTTCAGAGTAAGACTTTAGAATAAGTTCAATGTGTCTGATCTCCATCCATTCGGTATTAGTTTTTAAGAACCTATAAATTTTTGCACGTGGCCAACTAGGAGGAAGGATATCTATGATTGATGTGTAGATATCCGTGACATGAACTCGGAATTCCATATTTATTAACTTGTTGCCAAGATTCAATTTTATGTGCATGTGGTGTGAGACATCACTGTCCATGTCAATGCTCTCTGTACGCAGTTGTATCCATAACGGGTGGATTTTTTTTCTGCCTTCTCCAACAATGTAACCAAGGTTAGGGCTATGTTGGGTTATGTGTGTGAAATATATTTTGTATAACGTCATCCCAGTTTGCTGGTAGAGAAAATAGAATACGATCGAACAAGTAATCTTACTAGAGATCAACTCCACAATTTATAAGGTAGTTAAATTATTCGATCTTTTTATTTTCATACCTATAAATAGGAGTACCCTCTATATGACGCACACTAATAAAATAGTTACGTGTGCGGTCTAATTGTAACCTCTCCCACTCTTGTTGACAGTAATTATCACCGTGCCTCATTTTTCCTGCGAAAAGTACACAAGAGCGTGAATACGAGTCCTACTATTAAGGTTAGGGTTTGAAATTTATGAGAGAGTTTAAAAGTATATGTTAAATCCCAACAACAACCCACCATCATTGTTTATAACACATTTTATTAGGGTTTATTATGAGAGAGTTTAAAAGTATATGTGTATTATCTATTCAATAAACATACAAACTGCAGAATCAACAGAAACACACACTATACTCACACATATTTTAGTGCAAACAAATAACCAATGCATAAACACTACTGCAGAAGGTAGATTGTAGTACTTACACACACATTGTAGTGCAAAAAATCACGACATGCATATAACCCCCAATATAATATGATGGCATGCATATAATCCCTAATAAAATCACGACAAGGTGGATGTAAATTTTTTTAACTCATTAAAAATCCATTTATTTATATTTTGTCAAAAAAAATATAATGTCTAGAGTTTTGAATAATATTTTGTAAAAAAAACACATAAATACAATCTAGGGTTTATTGGCATAATCTATACATACACACACATACAATCTAGGGTTTATCGACATAATCTATACATACACACACATACAATTTAGGGTTTACTAAACCCTAATAATTGTTTTGACATAAATCTATACATACACACACATACAATATAGGGTTTATTGATAAAATATAATTTATTTGTTAATAGTCACACACATAAACATACATATACACATAAATATATGCATACACACACATATAAACATAAATCAATACATAAACACACATACAAACATAAATATACACATACATACAAAGAAATTAGGGCTTTAGATTGAAATCACGAAATCCAAATGAAATCAAGATGAATCTGTACATACCTTGGGTTAATCGCAATGAAATCCAAATGAAATCACTGAAATGGTTTGCCAGAAATCCCAAATTAAATCGGACAGCCCCTTAGACACAACCCTTAGAAATAGCAAATGAAATTGCAGTGTTTTTTTTAAGTTCTAAATTTGGTCACGGCCTAGATTCGTGACCCACCAAGCGTGCGGCCATTAAATGAAATGAGGGTGCTGATATATTGATCCTGGTCATGGCCTAGAGCCATGACCCACCATACGAGACCATTTTCCCATCAGCCCTATTGCTTGAATGACGTATAGTCACGGCCCATAACCGTGACCCACACCAAGAAATGGTCATGACCACTTATTGTGACCCTCAGTGGGTGTGTTTCCTCCTTTTTCATTCCTTTGGTCACGGCCCAAGTCCGTGACCCATCCGCATCCAAGCTTGGAGGGAATTTTGGCACGAATTTAGCACCAAGATGGTCACGCCCTGGTAACGGCCCAAATCTGTGACCCACAGTGATCAGGGACTTGGGTTGTGACCACTTCTAGAGCATCCATGACTCAGTGTGGTATTGAATATAGTCACGCAAAAAATAGAATGGTCATAACCGAAGTCCGCGAACAGCTGGTCGCGGACTTGGGCCGTGACCCCTTGAGCGTGACCATTCGTAGGATTTGGTGTAGTGTAAGTTAAATGAGCATGCCGTAAAAAAAAATGATGCGTTGATTGAGGATCTTTGTGCATGGGAAAAGAATCTTAGGCAAAATCTAGAGTACGTTAAGAAAGAGAGAGATGGCCTTAAAGTTTTGATGGTGGCTTTGAAAAAGGATTTTCTAGAGTTTGAGGAGTCTAGGCATCTACTTGAGTTTAGGATTAATGAATTAGAAGAGATTTTGAGAGACTCGTCTATAGTTAAGTTTGACTTGGAGTCTAGGTCATAGAAATTAGATAGGATGTTAGGCACCGTCTAAGTCAAGAAAGATAGGTTTGGTATAGGCTACAACGAGAGAGTTATTCCTATTCCCAAAGTCGATATCAGACATGTGATAGCCCACTAGGAACATGAGGAGAGGTCGATATTTTTGTAATCATTCCCATCGTGTTTACACTTTTTTCCATGCGGTAGGAAAGGTCACCTTAGATGTTTTTACTATGACCTTAGGAATGCTCCTAGGAAGTTTAGGAATAAATTTCTGTCGGTTGGAAAAACCCAAAACCCCCATGAGTTATGTTACACCTACTTGGGGTAGGAAATCGAACTTAGAGGCTTCTAAATCAGAACGAATAATGGAAGCGTCTAGGTAGAGTCATGTGAACATCTACCTGTATCAGAACTACGTCTCCCTGGAACAGAATATCAAGCATGGCGCCCCTATGAATGGATACCTAAAAGGTTTTTAAAAATATTTTATAGTAAGGAGTTAGAACAAAAAACATTTTAAAATATTTAGCAAGAGCTTATAACAGCTAAAAAATCAATTATTGAATACATATATTAGGTTTGCGTACACTCTCTTGAGTTTTCCTCACCTCTCAACTATTGTGCACGCTTAACATTTCTACTAAGACCACCTCGCTATACTACCCAAGATAACTAAACATAAGTATATAACTGGACTATTGACACCTCTAACTTCTCGTACCGCCTATACAGTACGTTAATTGGTTTAACATCCCTCGTATGTTATAATCATTATAAGTAACATCTCTCACATGACATCTTTTGTTTCAATTTAATTAAGTCTCTCTACTTAATTCGTTACTCGGATATATATCATCCAATGGTCTACTATTGAACGCAAGTAGATTATTCCTACGATATATATATTTCACATCCAATATATACTGTAAGTGCATACTTTTCTATATTGTCCCCATATCACACATTAAAGACTATTAATTCGGATTGTCCCCTCAAACTTGGTTCGGAATGTCTCATCGAACGTGGTTCGGAATGTCTCATCGAACATGGTTGAGAATGTCACATCGAATGTGGTTCGTAATATCTCATCGAACTTATCAAACAAGTATATAATAGGTATTCACTCCACCTATAATTAAATCAGTAGGTATACACATAAGCGAATTATTCATACTGGTACGTGGTATATCTCTCTCGAATACTCACCGTACATAGTACTTTATGATTTACCTTACTATCGTATTTTTTTTAGTATTCACACAACTCTAAGGATCCTAATTATACCTTCGTTAATTTTCAGAAGTTAAATCCATATTTATCCTACTGGTTTACTTATCAATTCATTTGAAATTCCTATAGTTTGTTATCTTTATCTCTGATAAATATCGAAATTATTTCATCCCATATATTTTTTGTCTTAATCCCCTCAATAAGACGAATCACTACCCTAACCTAGGCTATCTGCAATATAATAAATCCCTTATCATATTCTATTAGAGTCCCAAGAGTTTTCCCCGACAACCGTTTAGGAACGCTAGGCAAAAAAGGGGATTTCATGTATCTGGGAAACCGAATCGATTCTCTTTAAGAATTGATTCACCCCCGTGCCGAATTGATTCGCCCTTGTGCCGAATCGATATGAAATGGTATAAATAGTCTTCTTCTACGTTAATGCATTTTTCGTACTTTTCTTTATCAAACTCATATTATAAACCAAAAAACTCACATTCAATTGTCCCAAAGGTGTACTATATGTATGGGGATGATTTCTAACATGATTAACCCAAAACATTAAAAATCCTAATGATACATGGATCTAATCAATTATTCATCCACAAACCCAGGTTTTATTATCCTCCATTAATATTCAACATGAAACCAGATTTCATTCGTGAACATGAATGCATAACTTTTGTTTTATTGTCCTTTAGAGATGTTTATTTTAACTACGTACAATACCTACCCAAACATGCATTAAAATATTCCTTTTCTTTCAATAATCATTGATTTAATCCATGCTATATTGAAAACCCTACACATGGGTATTATAACTTCAAAAGGCTTGTATATAAACACTTGCCTTAATAGATGGGGTATAATTTTGTGATGGTGATGATGAAATTTTGCTCTTCTCTTCCAATCCTCTCTCTCTAATAGATTGTGTTGCAAGAACAAGGTGAAGGGTTTCAAAATTCTCCTCAAAAGCTCTAAAATTCTTCTCCTCTTCTTCTCTAATATTTTCTTTGTGTTTTTAACCCCAACCCCTTCTATATAATATTTGATATATGGGGTAAATTTCATAGGTCTCCAAACCTCCTTATGTAAAATGACAAAATGCCCTCAATAGGTGTTGGTTTGGACAAAAATTGACTCGGGAGCCAAACAATACCCTCGGGTACACTATTCTGACTATTTTAACCCTTTAGGAATAATTCGTGACAGATAAATTATCATCCGAGTCACTTATAATATATTTCCTATATTAATATCAATTTATTCTACATGTGACTCCCGGTTGACATGTAATCAAATACGCCCATATCACTTGCTATGATGTAATTCAATAATCATCAATTATTTACTATTCACACTTGATAAATTTCATTTCATAATCTTAATCAGTATCTATCTCTCGAATAATATATAACCTCACATTTATTATTTAATCGTATTAAATTATAACACACCTGCAATTTAACTAAAATGTATTAATTAAATTTCAAATATACAGAAATACGATGTATTTCATGCTTTCCCCTTGCAAAGGAATTTCATCCCCGAAATTAGGACATATCTGTTGTGAATAAGCCTAGATACTTCTCTTGCATGTCATCCTCTCACTCCCATGTCGACTCATCAGTATTGTGGTGTCCCCACTGAACTCGCACCAATGGCACCACCTTGGACCGCGGCTTACGCTCACTACGATCCAGAATATCCACGGGTCTCACCACGTACGAGACATCTGGCTACAAATCGATCTCCTTGAATGGTACATGCCAAAAATCACTCTTACCCCTTCGATATCTTTTCAGCGATGACATATGGAACACGTCGTATATCCGCTGAAGCTATTTCAGTAACCCTAATATGTAGGCTACTGATCCCACTCTCTCGATCACAAATTACCCTACATATCTCAGTGCTAGCTTAACTTTCTTGCCAAACCTCATGATTCCCTTCATAGGCGACACATGTACTAACACCTAGTCGCCAACCTCTAACTCGGTGTGTCTACGATCCGCGTCAGCATAACTCTTCTGCCTATCCTGAGCTATCTAGATACACCCCCAAATTAACTCAATCTTGGCAGTAGTCTCCTGTATCATCTCGGGCCCCAATAACTTGTTATCCCCCACCTATAGCCAACAAGCGACCGGACAACAAGGTCTCACATTTAATGCCTCGAACGGTGCCATTCCAATAGTAAATTGGTAAGAGTTATTATATGTAAACACTAACAATGGATGTTATCGCTCCTAACGTCCTCTAAAATCAAGGATGCACATCCTCAACATGTCTGTGACACCCTGCCTAATTAAATAGCGGGTGATCAATCATTTATTAAATTAACCCGAAGTGACCGGTTGGTTCATCCTTAGCATCACTGTCGAAAAACAATTTTTCTTTACTAATCACCTAATAAATAATTAAGCTAAGTGTCAAAACCTTTTCCCATTTAATTATACTCAAATAATCTGTTAATAAATTTTCATTATTAAAACAAAAATTATCTGTATTCCACTAGAATAAAATAGATACTGAACAGAAAATAATTACTGAATTAAATAAGACTAGATAAAACATTCTAGTTCAAAGTCTCAAACTAAAAGTGTAATACTACTCAATCCAACAAGAGAAGAAATGCTACTAAGAAAAGTACAATCTCTGAATAACTAAACTAGAAACGGCCGACACATGCCCTAACTGAAATGTCTGAACTAGAACTGAATGGAAAGATAGAAGCATCTAATCTCAATAACCTACAACTTCCACAACAGCTGCAGCTTGCCAAATGATCCATGCATCTAAGTCTAGTGGAAACCATGTGGCTGGGGACCTGATATATATATATATATATATATATATATATAGCAAAAGAGAGGAGAATAGCAAGAAATGGGTCAGAGCCCGAGTTGTAAAAATATTTATTTTAGCAAGTATTTAAAACTGCAACGAAATAAGTATTATGTGCATGTTAGTTTCGAACTCATGAGATTCTCACCTCTCCACTATTGTACACGCCTAACGTACATCTAACCCAACCTAATTATTTATATCACTCCCAACTAGGTCAAAACCTTATACTTCTAACTATATATCAAAGGAGTGTCCCGTATCGCTCATACAATACGTTATTAAAATAGTTTATCCCCCATAACTAAATATCATTATATTCTCTGTTCGAATGGGTAAACTTTTATTCATTGAAATCATATTATTTCTCATTATTATTATATCTACTAATTTCACACAGGGGAATTTTCCCCAAGTATATTCCTTTATATATACTCACAACATCCCTATGTATATATACTAATTATGCACCCCTTGGTTACGACCACTTGGTGCAAAGCATTTATTATTATTACCGTATCTACTAGTTTCACAAAGTAGAAATATCCACAAGCACATATATACATATAGTCATAACATACCTATATATATACACACAATAATCCTGCACCCTTAGGTTAAGACCACTTGGCGCAAATGCATACTATGCTATCATGTCCTGGTGCATCGCTCACTGCATATGGACAATTGACTCGGCGTCTCTGACGAATCATAAATATCATAACACAAGTATTGAAGGCGAGCATCCTCACCAGCCAAATGGGTCACGCACATACCTACGCTCCCATTAAACCGTCGAAACTATCCAATGTACTACATAGCACGTATCCAAGTTCATATGATCTGGGTACAAGTCAAATATGCCCCCATTGGGTCACCCAGGATAACACTCTCCACTGCGCAAAACCTCCTCCCAATAGAAAATAGCGTAGGTATGCTATAAACACAAATACAATCATATAATAGGCATTCTCATATCTTATTAAAATTTATTAGGTATTCACCCAACCAATACATATATTTTCCATACGTAGTATTCTCTCATTACTACTTATAATATTATTATCTCGATTATTCTCTCTCTCAAAATTTCTACGGTTAACTTACTTTTCTATTTATATAAAGTATCATTATACAATTTCTTCCCAATAATTCTTCACTATATTAAATTCATTAACTAACAGTTTTCCTTACCCAAAATAATTGTGTAACTCAAATTGGGTTGAACTGGGGATTTCTTATATTTCGGGACCTGTTGTTCGAACGAGGTCAGATATCATTCGAACGACATCTCGATTTTTGTTCGAACGAAGCAAAATCTCGTTCGAACTAGATTGAGTATTCTTCTCCCCTACCAGACCTGTTACGTTCTACACCCTTAGAAATTTCATTTTCCACCATTTTTAAGCCTAAAACCTCTAAAATACTCAGCCCAAACACCAATCATTCAATTCCCATCAACTACCTAACATCTATATATGATTTTCGACAATATTTCAACATTAAATCATCACTAATCATCAATAAATTCGAAATCCCACAATTAATATATCAAGAACCCTAATTCTCAAATTTATATGCAAAATTCCAAATGAATCCCAGATTTAGTCATCAATTTATCATAATTTCGTGGCCAAAATCCTATCTACATGAGGGAATAAAAATTTATTCAAATCAGTCCTAATTTAAGATCAATTCTCCCAAATTTTCAACAATATTCATCTTCATAATAATGGGGTAATTACCTAGTCTAACATGAACACATTTTTTGCTAAAGAAAGCAAGCAATAAATACTTGCCTCGATTATGATATTCTGATCCGTTGATAAATTGGCATAGACGTGTTCCTCGTCTTTTGATCTACGCTTTGGTGGGATTTGTGATGTGAGTCCTTGAGTTATGCACCAAGAACACCTATGGACTCCTTCTTCCTTCCTCTCTGTCTCTCTCTTTTCTCTATCGTAGGTTTGGAACTGACAGACCCTTCCTCCCCCACGTTTACCTTATTTACTTTCTTTAATTTTCAGCCATAATGTTTCCCCAAAAATTTAAAGGACAAAAATACCCCTTCGGGGTGCCGGTTAGGCCTAAATAGAATACCCGAGCCGGAGTCCAAATAGAATACCCGAGTAGAGTTTTTTTTACTATCTAGACCCTTCTGGATTCAATGGAGCACTAGAAATGATCGTACGGGTTACTTAAAAATAATTTACTTCTTTAATCCATTAAATTAGTCCCGACACGACTAACACGCGCGTCCCGGCATAATATACCAAACTGTCATGTTTCACATTCACGACAAGTTTTAAAATTCTATAATTACATATTACATATCCACACAGTAATATTCAACAATTCTCATCAATACGTATTAACCCTTGGCACGCTAGTTAATAATTGTATTAATCCGGAATAATTAATTAACAAATTAATGTGTCACCTTTTTAATTTAATTAACCAACAATAATAATAAATCTCATAATTATTTAATATCATAAAAATAAGGGGTGTTACATACTTCCCCCTTTACAATGGAATTTCGTCCCGAAATTCGAAAAAAGTATAGCAGGTATAAGCAACGTTGTATATATGTTGTGCATCGTATCATTGCTCTCCCAAGTAAACTACTCCATACCACCCATATAGTACGCTATCGAATACCCTTAATAATGAACACTCCACATATGTTCGTTTTAAATTCCAGGTTACCCTATCACGTAGGTTCTTATCCAAGCCTTACCATTTAAGTTTCAGTACTTAATCTTAATTTTAGATATGCACTATCTAGCCTTCTACTATTTTCACCTTAGTAGATTAATCATTCTTTAGATACATTCGATCTCACCTCGCAACGATCGCACACAAGTAGGTCATTTGCGCAGTATATATTTTACGCACATGATATACTATGTACTAATTCATTTCTAATATTTTCATTAGTACTTGGCCCCCTATTTTTAACTAAGAAGCAAGAGGACAACAACACTTACGGTGCCATACCTGAACTGGCACCATGACCAAAAGTAAACTTATATGAGTTATTATACATAAACTCCACTAGTGGGAGGGAATGCTCTCTTCCTCCCTTGAGACTCAAGGGTACACATACAATTTATTCTCCAACATTTGACTAGTCCTCTTGTTCTTCCCATTCGTCTATGGATAATAGGTCGTATTTAATCACGACTTGGTACCCAAAGCCTCGTGAACTCTTTTCCAAAATCGAAAGACAAAGAACTTGTCCCAATTGGACATAATATCAAGCGGTACCCCATATAACCTCATTATCTCATTTAATACGATCTTCTTATATTGTCCCATAGTATGACCAGTCCTAACTAGCGTAACACGAGAAACTTCGGTCAACCAATCCATTATCACCCATATAGGATCGTAACCCCTTTCTCAATACAATACTTTAGAATATTCTCCCATTATTACTTCATAATCCTCAACAATTGAAGAAACCTCTACTGGTTTCAGATGGTCCACCCTTTTCCAATGGACAGGTGACCCATTGCAAAATAAATTTAGCCATATTTCTCCTCATTAAACCCCATCACCATTATCATTTATAACATGATACATCTGATATTCTTCTCAAATGTACCTCTAACCTTGATCCATGTGACTTTACCTCACCGCGTGTCACATGTCCTTCCCTCACTCTAAAAATCAATTTCTCATGATATGTAAGCCTCTAACAAATCTTACGGAATAAACTTTATCTCCCTGGCTAAATGTTGTTGAATTCACATGACATTCACAATCTACTGCCTAATATAATACCATTCTCGGGAGTGTATAATCAAGTCCTTATATCTCCACTTCTATCTTCGTTTACCTCATCCCATATGTTCCGAACAAAAAAAAAACTCAAGATTCAATTACCTAGGGCGCCATACACCCTATGCCTTGCGCATTTTTTCACAAATGAATTATATTCTCATATTATTGTGGAAACATCCACTCTCAATTATACTTTTATAAATGTATAATTACTAAGGTACGAATCCCATGTACTATTATCCAAACCTCTCTCTAACTCCCGACGTTCATTAGTTTCATGCGTAGGATGTCTCAAAAAGCAAAATCCAAATGAAGAACCCTCTCTATACACTACTACCTAACATTATCGGTCATCGAGATCCGTACAGCCCTCACTCCATAATATATACCTTCCCACCATCTCCGTATGCTGACATACTAATCTACGTATGTCCTTTATAATAACATAAAACATAGCTATCTCATTATCCCAAGTTTCGGCGCTATATATATAACAAGTTATCTCTCGCTACTTGATAAATAACACAATGTATTCTGAGTCACATCAGTAAATAAATTTCTACACATCGGTATCATATATAACTAGGCAACATACTCACCAGAGTCTACGATATCATGAAATTTTCATATATATTTATATAATAGGCCCATCCCTATTTCAGGTGGCACCACACATAAGTAATTTTACTCACCCAGAGTATCCAGCACGATAGTCTTATCACTCAATCTACTATCGTTCAAACTTTCAGTAATTATCCCTACACATTATGATAATAAAATTTATTCTGCTAACTCAGTCAATAGTGAATTATAGCAATAAAATATGCTTTTAGGGTGCACCGTCCTCACTTACAGGCGACATAAGAAAGCCCCATTACCCATGATAAATATGTTTGTAACCAGACTGTTAAAACTAACGTACCCACTAAACTCGCCTAGCACGTGAACGTTAGTGTTAACAATTCATATATGTATTGTGATACACTCATGTCACTTGACCTAATCCTTTTCTCACAAGGTTGAAACAAAACTTCATCGGGCTCACCTGATCATAGGGTCCCAGCACGTAGTTGCCAACACGACCCATGAGTATTTACAATCTTAATACATCTAGTATTTCACCCCATAGTTACCCCCTCCTCGCTGTGGGAAAAGTTATTTTCTTATGCGGCTTACACACCCACCATTGAAACATTGGCCTAAATCTCGAGACCTCATTTATGGATTTACTGGCCACCCTATTTCATCCTAGGCCCCATCAACCCCGAAATACGGTATGCTACTATTACCAAGGACTCTACTGGTCCTGCCTGAACCCACCACTCTCGGGTTGTAACTTCTTCGGCTCAATTTTCTTGATCCAATTCCTCCTCTGGCAGTCTCACTCCTCCAATTGTTATGCCTAATTGACATGGTTTACCATTCTCAAATCATATCGGTTGCACTTATCAACGTGGACACATTCAACATTGATAATCCCACTCTCTACACATAGGTGTAATACCCCGTATTTATATGGCTTGTAAATTTAGGGATTTAATAAATTTAATTGAGATAAATTAATTTAATTTTAATCCGGAAAGTTGTTTTAAATATTTACTAGCGTGACGAGAGTTAGTAATTATTGGAAATTTGTTGAATGTTACTGGATGAGTATAGCAATATATGAGATTGATTTTTATAAAAAAAAATTCACGTGTGAATAAAATGATAATTATGGAAATTAAGTCGGGACGCGCCTATGTCGTGGCAGGACTAAATTATTATTATATAAAGTGAATAAATTATAAGTTGCCCATATGGTCATTTCGAGTGATCCAAAGTGTCCGGAAGGGTCGAGATAGTCAAAATAATGTATCCGGGAGTTTAGTTTGGGTCTCGGGGTGTTTTTAGGCTTAATTAGTACCCCGAGAGGGCATTTTGGACATTTCGTAATTATGGGTAATTAAACCAACGAATTTTCTAGGGTTATATCAGATGGTAAGTGTTGTCTTCTAGGGTTAGCATAACCAAAAAACTAATGACGGCCATTGGAGAGGAAGAGGAGAAGCTTTCCAATAATTTCTAGGCCATGAACTTCTCCGATTGCACCGCCGTCACCGCCAAATGGTAGATCGCGCAACGAGGATATCAACCACACCAAATTCTTCCACAAAATCAGAACTTTGAATTTCAGGCAAGTATCTATCTTGCTTTAATCAAGTTAATGCATTCTTTTATATTAGTCTAGGGTTGATTAGAATTAGTGTTCTTGGAAGGAAACATTAATTAGAGACAAAAATTTCATGTTGCGGAGGTAAAAATCATATTCTGAAAATCCATTTCACATTCAGAGGTTGAATCACGAATTTCCATGGTGTTAATGATAGAAAATCTGGAAAAAGAATGGAAGAAACCAAGTTAAAGAAAAATATTAGGGTTCTTGAGGTTTATATAGATTTTACCCTTTTTTTTATATAGTTGATGAAGACTCACATGCCTTACGTAGTATATTGTTCATTTGGGTTTATAATACTTGTGATATAAATTTCTGGGATTTTGGGAGTTAAAAATTTGGATTTGGATGATTTTGGAAGAGGAAGCCGTAACTGGAAATTCTGCAGATTAGCCATACCAGCTTGATCGATCGATCGAACCAAGACCTTCGATCGATCTAACACCCGCCTTAGATCGATCGAACCCTCCTGGCAGACTTATATTTTTCCTTTTTGAATGGTTAACTTCGATTTAAGCGGATAGCAATCTTTGGCCACTACTATTAAAAATATTAATGGAACATGAAAAGGACTAGTAGGGTCAAGATAAACCCCGTTAAGTGCGACTTTAATGTGAAGGGAAATAAAGGATAAACGGGGAGATATTCATACTTAGAAAATCATACGTGCGTTGATTAAATAATCGAAATGTCTAAAAAGTTGGAGTAGAAGGTAAGTGAGGACCTACTGAAATTGTACTTAGGAAAAGATAATACTTCGAGAGACGAGAGGTGAGTTTAGAATAACTTAATTACTAGAATAAACTGAACGAGTCCGTTATACGAAATGATCGAGTAAAATGTGTAATAACAGATAATTATAATTATGGGTCGTGAGCGCACCTAATTCAACAATGTGTGTGTGTGTGTGTGTGTGTGTGTGTGTGTGTGTGTGTGTATATGACTATGTGATTGTACATATATCATTTCTGTGTAAAATTCATACTCGGGCTACTTGCTATCACGGGAGTTTTTGCGCCTGGACGGTCTTATCTCGATGGGACCTTTATGGGGGATATTGACTCATACCCTAGAACATAGGATTCCTAGGTACAGGCTATCTGATTGATAGTCAGACGGTCCTAATAGACGTGAGGGTATGTGCTGACCTCTTAGGACTTGGAACTATGCTTCGCCCCCATTTGTATGTGTTTTGTGTTAATACAGTTCGAGAGTGATTCCGAACTAGTATTCCATTAATACGAGTGATACGGGGACTTTATAGCAGAGTATGCCAGCACCATAGATTTTATGTGGGGTGCCGTTAGTGTATATATATATATATATATATATATATATATATATATATTATATGAGTGATTGGTATATATACACTTATATATGGAAGCCCAGCACCATAGATTTTATGTGGGGTGCTATTTGTATATATATTATACGAGTAATTAATATATATACGTATATCTATATGAGAACTTTCTACTGTACGTGAAAGAAGTTAAGCAATGTATAAATCTTCAATTTCACTATAAGTGTTCGGAAACGTTATAACGATACGGAGTTATTCTAATTAACGTATGAAATCTTAAAGAGATATATTATCTAAAAGTGAATATCCTAACCTTAATTTCACATGATAAGACTTTTGGAGAATAAGTTAGAGAGTTATACGGGATTCATTAGTACGGTAGACGTTCACACTAGATGAGAGGTGAGAATTCTCAAGAGAGTGTCGCATACTAATATGATCGTTGCATTAGCCGGTAAGCATTTTAAATACTTGCTAAACTATTTTAAAACTGTTTTACAATCGGGATCTGACCCGTTTGCTACTATCTCTTCTCTCTCTTGTGTGTATATATATATATATATATATATATATATATATATATATATATATATATATGTATTACAGGTGCCCTGCCACAGGGGCGTCATGCTTAGGATTCTTTGGATGGAACGTGTTGTAGCTTTTGTGGGAGTTGCAGGCCATTGCTTAGACGATTTCATTGTTGACTCCACTTCTAGTTCAGTTTTATCCAGTGGGGCATGTGTCGCCCTTTTTCATTATTCAGTTGGTTTTGTTAGGGATTGTAATTCTTTTACTTTCAGTATTTTTACTTTGGGATTTATTACTGTCAGGAGGTTTTCCTTTGGTGTTTTAAAGTTGGAATTCGTTATTAATGGTTAAACTCTTGGATGTTCATTTATATTCTTATACTTAATGTGTGACTCTTAAAAGGTTAATGGTCAACGGTTTTATAATTGGATAACATAAAATGGAAATAAGGTTTTAAATGGTTTTGACACTTAGTTTAATTATTTAGGGTGTTTAATTTGAATTTTTTAATTTACAATAGTGATGCTAAGAATGAACCAACTATTCACCTTGATCTTGATTTAGTAAAGGATTGATCGCCCGGTATGTAATTAGGCGGGGTGTCATAGGTGGTATCAGAGCATCAGGTTCTAGTGTCCTTTAGGATCTGTTCGGCTTATTATGCTTCCAGCGTTGCTTTGTTTGATATAGAGTCATATGTTTAGGATTGTTATTTTCTTTGGTGAGATTTCGTTCTCCTGCTATAACATATATACATTAGTGAATTCTAATTTCGTTCGTATGTGTGTGTGTGTCGAGCGATGATGGATGTCAGAAGAGGATCGTTAAGCGGACATCAGGAGACAGTGCTCAGTTGAGGTTGTAAAATATATTCATAGATGATGACCGTAGTCGAGGTCGCCTCCATTACGGCATGAGAAGACGACACTAGAAAGGTGACTAAGGAGCAGCCATGATTTCCAAATGCTGCTATGGTCGGATAAGGTGCGAGAGTAAACTCACCCAACGTGTTACAAAACGTGTAGAGAACTGTCAGTTGGAATTCTAGAAATGCGGGGATTGTGTGTGTTTACCAAAGGAGGTAAAGTATCAAAAGGTTTAGATATAGGACGGAGTGTGGCTAACTGAAAGTGAAAATTAAGAGAAACTTTTCTTGGTTTTCGGAACGAAGTTATAATGATGGGATTCAACCACCAATTTTAGAAGTGGAATACTATGTCTATAGGAGAACCTTAGGTACAGTGTTGACCATATATTCCTTCATCAGATGTTCAGGATTAGGAGTGAACGTTGTCCTGAACTCATCACAGGAGGACGTGACAGATGCCCATTTGTGAATATGAATCTTAACCGTTAGCGAATTTTGTGTCGGAATATGTAGATACAAGTGAAGGAAATAACTCCAAGTGGGAAATCGACTCGTAATAATCGTTGATAACACTCAAAGAGGAAATTCTGATGGACGGACGATTCAGAGGTTGATAATGTCATATTTTGTCAGTAAAGATTATAATGCTCCTTTGTGTGGGAAGATAAAAGAATCGAAGAATTTAGTCGAGAATAAGATTGAATACAACGGTGGTGGTGTAGCACCACAAAGGGGTGTGGATACACATTCGGGGACCCATTTAAATGATTCGGATAGTTGAATTCTTACCAAGTGATGGTAAATTAATTAAGGACTATTATAGATAATGACATGTTCTTTAGGGCCTAAAAGACTACGGGAATAACTGGGGTAGCCAACAGGAATGGAGTCTAATAAATTCCGAGAGAAGGACAATCCTAACATGGTTAGTAGGACAAGTGATAAGTGGATTATGTGTTAAGGTATTTTGTGGAGAGTGAAATCGCACGCGATAATATGTTCCGAATGGAGTAAAGGGACAAGAATACAGTGCCTAGTAAAAGACAACATTTAAAGTAGTTTTGTTTTGGTTTGGTTTGGGCAGACGTGTTACGTTCGAAGGCCATTTGTGCAGTCAAGACGATTGGCAAGGTGGAAGTATAACTTGTATCCTCAGAGGATGAGGCGTGTTTATGTGACACGAGCGAATCACTATATTTTTTTCATTGCTATATTAACATGTGCGACGAGTGTAATGCGTATAATTATAAATGTTATTATTATATGAACTAGTGTAGCGAGATTTTTCTTTAGTGCTATCCGCGGAGGATGAATGAGTATATTAACAGTGTTATGTACTTTATTGAGGTTACTCGTTGTAGTTATGCGATATGCGAGTATGATATTATCTTTGTTAGAACGTTATAGAAGTGGTTAGTACGATAGTGGGCAGTTATTGCAAGGCTATCGGAGTGGTTGCATTAGTGCAACATGTTTTTTGTTCTGGCGAGGCTTCACCTGCAAGAAGGTCGGACTCACACTTATATTATCTATCCTAGAGATTTCGGAGGGGATAATGGGCTCGAGATATTCGATACCGATGTATGTATGGAAATTGTCACTATGATTCAGTATGTAGCGAGTTTACTGTTGAGAAAAAAGATTCAACTCAGTATTATGTTTAGCACTCAAGACTTGGGTATAGGAAGAGTGCATTGTTATATCTATCCTCTAGAGATGAGGGAGTTAAGAGTTATACCCCTATTATTAGGGAAAGGGATTTCGAGAATTCCGATTGTATGTATTCGAGGTTTATGGAATGCGATTACCACCAACCAATACTGAATGATAGTGCAATTGGTGAAATGTTCTTTGTTAAGTGTAATTACGAGAGGAAATGTAACTTTTCTGTCAAGAGACGGAATAAAGGGGTACATGCTATAGACGGAGGACCTAACGGATTTCGATAACCGGCAATGCTAGGAAGTAGTGTATCGGGAGGGTTCCTTGTTTGGATTTCGCTTCGCGAGACATCCCACACATGAAACTTAGCGTAAGGTTGGAAATAGGGAAATATTTGGTCATTAGTCCATGAGTTTTGTACCTCGGTTGTAATAGGAGAAGATATTTATATCTGTAAGTTGGTAGTTAAAATATGATTTAAGGCCAGTGGATCCGGTTGCGTGGTAAGAAAACATGAAAAGTTATCCCCACGAGTTGAGGGGTGGAACGATGATAACGAGGATTTAAAAATTTCGATTTCTAGGGTGATTGAGAGTACCCAAGTGTTGTAACCGCATTCATAACACAAGGTAAATAAAGAATTGGGATGATTTTTAGCATGGATTATCTGGAAAGAATTTTTATTATACAGAAGAGATGACTTGTATTTATT
Source organism: Sambucus nigra (assembly GCA_949130495.1). Classification (NCBI taxonomy): domain Eukaryota; kingdom Viridiplantae; phylum Streptophyta; class Magnoliopsida; order Dipsacales; family Adoxaceae; genus Sambucus; species Sambucus nigra. The sequence goes on along the minus strand of OX422214.1, from coordinate 208,882,372 downwards.
TTGATGAATAGAGCATTAGTGATTTATTTTGGTTGTTGTAACTATTTGGGATATTATTGTACTTATCTGAAGAAGTTTGAAAATTGTTGATACTCTTTTGTTGTCATGGAATTTGAATGCCCTATTCCTTATATTTTGTTGGATTTAGTTAGTTCTACAGATGAGTGGCGCGTCGTTCTCTCTTCCAGATCGGTCGGGGTGTTACAAAATGTGGGCATCTTGTCTACCTAATGTTAAAAATCGTTCGAGTTGAAGGGGCGTGGTAATAGACGTGTGGAATATATGTTGGTTAGGCTAATATATAGAGGTAGAAGTGGTAGAGTGGATTAAGCGTCGCATAAAGGATGAAAAAACCATACAGGCGAGTGCAATTAGAGTAGCACACCCGAATTTAGTTGGAAAGCTGTGGGAAGCCATTTAAAAAGGGATATTCCTTGAGAAGAGTAGAAGGTAATTAATTATGGAGAAAACTCAAAGTAGAGATGTAATTAGTCAAATGTGGGAGCGACTTGCGCCTACAAGAGTGATGATGGCAGTATACACCAATGAAGGAAGGGGAGTACTACGTGTTACTTAATGTGAGGCATTTCAAGGAAAAAAAAAATCGTGTTTAGCGAGACATAGTGAGTAGTCTCTGCATGCACCTCCCATAGGTAGGATTCGGTTGGAAGAGGAGAATCAACCATAGAATTTTGTGTTTATCGACAATTCCTATAATTGGAAGAGGTTGGTAAAGTCGATAAAGTCCCTGGATGGGTTACCATCCTCAAAACAAGATTAAGGGTTCATCCGAACATGTGAATTAAGTCGCCCAAGAAGGAAGTGATTAATATTCTTTTGGGGTGGTTTACAATATTAGCTAGTGTGCCCCAGACTTCCTTTGAAAGGAAGGATCGTGACAGTACATGGTTCGGCACAGTATAAATTTCTGAATCGGGATAAGATTTGTGAATCCCACCTTTGATATGGGATTTTTGGAACCATCGGAGATAAGGTTTAGTTTCGAGTAGAATGTATCACCCTTAGCCAGGGAATAGGCGCACGGTGATTAAAGATTAGTGGAGCCACGTGAAGGAAATTTTGGAATTTGGGTACGGTGATTTCAGGAGTGCTCTATAGAAGCACTCGTACCTGCTTATCGCGTACGAGGTGCTTATTAAGGTTTTGGTGTGGAAGAACCTCGACTATTCTTCTTCCATATGTTTAGAGGTGAGTGGATAATCAGAATTTTGGATCGGTCGAGAATAATCCGATAACTATGGTGGAATTCCACGACTGTCTTAGGCAAACAAGAGTGGTCAAATGTTTGTATGTTTTTTTTTCCTCAGAATGGGAGTTTTGTATATAGATAAATCCGAGTAGTTATCATGCAGTGAGGTATGACCTCCCAGTGATAGTGAGATAATGGAAATTTATAATGTATAGGCGTGACCTATGCGAATGTTGTCGGTTAGGAGCACCATGTGAAGTGTCTCCAATGAGAATGTTAATCACGCTTGTTGTGAGGCGGGGGCTATAGTGTTTAAGCGCCTTACTATGTAGATAGTTTGCGTACTGAAAAGATATCCAGAATTGTTCTACCAGGTAGGCCTAATTTTCTGAATTTCAGGACGAAATTCCGTTATTAGGGGGGAAGTATGTAACACCCCGTATTTTTATGGCTTGTAAATTTAGGGATTTATTAAATTTAATTGAGATAAATTAATTTAATTTTAATCCGAAAAGTTGTTTTAAATATTTAATAGCGTGACGAGAGTTAGTAATTATTGGAAATTTATTGAATGTTACTGGATGAGTATAGTAATATATAAGATTGATTTTTATAAAAAAATTGTCACGTGTGAATAAAATGAGAATTATGGAAATTAAGTCAGGACGCGCCTGTGTCGTGTCAGGACTAAATTATTATTATATAAAGTGAATAAATTATAAGTTGCCCGTATGGTCATTTCGAGTACACCAAAGTTTCCGAAAGGGTCGAGATAGTCAAAATAATGTACCCGGGGGTTTAATTTGGGTCTCGGGATGTTTTTAGGCTTAATTAGTACCCCGGGAGGGCATTTTGGACATTTCGTAATTATGGGTAATTAAACCAACAAATTTGCTAGGGTTATATATCATATGGTAAGTGTTGTCTTCTAGGGTTAGCATAACCAAAAAACTAATGACGGCCATTGGAGAGGAAAAGGAGAAGCTTTCCAAGGATTTCTAGGCCAATAACTCTTCCGATTGCACCACCGTCGCGGCCAAATGGTAGATCGCGCAACGAGGATCTCAACCACACCAAATTCTTCCACAAAATCAGAACTTTGAATTTCAGGCAAGTATCTATCTTGCGTTAATCAAGTTAATGCATTCTTTTATACTAGTCTATGGTTGATTAGAATTAGTGTTCTTGAAAGGAAACATTAATTAGAGACAAAAATTTTATGTTGTAGAGGTAAAAATCATATTCTGAAAATCCATTTCACATATAGAGGTTGAATCACGAATTGCCATAGTGTTAATGATAGAAAATCTGGAAAAAGAATGGAAGAAACCAAGTTAAAGAAAAATATTAGGGTTCTTGAGGTTTATATAGATTTTACCCTTTTTTTATATAGTTGATGAAAACTCGCATGCCTTACGTAGTATATTGTTCATTTGGGTTTATAATACTTGTGATATAAATTTCTGGGAGTTTGGGAGTTAAAAATTTGGATTTGGATGATTTTGGAAGAGGAAACCCGTAACTGGAAAGTCTGCAGATTAGCCATACCTGCTTGATCGATCGATCGAACCAAGACCTTCGATCGATAAAAGGTTCGATCGATCGAACACCCGCCTTAGATCGATCGACCCCTCCTGGCAGACTTATATTTTTCCTTTTTGAATGATTAACTTCAATTTAAGTGTATAGCAATCTTTGGCCACTACTATTAAAAATATTAATGGAACATGAAAAGGACCAGAAGGGTCAAGATAAACCCCGTTAAGTGGGACTTTAATGTGAAGGGAAATAAAGGGTAAACGGGGAGATATTAATGCTTAGAAAATCATACGTGCGTTGATTAAATAATCGAAATGTCTAAAAAGTTGGAGTAGAAGGTAAGTGAGGACCTACTGAAATTGTACTTAGGAAAAGATAATACTTCAAGAGACGAGAGGTGAGTTTAGAATAACTTAATTACTAGAATAAACTGAACGAGTCTGTTATACGAAATGATCGAGTAAAATGTGTAATAATGGATAATTATAATTATGGGTCGTGAGCGCACCTAATTCAACAATGTGGATGTGTGTGTGTGTGTGTGTGTGTGTGTGTGAGTGTGTGTGTGTATATATATATATATATATATATATATATATATATATATATGACTATGTGATTGTACGTATATCATTTCTGTGTAAAATTCATACTCGGGCTACTTGTTATCATGGGGGTTTCCGCGCCGGGACGGTCTTATCTCGATGGGACCTCTATGGGGGATATTGACACATACCCTAGAACATAGGATTCCTAGGTACAGGCTATCTGATTGATAGTCAGACGGTCCTAATAGACGTGAGGGTATGTGCTGACCTCTTAGGACTTGGAACTATGCTTCGCCTCCATTTGTATGTGTTTTGTGTTAATACAGTTCGAGAGTGATTCCGAACTAGTATTCCATTAATACGAGTGATACGGGGACTTGATAGCAGAGTATGCCAGCACCATAGATTTTATGTGGGGTGCCGTTAGTGTATATATATATATATATATATATATATATATATATATATATATATATATATATATATTATATGAGTGATTGGTATATATATGCTTATATATGGAAGCCCAGCACCATAGATTTTATGTGGGGTGCTATTTGTATATATATTATACGAGTAATTAATATATATACGTATATCTATATGAGAACTTTCTACTGTAAGTGAAAAAAGTTAAGCAATGTATAAATCTTCAATTTCACTATAAGTGTTCGGAAACGTTATAACGATACGGAGTTATTCTAATTAACGTAAGAAATCTTGAAGAGATATATTATCTAAAAGTGAATATCCTAACCTTAATTTCACATGATAAGACTTTTGGAGAATAAGTTAGAGAGTTATACGGGATTCATTAGTACGGTAGACGTGCACACTAGATGAGAGGTGAGAATTCTCAAGAGAGTGTCGCATACTAATATGATCGTTGCATTAGCCGGTAAGCATTTTAAATACTTGCTAAACTATTTTAAAACTGTTTTACAATCGGGCTCTGACCCGTTTGCTACTATCTCTTCTCTCTCTTGTGTGTGTATATATCTATATATATATGTATTACAGGTGCCCTGCCACAGGGGCGTCATGCTTAGGATTCTTTCGATGGAACGTGTTGTAGATTTTGTGGGAGTTGCAGGCCATTGCTTAGACGATTTCATTGTTGACTCCACTTCTAGTTCAGCTTTATCCAGTGGGGCATGTGTCGCCCTTTTTCATTATTCAGTTGTTTTTGTCGGGGATTGTAATTCTTTTATTTCAGTATTTTTACTTTGGGATTTATTACTGTCAGGAGGTTTTCCTTTGGTGTTTTAAAATTGGGATTCGTTATTAATGGTTAAACTCTTGGATGTTCATTTATATTCTTATACTTAATGTGTGACTCTTAAAAGGTTAATGGTCAACGGTTTTATAATTGGATTTAATAAAATGGAAATAAGGTTTTAAATGGTTTTTACACTTAGCTTAATTATTTAGGGTGTTTAATTTGAAAATTTTAACTTGCGATAGTGATGCTAAGAACGAACCAATTGTTCACCTTGATCTTGATTTAATAAAGGATTGATCGCCCTATATGTAATTAGGCGGGGTGTCACAATAGGGAACTTCCCGAGGCATTTCCTTCACTGGTCCCACTGACCATTTTGAAATGTCCTTCCCTCGGACTGAAAGTAATAGCTCCCAATCGTTCTCCCATTGTCCTTTTGGCTATGTGGACCTTTAGGAATTATTGTTGGCCCCTACAACCCTGATTGAATTCATCATCACTTTGTAGAAAATTAATTAATTAAAATTATCTAAATGAGTTCCCTATTGGCGTACTCTCATGAGGTGTTTTACTATCACCGTTTAGTTCAGTTTTGCTTTTCGGCCAAATTCTCTAACCCTCCTGGCTCACTTTTTGTAGAAGCGCTGAAATAACTTGTAAACGTGTAATTTTGATGACATCAACATCAGTCATTCCAGCTGGATTTCTCCTCCAACCTCGTATTCTACACACGGTCCTTTATAACTATAAACCCTTTCTATTTTATCCCCCTTTTCTAGATACGAAATTCGTTAGGCAATTCAACCTATCTCTCACGATCGGTCTTTAGCCTACCCACTGTGCTACGTTTCAAGATTTCACTACTCTCTCTATTATAACATCGAATGGAAGATCTCATGATCAAATCGTACCAAAATGTCACTTCAAATTTTAAACACACTCCTTTATATGTGGTGATTGAATCTAATCACTATATGTCGCTCCAAAGAGCTACAAATTTAATTTCAAATTTAATTTTGAGTGTCGTTGCACTCCACTCTACACAATTGCCCTCGGATTTTCTACTTCCATTGGTTTGTTACACTTTCTCTCTTTCTTCTCCGCATCTTCACCGATGACTTTTCAAAAAATTCCCTCTGATTTCCCCTTGTCGACTAAGCTAGATAATCCTAAAATCGCTCCACCGTTACCTAAGACTGTGCCTGGGGAACCCTTCTGTTCCCGAGTGATGATTATGTTATCACTTTCTTAAATAATACTCATGGTGACTTTTGTCACGTCCACCATTTCCAAATTACTCTATCTTTTTCCCGGCTTCTTCTCCTACTATCCTTCTTAAGGCCCTCATTGGTCGTCCTATAATGTTCGGTGCTCGATGTACAAATGATTTCGTATAATGAGTCACATCAATTATAATTCATAACAGAAGAATGTAAGTCGCATGCATAAGGGAAGAGAACGATCCTATAATAAGGCTCTACATCAAAGAACGTTGCGCTGAAATGTAGAAAGCCGTACAAATCCTAAGGACACTAGAACCATATGCTCTGATACCACCTGTGACACCCCGCCTAATTTAATACCGGGTGATCAGTCCTTTATTAAATTAAATCGAAGTGACCGGTTGGTTCATTCTTAGCATCACTGTTGAAAAATATTTTTTCTTTATTAATCACCTAATAAATAATTAAACTAAGTGTCAAAATATTTTACAATTAAATTATACTAAAATAATCCGTTAATAAATTTTCATTATTAAAACAAAATTTATCTTCATTCCATTCAAATAAAATAAATACTATTAAATAAGACTAGATAAAACATTCCAGTTCAAAGTCTCAAACAAAAAGTGTAATATTACTCAATCCAACAAGAGAAGAAATGCAACAAAGAAAAGTACAATCTCTGAATAACTAAATTGGAAGCGGGCGACACATGCCCTAAATGAAATGTCTAAACTACAACTAAATGGAAAGATAGAAGCGTCTAATCTCACCAACCTACAGCTTCCACAATAGCTGCAGCTCGGCAAATGATCCATGCGTCTAAGTCTGGTGGCAACCCTGCGGCTGGGTACCAAATAATATATATAGAAAAAGAGAGGAGGATATCAAGAAATGGGTCAGAGACCGAGTTGAAAAAATATTTGTTTTAGCAAGTATTTAAAACTGCAATGAAGCAAGTATTATGTGCATGTTAGTTTTGAACTCTCACATGAGATTCTCACATCTCCACTATTATGCACGCCTAATGTACATCTAACCCAACTTAATTATTTATATCACTCCCAACGAGGCCATAACCTTAGACTTCTAATTATATCTCAAAGGAATATCATGTATCGCTCATACAATACGTTATTAAAATAGTTTATCCCCCATAACTAAATTCCATTATATTCCCCGTTCGAATGGGTAAAAAAAATTTCATAGAAATTATTTTATTTCTCATTATTACTATATCTACTAATTTCACACAGTAGAATTTTTCTCAAGTATATTCCTTTATATATACTCACAACATCCCTATATATATATATATATATATATATATATACTAATCATGCACCACTTGGTTAAGACCACTTGGCGCAAAACATTTTTTATTATTACCGTATCTACTAGTTTTACAAAGTAGAAATATCCACAAGCACATATATACATATAGTCGTAACACCCCTATACATACTGTGGTGACAATTATTGTGCAACACAAATAAATAAGAAGAAAGCATTCACCAAGTAAGAATAAGGAATATAAAATGACAATCACACAACAAAGAATGTACGTGGTTCAGCAAAGATGTGCCTACGTCCACGGTAGTGCAGTCGATATTATTTCTATATACTCCGGAGAGTAATTACAGAGAATACAACTTGTCCCCACTACACCAAATTTGCCGAATTGTCAAGGTCATTGACCTTGACAAATCCAACTTGTCAAGGTCAATGACCGTGACATTTCGAGGCGAGACAACTTTTTTTGTCACGGTCGTGTCACGGCCATTGACCTTGACACAAAACTCGCGTTTTGTGTCACGGTCGTGCCGCGGTCAATGACCGTGACACGTTTGTCACGGTTTATAACCGTGACAAAGTCGTTACACTTTTTAAAAAAATTGTCACGGTCAATGACTGTGACAATTCTGGGCAGAATTTAAAAAAAAAATTGTTGGGCAGTATGGCCACTGCCACTGCCCAGCAGTATCCAAACATCATATATCCAAACAAACTAAAGATAATGCAAATATATATTCAAATAGAGACAATATGCATCACGATATAATTCAAATGTAACAACTTAAAATAATTCAATTCAAACTTAAAACAATTCAATTCAAACTTAAAACAATGTCACTACATGTCTGGTGTTTTGTTAAAACTGAGGAGGTGAGTAGGCCACACGACATACGAATTGACGCACCCATTAATATACGTCGTGCCGCATTGTTCGCGCAACCACAATAGGGAGTTCTCCTTCCCGGGTATGACATGTGTGACGAGCACCGTGGACTCCATCTCTTGAAGCACACGTCCATGAACTATTCCACCCTCGACGATATTCGGGTCCCTCAACCCCCGCCCTATCCGCTGGCCATCAAATATGTCCAATATGAACACGCTCGGCCAACCAAGTGTCGACATTGGTCTGTTGAAGGGCGCCAAATAGGGAAGTGGATCATCGAAGTAAGAACATGTCAGTGATGAAGCAGCGAGGTCCACATCCTCGTCATCCTGTGCCTCGTCCTCCCGCACCTACTCCGCCACCGCCTTCTCCTTCCCTTTCCCTTTTCCTTTACGGTCTCTGCCCAATGTACGATTCATGAATGCGTACATATCTTGGACCTTCGCCTCCAAACGGGACAGCTTCGCATCGTGTGAATCCACCGTTCGAGCCAACCCGGTGTCGCTCGTCTCCAATCCGATGATCCTAGATTTGGCCACCCGCGAGCTCACCCCCTTGTCCTCCCCTTGCGATCAGAGCCAAGCACTTGGCTGAGTGCATCTGTGGACAAAGATGCCTTGTCGGCATCAGACTGCGACTCATGCACTTCCTTCAGCTTTGCCTGAAACGACAAAAAACACATGATTAGTAAAATAAGTAAACTAAAAAATTATAACGTAATTAACAAAAATTAAACTGTCGGATTACTTACAATCATGGCCACGACGCTCGGGGACACCTCCTTTTCCTTCCCCTTCTTCGTCCGAAGAGCCACATAAGTATCGAGTCTATGTGGCTTACCCCCTGGCCCACTCCCTACCCCCTGAAATAAAATAAAGTAAAGTAAAATTAGTATCGGCCCCGCAAAGTAAAATAATGAAGAATAATATATTTCCGTAGTTATAGAAAAATTAAATCTTACCTGCATCCTATGCTCCACCTCGGCGTAAGAGGTCCGGCCGGAGTAGTGCACGTCCGTATTTTTTGCCCGATTTTCCCTCTCCGATTGGCTAGATGCAAATTGTCGATCCTCGATCTCATTGTCAATGAACTTCTGCCATTGTGCGAATGAGATCGGCTCCTTGGGGGGGACAGATTCACGCCATTGGATAATCGACTCTCGTGTTTTCCCAAAGTACCGTGCCCGCATATTTTTTTTCCACGACTTGAGTTGCTCCCTAATCTGCTCCAACACGGGATCGCGTAGCTTTGGATCCAAGTTGAATTGTTCTTGTCCAACAAATACAATGTTAGTTGCGAATAAATATAAATATAAATATAAATATAAATATAAATATAAATATGAAATCGAAATCGAAATTGAAATTGAAATTGAAATTGAAATTGAAATTGAAATTGAAATTGAAATTGAAATTGAAATTGAAATTGAAATTGAAATTGAAATATAAATATAAATATAAATATAAATATATTACCTGTAGTGCCGCCCAAACAGCTAACTTGAGCTCATATGGCACCTCCTTCCAACACATAAACCCCGGACCGATGACCGTCTTTAGCAAAACGAGGGATCTCGCTAATATCTCCGATTTGTTCTCGACGGTAATCCCATATTTCCCATATTTGGGGAGCCTAGGGGCGGAAGAGCCCTCGTCGCCTCCACTACCACCGACCCCAGACGACATCATCATAAACAGCATCATCATCTTCACCTTAATATCTGAAGGATACATTTGCTGTAAAAAAATGTTATTAGTACATATATAATATTTTCAATTTTAAGGACTACTTTTATCACTTAGTGTTCATCTAAGTTGTAGTATAACAAGTTCCCATAAAAATCTTTAATAAAATTCTCATATCTTCTTTCAATTTAAACACACACACAGTAGTGACTGTCTATTTAAAATAATCTCAATGTTAATTTCAGGTATTGAATTTCTACTATTGTTTTGTGCTTTTTATAAATCATACCCCACCCCCACCCCCACCCACACCCACACCCACACCCACCCCAACATGTTATACACTTGAACACGTTTTGTTATTTAGTCCTTATTAATTTATCTTTGATGTATTACCAGCATCTTTACTTTTATAACCTTTATTTAATTTTCAATTTTAAGGACTATTTTCATCACTTAGTGTTCATCTAAGTTCTAGTATAACAAGTTCCCATAAAAATCTTTAATAAAGTATTATCACAAATATAAACTAAGAGTGATAAAATAACTTTGAGGCATATAAATTAATTGTGACAAAGTAAGATTATGGAAACCCCACTTTTCTTTCTATAACTCCTATTTTATTAAACTTTAAATATAATTAGGGGTGTATAGAAAGAAAAGTTAAACAGGAATAAAAACAAAAATTTTAAAATATGAAGGGCTCACCAATTTGATCAAAATTTTCAACAACATAGACTAATTGATCTTTATTATAAGACAATTACTACAAATTTATGCGCATCGCCCGAATTCAAAAAGTAATTTAATGACTAAAGTAATACTTTTTTTAACTTTAGTTATTCACCACAAATCTTAAAAAATATTTTATTTTTCATGCTTTTAGCAACTTCGGATGCCATTTTAACCCTTATTGTAGTTTTTTAGTTTTCATGCTTTTATTTGATGGATATAAAGTCATGTGATTATTTCACCATATAAAGTCAACAAAAAATGCCATATATGGTTTTTTTCTCCATTAGTATAAGTATATAGCGATTATTTCACACTTAAATCACATATTAAGCCGGCCTTCATTTTTTTATGAAATTTGTAGAAAATTACTTATTTATTTTGAATGAAAATAAATTGTTATCTAATATTTTTGGATATTATTTACATTTACATTTTTGGATATTATTTTTGGAAATTTATAGAAAATTACTTATTTATTTACATTTTTAACCCCATACCCCCTACCCCCACCCTGCCCCACCCCCCACCCCCACCCTGCCCCCACCCTACCCCCACCCTGCCCCACCCCCACCCCCCACGCACAAACACGCACATATATACACACATACACACATATATACACACACAAACATATATATAAATGGAAGAGAGAGAGAGAGAGAGAGAGGGAGGGAGGGAACAGCGGGAGGGAAAAAAGAAGGGGGAAAGGGTTTTTGCTGGAACTATTGTCACGGTCGTGTCAAGGTCATTGACCGTGACAAAAAACACGCGTTTTATGTCACGATCATTGACCTTGACACGACCGTGACAAAGAATTGTCACGGTCAATGACCGTGACAAGTCCGTGACAAGTAAATTTGTCACGGCCTTGTCACGGTCGTGTCAAGGTCAATGACCATGACATAAAACGCGTGTTTTTTTGTCACGGTCAATGACCTTGACAAGGGTGGCCGACTGAAAGGTGACAATTTGGCCATTTTGGTGTAGTGCCCTTTCCCCCGGACCTAGGGTTTAATATATACATGCACATGTAGGTAAGTGGAGGTGATGGGTTCCTCCACGTTTTCCATCTCCCCTGTAACTTCCCTTAATGAGAACGTGGGGGGAGACCGGATCAATATAAGAGATGAGGGGCCTGGACTTTGGGCCGCCAGGACTGGGCTACTCGTCCAGGCCCATGGTTCTAATTTCGGGTATCCGCAATTGCCCCTAAATTTGTTGGGCCATGTTTATGGGCTCAATAGATTTAAATGATTAGCCATAATGGTTGTTTTGCAATTCCTCGAAAGCTGTGAAGTTGATTTTGGCGGCACCCGCTTCGCTTATTGTGCACTATGATTAGCAGAATTTGAAGGTTTGTTAGAATAGCCACTTTTCTCCCGTCGCTTCAGTCTTTCCAGTATTCTTCTATTTTCTTAGAGCTCTAGCGCCTCGTACCTTCTTCTCTTAATCTCCATTCCCACTGCTTCTTAGTTGTTTGAGCTCGTGCTTCTTCATCACTAGAATTGATCTTCTATTTTGTAAGTTTCCTGTGCCCTTTCTTTGTACTTTCTCTTTGGTTTGTAGCTTTTCTTGGGTCTTCCAATGGCGAAGATTGGAAATAGGTCAATCTCTGAATTTAGAAAGTTTTACAACATCCCTAAGTGGGTAAATATTGAGTGCTGTGCCTCCACTCCTAGGAATGTTAGGGATATAGATGATGCCCACTGGATCCACGTCTTGTTGCTTTCCCAGGGGGGACTCACTTTTCCTCCTAATGATTTATTTTTGCATTTTTTTGGCTATTTTAATATTGTTCCCGCACAATGCTCGCCCAATGTGTGGAAAATAGTGAATGGCGTACATAGGATAAATCAATTGTATGGTACTAGGTTAGGGCTTGCCGAGGTCTATTTTTGTTACTCCTTTTCTCGAACTAGCTCAGGTGTCCTTTACCTCAAAGCTAGGAGCCCTGACAGGGTATTGGTAGTAAATCTACCTGATTCCCATAAGGACTACTGGCAAGAAGGTTTCCTTGTTAGAAATTGGCAGTCTCCTCCCCAATTTGAAGGGTCGAGGTCTGAGAGGTTCTCTGTTCCTTTTTATGAGGAGGAATACATAGGTAGACATTGTACTATTATTTCAATTTTTGCTGATTTGTGACCTTTCTAACTCCTCTTTGCTTTTTCTTCCATAACGAGATCAAAGAATTTGGAGCCTGCTCTCAGCGAGGTTCGTATCTCGAAATTGGTTAAGGCTTGGAATATCAGGGATCCTTTGAGTGACGGCGAGCATCCCAGGTCTGCTGCCTTTCTTCTCGAGTACAAGAACGTTAGCTCCAGCTTCATAGCAAGGCCTGTGGATAGTATACCAGAGTTTGACTCCTCCGAAGATACTTCTGCAGAGCCTATCCAGTTGGACGAGGAGGAGAGCAGCTCTGAAAATGACCTTATAGGAGCCTTGAGTAATTTGGGTGGAGGGAGCTTTGATAGTGGTAGTTCCTCTGACCGTGAGGAGGTTTCTGAAGCTCGAGGATCGTCGAGCACTTCTAGCAGTTCAAGTGAAGAGATGGTTCCTCTAAGGAAGAACTTGATTAGGGATTATGATGATGAGGACCACGTGCTTCTTGCACATAGGTCAAAGAAGCAAAAATCTACTTCTGGGGCTGTGGCTACTGGTTCTCGGTCCTCTGCTCAGGAGCAGGAGAGGAAGAGGAAGGAAGAGGAGCAGGTGAGAGAGAGAGAGAGGCAGAGGAGAGGAAGAAAAGAGAGAGCGAGAAGGATGAGGAGAGAAGGAGGGCTGAAGCGAGGACGAAGGTCGGGCAGGCCTTAGTCCCGGTGTCTGCTTTGCCCGAGGGGGCCTCCGTGGCAATTTCTCCTCAGCTGGCTCCTGCTTTGCTCGAGAGAACTGTCCTCCCGGCTGATCGCCAAAGGGTAGTACGGTCAGAGCACTTGGCCCTTCATGCTAGTCAGAGGCTTTCTCTGGTAAGTTTTTTTTTTCTTTTTCTCTTATGTTTTTCTGACTTCCCTCATTTCCCTCTTCTAATGTCTTATCTTTTTTTCAGTTAGTTACTGACTTCGTCGTTCTGTATCATTCACGCGATGAGCTGGTAAAGAAGAACAGTGAGCTGGAGCAAGAGAACTCTGCCCTGAAGCTGAAGGGTAAAGATCTTGAGGCCAATTTTAAGGCTGTTGACGCTGCTCGGATTTCATCCGACTTGGCTCTTGCCACTGCGAACAAGGAGAAGGATGTGGCGATCAAGGATCTAAAGGAGCTGAGGTAAGCCTACGACCTGGTTTGCTCGAGCAAACTTACTGTCGTGGAGGAGAACATGGTGCTCTCTGAAGAGCTGAAGAAGAAGGAGTCTGAGGCTGTCACTGCCACGGAAGACTCTTATAATTCTTGCTGGGTTGCAGCATACGAAGATGCTGAAGTTCAGATAGGCTATATTAGCCGTCTGAACTTCAAGAAAGGATGGAACAAGGCTCTCGTAGCGGCTGGAGTGGATGTTGCATCTCCCCTTTTTGACGAGCACAATCCAGGGCTAAGGCCAGTCGTGGATAAGGACCCTGCCCAAGCCGTTGAAATCTCTGATCCTGCTCCTCAGGCGACCCCTGCTGATATTTCTATTATTGAGACGATAGAGATCACCCCTGTCGAGGGCAGTGCTCCTGTTGATGCCGATAAGGGGAAAGGGCCATCAGCCTCTGGGCCCCCTGAGGTCGCTACTTAGTTATCTGATAGGATTGCCTTGTATTTTTTCTTTTTTCAGTTTGTAATCTTTCTTTTTTCAGTTTGATGTAATTTCAATCTCCATTAATGAAAAAAGCTTCATTTCTTCTTGTACTAATTTGTCTCTTTCTCTCCCTTATCTTTTTCTTACTTGTAGTTAGTTGATGTGGATGATTACATTCCCTCTACTTCCCAATTGGGTAGGACCCTTAGTCCCAATACGAGTCCCGAAGTTCGCCAGGCCTTCGTCAAGCTTTGCAAGTCCCTCAGGTCTAGAAATCAGAAGTATAAGGAGAAATCTGAACTAGTGGCCAAGCTGAAGGACATGCTCCAGGAGTTGGAGGACATTGGTGCTTCAGTACAAGAGGAGGCCAATGTGCTGAGAACAAGACTACTAGAGGCCACCGAGATCAACCAAGTTGGGGAGGTTCTTCAGCCGGAAAATGAAGACCTGAGGAGAGAAGTCTCACGACTCAGGGAGTATGCGCCGAGCACTGTTCGAGCAGTATTACAAGGCTCCTCATCATCGCGAACTAGAGCTGGTCATAATGTTACTCATCCTATGTCGCGAGGTCCCACTCGCCCTCCCCTTCCGTGAGCTGGTAGGAGCACTAGGGGCAGAAACAAGGAAGCAGAAGAACTTCGTGATAAGGAAATGGAAGAGATACGCGGTGATGTTCAGCGAGCATATGTAATTGCTGTTGGGCTTCAAAGGGACGTTACTCGATTGCGGCACTTGTTCAAGAAAGCTCCTTGGCAAGCGTGGGCTAACGAATATGATCAAGGCTGGTCGGATGCTCTAACAAGGCTATTTGAGTTCGAGGAGCTTTCTTTTATCAGGGGATGGATAAGTGCCTTGGAGGAGCTGCAAGTCCCGCGGAACTCGATGCTATGATGCCCAACCCATTCAGGAGGGATGATCAATGAATCCCCATCGATGCTTTTCCTTGGCAATAGTTGGAGTCAGATGCGAATGAGGTTATGGAAGAGGTAGCTCCTGCTCCTGATGACGGACGAAGAGATCGAGTGGCTGATTATCTTGCTCGGAGGCTTCCACCCCCTTGAGATTTTGCCAGTTGTTATTATTTATTTATTTTTTGTATTTTTGATAATGTAAATGCTTTGGGCGAGCTTGCCGACTAAACATGTATTATCATTGTTGTAAGTATGATGGATTAATGAAAAGTTCGTGTTTTGGGAAATTTTGCCAACTAAACGTGTACATCCTACTTTTCATATTCTTGCTGCTTTATAATCTTTTTTGTTTTGTCATGCAAGTGTCCCCCCAGTCCAGTATAATACCAAAGTACCATTGTGCCACACTTTACCTTTTAGGTTGTGTCGTCACACTCCCTTAGGCCCAAGTAGGGCAATTGGCGAGGACACACCTGGTGTTGGATGTCTTCATCCGATCAGGATTTTGCTCAATCGAAGTAGGTTTGATGACCAGTATAAAATTTGGTCGTATTGCCTAAGAATCCTCTGTAGGGCTTTATATATTACCAGGGGCAATGCTAAGAGGTCTCTCGTGTTTTATGACGATGACCTGAGGAGGGGTATTCCCCTGCTATAGTGATCATTGTGCCTGTTATTTGGAAAAGATGTGCGATAAATGCAACTGTTACTGATCAGAGTGTAACCAATTAAGTAACTTTCATTAGTAATAAGGGAAATGAACTTCTATTTTCGTAACAAAAGAATACAAGAAAAAGATCTAAAAATAGAATTTATTGAGTGTTGATACCAAATTTAATCTGCTGACTTGGATCAATTATATGAAGACATGTGGCTATCTACATGGCAATAACAAGCACTTCCGAGATGATCACACACTCCGAGGTACCATGTTACTCCGAGGAACTCATACGCTCCGAGGAGCAGACCTCTCCGAGGAACTCGTACGCTCCGAGGAACTGACCTCTCTGAGGAACTATTGAATACCAGGAAGCTTAGGCGGTCCGAGCTGCATCTCGAACAAAGCATTAATAGCTGAATAACCAACAGTTCAACTAGTTCATTAAATGCTTATCATTTAGACGCACACGTAAAAAGGGCATTAAATGTATTACCCTTTCATATGTATATCATTTAATGTATCACCCTTTCAGATGACAGCCTCAAGGCTATAAATACGTTATACAATCCTCATTGTAAGGGATTTGATCCTGAATCCAAACTTTGGGATCCAGAACGGAATTTCTTGTAATCAAGAATTCCCAAACACTCAGCAATAAAATAACAGTGGACGTAGGCCATTCTTATAAGGCTGAACCACTTTAAAATCTTTGGTCTCATTTATTTATCTGTCATTGAATTATTAGAATGATCTAATTTTTTACATCAACAGATTGGCGTCGTCTGTGGGTAACGACTGGTAATATCATTTTCTCACCAATAACAATCCAATACCAATGGTTGATATACCTGAATCCAGCAATCGAAACACTGGAACCCCTCCAAATCCATCTGCTCCACCAATTATTCAAGATCTGACTGGAATGATGGCGAATCTGGCTCAGGACCAGATCGTCATGCAAGAAACGATGCGACAACTCATCCAAACCCTCCATGGCGGTGCGCCAGCTCATTCTGGATCACGAAGCATTCAAAGAAATATTCGTGCGCCTTCGGTGCGTACTAGGCGTACTAGTTCATATCGCAATGAGGAATCTGAAGATTTTTCTTATTAACCTGGACGAACTTCATCAGTGCGAGCCATAGATACTGAACAACGTGTCACCCTCTCCCCAGAAAGGGACAGTGCATTGGAAAGATTAAGTAGGGCTTCTCCTTTCGATCGATTAGGCCCTAGGAGGAACAAGAGTCCTCTTAATGCAGCGTCGAGGAGCTTTCGACGACCATCAGATTTAAGGGAAGGATCTGCCCAGTCGCGACCAGTTGCTCGTCAAGATGGATCTGATGACCGACCAGCTGCTCGTCAAGATAAATCCCAGGAAGCCACTTCAACGCGATCAGTTGCTCGAACCAATAGGCCCGAGGAAGGGAATGATTCATGGAAAGGATATATTCAAAGGATGGAGGATAGATTAGGGGAAATGGCTAAGGCTAAGAACCCTCTACAATGAACCTTTGTTCGGGGAACACCTTTTGTCCAGGACATTGTTGATTTTCCAACACCATCGAAGTTCAAAGCACCTGTTGTGACTCCCAAGTATGATGGGAAGACTGACCCCGTCCTTCATATAGAATAATAATAAGCTGCTGCCAATATATATGCTGTCCCATACGAGATGAGATGCAGGGCATTCTCGGGAACTCTTACCGGATCTGCTCAGATATGGTATAATAATCTTCCTCGGGGTAAGATTTCAACTTTTATTCAATTGGCCGAGTTATTCATTGGGAATTTCTACTTCGGAGCAAAGCTAGTTAAACGAGTAGCACATTTGTTAAGTGTTAGACAAAAAGATGGTGAGAGTATTAGAGACTATATAACTCGTTTAATGGTGAGAAGCTCGAAGTCATTGATTATGAGGAGAAGACAGCGATTACTACTTTGATGAGTGGACTGCTGCCAAACAAGTTGTACTACACTTTGGCCAAAGATCCATGTCGGACCTGATGGGAAAAGCGTCCAAGATTATGAATGCTGAGGAGGCTATGTCTGCGAAGAAGAATATGGACGCCAAAGAAACCAAGGTGAAAGGTGATAAAGCTAAGAAGAAAGAGCATAAGAACAATGATGGTGACAAACATTCCAAAAGTAGGTCGTCATGGGAGGTCTTGAAGAAATTTGATAATTCCACGCCTTTGAAGGCAAATATTAACCACATCCTAGAAGAAATTAAGAACAGCGAGGAGTTAAACTGGCCAAAGAAAAGGAAGTCAGACCCTGACACGAGGAATAGGGAGAAATATTGCGAGTTCCATAAGGATCATGGCTATATGACCAAAAATTGCATAGCTCTTCAGAACGAGATTGAAACACTCATCCGACGAGGAAAGCTAGCAAAGTATGTTGATCGGGGAGGCAAAAGAAGAAACAACGACCGAACTAGAGAGAGTTCTAGATCTCCTCGTCGAGCAGAGGAGAAAAAGAAGAGAAACCATGAAGATGATCCAGATGATGACCCCGATCTTCCCAAGAAACCAAGGCATCCAGAACGAGAGGTATTTTCAATATGCTTTGGGTCATTTAATTGTAATGTTATTACAGGAGGAGATGCAGGAGGAGGATACCTTACTGCAGAAAGAAAAGCTTACCTCGGAGAGGCTCAAGCTTGCTCGTACATTCAGCGAATAAATTTAGTTGAGGAAGATCGCCCGAGAAAGGTGAACAAAGAAAAATTGGTCATAGGGTTTTCAAAGAATGATCTTGCAGGAGTTCTGTATCCTCATGACGACCCACTAGTGATCAAAAATGAGAATGAAGGAGGTAATGATTTCAAGAGTGTTGGTCGATAATGGTAGCTCGGCAGACATCATGTTCTACTCGTGTTTCGATAGTTTAAATTTAAAGCTATCTCAACTGGAGCCTTACCACAGACCCCTCATCGGTTTTGCTGGCGAGAAAGTGTTTCCACTTGGGACGATCAAGTTGGATATATTCATTGGTACGTGGCCTGCTTGTCCGACAGAAAGAATACGCTTTTTTGTGATGGATAAGAATGTCCAGTCATCGTACAATATCATCATGGGAAGAGTAGGATTGAAGAAGTTCGAGGCTGTACCATCTACAGTGCACCAATGCCTAAAATTTCCAACAAACTTTGGAGTAGGAGTTATGAAAGGTGATCAAAAAGTAGCTCGGGAGTGCTATTATTCATCCGTCGAGCAAGATGAATTGGAAGAATCAAAGAAAAAGACTACTACTTATCAAGTGGATGAAGGTGCAAAATTAAAACCTTGGATCCTCGGGATGAGTCGCAACTCGTGAAGGGTCAAGTGGTGGAAGCTACTGAAAATATCATTCTGGACGATGAACACCCTGAACGAACTACTCAAATAGGTTCATCATTGGAAGCCTCACTAAAACAGGAATTGATAACTTTCCTTAGAAGCAGAAGACAAACTTTTTCCTGGAGTCATGAAGATATGCCTAGGATTGACCCAAACTTCTTATGTCACGAGCTCAATGTGAATAAGTAGATCAAGCCTTTGAAGTAGAGAAGAAGAGTATTCAGTCTCGAGAAGAATCAAGCTATACATAAGGAAGTCGAGAAGCTCCAGAAAGCTTGTTTCATGGAAGATGTAAAATATCCAGATTGGTTAGCTAATGTGGTGATGGTAAAGAAGAAGAGTAACAAGTGGAGGATGTGCGTAGACTTCACCGACCTCAACAAAGCATGCCCAAAAGATCACTTTCCACTGCCCCGAATTGATCAACTGGTGGATGCTACCTCGGGACACGAGTTGCTGAGCTTCATGGATGCTTATTCTGGTTATAATCAGATCAAAATGAAACCTGAAGACAGGGAGAGTACTTCTTTCATTACCCCTAGGGGAACTTATTGTTATAATGTTATGCCTTTTGGTTTAAAAAATGCAGGTGCGACATATCAGAGGCTGATGAACAAGGTCTTTGCTGAACAAATCAGTGACAATATGGAAGTCTATGTTGACGACATGCTGACAAAAAGCAAGAAAGCTACCGATCATCTAGATGACTTAAGTCAAACTTTTGATCAACTAGATAAATATCAAATGAAGCTGAACCCGACGAAGTGCACATTTGGAGTACGAGAAGGCATGTTCCTCGGGTACATTATCAATCAACGAGGCATTGAAGCAAATCCTGAAAAGATCAAAGCTCTATTAGGGCTGCGATCTCCAACAACGAAGAAGGAAGTACAGAGTCTCACTGGACGAGTAGCAGCACTCAATAGATTTGTGTCACGAGAAACTGATAGATGTCTCCCATTCTTCAAGACACTCAGAAAGACTTTTGAGTGGAATGATGAATGTGAGAAGGATTTTCAAGACTTGAAGAAATACTTGGGAGCACCCCCACTGTTGTCGAGGCCGGTGATGGGAGAGAAATTGTATTTATACCTTGCAGTATTCGAGAATGTAGTTAGCTCGGCATTGATCAGAGTGGAGAATGGAGTACAAAAGCCAATTTACTACACAAGTAAGGCCTTCCGAGGAGCAGAGATCAGATATCCAAGGCTGGAGAAATTAGCACTAGCGCTGATTGAGGGGAGTAGGAGAATGAGGCCATACTTCCAGGCTCATACTATAGTAGTATACAGCGATGTGCCATTAAGACAAGCCCTTCATAAGCCAGAGAAATCAGGGAGATTGATGTACTGGGCAATAGAGCTCGGAGAATATGATATAATTTATGAACCCAGATCATCACTAAAAGGGCAGGCTGTAGCAGATTTTATAGCGGAGTTCACCTATCATGATACCCCCGAGGAGCAAAAGTTACTCGCTGATCAACCTGTGGATGTTACAGGATCTACAAACACAAGCCCAGACCAATTCCGATTGGTAAAAGGGCGTGTGGATGTTACAGGATATGATGCAGAGATAGTTGGGAGGACTCCGGATGAGGAATAAGAGTTGCTCGCTGATCAACCTGTGGATGTTACAGGATCAACAAACACTGGCTCAGACCAACTCCGGTTGGTAAAAGGGCAAGTGGATGTTACAAGGTCATTAAATTCGAGCTCAGACCAACTCCGGTTGGTAAAAGAGCAAGAAATGATGATCGACGAGGAGCGAGAAAAATCCGGGGAGGATGAAAGGAAGCAGTAAATATTTCACCGAGGAACTCTGACTGATCAAAAATTTGAAGACGAGTTACCTATATGGAGGCTATATGTAGATGGCTCATCTTGCACTGCGAGATGTGGCGCGGGGATAGTTCTGAGCACTCCGAACGAGGTCGATATGGAATACGCCTTGCGTTTCCAATGATGCAGGGATACTACTGGCCGACGATGAGGGCAGATTGTATAGCCTATGACAAGAAATGTGACAAGTGCCAGCGCTTCTCCTCCATCCGAAGAAGTCCACAAGCATTATTGACACCCATAACTTCCGCCTGGCCAATTTGTCTGGAAGAACATCATTTGCCGATATGGTCTTCCTCATTCTTTCATTACAGACCATGGAACACAATTTGATAACAAGGAGTTCGTTGCCTATTGTCATCAATCAAACATTTTGAAGGTTCATTCAACACCAGGCCATCCTTAAAGCAATGGTCAAACTGAAGTGACAAACAGAATGCTGCTGAACGGTTTGAAGAAAAGATTGGATGATGCGAAAGCAAACTGGATCAACGAGCTATAATCAGTACTTTGGGCTTAACGAACTACTCCCCGAGTAGCAACTGGAGAATCACCATACATGCTGGCATTTGGAAGTGAAGCTGTCATACCTGCCGAGTTGGGATTCCCAACACACAGGGTACTGAATTTTAATTCCCCTGTCAGCGATTTAATGAGAAGGCTGGATTTAAACATGCTCGAGGAAGTTAGAGAAGAAGCAGCCATTAGAAATGCTGCTTACCAGCAGCGAACATCTTTGTTCTACAACAAGAGGGTGAAGAAGTGCGAACTGAAAGAAGGAGACTATGTGCTGAAGAAAGTAATTCAAAAGAATAATAAACTGGAGGCAAACTGGCATGGACCATACCGAATTACAGAATTTGTTCGACCAGGAACTTATCGAATAGCAACTTTAGAAGGCGAGGAGTTTAAAAATGCCTGGAATGCAGAGCACCTGTGCAAGTATTATCAGTGATGTATATGTAACGCAGTTTCCATCAGTATGAATAAAATGAAAATATTCTGCAAGTCTCTCTGTTTATTGAAAATTTTTCGGGGAATACTAGTGCTATGCACAGCTCGGAAGACTACTCAAGAAAATATTTCAAACTGTACCAACATAGTTGGTCGACGAGGAGAAAATATTCCAAACTGTACCAACGTAGTTGGTCGACGAGGAGAAAATATTCCAAACTGTACCAACGTAGTTGGTCGACGGGGAGAAAATATTCCAAACTGTACCAACATAGTTGGTCGACGAGGAGAAAATATTCCAAACTGTACCAACGTAGTTGGTCGACGAGGAGAAAATATTCCAAACTGTACCAACATAGTTGGTCGACGAGGAGAAAATATTCCAAACTGTACCAACATAGTTGGTCGACAAGGAGAAAATATTCCAAACTGTACCAACATAGTTGGTCGACGAGGAAAAATATTCCTAAAAATGCCAACCTGTTTGGCTAGGAAACGAAATATTCCAAATTGTAACAACATAGTTGGTCGACGAGGAGAAAATATTCCAAACTGTACCAACATAGTTGGTCGACGAGGAGAAAATATTCCAAACTGTACCAACATAGTTGGTCGATGAGGAGAAAATATTCCAAAATGTACCAAGTATGGTTGGTCGGGGATAAAAACCCACTAACTACAGTTGGTCGACGAGGATAATTTATTGACCTTGGTTGGTCAGACACATTTTATAAAAAAGACAAAAATCTACCAAGTATGGCTGGTCGGGGATAAGAACCCACTAACTGTAGTTGGTCGACGAGCACAATTTAACAACCTTGGTTGGTTGAAAAAAATTTATACTCATTACTTTATTATTAAGTGATCGAGCAACATTACTGATACTTGTAACTTTTTTATTACTAAGTTGGTCGATGAACAACACAATATTATTATCTTTTTAACAGATGTGCATAAATGTAAAGTGTTGATATTTACAAGACAATAGCAATTAAGATTTGCAAACAGAATTGAAAGTTTTTCATTAAATTCAAAATAAATTACATTGATGATAAAATGAAAGTTACATTGATATGTAAACTAACTGTTACATTAAAAATTCCTATTCTATTGGTCTTTTCCCCTCATCTTTAGATACAGGTTCCTCGCCAGTAGGCGGATCATTTAAAGACTGAGGAGAATTGATGAAGTTCAAATCCTTCAGCATCCTGACGTTCATCACAGAAGGTCGATCTAAAAGATGCTCGGGACGAGATACCTCAATTTGAGAATGTAAATTGTAGTCACCGAGGTATTTTGAAATTAAGCTCCGAGGAATGGCACGAGCTGGGATCCATTCCATGTCCAAATTATACGGTGGCACAGGCAAGTCGAGCAACCCGGGATCATGGTAGTCCCACAGATAGTGTCCTTGTTTGAGCTTCAGCACACCTAAGGAATTGAGCCAGCCTTGTTTGTAGCCCTCATTATTGGCATTCTGTATACGATCGTCCAAATGGAATAGTGCTTCGTTGTATCCAGCCATCCAGAAATCCCTGGGCTATTTGTGGAACTGATATGTTAGCTTTTCTAGCTGATCATGGAGGTTCTTGATAAAAAGCTCCTTATTCTCCAAGATTGACTTCTGCACAGAGATCCATTTTTCCAAGTCCCTAATTTTCTTTGACATGTCAGACAAAGCTTGGTTCTTAGCCATTAATTGGAAAGCTTGGTTCTCTAAGGTAGACGCTGTCCTATGTTCCTCGACAAGCACCCGAGCTGCTCTTCCTCGTCCCCGAGGAGCTCTTGCTTGTCCCCGAGAAGATGTGGAAGTGCCTGACCTCCTCAATGTGTCCAACTCTTCCCTTAATTTAGCATTCTCAACCTCTAAGAATGAAAATCCCTCGTCAGTCACTGGGATTAGGGCTGTTGAAGAGGAGGCTGCAGACTTTAACTGTGATAGCTCTTTCTGCAAGTTGTTGTTTTCCCTTTCCAGCAGCTCAGCAATCTGTCTGCATTCCTCGACCTCGCCCCTCAGGGTTCTTTCCCTTACATCATAACCAGCAAAAAGCTACTCGTAGCCCTTGTCAGCCATGATCAGCTTGTAATTCTTTTCGTACCCCTCATGCAACAGGGCAGTTGATTCCTTGTACTGATTCTGAAGATCTTCGAGGGTACACAGGAGATCCTCGATCATTTCATAGTAAGCCACATTATTGGCTACCGCTCGATCAAGCAGACACTTCAAGTACTGATATGCTTTAACTGCCTGTTCTGAAGCATCATGAGCAAGGATGTCGGCAACTTCTTATGCACTCAGGTCTGTGTGACCAGCCTTATAATATTCATTACATTGCTACATCAGCTTTGTATCATTGGCAGATAGCAGATCCATCCTGGCCAGTAACTAGAAGAGAAATAAAAGACAATCATCAAAAAGAAGATCAAGACAGAGTACAAATAGAAAAGAGACAACCGTATGGAAGAAAGAACTCAAGTTTTATTAGATCATGAAATTTGGAGTTACAAATTCTGGGTTACATTTGACAAGAAAGAAAAAAAAGAAAGGTAAACCCGAACAACATTACACCTTTTCCTTATCTCCCAAAACCTTCTCGGAAGGTTGGGAGGAGGAAGTAGGTTTCTCGGAGGGAACTGTGGGTTGTTCGAAAAGCGCCAGCTGTTGCTCGGAAGAAAAATGACTTGCTCGGCAGCAGGATGGTTGGTTAGGGCATGTTCTCCCACTACCATTGAAGACTCCTCAGAGGTAGCTTCGTCCTCTTCTAATTCTTCCGGAGTAGGAGGTGGACCAGGGATGTGTCTCTGGAAGAGCTCGGATGACTCGTCGACCTTCATTTCCTGAAGGGCAGCAACCCATACGTCCCTAAAATACTTTAGACTGCCATAGTCCACTTGAGAGGCCATGGAAGCACACCCCTTATCCCAACCCTTGTCCCAGCCAGAGCTGAAGGACTTCTTCACATCAGCTTTCCTTTTGGCCTTCTCCAAGGCAAGCTTCTCGGATAGCAAATCATCAGCAGCTTTCAGTTTTTGTTCAGCTTCCTCTTTCTGCCGAGTTACTTCCTGGAGCTGGACTTACCTCTCCTCAACAACTTTGAGCTTATTCTCAAGCTCCCCTTCAGCCCTGAGTTTCTCTCCGAGCTCTTTATTTGCCTTCTCCAAGGCAGCCTTTTTCTTCTCCAATTCCTTGGAGGCATCAACAACTCGAGCTTTTTCTTGCTCAGAGGAGGTAAGCTTCTTCTCCCAGATAGCCTTATCAGTGGCATACTGCTGGCGAGAGTCTTCCAAAGATTTGATAGCCTCTTCCATAGCTCCCTCCACACTGGACGAGGAGCATGAGGCTTTAATGGCTTCATCCTTTTTCAGGATTATGTTAAAGCAGCTCGTCAACTGTGAACAGAAAAAGAAAGCAAGTTAGAAACAAGAAATGACAAAAGGAACTATGAAAAGTTTAAAGTAAAGAGACTTACTGAAGCAAGGTGACGAGCAACCAAAGAAGTAACCATGTTTCGATTAAAATTATCTTCATTACCCTGGACCTCAGGAATGGTCCGGGACTTCTCCGAGCTCATGGCAGAGCTCGGAGGAACAAAAGTGGGAACTACAGTCCCAACGGCTGGGGGCTGAGCAGTGGTGTCAGTCAAATTGACCGAGGAGCTTTTCTTCAGCCTCCTCGGAGAAGAAATTACAGATTCCACCAAGGATGAATCCTTGGTCGGTGATATCACAATCACATTTCCAGGAGCAGCAGAGCTGCTCGGAGCCACTGCGGGCTTATCAGCAACCTTCTCGGAGACTTTAGCAGGAGCAGCTGAAGGAGCTGTACTAGTCTTCTTTGTCCCCTCCTTTGGGACATAAATCTTAATCCTTTTTACCTCCCCAGAACCGGAGGCAGTTTTCTCAAACAGAGCAGGAGTCCTTCTCTTCTTTATCCTTTCGCTCAAAGGAATATGGGATTCAGGCGATGAACTTGTAGAGGCTGGTACTGGCTCTGCTTCAATGATCACTGGACGAGCAGTGAAGGAGGTTGTGTAGCTCTTGTACTAGAGAAGATACGAAGCCGACCTGATGTGCTCGTCAGCAACCCTTTGATGCAGACCCCAGATAAGTCCCAAATGCCTTATATTGACATCTGTTTCTTTTGGGCCCTTTCTCTTGCTATCAACTGCAAATAAACAAACATTGTTATCAGTGACACATTTTATCAAACATAAAACAAAATAAATAAAATAAAATAAAAATAACCTATCCCATTGCCATAAGGAGGGCATCTGGGACCCTGGTAAACCTCATCTCCGGTTAAAGGAGGGTGTTGCCAATTTTTTACAACAACCCCATGTTCAAAATAATCCCTGTTGGCATCAGGGAGATTGACTACTAAAGCTCTATTTATAAACCTAGTTTTTAAATAATAAATATTATCATTAACTGCCCATCTATAGCAGTACATGATTTCTGGAATTTCTATACGAGTTCTATGCACTTGATTTAATTTATGCACCCCATTAACTATTCTCCATGTGTTGGGAGTTATTCGTGCAAGAACAACATCAAAGTACTGAAAGAATTCCAGACACAGGGAATTTGGTGGAAAAGAAAATCCACACTCAGTAAAAAAGAGACTGGGGAACCAATGTCCCTCAGCCAAATTGAAATAATTAGAAGGCTCAGAAAGCTCTTCCAAGACAACCCAAGAGGGAATGGAAAAATCAGAACGAAGTTTCTCAAGAGACTCAACAGGATAAACCATAGTGAATAAAGAAATAAAAATGAAGGAAGAAGATCTTACAGGAAAAGAACGGATCCGCTGACAATGAACGACAGAAAAGATGAACGCACAAGAGAGTAGGAAGAGACGACGAAAAACTCAAAGATGAAAATTTGAAAAGGTAGAAGACGAATGAAGTGTCTGTGAAGTTTAAATACCTAACCTTGGTAACTGGCGAAGTAATGATTACAAAAATGATGATTACGTTACCGGCGGCCAAAAAGATGAAAAGTGACGCGGGAACCAAAGCAGGCAACAGCAGCCAAAAAGACAAAAAATAACGTGGGAATCGAAGCACGCAGAAAATTCCAAAAAAGCATGATTCTATGAATTTGGAAGGAGAAAATAAATACAAGGGAAACGCTCCTAAAAATTAGGAAGACTATTTAAAGATACCGTATTCCGTGAAAAAATGTTCCATACTCCTCAAATTTTGATCTATGAAACATTGGGGGCTTCTGTTGATACCAAATTTAATCTGCTAACTTGGATCAATCATCTGAAGACACATGGCTATCTACATAGCAACAACAAGCACTTCCGAGATGATCGCACGCTCCGAGGTACCATGTTACTCCGAGGAACTCATACGCTCCGAGGAGCAGACCTCTCCGAGGAACTCGTACGCTTCGAGGAACTGACCTCTCCGAGGAACTCTTGAATACCAGGAAGCTTAGGCGGTCTGAGATGCTCAGGTGGTCCGAGCTGCATCTTGAACAAAGCATTAATAGCTGAATAACCAACAGTTCAACTGGTTCATTAAATGCTTATCATTTAGACGCACACGTAAAAAGGACATTAAATGTATTACCCTTTCATATGTATATCATTTAATGTATCACCCTTTCAGATGACAGCCTCAAGGCTATAAATACGTTGTACAATCCTCATTGTAAGGGATCTAATCCTGAATCCAAACTTTGGGATCCAGAATGGAATTTCTTGTAATCAAGAATTCCCAAACACTCAACAATAAAATAACAGTGGACGTAGGCCATTCTTATATGGCTGAACCACTTTAAAATCTTTGGTCTCATTTATTTATCTGTGATTGAATTATTAGAGTGATCTAATTTTTTACATCAACATTGAGATTAGCTGCGTTCCATGCTCGTGGTATTTCTCTGTCCTCCATCGTTTCCAAGTTATAGGCACCTTGCAGGTCGTCTCTAGTTATTTTAAAGGGTCCTTCCCAGTTTGGGCCTAGCTTGCCGTCTTACGACTTCACTGTGCTGCCCAGGACTTTCTTTAGAACATAGTCACCAACTTGGAATGTTCCCGGGTTAATCCTTTTATTGTAGTGCTTCGCGAGCTATTACTGATAGCTCGCTAGCTTCACTAGGGCAAGTTCTCTGCGCTCGTCGGTGAGGTCGAGTTCAGCGAGCAATGCCTCATCATTCTGGCCTTGGTCGACAAGGTTGGATCTCATTGTTGGCAAACCTGCTTCTAGTGGGATGACTGCTTCCATGCCATATGTCAGTAAAAATGGGGTTTCTCCTATTTCTCGCCGAGGAGTGGTTCAGTACGCCCATAGGATATGGGGTAGCTCTGTTGCCCATGCGCCTTTGGCTCGCTCTAATCGCTTCTTTAATCCATCGATCACAGTTTTGTTGGAAGCTTCAGCTTGGCCTTTGCTCTGAGGGTAGGCCACCGAACTGAAGTGGTGCCTGATCCCGTGTTCGTTACAGAAGTCCTGAAAAGGGCCACTCTCGAACTGTGTTCCATTATCGATGATGATGGTTCTGGGGATTCCGAATCGAGTGATTATATTCCTCCATATGAACCTTATCATATCAGTATCTCGGATGTTCGCCAGTGGTTCTTCCTTGATCCATTTGGTGAAGTAGTCAGTCGCAACCAACAGGTATTTACGATTGTCGGCAGCGATGGGCAGTGGTCCCACAATGTCCATTCCCCATTGGGCGAAGGGCCATGGGTTGGATAGGGAATTTAGGTCGCTGGCGGGTTGATGGGCCATAGGAGCGTGGAGTTGGCATTTCAGGCACTTGCGGACATATACTGCGGAGTCTTTTTGCATATATGGCCACCAATAGCCTTCCTTCATTGCTCGAAAGGCTAGAGACCTTCCTCCGACATGACTTCCACAGATTCCTTCGTGAAGCTCGCGTAGAACTTGCTCGACATCGCCTGGATGGACGCATCTAAGGTAGGGACTGGAGATGGATTTCTTATACAAGTCGCCTCCTGTGGATAAGTGAAAGCGAGCAGCTTTGACTCTTATCTGGTGGGACTAGAGATAATCTCCACTTATCTGATTGGAGACTAGTTGAGAGTTGCCGAACACCTGTAAACGTTTTGCTCCTAGAGTTTGTGCCTTTTGGAGACCGACTATTAGGGCTTCGTACTCTGCTTCGTTGTTGGAGGCTATAAATCCAAGCCTGATTCCTTGTTTAAGGATTGTTTTTTTTAGAGTGATGAGGACAATGCCTACCCCTGCCCCCTGCCCCCTTCGAGTTGGAGGCTCCATCAACGAAGAGTCTCCAAGTTCTTTCTGTTCCTTGGTTCTTCTCTTGCCTTGTTGGTTGAGGTTGGTCGGAGAGTTCTTCGCCCGTGAATTCGCCTATGAAATCAGCAAGGATCTAACCCTTGATAGCTGTCCTTGGTTAAAATTGGATGTCAAACCGACCGAGCTCGACTGACCACTTATACAGTCTACCCGACAAGTCCGCTTTCCTTAGGACCGCCTTAAGGGGATGTGATGTAAGGACGATGATAGTATGAGCTTCGAAATAATGCTTCAGCTTCCTCGAAGCTATTACAAGTGCAAAGGCGAGTTTCTCCAATGGCAGGTACCTTTGCTCGGCGTCTAATAAGGTCTTGCTCGCATAGTAAACAGGGTGTTGGATTCCTGTAACCTCACATATTAACGCAGAGTTGACAGTGTGATTGGATACGGAGAGGTACAGGTACAAAGAATCCATTTTCTATGGTATGACAAGCAGCGGTGGAGAGATTAAGTAGGACTTGAGCTCGTCCAAAGCTCGCGAGCAGTCTGGGCTCCACTCTATCGGTTTACTCCCCTTTAGAAGATGGAAAAAAGGCTTGCACTTCTTGGAGGATTTGGAGATGAAGCGATTTAAGGCGGCGAGCATTCCAGTGAGCTTTTGTACGTCCTGGATTGTTCGGGGGGGTTGCACCCTGTTGATTGCATCGATCTGGTCTGGATTAGCTTCTATGCCTCTCTTACTGACCAAGTACCCAAGAAATTTTCCAGACTGGACACTGAAGGAACACTTGCTCGCATTAAGTTTCATCCGATATTTCCTGAGGATTTTGAAGGTTTTTTACAGGTCCGAGAGGTGATTTTCCTTCTTCTTGCTCTTAACGAGCATGTCATCGATGTAGACCTCCATTGTGTTTCCCATTTGATCCTTGAACATTTTAGTGACCAGCCGCTGATAGGTTGCCCCTGCATTCTTGAGCCCAAAGGGCTTGACGTTGTAGCAATATAACCCAACTGTCGTGATAAACGCCGTTTTGTCCTGGTCTGGGGCATACAAGGGGATCTGGTGATATCCTGAGTATGCGTCCAGGAAACTCATCCGCTCATGAGCTGTAGTGGCGTCTACTAGTTGGTCTATCTTTGGCAGGGGAAAACTATACTTAGGGCATGCTTTGTTGAGGTTAGTGAAGTCGATGCAAACTATCCACTTCCCATTATTCTTTAGAACTACTACTGGGTTGGACAACCACTTGGGGAATTGCATTTTCCGTATGGATCCTGCATCCAGCAGTTTTTTGACTTCCTTTTCGACCGCTTTAGCCTTCTCGGGTGCAGTTCTTCGTGCCTTCTGCGTGATTGGCTTGAATGTGGGGTCGTCGTGCAGCTGAAGACAGACCATACTTGGATCGATTCCAGGAAGCTCGTATAGTTCCCAAGCGAAAACATCTACGTTGTGTCTCAGTAAGGTCGTCAACTCCTTCTGTTCTTGGTCAGTGAGAGATGCTCCAATCAAGAAGACTCTGCTACTGTTACCAACTTCAGCCATAACTTCTACCAGGTCCTCGACGACACGCTCGGAGGGGAGGAGCCTGGTCTCCTCTACTTCAGGTCTTCCGTACTTTAATTGTTACTTGGAAGGTATCACACCTTCTTCAACTTTCTCGCTGGGTTGACCGGCCTTCTTCTCTGGCTTTGGTCGGATGGTTGCTATGAAGCACTTCCTCGCCATCGCTTGGTCACCGTGGATCTCCATTACTCCTCGCTCGATTACATATTTGAGCTTCTGATGGTAGGTCGAGGAGACTGCGTTCATCGCATGAAGCCATTCCCTACCGAGGATGGCCTGGTATGGTGAATCGATGTCAACTACCAAAAACTCGATCATCTTGGAGATATTTCCATCACGCACTGGTAGTACTACCTTGCCCAGGGGTATGGTCATTTTTCCAGCGAAGCCGACCAAAGGAACAGTAGCTTCCTTTAGGTCGGAGACGCTCAAGTTCAATTTCCTGAATAGGTCGAGGTACATTACTTCGGATGAGCTTCCTTGATCGACGAGAAGCTTGTCGATGTCAAAGTTGTCTATCCCGAGTGTAATGACCAGGGCATCATGATGTGGGGTCCTTACTCCCACCAAATCTTCATCCATGAAAATAATATGCTTGTTATAGTTGACGTCCTCTGCTCGTCGACGCTTTCCTGACTGTGACTTTGCTGGATCAATTTGAAAAGACTGCATTACCTCTGTAAGTTTTTTCATTTCGATTCGAGCTGAGTTCCCTTGTATCTTCTTGACGTCAGATGCTCCGTGGATTACTGCGAACTCATGTCCAGCATCATCCTCCAGCACATTGTCAGGTTTCGCCTCTCTGTTGGCAGCTACTTTCTCTTCCCTCTTTTCCACAAAGTCGTTCAAATGGCCAGACTGGGCCAGCTCCTCGAGGTGAGACTTAAGAGCCTTGCAGTGCTCAGTCTTATGTCCTCCCTTTTTGTGAAAAGCGCATATTAGCGCATTATTCCTCTTCGAGGGATCTCCTCCCATCTTCCTGGGCCATTTGATGAATGGCTCATCTTTGATCTTCGCGAGAACTTCGTAAATTGGTTCTTTGAAGACGGTGTTGACCGCCTGAAATGCTTTTGACGCATCATTGTTCCCTCCGTTCTTGGAGCCATTTTTGCCCCCGTTCTTTCCTCCTTTCTTCTGATTCTCGGCTTTGTCACTTCCCTTGGTAGTGAGTTTATCTCGACCATTTTCTCCTGTACTAATGCGGGTAACATCCTCTACTTTAGCCTATTTTTCAATTCGAGCCATTAGGTCGTCAATAGTCATGGCCTCCTTCTTTGTCAGGGACTGGTAAAGAAGGGAATAGCTGGGTAGCCCAATTTTGAAAGAGGCCACTGCCACTTGCTTCGAGCAATCTTCGACCTCGTTGAATAACTCCCAGTACCTCTTCACGTAGTCTCGGAGTGTCTCTTGAGGCGTTTTCTTCATTGTCAGTAAAGCATCCATCCTTTTGGGGTGGGAGCTGCTAGTGATGAACCGAGTCGTAAAGAGTTCGGCGAGGGATTTGAAATTCCTAATCGATCGGTGGGGGAGACTTTCGAACCACTTATGCGCTACATCATGCAGGCTCGAGGAAAAAATGCGGCACATCAGGGCATCTCGGTGATTCCAGAGGGTCATGGCCTGTCGGTATTGCCTGACGTGATCAATGAGATCAGACTTTCCGTCGTAAATCTTAAACCTTGGAATGGTAAATTTCTTGGGGGCTTCTTCCTCTTCGATTTCCCTCATGAAGGGTGACTTTATCTGGGTTTTGCGAGCTCACCTTGCGAGTTCTCTGGTTGATCTTGTTTCGCGGTGAGCAGGATGTTGGTCCATCTCCCTGCGGACTAGATTTCGTATGTTTTTGTCGCTGCGAGCAGGGCTCTGGTAGTGGCGAGCTCTTCGCAGCTGTTCGCGGAGGTCGTCGTCTGACTCGCCTCCTTCGACCTTCTGAGATTCTCGCCTAGGGCTCCTTCCTCGGTTGGGAGACTTGCTCGCCTGAGGGCTAGGAGTGCGGTACGGACGTCTCCTGTTATCAGGACGAAGCTCCCTCTCCAGTCTTTCCAGTCTTCTTCTCAAGAGAGTATTCTCAGCCTCATATCTGCGGGAAGACTCCCTCTGCTCGTGGAGCCTTTCCTCGTAAGCATCAATCAATCTGGACATTTGTGTGGACCTCGCTTGTCCCTGAATTTCTTCTGAGGCTGGCCTTTCCAGGCGAGCTCTCTGATCTGAACGCCGAACTTCAGACCTAATCCTGCGAGGAGAAGGTGGCTCTTGAATATCTCCTGCCTGAGGGGCATTGCTGCTGTGACCGGACATCTTAAACTCCTTTCTTGGTGTGGGCTCTTCTCAGGTAAAGATGAACGTTTCCCACAGGCGGAGCCAATTGTGGTGACAATTATTGTGCAACACAAATAAATAAGAATAAAGCATTCACCAAGTAAGAATAAGGAATATAAAATGACAATCACACAACAAAGGATGTACGTGGTTCAGAAAAGATGTGCCTACGTCCACGGTGGTGCAGTCGATATTATTTCTATATACTCCGGAGAGTAATTACAGAGAATACAACTTGTCCCTTTGCCCCGGACCTAGGGTTTAATATATACATGCACATGTAGGTAAGTGGAGGTGATGGGTTCCTCCACGTTTTCTATCTCCCCTATAGCTTCCCTTAATGAGAACGTGGGGGGAGACCGGATCAATATAAGAGATGAGGGGCCTGGACTTTGGGCCGCCAGGACTGGGCTACTCGTCCAGGCCCATGGTTCTAATTTCGGGTACCCACACATACATAGATACATACATACTATATATATATATATATATATATATATATATATATATATATATATATATATACACACACACACACACATACATATATACATACACACACAATAATCCTGCACCCTTAGGTTAAGACCATTTGGCGCAAATACATACTCTGCTATCATGTCCTGGTGCATCGTTCGCTACATATGGACAACTGGCTCGGCGTCTCTCACGAACCATAAATCTCATAACACAAATATTGGAGGCGAGCATACTCACCATCCAAATGGGTCACGTACATACCTACGCTCCCATTTAACTGTTGAAACTATCCTATGTAACAGATAACACATATCGAAGTTCATATGCTCTTGGTACAAGTCAAATATCCCCCCATTGGGTCACCCATGATAAGACTGTCCATTGTGCGAAACCTCCTCCCGATAGCAAGCAGCGTAGATATGTTATACACACAAATGCAATCATATAATAGTCATTCTCACATCCTATTAAAATTTATTAGGCATTCACCCAACCCATACATATATTTTTCATACGCAGTATTCTCTCCTTACTACTTATAATATCATTATCCCGATTATTCTCTCTCTCAAAATTTCTACGGTTAACTCACTTTTCCAATTATATAAAGTATCATTATACAATTTCTTCCCAACAATTCTGCACTATACTAAATTCATTAACTGACGGTTTTCCCTACCCAAAATAATTATGTAACTCAAATTGGGTTGAACTGAAGATTTCTCAGATTTTTGGACATGTCGTTCGAACGAGATCAGATGTCGTTTGAATGACATCTCCGTTTTTGTTCGAACGAAAATCAATCTCGTTAGAACGAGATTGAGCAGTCTTCTCCCCTACCAAACTTGTTACGTTCTACACCCTTACCAGTTTCGCTTTCCATCATTTTTAAGGCTAAAACCTCTAAAATACTCAGCCCAAACACCAATCATTCAATTCTTATCAACTACCTAACATCTATATATGATTTTCAATAATATGTCATCATTAAATCATCAATAAATTTGAAATCCCCCAATTAATATATCAAGAACTCTAATTCTCAGATTTATATGCAAAACTCCAAATTAAGCCAAAATTTAATCATCAATTTATCATAATTTCGTGGACATAATCCTATCTACATGAGGGAATCAAACTTTATTCAAATCAGTCCTAATTGAAGATCAATTCTACCAAATTTTCAACAATATTCATCTTCATAATAATGGGGTAATTACCTAGTCTAACATGAACACAATTTTTGCTAAAGAAAGCAAGCAATAAACACTTGCCTCGATTATGAGGTTCTGATCCATTGATGAAATTGTCCTAGATGTGTTCCTCGTCTTCCGATCTACGCTTTGGTAGGATTTGTGATGTGGGTCCTTGAGGTATGCACCAAGAACACATATGGACTCCTTCATCCTTCCTTTGTGTATCTCTATTTCTCTCTCGTACGTTTAGAACTGACCGACCCTTTGTCCCCCATGTTTAACTTATTTATTTTCTTCAATTTTCTTCCATAATGATTCCCTAAAAATTCAAAGGACAAAAATACCACTTTGGGATGCCAGTTAGGACTAAAAATGTTCCGAAGTCCAAATAGAATACCCGAGTAGAGTTTTCTGACTATCTCAATCCTTTCGGATTCAATGACACTCGAAATGATCATATGAGTTACTTAAAAATAGTTTACTTCTTTAATCCATTAAATTAGTTCCGACACGACTCACATGCGCACCTCACAATAATATACCAAACTGTCACGTTTCACATTCACGACAAGTTGTAAAATTCTATTATTCTATATTACATAACCACACAGTAATATTCAACAATTTTTATCAATAAGTACGAACCCTTGGCACGCTAGTTAATAATTATTTTAATCCGGAATAATTAATTAACAAATTAATTTCTCACCTTTTAAATTTAATTAATCCAACAGTAATAATAAATCTCATAAATATTTAATATCATAAAAATATGGGGTGTTACATTGTCCTCTAACATGTGATTCACCCTCTCAATTTGTCCATCTGTCTGTGGGTGAGATACCGTACTCAACCTCAAGTATGTACCCATAGCCTCCTGAAAGCTTTGCAAGAAATGGGATACGAAGTTCTTGTCTCAGTCAGACACAATGTTAATCGGTACCCCATGCAGCTTAATAATCTCTGAAATGAATAGCTGCACATACTGCATAGCCTCAAAGTCGGTGCGAACTGGTAAGAAATGGTCCACCTTGGTCAGTCGATCCACTATCACCCAGATGTCATCGTGACCTCGTTGCGATGTTGACAGCCCCGTAATAAAATCCATTAAGATGCTTTTCCACTTCCCCATATGAATCTCTTGTGGTTGTAGCATCCCTAAAGGACTCTCATGGTCAAGTTTCATAAGATGATAGGTAGCACACTTCGAGACAAGCTCTGTTATGTCTCGTTTCATCCCTAGCTACCAGTACTGTATTTTCATGTCATGGTACATCTTATCCCCACCGGAATATACTGCAAACCTCGAACCATGGGACTCTATCATAACTGCCTGTCGCAGATCCTCATACAACTGAAAGAGATCATATCGCAGACATATAAATAATCTAAAATTGTATTCTTGATTGAAAGAAATAATATGTATAGTTTGTTGAAAACACCCAATATTATTCATTTATCCAAATAGAAGAGAAAAATGACTGATACTTTTATATGTGAAAAAAATTAATGGTTCCGAACACTTTTTTGATAAACCAGTCACATTAATGATATAAACTTATAAGTGAAATAAGAATTCGGATTTTTGTGTCATATTTCATCATACTTTTGGAATATTAGATTTTGTATTTTATTTTTGGTACTATAATTTTGATAATTTGGTCTTGTAAATGTTCAAACCAAAATCAATCACAAATTTTTTTATAATTTTAATTTTGATAATTTTATTTCTTTGTAATGAAAAGTACTCAATTAAAATTTTAAGTTTTTTTTCTATCAAAATGGATGGTACGAGAACCACAACGTAAGCACCCATATGTAAAGTAAATAATAGGTATTCCCCAAACAAGTCTAAACCATGATAGAAAAGGTTCAATTTAAGAAAAGCGGGAATGCTATTTGAATAGCTAATAATTAGAATAACTTATGCACTATTAGGACTGAGAATAATGTTGGTTATGAATATAGGACGATATAATCCCTATTTTTAAAGTGGATTTTTTTTAACAACTAGTTTTACCATTCAAGTAAAAATGGTCTCTATTATGATTTTAACACAATCAACTTTTTTTTATAAAAGCGGTCCTATTTATTTTGAAATTAATACAAAAATTTATCAAAGAACCTTTTCTTTTATAATATGACCCCTATTTCTTTCGTCCTTAATACAAAATTTATCTAAGTTTAAACTCTCATTATGATTTTAGGACGGTTACCTTTGTTTTAGAAAAATGGTCCCTACTTTTTTATTCCTAATAAAAAAATAATTCTTTTTAAAGAGATACTAAAACAATCATATTTTAAGATACTAAAGCAATATTCTTTTAAAAATAATTGACTGTCCTTTCATGGATTAGAAAAATGAAAGAGATACTAAAACAATCATATTTTAAGAGGGTAAAATGACATTTTTGGTATTGAATAATTTTAGGAGTTCTTTTTATAATAAAATTATTGTATATTCTATAGACTTAATGAAAATATTAAGAAGTGCTTTTTTACATTGTCCCTAATTAAAAATATTTAGAGTTTCTCAAAAAATATTCGTGAAAAAAATACGGTAATGCTAGAATATATGTACTGAATAAAATTAAGAGGTTAGTGGATGGGTTAACAAAAGAAGCAACCCCCGTGTAGTAGTGTCAAAAGTAAGGGTTGAGCCTAATTTAGACGGATCAACTATGAGACAGGTTAAATATAAGTTGGACTAAATATGAGTGGATCTGGGCCATCTCATTTTTTTTACCCAAGTAATATTATAATGGATCAAATATCAAAAAATTCATATTTTACTCGTAACTTTTAAAAATGAACTTTATACTTGATCCATAATTTTTGAAAATAAGTTTCATATTTGACTCATAATTTGTAAAAACGAGCCTCATATTTGATTTATATAGATCTTGTATTTGAGTTATAATTTTTAAAATAAATTTCACATTTTAATAATTGAATTAATATAAATTATTTCATTATTTGAAGTTTATTTTGACATTAGTAACCCGTGTTAATTATCATCCTCGGGGAAAAACAAATAATCTAGTGGCCCCAATTCTTTCTTTTCGCTAGTGTGAGGGGGGTTTAACCTTTCCCTATCAATGAAAAGGTTGAGAAGGATTTGTGGGGGGCTGTTTTATGTACGCTGCACTCCTCGAACAACTCAATTAGAGCCAACTGAAAATATTCTAAAGCGAGGCACTGAATATATGAGACATGGCCAACATTGGGGCTGTCTCTTACTATTCATTAGTCGGCAAAGAAAATTACAAAAACATTTCAAATCGCATTCAAAGGAGATAAAATGGGTCACATGCACTCCAACTAATTAAATGGATGGGACTTCAATCCAATTCTATGATTACAAATTTCCAACTACACTTAATCAGCAAGCAGAACAGAAAAAAAGGCAATGCCAAAGGGAATAATTATTGCTGCACTAAAGTGGAAAGTAGGAAATGTAATCATCTTAGTATCAGATTGCTTTTCATTCAGTCCTTCAGATCAATTTGGACTAATAGGTTGAAGACAGCTTCCAATAACTTATCATTTGCTAACATGGCTTCTAAAGCCTTTCCTTTATTTAGTTTTTACTTTTTTTCTTTTTAATTTATCTTACCATCAGTGTGTTGACTGGAGAAACAGTTATCTTGGTAAAAACTTTGAATACCTGCCCTCGTTTACACCAAAAAAAAAAAATACCTGCCCTCGTAGAATGTGCACCGAGTTTCCGGTCACTTCTATGTAAGTACATTAGCAAGAGGTTGATGGAAAGATAATAAATAGATAATACGTATCACAGATCCCTAATGGTTTAAGCGTTCTTTATCGAAATTATATTCTTACTATTTATGATTTTTTTTAATATTCTTAAAATACATGTTATCATAATTCAAAAAATAAAATATGGAATTAATTAAAAGTGACTCTTAAAATTTGGAATTAAATATTTGGTGTCAAGGTTCTAAAAAACGCTGAGCGTGATCGATGCGTAGAGGTCAAGCCTTATGCCTTAGAAGCCTAGGCGAGCCTTAGGCGTAAAAAAGTGAGAAAAGGCGTTTAGGACTTTTTAATATTTTTTAACCATAACAAGGCTATTAAAATACACAAAATTATACATATTGTTAAAATAAGTTTGAATATTTGCAAATTAAACTACTATTTGATTATTTTGAACGAGATAATGATCCGATTTGTAAAAAAATAATTTAAAGGCAATATCGTCCATTGTTGTTTTTAGAATAAAGTGCGCTTTATGGATTTTACCAAGAATAAGGCGTAAAAATCTTAAGACGGGGTGTTTCTCCCAAGCCTCAAGCCTAGACGTGCCTAGGCGAAGCCTAGGCGAGTTTTTTAGAACACTGCTTGGTGTACTTGGATATGATCTCAATGTTAGAATTATTTTATATAATTCTCCATTATGTGTTCCATAATTATATTAATTCTAAAAGTCACTTTGGTTAATAAAAGGGTACTCTAAATATCAAGAGTCAAAAGGACTCTTGGGCATCTACCTTGATGGACAATTGATACTAAGTGACTTTAGGATATTTAGGTCATGTCCCTGCTTATAAATAAGAGATGTTTTTATTTGAACCCAACAAATCTGTCAACAGCCCCTCCGTTTTATTTCTACTTGATTAAGTAAACCAAATAAGAAATGGACTATTTTAACCCTGTTATAAAACCCACACATAATATAAAACAAAAACGGAAAATAAACACCTCAGAGTTCTATTCGGATAGAACTCTAACATACCAGATTCCTGTTAACAAAAAAAAAACGGTGATCCTCCGTCCAAGATTCCCGAGGGTTCTATCAAAGATTGACTTCCACACATAGGAAAAAAAAAACGGCAACCTCCTTAAACATACCAGATTCCTGAGAGTTCTATCTCGGATATAACTCTAATCCTTAAACATAGCTGCTATAAAATACATCGAATGTTTCTAAGATAAAAAAAATCCATAATATACAACAACTTATTCCCATGAAATAAAACAAACACAACCAATATTCATTCCCAGCAAAAACAGGAAAAAAAACTAAGATTTTATTTGGAAGCTCCTCGGCACGATTTTACATGCACGCAACCGTTCATCATAAGACTTGTAATGGATAAACAAGGATTCAAGCAATCGGTAAGTGAAACAAATACATGAAATATTAATTGGAAATATATTATCAATGATTATTTAATTTCAATTACAATACTAGCTCTTAAGAACTAATATAATACTAACTTTTTTTATTTGTAACAATAGGAAATAACTCGAAGT
This sequence comes from Sambucus nigra, assembly GCA_949130495.1. Classification (NCBI taxonomy): domain Eukaryota; kingdom Viridiplantae; phylum Streptophyta; class Magnoliopsida; order Dipsacales; family Adoxaceae; genus Sambucus; species Sambucus nigra. The sequence continues at coordinate 208,842,531 of OX422214.1, read as the reverse complement.
GAAAATAGTGTTGCAAATTCATTGTCCTTCATCCAATCATATGACAGTGATAGTAATGATGGTACGGAAAACGAGAAAGAATATCAAAAAATTGAACAAGAGGATAAAATAGAGTGGGACTGTACATATCATTTTTTTACCGAAAAGGTAGGACTTAATGATGACAGTTTATAATACTAAATATGTATTACAAGACATAATGTTTGCGCATTTGATTTGTAGGTATTTTATTCACGAGATGAGTTAACCGAGTGGTGTAAATTTGTTGAAAAAACTTGTGGGATGGTCGTGTGCATTGAAAATTTGGATAATCGAAAGTGTGGTCGACGTGGACGAGTACTGTATGGATGTGAAAAGGGGAGGCGAGTACAAACATAGCGGGGTTAAACCAGAAGTGAAGAAGAACAACAAGAAGAAAATTAGAAGAATTGGAACCAAAAAGTGGGGCTGCCCATTTTTGCTTAAAGGGGTGAAATTATTAAAGGATGATCAGTGGAAACTTAATGTTATATGCGGCTTTCATAATCATCCACTTGATAAAGATACCACATTTGAGGGTCGTTCGTATATAGGGAGGCTATCAAAAGTGGAGGAGGAAATAGTGTGTGATATGAGCATATGCGGGGTTAAACCAAGGGAGATCCTTCGAGTGCTTAAAAAAAGGGATCCACACAATGCATCAACTGTTGAAACATTATATAATTTTAAAGCAAAGAACCAAATTATTGATTGGAGTGGAGAATTGAAATGCAAAAATTGATGCATATGTGGGATGCTAAAAATTACATGGAACATCACAAAAGAGATCTGAATACAGATGAGGTGCTAGACATATTCTTTACACATCCATATTCCACAACCCTTGAAAAATGCTTCCCAACAATGCTTTTGATGGATTATACCTACAAGACCAATAGGCATGAGATGTCGTTGTTAGAGATAGTTGGGGTTACATCGACACACAAGACTTTTATTATTTGTCATGCATATCTTAAATCGGAGAAGGAAAGAAATTTTACGTGGGCATTAGGTTGTTTAAAGGATATTTTATGCCTGCAGGCAACCCCTTCCGTAATTGTCACAGATAGAGAGTTGGCGTTGATAAATGTCGTAGAAAAATTATTTCCCGAAACAACACATTTGCTTTGTACATGGCACATATCAAAGAATATTGAAACACATGGCAAACGCCTATTCAAAACAGCACAAGAGTGGGATTTTTTTTACAAGACTTCAATGCGGTGATAAAGGAAGACACGAAAGAGTTATTCTACACCGCACTTCATAATTTTAAAATTCGTTATGCCCAATTTGGCGGTCTACTTGAGTATATTGATGATACATGACTTGCAATCTACAAAGAAAGGTTTGTGGCACCTTGGACAAAGAAGGTAATGCATTTCGGCAATGTCACAACCAATAGAGTTGAATCACAACATGCTTCATTAAAGAGATATTTGGGTTCAGCACGTGGAAACCTCATAAGTAACTTCAAAATGATCGACGAACTCCTTATATCTCAGCATGTAGCTATTAAAGCTTCTTATAATAGATCATTAAACTCGGATATGAATGAACATCGCATTGTCGATTTTAATCAGTTAAGGGGATTTGTTTCAAGAATTGCATTAGAGATCCTTTATAAAGAAAGAGAGAGAGGTTTTAATGTGGGTATTGACGTGTTTAGTTGTGGTTGTGTGTTGAAGCATATACATGGTCTTCTTTGTGCACATAAGATTGTATAATATCAGCGTGAAGGTAAGGGCATTCCATTATCATCCATCCACCCACATTGGAGGAAGCTCAATGACATTGCAAGGGACATTCCAGGAAAATCACTTGATTATGACATGGAACTAGCATTATTTAGAGAAATATTTGCTAACGCAATTGAGGAGCAAAAATGTACGATGTTAAAATACACACGGGAAGTTAGTAATTTCATAAAAGTTTATTTCCATTTAATTCATTGCATTTTTATTTAATTCATCGCATTTTTTACAGATCAGTAATCCAACATCCACTAGTATGGCACCTCCTTCGAAGAATAAATTCTCTAAGGGCAGGATAAGAAAAAAAATAAAGAAAGCATCCGTAAAAAGATATGATAGTACAAAAAGGGATCCATCGACATTTGAATATGCGAAGACAGAAGAGGCGCGACAAAACCAACATTCAGTCACAAATCCTAATCCCTTGAAAAGCTGCCTGTGAGGAGAAAAAAGACTAATTATGGCGGTAACATAACTGATGAGGACTATTATTCACTTTTAAATGAGTTCGATCCGAAGATTGTGGAACTAGTTATTAACGGGTTTTCAAAGGTTGCTCCGGATGGCCATTGCGGGTATAGGTGTTGTGCTGAATTATTACATTTGAGTCCAAATGATGGTTGGATGACTGTGCGGCGTTAAATGTTGACCTAGCTACGAGACCATAAGGAATTTCACTTAAATATGTTGGGTGGTGACTAAACATACAACGATGTGGAGGAGGCGTTAGATTTTTTCAGTACTAATCCATCGTCGATATTGGATACAATTTCCTGCAATGGGTTGCCTGTTTGCCACTGCATTCAACTGTGTTCTTTGTGTTTATTCTCCACAACAAAATATCACTTATTTACCACTAAGGACGGGACAAATCGGTGAAGTTGTGCACATAGTTCCAATCGTGTTATATGATAACAATCATTTCATTAAAGTTAGCCTTAAGGAAGAAGATCCAACGCCACATATTTTTTCGGGGTGGGAATTTCATCGATACGTGTATGCGGAGCGGTGGGTGAGTAGGGTGAGTGATTTAATTAATAAATGTGATCACTTTTATTGGTTATGCATTATTGGAGGCCTTTAATATGGAAATGAAGATTGTCAAAGGTATGCTCTCTACAATAAAAATAATATTATATTATCAAAAACGTTATTTTTTTATTTTTTATTATCATCTAAAATCTGATAATTATTTGCAACAGACAAATGGAGATTCGAACATATCTCCTGCGACAGACTTAATATGTTTTCATATTGAGTGAGGTATGGAAAAATAATTAATTATTACTTTAATATGTTCTAAAAATAATTTTATTTAACCTCATATATTTGTGTTTCTTTATACAGGAAAACAATTACAACAATGTGTGTTCGAAATTTCTCCGGCAACAAGTTTTTTAATTAAGATTAGTCGACATTTGAGTGTGAATATTTTTATTTGAGTGTGAATTTTTTTATTTCTAGTAATCAGTTTATTTTCTTCTAATAATTAATCTCGTATCCTTTTGAGATCAGTTGCCTTTGGTGTGTGTATATATATATATATATATATATATATATATATATATATATATATATATATATCATGTCACAAAACATGAAATAATAATCTACATATTTAATAGTTTAATCTAAGTCCAATACATGACATCACGATTCAGACTAATACATAACATGAATGCTGAAAAAAATTATCGATGGTTTGTGCTGAACGAAACTTTCATGGTTGACAAAAACTAAGAATGAAAGAGGTCCACCTGAATTAACTTGTCTGAAATGAGTTTAGATCCGTCAAAAAGCCCGTTTGGTGTTTTTTTTCTCTGCACACCTGGGGATACGGTGTACTGAAGATATATTCACCCATATATATGGGTTTAATAAAGGGACAGTTTCTATACAGATAAGAGGGGTCCAAATAAAAACACCCATAAATAAGTGACTGATTTCCATCATCCAAACACTCTAAAATGATAACATAATGAAATTATAGGAAATGAAGAGAAATCTAAATTCTCAAGGAGAGTAAATTTTGAAGTAGTGTTTTGGACATAATAGGAGATCTAACCGTTGGAATGCGTTGAATTTGGAGTATGTTCTTGCTACTACAAGATTAGGCCGTGTTCCAAAATTCAGTCCGATCAGACATCGACAAGGTTAAAGGCTTTGTCAATAATTCTAGTTATGACAATAATGAAGGTATGTTATTTTAACACCATTTATGTTCTGCATAACGTTTAAATGTGATAATCATGAAGGTCCAAGATCCTTTTATTAAGAACATTTGTACGTGAAAATTTAATTAAATTAATATTTTCTTGAGTAATATTATGGTGTTCTTAAAAATGGTTTTACGTGTGGTATCAGAGCTAAAATTTAAGATCTCATGATTTTTCTTTATTGGTGTGTGCCTATAATGGAGTTTACATTAAAACAATTTTTGTGTGTACCTGGGAATTTAATTTTGTGATAATTTTCTTCTGTTGCCTATACTTAATAGTCGGATTGTGAAAGGTCAAAACTTGATCGAAATTTTCTTAAACTCCTATGGTCGATTGGAAACGTCGAAATAAAAAAAAAATTCATTGTATACTATAGGCCCTATCCCAGTTTTGCGTTTTGACGTCGTTTAGACCCCTAAAAATGCGTTTTTGCCATTTTTGATAATAATGTCAATGCTAATAACTCTCGGTTAAAAATTGCATTTGCGATTCCGCAAATTGGAGAGTGATTCTGGAGTAATTCTTTACATCCCTGTGGTGCTAATTCAAATTTTCTATTTTTGAAAAAAATTACATTTTTTTCTAATATTATATATTTCCCATCACGGGGCTATTTTCTTTGTTCATGGTTTTTCTAATATTCATGTTATGTATTGTTTGTATTGACCAAGAGGTTCAATATAAATTTTGAATATTAGATGTATGATTATGTGTTTGACAATAACATTTCGATAAATTAGATTACTGTGCATAATCTATATTTGGTAGCTCAAATATCCGAATTGATGGTTCGACACTAATATTTATATGATGTTAAATGGAAAAGACATTAAAGTGTCTTAATATATAGTCGTAAATATTAGATTATTATGTATGCATATATTTTTGGAGCCTTAATTATACATTAAGTTTTGAGTATAATATATTTGGGGGCATTAATTTTACATAAATAATTTTTACAACAATATCTCATTTCAGAAAATTGATTTTCGAATTTCGTCATCTTTTTTGAGATTTTGGAGTAACTATCTACATCCCTATAGTATTAATTAACTAATTTTTTTGGGGAAAAAGTTACAATTTTGTTAAATATTATGTATGTGTTTTCACTATGGGAATTGTTTTATTTATTCATGAATTTATGTTTGTGTTGGATTAGAAACCAAACGCATGTTATGATCATTTAGTAAATATTGAAAGTATGAATATATTTTTGAGATCAATATTTTTGTTTTATGTGCATATAAGCTAAACACAAGTCAACATATTTCATATGGTAGGATATTAGACTTGTGTTATATTTAATATTCATATTTTGATGAATCTCGTGCCAAACACATGCTAACGATTCATATTAATGAATATTATGTTATTATTAATATTCATATTTTTGATGAGTCTCGTGCCAAACACAGGCCAACGATTCATATTATTGAAGATTATGTTATTATTAATATTCATATTTTGACGAGTCTCGTGCAAAACACATGTCAACGATTCATATTATTGAATATTGTGTTATTATTAATATTCATATTTTAATGAGTTTTGTGCCAAACACAGGCCAATGATTCATATTGTTGAATATTATGACATTCGTATTTTAATGAGTCTCGTGCCAAATACAGGTCAATAATTCATGAATATTATGATAGTTGTATTTTAATGAGTCTCATGCCAAACAAATGCCAACTATTCATATATTTGAATATCATCATTATTATTTATTCTCATGCTAGTACTCCCATTAAGTTGAATTAAATGCCAAACACGGGCTACAATTCATATGTGTGGATACCAGATTTATGATTTCGGTGCATGCATGCATATTTGAATGCATGACTTGCAATTTTGAGACTCATAAGTACCTATTCATCCAGTTTAATCAAAGGCCAAATTCAGGCCGAGGTTACATGTGAAGATATTATGCTTATAGTCATTTCAGATTATCCTAATGTTTTTTATAAAGTAAAATTGTAGCGCAACACATGCTAAAATTTGAATCAAACAAATATTTGAATTTTGTTAATATTAAATAATTGACATCAATGTTATCTAGTCATATTTAGAGATGCCACTAGTTTAGTAGTTGTTATTATAACCGTATTGTGCATTAGTATGACCATGAATGATTTGGGTTAATATTACTCATTTGTTACTCATACATAAGTGATAAAACGAAAGTAAATTATTCATGTTTTTTATTTACTAGTAATTGTGTAAAATCTCATGTGAACTCCTTGTCTATTTGATTTTCACATTATGTATAATAGATAAATATTAGACTAATCCGTTGATATCATGCATATTTTGGATTTCTACTGGTCCATGTATGATATTTAATGCTAAGATTTATGATATTGCGTACATATTATTGTTTATTCAATTATTATGATTTGGTAGCCTACAAGTCCAATTATAATTATTGAGCCAAAACTAAACGGTGATATATATTTTAAGAAGGCAATAATGGTCATCAAATGCAGATATCATTATTTCTTTCATCACGATATCACCAATTAAGTTTATAAAACCCAAACATGAATAATTTCGTTCATTGCGCATGCGATATTCAATGAACATAAATGAAAATTTATTAACTTGTGTATGTAAGTCTTTACTTAATGTAATATTCATATTATGAAATATTTGGTAGTCACTACAGTGACCAAACTATAATAAAAATGAATATTAAGTGTAAATATAATAGTAGTAGTAACCTCTGATGCTTATAATAGTGGAGTATATTGAGTTTAATCATCAGCCAATTATTCCTTACAGGGAATTGATTTTGATTTATTGAATGAACTCTATATATCATATACATTATTCAAGTATATATCATGTATATATAGTACTCCAGTATCTACAAGCATCATATAATTGATAATCAATGGTTACAAATGAGAAAAATAAAATGCACATTAGGTATTAGCGAGATGCTAATGTATGTGTTCTCAAATAAAAGAATTAATGTAGTGAGAAATTTATCTCATATCTTTAACAAAATATGATATGATTTTGTTTCTCTTGATTATTATGTTAGATTTTTTAGCCCACTATTGATAATCAGTATTGTGTGGAACACTCCATATAAAGTTTGACGAAATTAAACAAATTAAGTTGGTTTACATGTTGCACACTCGAACTAATAATATTAGAGATAATAGATATCCTTTATGATTTGAAACGACTTTTTATCTTAGTAGAATTTGCAAGTTAAACTTACTATGTAAGTATTTACTTTTTATGCAAGGATTGTTTACAAAACAAACTAGAAATGAAAAGACGATTTCTTCTCTTTCATTCTTGGGAAATCAAGTCCTTTGTTTTTCATAAACCCTCGATGCTTCCAATTTTCTTGAAAAATATTTTCCTAAACTTGATTACGAGAGACATTTTTTTAGCATTTTTCAGTCCTTCTCAAAGGTTATGGTATTTCTTTGATGTTTTTATATAAGATAACGTTTGGATATATTTATTTTAAATATTGTTTTGATCCCGCATCATAATCATAGTATTATTGATAAAACTCTTTAATCTTGTCCCAAATTAAATCTAGACTCCTTATGATAATTTTTTTATGGACAAGATTTTTGTAATATCTCTTATAAATATTGATAGTCGAATTATGCCCTTAAGGTATTAAAATATCTTACATACCTTAAAGTGGACCTACATAGATCATATAATCGTCATTGACATGTGCTTATTGCATTAAAGAAAATCAAATGTCAAATTCATTATGAATGGTGATATTAGTGGGAGTTGAAAATCATGAAATATGGTTTTAAAGGAAGGTAGGGTACTTATCCCATTACCGATAACTTTCTTCGTTACTTGTTCTTTTAGTTGTTGGATTGTATAAACAATAAAGAACAAATAAATGATCAACCACTAAATTATGAAATTTGTCACTATTAGGCAAATGTAGATAAAATCACAAAGAATAGTATTAAGAAGATCCTAAATGGAGTTTACTATTCTAAATTATTATGTGGAGTATCTGCATGAATATGAATCTGATATAAGGATAAATATTTGTTTTTTTTCACAAATCATAAGAAGTAAACTTATTGGACTACGATATCTCGTTGAATTGGGTTTAAGTTAAAATTGTAATAAAATATTTTATGTGTAATGAGAAAAATGTTATGAATGAACCTTCTCATTTTTTTCAACGGCGTCATTCTTTTCAAGGACGTAAAATTCTTATGAGACGAGTAACTCATTATGAATGAGAGTTACATTTAATGTATGTGAAAACTATTATGATTGTGATATTTTACACATATTATATAGAAATTATTGTATAAACTTAATTATATTTCCCACCTATGGTATTTTTAAAAGAAATACCATTACATTTTATAATCATTATATATTCAATTTATACAAGTTATGATCAGTGGGAGTAAGTTTATATATTCAATTTATTGTAAAGTAGAGAAAAAAATGTTACATGAATTTTTTAATATGTAATGGATGAATTTATGAGATACTGAAAGATTATATGCTCATATTAAAGTTGATTGTTCATTTTTTGGACGATCAAATATTACAACTCAGATTTACTGGTTTTATGGAAAGTATAAATTTTACCCTTATCTACTTATGTTTATTTTGGTTTAACGACTAATATAATGAAGGAGTGCAACCCAATCCATGGACTATTATGGAAATTTGAATCTGTAGCATGCTTTGAAGCTATAACTTATTGATTATAGTGACATAACTTAAATTTCGGGACTTGGAGTTGTCGATAATATTACCAAGCTGCTAAAATATTATGATACTATCGGTGGAATCTTATTTATTAAGATACATTAGGTATTATGTGAGTAACTAAGCACATTGAATGAAAATACCTTTTAAAGAAGAATTTTTTAAACAAGTGTCATTCAACACATTTGTACAAGTGTTGACATAGAAAATCCACATGGTTGGGCTATCACAAAAGACATTAATAAAGCATGCTTAAGAAAGGATTCGTAAAGTATAGCTGATAGAATCTTAATGTGGTGGATTTTTTAGTGCTTATTTTGACACTACCATATGATATCATATATTGTTTCAGAATTATTTATTTCCGTCGTTATTGTACACATGCATGTGAATGAAAGAATGTGACAGAAATAGTCTTTTACAAAGACATTATTGGACCATTATGGAATAACCCTATTTATAGACCTTATTGGACGAGTTGTTAATGTTATGGTACATGGAAGCGATCATGCTCTTGAATTAGTGTGTGAGCGCCATGACTTGCATTGATGAGTTGTTTGATGAAGGTCTTTATGGAAAACTATTTAAGGATGAATCACGGATTTTTGCGCACTTATTGATAATTATGATCAAGTGGGAGACTGTTAGAATTATTTTATATAATTCTTCAATATGTGTTTCATAATTATATTAATTCTAAGAGTCACTTTGGTTAATAAAAGGGTAGTCTAAATACCAAGAGTCAAAAGGACTCCTGGGCTTCTACCTTGATGGACAATTGATATTGAGTGACTATTGGAGATTTAGGTCATGTCCCTGCCTATAAATAAGTGACTGATTTCCATCATTCAAACACTCTAAAATGACAACATAATGAAATTATAAGAAAGGGAGAGAAATCTAAATTATCAAGGAGAGTAAATTTCAAAATAGTGTTTTGGACATTCTGGGAGATGTAACCATTATAATGCATTGAAATTGGAGTATGTTTTTGCTACAAACAAGATGAAGCCGTGTTCCAAAATTTATCGAGATCAGACATCGTAAAGGTTGACTGATCTGTCAATAATTCTAAATATGACAATAAGAAAGGTATGTTATTTTAACACCATTTATGTTCCGCATAATGTTTAAATGTGATAACTAGGAAGGTCCAAGATTATTTTATTAAGAACATTTATATGTGAAAATTTAATCAAATTAATGTTCTCTTGATTAATATGATGGTGCTCTTAAAAATGGTTTTACACTCAAAAGCCCGTATATGAGTTACAAATAATTTCATCTAAATTTTTTGTGAAAGGTATATCACTTAAATAAACTTTAATACTAATTTGAAAAGATATTACACTGTGTTCGATATCAATTTGAAATAAATTCACAAATTACAACTACACACTTATTTAATTGGAGTCAATTTATAAATCAAATTAAATCAATCTCTAAATATGCAACTACGTGTGTGTGTATGTGTGTCAAACCAATAAACACAAATATGCTAACCCACAGATTTCAGGAAAAATTCCGGAAGGGAAAAACCTTTTATTTCACTGTGAATTAAATCGCAATATACAATCACAATAAAATCTACAGTAAGTTTACCTCGGCAAATCTACATAGACACGCAGCCTAGAGTCAGCCAGAACCGCAGCTCCAATTCAGCCCATGAATGCCCACAAGCACTCCGTATTGACACGCAATCATCTTCAGTCCAGTACTCCCCTCAAGAGAACCTAGATCAGCAATAGAGATCCTCTCTACAAGAGAAACTTATCACAAGATATTTTCTTGGGTTCCAAAATAATTCACACAAACTATTAGGATCTTGTGAATTGAAAACGAAAACGATTAAAACCCTAAAAGTGAGAAGACAAAGAATTTTGCCAAAGCAATTTCATCTCTGTTCAAAATTGCAGGTCTTCTAATTAAAAACGAAGTTGGAAAAACCTTTTTATATAAAATTTAAGGTGGCGCATCGCTCGAACGAGGACATGCATCGCTCGAATGAGCCATCGCCAAATAAATTCATTTTTTATTTCTGAAAATTTTCCCTTAGCACTTAGAAAAATATTTTTGATGAAACAATTAAAAAGTTACGCTCCAACACTTAGAAAATATTTGATGAAAATATCCCAACACCCTAAGTGGATTATTAAGGACTTAAAACACAACCTTACTAAAGTTAAACATGCGGAGGCTTGAATGTTGAAGAAAACTAGATATTCGGATCCGTACTTGATGCCTATGTGATCTTGAACATTCTTCAATGTTTGTAGTGGTATACGACATACTTAATTGATAACGGACATTTATAAAATTATGTCCGTACAAATCTCCCCCTATGTCTACGTCGGTACAAAATAAAAAACATCTGAAGTATCAAAACAAAATGCCTATATAAATCTAATACCCTCCCATGAACCCAAAACTGAAAAGGTTTTCAGTTACTAAACATGTAAGTCCTAAACTTTTCTTCAAAATCTTTAATCTTTTCTCATGAAGGTGTGCAAAATGATGATCTTCAATCTTTTGTACCTACATACATGAGACAAAGAAAATACCTTCGTGATGTATCGAGTTTGAAATGATATAAAAATAAATCAATAAATATAATCAAATCTCCCCCATAATGGAAAAACACTCCCATAATTTGTTCTCCCCCTATTTATTTGTCCGAAATAAACAAGAAAACGAATAAACAAAATAAACATGGAGTTGTCATGACAAATATGGAAATAAAATATGGATCAAGCTACGCTCATCAAAGAGGAACTCAAAAGCTTCCAAAAACTATTTTTTATTTTTCAATTTTTCATATTAAGATGCAAAAAAATTATATTACAAAAGTCACACATCATGAATTTACACTAAGACAACCAAATCATTGAAATGAAATGAATGGGTGTGAACATATTCGATAAGCAAATCAACGCAATCAAACATAACATATGTACATGATGAATATGTGTACTCTTATCGAATGAATCTCAAAATTGTCCTTAGGTGTCAAAAAGTGTTGAATTTAAATGACACCGATTCAATCCATCAACACATCAAAGTCAAGAATGATTTCCACACAAATAGTGTCTAAAACTATGAATGCTTTTACAAGACGTTGTTAGGTCGTGTAGACCCGTTTTTCATTTCTTTCCATCCAAATTTCCTCATAAATAATAATCATTATGTTTTTCTATTGAGGTAGCCCATTTTGGCATATTTATCTTTTTATTGCCTTTCACTTTTTTAGGGCCTTTTAAACAGTGAATTTGACGCCGAGTTAATTTTATACTCTCCCAGCCCTTTCCCATGATTCACTCCTCATATTTTGTTTCAATTAAATTCCTCAGGGTAAACAGGTTTTACATACACTACTTCAATTGTTAAGTTTTATCGCATATGATTCGTTTTAAAGACAGAATTGAGATGACAAAACTCCAACCAATATGTGATAAACAAGTACAATAATCAAACAAATCCGTATAAATGTGCATTAAATGAACTTATGAGTCAAACATGTAGGTAGCAACAAGTAATCACATCTCAATGACTCCAAACATTATAAGGCATAAAATGAAATGATAACACTTATTAAAACACTATCAAATCATCACGTGGATGTGGAATGAAATTTTGACTTAGTCATCCTAAATGTCCATTCATATACGGTGTAAAGAAAAACACAAAAATCTTTGTCTTTTTTAAAAAAATTATCAAAATAAAATCTTTTTCTATTTTTCAAAATTTTTCCAAAAACAAACTTTGAAAACAAAAATGATACACACTAGTAATAGGCAAAAATATCATCATGCAAAGCATCCTATGCTAGCAAACAAGTCTAAACCTCAACCGTTACGTGCGGTGGAGTTTTCCAAAGGTGGTGACATCCTATGAAAAACCTCTATCAAATCATGTGAAGTCTTGACTAAAAATTTTACCTGCTCCCTAATATATGCAAACACTCTCGTGTAATCATCCGGAGCATCAGGTGTGGGTGCGTGACTGTGAACACATGTAGTAGCAAAATATGACACATTACCCAACTTAAAACAAAACTCTCTAAGGTGTCCTCTCTTCTTGCAGTGTGTGTAAACAAAAATAGGCCTAGGTACACCTCTCTCAAAACGTTTCCTATGCGCTCTCCTATCAGGTACGAGATGTCTAGGTGGGCTGCATTGAGAGCCATGTGAATCTAACACTAAAGTGGGAACCGGCTCGGGTGCAACTTATGAAGTGGAAGCACCATCATGATTTATTCCTAAACTCCCATCTCTACCTAAAATGGGATTAAGAACCATCTTTACTTCCTTCTTAGATGTGTTCTCTAAAGTGACTTTAACCTCCAGGGTGTTCTTAAGATCTCTCTCTAATTGTGATACGCGGGTTATAAGTTCACTCTTTTCCCGGCCTAAAGCTGTCAATTGTTCACTCAAGGAAACCTTCACCTTCTCGAGTTGACTCGTTTTTGCCTCAAACTCCCTCAAATTATCTAAATCTATCTCCAAATCTCTTAACCTAAGATATACCACCTTATTCAATTTTTTTGTATTTAAAGTCTTGGTGTACAAATCTTTAAATGCGATGTGGAGCTCACTATTATTCTCACTAGCGCACTCATTCTCAGACTCGCTAGAAGCACTCAAATCATCCTCGGGGGTATCATGTACACAAGTATCCTCATCGTCGTGGGACAAAATGGGTGTGCTCACGTGACTAGCTAAAAAGGCAACAAACTTTCCTTATGAAGACTCATCCTCAAAATCTTTCACATCATCCTCACTATCACTAAGGGTGACTGGCATAACAAGTTTATTTACCTCTTTCCTAAGTCCAGTGGGACACTGAAACGACTTATGCCCTTTGACCTCACACTCAAAACATGTTACTTTTTCAAAATCTCCCTCGCCCTCTTTCACTTTCTCACCACTTTCTTTGGCCTTATCTTTCTTTTTCTCAAAAAACTTTTTATTGGAAGAATTTTGTTTTGAAAACTTAAGAAACTTTTTAAAATTCTTTGCAAGCATGGCCATATCAAAATGAGACTCGGGCTCACAAAAAATGACTTTCTTTTTCCTTTTAGACTGGGATTTAACTGTTATCCCTCTATCCTTAGGCTTGACAATGTCAGTAAACATGTCAATCTCATATGGCTGGAGGTCTCCAACTAACTTTTCTAATTTCAAATGATTGAAATTACCAAAGGTATTTAAGATAGTCACTTTATGGATAAAACGTTTTGACAGAGATCTTAAAATCTCTTAACGACTCTCGCATTAGGTATAGGCTCACCAAGATTGAAACTACCGTTGCCAATGTTAAACAAATGTGAATAAATTTTTTCAAAATACTCAGTCTCAAGCATGGTAATTATTTCAAATTGAGTAGTTAAATTTTGAATTTTTGACTCTTTGACCGCATTAGTGCCGTCAAGGGTGAGTTGTAAAATATCTGACTCTTCTTTTGACGTGGTGCACATCATAATACGTCGGAACTCGTCGGGGGGTGATGTGTTCAAAATTGTACTAAGCCCACATGAATTAAAAGTTCTCCACCTAAATCCATCCTCAGTCCAGTCTGACACAGGATTTAAATTTGTGACATTATTTTTGGTGACAGTGGGAGGAGTCCAGCCTCTTTCACAAATTAACCAAACTCTCTCATTGATTGCTTTTAAATGAGATCTCATGCGGGCTTTCCAGCAAGCATAATTAGACACGTCAAAAATTGGCAACCGATTATATAAGTTTTCATTTGGAAACATTGTGATAATTTTTAAAAATCAGATTTTTCAAAAAAAGATCGATATCACACAAATTTGCGAAAAATAGGAGTACTCGATAAATTTGAGTAACCTTCTCTGCTCTGATACCAATTTACGAAAGGTATATCGCTTAAATAAGCTCTTATGCCAATTTGGAAAGATGTTGCGATGTGTGCGATATCGATTTGAAATAAATTCGCAAATTTCAAGTACAAACTTATTTAATTGGAGTCGATTCATAAATCAAATTAAATCATCTCTAAATATACAACTACGTGTGTGTGTGTGTGTGTGTGTGTGTGTGTCAAACCAATAAACACAAATACGCTAACTCACAGTTTTCAGAAAAAATTTCCGAAGGACAAAACCTTTTATTTCATTATGAATTAAATTGAAATTTACAATCACAATTAAATATGCAATAAGTTAACCTAAGTAAACGTACAAAGACACGCATCGTAGAGTCAACCATAACCATAGCTCCAATTCAGCCCAGGAATGCCCACAAGCACTCCCTATTGACACAGAGTCGTCTTCAGCACAATAATCCCCTTAAGATCACCTAGATCAATAGTAGAGGTCCTCTTTACAAGAGAAACTTGATACATGATGTGTTCTTGGGTTCCAAAACAA
Source organism: Sambucus nigra (assembly GCA_949130495.1). Lineage (NCBI taxonomy): Eukaryota > Viridiplantae > Streptophyta > Magnoliopsida > Dipsacales > Adoxaceae > Sambucus > Sambucus nigra. The sequence goes on along the minus strand of OX422214.1, from coordinate 208,827,424 downwards.
TTCACACAAACTATTGGAATTTTGTGAATTGAAAACAAAAAGGATTAAAACCCTAAAAGTGAGAAGATAAAGAATTCTGCCAAAGTAGTTTTGTCTCTGTTCAAAATCGCAGGTATTCTAATTAAAAACGAAGTTGGAAAAACCTTTTTATAAAAAATTTAAGGCGGTGCATCACTCAAACGAAAAGGAAATCTCTCTCGAACGAGGACACGCGTCACTCGAACGACCAACGTGGAAATAAATTCATTTTTTATTTCATAAAATTTCCCTTAGCACTTAGAAAAATATTTTTGACGAAAAACTTAAAAAACTCCGCTCCAACACTTAGAAAATATTTGATGAAAAATATCCCAACACTCTAAGTGAATTTTTAAGAACTTAAAACACAACCTTACCAAAGTTAAAGTTACGGAGGCTTGAATGTTGAAGAAAACTTGATATTCGGATCCATCCTTGATGCATATGTGATCTTGAACATTCTTCGACGTTTGTAGCAGTATACGACATACTTAATTAATATCGGGCATTTATAAAATTATGTCCTTACAAATTTAATGGGTTCCCCCCTCCTCCCCCCCCCCCCCCCCCCACCAAAAAAAAGAAAAGAGAAATTGGTTGAAATGCAAATTGAAAAGTAGGTGCATCTTAGATATTTTTTTTTATAATTATCTCAACCATGTTTTGGTGGAATTTTTTCAAGAAACTATATATAAATAATTTTTCCAGCATGAAATTCATTTTCACGAAGTTTGGTCAAGAGCTTGACAAATAAGTTCTTTTTACATTAGACATTTCTTAATTAGTCATGTCAAAGCAATTTTTTCTCAATGGGTTTTATTTATACATGTAGTAAATATTCATTATATGTTTACATATATGACATGTTAGAGCAAAAATATTTTTTCATTTGACTTGTTATAATGGATTTTTTTTTATATTTTTTACTCTAGAAAAATGATCAATTTCTACAATCTGTTAACTCAGATTCGCTGAAAAGACACTTTGATAGTAATTAACTCCTATAATGTTGAAATGTCGAAACATTTTAGATTTTAATGATTTAAACCTAACTTTTGTTAAAAATATTTAGATTTTCTAAAAATTTTGAAAAAGCAATTCATCTGTTAAAGTAGAGAGAGTGACAGAAAAAAATATTGTATTTATGTATTTACAAGTGTTACAAGAAAGACCTATTTATACGAGAGTTTAGGGGATAATAGGAGAAAAACAAGCGGTGGAAATTACACACACACGCACTAACAATCCCTCTCAAACACATGATGGAGAAGTGTTGGACATCATGAGTTTGGTAACAAAAGCTTGAAATCGTTCTGGAGGATAAGCTTTGGTGAAAATATCGACAATTTGATTAAAGCAATAGTAGAAACTACACGAGGAGATGATTTGTAAATGGGGTCAGAATAGTTCTTATACCAATTTTAGAGCACGACGCTCCGATGGATTAAACTTATTTAATTAGATGAATGAAGCTGGTAATACAAAATTTCACGAAAAAAACAAAAGGGAAAAACATTTTATTTCATTAATAGTTGTGCAAATCACAACTTACACATACAATTAGAGAAATACAAATATCCAAATTTCTTAAGCAATAGTTACCACGCCAAACAATCCTCTCGCGGGTGACTATCTTCTTCAGCAATAGTTACCACGAGAACTACAAATATCGCAATCTTCCTTCAGTAATGAATTCCCTCGCAATGATTCCCACAAGAACCACAAGCGCAGCAGTAGAGACTCCTTCTCTATAAGGGTAAATTCGACATAAAAGTGGCATCAGTTTCAAAGATGATTCACAAAAGTATTTGGGATTGATTGTGTGAATAAAAAAAATATTTTTCCCCTGAAAAGGTAAAGACTATTTGTAGCAAGTCTGCAGTGTTCATAAATCAAAAGTCTTAAAGATAAATCTTAACGAAACATGTATTTATAGGGGGACATAAATTTTGTGGTGGTAAAAAGTCATTGGTAATGAGATCATCACATCGTTCGAACGAGATGTCGATTTTGTTAGAAGTGACCATCTAACGATCCATCAAACGACCTTCAAAAACTAAAACAATATGTATTCGTTTGAACCATATTATAAGAAGGCCATCAAACAGCATTAGCAGGTCGGTCGAACGACTATGCCAAGTCGTTCTAAACGACTGCATGTGAAAATTTATTTTTAAGTTTAAAGTTCTATTAAAAAAACAATTTAAAAATTCTTCGTTTTGAAAAAAATCAGTTTAGAAAAATACCTCAATACTTAGTAAAAAAAATCTACGAAACACAAAACAAAATTTGTACCAAATATATGTCACGTCGTAGATCATGTTGAAGATTCTTGATATTCGGATCCGTCTTCTTGAACTTATGAACATGAATTTTCATGAAGGATGTAACGGGATACGCCATACTGAATGTAAACTAGACAATATGGACAAGTCCTAGATGCTAGGGACAACGAAATAAAATTTGCCCTTTACAAATCTCCCCCTATTGACATTCAGGTACAAAATAAAAAATTTGAATTATCCAACAAATCATATACACATCTAATACCCTCCAAGAAATCCAGAAATGGAAAGATACTAAACATGTACAATTCTTCAAATATCTTCAACTTTTTCAAATATTCAAATTTCTTACTTTTTGTTGATTTTCTTTTGAGAGCTTTATCAAATGTGTTCTTTTAAATTTCTGATCAAAGTGTGCCTGCACACAATAGATAAAAAAATATACCTTTGTGACGTATCGAGTTTGAAATAAAATAAAACTCATAAATTAAATCAATTATCCCCTAAAATTCATAATTCGTTCTCCCCCTTTATATTTCTTCGAACTATATAAGGAAAATAATAAAAAAAATATTAAAATGGAGTGTCGCATCAAGCATAACAAATCATCACAAACATATATCAAATTAGGTCATGCAATGATAATCTCAAAAGCTCCACAAAATGATTTTTGATTTTTCCAGGAATTTTTTTATGAAAACAACACACACCATGAACTAACACTAAGACAACCAAATCATGGAAATGGAATGTGTGCGAACAAATTCGATAGGAAAATCAACTGAAACAATCGTAACATATGTGTACGATGAATTTTGGATACTCCTAACAAATGAACTCAAAATCATCCTTAGATGTAAAAATGTTGAATTCATATGGTATCGACTCAATCTAATCAACAAATCAAAGTCTAAAATAATTTTCACACCAACATTGCCCAATACTATGTAATAATTTTACGAAACTTTTTCAGGACTTGCAAACCTATTGATCTTCGACTAAACTCCCTCAAAACTCACATATAGAATATTTCTTCCATTTTGTTTGTTTTGAAGAAATAAATGCTCATATGTAGCTAAGAATAAATGTTCTTTGAATTTGGCATAGCACTTTACATTTTTTCTTTTGAGTGCTTTTAACCTTTTAGGCTCTTTCCTTTTTACGAATAGTGGCTATTCATGTAAAAAACATTTTACTTTCATAGCCCGAGCTATTACTTTAAAATAACACATTTATTGGAGATATAGATTTTAATTTTTCCAATTCGGACAATGGTTCTTACAAGCTTTCATTATCTCATTTTATCGCATTTAGTTCGTTTTAAAAGCATAATTGAGATGAATTTTTTTTAACCAACATGTGATAGACAAATACAATGATCAAATAAATTCGTGCATGTGGGCATTAAAGGAGACAATGATTCAAACATGTAGTAAGTAATCTATAATCACATCTTAATAAATCCAAATATTATAAAGAACATAAATGAAATAATGTTGCATCTCAGAACACTACAAAAAAGTCACGTGGATAATAGAATGATATTTTGACTTGGTTATCCTAAATATTAATTCATATATGGTGCAAATAAAATAGAAAACTCTTTTTGGATTTTCAAAAATTTTATCAAAGATAAAATCCTTTTGTCTTTTTCACTTTTTCTAAAAAAGAAACCGAAAATCTTTTTGTATTTTTCTAAAAAATTTTCAAGAAAAACTAAATTCTTTTTGAATTTTTCAAAAAATATATCAAAATGGAAAGCGATAAGTATAATGGTAGTACACACTAGTAATAGACATGGATGATATAAGCATAAAAGGCATCCTATGCTAGCAAATAAGTCTAAACCTCAATCATTAGCTCCGGTGGTGTTCTTCAAAGGAGATGACATCCTATCAAAAACATCCATCAAATCGTGCGAAGTTTTGACCAAATGCTCAACTTTCTTAAGAAAATGCTCAAAATCTCTCATGTGATGTGTGAGAGTGCGTGTGAGAACACGTATAGTAACATATCATGGAAGATACCTATGTGACACACTACCCAACTTAAAACAAAATTTCCTAAGGTGTCCTCTTTTCTTGCAATGGGAATAAATATAAACGGGCTTAGGAATACCTTTCTTAAAACATCTATGACGTGCTCTCTTATGGGGAAACGGATGCCCAGGTGGGTTAGGTTGAGAGACATATGGATCTTTCATAAATTCAAGAACCGACTCGGGTGCAATATAGGAAGTGTACGCATTGTCATAACCTATTTTTAGTCTCTCAACATTACCCAGAGAGAGACCGAGGAGAATCTTTCCTACCTTCTTAAATCTATCCTCTAAAGTAACCTTGATCTTCGAGTACATTTGAGATCTCTCTCGAGTTGGGATACATGGGCTTTAATTTCTCAAAAGTATCTAATAAAAATTGAAGATCTCCTATAAGACTAGTCAGTGTTGGTCAAATCACTCTTTTCTCGACCTAAAACAATCAACAACACATATAAAGAAACCTTCACCTTCTCAAATTGACTAGCTGATGCCTTACATACCCTCAAAACTTCTATCTCTCTCTCCAAATCTATCACCCTAAGAGACAACTTCTTATTCATCTTTTTCGCCTTCTATGTCTCGGTGTATAACTCATTAAACACCTTTTGGAGATCCCATTCTCCATCGCTTGTAATCTCATCCTCACACTCACTCAAATGGCTCAAAACATCATCGAGTCTCTCACGTTTACATGTGTCCTCATCGTCGTAAGACAAACTATAAGTACTCACGTGACTAGCCATGAAAGTAATGCACTTTTCATGTAGTGATTCTCCCCCTGAATGATCCAACTAGATGTAACTATCGCTAAGAATGGCATTATTTCCAATGCTTTACCCTTTATCTTTAGCATAGTGGGACACTCAAATGCCTTGTTTTTTTTCCATTACACTCACACTCAAAATACCTTTTATCTTTCTCTTTGTCACCGCTATCCTTGACCTCATTTTTATTTTTATTTTTCTCAAAAATAATTTTGTCGAAAGAATTATTTTTGAAAATTTTGATAAACTTTATAAATTTTTTCCCAAATAAGGCCAAGTCATCGAAATCAACCTCACCCTCAGAATCAGATTCACAAACTCTCTCCTCTTTCTTTTTCTTAATTTGAGTCTTTAAAGTTATCCCTCTATCCTTAGGCTTAATTGTTTTGGGAAAATGAAAATCTCATAAGTTTGAAGGTCTTCTACGAGTTCTTCTACCCTAAGTGTATCTAATATCCCCAGTGAGTTCAAAATAGTGACCTTAGGAATAAAATGGGATGAAAGTGACCTCAAAATCTTTTTCACAACTCTCGACTCCTTAATTTTCTCACCTGAGTTAAAACTAGTGTTAACAATATCCGACAACCTAGTATAAAACTCATCAAACTCTAGCATATTGATTGTCTCAAACTGAATGGTAAAATTTTGAAGCTTTGATGCCTTGACAACGTTGGTACTCTCATGAGTGAGCTGGAGGGTGTCCCATGCCTCTTTAGATGTAGTTCACGTCATGATGCGACAGAACTCGTCGGGGGTGATGACTTCAAAAATAACACTAAGTCTGCGGGAGTTGTAGGTACTCCACTTAAACTCATCATCAATACAATCCAGAAAGAAGTTTGGGATTAATGGAATTATTCACATTGATAGTGGAAGGAGTCCACGCTTTTACACAAACTAACCAAACCCTTTCATCAATAGCTTTTAAATAAGATCTCATACGGGACTTTTAATATGCATAATTTGTGCCATCAACGACAGTCATCCGATTATATAAGTTATCCATCAGAAAAATTATAATTTTTTAAAATCAATTGATGAAAACATTTGATATCTCCGAAATTTTTTGCGAAAAAAAGATCTCAAAATAATTTGGTGAAACCTGCTGTGATACCAATTAATAAACGAGGTAATAATCATTCTGATACCAATTTTAGAGGCCACGATTCTCTAATGGATTAAAGTTATTTAATTAGATGTTAATCTCACAAATAAATTGAAATTATTATTAAACCTAAAACATGCATATAAGTGATTCAAGTCTAGCATGTAAAGAAACACAATTTTCGAGAAAAAAACCAAAGGGAAAAACCTGTTATTTCACTAATAGTTTTGCAATTCGTAACATAAAAATACCATTAGAGAAATCTTCCCAACAATGATCCCACAGGTGACTATCGTTTTCAGTAATAGTTCCCACGAGAACTACAAAGATCGCAATCTTCTTTCAGTACTAAATTCCCTCAAGAACCCATAATGACCGCAGTCGCCAGCAATGATTCCCACAAGAACTACAAGAGTGGAGTTAGAGACTCCTTCTTTACAAGGATAACTTCGATATAGAAGTTCCTTGGGTTTCAAAGATGATTCACAAAAGTTTTTAGGATTGGTTGTGTGAATCAAAAAGTATTTTTGCCTTAAAAAGGTGAAGACTATTTGTAGTAGGTCTGCAGTTTTCGTAAATCAAAATTCCTAAAGAAAAATCTTCACGAAATAAGTATTTATAGGAAGATATAAATTTTGAGGTGGTGGAAAGTCGTTAAAATGAGATCGTCATACCGTTTGAACAAGATGTCTATCTCGTCAGAAGCGACCATCTAACGACCCATAAAACGACCTTCAAAAACTAAAGTAGTATGTTTTCATTTGAACCATATTAGAAGTAGACCATCAAACGATATATTAAATGACATAAGAAGACCGTTCAAACGACAAGGCTAAGTCGTTCTAACGACTGCAATCAAAAATTTATTTTTTAAGTATAAATCGTTGTTCGAAAAACTGCTTGAAAACGGCTTGTTTTGACAAAAATCAGTTTAGAAAAATATCCCAATACTTGGTAAAAAATCTACTAAACACAAAGTTTGGACGGTCGGGAAGATGGTCTGACCAGAACATGTTCGGAGGTTTAATATTTGTGATTTTGATTAAGATAACAATGGTGACGTAGTGATTAACGAGTGGTCCAGTGACAAGTGCGACATATCAATAAGTCGCACCAAATATTGGATTTGCAAATCGATATAGAAGTAGTTATATTTATTATATAAGAATAAATTCTCTTTTCGTTACAAATTAGTAACGTTTAATTGAAAGTTTAACATTCGAAGGTCGTATTTTATTTTTCATGTCTATCCTTCTTTATCATTTTAAAACTCTATTATTTGTTATTTGTTATTTCACCCTACATGATAGGTTTCAGATACGCCATGGACTAAAAACATAGACACACTAATAATATTTGGATAAAAATATGACATTAAGTTAAATATTGTCATAGCTAATCTCATTTCAAATTCCCATTATTCAATTAAATGTCACCTAGTAAGAGAGAACATTAAATGTATAAAATAACCAGACCTATCGAGAGAGAAAATAGATATATATGAAGCACCTCAAACATCTTGCAATGCATTGATAATGTATTGGGTATTTTACTGTTGGGACTCAATAGTTTTACTATTTATAATTTGAATTTATTTATTTTCGTACTAGTTGATTAGAATTCAAAATTAACAAAACTTGTCAGTTGATCAAATTGACTGTTAGTTAACCCTTTTTCATATAAAAAAAATACCCTTTTACCACTTAGTACATCAATTTACATTGTTTTGCTTGAATACCACACACATAAATGTTCAGTACGTACATCTAATATTAAAACTACAATAAAATATAAATTTATTTTATTACATTCACATGGAATATATATATATATATATATAGACACACACACACACACACACACTAGGGTATGCTCGTGCCTGAAGGCACGACGCTGATTTTCAAAAGTGTACGTTGTTGATAGGAAATGTGCCAACGACATTGATGTGTACGTCGAAAGCTTACGTCGCTAATTTTAACTGTGCCAACAACATTGATGTAATTTCCAAAGTACTAGGCCAAATAGTTTGGTAAACCACGACCAATATGACATGTTATGCATTTTCTCGCAACAACCATACTATGTGACCACGGGTCAATACGATGGTCAACTATAGTTTTTGTTCAATTTATATAATTTTGAAGGAACAATTACTAATTTCCCCAACTATGAATTTTAAATTATTTTAAGTATCAGTGACTAAACAAAGCATAATGATTTATAGAAAAAATAATTTTAAATTAGTGATACACATTGATATATCTTCAATATAAATAGGAGCAAAATAAATTCCAAAGTATTGAATGTTTGATTAATTTAAGGAATAACCTTTTTTACAACACAAGTGTGTAAATATTTTAGAAAATTTGGACATAATCACCCTTGTTTATAGTACTATCCACTATGTTTAAGGAAAAAAATACCCAACAAAAATATTAATAAACTATTCTGGACCTCGTATAAACAATATTGAAGCCATCAAATATTAAATTGAGTCATAAAGGTTTTTTTACAAACCAAATGTGTAAACAAGTTTATTAAATTGGACAAAGTTCCCTTCATTATGTTTAAAAAAAACTCTAACAACAACCTTACTAATAGTCCTATAAACAAATTTGTTATACATATATACAATTGGTTACAACAAAATAAGATTAATAACACCACTAGAGGTTATTATCATCGCGGTTTAGGGATTTGATTCACGTAGGTGGCTCTTCACATGTTCCAATCTGACATGCAAAAAGTGGAAATTAAAACATAATACTAAAAGTTGGATAGCATGATACTAAGTAAAGTTGTATAACACGTGTTTTTAATATTGTATACATGATGCTAAAGGAAATTTGGGCAACATGTCTTTTTAATTTTCATATGGGCATTTATTCAAACACTTACAATGAAACTAACAATGTTAAATCTACATCTTTGGGAAGTCAACAACCATAATCAATAATGGAAAACTTCCTCCTAGAACTTTCTTTGTCAAAACACCCTACGAAAAAGAAATGGACTTTAAAAAACACACAAATGAAATCTGGAACCATAAATTTCAAGATAAGATTATTTATATGCCAAATTGTCCATAAATACAAAATTGGCAAAAATAATGTTAAACACAACAAATAACGTCAAATCAATAAAAGTTAACAACGCATGAATATGAGAGATATGAATAAAAAAAGCATCGCACATAGAATACATCGACTCATAATATCTTAAACCAAAGTGAGATGCTGGAACTATACCCAAAGAGGATCTCGTTGGGGACTATTCTGGCATATCAGTAAAATTAGATATTAATGTATGTATTATATTCAATTAGGTAAAGAAGGGGATACAAATGATAAAAGATTTCATGTTATTTGTTATAATACTAAAGGGGCATTAATGTAAAATTACCTAAACAATAGGAATAATTTCTACAAATGTCAAATAATAGTAATTTTAGTGGTAGTTACAATACTAAGTAAATGTAACAGATATGACTATTACCACCAACAATAAAATAAAAACGTATATATAATTTTTTAAATGGATTTGTCTAACTTACTAAAACTACCACTCACACTCATATCAAACTCCAAAAATAATTGAAAATCATGTGTAAACGCACTGCTTTAAACTCAAGTAATGAATGATCTAGACATATCATTGTAATTGAAATGAAGATCCTTTGTATTTTATATGATTGAGATGCCAAAATAAATAGTTAGAATATACCTACATAAATGATACTTCAGTTGAACAAAATTCAGCCTCAACAAGTGACGGTTGGAAACCAATAAGAGAAAAATTAGCAACCAAACTGACCCTCAACTTGAGAAAACCACCGATTTTAAGGGATCTAAGTGTCGACTGATTCATCGAGTTTGCTGATTCATTTTTGGTCGAGCATAAATTTTGACCTAGGAGAGTTGGTAAGCCAAGTGCCGACTTCTTTAAACCTAAACCAATACAAGGGTATTGATAGCGGTGGGGGCATGACCTACCATATGCCAATACCAAGGTAACTAATGATAGGAACCAGTTTATTGGGCCCAGTTGACATTGATCAACATATGCAGTAGCATATGCAGGGATTACATCAGAATATGAAGAACCAATTTGTTAATCTAGCTTCTCTTTCTCATCCTTTAGCCTTTTATTTTTCTCCACAAAGCTCATTATTCTCCAACGTTAGCTCTTTAATCTTCTCCCGGAGATACAAATTTTAGCCCTTCAACTTTTAATCTTCACCACGTAACTGAGTCACCATTCGAAAGACATTAACTAATGTAGTAGCCATGTCTATCTTCGGAGGTCCCCTAGGCTCAAGCATTGAACCCAATTCAATAAACTTATATTCAGAAACAATGGAAAAGTGAAAAAATTAGAGATATATATGGTTCAACTGGTAGTAGATCGATAGTTTTGTAGGAGAAAATCATAACATCAAAATTCATATATCAAAACCCTACAAAAAATACCAATGACGCTAAAATGAGTTTGAACCCAAGCTCATGAAACCGAAATTCCATTCTATTCCTTTTCTACAATCATAACAAATTCTATTTGATCATATTTATTAACATGATTGTATAGAAAACTTCTTTTTTTAGCATAATATAAGAGTGACCTGATCCATGTTTTAGTTCCCAAAGGCTGAGAAAAATAGTAGATGATCATACAAAAATGAAAATAGCGTATAAACATATATTGAAAGAAAATCAAGAGTACATAATACCAGATTAGGTGATAATTAATATCAACACAAATTATAAGTAAACGCAATCACCAGAAAAATAAAGAACACGAAGTCAGGATAATCACAATGACACACAACATAAGATATACGTGGTTCAGCAAATTGCCTACGTCCACGGTGGTGTTCTCAGTTTTGTATTTCACTTTTCTCCAGGGGAGTATTTTTTTGGTTACATGCCATTTGCCCCGGGACAGGGATATAGTATATATACAGGTGAACTTCGAAGAGTGGGGGTGTTGGGTACACCAACGTTATCCCACTATCTCTTGAATATCTCAGAAGAGATTTTAGGAACAGGATGGGTTATTACAATGCAATTGAGTTTAAGGCTTTGGAGTTTGGGCCGGACTCTTCTCGTTCTTAATAGGGTTCATTCTGAATACTTCTTTGGGACTAAAAAAATGGACGAGGTACTAACAATTGCCCCTAAATTTTTGGGTCACAACTTGGTCTCAATAATTTTAAATAATAGCTCTGAGGGAATTTTTGTGAATTGAGTGAAGCTTTGGGGAGTGAAACGTCTCTTCCTACGAGATTTAGGCGGTAGATCTACTTCGTTCTCCGTGTGTCATCATTGAGAGCGTTTAAAACTATTTGAAGGAGCCATTTTTGACGTTGCTTCACAAGTTTCGCACTCTCAAGACATCTTTTGCTTCTTACTGCATCTTCTCACTTCCAGGTCTCACCATTCGTCTTCGAGCTTTTCCTTTACTTTTCGTCTTCCTTACATATGGGTTTGCGTCTTCTCAAGATGATTCTTACTTCCTAAGTCTTCTAAACTTCTTCTCCTTTCTTTTCTGTTGAAATTTCTTTTCTATCACTGCTAGGGTTTATTTATGGCAAGAATAGGTAATAGATCAATAGATGAGTTTAGGGAGTTCTACAACATCCCTAACTGGGTGGACATTGAATGTGCCCCTATTCCTCGCAGTGTTCCAGACATTGAGGATGGGCATTGGATTCATGTTCTCTTATTATCTCAGGGGGGTCTAACCTTTCTCCCGAATAGCTTGTTTTTACACTTCTTTAGTTACTTCTACATGGTTCCTCCCAATATTCTACAACTGTTTAGAAAATTATTAATGACGTACATAGGATTAATCAACTTTATGGAACCAATTTAGATCTTGCTGAAATTTATCATTGTTATTCTTTTTTCTCGAATGAGCTCTGGTCTCCTCTATCTGAAAGCAAGGAGTTCTGAAAGGTTGTTGGTAGTCAATCTGCCGGATTCCCATAAGGATTATTGGCACGAAGGCTTCATTGCTAGGAGCTGGTAGTTCCCTCCCCAAATTGGGAGACTAGGTATAGGTGACGTGAGATTCCCTTTGACGGGGAAAAGTACATAGGTAGATATTTTTCTTATTCTGCTAATTGATTTTCTGTTAGTGTGTTTTTTCTCTTATGTTCTTTTTTTAGCGAATGCGAAGGACTTGGAACCTACACTTTGTAAAATCTGAGTTACTGAGCAGATAAAGTCTTGGAAGATAAGGGAACTTTTGGTTGACGGCGTGCACCTGAGGTCAGCTACTTTCCTTTCAGAGTACAAAAACATAGGATCTAGCTTCATTGCTACTAATATAATCCAATTAGACGAGGAGGAAAGTAGATCTGGTGAAGGCAGTGACAGAGGTGGAGCTGAGGGTGATTCTAGGGAGGAGGGTTCGAGTAATGAGGGATCTTTTAGTTCAGAGGAGAGTTTAGAGAATTTGAAAATTTCCAGTGAGGAGACTATGGCTCACCTTAGGAAGAACTTAATCCAAGATGATGATGAGGACAATATTGCTCTGACTCGCAGGCTGAACAAGCAGAAGTCTGGGAGTGGGGATACTCCCACTAGATCCCAAATTGTGGCTCATAAAAGGGAGAGGAAGAAGAAATAGTAGGCGTTGGTGAGGGAGAGAGAGAGAGAAAGAAAGAGGAAGAAATAGGAAGAAAGGAAGAGGGTTGAGATGGACAAGAAGGAGAGAGAAGAAGAAAGCAGGATAAAATAAGTGAGTACAAAAATGGGACAGTCCTTGGTGCCCATGTCTATGTTAGCTAAGGGGGCTTTAGTCGTTCTTGCTCCTCAGCTGGCTCCGGTAGTGCTCGAGAGAAAAGTCTTTCCAGCAGACCGCCAGAGGTCATCAAGCATAGGAACCGACCATTTATCCCTAAAGGTGAGTGAGGGGCTAGCCTTAGTAAGTCTATTTGTACTTCTCTACTCTTACAATTTTATTTTCCATACCTTCTTCAGTAACGTTTTCTTACTTCTCTGCAGTTTGTGTCTGATTTCATCGTCCTCTATCACAGCCTTGATGACCTGGCGAGGAGAAATACCGAGCTAGAGGTGAGCTTAAATATTTCCAGTGCTGCTAAAAAATCCTCTGATCTTGCCTTGGCTGAAGCTAACAAAGAAAAAAAGGAAGCGTATAAAAATCTGGAGGAGCTGAGGCAGTCTTTTGACTTAGTCTGCACGAGCAAGCTGGCAGTGGTTGAGGAGAATAAAGAGCTTGCCGAAAAGATGAAGAAGCTAGAGTCTGAGGCCACCACCATGAAGGAGATCTCTTACAATGTTAGGTGGCTCACTGCATATGAGGATGCTAAGGATCAGATCGATTACATCAGCCGTTTCAACTTCAAGAAAGGTTGGGAAAGGGCTTTGCTCGATGCTGAGGTGGATGTTGATTCTCCTCTATTTGACGAGAATGACCCTGGACCGAAACCTCTTGTAGAGGACGTGTCTCCTCCTGCTACCAATGAAGGTGTTCCAGCTGTTCCAACTGCTACTACTGATTCTCCTATCAATCAAGACTGGTTGTCGTTCCATCCGAGGGAGGTGCACATGAGGCTACTGTAGATAAGGGGAAGAGTCTAGCATCCTCAGAGAAGACTAAGGTTGCCAACTAGTCTTTTTAGGGGGACCTTATATTTTTGTTTTTCTTCCCTCTGATCAAATGTACTTGTACGTAATTTGGGTTGGTTTTAATGAGAAGAAGAATTTTTGGATTTCTGCACCTGCTGATATATTTACTTTTTTTTCTTTTATAACTTGTAGTTTGTTAACCTTGATGAATATATTGCTTTTACATCTCACCTAGGCCAAATTTTTGGTGCCGATGTGAGCGACCTAGTTCGTCGTGATTTTGTAAAAATCAACAAGTCTCTTAGATCAAGGTACCAGGACTATAAAGACTAGTTAGAGCTTGTTGCTAAGATAAAAGATAGATTTGAGGAGATAGAGGAGGTCGGCGCCTCTGTTTAAGAAGAAATGGATGCTCTGAAGGCTAATCTTTTGGATGCCTCTCAGATCAATCAAGTTGGAGAGATCCTGCAACATGAGGATGATACTTTAAGGAGGTAAGTTACGTGCCTTAGGGACAATGCACCGAGCATTGCCCCTCAAATTATACGTCATTCTTCTTCAACGTCTAGGTGACGAGTTAGGCCTAATGACACTGGTTCAGTTAGGGAGATTTCTAAACTACGGGGAGATATTCATAGGGCGTACGTGATAGTCATTGGGCTTCAAAGAGACCTCACCCTATTAAGTCACTTGTTCAATAAAGGTCCTCGGTAGGTGTGGGAAGATAAGTACGACCAGGGATGGACAGATTCTCCCACAAGGTTGAAGGAGGTTGAGGAGCTATGTTTCATTATAGGGTGGCTTAGTGCCCTTAGATAATTAAAGGTTACCCCGAACTCCGCCCTTTGGTATAGACATAATATTAATCTCTCATCTTTAGATCCAAATCCATTTAGAAGGAATAATTGTTGGATCCCAATAGATGCAATCCTAAGACAACTACTAGAGCCATGTTAAAATGATGTCGAGGAGGAATTCGTTCCTCACTTAGATGATGGCCTAAGAGCGCGAGTAGCTAACTACCTCTCTCAACGACCTGGTCCTCATTAGGATTTGAATCACTTAGCATATGTAACTTTTTGTATATGCAGTGATGTAATAAAAAATTTATGTTTTGTGCAATTTTCCGACTAAACATGTTTAATGTTATTTTTTACTTTATTATTCTTTTATTTAGTTATCTTAGGCTCTTCCAGCCAACTAGATATGATTTGGGCAGAGTTGATTGTCGAGTGAGTATCCCCCAGTCCAGTATGCTTTAAGTGTACCACTCTTCCTTACTTTACCTTTTAGGTCATATCGTCACACTTCCTTAGGCCTAAGTGAGGCAATGGCGAGAATACACCAGGGATCGAATATTCTATCCGAGCAGGATTTTTGGGCCATACACTATTAGTGACCAACCTGAGTTGGTTATGTTGCCTAAGGGTCCCCTGTAGGGCTTCATATATTTCCAGGGGAAAGCTAGGAGGTCGTTTGTGTTAATTAACAAATGCCTGAGGAGGGTGGTTACACATCGACTTTGCTCTTTTAGATAATAAGTTTCTCGTGATCTTAGTTTTGCATGTTAAGAGTGGAGCCTGTAGCTTGGAAAGGGTGAATATACTATAATGTAGTTGAGAAAACCAACACTTCATAAAATTCTACTGTGGAATAAATCTTATTGATCAGAGAAGTATTGAAATTTCAACATTAAGTTTGCAAAAATAAAAAAGAAATCTAGAAATAGAATTTCTTTAAGTTGGCTGTATTCCAAGCTCTTGGTATCTCCCTGCCCTCCAACGTTTCCAAGTGGTAGGCTCCTTACAGGTCATCTATTATCACTTTGAAAGGACCCTCCCATTTTTGTCCTAGCTTGCCCTCCGATGGTTTCACAGCACTCCCAAGAACATTCCTCAGGACGTAGTCTCTAACCTGGAATGTTCTCTAATTGAATTTTTTTATTATATTTCTTTGCTAGCTATTGCTGTTAGGCTGATAGTTTCACTAGAGCTAATTACTTTCTCTCATCGGCTAAGTCAAGTTCAACGACTAGTGCTGCATCGTTATGGCCTTGGTCGACCAAAGTGGATCCCATGGTAGGGAGGCCAACTTCCAAGGGGATAATTGCCTCCATCCCATACGTAAGTGTGAATGGTGTCTCTCCAATTTCTCACCGTGGGGTGGTGCGATAAGCCCATAGGATATGGGGTAGTTTGTTTACCCATGCTCCCTTGGCTCACTCTAAATGCCTTTTTATCCCATCGATCACCGTTTTATTTGAAGCCTCTACCTGTCCGTTGCTCTGAGGGTATGCCACAACGCTAAAGTAGTGTCTGGTCCCATGGTCGCTGCAAAAACCCCAAAAGAGGCCACTCTTGAACTGGGTTTCGTTGTCATTGATGATAGTCCTAGGGCTCTTAAAGCGAGTGACGATGTTTCTCCACATGAATCTGATCATGTTCGCGTGTCTAATGTTTGCCCATGTCTCTGCATCTATCCACTTGGTGAAGTAGTCTTTTATGACCAACAAATATTTGCGATTACTGGCTATATTTGGAAGAGGACCCACGATGTCCATACCCCATTGGGCAAAGGGCCATGGGCTAGTAAGTGACTTTAGGTCACTAGTTGGCTGGTGAACCATATGTGCATGAAGTTGGCACTTTTTATACTTTTGAGCATAGATTTCAGTGTCATTCTGCATGTACAGCCACCAGTAACCTTATTTCATTTCTCGAAAAGCTAGCGACCTGTCCCCACTATGACTCCCACAGATTCCCTCATCGAGTTCATGTAGGACTCGCTTGACGTCTTTTGGATGAACGCACTGGAGGTAAGTACCAGTGAAATATTTCTTGTACATCTTGCCCTCAGGAGATAAGTGAAAGGGAGAAGCTTTGACTCTTATCTGATGAGAAGTATTCTTGTCTACTGGTAGTGCACCATTTTTCAAATAATCTATTACGGGATGGATCCAACTGGGGGCTATCTCAATCTGAAGAATGTGCTCTACGTTCAGCAGCTCGTTGATATGGTTGATACTTGGCTGGGCAAGGAAATTGATCTGAATTGTCCTCTTCAGGTCGGAGTCGATTGTTGAGCTTAGGGATGCTAGGGTATCAACATTGTCCTCTAAGAAACTACTGGACACAGATTTGCTAAAATTTGTCCATCAATCCTTTCCTAGTGGAGAGATAGGATTCTATCCTCTTATCTCTTGCATTAAAATTGCAACTTATCTAGTTGGAGACCAATTGCGAGTCACCAAAGACTTAGAGTCGCTTTGCTTCGAGCATTCATGCCTTTTGTAGGCCCACAATTAGTTCCTCATACTCTGCTTCATTTTTGGAGGCTTCAAATCCAAGCCTGATTCCTTGGTGAAGAATTGCATCTTCAGGGGTAACCAATACGTTGCCCACTCCCGCCCCTCTGGAATTAGAGGCTCCATCAACGTATAGTTTCCGTATGGAACTTTGTTCTGATGACTAGTTTGGGGCTGGTTGCAAGGCTGATTTCCTATAAACTCGGTGATGAAATCGATGAGGATCTATCCTTTGATGCCAGTCCTTGGCTAGAACTGAATGTCAAATCACCCAAGCTCGATCAACCACTTTGACAATCTTCCTGAAAGGTCTGCTTTCCTTAGGACTGCTTTGGGGTGGGTGGGATGTAAATATAATGATGGAAAGGGCTTTAGAATAATATTTTAATTTTCTCGAAGCTACCACTAGCGCAAAGGAGAACTTTTCTAGCAATAGGTATCATTGTTCGACGTCCAAAAGAGTCTTACTCGCGTAATAGACTGGGTACTGGATACCTTTTTTTCGCATACTAGTGCAGAACTTAAATAATGACTAGATACTGCAAGTTAAAGGTATAGAAAATCATTCTCTTGAGGGATTACGAGTAAAGGCGGTTTGCTAAGGTAAGATTTGATCCCTTCCAACGCCCTTAAGTAATCTTTGTTCCACTCCACCTCCTTGATTTTCTTCAATAACTGGAAGAATGGTTGGAACCTTTCAGAAGACTTTGAGATGAATCGATTTAGGGCGACGAGCATTCCCATGAGCTTTTTCACCTATCTTATCATTCGGGGGGGGAGGGGGGGCTGCACCATGTTGATAGCATCAATTTAGTCCGAGTTGGCTTCAATACCTCTCTTGCTGACCAAGTACCCAAGGAATTTTCCTGACTGGACATCGAAGGAACATTTACTTACGCTGAGCTTTATTCGGTACTTCCTGAGGATTTCAAAGGTCATTGATATGTCAGAGAGGTGGTCATATTTGAGATTTCTCTTGACGAGCATGTCATCGATGTAGACCTCCATAGTGGTTCCCATTTGGCCTTTGAAGGGGATAACCTTATAGTAATATAACCCAACTATGGTTATAAATGCTATTTTGTTTTGATCTGGCTCGTGCAGAGGGATCTGGTGATATCTGGAGTATGCGTCTAGGAAACTTATCCTTTCATGTGCTACCGTGGCATCCACCAACTGATCGATCTTTGGGAAGGGGAAGCTGTCTTTAAGGCATACTTTGTTGAGATCGGTGAAGTCGATACAGACTCTCCACTTTTCGTTACTCTCGGGACAACTACTGGGTTGGATAGCCATTTGGGGAACTAAACCTCCCGTATGGATCTTGCATCCATCATCTTTTCAACTTCCTTCTCCACTTCTTTAGATTTCTCGGGAACAGTTTGTCGAGCTTTTTGTGCTATTAGCTTGAAGGATGGGTTGACGTGAAATCAATAAAAAATCATGTTAGGTTCAATCCCGAGCATCTCGTAAGGCTCCTATGCGAAGACATCTAAGTTACTTCGAAGTAGGGTGACCAACTCCCTCTTTTCGCGGTCGGTGAGTGAGGTTACGATCAAGAACTTTCTTTCATTCGAGCTGCTGCTGGCTATAACTTCCTCCAAGTCTTTGATGACTCTTTCATAGGGTAGGAGATTGGTCTCCTCCACTCATGGTGTCCTATATTTTAGTTCCTATTTGGAGGGCATTTGCTTCTCCTGTTCCTCATTCTTGCTTCTAACTATTTCAACCTTCTTCTCTGGTTAGGGACGGATGGCCATTATAAAGAATTTTCTTGCCATCGCCTGATCTCCATGTATATCCACCATTCCTCATTCAGTCACGCATTTGAGCTTCTGATGGTAGGTAGATGGGACGACCTTCATCGCGTGCAGCCATCCTCTGTCGAGGATTGCTTGGTAGGGTGAATGAATATCGACCACGAGAAATTTGATCATTTTTTTATGTTTCCTGCTCTTAATGGTAGGAAGATATTTCCTAAGGGGATGGTTATTTTTTCAGCGAATCCAACTAAAGGAATGGTGGCTTCCTTTAAGTCGGCGACACTTAATCTCAAGTTCCTGAACAGGTCAAGGTATATTATTTGGGATGAGATACCTTAGTCGATGAGCAACCTGTTGACGTCTTAGTTACTTATTCTGAGTGTAATGATCATTGCATCATAATGTGGGGTTTTTACTCGCATAAGGTCTTCATCTGAGAACACAACATGCTTGCTGTAGTCGACATCTTCTGCTTATCGATGCTTCCCAGCTTGTGTTTTTATTGGATCAATTTGAAAGGCTTGCATTACTGTTGTAAGCTTTTTTACTTCCACTCGACCCATATTTCCTTGAATATTTTTGAGGTTAGATGCCCCATGAATTATCACAAACTCATGTCCAATGTCCTCTTTAAGCACGTTATCGGGCCTTTGATCTCCATTGTCAGTTACCTTCTCCGCCTTTTTCTCCAAGAATTCACCAAAGTGCCCAGCTTGAGCTAACTCTTCAAGGTGGGACTTGAGTTATTTTCAGTGTTCAATTTTATGCCTGCTCTCCTTGGGGAAATCACATCTCAGTGCATTATTTCTCTTGAAAGGGTCTCCTCCCATCTTCTTGGCCCACTTAATGAACGGTTCATCCTTGATTTTTGCCAAAATCTTGTAGATTGGTTCTCTGAAAACTATGTTTATTTCTTGAAACTCCTTTGAGGCATCGCTCTTGATTCCATTCTTGGGGCCATTCTTAGTGAGGGAATGGTTTAAGAGGAAGAAGTTAGGTAAGCCAATCTTGAAGGATATAACGACTACCTGCTCTGAACAGTCCTCGACCTCGTTGAATATCTCCCTATACATTTTCGCGTAGTCTCAGAGGTTCTCCTGGGGGGATTTTTCTTCATTGTCAACAAAGAATCCATCCTCTTCGGATGGGAGTTGCTGCTAATGAAGAGAGATGTGAAGAGCTCTGCCAGGGACTCTAAGTTCTTAATAAATATGTGGGGGAGTTTCTCGAACCACTTTTGAGCCATGTTGTGCAAGCTTGATGGGAAGATTCGGTACATCAATGCCTCCTTGTGGTTCCAAAGGGTCATGGCCTGCCAATACTGTCAGACATGGTCAATGGGATCGGTCTTTCCATTGTATATTTTGAACTTGGGCATTACGAATTTCTTAGGGGGTTCCTTTTCTTCCATTGCCCTTGAAAAAGGGGACTTGATCTGGGTCTTGAGAGCTCGCCTGGCTAGCTCTTTTGTTTATCTGGCACCCCGATGTGCTGGGTGTTGGTCCATCTCTCTTCGAACTATGTTTCGTATATCGTCGTTCCTTCATCCTAGGATCCTGTAGCGGTGAGATGGTTATTGTTGCTAAGACCAGTCATCACTTGACCTGTCTCCTTCAATTCTTTGAGATCCACACCTTGGGCTCCCTCCTTTGTTGTAAGATCTGCTTGCCTAAGGGCTAGGAGGCCGAAAATGACGTTGTATCGTGTTACTATGGAGTTCTCTCTCCATCCTCTCTAGTCACCTCTTAAGGAGAGCATTTTCGGCTTCCTTCTTACGAGTAGCCTCCTCCTGCTCTTGGAGCCCGACCTCATAGGCGTCGATCAACCTAGAAACTTATGTAGACCCTGCCGACCCCTGGATTTCTTTTGAGGCTTTTCATTTCGGTCAAAGCCTTGGGTTTGAGCGTCGAATTTCATATCTAACCCTATGAGGGATAGGTTGCTCCTGAATATCCCCTACATGAGGGGCATTGCTGATGTAATCAGACATTCCAGGTTCTTATTGGTGAAAGCTTTCTTAATGTAAGAACAACCACTTCCCATAGACGGCGCTAATTGTGATGATAATTAATCTCAACATAAATTATAAGTAAACTCAATCACCAGAAAATAAAGAACTCGAGTCAAGATAATCACAATCACACACAACACAAGATATACGTGGCTCAGCAAATTGCTTACGTCCACGGTGGTGTTCTCAGTTTTGTATTTCTCTTTTCTCCAGGGGAGTATTTTTTTGGTTACATTCCCTTTGGCTCGGGCCAGGGATATAGTATATATACAGGTGAACTTCGAAGAGTGGGGGTGTTTGGTACTCCCACGTTAGCCCACTGTCCTTAGAATATCTCATGAGAGATTTTAGGAACAGGATGGGTTGTTACTACACTACACCAAAATGGTCAAATTGGCACCCTTGAACCGGCCAACCTTGTCACGGTCATTGATCATGAAAAAAACATGTATTTTTTGTCACGGTTAATGATCGTGACAAGGCCACGACAAAGGCTTGTCACGGTCATTAACCGTGACAAGTCCGTGACAACTGTACTTGTCAAGGTCAATGATCGTGACAATCCTATAGAGTTGTCACGGTCAAGGACCGTGACCTGTCCATGACAATTCTATCAATAAAAAAACCCTCCCTGTTCTTTTTTCCCACCGATTCTAATTCCCTCCATTTCTCTCTCTCTAGTGACTTCACTCTCTCTCTCTCTCTCTCTCTCTCTCTCTCTCTCTCTCTCTCTCTCCGATTTTGGTACGTTTCTCTCTCTATTTCTCCTCTATTTATGTATATGTATATGTGCGTGTGTGTATATATGTTTGTGTAAATATATGTGTGTGTATGTGTGTGTGGTCTATATATGCATGTGGGGGGGGGGGGGGGGGGGGGGGGGGGGGGGGGGGGAGGGGAGGGGGGGCGTATATGTGCGCGCGCGCGTGTGTGTATATATATGTGTGTGTGTGTGTATATGTGCGTGTGTGTGTATATGTGTCTGTGTGCGCGTGTGTGGTGGGTAGTGGCAGTGGGGGGGAGGGGGCAGGGATGGGGGGTGGGGGTGGGCAGGGGGCAGGGGGTGTGGGGTTGTGTGTGTGTATATGTGCATGTGTGTATTTTTTTAATTAAATTTTTATTGGTTTATTAGATATTGCCCCTCATATTGTAGTGCCCCTTGTAAAAGAATTGATTGATTAAATATTGATTTGTTGTTAATTTTTTTAGTAAATTAATAATTAGTGCCCCTTTCATATGCAAGTAGGATTGCCCCTCATTGCAAATTAATAAATTAATAATTGTATACTTTAATTATTAGTTTAATTGATGAAAAGAATTAACTAAGTAGACGAATTAGAAGGAGTACGGGATAGACATTTGTTGTTGCCATTGCGGTTGGATTATAGTGGATCGATGTTGGGTTGGTTAATTTTAAAAGTGGCATGACCACTGGATTATTATCCATGTAGGGGTGGGATTTTTCAGCTTTTTTTAAAAAAATTACTTTGTATAACGAAAAATATATATATAGTATGATAATTAAATGAAACATACTTGAAATTACATATAGTGCACATAGCAAAGAGATGTAATAATATGAAGAGTTTCCGTGTCTGTGTGCCAGGTGTAAGAATGGTAAGGTGTTTGAGTGGAAAAAAGTTGATCTACATTTGTTAAGATTGGGTATGCAAGTTCCTTTTGTCCCCGAACAACCTTCACAACAACCTTCTACAATTCGGATAGATGTAGAAGGGAACAACGTAGATCATTATATGTTAGAGGATTTAGTTGATGGTGCATATGGAGTTTATGAAGCGGAGGTGAATGAGGTTACTGATGATGTACAAGGTTCAGGTGCTCGTGAAGATATCACGATAAACCTTGACGATGACTACCAAAGTTTAAAAGTTATGGTGACCCAACCGTTATACTCTGGCTGTGAGAAAGATCAAACAACTTTACATGCCATGGTTGGTTTGCATAGTTTGAAGATGCAGTACGGTTCGTTTGGCAATAGCGTGACAGGAATTCTGAATTGGGTGAAGGGCTTACTACCCAAGGATAATACGCTTCCAAATAGCTATCATGTTATGAAGAACAGTTTGGAAGGTTTGAGAATTAAGTATAAATCGATTCATGCTTGTGTGTATGACTTCATACTATACCGAAAGGAGTATGAAAATCTTGATCGTTGCCTAGTATGTGATGAACCTAGATATCTCCAATCTACTGGTAAGGAAGGCACAAGCTCAAAAGTGCCTCAAAAAGTGTTGAAATATTTTCCCGTTGGGCCTAAATTAAAATGATTTTTCACAGTACCATGGACAGTGGAGGCAATGACTTGGCATGATAGGGCAGAAGTAGGGGGTAATCTCATGCGTCATCCTATTGATTATACATCTTGGAGGATGATGAATTATGAGTATCCCGATTTTTCTCGAGAACAGCGCAACATTCGTTTGGCTATATCAACATATGGTTTCAATCCATTTGGAAATCTAAGCACCAATCAGAGTGTATGGCCAGTGATCCTAGTGACACTCAACCTCCCTTCTTCACAGTGTATGAGATTTTCGATGATGTCTTTGTTGATACCTGGGCCAAATGCACCAAGTGATGACACAGACGTGTACCTGGATCCTTTGGTAGAAGAATTAAATGATTTATGGGAAGAGGGTGTGCAATAATTTGACTCTTTTAGAAAAGAAGAGTTTACGATGAAAGCTATGTTGATGTGGGCAATTCATGATTTTCTAGCTTATAGGACATTATCTGGTTGTGTAGTACATGGTTATTTGGGGTCTCCTATTTGTTCAAAGGAGACTAAATCTCTTCGTCTATCCGCTAGCTCAAAAAACGTATACCATTGCCATAGGAGGTTTTTACCCCCGGCACATAGTTTCAGATTTGAGAAAGGTTGCAATTTTTTATTGGGCAGGGTTGAACATAGGCTACCGTCGAGACAACTTTTGGGTTCAGAAATTGAAAGTAAATCTTCTGAATGTGGCCCTAATATGCCAGGTAAGAATCCTAAATTTAATAATGTCAAGCATAGGAAGACCCCAACTGAGAATGAAACTGAGACAAGAAAGGCATAGTCTAGGAGGTCAATTTTATTTCACTTACCTTATTGGAAGAATAACCCGGTGCGCCATGTATTGGATGTGATGCATGCAGAGAAGAACCTAACTGAACATATTGCGGGCACTTGCCTTAGGGGGAGTCATTCGAAGGATGAAGAAACTGCACGAAAAGACCTTAAATCGTTGAAACTTAAGCCACAACTATGGTTGAAAGAAGATAGTAGGGTACGGACAATAATTCCCCCTGATCCATTTATGTTGATGAGTGGGTAAAGGAAGGTAATTTTATACACAATATATAATTTGAAGGGCCCATCTAATTTTTCGTCCAACTTACAAAGAATTGTGAATTATGCTACTCATGATTTACATAAGTGTAAGTCCCACGATTGGCATGTGATCATGCAATTGGTTCCTATATTGTTAAGCACTGTTTCTCAAAGCACAAGGATTTACGGAGGGCTATTATGAAAATTAGTATCACCTTCTCGCTCTTGTGTGAGGAGGTAGTCAACCGAGAACACATAGTGGCCACAACATTGGCAGTGACCGAAGCGATTTGTGTGTTGGATAAGTACTTTCCCCCAGCATTCTTTGACATATGTGTTCACTTACTGGTACACCTATGCGACAAGGAACTTCTTTGCGGTCCAATTAGATATCGGTGGATGTATCCATTTCAATGATTGATGAAAGTTTTTAAAGATTACGTCAAGAATATGTGATAGATTGCAGGATCAATTGCAGAGCAATAAATCACCGTGGAGTCATCAATATGTACTTGCGAATATATGCCTGACTCGACCAGCGTTAATGACACTGATGAGTTCGTCGATGAAGGTGGTCATGTGATAGGAAAACGAGTTAAATTAACGAGTTTGCAACATGAACAAGTAGCTCATTATCTATTTGACACACATGAAGATGTCGAAGAATGGAAAAAGTAAGTTTAAATCATTTTAAGTTTTACATTATTTTAGAATATTCTAGATTATTTTATACATGATTAATTTTGTAATATGCATAAAATATGAAAGCATGTGAGAATATTAAAAGACGAAAAATAATGGTACAATCGGACAACAAATTTAGGCTGTGGTTGTCACAAGAGGTAATTATAATGAAAATGCCCGTTATATAACGTTACATTACACTCAAACTTTACAACTAATCTAATTAATTTTTCTATATTCTCAGCTCTTATAGATGGGTGATGTGACATCAAGGCTTGCTCGTCTAGCCACTGGATCCTTGTTCATGGCACAAGAGTACAAAAAGCATCGATTGAATGGTTACATATTCGGCGCAAAAGTGTACGATGAAAGTACAAATGTATTGAACTCGGGCATTTCACACAAGGCTCTTATTTTCTTTCGAGCGAGCGCAAAAGATAAAAACCTCGTTGAAGCTGAAAAGACTTACTATGGTTTAATTGGAAATATATTTGAATTGGATTATATAAGCTTCAAAGAGGTTGTATTTTACTGTGACTGGGTAAGAGTTAAGGATAAAAATGCTTGTAAAGTTGATCCTATCACCAATTTGATCATGGTTAACTTGTCCAAGTTGAAGAGCAACGACCATGTGAGCGATGAGCCGTTTATTTGTGTATTTCAAAAGGTCAACCAAGTGTTTTACTCGGAGTATATCAACAACGAGCCGTGGTCAATTGTTCTACATGCGCCAAAGCGTCTAAATAGTAGTGTGGATGACTTGGCTGCTCCTACCGAATATCAATCCATTTTTCATGATAACCCGAATTTGAAATAATTTTTAAATTTGTAATAAATATTCCAATTTGTACTTTTATAAATCAATTTTTAATGCTTTTAATTGATTTGCACTTTATCATTTTCACTCTTGTGTGGTGTGCATCTGTGTGGGTAGTAGGGGTGGGGGTGGGGATGTTTCGGATTTTTAGTAATTGTACATATTATGAGTTAGATGCTGATGTTTTGGAATTCAAAATTGAGGTGTTAAATAGTATCAATTCATTTGAATTTGTAGTAATTGTACAGATTTGCATGTATTATTCTAATTCATTTTGATTTGTACTAGTAACAACATTTTTTTACAGAAAATGTCTCCTTTAGGTATTAAGGCGAGGATAATGATGATGGTTATGATGATGTCGTCTAGGATCGGTGGTAGGGGAGGCAACGAGGGATCCTCGGCCCCTAGGCTCCCCAAATATGGCAAAATTGGGGATGGACATCGAGAACAATACGGGGATATTAGCGAGATCCCTCGAGCTGGTAAAGACGATCATCGACCCAGGGTACACTAGTTGGAGGTAGGTGCCAAATAAGCTCAAGTTAGCTATTTAGGAGGCACTGCAGGTAATGTATTTATATTTATATTTATATGAATATTTCAATTTCATTTTATATTTATATTTATATTTATTCGCAACTAACAGTGAATTTGTTGGATAGGAACAATTCAGCCTAGATCCAAAGCTACGCGATTCCGTCTTGGAGCAGTTGAGGGAGCAACACAAGACGTGGAAGAAAAATATGCGGACCCGGTACTTTGGGAAGACTCGAGATTTCGTTATCCGAATGTGTGAATCCGACCGACGAACGAGCTGATCTCATTGGTATAATGGCAAAAGTTCATTGAGAATGAGATTGGGGAGCGATAATTAGCATCTATCCAACTAGGGAGGGAAAATCGGGGGAAAAAGACGGACGTGCACTACTCCGGCAAGACTTCTTATGCCAAGGTGGAGCATAGGATAATGGTAAGATTTAATTTTTCTATAATTACAGAAATATATTATTCTTCATTATTTTACTTTGTGGGGTCGATACTAATTTTTCATTATTTTATTTCAGGGGATAGGGAGTGGCCGTGGGGGTAGGCCACATAGGCTCGATTCTTATGTGGCCATTCGGACGAAGAAGGGTAAGGATAAGGAGGTGTTCCCGAGCATCGCGGCCACGATTATAAGTAATCCAACAATTTACTTTTCGTTAATTACGTTATAATTTTATGTTTACTTATTTAACTAATCATGTACTTTTTGTCATTTTAGGCAAAGCTTAAGGAAGTGCATGAGTCGCAGTCTAATGCCGACAAGGCATCTTTGTCCACAGACGTACTCAGCCAAGTGCTTTGTACTGATCGCAAGGGGAGGACAAGGGGGTGAGATCGTGGGTGGCCAAATCTAGGATCATCGTATTGGAGACGAGCGACATTAGTTTGGCTCGAACGGTAGACTCGCATGAAGCGAAGCTGTCCCATTTAGAGGCGACGATCCAAGATATGTTCTCATTCATGAAGTGTTTTTTGGGCAGAAATCGTTAGGGGAAAGGGAAGGAGAATGTGGTGGATGAGGAGGTGGAGGAGGATGAGGCGCAGGAGGATAAGGATGTGGACCTATCTTCTTCATCACCGACACGTGCGAACTTTGATGATCCAGTCCCCTATTTGGCTCACTTCGACCGAATGATGTCGACACTTGGTTGGCCGAGCGTGTTTATACTCGACATATTTGATGGCCAACAGATAGGATAGGGGTTGAGGGACCCGAATATCGTCAAGGTATGACAGTTCATGGACGTTTGCTTCAAGACATCGAGTCCAAGGTGCTCGTCACGCATGTGATACCCGGGAAGGAGAACTTCCCATTATGGTTACGCGAACAATATTACATGACGTATATTTCTGGGTGTGTCAATTCATATATCGTGTGGCCTACTCACCTCCTCAAACTACCCCTACCCCATACATGTAGTGACATTATTTGAATTGAATTATTTTAAGTTGTTACATTTGAATTATATTTGGATTATATCGTGATGCATATTTTGTTGAATGTATATTTGCATTATATCTATTTTATTTGGATATATGATGTTTGAACAGGTACAACGTTGCTATAACAAGTACAAATATACTGCTGGGCAGTGGTAGTGGCCATACTGCCCAATAGATTTTTTTTAATTATGCCCAGAATTGTCACGGTCAATGACCATGTCAAGTCCGTGACAAAGGATAATTGTCACGAACTTGTCACGGTCATTGACCATGATAATTTTTTAAATATTGTCACGGGTTTTTCACGGTCCTTAACCATGATAAAACTTATCAAGGTAAAAAACCGTGACAAGTCTAATGATGATCGTGACAAGTTCGTGACAACAAACGTTGTCACCCCCAGAATTGTCACGGTCATTTACCTTGACAAGTCCAACTTTTCAAGGTCAATGACCGTGACAATCTGATAAATTTGGTGTACTGCTAACCAACTGCATTTGAGGCTTTGGAGTTTGGTCCGGACTATTCCTGTTCTTAATAGGGTTCAACCTAGCTACTTCTTTGGGCCTACAAAAATGGATGAGGTACCCACACCAGATGTTTCAAAAATTACAGTGTAAGAAATCGAAAGAATAAATTAAACCTTTCCCACATGAGGTTGATTTAAAGTATGGCAGGAACATTAGATACAAAGAATGAAGAACAATGAAGTTATTTCATTCACAAATAATGAAGAACATTAGATACAAAGAATGAATAGAAAGAATAAAAAGACAAAATTGTAGAGGTGTACAGAAAGAAACCGGGAGAGGAAAATTCCTGCTTGCAAAGAATGCATGCTTCAGTTCAAACATTTTATCATATAGTTATCATACGATTATTATAACTGTATGATAACTTCAAAATCACATCCTAAACTCGCATACAGTTCAAACATTTTATCACACAATTAAGATAAATGTATTATAACTTTAGTTATCATACTTGAAGTAGTTCAAACATAAATGTTTGGACTAATAAAATGTTATCATGCCTGAAGCAGTTATTATACAGTTATAGTTGTACGATAACTCCAAAACCCCATCATAAACTCGCAGACAATTCAAACATTTTATCATGCCTGTGAAGCAAGCTAATTTTCTTTTTCCATTTACTCTCTAAAATCGATGATGCCAAGATCTTGAGATATTCGAGTAATATTTAGAATAACAAATAAATCTTCATTAAAAATAATGAAAAGATAGTATTTAACTGAAAAAATATAACAACATTATTAAATTATTTATTTATAGTACGAACCACTTTTTTCATTGTCTTTCAGATTTTTAATAATCAAATTAAGTAATAAAATAAATAAACCTTGTCACGTATCACATAATGAAAACCTAAATGAAAACAAAAAAAAATCATCAAAAGAAACTATGACACAATTTATACGTATCACGAAATTCATATAATTCAATTGCAAGTCTACGAGCCACTAAAAACACCACCCTAACAACCTTACACTTCAGAAATATGCGGTTGATAATCATAACAATTATGACAATCTAACACAAATTGTTGAAGAAACAAAACAAAACACAAAAAGAAAGAAGAAAGTTGAATATGACTAACCTCCTACCTGAGTTTGATGATTTGTCTGGATCACCACCTGAAATTAAAAAATGAATCAAACGCATACAATTAGAGGACACACTATTTTTCGAGAAAAACAAACACACACAAAATATGAACAGATAAATTTTGAATGCCATCTCAAATACTTAGTTTATAATTACAATGATATAAGTTGAAAATGTAACCTTTTCCCCACTTTTTGGTGCATCTAAAGCATCATAGTACATGCCAATCAACGTAAGCAAAAAACATTTGACATTACCAAAAACAATTATCAATGTACCATGGGTAACATGAGGACATCATCCTCAACATTCCTTCATTTTAGTCGTGTAAAAATTGGAAGGATGGACTCTCGAAACATTCTGTTACGGGTTTGATATCTAAGAAATCCTTCACTTGTAGAGAATTAGAAAGGTCATCAATCGATAAGGGAATGCCGAAATTGTCTTCTAATAGAAAGGAATTAAAAGCATAAAATGTAAACAAAACTTCAATACTTAAAACTATATGTCTAGAAACCACACATGTACAAAGAAAACCACATTTTCCAAATAAAAAGGGCAGGTCCCTCACCCTTTTTTCTTTTAACTCCCTCCTTTTCTCTTGGTAGTTAAACAACAAGGCTTAAGAAGGTCTAAACAAATTAACCTTTTATTATTCGTGACACAAAGCTAATTCAAAACAACATAATACTGTCACGATACTCAATTATACTTGAAAATTAATAGTACTAATCAATTACTATTATACGAATTAGAAAAAAGCCTCACAGTTTTAGCATTTCTGCAAAACTGACGTGACTGAAGTACATGACCAAATCATAAGTTAAAAGAACTACAAAATAATAAACAGAGCTAATATAAGACAGGGGATGACTCTCATTAAACACTTGATTTAACTCCAAATCTACTGATATCCCCAAGTTGTAAACTTATGTTTTTTTTGTCCAAATTTATTAACCAATTTATGATAGTAAAAAGGGACCTCCCATTAAACTACGACTTACCATTCTCCAAAAGTAGGTACATGTTTGGGTTGGTAATGAGGATAGATATCTACCAATGTCCTTTCCTTTCTTTTCCAAAAAATTTGCATCAGTTATGAATTTTAAGAACACCTGTAAGGAAAACTCCATTAAGCATTATAGGGGAAATAACAAACAGTAAAAGCTTTATAATATTTTTCAAATCTTTAAAGTTAACAAATTTGAAAAACAACTTGATGTTAACCCAAGTTTTGAAATTCATAACTAATGCAACTTTTTTTTTCCTAAATAGGTAAAAGATTTATTACCCATTTCAGAAAAAAGGAACTTTGTTAACTGTTTAAAGAAATGAAAGATAAAAACAGAGAGGAGTCAGGGAAATTTGTTCGAGTAGCAAAACTGATGGCTTTACTTTTAGATTCTACCCCAAACGTTTTCAATAGTATGCGGATGTTGTAGGAATATAAAAAATTGATATCAAGTACATTTTCCATTTCCTAAAATGAGGTGAAATTCACCTCAGATGCCTTTAGTACCCATTTGTACCCATCACCCTGTGGTTTAATCATTTCATTTAGATCATTCGAAATCACTTGTTGTTTTACCTAACATCGTGTTCGACAAATTACCATTTATTAATCTTTCCAAAGATCGTAAAATAAGCATTCTTTGTGGCCTTCTGAGCAAACAGAACCAACAAAACATGAGGTTCATTCATAAAGCAAAATTGGACCTTAAGAGGCAATCAAAAACAAAATTGGGTTGTGAAAAAAGAGGGAAACACACCCACACAAAAATGTAAGTACCTTAATATTTTTCATTGAGGATCAATTTGTGTAGTAATTCAAATGATTATAAAGGGGGAAATTTCAATTTCCATGTGTTATAATTCCAAGAGAAGGAGTGTGGACATCCCCGATCCTCGCCGCACGGGCGGGTAGCGTGGAGGAAAGGATCCTTCGGGTCCCGCGCGTCCCTCTTGGGAGCGCTTCGGCCGGTGTCGTTTGAGATGTGGAAATGTAGAGAGATTCATAGTTGCTAGTCTATTTTACTCAAAATAGACAAAATAAAAAGGGGAAGCCATCCCGAAGGATGGCATCTAAAGACATACTGGTGCGTGCGGAACCAAGATGATTTGAGAAGGGTTCGGAGGCTTAGTTACGAAATGGGAAGGTGTTAGGCACCCATTCCGCCCATTCGGTCTCTCATGAATATTTGCTATTTTCCTTTTGTTTCCCCTGTGATATGTGTGCATGTGTATGTATATAATGGAGGTAGGAATCCTCAACTTGTATCATGGAAAATATAAAGTGAGTCATCCGTAGGAAGATATAAGAATAATATTAGAAAAATAAGATTTACGCGATTACCCATACGGTGATCGTTATAATGGATCAATAATGCATGTGGGATAATACGTCACTAAGGTCAAGTATATAGAATATAAGAAGATTAGAGTAGATATAAAGATGAGAGAAAAGGTGGGACAAAGGACTCGAGTCTCGGGTTTTACCCCGAGATGCTTACGTAGCCTATAAAGGCATCAAAGTCCACGTAGTTCGCATACAAAATGAGGGTTGGGGTTTATCATAAATCCAAGTGGGGAATATCTTATTTGTGAGTGTGTGTGTGTGTCTAGAAAAAGGATTTTAGATTGTGAGAAAAGTGTGGAAAAAGTGTGAGAATCCCTACTTGGAATTTATGAGCAAACCCTCTTTTTCATGTTTTTTGGCTTTTATTTATATGAACATAGGAGATGTGCAATAATACTAAATAAAAAGTATATTAGGATGTGTGAGATGAGATAATAAAAGTGCTAAATAAGAAGACAAGTTATTGAGAATTTAAGAGAATTTAAGAGAGAGTTTGAGAAAGTTGGACCTTCTTGAAGATCTTGAGCTTGATCTTAAATGTTGGAGAGCAGCGCTTGCACTTGGATGATGATGGAGAGTGGATAATTCACCAAGTTTGATGAAAAGGATGATGAAAAGTGGAAGTAAAAAGGGGATTTAGATGTTGAAATCACGTTGCCTTCGAGAGAGGTTTCTGGGATTCGTTCAGAGATTTTTATCAGATCTGGGCTCCCTTTGCAAATGAGGTGAAGGCCTCCTTTTATAGGCTCAGGTGAGTGTCGATCGGCATAGACCTGTTCCTGCCTATTGGCAATTGCCGATAGGCAGGGTCTGGAACCTGCCATTTGGCAGTGCACTTCACGCTTTTTAGAAAATTGGCCGCCGATGGAAAATCATTGCTCAGAATTGCGCACAGGGCATACCATTGGAAAGGTAATTCAGAGACCTTCGAAAGTCCTTTGGACCGCTCCCAGGTTCAGGAGTTGACTTTGGGTTAAATATGGCTCAGAAGCATTTGTCGATCCATTGGACGGTGAATTCCTCGGAAGCAAACGGATCGCTCGTTCGCATGGTAAGTTCGAATCATGCACGGGCAGACCGTTGTAAAGGTTAGGAGATGTACTTTGACATTCCAAAGAGTTTGACCCGATTTAGGGAGTTGACTTTGGTCAACTAGGCCCGGTAAGCATTCGATGACCTCTCAGAGTCAAATGGATCGTTCGTCCGCATGGAAAGTCAAAATCGCGCATGGGGCGGACCGTTGGAAAGAATATTTTATGCCCTTTGAAGATTCATTCAGTCTCGATTGAGATGAAGAGTTAACATAGGTCCAATAGAGGCGGGTGGCCTCTGGGTCAAGTTTTAGACGCAAACGGATCATTCATCCACATGGTAAGTCGGAATCGCACACGGAGCGGGCTGTTGGAAAGGGTATTCAGTTCCCTTTGAAGATTCATTTAGCCTCGGTCGAGCTAAAGAGTTGACATAGGTCAAACAGATCCCGGGAGTGCCTGATGGCCTCTGGGTCATATTTAGGACGCAAACGGATCATTCGTCCGCATGGTAAGTCAGAATCACACATGGGGTGGACCATTGGAAAGGGTATTCAGTGCCCTTCGAAGATTCATTCAGTCTCAGTCGAGACGAAGAGTTTGACTTTTGGTTCAAACTGAGCCTGGGAGTGCCCGATGGCCTCCAGGTCATTACCTGGGATATGAACTGGGTTTACGGTGATGAAGGGAGGTGCTAAGGACCTAAGGAGAGTTAGGGGGTAACAGAATGGGGTGTGTATATAGCCCCTCGACAGGAGAGTTTAGAACAAATGATGACCGTCAAATAGATACCACATGATGCTTTTGAGGTAGTATGACCGATTCAGAGGGTCGAGGCCGATTCTGCAGACCTAAGGAGTGTGTTGGGGATGATTGACGATCGGAGGTTTAGGTCAATTCTGGGGACCTGAAGTAGTGTTGGGGAGGGTGACCAATCCTACAGGTCAAAGCCAAATCTGTGGGCTTAAATGATGAGGGTGACCGACTAATCGGGCCAAAGCTAGTTCTGTGGGCTGAGGGTGAAGATATAATAACTGAGGTCAATTTTGACCTAAGAGTGGTGACGATCGAGGACCGAGGTCAATTCTGACCTAACTTAGAGGACGATCCAAGACCGGGACCAATTCTGACCCAAGAGTGGTGACGACTGATGTCAATTCTAACCTAACTCAGGTAACGATGCAAGATCGGGGCCAATTTCTGAGCCAAAAGTGGTGATAACCGAGGATCGAGGTCAATTATGACCTAACTTAGGTGACGATCCAAGATCGGGGCCAATTGTGGCCTAAGAATGGTGACGACCGATGACTGAGGTCAATTCTGACCCAACTCAGGTGACGATCCAAGACCAGGGCCAATTCTGACCTAAGAGTGGTGATGACCGAGGACCGAGGTCAATTCTGACCTAACTTAGGTGACGATACAAGACCGGGGCCAATTCTGACCCAAGAGTGGTGACGACCGAGGATCGAGGTCAATTTTGACCTAACTTAGGTGAAGATCCAAGATCAGGGCCAATTCTGACCCAAGAGTGGTGACGACTAAGGACGAGGTCAATTCTGACCTAACTCAGGTGACGATCCAAGACCGGGGCCAATTCTGACCCAAGAGTGGTAACAACCGAGGACCGAGGTCAATTGTGACCTAACTCAGGTGACGATCCAAGACCGGGTCCAATTCTAACCGAAGAGTGGTGACGACCGAGGACCGAGGTCAATTATGACCTAACTTAGGTGACGATCCAAGACTAGTTCCAATTCTGACCCAAGAGTGGTGGCGACCGAGGACCGAGGTCAATTTTGACCTAACTCAGTTGACGATCCAAGATCGGGGCTAATTTCTGACCCAAGAGTGGTGACGATCGAGGACCGAGGTCAATTCTGACCCAATTCAGGCGACGATCCAAGAAATGACCGCTTTCGTGATCAATGCAGTCCACCGGGAGTGGCTGACCGTTAATGATTGGGCGAATGTGGAGTGGAGGGCTAGGGCGCCTCTTGCTTTGGGGAGTGAGAACTCCTTTGATGCGTTCGAGCCTGTTGCGCATGAGCGGAACTTGCTGTGGGAACCATCGCATCATCACTCTTCGAGAGTGATCCCTGGAGGTTATGTAAGTAACCCGACCTTTGGCATTCTTCTCTTTCTAGTGATCTTTCTTTCTTGACATTTGATGAGACTTTTCTTTTTGCTAGTCTGATATTTCTTTAAAGAACATGCGCGCCCGTGGGACAACAAGGCTCAAGGATGTCTGGGAGCATCTCCCACCTGTGGTGCGCTGGGTGATCTCATCAGCTGTTTTGGGCGGTTGGCATCAGCGCTAGATGAGACGCCTCGTTCGACGGCGGTCTTGTGAGCTTTGGGAGAGAGGTGGTGGGACACTACCCACACCTTTCATTTTGGATTCGGGGAGATGACGGTGACTCCCAAGGACGTGCAACAGTTGCTGGGGATGGATTGTGATGGAGAGAAGATAGAGGTGGATCGCTCTTTACTGGTGAGAGTAGAGGCAATGCGTGCGGCACTTGGTGATGTAGGGAGGATAGTCTCTGGGGATTCTATCCAGCTGTCCCTGCTGAAGGATGTTCTACTGGGTAGGGAGGTCGATGTGGAGGATGGGCTGTAAGTGAGGCAGATGTCCTGGTTATTCATTCTGCTGGTTTTGGGAGGTTTCATGGTGGCATCGAGCGGCGACGTCATCCATTTATGGTTTCTACCGTACTTGAGGATGTTTTCGAACATCCCCTTCTATGATTGGGGGAGTCTGACCTTAGAGACCCTTTACTTTTCTTTGGATGCATTCAACCATTGCTGCCGACAGACCTTTACTGGGGCCACTACCTTCTTAAGGTATTCTTCATTTTGTGCATTTCTTTTCATGCATTCGCATTTTCCTTTCATGTACTCGCATTTTCCTTTCATGCATTTGCATTTTCCTTATGCGTCTCTTTTTTCTTGTGAATTCAGATGTGGTTCTATGAGGTGATTGGGTGCAATACCCCGCTGATTGCTTTGAAAGACGACACTGTTGGGGACTTCTATCGATTGTATTGATGGCGTAAGGTCAATCCACAGTCGAAGGGATCTCTTTCCCTGGAGGCGGTACGTCAGGTCTTGAATGACCTGACCAGTGGTAGGGTAATATTCTTTCCATTTAAGTCTTGGTTTTTGTTCCTTCTGGTCTTGTATTGATTTATGCTCGCTTGGAGATTTTCAGGTGACCTTTTATCCCTGGGGGACGGCCATTCAGGATGCAGTGATGACCGGGGTGAATGTGCGGATGAGGCATTTGCTGGTGCATGAGTTCGGCCATTCCTGGTACCTTGCGGAGAGGGTGGTTCGTTATATTATCAAGGAGGAGGTGGGGGTTCCACCTGTGCATCCTCCTACGTCTATAAGGCAGGAGTGACTGATGTTGGAGGATGAGAGGATCGCGGTGATGATCGAAGACTTCTACTTGCTATACACTGATACAACTGCGCCCTATGACTCTATGGATTTTATGACGACCTGGTTGATGACTCCCAGCATATATGATGCGCTGCCCTTCCCTCCGACGGGTTAGAGTCGGGTGGTGGGCTCTTCCCACAGCGGTGGTGGTCCATCAGCATCTGCGGCGGCGGCGACCTCGGAGGTCCCTTTCGTACGGTTACACACTCCTTCATACAACATTATGCGGGCTGATGGAGGGATGGTGCCTATGTTGCACCATCCTAATGTGATGGATCCGTAGGAGTTGGGTTTGATAGAGGAGGTCCTTCGACCTACGGTATACCTTTCTATTCTTCTCTTACTTTCTTTTTTGTTTTGGTAATTTCCGGTTTGATACTGATTTCACCTTTTCTTTCAGCAAGTCTGGGTGTCGACCACTTGGCTGACGGAAATCAGAGATTGGATATTTTCGGTGACTACCAACATTCGGGACGCAGTTCCTATCCCTTCTTATTTGGTTCCGTCTGCCTCATTCGTAGAGGACTCGGGCTCGGGTAGTGGTGGCACATCATCTCGCGTAGGGGGAAGAGAGCACGCCGCAGGTGTGGAAGCTCTTGAGAGAGAGAGAGAGAGAGAGAAAGATTGCGGGGTCGGGCTGAGTCCCGTTGTTTTTGCTTTTTTCTTTTTATTTCCTGCAAATATGATGTAACAAAAAAAATAGGTATATGCAATGCAATGCAGTTTTTTGATTATCTTTTATTTAATGATGAATGTATGCATATGCGCTTTTTACTTTGCTGCTGAGACTGTAAAAAGGAAATATTTTGGAATTTTTTGAAGTAAAGTTTTTGATTAAAAAGGGAGAATTAAAGGGATTTTGAACTTCTGTTGAGAATATCAATTTATTTTTTTTGAGTTTTCTGATTTTTGACAAAAGAGGAAAAAAAGGAAATGTCTAAAAATGGGGGGGGGGGGGGGGGGTTGCCGATCGGCAAGCACCCTGACCTGCCTATCGGTAGTTTAGTCTAGTCCCATCAATTCAAAGCTTTGAATGCTACCCTTTTCCGCCTTTGGTACCTTGTGGGGTAGGGTTCCCTCCGATTTCTGTAGGGATTGTGTCTCTTGTGAGGATCTTCAAGTATAAAAAGGGGTAAGGGTGAAGTGTTTTCATCACACCTTTGCATTCTTACCTACTTGCCCACCATCTCTTAACCTTGCAAGATGGATCTCCCTGATAGCACCGAGTTTGACAACTACCTCGAAGCCTTGGAAGCTATGTGCTCTTATAATGTCGACTACAATGCTTTCAACATGCGTCGAGTCTCCTTGTGGCGTGATGATACAGGGAATCAGCACCACCGGGTGAGGTGTTTGCAAGCTCAATTTAGGTACAACTATGGCAGCACAGCTGTATAAAGAAGATAAGAATGAGGTGAGGATAAGAGGAATGACACCTGAATATAAGTGGTTCAGCCAATCTGGCCTACGTCCACCGTGAGTGTGTGTGAGTAATATCACTGAAAGAAGGCACTAATGGCCATGGATACAACCTCTCGAGCTCTTTCTCTCTCTACTGTGTGTATTTAGACAGAGTTTTAGCTAGGGTTTTTATATCTGGATCCCTTTGCAAGGTAGGGGATGATCCCTTTATATAGTGCCTAGGGGGTGTAATGTACCCCCTATGCATGTAATGTGCATGTGTGTGGTTTCCTCACCAATGGGGGTGTGCCACTTGTCATGGCCACATGTAGGTAATGATGATGAAATATTCCCCCACATGTGGAGAATAATATTGTTATAACTGATTTATGCCCAGGTGTCCTTATCCAAATGTCAACAGATGCTCGGTAATCATGTTGGTGAATGGCCTCGGCCTAGATGAGGCCGAGCTATAAGGGTTGGTCGTCCGCTCAATCCGCGGAGTGTCATGAGGAGTCTCGTCCTGATATCAGCCGAGGTATATGTCGGTGTCGGCCTGAGCCGAGGCTGGGTATGCTGATGATTATTAACCTCTGGCAACCTCGGCCTAAGCCGAGGTAGGGTCCATGTTGAAGAACTCGGAGCTTCTTGTTATCTCGGCCTACTGTTGGCCGAGGTTACTATTCCTTGGTACATGAGGTCGATGTTGATATCTGCGACGTGTGAAGTGTCCTTGGGGAGGTGCATACAGTAGTGTCGGCCGAGGCCGAGGTAGTCCTGGCCGAGGGATGATATCGCGGGACCCCACCCACTGGTGGGTCGGTCATTGTCTCGGCTCTTATTTCGGACAAGGTAGGTGTCCCTAGACCGAGGTCATATTTGGGTATATCAATCACCCCCCAGCCCTTAGTCATTTGCGAGAGCAGGTGGCTAGGGGATTCTTGCTTCCGATGTCTATTCACCCCAAGGCCAACACCTGCATGACACTTGTCCTAAGCCAAGGCGTGCCCATTTGGTTGGCACATGCTGTCAGTTGTCTCTTGGGCTTCCCAAGGCAATGATGAGCCTTGGGAATCGCGCCCAAGTATTTAAAGGTTAAAAACCTTTCTTCTTCTTCTTCTTCCTCATTTCTCTCCAGTTCAAGCGCCCAATTGTCTTCTGCAACTTTTTTCGCTCCGAAGCCAGCCCTCGTTCCAGTGCTTGCTCTTGCTGGGGAATACCTTATTTCCTGCGTGATTTCTTCCACCTTATTCATCAACTCACCCTCAGGTATCCTTCCTCTCCATTTCCTTCATTTTTTGTTCTTTTTAATTTGAATTTTCCGACGAGCACTTGAGTTTTCTGGTGAGCACTTGAGTTTTTCGGTGAGCACTTGAGTTTTCCGGTGAGCTAGGTTTCCTGCAAAGATTCCTTGGTTTGATCTTTGGTCCCCTTAACCTTTTAAGCCAGATTTGTTTGTAGTTTTTAAGACCTTTCCTCAAGTTTAGGGTCTGCCAAAGCCTTGGGTCGTCCCCAGATGCTCAGACCCCTGTACCAACTTCTTGAAGAGTTCCCGTCTCTTAGTGAAAAAACCTTGGAGAAAATTAGGCAAATAGAGAGACTCAGGAAGAAGCTCGTAGGTCACAGGAGTTCCCTGTCAGACCTCTCTTTCCTCCACCTCTTAAGGTGGTATACCCTCATCCACCTGAGAATTTTTATCAGACAGACGTCTCTGCCAACAACTTGCCGATGTATGAGTCTGAGTCTTCCACCTCCGACCCGATGTCTGTGGACTCTTTCCAAGAGGCCATGGACTTCACTCCTCAGGCCGATCAGGACCCTGGCCAGGCCGAGGTGTCCAGTCGTGCCTCCTCCCAACATGGCTCTAGCACCTCCAATTCTTCCTCCGAGGTGGAACTCGTCGAGCCAAACGTGGCTGTGCCACTGGTTCTAGATGCCATCCCACTATCGGCCGTTTCCGGGGCCGAGTTTGCTCAGAGGTTCCGCGGTCACCCATCCACGTCTGCTCCAACCGACGTTGAGTCTGACGACGATGATGCCGAAAGTGAAGTTGACACATCTGAGGCGGACGAGTTTGAGAGCACAGTTACTGAAGTGGACTTATTGCACTTCAGGTACCTATACTCCATCAGTCCCTCTATCCATTTAAGGAGACCTCTGAGGGAAGAGAGGGCCTACCATGGTCAAGATGGAGAGATCTGCTTGTATGAGCAGATGTTTAAGTTAGGTTTTCGTCTTCCCTTTCACCCTGTCATCAGGTCCATCCTTTCTTTTATTAACTTAGCCCCCTCACAGCTCTCTCCCAATGTTGGAGAGTTATTATAGGGTCCATCATCTTGTGGAGGGCAGTCCACCACTCTGACCTCCCAGTTCAGGTTTTTGCTGGGTGTTACGTCCCCACCTGAGCCAAGAATCATCCGAGCTACTATCACTTTGTGGCTCGGAGGCCTGAGAAAAAAATGCTCCTGGTGACTCAGACCTCCAATCATAATTGGAAACCCAGGTACTTTTTTTCCTCAGGGCCGTGGGAATTTGGTTCTTCCATTCCCTCTTCTATCTATGAGCCGAGAATACCCATGAAATGGGGTAAAGTCACCATGTCGGCCAGGGCCGATCCTGGACTAAGCGTTCAAAATGGTAAAAAGGTGAAGGTCCTGCAGGACCAAGGGGCCCATGGGATGTTTGTCAAGTTCGAACATCTGCTGACCCCCCAGTATCTCTCGGGGACGAGCTTGGGTGGAATTCCCCTAGCTGATTTTGGTAAGGATTTTATTTTTATTCCAAGTGTATCCTCTTATCATACATACTTTATTTCCGAGTCTTATCTTTTCACTTTTACAGAGAGACCACCAGATATTTCAGACGAGTTGTGAGAGATGGCAGCTCCAAGCTTGTCTAGACTTGTCAAGAAGACTGACATAAATGCTCCTCCACCTGCTCCCTCGACATCCAAGTCTAAGAAGAGGGCACCTGAGGTCCATCCTCCTGAGGATCAGAGGCCGAGCTCCAGGACAAAGAGGACTTCAGACGCTGCGATCCCTATCACAACCGACACATTATCAGCTCGTCTGGACCAGTTAAAACTTTCCGATAGTGTGCTCGGCCACAGCCGACAGGCCATGGACGCTCTTAACAACATGATGACCGAGGCCGACAAACGTTTTCTCAGGGCCATGGAAACCCCTACGATGGTTGAATTCGGCCTTCACAGAGTAGTCCAGGTAACTTGTTCCTTTATTCAAAGTGCAACGTCTGATTTTGCCCTCACCTAACTTCTTCGTTTACTGTACAGGGTGCAGCTGCCATGTACCAGCTATCTAACTGGGCCCTGAGGAAGTCGCCTCTCATTCAGAAGGGGCAGGAGGCCGAGAAAGTTGAGACCACTCTGAAGGCCGAGGTCGAACGTCTGAGGACAGAGTTACAAAATGCTGAAACCAAGGCCCAAAATTCTGAAAATAAGGCCCAAGGCCTAGAAAAGGACATCTCTGCACTCATCCAGAGCCACACCAAGGCCCTGAAGGACAAAGATGATGCCTTGCAGAGGAAGGTTAATGCTGCCGTGAAGGCCTCTCTTACAGATGCCTCGGAGAAAATAATTGCTGATTACAAGGTCTCCGATGAGTTTGTAGGCTTTGGTCTTGAATACCTTGAGAGGGGTATCAAGGCCACCGCCAAATGGTCCGAGGTAAAGGAGGCCGAGGTTGGCACCATTAAGGCCTCAGACTTTGTGGGACTCGACCTTGCAGACGCC
This sequence comes from Sambucus nigra, assembly GCA_949130495.1. NCBI lineage: Eukaryota > Viridiplantae > Streptophyta > Magnoliopsida > Dipsacales > Adoxaceae > Sambucus > Sambucus nigra. The sequence goes on along the minus strand of OX422214.1, from coordinate 208,786,103 downwards.
CAGTTCGCCCAGGCCTTGAAGGAGATAAAGGACGAGGCTACTGCTCCTGGTCAGACTGTCACTCTGGGAGGGACTGATCTAGAAGGGACTGACCCTGCAAATGAAGTGGCTGAGGTGACCAACACTGAGCAGGCCAACATAGACGAGACCTCCAATGTTCCTCCTTTCGATGCTTGACTTGGCCTTGCATTTTGCATTAATTTGTTTTGACTTGTAATCTTGTAATTGTTATGTACCTCTGTTTTTTCTGAGACATTTAAATGTAATTTCTTCTATCGAATGCCAAGGTCTTCCTTTCTCTTGATCTGTGAATGTATTTGAATGCTGTGCACTCTCTGAGGTCATTACTTAATATAATGCCATAACCATTTACTTAAGGGTTTGAGGTCCTCCAAAAAGAGGTTAGCCTCATAGTAAATCACCAAACCATGTCAAGAGTCTGAGGTCCTCTAGCCGAGGTGTCTGAGCTCAGACCTCGTCACCACCGAGTGATGTTATGAGGGTCTGAGGTCATCACCTGGGCCGAGGTAAGCCTCATAATAAATAACCAACTTAATGATGTTAAGGGTCTGAGGTCCTCTAGCCGAGGTGTTTGAGCTCAGACCTCGTCACCACCGAGTGATGTTATGAGGGTCTGAGTTCATCACCTGGGCCGAGGTAAGCCTCATAATAAATCACCAACTTAATGATGTTAAGGGTCTGAGGTCCTCTAACCCAGGTGTTTGAGCTCAGACCTCGTCACCACCGAGTGATGTTATGAGGGTCTGAGGTCATCACCTGGGCCGAGGTAATCCTCATAATAAATCACCAACTTAATGATGTTAAGGGTCTGAGGTCCTCTAACCCAGGTGTTTGAGCTCAGACCACGTCACCACCGAGTGATGTTATGAGGGTCTGAGGTCATCACCTGGGCCGAGGTAAGCCTCATAATAAATCACCAACTTAATGATGTTAAGGGTCTGAGGTCCTCACCTGGGCCGAGGTAAGCCTCATAATAAATCACCAACTTAATGATGCTAAGGGTCTGAGGTCATCACCTGGGCCGAGGTAAGCCTCATAATAAATCACCAACTTAATGATGTTAAGGGTCTGAGGTCCTCTAACTCAGGTGTCCGAACTCAGACCTCGTCACCACTGTGATGTTATGAGGGTCTGGGGTCATCACATGGGCCGAGGTAAGCCTCATAATAAATCACCAATTTAATGATGTTAAGGGTCTGAGGTCATCACCTGGGCCGAGGTAAGCCTCATAATAAATCACCAACTTAATGATGTTAAGAATGGAACAAAAATTTTCCAGGGAAACTGATCTTTATAAAATAGATGCAACATCATATAAAATATCTCTTTAGATGGTCGGCATTCCACGAGTTGGTGAAGGGTTCTCCCTCTAGGTTCTCTAGCCTATACGTGCGAGGCACAACCTCTTCCGTTACTCTGTAGGGGCTATGCCAGTTCGGGTGTAGCTTGTTTGCCTTCTGTAGGGTTTTCTTAAGCACTAGGTCTCCTACCACAATGGGCCTTGACCTCACCCTTTGATTGTAGAATCTTGTTGCCCTATGCTGATAGGCTGCTTTCCTGACCTCTGCGTCTTCTCTTCTTTCTTCAATGAGATCCAGGTCTAACCTTCTCTTCTCCCCATTGCTGTCAGGGTCGTAGGTCTGTATCCGATGAGTTGGTAGTCCTACCTCCGTTGGTATGACTGCCTCCGAGCCATGTGCCAGCATGAATGGGGTTTCTCCTGTAGGTGTCCTTGCCGTGGTCCTGTAAGCCCACAGCACAACGTAGACCTCTTCTATCCATCTCCCCTTCGCGTCTTCTAACCTCTTCTTGATTCTATCCAAGATGGTTCTGTTCGTGACCTCGGTCTGGCCGTTTGCTTGAGGTCGACCCGGGGATGAGAAGAACTGCCTGATCCCCACACTTTGGCAATACTTCTCCAAGGAGGCATTATTGAACTGGGTCCCATTATCCGAGATGAGCATGTTTGGGAGGCCATACCTACATATGATGTTCTTCCAGATGAACTGAAAGGTCTTCTGCTCCGTAATTGTTATCATTGGTTCCGCCTCTACCCACTTTGAAAAGTAGTCAATAGCAACTATCAAGAATCTATAGTTGTTGACTGCTCTTGGCAAAGGTCCTACCAGGTCAATCCCCCACACCGCAAACGGCCATGGAGAAGAGATTGACATCATAGGCTGATGGGGTAGATGAGGAATAGTGGCGAACCTCTAACATTTGTCACACCTCTTCACATAGTCAGCAGCATCCCTAGACAAGGTGGGCCACCAGTATCCTTGAGTGATGATCCTTTTGGCTAAGGGTCTTCCTCCTATGTGGCTGGAGAAGGAGCCTTCATGAACCTCCTGTAAGATCCGAGGTACCTCCATGGGGTGCACACATCTGAGAAGGGGCAGGAGAAACCCCTTTTTGTACAAGACATCTCCTATCAATGAGAACTTGGCAGCCCTGTATCTCAACTTTTTTCTTTCTATCTTGGACTCAGGTAGCTCCCCCTCTCTTAGGTATCTGACAATCGGGTCAATCCACGAGTCTCCCAGGTTTACATTGTGATAAGGGTTACATACCTCGTCTTCCTCGATACTTGCTTTTCCTAAGACTTCAATTGGGATGGTTCTTCCCAAATCTGTCTTCATTGCTGAGGCCAGTCTTGCCAATGCATCAGCGTGGTTATTGCTCAGTCTAGGCACTCTCTTCAGTTTGGCCTCTTCGATGAACTCTAGCAACATTCTTACCTTTTTTAAGTACCTGGCCATCCTTTCGTCTTTGGCCTCATATGCCCCCAACACTTGGTTAATAACCAGCCTTGAGTCGCTATGGAGTAGAAGCCGCTTTACTCGAAGAGTTGTTGCCAACAAGAGACCTGCTATCATGGCCTCATACTCTGACTCGTTGTTTGAAGCCTGGAAGTTGAATCTCAAGGCATATTCAATGTGGGCGCCATCTGGAGCCGAGAGTACTAGCCCCGCGCCGCTTCCACCGTCACATGATGATCCATCCACGAAGAGGCTCCATACGTCTTCATCTGAAGAGAAGACCCTTTCTCTCATTACTCCTTTTTCGAAGAGATATTGGCCCTCTTCGTTTTCTTCTACTCTTCCCCTAGCCTTGTCTGGGACTACCTCTTCTCGGCCTCGGAAGATGTACGGGTCTGTCTCTTCCGAACCTCGGCTCTTTTCTTTGCCGCCATCCAAGCTCTTCTCTGACTCAGTCACTTCCCAAGTGAATTCAGCGACAAAATCTGCAAGGGTCTGCCCCTTAATGGCTGTTCTGGGCTGGTAAGTAAGATCATACTCTCCTAATTCAATGGCCCAGGCCATCAATCGGCCGGACTTCTCAGGCTTGTGCAGAACCTGCCTTAGTGGCGAGTCCGTAAGGACTATCATAGAGTGAGCTTGAAAGTAAGGCTTCATTTTTCTTGAAGCATGGATAAGGGCATAAGCCAGCTTCTCCATCCTTGGATAGTTTTGTTCAAACCCTTGAAGAGCCTTACTATTGTACACAGGTCTCTGAACTCCACCTTCCTCTCGTATGATGGCCGCACTAATGGCCGACTCAGAGACTGCTAAATACACAAATAACCTTTCTCCCGCAATGGGTCGGGACAGCAGCAAGGGAGACCCTAAGTAGGACTTGAGTTGATCAAAGGCTTTTTCACACTCTTCATCCCACCGGAAGGCCTTCCTTAGAACCTTGAAGAATTGAAGACACTTATCCGTTGCCCTGGAAACAAACCTGTTCAGGGCTGCCACTCTTCCAGTGAGTCTTTGGACATCCTTGATACTCCTAGGAGTCTTCATATCGAGCAATGCCTTGATTTTCTCAGGGTTTGCCTCAATCACCCTTTGATTAACGATGAACCCCAGGAACTTCCCAGCTCCTACCCCGAAGACACATTTCGCCGGGTTGAGCTTTATTCTGTATTGGTCCATGACATCAAAGGTCTTCTCAAGGTCTGCCACGTGAGTACATGCCTTCAGGCTCTTCGTTAGCATATCGTCCACGTACACCTCCATGGTCTTACCTATCTGTTCCTCAAACATCCTATTGACGAGACGCTGATATGTTGCCCCCCGCATTTTTCAGACCAAAGGGCATTACCTTGTAACAGTATATCCCCTTGTCAGTGATGAAGGCTGTCTTCTCAGAGTCTTCGGCGTTCATGAAGATTTGGTTATAACCTGAATAAGCATCTATGAAGCTCATGAGCTCGTGCCCTGCTATTGCGTCCACCATCTGGTCTATCCTAGGTAGGGTATAGCTATCCTTCGGGCAAGACCTATTCAGGTCTGTGAAATCTACACACATCCGCCACTTTCCATTGGCCTTGGGCACGATCACTGCATTTGAGAGCCACTCTGGATAGGTGACCTCTCGTATGAACTCGTCCTCTTCCAACTTTTTCACCTCTTCCCGAATGACCTCATACTTATCTCTCGAGTGGATTCTTCTCCTCTGCTTGATTGGCCTGGCATCCCTGTCCACGTTGAGTTTGTGGGTCATGACCTCAGGGTCTATACCAGGCATGTCAGTGTGGCTCCAGGCGAAGACACTCTGCCTCTTCCTGAGAAGGCTTACCAGCTCTTCCTTAATCTTAGGTTCTAGGGCCTTGCCGACCTGGATGGTTTTTTTCGGCTCGTCCTCATTGAGGACGATGGATTCTACCTCTTCCACGGCCTCGCCCTTCTTTAGCTTTATTTCATCTCTCGGGTCAAGAGTGTCTATGTTGTAGGTGACGGTTGCTTTCTTATGGGCCTCCCTCTCTTCAGCTGAATTGAAGTAACACTCCCGTGCCGTGGTCTGATCCCCCTGCACTTCCCCTACCCCATAAGGAGTCAAGAATTTTAGCATTTGATGGACCGTTTACGGTACGGCTTCAAACTCTTTGAGGGCTACTCTTCCGATGATGAGGTTGTAGGCCGAGAAGACATTCTCGTCCATAACAAAAAAGTTTATCTTCTTAGTCAGCCTCTTAGGCCACTCATCCCCCATGCGCACATCCATCTCATACATGCTCAATGGGTGCACTTTCTCACCACTGAAGCCTATCAAGGGGTGGTGGTATGGCACTAATCTTGATCTGCTAAGACCCAAGCTCTTGAAACAAGGCCAGAACATCACATCTGCTGAGCTTCCCCCATCTATGAGGATTCTCCCTACATCGCACCCATGCACCCTTGTCGTTATGACCAAGGGGTCATCATGGGGGGCTAAGATGCCCTTGAAGTCGAGCCGGGAGAACCCCACCACTAGGGTGTCCATGTCCACCTTTGTTCTCTTCTGCACAGCGTCAGAAGACGTCAGGTTCACAACCTCAGGCTTGACCACCGACTTGGCCTCCGCTACATGGGCCTTTCTATCGGCTACCTCAGATCCACCTCCTGCGAATCCCCCACATATGGTGCTAACGTCAAAAGAGATCATTCCTACCCTCTTCACTGGGGTGTTGTCATCCCTAGGTGGGAGATCCGGGTCATCTCCATCATCACCCTCTGAATCATCATGCCTTCTAGCCGGGACATCACCACGGCACCTGTCGTCTCTTCTCTTCCTAGGGTCTTCTCTTCCGCCTTTTGGGGCCTTGCCATCCACATAATTTCTTAGCTTCCCGGATTTCAGCATCTTCTCTATCTCGTCCTTCAGGGAAAAGCATCTGTCTGTGATATGGCCGTGATCCTGATGGAACTCACACCAGAGGTTTTTATTCCTCTTATGCGGCGGAGCCTTCAACTTCTCTGGCCACCTCAGAGCACGGTCATTCTTGATCTCATTAAGAATGTGTTCACAGCTCACAGTCAGAGGAGTGTAATGAGCGAACTTGTCATCTGCTGATCGCTTCTTCCCTTCTTTCTTGCCCTGGGACCTCCCAGTACTACCACGGTTCTCCTCCTCGTATTTGGCGGCCATCGCCTCTTCCGCATTCATCACTTTTCCTGCAGTGGACAACAGCTCTGCCATAGACTTGGGGGGTCTTCCGCCAGCTTCCATAGTAGCTTTCCCTTCTGGAGGCCTCCTATAAGGGCGGTCATGGATATGCTCTCTTCATAGTCCTCCACCTCTAACTTCTCCTTGTTGAATCTTACTATGTAGTCTCTTAGGCTTTCACCCTTAGCCTGTTTGACATATAGGAGGTGGGTAGTCTTCTTCTGAGGTCTTACCCCAAAGCAGAAGTTATGTATGAACTGCTCGGCCAACCCCTTGAAGTTTTCGATTGAATTCTTTGGAAGAGAGGTGAACCAGCTATGCACGGCCCGTGTCAAAGTCCCTGAGAAGGCCCTGCACTTCATCTCATCAGGTATCGAGTAAATATCTGCGGATGACTGATACATCTCGATATGGTGCAATGGGTTAGTGCTGCCATCATACTTAGGAGTCACCGTAGGAGGCTTGAACTTAGCGGGGGTTGGGAACCCCACTATCCTAGCTACAAACGGGGAGCCCTCCGAGTAGCCCCTTTGTAATGGGTCCCTACTCTTCATGAGGTCCCCTATCTTCTCCTCGAGACGTTGGATTGAGTCATTCCAGGGTCTTCTCTCATCAACTTGGCCGAGGTTATCCCCTGCCACCTCTCTGCGGTGGACAGAGGGTTCCCCAGTCGCGACCCGCTGACTGTTGACCTCTTCCTGCTCCCTGGCTCTTCTCTCCATGGGTCGGCCTTGATCTGGCCGAGCCTGCCTATCCCCTCTTTGGGAGCCTGCTGCACTCCTTGACCTTGATAGCCTGTGTCTTAGGTCATTGACTGGTCCCAGCCTCTCGAAGGCCGAGCCTCTGCTCAACCTGTTGAAGGCCGACCCCCTCTGCTGGGCCTTATCTCTTCTTCGGCCGACACATCCTTGGCTTTTCCTATCAACGAACGACCCTCTCTGTTGGGCCTCATCTCTTCTTCGGCCGACACATCCTTGGCTTTGCCTAAGAGGTCGTACGGTGTTATCTGACACCTCATATGGCTCCCAGGAGTCTTCTGGGGCCTCTTCCGCTCCTAAGTCATCATACCTGTCCTCTGGGCATGGGTTTCCTTGCCTCCCCAGGTGCAAACGCCTAGGGTCAACAACGTCCCTCCTCCGCTGAGGTGCAGGTTGGTCCTTCATCGGTGCCTGGGGTGGTCCCCTATCGTCTGGATGTGGATGAACCGCCGCTGGAGTGATCATATCCGGTGAGACCCCAGGCGGTCTCATCATCATGGTTTGGCTGAGATGTACAAATTGCTCCTTCATCGCTTGTTGTGTTGCAGCCAAAGATTTCAGGGCAGCTGCCACCTCCGCCATTTCGGACTGGGGAGGAGCCTGACTGGAGCTAGCTCCTCCACTCCGGGCGGCGGAAGAGGCGGCGGCAAGTCTGGTGCCATGTGTTAGACTGTATAGAGCTTTAGTTGCAGGTGAGCTTAATACCTGAAAGGACCTCTTTCAATGGTGAAACAGCTCCACACAAGGGGTGGTTCCTGGTTCACCACCAGAGTCTCCGGTGAGGTAAAAGCAGAAAAAGGGGAACCAAATTCCCACAGACGGGGCCAAAATGATGATACAGGGAATCAGCACCACCGGGTGAGGTGTTTGCAAGCTCAATTTAGGTACAACTATGGCAGCACAGCTGTATAAAGAAGATAAGAATGAGGTGAGGATAAGAGTAATGACACCTGAATATAAGTGGTTCAGCCAATCTGGCCTACGTCCACCGTGAGTGTGTGTGAGTAATATCACTGAAAGAAGGCACTAATGGCCATGGATACAACCTCTCGAGCTCTTTCTCTCTCTACTGTGTGTATTTAAACAGAGTTTTAGCTAGGGTTTTTATATCTGGATCCCTTTGCAAGGTAGGGGATGATCCCTTTATATAGTGCCTAGGGGGTGTAATGTACCCCCTATGCATGTAATGTGCATGTGTGTGGTTTCCTCACCAATGGGGGTGTGCCACTTGTCATGGCCACATGTAGGTAATGATGATGAAATATTCCCCCACATGTGGAGAATAATATTGTTATAACTGATTTATGCCCAGGTGTCCTTATCCAAATGTCAACAGATGCTCGGTAATCATGTTGGTGAATGGCCTCGGCCTAGATGAGGCCGAGCTATAAGGGTTGGTCGTCCGCTCAATCCGCGGAGTGTCATGAGGAGTCTCGGCCTGATATCAGCCGAGGTATATGTCGGTGTCGGCCTGAGCCAAGGCTGGGTATGCTGATGATTATTAACCTCTGGCAACCTCGGCCTAAGCCGAGGTAGGGTCCATGTTGAAGAACTCGGAGCTTCTTGTTATCTCGGCCTACTGTTAGCCGAGGTTACTATTCCTTGGTACATGAGGTCGATGTTGATATCTGCGACGTGTGAAGTGTCCTTGGGGAGGTGCATACAGTAGTGTCGGCCGAGGCCGAGGTAGTCCTGGACGAGGGATGATATCGCGGGACCCCACCCACTGGTGGGTCGGTCATTGTCTCGGCTCTTATTTCGGCCGAGGTAGGTGTCCCTAGGCCGAGGTCATATTTGGGTATATCATGGCGCAATCGGCCTATTGAGTGGAATATGCTGATGGCGACGGTACAATTCTGGTACCCAGAAGACCATGTATTTCGCTTTGGGTTGGAAGAAGTTTGTCCTACCTACGAGGTATTTTTTGCCATACTGGGTGTAAATCCTTGTGTTGCTGCGGCTTTGCCCGATTTTTCCCGTTCTCCTAGGGATTTGTTGGCTGGGCTTCTTCATATGTGGCCTTCGGCGGCTAGATCATTGGTAGCTGGAGCAATGATCTCCCTCCCAGAGGTGCTGCAGTCCATTCACTTGCGAGAAGTAGGTGATGCTGGCTACGCTGGAGACTTTGTTCTGGGTTTGTTTTCCAAATTATTTCTGGTGACTGGGGAATTACAAGTGGACCCACAACTTGCAGCGATTACTTCATGGATGTCATACCGTCGCAATCCTACGGCGGTGATATTGGCGGAGACTCTGAATGGCCTGGATGCTTGGAGAGAAGGTCGTTCTGACTTTTTGAGGGGTAGCCTCGTGATGTTGTTGATGTGGTTGTCTGAAATATTCCTCTTGTCGACTCCTCCAGAATATCCCTTATCGGCTATACCTAACTTCTTTTCACGCTACATCATTCGCGTTGGCCTGTATGTTGAGAACTGGGAGAATTGGCTTGTGGATCATGGGGCTTGTGGTCTATATTGGTCAGTGCCTTGGTGGGGATAGTTGGAGCCTGTTCTGGAGCTAGGAGAGTATTCATATGTGCAGTTGATTGCTCTCAGACAGACTTCTTTTTATTTCCTTTGGCTGCTTTTACACCAATTCGGATGGGCGCAGGTCGTGCCCCCTCGGACCTCAAACTTCTTTCCGGTAGAACATTTGACTGAATGCCTGCGTCTATTGCTTAGGTCTGTGTGGAAAAATCGGCGTCTGTCGACCCTTCACTCTCAGTCTGTCGGGAAGGTTTGCCATGTCCCCAAAGATTATATGAAGTGGTTGTGGAGGAAAGTAGTCAGTAAGATGTTGGCAGTAGAGACTGGACAAAGATGGTTTGTTTTATCTGACTCCATAGAAGGGGGTGTTTTGGTTTTTTCAAAAATGGTTAAGTTCCATCGATCCATGGAATGTTTACGGCACTCTATTCAAGAAGGGGAAACTTGGGGGCCTCAGGATGTAGATGATGAGGGTGTAGGCTCCTCTGGTAGCTGTGGGTAGGACTCATGGGGAGTTTATTTGTGTGATAGGTGTGGGGATTTTATTTGGAATTTTTTATGGTGGTGGGTAAGGAAGTTATCCCTTCCTTTTTCTTACATAATCCGTACTGTAATTTCTTATTAATGAAATAAATAAGTTTCTGATCATCCAGCTGTGCCTTTCGATGAATTTTGTATTTTGAATTATCTATACTGATCGCTAAGGCATACATAATCCTTTTGTTCAAATAATTTTAGAATGAACCGCCGTTCTCGGAGGTAAGAAAAGAATAGAATTATGTGAAAAAGAAAGGGGCCTCACTCATGTGAGGTGCATGAGTTGCCTACATACCTCTGGGGTTTTTTGAAAATGTTTTAAAATAGTTTTTATAGAGGATCAGGCCCACGTAGTTCCTGGTAGAGGGAAATGAAGTGTTTTTTTTAGAATAGCAAGGGGGATGAGAAAAGTCGTAGCGCGCCGAGATTTCGGACTAGGGGTAAAATTTCTTGAGATGATCCAGATTGACTGGACGAGCCATATCCTCCCCATCTAGGTAAGTGAGCATGGCGGCACCACTGGATAAGATTTTCTTCACAATGTAGGGGCCTCTCCAATTGGGCATGAATTTCCCTCTGGGGTCCCAGATGGGTTCTATTATCTCCTTGAGGGTTAAATCCCCCTCTCGGGCACCGCGGTCCTTGACTTTTTTATTGAATGATCGTGCTATTAGACAATGGTACCTGTATGTGGTAAAGAGCTTTTAATCTTCTTTTATCTAGGAGGGATAGCTCATCAAGACGGCTTTGGCACCAGTCTTCTTCACTAACCTTTCCTTCGAGCATGAGGCGTATCGAGGGTATTTCCAGCTCTACGTGTAGGACTACTTCCATGCCGTAGACTAGGGAGTAAGGGTTAGCCCCAGTAGAGGTTCGAATTGAGGTTCGATAGCCCCAGAGGGCGTACGGGATCCAGTCGGCCCAATCCCTACAACTTTCGGTCATCTTGATGATGATGGCTTTGAGGTTTTTGTTGGCGATTTTAATTGCACCATTGGTATGAGGTCGGTAGGGAGAAGATTTGTGTCTCTAAAATCCTGTACTCGTTGACTACTTTTGTGACTTCTGCATTGAAACGCAACCCGTTATCTGATACCAACTCGTGCGGGACCCCATATCGATAGATGATATTTTTCTTGAGGAATTTGGCCACTTTCTTGGCGTTCAATACTGTGTATGACTCAGACTCGACCCATTTGGTGAAATAATCGATGGCAACCAGGATGAACTCATGTCCGTTTGAAGCCTTTGGTGTAACCTTCCCTATGATATCGATACCCAAGGTGGAGAACAGCCAGGGAGAGGTCATGTTGTATAATTCTCGCAGAGGCAAGTGTTGAAGATTAGAGAATTATTGGCATTTGAGGCACCTCCGGACATAGGCGGTGCAATCCTGGATCATGGTGGTCTAGTAGTACCCCTGTCGGACGATCTTCTTGGCGAGCATGTGACCATTCATGTGGGGTCCGCATTCCCCGTTGTGGATTTTCTGCATTATTTTCTCAATCTCAGCGCCTGCGATGCAGTGTAGATGAGTTCCATCGGAGTTCCTCTTGATTAGATCTTTATGACAGATGATGTATTGGGTCATCAGTCTTCGAAGGGTTGTTCGATCTTTCTTGTTGGAACCCTCGGGATACCTACCATTTTTGAGGAGGCACCAGATATCATAGTACCAGCAATCAGCTAGTTCGAGATCTTTCAGTGGAGACAAACTCAATATGGTATCAATGGGTTGGTTTGTCTTGCTTTTGAACCCGGAAGGGGGTCATTGTTATTCCATCAGGTATGTCAACCATGGAGGCCAAGGTGGAGAGAGAATCGACTAGGTTATTCTTTGCTCGGGGTAGGTAATGGAAGGTTATATCTTGGAACCGGGAGGCTAACTCTTGTAATTGGACATGAAAGGGTTGGAGCTTTTCGTCCTTGACTTTCCTCTTTCTGAGCACTTAACCGATGATAAGGGCAGAATCCCCGTAGACATCAAGGTATTGAATACCTTTCTTGAGAGAAACTTTGAGGCCCACTGTGCATGCCTCGTATTCTGTCATGTTGTTGGTGCAAGAGAAATCCAATTTTATGGCGATGGGAGTGTGGGAGTCATCTGGGGCGATCAGGCGTATCCCAATGCCATATACCTTTTTGTTGGTAGTGCCATCAAAGAATATTTTCCATCGAAGGCGGTCTTGAGTGGTGCAGAGGATATTTTCATTTGGGAATTCTGAAATTTGGACATCTGCTTCATCTATGGGATAATCGGCGAGGTAGTCAGAGATGGATCTTCCTTTAATGGATTTTTTCTTGACGTACACAATATCAAACTCGGTTAGGAGCATCGACGATCGGGCCATTCGACTGGATAAGGCTGGTTTCTCAAGCAGGTATTTGATGGGATCCATTCGGGATACAAGTTTGATGGGGAAGGCGATCATGTAGTGTCGTAACTTTTGGGTGACCCAGACAAGTGCGACACATGCTTTTTCCAAGGCAGTGTAGTTGACCTCGTACTCGGCCAATTTGTGATTGGAATAATATATGGCTCTTTCTTTGCTGGAGTCTTAAAGATATTGGGCTAGCAAAGCCCCAACAGCAGTGTCGGTTATGGTTAGGTATAGGAGCAAAGGGAGACCAGACTGTCATGGCATGAGCATTGGAGGTTGGGTTAGGTATTGTTTGATTTGGTCAAAAGCTTATTGGCAGGCCTCATTCCAAACCTTGGTTGAATCCTTTCAGAGGAGCTTGAAGATCGGTTAGCAGATGGAGGTTAGCTGGCTGATGAACCGACTGATATATTATAATTTCCCAAGAAAACCTCTGACTTTTTTCTCTGTTCGGGGTGGTGGCATCTCAAGTATGGCCTTCAGCTTTGCAGGATCGGCTTCTATCCCCTTTTCGCTGACCATGAATCCCAAGATTTTTCCCTTTGTAATGCCGGAGACACACTTTTGTGGATTAAGTCGCATCTGATACCGTCACAATCGTTCGAAGAACTTCCGGAGAGAGGGAACATGACCCTCTCTAGTTTTGGACTTGATAATCATATCATCCACATTTACCTCGACCTCTTTATGAATCAGATCATGCAGGATGGTTGTGGCAGCCCTTTGGTAGGTAGCTCCAGCATTCTTGAGACCGAATGGCATAATGGTGTAGCAAAAGGTTTCCTATGGGGTGATGAATGCGTTTTTTTCTTGGTGGTCGGGGTGCATCTTGATTTGGTTGTATCCAGCAAACCCAACAACAAAAGACTTGAGAGCATGAATGGCTGTGTTGTCCATGATCATGTCGATATTGGGTAGCGGATAATCATCCTTTGGAGAAGGTTTGTTTAAATCTCGGTAATCTACACACATTCGAACCTTCCCTCCGGATTTTGGCACAGGTACAATGTTGGCTAGCCATGTGAGATATTCGATCACCCGAATGAAACCCACGTTTAACTGTTTGATCACCTCTTCTTTTACCTTGAGCGACCATTCGATGAGGAGTTTTCTCAATTTTTGTTTAACCGTCTTGTAATTTGGGAGAGTGGGGATCTCGTGTTGAGCTATTTCAGGATCAATGCCAAGCATATCATCATAGGACCATGTGAAGACATCTACGAACTACTTCAACAATTCTTCGAGTTATGCACGCTCATGCTCTTCAAGGGTGGCTCCTATCCTAATCTCACGCAGTTGGCTACTAGAATCGAGATTAATAACAACAATCACTTCTTTATTAACTTGAACGCGGTTATGTTGTTTATTATTAACCTTATTTGGCTCAGTTAAGAATTGTTCATTTGCAAAATCATCATCATCAAAAGTTTTATTAGAATTCAAGAAGTTAATGTACGGCACAACAAGATACTCAAAATCTTCATTTATTTCATTGATAGGAAAAACAACATTGAGAACCTCATCAAAAGAGGTATCGATTACATTTGAGCAAGGATAGAAAACAGAAGAAGAAATAGGGTAAACATTGGGGTCAGGGGATATTTCACGAGGTAGAACTGGCGCAGTATGCCAGTTGAGGAGTGGTGTATCAACAACTTTAATCAAACGGGATGGGTCCATTGATGTAGTGCCTGAATGAACCATGCAGAGTGCCAGCCCCAGTGTCTGTAAGTTGAATAAATCTTCGGAATCGCCATCCTCACTCTATTTGGCATCTTTGATGAGCGGTTGTACTTGGTGTGGGAAACTTTCGGCCCATGGGTAGCTATCTTGGAAAAAGATCTCCATTCCCGGCCTCATCTTCTTGTCTGTGTGGTCGTACCATGGTTATGGAAAACTGCAAAAGGGGAAGTCCTCGCCTTGTTTGATGAATCATCCATTTAAGGAGTCTTCTGAGATAGTTCAGATGCAGTCTGATCTTCTCTTTGGTTGAGACTGGCGGATCATTCTGAGCTCTTGTTCTGATGGTTGATACCCTAAGCCACAAGAAGGGAAAGCTTTCTTTAGTTCGATGGGCTCGATTATCCCTTGGTGTCTTTGCCCTAACCCCAGTCCGGGCATGAAGTGCATGTTTCTGAACATTTGAATCACATTGACATATACATGAGCGTCATATTCTAGACAAACCCTTTCTTTAAAACCGTCACCTGCCTAGAGTAGGAGGGGCTCGGCTCAAAATCTCGATAGGAGCATATCATTTGACCCGTGCTATATCTCAAGAATTGGACTGCTGGTGCTTTCCTCCTCGGCATTTTTATTATCGCCCAAAATGGTGATGACTCGCCCATCGGCGAAAAACTTCAATTTGTGATGGAGTGAGAAAGACACACCCTTGATACTGTGGAGCCAGGGGAGTCCGAGCAACAGGTTGAAATAGGCTGGGATGTCTATGACTTGGAATTCAACGACGGGGTTTATAGGGCCAACCCCTATTGCATGTTTTATGGACCCAATCACCTCACGACAGGTATTATCGTAAGCACGCATAGCGACGGAGGTTGGAGCGAGGTCACTTTCTTTCAGGCCTAAACACTTGAAGGTTCTCAATGGGCAAACATTCAAGGCAGATCCATTATCGATAAGGGAGAATGGCACAACCTTCCCCATAACTTCGACGGAGATATTGAGTGCATGATTGTGATTTGGCCCAATTCTGGGGATTTCTTCTTCAAAAAATGATAGCATTCTGGTAGAGGTTAAGGATCCGACCAGATTTACCACTTCTTCTGGTGTGGTAGATGGCGAAACTATGGATCCAGTGAGCAACTTAATTAAAGAATTTCCGTGCAGCTGGGAAGACATGAAAATCCCCCATAGAGTGATGTTAGCTTGGGTTTTGTTTAGTTGATCGAGGATCTTGCTCTCCTCGATGGTCATCTCTGGCATATGAAGGTTTTCAACGCCCTTCCCTTTGTCATTTGCTGGTAGTGAGCTTGGAGCCTGGTAATGTCTCCCTGATCTGGTCATGCGATTTACTGAAGAAGGGAAGAACATGAATCCCGTTTCCTCATCAATCTCAGGTGGTTCTGCCACCCTATTTATTTATTCAAGGAGTTCTTCAAATGATATCATCCCACATATGTCGGCTACTGGGCCATCTTTTCCTGAATCTTGTTCTTCACTCGAGTCTTCAAATTCTTCCCCCCATCCAGTGGTGGCAACTCTGTCTTTCCATGTAAAGTCGATGCATTCCACAACTTCAACGACTTCTTCATACAAGTTCTCCCATTCCATAGGGATATATGTGATTAAAGGGACCAAGCGCCTTGTATCTTCAAAGTGTCAAGTAACCTGGTGATATTGCAAATTCTATTGGTTTTCCTGAATAATTTTACCATAGTCTAGACAACATCATCTAGGATGACTTCGTCAGTTGGTACCAACCACTTGTCTGAATCTCGAGCCCACCTTCGTGCCTCCAAGAATAGTGTGGTGAACTTCTGACCATCTGTGAGGGCAATTTCAGCCCGATCTTTAGGAGTTGGTTTAACACCTATGATAATTCCATACTTCCATTTTCAGAATGGGCATGATCTGGTAAGGAGTGACAGTGCCTGATCTACGAGGCTAGTAGGGTGTAGGAGGAAATATGGGCAAGTTTGAAGAGGTTTAAGAGAGTATATGGGTGTGATTTGAGTTAAGGGATCGAAATCTGGGTTTTCTTCCAAGAAGATGGCATTGGCATGATTCGGAAGTGGATTGTGACTAGTGTTTGGCTTAGGATTGGCTGGTGGGGTGATGGTACCCCGGTCAATGAGATCTTGGATTGCGTTTTGAAGGTGAAAGCATTGGTCGATGGTATGGCCGAAAGTTTGGTGAAAGGCGTAATGAGCATCGGCCTTGAAGTTTTTTGGGAGTGGATTTGGCAATGGATGGGGTCCAAGGGTTTGATGAGGTTTTGGCTTAACAGGGCTAGGTAAATTTTGGAGAGGGGAGCATGGAGCTCAGTATATTCCCTTTGGATGGGGGCAGGGCGGCTTTCTGGTGCCCATGACGTGGTTGGTTGAGAGATGTTATTAATGGTCGAAATGGTAGCACTGGCTGGCTTGTCATACTTTGTAGGGGTGAACTGTCCAGACACTTTCTTTGGTTCAACCTCTGTTTTAACGAGGCTCTCCTCGATTTCCACTCCAGCCTATCTGAGAGTTCGAAAGCGGGGATAGTATTATCATCCCATTATCGCTCGGACATGGGGTAAGAAGATTTTCTTCACTATGTTGACCTGTTCTTCTTCAGATGGCCGATTGGTCATAGTAGTTGCTCACTCTCTCCACCGAGTTATGAAGTTACTGACTGATTCTCATGGATTCTATTTGAGCATATCCAAATCACTACGGGTGACCTCAAGCTCTTCGTTGTATTTGTACTGTGACATGAATTCTCGGGCTACATCCTCCTAGCTACGGATTCTGGATTCCTCAAGAGATAAAAACCATCAGAGGGCACTATCCTTTAAAGTTTGCTAAAATAATTGGGCCATCACTTCTTCAGAAGCCCCTAGTAGAGTCATGGAACGATGATAACTGCAAAGATGAACAATTGGGGGTCCACTCCCTCCTAACTTCTCGATATTTGGCATCTTGAACTTCTCGGGTGACCTCGCTTTAGGATAAAGAGACATATGGGTGTAGTCCATGTAATTTTCAGAGATCCTGACTTGGTAAAACTTCTTGGTGAGCATCTTGAGATCCTCTTTGACTTCATTCAACTCCTCTTCCTTTGGATCAGCGACCACATGCAGGTTAGCCATAGGATGGGAAATTTTTGGCATTGGAAGCTCGGTAGGCGGCGGCCCATTGGAATGAGGGGCACATGGAGAATGATGATATTCTTTTGGAACCCAGATAGGCTCGGGTGGACCCATAACATGATAGAATAGGGCCTCGGGTTCTTGAGGAATAGGAACTTGGTTTCGTTGCATCTCTCGAACCTCGATTTGGAGGTTTTCAATCTTGGACATGAGCTGAGTTAGGACTGTCGTCAGATCCGGCTGTATGACTGGTGCTTGATCTGTATTCTCTATGGAAGATGGATGTATTTCGGACTCGAAAGAAGTAGTAGGAGAACGAATGAAACTCCGGGGTGATTTGACCGAAGACCAAAGCCAATATGGAGCCAGGCCAAGGGCTTGCGATCGACCTGAGAAGGCGTAGGATGCGATTTTTTAAAAAAAAGGAAGAATTATTTTTGGATTTTCGATAAAGAAGGGAGAAATGTTTTTGGATTTTTGATAAAGAAGGGAGAGATGTTTTTGGATTTTTGATAAAGAGGGAAGAAATGTTTTTGGATTTTTGATAAAGAAAGGAGAAATGTTTTTGGAGACGGAACTAAGCATGATTATTATGATTATTATGTTTTCACTTGTATTTAATTCTCCTAAATGCAATGTTGGACAGGACCCGAGCCTGGAGAAGTGGGGGTCTTAATATATGCAAAGCTACGGTTTGGACGTGTAACCAGGATCACGGACAGGGTCCCATTTTAAAAATGCACAAAAATTGGGTGGCATGCTGACCCAGAATTTCAGCAGAGTTTTGGGTTGAAACTGGCAATCTAAAGTGCGTGTACTAGGTCTGACACCTATATGCGGGTATGCAGTTGGTTGGGTGAATCGGCAAGGGTTCCCCCCTTTGGCATGACTTCCATGATATACGTCTTGCTCTTGTGGGCAATCGGTACGTGTGGACAAGTCATTTGATATACCTGAGTGTATGTGAATTGCCTCACCATATACCTCGTGGGGACGGTACGTGTGAGAGCGAATTCGATATACTCGACATACGTTAATGAATTCCCTGTGATATACCTCCCGTCATGACTTCAGTCAAGCGGTACGATGCGGGGGAACCATTCGATATACGTCAATGGTACTTGGCCAATGGAAGGTGAAAGTCATATAGCTGAGGCTAACCGCGACCTGCCAGACCAACGCCCATCATGAAGGGACCCTCCAGTGACTGGGTAAAATTTGGTCAATATCAATGCTCTTTGGTGATGTCGTGTGAATCATGCATGATTCTCTTATTAGTATCTTATGAGGAGAATGCCTTTCTTGATTATGCCAAACAGGGAGCAAAGTACAAGTACCCCAAAAGGTACACCAAGTATGAATGGGTGATGGGTGCAATATGGGGATATACATGTGATCCTAGGTGCACGTGGTGTGAAGTGTACATGGAGAAATTTCTACAAGTGTGTGAACATAAGCATAAGCATGGTATACATATGAGAAAGGGGAACATGAAAATATAGGGGGAAACATAAGGAAATATAGCATTCATGTAAATAGATTCAAGCCCACAAATAAAAACACATATCCCCAGCAGAGTCACCACTGTGGCCATCCCCGATCCTCACCGCGCGGGTGGGTAGCGTGGAGGAAAGGATCCTTCGGGTCCCGTGCATCCCTCTCGGGAGCGCTTCGGCCAGCGTCGTTTGAGATGTGGAAATGTGGAGAGATTCAGAGTCGCCAATCTATTTTACTCAAAACAGATAAAAGAAAAAGAGGAAGCCATCCTAAAGGATGGCATCCAAAGATATACTGGTGCGTGTGAAACCAAGATGATTCGAGAAGGGTTCGGAGTCTTAGTTACGAAATGGGAAGGTGTTAGGCACCCATTCCGCCCTTTCGGTCTGTCATGAATATTTGCTATTTTCCTTTTATTTTCCCCCGTGATATGTGTGCATGTGTATGTATATAATCGAGGTAGGAATCCTCGACTTGTATCACGGAAAAGATAAAGCGAGTCATCCGTAGGAATATATAAGAATAATATTAGAAAAATATGATTTACGTGATTACCCCTACGTTGATCGTTATAATGGAACGATAACGCATGTGGGGTAATACGTCACTAAGGGCAAGTATATAGAGTATAAGAAGATTAGAGTAGATAGAAAGATGAGAGAAAAAGTGGGAAAAAGGACTCGAGTCTCAGGTTTTATCCCGAGACGCCTACATAGCCTATAAAGGCATCAAAGTCCACGCAGTTCGCATACAAATTGAGGGGTGGGGTTTATCATAAATCCAAATGGGGAATCTTTTTTTTTGTGAGTGTTTGTGTGTGTGTGTGTAGAAAAAGGGTTTTAGATTTTGAGAAAAGTGTGGAAAAAAATGCGAGAATCCCTACTTGGAATTTATGAGCAAACCCTCTTTTTCTTGTTTTTTGAGTTTTATTTATATGAACATAGGAGATGTGCAATAATACTAAATGAAAAGTATATTAGGATGTCTGAGATGAGATAATAAAAGTGCTAAATAAGAAGACAAGTTATTGAGAATTTAAGAGAATTTAAGAGAGAGTTTGAGAAAGTTGGACCTTCTTGAACATCTTGAGCTTGATCTTGAATGTTGGAGAGCAGCCCTTGCACTTGGATGATGATGGAGAGTGGCTAATTCACCAAGTTTGATGGAAAGGATGATGAAAAGTGCAAGTAAAAAGGGGATTTGGATGTTGAAATCACGCTGCCTTCAAGAGAGGTTTCTGGGATTCGTTCAGAGAGATTTTTATCAGATCTGGGCTCCCTTTGCAAAGGAGGTGAAGCCCTATTTTTATAGGTCCAGGTGAGTGCCGATCGGCATAGACCTGTTCCTGCCTATCGGCAGGTGCCGATAGGCAGGGTTTGGAACCTGCCATTTGGAAGTGCGCTTCAGGATTTTTTGGAAAATTGGCCACCGAGGGAAAATTGTTGGTCAGAATCGTGCACAGGGCATACCGTTGGAAAGATAATTCAGATACCTTCGAAATTTCTTGAGACCGCTCCCGGGTTTGGGAGTTGACTTTGGGTCAAATATGGCTCGGAAGCATTTGTTGGTCCATTGGACGGGGAATTGCTAGGACGCAAACGGATCGTTCATCCGCATGGTAAGTCCGAATCGCGCATGGGGCCAACCGCTGGAAAGGTTAGGAAATGTACTTTGACATTCCAAAGAGTTTGACCCAATTTGGGGAGTTGACTTTGGTCAACTAGACCCGCGAAGCATTCGGTGACCTCTCGAAGTCAAACGGATCGTTCGTCCACATGGAAAGTCATAATCTTGCTTGGGGTGGACCGTTGGAAAGGGTATTCACTACCCTTTTAAGATTCATTCAGACTCAGTCGATCTGAAGAGTTGACATAGGTCAAACAGAGCCCGTGAGCACCCGGTGGCCTCTAGGTCAAGTTTCAGATGCAAACGGATCGTTCATCCGCAGGGCAAGTAGGAATCGCGCATGTGGTGGACCATTGGAAAGGGTATTTAGTTCCATTTGAAGATTCGTTCAGCCTCGGTTGAGCTGAAGAGTTGAGATAGGTCAAACAGAGCCCGGGAGCGCCCGATGGCCTCTAGGTCAAGTTTCGGACGCAAACGAATCGTTCGTCCGCATGGTAAGTCGGAATCGTGCATGGGGCAGACCGTTGGAAAGGGTATTCAGTGCCCTTTGAAGATTCATTCAGTCTCGATCGAGATGAAGAGTTTAAATTTTGGGTCAAACTGAGCCGGGGAGTGCCCGATGGCCTCCAGGTCAGTACTCGGGACATGACCTAGGTTTAAGGTGATGAAGGGAGGTACTAGGGACCTAAGGATAGTTAGGGGGTAACAGAATGGGGTGTCTACAAGGAGCATGGTGGCTCACTATACGAATAATAGGAAAAAAAGATGAAGTCCAACACCTGAGTTTAAATGGTACTAAAATAAAAAACCACTCCAGCTTCAAGGAGCAATATGAACAATCCTAGTACTAAGGACAACCTCGGTGGACCATCTAATGTCACCATAAAGCCAACGCTCTTCCATCCATTATCGTGATCGAATGTGGCATGATGGATGGACTGTTCTCACTACAGATGGAAACAAAGTGCTTAGTTATATATTAAACCAAATACACAAATATAAACCCCAA
Source organism: Sambucus nigra (assembly GCA_949130495.1). Taxonomy (NCBI): domain Eukaryota; kingdom Viridiplantae; phylum Streptophyta; class Magnoliopsida; order Dipsacales; family Adoxaceae; genus Sambucus; species Sambucus nigra. Next base: position 208,765,050 of record OX422214.1, on the reverse strand, counting down.
AATAACTTGTTCCGAAGTAATAGAAAACATAAAAGAACATAATAGTGAAAATTTAGTTCAAAGTACATGAAATAAACTTGATAGAATACGTTTCATTTTTCTTCTTAATTCATCAGGTTGCATTAATTGAGCGGAATAAAAAAACGAAGCCCACATATATTATAGTTGTAGATCCTAACCCAAAAAATATAGCAGTTTTACTACATAAATATCTATTAAAACGATTTGGGAAAGATACACACGTGTTGTGTTTCTCAAAAGAATTACACAAAGATATTGATATCAAACTTTGGCCCTAGTGAAAACTCATTTGAAAAAGATACCATTTCTACACAAACAATAATTCAAATAACTTCTGATTAAATATAAAGGATCCCACCATAAACAATTTTCAGCTACTATTATGTATGATCTTGAAGCTCATTTTCAAGTTTAAGCTACAAATTCAAATAAAACACAAATCGTAAAGATTATGTTGACAAATTCTAGTTATTGACGATTGAAATTAAAAAAAAAATGAGAGGTATACCATAGAATATGAGAGATAGGATATATACTACTTGCTAGTTAAAGGGTACTAATGGTGTTAAACCACAAACAAAACACTGTAAACAAACCAAACAAAAAATATATAGCTACCATGTGTAATAACTCGCGTAATTTTGGGGGTATTTTCAAAATAAAGAGGAAAAATAAATTTTGAGATAAAATTATTTTTATTTCTCAAACTTGTTGGTTATTATTTTTAAAGGCGATAATTTCAAACGGTTTCGAAAATGGAGTTAAAATTAATTTTATATTGATTTTATAATATTTTGCCTTATAGGCATTTTTTGGGCGAACTGCCAGTTTTCCTGGACGATCGATCGATCGACGCCTGGGGGTCGATCGATCGACCCTAGCAGAAAACATGCGTAACAAGCAGTTTTTTAGGAGTTTGATTTCTTTACAACTCTTATTCTTTGTCTTATAAAATAAGGTCGTGGGTGACCCTTTTTGGTACAACGTTTTGGCAGAAAACATATTTTTAATTCCTCTCTTTTATACACAAACAATCCCTTTGAGTTATGCTTTCAATCTTAGGTTTTTGGAGGTGTTCTTGGGGCTATTTTGAGGTTGTGCTTGGAGGAGATTTTGGTGATCTTTGAGAGAAGATTTTTGGAGACTTATTTTGTGATTTCTGGGCAGAATTATTGTTGGTTCTTTTGGTGGTTTAAGGTATGGGGGTTTACACAATATGCTCCTAAATCTCGCGAGTGTTTATTCCGTTGAATTCTTGTTAATTAAACTCATATTTTGAATTATTAAATTCATTGAAATCTTGTCACACCCCAAACCCAATATCCATACTAATCATTTGTTATTAGAATAATTGGATAATAATCTCGAGCCCATTGGAAATATAATTCCTTTATCAATATTTTTTTTTTGCCTAATGAACATAATATTGTTCTTGTGCCATAACGAAGTCAACATCATAATCATAATTAGAGATTATACAATACTACGATTAACTATGATCAACTCAATCCATACTAAATCAATATATACAAAGTGTGAGTATATCAAAATCTTCAGTGTGACAATGATAAAATCTCCATAATTAAACCCCCAGCTCTTCTAACGGTGCAACTCTCAAAGTTACCGGTCATATGTTATCCTATTTGGCAGCGTACAAACCTGAAATTGTTAAAATATAAACCGTAAGCATTAAGCTTAGTGAGGTACTCCTTCCCTGCAACAGAATAATAATTCTATATCGAATATGTGGATATAAAATCCGAACAATCCTGCCCATTGGCAATAATAAATCATGGATCATAAGATATTCTGCCCATTGGAAATAACAAATCCTGGATATTTAGATATCCAAAAAAATCCTGAATACCGATGTATTCAAACCAATCCTGGATCATAAGACCCAAATAATTCTGCCCATTGGCAATAACAAATCCTGGATATTTAGATATCCAAACAAATCCTGAATACCAAAGTATTCAAACCAATCCTGGATCATGAGACCCAAACAAATCCTGGATGTTTTAATATCCAAACAAATTCTTAATACCGAAGTATTCAAACAAATCATCTCTTAGAGCTATATTCATATTTATATATGAAACAAATCATAAGTACACTCACCTTGACAGTTTAACTGGCTTTACCCTTGCCTTTATCCGGTACTTGTTCACTAAACTCTTCTTCACTTCCTATCATTCTTACAATATTAGTATCATCATAATAATATTAATAGTCCAAAGAATAACTTCAATCATAACTCAAATCATAAGCATCATATTATTCAATTCAAATCATTCATTAAAATGAAGTCCCATCTAGACTCAGGTTCTGTTATCTAACATATTCAAATTACAGCCGAAACCGTTTTAATTATTCTTGGTAATCCAATTCTTATTATATCATGTTTCCAAAACAAAATACGGCACATCATTCCGAGTTTCCTAGAGCAAAATAAGCCTATTTCTTCACTATACAGCAAATCTGCCCTATAGGCTCTTTTATCGTTCATTCAACTTCCAGGAATTTCCATAATTTTTCTACATCATAAATTTATATGATATTCAACCCAACATCAGTAAACATATTGAAAACTATAAGATTAAAATTTCATAATTTTCATAGTTTATTTTCTATGTCAAGCAAAACATCGAACACATGGTAGGCATACTTTCACCCTTAGGGCAGATTTCATACCCGAACTTCAAACTCTCACCAAGGACTCATTTCTTGGTATTTTCCCATTATTTTCGGATATGTCATACATATGTAAGTCCATGTTAATCTCCAATTATAATCAATCACTTCCAGTAAGTATAGAGAAATATATGGAAGTTTGAATAAACAAGGTTCTTAAACAAAACAATCTCAAGGGTTTACACATTCAAGTTTACTTAAACTTGCATCTATCCATAAGTACATATCAAGACATGGAATTTCAGTAAACAAATGATTATTTCAATCATTTAAATAAGTAATACAAAAAAATAAATAAGATTTATGGATGGAAATACCTTAGGGGCTTTTACGTAATTTTTCTATGAATTTTTCTTCAATTTCTCCTCACACTTTCTTCCTAAACTTCAAAAATATCTTTCCTTAGGTTAAACTCTTCCATGGCTGAAATATGGTGAAGGAAGAGCTTAATTAAAGGGTTTTAAGTCGGCATAAGGCCACCCCCTCTTGGTCCAATCAAAATATAACATGTGGCATTACATAAAACAAAATTTCATTTAAGGCTAAATGACTACTTTACCCCCTGTTCGTAAAAGGACAATATCTTCCCACTCGGATGTCCGTTCGATGAACCGTTTTTTTGTTATAAACCTAACTCATATATATACAAATATCTAGTTTACACCTCAAGTTCATTTTTATGTCATAAAGATCAAAACTAGCCTTAAACATGAACATTCCTACCGAAACCCTCAAAATTGTGTATTTGTAACTAATCCGACATGTCATGATTTTTGAAGGTAGGATTAGACTAAACATAGTAAATTAACATCATATATATTAATAACACACTAATCATATCACATAAGCTAAGCATGATTTAAGCATAATTAATCGTAATTATATTCGGGTTGTCACAATTCTCCCCCTGTTAGGAAATTTCGTCCTCGAAATTGACATACCTTGGTTCTCTGAATCAAACAAATATGGATAATGCATCTTCATGCTATCCTCACTCTCCCATGTAGCTTCTTCCATGGAATGCCTTCTCCACACAACTTTCACAAGTGGGATTACTTTTGATCTCACTACTTGTTCCTTCCTATCCACGATAGCAAGTGGTTCTTCCACATAACTCAAGTCTTCCTTTAACTCAATAGGCTGTTCTACCAACACATGTGAAGGATCTGCTACATACTTTCTTAACATAGAAACATGGAAAACATCATGTAACCGAGATAACTCTGGTGGTAATGCTAACTTGTAGGCAACCATCCCGACTTTCTCAAGGATTTCATAAGGTCCAATGTAGCGTGGACTTAATTTCCCTTTCTTTCCAAACCTCATAACTCCTTTCCATGCAGATATCCGAAGAAACACATAATCCCCTTTCTGGAATTCCAAATCTTTTCGTCGTCTATCCGCATAACTTTTCTGTCTGCTTTGAGCTATTCTCATTCTATCTTGAATAATCTTCACTTTTTCAGTGGTGACTTCAATTAATTCTGGACCCTCTATCTTCCTTTCACCAACTTCACCCCAACATATCGGTGTACGACATCGTCTACCATACAAGGCTTCATATGGAGCCATACCAATAGTAGACTGAAAACTATTGTTATATGAAAATTCTATCAAAGGCAAATATTCATCCCAATTACCTTTGAAATCAATCACACAAGCTCTAAGCATATCTTCCAAAATCTGTATTGTCCTTTCAGACTTCCCATCTGTCTGGGGATGAAAAGCCGTACTAAACTTCAAGTTAGTACCCATAGCATACTGCAAGCTATCCCAAAATCTGGATGTAAAAGTAGGGTCCCTATCTGAAACAATAGATACCGGTGCTCCATGTAATCGAATAATTTCATTAACATACAATCTAGCATACCTATCAACTGTATACGTAGTCTTGACTGCTAGAAAGTGAGCGGACTTTGTCAATCTATCCACCACAACCCAAATCGAATCTGACCCCTTCTGAGATCGAGGAAGCCCAACCACAAAATCCATCGTTACATGATCCCATTTCCATTCTGGTATTGGCAATGGCTGAAGCAGACCAGTAGGCTTATGATGCTCCACTTTCACTTGCTGATATATAAGGCACCTAGCAACAAAATCAGCTATTTCCTTCTTCATATTATTCCACCAATAATGCTCCTTTAAATCCCTATACATTTTAGTGCTACCAGGATGCATAGTATAAATGGAATTATGAGCCTCATCTAAAATTTCCTCTTTCAATCCACACACATTAGGCACACACAACCGCTTCTTATACAATAAAGTGCCATCATTCACAATACAAAAATCTTCAGACTTACCATCTCGGAGATCTTGTCGTTTCTTCTCAAGAAAAGGATCTTGACTTTGCAAATCATGAATACGGGTAGCTAATAAAGGCCTCACGCTTACATGAGCAAAGAATCTATCCCCATCTACTAGCTGCAATTCTACTCCCATCAATCTCAACTCCATAATATGAGCAACTCTAGCACATCGAATACAAGATAACCTGCCTGAAACCTTTCTACTCAAAGCATCTCCAACTACATTTGCCTTTCCTGGGTGGTAGTGAATTGTACAATCATAATCTTTAATTAACTCCATCCACCGCCTCTGCCTCAAATTCAACTCCTTCTGAGTAAACAAATACTTAAGGCTTTGATGGTCAGTAAAAATTTCACATACCTCACCATATAGATAATGACGCCACAACTTCAAAGCAAACACAATAGCAGCAAGTTCCGAATCATGTGTAGGATAATTACGTTCATGTGTACGCAACTGCCTAGAAGCATAGGCAATAACTTTACCATGCTGCATAAAAACACAACCCAACCCCTGATGTGAAGCATCGGTATAAACAACAAAACCATCTCCACCATGCGGAATAGTAAGAACAGGTGCACTTACCAACCTCTTTTTCAATTCATCAAAACTATTTTCGCAATCAGAATTCCATTCAAACTTAACATCTTTCCGGGTTAGTTTAGTCATTGGTAAGGCAATCGAAGAAAATCCCTTAATAAACCTTCTATAATACCCAGCTAAAAGTCACAATATTGGGCCTCTCCCATTTCACAATAGCCTCTACCTTTTTAGGATCAACACATATACCATCTCCAGAAATAACATGGCCTAAAAATACAACTTGTGATAGCCAAAATTCACACTTACTAAACTTAGCATACAACTTCTTATCTCTCAACAGATTCAAATTAGTTATGAGATGCTTTTCATGTTCAACCATATCATGTGAATAAATCAGAATATCATCAATAAAAACTATCACAAATGAATCAACAAAAGGATGCCGTACCTGGTTCATAAGATCCATAAATACAGCTGGAGCATTAGTCACCCCAAAAGGCATCACCAAAAACTCAAAATGACCATACCGAGTGCGAAAAGCAGTTTTAGAAATATCACTCTCCTTCACCCTCAACTGATGATACCCTGATCGCAAGTCTATCTTTGAAAACACTTTAGCACCCTGTAACTGATCAAACAAATCATCTATACGAAGTAAAGGATATTTACTCTTAATTGTAGCTTTATTCAGCCGCCTATAATCAATACACAACCGCATAGTACCATCTTTCTTTTTCACAAATAAAACTGGTGCACCCCATGGAGATACACTGGGTTGTATAAAGCCCCTATCAAGTAAATCCTGTAACTGGATCTTAAGTTCTTTCAACTCAGCAGGTGCCATTCTATATGGTGCAATAGAAATAGGGGTTGTCCCCGGTGCTAATTCGATACTAAACTCAACTTCTCTTTCTGGAGGTAACCCTGGTAACTCACTAGGAAACACTTCAGGAAAATCCCGTACAATAGGAACATCGACTAATTGTAAAGCCCCCTTCCTAGTGTCAAGAACATATGCAATAAAACCCTCACAACCCTTACTCAATAATTTCCTCATCTGAATAGAAGAAATGATGCAACTGGGAACAATTTTCCTTTCCCCCACAAATTTAAATTCAGGCTCACCAGGCATATTAAAAACAACTTCCTTACAGAAACAATCCATAGATGCATGATATTTAGATAACCAATCCATTCCCAGAATTATGTCAAAATCAAAAATATCCAATGGAAGTAGATCTATAACTGTATCTCTAGCCCCCACAGTCAAAACACAATCACGAAAAATATATTCAACTACAATCATATCCCCCATAGGCATGGAAATACCCAACCCCACCTCTAAATGAGTGCATGGTCTATTCAAATATATGGAAAATGCATATGACACAAAAGAATGTGTGAAACCAGGATCAATCAGAACATAAGCACTTCTATCAGTAACAGAAAGTGTACCTGTCACCACATCTGGAGTAATCTGAGCTTCTTTCATTGTAAAAACTCGTCCACCTGGCCTGGAACTACTAACTTGTCCTCCGCCCATACTTTTCACTGCACTGCCTCGAGATAACATTCTGCTTGCTACTTCACTATGTGTTGTTGGAGTCTCTGCCAACTGCGGACAATTATTTTTAACATGCCCCACTTGATGACAATGGTAGCATTCCACTCCTTTAAGCTTAGGACACTCGGATTTATAATGCCCCTCCTCTTTACAAAAAAAACACGTAACAACTCTCACTGGTGCCTCCCCTTTTCCTGACCTCCAACCCAGACCAGAAGATTCTCCATCCCTAGTATCTTTGCCAAATATCCCTTGGCCTCTACCACTATATCCACCACCTCTCTGAAATTTATGAGGTTCCACCTTAACACTTCCACTCTCACCTCCCCTATACTGAGATGCGTCGAATCTGCTTTTCTTAAAACTCTCTCTGCTCGCAACACCTTGGTTCATTTGCCTTTCTGCTATCGTGGCTTTGTTTACCAGAGAAGCATAATCTTCTAACTCATAAGTGGCCACTCTATTTTGAATAGGCCAAATCAGTCCATCTTGAAACTTACTACATTTATCTTCTTCCTCCTGCACATACTTAGTAGCAAATCTAGATAAGCAGTAAATTTAGCATCATACTCCCTCACAGACATATTCCCTTGGGTCAAATTTATAAACTCCCTCAGCTTCTCCCTCCTATAAACCTTAGGGAAATACTTAACATACAAAGCTTTAATAAATTCAGCCCAAGTAATAACATCAGTACCTTCCATCCTGGGCACCAAATGGTTGCTGGCTTCCCACCAATATTTGGCCTCTCCTTTGAGCTTAAACACAGCTAGATTCACCTTCTGGTTATCTGGAACCTTCATAACTGCAAATATAGTTTCTAGATCTCTGACCCACATCTCAGCTTCTGTAGGTTCAACTGACCCTGAATATTCTGGAGGATTCAACTTCAAAAAATTCTCATGCATGGAATCTTTCATTTCTTTCCTTGCCTCTTTCTCAATCCTGGCCACAGTCTTTGATTCTAGATATCTAGCTTGTTGTTCTGCCATTTGCGCCATATTTCTTTCTTGTTGCTCTGCCATCCTCATCATTGACTGCACCATCATCTGAATCTCTATAGGTTGTTCATTCTCTCTGGCCCTTCCAGCAACACTCTGCCCTTCTTCAGTATTGTCTGTACGAGAAGCTACTCCCTTTTCTCGATGTTGTCCATCCCCAGGTTCCATCTGGAATTATCTATAATACAATAAAGTTCTAACAACCAATATAAACAGTTTATACTAATAAACTATTGGTTAGTACATAAACAATTCATAAATATCAAATTAACTCAATACTGCCATCTAACCGTCACACACGTCCAGAATTAATAACCACGCTCTGATACCACTAATTGTCACACCCCAAACCTAATATCCATACTAATAATTTGTTATTAGAATAATTGGATAATAATCTCGAGCCCATTGGAAATATAATTCCTTTATCAATATTTTTTTTTTGCATAATGAACATAATATTGTTCTTGTGCCATAACGAAGTCAACATCATAGTCATAATTAGAGATTATACAATACTACGATTAACTATGATCAACTCAATCCATACTATATCAATATATACAAAGTGTGAGTATATCAAAATCTTCAGTGTGACAACGATAAAATCTCCATACTTAAACCCCCAGCTCTTCTAACGGTGCAACTCTCAAAGTTACCGGTCATATGTTATCCTATTTGGCAGCGTACAAACCTGAAATTGTTAAAATATAAACCGTAAGCATTAAGCTTAGTGAGGTACTCCTTCCCTGCAACAGAATAATAATTCTATATCGAATATGTGGATATAAAATCCGAAGAATCCTGCCCATTGGCAATAATAAATCATGGATCATAAGATCCAAATAATTCTGCCCATTGGCAATAACAAATCCTGGATATTTAGATATCCAAACAAATCCTGAATACCGAAGTATTCAAACCAATCCTGGATCATAAGACCCAAATAATTCTGCCCATTGGCAATAACAAATCCTGGATATTTAGATATCCAAACAAATCCTGAATACCGAAGTATTCAAACCAATCCTGGATCATGAGACCAAACAAATCCTGGATATTTTAATATCCAAACAAATTCTTAATACCTAAGTATTCAAACAAATCCGCTCTTAGAGTTATGTTCATATTTATATATGAAACAAATCATAAGTACACTCACCTTGACAGTTTAACTGGATTTTCCCTTGCCTTTATCCGGTACTTGTTCACTCAACTCTTCTTCCCTTCCTATCATTCTTACAATATTAGTATCATCATAAGAATATTAATAGTCCAAATAATAACTTCAATCATAACTCAATTCATAAGCATCATATTATTGAATTCAAATCATTCATTAAAATGAAGTCCCATCTAGACTCAGGTTCTGTTACCTAACATATTCAAATTACAGCCCAAACCCTTTTTAATTATTCTTGGTAATCCAATCCTTATTATATCATGTTTCCAAAACAAAATACGGCACATCATTCCGAGTTTCCTAGAGCAAAATAAGCCTATTTCTTCACTATATAGCAAATCTGCCCTATAGGCTCTTTTATCGTTCATTCAACTTCCAGGAATTTCCATAATTTTTCTACATCATAAATTTATATGATATTCAACCCAACATCATTAAACATATTGAAAAATATAAGATTAAAATTTCATAATTTTCAGAGTTTATTTTCTATGTCAAGCAAAACATCGAACACATGGTAGGCATACTTTCACCCTTAGGGAAGATTTCATACCCGAACTTCAAACTCTCACCAAGGACTCATTTCTTGGTATTTTCCCATGATTTTTGAATATTTCATACATATGTAAGTACAGGTTAATCTCCAATTGTAATCAATCAATTCCAGTAAGTATAGAGAAATATATGGAAGTTTGAATAAACAAGGTTCTTAAACAAAACAATCTCAAGGGTTTACACATTCAAGTTTACTTAAACTTGCATCTATCCATAAGTACATATCAAGACATGGAATTTCAGTAAAAAAATGATTATTTCAATCATTTAAATAAGTAATATAAAAAAATAAACAAGATTTATCGATGGAAATACCTTAGGGGCTTTTACGTAATTTTTCTATGAATTTTTCTTCAATTTCTCCTCACACTTTCTTCCTAAACTTCAAAACTCTCTTTCCTTAGGTTAAACTCTTCCATGGTTGAAATATGCTGAAGGAAGAGCTTAATTAAAGGGTTTTAAGTCGGCATAAGGCCACCCCGTATTGGTCCAATCAAAATATAACATGTGGCATTACATAAAACAAAATTTCATTTAGCAATATCTTCCCACTCGGATGTCCGTTCGATGAACTGTTTCTTTTGTTATAAACCTAACTTATATATATACAAATATCTAGTTTACACCTCAAGTTCATTTTTATGTCATAAAGGTCAAAACTAGCCTTAAACATGAACATTCCTACCGAAACCCTCAAAATTTTGTATTTGTAACTAATCCGACATTTCATGATTTTTGAAGGTAGGATTAGACTAAACATAGTAAAATAACATCATATATATTAATAACACACTAATCATATCACATAAGCTAAGCATGATTTAAGCATAATTAATCGTAATTATATTCGGGTTGTCACAAATCTCGAAAAATAATTGTTGGAATTATTTTGATTCATGTGGTATTATTCATGTTGTTGTTGAGCACGTAGTCATGAGATTTTAATATGGCACGGACGTTGGGCACCCGTCAAAATTCCTATTTCCAAGGTCTATGACTTGATAAAGCATATGCCGATGGGGTGAGGCCTGGTGACCCGGTTAATGTGTTGTTCATAAATTTATTGATAAAATGCAATTGAGATTCGCATTTGATTTGAATATTCTTATTCGTATTGTTACGTTTTATTCATCGCTAATATTTGTTGAGCATCTTTCTTATCTTATTGTGTACTTCCCCATATTTTATTTTAGTGGAAGGTTAGCGTGAATTTTTGGGCGCTTTAGATTTATTTTGGAGATGGATTTTAGCGTGGATTATTACTGGGAAGGATTTTTAATAAAAGATGAGAAGACTTGTATTTATTTTGGTCTATAGAGTATTGGAGATTTATTTTATTTTCGAGTTAGATAGTTGTTGTATGTAATTCAAGAGACTTGGTATTTATTTGAAGAGATTGAGATTTGTAGTTCTATTTTATTATTGTGGGATCTTTAGATGCTCTATACCATGTTATTTGTGGATTTGATTAGTTCTATCGATAGAGGCGCTCCATTTGCTCTCTCCGGGCAGGAGTGGTGTTACAGAATGGTATCAGAGATTAGGTATACGATAACCCCCGGGTCTTGGGTTTGGGTCTGTTGCGTTTTTGTGGCACGTACTTGGAGATAGAATTTTATACGATCGTTTCGTGTTAGGAATCTAGATTAGATGTGAGGAATTTATTTTTGGTGACGAGTTTATTTTTGGATATTGTTGGCCTGGTTTTTGAGAGTAAGGCATTCGACGAATTTCGAGGACGAAATTCCATTGTTAGTGGGGAAGTGTAATAAGCGGCGTAATTTTGGGGGTATTTTCAAAATAAAGAGGAATAATAAATTTTGAGATAAAATTGTTTTTATTGCTCAAACTTGTTGGTTATTATTTTTAAAGGCGAGAATTTAAAACGGTTTCGAAAATGGAGTTAAAACAGATTTTATAATATTTATCCTTATAGGCATTTTTTGGGTGAACTGCCAGTTTTCCTGGGCGATCGATCGATCGACGCCTAGGGGTTGATCGATCGACCCTAGCAGAAAACGTGCGCAACACGCAGTTTTTGAGGAGTTTGATTTCTTTACAACTCTTATTCTTTACCTTATAAAATTAGGTCGTGGGTGACCCTTTTTGGTACAACTTTTTGGCAGCAAACATATTTTTAATTCCTCTCTTTTATACACAAACAATCCCTTTGAGTTATGATTTCAACCTTAGGTTTTTGGAGGTGTTCTTGGGGCTATTTTGAGGTTGTGCTTGGAGGAGATTTTGGTGATCTTTGAGAGCAGATTTTTGGAGACTTATTCTGTGATTTTTGGGAAGAATTATTGTTGGTTCTTTTGGTGGTTTAAGGTATGGGGGTTTACACAATATGCTCCTAAATTTCGCGAGTGTTTATTCCGTTGAATTCTTGTTAATTAAACTCATATTTTGAATTGTTAAATTCATTGAAATCTGGAAAAATAATTGTTGGAATTATTTTGATTCATGTGGTATTATTCATGTTGTTGTTGAGCACGTTGTCATGAGATTTTAATATGGCACGGACGTTGGACACCTACCAAAATTCCTGTTTCCAAGGGCTATGACTTGATAAAGCATATGCGGATGGGGTGAGGTCTGGTGACCCGATTAATATGTTGTTGATAAATTTATTGATAAAATGCTATTGAGATTCGCATTTGATTTGAATATTCGTATTCGTATTGTTACGTTTTATTCACCGCTAATATTTGTTGAGCATCTTTCCTGTCGTATTGTGTACTTCCCCATATTTTATTTTAGTGGCAGGTTAGCGCGGATTTTTAGGCACTTTGGATTTATTTTGGAGATGGATTTTAGCGTGGATTATTATTGGGAAGGATTTTTAATACAAGATGAGAAGACTTGTATTTATTTTGGTCTATAGAGCATTGGAGATTTATTTTATTTTCGAGTTAGATAGTTGTTGTATGTAATTCGAGAGACTTGGTATTTATTTGAAGAGATTGAGATTTGTAGTTCTCCTTTATTGTTGTGGGATTTTTATATGCTCTATAGCTTGTTATTTGTGGATTTGATTAGCTCTATCGATAGTGGCATTACGTTCGCTCTCCCCGGGCGGGCAGGGTGTTACACGATGTTAAACTTGAAAAAAAAATCCATAATAAAACCAATAAAACCATGTACATAAAACCTCTACGTCCCGAATTTAACTTAAACAAAAACTTTTGCTTGAGCGGAATTAAGTTAAGGATGAAAACAAACCAACTTTTTCTTTTTGCTCTTTTCAATTTTCTAAACCACACAAAGATGGGACATAAATTAACTTAAGAAAATTTTATCTTGTTTAACCATAAGGATGCAAATAGTGATTAAAACAAGTAAAATAAAGTAAAGAAATACTCATAACGCCGATGTACGAGGAAAACCACGAACGGGAAAAGCGCTGGACGACCCAGGCAAGACAATCACTATGATAATGGGTTTACCAAGTTAGACGATAGTCTTATACAACGACTCGATCCACCCACGAGACTCGATATTTCTCTAATCTTCTACCAATCTTCACAGTGCCCACACAAAAAGTAACCTTCTTCTACGATGCTCGTCCATAGCAGTCGCCTCCACGAATGCCTCGGTATCCACCCATACGACCTTATGTCGCCTACTATATTGAACACGAAAGTAACCTTCTTCGCTTCTCCATCATAAAACCAGCAATGTTCAAGTGTTGAACAAACCCAACTTAGTGCAATAAAGATCACATAAACATATGGTAATGATAACCCAGATATTTGTAAAATCTAAGGATGTTTTATAGTGAAAAGACTTAGAAAACTTTGTGCAAAAAATTCTATGGATTGTAAACAGTTTTTTGTACTGCATGCACTTCGAGAAAACTGGAACATGCCTATTTATAATTATTTTAAGGCGGTGGGTTCTCTCGTTCGAGCGAGATACCACGTTGTTCTAACGATAGTAACTCTCGTTCGAACCATATTGTATATCGTTTGAAAGATATTTCCCAGATTAGAGTCCAAACCAAACTAATCTCTAATTCATCCTTATTAGCTTTAAATAAAGTGTAAACAAGTAAAACACTTTTAAAACATTTTAACAACAATTTCTTTAAAAAATAACATCCTTATTCTTATAAAATTAAATTTCGAGTTTCATTAACATTATACATTCATAACTGAGTGATCTCGAAATGCAATTAAACTTTGAAGATGAGAAATTTGCACCAACTAAACTTTGGCATAATTAATTCCTTGAACCTTTGCCGCAATGTATTCAATTAACCTTCGACACGTCATAGTTTGTGTGGGATCGGATAATAAAAATGTACCTATGACTCAAACATGTCTTGTTCCGAGAACAAGTCAAAACTATATAAGACTCCATTGGAATTTTTCTCCTTAAAAATCTCCGCCTTTGACTGTTCCGGGACAAAACCAATAGTGAAATGCCTAAGCCTAGCCGTCAAGACATATGACGCCTAAATCCTATCCCATAAACCCAAAAATAAAATTACATCGTTAATACAGGATAAGACTTAAGAAAGATGGACCGGCTAGCATTAAACTGTCTTTGAATGTTTGAATATGACGTAGACTTGAAATCTCAAATCTCTTCAAGCATACCGACACATATGAAATAGACAAATACCCAGTGAAGTATATAGGAACAAATAATATAAATCAATATGAGAACTCAAATAAGAATAATTTGTTATGTGAGTAAATATGAAACCATTTTATGTAAACATGATACCAATATGTGCAATTGTTAAAAATAAATAAATCAAGATATCAAGTTCAACACGCTACAAAACAAAAACTCACAAAACTCCCCTTACATCACAGACATCTATCCCCCTTTTTTGTCTCGAATAGACAATCCGGTGAAAAGATAAACACATCTAGTATAATCTGATACCAAGTTGATTAAATCAACTCGAAGAATAGTTTGATAAACAAGAAATAACCAGCTAAATATGATCAGTCAATGTCAAATCATTATCTAGCAAACAGGTAATCACACAAATGAATATATCAAATTCAAGCAGGTGTGATTAAACTAACAAATGTAGTAAAAGATCAAATCTCTAACAGAAGACTGCATAAATAAAATATCCAGAAGCACCCCAATACTAAAATATGAATCAACTATAGGGTACTGAAACAATAGAGGTTACAAAATCCAGCCATCATTCGAATGAGCCAGGGACGTCATTTGAATGAAACAAGACGTTACTCAAAGCTATGTCGTTAGAATGACATCTTCTTGCGATAATGGATGTCGCTCAAACGAGCAAATCAAAATTTCACAGTTTCCCTAGAATGTATAAACAGTATTGCCCAGTGGAAAAAATTCCTTAAAATTCTAACTGGAAGGGGCTCAAAACTACAAAACAGTGCTAAAAGAGTAGCTAAACTAAGAAAACTGATGACAAACAAATATGAGTAACATGCTAACATAGTACCGATATGATCAAACATGAAACATGGAATGTATGGGCGTGAACTATAGCAAATGAATCACAATTCCAACATTTCAAAACGATTAAGAAGCTCTAATTGATAGCAATCAATCATCAAAATTTATCATAGCCATATGTGACAATTAAATAATGAGATTAATGAACTAAACAAACATCATGCACACAAATCCAAAATTTTGAAGATTTTACAAATAATAAAGTCATGACACGATTTTCAACGTTAGGATTCTTTGTGCAAACCCGTTTAAAATTTTAACCCATCCAAACTCCCTAAAATATTTCATATTTTCTTTTTTGAATGAACTAAACTAATTTGGCCCATTTTTGTCATATGATTATTTTTATTGCCTTATGATTTTTAGGGCCCTTTTAAATGGTGTCTTTCACGACGAGACAATTTTATACTCTCGCAACCCTTTTTCGTGAACACTCATCATTTTTCAATTTAATCCTCATGGTAAATGGTTATTACATGAACACTTCCTCCTTAAGTATACTTACGCATAGATGACAAAATATATAGTATAATGTCTCACCAAACTCAAATATGCAAGAGTGGTCAAGCATCCATATAAACTCGTGCATGTGTGCACAAATGGCATATATACAAAGTCGAATCAAGATGTATATCGACTTTGAAACAACCCCATAATATAATGGTTAAGATCAATCTAAGCATCAATAATAGTGACCAAATTTCCTAGCCACATGGATAATAGAAGGAAGGGGGTTCAGGCACACCAATATGCCACATAAAACATGTTAACTCAAGACACAAAAACAACACCGAAAATATTTATATTTTTATAGTATTTTGACTCAAATAAAAAGAAAAATCTTTTTGTGTTTTTCTCAAAAAATTTCAAAACCAAAAATATTTTTGCATTTTTTAAATAAGATGAAATAAATGAAAAATATAATACAAAATGATGAACATGTCATAATACTAGCAAATAATATATCATGAATGCAAAGACTAGCATATGACAAATATGGTAACACAATCATCCTTTAGATATAGAATGAGAAGAATCAAGTGCAACCAAATGAGAACCATGAAGTTTTAGTCCTGGATCTCAGTTTAGTATTTAATTATGGACATGTTTCCTTCAATACTCATTTAGTTTCAGTTCAGAAATTAGTTCATTTTCAGTTTTGGATTGTCAGCTTGTTTTGGATTTTATGGTCGATGATGATGTGGGCATGGCATTTATTTATGATATCTTATTATGGGTTGGATTCAATATGTTGTGGATGATTCAAGTTAGTTTGTTTACTTTTATTATTGTTTTATTTAATGTAAGATACAATTTGACACCGACTTAATTAACTGATAAGTGATTAGTAATTAATTTGATTTTTGAGAGTGATGATAAGAATGGACCATTTTGTAAATCCTATTTTAATTTAATAAAGGAATAATCACCCGCTATTTAATTAGAAGGGGGTATCACATTGACCTAGTGTTTTTGTGCAAGTTAGAGGCTTTTTGAATTTCTCAGCCTTTAACCGATAGAACAAACATATATTGACTGATGCACAAGGCCCGTTCCCACATTTTAGTTTTTCCCTTGCGCACAACTACATCATGATTTCATCACTACCTGAAATCGTTTGCAATGATAAATCAACCATGCACACGACGGAGATGGATTTTGAAAATTCCCTATAAATAGATCATTTTCCCTCCCATTTGAATATATCTAAAAATATTAGGAGTTAAAAACTTCTCTGAGCTTATTTTCGAGGTTGAATGCTATACTTTCTTCTCTTTTCCCAAAATTCATTTGGACCTACAAAATTAGTCAAACTTTGAATTCTGTATTGATCTTAGATTTTATGAGATAATCATGAGTGTTTTAGGTTCAAATCTACATTAGCCTTTTCAATTCAATTTACTACTTTTTGAATTGTATGATTTATCACTCCTAAATCTAGAATTGGAGGTGCTTTGATTCATCAGAGGAATTGGATCATGGCGTGATTCCAAGGGGAAGAATAAAGTTTTTAATTCACTTCATAGAGCTCGGAGTGGATTTCTATTCATTTATGTGGAAAAGTTCAAAATCCATAGGTAACTACTCACGAGGGTATGAGTGAGAGGTACCTTTTTACTTTATGTCAAAACTCTTTTCAAGTAGAAATAGAAATTGGAGTCAACGAGGCTTTTTACCCCATAATGGGGTTTTCCTAAAAAATATGTCTTGTGGAATGTTTGTGGTTATTCATTCAATTGCACACTTTGATCACACACTACACATATATCACATCTAGATCTATTGTAATTGGTTAAGATTTGAATTAGGTATTGAATTATAATTATTCTCTCTGATTCTACCAAATTAATCTTATTATACAATTAATTCAAGACATACATCAAATCACCAAGTTAATCTAATTGCTAGATAATTGAATTTTCAAGGAAACTCGTTTTAATAAAAAAAAATGGCCATGTTATAAAATCAAACCTATTCACCCTCCTCTAGGTTTGTTTTAGTCGAACACTTGCAATGTGAACACACATCCTTAGTCATTTTTTTCACGAATTTCAAGATTATATGGGGCATATCGGTTTAGTTTTGTTCAAGGATTTTCAAAAACATTTTTTCACAGAGAAAATATAGCCTCTTTTTTCACCCATTTACCCCTAGTCAAGATATCCCAGAATAAATGAAATATGGCGTGTTTGGATCTCATGTTTTTAGGCTTGAGACTATTTTATCCTATATTGGTTTGATTATCGTTTGAGATGATGGATTCTGTGTTTTCTACATAACCAATTCTCATAAGATATTGATGGATACCGAGACGATGGATGGTTGCATTGTGTAGACACTAGACAATTCTTTCTGGTACTATGAAGAAGGTTAAAGAATTAAATACTCCATTAGGATTGAAGGTAGTTGAGTCGGTGAGTACGATTGTCTATCATTCCTATATAAACCTTATATCATAGTGGATTTATATATGATAGGTCGTCAACGATTTTTCCCATTGTAGGTTTTCCTCTTACATTGCGGCATTTCATGATTACTTATTTTATTCTTCCTTTATAATGTTAATGATGTTTAGGTAAGATTAAAACTTAATCTAAAGTTTACAAAACGTTTGTTTAATCCATGATTGAATTAAAATTGGGGAAATTTCTCACTTGTTAATTAATCAAATTAAAATTTTGATACTGGTAATCATATACGCACAAACGCTATAGTAGATGTTTCAAATTTGTATTAGAGCCATATTGCACTAAGTTATTGATTTGATCCTTAGGTTTGTGTATTTTAGGGTTTATGATGGAGTTTAATCATGTGGGTATCTCCATTACCCGACCACCCATGTATAATGGTTCAAACAATCTTTATTGAAAGGCCCAAAGGAGATTTTTCCTAAAATCCATAGATGATAATGTTTGGATCTTGGTGGGAAAAAGGTGGTATCCTCCTATTGAAAGTGGTTTGCCAAAAGTGTATTACCTTTAGACTAATGTTGAAAAAGATGCGATGAATTTCAATTCAAGGTTGTGAATACTATTTTTTATTCATTCATAACTCAAGAGTTTAGGTGTATGACTTATGAGAGTGCAAAGGATCCTAGGGAAATTTTAAAATCCACACATGAGGGTACGGGTTATGTTAGGGCTTCTAAGTCAATAATATGACAACTAAGTTTAAGAAAATTAAAATGTGGCTTCCAAGTTAAAATTTTGACAAGTATGTTTAAGAAAATTAAAATGGAGAAACATGAATATTTTGATCATTTTATGTTCAATTGTGAGATAATATTAACTTATCTTGTTGGTGTTGATACTCTTAGTGTCCAAGAGATTATAGGTGATCTCCAAACATATGATATGAACATTGTCCCCCTCTTTTGAAAAAAAATAGTTTAATAATAAAAATTCATAAGGAGGATGTGTCGAATTTTGAGAATGAGGGTGAGTCAGAACCCGAAGATATAGCTAGGTTTGGGAAAATAGTTCAGAAAATTTATGAAGCTTAGAGAAGAGAGGAATTCTAACGACAAATCAAAGAACTTAAATAATGACTGTGATAGGAAGAAAAAGGATATCCCTAAGAAGGTGGATAACTGGGACAAGTTTTATGAATACTAAGGATTTGGGCATCATTCTTTTCAATGTACCACTAAACTTTTGAAAGAATTTAAAAAGACTAACATATATAATGAAACCCTTAATGATAATGAACCGAAAGAAAAAACTAATTCTCCTGTGGAACGTAACTACACTACTTCCATGTCTAGTAATGTGAGCCCAAATAAAAAATGTTTCCTTGATAAAGATAAACATATATATGATGGTTCCAAGGTCCGGTCGTTATATTCCCATGGTTGTGAAGATGAGGGAGTAGATGAGATTAGGGAACAAGAGGATATTGAGCTTTAAATTGTCTTTTGTGATTTGTATGCGAAATTTTTGAAATTAAAAATTTCTGACTTGAAAGTGGAGGCTAAGTTGAAAGAATGTGCCTTAGTTAATAATGATAAGTTTATTGAGGAATTAAGTGAGAACGTCATAAGACTCTTAAGGAGATGCTTGCATACATTGAGGGTGAGAAATATAACATTTTAGGAATGGTTGATAATATGAAGAAGGAGTCCTTGAAATTTGGTAAGTCAAAACTTTTATTTTAGTCAACAATTTTAATGTTAGAAATGAATTAAAAGAGTCAATGAGTATTAAATTTGATTTGGAATCTAGGTAAAAAAAGTTGGATAAAATTTTAGGAACCGTCTGAATAAAAAATGACAAGGTAGGTCTAGGATAGAATGATCCCAATGCTTCCGGTCCTAAAGCTAAGGCCAAGATTATGAGAGAGTTAATCGTTGCTATGGACATCCCTAAAGGCCAATCCAAGGTAGCTTTCCTAGAGTTTACAGATACACACACTGTGATAGGGAATATCACCTTAGGAGTTATTTTTATATTAGAAAAGGTCCTAGGAAGTCTAAATGTCATTTTACCATAGTTTTTAAAACCCTCGGGCACTAAATCATCATCAATTTAGTTTAGGAAATCTGATTTGGAGACACTTAATATTATACTTATTGGTTCTCATATGCTTTCAAATAATTCTTCGCATGCTACATCTTATGAGTGATTGTATTTTCATGTTTTTCATACACTAGTTTTCTACTTCATGCTTTATCTTATAACTAGTCCTATGATGTTTGTGTCATTTTTATTTTTATTCTTCATTTTTTAGCCTATATGAAAAATATAAAAAAACTCTCTTGATTCTTTTTTTCTTTTAAAAAATTAATAAAAACTTAAAAAAGATTTTTGTTTATCTAGTTTGTTTTGCACATTGTGTGTCGCATATTGGTGTGTTTGAAGATTATTCATTCCGTATTTCCCACGTGGCTATAATATTTGAGTATAACCTAAAATTCTTTGGATTTTTTCTTAATCATGCATTGGCATGAAGTTGTCCTAATTGGTTTTTCTTAGTGGGTCCATCTAAGTATATGCCTCCTCAAATACTCCCATGAGCTCTTTTGAAATTCAGTATATATTTATGCATGAGCTAAGTGGGGTGTTTTCCTATCAATCTTGTCAAATACATATCTTTATATATAGGGGATGTGTGAATGTTAGAACTATTGGAGTAAGGATGTTCTTAGGTTAAAACATATAAGAGTGTGCAATGGAATGGGAAATGAATTGGCAAGAGCCATTGATGAAGAAAAGAAAAGAAAAAGAAAAATATTTGCCAATGCCAAAATTTAGATATTGATCATAAAAAATGATATCTTCAAAAAAATAAGAAAATATGTATATTTATATTTTTCATGGTGTTATAAGTTAAAGAGTGATGAGTTTTCACAATAATTCCTAGTTCATTATTAATATTAAATTTTATCGATTTTAGAATTATTAATATTTTTTAGGTTCGTGTGCATTTATTTTATTTTTTTCATTTGAGTTCTCTTTATTTGTCACTTGTAGATAAACCTATGTTAAATAAATTAAAAAGGATAAAATAGAATGCCTTAGACTATCATGAGTGTTTAGGACATATTCCTTTTATTTATGGTTCACACTCCTATACCCCATTTCACATTACTTAGATGCACATTTATGTCATACGGCTGTGAACAAATTATTTTTACTTTTTTTTTGGTCTTTTATGGTTATATATATATATATATATACATGAGTGTCATGTTATATGAATGTTTATATATGTACATATTGTAGGCCCCTTTTTCAAAGTTATGCTTTAAGGTGAGAGAATAATTTTTCTTTTAAAATCTTTTCCCAAATTTAACACGCACCTATATGTATATATATTCATGAGTGTCATTGTGACACCCCGTATAATAAAATACCGGGCGATCACTCATTTATTAAATTAAATCAAGGTAAACAGTTGGTTCATTCTCAGCATCACTGTCGATAAAAATAAATTTTCCAATTTAACACCCTAAATAATTAAGCTAAGTGTCAAAACCATTTTCATACATACTTTCCAAATTTTATTTAAAGAAAAAAGATTTATTTATTTAAAAACAACATTTCTACAATTAAGAATCACACCACAGTAAACCAAATAATATAATACATTCGACAATCTAATGTCAACATATGAAAACTAAAGTCACAAATCCAAACTGAATAAATCCCATAGAACAATACTGGAAACAACTGATATATAAATGTGCCAATAACAATAAAATAATGGAAAGGGCGACACGTGCCCAATAAATGAAAGTGCTAGAAGTGGAGTCAATAAAAGAAGCCGTCTACGCAAGTGACCTGCAACTCCCACTTAAGCTGCAGCACGTTCCTCTCAAGGGATCCTAAGCAAGACGCCCCTGTGGCTGGGCACCTGAAATATATACATATATATACAAGAGAGAGAAAAAGAAACGGGTCAGAGCCCGAAAGTGTGTTTGATTTTAAAATACGTTTAGCAAGTATTTAAATTGATACAGGCCAATGCAACAACATATTAGTGCGTCACTCTCTTGAGAAATACTCACCTCTCTTCTAATGTGCACACCTATCGCACTAACCTTCCCAACGGTTTATCTTATCATATACCACACTAGTCTTCACAAATGATTTAACTTATCTTAGACTACTCGTAAGATTTTAAATTCAATGATTCCATTTTAAAAAGGATGTTCCAATTTGAAACCAAAGTCCTCTATTTATAACTTTATAAAAATCAATAAAGTTTTACAGTGACATATTATACTTTCTCAAAACAAGTATTTATAATTTGAGTCAACAACCATGTCCTACTTATCAAATCCCAGTAGGCAGTTTCAAATTTCATAATCTCATATATATTTTAACTACTCGTATAATATATATAAAATAACAGCACCCCTTATAAAACTATGGTGCGTGCATACTCTACTGTCCAGAACTCCATATCACTCATATTAAGGGGAATACAATCGGAATCACTCTCGAATTATATTAACATAAATACACAAAAAATATTGAGACGAAGCATAGATTCCAAGTCTCTAAGAGGATGGCACATACCTGCATCTCTTAGGACCGTCTGAACTATCACATCGATAGCCTGTACCAAGGATATATATCTTCTAGGGTACAAGTCAATATCCCCCATAAAGGTCCCATCGAGATAAGACTTGTCCCAGCGCGGTGACCTCAGGGATAGTAAGTAGCGTGGGCATGATTTTCACAAGTATATAATATATGTACACACAATCATATAAATATACCACTTTATCATATTAATATAGGTTCTTCTTGTCACCCATAATTATACCATTTATCCTTAAATTCACATTTATAGAATTACGTATAAAGTTTCATTCCTAACCTTAACTCGAAGGGTTTTCTCACTCATTACCTGACACTCGTGGACTATATCCTCACAAATCTGAAATTCAGTAAGTGTCTTTATTAGGTTTCAACGTAACTCTCTTATGCACCTCACCCTTTAGATTTATAATTTCACCAACCCTAAAGTAAATGTCCCATAAATACCATTCTCGTTGAAGATTAAAGGTCCCAACATTTATTCATATGCCCTACTGGTCCTCAATGTCTCCCAAATCATTTTATCAAGAATGCCCAAGAATTATATCACGAAAATTTGAATTTAACTCATTTAAAGAGGGAATTAGGAGTCTACCAGGAGGGGTCGATCGATCGAAGCTTGGGGCTCGATCGATCGAACCTTCGATCGATCGAAGCTCTAGGCTCGATCGATCGATCAAGCAGGTCTGCGAAAAATTCTGCAGAATGTAGTTACGGGTTTCATCACCAAAATTACACCAAATCCATATTTTCAAGTTCCAATCGTCCCAGAATTCTACTACTAACATTATAACAATATACAAGATGATTCTAACGTAAGGCATGTACATATTCATCATTTAAACACGGATTTTCAACCTAAAATTATATCCAATTGTCAAGAACCCTAGAATTTTCTTAAACAGTTTTCTAACAAATCTTTCTCGAGAATTTATTTCTTAAGATCATCAAAATTTCATGGTTTATTTCCTCTACATAGCAAGGGTTTCCAGAATCAACATATAAATCAATACTACATGGATTCTCCTATCATAAATTCGGTTTTCTTCCATAGTTTTCATCACAAATCAATCCTAAACTAATATGAAGATTTCACCAACGAAAATAACAAGTTAAACACTTGCCTGTGATTTTTGGTATTCTGATTCACAGCTGATTTTGTTATGGCTACGTTCCTCCTCTCGCGATCTACGCGGTGGTGGTGGCGGCGGTGCAAACCGGTGACTTTTTGGCCTTGAATTGCCTTGGATCTCTCTCCTCTCTTCTCCAATGGCCGTCACTTGATTTCTGGATATTCTAACCCTAAAGGACTAACCTAGATGGCTGATATAAGTTTCTAAATTTCGTGGGTTTAATTACCCAAAAAGGTGAAATGACTAAATTGCCCTCCCGGGGTACCAATTAGGCCTAAAAACGCCCCGAGACCCAAACTAAACCCCCGGGTACACTTTTCTGACTATCTCGACCCTACCGGACGCGTTGGCACACTCAAAACGAACATACGGGAAACTTATAAAATATTCACTTTTTATTTAACAAAATTTGTCCCGACGTGACACGAGCACGTTCCGACTTAAATTTCCGAAATCGTCATTTAATTCACTCATGACATTCAATATAACCAATATAATATATTACTTTGCTCATTAGTAATATTCAACAAGTTTCCCATAATTACTAACTCTCGTCACGTTAATAATTATAACATAATTAATTTTCGGATTTTTATTAAATAACTAACTCACATTAAATTTAATAAATCTCCAAATTAATATAGCATAAAAATACGGGGTATTACATACTTCTCCCCTAATAACGGAATTTCGTCCCGAAATTCAGAAAATAAGGCATACCTGGTAAAAAAACTCTGGATATTTCTCGCGCATATCTG
The DNA here is from genome assembly GCA_949130495.1 of Sambucus nigra. Lineage (NCBI taxonomy): Eukaryota > Viridiplantae > Streptophyta > Magnoliopsida > Dipsacales > Adoxaceae > Sambucus > Sambucus nigra. Next base: position 208,740,284 of record OX422214.1, on the reverse strand, counting down.
CCTCGCGCTCCCAAGTGGATTCCTCCACATTATGATGCTCCCACTGGACCCGTACAAGTGGAACTATCTTCGACCTCAATCTCCTCTCACTATAGTCTAGGATAGCCACCGGTCTCTCCTCGTAAGAGCTATCAGGCTGTAAATCAATCTCATCTATCGCAATGTGAGTATGGGCCATATCATCCCGAAGATATCGTCTCAACGACGAGATGTGAAATATATCGTGGATGCGATGTAAGTGTTCTGGCAATCCCAACCTGTATGCAACCGGCCCAATTCTTTCTATGAGGGGAAATGGTCCCACGTACCTCGGAGCCAACTTCCCCTTCTTCCCGAACCTCATCACTCCCTTCATAGGAGATACACGCAATAACACTTGATCTCCCACATTAAACTCCCGGAAGAACCGTTTCGCATCGGCGTAGCTCTTCTGCCTGTCCTAGGCTACCCGAATACGACTACTGATTATCTCAATACTCGCGGAGGTCTCCTGAATCACTTCTAGACCTAGCAACTTGTTATCCCCCACCTCGAGCCAACAAGTTGGAGAACGACAAGGCCTGCCATACAAAGCCTCAAATGGAGCCATGCCAATCGTGAACTGATAGGAGTTATTACAAGCAAAGTCTACCAGTGGAAGATGTGGCTCCCAACCTCCTCCAAAATCGAGAACACACATGCGTAGCATATCTTCTAACATCTGATTAGTACGCTCTGTCTATCCGTCTGTGTGTGGGTGGTAAGCCAAACTCAACCTCAACTCAGTACCCATAGCCTCCTGAAAGCTTTCCCAGAAGCGTGACACAAAAATCTTGTCCCTATCTGACACAATGTTCAGGGGCACCCCATGTAATCTGACAATCTCAATGATGAACAACTGAGCATACTGACCCGTAGTATAATCTGTCTGCACTGGCAGAAAATGAGCCACCTTGGTCAAACGGTCTACAATCACCCAGATAGAATCGTGGCCCCGCTGTGATGTAGGCAACCCTGTAATAAAATCCATGGAAATACTCTCCCACTTCCACGCGGGTACTTCCAATGGCTGAAGCAATCCTGACGGTTTCTAGTGGTCCACCTTTACCAGTTGGCAGGTAGAACACTTGGACACAAACTCAGCAATGTCCTTCTTCATCCCGCTCCACCAGTATTGTCGCCTCATGTCCTGGTACATCTTATCGCCTCCCGGATGTACTGCAAATCGGGACCCATGAGAATGAGTCATCACTTCATAACGTAACTCTGCTCCTTCTGGAACCACCAATCTCCCATTAAACCGCAAACCTCCATCAGAACTAACAGAATAGGACTCAGCACCCTCGGCTAGAAGTCGCACAATCTGCTCCTGGCAAAACAGGTTTGTGGTCTGTGCTTGTATCACCCTCGTAATAATCTCGGGTGTGTTTGACATAACGGATATGAAAGAATGGGCTACTGCGTCCTGGTGACCCAACTCCTTCCACTTTGCTTTCCAGATGTCCGCTACATCGTCTACCGGTCTACGGCTCAACGCATCAGCAACTACGTTTGCCTTCCCCGGATGATACTGTATTTCGAACTGATAGTCTTTCACAAACTCTAGCCACCTGTGCTGATGCATATTCAGCTCTCGTTGAGTGAACAGGTACTGCAGTGACTTGTGGTATGTGAACAAACGGAATTTCTCACCCAATAAGTAGTGCCTCCAAATCCTCAATGCAAAGACGATCGCTGCTAACTCCAGGTCGTGGGTGGGGTAATTCTTCTCATGCGGCTTAAGCTTGCGGGAAGTAAAAGCTATAGCCTTCTCCTCCTGCTGGAGTACTCCTCCAAGTCCCCGTAAAGACGCATCGGTGTAAACCAGGTACTCCACACCCGGTTTTGGTAAAGCAAGGACTGGCGCTGAAGTAAGCTTGTCTTTCAACTCGTCGAAAGCCAACTGACAAGCGTCATCCCAAACGTATGGTACCCCCTTGCGAGTCAGATTCGTCAATGGACCCGCTATTTTGGAGAATCCACGAATATATCTCATGTAGTATCCGGCTAATCCCAAAAAACTACGCACTTTCGTCGGTGTTGTGGGTTGCCCCCACTCCCTCACCGCTGACACTTTGCTCGGGTCAACTGCAATCCCCTGTTTCGAAACAACATGGCCCAAGAACTGTACCTCTCTCAACCAGAATCCACACTTCTCGTACTTAGCATACAACTGATGCTCTCGTAGGGTCTGAAGAACCTGCCTCAAGTGCTCGGCATGCTCCTCCTCGGAGTGTGAATATATCAAGATGTCATCTATGAAGACGATGATGAACTGATCCAAGAACTCTCTGAATACTCGGTTCATCAAGTCCATGAAAACGGCTGGGGCATTTGTGAGTCCGAACGACATTACCCTGAAGTCATAGGACCCATATCTCGATAAGAAGGCAGTCTTTGAAACATCATGCTCTCTAATACATAACTGATGGTACCCCGACCTCAGATCTATCTTTGAAAAGAAAGTTGCTCCCCTCAACTGGTCGAACAGATAATCGATTCGAGGCAACGGATACTTATTCCGTATCGTTACCTTGTTCAGTTCCCGATAGTCCACACACAATCTCAGTGAACTATCTCTCTTCTTCAGAAACAAGACTGGAGCGCCCCAAGATAAGGTACTCCTACGAATGAAGCCCTGACCTAATAGCTGCTCTATCTGATCTCGTAGCTCTCGCATCTCTGTCGGAGCCATACGGTACGGTGCGCGTGCTATAGGTCTCGTATCTGGAAATAAATCTATCACAAAGTCTATCTTACGACTAGGCGGTAGGCCTGGTATCTCCTGAAACACATCGGAATACTCCCTGACAACAAGGATCGAATCTAAGGGAATCAAAACCTCCTTAGAGGTATCCTCCTCTATGTAATACAAATGAGCTGTCGAACCTCCCTCTGGGCGAGGCATCGCCACTACAAACATCTCTTGCCCCGGAATGGCAAAAATAATGCTCCCACCGAAGCAATCAATCATGGCTCTATAAGATGCGAGCCAATCCATACCAATAATCACATCATGCTCATGCATGTCTAAGACTAACATGTCTGCAGGTAATACCAAGCTACGAATCTCTACCCCCACTCCCCAGCATAAAAAGAAAATATGTGACCCACTCCCCAGTGGTGAGTCGACACATGTCATGATGCTCTCTGCTGTGGCTAGCAACCCTATGGACTTTGAAAAATGTGTAGCTATAAAACAATGCGTTGCCCCCGTATCAAACAAAACTCGACCCAAAGTACCATGGATAGGAAACATACCCTCAATCGCGGGTGGTGCCTGTGGAGCTGCGGCCTGGTGGACGTTATAGACACGTCCATACTGTAATTGCCCCCGCTGTGTTGGAGCCACTGGAATGGCTGGTAGGGATGGCACCTGGGCTAGAGCTGGGAGGGCAGGTGGGAAAAGTGGTCTCTGCGGCTCATTTCGGGCTCCCTGCTGCTGTGGGGCCCTATTGCCCTCTGGGCAATCCTGGCGCCTATGGCCATGTTTACCGCACCCAAAGCATCGGACTTTGAAGTTATCGCCCCTCTTACCCTGCTGTCCACGGCCCTGCTGGCCGTTACCTCCGCGCCACTGGCCCTGTTGGCCCTGATGTGCACGCTATTGGCCTTGCTGGCCCTGCTGCTGTCCCTGTGGTCGGTGTTGGCCCTACTGGACCTGCTGATTAGGCTGGCCCTGATGGTTCTGCCTGAAACCCCCGAATCCCTTCCTAGAATCACCTGAACGGAATCGTTTAGCAGGTTCCCCTTGATGGGAACTCTGCTCGTGCTGATGAGTCTGTCCATGAGTTGGTGCCCCACTGGCACTATTACCCCCGGTCCTGCCCTGCTGGCTGGACTCCCCTGCTCTCTTGCTTCCCTGAATATGGAAGCGGTGATCCTGGCAATGTAGTAACGCTGCATTGAGTACATCAATGAAAGTACTCGGGGATAGATTTCCAATAAGGTGCTGACGGATCCTCCAAGCTAATCCGTCGACAAACAGCATAATCTTCTTGCTCTCAGTGGGTTCCTCATCCGGCACAATAGTGAGAAGTCTCGTGAACTCCTCCTCATACTCAGCTATAGTAAGGTTCTCCTGCTTCAGATTTAGTAATTTCCACCTCATCTCAGTCTGCACTGCGGGTGGAAAATACTTGCGGTCAAACCGCTCCCAGAACAACTGAATAGGGATCGTGTCCCTCTCCTCCAAAGTAGTAGTGGACTCCCACCACTGTAATGCGGCTCCCACCAGCTTAAAGGAAGCCAATAACTGCTTTTGCACGTCAGTGCACTCATACATACGGAGGTGCCGCTGGATGTCTTTCTTCCATTGGCTAACTGTAATAATATCGGAGCTACCAGAAAACTCAGAGGGATGCGCTTTCTGAAAAGCATCCCGAACCCTCTCCCATGAGAATGGAAGCTGTGCTGGTACTGGCGCCAATGCCTGAACCTGGGGTGGAGCCTGCTGAATCACCGCTATCGCGGCATTTACCGCCTGAGCAACAATGGCGGCTACTTCATTTGCATTCATTGTGCCTGGTGCCGGAGCTGCTGGCTGCTCGGCTTGGGCACGCCTATCTTTCGGAGCACGTCTCGGAGGCATCTGAAACGTGAACAAGTTTATTAGTATACATTTATCATCAAATCTCAAATAGCTGAAGACTTTAACGTAAAAGCAGGAATACAACAATCCTAAAAATAGGGCTCTATAGCAATAATGTTAAGCTGAAAGCGAAATAAGCCGTACAGATCCTATGGACACTAGAACCTGATGCTCTGATACCACCTGTGACACCCCGCTTAATAAAATACCGGGCGATCACTCCTTTATTAAATTAAATCAAGGTAAACAGTTGGCTCATTCTCATCATCACTGTTGATAAAAATAAATTTTCCAATTTAACACCCTAAATAATTAAGCTAAGTGTCAAAACCATTTTCATACATACTTTCCAAATTTTAATTAAAGAAAAAAGATTTATTTATTTAAAAACAACATTTCTACAATTAAGAATCACACCACAGTAAACCAAATAATATAATACATTCGACAATCGAATGTCAACATATGAAAACTAAAGTCACAAATCCAAACTGAATAAATCCCATAGAACAATACTGGAAACAACTGATACATAAATGTCCCAATAACAATAAAATAATGGAAAGGGCGACACGTGCACAATAAATGAAAATGCTAGAAGTGGAGTCAATAAAAGAAGTCGTCTACGCAAGTGACCTGCAACTCCCACTTAAGCTGCAGCACGTTCCTCTCAAGGGATGCTAAGCAAGACGCCCCTGTGGCTGGGCACCTGAAATATATACATATATATACAAGAGAGAGAGAGAAAAAGAAACGGGCCAGAGCCCGAAAGTGTGTTTGATTTTAAAATACATTTAGCAAGTATTTAAATTGATACAGGCCAATGAAACAACATATTAGTGCGTCACTCTCTTGAGAAATACTCACCTCTCTTCTAATGTACACACCTATCGCACTAACCTTCCCAACGGCTTATCTTATCATATACCGCACTAGTCTTCCCAAATGATTTAACTTATCTTAGATTACTCGTAAGATTTTCAATTCAATGATTCCATTTTAAAAAGGATGTTCCAATTTGAAACCAATGTCCTCTATTTATAACTTTATAAAAATCAATAAATTTTTACTGTGACATATTATACTTTCTCAAAACAAGTATTTATAATTTGAGTCAACAACCATGTCCTACTTATCAAATCCGAGTAGGCAGTTTCAAATTTCATAATCTCATATATATTTTAACTACTCGTATAATATATATAAAATAATAGCACCCCTCATAAAACTATGGTGCGTGTATACTCTACTATCCAGAACCCCATATCACTCATATTATGGGGAATACAATCTGAATCACTCTCGAATTGTAATAACATAAATACACAAACAACATTGAGGCGAATCATAGATTCCAAGTCTCTAAGAGGATGGCACATACCTGCGTCTCTTAGGACAATCTGAACTATCACATCGATAGCCTGTACCAAGGATATCTATCTTCTAGGGTACAAGTCAATTTCCCCCATAAAGGTCCCATCGAGATAAGACTTGTCCCAGCGCGGTGACCTCAGGGATAGTAAGTAGCGTGGGCATGATTTTCACAAGTATATAATATATGTACACACAATCATATAAATATACCACTTTATCATATTAATATAGGTTCTTCTCGTCACCCATAATTATACCATTTATCCTTAAATTCACATTTATAGAATTACGTATAAAGTTTCATTCCTAACCTTAACTTGAAGGGTTTTGTCACTCATTACCTGACACTCGTGGACTATATCCTCACAAATCTGAAGTTCAGTAAGTGTCTTTATTAGGTTCCAACGTAACTCTCTTACGCACCTCACCCTTTAGATTTATAATTTCACCAACCCTAAAGTAAATGTCCCATAAATACCATTCTCGTTGAAGATTAAAGGTCCCGACATTTATTCATATGCCCTACTGGTCCTCAATGTCTCCCAAATCATTTTATCAAGAATGCCTAAGAATTATATCACGATAATTTGAATTTAACTCATTTAAAGAGGGAATTAGGAGTCCGCCAGGAGGGGTCGATCGATCGAAGCTCGGGGCTCGATCGATCGAACCTTCGATCGATCGATCAAGCAGGTCTGCGAAAATTTTTGCAGAATGCAGTTACGGGTTTCATCACCAAAATTACACCAAATCCATATTTTCAAGTTCCAATCGTCCCAAAATTCTACTTCTAACATTATAACAATATACCAGATGATTCTAACGTAAGAAATGTACATATTCATCATTTAAACACGGATTTTCAACCTAAAATTATATCCAATTATCAAGAACCCTAGAATTTTCTTAAACAGTTTTCTAACAAATCTTTCTCGAGAATTTATTTCTTAAGATCATCAAAATTTCGTGGTTTATGTCCTCTACATGGCAAGGGTTTCCAGAATCAACATATAAATCAATACTACATGGATTCTCCTATCATAAATTGGGTTTTCTTCCATAGTTTTCATCACAAATCAATCCTAAACTAATATGAAGATTGCACCAACGAAAATAGAAAGTTAAACACTTTCCTGGGATTTTTGGTATTCTGATTCACGGCTGATTTTGGTATGGCTGCGTTCCTCGTCTCGCGATCTACGCGGTGGTGGTGGCGACGGTGCAAACCCGTGACTTTTTGGCCTTGAATTGCCTTGGAACTCTCTCCTCTCTTCTCCAATGGCCGTCACTTGATTTCTGGATATTCTAACCCTAAAGGACTAACCTAGATGGCTGATATAGGTTGCTAAATTTCGTGGGTTTAATTACCCAAAAAGGTGAAATGACTAAATTGCCCTCCCGGGGTACCAATTAGGCCTAAAAACTCCCCGAGACCCAAGATAAACCCCCGGGTACACTTTTCTGACTATCTCGACCCTTTCGGACGCGTTGACGCACTCAAAACGACCATACGGGCAACTTATAAAATATTCACTTTTTATTTAACAAAATTAGTCCCGACGTGACACGAGCACGTTCCGACTTAAATTTCCGAAATCGTCATTTAATTCACTCATGACATTCAATATAACCAATATAATATATTACTTTTCTCATTAGTAATATTCAACAAGTTTCCCATAATTACTAACTCTTGTCACGTTAATAATTATAACATAATTAATTTCCGGATTTTTATTAAATAACTAACTCACATTAAATTTAATAAATCCCCAAATTAATATAGCATAAAAATACGGGGTATTACAGTCATGTTATATGAATGTTTATATATGTTTATATTGTAGGCCCCTTATTCAAAGATGTGCTTTAAGGTGACAAAATAATTTTTCTTTCAAAATCTTTTCCCAAATTTAACACGCACCAAGTTTGTGAATCAATTTTACATAAGACCAATTTTAACTTGTTTAATCCAAAACATGCATCTAGGTGATAAACCTCAAACGACCTAAGCCAGAAAATCACTATGATACGGTTTTACAAAGGAAGACAAATATACTGACTCAATGAATCGATCCCCATAAGCCTTGATGCTCTTCTTCAATTTAACCGCTCCTCCATAGTGCCCACGTAGAAATCCTTCCATGATACTCGTCCACAACACACGCGTCCACTAGTGCCTCAGTGTCCACCGATGCATCTTTGGCAACCGTCTATGATTCGAAGCACAATCTTTACCGTTTCTTCAGCGCAAAACCCAATGGAACCTTTTTTTTCAATATGAATGAACAACCATTGGTGGAAACAAGATCTTTATAACATAAGAGTATGAAATTTGGGATCTTGAAAAATATAAGGATGGTTTTATGTTTGAAATCCTTAGAAAACTTATGCAGAAAAATGTAACTGTTCTAAACTATATTTTGGTTCTCCACCCCTTGAAATTATGAGAAAACAAGGCCTTAAATAATAAAATTAAGTCAACAAGTTGTTCAAACAATATGCATATATCATTCTAACGATTGTGAAATTTCGTTCGAACGACATCACAAGTCATTTGAACCACTTAAACTGAAGTCAGTGTTTCCTATGACTCTAAACATTAGTTAAACTCAGAATAAATGATTTAAAACATTTTAAAGTCATTTTTAATAAAATTTCCATCATTTAAAACGCTTTTCGAACTCCATAAACTAATGCGTTCATATCTAAGAGATATTCAAAATTCAATCTGAATGAAGATGTGAAACACGCACCAATAAAACTCAGGATGATAAATCATTGAAGCTTGGCCGCTAAGTCTTCTATAAAAACACGTCATAGACTTTGTGGGTATCGGGACAATATAAAAATCTATCTATATCTCAAACAAGTTTTGTTTCGAAATAAGTCAATTACATAAAAATGGACTCAATTGGAAATTTTGTCCTTAATAATCTCCCCCATTGACTATTTTGGGATAAAACCCGAACACTTAAATGCATAAGTCATACCGTTAAGCCGTATGACACCTAAATCTCATCCCATAAAACCCAAAATAAAAAATACACTATAAGGACTAGTATATGCAGGTCCTGTTAGGATGAGATTTCTGAATGTGATGTAGTCTTAAAATATCGAATCTCTTAAGCATACATAAACACATGAAACAGACAAATACCCAGTGAAGTATGGAGAAACAAATGATATAAAACATACCAATATGTAAAACAAATCACTTGTCAAACAAGTGAGAAAAACATGACCAATGTGTGCAATTCAACATGATACCAATAAAATATAAACATATGTATATGATAAAAATTGTGATATCAATTTTCAATGAAATAAGAACATATGTGCTCATAATGTCAAAATATTCCCCTTGCATATCATAAATCTCTCCCCCTTTTGTCTCAAAGGGACAATAAGTGAAAAAGATGAACACATGAATATCTAGCATGAAATAATCAATACAGCATATCTAGATAAACATGAAAAGCTAGGTAATAATAATCACGAAGTATCAAATCGAAGCTAGTAAATAGTCACATAAATAAACCAGGAAAATCAGGAACAGTTTGACTAAATGAATCTATGGAGTATAATAATCAAAGCACGAGTAAGCATTATCGACTGCATGTAAACTATCCAAATGAACCCCAAAGTACCAAAATAGAATGAAATCATATGATATCTAAAGTAGGTAGAATAAGGGCTAAAAAATCTAGGCAGGATCATTCGAACGACTATGCCATACATGCCGTTTGAACGAGGTAAAAAATGACCCAAAACAATAACGTCTCATTTGAAGCAACTATCTAACGATCCTACAAACGAGCATTCTAATGACCATATTTGACCTAATTATCGCCTCTAGAAACGTGTCATTAGAAATAGACTTCGAACGACTTGGACATGTCGTTTAAATGACGTCCAGAAGTTGTTTGAATGAATTCGTCAATTTCCATATCCCAATGTTTCAAGTGACAAAGTTTTGCCCACTGAAAAAATTAGCTCAAAACAGGTACTGGAAATACAATACAATAGCAAAACAGACTCAAAACGGAAAAATAGAACAAGTAAAAACAAGTATGAGTTCCATGCTAACATAGTATCAATGTACTCAAACGTGGATATGGAGTGAATGGGTGTGAACTACAACAAATGAATCACAACTAGAACACATCAAAATGATCAAGAAGCTCTAATCGATAACTAAATGTCATCAAACTTATTTTTAGCCATATATGACAATTAATATATTGATCTTAATGAACTAAATGAACAACATGCACACAAATTCAGAATTTTGATGATTCAACAGAAAATAGCATCATTACACGGTTTTCAACATAAGAATTCGTTGTGCAAACCCATTGTTATTTTCCATCCAAAATCCCTAATATATACATATTTCTGTTCTATCTCTTTTAAGGTTTCTATTTTTCTTGGTCCTATGTTGGCATATGATTCTTTTTATTGCCTTAATTTTTCTTGGTCTCTTCTAAACGGTGGCTTACACGACGAGATTATTATTCTCTCACATCCCTTTCTTGTGAACACTCATCATATTTTCAATTTAATAAATCTAGTTACTCACGGCAAACGGTTCTTACATTCACACCTCCTCCTAAGTCTTATTTCTAATAGATGAAAAAATTGAAAGGATAACATTTCACCAAACTCAAATACGCATGAGAAGTTAAACACTCATATAAACTCATGCATTTGTGCAATGATGGCATATATACAAATTCGAATCCAAATGCAAATCAACTTTGAAACCAAATGTCCTACCCACATAGATAATGAAATTATGGGGATCCAAGCACACCAATATGCCACATCAAACATGAAAACTCATGACACAAAAATGAACCAAAAATCTTATTTTGTTTTTCAAAAAATATTTTTCACTCAAAAATAAAATATTTTTTGTATTTCCTCAAATATATATGAAATAAAAAATATTTTTGTATTTTCAAAAATTTAATCAAAATTTAATCTTTTTGTATTTTTCAAATAAGACTCAAATAAATGAAAAATATAATACAGAGAGATGCACTTGTCATAACACTAACAAGATATATATTATGAAGAAAAACTATCATATGAAAAACTTGGCAACACCATCATCCTTTAGATTTAGCATTGGAATAATCATGTGCAACCAAACAAGAACCATGAAGTTTAGTTCCTAAAGCCTCCAAGTCCGATTTCCAAACTCGAGTTGGTGTGTAACGATGCATAGGGGTTTTGGTAACCAAAACGAGTTTATTCTTAAACTTCTCGAGAGCATTTTTAAGGTCATAACAACAATGCCTAAGGCGACCCTTCCTACCACAATGAGTGGAAGTGTAAACACAATGAGGAATGTGACCTAAATGTAGATCTCCCCTAACGTTCCTAATCATCTCTCTCACACAATTGCTATTGGATTTAGGAATGGGTGTAATACGATCATCAAAATCTACACCACAATTATCATCCTCGATTTAGACGGTACCTAAAATACTATCCAACTTTTTCGACCTTGCCTCCAAATTAAACCTCATAAATCTCTCCTCAAGCTCACTAATCCTAGACTCAAGAAAACCCATAGACTCCTTAAATTTTAGAATCTCTTTCTTCAAAGCCTGCATCAAACCACGAAGACTATCTCTCTCACCCTCAATGTATTCTAGTTTCTCTCTAAGAGTCTTCTCCCGTGCCCTAAGATCCTTAATAAAATCATCATTATTTTCTATGACATTATCATTCAACCTAGCTTGCAACTTCATGTTTGACTTTTTCATCTTTACCACATCCTTACAAAAATCATTAAGGGAAACATGTAACTCTCATACATCAATCTCCTCATCCTCACTAGCTTCACGCTCACTTACCTGGGATTCACAAAAACGTCCTCGAAAGTGTCATTCACATGAGAATCTTCATGGGAAGATTTATCATCGTTCTTTACATGACATTCCATGAACGCTACAAAGTTGCGCTCAACGGGAAAACTCTCTCCCTCTTCCGATTCACTATCACTTAAGGTATAATTATATGCTATAGGTTTCTTTCCCTCCTTATTAAGTTTAGTGGGACACTCCGCTACCTTGTGACCATAACCCTCACAACCAAAACACCTACCCGACTCATCCCTCTTAACATTCTCATTTTTATTTTTATGGACTTGATCCGCCTTGTTTCTCTTGGATTTCTCAAGTCTTTTTGCATATTTTAATTTCTTTTGGAACTTAAGAAACTTTTTTAATTTTTTTGCCAACAAGGCTACATCCTCAAAATCGAAATCATCATCCAAAGCTTTAGTCTCCTCCTTTAAATCTTTCAAAGTAATTCCCTTTCCTTTATTTGGAACTTGCTTAGAGGTAAACATTTCAGGCTCATAAATTTTTAAGTCACGAACAAGATCTTCTAGTTTTGTTGATTCAAGCATGCCCAAGGAGTTTAAAATGATTACTTAGAGATCAAATCTACTTGGCAAGGACGTTAAGATTTTCGTTATAAATTAGTTATCTGGCATTATCTCTCTCAAGTTAAACGGTGAGTTAATAATGTTGGACAATCTAGCATAAAACTCATCAAATGACTCACTCTCTTACAACTTAATCGTGTCAAATTATGTAGTGAGATTTTGATGTTTAGACGCCCCAACCATGGTAGTACCCTCATGAGTAAGTGCAAGAATATCCCAAGCCTCTTTTGAGGTTTTGCACGTCATGATTGAATTATACTCTTTCGGTGTCACATTTGAGGAAATAACATGAAGACCTTTAGAATTATAAAGTGCAAGTTTATGTTTGTCTTTGGTACATGACTAAACGGGTTTGAAACTAATGGTCTTTCCCTCTCGTGTGACCGGTGGTGTCCAACCTTTTTCAATCGCTAACCGAACACGCTCATCAATTGATTTTAAAGCACTTCTCAATCACATTTTCCAATAAGCATAATTTGTGTCATAAAAATACGAGTCCTAAAACTATAAAAATTTAAAAATTCACCCTAAAAATGACAAGAGATCAACATAAAAACCGCTTACTAAGTTATTTTAACTTCTGTTAAAAAGGTTAAATGAGTTTCGAATTACCTTTTAAAAAGACTCTGGTAAAAATCTTTTAATAATACATAAGTTGTGTTAAAAAATAGTTTATAAGAACTATTTGTTAAAGTTTCAAGGAAATAGGTTTTTTGATTTAAACATAAGTTTATCCATTCATATTTTAGCATTGGAAAATGAAGTAACACACACCAAGAGAAGATTTCTAACGTGGTAAAACTCCAACCAATTGAAAAAACATCCACGGAGGTCTCTACACCTCAAAACAAAAATTCACTAAAATAGTCTAAGGATTACAATCATTCAACGATAAATACACACAAAATATACCTATTGTAAACCCAGAAATATACCTACTCTCCTATGTTCTTATCTGACTTCTTTAAAGCTCTAATGTTGTCCTCTCCATTCTTTAGCTCTCCTCATTTTCTCCTTTTAGCATTTCGTCGACTCAAAAGACCAGAACCTCTCAAACAATAACACTATTAAGTGATTGTGGGTGATGGTGTTTGTGAGTGTTGTGCCTACATCACATGCATAAACTCACACACACTTAAGTACAAACAATACCAACAAATTAAAAAATGTCTAAGTATGAAACCTCTTTTCCACACAACTGAAATTAAACTTAGACATGTTTTTTCTCATAAAGGTTTTTTTATTTGTAAATTCCTTCTAATCTTTAAAACATAGATTCTTTAGAACTTATTATATATATAAAAAAATTGAACTAAAAAATTTATCAGATCTGAAAATACAAAAATATTTATTTCTAATTTGTAAAAATAGAGAAAAATGTTAGATAAACAAAGTTACAACGATTTCTAAATAGATACAATATGAGAGAGTGATTTATTTCTAAAGAAATCAAGAACAATCTAAGATCTACATGACTGTATCACTTACAAATAGATCTTTAACTTTCTAAAACATAAATGAGATCTATTTTGCGTGAGTTTGTTGAGTAAGAGTTTTAGATCTAAGAGGATCTAAAACAAAAACCAGAAACCCCTAAACTCTTACAAAATTTTCTAAAAAAATTTGGCTAGAGCTTGGTTTATGTTTATGAATTTTCTCTCTTTTATTTTTCTTTTCTCTCCTCCCTCTCTCTTCTCTTTTTTTTTTCTCTCGGACCCTAAGCCTTTCCAAAGATTGGAATTGTTAAGACGAATGATCTTATTTATAGATACAATGGAAGGGTTTGGAAGATCTTGTTCAATCAACGTTTGAGATTAATTCGATTGTTCAAACTCTCAATATAAAGGCTCACAATGCACTGTACAAGGAAAGGTTTTGATTGGTTCCTTTCAAAGTCTCAAGGATCTAGTTAGATTACATGTAGACCTTAAATAACATTTAATGGTGTAGATATGATCGTTTAATATAGACACAAAAGAAACACAAAAACCTACGCTTATAAGCCAACATGTGTATGAATCTCAGCGGATGAAAAACACGTGTTTTTGAACTTTAAAAAATATCATTTGCAGCCACTTAATTCTCTATCACTTTCGAATTATACCCAAGGCAAGTTTTAGGAAGTTTTCATATATGAAGTTAAACCCTAAATATTTTAAAACCCTAAATTTAATTATTTAAAAAATGAATTTTAAATGTTTAAAAATTCTAAAAAAATCCTAATAAATGTAGAAAATTTTATTTTAATTCAAATTAACACACACACCTCATATATGAACTAAAATGTGTAAATGTGCAATCCTAGAGTGTGTTTGTGTGTTGGTTTTTTACCTTATGGTATTTCATCTTTATTGATGTAGTCGCCTTTGAGTTTCTTGAATATGCACTCAAATCGGAGAGACTCAACATAATTTTGTCTTCTTTTCCAATCTAGTTAAGCTCCTACATAGTGTATACTGAAGTGAGTCTTCTATATAGTGATTCAATCTCCCCCTTTGGAAATGAGAGAAAAAATCTCCTTTGAGTCATCTAAGACTCGTAAGGATAACAAAATGTAAGAAAACGATATTCCTATACAAACATCTATCTAGCCCATTTCCTAGAAAATAAAAATTACATAACTCAACTACATACATACCAATACCCTAAATATATTCGATGGCAGTAATGATACCTGAAAAATAAAGCACCTCATGGCAAAGATCAAGCTTTTTAGCTAAATATATATACTAAGATGTACAAGATGTAATCAAACATCTCTCCGCCATTTTGTCTCAAATGGACAAGGGATAACAAATCTCAAAAACGAAATAACAAGAAAGAAAGAAATATTTTGTTTTTTACAAGAAGAGGGACAATACCCCCACAAGTACTAATATAAATCATAGAGGAAAAGCCTCTTTAGTGGAACTTACAAGCTTAGGGGGAAAGCAATAAGTTTTGGGATTTATAATTAGCGCCATTACAAAAATATATCCTAACACATATGTATATAATAATTGGAGACAAAGTCCCCAAATCAAAAAGACTAATATAGCTATAGTTTACAGATTAGTCAGTCTTCGCAACCTAGGGTGGATCTGTAACGGGGATAAATTAATATTGAAAATTTTGCACCAGTGAGAAACAAAATCATGTATCTTTGTGGTAAATGATAAGGATGAGTTAATGAGACCAATCTGATGGAAACAATTTTCAATAAGGGTTGTAGCTGAGGCCTTACCCCCGTTATAGATCACCTTATTTTACAATGTCTAGATGCTCCAAATGGCCACTATAATCACCATTTTACAACAAATGATCATGTAGTCTTTTCCCCTACCGTGTAAATACCAAGCCATTATGATAAAAGCACAAGAGTGAGAGTTAATCTTTAGACCCATTGAATAAAAAATCTATCAACCCAATTGCACAACAAGTCATATTTGAAACGACTGTTTCTTGTATCCTCAAAACTATAAACAAGAAAGGAAGAGGAGCATATAAAATTTGGTGATATGAGTATATTCAGGCAATATCATACCAATGGATTTTTGCAAGGATTCAAATCTTATATTATCTAAAGGTTTAGTGAACAAATCAGACATTTGATATTCAGTGGGTAAATAATTTATCTTTAATTATTTAGATTCATGCAATTCTCGTATGAAATGATGTCTTATCTTAATATATTTAGTACGGGAATATTGAACTGGATTATTAGAGATATTAATAGTACTTTTATTATCATAGTATACGATTATATTTTCTTCATTAATGCCATAATCACTAAGCATTTGCTTTATCCACATTAATTGCGTGCAACAACTTCCTACTGCTATATACTCTGATTTTGCTGTGGAAAGGGAAGTACAATTTTTCTTTTTACTAATACATCCTACTAGATTATAACATATGTAATAACAAGCACCTTATGTGGTTTTACTATCATCGGAACACCCACCCCAATCAGCATCGGTGTTTCCAAAAATTATGTTGGATGTATCTTTTGTGTACCATATACCTTAGTTTATTATCCCTCTAACATATTTAATTATATGTTTAGCACATTGAAGGTGAATTTATTTAGGCTCACTTTGGTAATAGGCACAAATAAAAACAGCATACAAGACATCAGGTTAAGAGGCTGTTAAGTATAATAGGCTACCTATCATGCTTCTATAAAGGGTAGGATTTATAAGTTTCCTAAGTTCATCTTTGGATAACTTCGTAGAAGTACTCATAGGAGTCCTAGCGATTTTGGCATTATCTAAACCAAACTTCTTTACTAACTCTAATGCGTACTTAGATTGTGAGATGAATAACCCATTATCACTCTGTTTGACTTGAAGTACTGAGAAATATTATAGCTACCCCATAAGCGACATTTGGAATTTTCCATGTATAATTTTAGAAAATTCTTTAACTTCAGATGGGGAAGTAAAAATAAATATTATGTCATAGGCATATACATGAGCTATTAAGACTTGTTTATTAAAATATTTAACAAATAATGTCTTGTCATTGCCCCCTCGTCTAAACCCTTTATTGATTAAAAAGGTTGACAGGCATTCGTACCAGGCCCGAGGGTATTTCTTTAAACCATATAGATATTTTTTCAATCTATAAACATGGTTCGGGTAATAAGGATAAATAAAGCCTTTCAGATGTTCGACATAAGTTTCCACTGCCAAAATACCTTTTAAAAAGGAATAATTCACATTCATTTTATAAAGCGTGAATTGTAAGTGACAAGTTATGGCCAAGAGTAAGCGAACAAATTCAAGGCGTGTAATAGGAGAAAAAGTTTCCTCAAAATTTATTCCTTTAACTTGAGAATAACCTTGGGCAACTAATCTACCTTTCTTTCAAACTATCATCCCTGACTCATTTGTTTTGTTTTTAATGATCCAGCGAGTGCTAATAACCTTTTTATTTTCTGGCCTAGGTATGAGATACCATACTTCATGAATTTTGAATTGGATGAGCTCTTCTTACATATCACCTATCCTAAATGAGTCATTAAGAGATTAATTTACATTATTTGGTTCAATTAAAGAAACAAAGCATGCATAATGAGCAACATTATGTAATTGGGATCCTGTACGCACAAGCTCTTATGGGTTTCCAACAATATTATCTAGGGGATGATTTTTAGAAACCTAGTTAGGTACTTCAAATGTATCAGTTGGTAAATGATCAACTATCTCTGGAGATTAATAGGTAAAATTATCTTCAGACTCATCCACGATAGTTGGACCTTGTTTTTTAGCTTCGACATTAATGTCAGTCACTATCACATTTATTGATGCCATTATGACTTTGGTATGCAAATTATAAATTCGATAAGCCTGACTATTAGGGGAGTAACCCAAAAATATGTCTTTATCACCACAAGTTTCAAATTTAGACAGTTGTTCTCTGTTTTTTCAAGCATAACAAATACTCCCAAAAGTGCAAAAATATTTTAAATTGGGTTTTTTAAATACCAAAGTTCATTAGATATTTGTTTGGTATTTTTTCGAAGGTACACTCTGTTGATAATATGCCATGTTGTTTGAACTACCTCAACTAAAAAGTATTTTGGCAAATTCTTAGCATGTATCATTACCTTATCCATTTCTTGGATTATGCGATTTTTACGCTCAACAACACCATTCCGCTTAGGTGTTTTAGGTGCACCGAACTCGTGTAAGTAACCATTACAGTTACAGTATTGTAGTATGCATTGGTCTTTAAATTCACCTGCTCTATCTCTATGAATTCGATTGATATGGGTGTCCTATTCATTTTCACTTCTTAAAAGAATTTTTAAAAATTCTAAATGTATGGATTTTTTGTTTCAAAAAAGCAACCCATGTAGATCAAGTAAACTCATCTACCATGACCATAATTTAACCGTTACCATAAAGGCTTACAATTGTGGAAGGACCCATTAGATCCATATGGATTAGCTCTAGAGGTTTTGTCGTAAAAGTTTCTTTAACTTTATTATGAGAAGATTTAACAATTTTTCCTCCCTCACATGGCCAACAAACAACATTTGAAATTGGTTTTATTTTTGGCAAATCTATAACTATATGTGGTGAGCTTAATTTTCTAAGGTTATCATAATTTATGTGACCCAAACGATTATGCCAGATTCCATTATCATTAAGTTTGGTTACCCTACAAGTCTTATTACTCGGATTTACTATGTAATAGTTCTCTGGGGTCTTATGACCAGTAATAATGCAATCACCATTCTCATTTAAGAGTTTTCAATTTGTTTTTAAGAATGTGACTATATGATTATGGTTGCAAAATTGGGACATACTCAACAGATTAGCTTTTAGACCTATCACTAATAGGACATCTTTGAGAATAGGAAGTCTATTTTCTTGGAGTGTTCCTTTGCCTATGATTTGAGCTGATACTCGCCAAACAAAACATTTCCTCCTAAGAAGTTAGTTATGTTGGTTAATTTAGTATCGTCTCCGATCATATATTTAGAACATCAATAGTCTAAGTACCAACCAGAAGTAGTGTGCTCAGCTTTTGAAGCACTTATCACCACATTAGACTTCAACTAGGGTATTTGATCGTCCTTTATAACCCTTATAGCTCCCGTTTTAAATTTTTTATGAACTTTTGGTTTAGTAATAGATCTAGAACCCTTTCTCTTAGATTTCTTTTCAGCGTGAGATCTTTTCTTCCTATTCCTACGGTTAAAGTTTTTGTTAGACTGCTTAGGAAGTACACAATGGTTTCTTCTCTATCTAGAATAGTTAAAGTTTTTATAAATAGGTGATTTATAGACAGGCTTGTACAGTCATTTTTAAAAACATTCATCGAGACAATGTCCATAAACATCGCAATAAGAATAGTATTGGTGGCTCAATAGTTGTTTGTGATTTTTAAAATCTTCGGAAAAAGGTTTATCCATTTGATAGACATTGACCTTAGGTCTAGGTGCAAAGGTTTTCCATTCAGGTTCAAATCTTCTCACATGGGGGGTGGGGCGGTCAAACATATTTGGCCTTAGGTTTAAAAATAGGCTTTGGACAATTTTTCATCAAGATGTCTGGCCCTTTTTTATTACTCTCAAAATTAAGTTTCATGGATTAAAAATTGGGACCTATATTAGTAGGTCTTTTTCCAGAAGACAGAAATTTTATATTTTTCAAAGGTTTGGTTTGTCTCTTAGTTTTTTGATAAAATCATATGCCCGTTTTGTCTTTAGAATTGGTTTCACTATAAGCAACACAATCTTCAAAACAATTGGAATTATTTTCAAACTGAGATTTTTTTTTAAAAACAGTTGAAACCTTTTCTTTAGATTGTTCTAATTCAATCAAAGTTTCCTCACATTTCTTTACCAAAATATCATTTTACTTTAAAAGTTCTTTAATTTTTTCAAGAAAAGATTTATTTTTGTATTCATAGGCCATACATTGATTAGTATGATCCTCAGCATTCTGTTTTACCATTAGACTTAAGGCTTCAATTCTTTCAGTTAAGTTCTTGACAGTATTTTCTAATTTGGCACTCTTCCTAAGTGTTTTAGTGTATAGTGTCTGAATGTCAGGGATATCATCATTATCGGACTCATTAAATGCAGCGTGTGTATTTTCCCCTAACATTTCATTTCTAGAACTCACACACCCATTCAATTCGTTTTAGTTTCATTCACTTTTACTCACACACATCGTCATAGAGTTACTACAAGTAGTATTAACAACATTAACATCATCTAGGCAGAGTGTAGATAATTCAGAAACATTCAAGACATCACAGGTCATAACATAACTAGGCATGATAATATCAAGTTCATTATTACAAGTACACACATCATCAGTATACATTTTTTTAGCAAAAAAGGACATGAAAGGGTAAAAAGTATTGGATGATTTAATCTCATGTTCTTCAGAATAGCTCGAATCATCCCAAGTTTTACTGATTTGAGCTCTAGTAGTGTTGTTCAGATTCACTTTGCAATTAGTAGCTAAGTGACCCATTTTACCACATCTGAAAAACTGAGTATTTTTAATGTGTCTTTGATTTCTATTGTTGGTCTCAGTAGTGTGTTTGTTCTGATTCCTATCACGAGGCTTGCTATTGGAATGATTTGGATAAGCAGGTTTCCCTTGTTTACAAGCATCATTATTTTTAAACTTTAGAATTTTCTTAAATTTCTTTGACATAAAGAGCTATTTGATTATCCAAGGTTTCCTAATCACACTCCTCATTATAATCAAGATCAATGTAAGGCATAACTAATTGAGGTATAGTCAATTTGGACTGAAATACAACATTAAAATTGGATTGTCTTTTCTTATTTTTAGTGAGCTATTTTTTAAAAGTCAAGTTCCATTTCTATAGTCCTAAGTTTGATACTGAGGAGTACAGGGTCAAGAAAGTATCATCTATCTCCTCAATTGCATATATTTTATTGTCAAACTTAGGGGGAAGGGATCTTTGAATTTTAGATAAAATTTCTTTACTATTGTACATTATGTCATTAGCATGAAATTTTGTTATGATATCAGTCAGTATAATGGTAAATTCATTAAAGGTATTAGTATCATGCATAACTAAGTTGTTATACTACTGAATCAATATTTGTGTTTTGGTAGCCTTAATATGCTCATCCCTTTCATGGGCTATAACTAGCGTGTCCCAAGCTTCATTAAATGTTGAAAAGATAGAGATACGTTTAAACTCATGTTCATTGACAAACATAAAGATATCATTCTTCCCTTTATTATTATTTAAAGAGGCAAGTTTTTATTCTTTAGTAAACTCATTGGGGAGCTACTTTATTCTCTCAGTTCTACCTTCTACTATAGGCTTGGTTGGGTGAGAATAACCATTTTTATAAGCTTCTCAGACATCATCTTCCAAAGTCCCTTCAATGGAAGCAATCATCCTTACTTTCGAGTAAGGTAAATTGGTTCCATCGAAGAGGGGAGGTCTAGAAATATTTCCAAGACGCTCAAATTTTTCGTCTGTAAAAAGATTTTGTAAACAGTCTCAAAGTACAGGATAAAAAATGTTGAGAAAAACTTAATACAAAGATCTGATACCAATTAAAAATCCCTCACTAAGTTATTTTAACTTATATTAAAAAGGTTAAATGAGTTTCGAATTACTTTTTGAAGATACTATTGTAAAATTCTTTTAATAATACACAAGTTGTGTTAAAAAATAGTTTATAAGAACTATTTATTCAAGTTACATGGAAATAGGTTTTTAGATTAAAACCTATGTCAATATATGCTGATTGTAGCAATGGAAAATGAAGTATCACACACATAGATAAGATTTTTAACGTGGTAAACCCCCACCCAAATGGGGAAACATCCACGAATGTCTCTACACTTTAAAACAAAATTCCACTAAAATTATTTAAGTATTACAAGCATTCAATAAGAAATACACACAAAACAAACCTAATCTAAGTCTAGAAATATACTTACTCTCCCCGGTTCTTTTTTGACTTGTTTAAGGCTTTGATGTTGACCTCTCCATTCTTTATCTCTCCTCTTTTCCTCCTTTAAGCTTTACGTAGAGTTAGAAGACCATAATCTCTCAACCAACCACATTATTAAGTGATTGTGGGTGATGGTGTTTGTGAGTGTTGTGACTGAGTCACATGCATGCACTCATACACACACACACACACACAATTAAGTACAAATAATACCTACAAATTACACACTATTTAAGTATGAAACAACTTTTTCACACTACTAAAATTAAACTTAGACTTGTTTTTTTCTCAGACAGGTTTCGGATCTGTAAATTCTTTACAATCTTTAAAACAGAGATGCTTTAGAAATTATTCATATACAAAAAAAATTCGAATAATTTTTTTATCATATATGAAAATACAAAAGTCTTTATTTCACATTTGTGAAAATAGAGAAATTGTTGGATAAACAAAGTTACAATGATTTAAAAATAAATCCAACATGAGAGAGTGATTTCTTTCTAAAGAAATCAAGAAAAACCTAAGATCTATGTGACTGTATAACTTAAAATAGATCTTCAAAATTTGAAAATAGATCTTAAAATTTTTAAAACAGAAACAAGATATATTTTGCGCGAGGCTGTTAAGTGAGATATTTAGATCTAAAATGATCTAAAATAGTAACCAAAAAACCCAAAACTCTTAGAATATTTTCTAGAAAAATTTGGCGAGAGTTTGGTTTGTGTTTATGAATTTTCTCTCTTTTATTTTTCTTTTCTCTCCCCTCTCTCTCTTCTATCTATTTTTTTTCTCTCAGACCCTAAACATTTCCAAAGATTGGAATTGTGAGGACGAAGGCTCTTATTTATAGCCGTCATGGAAGGGTCTGGAAGCTCTTGTGCAATCAACTATTGAGATTAATTCGACTGTTTGAACTCTCAATATAAAAGATCACAATGCACTGCACAAGGAAAGGTTTTGATTGGTTCCTTTTAAAGTCTCAAGGATTGAGTTAGATTATATGCAAACCTTAGATAACATTTTATCCAATGATGTAGATATGATCGTTCAATATAGACACAAAAGAAACAAAAAAACCTACGCTTATAAGACAACATGTGTATGAATCTTAGCGGCTGAAAAACGCATGTTTTTTAACTTTAAAAAATATCATTTGAACCCACACAATTCTCTAGCGCTCTCGAATTCTACCCAAGGCAAGTTTTAGGAAGTTTTGATGTATGAAATTCAACTTGAAACATTTTAAAACCTCGAATTTAATTCTTTAAAAAAAGGATTTTAAATGTTTAAAAATTCCAAAAAATTCATAATAAATGTTAAAAAATTTATTTTAATTCAACTTAACTCACACACCTCATATATGAACTAAAATTGCAAATATGAAATCCTGGAGTGTGTTAGTGTGTTAATTTTCCACCTGATGGTCTTTGATCTTTGCTGATGTAGTTAACTTTGAGTTTCTTGAGGATGCAATCAAATAGGAGAGACTCAACATAATTTTGTCTTATTTTTCAAGCTAGTTGAGCTCGTATATAGTGTAGTCTCAAGTGAGTCAACTATCTAGTATACTACACAACACACATAAAAAAAAGTTTCTAGCTTTGATACTAATTTTTAGTCCAATTTTTCAAAGTGCACTTTAAGGTAACAAAAAAAGTTTTCTTTCAAAACTCTTTTTCCACTTTTAACACGCACCAAGTTTTCGAATAAATTTTACTGAAGCCCAATTTTATCTTGTTTAATCCTTAACATTCATTCATGTGATTGAAGCAAGTACAATAAAGTAAAGTCCACAATGCCAGATGTACGATGAAACTAAAAAGGGAAAAAATCTTAGACGGCCCAAGCCAAACAATCACTATGATGCGATTTTACAAAGTAAGACATACAGATTTACGCAACGAATTGATCCCCACAAGCCTTGATGCTCTTCTTCACTTTAACCGCTCCTCCACAATGACAATGCAACAATCCTTCCATGATACTCATCCGTAGCACACGCGTTCATGAGTGTCTCGGTGTCCACCGATGCAACTTTGGTAGCTCTCTAAGATTCGAAACACGACCTTCACCGTTTCTTCACCGCAAAACCCAATGAAAACTTTTGTTCCATATGGATGAGTAACCAATTGTGCAAACAAGATCTCTATAACATAAGAGTATGAAAGCTCAGATCTTGAAAACTATAAGGATGGTTTTATCTTTGAAATCTTTAGAAAACTCATGCAGAAAAACAAACCTGTCCTAAACTCTATTTTGGTAATGCACCCCTTGAAGTTATGAGGAAACATTGCCTTAAATAATAAAATTAAGTGTACGTCGTTCAAACGATATGCATATGTAGTTCTAATGACTGCGAGATGTCTCTCGAAAGACATCACATGTTATTCGAACCATTTAAACTAAATCTAGTGTTTCATACGACTCTAAACATCAAATAAGCTCAGAATAAATGATTGAAAACATTTTAAAATCATTTTTAATTAAATTTCCATCCTTTAAAACACCTTTTGAACTTCATAAATATTATACGTTCATACCCGAGAGATATTTGAAATGCAATCTGAATGAAGACGTCAAATGTGCACCAATAAAACACGACATGATAAATCTTTGAAGCTTGGCCACTACATCTTTAATAAAAACACGTTATAGACTTTTTGGGTATCGTGACAATATAAGAATCTATCTATAACTCAAATAGGTTTTGTTCCGGGAATAAGTCAATTACATAAAAATGGACTCAATTGAATTTTTTTTCCTTACATATATGGTATTTGTTTGGAAATTTCCATGTATTTAATCAAGGTTCGTCACATTTTCCTCTATTAGATTATTTTTAATTTTGTTGTCATATATTTATCATTATGGTTTCACTTCACATTAAGTGATACGTTGTTTTCTCACATAACTCTTTGGCACCACAAGTCTCCTCTTAAAACGTAAGCCACCCTTTGATCTAATCGAATAGGACTCTGCACCCTCAGTTAATAACTGATGTACTGGATCCTGACATAACTGGTCCTCTACCTCTGCTTTCACTACCCTCATCACTAGCTCGAGAGTGATAGTTAAAACTGCCCTACACGCTCTGTCAACTTCATCATTGTGCCGAAGTTCACTGTACTTTGCTTTCCAGACCTCTGCCAACTCTCCCATACGTCATCGTCTCAATGCGTTTGCCACCACATTAGCCTTACCTGGATGGTACTAGATATCAAACTGATAGTCCTTTACAAATTCTAGCCACCACCTCTGCCTCATATTTAGATCATTCCATGTGAAGAGATACTGAAGTGACTTATGATCCGTGAAAAATATGAACTACCCTCTCCCTGTAAATAATGTCTCCATATCCTTAAAGAAAAAATGACTGTTGCTACCTCAAGGTCATGGGTGGGGTAATTGTTCTCATGAGGTTTAATCTTTCCAAGGCTAGCTTACAGTGTTCACTCTATACAAATGACACTCCCTTACGAGTCAAGTTTATGAAAGGACTAACAATGTTCGATAACTTCTTAATGAATCAGCGATAATACCCGTACAACCCCAAGAATATGTGAATCTCTGTTGATGTTGTGGGCTATCCCCACTCCCTCACCACCGACACCTTACTTAGATCCATTGTAATACCCCTATCTGAAAATATGTGTCCGAGAAACTGTACCTCTCATAGCCAATACCCACACTTCCTGAATTTGGCATACAACTGATGGTCCCGAAGTGTCTGCAAGACCCTACGTACATGCTTCGTGTGGCCCTACTTAATACGAGAGTAGATGATCATGTGGTCTATGAATACAATCATGAACTGGTCCAAAAACTCCCTGAATACTCCGTTCATGAGGTCCATGAACAATACTGGTGCATTAGTGAGCCCAAACGACATCACCCTGAACTCGTATGACTCATACCGTGACAACAAAGAGGTATTGGGAACATCCTCCTCTCGAATACACAGTTGGTGATAACTTGATCTCAAATTAATCTTTAAGAAGTAGGAAACCCCTCTCAACTGATCAAATAGGCCATAAATTATCAATAATGGATACTTATTCCATATACTGACTTTGTTCTGCTCCCTGTAATCCACACACAAGCGAAGCGAACCATCCCTCTTTTTCACAAACAACATCAGCACACCCCATGACAATGTGCTCCGCAGGTTGAAAACCTAACCTAAGTGCTATTGAATCTGCTCCCTCAACTCCTTCATCTCTGAAGGTTCCATGTGGTACGGTGCTCTGGCAATCGGTCTCATCCCAATGCTAAATCGATGACAAATGTTATTTCCTAACTTGATGGAAACCCGAGTATCTCCTAGAATACGTCCTCGAACTCCCTCACTACCGGAATTGAGTCTAATGGTACCATTATCTCCTACAAGGTGTCCTCCTCAATATAATATAAGTGGACGCACGATCATACCTCGGGTAGAGGCATCGCCACCAGGAACATCTCCTGCCCCATAATGGAGAACACTACGGTCCTCTCATAGCAATCTACTGTCACTCTGTAGTCGACTAACTAATCCATCCCTGGAATAACATCATGCCCTTCTATATCTAGCACTAGGAGGTCTTCTTCTAGACTCAGTTTCCCAATCAAGATGTCTACCTCTCTACACACTAAGTGAATGAGTGACCCGTTACCTAATGGTGACTTCTCAGACATAAGGAGAGTGTTAGACATCTCTAAAAGACTTAAATCTCGTGCAAATTTATTGGAAATAAAAGAGTGCGATGCTCCCGTATAAAAAGTACCCTACTCTCAGGCCCATGGATAAAAAACTTAACCTCAACTGCTGGCGGCACCTGAGGTGATAGAGTCATAGGCACATCCCATACGTTATACACATGCCCTCAGTGCATCTGACCCTGCTGCTACTATAGGGTCGGTGCTGGTTCTTGTGCTGGGCTAGAGATAAAGGAGCCTACTTCCCCTGTTGGGAACCCTTCTTCTGTGCCCCACCCTATTGTGGGAAATGTCTCCTCTTGTGACCCTGTTAGACATATATAAAGCACTGCCTCAAAAAAGGTCTTTTCTGGCCCTCACACTGTCCCTAATAACCACAGACCTGCTGTCCACCTCCGTTGTTCCTTCGGCCCTGAAGTCCTTGAGGAACCTGATGCTGCTAATTAGGACATTATTGGTCCTGCCAAAATCCCTGATCCTCTGGTCACTGACCCCCATGTCTGAATCTCTTATTCAGATTACCCTATCAGAAATCCCTCCCCTGGTGTCTCACTGTCCCCTGATGTGGGGGTACCCCACTGGTAATACTGACCCTGACCTACTAGGCTCACTCGTCTCCCCTGATCTCTTACTCCTTCTTAAATGGAAGTGTTGGTCATGACAGTGTAATATTGAACCATTAATAACATCCATATAAGTTGCCAATGCAAGGTTGCCGATCAAATGCTACCTGATCCCCCGGGCAAAACTGTCCATGAAACGTGCCTTCTTTCGATCCTTGTTTCTCACCTTGTCTGGCATAAAATTTGCCAAGTGGGTGAAATCCTCCTCATATTCTACTATCGAGCGATATCCCTGTGTTACCCCCCCCCCCCAAATTTCCTTCGCATCTCTGCCTCCACTACTAGTGGGAAGTATTTGCGGTCAAATCGCACCCAAAACTTTATGATAGTCATCTGGTCTCTCTCGTCATCAGTGGTAACTGACTCCCACCACAGTAAAGCGGCTCCAGATAGCCTGAATGCTGCCAACATTTTCTTCTGCATCTTCGTACAATCCACCATGCGCACGTGGCTCTATATATTATTTTTCCACTAGCAAGCCTCAACAACATCGAAACTTCCTTGAAACTCGGGCGAGTGGCCCTTTTAGAAGGTCTATCAAACACTCTACTAAGTGGATGACCCCGACTGGGCTTGGATCTCTAGTGCCACTGGTGGCTGTGTCTGGGGATGAGTAATATGGGTTGCCATAGCACTCATGACAATGTTGACCGGTTGGGCCACTATCACTGCCACCTGTTGAGTCAAAATCATCTATGGTGGTGGATGTGGTGGCGGTACCTGTGGCTCCTGATGATCCTCCCTTGTCTTATCCCTGGCCACTAACCTCTCATATCAAAGTTTCCTTGGTGGAATTTAAAAATATATCGAATTTGCATCAGTACATGGCTTATGCAAAAAACTAGTAGCAGAGCACAATATCTCAAACATGAAAGGATAAAACAACAGTCCTAATAATAAGGCTTTATATCAAAAGGACGAAACGCTAAAATGGTAGAAAAATGTTCAAATCCTATTGGAAACTATAACTTGATGCTCTGATACCATATGTGACAACCCACCTAATTAAATACCGGGTGATCAGGCATTTATTAAATTAAAACAAGATTTACAAAATGGTCCGTTCTTAGCATCACCGTTGAAAACAAAATTAATTACGAATCACCAATCACTTAATTAAGTTGGTATCAAATTTTATCTTGCATTAAATACAAAAATAATAAACGTAAACAAACTAACTTAAACCATCCACAACATATAGAAACCAAACCATAATAAGAAATCATAAATAAATGCCATGCCTACATCATCATCGACTATAAAATCCAAAACCAAATGATAATCCAAAACTAAAAATGAAGTAATGTCTGAACTGAAAATAAATGTGTACTAAAGGACAACATGTCTTTAACGAAATACTAAACTGAGATCCTACACTAAATCAGAATGAATAATGGAAACATCTAGGCAATGTCCTGTGAACATCCACCTATGTTGCAGTTGTGTCTCCCAGGAACAGAATATCAAGCTTGGCGGCCCTGTGGTCGGACACCTAAAAGGATTTTAAAAATATTTTATAGCAAGGATTTAGAACTCAAAACATTATGAAAATATTTAACAAGAGTTTATAATAGTTAAAAAATTTGTTATCGATTACACATGTTAGGTTAGCGTATGCTCTCTTATGTTTTCCTCACCTCTTAACTATTGTGTACACCTAAGATTTCTACTTAGCCCACCTGTACATACTACCCAAGCTAATTTTACATAAGTTATAACTGGACAATTGACACCTCTAAGTACCCATACCGCCCATACAGTATGCTAATTGGTTTAACATCCCTCATGTGTAATAATTATTATAAGCATCATCTCTCATATGCCATCTTTTCTTTCAATTTTAATTAACTCTCTCTATGTAATTCGTTACTCACATATATATCATCTAACGGTCTACTATTGCACGCAAGTAGATTATTCGTACTGTATATATATTTCTCATAAAATATATACTATAAGTGCATACTTTTCTATAATGTCCTCGTATCACACATTAAGGACTATTAGTTCGCATTGTCCCCGAACATGGTTCCGAATGTCTCATCGAACGTAGTTCAAAATGTCTCATCAAACGTGGATCGGAATGTTTCCTTGAACTTATTAAATAAGTATATAATAGGTATTCACTCCACCTATTATTAAATCTGTAGGTATACACACAACCTAATTATTCATACTCATACGTGGTATATCTCTCTCGAATACTCACCGTACATACTACATTATGATTTACCTCACTATCATATTTATTTGAGTATTCACACAACTCTAAGGGTCCTAGTTAACCCTTCATTAATTTTTAGCAGTTAAATCAATATTTACCCTACTGGTCTACTTATCAGTTCATTTAAAATTCCTGTAATTCGTTATCTTTCTCTCCGATAAATATCGAAATTATTTCAACTTATATATTTCTTGTCTTCATTCACTCAATAAGACTAATCACTACCCTTACCTAGGCCCTCTGCAATATAATAAATCCCTTATCATATTCTATTAAAGCCCCAAGAGTTTTCCGTGAGAACGGTTTAGGAATGCTAGGACGAAATGGGGGATTT
The DNA here is from genome assembly GCA_949130495.1 of Sambucus nigra. Classification (NCBI taxonomy): domain Eukaryota; kingdom Viridiplantae; phylum Streptophyta; class Magnoliopsida; order Dipsacales; family Adoxaceae; genus Sambucus; species Sambucus nigra. Next base: position 208,710,511 of record OX422214.1, on the reverse strand, counting down.
CATGTAATCAAGGAAACTGAATCGATTCACTAGGAGGCCAAATTGATTCACTTCTTGAATCGATTCGCCACTGTGCTGAATCAATTCGAAATGGTATAGATCTTTTTCTTCTTCTATGGTCATGAGTTTCCCTTATTTTTCTTTATCAAACTCATATGATACACCACCAAAATCACATACAATTGTCCCAAAGGTGTACTCCATGTATGGGGATGATTTATAACATGATTAACTCATCAAAACATTAAAAATCCTAATCTTTCATGGATCTAATCAATTATCCATCCAAAAACCTAGGTTTTAATATCCTCCATTAATATTCAACATGAACCCAAATTTAATTCTTGAACATGAATTCATAACCTATGTTTTATTGTCTTCTACAAATGTTAATTCGTACTACATGCAATTCCTATCCAAACATGCATTAAAATCTTCACTTTCTTTTAAGAATTATTGATTTAATCCAAAATACATTGAAAACTGTACACATGGTTATTATAACTTCAAAAGGCTTATATATAAACACTTGAATTAATAGATGGAGTCAGATTTCATGATTGTGATGATGGATTTGTGTTCTTCTCCTCCAATCCTCTATCCTAAATAGATTTTGTTTCAAGAATAAGGTAAAGGGCTTCAAAATTCTCCTCAAAAGCTCCAAAATTCTTCTCATCTTCTTTTCTATTGTTTTCAATATTGTTAACCCTAACCCCTTCTATCTAATATCTGATATAGGGTTGTAAATTTCGTAGGTGTCTAAATCTCCTTCTATAAAATGATCGAAATTCCCTCAATAGGTGCCAGTTTGGCTAAAAATTGACCCGAGACCCAAACAATATCCCCGGGTACACTATTTTGACTATTTTGACCATTTCGAAAATCATTCGCGACATCTAAATTTTCATTCGAGTCACTTATAATATATTTCCTATCTCAAACTCAATTTAGTCTATACGAGGCTCCCGATTGAGATATAAACATATACGCCCATATCACTCGCTATGACGTGATTCAATAATAATCAATTCTTTAGTATTCACACTTAGTAAATTTCATTTCATAAGATTAATCACTATCTATCTCTCGATTAATATATAACCTCAGATTTATTATTTAATCGCATTAAATTATGACACATGTGTAATTTAACTAAAATGTATTAATGAAATTTCAAATATGCAGAAATACGATGTATTAGAGTTCACTCCCAAAACGGTTTTCATAATACTCTGAGTAAAATAATTACTTGTCCACGTAATTTTAAAATAAACATTTTGAAAAAAAAAATCATGTGTTTGTAGCTATATGTTCATTCACAGAACTATAACAAATGATATAATCTTCAAAGTATGTGTCAATGGAAGTCTTGCAATTTTCAACGGATTGCAAGATATTCAACTTCAAAAATCCAACAAAACAAATGAACGCACCTCACTCAAATTTATCAATCATATATGGATCGAAGTAATCAAATAACTGAAATATTTGTCACATAATTTAACCAACTCTAATATACAATATTTATAATACAAAGTTTTCAATTTTCAATCTCTCATTTTGTCGTGGAAAAATCACTAAAACCTAAAATGCTCTTGATTACTCTTATGAACCCCAATCCATATTATCCATGTAATGAGAGTAGTGGGGAATAATGCACATATGAGTCCAATTGACCAACGACACATAGAGGTCGAGTATGAAATGGTGTCCCAAAGTCGGGATCAACATTACTATATCTAAAATCCCACGAAACAAAAAATATAATCATATATGTTAGCATGGAAAAAGAGAAGCGACACTTACTAAGAGTTAACGATATCTCACAATTTAGCATACAAATACTCATGTTCTAGTTATTAGATTTTTAACGTAGAAGCCCCAATGGAATCCATACCCACATATGTGGATTTTAATTTTTTTAAGCATCCTTCGTACTCTTACAAATCATAATACGTCGTCTTAAGCTGACCACAAGCACCTCAAATACGAACAGTATGTAACACCTCATCCACTCACCCTGCATCAAGTTGTAGAGTTCGTGTGAGAGTTCTTGGGGGCTTTCTGTTATACCAAAATAATCTCAAAGGTAAATGAACTCCAAATGGAAAGAATTAATAAATGTGCTCGTCTCTACTCCAAAAGGTGGTTGTCTCTGTACCAATCTGCTCGACTAACCTATTTGAATAAGATTGGACACATCTATGTTCCTATGAGCATTTACATAGAAGACGCCCCCTTATTAATCACGTGGGATTACGATAACGTATTGTTACAAATCAATTATCCATGTACTTATCAATAAGGCCAGTCCTTGATCCAAGCCACCGTAATTTATTAGGATAAACCTGTATCTTTAGGTGTAACTGCCCGACTTATAAGGTCAATCCACTTATCCTCTTGTAAATATTTTCAAATAACCTATAAACAGGGCATTGTCCCACGAAACAAAGGGACTTCCACTGATATCTTCTCAAGCTATGAGTTGTATTAGGAACCCTAATTATAACTTTGGCAATCAGTGCAATACAAACCCAATAACACCATGGACGTAGCCTTTCCTTAAAGGGCCGGACCACGAAAAATCCATTGTGTATTCTCTATCTCTATATTTTGTAGCTTAATTCGCCATTAATTTACTTCATTATATACGCCTTCCTTGCTTTATTGAGGGTTTCATAGTTCATGTACTTTGTTGGTTAGTTTCTTGCTGGTTTTTAGAGATAATGACGTTAGACGGGCATTGTTTCTTCTCTCCCAAACTCTCCATCTCCCCATTAAATTGCCCTCCTATCTGGAGGAGATAAAAAATAACATCTCTTCACTTACCCAACCTTTTATATTCCACAAAAAAACTCCCATTTACACCCAAATAAAGGTACTTCTATTCCGAGTCCTCTACCAGTCTACCACTAGTTGAAAAACCTCCTGAACCTACCCATGCATCTCCATAGGTACAAAAGTGTTTTTTTTTTTAATTTATGTGTTTCATTAAGATCCAATCACATGCTCTGGTTGTGGAGGTTTATATTTGTTCAGCTCCTTGGTGGTTGGGTGTATTTGTTTAATATATATTTGTTTTGTTTAGTTTCAAGACTACAATAGTTTTTTTAGTCAAGTTTGTATTCGATTGTCATGAGGCGGTAATGGCGGGTTGAGAAATGAACAGTAATGGAGGAGTCACAGACGATTGTGGTGATACGGTAGCGACTTGCGCCCGTAAAGCTTCGGAATCTTGGGTTCATTTACAACATAAAAAGTAACTTTTTAGTGCACTTTTGTTTTTATTTTCTTTCGTCTCTACTGATATGTCATGTGGTTGTTGATGATGGAAATATTTACTGTGCATTATACCGACTATGGTTTCTCAAGATGAATTGTAGATATAATTTTTTTTATACGGAATGAGTGTAAGTTAGGAATTGGTGGATGTACCAAGATTTAGTTGTTTTAAGAAAACTCAATAATGTAGTATGAGAATTTCCTTCATATTGTTTAATAGCATAAATTCTTTATGAATTGTTATGTGTTGTGTTTTCTTAATGGTGGCAGTATATTTATTTATTTATCTAATATTTGATAACTTTTGAGACAGAAGTTTTGTATTATCAAAAATATTATTTTGTGTTACAAAAGTTAACACCTATGCAACATTTCACCTCATCATCTATATGTGTGTATGTGTGTGTCTGTGTGTCTATGTGTGTGTGTGCTCCCTTCAACTTTAGACAGGAGTGACAATTCTTATTTTTGGGTCATGACACGAGCCGACACGACACGATGAGATAAGTATATTTTACACATGAGCACGACAGGACAAGGGTATTTTAGACGCGCGCATGATACGATACCACACGATATTTTGGTATGACATGAATACGACTCAGATGGGACACGACCCACATAAAACACGACTAACACTATTTCATAAATGTTATACTGAATTAAACATAAATAGATACGAAAAATAGAAATAAAGTACCATTAACAGTACAAGACGCGATAAGCATGACACTCATAATTTTGAAAAAAACACGACACAATATCACTTCATGCAAAAAAGGCTCGAAAGGAATGCGACATGGCGTGTCAATTTTGAGTTAATTTTTTTGTCGTGTTTTTCATAAAATTATTACCTAAGGTTAGATGGCTGGTCATAGGGCAAGAAATTTGACCTAAGTAAATTCATATCATTTCTTATACCAATAAAATACTTTTGTAAGTAGTTTGAAATTTCTATTTGTAAATCCTAAAACATTTCATTACTTTTTATATCATTTAAGAAATAAATTTCTTTTTAGTTTTTCAAAATATTAAATTATTTTTAGCTTTTAACTATTTAATTTTTTTGTTGAATATAATCTTCCACCTATTTGGAATAAACTCTAAGATGATTTTTCACTATTCGTATTTGAAGTGAGGGTTTGTATTGAAGTGAGGTAACTACAAGTCATACCCCAATATGTTATTAATTATTCTTCATTTGGAATTCTACTCAAGAAGAAATGCTCACCACCCCTACAATTCAGTTTTAAATTTTCTTTTTATATTTTGATGTATTTATTAAAGTCTCATGTGAAATATAAACTTCCATCTTTGTTTATTCTTCCTGGCATAAAACACGGGGACACCTTAGAATGATAGAAAAATTTAATGAGGTACCCCATTTTATAATAACTAGTAGATTTATTTTTTACATTAATCCATCTGTTACTCAACTTATTATAACCACCTGCGATCGCGTGGGCGAAAACCTACTCATATAGAATAATTGAAATCAGCCTTTAATAAGATGCATGGGGTATATTATAAATAAGTAAAATAATTTAAATCATGGTTTTAACTTAATGCATGGGTGTAATGCAATCCGAATTATTTGCTGAAATCAATAGGTTTGCTAAAATCACTAGCTGTTATGGTTTGGCTGGATTGAGTTTAAAAGAGATAATGATGGAATCAATATTCACGGTAAAGTTGAACTACACAAAAGAGTTCATAAATGAGAATATGATTTTGGGGATATCACACAGAGATATAAACAATGCAGTAATTTCAAGATAGAAGATCAAGCTATAATAGTGAAATAGAATCACTTACCATAATTTCAGTGACTTTTGACTGGCTGGGCATAAGTTTCATGTGATGTCTCTCGCTCTCACTTTAATGGAGAATATTATGAATAATCAAACACCTTTCACTAGTTTATACGCGTGGACATTATTTGTTATTTCTATAGAGACGCAAGTTTATATTATTCATAGCTCGTCTCGAACTTGAATTAAACTAACTTAAATAATTCGAGTAGTGCATTAATATTAAGATACTTTTTCGGGTATGATTTGTCTTTAGTTGACTTAAACTGATACCATTTACCAGATAACATTCGGGAGAAAAATGTTATAGAATTATAATTTTTTTAAAATTTGATTATCGAGCAATTTGGTTATTTGCAAAATACGGTAATTAAGGCAGAATAGTTTATAGTACATGCTTACCAGGAAAATAATAATTTTTATTATGGTGTCAGAACCGAAATTACCGCTATGGTCTAACTTTAGCGTCGATAAAAATAGTGTCGCTATTATACATGAAATTATTCTTTTCAATGCTGTGAATCCAATGGTACATTCCATGTATTTTTGTGAGAAACGGTTTAAGAGATATGAATTTTCAAAATTTAAAAATGTGTCATTTTAATGTGTCGACTTATATTTACCGTTGGTTTTAAAAGAATACTTTTGTTATTTCCTTGACAACATGTTCACATAACTAGTGTTGTTTTAATAAATAATAAGTTATTTTACTTTATGTTTATTTTATTTCATCGTAACACATCGTGACACATAGTAAAGAAAACTATTTAAAAAAATTGTATAAATTAATTTTTTATTAAAAAAATGTTTTATAACTATTTTAATAAAATTAAAAAAAACATTTCCATTGTCTTAATAAATGTTAAATGTTGTTTTTAAAAATTGCTAGATTGGTAGATTAAATTAATAGCTGTTTTTAATACCATTTCCATCCATCCATTAATTAATTTTTTTAAAACCATTTAAAATAGTACAAGGTTATCTGATGTTTTTAAAAAAACCATTTCCATGCATTTATGTTCTATATAATATAACATATAATTTATTACAAAAATAAACTATTTTAGCTATTAAAATAGTCTTTTATATAACAAAATTGTACTAAAGCGACCCAAAACTTTTCTATTTTTTTAAACTAAAAACCTGTTCATAAAACATAAAATTTTTTTTCTTTAATTTTTTTTGCTTACAAATTTTATTTTTGGTTAAAAATAATTTTTTTGTACTATTTGAAAAATAATCTTTATACTATTAAAAAAAAGGTTCGCGCCGGCGGATAGGTATAGGCAGTCCGACCACCAATAGGCGTGGACCATTTTTTTGTATATATTGGTCCGCGCCAGCGGTATATATTGGCGGTCGGTATGTATAGGCGGTTGGACCCTCTATACATACTGCTGACTCGGACCATTTTATTTTAAAATAGTAAAAAATTATTTTTAAAAGAGTACAAAAATAGTTTTTAACCAAATAATTATATAAGTTTCTTAAATAATTTATATAACTATTTGTTTAAATAATTTATTCAACAGTTTTTTTAAAACAACAGGTAATTTTTTTTAACAGTGGAAATAATTTTTGTACTTTTTAAAATGTTTAAGTTGAAACAATGTTTTATACAAATTTTATTTTTTTATTTTTTTTAAAAAAGAGTTGTTTTAAATAAACATTATTTATATTGAAAACTGTTTTTAATATAAATAAAAAATTTTATTAAATAAATAAAATATTTATTTTAGTTGGGATGAAAAGGTGAATATAAGTTTTGGGTATAAATGTGAATTTGGAATGAATGAAAAAGAGTTAATGAGTTTAAGGGAATTATAGTCTTTGAATATTAAAATGGAGTGGAGAAAGAGTGAGAGGAAGTGGGGATAGTGGACCCTATATACACACACACACACACACACACATACACACACCCCTCCTTAAGAACACATGCACACGACCAACACACACTCATTCACACAGGCACACTGCACATACATCACACACACACACACTAACACAGTAAAAAAAACACTAATACCTTTATATATAGGGCTACCCAAAACCTTACTCTTTCATATATCACATATATATTCCATACATATGGGTATATAGCTACAATAGGAGAACAAGATAATTATAATAAATAACATTCCTGATGGGTTTAGAAAAAGAATAATGATGGGCACATCGGGTGGTAGTACTGGGTTAGTACTAGTATTGCTTTATTTTCTTGTACTATGACGTGGTTGAATTGTTCTATTGTGTGGGTCCCGTCAGGGTACAAGCCATTTAAAGTGCATTTAGTACTTGACCGGTACTACCACCCTGTAAGAGTATCTTTACTCTTAGAAAAATGGAGGAAGTTCCTTCGATTTCTTTTTTTCCAAACTAATTGTCGTTGGTTTATAACAAAAGGGGTGGGGCGGTGGCCCTTTAACATTTTCTTTCTTTCTTTTTGTACAAGAATGAGGTTTCACCTTTTGTCCTTTTCTCTTCCTTTTTCCTTCCTTTTAAAACAACCGAATGGGACATGAAGATGTGAAGATATTTGTAACAACCCATCCTTTTGGAGACGATTAAATTCCATAATTAATTATAAATTGGAATTTGAGAAATTTCCCTAAATAGTAATTTTTGGGATTTTCGAGGATTAAATGATTTTCGAAGGATGTTGTGATTATTTTTGGGACTATATAGGTCAAAATATTTTAATTATATGTCGCCGTTGAGTAAAGCGACACGAGGTATGATTTTTAATTGGAAAAGCCGCATTTATTTATTTTGGGTTGGAATAGTGATTTGTGGTCAATTACCTAGGATGGAAATTTTGACTGCGCCACGATTCTCGGAATGGCCGAGATAGTCGAAAAAGAGTGTCCGATTGTCGAAATTGAGTTTCGGTTAATTTCAGAGGTAAAAGTAACTCGTAATTGGGTAAACTAGTCATTTTTTGGTTTTAAGGGGTATAACCCTTTTTCTTTCTTTACAAAGAGAGGGAGAGGGAGAAAAAGAGAGAGGAAAGAAAGAAAAGAGAGAGAAGAGAGAAAGGAGGAGAAAAAAAGAGGAAGGAAATGGAGATCTCGGGCCAACTCTGCCGGATTCGACTCGAGGACGTCGGATTTTATCCACGAGGCAAGTGTTTACTTGCTTTATTTTAATTTTTGCATAAATATATCATATCATAGTTTGGTATAATTAAACCCTAAAGATTTTGGGTTGGGTATTCGTGGATAAAACGGGTTTTCGGGAGTTAAAACGAATGAACCCCTAAAATTGGATAATCTGAGAAACTTAGGTTTTAACCTAAATTATTGGGTTGTTTAGGGTTCTAGGATATTTATAACCCTTAATATATGTGTATTTGTAGTTGGTTGAGGTTGTAGGACGTTGGGTGAGGCGACAAAAGCTTGGAAGAAGCTTTAATGGCTGAAACCGTCTCGAAGAAGACGATGAACAGTGACTTGCGTCCTTGCCGAATCGATTCAGCCTAGTATAGAATCTATTCGGCTGTTGGTTAAAAAAAAAATTTGTAGATCTCTTCGACGCGTTCGCGTGGGCGCTGACCACATATTTTTCTGATTTTTTTTGGAGTTATAGTGATTTTTCTACGGAAAGTTGTCCGAGATTGAAATCACTAGTTGTACCTAATTGGAGATAAATATTAGGGGTCCTCAAAAGGATTGTTAGGAACTATAAAGAATTTGAGGAGATATTAAAAACTTTGGGTTTGTAGGAATAACTCCAAGTTATGATTTAAATGGAGATTGGATTTAATTTTGGGTATTTTGGAGATTGAAAAATTTCCCAAACAGTGCCCCTCGAATAGGCCGAATCGATTCGCCTAAGGGGATCTGGGTTTCTGCAGCGGGCCGAATCGATTCGGATTTAGACCGAATAGATTCTCCATTAAGGACCTGTTTGAAGAACACTTTCCAAATCGATTCAGATTGGGGGCCGAATCGATTCTACCACCCGAATCGATTCGCATTTTGGGCGAATCGATTCGGTTTGGTCAGAATTGCCAGTTTTCTCCCCTTAAGAGTATCGGGAGTTAAATTATAATTTGGGGTTTTATATGGGGGTTCCTAGTTATAATTTCAGGACTCCTAAATGATGGGTTTGAGGGTTAATAAACCTTTAGATGAAAGAGAATGCCTTGGATTGGTGTAGGGCAAATCCTATGAGGTGATTAGGATGAAATTGAGAATATAGATATATATATTCAATTAGTGTAAAGTGGTATAATTGGAGATATCCTATAAACCCGTAGAGGGTATTGAGGTATTTATTAATTATTAAAGTAAGAGAATACTTTGGGTTTAGTATCATGCGTATATGAAAGCATGATTATTAATCTTTGAGAGAATCCTTGGGATTAATGGTCATCGCTATATGTAATTGGCAAATATGGCCATTATATATATATATATATTCTAGGAGGAATATATGGTATATGTATATACTATGTGATTAAAGTATATATATGATATGATGTTAATGATTTTGAAAATAAAATATGAATATTTTCAAAATGGAAAGACAAATGATTTTCATAATTGATAAAATATGGATTATACACACCTCCCTAAATCGCTATCATAAGGGAAGTTGCGTGCGTTATGGTGATGCCCCCTGGCTAATGAATGCAGGGTGGCTATACTCCTATAGGCCATATGGGCAATTATATTTTTACTGCGCTGGTTAGGTGATTCTGGGTGTGGTCATGACTATCCCGCAGGCATATGGCCACTTCCCGACGTTGGTAGGTTCCCAGGTTGTCTTGTATAGATAGGCCCTGGAAGATGATAGCCATTTAGGGGCGTGCCCAGTAGGGAAACCCGGAGGGGAGGTCTTAGTTTTATTAAAGCAATTTATGATAATAAATTGGCTTTATATTTACATTTCCTGAGTATAAAAAGGGAAATGGGATAAAAGTTTGGCTTCGGTAACACTCCCGGATGGAAGAAGGGATGTGGAAGCATATGATTGATCAAAGAATTTTTACTTTGAATACATTTCCTGAGTGTAAAAAGGGAAATGGGATGATATAAAACGGAAAAGAATTTTTATGATAATAAAATTGGCTTTTAAAAAGTATATGTTTGGTTAAAGCAATTCATGATAATGAATTGGCTTTTATAGTTACATTTCCTGAGTATAAAAAGGGAAATGGGAAGTTTTGAGAAAATCAAAGTATTGATAAATACTTGATATATGAACTCTCAGTCCGGGAGATAGATCCGGATGTTTATGGTAAGATGAATATATATGGATGAATCGAGTACTGAGGGTCTAATGGATCACAACGATCGACCTTATTGCGTAGTAGTGTATCAGGGGGGTTCCTTGTTTGGATTTCTCTTTGCGAGACACCCCACTCACGAATATGGCAAAGTGTTGAGACTGGGGAGAAGCTTTATCCTTAGTGCTCTAATATTATAAATTCTTATGGTATATATATTTATATATATCTTTCTGTACTGAGGGACTGGCGGATCTCGACGATCGACCGTGCCGCATAGTAGTGTATCGGGGGGGGGGGGGGGTGGGGGGTTTCCTTGTTTGGATTTAGCTTTGCGAGACACCCCACGCACGAACATGGCATAACGTTGAGACTGGGGAGAAGTTTAGCCCTTAGTACATTACTTGGACTATCTAGGGTTGATAGTTGTTGGGTGATAGACTAGTCTAGCAGAGTAGCTTGACTAGGATGTTTAGAGGGATGCGCTAGGAGTGCACTATTAGTGGAGAGGTGAGGGGTATCTTATGGGAGTGCGATACCAAACTTAAATATGAGATAAAACCTTTTTTTTTTAAAATAAGGCATTTATGCACTTGCTAAATATTTTCAAAACTCGGGCTCTGACCCGTTTATCTACTTTTCCTTTCTTGCTATATATATATATATATATATATATATATATATATATATATATATATATATATAGGTGTCCAGACACAGGGACGCCTGGATGGCACTTCCTTCTGGTCAGACGTCAACTGCAACAGCTGTGGATGCGTGCAGTTTTTTGATAGCCACTTCCATTCTTGTACTCTAGATATGAGGTACTGTATAAATATTTGGGCCAATGGCCCAATTGCATTTATTTATTATTTTAGAGCATCATTCGATATGGTTGTATAATTTGAACCGAGTGTTCGGTTATTTTATTTCATTTCATTTTCCTTTCAGTTTCATTTATGCATAAACTGTGTGTATGCTTTATTTATAATTTTTTAAAAAGAGTAGTTAAGTAAAAGTTTTTTTGACGCCAGCCTAATAGGTTATTAGTAATTAAATGGATTTTCGATAGTGATGCTAAGAATGATCCATATGAGACTCCTGTTTTAATTTAATATTGGAGTGATCGCTCGATATCTTATTAGGCGGCGTGTCACAATATTTTAGATTGATTTTTTTAACTCCTAAAATTTATTTTTAAGATTCTATATATTTTATATCCTATACGTTCTATTTTTTAATTTAAAAAACATCCAAAATATATATTTAATGTAAATTTGACATAAAATTTACTTTAAATATAATATTTGGCACATGTAGAAATATGTCTACATGGTAATTAAAAATTATTATTTAATCCGTCGACTAAAAGTAAAAAATATCATTTTGACACATGATTAATTCAACTTAAATTAAAATAAAATTCAGTGTATTACATACAAAATTTAGTCATATTGTGAAACCGAGCATCCCATGACTATGCGGTCAATTTCTATGAGTTACATTGGTCGCATATGAGGTATTTGTGACCTATACTAGACTGTTTGGGATTTTCTTCCTCTAGCGGCATGTTTTTAAATGTAAGTCTAGATATTTACAAATTTTTGTCATATTCTCAAATCAGGTGTCGCTGGAATATGCCATCAGTTCCTACGAGTTACATTGATCTCGTGTGAGGTGTTCACGCTTTTGCAGGACCGTTTAGATGATGTTTTGGCTTTTCGACCTCTCATGACATGTTTTAAACCTAAGTCTAGATATTTGAAAATTTTATTCATACTATATAATTGGGGTCCCCTTGCTTTGAAGTCAATTCCTAGAAGTTACATTGGTCCCGTGCAAGGTTTTTGTGTCCCTAATGGGGTCTTTTTGGAGATGTTTGGGGTTTACCTTTAGCTGCATATTTTAAGCATAAATACAGTATTTTCAAATTTAATTATAATCTAAAATTAGGCATCCCATGACTTCACAGTCGGTTTGTACGAGTTACATTGGTTCCGTTCATGGTATTCGTGATCCAAATGGAGCTGTTTAGGGGTTTTTTTTTTTTATTTTTTCCCTCTGGAGACATCTTTTGAAGACAAAGTCTATATATTTGCAAATTTTATTCATATTCTCAAGATGGGAGTTCCGTAACAACACAGTCAATTCCTACGAGTTACATTGGTCACATGTGATTTGTTCATGCCTCTTATGGAGTTAACTTGGGTTTTCTTCCTCAAATCGTATGTTTTTGAGTTGAGGTCAAGATATTTGAAAATTTTAACCATAGTCTTAAACAGGGTGTCTTGTGAATATGCATTCAGTTCCTATGAGGTAAAATATTCCCGTGCTAGGTGTTCGTGCCTCTTATAGTTAGTTTTATTTTTTCGCTTTCTAGTATACATTTTTAAGCCTAAGTCTAGATATATTCACAAATTAGTCGTATTCTAAAACCAGGTATCCCTTTACTATGCGGTCCATTTTTATGAATTACATTCCTCCTCTGAGAGGTGTTTGTGCCCCTTACTGGCCCGTTTGGGGTTATTTTGGGTTTTCTCCCTCTAGCAGCATGTTTTAAAACCTATGTATAGATTTTTAGACTTTTTATTCATATTATCAAACTTCTCATCTTGTTAGTTTGCGATTAGTTCTTAGAGTTACATCGGTCTCCTGCGAGGTGTATGTGCCTCTTAAGGGATAGTTTAGAGGCTTTTTTTGGTTTTCTTCCTCTCGCGCCATGTTTTTAAGCCTAAGTTTAGATATTTAAAAAATTTAGTCATATTGTAAAACTAGGCATCCTATGACTACACGGTCAGGTCCTACGAGTTACATTGGTCCCACTGGAGGTATTCTTTCCCATTACGGGCTCGTTTGGGGTCTGTTTTGGGCTTTTGCCTCTTGTGGCATGTTTTCAAGCCTATTTCTAGATATTTGCAAAATTTAGTAATTTTCTAAAATTGGGCATCCCTTGACTACGGGGTCAGTTCCTATGAAATACATTAGAGCCGAACGAGTTGTTCGTGCCTTGTATAGGGTCATTTAGAGTCTATTTTTTATCTGACCCTAGAGGCATATTTTTTATCTATGTCTATATATTTGCAAATTTTATTCATATTCTTAAACCAAGCACCACGTGATTACATGGTCTGTTCCTACGAGCTACATTGGTCCGTGAGAGGCATTTGTGCCCCTAATGAGGCCGTTTCGGGGCTATTTTTAATTTTCACCCTCTAGTGGTATGTTTTTAAGTTGAAGCCCAAATATTTGCAAAGTCAAGTCATATTATCGAACTGGGTATCCCATGACTGTGCGGTTAGCTTTACCTTGTTACATTGGTCCCGTGCGAGGTGTTCATGCCTTTATAGGGCCTTTTGTTGGAAGTTTTGGATTTTCTTTCTATACCGATATATTTTTTTAGAATAAGTGTAGATATATGAATTTTAGTCATAAAACGAACATCTAGTGTCTACGTGGTCTGTTTTCATGAGTTACATTGGTCCCCAACAAGGTGTTCGTGCCCGTCATCAGGCCGTTTGGGGGTTGTTTTGGGCTTCCTCCCTCTAGCCCCATTTTTGTAAATCGATGTCTAGATACATATAAATTTTAGTCATATTCTCAAACTTGGTGTCCCAAAACTATGCGGTCTGTTCCTACAATTTAAATTTGTCTCGTGCGACTTGTTCGTCCCTTTACAGGGTCATTTATAGGTATTTTTGGGTTTTCTCCCTCTTATAATACGATTAAGCCTAAGTCAAGATATTTGAAAATTTTATTCACACTCTATAACCGGGCATCCTAGGAATACATTGTTAGTTCCACTGAATCATATTTGTCTCTTCTGAGGTGTTCGTTCTGCTTGTAAGGATTTTTGGGGTTTTCGCCCTCTATAGGCATGACTTTGAAGTCGCTTCGTACGAGCTGCATTGGTCCCGTGTGTGGTGTTTGTGCTCCTAACGGGGCCATTTGGGGGTTATTTTAGGTTTTCACCCTCTATAGGCATGTTTTTAAGTCTAATTCTATTTATTTGAAAATTTTATTAATATTATCAAATCGAGCATCTCGTGACTATGTAGTTAATTCCTACGAGTTACATTGGTCCCGTACGAGGTGTTCGTGCCTTGAAGAGGGTTTTTTGGGATTTCTACCTTTAGCAACATGTTTTTAACTCGATACCTAGATATTTGTAAAGTTTAATTATATTCTCAAGCAGTGTGTCCCGTGACTACGTTACACTAGTCTCGTGCAAGGTGTTTGTGCTTCTTACAAGCCCTTGGTGTTTGTTTTTGTAATTTCGCTCTATAGCAACATGTTTTTAAGATTAAGTTAAGATATTTTCAAATTTTAGCCATATTGTAAAATTGGGAAACCTTTGTCTACGCGGTTAGTTTCTACGAGTCACATTCTCCCGTACAAGATATGTGTTTCCCCTATGGGGCTATTTCAGGGATATTTTACATTTTCTCCCTTTAGCGGCCTTTTTTAAAATTGAAATCAAGATTTTTAAAATTTAATCATATTCTCAAACCTGGCATCATGTAACTTTTTGATTACTTCCTTCACATTACATTGTCCATGCAAAGTGTCTGTGCCTCTTTCTAAGTTGTTTAGGGGCCATTTTGGGGGTTTTCTCTCTAGAGGCAAGTAATCATGTCTAAGTAAAGATATTTTGATATTTTAGTCATATTCTAAAATTGATAATCTCGTCCTATGAGATACATTGATCGCCTGCGAGGTGTTTGTGACTCATATGGGACCATTTGGGTGTTGTTTTGTATTTACACCATCTAGCGGCATGTGTTTAGTAAATGTCTAGATAATTTCATAGTATATTCATATTCTTAAACTGAACATCACATGACTACGCAGTCAGTCCTACGAGTTATATTTGTCCTATGCGAGGTGTGCATTCCCTATACTAGGGCTTTTCGGGGCTATTTTGATTTTTCAACCTCTAGCGACATGTTTTTAATCTGATATCTAGATATTTTCAAACTTATAGTCATATTCTCAAACTGAGGGTTTCGTGATGATGCGTTCAGTTTCTACGAGTTACATTGCTCCTTTACGCGGTGTTTGTGCCTCCAACGGGCCCTTTGGGGGTTGTTTTCTTTTTCACTCTCTAGTGGCATGTTTCAAGCCCAAGTCGATATATATACATATTTTAGTAATATTCTCATGTCGGGCATCCCGTTACTACGTGGTTAATTTCCACAAGTTACATTGTTCCCGTGTGACGTGTTCTACACAAGTCTAGATATTTACCAAATTTAGTCATATTCTTAAATCGGGTGTGCCAAGCTTATGCGATCCGTTCCTACGAGTTACATTGATCCCATGTAAGGTAGTCGTGCTAGACGTGGAAATTTGTGGGAAGTTTTGGTTTTTACCCTTTTATGGCCTGTTTTAATTTTAATTCTACATATTTTAAAATTTTATGCGCAATCCATAATCGGGCATGCCATGACAACATAGTCAATTTCTACAAGTTACATTAGTCCCATGCAAGTTGTTCGTGTCCCTTATGGAGCCATTTTGGTTTTTGTCTTCTAGCGGCTTCCTTTTATGCCTCAGTTAAGAAATTTGAAAATTTTATTTACATTCTCAAACCAGGCATCTGATGACTATGCAGTCAGTTCTTAGTGGTTACATTGGTCCTCTATGAGGTGTTCATGCCTCTTACGCGGTTGTTTTGGGGTTTATCCCTTTAATGGCGAGTTTTTAACTGGAGGTCTAGATATTTAAAAAATTTCATTATATTCTAAAATAGGGTGTCGTGTGACTATGTGGTCAATTTTTACGAGTTTTAATAGTCTTGCGCTAGGTGTTCATGTCTCTTATGCACCCTTCGTGGACTATTTAGTTTTTGTTTTCCATCTAATGACATGTTTTTAAGGCTAAGTCTAAATATTTTCAAATTTTAGTCATATTCTAAATCAAGTATGCCTTAATTACGTGGTCAGTTTCTACGAGTAACATCGCTCCCCTGTTAGGTGTTTTTGCCCCTTACAGGCCTGGTTGGGGCTTATTTTGGGGTATTCTTACTCTAGCGGAATGTTTTTCAACCTAAGTCTAGCTTTTTTTTTTCATATTCACAAACTAGGCATACCGTGACTTTGCGATCAATTACTACGAGTTATATTTGTCTTATACGGAGTGCTCGTGCCTCTTACAGGGCCGTTTGGGGATGTTTTGAGCTTTCTCCCTTTAGAGGCATGTTTTTAAGTCTAACTCTAGATTTTTGTAGATTTGATTCATATTCTCAAACTAGGCATCCTGTGACTACAAAGTCAGTTCCTACAAGTTACAACAGTCCTGTGCGAGGTGTTCTTACCAATTACGGGTCATTTGGGGTCTCTTTCATTTTTTCCCTCAACCAGCATGTTTTAAAACCTTAGCCTAAATATTTGCAAATTTTAGTCATATTCTTAAAATGGGCGTGTTGTGACTACGCGATCAATCGTACAGTTACATTTGTCCCGTGCGAGGTGTCTGTGCCCCTTATGGGGCCATTTCAGGAGGGTTTTGATTTTCCTCTCTCTAGAGACATATTTTAAGCCGAAGTCTAGATATTTGTAAACATTAATCATATTCTTAAACTCGATGTCCCATGACTACGCGATCGTTCCTACAAGTTACATTAGATCCATGCGAGGTGTTTGTACCTCTTAAGGGGCTGTTTTATTTTTTCACTCTCTAGCGGCATGTTTATAAGTCTAAGTCTAGATATTTAAAAAAAATTAGTCATATTCTCAAACTGGGCCTCCCATGACTATGCCATTAGTTTGTACGAGTTACATTGGTCCCCCCACTCGGTGTTCGTGCCCCTCATGGGGTTGTTTATGGTCTCCTCCCTTCGATAGAAATCTTTTAGGTCTAGATATTGTGACACCCCGACTAATTAAATACCGGGTAGCTACTCCTTTATTAAATCAATACAAAATGCCAAGTTGGTCCAGTTAATAGCATCACTATCGAAAACATTTTTAATGATTACTAACCACCTAGTATTCAAAAAGTGAGCTGTCAAATTTTAAATTAAATCTGATTAACATGCAATAAATGAAATATAGAAATGTAACACAACCATTCACGATAAAGTCCAACTATAATGAATCAATAAGTAAAGATGAGTCTCGAGGAAATACGCCTCACAACAATCCCAAAATGAAATGAAATAGAACAAGTCTGCATACTGAATTAATTACAAAACCAAGGTCTGAATAACTGATATATAAAAATAAAATGTCTCTAAAAGAAATGGGCGACATGCCCTACAACTGATGAAATCTGAAAATAGAGTCAAGGCAAATGAAGCGTCTAATATCAAGGCCCTGTAATTTCCACAACAGCTACAGCTCGTCACCTGACTGGAAATACTATGCATGGTGTCCTTGTGGCTGGGCACCTAAAAATGGTTTTTACAAAAAGATAGATTTGAAAGCAAACGGGTCAGATCCCGAATGTGGAGAGTATTTTAAAAATAGCAAGTGCTTTAATAACAATTAAAACAATGAATGCAAGATACATGTTAGGACGTGATCTCACATGAAATACTCACCTCTCGTCTAATAGTGCACTCCTAACGTTCCTGTACCCATACATGTGTTATTTATCTAACTAAACCATCATAAGTTCTAACCCAACTACTCTATTCACAATATAAATTCCCAAGGTTATTATTTAAATAGATAGCTTTACTTGAACTCGGATTCTCAATTGTTAGCATTACAATTCACGGCATGTCATCCCTTTTTAATTCCACAAGTAGTTACTATAAATTATTCTCGCAATTTAAACATAACAAATTCCTTTTCATTGAACCGTATATTAATCACATCATAAATATACTATACAAGCACCCCGAGGCTAAGCTGTGGTGCACACATACTCTGCTATCCATCCCGGTACATCACGTACGTAAGGATTACAAATTCCGAATCTCTCAGGAATTGTTAGAATAAACACCACACACAAAAATGGAGGCGAACATAATTCAACATATCCATGGTCACATACATACCTACGCTCCATAGCCATCTGGCTTAATAACTCACAATTAAGTCATTCCCTTGAACTATGTCCTCTATGTACCAAACTAAATCCGGGCACACAAGGATTAGAAGGCCCTAAGTGAACGTAAACCTCCCGTGATAGCAAGTATGGTAGGTATGTCATACACATAAGATTATATACTAAGCATGCACAAATCTTAGATATCTCAATATTAATAAAGGTATTTTCTACATCCTTATACCATTATTCCAATTGTATACATTTTTAGTCTTTCGATAATATATAATGTAGACTGTCGACACATCTCACGTCGTAGATTCTTATACTTAAAACCTATCTCAAAGGGGTTATTAAGTTTCCTAATATTCCTACATATTACATCATTATTATAAAAGTACTTACTTCTGCCCCAAACCTCTATTCATCAACTTATTCAAAATTACTCTATTAATCCTAATATTATCTCACTTATCGAGCTTCAATAGCTTTTAGAATAATTCCTCAAATTAAATTCTAATTAAGGTCCGAACTTTATAACCATACCTACTGGTCTTCCTTAAGTCTAAGGATATTCATAAGGTCTCCAATAATATTTTCCAAGGGTTAACATCATTAAAATTTAACTAGGGAAATTTTACTCTTTCTGGGAAGGTCGATCGATCGACCTTGACCTTCGATCGATCGATGGTGGTCGATCGATCGACTGATGAATGTCGATCGATCGAACGCACCAGGTAGGCTGCGGACTTCTTCGTTTTGCAGTTTTCAAATCAACCCAAAACACCATTAACAAGCATGAAACTCTAAGATAACGTTATAATATCATCATACAACCATCCTACAACAATGTTAACGTTCTAAAACCAATAATTCATCATTCAAGGGCTTTGTTTGGATCAAATCTTCATCAAGAATTTCAGTTTTCTATTTCTTTCAAGAACATTAATAAACTTCTTCTAAAATCCGTTTTTAAATTATCAAGGGTCATAATTATGAATTCATAATTCGTACAGAATGTTTCTACATGCAGTCCCTAACATAGTTCATAGTTTTACATCTTCAAATTCATGGGTCTAATCAATCTTCCAAGATAAATTTGATAATTTCCTAAACATGGAAAAGCATAGCATTAAATCAATTGGAATTAAACCACTTGCCTTAATCTTTCTCTGAATTTGAGGTTGAATCTTGAAGGTTGAATCTATCCTCTCTCTCTCTTTTTGCAGAATTCTCTTCTCTCTCTCTCTCTACAAGTTTTTCTCTAAGGATGATGACAATGGAGGTGTGGTTGGTTTTTGGCAAGTTGGAGCTATATCTTAACTTCTCCCGTAGCCCATTAAGTACCTTAGTGTAGTTATTGGGTTTAGTGGATAAATAATAAGTCAGATTTTTGTTTCTAATTTTTGTGGGTTTTAATTCCCAAATTTCTGAAATTACCAAAATGCCCTTTTAAGTTACCGGTATGGCCCAATAATGCCCCGGGACCCAAACTTAACCCCCGGCTAGTGTTTTCTGACTATTTCGACCCTTTCGGACACGTTGGCGCACTCAAAATGACCATACGGTTAATAGAAAAAAAATTCACTTTTTAATTAAATAATTACCTTCCTAACGCGACTGTCACGCGCGTCCCAACAAAATTTCCCAAATTGCCGTATTTCAATCTCGCGACAATTACAATAGTTCCAATATTCATATATTGCCATATATACACATTATAATCAAATACTAACTCACATCTCGTTAATATTTTATCCGGATTAATTTTCATTTAATAGACATATAATTCAATTAATCCCCAAAAATAAATATAACGAAAATACGGGGTATTACATACTTCCCCCCTAATAACAGAATTTCGTCCCGAAATTCGGAACTAAAAATTACCTGGTAAAAACAACCCTGGATAACGTTCGCGCATCTCATCCTCGCGCTCCCATGTGGACTCCTCGACATTATGATGTCGCCACTGAACACGCACTAATGGAACTATCTTCGACCGCAGTTTCCGCTCACTTCGGTCCAGAATAGCAATCGGCCCCTCCTCGTAGGAGCTATCAGGCTGGAGATCAATGTCCTCCAAAGCAATATGAGAATGAGCCAAGTCGTCCCTAAGATATTTCCTTAGCGAGGAAATATGAAACACATCGTGAATCCGATGCAAATGCTCCGGTAACCCAAGTTTATACGCAACCGGCCCAATCCGCTCAATAATAGGAAATGGTCCCACATATCTTGGTGCCAACTTACCTTTCTTCCCGAAATGCATAATCCCCTTCATAGGAGATACTCTGAGCAAAACCTGGTCCCCCACTTGAAATTCCCTGAAGGATCTCTTCGCATCAGCATAGCTCTTCTGCCTGTCCTGAGCTACCCGAATGCGACTCCGTATCAGCTCTATCCTTGCCGAAGTATCCTGAATCACTTTCGGCCCAAGTAGTTTGTTGTCCCCCACCTCCAACCAACATGCTGGGGAATGACAAGGTCTACCGTACAACGCCTCAAATGGAGCCATGCCAATGGTGAACTGGTAGGAGTTGTTGTAAGCAAACTCCACCAGTGGAAGATACTGCTCCCATCCACCCCCGAAGTCAATGACGCACATCCGCAACATATTTTCCAACATCTGATTTGTACGCTCGGTTTGCCCATCGGTCCGTGGATGATAAGCCGTACTCAACCGCAATTCCGTGCCCATGGCCTCCTGAAAACTTTCCCAAAACCGTGAAACAAATATCTTGTCTCGATCAGACACGATATTTAGGGGCACACCGTGAAGTCTCACTATCTCTGCAATAAAGAGCTGGGCATACTGTCCCGTAGTGTAGTCTGTCCTTACGGTTAGAAAATGAGCGACTTTGGTCAACCTGTCCACAATTACCCAAATGGAGTCGTGACCTCTCTGTGACGTAGGCAACCCCGTGATAAAGTCCATGGAGATGCTCTCCCACATCCACATCGGGACCTCTAATGGCTGTAGAAGTCCTGACGGTCTCTGATGGTCCACTTTTACCAGGTGATAAGTGGTGCATTTAGAAACAAACACGGCAATATCTCTCTTCATCCCTCTCCACCAATACTGACATCTCATGTCCTGGTACATTTTGTCCCCACCGGGATGTACTGCGAACCGTGAGCCGTGCAACTCTGCCATCACCTCGTGTCGCAATTTCTCCCTTTTCGGAACTACCAGTCTCCCATTGAAGCGTAATCCCCCGTCTGAGCTAACGGTATAGGACTCGTCTCCCTCTATTAATAATCGAACTATCTGCTCCTGACAGAACGAGTCGTCTGCTTGTGCCTTTACTACTTTCGTGACAATCTGTGGTGTAACAGTCATCACTAACATGAATGATCGGGCCACTGCATCCTGGTGTCCCAACTCCTTCCAATTTTCCTTCCACACCCCTGCCACCTCATCTACGGGCCTACGGCTCAACGCGTCTGCTACCACGTTAGCCTTCCCCGGGTGATATTGGATATCAAACTGATAGTCATTCACAAACTCAAGCCACCTTCCGTGACTCATATTCAGTTCCTTCTGCATGAATAGGTACTGTAGGGACTTGTGGTCTATGAACAATCGAAACTTCTCCCCCAAAAGATAATGTCTCCATATCCGAAGGGCAAATACCACTGCCGCTAACTCCAAGTCATGGGTAGGGTAATTCTTCTCGTGAGGCTTAAGCTTACGGGAAGCATAAGCTATGGCCTGACTCTCCTGCTGTAGTACACCTCCCAGTCCCTGTAAGGAGGCATCGGTGTATGCAAGATACTCAACTCCCGGTCTCGGCAATGCTAACACAGGTGCTGAGGTTAGCTTGTCCTTCAACTCATCGAATGCTAACTGACATGCATCACTCCAAATGAACGGCACACCTTTACGAGTCAGATGTGTCATGGGACCCGCTATCTTGGAGAAACCCCGAATAAACCTCCTGTAGTATCCTGTTAAGCCCAAGAAACTACAGATCTCAGTCGGTGTCGTGGGCTGTCCCCACTCCCTTACCGCGGATACCTTCCCCGGATCAACAGATATTCCCCGGTCGAAAATAACATGCCCCAAAAACTGAACCTCTTTCAGCCAAAACCCGCACTTCTCATACTTCGCATACAACTTGTTCTGGCGTAGTGTCTGCAAAACCTGCCTCAAATGCTTGGCGTGCTCCTCCTCTGTCTGGGAGTAAACCAGAATATCATCAATGAAGACAATAACGAACTGATCTAGGAACTCTCTGAACACCCTATTCATCAAGTCCATAAACATGGATGGAGCATTGGTCAAACCAAAAGGCATAACCTGAAACTCGTAAGATCCATATCTCGATAAGAACACAATCTTCGAGACATCTTCTTCCCTGATACGCAACTGATGGTATCCCGATCGCAAATCAATCTTCGAGAAGAAAGAAGCTCCTCTCAACTGGTCAAATAGGTCATCGATTCGAGGCAACGAATACTTATTCCGTATCGTGACCTTGTTCAACTCTCGGTAGTCCACACACAATCTCAGTGAACCATCTCTCTTCTTAACGAACAACACAGGGGCACCCCACGGAGAAGTACTCCTCTGGATGAACCCCTGACCCAACAACTGCTCAATCTGATCTCGTAACTCTCTCATCTCAACTGGAGCCATACGGTAAGGTGCGCGGGCAATAGGCCGAGTGCCCGGCGTCAAATCAATCACGAAATCTATCTCTCTACTTGGAGGTAATCCAGGTATATCCTGAAATACATCGACAAACTCTCGAACAACCGGAATCGAATCAAGTGGTATTACCACTTCCTTAGAGGTCTCCTCCTCTATGTAGTACAAATGAGTGGATGATTCTCCCTCAAGACGAGGCATCGCCACTAAAAACATCTCCTGCCCGGGAATGGCAAAGATAATACTCCTACTAAAACAGTCAATCATGGCTCGGTACGCTACTAGCCAATCCATACCAATAATGGCATCATACTCGGTCATATCTAGCACTAACATATCGGTGGGTAAAGTAAACCTCCTGATCTCTATACCCACACTTCTACACATAAGCGAAATCATGGAACCCCTAATCAATGGTGAGTCTACATAAGTAGCGGTGCTCTCTGCGGTGACTAACAACCCAATGGTGCGTGCAAATCCCATTGCAATAAAACAGTGTGTAGCCCCCGTGTCAAATAAAATGCGCCCCAGAATCCCCTGAATAGAGAACATACCCTCAATAGCTGGCGGATTCTGTGGGGCTGCGGCCTGCTGAAGCTGATACACTCTCCCATACTGAAGCTGTCCTTGCTGAACTGGGACTGCTGGAATGGGTGGTAATGCTACCATCTGCGGTGGTGCTGGGAGGACGGCGGGAAATATAGGCCTCTATGGCTCGTGTCGAGCACCCTGCTGCTGCTGCTGTGGGGCCCTGCCCTTATTAGGACAATCCTGACTTTTGTGGCCAATCTTACCACAAATGAAACACTTTCCCGGGAAGTTTCCCCCTCGTTGTCCCTGATGCCCTCGGCCCTGGTGGCCGTTACCATTTCTGCCCTGGCCTTGCTGGCCCTGGTGAAACTGCTGTTGTTGACCATTTTGACCCTGCTGGCCCTGATGGCCGTTATGACCCTGCTGGCCATTCTGGAATCCTCCCTGACCGTTCCTGAAACCCCCTAATCGGAACCTCTTATGATCCCCATGCTGGGAACCCTGATCACTCTGCCTATACTGACCCTGAGCGGATTGTGCCCCATTGGCACCATTTTCCCCTGTCCTGCCCTGATGGCTGTACTCTCCTGATCGCTTCCCCTCTGTCAAGTGAAAGCGGTGGTCCTGGGAATGGAGCAATGCAGCGTTAACCACGTCAGAATAAGTGGCCAATGAGAGGTTCCCCAATAAATGCTGACGGATCCTCCTAGTCAATCCATCTATGAATTTCTGAATCTTCTTCTCTTCCGTCGGTATCTCATTCGGTACAATGTTCAGCAAATTTGTGAATTCGGCCTCATACTCGGCCACAGTCTTACCCTACTGTCTAAGTCTCATCAACTTCCTCCTCATTTCCATGTGAACAGCTGACGGAAAATATTTGCGATCGAACCGCACCCAGAACTCCTGTATAGTGAGAGTATCTCTCTCCTCTGCGGTGGTAATAGACTCCCACCACTGCAATGCAACTCCCACTAGCTTGAAAGTAGCTAGTATCTGCCTCTAAACATCGCTTCACTCATACATCCTCAGGTGCCTCTGAATATTCTTCCTCCACTGACTAGATACCACAACATCGGAGCTACCTGCGAACTCCAGAGGGTGTGCTTTCTGAAAAGTATCTCGAACTCGTTCCCAAGTAGACGAGAATGCATATTCCTGAACTGGCGCGGCTATCGGCGCCTGAGGTGGTGCCTGCTGAACTACTGCTAGTGCGGCATTTACCGCCTGGGCCACAACGGCTACGACCTCGGCGGCATTCATCGTGCCCTGAACTGGTGCGGGCTGTGGTTCTGGCGTTGCATCCCTGGGAACTCGTTGCGCACGTCGTGGGGTTGTTTATGGTCTCCTCCCTTCGATAGAAATTTTTTAGGTCTACATATTGTGACACCCCGACTAATTAAATTCCGGGTAGCTACTCCTTTATTAAATCAATACAAAATGCCAAGTTGATCCAGTTAATAGCATCACTGTCGAAAACATTTTTAATGATTACTAACCACCTAGTATTCAAAAAGTGAGTTGTCAAATTTTAAATTAAATCTGATTAACATGCAATAAATGAAATATAGAAATGTAACACAACCATTCACGATAAAGTCCAACAATAATGAATCAATAAGTAAAGATGAGTCTCGAGGAAATACTCCTCACAACAATCCCAAAATGAAATGAAATAGAACAAGTCTCCATACTGAATTAATTACAAAACCAAGGTCTGAATAACTGATATATAAAAATGAAATGTCTCTAAAAGAAATGGGTGACATGCCCTACAACTGATGAAATCTGAAAATAGAGTCAAGGAAAATGAAGCGTCTAATAGCAAGGCCCTGTAACTTCCACAACAGCTACAGCTCGTCACCTGGCTGGAAATATTATGCATGGTGTCCTTGTGGCTGGGCACCTAAAAATGATTTTTCCAAAAAGATAGATTTGAAAGCAAACGGGCCAGAGACCGAATGTGGAGAGTATTTTAAAAATAGCAAGTGCTTTAATAACAATTAAAACAATGAATGCAAGTTACATGTTAGGACGTGCTCTCACATGAAATACCCACCTCTCGTCTAACAGTGCACTCCTAACATTCCTGTACCCATACATGTGTTATTTATCTAACTAAACCATCATAAATTCTAACCCAACTACTCGATTCACAATATGAATTCCCAAGGTTATTATTTAAATAGATAGCTTTACTTGAACTCGGATTCTCAATTGTTAGCATTACAATTCACGGCATGTTATCCCTTTTTAATTCCACAAGTATTTACTATAAATTATTCTCACAATTTAAACGTAACAAATTCCTTTTCATTGCACCGTATATTAATCACATCATAAATATACTATCCAAGCACCCCGAGGCTAAGCTGTGGTGCACACATACTCTGCTATCCATCCCGGTACATCACGTACATAAGGATTACAAATTCCGAATCTCTCAGGAATTGTTAGAATAAACACCACACACAAAAATGGAGGCGAACATAATTCAACATATCCATGGTCACGTACATACCTACGCTCCATAGTCAGCTGGCTTAATAACTCACAATTAAGTCATTCCCTTGAACTATGTCCTCTAGGTACCAAACTAAATCCGGGCACACAAGGATTAGAAGGCCCTAAGTGAACGTAAACCTCCCGTGATAGCAAGTATGGTAGGTATGTCATACACATAAGATTATATACTAAGCATGCACAAATCTTAGATATCTCAATATTAATAAAGGTATTTTCTACATCCTTATACCATTATTCCAATTGTATACATTTTTAGTCTTCCGATAATATATAATGTAGACTGTCGACACATCTCACGTCGTAGATTCTTATACTTAAAATCTATCTCAAAGGGGTTATTAAGTTTCCTAATATTCCCACATATTACATCATTATTCTAAAGGTCCTTACTTCTGCCCCAAACCTCTATTCATCAACTTATTCAAAATTACTCTATTAATCCTAATATTATCTCACTTATCGAGCTTCAATAGCTTTTAGAATAATTCCTCAAATTAAATTCTAATTAAGGTCCGAACTTTATAACCATACCTACTGGTCTTCCTTAAGTCTAAGGATATTCATAAGGTCTCCAATAATATTTTCCAAGGGTTAACATCATTAAAATTTAACTAGGGAAATTTTACTCTTTCTGGGAAGGTCGATCGATCGACCTTGACCTTCGATCGATCGATGGTGGTCGATCGATCGACTGATGAATGCCGATCGATCGAACGCACCAGGTAGGCTGCGGACTGCTTCGTTTTGCAGTTTTCAAATCAACCCAAAACACCATTAACAAGCATGAAAATCTAAGATAACGTTATAATATCATCATACAACCATCCTACAACAGTTTTAACGTTCTAAAACCAATAATTCATCATTCAAGGGTTTTGTTTGGATCAAATCTTCATCAAGAATTTCAGTTTTCTATTTCTTTCAAGAACATTCATAAAATTCTTCTAAAATCCGTTTTTAAATCATCAAGGGTCATAATTCTGAATTCATAATTCGTACAGAATGTTTCTACATGCAGTCCCTAACATAGTTCGTAGTTTTACATCTTCAAATTCATGGGTCTAATTAATCTTCCAAGATAAATTTGATAATTTCCTAAACATGGAAAAGCATAGCATTAAATCAATTGGAATTAAACCGCTTGCCTTAATCTTTCTCTGAATTTGAGGTTGAATCTTGAAGGTTGAATCTATCCTCTCTCTCTCTTTCTGCAGAATTCTCTTCTCTCTCTCTCTCTACAAGTTTTTCTCTAAGGATGATGACAATGGAGGTGTGGTTGGTTTTTGGCAAGTTGGAACTATATCTTAACTTTTCCCGTAGCCCATTAAGTCCCTTAGTGTAGTTAGTGGGTTTAGTGGATAAAGAATAAGTCAGATTTTTGTTTCTAATTTTCGTGGGTTTTAATTCCCAAATTTCCGAAATTACCAAAATGCCCTTTTAAGTTACCGGTATGGCCCAATAATGCTCCGGGACCCAAACTTAACCTCCGTCTAGTGTTTTCTGACTATTTCGACCCTTCCGGACACGTTGGTGTACTCAAAATGACCATATGGTTAATAGAAATAAAATTCACTTTTTAATTAAATAATTACATTCCTGACACGACTGTCACGCGCGTCCCAACAAAATTTCCCAAATTTCCGTATTTCAATCTCGCGACATTTACAGTAGTTCCAATATTCATATATTGCCATATATACACATTATAATCAAATACTAACTCACATATCGTTAATATTTTATCTGGATTAATTTTCAATTAATACACATATAATTCAATTAATCCCCAAAAATAAATATCACGAAAATACAGGGTATTACCGATAATTACACTTTTTAGTCTTATTCTCAAACTGAATGATGTTGGACTACGCGACTATTTTGGATTTTTGCTCTCTTATGGCATGTGTTAAGCCTAATTCAAGATAATTGAAAATTTTGTTACTACTGTATAATCGGGCATCCTATGACTATGAAATAAGTACCTACGAGTTACATTGGTTTGTAGGAGTTGTTCGTGCCACTTATACGTCTCTATTTTGGGGTTGAATTTTTTTTTTCACCCTCTAATGGTATGTTTTTAAGCCTAACTCTAGATTTTTGCAAATTTTAGTCATATTATGAAATGGGTCTTCCCGTGCCTATGCGGTCTGTTCCTATTAGTTTCAGTGGTCCCCTGTGTGGTGTTTGATTCCTTAATAAGGTCTTTTAGGGGTTATTTTTGGTTTTCTTCCTTTAGTGACATATTTTTAAGCCCGAGGGGGTATTTTCAAATTAAATTGTATTCTCAAACTAGGTATTTCGTGACTTTTCAATCAGTTCGTACAAGTTACGTTGGTCCCATGCATTGTATTTGTGCCCCTAATGAGGCCGTTTGGGGTGTGCTCGTGGTATTCGCCATCTAGAGGCATGTTTTTAATACTAAGTCTATATATTCTTAAATTTTGTTCATATTCTCAAATCGAGCGTCCTGTGACTACAAAGTCGGTTCCTACGAGTTACTATGCTCTCGTGCAAGGTGTTTGTCCCCTTATAGGGTTGTTTTGGGGTTTCTCCCTCTACCAATATATTTTTAAGTTGAGGTATAGATATTTGAATTTTTTTGTCATATTCTCAAATTGTGTGTCCTGTGACTATACAGTTAGTTCTAATAAGTTACATTAGTCTCGTGCGAGGTGTTCGTGCCTCTTACCGCCCCTTTGGGGGATGTTTTGTTTTTTTCTCTCTAACAGTATGTTTTTAAGCCCGAGTCAAGATATTTTATGATTTTAGACATACTCTAAAATCGGGTATTTCCTAACTATGCATGCAATTTTTATGAGTTAAATTACTCCCCAGCGAGGGGTTCCTGCTAATTACGGGACCATTTGGGGGTTCTTTTAAGCCTTTTATCTCTAGAAGCATGTTTTTAAACTTTATTCAGATTTTTAAATTTCATAATCATACTCTCAAATCGAAAATCCCTTGACTTTGTGGTCTACGAGTTATATTGGTCTCTTAATAAGGTGTTCGAGCCTCTTACGTGGCTGGTTGGGTTCTGTTCTGGGTTTTCTCCCCCCAGTAGCATGTTTTTAATCCTAAGTATAGATATTTGAAAATTTGGTCATATTCTAAAATTGGGTGTCCCATGACTACACGGTTAGTTCTTAAGAGTTGCATTGGTCCCGTGCATGGTGTCTTACTCATCACAAAGTCATGTGATTCCGTTTTTGGGTTTTCACCCTTTAGCAACATATTTTGAAGCCAAAGTCTGAATATTTTCCAATTTTAGTCATATTCTTAATTCAGGCATCCCGTGACTAGGAGATTAGTTTCTACGAGTTATATTGTTCCCATGCATGGTGTTTATGCCCCTCAATGGGCCGTTTAGGGGTTCTTTTGGATTTTATCCACCTGGAGGCATGTTCTTGCACCTAAGTTTAGATATTTATAAATTTTAGACATATTATCAAATGGGGTGTCCCGAGACAATGCAATTAGTTCCTATAAGTTACCTTGGTTCCGTGTGAGGTGTTTATTCCCTTAACGACACCATTTGGGGGTTGTTTTATTTTTTCGCTCTCTAGCGACATGTTTTCAATCCTAAGTATTGATATATGCATATATTAGTCATATTCTCAAGGTAGGAGCTCATGAATAAAAGTTTAGTTTCAAAGAGTGACATTGGTCCCTAAGAGGTATTCATCCCCCTCATGGGGACATTTGGAGATTATTTTGGGTTTTCACCCTCTCATAGCATGTTTTTAGGCCTAGGTATAAATTTATGCCAATTTTAGTAATATTCATAAACACAACATCCAGTGACTACGCAGTAAGTTCCTATGAGTTACATTGATCCTATGCGAGGTGTTCGTGCCTCTCACAGGGCCGTTGGGGATCCATCTCCACTTTTTCCCACTACTAGCATTATTTTAGGCCTAAGTGTAGATATTGGATTTTTTTCATATTCTAAAACCTAGAATCTCGTTAGTATAAGGGTAGTGGCTACGAGTTACATTGGTCCTATGCATGGTGCTCGTGCTTCTTATAGGGATATTTGGGGGATGTATTGGGTTTTCTCCCTCTAGCGGAAAGTTTTTGAAACTAGGTCTAGCTATTTTCAAATTAAAGTCATATATTCAAACTAGGAGTCCCTTTATCAGGCAATCAGTTCTTACGAGTTACGTTTATCCCCGGAGGAGTACTGTGCCTCTTATAGGGCCATTTGGGGGATGCTTTGAGTTTTCCCCTCAACTGGCATGTTTTTAATTATAATTATAGTTATTTGTAGATTTTAGTCATATTCTCAAACCGATCATCCCTTGACTATAGGGTCAGTTACTAGAAGTTAATTGGTCCTCTGAGCGGGTCCGGGCCCCTTACAAGGATGTCCAGGTATTTAGCATAAGTCCATATATTTGCTTTTTTGTTTTAGCCCTCTGGGACATGCTTTTTAGCATAAGTTCAGATATTTACAAACTTTTGTCATATTCTCAAATGGACAACCCATGACTACACGGTCAGTTCCTAAAGTAACATTGGTCCCGTGTGAGGTGTTGTTACCTTTTAGAGCATTGTTTGAGGGTTATTCTATTTTTTCGCTCTCTAGAGCCAAGTTCTTAAGCCTAAGTCCTGATATTTACAAATATTAGTCACCTTCCACTACAAAAAAGTTGTTTTTGGGACCGAAGTTTTTTAAACGGCTAAATTTAAGTATCTAAAACATACTTTTTGAGACGGAAATAATCGACTATCTTAAAAAAGTAAGTATTTAAAACCCCTTATATTACCCGTCTTATAAAGTTATGTTAAGAGACAGATTATTACTTACCGTCCCAAATAGTATCAAGTATTTAAAACCCCTTATATTACCCGTCTTATAAAGTCCTCTTAAAAATACTGTCTATTACTTTCCGTCTCAAATAGTATCTTACTATTTGAGATGGCTGAAAAAATTGACTCCCTCCTCAAAATTTTCCTTCCCGCTTTAACCTTCTATCATCAACCCCCGAACTCCCTCTCTCTACTCAAAACGTTCCCCATTCCCACCCTTCTCTGCTCCAAAAATCCCCCCCCCCGCCTTCCGCCCATCCCTCTCCGCCCCCAAACTCATCCGCGCCTACATCCCCAAACCCCTCTGCATCGTCCCCCACGCAATTTATTCTCAAAGTACTTAATTTCTATGGTATTTAGGGCTTAATATTAACTATTGGTTTGTTTATATGATTTTTTTGAGGTTGTATTACCAAAAACATTCCGTAAATTGTATTGCCAAAAAGACATTTTTTAATTGGGGATTACAAGTGTTTAGAATTAGAATATATCTATGTTTCTTCTTCTAATTTGATTATTTGGCCAATTTTGTTAATACGGTATCTAATTGGTTTATGACTGTTTATTGAGGTTACTCTCATTCATACCCGTTAGAAGCTACCTCGCTAACTACTAGCATACTTTTCTTAAAGTGTGTAGGTTTTATTTTGAATGTTGTAAGCATACTAACGAACTAATTTTTTTGGAACTTTAGTTTGTAGCTGTCATTAATATTTTGGTTGTGTAGATTTGTCATTTGTGAAAAATATTTGTGGTTCTTTCCAATTAAGGTATTTGAATAATTGCTTCTACGGGACAAAAAAAGTTTTCTAAGGAGATAAGGTGCTTTATATGACCTTGGATTCAAAATAATGTTATCTTCTTCTGATGGGTATTTAGGATTCTTGGTTAGAATATTTTCATTATATAGGTCCCCATGCTGCAAATGTGTATGCATCCCGTGTATGTAAACTTATGGTTTAGGAGGATCTAGATGATTTCATTTGAATGCTACTGGGTAAGATGTTTTCACTATATTCATCTTTATTCAGGGACATACATACTGAATTGAATAAAACATGTATTGTATCAAATATTTTGGTTATTGTAATTACCTAAATACGTTTGATTACATTAGAATGCTTGTGCTTGATCTAAAACGTGTAAAAGTTAGTTTTCTTCCACATTTTAATTATATATCTTGTATTTCATTATATGGTTGACATGTGTTTGTATTTCTTACTTTGGTGAAAGAGAATCATGCATAATTATACTCATGGTGGAAAGTTGTTATGAAGAGGAACATTAAGGGTTTGTAAATTTTTAATTTTAGTACTCAATAATTTATTTTTGTAATAACTCTTTCATCATCTTCCTATAGGTTACATTTTGGCAAAGTGAGAGAGTAATTTAACAATTTATTCACTTGAATTCGAGTAAGGGCCAATTTGTGCATATTGGTTGAAAGATCCACTTGGACACTTACCCTAAAAGGTAATTTATTCATTCATTTGAATGTAAATCATGTTTTTTTATGTAAGTACCTATTTGGTCTAATTTTATTTTTATTTTTTTGTGTAGGTACAACTGGGTTCACTTAGTTTTTGGTTATATAGGTAATGTGTTGTACAGAATTATAATTGGGTCCACGTAACTTGACATGGTATGAATTGACATGGGTAAGCTTTGGATAATGTTAATTAAACGTATTCAGTTTTTATATATGGTTCAAGAACCGAAGTTGATATTTGGATATGCCGGGATTGCATACATATGTGATGGAAATATGATTCTATGTGTACCATCTTCACATTTTGAGGTTTGAGTTCACTAGCTAAGTTACTTATTATTATGCTTAGATGTTTGATGCTTTTCTCCACTCTCCAATTTCATGTATTGGTTCTTACTATTGGGTTTGGTTCAATTACTTACAGGATTAGATTAGGGTCATTAGAGTATTTTAGATGTTTAATAATTACGCAGGTCTTCTATAGGTATTTAATAATTAGGGATAATGTAGTATTGCAATATTTTTTTGAGTTCTTCCTATTCATTTTTTTATCCCTCTTCTCTCCTCCTATAGTTCTTCTTATCTCCCACTCTTCTTTATTTAATAATTCAATCTCCATCTTTTCACATTTGAATGATTTAGGTCTTCTTTGAGGACCATCCCGAGTTTGTAGAAAATTACTCTTATATAACTAGAGAATCATGTGTTGGACAATATATTCATTTTTTATTTCTTGATTTAACAAAGGAAACAAAATTACATAAGGGATTCATATCACTATAAAGGTATGCTCTTATTCCAACTGTATTATTGTTGTACAGTTTTCTTTCTTTTCTTTCATTTTTTAAACACTATACTCATTTGGGAAGTTTTTATTGAATTCATGAGGAATTAGGAGCATGGCATGATTATGCGACACATCGTTGGAGGTTCATGTTTCTTAATGAAGTCCCACATTATGTTTACTCTTTATTGGTAAGTCCATAGTCCCATTCCTCTCTCACCCCCAGTATTAGATAAATCCATAATGGCCATTTCATCTGTTTGGCCAAACTGTCGTGATGTTCCATCTCCAAATACACATTTGAGAAGCTTTTGTACAAGGAGAGGAACAATGCCTCATTCTCATCAAGAGCTCGATAGGTATTAATTGACAACTAATTTAATCATAACTGCCTTTGCATGTTGCCTCGGATATTTTGGTGATAACCCTCCACTTTTTGGCACAGTATTTTGGCCTTTGACCTGGCAGGTGAACTCCCTGCTAACTAAGTTATATTTAAATCTACTGTTCAACTCAAGAATGAGCTCCAGTTTAGAGGTACTGAAGTGGGTGAGTATTTATCTATGTAATGTTTCAATTCTAAAAAACATGTGTATCATCATTCAACGGATAGTGAGGTTACTTATTATGTGTTCTCAGAGCAGAGCTCTATTTTGATATCTCCGTCAGAGAGAAATGAATTGAAGAAATTATGCCTACGTCAACACCTTATTCATCGATCAACCTTATTAGTTTTAATATTGCCTACATGTATTGAACTTTAGAAATTTGTTTTATTAGTTTTAATATAAAGTTATTTTTAAAACTAGTATCAATGTATGTTATAAAATTTATATCAGACATGCATGCTATAAATTGACAAACTTCTTAAAACTTGGTGTTAAATTTCCATCACTTTTCTATTAATGTAGAGAACCACTGATCACTCACGTCAATTGTGTATGGAGCACCACTGGATCATCGATACCACCACTTCATATAATCTGGTTTGTTTTGAAGACCTCTCAGTAAGGTATACTCTTTTTTATAGTTTTTTTTATGACCCGAGTTAAGGCGATACCCCAACCAATGATGATTATTTGTTTATTCACTTGAGTATTTTAATTATTATGTGTTTACTTTAAGTTTATGTGTTGCAATAAATATTTTGATTAGTTAATTCATATTATATAAAATAGAGTATTATGTTCTTAATGTACTGGTTTGCATAAGCTCATACTCATATTGCTGACCTGCATATCATTTTTATTTCAGATGAATACATGTATTGACATAGTATAAACATAGATAAAAGGTCAAGACGAGTCCATATGATGATATTTTCCACCTCCTTTGATGATGTTTGTTGAGTTATTGATATATATTGAACTTAGTAATCCACGCTGTAAAAGGAAGAAGCTGCTCGTTTTGGACATAGATTATGCCAAGTTAGATCACCGCTCAATAGCAGAGAATCCACTTGAACTCATGCGGTAAAGTGTTTGGTTTTCTTCTATGAGAGTTGGTGCAATATATTTCACTTAAGATGGAAAGGTTTGTCTTTTCGAGGGCCATAATCCTTAAAAGGGTCCAACAATATAATTAAAGGCGAGTGATCCAAATTAGTTTTGTATAAATGATTTACTTTATTGACCTGAAAAATACTATTCCAATAAGCATTATAAAATACTCGATTGAGCCTTTCCCAGAATTCTGTGCATATCCTGTTTGTTATTATAGCAAGTATATAAGGAATATGTGAACTCGACTTTCATATGGACATCTAAGGTCATCACATATGATTGCATGCCACTGTTGTTTGTCCTGTGCTTTGATACTTGATTTTCTTTACTCCATTTTGAATTACTCTATGTACTTAATTTATTTTTATATTGAGTAAGTATTTATAGAGCATGTATTTTTTAGTATAATCATCCTTTTAACTTCTCATCGTAGTAAATATCAATATGAAAGGAGCCTAGTACCTATTTTTAATGCTTGCTAATTAACATATTGCAACTACTAATGGCAGGCAGAAGCAGTGACCATGATGTTTCCTATCAGATTCAAGTATCCCAATAAAAACTCTTCCGCTGGCTTATTTCCTTCAAGTATTGGAAGTATAATGTTGTACTTTAGGAACATACTAATTCTATTTAATTAGATAAATTTCTTGCTTTTTTCTTCCACCCCCACAACCCCCATCCCAATAACATTAATATATCAAATGAGTTATAATCTATTTTGTTAATGATCTTGAAGGTGCTTCCTAGATTTTACCAAGATGGTCAATTTCTTAGATAGATAGAGTCGACCGCCTCATTTTCGTTGTTGTTCTGGTGCTCATGATGATGATTTAAATAAAAAGCCTTCTTTCTACATAAATAAGACTTCATTAAACTCTATCATTGTCTTTATATTTGCAAAATTTCTCCATCTCATTGTCTTTATATCTGCAAAATTTCACACACTCACACACACACATACAACATTCTTTTAGATTTTACCTTCTTTTGCAGATTAGTCTCCTCCCTTTATATTCCTTAAACAATCAAATTTACTTGAAAGTGCAAGAGAATTTGACTTGAATTCATCTGTCATGTCAAGCAATTCAGCACTATCCCCATTTATTTCACTGTCGAAAAAATTGTTTGAACTCCAATCAAAATTCTTCTTATAAGGCAACTTAGGTCTGGGAGAAAGATTGTTAGGGTTGAGCCATAGTTTTATGGGAATCATGAGGGTTTTCTTATGAATTTTGGGAACGAAAAATTTGGAAGTATTTAGTATATGAACTGCGTGCAGAGTATGGTTTCACCCTCTTCCATTGTATGAAGATGTTGGTTAGGATTCATAAGAGGGATTTCACCCTCTTCAATTGAATAAAGAGATAGGTTTGGAACAAAATAACTAGAAGGAACTTGATTAGGACAAGAAGAATGATTAAGAGACGATTGTTTGCTTGGTTCACCAGTTTTTTTTCCATAATCTCAAGTGTAATACACATGAAGGAAAAACAATGTCCGCATTACACGCTTGTAGGTAAAAAAATCCTTTTACATGCATGCCCACCAACACGTGTTTTTGAGTCCAGATTGTGGAGTAATTCATAAACAAGGGAAAAAGTCAACTTCTTAGTTACCGATTAAAATTTTTGCTGACCCTGGCTCTACAAATCATGAAGCTGTGACAACTGGTTCTTCCCAAGTTCGGTCATCGAAGATTGCCTAAATTGCTGCTGAGCAAAGATTTGTTGCTGATGCTGAGGTAACTGAATCATTTTCTACCTTTGTTGAATCTGCTGCTGCTGCTGCTATTGTGGAGTCGAAAGGCTTGCATTTTACCTTTCTTTTAAACACTTATGAGAACATGAGGGACCATTATTTTTATTCTCATGTGTGATTAGAATTGTGTTTTGTCTTGAATTTTATTGTTCCATTTCTTGAAAGAGCAACTTTTCACTACTAACTGGAATTTTACTGTTATCCATCACAGTTGAAGATCATGTGAAAATTCCTTATGTTATATCTTGTAATTTTATATGTGGATTCGATAGCTTATTTATTTACTTTGTTATTCAATTATCAATTGGATGATAAACCTAAATTTGGTTAATTAGGCACTTTGTTAATGAGAAAACCAAGGAAATTCTTAAATGAGGGACTATAATCCAATCTGCCTTCATCATGAAATCAAAATTTGATCGATGAATTGAGTTGATTTCTTTACATGTTTTTTTGTTTTTGCCAAAATAACTAGTGTAATTAAGAAATTTTGTACATCCCCTTACTTCTTACACTTTTGTAATTTTACTGACCTAACATTAATAACAAGCCATACAATTTTATAATCAAGTATTATATAAGAATTATTTCTCTAGTTAACGAAACAAGATTTCAAATTTTAACTTAAAACTTCATCTTTTTTATCACTAAAATTGATTTGCGGCTGTTAATTTTTGCTTGACGAAAATGTGGCTTTGGAAATCAAGTCTAAGCTTGATGAGTTGAAGCCAAAACTGGAGAAAGAAAGGTGATAAAGATCTTAGTATAAGATGTAGTTAGAACAAGATTAATTTTTATTTGAGTTATGAAGTTATATGATTTTTATTCAATTGCATATTTAGTATCTTTAACTCTACTTGGCGTATTTGAATGTCAGGCAGCCTTGCTAAGGCACTTTCAAAGAGCTCAATAGAGGTCCACGTAGAGAAAAGGGACTTAAAATGAATTTTCCATAATGATATTTGTCTTATACCACCTGATGTTTTGGTGTCTGATGTGTATATGCAGTATGAGAACCTATTGAAGAATGAAAATACCAAGTTTGAAGAAGTTTATAAACCTCTGAACAGTGGGGGAAATAGAACTGAAGGTAATATTTTGGTGGATATGTCTAGGACGGTAATCTTGGAAGCATTGGAGAGAAATTAGGAATGTTGTTGTTGGAGAGAAATCCATCTCCTAGTTGTTATTGATATATAAATATGCTTCTAGTGAAGTTAGGAATGTTGGCATGCTTTTTCGACTAATTTTTGTGGTTATAATATGTTGTCAATTATGTCATGTACTGTATATATTAACACTATATTATATAAATATGCATTTAATCCCATAATTATTTTGTTCAATTTGGTACCCGGTTCTGTAATGTGGTTCCCCACCCAATCAGTCCTTGTATAGCTGTCTCAGTTACTACTCTAGCTCTAGCACCTTATGTGCTACATATGGTAGGGGGGAGCCATTTTCAATAAATTATTCATTGTTTACACCTCCAGAAATGGTTCAACACGCCAAGAATTGGACGTCTGTAGTATATGTGTAACAAGAAAATTATGTGTAACAGGAAAATTAATCTCTGAGGTTAATATTTAGCAGTTGAACTAGGCAGCAAAAAACTACATTACTAGTATGTTCTGTAGTGTTGGAAACCTTAAACATGATTGTGAAAATTTTTGTGACCTTCTTTATCCTCGATGATTCTTTATTTGATATTTTGAACAACAATAACTACAAAACTTCCATCGTTGATTTCCATAGAAGCTGCAAAAATTTGATATTTTGTGTGACCTTCTTTATCCTATGTTTATTTGATATTTTGAGTGACCTTATTTATCCTGTGTTTATTTGATATTTTGTGTGACCAAGCGAAATACATAGCATTAAGATGTACTCATCAAAAACTAATAGTTAAGGGCCAAAGCGTTTGGATTAAAACTCAAAGAGTTTTAAAACTAATAGCATTAAAACTAAAAAAGTTTGATTTGAGTTTTAAAAGTAATAGCATTAAAGCGGTTATACACACACAAAATCCCTCCACCACACCTAGCCTTTTAGTTTTTTCATTAATACATCTTAAGACGTCCTCAACTAAGACAATGAAGGGGGGGATAATTGTCAAAAAGGATTATTAGATCCATACGAGTTAAGTCTAATGGCAGTAAAGACCAACCAAACTGTAGTGTGCTCTACAGATGGAATATTAGAGTCTTAGATAAAGCTAAATTTACTCAGACTCTTAAACAAATTCAATCCTTCCATTCTAGTTTGCCTTGAACCTATGATGGGATATTAGAGGCTCAGATAAAGCTAAATCACCATCGTCAACATAACAGGTAGAATTGTAGCATTCTCTGCATTAATAAGTGTTCATCAGTAATGGGTTTAAATTGCTTCTCTTATTCTTGGAAATGATTTTGAAATTAACATGATCATTTTAATGTAATTATAGATCCTTTTATATTTTGTTTCATTATTGATTTGTTTTAAAACTGATGTTGAAATGTGATATATAACTGAAATGTGACTTTTTACTATGATAAACTCAAATATAAAGATCTATGACATTGAGGCGTCGTCGTCGTCGTCGGTTGACTATGTCCGACCTCATAGTCGAGGAAAGACTACTCGAGAAGAAACTGCTCACAGCTCCAGTGAGAAATGATTTAGTGAGGACATCTCAAATTACTTCCGTGCAATACAACATAAGGGACCATGGAAATAGAGAGATGTAACCATAACTTCAACCAATTATTGAATTAACACCCCAGTCACAGAATACACACCGCAACTCAAGAGCTCATGTTTCTTTATTTCAAACACCTACAAGTGCAGAACAATATTTTGTACTGATGTAATAGGATATGGAGGGCATTGGTATGTTTTACTAAAGGGAGCAGGTATTAGGCCAACATCAACAAAAACATGTTCATCTCTGTTACTATTGGAAGAAATTAACTAGTTAAAGAAAGAAGTTGAAGACCGAGAAACTCGACATCGACAGGAGCTCGAAGAGTTAGAGATTCACAACCATGAAGCTTTATTACAGATGAAGAATGATATGCGAAGTGAAATGCAAAGTTTGTTCCAAAGTATTACCCCTCATCATGCTTCCACTACCTCGATGATTCTGTCCGACTAGGTAAAACAATATAATTCATACATATAGTTATTTATATATAATGGAAAATTCTCTCGTTTAAAGTAAAATTTTCAATGGTGGTGGTGAAAATTTGTTATGGTGGTGGTTAAAAATATCTGTTGGTTGGTGTATATCATTCTTAGAATGAATTTTAATGTTTAAAACAGGTTGACTGCATGTGGTTTTCATGAATAAACAAAGGAGACTCTGCCGAATTTAAAAAAAAAATAATAGTAGTTAGATATTTATATATTTGATGATGAGAATATACTATATTGATTCATTTTTCACATTGTATTGTTCAAGAGGGGTATTAATTCTGACATAATTGACACTATTTTTTTTTTGTGCAGGTGATAATTTTGGTAGAACATGCGAATTTTAATCAATGGTTTTGGAGGTCGTACGCTTCAATGTTGCGGAATTACTTTGATAAAGACATTTTGTGCTTGGAGTATTGATACATTAATGTATTTTTGTTGTCAAGTCAATTATTTGAACATATTGTTATAATTCTTATTTTGATGAATATTTGGAGATGGTTGTAAGAACTCTATTTATGCTTGAATGACAATAATTCGTTGTGTTGGTTGAAAATCATCTTATGTATTACATTTTCTGATTATTCGTTGTTTGTGTTGTTTCAAATGTAATTCAATGTTATATTAAACTTTAACGGTAAATTTTATTCTCCACAAAATATTAGTGCAAAAATTTTAAGATCCCTTCACCTCTTTTGGGATGGTTAAAACTATCCCTAAAATATATTAAAGACGGATATGTTGTGATCTCAAAAAGCTCTTCTAAAATAATAACCTTTTGAGACATATTAATTCCCGTCTCAAAAATAATCTTTTGTGACATCTTTTGTTCCGTCTCAAAAGGGTCATATAAAATGAGGACCTTTTGAGACGGATCTGTTCCTGTCTCAAAAACTGTTTTGAGACGGCTATGGGGTCACAAAAAGTATTTATAGCCCCCTATCAAACAGACCCCCCCAGCCATACCAAATAGCGTCACAAAAAGTATTTAAGACGGATAAATGATCTTTTGGGATAGTTAGGCCATCATCTGAAAAGCTATTTTTTTGTAGTATTCTTAAACCAATCATACTTGACTATACGGTCAGTTTCTAAGAATTACATTGACCACGTAAGCGGTATTTGTGCCCCCCACGACGCAATTTTTGGGTTTTTACCTTCCAGCGACATGTTTTTAGCCTATGTCAAGGTATTTGTAAATTTTAGTCACATTCCAAAACTGACATCCCATGACTATAAAGACAGTTCCTACGAGTTGGAATGGTCCCATGTGAGGTGTCCGACCCCCTTACGGGGTGTGTTTATGGATTTTTTTTTGTTTTTTCCCTCCAGCAGCATGTTTTTGAGCCCATGTCCACATATTATAAAATTCTATTCATATTCTCAAATCGAGTATCCCATTACTACATGATTAGTTTTTACGAGTTACATTGATCCCATATAAGGCCTTCGTGCCCATTACGGAGCCTTTTAGGGGATGTTTTGAGTTTTTTTCCTCTAGCGGCATATTTTTAAGCCTACGTCTTGATATTTTCAAGTTTTAGTCACATTCTCAAGTCGGGTGTCCCATGACTACATGGTCAGTTCCTATGAGTTACATTGGTCCCGTGAGAGGTGTCTATGCCTATTACAGGGCCATGTGAGACATTTTTTGGGGTTTCTTCCTCTTGAGGCATGTTTCTAAACCTATGTCTATAGATTTGAAAATCTTAGTCACATTCTCAAACCTGGCGTCACGTGTTTATGCAGTCAATTCCTTCGAGCTAGTTTTTCCCTAGGAGGTGCTCATGCTTCTTATGGAGGAATTTGGGGATGGTTTTTGTTTCCCCCTAGCATCATGTTTTAAGCCTGTGTCTAGATATTTTCAAATTTTACTCATATTCTTAAATCGGGCATCACATGATTGGGCTATTAGTTCTAACGAGTTATATTGGTCCTGTGTGAGGTGTTCGTGCCTATTACGGGGCCATTTGGTGATGCTTTGGATTTTAGTGCTCTAGAGGCTTTTTTAATCATAAATCTATATATATGTCAATTTTGTATGTATTCTCAAACCAAGCATCCCGCGACTACACGATCAATTCATTCGAGTTACTTTCATCTTGTGAGAGGTGTCCGTGCCCCTTTACGGGACCGAATGGGGCCATTTTCGATTTTTACCTTCTAGCAGAATGTCTTTAACACTAATACTATATATTATAAAACTTTAGTAAATATTCTAAAATGGGGCCTCCCGTGACTACACAATCAGTTCCTACGAGTTATATTAGTCCCATGCAAGGTGTTTGTGCCTCTTATGAGGCCATTTGGTGGATGTTTTTAGTTTTGACTTCTAAAGGGATATTTTTAAGACTATCTCTCGATGTTATTAAATTTTAGTTATATTCTCAAAATTGGGTGACCCGTGATTATTCTCTAGTTTCTATGAGGTACAATGGTCATGTGTGAGGTTTTCATGCCTCTTATAGGAGCGTTTGGGAGCTACTTTCAGTTTTCTCCCTCTAGTGGGATGTTTTTAAGCCCAAGTATAGATATTTGCAAGTTCTAGTCATATTATAAAACTGCTAATCCCATAACTATGCGGCTATTTTGTACGAGTTTTGTTTCTCCCAATAAGGTGTTCATTCCTGTCACGGGGTCATTTAGGGTACGTTTTGAATTTTTCTCACTCTAGTGGACAGTTTATACGAGTTACGTTTGTCCCGTGCGAGGTGTTCGTTCCTCTCTCAACGCGATTTGGGGGCTATTTTTTTCACTCTCCAGTGACATGTTTTAATTCCAATTTGATATTTGTAAATCTTAGTCCTATTCTCAAAATCGGTAGCCCTTGACTATGCATTTAGTTTCTAAGAGTTACATGGGTCCCTAAGAGGTCTCCATACCCCTTACGAGACCATTTAGGGATTATTTTGGGTTTTTTCCCTCTCACAACATGTTTTCAAGCCTAATTCTAGATTTTTTGCAAATTTTAGTCATACTCTTAATCCTAACATCTCATTACTATGCATCAGCTCCTACGAGTTGCATTGGTCCCCTACGAGGTGTTCGTGCCTCTCACAGGGCCGTTTGGGGACTATTTTTTATTTTCTTGGGCTATTAGTATGTTTTTAAGCCTAAGTATATATATTTAGAAATTTTAGTGATATTCTCAAACTGGGAAACTAGAGACTATGCTGTCAGTTCCTTCGAGGTACATTAGTCCCCTGCGTGGTGTTCATGCCTCTTATGGGGCCATTTGGGGTGATCTTTTGGGTTTTCATCTTCTAGTGGAAGGTTTTAAAG
Organism: Sambucus nigra; assembly: GCA_949130495.1. Lineage (NCBI taxonomy): Eukaryota > Viridiplantae > Streptophyta > Magnoliopsida > Dipsacales > Adoxaceae > Sambucus > Sambucus nigra. The sequence goes on along the minus strand of OX422214.1, from coordinate 208,667,675 downwards.
ACTAAGTTTGGATATTTTTAAAGTTTAATCATATTCCTAAATCGGGCATCTTGTTACTACACAACCAGTCCCTATGAGTTACGTTAATCTTGTACGAGGTGTTCGTGCCTCTTATAGTGTTGTTGTGGGCTATTTTGTTTGTCGTTGGTGGTTATTTTTTTCACTTTCTAGATGCATTTTTTTAATTCTAAGTCTTTGTATTTTAAAATATTAGTCATATTCTTAAACTGGGAGCCCATGACTATGGAATCAGTTTATAAGAGTGACATTGGTCCCGAAGAGGTATTTGTGCCCCTTTGGGGGCCATTTGGGGTTATTTATAGTTGTCTCCCTATCCCAACATGTTTTTGATCCTATGTCTAGATATCTCCAAATTTTAGTCATATTCTTAAACCAGTCATCCTGTGCTTACGCAGTCCATTCCTACGAGTTACATTGGTCATGTGCAAAGTGTTCATGCCTCTCACAGGGCCATTTGGGGGCTAGTTTCCCCTCCCCCCCTCTAGTAATATGTTTTAAAGCCTAAGTCTAGATATTTGCAAGTCATATTCATATTCATATTCTGAGGTCGGGATCACGTGACCAAGGGATCAGTTTCCATCTAGTAGCTTTTTTTAAAGCCTAAGTCTTGATATTTGCAAACTTTATTTCTATTCTCAGACCGGGCATCTCGTGACTATGTGGTGAGTTCCTAGGAGTTACGTTAGTCCACTACATGGTGTTCGTGCTTCTTATAGGGCCGTTTGGTGGATGTTTTTGGTTTTCATCATTTAGTGGCATATTTTTAAGACTAAGTGCAAATATTTTCAAATTTTAATCATATTTTGAAACTTGGAGTCCGATGACTATGCGATCAGTTTCGAGGAGTTACGTTTGTCCCTGAGAGATGTTCGTGCCTCTTATGGTGCCATGTGGTGGATGTTTTTATTTTTTTCTCTCTAGCGACATGTTTTTAAGCCAAAATCCTTATATTTGTAAATCATAGTTGTTATCTCACCCAGGATCCTGTGACTACGCAGTCAATTTATAAGAGTTTCATTGGTCCCTAAGAGGTATTTGTGCCCATTACGGTGTCGTTTGGGGTAGTTTTCAATTTTTCCCTCCCGCGACATGTTTTTAGTCCTAAGTTTAGATTTTTGCAAATTTTAATCATCTTATTAAACCCAACCTCCCTTGACTTTGCAGTCAGTTCCTAAAAGTTACATTGTTATGTGCAAGGTGTTTGGTTCCTTTACGGAGTCTTTCGGGGATTATTTGGGGTTTGGCCCTCTAATGGCAATTTTTAAGCATACGCATAAGTATTTACAAATTTTATTCATATTCTTAAGTTGGGCATCTCATGAATATGCGGTCAGTTCCTACGAGTTACATTTGTCCCGTGTGTTGTGCTTATGCTTCTTATTATGACATTTGGAGGCTGTTTTGTTTTTCACTCTCTAACAATATGATTTTAGCCTAACTATTAATATTCTTAAACTTTGTCATATTCTCGAACCGAGCAGCCTATGGCTGCGCGATTAGTTTCTAATAGTTATTTTGGTTATTTTGAGAGGTGTGTGCCCTTATAGGTCCGTTTGGGGGTTATTTTGGGCTTTCACCTTCTCCTGGTATGTTTTTATGCCTAAGTCTTAATATTAGAAAATTTTAGTCATATTCTTAAACCATGCATCCCATAACTACATCGTTAGTTCTTATGAGTTACATTGGTTACGTGCGAGGTGTTCGTTCCCCTCACAGGCCGTTTTGGTGGATGTTTTGGATTCTTAACCTCTAGTAGGAATGTTTTAAGTCTAGGCGTAGATAATTGCAAATTTTAATCAAATTATTAAATCAGGAGTCATGTGTTTAGACGTGCACTTTCTACAAGTTAAATTGGACCCGTGAGAGGTGTTTGTGCCTCTAACGGTGCTGCTTGGAGGATTATTTGTTTTTTCACCCACTAGTGGCATGTTTTTAAGCCTAAGTCTACATATTTTCAAATTTCAGTTATATTCTCAAACATGGCATCCCATGTTTAGGCAATTACTTCCTATGAGTTACATTGGTCATGTGCGAGGTGTTTATGCCCCTAATGGTACCGTTTGAGAATTGTTTATGGTTTTCTCCCTCAATGGGCCTTCTTTTGACGCTAATTTAAATTTTTTTGTCATATTATCAAAATAGGCATCCCGTGAATAGATAATCAATTCCTACGAGTTACATTGGTCCCATATGTGTTGTCTATGCTTCTTATGTGGCCTTTTGTGGGCTATTTTAGGATGTGTCCCTTTAGCGGCATATTTTTAAGAAAAGATGCATTCAAATTTTGTCATATTCTGAATTATATATATATATATATATATATATTCACAAAATATGAAATATATCAATCAAACATGTATATAGGCAATTGTGCTAAAAAAATCCATATTTTTAAATCAAAATAAAAAAAGGTTATACACAACATGAATCAATAAAAAATTCAGTCTTACATCAAATTGAGGACACAGTCAGTTCCTATGAGTTATACTAGTCCCATGTGAGGTGTTGGTGCCTCTTACGGTGCCGTTGACTGGTTGTTTTGTTTTGACTCCCTCTAGCGGCATGTTTGTGAGTATTGATATTTACAAATATTAGTCATATTCTCAAATCCAAAGCCCATGACTACACAATCAGTTTCTATGAGTTACATTGCTCCCTAAGTGGTATTCATGCCCCATACGGGGCTGTTTAGGGGTTGCTTTTGATTTTTTCCCTCTCGTGTACGTTTTTAAGCTTAAGTATATATATTTGCAATTTTGTTTATCATATTATTGATCCCAACATCCATTAACAGTGTAGTCAGTTCTTACGAGTTTCAATGGTCTAGTGTGATGTGTTCGTGCCATTCATAGGGGCATTTGGGCTCTATTTTTTATTTTCTCCATATAGGAGCATGCTTATAAGCATGTTTTTTGTTTTCACGCCCTAGCGGCATGTTTTAAAGACTAAGCACAAATATTTGCAAAATTTCTTCATAATCTCAAACCAAGGTAGTGTTCATGCCCCTCTATGGGGCTATTTATGGGTTATTTTGGGCTTTCTCTCTCTAGCGGAATATTTTTAGCATAAATCTACATATTTTCAAATTTTAGTTATACTCTCATAACGAGCATCCCATCCCTACACGATCAGTTCTTAAAAGTTATATTGGTTCCGTGCGAGCTGTTTGTGCCTCACACGATATCGTTTGGGTGCTATTTTTTTTTTCTCTCTAGCGACTTGTTTTAGGCCCAAATCTTAATGTTTTCAAATCTTAATCAAATTCTCAAATCGGGATCCCATGAATGCGCGGTCAGTTCTAAAGTGTTACATTATTCCCGAAGTGGTTATTGTGACCCTAAGTTTAGATATTTTCAAAATTTAAACATATTCTTTAACCAAGAATCCTGGGACAACACGGTTAGTTCCTACAAGTTATATAGGTCCCAGTAAGGTTTTTTTTCCCTCTCATGAGGCCATTTGGGAGCTATTTTTTTTTTATTTTCAACGTCTTGTGGCATGTTTTTAAGCATAGGTACAAATATTCTCCAATTTTATACATTTCTCAAATCGTGCATTCCGTGACAGTGCAATCAATTCGTAAGAGTAGCAATGGTTTCGCACAAGGTGTGCTTGCCCCTAACAGATCCATTTCAGGGCCTTTTTTGTTCTTCCGTCTATAAGCATGATTTAAGCCTAAGTATATATATTTGCAAATTTTATTCATATTCTCAAACATGGCATCCCGTGACAATGCGACCAGTTCCTGTGAGTTATGGGTATTCGACATCTATCATCATGTTTTTAATACTAAGTCTAGATATTTTCCAATTTAAGTCATAATCTCAAACTAGGCCTCCCATGACAACACAATCAATATCTATGAGGCACATTGGTCATAAGAGGTGTTCATGCCTCTTACAGGGGCCCGTTTTGGGGACTATTTTAGGTTTTACCCATCTGGATGCATGTTTTTAAGCCAAAGACTATATATTTTCGAATTCTAGTTATATTTTCAAACCAGACATCTCGCTACTACTAGGTTAGGTTGTAGGAGATAGATTGGTCCTGTGCAAGGTGTACATGCCCCTTACGGTGTCGTTTGAAGGCTATTTTGGGTTTTCACACTCTAGAGGCATGTTTTTATGCAAAAGAATAGACATTTTCAAGTTTTTGTCACATTCGAGAACTAGTCATCCTGTTACTACACTGTCAGTTGCTTCGAGTTACATTGGTCCTTTTATGAATTATTCATTCCCCTCATGGAGCTGTTTTTTATTTTCACCCTCCACTGATATGGTTTTAGCATAAGTCTATATAGATGATTTTTTTTGTCATATTCTCAAACTAGGTGTCCCATGACTATGCTTTTAGTTTTTACAAGTTACATTGGTCCCATGCAAGGTGTTCATGCCTCTTACGGTACCATTTGGGAGATGTTTTGTTTTTACTCTCTCTAAAAACAAATTTTTAGACTTCTTCTCGATATTTGAAAATTTTAGTCATATTCGTTAACCTGTCATCCCGTGACTATGCGGCCAGTTTCTAAGAGTTACATCTGTATACTTAGAGGTATCCGTACACCTTACAGGGCCGTTTGGGGGTTATTTGGCATTTTCTCCCCCTCGTGGCATGTTTGTAATCATATGGTTAGATATTTGCAAATTTTAGTTATATTTTTAAACCGAGAATCTCTTAACTAGGCGGTCAATTCCTATGAGTTACATTGGTCCATTGTGAGGTGTTGATGCCTCTAACGAGGCCATTTGGGGATATTTTGAGTTTCCACCCTTTAGCGACATTTTTCTAATCATAATCTAGATATTTGAAAAATTTTCATGTTCTCAAACTAGGCATCTTGTGACTATAATGTCAGTTCGCACGAGTTATGTAGGTCATGTGCGAGGTGTTTATGCCACTTACAGGACTTTTTTGGGGATATTTTTGGTTTTTTCTTCTAGCAACATGTTTTTAATCCTAAGTGTAGATGTTTTCTATTTCAGTAATATTCTCAAATCGAGCATCCCATCACTAAGTGGTCAATTCAAATCAGTTACATTAGTAACTTGGAGGTGTTCATGCCCCTTAATGAGGAATTTTTGGGGTCGATTTTGATTTTCGCCTTTAAGTGGCATGCTTTTAAGACTAAGTCAAAATATTTGCAACTCTTAGTCATTCATATTCTCAAACTAGGTGTTCTGTGACTATGCAATTAGTTCCTACGAGTAATATTGGTCCCGTGAGAGGGGTTCTTACCTCTTACGATGCAATTTGGAGGCTGTTTTGGGTTTTCGCTATCTATCAGTGTGATTTTAAGCCTAAATCTAGATGTTAGGAAATTTTAATTATATTCCTAAGTGAGGCCTCCCGTGACTATGTGATCAGTTTTTAAGAGTTACATTTGTTCTATGAGAGGTGTACCTTCCCTTTACGGGGTCATTTGAGGTTTGTTTTGGGTTATCGTCGTCTCGTAACATGATTTGAATCCCATGTTTAGATATTTTCAAATTCGATTAATATTCGTAAATCATGCATCCCGTGGCCCCTCGATTAGTACTTACCAGTTCCATTAGTCCCGCATAAGGTGTATGCCCTTAACGGGGTCTTTTAAGCCTATGTTGAGATATTTTAACATTTTAGTTATATTCCGAAATCGGATGTTCCATGTCTACATGGTTAGGTACTATGAGCACATTTGGTACCATGCGAGGTGTTCATCGCCCTAACGAGGCCTTTTGGGCATTCTTTTGGGTTGTTGCCCTCTAAAGGCATGTTTAAAACCTAAGTCTAGATATTTGAGAATTTTAGTTATATACTCATACCGGGCATCCTGTGACTACATAGTTAATTCTACAAGTTCATTGATCTTGTGCGAATTGTCTATGCCACTTATGGGGCCATTTGGGCTCTGTTTTGTTTTTTTCCCTCTATAGACATGCTTTTTATCCTAAGTCCATATAGTTGAATTTTTTTAGTCATATTCTCTATCTGAACATCCTACAATTATACTGTCTGTGCCTATGAGTTATGATGGTCATGTACGAGGTGTCTACGCCCCTAACCTTGCAATTTGATGGAGCTTTTCGAGTTTTGCCTCCCTCTAGGGGCGTTTTTTAAGCCTAAGTCTAGATATTTTCAAATTTTAGTCATATCCTTAAACTTGGCATTCCGTGACTACGCGATTAGTTTCTAACAGTTACATGGGTCCCTTGATAGGTATTCTTGCCCCTAAATTCTCCCGATCCCCGTTTGACCCCGGTTAACCCTCTAGCTTGAACAAAGTTCAATGAATCTTCCAAGGGCTTTAAATTCTTTTTCCAATGGTTCTCCCCATGTGCGAATCATCCTTACAGTACGGACGAACAACCCATTTTACTTCAATGGGTTAGTGGGAATTTTCAAGACCCATTTGACCTAAGTTAGTCATTCGAACCGAATGAAGCTAAATAAAATCTCAAAGTGCACTAAATACCCTTTCCAATAGTCTATCCCGTGCGCAAATCATCCTTACGGTTCAGACGAATGATTCATTTTTCTTTGTGAATTTCCTGCTAAGAAACCAACGGGTGCTTACGGACCATATTTTACATTGGTCAATGTCGAAACTCATATTGGATCAATGGATCCTCAAAGATCTCCAAATACCCTTTCCAATAATTCGTGTTTTATGACCATTTTTCCAAAAAAACTATCCCAGACTATCGAATGGCACCCCTAGGACCCTGCCTATCAGTTATGTGTCTGCAGTTCTATGCTAATAGGCAGGTCTAGGAGCATGCCAATCTACACCCGCCTTGGACTTATAAATAGAGGCAATTACCTCACTTTTAAAGACACAACTCATAACCCCTGAACACCCAAATCATCAGTTCAGATAATGTTCTCTTGAAATTAGAGTTTTTCACCCCTTAAAAGTTGATTTCCCACATTCCTTCCATTATGTTCATACTCTTTTGATTAAATTATCACCCATATTTATATATCTCCATCATCTCATCGCGAGATCAACTCATCTAAAATCAAGATCCACTTCAAGTCTTCGTAAGGAGGTCTAATTATTTCCATTTGTCTTTATATTCTCTTATTTTTCTATTAGTTACTTCATTTTCACTTTAGTAATTTACGTTATTATATCATATACCTTAACTTCGAACTTTTTATTAATAGTATTTGCCCATACATTATTTTAATAAGAAAACCCAAAAATAAGAAAAAAATGTTTACTTGTGAATTCCAAATGAGAAATTCTCATCACATTTTCTCACACTTGAACACCTTTTTCTACACACACACATATAAAAAAAAGTCCCCAGTTGGACATGGAACTCCGTCTACGTGGGCGTCTTGGGTAAATCCATAGACTCGATTCCTCCCACATACATTTTCTACCTCATTCTTATTATATATTCTTGATATACTTTATATGCTTATTTTCTCGTGTCTTGTCCGATATACGCATTCGTTCTTCTATAATGACTCGTGAATCGACAAATACTTACATTGTACTTTTAAATACTATTTTAGTAACACTTCTAAGGATGAACTCATCCCACCTTTATTTATGCCATGAGTTGAGAGATTCCACCCTCCATTTCTATTATGCACATAATCACACACATCACAGAGTTTTATTGGAGAAGATTAGCACAAGACCATGAGAGACCTCCAGGTTCGTAGACTGGGTACATAGAAAGGGGGAAGGGATGCTAACAAGCACTAAAAAAATTCCAAAAGGACCGACTGGATCTTCTTATTAAATGATTCTTCGTGGGAACAATAAAATCCACCATCTCGCTCTTTCCTTTCTTCGATGATACCTTTTTCATTCCAAGGGATGGGGTTGGATGCTTTATTCGTCTCCCTCCACAAGCCACCCACCATTTGGATCGGTACAAGAACTCTTCTATGCCTAAACTTCAGCCACAATCCTTGTTTATGCCACCTAATAATTGTACCTTGTCTCGAGGCATCTTTGTTTGGCTTTACGAGAAAACGATTGTCAGAGAAAAAAGTTTTTATCTCCCCACATTTCTATCCCAAGGAAGTGCATTATCTTAGGAATGGTTTTCCCTTTCCAAATATCCTACCATTTCTTTGATTCCACATTTTTTTTTAACCTAACACGTTACCCATTCTTTGGTTATGGCATATCTGGTCTATTTCTTTTTGAGAGAAGATTTACTACCCTGCCTGACTATAGAGGTAGGTGCATTCCTTTAATTTCGAGATTGAATAGTAGATAGTTGAATTAGTTAAAATATAAGTCGAGTCAGTTGGACGTGGCGTTATTTTGCTCACCTGCGACTATCGAAACTTTTCTCCTGTAATGTATTCGAACTATGCTAATCTGTAGATTCCACCAAAAATCGGCATGGACCAAGGGATATATGGCTGCCTAACACCTTTTCATTCTGTATCTTAGTCACTGTACCATTAAATTACTTGGTTATGGAAGAATCAATATTTTCCTTGATGCTGTTCGCTCGAGACGATAATATTTATTTTACTTATTTTGTGAAAAACAGGTTGACGACTTTATCTCTACATATCACCCCATATCGATGATGACCGAGCACCTCGAGAAAGGACACAATCCCTCTTGCACACCATGAAAATGGGAAGGAAAGAGTGGTCCATATCGGTAGCTAACCCCCTCGAACCATGGAAAACCCTTGGGATGGCCACATTGGAGACTCTACTAGGGACGCTTTCAAGAGGACTAGACACTATTTATGCATGGGTGTTAGTCTTTTCTTCATGTCCGCATATTCACCTACCTGTATCTTCCATTTTTTACTCTATTTACCATTTTTATATATTATCTTATGTATATATCATTTTCCACTCTTTTATACACTTCACACACTTGTATGTACTCTTTATGTACACTTCACACACTTGTATGTACTCTTCATGTACAGTTCACACACTTACACTTCACTTCACTTTATACTCATAGACTTCACACACCACTTAGAATTTATGTGACTAGGCTTCACTAGCACACTTCGTCACTTCCTACATTTGCATACATGCTCATTTACTCATATCACACACCACCTATAGTTGATCCATTATAGGCTCACTACCACACACACACACTCACTTGTATATATTCCCATGTCACTTACTCACTCATATATATCCATGCGTAGTATAGTCTCCATGCTAGATTAACTTAATACTTGTATATGCTCCCTCATTAGTACATTACTCCTTTTACTCATCAAGCAAATAAAAATTGTAAAAAAATACTCTCTCTCCATATTATGTTAATCAAGACTCATGCATTTTTACACATTACGTCACTAGTAGCATGACTGTATTGACCAAAATTTTGTTCGGTACTAGGGGTGACTTTCTGATGGATGTTGGTCCTGCAGGTCGCAGTTAGCCTAAGCGATATTAATATCACCTTCAATTGGCTTCATATCTCTGACATATATCTCTAACGGCTCCCCAGCATTGTATCGCTTGACCGAACTAATGCAGGGAGGTATATACCAGGGAACTAGTTCATGTACATCGAGTATATCGAATTTTCTCTCACATGTACTATCCTCGTGGAGTATTTAGTGAGGCAATTCATGTACACTCAGGTATATAAAATGGCTTGTCCACACGTACCAATGAATGATTGCCCTTATAGGCAAAAGGTATATCTTAGAAGTCATGCCAAAAGGGGAACCCTTCCAATAACCCAACAATTGTATAAACCTCATATAGGTGTCAAACCTAGGGCACTCATATTTATTTTGTCGGTTACAATACGAAACTCTGCTAAAATTCTGGGTCGGCGTACCACCCAAAGTTTCGCGCAATTTCTCTTTTTTTTTTCCAAAACAGGAACCCATCCGTGAGCCAAGAAACAAGTCAAAATGTGTCTTACATATTTTCAAACCCTATTTTTCTAGGATCGGGTCAAATCCATTATTTTTTCTGCATTTAGTAAAACATACTATAAGTGAAAACCTAATAATATCATTAATAACAATCAAGCTGAGATTCCTCTCATTTTCCCCTCCTTTTTCGAAAATCCAAAAATACTAAAAACATTTTTTCTCCTCATTTATAAATACAAAATTTTCCTCCCTCGTTTTTTCAAAACTAAATTCAAACCGTTTTCCCTCTCGGTTTGATCTCCTACTCAATTTAAGCATGGCTCCCTACTATCTTTGATCTTTCATGAATCCACCCCAAAGCTCTATCGGTTCTTCTGCCACTTCATTCGAATTTGGGATTTGCCTTCACAAGCTCTTCATGTAAAACACTAACTAAGCATTAAATGTGTATCCTGGTCTAATGACCATCTTCTCCAAGATCAATGCTAATATTGAAAACCTTAAAATCTAGGTCCATGAGATGAAACATCACTTGATCAAGATTCTCGAAGAAGCCAAGGTTCCTTTTCCTTATACCATGGGTCCACCTGCTCCCAAGCCTGTATATGTCCCAGAAAAGTATCACCATATTCCTAATGCCCCACCTACCAATGGCCCACCACTAACTTAACTCTGTATTCCAAACCTTGCTCTACCAGGGGATGACCTACCATGACCCATGTATACTAAGGAGGATGAACTGAACAAGGTCAAGGAAGACCTCAAACTGCTAGCAAAGAAGTTTAAACAAGTAAATATATTTGAGAACTACATGGAATTCACATGTATGTCTTCCTATCGAAAACCTAGACTACCAGAGAAGTTGAAAAGCCTAGACATGAAGAAGTTCAGGGTAAGCGGACTCCCAATTATTCACCTTAGAAGCTATCACCGAGCCATGACCATCTTTGGTGCTTCGAAAGAGATAATGGCCCAAATGTTTCAGGAGACCTTAAAATAAAATTCCCTCCGGTGGTTTTTAACCCTTGAAGAATCCAGAATCTGTAGTTAGGAGGATGTCATGTGAGAATTCATGTCTCATTACAAGTACAATGGGGAGCTAAAGGTAACACACTGATATTTAGAGTTTCTTAAGAACACCCCTGGGGAAATAGTCAGTAACTTCATAGGAATCTGAATATAGAAACCTTCTACCATGACCAACACACCCTTCGAGTAAGAACAAGTTTGTATTGTACAGAATAACTTATTACCTCATATTCGAGAATCTATGGGAGGATAGTATTATCCACACTTTTGAGCCATTTAAGAAGCTGGTGTAGAAATTGAGGAAGGCATTACCAAAGTAGAATTTGAGCATAAGAAAGTGACCGGATAATTCATTCTCTAAAAGTATGAGAATATTTCCAGTGCCATAATATCGACAATTAATAACATTTCCTAACCTTCTACCTCTTAGGCATTGGAAAGCCTCCCTAATCCTACAAAGAAAGAGTACACTGAGCTCCACGCTCTCCTGTCCAAAGTCTACCAGGCCCTGTTAAAATTAAACCTCATCAAATTTTTGGACCCCCGTCCAATACCAATCGGCTCCCCAAAAATTTCAATGCAAATACCCGTTGTGATTTCCACCAGTCCACTGGCCATACTACCGACTAATGCTTCTACTGTAGGAATGTGATCCAAGGCCAAATTAGCTGAGGTATCATCGCCTGAATAATAAATCCAAAACCAAATACCTCTAACAACCCACTTCCAACCGATACAAATGCCATCTTTCTAGAGAGTGACCCCAATTTTACCCATCTACTCAAATTGTGCCCAACAAATCACCCATCATACCCATAATCTCATCTAAACCACTAAAGGTTTTCCCATATTGCCTCCTACACCCAAATTGGTTCACTAATTTAGCTTTATCACTCCTTATGAGGGCCTGCATTAACGTCCGTACCCGGTATGAAGGAAAAAGCATTGAATTACCAGTTGTATTGGGCCAACTCATTGAGTTTAGGCCAAAATTTCCCGTCGAGATGACTGTTGATTATCGTAAATTCAGTGGCTTATTTATGGAAGCCCATAAATGGGATGGAGAATCAGTTGAATGGGTTGTACCTATTGAAGAAGTTAGTTTATATGATGTAGTACCGATAATGACTAATGCATTTTGTCAAATAAGTGATATTTGCAACATTGATGAGTTAATCACCGCTTTGAAGCTTTAGAGAACGTTGGTCCCTTTACTATTGTACCTCCCCGCTGAGTGGGAAGATTTATATGATGAATCCATTGAGGTTGTTGAATGTACTGTTTCTCTTGGTAAGATGAAATAGCCGCCACTAGAGGGGGAGGGGGTAACTTTAATAGCTCAGATGATGAACCTAGTCTGGAAGAAACCATTTTAATATCCATCCTATGTGGAATGATATCTTTCAAAGATCACTTGGGGGAATCAATAGGGTGGCCACTCGGCTAGAAATATATGAAGACCCGGGGTTCTTATTCTTCCCCTACTGTCTAAATCACATAACTAGGTTAAAGATACACTATAAAGATCCAATTCCTCATGTGAACGAGACATATAAAGGAAAGGGAGTTCTCTAAGACCTTCTTATGCAAGAAATTACCATAAAAGAGAGTAAAGTCCTTGCCTAGTTCAAGAAAACCCTAGCCAATATGACCATATGGGGGCCTTTCATGTCTTACCAGTTGCTCTGGAATTCTCTAATATGACCCATCACTAGGCCTAGAGTCCTTCCTTTTATTACTCACGAAGAAGCCGTGAACATGATTGGGTTCTTGACTTGTTCCAGATTCCTCTTCTTTTCTAAAGCAGAGATACAGAAGATCGTACGTAACCATAATTATTCTCTCAACATCTCTGTTGAAGTATTGGTAAAGACAATCCCACTCTCACATGTTGACAACATATCTTATCTCAATGTTTGTCCTCTCAGAACCTTCAAGTGTTTGGGATTAAAAGTCAGTGATCTCACCCTAAATTTTTCTGTGGTGCTTGCATATGACAATACTAACTGAGAAGGAATTGGGTCTATAAAACTCATATTATGGGATGGACCTATCAATCTTGTCACCTTGTTCCAAGTCATCAATATATCAGCATGTTTCAATATTCTCTTTGGTCATCCATGGATCCATAGCATCCGAGGGGTATACTATTTTCTTCATTAAAACTGAAGTTCTTCACAAAAAGACAGGATATCACCATCTTATGGATGACGGAAATGCATATAATGCCAACACTGGTAATCTAGTATTGGAAATCTAACATAAGATGAATGACATGGTCCTCTTTGGATTTAAAGTTTATCCACTTCCCCTTTCGACAAGAGAAAATTTCAAAGACTGAATCTGTCAAGAACACAACCCTCATGACAACGTCAATATGATTCAATTGTTCAAGAACATGCAATTTAAGCCCATAATGTGGCTAGGGTGAGATTAAAAAGGGATCCTTGAGCCCATAGGATTGAAGGAGAACTTTTCCCTATATGGCCTGGGTTACCATCCTTCATGAGAAGAACTCAAAGCACTAAACCATGACAAAAAAAACCTTAAAAGAAGAAATGACTACTTCAAGAGACTCTTTAAATGAAAGGTCTATCAAGGATCGCGAAGACTTACTTTTTGCAGTATCCCTAAATAATGGTATGACCATATGGACAAGAAGACGAAATCGGGGCAGAAATCTTCTTTTAAGAGAGCAACTCTTGGGTCGAAGACTGCCAACATGAATTAAGACCTCTAACCAAGAAAATCATGTCAATTATTGAGGATTCTAATGAAAGAGATTTCGAGGAGTCATTTGACCTGCAGACAGTAGGGCTGAGTCTCTGTATGATCTACTTAGATGCTGCATCGTCAAACCCATCTATTCAGATCAAAGCTATTGGCATGCATCTTCTTAATTTCAATGTCATGCATGTTTAACTTACTCAGATTGAACCTAACATTGTTGTCTACCCTATCTATGTCTCTTCACGTGATGTTATTATTCCTTTTTCTGATATCAATGTAACTGGGACCTCTTTTAAGGAGCTTCTCAATGTTATTTTTTCCTAAAAATGAAATGAACAAAGATTTTGAGTATCTTGTTATGCCTTACATTAATTGGCTTAATTCTAATCAAACCTTTGATAATGATGGTTTTTTAAATGAACCATTCTTAACTTATCTTAATAAGGAGAACAAGAACAACATAACCACATTCAAATTAATGATGATGAGACTGTTGTTATTAATATCGATTATAGTAGCCATTAGTGTGATATTAGGATAAAGTCCACCCTTTACGAGCGTGATTGTGCTCTATTCGAAGAGCTACAGAAGAATTGTTGTGATTTCTTCATATGATATTATGATGACATGACCAACATTGGCCCAAAAATAGCTCGTCATGAGATCCGAACATGCAAATTAGTCAAATAGAACCTAAAGAAGCTCAACACCTAATGGTCTCCTAAAGTTAAAAAGTAAATGGTCAAGCAGTTGAACATTGATTTCATTCGCGTAGTTGAATATCATGAATGGCTCGCCAATATCATTCATGTGCCGAAATTGGGAGGAAAAGTACGCCTATCGGGATTTGAATAAAACATCCCCAAAAGATGATTACCCATTACCCAATATTGACATGATCATGGAAAACATGGCTATCCACGCCCATAAGCCTTTTGTCGGTGGATTTGCTGATATAACTCGATCAGTATGGACCCTGACCATCAGGATAAAACTACCTTTATCACTTTATGGGGAACTTTCTACTACACTGTTATGCCATTCAAAGTCAAGAAGGTCATGGCTACCTACTAAAGGGATGCCACAACCATCTTGCACGACCTTATTCGTAAAAGGTCAAAAGTCTATGTGGATGATATGATCATTAAGTCTAATACTCGAGAATATCATATTCTTGGCTTTCAAATTTTTTTTTGAGCGACTACAGCAGTACAAGATGCTGATCAACCCATTGAAAGTCTATTTTCAGCATCACAAAAGGAAAAATCTTGGATTTCATGGTTGGTGAGAAGGAAATGAAAGAAGAACCCTTCAAATTGAAATACATACTTGAGATGCCACCACCATGGATGGAGAAGGAGGTCCGTGGATTCCTGGGAAAACTACAGTACATCAGTCAGTTCATCAGCCAATTGACTTCTATCGATGAACCAATTTTTATACTTCTTCAGAAGGATTCAACTAAAGTCTATAATGACGCTTGCCAAGAATCCTTTGACTAAATCAAGAAATACCTCAGTCGATCTCCGATGTTTATAACTCCATAGCTAAGTCTCCCCTCCTCCTATACTTGATCATCATAGATACTGAAGTAGGGATTTTCAATCCCAATCAGAAACTGACCAGGTAGTCATGCAGAAGTTAAGGCATTATATGCTTTCCTTCTATATTATACTAGTATCCTATATGGATGCCATTAAGTACTTACTAGAGAAGCCCACTTTATCCAACTGAATGCCCCGTTTGTTGATGTTGATATTTGAGTTCTATAAGGTGTACATCACGTTGAAACCTATGAAAGAAAAAGTAATATTTCACTACGTTGCTTATTAACCCATAGAAGAGGATAATTTTCGGGTCTATGAATTTCTATACAAAGATATTATATGAAGATGTCAAGAGGACCTCATATGGAAAATGTTCTTCGATAGCGATGGAAACAAGAAATTATAAAACACTCGGATATTCCTAAATTACCCTATTGACTCTCACACCCCCATTTTCATCTAGCTAGACATCCCTTTCACTAATAAAATGACTGAGTATGAGGCATGCACCATAGGCCTTAAAATCACCCTTAAGAAAGGAATCTGGCACCTAGACCTATATAGTGACTCTGCTCTTATTTTTAGCAAAATCCTTAGGAAATGGAAAGGCAAGGACTAGAAGCTCCTACCTTCCATTCCCACCTATAAGAACTATCCTACCAGTTCAAAGATGTTACCTTCCACTACTTGCATAGTGCAAAGAATAGCCAAGCTGATGCCCTTGCTACCCTGGTATCTATGGTGGATATGCCTGAGAGAATAACAATGTCTCCTTTTTTAGTTCAAAAACAAGCTAAGCCCACTTGCTACTACCATATTGAACTCATTAGTGGGAAAGACTCCGATTTGGATGGGTAATGGTACTATAACATTTGGGGCCTCTTCAAACATGGTCGGTATCCCGAGACGCAAATAAGAAATACTGTGCAGCCCTTCGCAAACTGGCTGATAGTATATCATTTATAACAAAGCATTGTTTAAAAGAAATGTTGATGAAACGATTTACACTGCATAACAGGGGCTGATGTTAAAGAAATGATCCAAATGATCTTTAGCGAGGAATGCGGGCCCCACATTAACTGTCATATTCTTGCTAAAAAGATAATTTTTTAAGGATACTATTGGACCACCACGGTTAAATATTGCCTACCTACATCCTAAAATGCCTTAAATGCTAAAAAAGTGACAATCTTTAACACTTACGTCCCCGAGAACTACACAATATGTCCTTTCCTTGATCTTTCTCCACTTGGTGCATTGACATCATAGGGAAGGTTACTCTCAAAATTTCAAATGGCCACGAATTCATCATAGTCCCCATTGATTATTTCACTAAATTTGTTGACACCGAGTCATAGGTAATGATGAATGACAAGAAAGTGGCCATGTTTATTAAAAAGAACATTATTTGTCGATATGTAGTCCCCCACGAGTTAGTGTGAGATAATGGGCTTCGTTAAAAAGCTGAGGTCACAGAACTAGTCAAAGAGTAAGGGACTCAGGGACACAAATTATGTCCCTACTGAACCCAAAGCAATAGTGTTGTCTAAGTTGCCAATAAAATCCTCAAAACCATAATTATCAAGGTGACTAGGAGTTGTAAAAATTGGACCGATATGATCCTTTATTCCCTTTGGGGATACCACACTTCAATCAAAATGCCTACTCGGGCTACCCCTTACTGTCTAATATACGACATAGAAGAAGTCCTACCCATTAAGCTTAAAATACCTTCCCTTCGCGTCCTACTCAAAAGAAAAATTGACAAAGAATAACGGCATCAATGCCGCTTTGATGACTTATGACTCTTGTATGAAAAAATACTGAAGGATCTATATCATATACAAGGCTACCATCGCCAAATACCACGATCATTCAACCAATAATTCAAGGACCATGGTGTCTAATAAGGATTCCTTGCCCTCAAAAAAATAATAGAATCCGTCTATGACCCTAGAGGTAAATTCAAATCGAAGGTTCCTCTATGATCAAATACCTCGATGGAGATTATATGGGGCAACTAATCAACCTGGGCCATCTTAAGAAATTTTACCCTTAGTCTAAAATCTCAGGGTGCTATGACTCTTCTCATCCCCTTTGACGACCCGAAGATGATTATGATAAACCATGTTTAAATTATGCTTACCATATGGGATGGAGATAATGTGTTATGAAAATATATAATGCTAAGTTATTGTGTTTAGTCTAATCCTGCGTTCATAACTTATGAAATATTGAATTAGTCACAAATAAAAATTTGTGAGGTCTTTGGTAGGAATGTTCAAGTCCGGGACTAGTTTTGGCCACTATAATATGATAATTGACTTGAAGTGAAAACTAGATAGTTGTAGATATATTAGTTGTAAAACCCTATTTTTTTATTTATTATTTTAATTAATTAATTAGAATATTCGGGAAAAATAAAATTTTGAATTTAATAATTTTTATTATCTAAAAATGTTGGTTATGATTTTGGAAGAATAAGACTTCAAGCGGAATTAAAATCGGAGTTAAAACGAATTTTATATGAATTTTTTTTATATTTTGCCTTATGGCATTTTTAAGGGAAGCTGTCAGATTTTAGGCATGATCGATCTATCAATCGATGATTTTCATAGATCGATCAATGGTCCCAGAAATCGTGCGCTGCAAGTTGTTTTTAATTAGAGTTTGGGTAGGATTAGAACTCCTAATCACTATATAACCTTGTTAATCTGTAGGGGGACTTCTCATTAAACACTTTTTCTCAAGTTTTTCTCCAGAGAACACTTTCAAATATTTTTTCTCTCACTCATAATCAACAACCTTCTTCATAATCAAGTTTTTGTCACAAGTTTTGGGAGGCTTAATTGGGGCTTAACCAAGATTGATTCAAGAACACTTCTTTGCTAATTTTTCGAGAGGAATCTAGATTTCTAATCATATGCTCAACATGATCTTCACAAGCATGAATACTCTATTCTTTTCCTTTAGTATTATGTGTTTTAAGTGTCGCTTAAACACTTAATTACATGTTTTATTAAAAATAATTAGTAACTTAATTAGAAAAAGTGGACACTAATTGTGGGGTTGTTTTTATAAAATTCTTTAAGCTGAATAATATTGATAACCCTTTGGGTACGTAGGATTCGTGAGTGATTTTTGGTTTTATTGGTGTAGGTTGCATGGAGAAAAATCCTAGTTTTAAAATAAATGGATTTTGGGGCGTATAACTAAGGTAATTTGTGCCGAAACAATGCAATTGGAATTATAATGTTTTAAATGATGAAATAGCGGTATATTTAATCTAAATATTTAAATGAGATTAATTGGATGTTTATGACGAGATGATGATTAAATTAAGATTTAATTGAATTGGAGTATCATGCGTAGTTTTATACGTTGATTAATTAAGCTTGTTTGTGTGACTTGTAGATATTATTATATTGCCTTTGTGACGATGGGTTGTTGGGTAATTTTTGGTCTCCCTATATTTTAGGATGCCTTCCAGGTATGGGACTATTGGGTAGGCCTTTTAATTATTTACGCCTTCTAGGTATGGGACTAGTGAGGGTAGATTATCGCGTTTTTATCATCTTGGGGGTGGGATGATTTTTGGTACTTTTCCATCGTTATGCTAGTCTAAGCATGAGACAAGGTGGAAGTTTAGGATATAAATTCTTCCTATACATAGGGTAGGACGTAATAATAACTTGGGAACCTTAGTTTTGGGACTAAGGGGTATTTTGAGGATCTCACATCGATTAAAAGGGTGGGGTGATTATAAATTGAGAAATTAAGAATTAATGCCTAAGATAAAAACGGGTATTAAAATTTTCGGCGACATAATGTGTCGGGACCGACAGTTTAAACGGGTCAAAGGACGATTGACAAGGGGAAGTGTGACACTTTAATAAATAGTGAGAACATTAATAAAAATTACTTAATTTAATAAAGTAATATCATGGGACCTAGAAATTTTAAAATCATATTGGTGTGCCTTTTAAATGGGGTTTCCTACGGGTAGTTGGTAATTTATATTTATCGCGTTTAATTATTCTGTTTAATTGAAAATATTTTATTGTGATATTTATTGCGTATAATGCTACTATCTCGGTTCAAGGATCCTATTTGAGGGGAGCGTGTGTATTCTTACTCGGGGCTTTGGCTCTCACCCATGCGTTGACTAATCTTTTTCAGGATTAGAATTGGAGAAGCAGCATAAGTTTATCGGAGTTTATCGTTTGGAGGTGCAGCTAGAGTTATTTATTTTATGGCATAGTTAGTTAGACTTTCTTTTCTAGTTGTATTTCATTATGAGACTTCATTGGAGTTTTATCGGGCCATTTGATTCCAAAGTTGTTTAAAGGATTTATGTTGGATTATTCATATTTTATTTAATCATTTTTGGAGATTGGATTTATTTGAAGTTCTAGCATGTGATGGATCCTTTATCTCGCAGTTGGTTGTTGTCATTTGATATTGATTCAATTATTTATCTTATGGTCTGATTTATTATGTCTCATATCTGTCACATGCTAAGAATGGTATTTATTTAGATCACACCTGGCATAGTTCGACGACTATGGATGGACACCCCGTCTGTCGTATTTTGTGGGGTGTGACAGATGGTATCAGAGTATGGTCTTATGTCTCATAGGTTCTGAGTCCGTTTTAGCTTCCGCGTTTCTTATCTTTGATTTCATTTTGATGATTTTTACTCTTAGAAATTCTGAGTTTGATGTTGTTTTGTTCCTATCGTCACAGATGGCGAACACAAGGAGAGTTGGGAATAGGAGAAATGAGTTTGTTTTAGGTCCCACTGCTCAGGAAAGGCGACGTCAGATTACTTTGGAAGCCTAGGAGTTAGAGGCTATCATTCGTGAGGCCACGACGGCGGGTTTGGAGATGGGGAGACAGAGATGGGTGACTTTAGAGGCTCAGCAGCAGGGTACACCCGTCTCAGATTCGGATAGGGTGAGAACCAGTTTCCTTAAGGGAAATCGTCCCACCTTTGGAGGGGGATCTGACCCTACGGTTGCTCACCAGTGGAGGAGAGATATGGAGAGGCATTTGAGGATGGTGGACTGCACATATGTGTATAAGAAGATGTTAGAAACATTTAAGCTGACAGGGGATGCGTTTCAATGGTGGGAGAGTGCCACCACATCAGAGGAGAGAGACCAGTTGGGTTATGCAGAGTTTTTGATAAAGGTCAACAATAAGTACTTTCCGTACGCGATTAGGAACGCAAAAAAGAGAGAATTTATGGATTTGGAGCAAGGTTCAAAATCAATTATCCAGTATGAACAGGAGTTCATCAATTTACCAATGTTTTTACTGGAGGAGGTTAGCACTGAGATTAAGAAGATGAAGTGTTTTATTAAGGGATTGTCTTGGTCGATTAGGCAAACGGTGTTGGGGAATCTAGTATACACTACTTATGCTCAGTTATCAAAAGAAGTTAGGAAAGAGACAAGAGTCTAATGGACAAGCAAGTGAGAATAAAGGTCCAATGATCAAACATGGAAGAGGCAGAGGACCAATCTGGAACAACAAGTTCAAGGAGAGGAGCAAGACAATACTAGGCGTTTTGGAGCTTTTAGGGGTGAATGCTTTTTATGTGGAAAAGTAGGACATCCAGCGGCAAGGTGTTACAAGAGAGTGGGCCAATAAAACTAAGGAGAACCATCCCAACAATGTCAAGGTATGCAAGGAAAACAATAGTATGGCGTTTAGGGGAAGTTGGGACTGAGGCCTCCAGTCTTAGCAGCAGTTAGTGTTCAGGGGGCATCAACATCACCATTAGCACCGGAAGTGTCAGGAGAGTAGGGGGTGGTCACTGCACCAACAAATCTCACTTATGGGGGGTGCTATGTACCTCATGTTCAGTCAGAGCATGATATATTGCGTGGCTAGTGGCGTATCGCGGTACGTAATACCTTCTTAGATACTTATATATATTGTATTTTGTTGAGGATTGTGCTCGGGTAGATTTGGTGTATGGGCACCTAATTGTGTTATTTTACGATGTAGGCATATGCGAGCCTTATTTCCTTTTGCGAGATTTATGCGTTGATGAGTATTCTTTGTCTAATTTTGAGGATAAAATTCTTCTCTAGTGGGAAAGTATGTAACACCCCGTATTTTTATTTATTATTTTAATTAATTAATTTGAATAATCGAGAAAAATAAATTTTTGAATTTAATAATTTTTATTGATTAAAAATGTTGGTTATGATTTTAGAAGAATAAAACTTCAAGCGGAATTAAAATTGGAGTTAAAACAGATTTTATATGATTTTTTTATATTTTGCCTTATGGCATTTTTAAGGGAAACTGTCAGATTTTAGGCATGATCGATCGATCGATTATTTTCATCGATCGATCGATGATCCCAGAAATCGTGCACTGCAAGTTGCTTTTAATTATTGTTTGGATAGGATTAGAACTCCTAATCATTGTATAACCTTTCTAATCTGTAGGGGGACTTCTCATAATCACTTTTTCTCAAGTTTTTCGCTAGAGAACACTTCCAAATATTCTTCCTCTCACTCATAATCATCAACCTTCTTCATAATCAAGTTTTTGTCACAAGTTTTGGGAGGCTTAATTGGGGCTTAATCAAGATTGATTCAAGAACACTTCTTTGCTAATTTTTAGAGAGGAATCTATATTTCTAATCAGATGTTCAACACGATCTTCACTAGCATGAATACTCTATTCTTATTCTTTAGTATTATGAGTTTTAAGTGTCGCCCAAACACTTAATTACATGTTTTTTTAAAAACAATTAGTAACTTAATTAGAAAAGGTGGACACTAATTATGGGGCTATTTTTATAAAATCCTTTAAGCTGAATAATAATGATAACCCTTTGGGTACATAGGATTCGTGAGTGATTTTGGGTTTTATTGGTGTAGGTTGCATGGAGAAAAATCCTAATTTTAAAATAAATGGATTTGGGGGTGTATAACGGAGGAAATTTGTGTCGAAACAATGCAATTGGAATTATAATGTTTTAAATGATAAAATAGCGGTATATTTTATCTAAATAATTAAATGAGATTAATTGGATGTTTATGACGAGATGATGATTAAATTAAGATTTAATTGAATTGGACTATCATGCGTAGTTTTATACGTTGATTAATTATGCTTGTTTGTGTGACTTGTAGTTATTATTATATTGCCTTTGCGAAGATGGGTTGTTGGGTAATTTTTGGTCTCTCTATATTTTAGGATGCCTTCTAGGTATGGGACTAGTGAGGGTAGATTATCGCGTTTTTATCATCTTGGGGGTGGGCTGATTTTTGGTACTTTTCCATCGTTACGCTAGTCTAAGCATGAGACTAGGTGGAAGTTTAGGATAAAAATTCTTCCTATACATAGGGTAGGATGTAATAATAACTTCGGGACCCTTAGTTTTGGGACTAAGGGGTATTTTGAGGATTTCACATCGATTAAAAGGGTGGGGTGATTATAAATTAAGAAATTAAGAATTAATGCCTAAGATAAAAATGGGTATTAAAATTTGGGGCGACATAATGTGTTGGGGCTGATAGTTTAAACGTGTTATAGGACGATTTATGTCGTATCATGTGTGGAACCTTGTCATGTGTCGGGGCAAGGATTTAGGGTTTAGGGTTTAGGTGTGACACTTTAATAAAAAGTGAGAACAACAATAAAAATTGGTTAATTTAATAAATTAATATCGTGGGACATGGGAATTTTAAAATCATATTGTTGTGCCTTTTAAATGGGGATTCCTACGGGTAGTTAGTAATTTATATTTATCACGTTTAATTATTCCGTTTAATTGAAAATATTCTATTGTGATATTTATTGCGTATAATGCTATTGTCTCGGTTCAAGGATCCAATTTGAGGGGGGGGGGGGTGTGTATTCTTGCTCGGGGCTTTGGCTCTGACCCATGCGTTGACTAATCTTTTTCATTATTAGAATTGGAGAAGCAGCATAAGTTTATCGGAGTTTATCGGTTGGAGGTGCAACTAGAGTTATTTATTTTAGGGCATAGTTAGTTAGACTTTCTTTTCCAGTCGTATTTAATTATGAGACTTCACTGGAGTTTTATTTGGCCATTCGGTTCAAAAGTACTTTAGAGGATTTATGTTGGATTATTCAGATTTTATTTAATCATTTTTGGAGGTTGGATTTATTTGGAGTTCTAGCTTGTGATGGATCTTTTATAATGCAGTTGGTTGTTATCATTTGAGATTGTTTCAATTATTTATCTTATGAACTGATTTATTATGTCTCATATATGTCTCATGCTAAGAATGGTATTTATTTAGATCACACTCGACGTAGTTCGGCGACGGTGGCTGGCTTCCCCGTCTGTCGGATTTAGCGGGGTGTGACATTAGTTAAGTTTGTAACACAATAAACGACGTGTAAAACAACGGTCCGAGGAAAGAGTTATAATGAAATTACAAATAGGTGGTAAAGTACTCATTTATCTTTAAAGGATATTTTTTCTCATATGGCGACATGTGTCATATGTTAATTGGACAAAGGGGGAGGTGAATTATGCCGAAAAATAACTCTTGAAATAATCTCTTCCTTTAGCATATTTCAGAAAGGAAGAATTTTAGCCTAAGGAGAGAGATTTGGGAACCTCGGGAAGATGAAAGTGAGGCAAAAAATTGAAGAAAAATCTGTAGAAATTACATAAAAGTCCCTAAGGAAGGGAAGGAGTACCGGTTGGACAAGTGTCAGATAAGGACCCAGGGAAAACCCATTAAGTGGCAAAGGTGAGTGTACTCACTGGAAAGAGATGTATTATATATGGTTATGGATACGATCTGAATATCACTCACTAGTATGATCTATTATACATGGTTATGGATATGATCTGAATATCACTTATTGGTAAAATGTTTTATACATGGCTACGAATATGATCAGAATAATATTCAATATGAATTTGTTCATTTCAGTTTATCGAAATGGGAGGTTACTCCCCGACCCGGAATGGGGGAGATTTATCTATTTAAGATAAGGGTTTACTCCTCGACCAGGAATGGGGGAGAATTGTCAATTGCAAAGAGGATATGTGAGTCATGATTCGAATTAGTTGGTCATTCTTTGCAAATGAGAAGGATAAGTATATAATTGGTCATTCCTTATGAATGAGACGGATAAGTATATAATTGGTCATTCTTTATGAATGAGCCGGATAAGTACATAATTGGTCATTCTTATGAATGGGATGGATAAGTATGCATATATCATCACAGGGATATAATTTATTGCATTTAATTTTATGCAATAGTGTAGTAGTGATGCATTTGCTGAGCTATTTTGATCATGGTTCCTATGTTTATATTTTTTTAGGTTTTGTGATATCACTACCAAGTCTAGGAGGTCGGTGGGGTTAGCAAGGGATGCATAAAACCATGTGTTGATGCAAAAAACTGGACCGAATCCCATTTATGATCACAGATAAATAGATGAAAGCAATCCAATCAAGCACATGAGAAACAAAGATTTTTAAAGTGGTTCGGCTATGAATAAAGCCTACGTCCATTGTTATTTTATTCCCATGGGTTTACAATAGCACCATAGGGTGTAGAGAGAGAAAGGATGTGTATCTTGTGTATGTGGTTTCTAGGTTCCCCCGGATCTCCCCTTTTGGCTAAGGGAATACATGTATTTATAGTGATGGGAGATAAAAAGATTCATTGTATGTAGACATTTATGTCTACATTCAACGAATCTAATTGTGGAATTTCTTGGTATGCTTTGTGTTGCCATCTATTAATACAGTATAAATGTACATTAAGGCTCATTAAATGCGTTGCCATCTTCATTAATGAACATTAAATGCATAGTTATCATTTGATCTTCCTGGTTGATATGCCGACCAACTCTCCTCGGGTGCCGACTAACACTCCTTGGGTGCCGACCAACTCTCCTGGGGTGCCGACTAATTCTCCTTGGGTACTGACCAACTCTCCTCGGGTGTCGACTAACACTCCTCGGGTGCCGACCAACTCTCCTCGGGTGTTGAATATTGCCACGTAGGATGACATGTGTCCTTTTCTGATTGCTCCTCGTAGATGGAGAATTTTTGCGTCAACACCATGATTTGGTCAAACGTAAATGGGGTAATTTAATCCTACTTACCTTTTCAGTAAGTTTGAATAAACATAATTACCTTAAAATTTTGAAACGGATTTAGTTTTATTGATTCATGTAAATAATTGAAAAAAAGATACTCGTGTTTATTGTTTGCTTAAGGTAATTATGATTTGACTCACATTGACTTTCAAACTTAATTATAAGTAACTGGGTTGGGGTTTGTCATCCCTCTTCTATTGAAAAGAAATTTATTCATTTCCCTCCACCAAAAACTACATGGGTCCTAATCCTATGAAAAACATTTTCAAATGAAACTTATGAAAATTTCCAAAACCCGAAGAGGTACAAAGGAAGCCCATATGTCATACGTTGGCTCGGGGGCCTTTTTTCACAAAATGAAATTACTTTCTAACGTCTGAAAACGAAGGTCCATTTTATCATTTATATGAACATAAGGATTATGTATGCCTTAGTGATTGGTATAGATAACTCGAATGCAAAACTCACTAACAGGAACAAAAAAATATGATCAAAATCATTTTATATTTCTAATTAAGGAATACAATGTTGTTATATGAAGTATCAACCAAGTGAGTTAAGAAAAGCACTCCCTCCAACTAAAATTTTCTTTAAACAAATCAACCCTTACCAAGCTACACAAAAAACATTCCAAAATTACCTCCCCCAAAGAAACACCAAATTCTGAAATCACCATAGCTTCACAAAAAATTACCCAAGCTTCA
This sequence comes from Sambucus nigra, assembly GCA_949130495.1. Lineage (NCBI taxonomy): Eukaryota > Viridiplantae > Streptophyta > Magnoliopsida > Dipsacales > Adoxaceae > Sambucus > Sambucus nigra. The sequence goes on along the minus strand of OX422214.1, from coordinate 208,641,701 downwards.
CAAAACATTACTTTCAACTACCTGATGTCCCCGCTTCATCGTCATTTATGGCCCCCAGGTGTCCTCAAGTCTCCCACTTCGGGTTAACATTCCATTTAAACTTCATGGAGTGGTATGTCCTGACAAGCTTGGACAAAACCACAACACCAAGTTTCATGGTGTCTAAGGTGATGAACCACCTTTGACCGGTCTCTTCCACCATGATCTTCTTTACTACTCTTTCCACAATCACTAAAGGTAGTCCTCACACATATTTGAGGGCCCACCCACAGACTATGACAGATGGATAGACGGTCGACAATGCAGCTACAAAGAGCTGAAGAGAATCCTTAGTGATTCAACCAAATCCTCCATTGGGAAGAAGTTTGTTATGCGAGGGGGCACAATTTGTTGCCACCCAACTTGGCACAAAATATGCCAGCGAAAATGGAAAGAAGTTTGTTGAAGGCCCACCAACTCCACATACCAATATTCTCCAATCTGCAAGATAGGTAATAAGCCCCCTACCATGGCAAAGACCAACGAAGACACCAGTATTTGGTCTCTACAAACTAGTTAACCCACCTTTCTAAAGATGGGTCGATGATAAATAAAGGTGAGACAAAGAAATTGGCCACAACTACCAAAGGATACTCAAGAGGGGTCACCATAAGAAACCTCTTTGCAAGCCACATAAACAACATTACTAGGCTCCTCCTCAGAAAGTTAGAATGATCCTACATCTAAGCATTCAGACCGTTTAAGGTCTTAGCCATCACCACCCCCGTATGATTATGATAGTAAGACATGCATGCTATTATCGCAACCACTTAGGGATCCATTGCAAGGTCCCCGACACTAGAAAAAGCCTTACAGTTAGGCCCAAGGTGACACCCTAAGCAAAGACAAAATCCTCAAAACCCATCAAGAGCACCGAATATAAGACCACTTGAAGATAAATATTCCATCTAGTAACCAATAATTGAGTCATAGAGGGAGAAATGTGCAACAAGTCTACTAGAAATACCCGGATAGAAGGGGAAAATGGGGCATAGATGTCGCCACACTGGGGTTGAACCGTAACGTGGTCGAGAATTCTACATTTGTGGGAAAAAACTCGTCTAGTCCAAAATGTAAGACATCATCCTTAAGGTACCAGAATTATACCGCCACTGTCAACAGATTCGGTACAACCCAACAAAGGTGACAAGATTAACTTCAAATCAAGCTTTTAATCTCCTAATCCATATACCAACCAAGCCTCCAAGGCTTTCCTATATGAAAACATAATTCCTAAAAATGCATTTCTCAAAATAAATCCATTCAACAAAGCCTTTGCGGACTCTCCCTCTTACAAAATTCCGAAAAACATATTTTTCCACTTTTTTCTTAAAAAAAACTCAACATCAAACTAAAGTTCATCTAGATAGTTAAACAATATGGATCACTTTTTTCCTTCTCGTGTCTCTCTTTTCGGGTACAAATCAAGCATGCCACACGATCAATGTCACGCTTCCACAGTTAGCAACAGATTAGCAAGAAAATATCGAAAGTAAAAGAAATGAATGTTTTCTTATCCGGAAGCCCCATCAACCTAGACATCACCTCATGAACCATCAACCTACTTATCTACACATGCATGCGTGTAGCCCTGGAGACAAAAAAGGAAGACTCTAGTGGTATAAGGTCACCTACTTCCGCAACAAAGATTCAACAGTTCACCTAGAAGAAATATTTTGAGGCCCCCACCCATAATGATCAGCACCCATCATTTCCACGTCCTAAGGAAGCCAAGGATTCCATTCCCTTGATGATTGGTACCTTCCCAGGACTGCCTATCGACACACCCTTTCAAATTTTAAACAAAAAGTGCCAAATAATTTTAGAAAAATCCTGAAATTGCCCAAAATTTTCACAAAAATCTCTAAAAAAATATGGAACCTCAATTTACTAAAAAATTATTTTTTGGAGAACTAAGAACCTTTTCAAACACTCAAAATTCCTACTCAAATTAATTTGATTCTCTTATCCCTAGAATTATCCCGAGCAGGATGAATCTTACGCACCTATTCTCAATATATCTCACAAGGAAAACAACCATTGCATCGTTTCCATGTTTACTACCATTCATAGATAGAATCCAAAAACTACAGCAACCCCCGTGGAGTCTCAAAAAACAAAACCATATCGAGAATAATCCCATGAAACTTAAATTCGCAATGAGAACAATATCCCACACTATAACTTTAGGTCCTCGTAATTGTCTCAACCCTCCGAATTGGTCATCACAACTTTAGGTCCTTAGAATTGATCTCGACCCTTAGAATTGGTTGTCATAACTTTACGTCCGCAAAATTGACCTCGTTTCTCAGAATTGGTCATCACAACTTTAGGTCCTCACAATTTACCCCGACGCACATAATTGGTCATCATAACTTAAGGGCCACAAAATTAACCTCGCCCCTCAGAATTTGTCATCACAACTTATGGTCCTAAGAATTAACCTCAACCTTAAGAATTGGTCATCACAACTCTAGATCCCCAAAATTGACCTCGATTCTCTGAAATGGCCTCTACAACCTTAGGTCCTTAGAAGTTACCTCAACCCACAGAATTGGTCGTCATAATTTAATGTCTCTATAATCAACCTTAACCCTCAAAATTTATTGCCACAAATTCAAGTCCTAAGGATTGACCTCAACCCTTAAAATTTGTTACCACAACTTAAGATTCTCATAACTGACCTCAACCCTCAAAATTGGTCGTCACACCTTTAGGTCCCTAGAATTGACCTCGGCCCTCAGAATTGCTCATCATAACTTGATGCCCTCAAAATTGACCTCGACCCTCAGAATTGGTCGCAATAACTTTAGGTCCTCAGAATTGACCTCGACACTCAGAATTGGTCTTCACTACAATTTTGGGTCCTCAAAATTGACCTCAACCCTTAGAATTGGTCAACAAAACTTTAGGACCTCATAATTGACATTCACCTTCAGTATTGGTCATCACTATAACTTTAGGTCCTCAGAATTGACCTCGACACTCAGAATTGAGAAGCCCAAAATTGATCATCACAACTTAATGTCCTTAGAATTGACCTTAACCCTTAGAATTGGTCGTAATAACTTAAAGTCCTCATAATTGATCTTGACCCTAAAAAATTGTCATCGTAACTTAAGGACCTCAGAATTGACATCGACCCTTCGAATTGGTCATCTCACCTTCAAGTCCTCATAACTGACCTCCACCCCCAGAATTAGTCGCAATAACTTTAGGTCCTTAAAATTTACCTTGGTTCTTAAAATTGGTCGTCACAACTTAAGGTCCTCAAAATTGACATTGGCACTCAAAATTGTTATTAGTAACTTTAGATCCTCAAAATTGACCTCGTCTCTCAAAATTGGTCATCACAACTCCTGGTCCTCATAATTGTCCTTGGCCTGCAAAATGGGTATTACAACCTTAGGTACTAAGAATTGACCTTGGCCCTCAAAACTGTTCATCACAAATTAAGGTCCTTAGAATTGACCTGGACCCTTAGAATTGGTCGTCACAACTTAAGGTTCTCATAACTGACCTCGACCCTCATAATTGTCAATCACATCTTAAGGTTCTCAGAATTGGCCTTGGCTCTCATAATTTATCTTCACAAGTTAAAGTTCTTAGAATTGGCCTCAACTTTCAGAATTGGTCATCTCAACTTAAGGTTTTAATAATTAACCTCGACCTTTAAAATCGTTAAGCATAACTTTAGGTTCTCAGAATTGACTTCGACCCTTAGAATTGGTTGCTATAACTTTAGGTCCTCATAATTGATCTCAACCCTTAGAATTAGTTATCACAAATTAATGTCCAAAGAATTAACCATGGCACTCAGGATTGGTCGTCGTAAATTTTGGTCCTCAGAATTTATCTCCGCCCTTAAAATTGGTTGTCACAACTCTAGGTCCTCAGAATTGGCCATGGTAGATAGGTCTAGTCATTATAACATTAGGTCCTTAGAATTGAACTCCACCATAAGAATTGGTCATTGCAACTTAAGGTCCGAATAATTGACCTCAATCCTGTGAATTGATCTCTACGGTTTAAGGTCCTCAAAATTGGCCTCGACCCTCATAATTGGTCATCTCTAGCACGACTTGAGAGTTATCCTCAACCCACTGAATTGGCCTCCCTAGCACTTTATAACCAATCATAACACATCTTTAACCAGATAAATCAGTTATCTTCATCTTTTTAGGTCCTTCGAATCAACCTTAACCCATTGAATAGGTCACCTTCGCCTCCTAATTCCTTAGAAATGACCTTAAACTTCGGAATTGGTCAATCCCATTCTCTAGGTCCACAAAATTGACCTCAAAATTCTTTCCACCAACGTCGATGTGGCATTTATCATTCCACGACCTTCACTAGTTCCAAGCTCACCAGTCGAAGGGATATCATAGACACAACATCCTAGGACACCCCTAACCACCTCATTAGGTACTTATCACTCACTCGTTCATTACAAATCCTAGTTCATACTCAGAGTACTGATCGATGAGACACTGGGCATTCTCAAGGTTCATTTGCCTTAGATCAACTTCCATGATTGAGTGAGAAATAAATAAATCATTAAAGGGATTTGAATCCCCTTTCTAACTATTTACCCCACGTGTGAATCGACCTTATGGTTCGGATGAATGGTTCATTTTACCTTAAAAACTAATCTAAAGGACATTGGGTGCTCCTTGCCTCCATTTTGACTTCGGTTAACTTTCTCGCTTAACTGAAAGCTCAATGAATGTTTGAAGGGCTTTAAATCCCATTTTGAAAAGTATGCCCTGCGTACGAATTGGCCTTACGATTCTGGTAAACAATCCATTTTACACTAAAAATTAATTTAGAGGCCATTTGATGTTCTTAATCCCCATTTGACCCCGATCAACAGTCCAACCTTAATGAAGATGAATGAATACTTGATGGGATATGAATTCCCTTTTTAATGTTTCACCACCTCTGCGACTCAGCCTTACGGTATGGACGAAAGACCTATTTTACTCTCACTGGTCATCGTGCTCTTTCGAGACCCATTTGACCAAGGTCAACTCTCTGAATCGAATGAAAATAAATGAAATCTTAAAAGGCATTGAATTCCATTTCCAATGGTCCATCCTGTTCCTGAATCATCCTTACGATTCAGACGAATGATCCAATGCCCTTCGAGAATTTCATGTTCGGAGACCAATTGGAACATCTAAGCCCCATTTAACTTTGGTTAACTCCTGAAGATGGTATTGTCTCAATGGATTTTAAAATTTCTTTGAATACCCTTTCAAACGGTCTACCCTGTACATGATTCTGACTTACGACTCCCGTTTGACAATTGTTTCCTTAAAAACCTATCTCAGACTACCTAATGGAACCCCTATGACATTGCCTATTGGCAGTGTATCTGTGTTTTTATGCTTATAGGTATGTCTAGGACCATGATGATTAGAACCCCCCTTGTCCTTATAAATAGAGTCCAAGACCACACTTTGAAAAGCACACCTCAAGACCCCTTGACATACCTCTCAGCAATTCAGAGAACATTCTCTTAAATTCAGAGATGCTCACCCGTTAAAATCCAATTTTCCACATTCCTTCCATCCATTATAAACTCTTTTGAGTAATTTCTCACCAATCTCCTCATATCGCAATCACCTAATCATGAGATTAGCGTAATTACAATCAAGATCCACTTCATGCCTTCATATTGAGGTCAAATCCTTCCCCATTGTCTTTAAATTCTCTTATTATTTCATTAGTTAATTCATTTTCACTTTAGTAATTTACTACATTACATCATATATCTTAACTTTAAACTTTTTATTATTAGTATTTGCACATAGTTTATTTTCATAATAAAACCTAAAAATAAGAAAAGAGGGTGTACTTGTAAATTTCAAATGGGGGAATTCTCCTCACATTTTTCTCACACTGAAACTCCTTTTTCTACATACACATTTATAATAAAAGTCCCCAGTTGGATTTATGAGATAAACCCCACCTTGTATTGTCTTTGAACTACATGTACTTTAATGCCCCTCGGTATACATCGGTGACCAGGGTAAACCCCTAGACTCGAGTTGTCACACCCCAAACCCAATATCCATACTAATCATTTGTTATTAGAATAATTGGACCATAATCTCAAGTCCATTGAAAATTTAACTCATTTATCAATGTTTTTCTGCATAATGAACATAATATTATTTTTGTGCCATAACGAAGTCAACATCAGAGTCATAATTAAGCGGACATACAATACTGTGATTAACTATGATCAACTCAATTCATACTAAATCAATATATACAATGTGTGAGTAAATTAAAATCTTCAGTATGACAATGATAAAATCTCCATACTTAAACCCCAGCTCTTCTAACGGTGCAACTCTCAAAGTTACCGGTCATAAATTATCCTAGATGGCAGCGTACCAACCTGAAATTGTTAAAATATAAACCATAAGCATTAAGCTTAGTGAGGTACTCCTTCTCTGCAATAGAATAACAATTCTATATCGAATATGTGAATATAAAATCTGAACAATCCTGCCCATTGGCAATAACAAATCATGGATCATAAGATCCAAATAATTCTACCCGTTGGCAATAACAAATCCTGGATCAACAAATCCTGGATCGTAAGATCCAAATAATTCTGCCCGTTGGCAATAACAAATCCTGGATCATAAGATCCAAATAATTCTGCCCATTGGCAATAAAAAATCCTGGATCATAAGATCCAAATAATTCTGCACATTGGCAATAACAAATCCTGGATATTTGAATATCCAAATAATTCTGCCCATTGGCAATAACTAATCCTGGATATTTGAATATCCAAACAAATCCTGAATACCAAAGTATTCAAACCAATCCTTGATCATGAGACCCAAACAAATCCTGGATATTTTAATATCCAAACAAATCCTGAATACCGAAGTATTCAAACAAATCCGTTCTTAGAGCTATATTCATATTTATATATGAAACAAATCATAAGTACACTCACCTTGACAGTTTAACTGGCTTTTCCTTTGCCTTTATCTGGTACTTGTTCAATCAGCTCTTCTTCCCTTCCTATCATTCTTACAATATTAATGTCATCATAAGAATATTAATAGTCCAAATAATAACTTCAATCATAACTCAATTCATAAGCATCATATTATTCAATTCAAATCATTCATTAAAATGAAGTCCCATATAGACTCAGGTTCTGTTATCTAACATATTCAAATTACAGCCCAAACCCTTTTTAACTATTCTTTTTAATCCAATCCTTATTATATCATGATTCCAAAACAAAAGACGGCACATCATTCCGAGTTTCCTAGAGCAAAATAAGCCTATTTCTTCATTACATAGAAAATTTTCCCTATAGGCTCTTTTATCGTTCATTCAACTTCCAGGAATTTCCATAATTTTTCTACATCATAAATTTATATGATATTCAACCCAACATCAGTAAAAATATTTAAAAATACAAGATTAAAATTTCATAATTTTCAGAGTTTATTTTCTATGTCAAGCAAAACATCGAACACATGGTAAGCATACTTTCACCCTTAGGGCAGATTTCATTCCCGAAATTCAAACTCTCACCAAGGACACATTTATTGGTATTTTCCCATGATTTTCGGATATGTCATACATATGTAAGTCAAAGTTAATCTCCAATTGGAATCAATCAATTACAGTAATTATAGAGAAATATATGGAAGTTTGAATAAACAAGGTTCTTAAACAAAACAATCTCAAGGGTTTACACATTCAAGTTTACTTAAACTTTCATCTATCCATAAGTACATATCAAGACATGGAATTTCAGTAAACAAATGATTATTTCAATCATTTAAATAAGTAATACAAAAAAATAAACAAGATTTATGGATGGAAATACCTTAGGGGCTTTTACGTAATTTTTCTATGAATTTTTCTTCAATTTCTCCTCACACTTTCTTCCTAACTTCCTACTTCTCTTTCCTTAAGCTCAAAATCTCTCATGGCTGCATTTTGGCTTAATAAAGAGGTAATTATAAGGGTTTAAGGTCGGCCAAAGCCACCACCCTTCCCAACCAATGAGAATAAAACATTTGTTGCCATAATAAGACAAAATACTACTTAACGGATGGACTATTTTGCCCTTGTTTTGTAATTTTGGTATAACTTCTCACTCGAATCTCCGTTTCACACACCGTTTGTTTTGTTATGACCATAACTCACTTGTATAAAACTATGTAGTTTTCACCTCAAGTCAATTGTTATGTCATAAAGGTCAAAACTAGCCTTAAACATGAACATTCCTACCGAAACCTTCAAAATTTTGTATTTGAAACTAATTCGACATTTTATGCTTTTTGAAGGTAGGATTTGACTAAACATAATAAACTAACATCACATGTATTAATAACACACTAATCATATCACATAAGCTAGGCATGATTTAAGAATAATTAATCATAATTATATTCGGGTTGTCACACGAGTCCTCCCACATTCATTTGTTACATTGTTCATATTATATATTCTTGATATACTTTGTAAGTTGGTTTTCTTGTCTCTTGTCCGATATACACATTTGTTGTTATATAATTACTTGTGGATCGACAAACACTTGCATTATATTTTTAATTACTATTTTGGGAACACCCATAAGGATTACCTCAATATGTCTTTATCCATGATGCGAGTCGAGCGATTCTATCCTCCATTTATATTATGCACATAAGCACACACATCACAGAGTTTTATAGGAGAATATTAACACATGCCCATGAGAGATCCAAAGGGAGGAATAGGTTCCTAACACTTTCCCATTTTGTAACTTAGTCTCCTGACCCTTAAATTACTTGGTTTTACAAGCATCGGTATTGTCGTTGGTGTTGTTCTCCGAGGCCTCAACATTTCTTTTATCTATTTTGTGCAAAATAGGTTGGCGACTCTATCTCTACATATCATCCCATATCGATGATGGCCAAGCTCCTCGAGAAAAGACACAATTCCGCGTGCATGCCAAAAAAAATAGAGAGGAATGAGGGATCCACCTCAGGGGATAATCCCTCAAACCTAAAAAAACACTCAGAATGGCAATAGAATTATCCCATTCCTTGTAAATACTCAAAAGAATACTTATTTACTTGAAATTCTTAGGGCTTTTGGCGGGTGTCAGTGTAACTGTTTTGGCGACTTTGGGCTGAATATAATCTTTGTCGAATAAGGAATATATTTTTCATGGTTTAAGTAATAATCGTGAATCCAAGCATATGATTTTCTCCTTATTCATTCAGAATAAAGGCTAATGGAAGGGTCATCCATAGAGAGCTTCTTAGCGAGTGGTCTGAACACTGGTTTGGTAGTTGTCATTGTTGAATATTCGATCATGGCAGGGTGATTATTCTATGGATAGGGAATGTCTAACGTGTAGCCTCATGGAATATCTTCTAAAATTTGAATTACTCATTCAGATTTTCGATCGATCGGAGAAGGAAAAGAAATGCCTAGGTAGAGTTTGTTCCCTAGGGAGGTTTGAAGGGCTTGCTAAAATCTTCATATAAATATGGGGTCTCGATCGAACATGATGCAAATAGGTAAACCATAAAGTCTAACAATTTCCTTGATGGAAAGTTCACTTAGTCGTTGGACGGAATTAGTGGATCTGGTTGGTAGAAAATAACCAGATATTATAAGGCGATCCGCGATGACCCATATCGTACTGTAACCTTGCAAATATTAGGGTAATCTACTGACAAAGTCCATGATTATCCCATTTCCATTTTGGTATGGTGAGTTGTTAGAGTAATCCGCTGGGATGTTGATGTTCAATTTTCACATGCTAACAAGTTAAACACTTTGATAAATAGTAAATAATATCCTTTTTCATACTAGTCCACCAATAACGTTGCTTGAGTGTTTGATACATTTTGGTGCTTCCGATATGAATCATGAATTTATAATGGTGAGCTTCTTGTAGGACTTGTTCTAGTAATAAGGACACGAGAGAAATACATACTTGATTTCTAAATTTTAACCCACGCTAGGGGTCCAAAGTCTAATATTTTTTTGGATATTTTTTCAAGTATTTTTCTTCTACGAATGCAAAAATTCATCTTGGTCTTGGAGGTCAATGATTTTCTTATGTAGAATGGAGCTAGCTATAGTATTTAATAGGACAATTTCGGTTTCAGAGGAGTCTCATTGTATATTATAATCTCCAATGGTTTTTAAGAATATAAGCATATTATAGAGGCTTCCATGGGCTTTACGGCTCAAGGCATGAGCAACTATGTTACCAATTTTGGAATGGGAGAGTAAGTTGAACTTGTAATCCTCTAAAAATTCTATCCATCATCTTTGTTGAAGGTTCAGATCCCTTTGCGTGAAGATGTTCTTAATACCCTTATGATCAGAAAATAACTCAAATTCTTCTATATATAGATAAGATCTCCAGATTTTCAGAGGAAAGTCTACCGTTACTCAGTCCATAGCATGTACAAAGTATTAATGCTCATGAATTTTTAACTATCGTGATATGTACTCTACCACTTTCCCTTGTTGCATTAATACACAACTGAGTCCTTGTAGGGCGTTGGCTTTGTAAACATCATAGCTTCTATCGATGGATTGAATGGTCCGAACAAGGGCGGTGGTTAAATTTTTGTTTAAGGTATAAAATGATTGTTTGCATTTGGAGGTCCATACAAATCAGACATCCTTTCTGGTCAACTTCACCAAAGGTAGGGAAATTCAAGAAAATCCTTACACAAAGTGTCAATTGTACTTGGTGAGTCCTAGAAAACTACATAACTCTGTTAGTGTGGTGTGTTGAGGCCATACAAGTACTATGGTGGTTTTGGTTTGATTCACTTATATACCTATTTCAGTGACTACGTGTCCAAGTATTTTTATCTCTTTCATTAGGAAAATGCATTTGCTTTGTTTCTCATAACGCTGATGTTTACGAAGGGTTTCCAATAGTACACATAGGTGCTCTTCGGGTTTTACCTTTGTCTTAAAATAAATTAATATGTCATCTATAAATACGATCACTAATTGTTCTAGGAAAGGATGAAACACTCTATGCATTAGGTGTATGAAACAGAAGGGGTCATTTGTCAAACCAAAAGACATGACTAAGAATTCAAATTTACTATATCATGTTCAGAAAGAAGTTTTAGGTATGTTTTCTTCCCTAACGCGAAGTTGGCGACAAATCTCACATCAATCTTCGAAAATATTTTTGACCCCCGTAATTGTGAAACATATCACTTATACTAGGAAATGGATACGTGTTCTTAATGGTCACTTGGTTTTATTGTTGGTAGTCGACACATAATCGAAAGATTCATCGTTCCTTTTCACGAATAAAACATAATATCCCCAAGGTGAGGTACTATGGCATATAAATCCTCTATTAAGTCAGTCAACTAGTTGTGTTTAAAGTTCTGTCAATTGCAAAGGCGCCATATGGTAAGGGGGTATTGAAATAGTGGAGGTATTTGGCAACATGTTAATACAAAATCAGTTTCTCGATGTGAGGGTATTTCGAATAAATATTTAGGAAACAGGTCTTTGTATCTGGCCAATACGGTATAAAGGGAGGAGTTTTTGTTTTCACTTATTAGAAAAAGTATAGGTTGGTGGGGATTTCTTCATTGTAAATAAAACTAAGGTTGATAGGGTGGTTTGACTGTCATTATTTTTGCATGACAGTCAATGTGAGAAAAATTCGGGGATAAAACATCCCTTTCCATTATTAAATTTAATTCGGTTAAATCGAGAACAATTAAATCTATGGTTAATGTCTTGGTTCCAAAGCGTAAATGGTGACTTTTACAAATCCTATCCATAGTTTCTGTCTTTCCCGTTAGCATTCCTATAGTAAAAGAATGAACTAATGGACTATAATACAATTGTAAATGAGTCATACATGAATGACTAACAAAAAAGTGTGTTGCGATATTACAAAAAGGCAGATTACCTTCGACCACATCTTGGTAATTTTGATGTTTTATTGGGAGAAGGTAGAAAATCCCACCTCAGTTCCTATTGAGTGTTTTTTTTCCTTTTTTTGGGAATTTGAAACATTTTTTTCAAAGAAGAAAAATAGCCTTCCTCCAGCGGCAATAACAAGATTAGGTACAATGAATTTTGAAAGCCTTGATAAGCTTAAGATCTAATCTAGATTTACAACCTTTAAAAGGAAAACCTAAAAATAAATCTCTAATTCCATAATGGATATCAGAGATTATAAAATCAGCCTGCGTAGGATGCTCATCATAAGTGACTCTATTTCTTCCTTTCTAAACCTCCTAGGTGATAATACATGGAGTAATGATGAGAAGAATATAGATTAATCCTTTGACTTTAGATTTAATCAAAATGAAATAAGTTATCCTCTATTTAAAATGGAAGAAGTTTTTATTCTAATGAGCCCCTTGAAATAAGTCCAAACCGATGAATGTATTTTTTCCCATGAAGAAACGATGACCTATTAGTTCCTGGAGAGGGAAAGTGTAGCAGTGACATTTTGAAACAATAGGAATATTGATTTTGGTAATAGTATCATCAGTAGGAACAATATGATGGAATAATTTCCATAGTAAAATAGAGACTTTATTTGAAAGCCTCTTATTCCATATGAATTTGAAGGAAAATTGAGCACAATTTTTTTGTCTTACAACGATCCAAGCTAATTTAAGACAGAAAAGGCAATTAGAATTTCCCATCCAATTATCATCATCATCAGTATTCCAATCTCTAACCACTTGAAGAACCTTAAGCATCATTTTACTAACGTGGGAAGAATATATTTTGCATGATGAATTAAGTTGATTACATCTCTTTAAGTATTTATTTTTCAAGAACCTACTCCAACATGAGTCCATTGTTAAGAATCTCCACCAAAGTTTACAAGAACTGGCTCTAATATAATCAGGAATGAGATTAAGTCCCAGACCCCCTTCTTCATAATGAAGACAAAGATAATTCCAGGTTTTCTAATGTCTTTTAGTGGTACCTTTTGAGGAGCCCCAAAAGAAATTTAAGAATAGGGATTACAAAGTGTTTATGATGGAAATGTGAGGATCCAAAGTTGCAAATAAATGATAAAACATTTATTGGGTGACATGTTTTTGAAGGGTAATTTTTCCTCCCTGACTAAGCAATTTATAGGACCAGCCTTCCAACCTATTTTTGATTTTTTCTATTAACCCATTAAAAAGATATTTATTCTTTTTACTTGCATAAAGAGGTACCCCCGGATAAAGTAAATGACGATTTTTGAAAGTGAAATTTGATCATCTTTCAATAATTCTTATTTAATATGAGGAACAATTTAGAGGAATCATGAAGTAGCATTTGGATTTATTCATCAATTGACGAGAGATAGCTTTATAATATTTGAGAAAAGACGTGAATTTATTCAAATACTTTTGATTGCCTGAGGTGAAAATGAGTATGTCATATGCAAAAGAGAGGTTAAAAATGATAGGGTTACCAGGGGGCATAGAAAAAGATTCAATTGTACTAGTCTCAAATAAGTATTTTATCCCTCTATTTAAGACTTTAGCAGATAAAATGTACAAAGCAGGTGAAAGGAGTTACCCTTGTCTAATCCCACATGAGGACTTAAACAAGTCATGAGCTGAGCCATTTATAAATATTAAATACCAACATTTTGAAATTAACCTCCAAACGATGTCTATAAAAGGTTCATTAAAGACAAATGTTTCGAGCACTTGAATGAGGTATATCCATGAAACTTTGTCATAATCTTTGGACATGTCAAATTGTAGACCAAATTAGTGTGCCTTAGTTTTTTGTTGAAATTAAACATGATTTCTTGAGCCAGGTCGACCAGTTATGAAATTGATCTTCCCTAAATGAAACCTGCTTGATTGGGCCTATTATTACTATTTAGAATAATCCCCTGTGTATTTGTAAGAATTTTGGAGATTATTTTTTTAGTGGTATTGAAAATATTGATTTGCTTATAATCATTACAAGAAGACGGGTTTGTTTTGCGGATGAGAGTGATAAGAGTAGATGTACATCTTTTAAATAAAATATTACCCATAAAGAAAAAGATATGGCTTTAAAAAGGTCTTCTTTAATAATTTCCCAATACTGTTTGTAAAATGAGGAGTTGAAACCATCAGGTTCTGTAGTGATAGATGAATCGATTTGGCTTATGAAATCTTTAATTCTATGAATAGTAGGAGGAGTTGATAGGAGAATATTATCACTATCCGTGACAAGTTTGGAATGTATTTTAGAAAGGACAAATCATCATGAATAATAGAAAGAAAGGATATAATACCTTTAAAATTATCAGAGAATTAACTTTTAATAGTAACATGATCTGAGATCTAATCACCATTAGAATCCATGATTCTGAAAATAGTAAGCTTGTTTCTCTTCTGATTTACCATATCATGGACAATTTTTGAATTTTCATCCCCCTCTTATAGCCATTTAATTATTGCCTTTTGCTTCAAAAATAATCTTCAATGGCCAATAGTGCTGCAGTTTTGGCTTTGCTAGCTTGTATTCAATGTTCGCACAGCTTCTGAATAATTGGATTCTAAAATAGTCTTTTTTTGGAGCACTTCATCTTCAGCTTCAACAGTTTCTTAGAAAATATTTTTGAATGTGGCTTTATTCCACTAAGTTATAACTTAATTGGTTGCATTTAATTTATGGAAGAATAATCTAAGTGGATCACCAGTACAATCAGTCCTCCAAGCCCGATCCACCACAGATGGGAAATTTTGATGTTTAGTCCAAAGATTTTGGAAGCTAAATCACTTCTGAACTAAATCATCATTTTGATTAAGACTAAGAAACAATGGATTGTGATCATAATTTGTTTTTATTTAAATGAGCTACAATAGATTTTAAAAAGGTTTGGCTCCATTGGAAATTACATACAACTCTATCAAGCCTGGCCAAAATACGATTTAGACCCTCCCTATGGTTACACTAAGTAATATAGCGTAAGGAACTTTAGATAAATGAGCTAATCACGTAGAATTATTATAATGAGAGCATGCCTCAAGATCAATTTCATTACCTCCTAGTTTCTACAAAGGTGAGGATACCACAATGAAGTCACCCCAATAATTATAGGAAAAGAACTGTTACTTTAAGTAGTAATTTCCTCCCACAAGTCTTTCCTTTCCTTTTTATTGTGTTTACTATAAACATAAATGAATTTAAGAGGACAAAGTATAGAGTTATCATCAATCTCAAGAGCTAAGGCATGCAATGAATTGAGAGCAACTGAGATATTCCAGTCGTGTTTCCCCACGATCCAAATATAATTATTTAGATTTGTCAGACCATTCGAGAAATTTAACCTTATCACTAAATTTTAAAGTCGAACATCCTCTTTTTTGGTTCCATAATCGCAACTACTAAAATGTTATGGAGTTTAATTAATTTATTTATCCTTCTAAGAGGAGGCTTGTTCCTAATACCTCTCACATTCCAAAAGAGGACTCTAATCATTGTGGAGGGGAAGTTATAGAATTTTTTGAAGAGATTTTTTACCTCCAGATATTCTAGATGATTTAGGATGACTGAGTTTGTAGCCTTTTATGATTCTTACTCTATGTGGAATTATTCTCATCAATCTTCCCTAGGCAAGTATATTTATTTATAAAGGCAATGGAATATGTCTTCAATTCCTTAGTAAGATTTGGTATGTTTTGAGGATCATTATCCTTCTCAATGTCAGAGAGGATATTAGAGCTCTAGTCAAAAGTATTTTTATAGGGTGGACAAGGTCTGGGGGATATCATATTAGAGGTTAGCCAAAATTTTGGGGGGATCATGAGTTTCCTTTTAGGATGGTTAGGGATAGAGAGCTTAGTTTGAGAAGGTTTACGAGGTGAAATATTGGGAAGAATTTCATTTTCTTCAAAAGGAGATCAGGGAAGGATATGAGCTAGGGAAAGATCATGATTAATAGAATAATTGATTTCACTAGAGTGAGGAAGAATTTTTAAAGGCATAAAGGTTCAGGGATAATAAGGCCTTTATGAGAAGAAACATATTTAGGTTTAGATTGAAGAATTTTTGTAGATTAAGAAGGGTTGTTTGATTCCCAAATAATCAAATTAGCTTTTGTTTTAGCCCATACCTTAGTTGGAACTTTTTAGTTTCTCACAACTCGTTTAGAAATGTGAGCAGCTGAGTTAATAATATCCTTCCATACAGAAGCACTAGGAATAAGGATTGGGTCAGTTCCCTTATAGTCCTTTTCATGACGACCTTATCGCCTATAGACCTTACACAGTTTAGGATTTTTTTATACTCAATGGCTTACCAGAATCCTATGTCTCTATTACCAATCCAGACTCGAAGGATAATAGGTTCAATAAGTTCTAGTTCTACACAAATTCTAGCCACAATAGGCATAAAGAGACCTACAGTAGATTCATCAATTTTCAAAGGAGGTCCAATCAATTGAGCTATGGCTAAAAGAGCAACATTAGAGAATAAATTAATGGGAAGAAAAGTAAGGGAAATCCAAACTGGAGTCAATGAAAAATATTCACTAGCTTGAAAATTTGGTGTCAATTTTGAGATTTGAAAAGGAGATTTGTGGATATACCATTGGTTTCAAAGCCAGAGTCTCAAAAAATCATCTTTACTATTAATCTTGATAAGAATATGTTTCCAATAAAATAGCCCAATATTGAAATCATTATTAAGAAAGAATGAATGAAAGTATTTTTGAATAACCTCCGTAGAAGGTCGACCAAAAGTATACTTACCAACTAGTGAGAATTTGAAAGGTTTAAATAAAATGCAAATGTCCTCATTAGTAAGGGGAACAGCAGGCTCAGTTTTGTGCATGCATGGGGATTTTAATGAAAAGGAAGTAGTAGGAAACAATTTCTTAGTAAAATAGAAAATAGGTTTGTAAGGATGACTAGGTAAGTTATGGGAGGGAGGATCATGTGGCTTAGTGGTGGTGGAAGGGACTTTATCATCCGCCATTCTAAGGAGGTCGTAGGGTTAGAAAATACAAAGGAGAGATTTGGTCCTTCTTGAATTTATTATAAGGATGATCTCTTTGATTAGGTTGATTCCTAATGAAAAAGGGATTCAGGAACGAGTAGAGTAACCCTCGTTAAAAAATTCTTGCATTTTTTGGGTTCGATGTCAATGTAATCCGAGCATATCGGGATAATTTAGTGAACTTAGCCTCATATCCGACCACAGTAAATTATTGCTATTATAGGCTTAGGAAATGTATGGTCATTTAATACCTTGCGGACTTTAAAAAGTATTTGTTAAAGAAGATTTCTTTAAACTGCTCTTAGGTTAGTTAATTCACATTTCGGGAACGTAGAATAGACCGCCACCAGAAGTCTGCATCTCCTTCGAATAAATATGAACATAACCCTACCCAACATTCATGGTTAATGCCTACTCCGTTAATCACTTTGATTGTTTGACGAATCCATTTCTTTTCCCAACAACACTGAACTTTCCAAAGAATACTAGAGGTTTTTGCCTTAGAAATTCCTTAAGGGCATTCATCTTTCGAGTTTCTTATCGTATGCCATTATTAACTAGGGATGGAAGTGGTATATTTTTTTTTCTAGGTTCGTATAGTTAATTCTTGCAAACAATGCAAAATTCCTTTTTTCGTTGTAGTTGGATTAGGAATCTATGTAATACATCATTCCTCTTGTGTTCCACTTCTAGTTGATAAAGTATTAATGATCATGTATAAACAATGTATCGATGCATAAATTACAAGTAGATGTATAGGAACCAAACAATTTATATTATATCATATCGGGTTATATAGTATTAAACAGTCAACTTAGGAAAAAAAACAAAAAAAATACATAACCATCGAATCCTATTTTACGACAGAAGAACACTTAACTGTTACAAAAGCACTATTAGTTTTAACTACTTATGTCAATTTGGAATATGGGTTTCGTCCACTTTCACTCCCACACACCTGCATATTTTATCTTTTTGTAGCCATATTCCAATTAAAGTCGTCAAGCCATCTATGGAACTAGTTGGTCAAACTCTCGGCCTTGGTCAATTATTAAAGGATTAAAATCATGAGGGGAAGTACTCATTGTCATGGGGGTAAAGTAAGTAGTGGTAGGAGAAATATAACCATAGTTGATCTGAGAGTTAGAGGGAGTAGCTGTGAGTTCATTGGGAGGCACGATGTCTCATGCAATATGGATTGCATTTTGAAGAGTGTCAGGGACTTGAGGGAATCTCTTGGTCTGTTGGGTTGCTTGAGCTTCTACCATAAAGAGACTAATAAGTATTATGTGTTTCATCTCGAGAGTAGAGATTTCGTAATCACGATTGATGCTTCGTATGTTCCTGCAAAGCTTTATGTAGCCTACATCTTTAATTTATCGTTCAAAACCTTTGTGAGTTGAACCGTAAATATTAAGGTAGCTATCGTCCCAAATATTCATTACTGCAAAATAGTATGAGTAACCGAATGTGATAATAGAAATATTTATAAAAATAATTGCATAAATCATAGACGAAAGGATCTTGTACTCGGTCACGTATAGGCATAAAACCTGACAATGCTCTGATATCATGGTGTCACATCCGCGAATTGTATGTTTATAATGGTAAGCAAGGAGTAAAATCAAATACAAGAGATAAATTAAAGACAGTGGAATTTAAATGATTTTTATTATGGGGATACTTAGCATCCTATTACATATATGATTCTAAAATAAAATAAAAACATTATTATTCGTCCATGCCATTGATAACAGAAAACATGTAGAAAATATTAGGGAATCACAGGAGATGACAAGTTGTTGTGTAGATATTCCAGTGGGGGATACCATCCTCTTTAGATATCCCCCATATGTGCATAATCGAAAATATGTCCTTGAATAATATAGAATATAAATCCAACTGTGTAGGTGGAACCTCCTCTTCCTCGAGTTCATCGTCCATCTGGAAGGAAAACAACTAAGTAGACATGCAAAGTAGATAATTTTAATTCTATAAAACGTACAAAAGAAAATGTTCTATCAGAGAGTAACTAGATTTAATATTGATATCATAAGAATCTAAAATCAAGCTAAAATATTATAGAGTTATCAGTGTATATTGAAGTCTAGTGATATGTAAATAAATAATATAGTGAAGTGTAACTGGATAAGTTGTCTATCGAGTTAATAGTATAAGGGTTCATACTTATAATAAGATAACCCATAAATTATCGGATCGAGGGATTCAATAGCATAGACATATAGTTACAATATCATCCAAGAATATCGTACATTTGGATAGACAATTAAAAATAATTGAAGATTAATAAATTGGCTTGGCACAATTAGCTAGAGTGGAACTCATACATATGTAGAAAATAAAAACTAGATACTCAACATCTGACTCCTATAGGCCAATTATAACTGTCGTGGTATACCAGGGTATGATCCCTGAATCGTAAGGTATGCTACTAGGCATTTCACTGATAATGGTATAAATTGCAGGGTAAATGCAACTAATTGTGATAAATTTCGAGTCTATACAACAATTAAGGGTGAAAAGGAATTTAGTGTTTTTTATTGAATTAATAAGATGTACCAGTTTATCGGGTTTAGGGAAAACTAAAATGTCGAGAGAATCAATATATGGGATAAATATGGACAATACAAAATAGTTCATAATTGAAACATGAGTTAAAAGTTATCTCAAAGTGATATAACAATCAGTATTTTGATATGCATAAGATCAATTATTTAATACTGAATATAAAATCACCTACTTTGAAATTTTGAATTTTGGTTTTGTGTGTCTAATTCACTAGGGTTAACTGGATAGTCTGAAATCATAGAGATATAACCCTAAAATAATGCTTATGTGATAAGTATGATGCTAAATTGTGGAAATATTTGTGTAAAAATAATTATGAGGGTAAAATATATAAATTCAAAAAGTTTAAAAAGTGATATTTTTCTTAGATTCTATTTGGATTTGGGTGTAGTGGCAATAGACGAAATGGATTTATTTTAAATAAAGAATTTGTGAAAAAATTTAGGAGTTTTTTGAAATACTTGAGAATTGGTCAGGGGGTTTGTGTAAAGTGAAAATTTGAATTTAAACTTTAAAAATCGTTTCCTCGATAAAATGCTTTCCAGGGATCCAAAGAGGGTGATGTAATATACCTTTTTTCAGAATTTAAAAATAAAAGTTTAAAAAAAAATCATATTTTTCTGATCGGAGATGCGCCCTCATGTATAGGGTCAAACATAACACACTTCTAGTTTGACCCTCACTCATGTCCATGTAACCCAAGTCACCTTCGACCTTTGACGGCTTGAATCTAGGACTTTGAAACTTTGACCTTATATTTGAGATATTTTATAAATCCATTTATGTTAGTTCGTGAATGAAAATTGAATAATTTTTGAAGAGGAATCCAGCCATATTGGTTTCAAGGATTTTGGTGGGCTAGTTTGAGTGATTGATTTTCAATAAAAATAGATAAAATTTGACTTGAACATAAGTGAATGAAAGTTTTTGATGATGCTATAAATAGAACCACTAGTAAGAGGTGTTGAAACGCCCAATCTAGCAATAACAATGGAAGCACAAGAGTCGATATCTAGTAGAGTAAAAGAGGAGAAACACTCGCATGTAAGTGGTTCAGCCTATCTGGCCTACGTCCACTGTGAGTGTGTGAGTAATTTCACCAGATGAAGGAACTAATGGCCATGGATACAATCTCTCAAGATTTCTCTCTCTACTATGTAAACTAACAAAGTTTCATCTAGGGTTGCAATTCTCGATCCCTTACAATATAAGAGAAGATAAGTATATATAGTGCTTAGGGGGTGTAGTGTACCCCCCAAGTATGTAATGAGCATGTATATGAGAATCGAACCAGTGTCTTGTTGATACCTGGCTGATCTCATGTAGATAATGAAGACTAAATATTCCCTCACGTGAGGGGAATGATTTTGTTATAACTTTCTTATCCATGTGTTCCAAGTCTTTCATGTGTTTGCATTTTCTCGGACTTTTGATATCATTTACAATAACCTCTGCCTGGCCGAGTACGAGGTTGGGGAAGTCTGATATTATTGCTTTGTCCTGTCAATCATCAATATGACCTCGGCTTGGGAGACTGGCTAAGGTGAGGATACAACGTCGATTGAGGTAGAGAACGATATTGGAAATAGATTTACCCCATAGGATGTTGTCGACCTCGGTTGCTGCCCATCCAAGGTTGGTTAACGAGGAGCCGACCTTCCATGAGCCAAACTTCCCAATAGATGTTGTAAGCTTACGGTCAACTCGATTTTAAGACAGGTCGAGGTTCGTGTTCCTGAGTACGAGGCTACACTTCGGGCATATCAATCACCCCTAGCCCTTAGTCTTCTATGTGTGTAGATGATTGAGGGGTATGTAGGTTAGGCCGAGGCCGAGTCTCTTTTTGTGTCTCGGGGCGTGAAGTTATTCCTTTACACATGTCATTCACAGAAGTGATTAACGTACTCACCAAGTTATGAATCTTCTGAAAGTGTCTTTTAGGTTTCCAAGGGTGATGATGGGGGTATTGGAAATCGTTCCCCATCATTAAGAAGGTTTAAAATCATTTTCTATTTCTTCACTCCCCTTCTTCTCTCATTTTCGCGCCTAAATTTCAGCTTCCATAATTTTTCTTCAACTCTTCCTTTTTTTCTGATTCAAGGTTCCTCGCTTCTTAATCTCTTCCTTCCTCCATTGCACTCAGTTAGTAAGTACTCTTAGACCCTTCCTTTTCCATTTCTTATTATTGCTTTACAGTTTTAATTTTTCGATGATGTTTTTATTTTTCGGCGAAGCTTTCCGTCGTTGTTGGGTAGCTATAGGGTTGGGTTTGTAGTGCTAGTGGGACTTCATGGCCATATTAGATCATCTTGGGGTTGTTTCTATCAATAACACAAACTTTTAGGCTTCCCGACGACCCTCCGGTTGTCTTCTTCGACGACCTAGTTCTTGAATGTTCTTTAAGTTCTTGGTGAAAACCTTTTGGATCACTTGTTTGATTTTGATTTGAAGTAGAACAAGTTGTTAGGCTATTTTTCCTTTTTTAGTTCAAACTCTCAAAGTGTAGTCTCATCCTCTGAATGCTCAGACCTTTGTACAAAATCATTGAAGAGTTTCCGTCTCTGCATGAGAAGACCTTTGAAAATATTAGGCAGATAGATCTAGCTTAGGAAGAAGTTCTTAAGGATGAGGCCTTTCCTCTCAGACTAATTTTTCCTCCACCTTTGAAGATTCCCATCAAGAAGCTAACACCTCTCGTAAGTCTTTGTTCGTTGAAATCTTAGAGCCCATTGTGGTAGTTCCCCCTCTTATTGATGCCATTCCTGTATCAGCTACTACCGGTGCTGAGTTTGCTTAGAGGTTTCCTGATGTTGCCCCATCTGAGCCTCAGACTCAAACTATTATTGATAATGATGACGATGAAGGGAGTGATCTCGACACTTCCAATGTCGATTGTCCTGAGACATTTGTCACTAAGTATAACCTCCTCATCTTTAGGCATCTTTATGCCATTCCTTCCTCCATTACCTTAAGGAAACCTCTGAAGGACGCGAGGGCCTTCGACGGTCGAGAGGGAGAGTTGTGCGTCTATAAGAAGATGTTCAAAATCGACTTCCATCTCCCAATTGGCCCCACTATCCGAGTTTTTCTTTCGTTGATAAACTTCGCTCCTTCTCCTCTTTCCACCAATTCCTGGAGGGTCTCTGTTGGGGCCATTATACTCTCGAAGGTTGTTCATTATACCAACCTTCTAGTTAGGGTATTCTTAACTTGTTACATACCCTCATATACTAAAAATCACCCTGGCTACTATCATTTTGTAGCAAGGAAGTATAAGAAGAAGATGTTACTTGTGACTCAGACCACAATTGGAAGCCTTGGTTCTTCTTTACCTCAGGGGCTTCATAGTTTGTTCCTAATGAGGATTGTGCGACATCTGTTCCAAGGACACCCCTGAGGTAGGCTAAGGGCTTTTTTCTCATCCAAAACCGATCCTGGATTGAGCATAGATAATCGTAAGCATGTTGAAGATCTTCATAGATAGGGAGAAGATGGTAAACTCATCAAGTACGAGCATCTGATGGCCCTTAAATATTTTCCTCAGACGGGTCTTTTAAGTGGCCCTTTGGCCGAGCTTCATAAGTATTATAAAAAAATCAATTTTACAACAAGTCTAGTCTCATGAATTTCATGTGTATAATCTTCTCCCTCCAATATTTTCATTTTGCAAAGAATCCAGAAGGAGTTTTTGAAGACATCTCGAATATTTTTACTCCCCGTATCACGAAACTACTAGAGAAGTGTGGTGGCAAGACTGTGCCACCCCTTGCCCACACAAAAAAGGGAAAGGCTCCTGCAGAGACATCAGAGAAGAGGAGGGCACCTACGGACACTTCCCATACAAGGCCCAACAAATCTCAAAATACCGAGCGTGGTATACCAATATCCTTAGACGATGCCTTATCAACTCGGCTTTCTCAGTTAAAAATTGGTGAAAGTCTCATAGGAAATAATTTCGGGGCTTCTGATGCCCTAGACAACACAATGATCGAGGATGATAAGAACTTTCTTCACTTGATGGATATCCCTCTACTAGTAGAGTTTATTGTTCATATGGTAGTTCAGGTACATATTTGTAATTTCCTCAAGTGTTACCTCTGCTCTTAGCATTTCATTATTGCTAATGTGTCTAATTCTTCTTTTTTAGAGTGCTCTCTCTCTTCATTGATCGGATAACTATACTCTAATGAGGCTGCCTCTGATCCAAAAGGGGAGGGATGCTGAAAAGCTTGAGGATAGTATGAATGAGAAGATTGAATATTTGGACAATAGTCTGAAGGATAAGTGTAACGAGACCTCCCAAATGAAAACCGATCATACCAATGCTCCAAGGGAAAGGATGATAGCCTCCAGTCCAATGTTGATGTTGTCGTTAAGGCTACCTTGGAGGATGCTTCAGAGATAATCATCATGGAGTATCAAACCTCTCATGAATTTGTTAGCTTCAGTGTTGAATACCTAAAGAAGGGCATTAAGGAAACCAGCAGATGGGATATCATTAAGCAAGAAAGTTTTGGCAGTTTGTCGATCGAGAACTTTATTGGCCCAGGCTTTGAAATGCCCAGCACGCTAAGGCCCTACAGGAGGTTGAAGAGGGTGGCCCGATAGAGATGAGCCATCTTGAGGTGACTGAGACTGAGGATGCTGGACGACAAGGTGAATAGGATGAAGTTACCAACCAAGTCCAAGAGAAAAACAACCCTGTTGCTGGTGGGTCGGCTAAAGCCTGAGTGCCTGAATATCTCCTCTGCATGCCTGAATTTTTGTGAAGCTTTTGTATAACCCCTTGTATTTGATGAACCGCAATCTCTTCTCTCAGAATGATGTAATATTTTTTGGTTTGAATGAATTCAATTCCTTTTACTTTACTTTTTGCTTTGTTGTTTCTTGTTTATGATGTTTCATTCGTCCTTCATATCACCAAATTTGAATAATGGGAGTCAAAGCAATTAACAACAGATATACAATTCACCAAATTAGTGATGTTAAGGGTTTGAGTTAACCAAGTTAATGCGTTTCACCCCATAATCACCAACTAAATGATGTTAAAATATTTGAGGTTACCACGCTAATGGTGTAACACCTCATATTTTAACCAACTTAATGATGTTTTAAGGTCTGAGGTCACCAAATTATGGTGTTTTACCCTCATATTTTCACCAGCTCAATGACGTTTTAAGGTCTGAGGTTACGAAGTTAATGATGTTTCACCTTATATTTCATAAACTTAATGATGTTTAACGTCCGAGGTCACCAAATTATGGTGTTTTACCCTCGTATTTTCACCAAACTAATGATGTTTAAGGTTTGAGGTCAACAAATTATGGTGTTTTACCCTCATATTTTCACCAACCAAATGATGTTTTAAGGTCTGAGGGCACGAAGTTATGATGCTTCACCTCATAATTCACCAAATTATGGTGTTTTACCCACATATTTTCACCAAACTAATGATGTTAAAGGTTCGAGGTCACCACATTATGATGTTTCACCTCATGTTTTCACCAACTAAATGATGTTTTCAGGTCCGAGGTCCCCAAGTTATGATGTTTCACCTTATAATTCACCAAATTATGGTGTTTTACCATCATATTTTCACCAAACTAATGATGTTAAAGGTCTGAGGTCATCACATTATGATGTTTCACCTCATGTTTTCACTAACTAAATGTTCTCTTAAGGTCTGAGGTCACCAAGTTATGATGTTTCACCTCATATTTCACCAAATTATTGATGTTTAACGTCCGAGGCCACCTAATTAATGATGTTTCACCTCATATTTCACCAAATTAATGATGTTAAAAGGTCTGAGGTCACCAATTTAAAGATGTTTCACCTCATATTTTACCAAATTATTGATGTTAAAGGTCTGAGGTCAACACATTATGATATTTCAGCTCATATTTTCATCAACTAAATGATGTTAAATACACACACATCGAAGCAAGAACATTAACACAATGTTGCTACTTTTTTATTGACACAATGTTCCTATCTTATATTTGCATGATCTTTTCTCTCCTCAATAAAATTAAGATAAAGTCTTCTCTTTTCCCCATTCCTTTAATGGTCATATGTCTGAAATCTATGAGTGGAAAGTCCTACCTCTGTTGGGATGACAACCTCTGAGCCATGGGCTAACATAAATAGAGTTTCTCCTGTTGGTGTCCTCGCTTTCGTCCTGTAGGCCCAAAGCACAGCATATTCCTTTGGCCTCTTCCAACCTCTTTTTTATCCCATCAAGGATTGTTCAATTTATGACCTCAGTGTGGCCATTTGCCTGGGGTCAGCCAGGAGAAGAGAAGAACTGCTTGATTCGTAATCTTTCATAGTATTTTTAAAGGATATGTTATTGAATTGAGTTCCATTGTCTGAGATGAGGGTGTTTGGAAGACCATACCTACCTATGATGTTCTTCAAGATGAACTGGAAGGTATTTTTCTTAGTGATTGTGATCATTGGCTCAGCTTCTACCCATTTGGAGAAATAATCAATTTCCAGTATTAAGAACTGAGAGTTATTTACAGCTCTTGGCAGGGGTCCTACTAAATCAATGCCCCATACTGCAAATGGCCAAGGGGAGTTGATTGAAGTCAGAGGTTGGTGAGGCTCATGATGGATTGTAAGGACACAAATTTCCAATTGAGTCTTTTGTAGTTTTGGCTCAATTCCGAATAAAAACATTTGAGTCATAGGATAGAGTTAAATTGTATCCTTTCAATCCTACGACGTGTTTATTGAAGACGTAGCGGCCAAGATATTAAAGTTTCATCAAATGCCGAGTTTAAATGTGCCTCGTTTCTACATCAACAACATTGGTTCCAATTTCTCCTAAGGTATGAATTCATTTTGATATATATAGGAGCTTGGATCAATTTATTATTGGGTGAAATTTTATTTTAAAACTGTTGTTTAATTTCAGAAAGATCTATTAAAAATTTAATATAAACAATTAAAATTTATATGCAAAAATAAAATTTTTACAACTTTATGGAAGTTCGTTCAAAGTGTCGTTCGAACGAGTTTGTCGTTTGAACAGTACTGCCGTTCTAATGAGTTTTCCAACGAGTTCCCAGATAGGCCACTAGAATGTCGTTCAAAGTATCATTCAAACGAGAATGATGGTTCGAACGAGATATCCAACTAGATGTCTAACGAGTTCACACTGCAACTTCGTTATAAGCTCGTTCGAAAGAGACTGCGTCCGAACGAAAAAATCTCGTTCGAACAAGTTTTGGCGGGAATAATTAATTGGCAGTTTGAGAAGTTTTTGACCCACTTTCCCACTTATTTTCCCGCTATCTTTTGACAGAGTTCCTTAAGTGCAGAAATTAACTTTTTCTAATTAACTTTTTCTCCATCCTACATATCCTAGAGAGATATTTGAGAGTTCATATTTCCTAAGAAAAAGTTCAATTTTAAGTGTTCATTTTTCAAACAAAAATCCTTTAAACACTTTGTTTCATCCATATTGTTTATTACATGTCTTCTTTATATATATATACACATTGCTTGGAGTTTGGCACCGGTTTTTATCTCTACCATTTGATGAGAAGTTTGGGTTTGATTTTAAATCCCACAAGGAAGAAGAAGTTTGCGTTGATTTATCCACTTGGATAAAGGCTCCTTGTTCGGGTGACGGTGACCATATAAAGTTCGATCGGTAGATTCCAAGATCGTGATGGAGCTCCGTGGTTATTCGCTTGGCAGAGATGTATATAAGAAGAAGCGTCGGGGCTTGAGAGGGATCGAGTCAAGTGTTGTAAGTCTTACTGTCTTGTATTTGTAAAACCGTACTTAGTGGATGTGAGGCTAGGGCCGTCCGAGGTTTTTTCCCAATTTGGGTTTTTCCTCGTACATCGTGGCTTAGTGATTTATTGTCTATTTTATCTTGCTAGACTGACCTAGAATGCATGCTTAGGTAACAAGATAAAATTTGGTTTAATCACTACATATTTAATTTGGTGCTAATATAAATTTGGGTAATGTGTTGTTAATTCAAGTCTTCAATTTAACTTGTTAAAATTGGTTTGGCCTAATTTGGTAAAATTGGAAAATATGACTTAGGCAAATTTCTACGACTTGGGTTGATTTAATTGTATTTAAGTGAAATTAACATAAGTGTGTGTTTGACTTAATTTCACTTTGTTTAATTTTAATTAGAGAAAAATTAAAATATGTTAATTTGTTTTAATTGAACCATCAACTTCGCTTCCGATCAGAAAAGGAAATTATTACTTTGTGAAGTAAAAAGTAAAATAAGTAATTTTGTAAAAACATTGGGGACTCCATCACTTCTACAAATTGGTATCAGAGCCAAAGAGATAAATTATTTTGTTAGTATCTTTTAATTATTTTTGGCTAAATATGGAATTTTCCCCATTATCTAAATTTCCTATTTTTGATGGTTCTAATTACGCATATTGGAAAGCGCGAATGAAATCAACACTTAAATCTATATACGAGACGGTTTAGTTATTTGTAGTTAGCGGGTGGTCACCACCAACTCATTTAGTAAATAATAAACATGTTCCTAAAACGACCGATAGATGGAGTAAGAATGAGTTTAAACTTTAAAATTTTAATTCCCGAGGTTTAAATGTGTTGTTTAGAGCTATTACATTTGATGAATTCCGTCGCATTATGACTTGTGAGACCGCTAAAGAAGCATGGGATATTTTACAACTCACTCATGAAGGTACTAGTGTCGTTAAAGCTTCGAAACTCCAAAACCTCACCTCTCAATTTGAAACTATCAAAATGAACGAAAAAGAAACTTTAGATGAATTTTATGCTAGAATTTCCGGCATTATTAATTCAGCTTTTAATTTGGGAGAGATAATACCCGACAACTGTGTAGTATTTTTTTTTAAGGTCCCTTCCCAATAGATTTATTCCAAAAGCGACCGTTTTAAATTCTTTACCAACTTTAGCCTCTACGAAATTAGAAGAGCTCGTAGGTGATTTACAAACCTATGAACTGGACATGTTTCCCTCTAAAACTGAAAAGAAAATAGAAAATGGTGTTGTTTTAAAAGCCCAAAAAGAGGAAAAACAAGTAGTAGAGTGTGAAAGTGATAGTGTCTCAAAGGATATGGCTATGTTTTCTAGGAAATTTTGAAAATTTCTTAAATTTAAGAAAGATAAATTTAAAAATGATTTTAAGAAATTTGAAACTTCTAAGCATGACAAAGTCCAAAGGATCCATAAAACTCCTAAACAAAACTTAAATATGGACGGGTCAGATAAGTGTTTTGGTTGTGAAGGGTATGGCCATAGGTCTTTTGAGTGGGTAAGAAACCAATTTCTTTTAATGCAACCCTTAGTGATAGTGATAGTGATAATGAAGAGGGACCCGATTCCCCCACTAAGCCCAACTTTGTGGCTTTTATGGCTAGTCATGTGAGTGATAGTGAGAAGTCGTCGATTGATGAAACTTTAACACATGACACTTCCAAGGTCATAGTTTATGATTCCCTTATTTTTTATGATAGTGAGAGCGAAGAAGAAAGAGAGAGTAAAAATGAAGAAGAGGTTAATGTGAGTGAACATCAAAATGCTTTTCAAGAATTATACGAAGAAATAATTAAATCAAAAAGAGCAAATTTGAAGTTAAAAGCATGTTTAAGAGAGCATGTCAAGGTCATTGATGATAGTGAGTTAGTGGAAGACCTTAGGACATGATAGAGATCTCTGGGAGAGAAGCTAGAATATATAGAAGGTGAGAGAGATAGACTTAGGGGTTTAATGGAATCCTTGAAAAAGGAGTTTCTCGAGTTTGAAGAGAGAAATGTTTTGCTAGAGTCTAAAATTTTATAATTAGAGAATAAATTAAAAGACTCTACTAAAGTCAAATTTGATTTGGAGTGTAGGTACGAAAAGCTTGATAAAATCTTAGGCAAGGTCCAAATAAAAAATGACACTTGTGGTGTAGGCTTCAATCCTTGTAATGAATCAACTCATAAAGCTAAAACCAACGTTTTAGGAGAATCGCCTTGGAAAGCCTTTAGAGATCACTCCTTAGGTAAATATTTTCACCGTGAGTTCAAGTGTTCACATTGTGGTCGAAAAGGTCATATTAGGAAATTTTAATCTGATCTTAAATGAGTTCCTAGAAAATCAAAAGGTAAGGCAACCGAGGTAGCCAAGATTCCTACACCCCGAGATCATCATTCATCATTAGTTTGGCTTAGGAGATCCGACTTGGTATCTTTACAAGATAGGGTTTTTGATTCCCATTTTCTTTCACATGATTCCTCCCTTGCAAAATCTAAAGGTTGAATGTGTTAGTTTTTCTTGCATACATTAGCTTTTGTACTTCATGCTATATTCTCATGCTAAATGTATGCTTGTTTAATCATGTTCTAGTCTATGCTCCATGCTTAATCACATGCTAGAATAATGATTTTTTTATCTTTTGTATTAAATTCTATTCATTTTTGTTTGCATTAAATGAAAAATACAAAAAAGATTTTTGTTTATCATTTGCATTTTATCTTTTTAGCAATTTGAGATTAATGAAAAATACAAATGATTTTTTTTTGTCTTTTGAGGATATATTTTTATTTTTGGTTAAAAATTTCAAAAACTCAAAAAGATTTTTATTTTGTGTGTATTTTAGCTTGACACACTTTATGTGACATTAACTTGTGTTTGAATCCCATCTTTTACGCTCCCATGTGGCTAGAACGTTTAGTTTAGATTGTTAATCCTTATTATGTTCTTTATCATTCTTACATGGAGTAGTTGGATTTTGTGTTGCTTAAATGGATTCTATTTTATATGCCTCTATTCACAAATGCACGAGCTCATTTGAAATTTTAACTTCATATGTCTATTTGAGCTTTGTGAGGTGTTCTCCTACCAATCTTTCCATCTACATATTTGTGACCTAGGAGGACTAGTGCATGTCAATATTTCATTGCATGTGAGATTTGTGTGAAAAATAAAAATGATAAATATAAATGTGCACGGGGAAGGGCTCTGAAAGGATTTATTATCCTTTTTGAATAGTAAGCCCCGTTTGCTTGGACCTAAAAGAAATACGTTGTCCAAAGACCTAAAAAAAATATGGCATTAAAAAAAATAATTGCCAAGGCCTATGTTTGACTAATATATTCATTCAAAATTAATATATGCTTCTTGAGGGAGATTGGATGATATATGAACGGTTTGCACAATGTTCGTTTATCCTAGTTGCGTTTTAATGTCATGACTCTATTGGTTTGTAGAATCATCAACATGCTAGGCTTGTATGCATTGTGTATGTTTGTTCATTGAGTTCAATCTATATTGTCACATGATGTTATATTCAAATGTGATGAAGTTTGCAATCAATTAAGAACTCCGTGAACATGTTTTAAGTGATTGGGTCTAAATTTAATTGTTGCTACTTCACACCCCAACACTTACGTTTCCATATGACACATTTTTACCATACGAGTGTGGAAGACTCCTATTATATTTTATGTGTGTCATTTGTGAGTTTATATCTATATCTATGTGAATGTGCATCTTTGGGATATCTAGAGTACGTATGTATATGATATTTTTATTTGGTCTTTGCCTTGCTTTCTAGTCCATCTATGCTTTAATTCATAATTGGTATCCATCTTGTTCCATTCCTTGTTGATATCGCACTCTTAATACTTTATGTATCATATTGGTATCATTTTCTTGCATCCCAGTTGGTATCCGTTATTATTTATTGGATTAGTTATGATTTTGTTGCCCATGTGCTTTAATGTTATCATCACTTTATGCACCTTTGCATCTTTAACTTGTTATCCCATTTTATTTATCCCTTGTTTATTTTAAAGGGTGTATATGCTTTAATTGGGGGAGATAAGTTAATGTTTTAATTCTTTAGCCTTCGTCTATTCCTGAACAAAAATTGGGAGAATGGTAAGGGGATAAATGGTATCTATTCCTATTATTATTGTATCTTAGTTTGGGGGAGATTTATCTTAGGGGAGACGTCTTTCTAAGTAGGTCATGTGTTTGACAAGATAAAGGAGATAATTAATTTAGGGGGAGTACTTACTTTAATTACATTAAATCTTTTGATATTTCCTATGCATTTAATGTGTTTGATTAAGTGCTCAAGAATTAATTATATTCTATGTGGCAACTTTCACCGGCAAAGATTTTGATCCTTAGGTCTTGTGTCAAGTACTGGGTGGGATTGTTTTATGTCTAGTAGAGATTGACGGACCTTTAGGATTTTTTTTTTGTTTTTTTCCCGGAATAGCCAAACGGGGAGATTTGTAAGGACATAAATTTCCAATTGAGTCCTTTGTAGTTTTGGCTCAATTCCGAACAAAAACATTTGAGTCATAGGATATAGTTCAATTGTAACCTTTCAATCCTATGACGTGTTTGTTGAAGACGTAGCGTCCAAGATATTAAAGCTTCATCAAATGCTGAGTTTAAATGTGTCTCGTTTCTACATCAATAACATTTGTTCCAATTGCTCCTAAGGTATGAATGCATTTTAAAATATATAGGATCTGGAAATAATTTATTATTGGGTGAAATTTTATTTTCAAACTGTTGTTTAATTTCAGAAAGATATATTAAAACTTTAATATAAACAATTAAAATTTCTGGGCAAAAATAAAAATTTTACAACTTTCTGGAAGTTCGTTCGAAGTGTCTTTCGAACGAGTTTGTCGTTCGAACAGTACTGTTGTTCGAACGAGTTTGCCAACGAGATCCCAAATAGGACACTGGAATATCGTTCGAAGTATCATTCGAACGAGAACGATGGTTCGAACGATATATCCAACTAGATTTCTAACGAGTTCACACTGTAACTTCGTTAGAAACTCGTTCGAACGAGACTTCGTTCGAACGAAAAAATCTCGTTCGAATAAGTTTTGGCGGGAACAATTAATTGGCAGTTTGAGAAGTTTTTGACCCACTTTCCCATTTATTTTCCCACTATCTTTTGACAAAACTTCTTAAGTGCGGAAATGAACTTCTAATTAACTTTTTCACCATCCTACATCTCCCAGAGAGAGTTTTGAGAGTTCATCTTTCCTAAGAAAAAGTTCAAGTTTAAGTGTTCATTTTTCAAAGAAAAATCCTTTAAAAACATTGTTTCACCCATATTGTTTATTCCAAGTCTTCTTTATATATATATATATATATATATATATATATATATATATATATATATATACATTTCTTGGAGTTTCGCACCGATTTTTATCTCTACTGTTTGAGGAGAAGTTTGGGTTTGCTTCTACATCCCACAAAGAAGAAAAAGTTTGCGTTGATTTACCCACTTGGAGAAAGAATCCTTGTTCGGGTGACGGTGACCATATAAAGACCGATCGATAGATTTCGACACCGTGGTGGAGCTCCGTGGTTATTAGCTAGGCGGAGCTGTATACAAGAAAAAACGTCGGGGCTTGAGAGGGATCGAGTCGTGTGTTGTAAGTCTTACTATCTTGTATTTGTAAAACTGTACTTAGTGGATTTGAGGCTAGGGCCGTCCGATGTTTTTTTTCCGTTGTGGGTTTTTTCTCGTACATCGCAACGTAGTGATTTATTTTTTTATTTTATCTAGCTATACTCACCTAGAACACATGCTTAGGTAACAAGATAAAATTTGGTTTAATCACTACTTATTTAATTTGGTGCTAATTTAAATTTGGGTAATGTGATGTTAATTCAAGTCTTCAATTTAACTTGTTAAAATTGGTTTGGCCTAATTTGGTAAAATTGGAAAATATGACTTAGGCAAATTCCTAGGACTTAGGTTGATTTAATTGTATTTAAGTGAAATTACCATGTGTGTGTTTAACTTAATTTCACTTTGTTAAATTTTAATATGAGAAAAATAAAAATATGTTAATTCGTTTTAATTGAACCTTCCGCATCATAAAAGGAAATTATTACTTTGTGAAGTAAAAAGTAAAATAAGTAATTTTGTAAAAAAATTGGGGACTCCACCACTTCTATAGGGATGGTGGAGAACCTTTGGAACTTATCACACTTCTTTACATATGGATTTGCATATTTGGCGACGATCGGTGTGACACCCCGCCCAATTAAATATCGGGTTATTAGTCCTTTAGAAAATTTATAACAAAATGTTCTGTTAGTTCATTCTTAGCATCGCTATCGAAAACTTAAATCCAATTAATTACCAAACATTTAATTAAGGTAGTGTCAAAATATTTTCCAATTAAACATGAAACCAATTAAATCATTTAATATCTAAAGATTTAATTACAAACCATACATAAGAAAAGAATACTGACTGAATCAAATACAGAATAATTAAGACTGGATAAAACCTTCAAGTTTAAAGTCACAAACCAAACCATAATAAATACTCAATCCAACTTAAAAGAACTATAGAGCAAACTGAGTACAACCTCACTAATGAGAATGGGAGACACATGCCCAAACTGAAATATCTGAACATGGAACTGAATGATATGAGAGAAGCGTCTAATCTCAATGACCCGCAAATTCCACAATTGTTGCAGCTCAGAAAACCATCCAAGTATCTAGAACTGGTGTCCCTGTGGCTAGGCACCTATACTAATACACACACACACACACACACACACACACACACACACACACACACACACACACACACACACATATATATATATATATATATATATATATATATATATATATATATATAGAAAAGGAGAGAAAAGATGCAAGAGACGGGTCAGAGCCCGATGTTTTAAAAAGATGTATTAGCAAGTATTTAAAACTGCATTAAAGCAAATATTATGTGCATGTTAGTTATCGAACTCTCCCATGGGATTCCCACCTTTCTTCTATTGTTCACGCTTAATGCATCTTCTAAACCATACTAGCTATGTTACCCAGGCTAACTAGTTCGAAGTCATCATAACACTATCTACGTTCACCAGTAGTATACCCGTATCACCCATAAAATAC
Source organism: Sambucus nigra (assembly GCA_949130495.1). NCBI lineage: Eukaryota > Viridiplantae > Streptophyta > Magnoliopsida > Dipsacales > Adoxaceae > Sambucus > Sambucus nigra. The sequence goes on along the minus strand of OX422214.1, from coordinate 208,607,141 downwards.
ACTCACAAGTAGTCTATCCCAAATCACAACCTTTTATATTTATCGTTCGAGCACTTAAATCTTTCTTACTAAGATTATTTTATTTATCCTTATTACCATGACTACTAGTTTCACTTACTAGAAATTCCTCATATATATATATATATATATATAATAAGGAGTAAAAAATTTGGCATTATTCCATAAGATGATAACTTAATCAGGGGCTAGGATTGAACCAACAATGCAAGAATCCAATGGTTGAAATTAAAATACCACTGTTACCATTTTTTCCCTTAAAATTTTTGGTTTCCCCCTCTTTTAACACACACTACATTATTTCCCCATTTGTTCAAAATTCAAAAACAAGGGTAAAATGGTATTATACCCATTGCCATACCACTTTTCAACAATCCCATTCTCCCAACAATTCCATCGGCCTGACAACACAAACCCTCTCCCACAAACCAAACCCTCTCCCACGATGTTGTCCTCAACATCTCAATGGTCTCCCCTCTCCCACTCTGCATCCCTCACCTTCCCACGTTGCCTCTCTCATCCCGTCCATGCTACAGGTAACCCTTAGATCTAAAAACATTTGGGTTCAACAATATTTTTCAAGTTAGATCTAAATATATTGTTCATTTTTTCTTATTTCATTTTCTCCGGTTAATGGGTTTTGTCCATGTTAATTAGGGGTTTGATCATTTCACAGATCTCAAATCTTTCTTATATATCCTTCACCCAGGTAAGTCTTTCTCTATTTGGCATGCAATTTCTTTGCAAACTCTAACGTTTTTGTCATATAGATTCTAGGTTTTTTTGTTTTGATTTGATTTGATTTTGTTAATATCAGATTCAAACTCAAGTTTGAAAAAATAGGTGAGTTCGATTATTTGGTGCTTTAAAGTTAGGGGTTTAAATAACTTTTGTAGAGTTTCTTAATTGCATTTTTGTTCTATACTTTTAGGTGTATAATTTTTAAGGTTGTTGTTGTTGATTTTGCATATTCTAAAGTGAATATTTGGGTCTAAAGATTTTTTTTTTATTCTAAGGTTGTTGTTGTTGGTTTTGTCTTTCATGTCAGGCATGGAAGCACTTGAGGATTGCAAGGGCACAAGGAGCATATAAGTCTAAGCTAATGTGTACTTCATCAAACATTGACATGCAACTCAAATACAGGTTTGATGTCGATTATTATTGAGTTCATAGTTGAATTTTAAAAAAGGAGGTTATTATTATTGAGGTCATACACTTGAAATATAATCATTTTTTTTCGATTCTATATAGGTACTGTATAATGTTAATTTATATGTTTTGCGTTAATAAGATGTCTCTATTCCGGTTGTGTTTACATCTTACTCAGTGATCTATATACATTTTTATAAGAGAAAGTATGGATTTTATTGATTATTTTCGTTTGTATTTTAGGGTGAAATTTTAATTTATGGATTTTCGCATAATTGTTTATTGATTTACGTACTTTTTCAAAACATAATTGAATGGGTAGTGAGTTATGTCGGCATTTATTTTAGCTCTAATATGTAGTGTTTGTGAAATTACCTTTAGCATAAATTCAATCTATATAATTTTTGTATTCGTTGTTTGATTATTTTGATGTGACTTTTTTAATTTTTAGCGCAGGTACAACCGTGCCACGACTCTGTTGATGTCTGCAGTTTTACGGTTGAGGTTTTTGCGTGTTTAATTTTCTTAGTTTTGAACAACATCGTGCAAATGGATCTCTGAAACCTTATTTCTTTTTGGGTCTTTCAATAGGTGAGTTTTTAACTTTTAGATTCTTCTTTTTGTTTAAAACCACAAAGCAGGAAGTGATAAAGATTATCTGAAAGGGTTAGTTTTTGGGCCTTTTGTCCACTTTCGTTCTATCTGCCTCTACCTATGTTTTTTACCCGAGGCTTTGGGTTCCAATCTGAGCAATTGGTGATTTTTTGTTGAATAAAATCTCAGGCTTAGATGTCCATCTTTTGATCAATCTCTGCTAGCTTTGATTTTGCCATTTTCTTTGGATGGTTGGACATATTCATTTATGGGAATTCATGTTTTAATTTATTTAAATAATGGGAAGTTTACGAGGTTGTATTCATCTGGCCTTAGGTATAAGATGTAATTGGGAGATATTCAATAGGCATATATTTTTCTTTAAGAGGGCTGTATGTATTTCAAGGTACATATATGCACATGTTGGTGTTTTATGATAGGTGTGAAGGATTTGATCCATAGTTTTAGCATCACACTGTGAGGATGGATATTCACGAGCAAGACCTTCTCATGAATTCGTTCTGGAGAAACAGGTGTTCTTTTTTAAGGGTTACTTTGTTATGTCTTTGTTGTGCTTAATTGTGGATGCAATAAAGGACTTTGTTGTGATTTATTTATATTTTGTTAAGATTGTTAACTTGATTGATTTCAGAAAGCTTAATCTCAAATCAAAAATCAATTCAAGATTTTATTAATTTGAAAGTTTCTTGATTTAATGGTTTAGTCCATTACTATGTTATGTCAGTGTGACCTTCTTATTAATATTAGTGTCTCTGAATATGCCGAATCTAAGAATGATAATTTTTTGGGTTCCAGATATTGTATATCATTATATTCCACTGTCCAATTTTTTGGGTTCTAGATATTACAACAAAGTTGGAAATGACTTTCTTCCATCCATTAAAAATTGTCACCTACGTGTGATTTCATATTTCAAGCATTTAATATGGGACATGGGAATGAACCGAGTTCTTAGTTTAGACTTTGAATGTAATATTTATTCTTATGTCCCTACCTTATTTGTTCACTCAAAACTCAGTTTTGCTTTAATAAAAAGCACTAAGAGTCCGTTTCGTTGGTACGTTGAAAAAGTGGTGGCATGAAAAAATTTGCCTTGGACAAATTTTACCGTGGCAAAGGTGATTTCGTATTGCTTGATATGCTTTATTTGTATGTTGGCAAAACCTGTATTTTTCATTTTTTGTTGTTTTATATGCACACTTCCCCTAATTTTCATATACATTTTTAGGTCCACCGCTTTTATGGTTGCAAATATGGTGTTTTAAATTCCAATCAAGGTATTGATTTATTTGCGTTTGATGATTGATTGTATGATTGGGATAAAATATTTAGCATCCAACAGTTTATATGGCCTTCAGCACCCAATTTTACGAGTGTTACATATGTGTATTGAATTAAATTTGACAGAGATGGTGGTGAATCTTAGAGGAAGCAAGTCAGTGGGCAGTTGTGCGGTAATGGCAGTCACATGCTGTAATGGTAAAGGAATCAGTGAGGAGCATTGGCAATCCTATAACAGGGGAAGCCCCTTGGTGATCCGATTGGTGATGATTTTGTCAATTATTTCCAAGTCAACATACATTTTTTTAATTCTATTGTGTTTTAGTCTTTTTTTAGTTCCAAACTGAGTAATTTTGAGTGATATTTGTACTTTGGATGTTTTATTTTTATATAACATGTTTTAATTTGGTTTATATTGTTCTAATTTGTAGGCACTTAAAAGTTAGAATCCACCAAATGCCGCCCATTTTATAGCTCCAGGTTACAGTAAACTCATTAAGATGATGAAGCACCTTGGGTTTCCCGACATTGTCTTTCCTATGACCGCCAGTATTAACTGTGTGCAACTTTGGAATTCTGTTGCACCAAACCTGATAAAACACAAATCTCCTCGAGGGTGAGACGTTCTAACACTGAATTCATCCTGCATTAGTTTTTCTTCAATCTCCAATCATGGTGCTTGAGGTAACAATGGTCTGTATTGATAGTTCGAAATGGTTGTGAAACGGAGATTACTCTCATAATAGATTTCAGGCTCATGGCGATGCTGTTAATACAATCTGTGGGGCCGAACTCAATCTAATCCGGAGAACACCATGGCAGTATTGATCATGGCAAGCAAAGGTGTTCGTTTTCTGGTCACCCCACCAATGATCTTGGGAAGATCTTATCTTGCATGCACGGTTTAGGAATAGGCAGTGAGATGAGCTTGGCAGCACGGATCCAAGTCGCTCAGCTGGCTCTCAAGCATCGCCAAAACAAGCATCGTTTGAGAATGACCTATCTCTCTTTATTGGTGACTGAAACCGCATATGAGGTACTATTTTTTTTAAACATGTGTTTCCTTCCATGTATTTGAGAAAAGACTCGGATGATTATTTTTGGAAAGTTCGTAGTAATGTTTTTACTTTGATTTGTTGATCAATCAACACTATGATAATGTTTGTGGTATAACACTGTGATAATGTTTGAGAGATTGATAAGTTTTGGTCTCATGGTGTTTGAGAGATTTATAAGGTTTCATGGTGATTCAAAATTTTTGGTCTGACGTGCTCTTATGTTGATTCCTTCAAGATTTCTTCATGTTTTTACACACGACAAAAACATGTTGATTCATTTGGAGACTGAATTTAATTTTTTTTGATCATCTATTTTGCCTCTTAGGTCTCTTTTACTTTTTTCTAATAAAAAAAATCACATATAGAGTTAAGATATTAGTTTTTTAACTTCAATTTCTCTCCATAGAGTGTGAGTTTGTTGGTTTCATTAGAAAAATTCTACGGTGAAATTCTTTATCTAGATGTATGTGGTGGTATTCTTGGTTTTGAAGCAAATTGGTTTGAACTTTATCAAACCGAAGGTACATGTGATTTGTCATGTTCCATTCAATTAATTTCCCTCCCTTATTAAATGACATGCTTTAAGGTCCAAATATATTTATAATAAACTTTGGAGAGAAACTCTCTAGAGTCACAATGTAGAACATTAGAGGCCTAAAAACGCAAATGTAATTGAACCATTCTTTAGTCATAATATCTCATCATGTAATTATAATTTAAAATCATGAAAGGGGACATCAACTAATTTTCATATTGGTTGAAGAAAGGAGATTATATTACTTCCGACATATGTTTTTTTGCACATATGGTATGATACTTGCACTGTGAAGGAAGGACTCAATATTATTTCAATCATATCTTTGTTTTATCAAATTTTCGATTCCAGTTATTTTTTTTTTCATTTTGTTGTTGGTTCCTATTGTTTTTCCTAAAAAGCTTAACCTAGATTTCAACTATCATACTATAAACATTATTGAGATGAACTTATTAACAACGAGGAGCATGTTTATTTGTTTTGTTTCTTGGATCTGCAGATGTGATTTTAGTGCTTGAAATTTTAGGTTCCGACAACTTTCACCTGTCAGACTTTATAAGGTGCATTATCATACTGGATGCAGTTCTGAATAGCCCTCTTACCTGTCAAACTATTATAATGTGTATTGGCATTAGGTACATAATCACGACTCTTGAGTTTGGTTTTGGTTTTTTTATGTTTTTTTATAGGTTTTTAGTTTATTCATTTCAATATGTTTTGTTTTTTGTTATGTTGTCAACATCTTACTTTTATACATTGAAATAAGAATTACACCAGCATAAGTGGCTTTTGCTTTTTACTATTTATTATCATACCGAGTATGATGGATTCTTATGTGTTTTAGCGTTTCATTTACGCCTTATGTTTTCTTAAAATTCAATGTACTACACGTATTCATGGTACTTTTAGCTGTATCAGTGGGCCATGTGCTACTGCACATTAATATTACAGGATCAATCATGGGCTTAGCACGATGAGCTTGAAATTCTTCCTCATCTTGAAGCTGATAATCTTGCTAAAGGCTATTGTGCATCAATTTTTGTTGTTTTTGTATGCTAAAAGCATTTTATTTTGTGGATCTGTTGTTTTTGTTTATAAATTTCAATGGTTTTCTCCTAAAGGCTATTGTGGATTATTGATGCTGAATGCAGTGATGTGCAAATGTTTAACTATAATAAACTTTGAATGTTTAATTTCTTACGGGCTTCAAATTCAATGCATTTATTAATTGTTTGACATCGACATCGAAAATCGATCGCGCTCACATAAATAGCCGTAAGCCACCACTTCTACAGCTCAACTTACATATTTGTGCAAACATTTATGCAGACATGTGTGATTTTCATATCGCTGCTATCTAGAGCACTTTTTGGTGTTATTTGAGGCCTTTTCGTGGTTATTTTTAATGCCACAACCGGAGCATCATCTTGCTATTTTATGTCCAAGTTAGTTGGCAGGCACATAGTTTCCTTCTTAATCATATAGAATATGGTGATCTATATTAACATGTACTTAACTTACTGAGTAAAACATTTAGCTCAGTCCATTCACTATTAGTTCCTTAAAGAATTTACTCAGTAAAACATTCACTGTTATTTTTTAAAGAATTTTTGCACAGTCCATTCACTTAATGAGTAAATCATTTTATGGTTTTTCATTATCATTTTATTTCTTAGTGAAGAGTATTATGATTTTGTTACTTTACGTGTATGAAATGGACCACTAATTTAAAATGGGAGCAGAACAGAGCAGTATTATGATTAGTGCGACACTCTCTTGAGAAATTCTCACCTCTCTTCTAATGTGCACACCTATCGCACTAACCTTCCCAATGGTCTATCTCGTCATATACCACACTATCTTTCCCCAATGATTTAACTTATCTTAGGTTATTCACAGGATTTACAACTGAACAACACAAGTATTTAAAACGTAAGATTTCAATTTGTAACCATAGTTCTCCTTTTTACTTTATTAATCAATAAAGTTTTCCAGTGTCATATTATACTTTCTCAGAACAAGTATTTATAATTTGAGTCATCAACCATGTCCTACATATCAAATCACAGTAGGCAGTTCCAGATTTTAGAATTTCATATATATATTAACAACTCGTATAATATATATATCATAACGACACCCCACATAAAAACTATGGTGCGGGCATACTCTGCTATCCAATCCCCGTATCAATCACACTAAAGGGAATACAAGTTCGGAATCACTCTCGAACTGTACAAATACATACACAAACAATATTGAGGAGAAGCATAGATTCCAAGTCCAAGAGGTCACTACATACCCTCATGTCTCTTAGGACCGTCCGACTATCGATCTGATAGCCCGTACTTAGGATTTCTATCTTCTAGGGTACGAGTCAATATCCCCCATAAGGCAACACAGGATAAGATCGTCCCAGCGCGGTAACCTCGGGGATAGCAAGTAGTGCGGGCATGATTTTTACAAGTATATAATATATGCATACACAATCATATAAATATACCACTTTTATTATATCAATTTAGGTTTATCTCATAACCCATATTCACAACATTTATCCTTATTTTCCCATTATTAGTTATCACGTATAATGGTTCGTTTCTCACTTTAATTCGAAGGGTTTCTCTAACTTACTACGTAGCCCTCATGGACTCTATCCTTCCAAAGGTACAATTCAGTAGGTATTCCATTTATGTTCCAACGTAACCCTCTTACTTGTCTCTCCCCTTTAATATATACTTACATTGTCCCTTATGTAAAATATCCCAAAAATATAGATTTCGCCTTACATTAAAAGTCTCTTATTCATTAATGAATCCTACTGGTCATCATTAACTCCCAAATCATTTTAGCAAGGATGTCTAAGGAGTTTTATTCATTTCGAATCAATTCAACAATTCTAAAAGGGGAACTTAAGTCTGCCAGGAGGGGTCGATCGATCGAGGTCTGGGGTTCGATCGATCGAACCTTCGATCGATCGAAGGTCTGGGCTCGATCGATCGATCAAGCAGGTCTGCGAAAATCTGCAGATTTGCAGTTACGGGTTTCATCTTCTAACCTTCACCAAATCCATATTTTTCAATCCCAATCGTCCTAAAATTTATACTACTAACATTATATCATCATACCAGATATTTCCAACGTAAAGCATGTAGATTTCTATCACTAAACATGGATTAACAAGCCAAAATTCATTTAAAAATCAAGAACCCTAGAAATCTCTTAATCATGGTTCTAATCTGTTTTTCCCAGAATTTTCTTCTTATACAACATCAAAATTTTGTGGTTTACTCCTCTACATGACAAAGGGTTTCCAGAATATCATTTAAGTCATCACTACATGCAATTTCCTATCTCAAATTCGGTTTTTCTTCCATACAACTCATCCTAATCATTCCTACACTAATATGAGTGATGCACCAACGAAAATAAGCAAGATAAACACTTGCTTGGGATTTTCAACGTTCTGGTTTGGTGCCGAATTTGGTGTGGTTGCGTTCCCCGTCTCGCGATCTATGCGTTGGTGGTGGAGGCGGTGAAAACGGATGGATTTCGAGCCTTGGATTGCTTTGGAAGCTCTCTCCTTCTTTCTCCTATGGATGTCACTTGTCTTTGGTTGTTCTAACCCTAAAAGGCAACCTTAGACATCTTATATAACCCTTGAAATTTCGTGGGTTTAATTACCCAAAAATGAAAAATGACTAAAATGCCCTCCCGGGGTACTAATTAAGCCTAAAATAACCCCGAGACTCAAACTAAACCCTCGGGTACACTTTTCTGACTATCTCGACCCTTCCGAACGAGTTGGCACACTAGAAACGACCATACGAACAACTTATGAAATATCCACTTTTATAAATCAACATTTAGTCCCGACGCGACACATGCGTGTCCCGACTTAAATTTCAATAATTGTCATTTTATTCACACGTGACAATATTATAAAAATAAATCTCATATATTACTATACTCATCCAGTAATATTCAACAAATAACAAATTTCCAATAATTACTAACTCTCGTCACGCTAGTAAATATTTAAAACAACATTCCGGATTAAAATTAACTTAATTATCTCGATTAAATTTAATTAATCCCTAAATTTAAAAGCCATGAAAATACGGGGTATTACAAGGTTGTCCCACCTGTCTGCTTGCGGTGTCAACAGTTACAACATTTTCACACATTAACCTTACACGACTTTATCGGCCTTACTCTGTAATATAACCATTATCTCACAATTATAACTCCGTATACGTGTAATCACTACGGTACTAAATCCATGTACTAGAGTCAAACTTCCCCCAACTTCCAATGTTCACTAAGTTTCATGTGTGGGATGTCTCGCAAAGCGAAATCCAAACAAGGAACCCCCCAATACACTACTACTTAACACTGCTGGTCATTGAGATCTGTTAAGTCCTTAATCCATAACATATACCCTTGAATTCCCCTCTGCGAACATAAAAAGTTTTCTCGTCCACTCTCATGTCACTAAGGACGACATACAATGTGGTGCTCTCACTATCATAAGTCATTAGTGCTATATAATTAACGAGATATATCTCTCCGCCCACTACAAGCCAATATACCCTGAATAAAATCAGTAAAACATCCCTGCTCATCGGGAAGAAAATAATAAGAGAAAGTACTCACTGAAGTCTACGATACAATACAACACATATGCAGGTTCAACCGTCTTTCAGGTGTTGCCTCGCCAAAACCATATATTTCAACTTAAAATTTCGCGTATGATAGTCTTATCACACAATTTACTACCATTCAAACTCTTGGTATTTAGTAACTATACAATAAAATAATAATAGGCTCCACTACCATAGCACTCAAAAGAGCTCAAATCGTTACATAATATTATGTACAAATTTCTCTTAGTGTCTACACCTGCTCCTCCCTGCAGGTGGTACAAAAATCTTACTACCAAATGGTAGTCATATAAATCATAAGGTTTCCATTGCCATCATACTCAGTAAACCTAATGCACACTCCAATATTTAGTGTTAACTATCCACATTTGTTGTGACACACCCATGTCACTTGAATTCATCATTTACTCGCACAGATGAAAAAAAGCTTCATCAGTCTAACCTGATCGTAGGGTCCCTGCAGCACTTTTCATGACCCATAATTAACAACAATCGTTATATATTTCGTATTTCATTCATTAGTTTCCCCCTCCTCATTGTGGGTAAATTATTATGTTCGGCATCTTACACACCTGACATTGATACGTTGGCCCCATATCTCCAGGCCTCAATTAGGCCTTACTAGCCTTCCCTTTATTTCTTGGGTATCAACCCTAAAATACGGTATGCTACTTTTTTTTAGGACTACACTGGTCCAGCCTAGACCCACTACACCCGGGTTGTTAATTCATGGGCCTAATCCCTTTGGCCCGATTTTCTACACTGGATATTTCACTTCTCCAGCTGTTACGCCTTACAGGCATGGTTTGATATTCCCGATCGTATAAATTTAACTTCTCACGTGAACATATTCAATACTGGAAATTCCTCTCTCTACATATAGGGAAATTTTTGTTTCGCTGGTACCACTGGCCCTTTTTGGGATGTCCTTCTCTCGGACTTGGCAGTCTTAGTTCCCAGTTGTTAATTTCGTATGTAATTTAAATTCTGAGTGTCACTGTACTCTACCTTACTCTATTGCCCTTGGATTATTACTTCCATTGGCTCATCGCACTTAGATGTTACTCTTGGTGACTTTTATCACGTTCATCGTTCCTCAAATGCTCCATAGTTTCAATTGTCTCCCTCCTCCTGCAGTCCCACTAACGGCCTTCGCTGGTCATCCCACATTATTCGATGTAGGAAGTCCAATAAAACTCGCATATGAATTGGATTCACCAGACTTAATCGCTGGAAAGCTTAAATCTCATACGCAATAGAATACAACAATCCTAGAATAAGGCTCTATATCAAAGAACGCTAAGCTGAAATGTAAAAAGGCGTACAGATCCTAAAATACTCTAGAATATGATGCTTTGATAGCACCTGTGATACCCCACCCAATTAGATATCGGGTGATCAGTCCTTTATAAAATTTATAACAGAATGTATGGTTGGCTCAATCTTAGCATCACTACCTAAAACTTAAATCCAATTAATTACTTAACATTTAATTAAGCTAGTGTCAAAACATTTTCCAATTAAACTTGAAACCAATTAATTCATTTAATTTCTGAACATTTACTTAAAAACCATACATAAGAAATGAATACTGACTGAATCAAATACTGAATAATTAGGACTGGATAAAACCCTCCAGTTTAAGGACACAAACCAAACCATAATAAATACTCAGTCCAACTAAAAAGAACTACAAAGGAAACTGAGTACAACCTCGCTAATGAGAATGGGAGACACATGACCGAACTGAAACATCTGAACTAGGAACTAAATGAAATGAGAGAAACGTCTAATCTCAATGTCCTGCAACTTCCACAACAGTTGCATCTTGGCAAACCATCCAAGTATCTAGAACCGGTGTCCCTGTGGCTGGGATCATATATATATATATATATATATATATATATATATATATATATATATATATATATATATATATATATATATATATATATATATATATATATATATATATATATATAGCAAAATAGAGAAGAGATGCAAGAGACGGGTCAGAGCCCGATGTTTTAAAAAGATTTATTAGCAAGTATTTAAAACTGCATTAAAGCAAGTATTATGTGCATGTTAGTTATTGAACTCTTACATGAGATTCTCACCTCTTGTCTATTGTGCACGCTTAACGCATCCTCTAAACCATACTAGATATGCTACCGAGGCTAAGTATTTCGAAGTCATCATAGAACTATCTACGTTCACTAGTAGTTTACCCGCATCGCCCATAAAATACACTCACTATCCCTGATCACTACCTTTCATATTTATCATTTGAGTACTTAAATCTTTCTTACTAAGATTATTTTATTTATCCTTATTACCATGACTACTAGTTTCACTTACTAGAAATTCCTCAAATACATAAATACATACATACATACATATATATATATATATATATATATATATATATATATATATATATATATATATAGTCACCTCATCTCTATACATATATATATCCTGCACCCCCGAGTTAAGACCCATTAGCGCATATCATAAGAATGTATACAACTACATATAGTCACATCATCTCTATACATATGTATATACTAATCCTGCACCCCCAGGTTAAGACCCATTAGTTCCATAATAATAATAATCATGTACACCCGGGTTAACACCCATTAGTGCACCTAAAATATAATAATCCAGCACCCTCGGGTTAACACTCATTAGTGTGCCTAACAATAATAATCCAGCACCCCCGGATTATCACCCATTAGTTCTCCTAACAATAATAATCCTACATCCCCGGGTTAACACCCATTAATGCACCTATCAATCACAATCCTGCATCCCCAGGTTAACACCCATTAATGCAACTATCAATCTTCAAATCTATACGATGGTGATGGTGGTTGTACGAGGTGGTGCTAGATTGGCCTCCTTCCTTGGAGTTTGTTGTCCCTCACCCACTATGGCTCTCTCTTGATTGTGGTGTATTCTCACCCTAATTGTCCCCAATTAGCTGATACATTACTTCTCTAATTTTCGTCCATTTAATTTCTCCAACAATCCAAATTACAAAATTACCCCTAAGGGGTGCCAGTATGGCCTAAAAATATCCCGGAGTCCAAATAAATTACCTGAGTAGAGTTTTCAGACAATCTCGACCCTCCCGGACTCAACGGAACACTCAAAATGACCATATGAGTTACTTAAAAATAATTTACCTTTATACTCTATTTAATTGGTCCCCACATGACTCACACGCGCGTCCCGACTTAACATACCAAACTATCGTATTTCTCTCTCATGGCCAACTATATAAAATCATCATTCCATTTTACTTATTCTCACAGTAATATTAATAATTACTAACTCTCGTCACGCTAGTAAATATTCAGTTTTAATCCGTCTTAATGTTTCAATCGATTCTCACATATTGATTTAAGTAATCCAATAATAATAATTGATCACATAATTATTTAAATCCTAAAAAATACGGGGTGTGGAACCTCTGAAGGGTGGACACATCTAATGAGAGGGAGCAGGAATCCCTTTTCATACAGGACATTTCTTACAATTGAGAATTTAGCATCTATGAACCTCAATTTTATCCTTTTTAACTTCGACTCTGGCAACTTTCTCTCTCTGATGTATCTAATAAGAGGATCCATCCATGTGGCTCTCATACTCAAATTTTGACAAGGTCTAGAAACCTCTCCCTCTTCAATGGTCGTCTTGAGTAGGATCTCAACTGGCACTGTTCTCCTTATATCTGTCCTTGTTGCTGAGGCTAACCTTGCGAGCGCATCAACTCGACTGTTATCTAGTCGAGGTATCCTCTTATTATTAACTTCCTTAAAGATCTCTAGCTTTGTTCTCACCCTCTTTAGGTATCTGTCCATCCTTTTATCTTTGGCCTCATACATCCCTAGGATTTAGTTCATGACTAACCTTGAGTCACTGTGGACTGGCTGAATTCGAGGGCTTTTTCTAAAGAGAGACATGTTATTAATGCCTCATACTATGAATCATAGTTGGAACTTTTGAATTTGAACCTCAACGCATATTCAATATCGTTACCATCCGGTGCTGACACTATCAGCCCTGCTCCACTTCCTCTTTCAAAGGACGACCCATCAATGAAGAAGTTTCAGATGGTTTCATATGCAGAGAAATTACCCTCGGCTAGGGTCCCCTACCTTAAGAGGTATCTCTCTTTATCCTTCTCAACTGTTCTCTGCTTGGCTATACCTATCTCGGCCTCGCTCGATGTTCGGATGACGTTTCTCTCTTTTATCTCATGTGTAGGCTCTTGATTAATCTCAACCTCGCCCTCATCCCAGGTAAAATTGTCCAAGAAGTCCGCGAGTTCTTGACCCTTGATGGGAACCTTGGGTTGATAAAAAATATCGTATTCCCCCAACTCGATTGCCCATGTCATTATCCTTCCTGACTTCTCAGGCTTATGGAGGACCTGTCTGAGTGGGGAATCATTGAGGATGACCATGGAGTGGGATTAAAAGTATGGATTCATTTTTCTAGAAGCATGTATCAAAGCATAGGCTAACTTTTCAATCCGAGGGTACTTGTGCTCAAACCCTTAGAGTGCCTTGATATTGAAGTACACTGGTCTCTCCACTACATACTCTTCTCTTACTATCCCAGCATTGATGGATAACTCAGAGACATATAAGTATACATATAGCTTCTCACCCTGAATTGGATGGGATAGTAGTAGGAGAGAAACTAGGTAGGACTTGAGATCTTTAAAAGCAATTCCACATTCCTCATTCCATTCGAAGGCCTTTCTAAGAACTTTGAAAAAAGGAAGACACTTATCTATGGCTCTTGAGACGAACCTGCTAAGTGCACCAACTCTTCCGGTTAGCCTCTGAAATTCTTTGATAGTTTTGGGTGTATTCATTTCCAGCAAAACGTTTATCTTCTCAAGGTTAGCCTCTATTTCCCTTTGGTTGACGATGAATCCCAAAAACTTTCTTGCTCTTACCTCGCAGACACATTTAGCGGGATTGAGCTTCATTTTAAATTTGTCCATGGTGTCAAAAATTATTTCAAGGTTAGCCATATGAGTGTCAGTCTTCATAATTTTTGTTAGCATATCGTACACATAAACTTCCATAGATTTGCCTATCTGATCTTCGAACATCTTATTTACAAGATGTTGGTAGGTAACCCCTGCATTCTTCAGGTTGAAGAGCATGACCCTATAAGAATATGTCCCTTCATCTATGATGAATGATGTCTTCTCTCAGTCTTTCGAATTCATGAATATCTGATTATACCTGGAATATGCATCCATGAATCTCATGAGCTCATGTACTGCTATGGCATCCACCATCTGATCAATACGAGGCAAGGGGAAACTATCTTTTGGGCAAGATTTATTTAAATCATTGAAATCTACACACAACCTCCATTTCCCATTAGCTTTGGGCATAATGATAGCATTAAATAACTACTCATGGTATATAACCTCTCTGATAAACTTGGCCTCTTCAATATTTTTAGCCTAGTCTCTTATGACATCATACTTTTCTGTTAAGTATGCTCTTCTTTTCTGCTTGATGGGCTTGGCATCTTCTACAACATTGATTTTATGGCACATAATCTCAGGATCAATACCCGGCATATTTGCATGGCTCCAGCCAAAAATACCTTGTCTCCTCATTAACAACTTTACTAGTTCCTTCTTGATCTTAGGTCTTACGGCTTTGCCGACTTAGATGGTTTTTCCTCTCTCTTCCTCATTAAGGACTATGGATTATACCTCCTCCATAGCCTCCCCCTTTTTAGCTTTGTTTCATCTCTAGGATCAAGTGTACCGATGTTATACGTGGTTGTTTCCCTCTTGAGAGCCTCTCTCTCTTCTCTAGAGTTGAAGTAGCATTCTCTTACCGATGTTTGGTTACCTTAAACTTCCCCTACTCCACATGGAGTTGAGAATTTTAGCATTTTATGGAACGTTAACGGTACGACCTAAAATTACTTGAGGGCTACTCATCCCATAATGAGGTTGTAGGTTGAGAAGATATTTTCATCCATCGCAAAGAAAATGATTTTTCTGGTCAAACTCTTAGGCCAATCATCTCCCAGTCTCACATTCATTTCATACATTCCTAATGGATGAACCTTTTCACCGCTGAAACCAATCAAAGGATGATGATAAGGAACCAACCTAGCTCTACTGAGGCCCAAGCTCTTGAAACAGGGCTAAAACATAACGTCTGCAAAGTTACCCCCATCTACTAGGATCCTATAAACTTCGCATCCATGCACCCTTGTGATGATGACTAAAGGGTCATCGTGGCGAGATAAGATACCCTTAAAGTCAAGTCGTGAGAAGATGAGCACGAGGGTGTGCATATCTACCTTCGTTTTCTTCTCGCGCTTAACCTCTATAGATGACAAGATCACAACCTAGTCTTTAGTCACAACTTTGGCCTCTACCATAAGAGCCTTGCGATTAGCTACCTCTGAGACACCCCCTCCTAGTCCTCCATAGATTTTGTTTACACCGAAAGAGATCATAGCGACCCTCTTCAATGAGATATTATCACCTTTTAGTGAGAGGTTAGGGTTATCGTCATCATCTCTTTTGGAAGTGGAATCTTCCCGGCATTTACTATTTCTTTTCCTTTTAGGGTCGTCTCTTCCCACCTTAGAAGCTCTACCATCCACATACTTTCTAAGATTTTCATACTTTAACATTTTCTCAATCTCGTCCTTCAAGGAGACACACTTGTGGGTTAGATGGCCATGATCTTGATGGAACTCGCACCATAGATTCTTATTTCTCTTATGTGGAGGATTCTTCAGCTTCTCTAGCCATCTCTCGAATCTATCATTTCTTATTTTTTTGAGGATATGTTCGCAGTGCACTGTTAAAGGAGTGTAGTGTGCAAACTTGTCTTTTGCAGTCCTCTTCTTTCCATCCTTTTTCCTATGAAAATTCCCACTAGTACTTCCATTCTCATCCTCATACTTCGTAGCCATTGCTTCTTATGCATTCATGACCTTTTCAGCTCTTGGTAATGACTCAGCCATAGACTTAAGAGGGTCTTTAGCAAGCTTCCAATGTTTCTTTCCCTTATGAAACCCTCTAATAAGGGCTGTCATGGATATGCTCTTTTCATAATCTTCCAACTCCATTTTTTCTTTGTTAAACCTCGCAATATAGTCTATGAGCGTTCATTCTTCCATTGCTTTCTAAGGCCTTACCCCAAAATATAAGTTGTGAATAAATCACTCGGCCAAACATTTAAAACTCTCGATTGAATTTTTAGGAAGAGAAACGAACCAGATATGTGCAACCCTAGTTAGTGTGCTTGAGAAAGCTTGGCACCTCATCTCATCAGAGATTGAATAAATGTCTGCTGCAGATTGATACATTTTGATATGATGGACTGGGCTTGTACTTCCATCATACTTATGAGACACCACTAGAGGTTTAAAGTTGGCAGGGGTTGATAATTTAACAATCCTTGGCGTAAATGGTGAGCCCTATGAGTACCCCCTCCGTAATGGGTCTCAGCTTTTTATGAGGTCCCATATCTTCTCTTCAAGCCTTTGAATGGAATTGTTCAATGGTTTAGAAACGTCTTCCTGGCCGAGGTTGTCCCCCGCCACCTCCAAAGGGTGGACTGGGGGTTCCCCAGCTTTTGCACAACGTCATCTGTTGTCCTCCCCCTGACCACAGTCTTGGCTATATAGGGGTCGGCCATGATGAGGCCGATGATAACCACCTTCCCTTCATGAGACAGCTATGCTTCTTGACCTGGATAGCGTCTGCCTTAGATCATTAACTGGGCCGAGACTTTCAAAGGCCAACCCTATACTTAAGCGATCAAAATCTCACCCTCTCTCTTATGCATCACCATCTCATCTTTCATGTTGACCTCGGCTCTACTGCATAGGACGTATAGTGTTTTTTGAGATATCATATGGCTCTCAACAGTTTATCGGGGCATCCTATGCCTCCATGTCATCATACCTATCCTCAGGGAAAGGATTTCCTTGCCTCCCCAAGTGTAAGATTTTAGGGTCAGCAACATATATCCTTCATTGAGGAGTAGGTTGGTCCTTTCATGGTGACCCCAGGTGGTCTCATTATTATGTTTTTTCTTAGCTAGGTAAATTTCTCCTGCATCACTTGTTGAGTTGGAGTCAAGGACTTCAAGGCAGTTGCCACCTCAGCCGTCTCAGCCTGGGGTGGTGCCTGGCTGAAACTAGGTCCTCCAACACCAGATGGTGGAGGAGGCAATGGTAACTCCGATTCCATATGCTTGAGATTTTGATGAAATGACTATAGAGCTTGGAAACCTTAAGGTACCTCTTTCAATGGTGAAATAACTCCACGTGAAGGGTGAGGCCTATTTCACCACCAGAGTCTCCGGTGAGGTTAAGGATCTATTAAGGAAGAGATGAATCCTCCCGACTTCCCACAGACAAATCCAACATGATGATGCTATAAACAACACCATCCATAAGAGGTGTTGATAAGCCCAAGCTAGAAATAACAATGGCGTCATAAGAGTAAATATCTAGTAGAGGTAGGTGATGAAAAGAGGAGAAACACTAGTATATAAGTGGCTCAGCCTATTTGGCCTACGTCCAGTGTGAGTGTGTGAGTAATTTCATTAGATGAAGGAACTAATAGCCATAGATAGAATCTCTCAAGATCTTTCTCTACTATGTAAACAAATAGAGTTTCATCTAGGGTTGCAATTCTCGATCCCTTACAATGTAGGAGAAGATAAGTATACATAGTGCTTGGGGGGTGTAGTGTACCCCCCAAGCATGTAATGAGCATGTATATGAGAATCAAAACAGTCTCCTGTTGACACCTGTCTAATCTCATGTAGCTAATGATGACTAAATATTCACTAATGCAAGGGGAATGATTTATTAATAACTGCCTTGTCCATGTGTTCCAAGTATTTCATGTGTTTGCATGTGCTCGAACTTTTGACATCATTTGCAATAACCTTGGCCTAGCCGAGTATAAGGTTGGGGAAGTCTGATATTGTTACTTTGTCCTGTCAATCATTAGTATGACCTCGGACTGGAAGACTAGCTGAGGTTAGGCTGCAACGTTGGTTGAGGTAGAGCACGATGTTTGCGATAGCTAGACCCCATAGGATGTTATCGACCTTGATTGCGGCCCAACCGTGTTTGGTCAATGAGGAGCCAACCTTCCCGATGGCTGTTGTAAGCTTCCTGTCAACTCGGCTATGAGACATGCCGAGGTTAGTGTTCCTGAGTACGAGCGTACACTTTGGGAATATCAGTTATGATTATTATTCCAAAATAGTAATAGTTTTCTTCTACATTGAAAATTCAGTAAAACACCCCTTGTTTAAGGGATTTTGGTCGAGTAAAAATCTTGAATTTGTATTCTAAAAATTCCAATCCCGAAAGCTTCAAGCTTCGATTTGGGATTTCAAAGCTTATTTTTTGTTTAATGAAGCATTGCACCTAGGTTCTGAGAGCTTAATCTCAATTTACATCACTTTGAAACTGGTTGAAAGTCAAGAAAGGGGAATCCACCATTGAATCTTAAGCTTTTAATGGTGTTTTCTGGTTTCTGAGCTAATTTAGTGGTTTCACACATTAACATTCATATGTAAACATATAATCATACTATACATAAGTGCAACAACATAACTAAATTGAAGAAATAAAACATTCACACATAAAATGATAGAAATGCATAAAATCTCAGAAATTTACATTGGAATAGCTCTCAACTGAAGTAAATTTTTGTGGAGGTGAAGGGTGCCTTTTATAGGACTCATGGGGAGGATTTCATTGGTGGGTTTGGAGGTGAATTTCAGCCTGGTTTGCACAAGTTTCACCATATTACATGTTGACTTTAAATGGCTACAATAGATACTCCACATGGTATGTGCCATGCTGGCAGTCCATCTAGTCCCACATCAGCATGGGAGTATGTATAAATAAGTTTAGGTTTGGGGTTTAATCCTCGAATTTTTTTTAGAGTTTAAAGATTTAAATTTTTTTTGTAATAATTTTGGAGCTTATGTGCAATTTCTTAAACTTAATGGATTGTTTCATAATATCTTATAAAATATAAGTCGTTTGGTCAAACTTTGAGTGAAAGTTGGGTTTTAATTGATATAGGGGAGTGTAGGTTAACATGATTCTTTCTTTAGGGGTATTTTGGTAACTTGGCAAATGTCTAGGGTTTCTTGGGAACTATTGGATTTGACAAGGACTAAAGGTCCATAATCAAACAAGAATAATTCGATTAATATGTTTCTACTTAATCTCTCCAATCTTCAATTTCATCTTGCGATTCGAAAATGTAATGAGTTATTTCATCGTATTCCCCTTTGGGCTTCCAAAAATGCAATTCATCCTAAAACTTATCAAGTTCCTCGATCACTCGTTCTACACGGTGATTAGACCTCCTTAACTCTTGTTCCAGCATATATTTTCGACCATATGGTGATGATTCCATAGTTATGTCATCTTCAGCAATTAACCCTCTAATATACCGTTTATTTTTATCATAATCTTTGAAGGTTTTCATTAAACGCTCGAAGGGATACATATAGAGATACCTAATGGGACCGGACAACAAGGCTCATCACATAAATGTACAAACAGGTGGATGTTGATTTCGACTAACGAGGAAGGAAAATATTTCTCTTATACACATATTGCATGGATAAGGTTGATTTCGCAGATTTAACGTCCTTTATGTTTACCACTTTTTCACAAAGTACAATAATTCAGAAACCTATTCGATTAATATCTTAACAAATATCTCAATGCTCGGAGAAGTAATGCCTAAACACCAAATGGATTAATTTAATGGTGACGCACCAGTCATGAGACATTCAATGTTTCACGTCATTTATTTCGTATCTTACCACCCTATGCAAATTATTGGAATAATCATTTGTAGCCTTTAAGTTGGAAAAAGTGTTTAGAATGATCTTTTTCTCACAAGTAGTCAAAGGGAAATCAACCGGGGGGATAAAATTTTTCCCCATTATAGGATCTTCTTTAATCACATTTTCTTTTTTATTTTCATCTTGTGTAGATCGCAATGCGCCTGATCTCTATCTTTTGAATGAGATCAACCCAAATATGTTCTAATTAGATTTGTTGCAACATTCTTCTCCATGTTCATCACATCAATTACATGGCTTACACGCTAATCTTCCTAATACCATAAGTAAAAAAATATTAATCGTCTAGACCATGCCTTCATTTTACTAGGGTCGTTTGAATCCACCCTAGATTTATGCGTCAAGTTAAAAAGATGAGGGGGTTTGGATAAATTTTTATTACCCATAGTCACTGCCTTTGACTTATCCTCGATCCGTTAAATGCTAAGGTTGTGATCGACAGGTAAGAATTTAGACTTGTTATTCCTAAAAGGGTGACTAGTCGGTAGAAATCTATGATGAAAGTATAATTCATCTAAGCACTATGATGTAGCCAATTTGCTTTAATATCCTCCAAACACATGGAACATTCATAAGAATCATCAACATTTCCACCAGACAAGGTACAACAAGTAGGAAGGTCATGGATCACTCACATTACCGTTGTTATGAGTGTTAAGTCTTCCGCCTTATAATAGTCAAACATCTTCCTGCCTCTATCCCATACCTCTTTAACTTCATTGATTGATGGGAGTATTAATATGTCAATATTATCTCCTTGAGGCTTTGGCATGGGTATTAATAAAGTCATCAATGAAAACTCTTTTCTCATGAATAGTGTTGGAGGAAGACATAAAGGCACCAAGAAAACTGGCCAATAAATCCTGTTAGTTCTTAAAGGAAAAAAGGGTTAAACCCATCGATTGATAATGCAAGATTGACATTGTTCCATTACTTTGAAAATTTAAGGTGTATTGCATTTGAAAGTCTCTAAATGAGTGAATTTTAATATCCCCCGTTTTCCACGTAAAGGTTGGCTGGACACAATACGCCGAAGACGGGGTTTGTCTATCAATTTATATCATTTTCATCATCAAACCATGATAAAATATTTATATTTTAAAAACACAAGCATGATAAACCCAACTAATTAAAAACTGATAAATAGTAAATCCAACATTAACATCATGATAAAAACGGTTTCAAACACAAATACGATTATCTGTAATGACTAAATAATAAGTCTGGGCTTATACCATACGAAATCCGAAATAAATGACAGAAAGGAAATAAAAACCTAGACTAGAATAAAAAAGCTTCTCTCTGATAAGCAATGTATGATCGTAAGTCTGATATCACACTAGTCCTACTATCCCTATCTAGGCAGAACAAGGAGGGGGATATTTTATAATTTAGGTCAGTGCCCTAGAGTTGCAAGAATTAACTTACAAAAATTTAAAATACAATAATGCAACTAATTCAATGTATGTACCGCCAATCAACAATCTCATGTGATAAGTGCCTCACCCAACATTTAAGTGCAATACTATATGAATACCATCCCAACTCCTAAATCATAAAGTCTGAGAATTTAAAAATAATTATTGATACTTCTAGATTAATTCATGTCCTGAAGCTACCTATCTACACCGGTATTTTTAATTCCCCAAAGTGTAATACCCCGGCCTAAATATTTTATTTAGTCCCCGCATATAGTTGCGATAAAATGAAAGACATGGAAACTTGGATGATCAAGACGATGTTGTATCTCTAATTTAAATTAACTTGGAGGTTTGTAAATAATTATTGAAATTTTGGGATTTGACATAATGTAAAAAGAAATTTGTAAATCAGGAATGATATATATATATATATATATATATATATATATATATATATATATATATATATATATATACACACACACACACACACACACACACATAAAGAGGGATAAATTTTAATTATAAGAAATCGCAGCTTAGGAATTGAATTGAACAAGGAAAATTATTGGATTGAGGGTAACACATGAATTATATAAGGGTTATGAAATTATTGAGTTATTAATTATATAAATCACTTTAATATTAAAGATAACTAGTGGGTTAGAGATTAAATAAATTAGATGGGTTTCTTAGGAAAAGGATTTATATATATATATATATATGCAGCGAGGGCATTGAAGTATTAAGGTTGTTAACGAATAAGGGATATATCGATAATTATATATTATAAAATGGGCTTGGTTTTAATATAAGCAGGTACAGGTACTGTGGGTTATGAGAAAACCTATTTGTGGTTGTTAGTGTCTTTGGTCAATACCCAATAGTTTACGAAACACGTGGACCCATTGCTTTAGAACTTTTGGGATGTGATTTTAACACCCATTTATCTATACATATATAGCTGGGACGAGATGGTGTACATAGGCACTTGGGATGAACGTGCAGAACGGGGAAGGAGGGATTAGCCATTTAAGCTGGTTGCTCAAGGGACCATCGTCGTCGCTTGAACAGTACCTCAAACTATTAGAGCAACCCTTACGGGTAAGCTAAACAGGGATATATGCCTTATACATGTATGCTATGGGTAAGGCAGAATGGTAAATATAACAATTCGTAAGGTATAAAATAACAAAGATACAATTGGATTAGTTGGTTTTTTGTGGGACCCACACCCAAAACGGAACATCATGTTCCGTGCAAGGAAGAAAAAAAAAAGATATTGGCTTAAGTGGAACATCATGTTCCGCCCAAGCATTTGACTATTTTCAACATTTATAGTTTCATCCCCAACTGTTTCAAATGGTTTCAATGGCTATTTATTTATCTATCCAACAATTACATTTTTTTTTATTTATAAATACGATTACTTATCTTCATTTTCGTTTATATTTGTATTCTAAACACTCTCAATTTTCATTTATATTTTTTTATTCAAAACACTCTCTAGTATCTTCAATATTATTATTACCAAAAATTATTTTTTTAGGTAAGTAAATATTATTTATTTACCCATAAATAATTTCAAAATTTTTATATTTGCTTAAAAATATTTTGTGATTATTTTACAATGGTTCGAGGTCAAAATATCTCTCAACACGATGATGAAGTATTATGCACCGCTTATGTAAATCAAACAAATGATGGTTTACGAGGAACTAATCGACCTAGCACATTATTTTGGGATGCAGTCGCCGAAGAATATAATACAATGACAGGTATCACTGAACGTCGGACGGACCCAGCCTACAAACCTGATATAGTAAAATCTCGAGGCACGTAATGTTATATGTTTCTAAATTGAAATATGCATCGATGACAAATCGTGGTAGTGGGACAGTTAACACAGATTGGGTAAAATCACTTATATCTTTTGTAATTTTTTTTTGAATATTATTTCTCTTAAATTTGTTGCTAACGAGTTAATAAAATTACATTGTCATTTTATTTTAGGTTACTGCAGCTAATCTAGCATTCCAGCGAGAGAACAAGGGAAAATCATTTAATTTTGAATCTTGTTATCAAATTTTAAAAGAACTCCACAAATTTCAAATTTCCCAAACATTTTTAGACTGTCCTCAATTTCATTTTGATTCACCAATGACGGGTGCTACAGAAAGTGAAGGAAGTCCGAATATTGGGTTTCCCCTAGGAAATTCCAAAGATGGGGAAGAAGTTAATATAGAAAGCCCTTATCCGAGGCCACCTGGAAGGAAAGAGATGAAGCAACGGGCTAAAGGAAAAGCGAAGGCTACTAACATTGAGGTGAACCGAGAAATACTGAATAGTTTCTCTTCATTCAATGAATCATTTGAGCTATCATGTCAGTCTGATCGTGTACGTGACGAAGAGGCCCGTTTGGGGCTTAACCGTTCACTGCAACTTAAGGAGCGAAGTTTGGATCTCAATGAGCGCAGTATATTGGCTATGGAGTGGAAAGATATGCGTGAACAAATATTGCTTGATCAACAAATTATGAGCACTGACACCTCAAACATGAATTCAATCCAAAAGGAGTACCATGAATACTTCGTGCTTAATATAATCAACAAAGCACGGGGCCAATCAAACTTTCCAAACTATCCACCATATGGAGGTCATTCTGGATTTTAAAATTTCTATGATTTTGAGTATGTAACATGTTATTTTCTATTATCGTTTGATCTACTTTGTAATATGATTTTATGGGTTGTGAAATGCATTTGTTTCAAATTTCCATAGATAAACATTAGTTCGGTACAATATTAACGATACAACATTAATAATAAAGATATCAATAGAACAACATTAGAAAAGAAACATAAATTGGGTAAAATCACACACTTTTATTGGTGAACACTCTCTAAATTTATACTGAACACATAAATTGGGTAAAATCATACACTCTTCGTATTCTTCCATTTATATTTTTATACTTCACACTCTGTAAATTTATGAAATGAATTTGTGAAATGAAGCTTCAAATTGTGAAATGAATTTGCGTCAATCTTAACAATACAACATTAACAATAAAGATAACAACATAACAACATTACAAAAGAAACACTAACTGGATTATATTTCTTAATTATCGAAATCCCAATCTACATCATCCAAATTTACAGCATCAGACATGTCATAATTTTGCGTTGATGGACCAGGTTGGCTAGTATCTTCTTGGGCACCAATGTCATCCATGTGCGTTCGATACACTGTGGTCGCAGGTCGGGGATCTTCTGTGGGGTTGTAAAAGGACGAGGTTGTACCACTAAAAATATTAGGCGGGGGAGGAGTCCGCTCGTGAGATACACCCAACTCTTGGATCTTCCTTGTAGCTATATCCAACTCATGACTCCAATAGTTATTAAGATGCATGGTTGCACCTAGAGCGGTGGCTCTCGAGGATTGAGAATAATCAGAGAATTCCCGACTAGTAAATAGGAGGTCATCGTATGTGGGCAATTCTTCATCGACCGCAATCCTGTCCGGCCATGGAACCGGAATCAATATGGGTACACCTGAAGGACTGCAAAATGGTAGATCCCAAGTCATTTGTGGTTGAGTGGGATTTACCCGACCAGTGGGAGTCTCATAAGTGCCAGGTGCCTATGAAGGGACAGCCGGTATTTGGATGTGGTATGGCAGTGCGTTGGGACTTATGACATCCGTGTTGACTGCTCGATAGAGGGGTGGCATTACAAGGCCTAGGGAAACTTGCTTCCAGTAACGGTAATACATGGGTTGAGAAACAATGGATACGCTCGGGTCCATCTCGTCAATAATAATCCCATGCCTATCAGGGTTAAAGGGTATCCTTATCATTTGCACGGGAGGGTCATTTGGTATGCAAATTTCACCGGTGATCTGTCGGAGGCATCGATCACCCAAGTAATATACCCCCCCCCATATTGAGGATCCATAAGAACGCATCGTTTCAGTGATCTGTACTTCGCATGTTGAACGTAGGCATGCATCTCCACAGTAGACCCCGAGTAAGGTAGCCAATTGATCGAACCTTGCGATCGCATTTCAATCTGACTCTGGGCTGTGAGAAAATTATACTGGATTGAGCCATTTGTCTCCTTACGATTTAACCGATTTTGTTTCTTCCATCGATTAATCCTAGGCCAGCAGTCACCAGTATCTTCCCTCAATAAGGGACACGCCCGTTGTATGTATTCAAACCCAAAAAACTGCAATACAAAAATGAGTATTATTAAACCAAAATTTTTGTATTTAAAACATTGTATATCACTTTTTAACACTTACCAATATGAGTTTCCAAAAACAATTCATAGAGTCTACGCGACATCTTGACAAGAGATGGAGAGAGTAGTATATGCGAGCTAGAATTGCCGAACCCCAATCGTATGATCCCACAATCTCCAAATCTTCCAAAGAAGCCAACCAACCAATAGGAATGTTGTCTCTTGCAGTCGGAAAAAAAATATGTCCCACAAAAAAAAAAAAGCCCTACCAATGTCTTCAGGGCTAACAATCACACTATTTAACTTTATGGCCTCAAACCACTTATTTAAGCTCGACACTTTAATCCCGTAAGAATCACTGCAATTTGGTTCAATGCCGGGAAAGTATCTATGTATAATGTCACCCCGGATTTGAGTTTTTCCATCAAGTACAATCAAGTATTTTCTAACATCCATCAGTACCATAGGACCGCTTCCGATGGGAATACCTGCAAGATGGGAAGGATAACAATCAGTTGTAAATAAAATTAATGTACTAATCAATGTTAATATTGAAGTAATTGTTTATATACAAAAACTAACCAGTTAAAATCGTAAAATCATAAGGAGTAATGGTCAGCTCCCCGGTTGGTAGTTGGAACGTGTTGGTTGTGTCCCGTCAACGCTCACCGAGCGCTTGTACCAATCCCCAACTTGTCTTGGGAATTTGAGCATCCAATAATTCTGCCCAACCGCTACGATGTATAAACTGTATAACCTCAGGATATGTTTTTAAATATTTGTATGTGGCTCTAAGACTATGCCAATTGCCACGCATCTTTATTGAGTTGCCTTTTGTGGCTGTGTCCGGAGAAGGTTTAATGTGATCTCTGTCGTCCACTATACGCCTATAGTTCTCAAAAACTATAGGTTTCTCGGCATTATTAATTTCGGCCTCTCGCGTACCTTCTCCCATTTTTCGAGAATTTCTAGCCCGAACATCCCGTCTAATTTTCTTTCCAATTTGTTCCATTATGAACACTGCAATTTCAATAAAAAAAGTTATTAATTTTCTAACATATTTGGTAATGAATATAAAAAGATTATATATAAATATATGCCACTTTGACTATACAATATAGTTTATGTCTAAATATATGGCTAGAATTTGATTTACATGATAATTAATAATTAACTATTAAATACATCACTTACAAAAATAGAACATGTAATTATTTAAAAAAAATAACAAAACATATAATTTCTTAAAAAACATAACAAAACAGATAATTTCTTAAATAATTTTTTATAAACATTCACTATTTTTTTATAAACATCCACTTAAATAGTTCCTTAAAAACATAGACATAAAAAAAACATAACCGAACCGAACAAAAACATTCACTTTAACATTTAAATAACTTATAAACACAACAAAAATTAAACAGAACAAAAACTTTTGCTAATTAGTTTACAAAAACATTTATAGAACATTTACTAATCAGTTTTTTAAAGAACAAAAACATTTACTAATTATGTAAATATATGCCACTTTGACTATACAATATAGTTTTGTCTAAATATATGGCTAGAATTTTATTTACATGATAATTACTAATTAACTATTAAATACATCACTTACAAAAATAGAACATATAATTATTTACAAAAAATAACAAAACATCTAATTTCTTAAAAAACATAACAAAACAGATAATTTCTGAAATAATTTTTATAAACATTCACTATTTTTTTATAAACATCCACTTAAATAGTTTCCTAAAAACATAAACATAAAAAAAAAATATAACCGAACCGAAAAAAAACATTCACTAATATAACTTAAATAATTTCTATAAATATTTAAATAACTTATAAACACAACAAAAATTAAACAGAACAAAAACATTTACTAATTAGTTTACAAAAATATTTATAAAACATTTAGTAATTAGTTTTTTAAAGAACAAAAACATTTAAAGAACCGAACAAAAACATAACCAATAATTTGTAAATAAATAATACATGAAGTAATAAGTAATTAAATAGAACATTAAAATTAACTAATAAATAAATTACAATAAACGTAATAAAAGAGATGATTTACCTAATATAGTTTCTTGATATAGATGATAGAAGTTAGTGTTTTTTTTTAGTGATAAAAAATTTCTACCGTCGGTTGATTTAAATAGAGTAATTGTATTTAATTTTGTGGTTGGAAGGTAGGTGGGTAGATGAGGTAATAAATATGGGGGGAAACCGTAATATGTGAAATGAGTTGGGGGTGAAAAAAGAATTTCGGAAGACCCTTAAGCGGAACATCATGTTCCGCCCAAGGGTGCTTCCCCTCCCCCCAAAACGACGCCGTTTAATCTCTTTTTCTACCGCCTATTCCATTTTTTCCTTATCAGTTTTTTACCCACAGTAATTTCGTCCAATTTCATCTGATCTGGTATGCTGTTTTTGCCCTAGTTAAATCCAAATTTGAACTACCCGTAAGGGTTGCTCTTAGAATGACGCATGTAGTTGGTCAGCTAGCTGCTTGCTCATGGGCCTAGCTACCTAATCTAAGAGAGCTGTAATTATAGCATAGATGTTCAATTTGTTTATCACTGCCAATTTTTCATTGAAGGCCCAACCAAGGACTAATGTATTAAACCCTTGGGGTATGACTTGGACACTAGCGTAATAAGGAGATAAGAGAGACGTGGGATGTGATATCTCCTACAACAGGTAAACCTAAGCCCAAAAACATTGATGGTCTGATGCTCTGAATTAAGTGAGATGAAAGTAATCAAATTAAAGAGGCAGGTGAAAGGGACTCATCAAGTCACAGGTTCTACAATTTAGTGTCATTGTTGAACAATAGTTAATTAATTAGCCTTTTGTATGTATATATTAGAGAGAGTCGAGTGATATTGAAACAAAAAGAAAGACTATTCTTATTTCTCTCAAAAAGCTCACTGCATCCCATTATTACAGGCCTTTGCAAATACGCTAACACCAAAAATATTTACTTCTCTACCATTAAAAATATGAGTTATTTACTTAGAGTTTTGGAGGAGACAAATATGAGTGTCCCTTGAGTTGGGTGTAGGCTGAAGGGGGTTATTTTTGACATGGGTTGCTGAGCATTTTGGAGTATCTATTGGAGCTTTTCCTAGAGATTTTTTTTTTGTAGAACTTTGTGTGACTCCCTTTAAGGCCACATTTGAAGGCGGGGGTGTCACCCATCTTATTCAACAAAACCACCACCACTTTTCAGAGTATTTGAGGTGGGGTAATCTACTCTTATGTTTGAGACTTTATTAATGTATATTGTAGTCTTATTACTGTTGAGTGTTAAGAGTAGGTTTCCTATGAGCAAATGATAAGTTTCTAGTAAAGTCAGCAGTGTACATTTTTATGGTAGATAAAAATGTAGGAAGTTATTTTTTGTGTAGTTTTCCCTAATAATCTGGAAATAGGCATTGTACGTGAGAGAAAAACGTAAAAAATATTATTCGGGTGTAATTTATAGTAAAAAAAAACATGGGACATTTTCTAGAATAAAAATGCTAGAAAGTAGCATTTGTGTAATCCTAGTAGAAAGATATGATGAACATTTTTATAAAATAAAAATGTGGAAAATGTTAATGTTATTAAATATTTACGAAATAAATATTTCTAAGTTGTTTTCAAAATGGAATAGTTATGAATGAGCGTCATTTTCGAATTTAAGGAAGTTAAGAATGTCTCACTTATTTGAAAATATGTATGTTGTGAAAAGTATAAAATTCTAGAATGAAATACATGTTCAACCCATTGATGGGATTTTGGCGTTTATAGTACATTATCTATGCATATCAACTCGTAGTATTTTGTGAATAAATATGTAAGCGAGTTTAGAAGAGGTCTAATTGGATTTAAACATAAAGAAAGACAAAAACGTTATCTCGCGTAATGAAATTGTTAAATTAACAAGTGTGAAAGTTGGGGAAAGGCGTGATGTTAAACAAGTGTTAAAACAACTAAGGCGTTAGAATGTTAAGATTGGAAACTTAATTATTTTTTTCGAGAAATGACGCTTGTTACAGAACGAAATTACAAGTTTTGGTAAATAAAGGGTAAATTAGTAATTTATCTAAAATGGAACATTCTTATGAAATAAAAATGTTAATGAAAGTTTTTAAACTAGTATGGATGAAATTGAATTAAGTCCTAAAATGGGAATGATTTTTGGACTTAAAGAGAAGTAGTGATTTTCCAAGTATAATGGGAAAATGGACAGTTAAGTCCAAGGTTTTGGATTCGGCCCGAAAAATGCAAATTAAAGTAAAAATGATGAAAATGTTGAACACATTGGCAATAAAATGATTGGATGATGCCGGGTTAAATAATTATGTAGGGCTATGATGTCCCTAGGGTGAAAAATCCCAAACCAACTGCAGTAGTATATGGCAGCCGAGACCGGTGGTGTGAGGCCACGAAGTCCATGAGTATTGATGGAAAAATCCCCAAAATAAGGCTAAGTAATGAATCAAATATTCATGAAAGAGGCATAAATGAATGGAACTAATTCATTGATTTACTAATGCAAGAATAACGCATTAAATGTTTAAATATTCATGTGGAAACATGGGATTTTTTAAAGGGAAATTCAGTGATGTTAAAGCTACCAAATGAGGTATGAATTACAATTAACACAAGCATACGTTGTGTAAGGTTTTCAAAGAAAAGTGAATTTTTTCTAAACACGGTGTTTTTCTAAACACGGTGTGCTTGTATGTTCAAAGCAAGTCTTAAGTAATGATTAATGACTCGGTGTTACTTAATGACCATTGAGTAATATACGTTTAAAAGTAAATGAAACATTTTTCCAACAATTGTTAATTGTTTAACCGAGTGCGTCAATGGGAGAGAATGATAGCCTTTAAGCATAATGATAAAACAATTCTTGTAAAGACAAAGAGGATAGAAGGTATCAAACAACGTTTTTAAAATAAAACGGTTTAATACACTGGGATATGTGTTTTCCTACAAAATATATGCAGATATATAAGTATTTTCACATGCATATAGTATAGCGTGTGAGTATTCTCTTCTTCCATTCGTTTCTATATTGCATTGTATATAATCCCACTGAGCATTCGGCACACATCTCTATTTTGTTACGGCAGGTTGCATGATTTTCCGTACTTTGAGAGCATTATACATGTAAGTAGTAACTTGCTTTTACGATTGGTAGATTTGTTTACTTGGCCTTGGGGTAACTTCCCTTGGGTCTTGTCACGTAGTTGATAATAATTGGAATCGGATGATAACAAGAGTAATGTTAAATAATAAAAAAAATTGAACTACAAACAATATTTAGGTTGTTCCATTGCACTTCACAATTAACGTACTAACCGGATTGGTTTGATCCTTTATTAACCTTTAAATCCGGGTCAGGGCGTTACACAAAGTACCCCTGCTATAATACCAATAAAAATAACCTCACATCTAGTATGAATTTTTTATAGTATTGACTTCATAATTGATCATCTATCGATCTCAATATATATATATGTGTGTGTGCGTGTGTGTGTGTGTGTGTGTGTGTCCTTATATATAAAAAACCCATAAAGGCATCTGCCTATAGTGTCCAGTTCGTACTCTATAGGTAAGTTCGGAGGAGTCCCCCATCCAAATGGACATCACAAAACACGGGTGGTCCTTATGTAGTACACCATTGCACGGTCCAAATCAAACGGTCACAGAGGATCCTAGAATCTACATATAACTCTCTTAAGTGACAGTACAACATAGTACCTAGAGTAATAACCAACACAACGCCTAGCCCACCTGTGCTGATGTGCGCTATGATCCCGAAATAAACTTAACCCCAACCGATAGAACCATCCATGAACATAGGTATGCCCACACAAATAAATAAATACATATATTTATGACATAATATGTTTAGGTACGTAACCCTATAATTACCCCCCCCCCCCCCCCCCCCCCGCGAAGCCTATTTTATAATTCCAATTAACAATTATTCTTTAAGGATTAACCATCTAGTTAGTCATTAACTTCACCCTTCCTATGCAAAATTTGCCTACGATTGAGTTAGGGTATTTACCAACTTTCCCATTTTGTTCGCTGAAGTTTATTCCTATCTCCTGGACTCTATCCATCATATCGCACCGTAAAGGACCCTAAAAAAATCCCCAAACACCAAGGGGGACCATCCAACTGAACCAAATCGATTTGTTGGGTTGGCCAAACTAGTTTGGTCAGTGAATTGGTTTGCTAGCAGGGGAAAACCGATTCGATTCATCAAACTACCCTCACCAACCAACGACATGATTTGGTGTTCTTCCTTCAACCATAAGACCTCTAACCTCACCCAAGCATCATATATTAACGCTAAATGATTTCCCGTCATGAAACCCTAGCTTTCAACATGAAATACATTCCTAAAAAATATCCAATTCATCAAGTAACAATTACGTCAAGTATTATACAATGTAAATACCCTAATTTTCAAGCTTGAACCTTTTCTCATTTAACCCATTCAAGAAACCTTATTTCTTACGGATTTACATCATATTTAATATTCCTACAAGATTATATTCTAAGATTTTTTTCAAATCAATATGATCAACAATTTTTGAGTTTGTCATCAATTTATCAATCCTCAATTCATAACAGTTTTAGATTTTATCCTCTACATACATAAGGTATAATCCCATCCCATTATCATTAATTTATATGTTTTAGCCCATAAATTGCATGAGAAAATACAACATTGAATCAAGAAGTATATTAGAAGTTAATTTTGCAAGAAAATTATTGCCTTATGTAGAAGATTAAGTTACTTTCCTCGTGAATCCTTAATATTCTACCCTCTCCTTGTCTTGGTAACTTATCTATCTGGATTTGGGGTTTCTAGGTCAAGTTTTGGTGGATGGGATTTCTCTTAACACCTAATTATCTTATAATAGTTACTAATGCCGAGTTACCCCATAACCTCCATATTTGGGCCCCTAAATGAATTCGAACCAATAATTGGATTAGCACAAAAACTCCCCAAATGGTATACCTATAACTCTAACCCAATTTTAATTGTTCAAAACACCAAAACGAGCATCCAAATCATCTCGGATTATGCCCAAACTATTTCTATGTATTTTCTAATTAGATTGACACCTCATATGAATTATTTAACAAGCATGCAGATTTTTTTTCTGCGAGTAACAAAATATGCACAATTGAATCAAGTAAATAGGCAATCATGAATAAGAAATTTATTCTCAAATTAAATTCCACCAATTTGATTTAAATTCGCCAAATTTAATTTATTCTCAAATTTATTCAATTAAATTCCTCCACAATAATTTATAACGAAAACATAGGGTTAATAATGGAACTTTGTCCTCGAAATTCAGTGAAGCATAACATCACATCTTAATCCGCAAAATTATCGTAAGTTTATACCCAATTAGTCCATACTCATGTCCCACAAGGTAAAAGAAAAAGTCTCATATGCGCCTATCATAGTGTAATTGTGGTACCAATACATCACTTATTACATGCACACACACGCAAAAACATTAAATATAGATGACACCAATGCATTTAAACTGAACCATACGTACCAAGTATATTTATGAAGTAAAATCTATTCATATAACATATTGACCATGACTCAATTTGTCTCGATATTGTCCCACTTATTCCACTAGTAGTGTAACATTATCAAGTGATATCATCAATGAACTCCCTAGCTCGCTATCCTTGACTCATGAAATATAAATATCTCCTCACAAGTATAACATATTCACAAAACATCCTATAGCCCAAATGTAGCTCATCACCTGACACTGCTAAATTTCATGGGTGGTACGTCTGTTAAGAGAAATCCAAAAAAGGAACCCTCCCAAATACACTACTATATAGCATAGTCGGTTGTTGAAATTTTTTGGTTCCATACCAGACATGAAACAATATGCTGAACTCACGTATTCAACTTGTGCCAATTTTAACAAAAGACACATCAATTCTAAAAGTTATACCAAACCCTATTAAGTTAATCAATATGATAATACTAAGAACATGATGTTCCTTTTTACATATACCATAAGACACCCTCTGTCAAACCATAAGTCTAGTAGATAACTTAATCACTTCTACGCCATTAGAGACCAACGAAGCCTAATAGAGGCTACTATCGCCCACTTTTTATGACATTGTCATTATTATAATACTATTCATGACAATACACATTGATAGAAAGAAGTTTTCGGTATATTTTTCATCGTTGCTTGAAAACCTCCTCTAATCAAAATCCTCAAATTACCTACAAAATATAACAATATCAAGTGTAGAGGTAAGTAAGGGTATCAATTCACATCAAGGGGGTAAGCTAGAGACAAACTCAATTGTAATTCATTTTTTATTTTATTTTTGGAATTTTTCTTTTCTATTTTTTTAGCTTTTCAAATATTAAAACAATTGGGTGAGGTGAGGTGAAATAACACTAAACTAAAATGTGAGATGAAAACAACTAACTAGAAAGTGACTAAAAGTGAAAAATAAAGTCTAACACTAAAATAAGAGATAAAGTGAGGTAAACAATTGTGAGAACAATCAAGGAGTGGGATTACACAACAAATTTTAGCTATTCTAATTAATTAATTTAATTAATTGAATTCTCCCAAATTAAATCAAACTTACAAATCAACTCTCGTTGCAAATGTAATTTTAATAGTAATCTTTTAGAAAATTAAGTTTAACATCCCACAAGTCTAGAAAAATAGATCTATACTCCTTTTAATTAATCACCCGCTAGGATCGATCAATTAAAATTTATGTAAATCTTAGAAAATAAATTTATAGTTGAAATTGAAGTAATAATACCCCACTTAAGAAACCCCTATCTCTAGTTCGAATCTAAAATGTGTATTATAACTACAATTTTGATTTTCTCTCGAAAATCATTTACCATCTCTCGAGGTGTAAATTTAAGGGTGATGGGTCAAAATTAATAATCAATGGAAATTTTCAAGTAATCAAGCTAATTAAACTAAAATAACATCAAATAAGGGTTTTCCCCCACCCCTTGAAAGGGGATTTAGCCTAACATAATATCCAACATGATAAACAAATAATCAAGGCTTCTAAAATAAAATAGAAGAGAATAGAACAATCAAACCAAATTTCTTTGAGAAAGTTGAACTCCAATCTTCCAATTTGAAGCATACAATCCCTCTAATTGAGTATCCAAGTGATTTGCAATTAAATATCCACTCAATTAAGCCTCTTACAAAATTTAACCTCACAAATATCTAACAAAAATAAAAATAATAAAACAAAACTATTTACAAAATGGTGTTTATCCTAATTTATTTTCTACTCTAAACTATCTATAACTTTGTCTAGAATTCTCTTTCTCTATTTATATGATAAGTATTCAAATGAGGTCTTTCATCCTTATATAGTAGGCACATGGAGCATGGGGGTATAGTTGGAATAATGGGCTTGAGTGTGCATGGAATTGGTGAGAGGAGTGTGAGGTCATGTGGGTGAGGGGATTGGAATAAAAAAAATTAGATTTAGTGAAGGTTTATTTTTGGAAATGGTTTAAAGTTGGTAGTTGGGGGGCATTTTGGGAATTGGGGGTTAAAGGGTTAATTAGGCCCATGGGGCTTTGCTATTTTGGTATGGTTTTTGGCAGGTCACGATTTTAGTTTGGCTTTGTTTGGCAGCTACCAAAATCGGGTAAGACAAAGGGAAATGGGTCTTTGTTGGGTTTGGTTTAGGAGAGACGAGCTCGGTTGGACTCGAGGTTTGTGATGGCGGGGAGAGTCGAGCAGGTCATGGGTGATTGAGAGTTTGGCATCTGGGCTCGGAGGTTTGTACACCCAAGTTGGACATGGGCAGGGGTTAGGGAAACGGGTCAAGGGGTACCGCCGATTTCGAACCAGAGGTGGTCGAAGGTAGGGAAACAGGTCAGGGGTACCGTTGGTGGGCAAGGGCAGTGGTTTTATGGATCTGGAATTGGGGATGGGGGATAACGGGGTGAGGGGGTGATCGGGTTAGATGGGTAAAAGGGGTGGCTTCCGGGTTTAGGCCGGAGGGGGTTTAAGAGGCAGGTGGGTTACCGCCGGGGGTCGCAGGTTCCGACGAGGTGGGCAGCGGAGGAGGGCATTGGGTTTTTGGTTTAGGTTGTGAGAGAAAAGAGGTTTAGTGTTTGATGTGGAGTGTGTTAATGGACGTAGAGAGGAGAGAGAAGATGGGTTGTTTAGGGTTTAAGGAAGATGAAGTGGGGTGGACTTAGGTATGTGAGGGTGAGGGAAATGTGTGTGTGGTTGGGGGGGGTTAAGTTTGTGTGTAGGATAGTGTATGATAGGTGGGTGTGAGTGGGTTTATGTGTAGGGGTGTTTATGTGTGTGTTTTATTTGGACACCTAAAAATAACATAAAAAATTAAAACTAATAAAAATAAAAATCTAAAAAATAAAAATTCTACTTCTAATAATAAAATAAAGACTCAAATTAAAAATGAAAGTAAAAAAAAAATCTAATATAACTAAAACTAAAATCCTAAATAAATGTAACATCAAATAAAACTAAAAAAAATGAAATCCTAAAAAAATATAATCGTAATAAAATTAATAAAAATAAAAATAATATAAAATTACACTAATAACGATAAAATAGAAAAATAGAAAACAAAACCTTTAAAATACTAAATAAATCAAAAATAAATACTAAAAGTAAAACGACTCAAACTAAAAATATAAAAAATATTAAGAAGGGACAAACAAAACACACAGGGTTTGGGATAGGTTTAGGATCGGGAAAGGTTACGGGGGAGGGAATGTATCTCCATAATCTGCACAATTGCCTTGAAATACGCATTTGAGCACCGCAACGTGCATTCGACCTACAAAATCCACAATAAATTACATAAGACTCATATTGACTAGAATTAGCAACTAAAGTACGTCTATTCGGGGTATAAGATGTACAGTTTTGGGTGCTCATTACACCTCTTCATGTAATCGATACTATTGCTAGATATAAAGCTCTTAACGTAACAAAAACCTTTCACAATATGAATGCTTGTCATTATGTATATACCGACCTACTTAATAAATCTGTCCCTGGATAACCATCACATTTATTCATCCTTTAAAGTATTCCATCATTGGTATCTAGTCTATGTTTGTATCTCGAGTCAAACATTCATTGTATACCTATTCTAATAAATAAAAATTTAACCAATCCTGAAATATTCTTATTATTGTACCTACTCTCGATAAGGCCACACTTATCGGTTTATGCAAATCTCACAACAAAAATAACATTGCCCATATAAACTCCCACTATATAGGGTTTATATGAATATATTGAACCATCAATGGCTCTACGATTTTATCCCCAAAAATTATTTTTGGATGCTTGCTTGTCCTTAAACTTTATCCATTATTAGTACATAAATAAAACACACATCTATGATGCACAACTCACATTGTCCTCATACAAACTTTCTAATTTAGTCATTACCCTCATTATTCCGAAATCACATGGTGACCCTAGTGCTGGGTTCAAACACTCGCATATTATTCTTACTGATCTCATGAACGGTATAACAAAACAATAAATCTTGCCCAATCTGAATGCATCATCATTTTGATGACCCTTAATTCGCATTTGTCCTCCCCCAAATCTTTCCTTGAAATCCTCATAATCGCAATAATACACCTCTCTCTCTCTCTCTTAAGCACACTAAATTTCATAAAATCATCGTATTAATTACAAGTTTACATCCGCATCCATGTTACCATTACAAGGACAAAAATATTCCAATTCCCGTAATAGTTCTCATAACTATGGTGAAAACCGTTGTTCAACTAAGAATTCTACACTTGACCATGAACTCTAAACGGTCCCATAAAAACAGCCTAAGCCCTATAAGTGGCTTTCCAATCATCATTAGGATAATATCGTATGTTGACATATCTAATGCCAATAGGTCTTCCACAAACCTAAGTGTCCCAAACTCAATGCCTATATCTCTACACATGAAGCAATATATGTTCCCCTCAACTCGTCGGTGAAACGATGTAAAACACCATGTCAAATGCTAATTCTACCATCCTCAATGCACTAAAAAAATAGTATTAACAAATGAGCATTATGTATTAGTATCAAATAAAATATGCCTTACATGCCCAAGAATAGGGAACATAACATGTTTGCATATGCTGGTGCTAGTCCCTCTTCAAAGATGATGTGATACACACACATGTACTGTAATTGTAATTGTTATCTCTGAGGCGGTACGGGTGGAGATGGTAGTGCTTGCAGTGTCACTATTAGCTGGGCTGATAATAACTAATACAGACTCTAGGGTGCCTGGTACCCTTGTTATTCCCTCAGACCCTGTGCTGCCCAATTTCCCTTATGGCACTTCCTCGCGAAGTCTCCCACCTCGCCACAAACATATAAATTCCCATGAAACTAACACCTATCTAGTTGCTGCCCCTATTAGTCCGACCGTGTTTCCAGTGGTCCTGGTGGTCTTTTTGGTGCAAGACCTATTGGACCTACTTGTTTTGATCATCAAATCCTTTGTACCTCTTATACTAATCAAGTGGTTGTGCCCCCCTGAACTTATAGACCCCCTGAATACTACTCTCATTCGTCTTACCCTATTGGTTCAATGTCTATGAGTTGGGCTCCTTCTCCCCTTTCTTTTTATATATTATGTGATCCTTACAATGTAGTAAAGGCATTCACAATCTGAGTATAGGTGGTAAAATCCTCATTCCCCAATAAAGACTTCCAGATGTGATAGGTTGTTCCCGACCACAACTTCTCCATCCTTTTCTATCTCATGTTTACCTTATCCCTAGAAAAATAGGATAGTTCATTAAACTCCTCCTTATACGCAGCTATTGTGCAACCTTCCTACTTGAGGTCTATGAAATTTTTTCTTAACTCAGATTTCAATACTGGTGGGAAATACTTTCCCTCGAACTTCCCCAGAACTCATCAATTATTAAATTGTCTCTCTCCTCTAATGCAGTGACAAACTCCCACCACTGCAAAACTAATGCAACCAGTCGAAATGAGATTAACATATGGTTCTGTACAGGAGTGTACTATACCATGCTTAAGTATTATTGTATGTCCTTTTTCAATCGACTGGCCACCAAAATATTGGGTCTCCTAGAAAACTCCAGTGGGTGGTCCTTAGTGAAGGCCTCCATGTCTCTGTCCCATACTGAACTAGGTGTCTACACTAGTAGTAACACCTACTATGGGGTAGGTGGTAGTGTTTGTCCCTGCTACGGTGGATGCAAATGTTGTAGCATAGCCCGAGTCATAATATTGGCAATCTCTGTTGGCTTAACCATAGGTGGGGCTGGTGGTGGTTGTGGGTGTGGATGCGAAACCTGCTGAGACCCTTCCTCTACAGACTATATGATGACACGTCGTGGTTGACCTCTCCTACCATTTTCCATCTAAAATGAAACAAGGTCCGTATTAGGAACAAATTATTGTAAATACAATGATTGCAATCATACAGATATACATGTCAAAGAATGCGACGTGTAATATATTGAATGAAAAATTGATCACAAGGATGTTAAAACCAAGATGCTATGATACCAACTGTAATAAACCCCATTTTCCATATAAAGATTGGACAGAAACAATACGCTGAGGATGGGGATTGTCTATATAAACCATGATAAAATATTTATATTTTAAAACCCCATGCATGATAAACCCATTTAATCAAAAATAGATAAATAGTAAATCCAAGAACAACATCCATATAAAAATAGACCTAGACATAAATAAGACTGTCTCTAATGACTGAATAATAGCTCTGAGTGCATGCCCATAAATATATTCAAAATAAATGGCACAAAGAAAATAGCAACCTAGATAAGAATAAAGAAGTTGGTTCAATGATAAGAAATGTATGGTTGAATGTTCAATATCATGCCCATCCTTCTATCCATGAATAGACAAACTTGGAGGGGGGGGGGGGCATTTTATAATTTGGGTCAGCGCCAAAGAGTTACAAGAATTAACTTACCAAAAATTAAAATTCAATAATGTAGTTAATTCAAATTATGTACTACCCTTCAACACTCTCATGTGATAAGTACCTCACCACTCATCTAAGTCTAATACTGCACATATTCCATCCTAAGTCCCAAATTTTTAAGTCTGAGAATTTTGACAATAATTAATCATCGGTGTTTCTAGCTTAAATCATGTCCCAAAGCTACCCTTCTACACATTTACTTATAATTCCCCAAAGTGCCCCTGCTATAATACCCACAAAAATGACATGACATCTATTATGCCTATTTCATAGTATTAGGTTCATAATTTATTATTTACATAGTTAGACTAACACTAAAAGAAAATTTAGCTTTAATGACGTTTTTTTGTAACACTTATAAAAATGTCAGTATATAGTGTATGTGCTGACGTTTAGTTAACAACGTGGGATATTTATTGACATTTTATAAAAGTGTCAAAATATTATTGGCATTTTATTAAATAGGTCAAAAAATGAGAATTTGTTTTACAAAAGTGTGGGTTATTTCCCCTCATTTTGCTATACAAACGTCGGGTATTAAATTAACGTCGCCCCACCCACTAATTTTTTATTTCTCTCCAAAACAAAATTATTATTTTCCCGCATTCACAAAACTTCTGTTCATATATGTCTCTCAATTTTTTTTGAAGTTTCCCTCCGCCAAAATCAAGACATCCTCGGATAAAAATAAAAGAATTAAAATACAGAGTCAAGGTTACAGTAAATTCTTCACTTCTTTAGAATCTTTTGAATTTTGTGAATTAAAATAATTTTTTTCTTTTCATATCGTTATTATTCTTTGGTTTTTATTTTCCTTTTGTTTTTCTTAATGTGTTTATTTAAAGGTAGGTTGCAAAAGTTAGTCTCGTCGCTGATTAAGATTTGAGATCACCAGTGCTTCAATAAACATCTATTATTTATATTCTATAGTCCAATTATAGTCACATATTAATCAAGAACCATCATTATTTAGAGATTAAATGATGAAGTTATTTTGAATTATTTAGAAGTGATGCCAGTGTTCTATTGTGGAATGATAAGCAATAGAAATGGGAATAGTTAACATTCTTCATTCTTGACCCGATGATTGAATTTTGGTAATCAATAGGCTTCAATTTTTTTATATCTGTTTATTAAATACATTTTTTGTCTTTTTCTAATATGTATTCATTTATGTGTGTGCATAATCAAATACTTGTGGTTAGTAGTTATTGTGTTGTGAATTGTTCTAGTTGAATTCCATTATATGGCATGTTTTGTTCTTAAGAAAATATAAAGAAATTGAAATTGAATATAGATTTATTCTTATACATGTCATTAAAACTAGTCTTTTTATCATTGTGTTAAGGTTAAGTTTGTTAAACCTTTATAATTTAAGAATGTAAAAAATAATATTTAAGAAAATAAATTGTTTTTAGTCAATTAATCATATAATTACGTTTCAACCATCAATGATATGGCTATGGTCTTTTGAATTTGATAGAATAAAATTATATTATCATATTATCGTATTCTTTGCTGAAGTAAACGTGACCTAGATATCAATAGGCGTATTAAATCGGTGTGACACCCCTCTTATTAAAATAAGAGGTGGCCAGCCAGATACTCCAACAATAACAGGAATCATAGATGGTCCATTCTTAGCATCACTGTAACACAATAAATATATGAGATAACCACCCATTATTTTTTAAAACGGACTGTCAAAATTTATTTAGTAAGTTAAAGAAAGCATTTAAGCAATTCCAATTGAAAAGAAGATGGACACAAATAAAGATCGATAATCGTTCAACATCCACACAACAAAACAACCGAATGAGCTGTCGGTTGACAGATCTATACAATTAGGTTACTCCGTGTATTAAAGTACAATATCCCATACATAATACAAGTACAAAACTTGTGCAACACACCCGAATGTGAAACTGATCATAACTAGAATACAAAAAGATGGAAGTGTCTATATCAAATATCCCATAACATCCGCAAACTGTTACTGCTCCAAGACAGTGGGATAGAAAAGTCAATACGGGTGTCCTTGCGACGGAGCACCTGAGCGAATATAAGATTCATGCAGAGGAAAGAGATATAAACGGGTAAGGGCCCGGTTTTATATGAATACCATATGAATAAAATGCATGACAGTTATGGAAAATCTAGTCATCATAAATAAGCTTGTTTCGTTCACAATAAGTAATGACAAGGAATCTAACTTCTCAATCTAAAAGCATAACCTAACGTAATATCAATAATAATGATCACACTTAAATTAGGTAGGAGAAAATTTATAATATAATACTTAATGAGATTCCATTTCCTTTTGTACAAAATTCATTTCACCGTTTCTTTCCTCATTAGAAAACGTATTCAAAGAAATTTATTTCATAAGGTGTTGTATAATCAATAAGATTCCACTTTAATAAGAATAGTTATATTACACAGCATATAACTATTCTAAGACCGTCCTTTCGAGTTTTTCCATTGGACGCGCCCCTAAATAGCTATCATCTTCTAGGGCCAATCACCAAGACATCCTGGGCATCCTACATCGCATGACATCGGGAAGTGGCCATATACCTTCGATAATGAGTCATAACCTCACCCGGAATTACCTCACTTCGAACAATAATCACACAATAAATAATAACCGGTCCTATGGACGAGGACTATATTCGTCGTGCATTCACTAGCAAGGGGACTTCACCTCATGCGCGTAACTTCCCCTATGATAGGATTTAGAGAGGTGTGTATATTCGCATTTATCATTCACAAGTTTTTTCCTTTTTTAAGGTATGCATTACATATTATCCGGAGCCATATGAGCTTAATGTCATCATTATAAACCTTAGTGTTTAATTCTCCCCAATATAAATATCCTTTAATTAACATTCCATCTATAACCCCTCATATAGGATATTCTTCAACACAATTATAAAATTCGACATTAACTCGCTCTAATTTGCCTTAGGTGTAGACTAGTTCATTTTAATAAAGAATCATTTATCTTCTTACGATTTAACTAACTAAATCAATTCCCGAACTAAACCCCAACTCTCCTTTCTACTTAGGTGCTTAAACACCCTATTACTAGACTCTAATACTCTAGAATTACTTCATTCAAGAAGGTTAATAAGTCCCCATCTTAAAATAAAGAAGCTAGAAGAAACTAAGCATTTGAGGGTTAAAAACAGGGGACCGGTCGACCGGTCATGGTACCGCGGTCGATCGCACCTCTTTGGTTTTGCCTAGAAAGGAATGAATTAAACTCATTTTGGAAGGCCCGATCGACCGGTCCTGGAATTGCGGTCGATCGTGCTTTGATTTTATACTTGTATACGAAAGTAGTAGGCTTCCACCTGAAGGACCGGTCGATCAGTCCTGGGATCGCGGTCGATCGCGCTTAGCGGACCCTAGATTCTTTCTTCTTCTAAAATGATAAAACCCAAAACCTAAACTCCTTATTCTTACATTTCTTTCATTCTCATCAACTAACGACCACAACCTCTCTACACCACAACAAACTCTCATAACCAACGTAAATCATATGAACAATAAGATCTAAGGGTTAAACATCAATATTTATCAAAACCTACTATTTTTTCCCATTCTCTAATTACACAAATATCACAACAAATTATTCACATTAAATCATACACTATGAAGAAATAAACTTGCCTTAAGTTGAAATCTCGGATTCCCGAGAGATAGATGCAAGATCAAACCCAATTTCTTCTTCTCTTCTTCTTTCTCTTCTTTTCATCAAATTATCTTCCTCTATCTTTCTTTCTCTGTAGGTTTATGAACATATAAGAGGAATAAAAAGGGTTGAAAGACTTAAATCTTTCCTTAAGTATAAATTCCCATCTTTAAATGTTAATACACCATTAAAATGTCTCGTAACGACATAGTTAAGTCATAACCTGTCAAAAATGCCCGAAACCCAAAAATATGACATGGCACTTATTTTGACTATCTCGACTATTTCGGGACTAACCGCGCCCCAAAAATATAAATTATTTTCATATCCCACTTCGTTTTGAAACCATAACTGTTGTTTTTAGCACACGACATTAAAAAATAAAACATGATGCTATTTACATTCACA
Organism: Sambucus nigra; assembly: GCA_949130495.1. NCBI lineage: Eukaryota > Viridiplantae > Streptophyta > Magnoliopsida > Dipsacales > Adoxaceae > Sambucus > Sambucus nigra. Next base: position 208,563,050 of record OX422214.1, on the reverse strand, counting down.
TAATAGTAAATATGCAGGAATCTAGTAAATATTATCTTTTACTCACTTAGATATTATTTACTCCATCCTCCAATATTTTATATAATTACCTCTCATGGAAAATTAATATAAAATCAATTGCTCACAAGTGAAGGTTATTACAATCGGTTATCTCGAACTGTTTCTAATATGAGCTTTCAGAGACCCTCTCTCGTTCAAGTATCATTTTCACTTCTACGACCGTATCCATTGAAATAGTAATGAATACATAATATAAAAGGCATCATTAAAATGTCCATTGAGTAATAATACATTAATGTAAGTTGGAACACGTATAAATGATATCAAAAGCACTTAGAAGCTAGAAAATGTGCAAGATTTCTTATTGTAATGGAAAATAAGGTTTTTATACCATTATGGTGTGTTTTATTAGAGGGATTGAATTAATTTCACATGTTTGATTGTGTTTTGTTGTGGCGACGAAATGATGGTTCAATAGAGAATCTTATTGTCATAAGTAGTGTCCAATTTTGTAAATTTCATCTCAATAGTAGATTTCATATATATTTTTGTTGCATTTGATAACTTGTGCAATCTTTTCATTTTTGCATCCTATTTTGTTATTTTAATTTTTTTAAAGAATATTAAGTCGACCATCATTTTATCTCTGTATTTTTTATATTTGACAACCTTAGACCATGATGTTTGTTAAGAAACCAAGTCATATTACATGTTCATTTTTTGTTACCTTTGTGTTGAACTTGCCAATAGACAAAATTTTGTTATGTTTACTTATTCATTTCATTAGTTTAATCGATTAAAACTGATGGATAAGAGTTTGATTAATATAACACATGGAGGTCATCCTTTGTACGAGAAAGGAGTAGAAGAATTCGTTAAGTTTTCCTTTGATAATATACCAAATGCTGAATGAATATTATGTCCATATAAGAAATTCCACAATATGTTATGTGTGAAGAGAGATGATGTTTTAGAATATATATGTGACAACCCGCTCACCAAAATAAGGGGTGGCCAGCCCAATACTCTAATATAACGGAATCATGGATGGAATCATTCTCAGCATCATAACAAAAATATAGAGTATCTAGGATAACCACCCAATATTTCAAAAAACGGGTTGCCAAAAATTTTGATTTAAAAGTAAATAAATGAAAACAAACAACCCAATTCCTGAAAGATAAGGGAAACCCCAAGACATATATATAAATAATACAACAAGAATACAATAAGAAGACCGGATATGTAACCGGTCACTAAACTGATACACCAAAATACACAAGTACGATAAGTTACTTATTACATTTCATTAGACATTTACAAAAGCTTGGGCCTCTCGCCCGAATAAAAGACTTGATCTTAACTAGAATGACAATGAAAACGTCTATACCAAATGTATCCCGTAATACCCGCAATGCGTCACGGCTCGTCGAAAACACCGGAATAGGAATTCAAATCAGGCATCCTTGCGGCGGAGTACCTGAGCAGAGACAAGATGAATTTGCAACAGGAAATGTAACCAGGTCAGGGCCCGGTTCTATATGATTACCAGATGAATAAAGAGTATGACAGTTATGTATAATAAATCGTGAAGAAAGAGAAATAAGAAGCATCCTATACAATTTAAAACATAAACTAAGCAGGAAAAAAAATAAGAAGCATTAAACTAAAGACTTCACCAAAGGTGCCAATTATTTCATACATCTTTTCCTTAGCAGGAAATATATATATATATAATCAAAATCTTTTACTCTTTAAGGAGATTTTATCTCAATTTTACCTTTTGTAAAAATCCTTTCCTTATCAGGAAAATAATCATTTTCAAATGCTCTTTGTGGCATTTACATGTGCTCTTTGTGGCACTCCATCATGCTCTATATGGCATATCAAATACATCAAGTTCCACTTGATTATGAACTGTTATATTTATATACATATAACGAATTCTAAGACCGCCCGTACGGGTTTCCCCACTGTGCGCGCCCCTAAATGACCATCATCTTCCAGGGCCTATCATTAGACAACCTGGCCACATATATCGCAAGACGTCGGGAAGCGGCCATGAGCCTGCGGGGTAGTCAAGACCACACCCGGAATCTCCTACCCATCGCAGAAAAAACAACAACAATAAGCACTCCCATGGCCTAGGACTATATCCACCCTGCATTCATTAGCCAGGGGGCTTCACCTCGCGTGCGGACTTCCCTTATGATGTCATTTAGAGAGGTGTGTTTATGCCATTTTATTTATCATTTCAAAATCAAGTAAATCATTATTTACCGGTTTCATGATTAAGTAAATTATCATTTACTACTATCAATACCACTTCCATTTATATGTTTCATTTTATTCGAAACCATTACTGTTTACTTCTAGTAATAGATAGAACTTATAATCCGGAGCCATACGATAGCTTATATCAACACTACAACCTCAAAGGAGTAAATAAACTCTTCATTATCTCCAAGCATTCTAGGAGGTTATTTTAGAACCCCAAGGTTATCATCTTTCGAAGGAATGAAATGACTTTCAATTTATTCTCCAAACTCACCTTTATGGCGTTATTATGAACCACCAAGGTTAACATAGTTCAATCGAACTTTGAAAATCTCCCAACATTCTTTTGGGGTGGTATATAAACCATCAAAACTAGTATAGCTTAATTAAGCTCCTAAGGTCTCCCGAACATAACACTACATCTCCTAGTTTTATAATAATTAACTAGAAGAAAAGAATGCCTTATCATTAATAGGCCTAACCCCGGAAAAGTCCCCACATAACCCATTCCTAATGTAGGGTAGACAACTAACTCATCTCACACTCTAGGACTCTAAGTTTACTTCATTCAAGAAGGTTCATAATCCCTATATTTAAAGAAAAGGATTGAAATTGAGTTATAAAATTAACTCAAAAACAGCAGGAAAACGAATCGATTCGCCCAAAAAGCGAATCGGTTCGGACAACTAAACCAACCTTCTGCAATTGACCGAATCGATTCGGCCTTAACCCGAATCGATTCGGGTTATGCAGACCTGCAAATTTCCCTTAGCGAATCGATTCGCCCAAAGGGCCGAATCGATTCGGACCTGCAAATTTGCCAAAAATGGCTACGAAGGGTTATGAACCCTAAATCCTCCAAACTTCAAATCTCTTCCTTTTCATACACATCCAACAACAAAAATCTACCCCCAACTAATCTACATGATTATTAACCATCAAAACCCACAATTTCTTCAACATAAATTAAGACTAGGGTTTAAATCCCACAAATTCTACATTTAAGCCATAAATGTAAATACACAACTATCATACAATTTATGCATCTTAAATCACATATTAGCAAGTAGAAAACTTGCCTTAGGGTTGATATCTCAGATTTATTTGGAGAAGAAGCAATCCCACATCCTCCATCTTCAATCTCTCTCTCATTTCTCCATTTCTCTTCTTCCTCTTTCTCTCTCTATGTTCAAGACATAAAATGGGGAAAAATAAGGGATTTAGAAGACTAAAATCGTGGCTTAGGTTAAAACTCCCAACTTAAATGGTTAATACCACATTAAAATGACTCCCAAATACGCATATAAGCTAAAACCAGGTAAAAGTGCCCGAAACACAAAAATACAATATGGCACTTATTTTGACTATCTCGCACCTTCCGAGACTAGCTACACCTTCTAAACTGGCATCCGAAAATTTTATAAATTATTTCGAGTTCCAAAATCATTTAAACTAAAAGGCCATTTAAAATACATGACACTACAGACATGCAACCTGATGTTATTTACTTTCACATGCAGTAAATATGCATCAATCTAGTAAATATTAACTTTCAATTCATTAAATTAATATTTACTCCAGTCCCCACATTTTATATAATTACCTTATGCGGTAAAATTAGTATAAAATGAGCCTCCCAGAATCGAGGGTTGTTACAATATATCGATTTTTAGATAGATACACACACTGAACTTATCACGGGGAATCTGCGTCATCTTTGGTTCCTTTTTCAAACTAGATTATTGGTAATGAAATGCGAGAGATGATACATAATTCTTTTAGGATTCCTCCTACAAGTCCACTTAATTTTATGGGTGGTGCTTATGTGCATCAATATATAGATGGCCCCGATAAATAGACCAATAAATTATTCAATTTGATAAAATAACCTTAAAGAGAGTTGTACCCACATTAGAAGATGTATAAAACTCTCTCCTTTCTTGTCCGATTATTTCATTTAAAGTGCCTTGGTGGGTGGAGTGAAAAGACATTCTCAATATTGCTTGAATTATTAAAAGATGTATTTCCTGAGGGTGAAACATTGCCAAAGTCTTTTTACGAAGCCAGGAAGCTTACTGCAAACTTAGTTCTAGATTACAAGAAGATACATGCACGTCCTATATTTCAAGTTGTGTCACATTATGTCGAGCCATGTTTTTTTTGCTGACTTCATTTTTTGTTAAAAAAATATTGTATTTTACCCGTGTCTGAAAGCGCGAAGAAAATTTTGGAGTCACAATTACTTTTTTTCTTTATTTTAGACAAATTATCCATTTAAATAATAACTAAGGCAAATTATCCATTTAAATAATTTTCATTTTAGCATACATTTTCAGAGTTGAGAGTCTAAACCCAACATTTTAGAAATTGTTACCAACTCGATGTAACTTGTTCGATTTCAACAGTAATAGCAAAAGCAATATGGAGAACATATTATTCATGAATATAAAATGTGGACCAAAAATGATATAAAAATGTCCGATAATGTCCCCATAAAACTCTTCCATCAAAATGCTTTGAACAATGGCATAAAACATGAATGCCCAATTTAAGATCTCACATAATATCTGGATCCATAGTTCTTTCCCAACAAAATAAAAATCAAAACGCTACTTTCGAACTCTAAATAAATAAAAATGTTTAAAAATCTCATTCAGCAACATGTAAAAAATGATATTTTTCTCTAACTGAAATGTATACCCATGTCTTGAACTTTATCTCAACCTTCATTTTGGAAAAATGTCTTTTGACGTGGCACACATGCGCACCGTTAAAAATGTACACATTTTCAAAAATTGTCCTACTTTATTATATAGATATATAAAATTATTTTTCGTTGTAGTTTTTTCTTAATAATTGAAATTTCCCTCATCATAGAAACTTGTTCACATTGAAGAATTATATGAAGAATCACAGTCATCCAGATGTTTCAATTGCACAAGGATATTGGGTAGAAGAATGATTGACATTTTCCTCAAGTTAACTACGTGATGATGTTGAGACGGAGGCTAATCGGCCAACAAAGAATGATGATGGAAGTTCTTTTGATCACTTTTGTGGTCGTAAATTCGAAAAAGCAGAGGGATTTGTGCTTGATAACATTACATATGTACAAGAACATCGAGATGTGCTTGTCAACACAGACGCAATTGCTTCATTTCAAGAGTAATTATCTTCTTGAATAAAATTCCTTTATTTTTTAGACATATAAAGAACAATGTAATGATTCGTTTTAATGCAATACTCATCGTGCGTCAATTAGGAGTGATTCTTATATCAAACCACATGTTATTGGCTGCATTCATAATGAAACATTTCATTTGTGGTTTAAAGATCATGTAAGTAAAATGTATGCTGAAAATAATATTTTGCATTTAAATGTATTATTACACAAATATGGCTTGTAATGACATTTTTTTGTAATAAAATAGGTGACGAAGTTAGTCAAGGCAAATAATACAGATGTATCGCAAGAAATTCAGATTTTAGCTATGGGTTCCCTAAAAAAGGAAAAACGATTCATCAGGTATATTATCAACGGTGTTAGGTATCACACTAAGTATTGAGATAGGAGAAGAGCCACGCAAAATAGTGGAGTCATTTTAAATGCAACGACTGAAAGTTACGCAAGTGCAAAGGACATAAATCCCATTTCTAGATATGTCAATTTTTAGGTACTTTTGACAAATATCATTGAGCTACATTATTCAAAAGACTATAAGTTCGTGTTGTTCAAGTGTGACTGGGTTGAAAATGGTAGAGGTTTCTTTGAGAAAGATGACTTCGGCTTCAAACTTGTAAACTTCAACCATTTGTTATGTCCTAGACATCAAAAAGTCGATGAACCATTCATACTATCATCTCGGGAAAAACAAATATTTTATATACAAGACCTAGTGGAGAAATATTGGCATATTATTGTTCAAAAAAAGCCTCGGGACTTTTTTTATGTGTTCGGACCGTTAATAAGTGAGAGAAATATAAAAGATGAAATAGAGGCATGGAGTGATAAATGTTTGGATGATACAACATTAACACGTGATGATGATGTTAGTTGGGCTAGACCAGGTGTGGATGGAAGATTAGTTGATGAGGAAACCACAGGGTAGATGGATGAAAATGAATAGAAATATTGATTAGCTAGGCATTTGAATATGCATTAATAACTTGTGTGTATTTGTATTTCTTAATCCATTTTATTATTTTTATCCAAAGGCTGCATAAAATGGTATAATGTAATAACTAGTATTGATTTTATAGATTTTTTCATTCAAATAAGAAAATTTATTTTGTATTGTGTGTTAACTAGTATTGATTTAATACTGTCAAACTTGCATTACGTGTTTGTATATATTTTAAGAGATTAAGTATGTGTGCATAATTTCAGTTGTCTATTGTTTTACAAAAAAATGGATTAATTGTGTGTGCATATTATAAGGAGCATGCCCTAATATATTATGTGACAAAAGAGAAGAAAATTATCCTGTTAAACAGTATTAAATTAATATTGTTAAACATGCATAGTGGATGGGGTCATATAGTATGATCCCCTTAAAAATATCGTCATTGGAAAAATAAATCCAAGAACATTAACCTTTTGTTTGAACTGGTCAATCCATGTTTTGTTTATACCGGTCTTTGCTAGTATCGACTTGTTATATTGTTGCTTAATATAAAGCATCCATCGTAGGATGGAATCCATGTTTTCATTAATCATTCCATACAATGTGAATAAGTTGAGGCGTTCCATTGTAGATTGATGGACCAAAGTGTGTATTTCATTTACATGCCAAAAATTGGTGAAATTGGTCCATACATATATGTATTATTTCTTAAATAAAAAATATGTTTTATATTTTGTTTGGAATATTTGGGATGATTGAAAATACATTTTCTTCATTTTGTTTTGGTATGATTAGATATTATTGTATATTATTTTTCTTTGGTTGATTTAGAATTTCTTTGAAGGATGAATTATAATATTAATGATGTCTACTTGGATATTATATAGCACTTAAAATATTTACGCATTACAAAAAAAGTTGGAATATAGTATGGGAAAAGATAGTTAACGTTGTGTTGATTTTAAGTAAATGATTTAATTTTGTGTTAATATATTAATTTAATATTCCTGACGTTTTTGGGGAGACGTTGAGATAAAACCCAATGTTTTCCAAAAAAAAGTCGAAATTATGCCACAAGGCAGAGACAATTGTCGATGGTTAATAAAGGTAGCATAAAGCGTCGAGAAACTTATATCCGTCGTTTTTAACAAATGACGCTTATTTCCTGACATTAGATATGCTGACATTTTTAAAAGACGTTTCCCAAACGTCGGGATTTATTTTCTTGACTTTTTTAGAGTATATTCTGACATTTACAAAACGTAGCTAAAGCAACGTTTTCTTATAGTGTAAGAATTAAATCTCAATCAATTAAAATGACTATCTCTCTCTCTTTCTATATATATATATATATATAACACATAAAAGGCATCTACCTTTAGTGCCTCATCCGTGCTCTATAGGTATGTTCGGAGGAGTTCCTCGTCCAAAAGGACATCACAAAACACATACAAGTGTGGTGGTCCCTACTTAGTACATCATTGCACGGTCCATACCGAAAGGTGGAAATGGATACCAGTATCTACACCTCGATCTTGTAAATGGCATTGGTACGTAGTACGTAAAGTAATGACCTACACAACGCCTAACCCACCACTACCGACGTGTGTTATGGTCCCAAAATGCACGTAACCATAACCGATAGGGCCATCCACGAACATATGTATGCACGCAAGTAATTAAATACATATCTTTATTACATAATATGCATATGTAATTAACCCAATAATTACACCCCCAAAGTCTATTATATAATTAAAAATTACAACTCTGCTTTAAGGATTTACCATCCAGTTAATTGTTAACTTAACTCAGAAGGAATCATACAACCTAAGAGAAATTTTCCTACGATTCCCACTGTGTTCTTAGAAGTTTAATGCAAACCCTCGGACTCTATCCATCATGTCGCACCCTAAACGACCCTAAAAAAAATAAGGGATCCAGATAACCGAACTGAATCGATTTGTTGGACTGGACGAATTGGTGGGAAAGAATAGAATAAGCATCTGACTCGTTAATATATTTTCCACTTTGCTCAGGAGTTATAACGACGTTTTGGTCCCTGCCAGTGATCTGGTTTGATTCAACTGGATGTCCTAACGAACCAAACACGTGATTTTGCTCATCATCTTTCAGCCAAAACACGTCAAACCTTCACCCCAAACATCATATATGAACTCTAAACCATTTTACATTATGAAAGTTGATTTTTCTAAACAAAATATGTTCCTAAAGCATATCCAATTCATCCGATAACAGTTATCTCAAGAATTATACAATGTATAAACCCAAGTTTTCTAGATTGAACATTTTCTCATTTAACCCATTCAATAAGGTTTCTTTTCCATTGATTTACATTAGATTTAATATTCCTACAACATGATATTCTATGATTTTTCTCCAAATAAATATGATCAACAATTTTCAGGTTTATCATCAATTTATTAGTTCTTAATTCATACCATCTTTAGGTTTGATCGTTTACACGCATAAGATATAATCCCATCCTATCATCATCAATTTATATATTTTAACCCTTAACCCATAAATTGCATGAGAAATTGCAAAAATGGGTCAAGAAGTATATTGGAAGTTAATTTTAGTTAGAAAATTCCCGCCTTATGTTGAAGATTGAGTGCATTTCCTCTTGAATCCTTAATCTTCTTCCCTCTCTTGGTATTAGTACTGGTAGATCAAGTTTTGGTGGATGCTAGGAGTTATCGTAACAACTGATTATCTTATAATTGTAACACCCCATATTTTTTATGATTTAGATAATTGCCGGATTAATTATTATTACTGGATTAATTAAATTAAAATGTGAGAAATTAATTGTTAATTAATCCGGATTAAAAATAAATATAGACTAGCGTGCCAAGGGTTAATACTTATTAGTGAGAATTATTAAATATTACTGTGTGAATACATAATATGGAATTATGAAATTTGATAACTGGTCAAGAGTTAGAAATATGACTGTTTGGTAAATTAAGTCGAACGTGCATGTGAGTCGTGTTGGGACTAATTATATGGACTAAAAAGAGAATTTATTTTAAGTAACTCTTATGGTCATTTTGAGTACTTCGTTGAGTTTGGAAGGGTCAAGATAGTAAAACAAACTCTACCCGGATATTTTATTTGGACTACGGGATATTTTTAGGCCAAACCGGCGCCTCGTATGGGTATTTTTGTCTTTTGAATTTTTGGGGAATTATTATGGACGAAAATTAGGACAATAAAAATAAGAGTATGTGGATGAGAAGGAAGTTATCAGTTTCTAAACCTACGAGGAACATGACAATCATAATTGAGGAAAAAGGAAAGGGCCATATGTATATTTGGTGCAAAACTCAAGAACTCACACCACAAATCCAACCACCGTGTAGATCGGAGAATGAGGAACACGACTATACCAATTTTGTTAGCGGATCAGACCATCATAATCGAGGCAAGTGTTTATTACTTGCTTTATTTTATCTATAATCATACTTGATGATGATTAGATTCAGCACCACGAGATAAGTGATAATGAGCTCAAATAGTAGTAACCATGGCAGCCATAGAGATATGTATATGAAAGTATATAGAAGGAGGTGAGTATAAAATGAATAAGACAACGATGTATAGTGGTTCAGCCAATTAGGCCTGCATCCACTGTGAGTGTGTGATCCACTAAGTATGGTCACTAATGGCCTTTGATACAACACACATAAGCTCACTTTCTCTCTCTACTGTGTGCATAAGCAGAGTTTTTTCTAGGGTTACAATTATCGATCAATCCCTTTATAGGGTTGTAAGTGACAAGTATATATAGGTCTTGGGGGGTGTAGTGTACCCCCCAAGTATGCATGATGCATGTGAATGATGATCTAGCCAATCTCCTGTTGACACTTGTAGATGCCAAATGATGACATAATATTCCCTCACATGAGGGGGTGATATGGTTATAACGGTCAACCATGTTCCATGTGAGCCTCACCCGCACTGTTCCAAGCATCTCCCAAACCACGCGCTGTGATGATGTCACCCTCGGCCTATGATATGAGGCCGAGGGAAAAGTTATTTCTGGTAGTGAGTTTGGATTAATTTAGACGTCGTACTATCGTACCCTCGGAAGGTCGTCTGAGCCTGATGAGGGGTCGACCCCTTGAAGGGTCGTCTGGGACTGATGAAGGGTCGTCCCCTTAAAGGGTCATCTGGACCATGATGAGGGATCGACCCGTTGAAGGGTCGTCTGGACCATGATGAGGGGTCAACCCCTTAGAGGGTCATCTGGGCTTGGTAAAGGGTCGGCCCCTTGAAGGGTCTCCTGGGCCGGATGAGGGTTCGGCCCCTTGAGGGGTCATTTGGACCATGATGAGGGGTCGACCCCTTAGAGAGTCGTGTGGGCCTGATGAAGGGTCGGCCCCTTAAAGGGTCGTCCGGGCCTGATGAGGGGTTGGCCCCTTGAAGGGTTATCTAGGCCTAATGAAGGGTTGTCCCCTTGAAGGGTCATCAGGGCCTGATGCGGGGTCGGCCCCTTAAAGAGTCACGAGACCATCTTGGGCTCGTCTTGGTGGAGGGCGCCCTCGGCCCGACCGAGGGTATATATGGGTATATAAATCACCCCCAGCCCTTAGCCATAGATATTTTTGAGATGGCTGAGGGATAGTGTTGCAGATGATATGAGTGTATGATCAGTTAGGTGAGTGACACCTGCCAAGCTAATGTGATACTTAGGCAGATATCCATTATTGTTCCAGTTTCCTAGGCGTGGCGACTGCACACTTTGCTTGGGACTTTGTGCCCCAATGACGCCCTCCTCGTGGGTTGTGCTCTGCCTTGTTTAATGGGCCCACTCATTATCAAGATATTTAAATAATTTTTGAAGTCATTTACCATTCTTCTTCTTCGCGCCTAAACTATCTCTCTCTAGCTTCTCAATAACTTCCATAGCCATTTCTACAATTTTTTCTACATCAGGCCTCGCTGTTCTTTCTTAGGTAATCCCTCTGCACTAGTGATCTCTTTATCTTCCATTGTTGTTTGCTTTCTTGCTTTAGTCTTGTAGGACTTTTCTTTGGCTACTTTACATCCCTCCGACGTTTTTCCCTGACGAGTTGTTCTTGAATGTTCTTAATCAAAATCCTCTAATTCTTTGGTTTTAATCCAAAAGTCCATTTAGGTCAACTACGAACCTGCTTGTAATTAGGCAAGCCAAATTCTTCCAAGTGTTGTTTCTTCCCTTTAATGCTTAGGAGGCTTTACAATTTAGCTGAGGAATTCCCATCTCTCAGAGAGAAGTTGTTCGTAGAGATTAGACGAATAGAGGAAGAGGAGGAGAGAAGATGAGGGGCCGAACCTAATTGGGTACGACCCATTTTTCCCATTCCACTAGCCACAATATTACCATCTGAGTCTTGTGGGTCGTCTTTTCGTCCAGCCGAGAGTCTGAGAGAGCATCGTCATCAACTGGCGCTGGGCCTTCTGGGAGGAGAGATACATCTGATCATAGCCTAGGCCGACAGGCCGAGGGGGTAGTCCCATCTAAGGCTGTTCCTGTGACAACTTTATCACCTCATGACTTTCAGAAGGATTTTCCCAATGGACCCCTGACAGGTGATGAGGCCGAGGGAGAGGGGACTGAGGATGATAGTGAGGACTCAGACGCTAACCATGTTGACACCTCCCATGCCTCGGCTTATGTTTCTTCCGTCAGGGATCGTGACCTCCTAGTATGGAGGCATACATTTGGTGTGCCCCCCAACATAAGTATGAGGGTTCCCTATGAGTCTGAAAAAGTCTGAGAGGGTGATGAGGGAGAGATCGCAGTATATGAACAGATGTTTAAGGTCGGTGTTAGGTTCCCTCTGCACCCTTCCATAGTCAACATATTATCAGCCCTCGATGTTGCCCCCTCTCAACTTCCTCCCAACTCCTGGAGGACGATCCTCAGCTATGTCTCTTTGTGGAAGAATACCTTGACTGACGAGCCTTCAGTCGATGTGTTTTTGGCTTGTTATAATATCACTTACTCGTCCAAACAGCCTGGATACTATCATCTGGGAGCAAGGAGGTCTGAGAAAAAACTTCTCCACGTGGCACAAACCTCTAACCATGACTGGAAGAAGAGATTTTTCTTCATATCTGGGGAATGGGAATTTGCTGCCGAAGCTCAGCCTTTAGACGATGGTCCGAGAGTTCCAAGGAGATGGTCTAACCCCTCTATCAAGGCTAGGTCAGACCCTAGACTTAGTCTGGATGAAAAGGACATAGTCGAGTATCTGGAAAATTGAGGGAAAGAGGGTGGCCTAGAAAAGTTTGAAGATCTGATGACGCCTCGGTTCCTCAAAGAAGCTGGTTTGAGGGTCGGCCCCCTGACAGAGCTATGTGAGTTATTATTATGTTTTTCTCAATCTTTGCTTTTATCCAAGTGTTTCATCTTTACCTCTGTATTTTTCGGATGTGTCATCTCCTTTTCAGGTCGTCCTGCAGGTATCTCTAACCATCTTTGGGAAATGACTGCCCCAAGCTTACTGTCTAGTCTAGGTAAGAAGAAAGGCAAGGAGCCTCAGCAGGCTCCGAGGAAGTCAAAGGACATGGGGCCGACACTTGTTGAGCCGACCGCCGACAGTTATAAATGAAAAGAGCCTGAAGTCCCTGCGGACCCTCGACCAAATTCTAGGACGAGGGCGAGGGTGGAGTGATCTGAGGGGACTGGTTCCTCTTCCAGCATTGGGGCCTTCTGTCCCAAAACTTGGCATTTTTGAAGGCTGAGCCGTCTTCCCTGATAGCCAATCTGAGGGCGGCCAAGGATTCTATGTTCTCTGCCCACTCGACTGCCGACTATAATTTCCTATCGAAGATGATCCCGGCCAAGGTGTATGACTATGGTCTACACACTCTGGCTCAAGTATTTGTTTTCATTTCACTTAGTTTGAATTTTTCACAAACTGTTTCCTCGACCTCTTAACAAGTGTCTTTTTCTGTGCAGTTTGTCTGTGCTTTTACCTCGGCCACTAAGTGGATGGATGAAAACTAATAAAAATTTCATGAAGCTGAGAGGGCCATCCAGCACGAGGCTGACCTGTAGACAGATCTTGAGACTGCAAGGGCTGAATTGGAGAGTTCTAGGACTGAACATGCAAGGGTCCTGGACGAGCTGACGAAGCAGCATGATGCAGACCTGAAGGCCAAAGACTTGCTTATAAAAGATAAGGATGAGGCCTTAATCAACTTGGGCGTTCAATTCAAGACAGATCTTGAGGGGGCTGTAAAGAAAGCCGAGGTCGATGCTGTGGAGGCCTATAAACTCTCAGATGAGTTTTAAGGCTTCGATCTTGAATACTTAGAGAGGGGAATCAGGACGGCCTGTCGGTGGGTCGTCCTCAAGTTCGCTGATGCAGTATCGTCTATCCGCCCCTCTCTTGAGGCAGTTCAACTGGATGATCCTCTTATTGCCAAGGCCTTAGCTCATGTTGAATCTCAAGTGCACATCGAAGGTACCGGCATGTCAGAGGATCTACCTATCTTGGTCACTGAGGAGACTCCTCTTATCGATGTTGAGGCCCTGCCCTCTGATGCCGCTCAATAGGGTGGCTGTCTGTAGCTAATACCCTCTTCATGTACCCCATTCTTGTACTTTACTTTTGTTGGAAAAACATAATATTTGTAATATAATGCCTCTTGCTATCTTCTATGCTTGTCTCTTGTATGCCTTATCTTGTGATGTTTTTAAATTAATAATCTCACCAACTCCTCCCTCGTCTTTCTTGAGGGTAAATGAGGGGTCGTCCCCACCATTGACCCTCATTATAGACGAGGGTGGTTACCACCAACAAGTCCCCCCTCGTCTTTGATGAGGGTAAATGAGGGGTCGTCCCCACCATTTTCCCTCATCATAGCCGAGGGTGGTTATCACCAACTTAATGATGTTTTCAATAAAGTCCCCCTCGTCTTTCTTGAAGGTAAAGAAGGGTTCGTCCCCACCATTTTCCCTCATCATAGCCGAGGGTGAATTTCAACCAACTTAATGATGTTTTCAATAAAGTCCCCCCTCGTCTTTATTGAGGTTAAAGGAGGGGTCATCCCCGCCCTTTACCCTCATTATAGTTGAGGGTGAATTTCCACCAATTTAATGATGTTTCCAATCAAGTTCCCCCTCTTCTTTCTTGAGGGTAAAGGAGGGGTCATCCCCACCCTTGACCCTCATTATAGCTGAGGGTGAATTTTCACCAATTTAATGATGTTTCCAATTAAGTCCTCCCCCGTCTTTCTTGAGGGTAAAGGAGGGGTCGTCCCCACCCTTGACCCTCATTATAGCCGATGGTGAATTTCCACCAATTTAATGATGTTTCCAATCAAGTCCCCCCTCGACTTTCTTGAGGGTAAAGGAGGGGTCGTCCCCACCCTTGACCCTCATTATAGCCGAGGGTGAATTTACACTAATTTAATGATGTTTCCAATTAAGTCCCCCCTCGTATTTCTTGAGGGTAAAGGAGGGGTCGTCCCCCCCCCCCCCCTCCCCATTGACCCTCATTATAGCCGAGGGTGAATTTCCACCAATTTAATGATGTTTTCAATTAAGTCCCCCCTCGTATTTCTTGAGGGCAAAGGAGGGGTCGTCTCCACCATTGACCCTCATTATAGCCGAGGGTGGTTTTCCATCAATTTAATGATGTTTCCAATCAAGTCCCCCTTTGTTTTTCTTGAGGGTAAAGGAGGGGTCGTCCCCACGATTGACCCTCATTATAGCCGAGGGTGGTCTTAACGAGCATCACCCCAATCACACTAGAATTAATCAAAAAAAACATGAGGGATCATTCTCATCAACATTTCAAGTGTTCTGTTGGAGCAACACATTCATTACAACGGTGGTTCGATAGGACTTTACAAAATTACTGATAGTATTTCTTCAAATGGTCTACATTCCAGGGGTAGGAAAAGGGTTACCCTTCTTGGTTTTCTAGTCTATAGGTTCCAGTAACCACTTCATCGATGACCCTATATGGGCTTCTGCCATGTCTTTTTGAGGAATAAGTCCCCCACTACAATTGGCCTCTGCTTCACCCTCTGGTTGTAAAACCTTGCAGTCCTCTGTTGGTTGGCGGCTTGCCTTATCTTGGCATCTTCCCTCCTTTCCTCAATTAGGTCTAAGTCAAGTATCCTCTCTTCCATATTTCTCTGGGGGTCATACATTTGGACCCTGTGAGTAGGAAACCCAATCTCGGTGGGGATGACGACTTCTGAGCCATAAGCCAGCATGAACGGGGTTTCTCCGGTAGACATCTTCGTCATTGTCCTGTAGGCCCACAGTACAACATATAACTCCTCAACCAATCTTCCTTTTGCCTCCTCAAGTATCTTCTTGATTCCATCTATGATTGTCCTATTTGTAACTTCCGTTTGCCCGTTGGCCTGAGGTCGTCCTGGGGTAGAGAAGAATTGTTTGATACTCACCCTTTCACAGTACTTCTCTAGAGATGTATTCTTGAATTGAGTCCCGTTATCTGAGATGAGGGTTTTGGGGAGACCATATCTCCATATAATATTTTTCCAGATGAACTGGAAGGTCTTCTGCTCGGTAATCGTGACCATCGGCTCTGCCTCCACGCATTTTGAAAAATAGTCAATTGCCACATTGAGAAATCGATAGTTATTGATGGCCCTAGGCAAGGGGACTACTAGATCGATCCACCACATTACAAATGGCCATGGGGATGTAATGGAGGTGAGAGGCTGATGGGGCTGGTGGCAAATCTTTGACATTTATCACACTTCTTTACATATGATGTGGCATTTTTCCCCAAGGTCGGCCACCAATACCCCTGGGTAGCCACCCTCTTTGCCAAAGACCTCCCCCCGATGTGGCTTGAACATGACCCCTCATGCACGTCCTGCAAAACGCGTGGGACTTCAGAGGGGTGCACACACCTAAGCAAGGGGAGTAAAAACCCCTTTTTGTAAAAGGTGTCTCCAATGACCATGAATTTTCCAGCTCTGTATCTTAACTTCTTCCTTTATTTCCTTGCTTCTGTCATCTCCCCCTCTTTAATGTATCTGATCAGGGGGTCCATCCATGAAGCTTCCTTAGAAACATTTAAGCAAGTGCCAAGTGTTCCCTCAGCATCTTCAATAGTTGGTCGAAGTAAAATTTCCACTGGGACCGTCCTTCTGATATATGTCCTAGTTGCCGAGGCCAACCTAGCAAGTGCACCAGCTCGACCATTATCAAGTCTAGGTATCCTTTTCAATTTTACTTCTCTGAAGCTCTTCAATAGGGACCTCACTTTTTATAACCATTCATTCATTTAATTCATGTTAATGAGAAACGATTCACATAAATGAGAAATGTATAAGAATGATTATATAACGTATGGTATGGGACATACGGGGTTATGATATGGGAATGGAATTATATTATGTAATTGTTAAAGAGGAACCATTAACTAGGAGGTTAATAGGAAACGTTAAGTGTCCACTCTAGTTGAGAGGTGAGAATAGCAAGTGAGAGTTGGATACTAACATGTACATAATAAATGCTTTGTTGCACTTGTTAAATGCTTGCTATTTTCAAAATCATTTTCACAATCGGGGTCTGACCCATTTCCTTGCATATTTTCTTTTCTATTGTACCTTCTATATCAGGTGTACAACAGCAGGGACGCCAACCTTAGGGAATTATGACGAGATATGGAGCTATGGAGTTTTGCTTCGACACCTATCTTCATTTGATTCATAGTATTCTTATAGTTAGGGCATGTCGGCCAAAGGATCTCAGTTATCACTTTTTATCGGAGTCATATACTATTGTGTTCGTGTCATTTTAATACATTTGTTATTGTTGGGTTTACTGTAATGGATTAATAGTATTTGGGAATGTTTATTCCAATTACATTTAAATTCGTTTGTGTTATCTGTTCGATTATCAGTGTTGTAGATTAAAATGTGTTGTGTTATTCTTAAACTAATAATGTTTTTGTTGAATTAAAATTTGAAAAGTTTTTAACACTAGCTTAATTGGGTATTGGGTGAGTTGTAAATGTTTTCGACAGTGATGCTAAGGATGAGCCAATTGTATATTCTGTTTTAATTTGGTATGGGACTGGCCACCCGATATTTAATTAGGCAGGGTGTTACAGGTCCTCTCATCCTTGGCCTCGTAGGCTCCTAGTATCTGATTCACTACTAGCCTCGAATCACTATGGACAAAAATCTGGCCGACACTAAGAGACTTGACCAAGGAGAGGCCTGCTATTAAGGCCTCATATCCGGCCTCGTTGTTGGAGGCCTTGAAGTTGAACCTCAGGGCGTACTCAATGTCTGTGCCATCGAGTGCTGGTACTATCAGTCTAGCTCCACTTTCGCTGTCGCAGGAGGACCCGTCAATGAAGAGGCTCTACACAGTTTGTTCTTTTGAGAAATTTCCCTCGGTGAGGGACCCCTGTCTAAAGAGATATAGTCCCTATTCATTTTCATCCACTTTTCCTCTAGCGGTGCTTATCTCAGCCTTAACTGTAGATGTGTCCGTGAGTCTTCCTTGTAGGGTATCTGTCTTCCCGAGGTTCTCATCCTCGGCTTCATCATCTTCCCAAGTAAACTCGACCACAAAATCTACCAATGCTTGTCCCTTAATGACCGTCCTAGGTTAATACACAATGTCAAACTCCCCCAGCTCTATAGCCCAGGCCATTAACCTACCTGATTTTTCTGGCTTGTGTAGGACCTTCCTAATAGGAGAGTCAGTGAGGATGACCATTGTATGGGACTGGACGTATGGCTTCATCTTCCCTGAGGCATGGATCAAGTCATAGGCTAACTTCTCTATCCTCGGGTATCTTTGCTCTGCCCCCTAAAGTGCCTTACTGTTGAAATACACTAGCTTCTGTACCATATCTTCTTCTATAACGATTGATGCACTAATGGTTGACTCTGAGACAACAAGATACACATAGAGTCGTTCACCCTGCACTGGTCGTGACAACAACAAGGGAGACCCTAGGTATAACTTTAGCTCCCTGAAAGCCTCATCGCACTCTTCTCTCCATTCAAAAGCCTTTATGAGAATTTTGAAGAATGGTAAACACCTGTCTATGGCCCTGAACACAAGCCTATTCAAGGAAACCACTCGCCCCATGAGCCTCTAAACGTCTTTAATGGTCTTGGTGGTATTTATCTCTATAAGGGCCTTTATCTTTTCAGGGTTGGCTTTGATGCCTCTTTGGTTGACAATAAACCCCAAGAACTTCCCTGCTCTGACCCCGAAGACACACTTGGTCGGGTTGAGCTTCATCTGGTACTTATCCATCATATTAAAGGTCCTCTCCAAGTCAGCCACATGATCCTCTGCCTCCAATCTCTTGGTCAACATGTCATCTACATAGACCTCCATAGATTTCCCAATTTGGTGTTCAAACATTTTATTTATAAGGCGCTCATACGTTGACCTCACATTTTTTAGGCCAAAGGGCATGACCCTATAACAGTATGTCCCCTTGTCGGTAATGAAAGCTGTCTTCTCTGAGTCTTTAAGGTTCATAAAGATCTGGTTGTACCCTAAATAGGCATCCATGAAGCTCATGAGCTCATGGCCTGCGGTAGTGTCTACTATCTGATCAATGCGGGGGAGAGGGAAGCTGTCTTTGGGACAATGCTTGTTGAGGTCTCTGAAGTCTACACACATTCTCCACTTCCCGTTGGCTCTTGGGACAATGACTGCATTGGACAGGCATTCGAGGTAGATGACCTCTCTGATAAACTCAACATCTTCCAATTTTTTGACCTTGTCCCTTATGACCTTATATTTTTCTCGAGAGTAAATTCTCCTCTTATGATTTACTGGATTTGTACCCTCTACCACGTTGATCTTGTGGCATATGATTTCGGGGTCGATCTCGGGCATATCTATATGAATCCATGCAAAGACACTCTGTCTTCTTCTCAACAACTTGATGAGGTCTTCCTTGATGTTTTGCTTCAGAGTCTTGCCGACTTGGATGGTTTTTTTGGATCATCCTCATTGAAGATGACGGATTCTACCTCTTTCGCGGCTTGTCCTTTCTTCAGCTTTTTCTCATCCCTGGGATCCAGGGTGTCAATGTTATAGGTGGTTGTTGCCTTCTTATGCGCCTCTCTTTCTTTGGCAGAGTTGAAATAACATTCCCCCGCTATCGTCTGGTCTCCCTGAACTTCCCCTACCCCGTAAGGGGTTGGAAATTTAATCACCTGATGGATCATAGATAGCACAACTTCCAACCCCTTGAGGTCTACCCGCCCCAGTATAATGTTGTAGGCCGAAAAGACATGTTCATCCATCACAAAGAAGCTGACCTTCTTGTTAAGCAATCTCGGTCACTCGTCCCCCATCCTGACATCGGCCTCATACACTCGAAGGGGATGAACCTTTTCCCCACTGAACCCAATCAATGGGTGATGGTATGGGATGAGTCTAGCACGACTATGACCTAAGGCTTTGAAGCATAGCCAAAACATCACATCTGCAGAGCTACCCGCGTCTACCAAGATCCTCGGCACCTCCCAACCGTGCACCCTGGTAGTGATGACGAGAGGGTCATCATATGGGGTTAAGAGGCCTTTGAAGTCCATTCTTGAGAATCCCACTATCAAAGTATCCATATCGACCTTCTTCCTCTTTTCTGACTTTGCCTTCAAAGAGGTTGAGTGCACAGTTTTCGTCACTGCCTTGGCTTCAGCTACATGGGCCTTCCTATCTGCGACCTCTGACCCTCCTCCTGCTAGACACCCTAAGATCATTCCCACATCGAGAGAGATCATATTAAGTCTCTTGACAGGGC
Source organism: Sambucus nigra (assembly GCA_949130495.1). NCBI lineage: Eukaryota > Viridiplantae > Streptophyta > Magnoliopsida > Dipsacales > Adoxaceae > Sambucus > Sambucus nigra. The sequence goes on along the minus strand of OX422214.1, from coordinate 208,542,856 downwards.
CATGTTAGCCTCTTGGAGGGAGGTCTGGGTCGTCCTCATCATCAGAAGGGTCGTCCCATCTTTTTGGGGACCTTCTCTACATGCCTCACCCCGCTTCTTTCTGGGGTCGTCCTCTAGTCCCCTCTTGAAGGCACCTTTGCCAACGCACTTCCTAAGCTTCCCTTCTTTTAGCATCTTCTCGATTTCAACTTTCAAGGCAAAACACTTGTCAGTGATATGGCCATGGTCTTGGTGAAATTCGCACCACAGGTTTTTATTCCTCTCAACTTATTAGGCCACTTCAGGGACCGGTCACTCTTTATCTCTTTGAGAATATGTTCACAGCTGACCGTTAGAGGGGTGTAATCAGCGAACTTGTCATCCGTAGACCTCTTCTTCCCCTCTTTGTTCTTTTTAGGGTACTTACCCCCTGAAGTGCCTCCTCTTTCATCTTCATATTTTGCGTCCATCGCCTCTTCGACGTTCATCACCTTTCCTGCTATCGATAGCAATTCAGCCATCATCCTCGGAGGGTCTTCAACAAGCTTCCATAACAGCTTCCCCTTTTGGAGTCCTCCAATCAGGGTTGTCATAGCTATGCTCTCCTCATAGTCTTCCACCTCTAACTTTTCTTTATTGAATCTAGCTATGTAGTCTCTTAGACTCTCAATCTTTCTGTGATTAACATAGAGCAGGTGTGTGGTCTTCTTCTGTGGCCTCACCCCAAAGAAAAAGTTATGGATAAACCGGTCTGCCAACTACTTAAAGCTTTCAATGGAGTTTTTTGGAAGAGACATGTACCAGACATGTGCAGCCCCAGTCAGAGTACCATAAAAGGCACAACACCTCATCTCATCTGAGATAGAGTATATGTCTGCTGCTGATTTCTACATCTCAATATGATGGACAGGGTTGGTGCTCCCGTCATACCTTGGGGTGACCACAGGTGGCTTAAACTTTGATGGCGTAGGGAAGTTGACTATCTTCGCCACAAAGGGTGAGCCTATGGAGTATCCTCTCTGAAGAGGGTCCTGGATCTTCAGAATATCACCGATATTATCCTCCAGTCGCTGAATCGAGTAATTCCAGGGCCTCGTAGGGTCGGCTTGGCCGATGTTATCCCTTGCCTCTTCTTTGAGGTGGACGGAGGGTTCTACAGTAGCAGGCCTGCGTCGGCTATTTACTTCCCCCTGACCATCGTGGGGTCGGCTATCTGCTGCCTCCCTTCTGTACCTCGCAGAACTCCTTGATTTGGATAACTTTTCCCACAGTTCATTTATTGGGACCAGCCTCTCAAAGGCCAACCCCATGCTCAAGCGATCAAAAGAAGAGCCTCTCAGGCGGTCATCAGGATTTTGCCTTCCACACTTCCCTCTGCTCTCCTGGAAAGGTCGCACATTATTGTTGGAGACCTCATACGGCTCCCAGCACTCTATGGGGGCCTCTTCTCCCTCCAGATCATCATACCTATCCTCAGGGCAAGGGTTTCCTTGCCTCCCCATGCATAGATGTTGAGGGTCAGCAACATCCCTCCACCGCTGAGGGGGTGGTAAGTCTTTACGTGGTACCTGGGGTGGTCCCCTGGCCTCATGCTGCCCAGGAGCCGCTGTCAGAGTAATCATCTCAAGTGAGACCCCTGGTGGTCTTAGTATGTTCTGGCTTATAGCTGTGAACTTCTCTTGCATGATCCGCCGACTTGCTGCCAGAGACTTCAAGGCTGCCGCCACATCAACCATCTCAAACTGAGGTGGTGGCTGACTGGAACTGCGTCCTACTCCACTATCGGGTGGAAAAAGTGGTGGTTGTGGTATCTCCTGTGCCATGTGTTTGAGCTATGAAGAGTTGAACTGAAGAAAAGATTGGTGAGCTTGAGAACCTTAATGGGTCTCTTTAAATGGTGAAACATCTCCTCACAGGGGGAGAACTGGCTCACCACGAGAGTGCCCAGTGAGGTCAAGATGTAGAAAGGAAGAGATGTCTTCTCGTTCCCACAGACGGTGCCAAACTGATGATGCTTAGATTCAACACCATGAGATAAGTGATGATGAGCTCAAATAGTAGTAACCATGGCAGCCCTGAAGATATGTATGTATAAGTATATAGAAGGAGGTGAGTATAAGAGGAATATGATAATGATGTATAGTCGTTCATCCAATTAGGCCTACATCCACTGTGAGTGTGTGATCCACTAAGTATGGGCACTAATGGCCTTGGATACAATACACATAGGCTCACTTTATCTCTCTGCTGTGTGCATAAGCAGAGTTTTAGATAGGGTTAAAATTATTGATCCATTCTTGTATAGGGTTGTAAGTGACAAATATATAGGTCTTGGGGGGTGTAGTGTACCCCCCAAGTATGCATGGTGCATGTGAATGAGGATCTAGCCAATCTCATGTTGACACTTGTAGATGCCAAATGATGACATAATATTCCCTCACGTGAGGGGGTGATATCGTTATAACGTTCTTCCACGTGCCATGTAAGCCTCACGTGCACTGTTCCACGCGTCTCCCAAACCAAGCGCTGTGATGATGTCACCCTCGGCCTATGATATGAGGCCGAGGGCAAAGTTCCTTCTGGTAGTGAGTCTAGCCTAATTTAGTCCTCGTACTGTCATACCCTCAGAGGGCCGTCTGAGCCTGATGAGGGGTCAGCCCCTTGAAGGGTCGTCTGGGCCTGATGAAGGGTCGGTCCCTTGAAGGGTCATCTGGACCATGATGAGGGGTCGGCCCTTGAAGGGTCATCTAGACCATGATGAGGGGTCGACCCATTAGAAGGTCGTCTGGGCCTGATGAAGGGTCGGCCCCTTAAAGGGTCATCTAGGACTGATGAGGGGTCGGCCCCTTGAGGGGTCGTCTAGGCCTAATGAAGGGTTGTCCCCTTGAAGGGTCATCCAGGCCTGATGCGGGGTCAGCCCCTTAAAGGGTCATGAGACCATCTTGGTCTCGTCTTGGTGGAGGGCTTCCTCGGCCCGGCCGAGGGTATATATGGGTATATCAATACTCATGTTAGTGTAGGTGAATTTAATCATGAAATCCGTGAAATAAGGTGAAAATTGGAGAATTTATTTATGATTATGGACTGTTCTTACTAGTAATTTATTTCCTTCATGTATGTAGATGATTAATCACAAAATTGTAAAGTAAATGAATGAACGAATCTTAGATTTAATGGTTGTTGAATTTACTTTGAAGAACTAGGGCTTTAACGGCTTAATTTAGGGATTTTGGAATTATATGATGATTATGAATGAATTGATGATCCTAGGATGGTAGAAATCGTGTATACATGTTGGGTTATCAAACAAAATAGTGAAATGGATGATTAGGTACGAACTTTGGAGTGTTGGGTTCGATAACAGGGGAAAAACATAAATGTGAAAGAATAGCTCTGACAACATACGATGGATTTGTTTTATAGATAGGATATGTTCGTTTTACTTAGGATCAGTTTGCTTGGGTCTGCTGCGGATTTCCAATTATTCTGAAGAACCTCGAAAAAACTTTCAAATCTTAAATTGTGAGATTAAGTTTGATGTGTACTAACGATTAGGCCAAGGTTGAAGTTAGGTTTATGTCTGCGATGGGTAATCATAAGCTAATCTAAACTGGTATAAATTGGGCAAAACACTTACCTTAGTGAATCATTCGAATCTTGGACATTAGGGAAAATTGATGTCCTAGACCAGTAGGGTATAGGGACCTTAACTAATGTTATGATGTGTAAATTTAAGGATACCCTTATAGTGATAAGAAATACTTGGGAGTGTACATTAATGAATTTAGTTATGACTTAATACTACGTAGATTATTTGGAATATAAATATACTACGTAGGGGAAATATATGTTGGGTTGGGGGAATACCTATGATTTTAATAGGATGTGTGAATGACTACTACATAATTGTTATTATGTGTATAACATACCTAGATACTTTGTATCGTTGGAGGTTGTGTCAGAGATAATCTTATATTTAGGAGACTTCGGGGGGATATTTGACTCGTATCTCAGGATATAACTCTGAAAAAGGCTTATCTGTGAGTTGATAAGTCCGCAGTCACTTTGGTGCATAGTATGTGCGTAGTCCATGGTGCTGGGAACTATGTTCGCCTCCAATATGTGTGATTTGTTTATATGGTTCGTGGGAGATTTCCTAACCAATAGTCCTTGTTTGAGTACGAGATGTACCGGGACGTGATAGCAAAATGTGGAATGCACTATTAGTGTATCCTTGGGGCGTTGTGTTAGTGTGTGTGTGTGTGTATATATATATATATATAATAGTGATGGATATGTATATGTATACTTGTGTTATATCTACAGTGGGATAGCTATAGATTATTAAGATAGTGAAATCTTATATGACGTAGGTTGTGAGTACTTAAGTTTAGTGTGTTAACACTTAATCGAGATGATAAATGTTGAAAGTAATAATACAAGTATTGGGGAATACGGGATACGACTACGAGTTATAATTAGAAGTGTAATCCATTACCAAGTCAGAAGTGTTATAGATGGCCAGGTTGGATTAGATGTACGTTAGGCGTACAAAATAGTTGAAAGGTGAGAATCTCATGTGAGAGTTCGAACTAACATGCGTATAATACTTGCTTTATTGCAAATTTTAAATACTTGGTAAAAAAAATATTTTTACGAGTCGGGCTCTGACCCGTTTCTTGTATTTTTCTCTTTTCTCTTTTCTCTTGTATTATTTATATCAGGTGTCCAGACACAGGGGTTCCAGCCTTAGATGGTCATATAGTTTGATGTACTGTAGTAGTTGGGGGAGCTTGAGGTCCTTGTGCTTATATGCATTCACTTCCATTTGATTCGGTATCTGTAGACATTTCATTTAAGGCATTATGTCGCCCATTCTCTTCTTTACTTTATGAGAGAGATTGTACTTAGTTTACTTTAGTATTTCATTTCAGTTGGATTGAGTATTATTTATGGTTGTTTGATTTGAGACTTCGAGATAGAATGTTTTATCCAGAATTATTTATTTTTTGTAGTTGATTCATATCCTGTATTTATTCCATTCATGTGATTGACAACGGTTTATAGTTTCATAATTGGAAAATTTTATCAAATCAATTTTATGTACTTAAAATGGAAAATATTTGGACACTAAATTAATTATTTAGTAGGTGATTATATTGGTTAAATGTTTTTGACAATGATGTTAAGAATTAACTGACCGAACATTCTGTTTTAAATTTAATAAAGGACGGATCACCCAGTAGTTAATTGGGTCGGGTGTCACAATAATAGTTGCTAATCCTGAGTTGATCCATAACCTCCATATTTGGGCCCCTAAATGAACCCGAACGTATAATTAGATTGGATTAACAACTACTCAAATGGTATGCCTATATCTCGAGCCCAATTTTTGATGTCTAAAATACCAAAACCCTAGGTATTACAAGAATTAGCTGAATGGAGCGATTTCATGTCCACTTCTATCCACAGTATGGTGAAAAAATTTATAATCGTGTCTCGAGGGGAAAATACTTCAAAACCATTTATGGAACTTGGGAGCACTTGCGATATTACCATAACCCACATATCTAGACTCACAAAATACATGACACTTATCCTCCTCTTCGTGATTGTTGTGGTATAATATGCAATGGTACTTGCATGCATGAATATATTTATACTTCAAACCCAGAGTCTTCAAGTTCTTCTTCATGCTAGTAAATGAAAACCAGTGTCTTCGAAAGACTTATATTTTTCGTTCATATAGTGGGGGGATGGACACGGAATTTTGCCACCTTTAAGCATTTGATAAATTTTTGAAATGCCCTTTACATGATTATCAAATATTCAGTTACACTCCCCCATCCACTCTTTATAGTGGAGTATATCCATTAAATAATCATTGAAATTCAAGTCAACTGTATTAATAGGTTAAAGCAAAGGTCATGTTACGTACAACAACACACAAGTCATAATTCATTCGAATTATTCATCACGAATTAAATTTAAATCAAACAACTTAAATAAATAAAATATTACAACTAGTTCTCTAATATTACATATTGTCAATAGTTGTTCATGGCCTAAGCTTGACCAACAAATAAACTAGTCAAGTAAAATAATATTTTCATATTTTTTAGTGTGTTATTTTGTCTTCTATTAACGTGCACATGAATTTCTCCACAAGGATGGAATATTTCATCACCCAGGGTCTGAGCCTTACCCATCTATAAAGGGTGATTCCAATAATTAAACAAACAAGTGCGCAAATGAGAATAATACTAGTTTGCCTCAAGTCCCTAAAATAGTACTGCTCGCCATAGTCACTATGAATAGAAGACGATCATCCAACGACTATGGATGGTAGAGGCATTGGGAAGGGTTATTTTAAAGGAGGAGGCATTTGAGAGGGAAAAATTGAAGAATGTAGCATTTGGGAGGGGAAACCATAAGAGGGAGGATAGGGTAAACCTTTGAAGAGTCATCATGGGATAAAATACTTGAGTAAATAAGGAAACCATATGATCTCTTTCACTCATAAACACTCCTAGGTTACTTTTTACCTCCTTGTCATCCCCATCTGTGTTGGACCAACTATCCTCTTGCCTTCTGATGTGATTCATGACTGAAGAGAGCTCATCCACGAGAGGTGCAAATTGTTTTTATTTTATTTTTAATACATGTGTCGAGGGGGATTGAAGGTAATATAGAGATTAGAGATACCCCCCCCCCCCCCCCCCATTAACAACAGTGTTTGGGATTAAGGCAACAATGCATCTCAAACGATGGAGCCCAAAGCGATGTAGCTCAATAAGGCAGTTCAAGGGAGGTAGCTCATTATGGAAGCCTAGAGGGATCTTCCAGTAAAAAAGTTCACCGAGAGAGATCACCCTTTAGTCCTATTTCTTTACTTAGTCTTGTTGAATCTATTTATTTATATTGACCATGATTTGTGATGATTATAATGATTTTTAGTATGAGTTCGAACGATAATCGCGAGAGACCAAAGTTTGGAAGGCCTGGGGGAGATCTCATACACTATCAGACGACCTCACCATGGGAACTTTAGAGGGACTTGGTTTGGAGGATTGAGAAGTGAGGAACCATTGGGGAATGTCCTGACCATCTTAGATACACTTGGTAAAACACCAAAAGACCATGACTTTGGAACCTCAGGCAGGGCAGCCTTAAGTTCCATCGAGTGTTGAGTTATAAACCAAACAACCCTATACTTAAGGTCACACCTACTTTAGGTGATGTCACTAGAGAGCTAGGCAATGTCGAATCTGCACTTGAGTAAACCACCGTGGTATTTGGGGTTGTCAGATAGTTTGTGAGCCACCTCCGTGACGACATTACCCCGACACATAGTGGTTAGGCAGAAGGCATGTCTTGGAATTTAATGTTTATGACGTGGAACTAACTAGTGCATCAGGTATTTAATGTTTACGAAATAAAGTTTGAAGGATATCTTTCATTGTTATTAATGACTGAGTTCCATGGGGAGTGGTGTGGGGGCTACTTAAGGACCCCAACCACCTTTGGTGAGAGAATGTTCTTTTTGGGAGTTCAGAAGTTATTACTACAAAGAATATACATCAGAGAGAGATTTATTACAAACCAAAGAGTTTACTCACCCACCATTGTCATTTATTACAAAGCTTTAATACTTGATAGAGATCTTAGAGGGTGGTTGGGAAGTTTGGCTTCCCGTCAAGGTGTATCTGGAGTGCTTACTTCTCTTTCCCTCTAAGTGAGTTACTTCTGAGTTCGTTATTCACTTCTGAATTATACACGAGAGATTTGTGAGTTCAAACTGAGTTTATCTTCACTAAGTTGTGTTTTCGTGTCTTGTAGTTAATCAATAAGTGCTATTAGTTAACATATCATTACTGAACTCAAAAGGGGTTACGCATCCATCTAATCTAAACTAACATCTTACATTTGCTGACTCTGCTGGGGAGGATTTCTTCAAAGCAAGGAGCATGATTCCTCTGGTCATTCCTTCAATGGTATTAGCTATGGAAGAGATGAGGAAAGAGATGCAAAAAGAGAAGATGAAATTCATGCAAGCTTTGTTACAATCTTCTAGTGAGGTAGCTTCGGTTTATGATGACTTTCGAATGACTTACCCTCAGGAGTACAATGATGAGCCCTACGCAAATGATTATATTCCTCCTATCTTTTAAAAATATATAGGAAAGGGTGGGAACCCAAAGGAGCACATTAAATGCTTTGTTGAACATCTTGGGGGTGCACTACAATAAAAAAACACTCAGGTTGAGGGAGTTTTTTGAATCCTTAACCCATAAGGCATACACTTGGTATTCTCACTTAGGTACGAAGATTGTTTCCATGTGGGAGGAGATGCACGTTTTGTTTGTCCAAAATTTCTCTCTGGCAGAGGATGAGTTCACCTTGACCCAACTAGGGAGAGAAAAGCAACGACCGGGGGAATATGTGGTGGCATACGTTCAAAGGTTTAGGGAAAGGTCCCTCAATGTGAGGGAGGAGGCCAAAGAATCAAAACTACTGTAGATCTATGCAGAAGGAATTCTTCCTGATTAAATCTTCCATCTTATTAATGAGACACGAGAGGGGACTTTTGTGTCGTTCCTAAAAATAGTAAGGAATATCTCATTAGTAGTACGACTAAACCTAGTGGTGGTACACATTAGGTTTAGATAGCCGATACAACCTGTGGGGGGGGAGGGGAAAGTTTCAGCCCCCACGGGTGGGATATACCGAAGGAGAAGATGAGGCCAAAGTAACGAATAAGGATAATAAGAGAAAGTTTGGAAGAGATAGGGATGATCCACCACCGTTTCTTTGTATAGTAGAGGAGGTTGTCAGCTGTTACAATGACATGGTTCAAGGAGGAATGGTGTATGGACCAAAGGGCATCCCTGTCGGGGAACCAGATGCGGCAACTAGGTCGAATCCTAAATATTTCCAGATCCATCGAAAGATCGAACATCCAACGGAGAGTTACTTCATGATAAAAATAATCATCGACAAACATGTGAAGGAAGGAACATTGGAAATCCCTTGGTAAAATGTTAACAACAACCCACTCCGAGCACATTGGGCTAATCTGGTGGTGGCCTACGATGATAAGGCAGAAAGAGAAGCAGGGGAGCTAACAATGAAGCAGGAGGAATTTGAAGAGTCTTTGGAAGACTTAACTAAGGGAATGGCTAACGTAGTGTTAGCTTACGACGAAGCAAGTGCAAAAGATATCTACAACGTTCAAGGAGAGAAAGTAGATCAAGATATGGAATACTTTGAAGTTTCCAAGTCTCCAAAGTTTTCCTGGTTCTTCGACCAAGTGGGGAGGCTAAAGGAAAGTAGGTTGGAAATAACCTAGGGAATCATTGAAATTGTGAGAAAGAACGCAACCCCTTTACTGAGATGGAAGGGACCCATGGCCAGGTTGGTAAAGAGGTTTTTGTCAGAGATAACATTCAGTGATGTAGATAGAGCTGTGATATTCCTTCATAATAAGCCATTATATGTGACTGTCAGCAACAACGAAGTTAGCTTTGCAAGGGATCTTAGGATTGGGGAGCCTCCATTAACATCATGTCAATCAATTCTTACCATGCAGTTAATATTCTAGAAGAAAGGTTAGTACCCATGATTTGGTAATCTCAGGTTATGATGACCAGTCTTCTAAGTCCATTGGTTACGTGAACGTTAGGATCATGATGGGAAATCTGAGTTCTCATATCAAATTCCATATGATAGAGAGAGCAACTTCCTACCATCTTTTGATAGGAAGAATGTGGATACATAACTAAGGGTTAGTCCCTTCGATGTATCACCAATGTGCCAAGGCTAATATCAAAGGAACGGAGATCACCATTAGAGTTACGAACAGGCCCTTCACTATCGAATAAGCTCATCTGATAGATGCAGCACTTTACACAGAATTAGAGGACAACATCAGAGTCCTAACAAGAAGATTGGAAGGAACATAGATTCCCTCGATCGGGGAAATAATGGGGCCTGTAAATGGGAAGAATGATGAAGTTGCAAGCACCAAAGGAGTAATGGCAGAAGAAGCCCACTAGGTGGTTCCTCATCCTCAAAATATCTCAAAGCAACTCAAAGACAGAATGAGGCCCAAAATGGATCCAACGGAGCATTAGGTCCAACGAAAAAATATTCCAAGTCGATTTTAAGGAGAAAGGGTTGTTGGGGATTTTAAAGAAAGGAAGGGGAAGACAGTTGCAATTACCAGCAGGCAGTGCAAGAAGGTTGTTACTGAAGAGTGAAAGGTGGTGTATCGGTTATAATGGTGTGAACGGGAGGTCAAAAAAGCTAATAATAAGGCTGACCCGATATAAGAGTGTTTTTTGTTGGATCAATAGGGGCAATGTATGGTGATAGACAACTTCAAGATACAGGAGTTCGTGTAAGACATTGTCGAAGAACCAAACTACATGGTAGATTAACCGAAGCCATAGGCACAAGAGTTGGAGCAGTTGAACCTAGAAAAAGAAGAGTAAGATCCAAGACCCATATTCATCTCGAAGGATCTCAATAAGGACAAATGAGAGGTCTTAGTTAAGTTCATTCAGGAGTCCATATACATTTTTACGTGGAAGTACACAGAGATGGAAGGGATGGATGAGGAAGTGAGCTTCCACAAGTTGAACGTGATGCCTTCAGCCATTTTGATGAAGAAAGTAATGAGGACGTACAAGCCTCAGTTGGACTTGAAGAGGTCCAATGCTTGTTGACAAAAAGGTTCATCAAACAGATACAACACCCCCTCTGGTTATCTAGAATTATACGGGTGGGAGAGAAAGACAAAAATAAAATAAGGATCTCTGTCAATTTGAGAGACTTGAATAGGTCTTGCCCTAAGGATGGTTTCCTTCTACCCTCCATCGATAACTTGATAGGTGCAATGACTGGTCGTGCGATGTAGAGCTTCATGGAAGGGTATGTAGAGTACAACCAAATCAAGATGAACCCCGTGAGATGTACATTAATTCTTGTAGAAAGTAAAGCCCTTTAGACTCAAGAATGCTGGGGCTGCTTATCAAAGAACAATGATGGACATTTTCCACGACTTCTTTCATAAGTTTGTGAAATTTTATGTGGATGATTTCGTCATCAAATCGAGGAAGGATGATTCATATTTGAGCAATTTGAGTAAGGTGTTTTCTCGATGCAGAAAGTAAAAGTTGAAGATAAACCCACTGAAATGCGTCTTTGGAGTAACTAGTGGAAGGTTTTGTGGTTTTGTGGTTGATTGGTAGGGGGTGCAGATAGACCAAGACAAAAAACAAGCGATCTTAGAGATGCCAAGTCCAAGAACGGAGAAGGAGATGAAGAGTTTCCTCAGTAAAGATTTCTACTTTAGGAGATTTGTAATTGGATTGGTCAAAATAATGGACCCACTCATGCAGCTTTTATGAAAGAACACAAAATTCAAGTGGGAGGAGGTTCACGAGGGGTATCTCACTGAGATAAAGAAGCTGCTCGTTTCACCACAGACCATGGTTCCTTCAAAGGTAGGAATTCCATTACAGCTATACCTCACATCCACCACGTGGTCCGTTGGAGCTCTATTAGCATAAGTGATTGACGGGCAATAACGACCAGTCTACTATCTCAGTGGATTCATACATGGGCTAGATGTAAGGTATAGTAGCTAAGAAAGGCACTTTTTAGCCTTAGTCTTTGCAGAAAAAAAACATAGACATTATATGCTATCTTTTATAATTCACATTGTAATAAGATATGATTCTATTAAGTTTTTACTGGCAATAACTATATTGATTGGTAGGGCAGCTAAGTGGTTCCTCATCCCCTCAGAATATGATTTGAAATGCATGGTGCCTCGTGCAATCAAGAGCCAGGCGTATGAAGATCTCTCGGCAATCCTCCCTTCTGGTACATTTGAGCCACCTAGAGAAAGTATTTTAGGAGATGACTTGCAGGCCAACCACTTGGATGCAAGTGATGAAGAATGGACCGTGCAATTTGATGGATCTTCAGCAGAAAGAAAAGTAGGAGCATTGGTTATTATTTCAAGAGGAATGGAGGATATTTGTCTTTCCTAAAAGTTAGATTTCCCTTGTTCCAATAATAAAGAAGAGTATGAAGCATTGGTACTGGGGTTGCTGAAGGCCCTTCGAAGGCGAATTTTTCACTTTTCATCAAAGGTAATTCGAATTTGGTGATTTAGCAAGTGAATGGAGAATATACGTTGAAACACCTAAGTTTGGCGCCATACAAAATAATCATTCAGAGGCTTCTTAACCTGTTCCATCGAACCAATATCAGGAGATATCCCCGAACGATGAACTTCCATCCAGAGGCCTATGCCACCATTGCTCAAAAGATGATCATGAGGGATGATACAACTATAGTAGTTATTCAATGAAGAACTTCCCCCTCGATGGTACAATAAATTCTGGCGATGAAGGATGACTCTGACTGGAGGGGATAAATTAGAAAACAACTAGAGTTTGGGGAAGGAGCAATGGAGCTGAGGGAATTAGCCTAATACTTTACAAACCAGGGAAACCTTTACTTTAAAAATGCGTGAGGATGGTTGTCAAGATGCATCAGCCTAGAAGAAGCAGAGTGGTGGTTAAATAAAATACATAAAGAGCATTGAGAAATAATCGAGATACCCCTTTATATGAGAATTCAAAGGGAGGGATATTTCTAGCCATGAATAAAATAGGACACAACTGAGCTACAATGGAAGTGCGATAAGTGCCAACTTTTCTTCGATGCGATTGAATGACATTTCATTAAAGCTCAATCAGACTGGATACAACCCTATATTGACTTCATTAAATATGGAATTATCCCCATAGAGAAAATTGATATGATGGGACTCAAGCGAAGGGCCCTGAGGTTCTACATTCAGTAGGAGAAGCTTTATTGAAGGGGCTACTTCAATAAGCCATTGTGTTGCATCAGGAAGGAAGAAGTAGTCGATGTTCTCAAATAAGCACACGATCCAGCTCACATAGGGGGTCCAAGTTGTATGACCAACTGATGATGTTGGGGAACTATTGGACAATGATAGAGAAGGACTTCGCTTACTTCGTTCGAAAATGTAAGGCTTATCAGCTACATGGAAATATGATCCATGACCCATCGGTGGATCTATACTCCCTAGCAACGACTTATCCTTTTCACACCTGGGCGTTTGACCTGGTGGGAGCGATACATCCTTCTTTAAGGGGGAAGATCTGGATACTAGTTGCAACGGAGTGCTTTACAAAGTGGCTGAAGCAATACCGATGAGAAGGGCAAGAGCAGGGGTAGTGAGCAACTTCATCAAAGAATACATCATTTGCCATTTTGGGATTCCAAAGGTTATTCTATCAGATAACGGAACCCCTTTCATCAATTCAAAGGTAACAACGCTCACTGACAAGTACTCCATTGTTCATCATACCTTAATGGTGGCATACACGAAGGGAAATGGTCAAGCCAAAGAAACTAATAAAACATTGGTCAATATTTTGGAAAAGAGAATGGAGGATTTTCCAAGATCGTGGGATGATAAGATACCAGTTGTATTATGGGCCTATCGAATGACTAAAAGGAAGCCCACAAGATATACTCTGTTTTCCCTTATTTATTGAACTGAAGAGATTCTCCCGGCAGAGTTAAAAGTTCCCTCTGCCCGATATACTTTACGAAGTAGCATGCTCCCTCAGAATAAACATGTGCAGTTGGATGCTTTGGACGAACACATAGAGAATCCGATGTAGCGCTTCCAAATGTACACGAAACAGCTCTCTAAGGCATATGACAACTTGGTGAGGCCAAGGAAGTTCATGGAGGGAGACATAGTTTTTAAGGTAGCAGTCAAGCACATCGGGGGGCTTCCTCTACCTATGTTTGCAGCAAATTAGGAGGGACCTTTTGTTGTCAAAGAAGCTCATGATTCAGGTTATTTCTTAATCTCTAAGATGGAAGAAGACAAACCGTTCAAGATTAATAATAAATGGTTGAAAGTCTATATTTATAAGAAATTAAGTTTAGACCATCATTGTATCTAGCTGCTATTATTATGAATATATAATTTGTTTTTGATGTCCCTTATTGCAACTTGAGTAGGAGATGGAAGAATTGTAGAATATTATAATACACATTAGCTGTTACAACACAAAGAAGTGGCATAGGAAAACATACATCTTTTTTTTCATTCATTCACAAACTTTGGGGCATTACATGATTGGGAGCTATTGCCCAAGAATTACATAAGAAGAAAAAGGAAATTGTATAAAAAAATGAAAGAGTTCATTGGCCTAAGAGGAACCACAGGTCCGGAACAGAGAAAAAATCTTTAGGAAGGCCTGAAGAAGCTACTAAGCAAGACTGTTGAGCATTAATGGAAACCTACAAACTCTTTTGAGCTTGTGTATACTTGATAAGGAGTTTCTCCCATTTTATCTTCACTAGATGCAGAGCTTCTTCGATGTCTTAAACCTCCTTGTTGGCAATTTCAAGTAGAGGTTCTAGCTCAGCTAACCTATCCTTCTCATCCCACTGGTCCTGCTAATGTTTCTATAATAGTTCCATATGGATCTCCAATCATTGGCCCTTAAATGTCTTTAAGTTCCCAATCATCTAGTCAAAACGGAAGCCATCTCGACCTAACTCCCTCAGATATACCAAGAATTGGTTAAGGAGAGGTCTAGTAACGTTCGCAATAGGAATGATGGAGATATCAGTAACAACGATCGCCATGCCTTGAAGCCTATAGCTCATCACGGAGATATTCGAATGCAGTCAATCTATAGTAAAAGACTCAGGATGGCGGCTTACAAGCTGCTCAATTACCAAGGGATGGGTGGTGGGCATTTGAGGAGAACGCTGAAGGACCATAAGGCAAAAGTCTTGAGGATATAGGCTAGGCAGAGGAAGCTCACAACCAAATTCTCTATCACGAGTAACACCAGTCGTGAAACCTTGGTCGTCGTGACTAGAATCTTCTGAGATATCTAGTTCCCGATGGGGCGAAGCGATAAGCGAAAGAACTGGTGGAAATTTCTCTCCCGCCGAAAAGGATTCATGAGAAACCTGAGAACAGGTAGAAGAAATAATGAGTTAAGTGAAAAAAATCTTAACAAGTGTTTTCATTATTAAGTCACCGTTATAGGTGGAGTTTAAGAAAAATTTTAAACAAGCATTTTCGTTCTTAAGTCACCGTTATAAGTGGAGTTTACGCAAAATCTTAACAAGTATTTTCATTGATAAGTCACCGTTATAGGTGGAGTTTACAAAAAATCTTAAACAAGCATTTTCGTTGATCAAGTCACCATTATAGGTGGAGTTTGCAAAAAGTCTTAACAAGTGTTTTCATTATTAAGTCACCATTATGGGTGGAGTTTACAAAAAAATCTTAACAAGTGTTTTCATTGTTAAGTCACCATTACCGGTGGAGTTTTAAGAAAAATATTAACAAGTGTTTTCATGGTTAAGTCACCATTATTGGTGGAGTTTGATGGAAAAATCAGTGCTTTCATTGTTAAGTCACCATTACAGGTGGAGTTTGACGAAGAAAATCTTAACAAGTGTTTTCATTGTTAAGTCACCATTACTGGTGGAGTTTGATGAAAAACCTTAACAAGTGTTTCCATTGATTAAGTCATCATTATCACTGGAGTTCGAATGTTTGAGAAATGAGACTCTTTTACATTTTGTACATTGTCAAGAATAAATGATAAATAACGAGAAACGAAGAGACACTAGAAAAGTACCAAAGCACTGGCTGGAGCAAGAACATGAGTCACCAATGAGGCCATAACGATGGGAACTATTGGGGGAATTTTTATCTCCTCAAAAGCCTGAACGACACCCTCAACTAAATAATCCTCAATGTGCAATAAATCTCCTTTGCCAATAAAAGGTACTAAGGCCAACGTAGGAGTCCCACTTGGGGAGGACGTCTGATCTCTCACTGATGCCCCAGCGTTGGTCAATGCAGAAGAATCACCACGCTGTGTAGAAAAATCAACACTGGCCTTAGGAATCGGTAGACCACTAAGATAAGTTAGTGCGACAACATCTAGAGAAAACTGCAAAAATGAAGCTATGTGTTAGAAATGGGGAATAAGTACAGAAGAATGGAGAAATACCCCTAAATTTTACTTACCTCAATTATGGTACTAAAGAGAGGAACTGCAGACAGGGATCTCGTCAACATAACGGGAAGAAGAATGTTAGCTAATAAAGACGTCATTTTGACCTAAGTCATCCAAACAGATTAAAGTTCAGCATGGTAAACAGGAAAAAGGTGTGGAAGGGAGAAAAAGACGTGAAACCAAACAATGATTGAGAATGTGTTACCTCGGGGGAACTTTTTGTATCTAGAACGATAGGCATAAGAACCTCAAGATGAGGAAATAATATAGAATAATCTGGGGGAGTTGTCTCTAGTTGAGAAGAGATTCCCACATACTCAACGGAATCACCCCCGTAGCAGCATCCTTCGCACGTTGTGAGGCCAAATGATGAGAGTAAGTAAGCCTGATCATGGGGGAACGGGGAGGAGTTACATCGTCCTGAGAGGAATCGAAATGTCCCCCCACAAAAGGACTCACAGGGGTGCTGGGGCATTCTTATTCAACCTCTTGCACCAAAGTTGTTAAGAGTTAAAAATATGTGGTTTATTTTAAAAAACGGGAGTAATAATAACAAAACACAAGCAAACTGAGGATCCAAAGGGATAATGGGAGGATATCACCATTGGAGAAGGAGGAGGAGAGTCAACGACAGAGGGAGCTGGGGGGAGATGTACATCTGGAGCTCGTTTCTTCTGGAACTTACTACCCAAAGTCTTTTTCCTTGCACCCGCATCACCAGCACTTTGAGGAACCCTTGAGCTCTTCTTTCTCTGTGACCCTAGTTCCGTTGGATCAACAAAGATAGTGGGGAAGGCAGTAGAAGGAGGAACGATGGGAGCATGTCGTCAAAACTCATAATTTATTCATTTCACCTAAGCCTAAACTTTCCTTCCCAACTCCTCACTCACTTATACAAACAGGGGAGGAGGAACGGAGGCGATGAGGAATGCCTCCAAAGGAGTTTGAGGCTGATCTTGGGACTTAGTCTTTGAGGAAGTCCCAGACTTGGTCCTATTAGGTCTTTTGGCTAAGGGTTGGGAAGGTCCTTCGCCAAAATTTGCTTTGGCTGGAAACCCTTCACCAGAAATTTCTCCATATGGTGTAAGATGTTTGGGTGTTGGTGATTTTTTGGACTTTGGGGTAGCAACATGAATCATAGAGCAATGTGGAGGATACTCAGTGGGAGGATCCTTAGGAATTTTGCTTAGAGAGAACTCTATTACCAGAATAGAATTACCTTTTAAACCTAGTTCCTGCAATGAAAATGAAAGAACTATGGGATATACAGGAGCCCCCTCAATAAATTCAAAGATTTAGAGATACCTGTCTCGGCCAATACTTTGTTACAAATAGGGAGGTCACATTCCCTTGCCTCGTGATGCTCAGAATGCTGACTATCCCAACCATTGTAGAACTTACTCCACACGTAGAAGTAGAGTATAACAAGGAATATGCCTCGCCAAAAGAGACTTTGGTGTGAGATAACTGGAAAATTGGGTGAGGATCCCCTTGATCAAAACCAAATTGATGGCTACATCGATTGGGATTGTAATGCTCATTATTATATCCCCACTCGAAATAGGAAGGCAGGTACCCTAATGAAAATAGAAGGACCATAGCTAACGAAGGGTATTCAAGGATGAGGTTCAAAGTAGTTATATGGACCATCATTGCTTCATGTTTGAAAAAAACCCAAGTGTGGAGAAAGACCTCCTCTCTGTAAGGACTCATCACAAAACTCCCAGGTTGATCAATAACGGAGGTTAACTCCTTTTAATTTTGCCTCTTGTGATAAATGTAGGAGCGTGGAGGTAGAATTACTTCCCCTAAAGGAGGGCGGTTGGTTTTAACTATTACATCGGGGAAACAAACATAAAGAAAGCCCATCAGAAGCACACAGTTGGCAAAGTTGGTCACGTTATAATGACCAAGAGATCTTTCCATGTCAAAGAGGGTTCTATCAAGCCAGTTGTATAGGGATCCCAGGGAAAATGAAGCCAGAGGAATTTTGATACCCCAAGCCAAATGAAGGGATATGTTGATGAGTTCCCTTCGGGCATGGTCGCTAGGTTTCCCCATTAAAAGAAAGTGAAAGAGAATAACATGGATGTAAAAATCAAGTTCTAATGATGTACCTTGACCAGGGGAGGCCTCAGAAAAAACTACCTTCAAAAGGATCCTTGAAGAAATATTTGATGAGAGGAGTGAAAGTGGCTTTGTTTGAAGAACCGATGCACCTTCGGCATATACGGTTCAACTCCAAATGATCAGCAGCCTCTTAGGCATCCAAGGCTTCATCAGAATAGGGCTCATGAACTGTTGCGTCAAGGCCTAGAAGCTAAAAAACATCTTCCAATGTTATTATAAAGTCACCCCATGCATCAATGAAAGTTTGAGTAATAATGTTCCAGTGAGACACCAGTATAGGAAGGGAAGCATTATTCTTAGACAGAGTAAAATCACTGAACCACTTAGACCGATAAAGCCCAATTTTGGCAAGGGTATCAGCATGGGAACTTTACATGTGGGAGTTCTAGGTAGAAAAGTGAGCAGGAGAGCCTCCAGGGCCTTCAAAGTAAATATGGGATCACGGAAAGGCCCCTCGCTCAAGACGAAATCGAAGAGAACCCTCTGGGGGGAGAAAGCCCCAGTTAGAAGCATTATCATCTTCATCACCAAGAACCATAACATCACACTTATCATTAAAAATGCAAGTTTTGCAAAAATCAGAAAAATGATCACCCTTGTCGAATATAGGGGACCGGTGGTAGAAACGCATATGTTCATGGCAGGAGACAGTTAAAGAGGTGTCAGCAGAGGTGGTGGCACTAGGGGTGGTAGGTGGAGTATTGGTGGTAGACGTAGTAGGATTGCTTAAGGAGGCCATTGAAGATGACATTGAAGTAAAATAAATCTTAGAAAAGTCACTAGAGAAATAATAATGGAGTGGCTACAAAGCGGGGATGATTGCAGAGGATAGTAATGAGGAGAAAAGCTTAGCAACATTGGAGTTTTGGAAGAGTTTCTCTCTCTAAAGTAGAAGGGAGTTTGAATAAGACAAAGAAAAAAGAAGTGTTTTGAAAAATAGACGTTTGAATTTTTTTAACCCATCTTTTGAGTTTCCCACCAACATGTGTATGGAGTCGCCTGTAGTCATTCCAAATGGACACGTGGCATTTTGGGGAGGTTGCTAGCAGTTGAACATACATCATTACATCATTAATGAAGTGATGTATGGTTAAGGGATAAGGGTTTTCTTCCATGGAAAATTTGAGTTTTGGCGCCAGAATATTTATCAGACAGATCCAGTAACTCCCAATGAAGAAGTTGTCCCAATGGTTAAAAAAAGCTACGTTTGTCCCTCGCCACAAGTCCAAACGTTGATTAATTATGACTCAGCTACATCGGGGATAATTTTTCTTCTTTTTCAAAAATTAAGACCCGACAACACAATAGATCCCAAACGCAGCAGCACCTTTAGATAGGGAGAATTTCCTAAGAAGAAGTTTGTAAGGGAGAATCTCACAAGTCACAATGATAGGGGCAGTCCTAATGAAAAACTCACTACCTACAACTATACTCCACAACAACACAAACGGGACAATTTCACTTCCCCAGAGTCAAAATGGGTATTTGAGAAAGTTATCAGGTCTATCAGGATAATTTCAAATAGTCAAGGGAGAACGGTTGGAGGTGAGTAAGTCGAAAAAAATGTGATGTCCCTTTCCCAAAGCACCAATAAGTCACAGCGCTTCGACTTAGGTACATAGGGGAGAAATTTACTTTTTCCTGGAGGTGTTAACCGAAGTGGTTGTAATGAAGGAAAAGATACCAAAACCTTTTTCACACATAGAAGGTTAATCGGATTGAGAATTTTTTATGCAGACATTTCTTATTTCCACAAAAAATCTCCACACGAATGGGAAAATATAGAGGGGGCTTGAAGGTGATATGGAGATTAGAGATAATCCACCAATTAGTAATAGTGTTTGGGATTAAGGTAACGATGCAGCTAAAATGATGCAACCCAAAGCGATTCAGCTCAACAAGGCAGATCAAGTGTGGTAGCTCGATATGGCACCCTAGAGGGATCTTCCAGCGAATAAGCTGATCAAGAAAGCTCACCCCTTAGTCCTATTGCTTTACTTAGCCTTTTTTCATCTCTTTATTTATATAGACCATTAGTTCTAACAATTATAATTATTTTTAGTATGAGGTCGAACGGTACTCGCGAAAGACCAGGCTTGGCAAGGCATTGGTTAGGAAGAAGGCATGTCTTGGAATTTAATGATTTTGATGTGGAACTGACTAGTGCATCAAGCTTTTAATGTTTTTGACATAAAGTTTGAGGGATGTCTTTCATAGTTATTAATGACTGAGTTACCTGGGGAGTGGTGTGGGGGCTATTTAGGCACCCCAGCCACCTCAGGGGAGACGATGTTCTTTTTGAGAGTTGAGAAGTTATTACCAGAGAGAATATACATCAAAGAGAGATTTATGACAAACCAGAGAGTTTTCACACCCACCATTGTCATTTAATACGAAGTTTTAATACTTGATAGAGATCTTAGAGGGTGGTTTTGGTGTTTGGCTGCCTGCCAAGGTGTATCTAGGGTGCTTACTTACCTCTCCCTCTAAGTGAGTTACTTCTGAGTCCGTTATTATCTTCTAAGTTATACACAAGAGATTTGTGAGTTCAAACTGAGTTTATCTTCATCAAGTTCTGTTTGTGTGTCTTGT
This sequence comes from Sambucus nigra, assembly GCA_949130495.1. Lineage (NCBI taxonomy): Eukaryota > Viridiplantae > Streptophyta > Magnoliopsida > Dipsacales > Adoxaceae > Sambucus > Sambucus nigra. The sequence continues at coordinate 208,522,043 of OX422214.1, read as the reverse complement.
AGTTAATCAATAAGTGTTGTTAGTTAACTTATCATTATTGTACTCAAAAGGGGTTACACCTTCATCTAATCTAAACTACCCTCTTACGACATGTTATTCAAAGCCTGACATTCTCTTTCTTTTATCAATTCCAAAGTTCGGTGTTAGGGCATCATTTTCATTGTGATGATAAGGGCTCGAACTGAACTCAGTGCTAATGGACTCAATCTGTTCCAGTAGCGTTCAATTATATTTACTCTTATGGTTTCGAAATTATATATATATATATATATATATATATATATATATATGTATATAACTAAGTGTGGTGGGTATATTATTGTGGCCATACCGCGATCTCTCCCTATGAGGGGAAAAGGGGGGACAAAACGTCTCACGCCTGCTTTCTCTAAGTGAGCTTCGACCGTCGTTGGTGTGGGGTAAATGTAAAGAGAATGGCTTGCAAACCTATTTTACAAAAAATAGGAAAAAAAACATGTACCTGTCTCGAGAGAGCGACATCAAATACAAACTCATGCTTACGAGACCAATAGTTCAGAGGTTCGAGGGCGAAGTTACGAAATGGGAAGCTGTTAGACACCCATCCCACCCTTTCGGTCTCTCGTGGGCTTGTGTTAATGTTTTCCTTTATTTTTTTGTGAAGTGTGTGCGCGTGTACATATAAATGGATAATGGAATCGCCCAACTTAGATCATGGAAAAGATGGAGTGAGGTCATCCATAGGAATATTCCCAAAATAATATGTAGAAAATACGATGTATGCGTTTATCGAGATTTTGATCACTATAATGAAATGATAACATATACTGAATAATATGCCAGAAAGGATCACAAATATAATATGTATCGAAATAATGTATAGATAAAAAGGATGCAAATACGAAAGATGGAAAATAGAAAAATTGGAAAATTGGAAAATTGGACTCGAGTCTTGAGTTTTAGCTCAAGATGTCTACGTAGCCTATAAAGGAATCAAAGTCCATGAAATTCGCATGCAACATAAGGGGTGATATTTATCCCAAAGATTCGAATAGGAATTTATTATATTTGTGTGTGTAGAAAAATTTATTTTAGTTTTAGGAAATTGTGGTGGATAATCCCGTTGGAATTTATACGTGTAACCCTCTTTTTCTTTGTTCTTGCATTTTTTATAGAAATAAAGCATGTGCAATATAACTAATAAAGGATGGGATATTAATGTGTATTAACTAAAGTAAAATCCAGATTAAGAATTTATCTAACTAATGCAAATATATGAATTTAAAGGGAGAGAAGAATTTTTAGAACTTCTTTGGATAATTGAGGATTGATATTGATCCTTTATGAACTTCCTTGAGTGTTGAGATGAATGTTGGATGAGAGACAATGAGATGTTGTTAAATTTGGTATGAAAATAATGGGAATGAAGGATGGAATGAAATTTCAGAAAAGGAAACTTCGATGATTGCAAGAGAATGTCGTTGAGATCACTGATATTGATGGCTCAGAGGTGTGATTTAGGAGTGAGGTCATTACCTATATGTTTAAGGTAGGGGGTGCCCATCGGCATAGCCCTAGCCCTTCCAATTGGTAGGTAACCCTAGTCACACTATCGATAGGCAGGGAAATTGACAGTCTCGTGCAAATTTGTTTGAAAAAACAATCATATAACGCAATCTATTGAGCCGAATAGTGCATGAACCATACCATTAGAAAGATAATTATGTGACCTTAAAGAGTACTTGGTCCTCTCTCAGGTTTGAGAGTTTACTTTGGGTTAAACAAGGCTCAAAATTGCTCATCGATCCTTTGGATGGGAGATCATCGGAAAAAAATAGATCCTTCATCCAAACCGTAATCCAGAATCGCGCACAAGGGTGGACCATTGGAAATGTTATGTGAGGTAATATGACATTCCAAAGAGCTTCACTCGATTACAAAAGTTGACTTCGGTCAACTGAGGTCCGAAAGCACTCGGTAACCTTTCGAAGTAAAATGGGTCGTTCGTCCATATCGTAAGATTGATTCATGCATAGGGTTGGCCTTTAGAAAGGATATTTACTTCCATTTAAAGATTTATTTAGTATCGTTCGATCTGAAGAGTTGACGTGGTCAAACGGAGCCCTAGAACTCCTTATGGCCTCCGGATCAGTTTTCAAAGGAAAATAGATTATTCATCCAAATGGTTATGCTATTTCATGCATAGGGCCCACCGTTTGAAAGGGGTTTTAGTCCCCTTCAAATATCCAATGGTCTTTTACTTGGACAATAGAGTTGGTCAGAGTTAAACGGGACTCAAAAGCGCCCGATGACCTCTAGATTGGTACTCGTAGTATTACCGAGGGTTTGTAGTGAAATAAAAAGGTTATAGGGACCTAAGGAGAGACTTAGGAGGTCCAACAATGTGTTGACTATAGAGACCCTCAACAAGTGAGCTTGGAATAAGTGAAAGTCATCGAATAGACAACACATGATGTTTTGGAAATAGGTCGATTATGTAGACCTAAGGGATGGGGCCAATTTTGGGGACCTAAGGTAATGCTAGGGATAGCTGGTTTTGTTGCTTGAGGTTGATTTTGGGGACCTAGGATAGTGAGTGATCGATTCGGAGGGTCGAAACCAATTTTAAGGGCTTTAAGATCGGAGCGACGAATTTTGAGGGTCAAAGCCAATTCTGAGGGCTTAAGTGGGAGTAACAAATTCTAAGGGCCGAGGTCAATTCTAAGGACCTAAAGTAGAATCGACCAATTCGTAGGGTCGAAACCAATTCTAAGGGATTAACTAGGAGCAACCGATTTTGCAGGTTGAGGTCAATTCTGAGGACCTTAAATAGAAGGGACCAATTCTGAGGGCCGAAGCCAATTTTGAGGAACTAAAGTAGAAATGACCAATTCTAGGGGTCGAAGAAAATTTTGAGGGCTTAAGTATTAGTGATCAATTATGAGGGTCGAAGAAAATTCTGACGTCTTAAGTATAAGCGACTAATTTTACGGGCCGAGGTCAATTCTAAGATAAGTAGAAGCGACCAATTCTGAGGGTCAAAGTAAATTCTTACGACATTAAGTGTCGAAGTAAATTCTTAGGTCTTAAGTAGAAGTGAACAATTTCGAGGGTCAAAGACAAGTGTAAGGTATTGAGTACAAGCGTCCAATTCTGGGGTTCAAAGACAATTTTGAGGGATTAAGATGGGAGCAACCAATTCTGTAAGCCAAGGTCAATTCTGAAGACCTTAGGTAGAAGCTACCAATTTTGAGGGTCGAAACCAATTCTTAGGGATTGAGATAGGAGTGGCCAATTTTATGGTCTGTGGTCAATTCTAGGGACCTTAGGTAGAAGCGACTAATTTTGTTGTCCAAAGACAATTCTGAGGACCTTAAGTAGAAGCGACAAATTATGAGGGTTGAAGACAAGTCTGAGGACCTTAAGTTGAAGCCACCAATTCGGAGGGTCGAAGTCAATTCCAAGGGCTTGAGATGGGAGCAACCAATTCTGTGGTCTAAGGCCAATTCTGAGGATGTTAAGTAGAAGCGATTAATTCTGAGGGTCGAATCCAATTCCAAGGGCTTGAGATGGAACGAACAATTCTGAGGGTCAAAACCAATTCGGAGGGCTTAAGCATATTATAAGGCATGGTTTTCTAGGGAAATATTGGGGACTCCACTGGGTAAAAGATATGAATGTGAGGATTGGAGGTAGCCTTACTAGGGAATTTTTTTGATTTCTACGGTGTCCCTTAGAGACATTTTTGGGTAGATATCCAATTGGATTTGGGAACTCATCTAGGGAAATAATTCTGGGAATAAAGAGGCAATAATTTGAGAGTCTTCAAAAAAATTTCTTCTTTGTTAAAAAGGTTCTAAAATTCATTTGGTAATTTTAGAAATTTATTGGAGAATTTTGTGATTTTTTGACATTTTTTTTGGGAATTTTTTTACAAAATTTCGGGGAGGTGCCGACCGGTGGGGGGGGGGACATCAAAATGACAATGACATGGTATTCTGGACTACTTTGGGAAGGTGCAGGGACAGTGTCGATTGGTGATGCGAGCAATCAAATAAATTCTACTTTCCTCTTGAGACTACTTTTCTTCGATGTCCTTTCGGAGATATTGATTTTCCACTAGGGATCTTGGAGGTGACCTTTTACTCTTATGGGATGGATCCTAGATATTTTATTTCACATTCCACGCTGATCGTGGAAGCTTGATGTCTGACCATAATGCATGCTTTACGTAGCAGCATTGCACCTAAAAAGAGACTCAAACAAGGAAAAAAGGGATGTATATTTTGTTTGATTATCTGGATTTAGTGGTGTACTCTTCATGCACTTTAATTTGCTGTTGAGTTTTTCTCTTTGAAAAAGAGTTAAAAATGTGTGTTTTTTGAATTTTTTTGAATATGTTTGAGTAGAAGATGGCTTCGGAGGCTTGGATGAAAAAGAGCTTCCATTTTTAACAAATTTATTTTGAGATAGAGTAGGAAAAATGAGTTTTTTGAATTTTTTTAGTAGAGGAAGTCCTTGAAGGCTTAGTTGCAATATTTATGAGAAGATGGAAAGCTTGTTTGTAAAGTGGGGCTTATCAAATTCATTAGATTGTGCTGAATCTAATGTGTTGAACAAATTGTAATGATGTTGGTTTTGCTGGAGCTGTAAGTTTGGGCCTATCTTTGAGGCTACTTTTGGTGATCAAAGACCTAATGGTGGACCCTCAAATTTATTCCATCACAGTGTGGAGGTCATACCATCTCAATCATGTAGTGGTGATACTAGCAGAGACCCTGTATAGTCTTAATGCTCAGTGGGAAGTCCATTCGGACTTTCTTAGGGGCAACCCATCTATGCAGTTCATATGGTTGTCTAAGAGATTTCATTTATCGGTACCTCCTGAATTTCCCTTGGTAGTTGTGCCAACTTTCTTTACTCTCTACTTTATCATATAAGGCTTCAATATTGATAGCTAGGATAACTGGTTTCTGGAGCACGGGGCTCCAGATTTGCATTGGTCGTTTCCTTAGTTAGGATAGTTACAGTCAATTCTAGAAGTGGGGGAATACCAGTATTTTCAGGTGGTTGGTTTCTGACAAACCTCTTTCTACTTTCCATGGAGGCTCATGCGTCAATTAGGATGGGACTAATTGTTCCACCTCAGAGACTAGACTTCTTTCATGTGGAATATTTAATGGAGGGCATATGCATGCGACTGGGCTATCCGTGGTAGAATCATCAGCCATCGAACCATCCTTCACAATCTGTTGGGAGAGTTTGACATATTTTTAGGGATTACATAAAGTGGTTATGAGGAGAACATTGGCTAAGATGCTGGTCCAAGAGGCCAGGAAAATGTGTCTCTCCATGTTTGACACCATGGAGGGAGGTATTGTGTTTTTTCCAAGGCCGGTTGGGATTTCCGTTCTATGGAGAGCCTTCGATATTCTAGCCAAGCAGGGGAAGTATGGAGACTCAAAGATGTATATGATGATGGGGCTTGTTCTTCTAGAAGATGAAGGTAGGATCCCTAGGGAGTTTTATTTGTGAAGCTTTTATATGGTGTTTGGTTATGTATGAGAATAAATTTGGAAGGGTTTTTTTTAGGAGTAGTTACGTTGAGTTTTGTTTTATTTTTAGGAAAACAAGGCTAGGCTGGCCGGGGAATCTGTTTCTCTCCCTATAGTGATATTTGTAATCGTATCGGCTTTTCCCGATAATGGAATTAAAAAGGAATTTAATTATATCATTGTGCCTCTTGAAGAGTTTTCCATTTTAATTATCTATACCAGTTGCTAAGGCTTACATAATCCTTTTGTTCATCTAAATGAATAAATGAACCGTCATTCTCAGAGATAAGAAAAGAATAAAATTTTGTGAAAATGAAAGTGGGTGTGCTCATGTAAAGCATATGAGCTACCTACGTACCTCTTGAGGTTTTGAAAAAAATTTGAGTATTATTTTTTAAAGTAAAAATGATTTTTTGAGGATCAGGCCCCGCATACTTCTAAGTATAGGAAATGAACGTTTTTTTACAATAGAAGGGAGAAGGGAAGAGTCGCAGTCACCAAGATTAAGGGTAGGTGAGCATCTCTTCCCTATCGAGGTCGGTGAGCATAGCGGCGCCACCTGATAGGAACTTTATAATGTAGGGACCACTCCAATTCGGCATGAATTTCTCTTCGGGGTCGTAAATGGGCTCTACAATTTCTTATAGGGAAACATCCACTTCTCAGAAACCACGGTCCTTGACTCTCTTCTTGAATGATCGGGCTATTCGACGATGGTACCCTTGTATATGATATAAATACTTTATCCTTATTTCGTCCAAGAGTGAGAACTCATTAAGACGTCTCTAATGCCGATCTTCCTCACTAAATTTTCTTTCGAGCATGACGCATAGTGAAGGAATTTCTAGCTCCACAGATAGGATTTCTTCCACGTTGTATACTAGAGAGTAAGGGGTAGCCCTAGATAATGCTCGAACTGAAGTGTAGTAAACCCAGAGGGCGTAAGGGATCCGATCGGTCCAATTTCGGCAACTCTTTTTCATGTTTGGTTGATTATTAGAGAGAATGCCTCCAAATTTTACACTAAAAATTACGAGATGGTTCAATGATATTCTAAACTTTAATTTTTCAAAAATTATTTAATTCTCTTTAATTTAAAAGCACAATCAAACACTTGAAAAAATAAATTAAACTTAAAGTGAAATTAAACTACACAAACATTTTAATTTTCACTTAATTAAAATCCAATCCAATTCATGTTAAACAAATTAAACATGAATATTACCAAATTAAATTAATGCCGACTTGAATTAAATAAAATATAAACTTAACCCAAACAAAATTAGCACCAAACTAAACTAATTGTGTTTAAACCAGATTTTATCTTGATTAGATCTAAGGATGCATCTATGTGAGTTTCCAAGATAAAATAAACACAATCACACTACGCTGCGATGTATGAGAAAAACTCACAATGGGAAAAACCTCAGATGGCCTGCCTATAAGTCCAATAAGTATGGTATGTTTACGAAAGACACGAAAATACACTTACTTCCTCGACTCTACTCCCTTCAAGCCCCCACGCTCCTTCGTTCCACATCCTCCGCCTAGTCGACAACTTTAGAGTCCACTATAATATTGGAATCCACCAATGGGGCACAACTAGTGTCAATCCACACACGGTGCCTTTCACTATATGAGAACGCTAAAACAAAAACGATCTTCTTTTGGGGGTAGAACTATCTCCTTCTAGGGTAGAGAAGAAACCCGACTCCAAATAATCTCAACGCAAAGATATATATATATATATATATATATATATATGAACTTGGATTTAAACCAACATGGGTGTAGACATGTGTTTTGGAAGAAATTTGATCTTTAAATTCATCAGATAAAAGGTACTTTTCGTGGGAAGTATTTTCTCTCAAAAGATCTCGAGGATGCAAGAAGTCTTGTTAAGAGAACTGTTGTTCCCACACTATTTTGTGCATAAAAAAGTTAGTGGGAAAGAGGAACAAAACTGCTCAAAACTATCAGAAAACTGTTCCCGCTTAAATGCCATACGAACGATATTTTGGGTTCATTCGAACGACAGAGTTCGAATGAGATTAGAGTTTCCAAGTTCGTTCGAATGATACTTGAGAAAATTGTTCGTCCAATGTTTCATTTGAATGACTTTTTTCGACAACTTTTTTCCAACGACCTTCTAACGAGAAAACCTAAAAAATTATGCACAATGTCATTAGAAGTTCATTGGAATGACTTGGAGATTTCATTGGAACGAGATTCCAGAGTCGTTCCAATGACATTTCAGAAAATTCTAAAATTACTCTAAGAGGCCAAAAACTTTTATGAACAGTTCTAAAAACATTTTCTGAGAAAAATAAAAAGTCAATGACGATAAAAGTTACAAAAAGAACACCCATATAATTTTTCCAAGATCCTATATATATTAATGCATTCATACCTTTGGAGACCTTAGAAAATGAGACAGTGTTGATGATGAGAAACAAGGAACTTGAAACCGACAGGGATGAAACTTTAAATTCTTGGTCGCTACGTCTTCAACTCTTCAAACATCTAGGCTTGATTGGTACAAACATCTATACTATGACTCAAATAGTTTTGTCTGGAATTGAGACAACACTACAACTTGACTCAACTATAAATTTTCCCTAACACTGATCATTACTTTGAGGTTCTTATTAACGGCTTTGACTATACTGTTGGTTTGAGGTCAGAAGGGACAAGATTTGTGTCTCTGAATACCTTACTCGTTGACCACTTTCATGACTTCTACTTCCAAATTCGATCTGTTTTCTAACACTAGCTTATGCGGGACCCCATATCGACAGATGAATTTATGCCTGTTGGAGGCTTTGGGTATACTTTACCTATGATGCCAATGCCCCTGGGGAGAACAACAAAGGATAAGTTTTGTTGTACGATTACAGTGGGGGAAAATGTTCGAGGTTGGAAAACGACTAGAACTTAAGACATCTTTGAGCATAGGTGGTGCAATCCCAGACCATGGCAGTTCAATAGTATCTATGTCAGATTAATTTCTTGGCAAACATATGGCAATTCATGTGGGGTCTACACTCCCAACTATGGATTTTCTGTATCATCTCTTTAATGTTATCCCCTGCGATGCAGTATATATGGGTTCCATCAAAGTTTCTGTTGAATATTTATTTATCATCGATAATGTACTAGACAGCTAGATTGTGAAGGGTTACTCTGTCTTCCTTGTTAGAATCTTAGGGATACCTACCGTGCTTGAGGAGGTGCCAAATATTATAGTACCATCAATCGGCTATATTAAGATTTTTTTCTGTGATGAGATTAAGGTGGTAGTAGTGGGTAGGTTTATCTTGCTTTTCTACTAGTAAGGGGCCATCGTTATTCCTTAAGGCATTTTAATCATGGAGGCTAAAGTAGCAATGGAAGATGCTAAGTTATTCTTTGTTCAGGGTAAGTAATGGAAGGTGATATTTTAGAATTGAGAGGCCAGCTCTTCTAGGTGAGCATGAAAGGGTAAGAATTTATCTTCCTTGAATTTCCATCCTCTAAGTACTTGACCGGTGATGAGGGTTGAATCCCCGTAGACATCTAGGTATTGAATTACTTATTTGAGAGAACTTTGAGGCCTATCGTGCATACCTCATATTCAGTCGTGTTGTTGGTGTAGGGGAAATCTAGATTGATGGAAATGGGAGTGTGAGAGTCATCATGGATGATTAGGAGTATCCCAATGCCATATTATTTCTTATCAGTGGCATCATCAAAGAACATTTTCCATAGGAGTTCTTCCTAGGAATTACAAAGGACATTTTCATTCGAGAATGTTGAGAACCAAACATTGGCTTCCACTATAAGATAGTCAGCGAGGTATTCAGAGATGGCTCTTCCTTTCTTGGCTTTCTGTGTGATATACACAATATCAAATTTGGCTAACATCATCAACCATCTAGTTATTCGACTAGACATGGAAAATTTCTCTAGCAAGTATTTGATAGGATCCATTCGGGATACAAGTTTGCTGGAAAAAATGATCATGTAGTGTCGTAATTTTTGGTTGACATGGGCAAGGGAGACACATGCTTTCTTCAAGGCAGTGTAGTTAACTTTGTACCCGACGAACTTGCAATTGGCGTAATATATGAATCTATCTTTATGATACTCTTCAATTCATTGGGTCAACAAAGCCCCTGATGTGGTGTCTATTACGGTTAAGTATAGGAGTAGGGGTAGACCAAGATGTGGTGGCATTAGTACTGGAGACCTGGTTAGATATATCTTGATTTGGTCAAAGGATTCCTGACAAGATTCGCTATAAACCATAGTTGAATCCTTCTGGAGGGGTTTGAATATGGGTTCACAAAATTTAAGTCAACTGACTGCTGAACCAATTCATATACTATAATTTTCCAACCAATCCTCAGACTTCTTTCTCTGTTTGGGGTGGCGGAATTTTGAGTTTGGCTTTCATCTTAGTAGGATGTACTTCAATACCCTTCTCGCTAACCTTGAATCCCATGACCTTTTCATTGGTAAAACCAAAGACACAATTCTATAGGTTAAGTCGCATATGGTATCGCTGTAATCGCTAAAAGAAATTACAGAGAGGAAGAACATGACTTCTTGAGCCTTATACTTGATGATCATATTTTCCATGTAGACCCCAACTTCTTTATGTATCAGATCATGCAAGATAGTTGTGGCAGCCCTTTGGTAGGTAGCCCTTATTTTTTGTAGACCAAATTGCATAACGATGTAATAGAAAGTTCCCCAAAGGGTAATGAATGCGGTCTTCTATTGATGATCCACATTCATCTTAATCTCATTATATTTGGCAAACCCATCAATGAATGACTTGAGAGCGTGATTTCTCATGTTATCCACAATCATGTCGATATTGGGTAGCGGGAAATCATCCTTTGGAGATGACTTGCTAATATATTGATAGTTAATGCACATGAGAACCTTTCATTCAAATTTTAGCATGGGTACTATTTTTTCTAGGCATGTGGGATATTCGATCATGTGGATAAAACCAACGTTCAACTGTTTGGGTGCATCTTCTTTAACCTTGGGTGACCATTCGGTGCAGAGCTTTTGCAATTTTTATTTGATCAATTTACATTGTGGGAACGTTATAATCTCGTGATGAGATATCTTGGGATCAATGTCGGGCATATCATCATAGGACAATGTGAGCATGTTCCCAAATTTATTCAGTAATTCCTCAAGTTACATGCTCTCTTGCTCATTAAGAGTAGACCCTATCCTAATTTCTCGCAGTTGTCTACTTGAACCGAGATTAATAATAATAGTTTTATCTTCATTAACTTGAAGACGGTTATGTTATTTTTTATGGACATTATTAAGACCAACCAAGGGTTATTAATTTGCAATATCATCATTATCATCATCAAGAATTTGATTAGTATTAAGACAATTAATGTAAGGCATAATAAGATACTCAAAATCTTAATTTATTTCATTGTTGGGAAAAAAAGTTGAGAACCTAATCATAAGCGGTCTTGATTACATTATGATCAGAACAAGTAGGAACAACAAAAAATAGGGGATATAGGAGAAACATCTTGGTTACATTGCATTTTAGCATATGGAACTAGTGCAACAATCGAGTCGAGAAGAGGTGCATCATCAACTTTGAACAGGCGAGATGGATCTGATGATGTAGAGCTCGAGTGGACCATGCAGAGTGTCAACCCCATCATCGGTAAGTTGAACAAATCCTCCAAGTCACTTTCGTCAAAATATCTAGTAGCAACAATAGTTTTATCAATTATTGGTTGCACATGATGTTGGGAACTTTCTACCCATGAATAGTTATCTTGTAAAAAGATCTCCATTCCTGGCTTCATCTTCTTGTCCATATGATTATACCACTATTCGAAAATGCTACAAAAGGAGAAATCTTCACCTTATTGATGAATCATTCATTCAAGGAGTCCCCTAAGACAGTCTTGGCACTTTCTAGCCTTCTATTTAATTGAGGTTGTCAGAGCATTATGAGTTCCTATGATAATGGTTGATAACCATGTCCATAAGGAGGAAAGCCTTTCTTTAGTAATATGGGTTTCAAGTATTCCATGTTGTCGTTTTCCAGCTCTAGTCGGGGCATAAAGTGAATGTTCTTGAACATATGTATCACATTGACGTTTCCATGAGGGATGTGTTTGAAAAAGACTTTGTCTTTGAAATCCTCCCCTATTGGGAGTGGAAGCGGTTTGACTCAAAAACTTCACAAAAGTATATCAGTTTCCCCATGTTGTATATATACTAACAGATTACTAGTTCTTGCATTATCATCATAATCATCATTTCCCAAGATGGGTATGACCTACCCATTGGCGAAGAACATCAGTTTCTGATGTAGGGACGAAGACACACCCATGAGATCATGGAGCCACAGTCATTCGAGCAACAGGTTGAAACAAGCCAGGATGTCGATGACATGGAATTCAGTAATGGGATTTATAGGGCCAACCCTATTATAATCTTTATGGATCCCATCACTTCTCGATGAGTATTATCATAATCCTTCACTATAACAGAGGTTGGAGCAAGGTCGCTTACTTTTATTCCTAAGCAATTGAGGGTTCTCAAATGGACAAATATTAAGAGTTGATCCATTATCAGCAAGAAAAAGTTGGATGATCTTTCCCATGTATTCAACATAGATATTGAGAGCATAGTTTTTATTTGGACCAAACTTAGGGATTTCTTCTTTGAAGAAGGAGAGCATTCTAGTAGAGGTTAAAAATTTGACCAAATTTACTACTTCTTCAAGTGTGGTGGAGGTGATACTATGGGCCCAATGAGTATTTTGATGAAGGCACTTTGGTGCATCTGGGAAAACATAAAGAGTCCCCACAGTGTGATGTTTGATTGGTTTTTCTTTAACTAATCGAGGATCTTGCTTTCCTCGAGTGTCACTTTTAGCATAAGAAGTTTCTCAACACCCTTTTTCTTGTCTATCGCTATTGATTGTGGGTTTAGAACTTATAAATGCTTCCTTGATCTATCATATGGTTAATCGAAAGGGTAAAAAAATAGAAAAACCTATTTTATCATGTATCCTGAGTTGTTCATCCACCTTATTAATCTTTCCTAAAAGCAACTCAAACGATATCATTATACATACACTAATAATTGGGCAAGTCTTTTCTGGGGTTTTCTCTTTGTCTGAACTATCGAATTAGTCTCCCCATCAGGTGGCAATGACATAATCTTTCCATGAGAAGTAAATACACCCCATGATCTTAACATCCTCTTCGTATAGATCCTGCCACTCAAACGGGATTGTAGAAGTGAATGGACCAGGCCACGTTGTAGTTTCAAAGCATCGTGTATCTCAAACATACTATAAATTTCACCGATTTGTTGAATAAATTCTCCATGATCTGGATGACATCATCTAAAATGACTTCTTAGTATGTATCACCCAATAATCTAACTCTCAGGCTCCTTTTTGAGATTCTAAGAACAGTGTACTGAAGATCAGGCAGTTAATGGTCAATACTAAGGACAATTTTAGCTCGAACTCTAGGCGCTAGTTTAATACCATTAAAAATTCCATATCTTTCCCCCGGACCGAGTACGAACAATAATGCATGCTCTAATAAGGAGTAACAGAGCCTGATTGGCAAAGCAGGTAGGATATAAAAGAGAAAATATGGGTAAACTTTGAGGGTTTTGGGGAAATCTATGTGGATGATGGGCAATTTATTGGGTGCAATCTAAGTAGAGGGATCAAATTTTAGGTCTTTTTTAAGATGATGTCATTTGCATGATATGGGAGTGGATTGTGAGTAGTGTTTAGATTAAAGAATGCTGGTGGGGCGTTAGTATCCTAATCAATTAGGCCTTGGATTATATTCCGAAGATGGAAGCACTAATTAGTGGTATGACCGATAGTTTGTTGAAAATTGCAACGGGCATCAGGTTTGAAAATTTTAGGAAATATGCTTGGTAATGGACAAGGGTGCAATGGCTTGATTAGTTATCATCTTAAAAGGGCTTGGTAAACTTTGAAGTGGGTAACATGAAGCTCGGTATATTCCTTTTGGACTCGATTAGGGTGACTTTCTGGTGGCGATTAAGTAGTTGTCTAAGAGATGTTTTTTATGGTTGAAACTATTGTATTGGAAAACTTCTCATACTTTCTGGGAGTGAATTGTCCAAATACTTTCATCCGCTCAACTTTGTCTTCGTAAGACTTTCTTCGATCTCCACTCCTACTTCGTGGAGGGCTCAAAAATAGGGGTAGTACTGTCCTCCTATTATTTATCAAACATGGGGTAAGAAGTCCTTCTTCATAATACTTACTTGCTCCTCTTCGACATGCTAGATGGTCATGGTGGTTGCTTTCACTCTCCATTTTTCTTTGAAAGTATTAACACATTCCCCAAGATTTTGTTTGAGAAGTTTTAAATCATGGAAGGTTACCCCAAACTCTCCATTATACTTATATATATAACATGAATTCACGGGCAACATCCCCCCAACTGCGATCCTTGGACTCTTCGAGAGATAAGAACCAACGAAGAACATTGTCCTTTAAAGTTTGTTGGAACATTTGGGCTATTATTTCCTAGGAGGCACCTAGGAGAGTAATGGCTCGATGGTAACTTCAGAGATGAACAATTAGGGGTCCATTACCCCCGAACTTCTCAATGTTAGGCATCTTAAAGTTTTTTAGTAGCCTTTATTTGGGATGGGGAAACATCTACGTGTAATCCACGTAGTTCCCGAAGATTCAGGATTGGTCAAACTTCTTGGTCAACATCTTAAGGTCCTCCTTGACTTTGTTTAATTCTTACTTATTCAAATCAATGGGTATGGGTTGATTATCCTTAGGAAGGGCAAGATTCAGCGTGGGGAGCTTAGTTGGCAGTGGCCCATTAGTAAGAAGGGTACGTGGAGCGTGTTGATAATTCTCGGGGACCTAAATAGGCTCAGGTGCGAGTGGTCACATAGCACAACGGAAGAGGACCTCAAGATCTTTCGAAATAAGGACTCAATTTTGCTGTATCTTAGGAACCTAAGTTTTAAGATTGTCCATCTTGACAGTGAGTTGGTCTAGGACCATCATCAAATTTTCCTGCACATTCAGTACTTAGTCTGTGTTCTCCGTGGAAAGCGAGTGAAGATGGATTTCGGACTCGGAGGAAGTAATAAGGGAACTGATGGAGCCCTTGGGTGGTTCGACGGAAGACCGAAGTCAATAGGGAGCAAGCCAAGGGACGGGTATACGATTGACCTCAGAAGGAAAAAGATTCAAATTTACTTTCGAAAGAGAAGGGGGAAAACTATTATTATTTAAAAGGGGGGAAATATTTTTGAATTTTTTGGACAAGAGGAGGACAAAATGTTTTTGGGTAAAAGGAGGAAAGATATATTTGATAAAAGGAAGGAAAAATGCTTTTGAAATTTTCATAAAAGAAAGGAAAAATCTTTTTGACATTTTTGGCAAAGAAAGAGAAAAAATGAGAAAAAGGGTCTCAACATGATTATTATTAGTATTATTATGTTCTCACGTGTATTAGGTTTACTTAAATGCAAACAACAAATGTCGGATGGGACCCGAGCTTGGTAAAATTGGTTTTACCAAATATGTAAAACACGGTTTGACTTATTACCAGGCTTATGGATAGGGTCTGGTTTTGAAAGAGATGAAATCGTGCCAAATTTGGGTGGCCTGCTGACCCGTTATTTCGACAGTATTTTGGGGAGTAATCAGCAAACTAAATATTAGTGCCCTAGGTTTGACACCTATATGAGGGTATGTAGCTGTTAGGTTAATTGGAAGGGTCCTCCCTCATTGGCATGACTTCCCTGATATACGTCTTTCTTTGGAGGGAAATCGGTATGTGTGGACAAGCCATTTGATATTCCTAAGTGTATGCGAATTGCCTCACTATATACCTCGTGTGGACAGTACGTGTAAGAGATAATTCGATATACTCGATGAACATTAATGAGTTCCCTTCTATATACCTCCTGTCATGACTTCGGTTAAGCGGTACAATCCGGGGGAACCGTTCAATATATGTCAAAGGTACTTGACCAATGGAAGGTGAGAGTCATATTACTTAGGCTAATTGCGACCCATCGAACCAGCATCCAATACAAAGTGACTCCCCAATTATGGGACCAAATTTGGTCAATTGCCATGCTCTTTGGTGTTATAGTGTGCAAATGCATGATTCTTTATTTGCATATTATGGAGAGAGAATTTTATTTACCATGATGAGCACAGTACTAATAGGGAACGATGTACAAGTAAGAAGTAAATCTAGCATGAAGAATAAAATTTACAGTAATCATGGATATGTAGAGTGAGCAATGTGTGAATATCTATAAGTGAGTGTGTGGTAGTGAACCTAAGCATGGATAAACTACAAGTGGTGTGTGACAAGTGTGTATGAGCATGGATATATACAACTGTGATAAGTCGAGGTGTGGTGAAATTTATACAAGCTAATTGATTATCTTCTCTCTCTCTCTCTCTCTCTCTCTCTCACGTAAACCCTAAGTAGGGTTTGCATGGCCACCCAAACTCCTTCTACCCACGTTGATCCTAAACCGCATGATATACAAAAAGCATGGAGTCGATCCCTTGCATCAGTAGTTGCTGAAACATCCTCCCTCAATCATGATTCGATCCTCAAGACTCCTACATGTTTTAAAGGCGAGCCAGCAGTCTTATTCACTTAGGAAGATATTGAGGTGTTATCGAAGCCTTTCAAGCATTGTTTGGTGGTAAGGTTTTCGCATGGAAGGCCTGCTATGGAAACTATTAGACAGGTGTTTCAAACATTCTCTCTAAAAACAATGTTTAGCATTGGGCTCTTAGATCACAAGCACATCTTGATCAGATTTCATTCTGAAGAAGACTACTCACAAATGTGGATACGTGATACATGGTATGTGGGTAAATTCCCTATGCGAATTTTCAAATGCCCCCCAGATTTTAAACCCAATATAGAAAGTAGTGTGGATCCGTTATGGCTTTCATTCCCTAATCTCCCAATCCACTTCTTTTTAAAATCCTCACTTTATTCCATTGCTCAGTTAATTGGAAGGCCTTTGAAACTGGATGTCTCAACTATGGAGATGAAAAGACCTAGCATCGCTAGGGTGTGAGTTGAATTGGATCTTTTAAAAGTTACACCAAAGAGGGTTTGGATTGGATGTGGTCAATCAGGTTTTTGGCAAGAAGTGTTAGTGGAGAATAAGCCCAACTACTGTAGAAATTGTTTAAAGAAAGGTCATAACGAAGATTCATGCATTTTCTTATTACCTTCCAAAGGAGAGAAACCAAGAGTGTGACAGGAATCTGTTCAGAAGAAAATTAATCAAAGAGAGGATCAGGTTCAGAAACAACGAGCTCAAGAGCAAGTAAGAGATCAGGTGGTTATTACTCCAGTTGTTGAAGACCTCTGTCTTATTTACAACAAGAAAGCTAATTCAGGGCCAAATGACAAACAACCTCAAGTACAACAACAACAACCTATTCCTCTGTTAGTTGAAGTTGAAAAAAGTATTGAAGATGAAGATAATATAGGGGAAACTAATAGTCCCATAAACAACCTCCATATTTTTGAAAGAGACAAATTCCAGTGTTCTAAGATGTCACTGCCTTGTGACAAACATCCTCAGTTGGTGCATGTGCAGTCCAGCCTCAGTTTGATGGAAGATGAAAAGGACATGGATGAAGATGAGGAAATGGGGGAAATTAAAAGCCCTAGAAATACTCTCCAGATTGTAGTAAGCCACAAATCCACAATCCTCAAATCTGTTTCTCAGGAGAAGGATTCAAGTATTGATTCTCCTAGAAGTACTTACCTCCCAAAAATTCATAAGAACAATGCTATAAATTCCTTATATGCTAGTGATGGGGATAAAGAGTGTAGGCAACAAATTCCACAGATTGAGGAATTAATAAGTTTCAGAAGCAACCTTGATAAAAGATTCAAAGAAAGCAAGAATGTGTAGGTGAATAGCTGCATAGTCAGACAGTCAGGTGTGAAGGTTCAGAGGAAAAAACTGAGCTTTAGTGATCCAATGATGAAGAGAGTCACGATATCTTGTTCAAAAGGTAGAAATAAATTTTCCTCTCAAAATATTAAATGTTGAGTCTTATTGTTTGGAACATTAGGGGAGCTGCAAAGAGATCAGCAAATCGAAGACTTAAAAAGCTGTTGAAAATGCATAAATGTCCTATTATTGCCTTGTTGGAGCCAAAAGTTAATGTTCAAAAAAATGTGCAATTCAAGATTAAATGGGGGTTTGATGATTGTTGTTATAATGTGAATGGGAAGATATGGATTTTATGGAGATATGAGATAGTGGCAAATATCATTTCAAACTCTGAGCAACAATTGACTATAAGTGTGGATCATCAACATTATAGCTTAGACTCTTATCTAATTGTTGTTTATGCCAAGTGCACTAAATATAAGAGAATGGTGATTTGGGATGAATTAAGGTCAGTATCTCATTTTTGTCAAGTAAACCCTCACCTTTACATGGGTGATTTTAATGTTGTAGCAGGTCAAGCAGAAAAGTTAGGTGGCAATCCTATTGATATTCATTATGTGGGTGACGTTAATAAAGCAATTGATGACTGTGGGCTTATATACATGAGTTATAGAGGTACAAAGTTCACATTGTGTAACAACAGAGATGAAGAGGGAGTTATTATGTCTAGGCTTGATAGAGGTATGTTTAATCAGAATTGGGAGGTGTCCTTTCCTAGATCATCGATTCAGCACTTGAATAGGACAAGTTCAGATCATGCCCCTCTGCTTATGAGCATTAATCCTGCCCTCGAGTCCCATCCTAAACCCTTCAAATTTCAATCCATGTGGATTAATCACTTTAATTTTAAATATGTGGTTGATAACTCTTGGAAATAACCTGTTTAAGTAACCGGGATGTCAGTTTTCATTGCTAAATTGAAGAGATTAAAAGGGGTCATAAGGTTGTGGAATAGAGAGCAGTTCAAATGTGTTTCTCAAGGTGTGATTGATTTAAAAGATGAGATTTTATAGCTTAAGCTCAGCTTTGAAAGTGACAGGAATGAGGAGAACAGAACAAAGTTGAATGAGGGGAAAGCTAAGCTCCTTGAAGCTTTGAAGCTTGAAGAGGCTTACTGGAGGCAGAAGTCTTCAGCTAGATGGCTTCAACTTGGGGGCTCAAATACCAAATTTTTCCATGCTAGTGTTAAACATAAGCATAGAAGAATGGGAATAACATCAATTCAAGACTCAAATGGTAATAGTATAGAAGATGAGGAAGGAATCTCAAAAACTATTCTTGACAATTACCAAGACCTTATGAAGGCTGATCAACAAGTTATGGAATTTCCCAACATGGATTAAATTCCAAGATTGATTGAGGAGGAAAATAATGTTACTCTTGAATCTTTTGCTACTGAAGATGAAGTCTTCCAAGCTATCATAGAGCTTAGTCTAAATGCTGCTCCTGGACCTGATGGTTTTGATGGTGTATTTTACAGTTATTGTTGGAATACTATTAAAGATGATTTGCTGGTTACTGTTAACTATTTTTTACAGGTCATAATATCCCAGAAGGCTAGACTAGTAACTCTATGGTGTTAATCTCAAAGAAGAAGCATCCCAAGAGCTGTACTGACTATAGGCCTATTAGTATGTGTAATTATTCATTCAAAATCATCTCAAAGGTTCTTAATAATAGGCTGAGTCATTTTCTCCCAAAGATTATTTCTCCAAATCAAAGTGGTTTTGTTAGAGGAAGATATATTCAATATAATGTCCTGTTAGCAAAAGAGATGGTCTATAATATTAGCAAAAAGATCCATGGGGGAAATGTCATTATTAAATTGGACATGGAGAAGGCTTACGACAAAGTGCATTGGTTATTCTTAATCAAGGTTTTGAGGTCATTTGGTTTTGGGGAAAGATGGATCGATATGATTTGGAGATGCATTTCAAATATTTGGTTCTCAATTCTGATCAATGGGGTTTCAAAAGGTTATTTCAAATCATCTAGAGGTATGAGGCAGGGGGATACTTTATCCCCTAGCTTGTTCATTTTGGCGACTGAATTTTTTAGTAGAGGCCTTGACAAATTATTGAGGGATGGAAAGATGAAGCACTACTACACTCCTAGTGGAAGCCCTCCTATTTCACACCTATCATTTGCAGATGATGTTATTGTTTTTTCTATAGGTGATAAAAGAAGCCTGCAGAATTTGATGAGATTCATGGAAGAGTAATCCATTATGTCTGGACAAACAATCAATAAGAGTAAAAGTAATATTATTGCTGATAAGAAAATGTCTATTCAAAGGAGGAACACTATAGGTCTTTGTTCTGGTTTACCTTTTAAAACCTTACCTATTAAATACCTGGGATCTCCCCTTTTTAAAGGAAGAAACAAGGTATGCTTGTATACCCCTCTTCTAGACTCTATCAGACACAAAATTGAAGGTTGGAAAGGCAAATTATTATCCAGTGGGGGTAAATTCACTCTCATTAATCATGTCATATCTTCTATCCCATCATATCTGCTTGCTTCTCAACAGCCTCCTAAAGATGTCATCTCAAAGCTTCACCAAATGTTCAGCAGGTTCTTCTGGGGTGGTAATGATAATGATGGTTGGAAGCACAATTGGTCCAATTGGAAAGAGATGTGTAAGCCGAAAAATGCAGGTGGTCTTGGTTTCAAAGACTTCAATACAATTACTAAGGCCTCTAGCCTTAGATTGGTGTGGAAATTTTATGCTAAGGAATCTCTGTGAACTGCTTATATGAGGAACAAGTACAAGTCGTGGTCTCATTATAAACAAGGAGGATCTTTAGCTTGGAGAATTATGAGGAAAATTAAAGTTGTAGCGGTTGATAACATGTTTTTCATGGAAGGTAAATGGATTTGGAAGGCTTGTGAAAGTGGAGAGTTTACTTTCTCTTCTTCTTGTGAGGTTATCTCTTCTAAGTATGCTAGTTCCACAATAGCTGCTACGATTTGGGACCCTCATGTACCTACCAAAATTTCAATTCATATGTGGAAAATTCTCAGAAACGCTCTGCCTTTAGATGATAATATCCAAAAGTTGGGTATTCCTTTGATCTCTAGATGTCAGGCCTATTTAGAAAGCACTGAATCAGTTCATCATTTGTTTTTAGGGTGTCCATAGGTAAGCAAGGTTTGGGAGTTCTTCTCTAAGCTTATGGGGATAAAGATTGATAAAAATAACATGTCCACTTTTTTGTTAAGTTGGTGGTTTAGAGATGGTAGTAGAGATTATCAAAGATTCCTTTGTAAGTCTATCCCAATGGTGGTATGGTGGGAGATGTGGAAAGCTAGAAACAAACATTAATTTGAGGGGATTATTGTTAGGCATCAGACTATAATCTCAAATTCAATCCTTTTCATCTCAAATATTTGTTCTGGTATGAAGTTCTCAAAGGCCTGCTTGTATGTGGGAGTTAAGAAGATGTTCAATATATCTTCTGTTACTTTTGCTGCAATGCATGTGCTAGTTAAATGTATTCCCCCTCCTGCCCTTTCATTTAAGCTAAATGTAGATGGTGCTTCAAAGGGTAACCCGAGTCCTAGTGGATATGGTGGAGTTTTAAGAAATGAGAAAGGCCAGGTTATGTTTGCTTATGATTATCAAGGTGAAGTTGCTTCAAATACTGAGGTAGAGCTGATTAGTTTAAAATGGGGATTAGCCTGTGATTGAAGTTTCAGTTTGATAATATCCAAATTGAGTCTGACTCTCTCATGGTGGTGAAAGTGATAGGTAATGGTTGGAAGCCTCCTTGGAAGTTCCTAAAGAATGTTAATGTAATTAAAGGTATGTTGTCCCAAATTCAATTTTCCCTTTCACATTGTTATACAGAGTCCAACATGGTGGAAGATAGTCTTTCTAGTTGGGGTATTTCTTTAACCGGAGGTCAAATTTTCAAAAGTATTCAGGAGGTGCCGAGGATGGTCAGAGGAGCGTGCAAGATAGATGTGATGGGATGCCATTATATTATATTTTCTTCTCAACCTTGATATGTAGGAAATTTCTGATTGTTATTGTAAGTTGTCGCATTGCTTGTTAAGGCCACGTATGGAGAGGCTATTTCTCCTTATTGAATCAAATTTAAATTTTTCCAAAAAAAAAAACAAATATGTCGGGGTGTGTGTTAGTGATGCCTAAGCATTAATATTCTAAGTGGTGTGTTCAACATATGGATATAAGTGATCCTATGTGTAAGTAGTGTGAAGGGTATGTAGAGAGTACCTACAATTGTGTGAGTGAGTAGTGGGTGAGATGTGTTATAAGCAAGATGTAGATATATGCAAAAAATAATAGGGGAGAAAAAAGGGAACATCCAGGTATGTTCATACCCGCACACGCAAGAAATAATAACATCCATGAAAATATAGTCTACCCCTCTTAAGTCATTCCCTAGTGGAGTTGCCACTGTGGCCATCCATAGATCTCTCCTTTTTCTCCTGGCGGGGAGGAAAAGGGGAGGAGAAAAGGGCTCATGCCCGCTTTCTCTAAGAGCGCTTCGGCCATCTTCGGTGTGGGGTGAATGTAAAGAGATGGAGTCTCCACCCTATTTTGCACAAAACAGGCAAAAAAACATGTCGTTGCCTCGAGAGAGCGGCATTAAAGACAATTTGATTCTTAAGAAATCAATATTTCAGAGGTTCAGGAGCTAATTTAGGGAATGGATAAGTTACAAAATTCTTACAAAACCAACCCATGCGCAGTTGTATAAATCTCTATCTTCAACAACCGTGTTACGGTGTTCTCCGATTCAAGGGCTTGAATACGAGTTATAGTGTTCTCTAATTCAAGGGATTGGAATACTAACCTTCAGGAGAAATGGAATCAAAGTAGTAATATTGTGAAAATAATAAAAGGGGTTGAAAAGAGGATGTATGTTTGAATTATATAGGCGTATATCAATTCTTATGGTATTGAATAGTATCCTCATTTGTTAATATTCTCACACAGAATATGTCTGTCGTTTGATGATCACGACGCCAGATGTGTGAGGCATTAAGTCAAATGGCCATCTATAACTTTTATGCCAATTTAAATTCATGGACCATAAATTGAATCTTAATGGAAAATATATCTTTTAAATGAAGACAATGCTGAAAACTAAAGACCAAGAAATAAGGCTTAATTTAGGCATATTTAAACTACACATAGTGCATAGATGACTCTAGATCTATTATGTATGTATCATTTCCTATATTCTGATTTTTAAAAGACATTTTTTTTCATCTTTGTTCCATCAATAAGTTTAGATTTCGATAAAATCACTGAATTTATTTTAAGCCCGTGACTTTGAGTGACTTATATCAGTATACTCACAACAAGTCATTTTTTCTTGTTACGTTTAAATGCGTAACTCTGGAATATTTGCAAACCTTGATTGCGTAGTGCAACAAGTAGCTCCCAGTTGTTTCCATACATCTAATATTTATGACACTGTTAGCAGCTATAAAATGTGAAATTCCTCAGTCACAGCATTATGTCGTCTCTTACACACTATGGAATATACTTCAACTTCATGGGTGTTATATTATAATGTTTGAATTGAAGAATTTCTTATAACGGACCTGACATTAAGTACCAATTGTCACCATTGAATAAAAAGATTAGTTCATGCTTATTTATGGGAAGATGACAACTTCTATTAATTCTCACAAAGATAAATTTTCCTTCCTTATTTAGAAATAATTATTGCAAATTTGATTTTGTTTAACAAGGTGAGTTATATTATCGAGTCAAATGAATATGTAATATGTTTCTCTGCGGTTCATAAAATTATAGCAATTGAAAATATAAGAATTGAGAACAAACAATAGCTTATCCGCATGCTATAGAATATATAGAGGCATAGAGGTATGTTTATACCTAGGAACAATACTGAGAAATTGTAAATGATAGTGTCACCAACTATGTCACTGTATAATTACTCTTCGGTGGAGTTATATATATATATATATATATATATATATATATATATATGAAGTCATAGTAAAAGTGAACATATAAATAATACATTCATCGCCTACAGTTACTATTTAAACAACACGATGATTTCAAAGAGAATATAAAGAAATTATAAAACAATAAACCTTCATGCATACATTTTGATTAACTTGAATAGTGGAAGTTGAAAATTTGATTATGTTTCACAAAGTAAGTTATAATATTGAGTGAAATCAATATGCAATGTTTGTATCCACTTATTAAAATTATATCAATGGAAAATGTATGAATTGAGAATAAACACTAGCTCCTCCATATGATACACAACATAGAAAAGCATAAAGGTATGTTTATATATAGGAAAAATATTAAGAAAATATAAATTAATAAACAAAATAGTGTCACCAACTGTGTCACTATATAATTAATCTCCATTGTAGTGTTGATTTCACACAATTAAGGATGGTGTAGTTGATAAAGTCAATTTATGAATATGTTGAGAGGTGATATGTGATTTTTTTAGTTATACAACATCAAGATGCATTCTATTCTATTAATATATACATGTTGCTAAATGTCCTCTGCATCTGTCATCTTACATTAGCTGCTCAATAAAAGTTCATCTTTAGTAAAATAGATGAATTTTTACCATAAACAATTGTTGGAAAACAAGGCCCCCAATTTTAAAATTCTTCTAATTAAACGAGATAGTTCAATTAAATTCCCAATTCAAATTTCAATTCAAATTTAAAACATAAACAAACTTCAAATTTTAATTTCTTTCAAATTAAAATTAAACTAAACTGGAAGTGAAGTAAAAACTACTTAAACATAAATTTTCATTTAAACCCAATTAATTCAACACAAGTCCTAAAATTAGCCAAACAATAATTAATTCATTTTTGTTATTGGCCAAACCAAATTTTATCAAATTAAATTGTGCCGATTTGAATTAAATTAACTTCAACTTACCCAAAAATATTTTAGCACCAAATTAAGCAAGATTGAAAATTAAACAAATTTTTATCTTTTTAACCTAAGCATGCATTCTAAGTGTGTTAAATAAAATAAAAGCAACAATCTCACTACACGACAATGTACGAGGAAAACCCACAACGGGAAAAATCTCGGATGGCCCTGGCCTAATAAATCCACTAGATACGGTTTTACAATTACAAGACAAAAACACTTACAACACTCGACTTGACTCACTTCAAGCCCCGACACTTATTCTTGCAAATGCCTCTGTCTAGTTGATAAATCTAGAGTCCACCGGAATCTTGGAGTCCACTAATGGAAGCACAACCCACCATCAACCACACATGGTGCCTTTCACCATATGAGAACACCGAAGCAAAAAAATTGTCTTCATTTTGAGTGTAGTGAAGAAACCCAAACAATCTCCTTCAAATGATTGAGAATAAAACAGGTTCCAAACTATCTCCAAACAAAGATATATAGAGAGAGAGAACTTGGATAGGATCTAAACAAATATTTTGGGTGTAAAAAAAACTTGGTTTTGTTCTAAAGATTATGCATTTTTAACAAAAACCAATGAGACGTTTTCTTGAAAGAATTAAGCTCTCAAAACTCCCTAAGAGGTGGAAAAGGTTGTTTCTCGCACTAGTTTTATCATGTAAAAAGTTAGTGGGAAAGGTGGGAAAGTGGAAAAAAACTGGCAAAATAACTACTCCCGCTGAAATCTCATTCGAACAAGTTTGTTCGAACGAAACTTCTAATGAGAAAATATAAAAGAATTTTGAAATCTCGTTCGAACGAGGTTGTTCGAAATACATTTCTAATGAGATTTCAGGCCATGCTTCTAGATAATTTCAATACGAACGCTTTGATTTTTTTTGGATTTGATTTGATTTTTCTACGACAAGGTGTCTGAGAACAAAATATTTAGAACTATGAATTCATAAAAAGTTTAACAAAAAAAATACGAACACCAAAATTAAATTTCCAAGCTCCTATATATATTATTGCATTCATACCTTTAGGAGACATTGGAATCCTCATGTTGATGACGCGAAACTTGGCACGAAAATCAGCAATGATAAAGCTTTTAAATTCTGGGCCGCTACATCTTCAACTCCTCAAACACGTCATAGGCTTGATAAGGAAAACTTTTATCCTATGACTCAAATGGTTTTGTCCGGAATAGAGCCAACACTACATAAGACTCAATTGGAATTTTGTGATCTTATAGAAATATATTAGTTGAATTCTTAGATGTTACTATAAACTGTGTGTATTTTCATTTGAATCTATGAAACAAGAATGACGAGTTAATACTAACAAATTTCGAATCCCAAATCAATGATGCTCAAAGAAACTTCATACTCAATGGTATCGAATTCTGATAAAGGCCAAAATGGTAGATCCTAATTGAAGGCGATAGATGAAGTAGGTAAGAGTAACTCTCCAAAAAAACTGCTTTATTAGCTTCGAGAAGCAATAAGAGCTCGTGCAAGATCATTAGATCATAACATGCCCCCTACTATTCTAGATCCTAACCCAGGGCAGAGTTTTAAGAAGTACCAGAAGTCACATATCGGTTCATAATTACCTGTTGGAACTTTGTTCCTTCCTCAGGTTGAGCCTAACTTCAATCTAAACATGATAAATCCACCATCATCCCCACATTTCAATTGCCTCCCTTTCGTCCTCTTGACACATGAAAAGTATCCTTATTACATTTTATGATGTTATTGTAATAGGAGAGAATGAGGGAAACTATCATTTTGTCTAAAACCTATATAACGTAAACGGAGCCATGTTCGATACTTATGTGTTTAAGAGGATTGTCCTTGTGTGTCACTGTTACTGTACCCATTATAGAGAAAAAAGATGAAGTTATCATTTCATTTTCTCTGCTTATGCCACAAAATTCCTTAATTTTTAAATTTCTATCTATTCTGTCCATGGACCAGCCTGGACCAAAACTATCTTGCCCATATCTAGCCAAACTTGATACTTTCCCATCTAAACCCACATCACTTCGACCATATATAGTTACAATCCATACCAATAAGCATATTGATGGGTTCATTTTCCCCTAAATACTATTATTTGAGGCTGATTTATATTTAGAATTTAGAACATTATTATTACACGTACAAGTAGCTGAAATGAGGAGCAAAACAACTTAGGTTAATAAGCGGGCATAATAAGTTTTTTCGAAAAAGAGTGAGTAAATAAACAAATTAGTTACTACAAATTTAGGCAAGTACCATTCATTATTTTTCAATAATTCTTACATGATTAGTACTTTTATTTTTACTGTTGTGGTAAAAGTTTTGATTTTGCTTATCTCCAAGGATGCAAGTTATCTTCTTAATCTGGGATGTTTTCTAACACTTATGAATGGGTCTTATATGATAAGGTGATATGTTCTTCATTCTAAGATTTATTTTCTTGCTCTATTTCACTTATTAATAGTCTTAGTGAGACGTGTAAGTTTAATGCATCCAAATTTATCAACTAGAGACCCTTTATACCTTTTTAAAAATTATAATTTTCTTCAATACACACACGCACACACACACATATATATACTAGCGGAATGCCCATGCCTGAAGGCACGACAAAAATTTTTAAACTACATAATCCTAATACGGCAAAAATTTCAAAAATACATAATTGCTAAACGATAAAAATTTTGTTTCCCAACATGATTCTACATCGAAGTCCTCATGTCGAGTCAATTTAAAGATCTGAATTCTGAATAAAAATAGCCCTGTAAAAAAAAAGATAAAAATGATGATACTAATATTCCCAATACCCTTATTTAATTTCAGTTTCCAAAAACCCATAACCCATAGCCTCAAACCACCATGCAAAAAAACTGATAAGAAATACTCAAAATGACTTATAATTCCACCATATATTGAAGAAGTACATAAAATAGTGTCTAAATGGATACAAAAACTCAAATTCAAATAATACATTCAACTTTTATACAATTGAAAGCAAA
Organism: Sambucus nigra; assembly: GCA_949130495.1. Classification (NCBI taxonomy): domain Eukaryota; kingdom Viridiplantae; phylum Streptophyta; class Magnoliopsida; order Dipsacales; family Adoxaceae; genus Sambucus; species Sambucus nigra. Next base: position 208,494,553 of record OX422214.1, on the reverse strand, counting down.
ATAATACACACGAAAGTTTACACCTGGAACTGGTGACATCGCAATGATTCTTCCACCCTACAACCCCACCAAAAAGTTTACACTTGGAACTGGTGATGGAAACATGTTAGCCGAAGCATCACCTTTAACCCCGGCAGCTACATCGTTCTTCATATCAATTAGAAATGCCACAGCAATCACCTGAACTGGACCTGCAGCTGTCAGAAGAACTTGCAAATTTGTAAAAAATCGTTATATAACGTAAGCACACATGCACACCAAAAGGGCAAGTAAAATAAACTTGTAAATTTGAATTAATTTACCTAGTACATGCCTATTCTAATGGCACAATTGGGCATTTTCAAACCAAACAGAGCAAATTATAATAAAATTGAAATTTTGAATTAATTTACCTACACATGCATATTCTAATGGCACAAAATTAAATCCTAAAACAGTTTTGAACTACATTATTTGTAAGTGGACTATGTTTTACTTTTAAACTAAACAAAAAAAAAAAAAAATTATCTTACTTTGCATTGTTATCACCATCGACAAACACAAACCCGACAACATGAAAAACACAGACCATGTTTTAGTGAACACACTAATAGTAATTTTTAAACAAAATAACAATAAATCTAAATTACATTAAATAGAACAGTTATGAACAAAAGAGATCGAATGTATCGATGTGTGACACAAACACGACAAAAATCAAAAGTCATATATAAAAACATAACCATGTGTGTGTCACTGTAGTTGAACTTTTTTTTTTTAATCTTCAAATGATCATAACTTTTGATTCACAAATCCGTTTTTCACAAAATTACTATTTTTGAAATCTGCTCGACGAGATCTATCAAACAAGATCCATGAAGGCTATAAAATTCCAAAGAAAAAAATTTACACAAACAGTAAACTTTACTGTATGCACTAGAATATGAAATAGTTTATATATGTGACATTTTCACAAACAGACAGTAACATTTACTGTGTTAATACTACACAGTATATATATATATATATATATATATATATATATATATATATATATATATATATACGATGGATCCAAACCCTTTTTTTTCAAAATTACCTTATATTTGAAGGTCCGCGCTAGCAGTATCCAATCCTTACCACCATTATTCGAGCTTCAACGACCTTCGCCAGAGCTCCGATTTGGGGTGGGTAAGGGTGGCATGTGGTGCAACTGGCGCAGACCTTTGAAAATAAGAGACTTTTGAATAAATGGGCTTTGGATCCACCGAAGTATCATGGGCGGCCGCTGGCACGGACCTTTGAAAATAAGATTGGATAAATGGGATCGAGATCATCTGGAGCGCCAATTTGGGGTGAATAGGGGTGGCACAAAACTTTAAAAATAGAAGCATATTGGATATATATATATATAGTTTGTAAAAATGTCATAGATATTAAACTTTATTGTATACATCAGAAAATGAAATAGTTTTATATTTGTGACATTTTCACAAACAATAACATTTACTGTGATAATATATTTATGAAATAGTTTTATATATATAACATTTTCACAAACAGTAACATTTACTGAGTTAATATATATATATATATATATATATATATATATATATATATATATATATATATATATATATATATACACGGTAGATCCAAACCTTTTTTTTTAAATTACCATATTTTTAAAGGTTTACACTAGCGATATTCAATCCCCACCACTACCCATCCAAATTGTCGAAGCTTCAACGACTTTCATCAGAGCTATGATTTAGGTGGGTAGTAGTGGCATAGGGTGCCGCTGGCGCGGACCTCTGAAATTAAGAGAATATTAGATAAATGGAGTTTGGATCCACTGGTGCTCCGATTTGGGGTGAGTAGGGGTGACATTGGGTTAGGTTTAGATCTATAATATTTTTACAAACGTTAACATTTATTGTGTTATAACACAGTATACACACACACATACACACACACACATACACACACACACACACACACACACACACACATATATATATATATATATATATATATATATATATATATATATATACGGTGGATCCAAACCTCTTTTTTTTTATATTATCTTATTTTTGACGGTCCGCGCTAGCGGTATCTAATCCTGACCACCACCAACCCCAATTGTCGGAGCTCCAACAACCTTCATCAGAGTTCTGATTTGGGGTGACATGGAGTGCCGCTGGCGCGGACCTTAGGAAATAAGAGAATATTGGATAAATGGGGTTTGGATACACCGGCGCTGCAGTTTGAGGTGAGTAGGGTAGCATTAGATTAAGTTTATATCTGTAATATTTTCTCAAATAATAAATATTATTTTTTGTGAAAATCTTACATCGGCATCCCATGCCACCTCAAATCAGAGCTCTGATGAAGGTTGTTGGAGCTCTGATGAAGGGGGTGGGTGGCGGTGGGGATTGGATGCCGCTGGCGCGGACCGTTAAAAATAAGATAATATCAGAAAAAAGAGGTTTGGATATATATATATATATACTGTGTTATATGAACACGGTAAATGTTAATGCTTGTGAAAATGTTATAGATATAAACCTAACTCAATGCCACCCCTACTCACCCCAAATCGGAGCTCCGGTGGATCCAAAACCCATTTATCTAATATTCTCTTAATTTCAGAGGTCCGCACCAGCGGCACCCTATGCCACTACTACCAACCCAAATCATAGCTCTGATGAAAGTCGTTGAAGCTCCGACAATGGGGTGGGTAGTGGTGGGGATTAAATGTCGCTAGCGTAAACATTTATAAATATGGTAATTTTGAAAAAAGAAATAGTGATTTGGATCTACCGTGTGTGTGTGTGTGTGTGTGTGTGTGTGTGTGTGTGTGTGTGTGTGTATATATATATATATATATATATATATATATATTATGTAATATTAACTCTGTAAATTTTACTGTTTGTGAAAATGTTATATATATATTGTGTAATATTAACTCAGTAAATGTTACTGTTTGTGAAAATGTTATATATATAAAACTATTTCATAAATATATTATCATAGTAAATGTTATTGTTTGAAAAAATGTCACAAATATAAAACTATTTCATTTTCTGGTGTATATTATCATAGTAAATGTTATTGTTTGTGAAAATGTCGCAAATATAAAACTATTTTATTTTCTGGTGTATACAATAAAGTTTAATATCTATGACATTTTTACAAACTATATATATCCAATATGCTCCTATTTTTAAAGTTCTGTGCCACCCCTATTCACCCCAAATTGGCGCTCCGGATGATCCCGATCCCATTTATCCAATCTTATTTTCAAAGGTCCGTACCAGCGGCACCCCATGATACTCCGGTGGATCCAAAGCCCATTTATTCAAAAGTCTCTTATTTTCAAAGGTCCGTGCCAGCGACACCACATGCCACCCTTACCCACCCCAAATCGGAGCTCTGACGAAGGTCGTTGAAGCTCCAACAATGGTGGTAAGGATTGGATGCTGTTAGCGCGAACCTTTAAATATAAGGTATTTTTGAAAAAAAAAAGGGTTTGGATCCACCGTATATATATATATATATACTGTGTAGTATTACCACAAAAAATGTTACTATCTGTTTGTGAAAATGTCACATATATAAAACTATTTCATATATTCTATTGAATACAGTAAAGTTTACTGTTTACGTAAAAAAAATTCTTTGGAATTTTATAGCCTTCATGGATCTTGTTTGATAGATCTCGTCGAGCAGATTTCAAAAATAGTAATTTTGTGAAAAACGGATTTTTGAATCAAAAGTTATGATCATTTAAAGATTAAAAAAAAAAGTTCAACCACTTATGTAACTTCCTCAAGGAAGTTACGGATGGTTGGTTTTAAAAGGATAAATTGTGAAAAAATTTCCTATAAAATTGGAATAGGACCTATGGGATTATTGAAAAGTCAATAGGACTTATAAGCTTGTTGACCCGACAAATGAAACCTAAATATAATTATCCCTAAATTTAACCTCAACGAAAAATATATCTTTTATATGAAGATGATGTTGAAATTTGAATAAAGAAAGCAGACTTAATTTTGGCATATTTAAACTACACAGTGCATTGATGACTCTAGTTCTGCTTTATATATGACTTCTAAAACACACATTGTTGTTTCATCTTTGTCCACGTTGTCACCATTGAATAAAAAATTTAGTTCATATGCTTATTTTTGGGAACATGATAGCTTTTTTTTTAATTCTCACAAAGACAAAATTTCCTTTCTTATTTAGAAATAATTATTGAGTTCTATATGGGTGTTTTGTAGCAAACATCCTAACAAAACCACATATGGAAGGCGAGGAGGGAAACACAATAAATTATTATAATGGAGCTCTATTTGACAATTGACTCCAATGAAGCATAAACATCAGATTAGATAATTTATATTATATCCTATAATTTTCTCGGTAAACAAATACAATAAGAATGCTAAGTAATTTAAATATTTGCCATGCTCAAGTCGATTCTTGCTAGTCTATTTCTATTTTATTTTGTTTAAATTTTCTGGTATTAATGCACGTCTTGCTAACATCATTTTAATTGGATGTAGAAATTTTCCACGCTAGTTTATTATTTCATTAGTGTCTAGCACAAGTAGGAGAGACGTTAGTATAATGACGTCTATGCTTTTCATTGTTTCTATGGGCTAATGGAACCACCTTTTTTGTTAATGGCATATGTTCGTGTCTAATTATATAACAACCCAATCATGATTTGTTCAATACCTCATCAACCTTCGAATCTGAATGCATCTCTAAACATTAATACTATCACCACCCCATGTGTCTTAGAGGTATAAGATTCAGAAGAAGTAACATATGAATACCATTTATTATGTGAATACAAGCAATTGATATGTAACATGTTTTTGTTTCTGAAAGTTCTATTTGTAGCATTTTTTTAGTTTAAATTTTAAATTACATTTTTTTTCTGAATGGAACATTAGAACATGTTTAGCGGTATCATCCTCAAGATGCCTCTCTTTCGTTCCCTTAATTTGTATTCAGCATTTTTGTTAAGTTTGTTCATTACATGAACATGTCTTTACTCAATGAACTTTATGATAGATATTTAGTCTCAAGATTTACATATTCTTCAATTCTACTGTACAAAGTCTGATAATTTCCTTATCTTTTTTGTTGGTGGAAATTTGAAGTGTGTAAGTATCCAACTTTTCCTCGCATTTTATTTTGTCAGGAACAAATATTTTTATATTATTTCTAGTTTATACTTTTTATAGGACTATAAGAGAAAAAGACTAATTGGTAGGCGTCATAGTCCTTTGTAGGCATAGACAACCAGCAGGAGATCAACACTGCCAAGATAATTGATGTCTGGGGATAATTAAAATAAATCTGCAAAATGAATCCATATACACTTGGTAAGTTGACTGTATAGGAAAGAATATTGAGTGCCCTCCACTTGATTAAGACCACATCTGCATCGAGAAGCTAATCTGATTCCAATATTTTTGATTTGATCATCAAGATGGATAGCATTGTGAAGGAGTATCCAAACAAAAAGAGAAATTTTATTTGGACAGTCTTTATGCCATAAGAATTGCAACTATTGCGAGGTGAACTAGAATGATTACGCAATTTAATTTCTGAATTGAAAGAAAAATCCCCACGGTTGGTGGGAGTCAACAAAGTTTTGAATCCATATCTACAGAAAGATCTTCCACCACCCGATGGACATCCCTAATCCTCTTGATTGATAGTGGCAAACTTATGGGTTGGACTTAATTTGAGCGGATCAAATATGGATTGCGTTAAATGTTTGTTAGGCCAAATATGGATTTGACTAAATAAGGGTTGGATCAAAATATGAGCGGACCAAATATGGGTTGCGCCAGCGCATTGTTTTTCTACAAGAATAAGTATTACAATTCGAAACATATATAAAAAAAACTCATATTTTACTCACAACTTTTAAAAACGAGTTTTATATTTGATTTGTAACTTTGAAAATTGGACTCCATATTTGATTTATATATTTCAAATATGGGCACCATATTTGACTAATAGCTTTTAAATATAGGCTCTATATGTAAATCATAGATTTTAAATATAAGTCTCGTTTAAGATACTTTACTAATATGGATTGTTTTATTGCTTGGACCATATTTTGCCACTACTTGATAGTGAGGAAACCTAATCTACCTGCTTTTAAAGAATTTTTATATTTATTCTTTACAAAATAATCCCAAAGACTATGAGAAGTCTTGATCCTCCAAGCTTATTCGAAGGCGGTAGATGAAGTAGGTTAGAGTAGTTCTCCAAAATATAGGTTGGCCTATCAGTTTCGAGAATCATTAAATGCTCACGTAAGATCAATAGATCATATCCTACCCCTATTGTTCTAGATTCGAACCCATAACAGAGTTTTAAAAAGTAGTTGAAGTCACATTTAGGATCATAATCTATTTTTTGAACATCGTGCCAGTTATGTCTACTATTTAGTTATCAAAAAGTACATAATTATTAATGAAATAATTATTACAGAATTAAAACGAAATTACAGAATTAAAATAACTTACTTGATATTACAGAATTAATAACAAAAATAAAAAGATAAATTCGAGCCCTGTAGAACAGTCTCATTAAGGAAAATTTATTCACTCTAATGTGCTCAAAGGTTATTGAATAATTGCTTCACAAGATAGAACGAATTTCCCGAATTAATTACGTAGCACAGTAATAATTAATCCCAACGAACACAAATCTGTGTTAATACTCAACGGGAACAATAGCATAATATGCAGAAATGAAGAAAATATTTTTCTCGATGAAGGAAAAAATGCAGTAGCATTTTCGAAATTTTTTGGAGGGGTTTTGTTAACATCAACCAAAAATGGAGGGAATGATTTGTATTTATAGCTTTGGTGTTGACTGTTGGGAATAGTCAAAACCGAAACTATCTGTCAAAAATAGTTAATTTCATTAACTATTGACATTTGGCAATTGGCTAACAAAAAGTTAATTAATTAATTCCCTGGAGGGCAATAAAAAATGTAGGTGATTTTTATAAGCCCGAACCGAACTGAGTCGGCCGGACGAACGAACGACGCGCGTGTGCACTTGTGGGATTTTGTCCCAAGCCCAACACATGCATAGTGTAGGTCATCTCCCCTTCAACGAGTTGGGATACCCCAAGGCATCCAAGCCTTAGTCCATCGTTTTGGTTTTATTAACTCATCATTTTTTCACTACTCTTCCAATGTGGGATGAGAGTTAAAACATACCCAATTCATTAACTTTCATTGCTTTGTGAGTCACTTTGGGGACATATTTATCATTCATAACTTAATGAAATTGGACATGTGAATATACTACGTTAATCTCTTTGCGAAAAAAAACGCGTTCGTATATGGTCCCACAATTTGCGTGGCGTGGGTCCCACCTAAATTTGAGCTCAAAGTTTCTCAAAATTCTGTCTAGAAAAATCTGGACAGCTTGAAAGTCCGTTTTAAGTCCAATTTTGTCAACAATCCCCCACATGAATGATATATTTCTATAAATAAATACAAACAAATGCTTATGCAAATGCAGACACATGTTGAGTAAAACAGAAGACTTATTGCATTGGGAGAAGTAGCCTAGTGGACTTGAACTTTCCTTAGTGATATACCATCGGATTTACTTTGTTAATCAATAGACTTCACGTCTTTGAACCGTCAACCATTTCTGTAAACCTAGATAACAATATTCACACAACAATTCTTCAATATGGTTGGTTCTCGCGTTTTTGTTCATTTTGTTCATGAACACCACTTGATTTCGTGAGTACTTTAGAGAAATTGCAGTTCATTATTCTCATAGAAGTGGCTCCCTTCTTACTCATGTAGGTTACCTCCATAAAGAGTATCCTGCAATACCCCACTTAGACATAATAAGATATGAATGTCATCAAAAGCATAACTTATCTTAATTTCGCGGTGGATGTGCACTTTCTCATCTTTGGAATGGATAGGATTAAATATCCTCTAGTGTTACTGAATACAATGTAGTTCGGTTTGCCCATTGAACCTATATCTTGATATCTCCAGTCAGCTAGGTTGGGTTTTCACTATATTGATTCTTATTTATTTATAGGCCTTTAAACCCATTCCTCTTGATGATCTTTCAACTTGCTCTCGGTTTAAACCTTTTGTTAGTGGATTCGGTATATTATCTTTTGACTTTACGTAGTCAATTGAGATAATTTCATTTGAGAGAATTGGTCTAACGATATTATGTCTATGACGAATATGTCATGAGTTTCCGTTATACATTGCTGATTGACTATCGCAATGTATACATTGTGGGCAGAGGTTTCGACCAATTTGGAACATCTTTTAAGAAATTTTGAAGCCATTCATCTTCTTCGTCAGCTTTGTCTAGTGCAATGAATTTGGATTCCATTTTTGATCTAGCAATGCACATTTATTTTGAGGATTTCCAAGATATGGTTGCACTTCTAAGGGTAAACACATACCCACTCGTAGACTTAGAATCTTTTGTATCGGATATCCAATTTTCATCGCAATTTCCTTCAAGAACAGCTGGATATTTTGAGTAGGCAGTCCATAGTTTTTAGTATATTTCAAATAACCCAAAGCCATAAATATTGCTTTCTAGTGATCTCTCCCTGGATTACTCGTAAATCGACTTAGCTTACTTATTAAGTATGCTATGTCCGATCGTGTACAGTTCATGATATATATTAAACTACTGATAATACGAGAATAGTCTAGTTGACATATGCTTTCACCATTATTTCTTTCTAGATGTAAATTTACATCTACAGGTGTCTTGGTATGACTGATATCATACTTCTTGAATTTTTCAAGTACTTTCTCTATTTAATGAGATTGAGATAATATAAGTCCATTCGATGTTTTAGAAATTTTAATTCCTAATATAAAATCAGCGATACCCATATCTTTCATGTTAAATAGACCACTTAACATTTGTTTTGTAGTTTTGACAATTTTCAGGTTACTACCAATGATAAGCATATCATCAACATAGAGGCACACAATGACATATCCATTTTGAATATATTTAAAGTAAACACATTTATCACATTCATTAATTTTGAAACCATTTCATAACATTGCATTATCAAATTTTTCATGCCATTTGTTAGGTGCTTGTTTTAATCCATAAAGTGATTTAACAAGCTTACATACTTTTTCTTCTTGTCCGCGAGCCTTGAACCCTTCAGGTTACTCCATATAAATTTCCTCGTCTAGTTCACCGTTTAAAAATTCAGTTTTTCCACCCATTTGATGTATTTCAAGTTTTTTAATAGTAGCTATTGCCTTTTAACTTTCGAATGGACGTTATTATTGTTAACGGTGAATATGTGTCGAAGTAATCCAACCCTTCCTTTTGCCTATAGCCTTTAGTTACAAGTCTATCTTTATATTTATCAATTGATCCATCGGCCTTCAACTTCTTTTTAAAGATCCATTTATAACCTAACGGTTTTGAACCTGGTGGAAGATCCACTAGTTCCCATGTGTGATTTTTTAATATGGATTCAATTTAACTATTAATTGATTCTTTCTAATTAAAAGCATCGGGTAAGGATATGGCTTCTTTGTACGATTGAGATTCATTGGCTTCTTTATACGATTGAGGTTCATTTTTCTAGCAAATATGTTAGAAAATTCGGACCGAAAGAAGTCGAGGTTCTTGCTATTTTACTACATCTTGGTTCATTCTCTATTGGTTGAATAGGTTGATGAGTACCACTTGTAGTAGCTTGATTTGTCCTTTTAGAAGGGCCAGATTCTCAGGTCATGTTATACGAAAATTCAGTTTTAAAAAATGAAGCGTCCCTCGATTCAATAACCGTATTAGCATGAATATCCTATATCTCATATTTACAAACTAGAAATCGATATGCACTCCTATTAGTAGCATAACCGATGAACAAAAAATTTACGATTTTTTGCCCTATTCTTACCTTTTTAGGTTTAGGAATCATCGCTTTGGCTAAGCACCCCCACAATCATAAATATTTATTGAAAGGTCTTCGACCTTTCCATAATTCATAAGCTGTCTTGTGAGTCTTCTTGTGAGGTAATTTATTCAGAATGTAATTAGCATAAAGTAAGGCTTCCCCCCACAAGTTATGGGGAGCTCCTGAACTTAATAACATTGAGTTCATCATCTCCTTCAATGTATGGTTTTTACGTTCAACAACACCATTTGATTGAGGATAATAACAAGCAGTTGTTTGATGGATTATACCATGCAAAGAACAAAATTCCTCAAAAGTAGTTTAATATTCTCCTCGTCTATCACTCCTTATTGCCTTTATCTTTTTACTTAATTGATTCTCAATTTCATTTTTATATTGCCTAAATGCACTAATAGCTTTATCTTTGCTCTGTAGCAAATATACATAACAATATTTTGTGCAATCGTCAGTGAAAGTAATAAATACCGCTTTTTATCTCTAGTTTGAACAAATTTTAAATCACAAATATCAATGTGAATTAAATCTAAAGGTTCAGTTATTCTTTCAACTGAATGAAAAGGTAATCTGGATAATTTTGATTCCACACAAATTTCAGATTTATGATTTTTATCAATGTTAAATTTTGGTAAAAAAAATCCAAGTTAATTAATCTACGCAATGTATCAAAATTAACATGTCCTAATCTAGCATGCCAAATATTAGATGGCTCAATGAAGTAAGAAGAACTAACAAATTTGTTCATTAAAACATATGTTTTTGGGGTTACAATAAGAACATTGATTTTAAAGAGCCCCTCATTTAGGTAGCCCTTTCCCATATACATGTCATTATTTGACAACATAAAGCGACCAAACACAAACACAAGCTTGAACCCATTTTTAGTCAGGAGAGATCCAGAAATCAGATTCTTTCGGTTATCAGGCACGTAAAAACATGATTGAGAGTAAGTTCCTTTCCAGAAGTCATTTTTAAAGCAATCTTTCCTTATCCCACCACCTTAGAAGTGGAAGAATTCCCCATAAAGAGGGTCTCCTCATTTTTCAAAGGCTCCAATGTTCACCCACCATTCCTTGGTATTTCCAATCAAATTACATTTAGAGGCCACAGGAGAAAGATTCATATCCGCCAAGTCATTGGCGATGTTTTCACCCTCAGTTATATTTGCTTGGGGATTATTCCGATTTTGCTTCTTAAGCTTACGACACTCGCTTGAGCGATGTCCAGGTTTACCACAGTTGTAGCATTTTCCTTTGAACTTCTTCTTGTTCTACTTCGAAGTGCCTTCCCTATCATGTTTTCTCGTGTTCTTCTTAGGGACATTAACAACATGGACTTTCGTTTGCATTGAATTCTTCCCACTTTTCTTTTGAGACTCACGGTTATCTTCTTCAATTCTCACCCTGACCACCAACTCCTCCACATTCATCTCATTTCTCTTGTTCTTGAGATAATTTTTTAATAAAGTCCAAGATGGTGGCAATTTGTCAACAATTACAGGGACTTGGAAGGTTTCACTAAGGGACATTCCTTCAACATGAATGTCATGGAGGATCACTTAGAGTTCTTGCACCTGCGAGATCACTAGTTTAGAGTCAACCATTTTGAAGTCCAGAAAACACCCGACGATAAATTTCTTCATCCCAGCATCTTCAGTTCTGTACTACTTTTCCAAAGAATTCCACAGTTCCTTGGATGTCTTGATCGTGCAGTAGACATGATATAATATTTTGTCCAAGTAGGTCAGAATATAATTCGGGGCATAAATAGTTAGAGTGCTTCCAAGCATCAACAGCAGCAACCTTTTCCGAATCATCTCCCTCTTGAATAGAGGGGAAATCTTCATATACAAACCTACCCAGTTGGCAGGTAGTGAGATAGAAATAATTTTGTCCTTGCCCACGTTTGAAGTCATCCCCATTGAACTTTTCTGGTTTTTCCCCGTGTGGCATAGATACGGGTGCAGTCACATTTGTGTTAGTGACAATCATATTTGCAGGAATAGTGTTCGTACTATGCGATTCCAATTCTGTTACAAAAACATAATTTTTATCAACGATAATATTCATATATAAAAGAAGTAATCAAAACGGAATCCAAAATTCTGTACACCAATTTCCTCCAAATATAATTAAGATTAACTAAATTCTAACAAGAATTCTAAATAATTTTGGAATTATATAATATAGAATAAAGCAAAATTTCAACACAAGATTTACAATTCTATGTCAAAGAATTAGACAAAATTATTAAATAGTAGTTTATATTAGTCTAAGTTAAACAAGAAAAATCTGTGTCACACTATTTTTAATATTAAAAAAATTCGTACAAAACATAATTAAAATTTTTAGATTAATTTTTTTATATAAACAAATTTAACAAACAAATACAAATAAAATTTTTATTTTCTAAAACAGAATATATAAACAGTGTAGAGATTAATTTCTGCAACAAAACTGTTTTATTAAATTTTTGTAATAAAACAATAGTTTAATTCAAATTTTCTGTAAAAATAAATTTATTTATACAAATAAAATTTTGTAATTAAAAAAAAATTATTTACACTATAAACAGCAGAACATAGATAAATTTGCCTTAAGATTGTTATGTCTACTATTTAGTTATCACAAAGTACAAAATTATTAATGAAATAATTATTACAGAATTAAAACGAAATTACAGAATTAAAATAACTTACTTGATATTGCAGAATTAATAACAGAGATAAAAAGATAAATCCGAGCCCTGTAGAACAGTGTCCTAAAGGAAAATTTATTCCATCCAATGTGCTCAAAAGTTATTGAATAATTGCCTCCCAAGATAGAACGAATTTCCCGAATTGATTATGTAGCACAACAATAATTAATCCGAACGAACACAAATCCGTGTTAATACTCAACGGGAACAGTAGCATGATATGCATAAATGAAGAAAATATTTTTCTGGATGAAGTAAAGAATGGAGTAGCATTTTCGGAATTTTTTTGGAGGGTTTTGTTAACAGCAACCAAAACTAGAAGGAATAGTTTGTATTTATAACTTTGGTGTTGACTGTTGGAAAAAGTCAAAACCGAAATTAACTGTAAAAATTGTTAATTTCGTTAACTATTGACCTTTGGCAATTAAGTGTCAAACAATTAGCGGACGGGCGTGTGGGCTTTTGTCATAAGCCCAACACATGCATAGTGTAAGTCATCTTCCCTTCAAAGGGTTGGGATACCCCAAGGCATCCAAGCCTTAGTCCATCATTTGGGTTTTATTAACTCATCATTTTTTCACTGTGGGACAAAAGTTAAAACATACCCAATTCATTAACTTTATTGCTTTGTGAGTCACTTTGGGGACATATTTATCATTCATAACTCAATAAAATTTGACATGTGAATATACTACGTTAATCTCCTTGCGAATAAGAACGCGTTTGTATATGGTCCCACAATTATTGTGGTGTGGATCCTACCTTAATTTCAGCGCAAAGTTATTCAAAATTCTGTCCATAAAAATCTGGACATCTTTTAAATCCATTTTAAGTGCAATTTTTCCACCAGTGTCTTCCTCAGGTTGATACCAACTTCAATCTAAACAAGGCAAATACACCATCATCCTCACATTTGAATTGCCTCCCCTTCGTCTTATTGACACATGAAAAATATCCATCTACCCGACCAATTATTTTTTTAATCCAAAAAGATTTTCACTCAAATGCTCATTTGACAAAGAGAAAAGTTATATGAATCTTCAAAGTATACCTTTACCCATATCTTGTACATTAAATGATTATACTTTATTATTTTGAGTCCCATCAGAACATTAAATATGACATGTTATTGCTTTATAAATTTTGTCTTATTATAAAAGTACAAAAATGAGATACACTTTGAGGATCCATGTAGTAGAGCTCTCTAACAAAATATAAAATCTTTTAGGACGAGGCAAACTGAGTGGGTAACATCTGCGAAAGACCCTAAACCTTGAAAATTGTTACCCGCGAGTCCTAAAACACACAAAAATTCTGACATCACCCTCAGTGTCAAATCACAAAAACAATACAAATTATAGTTAAAAATCCATTCTCATAAGTTCATACAAATGCAAAGCCTCTGCACAAAAGAAATGTTACTTATAAACAGAAAATATAATTCAAATAAGAGCTGAAATGGAGTAAGATTGCGAACATGATTAACATGTTATGTCTACTATTTATAAACAACAATTGTACAGACTTATGAACAATTAATATAATGACAGAATTGAAACAGAATTATAGAAATGAAATACTTACTAGAATTTGGAGAAATATTAATAATTAGAAAGAAATCCGAGCCCTATTGAACAGTCTCCTTAAGACAAAATTATTCCTCCAACGTGCTTGAGTTTAATGAATAATTGTCTCCCAAGATAGAACGGATTTTCGGATTAATCAAGCAGCACAGCAATGAGTAATCCCAGCGAACACAATTTCTGTGTTTTGTACTCAACACAACCAAGAACATGTAATGCAGAAATGAAGAAAAGAATTTTCTGGGCAGAGGAAATAATGCAGTAGCATTTTTCGGAATTTTGGAGGGTTTATTTTTTTGTGTTTAAAACTGAGGGGGAAACATTTTATTTGTAGTAAATGTTTTGACTGTTGGGAACAGTCAAAACCGAAATTAACTGTCAAAGCAGTTAATTTCGTTAACTGTTGACTCTTGAATTTAACTGATTATCAGTTAATTAAAGATTAATTAATTCCGTAATTAATTAATTAAATTAAAGCCCAGAAAGTTCGGCCCAAAAAACTAGGAGATTTTTATAAGCCCAAGCCCAAGCCTTAATTTCGTTAACTGCTGACTCTTGGAATTAACTGATTATCAGTTAGTTAAATATTAATTAATTCCGTAATCAATTAAATTAAAGCCCAAAAAGTTCGACCCAAAAATGTAGGAGATTTTTATAAGCCCAAGCCCGAACCGAGCCGAGCCGAGCCGGCCAAACGGACGGACGCGCGCGTGTGGACTTTTGACCGTAAGTCAACCCGTGCATAGCTTAGGTCATCTCCCCTTCAAAGAGTTGGGATACCCCCAAGGCATCCAAGCCTTAGTCCATACTTGGGGTGTTATTAACTCATTAAAATTCCATTACTCTTCCAATGTTGGACAAGAGTTAAAACACACCCAATTCATTAACTTTCATTGCTTTGTGAGTCACTTTGGGGACATAATTATCATTCATAACTTATTGAAATTGGACATATGAATATACTACGTTAATCTCCTTGCGGAGGTGAACGCGTTCGTATATGGTCCCACAATTTCCGTAGTGTGGGTCCCACCTAAATTTGAGCTCAAAGTTGCTCAAAAATCTGTCCATATTGACAGCTTTATAATACCCATTTAAGTCCAATTTTCCAACAATCCCCCACATGAATGATATATCGCTATAAATAAAACAAAACAGATGCTGATGCAGATGCAGACACAAGTTGAGTAAAACTGAAGACTTATTGCATCGGGAGAAGTAGCCTAGTGGCCTTGAACTTTCCTTAGTGATATACTATCGTATTTACTTGGTTAATCAGTAGACTTCACGTCCTTGAACCGTCAACCGTTTTTGTAAACCTAGACAATAGTATTCACACAACAATTCTTCAACACAGTTGGTTCTCACGTTTGTGTTCATTTTGGCCGTGAACACCACTTGGTTCCGCAAGTATTTTAGAGAATATGCCTTTCATTATTCTCATAGAAGTGGCCCCCTTCTTACTTACGTAGGTGACTTCCATAAAGAGTATTCTGCAATACCCCACTTAGACGTACTAAGATATAGATGTCATTAAAAGCATAACTTATCCTAATTTCGCGGCAGATATGCACTGTCTCATCTTTGGAATTGATAGGAATATATATCCTCCAGTGCTTACTGAATACAACGTAGTTCGGTTTGCCCATTGAACCTAGATCTTGGGATCTCCAGTCAGCTAGTTTGGGTTGCCACTATATTGATTCTTATTTATTTATAGGCTTTAGACCCATTCCTCTCGATGATCTTTCAACCTGCTCTCGGTTTAAACCTTTCATTAGTGGATCCGATATATTATCTTTTGACTTTACATAGTCAATTGTGATAATTCCGTTTGAGAGAAGTTGTCTAACGGTATTGTGTCTACGACGAATATGTCGTGACTTTCCGTTATACATGTGATTTTGTGCCCTTCCAATCGCTGATTGGCTATCGCAATGTATACATATTGCGGGCACAGGTTTAAACCAATTTGGAACATCCTCTAAGAAATTTCGAAGCCATTCAGCTTCTTCTCCAACTTTGTCTAGTGTAATGAATTCCGATTCCATTGTCGATCTAGCAATGCACGTTTGTTTTGAGGATTTCCAAGATACGGCTGCACCTCCGAGGGTAAACACATACCCACTCGTAGACTTAGAGTCTTTTGTATCAGATATCCAATTTGCATCGCAATGTCCTTCAAGAACAGCTGGATATTTTGAGTAATGCAATCCATAGTTTTGAGTATATTTTAAATAACCCAAAACTCTCAATATTGCTTTCCAGTGATCTCTTCCTGGATTACTCGTAAATCGACTTAGCTTACTTATTGAGTATGCTATGTTTGGTCGCGTACAGTTCATGATATACATTAAACTGCCGATAATACGAGAATATTCTAGTTGAGATATGCTTTCACCATTATTTCTTACTAGATGTAAATTTACATCTACAGGTGTCTTGGTAGGACTAATATCATACTTCTTGAATTTTTCAAGTACTTTCTCAATGTAATGAGATTGAGATAATATAAGTCCATCCGATGTTCTAGAAATTTTAATTCCTAATATAATATCGGCGATTCCCATATCTTTCATGTCAAATCTACTACTCAACATTTGTTTTGTAGTTTTGACAATTTCAAAGTTACTACCCATGATAAGCATATCATCAACATAGAGGCATTCAATGACATATCCATTATGAATGTATTTAAAGTAAACACATTTGTCGCATTCATTAATTTTGAAACCATTTGATAACATTGCATTATCAAATTTTTCATGCCATTGTTTAGGTGCTTGTTTTAATCCATATAGTGATTTAACAAGTTTATATACTTTTCCTTCTTGTCCGGGAGCTTTGAACCCTTCAGGTTGCTCCATATAAATTTCCTCATCTAGTTCACCGTTTAAGAATGCAATTTTTACATCCATTTGATGTATTTCAAGTCCATTAATAGCAGCTATTGCTATTAACATCCGAATGGACGTTATTCTTGTTACCGGTGAATATGTGTCGAAGTAATCCAACCCTTCCTTTTGCCTATAGCCTTTAGCTACAAGTCTAGATTTATATTTATCAATTGATCCATCGGCCTTCAATTTCTTTTTGAAGATCCATTTATAACCTAACGGTTTTGAACCTGGTGGAAGATCCACTAGTTCCCATGTATGATTTTGTAATATGGATTCAATTTCACTATTAATTGCTTCTTTCCAATTGGAAGCATCGGGTAAGGATATAGCTTCTTTATACGATTGAGGTTCATTTTCTAACAAATATGTTAAAAAATCTGGACCGAAAGAAGTCGAGGTTTTTGCTCTTTTACTACGTCTTGGTTCATCCTCTATTGATTCAATAGGTTGATGAGTACCACTTGTAGTAGCTTGATTTGTCCTTTTAGAAGGACCAGATTCTCGGGTCATGTTATACAGAAATTCATTTTCAAAAAATGAAGCATCCAACGATTCAATAACCGTATTTATATGAATGTCCGAAATCTCATATTTACAAACTAGAAATTGATATGCACTGCTATTAGTAGCATAACCGATGAATACACAATCCACGGTTTTTGGCCCTATTTTTACCTTTTTAGGTTTAGGAACCATCACTTTGGCTAAGCACCCCCACACTCGTAAATATTTATAGGAAGGTCTTCTACCTTTCCATAATTCATAAGGTGTCTTGTGAGTCTTTTTGTGAGGTACTTTATTGAGAATGTAATTAGCAGAAAGTAAGGCTTCCCCCCACAAATTTTGTGGATCTCCTGAACTTAATAACATTGAGTTCATCATTTCTTTCAAAGTACGGTTTTTGCGTTCAGCAACACCATTCGATTGAGGAGAATAAGTAGTGGTTGTTTGATGAATAATCCCATTTTCAGAACAAAATTCCTCAAATGGATATTCATATTCACCTCCTCTATCACTTCAAATAGCCTTTATCGTATTGCTTAATTGATTCTCAACTTCATTTTTATATTGTTTAAATGCATTAATAGCCTCATCTTTACTATGTAACAAATATACATAGCAATATTTTGTGCAATCGTCAATAAAAGTAATAAAATACTTTTTCCCACCTCTAGTTTGAACAAATTTTAAATCACAAATATCGGTGTGAATTAAATCTAAAGGTTCAGTTATCCTTTCAATAGAATGGAAAGGTAATCTAGTTAATTTAGATTCCACACAAATTTTTATCAATATTGAATTTTGGAAAAAATTCCAAGTTAATTAATCTACGCAATGTATCAAAATTAACATGTACCAATCTAGCATGCCAAATATTAGATGACTCAATCAAGTAAGAAGAACTAGCAATTTCATTCATTGAAACAGATGTTTTAGGGGTTACAGTAAGAACATTCAGTTTAAAGTGCCCCTCATTTAGGTAGCCCTTTCCTACATACATGTCATTTTTAGACAACACAAAGCGATCAGACACAAACACAAGCTTGAAACCATTCTTAGTAAGGAGAGATCCAGAAATCAGATTCTTTCGGAGATCAGGCAAGTGAAGAACATTGTTGAGAGTAAGTTCCTTTCCAGAAGTCATTTTCAAAGCAATCTTTCCTTGTCCCACCACCTTAGAAGTGGAAGAATTTCCCATAAAAAGGTTCTCCTCATTTTCCAAAGGCTTATAGGTGGAGAACATCCATTTGTTTGCACAAATGTGTCGTGTGGCTCCAGTGTCCACCCACCATTCCTTGGTATTTCCAACCAAGTTACATTCAGAGACAACGGCAGAAAGATTCGTATCTGCCAAATCATTGGTGATATTCTCACCCTCAGTCACATTTGCTTGAGAGTTATTTTTATTTTGCTTCTTAGGCTTACGACACTCACTTGAGCGGTGTCCCGGTTTACCACAATTGTAGCATTTGCCTTTGAACTTTTTCTTGTTATTTTTGGAAGTGCCTTCCCCATCATACTTTCGTTTGTTCTTTTTAGGACCTTCAATGACATGGACCTTTATTTCCATCGGATTCTTCCCACTTTTCTTTTGAGACTCACGGTTGTCTTCTTCTATTCTTAGCCGGACCACCAACTCCTCCACATTCATCTCCTTACGCTTGTGCTTGAGACAGTTTTTGAACAAAGTCCAAGAAGGTGGCAACTTTTCAACAATTGCAGCAACTTGGAAAGTTTCACTAATTGACATTCCTTCAGCATGAATGTCGTGGAGGATCACTTGGAATTCTTGCACTTGCGAGATCACAGATTTAGAATCAACCATTTTGAAGTCCAGAAAATGCCCAACGATAAATTTCTTCATCCCAGCATCTTCAGTTTTATACTTCTTTTCCAAAGAATTCCATAATTCCTTGGAAGTTTTGATAGTGCAATAGACATGGTACAAAGTCTTGTCCAAGTAAGCCAAAATATAATTTCGGCATAGGTAGTCCGAGTGCTTCCAAGCATCGACAGCAGCAACCTTTTCAGCGTCATCTCCCTCTTGAATAGAGGGGCAATCTTCATATACAAACCTGCCTAGTTGGCAGGTAGTGAGATAGAAGTACATTTGTCCTTGCCAACGTTTGAAGTCAGCCCCAATGAACTTTTTCGGTTTCTCCCCGTGTGGCATAGATACGGGTGCAGCCACATTTGTGTTGGTGACAATCAGTTTCATAGGAGTAGTGTTCGTACTTTGTGATTCCATTTCTGTTACAAAAATAGAATTTTTATCAATGATAAAATTCATATATAATGAATTAATCAAAACAGAATACAAAATTCTGTGCACCAATTTCTTCCAAATATAATTCACAATAAATGAATTCCAAAAGAATTCTAATAATAATTCAGAATTAAAGTATAATATATAAACAGAATTCCGTACAAAACAGAATTAAATTTTTAAAATCTGTGACACACTAATTTTTAATAATAAAAAGAAATTCCGTACAAAACAGAATTAAATTTAAGAAAAAATAGATAAACAGATTTTAACAAGAGTACACAAATAAAATTTTATTTTCTAAAACTGAATATAAAAACAGTATAGATATTAATTTCTATATCAAAACTGTTTTACTAATTTCTACAATAAAGCAGTAAATTAATTCAATTTATTCTGTCAAAACAGATTTATTTCCAACAAATAAATTTCTGTAATAAAAGAAAATTCTGTACACTAAAAACAGTAGAACAAATTTAATTTTGTCTTAAGATTGTTATGTCTACTATTTATAAATAACAATTGTACAGAATTATGAACAATTAATATAATGATAGAATTGAAACAGAATTATAGAAATGAAATACTTACTAAAATTTGCAGAAATAATAATAATTAGAAAGAAATCCGAGCCCTGTTGAACAGTCTCCTTAAGACAAAATTATTCCTCCAACGTTCTTGAGTTTAATGAATAATTGTCTCCCAAGATAGAACGGATTTTCGGATTAATCAAGCAGCACAGCAATGAGTAATCCCAGCGAACACAATTTCTGTGTTTTGTACTCAACACAACCAAGAACATGTAATGCAGAAATGAAGAAAAGAATTTTCTGGGCAGAGGAAATAATGTAGTAGCATTTTCGGAATTTTGGAGGGTTTATTTTTCTGTGTTTAAAACTGAGGGGGAAACGTTTTATTTATAGTAAATGTTTTGACTGTTGGGAACAGTCAAAACCGAAATTAACTGTCAAAGTAGTTAATTTCGTTAAATTTTTAACTTTTGACCGAAAGTCAACCCGTGCATAGCTTAGGTCATCTCCCCTTCAAAGAGTTGGGATACCCCCAAGGCATCCAAGCCTTAGTCCATACTTGGGGTGTTATTAACTCATTAAAATTCCATTACTCTTCCAATGTTGGACAAGAGTTAAAACACACCCAATTCATTAACTTTCATTGCTTTGTGAGTCACTTTGGGGACATAATTATCATTCATAACTTATTGAAATTGGACATATGAATATACTACGTTAATCTCCTTGCGGAGGTGAACGCGTTCGTATATGGTCCCACAATTTTCGTAGTGTGAGTCCCACCTAAATTTGAGCTCAAAGTTGCTCAAAAATCTGTCCATATTAACAGCTTTATAATACCCATTTAAGTCCAATTTTCCAACATAACATTTGTTGCATTTATACGAACATCACTTATTGAACATGATTTTGCAATGAATAGGGGCATCATAATTACCTTACTTTACATCTTCATAATGATGACCATATATCCGAACAATGGGATACAGTAATATATACGTTAAAAGTATGGCTGTAATTCTTAAATATAGATACAAACAAATCTGTAATCCAAACAATCAAATTAAAAAAAAAAAAGATGGATTATGTTGACGGGCTAAAAAATGCTGGCCATTGGGGAACTTGATATATTTAAAGGAGGAAATTATTGGGCCTATCTCTTTTCCAATAATGACCATTTCTATTGCCTCATAAAGGAGATAAAAACCCTTTGTCAATTCTAACTATTAGTATATTACTTTTTAAGGGTAAGTTTGCAAATATTAAAATCTATGAACTATTATTTTGACCGAGTTAAAGTTCTTTAACTATTAATTATGTTTGCGGTACTTATTTATAATCAAAGTAATAGTTTAAGGGTTTGTTTGAAATTTGCAATTTACCCCCTACTTATAACTTCAATTGTAGACAGAGAGATATGTAAGAGGAGCTTACATTTCACTTTGGGAACAACTATTTCTTATGAGAATATAACGAGATATCACACTTTTTTCGTTCTTTTATTTATTTTTTTCATTGTATTTTTGTGGATCAAGACTTTCTTTATCTTTTGTTCTTAACTTTTAGAACTGTTCCATCTCAGACTAAACGTGCACCTAGGATTTTTAGTTAATATTTCTTTTTATTCATGACCACTTGCATTTTATTGATCTACGAAGTTGGCTTAGTTTATGTTGTTTTTAATGGGTACCGTTTTTATATCATTCTTGTCTTCTCACTGGATTTTTTCACAAGAATAATGCATTACCTGAGTGGGAGTTTTGTTAGCACTCACTTAGTCACTTATTTAATATGTGAGGAAAACTATGGAGGTAGATTGATAAAATGATATTAATAAGTGCTCATCTGTTATGATATTTCGGGTTTTGACTATAGCATCTTATTGTAAGATATTTTAGAAATTAACACAAATATGAATATAAATGACAAGGTTATATAGCCCCTGGATGTTGTCTCAACTTGATTGAACTCTTATCCTGGTAAAGAAATACTTTGTACGTCTCCTGTTTGTGTCCATTAAAAATTTGAAAGCATATATCAGCCTTTGATGAGCATATATCAGCCTTTGATGAAATGTTAATTTTTTATTGTATATTCCTTTCTTCATGGGATATAAATAGCATATAATATCCTCTCCTTAAAGGGGTTATGAGGAGCTACCATAACAGGAATAACATCCCCATATGGACTATGAAAGTTGGTATCATAAAGACCTCACACTATGAATTAGGATTTCCTATCTGAAATTCAGAAGCATATGAAAATCCTAAGCACGTTAATCATTTGGATTAGAGAATGTGCGAATATTGTGTGGTACACTATTAACCTAAATGAATAAAACCATGGCTTTGTTAAGCACTAAAGGGCTCAATAAACGGGACCCTCTATCCTCAACCTTTTCCTCGTATGTATGGAGCTTTCTCTTGTATTCTGGATAAGCATTTTAGGATCCCAAGTTTTAACTAACATCTTAAATGTAAAGAAGCACATCTCAATCACATACGCTTTGAAGATGATTTAATTATCATCGATAGTGGTTTCCCCCAATCTGTTGACTATATCAAGTTGGCTTTGAATGAATTGCAACACTATCTGGCCTGCATCTAAATGTTAGAAAGAGTAACTTGTACTGCTCTGGTACATCTGCCAATGATAATCAGCTTATGTCAAATGACCTTGCATTAATATTAGATAAGCCTCCATTCAGGTATATAGAGGTTCATCCCATTTCCACCAGACTTAAGACTCTAGGACTATAAAATCCCTATTCACAAAATTACAATCGGAATTAAATGTTGGACTAACTAATTCCTCAATTATGCTGTGCACTGTATTTGGAAATCTCATAAGAGTTGATATAAAAACAATATTTTTCCAACTAATGACTATAAGGTTAGTTTGAAATTAAACTGTTTCAAGGAAATTACCATTTGCAACATGCGTTATTACAGATTCCCTATTGTGTTACCTGCTTGAAACAACTTTTCATCTTTACTTGTGTATTAACCTCATGTGTTGTTTCCATCATCCTTAATTTGTACCAATTGTATACTATATCATTACTTCTATGAAGTTAGCTTTTTTTTAACCTTTCTTTGATGTTAGTTAATTGTAGGTTTATTACGAAGAACTATTATTAATTTTTTATACAATGTCATTTAGGTGTTTCTATGCCTACAAATATTTTGAAAAGAGTTGATATTAATATTCTTTAAGTTTGGTTGTAAATACATTGTAGACATGGACGAAATAGATGAACACGACATAGATAACTTGTAGCCTTCAGAAGACAATGCTAATGACAACAAAAGAAAAGGTAGAGGTATTAATGTTTGTCAACGGATAACGAAAACAGAAGATGAAAAAAGAGTTCAACTCGATTACAACATATCTGGGCTGCCCTATGTTAAAAAAGACTTTTTGTGAGCTATAAAGGAGTCATAGTTAAGATGATGATAAGAATAGGTTATGGATCTTAAAAGAAGGTACTTATTTATTTGAAAAGATAATTATGGACATCTTTACAAGTAGGTATTTGATTTCGACCATGTGTCTTATATATAATATACTTTTATCTTCTATTCCTTAATTTATTTTCATGTTTAATTCACAATCTAAATGTGATATGGTTCCGAAAACAAAGAATCAAGTGCTATCTAATATGTCAGCTGAGTGGAAGAATTTTAAAAGAGATTTGACTAGGCTTTACATCAGACCATTCAGGGATGAACCTGATAAACTCAAGTATGGGACCAAGATGTATAAAAAATATATGGAATATGAGGATTGTGATGAATTCATAAGAGTGATAATTTCAATGGAGTTTGAGGTATATAGCAAAGGGTTAAAATCATATATTTTTTTAAGATATTTTTATAAGTGGCTCATGATTATGTATTTATAAGGTGCTAAGAATGATACAAAAGATGAAAGGCGGGGGAAAATTGGATAAAACCATCGGATAAGTAAGAAAGGCTATTGTGGACTTATCAAAGACCTTATACGTACTTGCTTTTCTTAGTTGACAAATACTGATATTTATGAACTAAACTACACATTCTAAGTTCACCCAAAAAAATTTATTCTTATATGTTAACAGAAAGGGACTAGTGATACGTTTGATGATGATGATATAGCTTATCTATTGAAAAAAAGGTCGCCAAGATGAAAATAGGTGATTTGGTGATGGGTCTACTAGGGAAGTAGCAGATAAAATTATGAGTTTCGATTTTTGAGTTTGTTATCATAAATATTCAACATCAAATACATCTAATTAAATTATTGTTAATGTATTTATCTTCACCTGATTGATTTTTTTGGGGGATGTGCTAAACAATCAGGTTAAAGTTCGAAGCTTGGTCACTGAAGGAACCCCGGACATCCTAAATTTTGCATTAAAGACACCCGAGCAACCCGATCGTGTTAGGGGTAAAGGTCGTGGGGCCACCCCCAAAACCTTTTTTAACCTTAGTAAGCAATGATCAAAGAATCATATAACTAAGTTGGAGTCTAAGCTCCAGGCAAAAAGAGAAATAGACAAAGAAAAAGATGATTGGATGCAAGTATTACTTAAAAGGGTGTCGAGGTACGAGAGGGCAATGACAAAAGTCAGGTTGCACACCTTGGAAGGTGGAAATGCATGGCACAAAACAATTTCATCAAATGTAAGTGCATCATTTGATTTGCCTACCATGTAGAAAAAGAAGAAGAAAAATATCAATGTCAGAAATAAATATTACATATTTTTGTTGTTGACTTTTACAACAAGAACATGTTATTGATTTGAGTTTTTATTTTTATTTTGTATGCATATATAGTTGAAAGATGATGGAAATAGACCCATTCACATGCAATATACGAGTCCCGCACTTCATAATGGCATGGGCAAACCATGTAAATTTGCATTAAATTCACGTACCAATATTGTCGCCAAGGGTTCTACTTTTGAGAGGGTTGGGCCAGACAACCAAGTGCACCATAAACATTGGGAGAAAATTACATACGAGTGCCTATGGATAGCGTTTACACTCTGGAAGCCCCCTTCTCGTACCTTGTGGTGATGAGTTAGTAGCAATTATGAATGCACATAATTCATAAGTTGCGTGGCCTAAAGAATTTTTTATACTATCCACAGATGTAAAGTTGTGAAAATCTTTCTTTTATATTAAAGGTACTATTATTTATATTTTTAAATGACCTTTATCTTCATTCTTTATTAGTCTCTCTCTCAATCTAAAAAATATATTTTTAAATTAACTATTTTCTAACCAATGCAAACGAGAAAGAAGATAGATAAAATGGTTTTGAGAGAGGGGCGTTTATGGTATTTACAAGCATGCTAGATTCAATCATGACAAATTATACCGTAAAAATTACGACTAGGATATTTGGAGACGAACTTAAGTCAACTTACATTCCTAAAAATGAGTTGGTGTGTTTTTGTAAAATAGAGGAGCTTGATGCAAGTTCTCTAATGAAATACATGAGGTGTGAGAACAAGTGGTATTCATCTTAATTTTATTTAGTTATGGCTTTATAATAACTTTTTATTTTGTTTTCTAGATTCTTGTATGATAAGTTTTAAAGTAATCGCGATTTTATTGTATTTTTTAATCTCGGGGCAGCTCAACAAGATTATTTGAAGGAAAAAAAGAATACTTTTATTAGGAATGCAATGAAAGATGCTGAGGAGAACCAAATATATTTCATGCCATTTATCATAGGGTAAGTGTATTTTTTCTCTTCAATTATTATAATTATATCATAACATGTTTATATCATTGATTTTAACAACTCATTACATTGTAAGCTTCATTGGTCTTTAGGCGTTATCGACTTCTCTTTGAGGAATATGTTTCATTTACATTATTTACATAGGGCGCGAGGCGGAGACTTGAATCTCTTTACAGGTACATGGGCAATGACTTATACACACACACACACACACACACACACGCGCGCGCGCGCGCGCGCGCGCGCGTGTGTAGTTAACTCTATCCTAAGCCTCCTATCTCCCAATCCTAATTTCTATGTTTTTGAAAACAAATCCCAATCCTAGTTTCTATGTTTTTGTAAACAAATTATCTAATAAATCCAATATAAACACATGTTTACCACCCAAGTTTCCTATAGATATTGCAAATTCAAAAAAATAAGATTCTCACAACCCATAAAATATGTGACTTCCCTTAACAAACCATGTTCAATTCCTTTTGAAACTCTCCAATCTAAAAACCTATTACCACCCATATTTCCCACGCCTATTCCCAATTCAAACCACACCATTATTTCCATCGCATTCGCTTTAAACCACTTTAACATTTTCTCTCTAACCCATCTCTCTTTCCAAAAAAAACTTTAGTTAGGTATGTAATTCTTACTAACCCACCTCACTCCAACCTTTATTCCATGGATTTCATTACATATAGTCATATAATGTGGTTATATAGCTAGTTGCGTTAATGAGAAAGACATATAATTTAACCTTGATTTGTGTAATGGTGGGTTGATGGGTGTTATTGGGTATGAACTTGGTATATATATATATATATATATATATGTGTGTGTGTGTGTGTGTGTGTGTGTGTGTGTGTTTACATATATATATAACAAATATATAACATAACATAAGTTATTCTCATAGATACCAAGTATACATACCGCTGGCGAAAGTCATTTTTCTTAAAATATTAAAAAAAGTATTTTTAGTTGATTTTTTTGTGGTATTTGAACATTCTAAGTGATCCATATAAAAAATATCAACTTAAAACAATTTGTTTTGCTATTTTAAAAAAATCGGTCAAACTTTCACATATTTAAAAGTACTTTAAAAGTTGTGAAAGTTTAGCCAGGTTTTTTAAAATAGGAAAAAAAGGTTATTTTGAGTTTTTTTTGGATGGGTCTCCTAAAATGTTTAAACGAAATATAAAAATTAGGCCAAAACATAACTTTTTTTCTATTTAAAAAAAATAGGTACATATACTTGGTATGTACTGGAGTGTGTCTAATAACACACACATACATAGACAGAGACATATATATATATATATATATATATATATATATATATATATATATATATATATATATATATATATATATATATATATATATATATATTTATACACACACACACTAGGGTATGCCCGTGCCTGAAGGCACATTTATAATGGCAAAATTTTCAAAGTACGCAATGACGCGAATGCGCTAAACTAACAACATCTGTCAACACATTCATGTCAAGAAATTCATAAGCAGAGCAATGTAGTTCATGGCAATAAAGAAAATCTAAAACCCCACTCATATCAACACAGTATTGCCAAATAAATATCAATACAATTTTAAACCCCAACATGGCAGCAAAGAAAATCATTTATTGATATGAGAAGGCAAAATACTCACAAAAATAAATATGGATGATGTAAGGTTAAAAAAGCCTCCCAGACTATACAAAAAAAAGCCTTTGCAGACTATAGAAAAAATCCTTAGCAATCATCCAACAGTGTTTAGTAACTCTGAGACTAAGCTTTACAAAAAGTCAAAAAGGTCGACATCCCAAAAAATTATCCTTTTGATCGGCAGTAAACATTCTCTTAATAACTCTGTGAAATGTCCGCCTATCTAGCTCGATGTACTTCATATGAATATTGGCACAATTTACCACCACCTATAAGAAAAATTAATAGTTAAGACTAATTTTTATAAATGAACGAAAAAAAAAGAAACATTTTATAGATAAAGTACCTTGTTGTGAGAACCCTATGTAAGTAGCCTGCGGGTATTTATCGGTTGTTCACGCTTTACCATTAGCATGCCTGAAGGCACGACGATAAATTTTCCCCCTAATATTCGTATTTGTTTTTACGAAACGGCCCCTAATATTCGAAGGAAATTCCTGTTGCAATAGAATAATTACAAAGTAAGAAAAAAACAGAATCCAACTTTAATAATGATAAATCACAAAAATGGAAAAACCGTACCGATGTAGGAGCATCTATAGTATTTCATTTCCCATTATAAAAGAAAGAATTACATTAAATAGCTGAGAATTTGAATTGCAGATTAAAAAACATAATGTCTCATTATCCTCATAATACACTTCTGCAACTGATATGTCTCGTTATCCCTTCAGCATTCATTTCCTTTTTAGCTGCAAAAAAATACAAAAGAATTTCCATATTAGGACTAACACCGCAACAATGTGTAACACCCCGCCCGTCCGGGGAGAGCGAGCGGAGCGCTACTATCGATAAAACTAATCAAATCCACAAATAACAAGGTATAGAGCATCTAAAAATCCCACAACAATAAAAGAGAACTACAAATCTCAAATCTATTCAAATAAATACAAGGTCTCTCGAATTACATATAACAACTAACTCGAAAATAAAATACAAATATCCAATTCTCTATACATCAAAATAATACAATCTTCTCATCTTGTATTAAAAATCTTCCCAAAATAATCGTCGCTACAATAAATCTCCATAGCGCTCCAAAATCCGCGACAACCTGCCACTAAAAGAAAATATGGGGAAGTACACAATACGACAGGGAAGATGCTTAACAAATATTAGCGGTGAATAAAACTTCACAACACGAATACGAATATTCAAATCAAATGCGAATTTCATAAGCAATTATATCAATATAATTTCTCAACAACACATTAACCAGGTCACCAGGCCTCACCACTGTATAGTGCCTATGCATTTTTAAGCATATCCGAAAAAAAGGAATCTTGGCGGGTGCCCAATCTCAGTGCCATATTAAAATCCCATGACAACATGCTCAACACCAAATATAATACCACATGAATCGAAATTAGATTCCAACAAATATTTTCCAGATTTCCAAATGCATTTATCAATTCAAATATGAGTCAATAATCACAAGAAAATAACGAGAATAATACTCGCGAGATTAATGAGCATATTGTGTAAAACCTTATACCTTAAACCACCAAAAAGAACCAACAACAATCTGTGCAGAACTCACAGAATAAGCCTTCAAAATCTGCTCCAAGAATCATAAAAAACTCCTCTAAGAATCAACACTAAAATAGCTCCCAAGAACATCTCAAAACCTAAGATTGAATGCATAAATTAAAGGTCATGTTTGTGTATAAAAAGAGAGGAAATAAAAATATGTTTTCTTTAAAAAAGTCGTACCAAAAGGGTCACCCACGACCTTATTTTATAAGGCAAAACCAAAAGAGTTGTAACCAAAATAAACACCTCAAAAATACTTGTTGCTCACATTTTCTGGGACCATCGGTCGATCTATGAAAATCATCGATCGATCAATCATGCCTAAAATCTGACAGTTTGCCTTAAAAATGCCATAAGGCAAAATATTAAAAAATTCATATAAAATCCGTTTTAACTCCGATTACAATTTCGCTTGAAGTTTTATTCTTCTAAAATCATAACCAACATATTTGAGCAATAAAAACAATTTTATATCAAAAATTATTTTTCCTCTTTATTTTGAAAAATACCCCAAAAATTACACAGGTTGTTACACTTCCCGACTAACAATGGAATTTCGCCCTCGAAATTCGTCGAATACCTAACTCTAAAAAATCAGGCCAACAATCTCCAAAAATAAACTCGTCACTAAAAATAAATTCCTCACATCTAATCTAGATGCCTAACATGAAACAATCATCTAAAGATTCTATCTCCAAAAATACGCGCCACAAAAATGCAACAGACCCAAAACCCAAGACCCGAGGGTGATCGTATACCTAGGCTCTGATATCAATCTGTAACACCCCGCCCGCTCGGGGAGAGCGAGCGGAGCGCTACTATCGATAAAACTAATAAAATCCTCAAATAATAAGGTATAGAGAATCTAAAAATCCCACAACAATAAAAGAGATCTAAAAATCTCAAATCTCTTCAAATAAATAAGAAGTCTCTTGAATTACATATAACAACTAACTCGAAAATAAAATGCAAATCTCCAATGCTCTATACATCAAAATAATACAATCTTATCATCTTGTATTAAAAATCTTTCCAAAATAATCGTCGCTAAAATCAATCTCCATAGCGCCCCAAAATCTGCGCTAACCTTCCACTAAAAGAAAATATGGGGAAGTACACAATACGACAGGGAAGCTGCTCAACAAATATTAGCGGTGAATAAAACGTCACAATACGAATACGAATATTCAAATCAAATGCGAACTTCATAAGCAATTATATCAATATAATTTCTCAACAACACATTAACTGGGTCACCAAGCCTCACCACCGTACTGCGCCTATGCATTTTTAAGCATATCTGAAAAAAGAATATTGGCAGGTGCCTAGCCATAATAAAATCTCATGACAACATGCTTAACATCAAATATAATACCACATGAATCGAAATTAGATTCCAATAAATATTTTTCAGATTTCCAAATGAATTTATCAATTCATATAGGAGTCAATAATCACAAGAAAATAACGACAATAATACTCGCGAGATTAAGGAGCATATTGTGTAAAACCCCATACCTCAAACCACTAAAAATAACCAATAACAATCTTCCCAGAACTCACAGAATAAGCCATCAAAATCTACTCAAAGAATCATAAAAAACTCCTCCAAGAATCAACATAAAAACAACCCCCAAGAACACCTCAAAACCTAAGGTTGAATGCATAAATTAAAGGGCATGTTTGTGTATAAAAAGAGAGGAATGAAAAATATGTTTGCTGCCAAAAAGTTTTACCAAAAAGGGTCACCCACGACCTTATTTTATAAGGCAAAACCAGAAGAGTTGTAACCAAAACAAACAACGCGAAAATACTTGCTGCTCACGTTTTCTGGGACCATCGATCGATCTATGAAAATCATCGATCGGTCGATCATGCCTAAAATCCAATAGTTTGCCTTAAAATGCCATAAGGCAAAATAGAAAAAAATTCATATAAAATCGGTTTTTAACTCCGATTTCAATTCCGCTTGAAGTTTTATTCTTCTAAAATCATAACCAACATATTTGAGCAATAAAAATAATTTTATCTCAAAATTTACTTTTCCTCCTTATTTTTAAAAATACCCCAAAAATTACGCGGATTGTTACACTATGAAAGTGAAGATGCGAAGAGAAGAAACATCGATAAACATGACCATAATATAAATCTGCAACAATTTAACTCATTAGTGAATTACAGAAAGTAACAACACCAATATAGAGCATAGAACATATACATTAACAAACATTCACCACACCAAATAAAATAATAACATGGTTTTGAATAACCGCATTTGTTATGGCTTGGTTTCGAGTGGCAGCATTAGTAACAACTTGGCTTCGAGTGACAACACACCAAATGAAATAATATGTAGTAAAATAACATGTCTTTACAATTTCACTAACATGTCATTGACGACACCCGTTTGAAAGTGGAAAATAAGATATTATTAGTCACGTACATGTATGTACTTTTATACAAATCGACAAAAATAATAATGCGAAAGGACCACCTCTTCAAACCACCACCACTGGATATACGCATTGTGTTTTGAGGGTGGTCCTAAAACTTCAACTGTTCTTCGATAAATCAACATCGTTGTTTATGACATCGAAGGAGAAACCCATTCTTGGTGGTAAGAAAGTTAACACCCGCAAATGAAATATTAGTGCACCGCTGGACTCTACAACATTAAACGATACAGTGTGCCTTGCAACATTCAATGTATGTTTATAGGATCAGGTCTTTTGAAGAAGATTTAAAATAAGTGCTTCCAGGTTCAGATAGAGTTCTTCAAGGTTGTTAACGCTGAGTTACACCTGATTAGACTGGTATATGAGAAACAGTAAGTATATGAGAGTTTGAACGTGACATTTCTAGGACATCTCATATTAGAGTGGTATATGAGAATCAACATGTTTCTACGACATCTCTTTATTTATCACACTCTCGAAAGTCAAGCGAATCAGCAGGTATATCAGATTTTGAACTTGACATTTCACCAGTGTTCTGTACTTCTAGAAAAAAATATATATAAAAGTTAGAACGTAGCATTTGTATAAAGAATACATGATAAGTGGCATGAGAAATATGAAGTAAATCATTGGTTGTAAACAATATCTCATTAGTAAGCACAATGAGAAACAAGATTTATAAACACAAATTTAACACCCAAATACATTTTGACCTTTAACAACAAACTTTAACACCCAGATTTATAAACACAATATTCAAGATTTTCCATAACATTATACTCATACATTTTGACCTTTCAATGGATATCTTTTTCATTAATTTCTAAGAGCATATGCATCAAAACGTACCTTTAATCACTCTGTCTGATCATGCCTACTCTTTGCGAAGATGACCGCGCGTAATATGTTTTTCCCAAACACAGATGAGTACCCAGGTACATATAAAAATTAAGTAATCTATTCATAGAATAGGAGACTTTAGTTGCAAAATGTAAAATAAAAATAAATAGAACTCTGATCTGATCTTTTAAGGTGCAATAAATTAAATGGAAAGTGAGCAATAAATTTGAACATTTTTAACTTATACCTGTAAAATCTTGACTTTGCTAATGGAAAGCTCAATTACTCCACTATCTATCCAGAAAGACCGTAGATTGGGTGTGTTTATGTTAGAAAAACGATTGTACCATAGATTGGGATTGGATTTCATTAGCTTTTTTTTTAAATAACATTTCATGAGAAAAATAATCGAAACTAACATGAAAAAAATGGCTTCACTTGTATCTGTGTGATTAATATGTGATTCATGTCATAAGACACAGTAACTAATATATTTATAAAACAATTACAAAATCCAATTGAATTAAAAAGGTGAATAATACTCACCCAGGCACACCATTACATTTGGCATACAAAATCTTCAGATTATCTTAGGTAATGGGAGTTGATACAACAATGGCATTGTAATACCCCGTATGTATGAATAATGGATGAGGAGTGAGTAAACTTAAGAGAGTGTACGAGAACCTTACATTTGTAATCAATAACCGCATTTTATATTATGATAAACACTTGCTAAATATTTTCAAAAATGTTTTGAGTACTAACTTTTGCTATAAAATATTTTCAAAACCTTTTAGGTATCCAGCCACAGGGACGCCATGTATGATGATTTCATTCCAGGGACTCGAATCTGTAGCATAGTGGATGATTATAGGATTTTGATTAGACGATATCTCTCATTCAGATCTAGTGCAGGATCTCACATTATTCTATGTATGAACTTGTGGTCCGACATCAATCTCAGATGTTTAGTTTCAGACTAGTGGTTATTCTAATGTTGTTTTGGGATTTTTAGCCGATGGTGTATTCGGTAATACTCTTATTCTTTTGTACTTATACTTTGTTGATTGGGTTATAGCACATGGTGATTGTTATACCTAGTTCCTTATAGTTGATATATTTGTTTTAAGAAAGATAAAATTTGGCACTGGTCTAATTTTCACTTAGGGGATTAGTAATTAAAAAGTTTTCGACAGTGATGCTAAGAATGAACCATTTGAGAAACCTGATTTAATTTAATAAAGGCCTGATCACCCGATGTTTAATTAGGCAGGGTGTCATAGGTATGTGGTTAACATAATCCATTGAACTTTTGCAAATTTGAGAGTGAATGGCCTATATAAATAGTTGCACTAGCTTCTTGTAATCTATCCATAAGGTTGCTCCATACAATATCCGAACCACTGACTTCGTTGCCATTTTACAGCATTATAAAATAAGAGAAAGAAAACATACAATATAACTCTAACAAAGTGCACTATTGGTATAGTCATTGTCCGTATGATACGTTGAAATGAACACACACAATATAACTATATGATGCAAAGTGCACTGTATGATAACTGTAACAAAATGCATTGCTAGTACGTTTATTTGCAATTAAAGATTGAAAGAATGAACACATACAATGTCTAAATGAAAACCATAAAAAATCTCATCGAAGTAAATTATATGACAATTGATACGTATCACATAATAGATATAATTCAATTTCAAGTCTATGGGCCACTAAAAACACCACCCTAACATACTTACACTTCATAAATGTGCAGAAAAAGAAAGAACAAAGTTGAATATGACTAACCTCATACCTGCCATGAGATAAAGAATGGAAATGATAACAACAAACGATTAATCCACTTTAGCAAACAAAAAAAATGAAAACGATAATTGGAAAAAATCGAGTATTAGGTTCAATCAAATATGAATATAAAAAATCAACCATGAATCGAAAAAATTAGAAACGGTAACAACAAACGATTAATATGTTTCATCACATGAAAAAATTTATCGTTGATAGTCAAAAAAATTAATACCTTGGTGTAGTGTGTATTAATCGTCAGCACAAAAGATACATTTCAGCAACGATAACAACAAACGACTATTTCAGCACACAATTATAACAACAAACGATTAATACATTGCAGCAACGATCAACGACTATCAAACGATTGAATGGAAATGATAACAACAAAAAATAATAAGCTTAGTTGATAGTCGTTGATCGTTGTATGGGTGCAAATCTGAGATACCCACATCTCTGCTCTCAAATCTGAGAAACCCCATGAAGATGAAAACAAACACAAATCAAACATTAAATAGTTATTGGTATTCATGTAAGAAGAATTATCAATAGACCCAACAAAGGAATATACTCCAAAAAAATGTTCAAACATACATAACCCCAATAAAAAAGAGAAAGAGAGAGAAAGGGAAAAAATGCCTATAAAATGGAGAACCCCTCTTCTCTCAGTCATCGCACCGTCGCCATTGCCTGGACCTTAAACTGTTTAGGGGACGAAATTGGGGATTTGGGTAGATGGAAAAAAGATGGTATTCATGTAAGAATAGTTATCAATAGACCCAACAAACCCAAATACTCCAAAAAAAATTCAAATAGGCATACCCAACAACACACACACACACACACACACACACACACACACACACACACACACACACAGAGAGAGAATCCCTTTAAAATAGAGAAACCCTCTTCTCTCAGTCATCGCTAATCGTCGTCGTCACCATTGCCCGGACCTTAAACCATTTAAGGTACGAAACTAGATATTTGGGGATATGGACGAACGACTCAGGTAGGGAGGTCTTGCTGAGTGCTGCTACCAGTATCTTCTTCTTTTTTCTCTTTCTCCTCTCTCTCTCTCTCTCTCTCTCTCTCTCTCTCTCTCTCAACTTTACACTCGTAGATTGTCTACGTTTGAGAGAGGGATGGAAGATTTTGGGTACATGTGATAGAAGAGAGAGGTAATGAGTGTAAGAGTACCATTTTACCCCTTTTTTGGAATTCCTATGAGGAGTGGGAAAATAAGTTGTGAGTGTTGTTTAGGGGTAACTTAAATTTGGGAGGGGTATATTAGGTAGAGCATAAATAATTCATCTTGTGATGTCATAGTTGAATCTTATGATATACATAAGTTTTATACTTTAATATATATATATATATATATATAGTCCAGCTCTTGTGCGGACCAGTCCTCATTTTAGAAGTGCGGACAGAACATGTGTCACCTGACTACTTTATTTTAAAATTAACTTTGATATGTACTTTTTTTTACCAAATTGAATTTTCAGACTTCATTTTGTTCTACAATAATAAGGTTTTTGACATTTATTTCCTCTTATTAATTTAAATTCATATTCGTTTTGCACTTTATTACTTAAATTTACATGTGGATGGTTATGACTACGATCGTTTTTTCAAATACAATTACAAATTATATAATAGATTATATATTAAAATAATACATTTCAAAACGTGTACACCTGACATTGCATCGCATGGGTCAATACACGCGCGCGTGTGTGTGTGTATATATCTATAGTCATTTTGTCTTTGTACACATATTTTTCATTTCAATATTTTGTGACACCCCGCTAAATTAAATATCAGGTGGTCAGTCATTATAAAATTTAAAACGGAATATCCGGTTGGTTCATTTTTAGCATCACTACCGAAAAATATATACTTTATTAATAACCTAATAATTAATTAAGCTAGTGGAAAAAACATTTAACCCATTAATTAATGTCAATTAATTAAAACCATTTAAAACATTCACCATTCTCACGAATAAATATCTAATTAGTAAAACATCATCCAACTAACTATAATAAACTTGAATAATCGTCCCAGTAAAAAATCCAAACCAACAATCGTAATAATGATAAATCCACTGAAATGAAAATACTAAAATAAATAAGTAAGATGTCTCTTTGACTTAAATAAATTGAGAATGGGAGACACATGCCCTAAATAAGAAGTTAAAATACTAGAACTGAAAAGATAGATGTGAAGACATTTAAATGCGAGGACCTGCAACACGTCCAAAAGATCCAAAAGTCTAAGCTTGGCATCCCGTGGATGGGCACCTAAAATAATTTCACAAGAAAATATATTTTTCCAGAGATGAGTCAGAGTCCAAGTGTAAAATATTTTAAAACAGTTTAGCAAGTATTTAAAGATGCGTTAAAGAAAATATAATTCAAATATTAGCTTTACGACCACTCACTTGAGATTCTCACTTCTCAAGTATTGTGCACACCTAACGTACCTCTAAACCATTCTAGTCATATACATCCTAATTGGATTGTAGACAATAATCTTCTAACTAACACATGTAGTAATAACTCGTAATTCCCACATACTATCATCATTAAACGTTCTTGCATTTGATATTATCATAAGAGTTTCACAATGAGGTTAAGTGTTCACTTACTTAATCTATATAGGGTTATATCATTAATCGCATCTACAATTTCCACACGGTAGATATTAACACAAGTATATGTATTTAATCACCATTATATAATATATATACTTATACGACACATCAATATTCATTTATGGTGCGATGCATACTCTGCTATCATGTCCAGGTATATCTTGTACTCAATCAAGGACAATCGATTGAGTATTTCCCTCGAACCATAAATATAAATCACACATATTGGAGGCGAACATAGTTTGAGGCCTATGGGTTATGCACATACCTACACACCCATATGACCGTCATCACTAATATTCTCATAGATAGCTCGTACCTAGGTTCTATGTTCTGAGGTACCAAATCTAAAATCCCCCCAATGGGCTCATCAGGATAAGACTGTCCCCTTTTAAAAACCTCCCACCACAGAAAGTAACGTACGTATATCATACACATAATCAATTAATCATACAATAGGCATTCATCTCACCTATAAATTTTATAACATAGATATAGGTATTCTCACATAAGATATCCTAAGTCCCATATGTAGTATATTGTTATCCCTAATATCCTACATTTAATTGAATTAAAAGTCTACTGTTTATCGTATTCTCTTGAGTATTGTTCACCATTCAAAGTTTACTTAATGTTCTACCCATAATATCAGTAGGTAGCTCACTATATCCCACTGCTGTAAATTATCATTATCCTTAAATTCCCGAGACCAAATTGTTCTCTAAATTATGAAATTCTCTCATGTTAACCTAATTACGTTTATCCCTAAAGGTACCATTATGAAATCAAGCCTAATACCTGACCTAGGTGATGTGAGGAAAACCGAGTGTTCGTGTAGGGACACTATCGTTGATTTCGGCTCCCGCTCGACATACAAAAGAACCTAAGCTACAGCTACACTTGACAAGCAAGTAGAGCGGTAAGTCGGGTATCGAGAATCCACAGGGAGATATTGAATTTTAGATGTTAATTGTTTAATTACTTCAGGAATAAAAGTGTAAAAGATGATAGGTGGTTATGGTGACAAAAGAAAAGAATAAGTTAATGCTAAATTAAAGGAAAGCGAGGATCGGGATCGCATTCTACCAAATGGATCGAAGCAACTACAAACTAGAGTTAAGGCTCGAAATCAATCTAATCGAGCATTTACAATTAAGCATAAACATCACACAAGAAGGAATTTAACCCAAAGTTGCGAGATAAAACATTTAACTAAAAAAATGGTCGCACGCGGATTAAACTCGGATTGTCACTATAAACACTAAAGTTGCTTGACAAATAAAGTTAAACGCATAACAATCCAACTTTAATACACGCGGTTTCAATTAAACGCGATTTTGCACTAAACCTAGTTTTCGGAGCTCGGGGCCCGAAAATGGCGGAAATGAAATCCCGACCCTATTTATCTAAGGGTGCATGGTGAGTTAAACTAAATTATGATAATTAAACTAAGAAAGCAAGAATTAAAGCAAGTAAAGTAGTTTGAAAGCATTGAAACTAAATTACAAGGCAAGAGAAGAAGAAGAACAAACTATATTAATGGAGAGGAAGTGAATAGTTCAATCTTACAACCAATTAGTGTGTCAATCCAAGAGAGGAAGAAGATGAACCCTCAAAAACCAAACCCTAACTAAACTATCTCCATCAGAATATATGAGTCTCTAAGTATGTATATGTATATGTCTGTGTTATTACAACAAAAACCAAATTATATAGTAAGTTGGAATAAAAGAAAGAAAATATCTGCAGGGGAAAAACAGGGGATCGATCGATCGACCCCTGGTGTCGATCGATCGACAGTGGAAAACGTGGCAAAAATAATAATGCTCGATCGATCGACCCCCAGGCTCGATCGATCGATCAAGCAGGGGCAGCCTGCAATTTCCCCTGCATTGGCATACAATCCAACGTCGCTCAAATCGCCATAACTTTGTCGTTATGCATCAGAATCGCGCACCATTCGCGGCCACGCGAAGCTAGCGAGGAGAGCTACAACTTCCTTGTAGATGTCGGGCTAGGTGCCTAAGCTGTCAAAAGACTAAAAATGCCCTTGCGCGTGCGATAGTGTACGGAAATCGAGCGAAACGCATCCGAAGTTCACACTAAGCATCTAAACACCTACAAAAGCTCAATTATCCCCTGCAAAACATGTTAACATAGAATTCCGAGGGTTGTATGGTTAACGAGCATAAATATAGGGGATAAGATACCCGAGGGGGCTAATAACGCGTATGTTAACAGGTGAAATAAGCAGTATTTTCGCCGTATCACACCCCCTAACTTACACATTGCTAGTCCCTAGCAATGAAATAGGAAACAACAAGAAGAACTAGTAAACCAACACAGGAGAGAGTACAAAAGTATGGTATAAAAGCAATAAAAAAGATAAGGCCACTTTCGGGGGCGATTCGATTGCATTTAGCGTAGGCAATAAGCCGTTAAACCCCTAGGTTACCCTAGTGGACGAGTGTCGTCTCGTGAGGGTTTTCAGGGATGAAAACCACAAACATCATATGGTTTCCTCAAAATATGCCCAACCAAACATGCGACAAACTCAACAACAACGAAAAAGATTTCAAACATGTTATTAGCATATTGAACGAATTCAAGCTAAAGTCCGTTGTTATTAACAAGTTAAATGCACCTCATAGAATTGAAACTTTAAAAGTGGGAGGGGGGAAAGCACATGCATAGTGTGTTTTGGCAAAAAACTAAATATCAAAGCATGCATAAATTCAATCCTCACGGGCATTACGCTCAACAAATGAATTCACTATGAAAAGGGAGGTAATACACGGGACATGTGGGCATAAGGAGTAAATGTAAATGGAAACTAGGCCACACGCATGTCACAAAAGAAGAACGCTATATATAAATTGAAAAATTGTAATCTCAATGAAAGGATACCGCACACTAAAAGAGGCGAAATGCATTTTCACAGATTATCACAACTATTATGACTTTTGAATTACATCAACCTAAGATCACATAGGACTTGTAATAGGGTTGTAATGTAGGATAGGTTAGGGTACGAAATGAAAGGGATGTATATACGGATTCAAAGTGTTTGGGGATGAAACTCAGAATAATGTGAAAAAATGGGCAATATCAAAAGTTGGACAAAAATGTCCAAACGAGCATAGATATAACAATCAAGAGAGTAATCAAAGCTTATTGAAACACTACAAACAATATTTACAACTTTCTCTTTCTTTTTCTTTTCTTCCTTTTTCTCACTTTTTCTTTTGTTTTCTTTTGCTTTTTGCTTTCTCTTTTTCTTCACTTTTTTCACTACTTTCTTTTCTTTTCATACTCAAATTGCGACCACACAACAATAATAACATTCAATTCCAAGCAAAAATCCAAACAAGGGTATGTAAGGTAATATATATGGTATAAAACTCCAATTCGGAGTTGGTTATGGGATTTTGGGCAGTGAAAAGAAAGGCTAGTATTTAGGCTCAAGTGGGTTGACTAGGGAACATATAAAGGGTGAGGTCAAGGTCATATGGGTGATAAAACAAAGAAGGCCTATGATCATTTCACAAAGTATACGCAATTCACGAGTCAAAACAACATATGAAAATCATGCTCAAGTAACACATTTCAATGATGAACTCAATTAATGAACGGTCAATGAAAGAATAAAGAGATTACCGATGAATTTAACGTTTTCAAAGAGTAAAGAATAGCGTATACACTCACAAATGAAGATAAGTCTCTAATCTCACTCGGTGTAAGTATATACAATGCAACAAAAGCATACCGAGTTATAAAAATCTTAAACCAAATCAATGTAACAAGAATGGTGCATATGCTCATGGGATAAAGTTTAATTCATGAAGTTATTCACAATATCAATGATTTGAGGACTAAAGTCTAATAACTTCTAAAATCGAAAACATGCATCGTTGAGTTGTCAATTGGATCGGGCAATTATTGAAATTTATCATCGGAAACAAGGCAAAATGCCCAACAAAATGAGAAAAAAAAGAAAATATTTTTGAAAATTTTCAATTTTTTAACAAAAACATGCTTTGTAACTAAATTGTAATCAAATCCAAGGACTAAACAGCAAAATGGATAAAATATCCTACACCCCCTAACTTAAATGTTGCATTGTCCCTAATGCGTCCATTAAAGAACACAACACAAAGCTAGGAAAAGAATGATATTACCCACACGTGGAGCGATCTCCATAAGTACAAGTCTAAATGAAGCTGCAAAACAAGTTAGTACAAAGCATATGAAGAATATGTACTAATGTATTAAGTTAAGAGAATCTATGTCACAAGTCACAATAATATAGAGGGGCTGAAGTGCAAATACTAGATAAATTGATGGTGAACTTTTTGATTTTATAAAATGGAAGGTCACACACATCAAAATCCAATAAACAACCACAAACTACATTTTCATTTCTCATTTCATAAGTTCAATACAAAATTACTTAATACATTACAACTTCTGAAATAAAAGAAATAAAAATAAAAATAAAAATAAAAATAAAAATAAAAAGTACAATATACTATCCGATCCCAGAATACAAAAATGAAACCCAGTACAGCAACAGCCTAGTGGCCAGAACCACTAGGATCGGAGGGGTCCTGAAAATGAGGAGGCACTGGTGAGTCGGAATCACTGCGCTGCAGATAAAGATCTCTCATCATCCGCTGCATCATCCGGTAATCCTGTCTGCTCTGTGCCCTAGCCTGCCTCTTCAAAGCCCACTCGTGCCGCTGCTCGGCCTGAAACTGCTCCTGCTGAGCCTGCTGCTGATCCAGGCGGGACTCCCAAGTCGCCCACCTGAGCTGGGTCTCCTCCCAGCGTTGGTCCTGCACGGCCTGGTATGCCGCAAAGCGGGCATCATCCTCTGTGTGTGGCGCGTGAGAACCCTCACCCGTCTCCATCTCTCTGATCTCATCCTCCTCGTCGTCGTCGGGCAAGTCAGGCATCTCTGCCCTCGGTCTCTTCCCAGCCGGTTGCCCCCACTCGCGCTTCAGCATTTTTGCGATGTTGTCTTTAGAGAGAAGCCCGAGTGGCACATGCTTACGGTCTGCGTCCATCTCCGGACAACCGTGTGAAATACATATCTTCGTGATAAGGGCAGGAAAAGGAAGGGAAAATCTCCAGGCGACCTCCTTCGCAGTAGCGCACATCATATCTAGAAAAATAGCGGACAAGCTGATACTGCCCAATCCATTCAACATAGTATAGATCAATGCAGCATGTTTGT
This sequence comes from Sambucus nigra, assembly GCA_949130495.1. Lineage (NCBI taxonomy): Eukaryota > Viridiplantae > Streptophyta > Magnoliopsida > Dipsacales > Adoxaceae > Sambucus > Sambucus nigra. The sequence goes on along the minus strand of OX422214.1, from coordinate 208,452,109 downwards.
GACGAACCTCAGACCGGTTGTTTGTCACCATGAAGGAATGGACATTGATGTAGTGTAGTAGTCTAGGCAAGTCCTCCATCGCAGCCGAGCGGAAAGCACCCCTCTTCCACGGCTCTCCCGGTGCAAGGGCCTCTATCAATGTCCCGCGCCCGAAAATACTCCCATCTAGAAAACTGACTGGATCCGTAGGGAGAGGAACATCCATAAAATCTGCCAAGTCTGAAATACTAAATGGAATCTTCACCCCCTGAACCATGGCCTCATATGTGGTCGGCCCATCGCTGCTCTTCACATCTACTAACGTCGCGTAGAAAATCCGTACCAACTCCTCGTTGACGCGCCCGTTAGTAGAAAGAAAGGGCTCCCACCCCTGACGGCGCAACAGAACCCGCGCCTCTCTCGGTATGTGCTCAAGAACCCATGCAAAATGATGACCAAGCGGTCGCTCGGAAGTGTAGAAATGTGCACGGAACCAATCCCGCTCCTGTTCTGAGCGGAACCCATCGACGCCCCCGGCGGGCACACACCTAGTAGAAGAATATTTTTTTGGTGCCATATCAACCTACAAAACAAGAATTACACAAAACAAAGAAAGTGTAAGCACAGTTTATGGTTAGTAGTGTAAAAGTTGAAATGGTGGTACAAGTGCGCAAAACCGAGGTGAAAAAAATGCAACATTGCGATGAAAAATGTCGGAATGCGACTAGGCATGAAAATCACCCAAGTGTGCGTCAAAATAAGGATTGAAATCTGTTTTAGGCATTTTGACGAACACTTGGCGTGCGCAATGTGCGTCAAGGTCGAAAATACCGAGTTTGAACCAACAAAACCACCCCACTCATGAACAACCAACAATGCAGAAATCAAAATATGTTCATGAGTGGATTTATAACAAGAATCACGCAAAAATTCAGTTGGAACAAAACGAAATCAGGGGATAAAACCAACATTCAAACAAGTGCCAACCTAGGGTTTTAATATGCAATTTGTGACACAATTCAACAAAAAGCTACAAATTCATGTAAACAAGTTGAGATTATACCTTGGATGTGTAGCAATTGGAAGAAAATGGAGAATGTGGTGTGGGGAAAAAAACTAGGGCACAATCGGTTTTGAGAGAGGAGAGAATAGAATAAGAGAAATGGGGGGAAAATAGGCAGACCTCGGCTTAACCTGGTCGATCGATCGATCTAAGCCAGGCTCGATCGATCGATCGAGCAGGGCCAGGCCTACTGCATCCAATTTTAAATGAGGGGGGTAATTGCAATTTTGGGATAATTAGGGTGTCTAAATATAAAGTAACTATATATATAGTATATATATGTGTATATACATAAAAATATGAAATAAAAATAGAAAAATAAAAATAAAAATAAAATAAAAATAAATACACAGGCATAATTATACATACAAAAAAGGCCTAAGCTAAAGAAAATAAAAAATAAAAAATAAAAAAAATAAAAATATGTACAATGAGCAACGCACACGCATATTCACGACAACAAATGAAAAAATAAAATAAAAGAAAAAATAAAAACAAATGCAACTGCGTGAGGATGCGCGTGTTAAAAACAAAGGAAAAAAAATGTTTTTGTGAATTTTTGATTGTTTTCTTAACAAATGTGTGCCGGGGCGCATATCTCCGCAAATTCAAGTCCGTTGAACCTACAAAAGAGTTAGAACCAAGCATACAAAAAGAAAGAAAAAGAGATTAGCTAATTACACTAGGCTAAAATTAAGAAAAAACAAAATTGAAGAAGTTAGTATATACAACCTACACTTAGGATGTGCAATTAACTATATACCAAAAGTTGAAATTTTTGAGGGTCCATCCAAAACACGATTTGACTTTGGAGGATCAACGGTGGACCCTCCCGAGTATGCATGCCTCCTGAAAAATAGGAATTCCGTTTGAACAACGGAAGGCATGTGGGCGGTAAAAGAAATGAACCATCGTCAATTTAAAATTCTAGGCGGACGATGGGGGATTTGGATAACAAGGGGGAAAAGTACACTTGAGGCCCAAGAAAAATCGATTCATCTCCCAAAGGTTTTTCAAAGGGAATGGGAGATGGTGCACACGTCGGGATACCATCCATCGAAAACAAGTCCGGTAAAGAGTCCTCGTCGGCAAAAAGTGTAGAAATTTTAAAAGTTTCTACCGACTCATAGGAATCAACCGGTGATTCTAATGGTTCGATCACGGAAAACGAATATGGTGATGAAACAAATTCAATCTCAATTGACTCATCGTTGGAAGGAGATTGAATTTCGAGGGAGAGAGATTCACACTCGATGAGAAATTCTTTGAAAAATTGAGGTGAAACACAAGTTTCCACCTCCTCGTTGTTTTGTGCATAAGAATTCATCTCATCGCAAAGTGAAGCAAGTCTAATTCCAGCATCATTTAAGCCTTCCAAACCTTGGGAGTAAAGAAGAAAAGTCTCTTCCAAAGTAGGCTTCCTCGGCTCAAGAGCCTCGGACTCCTCATTTGGTTGAAACTCGTCTTCGAAAGTAATGAAATGAAGATCGTCTTTGGATTCGAATAATGAATCCAACTCAAGCTCCCAATAAAGATTTTCATTCCGATAAATGTTTTCAAGTCTTTCATTTTCAAGAAAATCTTGAAAATGGAAAATTTGAAAACTATCCCCAATGTAAGAATCATTAGAATAACCGTAATAACTATAAAAGAAAGACATGGTTACCTCGTTGTTGAAAGATGGAGAATCCAAGAAAGAAAGTGAGCAACCGCGAATAGAAGTTTCTTAGCGCTCAAAGTATGCAAATCCTGCAAGAAAGGTTAAAAGAAAGAATACAAATAGGAAAGGAAAAATACTACGAAATAATAAAACAATTACTATCTAAAATAGTCTCCCCGGCAACGGCGCCAATTTTGATGCAAGGAAAACCGAGTGTTCGTGTAGGGACACTATCGTTGATTTCGGCTCCCGCTCGACATACAAAAGAAACTAAGCTACAGCTACACTTGACAAGCAAGTAGAGCGGTAAGTCGGGTATCGAGAATCCACAGGGAGATATTGAATTTTAGATGTTAATTGTGTAATTACTTCAGGAATAAAAGTGTAAAAGATGATAGGTGGTTATGGTGACAAAAGAAAAGAATAAGTTAATGCTAAATTAAAGGAAAGAGAGGATAGGGATCGCATTCTACCAAACGGATCGAAACAACTACTAACTAGAGTTAAGGCTCGAAAGCAATCTAATCGAGCATTTACAATTAAGCATAAACATCACACAAGAAGGAATTTAACCCAAAGTTGCGAGATAAAACATTTAACTAAAAAAATGGATTAAACTCGGATTAAACTCGGATTGTCGCTATAAACACTAAAGTTGCTTGACAAATAAAGTTAAACGCATAACAATCCAACTTTAATACACGCGGTTTCAATTAAACACGATTTTGCACTAAACCTAGTTTTCAGAGCTCGGGGCCCGAAAATGGCGGAAATGAAATCCCGACCCTATTTATCTAAGGGTGCATGGTGAGTTAAACTAAATTATGATAATTAAACTAAGAAAGCAAGAATTAAAGCAAGTAAACTAGTTAGAAAGCATTGAAACTAAATTACAAGGCAAGAGAAGAAGAAGAACAAACTATATTAATGGAGAGGAAGTGAATAGTTCAATCTTACAACCAATTAGTGTGTCAATCCAAGAGAGGAAGAAGATGAACCCTCCAAAACCAAACCCTAACTAAACTATCTCCATCAGAATATATGAGTCTCTAAGTATGTATATGTATATGTCTGTGTTATTACAACAAAAACCAACTTATATAGTAAGTTGGAATAAAAGAAAGAAAATATCTGCAGGGGAAAAACAGGGGATCGATCGATCGACCCCTGGTGTCGATCGATCGACAGTGGAATACGTGGCAAAAATAATAATGCTCGATCGATCGACCCCCAGGCTCGATCGATCGATCAAGCAGGGGCAGCCTGCAATTTCCCCTGCATTGGCATACAATCCAACGTCGCTCAAATCGCCGTAACTTTGTCGTTATGCATCGGAATCGCGCACCGTTCGCGGCCACGCGAAGCTAGCGAGGAGAGCTACAACTTCCTTGTAGATGTCGGGCCAGGTGCCCAAGCTGTCAAAAGTCTAAAAATGCCCTTGCGCGTGCGATAGTGTACGAAAATCGAGCGAAACGCATCCGAAGTTCACACTAAGCATCTAAACACCTACAAAAGCTCAATTATCCCCTACAAAACATGTTAACATAGAAATACGAGGGTTGTCTGGTTAACGAGCATAAATATAGGGAATAAGATACCCGAGGGGGCTAATAACGCGTATGTTAACGGGTGAAATACGCAATATTTCCGCCGTATCACTAGGCCTACTGGTCTTCTAAGATAATTACAAGCATTCTAAAATGGTTCCCAAAAATAAATTTGAGATTATTTCCTAACTATAATTAACAAAAGAAGGAAATTGGGCAACCGAATCGATTCGGCTTGGACCGCATCGATTCGGCTTGGACCGAATCGATTCACCCCTAAAGGTCTCGTGAAATTCTGCATTATTGTTCATACGAGTTTCATCAATTTCTGACCCCAACTCCTAATTTTAATCATACCAAAAGAAAATTCAACCTTACCAAATGTTATACTATCACATATAAACAATTTCTAATGATTAAAGATCACAATAAATTGATGTCCTTTGATGGGTTTAAATATATTTATGGGTTTCCATTTTTTTAAAAAACTTCCATAACAACACAAATTTTTTCATCATTATATATCAAATTTCATGGGTAATCATCTACTTATCATGGGGAATCCGTCCTACATAATTTTCAGTCTGCAATTATGATTTAATTTCTCTAATTTCACCAGTTCATACATAGTTCGTAGTCAATTCTAACCTACACTAATATGGGTGTTATTATTGCACTAATTATGCAAGATTAAAAACTTTCCTTAAGAATGTAGGTCTAATCCGTTGGCGAAGATCATGTATTGGAGTTCCACCTCCTCCGATCTATACTCCGGTGTTGGTGGTGGTGGTTGTAGCCTTAGCTTCTCCCTCCTCTTCCTCCTATGGCCTCTCTTTGTCTCTCGTATAATTATTACATAGTTTTAACCTAATCTTATTTTCCCCAATAAGATATAACACTTAAGAATTTTGTGTATACTATTCACCCAAATATATAAATTACCAAAACTCCCTCTCGGGATGACCGTTAGGCCTAAAATTGCCCCAGGAACCAAATTAAACCCCTGGGTAGACTTTTCGGACATCTCGACCATTTCTGACACGTTGGTACACTATAAATGACCATTTTTATGACTAATAAATACTTTACTTATCATGTCATTAATTTAGTCCCGACACAACTAACACGTACATGCCAACTTAATTACCATACTTGTCGTATTTCTCACTTGCGACAATTGTTATAAATTCATAATCATATTCACAATCATATATTACTTTATTCGCTCAGTAATAATCAGTATAATTCTCACTAATAAATACTAACTCTTATCTCGCTAGTTAGCATTTATTTTAATCTGGATTAAATATTAATTAATATCTCATATTTAATTTAATTAATCCCATGTTTTCAAAATCATAAAAATTTCAGCGAATTACACTTTTGTCTTGAAGTGAATTTAAAGTATTTGTGCAATCGAAAGAAGGAAGAGTTTCGGTTCAAATTGGGAGATTGTTAAGGTAAGATAATGGTAATGAATGTACATAGGTGACTTATATCTTAAATCCTTATATAACCAATATCTTCAACATATCATTCTGTAAAATCCTCTACAATCCGAAAATGTCGAATGTGGATTTTAGATACTGAAGTTCATTAGAGATCTATTGGAGAATATGTCTCAGTCAACTAAACTAATTGTAATAAATATTTGTTTTATAATATTTTGTTTTCATGCTAATTACTTTTATAAGGAAAAGTTGAATACAACTTATGTTATTTGATTAGTTAGATGAAGGAGTTGGCTGTAAAAATAACCTATAAAAATCATGAGACAGAAAAAGATTAGCATGAGGTCATCGACTTCATTCAGGATTATTTTTGGTTAGCTGCAATTGTGAACAATTTTGACAATCTTTTTAGGTACCTTTTTTCTTGAATCTAATTATTTACTTTGTGTCGATGTTAAAAATATTTAATATAGAGAATCAAAATACTATATAATGAAATTTGAACAAAAATTATAACTAATATTATCAAAACATTGTAAAAGTATGATGTCTGATGATGCTAGGATTTAGCACCACCAGATAAGAGGTGGAGAGCTCAAACAGTGATAACAACGAAAACCATAGAGATATGTATATGTATAAGAATGTAGAAGGGGGTGAGTATAAGAGGAATAAGACAATGATGTATAGTGGTTCAGCCAATTAGGCCTACATCCACTGTGAGTGTGTGATCCACTAAATATGGGCACTAATGGCCTTGGATACAATGCACATAAGCTCACTCTCTCTCTATTGTATGTACAAGCAGAGTTTATGCTAGGATTACCATTTTTCTATCCCCTTACAGGGTTGGAGATGACAAGTACATATAGGTCTTAGGGGGGGTAGTGTACCCCCCCAAGCATGCATGGTGCATGTGAATGATGAACTAGCCAATCCCCTACTCACACCTAGATGTGCCACTTGCAATAAATGATGACATAATATTCCCTCATGTGAGGGGATGATATTGTTATAATGGTCTAGTTCACGTGCTATATGAGTCTCACGCGCACTATTCCACGCATCTCCCAAATCACATGCCATGATGATGTCACCCTCGGCCTGGGATGCCGGGACGAGACTAAAATAGATGCTCACGTTGCGTCCTGCTGATTGTGGGCCTCGTACTATCGTCCCCTCATAGGGTCATCTAGTCTGCGATGAGGGGTCGACCCCTTGAAGGGTCGTCTGGGCCATGATGAGGGGTCGTCCCCTTGAAGGGTCATCTTGGTCAAGATGAGGGGTCCTCCCCTTAAAGGGTCGTCTTGGTCAAGATGAGGGGTCGGCCCCTTGAAGGGTCGTCTGGGCCATGGTGAGGGGTCGGCCCTTTGAATTATCGTCTTGGTCAAGATGAGGGGTCGGCCCCTTGAAGGGTCGTCTGGGCCATGGTGAGGGGTCGGCCCCTTGAAGGGTCATCTTGGTCAAGATGAGGGGTCAGCCCCTTTAAGGGTCATTTGGGACATGGTGAGGGGTCGACCCCTTGAAGGGTCATCTGATCCTAGTTGAGGGGTCATCCTGGCCGATCCTCCCTGTAACGGTACTGTGGTCATTGGACTCGTCTCAGGCTTGAGCCCTCATTTGGTGGAGGACACCCTCGGTCTAGCCGAGGGAGAATTCCCAAACACTCAACAATATCATAACAGTGGACGTAGGCCATTCATATAAGGCTGAACCACTTTAAAATCTTTTGTCTCATTTATTTATCTGTGATTGAATAATTAGAGTAATCTAATTTTTTACATCAACAGATTGGCGCTGTCTGTGGGAAACGACTGTTGTTATCGTTTTCACCAAAAATCATTAATCATCAATGGCGGATAATCCAGAATCTAGCAATCAAAATGCTGGATATGCTGGAAATCCTCCAAATCCCTCTGCACCTCCAGATCTGGCCGGAATTATGACGAATCTGGCTCAAGGACAAACCGCCATGCAAGAAACAATGCGGCAACTCATACAAACCCTTCATGGTGGTGCACCTGCACATTCGAGACAGCGAAGTGGTTAGAGGCAAACTTATTTACTCTCTTCACGATCCAGGCGTAGTGAATCATATCGTAATGAGGAATCTAATGATTTCTCTTATCAACCTGGGCGAACTTCGTCAATATGGGATATAGATACTGAGCAACGTATCACTCTCTCTCTCCATAGAGACCCAGCGCTTTGGAAAGATTGAGCAGGGCATCTCCTTTCAACCGATTAGGCCCTAGGAGGAATAGGAGTCCACCTAAGACCATGTCGAGGAGTCTTCGACAACCACCAAATCTAAGGGAAGGATCAACACAATCACGACCAGTTGCTCGTCAAGATAGATCTCAGGAGGCCACATCAGAACAATCAATTGCTCGAACTAATAAGCCCGAGGAAGGAAATGATGCGTGGAAGGGTTCCATTCAGCGGTTGGAGGATAGATTGGGAGAAATGGCTAAGGCAAAGAATCCCCTACAACGAACTTTTGTTCAAGGGACACCTTTTGTCCAGGCCATTGTGGACTTCTTTACCCCGTCAAAATTTAAAGCACCTGTGGTTACCCCCAAGTATGATGGAAAAATAGATCATGTTCTTCACATAGAGCAATATCAAGCTGCTGCCGACATCTATGCTGTCCCCGACGAGATGAGATGCAGAGCATTCTTGGGAACTCTTACTGGATCTGCCCAGATATGGTACAACAATCTTCCTCGGGGTAAGGTTTCAACTTTCTTTCAGTTAGCCGAGTTGTTCATTGGCAACTTCTGTTTTGGAGCAAAGCCAGTAAAACGAGTAGCACACTTGTTAAGTGTTAGACAAAAATATGGTGAGAGTACTAGAGATTACATAACTCATTTCAATAACGAGAAGCTGGAAGTCATAGATTATGAAGAAAAGACAGCTATCACCACCTTGATGAGTGGGTTGTTGCTTAACAAGTTGTATTACACTTTGGCCAAAGATCCACCTATAACTATGTCAGAATTAATGGCAAAAGCGGCCAAAATCATGAACGCCGAGGAGGCTATGGCTGCGAAAAAGAATATGGATAAAGAGACCAAGGTGGAAGTCGACAAATCGAAGAAGAAAGAGAATAAGGGCAATGGCGGTGACAAACATTCCAAGAATAGTAGGTCGTCATGGGAAGTCCTGAAAAAAATCGATAATTATACTCCTTTGAAAATGGGTATTAATCATGTCTTGGAAGAAATCAAGAATAGCGAGGAGGTAAAATGGCCGAAGAAACTGAGGTCAGATCCTGATACGAGGAATAGGGAGAAATATTGCTAGTTCCATAAGGATCATGGTCATATGACCAAAAATTGCATAACTCTTCAGAACGAGATTGAAACACTCATCCGAAGAGGAAAGGTAACAAAGTATGTTGATCAGGGAGGTGAAAGAAGAAATAATGACCGAACTAGAGAGAGGTCTAGATCCTCTCGTCGAGCAGAGGAGAAAAAGAAGAGAAACCATGAAGATGATCCAGATGATGACCCCGATCTTCCCAAGAAACCAAGGCAGCCAGAACGAGAGGTATTTTCCATACGTTTTGGGTCATTTGATTGTAATGTTATTACAGGAGGAGATGCAGGAGGAGGAGACCTGACTGCAGAAAGAAAAGCTTACCTCGGAGAGGCTCAAGCTTGCTAGTACATTCAGCGAATAAATTTGGCTGAAGAGGATCGCCCGAGGAAGGTAAACAAAGAGAAGCTGGTCATTGGCTTTTCAAAAAACGACCTCGCAGGTGTTCTTTACCCTCACGACGACCCTTTGGTGATCAAAATGAGGATGAAAGAAGTAGTGATTTCAAGGGTTTTGGTAGATAATGGTAGTTCGGCGGATATCATGTACTACTCATGCTTTGACAGTTTAAATTTGAAATTATCTCAATTGGAGCCTTATCACAGACCTCTCCTGGGTTTTGCTGGAGAGAAAGTTTTTCCACTTGGGACGATCAAGTTGGATATATTCATTGGAACTTGGCCTGCTTGTCGAATAGAGAGAATACACTTCTTTGTGATGGATAAGAATGTGCAGTCAACTTACAAAATCATCATGGGAAGAGTTGGTTTGAAGAAGTTCGAAGAAGTTCCATCTACATTACATCAATGCTTAAAATTCCCAACAAATTTCGAAGTGGGAGTGGTGAAAGGTGATCAAAAAGTAGCTCGAGAATGCTATTATTCATCTGTCGAGCAAGAGGAGCTTGAAGAGTCAAGGAAAAAGACTACTACCTACCAGGTGGAGGAAGGAACAGAAATTGAAACACTTGATCCCAGAGATGAATCCCAACTTGTAAAAGGACAGGTGGTGGAATCTACATAAAATGTTATTCTGGACGACGAGCACCCTGAAAGAGTAACCCAGATAGGTTCATCGTTGGATGCCTCGATAAAACAGGAATTGATAACTTTCTTGCGAAACAGGAAGAAAACTTTTGCATGGAGTCATGAAGACATGCCAGGAATAGATTCAAACTTCTTATGTCATGAGCTCAATGTGAATAAGTAGATCAAACCTATAAAGCAGAGAAGAAGGGTATTTAGCCCCGAGAAGAATCAAGCTATACAAGAGGAGGTCGAGAAGCTCCAGAAAGCCCAGTTCATTGAAGATGTGAAATATCTAGACTGGTTAGCAAACGTGGTGATGGTAAAGAAGAAGAACAATAAATGGAGAATGTGTGTTGATTTCACCGATCTCAACAAGGCATGCCCAAAGGATCACTTTCCATTGCCCAGAATTGATCAACTACTGGACGCCACCTCGAGACACGAGCTGCTCAGCTTCATGGATGCTTACTCTGGTTACAACCAGATCAAAATGAAACCTGAAGACAGGCAAAGTACTTCTTTTATTACCCCTAAAGAAACTTATTGTTATAATGTTATGCCTTTTGGTTTGAAAAATGCAGGAGCGACATACCAGCGGCTGATGAACAAGGTTTTTGCCGAACAAATCAGTTGCAATATGGAAGTCTATGTCGATGATATGCTAACAAAAAGCAAGAAAGCTGTTAATCATCTAGTTGACTTAGGTCAGACTTTTGATCAATTGGATAAATACCAAATGAAGCTCAACCCGACGAAGTGCACATTTGGAGTACGAGAAGGAATGTTCCTCGGGTACATTGTCAACCAGCGAGGTATTGAGGCAAATCCAGAAAATATCAAAGCTCTTTTAGGGTTGCGATCTCCAACGACAAAGAAAGAAGTGCAGAGTCTTACAGGACGAGTTGCAGCTCTCAACAGATTTGTATCCCGAGCAACTGATAGATGCCTCCCCTTCTTCAAAACACTTCGAAAAACTTTCGAGTGGAATGATGAATGTGAGAAGGCCTTTCAAGACTTGAAGAAATATTTGGGAACACCTCCACTATTGTCCAGGCCAGTAATGGGAGAAAAGTTGTACTTATACCTGGATGTATCAGAGAATGCAGTCATCTCGGCATTGATTAGAGTGGAAAATGGAGTCCAGAAACCAATTTATTACACAAGTAAAGCTTTCTGAGGTGCAGAGATCAGGTACCCAAAGCTGGAAAAATTGGCATTGGCATTGATTGAGGCAAGTAGAAGAATGAGGCCATATTTCCAAGCCCATACCATCACTGTGTATACCGACATGCCATTAAGACAAGCCCTTCATAAGCCAAAAAAATCAAGGAGACTGATGTACTGGGCAATAGAGCTCGGTGAATATGATATTGTGTATGAACCCAGATCATCACAAAAAGGGCAAGCTGTAGCAGATTTTATAGCAGAGTTTACATATCCTGATACTCTCGAGGACCAAAAGTTGCTCGCTGATCAACCTGTGGATGTTACAGGATCATCAGACACAAGCCCAGATCAACTCCGGTTGGTAAAAGGTCTTGTGGATACTGAAGGATCATCAAATTCGAGCTCAGTCCAACTACGGTTGGTAAAAGGGCGAGAAGAGATGATCGACGAGGAGCGAAAAATATCAAGGGAGGATGAAAGCAAACAACAAATATTTCACCGAGGAATCTTGTCAGAAAAGAAATTTGAAGACGAGTTACCTACATGGAGATTATATGTAGATGGGTCATCTTGCACAACAGGTTATGGAGCAGGGATTGTTTTAAACACCCCAGACGAGATTAACATGGAATACGCCCTGTGATTCCAATTCAAACTTCCAATAATGAGGCGGAGTATGAGGCCATGATAGCAGGTCTTAAATTAGCAAAGAACATGGAAGCGCAACAAGTAATGGTATTCAGTGATTCTCAATTAATTGTGAATCAAATGATGGGAACATATGCATTTAAAGGAGAATTAATGGTCAAGTATCATGAAAAGGCGATAGAGTTGTTGGCAGAATTTGATGCCATTTAGTTGATCAGAATACCAAGAATGGAGAATGCACGAGCAGACGCACTGGCCCGACTAGCATCAGCTACTCGTACCGAGCTGCGAAAAACGATACCAATTGAAGTATTAAAAAGTCGGAGCATAGATGAAGACTTGACGATGAATGTTATTACCCTTGATTTAGGACCATCTTGGATGGATCCCATCAGGGCATATATTGAGGAGGGAGAATTGCCAGAGGATAAGCTCGCTGCAAAGAAATTGAAGTTTGAAGCTGCTCGGTATGTACTAACTAATGGTATTTTGTATAGACGAGGAATGATGGCAGGTTTGCAGAGATGTGTACATCCCTCCGAGGTGAAAGAATTGATTGAAGAGATCCATGAGGGGTCCTGTGGAGCCCATGTAGCAGGTCGGACACTTTTGCAAAGGGTGATGACGCAAGGATACTACTGGCCGACGATTAGGGCTGATTGTATAGCCTATGCTAAGAGATGTGATAAATGCCAACATTTTTCCTCCATCCAACGAACTCCACAAGCATTGTTGACACCTATACTTCCCCTTGGCCATTTGCCATATGGGTAATTGATTTGGTTGGACCACTGCCAACGACCCGAGGAAGATTCAAGTACCTCGTCGTCGCAGTGGATTATTTTACAAAGTGGGTAGAAGCTGAGGCTCTGATTGATATGACATACGAGAAGGTATACTAGTTCGTTTGGAAGAATATAATCTGCCAATATGGTCTCCCTCATGCCTTCATCACAGACCATGGAACACAATTCGATAATGAGGAGTTTGCTGCCTATTGTCGACAATCAAACATTTTGAAGACTCATTCAACACCAGGCCATCCTCAAAGCAATGGACAGACTGAAGTGACGAACATAACATTACTCAATGGTTTGAAGAAGAGGCTAAGTGAAGCTAAAGCTAATTGGATTTATGAGCTACAGTCAGTATTGTGGGCTTACCGAACAACTCCCCGAGCAGCAACTGGAGAATCAGCATATAGAAATGCGACTTAAAAGAAGAAGATTACGTGCTAAAGAAGGTCATTAAGAAGCACAATAAATTGGAAGCAAACTGGCATGGACCTTACTGAGTTACAGAAGTTGTTCGACCAGGAACTTATCGCATAGCAACTCTAGAAGGAGAGGAGTTTTGAGAATGCATGGAATGCTGAACACCTACGCAAGTATTATCAGTGATGTAAAATGTAATGCAATTTCATCAATATGAATAAAATGATGATGTTCCTCCATCTTCTTTCTTTTTATCGAAAATGTTTCGGGGAATACTAGTGTACAACACTACACTGTTCAACAACACTGATACTGATAGTTCAAACCCACGACCAACTCCGGTTGGTCAAAGGGCGAGAACAAATTATACTCCTTTGGTTAGGAGGCATACACTAGCGTGACCAACTCAGGTTGGTAAAAGAGCTAGTGGACATGATAGTTCAAACCCACGACCAACTCCGATTGGTAAAAGGGCGAGAACAAATTATACTCCTTTGGTTAGGAGGCGTACATTAGCGTGACCAACTCAGGTTGGTAAAAGAGCTAGTGGACATGATAGTTCAAACCCACGACCAACTCCGGTTGGTAAAAGGGCGAGAAAAAATTATACTCCTTTGGTTAGGAGGCGTACACTAGCGTGACCAACTCAGGTTGGTAAAAGAGCTAGTGGACATGATAGTTCGAACCCAGACCAACTCCGATTGGTAAAAGAGCGAGGATACGATACTCCTAAAAAGGCCAATCTCGGTTGGTTAGGAAACAAGATATGCTCTCAAATGCCAACTTATGTTGGTCGGGAAGTAAGTTTAATACAAAAGTTCCTCGAAGAACAAAATATTCCAAACTGAATCAAGTATGGTTAGTCGGGGATAAAAACCCACTAACTATAGTTGGTCGACGAGGAGAAAATATTCTAAATAGTACCAAGTATAGTTGCTCGGGGATAAAAACCCACTAACTATAGTTGGTCGACAAGCACAATTTAATAACCTTGGTTGGTTGGAAAAAATTTCAACATTTTTTATACTCATTACTTCATTATTAAGTGATCGAGCAACATTACTAATACTTGTAATTTTTTATTACTAAGTTGGTCGATGAACCACACAATATTATTATGCAAGCACAAATATAAAGTGTTTGACAAGCACAAGACAATAGCAATACAAATTGCGAACAAAAATGAAAGTCTTTCATTAAAATTAAAAACGAATTACAAGTTACACATTGAGATCCCTACTCTATTGGTTTCTTTCCCTCGGCTTTTGAAATAGGTTCCTCGCCAGCACGCGGATCATTTAAAGTCTGAGGAGAGTTAATGAAGTTCAAGTCCTTCAGCATCCTAACATTCATCACAGAAGGTGTGTCCAGTAGATGCTCGGGACGAGATACCTCGATCTGAGAATGAAGATTGTAGTCACCGAGGTATTTTTCAATTAAGCTCCGAGGAATGGCACGAGCTGGGATCCATTCCATGTCCAATTTATAAGGTGGCACAGGCAAGTCTAGTAGCCCAGGAGCGTGATAATCCCATAAATAATGGCCCTGCTCTAGTTTTAATACACCCAGGGCGTTCAACCATCCCTGTTTATAACCTTCATTATTGGCATTTTCAAGGCGAGCATCCAAGTGACAAAGGGCCTCATTGTAGCCTGCCATCCAGAACTCACGAGGTTGTTTGTGGAATTGGAAAGTTATTCTCTCTAACTGCTCATGAAGGTTCCTGGCAAAAACATCCTTATTATTCAGAGCAGACTTTGTCGAAGCAAGTTGATCCTCCAGAGTATGGATTTTCTTGGACATTTCAGACAAAGCCCGATCTTTTGCATTCAATTGGAACGCTTGGGTTTCCAATGTTGATTGAGTACAAGATTCTTCAACAATACGACGAAGAGTTCTTGATCGACCCCGAGTAGGTGGAGTACTTTGTTCCTCGACAACATCCTGAGCAACTCTTCCTCGTCCACGAGAACCTCTTCCTCGTCCCTGAACAGCAGTAGAGGTACCCGGCCTTCTCAAGGAGTCCAATTCTTGACTTAATTTGGCATTCTCAACCTCCAAAATGAAAATCCCTCGTCGGTCACTGGCATTACAGCTGTTGAAGATGAAGCTGCAAACTTATACTGTGTCAACTCTTTCTGCAAATGTTATTCTCTTGCTCCAGCAGCTCGGCAATCTGTCTGCATGCTTCGACTTGACCCCTTAGGGTTCTCTCTCTCACATCATAGCCAGCAAGCATCTTGTCATAACCTATTTCAGCACTAAGTTGTTTAAGTTTCTTCTCATACCCTTCATGCAAAAGAACTGAAGACTCTTTATACTGCTGCTGAAGTTCATCGAGAGTACCTTGTAAGTCTTCAATCATCTCGTAGTACGCCACATTATTGGCCACAGCTCGGTCAAGTAAACATTTCAAATACTGATAAGCTTACACCGCCTGCTCTGAAGCACCATGTCCAAGGATGTCGATAACTTCTGATGCACTTAATTCAGTATGACCAGCCTTATAATATTCATGGCATTGCTGCATCAGCTTAGTGTCATTAGCAGATATCATATCCATCCTGGCCAGAAACTAGCAAAGAAAGAAAAATTAATCATCAAAAAGAAGATCAAGACAGAGTATAGAAGAGAAAGCAAGAGTTAATAAAAAAGCAGACAGAGCATCAACAATGTAGAGGAACAAAAAAGGTAATTTTATTACATCATCAAAAGGAGTACAACGTTCAGAATACAGAGTACAAGTAAAAGAAAAACAGAAAGAGAATACCGAACAACTTCACACCTTTTCCTTGTCTCCCAAGACTTTCTCGGGAGGCTGGGACGAGGAGCTTGTTTGCTCGGTGGGAACAATGAGTTGGTTGGCAGAAGTTGAGACTTGTTCAGTAGGAGCAGACAAAGACGAGATCTCCTCGGTGGATGTCTGATTGGATTGTGGAGCAAGGACTTGATCACCTACTATCATTGAAGACTCCTCGGACGCAGCTTCGTCTTCTTCCTCATCTTCAATTACAGGAGGGGGTCCAGGAAGATGTTGTTGAAATAGTTCAGAGTCTTCATTAACCTTCAGTTCCTGCAGGGCAGCAACCCAACCATCTCGGAAGTATTTCAAACTTCCATACTGCACTTGGGTCATCATTGCTGCTACCCCCTATCCCATCCTTTGTCCCAACCAGTTCGAAATGATTTTTTCACAACCACCTTTCTTTTCATTTTCTCCGAGGATAGCTTCTCGGATAGAAGATCCTCGGTGGTTTTCAACTTGGCCTCCACCTCCTCCTTCTGGCGATTTACTTCTCGCAGAAGGGTCAGCTCTTCCTCGGACAATTTCAACTTATTTTTAAGCTCCTCAAATCTTGTGATCTTCTCAGCATATTTTTTATTCTCTCTCTCCAAGTCTTTCACCTTATTTCCCAACTGTACCTTCTCTGCTTCAGACGCAGCCAACTTCTTCTCCCATTCACCCCTATCCTCGTCATATTTTTGACAGGATTCCTTCAAAGATTGGGCCAAGCCCTGAAAAGTATCCTCTACTCCAGACGAGGAGCTGGAAACCTTGATTGCTTCATCTTTTTTCACTATGGTGTTAAAGCAACTCACCAGCTGAAAAAGAAAATAATGATAAGTCAGTGTCGAGATACATATATTGACTAAAAGAAAGAAAAATTCAGGATAAGAGAAACTTACTGAAGCAATGTGACGAGTAGCTAGGGATGTCAGCATATCCCTATACATGTTTTCCTCGATTCCTTGGACTTCAGGAATGGTCCAAGTCTTTACCGAGCTCATTGCAGAACTCGGGGAAATAATGGTTGGAACACCAGCTCCACTAGCTTGGAGCTGGGGAGTGGCTTCAGAAAAACTGACCGAGGAGGATTTCTTTAGTCTCCTCGGTGTCTATTCAACAATCTCAACCAAAGAAGAACTTTTGGTTGGAGAGATGGTGATTACTTCCACAGGTGCATCCTTCTGCACAGGAGCCACTGAGGGCTTCTCGGCAACCTTCTGAGGAGCAACAGAAGGAGCAGCATCCACTTTCTTTGTCTCCTTTGGGACATCAGCCTTGCTTCTTTTTCCTTCTCCAGCAGAGGAAGCCTCCTCGAAGATAGCAGGAACTCTTCTTTTGCCCATCTTCTGACTCAGAGGAATGTGAGAGTCTGGTGAAGAATCCTCAGAAGCTGGAAATGGTTCACTAATGCTGACCACAGGACGAGCAGTAAAGGACGATGTATAGCTCCTGTATTACAACAAGTATGAAGCAGACCTGACGTGCTCGTCTGCAACTTTCTGATGAAAATTCCAGATATGTTTCAAATGCTTTATATTAACTTCTGATTCTTTGGGAGTTTTTCTCTTGCTGTCAACTGCAAACAAAAACATATTGAAATGTCAATCATGCATTTATTCAAACATAATGAAATCATAATTTCAGAAATAAATTAAAATGAAAATAACCTATCCCATTGCCATATGGAGGGCATTTGGGACCCTCATATACTGCATCACCAACCAAAGGGGCATGTTGCCAATTTTTTATAACTACCCCATGTTCAAAATAATCCCTATTTGCATCAGGGAGATTGACTACTAAAGCCCTATTCAAAAATCTAGTTTTTAGATAATAAACATTGTTTAAGACAGCCCATCTATAACAGTACATAATCTCAGGAATTCCTATACGAGTTCCATGAGTTTGATTTAACCTATACACCCCATTAACTATCCTCCATGTGTTGGGGGCTATTTTTGCAGGGACGACATCGAAATACTGACAGAACTCTAAGCACAGAGGGTTTGGTGGAAAAGAAAATCCACATTCAGCAATAAAGAGACTGGGGAACCAGTGTCCCTCAGCCAAACGAAAATAATCTAAAGGCTCAGAAAGATTCTGCACAGTTACCCAAGATGAAATAGAGAAATCAGAACATAATTTCTCAAGAGATTCAATAATATAAACCATGGTGAATAAAAGAAATGAAGAAGAAGGAAGAAGATCTTACAGGAAAAAGGGAGATCTGTTGACAACGAACGAAAACAAGGATGAACGCACAAGAGAAAGAAAGACTATGGAAAACTCGAAAGCAGAAACTGGGAAAGGTAAAAGACGGTGATATTGTCTATAAAGTTTAAATACTTTGCCTTGGGAAACGGCGAAAGAAATGATTACAAAAAGGAAACTATTACGCTACCGGCGTCTAAAAGGACAAAAAGTACACGAAGATCGAAGCGCTTATGCAAAAAGGCGGATTCTGCGAATTTGGAAGGAAATTCAAATAAGAAGAAAATGCTCCTAAAACCCAGGAAGGTCATTTAATATTGCCATATACCGAGAAAGAATGTTCCATACTCCTCAAAGTTCGAAATACGAAACATTGGGGGCTTCTGTTGATACCAAAATTAGTATGCTGATATGGACGAATAATAAGAAGGCACGTGTCAATCTACGTGGCACAGTAGCAAGGAGGAAGTTTATTTCCCCGACCAAGTCAGACTCACTCCGAGCAACAAGTATACTTCGAGGAACTCCAGCTCTTCGAGGAACACCAACGCTCCGAGGAACTCCAGCTCTCCGAGGAACTCTAGAATGACGAACAACTAAGGCGGTTCGAGCTGCATCTCGACCACAGCATTAATTGCCAGATAATCAACAGTTCAACTATTCATTGAATGCTTATTATCTTGACGCAAACGCTTGGAGAGCATTAAATGTATTACCCCTTCATATGTATATCATTTAATGTATCACCCTTTCAGATTATAGCCTCAAGGCTATAAATACATTGTATTACCCTCATTCAAGGGGAAGGGAATTTCTTGAGAGTACTTGTAATCGAGAATTCCCGAACACTCAGCAATATCATAACAATGGACGTAGGCCATTCATATAAGGCTGAACCACTTTAAAATCTTTTGTCTCATTTATTTATCTGTGATTGAATAATTAGAGTAATCTAATTTTTTACATCAACAATCATGTTTAGAACACATATTATTGGATTTTCAGGTTGAAATTCGTCATCACATGTGTAGAATCTTATAGTATGTTAGTAGAGGACATATAAACATGATAAATGAAGATTAAAATGAGTTTCAAGATGAATTATGAAAGTTAAAAAATTCAGCCCCTAAATCTGTTGTAAAATGTTGATAAATGAGGAATAATGATGTTTAGACAAATATAAGTATGAGGCCAAAATGGACATTTGGTTAAAAATGGCCTTCGTAATATTAAATGTATTTCTTGTTAAAGAAATATGAAAAAATGGGATTTTCTTGAAGTAGAATAATAAAGTATGATTTTCGACATAAAATGAGCATTTTTGATGTGATAGTGATGAAAGTATGTTTTTCATAAAGTATTGGCAAAATGAAGGGCAACGGGATAATTTTGGTAAACTAGAGGATCCTAGTGGTTAGACTTCCTCATTTGACCTTATCGGTCAGTTTTGTGAAAAATTAGTGAAATGAATAAAATGGCATGAAAACAATGCGAAAAGTATTTTTGAACCGTAAGAATGATAAGAATGGTGGAATAATGTGGACATTTGATAAAATGTTAAAACACATTAATATGGACTCAGATGCAATCGGGAAAGAATTAAAAAGGTCATGGAGCCCTGGATTGAAAGGATTAAAATCACTTGTTAGAGCATATGGTAGCGTAGCTAGCGGTGTGGAGCGCGTTAAAGTATGCGATTATTTGGTAAATTCTGAGAAAAAGATAATGTTGTTAATAGAATGATAGAAATGAAAATAGATAAGGCTGTGCTTAAAAAATGTAAGAAAGACAACCTAATGAAAATATTATAATGGAGACTAGTGACTAAAGATAAATAAATCGTCTCTAAATGTGCGAAAAGTTGGTGTAAAATAGATAAGTGTGTGTATGAGCACATAGCTTGGGTTGCATTGCATGCTAGTTGCATTTATACCTGTTAAATCATAACGTTTTAAAAATTGCTAAAATAAAAGTTATATGTATAGTAATTTCTATAAAAATGTATTGCTTAGTACTCCCCACTCTGCCGAGCACTTTGTTTACCCCTATTTTTTTTATTAAAACCCCTACCCCTAAGAACGTTGGCAAGAACGTTAATAAGGCTCCAAAGGATACTAGTCGTTGGTAGCGCTCTACCATGGAATTTAAAAAAAAAATTGTTTCAGGACAATTGAATTTATGACACTTAAACAATCTTTTATTAGGATCTTGGACCATTTGTTGTAATAATACAAGAGTTTTATGAGTTATTTCCCTTATTATTGTTATAGTTGGATTTAACTGAATTTTATTAAATAAATCTTGCTAATTAACTTAATTACTTAAAGCGGAAACCTATTTTTTAAATTAAAACTTGTTTAATCACATTCTATTCCTTATAAATTGGTGAAAATTAAAGGATTTTCTTAAATAAATAAATTGAATCCCCCCTCCCACCACTCTCCTTCATACCTTGATTCGGGTGTGAGTTGTCCCAACACTAGCCCAAATTCGATTCAGGCAATTACAAGTGACCCCTCTCTTTTGTCAACTAAACAATTTGAGCGACCGAATGACACTTCGTATCTGAAGCACTGTGTTTAGTTGTGGCATGGCTTCACACATCGAGAGACGAAGCATATAAGAGGCAGTATGACATCAAACATGACAGTGCATAATGTGAATATTATATGATCGAAAATAATATTAATTAGAATACTGAACGCAAACATAAAGGACAAGTTTAGTACTTACAGTTTGATTTGAAGGTGATTCGTTTGATTCTATCATTATGGGTTGTAGATAGTAGAGAATCATCATGTTATTGCCAATCTTGTTGAATATTGTTTCAAGTTTAAAAGGGACATTTTGATTTTAGACTTTAATCTACATTTGGACTCCCACGGATCAATGATATTTTGTTTGTGAACATCACTCGAGAAGGAATTAATTAATTGTTAAAAATTAAAACTTAGAAAGGTGACTTAATTAGGATAAATTTTCTTTAATATTGAAAATTTCAAATATGGGGTGTAGAAAGAGAAGTGTGCGATTAAATCACTGACAATTATAGATTTTAGATCTCCTATGTACATATTATTGGCAGCACCAATGCACACGGATCATGTTGGACTAATAAGCAAAACAATTGAAGTATGTATGTGTGCACACGGGCATGCGAAAGTATGTGTGTGTGTGTGTGTGTGTGTGAGAGAGAGAGAGAGAGAGAGCACCACATAACCGTAAAAACAATGTATTGAACCTCAACGTGCTAGTCAATTTCCAAAACAAAAAACTGTAACTTCAGCCCTTTTGTATCACGAACTTGTGCATTTTAGAATGATAAGTTAAAAGGGATTAAATGAAACTACCTAAAGAAAATGAATTATCAGAGTAACTTGAGCACACAAAAATATTTTTGTTAACCTAAATTTCAGAGTTGGGCTGCTCCAAATCAAGGTCTCCCATTTCTGTATCTTCCTCCTCTGCAATGTCTTCATCTCCACTAACCTCCTCATTCTCTAGAATTAACTTATCCATTTGTTCAGCAAATAGCATGTCCTCCCATTCACTCACCTAAATCAACACGCACACAATTTTAGATACCCAATATATAGTCTGTCAAAATTTTTAGCAGAAACAATGGAATCTTTGACAAAAGTCCAGTAATTTTGAAGGTAGCCAATGCAATATAACATTAATTTTTATATCAAATAAAAGGGAATTGATGCTCACCGCTCTAGGTGCCATCTTCAAGGTAAGTTTTCCCTTGTGGCTCTCTATTTCTTCTGTGCAGGCTGCAATTTCTTTAGTAAGAACTGAGATCCCTTGTTCCTATACAATTTAAACAAATAAAATTATGATTAATCACAGACTTGGTTTCACAGATTGACGTGAAGGTTATCTACGAGTTTAGGCTGGTACATTCATCAGTTATATTTGCAGGTAATGTGTGTCACTGTTAACATTACAGCAACAAGTAACAAACATATGTAAACATGCACACGAAGAAAGAATAATCACCATGACGCATATGAAGGTGTCTACGTAAAGATGTGATTGGATATTTTGGTTTAGCATGGAAAAAGGTAAATTAGTTAAGAGTTGCTTCAGTATCAAAACATCATAGCATATATTGAAGCTGATAAAGTATAAATATACATAGTTATATTTTGGTTTAGCATGGAAAAAGGTAAATGAGTTAAGAGTTGCTTCAGTATCAAAGCAGCATAGCATTTATTGAAGCTGATAAACTATAAATATACAGAGTGATAACAATGTAAATAGACAACATCTGAGCGTAGTCATCCAAAGAAGCATTTTTTTTAGGTGATCTCAGAAGTCAGAGCCCATCTTTTAAAAAAACTAAAAGAAGGAACATGCCAGAAGACTTGCCCTTCTGCATAAGGCAGATGATCATGAACCCACTTTTGGCAAAGACCCAATCAGCCACCAGTCAGGGCTGAGCCACCTAGGCAGACGGAACAAGCCCCCTCCTATTAATGAAACTACCGCCTGCATTAAATGCACTTGACGTTCCAATTCACATGAAATACTTGAGCCAAGCTTATTCTGAGTCCTTTCAGATCAAAAGTTAATTAAATTGCAAATTTGACCATGAAATTAGGGGTCAGTTTTAATTGTTGGAACTTCAACACTGAAGTAGTTTAAATTATGCCATGTAGACCATCTATCTAACTTAGATAAGAGTAGAGGATGAAAATTGGTGTGGAAGTGATGTGTCCTCTTATTCGGCATAACCTCCAAAGTGTTCATATCCCAACTATAAATGTCCACATCATCTCCCACCACCTTAGTTTTCCAGCGACCCCCCCCCCCCCTTTTCTTCTCCAACAACCCTTATCCTCCCACCAGCAAATCTCTCTCCCCCTTCCCCCAAATTTCTCTGAAATAATCGGGGGTGTTTTAAGCCCTAGGTTGGAGATGCTTCGAGACCCATAAATCAATTTGCTGCTTCAAGCCCAACCTAGATCAAGAAGTAGATGCAAGCCCCTTATTATCTCTATATCTATCTAATCTCATATGTGGGTTTGAGGGTAGGGATAAGGTGATGCAGAATAACACTGGATAAATAAAGCGGAAGAACCCATTGCAAAACTCATAAGACTCAAATCACAATTCTAACTCTGAATCATAAAACAGATTATTATCTATTTATAAGTTAGCAAATCATAATTCAAGATAAAGACTATTAATAATAGAAACACATAATAATTAAACCTTGTTACTGATATCTTGGTTGGTTTCTTTATATGCTCTGCATTGTGGGGGCTAGGTTTTTGGTTGGGACAAGGTCCGGTAGTGATGGGAAGGAAAGGGGGTGCTGCTAAAGTAAGCCAGGGGTGGAGCAACAGCGAGGGGAGGAGAAGGGAAGGGTCGCCGGCATTGGTGGTGGGATGAAGGTTGGTGGTCTGTGGATGAAGATGTACATTTTAGGGTTGGGTAAATTTAGGTTTGAACAATCAATGGAGAAGATAAAAAAGGATTTAGATATTTTTTGCCACGTTTGAATGAATAATTGGGCAATTTGGTAAGGTATCGCCACATTTGATGACATAATCGCAATTGTGTACTCGGCCATCATTTCTGTCAAGTACTCTAATAGAAGCGAGACGAAGGCACTTATAGAAGTGAAAATGGACCTAAAGGGGATGTATACGACCGATTTAAAGACTCGATATAATTTTTAATTGAATTTACAAGGCACTTAATAAAACAAAACTAACACCTGACACTAAGTGGCAAAGTAAATGAAAAGTGATCAGCTTCGCACAATGCTAGAAGATAAAATGGAAAATCATGCATAGAAAATTAAAAATTAAAAAACAAATTAAAAATCTAAATTTAAGATGAAAAAATCCCGAAGAGGGTAAAAACACGGATTCGAAATATTCAGAACTCTTCTACGAACAATGAGACTCACAAGTTAAAAGATAATTGTGCCTACACAAACACCTACATGTGTCCACAACAATTTTAAGTGCAATGGTGTCAACATCTCTCCTCACAATGGTTAAGTGAAGAAGCATGATATAGTATAGGGTCTTCTTATATACTTAAGGCACACGATTTTCCAAAAATTATACTGAATCTAGATTATAAATCAATTCATAAACATAGATGAAAATGAAAGGAAAGTCTCCTTTTAACGGTCTAAATTTCTTGCAATGGGAAATGACAAGAGTAAGATGGTTTCCAAAAACTAGTTTTAAAGTGCTCTAGACTAACAAAAACAACAAGGTCTGATTAATTGATCGAATTTGACAGTTAAGCTAGGTTTTGATGAATGGAAACTCGCAGGAACCCCAAAAAACTCTTGAACTATTTTTTAACCAGATGGAGCACTCCTTCTCACCCGGTCTCACCCCAATCTATCGAAGCCTTCGACTCCTGAACCACCTCACCCAGAATTTTCCCTCTCCATACAACATTCACCTAGCCTAACACCTTACTTTAAATAATTTTCATCAATATATGAATGCATAACAGGTTCCTTAAAGATGGAAAAAGGGCAGATGCAGTCTGCTAGTTCTCAACTTTGGAAAAATAATAAAGAGATTTTGGGCTTATGATAAATTTAATCATGTCCCATCCAGTCTACAGAAAAAGTGGACAAAAATAAGAATAATAAATTCTCATAAGCGCAAAACAATATCCTCCCATCCATCAAACCCAATGGTAGCCGTGACATATAAATTGCGTTTTAGACTTAACAATTCAAAGCAACGATCACTCCAATTACGAGACAAGAAATGTACAAAATATGCATATATAATATTTTTCATCACCGACGCATATAATTGGGTCGGTCAATTATCAATCCAATTACAAGGACGTAAAATGTAAACATGAATAGATAACATTTTCATCAATGAACTAAATAAGTGCCAGCAATGCTAGCGTATAGAATACAAGTAATCATAAGTATTTGAGAGACTTCCTATATAACAAGTGGCCAACAATAATGAAAAATGTTGAAAGGAGTGTAAGGATTCGCATTAAATAAATCATTACGATCTAATATATCAAATAAGATCTAAACCCAGTTGGTAAAGTAAGACTATGTGAAGATGTGCAGTTACCTTGTCAAGAGTGTGAGTACTAAGAATATATGATGGAGCAGCTACCAATTTAATTTTCACTGGGCAATCCTTATTACCACCAGCTTCAGCCTTCCTCATGGCATCCTTCAAAGTGAGAAATGAAATCAAATTCAAAAAGGGTATGGCAATTAAGAATACGTTATGTAATTATTTGTTCAAATAGATCAGAAAAGGGATACAAAAGCACAGGATTAGCAATATATGACCTTAATTTGAAGAACATCGTCAAACTGGAAACATTTCATCTTAATATCAGCCTGAATCTTCAATGGTTGCGGAGTCATTATTCTCCTAATGTTTTTCACTAAAGCTTCTTTAACTTCCTCTGACATAGCAGGAACTACCTTAGTCACCTACAGAATAAGGAGATGAGAAATAGCCTTTAATAATAATAATAATAATAATAATAATAATAATAATAATAATAATAATAATAATAATAATAATAATAATAATAATAATAATAATAATAATAATAGAAGATAGTGGCGACCTAATGAGCTTTGTTTTCAAAAAACTACCTCTTGTCCATCAGGACCAATTTCTTTTACATCGCGGATGAGGGTGTTGATAATGGAATCAGGATCATTAACAATTAACTTGAATGCCTACACACACATATCCAAAAAGAAAGGTGAAGTTCTGCAAATTCTTGGTGAGGAAAAATTATAGGCTTAAAAAATAATACACAAACCCACCTCAAAAGCATGACCATATTTTCGGTATAAAGGCCAACCAACATGGATATACAGATCCTGTCATAGATTATTAGATTCTAGAATTAGCCAATATAGATAATTGATTATGAAAAATATAAAAACTCAACTCAACTTAACAAAGTCTTTTCCCAATTATTTGGGATCGGCTACATGAATATAAAAACTAAATAAGTAAATAAAAGAATATCAATAGGGGTGCCTACTAGTTACTACACCATGGAAGGTAAGACAAAGGGTAGAAGCCTCTTTTCAGTTAACACTAAAAAGTGGCATCATAGTTTTTCTCTTTATTTAATAAGAAACCTAAATTTTTAAAGACCAACAATATTACGTAAAAAACCCGTTAGAAAGAACAAGCCTTTGTTTATTTGACAAAAGATAGAAGTCATTAAATTACAAATTGTAGAATTTTGAAATCTTAAATTTCATAGTCCATGACCTTAATTTATTTGCTTTAAAATACTTGAGATTTCATCATTTTCTCTCTCTGGATTTGTTTCAACGAAATGAGTCTTTTTATTCTTTCATTCCATTTTCAAGACAGTAACTTCTCAGGCAGGCACAACTCATCACTGTGTGTATACCATCAAAATTATATATATAACTGAACTTCAAAATCTCAATACAGTTTGAACACAAACACACAAGATTTGTGTGATGATGGTGGTATGAGCATTTCACTCAAGTGAGAATGTTAAAATTCATCTCTACATAATCGACCAATGCTACATATGGAGTCTCCGCCGCTGCCTTCGAAGCAAACACGTCAACCCCACACTTAAATGCGAGTCCTCACCTTCCTTAGCTGACTCCAAGTAGCTCTAAAGGTCGAATGGTCTTCAAAGTCTCTCGCTCTCTCGCATACGAGAATTTTAAATCATAGCCATTTTAAAAGGATGCTGAAATGCATCAAATTGTTAGATTATAAAACTTTACAGGATTTAAAATCATGAGATTTGAACTAGTGTTACCACATACTCTCCCTATCCCCGAGTACCTCGTTCCATATCTCATGTGAGTTTTTAAGGTACATTACTGTTACATATCTGCAACTCTGCTTTTGTTTTGAAAAGAGAGGGACATAAACATTGAAGGAAACATGTGTTGCAATATTATATCCAAATATTTTAACCGTGAACGGAAACCACCTCCTATCTAAACCTAACCTGACGTTCCACTTAAAGAGTGTAGCATGAGATACTCTGAACCAGAAGAGGTATTAGGTAAAAGGGTGCTTAGCGCCATGGCCGGCCCTGGCCATGTGCCAAATGGGTAATGGCACAGGGCCCATTTTAGAGTATGCACCTATATATGTATATTATGGGGGGTCCAAAAATATTTTATGTATATTAAAAATATCAATTTTTAAAATAAGTTTAAATTTTTAGAGGTCCATTTTTTTAACGCACGGGGACTTCCAATCGTAGGACTGGTCCTACTTAGCGCCAATGATTCTTTGGCTCCAGCGAAGACGAAGCCTGAGGAACTTGAAGTTCCATCAAGCAACCTATTTGGGATTTTCGAGGGCATGGGACTAGCGGTTGGGGATTGAGATCACATCGTAGATCGTCCAATTTTAACCATTCCAAATGTAAAGAAAGACGCCATAAAGAACTTCGACAAGATATCCCTCTTGGCATCCTAAATCTTTCCCCTAAAACTAATTAATATTAAAAAAGGTCAAGTCGCCTTGAGAAGCACACCCAGAGATGTATAATGGTTATAACCAAATGCTAAACTGGCTGCTAGACATGATGAGTGGCCTTTACGGTAGGGGTGACAATTTAGAAACGACACGAAAAAATGATACGAAATTGACACAATATGTCGTGTTCGTGTCGTGTTTTTATGAGTTGCGTCGTGTCGTGTTATCGGATTTTTTAGGCGTGAAATTTACGAAATCCTAGTATTCGTGGCGTGTTGTGCTTGGTTGTTTTTTATTCGGGTCGTGTTCGTGTCAACTAAAAAAACACGATGTCGTGTCGTGTTGGCCCGAAAACTCGGATTGTATTTTTGTCACACAACTTCCCCTCGAAGAATTCGCTACAAGATTACTCGAGATGCATTTGTCTCACTGGAAAAAGATCACAAGCATTAACCTTGCCATGAGCCAACAACCAAGAAAATATCCGGACCTTCCCTGCTACCCATATAAGTTTTAATGAGTGTGATGAAATCAATGCTGAAAATTTGAGTCGCAAGAGAAAATTCCACTTAAATTTCCATGATCTCCCATTTAGAACCCAGAGACAGTCTCAAGTCCCACAATTTTACCCAACATGGCTGCTATTTTAAGAAGAAGAAAACATTGAAACAAAAGCGTATGTAGTAAAGAGAAAGCAGTACCTGAAGATCGAGGTGCATAGTTTCGGCAACGTGTCGCATAATGGAGTGAACAAGTATGCTTTTATTGTACCGATCCTCGCACGTCTGAATATCTCCCACGGAGACTCTCCTCTTGCTGAGATTAACGTAGCCTTTCTCAGCGTCGACTTGGAGGACCATGACGGGCTCGATGCAGCCCACCTTTATCAAACTGTTGAGGCTTCGAATACGACGCCGCGGGAGCTCCGATAGGAGAATGATGCCCTCGATGTTGTACTCGAGGAGGGCCACGTAAACGCACATTTCACCGATGCTTTTTACCTCAATCATCACCGCCATGTCCACCTCTGGGAACCGCCCTTCGTACATGCGACATTCCAGATTCGCCATGATTTCCGCTTTCCAATTCTACCGCTTTCTTCACGGAAAAAGAGATGCTGGAGGAGATATATAGTAACGCAACCCATTCTTGGCAACAAACAAGGTTTTAACAAGGGTCGGTCTGTACGGTTAGTGGATTAAATGCGCGACGGCTAGAATACATACCCAAAATGCGTTGTTCTTGTACTCCAAGTAACGGGTAAAAGAAGTAGAAATCTCAAAATACACGATAATCCGTTAACACGACACGATCCGACACAAAATTATAAGTTAATAGGTTTACCCTTATTGGGTTTGGGTCATTAACGGGTTGACACGGTAGACCCGTTAATACTAACGGTTCGGATTTAGAAATTTACATGTACCCGTTTGAACCCTTTTCTACCCGTTAATACTAACGGGTACTATAGGGTCACCTAACCCGTACCCAATAAGAATAACCATTAAAACCCATTATTTCTAAATCTTTAAAGACTAACGGGTGCTATAGGGTCACCCAATCTATACCCAATAAAAGTTACAATTAAAACCCATTATTATTAAACTAATGAAGACTAACGGGTATTATCGGGTCACCCAACCCGTTACCCATTTCGACCCAAAATGATTCTTTAATATTAACGGGTGTTAACGGTTTGAGTCGTGTACACGTTATTGTAGAGGAATAAAAACAAAATTATTTCATATATTAAGGTTTCTTTCTCATCCAAAATTGGTTGATGTAAGTCATTTTTACAATAGTTGATTTACGAATGTTAATAATAAGCGCCCGCGCATCGTGCGGGTTGCATGCTAGTCCGTTAAATAATAAAAATTAGGTCTATACCCACCCGTTGCGCGGATTAGGCGACGCATAATTTATTAGAAAACCCCTGCATCATAAATTCTTAAATAATTCAACCAAATGAAAAACAATACAATAACATAGAGTGAAATAGAACGAATCATGTAATCCATTGCTTAAATCATATGTTTTAATTGATCTTTTATAGAGCATTTAAAAAATGGTATCACAACATAAAATATTAAAAACATGCAAACACATGAAAATGTTAATTTTGAACAAATTCAACACTAATAAACACATATATTAATTCACAAACAAAAAATTATGTTCGAGATTTTTTCTTAGACTCGATTAATTCTTCCTCATAAGGTTTTCTGTAATTATTTTAATTTTTGGGATGTTTGGGCACATTCTTCAGTTTTAACTATTCAAATCAGTGGAAGGTTGAAAAAAAATCAAAGAAATACAAAAAATACAAAAAAATTTAAGGGGGAAAAACATAAAAGAGGCATTGAAATAGGGAGGAGTATGTAATTGTACATCTTCTTCCATCAAAATTGGACGTTCACCAAGCGGCATATGAAGGGTTCAGGTGAAGCTAAGATTAAAGATGAAGTGGATATTAGATTAAAGTTAAGACACGATTTTAGATTAAAGTTAATAAAATCCACTCGGGGTTTTAATATTCCCCATAATCGCCGCCACTTACGAACCGGAAGACCCTATGTT
Organism: Sambucus nigra; assembly: GCA_949130495.1. NCBI lineage: Eukaryota > Viridiplantae > Streptophyta > Magnoliopsida > Dipsacales > Adoxaceae > Sambucus > Sambucus nigra. The sequence continues at coordinate 208,421,988 of OX422214.1, read as the reverse complement.
CCACCCCTCCACCAAAATTACAACCTTACTAACTTCAACCTCTGACGCCACTTTCAAATCCGACAGCACCCTCATCAGAGCTTTATGCCCGCCAACCAATCCGCTTTCGCCACCTTCATCAACATCACATGCGTTAACTCCTCTAAACCCATCTCTGAAACTCTTGATTGCAAGCCCGAAATTGACAAACCCCTAGACTGTACGGACCCCGAGATTTTTCACGTAATCATGAGGGCTTCAATAAAATACTTCAAAGACGTTCATTTTTATCACTTTAGAAAACCCGTCCGTATAACCAACGATACTTCTTGCCACATGGAATTGCGGTTTAGATCCAAAGATGGAAAAACAGCTCCTTTTTAGAAGGATTATCCTAGTTTTGGTCTTTCTAGGTCTGAGAATTGTACTCTTAGTGTTGTTAGGATTGGGGATTATCATTCAGGAGGGAATGCTAAAAAAATAAAGAGGAGTGCAAAATTAGGGCATAGTTTTTGTGATATAATGTCTTACGGATGTATTAAAAAAAATATTATTACGCATGCCATCGCAGACAAACAATATAACATTCTTATTACAAAAGCTTCAACTTAATGCCCAAAATTCCCACGAAACAAAATATATATAAAATTGACAAGATCCACTTATGAATATACCATCCAATTTTTTTTATAATAGGGAAATAAAAGAATAATCAAAAAGGAGAATTACATTTTTCAAATAACACAATTCCTTTATATTGTCCCCATTTTTTCAATGAACAAAACCAAAAAAAGTGAGCTTCGATAGAGAAAAAATTACACAACCATGTAAAGGTATGTATAAGACAATTAACAAAAATGTAAATTCACCCCGGGATTATACCACAAAAATAATAGTTAAAATAACAAGAATGCAATTTTTCATCTGTAATAGTTCAATCCTCACTTCAACAAACCTCCATACAATAATTATTTATAATTGTACAATAACATATTTTTTTACTAACAAAAACTAATAGTTGTGTAACCCTTTTTTCCCCTCACCGAAAAATCGCAAAAAATCAATACCACTACAATAGAAATGTATACCACTACGATAGAATGAAAGGAAATTCCATATTTGAACCAAAAAAAGAAAGCCAATTCCATATCATTTTTGGGTGGAAAACATCAGTAGGATCAGAGATTTTTAGATTTTTCTGCTAATATTTCTGATCGTGAGATCACCGGCGACAACAGATGTAGTGACGTAGGTGACGGTACTCTAGACGAATAATGTCTTAGAGATGAGGCCCAGCCGACAAAGGCGAATATGAGGTCGGCACGATGGTAAGAGAAAAAAATGATATTTATATTTTTTAGTTTGGTTTGTTTAGAATAGGTTGTTCTCTAGCAGTGGTCAAAAAATGAAAACAATTTCATTAGAAAAGCAACATGGACAGACATACATGATACATTTCATCTTTAAAACGAAATTTAATATCTTCATATGCAATTTTTTTGTGATCATATTACTAGGTAAGATTTTCCTCTGTTTTATTAATTTATTCTGAAGTTCACTCGAAATGCTACCTCTCAACTATAGCGACCAATAAGTGGGTTAATTTCAAAAAGGTTGTCTCTTCCTCCCCTCCCCCCTCTCTCTCTAAGAATGATTGTTATGGTGCATCATCTGGGGGGACATTTTCTATGCTCAACATGATTGTGCACCGAAGTTAATCAGGGGTGTAGAAGGGTGTCTAATTACAAAAAGAATATAAATAAAAACATTTTTTTTGGAAATATTGAGAAGGAACCCACCAAGGGTCCCGGCAGATCATATTGAGAAGGAACCACCCCAAGGTCCCGACAGAAACCCGTACTAAGAAGGAAACCACCCAGGGTTCCGGCAGATACGCATAATTGAGAAGGAACCACCCTAGGGTCCCGATAGAAACTCATATTCAGTAGGAACCCCCAGCACCGCTGCAAGGGTCAGCGCCGCCGCAAGTGTCCGCGCCGCTGCAAGTGTCGGCGCCACTTCAAATGCCAGCGCCGCTTAAGGTGTCTGCTCCGTTGCAAGTGTCTACGCTGCAGCAAGGGTCAGCGCCGCTGCAAGTGTCAGCGCCGTTGCAAGGGTCGGCGCCGCTGCAAGTGTCCGCGCCGCTCTAAGAGCCAGCGCCGCTACAAGTGTCTGCGCTACTTCAAGTGCCAGCGCCGCTGCAAGTGTCTGTGTCGCTGCAAGTGTTAGCGCCGCTGCAAGTGTTTACGCCGCTGCAAGGGTCAGTGCTGCTGCAAGTGTCAGCGCCGTTGCAAGGGTCGGCGCCGCTGCAAGTGTCTGCGCCGCTCCAAGAGCCAGCACCGCTACAAGTGTCTGCGCCACTTCAAGTGCTAGTGCCGCTTCAAGTGTTTGCCGCTGCAAGGGTCGGCGTCGCTGCAAGGGTCGGCGCCGCTGCAAGTGTCCGCGCCACTCCAAGTGCCAGCACCGCTTCAAGTGTCAGCACCGCTGCAAGTGTCAGCGCCGCTGCAAGGGTCAGCGCCGCCTCAAGTGTCAGCGCCGCTGCAAGTGTTAGCGCCGCTGCAAGTGTTGGCGCCGCTTCAACTACCAGCGCCGCTTCAAGTACCAGCGCCGCTGCAAGGGTATGGCGCCGCTTCAAGTACCGGCACCCCTGCAAGTGTCAGCGCCGCAGCAAGGGTCGACGCCGCTGCAAGTGTCCGCGCCGCTCCAAGTGCCAGCGCCGCTCCAAGTGTCAGCGCCACTGTAAGGGTCAGCGCCGCTTCAAGCGTCAGCGCCACTACAACAAGGGTCACTACAGCAATAACGTTCGAGAGGTTCCCGCGAGGGTCACCACAGAAATCCAATATTTAGAAGTACCACTGGAAGGGTCAGCGTCGTTGCAAGGGTCACTGCGATAATGACAGTCGAGAGAGTCAGCGTCACTGCAAGGCTCGGCCCCACAACAAGGGTTACTGCAGAAATGTTATTCGAGAGGTGCTGCTACAAGGGTTTTGACAGAAACTCATATTGAGGGAGTAGCTATCACGAACAACTCCTCATCATGAAACAGCAGTCTCTAAATGAACAACAACACTAACACTTTACTTTCTTATACAAGTTGCCTAGTCGAGCAAGCAGGGCTCGAACATGCGCGTTGGGACCTCCTGGGAGTTTTGGCTTGGCGGCTGAGGGAAAAGGTATGTTGAGCAAGCTCAACCACTTAGCACTATAGGATTGAGAGAATACTACTAGGAAGACCCAGAAGTCACTCGAGACTACACACACTGCACACTTGGTCACAAGTGAAGTGAGCAGCCATAGAGCTGACTACTCACAAGAAATAAACTCTGTACAAGAAAATGACTTTTCCAGAAGAGGGGGTCCTCAAGGTCCCTCTCAAGAAAAAACAACATTTTTTAGAGGAAAGGAGTCCTTAAGGTCTCCTCTCTCAAGATTTGCAAAATTGCACCACAAGTTACCGTTTCAAAAAGATAATTACCAAATCTGATATTTTGTCTCCGTTAGGGGACATATGTGCTTTTTGACCTTTGGTCGGCGCCAGGTGGAGCCTGCAGAGGGGACAGGCAGGCTACCACAAGTAGGGACAAATGGTACACATCAGGCATTGTTCTCCACCAACTCTCTCAATTTTGGCGCCCAAAAATGCCACTCACCCCTAAAGCCCCAGTATAAATAGACCTCTGGGCAAGGTCAAGAGATGGACAATAGAAATTGCACTGTTACTCTGCTAAAATATGACCAGACCTACCTAAGTATTCTCTCCCTGCTCATTCTCATAGTGCTGAGTGCCTTGTTCCTTCACTCCCCACTGACAGCCATCACTCTCAGGTGTTTCCCTTGAGAAAATTACTATTTTTGCTGTTGTTAACGCAAAAATTCTCCATCTACGAGGACCAATCAGAAAAGGACACGTGTCATCCTACGTGGCAATATTCAGCACCCGAGGAGTGTTAGTCGGCACCCGAGGAGAGTTGGTCGGCACCCGAGGAGTATTGGTCGGCACCCGAGGAGTGTTAGTTGGCACCTGAGGAGAGTTGGTCGGCACCCGAGGAGTATTACTTGGCACCCGAGGAGAGTTGGTCGGCATACCAACCAGGAATATCAAAGGATAACTACGCATTTAATGATCATTAATGTACATTTATATTATAGATGACAACACATAGCATACCAAGCAATTAGATTCGTTGAATGTAGACATAATGTATAAATGTCTACATACAATGAATCTATTTATCTCCCATTACTATAAATACATGTATTCCCTTAGACAAAAGGGACAACTATGAAGAGAGGTCCAAGAGATCCAAGAACCGAGAGACACCATACACAAGATCCATACCTTTTTCTCTCTCTACACCACATTGTGCTATTGCAAACCCCTGGGAATAAAATAATAGTGGACGTAGGCTTTTCCTTATAGCCGAACCACTTTAAAAATCTTTGTCTCTCATGTGCTTGATTGTATTGCTTTTATCTATTTATCTGTGATCATAAAAATGGGATTCGGTCCAGTTTTTTGCATCAACAGATTGGCGCCGTCTATGGGAACGTGTTACAACCATTGTTCTCCATCAAAAGCTAAGTTTTTATTTTCTCTACGTATAATCAATTATACATACATCTTTTGATTCAATCATGATTTTTATGTTTATATACATAAATTAATTGTCCAATTTTTATCTGCAAAATGTTGCATATCATGATTTTTAAATCATAACTATTAGATTAATTCTTATTTAGAAATATGAAAAATAATGGATTTCATAAATCATAAATTTTTGCTTGATTCTCAAGTTTCAATTTTATATCATGGAATAAATATTTTAAATGATTACATATACCAATATATACGACGATGATAAGATTTGATAATTTTCATTGTTGATTTAGAAATAAATTTTGTAAAATCTTTGATGTCTATTCAAATTCCCATCATATTTTTAATAAAAGAATGGGAAAAGGTTAAAGACAATAAAAAGTCTTCTCATGGAAATCATGACCCAGATCTATTTTCTCTCTCTTCAAGTTTGAGTCTCTTTGCATTCATTTTTATGAACTATATACTTAATTTGGTTCATCTTCCATTTATGTCAATAAAGTCAAATTGATTGATTTTTTTATATAAATTTGGTAATAACTTTCATCATTCACCATATTTTTATCTCTCCAAATTGGGAATAGGAAGGGATCAATATAAAAAATAATTTTCTCTCACCTGAAAAATCATTACCCACCTCTTGTAAAAAAGGATCAGTAAATAATCATGACCATATCAAGACTCTGGGCACAAATTTGATATGTTGGCCCCTCGTTCATCACATCACAAGGTTTCTTTGTCGAAATCACACGATCTAGTGGGTTATATATTTATTCATTTAATTAACTTTCTTAAGGCTTAAATTTTACATTGAATGTTATTTTTTGATCTAAAGATTCGAGATATTCTAGTCATCCAACCATATATTCTATAATTTGAGATATCCTTAAATGTTTGTCGGCAACATCCATGTTGTTTGTCGGCAGCAGTAGAATCTTGGGGTATTAAAAAAATGGTAAGCACCCCTGATATTTCTTTAAACACGAGTTCGGCTTGGGGACAAGCAGGGGGCTTAAGTCTTTTTTAACTTATGATCACCCCAAAAATATTTTTAAAACCAAGTGATAAATAATTTTCAAACAACAACTTATACCTGATTAGTTGTTGGAGATTAAATAAATTTACAAAAAACTTTACGTCTTATTTATGATGCATATTTGATAATAATTTGTCCATCTCACACACATTTGGCATAAAACATATTATTTTATATTTTGAAATTAATATTTTTATTTCTCAAGCATATACATATCATATATTGATTGGATGAGTAAATTATTCTCATGACTAATCAATTCAGCCTACACAAATGGTAGAGCAAGATATTAATTTTTATAGGTACAAGATTCAACTCCGACGAATGCTCGGAAATAATCTTACTCTTCTGAAAAATATTATCATAGCTCGGCAGTATGAAATTTCACCTCAGTGAGGAACTATTGATTTTATTATTGCTATGATATCTGCTCCAGCACAAATGATTCTATATATCCATTGGGATTCATATTCTATGTTCATCTCAATATGGAGCACGGCGAGATACTTATTATCATATTCAGCTCTGAGGAGAACTATAACATTTATTATATTTCACCCCCAACGGATAGTTGGTCGGGGTAATTCTTATTTATATGCAGGCCCAGCAAAGTTCTCGACCATATTCTTATGTTCTGGAAAATATTATTCTTATTCGGCATTCTGCAATTATGCCTCGACAAGATACTTATTCAGCTTTAAGGAGAATTACAACATTCGTTCGGATAATTCTTATTTATATTCAGGCCTGACAACGTTCTCGGCCATATTCTTATGTTCTGAAAGATCTTATTCTTGTTCGGCATTATATGATTCTACCTCGACTGATCAGCGAGGCACTTTATTATTTTTAATTATTCTTTATATCTATTTGGATGCATATTCTATTCTCATTTCAGCATGGAGCTCGACAAATATTTATAATCATATATTCAGCTCCAAGGATGTCTCCAGCATATATTATATCTTATTCAGCTCCAAGGATGTCTCCAGCATTTATTATATCTTATTCCCAACAATCTGTTGGTCATCGCCGAGGAGGTATCCTGCATTTATATTATCTTATTCCCAACAATCTGTTGAGGATGTCTCCAGCATTTATTATATCTTATTCAGCTCCAAGGATGTCTCCAGCATTTATTATATCTTATTCAGCTCCAAGGATGTCTCCAGCATTTATTATATCTTATTCCCAACAATCTGTTGGTCATCGTCGAGGAGCTCCAAGGATGTCTCCAGCATTTATTATATCTTATTCAGCTCCAAGGATGTCTCCAGCATTTATTATATCTTATTCCCAACAATCTGTTGGTCATCGCCGAGGAGGTATCCTGCATTTATATTATCTTATTCCCAACAAATCTGTTGGTCAATGTCGAGGAGGTCTCTAGCATTTATATTATCTTATTCCCAACAAATCTGTTGGTCAGCGCCGAGGAGGTCTCCAGCATTTATATTATCTTATTCCCAACAATCCGTTGGTCAGCTCTGAGGAAGTCTTCATCATTTATTATCAATTACCACCAACTCCGATTGGTAGATAAAATCCAACTCTGGTTGGTAGACAAAATCCAACTCCGGTTGGTAGATAAAATCCAACTCCGGTTGGTATTGGTCGATAAATCTCATTCAAAGTTCACATTCCACAGTTGGGGGCTTCTATTACAGATATATTTGTTCATTTGGTGGCACATTCTTATATCATCATGCAGTCGATCATCAAATTCAACGTCACAAACTCAAACGATCGGGGCCCCGACCAATCATCATTCAGGAGTTATTTTTCTTGCTCAGGAATTACTTTTGATATTGAAGTTCAGGAGGTATATTGAAGTTCAGGAGGAATATTGAAGTTCAGGAGGTATATTAAAATTCAAGAGGTGTATTCAGAAGTATCAGGACATGATGAAAGAAAGCGATAAGTATTCCAACGAGGAACTCTGTCAGACCAGAAATTAGAAGACAAGTTGCCTATATGGAGGCTATATGTAGATGGCTCATCTTGCACTACAGGCTGTGGGGAAGGGATTGTTTTGAACAGCCCAGACGAGGTCGACATGGAATACGCCCTACGTTTCTAATTCAAAGCTTCTAATAATGAGGTTGAGTATGAGGCCATGATTGCAGGTCTTAATTTGTCAAATACTATGGAGGCACAACAGGTTATTGTCTTCAGTGATTCTCAATTGATCGTAAACCAAATGTTGGGAATATTTGCAGCCAAAGGAGAATTGATGATCAAGTATCAAGCAAAGGTGATGGAGTTAGTATCAGAGTGTTGCTGTTCAACTGGTAAGAATATCAAGAATGGAGAATGTGAGAGCATACGCCTTGGCCCGATTAGCATCAGCTACTCGTACTGAGCTGCGAAGAATAATACCAATTGAAGTAATAGAAAGTCGGAGCATAGATGAAGACCTGACGATGAATATTATTACCCTTGATTTAGGACCATCTTGGATGGATCCCATCAGAGCATATATTGAGGAGGAAGAATTACCGGAGGATAAGCTCGCTGCCAAGAAATGGAAGTTTAAAGTTGCTCGGTATGTACTAATTAATGGTATTTTGTATAGACGAGGAATTATGGCAGGTTTGCAAAGATGTGTACATCCCTCCGAGGTGAAAGAATTGATTAAAGAGATCCATGAAGGGTCTTGTGGAGCCCATGTAGCAGGTCGGACACTTTTGCAAAAGGTGATGACGCAGGGATACTACTGGCCGACGATGAGAGCTGATTGTATAGCTTATGCCAAGAAATGTGACAAGTGCCAACGCTTTTCCTCCATCCGAAGAACTCCACAAACATTGTTGACACCCATCACTTCTCCTTGTCCATTTGCCATGTGGGAATTGATTTGGTTGGACCACTGCCGACGACCCGAGGAAGATTCAAATACCTCGTCATTGCCATCATCACAGACTACGGAACACAATTTGATAACGAAGAGTTTGCTGCTTATTGTCATCAGTCAAACATTTTGAAGGTTCATTCAGCACCAGGTCATCCTCTGAATAATGGACAAACTGAAGTGACGAGCAGAACATTACTAAATGGTTTGAAAAAGAGGCTACGTAAGGCTAATTGGATTAATGAGCTACAGTCAGTATTGTGTGCAACACTACGCTGCCCAGCAATAAAAGCAAACACCGATAGTTCAAACCCACGATCAACTTCGGTTGGTCAGATAGTTCGAAAGAACCAAAAAATACTCCTTTGGTTAGGAGGTGACACTAGCGTGATCAACTACGGTTGGTAAGATAACTAGTGGACAGTTCGAAAGAACCAAAAAAAATACTCCTTTGGTTAGGAGGTGACACTAGCGTGATCAACTACGGTTGGTAAGATAACTAGTGGACAGTTCGAAAGAACCAAAAAATACTCCTTTGGTTAGGAGGTGACACTAGCGTGATCAACTACGGTTGGTAAGATAACTAGTGGACAGTTCGAAAGAACCAAAAAATACTCCTTTGGTTAGGAGGCGTACACTAGTGTGATCAACTACGGTTGGTAAGATATCTAGTGGACATATAGTTCGAAAGAACCAAATAGTTCTAAAGAACCAAAAATACTCCTTTGGTTAGGAGGTGTACACTAGCGTGGTCAACTACGGTTGGTAAGATAACTAGTAAAAAGTTCTTTGAAAAACAAAATACACCAAGTATGGTTGGTCGGGAATAAAAACCCACTAACTGTAGTTGGTCGACAAGAAGAATTTATTGACCTTAGTTGGTCGTATACATTTTATAAAGACAAAAATTTACCAAGTATGGTTAGTCGGGGATAAACTCTCACTAACTATAATTGGTCGATGAGCACAATTTAACAACCTTGGTTGGTTGGAAAAAATTTAAACATTTTTATACTCATTACATTATTATTAAGTGATCGAGCAACATTTTTAATACATGTAATTCTTTTTATTACTAAGTTGGTCGATGAACAACACAATATTGTTATCTTTTTAATAGATACATATGCATAAATGTAAAGTGTTTGATATTTACAAGACAATAGCAATTAAGATTGCGAACAAAAATGAAAGTCTTTCATTAAAATAAAAAACAAAATACATTGAGAATGAAAATGTATACTAACTATTACATTGAGATTCCTATTCTATTGGTTTCTTTTCCCTCTTCTTTTAAAACAGGTTCCTCACCAGCAGGAGGATCATCCAAAGTATAAGGGGAGTTTATGAAGTTAAGATCTTTCAACATTCTGATATTCATCACAAATGATCTATCCGAGAAGCACTAGCTCATTCCCGAGAAGCTCTTGCTCATCCCTGAGAATCACTTGCTCGTCCCCGAGAACCTCTTGCTCGTCCCCGAGCAGAGGTAGAAGTCAAAATCAGCATCTACAGCACTGAGATATTTGCTAATACTGTCTCGACCAATAATGGAGAAGAAATTGTGTGAAAATGTTTCGAAGTCCACCACTAGCTTGGTACTAATCAGATTGAAGAGTTGGGTTCAAAAGCTAGTATGTTACTCGACAAAGTATTCAGAGGATCATAAATCAGAAGAATCAAGCACGTGAAGTTAGCATTCAGTTGCTCGACACAGGAAGCATTTGGTCGGCTGGCGAACCAATCAACATACTTGAAGATTATGGCAAGCTACAAGCTGCATACTATGGCATGGCTGCATCCAAATTCCCAGGGGTGATACATAGCACACGGAGTTCCTCAAAAGAAAGATTAGCAACCATCGATCAGCCTGCATCATATGTCGTCCAGGAGATAATGCACTTTATGTTGAACAAATCAAGAAGGTAGATCAGGAATTTCACGAGCACCGAGCAACACTGCAGAATAAATACTCCATCCTTTCAAGTAAACCATCAAGCATGAAGCATTGGGGGCTTCTGTTAACGCAAAAATTCTCCATCTACGAGGACCAATCAAAAAAGGACACGTGTCATCCTACGTGGCAATATTCAGCACCCGAGGAGTGTTAGTCGGCACCCGAGGAGAGTTGGTCGGCACCCGAGGAGTATTGGTCGGCACCCGAGGAGTGTTAGTTGGCACCTGAGGAGAGTTGGTCGGCACCCGAGGAGTATTAGTTGGCACCCGAGGAGAGTTGGTCGGCATACCAACCAGGAATATCAAAGGATAACTACGCATTTAATGATCATTAATGTACATTTATATTGTAGATGACAACACATAGCATACCAAGCAATTAGATTCGTTGAATGTAGACATAATGTATAAATGTCTACATACAATGAATCTATTTATCTCCCATTACTATAAATACATGTATTCCCTTAGACAAAAGGGACAACTATGAAGAGAGGTCCAAGAGATCCAAGAACCGAGAGACACCATACACAAGATCCATACCTTTTTCTCTCTCTACACCACATTGTGCTATTGCAAACCCCTGGGAATAAAATAATAGTGGACGTAGGCTTTTCCTTATAGCCGAACCACTTTAAAAATCTTTGTCTCTCATGTGCTCGATTGGATTGCTTTTATCTATTTATCTGTGATCATAAAAATGGGATTCGGTCCAGTTTTTTGCATCAACAGCTGTGAAAGTTCATCTTCTTACAGGGAGTGAGTTGAAGCTTGAGTTCCATTGTTACCAGAAGGAGAAGTTTTCTTCAGAAGTTGCACCAGGAGACCTTGAAGGACTTGCAGGCAGCGTCCATTGGAGTGGGTCACGCCTCACCCTTTCCAGTTATTCATAGACCCCAGTCTCACTACCCTCCTACATTTGGCGACTCCGCTGGGGAGGTATCCTCATTTCCATGGACAAAGAAGGTTTTAGTGTTTCTAAGCAGCTAGTGTTTGAGGACATTCCATCTGGGAATAGAGACCAACGAGACTAGGCCACTCTGGTGGATGTGGTGGTGACCGGTAGCATCTCCGGTGGAAGAGACATTTGAGTATGTTTTTTTGAGACTTGGCATGTTTGGATCAAGATTGTGTAACACCAGCAGCAACCCCCTGGAGGGATAGCCGTTCCGGAAGCGATTTCGGCAGAAGTAGCTCAGCTGCAAAGGACGGCGCTGGAGCAAGTTGTGACAATCGTCAAGTTCACTGGCAGAACCCTCGGAACCCTAAGTGTTTGGCGAGGAATTCGGTATGGTCGAGGAACTCCTCTCTCTGAATGATAGTGATGAGGAACCCTTATGAAAATAACCCATGGCAGTGGCAGCTAACGACGAGGGACCCTCGGCAGTGGGTCCCATAGTAGAAATCCCAAAATATAGAAAACCTCTAACTAGCGAGGGGGTCACGATGAACTCACTGGAAAGGGGGTTGCGAGGAACCCGCGACCAGCTGCACACCCCCATAGTACCAACAGTCGGCGACACACACGCCACCGCCAAGAAGGGAGTGGAAGTGGCGACCCCTGTAGAAATAACAAATTACTAAAAACCCAGGGGCGAGGAGCCCTGGGTACCTCTCGTCATCAATAAAGTGTCCATGGCAGCAGCAGCATGCTCTCCATGACGCCAACAAGGGGCGAGACACCCTGGGTCGTGGAACCCTAGACGTGATAAGAGGTCGAGACCCCCCCACTAGAAACAAATAGTAAATCGCTGATCTCCCCAAACGCAACACGACCAGCCAAAAAATCGTCAACATCACAAAGGGTCGAGACAACCTGGGTCTAGGAACCCTCGACATGATAAGATGACGAGGAACCCCCTTGAAGTGACGTGGGACCCGTAGACGCGAGGCCAGGTCGTGAGACCCCTGGCCGCTGACGAGAGGCCACCATACTGTCATAGGCCGAGACCCCTATTCCTGAAAAATTCAAAGGCATCGAGACACCACCGCCCAAAGCAATTAGGGCTTTCTAAGAATCCAAGGTAACTGGAGAGGGATCCTCGGACGTAGGGTCGCCTCGCAGCAAACCACGGGTCGAGACCCCCCTTCTTAAAAAAAATCATGGTGTCGAGACATCTAAGGTCGAGATACCCCCGTCAGCGCCAACATATGACGAGACACCCAAGGTCAAGATACCACCAGACGCCAACAGTGGATTGGGCGAGGGACCCTCGACTATGGGACACGAGGAGCCCCTAATGGAACTCGCAATCGCCAAGACACTCCCAACCATAGACTGACTCGACGGAGTATTCCCCATATTTACACTAGCGTGCGAGGAGCCGCTGCCAACGCTGTGATATGTCGAGATACCTATAGAGGAGAAATCATTACGCGGGGAACCTCTAGAAAAACCCGTCACGGGCGAGAGACCCTCATGTGCAGAAATAGCAGGCGAGGAACCCTGGGGCGTGGACTCCGAGCGCGCGAGGTCTTGAATGGGGAGAGAGACCCTCGCCTCCTATCTTGCGGTGAGCCCCTATCTGGACAAGGAGACGAGACACCCCCAGCCGCCTCTACCTGATTCGGTGAGGAACCCTTGGTTGGGTGACGCGAGGAACCCCATGTTTAGCACAAAGCGCGAGGAACCAACACCAATTTCAACAGATGTCGAGACCCCCCTTTCAACATAATAGGGGTCGAGACAACCTCACTAAAAACCCCAAGTGCCAATGACGCTTCCGGCAAGGAGCCCATAATACAAAATGGGTCTCGCGGAAAATTTTCAGCAAATAACACATGTCGCGAAGAAACTCCAGGAGCATCAACATCTGCGTTGCCACGCAAGAAATCACCAGCCGACGTCGAGACCCCCTTCTCGCCGACGTCAAGACCCCCAGCTTCTGACGAGGGACCCATAGACGCACCAACTGTAGATGAGGAACTTAGAATCAAGTTGTCATCCTCAATAACTCGTGAACGATAGGAACCCTCTTCATGTTAGATGATGGCGTGAGACCCATATAGGCGGTCGTCCCAAGAGCCAACTCACCGCCAACAAACATATTCATTTTTGAAGACCCAAAATTCAACCCGTCGTCAACTGACATCTTCACCACTATAGCTGAGAAGGTACTATGCCTAACTCTTACCGAGTTTCATTTTCTTAAAAAAAAAAGTTGAACAACCTGCTTTAGTTTTATGAGTACACTTTTTGTAAGAAATGTAAACTCTGGCTGCAACGAAGAAAAGTAATACCCATTATTTTTGGCACTTGAAATTTTGTGCATGACTCATTTACCTACATTGTGCGGTGGGTACACCAGATTTATGTGTTCTTTTCTTAAAAGAAGGGCAGAACCTCCACTAGATTAGAAGAGGGCCCGTGATATAAGGAACTTTCCTCATCATACTTGGGGGGATATCCAACCCAAAAGTAAAAGTATATTGAGTAAAGTCCTTAAGACCCGACAGGACCAGCAGGAGGTTAGTAATAGTAATAATAAAAAAAATTCAATATGTTTTTTTTTATTATTATTAAATATAGACTTATAGCCTAGAGAGCAAGTCCTAACCTCTATTCTCAAGAAAAATTTACTTGACCAGTTTTCAGAAAATAGAGAGAAGCGGGTCTACCCCCTCTTTAAACTTGTTATTTTTATAAGACAAAAAAGGTTCTTAAGAAAAGTTTGGAACAAGCACCCCATCTCCTAGCTATTCCCTAAGAAATGAATGTACATAACAAAAAAAATATACCCCAAAGTCACACGGGGTTGCGCTAGAAGGTACCCAACATGCATATGGGACCGCGCTAAAATTTTTAACTTACTCAGCTCATATGCAAGTACCCCTGAGTTAGAGGGGTAGCTTTTAAAAAAAAATTTACTTGCTTAATTATATGCAAGTACGCCGCAGCCAGAGGGGCCACTTCCAAATTTCAACTTGCTCAGTTATATGCAAGTACCCCGCAGTTAAAGGGGCAGCTTCAAAATTTTAAACTCGCTCAGCTATATGCAAGTACCCCGCAGTTAGAGGGGCAGCTTCAAAATTTTAACTTGCTCATCTCGTATGCAAATACCCCACAGTTAGAAGCGGGAAGTTCAATCTCGAGGTTCTCATATAAAAAAGAGTAACTCAAAGTATTCAGCAACTCCAAGTATACATATAAGGTGCGAAAGTGTAACACCTAAGGCTCCAAGGGCACTAGAGCGCTCACAGTCTTGAGCAACTACCAAATATAAATATAAGGTACGACAATTTAGTACCTAAGGCTCCAAGGGCATCGGAGCACTCACAATCTTGAGCAACTGCCAAGTATAAATATAAGGTACGAAAGTTTAGTACCTAAGGCTCTAAGGGAACCAGAGCGCTCACAGTCTTGAGTAAGGGCCAAATATAAATATAAGGTGTTCCAGATGAGAACCTTAGGCTCTAAGGGCACCGGAGTGATCACAATCTTGAGCAAGTGCCAAATATAAATATAAATATAAGGTACGACAGTTTAGTACCTAAGGCTCCAAGGGCATCGGAGCGCTCACAATATTGAGAAAAGGCCAAGTATAAATATAAGGTGCGACTGTTTAGCACCTAAGGCTCTAAGGGCACCGGAGCGCTCACAGTCTTGAGCAAGTGCCAAGTATAAACATAAGGTGCTCCAAATGAGCACCTAAGGCTCCAAGGGCATCGGAGCGCTCACAGTATTGAGCAAATGCCAAGTATAAACGTAAGGCTCTAAGGGCACCGGAGCGCTCACAGTCTTGAGCAAGTGCCAAGTATAAACATAAGGCGCTCCAGATGAGAACCAAAGGCTCCAAGGGAATCGGAGCGCTCACAGTATTGAGAAAATGCCAAGTATAAACGTAAGGCTCCAAGGGCACCGGAGCGCTCAGGGTCTTGAGCAAGCGCTAAGTATAAACGTAAGGTGCTCCAGATGAGCACCTAAGGCTCCAAGGGCACCAGAGCGCTCAGAGTCTTGAGCAAGTGCCAAGTATAAATATAAGGTGCGAGAGTTTAGCACCTAAGACTCCAAGGGCACCGGAGTGCTCACAGTCTTGAGCAACTGCCAAGTATAAATAAAAGGTACGACAGTTTCGTGCACAAGTCTCTCGACATTACAAGACACTTCAGCACGAGGGGGCTAATATTGAGAAGTCCTCAAGCAAGTGAACAAATAGTAAAATAGCTTGGAGTGTGGGGATCCACTTATAGTGGCTCCACCTACCCAAGATTGCAAGTTTGACAGAAAATAGCCTAGGGCGAGGGGATCCACCTTGAGTGCCCTCTCTTCCCAAACTTGATGCTACAAAAAAGAACTCAGGGCGAGGGGCTTACCATGAGTAACCCCTCCGCCCAAGACAGAAGGCCACTGAAGAAGGCCAAGGGGGAGGGGCTCACCGCGAGTAACCCCTCCGCCCAAGACATAAGGCCACAGAAGAAGGCCAAGGGAGAGGGGCTCACCGTGAGTAACCCCTCCGCCCAAGATAGAAGGCCACAGAAGAAGGCCAAGGGTGAGGGGCTCACCGCGAGTAACCCCTCCGCCCAAGATAGAAGGCCACAGAAGTAGTCCAAGGGCAAGGGGCTCACCGCGAGTAACCCCTCTGCCCAAGATAGAAGGCCACAGAAGAAGGCTAAGGGCGAGGGGCTCACCGCGAGTAACCCATCAGCCCTAGATGAAAGGCCACAGAAGAAGGCCAAGGGCGAGGGGCTCACCGCGAGTAACCTCTCCGCCCAAAAAAATAAAAGGCCACAGAAGAAGGCCAAGGGCGAGGGGCTCACCGTGAGTAACCTCTCCACCCAAGACAGAAGGCCAGAGAGGAAGGCCAAGGGTGAGGGGGCCATCGCGAGTAACCCCACCACCCAAGACAGAAGGCCACATAAGAAGGCCAAGGGCGAGGGGCTCACCGTGAGTAACCCATCCGCCCAAGATGAAAAGCCACAGAAGGAGGCCAAGGGCGAGGGGCTCATCGCGAGTAACCCCTCCGCTCAAGGCAGAAGGCCACAGAAGAAGGCCGAGGGCGAGGGACTCACCGCGAGTAACCCCTCCGCCTAAGAGGAAAGGCCAACAGAAGAAGGCCTAGGGCGAGGGGCTCACCATGAGTAACCCCTCCGCCCAAGATGAAAGGCCACAGAAGGAGGCCAAGGGCGAGGGGCTCACCGCGAGTAACCCTCCACCCAAGATAGAAGGCCATAGAAAAAAGTCCAAGGGCGAGGGGTTCACCATAAGAAGCACCTTTAAACAAAGTTGAAGGCCATAGAAGAAGGCTAAAAAATGAGGGGCTCACCGCGAGTAACCCCTCCGACCAAGTTTATACCTTGATAAGAAGGTCCACTATAAGTGGCCTCATTTACAAAACTTGGGATGAAGTGACATAACATTTAATGACCCTAAGAAGAATGATGAATAAACCCTAGGGTCCCTGAAAAAAAAACTGAATTTATGGCATACAAAGCCTTTTGGTCTATCCAACACAAAAGACTTTGCACGAGGGGCCAATGTAGAAGGGTGTCTACCTACAAAAAAAATATAAATAAAAACATTTTTTTTGGAAATATTGAGAAGGAACCCACCAAGGGTCCCGGCAGATCATATTGAGAAGGAACCACCCCAGGGTCTCGACAGAAACCCGTATTAAGAAGGAACCCACCAAGGGTCCCGACATATCATATTGAGAAGGAACCACCCCAGGGTCCCGACAGAAACCCGTATTAAGAAGGAACCCACCCAGGGTCCCAGAAGAAAAGCATAATTGAGAAGGAACCACCCCAGGGTCCCGACAGAAACTCATATTCAGCGGGAACCCCCAGCGCCGATGCAAGGGTCAGCGCCGCCGCAAGTGTCTGCGCCTCTGCAAGTGTCGGTGCCACTTCAAATGCCAGCGCCGCTTCAAGTGTCTGCTCCATTGCAAGTGTTAACGCCGCTGCAAGTGTTTACGCCGCTGCAAGGGTCGGCGCCGCTGCAAGTGTCCGCGCTGCTCCAAGAGCTAGCGCCGCTACAAGTGTCTGCGCCACTTCAAGTGCCAGCGCCGCTTCAAGTGTCTGCGCCGCTGCAAGTGTTAGCGCCGCTGCAAGTGTTTACGCCGCTGCAAGGGTCAGTGCCGCTGCAAGTGTCAGCGCCGTTGCAAGGGTCGGCGCCGCTGCAAGTGTCCGCGCCGCTCCAAGAGCCAGCGCCGCTAAAAGTGTCTGCGCCGCTTCAAGTGTCAGTGCCGCTTCAAGTGTTTGCGCCACTGCAAGGGTCTACGCCGCTGCAAGGGTCAGCGCCACTACAAGTGTTCGCGCCGCTGCAAGTGCCAGCACCGCTTCAAGTGCCAGCGCTGCTTCAAGTGCCAGCGCTGCTTCAAGTGTCAGCGCCGCTGCACGTGTCAGCGCCGCTGCAAGTGTTAGCGCCATCGCAAGTGTCCGCGCCGCTCCAAGTGTTGGCCCCGCTTCAAGTACCAGCGCCACTGCAAGTGTCAGCGCCGCTGCAAGTATCCGCGCCGTTGTAAGGGTCGGTGCCGCTTCAAGTACCGGCGCCCCTGCAAGTGTCAGCGCCGCAGCAAGGGTCGACGCCACTGCAAGTGTCCGCGCCGCTCCAAGTGTCAGCGCCGCTACAAGTGTCAACGCCGCTGCAAGGGTCAGCGCCGCTTCAAGCGTCAGCGCCACCACAACAAGGGTCACTACAGCAATAACGTTCGAGAGGTTCCCGCGTGGGTCACCACAGAAATCCAAAATTAAGAAGTACCACTGGAAGGGTCAGCGTCGCTGCAAGGGTCACTGCGGTAATGACAATCGAGAGAGTCAGCGTCACTGCAAGGCTTGGCGCCACTGCAAGGGTCACTGCAGAAATGTTATTCGAGAGGTGCTGCTACAAGGGTTTCGTCAGAAACTCATATTGAGGGAGTAGCTATCACGAACAACTCCTCATCATGAAACATCAGTCTCTAAATGAACAACAGCACTAACACTTTACTTTCTTATACAGGTTGCCTAGTCGAGCAAGCAGGGCTCGAACAGGCGCGTTGGGACCTCCTGGGAGTTTTGGCTTGGCGGCTGAGGGACAAGGTATGTTGAGCAAGCTCAACCACTTAGCACTATAGGATTGAGAGAATACTACTAGGAAGACCCAGAAGTCACTCGAGACTACACACACTGCACACTTGTTCACAAGTGAAGTGAGCAGCCATAGAGCTGGCTACTCACAAGAAATAAACTCTGTACAAGAAAATGACTTTTCCAGAAGAGGGGGTCCTCAAGGTCCCTCTCAAGAAAAACAACATTTTTTAGAGGAAAGGAGTCCTTAAGGTCTCCTCTCTCAAGATTTGAAAAATTGCACCACAAGTTACCGTTTCAAAAAGATAATTACCAAATCTGATATTTTGTCTCCGTTAGGGGACATATGTGCTTTTTGACCTTTGGTCGGCGCCAGGTGGTGCCTGTAGAGGGGATAGGCAGGCTACCACAGGTAGGGAAAAATGGTACACTTTAGACATTGTTCCCCACCAACTCTCTCAATTTTGGCTCCCAAAAATGACACTCACTCCTAACGCCCCAGTATAAATAGACCTCTGGGAAAGGCCAAGAGATGGACAATAGAAATTGCACTGTTACTCTTCTAAAATATCACTAGACCTACCTAAGTATTCTCTCCCTGCTCATTCTCATAGTGCTGAGTGCCTTGTTCCTTCACTCCCCACTAACACCCATCACTATCAGGTGTTTCCCTTGAGAAAATTAATATTTTTTCTATGAAAGTTCATCTTCTTACAGGGAGTGAGTTGAAGCTTGAGTTCCATTGTTACCAGAAGGAGAAGTTTTCTTCAGAAGTTACACCAGGAGACCTTGAAGGCCTTGTAGGCAGCGTCCATTGGAGTCGGTCATGCCTTACCCTTTCCAGTTATTCATAGACCCCAGTCTCACTACCCTCCTACAAGGGGTAAAAGCATAATTTTATCCATTTGATGCCTTTAGCGGACGTGTGCCAGGGGTAAAAGCATAATTTTGACTATTTTCTTGATAGGCCACTTTGATCAAAGTAAGATATGACTAGTTAATTTTATTGTAAACAAAAGTTAAACAAGGGTAAAAGTGTACTTTTCCCATTTGGCGTATTTGGCCGCGTTTGGCAAAAATCAAAGAGATCTGATTAATTCCATCGTATTAGAAGATAACCATGGGTAAATATGTGATTTTAATCATTTGGGATATTGCACGTTAGTCTTTGCTTTTTGATGCAGATGATATAGAAGAATGCCCAACCTTGCATTCTGTATTTTACTGGCTGTAGTTGTTTTGTTTGGAGCAGATATTCATACAATGATAGATCATTTTTATTTTTTTTGTGTGATATTTACACATTTGAACGGACCCATGTAAAAAACATCAGCTCAAAAAAACTGTTTTTACTATTTTTAAAAATATCGGTCAAACTTTCGCTGCTTTTAAGGCCTTTAAAAGCTCTGAAAGTTTGATCGATTTTTTAAAAATAGCAAAAAAAAGTTTTTTTGGAGCTGATTTTTTTTACATGGGTCCATTGAAATGCTTAAATATCACATAAAAAAAATCAACTCAAAAATCTTTTTTTAATGCTTTAAAAAAATTGGTGTGCGCCAGCACTGTGCAAACTTAGTGTGCACAGGAGCCTCTCTCTCTCTCTCTCTCTATATATATATATATATATATATATATATATATAATAAAGCAGGAGGTTTTTTTTGTCTAGACCAACTGATGGTTGAGATTAAAAGTTGATAAGTTTGGTCTTTATCAACTGACAGCTGAGATTGAATGGGATGGCTTTGAATCCAACGGATTAGAATCAACCAACGATTCATCCATGTAACATTGAAATCATTTTGGACAGATTGTCTAGAGTGGCTAGAGTGGGTGAAGTACATATCTGCACAACCTATGATATGTACTTTGTACATATCTACACACAATCTTAATCTGCACACAATCTAAATGACAAGAGAGCAGTGAGAACTGCCGCTGAAGATTTTAGAGTTTGGGAGAGGACAATCTCTAGAGTTTTTTTTATGGCTTGAAATGGTGCCACTTGGCTGATCTTAGAGGACAATATTGTTATTTGTATTTGATGCTAAGGAAAAGCACAAGGCTCGAGAACACGTCTGAAAAGAGAAGCACAAGGCTCAAAGTTAAGAAAGCACAAGGCACACGTTTGGAGCAAGTAATAACAGGTGATGGTGTCGTCTTCAGCTTTGTGTTACCAAAGGTAACCCTTTTATGTCCCTTGGGCAGTTCTTTCCCCATCACCAACCCTACCTCCAACGCCCATCACCAATGATACCACACTACCCCGCAATCCAGACCCTGAACCATCTCAGACCCCATCCCGAACCCATCTCAGCCCCACCCTGAACCGCTGTCCAAACCCAACTCATCCCATCACCACCGTTACCACACTACCCCTCAATCCACCTCCCATCACCAACGCTACCACCAACTACATCTCAGCCTCTGAACCATCTCATTCCACTACACAAACCCATCTCCGCGCCATCACCACCGCTACCACACTACCCCGCAATAGAACCACCGCCTTGAACCATCTCAGTCCACCGCCCAAACACATCTCCGCCCACCTCCCATCTCATTCCACCCCCCACACCACATCGCATTGCATCCAACACACTTCTAAAATATCCATCCACCTACCATCTCAGTTTCGATTTTGGTTTGTATTGGCTTTGGTAGGTATTGTTAGTTTTTGGAGGACTGTTTTTTATTTTATTTTTTTCATTTGTTCTTTAGTTGTGATAATGGTTGTGTTTTTTTTGTTTGGTTCACTCAGAGGTTAGAGTTCTAACTTTTAAATGTATTTCATTAATATGTTGTCTACTCTTCGGTAAATAAAATGCATAATTTTTTCTTTGCTTCCATGTCTCAGGTTACTGTTGGAGCTTTTGGAGGTTTTCTTATTATCGAATTTTTTCTCAATATATGTAATATATGCATGTATATACAGGGTGGAATCCATATGGGGTGAAGCTAGAGGAGCTGTTGAGATTTCTGAGAAATTATTTCCAGAGGTGGAAGCCATGTGGGGTGATGCGGTTCTCTCTCGAAATTACTTTCATGTCATGATTTTTTTACAATTTTTTTTATTGGTATTGATTTGTGATAAAAATAAATTTATCAAAGGAGTTTTATCTTTGGATGGCTTCAGTAAAAATTCAAGCTTCATCCAAATGGGATGGAATTAATAAAAATCCAAGCTTCATCAAAATCTGAGCCACCATCTATAGTACACAGTGTACTAAAAGGTGAGAAACAAATATATGAATTTTTTTCTTATTTTTTTATTTGAAGTGAAAGAAGGAAAACAAATTTGGGTTTGAGTTTTGTTTATGCTCACCAGCAGATGATTTCGACATCTGAACTCGGAGATCGTCAGATTTGAACCCCTTTTTTTAAATCATTTAAGTTTTGTAATGTTTTTGTTTTGGTTTTGTGGTCACAAAAAAAGCTAGCAACAAGTAGTATTCATTTTTTAATAATGGATGCAAGAGGTAAGATGTTGTCGTTTTAAATGTATTGTTTTGTTTATTATGCAATTTTTACTCTATGGAGAACATTTGGTTTAAATATTTTTGTACCCAGTGAAATCGATAGGTTTATTGCTTCTGTTATGGAAGATAGGTAGTATATATGAATATACGTATCAACTTTTTTTTTTAACTTCAATGGTATCTTGAAGAGATTGTGTGATCATGGAGAATATCTGACTATCAAGGGCATATAAATGGATCTCGGGTGGTAAAAGAATTATGTCTGGGAAATGGGTTATATACATCTGTGAGTACCAACGATTTTGGATTACATATAATATTCCTCTATTGTTTTAAATATTTATTTGAGTTTTGTTTCTTTTTCTTTTGTTGAATGTGTTAGGTTTGCTTCCTTTTCTTTTGGTGTATGTTCTAGATTTGTTTCCGTGGCTAGAGGTGACTTGGAGTAGGTGAGTTATTTTCACAAGGATCAATGTCAAAATTTAAAATACTCAACTTCACAACATTGTGTGTTGGGAATGCGCACAATTTTCTCAAAAATATTCAACTTGATTTTACAAGAACATAAAGATGTTTGGTTGTATCCAACCTTAATTTTTTTAGAGCGCCTATATTTTAATCGTTTCTTGATTTGGTTTGTGTTATTTATTAAAGACATATTTTTCAATTCCATGATTTAAACGTCTACTATATTTGCATGTGTTTTCAAAATCTTTATTATGTGTATGTGGTCACTTCTTACAATTCAAAAGCAATTGTTTTAGTTTAAAAAATTATTTATTAATTTGTCATCATAATAGTAATTACCATAAGATAAATTTATTTTGTACTACTCCAACCCAAAAAGGAACCAGCTCATATATTCTCTATAAAGATCATTTATAATAATTAAAAAAACTTATTTATAAAAAAATCACTTTAAAAAGAAATAGTTTTTAAAAAATTTAATATTTATATTTATGAAAAAGGCAATATTTGTAAAAAAAGTTCTATAAGAAATAGTTCTATAATGTTTATAAAGTTAGAAGGGTAATTCATATAATGCAAGAAACAAACTAAAGGATTTGTAATGTCGTTTATAAAGTTATAAGGGTAATTCAGATAGTGCATGAAAGGAACTAAAGGATTTGTAACGTCGTAGAACATTTTTGGCACGGAATAATTAGTGCATGAAAGTAACTAAAGGATTTGTAACGTCGTTGGACATTTTAGGCACGGAATAATTAAGTGACAAAAGTGAGGTTAAGTTTAGAAAATAGTCACCATAAAAACAGTTAAGAACATGAACTATTAAATCTTAAAAATCCCAAAAGTCTATTATTTACTCATATATAAATAAAAGTAAATTAAATAAAACTTATGTGTGCCGGTAATGATTGGTTGCGAAAGGTGTGTAACATTGTTATTAAATAAGATAAAATTTAAGCAGTATTTTTAAGCCTTTATTAAAATGTAAAATAACATACATAGAAGTTTATAACCATGTCATCGACATGACATTCATATTTTCATAGTTGTTAACAAAAAATAATAATTGTAAATCTAAACTAGATGTTCCTAAGACATAAATCCACTGTATTAAAATTGCAATTATTTTGCAAACATTGGATCAATATGCTAACCGTACCATCAAAAGGTTACATCTACCCATCACGAGTAAGTGTATCATGGGATGACCAATAGTATTTTATTTGCACTATTGGCGACACAAAAATAAATTTAACACAGGAACAAATTTATCACCGTGCCATCAGCACGGGTACACCCTAGTATATATATATATATAAAAAAATTTATTCATAGGGATTGAAAATATAAAAAATCGCTGAAATCGTCCAGTGGTTCCAAGTCGGGCCCCCAAAAAAGATGATTTTCGGGGTGATTATCCCGAATCAAACTTAAATTTTTTTTTGAAGAAAAGTTTCATTCGAGATGATTATGCCGAAATAAATACATATATTCGGGATGATTATGCCGAAATAAATGCATATATTCGGAATGATTATGATGAATGAAATGTACTTAAATTTTTTTTGAAGAAAAAGTTTCATTCAGGATGATCATGCCAAATTAAATGCATATATTCGGGATGATTATGATGAATAAAGTTTGAATCCAATTTTTCATACCATATTTAATTCGGGGCGAACATGACGAAATTTGGGTCTTTATTCAGAGTATTTATACCGAACCACTGGATCATCAGCTAGGATTTTGTACGCTAGGGTTTATTGATTATGTGGTGTTTTCTCAACATATGAGGAGTATTAAACGTTCTTTGTACAAAAGATTAACACATTATTATTGTTCAACATATTTTAATAGGTTTAACATGTTATTCAAGGGTTTAACATATTTTTCATAATGAATAATATATCAAACAATGTCTATTATATATGTTTTGATGACTATAATCTTGTTTATATGGTGTTGAATGATGATTTGATGAAGATCTTTGAAGCTTTGGAGGTTTAGGCAATGAAATTAATTTATAGTTGAAGTTGAGAGGTTTGAATGTTTAGAGAGAAGGATAGAAAGTGGGTAAATAATTTTTACAACTTTAAATACGTGGTAGACTTTTGGTGGTATTTGGAAGTAACTATTAAAATCAAGTCGTGTTTTGAAATAAAAAAAGAGTTGTGATATTTTGAAGTATTATTTGGGGTGCCCTTAGAAACACCTGTATTTAAACATTTCAGGTGCTCCATAAAAAAAATCAACACAAAATGATTTTTTTTTAATTGATTGTGCTTTTTTTCTAACTTGAAAGATGTATTTTGGGAAAAAAATTAATTTGTAATGTGACAAAAAAAATTAGTGGATTTCTTAATGATGTGGCAACTGCCACATCATTAAGTTTGATTTTTAAGTTCTAAGAGCAAGTCGATCTAGTCTTTCTCCACCCTAAAACAACAAAACAACGTCTTTCCGAAATGCTGAATAGTGAAATGGATTTGAAAACTCAATAAAATTCAAAACTTGTACAAGCAACGTTGTAATTAGTAATGAAATTATAAATTAATTATTTTTGAGACATCAGTTTATGTCTATAAGACTACAAGCTTTCAATTATCAATTTAAAATTGTGGTGTCTACGACCTTATTCAACATCATCTCTCAAACAATTTCATACCTACAAAAATATATCTATCCTAAAAATATTTGGCACCTACGACATTAATTATACCATAACCCTAGCACAAAAAATGTATGGGTCAACAATATCCACTTAATTCGTGAAAAGAAAGTTCGTGTCCAGTGTACAAAGTTTTCACTTCACTTGGTCTGGAAGAGGTAGATGTCGATTGATCTTATCGAGGGCACTTGTCATCGCTTCAAGGTACGACCTCCTACTTAATTCGTACTATAATGAAAAGAAAAGTAAATATCAAAAGATAAATTTAATGGTTGGTGCACTAACTTATCAAGACATGTTATCATAAATCCCAATACACACACGTGCGCACTATGGCACTAATTAAATATACTTTTGAGAAAAATTACTCGTGCCTGAATCAATTTCCATGTCCATGCTCCAAAGGGATAAACAAATGACCAAAATCTTAATTTACCAAAGATAAATGTCTTAGCGCATGCCAATGATCTAATTATTTTATTACTTATCAAATTAAAGAGTTAAAATACAACTTGGTCAAATTAAAATTTTCCCTATGTAAGGGCAATATGGGCAAAGGCTAAGGGTATAAACATTTCTTTTATTGGATATATATGGTACATACTATTATACCCAATACGTAATGTGGGCGCATGAGCGTGTGCGAATGTATGGATGTGTCAATACTTGAAATATGTAAAAATCAATGCATCAAGATTAATTTACCAACTTTATATTTATATTTATATATATATTTAAATAAAATTATTATTTTCATGTTAGGTACAATTACATTATTTCATATTCTCATTTCCCATATGTAAAGATGAATGAGGTTGTCTTTCATATGTTAGAGGAATCTTTTTGTCTAATCTGGTCAATCAGTGGATCTCTATTATGAATCAAACTTTAGTGTTTAGTTTATACATGAAAAGTCATATTGAATTGTACAATACTTACCACTAATATCCTTTAATATTTTTAACACTATACATATATACACATATTAAATAAATTTATTTTGAGCATGTTATAAAACACAATTATACGATTAACTATTTATAAATGTATGAATCCAAATATGCTCTTTAAAATATTTTCCATAATTTAACAAATATAGTTATTTATTGTAGAGTAAGTTAATTCAATTACTTCATATGAGTAGGAAAAAATGTATAAATAAAATTAGTGTGACTATAAATCATAATTAAATTGTCTTTAAAAGATAAATATTTAGATTTTACACGTGGTTTCTGTAATTTAATATTTTTATGGCAATTTTGTTTCTCACAAAAAAAACATTTTAAGGATTATCATGTGAAAGTAAGAATCACAAATATATTGGATGGATTTTAATCCAACCACTTTCACACCGAGGAGGTGATCTGATTCCGTTGTGGGTCACATTCTCATCCAACTTAACTTCACAACAAACATATTAATCTTACATTTTTACAGAATTGTTCGGAAGGAGTCATATTTCATATATATTTTCCGTGTACCAAAAAGGCAAATAAAGAAAAGTAATTACCGTTAGGAGTAGCTAGCCTACAATGAGAATATTTGTTAGTATACTAGGTGCAACCCGTGCCTACGTCACGGGCTATACGACCCACCACCAATTAATATAATTTGAGTTATTTAGACTTTACCCCCAATTTCCTTTCCCCCATTCTTTTGACTACCTTTGATTCGCACCCATGCATATCCAGTCCACACATAATTAGCAAGAAAACATGTCTCATTCCAATATACAATTTTTCGCACTACAATTAACCACTGGCAACATCATATCCCATTAAATTTGAAGACGAAACAATGAACACAAATAAAGAAAAAAAGAGGATCATAGGTTATTCATCTAGAGTGAGACATGAGATCCACACAAAAACAATAGTGTGGCTAACAGATTTGACACAAACTTTGTTCAAACCAACGAGCTGAATTACAAACCTGTTTGTATTTAAAAGCAATCAAAATTTAGTATGACCAATTATGACGCTACAGAAAGAAATTGGAAAGATTGAATTATCATATAGATCTCAAAAAATTTCTAAACAAAATTAAACATGCACATAGGTATTTTTTCAAACTCCTGCCATGCAACTGTGAAAATATCAAAGCTTCAACTTCGTGCTCAACAACAACAATCAATAGAAGAACCCAAATCTTAAATAACAATGTTCATTCTTGAGCTAACAATAAATGTGTTAAAGTTACTTAAAACAACATACACAATGGATATATTTATAAATAGTAACATAAACCCTTAATTTCACACCATCTGCCATGAACCAGCTGCCAAAACAGTAACATAAAAAGTCACAAATTTCATTCAAATTGTGGAAATGTCTAAATTCCACCACATACTAAAAGCCCAACAACTCAAAATCAATAATGTAGTGTAATTCAACAATCAAAAGAAATATAAAAAGCAAACGTGAATACTATAATATTTTTAGTTAAGTACATTATATAATAATAATAACAATAATAATAATAATAATAATAATAATAATAATAATAATAATAATAATAATAATAATAATAATAACAATAATAAAATCCCAAAAGAATACAAACAAACATATCTTCAAATCCATAAGGTGCATAAACGAAAATTCTTTAAAAAAAAAAAGAAGCCAAGGAAAAAATTCAATAGTTTGGAAAGATTTAGATGAAGTTGCCCTTAGAGGTGGAACTAAAATAGCAAAGTGCAAGCATTGCAAATGATTCCTCAAAATTCGCCGCACGGGTTCTCCAACACAATTTCATAAGCACGTAAGAGACTGTACAAATCGCATGATTAAAGAGAGGAAGAAAAAGATGCTGGCTTTTGAGGAGGGTGCCAACAAATCCCGAGGCAAACTAACAACCATCTCAAAATTTTAGTACAATCAAGCAAAGGTAAGGGAACTTTGTGCACATATATGTATGACATTATTTCATGAATATCCATTTAGAATGGTGAAACATGTGTTGTATAATAAATCCATGAGAGCATGCACTTCATATTGAGAAAATATAACTCACACCACAGAAAGAATTTATTGTCACTATCTATGATATACAAAAAAGTTGAAAACTTTGCTTAAGAGTATACATAGGGTTGGTATTACTTTTGACTTGTGAAAATATGGAAGTGAAAAAATTCAATACATGGTTATCACATGCCATTAAACTAATTCCAATTGGAAATTACATAAAACGTGCATTAAACTTTTGTAATGTCCCGCCTCCCCAATCGGATGTTATTATTCTCGATGCTATACTTAAGTGTCCACTTGACTGGGGGATTAGAAAAAAAGTTCACAAGATAACAACACATAATGCTTCATACAATGATTTTCTATTAAGGATCCTAAAGGATAAATTCACTTAAAAGAAAAATTATCTTTTAATTGGAACCTTTTTCATATGAGCTGTTGTGCACATATTGTTAATTTGTGGGTGAAAGATGGGTTGTGTTTAATGGGAGACATCATCGATTGTGTTCGGGAGTGGAAAAGTACATAATTACATTTGTAAAGTTTACTAAAATTATAAAGAAGCTTCAATTATCTTCTAAAAAGTTTATTTTAAACTATCAAATTAGGTGGAATGGGACTTGTATGATGTTGGCAACAACTTTGATATTTAAATATACTTTCCCTAGATATCAAGATCGGGATTCAAGATTTATTTACGTACCATAATATGAGGAATGAGCAAGAGTGGAATAAAAGTGCCAATTTTTGGTTGTGTTTAATCAAGTCACAATATTGTTTCGGGCTTGGATATATACTTGGAAGAAGGTGTCCTCATATCTGATGGAAGTTTGAACTCTAATTTTGATGCTCTATAGTTATGAAAAGTAAACAACCTCAAGTTTCGTATATAACCTAAGATGGCGTGTGACATATTATATATTCTCATTACTTATGTTACTTCTGAATTTACTTTGAGTGTCAGAAGTAGCGTCATAGATATCGTGCATCACTCTCAAGATAAATAGTGCAACTTTTACTATGTGGCTCGGACTAGGTGCGCCGACTTCACGGTCTCAAGAAAAAAAATTGATAATGAGGAAAAATCTCACATAGCTTTTGCAACACCATAGTCGCAATCTCTTAGTGGATTGATGGCATTAGTTTTTGAGATGCAAGGTTTTAATTTTCCCATGTCAGACTTTATGTCTCAAAAAATACATGTATATATTTGTAATATATTTTGACATTATAATATTTATACATAATATGTTCATACGTTATTTATACACAATATATACGAGATAAATATATGTACGTTAAAAATATGTGTTAAAACACGATACGACACGAAATCTTATTTTATTTACGTATCATCAACCAAGTAAAATAGTGACAACGCGACATGATTTTTTTTAATTTACACAAGCACGACCCAAATAAAATGCGACATGACATGACATCATATTTTTTTCACCGAACCCATACTTTTGTTTGCCTCATGGCTCAAATAAAACGCGACACGAATCGAAATATTTTTTTAGCTCACACAGAGAATAGAACAATGAAATCGAGACATGCCTAGTCCTTTTTTTTACCTAACATAAACATGGCACGACAAAAAATATTTTGTATACCTAACACGAACAGGATGCGATTAAAATACGATACAACGTAACACAAAATATGTTTTTTCCCTAACATGATCACACACCAATTAATACAATGATAATGTTTCCAAAGAACAACACAAAGCAAATAAAATAACCATGAGGAAAAAAACTAAATAAATAAATACACGACCTCACTATACATAGAAAGGAAATCATGAATGCATGTTGCCAAAACATTGTAAAAGAGTAATTAATAATTAACAAATGTAAAAACAACAACATCTTTATAACGATAAACAAACAAGGCAATAAGCTTCAAAGGGATAAAAGAGTCTATGCTGAAAAGAAACTCAAAAATCCTTAATCAAATTGATTCAATTTTGGAATTATCGCAGCTAAGCTTGATCGTACTTCTTCACTTTTAAAGCAATAATAGTTTAATTAAATAGTATTGGCAAAGTGAAAATATGAGATTACCATTTGATTTTAGTAGATAAAATCTAGTATTTAAGGGTATGGATCTTAGCACCAGTTTGCGTTTTTCAGTTTTTTTGGAAGGGATTTCAATGTAAATTGTATATCATAATAAAAAAAAACTGTTTTTAAATTATTGTCATCAACAAAATTTATATTTCAGAATAAATATAATATTCATGTTATGCTTTTTTTTATTTATAAATTCTTAACATCCACATTCCCCCCACATAGTCCCATCACCAGCTTCTTGATTTTCTTATAAATAAAATTCTCTCCCACAACTAACAACGTGCATTTTGGTAACATGTTATTAGACAGGATATGTCTAGAAGTTTTATTCCCATCAACAAAACTTTTAGACCTATATATTGATATCCAAGGACGTTTTCAACATAACACATTCACTCATGAAGTTCTTTAAATTTTATTTACTAGTTGAAAACTATGTAGGAAAAAAAAATCGATATATATTTAGATTTTGATATTTGTATACTGTAATAGTGACTGGGTCAAATAGTTGTAGTGTCATTACTATGTTATTCTTTTATGGGCATAACCCACCTCAAAACATAAGTAAATCAAGCAAAAAAAAAAAGATAATTAGACCATTTAGGTGCATTCATCAAATGTAAAAACTTTTCTTTTGTATCATTATAGAGGATAACCAAGCATTACACCCTTAAATGATTCAAGCGGCAGATCTAAGACAAAACATGAAATTCCTACGAGAGGTGAGAAGTGAATGCTAAGGAAGACATGAAAAAATGAATTTCGTACTTTTTTTTTTTTGTATAATGTAGGTTTTATTACCAAAAATGCAGGAAAAACAAAAGAATATACAATGACACACAACATGGCCCGCCGCAACACTAACATCTTCTCAAAGCAAATAGAGCAATGGTCATAACGACTAACCACACAACCTATACAAACATATCAATATGGTACGCACTCGACACTCCCAACACATCCTAAATTTTGATTAAGGTACACAAGGTACTACCCAAAATCAATTTATAACACCATACCTACATATTTACGGATGTTGTCAATAAGCACAATTATTTCTACTACATTTTCTTATCAATGCCTCAAAAAATATCTTCAACAAAAACATCGCAACATCTCGGCACTAACTCCATAAAAGATTTGAACTTAAAATGACGAAGACACAACATGCAACCGTTGCTCATCACCTCAACCATAACCTAAACCAAAGTTAATAATACAAACATGTCGGGAGATTATGAGCACAAACAATTCCATTTCGAAGATCAAACACTAAAATTCTTCAATTATCAAATTCGACATGAAAGCGGTCCCAAATCTCCAAAATTATGATCATGTGGCGAAGAGCTCCACTGAATGTGTTCAGAAATAAGAAATTATAAATGAGCCCAAAACTCAAAACATAAAAGTTCATATGCACAAGTATGGACTTCCATGGAGGGTCCAAAGCATTTCGCAACATAAAAGTGAAGGAATTACTGCATGCTTTTATCTTCGGAATTTTATCACACACCTAGAGGGAAAAATCATCCCACAACATCCTAGACAATCTACATCTATATTGTCTTCAAGTTGAAATAAGCAGATACATAACTACAAACTTCACCTAACATAAAAGAACCTCCAAGTATGGAGAATTTACACAATTGCACTCAACCTCCTCCAATCCTCCAACGGTCTCAAATATCTCATAAGAACCAAAATATAACCCATAAATATCTTATTTTCAAAGTCTATAATCATAGAAAGAAAAAACCATGGTACCTTTAGAGATTTATCAATAAAGATCACATACATTGAAAGATTAGAGCATATAAATCAATACCATGGCAATCGAGTAAGCAAGATTCTTATCTAAGATATCAATTTTCCTTCTGTATCTGACCTGAAGTTCCTTTTATTCAATAAATGGTGATCATAAAGGAGGACTAGCAGTCGCTTATGGGGGAAAAATCCTAAATTTACTCAAAGAGAGATCTTAATCTGACCCGATATGATCTAAACCTCATACTTATTGAGGTGCGAACAATGAGAGTAAGACAAAGCATTTCATAAATATATATATTTATAAACCCCTAACATGTACACAAACACACATACACAGAATCACATGCACAAACACGTATTACCTCAAAGAGAGATTGGGAAATATCAGGGGGTGATAAAGAAAAATGATAAATAAGTAAGAGATGAGTTAAATAATATCTCGATTGCAATCACACCCCCATTTTGATTTACATAGTATCTCGCTCACTCTCTGTGGTCCGCACACTTTCTCATCCATTGCAAATCAAAGATATTACTAAATAAAAGCTATAAGTTTGTTATTTGTTAGCCATTGAAGTGTCTTAAATAAAAATGAAGCAATATTTAAGTGATTCCCTGAGGAGGTGATGAGGAAAAATCACAGAATTCATGAATTGGAATATATATATATACCAAAGAGCCATTATATGTCGTGAGCGATAAATACTGTAATTGACCAAATGATAAGGAAAAATCATTGCGAAAACAACAGGTGATAAGGTAAAATCATCAAATTCATGAATTGGAACAAATGTATATAATTATCCGCCAATACCGAAGAGCACACACACAATCATATATGACAAGTAAGAAATTCATATAGAAACACAAAATCTAT
The DNA here is from genome assembly GCA_949130495.1 of Sambucus nigra. Lineage (NCBI taxonomy): Eukaryota > Viridiplantae > Streptophyta > Magnoliopsida > Dipsacales > Adoxaceae > Sambucus > Sambucus nigra. The sequence goes on along the minus strand of OX422214.1, from coordinate 208,389,259 downwards.
TGATGAAACGAAAAAATAACCATATATAGAAAAGAGAAATCTCAAATTCAATAATATCTGAGGAAAACTGAATCGCCACAAATCCCCACATGATCCTTATTAACATTGTACATACTGGTACTAATATTAACACCAATATGAAGAATAACTGTTCCAACCATTTTAACAGCTAGCAACAGTGGCCACAACAATACCTGTTATTCGAAAAACATAGGAATTATGAATAAATTTAATAATTTCTACTTAAGAAAGGTGAAGCAAGTCAACACTAATAAAAACTACAATATGTAATTTCTTCATACTGAATTAAACTGCATTTAGTGAGTTGTCGTGAAGATGACAATACAAAAACAGAACTGCAAAAAATGGGGACATTAAACAGTTTAAGAAACATATCATAAGTGCAAACATTAAGGAATATTTAAACAAAAAAATAAAACTATTACACTAAAGTAAAAAGACAAAAAGTGTGACAAACTAAAAATGGTAATCTCATATTTTAATCCAATGATCGAGATACGAGATACAAACAAAATGAGAGAAAGAATAAGAAGTACTTCTAGAAAGGCAGTGGCCTTCAGATGGTTAACGTAAAAAACCCTAATTTCAAACCCCAAAAGATTGAACAGAAAAATTCAATCCTAAACGAATCTAGCAACACTTGGTTATAACCTAAAGACACTTGAACCCAAAAATCGACCTTATTATAAAATCTCAAAAATGAAACTGAAGAAACATGTGAAACCCACCAAAAGAACTCCATCATGAACCCCAAAAAATGCTTGACCTCCCCAAATCCTATTTTCTTAAATCTGAAATGAAGCCAAATATTAAACTATAGAAAACTTCTAAAAACCAAAGCACATTTTGAACTACAGAAAACACTGATTTAAATCGCCGAAAAACATTTGAATCCAAAAATAAAGACAGAGTTATAATCCATAAGCAAAACTATAATAATGAAAAATGAAGTTGAAACCTAGGAAACCTTAGTCAAAAAGTCAAAAAGCTGAAACCAATGAACAAAAAAAATAATGGCAGACAACATACATATAGTGCCTTGGTGCGTGCTAGGGTGTTTGAGAGGAGCAATATGATGCCACGGTCGTTAGATAAACAGAGGGGGATCCCATTCGTAGGTAGTGCTGAAACAACCATTTTACTTTCAAAAGATTCCTCTCAGAACTCTGAAAAGTTCTTCCGCGCTTGCCAAAATACTACTTAAGGATAAAAGTCCTTTTTGTCATGATATTTCGGGTTTTGATTATTCAAAATGCACCAAAGAACAGCCACAAAAAAAGTCCCACTGATCAACTTCCATTACTTGGGCCACTCAATGGAACCAGTTTGCAATGTGATGAGCTTTCTTTCATAAATAAGAAACTGTAAAATTTAGTACTCCCATCTCAACAACCTGACGTCCCTAAGCACATGCAAACTTGTATCTGTTATGTCCAGTGTTTAATAAATACAAAAGTACAGAATTACGAATTATAATTTAATTACAGAAATAAAAAGAAATTACAGAAAATAAAAACTTACTTGAATTTGCAGAAACAATAATAAAAATTGAAAGATAATCCGAGCCCTGTGAATCTCATAGTATCCTTAAGACAATTTATTCCCTCCAATGTGCTCCGAGGTTGATGAATATTGTCTCCCAAGATAGAACGGATTATTTCAATTAATTATGTAGCATAACAATAATTAATTTCAACGAACTCAAATTCTGTGGCTCTTACTCAACAACAATGCAAGATATGTTATGCAGGAAAAGAATTTTTGGAACAGATATGACAGAATTTCTAGAACAAATATGACAACAATTCTGGAGGAGGGAAATGTTTCATTTTTTTAAAAACGGAGGGAGGAATTTGTATTTATAGAAAAGTAACAATAACTGTCAAAAAACAGTTAAACGAAATTAACTGTTGACTGTTGGCAATAACTGCCAACAGTTTATTAATTAATTAATTAATTAATTTTGTAATTAATTAATAATTAAAGCCCAGAAAGTTAAATAAATTCGGCCAAAAGATGTAGGAGATTTTTATAAGCCCGACCCGACTCGACCCGAATCGAGCCGCGCCGGCCGGCCGGACGGACGCGCGCGCGCGCGTGTTGACATTTGACCAAAAGTCAACCCGTGCATAGCTTAGGTCATCTCCCCTTCAAAGAGTTGGGATACCCTCAAGGCATCCAAGCCTTAGTCCATCATTTGGGTTTTATTAACTCATCATTTTCCCACTACTCTTCCAATGTGGGATAAGAGTTAAACATACCCAATTCATTAACTTTCATTACTTTGTGAGTCACTTTGGGGACATATTTATCATTCATAACTTATTGAAATTGGACATATGAATATACTACGTTAATCTCCTTGCGAAGGTGAATGCGATCGTATATGGTCCCACGATTTTCGTAGTGTGGGCCCCCCCTAAATTTGAGCTCAAAGTTGCTCAAAAATCTGTCCAGAAAAATCTGGACAGCTTTATAATAGTCCAATTTTCCAACAATCCCCCACATGAATGATATATCTCTATAAATAAACAGAACAGATACTAATGCAGATGCAGTCAAAAGTTGAGTAAAACTGAAGACTTATTGCATCGGGAGAAGTAGCTGTAATACCCCGTAATTTTAATGACTTTTAAAATGGGTTATATTTTAAATTAATGGATTAATTGGATTTTATTATTAATTAATTCATTTGGGTTTTATCCGAATTGTGGATATTAAAATGGATGATTCTGAATATTTCTTAAAGATATTTAGGTAATATATGAATGTGATGTCATTGATATGACGGTATGATATAAATTCGGTAATTCGAATTTTTAGTCAGACACGGTATGGGACGTGTCAGGACTAATTTATTAAATTAAGAAGGAAATTTATTTTCTATCGACCTTATAGTCATTTCGACTGCGTCCGGAAGGTTCGAAATAGTCAGAAAAGTCTATATGGATGTTGATATTGGGTCTCGGGTCATTTGGAAATGAAAAGACAACTCAAAAGGGCATTTTGGTTATTTTTATAAGGGGGATGAATAGTGATTTCGGGTTTTGTCTTATTATAAGTATTTGGAGATTAGTGTATGTAGGTTCATTTCATCTCTTCTACACAAAATTGAAAAGTCATCTTCTTAGAGAGAGTGAAAGGTTGCTTGGGAAGAGAAAAGCTTGCTTGGAAAGGAGGAGAACTAAAGACCAAAGGTCACCACCACCAACCACCACCGAAAGTGGCCGGAAAAAGGGAGAACCACCTATGTTATTCAACCCCAAAGGATCAGATCTTCATTAGAGGCAAGTGTTTGGTATTTGCAATTTAAGTTCGTATATTGTCCATGGTAGGATAGTTATAAAAAGAGATGATTTTCATGCTTGGAAGATGAAAGGATATAGTTGTTAATGGATTTTTGGAATCTAAAAATATATAGGAATTAAACTCATGTTGTAGGTATATAGTAATCCAATAAATATTCATCAATCTGTGGAAGAAATTCTGAAAATCATTTTGTGTTCTTGAAGATAATATGTTGATAATTTTCTGGAAAAAGAGGCAAAAACGAGTGGAATGAGAAGAGCCAATTTGGAATGTTTAGATCTTCTTTTTGAGTGCCATTGGATAAGATTTAAGAAAAACTCAAAACACATACCTGACTCAATTTTTCGTGTAGAATCCAAATCTGAAGTCGGATTGATGATTTGAATAATTTTTGGATCTGATTTTTCTAAGTATTTAAAATATGAGAATTCATGATGTTGTATCTTTTTAAAGTTGGTTCTTATCCCAAAACTTTTGTGGATCTTTGGTGATTATTAATTGGATATTATGAGACTTAGAAAATATCAGTAGACCCTTGATAAGATTTGAATTAATTTGATTGGGATTTAAATTGATTAGAATGATGATAATTAAATTAAAGAAATTTCGGTTGCTAGATTCATTTATTGGATTATAATTGGTTTGCTTAAGGATTAAGGATAGGTCCAGTAGTGGTGATTGAATGTAACACCTGGGTAGCCTTAGGGTTACAATTTGAACATCAAGGACTGAGTTTAAGCTCATTATTGATTTCGCAAGGGCTGAGTGTAGTACAAGAGCGTAGTGGTATGGCTCCTGGATAGAGATGGGAGTTTAGAACACATTTTGTTGAAAGAGGGTATGAGATTATCCCGATCGCATAGTTGAAGTTGTCGGACCTCCTCGATCGACAAAGTTAAGTAGTAGTGTATTGGAGGGGTTCCTTGTTTGGATTTCGCTTTGCGAGACGCTCCGCGCATGAACCTTAACGACGTCGGGAGTGGAGAGATGTTATAGGATGCGAGGATAATTAAATTATGAAGTAAAGATATGACATTTTAATACGTGGAATTTAAAAGAGATATAATGATACGTATGAGAATTATCTTAGGGAAGTGATATTACCTTATTGATATTATATTATAGGTATGATAATGCCTATTTGATTGATTGATGATTTATGTGTATGACATACCTAGCTTATTTGCTATCGGTGGGAGGTTTGCGCGTGAGGGCAGTCATATCCTGATGAATCCATGAGATCTTTGATTTGTCGCTCGAGAACATAGGTCTATGAAAGACTTATCGGGGAGTTGATAAGTCCGCTGACTATGGGTACGTAGGTATGTGCGTGACCCATGGGTATGAGAACTATGTTCACCTCCAATGATTGTGTTGTTGTTTGTGGTTCGAGGAATCTTAACGAACCTTTAGTCCCTTATGCGGCGATAAGCGATACTGGGACATGATAGCAGAGTAATGCATTGCACCGCAGCTGTGACTCGGGGTGCCGTATTATATATGAATATATATATATATATATATATATATATATATATAATGGATTAAATGAATTAATGGATATTTATTATGGTTAAATCTATCTACGGTGATAATTGTAGATATCGGTGAATTGAGAAAAGAATGGAATTAAGTTAATGAATGTTTATTCTTATAGAATTGAAAAGCTTAATTCATATTATTGAGAAATGATTCATGTTAATGAGAAACGATGAGAAATGTAAATGAATACTAATGTGACGTATGGTATGGGACATACGGGGATTATGATATGGGAATGGAATTATAATATGGAGACTAGAAAAGAGGAACCATTAACTAGGAGGTTAATGTGACACCCCGACTAATTAAATACCGGGTAGCTACTCCTTTATTAAATCAATACAAAATGTCAAGTTGGTTCAGTTAATAGCATCACTGTCGAAAACATTTTAAAGATTACTAACCACCTAGTATTTAAGAAGTAAGTTGCCAAATTTTAAGTTAAGTCTGATTAACATGCAAAAAGAATAATGGAAGAATAACATAAATCCATTCACCATAACGAAGTAATGAAATAACCACAAAGAGTAATAAGTCTGGAGGAAAAACTCCTCACAACAATCCCACAACTAAAAATAATATGACAAGTCTGAAACCTGAATTAATTACATGCCCGAAGTCTGAATAACTGAAATAAATGAAATATCTCTAAAAGAAATGGGCGACATGCCCTATAACTGATAAATGCTGAATATAGAGTCAAGATATATGAAGCGTCTATAATCAAAGTCCTGTAACTTCCACAAACAGCTACAGCTCGTCATCTGAATGAGGATTCTAAGCATGGTGTCCTTGTGGCTGGGCACCTAAAATGGTTTTTACAAAAAAATAGATTTGAAAGCAAACGGGTCAGAGCCCGAAAGTGGAGAGTATTTTGAAAACAGCAAGTGCTTTAATAACATTTAAAACAATAAATGCAAGATACATGTTAGGACGTGCTCTCACATGAAATACTCACCTCTCGTCTAACTCTGCACTCCTAACGTTCCTGTACCCATTCATGTGTTTTCTCATAACTATCTAGTTCAAAAGAGTTTCTAACACTTCTACTCGGTTCACGTTTTAATTTCCAACCTTAACAATTAAATAGAGGGTTCTACTTTAATTCTCGGATTCCCAATTATTAACAAAACCATTTATTGATATCCGTCCCCTTTTATCTTTTCATAACGTTACAGTTACTATACTCACAATTTAACATAGCAAATTCCTTTCCATTTAACCGTATATTATTCACATCATAAATATACAATACAAGCACCCCGAGGCTAAGCTGCGGTGCACACATACTCTGCTATCCATCCCGGTACATCACGTACATAAGGATCACGCATTCCGAATCTCTCAGGAATCGTTCTCAGATAACAACATCACAAACAATGGAGGCGAACACAGTCACATCACATGGGTCACGTACATACCTACGCTCCCACGATCAGCAGACTTATTAACATCCCAATAAGTCCTTCTTTGACCTATGTTCATCGAGGTACCAATCTAAATCCGGGCAACACAAGGATAAGAAGGCCCTAAGCGAACGTAAACCTCCCGTGCAAGTATGGTAGGTATGTCATACACATAAAATTATATGCTAAGCATTCACACATCTTAGATATCTCAATATTAATAAAGGTATACTCTACATCTTTATACCATTATTCCAAATTTGTATATTTTACGTCTCCCGATAATATAAAAGTTAAACTGTCGACAGGTCTCACGTCGTAGTTTCTTATACTTAAAACCTATCTAAAATAGATTATTAAGTTCCTATTATTCCCACATATAACATCTTTATTCCTAAGGTCCTTACTTCTGCCCCAAACCTCATTTCATCAAATTATTCAAATTTACACTATTAACCCAAATATTATCTCACTTATCGAATTTCATTATCTTAGAATGATTCCTCAAATTGAATTCTCATTAAGGTCCAAATTTCATAACCATGCCTATTGGTCTTCCTTAAGTTTAAGGGTATACATAAGGTCTCCAATAATATTTTCCAAGGGTTACCACCATTAAAATTTAAAATAGGGAAAACTTTACTCATTCTGGGAAGGTCGATCGATCGATCTTTTCCTTCGATCGATCAATGGTGGTCGATCGATCGACGGATGAACATCGATCGATCGAATGCACCAGGTATGGCTACAGACTGCTTCGTTTTGCAGTTCTCAAATCATCCCAAAACATACTTTTAATGCATGAAACTATAATATAACGTTATAGTATCATCATACAACCATCCTACAACATTATTAATGTTCTAAAATTAATAATTCATCAACCAAGGGCTATATTTGGATCAAATCTTCATCAAGAACCCTAGTTTTCTACTTCTTTCAAGAACATTGATAAACCTCTTCTTAAATCCGTTTCTAGATCATCAAGGGTCATAATTTTGAATTCATAATTCGTCCAGAATGTTTCTACATGCAGTCCCTAACATAAATTCATAGTTTTAACCTTTCAATTCATGGGTCTATATCAATCTTCCAAGATAATTTCAATAATTCCTAAACATGGAAAAGCATAGCATTGAATTAATTATAATTAAACCACTTGCCTCTAATATTTCTCTGAATTTGAGGTTGAATCTTGAAGGTTGAATTGCCTTCTCTCTCTCTCTCTGCAGAATCCTTCTCTTTCTCTCTCTCTTTATAAGTTCTTCTCAAGGTGTTAATGGAGGTGGGGATGGTTTTTTGCCAAGTTATAAGGTTTCTAACTTCTCCTGTAGCCCACTACCTAAATTGGGGTTGGAAATGGCTTAGTGGGTTAGTACTAAGTCATATTTTTAACTCTAATTTTTGTGGGTTTTAATTACCCAATTTCCGAAATTACCAAAATGCCCTTATAAGTTACCGGTATAGCCCAATAATGCCCCGGGACCCAAACTTAACCCCCGGCTAGTGTTTTCTGACTATTTTGACCCTTCCGAACACGTTGGCGCACTCAAAATGACCATACGGGTGATAAAAATAAAATTCACTTTTTAATTCAAATAATTATATTCCTAACGCGACTGTCACGCGCGTCCCAACAAAATTTCTCAAATTGTCGTATTTCAATCTCGCGACAATTTCAATATTTCCAATATTCATATATTGCCATATATACACATTTTAATCAAATACTAACTCACATCTTGTTAATATTTTTATCCGGATTAATTTCCAATTAATACACATATAATTCAATTAATCCCAAAAATAAATATCACAGAAAATACGGGGTATTACAGTTAATAGGAAACGTTAAGTGTGCACTCTAGTTGAGAGGTGAGAATAGAAAGTGAGAGTTGGGTATAACATGTACATAATAAAAGATTTATTGCACTTGTTAAATACTTGCTATTTTAAAAATCATTTACACATTCGGGCTCTGACCCGCTTCCTTGCATATTTTCTTTTCTATTTGTATCTTCTATATCAGGTGTCCAGCAGTAGGGGCGCCAATCATAGTGAATTATGATGAGCTATGGATTTATGGAGTTTTTCTTAGACGCCTATCTTCATTTGATTCTCAGTATTCTCTTAGTTGGGGCATGTCGCCCAAAGTATTCAGTTATCATTTTCTATCGGAGTCAGATACTATTGTATTTGGGTCTTTTTAATACATTTAATATTGTTGGGATTTCTGTAATGGATTAATATTATTTGGGAATGTTTATTCCAATTGCATTTAAATTCTTCCGTGTTATCTATTTGGTTATCAGTGTTGTAGAATAAAATGTGTTGTGTTATTCTTAAACTGGAAATGGATTTTGTTGAATTAAAATTTGGAAAGTTTTTTAACACCAGCTTAATTGAGTATTGGGTGAGTTGTAAATGTTTTCGACAGTGATGCTAAGAATGAGCCAACTGTATATTCTATTTTAATTTGGTATGAGACTGGCCACCCGGTATTTAATTAGGCGGGGTGTTATAGGTGTTTGTAACACTCCGCCCGCCCGGGGAGAGCGAACGGAGCGCTAATGCGATAAAATAAATCCAAATTCACAAGTGACAAGGTATAGAGCATCTGAGTCCCACAACAACAAAAGAGAAACTACAAATCTCAAGCTCTTCAAATTAAATACCAAATCTCTCGAATTACTTACAACAACTAACTCGAAAATAAAATACAAATCTCCAAAGCTCTATACATCAAAATAATACAAATCTTTCCCAAACAATCCTCGCTAAAATCAATCTCCATAGCGCCCCAAAATCCGCGCTAACCTGCCACTAAAAAAAATATGGGGAAGTACACAATACGACAAGAAAGATGCTCAACAAATATATATTAGCGATGAATAAAATGTAACAACACGAGTACGAATATTCAAATCAAAATGCAAATCTCAAAGCATTTATCAATATAATTTCTCAACAACACTTTAACCGGGTCACCAGGCCTCACCACATCCGTATATGCTTTATCAAGCCATAGCCCGGGAAACAGGAATTTTGGCGGGTGCCCAACATCCGTGCCATATTAAAATCTCATGACAACGTGCTCATCAACAATATAATGATACCACATGAATCAAAATAATTTCAACAATTATTTTCCAGATTTCAATGAATTTATCAATTCAAATATGAGTTCAATGTAATAACCCTCGCTTATGAGACCGTATTTTATAGTAATAACTTAGTATAGTAATTAGAGACCAGTGTTGGGTTATGATTTGAATGTTAATTCAATGTAGAAAAGTTGATATTTATTGTGAGTTTGCATACATATCATAATTATGGGTAAATATTGCTATGTCATGCTTATTAATATCATCTGTATTTAAAATGATATTTGGCTTAATTATGAGACCGGAACCTAAATTGAATGTTAAAAGGTCCAAATGATAATTTGGAGGTTGCAGTTGATTCTGGAATGTGCGAAATAGTCAAATAATGTACCATATTGTATTTTGTAGTTTTGGGCATTTTTGACTGGTTGTGCCTTAATTATGCAGTTGCGTATTATTTTATCGCACTATTAGTTAATTTAGTGGGACATTTGTCTTAAGACACGACTTAAGCCCATTAGGTCTTCTAATTGCCCTAATTTCCTTCCGAAACCAAAGAGAGAAAGAGAAGAGTAGAGAGAAAGCTTTGGAGATTTGGAGATTGAGAAGGATTTTGCTACTACACCAAGAAATCTGCAAAATTGCTGAATCAAGGCAAGTTTTTACTTGCTATTTGTGTCTTGAGATAGATGATTTGCTATGATAATGGTGTATTGATTTTAGTTTAGCAAACTTAGGGATTTCTTATGTATTTTTGGGTTTTGATTCACTCAAAGATGATTCATGAGGTTTTAGATGATCAATAGTATCATTGATGTTATTTTAGTGTTGGTATATAAGTTTGGTTTGAAGAAAGTTGAGTTGGGGTAGAAAATGGAGTCCAAGACTCCATAGCCAATTCTTGGCAAAATCGCAGGCCCGAATCGATTCGGCCCCCTGGGCGAATCGATTCGGTTAAGTACAGTGCCCAGGTCTTGTGAACCGAATCGATTCGGCAGTTATGCAGAAACCCAAATTTTCTGGCCGAATCGATTCGGCCAAGGGGGCGAATCGATTCGGTAGCCCTGCACTTTTTCAAATTTTTCTTTTTCATTTTTAACCCCTTTTCTTTAGGATTAATGATTAGGGACCTTCTTAAATGAAGTAAACATAGGGTTTAGAGTATTAGTTGAGTTGGGACGACATCCTAGACTCGAAAGGGTTCATCTAGGGTTCATTCAAAGGGGAATTTAAAGTAATACTTAGGCATTACTTTCGTCTCGTAGTTTTATAAGGGTCTAGAATATATTAAGGTCAATTTGGAGACAGTAGAATTCAACTCGAGTTAGATTTGACTTGATGGTTTATATTAAGGCCTAAAAGAGGCTTGGTGAATAACTTTGGAGTCCGAATTTCTTATCGAGGATGTTATGACGGTACGTAATACGTATAGTCCCGATTTATCTTATACATTTATTAAGATGGGAAGTTGTTAAGGTAAATGATAATTTACTAAATCATGTAATGGAAATAAATAAAATGGATGTTACACACCTCTCTAAATACCATCTTAAGGGAAGTCCGTGCGAGAGGTGAAGCCCCCTGGCTAATGAATGCAGGGTGGATATAGTCCTAGGCCATATGAGCGCTTGTTTTATTTTTCTGCGATGGGTATGAGATTCTGGGTGTGGTCTTGACTACCCCGCAGGCATATGGCCGCTTCCCGACGTTTTCGATAGGATCCCAGGTTGTCTTATGTTAGGCCCTAGAAGATGATGGTTATTTAGGGACGCGCACAGTGGGGAAACCCGGACGGGCGGTCTTAGAATCGTTATATTTATATTTATGACTATTCTAATTATCGAGTTGGACTCGGTGAAACATGAATGCCGTAAAGAGCAACTTTATGCCACAAAGAGCATGCTATTGAGATTAGTGCCATATAGAGCACATGATGATAATTATATTTCTGATAAGGAATGGAAAAGATGATTGAAATTGAAATATGATGAAAGATGTTAAAGGCTCTTAAGTACTTTTAATTCTGTTTTATCATGAATCTTACTCTACATAGTCCTTTATCAGTTTTAGTTCCTTCCATGAGGCTACCATGCTAGACTATTATCCATGCTTAATTGTGCATCATCGTCATACATGTCATTTATCTATTGATCACATATATCCGGCCCTGACCGGTTTCCATTTCTTGTTGTGTGTGTGTGTATATATATATATATATATATATATATATATATATATATATATAATCCGATCAGGTGTTCCGCTGCACGGTCGCCAGTAATGACCCTTCCTTCCTTATGTTTTGAGGAGTCGTGATATTGTGCGGGTTTCACGGGAGTTTTGTGTAGACGCCTCCATTTATGTTTCTAGTTATGTTCAGTTTATTCGGGCTTGCTACCCAAACCGTTGTAATTGTATAATGGATCTATTATGTAACACTTGGTACTATTTGTATGTTGTATGGTTACTATTGACCGACGTTTCATTCAGTCCTTTTGTATCTTTTGGTTTTCTTATGTAAACTTGTGGGGTTTTCCACCCTCTATTTCTATTATGGGTTGTTGAAAATGTTTTCTTTTTATTTCAAATCAAAGTTTTTGATAACCCGTTTTCTAGAATATAGAGTGGTTATTCCTTATACTTTGCATATTGTTGTGATGCTGAGAATGACATTTATCAATGATTTCCTATTTTATCGGGATATAGGGCTGGCCACCCTTTATTCCGGATAGCGGGTTGTCACAGATGGTATCAGAGCATCAGGTTCTAGAGTCTTTAGGGTCTATGCGGACTTATCACGTTCTACCGTAGCGTTCTTTGATATAGAACTTAATGTTAGGATTGTTTTGCTGCCTATGTATGCGATCTTCTGCTAAATAGATTGTCTTATATTATGTTTTAACTCTATTTCGTCTCTATCTCAGATGCCGCAGAAGAGAGGACGTCCCGCTAGACGTAATAGGGTTGTTGAGGATGAGTTTGGTCCTCCACCGCAGCAGGGAAATATCAGTTCCGCTGAAGTGGCAAATATTGTGGCCCAAGCTGTCAACACCGCGATGACTACAGTGGCCCAACAAATGCCACAAGCTCAAGTTAGGGGACAAGAAGCACTAGTTCCTACGGGACCTTCTCAGTGGGAACGGGTGAGGGAGTCTTTCCTTAAGGGACATCCCCCGGAATTCGAGGGAGGTTCGGATGTTATCAAGGCGAACCAGTGGAAGAGAGATATGCAGCGCCATCTTAGAATGGTGGAATGTAGTGAGGAGAAAAAGCAAATTCTCGTTACTTTCAAGCTTGTCGGACCGGCCTTGCACTGGTGCGAGTCAATGACGACACCCGAACAGAGGGATACTATGTCCATCACAAATTTTTGGGCTTTGTTTGATGGAAAGTATTTCCCTCCTGCAGTTCAGAGGGAAATGCAGAGGAAGCTTCAGGATTTGGTACAAGGGGAGAGATCGGTTGCCGAGTACGAGGAGGAGTTTACGCGGTTAGAAAGCTTTATACCGGATGAAGTAACTCCAGAAGCGAAGAGGATCTCCAAGTTTGTGGGAGGTTTTCACTGGCGAATAAAACAACATTTGCTGGGAAATCCATCTCTGGTGACCTTTGGTGATGTGATGAATGCTGCTTTACTTCACTGTCAGGAGCATAGATTTTTTGTGCAAAACAAGAAGAAGGTTGTAACTGCGGGGCAAACAGTGAGACAGGGAGGAGTTGGGAGCGGAGGGGGAACATCTTCCTCGTCCCAATCCTCGGGGAACAAGCAGGTTGAGAGGGATCCTCAGCAGGGGGATTCGATAAAGCGTCAATGTTTCGGTGGGTTTAATGCTGGTGGCAATAATAACAGGCAGGGACAAGGTGGTCTACAACCACAGAGAGGTAGAGGTGGAAATGGAGGTAGGGGCCAACAGGGCCGAGGTGCGGGGCAATTCCTGAATAACCAAGGCAGGAATCAGGAAAATACAACAAATAAATGTTTCCAGTGTGGGGAGCTAGGCCACTATAAAAGGGCGTGTCCTCAGTTAGTTGGAGGGCATCTTCCAAGGGCCCCACAGCAGTTGTATGTACAGTTTCCGCCCCAAGCGCCTAATCCGGTTGCTCCTCCTCAACAGGGGCAATTGCAGTACGAAAGGGTTTACCATATTCAGGAGGCTCTACTCCCTCCAGCTCCTCCGGCACCACCAGCGATCGAGGGTAAGTTTCTCATTTGTGGGCATATGGGTCGAATCCTATTTGATACGGGTGCTACACACTCCTTTATTTCTAGAAGTTTTGCCCAGACTATAGGTTTGATAAAATCTGCTGAAAGTACCTTCACTAGTGTTGAATCCTCTATGGGCGATGGTTCATTGATTTTCTTCGTATGTAAAAAACGTAGGAATTTACCTTGGTGATTTGTGTTTTGAGGCTGAATTACTCGTCCTTGATATGGTCGGGTACGAGGTAATTTTGGGTATGGATTGGCTAGTGAAGTACCGTGCTATAGTGAATTGTTTCGGGAAGAGTATAGTTTTTGCAGTTCCGGGACAAGAGATGTTCCTGGTAGTTATGCCTTGTATGGAAGGGAGCAAGAGTGCTTATCTATATTGTATTGCGGAAGACACATCTAGAGATGTCGTGGTTCCCCTAAATTCTCTTCCAATCGTTAGGGACTTTGAAGATATTTTTCGGGAGATACCGGGATTACCTCCAAGTCGGGAAATAGAGTTTGTGATTGACTTAATGCCGGGAACTCGACCGATCGCCAAAGCTCCTTATCGAATGGCTCCTGTGGAGATGAGGGAGCTGAGAGATCAGATTCAGAAGCTACTGGAGCAGGGCTTTATTAGGCGTAGTACCTCACCGTGGGGCGCTCCGGTATTGTTTGTAAAAAAGAGAGATGGTTCTCTCCGATTATGCGTGGACTATAGGGAGTTGAATAAAGTCACCATCCGGAATAAATACCCTTTACCTCGCATCGACGACTTGTTTGATCAACTTAGGGGAGCTTCCTACTTCTCCAAGATCGACCTGAGGACGGGGTATCACCAATTGAGGATACGAGAGCAAGATGTATCCAAGACGGCCTTTTTGGCCCGTTATGGATCTTATAAATTCTTGGTTATGCCCTTTGGGCTAACCAATGCCCCTGCAGTGTTTATGGACCTTATGAATAGAGTGTTTCGGGATTTCATTGACCAGTTTGTCATTGTATTTATTGATGACATCTTAGTCTATTCTCAGACAGAGTCGGATCACGCTGCTCACTTGCGGTTGGTCCTGCGGAGATTGAGGGATCATCAATTGTATGCAAAGTTTGAGAAGTGTGGCTTCTAGTTGAAGGAAGTTCAGTTTCTTGGGCATGTGGTGTCATCATAGGGCATGTCTGTTGATCCGGGTAAGGTGATCGCAGTAAAGGAGTGGGGTCAGCCCACGACGCCCACTGAAGTTCGTAGTTTTCTGGGCTTGGCGGGTTATTACCGTCGGTTTATTAAGGTATTTTCCAAGGTGGATAGCCCATTGACGAATTTAACCCGGAAAGGAGTAAGATTTGTATGGGACAGTTCATGTCAAGCGACTTTCGATGAGATCAAGGATAGACTGACTTCGGCTCCAGTCCAGGCATTGCCAAAGCCGGGATTGGAATATCTCGTCTTCACTGATGCATCTCTTCAGGGATTAGGAGGTGTTCTTCAACAAGAGAGACAACCCATTGCGTACGCTTCTCGTAAGTTGAAACCTCACGAGAGGAACTATCCGGTGCATGACTTGGAATTTGCCGCCGTTGTATTTGCCTTGAAGATATGGAGGCATTATCTCTTGGGGGAAAAGTTTAGTCTTTTCACCGACCACAAATCGCTGCAATACTTATTTTCCCAAAAGGATTTGAACATGCGCCAGCGTCGTTGGTTGGAGTTTGTGAAAGACTACCAATTTGATATTCATTATCACCCCGGGAAGGCGAATGTGGTAGTAGATGCCTTGAGTAGAAAGCCTGATGGAGACTTAGCTGAGGTGTGGAAAGCTAAGTGGAAAGAACTCAGCCTGGAGGATGCAGGGGTGAGAGCATTCCTTTCTGTGATGACGGTTACTCCCACGATTATAGAAAAGATTGTGGAAGCTCAGAAAAGAGATCAAGTTTTTCAAGACCATACACGCCAGCTGTTGTCTGAGGGAGCGGAGTCGTACTCAATTGGTTCTGAGGGTGGACTACGCTTCCATGGAAGACTTGTGGTTCCCGACGATGGGGATTTGAGACGTACAGTGATGGCAGAATCACACGAGTCCAAGTTCGCGGTACATCCAGGCGGGGACAAGATGTACCAAGATATGCGTCGTTTGTATTGGTGGGCGGGTATGAAGAGGGATATCTCAGAGTTTGTGTCTCAATGCACTACTTGTCAGTTGGTTAAGATCGACCACCAGCGACCGACAGGTTTGTTGCAACCGCTCGAGATTCCCGTATGGAAATGGGAGAGCATTTCAATGGACTTTGTTACAGGCTTGCCTAGATTGCAAAAGGGTCACGGCTCAATTTGGGTGATTGTCGACCGTTTGACCAAGTCGGCACACTTCTTGCCCGTGCGCACCGACTATGATACCGCTCGTTATGCCCAGTTGTTCATTGAGGAGATCGTCAGACTCCACGGGGTACCTTTAAACATTGTCTCCGACCGAGATAAAATATTTGTGTCCCACTTTTGGTAGAGTTTCCAGGGAGCTATGGGGACTGAATTGAAGTTAATCTCTTCCTATCATCCTCAAACAGACGGTCAGACCGAAAGGGTAAACCAGATGTTGGAGGATATGCTTCGTATGTGCATACTCGATTTTAAAGGCAGTTGGGAACAATACCTCCCGTTGGTTGAGTTTGCTTACAACAACTCATACCAATTCACTATTGGAATGGCACCCTATGAAGCTTTGTAGGGCAGACCTTGTAGATCGCCCGCTTGTTGGTTGGAAGTGGGTGATAATAAGTTTCTTGGACCTGAAATGATCCAAGATACTTCTTCGAAGATTGAGCTTATTCAAAATCGCATACGGATAGCCCAAGATCGCCAAAAGAGCTACGCCGATGCGGGTAGGAGACATATGGAATTGGAAGTGGGAGACCAAGTGTTAGTGCGAGTGTCCCCGATGAAGGGTATTAAACATTTTGGGAAGAAAGGAAAGCTTGCACCCCGTTTTGTTGGACCTTTCCCGTTCATTGCTAAGGTTGGTCCCGTGGCATACCAACTCGCCTTGCCGGAACCTTTACAACAAATCCATGATGTATTTCATGTCTCCTCTTTGAAGAAGTACAAAAGGTGTGAGGGTGCCCTTTGGCACATTCCTTTCGAAGATATCGAGTTGCAGCCCGACGTTTCTTATGAAGAACAACCGGTTGCTATCCTTGAGTTTGGGGAGCAAAAGTTGAGATCTCGTGTGGTTCCCCTAGTGAGAGTTCATTGGAATCATCATCATGCAAGCGAATCAACTTGGGAACGTGAGGATGAGATGCGGGAGAAATATCCACATCTTTTCTTATGAGGTATGCCTGAATTTTGGGGGCAAAATTCCCTCATAAGGGGGGAGTATGTAATAACCCTCTCTTATGAGACCGTATTTTATAGTAATTACTTAGTATAGTAATTAGAGACCAGTGTTGGGTTATGATTTGAATGTTAATTCAATGTAGAAAAGTTGATATTTATTGTGAGTTTGCATACATATCATAATTATGGGTAAATATTGCTATGTCATGCTTATTAATATCATCTGTATTTAAAATGATATTTGGCTTAATTATGAGACCGGAACCTAAATTGAATGTTAAAAGGTCCAAATGATAATTTGGAGGTTGCAGTTGATTCTGGAATGTGCGAAATAGTCAAATAATGTACCATATTGTATTTTGTAGTTTTGGGCATTTTTGACTGGTTGTGCCTTAATTATGCAGTTGCGTATTATTTTATCGCACTATTAGTTAATTTAGTGGGACATTTGTCTTAAGCCACGACTTAAGCCCATTAGGTCTTCTAATTGCCCTAATTTCCTTCCGAAACCAAAGAGAGAAAGAGAAGAGTAGAGAGAAAGCTTTGGAGATTTGGAGATTGAGAAGGATTTTGCTACTACACCAAGAAATCTGCAAAATTGCTGAATCAAGGCAAGTTTTTACTTGCTATTTGTGTCTTGAGATAGATGATTTGCTATGATAATGGTGTATTGATTTTAGTTTAGCAAACTTAGGGTTTTCTTATGTATTTTTGGGTTTTGATTCACTCAAAGATGATTCATGAGGTTTTAGATGATCAATAGTATCATTGATGTTATTTTAGTGTTGGTATATAAGTTTGGTTTGAAGAAAGTTGAGTTGTGGTAGAAAATGGAGTCCAAGACTCCATAACCAATTCTTGGCAAAATCGCAGGCCCGAATCGATTTGGCCCCCTGGGCGAATCGATTCTGTTAAGTCCAGTGCCCAGGTCTTGTGAACCGAATCGATTCGAAATTTATCCGAATCGATTCGGGAGTTATGCAGAAACCCAAATTTTCTGGCCGAATCGATTCGGCCAAGGGGGCGAATCGATTCGGTAGCCCTGCACTTTTTCAAATTTTTCTTTTTCATTTTTAACCCCTTTTCTTTAGGATTAATGATTAGGGACCTTCTTAAATGAAGTAAACATAGGGTTTAGAGTATTAGTTGAGTTGGGACGACATCCTAGACTCGAAAGGGTTCATCTAGGGTTCATTCAAAGGGGAATTTAAAGTAATACTTAGGCATTACTTTCGTCTCGTAGTTTTATAAGGGTCTAGATTATATTAAGGTCAATTTGGAGACAGTAGAATTCAACTCGAGTTAGATTTGACTTGATGGTTTATATTAAGGCCTAAAAGAGGCTTGGTGAATAACTTTGGAGTCCGAATTTCTTATCGAGGATGTTATGACGGTACGTAATACGTATAGTCCCGGTTTAGCTTATACATTTATTAAGATGGGAAGTTGTTAAGGTAAATGATAATTTACTAAATCATGTAATGGAAATAAATAAAATGGATGTTACACACCTCTCTAAATACCATCTTAAGGGAAGTCTGTGCGAGAGGTGAAGCCCCCTGGCTAATGAATGCAGGGTGGATATAGTCCTAGGCCATATAAGCGCTTGTTTTATTTTTCTGCGATGGGTAGGAGATTCTGGGTGTGGTCTTGACTACCCCGCAGGCATATGGCCGCTTCCGGACGTTTTTGATAGGATCCCAGGTTGTCTTATGTTAGGCCCTGGAAGATGATGGTTATTTAGGGACGCACACAGTGGGGAAACCCGGACGGGCGGTCTTAGAATCTTTATATTTATATTTATGACTATTCTAATTATCGAGTTGGACTCGGTGAAACATGAATGCCGTAAAGAGCAACTTTATGCCACAAAGAGCATGCTATTGAGATTAGTTCCATATAGAGCACATGATGATAATTATATTCCTGATAAGGAATGGAAAAGATGATTGAAATTGAAATATGATGAAAGATTTTAAAGGCTCTTAAGTACTTTTAATTATGTTTTATCATGAATCTTACTCTACATAGTCCTTTATCAGTTTTAGTTCCTTCCATGAGGCTACCATGCTAGACTATTATCCATGCTTAATTGTGCATCATCGTCATATATGTCATTTATCTATTGATCACATATATCCGGCCCTGACCGGTTTCCATTTCTTGTTGTATATATATATATATATATATAATCCGATCAGGTGTTCCGCCGCACGGTCGCCAGTAATGACCCTTCCTTCCTTATGTTTTGAGGAGCCGTGACATTGTGCGGGTTTCACGGGAGTTTTGTGTAGACGCCTCCATTTATGTTTCTAGTTATGTTCAGTTTATTCGGGCTTGCTGCCCAAACCGTTGTAATTGTATAATGGATCTATTATGTAACACTTAGTACTATTTGTATGTTGTATGGTTACTATTGATCGACGTTTCATTCGGTCCTTTTGTATCTTTTGGTTTTCTTATGTAAACTTGTGGGGGTTTCCACCCTCTATTTCTATTATGGGTTGTTGAAAATATTTTCTTTTTATTTCAAATCAAAGTTTTTGATAACCCGTTTTCTGGAATATAGAGTGGTTATTCCTTATACTTTGCATATTGTTGTGATGCTGAGAATGATATTTATCAATGATTTCCTATTTTATCGGGGTATAGGGATGGCCACCCTTTATTCCGGATAGAGGGTTTTCACATTCAATTAACAAGAATTCAAAGAGAATGACACTCGCGAGATTTAAGGAGCATATTGTGTAAAACCCCATACCTCAAACCATGATGAGAAACCAATGATCACATCCTCAAGATCAACACAAAAGATCTACAAAATCTCCTCCAAGAACCTCTAACAAAATAGCCCCAAGAACACCTCTAATCTAAGGTTGGAACTCACAAATCTCAAGGACCAAAGTATATATAAAAAGAAGAGGAATATCAAAATATATTTGCTGCCAAAATTTGTACCAAAAGTATGTTAAAAGGGTTGCCCACGACTCCCTTTTATAATGAAAAGAAATGAAGAGTTAGAATCCAAAAGACTCCTTTAAATAAGGCAAAGAAATGAAAAGTTGGAATTCAAAACAACTCCAAGAGTTAAAAACATTTAAAATCATTTTAAAATCCGTTATAACTCCGATTTCAAAACCGTTTGAAATTCTCGGCTTTAAAAATAATAACCAACATATTTGAGCAATAAAAATAATTTTATCAAAAACTTTATTTTCCTCCATTTTCCTAAATTAATTAAAATACCCAAAAATTATGCGGGTTGTTACAGTAGCCTAGTGGCCTTAAACTTTCCTTAGTGATATACTATCGGATTTATTTGGTTAATCAGTAGACTTCACGTCCTTGAACCGTCAATCGTTTTTGTAAACCTAGACAACAGTATTCACACAACAATTCTTCAACACAGTTGGTTCTCACGTTTGTGTTCATTTTGGCCATGAACACCACTTGGTTCCACGAGTATTTTAGAAAATATGCCTTTCATTATTCTCATAGAAGTGGCCCCCTTCTTACTCACGTAGGTGACTTCCATAAAGAGTATCCTGTAATATCCCACTTAGACATACTAAGATATGGATGTCATTAAAAGCATAAATTATCCTAATTTCGTGACAGATATGAACTGTCTCATCTTTGGAATGGATAGGATTAAATTTCATCCAGTGCTTACTGAATACAATATAGTTTGGTTTTCCCATTGAACCTAGATCTTGGGATCTCCAATCAACTAGGTTGGGTTGCCACTATATTGATTCTTATTTATTTATAGGCTTTAGACCCATTCCTCTCGATGATCTCTCAACTTGCTCTCGATTTAAACCTTTCGTTAGTGGATCCGATACATTATATTTTGACTTTACATAGTCAATTGAGATAATTCTATTTGAGAGAAGTTGTCTTACGGTATTGTGTCGATGACGAATATGTCGTGAATTTCCGTTATACATGTGATTTTGTGCCCTTCCAATAGCTGATTAGCTATCGCAATGTATACATATTGCGGGCACAGGTTTAGACCAATTTGGAACATCCTCTAAGAAATTTCGAAGCCATTCAGCTTCTTCTCTAACTTTGTCTAGTGCAATGAATTCAGATTCCATTATCGACCTAGCAATGCACGTTTGTTTTGAGGATTTTCAAGATACGACTACACCTCCGAGGGTAAACACATACCCACTCGTAGACTTAGAGTCTTTTATATCAGATATCCAATTTTCATCGCAATATCCTTCAAGAACAGCTGGATATTTTGAGTAATGCAGTCCATAGTTTTGAGTATATTTTAAATAACCCAAAACTCTCAATATTGCTTTCTAGTGATCTCTTCCTGGATTACTAGTTCGACTTAGCTTACTTATTGAGTATGCTATGTCCGGTCGCGTACAGTTCATGATATATATTAAACTGACGATAATACGAGAATATTCTAGTTGAGATATGCTTTTACCATTATTTCTTGCTAGATGTAAATTTACATCTACAGGTGTATTGGTAGGACTAATATCATACTTCTTGAATTTTTCAAGTACTTTCTCTATGTAATGAGATTGAGATAGTATAAGTCCATCCGATGTTCTAGAAATTTTAATTCCTAATGTAACATCGGTGATTCCCAAATCTTTCATGTCAAATCTACTACTCAACATTTGTTTTGTAGTTTTGACAATTTCCAAGTTACTACCCATGATAAGCATATCATCAACATAGAGGCATACAATGACATATCCATTTTGAATGTATTTAAAGTAAACAAATTTATCACATTCATTAATTTTGAAATCATTTGATAACATTGCATTATCAAATTTTTCATGCCATTGCTAAGGTGCTTTTTTAATCCATATAGTGATTTAACAAGCTTACATACTTTTCCTTCTTGTCCGGGAGCTTTGAACCCTTTAGGTTGCTCCATATAAATTTCCTCGTCTAGTTCACCGTTTAAGAATGCAATTTTTACATCCATTTGATGTATTTTAAGTCCATTAATAGCAGTTATTGCTATTAACATCCGAATGGACGTTATTCTTATTGATTTGTCCTTTCATTAGGACCAGATTCTCGGGTCATGTTATACTGGAATTTATTTTCAAAAAATGAAGCATCCCTCGATTCAATAACCGTATTTACATGAATATCCAAAATCTCAGATTTACAAACTAGAAATCGATATGCACTGCTATTAGTAGCATAACCGATGAATACACAATCTACGGTTTTTGGCCCTATTCTTACCTTTTTAGGTTTAGGAACCATCACTTTGGCTAAGCACCCCCACACTCGTAAATATTTATAGGAAGGTCTTCGACCTTTCCATAATTCATAAGGTGTCTTGTGAGTCTTTTTGTGAGGTAATTTATTGAGAATGTAATAGGCAGAAAGTAAAGCTTCCCCCTATAAATTTTGTGGAGCTCCTGAACTTAATAACATTGAGTTCATCATTTCTTCAAAGTATGGTTTTTGCGTTCAGCAACACCATTCGATTGAGGAGAATAAGGAGCGGTTGTTTGATGAATAATCCCATTTTCAGAACAAAATTCCTCAAATGGATATTCATATTCACCTCCTCTATCACTTCTAATAGCCTTTATCGTTTTCCTTAATTGATTCTCAACTTCATTCTTATATTGTTTAAATGCATTAATATCCTCAACTTTACTATGTAACAAATATACATAGCAATATTTTGTGCAATCGTCAATAAAAGTAATAAAATACTTTTTCCCACCTCCAGTTTGAACAAATTTTAAATCACAAATATCGGTGTGAATTAAATCTAATGGTTAAGTTATCCTTTCAATAGAATGGAAAGGTAATCTTGCTAATTTAGATTCCACACAAATTTCACATTTATGATTTTTATCAATATTAAATTTTGGCAAAAATTCCAAGTTAATTAATCTACGCAAAGTATCATAATTAACATGTCCTAATATAGCATGCCAAATATTAGATGACTCAGTCAAGTAAGAAGAACTAGCAATTTCATTCATTAAAACAGATATTTGTGGGGTTACAGTAAGAACATTGAGTTTAAAGAACCGCTCATTTAGGTAGCCCTATCCTACATACATGTCATTTTTAGACAATACAAAATGATCACACACAAACACAAGCTTGAAACCATTTTTAGTCAGGAGAGATCCAGAAATCAGATTCTTTCGAATATCAGGCACGTGAGGAACATTGTTGAGAGTATGTTCCTTTCCAGAAGTCATTTTTCAAACAATCTTTCCTTGTCCCACCACCTTAGAAGTGGAAGAATTTCCTATAAATAGGTTCTCCTCATTTTCCAAAGGCTTATAGGTGGTGAACATCCATTTATTTGCACAAATGTGTCGTGTGGCTCCAGTTTCCACCCACCATTCCTTGGTATTTCCAACCAAGTTACATTTAGAGACCACGACAGAAAGATTCATATCCGCCAAATCATTGGCGATATTCTCACCCTCGGTTACATTTGCTTGAGGGTTATTATTATTTTGCTTCTTCGGCTTACGACACTCGCTTGAGCGGTGTCCAGGTTTACCACAATTATAGCATTTGCCTTTGAACTTTTTCTTGTTATGTTTGGAAGTGCCTTCCTCATCATACTTTCGTTTGTCCTTCTTGGGACCTTCAACAACATGGACTTTCGTTTCCATTGGATTCTTCCCACTTTTCTTTTGAGGCTCACGGTTGTCTTCTTCGATTCTCATCCTGACCCCCAACTCCTCCACATTCATCTCCTTTCGCTTGTGCTTGAGATAGTTTTTGAATAAAGTCCAAGATGGTGGCAATTTTTCAACAATTGCAGCAACTTGAAAAGTTTCACTAATTGACATTCCTTCAGAATGAATGTCGTGGAGGATCACTTGGAATTCTTGCACTTGCGAGATCACTGATTTAGAATCAACCATTTTGAAGTCCAGAAAACGCCCGACGATAAATTTCTTCATCCCAGCATCTTCAGTTTTATACTTCTTTTCCAAAGAATTCCATAATTCCTTGGATGTTTTGATCGTGCAGTAGACATGGTACAATGTCTTGTCCAACTAGTCCAGAATATAATTCTGGTATAGGTAGTCCGAATGCTTTCAAGCTTTGACAGTAGTAACCTTTTCAGCATCATCTCCCTCTTGAATAGAGGGGCAATCTTCATATACAAACCTGCCCAGTTGGCAGGTAGTGAGATAGAAGTACATTTGTCCTTGCCAACGTTTAAAGTCATCCCCAATGAACTTTTCCGGTTTCTCCCCGTGTGGCACAGATACGGGTGCAGTCACATTTGTGTTGGTGACAATCAGTTTCGTAGGAGTAGTGTTCGTACATTGCGATTCCATTTCTGTTACAAAAAAAAAAATTTCATCAATGATAAAATTCATATATAATGAATTAATCAAAACAGAATACAAAATTCTGTGCACCAATTTCCTCCAAATATAATTCACAATAAATGAATTCCAAAAGAATTCCAAATAATAATTCAGAATTAAACTATAATATAAACAGAATTTCATACGAAACATAATTAAACTATAAAATCTGTGTCACACTAATTTTTAATAATAAAAAGAATTTTGTACAAAATAGAATTATAATTTTAAGATTAAAATTTTTACATACACAAATTTTAATAAAAATACACAAATAAAATTGTATTTTCTAAAACAGAATATAAAATATCAAAACTGTTTTACTAATTTCTACAATAAAGCAATAATTTAATTCATTTTATTCTGTCAAAACAGATTTATTTTCAACAAATAAATTTCTATAATAAAGAAAATTCTGTACACTACAAAACAGTAGAACTTATAAATTGTCTTAAGATTGTTATGTCCACTATTTAATAAATACAAAAGTACATAATTACGAATTATAATTTAGTTACAGAAATAAAAAGAAATTACAGAAAATAAAAACTTACTTGAATTTGCAGAAACAAAAATAAAAATAGAAAGATAATCCGAGCCCTGTGAGTCTCACAGTGTCCTTAAGACAATTTATTCCCTCCAATGTGCTCCGAGGTTGATGAATATTGTCTCCAAAGATAGAATGGTTTTTTCCAATTAATTATGTAGCACAACAATAATTAATTTCAACGAACTCAAATTCTGTGGCTCTTACTCAACAACAATGCAAGATATGTTATGCAGGAAAGAATTTCTGGAACAGTTATGACAGAATTTTCTGGAACAAATATGACAACAATTCTGGAGGAGGGAAATGTTTCATTTTTTTAAAAACAGAGGGAGGAATCTGTATTTATAGCAAAGTAACAATAACTGTCGAAAAATAGTTAAACAGTTAAACGAAATTAACTGTTGACTGTTAGCAATAACTGCCAACAGTTTATTAATTAATTAATTAATTTGGTAATTAATTAATAATTAAAGCCCCGAAAGTTAAATAAATTTGGCCCAAAAATGTAGGAGATTTTTATAAGCCCGAGCCCGAGCGTGCGTGTTGACCTTTGACCGATAGTTAACCCGTGCATAGCTTAGGTCATCTCCCCTTCAAAGAGTTGGGATACCCTCAAGGCATCCAAGCCTTAGTCCATCATTTGGGTTTTATTAATTCATCATTTTCCCACTACTCTTCCAATGTGGGACAAGAGTTAAACATACCCAATTCATTAATTTTCATTTCTTTGTGAGTCACTTTAGGGACATATTTATCATTCATAACTTATTGAAATTGGACATATGAATATACTACGTTAATCTCCTTGCGGAGGTGAACGTGTTCGTATATGGTCCCACGATTTTCATAGTGTGAGTCCCACCTAAATTTGAGCTCAAAGTTGCTCAAAAATCTGTCCAGAAAAATCTGGACAGCTTTATAATTGTCCAATTTTCCAACAGTATCTTGGGATTTTTCTCATAAACAAGAAGTATCATTTAGTCGTATGAAGTTATCCGCCGTGGGAAGTATATTGTTCCATGCACGCCAAATCACTCTTTCTTTTTGCTCGTTTGACCACAAACAATTACATATGAGGGAACGAAGATCGTCGCATACTTATTTTGGGAATCTGAAGCAAACTCATGGCATACGTTGGGCAGGCCTGTGCCATAGCTTTAATCATCACTTCCTTGCCGGGTCAGGACAAAATGCTTTGTTTCCAGACCTTGACCTTTCTCCACATTTTATCTCTCAGCCCCGCAACCATGGATTTCTGCGAGTTCCCCACTATCTAAGGCATCCCAAGATATTTCTCAAGGCTTTTAACTTTGGAAACCCCCAACAAAGCTAATGCCTGAGCCTTTACCACCCTCTTTGTATTTTTTATGAACATAATGTCTCATTTGTCGAGGTTTATCTATTTCCCTGAAGCTCATTCATACTTCTTTTGAATATCTTTTATGGCCTATGCTTCATTCAGTAACAACTTTTCTGAATACGATGCTATCATCGACAAAAAGAAGATCAGATACTATTGGTAATCTCCGACTTGCTGTCAGACCTGGTTGATTTTAATAAAGCTGTAGACCTTCTGCACCTAGAATAAAGAGATAAAGGGAGAGGGGGAGGGGGGGTCTCCTTGACGGATCCTCCCCTTGTGGGAGAAGTTCTTCCAGGAAACTAATCAATTAAAATTGAAAACGACACCGAGGAGACACAATTCATTAATAATGAAACCCATCTTTGACCGAAACTTATCTTTAGCATAATGTCCTTGAGGAACTTCCATTCACATCGTTCATACGCCTTACTCATGTTCAATTTTAGAGAAAAATGGCACATTTCCCATGGACTTTATGCTTTAAAGAATGGTTTAGCTCAAAAGCCGCTGTAACATTGTTAGTGATCAACCTCCCCGGCGCGAACGCACTTTGGGTATCAGAGATGATTCCCACTGGGTTTTAAGCCTATTAGCCAAAAAATTTGAAATAATTTATTGTTTAATGTGATGTGGGTCTAGCATAAATCATGCCATGTTTTATGGTTCATGTTTTGTGCAACTTTAAGTTCTTTTTATTATTTGATGTTTAGTGCATAATTCCACTCATGTTTTGTGGAGAGTGTTTTATGGAGTTTTGTCTCCTTAATTTATGGGATGTGACCCATACCATTATTATGTATTATATATGTGTGTTGAATTGTAAGGAATTCAACGGATGAAAGAAAAACAAAGCTTTCATAAATTAAGTCTTTCTCATCTCTCTCTCTCTCTCTCTCTCTCTCCAGAATACAAATTCCTCTTTTATCTTATTCAAGTTGTTCTAAATACAAAATCACCCAACATAAATGGCATCAGAGCTTTGTATCAAAAGGGCCTAATTCTGTCCAAAAAATTTCAACAACTTGCTGTCGAAAAAATTCAAGTTGCTGTCCAAATTTTTTGTCATAAAGTTGTTGTCGTTGTGCGGAAATTCAAGAAGTTGTTGTAAAAAATTCAAGAAGTTGCTATCAAAAAATTCAGAAAGCCAAGGAGTAAAAGATTTGAAGAAAAATTATCATGGCAAGCTCAAGCAATTCCACTTTAAATATTCAACAACCTTCAATCCCAATATTTGAAGGTGAGAATTATGATTTCTAGTGTATCAAGATGAAGACTCTCATTATATCCCAAGATGTTTGGGATTTAGTCCAAAATGGGTATGACGAACCCGAATCAATGGCAATGCTGTCAGTCGCTCAAAAGGACTAATTGAAAGTTTCAAGGAAGATGGATGCTAAAGCTCTCCTTCACATTCAACAAGGCCTAGGAAACTCCATTTTCCCAAGAATCATGGGAGCAACCAAGGCCAAGGAAGCATGGGATATAATTCAAGAGGAGTTGCAAGGACATACACAAGTAAGAGCTGTGAAACTTCAAGATCTTAGGAGGGAGTTGTAAAATATGAAAATGAAGGAGAATGAAACTCTAAAAGAGTTCTCTTCTAGATTCACAGAACTTCTCAACCAAATGAAGGCGCATGGTGATCAAATAACCGAAGGAAGAGCTGTAGAGAAACTTTTAAATAGCCTACCTCCAAAATTTGATTCTCTGGTGTCTGTTATTGAGCATACTAAGGATACTTCTAAGATGACGGTCCAAGAATTATTGGGGTCCTTAAAGTTATTTGATCAAAGATTGTTACAACGCTCTGAAAAATGTATTGAGAGCGCATTTCAATCTAAACTCAGCTTCAAACCCCAAAATAGTGAAAGAGGCTCTTTAAGTCATGATGGAAGAGAGTTTGCAAGAGGCGGTAGACAAGGAAGAGGCCGAGGAAAAGGAAAAAGCAGAGGCAGAGGAAGATTCAATAATTTCAGAAATTTAAAAAATGAAAACTTCTTACTGTAGAGGGGGCCTGAAGGTAATCCTGGGATTAGGGATAATCCACCAATTAGCAACAGTGTTCTGAGGATAAGCTCAGCGAGGCAGCTCAAGCGAAGTAGCTCAGCAAGGTAGCTCAAGCGAAGTAGCTCAGTGAGGCAGCTCAGCGTGGAAGCTTGGCGTGGCAACTCGTACTTTAGCTTATTGTTACTTTGTCATATTATAGCTTTGTTTATATTGACTACGAGTTGTAACGACTGTAATGTTGTAACGAGAATAATGAATGGGTGTAAGGTCGAACGGTACTCGCGAGAGACCAGGCTTGGCAGGGCCTGGGAGAGCTTTCATGCTCTATCGAACAACCTCACCGTGGGAAATTTAGAGGGACTTGGTTTGGAGGATTGAGAAGTGGGGCACCGTTGGGGCTTGTCCTAACCATCTTAGATACACCTGGTAAAACACCGAAAGATCTTCACCGTGGAACCTAGAGCAAAGTAGCTTCGAGTTCCATTGGGAGCTTTGCTGTGAACCAAACATCCCTCTACTTTATGTCCCATCTACTGTAGGTTATGTCACTAGCCAGCTAGACAACGTCAAGTCTGCACTTGAGTAAACCACCGTGGTATTTGGGGCTGTCAGACGGTTGGTAAGCAACCTTTGTGGCAACATCCCCCTAACACACAGTGGTTAGGCAAAAGGCATGTCTTGGCATTTAATGTTTATGACGTAAAGACAACTAGTGCATCAGATATTTAATGCTGGTGACATAAGGTATGAGGGAGGTCTTTCACAGGCATTAATGACTTAGCTGCCTCGGAGGTGGTGTGGGGGCTATTTAAAGCCTCAACCACCTCCAAGGAAGAGGATCGATCAAAAAGTTCTAAAAAGAGTTCTTTTGGGGATATCCCTCTAAGAGTTTGAGAAAATATTTACTAGAGAGAGTTATTGAAAAAACCAGAGAGTTCTGCCACCCACCATTTGTCATTTATTACGAAGCTTTTAATACATGACAGATATTCTTGAGAGTGTTTAGTGTGTTTGCCTGCCTACCAAGGTGTATCTAGGGTGCTTACTTCTCTCTCCCTCTAGCTAAGTTATTTCTGAGTTCTTTATTATATTGTGAGTTATACACGAGAGATTTGTGAGTATAAGCTTGGTTCTATACATTCCAAACTGTTCTTTGTGTCTTGTGGCTAAATCACCAGTGTTTACTGACTAACCTTGTCATCACCATACTCAAAAGGGGTTACGCCTCCATCTTATCTAAACTACCCTCTTACATTTGGCGACTCTGCTGGGGAGGCATTCTTCTAAGGAAGGAGTATAGCGCAAGATAACGTTAATCGAAGGCTCAACTTTGATGATATCCAACACAGTGAAGAGCAAGCAGCGGTAGAATTGGAGGCTTTAAGGAGCGGAGCTCCTCGAATAGAAGTTCCCCCAGTTCAGACAACAATAGGCGCTCCAGGAGTGACGCAGGCTTCCATGAGCGCTGGGCTGGGACCTGCCCAAATGACCCTCCTCATGAGCAAGTTCTATGAGTTTTTGCAAACTCCTGCAGCTTCAACGGTGCTGGGAGGACTCGAAGCCAATTCCTTCGTAACACCAGGGGCAGCTCCAATGGTTCCACCAGGCGCAGGTACAATGGGAGAAGCCCCAGCAAGCATACCCTCCATCGTGAATCCGGCGGTGGGAATCTCCGGAGTATCAACGGCGCCAGCTGTAATGATGGCTCCAACTATAACGGTCATTCAGCCAACACCCCCATTGGTCGTTGCCCCATCGCCCATGGAGGAAATGAGGAGAGAAATGCAAAAGGAGATGTTAAAATTTGTGCAGGCTTCCTCTCAGTCTATAGGTGAGGTAGCTTCAGTCTATGATGACTTTAGGACACCTTATCCTCAGGAATACAATGATGAGCCTTACCCGAGGGATTATATTCCCCCCATCTTTGAAAAATACACAGGGAAGGGTGGGAATTCGAAAGAGAACATTAAACGTTTTATTGAGCACCTGGGGGCGCATTGCAACAACAAGAAGCTTAGGTTGAGGGAGTTTTCCAAATCCCTAAACGATAAAGCATACACGTGGTATTCTCATTTGGCCCCTAAAAGTGTTTCCACGTGGGAAGAGATGCATGTGCTCTTTGTCCAAAAGTTCTTTCTAGCAGAGGATGAATTCACTCTGACCCAACTAGGGAGAGAGAAGCAACGACCAGGAGAAGACGTGGTGGCATACGTTCGGAGGTTCAGGGAAAGGTCTATGGATGTGAGAGAGGAGGCTAAGGAGTCCAAACTATTACAAATCTGTGCCGAAGGACTACTCCCGGAGTACATCTGCCATCTTATCAATGAGACGCGCGAGGGAACTTTTTCGGCGTTCTTAAAATCTGCAAGGAACATCTCATTGGTCGTACGACCAAACCCGGTGGCGGTGCCTATGATATTCAGGCAGCCGTTACAACCTGGGGGAGGAAGGCCTCAACCCCCACGAGTGGGATACACCGAAGGAACAGATGGGGGTAAGGCGGCGAAGAAGGACAACAAAAGGATGTTCGGAAGGGATAGAGAAGACCCACCACCGTTACCATGCACGATAGAAGAGGAAGTGAGTTGTTACAACGCCATGGTCCAAGGTGGAACGGTCTACCTACCAAAAGGTGTTCCTTCGGAAGAACCCGATGACGCAACGAAGGCGGATCCTAGGTATTGTCAGGTTCATCGAAAGATCCAGCACCCGACAGAGAGCTACTTCACACTGAGAAGAATCATTGACAAGTACATGAAGGCAGGGACGCTGTAGATCCCCCCACAGAACGTTAACAACAACCCACTTCCAGCGCATGGGGCCAACTTGGTGATGGCCTACGACGATGAGGCGGAAATAGAAGGAGGAAGGTCAACAATAAAGCAAAGGGAATTCGAAGAAACTCGGGAACATTGTACCACAGGAATGGCTAACGTAGTTTTAGCCTACGATGAAGCAAGCGCTAAAGACGTGGAAGACGTATACAACATTGAGGGCGAGGAAATGGAGGCAGTCTTTGAATACAGCGCAGTTTCAAAATCCCCAAAATTCGCTTGGTTCTTCGATTAAGTGGGGATACCAAAAGAGAGCAAACTGGAAATAACTCAGGCAATCCTAGACATCGCGAAGAAGGACGCGGTTCCCTCGTTGAAATGGAGGGGACCCATGGAGAGGCTGGTGAAAAAGTTCCTATCAGAGGTGACCTTCAGTGATGCAGATAGAGCTGTAAGGTTCCCTCATAACAGGCCCTTATATGTGACGGCCAATATCAATGGGGTTAGTTTTGCAAGAACGCTTATGGATGGGGGCGCTTCCATCAACATTATGCCGATCAACTCCTTCCACGCAGCTGATATCCCAGAAGAAAGGTTGGTCCCCATGGCTCTGGTAATCTCAGGTTATGACAACCAATCTTCCAAATCCATTGGGTATGTGAATGTGGGAATTGTAATGGGAAATCTGAGTTCCCACATCAAGTTCCATGTAATAGAAAGTGCAACTTCCTATCATTTACTAATAGGAAGACTGTGGATGCACAATCAAGGTTTAGTTCCTTCAACATATCATCAATGCGCCAAGGCGAATGTCAAAGGAACAGAAGTGACCATTGGGGCTACAAAAAGGCCTTTTGCTATCGAGGAAGCTCACTTTGTAGATGCGGCCTTTTATACGGAGTTGGAGGAGGATGCTCGAGTCCTAACGAAAAGAATGGAGGGGGCATGGGTTCCCTCGATCAAAGATAGAATGGGGCCCCTGAACGAGCAAAGTAAAGAAGCCGTGGGTAACAAAGGGGTAAGGGCCAAAGAAACCCATCAGGTGATCCCTAGACCTCAAAGTACCACAAAGCAGCTCAAAAACAAAGTAAGGCTTAGAGTGGATCCTATGGAGCATGAGGTCCAACGGCAAAGCGTGCTGAGTCGCTTTTCAGGGGGAAGGATCGCTGAGGCTTTGAGAGAAAGGAAGAGGAAGGCCGTGTCAACAGCTGCCAACAGGCAATGCAAGAAGGTGGTCACTGAAGAGGGGAAGGTGGTATACCGTTTATAACGATGTGAGCGGGCGACCGAAGAGATCGAGGATGGGGCTGACCCGTTATATGAGTGTTTCTTGGTGGATCAGCAGGGACAGTGTATGGTGATAGACAACTCCAACATACAGGAGTTCGTGGAGGAGGTCGCCGAAGAACCAGACTACATGGCAAATCAACCAAGGCCCCAGGCACAAGAGTTGGAGCAGTTGAACCTGGTAGGAGAAGGGGAGGACCCAAGGCCCATCTTCATCGCGAAGGATCTCG
The DNA here is from genome assembly GCA_949130495.1 of Sambucus nigra. Classification (NCBI taxonomy): domain Eukaryota; kingdom Viridiplantae; phylum Streptophyta; class Magnoliopsida; order Dipsacales; family Adoxaceae; genus Sambucus; species Sambucus nigra. The sequence continues at coordinate 208,356,791 of OX422214.1, read as the reverse complement.
GTAAGGAGAAACGAGAAGCCTTGGTTGGGCTAATTCGGGAGTTCATAGATGTCTTTGCATGGAAGTATACCGAAATGGAAGGGCTAGATGAGGAAGTGAGCTGCCACAAGCTAAACGTGATGCCTTCAGCCATCCCGATGAAGCAGGCAACAAGGACTTATGAACCTGAGTTGGACTTGAAGATTAAGGAAGAGGTTCAGCGTTTGTTGGCAGCAGGATTCATCAAACCAATACAGCATCCCCTTTGGCTATCTAGCATTGTGCCAGTAGGGAAGAAGGACAAGAGTCGAATAAGTATCTGTGTGGATTTTAGAGATTTGAATAGGGCTTGCCCCAAAGATGAGTTCCCTCTACCCTCCATTGATAGCTTGATAGATTCCACGGCCGGGAATGAGATGTATAGCTTCATGGATGGGTACGTATGGTACAACCAGATCAAGATGGACCCCGCGGACGCAGAGAAAACGACATTCAGAACCCCGTTGGGAAATTTCATGTACAAAGTAATGCCGTTTGGACTTAAGAACGCGGGAGATACTTATCAAAGAACAATGATGGCCATTTTTCACGATTTCTTCCACAAATTTGTAGAATTCTATGTGGATGATTTGGTCATCAAATCGAAGAAGGAGGAGCCCCACCTAAACGACTTAAAGAAGGTGTTTACTCGATGTAAGAAGTATAAATTAAGGATGAACCCATTGAAGTGCGTCTTTGGAGTAACAAGCGGGAAGTTTCTAGGCTTTGTGGTTGATCGACAAGGGGTGCAGATGGACCAGGATAAACAACGCGCGATCTTAGAAATGCCGCTCCCAAGAACGGCGAAGGAGCTAAAAAGTTTCCTCGGTAAAGTCTCCTACCTCAGAAGATTTGTACCTGGATTGGCCGAGGTAACACACCCGTTGATGCAGCTGCTACGAAAGAACACAAAGTTCAGGTGGGAAAAGGACCACCAGGAGTCTCTCGATGAGTTGAAGAAGCTGCTCGTTTCACCACAAATCATGGTTCCTCCACAGGCATGAGTACCGTTGCAGCTGTACCTCACGTCAACTACAAGGTCCGTTGGAGCTTTACTGGCACAAGAGATTGACGGGCAAGAACAGCCAGTGTATTACCTCAGCAGGATCATACATGGGCCAGAGATTAGATATAGAAGCCTAGAAAGGCATTGTTTGGCCTTAGTCTTTGTAGCACAAAAACTTAGACATTATATGTTGTCTTTTACAATTCATATTGTAACTAGATGTGATCTTATTTAGTATTTGTTGGCTAGAACTATCTTGATTGGCAGGGCAGCTAGGTGGTTACTTATTCTCTCCGAATATGATTTAAAGTGTGTGGTTCCTCGTGCTATCAAGAGCTAGGCGTATGCTGATCTGTTGGCAATCTTTCCATCAGGAACGTTTGAACCACCTAAAGAAGACATTCCGGGAGACGACTTGCAAGACAACTATCTGGATGCAACCGATGAGGAATGGACGATGCAGTTTGATGGGTCTTCGGCAGAGAAAAAAAGAGGGGCAGGGGTCATCCTTTCAAAAGGAACGGAGGAGATTTGCCTTTCCTACAAACTAGATTTCCCTTGCTCCAATAACGAAGTAGAATACGAAGCGTTGGTACTAGGGTTGCTGGAGGCTCTTCGAAGGGGAATTCATTCACTCTGCATCAAGGGTGACTCGAACTTGGTAATTTAGCAAGTTAACGGAGAATATGCGTTGAAGCACATGAGTTTGGAACCATACAGAACGATCATTCAAAGGCTCCTCAGCCAGTTCCATCGGACCAAAATCAGAAGACATCCCAAAACGATGAACCGTCATCCAGACGCTTATGCCACTATTGCTCAAAAGATGGTCATGAGGAGCGATACGACTATCGTTACGATCCAACGAAGAACAGCTCCTTCGGTGGTGCAGTCAATACTACCGATGGAGGGAGACGCGGATTAGAGATGAGAGATCAGGAAGCAACTGGAGTCTGGAGAAGGAGCTATGGGACTAAGAGAGTTAGCCCAATACTTTACAAGCCAGGGAAATCTTTACTTCAGAAATACATGGGGATGGTTATAGAGATGCATTGGTCCAGAGGAAGCAGAGCGGAGGTTGAAGAAAACACATGAGGAGCACTGCGAAACAACTGAGATACCTCTTTATAGGAGAATTTAAAGAGGGGGATATTTTTGGCCTAGGATGAAACAGGATGCGGCAGAACTACAACGGAATTGCGATAAGTGTCAACTATTTTTCGAAGCAGCTGAGTGCCATTTCATCGAAGCCCAAACGGACTGGAGGCAGCCCTATATCGACTTTATTCAAGATATAATTGTCCTAAAGGAGAAAATGGATGCGATGGGACTGAAGCGAAGGGCCCCGAGGTTCTATATCCAGGAGGGGAAGCTTTATCGGAGGGGGTACTTCAATAGGCCATTACGTTGCATCACAAAGGAAAAGGCAACTGATGTCCTCAAACAAGCCCATGACCCAGCTCACATAGGAGGGGCCAAGTTATACGATCAGCTGATGACGCTGGGGTATTATTGGCCAACGATACTTCATGGAAATATGATCCATGCCCCATCGGTGGACTTACACTCTCTGGCAACGCCTTATCCTTTCCACACTTGGGCGTTCGACCTTGTGGGGGTGATACATCCTTCGTCGAGGGGCAAGATATGGATACTGGTAGCAGCGGAGTGCTTTATAAAATGGGCTGAAGCAATACCACTCAGAAGGGAAACGGCTGGGGTAGTGAGTAACTTCATCAGAGAGTATATCATTTGCCATTTTGGGATCCTAAAGGTTATTCTCTCAGATAATGGGACTCCCTTCGTCAACTCAGAAGTAATGATGCTCACAGACAAGTACTCCATTGTTCATCACACTTCAACGGTGGCATACTCGAAGGGGAACGGTCAGGCTGAAACAACTAACAAAACTCTGGTTAACATCTTAGCTAAAACGATGGAGGACTTCCCAGGATCGTGGGATGACAAGATACCAGTAGTGTTGTGGGCCTATCGAACGACGAAGAGGAAGCCCATAGGGTACACTCCGTTCTCCCTTGTCTACGGGGCTGAGGCAATCCTTCCAGTGGAGTTGGAAGTTCCCTCTGCTCGATACGCCTTGCGAAGTAGCATGCTTCCTTAGAACAAGCATGTGCAGTTGGAGGCATCGGATGAACACAGAGACAACGCGATGCAACATTTTTAAATGTATACAAAGAAGCACTCTAGGGCATATGACAACCTGGTAAGACCAAGGAGGTTCGTAGAGGGAGATCTCGTTTTGAAAGCAGCGGTGAAACACATTAGGGGACTTCCTCTGCCAAAATTCGTAGCCAATTGGGAGGGACCTTTCGTCGTGAAGGAAGCTCATGATTCAGGTTATTGCTTAATTTCTAAGTTGGAGGAAGATAAGCCATTCAAAATTAACAATAAATGGTTGAAAGTCTATCATGTGTAAATAATTAAGTTTGTACCATCGATGTATCTAGTCTTTGATTATGAATATACAAGTTTTATTGATGACGTGAAGTGTAGACATTTGATATGAAAGCAGTCATAACTCAAAGATAAAACTAGAAAATATACATTCTTTCATTCATTAAACAAGAGAGCATTACAAAAAATTGGGAACTATTGCCCAAGAATTACATAAATGGACGAAGAAAGAAAATATATACATGAGTTTACTACCCTAAGAGGAACCATAGGTCCGGGGAAGAGAAAAAATTCCCAGGAAGGCCTGAAGAAGCTGACGCAAAGGATCTTTGAGCGTTGACAGCAACCTCTAGCCTGTTTTGCACCTGTGCGCGTTTAATAAGAAGTCTCTCCCATTTTAGCTTGGCCAAACGCAGAGCCTCTTCGGCATTCTTTATTTCTTCATCCGCCGATTCCAAAAGAGGTGCCATCTCAGCTAACTTAACCTCCTCAACCCGTTGGTCCTCCTGGTGCTTTCTCAGTAGTTCCCTCTGGCCGATCAGCTGCTGACTCTTCAAAGTTTTCAAATACGTTATAAGCCAGTCGAAACGGAAACCGTCACGACCCAATTCCTTTAGAAAACCCAGAAACTGATTAATGAGGGCTCGGGTGACACTGGAAGTGGGAGTATTGGCAATCTCAGCAACAACGATCGCCATGCCTTGCAGTCGATGACTCATCACGGGAATGTTGGACCGTAGGCAGTCCACGGTGAAGGTCTCGGGGTGATGGTTCACCAACTGCTCAATCACCAAGCGATGTCTCACAGGCATTTGGGGAGAATTGTGAAGCACCATTAGGCAAAAGGTAGGAGGAGTTAAGTCAGGAAGAGGCAATTCGCACCCAGATTCACTTTCTGCCTCAACACCAGTCGTGGAACCTTGGTCAGCATGATCAGATTCTTCCGAAACAGCAGGTTCATGACGAGGTGTGCACATAAGTGAAAGAGCTGGTGAGGAATCCTCCCGAGCAACCTGAGAAGAGATATAAGGAACAGTGAGATTATATAAAAATCTTAACAAACGTTTTTGTTGTTAAGTCACCGTTATAAGGTGGAGATTATATAAAAATCTTAACAAACGTTTTCGTTGTTAAGTCACCGTTATAAGGTGGAGATTATATACAAATCTTAACAAACATTTTCGTTGTTTAGTCACCGTTATAAGGTAGAGATTATATAAAAATCTTAACAAGCGTTTTCGTTGTTAAGTCACCGTTATAAGGTGGAGATTATATAAAAATCTTAACAAACGTTTTCGTTGTTAATTCACCGTTATAAGGTGGAGATTATATAAAAATCTTAACAAGCGTTTTCTTTGTTAAGTCACCGTTATAAGGTGGAGATTATATAAAAATCTTAACAAGCGTTTTCGTTGTTAAGTCACCGTTATAAGGTGGAGATTATATAAAAATCTTAACAAGCGTTTTCGTTGTTAAGTCACCGTTATAAGGTGGAGATTATATAAAAATCTTAACAAGCGTTTTCGTTGTTAAGTCACCGTTATAAGGTGGAGATTATATAACAATCTTAAAAAGTGTTTTCGTTGTTAAGTCACCGTTATAAGATGGAGTTATGCAAAAAAAAACACAACCCTAACATACGGTGGAGTTTATGCAGAGAATTAAGAAAGTACCTGAATCACAACAGGGGCAGGAATGGGAGTCATCACGGAGGTTAAAGGGGCCGGAACCGTTGGGAGGGGACTTGTTACCTCATCAGCCTCAACGGGGTCTCTGGCCGCAGAAACCTCAACTATCGACAGAGTTCCCTCGCCCACATAAAGTACCAAAGCAAGCGTAAGGGGATCATTGGGAATAGATGAGGGTGGTGAAAGATCAGGGGAAAGCTGCAATATAAAAGCCAATGTTAGTAAAGAGGAACAAGTATAGAAAAAGAGCGAAATGTATCCAAGTATTACTTACCTCAGTCAGAACATTGAAAAGGGGCACTGTGGTCAGAGGTCTCGCCAGCACCGTTGGATGAAGAATGTTTGCTAGCAGCGAGGACACTTCGATCTAGAGCAACCAACATCCCAAATTCAGCACACAGAATGGGGTGAAAGAGAAGGAATGCCAGATCAGATAAATTAAGTATGAAATCATTACCTCAGGGTCACTTGCAGCAGCCAGAACAATGGGGAGAGCAACCTCAGAGGAAGCCAGTGAGCCAGAGGGGACTGAGGTAGTTGTCTCGGATTGTGTTGTCTCTGGTGGAGAAGAGACATCCATAGGCTCTATAACCTCACCCCCCATAGCTGCCTCCCTCGCCCATCGTAAGATTGAACGACGGGCGTAAGTAAGCCCGGTCATTGGCGAATGGGGTGGGGTAGTATCGGATGAGAGGGCCCCACAGCGACCACCCACGAAACGGCTTATGGGGGGACTAGGAGAACGAGGCCCCATTTCTTTAAGTCCCTGCACCAAAGTAATTAAGAACAATATATATAAGCGAATGCTGCTTGCTCTAACTAAAGAGGAAAAGAGAACAAGATAAGTGTACATACCTCAGATCGGGAACAAGCTTTGTTTGAAGAACCTATGCAACTTCGACATATTCGGTCCAACGCCAAATGGTCAGCAATCTCTTGGGCGTCGAGAGGCTCATCGGTATAAGGCTCATGACCTATTACTTCGAGCCCCAGGACCTCGCAGACATCTTCTAGGGTTATCGTAAACTCACCCCACACAACGATGAATGTGTGAGTCGTCACGTTCCAACGAGAAACAAGAATGAGGAGAGCAACATTATTTTTGGAGAGAGTAAACTCACCAAACCATTTGGCCCGTTGAAGGCCAATCTTACTCAGAATATCACCATGGGAACTCACCATGTGAGAGTTCCAAGCAGTAAAATGGGCAGGAGAACCCCCTGGTGCTTCGAAATCAATTTGGGACCATTGGAAGTCCCCTCGCTCCAGACGAAACCTGAGAGTCCCCTCTGGAGGAAGAAAGCCCCACTTCGAGGGTTCTTCGTCCTCATCACCCAGCATTAAGGTCTCAAACTTGCATTCAAAGTTGACCATCTTGCAGGCAGCAGCAAAGCTATCATCCTCTCCAAAAATGGGAGAGCGACGATAAAACCTTAACTGTTCACGACGGACAGCGTCCAAAGTGGTAGCAACAGCGGTAGCAGGCGACGCACTGGTTGAAGAAATGGTGGGGTAACTTGGAGACGCCATGGCAGAGTGTTAGAGCAAACAAAAAAAAGCCTTGAGTAAGCGGAGCTTGAGCACGACAATGTAGGAGAACAACCACAGGAGGTGGCGTAGAAGATGAGAGCAAGAAAAGGAAGGCACAAGCTTGAACAGCAATGGAGGTTTCAGATTCTCAACAATGGAAGCTCTCTCTTTCTCTCTCTAAAAAAGTGAAGGAAATTTGAAGAAGGTAGTGGCAAAGTAAGAGAAAGAAAAGTTTTAAGTGTTTGGGGGATTTAGCCGTTTATTTTTTAAGTTTGTCGTTTAAGTTTCCCACCATTGCACGTGCGACGCCACCTGCAATCATTTCAAATGTACACGTGGCACTTCGATAAGTGTTCTGACAATGGAAAAGGCAACGCTACGTCATTAATGAAGTGACACCTAGGGAACCGCCATCATTAATGAAGTGGCACCTAGGGAACAACCATCGTTACCTTCCTAAGCAAGATTGAGTTTTGGGCGCCAAGATTTTCTCTGACATATCCAATAACCCCCCCACAAGGAAAATGTCCCAATGGTTCAACAAAGCCACGATGTCCCCTCGTCAGAAGCTCAAACGTTGTTTAGTTATGACTCAGTTACATCGGGGAGAATTTTTCTCTTTTTTGAACATTACTGGGAGAATACTAGCAGGTCCTTCGGGAGAATTTCAGATATTCAAGCTAGAACGGTTGAGACTCGGCATTAGGAAAAAGTAGCAGGCCAGACAGAGAAGGTTCATCGGATTGAGAAGTTTTCGTGGAGGCACTTCTTGTTCCCACAACAAATCCCTCCACGAAGGGGCAAATGTAGAGGGGGCCTGAAGGTAATCCTGGGATTAGGGATAATCCACCAATTAGCAACAGTGTTCTGAGGATAAGCTCAGCGAGGCAGCTCAAGCGAAGTAGCTCAGCAAGGCAGCTCAAGCGAAGTAGCTCAGCGAGGCAACTCAGCGTGGAAGCTTGGCGTGGCAACTCGTACTTTAGTTTATTGTTACTTTGTCATATTATAGCTTTGTTTATATTGACTACGAGTTGTACCGACTGTAATGTTGTAACGAGAATAATGAATGGGTGTAAGGTCGAACGGTACTCGCGAGAGACCAGGCTTGGCAGGGCCTGGGAGAGCTTTCATGCTCTATCGAACAACCTCACCGTGGGAAATTTAGAGGGACTTGGTTTGGAGGATTGAGAAGTGGGGCACCGTTGGGGCTTGTCCTAACCATCTTAGATACACCTGGTAAAACACCGAAAGATCTTCACCGTGGAACCTAGAGCAAAGTAGCTTCGAGTTCCATCGGGAGCTTTGCTGTGAGCCAAACATCCCTCTACTTTATGTCCCATCTACTGTAGGTGATGTCACTAGCCAGCTAGACAACGTCAAGTCTGCACTTGAGTAAACCACCGTGGAATTTGGGGCTGTCAGATGGTTGGTAAGCAACCTCTATGGCAACAACCCCCTGACATACAGTGGTTAGGCAAAAGGCATGTCTTGGCATTTAATGTTTATAACGTAAAGACAACTAGTGCATCAAATATTTAATGCTGGTGACATAAGGTACGAGGGAGGTCTTTCACAGGCATTAATGACTTAGCTACCTCGGGGGTGGTGTGGGGGATATTTAAAGCCTCAACCACCTCCAAGGAAGAGGATCGATAAAAAAGTTCTAAAAAGAGTTCTTTTGGGGATATCCCTCTAAGAGTTTGAGAAAATATTTACTAGAGAGAGTTATTGAAAAAACCAGAGAGTTCTGCCACCCACCATTTGTCATTTATTACGAAGCTTTTAATACATGACAGAGATTCTTGAGAGTGTTTAGTGTGTTTTCCTGCCTACCAAGGTGTATCTAGGGTGCTTACTTCTCTCTCCCTCTAGCTAAGTTATTTCTGAGTTCTTTATTATATTGTGAGTTATACACGAGAGATTTGTGAGTATAAGCTGGGTTCCATACATTCCAAACGGTTCTTTGTGTCTTGTGGCTAAATCACTAGTGTTTACTGACTAACCTTGTCATCACCATACTCAAAAGGGGTTACGCCTCCATCTTATCTAAACTACCCTCTTACACTTACGGTCTCAACGATGCAATATATACAACAAAAGTAGCCATGTGGAGAAAGACTGTTGGTTGAAAGGAAAGCCTTAATGTCACAATTGCAAAGGCTTTGGTCATTTTCAAAAGGAGTGTAGATACAAGAACAATCAAAAAGTAAGCTGTGTGGAAGAAAAAGAAGGCGAAGGAAATTTATCCTATGCATGTCAAAATTCCTCTGAGAAAAAGAATGATGTTTGGTTTCTTGATAGTGGTTGTAGCAATCACATGACCGATGAAAAAAACGTGTTTGTTGACATAGATACAACCATCAACTCTCAAGTGAAAATGGTAAATGGTGCGTTAGTCCATGTAAAGGGCAAAGGAAGAATAGGTGTTCAAACCAACAAAGGAGCTAAGTTCATGTGACACCCCGACTAATTAAATACCTGGTAGCTACTCCTTTATTAGATTAATTCAAAATGTCAAGTTGATTCAGTTAATAGCGTCACTGTCGAAAACATTTAATGATTACTAACCACCTAGTATTTAAAAATAAGATGTCAAATTTTAAATTAAATCTGATTCACATGCATAAATGAAATGTAAGAGAATAACATCACCATACACAATAAAGTCCCAATAATGTAATAAAAAAGAAATAAAGAGTTTGGAGGAAATACTCCTCACAATAATCCCATAACTGAAATAATAAAACAAGTCTGAATCCTGAATTAATTACAATCCACAACCTGAATAACTGAATATAAAATATCTCTAAAATAAATGGGCGACATGCCCTACAAATGATGAAACTGAATATGGAGTCAATACTAGAAAAGGAGGCGTCTACTGTCAAGGCCCTATAACTTCCACAACAGCTACAGCTCGTCACCTGAATAGAATTCCCATGCATGGTGTCCTTGTGGCTGGGCACCTAAAAGGTTTTTACAAAAAAATAGATTTGAAAGCAAACGGGTCAGAGCCCGAAAGTTGAGAGTATTTTAAAAATAGCAAGTGAATTAAATTACAATTGAACATCCCATATTATAAACACGTTAATTGCGTACTCTCACATGAGCTCCTTACCTCTCCACTACTGTGCACGTCTAACGTATGCCTTTAACCCATCCTAGTTATGCCACTATCTAACTAGTTTATACCCCTCCTGCCTTCGCATTCAAACATAGAGTATCTACACATAACCCCCAATTAAGCCATATTTAAAACCCATGTTCACATTCGTTAGTTTACTTATCTCAAGTGTTAGTTAAATTCTCATTTTTAACCCATTCACATATCTTAGTCAATCACATCTACTAAGCAGCAATGAACCCATCACAAATATTCACAATATGAATTCCCAATATTATCGCTTGAATAGATAGCTTTACTTAAACTCATATTCTCAATTATTAGCATTATCATCTACTAGAGGTTATCCCCTTATTTATCTTCTCAAGGAGTTACTATAAATTATTCTCATAATTAAACATGACAATTCTGTTCATCTTACCGTATATCATTCACATCATAAATATACAATACAAGCACCCCGAGGCTAAGCTGCGGTGCACACATACTCTGCTATCCATCCCGGTACATCACGTACATAAGGATTACAAATTCCTAATCTCTCAGGAATTGTTATAATAAGCACAACACACAAAAATGGAGGCGAACATAATTCAATATATCCATGGGTCACATACATACCTACGCTCCACAGTCAGCTGACTTATTAACTCACAAATAAGTCGTTCTAGCATTATGTTCTTAAGGTACCAATCTAAATCCGGGCACACAGGGATTAGAGGGCCCTTAGCGAACGTAAACTTCCCGTGATAGCAAGTATGGTAGGTATGTCATACACATAAAATCATACACTGGGCATTCACACAACCTAAGTAATCATATATCAATATAGTTGTTCACACATTTCATCTAGTAAATCTCGTACGTGGAAAATTTACTCCGAGTATTACATATCATATATATTTCGTTTGATAACTCTCTCGTCATATCAATTTGGGTACTTAAACCTAACTCAAAAGGTTACTAGATTTCTTATTAAATTTCAAATGTTATCCCAGTACTTAAAGTCCCTCCATTACTGCCCTTATCTTACATCATCCTCAATTCTCAATGTAGTTCCAATTCGAACGTTTTCTAACCGTACCTCACTCAGTAGACCCTCGTACGTAATATCAATCAATCCCATAAGTTATAGCGTTCTCAGATAACAACTAAGGCCCTACTGACTTGAATTAAGTCCCACACTATCATATTAATCTTTCTAATAACCAACATCGGCTTTGGAATAATCATTAAACCTTAAAGAGAAACAATTGCCAAAATACAGCATGGGTCGATCGATCGATAAAAAGGGGTCGATTGATCGAACCTTCGATCGATCGACATTCTTGAGTCGATCGATCGATCAAGCAGGCATTAGCCCAAAAATCCTTAACAGTTACGGGTTTACATCTTTTTACTCTTCTTAATCATCATTCTAACGTCCAAAACTCTCAAATGGATACACTAATCATCCTACTAACATGTTTACTTCTTTCCCCACGTTTTAGATTCATTAAATCAACATATAACATCACTTTCAAGGATCAAATTACCCAAAAATCATATAAAACCTAGTTTTTCCTATTTCTTCAAGAACATCCCATAATTCCTTCAAATTTCGAAATTCTCTACTCATTAATCATAAATTCTTAGTTGTTATCAACTCAAATATAAACCTACATGAAAGTCCTACCCAAATTATGATTTAAACCATTCAAATCCATTTAATCTTCATTATTTATGAGAAATCTCCAATTCTATAGAAACATGTAAAATATATGCTTTGATTCTTTGCAAGATAAACCACTTGCCTGTAAATTTGATGTTCTGATCCGTTGTTGTTGTTTAAGGGCTGGTCCTCCCTCCATTCCGGTCACAATTCCGTCCAAATTGGTGGTGGTGGGTGGTGGTTTTGGTTTGGGGACTCTTTGTAACATCTCCTCTAACTCACGTAACTCCCCTCTATGTTTTTGGCTGATCATGGCCCTAATGGCCTAACCAAAAATAAATAAATTAACACTAAAAATCGTGGGTCTAAATTCCTTGATTTTTAAAATTACCAAAATACCCTTCCGGGTTGTCGGTTTGGCCTAAAAATGCTCCGGGACCCAAACTAAACTTTCGGCTAGTGTTTTATGATTATCTCCACCCTTCCGGACACGTTGGCGCACTCAAAATGACCATATGGTTGATAAAAATAAAATTTACTTTTTAATTAACATAATTACTTTCCCGACGCGACTGTCACGCGCGTCCCAACAAAGTTTCCCAAATTGCCGTATTTCTATCTCACGACAAATTCAATATTTTCAATATTCATATATTGCCATATATACACATTATAATCAAATACCAACTCACATCTCGTTAGTATTTTATCCGGATTAATTCTCAATTAATTAACATTTAATTTAATTAATCCCATAAATAAATATCGATAAAAATGCGGGGTATTACATACTTCCCCCCTAATAATAGAATTTCGTCCCGAAATTTGGAAAAGTAAGGCACACCTGGAAAAATTAGGTGTCCTCCAGTATTCAAAACAATTATAAAGAAAAGACCAAATCACTAAAACCCCCGCTTCACAATAAGCTTGTTTAACATACTTGATACCTTATCAGATTAATCTTCGATAAATGCACCTCACGTTGTGCTCTTATTAAACAACTTTCGAATAAAAATGGCCTATACATCATTAGCCGCATTATTTTTACTAGTATTGTGAGTCCGCACCTCACTACTAACTCCCGCGTTTATACAAAACTCCAAAACTCCCATCCTGGGATGAATCAATAACACATCTGACTACGCTTGCCATTCCTTGAAATATCCCGACGTTGTGACTCCACACAAGGGAAAACCACTTCAGCCTGTTGGTGTCACACAAACCTTTGTAAGCACCTTGTGCACCATAAATAGATACGGGTGTTTTTCCCCCAACTCTACCATTAGGTAATATCTCCTCCTCATGACTACAATATACCTCACTAGTTATACCCTAATTGGAATTGAAAATATCGCAATGAATCCAAAATTTCTTTCATACAATCCATCAATCGTTAGTCACTTTGTGCCTGCACCTCGGGTTATAGGTGATACAACCCTCAGTTTGAATCGTTATATCCCACTACTTATTGTCACCCCACCTGAATGTGGATTTCGGGGATTTCATCCTAGTTCTAAATAATACTACGTCGAACCACGTACCGTTGTGTTCACTATCTAATAGTGTAAATCACCCCAAGTATATAACAATTTCTCATAATAATTTATTCGCCTTCTCAAGAGATATCCTTTTATTAAATGGCTTTGTACTGCCTAAGTTTGAACGTGCTACACTTACTACACATGATATTCACTTACACCTTTTCTTATGACGTTTAATCTCATAAGTAATAATCTCACCCGTCTATTTTCCTCTTCCTTTGATTTATACTTTAGTAAATAAATATGTCTACGCCCCTTATAACCCAACCATACGGTTTTTAAACATTATATACGCTTCATGCAAATACCAAACTCTTTATTGTCACTGTAAATACAACGGTGCTATAACACTTGGGCGTTCTCAATCGCTTCTGAATTAGAAATCCTAAATCCTCCTTATCCTCATTGTGTCCTTCGACAAAACCAACATTATTAGTACTTATATCGTAATTTACTAACAACTGGCTCTAATGGCCTTACATCATAATTTACTCCTTGTAACTTTCCGTGATAATTACGTACTCCCATAACGATAGAGGTATCCAAATCATGAACAAAGGGTTACACATCTCCTTACTACCAACCTTACGCTAAGTTTCATGCGTGGGGTGTCTTGCAAAGCGAAATCCAAACAAGGAACCCTCCGATACACTACTACCTAAGATTGTCGGTCATCGGAATCCGTTAAGCCCTGTCCATAATATGTACCCCTATGCTCTCTTCTTTTAACAACAAAGTTTCATCTCAGTTCGCAATTATACGCAAACAAAGAACTTCTTCTGAAAGACACTTTTCTCTTTACAGTGATGGAAATCACATTTCATATACAACATGCGAGATATTTGGGACCCTCAAATTCCCGTCCCCAGACACACAACTATGAGTATAAACATCCAAATCTCTAACGGTGATAAAAAAATGCACTCTTTTTGTTACGACCTCTCTATCGTTAATTATAAGAACCAACTAACTCTTTGTTGACTAGTAAATCAATTACATACAACTCATAACAATGAAATCCCTACGCATACTGGGATTAAATATCCGAGACCATTATACCCATTTGAAATCATAACCTGTATTATATATTTATATATATACGCACGAAAGTACAATTGCGAACCCGGCTCTCTCACGGATGGGGCCTCGCCAAAATAAAACATGCTACCCCAAGGTAGTAACTTCGATAAACTTGTTATACCAGCACACTATCGGTATAATCATATATATAAAACAATAATTAAGATTATATCATACTCGTATAACACAACACTAAAACGAGTAATTTCGATAAAGCATAAACCGCTATTAATATACCCATTCATCCTCCGCGGATGACAATAAAAGTAACCCCCACACTATCAGGGAAAAATTTTCTTATATATAATAAAATTACTGATATACTTACTAAACTCGACTCTCAAGTGAATATACAATTGTAACAAATGTAGTAACTCATTCATGCCATAAATAACATGCATCCTCATCTGAAGATATAACTCATACTTTTATCCTAATAATCTTCCCGGCTGCTCAAATGGTTCCTGGACTTACCACACATGTCTGTCCCAAACCGGATATTTCAATAACTGTTGCCCTCGCCAGGCACAATGCCTTGATCCCTACTCTTGTATCGAGAATTTTTTTTATGATGCACGGGTTTCACTTCCCACAGAATTACCTCTACACATACTCCATTTATCTTTTCTCACAAATCATGTTGAGGTGGTCCATCTCTCGGACGTTGGTAGTCTCGACTCTGAAGACTATCTCCATTGTTCCCTTAGCTTGATGTACCTAAGGAACACACTACTAGTTTTCCACCTCTCTTACTGAAATTACCATCGCTCGGTAGTAGTTCCGCTATCGAATTATTTTAATGGTTTTTCTATTGAGTCTTCCTCCTTGTGGTGTTTCTCCAACACCATTTTCCCAGTCTTATTCTATAAAAATTCTTCGATTTTTGTATCTCCCTACCCAAGGGAACATTTACCTCCAAATTTACACCATGCGATATAATTACTATCTGTATTTATCATCCAAGCAGAATTCCCCATAAGAGCTAACAATTCTTCTTGTATGTAGATTCTCCCTTTAACATCCTCTTCTCCATACCACCTTCTCCACCCGGTGTAAGGTTCGTTACAACATTAAATTTCTCCTCACAAGTTGACCCCTGTTTGGCCCTCTTATGTGAGTTCAGAATAACATTCTCCTTTCAACCCGAACATCTGATGAAGGAACTTATGGTCAAACCATACGTGTACACCCTCTCGACATTATATTCCACTTTTAAGTGGGTTGCTTGTTTCTCACCATTGAATCTCCTCTCATACGAGTCAAGGAAAAATTTCTGTAAATTTTCACTCTCAATTGGCCATATCCTGACATATGTCCAAGCCTTTGGACACATGGCGTTCGTTTGGCTAGCACATGCCGTCTTCGCCCTTCGAGTATTGCTACTACTGGTTCTCTTCAATGTTACAACTAACTCTTTCTCTCCCATTCCAACCTTGTTGGATGAGTCTAATTTGACCCCATTCCTACTATAGCTGTACCCGGAAGTCTCAAGTCGCGCCTTAGCCTTCTATATCATCCAGGACTTCCGTGCCATAATATCGGTGACTTCAACTACGGTCATCCTTCTTTAAATAAATCAATTAACCTCAATATATATTTGCCTCCTGCTGTCCACCCAACTATCTTCTCCTGACGTACTACATTGTTCGGCACACGAATACACCCGATCGCAATACGATTCGCGATCATATACATCATAGCAAGAGAACGAACTTTTACTAAAGGAATCAACAATCCTAAACATAGGGCTCTATATCAAAGAAAGCTCAGCGAAAACATAATAAGCCATACAGATCCTAAAGGACACTAGAACCTGATGCTCTGATACCACCTGTGACACCCCGACTAATTAAATACCGGGTAGCTACTCAATTATTAGATTAATTCAAAATGTCAAGTTGGTTCAGTTAATAGCATCACTGTCGAAAACATTTAATGATTACTAACCACCTAGTATTTAAAAATAAGATGTCAAATTTTAAATTAAATCTGATTAACATGCGATAAATGAAATGTAAAAGAATAACATCACCATACACAATAAAGTCCCAATATTGTAATCAAAAAGAAATAAAGAGTCTGGAGGAAATACTCCTCACAATAATCCCATAACCGAAATAATAAAACAAGTCTGAATCCTGAATTAATTACAATCCACAACCTGAATAACTGAATATAAAATATCTCTAAAATAAATGGGCGACATGCCCAACAAATGATGAAACTGAATATGGAGTCAAGACTAGAAAAGGAGGCGTCTACTGTCAAGGCCCTGTAACTTCCACAACAGCTACAGCTCGTCACCTGAATAGAATTCCCATGCATGGTGTCCTTGTGGCTGGGCACCTAAAAGGTTTTTACAAAAAAATAGATTTGAAAGCAAACGGGTCAGAGCCCGAAAGTGGAGAGTATTTTAAAAACAGCAAGTGATTTAAATTACAATTGAACATCACATATTATAAACACGTTAATTGCGTACTCTCACATGAGCTCATTACCTCTCCACTACTGTGCACGTCTAACGTAAGCCTTTAACCCATCCTAGTTATGCCACTATCTAACTAGTTTATACCACTCCTGCCTTCGCATTAAAGCATAGAGTATCTACACATAACCCCCAATTAAGCCATATTTAAAACTCATGTTCACATTCGTTACTTTACTTATCTCATGTGTTAGTTAAATTCTCATTTTTAACCCATTCACTTATCTTAGTCAATCACATCTACTAAGAAACAATGAACCCATCACAAATATTCACAATATGAATTCCCAATATTATCGCTTGAATAGATAGCTTTACTTAAACTCATATTCTCAATTATTAGCATTATCATCTACTAGAGGTTATCCCCTTATTTATCTTCTCAAGGAGTTACTATAAATTATTCTCATATCTAAACATGACAATTCTGTTCATCTTACCGTATATCATTCACATCATAAATATACAATACAAGCACCCCGAGGCTAAGCTGCGGTGCACACATACTCTGCTATCCATCCCGGTACATCACGTACATAAGGATTACAAATTCCGAATCTCTCAGGAATTGTTAGAATAAGCACAACACACAAAAATGGAGGCGAACATAATTCAACATATCCATGGGTCACGTACATACCTACTCTCCACGGTCAGCTGACTTATTACCTCACAAATAAGTCATTATAGCATTATGTTCTTAAGGTACCAATCTAAATCCGGGCACACAAGGATTAGAGGTCCCTAAGCGAACGTAAACGTCCCGTGATAGCAAGTATGGTAGGTATGTCATACACATAAAATCATACACTAGGAATTCACACAACCTAAGTAATCATATATCAATATAGTTGTTCACACATTTCATCTAGTAAATCTCGTACGTGGAAAATTTACTCAGATTATTACATATCATATATATTTCGTTTGATAACTCTCTCGTCATATAAATTTGGGTACTTAAACCTAACTCAAAAGGTTACTAGATTTCTTATTAAATTTCAAATGTTTTCCCAGTACTTAAAGTCCCTCCATTACTGCCCTTATCTTACATCATCCTCAATTCTTAATGTAGTTCCAATTCGAACGTTTTCTAACCGTACCTCACTCGGTAGACCCTCGTACGTAATATCAATCAATCCCATAAGTTATAGCATTCTCTGATAACAACTAAGGCCCTACTGACGTGAATTAAGTCCCACACTATCATATTAATCTTTCTGATAACCAACATCGGCTTTGGAATAATCATTAAACCTTAAAGAGAAACAATTGCCAAAATACAGCATGGGTCTATCGTTCGATCGATAAAAAGGGGTCGATCGATCGAACCTTCGATCGATCGACATTCTTGAGTCGATCGATTGATCAAGCAGGCATTAGCCCAGAAATCCTTAACTGTTACGGGTTTGCATCTTTTTACTCTTCTTAATCATCATTCTAACGTCCAAAATTCTCAAATGGATACACTAATCATCCTACTAACATGTTTACTTCTTTCCCCACGTTTTAGATTCATTAAATCAACATATAACATCACTTTCAAGGATCAAATTACCCAAAAATCATATAAAACCTAGTTTTTCTTATTTCTTCAAGAACATCCCATAATTCCTTCAAATTTCAAAATTCTCTACTCATTAATCATAAATTCGTAGTTGTTATCAACTCAAATATAAACCTACATGAAAGTCCTACCCAAATTATGATTTAAACCATTTAAGTCCATTTAATCTTCATTATTTATGAGAAATCTCCAATTCTATAGAAACATGTAAAATATATTCTTTGAATCTTTGCAAGATAAACCACTTGCTTGTAAATTTGATGTTCTGATCCGTTGTTGTTGTTTAAGGGCTGGTCCTCCCTCCATTCCGGTCATAATTCCGTCCAAATTGGTGGTGGTGGGTGGTGGTTTTGGTTTGGGGACTCTTTGTAACCTCTCCTCTAACTAACGTAACTCCCCTCTATGTTTTTGGTTGATCATGGCCCTAATGGCCTAACCAAAAATAAATAAATTAACACTAAAAATCGTGGGTCTAAATACCTTAATTTTTAAAATTACCAAAATACCCTTCCGGGTTGTCGGTTTGGCCTAAAAATGCTCCGGGACCCAAACTAAACTTTCGGCTTGTGCTTTCTGACTATCTCGACCCTTCCGGACACGTTGGCGCACTCAAAATGACCATACGGTTGATAAAAATAAAATTTACTTTTCATTAACATAATTACTTTCCCGACGCGACTGTCACGCGCGTCCCAACAAAGTTTCCCAAATTGCCGTATTTCTATCTCACGATAAATTCAATATTTTCAATATTCATATATTGCCATATATACACATTATAATCAAATACCAACTCACATCCCGTTCGTATTTTATCCGGATTAATTCTTAATCCCTAGGAAAAATAAAATAAAAAAAAACAAATAGAGATAATATAGTCATTGATATAGAGAATATGATAGAACAGAGAAAGAAAATGGATAAGACAAGTTAAAAGTACCTTAGGCAGCCTGGTAGTGGAACCTCTCACCACAGAAGAAGGGGGAGGTGAGTAAAGATGACTAAGATAAATAGTCACCTGTATGCACAAGAACAGAAGACTTCAAAAAGATATACTTCAAAAATGTGACAAGTAAAAAATAAAAGACTCGGGGGAGCTAATTCTTACCTGGACTAAAGAAGAAGACATGAAAGAAGTCCTTGCTGATGTTAGAAACACACTAGAAAACTACTAGAGTTAACAAGAGAAGATAAAATATTAGTAAAAAAAAGAAAATAAAGTAAAGGCTGTAACTAATGGGTAGAGGGAAGTGACAAACCTCGTTTAACAGGTCCAAAGATGATACCAATATATATGGGTATATCAATCACTCCCCAATCCTTAGCCATTTGTGTTTGTTGATATGGCTGAGGAGTAATGTTGCCTTGGTGGTCAAATGGATAAGTGACATCTGTCAAGTTGTATATCATCAGGTGTCCATCATCATTTCTGTTTCCCAAATGTGGCGGCTGCTCACTTAGCTTGGGACTTTGTTCCCCAATGATGACTCTTCTCGTGGGTTGTGCATAGGCTTTGTTAATGGTCCCACCAATAACAAAGTATTTAATCTTTTTTAAACAATCATTTTCTTTTATTCTTCTTCACGCCCAAGCTTTCTCTCTCTAGCCCTACCAGTTCACAACCCCATTTTTGCGATTTCAACCTTTGCTTTCGAGTTTCAAGATTTATTCCGTAGTCGCCTTCGTTCTCAAGTAACTCTTCGGCCACAAATTCCTCTTTTAACTTCTATTTTCACCTTTTTCTTGCATTTGAGCTTCTTTTCATATTTTCTTGGTTGTTCACATTTGTTCGGCAAGAAGGCCCGCCTTGCTGTGGTGGCCATACGGCCGAGTATTAGGTTTTGGGCTCCTTAGGGTTTCTTTTGCCACCTTTCTATAATGTTTTTTCTTAGGTTTCTACCTTCTTCGACGTCCATCTCCGACGAACTGAGTTCTTCCCGTTCTTGAGTGTTCAGACCTAAAAACTCTTCAGTTCTTTAGGTTTGATCCAAAAGTCAAATTTAGTCAACTGTGAACTTGTTTGTAGTTAGCTTAGCCAAATTCCCTCAAGTGTTGGGTCTTCCCCTTAATTCTTAGAATACTTTATGATTTAGTCGAGGAATTCCCATCCCTGAGAGAGAAATTCTTCACAGAGATTAAGCGAATAGAGGAAGAGGACGAGCGAAGACGAGGGGTCGACCCTAATTGGGTATAACCCATTTTCCCAATTCCATTAGCCACAATAATACCATTTGAGTCCTGTGGGTCATCTTGTCGTCCAGTCGATAGTCAGATATACGAGGGAGAAATGAATGGGAGAGCATCATCGCCAACAGGTGTTGGGCCTTCTGGGAGAAGAGAGACGTCCAATTTTAGCCCCAGCCGACAGGTCGAGGGCACAATACCTTTTGAGGTTGTCCCTGTAACAACCCTGTCCCCTCTTGCCTTCCAAGTGGCCTTTCCAGATGGACCACCAATAGACGTTGAGGCCGAGAGATCTGGTGACGAGGGGTATGAGGACGATAGTGAGGATCTGGATGCTGACCAAGTTGACACTTCTAGTGCCTCGGCTTATGTTTCATCCGTTAAGGATCGCAACCTCTTATTATGGAGGCATCTCTTTGGTATACAATCCAATATAAGTATGAGGATTTCGACTGAATATGATAGAGTCTTCTAGGGGAATGAGGGGGAAGTTTCTATTTATGAGCAGATGCTCAGGGTAGGTGTAAGGTTCCCTCTGCACCCTCCCATAGTTAACATACTATCTGTCCTTGGGGGTGCTCCTACTTAACTTCCTCCCAACTCATGGAGGACTATCCTCGGCTATATCTCCCTTTAGAAGAATACGTTTACCGACAAGCCCTCGATCGATTTATTCATAGCCTGTTACAATATCACATCGTCATCCAAGCATCCTAGGCATTTTCATCTAGGGGCTAGGAAGTTCGACAAGAAACTCCTTCACGTAGCTCAGACTTCCAATCATGACTGGAAGAAAAGTTTTTTCTTTATCTCTAGGGATTGGGAATTCCCCACCGGGGATAAGCCGATGGAAGACAGTCCGAGGGTCCCAAGGTCATGGTCCAACCCCTCAATGAAAGCACGGACAGACCCCGAACTCAACTTGGAGGAGAGGGTCATTGTTGACTATCTAAGGGAACGAGGGAAAGAGGGCGAACTTCACAAATTTGAAGATTTGATTACCCCTCGTTTTCTGAAAGAAAAGCTTGTTTGTGGGTCGGCCCACTGATAGAATTATGTGAGTAGATTTTTGCTCAATTTTTAATTTTCTCCATGTAATACTGCTTTACCACTGTATCTTTCTTATATATCGTCTCCTTTTCAAGTCGTCCTGCAAATATATCTGATTAACTCTGGGAGATGACTTCCCCAAGTTTACTGTCTGGCTTAGGAAAGAAGAAAGGCAAAGAGCCTCAACAGGCTCAGAAGAAGATAAAGGTCGTGGGGCCGACACATGTTGAGCTGACCATCGATAGTCACAAACAAAAGGAGCCTGAGGTTATCGATGGCTCTCGGCCTGACTTACGGATGAGGGAGAGGGTAGACGTATCTCAGGTACACACTGAGGGGATGAGCTCCTCTTCTAGTATGAGCGCCTATTGGTCTCAAAACCCGACATTCCTTAAAGCTGAACCCTCCTCCCTCATAGCCAACCCAAGGGAGGCTAAAGCCTCAATGTTTTCTACACCCTCGACCGCAGATTATGAATTCTTATCAAAAATTCCTCCGACCAAGGTTTATGATTACGATCTGCACACTTTGGCTCAGGTACCCCTTTCGACCTCATTCTCTTTGATCTACCACCATTTCATGAACTGTTCCCTCAGCGCCTTTTAACATGTGTTTGTCTATGTAGTATGTCTGCGCCTTCACCTCGGTCACCAAATAGATTGCTGAGAATCAACAAAAGTTTCATGAGGCTAAGAGGGCTATTTAGCATGAGTCTGATTTGAAGTCTGAATTGGAGACTGTCCAGGCTGAGATGGAGAGTGCAAGGACCGATCATGCAAGGGTCCTGAATGTGCTGGTGAAGCAACATGAGGCCGACTTGAAAGTGAAGGACTCTCTCATCAAAGAAAAGGATGAGGCCTTAATCAATCAGGGGGACCGACTCAAGGCTAATCTTGATGAAGCAGTAAAGAGGGTCGAGGTTGATGCTGTGGAGGCTTATAAGCTTTCGGACGAGTTTCAGGTCTTTGGCCTTGAGTACCTGGAAAGAGGGATTAAGACAGGCTATTGGTGGGTCGTCTTAAATTTTTTTGATGTCGTGTCGTCCATCTGTCCCTCTTTTAAAGTAGTGGAGATGAAAGACCCCCTCATAGCAGAGGCCCTAGCCCATGTAGAGTCTCAAGTACACATCGAAGGCATAGGCACCTCCGAGGATCGACCTATTTTGGTCACTGAAGAAACTCCTCTGATTGACGTTGAAACCTTACCTGTTGAAACTTCTCAGTAGGGTGTCTATCTGTAGCCCATGCCCGCTCATGTAACAAATATTTTTTTACTTTATTTTTATTGGACAAGCATCTATAACACCTGGTTTATAATATAATGCCTCTTCCTGTCCTCTATGCTTGCCTCTTGCATGATTTATCTTAGCTCATGATATTTTGAATTAACCATCCCATTAACTCCCCCTAATCTTTCTTGGGGGTAAATGGGGGGTCGTCTCCACAATTTTCCCTCATCATATCCGAGGGTGGTTTTCACCAACTAAATGATGTTTTCAATTATTTCAAGCCCCCCTTGTATTTCTTGAGGGTAAATAGGGGGTCGTCCTCACCATTTGCCCTCATCATAGCCGAGGGTGGTTACCACCAAGTTAATGACGTTTTCAATTATTTCAAGTCCCCCCTCGTCTTTCTTGAGGGTAAATGGGGGGTTATCCCCATCATTTTCCCTCATCATAGCCGAGGGTGGTTACTACCAAGTTAATGATTTTTTAAATTTTGAGTCCACCCTCGTCTTTCTTGAGGGTAAATGGGGGGTCCTCCCCATCATTTTCCCACATCATAGCCGATGGTGGTTACCACTAAGTTAATGATGTTTTCAATTATTTCAAGTCCCCCCTCGTCTTTCTTGAGGGTAAATGGGGGTTCATCCCCCACCATTTGGCTCATCATAGCCGAGGGTGGTTACCACCAAGTTAATGATGTTTTCAATTTCAAGTACCCCCTCGTATTTCTTGAGGGTAAACGAGGGGTCATCCCCACCATTTGCCCTCATCATAGCCGAGGGTGGTTACCACCAAGTTAATGATGTTTCAAATTTCGAGTCCACCCTCGTCTTTCTTGAGGGTAATTGGGGGGTCGTCCCCACCATTTTCCCTCATCATAGCCGAGGGTGGTTACCACCAAGTTAATGATGTTTTCAATTATTTCAATTCCCCCCTCATCTTTCTTGAGGGTAAATGGGGGGTCGTCCCCACCATTTTCCCTCATCATAGCCGAGGGTGGTTACCACCAAGTTAATGATGTTTTCAATTTCAAGTCCCCCTCATCTTTCTTGAGGGTAAATGGGGGGTCGTCCGCACCATTTACCCTTATCATAGCTGAGGGTGGTTTCCTCCAACTAAATGATGTTTTCAATCATTTCAAGTCCCCCCTCGTCTTTCTTGAGGGTAAATGGGGGGTCATCCCCATCATTTGCCATCATCATAGCCGAGGGTGGTTTCCACTAACTAAATGTTGTTTTCAATTATTTTAATTCCCCTCTCGTCTTTCTTGAGGGTAAATGGGGGGTCGTCCCCACCATTTACCCTCATCATAGTCGAGGGTGGTTTAACGAGGATAACCCTAATCACACTAGAATTCAAACACAAGATGAGGAGCCAATGCAATATTCTCATTAAAATTCCAAGTGTTCTATTGGAGCAACACATTCATTACAAATGTTATCCTATAGGACATTACATTATTGATAGTATTTCTATAAATGGTCTGCATTCTAGGGGTTGGAAAATGGTTCCCCTTTAAGGTTCTTTAGTCTGTAGGTTCCAAGGACAACTTCATCAATGACCCTGTATGGGCCATGACAATTTGGGTGGAACTTGTTAGGCTTTTGCCAAGTCTTTTTTGAGACTAGGTCTCCCCATAGAGATTGGCCTTTGCTTTACCCTCTAGTTGTAAAACCTGGCAGTCCTCTTCTGATAGGCTGCTTGCCTTATCTCAGCATCTTCCCTTCTCTGCTCGATCAATTCTAGCTCAAGTATCCTTTCTTTCATATTTCTCCGGGGGTCATACATTTGGACTCTGTGAGTAGGAAATCTAATTTCAGTGGGGATGATGGCTTCTGAGCCATATGCTAGCATGAACAGGGTTTCCCTAGTAGGGGTATTGGCCATTGTCCTGTAGGCCCACAGTAAAGCTTACATCTCCTCAAGCCATCTTCCTTTTACTTCCTCGAGTTTTTTCTTGATCTCATCTATAATTTTTCTATTTATAACTTTTGTGTGCCCATTAGCCTGAGGTCGACCTAGGGTTGAGAAGAATTATTTGATACTGACCCCTTCGCAGTATTTCTTCAGAGTTGCATTCTTGAATTGAGTCCCGTGATTCTAGATGAGGGTGTCGGGGAGACCATATCTGCATATAATGTTTTTACAGATAAACTGGAAGGTCTTCTGCTCCGTGATCGTTACCATCGGCTCCGCTTCCAGCCATTTTGATAAATAGTCAATTGATACTACCAAGTATCGATAGTTATTGATTTCCCTAGGCAAAGGTCCTACTAGATCGAATCCCCACACTGCGAAAGGCCATAGGGATGTGATAGAGGTAATAGGCTGATGGGGCTGGTGGGGGATGGTAGCAAGCCTTTGACATTTATCGCACTTTTTTACGTATGTTGTGGCGTCTTTTCCCATGGTCGGCCACTAGTATCCCTGGGTTACTATCCTCTTTGCTAATGACTTTCCCCCAATATGGCTTGAACATAACCCCTTGTGCATATCTTGTAACATTTGTGGGACCTCATACGGGTGCACACATCTGAGGAAGGGGAGCAAGAACCCATTTTCGTATAAGGTGTCTCCGATGACAGTGAATTTCGCAGCTTTGTATCTAAACTTCTTCCTTTCTTTTTTTCCTTTTGGCATCTCCCCCTCTTTAACGTATCTAATTAGAGGGTCCATCCATGAAGCTTCCCTGTTGATATTTAAGAAAGAGCCAAGTGTTCCCTCTTCCTCTTCAATCGTTGGTCGAAGTAAAATTTCCACTAGGACTGTCCTCCTGGTATCTGTCCTAGTTGTTGAGGCTAGACTAGCAAGTGCATCGGCTCGACCATTATCAAGGCTAGGTATCCTCTTCAACTTTACTTCTTTAAAGCTCTTCAATAGTGCCTTTTCCCTTTCAAGATATTTAGCCATTCTCTCACCCTTAGCCTCGTAGGCTCCTAGTATCCGATTCACCACTAATCTTGAATCACTATGGACCAAGATATGGAAGATACTAAGAGACTTAGCCAAGGAGTGACCTGCTATCAGGGCCTCATATTTAGACTCGTTGTTGGAGGCTTTGAAGTTAAACCTCAGGGAGTACTCGACATCCGTGCCATCGGGTTCTGATACAATTAATCCAACCCCACTTTCGCTCTCACAAGAAGACCCATCAATGAAGAGGTTATACACATCCTGTTCCTCCAAGAAGTTTCCCTTAATGATGGACCCCTGTCTAAAGAGATATCTTCCCTCTTCATTTTTGGAAACTTTTTCTCTAGCGGTGCTTATCTCAGCCTTGTTTGTGGATAGGTCAACAATTATGCCTTATCGAGTATCCATCTTCTCAAGACTCTTATCTTCAGCCTCATCATCTTCCCATGCAAATTCAGCCATGAAATCTGCTAGTGATTTCCCCTTAATGGCCACCGTAGGTTGATATACTATGTCAAACTCTCACAGCTCAATTGCCCAGGCCATTAGCCTCCCCAATTTTTCTGTCTTGTGCAAGACTTGCCTGAGAGGAGAGTCCGTGAGGACGACCATTATATGGGACTGGAATTACTGCTTCATCTTTATTGATGCATGGATCAAGGCATAGGCTAACTTTTCCATCCTTGGGTATCTTTGCTCTGCCCCCTTGAGTGCATTACTGTTGAAATACATGGGCTTCTGAACCCCGTTCTCTTCTCTCACAATGGATACGCTGATGGCCGATTGTGAGATGACTAGGTACACATGTAACCATTCACCCTGTACTGGTCGTGATAACAGCAAGGGAGACCCTAGGTACGACATTAATTATTTGAAAGCCTGATCCCACTCCTCATTCCACTCGAAGGATTTTTCTGAGAACTTTGAAGAACGGTAAGCACTTGTTTATGGCTCTAGATACGAACCTATTCAAAGAAGCCACTCACCCTGTGAGCCTCTGAACGTCTTTGATGGTCTTGGGGGTCTTCATTTCTATAAGGGACTTTATCGTCTTAGGATTGGCCTCAATGCCTCTTTTGTTGACGATGAACCCCAAGAACTTTCCTGCTCCGACCCCAAAAGACACAATTAGCTGGGTTGAGCTTCATTAGGTATTTGTCCATCGTGTTAAAGGTCCTCTCGAGGTCGGCCACATGATCCTCGGCCTTTAAACTTTTGGGTAACATGTCATCTATATAAACCAACATAGACTTTCTGATTTGGTCTTCGAACATTTTATTAACAAGGCGCTGATACGTTGCCCCCACATTTTTTAGGCCAAAGGGCATGACCCTATAACAGTATGTCCCCTTGTCGATAATAAAAGCCATTTTTTTCTGAATTCTAAGGGCTCATGAAGATCTGGTTGTACCCTGAATAGACATCCATGAAGCTCATGAGCTCATGGGCTGCTGTAGCATTTATAATCTGATCAATGCGAGGGAGAGGGAAGCTATCTTTGGGACAATGTTTATTGAGGTCGATGAAGTCTACTCACATCCTCCACTTCTCGTTAGATAGCCATTCGGGATCGATGACCTCCTTGATAAACTTTGTATCTTCTATATTCTTGACCTCATCCCTAATGACCTCATACTTTTCTCGAGAATAAATCCTCCTCTTCTTCTTCATTGGCTTTGCGCCCTCTACCACATTGAGCTTATGGATCATGATTTCGGGGTCGATCCCCAGCACGTCTTCATGACTCAATGCAAAGACGTTATGTATTCTTCTTAGCAGCTTGATGAGGTTTTCTTTTATGCCCGTCTTTAGAGATTTGCCTATTTGGATGGTTTTTTCCAGCTCATCCTCATTGAGGTTGATGGATTCTATCTCTTCCGCAGCCTCTCCTTTTTTCAATTTGGTCTCATCCTTGGGGTCGAGGGTATCAATATTTTAAGTGGTTGTTGCTTTGTTGTGCTCCTCTTTTTATTTAGCAGAATTTAAGTAGCATTCTCGTGCTGACGTCTGGTCTCCCTGAACTTCCCCTACCCCGTAAGGGGTCTAGAATTTTATCATCTGATGAACCGTGGATGGCACGACATCAAATTCATCGAGGGCCACTCTCCCTAGTATAATGTTGTAGGATGAGAAGAATTATTTATCCATTATAAAAAAGTTAACCTTCTCGGTAAGCCATCTCGACCACTCGTCCCCCATTCTACCATTGGCCTCATATACTCCTAGAGGATGAACTTTTTCCCCACTTAAACCAATCAAGGGGTGATGGTATGGGATGATACTAGAACGGCCGAGACCTAAGGCTTTAAAGCACGGCCAAAACATCACATCTGCAGAACTACCCCATCTACTAAGATCCTCGGCACCTCGCACTCGTGTACCCTGGTAGTGATGAAGAGAGGGTCATCATGTGGGGCTAAGAGGCCTTTGAAGTCCATTCTTGAGAATCCCACTATCAGAGTGTCCATATACATTTTCTTCCTCTTTTTTGAGTTGGCCTCAATAGAGGTTGAATGCACAACTTTTGTCATTGCCTTAGCTTCATCTACATGGGCCTTCCTGTCTGCGACCTCTGACCCTCCTCCTTCTAGTCCCCCGAAGATCATCCCAACACCGAGTGAGATCATATTAAGTCTCTTGATAGGTCCATGGTCATCTCTCGGTGGGAGGTCAAGGTCGTCCTCGTCATCTGAAGGGTCGTCTTTTCTGCTTGGAGGATCTTCTCTGCAGGTATCACCTCTCTTCGTCCTAAGGTCATCTCCTCATCCCCTCTTGAAGGAACTCTTGTCAACATACTTCCTTAACTTCTCTTCTTTTAGCATTTTTTCAATTTCATCTTTTAGGGCAAAACACTTGTCGGTCACATGGTCATGGTCTTGGTGAAACTCACACCACAATTTTTTGTTCCTCTTGTGAGGGGCTACCCTTAACCTCTCAGGCCACTTCAAGGATCGATCAGTCTTTATCTCATTCAAAATGTGCTCGCAGTTGACTGTCAAAGGGGTATAGTAAGCAAATTTGTCATCTGCTAGCCTCTTCTTCTCCTATTTGTTCTTTTTCTGGTACTTACCCCCACTAGTGCCTCCTTTTTCATCTTCGTATTTTGCATCCATCGCCTCTTCGACGTTCATCACCTTTCCCGCGATTGACAGCAATTCATCCATCATCTGCAGAGGGTCTTCATCAAGCTTGCATAATAGCTTCCCCTTCTGAAGTCCTCCAATGAGGGCTGTCATAGCTATGCTTTCCTCATAGTCTTCGACCTCTAACTTTTCTTTATTAAATCTGGCTATATAGTCTCTTAGACTCTCGTTCTTACCCTGCTTAACATAGAGCAGGTGTGTGGTCTTCTTTTGTAGCCTTGCTCCACATAAAAAGTTATGGATGAACCGGTCTTCTAACTACATAAAACTTTTAGTGGAGTTCTTTGGAAGAGATATATACTAGACATGCGCGGCCCCAGTCAGAGTGACAGAAAAGGCACGACACCTCATCTCATCTGAGATAGAGTATATGTCTGCCACTGATTGGTACATCTTAATATGATGGACAAGGTTGGTACTCCCGTCATACCTTGGGGTGACTACTGGTGGCTTAAACTTAGATGGCGTTGGGAAGTTGACTATCTTTGCCACAAAGGGTGAGTCTATGGAGTATCCTCTCTGAAGAGGGTCCCGTCTCTTCAGGATGTCACCAATTTTATCCTCCAGGCTTTGGATCGAGTCATTCTAGGGCCTCGTTGGGTCCACTTGGCCGATGTTATCCCCTGCCGCCTCTTTAAGGTGGACGGAGGGTTCTGCTGTGGCAGGCCTGTGTTGTCCATTTACTTCCCCCTAACTGTCATCCCATCAGCCCCCGTGGGGTCGGCCATCTACTGCCTCCCTTCTAAACCTCACAATACTTCTTGATCTGGATAATTTTTCCCGTAGGTCATTTACTGGGACTAGCCTCTCAAAGGCCGACCCCCCTGCTGAGACGATCGAAAGTAGATCCCTTCGCACGATCGTCAGGATTTTGCCTTCCATGTTTTCCTCTGCTCTCCTGGACAGGTCACACAGTATTGTTAGAGACCTCATATGTCTCCCAACAC
Source organism: Sambucus nigra (assembly GCA_949130495.1). Classification (NCBI taxonomy): domain Eukaryota; kingdom Viridiplantae; phylum Streptophyta; class Magnoliopsida; order Dipsacales; family Adoxaceae; genus Sambucus; species Sambucus nigra. The sequence continues at coordinate 208,327,224 of OX422214.1, read as the reverse complement.
TCTATGGGGGCCTCCTCCACCTCCGGATCATCATATCTTTCTTTTGGGCAGGGGTTTCCTTACCTCCCCAAGCGTAGACTCTAGGGGTCAGCAACATCCCTCCACCGTTATGGAGGTGGAAGGTTTTTGCATGGTGCCTGGGGTAGTCCCCTGGCCTCATGCTGCCCTAGAGTTGTTGTCGTATAAGGGGGTGAGTATAAGAGGAATAAGATAATGATGTATAGTGGTTCAGCCAATTAGGTCTACATCCAATGTGAGTGTGTGATCCACTAAACATGGGAACTAATGGCCTTGGATATAATGCACATAAGCTCACTCTCTCCACTGTGTGTACAAGCAGAGTTTTTGGTAGGGTTACCATTTTTCGATCCCCTTACAGTGTTGGAGATGACAAGTATATATAGGGCTTGGGGGTAGTAGTGTACCCCCCAAGCATGCATGGTGCATGTGAATGATGAACTAGTCAATCCTGTGTTGACACCTGGATGTACCACTTATAATTAATGATGACATAATATTCCCTTAAGTGAGGGGATGATATTGTTATAACAGTCTAGTTCACGTGCTATATAAGTCTCACGCACATTGTTCCATGCGTCTCCCAAATCACGCGCCATGACGATGTCACCCACGACTTATAATGCCTAGCCGAGACTAAAATGGATGCTAAAATTAGGTCCTGCTAGATGTGGGCCTCTTACTATCATCCCGTCATAGGGTTGTCTAGTCCGTAATGAGGGGTCGACCCCTTGAAGGGTCGTCCGGGCCATGATGAGGGGTCGGCACCTTGAAGGGTCATCTTGGTCAAGATAAGGGGTCAGCCCCTTGAAGGGTCGTTTGGGCCCTGGTGAGGGGTCGGCCCCTTGAAGGGTCATCTTGGTAAAGATGAGGGGTCTGCCGCTTGAAGGGTCGTCTGGTCCATGGTGAGGGGTCGGCCCCTTGAAGGGTCGTCTTGGTCAAGATGAGGGGTCGATCGTTTGAAGGGTCATCTGGTCCATGCTGAGGGGTCGGCCCCTTGAAGAGTCGTATGATCCTGGTTGAGGGGTCATCTTGGCCGATCTTTCCTGTAACGGTACTGTGGTCATTGGACTTTTCCTGGGCCTAAGCTCTCGTATGGTGGAGGACACCCTCGGCCTAGCCGAGGTTATATATGGGTATATCAATGTCAATGTTATTGTTCTTAGTGAATGGCCAGGGAAGGATTTATATTATTGTTGATGTTGATGATGCTGAGACCTAGGGTGGAATTTATATTGTTATTGATGGTTAATGCCTGGGTTGGGCTTTATATTATTGTTGTTGGTTAAACATGTCATATTTAATTTTGGATTATTAAAAAGTAATGGAAATTCTGCCAAAATTTTAAAAAAACCTTCCCCATTTATCTCTTCCATGCCTTAATGAAGAATGAAGTAAAAATTAACTTTGAGATTATGTGAATGTTTAATGGTGATGGCCATGGTGGCCTTTTTATTGCTGTTAGTTATGAATTACCAAGGTGGTTTTTATATTGTTATTATTAATAATGAATGCACATGGTGGCATTTATATTATTATTGTTGATAGTTATAGCTCACGATGGGTTTTATATTGGGGTTGTTATTGATGATGATGATGTTGAATGTCCTAGGTGGGCTTTATATTGTTGTTTTTGGTTTAATATTTCATGTTTAACTTTGGATTAATACAAAATATGGACACTCTGCCGAAATTTCCATAAAACCTTCCCCATTTATCTATTTCATGTGTCAATAAAGAATAAAGTAAAAATTAACTATGAGATTATGCAAATGTTTAATTGTGATGTCCTTTGTGGCCTTTATATTGTTATTGATTGTGAATGCCATGCGTGGTATTTATTAAAGTATTATTGATAATAATTGCATAATGTAATACTTATGTTATTATTGTTGATAGTGAATGCTCGGGGTGGGGTTTATATTGTTATTGTTGTTGATGATGCTGAATTCTCGAGGTGGGCTTTATGTTATTGTTGATGGTGAGAGCCTAGATTGGGTTTTATATGGTTATTTTTGGTTAAACATGTCATATTGTTTTGGATTATTAAGAAACAGAGAAAACTCTGCTAAAATTTTCATGATACCTTATCTCTCCCCTACCTTAATAAAGAATGAAGTAAAAATTAACTTTCAGATTATGCATATGCTTAATTTTTTGTGCTCCATATTATATTAGAATATCATTATTGTTTGGGATATATTCTCTATATGGTTAATCTGTTTTAATTATCAACTTCTATTTATTTCCTACTTTTGTTCAAATATTGATCTCATTGTTGCCTATTGTGTATCTAGTGTAGTTGTTGCTATTGTGAATTTCCATGCCACACGAGTGGAGTTTATCTTGATGTTTAATTTGCTAGTTTTTATGTCTATATTTTTTGTGAGTTATCCATAAGTGAATTGACAAACTGTTGGTGTATATTTATTTTCTTTAATTTCAAATATTAATGACATTTTTTTACTTATTGTTCAAGTTATATTGGTACTTGGAATTTGCTACTTTGAATATGAAAATTTGTGCTTTGAATTGACATATCGTAGATTTATGCATAACGTGTTTGGGATTTTGTAATAGTACAATATAATTCAATGAAAAAAAGAAAGAAAAAAACAACTTTTATGACGGTTTACACTACACAATGTTTATTATGAACAAAAAATGGGCATTTTTATGACAGTGTAATGTACGCTATCGTTATAATGAACAAATTAACCATCGTAATAGGTACCTTTTATGACTATTCTATTAACATCCCTCATTCATAAAATTTTATAACAAAAGTTCAATGAACATCGTATTATCATTAATGATGGTTTGTAGGGAAAATTATCATAACAGGATGGTTTTTTATGACAGTTTTGTCGACACCAGTTTTAGTATGTCACACAACATTATGACGGTTTTAAATCTTCAAAAACCGATATAAATACCCTTTATGACCATTTTCATCTTCACAAAACTATTTACTTCTAGTAGCATCTTGATTATTTGGGGGGTTGGTAATATGTTGCCTCGTTATGTAGGTTTAATCGTATTTTGGTTTGTGAAACTTGTAAGAATGTTGATGAAATAAGTGGAGAAGATTCTCATGATATGAAAAAGGTGTAATTTCTTGCCGGAGAGCTTTCTTTTGATTTAGATATGGAAACTTTTGGTAGAAGGAACTAGTTTAGAATTAGTTTTATGTAATACCCCGTATTTTGTGGCCTTTAATTATGGGATTAATTAAATTTAACTGGGATAAATTAATTTAATATTAATCCAAATTTTTTATATTGAATATTTACTAATGTGACAAGAGTTAGTAATTATTGATAAGAATTATGTTTTATATCACTAGATGAGTAAAGTGATATATGAGATTGAATTTGTTAAAATTGTCGCGAGTGAATAATACGACAATTATAGAAAACAAGTTGGCACGCGCATGTGTCATGTCAGGACTAAATTAATGGAATAAAAGTGAATTAATTATAACTCACCGATATGGTTATTTTGAGTGCGTCAGTGTGGGTACTCGGGGGTTTAGTTTGGGTCTCAGAACATTTTTAGACCCAAACAGTAACCCAGGAGGGCATTTTGGTGATTTTCCATTTTTGGCCTTAATTAATGATGAAAATAGAGATTTGATATCTGTGGGAAGAGAGAGTCATGGAGGGTTAGAAAATTGAGAGTTGCAGAGAGGCTAAGTAAGAGAGAGGAGGGAAGGTTTCCAAGGTAGAGAACCACCTAGCCAACACCATCCTCACCAATTCAATCGCCAAAGCGTTGATCGAGGAACGAGGAACGAAACCCTACCCATCATCATCAATCATCCAGACTTTCATCTCTAAGGCAAGTATCTAACTTGTTGTCCTTTAGTTGATAACACATCCATGCTAGTGTAGGAATTTATTCTCTCATGTTTTCTTGAAAATAAAATGTTATTTGGGAGGTTTTTATTTCAAATTTGGAGTAGAAACCATGTTAGGATGGATATCTATCATATATAATATAGTATCCACAAAATTGATGCCCAGTAGAGATAGAAATGTGGAAATTTAAATGAATTCTTGAGAAAATTGGATGAACTAGGGTTAAATATAATCTTCTTGAATTAATCCCCTTTGATGACGATTCTTGGTGAAATTGCGAATGTTTGACGTTAGAAATCTTCTATATTGGTTTATATAACATTCATGAGGTTTGGTTGGGAGTTTGGAACATGTTAATAGAGGTTTGAGGATTTAGATTGGATGAAACCCGTAGGCTAGAATTGCAGAAACTTGGCCAACACCAACTTGATCGATCGATCGACCCCTCTTTGAAACTGAAGCTTCTTCCCCTTTTTATGTTAAATAAAGATTTAACCGTGGGGTTTTAGGAATATAAATTTAATAGGAATTTGTTCGTACGTTAAAGTCGGTCTTGTGAGAATTAAAAAAGACTTAGACTAGTAGAGTAGGGAGTGTGCATCCACTGATTTTATGTATATCTAGAGGATACACTTCGAGAGTCAATAACTACTTAAGGATTTGCAATAATTAAGAGAATAAAAGAGTGATTTACTTATACGTATAACTTGAGCTTTATATGCTACGCATGGCTAGAATATGTTATGGGTTGTGGGTGTACCTACCTAAATAGTGTAAATATATATATGAGTGCATATATATATATATATATATATATATATATATATATATATATATATATATATATATTATTTGAATATATGTGTTTAATCATACCCGCGATACTTGCTATCACGGAGGTTTCCGCGCTGGGACAGTCCTATTCTGATGTGACCTTTATGGCGAATATTGACTCGTACCCTAGAACATAGGATCCTTGGTACAGGCTATCCGAGAATGATAGTCAAATGATACTAAGAGACGTGAGGGTATGTGATGACCTCTTAGTGACATGGAACTATGCTTCGCCTCCAATATGTTTATTTTCTGTTAATACAATTCGAGAGGGATTACGAACTATTATTTCCCTTTGTACGATAGATACGAGGACATGATAGCAGAGTATACTAGCACCATATGTTTATATGGGGTTCCCTTTTAGTATATATATTATGAGTGATAAATATATCTACTTGTGATTAATCTACTGTTCTTGTAAGTAGATACAAATAGAATAATTAATATCAAATGAATTCAAGTGGCTACGAACTTATGTTTGTAATGTGATGAATATAACTGGCTTAATACTTTTATAAGAAAAAGCTATCTGATATGTACTATAATCATGGGATGACTTGAAACAGAATTTGGTGAGGGGATATTGGGCCAGACTTGTGTACTGGGTTGGACTGGTGAATTGGGTTGGTTTCATCTAGATTAGTTCATTAGTACGTTAAATTTGCACACTAGTTGAGGGGTGAGAATTCCCAAATGAGTGTCGAGGTACTAACAAGTATGTAATATCAACTGGTAAGCATTTTAAATAATTTCTATACTTTTTTTAAATTTGTTTTACACTTGGGATCTGACCCGTTTCATATCATCTCTTCCTTCACTTGTGTGTGTGTATATATATATATATATATATATATATATATATATATATATATATATATATATATATATATATATGGCAGGTGCCCAGTCACTAGGGCGTCAGGATTAGATCCTTGAATTGTTGACGTGTTGCAGCTAGCATGGGAGTTGTAGGTCCTTCTAGTAGATGACTTCATCCTTGACTTCTAAGCCTTCTATTTAGTCATCATTAGATAGGGCATGTGTCGCCCATTTCCCGTTTTATCTAGTTCAGAGATATTTTTACTCTTAATTTATTTCAGTATTCTGTTTTAGTTAGGATTGCTTTTGATTATTACACTGTTCTCTGATTTGGGATATTTTATTTGGATTGAGTTATCTGGCTTGTTGTTTCATTTGGATGGTTTGGTTTGAATACTATCATTTGTATTCATGAGAAGGGTTTCATAGTTAATAATAACAATTGGATTTAATTTATAAAATTTAATGTTTTGACACTTAGCTTAATTATTTATTAGGTGACTAACTAAGAAAATGGTTTTACGACAGTGATGCTAAGAATCAACCAACCGAACATTTTGAGTTAATTTAATAAAAGACTGATTACCCGATATTTAATTAGGCGAGGTGTCACAGGTGGTATTAGAGCATCAGGTTCTAGTGTCCCTAGGATCCGTGCAGCTTATTATGCTTCAAGCATTGCTTTGTTTGATATAGATCCCTATGTTTAGGATTTTTGATTTCAATGGTGAGATTTCGTTCTCCTGCTATAATTTATGTATATTAGTGAATCTTATTCGTGTTCGGACATGTTCTAAGAATGAAGTATGGCGGGCAAGGGCCGTTAGGCAGACAGCAGGAGGCAAGGCTTAGTTGAGGTTGTAGAGTATATTCGAGGAGGATGACCATAGTCGAGGTCACCTCTACTATGGAACGAGAGGCCAGGACTGTAAAGATGTCTAGGACATAACATATGATTTCCAAGTGCTACTATAGTCGAAAGTGGTGCCAAATTAGACTCCCCTAACATGGTAGGATTAGGAGCGAGTTAAACGAAACATTGAGGAGAGCCATAAGTAGAAGTTCTAAAAATGCAGGACTTGTGTGTGTTAAGCAACGAATAAAATATATCCAAAGGCTCGGGCATATGGCGGAGTGTGGTTAACCGGAAGTGAAAATTTGGGGTAAATTTTTCTTGACTTGTCGGAGAAAATTTATAATGGTGGGAGTCAACCGCCACAGTTAGAAGTGGAATGTTATGTCAATTGAAGGATCTTAGGTATGATTTGACCGCAAGTTCCTTCATCAGATGTTTAGGTTAAGATATGAATGTTGTTCTGAACTCATCACAGGAGGGTCGGACAGAGGTCCATGTGTGAAAATGAATTTAATTATTTGGCGAGTCTCGTGCCGAAAGAAGTAGATACAAATGGAGAAGAGGATCTCAAGATGGAAATAGAATCTTAAGAAAATTTGATAACACTTAAAGATAATTCTACTGAATAGTTGATCCAAATGGTGGCAAGGTCACACACTGTTCATAGATATGTTAACGCTTATTTAGGAAGGGAGCTAACTGAATCGAAAGATTTAGTTAGGGAGTAAGACTGGGTGAAAAGAAGTTAGTGAAACTCCGCAAGGGGGAGACCCATCAGGGGACCTACTTAAATGATTTGGGTAGATTAATCCTTACCAAGTGATGGTGAATTGATTAAGGTTTGTCGAAGCTAGTAGTGTGTTCCTTAGGTCCAACAAACCTAAGGTAACAACGTGGGTATCCATCAGGAATCGAGCCTACTAAAGTCTGAGAGAAGAACAACCCTAAAATGGTCAGTATGATAAGTGGTAAGTGGATTTTTAATAGAAGTACTTTGTGGAGAGTGAAACCACATGCGTTAATGATTTCTGAAGCGAGTAAACGGGACAAGAATATGGTGGCTATTAAAGGGCAATGATTAAAGTAGTTTTTATTTTTGTCTGTATAGGCGTGTTACGTCCACAAACCATTTGAGCAGCCAAGGCGATTCGCAAGGTAGAAGTATTAGTTTTATCCTTTGGGGATGAGGCGTGTTTTATGTGACACAAAAGAGTCACAAAATTTTGTTTATTACTAGATTCGCATGTGAGACGAGTTTAGTGCATATATCTATAATGTTATTGTTATGTGAATATTTTCCCTAGTGTAGCGGGATTATCCTTAGTGTTATCCGCGGATGATGAATGGGTGTATTAATAGTATTATATACTTTATTGAGATTACACATCTTAGTGATGCGTTATACGGGTATCATATTATCCTGATTATTGTTTTATAAGTAATGGTTAGAACGATAGTGGGCAGTGATTGCAAGGCTACCAAGGTTGCAGCCCTAGTGCAAGATGTTTTGTTCTGGTGAAGCCTCACCTGTGAGAGGGTCGGGATCATATTTATATTATATATTATAAAGACTTTAAAGGGCATAGTGGTATCGAAATGTTCAATCCCTGGGTGTGTAGGGACTATGCTGTTATGATTTAGTGTGCATTGGGTTTACCGTTGAGCGAAAAGATTTAACTCATTATTATGTTTATCGTTCAGGACTTAGTGATAGGAAGAGCGCATTATTCTATTTATACTTTAGAAATGTAGGAGTTAAGACTTATATTCATATGTTTGGGAACAGGATTTCGAAAGTCCCGATGGTAAGTCTACGGGGTTTATGGAATGTGATTACCGCCAATACTGAGCGACAATGCAATTGGTGAAAAGTTCTTTATTTTAATACAATTACGGGGGGAGATATAGCTTTTCTGTCAAGAGGCAGAATATAGGGGTACATGTTATGGACGGAGGGCCTAACAGATTTTGATAACAGACAATGCTAGGTAGTAGTGTATTAAGGGGTTCCTTGTTTGGATTTCACTTTGCGAGACTTCCCACACATGAAACTTAGATTTAGGTTAGAAGTAGGGAGATGTTTGGTCATTAGTCCATGATTCCAGTACCTCGGTCGTTATAGGAGCAGGTAATTATAACTGCAAGTTGGAAGTTAAATTATGATTTAAGGCCAGTGGAGCCGATTGTGTGGTAATGAAGCATTGGAAGATCTATTTTATCACCACGAGTTAAACGGTGGGGCGATGATAAAGAGGATTTAAAATTTTGTTTTTTTGGGTGATTAGGAATACCCAAGTGTTATGGTCCCATCGTGAATACATGGACAACAAAGAATTGAGTGCTATGGGTGATACGTATGGGATGTTTATGCCAGTATGCATAGTTTATAGGATGTGTGGGCTTCCCAGTTATCTTATGTTAGGATCATCCGGGTTAAAGGAACGTGGGAATATATGTGTGAAATACATGCCTGAGGGAGTAATATAATAAAGTGGAAATGGTAAAGTGGATTAATCATCATGTGAAAAGTACAATAATCCATATATGCGTGTGTAATCAGAATAAGAACACCCGACTTTGGTTAAAAGTCTGTGGGAAGACATTTAAAAAGGGGTATTCCTTGAGAAGGGTAAAATTTAACTATTATGGAGAACACTTGGAGTGGAGTTATAACTAGTCAAATATTGAGAGCGACTTGTGCGTACAAAGAATGATGATGTTAGTAAGGTATACAAGGTCCAGCAGTGCACATCGTGGAGAAAAGTGCACGAGTCGAAACTTTCAGTATACGCCGAGGAAAGAAGGAAAGTATTAAGTGTCACTTAATTTGAGACATTATAAGTAGAAGTTGATGTTGAAGCAAGACATATTGAGTAGTCTCCGAGGGCAACACTCGTAGATAGAAATCGGTTGGAACAAGAGGATCAACCAAAGAATTTTGTAGCAAACCTACGATTCGTATAATGGAAGAGGGTAGTCAATTTGGTAAATTTCTTGGATGGGGTGCCAACCTCAAGATAAGGTCGCGAGTTCCTTAGAATTATGTGGAACAACTTGACCTAAAAGAAAGTAATTATTATTCTTTTAGGTGATATACACTATTAGACATTATGCTCTAGTGCTTCTTTTAAAAGAAGGATCGCGCCGGTATGTTGTCCTTCTCGGTATTTTTCTGAACTAGAATGAGATCATTGAACCCCACCTTCAATATAGGATTTGAGGAAGCAGTGAGGATGACACTTCATTTTGAGAAGGTTACATTACCTATAGCCCGAGGAGTAGGAGAAAGGTGATAACCGACTAATGGAGCGGTACAAGTGTAATTTTGGACTCATTGTGGTCATTTCATATCCACAACAATTATAGTTAGTAAGTGAAACATATTACGATAATTGGGAGAAGATATTACCTAATGGTACCTAATGGTAATGTAGTGTGTAAACACCTGTACCTGTTTATTATGGACAAACTGCTTATTGATATTTTGTGTGGAAAAACCTTAACTATTCTCCCTTTGGTTGTTTAGAGGTGAGTGGATAATCAGAATTTTTGATTGATTGGGTTAGAGTCTGATGACTATGGTGGAATTACCACGGCTATTTTAGGTGACTTTTGATTGTCATAAGAGTTACGTCACCGAAAGTCGAGATTCAAAGAATTGACAAGAGTGGTCAAATGTTTACATGGTTTCTTGCAGAATGGGAGTTTTGTGTTTTTAGATAAATACGAGTAGTTGACACATAGTGAGGTGTGGCATCCCAATGATATTGAAATATGGGAGTCAATGATGTATAGGATCATCTTATGTGAATGTCATCGGATAGGAGCCCAATGTGAAGTGTTGTTAATAAGAATGTTAAACAAGCTTATTGTGAGGCGGGGGCTATAGTGATTGAGCGCCTTACTATGAAGATAGTTTGCATACATATATGGTATCCATAATTGTTTTACCAGGTAGGCCTTATTTTCAGAATTTCGGGACGAAATTCCGTTATTAGGGGGGAAGTATGTAATACACCGTATTTTTATGGCCTTTAAATATGGGATTAATTAAATTTAATTGGAATAAATTAATTTAATATTAATCATGAGTTTTTTAAATTGAATATTTACTAGCGTGACAAGAGTTAGTCATTATTGGCAAGAATTATGTTGAATATTACTAGATGAGTAAATTAATATATGAGATTGAATTTATTAAAATTATCGCGAGTGAATAATATGACAATTATAGAAATTAAGTCAGGACGCGCATTTGTCGTGTCGGGACTAAATTAATAGAATAAAAGTGAATTAATTATAAGTTACCAGTATGGTCATTTTGATTGCGCCAATGTATTCGGAAGGGTCGAGATAGTAAAAAAAGGGTACCCGAGGGTTTAGTTTGGGTCTCAGGACGTTTTTAGGCCTAACCGGTAACCCGGGAGGGCATTTTGGTAATTTTCCATTTTTGACCTTACTTAGTGACAAAAATAGGGAGTTTATATCTGTGGGAAGAGAGAGTCCTCAAGGGTTTGAAACTTTGGAGTTGCAGAGAGGCTAATGAAGAGAGAGGAGGGAAGGCTTCTAAGGGAGAGAACCACCTAGCCAACACCATCCTCACCAATTCAACCGCCAACGCATAGATTTGGGAACGAGGAATGAAACCATACCCATTATCATCAATAATTCAGAATTTCATCTCTAAGGAAAGTATATAAATTTTTGTCCTTTAGTTGATAACACATCCATGCTAGTGTAGGAATTTATTCCCTCATGTTTTCTTGAAAATAAAATGTTATTTGGGAGGTTTTTATTACAAATTTGGAGTATAAACCATGTTAGGATGGATATATGTCATATGTAATATAGTATCCACGAAATTGATGCCCAGTAGAGATATAAATCTGGAAATTTAAATGAATTCTTGAGAAAATTAGATGAAATAGGGTTAAATGTTATCTTCTTGAATTAATCCCCTTTGATGATGATTCTTGGTGAAATTGCGAATGTTTTACGTTAGAAATCTTCTCTATTGATTTATTGAACATTCATGAGTTTTTTCAATTCAGAAGTAATGATGCTCGTAGACAAATACTCCATTATTCATCATACCTCAACGGTGGCATACCTTAAGGGAAACGGTCAGGCCGAAGCGACTAACAAAACATTGGTCAATATCTTGGCCAGAACGATGGAAGATTTCCGAGGATCATGGGATGATAAGATACCAGCTGTATTGTGGTCCTATCGAACAACTAAGATAAAGCCCACAGGGTATACTCCGTTCTCCCTCATATATGGGGCTGAGGCAATCCTTATGGTGGAGTTAGAAGTTCCCTCTGCTCGATATGCCTTGCGAAGTAGTATGCTCCCTTAAAGTAGACATGTGCCGCTGGAGGCATTGGATGAACACAGAGATAATGCGATGCAACACTTTCAAATGTATACGAAATATCTTTCCAAGGCATATGATAACTTGGTGAGACCGAGGAAGTTCGTGGAGGGAGACCTCGTGTTGAAGGTAGCAGTGAAACACATCAGGGGGCTTCCTCTACCCAAGTTTGTAGCAAATTGGGAGGGACCTTTCATTGTAAAAGAAGCTCATGACTCAGGCTATTGCTTAATTTCTAGGATTGAAGAAGATAAACCATTCAAGATTAACAATAAACGGTTGAAAGTCTATCATGTGTAAGCAATTAGGTTTGAACCACTGATGTATCTAGATGTTGTTATGAATACACAAATTCTTTTTTTTATGATGAGTATGCAAGTTCTTTTTATTATAACCCAAGTGGAAATGAAATAATTATAGAAGTTCATAATGTACAAAATCAGTTGTAACACAAAGAAATGACATGGAAAACGTATATATTTCTTCATTCATAAACTTTGGGGCACTACAAAATTGGGAGCTATTGCCCAAGAATTACATAAGAAGAAGAAAAAAGAAAAATATATACAAAAGTTCATTAGCCTTAGAGGAACCACAAATCTGGGGAAGAGAAAAAATCTCCAGGAAGGCCCGAAGAAGCTGTTAGGCAAGACCGTTGGGCGTTAATAGAAACCTCCAGCCTCGTTTGCGCTTGTGTACACTTGATGAGGGGCTTCTCTTGCTTCAACTTTGCCAAACGTAGAGCTTCTTTGAGGTACCCCACCTCTTTGTCAACAGAATCAAGAAGAGGTGCTAACTCAGCCAACTTAGCTTCCTCAGCCCGTTGATCCTCCTAATGTTTCTGAAGCAGTTCCCTCTGGATATCGAGTCACTGGCTCTTAAAAGTTTTCAAATGCGTAATAAGCCAATCAAGATGAAATCCATCATGACCCAACTCCTTTAGGTGACCCAGGAATTGGTTGAGGAGGGATCTAGTAATGGTTAAGGTCAGAGTACTGGCAATCTCATCCACAACGGTAGCCATCCCCTGAAGCCTGTAACTCGTCACAAAGATGTTGGAGTGTAGGCAATCCACGGTGAACGTTTCGGGACGGTGGTTTGCAAGAAACTCAACTACCAAGAAACGGTTGATAGGCATCCGAGGAGAATGCTGAAGCACCATCAGGCAGAAGTCATAAGGAGCCAAGTCAGGCAGAGGAAGCTCACAGCCAGATTCACTTTCAACAGCAGCACCAGTCGTGGAAACTTGATCGTTGTGGCTGGAGTCTTCTGAAACAATGGGTTCCTGATAGGGTGAGGAGGTAGTCAAAAGAACTGGTGGAAAATCCTCTCGAGCAACGTGAGAACAGTTAGAGGAAATAATGAGTTTATGAAAAACCTTAACAAGCATTTTCGTTTTTAAGTCATCGATACAGGTGGAGTTGATGAAAAATATTAACAAGCATTTTCGTTGTTGAGCCACCGATGTAGGTGGAGTTTATGAAAAAAACTTAACAAGCATTTTTCTTTGTTAAGTCACTGATGTAGGTGGAGTTTATGAAAAATCTTAACAAGCGTTTTCATTGTTAAGTAACCGATATAGGTGGAGTTTATGCAAAATCTTAACAAGTGTTTTCGTTGTTAAGTCACCGTTATAGGTGGAGTTTAAGAAAAATCTTAACAAGTGTTTTCAATGTTAAGTCACCATTATAGGTGGAGTTTATGACAAACCTTATCACGTGTTCCCATAATTAAACCACCATTATAGGTGAAATTTGAAAGGTTGGAAATAGTTTACAAAAAGAAAAAACTCGCGAAGCACCTCAGAAGTAGCATGAGCAAGAATGGGAGTCACAACGGGGACCATAACGGTAGAAATCGTTGGTGGCAGACTTATTGCCTCATTAACATCAACGACACCCTCAACTGAAGAAGCCTCAATGGCCAGTGAACCTCCCTCGCTGCTAAAAGGTACTAGGGTCAACATGGGCATTTCACTGGGATAAGATATGGGACCTTAGGAGATTCCCCAATGCCGGTGGGTGCAGAAGAACTATCACGATGAGCAGCAGCATCAACCTTAGCCTTAGAAAGATACATACCACCAAGAGCAAAGGGTGGTGAGAGACTTGGAGAAAGATGCAGCAACAAAGATAAATGTCAGAAACGACGAATAAGTCCTAAAAAAGAGAGAAATACCTATAAGCGTTACTTATCTCAATTACAGAACCAAAAAGGGGAATTATAGTCAGGGGTATCGTCAGCGCAGTGGGAAGAAGAATGTTAGCTATCAGAGATGCCACTTCCACCTAAAACATCCCAACATATCAGAATGATAAACAAAGCAATGGGACAAGGAGGCTTGATTAAAAATTTACCTCAGGGGCACTCTCCTCGACCACAACGATGGGCAGAGGGACCTCTTTCTCGGATAATAATTCAGAAGAGGCTGGAGTAGTTGCCTCTGGTTCGGTAGATATTCCAACAGATCCAATGATAGCATCCCCCACATCACCCTCTTCGGCTCATTGGGAAGATAAACTATGAGAGTAGATAAGACCTATCTGGGGGAATGGGGTGGAGTAATACTTGCTTGAGAGACACCTAAATGCCCCCGCACGAAATGTCTCACCGGGGAACCAAGGGAACTGGGCCTTTCTTCAACTCCCCACACCAAAGTTATTAAAGAAATAACCAGATGCAACTTGCCTTAAGAAAAGGGGAATAAGAACAAAACATGCACACATACCTTGGATCCGGAGGGAGAACGAGAAGGGATAACCACTTGTGAAGGTAGAGAGGAGGCAGCAGCAGAAGGGGTCGGGGCGAGATGTATCTCAAGCGGCCATTTCTTTTGGGATTTGGTACCCAGAGTTTTCTTCCCCGTGCCCGTTGCATAAGCACCTTGAGGTACCCTCGAATTTTTTCTCCTATTTACCGTTGGCTCAGTTGGATCCACTATGACCATAGGAAAGGCAACCGAAGGAGGAATAACAGGGGCGTATCACTAAAACTCAGCATTTATTCTTTCGACCTCAGCTTGAACCTACCTCCTCAGCTCTTCACTTACCTATGCAGACATGGGAGGGGTAATGGAGGAAACAGGGAATGCCTCCAAAGGGGTTTGTGCTCGATCTTGGGACTTGGACTTTGATGGCTTGGATTTCGAGGAAACCCCACTTTTGGAATTTTTGGTCTTTCTAGCAGGTGGCTGAGAAGGCCCTTCCCCTGTTGGAGCTTTGGTCGAAAGGGCAGTTTGTTTAGGAGTTGCAACGGCCTTGGGCTTGGGCGTGGTAGTGGGGATCATGTAGCAGTGTGAAGGTAGTTCAGTAGGAGGTACCATGGGGGTTTGGCTTAAAGGGAACTCAATTCGAAGAATGGAACCTCAACTTCAAGGTAAAAAATGAAAGAACTGTAGGATACACGGGATCCCCCTCGATGAAATCAGAAATTTGGGCTAGTTGCCTCATTCAGTACTTTGTTGCAAATAGAGGTGACACATCCCCTTGCCTGGTGATGCTGGGAATGGTGACTCACCCAGTCATGGTAGAACTCACTCCCCACGTAGAAGTTGAGGAGAATAAGGAACATGCCTCGCTAAAATAGACCTTGGGGTTAGATGATTGAAAAACTAGGTGAGGAGACCCTTGATCGAAGCCAAATTGACGGCTGCATCAGTTGGGATTATAGTGCTCGCTAGTGTATCCCCACTCGGTGTAAAAGGGAAGGTATCCTGGAAAAAATAGAAGGACCACAGCTAGTGAAGGGTCTTCAATAATGAGGTCTAGAGTAGTTGCCCGGACCACTCTTTCTTAACGTTTGAAAAAACACAGCTGTAGAGAAATATATCCTCTCCGTAAGGCCTCATCACAAAATTCAAAGAATGATCAATAATAGAGGTCAGCTCCTTTTGGCTTTGTCTCTTGTGATAAATAAAGGAGCGTGGGGGCCTAATTGTTTCCCCCGAAGGAGGGTGGTTAGTCTTGGTTGCTACGACGGGGAAATGCACATAGAGAAAGCCTGTTAGGAGGACACATTTGGTAAAGTTGGCTAGGTTATAACAACCCAGAGATCGTTTCATGTCGAAAAGGGTTCTATCAAGCCATATGTGGATGGATCCCAGGGCAATTTCATCCAGATGAATATTGATACCCAAAGCCAAATAGATGGATATGTTAATAAGGTCCCTTCGAGGTTGGTCGTTAGTTTTCCCCGTTAAAAGGAAGAGAGAAAGAATGAAAAGGATACATGCAGGAAGTTCCAGTGATGTACCTTATCCAGGGGCAGCATCAAAGGAACAACTTTCAGAAGGATCCTTGAAGAAGTAGTTGATGAGTGGAGTTAAAGTGGCTTTGTTCTAAGAACCTATGCACCTTCTCCATATACGGTCCAACTCCAAACGATCAGCAGCTTCCTGGGCATCTAGGGCCTCATCAGAATAAGGCTCATGGCCTGTTGCTTCAAGGCCTAGGAGCTCACACACGTCCTCCAACATTATTGTAAACTCACCCCATACAGTAATGAATGTATGAGTGGTAACGTTCCAGCGAGACACCAGAACGGGAAGGGTAGCATTATTCTTGGACAGGGTGAACTCACCAAACCACTTAGCCCGATTGAGCCCAATTTTGGTGAGAGTATCATCATGGGAACTCTATATATGGGAGTTCCAGGAAGGAAAGTGAGCAGGAGAGCCCCCAGGCCCTTCGAAGTCGATATGGGACCACGAGAAGTCCCCTCGCTCAAGATAAAATTAGAGAGTCCCTTCTGGAGGAAGAAAGCCCCAGTCATCAACACTTTCATCTTCATCACCAAGGGTGAGGGCAATATACTTGGCATTAAAAATTAAAGTCTTATAAAATCCAGCAAAGTCATCACCCTTGTCAAATACAGTGGACCAGCGATAAAAATGTAGTTGGTCCTGGTGGGCAGCAGTCAAATAGGTGGCAGTAAAGGTGGCGGCAACGGGGGTGGAAGATGGATCAATGATAGAAGATATGGTGGGGTTGCTTGAGGAGGACATTGAAGTAAGAAAAAAACAAGCTTGGTAAAAGAAGGGTTGGGAATGAAGATGGAGAAGCACAACCATAAGTGGTGGCATAAAAGATAAGAGAAGGAAGAAGCTAGATAAGAGCTTGGTAAACAATGGAGTTCACATAGAGTTCTCTCTCTAAAGAAGATAGGATCTTGAAGAAGATGAAGAGAGAGAAGGGGTTTTAAAAAAGAGACGTTTGAAACCTTTTACGGAACTCGTCTGTTGAGTTTCCCACCACCACACTTGCAAGGCATCCTATAATCATTTCAAATGAACACGTGGCACTTAAGGAAGTGTTTTGATAGCTAAAAAGACAACGCCATGTCATTTACGAAGTAACGCATGGGGAATAGAAAGGGTTGCCTTCTTCAGCAAGTTTGAGTTTTGGCGCCAAAATTTTTGTTAGACATATCCAATAACTCCCAATGAAAAAGATGTCCCAACGGTAAAAAAAAGCTACGATGACCCCTCGCTACAAGCCCAAACGTTGTTTAAATGGTGACTCAGATACATCGGGGAGAATTTATGGGTTTTTTTAACATAACGAAGCATTACAAGGGAGAATTTCACTTACCAAGAGTCAAAATGAGCATTTGAGAAGGTTAGCAAGTCTTTCGGGAGAATTTCAAATAATAAAGTTAGAACGGTTGAAGCTCAGTATAAGGAAAAAATGGCAACGTCCCTTTGTCAAAGCACCAATAGGCCCTAGCTCTTTAGTTTAGGTACATCGGGGAGAATTTTACTTTTTCTTGTAGATTCTAACACGGAGGTTCTAAAGAAGGAAAGGATGCCAGATCTTTTTACTCAAAGAGGAGGTTCATTGGATTGAGAAGTTTTCGTGCAGACATTTCCTGTTACTACAATAAATATCTCCACGAAGGGGAAAATGTAGAGGGGGATTGTAGGTAATACTGAGATTAGGGATAATTCCCTATTTACAATAGTATCTGGGGTTAAGGCAGCTTAGTGTGGCAACTCAGCGTGGCATCTCAGCGAGGCAGCTCAATGCAGAAACTCATATTTTAGTTTATTGTGTTACTTTGTCATACTATATCTTTTTTTTATATTGACTATACGTTATAACTATTATAATGATGTAACGAGAATAATAACGAGTTTTAGTGTGATCGCGAGAGACCAGGCTTGGCAGGGCCTAGGAGAGCTTTCATGCTCTATCGACTGACCTCGTCGTGGGAACTTTAGAGGGACTTGGTTTGGAGGATTGAGAAGTGAGGCACCATTGGGGCTTGTACTGACCATCTTAGATACACCTGGTAAAACACCGAAGGACCCTAACCGTGGAACCTCAGGCAGAACAGCTTGGAGTTCCATCGGGTGTTAAGTTGTGAACCAAACAACCCTCTACTTAATGTCATATCAACTGTAGGTGAGGTCATTAGCCAGCTAAACAATGTCAGATCTTCACTTGAGTAAACCACCGTGGTATTTGGGGTTATCAGACAGTTGGTGAGCTACCTCTATGACAACAGCCCCCTGACGCACAATAGTTTGGAAAAAGGCATGTCTTGGCATTTAATGTTTATGATGTGGAGATAATTAGTGCATCAGGTATTTAATGTTTGTGTCATAAGTATGAGGGATTTCTTTCATAAGCATTAATGGCTGAGTTGCCTCGGGGGTGGTGTGGGAGGCTATTTAAGGACCCCAACCACCTATGGGTAGATGATGATCTTTTTTAGAGTTCAGAAGTCATGACTAGAGATAATATACATCAGAAGAGAGTTATTACAAACCGGAGAGTTTACTCACCACCCATTGTCATTTATTACGAAGCTTTTAATACTTGATAGATATTCTTAAGGGTGGTTGGTGTGTTTGGTTGCCTCCCAAGGTGTATCTAGGGTGCTCACTTCTCTCTCCCTCTAGCTAAGTTACTTCTAAGTTCATTACTACCTTTTGAGTTATACACGAGAGATCTGTGAGTTCAAACTGAGTCTATCTTCATTGAGTAGTGTTTGTATGTCCTATAGTTAATCAATAGTGTCTCTATTTAACTTATTATTACTATACTCAAAAAGGGGTTACGTCTCCACCTTATCTAAACTACCCTCTTACATTTGGCGACTCTGCTGGGGAGGCATTCTTCGAAGCAAGGAGTATGGAATAAGATAACGTTAATCGAAGGATCAACTTTGATGATATCTAATGCAATGAAGAATGAACGGTGAGATAAATGAAGGCTCTAAGGGATGGGGCTCCTCGAATAGAGGTACCTCCAGTACTGGGTGCGACAAACGTTCCAGGGGTGACAGAAGCTTCCATAAGCGTTGGGTTGGGACCAACACAAGTGACACTCCTCATGAGTAAGTTTTATTAGTTTTTGCAAACTTTGGTAGCTTCAACGGTGTTGGGAGGATTTGAAGCCAACTCCTTCGTAACACCAGGGGCAGTCCCAACGGCCCCACCAAGTGCAGATGTAACGAGAACGGTCCCAGTAAGTATAACCTCTGTTGTGAATCCATCAGTGGGAACATCAGGAGTATCAACTGCCCCAACTATGATGATTTCTCCAGCTACAATGGGAACTCAGCCCATGGTCCCATTGGTTGTTGCTCCCGTGCCATCACTAATGGAGGTTATGAGGAAGGAGATGCAGAAAGAGATGATGAAGTTCATGCAAGCCTCCTCACAATCTGCTGGTGAGGTAGCTTTGGTTTATGACTACTTTTGAACACCTTATAACCAGGAATACAATGATGCACCCTATCCAAAAGATTATATTCCTCCTATTTTTAAAAAATACACAGGAAAAGGTGAAAACCCGAAGGATCACATCAAGGGCTTCGTTGAACACTTAGGGGCTCATTGTAATAATAAGAAGATCAGGGTGAGGGAGTTTTCTAAATCCTTAACCGATAAAGCATATACTTGGTATTTTCATTTGGCTCCCAAGAGATTTTCTACTTCATGCATGTTTTGTTCGTTCAAAAGTTCATTCTCGTGGAATATGAGTTTACTTTGTCCCAACTGGTGAGGGAGAATCAATGACCCGGGGAAGAAGTGGTGGCATACGTTTGAAGGTTCAGGGAAAGATCCCTCGATGTGAGGGAGGAGGCCAAAGAATCCAAGTTATTACAAATATGTGCGGAGGGGTTGCTTCATGAGTACATCTATCATTTCATCAATATCTCCTTGATGGGACTTTTTCGGCGTTCTTAAAAGCAGCAAGAAATATCTCATTAGTGGTGTGACCCAATCCAGTAGTGGTGACCATGATGTTTAGGAAACTGATACAACCTGGGGGAGGTAGGTCTTAGCCCCCATAGGTAGGGTACACCGAGGGAGCAAATGGGGTCAAGGCGCTGAAGAAGGACAATAAGAGGAAGTTTAGAAGGGACAGGGAGGACCCGCCACCATTGCCTTGTATGGTGAAAAGTCTGTCAGCTATTACAATGCAATGGTCCAAGGAGGAATGGTCTATGAACCAAAGGGCATCCCCTTGGGGGAAACGGATGCGACGACGAGGGCAAATCCTAAATATTGCCATATTCATCGGAATATCCAGCATCCGACAGAGAGTTGTTTCACGATGAGGAGAATCATCGACAAGTATGTGAAGGCAGAAACGTTGCAAATAACTTTGCGGAACATTAACAATAACCCACTCACAGCACATGGGGCCAATCTAGTGGTGGCCTATGATGAAGGGGCAGAGAGAGAAGAAAGAGATCCAACGTCGAAGCAGGGGGAATTTGAAGAAGCTCTAGAATATTGTACGAAGGCAATGGCTAATGTAGTACTAGCCTACGATGAGGCAAGCGCCAAAGACGTGGAGGACGTATACAGTGTTGAAGGTGAGGAACCAGACCTAGTCCTAGAGTACTGTGCAGTTTCAAAATCCCAATCAACTCCTTCCACGCAGCTAATATTTCAAAAGAAAGGTTGGTCCCCATGCCTTTGGTGATTTCAGGGTATGAAAACCAAACTTCCAAGTCCATTGGGTACGTTAATGTTGGGATTGTAATGGGAAATCTGAGTTCCCATATCATGTTCCACGTAATAGAGAGTGCAACTTACTATCATCTGTTAATAGGAAGGGTGTGGATGCACAACCAAGGGCTAGTTCCTTCTACGTACCACCAATGCGCTAAGGCAAACATCAAGGGAACATAGGTGGACATTAGGGCTACTAAGAGGACCTTAGCTATCGAGGAAGCTCACTTGGT
The DNA here is from genome assembly GCA_949130495.1 of Sambucus nigra. NCBI lineage: Eukaryota > Viridiplantae > Streptophyta > Magnoliopsida > Dipsacales > Adoxaceae > Sambucus > Sambucus nigra. Next base: position 208,306,259 of record OX422214.1, on the reverse strand, counting down.
GGACGCGACATTTTACACAGAGTTGGAGGAGAATGTCCGAGTCCTAACGAGAAGAATGGAGGGAGCCTGGCTTCCCTCAATCAGAGAAAGGATGGGGCCCTTGAACGAGAAGAATAAGGAGGTTGCAAGAAGCACAAGAGTAATGGATGAAGAAGCTCACCAGGCGGTCCCTCGGCCCCAAAACATCTCGAAGTAGCTCAAAGACAGAATGAGTCCCAGAGTGGATCCGATGGAGCATGAGGTCCAACAACAAAGTATGCTGAGCCGATTTTTAGGGAAAAGAGTGGTCCAACGACAGAGTGTGCATGAGGTCCAACTGCATTAAAAATGTTTATCTCGGGAATGATATTTTAGGCCTTAAAAATATAAAGACCTTCAGAAATTTCAAAAACATGATCAATAAAGGAATGGTCATGGGGAAGAGTAGTGGAGTTAAAAAATATCAATTTTTGGCCGAAAGGAGGAGGGTAAGTTAGGAAGGGGATTGTCTATGGTGTCGAAAGATAGTTGCAAGGTTGTAGTGATGTCCAGTGAAGCGACCTCCTCGAGAGTTGAAGGGTGTTTTTCGGTATGTGATAACAACATGCCCCTTAGGGTTATAGTGGGGGAGGCAGTTCAAATTTTGTGGCATTAACTAATTCTAGATTATGGGTGGGTATTGTATTCCCAAAGAAAGAGGGGAGTGTTATGGGTAGTCAGGAATCAGGGTGGGATAAGTGCCCAGTGGGTTAAAGGGAGGATATGCTAGAAGCTATTAGTAAAGATTTCAGAGTCTTTTTAAAGGGGTTTGAGAGGGAGGCATGGGATTTGTTCGATAAAATTGATATTGTTGCAAGGATTGCAGAGCGTGTGAAGGATGTAGAGAGTGGGGGTGGGGGGGCTTAAAGTTTCCTAGTCCAATGAAATTATGTATTATTTCATGGAACGTTAGGGAGTGGAACGACATTTCCATAAGGTGGTTGGTAGGGGGGACATTGCTAGGTTGAAACCCGACATTTTGTGTTTAGAGGATACTAAGATGGGTAATATAGATTACAATTGTATTAGATCCATTTAGGAAGGTCGGGGGGTTTAATTGGTGAGTATGGATGATGAGGGTGCTTTGGGAGGGGTGGTGATTTTATGGGACTTCGCGATCTTATTGGGATCATGAAGAGTAGATGGTTCTGATCCTGCCTATTCAAAAATTTGAAAGATGGGTTTACTTGGATATTTTCAAGGATTTACGGGCCAATGGAGGAATCCAGTAAATTGGGGTTATGGGAAGAATTGGTTGGAGTGAGTAGGGTGTGGGAGGTCCACGTATGTATGGGGGGGGGGGGGGGTTCAATGTGGTGAGATTTTCAGTGAAGAAAAGTAATGGTGGAAGAATCGATAGTTATTTGAGAGACTTTTCATATTTTATTGATGAGATGGACTTAATGGATCTTCCCTTAGAGAGAGGACATTATTCTTGGTCCAGTTTTAGAGATAGGACATCCATGTCCTATTTGGACCACTTTATTATTTCCAAGGGGTGGAAGGAGAACTTTCATGGGGTGGTCCAATCTTGCTTGCCTAGAGTTACCTCGGATCATTGTCCTCTGATTTTAGAGTGTAGGATATGGAGAGACGGTAGTACCCCATTTAGATTAAAAAATATATGGCTCAAGTAGACATACTTTTTTAGTAGAGTTGGTGTTTGGTGGTTTGGATATAAAGTGGAGGGGAATTACAACTATAGGTTGGCCACTAAATTGGGATTACTTAAGGAAGATATCAAACGGTGGAATAGAGAGGTTTATGGGAATGTGATATTGACTACGACTAGTCACATAAAGAAGGTCATGAGTATTGATGATAAGGAAGGTAGATTCGGGCTCTCGGAGGTGGAGAAGAGAGTTAGGGAGGTTAAGAAATAATATATTAAGGTCGAGATTATTTAAGAAGAGATTAGTTTAAGGCAGAAGTCTAGGGAATTGCGGCTAAGAGAGGGGGATTTGAATACCAAAATTTTCCACATTATTTCCATCTCTCATCGGCGCAGTAATCACATTGGGAAAATCGTTGTAGGGTGAGGTGTTTGAAGACGAAAGAGAGGTGAGGGGGGCATTTCTCAGTTTTATGAGGATTTATTTAGGGAAGAGGAGGTGTTGCAGCCTTCTCTTGATGGGAGAGAGTTGGGGAGTATGTTTTCTTCCGAGGTGGATAGTATCGAGGGCATCTTCACCGAAGAGGAGGTGTTGCATGTTCTCAAGTCGATAAGTGGGGAGAAGGAAACTGGTCCGAACATCTTATCTACTCTTTTTTAAGCATTTTTTGGCCAGCATCGGGAATAATGTGATGACTTTCTTTGACGACTTCCATGACAGGGGCTATTTTTTTCCTATGTTGAATGCGAGTTTAATCACCTTGATCTCTGGGGGGGGGGGGGTTATTTTGATATTAGGGATTTCAGACCCATCATCTTGATTGGTAGTATCTACAAACTTCTTGCCAAGGTGTTGTTAGTCAGGCTCAGCAAGGTCATCGACCCTCTGATTTCTGTTTTTTTATTTCTGACCCTATTTTTGGAGATCTACAACCTAGGAGGGAATTAACATGTGTTGGTGGCAGACCACATGACTGTTAGCGGGGAAGGTGTGATGTGTAATTTCTATTTTATAAGGATGCTTTAGGACTAGGAGCTTCAGGACGCAAATCCGTTCTTTAAGTGATTAGGTTCAGCCCTCGTCTAATAGATAGGGAGTTTTCCTTGCAGTGGAAAGGGAGGGGGGTCAGGGGTGTTCTCGGTTAGAGGCTACTATTCTACTCAGAGCGGCAGTGAGAAGTACAAAGACCATTTCCCTTGGAAGAATATTTGGAAGGTCAAAGCACCACCAAAGGTCAGTTTTTTTGTGTGTACTGCGGCTAGACAGGCCATTATGACGCTTGAGGGTCTTCAGAAGAGAAGATATTGCTTGGTTAGTCATTATTGGTTATGTAAGGAGGATGAATAAAAGACTAATCACCTTCTCCTACACTGTAGGGTGACGACAGGTATGTGGGACATTTCTCTTGCCTTTACTAGGATCACTTGGGTTATGACCGAGTCAGTGAGGGATATCTTAGATGCACGGAGACCCCCGAGGGGGCGGCTGGCTGACAGGCGTGTGTGGAGTTTAGTATCTCATAGAATTTTCTTGATGGTTTGGAAGGAGAGGAATGCGAGATTCTTTGAATACATTGAGATTGCTCCTCTGAGGATTCGTTGTCTATTTGGAGCACTTTTTAGTTGGTGCAAGGAGAAGATTGTCATTATGACTCAGAATTTTCTTGAGTTCGTCGAGGAGTTACACCTTATATTCTAGAATGGTTATCTAGTTGTTGGGTTTTGTTATACTCTTTTTCCTTTTAGCGGGTTAGCTACTTTGTATACTTCCCGTATACGGGTTCGCACCCTTAGCGATTGTCTTTTTATTATCATTTACTTATAAAAAAAGAATGTTGGTTGTTTTTTATCCTATTCCTAATATATCATGTAATTGATGTACTATTTTTTATAGGAATTTAAATCATTTTAATGAAAGGAGAAAAATAGCCTTCCTCGAGTGGCAATAACAATATTAGGTACAATGAATTGTGAAATCCTTGATAAGCTTGAGATATAATCTAGATTTACAGCCTTTGAAAGGAAAAGCTAAAAATAAATCTCTAATTCCATAATAGATATTAGAGATTATAAAATCAACTTGCATAGGATGCTCATCATAATTAGCTCTATTTGTATCTTTCCAAATCTCCCAGGTGATAATACATGGAATAATGCTAAGAAGAATAGATATTAATCCTTTGCCTTTAGCTTTAATCCACCATGAAATAAGTTCTCCTATGATCGAAGTGGAATAAGGTTTGATTCCAATGAGACCTTTGAAATATGTCCAATTTGATGAAGTTAATTCTCCCTTTGAGAAAAGATGATCTATTGATTCCTAAAGAGGGCAAGTGTAGCAGTGACATTTTGGCACAATAGGAATATTGATTTTGGTAATAGTATCATCAGTGGAATAACTTTTATGTCTTATAATGTTCCAAGTTGATTTGAACGAAAATTTAGAATAACTTTTATGTCTTACGTATAAAAATAGATACTTTATTTGTAATCCTCTTATTCCACATGGATTTGAATGAAAATTGAGAGTAACTTTTATGTCTTACAATGTTAAAAGTTGATTTAAGAGAGAAAAGGCCATTACAATTTACCATCCATTTGATAACATCATCATGATCAATAATCCACTCTCTAACTACTGGAAGAACCTTGTGTATCTTTTTTCGAACATGACAAAAATATTTTTTTTCATGATGAATCAAGTGTACTATATCTCTTGCAATATTTATTTTTCAAGAACCTTCTCCAAGATAAGTCCACTATCAAGAATCTCCACCAAAGCTTACAAGAACTGTCTCCAATATAATCAGGAATGAGCCTAAGGCCTATCCCCCCTTCTTCATAAAGAAGATAAAGAGAATTCCAGGTTTTCCAATAATTTTTAATGGTACCAGCACTTGACCAGAGATAGATTCATAATCTTTGTGAAAAACATATGAGTTGTTTCAAAGAGTTTTGTTTGCCTGTGGTTAAAATGAGTATGTCATCTGCAAGAGAGAGGTTAAAAATGGTGGGGCTACTAGGGGGCAAAGAAAAAGATTTTATTAAACCATTCTCAATTAATTATTGTATCCTTCTATTTAAGACTTTAGCAGATAGAATGAACAAAGCAGGTGAAATGGAGTTTCCTTCTATAATCCCATATGAGGACTTAAAGAAGTCATGAGCTGAGCCATTGATAAGGATTGAATACCAACATTCTAAAATTAACCTCTAAACCATGTCTACAAAAGGATCATTGAAGCCAAATTTTCTAAGCACTTGAATGAGGTATAGCCATAAAACTCTATCATAAGCTTTGGACATGTCAAGTTTGCAAACGAAATTAGTTCCCCTCGGTATTTTATTCAAATTAAAAATGATTTCCTGAGGTAGGAGGACATATTCTGAAATTGATCTTTCTTTGATGAAACTTGCTTGATTAGGACTGATAATACTATTTAGAAAAATCCTCAGGGTATTAGCAAGAATTTTAGAGATTATTTTTTTGGAGGTATTGCAAAGACTGATTGGTTTACAATAATTACAAGAAGAAAGGTTTTCTATTTTGAATATGAGAGTGATAAGAGTAGATGTCGAGCTTTTAGGTAAAAGATTCCCCATAAAGAAACAACATATGGCTTTAAAAACTTATTCTTTAATTGTTTCCCAACACTATTTGTAAAAATAGGAGTTCAAACCATCAGGTCTTGCAGTGATAAATGAATCCATTTGGCTTATGACATCTTTTATTTCTTGCATAGTAGTATGAGTTGATAGAAAAATATTATCACTATTTGTGACAAGCTTTGGAATGTAGTTTAGAAGGGAAAAATCATCACGAATAATAGAAGGAGAGGATAAAATACCTTTGAAATGCTCAGAGAAATGACTTTAATAGTAACGGATCTGAGATCCAATCACCAATAGAATCCTTGATTATAGATATGGTAAGCTTGTTTCTCTTCTGATTTACCATAGCATCGAAATTTTTGAAATTTTCATCCTCCTCTTGCAGCCATTTAATTCCTACCTTTGCCTTCAAAAATCATCTTCAATGGACAATAGGTACTGCAGTTTAGCCTTTGTAAGCTTGTATTTTATGTCGGGAGCTTCAGAATAATTGGATTCTAAAACAGTCTCTTTTTAGAGCACTTAATCTTCAGCTTCAATAATTGCTTGGAAAATAATTTTTGAAAGTGGATTTATTCTACTAAGCTAAGGCCTACTTGGTTTCCTTTATGTTTGGGGACAATACTCTAAGTGGATCACCAGTACAATAAGTCCTCCAAGCCTGATCCACCACAAATTGGAAATTTTGATGTTTAGTCCAAAAATTTTGGAATCCCAACCACTTATGAACTGAATCATCCTTTTGAGTAAGACTAAGCAACAATGGGTTGTGATAAAAAATTGTTATACTGAAATGAGCTACACTAGATGTTAAAAAAGGTTTGGCTCCATTGGAAAATGGTTACACAACGTAAATTTGGATCTAGTTTAAGGAACTTCAGATGAACCAGCTAATCCCATAACATTATTAAACTAAGAGCATTCCTCAAGATCAATTTCATTACCTCCTAGTTTTTCTAAAGGTGAGGATACCACATTAAAGTCACCCCCAATAACTATAGGAAAATAACTGTTACATTGAGAAATAATTTCCTCCCATAAGTCTTTCATTTCCTCTTTATTGCATTTACCATAGACATAAATGAATTTAATATGACAACATAGAGAGTTATCATAAATCTCTAGAGTTAAGACCTGAAATGAGTTGAGAGAATCTGAGATATTCCACTAGTGTTTACACATGATCCAAATATAATTATTTAGATTGGACATACCATTTGAGAAATTTAACCTTATCACTAAATTTTGAAGTTGCAAATCCTCAATTTTTAGGTCCGTAATTGCAACCACAGAAATAATATGGAGTTTAATTTATTTCTTAACCTTCTCATAGTATGCCTTCTCCTAATGCCTCTCACATTCCAAAATAGGACTCTAATCAATGAGAAGGAGATGTTATGAAAGTTTTTGAAGAGGTTCTTTAACGTGTATATGTGGTGATGGTTGAGGATGGCTCAATTTGCATCTTTTTTTTATCCTTACTCTTGGTGGAATTATTCTCATCAATCTTTCTCAGGCAAGAATATTTATTTGATAAGGCAATGGAGTATGTCTTGAATTCCTCAATAAGATCTGGTATGTTAGGAGGATCACTATCCTTCTCACTATCAGAGAGGCTATTAGATCTCCAGTCAAAAGTCTTTTTATTGGGTAGGCAAAGACTGGGGGATAGGTTATTAGAGGTCAGCAAAAATTTTATGGGGATCTTGACTTTCCTTTTATGAAGGTTGAGGATAGAGATATAAGTTTGAGCAGTTTTAGGAGGCAAAATACTGGGAAGAATTTCACATTCTTCAAAAGGAGATAAGGGAGGGGTATGAGGTAGGGAAAGATTATGATTAATAGAAGAATTATTTTCATCAGAGTGGCGAAGGGAGTCAATTTAAAGGCAGGAAGGTTCAGGGATAACAAGTCTTTTGGGATAAGAAACAAATTTGGGTTTATATTGAAGAATTTGGGTAGAAGAAGAAAGGTTGCTTGATTCCCCAATGTTCAAATTGGCTTTGGGTTTTAGCCCACACCTTAGCTAGAACTTTTAAGTTGGTAACAAGTCCTTTACAATTGTGATCACTTGAGTTGATAATATTCTTCACTACATAATAACTAGGCATAAGGATTGGGTTAGTCCTATTACAATCCCTTTCACGATGACCTTATCGCCTGCAAACCTTACAAAAAGATGGGATTTTTTCATACTCAATGGATTGCCAAAATCCCATGTCTCTATTACCAATCTAGACTCGATGGATAATAGGTTTAAGAAGATCTAGCTCTACACAAATTCTATCCACACTAGGCTTATAGAGAAATGTAGTAGATTCATCAACTTTCAAAGGATATCTAATCATTTGAGTTATGGAGAAAATAGCAGATTTAGAGAATAAATCGGTGGGAATAAAAGAAAAGGAAATCCAAACTAGAGTCAATGAACAATCTTCATTAGCTTGAAAATTTTGCATCCATTTTGAGATTTACAAAGGATATTTATGGATATACCATTGGTTTCGAAGCCTAAGTCTAAAAAAATCCTCTTGATTATTACGCTTGATAATAATATATTTCTCATCTAATAAATAATACTAAAATAAGTTTTAAGAGAGAATGATTTCAACGTATTTAGTCGTGTGTGTGATGAATTCTTTTATTCAGATGTACTCCATTTTTAATAAAAGACGATTATGATTTCAACGTATTTTATCGTGTCTATAATCAATTCTTTTATTTGAAGTATCTATACCGACTATTAAGGCATACATAATCCCCTTGTTCATTCAAATGATGCGGGAGACTATCATTCTCAGAGGACTAAAATAATAGAATTGTTTGAAGTAGAAAGGACAATGCCCTTGTGTGTCTCAAGCGCTGCCTATGTACGTCTATGGGGGCTAAAAATTATGAGATCCATTTTTCAATAAAAAAGGAGATTTTTTACCGAGGATCACGCCCTACGTAATTTTCAATATAGAGGCGGGTAATATTTGATTTTTAGAATATCAGTAAAGTGAGAAGATTATTCTCATGGCAAGAGTTCCACCAAGGGGTAAAATTTCTTAAGACTGTCCGAATTGACTAGATGCGTAATTTCCTCTAAATCGAGGTCTTGGATAATAACGGCACCTGACAAGATTTTAATTATAATGTACGGGCCACTCCTGTTAGAATTGAACTTTCTTATTAACAAATAAATGGGTTTTATGATTTCCTTAATGGTAAGATATCCTTACTGGACACCGCGGTCTTTGACCATTTTGTTCAATGATCGCGCAACACAGTAATAGTCATGTATATGATATAAGACTTTTAACATCCTTTCATTTAAGCACACAACTTCTTCGTAATGATTATGCTATCAACCTTCTTCGCTGACCTGACTTTCAATCATAACCCATGGGTAAGGTATTTCAAGAGTTATAGGGAGGACCTCCACCATGTCATATACCAAAATAGTAAGGAATAACCCCAGTGGGCATTCTAATGGATGTAAGATAGCCCTAAATGGCATATAGGATTCAGTAGGCCCAATTTCTATAGATTTTAATCCTCTGGTGAATGATGTTATTGAGGCATCGGTTGGAGGATTGAACGACCCCATTAGTTTATCATCTGCAAGGAGAGGACTTGTTCCTTTGGATTCGATACTCATCAACTACTTGTATGACATTATCTTATAAATGGATCCAATTATCTGACACCAACTTGTGGCGAGCTCCATATCCATAGATGATGTTCTTTGTGAAGAATTTACCTATTTTTTTCACATTCAACATCATCTATGACTCAACTTTGACCCATTTTAAGAAGTAGTCATTGGATACCATGATGAATTCTTGCTCACTTAAATCCTTAAGAGTGACTTTCTTGATGATGTATAAACCCAAGTGGAAAAGGCCCAAGGAGATTTCATGTTATATAGATCCCAAGGAGGCAAGTGCTGAAGGTTGGTAAACTTCAGGAATTTGAATCATTGATACGACGCAAATATTGCGTATTTCAACCGTTAACGTACGCGTTATTAGCCCCCTCGGGTACCTTAATTCCTATATTTATGCTCGATAATCATACAACCTCCATTTTATATGTTAACATGCTATATGAGGTATATTTGGGCTTTTGTAGGGATTACATGTGCTAAGTATGAAGTTGGATGCATTCCGGTGAAGTTTCGTACAAATCCGCACGCGTAAGGGCATTTTAGTCAATTCATAATTTGGTAAATTGTCCCAATGTATTCATGGAAGTTGTATCCCTCTGACCAAGCTTCGTGTGGCCGCAAACAGTGCATGATTCCGAGTCCGAACGAAGAAGTTATGAGACTTTTAGCGGAAGAGGATTCCAAAGAGACCAAAACTAGGAGGCCAAATCGATTCGGCTCCCTAGACAAATCGATTCGGAAATTTCCAAATCGATTCGGCTTGGACCAGTAGCCAAATATCAGGGGACCAAATCGATTCGGCTCCAGGCCAAATCGATTCGGCCCTGTTGATATTTGGCAATTTTCCTTTTTATTTACAATTTTTCCATGGGATATTTTGTATTTAACCCTTATCTCTTCATTTTGAAGAGGGGATCTTAGATACTTTCATTTTTGCTCGATTTAGGGCTTTTATAATTGGGATCTAAACCCTATCCCTCTTGCTTTTGATGGTTGTACTCTTTTTTTTGTAAGTTGTACCTTAACCTTTTCTTCCTTAATATAGTTGTTTTAGTTGTTTTCCTTGCTTTCTTTCCATTTTCCATGCCTAGATAAGTTTATTTATTGTTATTTATTTCTTTTATAGTGTAATATTAGTGTAAATTAGTTTATTTTCGTGATTTGTCCGTAGATAAATAGGTTCGGGATTGTGTTCCGCCATTTACGAGTTTAGAACCTCGAAAGTTAGGTTTTCGTGTGAAATTGCATTTAATTGAAACCGCGTGTATTAAAGTTGGATTGTTATGCGTTTAACTTTCTTTGTCACGCAACATTAGTGTTTATAGCGACAATCCGAATTTAATCCGCGTGTGACCATTTTCAGTTAAATGTTTAATCTCGCAACTTTGGATTAAATTCCTTATTGTGTGATGTTTATGATTAATTGATTATGCTCGATTAAATGCTTTCGAGCCTTAACTATAATTAGTAGTTGTTTCGATCCGTGTGGTAGAATGCGATCGCGATCCTCACTTTACTTTTGTGTAGCATAACTTCTCTTTTTCTTTTTCCACCATAACCACCCATCACCTTTTTATTTATTTATTTTACACTTTTATTCCAGAAGTAATTAAACAATAAAAATCTAAAATTCAATCACTCCCTGTGGATTTATTACGATACCCGACTTACCGCTGTGCTTGCTTGTCAAGTGTAGTAGTAGCTTAGTTTTTTTTGTGTCGCGGCGGCGAAACACACAACGATTGTGTCCTCACACAAACACACTTTTTCCGCCCGGTCATAAAATGGCGCCGTTGCCGGGGAGTGTGTTTTAGATTGTAATTGTTTTATTATTTCGTAGTGTTTTTCCTTTTGTATTTGTATTCTTTGTTTTAACCTTTTTTGCAGGATAGCATACTTGAGCACTAAGAAAGTTTGATTCGCGGTTGCTCACTTTCTTGCTCGGATTCTCCATCTACAAACAACGAGGTAATCATGTCCTACTATTATAGTTATTACGGTTATTCTAATGATTCATACTTTGGGGATAGTTTTCAAGTTTTTCATTTTCAAGATTTTCTTGAAAATGAAAGACTTGAAAACATTTATTTCAATGAAAATCATTATTGGGAGTTTGAGTTGGATTCATATTTTGAAACCAATGATGATTTTTATTCCGATGATTTTGAAGATGAGATTTTACCAAATGAGGAGTTCGAGGCTCTTGAGCCGAGGAAGCCTACTTTGGAAGAAACTTTTCTTCTTTACTCCCAAGGTTTGGAAAGCTTAGATGATGCTGGAATGAGACTTGGAGCACTTTGCGATGAGATGAATTCTTATGCACAAAACAACGAGGCGGTGGAAACTTGTGTTTCACCTAAATTTTTTGAAGAATTTCTCATCGAATGTGAATCTCCCTCCCCCAAAATTCAATCTCCTTCCGACGATATGTTGACGGAGATTGAATTTATTTCATTACCATATACGTTTTCCATCATTGAACCATTAGAATTATCGGTTGATTCCTATGAGTCGGTAGAAACTTTTAAAACTTCTACACTTTTTGCCGATGAGGACTCTTTACCGGACTTGTTTTCGATGGATGTTATCCCCACGTGTGCACCATCTCCCATTCCATTTGAAAAATCTTTGGGAGATGAGTCAATTTTTCTTGGACCTCAAGTGTACCTTTCCCCCTTATATCCAAATCCCCCATCGTCCGCCCAAAATTTCAAATTGGCGATGGTTCACTTTTTTCACCACCCTCATGCCTTCCGTTGTTCAAACGGAATTCTTATTTTTTGGGAGGCATGTTCGCTTTGGAGGGTCCACCATTGATCTTCCAAAGTCAAATCCCTTTTTGGGTGGACCCTCAAATATTTAGACTTCTAGTGTATTGTTAGTGGGAAGCCTAAATAGTAGGTTTTAAATAGTTAGCTTTTCAATTTTCTTTCTTTCCTATTTTTCTTTCCTTTTAATTTAGTCTAGTGTAATTAGTTAACTTTTTGTTATTTGTTTTTGCTATGCTCGGTACTAACTTGTTTTGTAGATTTCTTTGGACTCGTTCTTATGGAGATCTCTCCAATTTTGGGTAATATCGTTCTTTTCCTCTCTTTGTGTTGTGTTCTTAATGCGCATTGAGGACAATGCAACATTTAAGTTAGGGGGTGTAGGATATTCTATCCATTTCTTTGTTTTGTCCATGGATTTGCTCACATTTAGTTACTAAGTATGCCTTTTTGTGAAAAGTTTGAAAATTTTCAAAAATATTTTCTTTCTTTTTTCTCCTTTGTTGGGCATTTTGCCTTGTTTCCGATGATAAATTTTAATAATTGCCCGATCCAATAGACAACTCAATGATGCATGTTCTCGATTTTAGAAGTTATTAGACTTTAGTCCTCAAATCATTGATATTGTGAATAACTTCATGAATTAAACTTTATCCCTTGAGCATATGCACTTTCCTTGTTCTATTGATTTGGTTTAAGATTTTTATAACTCGGGAATATTTTGTTGCATTGTATATACTTACACCGAGTAAGCTTTGTACCTTTCGTCGTTTGTGAGTGTTATACACTATTCTTTTCTCTTTGAAAACGTTGAATTCGTTGGTAATCTCTCTAATCTTACATTTGACCGTTCATTAATTGAGTTCATGCTTTAAATGTGTTACTTGATCACGATTTTCATATATTGTTTTGATTCGAGAATTGCGTAAACTTTGTGAAATGATCATAGGCCCTCTTTGATATATCACCCATATTAGCCTTGACCTCACCCTTATATGTTTACCCTCGTTAACCCCTTTGAGCCTAAATCTAGCCTTTCGTTTCATTACCCAAAATCCCATAACCAAATCCAAATTGGAGTTTTAAGCCATACATACACCTTACATACCGTTGTTTGGAATGATACTTGGGATTGAATGATGTTATTGTAGTGTGGTTGCAATTTAAGCATATGAGAGTTTGAAAAGTAAAGAAAAGTGCTGTGAAAAAAGTGAAGAAAAAGAGAAAGAAAAAAGCAAAAGAAAACAAAAAAAAAAGAAAAAGTGAGAAAAAGAAGAAAAGAAAAGAAAGAGAAAGTTGTAAATGTTGTGTATAGTGTTCAATAAGCTTTGATTACTCTCCCCGGTGATATATCTAATGCTTGTTTTGGAACTTGTTTTCCAATTTTTGCTATTGCCCGCATTTTTCCATTATCCTGACTTTTCATCCCGAACACTTTGAATCCGTACATACATTCCTTCATTTCGTACCCTAGCCTATCCTACATTATAACCATATTAAAGTCCTATGTGATCTTAGGGTGCATTTAATTTAAAAGTCATAATAGTTTTGATAATCTGTGAAAATGCATTTCGCCTCTTTTAGTGTGCGGTATCCTTTCATTGAGATTACAGTTTTTCATTTTATATATAGCGTTCTTCATTTGTGACATGTGTGCGGCCTAGTTTCCATTTACATTTACTCTTTATGCCCGCATGTTCCGTGTGTTACCTCCCGTTCCGAGTGAATTCATTTGTTGAGCGTAATGCCTGTGAGGATTGAATATATGCTTGATTTGATTAGTATCCGGTTTATATAAGTTTTTCGCCAAATCACACTATGCATGTGCTCTCCCCCCTCCCATTTTTAAAGTTTCAATTCTATGAGGTGCATTCAACTTGTTAATAACAACGGACTTTAGCTTGAATTCGTTCAATATGCTAATAACATGTTTGAAATCTTTCTCGTTGCTGTTGAGTTTGTCGCATGTTGGGTTGGGCATCTTTTGAGGAAACTATATGATGTTTGTGGGTTTCATCCCTGAAAACCCTCACGAGACAACACTCGTCCACTAGGGTAACCTAGGGGTTTAACGGCTTATTGCATATGCTAAATGCAATCGTGCGCCCGCGAAAGTGGCCTTATCTTTTTATTACTTTTTCATCCCATTTTGTACTTGTTTCCTGATTTGGTTTCCTTGTAGTTCTTGTTGTTTCCTATTTCATTGCTAGGGACTAGCAATGTGTAAGTTAGGGGGTGTGATACGACGCAAATATTGCGTATTTCACCCGTTAACGTACGCGTTATTAGCCCCCTCGGGTACCTTAATTCCAATATTTATGCTTGATAATTATACAACCTCCATTTTATATGTTAACATGCTATATGAGGTATATTTGGGCTTTTGTAGGGATTACAGGTGCTAAGTATGAAGTTGGATGCATTCCGGTGAAGTTTCGTACAAATCCACACGGGTAAGGGCATTTTAGTCAATTCACAATTTGGGAAATTGTCCCAATGTCTTCATGGAAGTTGTAGCCCACTGAACAAGCTTCGCGTGGCCGCAAACGGTGCGCGATTCCAAGTACGAACGAAGAAGTTATGAGACTTTTAGCGGAAGAGGATTCCAAAGAGACCAAAACCAGGAGGCCAAATCGATTCGGCTCCAGGACAAATCGATTCGGCCCCTAGCCAAATCGATTCGGAAATTTCCAAATCGATTCGTCTTGGACCAGTAGGCAAATATCGGGGGACCAAATCGATTCGGCTCCAGGCCAAATCGATTCGGCCCTGCTGATATTTGGCAATTTTCCTTTTTATTTACAATTTTGCGATGGGATATTTTGTATTTAACCCTTATGTCTTCATTTTGAAGAGGGGATCTTAGATACTTTCATTTTTTCTAGATTTAGGGCTTTTATAATTGGGAGCTAAACCCTATCCCTCTTGATTTGGATGTTTGTACTCTTTGTTTTGTAAGTTGTACCTTAACCTTTTCTTCCTTAATATAGTTGTTTTAGTTGTTTTCCTTGCTTTCTTTCCATTTTCCATGCCTAGATAAGTTTATTTATTGTTATTTATTTCTTTTATAGTGTAATATTAGTGTAAATTAGTTTATTTCCATGATTTGTTCGTAGATAAATAGGTTCGGGATTGTGCTCCGCCATTTACGGGTTTAGAACCTCGAAAGTTAGGTTTTCGTGTGAAATTGCATTTAATTGAAACCGCGTGTATTAAAGTTGGATTGTTATGCGTTTAACTTTCTTTGTCACGCAACGTTAGTGTTTATAGCGACAATCCGAATTTAATCCGCGTGTGACCATTTTCAGTTAAATGTTTAATCTCGCAACTTTGGATTAAATTCCTTATTGTGTGATGTTTATGATTAATTGATTATGCTCGATTAAATGCTTTCAAGCCTTAACTATAATTAGTAGTTGTTTCGATCCGTGTGGTAGAATGAGATCCCGATCCTCACTTTACTTTTGTGTAGCGTAACTTCTCTTTTTCTTTTTCCACCATAACCACCCATCACCTTTTCATTTATTTATTTTACACTTTTATTCCACAGTAATTAAATAATTAAAATCTAAAATTCAATCACTCCCTGTGGATTTCTTACGATACCCGACTTACCGTTGTGCTTGCTTGTCAAGTGTAGTAGTAGCTTAGGTTTTTTTTTGTATCGCGGCGGCGAAACACACAACGATTGTATCCTCACACGAACACACGTTTTCCGCCCGGTCAATCATCTTCAGACATAAGTAGTGTAGTCTCGAATCATAATGGTCTAATAATATTCTCGATGAAGGATCTTCTTGGAAACCATATGATTTTTCATATGGGCCCCTCATTCCTAACTTTGGATCTTCTATATTATGTCTTGGATCCCAAACCCTTATATGCAATGCAAGTGGGTTCTATCAAAATTTCTCTTTAAGAGAACCTTGTCACAGATGATGTATTAGGAAACAAACCTACAAAGGATCGCACAGTCTTTTCTCTCACCGTCTCGAGGATACCTACAATGTTTGAGGATGCAAGAAAATGTCATAATAACACAATATTGCCATGTTATAATCTTCTTTGGTAATAACCTTAATGCGGTAATAGTGAGTGGGTGAAGCCTATTTCTGGACTAGAAAGAGGCCATTGTTATCCCTGTAGGAATATCGACCATAAAGTCCAAGGTCCCCAGTGCGTCAGCTAGGATATTTCTCGAGCAGGGGAGGTAATGTAAGGTGACATATTTGAATTGGGAGGCGAGCTCTTTTAGGTGAGCATGAAATGGTAAGATATTTTCATCATTAATCCATTTTTGGACGATCTTCCCCACGATGAGGGTTGAGTCTCCAAAGACATCCATGCGTTGATTTCCTCTCTCAAGGGCGATCTTGAGCCCTAGAGTACATGCTTCGTTTTCTATTATATTATTGGCACAAAGGAAATGTAATTTGTTGGCAAAAGGTAATAAGAGAATAACTAGGGGCAATCATAGGTATCTCAATACCGTATACTTTCATATTAGCATCTCCGTCGAAGAACACATGCAATATGAGATCCTCATGAGAGGTGCAAAGAATGTTTTCGTATGGGACTTTGGAAATCTAAACCTCAGTTTCTTCAATGTGAATATCAATAATGTATTCAGAAATGGATCGCCTTTTCATTGACTTCTGTGTGACATATGTGATCTAAAATTTATCTAGAAAAATCTTCCAGCGGTACATGTGCCTAGATAAGGTAGTCTTTTGTAACTGATATATTATTGGGTACATTCGGGACATTAGTCTGATAGGAAATGCATGCATGTAGTGCCATAGCTTCTGCGTGACCCACACTAAGGTAACAAATGCCTTCTCTAATGGAGTGTAGTTTAACACATACTTAACTAGATTTGAACTAGCGTAATAGATACACTTTGATGTACTAGGCCAACCTTCTTTAGTGTCAGTGATAATTAAGTATGGGAGGAGTGGGAGACCTTTCTATGGAGGCCTGAATACCAAAGGTCGGGTGAGATATTATTTGATCTGATCTAAGGCTTCTTGACGTGCCTCTTGCCAAACTGTAGTTGAATCCTTTTGAAGAATATTAAGAATGGATTAATAGATAGAGTTCAATTGGCTAATGAACCAATTGATGTATTGGAGTTTACCTAGGAATCCACACACTTCTTTCTCTATCTGGGGTGGTGTCATCTCAAGTATTTCTTTCAGTTTTGCACGGTATGCCTAAATCCCTTTTCACTGATAATGAATCTGAGGAGTTTGACCCTTTGTGACACCAAATATGCATTTTTGTTGGTTAAGTCACATATGCTATTGTTGTAGTTACTTAAAAAATTTCCTCAGGGTAGGAATGTGACCTTACCGAGTCTTGGACTTTATGATAAAATCATCGACCCTGAGGAAATTTATGTATAAGATTGTGGAGAATGGTCATATTAGCCCTTTGGTAGGTAACCTAAGTATTCTTAAGACCGAAGAACATGATTATATAGCAAAATGTTCCCCATGTGGTGATGATGGCAATAGTTTCCTCATGATCATGATGCACCTAAATCTGATTATACTCTATGAAACCCTTGACAAATGACTTGAGATCATTCTTAGATGTGTTATTGATGATGATGTCGATATTAGGTAGAGGATATTCATCCTTCAGGGGTGCTTTATTCAAATATTGATAGTTGATGCATATGCGGACCTTCCCTCCTAATTTTGTCACGAGGATGATATGCGTAAGCATTGTTGGGTATTTAATCTCACAAATGAAGACTAGATTTAATTCTTTTCACCACTTTGTCTTTGACTTTGAGGGACCACTCTGTTCGGAGCTTCTCAATTTCTGCAGGACATGTTTGCACTCTGAGAAGGTGGGTGATGATACTATAAATGGTACCACCAAGTCAATGTAATTTATGAGCTTAATACGATATTATAATGGAGTTTAAACAAATATGTAAATATAGAAAAAGATAAGGTAAGGAGGAGATAACACACAAATATAAGTGGTTCAACCAATCAGGCCTACTCCACTGTGTATGGGGTGAGTGAGTTTCATTATAAAATTGGGCTCTAATTGACATTTAATACAATTCGCTCACTTTCTCTCTCTACTATGATTTTGACAGAGATTTACTAGGGTTTGTAATAATCGATCTTTATCAAAGATGTAAAGGATAGGTATATAGAGTGATTGAGTGGTGTAGTGTACCCCTTAAGCATATATTAAGCATCTTTGGAATGTTCTTGTCCAATGAGGTTGAGCCATTTATCACTGTCACATGTAAATCATGATGATGAAACATTCGCTCACGTGTGAGGGAGATGTTGTTATAATGGTTTGGTCCACGTGGGATCCGCAGCCTTCACTAACTCTCCCATGCATTCCCCAATCCATGTGCTCTACTAGGTGTCTATTATTGGTCCTCCATCCATCCTAAGGCTGATTTATCGAGATAGAGTCCACTGATTGAATGACACCAGTCCTGTTGAGCTATCTCCTTCAGTCCTCATCGTCCGAGTGATGGTCGGGGACGAGGTTAGTAGATCATATGAGTAAAGAGCTAGGGCATGTTGACTAGATTTTTGGGATGAAGTCGAGGCACCTTGTGATTAACTATCGATGGAGGTCGAGTCAGCTAAGGCTGAGCCCATGGCCGAGTCATAACTCCTTATACTAGATGGATTGGTGATGGTCGGCTCTAGTGGAGGTGATAAAACTCTAGGATGGGGTTATACTTGGTATATCAATCACCCCCTAGCACTTAGTATTAAATGTTAAATGAAGGTTGAAGGATAAAGAATATTCTAAGTATGAGTTTAAAATTCATCCTTTCATATGTCAGATTTGAAGAGTTCAATAAAGATTGGATTGACACTTGGCAGCCATTATGGAATGATGTGTGGCTCAAGAATGATGACTATAAGTTATGCATATGACATTGTACCCTAATTATTACCTTCTTGGAAGTTGTGTAAACTCGCTTGAAGTATTTAAATAGTTTAAAAACTCATTTTCTCTCTCTAGTTTCATCTTCTTTGTATGTAAGCCATTTCTCACTCAAAACCTAGTTTTATTCTCTCCCTTATTGAAGCATTATCAGGCTAGGTTCTTGAGATCCATCTGCTCCTTTATTCTTCTAATCAATCCATGTAACCTTTTACATCTCTCCTTTTAAATATTCTACCCCTTTGAAGTTAGTTTAAGCTTTTTCAACTTTTTTGATGAGTTTTGTACTTTCTGCGCCACTGTGATTGGGGTTTATAGGTACGTATATAGGTGGTTATTCGTAATTTATGTGGATTGATTAGTGGTTTATGGGATTTTTTATATTTTTTCATATTCTTTGCCCTTTGATTAACCAATGGTAAATCTCTTGTGAAACCCCGATGAACGTTGTTCTTTACTATCTTTAATTATTCTTAGATAAAAATGATCCAGTTTTTCAATTTTGAATCCTAGGTTAACCTTAGTCAAAATGTATATTGTTTATGCCCTCTTATATTTTATCCTAATTTCACTTAAGTTTAATCTTGGCTTCTTTGATGCTAAAGAAGCTTTACGAGTTAGCAGAACAATATCCCACACTTAAGGAGAGGTGCTTCTAAAAAATACGTAGGATGGAGGCCGAGGACGAGGCTAAATGCCAATCCAGACCCAAATTCATTCGTTTAATATTTACCATTCCTTTAAGGACCATTATACCCTTTTCCTTTGAGGTAAATAGGGATGAAATGACTAACTCGTCCTCTGCGCCAGTCGACGGAAGAGATTCATTTGAAGAAGCAATGAGAATGACACCCTAACATCCTATGGAACTTGAGGGAACCGAAAGCTTATTTTGAACATTATCCTCCATCCCGGTCGGGCCCTTTGGTTAAGGCGATTCTTCAGTCCAAATTATGGATGATGGTTCTTCTAGTGAGGATAATTCTCATATTCAAATCTTCTCAGACCCTGCTAAGCCGAGAGTCATTATTATTGTTCATCCAACTACCATTCCTCTGAGAGATATTATCGACAGTGAGTTTTAAGAGATATTTTCCGATGGGGCTCCAACTGCTGAGAATCTTTATGAGGATAAGGACCTCAAGGGAGAGGAATCTATTGTAGAGGATCCATTCTTATGCTGAAACTTTTCAATCTTCCATCGAAGAAGTGGACTTGCTATTTTGGATAAAACTATACAGTATTATATTTGTTGTGGTCATATGTGTCCCAATTGAGGATGAGAGAGTTTATGGAGGCCGAGAAGCTGAGGTCATTGTTCATGAATAGATGTTCAAGGTCGAAGTCAGACTGCATTTATATCCTTCTATCAGGCCATTACATCTAGCGTAGGACTTGCTGCCTCCTACTAGAACTAAATTACTGGCGGATCATATTCGGCTACACCTCCTTATGAGTGAACAAATACACGGACAACCCTTCAGTCAACATATTCAAATCCAGCTACAAATTATTGGCTAGGGGTTAACCCCCTAGCCGAGTTGTGTGAGTTACTAAACTTTTTCTATTTTTAAGTCTTTTAGCGTTTTTGATTGTTACGACTAATAATCTTTGCTTGTCTTTTGCAGGTCATCATGATCATATCTCTGACAACTTGTTGAACATGATGGCTCCTAGTTTAAAAAGTGTCCCAAAGAAGGGAGGTAAGAACCCTATGACAAAATCTAATGTTGGAGGGTTGGCCAAAAGTGAAAAGCCCCAGTTGTGCCTATTCCCGTTCGCCGTGATGGAGAGAAGAGGCAGAAAATAAATCCCCCTCCCTAGACGGTACCAAGTTCTTTAGGGCCCAACTCCTTTTGAAGGGACTCTTTTGCATTATTTTGGGCAATTAACCTTACTCAACCCAGGCATGCCTTGACTCTACTATTCCATATATGAGGAGGTTAAAAGATGACATGTTCACTTTCCCTTCAAAGGGGGATTATGAGTTCTTTGATAAAATGCCTTCTTGAAGACCTTGGACTTCAATTTTCATCACCTCGGATAGGTATTGGCTTTGTACTAAACTTGCATGTTTTCTTATGTATCTTTTTTCCTTGTTTCATTCAATCTCTATACATAAATTTTACAGGATGTGGGTTCCCTCGCCTCCGTCAACAAACGGGCGACAGGGAATATGACAAAGTTCCAAGAGGGTGAGAAGGCCATCCATTACTTGTCATACCTAAAGAATATGCACAACGAGCATCGATAGGAATTCAATACATCTATGGACAAGATGAAATATGATCACACCAAAGATCTGAGGAAAAAAGATGGTGCGATGACTACGGTGAAGGCCTATGTTCCCAATCATGCCACATACCATGTTGCAACCATCAATAAGGGTAGGGATAAGGGATTCTCAAATGAAGTTATCCAGAAGATCAGATACGAGGAAATATAATCTTATGTATCATCTGATGAGTTTCTCATCTTTGGCATGGAGTACTTCGAAAGAGGTTCCAAGATGACTTACTGATGGGTCGCCACCTTGTGTTCTAAAGTGGTCTCCTCCATCTGTTCTAAGTTGGAAGAGCCTGATATTGAATATCCCTTTATGTAAGAATCCTTGGAATATGTTGGGTCCTTGCCCATAGCCGAGGAAGATGAAATAATGGTTAAAGTCCTACTTGAGGTTGGCATCAATGTTACTACTTTCGGTCGGACTCAAGCCGAGGGAGACCCTGAAACCTCGGCCATCCAGGTTGAGCAAAATTAGGTTAGCAAAGGTGCTAGAGAGTCCGTCCTAATTGTAGAGACAACTATATAGGGTGGTCGTCTGTGGCCTATACACTTTATCATGTATTGTCTTTTGTTATGAGCACTTCAATTATTTCCATTAATTTGTATTGAACATCTTTGTTGTTGAGCTTTATATCATATTGGAGTGAATTAGTGGATGGAGTTTTATATTTTATTTGAGTTCTCTTTATCTGTTTGTATGTCTGAATTATCCCTCATCTTTAGATGAGGGTTCAATTAACAATATAAAATCACTTCTCTTCATTTTGAGACATCAATTCAATGATGTTTAACGAACTCAAATGAAATGATTTTTACATAGGAGGTCACCAAATTAATGATTTTATTCTCTTTTCTCTTCTTATCCTTGGTCAAGATGAGTACAACTGAGTTAATGCTTTTTTAATTTGAGTTCACCAAATTATGGTGTTATATCATAAGTCCCCTGTCATTGTTTTGACAGTGTATGGATGAGAGTCGTCTCGTCCTACACTGTCTTCTCATCAAGACAGTTTTTGACTCTTATACCACCAAATTAATTGTGTTTAATGAACCATAATGAAATGATTTTTACATAGGAGGTCACCAAATTAGTAATGTTATTCTCTTATCTCTTATCTTCCTTAGCCGAGTTGAGTATAACCAAGTTAATGATTTTTGAATTTGAGTTCACCAAACTATGGTGTTATATCACAAGTCCTCTCTCGTAGATTTGAGAGTCGTCAACTTAATGATGTTAACTAAACCATAATTAAATGATTTTCAAATTTGTTTTGTATTTTTCACCACCTTAGTGATGTTATCACAATATTCCCCCCTTTTAGTGTTATTGAGAATCCATGGATGAGATTTGCCCCATCTAGATTGTCATGTCATCGAGAGTGTGTTAATGCTATTTCACCACGAGTGATGTTATATATCTTAAAATAAGTTGAAAAATACAATCAAATCAACGCAAATAACCAAGATATGAGGTAACACTTTGAGTATTTTTCATTTAAGACTTTTCTGTTGCATAAATATTCAATGAGAAAAGAAAATTTATATAATGTCCTACTGTAAATACTTCTTTAAATGGTCAGCATTCCCAGG
The DNA here is from genome assembly GCA_949130495.1 of Sambucus nigra. NCBI lineage: Eukaryota > Viridiplantae > Streptophyta > Magnoliopsida > Dipsacales > Adoxaceae > Sambucus > Sambucus nigra. The sequence continues at coordinate 208,283,785 of OX422214.1, read as the reverse complement.
GTTCGAGAATGTCTTTCCTTCTAAATGTTCGAGCCGATACGTGCCAGGAACTATCTTTTAGGTGATTTTTTTGAAGCCATGCCAGTTTTGATTGAGTTTGTTCGGTTTTTTCCAAGTCTTTTTCAACACCAAGTCCCTAGCAGCTATCGGCCTGGCCTTTACCCTTTTATTGTAGAATTTTGACATTTTTTTGCTGATAGGAAGCTTACCTAACCTTAGCATCCCCTTTTATTTCTTTAATTAAGTCAATATCAAGTCATCATTCGGTAATATTATCCTCTGGGTCGTAAGTCTAGACTCTATGAGTTGGAAGACCAATCTATGTAAACACCACAACCTCTGAACCATAGGCAAGCATAAATGAGGTCTCCTATGTTGGCATTCTCTTTATCATCCTGTAGGCTAACAATACGTCATGCACCTCTTTTATCCATCATCCTTTGTCGTCTTCTATTTTTTATTTATCCCGTCAAGGATTGTTCTATTTGTCACCCTAATTTGACCATTTGCTTAGGGTCAACCTAGAGTTGAAAAGAACTGCTTAATTTTGACTCTCACATAGTAAGTCTCCAAGGATATGTTCTTGAACTGCTTCTCATTATATGAGATCAAAGTCTTGTGTAGGCCATATCTACTATTGATGTTCTTCCAAATAAATTACAAGGTCTTCCTCTCTATTATGGTGATCATGGCCTCGGCCTTCACCCATTTAGAAAAATAGTTGACCGACACTATCAAATATTGGTAGTTACCTATAGCCCTTGGAAATGGTCCTACCAAGTAAATCCCTCAAACTATAAACAGACAGAGGGGTGATATAATTTAAAGGTTGGTGAGGTCAATGAGGGATGGTGGTGAATCTTTGGCACTTGTCACATTTCTTTACGTAACTGGCATCATCATTGGCTAAGGTCGACCACCAATACCGTTGGGTCTCTTTACGAATGATCTCCCTCCTATGTGGCTAGAGAAAGATCCCTCATATACATCTTTTAATATATACTCCACCTCAGTCGGATGTACACATCGGAGTAGGGGAAGGAGGAATCCTTTCTTGTACAGTACATATCCTATGATACAAAACTTCGCCACTTTATATCTCAATTTCCTCCTCTCAGCTTTTGAATCGGGTAACTCCCCGTCTCTGATATATCGTATGATGGGGCCTATCTATTAAGATCCTAGGTTCAAGTTAAATCAAAACTCCACCGTGTTATCCTCTTCTTCAATAGTTGATCGGAGTAGGATCTTCACTGGCACCAACCTTTTGATCTCTATTCTGGTGACAGAGGAAAATCTCACTATGATATCGACTCGATTATTGTCTAGCTGAGTGATCCTTTTTAGATTTACCTCCTTCAATTTTTTTATCACTACTTTTACCCTTGCTAGGCACTTAGCCATTTTATAATCTTGGCCTCATATGCTCCCAATATCTAATTCACTACCAGCCTAGAGTCACTATGAACCAAGAGTTGGTCCACATTTAATGCTATAATAAGGGAGAGTCATGACAGAAGAGGTTCATACTCCGACTCGTTATTAGAATCCTTAAAATAGAATATCATAGCATATTCTATGTCAGTCCCATCTAGGGATGACATGATCAAGCCTATTATATTTCTCACTTCGCATGAACAGATATTGACAAACAAATTCCAAATAGCAACTTCCTTAAAAAAAATACCTTCCACCTGGGTCCCATATTTGAAAAGATATCTATCTTATTCATTTTCAGTCACTCTTCTTATTGTCCTGCTCATCTCGGTCTCAACCGGGCCTTCGCTTAATTTTTTTATCTCTGGTGTTGGTTTTTTCAACTTTTCACTATCAGCCTCATCCCAAGTGAACTCGATGACAAAATCTTCCATTTGATGGCTATTCTCGATTGATAGATAATGTAAAATTCTCCCAAATCTATCGACCAGGACATCAACCTTTAACTCCTATAAGGATCTCTCACATTCTTCATTCCATTCGAAGGCATTTATTAACACTTTGAATAACGGTAGACATTTGTCTGTTGCTCTCAACACAAATCTATTCAACGCCTCTACTCGTCCAATCAACCTATGAACGTCTTTTATGGTTTTTGGAGTCTTAATCTCCATTAGACCTTTAATAATCTCAAGGTTGGCCTCAATACACCGTTGATCCACAATGAAACCCAAAAGTTTACCTACCCCCATGCCAAAAACACACTTGGCGAGGTTGAGTTTAATTCGGTACTCATCCGTGGTATTAAAAGTTTGCTCAAGGTCGGCCACAAGAGTGTTGACCTTGAGGCTTTTTGTCATCATGTCGTCTATATATAACTCCATGGTTTCCCTATTTAATATTCAAATATCTTATTTACCAACATCTGATGTGTTGCCCCAACGTTCTTCAGGATGAAAGGTGTGACCTTGTAACAGTGGGTCCCTTTATCAGTAATGAATGATGTCTTCTTGGATTTAGTTGGGTCCTTAAAAATCTGGTTAGACCCTGAATAGGCATCCATGAAGTTCATTAGCTCATGTCCGATCGTGGCATCCGCCATTTGATAAATCCTTGGGAGAGGAAAGCTATCTTTGGGACAACCTTTATTCAGATTTGTGAAGTCTAGGCATATTCACTAATTGCCAATGGGAATAGGTACTATTAAACTATTTTATAGCCACTCGGGGTAAATCACCTCTCTTATCAACTCACCTTTCTCCAATTTCTCTACCTTTTCTCGGATCACTTCATATTTCTCATGGGAATAGATTCTCTTCCTCTACTTGATTGGTTTAATCTCTTCATATAGGTTCAATTTTTGGCAGAGGATACTTGAATCTATCCCCGGAATGTCCTTGTGGCTCCATCCAAACATTCTTTGTTAATCCCTTACAATTTTATCAACTGAATGTTTATAACCTCTTTCCTCGGGACCTTACCGATCTGGATGATTTTTTTCGCATTTGTCCTCATCGAGGACAATGGATTCTACCTCTTTTGTAGCTTCACCCTTCTGCAATTTTGTCTCCTCTCTTGGATTGAGAGTGTCAATGTTGTAGGTGGGGGTGGATTTCTTGTAGGCCACTCTTTCCTTGGACGAATTGATGTAGCATTCACGTGCCTCCACCTGGTTACCCTGAATTTCCCCTACACCATAAGGAGTCAAGAATTTTATCATTTGGTGGACAGTGGAGGGAACGACCTCAAATTCCTTGAGGGCTACCCTTCCTATGATTACGTTGTAGATCAAGTAAACGTTTTCATCGATGACACCGTCGGAGTTGATGGAGTAGGAATCGGCTCCCTCTGCTAGTAATTGTCGTACTTTGTCCTGACAGAACGGGTCCTCAGCCTATGCCGTCATCACACACATAACACTCTTGGGATTGATGGTTAAAACTACCATGTATTCACTTTCAACATCATCCTTATGTAAAATCTCGCTTCACTTCGCCTTCTAAACCTCTTCCAACTCTCCAGTAGGTTTTCGGCTGAACGGGACTGCCACCACGTTAGCCTTACTATGATGATACTATATATCAAACTCATAATCTTTCATGAATTTGAGCCATCTCCTCTACCTCATATTCAGATTCTTCTGCGTGAAGAGATATTAAAGTTACTTGTGGTCCATGAATAGAGTGAATTACCCCCAAAAGATAATGTCTCCATATCCTCAAAGAAAAGATGACCGCTGCAACCTCGAGGTCATAGGTATGGTAATTCTTCCTATGTGGATTTAGATTTCGAGATGCATCAGCTATAGTCATTTCCTTCTATTGTAACACCCCCCAAGTCCTTGCAAGGATGCATCAGTATAGACCCGGTACTTCAATCCACTCCTAGGCAATGCAAGTACGGGTGCTGATGTCAGCCTGCCCTTTAGTTCATCAAACACTAACTGACAGTAGTCGCTCCACATGAATGGCACTACCTTCCGAGTTAAGTTCATCAAAGGACCAACGATCTTTGATAATTCCTTGATGAAGTGACAATAGTAATCGATCAACCCCAAAAGCCTTTAAACCTCGATCGGTGTCGTGGGTTGTCCCCACTCCCTCACCTCCGATACCTTACTTGGATCAATTATAATGCCTCTTTTGGACACATTGTGGCTAAGAAACTAAACTTCCCGAAGCCAAAATCCACACATCCTGAATTTGGCATACAACTCATGGTCCCGTAATGTCAGAAAAACCATATGTAAGTGCTCGGAGTGATTATCCTCCGTGCGACAGTAAACCAAAATATCGTCGATGAATACGATCGAAAACTGGTCCAAAACCTCCCTGAATACCCTGTTCATAAGGTCTATAAATACTGCAGGTGCATTAGTGAGCCCAAACGGCATCACCTTGAAATCGTACGACAAGATCTTAGGTGCATCCTCCTCTCGAATGTTCAACAGGTGGTAACCTAGCCTCAATTCAATCTTTGAGAAGTACGCAACCCCTCTCAACTGGTCAAACAAGTCGTCAATCCTAGGTAAAGGATACTTGTTAGGTATCATCACCTTGTTCATCTCCCTATAGTCTACACACAAATGAAGTGAACCATCCCTTTTCTTCCCAAATAACATCGGTGCACCCCACAACAATGTACTCCATCGAATAAAACCATGTCCCAAGAGTTGTTTAATATTCTCTCTCAACTCTCGCATTTTTTAAAGGGGCCATGCGATATGGTGCTTGGGTAATCGGTCTCATTCCCGGTGCTAAGTCGATAAAGAATTCATTCCCGCTGCTGGTGGTAACGCTGGTATTTCCAGGAAGACATCCTCGAAATGCCTCACGACTGTGATTGAGTCCAGAGAAATAACCACCTCTTGTGAGATATCCTCCTTAGTATAATATAAGTGAGCGCGCGATCCTCCCTCGGTAAGAAGCATCTCCACTAGGAACTTCTCATGTACCGAAATGGAAAAAATGATCGTCCTCTCATAATAATCTACCATCGCCCTATAACCCGCCAACCAAACCATGCCTAGGATGATGTCATAATCCTCAATGTCTAGCACCATAAGGTCTGTCGCTAAACTCAATCTCTTGATCTTTTTCATGAGACTCTTTAACTAGGTGTTCCTAATCGTAAGGTCCATTTCATACGTCCCCAAAAGTGGAATTTTTAATCGTTAAATCCTATGAAAGGGTGATGATAGGTTATACTATGTTCTTTCTCAATCCTAGTCCTTTGAAGCACGAAAAAAACATAACATCGACCGAGATCCCCCCATCCACCAATATCCTAGGCACATCAAACCCATGTAACTGTGCAGTGATCACCAATGGTTAGTTGTTTGGGGATAAGATCCCCTTGAAGTCTAACCTTGAAAAATTGGCAATCAAGGTGTTCATGTCCACCTTCTTTCTCTTATCTGGCTTCGAATTAATGGCAGATGAAATCACGGTCTCTACTTTTGGGGCTACTTTTGCCTCAGTGACATGGGCCTTCCTATCTGTTATCTCCATGACGTGATCGGCAAGGCCTCCACATATCATCTTCACATCAAAAGAGATCATATTTAGATGGACCTTAAGGGCAACATCTTGTGGTGAGAGATCGAGGTCTTCCTTATAATCATCTGAGACATCATCATCCTTGTTCATCGGGACATCTTCTTTACATTTGTCAGCTCTTCTTTTTGGGGTGTCATCTCGGCCACCTATTGAAATATTCTTATACATATAATTTCTCAACTTTCCAGCTCTCAACATATTTTAAGTCTCATCTTTGAGAGCGAAGAATTTATTGGTGGTGTATCCACGATCTTAGTGGAACCCATACCACATGCTTTTATTCCTCTTATGAGGAGGATATATCAACTTCTCCCGCCATCTCAGATACCGATCGTTCGTTATATCATTTAGGTTATGCTCGGGACTAACATTCAATCGGGTATAGTTAGCGAACTTATCATTCGCCAACCTCTTATTCCCATATTTTCCCTTTGACATATGAAACTTACTTCCACTGCTTGTCCCTTTCTCATCTTCCCCTTAGTAGCCATTGCCTCCTATGCATTTATGAGCTTCTCATCCATATTCAGGAGTTTGAACATGGATTTTAGAATATCATCGACTAGCTTCCATATAAGCTTTTCTTTTTGTAGTCCTCCTATCAGGGTGGTTATGGCATTACTCTCTTCATAGTATTTAAACATCAATTTCTCCTTGTTGAAGCGAGTAATGTATTCCCTTAATATCTCATTATTTGCCCTACTTAATGTACAACAGGTGTGTCATATTCTTCCTCGACTTCACTTCGAAGAAAAAATTACATATGAACCTCTTTGCTGACTTCTTAAAACTTTTAATAGAGTTTTTAGGGAGAGGGGTGAACCACGCATGACCGGCACCTATAAGTGTGTTGAAGAAGGCTCGACACCTCATCTCATCCGAGACTGAGTAGATATTTGTAAAAGATTGGTACATCTCCACATAATGGATGGGATTAGTTCTCCCATCATATTTTTATGTGACTACCGGCGGCTTGAACATATCGGGGTTGGGTAACTCATAATTTTTTCCATAAAGGGAGAGCCTTCAGTGTATCCCCTCTACAAAGGGTCTTGACTCTTTAGTATATCCCATATCTTGTCCTTGAAATACTGTATGGAATCATTCAAAAGTCTTTCGGCCACAACTTCAACCTCTCTCTTGGCTTGAACAACATTATCTCTAGCTCCCTCTCTATGGGCAGGTCAAATTGAGGGCTCTCTGCCAGTCGTCCTTTATCGATTGTTGACCTTGCATTGTTCTTCTTCTCAACCTCGAAGAGATCTATGGTCATCACATATATCATTTCTACTAGATCCTGCAATACTTATGGATCTCGAGATATGGTTTCTCAAATCACCCTATGGGCTGAGCCTATCAAAGGTCGACCCTATACTTAGCCTATCTAAAAATTACGCTCGTGGCCTACTGTCTTAGCTTGGCCTCCTACTATTATCCTTACTGGGTAAAATGGGACTCACATTATTCCTAAATGTATGATAAGTCTACCAATAGTCCCTATCATCCTGATGATCGTACTGGTTGTCCTAAGATTCTCGCCCTTACCTCCATAGGCATAAACGCCTAGGGTCAGGAACATCCCTTCATCTCTGTTTAGGAGGAAGGATTTTGTACAGCGCTTGGGATTGTCCGTTATCCATTGGATTTGGGATACCTTCTCTAATGACGAGAGTTATGTACTCATTTTCGATGCCAGCGGGTCTTGCCACTAAATTATGGCTGAATGTGACAAGCTTCTCTTGAATCAACTATTGGTTGGCCACTAATGAACATAGCACCGCTACCACCTCAACCATTTGTAACTGAGGATGGTCTTAGGTGGAAATGGGAACTAAGCACAAATGCAAATCGGAGGCCATATCTCTAGTGAACTGGATGAGCTAAAAACTGAAGAAAAGCTTGAGGAACTCAATAGGAGATCTTTCAATGGTGATACAGACCCACCTTGTGCGAAGTTGGATCACCACCATAGAATCTAATGAGTTTCAATATAGATAAGGAAATGAATAAGCTGACTATATCATTCCCACAAATGGAGTCAGATTGATGATAGCAAAAATGGTGCCACCAAGTCAATGTAATGTATGAGCTTAATCCAATATAATAATGGAGTATAAAAAAATATGTAAATATAAAATCAAATGAGGCAATGAAAATATAACACAAAGATATAAGTTGTTTAGCCAATCAGGCCTACTCCACTGTGCATGGGTGAATGAGTTTCACTATAAAACTAGGCTCTAATGGCCTTATGATACAATTCGTTCACTTTCTCTCTCTATTGTGATTTTGACAGAGCTTTGATAATATTTAAATTAATCGATCTTTTACAAAGATGTAAAAGACAAGTATATATAGTGCTTGAGGGTCATGGTGTGCTCCCCAAGCATGTGCAGAATGTTCTTAGACAATGAGGTTGAGCCATCTATTGTTGTCACATGTAAATCATGATGATAAAATATTCCCTCATGTATGAGGGGTATGTTGTTATAACGATTTCATCCAGGTGAGATCCGCAGCCCACGCGCACTCTCCCACGTGTTTTACAATCCATACGCTCAGCTAGTTGTCTATAGTTGGAAGTCTGTCCAAGCCAAGGTCGAGTTTTCAAGCTAGATTTCACTGATGGAATAACACATATCATGTTAAGTTGTCTCCCCATGTTCTCGTCATCTAGTTGAAACCTGAGGACGAGGGTAGTAGATCATATGACGAATGATGTGAGGAATATTGACTAGCCTTTCAGGATGAGTTCGAGGCACCTTGCAATGAACTATCAGCCCAGAACAAGTCAACTCAAGTTGAGACCATGGCTGAGTCATAACTACTTATATTGGATGGATTGAGATGGTCGGCTTTGGCCAGGGTGATAAAAGTATGGGAAGGGGATATACTTGGTATATTAGTGGGGATCTTGTGCTAAGTTATTTCTAGTTCAACACTAGGGTTGTCATCATAGGACCATGAGGGGACGTCAACAAACTCTTTTATAAGCTCTTCGAATTGTGACTGCTCATGCTCATTGATTATGGACCCTATCATAATCTTGCACGGATGGTTACTAGAACTAAGATTAATAACGATAGTCTCATCATCATTATTTTGTACGCGATTATGTTATTTTTTTCTTATTGAGATTACTTAAGACAGTTCATTTATTAAATCATTTTCATCAATAGTTTGATTAGAATCAAGAAAATTAATATAAGGCATGGCAAGATACTCGAAATCATCACTCATTTCATTAAAAATGATTTCAGGGAAACAATGGTGAGAACCTTATCAAAGGAGGTCTCATTACATCGTAAATGTAACAAAAAATAGTAAATTAGGGTGTTTCCTGGAGGGAATGAACATCAGGGTTCAGGTTGACCCGTGAAGGCTGGTCCTGGATGGCATTCCACTTGAGGACTATTGCATAAATATTGGTGATATTCTTGGATGGTCCAGATAGCATAGCTTTCAGGTGGAACATAAAGAGATCGAGGTCCAATATATGGAAGTCAATGGAATCATTAATATAATTTCCATCGGAGTTCTCGATGCCCTTTATGACTTTGACTCTTAGAGGCATTACCTCATACTTCTTCTCTTTATTCCAAGTGACTTCATCTCTAAAGAATATCTTCATCATTTGTTTCATCTTTTTCTCCATATGATCATACCACGGTTCATAAAATCTGTAAAAGAGAAAGTCCTCACCATTTGTTTCATTACATGATCTATCAAAGTCATAACCCCACTCGGTGGAAACAATGTCATCATTCTATGAGACATTGATGCATTCCACAACCTCTATGACTTCGTCATATTGATCTTTCAATTTAGCAAGGAAGTTCTTAAAGCAATGGACTAGATTCCCTTAGATTTTCAAAATCGTGAGCAGTTTGGAGACAATACATACTTCTTTCTTCTTTATGAATAAATTAGACATAACTCGCACAATGTCATTTAAATTGAAGTTTTTTTTAGGTACGAACCATTCATAGGATTGTCGGTCCCACTTATGGGCTTCGATGATTAGGGTGTTGATCCTTTCGCAGTTGATGGTCCTCTTTGAGGGAAATTTTAGACCAAGTTTATGTAGGTGATCTAAAACCTCGGGATATTCCATGCCTCCCCCTTTTAAGAGGGTACAAATGGAAATACAAGCCCCGGTAAGCGGTGATGAAGCTTGGTCTGTAGGATTCTCGAGATGTAAGAGAAAGAAAGAACATATTTTTAAGGGTTTAGGTGAGATGGTAGATATACTATGTGTTTTGATGGGCTTGATTCTAGTTTAAGGGTTACATTCTGGGTTTTCTTTTGTGATAATGGCATTCACCCCATTTTGTTGTGCTGGAAGAAATTTTGAGTGGTATTGGGCTTTGGATTGGCTGATGGGGGCAATGATCTTCCTATTTTTGAGGCTTTGGATAATATTCTTCATGTGGAAAAATTGATCAATGTTGTTTCTGGTAATTTGGTAAAAGTTTCAATGGGTTTCATGTTTGAAATCCCAGGGAAGAGGTTATAGCAATTGTCGTGGTTACAAAGGTCGAATTAGGTTTCAGGAATAAAGTGTTTAATACACTTTTGACAAAGGGCCATCAAGTTTGATATACTCCATTTTTTCTGGATTAGGACAACATTTAGGTGTCCAATAATTAGCAGGTTCATAGATGTTATTAATGGTTAAGGTTAAGGTGTTGGCTGGCTTATCATCTAAGATACAAATTATCCCGTCAACCTTTTCAATTCATATTCAGGTTTCTAATTTGTTACTCCTTCAATTTCCACCCTAGCCTCACGTAGGTCTATAAAATGAGGGTAGTATTATCCTCCCATTGAAGCTCAGATATAGGGCAAGAAGTTCTTCTTCATGATTTTTACCTACTCTTCCTTTTATGGTCTATTTGTCATTGTAGTTGATTTCTCTTTCCACCGTTCAATAAAGTCATCGACATATTCACTCAAGTTTTTTTAGTAGTTCCAAGTGTCGATGGATAAATTCCATCTCTTCATTATACTTGTACTAAGTCATGAACACTTGTTCTGCATCTCTCTAACTAAGGATTCTCTGGGAGATAGAAACCATATGATGGAACCTTCCTTGACAGTTTATTGGAACATCTGGGACATTACCTCCTATGATGTCTGAGGAGAGTCGTGGAAGGATTTAGTTGTTTAAGTGAATAATTGGAGGTATGATGCCTCCAAACTTCTCAATTTTTGGCGTTCTGAACTTCTCTAATAGTCGAGCTTTAGGATAGGGACACATGTGGGTGTATTCCATAATTTCCCATGAGATATTAACTTGGTCGGACCTTTTACACAGTAATATAAGGTCTTTCACGACCTTGTTTAAATGTTCTTCCTTGGGATCAAGTAGCACCGGTAGATTACACATTGGCTAGGCAAGACTCAACATTGGTAGCTAAGCTAGCAATAACCCATTGGGAGGTGGACCATGCGGGGCATGCTTATACTATATTGGAACCCACACTAGTTCTATAGCTAGTGGACCTATAGAAAAAGGAAAGAGGATTTTAATCTCAGGGGACTCGGGTGTCTGAACCTTATGTCATTGCATTTTTTGAACTTTTGCCTAAAGATTGTTGATCTTAGTGCTAAGCTGGGCAAGGGCTGCCATCAAATTAGCTGAGCATTTGCAGTCTGTTAATGTTCTCCATGAATAGACTTTAAAATGATTCCTCAAATTCTATAGAAGCAGTAGAGGAAGAAATTGAGATTCGATGTGGTTTTATGAAAGACATCATCCAATAGGGATCCAAACCAAGATTAAAGTATGTGATCGAACCCGAGAGGAGAAAATGTTTTCTAGCGTTTATTTTGAGGGAAAGATGAATACTTTGGGCATATATATTTTTTAATTTTTTAAAAAAAAGGAGAAAATATTTTTGGTATCTTTTTAAAAAGGGGAAGAGGGGAAATCCTTAGCATAGTTATTATTATTTGGCCCACATGTATTATGCTCTACCTAGGGTGTAAGAAAAACGTCGAATATGTCTCAAGTTTGGGGAAAAGATAGGGTACATGTTGCAAGACAAGGGTTGACATATTTTTAGACTCGTGGAAAGGGTCTTATTTAAAAAATCGGCAACATAAAGTGAAAAATTCAAGTGGTACGGTGCCTCGAAAGTTTTAAAGAGTTTTGTGTTAGAACTAATAGACTAGCAATAAGTGTCATAGGGTAGACATCTATATGAGGTTGCTGCATCGGTGGGTTAGTGGAAAGGTTACCCCCTTTGGCATGACTTCCATGATACAATGTTTTCCTATAAGGGCAATCATCTATTGGTACGTGTGAAAAAGCCACTTGGTATATTTGAATGTATGTTAATTACCTTATGAAATACCTCATGGAGACGGTATGTATGAGAGTGAACTAGATATATTTTATGTACGTGAACGAGTTTCCTACCATATACCTCCGTCGTGAGTTCGATCAAGCGGTATGATGTAGGGGGAACCATTTGATATACAATGAAGGTACTTGGCCAATTGATGGTGGGAATCATATCGCTTAGGTTAACCACGCCCCACAGGACTGACACCCATCACAAAGTGACCCCCAGTACGGGATAAAATTTTGTTCAATATTGCAGTGCTCTAGTGACATAGTGTGCAAGAATGCATGAGTCTTCATTAGTATTTTATGCACAATTTTACGTATCCTAAGTGAGGGAAATACTACCACTCTGAGGAGAATATACAAGTAGAATAGGATAAGGGGATAAATATGGAAATTTACATTAGAAAGTATGTACATGAAACACGGAGACTAAATAAACCATTGTTCCATATATAAAGTGTGGGACATGTGAATATGCACAAATGAAAACGAAATATGTGCAAAGTGAGAGTATCATGTGAAATATGTGTGAGTGAAAAAAGTACGTGGATATATACAAGTGAGAGAAGTGCCGAGTTGTGTGCCAGTGAAACTAAGCATGGATATCTACAAAGAGGTGCGTGAAACATGTGAGTAAGATAGAGCTATATATGAGTGAGAAGAATGTGAGAGTGTGTTCTAATGGGGATAAGAATGGATATCTATAAGTGATGTGGATCACATGCATATGTGAGAATGTGGAGTGAAACATGATGACTTTGTACAAGTGAGTAAACGGTGAAACATGTGATAAGGAGATGATATACACATGTGATGAGAAAATAGCATAGTAGAGAGAAGTATGTAAACACCATCATATAAACAAGGAATATATATGTAAAACATGTAAGCACGGGAGTAGGAAGAATATACAAGAGGAGGTTTATGTAAAGATGTAGAAAAGTAGAGTGATGGGAGAGTAAAGGAAATAAAACCCATGTTAAATAGAGTCTAGTACTCTAAAAATATTCCCCACTAGAGTAGACACTGATGCCCTCCAGGGAAAATTCCTTCGGTGAGGGCTAGCCCCAAAACTGGAAAGAGATAAAATGGAGAAGTCTCACTCTCCGCTCGTGTGGGGATTCGAAGATAAAATCCTATTTCCTCCACTCGTATGATCTTTTCCAGACTACCACGGATATAAATCGATCCTCGTCAGAGGGGAGGAAAATATAGAAAATTGACTCTCCAGCTATTTTGTTCAAAATAGGGAAAAGAATGTAATTGTCCCGAGAGAACGACATCAAAAGACAAGCTAGTTCATATGAAAGAAAACGAGTTGATTGTTCGAGCACTATATTACGAAATAGGAAGGTGTTAAGTACCCATTCTACCCTTTCTCTCTCTCGTGGGCTATGATATTGTTCTCCTTCTCTCCAAAATGTGATGCTCCTATATGAAATGTGCAATGCAAATAATGAGAGAAAGAAATCATCCCAATAACGTCATGGCAAGGAAGGAGAAGGACCATTCTAAGGAATGCACAAAAGAATAACATAACAATGTGATGTTAGTGTCCATCCATTCACAATTCATTACGAGAAAGTGAATGGATATATTGAGTGAAACACTAACATAGAGGAGTAGCATTTTTGCAATAATACTAGACTCAATAAAACATAAAGTGACTAAATTTGAAATATAGGACATTAATCTCTAGGTTGGCACGAGATGTAATACCCTGTAATTTTAATGGTTTTGAATGTGGGATTAATTTGATTAATTGGGAAAATTAATTGGAGTTTAATACGGGTTCAAATAAATATTAATTAGAGAGATAAGGCTTAATATTTATTTATCTTGAATGTTACTCACTAAATGAGTAATAATAATGATAAGAAAACTTTATGGTTGTCGTGAGTGAGAAATACGACGGTTATGATAAATATAGTCGAGACGCGCGTGTTAGTTGTGTTGGGACTTAAATTGGGTAATAACATATAATTTCATTTTTGGTATTTCAAATGGTCATTTTGAGTGCTCCAATGTGTCCAGAAGGGTCGAGATAATCAAAAAGTCTATTCGGGGGCTTAGTTTGGGTCCCGGAGCACTTTTGGCCAAACCGACACCCCGGAGGTGTATTTTGGTCTTTCAAAATTTTGGAAAAATGGTACGAACGAAAATTAGAGAGTTAAAGTATGAGGCATGAAGAGGAAGTTAGGGTTATCAATTGTTAAACCAAAAGAGAGAACATATGAGGGAGAAGGAGAGAGTTCCTGGGAGTTTTATGGCCCAAAGTCATCATCTTGCACTAAAACCACCACCAAACCGTAGATCGGGGAGAGAGGATCCCAGCCGTAACCTTCTTCTTTAACGTATTAGACTAACCAATTGTCTCAACTGTTTATCTTGCTAAATTTTAGTTGAATATCATATCCATGTTAGAGTATGATAATCACCACTTTGATTACATGAATGTTTATATCAAATTTGACGAATGCAAATCATATTTTTGGGTAGAATTGATAGTAGTCTTAACTCTTATGATGGAAGATGAAATTCATGAACTAATAACAATTAAACTGTGAAGAAATCATAGTTTCATATGCGTTGTTCGTGAAAATTGGTAATTTAGAGTTTTTATAGGACAATCTTGAATTAATCAACTTTATTTTAGGTTATTTAACGATTTGGGGAATATTACATGTTAGGAATCATATATATATGTTAGTATGATGTTTGATATACTTAGATGGGCGTTTGGGGTTGTGAAGTTGTGAATTGGAGTGTCAAAAATAGTGAAAGACGCAATTATTAGAAAAAGGGGACGAGATGGTAAATCTCGTTCGAACGACCGGAGAAGGTGTTCGAATAACTATGTTCGAATGAGAATTACAATGAGAGTTCTAACAATATTTAAAAAAAATTCCTTCGAAGTTCGTTTGAACAACCTTGAGATTTCATTAGAACGATATCTCAGGCTTGTTCGAACGAGATTTCAGAAAAAGGAACTTTTCGCCGAACTAGTTTGACAGTGATGTAGTAAATTTGAGAGAAGTAGAAGAACCTATGGTATATTTGAGTGAATTTATTACATGGACTAGTAGTGTCAGAGTGGGTTAACTAGTAGGAATGTTTAAGGAATTATAAGAGGCCTTAGATTGGTGGATCTTATGAGGTGAAGTATAATAGGGACAATAATCGTAAGTTATAAAAGTACGTATGAATAATGATATTCGGGTTGTGTGTATACTTACGTATTTTAATAGGTTATCTATATACGTATTTTATGATATATTATGTGTATGACATTCCTACGCTGCTTACTGTTGGGAGGAGGTTTCGCGACGTGGACGGTCTTATCCTGATGAGCCCATAGGGAGGATTTTAGACTTGTTCCCATAACATAGAGCCTTGGACATGTCCTATCTGAGAGTATGATAGTTTCAGCAGTTGAATGGCAGCGTAGGTATGCGCATAACCCATTTGGCTAGGAATTACGTTCGCCTCCGATATATATGAATTGTTTTTAAGGTTGAAGTGCGATATGGAACTAGTAGTCCTGTGCTTAGAACGTGAGGTACTAAGACATGAAAGAAAAGTATGCATGCACTAGGAGGTCTTAGCCTAAGGGTGCAGTATTCTTATATTTATCATGTATCGTAGTATATTTGGGTGGGACTAATCTAACGGGGTAGTATAATCAGGATGGGTTAGATATATATGTTAGGCGTGAACATTATATGATAGGTGGGCATCTTAAGTTAGAGAACGTAAATCTAAAATGTATATAATATTTACAAATTTTGCATTTAATCACTTTTAAAAAATTTAAATTGTTTTACTCAGACTCTGACCCATTTTCTCTAAATCTCTATTCTTTTTGTAAAACATTTTAGGTGCCCAGTCACAGGGACACCAGGCTTAGCAAGTTCTATCTTTTTGCGCTCTGCAACTGCTGTGGAAGTTGTAGATCCTTGACATTAGACGCATCAGTATTCCTCTTTGCTTCATTATGACTAGTTATTTCATTCAGTCGGATATGCTGTCCATTTCCATTTAGACATTTTTAGAGATGTTGGATTTTATTGTCTTTTGAAGATCATACACTAGTTTAATTATGGAAGATTGTATTAGTATTTCGAACTGGATTTGTGTATTTCAAATACCCTTACTTATTCTATTGTTTTATTTATCGTATGGTTGAAATATGTATGGGAATGTTTTATTATTATGTTGTATAGAGCTTTCCTGTTAACTAAAAAGGTCAAATTTTGACATCATCTTTTTAAAATATTAGGTGGTTAGTATTTAATAAAAAAAAGGTTTTTGACAATGATGCTAAAACTGAACCAACTTGATATTCTGATTTAATTCGATAAAGGGATGATCACCCGATATTTAATTAAGAGGGATGTTACAAATGGTATCAGAGAATCAGATTCTAGAGTCTTTAGGATCTGTGCGGCTTATTATGTTTCCATCATAGAGTTCTTTGATGTACATCGCTATTTCTAGGACTGTTGTATTCTTATTTTCACATTTACGTCGTTAGTTATTTGAGATATATGGAATTGTGGACTTATGAAAAAAAAATCTTATTTCAGATGCCTCCCAGAAGTGCACAACGAGTCCTTCAAGATCCACAGCCAGAACTGCAGTCAGCTCCGGCTCAGGGTACCATGAATGCTACAGATGTTGCAGCTAGAGTTGCACAGGCGGTGAATGTAGCATTGTCGGTAGTACAAAAGGCTCAGGCATAGGTGGTGGCTCCAGCATAGGCTCGGGCGTTCCTTTCTGCATGGGAGCGAGTTATGGATGCTTTTCAGAAGGAACGTATTCCGTAGTTCTCGGGGAGTTTTGATGTTGTTATATCAAGCCAATGGAAAAAAGATATCTAGCGACACCTCAGGATGTATGAGTGCACCAATGTTCAGAGATAGATCTTAGCTACGTTTAAGCTTGTTTGGGAGGAACTACAATGGTGGGATTCTATTTCCATTGCTCAGGAGAGAGATACTATACTGATATAAGGGTTTTAGGAGAGATTTGATAGTAAATACTTCTCATCCACCATCTAGACTGAAATGAGGCAAAAGCTATTAGTTCTTACTCAAGAGGGTAGGAGAGTTGCTGAGTACGAGAAAGAATTTATGAGGTTGGCAAATCTCGTGCCAGGGGAGGTTCCTACTGATGAAAAGGGAATTCAAATGTTTATGGATGGACTGACTTGGAGAATACGGCAACACCTATTGGGTAACCTTTCTTTGGGGACATACAACGAGGTGTTAAATGCTGCTTTATTACATTGCTAAGACCAATTCTTCCATCTTAAGAGGAGAAAGTTAGGAGGAAAGTCCAGCCACCAGGGCAAGACTAGGGGTGGCAGTGCCAGTGGGTCATCATCAGCTCAGAATCAGCCAAGGCAGGGTGAGCAGAGTTCCCATCAGGGGGACCCCTCTAAGCGATTCAAATCGAGTGATTACAGGTAGGGACATGGAGGTTTTCGACAAGGGCCAACAGAGTCAGTCAGACTAGCAGGGCCAGCGACGTGCTTAACAGGGATAGAAGGACTAGCGGATGGGCGGATACAGCCAACAGGATCGAGGACAACAGAAATGGATACTCATAAGGAAGAGTTGACAAATATGGAGAAATTTATTACCGAGGTCTTGGAACTTCCACAGTAGCTGCAACACGTCAAAGGAAAGGAACCCCTACTCTTGGCGTCCCTATGGCTGGGTACATAAAAATTGTTTTACAAAAATAAAGATAAGAGATTTGCAACGGGTCAGATCCCGAGTGAAAATAGTTTTAAAAAATTAGCAGATATTATCACTGTTCTAAAAAACCCGCCTAGGCTCCGCCTAGGCACACCTAGGCTTGAGGCTTGGGAGAAACACCCCGCCTTAAGATTTTGACGCCTTATGCTTGGTAAAACCCTTAAGGCATACTTTTTCTCTAAAAACAACAATGTTTTAGTGAAACGATATCGCCTTTTAAAGATATTTTTACAAACCGGACCATTATCTCATCCAAAATAATCAAATAGTATTTTTATTTGCAAATATTCAGACATATATCTATGATATGTACAATTTTAGTATTTTAATAGCCTTGTTATGGTTAAAAAATATTAAAATATATTAAAAAGTCCTAAATGCCTTTTCACGTCTTTTTACGCCTAGGCCTGCCTAGGCTTCTAAGGCTTAAGGGTTGGCCTCCACGCCTCGATCACGCCCCGCGTTTTTTAGAACCTTGGATATTATATACGTGTTAGGTTTACATGCCCTCTCTTGAGATCCTCACCTCTTAACTAATGTGCACACCTAACGTATGTCTCTACCACCTGAACTAATAATGTTACCCCTCCTAAGTAGTCTTAATAAATATTTATATTTCTTTATACGCTAACACGTTGTGCCCACTCGTTTCGCCCATACTCTACGTTAGTAAATTCTTTACATCAATTAGCCAATAATGAAATTATTAATATATGTTTATCTCTACATATACTAATTTATTTAAGATTTCACTATCTTTTTCCTCTAATAAGCACGCAGTAGAATATCTCACAAGTGTATATATATATATATATATATACACACACAAATACAACACCCCGAGGCTAATCTGCGGTGGGCACTCCTAGTTGAGCTGTGGTGAATGCATATATCACAAGTATATATATTTATCACTCTATATTATATATATATTAATACGGCACCCCGAGGCTAAGCTGCGACGCGACATACTATGCAATTAAGTCCTGGTACATCACGTACAAAATAAAGGACTACTAGTTCAGAATCACTCTTGAACCATAAAAATAAATCACACATATTATAGGCGAACATGGACCTAAGCCTTTGGGATACGCACATACCTACGCACCCAAATGACTGAGCACACCCTAAATCATCGTAGTGTGCATTACCCAAAGTTCTATGTCTTAATGTACAAGTCAATGCCCCCCTAAGTGGCCTCCTTAGAATAAGATTGACCACAATGTGAAACCTCCCGTGATAGAAAGTAGAGTAGGTATGTCAATACACATTAAAACATACAATATGTATTCTTACAAGCTATGAAAATCAATAGGTATACACACAACCTAGATATTATCATTCCTACGTAGTATGTTTCTCTCAAATACTCACCATACTTATTACTTGCAATTTTTACTCACTATCGTATTTATATAAATTTTTACACAACTCTAAGGTCCCTAGTTACCCCTTAATTATTTTTTAGTAGTTATTCCCATCGTCCCTACTAGTCATAAACATAGGTTCACTCATCAATACGTCACCCTTCTCGAATTTTATTCATTTATCAGTTACGGATATTTTCTCAATTATCCCAATACTTACTCGTCTCACTTGATATAAACCTACCTAATGTCTCAATTATAGAACAACAATCACAATCAATCAATCTAGGAAACCTCCAACGAAATAATAACTAAAAATAACATTTCTTAAAATTTCCCCCACGAATCTGCCGAGATTTTAACTCAAGTTTTGAGGCATTTGGGAGCCATTTTCGGAGAAAACGTATCAGAGAATAAAATACAGAAAATAGGATTTTCTATGAGGCAGTGCAAACAGATTATCCATTTTCGGAACAAAAATGGGGCAAAATAATTTCTAAGTAGGAGGTGTTTTACTTGTGGCAGGACCGAACACAAGAAATAAGATTGCCCCGGTAAGGGTAGGGGTCAGCGGCAGCATGGTGCTCACCAGGAACCACATAGATCGATTTTTCTAGCTGGCCTTCTAGTACCAACACTGATGACTGCCTTACCTGCCATTACGATTGTTCCAGCAACCCCACCTCAGCAGGGGAAACTACACTATGGGCATGTTTACAATGTCCACCAGGCAGCAGTTCCTCAATCCCCACCTATAGTTGAGGGTATGTTCTCTATTCATGGTACTTTGGGGGGTAACTTATTTGATACTGGGGCTTCACACTCATTCATAGCCACTAGGTTTGCATGGACCATTGGGTTACAAGTAGTACTATTACGTGTGTAGATTCTCCATTAGATAATGGGACGTTGATATTTTTATCTATCGGGGTGTGAGTGTAGAGATTGAGAAACTGATTTTTCCCATAGACATGCTTGTGTTAGACATGAGTAACTATGACGCCATTATTGGCATGGATTGTCTAGAATCTAATCGGGTCATGATTGACTGCTATAGTAGGAGTATTGTGTTTATTATACCGGGCTAGGAAATGTTCTTGGTGGGGTTTCCTCATCCTAAAGGAGGGCCATCTACCCATTTATATTATATAGAGGAGGTGACCTTTAAGGGGGTAGTGATTCCACTAGATTCGATTATGGTGGTTTGCGAGTTTGTTGATTTGTTTTAGGAGATACTGGGACTGCCAACCAATAGGGAAATTGAGTTTGTGATAGATTTAGCGTCTGGCACTCGATCGATATCTCGTGAGACTTATCGTATGGCTCATGTGGAGATAAGGGAGCTCAGGGATCGAATTGTGTAGTTTTTGGGGCAGGGCTTCATCCGTAGGAGTACTACTCCTTAGGGTTACCTAGTACTATTTCTAAAGAAGATAGATAGGTCATTATAGTTATGTGTTGATTATTGGGAGTTAAATAAAGTCACGATGCAAAATAAGTATATGTTACCCCAAATCAATGACTTGTTTGATCATTTTAGCGGAGCAAACTACTTCTCGAAGATAGACTTGAGATTCAGGTACCATTAGTTACGTATCAGGGTGTAGTAGGTGTTTAGGACCGTCTTTCTGATGAGATATGAATTCTATGAGTTTCGAGTTATGCCCTTTGGGCTGACCAATGCTCCATCTGTGTTCATGGACATAATAAATAGGGTGTTCAGAGAGTTGTTAGATTAGTTTATCAGTGTCTTTATATATGACATCCTGATTTATTCCTAGATTAAGGAGGAGCATGATGAGCATTTGAGACAGAGTATACATACACTGCATGAGCATCAGTTATATGTTAAATATGAGAAATGTGGATTCTCGCTACGACAAGTGCAATTTTTGGGGCATATTGTATCTGACATGGTGATATCCATGGATATAAGTAAGGTGTCGGCGGTTAGGGAGTGGGGACAACCCATGACACCGACAAAAGTACGTAGTTTTTGGGGTTAGCTAGTTACTACATGTGACTTATTTAGGGATTGTCAAAGATTGTAGGTCCATTGACTAACTTAACTCATAAAGGGGTACCATTCATATGAGATGACGCTTGTTTTTTGGATTTTGATGAGCTGAAGGATAAGTTGACTTCATAACCTATTCTAGCACTGCCCAAAATGAGGGTGGAATACGTAGTCTACACTTATGCGTCCTTACAAGGACTTGGGGACGAACTACGGTAGGAGGGTCAGGCTATAGCTTATGATTCCCGCGAGCTTAAGCCTCAAGAGAGGAATTACCCCACCCACGACTTGGATCTAGCAACAGTCGTGTTTGCCCTTCGTATATGGAGACATTACATGTTGGGAGAGAAATTTTGCATGTTCACATATCAAAAGATACTACAGTATTTGTTCACTCAGAGAGAGATGAATATGTGTCCATGCAGGTGGCTTGAATTTATGAAGGACTGTATGTTCGAAATTCAGTATCACCTAGGGAAGGTTAATTTAGTGGTGGACGTGTTGAGCCATAGGTCAATGGTGAGGTGGTCGAGGTATGAAAGGAAAAATGGAAGGAGATGGGTCATCAGGATGCCGTTGCCAGATCATTCATCTTAGTAATGACCATTACACCCCGTATTGTCATAAGGGTGGCATAAGCACAAGCAACAACTCCATTTTGTCTAAAGAGGATTTGGTAGCTTTTGGTCAAAGGAGTAGAGTCTTACTCAATGAGTTCTGAGAGGGGCTTACGCTTTAATGGGAGACTGATTGTCCCGAAAGGGGAGGACTTGTGGCATGCGGTGATGACAGAGTCACATAGATCACGGTTTGCGATACATTCTGATGGGGATAAGATGTACCAAGATATGCGGTGACAGTATAGGTGGATCCGGATGAAAAGAGACATTATTGAGTTTGTCTCGAAGTGTACCGCCTGTTAGCTACTAAAGGTGGACCACCAGAGACCAACAGGGGTTCTTAAGATTCTAGATATTTTTATGTGGAAGTGGGAGAGAATTTCCATGGATTATATTATCGAGTTTCCTACTTCATATATGGGTCACGATTCTATTTGGGTGATAGTGGATCGATTGACTAAGGTATCCCACTTTCTTTCAGTCCGGATAGATATTAACATGACACAGTATGCTCATATTTTCATCGCCGAGGTAGTGAGACTACATGGGGTTTCCCTTAATATTATGTCCAACAGGGATAAGGTTTTTGTGCCTCAATTTTGGGAGAGCTTTCAGGTGGCCATGGGTATGGAATTATGTTTGAGTACAGCGTATCACCGGCAGACGGTTGGGAAGACAAAGCGGACTAATCATATGTTGGAGGATATGCTACGTATGTGTATTCTTAATTTTATGGGAGGATAGGAGAATTACCTTCCACTAGTGGAGTTTGCATACAATAACTGTTATCAGTTTACTATTGGCATGGATCCGTTTGAGGTGTTGTACGATAGACCTAGTCATTCTCTCGCTTGTTGGTTAGAGGTGGGGGACCACAAGCTTCTCAATCCATAGGTAATTCAGGATACTTTTTCCAGGATTGACATGATTCGGAGTCAGATACGGGTAGCTCAAGACACACAAAAGAGCTACATTGATGCCAAGTGGTCCTTTCTAGAGTTGAGCGTGGGAGATCAGGGGTTGTTGCGTGTATCTCCTATAAAGGGGAGTATGAGGTTTGATAAGATAGGTAAATAGGCGCCGAGGTACATAGGTCCATTTCCTATCATCGAGAGGATTGGACTAGTAACGTATAAACTCGGGTCGTCGGAGCATTTGGACTGTATTCATGACTGCTCAACATTTTTGCGTTGAGACGATATCTCCGGGATGCGTTGGCCTATACTCACATTACATTGGAGGATGTTGATTTACAGATCGATACTACATATGAGGAGTGATCTGTGACCATCTTAGACCATAGCGAGAGGAGACTGAGTCGAAGATAGTTCCTTTAGTACGTGTTCAGTTGGGGCAAAATAATACTGTTGAGTCTACCTGGGAGCGCGAGGATGAGATGCGCAACAAATATCCAGAGTTATTCGTACCACGTATACCTTTATTTTTTTAATTTTGAGAAAAAATTATTTATGATGGTAATTATGTATTACCCCGTAATTTTAATGATTTTAAATGTGGGATTAATTTAATTAATTGGGAAAATTAATTGCAGTTGAATCCGGGTTAAAATAAATATTAATTAGCGACATAAGCATTAATATTTATTTATATGGAATGTTACTTAGTTAATGAGTAATAACAATGATAAAATGACATTATGATTGTTGTGAGTGGGAAATACGACAGTTATGATAAATTTAGTCGGGATGTGCGTGTTAGTCTTGTCAGGACTTAAATGGGGTAGTAAAATATAATTTCATTTTTGGTACATCATATGGTCATTTCAAGTGCACCAGCATATCCAGAAGGGTCGAGATAGTTAGAAAAGTTTATTTGGGGGTTTAGTTTGGGTACTGAGGCACTTTTAGGCCAAACTAAATAACCCAGAGGGTTATTTTGGTCTTTTAAAACTTTGGAAAAAGGGAAACGATGAAAATTAGGGAGTTAAAGTATTAGGAATGTAGAGTAAGTTAGGGTTATCACTTGTTAAACCAAAAGAGAGAACGCATGAGGGAGAAGGAGAGAGTTCCTAGGAGTTTTAAGGACAAAAGTCACCATCTTGCACCAAAACCACCACTAAATTGTAGATCGGCGAGAGAGGATCACAACCATACCCTTATTGTTCTACGGATCAAACCTACCAACTGAGGAAAATGTTTATATTGCTTAATTTAGTTAAATATCATATCCATGTTAGAGTAGGATAATCACCACTTTGATTACATGAATGTTTATATAAAATTTGAGGAATTCAATAATATTTTTGGGTAGAATTGATAGTAGTCTTAACTCTTTTGTTGGAAGATGAAATTGATGAACTAATAACAATAGAAATGTGAAGAAATCAGTGTTCCATATGTGTTTTTGATGAAAATTGGTAATTTATGGTTTTTAGAGGACAATCTTGAATTAATCAAATTTATTTGAGGTTATCTGATGACTTAGAAAATATTACATGTTAGGAATCATATATATAGGTTAATATGATGCTTGATATACTTGGATGGGAGTTTGGGGTTGTGAAATGGTGAATTGGAGTGTCAAAAATGGTGAAATATGTAGTTTTTTTTAAAAGGGGGACGAACGGGTAATTCTCCTTCGAACGACCGAAGCCGTTGTTCGAATGACTATGTTTGAACGAAGATTCCGGTGATAAATCTAATGATATTTCAAAAAATGTTGTGTTCAAAGTTCGTTCGAATGACCTTCTGCTTTCGTTCGAAGGAGATCTCATGTTCGTTCGATAAAGATTTCGGTAAAAGGAAATTTTCTCCGGACTAGTTTTAATCTGATGTAGTAAGTTTGAGAGAAGGAGAATAACCTATGGTAATTTTGAGTGACTTTATTACATGGACTAGTAATGTCAGAGTGGGCTAACTAGTAGGAATGTTTAATGTATTATAAGAGGCCTTAGATTGGTGGATGTTGCGGGGTGAAGTACAATAGGGATAATAATCATAAGTTATAAAAGTAATGTGAGAATTAGCGAGAATATACTACGAACGACTAATGATATTTGTGTTGTGTGTATACTTATGGATTTTGATAGGTTGTTTGTATACCTATTTTATGATATATTATGTGTATGGCATACCTACGCTGCTTGCAATCGGGATGAGGTTTCGCGATGTGGATGGTTTTATCCCGATGAGATTATTGGGGAGATTTTAGACTTTTACCTAGAACATAGAACCTTGGAAATGTGCTATATGAGAGTATGATAGTTTCGATGGTTAAATGGCAGCGTAGGAATGTGCATTACCCATTTGGTTGGGAACTATGTTCTCCTCCAATATATGTGAATTGTTTTTAAGGTTCAAATGAGATACTGAACCAGTTGTCCTTTAAATAGTACGTGAGGTACTAGTACATGATAGCACAATATGCATGCACTAGAAGGTCTCATCCTAAAGGTGCAGTATTGTTATATTTATATATGTGATGATAAATATATACATTGATGACTTATTATACTATGTGTGCCTAGTAGAAGAGAAAGATGATGATACTTAAGATAACTCTAGTATATGAGTATTTAATTCTAAAATGAGAAATTTATAATTTACACATGGACAGAAAGAATGTTATAACGTATTATGTGGGTGATGCAGGTGAATGTTACAAGTTATGGTGTATCGTAGTATATTTGAGTTGGACTAATTTAACGGTGTAGTATAATCAGAACGTGTTAGATATATATGGTAGGAATGCACATTAGATGAGAGGTGAGTATATCAAATGAGAGCACGTAAATCTAACATGTATATAATATTTGCAAATTTTGCATTTAAACGCTTGCTAAATTTTAAATTTTTTTAACTCGGGCTCTGACCTATTTTTTCCAAATCTCTATTATTTTTTAAAACGTTTTATGCGCCCAGTCACAAGGACACCGGGCTTAGCAGGTTCTATCTTTTGGCACGCTGTAGATGTTGTGGAAGTCTTAGGTCCTTGACATTAGATGCATCAGTATTCCTCATTGCTTCATTATGAACAGTTATTTCATTCAGTAAAAAATGTTGTCCATTTCCATTTAGATATTTTCAGAGATTTTGGATTTGATTCTATTTAGAAGATCGTAGACTAGTTTTATTATGGATGACTGTGTTAGTATTTCAGACTGAATTTGAGTATCTCAGATACTCTTACGTATTCTATTATTTTATCTATCATACGGTTGATGTATGTGTGGGAATGGTTTATTATTAAATTATAAAATGATTTCCTTGCTAACTGAAAAGATAAAATTTTTACATTATCTTTTTAAAACATTTGGTGGTTAGTATTTAATTAAAAAAAGTTTCTCAACAGTGGTGCTAAGAATTAACCAACTGGATATTCTGATTTAATATAATAAATGACTGATCACCCAATATTTAATTTAGCGGGGTGTCACACGGGACATCTATGTAGACAAAAGGCATCAAAGTCCATGTAGTTTGATAATGAACAAGCATGGGGTTTAACCCACAAATCCAAAATTATAACTTCCCTTAGTTTGTTTTAAGAATACGTGCACGAGTGTATGGAGTGTCAAAAAAGGTGAAATTTTACTTTAGGGTTTATTTTTTTCTTTTTAGGTTTTATCAAAAATCTATTTTATCTGTACTAATAATAAAATGGGAGACTAGTTTGAGGTGAGGAAGTGAAATAAAGAAAAAGATATACCAAAAATGAAGGAAAAAGGAAAATGACTAATACTAATTAAATGAATTATAAAAGGAAATGAGTATACCTTTTATAGTTCTTTAATTATTACATTAGAGTAGTAGAGGCTGATTGTTATTGTGGTTAAATTATGGTAGGGCAAGGATAAAATGGATGATGAAAGATTGATAAGGATGATGTAAGAAAAAGGGTAGAATGTTTGGAGAATGGAATTTTGGTGCACTGATTTCGACCGAATGATTTTGATTTTAGGAATGAGGTCATGGCCTCCTTTAAAAGTAAAAACTTAGGGTTCGAGTGGTAACCGATTAGCATAGGCCTTGGCCTGCCTATCGGCATACCCCTGTCATGTTGGCGAAGTAAAGTACACCCTTATAATAGCAGTGATTCCGGGGTGCCTACGATAGTCTGAAACGAACATTTGCAGAAAAAGGGCATAAAATGAAAATTATAAGTCCGAATTATGCACATCTAGGACCGTTGAAAAGGGTATTCAGATCCATATAAAAATCAGTTAATCCACTCCTAGGTTTGAGAGTTGACCACGGTAAAATGGGGCTC
Source organism: Sambucus nigra (assembly GCA_949130495.1). Classification (NCBI taxonomy): domain Eukaryota; kingdom Viridiplantae; phylum Streptophyta; class Magnoliopsida; order Dipsacales; family Adoxaceae; genus Sambucus; species Sambucus nigra. The sequence continues at coordinate 208,256,937 of OX422214.1, read as the reverse complement.
GAAAGAACTCGATGGACTCTAGACGGGGGTTTTCAGTGTAAAAAGGCAAGTACGTGCGAATCGTGAGTCTGATTCACACAAAGTATGGACCTTTCGAAAGGGTATTCAACTCCCTATAAGATTTTAAATATATTTGATCATGTTGGAGGATAAAAGTTGAGTACGCACAATTTGTGAGGATGATTTTCATACGGTATGGACTATTGGAAAGGGGATTCAGAGCCTTATAAGAGTGCAATGAGATTTTCTCAAGTTGGAGAGTTAACCAATTTCAAATGGGGATTAGTATAACCCATTTGCCTTTAGATCAGGGTTCAGAGTAAGAAGATGGTTGTGCAAGAATCATGTGACCAATTTGCACACGGTATGGCTTGGGAGCACCTAGTAGCCTCTAGATCGCGGTTCGGAGTAGGACTTATGGTCTTATGGTTGGAAAATATGTGTTAGGGACCTAAAGAGGTATCTAGGAAGAGGTATCTAAAACTTCAAATTCCAAACAAATTTAGTTAGGCGTTCTCAGACCCTCATGGGGACTTTAAAATGTCAAATTGCTTCTAAGTTCGGAGTTCTCAATCCCTTATAAGGACTTCATAATCCAAAATTACCAGTCTAGAGGTATTAAAAACCTTATAAAGCCTTCAAATTTTCAATTTTTTTCAAAGTTTAAAGGTCTCAAACCCTTATAAGTACTTTCAAATTGTTTCTATGGTCGGAGGTCTCAAACCCTTATAAATACTTCAAAATTTCAAGCATTCCAAGTTTAGAGGTCTTTTAAACCTTTATAGAACTTTAGATTCAAGTTTACAAAAGTTCACAAGTCTTACGACCCTTTTAGGTACTTCAGGTTACAAATTTTTTCAGTGTGGAGGTTTTATGACCCTTATAAACACTTTGTGTTCCAAACTTTCAAGTCTAAATATTAAGCCTAAGGTCTTATGACCACTTACAAGTTTGATTTCTAATCTTTAAACTTAAAATTTTTGGGAGGCTAAGTGTTCTAAAAATAATTATGGGCTTCTAGTCCTACAAAAGCATAGGAAACAATTTTGCTAATGTTCTCAGGCTTAACGTACCAATACAGAGCCTTGATCTTGATTTTGAAATATATCTCAAGTGCAATGCAGAGCTCATAGGGCCCAATTAAATTGATTTACGAAGAAATTATTAGGGCTAAGGGTGTAATACATACTAAAAAGAACTCATATAATGCATAAAATTCTTAGCGAAGAAAAAAAGAGGAAAGTAGAAAGTAAAAATTGAAGAACAACACAAATTCCTTTGAAAATACCTTTTCATTAAGGGTAAAGCTGGAGATTAAAAATTGTGGCCAGCGGCCAACAAAGAGCTTAAAAAATAAACAATAATTACATAAAATCATGTCATCATGTATAAGAAATATCAAAATAAAAATAATACGACATTCCTTTATATTCTTGTAAGACTAGATTACACTTGATCCCACGATTTATTACATATAAGCTACCTTTAAAATCATTGCGATAACCTTTAAAATCTTACTAGAAGTGGGCATTGATACAATCAATAACCTTCTTATAATTAGGAATAATATATAAACTACCTTTAAATGCTTTGTCATAACCAACAAAGAGACACAATTTTAACTTATTTGGATCTTTATGCAACATGAGTTTCGGGTACCCACAAATCCAAACATGCCCTAGAATGATCTCGTGCCCACTTCAATTTTCAGTGGAAGTCGAAGAGACCGATTAAGAAGAAACCAAATTTATTGTGTATATAGTCGTCTCTTAAAAATTATAACAATTTGAATGATGTGATCTTGAATAAGTAACAATATATCATATCATATCTAAAAGAGTCTTATGTCTTCTATATTTCTCTTTAATAATTTGCCCATAAATTTTTTCATTTCATTACATTATTTGGCAATATTGGTGAGACGAACACTTTAATGTATAATTTATTTTCCAATATACGAGAACAAATAAAATGTATCCAATTTTAACTAAACAACTATATTAAAATAATTGAATATATGTTCAAAATGAGTTTTGAAGCTAAAACCAACTTTCTTAAAACTAGGTATAATAAAATAATTTACCTAAATTATATTTATGTCTTCACTGTCATATAAAGGATACCCTACTTCTAATAGTACTTCATTATTCTATTTTCCAATAATAGGTAACATGTCTCTTTATAAGTAATTTACTAGTTACCTAGAACCATTGCATTGAATTGCAGTCCTGATTTGTGCTTCATGAGTCTACAAAGCAAGTTCTCGTATAACGAACCATAAATCATGCAATTATTTTTAATGGAAAAACTATTAATATGTCTTTTTTCATATGAATCTTAGAAAAAATGGACACCATGAAATAAAAGTTCTAACACTTGTAGTAAGAATACCCGCATTTCATATATTTTTACTATTATCAAGGAATGTGCACGTTCTTGACCCCAAACGGTTTTACTTGAGACTTAGCAATACATCATAATTCCTTTTTAGTAAATACGTAAAGCTCTTATATGTAACTAAGACCATCTCTTGGTTATTGATGAATATCAATCCCGACTTACGAGATGGATCCAGGATTCCCCACCATATCTAATACAAAAAAACCCTTCCTCCATAAATGGTGAAAGTAATTTCAAGAACATGATTTTTACCTAAGAGTCATCAACCAAAATGGATTTTTAGAAATTCCCATCAGTCAATTCTTTAAGAATTAAACATATACATGTAGAACTTACCCGATGGGAGAGGGGGGGGGGGGGGGGGGGGGGCTGAACATATGTAAAAGTTAATTTAAAATAACTATCTTAAATTTTCAAATTACCGTGATTCCATGATCAATTCCCAAAGACAGAGAGGAAAACCAAAAACTAACATGAGAATAATCACATCACATTTATAAAGATAGAAACTTGGGTTAAACCAGTTTATCATACCCTTAAGTTAGAACAATATCCAAATTACATATTTAGTCATTGGAACCTATTCCAGTTAAAACTTTATGACTAAAGCGAGTTAGCAAAAGTTGAATTCATTTTGAAATCTTTGAATCAAAATTGAAAAAATAATTCCCAATTTAAAATGTGAGAATTAATTTAATTAGATTTTAAATTGGCAACCCTCTACCACCAATTAAGAACTAATCCCGTAACACATCCAAGTTCCTTAATTAAGTGAGATTTCTCGATCGGAGCTTAAATTACTTCACCTTGAACTAAACATATTTTCATCTTTCATTATATTTATGGCGATTTTAGGCTACTTATGTCCAACATAATGAATAGACAACATGTTTTAGTCCTACACTTAATGACAGTGACTTCAATGAAGAAGATATCAATAGTTGTGTTTAAGTGTATACCATCGGTTTGTTCATTGAATTTAAACCTGCTCATTTGGAACATCCTAGATGGGAGAACCAAAATCACTAACCTTGAATTTCAATGAAGTATCACTTAATAGTCTCAATAATACTGATCCTATTCTCAAATTGCCAATGGAGACTGTGGGGTTTACAAAGAAACCCCTTTCCCACTTAATAATTTAAACTCGAGGATATTTTAAATAACAAGTCATTCACTTATAAGTACCTGAATTGAATCATTGGTAATTGCCAATTTACTTATCCAAATTAAATTAACCGATCTAATTATTTTAATTTTCCAAAAATAAAACTATTTTAAAATTAAAATAAACCCGAAGATAAAAATTTAATTTATATGTTTAAATTAATTACCCATTTATATTTAATTCATAAAATAATAAATATAAATGGATTTTACAGAAAAAATATGATTTACCCATCCATGTTGTTCATAAAATCGGGTGTTCCTATATAATCAACGCAAAATTATTCAATAAAATAATAAAGAGACGCGTGAAAATATGAAATAAATGCCAGAAAGAAATCATATAAAACATAAAATACCACCCTATCCAATATGGACAAAAACTTCTTTGATTTGAGTATTGGTAGCTCAAAACCCCATCAGGAATCCATCGTATGCCAGTATTGTAGATAAATAGTGTCCTAAAAGATCTTGATTAAATGATTCTTATCAAGAATGTAATTATGGAGAAATCTTATTATAGAAGACTCAAATCTAAATGTAATTGTTGTTAAAGGAAACTATGTGGGAAAAAAACTAAAGGAATATAAGAATTCAAACAATCCACAGTTATCTAAGAATACAAGTTGGCCAAGCAAGGAACCAATCGCTATGGTACTAAGGAGGCCCTAGATTACGTCTCACAAACCCTCCATGGTTTAATCCCATATTTTCCATTGTCATTTTATTCTTAAATGAATTATGACTTTTACTTTATATTAATGATGGGTATATTCGTTTTGAAATAATAATCATCGATGCAAGAATGGATTTAATTTGGTTTAAATATATTCTAGACATGTCTATCAATAGATCTCAATAGGAGTTCCAATGAGTCTGTAATACCCCGTACTTTTGACTATATTTATTTTTGGGATTAATTAATTAAATGCGTATTAATTGGAAATTAATCCGGGTTATAAATACTAACGAGATGCGAGTTGGTATTTGATTATGTGCATACATGTTTTGATATATGTATTTGGTATTATAAAATTTGTCGTGAGATTGATAGACGGCATTTTAGAAATTTTGTTGTGACGCATGGGACCGCCGCGTCACGGTGTAATATTTTGATAATAAAAGAGAATTTAAAATCTATAATCCATATGGTCGTTTTGAGTGCGCCAACGCGTCCGGAAGGGTCGAGATAGTCAGAAAACACTACCCGGGGGTGTAGTTTGGATTCCGGGGTATTTTTAGGCCAAACCGGCAACTTAAAGGGTATTTTGGTAATTTTACATTTTGAGGAATTAAAAGTGACGAAAATTGGTTAATTAAATCTGATGTGGATTTGACCCACTAAGCCCATAACCAACCCATATTAACCTAGAAGGCTACGTAGGTTATCATTTAGGTTTTCTAAGTTCCCAAATCAAAACCCTAGCCACCTTAAGCCACCATTGGAGAAGGAGCTTGGAGAGAGGAAATTCTGCAGAAAACTTCATCAAACCTACACCAAAATCAGAAATCAAACCAAGGCAAGTGACTTTATTCCATTTAAATTCAGATAATGTCATTTCCATGTTAGAAATTGAAGAAGTTTGATTGTTCTTGAAAGCTTGAATGAAAACCCATGTAGTTGGAGTTTAGAACTTGAAAATTTTGAAGAGAATTGCATGTAGAATGATAGGTAGATGATTTCTCTCATAATATTTGTGATTAGAAGAAACATAAACGAATTAAATTCTGGGATTTGATGATGATATTAAGTTAGGGTTCATGTTCTTGAGTTATTGGGAAAAAGTGTAGAAATTGGTAAATTTAATTAATGATAGGATGGATTGATCTCTTAAAAACATGTTAGGATGCGACTATATGTGTTTAGTATTGATTATAGACCTTTAAACGATTGTTGGGACTTAGTTTAGAAGATTTGAGGTGTTATAATGGATGAAAAACGAATTGGGGAAAAATCTGGGTCGAAACTGGTCAGTCGTTAGAAGCAGTCCCCAGGTCATTCGAACGAACTCGTTCGAACGAGCTTCTAATGAGTTGACCAGTCATTGCTAATGAGTAGGGATTCCGTTCGATATCTCGTTCGAACGATATATCGTTAGAAGGGACAGTTCGTTCGAACGAACTGGATCTCGTTCGAACAGCCTCGTTCGAACGAGACTTCTAACGAGCTGACAGTCCAAACTCGTTCGAACAGTCTCGTTCGAACGAGACTTCTAACGAGCCGACAGTTTGGGCCATTTTGGGCTGTTTTGATTATTGGAGTTCCGTAAACTTATTCGAGGATATAGATATCATTCCGTAGATGTAGTAATGATAGGATTGGGACATTTGGGTATTTATGAGAAGGAATTTACATACGAGAGTTGTATTACATGGACGGTTTGGGTTGAGACGTGAGTGTCTACTACGACGTGAGAAAATTATGGCGCGTATGATTACAAACCAGAATAGTACAAATCGTTATAAATATAGTTAGTAAGAGAACATGTACTACGATTAAAATACAGTATTACTAAGACGTGTGTTTACTTAGTATTGGTATATGGATTGTGTGTATGACATACCTACCATACTTGCTATCACGGGAGGTTGCGTTCGCTTAGGACCCTCTAATCCTTGTGTGCCTACGGGGGGGGGGGGGGGGGGGGATATAGACTGGTACCTCGATGAACATAGGTCAGAGAAAGACTTATTGGGATGTTAATAAGTCCGCTGATCGTGGGAGCGTAGGTATGTACGTGACCCATGTGATGTGACTGTGTTCGCCTCCACTATTTGTGATTTGTGTTATCTGAACTATTCCTGAGAGATTCGGAATATGTGATCCTTATGTACGTGATGTACCGGGATGGATAGCAGAGTATGTGTGCACCGCATCTTAGTTCTCGGGGTGCTCGTATTGTATATTTATGATGTGAATAATATACACTTAATTAATGAGAACCTTCATGTTAATGATGTGAATATAATTACGGTATTGTTTCGATAAATATAATGAGTTAGCTGATAGAGAAATGTATTGCATATTGAGCATCTGAGTTTACATTAAATCCCTATCTAATTACGAGCGTTATATAATAATAGAACCGGGTAATAAGGGTAGAAACTATTACAGTCTAGGTAGTTATAATGTCACTTAGCTAGTGGTTTATATCGTTGTAGATGGGTACTTACGTTAGGAGTGCACAGTTAGACGAGAGGTGAGAATATCATGTGAGTGTACGTCCTAACATGTACTTTGCATTTAATGTTTTAAATGTTTTTAAAGCACTTGCAGGTTTTTAAAATATAACTCCACATTCGGGCTCTGACCCGTTTGCTTTTCAAATCTTTTTCTTGTAAAACCATTTTAGGTGCCCAGCCACAGGGACACCAAGCATAGGATACTCATTCAGGTGACGAGCTGTAGCTGTTTGTAGAAGCTACAGGGACTTTGCTTGTAGACGCTTCGATCTTTTAAATTCCAGAGTTATTATCTATCAGTTGTAGGGCATGTTGCCCATTTCTATTAGACATCTTTCTATTTACAGTTTTCAGACTTTGGCATGTACTATTTTAGATTCCGGTTTACTTATCAGTTGTGGGATTTGTAGTGAGGAGTTTTCCTCCAGACTTTATTTACTCTATTGTGATGGTTATTCGTTTTACTTCAGTATGGTGAATGGTGTTAGTTATTTCTTCATTACACTTGTTGCATGTTAATCGGACTTTAATTAAAATTTGGCACTTACTTTTTAAATACTAGGTGGTTAGTAATAATAAAATGTTTTCGACAGTGATGCTTTTAACTGAGCCAACTTGGCATTTTGAATTAATTTAATAAAGGAGTAGCTACCCGGTATTTAATTAGTCAGGGTGTCACAGGTGGTATCAGAGCATCAGGTTCTAGTGTCCTTTAGGATCTGTACGGCTATTATGTTTCCGCTACGTTTCTTTGATATAGAGCCCTATATTTTGGGACTGTTGTACTCTTTTTGTGTATGCTTCGTTCTTCAGCTATATTAAGTTTATAACCGTGAACTTATAAACTTTGTTCTTATTTTAGATGCCTCCACGACGTGCACGACGAGTTCCCAGGGATGCAATGCCCGAACCCTAGCCCGCTCCAGTTCAGGGCATGATGAACGCCGCTGAGGTTGCAGCTATAGTAGCCCAAGCGGTAAATGCCGCAATTGCCGTTATTCAGCAGGCACCACCTCAGGCGCCGGTTGTCGCGCCAGTACAGGCTAATGCATTCCCGTCTGCTTGGGAGCATGTACGTGACGCTTTTCAGAAAGCGCATCCGCCAGAGTTTGCAGGAAGCTCAGATGTGGTAGTCTCGAGCCAATGGAGGAAGGATATACAGAGGCATTTGAGGATGCATGAGTGCACTGATGTTCAGAAACAGGTGTTAGCTACTTTCAAGCTAGTAGGATCTGCACTACAGTGGTAGGAGTCTATTACCACCGCAGAGGAGAGGGATACTCTCACGATTCAGGAGTTCTGGGTGCGGTTCGACCGCAAGTACTTTCCGTCGGCTGTTCACACGGAAATGAGGAGGAAGCTGATGAGTCTGAGGTAGGAAGGCAAGACAGTGGCCGAGTATGAGGCCGAGTTCACTTATCTGTTGAACATCGTTCCAGACGAGATACTAACAGAGAAGAAGAAGATTGAGAAGTTCACCGATGAGTTGAATTGGAGGATCCGTCAACATCTGCTAGGGAACCTATCGTTGGCCACTTATTCTGATGTGGTTAACGCTGCATTGTTACACTGCCAGGACCACCGTTTTCATTTGGCCGAGGGCAAAAGGTCGGGAGAGTCTAGCCATCAGGGCAGGACTGGAGGACATGGTGCCAGCGGGGCACAATCTGGTCAGGGGCAGAGACAGAATGAGCAGGGCTCCCAGCAGGGGGATAATAAGAGGTTCTGGTCAGGGAACTACAGGCAGGGACAGGGAGGTTTCCGTCAGGGCCATCAGGGTCCAAACGGCCATCAGGGCCAGCAGGGGCAGAATGGGCAGCAGTTTCACCAGGGCCAGCAGGGCCAAGGAAGGAACGGTAACGGCCACCAGGGCCGGGGACAGCAGGGGCAGAGAGGGGGAAACTTCCCAGGGAAGTGCTTTGTTTGTGGCAAGACTGTCCATAAGCGACAGGATTGTCCTGACAGGGGCAGGGCCCCACAACAGCAACAGCAGGGTGCTCGCCAGGAGCCACAGAGGCCTATGTTTCCCGCCGCTCTTCCCGCACCGCCACAGATGGCAGCATTGCCACCCATTCCAGTAGTCCCAGCTCAACAGGGGCAACTACAGTATGGACGTGTCTACAACATCCACCAGGCTGCATTTCCACAGGCACCGCCCGCGATCGAGGGTACGTTTCCTATCCATGGCACTATGGGTCGGGTATTATTTGATACGGGTGCTACACACTGTTTTATAGCTACACACTTCGCGAAAGCTTTAGGATTGTTAGCTACGGCAGAGAGCACAATGACGTGTGTCGACTCACCATTGGGGAGTGGGTCACTCATTTTCTTTATATGCCGGGGAGTGGGGGTAGAGATTGGTGGTTTGGTATTGCCTGCAGACATGTTAGTGTTAGACATGCATGTTCACGATGTGATCATCGGTATGGATTGGCTCGTAGCATATAGGGCCATGATTTATTACTTCAGTGGGAGCATTGTTTTTGCCATTCCGGGGCAAGAGATGTTTGTAGTGGCGATGCCTCGCCCAGAGGGAGGATCGACCGCTCATCTGTATTACATTGAGGAGGATACCTCTAAGGAGGTAGTGATTCCTTTAGACTCTATCCCAGTCTTCAGGGAGTATTCGGATGTGTTTCAGGAGATACTAGGCTTACCACCCAGTCGAGAGATAGACTTCGTCATAGATTTGCTACCGGGTACGAGACCTATAGCACGCGCACCGTACCGTATGGCTCCAGCTGAGATGAGAGAGCTACGGGATCAGATAGAGCAGCTGTTAGGTCAGGGCTTTATTCGCAGGAGTACCTCACCTTGGGGCGCTCCAGTTTTGTTTGTGAAGAAGAGGGACGGTTCACTGAGATTGTGTGTGGACTACCGAGAATTGAATAAGGTCACGATACGAAATAAGTATCCGTTGCCTCGAATCGATGACTTATTCGACTAGTTGAGAGGAGCTTCCTTCTTCTCGAAGATTGATTTGAGATCGGGATACCATCAGTTACGTATCCGGGAGGAGGATGTCTCGAAGACTGCGTTCTTGTCGAGATATGGTTCTTACGAGTTTTGGGTTATGCCTTTCGGCTTGACCAACGCTCCAGCAGTGTTTATGGACTTGATGAACAGAGTATTCAGGGATTTCCTAGACCAGTTTGTCATTGTCTTCATTGATGATATTCTGGTTTACTCCCAGAAAGAGGAGGAGCACGCCGAGCATTTGAGGCAGGTTTTGTAGACACTTCGTCAGAACGAGTTGTATGCCAAATATGAGAAGTGCGGGTTTTGGCTGAAGGAAGTCCAGTTTCTGGGGCATATCATTTCCGACCGAGGAATATCTGTTGATCCGGGGAAGGTGTCAGCGGTGAGGGAGTGGGGACAGCCCACGACACCAACTGAGATTCGTAGTTTCTTGGGTCTAGCAGGATACTGCAGGAGGTTTATTCGGGGTTTCTCGAAGATAGCAGGTCCTTTGACACATCTTACTCGTAAAGGTGTGCTGTTTATTTGGAGTGATGCCTGTCAGTTGGCATTTGATGAATTGAAGGACAAATTGACCTCAGCACCTGTGTTAGCATTACCGAGACCGGGAGTTGAGTATTTGGTTTACACCGATGCGTCGTTGCAAGGACTGGGAGGTGTATTACAGCAGGAGAGACAGGCCATAGCTTATGCTTCCCGTAAGCTTAAGCCTCATGAGAAGAATTACCCCACGCATGATTTGGAGTTGGCAGCAGTGGTATTTGCACTACGGATTTGGAGGCACTATCTTTTGGGGGAGAAGTTCCAACTGTTCACGGACCACAAGTCCCTACAGTACCTGTTCACGCAGAAAGAGTTGAATATGCGGCAACGTAGGTGGCTTGAGTTTGTGAAAGACTACCAGTTCGACATCCAGTACCACCCGGGTAAGGCTAACGTGGTAGCAGACGCGTTGAGCCGTAGGCCAGCAGATGAGGTGGCAGAGGTGTGGAAAGCAAAGTGGAAGGAATTGGGACACCAGGATGCAGTGGCCCGATCTTTCATGTCTGTGATGACCGTTACACCGCAGATTGTCACGAAGGTAGTACGGGCACATGCTAATGACTCGTTCTGTCAGGAGCAGATAGTTCGATTACTAGCAGAGGGAGCCGAATCCTATACCGTTAGCTCATACGGGGGATTACGCTTCAATGGGAGATTGGTAGTTCCAGAAGGGGAGGAATTGCGACATGAGGTGATGGGAAAGTCGCACGGCTCACGGTTCGCGGTACATCCCGGAGGGGACAAAATGTACCAAGACATGAGACGGTAGTATTGGTGGAGCGGTATGAAGAGAGATATCGCTGAGTTTGTTTCGAAATGCGCCACTTGTCAGCTTGTAAAAGTGGATCATCAGAGACCGGCAGGATTGCTACAGCCGTTGGAGGTCCCGGTGTGGATGTGGGAGAGCATATCCATGGACTTTATCACGGGGTTGCCTACGTCGCAGAGGGGTCACGACTCCGTTTGGGTAATTGTGGACAGGTTGTCCAAGGTCGCTCACTTCTTACCCGTAAGGACTGACTACACTACGGGACAGTATGCCCAGCTCTTCATTTTAGAGATTGTGAGACTTCACGGTGTGCCCCTAAATATCGTGTCTGACAGAGACAAGATATTTGTTTCGAGGTTTTGGGAGAGTTTCCAGGAAGAAATGGGCACGGAATTGCGGTTGAGTACGGCTTATCATCCGTAGATCGATGGGCAGACAGAGCTCACCAACCAGATGTTGGAGGACATGCTACGCATGTGCATTATTGACTTCGGGGGTGGATGGGAGCAGTACCTTCCACTGGTGGAGTTTGCTTACAACAACTCCTATCAGTTCAAGATTGGCATGGCTCCGTTTGAGGCATTGTACGGTAGGCATTGTCGTTACCCAGCATGTTGGTTGGAGGTGGGGGACAACAAACTGCTTGGGCCGGAAGTAATTCAGGATACTTTGGCAAGGATCGAGTTGATTCGGAGTCGCATTCGAATAGCTCAAGACAGGCAGAAGAGTTATGCTGATGCGAAGAGATTTTTCAGAGAGTTCCAAGTGGGGGACCAAGTTTTGCTCAGAGTATCTCCGATGAAGGGGATTATGCGTTTCGGGAAGAAGGGGAAGTTGGCACCGAGGTATGTGGGGCCGTTTCCTATTATTGAGCGGATCGGACCGGTTGCGTATAGACTCGGGCTACCAGAGCATTTGCATCGGATTCACGATGTGTCCCATATTTCCTCGCTGAGGAAATACCTTAGAGATAATTTGTCTCATTCCCACATTGCTGTGGAGGACATCGATCTCCAGCCGGATAGCTCTTACGAGGAGGGGCCGATTGCTATTTTGGACCGAAGCGAGAGGAAACTGCGGTCAAAGATAGTCTCGTTAGTGCGTGTTCAGTGGCGACATCACAATGTCGAGGAGTCCACATGGGAGCGCGAGGATGAGATGCGCGAACGTTATCCAGAGCTATTTTTAGCAGGTACTTTCTAGTTTCGAATTTCGGGACGAAATTCAGTTATTAGGGGGGAAGTATGTAATACCCCGTACTTTTGACTATATTTATTTTTGGGATTAATTAATTAAATGCGTATTAATTGGAAATTAATCCGGGTTATAAATACTAACGAGATGCGAGTTGGTATTTGATTATGTGCATACATGTTTTGATATATGTATTTGGTATTATAAAATTTGTCGTGAGATTGATAGACGACATTTTAGAAATTTTGTTGAGACGTATGGGACCGCCGCGTCACGGTGTAATATTTTGATAATAAAAGCGAATTTAAAATCTATAATCCGTATGGTCATTTTGAGTGCGCCAACGCGTCCGGAAGGGTCGAGATAGTCAGAAAACACTACCCGGGGGTGTAGTTTGGATTTCGGGGTATTTTTAGGCCAAACCGGCAACTTAAAGGGTATTTTGGTAATTTTACATTTTGAGGAATTAAAAGTGACGAAAATTGGTTAATTAAATCTGATGTGGATTTGACCCACTAAGCCCATAACCAACCCATATTAACCTAGAAGGCTACGTAGGTTATCATTTAGGTTTTCTAAGTTCCCAAATCAAAACCCTAGCCACCTTAAGCCACCATTGGAGAAGGAGCTTGGAGAGAGGAAATTCTGCAGAAAACTTCATCAAACCTACACCAAAATCAGAAATCAAACCAAGGCAAGTGACTTTATTCCATTTAAATTCAGAGAATGTCTTTTCCATGTTAGAAATTGAAGAATTTTGATTGTTCTTGAAAGATTGAATGAAAACCCATGTAGTTGGAGTTTAGAACTTGAAAATTTTGAAGAGAATTGCATGTAGAATGATAGGTAGATGATTTATCTCATAATATTTGTGATTAGAAGAAACATAAACGAATTAAATTCTGGGATTTGATGATGATATTAAGTTAGGGTTCATGTTCTTGAGTTATTGGGAAAAAGTGTAGAAATTGGTAAATTTAATTGATGATAGGATGGATTGATCCCTTAAAAACATGTTAGGATGCGACTATATATGTTTAGTATTGATTATAGACCTTTAAAGGATTCTTGGGACTTAGTTTAGAAGATTTGAGGTGTTATAATGGATGAAAAACGAATTGGGGAAAAATCTGGGCCGAAACTGGTCAGTCGTTAGAAGCAGTCCCCAGGTCGTTCGAACGAACTCGTTCGAACGAGCTTCTAACGAGTTGACCAGTCGTTGCTAACGATTAGGGATTCCGTTCGATATCTCGTTCGAAGGAGATATCGTTAGAAGGGACAGTTCGTTCGAATGAACTGGATCTCGTTCGAACAGCCTCGTTCGAACGAGACTTCTAACGAGCTGACAGTCCAAACTCGTTCGAACAGTCTCGTTCGAACGAGACTTCTAACGAGCCGGCAGTTTGGGCCATTTTGGGCTGTTTTGATTATTGGAGTTCCGTAAACTTATTCGAGGATATAGATATCATTCCGTAGATGTAGTAATGATAGGATTGGGACATTTGGGTATTTATGAGAAGGAATTTACATACGAGAGTTGTATTACATGGACGGTTTGGGTTGAGACGTGAGTGTCTACTACGACGTGAGAAAATTATGGCGCGTATGATTACAAACCGGAATAGTACAAATCGTGATAAATATAGTTAGTAAGAGAATATGTACTACGATTAAAATACAGTATTACTAAGACGTGTGTTTACTTAGTATTGGTATATGGATTGTGTGTATGACATACCTACCATACTTGCTATCACGGGAGGTTGCGTTCGCTTAGGACCCTTTAATCCTTGTGTGCCTACGGGGGGGGGGGGGGGGGATATAGACTGGTACCTCGATGAACATAGGTCAGAGAAAGACTTATTGGGATGTTAATAAGTCCGTTGATCGTGGGAGCGTAGGTATGTACGTGACCCATGTGATGTGACTGTGTTCGCCTCCACTATTTGTGATTTGTGTTATCTGAACTATTCCTGAGAGATTCGGAATATGTGATCCTTATGTACGTGATGTACCGGGATGGATAGCAGAGTATGTGTGCATCGCAGCTTAGTTCTCGGGGTACTCTTATTGTATATTTAAGATGTGAATAATATACACTTAATTAAAGAGAACCTTCATGTTAATGATGTGAATATAATTACGGTGTTGTTTCGATAAATATAATGAGTTAGCTGATAGAGAAATATATTGCATATTGAGCATCTGAGTTTACATTAAATCCCTATCTAATTACGAGCGTTATATATTAATAGAACCGGGTAATAAGGGTAGAAACTATTACAGTCTAGCTAGTTTTGATGTCACTTAGCTAGTGGTTTATATCGTTGTAGATGGGTACTTACGTTAGGGGTGCACAGTTAGACGAGAGGTGAGAATATCATGTGAGTGTACGTCCTAACATGTACTTTGCATTTAATGTTTTAAATGTTTTTAAAGCACTTGCAGGTTTTTAAAATATAACTCCACATTTGGGCTCTGACCCGTTTGCTTTTCAAATCTTTTTCTTGTAAAACCATTTTAGGTGCCCAGCCACAGGGACACCAAGCATAGGATACTCATTCAGGTGACGAGCTGTAGCTGTTTGTGGAAGCTACAGGGACTTTGCTTGTAGACGCTTCGATCTTTTGGATTCCAGAGTTATTATCTATCAGTTGTAGGGCATGTTGCCCATTTATATTAGACATCTTTCTATTTACAGTTTTCAGACTTTGGCATGTACTGTTTTAGTTTCCGGTTTACTTATCAATTGTGGGATTTGTAGTGAGGAGTTTTCCTCCAGACTTTATTTACTCTATTGTGATGGTTATTTGTTTTACTTCAGTATGGTAAATGGTGTTAGTTATTTCTTCATTACTCTTGTTGCATGTTAATCGGACTTTAATTAAAATTTGGCACTTACTTTTTAAATACTAGGTGGTTAGTAATAATAAAATGTTTTCGATAGTGATGCTTTTAACTGAGCCAACTTGGCATTTTGAATTAATTTAATAAAGGAGTAGCTACCCGGTATTTAATTAGTCGGGGTGTCACAGAGTCGTCTTTGGGTTGATCACTAGGAGATCCAAATTCGGATTCGGGCAGCACTAAAATGTTCACAACCTTAATAGTGAGTTAACATCCTATTGAAATGATTGTGGTGGAATCCAAGTAGTTTATTTCAGAATACACAAACATGTATGATGGTCTAAGAACTTGTATGAGAGTTCAACAAAGGATTATGATCGGTAGATTCTAGGAATGTATTGAACATAACCACCCATGAAATTTGTGTCTAAGGGTTGTCTTGATTAAAATCACGCAGTCTCACACCATTTGCAAAGGTTGTATTGATTTTTCATCCCGAAAATTATGAGGATTAGAATACTTGCGCAAGAGAGGTTCTACACGAACCACCCCATAGCCCGCCCTGCAACCGCATACCCCATTTGTTTTTGTTTACTCTTTTATTTTTAACCATTCGTATAAAAATAATTTTTTATATTGAAAAAAAATAGTTTTCCTATTAAAATTTAAAGTGTTTTTAACCTTTTATTAAAACTAAACAGCTTTTTGTTAGAATAAAAAAATAATAATAAATAAAAAAAACTATATTTACTAATAAAAAAATCTATAAAACAATCTTTTTTAATTAAAAACAACATTTTAACTAGTGGATCCGGGAATATGGCTCTGGGAATTAAAATTATATTTATTAAAATTTGAGAATGTGGATCCGGAAATGTGGATTTGTGAATCAATAAAACATTTTAATTAAAAAAATTATATTTATTAGAATTCAAAAAATGATGTGGATCTAAGAATGTGGGTCCGCGCCAGCGGCACTAATTAATCGCGATATTTTATTAAAAAAATATCACGATTAATTAGTGTCAGTGGCACGAACCCACATTCAACAAATTATGTGGCTCCGGGAATCTGGGTCCGCGCCAAGGGCACTAATTAATCGCGATATTTTATTGAAAAAAGATCGCGATTAATTAGTTCCGCTGGAGCAGACCCACATTCAACAAATGATGTGGATCCGAGAATGTGCGTCCGCGTCAGTGACACTAATTAATCGTGATATTTAATGGAAAAAATATCGCGATTAATTAGTGCCACTGGCGCGACCCATATTCAATAAATGATGTGGGTCCGAAAATGTGCGTCCGCGCCAGCGACACTAATCAATCGTGATATAATGTTAATAAAAATAATTTTTTTACTTATGATTTTTTTTATTTTGAATAAAAAATTGTTTAACTTAAGAAGAACTACTTTTTTATATATATTAATAGGAAAACTGTTTTTATATAAAAAAAAACAATTTTTATATTAATTGTTATAAACAACACACTAAGAAAGTTAAAAAAAAAGAAAAAGAAAAAGAAAATGGGATGCTGTCACTAGGCGGGTCACACAGGCGGTTCATATAAACTTTTTCCTTGCGCAAATATCACTTTGATTACTATGAGTGTGATATGATATTATAATGGTTCAAATGATCTCGACATATTGAATGACTATTGTCTAAGCGGGTCTGAGATCGCAATTCAAAGAAATTCATGTCTAGTGGATACCATGGATTATGATGCCCCTTGATAGACTTATATGTTTCGTTTACACCATGTAAAACTCTCTCGATGGATTGTTTCATAATCTTTGTGGAACTAATAACTTAAGTCTGACAATCAAAGAAATTAATTACATGTTGGTTAAAACTAATTCATAGAAAATTGATTTGATCAAGTGGGTACTGAAAACTTAATGCTGGATTTATATTATGTATCATAACCAACTTTGCAAATAAGACATATGTCTTTCGAGTAATTTAGAGATAATAAATTGGATTACAGTCATGATTAAATAATAAGAGGAAATATTAACTATAATTGTAATTGGGATTGGTATTTCCATATATTTAGTTTTAAGGAACTTTAATTATCTATCTTGGGTAGTCCATTGCCTAAGTAATATGTATGAAATCACTGGAAGCCCAACTTTACTAAATCCCATTGCCTATACACATTTGTATTGGTGTATCCTATGGTTTTAAGTTAACGATGCGTTATGGACGGTTAGAGTAGGAAAGGAAAAACACTATTCTTGTTTTTGTGAAGACTTAAGGTGAGAGAATATCAATTCTCTCTTATTTCACCATGATGACGTCTCCAATAGTGCCCACACACAAGGCTTGCTTTTCGTGGATCATTTTCTTGAAGACTCAAGATGTTTTGATTTTTCCAATAAGGTTTTTGGAGAACTTGGCAGGTAGAAAGGATTTCATCGTCTTCAATACGAACCATAATGCGATTCGCTATGGTATTGTATTCTTGAACCTTGGGTTTAATCTATGAACTGGTTCTTAATTTTTTTTCAATGCATGATTAATCAAAGATCTTTATAATTGAAATTATTCCATGTTTTAAATGTGAATCTCGAGTTATTTCTCCAAAATTTTCACACTTTTATTTATTATTTCTTAAGTGAGAAATAAATTAATTAATAGAATTAGTTATTACTTGTGTGATTTTATAATAATAAAATGTATAGATGGATGATAATAAATTTTCCATGTGATGTGATTTTTATGCCGTATATAGTAATTACATGTGTATTTTATTTACATCGTGAGGTACAAATTATTTTGTTAGGTATTACCATTTGGATTAGACTTTAAAGTGTCATTTAGGACAAGATATAATGTTTTTAGTTCTTTAAATTGGGCCTATGTAGTAGGTATACCTTTTGTATAAGTTATATTAGTTTGGGTAGTATTTTGGGCTAATTTGGAGGCTAAAAAATAGGCTTACTACAAAATCTTCATTAGTTGAATATTCAGATAAGAAATTTTAAATGGTGTTAATCCTTATTAGCTGAATACTTTACACACTAACCATAAACCCTAGTTTCCTAGAGTTTTCGGATAATATGTAAATAGATATTAAGAGGAAGAACAAGGGGTTAATAGGAGCAATCAGTCTTTCCTTTTGTTTAAGAAAGAAATCTCTTATCTATCACTATACAATCTATAACTTTTTATGCTTTCATTATCATTCATTTGCTTTAGGATTTAGAAGAACGTTTTAATATATAATGTTATATCCTAATCACATTTGTATTGAGTTCAATCGGGTTGATGAATTGAATTCTTGCTTTGGGGATTTTATTGGGAACCATAATTGATTATGTTTGAAATATGATTATGTGATTAGAAGTCATGTTTATGGTTTAATTTCATTTATAAGTTTAATCCGAAATCATGTACCCAATTGACCTCATATTATGTAAATAATGAATTAGGGTTTAATTTGGAGATTTAAAAAATTAAGTCCGTAATTGATTTATTGTTATCATAAATCGTCGTGGGAATCATTTATGATCATAAACACATGATTACATTTTATTATAGAGTAGTTATGATTGTTGGGTGAAAGCTTATTGATCAACAATGCTGATTTATGTTTGATTTTCCATTGTTAGGACGAAGGAGACAACTATGATAATCTCATTCGAACGAGATTGTTTTCTCATTCGAATGACATGGATTGTTTCCTGTTAATTAGGTGTTAGGATTATTTAGACAGGATGTGTGATTTTGTTTGAACGGGTTATGAGGGTTGTTTAACTGATGTGTGTTACCGACGGCAATTTGGTAAGCAAAGGGGAATTTGGATTTTAATTGCATAATTAATTCTTGGATAATGTTTAGGTACTTACATTAAATATTAAGATGATAATTAAACTTTAAAATAACGAGATAAGATGTTGATATAGGTTTTGAGAAGAGTTAAAATTACTATACTTAGTACAATTCAAGGTTGGCGATTGGGACAAAATGGGTATCCTTAAGACTTATGAGTTAGACTATTTTATTTTCTGTATGATGTATGATTTAAAGATGGTCTTTACTAAGGTTTGAGGGTTAGTAAGCTTCAGAATGTAAATGAGCAATCCAACGTCTAGGGGTTAGGAGGATTTGAGTATGCTTATATATATATAATGGGTTAATTATATCAATATACATGTTATTAATGGTGAATCTATCAATCGGGGTTGTGGAATCAAGTGGTTGTGTCTGTGTACTTCCTACTTGGATAATGACGCAGGACTTTGTGGAGATTGATGTTTTATGTTCACAAGTTCAGGATGACCACAATCTCATAATATGGGATGCAAGTGGCTCCATCTATTAGGAAACTAGTCGATGGTGTTACCATGTGTTGATAATTATAGGTCATCGTTCAATTGATCTATGCTTCGTGATGATAGAGGGGGATGATTCGATCCAACATATATGTTTTGGTATGGGACTACTCGGTGGTGTGATTGTGTTATTTTCCACTGTTCTCATTTTTATGTTTATGTTGTCAAATTCGTTAAGTGATGGACTCCTACGGATTTACCAATAAAAGCATGAGAAGGTCCGCTGGGGGTAGATGCCTTTGTGTAGTTTTTATGAGACTCATATATGTGTATATGATATTATTCAAGTGATGGACATTTTCATTTAAAGACCAAATGTAAAATTTATGTCTTTTTTATATGATATTGTGCTTATTTTATTGTAAATGTGACACAAGTAGATGTTGATTTGAGATCATATTGTGTAAGTATGTTGTAGTCCAATAATGGACACAATTAATTAAAAGATGTTAAAATAGTATGTTATCGAGATTGTATGTACCCCAATGAAGATGTATGGGTATTGTGGTGCATTATGTAGATGAGTACTTAGTTGCAACCAACGTCCGTATTTCGTTAGTACTTGTTAGTCTAGTGATAAAAACTTATTATTATTGATTATGTCTTGAGTTGGGACACTCATGTAGTATTTTACTTATGATGATGGGTGAGGTATCTCTTGCATATGAGTGATGATGGGTTGACATGTTTTTTTGTAAATGAGTCACACGATTAATACTTTTTTGGTTCTCTACATTATTTTTTACAAATTTAGGTCCCTAACCCCAGTCTATAAATCTTTTCACAAACATGTATTGTTATTGTTATATACAAGAAATGCAGGGCTGAGAAAACAACCTTATAGTGGTTGAAATTTTAGTTTTCATCCTTAGAGTAGGCATTGTTTATTTCATGTAGTCACTTGTACTAATGGGGTTTCCTCCGAGGTTATTAATATTGTATTGTGACATTTGTATCAAATATAGTTTTATTATTAGTGGATTCATATTTATTAGAGGTTTAGTTTTATCTTAATTCAATTATTCTTACTATCATCCTTTATTGAGTTTTTCTTATGGAAGGCTTTTATTTACTGTCATTTTTTTATGTTTATGTTGATAATGAGAATGATATAATTTATTTAGTGCTCTATGTATTTCATTCTCTTCCTCATAAAATGGCAGTGGAAAATAGGGGTGTTATATATGGTGGCATCGTCCTCCATTATTGCGGCTCTAAATACCACATTTGCATGATTTCTCTATTTTTTTGTCTTCTTCCTTAATTCTTTTTGTATTCTTTCCCTACATTGTATCTTTATTGAAATACCATGAAATTACCACATAAATAATAGATTGCCCTTAAAATTCATCAAAGAATATACCTAAAATTAATACCATAAATAAAAAAACTACATACCCTCATATACTCCTTCAAAACAAAGATTAATATTCAACAATTAAAACCCTAATTATTACAACCAATTTGAATATATGAGGATAACAATAACTACGGATAAAAGAATATCAAATCAAATCATAAAAATACATTCATGTGACCATTATGGATGGGATACTATCATTCACATCCTAAAAAACCATGTTAGTACAAAAATAGGCACGTCGATGCACATATTTCTACATGAAACTTAGGGTTTTGATCATTGGACAACATAGATCTTCTCGAAACATGATCAATCTACAATAGATGGATTTGATACCAATTGTTAGGAAAAAACAAAACAAGGTTCACATTTAAAATGTGGATAATTTCATCATAAGAACTTTGATTAATATTGAGTTGGAAAGATAACAAGATATAGTTTTCAAGAACACACCTAGGGTATAAAATACAATAACATGGTAGACGTGGTTGTGATGTGTACGAAGAGATGTGTTTAAATACGATAAAGATCTTGATGACCTATAAGGTCTCCAAAGACAATTCTAGAATTCTTTGAAAATCTCGAATATTGTACTATATGATACACCAAAATTAATCCTTATACGTGGGCACATGACACCATGGTGAAATATGAGAGAAATGGCTTTCTCACACCTCACCCATTCACATGAATGTGAATAGTGTTTTCATCTACCTCTTTAATAGTCCATAATTGATCATTAAATTTATACCCTAGCTTAAACTAAATAAATAGGTATAACTAGTGGACTTTAATGAAACTGGTCTTATAGTGTGTTTCATGGTTACTACTTGAGTATTTGACTATACTCGGGACCTATCCCGAATAATTAAATTGGGTTCTAATTAAATACTCGTAAATCCAAATTATAATTAAACTAATTATTTCCTTCTTTATTTAACCATGGTTAACTCCACTAAATAATCATAAATGGACTTTGATTAAATATATCTAAATCACTCAGTATAAAAATGTCTTATTTGCGATGTTCATAACGTGACATAATATGATACCACAACAACTGTCTCACAGATGCTTTATCTAAGAGATGAGACTTTGTAGATTGGTTTTGTATCATGTAAACCCATTAGATTGGTTTTTCTTATTTAAACCAATATTTTTTCTCATTTTAAAATATCTCTGAGACATTTGAAGATTAAAATACCAAGAGACCTTTCGTGCAATCTTCATCTTCTTCGTTTCTAAGAAGATATGGGCATACCTTTGAAAAGGAAGGAAACTAAAATCTATACCTACTTTATTTTTCCATTCTTCTCATCATTCCATTTAGTCACCTCCATTTATTGAGGTTGATTAATATAAAATTAGACAAAGATCTAACCTAGAGAACTTTTACAAAAATCACCTTTAAAATACACTTTAGGGTCGTTCTCCTAACAGGACTATTATGACCTTTGTGGATGTTTTTCGGGTTCAAAATACTTGAGAACACCAAGTTTGAAGGGAATGTCTTGTGGAACATTTTTTATGAGTTTGAAAACATAAGAGATGTTGAGAACTTTTGTTAACATATAGAGATATTCAGCTAACTATGAGTTAATGGAAAATCTGTGAAATGTTAAGTTAGCACAGAAGGAGTGTTAGTTGTTAGTCCCCTATGTAAAATTTTACAAAAATTTTAGTGAGATTATTGCATTAGACTGAGGTTTTCTGTGTTAGTGAGTTTTTCTCCTCTTAAAACTATTATTATTTTTATATTTACCTTTTTCCTATCTCTTGTTACCTATGTGGATTTTCCCTAATGAAATATTCACTCCTAACTAGTATCAGAGCATGGTCCTCTATTGCTAAGGCTTAAAAACCTAATGGAAGATTACGTATTTAGGTTAATATGAAAACAATGTTATGTTTATATATACTAATATTTTTAAGACATTGTTCAACCTACTCATTTGTTAAGAACTTTTGATGGTCTTGCATCATATAAAAAAGGCTTATAAAATATTCGTCTATTGATGATGAATTTGTAAGGACATTGTCTGTCACACTTAGTATGTCGTATACCGCTACAAGTTTATCAAAGAATTGGGAAATTTACATCTACAATCGACAATCCAAATTTCAAGACGACTTCAACAATCATGCCCAACCAGGACGAATTTGGGAAAATGTGTTTTGGTTCAATTTACATTTTACATTAAAAGTGTTGGGATATTTTTATGAAAAGAAAAAATATTTTTAAATGATTTTAATTATAAAAAGATTTTGGATAAATACTCCTTATCCCGTAAAGAGTTTTGTTTTTTAAGGATTCTAAGTTATTTAATTTTTAAAAGTTTTTTAAAGAGGATCAGTGGCAATCGTTTGAACGACGTCACATCTCATTCGAACGAGATTCAGTTGTCACTCGAACGATAGAGTTTATTTCTGACACATCACCGCCTTGAATTTTCTTAAATAAAGGGTGGAAGGCTTCTGTATTTGAGGTGTTTTTGGTTTATTCTTCATCATATTTGAGGGTTCAAATTTTGTTTCACAATTTACAATCCTAATATCTTTTTGTGTGAGTTGTTTTGTGGAATCCAAAGCATAGTTTTGCTGTTTGTTCAACCTCTGTGGAGAAGGCATCTCCATAACTGATCGGTAAATACCGAGCATAGTCATTTTGCGTGTGAATGAGTCGAAGATTACGAATCGACACCTGAAGGGTATTTCGATGTCTCTTATATCTTTGAAGGAATGCTGAAGGCACCGTTCATTACACACGTTTGGGCGATTATCAGGTTGTATGTAAGTCAAAGGTCTTGTAAATTTTTCAAAGTATTATTAAAGGTTTTTACCCGAAAGGTTTTTTTTCCTAATTTGGCCGTCTTTATTTTCATGAAGGATTTGAATGGTTCATAACACTTAGATGCATGTTTAAGGGCTGAACTAAAATTAATTTTTATTTGTTCAAAGTTTGGCACCTAATTAAATAAGTGGGTTTGGATTTCATTGGAAACTTGCGAATAAAGTTAATTGGTATCACACCGTGTTTTACAAATTGGTATCAGAGCAGGTTTCAATATTTTACTGTGAATTCTTATTTTCCACAAAAAGTTTTTTGATATCAATCTTCTTTGAAAAATTTTATTTTGTTTTAATCGGAATTTTTTTCAATGGATCAATTGTACAATCGGATCCCCATATTTGACAGCAGTAATTATGCCTATGGAAAGCTCGCATGATATCCTCTTTAAAAGCCATAGATGATTGGTTTTGGTTGTTGATTGAAAATAGTTGGACTCCTTCGGACATGATTGTTGATAATGTCACTTCTTTAAAAACTGTGTCAAACTGGACTGAGGATGATTATAAATTGTCTAACTTTAATTATCGTGGTTTAAATATTATTTTTGGAGCCGTGGCTCCGGAAGAGTTCCACCGTATTATAATGTAAACCACGTCTAAAGAGGCATGTGATGATTTAAAATTGACATACTAAGGTACAACCACTGCTAAACAGTCAAAATTATAAAATCTAGCCACCAAATTTGAGACCATTACTGTGTTAGGGTCTGAGACCTTTGATGAGTTTTGCACACATTATTTGGACATTTTCAACACTAGTTTTAATTTGGGTGAGGTTATTGATAACACATAGGTTGTGAAAAAGATTTTGAGATCCCTTCCAAAACATTTTATTCCAAAAGTCACTCTTTTAAACTCGATAGGGAATTTGAACACATTTAAGTTAGAAGAGTTGGTAGGTGATCTTCAGACTTACGAGTTAGATATGTTTCCCCAAACTATTAAGCCTAAGGAAAAAGGGATTGCACTTAGGACATAGTCGAGATCGATTGAGGATGTTCTAGGAGGAGAGAGAAGAAAATGAAAGAGAATGTTTGTGACTCCGATTCTGAGGGAGATGGGGGATATGAGTCTAGTAAAAGTTTAAAACATGGGATGTGTGTAGATTTTTTTAGTCGTGTGAGCACACCCACTTTGTCTCACGTTGATAGTGTTCACGAGAGAGAAGGTGATGACTCGAGTGTTTCTAGTGGTGATGAGAGCGAGTTTGAGAGTGAAGATGAAAGTGAGATCCAAAAAGCTTTTAGAGATTTGTACACCGAGACCTTGAAAACAAAAAGGTATAATAGGGATTTCGGTCATTGGGTTTTGGATTTTTAGAGATGGAAGGAAGTTTTGGAAAGTGAAAAGTGTGACTTGACCGACATGGTGTCTAGTCTGACGATACATGTATCCTAACTCGAGAGTGATCTCGAACGTGCCCGGGAGGTCAAAGTCCCTTTAGAGAATGCATCTAAGAAGTTTGAAAAGATGGTTCTCAATCCCGTTATGGGTGGAGGTAAGATTTTAGGAAAAGGTCATGACGGTGCATCAACTTCTATTGTTGCACCCGATCCAATTCCCACTTTAGTGAGAGATTCACGTGGTTCTCGTCCCAACCCACCTAGGCATCCTGTTGGGAGAGCACATCCTAGAGTTTTTGAGATATGTTTTCCTAGGCCGGTTTATGTTTGCTCCCAATGCCAAAAATAAAGGACACATTAGGGAGTTTTGCTTGAAGTTGGGTTCCGTTCCGCGTTATGCCACTACACATGTTCAAGCGCACACACCCACTCATGATACTTCGCTTGCACATAATGATAGAGAGTTTTAACTTATTCAAGAGAATGTAATGTTTTTGGTCAAGACTTCATGTGACTTAAGGGAGTTATTTCAAAAGATGTCACCATCTTCGGAGAACTCCGTCGCACTTCTCGGTTGATGTCTAGACATGTTTACTAGCATAGGGTGATTTACATGATGACACTTTTGCCTATTCCTAGTGTGTACCATCTTCACTTTGTTTTTCTTATTTTGGTACTATTTTAGCACTGTTTTGGAACTGTTTTCCCTTTTCGGGAACTGGTTTTTATGAAATTTTTCCCACTGGACAAAACTGCATGGTAGTCTGAATGATTTGGGAATTTTAAATTTTCTCATTCGAACGAGATTACATCTCGCGCAAAGTGCCTGTTGTTCGAATGACATAACATTTTGTTCGAACGACCCCTGGAATAATATTCTGTTTGCAGTCCCTGTTTCTTCTTGCTATATGTTTTTCGCACTGCTGGGTTGTTTCTGAACAGTGTTCGAAAAATACAAAAAGATTTTCTTTTTAGAAAAATTTTGAAAATTCCAAAAAGAGTTTTGTATTTTGTTTACACCTTTTATTAATTCTCATTTACAATAACCAATTCACAACTTCATGCCATATCCATGTGACTGTTTGATAGTGTTTTGAGACAATATATTATGTCATTCATATGCTTTACAAAGTTTGGAGTCTTTGAGATGATATAGTGTTGCTACCTACATGTCTGACTCACTCTGTCATTTATTGCACATATGCACCGATTTGTTTGATGTTTGTTCTTGTCAAATCACATGTTGGTTATGTGTTTTCATCTCAATTATGTCTATTAATATGAACCAAATGCGATAAAAGAAGATAATAAAAGGTTTGCATGTTTTTATCGTTTGCCATAAGTTTGTGTGAATTTTATAAACGGTGAAGGGCTACGAAAGGTACACATTTATCCTTTGTGATTAAGCCGTCATTTAAATTGGAGATAAAAAATTGAGGTATTTTAATTATCTGGGCCAAAGAGGTTTAAAAGAGCCCAAAAAAATGAATGGCAATAAACAGAAATATATGCCAATTATGGTCCTTTAGGTTTATTTGCCAATTCTCTAATGTTTGAGAATTTATATCACCTTAAAAAGAAAATATATATGAGGGAGTTTAGTAGGAGAATTAAAATGGCTTTTCTCGTTCGTAAAAGTTTTGAAAAAGCATGAAAAAGTTTTAAGACGTGGTGTGAAAATCATGCTAACTTTGATTTGTTGATTTTGATTGAAGACGATGTCATCTAAATTCAACATTTTAACACCTAAGGACGATGTTGATGTTCATTCGTTAGGAGTACATTTATGCATCTTGAACATATGATATGATTGAGTTGATTTTCCTATTGAATTTGTTCCCACCCATTCATTCTATTTCCACGATCCAGTTATCTTTGTAATAATTCATGGTGTGATTTACTAACATCATTTTTGCATTTTTCTTATGAAAATTTTGAAAAACTCAAAAATATTTTGTGTGCCTTGTTTTTCGTGACACCTAATTTTGCTTTATGTGATTTATTATTTTCCTTGTCTATTTCGGACAAATAAAAAGGGGGAGAACCAATTATGATTTTATGGGGAAGTTTTAGTATGGGGGAGATTTGATTATGCTTTCAAGTTTATGTGCTTATATCATTTCAAACTCGATACCTCACAAGGTTTTTGATTTGTCTCATGTGTGTAGTTAGATTGAAGATGTTTGGATTACACACCGTGCTGAGAAAATCTTGGAGTTTTGAAAAGTTATTTGTTGAAGCATAGTTTGAAAAATTGTTCAGTTTAACTTTCCATGTTTCAGTTTATGGGAGAGTAGATTTCTATAGGTTATATTTTGATTGATAATTCAGATATTTTATTTTGTACCGGTATAGACATATGGGGAGATTTGTAAGGACATTGTTCGTCACATTTAGTATGTCATATACCGCTACAAGTTTATCGAATAATTGAGAACCTTACATCTACAATCGACAATCCGAATTTCAAGACGACTTCAAAAATCATGACCAACAAGGACGAATTTGGTAAAATGTGTTTTACTTCCCTTTACATTTTACATTAAAAGTGTTGGGATATTTTAAAGAAAACAAATATGATTTTAATAATAAATTTTTTTTGATAAATACTCCTGATCCCGTAAACAGTTTTGGTTTTTAAGGACTCCAAGTTATTTAATTTTTAAAAGTTTTTTAAAGAGGATCAGTGACGGTCGTTTGAACGATGTCACATCTCGTTCGAACAAGATTGAGTTGTCGCTCGAATGATGTCGTGTTTCTCTCAAATAACAGAGTTTATTTCTAACATGTCACCACCTTGAATTTTCTTATATAAAGGGTGTATGGCTTTTGTATTTAGTGTGGAGAATAGGTTTTTAGTGTTTTTGGTTTATTCTCCACCATATTTGAGGGTTCAAATTTTGTTTTACAATTCACAATCCCAATATCTTTTTGTGTGAGTTATTTTGTGGAACCCAAAGCATAGTTTTGTTGTTTGTTCAACCTCTGTGGAAAAGGCATTTCCGTAACTGATCGATGGATAATGAGCGTAGTCATTCTGCGTGTGGGCGAGTCGAAGACAACGAACCGAGACCTGGAGGGTTTTTCGCTGTCTCTCGTATCTTTGAAGGATTACTGAAGGTACCGTGAATTATCACGTTGTATGTAAGTCAAAGTTCTTGTAAATTCTTCATAGTTCTGGATATTCTAGTGATGATTCTATTTATGAACAAGATGATAACCTTCGTCATGCTTATGATAAACTTTTTTTTTGAAAATTATAGACACAATAAAAGGTTGTTAATAACTTCCATTAGACTTGAGAAATTTGAAAAAGAAAATGAATCTTCGAAGACGGAATGGTCCATTTTGAGAAATGTGGAAGCTTAAACTTTCACTCTTAGCGAGAGTCTCCTTTTGGATGGAAATGATAAAAATGATTTATAAGAAAGGTTAAGGTTTTACTAAGTGGGCTAAAGTAATATAAAATTTTTAATGACAATTTCAATTATAAAATAACCTCTCTTGAAAAGGAGTTTCTATGAGCTAACAATTTTAAAGATACTATAGAAGATAGGTTAAAAAAATTAGGATAAATGATTGTATTTGATACTCAATATTCAAGTGACCAATGCGGTATTTGTTTTTTTGAATCTAAGGTGTAATTGAAATTTGAAGACATATTCATTTTTGTGAAGCCTTATTAAAAGGATCATGTGCCTAGAGAGTCTTCTTTATATAGTGAGAAGAAAGATGTTTCAAAGCCTTCTAAGAAAAACCATCATCATTTTTATATCATTGTATTTTTTGTAAAGATGATGGTAATTTGAAATATTTCTATTCTAAGCTTAGGAAAAACTCCAAGGTGAGTAAGAAAACTCAAATGGATGAAGTTTATGCTTTAAGGCATGATTTAATTAGTTTTTTATAAAATTAAAAATTATTTTGTCACAATTTGAAAAGATCTCAAAATATAAAAATGTTGACACTACTTTGGGAACAATAGTAAAACTGGCATTATTTGGACTAAAAAGAAAAAAAATATATTATTAGTCACACTCCCTTTGTTGCTCATTGTGACTCACAATGGTACTTTGATACCGGATCCTCTTGCCATATGATTGAAAAGAGAGCTTTGTTTACTGAATTGGTTAGTAAATAATCATGTTTAGTCACATTTGGGGGTGGTAACAAGTCAAATATCATAGGGAATGGTACCAAAAAGATGGATGGTTTTCCTAGACTAGATAATGTTCTATTGGTTAGTGTGTAGCAGGATAACTTGGATAGCATAAGTAAAATTTCTGATGACAATCACATTGTTCTTTTTATCAACAACATATATAACTTTCTTGATCTGATATGTAATTGCATTTTAAAGGGAGCTATGTCCATGGAGAATTTGTGTACTATAAAATTATATCCGTACATTATTTTCAATTGTTCTAAGGAATATGTATCGAATCATTGACATTAGAGGTTAGGCAACGTAAACTTTAGAGATCATAGTAGATTTGAGCATGTTCATGATTTACCTCCTTTGCACTCAGTTTCTACTCGTGTCTATGGTAAATGTCAAATGGGAAAATAAACTCGCAACTCATATAGGAAATTGAAAGTAATTTCTTCCTCGTGTTTTATAGAGTTATTACACATATAACTCATTGGTTCCATGCTTATGGAAGGAAAATGGTAGACGATATGTCCTCGTGATTTTATATGACATCTTTAGATTCACTTTTACAGGATTTTGCATAGTAAGTTCGAAGCCAATGACTTCTTTATTCTCAAGGGGAAATAACATAAAAAAAATGAACTATCGTTAGAATCCGTAGTTATTATGGAAAATGATTTAAAGGAATGGGTACCAAAGTGGCGTAGTGAAGTTGGAATACACCATGGGTTTTTAGCCCTGAAAATGCTTTAGCAAAATGGAATAGTTTAAGGGAAGAATCGAATAATTCAAAATATGGATATATTAATGTTAATTGGCAAAAAAGTTTATGAAAGATTATGGACAGACACTTTTGACTCGACTAGTCATACCTTTGATCGATTTTATAAGAGGTACGATACAAAACAAATTGCATACGCGAATTAGCAAAGTGAGAAGACAATACTGAAACATTTAAGATAATTTGGAAGCAAACACTTGAGGATAGGGATTACTTTGCCAAGATTGCTTACATTAGTGATATAGTAATTTTTACTAGCTATTTGATTTATAGTCGTGCCTATCATGTTTACAATCCATTTGTCTAAAATAATGGATTTCATTAATGTCATCGTCGATGGTAGTGATTTTGATGAATTTAATGAGGTTGATTGTGAAAAAATGAATTAAACTTTTCCCTATGTTGAAGTTAAGAGGGAAGAATAAGTGAATGAGAGTGATGAGATGGCCCCACCACCTCGGGAGGTAATATATGTGAGAGACACATCCTTGGGTTAGAAAAGACAATGATGTAGCCAAAATCATTTGTAGTCAGAATATTGGAGTAAAGACTAGATCTAAACTCAAAAGAGAACTTAAATATCTTTGTTATGCTTCAATGAGTGAACACAATAACGTGAAGATGAATTTTGGGTTAATGTCCTACAAGAAGAATTGGACCAATATGCCAAGAAAACATTTGTAATCTAGTTCCATTACCACAAGGTGTTCATGGTCTCGGTACTAAGTGAGTCTTTAAGAATAAGTGTGATAAAGATGGTTTTGCTTTAAGGAATAAGTTAAGACTAGTGTGACAAGGATAAAGACATATTAAAAGGTGTAGAATTTAATGAGCATTTTGCCCTCATTGCTAAGAAAGAGTCATTTTTTTTACTATTGGATATAATATGTTCCTTAGACATTAAGCCGTAAGAAATGGGCGTAAAAAGTGATATTATTGATAAAAATCTTTAGGTGGATATCTATTTTTTAAGTTATTTAGTTTCTTGGCATGACAAGAAGAAAATTCGCTCTTCCACGGCCGAAGTAAAGAATATTGAAGTGGGAAGTTGTTGTGATCAATCCCTATTGATGAAACAAATGTTGAAAGATGTAAAACTGTACATGAGCAACCCCTCAATCACTTGAGGGACACGCAATCAACACCTATAAACTGTGGAAGTTATTGGAGAAACCCCTCAGCCACAAAAAGAAGTATAAGCCTTTCCTTAATACTAATGAAGGGGAAGTGCATAAACACGGTCACTAAAGAAATTGAAGGATGAGTGAGTACTACCTCAATAATAAAAAAAGAAAGTGCATGAGAACTTAGCTCATTACCAATTATTATCTTTATTTTTTACATGCTAAATTATAAAGAGGACTTAGCCAAGCAAGCAGGGCTTGAGAAACTATGCAGTATTAAAAAATTTTAAAGGGTTTGGCTTGGAGGTTGGGAGGTAAGACTTATTGAGTAAGATAAGTCTCACCCCATGCAATATATTTAGAAAGAGAGAATATTTGTTCAAGAAACCCAAGGGGCAGTTCGTAGAGACATAGATCACACAAAGTCACTCAAAAGAAAAAGGTGAATATCCATAAGAGGTGCTCGTAGAAATTATTTAAAGTCATAAGCGATGAGTGACACTTAGGGTCACTCGTAAGATTTTAAAACTTGCACAACACGTAGTTTTACTAAAAAGATAAAATAACACTTTTTGTCTTATTGATCGACAATATCATCATTTTGTCAGGTATTACAGAAGGATATCACACCACAAAAGGGTAGATTCTGATAAACAATCACATATAACGATAGGGACAAAATATGTTCGCATTTCATCATAAAAGAATATTCTTGGGTGCACAACTACCACTTCAGACCTAAAATTTTTCCTATAAATAGAGCACTAGGTGCACATTAATTGACAATGTCATAACAAGAATTTTTATGATTAACATAATTCCACACAAAATTAATGATATCCTCTACTTGATCTCTCTCATTTATTAAACTTATTACTTCTCCTCTCTTAAAGAATCATTACTCTTAATAGCATTTTATTCCTCATTTTAGAACAAGGTTATTTATGTAATAGTGAAATTTATACTCAATCATTTGTTTATTATTCTTCTAACCATAATCTAATTTATTATATAAGAACGGTTCACTTTTTTCTATACTCAAGATGTTGAATATTATTATATTAGAAAATTATTCATTCGTGTGGGTCACGCCTCACCCTTTCAGTAAATACATACCACTACCCTCCTACATTTGGTGACTTTGCTAGGGAGGTATACTCGCAACAATGGATAAATAAGCTCATAATATTTCAAAGAAACATGGCCTTGAAGATACTATAGTAGGTAATGGAGGCCCATGTGTTAAAACAACTAATAAAGATATAATAGTTACATAAACATGAGGGCAAAGTCTATCCATGGGCCAAACAAGCAAATCAGCTATAGTTCCGTAACAAATAGGGATGCACATGATGAATATGTTCTTTGATTTTCTCAAGCATCATGTAACACCCCATATTTCTGAGTGAATTGGAATTTAATTATTTCGGTTATTTTAAGTTACATGTCTGCCAAAATTTAATTGGATTAAATATTATGTGTTGATTAAAATATTAATCAGGAAATAAATGATTAATGTTGATTGAATATAATTACTAAGGGGATATGTATTTCTTATTTTACATCATAACGAGTGATAGTGACATAACTACATAAGATCTCAACTGACAGTCGCGTGTATACTATTTGAGGTTGAGATAGGAAATTATTGTAGAGTGACTCAGATGGCGATTTTGAGGTCACAATAGGTTTTTAATGGGTTGAAATAGTCAAAATAGTTTACCCGAGTGTATTTATTTTGTCTCGGGGCAATTTTAGACCAACTCGACACCAAATAAGGGTGTTTCGGTCATTAAAGAGTTTAGGGTAGAAGGAACTCCAAAAATGTAAGAAGTATATCAGCCAGTTGGAGTGGGAGGCTAGTGTTAGAACACTTTCAAGAGAGGGTAAGTCATAGGAGAGGAAGAGTAGAAGGAAAATAGGCCTTCCCACACCGTTTTACACCACAGACATGATCGTAATCAAGATCAGAGCAAAGAAAGGGAAACTCCATCATTAGTTAACAAAAATCATACCTGCTGGACCTAGGTAATTGTTTATCTTGTAATTTATTTAAGCATGTTATAATACCCATGAAGTGTAGGGTTTTGAATTCTTAATTTAAAGGATGTTTTTGGAATTTAGATGAATAGAACTCATGATTTAGGTTAAGATTGCATGTAGAATTAGTCCCAATTTTTATATTGTACGTAATCACATAATTAAGATGGTATGGGTTTTATGAAGAGCATGTATGAAAAGAGAAAGTAGGTTTGTGTACAAAGACCTTTGATGAATTCTTATTAATTGTGGATTTAATGATGTTTTAATGATAGAGATTCATTAAAAGTTGTTTATCTACTCAGATTTGATGTTAGGTTAAACAATATGGGTGTTGGGTATAATTCATGGAGGTTGTCTTTGTTAAAAATTAAGAAAAATATAATATTTAGATGAATCGATTCGATAAGATAATCAATTCGGCCTCATCACGAAATCGATTAAGTTACCCAGATTTGTCCAACTTCTATTTTTTATGCCTCGAATTTGCATGTAATCAATCGAGAGACTTTTGGGTTATTATTAAACCATAGTGAGGGACATAGTAAATTATAATAGACCGTGGTAGGCTTGGGTTTAGCCAAAATTAGAGAATTTAAGGCTAGGGCCTTTTGAGCATTGCATGATGTTGAAAGAATTTCGGGAATCAGAATGGGTTACGGAGAGCGTGAGTAAACCCAAGTTGTGAACTAGTAGGACAGATATATGTTAACTATTGATATTAATTAAGGAGTAACTAGAACCTTCGTGTATTGAGCGGTACTCGAAAAAATACAATAAGACGTTATAATGGTAAATTGATAGTACGTTAGGTATTATAGGTTGTGTGTATACTACATATGGGTATATATTATAGGTTGTGTGTATACTTATACTACATATGGGATATAATATGGATTCAACCTCTTCACTGAATCAATTCGGTTACCCAGATTTGCCCAGTATCTTGTATTTATGCCACGAATTTTTAAATAATCAATTGAGAGACTTTTGGGTTATTATTAAACTATAGTTAAGGATATAGTAAATTAAGGTAGACTATGGTAAGGTTTGGGTAAGGCCAAATGAGAGCATTTAAGGCTTGGACCTTTTAGGCATTATATGAAGTTGAATTAATTTCGGGAATTGGAATAGTTTACGGAGAGCGCGAGTAAACCCAAGTTGAGAACTTGTAGGATAGAGATATCTTAATTTTTTATATTAATTAAGCGTTAACTAGGACACTTCGTCTAGTAATCAATACTCAAAAAAATATAATAAGAGGTTATAATGGTAAATTGATAGTACATTAATTATTTAGGGGATATATACTACAGACGGGATATATTATAGGTTGTGCGTGTACCTATACTTGGAATATATATATATACATGTTGTTTGAATACCTATTATGTGATTTTCTATGTGTGTACACATACCTATGCTACCTGCTATCACAGGAGGTTCCGTGCAGACGGCGGTCACACCTTAGCGACTCCAGCGAGCTCTAGATTTATGCCTAGAACATAGTACTTAGGGCGTCTCACTATGTGTTATGTATTAGTGGGACCGGTGTGTCATTTGGTTATGTTAGGTATGTGCGTATCACAAAGGATTAGAACTATGTCCTCCTCCATTGTGTGTTGTTTGATTGAGGGTTCGAGGAGGCATTCTGATTCGTTAGTCCTTGATTGGTATGAGAGGTACATGGACTTCATTGCAGAGTACGCATGCATTGTGGTGGTCATTCTGGAGGATTCAATAGTTGTGTATATTATTATATGATAAATATATATAAGTATGATTATTCTACTTATGTATGATAGTAGAAAAGATATATACTGGATATCTAAAAGTTTCTTAAGTATGGGAAATTTAATTAAAATGATGCAATAATAATATGCGAGAAATATTAGTAATTGGTAGTACGATAACGAATTGTATGGGCAGTAGGGGATGTTGAACCTTTTGTGCTTAGTTAGATAAAAATGTTTAGTTAGGCTGGGTAGGATATTTAGGTAGGATGCGTTTGGTGTGCACTATAGTTAGGAGGAGAGAAAACTCAAGGGAGTTTATGTGGAACTAACGTGTCTATTTAATAACAATTTTTAAATTGCGATTTAAATACTTGGTAAATATTCTCAAAAGATTTTATCGGGCTCTGACATGTGTTAAATCTATTTTTTTATTTTCCAAAACATTTTAAGTGTCCAACCACTGGTACACCAAGTTTGACGACTCATTTCATGGATGTGTAGCTGCAACACTTGTGGTGGCATGCAGGACTTTATGTTGTCCCTTCAGATTCTTCAGTATTTTAGTTATTCGGTATTTATCAAACTTTGTTTTATTTACTTTAGACTTGTAGATGGATTTTGTTTTGGTAACTGATGGTTTATTTGGAATTGTTTTATTTAATTATTTATCATGTGATGTTTTAGACTCTACTATTGTGTGGATGGCTTAGATTATTTTAATTCTCTTCTTGTTGTATGATTAATGAAGGATAAAATTTTGACACCGCCTTAATTTAACATAAGTAGTTAGTAATTTAGAAAGTTTTCGACAGTGATGCTAAGAATGAACCAAATGAGATTCCTGGATATTTTGATAAAGGACTGATCACCCATGATTAAAATAGGTGGGGTGTCACACAACATAATGTGGATATGGAGATATTGGGGAAATTTTGTTACATTCCAATTGATAATACCCAATTTTACACTTCGTATTTTAAAGGATGTAAGACCCTCAAGAAACCTCAAGTTCCCTTAAAGCTGACCTCTAACCTTAGTCATATATTTGATTCTCCCTTTGAACCTCTAACTCTCTCAAGTATAGGCCATGGTATTAAAGCCCATCTCAGTCACTTCTCCTCCATTCTAATATGGAAAATCATTCCAATATGTCCCTTCAACTAAGCTTGGAGACTAAAGGACTAGAGTTTTGCCATGTC
This sequence comes from Sambucus nigra, assembly GCA_949130495.1. Lineage (NCBI taxonomy): Eukaryota > Viridiplantae > Streptophyta > Magnoliopsida > Dipsacales > Adoxaceae > Sambucus > Sambucus nigra. Next base: position 208,220,922 of record OX422214.1, on the reverse strand, counting down.
TGATGGTCAAAGCACACCTCATACTAAAGAAAAGTGACCTCCAAATCTCACCTACACCTCAACAATAAGGTAAACCGTTGTGTAGTATCTCAAAGTCAACTCTTGGAAATTCCATGACACTTCTAAACCCTGTAGACCTCCAATAGATCTTCTGAAACTAGTCTAGCGATAAGTTAAAAGTATAGAACTATTTCACTTATTGCCATATGCTCCCATAAGTATTTAATGCACTCAACAACTCCCTTACACCACCTATAAATCATTTGCCGAATACTCCACCACCTTGATGATGTGTTCAGACCTCATAGGCACTCTATTTATGTTATGGTAGTCCAATCATTATCTTTCTTAGAGTTTTCAAATAAATTGGAGGCTAGCTGAAGGTTGAAGACACATTCAGTCAATCACACTGATCGAGAATAAAGAGTTTTAGCATTCATAAATATTTACTCCTTATTCTATACTCACAAACCACTGTTGTAAACTTATATTCATAAATATGCTAATTTTCACTTGTATGATACTTTTATATATTTTTTAGCCCTAAATCAATACTCAATAACCCTTAGATAAGTCCATCAGTTACTTCCTAATGTCCTCTGGATTATTGATAAAGTTCGTAAGACCTCCAACTTTCTTAAGAAAAAATCAAGAGGTAGCTTACACTATAATAATCATTTTTATGATCTAATAAATAGTAAAAGACTTTGGGAAATAGGTGTGGGATTCTCACGTTAGGTCCGAACTTGTTTAAATCATCGTCTCAAAATTTTCCACCTTTATTTTCTTAAATGTTTGAGGTCTAGTGGGAAGAAAGTATGGATCTGAGGTCACTTAAGATTTTAACACCCATCAGTTTGGTGTTGTTTATGGGAACAGAAAGTTGCATTTCTTTCAAATATACATCTTTCTCTCTTCAATATGCTAACCAATGCCTTTTTCCCCATTCTCTCAAAGCAATAAAGGCTCACCAAAAGAACATCTAAGAGTAGTTAGCTATAATTATTAGTAGGCTCGCATTACTACAACTTGTAGGGGAACTAATTTTACCTAAAGAAAACGATATTTAGAATAATAAATAACCACTATTGGAGTTAAAAATTACCCAAATAATGTGATTAGGTCCCCCTAATGATTAGGAACACCCATTATTATCAAGGATAGTTTAATAGTCTTAGGAGATCAGTCTTAATTTTTTTTAAATTGGAAAATCCCTGGGACATTAAGATCAAGAAGAAGAAAGGTTGGTAGGTAAATTTCCTAAACTAGTGAAAGATGTTAACAACCAACACCATTGAGTTGACTCTCCAAAAGATGCTCTTATTTCTCCAATGATATTCAACGTTATGATCTTCCTCCGAATTGGAAGATGACTAAATTAAACCGTTCGATGGATCTAAGGATCCCATCGACCATTTGGATTCCTATGGGTCATTCACACTCCTCTAGGATAACCCCAATAATTTCCCGTGAGGAGGTTTTCCAGTTAACTTAAAGGAAACAGTTAGGCACTAGTTTGCAAAGCTCAATATAGGGACAATAACAATCTTCACTGAGCTCGCAATATCTCTTGTCAACTATTTCATTGGGATGCAAAAGATGAGGAAGCATGTCAAAGTGATTTTTTGGAAAGTAACGTATTGATCAATTGGTGGGAATTTACGATGTAATTTTCAGCTTCGCACACACACGCACACACACTATGATTTGAGACATGTGAATATAAATTTGGGGTGAATATTTTTAGAAATGTTTATATTGTATAATTTTTAGGTATTTTGATTTTTTTTAGTCGAAAACGAATTTTGTGGGTATATTCACTACAAACCCTCACAAGACACACTCGTCCTACTAGGGTAGCCTCGGAGTTCAAAGTCTTGTTGAATACGCTAAATGCAATCTCTTGCCTACGAAAGAGCTATTCTATCCCAATAAGACATTTGATAAGAGTTTGACCTTGTTTTTATTCTTTGACATTGCTCGGGGTGCACAAACTTTTAAGTTAGGGGGATTTGACTAGGCATAAATTCTTCGTATTTATCCATGTAATTTAGAATCTTTTAATATTCTGTGTGGTGTAATTCGAGTTGATTTATCTCATATCATTACTATTGACATTTTCTAATGAGTTCACCGAGTTTTGTGTATTTCTCATAGATTTTGTAAGTATTTAGTTCATGAAAAGAAAGAAAGAAACTGAAAGAATGAAAGAAAGAAAAGGAAGAAAGGTCAAAAGGGTAGAAGGGTGGTTAGTATCTGGAATTCGGACGAGAAGCCTAAATAAGAGTTGAAGACCTCAAGTCTATGAGCGGATAGGAGGGAATAGCATCCAAATTTGAGTTTCGGAGCACGAGTTACGAAGCTTTAAAGTTTGGACAAAAATCACAAGGAAGGGGAAAGTTCTGAATAAGCCAAACCGAACCCATGGAGGATAAAAAGAACCGATACGGATGCTGGATAAACTTTTTATGAATATCGAACAGAACCAATAGAGAGAAAAATGAATCGACCCGGTAGTAAAAAAACTTTTTGTAATAGGAAATCCGAACCGATGTATCTGATACGGATCGATTTTGCTGTCGAATTTCATCATTATCCTCTTCCAAAATTAGAGTTGTGCATGGCTGGAACTCTTATAAAAATGTAGTATTTTTATTCCAACCTATTTCCAGACTTAAAGGGAGTTCTTACAGAGTTATTTTAGATTAGTGTTAGAGAGAGAAAGTAGTCAAGAACCCTAGGAGCTCAAAATTACAAATTTGTGATTTTCATTTCACCTTTCTTCACTAAAGTTTGTTTCTTCTTATTTATTATTTGAATTCATTAATAAGTGCATAGTTTATTTATTTTCAATTGTTCTTAATATCTCTTTCTCATCTAAGTTTAATGTCATGATGGTTTTGATTTCCTGCATAGTAGAAAATATAATTGTAGTTAATTGCACTCTGCTAGGCTAGATTTTTATGGGTTGGGATGCATGAACCCAACCCGATGTGGTTTGCACGAATAAAAAATTAGTTCTTTGAATTAAATAATGATTGAATCATGTTGTGTAGTGATCATAAACAACATAGGTCTTTTAACCTCATTTGCCCTAGGTAACTAGAGTGTTTAAGAATGTTATGCACGTGTTAGCTATTTTGACACTGCTTTATTCTTGTTCTTGATTACATATGATACGGGATAGTACCTTCATAACTGTAATGCTTGATATTAATAAAGATCGGGTTTAATTAATTATCTAATTCAAAAGCTAGTTTTATATTCGGTAAACAAACTAGGGTTCGGGGGAGTGTATTCCCACATATCTTCATCATTCATATTTAATCAGTTTTAGCAATATTAATTTTGCTTACATAGTTTATTTAGTAGTTAAACTTTAATTGCAAATAATTGTTAGAAATCCCATTCCAAACCTCATCACCTTTTCGTTTCTTTTTTGTAGGGTCAGTCGGTGTTGGTGTTGGTGCATCCGGAACAATAGGTTATCTAATTAGACGATGAAAGTCTGACCTATTGAGTGAGATGAGATATTATTTAGATATATCCAATAATGGGTGAAGATATATCATTAATTAATCAAGGTACCCCCAATGAATAAACAAATGTTATAATCAACCTACCATAAGGTAACGCCTCCCCTCGAGTCACAATATATGCTCTCGTCATCACCTAAATGATCAACTTTCGATAATCGATCGCCTGACCATGCGCTAATGCATACATCAATCAACCAACATGGCTTAAAATTTTTTGTTGAGGAGACGAGGCATGATGTTGTAAACAACTTAGAATGAACAAATGAATAACACTGATCCACCCCTAACTAAAAGGACACGGAGTGACTCCAAGAAGTCCTACGAGATACCTTCCCCAAAATAGGGATTATATTGATTATTATATATACGCGTCTCAATGCCTAATTAGGTGGCTAGGGCATCACTAATAAGCTCAATAGCGATGCCATGTACGAAATAATGAACAGTATTATGACACCTTGCTTATTAAAATAATGGGTGGCCAACCCTCTACTAAATTAAAACAGAAATCTCATTTGTCTTATTCTTAGTATCACTATTGAAAATTCAATTAATTAATAATAACTTATTATTTAATTAAGTTGTGTGTCAATTTTAACTTTCTCAAAATGTTGTAACTATAAACCACTCACCACAAGTCATTCAGATAAATAATTGAATACACTGACATATTGAGCAATCTGAATAATGCAATAAAATTCACAAACCAAATAAACTATCGGTTTGAAATTCAATACAATAATCCAATAAAACTGAAATAAATAAACCAAAATAAAAATTGACATTGGGCAACAAGCCCAGATCATAAATGACTGAACCCAATCTTGAATGTCAAAGATGGATAACGACTATAGAAAATCTTGTAAGCAATCCACAGCTACTGCAACTCTTTTAATCTAGAAAGGATACTCATGTCTGGAATCCCTATGGGTGAACACCGAAAGGATTTGAAAATATTGTGCTACGGGTCATAGTCGAAATCCTTTTGAAAATAATTACAAGTAATTAAAATGTATAATAAATATGGGTCCATCTTTCCTATTACAATTGGTTTCACAATACCATGAGATAATCCTCACCCATCATCTATAGTGAGCACCTAACGTATGCATTTTAACATCTAGTTATGCTATCCTAAGAAAGATTTTGGTTTTGATTTCAAGGTTTGAGGTGGTATGTGTGAAGATAATTCAAAGTTTCTAGTTTTTTAAAAACAAAAAAAGCACCTTCGAGCAATTGAGGGTCAAAAGTTATGATTTTCTAGAGACGGGTTATGCACTAGAGCTCTTAAGCTCATAAGAAATCATTTCCTAGATTCAAAACTGATTTACAATCAAGAAATCAAAATTCATCATTAAAGCACAAGCTTTAATGGTGGTTTTCTCAAGTTTCTTCAAATAATGACTATTTTTAACGTCGACTACCTACTATTTTGATTCATATAAGCATAATATCAACACCAAAAATATTTGGAATTAAAAAAATGGAATATAATGCATAAAATGATAGGGTACCTAGTTTGGAGCAAAATTTTGCATTTTGTGTAGACTAAAGTGGTGGGTTTTAGAGTCTCTGTTCATGGGGATTTTAATGGGTGGAATAAGGAGGTCTTATTGGTGTAGTTTGGAGGTAGATTCTTCTAGTTTTCAAGATGATAAGTGCGTCTATTCTTGTTCCTCACATGTTTGTATGGTCATACCATGTGTTTTTGGACTCATTAGCTTAGGTGGAGGTTGATGTGGGGTGGGGGGAATGTGGAAATAAGTTTAGTTTAGGTTTTAGTCCTTTGTTGAAAGTATATACACTTATTTGGTTAAAAATGGGTTACTTTTATAAAGTTTAGGAGAATTGTTGTAATTTTTAAAACATGTAAGGGATGAAAATGATATGTTTAGTTACTTGATGGCTAGAGGTTTAATTTGATATATGTTGAGGTCTACAGGTTAAGCATAGGTCAAGTAAGGTTTCTTTGAAAACTTTAAGGTTTATTTTTGAAATATTTGAAACTTCAAGGGTACTTCGATAATTCAACAAAGTTAAAGGTTTTGTAGAGTAGTTTCATCCTTCTTTTGGATAGTTTTGAGATTATACATTCTAAGAGGGGTAAAAATGAGAGGTAGGGTATCTTAATTCAAAGTACGGATATTACAGTCTACCTATTTACAAAAAAAAATGTCCTTGAATTTACCTTGGAAGAGACGAGGATATTGTTTTTTTCATAGCTTGTTCTAGTTCTCATCTGTCTTCATATTGATTTTGATATTTCCAAAGTATTTTGACTGGGGGGATTTCTTTATTTTTGAGAACTTTTGCTTATCAATCCAGAGTATAAATATAGCATACTTCAAATTCATGATTTGATTAGACAGAAATTTCTTGCCATGTAATATTATAATGGATAAGGAATATATTAGCGTAACTGGGATACATGGAATACATTATGAATATTGGATAATTCCATTGGTAATTCTAATTGGTAAGCTATTAGGCAAACACATTTAGAAATAGTGAAAGGTCCAATATATTTAGGGGCTAATTTTTTTTTTTTTTTGAAGCATAAAATCCCTTTTCGTGGAGAAACTTTCATAAAAATTTGGTCATTAACATGAAATTCTAAGGGCTTTCAGAACTGATCTCTATAGATTTTCTGACTATCTTGGGCTGTTTTCAATGTATCTCGAATTTATTGTATTTTCTTAGTGGTTTCTTGGATTATCTCGGGACCAAATTGTTTACTACTTCTAAATTCCATCCAAATGCAGGTGAATGACAAGGTCTTCCATATAAATCTTCAAATGGAGAGGCTTTGACACTTAACTGGGAGCTTTTGTTAACGAGAACTTAACGAGGGGTAAGTGTTCATTCCAACTGTTGGGCATATCCAACGTACAATCTCGTAACATATTTTTTAATATTAAAATTGTGCGTTCAGATTATCCATCTGTTTGGGGGTGAAATGCGGAACTCAAATGAAGTTTAGTACCCACTACGATTTGAGGTTCTTCCCAAAACTTCCCTATAAAATAAGAATCTCTATCTTACATGATGGATAAAGGATTCCCATGTAATAAGATAATTTCTCACTTGTAGAAAATAACTAGATTTGGTAAGCCAGTCTACTATTACCCAAATAGAATTACATCCTTGAGACGTACAAGGTCGTCCACTAACAAAATCCATTGTAATATGATCCCATTTCCACTCTGGAATTGGTAAGAGTAGAAGAACTCTACTAGGATGTTGGTGTTATATATTTACTTATTGACAAGTAAGATATTTCCCTACAAAATTCTCAATATCATTTCTCATATTTGGACACCAATATTATTTCTTCAAGTGATGGTACATTTTGGAAATTTTGGGGTGAATAATAAATTTATAACGATGGTCTTCTTGCAATACTTCTTCTCGAAAAGATATATTATCAGGTGAAAATAATCTATGTGTAAATCATAAGCATATTTCCTTATCATGTGAGAAGTCATGGTTTTTATTTTGAAGCTTTTGGACAATAGAGTTTTGAGAATATTAGGCTAAGATTTTCTTTCTTAATACTGGATAAGAGATTATGCTTGAAAATTTTGAGAAAGAGGGTATCAATCAAAGATCTTATTGATCTATGGTAGCAGCAATATTGTAAGAAATTAAAGTATGGAGTCTTCGTACTAGATTATGTCTTAAAGCATCGGCTATCACATTTCCTTTTCCTAGATGGTAATTTAATTTAAATCGATAATAATCTAAAAATTCCATCCAATGTTTTTGTCTTAAATTTAAATCATTCTGAGTGAAGACGTATTTCAAACTCTTGTGATCAGAAAATACTTAAAATTCATATCCATAAAGGTAACAACACCATATTTTTAAAGCAAAGACTACAACTGCTAACTCAAGATCATAGACAGGCTAATTACATTCATAAGTTTTGAGTTATCAGGATCCACACTCTACTACTTTCCCTCTTTGGATTAAAACACATCCAAAACCTTGTAATGAGGTGTTAGTATATTCATAATAGCTTACATCACTCAAAGGAAAAGTGAGGATGAGTAGTAGTTAATTTGTTATTCAAAATTTGGAATGCTTGATTACATTCATCGGTCCATACAAATGGTACTTCCTTCTTAGTTAGATTTAAGAGGGGAAGAGCAATGCGAGAAAATCCATCCACAAAGAGATGATGATATCCAACTAATCATAGAAAATTTTTTACCTCAATGACATTGGTAGGATTTTTCCATACCAAAATGGCTAAAAAGTTTGGCAAGATCAACTTAGATTCCATTTTCGAAATCATATGTCCAAGAAATTTTATTTCTTTCATCGAAAAATTATATTTTCTCTTCTTAGCATACAACCAATGGTTCTTTAGAGTGGCTAATACTATTTCTAGATGTTGGGCATGATCTACTAGATTTTAGGAATAAATTAGAATATCATCAATGAAAATGATAACAAACAGGTCAAGAAAAGGTCTAAAAGATCCATAAAACCTACGGGTGCTTTAGTTAATCCAAAAGACATTACGGTAAATTCAAGATGTCCATAACGAGTTCGAAAAATAGTTTTTGGAATATCTTATTCTATTACTCACAATTGATGGTAACCAGATCGTAAGTCTATTTTAGAAAAGACCCTTGCCACTTGAAGTTGAACAAATAGATTTCCAATTCTGGGTAGAGGATACTTATTGTTAATATTCACTAAGTTTAGATTACAATAATCTATGCATACTCTGAAGTTTCCATCCTATTTCTTGACAAATAATACAGGAGCTCCCCAAGGAGATGAAATTAGGCGAATAAAAGCCTTTTCAAGAAGACCATCTAGTTGAGTACGAATTTTGCAAAGTTGTAAAGGATCCATTCAATACAGAGGTAATGAAATAGGGATAGTGCTAGGATAAAGATTTATACTGAATTATATTTCTTGAGGATGGGGTATTCCTGGTAATTATTCTGGGAAAACATCTTCAAATTGTTCCAAAGTTCTAGGAATTAAGGAAGAAGAATTTTGGATTTGAAAAATTGATGGTTCAGATGGACTTGATTCTTAAAATACAAACAAATAATTATCTTTGTTTCGAATATAAATTTTCTTGGCAGGACAATCAATATAAGCATGATGTCTAGAAAGAACATCCATCCCGACAATAATATTGAACTTCAAATATCTAAAATAATCAAGTTAATAAAGAGTGTACCTAAACCTAGATGAATTTTACAATTTCTATAACCTTGGGTAGGCGTATTGATTTCCCATGTCGGTAATTCAAGTATCCAATGGAATAGTTAAAGATGTAGGTAGTAATTATAACAACTTAGCTAGTTTAAGACTGATAAATAAATGTGCAGGAAGATGATGAAAAAATATTGTACCTTCTCTTACGTCATGGGAGTTTCGTGTAGGTAAATAGCACAATTCTTTCCATGATTAGGGACTGGTACAATTTTCTTGCATGATTTTGCTTAGGTTGGTTTTGGATAGGATGAGGATTTTGATTTTTAAGGGATTATCTAACTGATGAAGGATTAGAGGAAATTTCAATTTAGGACATTGTGGCCAAATATGACATAGATCTTGACATTAATGACAACAAATCAATGAATCAGTTGTGTTATGGAGGATCTGGAAATAAGGTTGTCCATTTAGATTTCGATAGGGTTGAGGTCGAAGTTCAGGTAAAGTCCTAATAACATGATTGATTCTTGTAATAAGGGAAGAAGATCGTACAATATGGGAATAATTTCATTCCACAATTATTGCAACGTCGATAAGTTGAGAATAGTATAAAATCTGTAAAGGAGTGATAGAAGTATTGATCCTTGGATGTACTCCTCTTTCAAAATGCTTTCATTTCTTTATCATAGTATCCACACACTCAATGGCGTAACGAGGCAACTTAAAAAATTTAGCTTCATACTGGGCTACAGACAAATTTTCTAGTTGTAATCTTAAGAAATTTACACTTCATTGATCTCGTTCAACTTTGGGAAAATACTTTTTGAAGAAGATTTACTCAAATTGCTCCCAAGTAAAACTAGCAACATTCTGGTTACATAACACAGCTTGCCACTAGAAATTAGCTTCATCTTCGAACATATAGGAGGCTAGATTTACTTGAATGTTGGCAGCTATACCTCCTCTATTAAAAAATTCATGATGCATCCATTTATGAGGTTCACTGGAACCTGGATTTCCAAGAAATGAAAGAGAACGGTGTCTAAAAAAATTCAAGAGCACTCATCCTACGACTTTATTCTTAGATTTCCTCAGAGTTGGGTGAGGAATACATTATTGTTGGGCTAAAGATGTTAATTCCTGAAGACATCGCATGATTCTTTCAGTGTGAGTATGTTCAATTTGAGTTCCAATGGAGGGAGTTCGAGTACTAACCATCCTAAAGTATGATAGAGCAGTCACAAGAATACATAAGAATATAACACAAGAATATATCAAAGACTACTTATATTATACATAAGATAGAGTTGTATGTTATAATACGATAATATTTCACAATAGTCCCTATTCTACATAAGTTAAAGTTATTCAACCACCTAAATAGTTGTTAGTCACACTATATACATTCATTTATTTTGTTATGTTATATTAGGGGGACGGTTTTATTAATTTTGGATTTTCCTAAACGGGAAAAGGAACATCATTCTTGAAAGACGCAAAATCCAGATCATCAAAAAAGTCATCAATCTCAGATGGATTGTCGTCGGTGGAATCACTTGAATCTGAAGACAAGACAACGTTAAGCTCAGCATTGGATGTAGCTTCAGGATAGGGTGGTGGACATAGTGGTGCATTAGCTAGAGAAATATTGATAAATTCCTAGAGTACAACCGAATCATCCACATAACCACTCATTTTTCTCATAACTTGCACTTCTCCTAAAAATCTATTTACTAATACTAGTCACTTCACGTCACTGCTAATCTTCCCAGTCCTCATCCACAATGCGAATAATTATCTCATACCTACAAATTCTTTTTCTTTGACTGTTGTCTCCCAGTGATTTATTAGTACAATGTCCAAACTAAATAGAAGAGAATCCCACGTAATCATGCTTCAAAATGGAATTAACTATGTAATATTTGGTAAAAGAAGTTGCAGAAAGTGAAATAATTAATATCTTATAAGAGTATCCCGTATAGGATTCTAACCCGACGATATGTTAATTTAAAATCATGATCTGATATCACTTGTCACACCTTGATTTTTGGTATGAATGTACAAGAGACTATATATAAAGCAATGAATTGAAATTAAGGCAAAAAACAAATTATTATTCATTAAAGAATCACATAACTTTGTGTATTACCACTGCAGGGGTGAATTACATTTTATTTTCGGCACGAACTATAAACTAGATAATAGAAAAGTGTCAACCCTTTCTCCCATTTGGTTTAGCATTTGTCCAAACAATTACATGCGCATATATGTAACTAGTGTGTGTAAAAAAAAGGGAAAATAGACTATCCTCTTTTTCGTGAGCCATCTGGAGGAAAAAAGAATTAACATTAATATGTTAAGCAACACTTACTAATTTTATAAACATTATCCACATAGATGGAAAGTGGAGTGTGGATTGAAGTCAGATGTCCGTATACTTTAATAAGAAAGTTAAAGAGTTTAAAACTGATAATCCCATACTTATCAGATTTTAAAGGAGGTATACAATTAAATAAGCCATCAGTAAAACCAAATAATAAGTAATCCAAAACCTTTGGAAAATAATTGGCTAGGCAGTAAGGTACCCAGGGTGCAAGGTGGAGAAACTAGGCCTCTGCTAGGATAAAGAGCTCTAAACGTTTTGGGATTGTCCGATGATATACATTGCCCAATCTTGAAATGGACAAGGCTGGATAATCGGGTCTAGGTCAAAAGTCATCTTGTACTGGATTTGTCCATACCTCAGGATGGCATCGCATCTCTTAGCATGTGATATGCAATCTGGCAGGACCTTAGGCCAGTAGTGGCCATGTCTCTAAATTAACTAATGCATCTTCACAAACTCATGTGCCTGGGAGTCAGTCTTTTTGATGAGCTAACTAGAAGCTTAAAGGACAGCACTAGCTTGGACACTTCCGTTGATGTGCTTCACCGATTGATGGAATCAAAAGGACACTTATATGTATGTAGCTAAACTCCGGGATCGCAATAATATGAGATCATATGCCATGTCAAAAATTTCATGGGATAACATGTTAGTCTACTCCCTAGTTAATACTGATGCTTTTAAAATAAATAATAATGAAAAAAGTGCAAGGTGAAATAAATCATTATAACGAATTGTTATAATATTAGTTATTAGATAAGAAGGGTTCAAATTTGATCCAATGATCATAATTAAAACAATCAATAACATAATAATATATGATTATGGTAATTTCTTCACATACTTATAATCAATTAAGGCTATCATTGAATGATATCAATAACAGTTAATAAAATATGCAAAATTTATTATTAAAGAAGTAAAAGAACCTACTCGAACGGAGTTTTGAACGACTTAATGATCAAAAAAGGATATCGGGAGGAACTGGTAATTCAATATCTTTAGATAATTTTTTGTGTGAATAAGGATTGTGGGAATTGAGGTTGGTTTTAGCCAATTTATACAAAAGATGCGTATATTAATATTTTAGGGGTTAAATTATAATTAATTTGGGACGTTAAAATCTTAGGCTTAGGGTCAAATTCAAAATTTGGTGCAAGACTTTTTTACTTAAAATACATGTATTTATAGAGAAAGTGTGGGGTTGAAATTCATAAGTTGAAAAAGTCAGGAGGGGTCAATTTAAATTTAGGAAACTATTTAAAACCTAAAACCCTATTTTTTTCATGACAGTGACTAGGTTTAACCAACCACAACCTTACCTTATACCATTTTGACTAGAAAAATAAAATAAAAATATTGAAAAAAAATTCAGAATTTCTTGATTGGCCACACGCCCTTACAGACAAAGTCAATGCTCCTGGTTGAAAAGTTCATATTCAACCTATAGATGGTTGTCTTAGGATTTGGAAAACTTTGACATGAGAAAAATTCTTAATTTTTACACCTTTTGAGATGATTTCTGAACCAACCGAACCTAATTTTTCAAAAGGAATCCAAAAGCATAAGTTTTATAGATTGAGGTTCAGTATACATAGAGTTATGAAAATATGTACTTTAATGAAATTTGGACTAAAATTTTGAAGCTCTATTGAATATGGTCGAGTTTCTTATGAGTATGGTTTGTTTTTGCTATCCTAATGGAGAGGTTGGTTTCGATTTTAAGGTTTGAGGTGGTCTGTGTGAAGGGAATCCAAAGGTTTTACTTTTCGGAAATAAAAAACACCTTCAAGAAATTGAGGCTCAAAAGTTATGATATTCCATAAACGAGCTATGCACTAGAGACCCTAACCTCATAAGTAATCATTTCCTAGCTTCAAAACTGATTTATAATCAAGAAATCAAAATTCACCATTAAAGCTTGTTTTTCATGTTTATTCAAACAAGGACTATTTTTTATGTGTTTAGGTTGATATAAACATAATATCATCACATAAAATGTTTGGAATTGAAAAAATAGAACGTAATGCATAAAAGGATAGGGTACCTAGTTTAGAGGAAAATTTTGAGTTTTTTGTAGACTAAAATGGTGGCTTTTAAAGGCTCTATTCGTGGGGGTTTTATAGGGTAGAAGAAGAAGGTCTTATTAGATTTGTTTGGAGGTGGATTCCTCTAGGTTTCAAGATGATAAGTGTCTTATTCCTCACATGATTGCATGGTCATATAATGTGTTTTTTTACTCATTAGCTCAGGTAGAGGCTAATGTGGAGAGGGAGAATGTAAAATTAAGTTTGGTTTAGGTTTTAGTCCATGGTTGAAAGTATATACACATATTGAGGTCAAAAGTGTTACTTTTATAAAATTTAGGGGCAGTTTTATAATTTTAGAAACATGTAAAGACTGAAAATGATATTTTTAACTATTTGAAGTCAAGACATTTAATTTGACATAAGGTTGAGGTCCAGGGGTTAAGTATAGGTCAAGTAATGTTTTTTTTTGTAAAGTTTAAGGATTATTTTTAGAAATTTGAAACTTCAAGGGTACATGTGTAATTTATCTAAGTTGTAGATTTTGTAGAGTAGTTTCATCCTTCTCCCGGATAATTTTGAGTTTATACATTCTAAGAGGGGTAAAAATGAGATTTAGGGTATCCTGATTCAAAGTACGTTTATTACAGCCACCCTATGTCACGCGTATTTTATATAATAAGATTCTCATTCGCTTAACAATTACAGTTCTCAATTATAATTTATCGATTAATTTCAAATATCTTTCACTAGTTATTAATTCTATATTCACATTTTAATATCACATCCCTATATGTATTTTTGTTTGTATATACCTATCTCCTGATCATATCAAGTACAAATATATATCACTCACTATACACATATAACTGCAATCCCAAGAGAATTACGTCGCGGATGCAAATCTCTAAAATGATATCATACTCCCAAGCATACACATATCAATTTGGTCTACGGGGTCGGAATCTCACCAACAAACTCGAAACTCGTAAATGTACAGGAGGCAGTTGTAGTCCTGAGTTAGTGAGTCATGAACATACCATAAATTATGTCACTTCAACTCCAACCTCGTATAGGGTGAGCATGCATGGCCCTATGACCTTAGGGATACTACACATGTTGAGATTTGCTATGAGGGATCACCCACGAAGTCCAACTTCCCTGATAGAACTATATTGTACGTTCTCATAATTATGCCATACACATTGATATAATGATACATATATATTGTCTCTATAGTCTTATATATCTCTAGGAAATCCGCATAAGAGTGCATATCCCTCGTAGTACTATCCTGGCATTCCCAATTCAAAACCTTGATTCTCAGTTACTTAATTACCCACTTAATTAATTAATTGGTCATTAACATATCATATCTGGACACATACTATTCTCAACCATCCCATATCCCCGTGTTCCTGGATTTTTTTCATCATAATTCCATTAATAATTTTTTGAGTAAAATTTACCACAAATATTCAATTTGTTGCCATGGATATATCTGTAAATCTTTCTAAGATATTTTTATCACTGTTAGCCATTTTTCTAGAAATTCTAAACTATTACCTAACATCATAATTTAACTTGAAATCAAATCACGAACAAATTACATCAAATAACTAAATCTAGCTGTAACAAGCACACTGAATCGGTTCAGTTTAAGGCGAGCCAGTTTGCCTTTGCAGACAACCCAATTCTTCCCAATTCGATGTTTCAGGAAGGTTTAATCCAAATTAATCAACTACCAAATCATATTTCCTACATAATTATCAATTCTCATCAATCCTAAACTTAAATTATATCCATTTTAATATAGAATTAATATACACATGATCACTCCATGGGATTTATACTAAATTTCAAAATATGATGAATTTTGTTTACAATATCACCATAATTCATATTTTCTCAACCTTTTAAATTAAGAATTTACCTATCTACATAGGATTCTAATTTCCATATTTCAATCCTTATAAATCACAAATATAATTTATGAAACCATTTGTCTAAAACTCAATTGCATATGAATCCCGCCCAAAAATCCTTTCCCAGTCATAATATGAATTGAAATATACACATAATCATTTATCAAGATAACCACTTGCCTTCAAAATTATAGGGTCTTGAATTTCGTTGAAGAACTTCCTTTGATGATGATCCTCTCTTAAATTCCTTGAGCCTCCACTTAGAATTCTTGAGTTTTCTCCTATTCTTCTCTCCAAATTATCCCCAACTATTCTCCAAACTCTTGGTATCACAAAGAAACCTTTTTGTATTGTTAAATGTATATTCACTTAACCCCATCCCTTCAGTATATAATATATATCCCGAAATTCCATTCATCCTCATATTTAAATGACCCTAATACCACTACACGAGACATGTTTAGTCTAAAAACCCCCGGAGCCCAATCACTACCCCTAGGTACTTAACTTTAACTACTTTGACCTATTTCAGATCAACCATGCACTCGAAATCATAATTCGATTCACCAATGATCAATTTACCATCTTATTCCCAACACGACCCCACACACGCATCCTGAATAAGATATTATCAACCTGTCGATTTTACTCACTCACGACGTAATATAAAATAATGAAATTTCTTTTACTTATCACACAAGTGAATATAACAACACATAAATATTAATTATTTCTTGTTATTTAATATTTATTTAAATTCACTTTATTTTTTCAAGTTAATTAAAGTACTGTGATACGTATAATTTATGTATTCTTAAAAATATGAAAATGTTGGCATAGAACAAGAGAACCAATGTAGCATTGTTAATACCATGCGGTCGAATCAAAAGTTACATTCGAATATCCTTAATATAAGGCAGATAATATTGTCCCTACTCACTCATCTCTAAGTGCTCTAAGGCAATAGGTCACTCCGCAATGATGATGTGAGTTATAAAACCCTAAAAAAAGTGGAGAATCATATCTAGTAAAAAATACCAAACGAATCACTCTGGGCAGCTGGAGTATGTATCAAGGCAATCAAGGCCTATTGAATACACCGAAAACATCATGAGGTCAATGACAACTCTCCCAGTCGATAAGGCTCAACCAAACCACTCAGAACACAAACTCTCTTCCTCACTTATATACTAAATATGCCCATAATGCCCAAGTATGTATAAGTACCTAAAAAATGGAAAACCTAGGACTAAAATGACATGAAGTGTAAAATATCCCCAAATATCCCAAAAATCCACCAAAACACTGAATCAAGCACCTAAAGTAAAGTATTCAACATAATATCAATGTAAGAGAAGTAAATCAACAAGATTCAACAATATGTTTCCAATTACCAAAGTGAAATCAAGAGAAAACATAGAAATCCAAAAACTAAGGTTGAATACTAAGTACAGATAAATGATATCTGAAAAAGCGGTCAAAAGAAAATGGAAGAGTAAAAAATCTATTTACGAACGATTTTGTCTAGGCTTTGCGGCATGTAGGAAGTTTGGAAATGAAACGAGTAAATGAAACATAAAAACACTTTAAGTGATGTCGACGGTCGTGTAAATTACACATTTTATCCATGGCATGATTTCCATGAAAACGGGAAGGAAAGAATACCATTCAAATAAAACATTTGAATTAACATATAAACCGAATAAATCTAGAAAAACCCAAAGGAAAACTATTGAATTTTAACACTCTCAAGTCCATTAGCATGAACGAATTAAAATGCATGAGAAATCATTCCCTTTTACTTGAATAACACAAATTATGGAACAAAATACAAAAGTAGCATAGAATTCAGAACTCATACAAACATATATACTAATCCAAACACAAAGCATGAAAGTGTGATAGTGATTAGGAAACATATGACAATTTGATTTAACTCAATAATTTCAATAAAATATTGATTAAAGTGTGAAATATAAACACTTAAAATTCAAATATCAATTAATTCAAAATACAAGACTAAAAATTATTATCAAATTAATATTTTGGAAGTTTTTAATATCAATCAAGGTATGATTCATGTCAAAACTATGAACATAAAATAAATATGTGTAGACACCTCATTCTGTTACCCCCTAACTCTCCTTAGGTCCCTAGTACCTCCACTCATCACCGCAAACCCAGGTCATGTCCCGAGCACTGACCTGGAAGCTATCGGGCACCCCCAGCTCAATTTGACCAAAAATCAAACTCTTAGTCTCGACCGAGACTCAATGAATCTTTGAAGGGCACTGAATAACCTTTCCAACGGTTCATCCGGTGCGCAATTACAACTTACCATGCGGACGAACGATCCTTTTGCGTCCGAAACCCCAACCAAGAGGCCACTGGGCGTTCCCAGGCACTGTTGACCTAAGTCAACCCTTCAGCTAGATCGAGGCTAAATGAATCTTCGAAGGGCATTGAATACCCTTTTCAACGGTCTGTCCCGTGCGCAATTTCGACTTTCCATGCGGACGGACGATCCGTTTGACTTCGAGAGGTCACCGAATCGGGCCAAAATATTTGGAATGTCGAGGTACATCTCCTAAACTTTCTAACGGTATGCCCTGTGCGCGATTTGGACTTACTATGCGGATGAACGATCCATTTGCGTCCGAATAATTCCCCGTCCAGCGGATCGATAAATGATTCCGAGCCATATTTGACCCAAAGTCAACTCCCGAACTCGGGAGAAGTCCAAAGGAATTTCGAAGGTCTCTGAAATACCTTTCCAACGGTATGCCCCATGCATGATTCTGACCAACGGTTTGCCCTCGGCGGCCAATTTTCCGAAAAAGCCTACGGCGCACTGCCAAATGGCAGGTCTCAGGCCCTGCCTATCGGCACTTGCCGATAGATAGTGCCATGTCAATTCCGATTGATAGACTCCTGGGCCTATAAAAGGAGGCCTTGGCCTCATTTGCAAGGGGAGCTCAGATGAGAAGCAAATCACTCTCAACAAACCTCCAGAAACCTCTCTCGAAGGCAACGTGATTTCAACTTCCAAATCCCTTTTTCACTTCCACTTTTCATCATCCCTCTCATCCAACTTGATGAATTAACCACTCCCCATCATCACCCAAGTGAAAGGGATGCTTTTCAACATTCAATATCAAACTCAAGGTCTCCAAGAAGGTCCAACTATCTCAAATTCTCTCCTAAATTCTCTTAAATTTGCAATAACTTGTTTTCTTACTTAGCACTTTTATTATCTCATCTCACACACCATAAATACACTTTTTATCTAGTATTATTGCACATCTCCTATTTTTATATAAATAAAAACCTAAAAAATAAGAAAAAGAGGGTTTTCTCATAAATTCTAAGTAGGAATTCTCACACTTTTCTCACAACTAAAACACGTTTTCTACACACACACACACACTTACAAATAAGAGATTTCTCCATTTGGATTTATGGGTTAAACCCCACCCCTCACTTTACATGCGAACTACATGGACTTTGATGCCTTTATGGGCTACGTAGGCGTCTCGGGGTAAAATCTGAGACTCGAGTCCTTTTTATCACTTTTTCTCTCATTTTCTATCTTCTCTAAATCCATTTTTCTTATATTATACATATACTTGTACTTAAGGACGCATTACCCCATATCCGTTATCGTTCCCTTATAACGAGCAACGTAGGGGTAGTCATGTAAATCTTATTTTCTACAATAATCTCAAATTCCTATGGATGACTCGCTTTGTCTTTTCCATGATACAAGTAGAGGATTCGTACCTCCATTCTATATATACACATGCACACATATCATGAGGGGAAATATAAAGGAAAATAGCAAATATTCATGCTAGACCGAAAGGGCGAAATGGGTGCCTAACACCTTCCCATTTCGTAACGAAGCCTTTGAACCCTTCTCGAATCAATTTGGTTTCGCACGCACTACTATGTCTTGGATGCCATCCTTCGGGGTGGCTTCCCCTTTTTCTTTTGTCTGTTTTGACAAAATAGACTGGCGACTCTAAATCTCACTACATTTTCACACCTCACAAATCGACGCCGGCCGAAGCGCTCTCCCGAGAGGGGACGTGCGGGACCCGAAGGATCCTTTCTCCCTCTGCGGCGGGGATCGGGGATGGCCACAGTGGTGAATCTATTGGGGAGGTGTATTATATTTTGAGGGCTTGACTCTATTTACATGAATGCTATATTTTATGTTTTCCCCCCATACCTGCATGTCCCCCTTTCTCACATGTGTATCCCATGCTTATGCTTATATTCACACACTTGTAGAAAAATCTCCATGTACACTTCACACCACGTGCACCTAGGATCACATGTATATCCCCATGTTGCACGCATCACCCATCGATACTTGGTGTACCTTTTGGGGTACTTGTACTTGGCTCCCTATTTTTGGCATAATCGAGAAAGACATTCTTATCATAAGATACTAATAATAGAATCATGCATGATTCACACGATATCACCAAAGGGCATTGCTATTGGCCAAATTTTACCTAGTAACTGGAGGGTCACTTCGTGATGGGCGCTGGTCCGGCAGGTCACAGTTAGCCTAAGCGATATGACTCTCACCTTCCATTGGACAAGTACCTTCGACGTATATCGAACGGTTCCCCCGCATCGTACCACTTGACCGAAGTCATGACGGGAGGTATATCGCAGGGAATTCATTCACTTACGCCGAGTATATCGAATTCGTTCTCACACGTACCGTCCCCACGAGGTATATGGTGAGGCAATTCACGTACACTTAGGTATATCGAATGGCTTGTCCACACGTACCAATTGCCCGTAAGAGCAAGACGTATATCGTGGAAGTCACGCCAAAGGGGGGAACCCATTCCTATTCACCCAACCAACTGCATACCCGCATATAGGTGTCAAACCTAGGACATGCACTTTAGATTGTCGGTTTTAACCCGAAACTCTGCCAAAATTTCGGGTCGGCCTGCCGCCCTATTTTCGTGCATTTTTTAAAACGGGGCCCTATCCGCGAGCCTAGTTACAAGTCCAAACGTAGCTTTGCATATATTAAGACCACCACTTTTCCAGGTTCGGGTTCCGTCCGACATTGCATTTAGGAGAATTATATACAAGTGAGAACATAATAATCATAATAATCATGCTGAGTTCCGTCTCCAAAAACATTTCCCCCTTCTTTATCAAAAATCCAAAAACATTTATTCCTTCTTTATTAAAAATAAAAACATTTTTCCCTTTTTATCAAAAATCCAAAAATAGTTTCTTCCCTTTTTTCTCCAAAAATAAATCTAATCCTACGCCTTCTCAGGTCGATCGCACACCCTTGGCCTGGCTCCTTATTGGCTTCGGTCTTCAGTTAAATCACCTCAGAGTTTCATCCGCTCCTCTACTACTTCTTTCGAGTCCGGAATCCATCCATCTTCCATGGAGAATGCGGATTAAGCTCCGATCATACAACCAGATTTGCCGACAGTCCTAGCTCAGCTCGTGGCCCAGATTGACAACCTCCAAGCCGAGGTCCGAGAAATACAACGAAATCGAGGCCCTGTTTCGTCGTGATATGGGTCCACCCGAGCCCATCTGGGTCCCGGAGGAATATCAGCACTCTCCATGTGCCCCTCCGGCTAATGGGTCGCCTCCTGCCCAGCTTCCAATGCCAAACATTGCCAAGCCTGTGGCAAACCTCCATGTGGCCGCTGATCAAAAAGAGGAGGAGTTGAATAAAGTCAAAGAAGATCTTAAGATGCTCACTAAGAAGTTCGACCAAGTACGAATCTCTAGGAATTACATGTACTACACCCATATGTCTCCTTATCCTAAAGCAAGGTTACCCGAGAAGTTCAAGATGCCAAATATCGAGAAGTTCAGGGGGAGTGGTCCCCCAATTGTTCATCTTCGCAGTTATCATCGTTCCATGACTCTACCAGGGGCTTCTGAGAAGTAATGGCCCAATTATTCCAGAAAACTTTGAAGGACAACGCCCTCCGATGGTTTTTATCTCTTGAGGAATCCAGAATCCGTAGCTGGGAGGATGTAGCCCAAGAATTCATGTCGCAGTACAAAACCAACGAAGAGCTCGAGGTCACCCACCATGATTTAGAGCTGCTCAAATAAAACTTCGAAGAATCCGTCAGTAACTTTACAGCCTGATGGAGGGAAAAAGCAGCTACCATAACCAATCGGCCATCTGAAGTAGAACAAGTCAGCATAGTGAAGAATAATTTATTGCCCCATGTCCGAAAAACCATAGGAGGACAGTACTACCCCCACTTTCGATCTCTCAGAGAAGCAAGAGTAGAAATCGAGGAAAGTCTTGCCAAAATAGAAGTTGAACTGAAGAAGGTGTCCGGACAGTTCACCCCTAGAAAGTATGACAAGCTTCCCAATGCTATAGTCTCAACCATCAACAACATCTCTCAACCAACCACATCCTGGGCACCAGAAAGTCACCGTGCCCCCATCTGAAGGGAATACACTGAGCTCCATGCTCCCCTCTCCAAAGTTTACCAAGCCCTGTTAAGCCAAAACCTTATAAAACCCTTGGATCCCCGTCCATTACCCAATCCACTTCCTAGAAATTTCAAGACCGATGCTCATTGCGCCTTTCACCAAATAGCTGGCCATACCACCGACCAATGCTTCCACCTTCGAAACATAATCCAAGATCTCATTAACCGGGGTACCATCGCCCCACCAGCCAATCCTAAACCAAACACTACTTGTAACCCACTCCCAAATCACACCAATGCCATATTCTTGGAAGAAAACCCGAATTTTGATCCGTCAACCCAAATCACACCCCTTATACCCTCCTAAACCTCTTCAACTTTTCCCATATTTCCTCCTACACCATACCAACCCCGCTAATCAGGCACTGTCACTCCTTACCAGAGCGTGCATCACTGTCCGAACCTGTTTTGAAAGTGGAAGTATGGAATTGTCAGAGGTATTGAATCAACTCCTAGAGTTCGGGCTGAAATTGCCCTCACAGATGATTATCGATGGCCAGAAGTTCAGCGCACTATTTTTGGAAGCACGAAAATGGGCCCGATAATCAGATAGGTGGGTGGTACCAACCGACGAAGTCAGCTTAGATGATGTTATCCAGGTCATGTCGAAAGAATTTAGGCAAACTAACAACATTTGCAGTATCACCGATTTACTCGACACTTTGAAGCTACAAGGGCGCCTGATCTTTTCACCCTTACACATCCCCACGGAATGGGAAGACCTATATGAGGAAGCCATTGAAGTTGTGGAATGCATTGATTTCACGAGGGAAAATAGAATTTTTACCACCGGATGGGGGGAAGAATTCAAAGATTCAAATGAAGAACAAGCTTCAGGGGGAACTGGCACAGTAGCCGACATATGTGGGATGATATCATTTGAAGAACTCCTCGGAGAAATAGATAGGGTGGCAGAACAACCTGAGATTGACGAGGAAACTGGATTTAAGTTTTTCCCTTCTTCAGTAAATCACATGACCAGATCTGGGAGACATTACCAAATTCCAAACTCACTACCAGCAAATGACAAGGGGAAGGGCATTGAAGACCTTCCTATGCCAGCTCGAGGAGAGCAAGATCCTCGATCAACTGAAGAAAACTCAAGCTAACATCACTCTATGGGGGCTTTTCATGTCTTCCCTGCAGCACAGAAATGCTTTAATCAAGTTGCTCACAGGACCCATAGTTCCTCCTTCTACCACACCAGAAGAAGCGTAAATTTGGTCGGATCCTTGACCTCCACCCGAATGCTATCCTTTTCTTGAAGAACAAATCCCCAGAATTGGGCCAAATCACAATCGTGCACTCAACATCTCCATCGAAGTTATGGGGAAGGTTGTACTGCTTTCTCTTATTGATAACGGATCCGCTTTGAATGTCTTCCCACTAAGAACCTTCAAATGTCTAGGCTTGAAAAAAAACGACCTAGATCCAACCTCCGCTACCATGCATGCCTATGATAATACCCATCATGAAGTGATGGGATCCATAAAACTTGTAATAGGGGTTGGTCAAGCGACCTAGATCCAACCTCCGCTACCATGCATGCCTATGATAATACCCATCATGAAGTGATGGGATCCATAAAACTTGTAATAGGGGCTGGTCCTATAAACCCTGTAGTCGAATTCCAAGTCATCGATATCTCAGCCTGTTTCAACCTGTTGCTCGGACTACCCTGTCTCCACAGTATAAAGGGTGTCTCTTCATCATTCCATTAAAAATTGAAGTTCTTCGTCGAGGGGCGAGTCATCACCATCTTGGGTGACGACGGTAACGCCTCCAATTCTTGAGATACAACATGGGTCAAATGATATGCTCCTATCAGGATTCCGAGTCGAGCCATCCCTACTCCTGGCAGGGGACGGTTTCAAAGAAAGGGTTTGTCCAGAATATGACCCTCATGGCAATGTCAATGTGATTCAGATGTTCAGAAACAAGCATTACATGCCCGGACTGGGGCTAGGACAAAGGAAGTAGGGGATACTTGAGCCCATCGAACTGAAGAAAGCTTTCCCTCCTTGCGGCTTGGGGTATCAACCATCAGAACAAGAGCTCAGAATGATCCTACAAACTCGATCAAAAAGAGGGTTAGACTGCGTTCGAACTATCTCAGGTGATTCCTTAAATGGACGATTCATTAAAGAAGGTGAGGATTTGCCCTTTTACGGCTTTCCATAACCATGGTACGACCACACAGACAAAAAGATGAAGCCTGGAATGGAGATCTTTTTCCAAGATAGCTACCCATGGGCCAAGAGTTTCCCACACCGCGTATAACCACTCATTAAAGATACCGAAGAAACTGAGGAAAGTGACTCCGAAGATTCCTTCAACCTGCAAACACTGGGGCTGGCACTCTACATGGTTCATTTAGACACTACATCACTGGACCCCTCTCATCTGATCAAAGCTGCTGACACACCTCTCCTCAACTGGCATGCTGCGCCAGTTCTGCCTCTTGAAATCTCCCCTAACCCCAATATTTACACTATTTCTTCTACTGTTGTCCACCCTTGCTCAAATATAATCGAGACCTCTTTTGATGAGGTTCTCAATTCTATTTTTCCTATCAATGAAATAAACAAAGATTTTGAGTATCTTGTTGTGCCTTACATTAATTGCTTAGATTCTAATCAAGATTTTGATGATGATGATTTTGCAAATGAATAATTCTTAACTGATTTAAATAAGGTTAATAACAAATAACATAATCGCGTTCAAGTTAATGAAGAAGAGACTGTTGTTATTAATCTCAGTTCTAGTAGCCAACTGCGCGAGATTAGGATAGAGGCCACCCTTGGCGAGCACGAGCGCGCACAACTCGAAGAATTGCTAAAGGAGTTCGTGGATGTCTTCGCATGGTCCTACGATGACATGCCCGGTATTGATCCCGAAATAGCTCAGCATGAGATCCCCACTCTCCCAGATTCCAAGCCAGTTAAACAAAAATTAAGAAAGCTCTGCACCGAATGGTCGCTTAAGATCAAAGAAGAGGTGATCAAATAGTTGAATGTGGGTTTCATTCGAGTAATCAAATATCCCACGTAGCTAGCCAACATTGTACATGTACTAAAATCAGGAGGAAAGGTTCGAATGTGTGTGGATTATCGAGATTTAAACAAAGACTCTCCGAAGGATGATTATCCGCTACCCAACATCGACATGATCGTGGACAACACAGCCAATCATGCTCTCAAGTCATTCGTCGACGGGTTTGCCGTATATAACCAAATCAAGATGCATCTCTACCACCAAGAGAAAACCGCATTCATCACCCCATGGGGAACCTTTTGCTACACCGTTATGCCATTCAGTCTCAAGAACACTGGGGCTACCTACCAAAGGGCCGCCACAACCATCCTGCATAATTTGATTCACAAAGAGGTCGAGGTTTACGTGGATGATATGATTATCAATTCCAAAACTAGAGAAGGTCATGCTCCTACTCTTCGAAAGTTCTTCGAACTACTGCGACAGTATCAGATGAGACTCAATCCATAGAAATGTGTCTTCGGCGTTACAAAGGGAAAACTCTTAGGATTCATGGTCAGTGAGAAGGGGATAGAAGCAGATCCCTCCAAGCTGAAGGCCATACTTGAGATGCCACCACCCCAAACAGAGAAAGAAGTCCGAGGTTTTCTTGGGAAATTACAATATATCAGTCGGTTCATCATCCAGCTAACCTCCATCTGCGAACCAATCTTCAAGCTCCTCCGAAAGGATTCAACCAAGGTTTGGAACGAGGCCTTCCAAGAAGCTTTTGATCTAATCAAACAATATCTGACCCAACCTCCAGTTCTCATGCCACTACAACCTGGTCTCCCTTTGCTCCTATACCTAACCATAACCGACACTACAGCTGGGGATTTGCTAGCCCAATACCTTGAAGACTCCCTCAAAGAAAGAGTTATCTATTATGCCAGTCGCAAATTGGCCGGGTACGAGGTCAACTACACTACTTTGGAAAAAGCATGTGTCGCGCTTGTCTGGGTCACCGAAAAGTTGCGACACTACATGCTCTCCTTCCCTATTAAACTTGTATCCCGAATGGATCCATCAAATACCTGCTCGAAAAACCCGCCTTATCCAGCCGAATGGCCCGATGGTTGATGCTCCTAACCGAGTTCGATATCGTGTACGTCACACAAAAAGCCATTAATGGAATATCCATCTCTGACTACCTCGCTGACTACCCTGTAGAAGAAACAGATGTCTGGATATCCGAATTCCCAGATGAAAATGTCCTCTGCACCACTCAAGACTACCTCCGATGGAAAATGTTCTTCGATGGCACTGCCAACGAAAAGGGATATGGCATTGGGATACTTTTGGTCACCCCAGATGACTCCCACACTCCTATCGCCATTAAATTGGATTTCCCTTGCACCAACAACATGACAGAATAAAAGGCATGCACAGTGGTCCTAAAGGTCGCTCTCAAGAAAGGTATTTAATACCTTGATGTATATGGGGATTCTGCCCTCATCATCAGTCAAGTGCTCAGAAAGTGGAAGGTCAAAGACGAAAAGATCCAACCCTTTCATGCCCAATTAGAAGAGTTAGCCCCCCAATTCCGAGATATCACCTTCCATTACCTACCCCGATCAAAGAATAACCAAGCCGATGCTCTCGCTACTTTGGCTTCCATGGTCGACATGCCCGAGGGAATAACAATGACCCCTTTCCTAGTTCAAAAGCAAAACAAACCAACCCATTGCTACCACATTGAGCTTGTCACCTTACAAGGTCCTGAGCTAGTCAATTACTAGTACTATGATATTTGGTGCCTCCTCCGTTACAGTAGGTATCCCGAGGGTTCCAACAAGAACGACCGAGCTACCCTCCGAAGGCTGGCCGCTCAGTACATCATCTGTCATAAAGCACTACTCAAGAGGAATTTCAATGGAACTTATTTGCACTGTATCGCAGGGATTGACAATGAAGAGATAATGCAGAAAATCCACAACGAGGAATGTGGGCCCCACATGAACGGTTACATGTTTTCCAAGAAGATCATCCGACAGGGCTAATACTGGACCATGGCCCAGGATTGCACCGCCTATGTTCGGAGATGCCCTAAATGCCAACAGTTCTCCAATATCAAACATCTACCTCCGCGGGAATTATACAACATGACTTCTCCCTGGCCGTTCTCCACTTGGGGTATCGACATCATAGGGAAGGTTACACTAAAGGCGTCAAATGGGCATGAGTTCATCCTAGTTGCCATCAATTAATTCACCAAATGTGTCAAAGCTGAGTCATACGCAATATTAAATGCCAAGAGGGTGGACAAATTCATCAAGAAATATATCATCTGCCGATATGGAGTCCCTCACGAGCTACAGTCAGATAACGGTTTGTACTTTGAGGAAAAAGTCACATAAGTTATCAATGAGTATGGGATTCAGAGACACAAATCTTCTCCCTACTGACATCAGACCAATGGTGCAGTTGAAGACGCCAACAAAAAACTCAAAACCATTATCAGCAAGATGACCGAAAGTTGTAGGGATTGCGCCGACCGATTCCCGTATGCCCTCTAGGGCTATCGAACCTCAATTCGAACCTCTACTGGGGCTACCCCTTACTCTTTGGTCTACGGCATGGAAGGAGTCCTACCTGTGGAGCTGGAAATACTCTCGCTACGTGTCATTCTCGAAGTCAAGGTTAGTGAAGAAGAGTGGTACCAAAACCATCTTGATGAGATAGCCCTCCTAGATGAAAGAAGATTAAAAGCTCTTTATCAAATACAGGTATACCATCTCCGATTAGCGTGATCGTTCAGTAAGAAAGTCAAGGATCGCGGTGTCCGGGAGGGGGATTTAGCCCTCAAAGAGATAATCGAACCCATCTGGGACCCAGAGGAATGTTCAAGATCAATTGGAGCGACCCTTACATTGTGAAGAAGATCTTGTCTGGCGGTGCATCCACGCTCACTGACCTGGATGGGGAAGAGATGGCTCGTCCAATCAATCTGGACCGTCTCAAGAAATTCTACCCCTAGTCCGAAATCTCGGCGCGCTACGACTCTTCTCATCCCCCTTCTATTCTAAAAAAAACTCTCCATTTCCCTCTACCCAGAACTACGTGGGCCTCATCCTCTACATAAAACTATTTTAAAACTTTTCAAAAAAAAACAGAGGTACGTAGGCAGCTCATACATCCCACATGAGCACGACCCCTTATTTTTCACAAAAATATATTCTTTTCTTATCTCTGAGAACGACAGTTCATTCTAAACATCTACTTGAACAAAAGGATTATGTATGCCTTAGCGATTGGTATAGATTATTCAAAATACAAAATTCATCGAAAGGCACAGCTGGATGATCAGAAACTTGTTTATTTCATTAATAAGAAACTACAGTACACATTACAAAAGAAAAAGGAACAGATAACTCCTTACCCCCTACTACCATAAAAATCGGATAAAATCCCCCACATCTGTTACGTAAATAAACTCTCCAGGAGTCCTACCCACAGCTACCCGAAGAGCCTGCACCCTCATCATCTACATCCTAAGGACCCCAAGTTTCTCTTGCCTGAATGGAGTGCCTCAAACACTCCATGGACCAATGAGCCTTAACCATCTTCGAAAAGACCACAACACTCCCTTCCATGGAGTCAGATAAAATAAACCACATTTGACCAGTCTCTACTGCCAACATCTTGCTGACTGCTTTCCTCCACAACCACCTCATATAATCTTTAGGGGACATGCAAAACCTTCCCAATAGACTGAGAGGTACGGGTCGACGGACGCCAATTTTCCCACAGAGATCCAAGCAACAGACGCAAGCACTTAGTCAAATCTTCTACCGAAAAGAAATTTGAGGTTCGAGGGGGAACGACCTGTGCCCAGACAAATTGGCGCAAAAGCCGCCAAGGGAAATAAAAAGAGGTATGTCTGAGACCAACCAGCCGCACATATGAAAACTTTCCTAGCTCCAGAACAGGCTGCAACTGTCCCCACCAAGGCACTGACCAATACAGCCCATGAGCCCCATGCTCTACAAACCAATTCTCCCAATTCTCAACATGCAGGCCAACATGAATGAAGTAGCGTGAAAAGAAGTTGGGTACAACCAACAAAGGATATTCTTTAGGGGTCGACAAGAGGAATCTTTCAGATAACCACATGAACAGCATCACAGGGCTACCCCTCAAAAAGTCGGAATGACCTTCTCTCCAGGCATCTAGGCCATTCAAAGTCTCCGCTAATATCACCGTCGCAGGATTGCGATGGTATGACATTCATGAGGTAATGGCTGCAAGTTATGGGTCCACTCTCACCTCCCCAGTCACCAACAATAATTTTGAAACCAGACCCAGAACAAGGGCTCCAGCATAGCCAGCATCGCCTACTTCCCGCGAATGCACAGACTGTAACACCGTCGGGAGGGAGATCATTCCTCCAGCAACCAATGACCTAGCTGTCGAAGGCGAGATATGAAGAAGCCCGGCCAAAAAATCCCTAAGGGAGCTGGAAAATTCGGATAAAGTAGCGGAAACACTGGGATTCACACCTAGTATGGCAGAAAATTCCTCGTAGGTAGGATAAACTTCTTCCAACCCAAAGCAGAATACATGGTCTTCGGGGTACCAAAATTGTACTGCCGCCATCAGCATGTTCCACTCAAAGGTCGATTATGCCACAAGGAGACTTGACTCATGTTGAAAGCATCATAGTCGACATTATAAGAGCACATAGCTTCCAAGGCTTCGAGGTAGTTGGCAAACTCGGTGCTACCAGGGAGAGCCATCTTGTAGGGCAGAGAAATAGTGGTCAGGTAGATAAGGATGCAAAGGTGTGATGAAAATACTCCACCCCTCCCCCCTTTTTATACTTGAGAACTCTCACAAAAGACATAATCCCTACATAAATTAAAAGGAATCCTACCCCGCAAGGTACAAAAGGCTGAAGAGGGTACCAATCAAAGATTTCAATTGATAGGACTGGACTGAACTATCGATAGGCAGGCCAGGGTGCTTGCCGATCGGCAACACCCCATTTTTGGAAATTTCCTCCTTTCCTTTTTTGTTAAATCAGAAAACTCCATAAAAATAAATTGATATTCTCAAAAGAATTTCAAGAATCCTGTTTTCTCCTTACGGGATTCCCCATTTTAAATAAAACAGCTTTCCTTTGAAAAATTGCAAAAATACTTATGTTTTACGGTCTCAGTAGCAAATTAAAAAGCGCATGTGCATGCATTCATTCATCATTAAAATAAAAGATAGTCAAAAAATTACATTGTATTGCATATATCTATTTTTTGTGTTACATCATCTTACAGGAAATAGAAAGAAAAAGCCAAAAAACAACGGGACTCAGCCCAAACCCACACTCTATCTCTCCCTCTCTCTTTCTCTCTCAAGAGCTTCCACCCCTGCGACGTGCTCTATTTCCCCTACGGCGAGACGATGCACCCCCACTACCAGAGCCAGAGTCTTCCCAAGATGAGGCTGACGGCACCAAGTAAGAAGGAACAGGGACAGCATCCCGAATGTGGGCAGTCACCGATGATATCCAGTTTCTGATGTTCCTGAGCCAAGTGGTCGACACCCGGATTTGCTGGACGGAAAAGGAATAATCAGTATCAAGCAAAAGAAATCAAAAAAGAGGAAAAGTACCGAAAGGTTTATCGCAGGATGAAGGACCTCCTCTGTCAAGCCCAGGTCCTCTGGATCCATCGCAAGAGGACGGTGCAGCATCAGCACTATCCCTCCATCAGCCCACTGGATGTTGTACGAAGGAGTGTGCATCCGAATAAAAGGGACCTCCGAGGTCGCCGCCACCGCAGGCGCCGACGGACCACCATAACTGTGGGAAGACCCCACCGCCCGGCTCGAACCAGCAGGAGGGAAAGGCAAAGCGTCATGTATACTGGGTGCCATCAACCATCTCGTCACAAAGTCCATATAATCATATAGCGCGGCCGTATCAGTATATAACGCATAGGACTCGTCGATCATCTCCGCGATCCTCTCATCCTCCAACAACTATCGCTCCCGCCTCATAGACGTAGGAGGCTGCGCGGGAGGCACCACCACCTCTTCCTCCACAATTTGACAAATAACCCTCTCCCTGAGGTACCAGTAATGGCCGAACTTATGCGCCAACAAAAGCCTCATCTGCGCGTTCACCACAGTCATCCTCGTATCTTGAATGGAGGTCCCCCAGGATAAAAGGTCACCTGAAAATCCCCAAGTAGGCATGAGTCAATATAAGATCAGAAGGTGTAAAAACCAAGACTGGAATGGAAAAAGTCTTACCCGACCACTGGTCAGGTCATTTAAGACCTGACGCATCGCCTCCAAGGAAAGAGATCCCTTCGACTGTCGGCTGGCCTTACGCCATCGATACAGTCAGCAGAACTCCCCAATGGTGTCATCCTTCAGAGCAATCAGCGGGGTGTCGCACCCAATCACCTCATAGAACCACGTCTGAATTCACAAGCAAAAAGAGACGCATAAAGAAAATGCGAATGCATGAAAGGAAAATGCACAAAGTAAAGAATACCTCAAGGAGATATGTGGCTCCAGTAAAAGTTTGCCGGCAGCACCGGCTGAATGCATCCAAAGAAGAGTAAAGGGTCGCCAAGGTCAGACTCCCCCAATCATAGAAAAGGATGTTCGAAAACATCCTCAAGTACGGCAGAAACCACAAATGGACGACGTCGCCGCTCGATGCCACCATGAAACCTCCCATCACCAATAAGATGAACAACCGAGACATATGCCTCACTTGGAGCCCGTTCTCCACATCAACCACCCTGCTCAGCAAAACATCCTTCAGTAAGGACAGCTAAATAGAATCCCCAGAGACTATCCTCCTCTCATCACCAAGTGTAGCATACACCGCCTCCGGCCTCACCACCTCTATCTGCTCCCCGTCACAATCCAGCCCCAGCAATTTCTGCACATCTATGGGAGTCACCATCATCTCCCCGAAGCCAAAATGAAAAGTGTGGGTAGTGTCCCACCACCTATCCCCCAAAGCACACAGGACTGCTGTCGAACGAGGCGTCTCATCCAGCGCAGCCGCTAACCTCCTAAAACACGCTAATGATACCATCCAGCACACCATGGGTGGAAGATGCTCCTAAACATCTTTAAGCCCCGTCGTCCCATGGGCACGCATGTTCTTCAATGAAACATCCGACTGGAAAAAGGAAAAATTCAGTCAAAGGTCAAGAAAAAGGAAAAATCACCCAAAAAGAAAGGAATGCCAAAGGTCAGGTTACTTACATAACCATCGGGAATCACTCTCGAAGAGCGATGATGCGACGACTCCCGCAGCAAGGTCCGCTCATCCACAACCGACTCGAATGCATCAAAGGAATTCTCATTCCCCAAAGTAAGAGGCACCCTGTCCCTTCAATCCATATTCGCCCAGTCATCAACGGTCAACCATTCCCGATGGATAGCGGTACTCACAAAGGCGGCCATTTCTTGAAGATCGGAACGTTCGAATAATTCACAGAAAGAAATCACAGAAAGAGAGAATGCAAGAAGCTGTGAAAAATGAAGGGGATTCGCCCCCTTTATTAAGAGGCCGAGCGCCATGCCGATCGTCACTGACCCCAATCATACTGATCGGCACTGTCTCCTCACCTTCCCGAGGCAGTCCAAAAGTCCGTGCCACTGCCGAATGGCACCACTCATACCATGCCGACCGGCACACCCCTTAAAATTTCGTACAAAAATTCCCAGAAAATACCAGGAAGCCTCGAAAAATCCCTGAAAAAATCCTAAAAATCCCATGAAGGATTTATAATGTTTTCATCAAGAAAATTTTGCACACCTTCAGGCGACACAGCTTTTTCCCCAACGAAGCCCTCAAAATCCAAGTGAATGACCTCTCGAGCAATGCGCCCGGACCACCTAATCACCTCCTCAGCAGATTTTACAAAAGGCCTCCCCAGCCATCGGCTATCCGGTGCGATACAATATCACATGGTATTTTTCCCAACAGAAATCAGAAGAATCACTCGCCCCAGGCGATCTCTCCCAAAGGACAATCCAAATTTTCCCCAGCTCATTCATCGTTCCCCAGCAGAACCTCAAATCCAATTCTTACTCCCAGTGGAACTCTTTTCTTTTCCCAAGGAAATACAATCACTCTTGGGTCAGAATTGACCCCGGTCTTGGATCATCACCTGAGTTAGGTCAGAATTGAACTCAGTCCTCGTTCGTCACCACTCTTGGGTCAGAATTAACCTCGGTCTTAGATCGTCACATGAGTTAGGTCAGAATTGACCTCGATCCTCAGTCATCACCACTCTTGGGTCAGAATTGACCCCGGTCTTGGATTGTCACCTAAGTTAGGTCAGAATTGACCTCGGTCCTCGATCGTCACCACTCTTGGGTCAGAATTGACCTCGGTCTTGGATCGTCACCGGAGTTAGGTCAGAATTGACCTCGATCCTCGATCGTCACCACTCTTGGGTCAGAATTGACCCCAGTCTTGGATCGTCACTTAACTTAGGTCAGAATTGACCTCGATCCTCGGTCGTCACCACTATTGGGTCAGAATTGACCCTAGTCTTGGATCATCACCTAAGTTAGGTCAGAATTGACCTCGATCCTCGGTCGTCGCCACTCTTAGGTCAGAATTGACCCCGGTCTTGGATCGTCACCTAATTTAGGTCAGAATTGACCTCGGTCCTCGGTCGTCACCACTCTTGGGTCAGAATTGACCCCGATCTTAGATCGTCACCTGAATTAGGTCATAATTGACCTCGATCCTCGATCATCACCACTCTTGGGTCAGAATTGACCTCGGCCTTTAATCGTCACCTAAATTATGTCAGAATTAACCTCGGTCCTCGGTCGTCACCACTCTTGGGTCAGAATTGACCTCGATCTTGGATCATCACCTGAGTTAGGTCAGAATTGACCTCGGTCTCATCACCACTCTTGGGTCAGAATTGACCTCGGTCCTCGATCATCACCCCTCTTGGGTCAGAATTGACCTCGATCTTGGATCGTCACCTGAATTAGGTTAAAATTGACCTCGATCCTTGATCGTCACCACTCTTGGGTCAGAATTGACCCCGATCTTGGATCGTCACCTGAGTTAGGTCAAAATTGACCTTAGTCCTCGGTCGTCACCACTCTTGGGTCAGAATTGACCCCGATCTTGGATCGTCACCTAAGTTAGGTCATAATTGACCTCAGTCCTCGATCGTCATCACTCTTGGGTCAGAATTGACCCTGGCCTTGGATCTTCACCTAAATTAGGTCAGAATTGACCTCGGTCCTCGGTCATCACCACTCTTGGGTCAGAATTGACCCCGGTCTTGGATCGTCACCTGAATTAGGTCAGAATTGACCTCGGTCCTTGGTCATCACCACTCTTGAGTCAGAATTGACCCCGGTCTTGGATCGTCACCTGAATTAGGTCAAAAGTGACATCGGTCCTCGGTAGTCACCACTCTTGGGACAGAATTGACCCCGGTCTTGGATCGTCACCTAAATTAGGTCAGAATTGACCTCGGTCCTCAGTCGTCACCACTCATGGGTCAGAATTGACTCGGATCTTGGATCGTCACCTGAATTAGGTAAAAATTGACCTCGGTCCTCGGTCTTCGCCACTCTTGGGTCAGAATTGACCCCGGTCTTGGATCGTCACCTGAGTTAGGTCAGAATTGGCCTCGGACCTTGATCGTCACCATTATTAGGTCCTCAGAATCGACCTCGACCCTCTAATTTGGTCATCCCCAGCACGCTCCTTAGGTCCTCAGAATCCACCTCAACCATCTGAATCGGTCATCCTCGCTTCCTTAGGTCCTCAAAATCGACCTCAATCCTGTAAACTGATCATACTCTCTCAGAAGAATCTTACGATGTCTAATCGATGGCTATCATTTGTTCCAAACTTACCCATCGAGGGGCTCTGTAGACACTTCATTCTATTACCCCTAACTCTTTTTAGGTCCCTAGTACCTCCACTCATCACCGTAAACCCAGGTCATGTCCCGAGCACTGACCTGAAAGCCATCGGCCACCCCCCAGCTCAATTTGACCAAAAATCAAACTCTTTGTCGAGACCGAGACTCAATGAATCTTTGAAGGTCACTGAATACCCTTTCCAACGGTTCATCCCATGCATAACTCTAACTTACCATGCGAACGAACGATCTGTTTGCGTCCGAAACCCCAACCTAGAGGCCACCGGGCGCTCCCGGGCTCTGTTGACCTAAGTCAACCCTTCAGCTCGACAAAGGCAGAATGAATCTTCGAAGGGCACTGAATACCCTTTTCAACGGTCCATCCCGTGCACAATTCTGACTTTCAATGCGGATGGACGATCCGTTTGACTCCGAGAGGTCACCGAATGCTTCTCGGGCCCGGTTGACCAAAGTCAACTTCCTTAAACGGGCCAAACTCTTTAGAATGTTGAGATACATATCCTAACCTTTTTAACGGTCTGCCCCATGCGTGATTCAGACTTACTATGCGGACGAACGATCCATTTGCGTTCGAATAATTCCCCGTCTAGCGGACCGATAAATGATTCCGAGACACATTTGACCCAAATTCAACTCCCTAACTCGGGATAAGTCCAAAGGACTTTCGAAGGTCTCTGAAATACCTTTCCAACGGTATGCCCCGTGCGCAATTTTGACCAACGGTTTGCCCTCAGCGACCAATTTTCCGAAAAAGCCTGAGGCGCACTTCCAAATGGCAGGTCCCAGACCCTGCCGATAGGTAGTGCCATGGTAATGCCGATCGGTAGACCCCTATGCCTATAAAAGGAGGCCTTGGCCTCATTTGCAAGGGGAGCTCAGATGAGAAGCAAATCACTCTCAGCAAACCCCCAGAAACCTCTCTCGAAGGCAACGTGATTTCAACTTCCAAATCCCTTTTTCACTTCCACTTTTCATCATCCCTTTCATCAAACTTGATGAATTAACCACTCCCCATCATCATCCAAGTGCAAGGTCTGCTTTTCAACATTCAAGATCAATCTCAAGGTCTCCAAGACGGTTCAACTTTCTCAAACTTTCTCCTAAATTCTCTTAAATTTGCAATAACTTGTTTTCTTACTTAGCACTTTTATTATCTCATCTCACACACCATAAATGCACTTTTTATCTAGTATTATTGCACATCTCCTATTTTCATATAAATAAAAACCCAAAAAAATAAGAAAAAGAGGGTTTGCTCATAAATTCCAAGTAGGGATTCTCACACTTTTTCCACACTTTTCTCACAACTAAAACACTTTTTTCTACACACACACACACACTTACAAATAAGAGATTTCTCCATTTGGATTTCTGGGTTAAACCCCACCCCTCACTTTACATGCGAACTACGTGGAATTTGATGCCTTTATGGGCTACGTAGGCGTTTCGGGGTAAAACCCGAGACTCGAGTCCTTTTTCTCACTTTTCTCTCATTTTCTATCTTCTCTAAATCCATTTTTCTTATATTATACATATACTTGTACTTAATGACGCATTACCCCATATGCATTATCATTCCCTTATAACGACCAACGCAGGGGTAGTCACGTAAATATTATTTTCTACACTAATCTCACATTCCTACGGATGACTCGCTTTGTCTTTTTCATGATACAAGTCGAGGATTCCTACCTCCATTCTATATATACACATGCACACATATCACGGGGGGAAATATAAAGGAAAATAGAAAATATTTTTGAGAGACCGAAAGGGCGGAATGGGTGCCTAACACCTTCCCATTTCGTAACTAAGCCTCTGAACCCTTCTCGAATCATTTTGGTTTCGCACACACCAGTATGTCTTTGGATTCCATCCTTTGGGGTGGCTTCCCCTTTTCCTTTTGTCTGTTTTGAGTAAAATAGACTTGCAACTCTAAATCTCTCTACATTTTCACACCTCACAAATCGATGTCGGCCGAAGCGCTCTCCCGAGAGGGGACGCGCGGGACCCGCAGGATCCTTTCTCCCTCCTCTGCAGGGATCGGGGATGGCCACAATATGAATACATATATTCAACTCAGACTATCAGTACAAATGATGATTAAAACATTATTTTTCCATCAACATCCCTTGGTCTCGAACAAGGTAGTTTCTAACTATTTTCTTCCTGAAGTATATTTTGATTGAAATCTTTTGAATTCCAGCTAAGTATCAATTTTCATTTTGGAAAAGCTATTCCCTATCTTTTTTTCATACCATTTCAAGATCTTGTCTTATGGCTCTTTTCCAACATATTTGGCTTTTGACACACTAAGATGAGACGTACCAAAAAGCATTTAAAATTCTAAATTGGGTGTAATTATACTATTGGTAGCCCTTATCAAGGCTTTTGAAAATGGTCCCTTTTCAACTCCATTAA
The DNA here is from genome assembly GCA_949130495.1 of Sambucus nigra. Classification (NCBI taxonomy): domain Eukaryota; kingdom Viridiplantae; phylum Streptophyta; class Magnoliopsida; order Dipsacales; family Adoxaceae; genus Sambucus; species Sambucus nigra. Next base: position 208,184,005 of record OX422214.1, on the reverse strand, counting down.
TTTCTCAAAAACACTTAAAAATCTAACACATGGACCGTAGAAAAATCAACAAGTTCTTGGTATTCGATCATGATCAATTTAAGCAATAAAATCAATAATCACATAAGTTTAATCATACGTAACAAGTGATATTCATGTGCTCAAGTAGTGTGATATAAATACCATATATTTCACAAAATTTGTCAATCAATATTTATCCAATGAATTTCAACCTATCAATAAATTCAATCAACATTTTCAATCAAATGATTTATAAGTCACTTTTAATCATCTTTGAAGTTAAATAATTCATCAAATAAATTGGATTCAAGGACTTAACCAAAGAATAAATGCAAAATTATTTAGATCTTTTTAATAAGAAATTATGCATGTATTTACAGAAGTCATTTTTAGTAAAGAGGCATGTCATGGAAAGAAAATTCATGAAAATGCACATATGCACAAAGTCCTGAACACGCCCTGAAAAATGATACTACTTTCAAATTCTCACATCCACAATAACTTGTTACTACCAAAAATTAAGAATAAACTGGGAATGGAAATCCATAAGAAGGTAGTCATTCTACCAGACTATCTATATAGATAGCGATGGGTGTTTTATCCCCGAGGTCAATGGGACAAGATAACTTCACATATTTCATCTCAACCTCTCTTTGAGGTGCATTAATGTCAACCTTCCTTCTAGTTTAATTTTTTTAGGAAATAATCCATGGAACTTGAGTGTAGTGCCTAAGTCTAGGTCTAGAAATATTGAATCTATCCCCACGCTATTTTCACTAGAAATTCCATATTTCACATAAACTCACCAACTTGGCCTCTTAGTTTGTAAATAGGATCTCTTCAGAAAAAATATTTACTATTATCAACGACCTAATTGTTACTCCATCTCAAGTGCCTACAAGCTTCATTGGTACGGCCTTCTTCCTAAAAAATGTACAATAAGCTACCTTGGTTATCATACTCTTCTTGATCATGTCTTGAGTTCTCAAATCACCTGCTCCTAATCTCTTCCTTTGTAAACAAAAATGGTAAGTATGATTAAACTTACCATAATTAAGCATCCACTTCAATTATTGTGAACTCTGATCTCAACAATCTTACCCCTCAAATGAGGTGGCACATAAGATAAAGGTATTGGTTTATCAATGTGATGTCTAACAAACTTCCCTTTATCAAAGACATCTCCGGGAATAATATCATATCCCCTTTTGAAACTCAAGGAACTAAATTCTCATTTCTTTTAATTTTTTTCAATTAATAACAAAACAATTTGAAATGTTGTTTCTTCTGAAAAACGTGAATGGGAGTGATTTTAGATAATCCTTTGAAACTTTTTGACCAATTCCTTTTTTCCCAATTAAAACTCTTTATCATTGTTTGTTTGTCCCCATTCTTCTTCAAGATTAAGGAACCGGTGTCCTTTGAATCGTGTGATGAACATTCACTCAATTTATCAACTTGAGAAGAATATCACTTATTTTTCAAATTTTTAATGAGTTAAATTCATTTTCCAAAGACTCAAATCCCTTCTCAAGTTGATTTTTAGAACGTTCACAAAAAAAAATATGCACCTTCTCAAGTTTAAGAGTCAAATATTGATGCGCCTGAAAAAGACACGAGACGTGCTACTATGATAAAACTAAACTAAAACCATTAATAACAAGTATAGAGCATCTAAATTTCCACGATTTAAAGCCAACAATTCCACAATTCTTCTATTTCCATAATAATGATTACAATAAATTTTCTCTCAAATACAAAATTCTCTAAAAGAATTACACCATTAATTTATACATCAAAATACAAATTCCAAATCAATGCTCTAAAATAATCCTCCAAAAAATCCATAACGCCCCAATCCACGCTAGCTTGTTACTAAAAGAAATACGGGGAAGTACATAATTGTGACACCTCGATCACTAAAATAAGGGTGATCAGTACTTTACCAAGTTTAAAACAAAATGTTCAGTTGGTTCATTCTTAGCATAACTGTCGAAAAACTTATAAACATATTAATCACCAAATATAGAATTAAGCTAGGCGTCAAAATCTTTTTTCCGTTTTACATATAACCAAATAAAACCATCTCTCTATTTAATTATGAAAATGTAAACCACTCATCATACACATGAATATACTAAACATGGATCAAACAATAGAAAAAATAAGACTGGGTAAAAACCTCCTAGTTTAAAACTCCAAATTCAAGTACTCATAGTAAGATTCCATCCAACTAAAATAACTGCAAAGTAAACTGAATAATAACTCTAATAAAAACTAGGAATGGTCGACACATGCCCCATCTGAGATGACTAGATAACTTAATGGAAATGATGGAGGCATCTACTGTAAGGACCTACGCTTACACAAGAACTGAAACACATAAAATAATCCAACTCTCTAGTTCTCGTATCCATGTTGCTGAGCACTTAATATGATACATATATATATATATAGCAAAAGAGAGAAGATATGCAAGAGACAGGTCAGAGCCCGATGTTTTAAAAATATTTAGCAAGTATTTAAAGCTGCAATGAAGCAAGTATTATGTGCATGTTAGATATCGCACTCACATGAGATTCTCACCTGTCATCTATTGTGCACGCCTAATGTACATCTAACCCACACTAGCTAAGCTACCCGGCCTAACTAGTTTGAAATCATAATATCACCTTCTACATTCTCCAGTAGTATACCTGTATCGTCCATGTAATACGTTAAAGAAATAGTTTATCTCACATAACTAAAAGTTCCATTATTCACCGTTCGAATGGTTAATCTTTTACCCACTAAGATTATTTCATTTCTCATTTATACAATATCTACTAATTTCACAAAGTAGAATGTTCCCTGGTATTTTGATATATATATATATATATATCGTCACATCATCCCTATACATATATATACTGTTTCTACACCACCGGGCTAAGACCCATTAGCGCCCTTAACCATAATAATCCTGCACCCTTGGGTAAACACCCATTAGTGCACTTAATAAAAATATAATTCAATAGGCGTACACATATCCTATTAAAAATTCATACGTATTCACCAAACCTAAATTATATACATCTCATACATATTTTATTCTCATCACTACGTATGGTTTTCTTAATGCGATTACTATCACTCATGTAATTCTTGTACCCCCGGATTATCACCCATTAGTACACTTAACAATCATAATCATGTACTCCCGGGTTATCAACCATTTGTACACTTAACAATTATATTCTTCTACCCCCGAGTTATCACCCATTAGTACACTTAATAATTATATTCTTGTACCCCGGGGTTATCACCCATTAGTACACTTAACAATTATATTCTTTTACCCTCGGGTTATTACCCATTAGTACACTAAATAAAAACATTAGACCCCCGGGTTATCACCCTTTAGTGTATTACCCAACATAACCTTGCACCCCTGGGTTATCACCCATTGGTGCACTTAATAAAATATTAAATAATAGGCATACACACATCCTATTAAAGTTTATAGGTATTATCCCAACCTATTTTCATACTTACGATATGTAAGGACATTTTTCTCAAAACCGATATGTTATATTTGTGTATGTCGTACGTCGCTACACTTAGCATGTCATTTCACGATATCACATGATGACTTCTATCCGAATTCTAGGAATCGGGCACTCAACATCTCCATTAAGTGTCCCACATCTACCTCATCGACTTCACGATCCACGGTTTTATGTATTTTATGCCATTGGTAGGCTAGATAAGTCAAAACAATGAAATGACATGCCAGCTGGGACGCGCATTCATGCACACATTTGACAGAGGAATTACTACGTATTGTATTTCCTGCCTTTTCTATTTAATTTCCTATTGAATGTTTTATGAATATTCTTGATTTTTAAACATGTTTGGCTAAACACCCCATTTAAGGGGTGGGATGAAATGCGTATGTTTAGATGTTTTATTTGAATAATTGTTCATTGATGTGTTCTAGGCTAATTAAATGGGGAAAAATCACTGATTAATTTATTTAACGAGAGGTAATAAATTAATATTAAGAATTAATATTTGATTTTTGGATTTGACTTAGAGATAAATATTATTCTTAAACTCAAATATTAATTATGTGTATGCAATTCAAAGATTCGTACAAATTTTAATAAATTAATCTTTGTGAATTGTTGAAATGAGTGTGAATCTTAATTTTTTTTATATGTAGTGACAATTCCCGATTTAATTGCTGAAAAAGATAAAATTGAATTTATGATTGTAACGAGAGTTAAATTTAAATTCAATATTATTTCGAACTATTCAATTGAATAATTAGGACATTAAATTAATTTAACTACGCGGTGTAATCCCACCTCTTCTCATAAATTCTAAACTCGGTTACATTTCAATTTTTAGTAGTAATTTAATCGCATAAATTTTCGTTTTCTCCCTTGAAATTGTTTTTAAACATAAACAAAATACCAAAAGATTTTTAATAAAAATTGAAATTGTAAGTGTTCACGATAACCGTTTCAACTCTTGAAATTGGATTGATACCAGAATTTGCCACCATAATGAATTTGTAACAAGTTTTGTAGGTGATTCTAGGAATTTTGATACTCGAAGTTTGAACGCAAGACATTCCAAATCCATATCCGAGGAGACAAACAAATTTAAGAGTGATCAAATGGCGCCGTTGCCGATTTCTTGAAGATTGAAACCCGTGAATATTTGTAATTTTTATTTTATTTTTCTTATTTTTGTGACAACCCGTGATCCGAAATAAGGGGTGGCCATCCCGATACTCCAATATAATGAAATCATGGATGGAATCATTCTCAACATCATAACAATATAGTAAGTATACGGGAAAACCACCCAATAATTCAGAGAACAGGTTGCCAAAATTTTTATTTTAACTTAAGGAAATAATTTAAACAACCCAATCCGAAAAGAAAGTGGAATTCCAAAAGAGCTTATATTACGTCAACAACAAATATACAATAAAGGACCGAATATGTTGTCGGTCTACAGGTACATACAACGTATTACCATAATTTAATAAATTACATAATACATTCATTAAACAGCTACAGAAGTTTGGGCCACACGCCTGAGTGAAAGACCCGATCATAGCTAGAATACAAAAATGAAGGCGTCTAACAACATATCCCATAATTATCCGCAAAGTATTACGGCTCCCCAAAAGCACTGGAGTAGGAAAATCATAACAAGCACCCTTGCGGCGGAGCACCTGAGCGGATACAAATTCATGCACAACAAGAAAATGAACGGGTGAGGGCCCGGTTCTATATGATCACCATCTGAATAAAAATCATGACAGTTATGAATAGTTAATTATGAATGATAAGGATCAAAATCTATCAACATAATCTCAAAGCATAGTAAGGCAATTTAGATGATTATAACTTTCATTAAATTATGCAAGAAAATATAATTAGACATCATAAATTAAAAGTCCCCCCATCATTTTTCACCATTTCATTTCATTTTTCATTCCTTATCAGGAATATAATTACTATCGTATGCTCTTATAGCATTTCACATATTTCAAGTCCCACTTGAATCAGAATGGTTATATTCTTATACATATAACGATTTTAAGACCGCCCCTCCGAGTTTCCCCGCGCGCCCCTAAATGACTATCATCTTCCAGGGCCTATCAAACAAGATAACCTGGGTACCTAACGCAACGTCGGGAAGTGGCCATATGCCTGCGAGTGAGTCATAATTACACCCGGAATCACTAGCGCAGTATAAAACATATGATAATCCCTCATATGGCCGAGGACTATAGTCTCCCTGCGTTCATTAGTCAGGGGGCATCACTCATGCTTGAACTTCCCTTATGATAGCATTTAGAGAGGTGCGTTTAAGTAAATTATCATTTACCATGTAAATCTCATTTTCATTTCCATTTTACATATATGTGTTTCATTTTATTCGAAACCATAATCATTGAATATTCTCATTAATATTCATTATATTTTAACTCCAGAATTATTCTCCAAGTGGTCACAATAATTCTACAAGTCCCAAGGTTTTATATACCTCTGTTGAGCCCCTAAAGTCTCCAGGTATGGCCTTACAACCCCTAAACTCCTAATAATTTACTAAAGGAATGAAATGCCCTACCCTCGATTTGTACACCTCTGGAATAAGCCTCGTTTAACCCATTCCTAACGTAGGGTAGTGACTCAACTCAACTAAAACTCTAGGACTCTAAGTTTACTTCATACGAGAAGGTTCCTAGGTCCTAAACCTAAAGGAAAGGGTTGGAATTAAACTAAGAAAAATCACCCAAAAGTACAGGATTTCTGAATCGATTCGGCCTGGCCGAATCAATTTGGTTAGAAAAGAGAATCAATTCGGACCTTTCGAATCGATTCGGTCAGGAAATCTGGGTTTATGCATAATTGCCGAATCGATTCGGATAGGTCGAATCGATTCGGACCATCCAGACCTGTAAACTTCCCCTTGGACGAATTGATTCGGATGAGCCGAATCGATTCGGCCCTGCGAATTTGCCAAGTTTGGCTATGGAGTCTTGGACTCCTAAATTCCTCCAACTCAATTCTACCCAAACCAAGCTCATTTATTGCAACCAACTAATCATCAATACATCTAACAACTATAATTTACACCAATAAACTTCCCAATCAACCTCCAAGGATTCAAAACCCATAAATCCATAAAACCCTAACTTTGTTAAACCATAACTAATCCACAACTATCAATACCAATTATTCATCTCAAATCACATTTTAGCAAGTAGAAAACTTGCCTTGGTGTAGGAATCTCAAATTTTTGGAAGGTAAATGCAAGATCAACTCTCCAATCTTCAATTTCTTCCTTTCTCCTCTTTTTCTCCAAAGTTCTCTTCCTCTTTTTTTTCTCTCTAGGTTAACAAATGCACTTAAGAGAAATAAAAGGCTTAGCTATACTAAATCGTGGTATTAGTCTAAAATTACCAACTTAAATGGTTAATACCACATTAAAATGACTCGCAACTACGCGCTTATGCTAAAATCAGTCAAAAGTGCTCGAAACATAGAAATACAATATGGCACTTATTTTGACTATCTCGCACATTTCGGGACTAACTACGCCCTCCAAATTATCATTTGGAAATTTTATAACTCATTTCAAGTTCCGGTTTCATTTTAAACCATACATGTCATTTAAATCTTATGACACAATAAAACATAACATGGTTATATTTACTCACATATGGTAAATATGCAACATTTAAGTAAATATTAACTTTTATCTCATTAAATTAATACTTACCACACATTCCAACATTTTATATATAATTACTTCACATAGTAAATTAATATAAATTAGGTTATCAAAAGCGAGGGTTGTTACATACTCCCCCCCTTATGAGGGAATTTTGCCCCCAAAATTCAGGCGTACCTTGTATAAAGAGATGCGGATACTTTTCCCGCATATAATCCTCACGTTCCCATGTTGATTCCTTAGCATTATGATGAATCTATTGAAATTGAACCAAGGGCACCACTCGATACCTCAACCTACGTTCCCCGTGCTCTAAGATAGCAACCGCTTGTTCTTCATATGAGACATTGGGTTGCAAATCGATATCCTCGAAGGGAATGTGCCAAAGGGCACCTTCACATCTCTTATATTTCTTCAAAGAGGAAACATGGAACACATCTTGAATTTGTTGTAAAGATTGCGGTAAGGAAAGTTGATACGCCACTGGACCCACCTTAGCAATAATGGGAAAAGGTTCAACAAAACGCTGCGCAAGCTTTCCTTTCTTCCCAAAGCGCTTGATACCTTTCATTGATGACACTCGCACCAAGACTTGATCCCCAATCTCCAACTCCATGTGCCTTCTATTCGCATCGGCATAACTCTTTTGGCGGTCTTGAGCTATCCATATGCGATTTTGAATGAGTTCAATATTATAAGAAGTATCCTGGATCATTTCAGGTCCAAGGAATTTATAATCTCCCACCTCCAACCAACACGTGGGAGATCTACAAGGCCTGCCATAAAGTGCTTCATACGGCGCCATTCCAATAGTAAATTGGTACGAATTGTTATAAGCAAATGCCATCAAAGGGAGATATTGTTCCCAACCACCTTTGAAATCAAGCATACATATACGGAGTATAGCCTCCAACATTTAGTTTACTCTTTCAGTTTGTCCATCTGTTTAAGGATGATAAGAAGTACTTAACTTCAATTCGGTCCCCATAGCCTCTTGGAAACTTCGCCAAAAGTTGGAAAAAAATCTTGTCTCGATCGAAAATTATATTTAAGGGCACCCCATGGAGTCTGACAACCTTTATCTATTCCTTGGGATTCTACGACCCTCGCCACCATTGTAGGCGTAACGGTCATCATCGACATGAACACCCTAGCAACCGCATCCTCTTGACTGAGCTCTTTCCATTTAGCTTTCCATACCTCCGCTAACTCCCCCTCGGACTTTCTACTCAAAGCATCTGCTACTACATTTCCCTTTCCCGAATGATAGTAGATGTCAAATTGATAGTCTTTCACAAACTCCAACCATCGGCGTTGCCGCATATTTAAATCTTTTTGTGAAAATAAATATTGCAGCGATTTATGGTCCGTGAAAAGACTTTCCCATAGGAGATAATGCCTCCAAATATTCAAGGCAAAAAACAACTGCGGCAAGTTCCAAGTCATGCACCGGATAATTCCTTTCATGGGGCTTTAGCTTGCGAGAAGCATAAGAAATAGCCCGTCGATCTTATTGAAGTAAACCTCCTAATCCTTGTAAAGATGCATCGGTGAAGACTAGATATTCCAACCCCGACTCTGGCAATGCAAGGACTGGAGCCGAAGTCAACCTATCTTTGAGCTCATCAAAAGCTGACTGACATGAATCATCCCAAACAAACCTCACCCGTTTCCGGGTTAAATTTATCAAGGGGCTAGCAATTTTTTAGAAACCCTTGATAAATCGACGATAATAACCTTCCAAACCTAAAAAACTATGAATCTCGGTAGGTGTTGTGGGCTGACCCCACTCCCTCACCACAACCACCTTGCTCGGATCCACCGATATACCCTGGGATGTCACAATATGACGCAAAAACTGTACCTCCTGCATCTAAAAGCCACACTTCTCGAACTTAGCATACAGTTGGTGATCCCTCAACCTCTGTAGGACCAACCTCAAATGAGTAGCATGATCAGATTCCGTTCGAGAATAGACTAGGATGTCATCGATTAATACAATAACAAATTGGTCCAGGAAGTCCCGAAATACCCTATTCATAAGATCCATAAATACAACAGGGGCATTGGTTAGTCCAAAGGGAATAACCAAAAATTTATAGGATCCATATCTCATAAGAAAAGCGGTCTTGGATACATCCTTCTCCCGTATTCTCAACTGGTGATACCCCGTCCTCAAATCAATTTTAGAGAAGTACAACACTCCCCTAAGCTGATCAAACAAGTCATCGATACGAGGCAATGGGTATTTGTTTCGGATGGTGAATTTATTCAACTCTCTGTAGTCAACACATAACCGAAGAGAACCGTCCCTTTTCTTTAGAAACAACACCGGAGCACCCCACGATGACGTGCTACACCTAATGAATCCCTGCTCCAACAACTGCTGAATTTGATCACTTAACTCCCTCATTTCCATAGGAGCCATGCGATATGGAGCTCTCGCAATCGGTCTCGTTCCCAGCACTAAATTGATCACAAACTTAATCTCCCGACTCGAAGGCAAACCCGGTATTTCTAAAAAAACATCTTCAAAATCTCTAACAACTGGAATAGAATATAAGGGAACAATTACATCCCGAGAAGTCTCCTCTCTGATACAATACAAATAAGTGCTAGCACCTCCTTCCAAACGACGCATAACTACCAAGAACATTTCTTGTCCCGGAACGGCAAGGACTATAATCTTCCCGTAACAATTAACTATCGCATGATACTTCACTAGCCAATCCATACCCAGTATCACATCATACTCGACCATGTCCAGGATGAGTAAATCGGCCTCAAAGCACAAATTACCGAGGGTAATCCCTATTTGTTTACAAAAAAAGAAAATGAGCGAACCATCACCCATAGAAGAATCAACACTAGTGAAGGTACTCTATGCAGATTTTATCAACTCTGTAAAATGAGCAAAACTTCTAGAAATGAATGAATGTGTCACACCCGTATCAAACAAAATGCGACCCATGTACCCCTGAATAAGGAACTTATCCTCAATGGTTGGCGGCGCCGGCAGAGCCGGAGGAATCATATCATCTTGGATATGATAAACTCTCCCATGCTGTAGTTGCCCATGCTGTGGAGGGGCAACTAGATTAGGCACCTGTGGTGGTAGCTGAACATGTGGCTGCTGAGGAACCCTAGAAAGATGACCCATAATCAACTAAGGACACTCCTTCTTGTAATGACCCGCCTCTACGCATTGGAAATACCGTCCCGCCATATTCTCTGTATTTCGGCCCCGGTTATTTCTAAACTGGTTAACACCTTGGCCCGGATGGCTCCTTCCTCCGTGACCACCCCGACTTGTTTATTGTTGAGGGGCACCCTGACCATGCCTATTATTATTGCCACCCAAATTCAACCCACCAAAACGTTGCCTTTTTGACAAGTCCCCTTGTTGGGGATCCCTTTCTTTCTTCTTATTACCCGAAGATTGGGACGAGGGAAAGGCTCCTCCTCCAGTCCCACTACCTCGAGGATTTCCCGTTTGCCCCATCACTGTAGCTTCCTTGCCACTCTGCATATACAACCGATGTTCTTGGCAATGGAGTAATGTCGCATTCATTACCTCACCAAAAGTTTGCAGGGATGGATTACCCAGAAAATGTTGTCGGATCCTCCAGTGCGAACCTCCCATAAACTTCGAAACCTTCCTCTCTTCCGGAGTAACTTCGTCCGGTACAAAACTTGCTAACCGGGTTCACTCCTCTTCATATTCCACCACGGATCTCTCACCTTGCACCATATCTTGAAGCTTCCTTCTCATCTCCCTTTGAACTACGGGAGGGAAGTACTTCTAGTCAAATAACACCCAAAATCAGTGATAGTCATGGTATCTCTCTGTTCTGGTGTAGTCATCGACTCCCACCAATGCAACGCAGATCCTAAAAGCTTGAAAGTAGCAAGGACTTGTTTCTTATCCTCACTGCACTCCACCATTCGAAGATGGCATTACATATCCTTCTTCCATTGATTAGCTCTAATAACATCATAACCTCCATCAAATTCCGGGGGATGGCCCTTTAAAAATGACTCTCTAACTCGTTCCCACGAAGAAGGTCCCGTAGGAGCTTATACCTCCTGTGCTCGTTGCTGTTGAGCTTGTGGCATTTGCTGAGCCATGGCGGTCGTAGCCTCATTAACCGCTTGGGCCACGATATTTGCTACATCAGCAGCATTTATTATTCCATGTTGCAGCGACGGTGGAGGACCAACATCCACTTCTATAACTCTACTGCGTCTCACTGGGCGACCTCTCCTAGGCGGCATCTAAGATGAAGAAACAAATAGAGTTAGAATACTATTAAAAATAATTTATCTTGTAGAAGATCGTGAACATAAGTAACAAAGCAGTCCTAACATTAGGCTCTATATCAAAGAGCGCTATGGAAGAACGTGACAAGTCCGCATAGATCCTAAAGACTCTAGAACCTGATTCTCTGATACCATCTGTGATAACCTATGATTCGAAATAAGGGGTGGCCAGCCCGATACTCTAATATAATGGAATCATGGATGGAATCATTCTCAACATCACAACAATATAGTAAGTATAAGGGAAAACCACCCAATAATTCAGAGAACGGGTTGCCAAAATTTTTATTTTAAGTTGGGAAATAATTTAAACAACCTAATTCGAAAAGAAAGTGGAATTCCAAAAGATCTTATATTACGTAAACAACAAATATACAATAAAGGATAAAATATGTTGTCGGTCTACAGGTACATACAACGTATTACCACAATTTAATAAATTACATAATACATTCATTAAACAGTTACAGAAGTTTGGGCCACACGCCTGAGTGAAAGACCTGATCATAGATAGAATACAAAAATGAACACGTCTAACAACATATCCCGTAATTATTCGCAAAGTATTACGGCTCCCCAAAAGCATTGGAGTAGGAAAATCAGAACAGGCGCCCTTGCGATGGAGCACCTAAGCGGATAAAAATTCATGCACAACAAGAAAATGAATGGGTCAGGGCCCGGTTCTATATGATCACCGGATGAATAAAAAGCATGACAATTATGAACAATTAATCATAAAAGATAAGGATGAGAATCTATCAACATAATCTCAAAGCATAATAAGGCAATTTAGATGATTATTACTTTTATTAAATTATGCAAGTAAATATAATTAGACATCATAAATTAAAAGTCCCCCATCATTTTTCACCATTTCATTTCATTTTTCATTCCTTATCAGGAATATAATTACTATCGTATGCTCTTATAGCATTTCACATATTTCAAGTCCCACTTGAATCAGAATGGTGATATTCTTATACATATAACGAATCTAAGACTTCCCCTCTGAGTTTCCCCTTTGGGCACACCCCTAAATGACTATCATATTCCAGGGCCTATCAAACAAGATAACCTGGGTACCTAACGCAACGTCAGAAAGTGGCCATATTCCTGCGAGTGAGTCATAACAACACCCGAAATTAGCTCACTAGCGCAGTATAAAACATATAATAATCCCTCATATGGCCGAGTACTATAGTCTCCCTGCGTTCATTAGTCAGGGGGCATCACCTCATGCACGAACTTCCCTTATGATAGCATTTAGAGAGGTGTGTTTAAGTAAATTAGCATTTACCATGTAAATCTCATTTTCATTTCCATTTTACATATATGTGTTTAATTTTATCCGAAACCATAATCATTGAATATTCTCATTAATATTCATCATATTTTAAGTCCCGAATTATTCTCCAAGTGGTAACAATAATTATACAAGTCCCAAGGTTTTATATACCTCCGTTGAGCCCCTAAAGTCTCCAAGTATGGGCTTTCAACCCCTAAACTCCTAATAATGTACTAAAGGAATGAAATGCCCTACCCTCGATTTGTACACCTCCGGAATAAGCCCCGTTTAACCCATTCCTAACGTAGGGTAGTGACTCAACTCAACTAAAACTCTAGGACTCTAAGTTTACTTCATACGAGAAGGTTCCTACGTCCTAAACCTAAAGGAAAGGGTTGGAATTAAATTAAGAAAAATCACCCAAAAGTTCAGGATTTTCGAATCGATTCGACCTAGCTGAATCGATTCGGTCAGAAAAGAGAATCGATTCAGTGAGGAAATTTGGGTTTCTTCATAATTGTTGAATTGATTCGGACAGGCTGAATCGATTTGGACCATCCAGACCTGTAAATTGCCCCTTGTGCGAATCGATTCGGACATGCCGAATCGATTTGACCCTGCGAATTTGCCAAGTTTGGCTATGGAGTCTTGGAATCCTAAATTCCTCCCACTCAATTCTACCCAAACCAAGCTCATTTATTGCAACTAAAGAATCATCAATACATCTAACAACTATAATTTACAACAATAAACTTCCCAATCAACCTCCAAGGATTCAAAACCCATAAATCCATAAAAACCCTAACTTTGTTAAACCCTAACTAATCCACAACTATCAATACCAATTATTCATCTCAAATCACATTTTAGCAAGTAGAAAACTTGCCTTGGTGTAGGAATCTCAAATTTTTGGAAGGTGAATGCAAGATCAACACTCCAATCTTCAATTTCTTCATTTCTCCTCTTTTTCTCCAAAGTTATCTTCCTCTCTTTTTCTCTCTAGGTTAACAAATGCAGTTAAGAGAAAAAAAGGCTTAGCAAGACTAAATCGTGGCATTAGTCTAAAATTCTCAACTTAAATGGTTAATACCACATTAAAATGACTCGTAACTACGCGCTTATGCTAAAATCAGTCTAAAGTGCCTGAAACATAGAAATACAATATGGCACTTATTTCGACTATCTCGCACATTTCGGGACTAACTACGCCCTCCAAATTATCATTTGGAAATTTTATAACTCATTTCAAGTTCCGATTTCATTTTAAACCATACATGCCATTTAATTCTTATGACACAATAAAACACAACATGGTGATATTTACTTACACATATGGTAAATATGCAACATTTTAGTAAATATTAACTTTTATCACATTAAATTAATACTTACTCCACATTCCAACACTTTATATATAATTAATTCACATAGTAAATAAATATAAAATAGGTTCTCAAAAGTGAGGGTTGTTATAATTTTTAGTGTAGATATTCCTTCTCTCCCTCCTTACACTGGTTGTTTAGTATTATTGAGGAGTTGTACATTTATTCGTGGTGCTTTGGACACCAATTATTTGTAATAATTAATCAAAAAATGAAAAGGTAAACCGGACAAGTTAGAGAGAGGGTGTCCAAAGACGAGGAAAAGAATCCTCTCTACTTTGGGTCGGTATGACTCCCGGAGCCGACTGAGATAGGCGAAACCTCCCCCCAGTCGACTCAACTCGATCTTTACCCCACACGGGTAAAAAACGTGGGAGGTACATTTCTCAACACTCGCGAATCTCTTGTAAGCGAGTCAATATTTTTGTGCCTACTTTCGCTTATGTGATTTTTATTCTCGCATTTATTTTTGAATGGTTTAATGAATTAATCAACTAAGACCTACACCCGGTCATTCACGAGAAGGGATTTCATCACCCGACTCACTCACTTATCCATTATGTGCTACCCTAGCCATCATTAAATTTAAAATCAATCAACTAGATAGCCCTATAAGATACGATGTTCGTAAGCCCGTTTTTGATCAATTTGACTTGTAGCATAACCCGTAGAGTCCTCTCCATCTGGAAAATCTTCGAACGGTTCGCTTTGAGACACGTAAGTGTCCATGGAAACTAGGTTTTAAGTGCGGCCGCCCAGTAAAATGGGTTTTGTGCTATCCCCAGCATTGTACCGATCGAGCGCTTCGTCATAGTAGATTTATGGCGAATCTCCGTGGCAAGCCTCTAGTTGTCTTGTGATTATAGTAGGAACAAACAGTTTTGCAGAGGTGATCACAAAGATAAATTTCATGACTTTTTATCACCCGTGGAGTAATTAAAATTGACTCCCCTCTCATCTGAATTGAAGAAAAAATTCGCTATGTTCTAGTTAGGAGTTTTACCTTTCTTGTACGTATCTACTTTACTCTTTAGGTAATCATTTTTACGCTCCCTCATTTTTTGAGTTTCAAGTTGTCCGTCGCTCCTTTTTCCAAAAAAAGTCCAAAAATATTTTATTTTTCCCTTTCTCCAAAAACATTTTTTTCCCTTTCTCCAAACATATTTTCTTCCCCTCATTTTCTAAAAAAATTCCAAAAATATTTTCCCTTTTCTTTTCCAAAAATTCACTCTTTGCATGCCCACATGGCAACGAGTTAATCGTCGATTAATTAGTTCCCGTAGCCCTTCTCCCGTCTCATCCTCATTAGGAGAACCTTGTGTTCCCATTGATTTTTCCCTACCACCGATCACATCGAGTTGTCCCCAAGTCGACATCTTTACTTCATCCAAACATCCACCCACCATGGCCGACAAGCGTGCCTTATGGGACTATTTTTCCCTGATAATGGCTAACCCAGCATTATGTATCGTTCTTCCACCCACCCAAGCAGTCCAATTTTAAATTCGCCCGGCAACAATTTCGATGTTTCCCACTTTTCATGGCCTTGAACGCGAGTCTCCATACACTCACTTGAGAAAATTTCTCACGGTTTGTGTTACTTTTAAAAATCAAAACTTAGTTGAAGAAAATGTACGTCTTCGGTTGTTTCCATTTTCCCTCAATGATAATGCATCCATATGGCTCCATTCATTGCCACCGGATTTTATCCTTACATGGGAACAACTTGTGAAGAAGTTCATGTCAAATTTTTATCCAATGAGAAAAACCAATGAGATGCGCCAAGCCATCGAAGATTTTCATCAAAAGCCCACCGAGCAACTTTGCAAAGCATGGGGCCATTATGAAGGTTACATCAATAGTTACCCATGTCATGGTCTCGAGAAAAGTTGCTTAGTCCAAAATTTTTACAATGGTCTAGTTCCCACTTCCCGAACCATGATTGAATCAATGCATAAAGGGAAATTCATGCACTTAACTCCCACTGTCGCCTATAATTTTCTCTTAGAATTAGGTGATGACTCCCAAGAGTGGGAGGGCACAAATGACTTTTCGAGATCTGAACCACCACGCATAGGGAGCACTTATAAGGCTAAATATGATCCTGATTTTAAAACTTTGCTTCATGGCTTGAACACTTTGACTAAAACTGTTGACGCTCTCAGTTGTTTTATGCAACCAAATGTTTCTCTTTTGAAACAAGTGATGAATGTCAATGAGTCTAATCCTTCTTCTTGAAATGTTTATTCAAGTCAAGATGATTTAAATAATTTTTCCCCCTTGTTCAAGATGATCCCAAACCCACTATGGCCCAGGCATGTGCTTTTGATACCACTAGGAAACTCGCTCCCCCGTCTTTTAATTACAACACCAATAATAGGAACCATCCCTATTTTTCCTATAAGTACGATAACAACTTCGCTCCATCACACCCACAAAAAAATATAGATGGTCCACCCGGGTTTCAACAAAACCCACAAAGGCAAAATCGCCCTCCCAACCAGAATCATCATGATCCATACCATCAACCACATCATCCATCACCCTTTGTCCGCCATGGAGGACCGTCAAACTCCCATCATCAAATTGTCCCAGTTTCACCTCCCTCTTATGAGTCTTCCATGTCACTTAGTTCTCACCGTGAGTTGGTTTCCCAATCACCTTATTCCCTGTCGCCCCAAACATCCACCTTGTCTCTTGAGAATCGTCTCACTGAATTTATCATGACTCGACAATAATCCATGCACATACAGACTCAATCCATTAAAAGTCTTGAGCAACATCTAAACAGTTCGAGTTCGAGCGAGAGAAAGATCCTTTTCCTAGTCAACCCATTGATAACTCTAAGGATAATGGCAAAGAGTTGTATAACGAGGTTGGATACACTTCCACTCCACCCATATACCAAGCGGAAATAAAAGTGGAAAGTACTCTAAGATCCGGAAAATAGGTTGACAATGGCACTGATGTCCCCCGTGATATGCAAACTCCACCCATCCCAAAATGCCCATTGGATCCTCTCCCAAAGGTTCTACCATATACCAACTCCGCATAAAAGATCGACTCCAAACCTAAAGAGACCACCCCTGTCTATGTGCCCTTCCCTCATAGGTTGGCTCCGACAAAGAAAGACCAACAATTTGATGAGATCAAGAAAGTATTTCAGAATGTTCACATTAACATTCCATTCCTCATCGCGATTCAACAAGTTCCCTCCTATGCCAAATTCATGAAGGACTTGTGCACTGTGAAGCGTCGGACGAATGTGCCTCGTGATGCCTTCATCACTGAGCAAGTCATGTCCCTTATCCATGAGAACGGCGTTGTGAAGTACAAAGACCCCGGTCGTCCTACTGTCTCTTATATGTTAGGAGATAAGTTCACTACTCGAGCCTTAGTTGACCTTGGGGCCAGTGTTAATTTGTTACCTTACTCCCTTTGCCTTGAGTTAGGTTTACAAAATATGAAACCTACACGGGTTACTCTTCAACTTGCTGACCGTTCCATAAAAGTGCCTAAAGGAATAGTTGAAGATGTTTTGGTGAAAGTTTTTTACTTTTACAACCCTGTGGATTTCATCATCTTAGACACTCCTCCTCCTGACCCAACCAATATTCCAATCATATTGGGTCGCCCCTTTTTGGCAACTGTAAATGCCATCATCAATTGTCATGATGGGTCCATGAATCTTTTTTTTGGCAACATGATCGTTGAAGTCAACATCTTCCACCTTATGCAACAAAAGGCCGACGTTGATTCTATTGATGAGGTGTGTGTGATTGACTCCTTGGTCCAGGAGATATTGGATCAAACATATCCCAAAGATCCTATCCAATCATGTTTGGCTCACTTTGGGTCTGACTTTGATATTGATTCCTCCATCTCTGAACTAAATGCCTTGTAAGATTGTAGATCACTGATGGACGCTTCCACTTGGTCTACTCCTTTTGAATCCCTCTCTGTTGACACTCTTAATTATGTGGATCACCTAGTTAACCCATGCCTCGATATTTCCCCAGACCCTATTTCTGTATTTGAGTCTGATGCTCTCCTGAACCGCCACCTAGTTTGGATCTTAAGCCATTACCTTCTGAGTTCAAATATACTTTATGAGGCCCAAACCAACATCACCTAGTCATAATTGCTTCCGAATTAACCTCGGATCAAGAAGAGCAATTGGTCCACACTCTCACCAAACATAGCACTCCTATAGGGTGGACCATTTTAGACATTCATGGTGTCAGCCCCAATGTTTGTAGTCATCGCATTCATTTGGAGGAAAATGCCAAGACTTCTCATGAGCCACAACGTAGACTTAATCCTGTTATGAAAGAAGTTGTGAGGGCGGAAATTTTAAAATTGCCTAACGCTGATATTATTTACCCCATATGGAGTAGCCAATTGGTTAGTCCCATTCTTGTGGTGCCAAAAAAATATGGCATCATCGTCATTAAAAATAGTGATGATGAGTTTGTGCCCACTCGTATACAAATCGACTCGCGTGTTTGTACTGATTATAGAAAGCTCAATGCTATCACTCGCAAAGACCACTTCCCTCTCCCGTACATTGATTAGATGCTTGAATGTTTAGCATGCCATGCTTACTATTGCTTCCTTGACGAATATTCAGGATATAACCAAATACCAATTACCCCTGAAGACCAAGATAAGACTACCTTTACTTGTCCATTTGGAAAATTTGCGTACTCTCATATGCCTTTTGGCCTTTGCAATGCACCTGTGACTTTTTAAAGATGTATGGCTAGTATTTTTAATGACATGGTAGAGCATTTTCTCGAAGTCTTCATGGATGACTTATCCATTTTTGGTTCATCCTTTGATCATTGCAAGTCTCACCTCATTATGGTTCTCGAGTGCTGTCAAGAAAATAAGTTGGTCCTCAATTGGAAGAAATGCCATTTTATGGTAAAAAGGGTATTATTTTTGGTCATGTTGTCTCTAGCTCCGATATTGAGGTTGATAAAGTGAAATTCTACTTGATTTCCACGCTTCCCATTCCTAAGTCTATTAATCATATTCGCTCCTTCTTAAGACATGCGGGCTTCTACTGGCGCTTCATTAAAGACTTTTCAAAAATCACTCGACCTTTAACAGCCCTTTTATCCGAAGATGTTCCATTTGTGTTTGATGATGCATGTGTAGCAGCTTTTGAGCGCCTCAAAACCGAGATCACTTTCGCTCCTATAATCCAACCTCCTAATTGGTCTCTTCCTTTTGAGCTAATGTGTGATGCTTCTGATTTTTCACTTGGTTCTGTGCTTGGCTAGAGAGTTGGAAAGCTCCCACATGTCATATATTATGCTAGCGAAAGCCTTCATGATGCTCAACTTCATTACACGACCAACGAAAAGAAGTTAATGGCGGTTGTGTTTTATCTTGATAATTTTCGATCGTATTTCATAGGTTCCCCTATCATTGTGCACACTGATCATGCTTCCCTCAAGAACCTTCTTAATAAGAAGGATTCCAAACCAATACGGTGGAGTCTCTTACTTTAAGAGTTTAACCTTGAAATTCGTGAAATAAAAGGTTGTGAAAACGTAGTTACTGACCATCTTTCTTGCATTATTGTTACATCTATCTCTCATCGTATCACCATTACCGAGTCATTTCTTGATTAACAACTTTTCTCAATCGCCACCTCGCCTTGGTATGCTGATATTGTAAAGTTCCTCGTTATCGACCAACTTCCCAATCATTGGTCAAAATAGGATCGATCCAAATTCATGGCGAATGTGAAATATTACTCTTGGGATGACCCGTTCCTTTTAAAGTATTGCACTGATCAAGTCATTCATCGTTGTGTTCTCGAGTGTGAACAACTCAGTATTCTATCCTTTAGCCACGATGGTGCTTGTGGTGGCCACTTTGGCTCCAAGAAAATTGCATCCAAAATTATGTAAAGTGGTTTTTATTGGCCAACCTTGCTTCGAGATGACAATCACTATTGCCAAGTGTCTTCTAAATGCCAACAATCTGGGCATATCTCTCGTCGTCACATAATGCCTCTCACACCCATTCTCATTATTGAAATCTTTGATGTATGGGGTATAGATTTTATAGGACCATTTCCCTCCTCTCATAGTTTCCAATATATTATTGTTGCTGTTGACTATGTCTCCAAATGGATAGAAGCAATCGCTTGTCGCACCAATGACCATAATGTCGTGGTCAATTTTGTTAAATAGCATGTTTTCACACGTTTTGGAACCCCCAAAGATATTATTAGTTATGGGGTAAACATTTTTGTAATCGAGTCTTTGAACACCTTATTTTTTTAGGGAAGATGACTAGCCACTAAATTTATTGATAACAGAAAAATCTCAAACTTACAAGAAATCGGATGACTTTTTAATGGAGTCACCTTTATAAAAGAAGCAAAAGAAACTACTTATAAAATCTAAAATTTGGAAATCCCCAAGCATCCATGTTTAGAAGACCTTTTAACTCTCTAGGAAAATCATTCATTGAGCTTGACTGAATTTGAATTTGAGATGAAACACCATAGTTGGCAAGAATATCTGCACATTTATTTCCTTATGTGAGAACATGACAAAACTTAACATTGTATCCTTTGATCTTGACTTTAATCTTGGAGATGATTGACTTAATTCACCAGGGACATTTTGATTGACTTATAAGAACTTTGATAATCACTAAAGAATATGATTCCACTTGAAGCCCTTCCAATTCTTTAAAAGTACATAAATCAATACATTTCCAAATAGCCATAGCTTAAGCTTGAATATTGGTACCATTTCCAAAGAATGAAGCAAAACCTTTTATGAGTTTACCTTCTGAATTTCTCAAAACTCCACCT
This sequence comes from Sambucus nigra, assembly GCA_949130495.1. NCBI lineage: Eukaryota > Viridiplantae > Streptophyta > Magnoliopsida > Dipsacales > Adoxaceae > Sambucus > Sambucus nigra. Next base: position 208,162,938 of record OX422214.1, on the reverse strand, counting down.
CCTCCCATATAGCCTAGATTACCTCTGCAACTCCCATCAGTATTGAGTTTTAAAAAACTACCATCTGGAGGTCTCCATTGAACCAGTCTAATGATTTGGAATGAATAGATTTAGAACATATGTTATTATCTATGGACATAAAGTCAATATCCATATGAAGTTTTACCAAAGAATAAATATCATGAATAATGCTTGACGAATTCATTTTGATATTTTCGAATCTCCAAGCATTTCTAGCCTTCCAAATCCCCCATAAAAAAATATTGGAATCAACTTTCTCTCTTTGCCAAATTGACTTATATTATATGATGACGACCAAGAGATAAGTCTCCCTCTAATAGAAGTATTAAGCATTTGAAATTCACACACACTATTAAAATGTCTCCACACTGCATAAGTTATGGTACTATTCCCAAATAGATGTTCTACTTATTCACTAGATGGACTTGTGCAACATCCACATTTAGAGGGACCTCTAATACCTATCCTTTTAATATCCTCATCAACTGGTAAATAGTCTTTTAACATTCTTAAGAAAAAGAAGGAAATTTTAATAGGAATTTTATTGTGCCAAATGAATGAATTGGTCCAACATGAATTTTTGTGTTGTCTCATGATGTGCCAAGCAAATGTTATACTAAATAAACCCTCTGAATTAGGAGTCCAAATAAGTTGGTCTTTGTGAAACTTCCCCATAACTTCCACATTTGAGTATAATGACAGCGAATTAAATGGTAGAAGCGTGTTATCTTTTGGAGGATCCCAATTACCTGACTCATCTAGCACTTATGATAGATGAATATATGGCATATTAGACTATTGTAGCACATTCCCTAACCAGTTGTCCCACTTAGAATTTATCTCTCCCTTTCCAATCAACCATTAACTGTTATTTTTATCATTCTCCCTCTACGAAATCATTCCCTTCCAAACATGAGATCCTATAGAAGATGACACCGCAACTGTATGTTTTTTCTTGCAATATTTAGCCTTTAGAAACTGAGACCATAAGGAGTTATTAGAACTAAAGTTCAACCATAATTTTAAGACAACGGCTTCTACCAAATCAGAAAGGGCTCTCAAGCCTATTCCCTCTTCTTCCACTGGTCTGCAAAAATCCTTCCAACCAATCCAATAATGCTTCTTGACTCCCTCTTTAGACCCCTATAGAAAATAAACCATAATTTTTTCAATAATAGCTATAATTTTCTTAGGAGGTTGTAAGTCTGCTAAAGTAAATATTGAAATGGACTGTAACACATGTTTGATGAGTTATCTTTTCCCCTATAGATAATAATTTTGCTTTCCACCCTTCTAGCTTGGCCCTTATTTTGATGATTAAAGATTCAAACAAATTGCATCTCACTCTACCTGTATATATCGGACATCCAACATAAACAAATGGATGCTTTTTTATTGGAATTTACAGCAAGCTTGAGATTATTTTGGATTTAGGATTGTCTATTTGCTTGACACAGTAGATAGAGATTTTTATTTTGTTTACTTCTTGCCCTGATATTCTTTCATATCTCTTTAGTACAGTTTTGATGTACTTGATTATTTGAATGTTTCCATAAGAGAAGATGAGAAACAAGAGAGAAACTAATAGGAATCTTAAACTTCTTTAGCTTAGAATTTTGATTTTTTTTTTCAATATTCCTGCTCATAACTTTTGCTCCAATGATAAAAAGCATAGGAGAAAGAGGGAAGCCTTGAGGAAAAAACTACAAGGTTTCCCATTAATCATGATAGAAAATAAGTTATGTGAGATAAGCCTCCAGATCATATTTATCCACATCTCGCTGAAGCCAAATGTTTTGAAAACTTTTATCACGAGAAGCCAACTGACTATATCATAAGCCTTGTGCATATAGGGTTTAATTGCAACATTACCTCCTTTATTCTTGACATTAAACATAGAGAACATTTCTCGAGTCAACGAAATATTGTCTACAATGTTTCTATTTTTAATAAAGCCACTTTGGTTTGGACAGATAATCTTAGGAAGAATAACTGTAAGTTTAGTGGCAATGATTTTGGAAATAATTTTATTAAAGAATGTACAAAGACTAATAGGTTTGAATTCTACAACTGATTGAGGGTTTTCTTTTTTGGGGATAAGAATGATAATAGTAGTTGTGAAAATTTTTGGAATGACCATACCATTGTAGAATACTTTAATAGCTTTGCAAACATCTGAACCAATTATATCCTAAGATGAAGTGAAAATTTTTCCAGTGAATCCATCCATATCTGGGGCACTATCTCCACAGAGATCCCAAATTGCAGATTTAATTTCCTCCGTGTTTGGCATAATAGTCAGGAATTCATTATCTCCCTCTTGAATTAAGCGAGGAATAGCTTAGACCAGGTCTTCATCATCAGGTCTTCTTATGTACCTTCCAAGCATCAATTTGAAGAATATTTGACATTCTTCTTTAATTTGTGTTGGTTCTCAATCCAGTCTTCGATTGAATTTTTGATCTTGTGAATATAACTCTTCTTCCTCCAAGCTTGCACAATTTTATGAAAAATTTAGAGTTAGCATCACCCTCTCTAGCCTATTTACAATTGGCTTTTGTCTCCAAACTTCTTCCTCTAATTTCAAATGGTGAGCCAAATTGGATACACATTTATTCATCTCCTTCCTATTCTCATTAGATGGGTCCTCTTCAAAAATATCTACACTCCTCAATGATTCATCTTCAACTTTAGATTTATTTTTGAGTAAATTTCCATAATGCACCTTATTCCAAGATTTTAAAGTTACTCTAAGATTCTTCAGATTAATTTTCAGGTTGTACACATGATTACCTTAATTGAATTGCTTCCAATTTTCTTGAATGAAGGATTTATAATCTGGATGAGAGGTCCAAAAGTTTTGGAACACAAATGTTTGAACGTAAGGCTCGTTTTCATTACATAAAGACATAAGTAATGGAGCATGATCTGAAGATACTTTTCTCAGGTTTTAATCATCACCTTTGAAAAAAGATTATGCGCTGAGATATTCATCAAGGCTTTATCAATTCATTCCCAGATCGAAGAATTTGTATCTCTTTTGTTCCACCATGTGAATCTAGTTCCCAAATTTCCCAAATCAATTAGCCCACTTGCCTCCATACATTGAAGAAAGTCTTATGCATCATATTTTTCGAAAGGAAGCCTACCAACCTTGTCACCTGAAGTGGACATTGTGTTAAAATCCCCCCCTAACAAACCAAGTCTCCTCTGTAACAATTGAATTTAGATATTCCCATAATTTAGAACTTTCTCTTCTAGTGCACTTAGTATACACTAAAGAGAATTTAATTGAAGTAGGAAAATAAGGATGAGAAATTTTCAATGTCAGACATTGAGGCATTTGAGACTTCACTTCCACTGAAATATCAAAATTAAAAAAGAACCAAATAGTATAGATTCATTCACCATTGCAGACTGAAAGCCAAATCTAATTCTGAATTCTTCGAGTCTTCTTCAATCCACTTTTGGCTCTAAACAAACCAACATGACTAGCTTATTCATCTTCACTAAGTTCTTAATTCTTCTGCTTATACCTTTCTTCCCTACCCCCCCCCCCCCCCCCACATTCCAAATTAACAGCTTTATCATTTAAATCGGGGTAAAGTTTGATTCTTAGAGGATGACCTTAACAACCTATTCTCTGAATGTTCTATCTGCTTCTTGTTCTTATTCTTCTGTTTTTTTCTTGACACTTTGGTCCATTCTTCATTTGGATTCAACTTCATTCTCGCTTCTTCACCTGGGATTTTCCTTCGGTACAAATGTAGGGAATCGATAATTTCATTCGCTAATATTAACTCAGAATTTTCCTCCTCTTCTAATTTCTCATTTACAATTTCTTCAACAAATGCTCTATTCTCCTCTGCCTCGTGATTTTCATTCAGTTCTAAATTAACAAAAGTTACACCATTCTCTATCCTTTCTTGATCAACGATTGTCTCTATTTGGGCTTGTATATTTGGGCTTTGCTGATTTGCTTCTATAACTTCCACTATTTGACCATATTCAATGTTGTTATCTTCTTCCTTATTGTTCTCCTGATTACTTTCTTGCCTGAAACTCTTCTGAACCCATTCTTTGGTGGACATCTTTGTAATCTTGGGCATCTGATCAATTTGTTCTACAATATTTTCCTGATTATTAGTTCGGGTAACACGATCACCAATCTTCTTAGTCTCCTCTTTATTATTCTTTAATAATCAACTATTATCATCATGCCCTTTCTTATGGAAAATGTTACAAAAGATAGGTAGATCCTCATATTTACATCTTTGCTAAAAGCCTTTGCCTTCCACACCATAACTTATCCAGTCTCTATTAATTAGAATTTTGGTTAGGTAAATCTCAATACATACCCTTGCAAGACTGGGTCTAGTTAGGGCAACTATAGGGCTATCAAGTTTAAGAGGGTTTCCAAACGCGTTAGCGATTGAGAATATGGTAGATTTGTTGTATAAGTGAATAGGGAGGAGAGGTAGATTAATCCATACTGGGGTGATGGATGATTCTTTCTCTGTATTGAAATCGAAAGTCCACTTGAAAACTCTCATCGAATACCTTTAAATGTACCAAGTTTCTCTTAACCAAATTATGAGGAAATCGTCTTCATGAAAGCACTAGATCAGTATGTGTTTTGAATCAATCACTCCTATATTTATAGCATCTTTGAGCCCCATTGATGCAAAAGCCTTTATGATATTATCTATAGTTGGACATCCATGAGAGAACTTTCCAACCACTGTATGTTTAAAGGGTTCAGATACTTTTGTGACATCTTCCATGGAGAAATAGATGGTTGGTTCATCTCTATAAGTTTACACTTCCTTTAAGGCAATACATGAATCAGACTCAGGTTTTCCAATAACTTCTACAAACGATTTATTTATTTTGTTCTCCTTTCCAAGAGGTTCTTGATGGTGTATTTTTAGTATGCCAGCCTCCATGGTGGAGGCTGCATGCATTGCCATGCAGCTAGTTTTAACACCTTGTCAAAAAGTATGGTGTTACCCACAAAGTTGGTCTCTCTTACCATTATCAAACTAGTGGTTAAGTTAAGGTCTCCAACCGTGAGATCAATAAAATTCTTGAAAAAATGTTAATCCTAATAGGAAAGACTGGTCCTTACGCTTGAACAACACCTTGTGGGCATACCGTAGAGATTATAAGACTCCGATTCACATGTCTCCTTATCGATTGGTCTCCAGAAATCCTTTCCACCTTCCTGTCAAGCTCGAACATTGGTGCGCCCAAAATATGGCTTGCGATTCAAGTGAAAATCTATCGCAACAAGTAATAATCTGTAAGTACGAAATCGTGATCCACAGGGATTGATACACTCCTAAGAGAACAGAATTGGGGTAAAGAGATTCTCTAAACGTCACAAAGGTTAAAGTGTAAAAGATGATTTAATGGTTTGGAAATGTGATTGAGAGTGATCTCTAAACTAACAAACTATTGATGATCAGATGATTAATTAATAATTACAGAACTATGAAAAGAACTAAGGTAAGCTTGAGTTCAAGAAATTAAGGGGATCGAGGATCATTCTCCCACCTCGAATTCACAAGGAAGGGGATTATAGGGCTTGGTTGAAATTAATTCTAATCGAGCATAACTAATTAAGTCCGAGAATCAACCATGTAGAGACTGAACTCAACAATGGAGGATTAGGGTTTAATTAATTATTGCTAGATGGGTTGGGTTTGTAGTAAAGCTTCAAACACTAACTCTTGCATGACAAGAGAAGTTAAGAAACTATGATACTCTAATACCAACACATGAAGTTACATTAGAACAATTATAAACCAAACCCTAAATATTAAGTTCAAGCATCCAAGGTGGGATTTTGATCCCCAATCACAAGTCTAGCTACTCATGATTAAAACTAAACTACACATGCTAGTTAACAACATACTTAAATTAGTTATCTAGTTAAAACACAAATCAATACAAAGGATGGAATTCAATGCAATTTAAAGCTAGTGGAACAAGTAGAGATGAAGTAATTGAACTTATCTTGCATTAATCACAACAATTCAACTAGTAATCAAAGCCTTACAAGTTGGTGAAAACCATAAATGAGCTTGACCTAGGAGAGAGAAGAGAGTGTTTTTGTATCTCACTAAATATCCAACAAAAGTTATCTATCTACCAAAGAGGGAAAACAAGGGATAAATCCCCAAAAATCCAACCAAAATGGCAAACTAGTGATAAGAGGAAAGCTGGAAAAGCAGGGCCGAATCGATTCGGGGCCAAATCCGAATCGATTCGGAAGTGTAGAGAAATGCCCCTGCATGTAACCGAATCGATTCGGTGGTAATGGCGAATCGATTCGGGCCTGCTGCAAAAAGAAGAGTTGCCTATATAGGCATTAGATGTCCCATGCTTCACCGAAACTTACGTAGCTTCCTCGTTCGAGGTTGGATTCAATCACCGTCGGAGGCCACGCGAAGAGGAGAAGAAGTTCTACAACTTCCGTGGAGAAATTGGGAGCAAAACCCGAGTGCTGAAATTACCAAAATGCCCCCGATTGTGCAAATATCAACGGAACTTTCCGGATCAAAACCAAACTTCCCAAAATGCATTCCCGAGACCTATAAAAGCTCAATAAAGACACATACAAAGTATATATGATGAATTCAGGGGTTAGTCAATAAATGAGTATAAGAACCGGGAAATACATACACGGGAATGCTAGAATGTACAAATTAACGGGGTATAAAATACAATAAAAGTGACGAATCACACCCCCTAACTTATAGATTGCTAGTCCCGAGCAATGAAGTATGAAGAAACAAGGGCCAAAAACGCAACCAAAATAGAAGAGATATGTACAACGAAGGAAAAATGCCACTTTCGTAGGCGAACGATTGCATTTAGCGTATGAAATAAGCCGTTAAACCCCTAGGTGGCCCTAGGGGACAAGTGAGGTCTCGTGAGGGTTTACAGGGATGACACCCACAAACATCAAATCAACTCATACAATGATACTGCAAAATCCAATGCGTAGCTCAACAAATATCTAAGAAGCACAATTTATCAACAAAGTGAATGAAGCTCACACAAAAGACGACAATTATCGCCATTAAACAAATAACTTCAAATAAAAATCGAAACCATGGGAATGCGAAATAAGCGGACACATGTGGTAATTTAGATTTGGCAAAACTTTCAAAATCCATACATAAGCTAAGGCATGCATACTCAAGTTCTCTCCGGTTGTTACACTCAACAAATGAAACACTTAGAAATGGGATGTAACACACACGGGACATGCGGGCTTTAAGAGTAATTGTAAAGGGAAACTAGGATACACACATGTCATTAATAAAGAACGCAATATAAAAGTGCAAAATACAATCTCATGAAAGGATATCGCATATTAACCAAGAGAAGAGCATTTAAACAGATTATCGCTAATGTTCGACCTTTGAATCACATCACCCAAGGATCAAATAGGACTTTTTTGGGGGTATAGAATTTAGGCTAGGTTAGGGTTTGGAAAAGAATAGGATGTGTGTAGGATCAAAGGAGATTCGGGAATATCGCGCGGGATAATGGATTAAATGGGCAACTTAGGAATCGAAATCAAATTCCACAAGAAATGTATGCATGAGAGTGAGACTTTGATATTCATACACAAGGTGAAATGGGAAACAACTAGGACCCATCTTATTCGATATTTATTCTTTTCTTTTCTTTTCTTTTCTCTTTCTTTTTCTTTGATTTTCTCTTTCTTTTTCTTTGATTTTCTCTTTCTTTTTCTTTGATTGCAATCCATATAAACAACATCATTCAATCCCGGGAACAATCCCTAATCAAGGTACGAGAGGAGTAAATAAGGGTTTAGGACTCCAATGTGGAGTTGGACAAGGGATTTGGGGTTCAAACGAAAGGAATAATAAGGCTCAAGGGGGTTGACTAGGGGAAACATTTAAGGGAAAGGTCAAGGTCATATGGGTTTAACAACAAGGGCCTATAATCCTTTCCTAGAGTTTCATGTGATTCGCAGGACTCAACACCATTGAAAATCATGCTCAAGTGATAAATCAGTTAGTATGCAATCAAATGAAAAGAAAATGAGATCGTCAACGAGTTCATTGACAAGAAAGAGATAGATTGGGTGTATACGCTCACAAATGATGATAAGTCTCAATTTTCACTTTTGTAAGGGTATAGCATGCGCCTTAGAATAACGAATTTGAAACACTTTTAAACCAAATCATAAATAATTATTTGTGTATATGCTCAAAGCTTCACAGTTTAATTTTATGATGCTATTCACAATGCAAACAATAACGGGCTAAAGGGGAATAAATCAATGACTCAAAGCATGCTTCATAGCTATACAACAGGATACGTCGATCATATAAGTAATCATAGTAGATATGAGAGAGAAAAAGAAAAAAAAGGAAATAAAAAAAATTAAATTTTTTTTATTTTATTTTTTAATAAATTTTTTTATAATATAAATAAATACTAACATAATAACCGGCATCACAATTGTAAACCATACCTCCTAACTTGAATGAAACATTGTCCCCAATGTTAGTAGGGATAAAAAGGGAAAAGGGGTTAGAAAATAGTCACCCCACAAGGAGTAACTCGAGAACCGCGCAACGGCATGCCTGTTACAAGTTAGTACCATAAACAAAAATATATACAATAGAGATATATACAAGAACAAATATGAAACCGAAACTGAGTCATTTCATTAATATATAAGAGTTGTGTACATGGGGCAAAATAAAACCAAAAATGGAAAATACAACAATTGTACTCTCTCCTCCCCATACTCACACAACTACCAAAGTACACACCCTACAATCAAAATAAACAACCACCCAAAAATTCAACAGAACCGGGATCACAACGTCCTACATATCATCCGGATGGCGGCGCGGGGACTCGGGCGTGGGAGGGGCATAAGGGTCATAGAGGTACGGAGGCACAGGAGCCTCCCCCCCTCGGAGATGTGAAAACAAATCCATCTGCACCCAAGTAATCATGGATATATCGTGCTCGTACGCGCCCCGATAAGCAGAAAAATCGGCCCGGAACGATGCAAAGTCAGACATATACGTGCCCCGGAACTCGGAGAAGTAAGCCTTAAGCTCATCCATCCGCACCCCGAGATATGCAACGGGGTCAACAGAAGATGAGGCTGGAGGTGGGACAGGATGAGGCACAGGCTGAGGCATGTCCGGAATATCCGACATCGGAGCATCCGGGGCGACAGGAGCAGCAGGAGCATTCGCAGGAGCATCCAACATCCTCTTCTTTCTCCTCTCCCAATGATCCTTCCCAAGACTCTTCTCAATGGCCTTCTCGCCAAGCAACTTGGGAAGTCGAGGAATGTAGTCCGTACTCGCCGCCTCACAATGCGCATCTCTACATATACGGGAAACCAACCGCGCGTACGGGAGGGTAGTGGACCCTTTTTCACAATAAGCGGACCTGAGCATCAGCTGAAGCACCAATGCGGGAAGGTTTATAATAGAATTAGCATCTAAGATATGGTAGAGGAAGTGGGCCTGGGCGGAGCGAAGAACAACCTTTGTTTGGGTAGGCGTGATGGAATTAACGGCTACTAGGTGGATGATGCGGTGGTTGTCGGGCATAAGAGATGTGGGGAAAGTTTCCCCAGCCCAAACATTCCCTGGCGCCAGACGCGCAATCAGGGTCTCATTAGTCAGTCTCCCCTCGTCGGCGCACGGGTAATCAAAATCCTCGGGGTTATCGGCCCTAGTGAGGTGCAACGCCAAGAGAGGCTTAGAAAGAGGAATTCGCTTACCCCGCACATAAGCCTCGAAAGTTCGGTCCCCAGTTGGGACGAGAGATGCATAAAACCGACGAACGTGCTCATCATTGACCTCCCCCGCCCTGGCAAGGTGTGCTTCCCAATTGAATTTCTGAAAGTAACGACGGACAGAGGCAGGGAAGTCCTCAAGATGCACAGGCCGCTCAATAGAAATAGGGCGACCCGAAGGGAATTTAGCATTGAACTAGTCCTTTTCTTGTTTGGAGCTGAAGGATTCGAAACCTACCCGACCCGAAATTAAGTTGGAGGAGGGCTTGGAGACCGAAGGCACCTACGAGAAAAATCAATTTGATACATACACAATTAGTGTAATGCATAAAATCAATTTAGCGTGAAATAGGATCGAAAAGGAATCGGTGGGTGTGCATCGGGAAAAATTGGTCGAATTGACGTTACCGACGCACACCGCACTCAAACAAGGGTAATTCAACACCAATGTGCGATAAATTGTGCGAAGATGAAGCGTTATGGCACAAAATTTACACAGGGGCATTTCATCGAACATCTAGTGTGCAGAGTATAGAGAGTAGGGTGAAAATGACATTCCCAATGCGGAAAACCCCCAACAAATACTACTTAATCACCAAAGCAACATAGTCAAGTAGTATTTGTTGGTTTCTCATCACAATCAGTGGGAAAATAATGAGTTTTATGCAAAAAATATGTGGAGATGGTGAAAATGCATTTTCCCTACTTATATACCATAAGGAATGACATTGAATTAATAGGGTTGAATTAATACCTTGGATGAGGTTGCCCTAGAAGATGAAGCCATGAGGTTGACTAAGAATGGAGTATAGGAGTTGATATGGGAGAGGGCTGGTTCGCAGGTAAGAGAGGAGAAAGAACACGAGTAGGGTTAAAGCAGAATGAGGGATTTTTAAGTGGCAGGTGACCCGAATCGATTCGGTATGTAGGCCGAATCGATTCGCGATTCTCGAATTTGAACACCGGAAAGGGCCGAATCGATTCGGGGGTTTACCGAATCGATTCGCAAATGAAGACCTGCTACATTTAATCTACCGAATCGATTCGACAAAATTGTGAATAAATTTGCAAAAGCAAACTTGGCTACTGGAAGGGTGCGAATCGATTCGGAGGAAAACCGAATCAATTCGGCTTCTGGGATCTCAGATTCTGCTTTGCTGAAACATGGTTTTTTGGTGGATGGTTGGATTTGGCTGCATAAGGAGGTAATTTTGGACCCCAATGATGAAATTACATATGTACAAAGGGTCCGGGACAAAAATTTTGCACCCCACACATGCCGGGGGATGCTCGGCACAAAAACACACAATTCCGATGTCCTACAGAGCCCCGTAAATGGGGTCGGACAATGGAATAGTGTCCGAACATGGGTCAAATGGTTCTAGGAAAGGCTTGAGACGCTGACCATTGACCTTGAACAATTTCCCATCAGATGGGTCCTCAATCTCAATTGCACCGTGATGATGGACGGTCTTAACGACAAACGGACCCGTCCACCTAGACCTTAGCTTACCCGGGAATAAATGCAACCTAGAGTCGTATAAGAGTACCTTTTGGCTAGGGTGAAATGTTTTACGGGATATGCGCTTATCGTGCCTCTCTTTCACCCTTTGCTTATAGATTCTCGCACTCTCGTACGAATCGTTCTGGAGTTCATCCAACTCATTGAGTTGGAGCATTCGCTTCTTTCCGGCCTTGTCTAGTTCAAAATTGAATTTCTTGATCGCCCAATAGGCCTTGTGCTCTATTTCTACCGGTAAATGGCATGGTTTGCCGTACAAAAGTCTAAAGGGCGACATTCCCAAGGAGGTCTTGTAGGCCGTACGATATGCCCACAAAGCGTCAGGAAGCCGAAGAGACCAATCCTTGCGGTCGGGATTGACTGTCTTCTCTAGGATGTGCTTGATCTCTCTATTGGCCAATTCAGCTTGGCCATTGCTTTGCGGGTGGTAGGTAGTTGCAACTTTATGAGTTACCCCATACTTCCGCATAAGAGTAGCGAACGGAGCATTACAAAAATTCATTCCGTTGTCGCTAATGATCGTCTTCGGAGTTCCGAAACGCGAAAGCATGTGTTCCTTTAGGAACTTCAACACCACCCGATGGTCATTGGTTTTGGACGCCATGGCCTCGACCCACTTTGAAACCTAATCAATGGCCACTAGGATGTAAAGGTTACCAAAAGACGGTGGGAATGGGCCCATGAAATCAATTCCCCAACATTCAAAGACTTCAAGTTCTAGAATGGGGGACATTGGCATCATGTTGCGACATGTTATAGCACCTAATCTTTGGCAACGATCACACGAAACGCAGAATTCGTGTGCATCCTTAAAAAGTGTGGGCCAATAAAGCCCGCATTGCAAGATTTTTGCGGCGGTTTTCTTGGAAGAAAAGTGGCCACCACATGCCTCCGTGTGGGAGAGACGAATTATGCTCTCAAACTCATCATCCGGGACACACCTTCGGATGATCTGGTCGGGGAAATATTTGAATAGATACGGATCATCGAAAAAGAATCTCCTCACCCAAATAAAGAATTCCCTCTTCTCTTGAGGGGTCCAATGAGATGGAATCGAACCCGTCACGAGGTAGTTCACGATATCAACGAACCACGGCAGAGAGGAAGTGGAGAACAGCTGTTCATCCGGAAAGAATTCAGCGATGGGGAGTTGGTCCTTGGGTGCCTCAAACGTTAAACGCGACAAGTGATCCGCGACAACATTCTCTACTCCCTTTTTATCTTTAATAGTCAAATTAAACTCTTGGAGTAAGAGCACTCACCTAATCAAGCGCGGCTTGGCGTCCTTCTTAGATAGAAGGTATTTGAGCGCCGCATGATCCGTAAAATAAACTATGGGCGATCCCACGAGGTATGCCAGAACTTATCTAACGCATAAACGACCGCTAATAACTCTTTCTCGGTGGTCGAATAGTTCAACTGAGCACCGTTAAGAGTTCGACTCGCATAATAAATGACATGGGGTTTCTTGTCACTTCTCTGACCTAAAACAGCCCCAACCGCGAAGTCGCTGGCGTCACACATCAATTCAAAGGGTAGGGTCCAATCAGGAGCTTGGATTATGGGAGCGGTGGTAAGCATACTTTTCAAAGTCTCAAAAGCTGCTTGACACTTATCGCTCCATTCGAAAGGGGTTTCCTTGGAGAGGAGATTACACAAGGGTCTAGCAATCGAGCTAAAGTCCTTGATGAAACGGCGATAGAATCCTGCATGCCCAAGGAAAGACCTTACATCTTTCAGAGATTTAGGGGCGGGTAAGTTGGCAATGACCTCAAACTTTGCCTTGTCTACCTCAATACCATCTGAGGAGACGATGTGGCCTAAGACAATACCCTTAGTGACCATAAAATGTCACTTCTCCCAGTTTAACACGAGCTTTTTCTCTACACATCTAGACAAAAGCTTCTCTAACATAGAAAGATAATGGTCATAGGAGTTGCCAAAGACGCTGAAGTCGTCCATGAACACCTCTAGACCACGTTCTACCATATCACTAAACATGCTCAACATGCACCTTTGGAATGTGGCAGGCGCATTACACAACCCGAAAGACATTATTTTGTAAGCAAATGTCCCAAAAGGGCATGTGAAAGTAGTTTTGTCTTGATCCTTGAGATCAAGTTCGATTTGGTTGTAACCCGAGTACCCATCGAGAAAACAATAATAAGGATGACCGGACACGCGTTCCAACATTTGGTCAATGAATGGAAGGGGAAAATGAACCTTTAATGTCATTGCATTAATTTTTCTATAGTCGAAGCATACACGCCACCTAGTAGTGGTGCGTTTAGTGATCAATTCCCCTTTCATGTTTTCTACAACGGTGACTCCTGATTTCTTTGGAACAACATGGATTGGACTTACCCATTTGCTATCGAATATCGGATATATGATATCCGCATCTAAAATCTTAATTACCTCCGCTCTCACAACCTCCTTCATCACCGGATTCAATCTCCGTTGCATCTCAGGAGAGGGTTTTGCATCCTCTTCCAGATTAATTTTGTGAGTGCAAATCAAGGGACTAATTCCCTTCAAATCTGCAATTGTCCACCCGAACGCACCCTTGTATCTCCTTAACAAGTCTATTAGCCTTTGTTCTTCACCCGCCTCGAGGCTTGATGAGACAACAACGGGATATGTCTCATTTTTGCCTAAATAAGCATACTTTAGCTCGGAAGGCAATTGCTTTAATTCAAGTTTGGGGAATCGCGCATCCGAGGGAACTTCATACGAATCACGAGGGGGTAGGTCCTCAAAAATAATACACCAATTAATATCATCAACACTCTCGTCCTCATCTAACAATAAGCTCGTAAACTTGACCTCTTCATCATAAGGAGAATAGCTATTCTCCAAGTAAATCGGGTTCACAAGACATCCCTCTAAGGGGTCCGATAAATAGGTAGCATCAAAATGCTCTTGTACCACCTCTTCTAGAAAGTCCACCTCATGGACTTCATCGTCACAATCTCCCACTTGGTTCGAAACATTGAAGATGTTCATTTCCAAGGTCATATTCCCAAATGTCAGGTTGATTTGGCCATTCCTAGTATTAATCAATGCATTGGAAGTGGCAAGGAAAGGACGACCGAGGATAATGGGGGTAGTTCTACCGCTAGTAGAAGTAGGATGGGTATCAAGCACCACAAAGTCCACAGGAAAGTAGAATTTGTCAACCTGTATGATGAAATCTTCTACTACACCCCTCGGAACCTTAACGGAGCGATCCGCTAATTGGAGGGTAATCTTTGTGGGCTTGAGGTCCCCTAGACCGAGCTGTTCATAGACATGATAAGGTAACAAATTTACACTCGCTCCTAGGTCTAGCAAAGCCTGCTCAATTTTAAAGTCCCCTATCACACATGAAATGGTGGGACATCCGGGATCTTTATATTTAGGTGGTAATTCAGATTGAATTATTGAGCTAATATTTTCGGCCAAGAAGGCTTTCTTCTTTACAAACAATTTCCGCTTAACAGTTATTAAGTCCTTTAAGAACTTAGCATAAGCGGGGACTTGCTTGATTGCATCTAAAAGAGGGATGTTAATTTTTACCTGTTTGAACATCTCTAGTATGTCAGAGTTACTAACATTCCCCTTTTTCGACAGGAGCCTTTGAGGGTAAGGCACGGGACTAGGAAGCTTCGAAACCACATCCGACTCTAACGGGGCTTTCCCCTCTCTCTGTCTCAAGGAGGCATCTTCGACCTCTAATGGGTCGGGCGAAACCTCCTTAACGACGGTGGGGACACTAGGAGGGGTGGGCTTATCAACGACTTTCCCGCTCCTAAGAACGGTCACAGCCTTAGCACTATCGGGAGGGGAGTTCGAAGTGTCATTGACACTATTTTGCCCCAATGCCTTTTGAGGTTGAGAAGGGAATTTTCCCTACTCTTGGATACTTAAAGCCGAGGTCAACTTGGAGATTTCCTTTTCAAGCCTAGAATTCGTGGCTTGTTGAGAGGTTATGAAAGATTGAAGAGTCTCTTCGAGGCTCCTCTTGTTCGGGTGAGCATATAATGGTATAACCGGAGGAGGTGGTCCCTGTGGGGGACCTTGCATTTGAGCTTGGGGTGGAGGAACTTGATTATATGGTTGCTGAAAATTATGAGGTGGAGGATGATTTTGATAATTCGGGGGAGGTGGATTTTGGGAATGTTGGGGCTGCCCATAAGAGAAACCCGGATGGTTTCTCCACGAAGGATTGTAGCCCTCACCTAAAGGAGTCATGTATTGTTTCTTGTAAGTGGCCATCGCGTTGGCTTGATCGTGAAGCATCACTTTATATGCCGGGATTGTTGGACAATCCCTCGTTGAGTGATTGTCAACGTCGTAAATGGCACAAGACTCCTCTACATGTGAGGGAGAAGGATGGGAAGGTTCCCGAGCTTTGGCATCCATTGCCTCGATACGCTTAGAAAGTTGGGCTACTCTTAATGACATATCATCTCCTTAGGCAAGGTGATATATCCCATGGCTAGAAGAAGGTGGATTGGATGACCGGGCATTGGTTTTGCTAGGGTCCGAAGTGTCCCACGCTTGGGTGGTCTCGGCACAATATTTAAAATGTGCCCATGCATCATCCTGATCCAAACCAAAAAACTCGCAGGAGCACATGGTCTCCACCATTTGTTTTGCATTGAGGGTAAGGCCATTATGGAAAAAGGAGATTATTCTCCACTTTTTGAACCCGTGATGTGGGCACTTATGAAGTACCTCGTTAAATCTCTCCCAACATCTCTCAAATGATTCACCTTCGGCTTGAGCGAAGGTTTGGATTTGACCCTTTAAAGAGTTGGTACGATGAGTAGGAAAGAATTTCTTCAAAAATTGCGCTTGCATTTCGCGCCAACTCCCAATGGAATTAGGAGCCAAGGACCAAAGCCAAGTTTTGGCTTTGTCCTTCAAGGAAAATGGGAAGAGTTTGAGTCGTGTGACATCTAAAGGGCAGTTTTGATCGCTAAAAGTAGCGCACACCTCTTCAAACTCTCTCACATGAAGGTACGGTTGTTCACTTTCCATGCCGTGGAAAGTAGGAAGTAATTGAATCATTCCATTGCGAAAATGGAATTGTGCGGCATTGTATGGAAAAATGATGCAAGACGGAGAGGTGGTCCTCTCCGGTTGTAAATAATCACGCATAGTCCTATACGGGGGGTCGGGTGCAACCCCTAGACTACCGTGCTCACTTACATTATCGGCCATTGTTGTGGGATCGGAATGAACCCAAGTATACGAAGAAGAGGAGATCGAACTAGAACGAGAGACAGATGGTAAAGGTCTCCAATAGTCCGAGGGCTCACTAGAAGAGGGTTCACGAATAGGATTTAAATTGCTACTACTCTCGTCTTGCATTTACAAGTGCTTTTGGATTGATTTTTGGAAACCGTGTTGTCACGGTGACCACAGGGAACGATAGTGCAAAGAGAATTTCTAAACCCTAAGATAGTTGCCAATCCCCAGCAACGGGGCCAAAAACTTGGTGCGCCCAAAATATGGCTTGCGATTCAAGTGAAAATCTATCGCAACAAGTAATAATCGGTAAGTACGGAATCGTGATCCACGGGGATTGATACACTCCTAAGAGAATAGAATTGGGGTAAAGAGATTCTCTAAACGTCACAACGGTTAAAGTGTAAAAGATGATTTAATGGTTTGGAAATGTGATTGAGAGTGATCTCTAAACTAACAAACTATTGATGATCAAATGATTAATTAATAATTACGGAACTATGAAAAGAACTAAGGTAAGCTTGAGTTCAAGAAATTAAGGGGATCGAGGATCATTCTCCCACCTCGGATTCACAAGGAAGGGGATTATAGGGCTTGGTTGAAATTAATTCTAATCGAGCATAACTAATTAAGTCCGAGAATCAACCATGTAGAGACTGAACTCAACAATGGAGGATTAGGGTTTAATTAATTATTGCTAGATGGGTTGGGTTTGTAGTAAAGCTTCAAACACTAACTCTTGCATGACAAGAGAAGTTAAGAAACTATGATACTCCAATACCAACACATGAAGTTCCATTAGAACAATTATAAACCAAACCCTAAATATTAAGTTCAAGCATCCAAGGTGGGATTTTGATCCCCAATCACAAGTCTAGCTACTCATGATTAAAACTAAACTACACATGCTAGTTAACAACATACTTAAATTAGTTATCTAGTTAAAACACAAATCAATACAAAGGATGGAATTCAATGCAATTTAAAGCTAGTGGAACAAGTAGAGATGAAGTAATTGAACTTATCTTGCATTAATCACAACAATTCAACTAGTAATCAAAGCCTTACAAGTTGGTGAAAACCATAAATGAGCTTGACCTAGGAGAGATACGAGAGTGTTTTTGTATCTCACTAAATATCCAACAAAAGTAATCTATCTACCAAAGAGGGAAAACAAGGGATAAATCCCCAAAAATCCAACCAAAATGGCAAACTAGTAATAAGAGGAAAACTGGAAATGCAGGGCCGAATCGATTCGGGGCCAAATCCGAATCGATTCGGAAGTGTAGAGAAATGCCCCTGCATGTAACCGAATCGATTCGGTGGTAATGGCGAATCGATTCGGGCCTGCTGCAAAAAGAAGAGTTGCCTATATAGGCATTAGATGTCCCATGCTTCACCGAAACTTCAGTAACTTCCTCGTTCGAGGTCGGATTCAAGCACCGTCGGAGGCCACGCAAAGAGGAGAAGAAGTTCTACAACTTCCGTGGAGAAATCGGGAGCAAAACCTGAGTGCTGAAATTACCAAAATGCCCCCGACTGTGCAAATGTCAACGGAACTTTCCGGATCAAAACCAAACTTCCCAAAATGCATTCCCGAGACCTATAAAAGCTCAATAAAGATACATACAAAGTATATATGATGAATTCAGGGGTTAGTCAATAAATGAGTATAAGAACTGGGAAATACATGCACGGGAATGCTAGAATGTACAAATTAACGGGGTATAAAATACAATAAAAGTGACGAATCAAACATCATGCATATTGGGATGCCAAATTCCTTAATTTTGATATAGACGAGGAAGGAGTCCATAGGAAGCTACAACTTAATGAATTAGAGGAGATAAGAAATGATGCTTATGATTTTTACAAGAAGTACAAGGACAAGATGAAGTGGATCCATGACCAAAGCATCATGCGAAAAGAATTCTACCTTGGTCAAAAGGTTTTGTTATATAATTCTCGTCTTCATCTCTTTTCGGGGGAGTTAAAAACAAGGTGCTATGGGCCCTTCATTGTTAGGTCAGTTACTCCTTATGGTGACATCACCGTTCAAAATCCCAAACATTGTAGCCTTTTTCAAGTCAATGGTCAACGATTGAAGCTTTTCTTAGAGTTAGACTCCATCCAAGTTGAAGAAATTGACCTTTCTGACCCGATCTATGAAGACTTATGATACAGTCTTGTTTGGGAGTGATTATCATCACCCCATTTTTCTTCCATCCCGCGCCTTCATATTTCTTATCTTTAGGGTGAGAATGGTTTGGTCTGGTTGAAGATATTAAACTTAGCGCTATCGGGAGGCAGCCCGTTGTTCTTATATGATTCTCATCCTATTTGGGGGTGGTGTGTCACACCACCCAACGCTTTATCATGTTTTTAGACTTATACACTTTTTGTTATCTTACTGCTTATTCAGGATCCTTTTGGCTACAGCTGTCCACTTCATTCGCGGTTGATTGTGGTAATTTTTATCCTACCATTCTTCTCTCAATTTTAAAACTCATTTTACTTAACATCGAGGGCGATGTTCCTTTTTGTTTGGGGTAGGGAATTTTATCAAAATCGTACCACTTCTGAATTTTTTTATTTTTAAACCTGATTTTAAAAAAAAAGGAAAAAAATCCATGCACTTTCTTTCATCTCATTCATTGATGCGAATTTTCTATCATCCATCTTTTAAGTCTAGGAATCAAGCTAGAGAATTTGATTTCTAAATAGCTTATGTAATACATATCAAGGCATTTTGCACTATGAATTTCTACACTCAACGAAATTTGCGCACTTATCACGTCACTACGGTTTAGAGGTGAAGAGTACTATAATTCTCAAGAAAACCTTAAGGATTACTAGTGGAGACTTTAGCTTGTGAGATTTGTGCCTTTCATCTTTTTTAGAGTGTTTTACGTAATCTCCAAGTCACAAGTAGATTCAACTTCCTTTGAGTCCGCATTTAAATCATTGTATGATCTCATTATTGTTCATATAATTTTTGGCTTAATCACTGAGAACGACATCACTTTCGAGTTGTAAGAAATGTGTGTCTTGAAATTTATCCCGAATACTAGATTTTCATCCATACACATACCATTTACTATTCATTTCACCCATTACCTTCCCATATTTTACGTGGCCACATATTCCCCACATCATCTATACACCTATCATCTCCATTCATATATCATCCATTTTTTTAGAAAAAGAGTGTTGTTCCAAATGTTGAATGTCTTCATTGTTGGTTTGAAAAAAAAGAGGAAAAAATAGAAAAAAAAAATAGAGAAAAAGAAAAGAAAATCGGGGAAAAAAAGAAAAAAAGAAAAAGAAAAAGAGTTTGTAGTTAGTAGTTAGTTTCGAAATAAAGACATTTTGTTCTTCGTGTATAGAACACTCTTATCGCATATCCATCCATTTTTCATCCATCATATCATCATGCCATCCTATCCTACCTCACCTCATACCATCTTTACCATTTCATTTCCCCCTCACCCATAAACATCCATATTTCCCTAGGTGTTCGGGCAAATGAAAGTCTACATGGTGAATAACTCGACAGTCTCACTACACACATTGAGTTCTAGGATGGGCGTGCCTTAAGTATTTATTTAGCTAAACTTTTTACACATTTATCTTGTATTTCTCAAAACATTTATGTCATGATGAATTGTGCAATTATTCTATGTCATATAAGAGATTGACTGCCTGTGCAAATAAAGAATTTTGTGAGTATATTCACTGAAAACCTCCACGAGACACAACTCGTCCTGTAGAGAAACCTATAGGTTTAAAGCCTTGTTGGACATGCTAAGTTCAATCGCAAGTGCCTGCGAAAATGGCACACTTTTGGTTACTTATCTCCGTTTTCTCTTTAATTTTTTCTCGAGGACTAGCAACGCGCTATTTGGGGGGGTGTGATAAGCACCCAAAACTGTATATTTTATACCCTGAATAGACGCATTTTAGTTTCTAATTCTCGGCAATTTGGGTCTTATATGCTTAAATGTTTAATGTGCACGCTTGATTGCATTTGCGGAGTTCAAATGCTTATTTCAAGGCAAATGTGCGATTTATGAAGCTAATTCCCCTAGCCCAAACCTTCATTTGAGCCTGTGTGTGTTGAGTTCGTACCTTTATTATTATTTTTAGATTTTTTATTTTGAGTCGTTTTATTTTTAGAATTTATTTTAGATTTATTTAGAAATTTTAGGATTTATTTGTTATTTTTATATATTTTTTTATTTTGATTTTTATTAGTTTTTATTTTATTTTTATTAGGATTAGTTTTTTTTGGAAGTTATTTTTAGTTTTTAGTTTTTATCTTTTTTTTATTAGATTTTACATTTTTTTAGGATTTTAGTTTTTAGTTTTAATTTATTTTATTTTTATTTCTTTTTAGTTTCATTTTTTTTTGTGTGTCTTTTATTTATAGATTAGGATTTTATTTTTTTAGTTAGATTTAATTATTTTTAGTTTTATTAATTTTTAGTTGAGACTTTATTATTTTTTAGTTGGGTACAAATTAAACACACATACACAAACATCCTACACTCACATACACCCTAAACTAATACCTAACTCTCGTATACCTCAAACACCCAAACACACCTATAACCCATTCATTATTCATCGTCTTCCACCCATTTCCTCTCTCTTCTCACCTCCCTCCATAACTAAAACTCCAAACATTAAACCCACCTTATACCTCCCAACAAAACAACCATCACCTCCACACCATCTCATACCCAACCCCTATTCCCCCGACCCCTATCCCAGCCACCATACCGGCAGCCAAAAATGCTCGAGCCCCGGCATCCACCTGACAACCCCCCCACGCAATGGCCGGAGCCTCCTGCTAACCCGGTAAAACCCGTGAACCTGGATCTCTCTTTTAACCAAATCGAAACCGATCCCTTACTTCCACCACCTGTTTAACCCAATTCAAATCTATAACCAAAGCAACAACCGAAATTCGGACAGAACTCATGTAAGATCTCAACCAATACTGGCCAACCCCAATCTAAAAACTCGAAACCAAGAAGACCAATTTCCAGCCGAGTTCAACCCGAAGCCATAATCAAATCCCAAGCCTTAATGTCAAGCCATCTCCAAATCCCATAAAAATAGGAACCCTATCTGACACAACTAACAAATCCCACATCTGTTTTTACTTAGCCAAAAATACTACCAACTCTTCCAAGAAAAATACAATGTGTGGGTTTTAAAGAAAGGGGAAGGCTAACTATTAAAGGGGGACTCTCATATATCAACATAGAGAGAAGGAGAGAGAGAAAAGAAAAAAAGAGACCGCAGAGGGTACAAAAAAAATTAGAAAAATCATAAAAAAAATTAGTTTAGGATTAAAAAAAAAATAGGTTCAATCTTTTAATTTAGTTTTGTAATCCAGATGAATTTTTGTGACGAGTTGGGACGCGCATTCATGTACATATTTGATAGAGGAATTAATATGTATTGTATTTCTTGCCTTTTCTATTTTAATGTCCTATTGAATGTTTGTGACTATTCTTGATTTTTAATCATGTTTAGCTAGTGGGATGAACCGCGTATGTTGAGTTTTTTATTTGAATAATTGTTCATTGATGTGTTCTAGGCTAATTAAATTGGGAAAAATCACTGATTAATTTATTTAACGAGAGTTAATAAATTAATGTTAATAATTAATATTTGATTTTTGGATTTGACTTAGAGATAAGTATTATTCTTAAAATCAAATATTAAGTTTGTGTTTGCAATTCAAATATTTCTACAAATTTAATAAATTAATCTTAGCGGATAATTTGTTGAAATGAGTGTTAATCTTAATTTTTTTTATATGTAGTGACAATTCTTGATTTAATTGCTGAAAAAGGTAAAATTGAATTTAGGATTGTAACCAGAGTTAAATTTTAAATTCAATATTATTTTGAACTATTCAATTGAATAATTAGGACATTAAATTAATTTAACTACGCGGTGTAATCCCACCTCTTATCTCTTCTCACAAATTCTAAACTCAGTTATATTTCAATTTTTAGTAGTAATTTAATTGCAAGTTTTCACGATAACCATTTCAAATCTCGAAATTGGATTGATACCCGAATTCGCCACCATATTGAAATTGTAACAAGTTTTGTAGGTGATTCCAGGAATTTTGATACATGTAGTTTGACCGCAACGACATTCCAAATCCATATCCGAGGAAACAGACAAATTTAAGAGTATATATATGTATATATATATATATATATATATATATATATATATATATATATATATATATATATATATATATATATAAATGACCACAAAATACACAAACACATAAGTTACACGCACTCCCATAATGTTAATGTGTCTAAACAAGGTGGTACGGAGTGAAGGGGCATGAACTAATACAAAGATTAAATGACCCAATCAATCAGAAATGTCCAAGTAGTTTTATTTAATGTCAACGTTATAATTAGACTCACATGTCAAATAATGAACTAAAAAAGGACAGATAATTACAATGCACACTGACCTAGAAATGTTAATGATTCTCGAATCAATAGCATCAAAACAATTTTGGTCAACTCGGACTCATTGTGTAAACACATTGATTTTTAACTAAACACCTTAAAAATTAAATACATATACATTTCTCTCATTTTCTTTTGATAATAACTATTTTCTAAGAATCAATGCAAGAATTTTGGTCTTAGTAAAAAGTTATTTCTTTTAGGCTCTTATAAATAGTGGCCTTTCACAGAAAAGGGATTACTCCTTATGTATCCATTTACTTCCAGCACTCATATATTTAAGTAAATATACAAACTCATAGGCAGTGGTTTTTACATGCACAATAACCCATAGTCAAAAATTTTGTTCATGTGATATGAGAACACCTCACTTAGCTCATGTGCATATGAAATTAAAATAAAAAAGATCTCGTGCAAAGTTTGTGCAAATGCATATAAAAAGTGAACCCATCATGCAATTAAAGTTAAAAAATTCTCTGTAAGCATGATTAAGAACAATCATATGCATTGAAAATAATAAATAAACGTCTTAGTCACATGGATACATGTTCGAAAGATGATTCAAATACACCAATATGGCACACAAAATGTATAAAAGGAAAATACATATGAAACTAAATGTTTTTTCTCTTTAAACATTATTTTAAAATGACTTAAAAGACAAATCATATTTTTTTTTTGTATTTTTCTCAATAAGACCTAAAAATGAAAAAAAATACAAAATATAAGCATCATATAACTAGGAAAGGCCTATGACGAGAATTCCAAAAGCTAGTGTATAAAATCATGCAACCACAATCACTCGTAAGATATAGCATGTGAAGAACCATATGATAACAAGCGAGAATCAACAAGCCTCCATTATGTTCTTTCAAATTGGATCTCCTAAACCACGTAGGTGTAATGCGATGACATAGGTTTTTAGGAACCTTGTTGAAACCAATTTTAGTATTCCTAAGACATTTTCTAAGATCATAACAAAAATAGCTAAGGTGGCCGTTCTTAACCTCAATGTGTGTGAGTGTAGACATGATGAATGTTATCTTTTGTTTGACTTTTTTGAAATCCTTAGCGACGGTTTACTCTCTCAAACCTTTGGTTTTGGCTTTAGAAGTGAAAGTATTTCTATCATCAAAGACAAATCCCAAATTGTCATATTTAACATCTTATCTCATTTCTCTAATGATTCCAAATAATATTTGACATTTCTCGAGTCTCTAAAAAATTCGGCTAACCCTTTTTATCGTAGAGTCATACAAATTCTTCGACTCTTCGAAAGTAATAGGATCCTTATTTAAAACCTCCATCATCGATGGAGGTTATCACCCTCATAATCAACAAAATCGAGCTTCTCCTTATGAGTCTTTTCATATTTCCTAAGATTATCAATCAAATTCGAATCATCATTTCCTATAGTAAGTTCTTTCATTCTAGCTTTTAAACTTAAGTTGGACTTTTTTTTAACTTTAATGAGTCGGTGTAAAACTCCCAAAAGGACACTTAAGGTTCATTGCTCTCTTCCTCATCTTGTTCTTTATCATCATCATCATCATCATCATCATCATCATCTTCTTCTTCTTCTTCTTCTCCTCCTTCTCCTTCTCCTTCTCCTTCTCCTTCTCCTTCTTCTTCTTCTTCTTCTTCTTCTTCTTCTTCTTCTTCTTCTTCTTATTATTATTATTTTATATTATTATTATTATTATTATTATTATTATTATTATTATTATTATTATTATTATTATTATTATTATTATTATTATTACTATTATTATTATTATTATTATTATTATTTTCTTCTTCTTATTTATCATCGTCATCATCACCATCATCATCTTCTTCTTCTTCTTCTTCTTCTTCTTCTTCTTCCTCCTCCTCCTAAGAAATGCTATGAAAATCATAATCGTCAGTGACATAAGACTTTTCGTATAATCCCTTACGGTGGAATCAAATTCCTCTTTCGACTCATTATCACTTAGGGTGTAGTGGCATTGTACTCCTTTGTTTTCTTTCCCTTATTCCTTAGTCTAGTGGGATACTCACGGGAATAATTTCAAAGGCCTTGCCATTTAAAAAAAACTTCTTTCAATCATTCACCTTATTTAGACCATTCATTTTCTTCCTATCATGTTCATTGAAATTATTAGAATTTTCTTAAAATTTTTATATTTGCTAAGCTTAAGAAACATCGTGAACTTCCTAGAAAACTTTTCTATCTCTTGATTACCAAGTTCACCATCACTATCGAAATCTAACACATTATCTTTTTGAGCTTTTAAGGAAATGCCCTTATCTTTCTTTTCATCCATTTTCTTCGGAGGACATGCGTTCATCTCGTAGATTTGAAGGTCACGAACAAGTTCTTGGAGTCTTATAGTCTCGAAACCACCCAGGGAATTAATGATTGTGACTTTGGCATTAAATCTTTCAGGAAATGACCTCTAATTTTTTTGAAGAAATATAGGATCGAGAATAGGCTCGCCTATGTTAAATGGAAATTAACAATATCCGACAACAAGCCATATAACTCATCAAAAGAGTAATTGTTTATTATCTTAATCATCTCAAACATAATCTTCAGATTTTTTAATGTAGAATCACTTACAGTGTCGGTACACTCATGTGTGGATCGAAAAATATCCTAAGCATACTTTGTGCTCTCAAAAGTCTTAATTCTTCTAAATTTTTTGGTGGTCACAATCCAAAAAATAACATTTGTACCCTTGGAATTAAAGGTTAAGAAATTTTTTACAGCCATTGTCCAGGAGTTGCAAGCTTTCGGAGAACCACATTCGGTGGTAGGAGTCCACCTAAAGTCAATCGAGAACAAAACGTTCTCATTTATCAATATCAAAAAAATTGAATTAGTATCTTTTAATATAAATTGTTTGTCCCATTAAATAATGGAGTTAGGGAAACAGAACTTCCCTCTCGGTTAAATCCATCTTTATACAAGTAAAAATTATACTTAATAATAAACTTAATGCCTTTAAGACTTTATAAGCATATTCATCTCCTATCACCTTCTTCACATCTACTATTGGATGCCTTCCAATATCCACACAGTGCATGTGTTTTCCCACATCTCAATAATCAATCGATATTACTTATCTTATGACCAGTTCAGCAATCACATAACACAAAAATGATGTTGACCACTGACACCTATCTTCAAGGATAGAGAAAAGAACTTTGATGAAACACAAAATAAATCTCAAGTAGACATATAGATCGATTATTATTGGATCTCGATCTTGGGTGTAAAAAGGGTTTGGGTTTGAAAACATGATTGTAAAAATTCACATAAACACAAAGATATTTCTGGAGGAGTTTTGTAACTCAAAAACATGAAAATTTATCCAATAAAAATGTTTATTTGTAGTCATATTTATAGGAGGTTTTACAGAATCTAGATAAGGATGAAAAAGTTAAAGAAAATATCAACTTTTAACAATGCATCATGTTATTTAAATGAAGTCAAAATTCTTGTTTGAATAAAGTACCAAATCTCATTAGAATTAAACTTCTAATGACATATCCAATGAAACACCAGACATCTCTTTTAAAGTTTTGTTGGATCCTTGGTTCAAATGAGGTTCAATATCTAATTTGAATGACATAACTGATGTCGTCTGAATGTGTTAGGATTTTTTTTCTAAAAATGAGATTTAAATAGTTTAAATTTTTTAGAGAACAACACCCAAGACTAGATTTGGGGATCAACCATAATAACTTATTCATACCTCAATGATATCCCTCGAATGTTGAAGATGATACTTGGCTCGAAACAAGTTGTGTACTAGATGTCACTTTATCTTGGCCTCTAGGGTCTTCAGTAACACATCGCAACCTTAAAGGAAAAACAACTCAAACCCTAACCTATGATGAAAATAAGTTTTTTCCAAACACATAATAAAGATAATACTTATAAATTGACTCGATTAAAAAAAACTCCTTACATAATCATTTTTACCTTTTCATTAACAAGTTGACTAGTCATTTCAAACCCTTTAAAAGATTCAACCTTTTTATTTTGAGAATTCTAGCATTTAACATATCAACCTTTCGACTTAAGAATTTGACACTTCCAATTCCATCAAATTTATCAAAGTCAACATAAATACACTTTGATGTTGAAGAGAGTGATAATTTTTCTTTTTCTTCTTTTTCATTTTGGATTTCAAATGTTTTATCTTATAAATAGGATACAAAGGTATATGGAATTAACTTACATGAAAATTGGGACAAGTAAATTTCACCATAATCACAAAAGCTGGATCAACTCACAATCAAATAAAATCTATGACAATTGTGAAAAGTAGGGTATAGGGATATACGAATTTACTTATGCCTTAGGCCAAAGACACAAATTCACTTATTATAAAATTTATCTCATTTAAATTAAAGTGAATATGCCATGGTCATGTGAAGGCAAATTCCAAACCAAAACAAAAATAAGAATAAATAGAGGAAAAATGCCTTTCGAGAAAAACCTTTAACTCAACATAGTAACAAAATTGATAGACATAATACAACTTACAAACTACTTAGAGATCGACCAAGTATAAAACAAGGATGTATTTGAATTTTTAACAGAAAATGGTACAGTTCAGGCACCACTCACTGTAAGCAGCTCTTTCCTTAGTATCCACTAATCATACTTAGGAATCTTAGTTCCTTTTTACTTTAGGAGTAGAGCCCCGACTCCACAAATAAGCAATAGATAAAATATCTATAAAGGTTTTAAAACTTTGATTGGATTCTTCTTGATTTGGAAAACTGATCTTAAAATATCTAAGGATTGGGATGAACAAAGTATAGATTTTGATCACAAAAGAACTCTAAAATGGTTTCTTTAAAATTCCAATCCATCTCTATATACAGGAAAAGTTGTTGCAAAGAGATAGTGATAAAAAATTATATTTAAAAAAAACATCCGTACTCATGTGAACGAATTGCCACCTCGTTCAAATAAAGTACTCAACCTCATTTGAATGGTTTCCAATAAACCTTAAAACAACATTCAATAGCATAGCTAAAAGGCGATGTTCCAGATCTCACTTGAACAAAAGTAACGCCGTTCTAACGACCTACACAACTCATTCTACGACATGTAAATCTTGTTTTAATGAGTTATTGAGTTTTTCAAAAATTCTTTGAAAATAATTATAAGTAAATTTGAATACTTTTAATGCAAAAACTTTTAAAAATAACCCTTGTAAGTGTAAACCTTTACTAAACCACCTTATATCTTTTCTCGGGTAAATTTGTCATAATACCCTGTCCCAGTAACCCAATTAAATTATGTATAAAGCATTTGAAGAAGGGTAAAAGTTGATTGTGAGAGAATTTTTGGTAAAAAAAATAAATGAATAAAATTATGGAATATAGGTCGTTCAACAGACTGTAAGTGGTCATTCGAACGATATCCCTGTGTCGTTGGAAGCACGACTTCAAGCAACATGCCACTAATTTACAATGGCAAGTCGTGTGAAACAAAATTAAAACGAGATGGAGAATTCATTCAAATGACAAGTCCAAGTCATTCGAACGACGTAAATTGAAATGTTTAGATCAGATTTCCTTTGTGCACTATCGCATTTTTTACCATTACATCGTTAAGCTATAAAGTCTAGATTAACCCAGATTGGATAAAATGGGAATTTAGCCTTTGGGAGGGTTTTATAAGGATGTGCTTGGGGTTATTTAAGGGGAAAATATAAGAAGAGAGAGAGAGAGAGGGAGAGAGAGAGAGAGAGAGAGGTGGGTGGTCTTCCACCTTTTCCCACCAAAAACCACCACTCCTCCACCATACTATAACCACAAAACACCTTTTAATGGTATATTGCACCATATTTGAACCATATAAACCCATTTACACAATTGTATAAGAAATCTACGAATTTGGAGAAGTGTAGGGGGATATTTGGAGAAGATGAAGATGGATTTTCATGGAGTTTGAAGTGAGTCTTGCTTAGAAGCTTGGATGGAGCACATTTTACAACATTTTTTGAGGGTGAATTTGGTAAACTCTTGAGGCCACCCTTAGAGGTGGGGGTTGCTGCTACAACACTAAAATTTCTACCACCATTGGACATATTAGAGGTGGAAAAATATATCTTTGGTATTAAGACTCTATTTTGTATTATTTGTAGTCTTGTAGTTAGATTACATGGGTAGTATGCAGACGATTAGATGATGAAATTATGTGTAGTAAATAAGAAGTATTTTTCTGAAATAAAAATCTTGGACAAATGATATTTTATTAAAAATAGAGAATGAATAAATATTTCAAAGTTTTGAGGTATAAAAGTTGGTATTTTATGAAAATGGTGTATTTTCTAAAATGATTGATATTAAGTATTTAAGGGAATAAAATGTTTGAAAATAATGATTTATTTTGGTAAACATTGGTGAAATAATATTTCTTCCAAATTGAAGATTTCATGAAAAATAATCATTTGATGAGTTTAAAGAAATTAAATGTCTTTTATGACTTGAAAATGTATTTTTACAAGTATGAGGAAATCTAGAATGACAAACATGTTTAACCCATTTAATACGATTTTGTGGTTTGAAGTCCATCTTCTCATGCAGATAAACTTGTAGTATTATGGTACTAAGTGTATAAACAAGTTTAAGGAAGATTTGGTTGGGTTTAAACATGAAATAAGAAAAGTAAAAATTCTAAAGTGTGCGAAGAAGAGTTTAAAAGTATGATGAGTACAAAGTTATAAGACTACATGTAAAATAAAGAAAATGGTATTTTATTATAAAAGTAGTCTTAAATTGTCACACCCCGCAAAATCCGAGAGACGGGCCTCCGAACTACATCGAGCTTGAGTAAATAAATACCATTCTTAGTATGAGACAGATATGAGGCATAAATAAAATCAATCCATAAGATAAATAATTGAATCAATTCCAACTAACAATAACTATTGAACGATAAAAGATCCATCACATGCTAAAGTTCCGAATAAAAGTCAATCTCCAATAATTATGAATTAAAATCAGAATAATCAAGAACTCTGAATAATCCAACAGAAATCATCTAACAACTTTGGAACCGAATGATCCAATAAAAACCCAAATGAAGTCTCATAATGAAATACGACTAAAAAAAGAAAGTCTAAATAAATAAAATAATAAAATGAATAAACTCCAGATGCACCTCCAAACGATAAACTCCGATAATCCTATGCAGCTTCTCCAAAACTAATCCTGAAAAAGTTAGTCAACGCACGAGGTCAGAGCCCCAAGCATGAATACACACTACACCCCTCAAATAGGATCCTTGAATCCAGACAGTAGCATTATATGCAATAAATGTCACAATAGAATATTTTAATTAAACGAGATTATTAAACGCCATAAATGTAAATCACTAACTACCCGCGGGGATCCCCATTTCAAAAGAACACACCAATATGATTTCAAATTCCCAAGTCTCATGGTTTTAGTCTCATTCAATTAACCCAACTTTTATTAATGTTCTGATTTTTTATTATGGCGGTCCTCCCACCCCGGAAGGTAATTTTCACCAAAGTGTCACACTTTCCCTTGTCAATAGCTAGACGAATCCGTTTAAACTGTCGATCCCCCACAATATGACAAGGTTCGACACACGACAGGACATAAATCACCCAAGATTACCCAGTTAAACTATCGGTCCATAACACATTATGTCGCCACCAATTTTAATACCCATTTTTTATCTTAGGCATTAATGCACAATTTTCTCAATTTCACAATTTACCAAAACCCCCACCCTTATTATCGATGTGAGATCCTACAAATACCCCTTAGTCCCATACCTAAGGGTCCCCAAGTTATCAAGACGTCCTATCCTATGTATAGGATGAATTTTTAATTTAATCTCGACCTAGTCTCATGCCTAGGCTATCGTAACCACGACAAAATACTGAAAATCATTCCACCCTAATATGATAAGAATAGTGATAATCTACCCTCACTAGTCTCATACATAGAAGGCGTAAATCATCAAAAGGCCTACCCACTTGTCCCATACCTAGAAGGCATCCTAAAATATACGGAGAGAAAAAAATACTCAACAACCTATCGTCACAATTGCAATTTAAGGATATTAACAAGTCACACAAACAAGCATAATTAATCAACGTATACAACTACACATAATAGTCCAATTCAATTAAATCTTAACTTAATTATCACATTGTCATAAACACCCAATTAATCCCATTTAATTTTTTAAGTCAAATACACCGAGATTTCATCATTAATACATCACATTTCAAATTTCATTATCTCTACACAATTTACATGAGTCATACATCCCCAAAATTCATTTAATTCAAAACCAAGGCTTTTCTACATGAAACCTACACAAATAAAACCCCAAATCCACTCATCAATCCTACTTCCCCCAGGGTTATGAATATTATTCGAATTAAAAGATTAAATAAAAACAGTCCCATAACTATTGTTCACTTTCTCTAATTAAGTTACTAATTGATTTTAAGTAAATATGTAATTAAGTGTGTAAGCGACACTTAAAACTCATAACACTAAAGGAAAATAATAGAGTATTATTACCTGAGATTAAGTTAAATAAAAACTGGTAGCACGGTTGGATTCCTCTTGAAAAATTAATAAATAAGTGTTCTTGAATAAAGTTGATTAAACCTCAATTAAGCCTGCTAAAACTTGTGACAAAAACTTGATTATGGTTGAGGTTGATGATTATGGTGGAGAGGAAAAACTTTTGGAAGAGCTCTCTGGTGAAAAACTTGGGAAAAAGTGATTATGAGAAGTTCCCCTACAGATTATTAGTCTTATATACTAATTAGGAATCCTAATTCAATTTCTATTCTGCAAAACAAATGACTGACTTGCAGCAGATCTGGGCTAGTCTATCGATCGACTCCCTTGGTCGATCGATCGAGAAGGTCGGCAGACAGATCCCCCACAAAATTTTTCAAGGCAAAAATAATTAAAAACTTCATAAAAACTCCATTTTAAATCCGGTTTCAATTCCGCTTGAAGTTTTTTTCTTCTAAAATCATAACCAACATATTTAACCAATAAAAATTATTAAATTCCAAAATTTAATTTTCTTGAATATTCCAAGTAATTAAATAAATTAATTTAAAAATACCGATTTAAAATTTTGGGTTGTTACCTACTTCCCCACTAGCAAAGAATTTTGTCCTCGAAATTAGACGAAGCATACACATCAAACGTAAATCTCGCAAAAGAAAATAAGGCTCAGATATGCCTACTCGTTGAAAGTAATCAAAGTGATAACATCCTCAAATTAACTCTCAGCACCAAAAATCGATACATATGATACCTAACATTTGCACTAAAATCTCCTAAATTAATTATCGTCTCCATAATCAATTCTAAGGATCCTCACATAAGTCTTACTAATTCTAAACTTAATGCCTACAACGTCCTTAAAAAAAAACTTCATATCTCTAAGAAACACATCTAACATGTATGCTAGATCCTCTACCATAAGGAATACGAATCAATAAAGGAAATCAAAGATCGATAATGTGGAAGTTAAAATGGACTCACAACCTACGAGGCCTAAGACCATGCTCTAATATCATTTGTCACACCCCGCAAAATCCGATGATGGGTTGGCCAGCCACAGCCGCCGGGCGTGAGTAAATAAATACCATTCTTAGCATGAGACATATATAATACATAAATAAAATCAATTCACAAAATTAATAATTGAATCAATCCCAACTGAGAATAACGATTGAACGATAAAAGATCCATCACATGCTAAAATTCTGAATAAAAGCCAATCTCCAATAATTATTAATTAAAATCTGAATAATCAAGAATTGTGAATAATCCAACTAAAATCCTCTAACAACTTTGGAACCGAATGGCCCTATAAAAACCCAAATGAAGTCTCATAATCAAATACAACAAAATAGAAAGAATAACTAAATAAAGACATAAAATCAATTAACTCCAGCTGCACCTCCAAATGATAAACTTTGATAATCCTATGCAGCTTCTCCAAAACTTGTCCTGAAAAGTTAGTCAATGCACGAGGTTAGAGCCCCGAGCATGAATACACACTACTCCCCATAAATAGAATCCTTGAATGCAGACAGTAGTATTATACTCAATAAATACCATAATATAAATTTTTAATTAAAATATATTGTTAAACTGATAAATGTAAATCACTAACTACCC
Source organism: Sambucus nigra (assembly GCA_949130495.1). Taxonomy (NCBI): domain Eukaryota; kingdom Viridiplantae; phylum Streptophyta; class Magnoliopsida; order Dipsacales; family Adoxaceae; genus Sambucus; species Sambucus nigra. The sequence goes on along the minus strand of OX422214.1, from coordinate 208,129,631 downwards.
GCATGGATCCCCATTTCAAAATAACACACCAATATGATTTTAAATTCCAAATTTTCGCGATTTTAGTCTCATTAAATTAACCCAACTTTTATTAATGTTCTTACTTTTTATTACGGTGGTTCTCCTGCCCCGGGTGATAATTTCCACCAAAGTGTCACATTTCCCCTTACCAATAGCCAACCGAATTCGTTTAAACTATTGAATCCCCACAATAGGACAAGGTTCCACGCACGACATGACATAATCCTCCCAACCTTACCCGGTTAAACTATCTGTCCCTAACACATTATGTCGCCACCAATTTTAATACCCGATTTTATCTTATGCATTAATTCTCAACTTTCTCATTTTCATAATTTACCAAAACCACCACCCTTATTATCGATGTGAGATTCTCAAAATACCCCTTAGTACCATACCTAAGGGTTCCCAAGTTATCAATACGGCCTAGCCTATGTATATGATGAATTTCTAATTTAATCTCGACCTAGTATCATGCCTAGCCCAGCGTAATGACAATAAAATGCAGAAAATCAGCCCACCCCAATATGATAAGAATCACAATAATCTACCCCCACTAGTACCATATCTAGAAGGTGTAAATCATCAAAAGGCTTACCCACTAGTCCCATACCTAGAAGGCATCCTAAAATATAGAGAGAGCAAAAGTATCCAACAACCTGTCCTCGCAATGAAAATTTAATGATACTAATAAGTCACACAAACAATCATAACTAATCAACGTATAAAACTACACATAATAGTCTAATTCAATTAAATCTTAACATAATTATCACATCGTCATAAACAACCAATTAATCCCATCTAATTATTTTAAATCAAATACACCGAGATTTCATCATTAATACATCATATTTCAACTTTCATTGTCTCTACACAATTTACATGAGTCATACGTCCCCAAAATTCATTTAATTCAAAATCAAGTCTTTTCTACATGAAACCCACACCAATAAAACCCAAAATGCACTCATTAATCCTACATACCCAAGGGTTATGAATATGATTCAGATGAAAAGATTACAAAAAACATTCCTATAATTAGTCTCAACTTTCTCTAATTAAGTTACTAATTAATTTTAAGAAAACTTGTAATTAAGTGTTTAGGCGACACATAAAACGCATAATACTAAAGGAAAAGAATAGCGTATTCATGCGTGAGATTAAGTTGAAAAAAATTGGTAGTGCGGTTGGATTCCTCTCGAAAAATTTACAAAGAAGTGTTCTAGAACAAACTTTATTAAACCTCAATTAAGACTTCCAAATTTTTTTACAAAAACTTAATTATGTTGGAGGTTGATGATTATGGTGGAGAGGAAAAACTTTTGGAAGATCTATCTGGTGAAAAACTTGGGAAAAACTTAATTATGTTGGAGGTTGATGATTATGGGAAGTCCCCTTACGGATTATTAGTCTTATATACTAATTAGGAATACCTATCCAATTCAAACTCTACAAAACAAATGACTGGCTTATGCCAGATCTTGGGTAACCGATCAATCGACTCCCTAGGTCGATCGATTGATCGAGCAGGTCGGCAGACAGATCCCCAACAAAATTTTATAAGGAAAAAGTAATCAAAAACTCAATAAAAACTCCATTTGAAATCCGATTTCAATTACTCTTGAAGTTTTATTCTTCTAAAATCATAACCAGCATATTTAACTAATAAAAAGTATTAAGTCCCAAAATTTATTTTTCTCGAATATTCCAATTAATTAATTAAATTAATTTGAAAATACCCATTTAAAAATGGTGCATATACTAAATAGTCCTTCGAAAATTTTTTGTTACACATTTAGTTCAAGACTTTTAATTTTTCTTCAAAAAGTCTTTCACCATGCCACTGACACAGACTTTAAAAATAAGATAATATTAATAAAATGAGTGTTTTAAGGACTTTTTGTTACAAAATAAAAGGGTTTGACTAAATGTGTATTAAAATATATTTGAGGGACCTTTTGGTATTTGATCCTTTAAAAATTGGGGTTATTACATAAATGTAAATGGATTTCCTGAATGAAGAATGTAAAGAAATATGTGGTTTGGGAAATTTTTAATAAAGGTATTGAATAGGTGTTGATGGGTAAAATTAGAAAGTTAGTGCGTAGAACTTACTAATGTTGTAAAGGATTAACACTTATGAAATTGAAAAGAAAATTATGGAATAAAGATGTTTTCAATTAAAAAGAATATGACTTTAAGGTTAAAAATGGTGTTAAGGTGTTAAAACACTTAAGAAGTTAGTTTGGATAACTTAATAGTGTATTTGGGAAAATAAACACTTGTGGAAATGGAGTAAAAGATGAGCTTCAGAACAAATGGGTAAAATTATAATTTTACTTATGGTAGAACATTTTTATGAAATAAAAATATAGAGTAAAGTGTTACACAAATGGGTCATATATAAATATGAATTTAAAATAAAATCAAGGTTAGAGTGTAAGAGAAATGAAATGGAAAAATTTCAAAGTGTTATACAAGTTGGAATGTAACCACGGAATGTGACCACGAGTTTTAGCTTTGGTCGGGTAAAAGGGAAAAGTGAAGTAATATGGACATTTGTAAAATTTTAAAACACATTAAAAGTAACTCGGATTACACTGGGAGGCCCAGGAGACTTGGGTGAAGGTAAAAAATAATTGACCAAAGCATATGGTGCGTATAGCTGACGCTGTCGAGCCCGTTTAAGTATGCAATACTTTGAATGTTCTGAAAAAGATAAATAAATAAGGAACATGTTAAGAATGGGTTGTGAGGTGAAATGTGTTAGTACAACCTAACTTGAATGAGTTAATAAATGTTCCGGTAAAGGTCAAAATGGACATGTAAATTAATGTTCATAAGGTAAGAAAAAAAGGTAAACTAATTGGGCAAATGGGTGATTACGAAACCTAAGCGGTTAAACCCATAATTAATAGAAGAATGTTTTATTAAAGGTTCTCAAAGATTAAGTGAGTGTTTTCTAAGACGTTGTTCATGTGTGTTGAAAGTGTGGGTTTCAATGAAAATACTAATATGTGTTGGACAAAATAAAATGGGTTATTTTGGTAAAGATATGGTTCTGGTTAAATCAACGGTAGTGGTTTCAAGTATTGAACCGTGTGTGTTAAATAAAGTGAGAAATGCAAAGATGCGAAAAATAAGTTTGTTATAATATTAAGGTAAATTAATCTGGATAAATAAGGTTTGCAAAAATATAATTGTTTCATGCACTAAGTGAGGGTGTAGTATACATATGTATACAAGGTAGTCACATATTCATGTAGGCATAACGTGTTAGAGTCTCCTTTTAGTCATTCGATTATATCTTGTATTTGTATATTTTCCATTGAGCATTGGCTCACACCCTAGCGGATTCGTATTTTGACAATGTTATAAAGGTAAGTACTTTATTTATTTTACATTAGTAGCTCTGTATGCTTGGATTTCGGCGTGCTTCCCATGGGTCCCTCGCGTAGTTTATTTTGAAACTAGAATCATATGCTAAACAAGTGAAATATTAATTAAAATAACACAGGACTAACAACATTATATAGGTTATTTTATTTCATTTCACACTAAATGCTCGGGTATGACCGGGTTGGCCACGAGTAACCCATAAATTTGGGTTGGGGCGTTACAAATTGTATCATAGATCGAGGTTCAACTTTCCTTTTAGGAGTGATGTGGTGAGGTCGGTATTGGATCTTTCGACGTAAGTGTTGGTTTTGGACGGTCATGCTAGTTTGATGACGGTTTAGTTCGTGTCCTTTACGGTAAATTCAAAGAGGTTAGCACAAAAAGTGAGTTAGTGTCAAGTGGCATGCGATCAAGTTGATAGTTATTAATCTCTTTCGCGCTTCTGATTAGATTTATTAGTAATTTACGGGTGTCCATGATAACCAATAATGGTGACATCGTGGTTGTTAGTCTGAGGTTCTTGTGTTAAATTCTTGGTGACATGGAATCATTTGAGGTCTTAATAGAGTGAAATAAAGACCATTGGTAAAGTGGCACGAGTTTTATATAGTCAATGGTAAAGGCTGATGGTTAAGGTGTATCGACTAAGCACTAATGATTGACGATTGAAAGGTATGTAGCCCTTAAGTGTGGATCTTACGAGCGGTTAATGTCGGTAATGTAATTAGGTAAATTTGATCTTTTGGGGTGATATCACAATTGATGGTTGTTCGGTGAAGACATGAAGTTGTGTAGGGTAATAGTGGCAATGCCGTGATCATGTGTGTGAGATGTGTTGCATGATAACCTTTATGGTGAGAGTAGCCTTGGTAGTGGCAACTGTGAATAATGTTCTATGAGACTTAGTTGTAAAGGTTGTATATTTACATGTGGATATTAGATGATCGAGTAGCATTCACAAGTCTTGATCCCGTGGTAAGGACGTATTGGGTCTCATGGTCGAGGACTTCAGCTTAGTATATTTTGGTTATAATGTGGTATTGAGGAATAGGATCATGTGTGGTGTCTGCAGTATTTGCCTTGTTATTTATAAACAATACCCGATGTCCCATATCCTACCAAGATCTATATAGTCATGCTAACAACTAGATTAACACATGATATGATATTCACATAGTGAGGAAATTTAGTTTCCATAATTGAACCTTCATTAAGGATTGGGTGAGGGAGTTCTTGGGGTTTATAGGTTGTAGGCAACATCCCATATCCTACCCAAACGCTTAGTAGCATTAGTTGTGGATTGTACATAGATTATGGTCATAACTATTTTGGAGAAAGATAAGATTAGCATCTAAGTGTGGAGACTTATTTATCCATCGAGGTAATGGATAGGTGCGAGGTAATCCTAGTTTGAGAGTAGTTCATAGCCATTTGAGGTGACCATAAGACAAATTGTGTGTGGCGTCATTGAGGATAAAGATTGAATATTATAATGCCTTGAGGTGTTTGATTGTTAAGGTTCACTATAGATAGAAGCTCATAGACTAGTGTCTTTGCGAGCACCGAGTAATTGCAATGTGGGCATTGGAAAGTTCGTAGAGCGCACCTCTAATGATAAAGGTATAGACGATGAAATCTTGTCGGGTCTTGAGGACGGTTACATGAAATGTGTTTAGTGTCCTTAGGAGACCAGTTAGTCTGGTGTGATGTGGATATAGAATTCTACTGACGATTAGGTTGAGGGTTACATGATGATCCTCAATTCCTCGTCATGTAGTGTATGTGCCGGGTGTGACATCCCAAATCGGCATAGATGGGTGGTAGGATCCCTAAAGTAGGGTAATAATTATATCTCTATAGGACTGATACCCGGATGTCATGGAATGACTAGTATGGGTGTGGTTTTACTCTATTTCAGAATGCATTAGGAAATATGGTAGAGACTTAGAGTGATGATGCCATGTGGAGACTTAAAATGGCAACCGAGTTGGGGTAACATCGAAACGTGATAGTTATGTCGATGTGTCGATGGTATACGCTAAGGTAGCCTTAAAAATGTAAGGATTACTTCTTGTAATGTCTTAACAAGCTAGTACGCATTAGAATATGTAGCCTAAGAAGATATTCACTACCCTTAAAATTTCAATGGTGATAGGTGTGGTCATCACTCAAGCTCGGTGTGTGTAGATAGACAAGGTTAGGTGAGTGCCTATTTTAGAATAACTAATGATAATGGGAATTTGAGATTTTAATCACAATACGATAAGGCAAATAATAACCTAGGTGTAATATGTTGGTGGCATTGTCACTGGTAATTAGACAAAGTTGATATATATAAGGGGATGAGATATTAGAAAATTGGAATGTTTCATGTACGCAACGGATGTGAAAGGTAGGGCCTTGCTTCCAAGGAGGCAATTCGGGAGTTGACTTCCTAAAGGACCACCGATTCGTAAATTTTCTTCATGTTGCAAGAATGAATGGGTATGATTCGATTCACCACGGATAGTGACCCAAGCTGGGGCATGTGACTAGGATTCATTCTGAGTGAAAACCCTAGGAATGAGTGCTATGACTTCAAGTGTACAGTGTAGGTTCGATTTCGTAAGTCAGAGTCGAATCTTATGGGCAAGATATCTCCGGACAGTTGCTTGTTCCGTTCAACTCTCATGTGTCCCTTTCGGTTTTGGTCATACGGGGATAAATATTCTCACATATGTGGTGACTCAAATTGGTTCCATGTAATGGTACAGTGCGATTGGTACTAGGGGACAGCGGTGGACCAGGTATGTTCAAAGCCTCTCCTTAACTGGGTGCGCCCATTTAAGGTGTTCTTGTTATTATATAAAGTTCTGTGCATGGGTGGATACTCTTTCGGACACACAATTTGCTCATAGTATTGATCTTTCTTAGGATTAGTGGCCTTTCAATAGTCTGGCATAAAAGTTAGCGTCTCAGGCTGCAAAGAGTGGGATGGTGACTTGATGATGCGGTATAGTCTTGAAAATTTAGAGAAACTTAGCATACGATGTTGCTTTGGCACGATGAGTGGATTAGAGTGAAGCTTTAACAAGTACTCAAGGATGAGATACATATGGTAGTATTAGGCTCGTCAGAATGACGTAATGGAAGGTATAAACCAGGTGTACGGAGATGACTTGATGAGAATATTCCTCCTTGATGCGAGAGAATATCATAGGATGGTTAACGAAAATCTCATGCGAGTTGTGTAGTTAGCATAGCCTAAAAATTTGTGGAATACAAGATGTACAGTCCTAAGTTGGAATTGATTTTGATGATGAATGCAACAATTGGTTGTATTATGATTCACATTGTGTTAGTGTCGATCGATAGGAAGGCTTTGCCCATAGAGGCATCAATATGCCTTAGGTACTAGCATAGGTGGTGCTAGAAATGGTTTGGACTTGATCATAAGGCGAGTGGAGACTTAAAATCGGGTGTGTAATGTCATGGTTAACGGGGTAGTGAGCATCGAGCATGTTAATTATTTGGTGACCTTAGTGTTATGGACTTCAAAGATTTTTCCTTAGAGGATTTTATGGATTGGAATAGAAGTTAGTGGACCCTATAAACTTAAGGATGAAAGGATCGAGAATTTCAGGCATAAAATTCCCCATAGAGGGAAGTTTGTAATACCCTGTTCTAATTGCCCAATAAAATTATATATAAATAATTTCAAGAAGGGTTAAAGATGATTATGAGAGAATTATGGGTAAAAAAAATTAATGAATAAAATTATGGAATAAAGGTCATTTAAATGACTGTAAAGGGTCATTCTAATGGTATCCCTGTGTCATTAGAGACGAGATGGATGTCATGAGAATCAGGGCTTCAAGCAACATGCAACTGTGCCAACGTGGCAGGTTGCTTGAACTAAACTTCGAACGAGATGGAGAAGTCCTTTAAACAAAAAGCTCAAGTTGTTCGAACGACGTGAATCGAAAATGTTTAGATCAGATTGACCTTATGAGTTATCACATATTTTTACCATTAGACCATTGAGATGTCAAGCCCGAATTTACCCAGATTGGATAAAATGGGAATTTAGGCTTTGGGAGGGTTTTTTAGGGACGTTTTTATGGTTATTTATGGGGGAAAATAGAATAAGAGAGAGAGAGAGAGAGAGAGAGAGAGAGAGAGAGAGAGAGAGAGAGAGAGAGAGAGAGAGGTGGGTGGTCATCCACCTCCTCCCACCAAAAAACACCACTCCTCCACCATACTATAACAACCAAACAACATTTTATGGTATATTCCACCATATTTGATCCATATACACCTATTTCCACCATTGTAGAAGAAGAGCTGTGAATTTGGAGAATTGTTGGGGGATTTTTGAAGAAAATGAAGATGGATTTTCATACAGTTTGAAGTGGGTCTTTCTTGGAAGCTTGGATGGAGAATATGTTAGAGCCTTTTTGGAGGGTGCATTTGGTAACTTCTTGAGGCCACCCTTGGAGGTGGGGGTTTCTCATACCACACTAACATTTCTACCGCCATTGGAGCTATTGGTGGTGGTAAAACCTATCTTTACTATTAAGACTCTATTTTGTATTATTTGTAGTCTTGTAGTTAGATTACTTGGGTAGTATGCATATGATTAGATGATGAAATTATGTCTAGTAAATAAGAAATATTTTTATCAAATACAAATGTTAAAAAATGATATTTTATTGAAAATAGAGAATGAATAAATATTTCAAAGTTTTACGTATAAAAGTTGGTAATTTATGAAAATGGTGTATTTTCCAGAAAGATTGATGTTAAGCATTTTATGAAATAAAATATTTGGAAATAATGATTTATTTTAGTAAACATTGATGAAATAATATTTCTTGCAAAATGAAGATTTTATAAAAAATAGACATTTGTAGAGTTTGAAGAAATTTAATTTCTTTTATGCCTTGAAAATGTATTTTTCCAAGTATGAGGAATTTCTAGAATGAAAAACATGTTTAACCCATTTATCGAATTTTAAGGTTTGAAGTCCATCTTCTCATGCATATAAAATTTTTATATTTTGGCACTGTGTATAAACAAGTTTAAAGAAGATTTTATTGAGTTTAAACATGAAATGAGAAAAATAGAAATTCTTGTCCTTAAAGTGCATGAAAAAGGGTTTAGAACTAGGATAAATATAAAGATATTAGACTACATGTAAAATAAAGGAAATGGTATTTTCTTATAAAAGTAGTCTTAAATGTAAATTGATTCCTTAAATGAATAAAGTAAAGAATTGTGTGGTTTAGAAAATTGTTAATAAATGGATTGAATAAGTATTAATGGGTAAATATGGGAAAGTTAGTGTGTATAACTTAGTAATGTTGTAAAGGTTTAACACTTATTAAATTGCAAAGGAAATGATGGAATAACTATGTTTCAATTAAAAAGAATATGACTCCAGGGTTAGAAAGGATGTTAAGGTGCTAAAACTCTTAAGAAGTTAATGAGGATAACTTAATAGTGTTTTGGGGAAAATTAACATGTGTTGAAATGGAGTAAAAGATGAGTTTGGAAACAAAAGGGTAAAATGATAATTTTACTTATAATGGAACATTTTTGGGAAATAAAAATGCCGAGTAAGGTGTTACGAAAATGGGTCCTACATAAACATGAGTTTGGAATAAAATCAAGGTTAATTTGTAAAGGACATGAAATGGAAAACTTTCAAAGTGTAGCACAAGTTGGGGTGTAATCTAGGGTTTTGGGGTTGGCCGGGTAAAAAAGAAAATTGGAGTATTGTGAAGATTTAATACAACCTAACTTGAATGAATTAATAAATGTTACGGTAATGGTTAAAGAGGACAAGTAAATGTGTAATTGATCAATGTCCTTAAGATAAAGTAAGTGGATAGATGGGTGATTAAGCAACCTAAGTGGTTAAACCCATAATTAACACAAGAATGTGTTGTAAAAGGTTCTCAGAGATTAAATAAGTATTTTCTAACATGGTGTTCACGTATGCTGAAAGGTTGGGTTTCAATGAAATTACTAATATGTGTTGGACAAAATAAAAAGGGTGATTTAGTTAAAGAAATGATTCCATTTAAATTAAATATAGTGGTTTCAAGTATTAAACCGTGTGTGTTAAATAAAGCGAGAAACGCACAGATGAGAAAAATGAAGTCTTTTATACCATTAAGGTAAATTAATCTGGATAAATAAGGTTTTCGGAAGTAAAATTGTTTCATGCATTAAGTGTGGGAATATATATGTATATATATTTATACATTGTGATTGCATATTCATATAGGCATAAGGTGTGAGAGTCTCCTTTATGTCGTTCTATGATATACTGCATTTGTATATTTCTCACTAAGCATTGGCTCACACCCTTGCTTTGTTACGAAAAGTTGGGAGTGGATTCATATTTTGAGAGCGTTATATAGGTAAGTACTTTCTTTATTCTACGTTAGTAAATCAGTATGTTTAGACTTCGGGGTGCTTCCCTTGGGTCCCTCACGTACTTTATTTTGAAATTCGAATGGCCTGCTAAACAAGTGAAATGTAAATTAAAGTGAAACCAAAATAGCAACATTACATAGGTTGTTTCATTGCACTTCTCACCAAACTCCCGGGTCGAATCGGGTTGACCATGGGTAACCCAAAAATTCGGGGAGTGGCATTACAGTTGTGATGAATGTTCTTCAATCTTTCAAATTTAGCCATCTCTTATTCTCTTCAAAGAATTAAGAAGGGTCGTTGAGTTGTATTGGGGTGTAACGATATCAGCCAAATAAAAATAAAATGACCAATTATAAATTTTTCTCTTAAAATTTCCCCCTCTGGCTATTTTGGTACAAAACACAAACTGAATGAAAATTAACACCAATGACTAATACAACATGCCCTCCCAACCCAAGAAACGAAACGCATAAATGTATAAGTCTTTAACTGGAAGTCTACAACTTGTTTGGTCCATGGAATCATCATCAAGGAGGAATGACCTACATAGATGAGACAAAAGAAATATTGTGATTCGTACATGGTTAAAAAATAAATAAACCCCCTTAATTTTTTCTCCCCCTTTTCTCCATAATAGAAAAAGATTAAGAAACTAATCATGAAAAATTAGTATCACATGAATCCAAATGAAATAACATCATCAAGATAATTAATTAATCACATGGAATTAATATCAAAGCTCTAAAAGGAAAAGAAAAGAACCCGAAGTTTGATGCCTCGTTGAAATTTTGAAGAATAAAAATTATAGATATTAAAAAGTATAAAGGTACAAATATATCACACCGTGACATAACAGTAAAATATTCGAATCATGGAAGCCAAATGTAATTGTGTGAACATGCTCTTAAAGAAAATCAACATATGCATTTATAGCATAAGTGCATGAAGTCAATGAGATACCTCTAAACAAAGAACTCAATTTTAACCTTAGGTGTAAGAATGCTGAACAAATGAAATTGACTCGACTTATGCAATATGATATGAATTTAAATGGTTCTAAAGCCAAACTATTTAATCCCTTTCAAGAGACTTTATTATGGAAACCTATTGATCTTATCTTCATAATACCCTTAAAATCTCACATATTTAAGAATTCACTCTCAAATTTTTGAAGATATCAAAATGCTCATATGTAGCGAACCATCAATGAAATCCTTGGAACTTCTAGTTTTAGAAAATGGTGGCTTTTAACACAAAGAGAATTTTTCTCTTTAATATCCCATTTACATTGATAAACATGAAAAAACTTTTCAATAAATGAAATCCTAGAAATAATTCTTATAATCACAAGTTATCTCTAGTATATTTGGTTCGTTATTAGGCAATATTGAGATGAGAAAATCGTATTCGATAAATGATAAGCAAGTACACGGTTCAAAAAGTTCATGCACGTATGCAATATAGGTTATAAAGAGTCTAGCATGAAGAAACTAATCATTAATGAATAACAAAATTTTAATACCCCTATTTGTGAGGATATAGAATTTAATTAATTTGGTGATATAGGATTTAAGAAATCTCGAGGATTTATTTAAATTATTGAATTAGGAATTACTTAATTTGGGTTATTTTTAAAATTCACATGTGTCGTAATTTGAAGTCCATGTTGGAGATTTTAGTAAAATAACTCGAATGATGATTCTGAGTGCACGGTTCATTCCGAATAGGTCGAGATAGTTAAAAATAAGTATTTGAGGTAGTAATTGGGTCTCGGGGGATTTTTAGGCATAACTGTGCTCACATGGGGGTGTTCAGGTCATTTGGACTTAGCCCATAGGCTTAATTTCGGCATTAACAATATAAAACCTACATTAGGGAGTTTGTGGAAAAAACAACTTAATTAGAAAACCTTAGTTTTGCTGAGGAGAAAAGAGGGATAAATTTAAGGGAACTTTTGGGAGGGAAATCAAGAAGAATTAGGTGTGTTCTTCGTCAAATCTTCGTCTACATCAAAGAAAATTAGACCCTATGAATATTAGCAGGAAAGTAGTTAATCTTGCTTTATATTTAATTGCAGTATTTCGATTCATATCATAGTGCTGTAACAAAAAGCGCATTTTGGGGTGGGTTCTCATATGAAAAAGGGGTTTTAGACGAATCAAATATGTTGTGTAGATTGGAGGTCTAATTGATAGTGTAATTTTATTCAAGATTGTGGAAATTGATTAAGAATACGATCATAGAAATTTTTGTTGTTTTGTTCAAATTAGAGAGTTTGATTAAGTATAAAATTGTATGAAAATAGTGAAAAAACCAATTTGAAATTTAGGATTTTAATGGAAATCAGAGATGTTGTAAGGATTTAACGGGGGTTTAATCGTTAAAATATATGATGGGAAGATTGGTTCATGTTTAGGGTTCGAAGAGGAAGAATTGGGAGTTTTATGAATGGCAGAAACCTGGGTAACGTCGTGAGCAAGACGAAGGGGCTGAAAACGCAGAAGTTCGCTTGAACGATCGGGGACATCGTTCAAGCGACTCTGGGAAGTCATTCGAGAGACACCAGATGTCATTTGAATGACGATAAGGATTTTTCAAAATGTCGATCTTTCCCTGGTTACCTTTTGGGGTATTTGTAAGGTTTTAGTCATTGTGCAAAAAATTAAAGGGGGAAATACTTAGGGCCATGGGAGGGGGATTTTAAGATATATATTATTTAGATAAAGTGCCAATCTATAGAGGAAATTAGCTGAAATAAATTCAAAAGGTTAAATTATGGACCAAGTAAGGTAGTCTGGGAGTTTTGGTTCAGTGACAGCACTTTTATAAAATTAATTAAGGTGAAATTTAGTAAATTAAGGATCGGGGTATTGACTCGGATATTTTCATGCTAGTGCGATGGGAGTTAGGCAAAGAGTAGCCAGTTTAATAAATTATAGATATATGTAATAAATTATTGAATATTAAATTTAATGAGGGTTGTTAAACTTAATAGTAGGAATTCGTGTAACGGATTCTAAACGGTGAAGATACGGTCCAAATGAGCGATTTTCGGTATTGTAGTTGTCTGAAACTATATTAATAACATAATAATTAATGTGAGATTAATTAAATTATGAGTCGAGATATAGACTTGGGGTATTTTTAGGGCTAGTGTTATGGGTGTTCGACACGAGTTAACTGGACTTTATTAAATATATGTATACAGTTAGTTTTATATATATATATATATATATATATATATATATATATATATATATATATATATATATATATATATATATATATATATATATTGTGTGTGTGTCCTTTATAGATATCGGTGTGAATGATATTTATAGGAACACATACCCCTCTAGTGCTATCATAGGAGGTTGCATGATGTGGGTGAATCCCCTAACTCGAGGAGCAGGGAGAGTATAGTCCCCATGTCATATCGCCTACTATTTTATTGCATTATTTATTTTCTGAGGTGAGTCTCACTTTTGGGGGAAATATGACCGCCTCCACTATGTTTGCAATATTTGTTACCCAAGTTCAGTGTGAGATATTCTGACTTGAGGTAGTAGGGTTAGAGTGAGCATACCTGGGACATGATAGCATTTTAGAGAAAGCATCTGACGAGTTATTACTTGAAAATCTATGGTTATTATATGCGACATGTGCGTGAATGTTGAAGTATACTAGTACGCATATAATATGAGTAGATAATTATATACGAGATTAATATATAAGTGTAAATGTACTTATGATATAACTAGTGTGAAAGTTAAATGATTTAAAAGAGGTTTCCTATATAACTAGTGTGATCGTTATATGATTTAATATAGTTGAACCGATTTATGAGTTGATGAGTAGATAACTTAATAATCAAATTGAGAATTCTTGGGTTAAAGTATTGTCGTAGAAAGAGGTGTGATACGGCTAGTTAGGTGGGGTAACATAACTAGGAAGGTTAGAAGTCAAGTGTTTGGTATGCACATTAGATGAGGGGTGAGTTATACCTCAAGCGAGTGTGACACTAGCTTAGATATGGAGAGTGTGCATGCATATTTAATTATGCAATTTAACTGTTTGCTAAATATTTTCAAAATGTTTTACTTGGGCTCCGACGCTCTTGAAAATATTTTCCAAAACCTTTCAGGTGTCCAGCCACAGGGACGCCCAGGTTGAGGGTTCTATCCATGAATGCATATCTATAGCTCGTGTAAAAGTTGTAGTACTTTGCTATAGATGCTTTGTTCATTTATTCCTAGTGCCGGGAGATTATTTCAGTACTCATTTGGGCATGTCTGCCTCAGATTTAATATTAAGTTACTTATTTGACCTTGTGTATTCAAGTTAGTGTTTCAATTTATTGTTGTATTTATTATTGAACCGATAGTTGATTCGATTCTCTTTATTCGTATTATTCATCTGTGTTGGATTCAAATACAAATTTGTGTGGATGGTTTAATAATTATTTATTTTCGCATGTTGTTAATTATTGCAATATAAAATTTAGCATGGGTCTATTTAATTATTAGGTGGTTAATAACTTTAAAAAAGATTTTCGACAATGATGCTAAGAATTAGCCATATGAGACCAACATTTTATTTTGAGCATGGGTTGTCCACCCGTATTTTAGTAGTGGAGGTGTCACAGATGGCATCAGATCATCAGGTTCTAGAGTCCTTAGGATTTGTGCATCTTATTACGTTTTAGCGTAGCATTTTTTGATATAGAGCGTTATTAAAGTATTGTTGTATTCCTTTATGTATGCGACTTACATTCTCCTTCTATTAAGTATAGTTGATACGATTCATATACGAGTTCGATTGAGCTTCTACAGCGAACAACTTTGGACGACGAATGAGGGCCGTTAGAAGGACTGCAGGGGCGAGGCTCAGCAAAATCCATGGAATAATTCGGGAATGATGACCAAGATAGAAGTCATCATGATTATTGTTCAGGCGAATAACGTTGTGATGATCACTCTGGTGCAGTAGTTTCCCTAAGAACTATAGTAGAATGTGGTGGTGCAAATTTAGACTCACCCAGCGTAGTTGATAAAAGGGGTGGAGTTGGAGTAACTCTTCTACAGATCCATCTATAAGGATTTGGGGAAGATACGAAGTGTGACAGGTCAATGGAAGAAGATAACCCAATGGTAATTGTGTAGGGTGGAGTGAAGTGGCACCCAAGATTTAATTTCGGGAAAAATTATGGCTCATAGTAGAAGTGTTATAGTGATAGGAGGTAGGTACCACAACCTTGGATAGATACCATGGATAATGAGGAATTTGGGTGAGGTCTGAATGTAAATCCTCTGATCAGCTGTTTAAATAGAGAGGCAAAGGAGATTTCAAGACTTGTTTCAAAAGCGTCGTACGGCGATGAGTCATGAAGGAAAGTTGACGTGTTTAGAAAACTTCATACCCAATGAGGTGGATATGGAGAATAAAAAAGGTTAATAAGTTAATAATGGACTCATGGGTAGAATATATAAGCATGGATGGGGAAATTCAGCTAGAATGACTCGTATCGTTGTTGTCAATATCGCATATTTATAATTTGATATCAGCGCTTCTGTGAGAAGGGAGCCAAAAGAGTTGGAGAATCTAACCAAAGGGAAAGACTGGATTTAACAGTACTAGTGAGTAACCACGGGAGGGGATACCTAGTAGAGAACTCATTTTAATGATTGAGATCAACATAATTCCTACCAGGTGACGGTGGATTCAGGTAGGGCCGTTAAGGCCAGCAACGAGTCCCATAGGGCCAGCGGAGGCAAAGGGATAATGGGGGTAGCAATCAGGGTCAAGACTACTAGATCCATTATAAGGACAACCCCAATATGGCCACTGGGGCTAGGAAAATTTTAATTACATAGAGAGGTGTCTTATGTGTAAAGAGTAGGAACACATGTATGGATCTTGTCTGGAGAAAATTGGGGGATAAGGACGGGATTCCCAATAGGTACAATAGTTATAAGAAGTTTTTGGTTTAGTTTGGATGAGGGTGTTATGTCGAGGAACCATTTGAACCGCATGTACTATTCCTAATTGAAAGTATAAGTTTTATCCCGGATGATTGGGGTATGTTTTGTGTGACAGGAGCAGGTAACAATAATAAATTAGTACTAGATTCATAGGAGAAATGGGTTTAGTATAGGTATCGTTAATATTACTATTGTTGTATATATTCACCGTTGAGTTAGCAGTGCTCTCTTTAGTTCCATCTGCAGGGGAGAAGGTGCGGACATTGAGAGGATATATTGGGTATGGATAGTTCATTTTGAGAGGTGATATTTGAGGTATTGTTTTATCCTGGGCGCGGACTATTAAGTGATGGCAGGTGGTTATAGCAAGACTATCGTGTTCCCTATTATGGGGAAATTTTTATATTTTTGCGATGTCTCACTTAAAACAGGGTCGAGCTCGCAGTGATATTTTTATGAATTAGACTTCAGAGAGTAGGGTTGTCTAGTTACATTGGATCCCGGTGCATAGGGACTTTTACTGATGTGATTCAGGGTATATTGAGTTTACCCTTGTGCGAAGAGATTTAGCTCATTACTGTTTACGCACAGAGAACTTAGTGATAGTGAGAGTAGAATTCATGATATCTTAGTTATGTGCATTAAACCCATGGATTTCGATCATCGATAATGCTAGGAAATAGTGCATTGGGAGAAGTCCTTTTGATCTTCGTTGCGGAACATTACACGCATGTGTCTTAATACACATTGAGAGAAGAATATACTATTTTGTAAGTTTCGACTAGTTAGCGATGGTTTGGTCTATAGTATAATAAGACTTTGTGTTCACTGTTCCAAGGTATGATTTACTTGTTCTAGTTATCACCTGAAAGAGGGTCTGGCCTATATATATGTGTATATATGTTATGGTTTGTTTCATAATACACTTATAAGAAAAATTTTATATTGTTATATTTGATCTCGATGAATAGGGATGTTTACTAACGGGATTCAAGGTGGGTAGGCTTATTATTGAGTAGGGATATATAACTCGTGATTCATTCGTACTAAGAAACTAGTGGTAGTGAGGGCATCGTATTGTATGATGTCTTTTGTAACATGAGAGTGGACGAGTATACTTTTATGTCAGGAGACGGGGATTTGGGGGTATGTGCTATGAACTCAGGGCTTAACGGATATAAACGATTGATAATGTTAGGTAGTAGTGTATCGAGGGGGTTCCTTATTTGGATTTTTCTTTGTGAGATGTCCCACGCATGAAACTTAGCGCAATGTTGGAAGTCGTGAGATGTTTGGTCATTTGGACATGGTTTGGTACCTTAGTTATTATACACATATGTAGTTATAACTGTGAGTTGAAGGTTATATTACGATTCAAGGCTAATGGAGTTGGGTAAGATTTGTACTGATAAGCATGGGTGTAGGGTATAGGGTGTGGGTTTATGGGTGCATGGGATTATTAATTTAATTTTAATATAAATCACTATTAGAAGGGGTAGAGATATGTGTAGAGATCTTAGGGGCATGTGAGTAAGGAAGTATTCGAGTCTTGGAGTACTAGATTCATCTAATTTTGAAAACAAAATTCCTTTGTAAGGGGGAAAGTATGTAATACCCCATATTTATGAGGATATAATATTTAATTAATTTGGTGTTATAGAATTTAATTAATATAGGGGATTTAATTAAATTAGTGAATTAAGAATTAATTAATTCGGGTTATTTTCAAAATTCACATGCGTCATAATTTGAAGTCGAGGATGGAGATTTTATTAAAGTAACTTGGATGATGATTCTGAGTGCACGGTTGATTCCGAATAGGTTAATATAGTTGGAAAAGAGTACCCGAGGGTAGTATTTGGGTCTCGGAGCATTTTTAGGCATAATTGGTCTCACACAGGGGTATTCGGATCATTTAGGCTTGGCCCATAGGCTTAATTTCCGGATTAGCCATATAAAACCTACATTAAGGAGTTTGTGGCAAACACAACTCAATGAGAAAACCCTAGTTTTTCATAGAAGAAAAGAGGGGAAAATTGGAGGAGCTTTTGGGAGCCATATTAAGAAGAATTAGGTGTGTTCTTCATCAAATCTTCATCTACATTAAAGGAAATCAGACCCTACGAATCTTATCAGTCAATTAGTTAAACTTGATTTCAATTTAATTGCAGTATTTCAATTCATATAAGGGTGGGTGTGATAAAGAGTGCATTTTAGGGTGGGTTCTCATTTGAAAAATGGGTTTTGGACAAATAAAATGTGTTGTGTAGATTGGAGGTCTAATTGATAGTGTAATTTGATTCAATGTTGTGGAAATCGATTAAGAATACGATCCCATAAATTGTTGTTATTTAATTTAGATTAGAGAGTTTGATTATGTATGAGATTGCAAGAAAACTACGAAAAAACCAATTTGGAATTTAGGATTTTAATGGAAATTGGAGATGTCGTAAGGACTAAACGGGGTTTAATCATTAAAATATATGATGGGAATATTGGATTGTGTTCTAGGTTTGAAGAGGAAGAACTGGTAGTTTTAACAATGGAAGAAACCAGGGTAACGTCGTGAGGAAGACGGAGGGGCTGAAAACGTAGGAGGTCGCTCGAATGACCGGGACGTCATTCAAGCAACGATGGGAAATCGTTCAAGCGACACCAGATGTAGTTTGAGCGACTGTAAGGATTTTTGAAAATGCCCATTTTGCCCTTGATATATTTTCGAATATTTTTAAGGCTTTAATCAGTGTACAGAAAATTAAAGGGGGAAAATACATAGGGCCTTGGGAGGATATATATATATATATATATACAGAGAGAGAGAGAGAGAGAGAGAGAGAGTGCCAATCTAAATAGCGAAAATTGGGTGAAAAAAATTCGAAGGGTTAAATTACGGACTAAGTAAGGGAGTCTGGGCATTTTGGCTAAGTGACACCACTTAGATAAAGTTAATTGAGGTAAAATTTATTAAATTAAGGATCAAGGTTTTGACTCGGACATTTTCATGCTAGTGCAACATGAGTTAGGCACGGAGTAATTGTTTAATTTATTATAGATATATATAATAAATTATTGAATATTAAATTTAATGAGGGGTGTTAAACTTAATAGTGGGAATTTGTGTAACAAATTCTGAAGGGTGAACATACGGTCCAAATGGGTGGTTTTGGGTATTGTATTTGTTTGAAACTACTTTAATAACAAAATAATTAACGTGAAATTAATTAAATTACGAGTCGGGATATATACTTGTGTAATTTTAGGGCTAGTGTTACGTGTGTTAGGCATGGGTTAGCCGAACTTTATTAAATATATGTACATAGTTAGTGTGTGAATGTAGTAGTATACTTGTACGTATATAATACGAGTAGATAATTATATATGAGATTAATACATAAGTGTGAATATATTCCTGATATAACTAGTGTGAAAGTTATATGATTTAAAAAGGGGTTTCCTATATAACGAGTGTGAACGTTATATGATTTAATATAGTTGAACCGATTGATAAGCTAATGAGTAGATTACTTAATAATCAAAGTAAAAATACTCATATTAGAATAATGTAGTAGGAAGAGGTGTAATACGGTTAGTTAGGTGGGGAAACATAACTAGGAAGGTTAGAAGGCAAGCATTAAGTGTGCACATTGGATGAGGGATGAGTTGTACTTCAAGAGAGTACGACACTAGATTAAATATGAAGAGTGTGCATGCATATTTAATTAGTTCAATTTAACTGCTTGCTAAATATTTTCAAAATGTTTCACTTGGTTTCTGACTCGTGCAAAAAAAAAATTCCAAAACCTTTTAGGTGTCCAGGCATAGGGATGCCTAGATTAATGATTCTATCCAAGGATGCATAGTTTTATCTCATGTGGAAGTTACAGGACTTCCCTATAGATGCTTCATTCATTCATTTATTCCTAGTGTAGGACTTTATTTCAGTACTCATTTGGGCGTGTCTCCCTCAGATTTAGTATTCAGTTTTTTATTTGACCTTGAGTATCCATGTTATTGTTTCAGTTTAATATTGTATTTTATTATTGAATCGACAGTTGATTCGGTCCTATTTATTCATATTACCTATCTGTGTCGGATTCAATTATCAGGTTGTGTGGATGGTTTAATTGTTATTTATATACGCACGTTAACTGTTGAATGATAAAATTTGGCACTCATCCATTTAATTACTAAGTGGTTCGTGACTTTAAAAAAGTTTTTTACGATAATATTAAGAATGGTCTATATGAGACCAAGGTTTTATTTTGATCACGGGCTGGACACCTAGTATTTTAGTAGGCTGGGTGTCACATAAATGCTAGCCACACATTATTAAGTATATTAAAGAAATGAAGAAATGTCTCAAAATATCATGAAAAAGTTTTAGGAATGGACGAAATGTATGGTTTATTTGAACATTTTAAATGAACATCCATATATGTTGAAAAAAAATACAAAGCTCTTTTTTTCAAAAAATTAATCAAATTTAAAATCTTTTTTGAATTTTTCAAATTGTTTTCTAAAAAATACAAATAGTTTTGAATTTTTCACGATTTATTCAGAAAAATAAATTATAGAAATATATAGAAATACAATATAAAAATAGGGACAAATGATATGAACATGATAATCGGTCTAAACTAGATAAAATACCCGAAATAAATCAGCAAATATCCAATGACTTCATAAGATTCTCAAATCTAAGTTCATATAAAGGTTTCGTGAAAATATCGACTAATTGATATTCGGTGTTCACAAAGCTCATGGACATCACCTTCTCCTCAACTAGATCACGAATGATATAGTCAAAATCCCTTGGGAAATCCTATAATGTTCCAACATTTTCTTCTTCTATAAGGGTTGTGTACAATAACTACCAACAATAATGTACTTGGCCTCTGTAGTGGATAAAGATGTGAAGTTTTTCTTCTTACTCAACCAAATGACAAGAGCACTCCCAAAGTAAAAACACCCATCTGAGTTGCTCCTTTAACCATCAACATCCCCGACCCAATTGGCATCTAAATAGGAAGATAATTGTTCATTTATATTAATGGAATAAAAATATTGTAGTAAAGTGCGCAACTCACATATTTGATAATGCGTTTAAGTGTGAGCAAGTGAGACTCTTTCACGAACACTTGTTAACGCCCACAAACTCCAATGCTAAAGGGAATGTCATAATGAATAGTAGTCAAGTAGATAATACTACCTATTATGCTCCTATAAAGGGTTTTATCTACGTCCTTGCCTAAAGTGTCTCTATTAATCTCAGCCGATGCACTCATAGGGGTGCGTGATTTTTTATCCGAGTCTAAACAAAACTTGTTCACTAGATATCTAGCATATTTGGATTAAAATGTTAATATCTCACCCTCAAGTTGGCGCACTTATATACCTAATAAGAATTTAATCTCAAACTCATTCTTCATCTCCTCCTCAAACTTGTGAGCATGTTAGGAACACATTGATCCAAATACAATGTCATCTACATAGACTTGGGAAACCAAGATAGGACCAATATATTTCCTCACAAACAACTTCTTATATACTCCCACTCTCTTGATGCCATGAGCTAAGACATAAGAAGTGACTCTCTCGTACTAAGCATGAGGTGCTTGCTTCAAACCATACAAGGTCTTCATAAGATAAAACATGTATCCCGAATGCTTTGGGTCTTCTAACCCCTTTGGTTGTTCCCTATACACTTCCTCCTATAGAAAGACATTGAGTAAGGCACTATTGAAAATCATTTATTTTATCATGAAACATAAATGACATGTTATGGAAAATATTAAGAGAACATACTCAAGCCTAGCAACATGAGGGAATGTCTCATTAAAGTGCACAACCTCAATATGTATATAGCCTTGAGTGAACAACCTAGATTTATCGCGAACGATGGTGCCATTCTCATCCATTTTGTTCATGTAAAACCACTTGGTATCGATGACATTAGTCTCGCTAGGTCAGGGGACTAACTCCAAGACATTGTTCTTGCAAAATTGAAGTAAATCATTTTTCATAGAGGATATCTAATGTTCGTCCTTAAGTTCTTATTTCACATTCTTGGGATCTACAAAGGAGGTGTAGAATCAGACCCTGTGACTTAAATACTATTGAAATATTGTTGGACCTCAAATATGGGTTTACGTGGCATTGATCAGAGGTCGTATGTGAAAATTATGCCATTTTAGGGTTCTAATAATTGTTATGAAATTTGGAGTCTTAAGGGGTTATATATATGTTTCTTTGCATATATACTTGAGGACCTTTGTGTCTCTATGGTAGTGTAACACCTCATGACTTTTAAATTTCAAACGACGTATTTTTAATTAAAAAGTCGAAAAAGATATTTTGGGGAAATTTAAAATTTTTGACAAAAAGGGTGGACATTTCAATTAAAAAAAATTGATCGAAATTTGATTAAATATAAAATATTTTTTTTGGGGATTCTTAAATTTCTATAATTGAATAAACAGTAATAAAATTCTTAATTTTATAAGTTGGGGAATCCAAACATTTAATTTTTGGCAAGATAAAGAGATAACCTCTTTGTAAATATTCTAGTACTATATTATTACTAAAATTTTCTTAACCACTTGGAGTGTGTGTGTGTGAGAGAGAGAAAGAGAGAGGCAATGTTATTTTTTTTCCTTCCTTTCGCGCATTGCTACAAATATGTTGGGGCTAACTTCTATTTATTGTTTATCATTTGGTTTGTTCAATGTGAGATGATTAGTATTATATTATTTAAATTACTATCCTTTAGGTGAGAGAAAGGGAAAGAGGCGCCAAGCCTCTTTTCTTTTCCTATTTGTGCGTGTGGCTCCTAAATGTGCATGTAGCACCTAAATATATATATATATATATATATATGCGTGTGTGTGTGTGTGTGTTGTTTATCACTTGGGTTGCTCCATGAGAAATGAGAAATGATAATGGCTGCCTCCAAATTTGGCTTGACACGCATGGCAGGCATGGAGGTGATCAAAATTCTTGGGACACACATTGGTGATACGAGACTGTTCATATTTTTTTTAAGAAGTTACCAATTGTGGGTTGCACGTGGGTGTATATATATATATATATATATATATATATATATATATATAATTTTTTATATATTTTACTAAGAGTTGGACATTTTTAGGACTCCTTATCTCACCTGATAAAAAGAACCTTGACTCATTTTTTTAAATGTCATGTCAATTTTTGTTTCCAAGCTCTCTTTTTCCAATACAAAGAAGAATACTCAGAATCCTTATATTTTAACTCCAAACCTACATTAAACAAAACTTCAATCATCTTTTGGAATGTCTAAACATCATATTTTCAAAAAGACCCAAGAACAAAACTTGATTATTTTCGCGAGATGAGCCCAACCGAGTATTAAGAATTACCAGCTGACGATTTCTAGGCATGAATGCTCTATTCCTTTCCTTTAGTATTATGAGTTTTAAGTGTCTCCTAAACACTTAATTACATGTCTTTCTTAAAATTCACTAGCTACTTAATTAGAGAAAGTGGTCACTTATGGGACTATATTTATGAAACTTTTAAATATGAATAAATCTTTGAAACCCTTGGGTGCATAGGTTAGTGTGGCCATCCCCGAAAATATCCTTGCGGCGGGGGAGAATCCCTCTAGTCACGCGTGTCCCTCTTAGGAGTGCTTCGGTCGGCATCATTGATGAGGTGAAAAATGTAGAGAGATAGAGTCGCGAGTCTATTTTACTCAAAACAGACAAAAGAAAAGGGAGACATCCCGAAGGACAACATCCAAAGACATACTGATACATACGAAACCAAAATGATTCAAAAAGGGTCTGTAGGCTAAGTTATGAAATGGGAAGGTGTTAGGCACCCATTCCTCCATTACGGTCTCTCATGGGTTGTTGGTATTTTCCTTTATTTCCCCGTGATATGTGTGCATGTGTATATGTAGTAGAGATAGTAATCATCGACTTGTATCATGAAAGAGATAAAGCGATTCATCCATAGGAATGTTCCTAAAAGTAATATTAGAAAATAGGATTTATGCGATTATCCTAGCGTTGATCATTATAAGGGACTGATAACGCATGCAGGATAATACGCCACTAAGAACAAATATATGTATATGTAAATGCATAGAATCTAAGAGAGTTAGTTTTAAAGAATATAGAAAATAGGAAAAAAGTAGGAAATGGACTCAAGCATCGGGTTTTACCCCGAGACGCTTACGTAACCTATAGTGTCATCAAAGTCCCCGTAGTTTGTATGCTAAATGAGGTGTGGGATTTATCCCATAAATCCAATTGGGAACTTCTCTTATTTGTGTGTGTGTGTGTGTGTGTGTGTAAGAAAGTGTTTTAGTTTTGAGAAAAGTGTGAAAATTCCCGTTTGGAATTTATGAGCAAATCCTCTTTTTCTTGTTTTTTGGATTTTATTTATATGAAAATAAGAGATGTGCAATAATACTAAATAAAAAGTATATTTGGATAAGTGAGATAAGAGAATAAAAGTGATAAGTATTAAAATAAGTTAATGCGAATTTAGGGGAATTTAAAGAGAGGGTTGAGAGGGTTGAGAAAGTTGGACCTTCTTGGAGATCTTGAGCTTGATCTTGGATGTTGGAGAGCAACCATTGAACTTGGATGATGATGGAGGGTACTTAATTCACAAGGTTTGATGAACAAGGTGATGAAAGGTGACGGTTGAAAAGGGATTTGGATGTGGAAATCATGCTGACTTCGAGAGGGATTTTCTGAGCTTGCTGAGAGTGATGGATATCTCATCTTATTATTTTGAAATGAGGTTAGTCCCTCCTTTTTTAGGCCTAGGGCATTGACGATTGGCATTGCCCTGGTCCTGCCATTCGGCAGGTGTGTTTAGGCACACTGCCGATAGGTAGGGTTTGAACCTGCCGTTTGGTAGTGTATTTTAGATTCCTTCAGAAATTGATCGTACAACGCAAAGTGTTGATCCGAATTGCGCACGGGGCAAATCGTTGGAAAGGTATTTCAGATACCTTCAAAAATCCTTTTGAATACTCCCGAATTGAAGAGTTGACTTTGGGTCAAATGTGGCTCCGAAGCGCTCATCGATCCTTTGGATATGGAAACTTCGAACGCAAACGGATCGTTCCTCCACATGGTAAATCAGAATCGTGCACGGGGTGGACCGTTAGAATGTTTAAGATATGTACTTCTATATTCCAAAGAGTTTGACTTGGTTTAAGGAGTTGATTTTGGTGAACCGGGGCCTGGAAGTGCTCAGTGACCTTTCGGAGTAAAATGGATCGTTCGTCCGTACCGTAAGTCGGAATCGCGCATGGAGTGGATCATTGGAAAGGGGTTTCAGTGCCCTTTGAAGATTCATTCATTCTCGATCAAACTAAAGAGCTGATTTTGGTTAAATGGATCCTAGGAGCGTCTGGTGTCCTCCTGATCGAGTTTTAGGGAAAAATGGGTCGTTCGTCTTCATGATAAGTCAGAATCCCACACATGATGGATCGTTAGTAAGGGGTTTCAGTGACCTTTAAATATTCATTCAGTTTCATTCGAGCTGAAGAGTTTAACTTTTGGCCAAACGGAGCCTGGGAGTGTCCGATGGCCTTTAGGTTAGTACCCAGGGTATGACTTGGGTTTCTATTGATTAAGGGAGGTACTAAGGACCTAAGGAGAGGTTAGGGGGTATTAGAATGGGGTGTCTATAGAGCCTCTCGACGGGTGAGTTTTGAACAAGCAAAAGCTATCAAATAGACACCACATGATGCCTTTGAAAGAGGATGACTAGAGGGTCGATGTCGATTATGAGGACTTAAGGATGAGTATGACTGATTTTGCCGGTTGAAGCCAATTCTGAGGGCTTGAAGATGAGGGTGACCAATTCTGCGGGTCAAAGCCAGTTCTGAGGGCTTAAAGGGGTATGATGGGGATGGTTTTAAAGGAAGTGATGACCAAAGATTTAGGTCAATTCTGGGGACCTACTGGAATGATGGGGGTGACCAATTCTGTGGTTCGAAGCCAATTCTAAGGGCTTAGGTTATGATGATCGATTATATGGTTCGAAGTCAATTCTGCGGGCTTAAGTTGGGGATGACCAATTCTGTGGGTCGAAGCCAATTTTACGGGGTTAAGTTGAGATGACCAATTCTGCGGGCTTAAGTTAGGATGATCAATTATGCGAGTCGAAGGCAATTCTGCGGGCTGAAGTTGAGATGGCCAATTCTGCGGGTCAAAACCAATTCTGTGGGCATAAGGATGAGATGACCAATTCTATGGGTCGAAGCCAATTCTGCGGGCTTAAGGATGAGATGGTCAATTCTACAGGTTGAAGCCAATTATGTCAGCTTAAGGTGAGATGACCAATTCTATGGGTTGAAGAAAATTCTGGGGGCTTAAGTTGAGATGACTAATTCTACGGGTCGAAGCCAATTCTATGGGTTTAAGTATGAGATGGCCAATTCTGCGGGTCGAAGCCAATTGTGCGGGCTTAAGGATGAGATGACCAATTTTGCGGGCTTATGGATGAGATGAACAATTTTGCGGGCTTAAGGATGAGATGACCAATTCTGCGAGTGGAAGCCAATTCTGTGGGCTTAAGGATGAGATGGCCAATTCTGCGGGTCGAAACCGATTCTGCGGGCTTAAGGATGAGATGATCAATTATGCGGGTCAAAGAAAATTCTGCGGGATTAAGGTGAGAAGTTATTGGGGAACTCTTCCAGGAAAATTACCTCGTTATTTTGATTTGAGCTTGGGAGCCGATTGCTAGGGAAATCCTTATTTCTTTTGGAGACTTTATTTGGGGGAACAACCAATCTGATGTTGGGGAAGTGATTAGGTGGTTTAGGGTTTCGATGTTTTTCTCGGGAAAATTTGAATAGGAGATGATCCTGGAGGTTTGTATATCTTGGAAATCCTTTCGGGGACGTTGTCCGGGAGAGATTCGCTTGGCTTTTAAGAGTTCCGCTGGCGAAATAGGGGTTTCGCTTAGGGGAGTCTGAAATTTTCTTAGTGAAAATGTTCTAAATCCTTTCGGGGATTTTTAGGAATTTTCTAAGGATTTTCCAGGGTTTTTTGGTATTTTTGGGGAATTTTTGTACGAAAATTTAAGGGAGGTGCCGGTCGGCATGGTGTAGAGGGTGCCATTCGATAGTGGCATGGACTTTTGGGCTACCTCAAGAAGGCAAAAGGTCAGTGTCGATCAGTAGGTGGGGGTGTAGTGCCGATCGGCATGACCCTTGGCATCCTATATAAAGGGGGCGAATTCCCCTCATTTTTCATAGCTTCTTGCCTTCTCTCTTTCTGCGATTTTCTTTTGCGAATCGTTCTAGCATTCTGATCTCTAAAAAATGGTCGCTTTTGTGAGCACTGCAGTACACAAGGAGTGGTTGGATGTTAATGACTGGGCAAACGTGGAGTGGAGGGTCAGGGCACCTCTTGCTTTGGGGATCGATAACCCTTTTGACGCATTAGATCCAGTTGCGGATGAGCGAACCTTGCTGCAGGAACCATCGCGCCATTGCCCTTCGAGGGTGGTGAACCCTGGCGGTTAAAATTAGGGATGGCAATTTTTGACATAATAACACGTTTATGGTAATAACCCGAACATGACACGATTAGCTTGTGTAGATTTAAAAGTACCCAAATATTATACATAAATTAAAATAAACGCAACCCAAAAATGACACGATTAACGCGAATTTCCACTCCTAGTTAAAATGACTTTTGGCATTCTTTTTTTTTTATGGTTTTCCTTTTTTTCTTGGATTCTGCCAAGGATTTTTTCTTCTTGACAGTCTGATGTTTCTCTGTCGAATATGTGTGCCCGCGGGACGACGGGTCTTAAGGATGTCTGGGAGCATCTTCCACCTTTGGTGCATTGGGTGGTATCCTCAGTAGGCTTTGATAGGTTGGCCTCTGTACTAGATGAGATGCCTCGTTTGACGACAGTCTTCAGCGCTTTGGGGGAGAGGTGGTGGAACACTGCCCACACCTTTTATTTTGGCTTTGGTGAGATGACTGTGACTTCCATAGATATGGAGGAGCTGCTGGGACTGGATTATGATGGGGATCAGATAGAGGTGGATCGCTCTTTATGGGTCAGGACAGAGGCGGTCCGCGCAGCAATTGGTGATGTGGGGAGGATAGTGTCTGGGGACTCCATCTGTCTGTCTCTTCTGAAGGATGTTTTATTGGGCAGAGTGATCGATGTGGAGGATGGGCTACAGGTATGCAGATGGCTCGGTTGTTTATTTTTCTGGTGTTGGGGGGATTTCTGGTGACGTCGAGCGGCGACGTTGTCCACTTATGGTTTTTACCATACAAGATGATGTTTTCAAACATCCCTCTTTATTAATTGGGGAGCCTGATTTGGAGACCCTTTGTTTCTCTTCAGATG
The DNA here is from genome assembly GCA_949130495.1 of Sambucus nigra. Taxonomy (NCBI): domain Eukaryota; kingdom Viridiplantae; phylum Streptophyta; class Magnoliopsida; order Dipsacales; family Adoxaceae; genus Sambucus; species Sambucus nigra. The sequence goes on along the minus strand of OX422214.1, from coordinate 208,101,417 downwards.
CATTCAGTCGGTGCTGCCGGGAGTTGTTCACTAGAGCCATGTATCTTCTTGAGGTATTCTTTAATTTTGTGCTTTTTCCTTTCATGAATTCGCATTCTCCCTATGCATCTCTTTTGATTGTGATTTTTTTTATCTTTGGCAGACGTGGTTGTATGAGTTGATCGGGTGCAATACCCAGCAAATGGCTTTGAAGGACGAGACCGTTTGGGATTTTTGTCGGTTGCCTCGATGGCGCAAGGCTAATCGGCAGTCACAGAGGTCCCTCTCTCTCTAGAGGTGGTGCATCAGGTCTTGAATGGCCTAAACAGTGATAGGGTAAGACTTCTTTCTTCTTTAGTCTAATACCTTTGGGTGCTCTGGTTTTGTATATGACTCATATCTACTGGGGATTTTTCAAGTGACCTTTTACCCTTGGGGGACAACCGTTCAGGACACGGGGTTGACTGGAGTAAATGCGCAGATGAGGCATTTGCTGGTGCATGAGTTTGGCCATTTTTGGTATCTCTGGGAGAGAGTGGTCTGACAAATTTCTGAGGGGGAGGTGGTGGTGCCACCTATGAGGCGGGAGAGGCTGCTACCATAGGATGCAAGGATCACAGCGATGATTAGTGAGTCCTACCTGTTGTATACCAATATGGTTGTGATGTATGATTACATGGACTTCGTGATGAGCTGGCTGATGGCGCCCATCATATATGATGGACTGCCCTTTCGTCCTACTAGTTTGAGTCGGCCATTATGGTCCTCCCATAGTGGTGGTGGTCCTTCGACATCTGCGGCAGTGGCGACTTCGGAGGTCCCCTTTGTACAGCTACATACACCTTAATACAATATTCGATGGACTGATGGAGGGATGGTGCCTATGATGCATCGTCCTCATGTGATGGACCCAAAGTAGTTGGGTTTGACAGAGGAGGTTCTTCGTCCTGAGGTATATATTTTCTGTTCTTCTCATTTGGTTTCTTTTCATCTTTTCTGCTTGATACTGATCTGGATTTTTTCTTTTAGTGTGTCCCGGTGTCCACCACTTGGCTGAGGGATATTATGGACTGGATATCTTCGGTGACTGCCTCTATTCGGAACGCGATTCCTGTTCCTTCTTGCTTGGTGTCGTCTACCTCATCCGGGGAGGAGTCTGGTTCAGTTAGCGGTGGTGTGTCATCTCATTGTCGGGGAAAGAGGGCGCATCGCAAGGGTGGAAGCTCTTAGGAGAGAGAGTGGAAAGGGCAAGTGAGAAAGAGAGAGAATCGGGGGGTCGAGTCCTGTTGTTTTTTCTTTTCTTTATTTTCCTGCAAAATTGATGTAACATAGAAAACTAACTATGCAATGCAATAAAGTTTTTTTATTATCTTTTGTTAATGGTGAATGAATGAATGAACATGCACTTTTTACTTTGCTGCTGAGACCGTAAAAAGAAATATTTTTGGGATTTTGAAAGTAATTTTTATTCAAAATGAGAATTTATATAAAGATGAAAATGAGATTTTTGAAATTATGTTGAGAATATCAATTTATTTTGAGTTTTCTGAATTTTGACAAAGGAGGAAAAAGGAAAATTTCCAAAAGTAGGGGGTTGCTGATCGCCAAGCACCTTGTCCTACCTATCGACAAGTCAGTCTAGTCCCATCAATTCCAAGTTTTTATTTGTACCCTCTTTAGCCTTTGGTAGCTTATGGGGCAGGATTTCTTCCGATTTATGCAGAGGTTGTGTCTTTTGTGGAAGTTTTCAAGTAAAAAAGAAGGGTAAGAGTGGAGTATTTTCATCACATATTCACATCCTACTTTCTTGTTATGTGAGATGGCTCTCCCTGGTAGTGTTGAGATTGCCAACTACCTCGATACTTTGGAGGCAATGTGCTCCTACAATGACGACTATGATGCTTACAACATGCGTCGAGTTTTTTTATGGCGTAATCGGCCCATAGAGTGGAATATGCTGATAGCGGCAGTACAATTCTGGTACCCTGAAGACCATGTATTCCGCTTTAGCTTGGAAGAAGTCTGTCCGACTTATGAGGAATTTTCCGCCATGTTGAGGATAAATCCCGGCGTTGCTGCATCTCTGCCTGAGTTTTCCTATTCTACATGGGAGTTGTTGTCGGGGCTTCTTTGTGTTTCATCCTCGATGGCCAGATTACTGGTGGCTGAAGGCATGATTTCTCTTCCGATGGTGTTGCGGTTCGTACATTTACAGGAGGTTGGTGATGTTGGATATGTCGGAGCTGTTGTTCTAGGCTTTGTTTCAAAATTGCTACTGGTGACTGGGGAGCTGCTGGTGGGCCCACAAATTACAACTATTACCTCATGGATGTCCTATTGTCATAATCTTGCGGTAATGATACTGGAAGAGACTTTGAATGGCTTAGATACCTGGCGAGAAGGTCGTTCTAACCTTCTGAGGGGTAGCCCTGTGATGTTGTGCACGTGGTTGTCTGAAAGATTCTGCCTGGTGATTCCTCCGGAATACCCTTTATCAGCTGTGCCCAATTTCTTTTCGTGTTATTTCATCAGTGTCGGCCTGGATATTAAGAGCTAGGAGCCCTGGTTTGTGGAGCATATGGCTCTCAATCTGTACTGTTCAGTACCTTGGTAGGGACAACTGCTGCATACTCTAGAACTGGGAGAATACCCATATGTTCGGCTTGTTGGTATCAGACATACCTCTTTTTATTTCCCTTGGCGTCTTCTGCGTCAATTTGACTGGGACTAGATCGTTCCACCTCAGACACTAGATTTATTTTCGGTGGAAGATTTGACACGTTTGCACATGCGGCTTGGCTCTTTGTGGGAGAGTCGACGTTCATCGACTCGTCCCTCTCAGTCTACTGGGAGAGTTTGGCACATCCCTCGTGATTATATGAAGTGGTTGTGGAGAGGAGTAGTTATCAAGATGTTGGAAGTGGATACTGGACAAAAATGGCTTGCCTTATCTGATACCATAGTGGGGTAGTTTTTCCTAGGCTAGTTCTACCTTATCGATCCTTGGAGCGTCGATGGAACTCCATTCAAGTAGGGGAAGCTTGGGGATCCCAGGATGTAGATGACGATGATGGAGCGGGCTCCTCTGGTAGCTGTGGGTAGAGCTCTTGGGGGAGTTTATTTTGTACTGGGAAATAAATTTGGGAATTTATTTGGCATTTTAGGAAGGTAGGGGGAAGGGAGTTATCTGTTCCTTTATGTAATTGAACTGTAATTTCTTATTAATGAAATAAACAAGTTTTTTATCACCTAGCTGTGCCTTTTGATGATTTTTATATTTTGAATCATATATACCGATCGCTAAGGCATGCATAATCCTTTTGTTCAAATATATATTAGAATGGACTGTCTTTCTCGGAGATAAGAAAATAATAGTTTTTGTGAAAAAAAAGGGTCCTGCTCATGTAAGATGTATGAGCTGCCTACGTACCTTTGGGGGTTTTTGAAAATTTAATTTTTTTTGAAAATGATCTTTTGAAGAGGAACAGGCCCACGTAGTTCTGGGTAGAGGGAAATGAAGAGAATTTTTTTTAGAATACAAGGGAGATGGGAAGAGTCGTAGTGCGCCGAGATTTCGAACAAGGGGTAAAATTTTTGAGATGGTCCAGGTTGACTCAATGATCCATCTCTTCTCCATCTAAGTCGATGAGCATATCGGAACTACCGGATAAGATCTTCTTGACAATGTATGGGCCGCTCCAATTGGGCTCGAATTTCCCTCTAGGGTACCAGATAGGATCTACTATTTCTTTTAGGACTAAATCCTTCTCGGACACCGCGTTCCTTGACTCTCTTATTAAATGATCGCCCTATTCGGTGATGGTACCCTTATATGTGATACAACACTTTTAATCTCCTTTCGTCCAAGAGTGACAGCTCGTCGAGACTTTTTTGATACTAGTCCTCCTCACTGACCTTTCTTTCAAGCATGACGCGTAACGAGGGTATTTCAAGATCCACGGGTAAGACTACTTCCATGCCATATACTAGAGAGTAAGGGGTAGCCCCAATAGAGGTTCAGTATCCCTAGAGGGCGTATGGGATTCGATCGGCCCAATCCCGATAACTTTCGATCATCTTGCTGATGATGGCTTTGAGGCTCTTATTAGCGACTTCGACTGCACCATTGGTTTGATGTCGGTAGGGAGAAGATTTGTGTCTCTGAATCCCATACTCGTTGACCACTTCTGTGACTTCTGCCTCAAAATGCAACCCGTTATCTGACACTAGCTCGTGCGGGACCCCCTATCGGCAAATGATTTTTTTTATGAATTTGACTTCTTTCTTGGTATTCAGGACTGTGTATGACTCAGCTTCGACCCATTTGGTGAAGTAATCAATGGCAACCAGGATGAACGCATGGTCGTTAGAGGCCTTGGGTGTAACCTTCCCTATGACATCGATGCCTCAGGTGGAGAACGGCCAGGGAGAAGTCATGTTGTATAATTCTCGCTGAGGCAAGTGTTGAAGGTTGGAGAACTGTTAGGATTTGAGGCATCTCTGATCATAGGCGGTGCAATCTTGGATCATGGTGGTATAGTAGTATCCTTCTCTTATGATCTTCTTGGAAAGCATGTGACCGTTCATATGGGGTCCGCATTCCCCACTGTGGATTTTCTACATTACCTCTTCAATGCCACCCCCTGCGATGTAGTGTAGATGGGTTCCATCAAAGTTTCTCTTGAACAGTGCTTTGTGACAGATGATGTACTAGGCAGCCAATTTTCGAAGGGTTACCCGGACTTTCTTATTGGAACCCTCAGGATACTTTCCATACTTGAGGAGGTTCCAGATACCATAATACCAGCAATTGACTAGCTCGGGATCTTCTTTAGTGATGAGCTCAATGTGGTAGTAGTGGGTTGATTTATCTTTGTTTTGGACCAAGAAGGAGGCCATTGTTATTCCTTCGGGCATGTCCACTATGGAGGCTAAGGTAGCAAGGGCATCGACTAGGTTATTCTTTACTCGAGGTAGGCAGTGGAAGGTGATGTCTTGGAATTGAGAGGCTAGTTCTTCTAAGTGGTCATGGAATTGGGAGGCTAGTTCTTCTAATAGGGAAGGCGATCATGTAGTGTCGCAACTTTTGGGTGACCCAAACAAGCGCGACGCATGCTTTTTCCAAAGTAGTGTAGTTGAAATCGTACTCGAAAAATTTATGACTGGCGTAATAGATGGCTCTTTCTTTACGGGAATGTTCAAGGTATTGGGCTAGCGAAGCCCCAGCTGCAGTGTCGATTATGGTTAGGTATAGGAGCAAGAGGAGACCAGGTTGTGGTGGCATGAGTATTGGAGGTTGAGTCAGGTATTGTTTGATTCGATCGAAGGCTTATTGGTAGAGATCGTTCCAATCTTTAGTTGAATCCTTTTAGAGGATTTTGAAAATTGGTTCACAAATGTAGGTGAGTTGGCTAACGAACCGGCTGATGTATTGCAATTTCCCAAGGAAACCTCGAACCTCTTTCTCTGTTGAGGGAGGTGTCATCTCAAGTTTGGATTTTATCTTGGAAGCATCCTCTTCTATCCCTTTTTAACTGACCATGAATCCCAAGAGTTTTCCCTTTATAATGTCGAAGACACACTTTTGTGGATTGAGTCTCATCTGGTATCGTCGCAGTCATTCGAAGAACTTTTGGGGAGCGGGAGCATGACCTTATCTAGTTTTGGATTTTATAATCATATCATCCACATAGACCTCAACTTCTTTATGAATTAGATCATGTAGGATGGTTGTGGCAGCCCTCTGGTAGGTATCCCCGGCATTCTTGAGACCAAATGGCAAATAGGGTAGCAAAAGGTTCCCCATGGGGTGATGAACGCGGGTTTTTCTTGATGATCTGGGTGCATTTTGATTTGGTTGTATCCGATAAACTCGTCGACGAATGACTTGAGAGAATGAGTGTTTTTGTTGTCCATGATCATGTCGATATTGGGTAGCAGGTAATCATCGTTTAGAGAGGCTTTGTTCAAGTCCCGGTAGTCTACACACATCCGAACTTTCCCTCCTGATTTCATCACTAGCACTATGTTGGCTAGCCATGTGGGATATTCGATCACACGAATGAAGCCCACGTTCAGTTGTTTGACCACCTCTTCTTTGACTTTGAGCGACCATTCGGTGCGGAGCTTTATCAGCTTTTGCTTAACTGGCTTGTAATCTGGAAGAGTGGGGACCTCATACTGAGAAATTTCAAGGTCATTATCGGGCATATCGTCATAGGACCACACGAATACATCCAAGAATTCCTTCTATAATTCTTCGAGTTGTACGCGCTCATGCTCGTCAAGGGTAGCCCCTATCCTAATCTCGCGTAGTTGGCTACTAGAACCGAGGTTAATAATAACAGTCTCTTCTTTATTAACTTGAATGCTGTTATGTTGTTTGTTATTAACCTTATATAGATCAGTTAAGAATTTTTCAATTGAAAAATCATCATCATTAAAAGTTTGATTAGAATCTAAACATTTAATGTAAGGCGCAACAAGATACTCAAAATCTTCGTTTATTTCATTGATAGGAAAAGTAGCATTGAGAACCTCATCAAAGGAGGTCTCGATTACATTTGAGAAAGGATAGACAACAAAATAATAAATAGGGTTAATATTGGGGTTAGGTAGGATTTTAACAGGTAGAATCGGCGCACCATGCAACTTTAATCAAGTGGGATGGATCCAGTGATGTAGTGCTTGAATGAACCATGCAGAATGTCAGCCCCAGTGTCTGTAAGTTGAACGAGTCCTCAGAGTCACTTTCCTTAGTCTCTTTAGTATCTTTGATGAATGATTGTACATGGCGTTGGGAACTTTCGGCCCATAGGTAGTTGTCTTGGAAAAAGATCTTCATTTCGGGTTTCATCTTCTTGTCTGTATGGTCATACCATGGTTTCGGAAAGTCAAAAAAGGGGAAATACTCACCATCTTTGATGAATCTTCCATTCATAGAGTCACTTGAGATGGTCTGGATACAGTCTAGTCTCCTCTTTGGTTGAGACTGGCGAATCATTCTGAGCTCTTGTTCTGATGGTTGATACCCCAAACCACAAGGAGGGAAAGCTTTCTTTAGTTAAATGGGCTTAAGTATCCCTTGTTGTCTTTATCGTAGCCCCAGTCCGGGCATGAAATTCTGAACATTTTAATTACATTGACATTACCATGGGGGTCGTATTCTAGACAAATCCTTTTTTTGAAATTGTCCCCTACTGGAAGTAGGAGTGGCTCAACTCGGAATCCGGAGCATATCATTTTACACGTGTTTTATGCGTGTGTATTGGATTATTGGTACTTGCACCCTCAGAATTATCGTCGTCGACCAAAATGGTGATGACTCATCCGTTGATGAGGAACTTCAATTTCTGATGGAGTGAGGAAGACACACCTTTGATACTATGGAGCTAAGGTCATTCAAGCAATAGGTTGAAACAAGCTGGGATGTTAATAACTTGGAATTCAACAATGGGGTTTAGAGGGCCTACCCCTATTACAAGTTTTATGGATCCCATTACCTCCCGACGAGTATTATCATAGGCACGTACAACATCGAAGGTTGGAGCGAGGTCACTTTCCTTTATTCCTAAGCATTTGAAGGTTCTTAATACATACATTCAAGGCGGATCCATTATCGACAATAAAGAGTGGTATGATTTTCCCCATAACTTCGATGGAGACGTCTAGTGCATGATTATGGCTTGGCCTAATTCTTGGGATTTCTTCTTCGAAAAAGGATAGCATTTGGGTGGAGGTCAAGGATCCGACTAAATTTACCACTTCTTTTGGTGTAGTAGAAGGATGAACTATGGGTTCAGTGAGAAACTTGATTAAAGTGTTTCTATGTATTTGGAGAGACATGAAACGCCCCTATAAAGTGATTTTAGCTTGAGTTTTCTTCAGTTAATCGAGGATCTTGCTTTCCTCGAGGGTCATTTCTGGCATAGTAAGGTTTTCAATGCCTTTCCCCTTATCATTGGCTGGTAGTGAGCTTAGGATCTGGTAATGCCTCCCTGATCTGGTCATGTGATTTACTGAAGAAGGGAAGAACATGAACCCCGTTTCTTCATCGATCTTGGGTTGTTCTGCAACTTTGTTTATTTTTCTGAGGAGCTCCTCAAATGATATCATCCCACATATGTCATCTACCGGGTCAGTTTTCTCGAAAGCTTGTTCTTCATTCGAATCTCAAAATTCTTCTCTCCATCCAGTGGAAACAACTCTATCTTTCCATGTAAATTCAATGCATTCCGCAACTTCAATGGCTTCTTCATACAGGTCTTCCCATTCCGAGGAGATATTTAAGGTTGAAGGGACCAGGAGCCTTTTAATTTCAGAGTATCAAATAACTCGATCATACTGCAAATGTCATTGGTTTTCCTGAATAGTTCTACGATGATCTAGATGATGTCATCTAGGTTGACCTAATTGGTGGGTACCACCCAACTATCTGACTCTCGGGCCCATTTTCTTGCTTCAAAGAACAGCGTGCTAAACCTTTGGTAATCAATGATCATATGTAAGGGAAATTTCAGCCCAAACTCTAGGAATTGGTTTAACAATATTGATAATTCCATACCTCTATTTTCATAAAGGGTACGCACAATGATGAACGCTCTGGTAAGGAGTGACAGTGCCTGATCAGCGAGGCTAGCAGGGTGTAGGAGGAAATATGGGCAAGTTTGGAGAGGTTGGGGAGAGTGTATGGGTGTGATTTGAGTTGAGGTATCAAATTTTGGGTTCATATCTAGGAAGATAGCATTGGTATGATTTAGGAGTGGGTTGTGAGTAGTGTTTGTCTTAGGATTGGCTGGTGGGGCAATGTTACCTCGATAAATTAGACCTTGGATTAAGTTTCGAAGGTGAAAGCATTGGTCAGTGGTATGACCAGTAGTTTAATGAAATGCACAATGGGAATCTTCTTTGAAGTTTCTTGGAAGTGGATTGGGCAATAGACGGGGGTCCAAAGGTTTGATGAGGTTTCGGCTTAACAGGGCCTGATAAACTTTAGAGAGGGGAGCATGGAGCTCGGTGTATTCCTTTCGGACTGGGATATGGCAGCTTTCTGGTGCCCACGAAGTGGTCGGTTGAGAGATGTTATTGATGGTTGAGACTGCAGCACTGGCGGGTTTGTCATATTTTCTGGGGGTGAACTGTCCGGACACTTTCTTTGGCTCAACCTTTGTTTTAGCAAGACCTTCCTCGATTTCTACTCCTGCTTCTCTAAGAGCTCGAAAGTTGGGATATTATTGTCCTCCCATGGTTTCTCGGACATGGGGCAAGAAGTCCTTCTTCACTATGTTGACTTGTTCTTCCTCGGATGGCCGATTGGTCATAGTGGCTGCCTTTTACCTCCATCGGGCTATGAAGTTACTGATTGATTCTCTATAGTTCTATTTGAGCGGCTTAAAATCATAGCGGGTGACCTCAAGATCTTCATTATATTTATATTGCGACATGAATTCTCGGCCTACATCCTCCTACCTACGGATTCTGGACTCCTCGAGAGACAAAAACCATCAAAGAGCGCTATCCTTCAAAGTTTGCTGAAATAATTGGCTCTTCTGAAGCCCCTGGCAGAGTCATGGAATGGTGATAACTGCGAAGATGAAAAAACGGTGGTCCACTTCCCCCGAATTTTTCGATATTCTTCATCTTGAACTTCTCGGGTAACCTCACCTTAGGATAAAGAGACTGTGGGTGTAGTCCATGTAATTTTTGGAGATTCTGACTTGGTCGAACTTCTTACTTAGCATCTTGAGATCTTCTTTGACCTTGTTCAACTCTTACTCTTTCGGATCAACGATCTCGGGCAAGTTTGCCCCAGGTTGGTCAAGGTTTGGCATAGAAAGTTGGGAAGGCGGTGGCCCATTAACAAGAGGGGTACGTTGTGCATGCTGATATTGTTCGAGAACCCAGATAGGGTTGGGTGGACCCATAGCATGAGGAAATAGGGCCTCAGGCTCTTGAGGAACAGGAACCTGGTTTCATTGCATCTCTCGAACTTCAGTCTGAAGGTTGTTAATCTTGGACACGAGGTGAACTAAAACTGCCGTTAGATCTGGCTGCGTAACTGGCACTTGATTTGTGTTCTCCATGGAAAGCGGATGGATACTAGACTCAAAAGAAGTAGCAGGGGAACGGATGGAGCTCCGGGGTGACTTGACTAAAGACTGAATCCAATAAGGAGCTAGTCCAAGGACGTGCGATCGACCCGAGAGGGCGTAAAATGGGATTTATTTTTGACAAAAAAGGATGAAAACATTTTTGACGTTTTTTTTCTTTTTGAGATTGAAAGACAAAATAGTTTTGGATTTTTGGTGAAGAAAGGAGAAATGTTTTTCAATTTTTTTCATAAAGAATAGAGAAATATGTTGGAGACAAGTCTCAGCATGATTATTATTATTATGTTCGCACTTGTATTAAATTATCCTAAATGCAAAATTAAATGTCGAACAGGACCCGAGCCTAGAAAAGTTGGGTTTGTAATATATGCGAAGCTATGGCTGGACTTGTAACTAGGCTCGCGGGTAGGGTCATGTTTTAAAAATGCGCAAAAATTTAGGCGGCAGGCCAACTCGAAATTTTGGTAGAGTTTCACGTTGAAACCGAAAATCTAATATGTGTGTCCTAGGCTTGACACCTATATGCCGGTATGCAGCTTGGTTGGGTGAATCGGAAAGGGTTCCCCCCCCCCTTTGGCATGGCTTCCACGATATACGTCTTGATTTTGAGGGAAATTAGTACATGTGGCAAACCATTTGATATACTTAATGTACTTGAATTGCCTCACTATATACCTCGTGGGGACGGTATGTGTGAGAGAGAATTTGATGTATTCGGCGTACGTGAACGAGTTCCCTATGATATACCTCCCGTCATGACTTAGGTCAAGCGGTACGATGCGGGGGAACCGTTCGATATACATCGAAGGTACTTTTCCAATGGAATGTGAGAGTCATATCTCTTAGGCTAACTGCACCCTGCCGGACCAGCGCCCATTATGAAGTGACCCTCTAGTTACGGGACAAAATTTGGTTAATCATAATGCTCTTTGGTGATATCGTGTGAATCATGCATGATTATCTTATTAGTATCTTATGATGAGAGTATCTTTCTTGATCATGCCCAATAGGGATCAAAGTATGAGTACCAATGGTATACCAAGTATGGGTGATGTGTGAAAAATGAGGATATATGTGATCCTAGGTGCACGTGGTGTGGAGTGTACATGGATAATTTTCTACAAGTGTGTGAATAGAAGCATAAGCATAAGCTACACATGAATAGTAAAGGGGAGAATAGGGGGATATATAAGAAAATAAAATACCCATGTAAATAGAGTCTAGCCCTCAAAATGAGAAATCCCCAACGGAGTCACCACTGTGGCCATCCCCAAAAATATCCTCCCGGCGGGGGAGGATCACTCTAGTCCCGCGCGTCCCTCTCGGGAGAGCTTCGGTCGTCATCGTTAATGAGGTGAAAAATGTAGAGAGATAGAGTCGCCAGTCTATTTTACTCAAAACAGAAAAAAGAAAAGAGAGTCATCCCAAAAGGATAACATCCAAAGACATACTGATACATGCGAAACCAAAATGATTCAAAAAGGGTCCAGAGGCTATGTTACAAAATGGGAAGGTGTTAGGCACCCATTACGCCCTTACGGTCTCTCATGGGTTGTTGGTATTTTCGTTTATTTCCCCGTGATATCTGTGCATGTGTATACATAGTGGAGATAGGAATCATCGACTTGTATCATGGAAGCGATAAAGAGATTCATCCATAGGAATGTTCCTAAAAGTAATATTAGAAATTAGGATTTATGTGATTATCCTAGCGTCGATCATTATAAGGGAATGATAATGCGTGCGGGATAATACGTCACTAAGAACAAATATATGTATATGTAAATGTATAGAATCTAAGAGAGTTAGTTTAAAGAATATAGAAAAATAGGGAAAAAGTAGGAAAATGACTCGAGTCTCGAGTTTTACCCCGAGATGCCTATGTATCCTATAGAGGCATCAAAGTTCAGATAGTTCGTATGTAAAACGAGGGAGGATTTATCCCATAAATCCAACCGGGAACTTCTCTTATTTGTGTGTGTTTGTGTAAGAAAGTGTTTTAGTTGTGAGAAAAGTGTGAAAATTACCGTATGGAATTTATGAGAAAATCCTCTTTTTCTTATTTTTTGGGTTTTATTTTTATGAAAATAGGAGATGTGCAATAATACTAAATAAAAATTATATTAGGATATGTGAGATAAGAGAATAAAAGTGCTAAGTAATAAAACAAGTTAATACGAATTTAGGAGAATTTAAAGAGACGGAGGAGAAAGTTTGACCTTCTTGAAGATCTTGAGCTTGATATTGGATGTTGGAGAGCAGACCTTGCACTTAGATGATGATGGAGTGTACTTAATTCACCAAGTTTGATGAAAAAGGTGATAAAAGGTGAAGGTTGAAAAGGGATTTGGATGTGGAAATCAAGCTGACTTCGAGAGGGGTTTTCTGAGCTTGTTGTGAGTGATGGATCTCTGATCTTCTTCTTTTGAAATGAGCCGTCCTTTTAATAGGCCTAGGGAATTGTTGATCTGCCTAGCCCTGGTCCTTCCATTCGGCAGGTGTGTTTAGGCACACTGCCGATAGGCAGGGTTTGGAACCTACTGTTTGGCAGTGTCTTTCAGGTTCCTTCAAAAAATCGATCGTACAGTGCAAACTGTTGATCTGAATCGTGCATGGGATGAACCTTTGGAAATTTATTTTATATACCTTTGAAAGTCCTTGGGACTACTCCCGGATTCGAGAGTTGACTTTGGGTCAAATGTGGCTCGGAAGCGCTCATCGGTCCTTTAGACGAGGAAACTTCGGACGCAAATGGATCGGTCATCCGCATGGTAAGTCAGAATCGTGCATGGGGTGGACCGTTATAAAGTTTAGGAGATTTACTTCGATGTTACAAAGAGTTTGACCTGGTTCGGGGAGTTGACTTTAGTCAATCGGGTCCTGGAAGAGACCGGTGACCTTTCGGAGTAAAATGGATCATTCGTCCGTACCGTAAATCAAAATCATGCACGTGGAGGACCGTTGGAAAGGGGTTTTAGTGCCCTTAGAAGATTCATTAAGTATCAATTGAAATGAAGAGTTGACTCTGGTCAAACAGAGCCTAGGAGCGTCCGATGACCTCCTGATCAAGTTTTGGGGAAAAACGAGTCATTCGTCCGCATGGTAAGTCAGAATCGCGCATGGGATGGACCATTGGAAAGATGTTTTAGTTCCCTTTGAATATTCATTTAGTCTCATTCGGACTAAAGAGTTTGACTTTTTGTCAAACGGAGCTTGGGAGTGCCCGATGGCCTTTAGGTCAGTACCTGAGGTATTACTTGGGTTTGCAATGATGAAGGGAGGTGCTAGGGACCTAAGGAGAGGTTAGGGGGTATTAGAATGGGGTGTCTACAGTTAGATTATTAGATTTTTATGCTTTTGGGTGAAGGTTCGCATGTATAATCTTATGGGATTCTTTATATGTTATATGCGACGCATACACACTTACAAAAATTATGTAAATTACAAAATAAGGCGTTATGATGTATGAAACATTAGTGCATGTTAATTAATTTAACATTATTAAGTAGAAATAATTGTGTTGAAAACGACGATGGTGTTACTAATTGAATTAAATTAAATTAAGACCTTATTGATTAAATTGCTATTTTGTGCCTATGAATTGTGTATTGTGTGATTCGTTTTAGTCACTTTTGCCATTGCGGGGACGAGGGGATTTTGGGTAGTATGTTGCTCACCTCTATTATAGGATGCTTACTAGGCATGGGACTAGTGGGTAGGCCTTGGTTATAATTTATGCTTGCTAGGTATGGGACTAGTTAGTGTAGATTCGTGGGAATTTTATATTCTTGGGTGGGACAGATTTTTATGCTTTATCGTCATTATGCTAGACTAAGCATGAGACTAAGGCATGATAAATATTGGTAATTCATCCTATATGAAGGATAAGACGTATGTGTACTTTGGGGACCCCTAAGGTATGGGACTGAGGGGTATTTTTGAGGATCTCATATCGATAAAAATGGTGGGGCAACATGATAATTGAGAATTTGAGAAAATGAGAATTAATGCCTAAGTTGAAAATGGGTATTAAAATATGGGCGACATAATGTGCGGGGACCGATAGTTTAAATGGTTCAACTTGAGTTTTATGCCGTGTCGTCTATGAAACCTTGTCAAAGCGCGGGATCGACGGTTTAAATGGATCAGTTGGCATTTTGATAAGGGAAAGTGTAAAACTTTTGTGGGAATACCACCCGGGGTGGGAGGAACGCTATAATAAATTGAGAAAATGATAAATTGGGTTAATTTAATTAAATTAACAACATGTGGCTTAGTTATTTAAAATCATATTGGTGTGCATTGTGAATAACAATTACTGAGGGTAGTTAGTGATTTGTGCTATCGTGTTTAATTATATTACGTTTAATTATAATATTCTATTGTTATATTTATTTCGTTTAATGCTATTGTCTGGGTTCGCGGATCCTATTTGGAGGGAGTAGTGTATATTCATACTCGGGGATCTTACCTCACGCATTGACTAACCTTTTCAGGAATAAGTTTTGGAGAAGCTTCATAGGACCATTTGGAGATTTTCTTGGAGGTGCAACTGGAGTTATTTTACTTTATGCATATTAGTTTAGTTTAGTTTCCTTTCCATCCTATTTACATTGAGACTCAGTTGATGGTTTTGTTGGGCCATATGGTTCCAAAGTTGTTACTGGTTTTATTAAGATATTTGATTATGGATTCAATTGATTCAATTTTATATTAATTGAGATTGGATTATTATTGGAGTTTAGCATGGTGATAGATCTTTTATCGCATAGTTGGTTACCATCATTTGGGATTGATTCAATTATTTATCTTGTGTTTTGATTATTATGTGTCTCATATCTGTCACATGATAAGAATAGTATACTATTTAGTTCCCACCCGGCATAGTTTTGGTGGCGATCGATGCCGAAATTAGGCGGGGTGTGACAGATCGTACCAGAGCATGATCTTAAGTCTCGTAGGTTGTGAGTCCGTTTAACTTTCGCGTTATCGAACTTTGATTCCCTTTATTTATTCGTATTAATTATGGTAGAGGGTATAGCATACGTATTAGATGTGTTTCTTAGAGATATGGAGTTTTGTGTTAAGGACGTTACAGGTATTAAGTTTATAATTAGTAAGCTTGATGTGAGAATCCTTAGAGTTGATTTTGGAGATGATATTTATTTGGAAGGTCATTAGTATAAATTTTGATTATGTCTTATATCGATCCAACGATGTAATTTGATTTAAGGATTTATGTGTTGCGAAGATTATCGAAGATAGAATCGAGTAGTGATTTGAGAGATCGTGTGGTACGCTGTAATTTTCATAGTTATGGATATATATATATATATATATATATATATATATATATATATATATATATATATATATATATATATATATTATTTTGTTGTTCGTGGGTTACGTACGTGTAGGATTGTGTGTAAGGGCACCTAATTGTGGTATTCAATGGGTAGGCATATGTGAGCCTTATTTTATTTCGCACGTGTACGTTTGGTCAAATTTCGAGGTCAAAATTCTTATGCTAGTGGAAAAGTATGTAACACCCCATGAGTTTTAAATTTTAAATAACACGTTTTTTCTTAAAAAGTCGAAAAATATATTTTTGTGAAATTTAAAATTTTTGACAAAAAGGGTGGACTATTTCAATTAAAAAAATTCAACAAATTTTGATTAAATATAAAAAAAAAAATTGGGGATTCGTAAACTTCTATAATTGAATAAACATTAATAAAATTCTTAATTTTATAAGTTGGAAAATCCAAACATTTAATTTTTGGAAAGAAAAAGAAAAAACATATTTGTAAATATTCTACTACAATATTATTAGTACTAAAATTTTCTTAACCACTTAGAGTGAGAGAGAGAAAGAGAGAGATAGGCACTGTTATTTTTTTTCTTCCTTTGGCGCATAGCTCCCAATATGTTGGGGCTAACTTCTTTTTATTGTCAATCATTTAGTTTGTTCCATGTGAGATGGTTAGTATTATATTATTTAAATTATTACCCTTTAGGTGAGAGAGAGACGGAAAAAGGCGCCAAACCTCTTCTCTTTTCCTGTTTGTGCATGTAGCTCCCAAATGATGAATTTTCCCCCGTGATAAAAAAATAAAAATTATATAAAAATTAAAAATATATAAATATATAAATATAAATTAAAAAGGAATATTTTAAAAATATAAATATTTTTAAAAAAACATAAATTATTTCCCTTTTAAAAAAATAAAAATAAAACCCTTTTTATTAAAAAAAAAACTTTATCATGACATTTCATGCATGGGCATGAGGGGGAAAATATCATGCATGAAATGTCATGCATAAAAGTGGAGATATTTTGCCAAAAACCATGCTCCTTTATTTTATATATATATATATATATATATATATATATATATATATATATATATATATATATATATATATATATATATATATATATATATTGTTGTTGTTGTTTATCACTTGGGTTTCTCCATGACAAATGATAGTGGTTGCCTCCCATTTTGGTTGGACACACACGACAGGTATGAAGTTGATCGAAATTCTTGGGACACACATTGGTTATACGGGACTGCTGGTATTTTTTTAATAAGTTAACAATTGTGGGACGCCCGTGGGGGTGTGTATATATATATATATATATATATATATATATATATATATATATATATATATATATATATATATATATATATATATATATTGTTTTAAGAGTTGGACATTGTTAGGACTCTGTATGTCACCTAATAAAAGTACCTCAGCTCACTTTTTAAAAGATCACGTCACTTTTTGTTTCCAAGATCTCTTTTTCCTACACAAAGAAGAATACTTGGACCCTCTATATTTTAACTCCAAACCTACATTAAACAAAACTTCAATCATATTTTGGGAGGTCTAAACTACATATTTTTAAGAAGGCCCAAGAACAAAACTTTCTTATTTTCATGAGACGAACGCAGCCAAGTATTCAGAGTTTTCAACAGAAGATTTCTAGGATTGAATACTATATCCCTTTCCTTAATTATTATGTATTTTCAACGGTCTCTTAAACACTTCATTACATGTTTTTATTAAAATTAATTAGTAATTTAATTACAGAAAGTGGGCACTTAATTATGGGACTATTTTTATGAAAATTTTAAATATGAATAAATCTTTGAACCCTTGGGTGCATAGGTTAGATTATTAGATTTTTATTGTTTTGGGTATAGGTTCTCATATAGAATTTTATGGGATTCTTTATATGTTATATGGGACGCGTACACACTTATAAAAATGGATGGGTTATAAAAGAGGATGATTATGACGTATGGAACATTATTGCACGTTAATTAATTTAACATTATTAAGTGAAAATAATTGTGTTGCAAATGAAGATGGTGTTATTAATTGAATTAAATTAAATTGGGACCTTATTGATTAAATTTTTATGTTGTGCTTATGAATGGTGTATTGTGTGATTCGTTTTAGTCACTTTTGCCATCGTCGGGACTAGGGGTCTTTGGGTAGTATGTTGCTCACCTCTATTATAAGATGCTTACTAGGTGTGGTACTTGTGGGAACGCCTTGGTTATAATTTATGCTTGCTAGGTATGGTACAAGTTAGTATAAATTCGTGCGGATTTTATATTCCGGGGTGGGACAGATTTTTATGCTTTATCATCATTACGCTAGCCTAGGCATGAGACTAAGGCGTGATAAATGTTGGTAATTCATCTTATATTTAGGATATGACGTATGTGTACTTTGGGGACCCTTAGGTATGGTAATAAGTGTAATAACCCTCGCTTATGAGACCGTATTTTATAGTAATTACTTAGTATAGTAATTGGAACCAAGTGTTGGGCTATGACTTGAATGATGAATTCAATGTAGAAAAGTTGATATTCATTATGAGGTTGCATACATATCATAATTATGGGTAAATATTGCTATGTCATGCTTATTAATATCATCTGTATATAAAATGATATTTGGCTTAATTATGAGACCGGAACCTAAATTGAATTTTAAAATGTCCAAATGATAATTTGGAGGTTGCAGTTGATTCCGAAACGTGCGGAATAGTCAAATAATGTACCATATTGTATTTTATAGTTTTGGGCATTTTTGACTGGTTGTGCTTTAATTATGCTATCGCGTATTATTTTATCGCACTTTTGGTTAATTAAGTGGAGCATTTGGTCTTAGGTCACGACTTAAGCCTTTTTAGTCTTCTATTTCCCCAAAATCCCTTCCTAAACCTAAGAGAGAAAAGAGAAAGTAGAGAGAAAGCTTTGGAGATTGAGGGAGATTGCCACTACACCAAGAAATTTGCATATTTGCTGAATCAAGGCAAGTTTTTACTTGCTAATTGTTGTCTTGAGATAGATGATTGTTGTGATAATGGTGTATTAATCCTAGTTTAGCAAACTTAGGGTTTTATGGTGTGTTTTGGGTCTTGATGCACTCCCAAAATGATTCATGAGGTTTTAAGATGATCAATAGCATCTTTGATGTACTTATAATGTTGGTATATGAGTTTGGTTTGGAGAAATTTCAGTTTGGGTAGAAAATGGAGTCCAAGACTCCATAGCCATTTCTTGGCAAAATCGCAGGCCCGAATCGATTCGGCCCCCTGGGCGAATCGATTCGGTTAGTTCCAGTGCCCAGGTCTTGTTGACCGAACCGATTCGGAATTTATCCGAATCGATTCGGCAGTTATGCAGAAACCAAAATTTTCTGACCGAATCGATTCGGTCTCCCATCCGAATCGATTCGGCAATTATGCAGAACCTCAATTTTTCTAGCCGAATCGATTCGGCCAAGGGGGCGAATCGATTCGGTAGCCCTGCATTTTCCAACTTTTTCTTTTTCCATTTTGAACCCCTTTTCTTTAGGATTTTTGATTAGGGACCTTCTTAAATGAAGTAAACATAGGGTTTAGAGTTCTAGTTGAGTTGGGTCGACATCCTAGACTCGAAAGGGTTCATCTAGGATTCATTCAAGGGAGAATTTAAGGGGATGCTTAGGCATTTCTTTTGTCTTAAAGTTTATAAGGATCTAGAATGTATTAAGGTCAATTTTGGAGACTTTAGAATTCAACTTGAGTTACATTTTGACTTAATGGTTTATATTAAAGCCTAAAAGAGGCCTTGGGGATAACTTTGGAGTCTGAATTCCTTATCGAGGATGTTATGTCGGTTCGTATCATGTGTAGTCCCGATTTAACTTATACATTTATTTAAAAAGGGAAAATTGTTAAGGTAAATGATAATTTACTAATCATGTAATGGAAATTAATAAAATGAATGTTACACACCTCTCTAAATACCATCTTAAGGGAAGTCCGCTCGATAGGTGAAGCCCCCTGGCTAATGAATGCAGAGTGGATATAGTCCTAGGCCATGGGAGCGTTTATGGTTATTTATATGTTCTGCGGGGGTAGGGAGATTCCGGGTGTGGTCTTGGCTACCACGCAGGCTCATGGCCGCTTCCCGACGCTTCGATAGGATCCCAGGTTGTCTTATGTTAGGCCCTGGAAGATGATGGTTATTTAGGGACGCGCTCAGTGGGGAAACCCGGACGGGCGGTCTTAGAATCGTTATATTTATAATTATGACTATTCTAATTATCGAGTTGGACTCGATGGAACATTAATGCCATAAAGAGCAAAATTATGCCGCAAAGAGCATGTTATTGAGATTAGTGCCATATAGTGCACATGATGTCAATTATATTCCTGATAAGGAATGGAAAATGAATATTTGAATTGAAATATGATTAATGATGATAAAGGCTTTTAAGCACTTTTAATTCTGTCTTATTGTGAATCTCACTCTATGTAATCCTTCACTAGTTTCAGTTCCTCATATGCTGTTAACATGCTAGACTATCATCCATGCTTAGTTGTGCATCATTATCATACTTGTCATTTATCTATTGATCACATATACCCGGCCCTGACCGGTTTTCCTTTTCTTGTTGTGTATGTATATCTATATTATCCGTTCAGGTGTTCCGCCGCACGGTCGCCCGTAATGACTCTTCCTTCTCGCATGTTTTGAGGAGCCGTGACATTGTGCGGGTTTCACGGGATTTTGAGTAGACGCCTCTGTTTATGTTTCTAGTTATGTTCGGTTCATTCGGGCATGTTGCCCAACTATTGTAATTGTATAATGAATTTATTATGTAACACTTGGTACTATATGTATGTTGCATGTTGGTTGACCGAAGCTTTATTCGGTCCTTTGTATCTTTCGGGATTTCTTATATGCGCTTGTGGGGGTTTCCACCCTCTATTTCTATGATGGGTTGTTGAAAATGTTTTCCTTTTTATTTCAAATCAAAGTTTTTGATAACCCGTTTTCTGGAATATAGAGTGGTTATTCCTTATACTTGGTATATTGTTGTGATGCTGAGGATGATATTATCCATGATTTCCTATTTAATCGGGGTATAGGGCTGGCCACCCTTTATTTCGGATAGCGGGTTGTCACAGATGGTATCAGAGCATCAGGTTCTAGAGTCTTTAGGATCTATGCGGACTTGTCACGTTCTACCGTAGCGTTCTTTGATATAGAACTTAATGTTAGGGCTGCTTTGCTGCCTATATATGCGATCTCCTGCTAAATAGATTGTCCTATATTATGTTCTAACTCTATCTCGTCTCTATCTCAGATGCCGCCGAAGAGAGGACGTCCCGCTAGACGTAATAGGGTCGTTGAGGATGAGTTTGGTCCTCCACCGCAGCAGGGGAGTATCAGTGCCGCTGAAGTGGCAAATATTGTGGCCCAAGCTGTCAACGCCGCGATGACTGCCGTGGCCCAACAAATGCCACAAGCCCAAGTTAGGGGACGTGAAGCACAAGTTCCCACGGGACCTTCTCAGTGGGAACGAGTGAGAGAATCTTTCCTTAAGGGACATCCCCCGGAGTTTGAGGGAGGTTCAGATGTTATCAAGGCGAACCAGTGGAAGAGAGATATGCAGCGCCATCTTAGGATGGTGGAATGTAGTGAGGAGAAGAAGCAGATTCTCATTACTTTCAAGCTGGTAGGACCGGCCTTACATTGGTGGGAGTCAATGACGACACCCGAGCAAAGGGATACTATGTCCATTGCAAATTTTTGGGCTTTGTTTGATGGTAAGTATTTCCCTCCAGCAGTTCAGAGGGAAATGCAGAGGAAGCTGCAGGATTTGGTTCAAGGGGAGAGGTCAGTTGCTGAGTATGAGGAAGAGTTTACCCGGTTAGCCAGTTTTATACCGGATGAGGTAACTCCAGAGTCGAAGAGAATCTCCAAGTTTGTGGGAGGTTTGAACTGGCGAATAAAGCAACATTTGCTGGGAAATCCATCTCTAGTGACTTTTGGTGATGTGATGAATGCCGCTTTGCTTCATTGTCAGGAGCACAGATTGTTTCTGCTAAACAAGAAGAAGGTTGTAACTGTGGGACAATCGGGGAGGCAGGGAGGTGTTGGGAACGGAGGGGGAACATCTTCTTCGTCCCAATCCTCGGGGAACAAGCAGGTTGAGAGGGATCCTCAGCAGGGGGATTCGTCCAAACGTCAACGGTTCGGTGGGTTTAATGCTGGTGGCAATAATAATAACAGGCAAGGACAAGGCGGTCAGCAGCCTCAGGGAGGTCGAGGTGGAAATGGTGGTAGGGGCCAACAGGGCCGAGGTGCGGGTCAACTCCGAAATAACCACGGTAGGAATCAGGATATTACGGCAATCAAATGTTTTCAGTGTGGGGAGCTGGGCCACTATAAAAGGGCGTGTCCTCAGTTGGTTGGAGGGCATCTTCCTCGGGCCCCACAGCAGCCGTATGTGCAGTTTCCGCCTCAAGCGCCTAATCCGGTTTCTCCTCCTCAACAGGGGCAATTGCAGTACGGAAGAGTTTACCATCTTCAGGAGGCTTTGCTTCCTCCAGCTCCTCCGGCACCACCGGCGATCGAGGGTAAGTTTCTCATTCAGGGGCACATGGGTCGCATTCTATTTGATACGGGTGCTACACACTCCTTTATTTCTAGAAGTTTTGCTCAGACTACAGGTTTGATAAAATCTGCTGAAAGTACTTTCACTAGCGTCGAATCCTCTATGGGCGATGGCTCATTGATTTTCTTCGTATGTAAAAACGTAGAAATTAATCTTGGTGACTTGTGTTTTGATGCCGATTTGCTCGTTCTTGATATGGTCAGGTACGATGTAATATTGGGTATGGATTGGCTAGTGAAGTACCGCGCTATAGTGAACTGCTTCGGGAAGAGTATAGTTTTTGCGGTTCCTGGACAAGAGATGTTCCTGGTAGTTATGCCTTGTGTGGAAGGGAGCCCGAGTGCTTATTTATATTGTATTGCGGAAGATGCATCTAGAGATGTCATTGTCCCCCTAGATTCTCTTCCCATCGTTCGGGACTTTGAAGATATTTTTCGGGAGATACCCGGATTACCTCCAAGTCGGGAAATAGAGTTTATGATTGACCTAATGCCGGGAACTAGGCCGATCGCAAAAGCTCCTTATCGAATGGCTCCTGTGGAGATAAGGGAGCTGAGGGATCAGATTCAGAAGCTACTGGAGCAGGGTTTTATTAGGCGTAGTACCTCGCCGTGGGGCGCTCCGGTATTGTTTGTGAAGAAGAGAGACGGTTCTCTCCGGTTATGCGTGGACTATAGAGAGTTGAATAAAGTCACCATCCGGAATAAATACCCTTTGCCTCGCATTGACGACTTGTTTGATCAACTTAGGGGAGCTTCATATTTCTCCAAGATCGACTTGCGGACAGGGTATCACCAATTGAGGATACGGGAGCAAGATGTGTCCAAGACGGCCTTTCTGACCCGTTACGGATCTTATGAGTTCTTGGTCATGCCCTTCGGGCTAACCAATGCCCCTGCAGTGTTTATGGACCTTATGAATAGGGTATTCCGGGATTTCCTTGACCAGTTTGTCATCGTATTCATTGATGACATCCTCGTCTATTCTCAGACAGAGTCGGATCACGCTGCTCACTTGCGGTTGGTCCTGCAGAGATTGAGAGATCATCAATTGTATGCGAAGTTTGAGAAGTGTGGCTTCTGGCTGAAGGAAGTTCAATTTTTGGGGCATGTGGTGTCATCCCAAGGCGTGTCTGTGGATCCGAGTAAGGTGGTCGCAGTGAAGGAGTGGGGTCAGCCCACGACGCCCACTGAAGTTCGTAGTTTTCTGGGCTTGGCGGGTTATTACCGCCGATTCATTAATGGCTTTTCTAAGGTTGCTAGCCCGTTGACGAATTTGACCCGGAAAGGAGTAAGATTTGTTTGGGATAGTTCATGTCAAGCGGTTTTCGATGAGCTCAAGGATAGACTGACTTCTGCTCCAGTCCTGGCATTTCCAAAGCCGGGATTGGAATATCTCGTCTTTACCGATGCATCTCTTTTGGGGTTAGGAGGTGTTCTTCAACAAGAGAGGCAACCCATTGCATACGCTTCTCGTAAGTTGAAGCCTCATGAGAGGAACTATCCAGTGCATGATTTGGAATTCGCCGCCGTTGTATTTGCCTTGAAGATATGGAGGCATTACCTCTTGGGGGAAAAGTTCAGTCTTTTCACCGACCACAAATCGCTGCAGTACTTATTCTCCCAAAAGGATTTGAACATGCGCCAGCGCCGCTGGTTGGAGTTCGTGAAAGACTACCAATTTGATATTCATTATCACCCCGGGAAGGCGAATGTGGTAGCAGATGCCTTGAGTAGAAAGCCTGATGGAAACTTAGCTGAGGTGTGGAAAGCTAAGTGGAAAGAACTCAGCCTGGAGGATGCCGGAGAGAGAGCATTCCTTTCAGTGATGACGGTTACTCCCACGATTATAGCAAAGATTGTGGAGGCTCAGAAGAGAGATAAGGTTTGTCAAGACCATACACGCCAGTAGTTGTCTGAGGGAGCGGAGTCGTACTCAATAGGCTCTGAGGGTGGACTACGCTTCCATGGAAGACTTGTGGTTCCCGATGATGGGGATTTGAGACGTGCAGTTATGGCAGAATCCCACGGGTCGAAGTTCACGGTACACCCCGGCGGGGACAAGATGTACCAAGATATGCGTCGTTTGTACTGGTGGGCGGGCATGAAGAGGGATATCTCAGAGTTTGTGTCTCAATGCACTACTTGTCAGTTGGTTAAGATTGATCACCAGCGACCGACAGGTTTATTACAACCGCTTGAGATTCCCGTATGGAAATGGGAGAGCATTTCGATGGACTTTGTTACGGGCTTGCCTAGATCGCAGAAGGTTCATGACTCAATTTGGGTGATTGTCGACCGTTTGACTAAGTCGGCACACTTCTTGCCTGTTCGCACCGATTATGATACCGCTCGTTATGCCCAGTTGTTCATTGAGGAGATCGTCAGACTCCACGGGGTACCTTTGAATATTATCTCCGACCGAGATAAAATATTTGTGTCCCACTTTTGGCAGAGTTTCCAGGGAGCTATGGGGACCGAGTTGAAGTTAAGCTCTTCCTATCATCCTCAAACAGACGGTCAGACCGAAAGGGTAAACCAGATGTTGGAGGATATGCTTCGTATGTGCATACTTGACTTTAAGGGCAGTTGGGAACAATACCTTCCGTTGGTTGAGTTTGCTTATAACAACTCATACCAATTCACTATTGGAATGGCACCATATGAAGCTTTGTATGGCAGGCCTTGTAGGTCGCCCGCTTGTTGGTTGGAAGTGGGTGATAATAAGTTTCTTGGACCTGAGATGATCCAAGATACTTCTTCGAAGATCGAGCTTATTCGAAATCGCATACGGGTAGCCCAAGATCGCCAAAAGAGTTATGCCGATGCGGGTAGGAGACATATGGAATTGGAAGTTGGAGACCAAGTGTTGGTGTGAGTGTCCCCAATGAAGGGCATTAAGCGTTTCGGGAAGAAAGGAAAGCTTGCACCTCGCTTTGTTGGACCTTTCCCGGTAATCGCAAAGGTTGGTCCCGTAGCATACCAACTTGCCTTGCCGGAACCCTTACAACAAATCCATGATGTGTTTCATGTCTCCTCTTTGAAAAAGTACAGAAGGTGTGAAGGTGCCCTTTGGCACATTCCTTTCGAAGATATCGATTTGCAGCCCGATGTTTCTTATGAAGAACAACCGGTTGCTATCCTTGAGTTTGGGGAGCGAAAGTTAAGATCTCGGGTGGTGCCTCTAGTGAGAGTCCATTGGAGTCATCATCATGCAAGCGAATCGACTTGGGAACGCGAAGACGAGATGCGGGAGAAATATCCACATCTTTTCTCATGAGGTACGCCTGAATTTTGGGGGCAAAATTCCCTCATAAGGGGGGGAGTATGTAATAACCCTCGCTTATGAGACCGTATTTTATAGTAATTACTTAGTATAGTAATTGGAACCAAGTGTTGGGCTATGACTTGAATGATGAATTCAATGTAGAAAAGTTGATATTCATTATGAGGTTGCATACATATCATAATTATGGGTAAATATTGCTATGTCATGCTTATTAATATCATCTGTATATAAAATGATATTTGGCTTAATTATGAGACCGGAACCTAAATTGAATTTTAAAATGTCCAAATGATAATTTGGAGGTTGCAGTTGATTCCGGAACGTGCGGAATAGTCAAATAATGTACCATATTGTATTTTATAGTTTTGGGCATTTTTGACTGGTTGTGCTTTAATTATGCTATCGCGTATTATTTTATCGCACTTTTGGTTAATTAAGTGGAGCATTTGGTCTTAGGTCACGACTTAAGCCTTTTTAGTCTTCTATTTCCCCAAAATCCCTTCCTAAACCTAAGAGAGAAAAGAGAAAGTAGAGAGAAAGCTTTGGAGATTGAGGGAGATTGCCACTACACCAAGAAATCTGCATATTTGCTGACTCAAGGCAAGTTTTTACTTGCTAATTGTTGTCTTGAGATAGATGATTGTTGTGATAATGGTGTATTAATCCTAGTTTAGCAAACTTAGGGTTTTATGGTGTGTTTTGGGTCTTGATGCACTCCCAAAATGATTCATGAGGTTTTAAGATGATCAATAGCATCTTTGATGTACTTATAATGTTGGTATATGAGTTTGGTTTGGAGAAATTTCAGTTTGGGTAGAAAATGGAGTCCAAGACTCCATAGCCATTTCTTGGCAAAATCGCAGGCCCGAATCGATTCGGCCCCCTGGGCGAATCGATTCGGTTAGTTCCAGTGCCCAGGTCTTGTTGACCGAACCGATTCGGAATTTATCCGAATCGATTCGGCAGTTATGTAGAAACCAAAATTTTCTGACCGAATCGATTCGGTCTCCCATCCGAATCGATTCGGCAATTATGCAGAACCTCAATTTTTCTGGCCGAATCGATTCGGCCAAGGGGGCGAATTGATTCGGTAGCCCTGCATTTTCCAACTTTTTCTTTTTCCATTTTTAACCCCTTTTTCTTTAGGATTTTTGATTAGGGACCTTCTTAAATGAAGTAAACATAGGGTTTAGAGTTCTAGTTGAGTTGGGTCGACATCCTAGACTCGAAAGGGTTCATCTAGGATTCATTCAAGGGAGAATTTAAGGGGATGCTTAGGCATTTCTTTGTCTTAAAGTTTATAAGGATCTAGAATGTATTAAGGTCAATTTTGGAGACTTTAGAATTCAACTTGAGTTACATTTTGACTTGATGGTTTATATTAAAGCCTAAAAGAGGCCTTGGGGATAACTTTGGAGTCTGAATTCCTTATCGAGGATGTTATGTCGGTTCGTATCATGTGTAGTCCCGATTTAACTTATACATTTATTTAAAAAGGGAAAATTGTTAAGGTAAATGATAATTTACTAATCATGTAATGGAAATTAATAAAATGAATGTTACACACCTCTCTAAATACCATCTTAAGGGAAGTCCGCTCGATAGGTGAAGCCCCCTGGCTAATGAATGCAGGGTGGATATAGTCCTAGGCCATGGGAGCGTTTATGGTTATTTATATGTTCTGCGGGGGTAGGGAGATTCCGGGTGTGGTCTTGGCTACCACGCAGGCTCATGGCCGCTTCCCGACGCTTCGATAGGATCCCAGGTTGTCTTATGTTAGGCCCTGGAAGATGATGGTTATTTAGGGACGCGCTCAGTGGGGAAACCCGGACGGGCGGTCTTAGAATCGTTATATTTATAATTATGACTATTCTAATTATCGAGTTGGACTCGATGGAACATTAATGCCATAAAGAGCAAAATTATGCCGCAAAGAGCATGTTATTGAGATTAGTGCCATATAGTGCACATGATGTCAATTATATTCCTGATAAGGAATGGAAAATGAATATTTGAATTGAAATATGATTAATGATGATAAAGGCTTTTAAGCACTTTTAATTCTGTCTTATTGTGAATCTCACTCTATGTAATCCTTCACTAGTTTCAGTTCCTCATATGCTGTTAACATGCTAGACTATCATCCATGCTTAGTTGTGCATCATTATCATACTTGTCATTTATCTATTGATCACATATACCCGGCCCTGACCGGTTTTCCTTTTCTTGTTGTGTATGTATATCTATATTATCCGTTCAGGTGTTCCGCCGCACGGTCGCCCGTAATGACTCTTCCTTCTCGCATGTTTTGAGGAGCCGTGACATTGTGCGGGTTTCACGGGATTTTGAGTAGACGCCTCTGTTTATGTTTCTAGTTATGTTCGGTTCATTCGGGCATGTTGCCCAACTATTGTAATTGTATAATGAATTTATTATGTAACACTTGGTACTATATGTATGTTGCATGTTGGTTGACCGAAGCTTTATTCGGTCCTTTGTATCTTTCGGGATTTCTTATATGCGCTTGTGGGGGTTTCCACCCTCTATTTCTATGATGGGTTGTTGAAAATGTTTTCCTTTTTATTTCAAATCAAAGTTTTTGATAACCCGTTTTCTGGAATATAGAGTGGTTATTCCTTATACTTGGTATATTGTTGTGATGCTGAGGATGATATTATCCATGATTTCCTATTTAATCGGGGTATAGGGCTGGCCACCCTTTATTTCGGATAGAGGGTTGTCACAATAAGCAGTATTTTTTAGGATCTCACATCGATAAAAAGGGTTGGGTAACTTGATAATTGGGAATTTGAGAAAACGAGAATTAATGGCTAAGATAAAATCAGGTACTAAAATATAAGCGGCATTATGAAACTTTTAAATATGAATAAATCTTTGAACCCTTGGGTGCATAGGTTAGATTATTAGATTTTTATTGTTTTGGGTATAGGTTCTCATATAGAATTTTATGGGATTCTTTATATGTTATATGGGACGCGTACACACTTATAAAAATTGGATGAGTTATAAAAGAGGACGATTATGCCGTATGGAACATTATTGCACATTAATTAATTTAACATTATTAAGTGAAAATAATTGTGTTGCAAATGAAAATGGTGTTATTAATTGAATTAAATTAAATTGGGACCTTATTGATTAAATTTCTATGTTGTGCTTATGAATGGTGTATTGTGTGATTCGTTTTAGTCACTTTTTCCATCGTCGGGACGAGGGGTCTTTGGGTAGTATGTTGCTCACCTCTATTATAGGATGCTTACAAGGTATGGTACTTGTGGGCACGCCTTGGTTATAATTTATGCTTGCTAGGTATGGTACAAGTTAGTATAAATTCATGCGGATTTTATATTCCGGGGTGGGACATATTTTTATGCTTTATCATCATTACGCTAGCCTAGGCATGAGACTAAGGCGTGATAAATGTTGGTAATTCATCTTATATTTAGGATATGACGTATGTGTACTTTGGGAACCCTTAGGTATGGTAATAAGCGGTATTTTTTAGGATCTCACATCGATAAAAAGGGTTGGGTAACTTGATAATTGGGAATTTTAGAAAACGAGAATTAATGGCTAAGATAAAATAAGGTACTAAAATATAGGCGGCATAATGTGCGGGGACGGACTGTTTAAATTGGTCAACTTGCGTTTTATGTCGTGTCGTCTATGGAACCTTGTCAAATTACGAGATCGATGGTTTAAATTGATTAGTTGGCATTTTGATAATGGGAAGTGTAAAACTTTGGTGGGAATACCACCCGGGGCGGGAGGACCGCTAAAATAAATTGAGAAGAATGATAAATTGGGTTAATTTAATTAAATTAATAACATGGGGATTAGTTATTTAAAATCATATTGGTGTGCATTGTGAATAGAAATTACTGAGGGTAGTTAGTTATTTGTGTTATCGCGTTTAATTGTATTCCGTTTAAATAAAATATTTTATTATGATATTTATTGCGTATAATGCTATTGTCTGGGTTCACGAATCCTACTTGGAGGGAGTAGTATGTATTCATGCTCGGGGATTTGACCTCGCGCATTGACTAACCTTTTCAGGAATAATTTTTGTAGAAATTGCATAGGACCATTTGGATATTTTCTTGGAGGTGCAACTGGAGTTATTTTACTTTATGCATATTAGTTTAGTTTAGTTTCCTTTCCATCCTATTTACATTGAGACTCAGTTTATGGTTTTGTTGGGCCATTTAGTTCCAAAGTAGGTATGGGTTTCATACATTTCATTATGGATTCAATTGATTCAGTTTTATATTATTAGTGATTGGATTATTATTGGAGTTTTGCATGGTGATAGATCTTTTATTGCGTAGTTGTTTGTTATCATTTGGGATTGATTCAATTATTTATCTTGTGGTCTGTCACATGCTAAGAATGGTATTTTATTTTGTTCATGCCCGGCATAGTTTTGGTGGCCGCCAACGCAAAAATTAGGCAGCATGTGACAGGTAGGTTTAAGTCCCCCCCAACCCCTAAATTTTCTTTGTGCATCCCAATCATGCCTCCTATCTTTCGGGAATGTGTCCAACGAGCACACTTTCTCCCACATAGGTAAATTTTCTCCTCTCCACCCCCTGCCATTTTCATGCATGGCAGTGGTTTTCCTCTTTCCCACATTTGTTCTTTTCTGTTGAGGTTAATAAGACAAAAGTCCTTTAAGTGTTTTCTTCCCATATTTGGTTTTCAACAAAGATGTTTGTCGTGTATTTGTCTTTTTTTGTTTTGTCCTTTTTATTTTATTTATACTTTTACTAAACTTGTTCCTTCCCCCTTCTTTTCTTTCTTTCTTCCTTCACCCGAGATTTCTCTCATCCCCACTTGATCCCTTTTCATTTTCAATTTTGTTGAATTTTTCTATTTTTTCTTTCCCTTTTTAGTCATTCCAACATCCTTCGCCTTTTGTTTTTCATTATATTTTTTTATTTATCTCTTATGCCTAGTTGTTTTATTCGATAATTTATCCTCTCAAAATCCTTTTACTTCTTACCATATTTTTCTAAGAGATAACCCACGATGTCAAGACTCTAAATTATTTTTAATTGTTTTTCCCCTTATTCCCTTTTGTCTTGGGCACACTAAATCGAGGTTTGTGGGGTATAAAGGAGGAGTCCATTTTTCGAATTTGGGCATGTGACACATAAAAAAAAGAGATACATTTTAGGGACAAATTTATATATAGGAGCATTTATTATACAAATATAATTTATAAACACCAAAAAATATTGTAGCTTGTATTTTAATTTTTAGTGTTTGGGACACTATTTTCGTGCAAATTTGGGAGGAACGGTGTTTATTGGCACTCAATTCTTGGATCTGAAATTTTGGAAATTGAATTTTATTACTGAAAATTATTATTTCATCTTGCAATATTGTGTTTAAACTATGATGCATGATTAATTTTATTTTTAGGACTAGGTGAAGTTTATCATGATTAATTAATTTTTCCATGTTAATTTATCAGTGATAATTCTCGACGTGTGTTAATTGATAATAAAAATGTGGTATTCATTTACAACTACATTAGAGTGTGTTTTAAACATTTGAAATTATTTGATAAATAATATTTTAAGTATTTTAATGTGTAACTTTTTGTGTGTTATGCTTACATTAAATTGTTTGATATCTCATGATTAAATGCAACATTAAAACTTAAAAATTGATATCTTTAAGGGAATGGGAAAGAGACATTAAAATATTTTGAGAACATGTATTGTTGTGTTTTTTGAAATGTATGTGAAGAGAGGGAGTGTATTTTGAATTATAAATTCGGGAATACCAGATTAAATTCATGTGTGATTTTAATTAAAATTGTTAAACGGATTCGATGTCCTAGTTTTCTTCCATATCTAATTATATCCTTGAAATCATTTATTTAATTCATTCTTGTTTTAGTTAAGAACTCAATCATATGTTTATACTTGTTTGTCCAGCTAAAGAGTCAAGAGTTCATAAAAACTTATCAAATCTCTATAGGTTTGACACGTACACTATTTCAATAGCTTGTGCACTTGCGATAATTTTATGATTTAATATTTGACAACTAGTTTTTGCAGCCATTGCCGAGGATTTCGATCGATTTAAAAAATATTGACTTTCAGAGTAGTTTAAATTTAAAAAATAAAAAATTTCAAAAATTTCCAATAGCATTTTTTGTGTTATTTTTAGAATATAAAAAAATAAGAATAAAATAAAATTTCAGTCTTTGTGAGTAATTAGTTATTTTTTACACTAGTTATATTACAAAAGTACCTAAAATTTTGAAAAGAATCGAAAATTATAATTTTGTTTTTTAGAAAATTTCCAAATTTTATAGTTTCTGTAATTTGGACCTAAATTTTTTATATAAAAAAAAATTAGTAATGCTAGTAACATATAATTTCTTTTTTTTTTTCAGAATATAAAGAACTAATTTTATTCTTATAGTGTGATGTTTATTTTAACTCGTTTCTTTTTCTCTATCTCATGTCAAATACACCTTAAGTGCCTATGTTATTATATTTTTATTTAATATTTTGTGGGTGCATTTTACACTTGGTGTAGTTATTTTGTGTAGTTTTCAAGAACGCGTTCAATAAAAGAAGAAAAGGAAAAATATAAAAAAGGAAAGAAACTGTGTGGCAGGGTTAAATTTACTTGTGCAATCTTGCCTTGATCACAAGGTACTCTCAGAGATGACAGAATTATAGGCAATGTTTCCCTCCGATAGATTTCAAATAAACCTTCGACTAGGCGTAAATAAGTGACTGTTAAAAGTCCACGTCAGAAGTACTTTTCGTGTGCACCTTAAGTTTACTTATTTCGTACATTTCAATAAGCCTGTTGCATAATTTTATTTAAGGGCATAAACCCAATTGCAAGATAAAGGGGGGATTTCTTCCTCTTCCTTGGCTCGAGAATCATTGAACTACCCGAGCATTTGCATAACTCGAGCCATCAATTTTAATACAAAACTAATTGGACACTCGCCATAGGGTATCACATAGCTCATAAGAAAACTCTTAATGAGGTTATGCTCAGAAGATACTCCAATGCAAATTTGTCAAATATATTTCGTTTTTACCTTGTCTATGATTATTGGCTTTTAATGAATCTCCGTGTCGACCACCTACCTGAAAGTAAAATTCGAATTCGAAGTGATAACCGTAGTTGTTTGTGCTTTAAATTCTCTGTTAGTTAAGAGTAGGAGCTTTCTAATTAGGGAGATTAATTTGAAGACCCCGTTATCATCAAGTAATCTCGAAAAAAGTAATTTTAAAATTGAAAATACCCTCACCTAAATTAGATAATTCAAATTGTTTTGTGTTAGTTTAGGAATTATATTATTTTGCGTCAAACTTTTGCTTCTTCTTTCCTTTAAAATAAAGTATTAAAAGATTAAAAAAATTCGAGTGAGAGGGATTGGTTTTGAGATCCTACTGGTTATCTATATATTTAGGATTCTATCAATCTCAATATTTCTGTAGGTAGAACTTCAATTTTTTTTCGATATGGGAGATTAGTTAGAGACCCGTATCCTTAAATATAACCTGCATCCCAATAGATCGAGTGAACCCTCATGCATACGTCTTCCCCCATATAACATGAAATTTTTTGAAATCAAGCCGAGAATAATTACTTTGTTACGCCTATTTTGAGGCATAAAAAATAAGGACCCATACCTGCATATGTGTGAGTTTGAAGAAATTTGCAGAACGGTTAAACTAGAGCAACTCATCGATGAGATTGTTAAATTGAAATTGTTGCCATTTTCTTTGAAAGATAAAGCCAAAAGTTATATACCCTCACTTAAATCGATATCCATCACTACATGGAACCAATTGAGTATCGAGTTTTTGCAAAAGTTTTTTCGCAAACAAAAGATGGGGCGATACGTCACGCCATCAACACTTTTAGTCAAAAAGAGGGAGAGGCTTTGTGACTGTATATGGGGAGATTCATGGACTTCCTACTATAATGTACTCACCATGGAATTGAATTGGGTTGTCATATCCAAATTTTGTATGAGGGATTTTATTATGTTACTCGGTCGATGCTTGAGTTATATGTACTGATAATTTTATTTAGAAAAGTGGGGTCGACGCGTGGACATTCCTAGAATTTACAACTCAAAATTCCCAACGATGGGCATCCTATTAGGACTCTCGCCCCACCACAGCCAATGAGGGAAATGCTCATAAAAACCAATAAGATTTTGGATTAAATGACAAAGTTGCTACATTTGGTTGGCGTTTAGATGCCTTAGATCCAAGAAAAGAGGGATTTTGCATAAATTGACAAAGTGGCTACATTTGCTTGAATCAAGGACCTTCTCGGTTCAAATGACATGTTAATATGAGCTCAAATGAAGGAAATATGACCGTGCAAAGTATGCAATAAAAAGAAAGTAAAATCTCATGGTCAAACCATAAGTTAGATCTCGTGACCCGATCACTATTAATATGTTATTAGGCCCAAAATTTGTGTCACGTCAATTTTTTTTTGCATTTGTTGGAGATCGTATGTGAAGGTTATGGCGTTTTGAGGTTTCTAATAGTAATTATGAAACTTGGAGTTTTTAAGGGATTATATTGTTTTGTTGTTTATATACTTGAGGAGCCTTGTGGCTCAATGGTAGGAACGATTTTGCATATATTAAGGGACAAAAGTTCTTGTCCCCCCAAACACCTATTCCTTTTCGCACGTCCCAAGCGTATCTCTTATCTTCTAGGTGCGTCTCCAACGATCACACTCTATACCACGCGTCAAGTTTCTTCAACCCCCTTCGTTTTCATGCGTGATTGTTAATAAAACCAAAGTCCTTTAAGTATTTTCTTCCCATATTTTGTTTTCAACCAAGATGGTTGTTATGTGTTTTTTTTGGTTTTGTCCTTTTTCTTTTCTTTACCCTTCTATCAATTTTGTTCCTCCCCGTTCCTTTTTTTATTTCCTTACCCAAGATTTCTCTCCTCCACACCTCATCCCTTTAAATTTTTAATTTTTTTTTCCTTTTTGTATTTTTTTTCTTTCCCTTCTTTAGTCATTACACTATCCTTTGTCTTTTCTTTTGCATTTTTTTTATTTTCTCTCCCGTGACTAGTTATTTTATCCGAGAATTATTCCTCCCCAATTCCGTTTATTTCTTCCCATGTTTCTATTTGAGTGATAACCCACGATTTCAAGACCCAAAATTCCTTTTTATTCTTTTTTGTCCCTTAATCATTTTTGTCTTATACACACTAAACCGACTTCTGTGGGGTATAACAAAAAAATTCATTTTCTAATTTGGTTGTGTGTGACACACAAAAGAGATACATTCAAGTGACAGATTTGTATAGAAGGGAATTGATTAAACAAGTATAAATTTGCAAAAACCAAAAATATTTTACCATGTGTGCTATTTTTGAGTATTTCGAAGACTATTTCCGTACAAATTTGGGAGGAACACTGTGTCCTTACTCAAGTCTTAGACCTGAAATTTTGTAAGATGAATTTTTTTAATTAAAATTAAGATTTCATATCGAAATATTTTTTTTAAACTATGACGCGGAAGTATTTTTATTTCTAGGACTAGGTCAATTTTATCATGATTAATTAATTTTTGAATCTTAATTGAATCCGGTGATAATTTCTGACATGTGTTAATTGAAAATAAAAATCCAGTATTCCATTAAAAATTTAACGAGAGTGTGTTTTAAGCCTCTTAAATTATTTAATAAGTTATATTTTAAGAATTTAAATGTGTAATTTCTTATTGGTTATGCTTCCATTGAATTATTTGATATATCATGCTTAAATGTAACATTAAAACTTAAAAATTGATATCTTTGAGGGAATAGGGATTTGATGCGTCTATTTTAGGAGATGTTAAAGTATTTTGAGAATGAGTAATGTTGTATAGTGTGAAATGTATGTGATGAGAGTTGATGCAGTTGGAGTTATAAATTTGGGAATACGAGGTTAAATTAATGTGTAATTTTAATTAAAATTGATAAACGGATTCACCGTCCTAGTTTTCTTCCACATTTGATTATATCATTTGTGGTAATTTAATTAATTTTCTCTTGTTTAATTTTAGAACTTAGTCATATCTTTGATACTCGTTTGACTAGTTGGAAAGTCCATAGTTTATAAAAATTTGACCAGATATTTATGGGTTTAAGCCATTCTTACACTTGCTATATTTAAATAGGTTGTGCACTTGCAGTAATTTTATCATTTAAATTTTGACAACACTTGGGATCCACTTTCTCATAATAATATTAAGTCCCATCAAATACAATGTAGAGTTTTAAGTTCTCTAGGTCCTAATCAACTTTAACCTCTTGCTGGAAGAGCTTGGATACATCCCATGGGACGAACACCCTTTTTTTTTTTACATATAAAAGTAAAATTCATGTACATAGCATAGGAAATCTCAATCGAGATAACAATTAGGCCACATTATCCAGTAGTATCATTATTCCACTCTTAAATACCCGCCACAATAGCAATGACATCTCCGTCAATGTGTTTGGGGTCATCTCACTTCCTGATATGAGAGAAGATGAGTTGGTTATTCACAATGTATCCGCCTGAATCATTCATGTACTTAGGAAAAATCAACAGGGAATGCTAGAAGCCGGCATATCTATGAAAAATGAGGAAAAAGGCGTTCTTGGATACATCCTAGCATTAAAGGCCGAACCCCTTGCCCCAAAGTCCCCGATCATATGTGGCATGATTAATTCTTTCTCCGAGTGGAAGATTTTCCTTATCATGGCATCTAGGAACTTTGGTCAAATAACGTAAAGAAATCCTTACAACTTGGGGTGGATATTCTTTATGATAAAGGACTATACGTGGATTATAAGAAATACCCAAAGTGCACTGCAACGAACTCAATGTCTTATAGGTCATAGAGGAAGACAAAAACACCCCAAATTAGCCTGAATGGGGATTATCTCCTTTGTTCGATGATGAAATTTCCTTGGATTCCATAGTGGGATCCTCAAACTTAATCCTCGCAGAATGCTTCCATGTCTAGTATATCGCCTTCATTTCCCATGGTAACACAATAGACAAGGGACAATTGGTGAGATTCCCTAAGCTTACTTTCTACATATGTGTATTAGATATTGCCAAACCTCCATCACACCGCCTTTGGCTAAATCGCAAGATACAAACTCTCAACCACTCTAGGATAATAATTGGAACAAGGAGAACTAAAAACATATTTTCCAAGCCCTATCGAAGTCTCTAACCTAAGTCGACACTATGTTGAGATTAAGAAATGGTCTCGTTGAATACCTTGACGGAAAAAAACATCTCAAAGAATAATACCTTTCGTAGACTACAATCCATGCCAGGGTACCAGAGCATTCAGTGGTCCTCTAACAGATTCTATCCATCTCATCACTAATATCCCGGGAGCAATTATATTGGATTTGTAGACCTTTGTTAAATGAATATGGTGTCGATCATCCGAAAGACTTTTATGTCTATCATGTTAAAAAATAATTACCATCATATCCCATTCCTTGAAGCATCCCTCTCTAAAGAAGATTTTATTCTGTTATGAATGGTCTCCTTCCTCCTTTAATGCATTAATAACATTTTATTGCATGCATTGCATGCGATTGTTATGAATCAATTAATGGATTGGACCTTCAACCTAAAAATAATGACTCTATGAATCGAAAAAAACTAAGAGACTTACAAAACATCACCAAAGTCTGAAAGATGTATGTATTATGTAAAATGTGAACATCAATAAAAACATAGAGGGATGAAAAGGTTTGAATGCATATTTATCAATTATTAGCATATCCACAAAATTGTTCTTAATTATAAATCCTTAACTCTTGATTTTAATAAAACCTTCTCAAATTAATTTCTAACACACAAACAAGTGGAATTTAAGCGAATCTAGTTAAGGAAACCTAGATATGTAGTACTGAACCAATTTTATATAAATTCACAAGATCAACATCATTCTAAGTGAAGTGTGTGCGATGAAGTGTGTAGAAATAAAAACAATTAAGAATCAGATAATTCTTATGAGGGAAAATCATTCACAGAGGGGTAAAAACCTCAACACAGTCTAATTTCCATTTCAGTTTGTAAAGAAATTTGAAAAAAGGAAAGAAGAAACCTCTCATGAAAACACTAGTACATATTCACCTATGGATCTTTAAACTCTCCCCCAAAGAAAATGAAAATATAATCCAAGTTCCACGAAATGTATGAAAAACTTCAGTCTTCCTTCTAGTGTGTATGTAACTCCCTAGTTAAAAGTGATGCCTCTAACTTTTGTTCATTTTTTATTAGATCATTGAAAATCTTCAAAGTTGATTTCAATTAACAAATGTTGTTTATAACTTCTACCAAAAATATATGTTTTGACAAATTATAAGGAATACGTGAATTGGGAAAGATAAGTATAGACGAAATGCTCCAGTCATCATCTAAAATTTGTGTATGACTTTATATCTTAGGTAAGGAATTACCCATAATAGAAATTAAAAAATAAATAATTTCATTGTGAGAGTACTAAATTGAAGGAGAGAAAGGGGATGAGACATAAATGGAGAAGACATGTGTTTACATGGTTCGACCCAAAGAGGTACCTACGTCCAGGGTGCAGTTATGGTGATATTATTGACAATCAAAATGAGTACAAGATTTGGTTGCATATCTCTCTCTCTGGGGTTTGCGTACAGATGATAGAAAAATTCCCCCATTCCCCGTGGGATCATGTGCTATTTATAGTTAGTTATTTTAGAATATTAAGGGATAGGTGGGGTGACTTTAAAGGTCAGCCACTTACGCCTTTTACACATAGAGGGATAGATAAGGATGAGTTTATTGCATTATAAATGAAGTGGCCATGTGCTTAAAATCATTAAGCACACATGTATCATAAGCATGACCAATGATCTTCTCTTACATGTATAGGCGGATGAAGAGGTGGTATTGAATTAGTCAACTAACACAATTAATTAACACCGTTAGACACCTGTCAAGATAGTAGACAAAATTATTGGGTCGATCATGAGCTTATCTAAGTCGGGCACATGTCATCCGAGATGAGAAGAATTGAATAATGATGACGAACTCTTCTTCTACCTTTACAAAGGCCACATGCCATCTTCTTGGGTATCCATATGGTGTTCTTTATTTATGGTGTAACAAAATCCCCCAAGACTTCATGCATGAGTGGTATCTGTAGTAGCTTCTTTGGACTGCTGTTCCAGAGTGGATGCTTCATAAAATGAATGGATGAAGTGCTAACTTTAATACGTGGAATAAGACTTGGTCGACCTACTTTATGCTCATCCTATGATGAGTAAATACATTTAAGTGCATTGTTTCACAAAATGACACATGTTAATTATTTAGAACTGACACTTGGGTAATCATTACGCACTCACATAGGTATAAAGACCATGTACCACAATTTATCTTTTTATTATTGACTTCATTTAATGATAAGTAACTCTTTACCACCAAACCCAAAGTATTTAAAGGGTTGGTACTTTCATTTTTTTATCATCATCACCATTTCAAATTTTCCCAGCGTCAATTATAGAGAGAGAACGCTTATTTATAGAAAGAGGGTTTGATCTTCCATCGCTTGGTGATCATTATCTACCTAGTCCTATGCTTTTCTGGTGTAGTCCTTTTCTTTCATTTTTAACATCCTTCTTCCATTTAAAAGGTTCGTTGATTAACCACCAATTAAGATTCACTACGCTCTAAAATTTGCTCGGCGCCCATTGACGAGGCAAACCCAAATCCTATTATTAGTGATTCATACTCCGATTCGTTATTGGAGACCTCAAATTAAAACCTCATTGCATATTCCATGTCTATTTCATCTGATGTAGTAATAATAAGACTTAACTCCGGAAACTGTTGTGTAGGATGAGCCATCCACAAATAGTTTATAAACAAGGATTTCTTGGTTGAATTCTCCCATGGTCAGTACTCCGTATTTGAATAATCTATTTATCTTCTCCTTGTCACGAAATAGTTTTGTTCGTCCAGTAAACGATTATAAAATATCCTTGTTTTGACTTGAGCTTTCTTTTAGAGGGGTCTGTTCATTTTTCTTGATAGGTGAACTCTCTTCCAAAGAAGTCTGCTTGGATTCATTCGTGACTGAGCCCTTTTCTGTAAAAGTTCACTTTGTCATTCTTGCTAAAATCTCTCCCAAAGGAGTTTTCTTTCTCTTTGTAATTTAATTCAGTTATGAATTTTGCCACAATTTACCCTTTGATAAATGTCATGGGTATGTATTTAATATCGTATTCCCCATGTTATAAAAGGCAAGCCAATAATTACCTTGAATTTTTAATTTTATGAAGACCTACCATTTAGTTATATATATGTAGATAATAATAGTGTGGGCTTGAAAGTATAGCTTCGTTCTCCTTGAAGTTTTGATTATCATAAGGGCTAATTTCTTCAGCCTGAAATACAAAATTTGTGCACTTCAGTATGATTTTCTGGTGTAATATACAAGTTTCTATATTCCTTCTTCCTATCTCACTAGAGTTGAGGTAACTGCATATTATGTTACGTCTAAATAGAGGTAGAGGTTTTCTCCTAAAATTAATCTTCATGAGAGAGGTGCAAACCCTGAATATCTCTTTAATTCTATAAACCCAATTTTGCATTCATCGTTCCACTCAAATGGTTTTCTCGAGACTTTAAGAAAATGAAGTCATTTATTAGTAGCTTTAGAGACGAACCTATTGAGTGCGGCAACGCATCCTGTATATCGTGGCACCTCCTTATTAAGGATTGGATTTTTTCAAGATTGGACTCGATCCCTCGTTAGTTGATTATAAATCCTAATAACATTCCTTCTTTGACCCCGAATATGCACTTGGTTGGATTAAGCTTCATTTTATGCTTTTCCAACTAATCAAAGGCTTATTGCAAGTATTTCATGGGATCATCTACCATTTTACTCTTAGTGATCATATCATCAAAATATCCTTCATGTTCTTCCCAGTCTAATCTTCAAACACCTTGTTCACCAGCCTCTAATAGTTTTATCTAGAGTTTTTAAGGACGAATGGCGTGAGATTGTAGAAATAGATGTCTCTGCTTGTGATGAAGTAATTTTTTTATTAATTTGGTGGATTTATTTTAATTTGATTGTATCCAAATAAGCGTTTATGACACTGTTCAACTCATGAACCAAAGTTTCATCAACCAACTAATTGGTCCTAGCCATGTTTTCATAGCTCCAGGAAAACACACACTTACGCTATCGAAGAAAGTTGAATAGATATTTCCTCAGCTCCAGATCTAGGGGTGACCCAATCCGAATAGTCTTTTATGGGTGCTCCTCATCCAGTACGATAGTTTCAATCTCTAGGATCACTTGTCCCTTGACTAAATTCTCCTCATCCCATGGATCTATCGTTTTAATTTGGTAAGTATATGTAAAAAAATTATGTTCTTCTTGTTTGGACAAAGTGTAGTACCACTCTAGGGCATCAGCTTGGGTACCCTTGACCGCACCCACTCCTTAGTGGATTAGGAACTTTAGTAACTAATGAACTGTATACGGCATAGCCTCAAATTTCTTTAATATAACTCCACCCAGGATGATGTTGTACGCCAAAAGGACGCTTTTCTCTAGGGTGAAGAAATGCTCAATTTTTGTTCGGCACATAGGTTAAGCACCCACTATGATCTCTAACTCAATAGTTCCCAAGGTGTACACCTTCTCACCTGAGAAACCGATAAGTAGGCGATGATAAGGTGTTATCTTGTTTTCTCGAAGCTTCACTTTTCTGAAACAGTTGTAGAACATAGCGTCTGCTAAGCTACCATTATTGACAAGGATTATGTCTACCTTGCTTTCATGAACCATTATGGTAAAGACTAGAGGGTCATCATTGTCACAACCCACTTAATTCTAGCGCCAGCCACCACCAAAACCAAGTCGGGTGCGAGTAAATAAAATACAATTCTTATCATGTGACATATATAAGACATATTAAAATTATTCCACGAGATAAATAACTTAATCAGTCCCAAATTATAATAACCAACTATGTGAATAAAATATCCATCACTATGCTAAATGCCAATAATAATCCAATCTCTAATAATATAAAACTGAATCAGTTGAATTCATTATGAAATATCTTATTAAAACCCATAACAACTTTGGAACCGAGTGGCCCAATAAAACCATAAGCTGGGTCTCAATGTAAATTACAAAGGAATGGAAGCTAAACTAAAATACTAATCATATAATAAATAACTCCAGCTGCACCTCCAAGAAAATCTCCAAAAAGTCCTATTTAGCTTCTCCAAGACTTATTCCGGAAAAGGTTAGTCAATGCACGAGGTTAGAGCCCCGAGCATGAATATACACTACTCCCCTCAAATAGGATCGAAGAATCTAGACAGTAGCATTATACATGATATATATTATAATAGAATATTTTAATTAAACGAAATATGAATATAGACGGTCATAATAAATCACTAACTACCCTCGGTAATTCTTACTGAAAATCCACACCAATGTGATTTTAACTTTCCAATAGTCTCACATTGTTAATTTATTTAAATTAACCCAATCTATTATGCTTCTCAATTTTATAATCCATTGCGGTACTTCTGCATAAATTCTTATTCAATTAATTCAAATTATTGTAGCGGTCCTCCCGTCTGGGGTGATACTCCAACCAAAATACATTCTTATAGAGATCATCCCACCTCGGGTGGTACTCCCACCAAAATTACACAATCCCCTCATCAATAGCCAGTTGATCCGATTAAACTATCCACCCCGCAATATGACAAGGTTCCACCCACGACACGACACAAACACTAGCTGTGCAGTTTCAAACTGTCAACCACTGCACATTATGTCACCTATAAATTTTAATACCGTTTTATTATCATTGGTATTAATTCTCAATTAATTATCCTTATCATATTAATTTTGCAAATTACCCCACCCTTATTATCGAGGTGAGATCCTCAAAACACCCTTAGTCCCATACCTAAGGGTCCCTAACACATAAATATGTCCTACCTTAATTATAGGATGAATTTCTATTAATAACTCTTCCTAGACTTATACATAGACTAGAGAATCGATGGCATGACATAAAAATCAGCCCCACCCCAGAATCACTAATCCGTAAAAATCTACACCCACTAGTCCCATACCTAGAAAGCGTAAATCGTAACTAAGACCTATCTACTAGTCCCATACCTATAAAACATCCTAAAATATAGGTGAGAGCATACTACCAACATCCCGTCGTAGCCGCTATGATAAATATCAATATCAATAAATCACATAATCTAACAATATATATAAACAATATCACAAATTGTTTGCGATGGCGCAATTTAATTTAAATCAATTAATAATACTGTCGTTGTTCTTAATACAATTATTTTCATTAAATT
The DNA here is from genome assembly GCA_949130495.1 of Sambucus nigra. Taxonomy (NCBI): domain Eukaryota; kingdom Viridiplantae; phylum Streptophyta; class Magnoliopsida; order Dipsacales; family Adoxaceae; genus Sambucus; species Sambucus nigra. The sequence continues at coordinate 208,058,614 of OX422214.1, read as the reverse complement.
GTTATAGATTAATCAACATGCAAAGTTATGAAACACACAAAAATTGTACACTTTTATCAACTACATACTTTTTTGCGTGTGTACACGTCCCGATTTCAATTAAAAAAAACATAAATTCTACATGTGAACCTACACCCAAAATCATAAAAACCCAATACACTAACCTACACACCCAAGTGTTATGAGTATTAATTCATATTTGAAAATTCTTAAAAACAGTTCCAAAATTAGTGTCTTTTTTCTCTAATTAAGTTACTAATTCATTTTAACAAAACATACGATTAAAGGTTTAGGCGACACTTAATACGCATAATACTAAAGGAATAGAATAGACTATTTATGCATGGAAAATTCGGATGAAAATTCTAAATACTCGGTTGTGTTCATCTCATGAAAATAATCAAGTTACGTTCTTGGGCCTTCTTGAAAACATGTAGTTTAGACCTCCCAAAAAATGATTAAAGTTGTGTTTAATGGAGGTTTGGAGTTGAGATATAAGGTGAGAGTATTTTGTGTGTATAGTACAGATGCGTAACCTTTAAAAAATTGGTTCAATGCCCTTATTTAATGTGAAATATGAAGACTCCTAATGATTTCCAACTCTCCCAAAAGGTTGATTAATGTATTAAAAAAATTATGCTAACCCCCAATTAACCATGTGAGGCCCAAGTCAAATGGAGTAGGTTAACTCCAAAATTTCGTGTATATCTCAAACTACTATAAAGGCATCCCCTATGGCATCGTCATTACCCATGGTGAAACAATAAAGGACTAATAATATATAGAAAAAAAAGAAATCAGCTCCCATAAGTGGGAGCCATGCGTTTATAAAAAAATTCGAATTCCCATAATATATATTTTATATATAATCCAATTTCGACCAAGGATATTTTAGTTTAAGTAGTCCACCAATTAAATGACAAAAAAAATTAATCTAAAAAAATACCTTTTTGACTTTCAAGTTAACATGCGCTATTTAAGTTTAAAAAATTTACAGGGCGTTACAGTCGTGAGGGTATAAAACTCCCGATAACTCATCTTTTTAGAAAAAATGATAAGGCGATATTTTTTACCTTTCTCTGATGAGTATTCATGTTGCCTATTAAGTTCATCTTCCCGATATGAGCACAATATTTTTCCTCATTGAGGTATACTTTTTTATCTGCCAGCTCATCTCTTCCGCTAATTTCTCCTCTATAATAGATGTGTCATCCAAAGGAGTTTATTTTGACCCCGAATAGACTCATTTGGTTTCTTTGGGAGATCTAGATTGTTATTTGAGTCTTCATCTCTTCCTCTTTTCTTTTCCTATGTCTTTCGATAAGGGGATTCTAATCATCTTCTACCCTTATGCTCTTTTGGATCTCCTCAACCATCCTTACCCACATGAGTGGATAGTTTAGCCCTTATTATTAGACTCTCAATATCATTCTTTGGGACAATGCAACTATGTTTTTAATGGTCATAGTCTAAGTGAAACTCAGATTATTTTCTCTTATCATGCTGGTTTGTGGGTGCCCTGATTTTTTTGGATCATCTGAGATCCCTTCTTCCTCTAATCTCATTAAGGATGTGGTTGATACCAACTTTTTAAGGGTTACATTCATCCTACCCTTTTGGTTTCCAACTTTTCTTATCTTTTTTATCTTTATTTTTGTTATTTTTACTAGGAAATGCTTTAAAGTGACAAGATTCTTTGATGTCCATAGTCTCCTCGACATTCATTATCTTGCCTGCTTTGTCTAAGATCTCTGTCATGGTTCGAGGTGGTTGTTTTTCCAGTTCCTATAATAATTTTCCTATTTGTAATCCGATCATCAAGGAAGTTATGGAATTTTGCTCATTGTAGTCCACTATCTCCAGCTTTCCATTATTGAAATTGTTAGCAAAATCACGTTTGGACTTATTCGCCTTTTGCCAGACGTTGAGTAAATGACCCACTCTGTTTCCTGTCTTAGCTCTAAAGGAGGAATTTCTAACAAAGATGATGACCAATTATTAAAAGGTATAAATATGTTCACATGGCAGTATATTGTACCAAATTTACACTGATGAGGTGATTGTGATGGAAAATTCTCGGCATCGCCTTTCATCCAGAATGGGATTTATCTTGCCATCATATCTGGGCGGAATCATCGAGGGTTTTAAATTAGCCAAAATTAGATGACCCACGATGGAGGGGACAAAGGGAAACCCCTTTACAAAGTTCCTGTGGAGAGGATTGTTAGATTCGGTGATTTCTCCTAATCGATCCTCCAAGAGTTAAATGGAACCCTTCTGGGGTTAGTCTTACAGTTCACCTTTAATGGAAATGGATTTGATTATTCGTCATCGTCTTTCAAAGGATCTATATTTTTGAGAAGTCTTCTCGACCTAGGCTGATATTTTGATGGTTGTCTTGAATTTAGTCTAACATTTTGCTCCTCTAGGAACCGATCGGGAAGATTTTTCTCGTAGTTTATCGTGCTTTTTGGGACCAGCTAAAAGTTGGCCCCTTGTTCTTCGTGGACCTTACTGATCAAAAGAGTACCCTCCACTCAGCCTTTCTAGCACATTGGCCTTTCTTTAGAGAAGGATTTCTCATTATCATACCCACTTGATCAGAAGGATGATGTGGCACAGGGGAAGAATGATTACACTCCACATGATTCAAAATACTATGATATGTTCTTATTGCCACGAGATCCAAGGTTTAATCTCCTAGGATTTTACGGCACCTATATTATATAACATGTCTCTCGTATTTGTAAGGCATGGGAGATGACATCTCACTTCTCCTTACTAAAACTTCCTATCCATCCAGAGTGGAAGTACTTGCACCGGATATGTTTTGTCCATCTTGGAGCGTCTGTGTCATATTCTTGATGGTCACTTGAAAATCTTCATAAACCTTCACCACACACAGCACCTAAAAAAAAACCAACAAAAAATTGAAATCGCAACTGGATCGCAATTGATGACTCTCATTTTTTATTTGTGTATTTGAAATGGATGGAGTTGAGTTGTGAGAATATTGGTTTTGGTAGTGTTGAGTTGAAATGAATATTTAGTAGTTGTTGGTGTTTTGAGATTTACTGTCTGAAATGGGTTTTGTGAGGTAAAATCCTATTTTCACATATTTTTCTCTACACACCAAGTGACATTGTGTACTGAAAGTAATTTTACCCATATATGTGGGATCAATAAATGTGGGGTTTTGATACACAATGTAAGGGTTCATATAAAAGTCCCCTTGTTAATTGATACACCAAGCTGGTGTTTTAATTGAGGATTTAATTTGGGAACTCAATCGACTTCTACTATTGTAGATGAATAAACATCGACGATTGGATTAGGAATACGTATGGTCTCATAGTTGAATGGCATCTAACGTGGAAGATATTAATCCGTATCGAACATATGGTCTCGTAGCTGAATTGCATCTGACGTGGAAGATATTGAGCTACTGTGGAAGCTTGCTCACGTGGATAGGCTATTTGCTTAGGAATATTAAATGCTTGTAAAACATTTTATAGGAGTATAGAGATATCTGTATATTTAAGATGAATTACTATTATTATTATAATTATTTATAACATATAGATACCAATTATATAGGTGTTTATATAAGAAAATATAATACAAAGAATATAGGGGAAATAGATCCACAAATAAGACTAGATACAGAAGTGTTTGACTACCAAACATGCAATGTATGTTAATTGGGTCTGTTGTGGATGATCGAATGGTTCAAATTGGTTGTTTCCAGGTTTATAACATTGGTGGTTAATACTTACCCACATGTTTATTGTGGTCAAGAGGTAACTATTCACTTGTCATTGAGAAAATGAAATTTCTCTGTAGAGAGACCATTAGTGAATATGTTAGCAAGTTGGTCATCTATGGAGATGAATTGAACTTATATGTAGTTAGTTTTTAGCAACATGTTCTCCAAAATAATGGAAGTCGGTGTTTCGTATATGCCTGAAATAGTGGATTTACAGGGAAATAAGTTGCACCAAGATCGTCACACCACAGAATGAGAGGTGCAAGGTGGAATGCCAAGTTTAGTGAGATTGCACCACAAATCGAAAATGAACACAGCAAATTTGCCATGATCCAAAAACCATAAACCGTACCTAATTATTATGAAAAATTATGTGACATGGTTTAAGGTGACCATATATAGGGTGTGGTAACGATCAATAGTCCTGACCAAAGGGGCACGGTCTAAAATCGTGACTGAGCTATAACCCATTATGGCACTAAGCTTCCCGCCCTGTGGTCAAAATGGTGGTTATAGTCCAAAAGCTTGATTCACTTATGAATATATATTGTGAACCTTGGTTACGATTTGGAACCGTGACCCACAAACCCTATTTAAAACTGTGACGTTAGCTTTATCACTGCCCAAAACCATGACCATTTCTTGAGCTTTAATCAGTCACCAATGGGGTCACGATCAGGAACCATGACCCTCCTAATTTCATTTCACCTTAGACACTCTATCTCCCCAATTGGCAGCCATCTCCTCTATCGAGGCATAATCCTCTATCTCTGAACATCTCCATTTTTATCCTCTTCATTTTGGACCATCTCCATTCTTGGCCTCGCACAACACAGGTATATTAATCTTTCTCTCTCCCTATTTGCACATGTGTGTGTCTATTGCGTGTGTGTGTGTGTGTGTGTATTTTAGTGTGTGTGTGTGTGAGAGATTCAGTATATGTTTTGGTGTATGTTCCATTGTATGTGTGTGTGTCTGAGAGTTGAAAATTATTAATAATTTTGGAAATTGTTATATTTTTAATGTTGATATATAAATTGTTAATATTGTTGGAAATTGTAAATTTAGTAATGTGGACATGTAAATTTTTAGGTTAGTAATGTTAAACTATGTCGGATTTGGAAATTGTTAGGTTAGCAATGATGATAATGTTGGAAATTGTTATGTTAGTAATTTTGATATGTAAATTTTTATGTTAATAAACTTGAACTATATTTGAGTTGGAAATTTCAAGGTTAATAATGAGTTTGACCTCTAACTCTGATGCGTTTCTCTCTCATGTAATGTTGAACTATATCCAAAATCACTCATTAATGTGGGTGAGTTACTCTCTCAGGTGTTTAACATCTAAGTTGCAATATTCAAATCAACTTCCATATCGAGATTTTCCTTAACAATTTTCTCATGTTAATTTTTCATGGCATCGCATTTGGTTTTCATGATTGATTCTTGATTCATCAGAATGTTTTCGAAATTATGAAACTCGAACATGCGAAAGGCTGATCGTATAGCCAAATTAGGCACTATACTAGAGCTAATTTCTTCGGTCTTGTCAGCCCTTTGCATGTTCGAGTTGACAATATCAAAAAATTTAGGACGAATCGAGAATCAATAATGTAAAAAAATATGATGCCATTCAAACGAAACATTGGGATATTTTGTTGGATAAGATCGAGATGGAAGTTGATTCGGAAAGGTGCAAGTTAGAGGTCAAACACATGAGAAAGCTACTCAATCATGTTATGGAGGACTTTCAACTGTACCTTGGTCTATAAAATAGGGATCAAGATAAATAAAATAGGCAAATAAAGAAAGACAATGTTGTGCTATTGAAGCATGCCAAAAAAATGGCAAGAGCCGAGTGTTTTTTTTAATATAACTCTTAATTTTATACAAATCATATTTATAATTTATAATTTTTTATTTATATATAATTACTAATTATGTACTCATTTGGGGATAAACCTAAAATAGTAAGCAGATGGTCTCATAAGAGGCACGATTACCTCTCACTGGACCAACGTAACTCGTAATAATGATCGCATAGTCAAGGACGCCCGGTTTAAGAATATAATTACATTATGAAAATAATGACACCTTGGATGAAAATATGCCACTATATGGGGTAAACCAAAATAAACCCCAAATGGCCTCGTAAGGAGCGCAAACACCTCGCATGGGACCAATGTAACTTATAGCAAGTAATCGTATAATCATAGGACTACCGATTTAAGAATAGAACTAAAATTTGCAAATAGTTATAGTTAGAATTAAAAACATGTCGTTAAATGGAAAAACACAAAATAACTAACAAACAGCCCTGCGAGAGGCGTGAAAACCTCCCATGGGACTAATGTAGCTCATAACAACTGACCTCATAGTCACGGGACTCCCAGTTTGAGAATATGATCGAAAGTTTCAAATATTTAGACTTAGTCTTAAAAACTTTTCGTTTAAGGCCAAAATGCAATTCGACCACAAAATGGCCGCTTAAAAGGTACGACACATCTCACGGGATTAATATAACTCGTAGCGTAGTCACGGGTCTCGGTTTGAGAATATGATTGAAATTTACAAAGAGTTAGACTTGGTCTTAAAATCATGTCGTTAAAGGGTGAAAATGCACAACATCCCCAATACAGCCCCGCAAGAGTCACGTCCACCTCGCATTGGAGAAATATAACTCATAGTAACTGATCACTCAATCATGGGACTCTCGATTTTAATATATGATAAAAAAATTCAAATAGTTAGACTTAGACTTAAAAACATGTCATGAGAGGGGAAAATAGCCATCAAATGGCCCTGCAACAGGCATGCGCACCTCGCATAGGAGCAACGTAACTCGTAACGCAGTCACGGGATGGCTGGTTTAAAAATATGACCAAAACTTACAAATAGTTTGACATAGGCTTAAAAACATGTCGTTAGAGAGGGAAAACATTAAAAAACCACCAAACAGACCCACAAGAGGCACTGACACCTCGTACGGCAGCAATATAGCTAGTAGCAGCTGATCGCATAGTCACGGAACTCTCAGTTTGAGAATAGGCCCGAAATTTACAAATAGTTAAACATAGGCTTAAAACACATGTTGTTAAAGGGAAAAATGTAAAACAGCCACCAAATGGCCCCGCAAGAGGTACAAACACCTCGTACGGGAGCAATAACTACGTAGTCATGGTTTGATATTATAACCAAAATTTGAAAAGAGTTATACTTAGGCTAAAAAATATGTCGTTAAAGGGAGAAAACTTAAAATAACCACCAAATGGCCCCACGAGAGCCGCGAAGACTCGCACAAGAGCAATGTAACTCATAGTAATTACTGCATAGTCATGGAAATCCTGATTTGAGAATATGACCAAAGTTTCCATATAGTTTTACTTAGGCTTAAAAACATGTCTTTAAAGGGTGAAATTACAAAATAACCACCAAATGGCCCCACGAAAAACCACGAATACCTCGAACGGGACAAATGTAACTTATAGTAAATGAACGCCTAGTAACATGACTCCTATTTTGAGAACATGAATAAAATTAGAAAATTCTCATACCCAGGGTTAAAAACATGCCATTAAAGGGCCAAAATACAACACAATCACCAAATAACCCTACAAGAAGCACAACCACCTAGCTCGGGAGCAATATAAAACGTAGCAACGAACCGTGTACTCACAGGACTCCCGATTTGAGACTATGACTAAATTTTTCAAATAGTTATACCTAGACTTAAAAACATGCCATTAAATGGTTCAAAACACAAAACAACCACCAAATGGCTTGCAAGAGGCACAAACACCTCGCACGGGCCAATGTAACACATAACATGTAAGATCCGCAAAATGACAACTCATCTGGGTTTAGACAATAGATGTATGTACGCATAATTTTAAATAATTAATAACCTTACACTATTAAAAAATTCTTAAGACTAAAAGGATTGGATATTAACTAGATAAACCTTGGAAAAACTTAAATTAAAAAATAACCCTAAAGTTTTAAATATTACAGACTAGCCTTTAAGGTTTTTATTTTACTTTTAAACTTTATAAATGAGTTATAAACCTCAAAGTTTTTCCATAACTTACTTCTTAACCACTTAAAATTACTAACCAATCCTTAACATTACTCCACTAAGTTTTGGAAAATACACAAAGCCCCTAATGTTCGAAAAACCTAAACCTAAACCCTTAACTTCATATTCATTAAGTAAGATGGTGATAATGCCACCAACCATCCATTAGAGCCAATGGGAATGAAGAAAATACATGCCTTCATGAGTACACAAAATTACTTCAAAAATATTTTCCATTAAACTAGCCTAAATTTGACTATTTTTTTTAGCAAATAACCCTCCCTAACATCACTTATAAAAGGCACACCTTGGAGTAGAGAAAACAATTAAATCAGTAGTAAGAAAACTAACTCAAAATATTGTCATTTTCAGGTATACCCTATATTTTATTCATAGACCTTTTTTCTTTTGATTTTATTAAGTCTCTGTAATAGTTTACAATCCATTTATGCTTTTACATGCTTTACTTAATGTAGAATACATAGCTAATGGTCAATTTTCAAAAAACACCATGAAAGTTTGAGCTTTAATGGAAAATTTTGTCTTCCTAACTTTGAACTAGTTTTGAAGATGGAATAATTGTCCTTAAACCTGTAGGAACTTTACCATAATGTTTAATTGGATTATACTATACCTGTATAGCTCAAATTCAAGCTTTTCTATTTCGACAATTAAAATTTCAAAGTTCTAATTCTCTGTGTATACTATGAATTAAAACCTCCAACCAAAACCATTTTGTTCCAAATTCACAGAGAAACAAAACCATATCGCTGCCATGGTTCGAATTTCACTAAAACTCTACGAATATGGAACTAAAAGTTTTGAAGTTTTATTGTCTATGGACAAGAGGCTACAGTTCACCTCAATCTGTAAAAGTTATATTTTGGAATTTCTTGTGAAAAATTAGGAAAAATGTCTTTTGAATAATATCAAATGTTATTCTTTAATGGATTTAATTGAAGGCCAAAGTTTATAACCCTAAAAGTCAAAATTCGAAGGCTGAAGATGAAAAGTAACTCACGCGTGCAATTTGAGTCAATTCCAATGCTTAATAAGTTTGACTGAGTGCCTTGGGGCGTGTGTCCAATCAAAAAATTCTGAAATTTTATTTTATTTTTCTAGTTAAAATGGTGTATTACAAGACATTGTTTGGTCAACCAAAAAGCCAGTTTGAAGAAACACCCAAACTTGAATTTCAAAACTTTAAATTATTTTTACACTTAAGCCCCTGAAGTTTTCCAACTTTTGAATTTCCATCCCAAACTTTTTCTACTTATTTTTGACACACTAAGGAGAAAAAAATCCATTACTACTAAACTTGAAAACCTAAGGAGATAGAGTAAAAAATTCAAACTTTATTCATATATTAAACTACCAAAAATTATTAATATGCAAATTAGCTTTTTTTGTATCACAATTTCTTTGAAGACCTAGTCTTACTTAAATATTTTTCTTATTCTAGACTTTCATAAACCCCTGCCCTAAACTAGCGAAAACAAATTTCAAAATCCCTACCAACAAGTAGGTTATTCTTGTTCAGTATTAATTTCATAAAATGCTCTTGTGTATGACTTTTTTTATATCACCGTGTGACGAACCCCGTATATCATATTCTCATTGACGAATTTATTTGAGTAATTGAAAACATTTACGTATGATTAATTCAGATTTTAATGTTAATTATGCAATAATATTATTTCATATGATGCAATTTTACCCGGTTTGATTATAGCATACATTATGACGAGTGAATAATCTTTCGTTATACCCACGACTATATTATTTGTCCTGTAGGACTCAGATGAGTGAGGGCCTAGTTTTTTCTATCATAATGAATATCTTTTGATTGACTTAGAATGATTATTTATCTCCACTTATCAGATTAATTATATCCAATTTATTTGGACTTAATTGTTGTTTGTATGGATATTAACCCAAAGCCCCCAAACGGATAAGTATGGGTTATTTGTTTAGAAACCATCCACAATCGTTAAGTAGTTCTAGCATTGATATTTCTATCTGTGGCAAATATCATTCTATATTTTTATGCCATTTCACACTCATTGATGAATATCCATTGTTATGATACTCTTAATATTACTAATCATTATTATGATTATCTTGAAAACTTTATAGAATAATAAGTATCTATTGGCCAATTTTTTCTTATATTTTTTAAATTCCATATGGACCCAAGACACATAGAAGGCAACAATTTCCCCGGCCCTGCAAATCATAATGCATCCTCTCTTGTACCTCTAGCAATTATTTCCTTAAGGAAAATCCGTAGTGGTTCTGGCAAACCCATAATAATTCCATATGATGCTACTTATAAGCTGATGTAACTTCTTGTGGTAACATCATGTTGTATCTTCACATTGTACCAATCATATGTTGTATTTTTTTCTTCCTTTTCCTTTTCCAGTTTTGTTGTGTAATGTAAGAGCAACCCTAGTATGCATGCAATGAATAAAGTGCCTCGTCAATATGACTAGCATTATGTAATAACAATCTTTATTATCTTAGTTATATTTTATTTCAAGTCTTTTATTTTTAGATAATCCCTTAGACACCTCGAAAACTTGAGATGTGACAACATAGTATCATAGGGAGCGCTAGGTTTATTTCTCCTTTGCAGGACTTATTTAGAAAATATATTGATTTTACTTTTTGTAAATTATTTAGATTTTCTCGATACTAATATTTGTCTTACAACCATGAATGTGTGGGACAATGGTTATCTAAACCCTATGGAATAGTAGGCTCAATTCAGCCAAACCATTCAGGATACAGCCTATAATAAACTATGTAAAATAGTCTGAGATATGGATCGAGAATGGTCTATTACAACTCCGAACATCAGACATCACTTGTTGGCTTGTCGATTGATGGGTGAAGAATAGGCAATGAAGCAGACTCGTCGATTTGCGAAAGATGAAGAATTTCTCCGACAATCAATTTATTTGGCATGGAACGGATCATCGGCAGATTAACTACATGCAACTGTCCCAGTATCTATCGATGACTATGGACAAGAATTACCATCTTTAGTTGCTACCAATTCGCCATTTGGATCAAGTACTAGAGATTCTGAAGAAGAATGGGAGGAAGAAGATGAACTAGTGCGACAAGTGGAATAAAAACCTTAACCAAACACAATAATAGTATATAAATAAACTTGTAGGAGAACGTGTGACTGTAGTATGAAAAAGGGAGATGGAACGCAAATCGGATGTTATGTTAACTAGTAATTTAGTGTGATGACTATTGTAGCCAAAGTAGGTTAATTTTAGAAGCCATTGTGTTGGACAAAATCCTTATATTTTGTGTGCTTAGGGATCAGTTGTACTTGTTTAAAAAAGTCCAATAACATAACTAAGTTTACTATAACTCACTCTTGTTATATGTTGTGCTTTAATTATTGACTTATTCCTACAGGATGGCAAGAAGACGCAACTCTAACATGCCATTACCAACCGCATCACGATCATAATTGACTCAAATAAATCCATCCATGGCTATGGATAATATAGCCCAATGTCTTCAAGAACTCATGATTTTAAACCAATCTCATTAAAATCATTTACCTATGTTAGGAATATAAGTCAAAGTCAAAACTCGAAGGATGAATGCTTTGAAGGAGTTTTTTTGCCAACGACCCCCGCCATTTTACATGAAACCTAAAGAGTCCGAAGTTGAGCGATGTTTTGACAGACATTAAAAGTATTAAATGGATTAGGAATATCACTAGAACTTCTAGTAGACTTTGTTAGTTACCAGTTCAAATGTTAATTCTTCAAAAAGTACTTTTCAGAATCTTTGCGTGACCAACTAATTGTAGAATATTTTTTACTACAACAGCAACATATAACTATGGCACAATACGAGGTGCGATTCACGGAACTTTCTTGTTATGCATAGGAATATATGGACACGGAAGTTAAGAAGAACAAATATTTTGAGCATGGACTAAAAGACTGTAATACCCCATCCTAGAAAATAAGTATTTAATGATAATCAAAATATTATATTCAAAGAAAAATTTGAGGAATTCATATATAAGGGGATTGTGCCAAATGGCACGAAAAGTGGCGCATTCTGAAAAGTAATTAAGGAAAAAAATCACCATATCGCATGGTTCGATTGGATGTGTATTTAAGTTCTAATCATCCTCGTAAGTTTGTTGGTTAAGTTTGACGCGAAAAAATACCAATGAATGATTGTAACACGGTCATGGTTAATAATGCAATAATTTGGGCGGTACGCGATGCACATGATAGGTGTTGCACGATTTTTGTAGGATGCATCGCAGTCCAAAATATCGAAATGATCACTTTTATAGGATCCAAGAAATACATATAAAAATACCATGGGGTCAAAAGTCAAAAAGTAAATAAATAATGTTTTTGGTAAAAAAAAATATAAAAGTGCTCAGAATATTATAAAAATCTTCGGATCGACTTAAAATTTAATTTTGAGCAATTTTTTCTTCTTTGACGTCTTCAAAAAAAATCATTTGGACTCCTTTAAGGCGATTTTTTGTCAACACGCATCGCGCAATATGCGAACTTGCGCGAATTTTTTTGGAAAATCGGTAAGTCAAAAAAATATTCCGACCATATATTTAGACTCATAAAAATATAAGGAATATTATCACACGAAGAAAAATAGAAAAAGAATATGTTTTACGTGGAGGTCCCGATTCTCGCGCGCCTTGTATGTGACAATTCGGGAAGCAAATGACTATTGTAAATATGATTTTTTAGCCAAAAAATGCAAGGAATGTGTTAGCCCAATTTGGATAATTGTATGTTAGCCCAATTGGGATTGGATCAAATTTTTCCTCTCTCTATCTAGCCTTGAGAGCTCTCCCTTCATTCAACCACCACTAGCCACCCTGCACCACCATTCCACCACCTAATGCCAGTATCTTTTACTAGTGTTCCACCATATATAAGCCTTGTACACCCATTTCTACCAATGATAAGTAAGAAATACGAATTTTAGAGTTATATTTGGGGTTTTTCTTGGAGAAGATAAAGTGGGTTTTAATAGAGATGAAGTAAGTCTTGCTTGGAGTTGAAAATTATAAGGATACAATTCTCCAATTGAGTCTTAATGTAGTTTTGGCTCAATTCCGGACAAAAATGTTTATGTCATAAGATAGTGTTCAAGTGTACCTTTTCAAGTCTATGATGTGTTTAGTTGAAGACGTAGCGGCAAAGAGTATAAAGCTTCATCAAATGCTGACTTTATGTGCTTCGTTTCTACGTAATTATAGTGGTTCCATGCTATCAAGGTATGAATGCATTTTATATATATATATATATATATAGGAGCTTGGAATAAGTTTATTGGGTGTTAGGTTTTAAAAACTATGTGTTGTTTTCAGAAAGATTTCTATTAAAACTTTTATACAAAGTATATAAATTTTCTAGTGTAAAAATGAAATTTTTGGAACTTTTTGTAAGTTCGTTCGAAGTATCGTTTGAACGAGATTGTCGTTCGAACCACAAGTCATTCGAACGAGTTTTCCAACGAGCTTCCCCATTGGACATTGGAACTTCGTTCGAAATTTCGTTCGAACGAGATGGCTGTTCAAACGAGATTTCCAACGAGATTTTTAACGAGTTCACATTGGAACATCGTTAGAAGCCTCGTTCGAACGAGATTTCAGGCGGAAAAATATTTTGGTAGTTTTCAGCAGTTTTTACCCATGTTTTCCACTTCCTTACCCCACTAACTTTTGATAAATTATTATAGTGTGGGAACCAAAGTTTGTAAGTTAACTTTTTCATAATATTCTAGCTCCTAGAGAGAGGTTTGAGAGTTGATTCTTCCATGAAAAAGTTCATGAGTTTGAGTGTTTATTTTATAAAGAAAAATTCTTTAAACACTTAGTTACACCCATATTTGTTTCTTCCAAGTTCATATATATATATATACGCTTTGCTTGGAGCATTTTGGCACTGGTTTATCTCTACATTTGTTTGAAGAGAAGTTTGGGTTTTCTTCTAAATCCCTCAAAGAAGAAGAATAATTGTTTAGATGCGGCTTTCACACATGGTGAAAGGCACCATGTGTGGTTGACGACGTACCTATAGTCCAATCGGTGGTTCTGAGATTGCGGTGGAGCTCTGTGGTAATCCGCTAGGAAGATGTGGTTATAAGAAGACGCGTTAAGGCTTGAGACGGTTCGAGTTGAGGAAGTAAGTCATCTGTCTTGTAAATGTAAATTCCGTACTTAGTGGATTTAAGGCTAGGGTCGTCCGAGGTTTTTTCCAGTTGTGGGTTTTTCCTCGTACATCGCGGCGTAGTGTGATTGATTTACTTTTATCTTTCATAATAACCTAGAATGAATGCTTAGGATAATTCAAGATAAAATTGGTTTTAATTGTCACACTTAATTTAATTTGGTACTAATTAAATTTGTGTAATGTTTATTTAATTCAAGTCTATTACTAAAACTGGTTTGGCCTAATTTGGAAATATTGATAAATATGACTTAAGAAACTTCTAGGACTTGGATTAATTATGTTTAAGTGAAATTAAAAAGTATGTGTGTTTAATTTTTATTTCACTCTGGTTTTATTTTAATTTTGGAAGAAATTAAAATTTGGTTAAATTGTTTTAATTGAACCATCACCTTTACGCTTCCGCATATATATTTCACAAGGAAATTGATTTCAAAGTATAAAAAGACTTTAGATTTTAAAATTGGGGGCTTTCAACTTGGTATCAGAGCCAAAACGATAATTTACTTCGTTAAAGATCCTTTAACTAATTTTTGGCTAAAATGGAATTTTCCCCATTTTCAAAATTTCCTATTTTCGATGGTTCTAATTACGCTTATTGGAAAGTGCGTATGAAATCGACACTAAAATCTATCGACGAGAGGGTTTGGTTATCTGTAGTTAATGGGTGGTCTCCACCAACTCATTTAGTAAAAAATGAACGTGTTCCCAAACCGGCCGATAGATAGAGTGAGGGTGAATTTAAACTTTCAAACTTTAATTCCTGAGGTTTAAACACCTTGTTTAGCGCTCTCACACCGGATGAATTTCGACGTATTATGACGTGTGAGACCGCTAAAGAAGCGTGGGATATTTTACAACTCACTCATGAAGGTACAAGTTTCGTTAAAGCTTCGAAACTCCAAAACCTCACCACTCAATTTGAAACTATCAAAATGAATGAAAAAGAAATTTTTGATGTTTTTTATGCTAGACTTTTCGATATTGTTAATTAATCTTTTAACTTGGGAGAGAAAATACCCGACAACCGAGTTGTAAAGAAAATTTTAAGGTCCCTTCCCAATAGATTTATTCCAAAAGTGACCATTTTAAATTATTTACCAACTTTAGCCTCTATGAAATTAGAAGAGCTCGTAGGTGATTTACAATCCTATGAACTAGACATGTTTCCCTCTAAAACTGAAAAGAAAATTGAAAAGGGCGTTGCTTTAAAAGCACGAAAAGAGGTCAAACAAGTAGTAGAGAGCGAGTGTGATAATGACTCGGAAGACATGGCCTTGTTTGCTCGGAAATTTAGAAAATTTCTTAAATTTAACAAAGATAATTTAAAAATGATTTTAAGAATGTTGAAACTTCTAAGTATGACAAAGCCAAAAGGATCCCTAAATCTTCTAACGAAAATTTAAATAGGGATGAGTCAAATAGGTGTTTTGGTTGTGAGGGTTATGGCCATAGGGCTTCTGAGTGCCCCCACTAAACTAAGGAGAGAGGGTAAGCAACCCGTTTCATATAATGCGACCCTTAGTGATAGTGATAAGGAAGAGGGACCCGATTCCCCCACTAAGCCCAACTTTGTAGCTTTTATGGCTAGTCATGTGAGTGATAGTGAGAACTCATCTATAGCTGAAAATTTACCACATGACACTTCCAAGGTTATAATTTATGATTCCCTGGTTTTTAATGATAGTGAGAGTGGAGAAGAAAAAGAGAGTGAAAACAGAGAAGAGGTTAATGTGAGTGAACTTCAAAATGCTTTTCAAAAATTATATAAAGAATCAATTAAATTAAAAAGAGCTAATTTGAAGTTAGAAGAAAGTTTAAAAGAGCGTGTCAAGGACATTGATGATAGTATGTTGGTCTAATACCTTAGGACACGTGAGAGGACTCTTCGAGAGAATCTTGAATATGTAGAAGGCGAGAGAGATAGCCTTAGAGGTTTAATGCAATCCTTGAAAAAGGAGCTTCTCGAGTTCAAAGGAGGAAATGTTTTATTAGAGTCTAACATCGTAGAATTAGAAAATAAATTAAAAGACTCTAGTAATGTCAAATTTGATTTGGAGTGTCGTTCAGAAAAATTAGATAAAATATTAGGAACGGTCCAAATTAAAAATGACACTTGTGGTTTAGGCTTCAGTACTTGTAATGAATCTATTCATAAAGACAAAACCAATGTTTTAGGAGAATATACTAGAAAAGCCTTTAGAGATCATTCCTTAGGTACCAAATTTCCACGTAATTTTACTTGTACACATTGTGGTCGAAAAGGTCATATTAGGAAATTTTGTTTTGATCTTAAACGAATTCCTAGAAAATCCCAACGTAAAGCAACCGAGGTACTTAAAATTCCTACACCACAAGATAGTCATTTTTCATTAATTTGGGTTAGGAAATCCGACTTGGTTGCCTTGCAAAATAGGATGTTTGATTCTCATTTACTTTCACATGCTTCCTCCCTTGTTAAATCTAAAGGATGAATATGTTAGTGTTTGCATACTTTAGCTTTTGTGTTTCATGCTATATTATCATGCTAAATGTATGCTTATTTAATCATTTTCTAGTCGTTGCTTCATCACATATCTCATGCTAGAATAATGATTTTGTGTTTATCTTTTTGTATTATATGTGTTTATTTTTTGTTTGCATTAAATGAAAAACTAAAAAAGATTTTTTTTTATCGTTTGTGTTTTATTTATTTCATTTAAGCTTAGTGAAAAATACAAATGATTTTTGTGTGTTCTTTTGAGGATATATTTTTTTGGTTAAAAATGTCAAAAACTCAAAAAGATTTTATTTTGTGTGTATTTTGTTTAACACACTTTATGTGGCATATATTTTGGTTAGAATCCCATCTTTTTCGCTCCCATGTGGATAGAACTTCTGGTTTAAATTGTCAATCCTTATTATGTTCTTTACCATGCTTACATGGACTAGTTTCCTTTTTGTGTTGCTTAAATGGATTCTATTTTTAATTGCCTCTTTTTACACATGCACGAGCTCTTTTGAAATTTTAACTTCATATGTATATTTGAGCTTTGTGAGGTGTTCTCCTACCAATCTTGTCATCTACATATTTGTGACCTAGGAGGACTAGTGCATGTTAAAATCCGTCTCACGTGAGATTTGTGAGAAATAAAAAAAATTAATAAATATTAATGTGCACGAGGAAGGGCTCCGAAAGGATTTATTGTCCTTTGCAAATAGTAAGCCACCGTTTGTATGGACCTAAAAGAAATACGTGGTCCAAAGGCCTAAAAAGAGAAAAATGGCACTAATAGAAAAATAATTGCCAATGACTATGTTTAATTGATATATTCATTCTATATAAAAAGAATATATATGCTTCTTGAGAGAGATTGGGTGGTATATCAACGGTTTGCACAATGTCTGTTTATCCTAGTGGTCTTTATTGTCATGACTCTATTTGGTTTGTAGAATCATCAAAACTCTAGGCTTGTATGCATTGTGCATGTTTGCTCATTAAGTTCAATATATATTGTCACATGAGGTTATATTCAAATGTGATAAAATTTTCAATCAATTGATAACTCCGTGAACATGTTTTAAGTGATTGGGTCTAAATTTAATTGTTGCCAGTTCACACCCCAACACTATCGTTTCCATATGACACATTTTTGCCATACGAGTGTGAAAATCTTATCGTATTTTGTGTCATTTTTGCATTTATATCTATGTGTACTTGAGTCTATTAGGTATATATTATGTATACATATATTTGATGTTTTTTTTAGTATTTTCCTTGCTTTTCAAGTCCATTTATGCTTTAATTCATAATTGGTATCCATCTTGTTGCATTCTTTGTTGATGTCACATGCTTAATAATTTATATATCATATTGGTATCATTTTATTGCATCCTATTTGGTATCCGATGTTATTTGTTGGATTAGTTATGCTTTTGTTGCCCGTATGCTTTAATATTCTCATCACTTTATGCACAACTACATGTTTTAGCTTGTTATCCCATTCCATTTTTAGCCTTTGCTTATTTTAAATAAGTTATTTGGGTGTTTCTGCTTTAAATTTGGGGAGATAAGTTAATTTCTAAGTCTTTAGCCTTTGTCTATTCCTGAACAAAAAAGGGGAGAAAATGATAGGAGAGAAATGGTATCTAAACCTATTATAATCATATCTTAGTTTGGGGGTAATTTATCTTAGGGGGAGACATCTTTCTAAGTTGATCATTGTTGATAAAGGGAGAGAATTAATTTAGGGGGAGTACTTACTTTACTTGCATTAAATATTTTGATATTCCCATACGTGTAATGTGTTTTCATATGTGTGCAGGAATTATATTATAAGTTGTAACTTTCACCGGCAAAGATTGTGATCCTTTGGGTTATTTGAGTCAAGCATTTTATTTTTATTTTGGGTGGAAATTTTTATTAGTCTAGTAGAGCTTGACAGCCCTTTAGGATTTTTGTTTGGTTTTTTTGTCCCGGAATAGCCAAAGGGGGAGATTTGTAAGGACATAATTCTCCAATTGAGTCTTAATGTAGTTTTGGCTCAATTCCGGACAAAAACATTTATGTCATAGGATAGTGTTCAAGTGTACATTTTCAAGCCTATGATGTGTTTAGTTGAAGACGTCATCACAATGGTTCCATGCGCCTCATTTCTACGTCATCACAGTGGTTCCATGCGCCCAAGGTATGAATGCATTATATATATATATATATATATATATATATATATAGGAGCTTGAAATAAGTTTATTGGGTGTTAGGTTTTAAAAACTGTGTTTTGTTTTCAGAAATATTTCTATTAAAACTTTTATGTAAAGTATATAAAGTTTCTAGGGTAAAAATGAAATTTTCTGAACTTTCTGTAAGTTCGTTCGAAGTGTCGTTCGAACGAGATTGTAGTTCGAACCACAAGTAGTTCGAACCAGTTTGCCAACAAGCTTACCCATTGGACACTGGAACTTCGTTCGAAATGTCGTTCGAATTAGATGGTTGTTCGAACGAGATTTCTAACGAGTTCACATTGGAACTTCGTTATAAGCCTCGTTCAAATGAGCTGTCATTTGAACAAAAATGTCATTCGAACGAGATTTCAGGCGGGAAAATTTTTTGGTAGTTTTCAGAAGTTTTTACCCATGTTTTCCACTTCCTTACCCCACTAAATTTTGACAGATTATTATAGTGCGGGAACCAAAGTTTGTAAGTTAACTTTTTCATAATATTCTAACTCCTAGAGAGAGTTTTGAGAGTTGATTCTTCCATGCAAAAGTTCATGAGTTTGAGTGTTCATTTTATAAAGAAAAATTCTTTAAACACTTACTTACATCCATATTTGTTTCTTCCAAGTTCATATATACATATACTTTGCTTGGAGCATTTTGGCACCGGTTTATCTCTACATTTGTTTGAAGAGATGTTTGGATTTTCTTCTAAATCCCTTAAAGAAGAAGAAGAATTATTTAGTTGCGCCTTTCACACATGGTGAAAGACACCATGTGTGGTTGACGGTGTACCTATAGTCCAATCGGTGGTTCCGATATCGCGGTGGAACTCCGTGGTTATCCGCTAGGAATAGGTGGTTACAAGAAGACGCATTAAGGCTATAGAGGGTTCGAGTTGAGGAAGTAAGTTATCTGTCTTGTAAATGTAAATTCCGTACTTAGTAGATTTGAGGCTTTGGCCATCCGAGGTTTTTTCCCATTGTGGGTTTTTTCTCGTACATCACGGCGTAGTGTGATTGATTTACTTTTATCTTGCATAATAACTTAGAACGCATGCTTAGGAGAATTCAAGATAAAATTGGTTTTAATTGTCACGCTTAATTTAATTTGGTACTAATTAAATTTGTGTAATGTTTATTTATTTCAAGTCTATTATTAAAAATGGTTTGGCCTAATTTGGAAATATTGATAAATATGACTTAGGCAAATTCTCGGAATTGGATTAATTATGTATAAGTGAAATTAAAAAGTATGTGTGTTTAATTTTTATTTCACTTTGGTTTTATTTTAATTTTGGAAGAAATTAAAATTTTGTTAAGTTGTTTTAATTGAACCATCACCTTTACGCTTCTGCATATATATTTCACAAGGAAATTGATTTCAAAGTATAAAAAGACTTTTGATTTTAAAATTGGGGGCTTTCAAAAATGGAGCTTTTGGGGGAGGTTTTGGCAACCCCTTTGGAGGCTACCTTGAGAGATGGGGGTTGCTCCTCCGACACCAACACCAACATTGGAGAGATTTGATGTGGGATCTACTAACCTTGATTTGGTTTTATTGATGAGTAAAATTTTAGTTAGTTATTTACATATATTAGGCTTAATATACCTAGGATTTGTGAATAGTTTGCATCCATGAGATAGATTAGTGAGTTTTGATGATTTCATAGGTAAATGGGTTTCAAAGGATGATCTTTAATGAGTTTGAGACATGAAAAAATTTCAGAATATATTCTTTAGCATTATATGAAAGAAAATGTAAGGAAATGTTATTTTTATAGTTTTTGTGTAAAATCGAAAATAAACATTTTTATGGAATAAAAATTGTTTGAAAATGCTTATTTTGTGTATTCCTAGTAAGAAGAAAATAATGGACATTTTTATGGTGAAAAAAATCTGAGTTGATATTATTTTAGTCTATGTGCCAATAAATTTGATAATACATATTTTTGTGAAATAAAAATGTAAGAAAATGTCATCTTGGTGTATTTTTTGGTGAAATGGAATAATAAACATTTTTATGGTAATAAAAGTGTTGGAAAAATATAAATTGTTGAAATTATAGAAAAACTTAATATTTCAATGTTTTAGATGTTATGAAAATGGGCCTTTTTACAAATATTGGTGTTAAACATTTTATGAAGTAAAATATTGGGAAATAATGATTTATTGGTAAATGTTTGGCGAAATATATGTTCAAACCGTGTAACGGGATTTTTGGGTTAAAAATCCATTTTCTCATGAACATAAACTTGTAGTATTTTGATATTAAAGCAAGTTTAACGAAGCGTTTGTTGAATTTAACATAAAATAAAAAAAGTTAGAATTTTAGTCTTCAAGTGTGTGAAATTGGGACTAAATAATATGACGAGTATGAGGTTAAAAGACTACATGTTAATTAAAAAGGAAATGACAATTTTCTTATAAAGTAGTCCTAAGTGTGGATGTATTTCTCGAGTTAAAGATGGAGAAATATTTTTGAAAAAAAAAGTGATAGAAAGTATTCATTAAATGTTAATGGTAAAACATGTACAGGGGGTTAGTGAGTATAAGCTACTAATGTTGAGAAATATCAACACTTATCGGATGAAAAAAGGGGTTAAAGGTGTAAAAGTGTTTCTAATCAAGTAAATAATTTCTCCCAAATGTAAAAATGTGAAAAATGGTTAAAAACACCTAAGTGGCTAATGTGGATGGCTAAATTGTGTTTTGGGAAATTAACATTGTGAAATGGAGTGAAAGGTGATTTTGAAAATGTAATAACCCGCCCTTTTGGAGAGGATTAAATTCTATAATTAAGTATAATTTGGAATTTGGAGAATTTCTTGAAATAGTGATTTTGGGATTTTTGAGGATTGAATGATTTTCGATGGGTATTGTAATTACTTTTGGGACTATATAGGTCGCTATAATTTAATTATATGTCGTCGTGGAGAAAATTGACGAAAAGGTCAGATTTTAAATTGGAAAACCCGCAATTACTTTTATGGGTTAGAATAGTGATTTGCGGTCAAGTACCTCGGATGGAAATTTCGACTGCGCCATGAGTCTCATAATGTCTGAGATTGTCAAAAAAGAGTGTCCGATTGTCGAAATTGAGCTTCTAGGAATTTTAGAGGTAAAAGTAACTCATAACAGGGTAAACGAGTCGTTTTAAGGGGTTAAAACCCTTTTCTCTCTATATAAAGAGGAAGAGGTGGAGAAAAGAGAGAAGAAAAGAGAAAGAAGAGCGAGAGGGGGAAGAAAAGAGGAAAAAGGGGGAGATTCCGGCCAGCCTCCGCGGGATTCGGCTCGAGGACGTCGGATTTTATCCACGAAGCAAGTGTTTACTTGCTTTATTTATTTTTAAGCATAAATATCTCATATCATTGTTGGTATAACAAATCCTAATGATTTTGGGTTGGGTATTCGTGGATAAAACGGGTTTTTGGGAGTTAAAACGAATAAACCCCTAAAAATGGTAAATTGTAGAAACTTAGGTTTTACTTGAAATTAATTGGTGATTTCGGGTTCTAGGATGTTTAGAACCCGTATTATAAGTGTATTTGTAGTTGATTGAGGTTGAAGGATGTTGGGTGAGGCGACAAAAGCTTGGGAGAATCTTTAATGGCCGAAATCGTCTCGGAGAAGACGATGAATAGTAACCCATCACTTCAGGGGGGCCATTTTGGCCAGCAAACGAATTGATTTAGCTTTCGGCCAAAACACGAAAGTTGTAGATCTTTTCGATACGGTCGCGTGCGAACCAATCGCGTATTTTTATGATTTTTCTACGATTTGATATGATTTTTACAAGATGGCAGCTCCGGGTTGAAATCATCAACTCGGAAATCAAATCGGGAATTGGAAAAATTACGGCTAGAATTAATTGTGTAGATGTTTGGGGTTATTTTTGGGACAGTTTAGAAACCCCGATAATGAAATCGGGTTGTTGGATGGAGGATTTGAGGATATTAGTGTTATGGACCTGGTGTGACCGGTCGACCGCGCCCCTAAGGCCGATCGACGCGTCAAGGAAATAGGGCCTACTGCTTTGTTTCATAGGCTTATTTGCAACCCGCGGTCGAACGGGGGTCCAGGACCGGTCGACCGGTGCCCTGTTTTCAGCCCAAGATTTTGGATATTATTATTATTTCTCCTCTATGAGATTAAAGTTTATGGGCCTTCTAAATTAAAGTATATTAGAGGGTTATGTCCTAAGGGACTTGTGGATTTGGGAACATATATATATATATATATATATATGTATGTATATTCACTTAAAGTGAATTAGTATAGTTAGAGATATCCAATAAATCCTTAAGACATGATTAAGGTAATTACTATTTGTCGAAGTAAGGAAATACTTTGGATTTAGAATCATGCTAATATGAATGCATGATTATGATTCCTGGAGGGAATCTTTGGGATTATTGGTCACCGCTAGATGCTATAGGCCACTATAGCAGTTTATATATATTCTAGGAAGAATATATAGGATATGTATATACTGTGTGATTTAGGTATATAGATATGTTATGATGGAAATGATTTTGACAATATAAAAATGAATATTTTCAAAATGGTAAATAAATGATTTTCATAATTGATAAAATATGGATTACACACCTCTCTAAATCTCTATCATAAGGTAAGTTGCGTACGTATGGTGAAGCCCCCTGGCTAATGAATGCAGAGTGGATATAGTCATATAGGCCATGTGAGCGTTTGTTGATATATATTTTTCTACGCTGGTTAGGAGATTCCGGGTGTGGTCTTGATTATCCCGCAGGCACATGGCCGCTTCCCGACGTCTTGCGATGTAGGATCCCAGGTTGTCTTGATGATAGGCCCTGGAAGATGATAGCCATTTAGGGGCGCGCATAGTGGGGAAACCCGGACGGGCGGTCTTAGAACGCGTTATATTAAAGCAATTCATGATAATGGATTGACTTTAACTACATTTCCTCGATATAGGAAGGGAAATGGGTTATATGTTTAGCTTCGGTAACACTCCCGGATGGAAGAAGGGATGTGGAAGCATATGATATGGTAAAATCATTTTTATGATAATAAAAATGGCTTTTAATTACATTTCCTGAGTATAAAAAGGGAAATGGGATAATTGAAAAAGGAAAAGCATTTTTATATTAATAAAATTGGCTTTTAAAAAGATATATGTTTTGGTATAGCAATTCATGCTAATGAATTGGCTTTTAAATACATTTCCTGGATATGAGAAGGGAAATGGAAAGTTTTGAAATAAAAAAATTAAATACTTTGTGTATCGAATACACCTCAGTCTGGGAGGTAGATCCGGATGTGTATTATAAAGATATAATTGAATTGGTAAACCTCAATCCGAGAGATATTATCCGGACGTATATTGTAAATGTACACATATATATATATATATTTATACATTTGTGTGTGCTACGGGCCTAATGGATCTCTACCATTAACCCTGCCAAGTAGTAGTGTATCGGGAGGTTCCTTGTTTGGATTTCGCTTTGCGAGACACCCCACGCACGAACTTAGTGCAGTGTTGAGAATGGAGGGAAGTTTAGCCCTTAGCACTTGGACTATCTAGGGTAGATAGTGGATAGGTGATTAGACTAGTTAGGCGGGGTAGCTTCACAAGGAAGTGTTGTTAGGATGCGTTAGGTGTGCACTACTAGAGGAGAGGTGAGGGGTATCTCATGGGAGTGTGATACCAATTTAAATATGAGATAAAACTATTTTTCTAAAAATAAAGCATTTATGCACTTGCAAAATATTTTCAAAATTCGGGCTCTAACCCGTTTATCTACTTTTCCCCTTTTGTTGTATATTATATATATATATAGGTGTCCAGACACAGGGACGCCTGGATGGAAATTCTTTCGAGTCTTACGTCTGCTGTAGCAGCTGTGGATGCTTGCGGGTTCTCGGTAGACGCTTCTTTCCTTGTACTCTAGATAGGAGGTATTGTACAAACATTCGGGCCAATGGTCCAACTGATTTTATTTATTCTTTGCACGATATTCGATATGGTTGTATAATTTGAACCGAGTGTTGGGTTATTTTAATTTATTTCATTTTCATTTCAGTTTTAGTTACGCACTAAATTGTTGATGTTTTATTTTAATTGATTAAAAGACTAGTTAAGTCAAAATTTTAACGCTCGCCTAAAAGGATATTATTAATTAAATGGATTTTGAACAGTGATGCTAAGTGTAACAACCCTCGATTCTGGGAGGCTCATTTTATACTAATTTTACCGCATAAGGTAATTATATAAAATGTGGGGACTGGAGTAAATATTAATTTAATGAATTGAAAGTTAATATTTACTAGATTGATGCATATTTACTGCATGTGAAAGTAAATAACATCAGGTTGCATGTCTGTAGTGTCATGTATTTTATATGGCCTTTTAGTTTAAATGATTTTGGAACTCGAAATAATTTATAAAATTTCCGGATGCCAGTTTAGAGGGTGTAGTTAGTCTCGGAAGGTGCGAGACAGTCAAAATAAGTGCCATATTGTATTTTTGTGTTTCGGGCACTTTTACCTGGTTTTAGCTTATACGCGTATTTGGGAGTCATTTTAATGTGGTATTAACCATTTGAGTTGGGAGTTTTAACCTGAGACACGATTTTTAGTCTTCTAAAATCCCTTATTTTTCCCATTTTATGTCTTGAACATAGAGAGATAAGGAGAGAAAGAGAGAGGAAGAGAAAGAATGGAGAAAGAGGAGAAAATGAAGATTGAAGGTGGATTGATGCTCCTACTCTAAGAAATCTGATATTCCCTACATCAAGGCAAGTTTTCTACTTGCTAATATATGATTTAAGTTGAATAATTTGTATGATATGTATGTAAATTCATTTGAAGATCAAAAATGGAATTTATGGAATTTAAGCCCTAATCTTAGTTTTGATGATGAAATTGTGGACTAAAATGGTTTTAAATCGTGTAGGATACACTTGGGGTAGATAAATATTGTTGGTTGTGTGTAAGATGGAAGAGATTTGGGGTTTGGAGAAATTAGGGTTCATAACCCTTCGTAGCCATTTTTGGCAATTTTGCAGGTCCGAATCGATTCGGCCCTTTGGGCGAATCGATTCGCTAAGGGGAATTGGCAGGTCTGCATAACCCGAATCGATTCGGGGTTAAGGCCGAATCGATTCGGTCAATTGCAGAAGGTTGGTTTGGTTGTCCGAACCGATTCGCTTTCTGGGCGAGTCGATTCGTTTTCCTGCTGTTTTTGAGTTAATTTTTAATTTTATAACTCAATTTTAATCCTTTTCTTTAAATATAGGGACTAGGAACCTTCTTGAATGAAATAAACTTAGAGTCCTAGAGTGTGAGATGAGTTAGATGTCTACCCTACATTAGGAATGGGTTATGTGGGGATTTTTCCGGGGTTAGGCCTATTAATGATAAGGCATCCTTTTCTTCTAGTTAATTATTATAAAACTAGGAGATGTAGTGTTATGTTCGGGAGACCTTAGGAGCTTAATTAAGCTATACTAGTTTTGATGGTTTATATTACCACCCCAAAAGAATGTTAGGAGATTTTAAAAGTTCGATTGAACTATGTTAACCTTGGTGGTTCGTAATAACGCCATAAAGATGAGTTGGTGAATGAATTGGAAGTCATTTCATTCCTTCGAAAGATGATAACCTTGGGGTTTTATAATAATCTCCTAGAATGCTTGGAGATAATGAAGAGTTTATTTACTCCTTTGAGGTTGTAGTGTTGATGATAGTTATCGTATGGCTCCGGATAATAAGTTCTATCTGCTTCTAGAAATAAATAGTAATGGTTTCGAATAAAATGAAACATGGAAATGAAATGGAAATGGTATTGATTTTTGGTAAATGATAATTTACTCAATCATGAAACCGGTAAATAATGATTTACTTGATTTTTGTTAATGATTAACAAATGGATGTTACACACCCCTCTAAATACCATCTTAAGGGAAGTCCGCACGAGAGGTGAAGCCCCCTGGCTAATGAATGCAGGGTGGATATAGCCCTAGGCCATGGGAGCGCTTATTGTTGTATATTTTCTGCGATGGGTAGGAGATTCCGGGTGTGGTCTTGACTACCCCGCAGGCTCATGGCTGCTTACCGACGTCTTGCGATATAGGTGCCCAGGTTGTCTAATGATAGGCCCTGGAAGATGATGGTTATTTAGGGACGCGCCCTGTGGGAAAACCCGGACGGGCGGTTTTAGAATATGTTATATGTATATAAATATAACAATTCATAATCAAGTGGGACTTGATGTATTTGTTATGCCACTTAGAGCATGATGGAGTGCCATGAAGAGCACATAAATGCCACATAGAGCATTTGAAAATGATTATTTTCCTGATAAGGAAAGGATTTTTACAAAAGGTAAAATTGAGATAAAATCTACTTAAAGAGTAAAAGATTGTGATTATATATATACTTCCTGCTAAGGGAAAGATATATGAAATAATTAGCACCTTGGGTGAAGCCTTTAGTTTAATGCTTCTATTTTTATTCCTGATTAGCTTATGTTTTAATTTGTATAGGTAGCTTCTTACTTCTCTTTCTTCACGATTTATATTGCATATCTGTCATACTCTTTATTCATCTGGTAATCATATAGAACTGGGCCCTGACCGGTTGCATTTTCCTGTTGCATATTCTTCTTGTCTCTGCTCAGGTACTCCGCCGCAAGGATGCCTGATTTGAATTCCTATTCCGATGTTTTCGACGAGCCGTGATGCATTGCGGGTGTTACGGGATACATTTGGTATAGACGTTTTCTTTTCTATTCTAGTTAAGATCAAGTCTTTTATTCGGGCAAGAGGCCCAAGCTTTTGTATATGTCTAATGAAATGTTTTAAGTAACTCATCGTACTTGTGTATTTTGGTGTATCAGTTTAGTGACCGGTTACATACTCGGTCTTTTTATGGTATTCTTGTTATATTATTTATTTATGTCTTGGGGTTTCCCTTATCTTTCAGGAATTGGGTTGTTTGTTTTCATTTAATTACTTTCAAATCAAATTTTTTGGCAACCCGTTTTCTGAAATATTGGGTGGTTATCCTGGATACTCTATATTTTTATTATGATGCTGAGAATGATTCCATCCATGATTCCATTATATTGGAGTATTGGGCTGGCCACCCCTTATTTTGGTGAGCGGGTTGTCACAGATGGTATCAGAGCATCAGGTTCTAGAGTCCTTAGGAATCTGTGTGGACGCCTTAAGTTTTCAGCGTTGCTCTTGATTTGATGTAAAGCCTTAGAATTAAGATCGTTGATTTTTCTTGTGAGATTTCGTCCTTCTACCATGAGGTAGAATCTATAAATCTTTTGCGTATTCGTGTGAGAATAATAGGTCGATAGAAGAAGGGCATTATGGGAAGGTGTGTGGAGAGCTGTAAGTTGTGGTCGGGGAGGGGGACCGCTTTAGAGGTCGCTCCCTTCTTGTAGCACTTTCTTGTCTTGCTATTACGACTGCACATTTCGGTTGATGTAGTTTCCCAAGTACCGCTAGAAGTAGGAAGTGGTACTAAACTTGAGAATTCACGCGATGTTATATTGAAATGGAGAAGTGCCCTGTAGTAGAATGGAGGAAAATCCTTCACCCGTAGAAGAAGTGTTGTGATGGTGAAAATGTGGTCACTATATTCGTGGGTGCCAGAAGTTTGGCCCATAGAGAAGCCCGGTGGATACTTGCAATGGCGAGGTTCTCTGGGATAACTGGACTGAGGAGAAGGTGGATTCCCGAATGTTCACAAGACGTTCGGTTAAAGACCAATGGCGAATATGGTGTTGTACGGTTAGAGAAACGAGATCATGCACCATGAAGTGTTAGGCTCCAAAATAGGTGTTGTTAACACTTCTGATGGAGTAAGAATCGTGAAACCCCATCGGTGGACACCCACCTGGGGAGGTTTCGTTGAACTGAGGAAGAGGAGGCCAAGAACGTGTCCTCTTTTACTGAGAAAATAAGAGGGACTGCATGGGCAATTATTGTCAGCCAGAGTCGGAATAACGGCTATGATGTGGAGTGTAGAACCACTCATTTTAAGCTTCGTTGAGTGGAGAGCAAGGGCAAGAGTAAAGTGCCTAGTTGGGGAGTTGGTGGAGATAATGTTGGTATGTGTAAGGCTCGAATATGGAGTCTGAGAACCATTAGTATTGACTCGGAGTGCTTGGCACGAACTGTGGTGGGGGAATTCTACCTTATAGGTGGGTAGTGTATATTCCTTAGGATAAGATTTAGTAGCATTGCGTCTACGATAGACTCGGGTGTGTATATTGAGCTTGTAGTGGTATTTACGCTATTATAGAAGAGTAATTGTGTGACTTCCATGGTATGGAATTTCTGTCTTTTCTTCACTCGATTATGAAGCGAGTGATGATATTTTTATATATATGTGTCATATGCGTTACTTGGTTTGGGTGTTCTATTGTTTACTTGCATTGTGTGTGGATGCTATGACTTATCTCCACGACCAACAAAGTTAAGTAGTAATGCATAGGAGGGGTTCCTTATTTGGATTCCGCTTTTGCGGGACGCTCCACGCGTGAACCTTAACGACGTTGGGAGTGGAGAGATGCCATATTTCCTTTCTCTTATTTCATATATAGAATGCTAAGGTAAAGTCTAGAAGTAGAATCTTATTTATAGAATTGTACCGATCCCGATCATGTGTCTTAGACCGTCACATCTTGATGACCGACGATGCGAGGTAGTAGTGTAACGGGAGGGTTCCTTGTTTGGATTTCGCTTCGGCGAGACGTCCCACGCATGAACCCGAGCAAATGTCGGAAGTTGAGTAAGGTCTTGGGCACTAGGGATATATTTAGTATTATATGCTTACGATTTGGGTAAGATATATATAGATAGACCTTAGGATTTTTTTTTAGGATGTAAGACCTTGAGGGTAGGTGGTGTTAGTTTAGGAAAGCGTTAGGGAGTTGACCACGAATAAGTCGTGGGTTAACTCTAAATAGGGATTCGATCCCTAGGAGCGAGATTTATGGGGTCTCGAGAGATTTGGTAGGTTCGGCCGAAGGATATGAGGCATTTCTTAGAGATAATGTTACGTTGGTAACTTCATTTCCGGGGAGTTAATGAGGACGGGTGGATCCTCACTCCTGAGCCATGATTGTAAGCTCGAGAGTGAGTTAATGAGTAAGCCCTGCCATAATTGGGGAGTAACAATACTAGGACATAGATTCACTGTTTATGCGTTTCACAAGCTTAAACTTGTGGAGAGTAATGTCCCGTGTTTGAATTAAGATTCATCGTGGTGGTGATCACCTTAAATAGATAAGGCACTATTTCCTGGGCAGGAAATTTGGTCCTTCTCATAAGAAACAAGTTGTTGCAATATGTTGTGGGAGGAATTGAGTTGGTGCTCGGAGTTCAGAAGAACTAGTGATTTGATATTTTCTCATTCGCTAAGGAAATGCGATTGGGCTAGTGGACGTGTCGAGTAGAGAACTCGTCAGAGATGATGGAAATGGCAGGGAAGGCCAAGTAGAGTGAGTATAACTCAGAAGACTCTATAGCGAGAGCATTTCGATTTGTGATTTACAATTTCACCTACTCTTGCGAAGAAGAGTAGTGGTGGAATGAAGAAGGGTATTCATAGATGGTTGCATGGAACTACCAGCATCGAACTGGTCATGATCCCAATTGAGAAAAATTGGTGACCGTCGACCCAATCGTTGCTTTTTCGCCCATTATGGACGGACTACATGTAGAAGAGTACACTCCATTCTCGATGGGGAATGGTAGAACCGTGGGAGGTGCCTATTATAATAGGGTCGACCGAGACTAGATATCCGTGTCGAAGGTTTGGCAAAAGTTTCCGCGAAGAAATGGGAACCGTATGGAAAAAGGCGAACCAATGGGTAATATGTTCCTTAGACTTGGAATGGTCTCGGATCATTTCTTTAGAGATTTGTCTTTTAAGCCATACGCCTTGATGAGATACGTCGAGGCGGGGGATAGCTGAGTAGCGTTGGGGCTAAGCCACTTAGAGTCGGTACGCATGCCCCGAGGTGGGATGCAACATAATCCTGAAGATTTGGCTAATTGTGCCGAGTCATGTGGGCATCGTGTTCCGCCGTAGGAAGCTAGAATCGATGGATAGCGAAGAGCGCCTTGTGCTACTAGACTAGAGAACAAAAGATGATTGACTGAGATCGACAGGGTCGACCTTAGTCCGAGTCCATCTGGGACGTTGCGATAACGAGGAGTTTGTTTAGGATGTTAGAATCCTAGTTTAGAGTAGTATACCCTTATCAGATTTGGGTATGCCCGAATTTTGGGGGCAAAATTCCCTCTTAAGAGGGGGAGTATGTAACAACCCTCGATTCTGGGAGGCTCATTTTATACTAATTTTACCGCATAAGGTAATTATATAAAATGTGGGGACTGGAGTAAATATTAATTTAATGAATTGAAAGTTAATATTTACTAGATTGATGCATATTTACTGCATGTGAAAGTAAATAACATCAGGTTGCATGTCTGTAGTGTCATGTATTTTATATGGCCTTTTAGTTTAAATGATTTTGGAACTCGAAATAATTTATAAAATTTCCGGATGCCAGTTTAGAGGGTGTAGTTAGTCTCGGAAGGTGCGAGACAGTCAAAATAAGTGCCATATTGTATTTTTGTGTTTCGGGCACTTTTACCTGGTTTTAGCTTATACGCGTATTTGGGAGTCATTTTAATGTGGTATTAACCATTTGAGTTGGGAGTTTTAACCTGAGACACGATTTTTAGTCTTCTAAAATCCCTTATTTTTCCCATTTTATGTCTTGAACATAGAGAGATAAGGAGAGAAAGAGAGAGGAAGAGAAAGAATGGAGAAAGAGGAGAAAATGAAGATTGAAGGTGGATTGATGCTCCTACTCTAAGAAATCTGATATTCCCTACATCAAGGCAAGTTTTCTACTTGCTAATATATGATTTAAGTTGAATAATTTGTATGATATGTATGTAAATTCATTTGAAGATCAAAAATGGAATTTATGGAATTTAAGCCCTAATCTTAGTTTTGATGATGAAATTGTGGACTAAAATGGTTTTAAATCGTGTAGGATACACTTGGGGTAGATAAATATTGTTGGTTGTGTGTAAGATGGAAGAGATTTGGGGTTTGGAGAAATTAGGGTTCATAACCCTTCGTAGCCATTTTTGGCAATTTTGCAGGTCCGAATCGATTCGGCCCTTTGGGCGAATCGATTCGCTAAGGGGAATTGGCAGGTCTGCATAACCCGAATCGATTCGGGGTTAAGGCCGAATCGATTCGGTCAATTGCAGAAGGTTGGTTTGGTTGTCCGAACCGATTCGCTTTCTGGGCGAGTCGATTCGCTAGGGCGAATCGATTCGGCCCTTGGGCGAATC
Source organism: Sambucus nigra (assembly GCA_949130495.1). Lineage (NCBI taxonomy): Eukaryota > Viridiplantae > Streptophyta > Magnoliopsida > Dipsacales > Adoxaceae > Sambucus > Sambucus nigra. The sequence goes on along the minus strand of OX422214.1, from coordinate 208,026,434 downwards.
GATTCGTTTTCCTGCTGTTTTTGAGTTAATTTTTAATTTTATAACTCAATTTTAATCCTTTTCTTTAAATATAGGGACTAGGAACCTTCTTGAATGAAATAAACTTAGAGTCCTAGAGTGTGAGATGAGTTAGATGTCTACCCTACATTAGGAATGGGTTATGTGGGGATTTTTCCGGGGTTAGGCCTATTAATGATAAGGCATCCTTTTCTTCTAGTTAATTATTATAAAACTAGGAGATGTAGTGTTATGTTCGGGAGACCTTAGGAGCTTAATTAAGCTATACTAGTTTTGATGGTTTATATTACCACCCCAAAAGAATGTTAGGAGATTTTAAAAGTTCGATTGAACTATGTTAACCTTGGTGGTTCGTAATAACGCCATAAAGATGAGTTGGTGAATGAATTGGAAGTCATTTCATTCCTTCGAAAGATGATAACCTTGGGGTTTTATAATAATCTCCTAGAATGCTTGGAGATAATGAAGAGTTTATTTACTCCTTTGAGGTTGTAGTGTTGAAGATAGTTATCGTATGGCTCCGGATAATAAGTTCTATCTGCTTCTAGAAATAAATAGTAATGGTTTCGAATAAAATGAAACATGGAAATGAAATGGAAATGGTATTGATTTTTGGTAAATGATAATTTACTCAATCATGAAACCGGTAAATAATGATTTACTTGATTTTTGTTAATGATTAACAAATGGATGTTACACACCCCTCTAAATACCATCTTAAGGGAAGTCCGCACGAGAGGTGAAGCCCCCTGGCTAATGAATGCAGGGTGGATATAGCCCTAAGCCATGAGAGCGCTTATTGTTGTATATTTTCTGCGATGGGTAGGAGATTCCGGGTGTGGTCTTGACTACCCCGCAGGCTCATGGCTGCTTCCCGACGTCTTGCGATATAGGTGCCCAGGTTGTCTAATGATAGGCCCTGGAAGATGATGGTTATTTAGGGACGCGCCCTGTGGGAAAACCCGGACGGGCGGTTTTAGAATATGTTATATGTATATAAATATAACAGTTCATAATCAAGTGGGACTTGATGTATTTGTTATGCCACTTAGAGCATGATGGAGTGCCATGAAGAGCACATAAATACCACATAGAGCATTTGAAAATGATTATTTTCCTGATAAGGAAAGGATTTTTACAAAAGGTAAAATTGAGATAAAATCTACTTAAAGAGTAAAAGATTGTGATTATATATATACTTCCTGCTAAGGGAAAGATATATGAAATAATTAGCACCTTGGGTGAAGCCTTTAGTTTAATGCTTCTATTTTTATTCCTGATTAGCTTATGTTTTAATTTGTATAGGTAGCTTCTTACTTCTCTTTCTTCACGATTTATATTGCATATCTGTCATACTCTTTATTCATCTGGTAATCATATAGAACCGGGCCCTGACCGGTTGCATTTTCCTGTTGCATATTCTTCTTGTCTCTGCTCAGGTACTCCGCCGCAAGGATGCCTGATTTGAATTCCTATTCCGATGTTTTCGACGAGCCGTGATGCATTGCGGGTGTTACGGGATACATTTGGTATAGACGTTTTCTTTTCTATTCTAGTTAAGATCAAGTCTTTTATTCGGGCAAGAGGCCCAAGCTTTTGTATATGTCTAATGAAATGTTTTAAGTAACTCATCGTACTTGTGTATTTTGGTGTATCAGTTTAGTGACCGGTTACATACTCGGTCTTTTTATGGTATTCTTGTTATATTATTTATTTATGTCTTGGGGTTTCCCTTATGTTTCAGGAATTAGGTTGTTTGTTTTCATTTAATTACTTTCAAATCAAATTTTTTGGCAACCCGTTTTCTGAAATATTGGGTGGTTATCCTGGATACTCTATATTTTTATTATGATGCTGAGAATGATTCCATCCATGATTCCGTTATATTGGAGTATTGGGCTGGCCACCCCTTATTTTGGTGAGCGGGTTGTCACACTAAGAAAGATCCATATATAACTCCTGTTATAATTTGATATAGGAGTGATCGCCCGGTATCCCATTAGGCGGGTTGTTACAGATGGTATCAGAGCATCAGGTTCTAGTGTCCTTAGGAATCTGTGCGGACGTACTACGCTTTCAGCGTTGCTCTTGATTTGTTATAGAGCCCCGAGATTAGGATTGTTGATTTCTCTGTGAGATTTCGTTCTCCTTCCATGTTAGAAGATTTTAGTAATCCTTTACGTGCTCGTTCTAGGATCGTGTGTGTCGATCGAGGAAGGACGACCAAGGAGGGCCTCGGGGAGGAAAGCAGTTGGCAAGGCTTAGCTGGGGAAGCTGGTAGAAGATGAGGATGAGGACCTTAGTAGAGGCCACTCTCCTTGTGGAAAATTGCTAAGGATTGTTGCAACGGCTACTAAAGTATAGTAGTTATGAGCAACCAAGTACTACTGTGGTAGAAAGTGGTACTCAAGTTGAATTACCCCATGGAGATAAGGGTTCCAAAAGGATCTTACGGATAGTTTTAACCGTGAGTCCCCATGATTCTGCAGGAAGGAGAAGAATTCCGTTTCGTAATTATTCACATAAGGGTCGGCCAAAGACCGACAGTGAATAAATAACATTATGGAGAAGTGAACTTTGTACCGAGGTGAGGAAGGTACAATGAAAAATGAGTCCTTTCCAGGAACAATAGGCTCACTAGAGAAGTGTTGTTAAAACTTACGGAGAATGTGGATGTGTTCAGGTGCCCCTGAGGGACATCCACATGGGGAGATTTAATGAGGGAGGATTGTTGGAACCGGTGGTGGAATTTCCTTTTAACGAAGGAGTTAAGAGGATCAGTAAGGTGATTGTAAGGAGCGAGGCTATAGAGTCAGATGGTGTTGACAAATCCATGATGGTAAGGAAGACTAATGATGGAAATGATGTTGTGGAGTGCGGAGCCACACGAATAGTCTTTTCTGATAGGAATAAAGGACAAGGTTAGGGTGCCCAGTTGGGGCCTAGAGTTAAGAAATTCTAGTAAGAGGTGTGGCTAGATGAAGTTGTGGTGTTCGATAGCCCTAGACTCGTGTGTGTAATTTGAGCTTTGTATTCGGTCTCGATAACATAATAATGTAGGCCTATGTGTTTTCCACGATAGCGGAATTTTGTTTTCCTTCACTCGCCATAGAGGCGGGTGATTATATTTTGTATATATACGTATGAGGTATATGGTATATCGGAGCGATAGCAGGCTAATGATGGCAAGTCTATCGTGTCCAAAGTTCCTGGAGGGAACAGATTGTGGTTGCAGTGTCTCGCCTGGATACAGGTTGAGTACACCTTTGTTATTATGGATTGATGGAACCTCGATGAGTAGAGGCTTCCTTATTTTGGTTGGTATGTGTGGCACCTTATAGATATAATTTAAGGCCCACAGGATCATTGTTGAGCTGTAAGATTTAGCTCAGTACTAGTTTGCGCAAGGACATAGAAATAGTGCGAGCGCTGGGTGGTGTGATTCTTAGTTAGAGATAGGAGTTCAGACCACCTTTCGTTGATAAGGGATAGGATTGTCCCGGTTGCATGTCTAAAACAACGGGACTCCGTGACCGATGAAGTCAAGTGTTAATGTGTGAAGGGGTTCCTTGTTTGGATTTTTCTTTGCGAGACACTCCACACATGACTCTTAACGGCGTCGGGCGTGGAGAGCTATTATGGGATGCAAGGATGTGGGTTAGTCTTATAGTGTGGATGAATCACTATAGACTACGAGCCATGTGATGATGGTACGCTTATGGAAATATTGTGCTATGGAAAAGCACTAAAGTGGTTCTCTCGCCACAAGTAGTTGGGTGGAGTAGGACTTAGAGAAATTGATTTGAGGATGATAGACATGCCTTTATAAGAAGGCAAATTTGGAGGAAATCTGTGATCGGTGTGATATAAGAAGTGTTCCTACAGAGAGTGGGCACTTTGATTAGTTAGGTTTCCTTTCGTATGGGCGGAAGGATAAGATAGTAGGAATGTGTTTGTAGGTTAGTTTAGTAAGATTTAGGACGTCCCGCTGGTGTGCCTTAGGTTGTTAAATATCTATAATCGACAACGCGAGGGAGTAGTGTAACGGGAGGGTTCCTTGTCTGTATTTCGCTTTGGCGAGACGTCCCACGCACGAAACCAAGCAAATGTCGGGAGTTGAGAGAGGCCTTGGGCAATAGGGACATATTTAGGATACTCTTTTCGCCTAGGTAGGGTAACGCATAGATCGTAGCATTTTTAGGATGTAGGTTCTCTAGATTTAGCGGCGTCGAGGTTAGGAGGATTGAAATTTCGCGGGTTGGAAGGACCCATAGGTGAGTATTACACCGAGGAAAGGAGACCCTTATTAGGAGAGAGTGTTACGTGTCAGACGTTCACTACGGATGTGCAGATGTGCACAAGTTGGAAAGGTGTATAGGCACCTTGGTAAGATAGTCTTATGTACCGCCCGAAATAGGATGGGCATAGTATATAAGGTTGAAATTCATGCCAAGAGGCATTTTAGAGGATGGGTATTAAGTGACATATTAGAGTCACTTTATGATCGCGGTAGACGCATAGTACTTGGTTGGGAACCGTTGGGTTAGTGTCGTTCCCCTTGAGGTTTAGGATTTGTAGTGATCCTAGATATATCTGAATTATGAGGACGAAATTCCGTTGTAAGGGGGGGAGTATGTAACAACCCGCCCATTTGGAGAGGATTAAATTCCATAATTAAGTATAATTTGGAATTTGGAGAATTTCTCAAAATAGTGATTTTGGGATTTTTGAGGATTGAATGATTTTCGATGGGTATTGTAATTACTTTTGGGACTATATAGGTCGCTATAATTTAATTATATGTCGTCGTGGAGAAAATTGACGAAAAGGTCAGATTTTAAATTGGAAAACCTGCAATTACTTTTATGGGTTAGAATAGTGATTTGCGATCAAGTACCTCGGATGAAAATTTCGACTGCGCATGAGTCTTAGAATGTCTGAGATAGTTAGAAAAGAGTGTCCGATTGTCGAAATTGAGCTTCGGGGAATTTTAGAGGTAAAAGTAACTCGTAACTGGGTAAACGAGTCGTTTTTGGGTTTTAAGGGGTTAAAACCCTTTTCTCTCTATATAAAGAGAAGAGGGGGAGAAAAGAGAGAAGAAAGGAGAAAGAAGAGAGAGAGGGGGAAGAAAAGAGGGAAAATGGGGGGATTCCGGCCAGCCTCCGCGGGATTCGGCTCGAGGACGTCGGATTTTATCCACGAAGCAAGTGTTTACTTGCTTTATTTATTTTTAAGCATAAATATCTCATATCATTGTTGGTATAACAAACCCTAATGATTTTGGGTTGGGTATTCGTGGATAAAACGGGTTTTTGGGAGTTAAAACGAATAAACCCCTAAAAATGGTAAATTGGAGAAACTTAGGTTTTACTTGAAATTAATTGGTGATTTCGGGTTCTAGGATGTTTAGAACCCGTATTATAAGTGTGTTTGTAGTTGATTGAGGTTGTAGGATGTTGGGTGAGGCGACAAAAGCTTGGGAGAAGCTTTAATGGCCGAAATCGTCTCGGAGAAGATGATGAATAGTAACCCATCACTTCAGGGGGCCATTTTGGCCAGCAAACGAATTGATTTAGCTTTCGGCCAAAACACGAAAGTTGTAGATCTTTTCGATACGGTCGCGTGCGAACCAATCGCGTATTTTTATGATTTTTCTACGATTTGATATGATTTTTACAAGATGGCAGCTCCGGGTTGAAATCATCAACTCAGAAATCAAATCGGGAATTGGAAAAATTACGGCTAGAATTAATTGTGTAGATGTTTGGGGTTATTTTTGGGATAGTTTAGAAACCCCGATAATGAAATCGGGTTGTTGGATGGAGGATTTGAGGAGATTAGTGTTATGGACCTGGTGTGACCGGTCGACCGCGCCCCTAAGGCCGATCGACCGCGTCAAGGAAATAGGGCATACTGCTTTGTTTCATAGGCTTATTTGCAACCCGCGGTCGAATGGGGGTCCAGGACCGGTCGACCGGTGCCCTGTTTTCAGCCCAAGATTTTGGATATTATTATTATTTCTCCTCTATGAGATTAAAGTTTATGGGCCTTCTAAATTAAAGTATATTAGAGGGTTATGTCCTAAGGGACTTGTGGATTTGGGAACATATATATATATATATATATATTCACTTAAAGTGAATTAGTATAGTTGGAGATATCCAATAAATCCTTAAGAGATGATTAAGGTAATTATTATTTGTCGAAGTAAGGAAATACTTTGGATTTAGAATCATGCTAATATGAATGCATGATTATGATTCCTGGAGGGAATCTTTGGGATTATTGGTCATCGCTAGATGCTATAGGCCACTATGGCCGTTTATATATATTCTAGGAAGAATATATAGGATATGTATATACTGTGTGATTTTGGTATATATATATGTTATGATGGAAATGATTTTGAAAACGTAAAAATGAATATTTTCAAAATGGTAAATAAATGATTTTCACAATTGATAAAATATGGATTACACACCTCTCTAAATCGCTATCATAATGGAAGTTGTGTACGTATGGTAAAGCCCCCTGGATAATGAATGCAGGGTGGATATAGTCCTATAGGCCATGTGAGCATTTGTTGATATATATTTTTCTGCACTGGTTAGGAAATTTCGGGTGTGGTCTTGACTATCCCGCAGGCACATGGACGCTTCCCGACGTCTTGCGATGTAGGATCCCAGGGATTCTTGATTATAGGCCCTGGAAGATGATAGACATTTAGGGGCGCGCACAGAGGCGAAACTCGGACGGGCGGTCTTAGAACGCGTTATATTAAAGCAATTCATGATAATGGATTGTCTTTAATTACATTTCCTGGATATAGGAAGGGAAATGGGTTATATGTTTAGCTTCGGTAACACTCCCGGATGGAAGAAGGGATGTAGAAGCATATGATATGGTAAAAGCATTTTTATGATAATAAAAATGGATTTTAATTACATTTCCTGAGTATAAAAAGGGAAATGGGATAATTGAAAATGGAAAAGCATTTTTATATTAATAAAATTAACTTTTAAAAAGATATATGTTTTGGTATAGCAATTCATGCTAATGAATTGGCTTTTAAATACATTTCCTGGATATGAGAAGGGAAATGGAAAGTTTTGAAATAAAAATGATAAATACTTTGTGTATCGAATACACCTCAGTCCGGGAGGTAGATCCGGATGTGTATTATAAAGATATAATTGAATTGGTAAACCTCAGTCCGGGAGATATTATCAGGACGTATATTTTAAATGTACACATATATATATTTATACATTTGTGTGTGCTACGGGCCTAATGGATCTCTACCATAAACCCTGACAAGTAGTAGTGTATCGGGGGGTTCCTTGTTTGGATTTCTCTTTGCGAGACACCCCACGCACGAACTTAGTGCAATGTTGAGAATGGAGGGAAGTTTAGCCCTTAGCACTTGGACTATCTAGGGTAGATAGTGGATAGGTTATTAGACTAGTTAGGCGGGGTAGCTTGACTAGGAAGTGTTGTTAGGATGCGTTAGGTGTGCACTACTAGAGGAGAGGTGAGGGGTATCTCATGGGAGTGCGAAACCAATTTAAATATGAGATAAAACTATTTTTCTAAAAATAAAGCATTTATGCACTTGCAAAATATTTTCAAAATTCGGGCTCTGGCCCGTTTATCTACTTTTCCCCTTTTGTTGTATATTATATATATATATATAGGTGTCCAGACACAGGGACGCCTGGATGGAAATTCTTTCGAGTCAGACGTCTGCTGCAACAGCTGTGGATGCTTGCGGGTTCTCGGTAGACGCTTCTTCCCTTGTACTCTAGATAGGAGGTATTGTACAAACATTCGGGCCAATGGTCCAACTGATTTTATTTATTCTTTGCACGATATTCGATATGGTTGTATAATTTGAACCGAGTGTTCGGTTATTTTAATTTATTTCATTTTCATTTCAGTTTTATTTACGCACTAAATTGTGGATGTTTTATTTTAATTGATTAAAAGAGTAGTTAAGTTAAAATTTTAACGCTCGCCTAATAGGATATTAGTAATTAAATGGATTTTCGACAGTGATGCTAAGAATGATCCATATGTAACTCCTGTTATAATTTAATATAGGAGTGATCGCCCGGTATCCCATTAGGTGGGTTGTTACAGAAAACAAATAGGTAAAATGATTTTACTTAAAGTACAACATTTTATGCAATAAAATTTTAAAGAGTGTTTTAATACATATGGAGAAAGAATGAAATAAGTCCTTAAAGAGAAAATGATTTTTGGTGTAAAATCAACGTCACATGGTTCGCTCGGATACGTATTTAAGTTCTAATAATCCTAGTAAGTATGTTGTTTAAATCTGACGCAAAAATACCAATGAATAATTGTAACATCGGCATGGTCAATAAAGCGATAATTTGGGCAGTACGCAATACGCATGATAGGTGTTGTGCAATTTTTGTAAGATGCATCGCGGTTCCAAATATCTTAATGACCACTTCTATTGAGCCTAAAAAATACATATAAACATACATGGGGTCAAAAGTCAAAAAATAAATAAAAAATATTTTTCGTCAAAAAATTGTTCAAAAAGTTATGAAAATATTTGGATCGACTTAAAATTTAATTTTGAGAAACGTTCTCTTCCTTGACGCCTTCGTAAAAAATCATTTAGACCCATTTAAGGCGAATTTTTTCCAGCACGTGTCGCGTAGGACGCGAACTTGCGCGAATTGTTTAGGACAATCGATAAGTCAAAAAATTATTCTGACCATATATTTAGACTCATAAAAATATAAGGAATATTACCATGAGAAGAAAAATCGGAAAATGATATGTTTGCGCAGAGGTTCCGATTCTTACGCGCCTTGTATAAGATAATCCGGGAGGCCAAATGACTATTGTAAATATGATTTTTTAGTTAAAAAATGCAACAAATATGAATCTTAAGTTAAAAGTTTCAAAAAAAAGAAAAAAATATATTTTTAGAGAGTGAAAGTGATGTAACTCAACATTTTGTGAAGGGTATTTAGGGAATTTAACCCTTTAGGATTTTAAGGGGTATATAAGTGTATGTTAGTCAATTTGGGCATGTTGGATCAATTTTCCCTCTCTCTATCTAGCCTTGAGAGCTCTACCTCCATTCAACCACCACAAGCCACCTAACACCACCATTCCAACACCTAATGCCACTATATTTTACTAGTGTTCCACCATATCTAAGACATGTACACCCATTTCCATCATTGATAAGGAAGAGCTACGAATTTTAGAGTTAAATTTGGGGTTTTCTTGGAGAAGATGAAATGAGTTTTAATGTATATGAAGTGGGTCTTGCTTGGAGTTCAAAATGGAGTTTTTGGAGAAGATTTTGGCAACCCCTTTGGGGCCACCTTTAGAGGTGGGGGTTGCTCCTCCCACACCAACACCACAATTGGAGAGCTTAAAGGTGGGATCTATGAACCTTGATTTGGTTTTATTAATGAATAAAATTTTAGCTACTTATTTACATATATTAGGCTTAATATATGTAGGATTTGTGAGTAGTTTGCATCCATGAGATAGATTAGTGAGTTTTGATGATTTAATAGGTAAATGGGTTTCAAATGATGATTTTTAATGAGTTTGAAACATGAAAAAAATTCAGAATATATTCTTTAGCATTTTATGAAATAAAATATAAGGAAATGTTATTTATGTAGTCTTCGTGTAAAATCGAAAATAAACATTTTTATGAAATACAAATGTTAGAAAATGGTTATTTTGTGTATTCGTAGTAACAAGAAAATAATGGACATTTTTATGGTGATAAAAATGTAAGATGATATTATGTTAGTGTCTTTGCCAATAAATTTGATAATAAACATTTTTCTGAAATAAAAATGTAAGAAAATGCCATCTTGGTGTATTTTTTGGTGAAATGGAATAATATGCATTTTTATAGTAATAAAAGTGTTGGGAAAATATAAATTGTTGAAATTATAGAAAAGGTTAATATTTCAATGTTTTGGATGTAATGAAAATGGGCATTTTCAGAAATATTGGTGTTAAACATTTTATGAAATAAAATGTTTGGACATAATGATTTATTGGCAAATATTTGATGAAATATATGTTCAAACTGTGTAACGGGATTTTTGGGTTAAAAATTCATTTTCTCATGAACATAAACTTGTAGTATTTTGACATTAAAGAAAGTTTAAAGAAGCGCTTGTAAGATTTAACATAAAATAAGAAAAGTTAGAATTTTAGTCTGCAAGTGTGTGAAATTTGGACTAAATAATATGACGAGTATGGGGTTAAAATACTACATGTTAATTAAAAAGAAAATGACAATTTTCTTATAAAATAGTCTAATGTGTGGATGTATTTCTCGAGTTAAAGTTAAGGAAATATTTTTGAAAAAAAAAGTGATAGAAAGTATTCATTAAGTGTTAATGGTAAAACATGTAAAGGGGGTTAGTGAGTACAACCTACTAATGTTAAGAAATATTAACACTTATGGGATAAAAAAAGGGGTTAAAGGTGTAAAAGTGTTTCCAATCAAGTAAACAATTACTCCCAAAAGTAAAGAGGTGAAAAATGGTTAAAAACACATAAGTGGCTAATTTGGATGGCTACATTGTGTTTTGGGAAATTAACACTTGTGAAATAGAGCGAAAGGTGATTTTGAAAACAAATGGGTAAAATGATAATTTTACTTCAAGTATAAAATTTTATGGAATAAAATGTTAAAGAGTGTTTTGATACGTATGGAGAAAGAATGAAATAAGTCCTTAAATTGGAAATAATTTTTGGTGTAAATTCAACGTGAAAGAAAACAAAAGGACTTCAATAGAATTTAATTATTTTTCCTAAGTGAATAATGGAAAAATGGACGGTTAAGTCCAAGCTTTTGGCTTCGGTTCAAAAGGGGAAATTAATGTGAACGTGAGAAAATATTAAACACATTGGCAAGATAATGATATTGTATGATGCCGGGATAAATAATTAAGCAGAGCTATGGTGTCCCTAATGGTGAAAGACCCCAAACCGACTACAGTATACATGGCGCTCGGTGCCGGATAATGAAATTCCGTGAAACCGTGGGTGTGCTTGTGTTGGAGGATTCCCTAAAGATAATTCGAAGTAAGGAATCGAATATTCATGAAAAGGGCATAAATGGATGGTAATGATCCAAAGATTTATTGATGCAAGAATATCGCATTATAATGTTTAATGTTCATGTGGTAATATGGGACGGTTAAATAAGGTGACTTAATTATATTAAGCTACCTAATATGGCTTGAATCTTAATAAACATAAGCGTGTGTTCCATGAGGCTTCAAATGAAAAGAGAATTTTTCTAAAACATGGTATGTGCGTATGTTAATTGAAAGTCGTGAAATATGGTTAAGTAACTCTCGCATGAGTTAATGAACGTTGAGAAAAAAACGTTTTGAAAGTATATCATAGGTTTTCCTAAAAATGTCATTTGTTTAACTGCGTGAGTAATGGGAATGAATGCTAGTTTTAAAACCATGATAATACATAATGACTATTTTGTAAGGTCAAGGAAGTCAAGTGGCATTGATTAATGTTTTTGGAATAAAACGATTAAATACATTGGTACATGTATTTTCAAGGGTATGTATGTATATATATATACGTATTTTCACATGCATGTAGTGTAGCGTGTGAGTACTCCCTTCTGCCACTTGTTTCTATATTGTATTTGTATATGATCCCATTGAGCATTCATCTCACATCCCTTCTTTTGTTGCAGCAGGTTGTATGATGTTCTGTGCTTTGAGAGAGTTATACAGGTAAGTAATTATTTTTCTTTGCGATTAGTAGCTCTGTTTACTTGGCCTTGGGGGAACTTCCTTTGGTTCCTATCACGTAGTTAATGTAAATCGGACTCGCATGCTAATAAGTGTAACATTAAATACTAATAAAATAGGTTTATAAATATTATTTAGTGTGTTGCATTGCACTTCACTATTAACATGAGAATCGAAACAGGTTAGTCCTTTAATAACCTTTGAAACCGGGTCGGGGTGTTACAACTTGGTATCAGAGCTTTAGGTTAAAAATGTTATCTAAGCTTTAGGTTTTTCAGCTATTATCAGTATTGAGTGAGGTGTAATCCCTTATCAAGATCGGGACTAACATCGTTAGGTGTAGAGCTCAGGTCAGAGCCACAGGTGAATCAGAGATAGAGATATTTAATATTAAAAGTTGCAATAAAGAACATATTGACATGAGCATCATGTGGTAAACACAATGAATGAATTGGACCAGTAGGTAGCGTGGTCAGAGGGAGAAAGAACAAGCACTCTAGGAAGAATAAAGACAAGCCAGGAACTTCAAGCTCAGTTAATGCCCAATGATGGGTGCATTGAATGTGTATGGGAGTTAATTCTCTTCTCGAGGGCTCTCTTGTATGAGGGAATTTGGGTAGAAATTCCAGGTTCTGGATCTCCTTTTACTTCCTCAGATTTATTTGTTTTGGTTTTGTTCTTATTTATATGAGGGGGAGGTTGCTCGAGTCAGCATGCCCTCGACCCCTTTGTCCTGGTGCATTAAATGCATGAGATACTACATTTAATGCATGGGATCTGTTATTTTTAGTGGGAAAATGTTTTATTGGTTGGAAGTATAGCTGTCATTAATGAAGGATATGACTTGTCAGCTTGGGGCTTACTCTAGGATGGCTATAAATCAGATTTGGTGAACTAGACCTACCATCCTAAGGATAAAGGCACTTGAGTGCTGTATTCTTGAGTTCCTAAACATTAAGCATCATGACGTCAGGAAATGATTCAAATAGTGGTTGTTGTTTGGTATCTAGTCACATCAGTCAGACCGGCTGGCACCCGAGGTACCTCGAGGGGGAAAGTGTGTTTGTGAGGCATTTTTCTCTGTAATCTATCAATTCGCTTGGCTAAGTTAACCATCTATGTGGGGGAACACCCCTCCACATTTGCCCCTTCGTAGAGATGTTTTTTTATTACATGAAAAAATATGTGTACAAAACTTTCTCTTTTATATGATTTTCCCTCTTGGTGATAATAAAGAGATTTATTTAAATTTCCCCAACACTCTTCATTCCCCAATGTAGACAAGACCACCAGGCATGCCTCATTATATGAAGTTGTCGTTTGCATTTAAGTGCGTCACACATGGCAGCGCCAGGGCGGGCACATGCAGACGATGCGACTATTCGACACATAGTTCACCGAATCACCATTATGGAAACCTTGAATCTTCTGCAATCACGCACATTTGGCCAACATGCCAGGCACATAACTCTGAAGTGGCATCATTGATCTTTTCCAAATGTCACATTTGTTGCTGTATTTTGGAATTTGTGTTGCCCCTATAAAAGGGGACACGCCTTTAGATAAGACTCATCTTTGGGTTTACTTTCTGAGGTCAAGCTTTTCTGTGAGAATTTTCAAAGGCAATCTTCCCTTCTTTCAGCCTTTTCAATTATCTTCCATTCTCTTTTCTCTCGTCTGTTATAGCACCAGTGAAGAGAACTCTTTCTATCAGGGGATCCTCTCCTGCCATCTAGGCACGTCGGGCTCAATGGGAATGATACCATCGTGCCCCTTACTTTGGAGAGGACGATCATTTTTGGACCACGGCCGAACGGTTTCTTAGTGCTTTGGTGCCAAATGAGGAGCCAAACTTGTTAATGAATGAAGGTGAAAATGAGGAAGACTTCACTTATGCCCCTACCTCTTTTGTCACTCGTTTTTGCATAGCGCGCGGTGATTTCCCCTATTCTAAGGTGGAATGTGAGGCGTCCTCTGGCGCTAATGAGGGGTTGGGCCCTTGGACGGAGTATATCCATGGAAAGTAATCAGTTCAACTGGTCCTCGTTAGTTTGTCTTGTTCCACGTGGTTAGGTGACCTTACCTTAGCAAAAAATAACACTGCTTTACAACTATTGGTGTTATGGTGGAGCCATTGGTCACACACCTTTGTGGCTGCTTTGAGCGAGTTTATTATAACCCTTGAGGACGTGTGTGAACTATTGGGATTGGAAGCTACTGTATTTGACACCTTCTTCGAGGAGGCTATTTTTAGTAAAGAGAAAACTCTAAGGAACAAGTTAGAGGCCGTTATGAAAGATTGCATGGTCATTTACAACAAGTGAACCTACTCTGAGGTCATCCGCTACTTTTACTTCATTGAAGAGAAGGATGTTATCCGAGACCGTGAGGATGTTAGGGAGAACCCTCAAGGGAAAGAAGTCTTTGAACAACCTCCAATTGGGAAGGGATATGAGTCCAAAATTGAGCTAGCGGGGTGCATATGGTTGATGATGTCGAAGGTAACCTTTCGAGAAAGCCCCACAACTTCCCTTGTAAGGACCTAATCAATCTGGGCGTTCGAATGGCCTGCGGTGTAAAGATACCTCTCGCAGCTATTGTTCTTGGGTCTGTGTACACTTGGTTAGATCACGTGTCTACAGACTCCACTCGAAGCGTTGGTAGGTTCGATGTGTCTAACTATGCCAACAATATTCTTTTAACAGCATTCCTTTATGCGCATTTCAAGGATTATGCCTCTACTGGCCACTTTCCAAGTTCACATGATGTGAGAGTCCCCCGTATTTGCTGTTGGAAGAATAAGAGTGTGAAGAAACCTCTGTTAGCTCTTACTAATCGAGATGTGCGATTCAACCCTCGCCCTTATGTTGGGGTAAGCCAATTTTTTACCAAAATTTTTTTTAGTGAAGAGGAGCATCTCGTTGCTCCTATTGAAGAAGCCCTTGCCAGAAATTTCTCCGAGCACAGTGCCACCTATTGTCGATCCTTTCCTATTTGCCTTAATATACCGAGTGGTCATAGTTTTACTCTGTTTATATCCCCTACGAGGTAGCCATACAGTATGGTTATGATCAAGGGCCCCCTTGTTGAGTTATTTTACTAGAGAGAAGCCTACTAACTTCTCATTTTCTTGTTCAAATTTCCTCACGTCTACTTTTTCCAGTCTGTGTGCCCATTATCCTGTTATCCCCATGATCCCGAGCAAAGGAGCTCAAAGAGGGAGGTCAGCGATGTTCATCAATATGTTCTGGCAGAACCAATTGGTTCGTTTCCAAAATAACCTTCTCAAGGAAGCTCGTTATCCTGAAGTTGAGAGATTCCCACCCAATGAGTTGGGTTTGAGAAACTTCACCACCCAATCATTTATTTTTCCCCTCAATACAGCCAAAACCAGTGTCCTCCTGAGTTACCTCCCCCGCGGCTGTGGATCAAGAAATTATAAAAAGAAAGAGAGTCATTCAATCTTCCATTATTCCGATCGATGTTGTCCCTGGTCCTTCGAGGCTGGTTGGAATGACCGAGTCTCCTCGCGTTGATTAAACTTGTGAAGCATTTAGGGCCACTCTAAAGGCTCCATTGAAGAAGCTTAAACCTACTCCACAACCTCCATTAGTCTCTTTTCCTAACCCAGATATTTCTAAGGCGGTGAGACAGGTGGTAGATCATTGATAGTACAAATATAGCACCATGCCGCGGCGTGTATTCTTCTCCTGTTCATAGGCATCATAGGTCATACAGGACGCGGTCAAACCTCATTCCGGGCGCGGCCAGAACTTACTTGGCATGGCATCTTTTCAAGGCTGCAGATGCTCGGCACAGGGCGCGGCCCTATCCATTAAAGGTCGCGGCACTCCACCTTACGGTGCACGACACGCCTCCAACAGCTTACAACACTGCTTGCTTAGCAGGCCGCATCCCCTTCATCCATAACTACTGCAGACTTGGAATACGCCACGTGCTCAGGGCACATGACTCAGCACATCTCCTCATTAATAGAGGACCGTACCTCAGAGGAGGGGGGATCGATTCCATATCGGATCAGGGCAGGCTCTACAATACAGATTCTCTCTACACAACCTCAACATACCTCTTGGAGATACAAATCTATATCATAGCCACCTCCCGAGCTCAACAGAATCTCCAATACTACCATGTATTCACCCTTATTCTCATACTTGTACGCCTCTTTAGGCATGATTATATTGTATAATGCAATGCCTATAATGAGAAAGGAGCAACACAGTGGATGTAGGCCAATTTTGAAGGCTGAACCACTCTATATCGTGTCTTCTCTATATTTATTTTCTTTACTTGCTTATTACACACTTTACTCTTGACTTGCTGGTATGAGAACGTCTTATGGCCGATTTCTCGTATCATCAGTTTGGCGCCGTCTGTGGGAACCAGGATATTCCAATCAGTTTCTCTATATATATGAGTTCTTGAACACCTTATTTGACCCCTGCGGGTCCTATGGATCATCTTCTCACGGGTCGATTACTGGTTATTGGGCTCCGCTTTACATTAGCCCCCTTTAATGGGTATTTCATATTTCTAGATTTGTCTTCGGATCTTCATTTGATGGCTTTGGATCTATTTTACATACGCCTGTGATATCATTCTATCTAGATAATGCTAAAAGTAATGGTGGACTTTAGTCCCGAAAAGGTAGATGATTAGGGAAGGGCTATATTTACCCCCATTTTTGTTGCCATCTACCTATGATCTATGGGTTATCATTGAAGTTGTGTCGTATCGTGCACCGCAAGGGAATTCTCTCATCAATAGACCCAAAATGTCAGTTCCTGGGCTCCTGTCTTGGGATCTCTCCACTGCCTAGACAGGGGTGCGGCTTGTAAGTTCAACAGCATCTCCTGCCATGACCGCTACTAGTGCGGACCTATTACAACAGTTCAAAGTAACTGTGGGAAGGACTTAAGTGACCTTCCGCTTGACCTTGGTGAATAACATTAAAGGGCTACGGCAGTGCACTTGTGTGCCATACTTGCCGCGGCCTACTCAGCATATCATGGAGCAGTTCATCCCCTCCTTCCCAATACTTCTGTGATCACTCACTTTTGTTAGTTTTGTCTCAGATTCTATATACTTTATAAAGACTAACAAGAGCATAAATGGAAGGAGAATCCAGCTAGAGTGCAAAAGTCAAGGATTAGATTGTGAAACTGTACAATCACCTTAGTCACCTCTCTGATAGCCATGCCTCACTTCAGACCCAGGTCAATTACCTAACTCAGAGGGTGATGATGCTAGAGGCCGCGGCCTTTCAAAATACAGGCGCGGGATCGGAGAAAGCTTTGCGTGTTGCGGCAGTTAAAGAAGCCATGGAACCAACTGGCAAAATTCAGAAAAGGAGAACAAAGAAATCAGAGAAAAATCTGGGCATCTATACACCCAAAGTATTATTAAGGACAATTGCGTCCTCATCCATCATCGCTAGCTGCGCCACTAGCAGTTCCCTGTCAACTTCTTCACCTGAAAAGGAATAGCATGATTTCAACGAGTTTAAGAGAATAAATATCCACGGAGTAAAAGTCATGGCGCAGTTAATTACCTTCCGTGCCCATTTATTGAGGAATGGATTTATTTGGGAAAATTCATGCTTCAAATATGGTTGCTGACGTTACAAGTGTGCTGAACTTATTGAGTTCAGCAGGAACTTCCGCGGCCTCAGCAACTCTTTTTTCCTGCCGCTTGTTCAAGTGCAGATTGTCAAGGGCTGTAGAAAGAAAAGGCAATTCAAAGGTTAGTGGAAGTTACATGTGAAATAAAAGGACGCGACTATAATCGTATACCTAATTTTGAGGGTGACCCACACTACCGCGGCATTACATATGACCTTTCCCTTTCATTCTCATCGGGATGCATCTCCCAGCCTTCTCCGGAGTTATAGAAATATTTCCCCTTCCAGTTTTTCACACTACTCGGTCTCCCAGTGTAAAGGGTCTCGTCCCTGCCGCGGCTAGAAAGGTAGTAGTAGCCTGCGAACTTTACTGAGTTCTCCTTTGGGAGGTAGAAGTGAAAGAACTCCGTGGGAGTGATGTCCTTTTTGAACAAATTCTCCCAAAGGACAACTGCAGCGAGAATGGCTCTCCATCCATTAGGGTCCAACTGTGCTGGGGCTAGGTTCATTGCCTGAAAAAGGTGATGGATAGGAACTGGAACAGGCAGTCGCAGCCCATAAATGAAGGCGTGCAAGGGAAGAAAATTCCTTCATCGGATAGAACCATGCACGGTCTTTGGTTCGCGGCAGGGGTTGAGCACGTCAAATTTTCTAAAAATTCGAAGGCCTCAGCCACCTGCTCAACCCAATCTTGGGTCATCGAGCCGCGGACATCAAGCGTAGCCAGGGGTCTCTCAGCCCTCCCAGATGTGCCTCCTGGGTTATTTCTAACAGCCGCAGCATTGTCTCCTACACCCATTGGATGTGTACTTGAGTTGGCTTCCTCTTCCATCGGCGGAGATTGGAAATCCTTCCCAAATGCAGAGTCCGCAGAGTCTGAGTCGATTATCACGCAGTTTGGGAAATCTTTTAATTTGCAAGGCCCTATTGATCTTAGAGGGGGCACGGAAGAAATCTCGGGGGGAGAGGTCCCAAAATGCTTTGCTCAAAAGCCTCTCAGGAACTCGTCTGGGTCAAAGCTCATATGGTTGCAGCAGTACCGGAAAAGCAGAGTTCGTAGTTAGGCACCGCAGCCAGTATGGTTTTTAAGACTTCAAGAAGCTGCAGAAGGGTATTTTTAAGTATTAAAAATGTCTTTGGAATTATGTCCCTAACACAGTCATTAATGGGCAAACTCTATAACATGTGGGATCGTACTGTCCCAACTAGCTGCGGCCACATCCATATCAGTGGAACATAGGCTTCCGCGGTAATAATATAGAATTGCTTTAAGGCATTCCTGGCCACAGCCATTCCTAATTCTTCAGTCAATTCGATGTGCTCTAGTAACAACTACAGTTATTTTACATGGATATGTCTTGGGTTCATGGAAGTTTTCAAGGCTGTTCGAAACGGATGAGTGATTTGATGCCGCGGATGATAATTTGATAACCGCGGCCATGCGACACGGTATGACGCATAAGAAATATACCAGTTCACGGAAATGATTATTTAACTCCTACCAAACAGCGGCCTCTATCCTAAATAGTTGATTATCTAAAGTCTAATCATCTTTAGGATCAAACTCATAGAATACGTGGAGTTCGATTGTGAACACCAAGAGCAGTTGCATGTGTTTTATATGCAACATATGTGGAAAAGAGCAAAACGAACAAACAAAACCCTAGATTTCTAGCAAATGAACCAGAAAAAGGGAAATCATATCAAAAGGGCAGAAAACTGTAAATGGCTTTTACGAAAGTATGGTGGTTGAAAAGTCACCTGGAAATGAAGAAACTCGCAATGATCAGCTACAGACCGCTTTGAACCGCCACACACCGCCTCAAGTAGGACACCTTGCTAAGGAAACTCTTTAGCTCTTTCGCAGATTTGGTCTTGGCATATCAAGGATGGCTCGTCGTTTATCCAATTCCATTTGTACCCCCTAGATATTTACCACAAACCCTAAGCATTTCCCGCTTGTTACCCCAAAGGCGCATTTGAGAGGGTTCATCTTTAGCTTATACTTTTAGCAGTGAGTGAATACCCTCCTCAAGTCGTCTAGGTGGGATTCTTCCTTCTTGCACTTAATCACCAAGTCATAGACGTAAAACTCCACGATCTTGTGAAAAAGGTCGTGGAATATGTCCATCATCATTCTCTTATAGGTGGCTCCTACATTCTTCAACCCGAAAGGCATAACCGTGTATATGAAATTGCCCAATGGTGTTTGAAAGGCAGTCTTCTTTGCGTCAGCTGGATCCATTTTTATCTGATTATATCCCACAAACCCATCCATGAAGTTGTACATCTCATAGAACGTTGTTGATTCGATCAAGCTGTCAATAGAGGGTAGTGGGAATTCATCCTTCGAGCACGCCCTATTCAGATCTCTGAAATCTACACATATCCTGATTTGTCTTTTATCTTTCTTTCCCATAGGTATAATATTGAACAACCATATCGAATGTTGTATCGGCACTATCAACCACGCAGTGAGCAGCTTCTGTACTTCTTCCTTGATCTTCAAATCTAACTCTACTTTGTATGTTCAAGTGGCATGTTTCACTGGGATTGCTGAGGGCTAGACATTCAGTCTCTAGCAGCTTACCTCCATGTCAACCCCCGACATCTCGGTGTATTTTCGTGCAAAGGCATCTTTGAACTCAACTAAGAGTTTGATTAACTCCCCTCGAGGGGCTCCCTCCAAGTCCTTCGGAATAAAAATGGGGTTCAAATCCTCTCCTTCTCTAGCCAAATCGATCTTTTCCAATTCCTGGATCTGTGGCCTAGCGTCGTCTTTCATACATTCCGGCTCTTCCTCCACTTCTTTTAAAAACTCTTAGATCCTAGAGTTGTCAATTACTAAGCATTTCCCATGGTTATCTACTAGGAAGTATTCATACACTAGGTCAGCTTCATCGTCCAGTCCCTCGGATGCCCGCTCACACCTTCATAATCTATTAATAATCCTGCATTAGGCAAAACAACCCGTTTGCAGTGTCAGTTCGCGTCTCTTTGGAAAGGTTTCTTTCTACGATTCTCATCCACCTCTTTTATCGTTCGCCTGCTAAGAACACTTTGTGTCTGCACTTGGTGCTCAATGGGATCAATTCACGGGGTCATTCGATCACATAGTTATCTCGATAGGCTGGGGGCCCTTACTTCCCCAAGATCACGTTCTTATTCATAAGTCACAATCGTTCGAGTAGGTGCTCGCACCATCTCTCGGGTTGAGGGGATCCTTATTCCCCCGGTACATCTTATCACTATAGTAGCTTCTTTCGTCAGATCAGTGTTGAAAGCTGCATCCATCATGTGGGCCTCTTCCTTTGCAAAAGGTTTCTTGGTAGCTCGAATCACCACTTCCTTACCCTTTATGTTCGCTTTAGCGCATTGATGATATGTTGAGGGTACCAAACCATGGTTTTACATCCATACCCTTCCTAATAACAACTGGTACGATGGCTCACAATTCATGATGTGGAATTTAATATGGGAAGTGATATTCCCCATCGTTATGCCCATCTTGACGTAGCCCACCAACTTGGAGGATTGGTTATCATAACCTGATATTGCCAAGGAGTGAGGTACGATTCTTATTTTCGATAACCGGTAGCATAAAAGTATCCCACATGCATTATGTTGATGGATTCCTCTTCATCTAATTACCCTCATGAAAAAATGAAATCATTCATTGATGTAGTAACATACAAAGGAATATTGTGTGGGTACCTGATCATCCTATTTGCCTCCAAGAAGGTGACTTCTTAGAGGTATCTACTCACTAATTTAGCCATGGGCCCTTTCCATTTCAAATGTGGGGCTGTAATTTTCTTTGCAATCTCCAGAATGGCCCTTATAACTTCTAGTGGAGAATCTTCATGAAGGCCAACCTGGTCAAAGAACCAGCCAAACTTTGGTCTGATCATCCTTAAGATCATAGACTTCTTCCATGTCTCTATATGAAGCCTCATTATATACTATCACTGCGTTGACCTCCCCTAGGGAGAAGGACCCCATTTGCCAACTGAGCATCTCAATAGCATCGAATGCTTCTCCTTGATCCTATCCTTCTTCAGCCCCATCATGCATGTAAGCTAACTCAAAAGTAAATTCTTCAAGAGAATCTTCGAAGCCACTACCTTGAGTCCACTCAGATTCATTCCCTCTGAGCCATTGCTCCATCATTGATCGCTCGGCTTCCTCATCGAAGGCGCTATCCATATGGTTCCCATGAGGTGGTAAAGGGTTGTTATTTACATTAGTTTGAGGCAAATCAATATCTCCATTCTTCACGTTGTAATCAATCAACCTTCTTAATGAGAAATACACCTTAGTAAGATGATCGAATCTATTATGGAGCGCGTAATAGTGGGGTTTCTCTCTATCCTCTCGGGTGAGTGGCGTAGTGTAGACATTAATCTACCTGCAAACTTGATCGCGAACCATGAGATCGTACAGGTTCAAATCTTGCTCCATCGTACAAGGTAGCTCGGGAGGATCCTCTTCATCTTCAAATATTCTCTTGTTGTTCCTACCCTTTCTGCCTCCTCGATCACCATTACCTCCTTATCTACCCCATCGTCCGAATAGTTGATCCTCGAGGGTATTACCCTCCCCGAGGTAACTGTTGGTCTCATCAGCAAACTGAACAAAGCGGGAGGTGGTACTATGGGTTTCACCACTAATGCGATATTCCTTGCTGCCTTTAAAAAATCTACAAACGTACCTTATCTTGTATCATTAATTAGGTGACATATGTATCAGGCAGTAAGCCTTCTGCACATACTTGTAAAAGCTTATCCTCTCGCGTCTCCTCCCTCACATCTAGGGATTGCTCCCGAAACCTTCGAATATAGGCCACAATGTCCTCTACTGGCTTCTGCTTTTCACACGTGAGCTGGGTGAGTGTGAACTCATCCTCCACCTGGAAAAAATTTTGCACAAATAAAAAATATAATTCCTCCCAAGAATTTACACTACCTGGGGCTAGGTGGGAATACCACGTGTAGGTTTTCTCTTTCATGGATTTCTAGAACCCCCTTAGCCTTAACTTTTTGTCATTGCAATGGCCCCCCAAATTCTCGATGAACCTCTTCACATGTTCCTTGGATTTGCACTTTTTCCTGTGTACTTTTCGAAGATTGGGGGAATATAACCCACTGGATAGGGTTCATTATTATACTCTTCTGGGTAGGGAGTACGAAAGTCATCATATATGGAGGATTTCTCCCCCTTAG
This sequence comes from Sambucus nigra, assembly GCA_949130495.1. Classification (NCBI taxonomy): domain Eukaryota; kingdom Viridiplantae; phylum Streptophyta; class Magnoliopsida; order Dipsacales; family Adoxaceae; genus Sambucus; species Sambucus nigra. The sequence goes on along the minus strand of OX422214.1, from coordinate 208,003,752 downwards.
ACACAGCTATGAGCTTTAAAACATCTTTCTTCATGTCTTTTAAGCTGGCTGGTGAGGGGCTACATGACTACGGCGTTGCTGTTGCCGGGGTTGTTGAGGCTGGCGCGCCTATTCCTTGACTTATCGCGATAGCTGGAGCAACTGGAGTTACTCTACCATTTTGCAACATCGATCCCATTGTCAGGGGTAGGACTATGAAGGAGGTGTTAACAGAAGTAGGCGTCTCCACCCCTCCAGTAATAATTGGAGTTGGTATATTGGCCAGCACTGTGGTAAAGGAACTCACTCCTGTAGTGGTTCCCAACATTGCCTGGGCTGCCTGAGTCTTAATGAACTCTGCGAATAGTCCCATCAGCCCATGCATCTGTGTCTGGCCTATTCCCCTTTGCGTGTCCATCGTCTTCGTGATACCAATGCCAGGTGCGCTACGCTCTATCCTTGTGGTTCTCCCCGCTTCAGGAAACACAGTGTTAATTGCCTCTCTTCACGCTGTATGGCATCGAAATCAATGTTTCTAACGGTGTTGTCCTCTGTCATCTTTTTAAAAGAGAATACCTCCCCATCGGAGTTGCCAAATGTAAGATATGGGTTATTCAACTACTATCAGTATTGAGTGAGGTGTAACCCCTTATCAAGATCAAGACTGACACAGTTAGATGTAGAGCACAGGTCAGAGCCAGAGGTGAATCATAGAGAGAGATATTTAATATTCAAAGTTGCACTAAAGAACATATTGGCATGAGCAGCATGTGGTAAGCACAATAAATGAATGGGACCAGCAGGTAGCGTGGTCGGAGGGAGAAAGAACAAGCACTCTAGGTTCAAGCTCAGTTAATGCCCAATGATGGGTGAATTGAATGTGTATGGGAGTTAATGCTCTTCTCGAGGGCTCTTTGGTATGAGGGAATTTGGGCAGAAACTCCAGGTTCTAGATCTTCTTTTTTCCCTTGGATTTGTTCATTTTGGTCTTATTTATATGGAGGGAGAGGTTTCTCCAGTCATCAGGCCGTTGTCCTCTTTGTCCTGGTGCAGTAAATGCATGAGATATTACATTTAATACATGGGATCTATTAGTATTGGCGGGAAAGAATTTTATTGGTTGGAAGTATAGCAGTCATTAATGAAGGATATGACTTGTCAGCTTGGGGATAACTCTAGGATGGCTATACGATCACATTTGGTGAACTAGACCTGTTATCCTAAGGATAAAGGCACTTGAGTGTTATAATCCTGAGTTCCTAAATGTCAGGCATCAGGATGTCAGGGAGTGGTTCAAACAGTGGCTATTTTTTGGTATCTAGTCACGTCAGTCAGACGAGCTGGCACCCGAGGTACCTCGAGGGGGCAAGTATTAAGGGGATCGAATGACTCGAGGAGGTTCACTCGAAAAGGTAAGAAATGAGTGGGTTCGAGTGACATTTGTCTCAGGTGAAGTCTTTTCCAAGTTTACCAAGAGGGTTGGTAATAACTCCCAACGTTGCCTTGTTGTCAATCCTCCAAACCATGTCCCTGCGAAGCTCCCAAAAGGGGATAGCTTGATAGAGCATGAAAGCTCTCCCATGCCCTACCAGGCATGGTCCCTCGTGGGTACCAAGCGACCCCACTAAACATATACATTCATAAGATAGAGTACATAACACAACATTCTATTTGTTATTACAAGATATTGTGAACCGGGTGACCTCTGTTCTTGGAGTAGGGTTTTTCGAGCCAGATCAGTTGGAGGATCTTCAAGGTAGAGCACTGCGAGCTACTTGCATGTAAAGAGCCTTCGAGGTGGGTCCTGTGAGCTTCTTGCATGGAGAATCTTCGAAGTTTGTTTGTGAGGCATCTTTCTCTGTAATCGATCAATTCGCTTGGCTAAGTTAATCATCCATGTGGGGGAACACCCCTCCACAATTATGAAGATGTATTTCCTAAAGACTTATTCGACATTTCTCCATCTAGGGAAATCGAATTTGTAATCGACGTTTTCCCCAACACTTCCCCTATTTCTACACCACGATACAGAATGTCCCCCTTGGAACTATGAGAATTTAGAACTCAATTAGATGAATTACTAGCCAAAGGTTCCATTCTACCAAGTACGTCACTGTGCAGAGGACCATTTCTATTTGTGAAAAAGAAAAATGGATCGTTTTGATTATGTATTGATTACAGTAGATTGATGTGACACCCGCTCAATGAAATACCGGGTGAACAGTTCCATATCAAATTAAAATAGGAATCTCATCTGGTTCATTCTTAGCATCACTGTGGAAAATTTTTTAAAACTTACTAACCACCTAGTATTTAAAAGCTGATGTCAAAATTTTAATCTTTTTATTTTAAAACAACAACCATAAAAATATCAATACGAACCATTCACACAAACCATAAATCTAAAGCAATACTGAATAAATCAATAAATGACAGGCCGAATAAACAATCGGCACAAAACCAACATCCACTAATATAATCCAACAAAGAAGAGTTACTAGTACAAAGTCCGACTGAAATGAAAATAGCTGGGGAAACATGCCCGAAAGAAATACCAAGTTGCATCCTACTCTAGGAATGAAATGACTGAAGCGTCTATGTCCAAATCCAATAGCATCCACACCTGCTGCATCTACGCATCCTTAGAATAGATCTCCAAGGTTGGCATCCTTGTGGTTGGATACCTAAAAGGTTTTGAAAATATTTTGCAAGTATGGGTCAGAGCACAAAGTCCTTTTGAAAATATTTTGCAAGTGAATTAAAATGCAGCAATTAAAATGTATGAATGCTCTTCATATTAAAGTTAGTGTCGCACTCCCTTGAGATAAATCTCACCCCTTCTCTGAAGTGCACACCTAACGCTTTCTTCCTTACCCTCCTAGTTACACCACCCCGTCTAACTAGCCATGTCATGAAACTCCTTGAACTCTACTCTAATCCGAGTAATTTGTATCTTTACTTCGTAAGTTATTTTTCACATTAACTTAATTAATCATTCCTTAAAAGTCATACAACATTCACTAATTATATAAATAATAAAAATTCTCTTCATGTATTTAATTACCCATATATAATTATCTACTCCATTATATACGTAGAACTATATTCCATAATTATTCATATGTTGAATATAAATAAAACAGCTCTTAAAATCCATATAACATTCACTAGTTATATAAGTAATACAAATTCTCTTCACGTATTTAATTACCCGTATATAATTATCTACTCCATTATATACGTAGAACTATATTCCACAATCACATATATGTTGAATATAAATAAAACCATCCTTCTGAGTAATACCCCATCAGATGCATTCACTAAAGTCCTATCTTCCCAGGTCTACTCAGTACCACCTGGATTTCTGAGACATCTAGCCACCGTCGAATCAGAACATAGAACTATAAACATATTGGAGGCGGTCAAATTCCCCCAAGTGTGAAGACAATCATCTCAATGCCCACCTCTAGTTGGAAGCTATGACCTAGGGGTACACTCTCCCTACTCTTCAAGCTAGGGGATTCACCAACATCGCGTAACCTCCCCCGATAGCACTAGAGCATATAATTCTAAACAAATACCTAGCCACCGGTATTTATGAGCACACACAATATATATACTATCACACTACCGTGTATATATATATATATATATATATATATATATATATATATATATATATATATATATATATATATATATATAAATAAAATTTAATCCCGGCTTTACCGTGTACAAAGTCCATAACACTAGCCAACATATTCCCGAGTCTACGGTCTGACTCTAATTTAATTAATTTACCCATTAATTAAGTTAAGATCTTCCCGAGTTTATGGTCCGACTCTAATTTAATTAATATGCCCATTAATTAACTTAATATCCCCCGAGTCTATGGTCCGACTCTAACTTATTATCTCCCCGAGTTTATGGTCCGACTCTAATTTAAATAATATACTCGTTAATTAATTTAAATATCTCCCTAGTGTCACACAACCTACTCGAACTTTCTCACCTGGCCCGAATTCCCATCTCTTAGAACATACTCCACAAAATTCCATTATAAAGAGAACGCTCCTTATTAAATAATATTTAACAATTTATTATATCGTCCTATAATAAATTATTCCAGCCATAACCTTTAATTAATTAATACCCCATTAGTTAATATATTATCATGGAATCACTCAACCAAAATATCCGGACACCCCCTTGGTCCATAATACAATATCCCCAAATATGAGGTTTTCAATTTACTCAATCTTCTAAGATTTTTAAAATGTCATTTTGGGGCATTTTGGGGCCGTTTTGGAAAAAGCGTATCAGTTAACTAAAGTTAGAAAATGCCATTTTCTAGAGGATCGCGTGGACAAAATCGCCATTGACAGCTTCTATGAAGCTTGTTACCCATAATTATCCACTGAAATCCTTACGAATCAAAACCAGTCCCAATAACTTGATTCGTACCTTCCCCAAATCAAAACCCAATTTGTATTAACCCAATCCAAAAATTATTTGTATAACACCTACTATGATATGAGTTGAATATCACCCATTTACATTGAAGCAATTTAACCACTTGCCTTATAAATTCGTAGTGTCTGATTATCCTTTGGTTTAGAGATCGTTGTGTGATGAAGAACACCTTCCATGTTCTTCCTCTTTGGTTCTCAAGAGTCCTCCCTATTTGTCCCTTATGTTCTCAAATTTCTCCCAAATGAGTTATGGATGCCCACAACTCCAAAACTTAGGTTTTTCTCTCCAAATCCGATTTTTAATCATACGGGCTTAATAAAAATGGCCCAAATACCCCCCGAGTGGGCTCGATTATGCCCAAAACTATCTCGTGACCCATTTACCACCCCCGGGTACACTTTTTCGACTATCTCGACCCATTTGGACTCAACCATGCACTCAGAATTAACATCTGAAATAATTTATAAAAAGTCCCTATCTCACACCCAACTTAGTCTATATTCGACTTTCGGCTGATATTAATAAATGTTGCATCACTTATACACGTTATGACATAAATAAATTATTACTATTCACTTAGTAATTTAATTTTCGTAAATATTAACCATTTTTCCTCCGATTAATATTTAAATAAATATTAACATAACTAATTCAATTAAATTATGACACACAAGTAATTTAAAATTTTCCCGAAATAACTGAATATTAAATGCACATAAATACGGAGTGTTACATACTCCCCCCTTACAAAGGAATTTCGTCCCTGAAATTTGGTCATAACTGCGGCGAATAACTCTGGATACTACTCTCACATATCTTACTCCCGCTCTCACGTATACTCATCAATACTGTGATGACCCCACTCCACTACACTCTAACTGGTAGTACTACCTTAGACTGTAGCTTGCGCTCACATAGCTACTAGTCTCTCCTCATATGAGGTGTCTTATTACAAGTCATTCTCCTCGAGTGGAATGTGCACAAAAATCCCTATCGTTCCTCCTGTATCTTTCCATCCATGCCACGTGGAACACATCACGTATCCACTGAAGATATTCTGGAAAACCCAGTTGATAAGCCATCGGTCCCACCCTCTCAAAGATAGGGAAAGAACACATATACCTCGATGCTATCTTTCCTTTCTTGCCGAACTTCACCACTCCTTTCATAGGAGACACCCGAACCAATACCTGGTCACATATCTTTAACTTGATGGCCCTTGACAACATAGTTCTCCAAAAGATGAACCTATACTCCACCGACTCCACTATCTCTATGTTAGGGAATTCCCCTCCTTACGTCCCTGAACTATATGAAACGATACAACTTACTCAATTCCCGCTGCTAGACCATTATCCATTTCGGGTCCAAGCAACTTGTTATTTCCCTACCTCTTATCAACCAAAGGTGGATAATGAATCATTTCCCATAAAGTCTCCAAAAGTGTGGCGTAGATACTAAATTATTACGAGGCATCACACGTAACTCTACCTGTGGTAATTAGTACTCCTGAATTACCCAAAAATTTGGAATGCACAATCCTCGTTTCCCATCTACCCATATGTTGCCCAGAAAAATACTCAAGAGGGGGGTGAATTGAGTTTTTACAAACTTTTCGGGTTAAATTAAAATTTCAGAAAATATTTAATTTTAAACACTTAATACAAATTTCAGATTAAATAAATCTTAAATGATTAAACCAATAATGATTAAATAAAAGTTACCAATAAATTTAAACAATTTAAAACAGAGTTTGAAACACACAATAAATAAATTATCAAGTAAATACTTTCAAATGATTAAACAAGATATTACAACATCCAATAAATAAATAATCAATTTTCGTATTTTATATTCTGGATATAATCTAAAGTGATTCACACAAGAATATCAAATAATACCACCAATTAATTTAAACAAGATAAATCACAGATTTCAGCACCCAAATAAATATTTAATTAATTTCTGTATAATAATAATTTATCTTCTAGATTTAATCTTAAATGATTCAAATCAAGAATAGCAACCAAATACTCTCAATAAATTAAACAAGTTGTTATATTTCAAGATTACAAGACCAAATAAATTTATAAACAATTTTTGTATTTAAGAAAAATTAATATTCTGGAATTAATTAATTATTACGAAAATAATTATTTCTGTCTTAAAATAAAATTAACAAATTTTCAGAATTAATTCAATTGCAAGTGTAAGTGCTTAAAATAAAGATAACCAATCACACACAAGCAAATAAATAGATATAAGTGCTGAAAATAAATGACACCGTATTTTGAACGTGGTTCGGCCAAAACCCGGCCTACGTCCACGCGCCAAGAGCAATCTTCCGTCTCCCGCGCTTCACTAGTCCTGATCCACTTGTACGGTAGGATCAAACCACCATTTACAGACACTTGAAGCAAATACCGGCTCCAAGAACAACCGAAGCTAAAATTCCAGCTTCAAACAAATCCGAATGTTGAGTACAAAGTTTGGATGTCGAAACTCTCTAAAATACAAATTGATCCGAGTTTCTTCTTGAGTGAGACTTTACAATAAATCTGATTTTTGGCACTAGTCTTCTTCTTGAAATTTTTGTGGCAGAATAATGATTCTTATGCTCTTCAAATTTCTTCTTCAACAAATAACTGAGTATATTGATTGTTGCTATCCCAAATATGTAGAGCTGAATAAATTTCTGTTTGCTCTCTTTTCTGTGTGTATATGGAGCAGAATAAAATTTTCTGGATGCTCTTTTATTTTTCGTATGTGCTTCTCTTGTATGTCCAACTGAATGTGGTCTGCTTTGTAGCCTAAAAAAAATAGCCGTTTAGAGAAAGCATAAGTTGAACTCAGCTGCAACTGGGAGCATTAATTGTGAACTGATAGAGAGAGATGGTCTCCCCCATAGAATCTGCAAACTAGCATTAAATGCTCTATATCTTGAGAAGGAAAAACGTATCTGATAACTATATTATCTGTCTAAGAAAAAAAATATGGACTGATGGAGAGAGACGTTAAAATATAAAAATATAAACAAGTTAGTTATCAGTCAAACACATGGAGATAATATTAACTCTGCAACAAAATATAACCCATCAACGTGTAAATACATATGTGTGATTTCCAAGGTTAAAAGAGGTCTTAAAAATATAAAATATTAGTGAGAATAAAAAACGACCCAAAAGGTTTGTCTCAAATATCAGTTACGCATATCTCCCAAGAATTGGAGTTGAAATGGTTTACTCAAGTTTTTAAATATATGTGTTTTTCAATGCAATATGACGGATGGTACGAATAGCAGGTAAGATTTTACAATTAAATATATGAAGGTTTATTTCTTGTAAGGAGAGCACAAGCCAGTTCATTATAAAAAATCTCTGCCAAAATAAGCCACAGTGAGAATAACGTTCAACAACATTGGCTGTCAACTGTAACAGCCTAGAGCGTAGGCCATCACTTCCGGTAGAAGCTTTCGGATATAGGAGACCTGTTCGAGCAGATAAAAAAAAACTTGAATATGCGTGGGAACCGAGAAAGGCACTATATATATATATATATATATATATATATATATATATATAAATCCGTAGCAGGTAATATTTATCCGTAGAACTTTTTGTCCAACATTTGTCTGATGCAATATATGTATATGCAGGTAATATTTATCCGTAGCACTTTTTGTCCAACATTTGTCTGATGCAATATATGTATATATATATATATATATATATATATATATATATATATATCAATATATGTATATGCAAGAAAGCTGAAAGAGCAATGAAGGGACAACACGCAAGGCAATACATAAAAACTGATATCTCAATTAAATCAAATCCTAAGGCCATACTACTACTGCACAAAGCAAGATTAGACATCATTTCTTTATCTGTGCACATGACAGTGGTGATGAAGACTAAAGGAAATGAGGTTCTAGTAACTTCAACACAAAAAAGAAATAGCATTGTCAAAACGTGTATAATAAAAAATGGAACCAAATGATTTTAACAAAAAAATATTTTACAATAAGATTTCGGACAGAAAAATTCCAACAGATTTTTTTATAAAAAATTTCGGACAAAAAAAATAAAATCAATCGTTAAAAAAAATCCGGACAGATCAATTAAGTAAAAAAAAATTTGTACACTTTGTGTTCCTAAAAATTTCGTACACTTTGAGAAGAAAGAGAGATAAAAAATTTGTGTTCCCAAAACCAATCCAATTTTGCGTTCCCAAAACAAATCATTTCAACTTTCTTGAAAATGACATATAAGCAAATGACAAGATGGAGATTAATAAGGACCAAGTCTTACACTAGCAGTTCTTATTTGGTCACAAGCCAAAGTCACATAGGACGAAATCTATTAGAGCTTTGCTAGGCTTATAGAAACAGGTATAAAGAAGTGAGTAAAACCAAGCCATACATGCATATGTATAACATTCCAAAAAAAATATTTTTAACTTAAAAAAAATTATTACGTAACTTTTCTAAAAATATATAGTGTCAGCTTATTTTAAAAAAAATAATTTCATTTTTAAAAAAAATGTTTCGGCTCATAATTGATTAGTCACACAATTAAAATCATATATCAAGAAATATGTATGTGTGCCTAATGTGTCAAGTGCAAATGTGCACCACACGTGAATACCTTTACTCGGATGTGTTCGTTGAGTAAAGTCAAGGTATGTAGAGTCGGAAATAAACAGGATAATACCATAATAAATATTTATAGAATGACTTAATAAAAATGTGTTTGGAATCATCAAAATCAATATATTAAGTTAAACTAAAATGTACATTAATTAAAGTAATTTAATTAATTAGGGATAAAATATATTTTCGTTAATAATCTCCCCCTTTTTGATGATGACAAACAATGATTCACAAATATTCATAAAATGAAATATTAAGCACAAATAGTGAATCATAAATATTTCTCCCCCTTTGACATTATCAAAAAGATATTTCTTATAAATTCAGTGTCACGGGTAAAAAGGGCGAAGCTCCCCCTATCAAAAATAATTCGTGCATGGGATATAACCATAAATCGCAAAGGGCATAAAATTTTCAATACGCACATGTGTCAACATAAATTTTTCATAGCATGTATTAAACTTGTAGATAGATAAGAATATCATCAAATAATGCATAGGTCAACAAAATGAAAAAAATAATAAAAGATAAATGATCAACTTTTCAAAATGTATCAATGATAAATAATACCAATTATAGTCACACACTAATCTGATACCAATTGTTGTAATCACACACAAACCGTGCGTTGCACACAATAGTTCCTCGGAACAACTTTTTACGCAAAAATAGGAATCACAACTCAATGTTCTCAATTAGTGCAAATACGAGAGATATATCAATGTGCATAATTAATTCTCTCAAAAAAAATTGCAACATAAATTTTCAATAGGCGCAATACCAATTGATGTGTGAATCGTCGTGATATAAACTTCTAAGCGCACAACATGAAATATTTCATAACTCGATGTTTACAAATAATTTGAATTAAGCACATAACATGAGTTAGAAATAGCGGCAAAAAAAAATACATAGCATTTTACTTAAGCTTTGCCGTTATCAAGATACGAGCTAAAATTCTCGGAATAATTAACCATATTGCAATAAAAATTTTGATCAAACATTTTTCTATGAATAATTTCCAATAGACATTTATCTCCCCCTAAGGGATACCAATGAAGGCAAATATGCATATAATAAATTTGGTGCATCTATTTCATGAGATAAAATATTATCAATATTTTCTATCATAAAATTATTTTTCACAAGTCTCGATATATTCACAAATTTACTTTAAATTCAATAATCATGTGATGTTCAATCAAGCGCATATATCTGAAGTGTTAATGTCTTTCAACAACAATATATTCATAAATAACAATTCCAATAATCAATAGACTTTTTCATTATTCAATGGAGCATGAATATCTAAATGTCATTTAAAAAAAATCATGAAAGTTAATAAATCAATGTTCAAGTAATGAATCATGTCAAGAGGCCAAAATAAAATATATTCAATAATTTCAGATTTTTAATAACGAGAAGCTTGACACAAAATCAATATATTCAGATTTTCAACAAATACCAAACAATTTGTTCAGGAACTTCAAAATCAATCAATCAATCAATAAATTTCTCAATAATGAAAGTGACATAAGTTAATCAACTTCAATACAGTTTCAGATTTTTAAGCACAAACACTATAAGAAACATTTTGTTCCAAAAAAAAAATATTCTTTATAAAAGAATACCTTTCAACTAATCATTTCATATAACATGCTATGAAATTAAAACATAAAAAAAAAATCTCAATAATCGTATGATTATTCGAGTGTGTTAAAAAAAATTATATACTTCATGAAATGTCACTAATATTTAATTAAAGGCACAAAATATGTAGCATGTCATAAATTTAGCTCACTAATATTAATATGATCATATCATCAAAATTAATGAGTGCATATCATAAAACCAACAAGTAGCTCATATGACAACAATTATACAAATGACATTATATCAAAATATTCTCAAATGACATTTTCGTTTCAAATTAATATACAATAAATTTATGAATTAATCTAATATAATTTATCAATAAATATATGTCACGACGTGATAAAAAAAATTATGAATTTCCATCTTAAATATTTATCATCAAAATCAAGTGCATGTTTTAACATAAACCAATCGAAAATAATAAATCTATAAATTAACATGATGTATAAATAATCTAGAACAAACTCATATGTTATAACAAATAATCTAAGTATGGAAATATATCATAAAATAAATCATCACCAAATATATGATTTTAAATTCATGAAAGGTGTTCCTTACCACCTTACCAATACCAAAGATGTATTCAAGAAACTTCTTCCAAGTGTGGCATTTCCAACGTTAGGCAATGATACTTGAAATTTGTAATATGATCAAATCATATGCCTTGAAAATCCACATTCCATCTCAAAATGCAACCTACACAACTTTAAAGATTTTCTCTTTTCCATCCAAGAATGTGTTAGGTCCATAAAGCAATATTAAATAGAAAATTTCAGAATTAATTTTCTTATCAAAAATTCAAGCGTAGTCATAATGAGAGATAATCGTCAAGAATAATAACGATACACAACTTATGACATACTAGAATGTACATAACAAATAATAATCATCAATGTCAATTTTATCATATACAAAAATAAAATTTTCATTAATCCATATTCAAAGAAATAATTTAACATCCATAGCATTCTTTGACTTTAAAAAATTATTCACATTTTCAATCATTGAAATTAATAAGAAATAAATCAAATTATAAATCCTTAATCACAAAACAAATATTTTCAAGTAATGAATGGTGTCTAATTCAAATAAGCATATAAACATGATAATAATTAAACAAAAAAAATAATCAGATTATTAATCATTAATAAGCATATAAAGTGTAAGAATCTTACGAAATAATATTTCACGAAACTAAGCATATTAAATATGAAAACAATATATCACAAAATTTATCGAGAAAAGAAATGTGTTCAAAAAAAATCTAACACAAATTCTATTCTCCAAAAAAAATCGTTCAAGTGCCAATACCGATTTTGTACATAAATACTTTATCTTTTGGAACCCAAAAAGAGTGTGGCAAATTGGGATTAGCATACATGATTGTTTCTTTCGGAATCCAAGCTAATTTTGTATTATATTTTCTTTTTCTAACTTTACAAAATTTGGAGTAATGTGTATGTCTACCACAATACGAGCATAAAGAATTAGAATGACTAGATGAGGCTCCATTTTTAAATACACTAGAATAACTCTTTTTCTCATTTTGTTCATCATATCCTATACCATTATTATTAAAACGAATTCTTTGTTTTTCCATAATTTTATGAAAATAATCATTTCCTTTAGTAAATGTGTCTACGAATTTCTGCAAATATTCAATTTCCTTTTTCAACTCAATATTTTCAGATTCAAGAGAATTAGGAACACTAACATATTTTTCCTTTTTCAGAGATTTAATTTCACTTTTTAAAGATTCATTTTCTAATTTTAGATTATCAAAATCTTTTGATATAAAATCACATTTGGCATGAGTCTTTTTAAGTGCAATAAATTTCTTTCCAATATCTTCATATTTTTCATATAACTCATTAAATGCATCTTGTAATTCATCATAATCATCAACAGTATCATCTCCAATATCATGATTTTCACTATAAGTAGAATATGATTCATCATTACTAATGCAAGGGTTAGATTGTACCTCTTCAATACCAATTGCCATGAGACAAGGAGTAATAGATTCTTCAATGCTTGATTCATCAACATTGGCATATAGGCAAGGGGTGCACATATTTTTACTAAGTGCATCAAAATCAGAATTTTCAAGGAAGTTTTCCTTCAAAATGAAGTTGGAAACATATGATTCACTGCACATCCATTTTCTCTTCATATAATGAAATAAGGAGTAGCTACAAGAGATCAAACATTTTAGCATACAAATAATAAAAATGTAAAGTGCAGCATTTAAAATAAATACAGAAAAGTTTGTCATGATCTTTAACTCTATGATTGTTAAATCAGAATAAATAAGAAGAGCACTAGCTCTGATACCAATTGTTGCCCAGAAAAATACTCAAGAGGGGGGTGAATTGAGTTTTTACAAACTTTTCGGGTTAAATTAAAATTTCAGAAAATATTTAATTTAAAACACTTAATACAAATTTCAGATTAAATAAATCTTAAATGATTAAACCAATAATGATTAAATAAAAGTTACCAATAAATTTAAACAATTTAAAACAGAGTTTGAAACACACAATAAATAAATTATCAAGTAAATACTTTCAAATGATTAAACAAGATATTACAACATCCAATAAATAAATAATCAATTTTCGTATTTTATATTCTGGATATAATCTAAAGTGATTCACACAAGAATATCAAATAATACCACCAATTAATTTAAACAAGATAAATCACAGATTTCAACACCCAAATAAATATTTAATTAATTTATGTATAATAATAATTTATCTTCTAGATTTAATCTTAAATGATTCAAATCAAGAATAACAACCAAATACTCTCAATAAATTAAACAAGTTGTTATATTTCAAGATTACAAGACCCAATAAATTTATAAACAATTTTTGTATTTAAGAAAAATTAATATTCTGGAATTAATTAATTATTACGAAAATAATTATTTCTGTCTTAAAATAAAATTAACAAATTTTCAGAATTAATTCAATTGCAAGTGTAGGTGCTTAAAATAAAGATAACCAATCACACACGAGCAAATAAATAGATATAAGTGATGAAAATAAATGACACCGTATTTTGAACGTGGTTCGGCCAAAACTCGGCCTACGTCCACGAGCCAAGAGCAAGCTTCCGTCTCCCGCGCTTCACTAGTCCTGATCCACTTGTACGGTAGGATCAAACCACCATTTACAGACACTTGAAGAAAATACCGGCTCCAAGAACAACCGAAGCTAAAATTCCAGCTTCAAACAAATCCGAATGTTGAGTACAAAGTTTGGATGTCGAAACTCTCTAAAATACAAATTGATCCGAGTTTCTTCTTGAGTGAGACTTTACAATAAATCTGATTTTTGGCACTAGTCTTCTTCTTGAAATTTTTGTAGCAGAATAATGATTCTTATGCTCTTCAAATTTCTTCTTCAACAAATAACTGAGTATATTGATTGTTGCTGTCCCAAATATGTAGAGCTGAATAAATTTCTGTTTGCTCTCTTTTCTGTGTGTATATGGAGCAGAATAAAATTTTCTGGATGCTCTTTTATTTTTCGTATGTGCTTCTCTTGTATGTCCAACTGAATTTGGTCTGCTTTGTAGCCTAAAAAAAATAGCCGTTTAGAGAAAGCATAAGCTGAACTCAGCTGCAACTGGGAGCATTAATTGTGAACTGATAGAGAGAGATGGTCTCCCCCATAGAATCTGCAAACTAGCATTAAATGCTCTATATCTTGAGAAGGAAAAACGTATCTGATAACTATATTATCTGTCTAAGAAAAAAAATATGGACTGATGGAGAGAGACGTTAAAATATAAAAATATAAACAAGTTAGTTATCAGTCAAACACATGGAGATAATATTAACTCTGCAACAAAATATAACCCATCAACGTGTAAATACATATGTGTGATTTCCAAGGTTAAAAGAGGTCTTAAAAATATAAAATATTAGTGAGAATAAAAAACGACCCAAAAGGTTTGTCTCAAATATCAGTTACGCATATCTCCCAAGAATTGGAGTTGAAATGGTTTACTCAAGTTTTTAAAGATATGTGTTTTTCAATGCAATATGACGGATGGTACGAATAGAAGGTAAGATTTTACAATTAAATATATGAAGGTTTATTTCTTGTAAGGAGAGCACAAGCCAGTTCATTATAAAAAATCTCTGCCAAAATAAGCCACAGTGCGAATAACGTTCAACAACATTGGCTGTCAACTGTAACAGCCTAGAGCGTAGGCCATCACTTCCGGTAGAAGCTTTCGGATATAGGAGACCTGTTCGAGCAGATAAAAAAAAACTTGAATATGCGTGGGAACCGAGAAAGGCACAATATATGTATATATATATATATATATATATATATATATATAAATCCGTAGCAGGTAATATTTATCCGTAGCACTTTTTGTCCAACATTTGTCTGATGCAATATATGTATATGCAGGTAATATTTATCCGTAGCACTTTTTGTCCAACATTTGTCTGATGCAATATATGTATATATATATATATATATATATATATATATATATATATATATATATATATATATATATATATATATATATATATATATATATATATGTATATGCAAGAAAGCTGAAAGAGCAATGAAGGGACAACACGCAAGGCAATACATAAAAACTGATATCTCAGTTAAATCAAATCATAAGGCCATACTACTACTGCACAAAGCAAGATTAGACATCATTTCTTTATCTGTGCACATGACAGTGGTGATGAAGACTAAAGGAAATGAGGTTCTAGTAACTTCAACACAAAAAAGAAATAGCATTGTCAAAACGTGTATAATAAAAAATGGAACCAAATGATTTTAACAAAAAAATATTTTACAATAAGATTTCGGACAGAAAAATTCCAACAGATTTTTTTATAAAAAATTTCGGACAAAAAAAATAAAATCAATCGTTAAAAAAAAATCCGGACAGATCAATTAAGTAAAAAAATTTTTGTACACTTTGTGTTCCTAAAAATTTCGTACACTTTGAGAAGAAAGAGAGATAAAAAATTTGTGTTCCCAAAACCAATCCAATTTTGTGTTCCCAAAACAAATCATTTCAACTTTCTTGAAAATGACATATAAGCAAATGACAAGATGGAGATTAATAAGGACCAAGTCTTACACTAGCAGTTCTTATTTGGTCACAAGCCAATGTCACATAGGACGAAATCTATTAGAGCTTTGCTAGGCTTATAGAAACAGGTATAAAGAAGTGAGTAAAACCAAGCCATACATGCATATGTATAACATTCCAAAAAAAATATTTTTAACTTAAAAAAAATTATTACGTAACTTTTATAAAAATATATAGTGTCAGCTTATTTTAAAAAAAATAATTTCATTTTAAAAAAAAAATGTTTCGGCTCATAATTGATTAGTCACACAATTAAAATCATAGATCAAGAAATATGTATGTGTGCCTAATGTGTCAAGTGCAAATGTGCACCACACGTGAATACCTTTACTCGGATGTGTTCGTTGAGTAAAGTCAAGGTATGTAGAGTCGGAAATAAACAGGATAATACCATAATAAATATTTATAGAATGACTTAATAAAAATGTGTTTGGAATCATCAAAATCAATATATTAAGTTAAACTAAAATGTACATTAATTAAACTAATTTAATTAATTAGGGATAAAATATATTTTCGTTAACACCATAAACTTATGGGTGACACGTTTAACCCAATATGTAACTCTGTCCCTATCACCTCCTGACACTTTTTACCAAAGGTGGCACTGAAAGGTCTCACCCAAATTCCCAATAATATTGAACGACACCTTATTCTGTTTCACTCCTTCCCATTAATAGTAAGGTTGGGAATACTACTCGATAGTATAACCCATTCTGAGACAACAATTCATGTTCAAGTCAATCCATTCAACAACACGATGGAAACCTTGAGCCCTCCACGATTTTTACCAACCTGAGCATTAATGCCATCTCTCGAACCATAAAATTTCAAAAACTTCTTGGTTGATACCCTTAAATCAACCTTTTTCCCATTCATAAATGGTCTATCCAGAGACAAATTCACTATGTCTCACTCAACACCAATTCCCATGCTCAAGAACTCTATTCCTTGTGCAGTTTTCGTCAGATAGGAATCTACACCTTGTTTATGCGTAAGACCACTCTAAGAATATAACTAAATGATACTCTTTTCTATTTTCCTGAAACGTGACTTCTTTCTTTCCTTAAGATATTTTGTTACATTCTCCTCCACTGTCTTTACACTCCTTACGATGGAGATAGTTCACCTTGATACGCATATAGTCAGATTTTTTTCTCTTTCAAATCGATTTCAGTTCACTACACTTTCCCTCTTATTTTTGGAATGACCTGCAGGCATACATTTAATATGTTCATTCACACATCTCTTTATTTAAGAGGAATCTAAAATCACATTAACCAGGGCGCCCATACACCCTAAATCCCATGCATATTTGTACAACATCACAGACGTCACATATGTAATATTTTTCTTTCAAGGTTATCCCACAAATCACATTATATCATATGATAACATTCCATATTTCCCCAAATCACAATTTAATCTTCTCTATGTTTCCTCGCACATTAACTTGCGGTGCAAAAGTTTTCTCAGCGCTTCTTTCACAGCACTACCCGGCTATACTGGCCTTATAGAGTAATAACTTTCACCTCAAAGTGTAACTCCACACGTTAAAAAATCACCCTTTAAACTGGTGTCCTAGCATCATATAACGTCTTTCTACTACTGATGTTTATTAGGGGTTATGCGCATAACATTTCACAATAATGCCTAAAAAAAACTTTCCCCAATGCATTAAACACTAGCATTATCGTTGATTAATTTTCGTAGACCCGAGCATATAACAGGGACACCCAAAACTCTGTCCATGTACTCAAAGGTCTAATTGTAGACTCCCGCGTCTCTAAAGGAGTTATATAATGCCACACTCACACTATCACTAAGTCCTCAGTGATAAGTCACTAACGAGCTAAATCACTTTGCTCCATGGTCAATCCGCCATGCCCTGAATCACATCAGTAAAAATCCCTACGCACTGGGATATAATATACTAGACCCTACCCTATGAAGTCTAGTTTATAAAATATTTCTGTGAGCCCAACCTTCTTTCCGGTGGAACCTCGCAAAGAATATACATCCTGCCCTAGAATAGCGAACATGATAGTCTTGCTGTAACCGCCCACTATCGTTTACCCGTCTCTAACCAATTTGTACCCAAGATAAAATTATGCTCGCATAGCACTTCTCAAAATGAGTTAACCTTATAAAATGTACCCTCTCAGTGTTCACACCTGCTCCTCTGTAGCTAAAATAAAATAGATCCCCGTTACCCTGCGGTAAACATATACTTAATAGTAACATTACGATACACCCACTAAACTCGTCTCCCCTGCGAATATAGTGTTAAAAATAATACTGTGACCACTCGTGTCACAAAGTTCGCCCCATCTATCCGAGGATAAAACTCATACTTCCACTCGCCTATACACCAGTGGCCCAAATGATTCCTGGACATAATATTCTCATCCAACCGAACCAAAACTTCATAATTATTGTCCCTACTAGGCATCCCACTCCTATCCCCTGATTCAATGTGGACATAATCAATTGTTGTGGTCCCACTTTCCACACATAAGACACTTCTCTGTGTCAATCCCCTGCCTCTGGCCCCAATGGCCATGTCGGGGTTGTCCATCTCACATACTTGGTAGCCTTGACCTAAATTGTTACCCTCGTTGTCCCTTTGTCTTTGCTAGCCCTATAGGACTCGTTGCTGGCCTCGACGACCCGGATTAAATCCACCGCCAATCGGTAGGAATTTAATTGACATAAATCATATAGATGGGTTGCTTTATTGGGTATCCCCTTGTGGTACCTCACTATCACTGCTAAATACGATCTTGCCTTTTGGTCAGATACTCCACCTCCCTTGGCTTCCTTCTCACAGAAGTATTGATATCAAATCAAAAACATATTACCTTGATGACTATAGCCCCAATCATTGTACCCAAAGTTTTCCATCCACGCTTGTGTATTACCTATGAGTCCATTATTAACTCATGGACCCCTTATTGACCTCCGCATCCACCTTGTTGGGTACAAAGTTTGTTTCATAATTCAACTTTCCCTTATGTCCGGCCACTGTCTGGCCCTTATGAAGTAAGTACTAAAATCTCCCTTGCATACCGGTTCGAACGGATGATGCGAAGATTTACGGTTAAACCGCACCCTAAATTTCTTATTATTTATGGTATTTTTCCATGATTGTGGTGACTGACTCCTACCACTACAACACCTCCCCACTGGGCCAAAAATTTCATTCAAAATTTAGTCCTAGGTGCCACTGCACACCACCCTACACAATTGTCTTTGGGTTATTTCTTCCCACTGACTTATCATGCTACTCTGCTACTCGAATCCTTATAGATAGCCCTTCCAAAAGGGTCCTTCCACACTTTCCCCACCCTTTATTGACTATGCTGCGTGAGACTGAAATTGTACCACTATTATCTACAATAGTGCTTTAGGAGACTATCTCTCCCGGGTGATTATTCTATCCCCACTGGCCTGAACAACAATCAAGGTGATTCCTATCATGATCACCATTTCTAGAAAACCCTATGCCTTTTGTTGAGACTTTCCTCTTGCAATTCTCCTATGGACCTCGTTGGTCATCCCAAAGAATCTTCAGTATAAAAATCCCAACCGAACTCGTGTATGAATCACCTCACTATAATTGAGAGCAGTAGAACGTAACTCACATACGTAGAGCAATACAAAAATCATATCATAAGGGTCCACATCAAAGAACGCTAAGCTGAAATGTGAAAATCCTTACAAATCCTAAGGACACTAGAACCTGATGCTCTGATACCATTTGTGACACCCTGCCCAATGAAATACCGGGTGATCAGTCCCATATCAAATTAAAATAGGAATCTCATCTGGTTCATTCTTAGCATCACTGTCGAAAACTTTTTGAAACTTACTAACCACCTAGTATTCAAAAGCTGATGTCAAAATTTTAATCTTTTTATTTTACAACAACAAACATAAAAATATTAATACGAACCATTCACATAAACCATGAATCTAAAGCAATACTGAATAAATCAATAAATGACCGTCTGAATAAACCATCGGCAAAAAACCAACATCCACTAATATAATCCAATAAAGAATAGTAACCAGTACAAAGTCCGACTGAAATGAAAATAGCTGGGGCAACATGCCCCGAAAGAAATACCAAGCTGCATCCTACTCTAGGAATTAAATGACTGAAGCGTCTATGTCCAAATCTTGCAATATCCACAACTGCTGCAGCTACGTATCCCTGAAACGGATCTCCAAGTTTGGCATACGTGTGGATGGATACCTAAAAGGTTTTGAAAATATTTTGCAAGTATGGGTCAGAGCCCAAAGTCCTTTTGAAAATATTTTGCAAGTGAATTAAAATGTAGCAATTAAAATGTATGAATGCTCTTCATATTTAAGTTAGTGTCGCACTCCCTTGAAATACTTCTCACCCCTCCTCTAAAGTGCACACCTAGCGCTTTCTTCCTGACCCTCCTAGTTACACCACCCCGTCTAACTAGCCTTGTCATGAAACTCCTTGAACTCTACTCTAACCCGAGTAATTTGTATCTTTACTTCGTAAGTTATTTATCATATTAACTAAATTAATCAGTTCTTAATTGTCATATAACATTCACTAGTTATATAAATAATACAAATTCTTTTCATGTATTTAATTACCCGTATATAATTATCTACTCCATTATATACGTAGAACTATATTTCACAATTATTCATATGTTGAATATAAATCAAAATCGCTCTTAAAAGCCATATAACATTCACTAGTTATATAAGTAATACAAATTCTCTTCACGTATTTAATTACTCGTATATAATTATCTACTCCATTATATACGTAGAACTATATTCCACAATCACATATATGTTGAATATAATTAAAACCATCCTTCTGAGTAATACCTCATCAGATGCATTCACAAAAGTGTTATCTTCCCAGGTTTACTCCGTCCCACCTGGATTTCTGAGACAGCTAGCCACCGCCGAATCAGAACATAGAAATATAAACGTATTGGAGGCGGTCATATTCCCCCGAGTGTGAAGACAATCATCTCAATGCCCACCTCTATTTGGATGCTATGACCTGGGGATATACTCGCCATACTCCTCAAGCTAGGGGATTCACCAACATCGCACATCCTCCATCGATAGCACTGGAGCATATAATTCTAAATAAATACCTAGCCACTGGTATTTATGAGCACACAATATATATATAAACTATCACACTATCGTGTATGTATATATATATATATATATATATATATATATATATATATAATTTAATCTGAGCTTTACCGTGTACAAAGTCCGTAACACTAGCCAACATATTCCCGAGTCTATGGTCCGACTCTAATTTAATTAATTTACCCATTAATTAAGTTAAGATATTCCCGAGTTTATGGTCCGACTCTAATTTAATTAATATGCCCATTAATTAACTTAATATCCCCCGAGTCTATGGTCCGACTCTAATTTAATTAATACGCCCATTAATTAACTTATTATCTGCCCGAGTTTATGGTCCGACTCTAATTTAATTAATATACTCATTAATTAATTTAAATATCCCCCTAGTGTCACACAACCAATGTACTCGTACTTTCTCACCTGACCCGAATTTCCATCTCTTAGAACGTACTCCTCAAAATTCCATTATAACGATAACGCTCCTAATTAAATAATATTTAACAATTTATTATATCGTCGTATAATAAATTATTCCAGCCATAAGCTTTAATTAATTAATACCCCATTAGTTAATATATTATCATGGAATCACTCAACCAAAATATCCGGACACCCCCTTGGTCCATAATACAATATCCTCAAATCTGAGGTTTTTAATTTACTCAATCTGCCAAGATTTTTAAAATGCCATTTTGGGGCATTTTGGGGCCGTTTTGGAAAAAGCGTATTAGTTAACTAAAGTTAGAAAATGCCATTTCCTAGAGGATCACTTGGACAGAATCTCCATTAACAGCTTCTATGAAGCTTGTTACCCATAATTATCCACTAAAATCTGTACGAATCAAAACCAGCCCCAATAACTTGATTCATAACTTCCCCAAATCAAAACCCAATTTGTATTAACCCAATCCAAAAATTATTTGTATAACACCTACTATGATATGAATTGAATATCACCAATTTACATTGAAGCAATTTAACCACTTGCCTTATAAATTCGTAGTGTCTGATTATCCTTTGGTGTAGAGATCGTTGTGTGGTGAAGAACAACTTCCTTGTTCTTCATCTTTGGCTCTCAAAAGTCCTCCCTCTTTGTACCTTATGTTCTCAAATTTCTCCCAAATGAGTTATGGCCGCCCACAACTCCAAAAATTATATTTTTCTCTCCAAATCCCGTTTTTAATCATACGAGCTTAATTAAAATGGCCCAAATACCCCCGAGTGGGCTCGGTTATGCCAAAAAATATCCCGTGACCCATTTACCACTCCCGGGTACACTTTTCTGACTATCTCGACCCATTCGGAATCAACCGTGAACTCAGAATTGATATCCGAATTAATTTATAAAAAGTCCCTATCTCACACCCAACTTAGTCTATATCCGACTTCCGGTTGAGATAAATAAATGCCATGTCACTTATACACCTTATGATGCAAATAAGTTATTACTACTCACTTAGTAATTTAATTTCCGTAAATATTAACCATTTTCTCTCCGATTAATATCTAAATGAATATTAACATAAGTAATTCAATTAAATTACGACACACAAGTAATTTAAAATTTTCCTGAATTAATTATATATTAAATGCATAGAAATACGAAGTGTTACAATTTAATCAAGTTACCATCAAAAATAAATATTCATTACCCAGGATAGGTGATTTATTTGATTAACTACAAGGATCAAGGGTATTTTCAAAATTTGACTTACGATCAGGGTATCATAAGCTAGGAGTAAAAGAGTAAGATATACCAAAAATAGAATTTTGAACTTATTATGGACATTTTGAATTCTTAGTAATGACTTTTGGACTTATTAACTCTACATCCGCATTTATAAATTTAATGCGACGAGTATTCTAACCATTTTTGGAGCAATTCGTAATCGTGTTCATTGAACATATTTTAATATATTCGCAAAATGAGAATGATTAATAAACTCATTTATGTATAGTATTGGGAACATTTGTTAAATTGTCAATTGTATGCTAAGAAAAGTAAATGAGACTTTCTAATAAAAGAAGTAAAGTTTCTAAAACATGTCATTACTGAACTTGGAATAAAGGTAGATCCGGCAAAAACTGCCGCTAGTATTAAATGGTCATAACCTACTACAGTAACAGTAGTTCATAGTTTCCTTGGATTAACTGGATATTATTGAATATTTATGGAAGGATTCGCCTCCATTTCATTACCTCTCATGAAGCTAACTCGAATAGATGTACGCTTCGATTGAAATCAGAAATGTACCTAAGCATTTCATACTTTGAAGAAACACTTAACTACTACCCTTATACTCACTATACCATCCAACGGTGTCAGTTATGATGTATACACCTGCGCTTATTTATAAGGGTTAGGTTGTGTACTCATGTAGTTAGGGAAGGTAGTGGAATACAGGTCTCGATAATTAAAAATTCACGAACGAAATTACCCAGTTTATGACCTAGAATTAGCCGATATAGTCTTTGTATTAAAAATTTGGTGATGTTACCTGTACGGAGCAGAATTCCAACTCTTTTCTGATCATAAAATTTTGATGTACCCATTTACCCAGAAAGACTTGAATTTATGACAACGACGATGGATTTAATATTTAGAGGATTATAAGTTCAGATTACAATACCATATAAGTAAGTGTAATGTAGTAACAAACGCCCTAAGTTGTAAAATTAGTGGAAGATCGGCTAGAATGGTTGCTTACCGGACCATAACTACTCTTCTTGACTACAATTTGCAACGAGAAACCCCCACTATTCTTTGTAACATCATATCTTATCCATCATTGCAGAAAAGGATAATAGATCATCAATCCATGGATGATTTCCATAACTCCCAACGCCGAAAAATTGAAATGGGAAAGACTAGTAAGGATTGATCGTATAATCCATCAAACAGAATACGTTTTATAAACTGAATATGTGTATCTTCTAACTCCACATTAAAGTAAAAACTCTTGCAAGAAGGTCATCACTCCAAGTTTATCACACATCCAAGAAACACCAAGATGCACCATGACCTTAAAAGGCATTATTAGTGAACCGGAATAAAGTAATACGTTAGAAATTTTATTGCTAAATGTCTAGCCTGTTAACAAGTTAAAATAAAATACCAATAGACAGGTGGATTAATAAAATCTACTCCAATTCCATCCTGGAAATTCGATCACATTACTATGTATTTTGTGAGTGGAGTACCGCGAACAGCAGAAGGATACAACCCAATTTGGGTAATTATAGATCGATTAATTAAATCAACACATTTACTTAAAGTACGCACTAACGATTAAATATAAAACCTCAGTACCTTATATATCCAGGAAATCTTTAGATTACACAGAGCACCTTTGTCTATCATATTCGATCGCGGCCCATAATTTTCAGGGAACTTTTGGAAATATTTATAAGAGTCCACGGGAACCAAGTTTCTTCTTAGCACTGCATTCCATCCTCAGACAGATGGACAATCTAAACGCTTAATCCAAATGCTCAAAGATATGTTATGCGCATACACACTGGAATTCGCAGGAAACTGGAGCGATCATTTAGATTTAGTCAAATTTTCTTATAATAATAGCCACTAATCCAGTATCCAAGCCACTCTATATGAAGAAATGTTTGGAATACAATGTCATTCTCCACTCAGTTGGAACGGATGAGGAAACTATATTTTTGGACCCCAAATAATATAAGAGACTACCGAGAAAATACGCATGATGAGGGAAAAGCTATATGAAGCCCAAAGTAGATAGAAAATCTATGAAGATCAACATAGGCAACCCTTAGAGTTCAAATAAGGAGATCAAGTTTATTTAAAACATTCACCTATGAAGGAAATCATAAGATTTAAAAGAAAAGGAAAACTTGTGCCATGATATATCGGACGCTTTACCATTATCGAACGTATTGGACTAGTATCTTATCGATTAAATCTACCTCCAGACTTGTCGCAAATTCACTATGTGTTTCATGTCTCTCAACTTCGAAAGTATATTCATGATCCAAATCACGTCATTTCATGGGAAGGACTTTCTATCCAACAAAATCCCAATATTCAATAAAGGACTCTTTAAATTTTTGATACGCAAGATCGAATTTGTCACACCAAAATAATTCCCTTAGTTAAAGTTCTCTGGCAACATCACGGAGCCGAAGAAGTTACTTGGGAACTTACGGATGTTATGAAACAACAATACCCCGAATTATTCAAAGGTAATTTCGAGGAATGATAACTCGTCTAGGTTTCGGTAATATATGTAGGTACGCAAAATTTTAGTTAATTAATAACCTCACCCTATTCAAAAATTCTTGAGACTAAAAACCTTGATTATTAACTAGAAAAGCCTTAGAAAAACCTAAATTAATCCATAATAGTTATATTCAAAAATATAACTATTACAAACTAGCTCCTAAAGTTTTTTATTTGATTTTTAAACATTTTAAATGAGTTATAAACCTCAAACTTTTCCAATAATTAACTTCATAACCTCTTTAGATTATAAGCCAACCCTTAGCATTACTCCACTAAGTTTTAAAAATTACATAAATGCCACCAAAGTTTGCAAAAGCATAGAAAATGAACTTAAACCTCAACCAAAAATCTTCTAAAGACCTAAACCTAAATTCCTAATTGCATCCTCATCAGCTAAGCTGATGAGAATGTCACCACGCATCCATTAGAGCCAATGAAAACCAAGCAGACACATTCCTTAATGTGTATAAAAAATTACTCCAAAAATATCTTCCATTAAACCATCTTAAGATGACTTTTTTTTTACCAATCAGTCCTTCCTAACATCACCTATAAAAGGCACACCCCAGAGTATAGAGAACCATTGAATCAGTAGCATAAAAATCAACCCAAAATTTTACCATTTTCGAGTATACCCATATTTTATGCATAGAGCTCGATTCTTTTGATTCTATTAAGTTTTTACAGTAGTTTTGGATCCATTTATGCTTTTACATTATTTACTTAACTTATAAATACATAGTTAAGGGTCAATTTTCAAAACACATCGTAAAAGCTTGAGCTTTAATGGTGAATTATGTGTTCTTAACTTTGAACCAGTTTTCAAATGGGAATAATTGTCCTTAAACCTTTAGGAACTTAACCGTAATGTTCAATTTGAATATAGTATACTTGCATAGCTCAAATTCAAGTTTTTCTATTTCGATAGTGACAATTTTAAAGTTTAAATTATCTATATATACTATGAATTAAAATGTCAAACCAAAACCATTTTGTTCCAAATTCACAAAGAAACATAAAAATATCAATGTCATGGTTCGAATTTCACTAAACCTCTACGAATATAGAATTGAAATTTTTAAAGCTTTACAGTCTATGGAGAAGAGGCTACAGTTCACCTTAATCCATAATAGTTATATTTTTGAATTCCTTGTGAAAAATTAGGAAGAATGGTTTTTGAATCATCATAAATGGTATTCTATAATGGATTTAATTGAAGGTCAAAGATTGTAACCCTAAAACTCAAAATTCAAAGGTTGGAGATGAAGTGTTACACTTGCGCGAGTATGGTAAATTCTAGCGCGTGATAAGTTTGGTTGAGCGCTCCAACCAAAAAAATCTGATTTTTTTTCAAAAATGTTATTTTATTTTTTCTGGTCAAATAGGAATATTACAACACACTGTTTGGTCAATAAGAAAGACAGTTCTAATAAACACCCAAACTTCATATTTATAACTTTAAATTGTTTTTACACTTAAAACTTGAAGTTTTTCAACTTCTGAAATTCAATCCCAAACTTTTTCTACTTATTTTTTACAATGTGAAGAATAAAAAAGTATATTACCACTAAACAAGAAAACATAAGGAAATAGATGAAATAAATTCAAATTTTATTTATATATTAGACCACAAAAAATTATTTGTATGCGATTTAGCTTTTGTTTATATCATAATTTCTTTAAAGATCTAGCCTTACTTTAATATTTTTCCTATTATAGACTTTCAAGGACCCCTTCCCTAAGACATTGGAACATATTTTGAAAGCCCTAAAAACATGTAGGTTATTCTTATTCAGTATTAATTTCACAAAATTCTATTGTGTACACCTTTTCTTTATATCACCATGTGATAGACCCAATATCTCATATTCTCATTGATAAACTCATTTGAGTGGGCCAAACATTTACGTGTGATTGATTAGATTTTAATGCTAATTATGCAATCATATTATCTCATCTGATGCAATTTTATCAAGTTCAATTATAACATATATTATGATCAAGGAATAATCTTCGGTTATACCCACGACTGTATTATTTCACATGTAAACTCAGATGATTGAGGGCCTAATTTTTTCTTCCATACGAAATGTATGTGATTGACTTAGAATAGTTAATTTATCTCCAGTTTGTGACAACCCACTCAAAATAATAACGGGTGGCCATCCCTATACTACATTAAATCAGGTATCTCAGATGGCACAGTCTCAACATCAACTGACAATACACAAAAATATAAGGCTAACTACCCGAATCTATTAAAAGCGAATTGCCAAAAATTTAAAATTTTCATTTAACACCAATTAAAACCAACCATGCAACCAATAACACAAAATACTACATCTAACCATGATGAGTGAAATATGCCAACTCCAATAATATAAAAGAGTGCAATACAATGAATAAGTAAAATACCCGAATATGCTTTCAGGTCACAGACAATACAATAAATTTGAGAGAGAATATAAAATTTTTAATCTACAACACTTTAGTATAGACCCAGAAATACATACTGAATCCTAATCTAGATATACAAAAGTTAGGAATCGACTAAGACAAAGTGCCGCAACGATCCGCTAGTGCCACAGCTCCATGAACACACTGGATGGGAGAACATCAATGGAGTCCTTGCAAAGGAACACCTAAAGTAATACAATATATATATACATAGTAGGAGAAAATATAAACGAGTCAGAGCCCGAGTTGAAAACATTTTATATCAAGTGCATTAAAATGCATAATAATTATAAATGCATTATTACATGATTAAAGTGGCGTCGCACTCTCCATAACAATCCAACTCACCTCTCAACTAAAGCGCGCAACTAAACGGATGCACATGATCTCCAAATAAATGCCCAATTATATTTAGGCAGGGTAATATAACTTAAACCCAAGTGAAACATTTAATTTCAAGTTATCTAATCTATCTCACCATTTTACATTTATTTAAAGTTCCATTTAAAATATATTATTCAATTTCTACTATTAACCCTAACGGGTTTCATACACTTTCCAACATATAAAACATCCATCGTACATAAACATTTCTTTACTAGAATTTCTCATTCTCTATTTATGCCAACAATATACCATTATATAGATGAGTTATTAGCATCTAAGTGCTAAGGACTAAACTTCTCTCAATTCTCAATAATGCACTACGTTTCGTGCGTGGGACGTCTCGCCGAGGCGAAATCTAAACAAGGAACCCCCCATTACACTACTCCTGGCAGTATTAATTTTTGAGATTTATTATGCCCTCAATGCATGATGCATGTAACCTAAATTCTTATTACTCCATTTTAATTATTTTTTATTATTCCCAATTCTCAATAGTGCACTACGGTTCGTGCGTGGGATGTCTCGCTGAGGCGAAATCCAAACAAGGAACCCCCCCAATACACTACTTCTGGCACTGTCGATCGTCGAGAAGTATATACATTATATATATATATATATATATATATATATATATATATATATATATATATATATATATATATATGAGCATTAAGGACTAACTTCTCCTCACTTTCCAACATTACACTGAGCTTCGTGCGTGGGACGTCTCGCAAAGGCGAAATCCAAACAAGGAACCCCCCCGATACACTACTTATTGGCAATGTTGGTCGTTGAGGTCCATTATGCCCTCGATACCCAAATAACCAATCACATCAATC
Organism: Sambucus nigra; assembly: GCA_949130495.1. Classification (NCBI taxonomy): domain Eukaryota; kingdom Viridiplantae; phylum Streptophyta; class Magnoliopsida; order Dipsacales; family Adoxaceae; genus Sambucus; species Sambucus nigra. Next base: position 207,974,729 of record OX422214.1, on the reverse strand, counting down.
ATATAACCATCCAAACGAGCTATAACTCAAGGACGCAGGCTCACTATGATATCATCTTCCAGTTGCCCATCCACGTAGCAAACTGGGGCCACCTGGTGGGGTTCAATAGCACCCACCTCATGATCAACTCATGCACACAACGTCCCGGGAAGCGGTCATAGCTCCTAACCGTCAAGTGAGAACGACACATACCCACGACTTCTCACCCCCAAAATAATAAATGTATATCACATAATAATCACCATGGACGACTATGACCTGGGGAATATCCACACCCTGCTCATCGAGCCAGGATGCTCACCCTCAACGCGCGCAACTTCCCAATGATAGCAAGGTGGGGGTATGCTTCACTATGTATATATATATATATATATATATATATACCATCATATAAGGTATACATACACCATCACATCATATAAAGATATACCATCATATAAGCTATACCTACCATATCATTTACATTTTCGTATTACGCACTTAGGCGTAGTTGAATTAATATCATTATTTAGTATATTTCTCTTTCGATATACTAACCGTCAATTCTCACACATCTTCCCCACTTAGTATACACAATACTATTTCTCGCTTGAAGCTCACATGTCGCTTCTATTTATGAATTGTCTCTCAATTCTATTTAAGTTAAGGATAGTCTTTATCCTAATGCACCTCAATGAGCACTTTCCATTGTGTGAGACATCTCCCAAATCATTCATCATTAAGGACATTTCTATATCCGTATTCACATTAATTAGCATATAATATTCTCCATCCATGATAGGGTTCAATAAAGTTTATGAAACTTTAAAGTTATCCCATTTGGGATTTGATCCTAAGATCCAATATCTCTAAACTCATTCCCATTATTTCATATATATTTAATACTTAACTCCAAATAGAATTCCCAATGATAGTGGGCTTCCCCACTCATCACCGATACCCAACCGTCCAATATTTTTGTGGAATGGAGGCATGAGTCATAAGAGTGAGCCCTATTTTGACGATCTAACGGTGACTTCGCATAACATAACCAACTTACTCATGAATGGGAGATCAAGAGTAACAATGATTTATGCCACAACATTGATAAAATAGTAGATTTTGTAAAATTCACCATCCCATTCCACTTCCACATTTTTAATTCTAGTGTTAAATTTACATGCAACAAACTTTTGAAATTGAAGTGATATAAAGTAAACATCAGATTTTTGAGTTAGAGGAAAGAACCAAATACAATTTGAATAATGATCAACAGAAATTACAAAGTTCTTATGACCATCATTGGACATAATAGGGAAGGGGCCCACATACATTATTAAGGACTAAGTGTAATAAAGGAGATGATGACGTAGAATGACTCGACAAATGTTATCTCGATGATTTTCCTATTTGACAAGAAGGACACACGTTATTTGTATGGTAGATACTACATGGGAGTTGGGGTTAATGGGGAATTTTATGAAGTATTTGAGGATGAGGGTGGCCAATCCAGTTGGCCAAACATTCGGTGGAGACACTGATCGTATGAAATGCTTGAGGAGATGAGGAGTGATATTAAGGTTGTGGTGACACGATGTAAAGACCATATTTACTCTTGTCATGGAGAAAAGGTTTATGAGTACGTCGATTATCCACAACATAAAATGATGGGTACAATTTAATTTAAACCTCATTGTCACATGTGAATTGGTTAACATAAAGCAAAGATTCAAAGAGAGTGGATATATGTAAAACATTTTTGAAAACGAAACTAGAGGTATGAGTGACGAGATAAGAAGTACCAATGTGAGAAATGGGTAGGCCCTTACTATTGCCAGTATGGAGATTGTCACTGATACGGTATTCAAAAAGATGGTGGAGGTTATAAAGGTCGGCTTTGACACGGGGATACTCTCAAGTATCGAACAACCATGAGGTGTGGGAAAGGGGTTGCGAGGAGACCGAATTTTGAGGATGGCGCATAGGTTAGATAAGCAAAGGGATATATGGGATTATATATGCTCAAGCATGGGGGTATCATGTGATTTGTACCAGAAAAGATTTAGAAACGAACTCTATTATCATTTGGATATGGGGGATGACGGAACGAAAAAGCAGCCACATCAACTACCTTTGTCGCGATCATTGCGGCCTCGATAAAATTCTAGCTAGGTGGGTGTGGTATACAATTGTGGTGAGATGGTTTAGTTTGGAGAGTTAAGCTTATGAGAGGACGAGTTGGTCCGAGTGGTGTTGTAAGAAGTAGAATATAGAGTATTGGTTTTGTGTGTAATAGACTGAGATTGAAAATGATCATGATGAATGAATTCATGACTGAGTAAAAGGGAGTGCAATTTAAAAAATCTCATGATGGTTAAGCGGAATGGGACAGTGGTAATAAGTTCTTTAAAATGTGCACAAAGATCTTTTAAGATATGGATTTTAAATTCAACATGGGTTAGGGGTTTTTTAGAAGCATTGAGTTCTTTCAAGAGGGCTTTTTCTCTCTATAATAACGTTCGAAATGATATATCGCGTTGGCTAAGTTTGGGAAGCTGAAGGTGAACATTAATAATTTGTGTTTCCGATTATGCTGCAAGTGCGTTGGCGAGTGTTTTTCGAATTGGATTCGGGTTATCTTAACAAAAGTTTAACGATATTATCTCTGCTAAGAGGCACGAGACTAGCTACCTCACAATTAGTGATTAGGCATAAATTCTTCACATTTATCCCCTTAATTTCGGTATTTTTATGATTCCGTGCGGTGTAAATATCTTGGATTTGCCTCAAATTTATGCTACTAACCCTTTTTGGCAAGTATTTCATATTTTGTGTATCTCTTATGTGTTTTACAGGTATTTCATGCAAGAAAGATGGATAAGAGAACTCAAAATAGTGAAAGAAACCAAGACACAGGGAGTTAAAGGGCATTTTCATAATTTTTAAACCTTATTCCGGAGGTGGGGCCAACTAGAAAGTTGAAGAGCTTTCAATTACAAGAACACTGGAAAAAATGGCACCTCAATCGGAGTCCCGGTGTTAAAGTTATGAGCAGTCAAAAGTAGAAGAAAAAGTCAAAGAAAATCGGACCGATCCAAAATACAAAATTCCAGTGAACCCCAGACCGAAGACGGATCGAAGTTGATGAAAATTAAAAGAACCGATCCGGTCATTAGTGACGCTCCAGATCTGTTACAAAATTATTCACGCTTTCTAAGGGTGACAAATTGCCACATACGGAATTTTTATTTTGTGCTTATCTTTTAGCCAAAAGAGTTTTATGTTTTGGGGACTCTTCTAAAAGACCTCTAGCCTATATATTTAGTCATTAGGAATCTTTTTATTATGATTTCATTGATGTGAAAGCTCCATAACAAGTAGGAACATCTAGGAGAAGAATTTACATACTTTGCACTATTAATTCAAAATGTTTTCTGGTTTTTCTTCAATATTTGATTTCTTCTTGAATGTTCTTGTTCTTCAATCTTGGTAATTTTTATTTCCATCACTTTTATTCTTATTTCTCATGTTAGGCTAGGTTTTTAAAGGTTGGGATGCATGAACTCAACCTTATGTGGTAGTTGCATGTGTATAAAATTAGTCCTCTAAATTTAATGATTTTATTACGACCGTATTGCGTAGCATCACAACCATTGTAGATCTTTGGATCTCGTTTGCTTTAGGGTAATCGGGTTGCTTTAGAATGCAATGCGAGTGTTTCTATCGTACGTTACCGCTTTACTTGTCCTCTGATTTCGTATGGTGCGGGCTTCAACCTTATATAGGTAATGCTTAGGAGTACTAAAGTCTGGGTCTAATTCATCACTTAAATTTACGATTAGTTTTATACCATCAATACACTAGGGTTGAGGGATTGTATTCCCGTCCTATTTTCTTCATCATATAGTTGGAGTTTTAAATCATTCATCGTTAGTATTTTAGGTAATTTAGAATGGTTGCTTTTCTTTCATAATTTCAAAATTGCATTTAGTTGTAGCCTGTTATCAAATCAAATCATTTTATCTTTCTCTTTAGAGTCAGCGTTAGGATTTCTTCGTCTATCCAACGTCGTTACAATTCCATTGTCCTATTTACCTGAGGATCGATACCCGACTTATCGGATTATTACTTGAGCGACAGGCTTGCACTTGAGCCTAGAGAGTATGCACTTCTGAGACACATTCTAAGTCGAATCAAGTTTTTGGCGTCGTTGCCGGGGTTCTAGGTAAACTTAGGATTAGATCGAGTCAATCGAAAACTTTGACCAAAAATTTTAAAAATCCAAAAACATATAAAAAATTGAAAAAGTACAAAAATATTCATCATAATCTCTCATAAGCTTTTAATGCAAAATTCTGAACTCACTCCAACTCCCCATAATACTCCAATCCACATTCACAAAAATTCAACAGTTGAGTACGATCCTGATAGCCCTCACACTCCTAACGCTCCACAATTTTGGGTTCCACCTCCCACACCATCACACTCAATCTCAAATAACACGTTGTTTTCCCTCTTAGGACACACTTCAGATCACGCTCCAAGTATACCAAGTGAGGATACCGAGTTTTTGAGAGAGAGAGACATGTCACAACACGGTAGTGCATCCGCCGGCGAGGGAGAAGCCCCATATCGCCCTTTGAGAGACACCTTATATAATGCAGGGCAATTTCTCTCTAGGAATGGGATGATCCAAATACTTCCCACTTACCATGAAATGGATTCAGAAAATCCATATGCCCACATCATGGAATTTGAGTAGGCGTGCGAGATTCTCAGTGATCAAACTTGCACAAAAGATGTGGTCCCCCTTAAACTCTTCCCATTCTCGCTAAAGGATAAGGCTAAGACTTGGTTATGGTCTTTACCTCCAAATTCGATTTCATCATGGAACGAATTACAATCTAAATTTCTCAAGAAATTCCTTCCTCCACATCGAACGAACTCCATTAAGGCTCAAATTCAAACATCCCGACAATTAGAAAATGAGTCATTCGATCAATGCTTCGATCGTTTCAATGAGTTAATTACTTCGTGTCCCCATCATGATTTTGATAAAACGCAAATCATTTCCCTTATCCGTAATGGGCTGAACATTAATTCCAACCAACTCATTGAAACCATGGGTAGTGGTCTGTTTGTCGACTTAGACGCCAATGATACTGAGCTTCACCTGAGGTATGTCGCCGAGACTACCCCAATCCTGGGATACATCTGACCCTAATGCTCAAAATCAAAATCACCAAGTAACCACCACTCCATCAGTGTCTGGCCTATTTCACGTAGAGAATAATTCTATGACGGACAGTCGACTCGATGTACCGAGACCTACGTGAGGTATATGGAAGAGGACCAACTGGATCCATATCGAACCCCGTCGAGAAGGTGTGTACGATTTGTGAGGCGGTTCATTCAACTGAGGAATGTCCGACTATACCCGCCTACAAAGTTATGCTTCAAGAACAAGTAAGTGGTATAAGAGGATTCAAGGGTAATTTTGGTGCACCGCAGAGGAATTCTTACAACCCTTCATGGATAAACCATCCTGGTTTTAGCTATGGGCAACAACATGCTACGATGAAACCTAATTCACATGTTTCCCCTCCTCTACCACCGCACTTTCAACAAGTTCCACATGTGAAAGAACCACCACCTCAAGGAGCATATATCACTCCACTGCGGAGAAATCTCGAGGATACGATCAACCAATTTATCAATACCCAAAATGCAACTAATGCTAGGCATGAGCGCATGATCAACAACATGAATGCGAACATTTCAAAGTTGCAATCATCGTTGAGTATCCAAGAGAAGGGCAAGTTTGTTGCATGGGGCCAAAGACCTCTCCAAGGTCAAACTAGTGTTACCTCGACACCCCATAACCATCCTGAGCAATGTAGCGCAATTACCACTCTACGTAATGGGAGAGTATTTGACTTGTCACCTCCCCCACAAGACATACCTACAGACAAGGAGATTTCGCATGGCACGAAAGAGGTCGAAGATGTCCCCTTGAAAGAGAGTGATAAAGAATACATTAGTGAGCCCGAGGTAGTAGTGAAACCACCATCCGCAGCACCATTTCCTCAAAGGCTAATTCCTTCCCATAAAGGAAATGCCCGTGATGATGTGCTAGACGTGCTAAAGCAAGTAAAGTTAAATTTACCTTTCCTCGATGCCATTAAGAAAATTCCATCTTATGCGAAAGTCATCAAGGACTTGTTAACAGTGAAGAGGAAGATAAAGGTAAAGAAAAACTTCTTTCTAGCATAGAATGTGAGCTCCATCCTACTTAATGATCTCCCTCCAAAATTCAAAGATCCGGTGCACCCACCATTTCCTGCATCATTGGAGAAAATAAAATTGAAAATGCCTTACTTAACTTGGGAGAAACTGTCAATATCCTCCCTTACGCCATCTATAGGCAACTTGATATGGGAGACCTTAAGCCCACAAAGATCACTCTCCAGTTAGCAGAGCGAATCGTGAAGATGGCACGAGGTATAATAGAGGACGTGATCGTCCAAGTTGATACTTTCTACTTCCCGGTAGACTTTGTCATTTGGGACACGGAACACTCCTTCGCCTCGAGAAATCATGTTCCCATCATTCTTGGGTGCCCATTCTTAGCTACAGCTAATGCGATTATCAATACTCAAAATGGGCAGATACAACTCACCTTTGGGAACATGACCTTAGAGACTAACATCTTCCATATAGCCCAACATATGGGAGAAGAAGATGATCTTCACACGGTGAGCTTAATCGACGAGATCGTAGAGGAGAACTTTGAGGAAAATTATTATGGAGATGTCCTAGGGTCCTGTTTAGTGTCGAGTCATGAGAGCGGGGGGGCATATGCTGAATTGGAGCAAGGAAGGAAGGATGTGGAAACAAAGCAGGAGAAAGAGCTAGAGGAGTTGAGCCTAGCGGACTTTAAGCAAGAATTCGGGCAGGTGGATGAGAGCCTTAACGACGAAGTCCAATCTCTATTGGACTCATGTAGTCATTTAGGAGAGAGCGAGTGGAAAGATAAAAGTGATGAGTTTCTTCGCAATGACCATTCACCCATACCATTTGATTCCCCAAAGGCGATAGAGGAGAAAAGTTGTGTTTCATCCGACTTAGAGCCCGACCCATGCGTTCCAAAAATTAAAAGAAACCTAGGTGTTCCCTCCGAGTCAGCGCACGTAGGTCATGCTTTGAGTAAGCATCATGAGAATCCAGTTCCAATTAGTCACGATAAGTCTCCCAGTATGTCCTTTATCTATGGGCGAGGTCCCAACTTGTTCCGATTATTGGTTTACGATATGAAGACGGGAGACACAAGGAGAGCATTTAACCCCGTTCATGGGGTCAGGTGAGTTTGTGGAGAGATAAAGGGCCGTCGCACCCCCGATGCGTAGGGGTGATTTTTATTATATTATTAAGTCATGTGTTAGGGTCATTTAGTGTCTTTATGCATTTTAAATATTTCTTTATTTTATTTATCGCACTTCTTATTTTGCCATGTTTAGCTTTTTGTCCCTTTGATTGAGGACAATGCAAAAGTCTAAGTTAGGGGGGTTCACAAGTGCGTGTTTCTAAAACTTCACAAATTTTTAAAAATGCCCAAAAAATTCCAAAAAAAAATCTTAAAATCTTGAAAAATCCAAAAATATTTTTCTTCAAAATAAATAAAAATTGGAATTCATTTTTTTCAAAAATATCATTAAAAGTCGGTTTAAAGTCTCAAATTGTAAAAACCCAATGCACAACGCCGAAATTGACCAAAGATGGAAATTGTGTGAAAATTGGCGACTTAACGAATAAGTGTGGAGATTAACAAAACCCGGTGAGATTTCGAGCCTATCGATCTTTTTGAGTTTTTTTGCAAATCAATCCGAGTTAATGGTTAACTCAAAGTTCTTTTCAGCGTCTAAAAAGTCGTCGAGAATCTCAATCCTTTCATTTTAATCGGTTTTGATAAATGTGTGTGATATTGTCTTACAAAGCGCGCTACTAATCTCTAAATTAAATTAATCTCGAGACGCATATGGTAATGCAATTAGTGTTTTGGACAATGAAGTAGGCCCTCGTTTGTCACCCAAAAATATTAGCCATAAAAAGAAGCGAAAAATTATCCCTTTTGTAACCCAAATTGAGCCGAATAATTTTTCCTTTCGTTTGACAACCCGAAAAACCCAAAAAGCCCGAAATTGTGCAAATCGAATATTTATCGAATACAGTACGAAAGTGCATAAAAAGGGGTAAGAAAAAATAGATATGCTCAACAAAAATAGCAAGAAAAGAAAAGAAGTGAAAAATAGAAATAAAAATAGAGAAAAAGAAGAGCAAATGAGCAATAGCCCGGAAAAAGCACAAATGGACATCATAAATGAATTTTCCAATTCCAACCTTCCCTACCATTTTCATTTTACCCAATATACCATAAAACCCGAAAAAGTCCTAACTGAGTCCAAATTGCGAAATTGGTTACCGCGTGAGAGCTAAAAACACAAAAAAAAAAAGAGGTTAAACATATGTGTAAGAGGCAATGTTCCCATTTTTCAAACCGTATTCCATTGATGAGATCCAATCACCATAAATTTTCGTCTTTCTACTTGTGTGTGTGAACTTGGTTCCATTATATTTATTCTTTTTATCACGCATATCGAGAGAAAAGTCAGATTCTGAGTGATTCATTTGAGAGAGCATTTCGTGAGATTTTGAAATCAAAACGAATTTTTGGATAAGTAACGTAATGGTCAATCGGTGGAAATTCGCGGTTAAATCTTCGGCTCCACACACACGCACTATGATTTGAGACTCTTGAACATGAATTGATGATGACTATTTTCTGGAAAAGTTTGAATTACACAATTTTTGCATATTTTGAGTTTTCTTAGAGTCGAATTTTGTGGATATATTCACTGCAAACCCTCACGAGACACAACTAGTCCTACTAGGGTAACCTAGGGGCTTAACGGCTTGTTGCATACGCTAAATGAAATCGCTTGCCCGCGAAAGAGGTATTCTATCCTAATAAAAGTTTTTGAAGGGTCTTTAAATCATACTCTCATTCTTTTACATTGCTTGGGACACGCAAAGTTCTAAGTTAGGGGGTTTGATTAAGCATAAATTCTTCACATTTATTACCTTAATTTCGGTATTTTTATGATCCCGTGCGGTGTAAAAGATTGGTTTTGTCTCAAATTTATGCTACTAACCATTTTTGGCAAGTATTTCATATTTTGTGTATCTCTTATGTGTTTTACAGGTATTTCATGCAAGAAAGATGGAAAAAAGAACTCAAAATAGTGAAAGAAACCAAGAAATAGGGAGTTAAAGGGCATTTTCATAATTTTGCAGCCTTATTCAGGAGGTGGGGCCAGCTGGAAAGTTGAAGATCTTTCAATTACAAGAACACTGGAAAAAACAGCACCTCAATCGGAGTCCTGGAGTGAAAGTTATGAGCAGTCAAAGGTAGACGAAAAAGTCAAAGAAAATTGGACCGATCCAAAATAAAAAATTCCAGTGAACCCCAGACCGAAGACGGATCGAAGTTGATGAAAATTAAAAGAACCGATCCGGTCATTAGTCACGCTCCAGATCCGTTACAAAATTAGTCACGCTCCAGATCCGTTACAAAATTAGTCACGCTTTCTAAGTGTGACAAATTGCCAAATAACGGATTTTTATTTTGTGCTTATCTTTTAGCCAAAAGAGTTTTATGTTTTGGGGACTCTTCTAAATGAACTCTAGCCTATATATTTATTCATTAGGAATCTTTTTATTCAGATTTCATTGATGTAAAAGCTCCATTACAAGTAGGAACATCTAGGAGAAGAATTTACATACTTTGCACCATTAATTCAAGAGTTTTTTCGGTTTTTCTTCAATCTTTGATTTCTTCTTGCATGTTCTTGTTCTTCAATCTTGGTAACTTTTATTTTCAACACTTTTATTATTATTTCTCATGTTAGGCTAGGCTTTTAAAGGTTGGGATTCATGAACTCAGCCTGATGTGGTAGTTGCATGTGTATAAAATTAGTCCTCTGAATTTAATAATTTTATTACGACCGTATTGCGTAGTATCACAACCATCGTAGATATTTGGATCTCGTTTGCTTCAGGGTAACTGGGATGCTTTAGAATGCAATGCGAGTATTTATATCATGCGTTATCGCTTTACTCGTCTTCTGATTTCGTATGGTGCGGGCTTCAACCTCATATTGGTAATTCTTGGGAGTACTAAAGTCTGGGTCTAATTCATCACTTAAATTTACGATTAGTTTTATACCATCAATACACTAGGGCTGAGGGATTGTATTCCTGTCTTGTTTTCTTCATCATATAGTTCGAGTTTTAAATCATTCATCGTTAGTATTTTAGGTAATTTAGAATAGTTGCATTTCTTTCATAATTTCAAAATTGCATTTAGTTGTCGTCAATTCTCAAATCAAATCATTTTTTCTTTTTCTTTAGAGTCAGAGTTAGGATTTCTTCGTCTATCCAACGTCGTTACAATTCCATTTTCCTATTTCCCTGAGGATCGATACCAGACTTATCGGATTATTACTTGAGTGACAGGCTTGCACTTGAGCCTAGAGAGTACGCAATTATGAGACATATTCTAAGTCGCGTCATTTAGTTTGTATTATTTTTTCCATAAGGCAACTGAGGGTGCATCAGAGGGACATGGGTGAGTGGCATATTTTTGGCAATTAAGAAATGGTTCCATTTGAGTTTTCCAGTATAGGTAGTTGGAGTTGGTGAGATTTAATGTAGTAAAATAATGATCTTGGTTGATATTTATAGTTGGTTGACTTGAAGAAGTGTTGGTTGAGGAGGACTTAGATGTTGCATTTTCCATTTTTTGTTCTAATACTATATAAGTCCAATATAATATCTATATATTTGAGATAAATTGTGATTATTATGGTTGATGTAAAAAATTAGATCGTATCTAATTATTCAATCACAGATAAATAAATGAGACAAAGAATTTTTTAAGTGGTTCAGCCTTATAAGAATGGCCTACGTCCACTGTTATGTTATTGCTGAGTGTTTGGGAATTATCGATTACAAGTTCTATCAAGAAATTCCGGTCCCCCTATGATGAGGATTGTACAATGTATTTATAGCCCTGAGGCTGTAATGTGAAAGGGTAATACATTAAATAATGTACATATGAAAGGGTAATACATTCAATGCCCCTTAAGCGTATGCGTCTGAATGATAAGCATTTAATGAATAGTCAAACTGTTGGTTATCCTGTTATTAATGCTTTGTTCGAGGTGCAACTCGGACCGCTTGAGCTTCTCAGTACTCAAGAGTTCCTCGGAGAGTTCTTGTTCCTCGGAGCGTGTGAGTTCCTCGGAAGTGTTTGTTGTTGTCGCGTAGATTACCATGTGTCTTCACTCAATTGAGCCATATCAGCAAACTAAATTTGGTATCAAAATAAGCCCCCAATGTTTCATAGTTCGAAATTTGAGGAGTGTGTAACATTCTTTCTCGGAATATGGCAGTTTTAAATGGTCATCCTGAAATTTAGGAGTCTTTTGTATTTATTTCTCCTTCCAAATTCGTAGAATCAAGCTTTTTTTAACTTTTCTACTCGCTTCGAATCTCGCGTCCTTTTTGTCTTTTTAGCTGCCAGTAACATGACCGTCTCTTTTTGTAATCATTACTTTTTCCTTTTCCCAAGGCAGAGTATTTAAGCGTCACAGACAATCCCATCGTCTTCTACCTTTTCAAATTTGTATCTTCGAATTTTCCATTGTCTTTCTCTCTTGTGCGTTCATCTTTTCCATCGTTCGTTGTAAACAGATCCACTCTTTTTCTGTAAGAACTTCTTCCTTCTTCTTCATTTCATTCTTTCATCGTGGTTTATCCTGTAGAATCGATTGATAAATTTCGCTTTGATTTTTCTATTCCCTCCTGGGTTGTTTTGGAAGAGCTTTCTGAGCCTTCTGACTATTTCCGTTTGGCGGAGGGACATTGGTTCCACAGTCTCTTTATTGTTGAATGCGGCTTTTCTTTTTCGCCCAATCCTCTATGTCTGGAATTTTATCAATATTTTGACGTTGTTCCTGCAAGAATAGCCCCCAATACATGGAGAATAGTTAATGGGGTTCATAAATTAAATCAAATCCATGGAACTCCCATAAGAATGCCAGAAATCATGTTTTGTTATAGATGGGCAGTTGGTGATAACACCTTTTATTTAAAAACTAGATTGTTAAATAGGGCCTTAGTGGTTAATCTCTCGGATGCCAATAGGGACTATTTTGAGCACGGGGTTATCATAAAAAATTGGCAACATGCTCCTTTATCTGGAGATGAAGTTTATCAGGGTCGCAGATGCCCTCCATATGGCAATGGGATAGGTTATTTTTATTTCATTTTATTTACTCTGAAATTATGCTTCCTTTATGTTTGATAAAATGTGCCACTGATATTTCAATTTTGATTTATTTGCAGTTGACAGTAAAAGAAAGTGTCCAAAAGAGGCAGACGTTAATATAAGACACTTGAAACTTATCTGGAGTTTGCATCAGTCTGTTGCTGACGAGCACATTAGGTCAGCTTCATATCTGCTGCAATACAAGAGCTACACCACTTCTTTCACTGCTCGTCCGGTGATAAGCGAAGTAGAACCAGTACCAGCTTCTGCAAGTTCTTCGCCTGAATCACACATTCCTTTAAGTGAAAGGATGAAGAAGAGAAGACCTCCCACCCTTTTTGAGAAACCTGCCTCTGGTGCTGGAGAGGCAAAAAGAAGTAAGTTTGACGTCCCAGGGGAGGGGACAAAGAAAACTGATGCACCTTCCTCGGCTGCTGCTGTGAAGGTTGTTGAGAAGCCCCAAGTGGCTCCGAGCAAGTCTGCTGCTCCCGGAGAAGTGATTGTAATATCACCGACCAAGAGTTCTTCCTTGGTCGAAACAATTCATGTTCCCCCGAGGAAGCTTAAGAAGAGCTCCTAGGTCAATTTGGTTGAAACCATCTCACAGCCATCAACTACTGGAACTGGTGTTCCTTCTTTTGTTCCCCCGAGCTCTGCCATGAGCTCGGTAAAGACTTGGATCATTACCGAGATCCAAGGTATCGAGGAGAACCTTTCTCGGGACATGGTCACCTCATTGGTTGCTCGCCATATTGCTTCTGTAAGTCTTATTACGTTGAACTTTTCCTCTTCCCTTGTTATATCTATCTCTGACTTGCTTTCATTTTCTTTTCACAGTTGGTGAGCTGCTTCAATACAATTTTGAAGAAAGATGAGGAGATTAAAGCTTCGAGCTCCTCATCTAGTGTGGAGGGAGCTTTGGAAGAAGCTATTAAGTCTTTGGAAGATTCTCGCCAGAAATATGCTACTGACAAGGCAATCTGGGAGAAGAAACTTACCTCCACCGAGCAGGAGAAGGCTCAAGTTGTTGAAGTCTCCAAGGGGTTGGAGAAAAAATTAACTAGTCTGGAGGAGAAGAATAAAGAGCTTGAAGGGAAGCTCAATAATGCTGAGGAGTTTGAAGATAAACTCAAGGTTGCTGAGGAAAAGTTAAGTCGGCTTCGAGAAGTAAGTCGTCAGAAGGAGGATGTCGAGAGTAAATTAAAAGATGTTGATAACCTGTTGTCCGAGAATCTTTCCTCGGAGAAGTTAAAGAGGAAAATGGTTGTGAAGAAGTCCTTCAGCGCTGGCTGGGATAAGGGGTGGAACAAGGGCTTGGCTGCCATGATGTCGCAAGTCGAATATGGCAGCCTAAAATATTTTAGAGATGGGTGGGTCGCATCTCTTCAGGAGATGAAGGTTAATGAAACTTCTGAGCTCTTCCAGCAACACATCCCTGGTCCCCCTCCAACTCCTAAAGATAAAGAAGAGGACGAAGCTGCCTCCGAAGAGTCTTTTATGGTGATGGGAGATCATCCCCCAGCTATCCAGCTTGCTACCGAGGAACTTCAGCAGCTCGCTACTTCCTCCGAGCAGCCTCCAGCACTTCCCCAACTACTATCTACTCCATTCGAGCAACCTACCTCCTCGTCCCAGCCTCCTGAGAAGGTTTTGGGAGACAAGGAAAAGGTGTAGAATTGTTCGGACTTTTATCTGTTTTATTTTTCTTTGACAAAATGTAATTCTGAACCTTGTGATATAATAAAACTTGAAATTTTGTTTTTGCATACTGTTGTCTCTTCTTCATACTCTGTTTTGATTATTGATTACTGCTTTTTCTTCCTCTACTAGTTTCTAGCTAGGATGGAATTACTGTCTGCCCATGATACAAAGCTGTTGCGACAATGCAATGAATACTTTAAGGCTAGTCACACAGATCTGAGTGCAGCACAAATCATCGACATCCTCGGCCAAGATGCTTCGAAACAGGCAGTTGAAGCCTACCAATACTTGAAGTGTCTGCTTGATCGTGCAGTGGCCAATAATGTGGCTTATTATGATATGATCGAGGATCTCCAAGGCACTCTTGAAGACCTTCAGCAATAATACAAAGAATCCACTGCCCTTTTGCATGAGGAGTATGAGAAAAAATATCAACAAATCATTTCCGACAAAGGATACGAGAAGCGTTTTGCTGGCTACGATGTGAGGGAGAGAACTCTGAGGGGTGAGGTCGAGGAGTGCATACAAATAGCTGAATTATTAGAGCAAGAGAATAACAACCTTCAAAGAGAGTTGTCACAGTTGAAGTCTGCAGCTTCCACTTCAAAAGCCTTAATACCAGTGACTGATGAGGGATTCTCTTTCTTGGAGGTCGAGAACGCCAACTTGAGGGATGAGTTGGAAACCTTGAAGAGGTCTGGTCTTTCTACATCTTCTCGTGGATGAGCAAGAGCAGATCGAATTCCTGTCGAGGAACAGAGGACTCAGTATGCCTTAGAGAACCAGGCCTTCCAGTTAATGGCGAAGAACCAGGCGTTGGCTGAAATGTCAAAGAAGATCAAGGACCTGGAAGAGCAGCTCTCTGAGCAGAAATCTACCTTGGAGAACAAAGAGCTCTTCATCAAAAATCTCCACGAACAGATGGAAATATTGACATATCAATTCCACAAACAGCCCAGGGAGTTATGGATGGCTGGGTACAATGAGGCTCTCTATCACTTGGACGATCGTATCCAGAATGCCAATAATGAGGGCTACAAGCAGGGCTGGTTGAATGCCTTAGGTGTGCTGCAACTCGAACAGGGTCATTAACTGTGGGACTACCATGATCTTGGGTTGCTCGACCTTCCCGTGCCACTATACAAACTTGATATGAGTTGGATCCCTGCTCGGGCCATTCCTCGATGCTTAATTTCCAAATATCTCGGCAACTACAATCTTCATTCAAATGTCGAGATATCTCATCCCGAGCACCTCCTAGATCGACCATCCGTGATGAATATCAGGATGTTAAAAGATTTGAACTTTATAAATTCTCCTCTTGCTTTGAATGATCCGCCTGCTGGAGAGGAACGTGTTTCAAAAGTAGAGGGGAAAAGACCAATAGAATAGGAATATTAATGTAATAAATTTGTATACATTTCATTATCAATGTAATTTGTTTTTGATTTTAATGAAAGACTTTCATTTTTGCAATCTTAATTGTTATTCTCTTGTAATACTTTACATCTGTGCATGTGTATCTGTTAAAAAGATAACAATATTGTGTTATTTGTCGACCAACTTATTGTCGAGTAGTGTGAATTTGTGGTAGTCATTTATCGAAAATGAAGTTTTGTTTCTCGACCAACTTACTAATAATTAAAAAGTTACGAATATCAAAAATGTTGCTCGATCACTTTCTCGTCTTCATAAAATGTTTCCGACCAACCAAGGTCGGTAAATTTTCCTTATCGACCAACTACAGTTGTTGGTTTTTATCCCCGACCAGCCATAGTAGATTTTTTCGTTTTCATAAAATGTTTCCGACCAACCAAGGTCGGTAAATTTTCCTTATCGACCAACTACAGTTAGTGGGTTATTATCCCCGACCAGCCATAGTTAGTAGATTTTTTCTTAACGAGCAACTTTGGCACTTTTTGGAATAATTTTACCTCCCGACCAACTCAAGTTGGCATTTTTGAGAATATATTTACTTCCTAACCAACATAAATTGGCACATAGTTTTACTTCCTGGAGGAATAAAAGTTTTACTTCCCAGAGGAATACAAGTTTTATTTCCTGGAGGAATACAAGTAGCTTTACTTCCCAGATGAATACAGGTAGCTTTACTTCCCAGAGGAATATAGGTAGCTTTACTTCCCGGAGGAATACAGGTAGCTTTACTTCCCGGACTTCCCGAAGGAATATAGGTAGCTTTACTTCTCGGAGGAATATAGGTAGCTTTACTTCCCGAAGGAATACAAGTAGCTTTACTTCCCGGAGGAATATAGGTATCTCGACCAACCTTAGTTGGCACAAATCAAGAAAAATCGAGAAAATTTTGAGTAGTTTGAGCTTTGCCGAGTTTTGTCGAGTAGTGTGTAGCACTAGTATTCCCCGAAAAACTTTCAATAAAAAGAAATAATTCGGCAGAATATCTTCATTTTATTCATCACTGATAATACTTTCCTAGGTGCTCTGTGTTCCATGCATTCTTAAACTCCTCCCCTTCTAAAGTTGCTATTCGGTAAGTTCCTGGTCGAACAACCTCTGTAACTCGGTATGGTCCATGCCAGTTTGCCTCCAGTTTATTGTGCTTTTGAATTACTTTCTTCAGCACATAGTCTCCTTCTTTCAGGTCGCACTTCTTCACTCTCTTATTATAGAACAAAGTTGTTCGTTGTTGGTATGCAGCATTCCTGATGGTTGCTTCTTCTCTAACTTCCTCAAGCATGTTTAAATCCAATCTTCTCATTAAGTCGCTGACAGGGGAATTGAAATTCAGTACCCTGTGTGTTGGGAGGCCCAAATCGGTAGGTATAACAGCTTCACTTCCAAACGCCAGCATATATGGTGATTCTCATGTTGCTACTCGGGGAGTAGTTCGGTAAGCCCAAAGTACTGATTGTAGCTCGTTGATCCAATTCGCTTTCGCATCATCCAGTCTTTTCTTCAAGCCATTCAGCAACGTTTTGTTTGTCACTTCAGTTTGTCCATTGCTTTGAGGATGGCCTGGTGCTGAGTGGACCTTCAAAATATTTGACTGATGACAATAGGCAGCGAACTCCTCGTTATCAAATTGTGTTCCATGGTCTGTGATGAAAGCATGAGGAAGACCATATCGACAAATGATATTCTTCCAAACAAATTGGTACACCTTGTCGTACGTCATATCAATGAGAGGCTCAGCTTCTACCCACTTAGTAAAATAATCCACTGCGACGACGAGGTATTTGAACCTTCCTCTAATCGTTGGCAGTGGCCCGACCAAATCTATTCCCCACATGGAAAATGGCCAGAGGGAAGTGATGGGTGTCAACAATGCTTGTGGATTTCTTCGGATGGAGGAAAAGCGCTGGCACTTGTCACATTTCTTGGCATAGGCTATACAATCAGCTCTCATCGTCGGCCAATAGTATCCTTGCGTCATCACCCTTTGCAAAAGCGTCCGACCTGCTACATGGGCTGCACAGGACCCTTCATGGATCTCTTTAATCAGTTCTTTCACCTCGGAGGGATGTACACATCTCTGCAAACCTGCCATAATTCCTCGTCTATACAGAATACCGTTAGTTAATACATATCGAGCATCTTTAAACTTCAATTTCTTAGCTGCGAGCTTGTCAATTGGTAATTCTCCCTCTTCAATATATTCCCTAATGGGATCCATCTAAGATGGTCCTAAATTAAGGGTAATAAAGTTCATCGTCAATTCTTCATCTATACTCCGACCAGCCAACACTTCAATTGGGATTGTTCTTCGTAGCTCGGTACGAGTAGCTGATGCTAATCGAGCTAAGGCGTCTGCTCTTTCATTCTCCATTCTTGGTATTCTGACCAGCCGAATAGTAGCAAATTCTCATATCAACTCCATCACCTTTGCATGATACTTGATCATTAATTCTCCTTTGATTGTATATACTCCCATCATTTGGCTTACGATCAATTGAGAATTACTGAAAACAATAACTTGCTGCGCTTCCATAATTTTTTCCAAATTAAGACCTGCAATCATGGCCTCATACTCAGCCTTATTATTGGAAGCTTTGAATTGGAACCATAGGGCGTATTCCATGTCGATCTAGTCCGAAGTGCTCAGAACTATCCCCGCGCCACATCCTGCAGTACAAGATGAGCCATCTACATATAGCCTCCATATAGGTAACTCGTCTTCAAATTTTTGATCTGTCAGAGCTCCTCGGTGAAATATTTGTTGCTTCCTTTCATCCTCCCTTAATATTTTTTTCTGCTCTTAAATCATCTTTTCTTGCCCTTTTACCAACCGGAGTTGGTCTGAGATCAAATTTGATGATCCTGTAATATCCACTTGCCCTTTCACCAATCGGAGTTGGTCTGAGCTTGTGTTTGATGATCCTGTAACATCCACAAGTTGATCAGAGAGCAACTTTTGCTCCTTGGGGTTATCAGGATAGGTGAACTCTACTATAAAATCTGCTACAGCCTGCCCTTTTAGCGATAATCTGGGTTCATAAACTATATCATATTCACCGAGCTCTATTGCCCAGTACATCAATCTCCCTAATTTTTCTAGTTTATGAAAGGCTTGCCTCAATGGCATATCAGTATATACTATTATGGTATGAGCCTGGAAGTATGTCCTCATTCTCCTACTCGCCTCAATCAGTGCCAATGCTAACTTTTCCAACCTTGGATATCTGATCTCTGCTCCTCGAAAGGCCTTACTCGTATAATAAATTGGTTTTTGCACTCCATTCTCCACTCTGATCAACGCCGAGCTAACTGCATTCTCGAACACTGCAAGATATAAGTATAATTTTTCTCCCATCATTGACCTGGATAGCAGTGGAGGTGCTCCCAAGTATTTCTTCAAGTCTTGAAAAGCTTTCTCACATTCATCATTCCACTCAAAAGTCTTTCGGAGTGTCTTGAATAATGGGAGACATCGATCAGTTGCTCGCGATACAAATCTGTTGAGTGTTGCTACTCGTCCTGTAAGACTTTGCACCTCTTTCTTCGTCGTCGGAGATCGCAGCCCTAATAGATCTTTGATCTTTTCAAGATTTTCCTCAATGCCTCGTTGATTGACAATGTACCCGAGAAACATGCCTTCTCGTACTCCAAATATGCACTTCATCGGGTTCAGCTTCATTTGATATTTATCCAGTTGATCAAAAGTCTGACTTAAGTCAACTAGATGATCGGCAGCTTTCTTGCTCTTTGTCTGCATATCGTCAACATAGACTTCCATATTGTAACTGATTTTTTCAGCAAAGACCTTGTTCATCAGTTGTTGATATGTCGCAACTGCATTTTTCAAACCAAAAGGCATAACATTATAACAATAAGTTCCCCTGGGGGTAATGAAAGAAGTACTTTCCCTGTCTTCAGGTTTCATTTTAATCTGATTGTATCCATAATAAGCATCCATGAAGCTCAGCAGCTCGTGTCCCGAGGTAGCATCCACCAGTTGATCAATTCGGGGCAATGGAAAGTGATCCTTTGGGCATGCTTTGTTGAGGTCGGTGAAGTCTACACACATCCTCCACTTGTTTTTTTTCTTCTTTACCATCACCACATTGGCTAACCATTCTGGATATTTAACATCTTCAATAAAGCAAGATTTCTGGAGCTTCTCGACTTCCTCCTGTATAGCTTGATTCTTCTCGGGGCTGAACACTCTTCTTCTCTGCTTCACTGGCTTGATCTCCTTATCCACATTGAGCTCGTGACATAAGAAATTTGGGTCAATCCCAGGATATCCTCATGACTCCAAGCAAAAGTTTGCTTTATGCTTCTTAGGAAAGTTATCAATTCTTGTTTTAGTGAGGCTTCCAACGACGAACCTACTTGAGTAGTTCGTTCAGGATGTTCGTCGTCCAGAATGATGTTGTCAGTAGCTTCCACCACTTGACCCTTCACGAGTTGCAACTCATCTCTAGGATCCAATGTTTCAATTTCTGAACCTTCATCCACTTGATAGGTAGTAGTCTTTTTCCTTGATTCCTCCAGTTCCTCTTGCTCGGCGGATGAATAATAGCATTCCCGAGATACTTTCTGATCACCTTTCATAACTCCTACTCCAAAAAGTATTAGAAATTTTAGGCACTGATGCACTGTAGATGGTACAGTCTCGAACTTCTTCAATCCTACTCTTCTCATGATGATATTGTATGATGATTGAACATTCTTATCCATCACAAAGAAGAGTATTCTTTCTGTTCGACAAGCAGGCCATGTACCAATGAATATATCCGATTTGATCATCCCAAGTGGAAATACTTTCTCGCCAGCAAAACCGAGGGGTCTGTGATAAGGCTCCAATTGAGATAGCTTTAGATTTAAACTGTCGAAGCATGAGTAGAACATGATGTCTTCCGAGCTACCATTATCTACCAGAACTCATGAAATCATCACCTCCTTCATTCTAATCTTGATCACCAATGGGTCATCATGAGGATATAGAACACCTGCAAGGTCATTCTTTGAGAAACCAATGACCAATTTCTCTTTGTTCACCTTTCTCGGGCGATCCTCCTCATCTATATTTATTCGTTGAATATACGAGCAAGCTTGAGCCTCAAAAAGGTAAGATTTTCTTTCTGCAGTAAGGTCTCCTCCTCCTGCATCTCCACCTGTAATAACATTACAGTCAAATGACCCAAAGCATATTGAAAATACCTATCGTTCTGGCTGCCTTGGTCTCTTGGGAAGATCGGGGTCATCTTCTGGATCAACTTCATGGTTTCTCTTCTTGTTCTGCTCTGCTCGACGAGGAGATCTAGACCTCTCTTTTGCTCGATCGTTGTTCCTTCTTTCGCTTCCACAATCAACGTACTTTGCCAATTTTCCTCATCTGATGAGTGTTTCAATTTCATTCTGAAGAGATATGCAATTTTTGGTCATATGGCCATGATCTTTATGAAACTCGCAATACTTTGCTTTATTCCTCTTGTTAGGGTCTGCCTTCATTTTCTCTAGCCAGTTTAATTCCTCGTTGTTCTTGATTTCTTCTATAACATGGTTGATGTCCTTCCTTAAAGGAGTATAATTATCATATTTCTTCATTACGTCCCATACCGACCTAGTTTTTAAATGTTTGTCATTACCATTATTCTTATGCTCTTTCGTCTTAGCTTTATCACCTTCCACCTTGGTTTATTTGGCATCCATATTCTTCTTCGCAGCCATAGCCTCCTCGACGTTCATAATCTTGAACGCTTTTCCCATCAGATCTGACATGGGTGGATCTTTGGCCAAAGTGTAGTACAACTTTTTCGGCAGTAGTCCACTCATCAAGGCAGTAATCGCTGTCTTCTCCTCATAATCAATGACTTTGAGTTTCTCGTTATTAAAATGAGTTATATAATCTCTGGTACTCTCACCAGCTTTTTGTCTAACACTTAACAAATTTTCTACTCGTTTAACTTGCTTTGCCCCAAAATTGAAATTCCCAATGAATAACTCGGCCAGTTGAAGAAAAATTGAGATCTTACCCCGAGGAAGATTATTATACCATATTTGAGCAGATCCGGTAAGAGTTCCCAAGAATGCTCTGCATCTCATCTCATCTAGAATAGCATAGATGTCGGTTACAGCTTGGTATTGTTCTATATGAAGGACAGGGTCAGTCTTTCCATCATACTTGGGAGTCACAACAGGTGCTTTAAACTTTGATGGTGTTGGAAAATCTACAATGGCCTGAACAAAAGGTGTTCCTCGAACAAAGGTTCGTTGTAGAGGGTTCTTGGCTTTATCCATTTCCCTTAATCTATCCTCGAGCCTCTTAATAGAGCCTTTCCATGCATCATTTCCTTCCTCGGGCCTGTTGGTTCGAGCAACTAATTGCGTTGATGTGGCTTCCTAGGATCTATCTCGACGAGCAACTGGTCGTGACTGGGCAGATCCTTCCCTTAAATCTGATGGTTGTCGAAAACTTCTCGATGCGACTTTAGGAGGACTTCTACTCCTTCTAAGTCCTAATCGATCAAAAGGTGATACCCTGCTTAACCTCTCTAGCGCACTAGTCCTTTTTGGAGAGAGAGTGATACGTTGTTCAGTATCTGTGGCTCGCACTGACGAAGTTCGTCCAGGTTGATAAGAAAAATCTTCAGACTCCTCATTACGAAATGACTTGGTACGCCTAGTATGCTAAGAAGGTGCACATATATTTCTTTGAATACTTCGTGGTCCTGACTGGGTTGGCGCACCGCCATGGAGGGTTTGTATGAGTTGTCGCATAGTTTCTTGCATGACGGTCTGACCCTGAGCCATATTTGTTATTATTCCAGTCAGATCTGGAATGTTTGGCGGAGCAGATGGATTTGGAGGGTTTCCAGCATTTCGATTGTTGGATTCTGCAATATCAGCCATTTGTGATGAATTGGTTTGGTGAAAAATGATATTACCAGTCGTTTGCCACAGACGACGTTAATCTGTTGATGTAAAAAATTAGATCGTATCTAATTATTCAATCACAGATAAATAAATGAGACAACGAATTTTTAAAGTGGTTCAGCCTTATAAGAATGGCCTACGTCCACTGTTATGTTATTGCTGAGTGTTTGGGAATTCTCGATTACAAGTTCTATCAAGAAATTCTGGTCCCCCTATGATGAGGATTGTACAATGTATTTATAGCCCTGAGGCTGTAATGTGAAAGGGTAATACATTAAATGATGTACATATGCAAGGGTAATACATTCAATGCCCCTTAAGCGTATGCGTCTGAATGATAAGCATTTAATGAACAGTCAAACTGTTGGTTATCCTGCTATTAATGCTTTGTTCTAGGTGAAGCTCGGACCGCCTGAGCATCTCGATACTCAAGAGTTCCTCGGAGAGTTCTTGTTCCTCAGAGCGTGTGAGTTCCTCGGAAGTGTTTGTTGTTGTCGCATAGATTGCCATGTGTCTTCACTCAATTGAGCCATGTCAGCAGACTAAATTTGGTATCAACAATTATTATTATTATTATTTCTCGCATTAAGATACGATATCTACATATATATTTGAGGTAAACTCTGGCTATTGTTATTATTATTTCTCGCATAAAGACACCATATCTAAATGTGTTTATATAGGAAAAATATAATACAACAGATACCGGAGAAATGAAGCAGCAAATAATGGAGTAGATACATAAGTGTTTAACTGCCAAACATGCGATTTAAGTTAGTTAGGCCTATTGGTGGACTGGTTCTGTTGGGTTGCTTCCGTTTTTGTAGCAGTGGTAGTTAATGCCCCTTTATAATTTCAGTTTAACCATATTGTTAGGACTGATAGTAACTTTTAATTGAGTTGTCAAAAACATGATATGCTTGCTGTTAAAAATTAGCATATGTTGTAGCTTTACTACAAGAAAATAACATTTTGTGACAATTTTATTAGTGGCTAATCATTTATTGCCACTAAAACGTATAATTTGTGGTAAAATTTATGTTTTACACTACAAGATGATGTATTAGTGGCAACAAATTGAAATTGCCACTAATTTTGCCACTAAATGTATGGAGGGAAAAATTAGACGCTTAGAGGGAACCCAAAATTCTAATTAGTTGCAAATTTAAATTTTTTTCCACTAATATAGATTCATTACTAGAAAAATATGTTAGTTTGCAACTAATACCAATTCATCAATGGGAAAATATATTAGTTTGCCACAAAAACCTAAAAATAAATAATTTTTCAAAAAATTGTTATCTGCTAAAACACACGTACAAACAAAATTGGCTAATTCATTCCCCTTAAAACACTGACGATTTACCTCCATAATCAATTCCCCCAAACCCATTCATCTCCCGTTCATCATCGTTGACCGATTCATTCCCCTAAACTTTGTAGGCATTGCGTTTTTATATGCATAGCTGATTATGCATCATTTGATACACTATCTTCTTCAGGCGGTGATCTTCTTCTGAACATCGGAGCTTCTTTGGAGTGCTACTTTAACGTCTCGATATGCCCGTTTGGAGTGCTACTTCGAATCTTCTTATGAGTCTCGAGTTGTAGTCAACATCAGCATTTTTATATGTATAGCTGATTACGTTTGTTGATTTCATTCACTCATCATTTAGTCCTACGCTCGAATAGGAATATCATCCACACAAATTTGTTTGGTAGGTATTTTATTTCTGAATCTCATTTTGGGGTCGTTATGGGATGTGTCAGTGTAAACATATGTTGATTTTGGCTAGCATTTCTCATAAAAAAACACACAAATTCATATCTTGTCAATTGAGTGTAAACCACAACATACATCACTGCAGGCATAATCTAGAATGAAAATGGGTGGGGGAATTAGGACCACTATTTCTAATTCCATCTGTGAAAATAAGGTTTGACATTAAGGTAGCGTCATGTCATTTTCTAATTGTTGATTTCTTGTTAGGATTGATTTTCTTATACATAGTTCATTATAAGTGTGTTTATTCAATACTGTGATGATTGAGCTGAACCATTTTAATTTTTGTTTACCACTGTCATAAATTATGATTACTCTTCATCTTTATTATTATAATTATTTTAGGAAGAATGCAAAATTAACCCAAAAGTTAGGGCTCATTTTCAATTAAACCAAACCCACTCTTATAATTCTATTTGAAGCACTCAACGAAAATGGTTACTTGGTATGTCTTACATGGCAAACAAATGTCGCACTATATACTGAATCTCGTTTGTATGAATGTTGGGATTCAAGAAAGATCTGATAATTTTTTTATCGATATTTGTTTTTAAGTCACTTTTCCCTTTGACCACTTTTTGGTAACAAATATATAATTAAAAGGAATTTTCTTACAACTTTTTATTTGGTATCACTTTTTATTACTGTTTTCTGACAAGAGTAGTTTAGAATGTTTTAAAGATGGATATTTTATTCAATTTGTCGTATTTCTAATGTTTACATTCAAATACTTGAAAAGAGGAAATGAAAAACCAAATAAATATTTTCTCTAGTCGCATACGTGGAAGTGAAAACTGATATTTTTAGTTTCACAGTAACATTTGGTATAGGCTTAGTTTGGAATTTTAATTTAGTTAATTATAATCACATTTGCCTATATTTCTATTAGTGTGGATAAAACACGTGTCGAAAACCGAGATTGGTACTACGAGGGAGAAGCGAATCTGTGCCGCTTGCTATCTCATGAACTTGAAGGCATTGTGTTTTGTATTTGATAGGTATGTTTTAAATCTTTATTACTGACTATTAATATTCCGCTCTCGTGGACAACAAACATTTCATTTACACTTTTAGTCCCTCTTTTCCAATAATTCGTATTTTGATTGGTTAATACATTATGGTAATGGGTCCGTGCCAGAGGTATTAATGTATTTGGTCACCAAAAATAGTGACTAAAATTGTACATAAAAATTTGTTGTCCTTTTTTCATAATCTGTATTACTATAAGTCCTACATTTACAATGTCCCTTTTAATTTTGCACTTGCTTACGATTCACCGATTAATTTATGTATATATATATATATATAAATGTTGTACGGTTTGGCTAGAGGAATTGTGGTTGTTCAGACTATTGGGTTTATGTTGATATGGGGCTTCTTGTTTGTTTGTGATAAACTGATATATTTGTTTAACAACACTTTATTGCTATTTGGGGGATTTTTAAGACTCATTTAAGTGCTCTATTTTTTTATTTTAATTTAAAGTCAAAATTTTGAATCCGCAAAACATTTTTATTTTTGTGTTTAAATGAATGTATTTAATTAAATTTAGATTTAATATTCAAATTTAAATGTACTTTTGACTCTTAGAGAACCTATCAAGGAGGTGCGTGAGGTGAATGAGGAAGTGAATCTTTGAATTATAAGTAAATATTGGTTCAACATATAAAGTTATGAAACAACAATAACAACAATAAAGATATGAAACATTGAATTGCATAAGCAATAATGACAATTTATATTTGAATTATAAGTTCATTGGTTTTTTGTTGATGCATTTTTTTATCGTGATCGGTGTCGGGTTCTACGGATCGTGAAGTAGTTTCATATAATATTGTGTCGCGCTAAACCAATAAATAATTTAATAATTGATTTGGGAGTGTTACGGGTTAGAATATTGGGATGTTTGATATGGTATTCATTTTAAAATTTGGGGCATGCTGAATGTCTGAATATGACCTAAAATAATATGTTTTAGGTCTTATGGTTTGGGCTATGTTTTGTGTTGTTTGGAGTTATATTTGGGCTCATTAGGTTGAGGCCCATATGGGGCCTGGACCTAATTTCTGGATTAGATCATTTAGAGAGTCATTGGGTTAGTCTAATTTATTTATAGGTCTTTTGAAGAGAAACACTAGATCTAGAGAGAGGTTGCAACTTGGAGAAGAGAGGAATTGGAGTCTAAGATCTTGGGGTTCATCTTACTTTGGACTAAGGAAAGTTTATCTATTGTAGGAATGTAATTATTTTTTAGTTTGAATATAATTATCCATTTAAATCTAAACCCAATTATAGTACACCTTGATGTTTTCAATCAATTAGCTAATTTAAAATTTTAACTAGGGACATAAGTTAAGTTAATCTCCATTTTAAGTTTATACATTGATTTGAGGGAAGTTCTATATGAACCTAACTTATTGTATTGGAAAGATCATCGTGTAAGCCATGTAATTGATATAATGCACACGGAGAAGAATTTTGTGGAATATCTGGTCAAAACATGTATGGGTGGATGTCATTCGAAATATGGAGATATGGTGCATCACGATCTAAAGGAGATGACAATAAAAAAATTGTGGTTAAAAACTGATCCTAGTGGAAAAAATTTGATTCTAGCGAGTACTCTCAATTTAATACTACTGAGAAAAAGATCCTCCTCAACACATTGTTCAATTTAAAGACTCCAAATGGTTATTCCAGTAATTTTCATGGAGTTGTAAGTTGCCAAACAAATGACCTAAAACAATGCAGGTTTATGAATAACACGTCATCATCCCATTAATTCGTATGTTGTTTAGTCATTGATTTTCTGAGAAAAATGATATCCATAGGGAAATTATGCATATTACTTTGTGCTTCACCTTACGGTGTGAAAAAGTGGTAAATAAGATACACATGAAGGCTGCAAAAGCCACTTTAGCTGAGGCGATTTGTGTCTTAGATAAGTATTTTCCTCCATCATTCCTTGTCATTAACATTCACCTTCTTGTGCATTTATGCGGTGGGTATTTATTGTGTGGACCCATCAAGTATCGTTGGATGTATCCTTTGGTGGGATTGATGAAATCCTTCAAGGACTACGTTAAAAATACATGGTACATTGGAGGGTTAATTGCGAAAGAATACATAAGAATAGAATCATCATTATACGCCCGGGAACATATGCCGAAACATTATCTTAGGAGGTTTAATTGTCATGGATAATGAGTTATTGAGTAACCTAACGAGTTTGATGATGAATTGCCTTTCAAAAACCCTAAAGAGGTGAGACTCACCAATCTAAAATGCGATAAAGAAACTCGTTATGTCTTCGAATCCCAAGATGAAGTTGAAGATTGAAGAGAGTAAATAACTACATATATAACTTATTTTGTTTGATTATTCGTATTATCTATATTATCATTTAAACTCTACAATTTCATGAACTCATTTACGAAATATGAGCACGAAATGTCTCAAAATCAGAAGAGAAATGATTTTAGGGCATGGGTATCAAAAGAGGTAATTCCAACCTCTTTTATTGTGGTGATTTATATATGTGTTATAAAACCCCGCTTAATACGAATCCATTAAAAAATGTAGCTTTTAAAGAAAACTAATGTGTCTTTAATGCTTTTATGCCTAGCCAAAGGTCATAGTTTCCAGGTGAATGAGTTACAAAAAGTCCACATTAATGGGTTTGATTTCATCTCATACCTGTGCGAGGAAAAACTATTGATGCAAAATAGTGGAATATCAATTTTTACCTTGACTTCTTGTGTATCTAGGAAAAATGAGAAAAATATATAGGACTGGTGTTGACCCAATATGGCATTGTCCAACAAATCTTGGAATTAGATTACTTAGACTTCAAAGAAATCATAATCTATTTTAACTTGGTGAAGGTGGAGGACATTAAAAATGGTTGTAAAGTTGATACTACCTAAAAACTTGTAATGGTATTTTTAACTTAAATGAATAGTAAAGATTTCTTAATAGACAAACTTTTTATTTTTGTCAATCAAAATGTCTAGAAGGTATTTGTCTCTACGTTCATAAATGATGACAATTGATCCGTTAATATGCATGCACCAAAATGTTTGACTACTCAAGCAGATGCATGAAAGGTCCCTAAATAGTTCCAGTCAGCTCTTGATGACAATCCTAATTTGACCGTCTTTTAGTTTATTTAGACGAAAATTGAGTTTCAAAATATTATATTATTGCATGATAACCCTCGTATTTAATTATATTTATGTATCTTCTACTCATATATTTATTTCTCTTACACTTTCTTCCTCATCACTCACATTTTGCAAAATATCATTATAAAGATCTTCTTAAGTTTTGAATGTGACATTGATAATAGACCGCTAATCTGAGGTAACCAAACAAATGGTTACAAATTTTGTTGATGTACAATATATGTGTGATTGCCTCAATTGGTGGTTTGTGTTATGTAATGTTCACTGTGGTACAAGGCATCAAAGTTACTCATTGGTAACACTAATTTCATTTTCTTAAATTATTTCATTTTAATCTTGTATCACTAAACCACTGTCAATTTAGACTATTCTCATATTTTTCTACCCTTTCAACACAATGCACATGTATTTTCATAAATTAAAAGCAACACCCTAGATTCGTATTATGGGTTAGCCTTGTTCATCTTACAGAATACATGTACTTTGATTTCATTTTTATCTATGTAGGTATCCCAAAATTATTTTGGGATACATGTCATATATTACTTACCATTTGGAACATTTTGAAGTCTTGTTTGTAGGCCTCATTAGAGAAGTAACATTTAGAAGTCTTGTTTCGTGGAAAGAAACCATAACCCTACTAAATTTCGATTAGGATATTGCAATGTTGTTATCATATTTACGCAAGCACGCATTTTTTTTATTATCTATGTTGTACAATTTGATGGATTTAGTTAGTAAACTTGTGTTGTGTTATTATATTTTGATTTGTTAATGGCGTATTGGATAAATATTTATTTTTGAAAATGTTAATAGATTTGAAAATTGTAAATGTTTTTTTGTATAATAAAATTGATTTATTTTAATTTGTTCATGGTCCAAAACCATTACCAAATGTATATTTGTAATTTGGTGTTAGTATATGCCACGGTCCAAAATCGTGACCCCTGCGGTGACAATTTAAAAATGTAAAATATTAAGTCACGGTTCAAATCCGTGACTGATATAATTTATGTTTTTAAATTGTCACACTAGGGGTCACGATTTTGGACCATGCCCCCCAGTGTGACTATTCAAAATCGTGACACTAGGTTTCACGAATTTTGTGACCCTTAATTGTGACCCATGGCCCATGGTCACGAGCCAAAACCATGACCATCGGCTAGTTTTGGTGAGTGGCTAACCTAATACTACGAAACATAAATTCGACACGGCAAAAATTAAATTGGAATAAGACAGTGAGCACACAGACTCGACACCTATATCCTATCTGAGCAGCAATTGAAGAAAGAACAAGACATAATCAGGGGTGAGGTCGCACTAGTGTCCTATGTCCTGAAAACAAAATCAACAACAACATTAACTACATGTTTACTAATATTAAGCATATAACAGAGTTTTAGGTACAATATAGCTACACGTCTTCTTCAACTATTGTATGTCCTTTTATGTTTTCCTAACCCTAATAACCCTAAACATCAAATGAGACTAATCCAAAACCCAACTGAACCCCATTTGTATATTTTATTGATCTCTACTAAGTGTAAGTGAAGGCTCAATAATTTTGGAGTCTAAACGTTTCGAGTATTGGAACATAAAAGAGAAGAAATCTCTAGGTCTATGAACATAAAAGGGAAAACAATCTCTAAGTCTACATCCACATAAGTACGGTCCATACCACATACATCATAAGTGGGCTACACTCGAGCCTTCACCTCACGAAGGCCTACCACAAACGTTCCTCAGACCTACAACCTCAAAGCATCAATAAGGGAGAATCATATTTCCTTAACACCAATCATATGTCCCTATACCCAAGACTATATAGGAGGATCCCTCATTTAATCCTTTTAGATCCAACAGGTACTTTCAGGATGTAGCGTGAGGGGTAAAGTAACCAAGATAAAGTCCGTCTCTATCACCGGGGTACCAGTGAGATCGTATAGTCCCCTTACCGATATCCCCCTACTACGTATCTCACGAGCACACACATGGTATGATGCAAATAATATAAAAGAATAGTAATCATACTTACATAAAAATTACAAGTCTTAAATCTAGCATCATTAACATAATAAACCTCTTTTAATTAAGATAATAAACTTCCAAATCATTCTAACAAGTTTCCCTATCTTGTTCAAAGGACATCCAATAGTCGTTCAAATAAGATCTCTTATGTTATTCTAACGACCTTTAATATCATTCTAATTATAACCATAATCTTAATAGAATAAAGTCTAATTATTATTCGAATGAGATGAAAGCATATCATCCTAACCTGGAACCTAATTCCTCTATTGTTAACACCAAATTCTCATTTCAAATCCTATAAACATCATAATACCCCATCTCCTTTAGATATAATTGTTCTGGAATCAATATTAACCCATATCTCATGATTATACTTCCTTTCAATGTGAATTGAATGGTTACTTTTAGATATTATCTTAAGAACCTTAGTTTATGATTTTGATCATCCAATCCCTTATTTAAAAAAATCATGAAATTAATAGAGGGCTTTTACATATATTAAGGTCTCAAACATAATTATAACAATTTCGAATCAAATTTGACTTAAATAAGATTGAAGATCTAGACCATGACTTCATTTCACTAGGATCTAGAGGATCCTCTTTAGATTTATGCTTATGTCCTACAAACTGGTGGTGTTTGCCTACAAACTTATTACCTAAAGTCGTAGCCTTTCCCTTATCCTCGATTTGATAACCAAAAAGTCAAGATGGTTCCTCCCAACACTCATGACCTACTGGTAAAAAATTAGACTTATCATTCCCAATGGGGTGACTGCTTGGTAGACATCCACAATCATCGGCATAACTCATCTTCCCACTATAATGTAGCTAAGTGGATTACATTTCCTCCCCATAGATAGGACATCCATAATAACCATGAACATTAAAACCGGATAAAGTTCAATAGGTAAGAAAGTCATGGATTACCCACATAACCATTACTTTAGTTGTGAAGTCTTCACCCTTGTGAGAATCAAATGCCCTCATGACTTCATCTCATAACTCTTTAAGTTCTTCGATTAATGGGGAGAGTTTGGCATGGGTATCAATAACGATAATAATGTGAAGTCTTTTCCCATTCATAGTGTTAGAGAGAGACTTGAAGGCACCATGAGAACTGAAGAATAACTCTGATTAGTGCTTAAATTAATAAAAGGGTGAAATCCATCTATTGATAAGGCAATACGAACTTTGCGTAGTTATTTTGAAAATTCAGGGTGTTAGAAACGTGAGCATGGTCATTTAAAGACCTGATATGGATTGGGCAAGATGAATATGATGAGTTTATATGTCAAGAAAAATGAGAGATGAGGAGAAACTCAAAATCACCATGGTAGTGTGCTCTAGGGTTGCCCCATTCATTCTCTTAACAAGAGAATTCTTAACTTAGGATGAAGGTGGAAATTCCTCTTCATGAATTCCCTTCTTGAATAATTAATTTCCTCCTTCGTTTTGACCTTGTATCGCCTTTCTATGGGTGGGGCTACTAGGGTTTCTTTAGATGAGTGGAATCAGTTTCTTAGTCCTCCTAATTAACTAATAAAGTCCATATTCCTAAGTTAGGCTTTTATCCTCACTCTTGGGCCTCCAAAAAATCCTTAATCCCTAACTACAATAGCCCAATAGCCTCTCAACTAATATAGTTGTACCCCGGGACCATTTCTAAAGGTCTAAACACCTAAACAATTTCTTGAAACCTCCCGGAACATGTCTCAATTATTTTTATTCAACATAGACATTTTGTTTTAGATTAATCGACACGTAACCATAAGTAAATTACTATATGAATTAATTTCTACATGTGAACCCATCCTGACCAATTGAGTCAATTAATTATGTAATCATGAATAAATATTTATTCTCAATTCAAATTTTATCAATTTAAATTTAAATCCCTCCGATTTAATTTTATTCTATGTATTATTCCCAATTATTAAATTAATTTCAGTCATAATATTTTATTCTGAAAACATGGGATATTACATCCCCCCCCCCCCCCCAACGGAATTCCTTCCTCGGATTTCATTGAAGCTTAACATCACCTTTTTAATCAGCACATTTATCATAAGTTTTATACTCAATTAGTCTGTATCATATTCAAAGAAGTAAAAGAAGGA
Source organism: Sambucus nigra (assembly GCA_949130495.1). Lineage (NCBI taxonomy): Eukaryota > Viridiplantae > Streptophyta > Magnoliopsida > Dipsacales > Adoxaceae > Sambucus > Sambucus nigra. Next base: position 207,942,186 of record OX422214.1, on the reverse strand, counting down.
AGGCTTATCTACTCCTATCATAATATTACTCGAGTGCCCAGACATTGCACATATTATATGCATCCACATGCACAAACATCAATTATGGACGACACCAATACATCCAACCCGAACTATACACACTATGTATATCTATAAAGCAAAGTATACCTACAACCATGTAAAACGTAGTAACAAACGTCCTAGAATCCGACATCTCTCAACTCTCGGCATTTTCCAATTTCGTGTGTGGTACATCTCGCAAGGGAAATCAAAACAAGGAACCCTCATAAACACTATTGCATAGCTTCATCAATCGTTGAGATCCATCGATCCAAGACTAAAAGAAAAAAAGAAAAAAAAAGTGATGACTTCATATATCTCGACTTGTGCCCATTTCAACAAAAGGTTCATAATGTCTAAGGGATACACTAAATCCTGATAAAATTATCAATTCGATAACCCCAAGAATAGTAACAAAATATCCTAGAATCCAACATCTCTCAACTACCAACATTTTCTAATTTTATGCGTGGGATGTCTCGCAAGAGAAATCCAAATAAGAAACCTTCTCGATACACTACTACATAGATTCATCGATTATTGAGATCTGTTGGTCTAGGACTTAAATCTAGTAGGGTGCTTAATAATTTCTAAGGCTCTGCATGCCTACTCATTCCAATAAAGGCTACAACCGCCCATTATCAATTACATCGTCGTTATTATAACACTATATTTCTTCCCTTAAATCATATAATATCTCGCGGTTCGATGTGTTATATATCCATATAAGTAATGTCTAACGTATTAAATGAAATGTCTCTAAACTCCAACATTTATTGAGATTCATGCGTGGAACGTCTCACAAGAAAAATGCAAACAAGGAACCCTCAAGATATACTATTACCTAGCTCGATCGATTAGCGAGACCCATTGGCCCAAGATCAAACACAAAATGATGCATTAACCACACAAATATCAACTCCTTGCAATTTCAATAAAAGGCTCACCCCTTCCAAGAGTGATGTTAAACCCCTTTAAGTCAATCGATCCAATAATGCTAAAACATCATCATTTTATTAAACATACGGTAGGACACCTTCTTCCCATTCTTAAATCTAATAGAGTGTTTAATCACTCTTAAGCATTTAAATATCTAACCATACCAATAAAGGTCTACTATCATCAATCGCTCAAATAAAGTCATCGTGCTAACACTATATGTGCCCATACATAACTTCATGTAATTAAGGTTGTCATTAGTAGTAATTCCCAAAATAACCTAAAACTTTTACACTAAAATGTTTCTTGATCATCACAAAGATTCTTTTATACTAAGATGAACCCATCATTAACTAACCATCCCACATACATATCCTGTAAAGCATGCAACCAATAGCATATAGTGCATGTAAGTATTCCTCTCTCATTAATTATTATATCCCTAATCTAACAACTACATCAATATTTCTAATATCCTCACATTATTGCACCTACTCTCGATGAAGTGATACTCACCAACTCATGGGGAAACCCACTACTATAATCCCAGTGTTGGTAGTAACATTTACTATATAGAAATTTGCAAACCTCAACTGAATAATCCTTGGTTATACACTACCATATCGAAAATCTACATTCGGCCCCCAGCCAAACATGTTGCCACACATCACATGTCCAAAAATCAGAATCACAATTTATCTTGGGAGTTCTCTCTCTCTCCTCAACTCTCTATTTCACAACATCATCTTTCGTTTTACCTTAATTATTTTTAATATTAATACTCTCAATCTTACCTTCACAATTACAACCCTTAATCAAAATATGATTTTTCCTTTAGGCCCCTTGGAACTTACTTGTTCCTAAACCTTATTCATAACTAATACATCAATAAAATACACTCGTATAATGTGAAAGAAACTCCATCCTCATACAAATCTCTGATTGAGTCATCTCAACTCGAAAAAAATAGGAAAAATCAATAATATCCTCCGTAATCCCACTCACTCAGGTGTTCTACAATTTATTTCTAAGTATTATCCAACTCATACTCCATAACCATACAGTGGCCCTATTTCTAGGTCCAAACACTCTCACATTATCATCACCCTAATAAAAAATATAATTTACCTTGCTAAAATTCGAGCATAACACTAACTCCACTCTTTAAGCCTAAATTTCCATCACTATCCCATATAGTGTAAACATAACCTAAAATTATAATAGACTTCTCAAAAACTCAAGTTCTTTAATGTCTCCAAAAATAGACTTGACACGAAACACATTCACTAACTTGTGCATGAAAAAGTCACTAAGTTACAGACTTTACTCCCATATCGAATAATTTACCATAATCATCCTCATAGTGGTGGTGAACCCCTTTGTCCAAACAATCATTCCACACTTGTTAACTAACTTGCAACGATCCTCATTCTCACGTTTTTCTAATACCCAATACTCCTAATGTCTTGCCAATTATCAAATAATACAAATTATGTCAACACACACGTCCACGCGACACCACAATACAAAATCCTATAAAAGGCTCTAGACACATCAAAGAACACTCAACAGACAACGAGACGGATGCAACATAGATCCTAAGGACACTAGAACTAGGACGCTCTGATACCAGTTGTAACAACCTCCATTTTCCATGTAAAGGTTGGACATACATAATACGCCGAAGATGGGGACTGTCTATCAATCTATATCATTCTTAGCATCAAACCAAAATAAAAAAAATTATTTTAATTCAATATGCATGAAAAATCTAATTTAATAATAGCTGACAATAAATACTTAAACATCCAACTAGTAATAAAAATCTCCAACATAAGTACGACTAATCTCAACAAACTGAATAATAAACTTCGGGTTTATGCCCATACAATCTCCGAAATAATAAAAGTAACTAGAAGAAAAAGAACAACCTAAACTGGAGAAAATGATCTGAAGAACTGATGAGAAAATTTAACTGCAAGTCTAATATCACCTCAGCGATGCTATCCCTATGCAGGCAAACCTGGGGGGAAATATTTTATAATTTGGGTCAGCGCCCTAGAGTTACAAGATTAACTTACTAAATTAAAATACAATAATGCAATTAATTCAAAGTATGCACCGCCCATCATCACTCGCATGTGATAAGTATCTCAACCCTCATCTAAGTGTAATAGTATAGGCATATCAATCCAAATCCCAAATGTGAAAGTCTGGTAACTATAATAATGATTAATGATTGATGCATTTAGAATACTTCATATACCGAAGTTAATCGTCTACACATGAGCTTCTATTTCCAAGAGTACCCCTTCTATACTACCCACAAAAGTAACATAACATTTATGTATCATGCATTCACATAGAATTGGGTTCAGAATTAGTTTTCTACATCATTAGACTAATTAATCAATCTCAATTAATTTATAGGAGTATATATATGTCATTTTAGACATATGACACATAAAGGCATCTACCTCCAGTTTCATGTTTGTACTCTATCAGTAAGTTCAGAGGAGTCCTTCATCCAATTAGACATCACAAAACACATACAAATGGGGCGGTCCGTACGCAATACATCATTTTACGGTCCATACCACCGATGGTGACCATTGTTCCCAGCATCTAAACCTACGTCCTTATAAGTGGAACGGCTACATAATACCTATAATAATGACCTACAAGACGCCTATCTCCCCTATGTCTCTACGTGCTATGGTCTCGAGATATATGCAACCCCAATCGATAGGTCGTCCAGGAACATGAGTATGTTCACACAAATTCATAAATACATATTTGTAACACATAATATGTATAGGTAATTAATCCTATAATTACCCAAGAGTCTCATTTATTTTTCGTCAATATTTTCGCTTTAAAATTAACCTTACAGTTAATTATAATTTCCCAAATTACTAAAATAGTGTCACAAAATCTATTTTTAATAAAATATTTGGTCAACTTGGATAACCTCCAACATACTCGCCTGCGTTCATAAAAATCATCCGGACGTTTCCCCAGTCCAAACCTGACCCAAACCCAAAAGGGTTGTTCGAGCGAAACCATAAATCAATCTCATCAACTATGAATTCATATAAATTAAGAGGATGCATCAACAAGGTGTTATAATAAATCTAAACACAACCATGCCTAATATAAAGTCCATCCCAAAATTACTAAATAAAGATTTTGGTCTTGCACGCCCTTCCATAGATAATTCAAAACTAATTAAAAAAATCAGAAAAAATACGAAATTGTCAGCCATGCATTCTTAACGAAAAGATGTAGCTTCATGACCAGAACCCATGGGTCATTTGAACGAATACAAAATTATTTCAAATGAGAAATAAACCTCATTTGAACGAAGTTCTAATGACATTCTAATGCGATTGACAGATTCAGTGGAGAAATCCAAATTTTTGCCTACTTTTCAATATGAGATTCATAGTTTAAAATGCAACATGCATCCCAATGCTTTACCCATCTTTATTTCCATTAATATAGGTTCTTCATGATTTACTAACACTATTTAGATGATCATTTACCCCAATCAAGACAAGATTATGCACCAAAATCTCATAAAATTAACCTAGCATTAGAGTTCATCTAACCCCATCTTGATTCCATATCCCTACTCAATTATTATCATATTTGAGGTTCTACGAATGAATGATAATCATCAAATGAAAATCTTAAAACATGGGTCTTAAGATTTAATTCAATATTAACATTATTCCAATTTATGGGTTTGTCAGCAATTAGTTTAATCATTAGACATCAAAAATTCAAATTTGTTCCTCAATATGCATAAGATTTATTCCAATCATATAAACATTAATTTATCAACTTTAACCCAGAAATTCATATAAGAAAATACACCAATGAATTAAGAAATATATTGAGAATTAATTTAGCAAAAGAATTTTTGCCTTAGGATGAAGGTGGAAATTCCCCTTCTTGAATTTCCAATTTCCTCCTTTTTTACCTTGGTATATCCTTTTTATAGGTGGGGATGGAAGGGTTTATTTAGATGAGTAGAATAAGTTTCTTAATCTTCCTAACTAACTTATAAACTCCCTAATCTCAAGCTAGGCTTTTACCCTTACTTTTGGAACTCCAAATGAGCCCCAATCCCAAGTGGAATGTCCCAATAACCTCTAAACTAATATACTAAAGGTCTAAAACACCTAAACGAGTTATCAAAACCACCTGGAACATGTCTTAATTACTTTTGTTCAACATAGACATCTTTATTTTATTAAATCAACACATAACCATAAGTAAATTAATATATGAATTATTTTCTACAAGTGAACCCATCGTGCCCGATTGAGTCAATTATTTTGTCAATATTTTGCCACGTGGAGTCCCGCCAACCCCAATCCCCTGCGATGCACGATGCTCCTGTCCCCGTCCTCCAAACAACCGCACATATGTGGACTCTCCAATTCTGACCATTTTCCTCTTGCGCGGGACGCTCTTGCCTTATCCTTTTCAAAAATGCTATAACAATACTACTCTAAAATTCTTCGGGTCCATGCCAATGGGATCAAGAAACCAACCAATAAAAGCATGCCACGTTAGTTTGTCCATGAAAATTATGTCAAAAATTATGTCACAATAGAACTACTCTATCCTCTTTGCTTTCAATCTATTTTATCTCAGATTTCTTCATTGCTTTCCTTGATTTGTTTATTCTTTAATTATTTTAGGACCCACCATCCACTCACTCCCATTTGTTTTGTTTCACCTTAGAACAATTATGCATTGCTCCTTTCCATCTCTGATGTTTAAACATAAATAACATTACCTTTTTTTATTGTTTATTCTCTAATATTATCCTATCCCCGCATAGTGATACCCATTTCCCTTCGATCATTTTCCTTTCCATCCTTTCTCCTAACTTAACCACAAAACCACTTTCGGATATTTGTGTTTTCCTATTTTCTACCTACCCATAAATCCTCACCTATATAAAGGTCCATTTGGTTCATCATTCGGCAGCAAACAGCGATTCAATTTTGGGAATTTTAAAGTAGTATTGTTATAGTTTTAATTTTGGTTTTGTAATTACGAATTTTAAACACTAATAAATTGTTATTTTTTTTTTGTTTTCTTTAACTAGTTTACATGTTTATAATTAATTATTCACGCTTAAAAATTCATTTCTTATCATTTTATAAATCACTCTCTTAAATAATGTCTATTTTATTATTTAAACATACTTTCTATGTAACTCTTATTAGGTTGAAATGAATGAACTCATTTCGAGTGTGTAGTTTCTTCGCTATGATGTGATGTAATATACCTAAGAGTGTTCACGAACTAATGGATAAATTAATTTAATTAAATTCCCCAACACATAATCCATTTTTTTTACCAAATATTAATCTTGGATTAAATTATGATTGCATATAGAATGTGTTTCAATTTTAATGATTATTAAACAACACATCAATCAACACATAAATTAAGGAAAATCCCTTTATAGGGAAAAATCTACATTCAACACTATTTTAAGATTTGACAAACACATACTTATAAAAACCTAGATAAATTATGTGGGACGATTCGAGTCTTGAAATTTTCCAACATAATACGACTTAGATTCAGAGTCGTCCACGGGTAGTAATGAACTCTCGATATCCACTAATTAGCCTTCTTTTTTCTTTAGTAATGAACCCTCAGTTCACAAGTTAGCAATAGAGAATCCTCTATACGAGGTGTATGAACAGGTATTGAAACTTGTAGAGTTTCACAAAGATTCAAAAATCATATGGGGAGATAATTCAAGTGCTATAATAATGTCTCTCTAAGAGGCGAAGCCCGGATGTCCCTACGTGAGAAGAACGTGCTAACTCCTAAGACGCCACGTGTAAAGTGTGAAGGAGCAAACATCATTCTCATTAAATGCAATACAACCACAATAATGATGGTATATACCAACAGTTATCAACTTAGGGGAAACAAAGCATTTTGATGGAAATTTGAAAAAAAATCCCTTCACCCCACCCAGCCAAAGAAAGCGATCACACGTAATTATAGCGTCCTTTTAAGGAACAGTGCTATCAGACAAATCACAAAGAAATTAAAGACGAAGTAGTTCAAAAGTGGGACTAAACGAGTCCCTCGCCCACACTTCTCCTTACTGAATGATTCAATACTTATTATGCTATGTTGTCTGCCTATGAAAAATAACATTTTCCTTATAGAGTGGTTCGAATTTCATCTAAGTATTTCATACAGATATTTCTTCACGCAATAAATAAATATCGCTACGAAGGGGAAAATTTAGGGGAAGTCCTCACTAAAGGTTGATTACCCGAGATGATTCTATACTTAGAAGAAGGCCAACTAAAGAATGCAGACAACATAGAGTCACTTTACGATTAAATTCCATATGTACGATTAAATTCTTTACGATTAAATTCCATATGTCTGAATATGTTGTCTGCATTCTTTATGTCTGAATATTTGCAAATTAAAATACTATTTGATTATTTTGGATGAGATAATGGTCCGGTTTGTAAAAAAATCTTTAAACGGCGATATCGGTTCACTAAATCATTGTTGTTTTTAGAGAAAAAGTGCGCCTTAAAGGTTTTACCAAGCATAAGGCGTAAAAATCTTAAGGCAGGGCATTTCTCCCAAGCCTCAAGCCTAGGCGGGTTTTTTAGAACAGTGGATAATTCTCGAAGGACTTCTTATGAATACCAAGATTATTCGAGTGACAACGTTTAGTTAGGAAACATGATGTACTTGATGTTGTCTTTTACTTGGTGAACAATTCACTTTGTAATATGGGCGAGGACATTCGGTACGCTCGAGGGACTATGCCTGACAGGGCATGGGAAAGCTTACATGCTTAATCAAACGACCTACTCCTCGGAACCTCGCAGGGATTTGGTTTAGATGATTGGGTGCAACGTTGGAAAATCAATAACCAACGCAAGAAGGTGCTCGAGCAACTTCATTTGGCACACACTCGAGGGAACCTCATCAAGGGATCTTAACCTCGGATATATCGCTTGGAGACATTTCCCAGCCAATAAAAACACATTTAATGTTCGAGTTACTTCCAATCGAGCAACTTTAACTTCATACATTATCCCCTTTAATTGGTGTGACCACATGTTGGCGTCATAATACCTAGCATTTATGGACTCGAGATAACAAAACTCAAGTGAGTTTTATCTTTAAAATGGCATGCCTAGTTAGCCACCGATGAGATAGAAGTCAAATAGTAATGACCATACCATACACCGCGGCCATAAACGAAATAAAATAAACCATAAGCTATTCAGACTCCGACATTAGCAAATGGAAATAGTCAACATCATCATAAGAGCTGAAGCGCAAAAGGGATAAAAACATATGTCAATTACAGGCCTCCACCAGGGAGATGGTATTGTTTTGAAATGTACCATTGATTAAGTAGGGCTTGCTTCCACGCCATCACAGTAGTTCCCTCTTAAAAGTGTCGGGTGTGCTCATTTAGATTGTCAATTATATGCAATTTGCTTTTTATTTGTTATTTTTTTTCTAAAAATTGTTGAATCAGTTATGTCATTAGGACTTGTATATGTGCTTATGCCATTTATTGTGTTGCATACCAAAATGCATTGGGTAGACCATTGAGTCAATAACTCTCACTTTTTATTCATATCTCAGTTAACTTTTTTTAGATGATGTGATGGAAAATTTGGCACCTGTAATTTTCTCCAAATTAAATTAAGAGAGATGTGTTAGCTATCTCCTTGGTTCATTTTGTGCAAAAGGGGGTCCATTGATCATCTCTTGATTCATTTTGATAGTATCACATTCTCCTTGTTTATCCAATGTCATTAATTAATATATATTTTTCTCCACATAAAGTAGAAACATGATTACATCAAACAATAATGGCTTGCAAACTACTCAAACAGAGCACTAATGTCTAGTGTAAGCTGCTCAAATAATCTAGGAAAGAAATTAATGCAATGAAGCAAGGTATTTTCTAAGTACCCTAAGAAAGTTACTTATCTACAACATTATTTGTTTCAAAAATATTGTACATTATGCTTAAATGAAAGCACGTGTGATGTTAAGGAGTAAACTTGGTGTTTCTCTTAACAACCACCTAAATTGAGTTATCTGCAACCTAACATGAAAGTAGTAATACAAATTTGTGTCAGTCCAAACCCATATAATTAGGAATTGACTTTGTTAAGTTTATGAAATAGGGTACATAAAGAGGAGAGGCCTCCTTCATTTTCTACTCTAGAGTAATGTCTAAATTAGAGAAAGTTTGGCTATTCCGGTACAAAACTAAATTGAAATTCAAATTACAATAAAAAACCCTCTATGACAAAAAATCATAATACCCTCCTAAACACCATAAATGGAACGACATAATTGAAACTTTGTCTTCAATCCCAACTTCTTCGTTCCTTGGACAATATTGTCTTCATCCGGTGTAATTTGTTTTTCCACTTAGATATCTACAGACATGAAACAATGAAATGTCGTGATGCATACAGTTTTAAATAGATAAATAACCCCCCCCCCCCCCCCCCCCCCCCGTAATTTGCCCCCTCCTTTTTGCCCGTAATGGACAAAGGGGTAGAAACTAAACACGAAGTGGAAAGCATAACATATAACAAGTAAGATATAATCACAAAGATATGTAAAAATAACGCATATATAATGATAATCTCAAAGCCAAATTTCAACAAACTGTTTTTGAAATTTTTCAATTTTTATCTAGTATAAAATTTGACTAATATAACACAACATGAATTAACATTAAAATGTCCAACACATGAAAGTGTAATAAAGGGGATATCAAAGTTCACCTTAGGGGAGAAAATAGTGAACTCAGTAAAATTGACTTAACTTAATCATCATATCAAGAACATAATTAATTCTCACACTAATGATTCCAAAACTATGTAATGTTGTTCAAGAAATATTATTTTGTGCAAACTCATTGATTTTCAACTTAACTCCCTCAAAAACTCACATAATTAAGAATACTCTCAATTATTTTTGCAGAAACTAATACTCATATGTAGCTCTAGGATGGGCCTAAATAAATAAACCCAACAAAATTGATAAAATGAGACTAAATTATTTATCAAGCTTTACTAATATTCGGGCACTATAATGAATGTAATAATATTACGAGTGACTAATATATTGCGTGTACCCCGAGTCTGAGGAATTAAACTAGACAACACTCTAGTAAATGATTTAAATTAATTATGTTATATACCACCCCATATATTATGACAAGTCGCATCAGAAATACTTGACATCTGGTTTTATAAAAAAGATGACATGTGGCAAGCCCTCTTGGGATATTATAGTTATAAAACGAGGGTTCCTCCTCATTTAGAAGGAAAATGATTTTGGGGCAAGTTTAAGGAGATATTCTTATCCTTCTTCCCTACAAATTATTAAGAGTTTCATCACAAGTAGGCCTGTAAATTGAGCTCCCGAGGCCCGAAGCCCGCCCGTTCGGCCCGCTATTTTCGGGCCCAACTTTATTTGAGTTTGAGCCGAGCCGAGCCTGAGCCAAAATTTCAAGCCCGAATGAATTTCGGGCGGAGCTTGAGCCGAACCTTGCCAAGCCCGAATTGGGCCCGAAGCTCGAACTTCATATTTCCAAATAAATAAATAAATAATTTATATAATTGTTCAAGTCACAATAGGCCTTTGTTAGTGATCAAATTTTGCTAAATGTATGAAATTTAATAGGCATTTGTAGGCTTTCACGCTTATTTCCCTTTTTTTAATTTGATACATTTCATAATTATATATTTTATTTCATGCAATATCGATGAGATTTTAATGTGTAATTTTTTCCATGATAGAAATACAAGAAAAAAAAAATTAATCCGAACTTTTTTTGCAAAAAAATTGAAATCGGGCCCGAAGCCCGTAATATATATGAGCCGAGTTCGGGCCTAGGTGGGAAAAAATAATTCGGACCGAGCTCGGGCTTGAGCATGGGTAAGTGAGTTCGGGCCGAGCCTCAGCAACCCCAAGCCCGGCTCACCCAGCCCGATTTTCAGCCCTAATCACAAGGTTCATAGTGATAAATAGATGCTCAAGTTATATTACTAGTTTTTTACAGTATATTCAAGTTTTGAGGCGGTTTTGCTCATCTCGGCACCCCTCGTGCTACAAAACCACCAAAACTGAGTTTTTCGGCGTAGTGTACGAACCTATGAACCACGTTAACTTTGATTCTGCAAAGAGATGAATACTTAGGCACAACAAAATTGCTCAATTCAAAATTAAGCCAGATGCGGTGCTTCCCCAAATCTAGACTACTCTCTTATAATTAACGACTCAGCTGGGAAGGTATTTGTTATCCTGATTGCCTAACGTCTCGTGTGCATAAGGAGAACTCGACGAAAATGGAGGCGAGGTATAAACAAGAACTTTCTCCTTCAATATTCATCGACTGTGAAGTGGAAGAAGGGGATTCTTAAACGAAAAAAAGAATTTAATAACTTTGAAAGAATTGAACGAGTAGCCGTATAAGGTATAAATCTACTGCACGATTCTATAAAGCGACTGTAAGGGTGACTTATCTATTAACTTTTCAACTTTCACACACAAAAAAAACAGACCTCCGCCTTCCGTAAAGTTGCCAATTATAGAAATTTTCATTAAAAAAAGAAAGAACTTATCCAAATCAAAGTTCCGCAAAATCAATTTTTCCTATCAAATTCAAATAGATGCAAATATTAAAAACAATTGATGAGTAAAAAAAGTAAAAAGTACTCTATTTTGAGTGTCACGAAAAGAGTAAACAAGCATAAGATAGTGTTGTACTAAACAAGAATAAAAAAAAATCAAATTTTGGCAAAAGCTAACCTCGAAATTCATCAAGAAGATGATCATTGAAACCAATGCAAATGTAGATATTGGAATTGACAAAACATTACGAAAAGTGACGGTGTCAAAAGATATTTGAAAAGCAACTAGGTTTGAAATCAATATTCACCAAGAAGTCGACCACCAAAACTAATGTAGTATTGGTACGAACAATGTAGAAGTAGTGTATTTGTCAATTGCTATTACGCAAGCCCAAATCATTTAATGTTCAGATTCATACCAGATCAGACAAATCCAAATTCATATCTGTCTATATTAAACGAATTCGGATCTGATTCGTTTATTGATCAGATCGGATCAGGCAAATCCAAATCCATTTATATTAAACGGATTCAGATCCGATCCAATTATCTATTTATGTTAAACTTGATTTGTAATTTTTTTTCAACTGTTATTTCATAAATTTCTTTTGCAAATGTTCCAAAAAAACAAATAATGAAATATAGAATTATTATAATATATATTTAATATATTATTAAATAAAAAATATATTAATTAAAAATATATTATATATAATTTATATATGTCTATTAAAAATATTAAACGGATCGGAGTATATGAATTCAAATCCGATCCATTTAATAAACGGATAATCGAGAAATTGGATAATTGAATTTTAGGCATGATCCATATCCGCTTAAATGGATCGAATTCGAATTCGGATAAAATTTAACCCATTGACAGGCCTAATTTAATGGATAAGCGCCAAGGAATTAATTTTTGGGTTCTAATTACAACAACTGTCTAAAGCGAGAACAATTTGGTATTGGGATATTGCCCAAAAATGCAACAACCTTGTACACGGTTGTGCACTTGGAAAATTGGGTCATTAGATTCTTTCCTTTATTTTTGCAAATAAATATTCATAGATTGCAGTTGAAAATATAAAAAATCAAGTTTCATTTACCGTGTGATGTTTATCATTTCAATGCCCTATTGAATATCATTTATCAAGAACCTAATACAAAGGTGGAAGCATAAAATTGTCAAGAGAAGTTAGGCGGCATACTAACAGAAGAATCTTATGTATAACTGAGAAACTAGATTAGTTCGTACAGTCTTGGAAAATACACGGTCTCATTGGCCAACCATGCCACCTGAAAATACAAAATAAAGAAAATGACTTCGATACTGTTTTTATGTGCAATCTGCGATTACAAACTTTCACTAGTTGTTTATAAAATTGCGATTTATTTATTGAAATGAAAATAAATAGTTGGTAAAATAGTTTCATTATAAAGAAAGGGAAAGATACATAATCAAACCTGAATCGCAATGCATCGCGTCTCAAGGCAGTGCCCACGAGGATTAAATTTAACAACTTCTTTAAAAAACTTCATATATTCTCAATCTGTTAGTAAAAAAAATTATCTAACATAAATCAATAATATGTTCATAAGTCTAACGGTTATTAATTAAGCTAAATAATCAAAGATAAATCAATTACTTGAGCATAAATCTAATGAAAATGACTATACATACAATTAAAAAAGATTAAAAATAAATTAATTAACCAAATAAACCTAACATATGTTAGAGAATGAAAAAGACATAATAAATATAATTTAAAACGACTAACCTTCCTCAATTGCGCATCTCATATTAAAGAGACATGTAGTAAAAGAATATTTATTCCCTACACATTTCACACTCGCCATATATCCCCAAATGCTATAAATTGTCGACTCATTCTTTTCTGGCTCAGCACGACTTCTATTTAGATTCATTGTGTACCCATAAGTGTCATGACCATATAGAGTTTCATGTAGTATACTTCAAACACTTGTTCTTCGAGTAACTTCCAGAAAATAACATAATTCAAAACAACTAACCTTCCTCGATTCCGCAAGTAATTATATTGAAGAGATGTAAAAGAAGAAAAGGAAATAGTTGTTTAGATGTTGAATCATTTCATTTAACATCTTGAATGTAAAGGATGTTGGATATTATGAATGCAAATACAGAAATGGAATTCTTTATATATCTAAAAAATGTCAACTTCAATACAACAAAGTAATTTCTAAATAGTCACTATAAAACTTCAAGGCGTGATGTCACTTTCCTAAATACAGTATTTGCCCCACACGAAGAATTTCGGTATACAAACGGGAATCAGCAAATCCGTACTCAAGATACAATGAAGCAATTGCACTGTCTGCAACTTGTATATTTGAAGATAGCCCTTGGATGTAGCAGCGAAGAACAGTCAACCAAGTTATTATTCGGTTTATGTGCACAAAACAGAATAATAGAATTTGTATCTCCTGAAAATTGTAAGAGAGTAATAGCAGGGTATGGAAATCTGAAACTGGTTTTTGTTATCAATGTAATTCCGTTTTTAGGCAGCCTTTATTTATAGATAATGAAAGGCTTTGTCTTCAAAAGTCATGACTGTTGAATTAAGTCAGTTCCGAACAGGTATGACTGTTGATTACCAACAGTCTTAAGTCCTTTCCGAATAGGTATAATAATACTGAATCGGTTTTGCACGGGTCAACCAAAAAGTGACCGCGCCGGAGCCACCGCGATCCGACCCGGACGAATCCCGGAAACCCGCTACCACTGCGGACACGCGGCATGCGAAGTGCAAAGTGCGCCACTAGCGCCTCTACAGCCCACTGCCCCGCACCCTCACGCGCGCGCGCGCGCGAGCGTGTGCGTACGGTGCTTCGCACCGTATTGAGGTCTCTTGAATAGCCTCTTAAATGCTAGATGAATTAACTCTTCATCTTCCATTTGTACTTATTAAGTGTACAAATTCTTAACATTTTTCCAATGTGGGACTCAAAGGTTGCCCACCCCTTTTATAGCTTAGTGGTGACACTTAGCTTTGTACATTTTCCAATGTGGGACACTATCCCCTTTTATATTTGGGTTAGCTTCCCACCTCTTCCTCACACTTCCAATGTGGGACAAGCTCTTAAGGCTTTTACACCCAAAAAACTCTTACTCTCTTATTTTAAAAATCTCCAACATTCCTCCACCATTTTCAAAATAAGTTTTGTAAATCTTTGATTGTCTGTAAGACTGTGTATAAGCATTGGTGTCTCACGACTTGAACCAATACCCTGTGAAGGTTCGTCAAGGTTAACCATGAAAGTATAGTAGACTTGTCTTTGAACTATCAATCTATATTGATTATTCGGATTTGTCTTCACACACAAATCTTTTAGTCACTGATTATCCATATAAGCCGACACATGAATTAGGCCTTGTGTCTGTACCTTGATTTCATGAGTGTTTTAGAGTCAAGCCCAATACTCATAGGAAGCGGCACCACTTCCACACTCATATAGGTAGATTATCATAGGTGTCCATGTAACTTAAAACACCATAAATCTATTAAGGTTAAATCCATCCTCTTTCATTATTCATTACATGTTCTAAGCACTTATCCTTGGGATGTTAAATTTCATAGTGCTTACAATCATGTTGTATGATGTACTTTAATCATTGAACTTGAGACTTGAATATATCAAGTTTCAAGTTGAGTTTCCATCAAGAGTGATTATTATTAATGGGATTTATTCCCATCCCTATTGATGTCTTAGACACCAGTCCTCTTGCAAGACCTTTTGTAAAAGGATCAGCTAAATTTTGACTTGATTTTACATAATCCACTGTGATTACACTATCTATAATCATTTGTCTGACATAACTATGTCTCAGGCCAATATGTCTAGACTTTCCATTATACACTTTACTATAAGCTCTGGAAAGTGTAGACTCACTATCACAATGTATAGATATTGGAGGCATTGGTTTTGGCCAAACTGGAATTTCAATTAATGAATTCCTTATCCATTCTGCCTCTTTACTAGTTGCAGCTAATGCTACAAACTCAGCTGCCATAGTAGAGTCAGCTATACAAGTTTGTTTCTTTGATCCCCAAGAAACAGCTCCTCCACCAAGAGTGAAAATCCATCCACTTGTTGAGGAATGATCCTCCCGCTCAGTTATCCAACTCGCATCAGAAAACCCTTCTAATACTGAAGGATATCCACTATAGTATATACCATAGTCCATAGTTCCTTTCAAATATTTTAATATTCAATTGACAGCATGCCAATGCAATAAACTTGGATTACTAGTATATCTACTTAATTTACCAACAGCATAAGCAATATCAGGTCGAGTACATGTCATGGCATACATTAAACTACCAATTACTCGTGCATATTCCAATTGTGAAATAGCTCTACCATTATTAGGGATCATCTTTAGCTGTGGTTCAAAAGGTGTACTAACAGGTGTGCAATCAAACTGATTAAATTTCTTTAAAATTTTCTCAACATAATGAGATTGAGTGAGAATTATATTTTTATCTTTCCTTATTATTCTCATTCCTAATATGACATCAGCTACACCCATATCTTTCATATCAAATTTAGAAGACAAAAAACTCTTAGTATTATTAATGCTTTCTAAATCAGTACCAAGAATTAACATGTCATCTACATATAAACAAATGATCACACCTTTACCATTAGCAAATTTACTATAAACACACTTATCAGATTCATGAATTTTAAAACCATAAGAAATAATGACTTTATCAAATTTTTCATGCCATTGTTTAGGTGCTTGTTTTAGGCCATATAAGGACTTAATAAGTTTACATACTTTATTTTCTTGTCCAGGCATAACAAACCCTTCAGGTTGTTCCATGTAAATTTCTTCTTCTAAGTCACCATTTAAAAAGGCAGTTTTCACATCCATTTGATGAATCTCAAAATTATATATAGATGCTAATGCAATTAAAATTCTAATAGTGGCGGTTCTAGCAACAGGTGCATAGGTATCAAAATAATCAATTCCTTCTTTTTGTGTAAAACCTTTAGCAACCAATCTAGCCTTGAACTTATCAATTGTTCCATCTATTTTCATTTTCTTTTTAAAAAACCATCTACACTTAATGGGTTTAGATCCTGGAGGTAAGTCTACTAATTTCCAAGTTTTATTTCCCAAAATTGAATCCATTTCATCATTTATAGCTTATTTCCAAAATGCTGAATCTACAGACTTAATTGCCTCATTATAAGTTTGTTGGTCTGTTTCAACGCTAAGAGTCAAAGCATATTGATTACAAGATGTATCTCTAGTTCCTTCAACAAGATAGACTACAAAGTCGGGACCGAAGCTTTTTTCTTTCCTAGGTCTTTTACTTTTTCTAATCTCTTCTTGTTCTACTGGTGGAGTTACAGGTAACTGTGAAGGAGTGCTTACTTCTTTTTCATTATTAATTCTAGGAATAGAAGAAAACCTTTGTTCATAAAAAATTGCATCTCTCGATTCAATTATTGTATTTACCTCAACAGAATCATTAGGTTCACTAACCAAAAATCTATAGGCTTTACTATGTTGTGCATAACCTATGAAAATACACTCAACACCTTTGCTTCCTAATTTCTTTCTCTTAGTTTCAGGTAGTCTTACAATAGCTCTACAACCCCAAACTTTAAGATAAGCTAAATTAGGTTTTCTATTCTTCCATAATTCGTAAGGAGTTTTCTTATTACCTTTAACAGGTATTCTATTCAGAATATGACATGCAGTTAAAAGTGCTTCTCCCCAAAAACCTTTACTTAAACCAGAATAAGAAAGCATAGCATGACCATTTCAGTTAGTGTCCTATTTTTTCTTTCTGCTACTCCATTTTGTTGTGGTGTATAAGGTGCAGTAACTTCATGTATAATTCCCATATCTTCACAAAATTGAGGAAAGTGATATTCACCACCTCTATCAGATCTAAGACATTTTATTTTAGAATCACATTGATTTTCAACTTCATTTTTATATGTCTTAAATCTATTAAGCACATCATCCTTAGAGTTTAAAAGATATATGTAACAATATTTTGAAAAGTCATCAATAAATGTAGCAAAATATTTACTACCACCTCTAGTAGGCGTTCCATGCAAATCACAAACATCACTATGTACTAATGCAACAAAGATGTAGTTTTTTCTATTTTTGGAAAAGGCAATCTTGTTATTTTAGTTTGCATGCATATTTTACACTTTTCATTCATATCATTCTCATATTTAGGAATTAAATTTAAATTAACCATGAAATGCATTTTCTTTGTATTAACAAGTCCTAAACGACTATGCCATAATGAAAGACAATCAACGATATAAGCAGAAGAATCCTTTTCATTGATATTGAGCTTAAACATGCCCTCATACAAATATCCTTTGCCTACAAAGGTACCATTCTTAGTCAGAATAAATTTGTCTGACTCAAATACAAGCTTAAAGCCAAATTTGTTAAGAAGACTTCCAGAAACTAAATTTTTCCTAACATCAGGAACATGAAAAACATTGGTGAGGCTAAGGATTTTCCCGGAAGTGAATTCGAGATCCACTGTCCCTTTGCCTTTAACCGCAGCTCTAGATGAATTTCCCATATAGAGAACATCTCCTTCCACTGTTTCATAGGCAGAGAACAAGTTCTTGTCCTTACAAACATGCCTTGTGGCACCAGAATCAACCCACCAAGAGTTGTCTTCTCCAAGCATATTAGGCTCGGATATCATAGCAGCAAATTTTTGCTTTGTGTCTGATGTCCCTCCTTTTTCCTTTAGTTTCTTGAACTCACGACAATCCTTCTTGAAGTGACTTGGTTTGTTGCAATGAAAACAATTTCCTTTCTTCTTTTTGTTTGCTTTAGAATTATTTGAAAAATTCTTCCGCTTGTTATTTTTTCCATGATTGCCATATTTTTGCTCCTTTCCTTCCTCCACCACATGGACCTTAGAAACAGAATTTTCTTGTTCCTCTTTACCATTTAGAATTCGAGACTCTTGTTCAATTCTTAAATGAGTCTCTAATTCTTCAAGTGAAAGATCCTCCTTTTTGTGTTTGAGTTCTTTCTTATAGTCTTTCCAAGAAGGAGGAAGTTTTTCAATTATGGCAGCAACAATTACATTATCATCCATATTTAATTTTTTTAGTTTGCAATGATTTATGATGCGTTGGATGTCATGAAATTGTTCTAGCACAGGCCTATTATCATGCATTTTAAAGCTTAGAAACTGACCGATAAGGAACTTCTTACTTGTAGCGTCTTCCGTTAGATATTTGGTCTCCAATGTTTCCCATAAAGTTTTTGCAGTCCCAACATGTTGGTACAAGTCGAACAAATTATCAGCAAGTGCATTGAGAATGTGACCACGACACAAGTAATCATCGGTCTCCCATTTTGTGCGTTGCCTAGTCTGTTCCACGGTTTCATCTTCATCTTCATTTGGTTTCGGTTGTGACAAGACATATACAATCTTCAATGTTGTTAGAAGAAAATGAACCTTTTTCTGCCAACGCAGAAAATTACCACCATCAAAACGGTCCAACTTGACAAAGCTTTCTGTTATTTGTCGAAGTGACTTGGAAGAGTCGGCCATTTCGGAATACTGTATTTAGATTGTTGGATATTATGAATGCAAATACAGAAATGGAACTCTTTATATATCTCAAAAATGTCAACTTCAATACAACAAAGTAATTTCTGAATAGTCACTATAAAACTTCATGGCGTGATGTCACTTTCCTAAATACAGTATTTGCCCCACACGAAGAATTTCGGTATACAAACGAGAATCAGCAAATCCGTACTCAAGATACAATGAAGCAATTGCACTGTCTGCAACTTGTATATTTGAAGAAAGCCCTTGGATGTAGCAGCGAAGAACAGTCAATCAAGTTCTTATTCTGTTTATGTGCACAAAACAGAATAAGAGAATTTGTATCTCCTGAAAATTGTAAGAGAGTAATAACAGGGTATGGAAATTTGAAACTGGTTTTTGTTATCAATGTAATTCCGTTTTTAGGCAGCCTTTATTTATAGATAATGAAAGGCTTTGTCTTCAAGAGTCATGAATAGCCTCTTAAATGCTAGATGAATTAACTCTTCATCTTCTATTTGTACTTATTAAGTGTACAAATTCTTAACATTTTTCCAATGTGGGAATCAAAGGTTGCCCATCCCTTTTATAGCTTAGTGGTGACACTTAGCTTTGTACATTTTCCAATGTGGGACACTATCCCCTTTTATATTTGGGTTAGCTTCTCACCTCTTCCTCACACTTCCAATGTGGGACAAACTCTTAAGACTTTTACACCCAAAAAACTCTTACTCTCTTATTTTAAAAATCTCCAACAAAGGAAAATCATTACCTATGGAGAGTTGGAATTCAGAAAAAATAATTACCCATTATAGTTTGCTACTCTTGAATGGAAAGGGAAAACGTTAATTCAATGACACCCACTCAGCCCTATAAACCACCGCCACGGTCTTCGAAGACATCAAAGCTTAATGTATTTAGATACATCAAAAATTCAACGCCACTCACATGCAGATATTCTTACATAAAGATTTGACATGAATAAATCAGAGAACTTTGTTGCAATGGTTTCATACAAACAAAAGTTAATTACATTAGCTGAAAATAATATCAGTGTGAAGTTATAAAAAAAATTAATAAAATTCCACTGATTAAGCAGTGACTGAATACAGAGTTAACGCCCTATAAGTAACACTCTTTTTGAGATTGTTAGTAGTTTTTTACTTTAAAATAATTGCGAAAAAGCAGACAAATAACAAACAAATATTTAGCACGATGTGGCTGAACATATTACTCTTGCAATGGTCATTTGGAGATCATATATAATTACTTTCATTTCATATCAAAAATAATCTGTCTAAATTAAATTCAACTTACTTTCTATATAATAATTTGGCGTAAAACTATATAGATAATTTCCATTATGAAAGGAACAAATACAGATAGCAAAAGTACGCAAACGTAAATATTATAACATTCAACCACATAAAGTACAATTACACGTTGATTGAAATCTACCTACAACATTAAAAAATAATAAAACGTACTTCGACGGGGGAGATGGTTTTATTATTAAAAGAAATATAAAAAGGATTCACTTTCATGCTATCATAAACTTGTAATACTCAATTCAAAATTAGGCCGAACAAGTAAGGCAGAGTTTAAGTGACAAAATAGAGTTCAAGTTCTGACCTAAAAAGAAAGATCGAAAAAAATAAAAACAGAAAAAGGTCGCTAGTGCAATAGATTAAATAATAAAATTTGTGGAGTTTTAAAAATATAGATATTTCATATAATAATATCCAAACAACACTCAACACCACTCAACAAAGCCTTTTTCCCGATTATTTGGGGTTGACTACATGAATCCTATTTTTCCATTTCATTTTATCCGGCGCAACATATTCACTTAAACCACATGGTATCATGTCCATTTATACAATGTTTAAAAAGACGAAATGTGAGGTGAGGCGAGGCGTAAGCGTCGAGGCATTTAACGCTTAGGGCTCACTGAAAAGGAAAAAAAAGAGCAAAATAATATTTAAAAATACTAATAAAACCGTAAAAATAAAATAACAAAGAAATAAAAAATAACACTACAAAAAAAACATCGTCGAGGACTATCTCACATAGTTTTACATATTTTTTCCCTCAAGATAACATTAAAAAAAAAAAAGAGGCGTGAGGCACATCGAGGCGTAAGCTTCAAATTTAACCCTGAGGTTTAAGCCGCGAGGCATTTTTTGCCCGATTCGCCTCGAGGCTTAAGCCTCAAACGCCTTTTTAAACATTGTTTTTATATAATATCGTGCCAAGTCAATTTACGCCTAATTCTACCCATTTGTTCCCATCATTACTAACCAAATCACCCTTCCTTATAAACATGAATCCCATGAATAATAGCCAAATAATATTATCATAAATATATTTTGCAAAAAATAAAAACATTTAAAAAATACGACAAGAAATACTATAAACCAAAAAGATAAATCACATAAATTCATAATGAATAGCAAGTTGGAAAAACTCCCCTGTTGAATGTGAGGCTTTGAACGTTGTCATTAAGTCGTACAATCCTCCCACCGTGCAAATACTAATGTATATATTTTACGCCAAGATACAACGCAATATCGAGTCACGAGATCTTGATGTACACAAACACCAAAAGGTAATAGAACCAAGCCGGTGTCTCAAGTTGCCTAAAAATCACAACACCAATGCATGAAATAATTTAATAAATAATAAAGAGTCTAATATACGCGTGCACAAGAGAGAGAGAGAAAGAGAGGAGAGAGAGAAAGAGAGAGAGAGAGAGAGAGTATTTTTTCACAATAGGATCCCAGACAAGTTCAATATATAAAAATTAATTGTAAACATACCAAAGTAATTTTTTTCACAAGGGCATTTGTGATAATAATTATTGTCGCTTTTGTAATAACGATTACAATCAATTTTGGGTTGAAAAAAAAAACACCAATAAAATCCCTTGGTAACAATTTTTGAACATTTAACAACAATTTATAATTAGATCCACCTGTTACGTCATTAGCGTAAACTTCAACACGGAGATAATCAGTGAACCTAAATGTTTAAAATTTGTCAAAATTCTTTTAGCAGTTAAAATTTATTTGTGAAGAACGTACTAGTACTATCCTCTGATACAAAAAAATGTCTTTTCTTCATGTAAAAGGACGTTCACACTTTAAAAATTAATATCAATTACATATGTTGGGACTTACCAAGGACCAAGAATTCTAGTTTGCAATTTCTAGTTCATGTAAAGATCATAATCAACTTAACAATTTCAAAAAACACAAAGAGACATACAAAATGGTCCTTCGATCATGTTTTAACACTTGTTACGTACATTACATTACATTTTGTTTAAACTATCACTCGCCACATAACAACAATCCAGACGAGGACATAAATAAGTGTCAGATTCTATTTTAGTGGACTAACTTGTATATAAATTGTCCAAGGGAGCTATTGGTAATTGATCAAAAAATAAACTTACCATTGATTGTCCAATTGTTTATAATTTTTTCACATTTTAAAAATAATCAATTTATACACATTAGTGTAGAACAAATTATTCCCTAATTATTACATTTTGTTGCAATAGTAGATTAGATTTGAAAAGTTGAATCCATATGATGGTTTGCTATTGACATACATTGTGCCTAAACTAAAAGGCTTTCATTTAATTCCTTAACAAAAAATTTGGACAGTAACACTAAACTATTCTATTCGAACCAATTCCATCATTCCATTAAACCGGCCAGATAGTAAGCACAATGGCCTCTCTTTTGGAATTATGGGGAGTGCATCAATCCGTAGTTGAGAGTCAATGAAGTGACGTTCAGATGGTGCAGCCCTAACTGGGAAGGGCATAAATGACCCACCTTGAAACAATTCGAACACTAAGCATACGTATATATTTTTAAACATTTATAGATTTAATGCATATATAATATTACTGAGATAATTTACTGGCATTTGAAATAATTTCACTTTATAGGGTTTGATTACAAAGTTTGAAAATTAGGGTACAATAGGTTTTCCCCAAATAAGATGAAAAACGAGTAGAAAATATTCAATTTTTGCAGTCCAATTTAGGAAGTTTTCCACGTAAATAATTTATAAATGGATGCTGAGAAATGCCGAACTTGAAAAATGATAGTAACTCGCAAGTAAGTTTTTATTTGTAACTATTCCTTCAGTAAGGAAAATAGATTCCAATGATTGAGAACATAACGTCAACTGTTTCACTTCAATACAAAATATTCTAGAATTACATACAAAACCTAATATTGTATCCACCTTTTTCTATCAGTAACATCTAGCGTTTAAGGGTTAAAAAAAATAAACATCCGAATAATAGAACTTAATAGATTTGAATGTCATTGTCGCTTTCATGATCAAAATAAAACCTAGTAAAAGATTTTTGCCGTAATTGCTTAATCAAATATATTAGGACATATATATAGCGTGGGGGCAATAAATTTCAACTTTTTATTAGGAAAAAAAGCCATCATTTAAAATTCATGTGCTGCTAAATTGCTTCCAGTTCACCTCAAACACTAAAATAGATTTCTAAAATAAAAATGATATTAAAATTGTACAAAAATGAAGGATATATTGGCAACTTTAGTAGTACTTTATGAATTATGGTTAAAAAAAATGTAAACATAAAATGCAAAAAGAAAACTTACAACTCTAATTATGAAGACAGCAGGTACTACGCAACACATCACTATTTTTCAGTCTTAGAATAAAACCTTCAAAACGTTTAACCTAAATGATCAAAATCTTTTAAAAAAAATCTCTCTTCCAAGCAACAATTTGAATCGTGTAGCATCAAAGATCATTAGGTCCACTCAATTGAATGACAACACTTTTGAAATACGAGTCGTTAACGATAGCAACTTGAAAATTCCTGTTAAAAATTACAAAAAATCAACACGGTTAAAAAAATGGCCAATAATGAAATAAAAAACGTCAACATATATAATAAAATACATAAATGGCAGTCATTATACTCAACTTTTCACAATAAAAGTTTAGCACAAAATTCAAGGACTGTTTTTACATTTATAATTGTTATACATAAACTATAAACTATTGTGAGGTTATGAGGTATGTATATATTTTGTGAATACTATATATACATACCTCATAATTGGTGAATACATACCACGTAAGAGACGACATAATATATATATATATATATATATATATATATATATATATATATATATATATATATATATATATATATATATATATATATAGTGTTACTCTTTTGCAAATTAGTCCGCATTTTAAGAGTGCAGACCGATATGTGTCACTTGGCAGTGAGCCTAGAAAATAGAGAAAGATAACCTATTTTTTAGGCGATAATTTCTAGGTTCACCGACAAATGACACGTGTCCAATCTGCAATCTTAAAATGCGGACTGGTCCGCACACTAACATTATATATATATATATATATATATATATATATATATATATATATATATATATATATATATATATATATATATATATATATATATATATATATATATATATATCAATGGCTTTTTTACAGTTTCATAAACTTATAAGATAGTTACTGGTTCGGATTTGAGATATCAAGGCAAAAGGCAACCATGAGATCTTTCAAAGGTACATGCCCCAAAACTAGCTATAGTAGTAGAGTTTAAAATGAACCGTTAACAAACCAACAAGGAATGTGACATCGTCTTGAAAAAATATAAAAGGAAATAAGTTAATAGAGGTTAAAAAAACAATATAAAAGATTCTCTTTTGCCTTAAGAACGGTCCATTTCCCTGGGACGACTATGTCAGCTCGACTAAATATATTTTTTATATTATATATATAACATTTATATAAATTTATAAATAACGTCCATTAATTTTTATTTTTTTGATGGGCAGGTCTTATAATTAATGTGAACCAAACTGTTTAGACGAGATTAGTTGATACTATATATTATATATTTAACAGTTATATAAAATTTATAAATAATGGCCATCTAGTTTTTTGATGGGCGGGTTTTTTAATCAACGAGAACAGTACAGTTTAGATGAAATAAAATAAGGATAAATTAACTGTACCTTAGTCCCACTTTATACTTTTCCAGACCGAATTCGGCTGCAGCTTTGAAGTGGGTAAATGCTTCTTTAAATTTTTAAAATGGTAAAAACAAATAATAAATAAATAAATCAAGAGCACTCTAGTAATTTAAAATTTTGAAAAAAAAAGTTACCCTCAATTGTTGCGACGCCTTTCCCATGCAAAAATGTAATGCGTCAATATCTGAGGAGGAATCACTTTCTTCAGGGGAATTAAGATTGGGGGTTGAATCGATTAAAATTGAGGCTTCTGTGTAAGCTAACTTTGGCTCATTCATCAGAATGAGCAAGTCACAAAATCTGGATAAAACTCGACCTCGCGAGGGGCCCCCATCAACACTTTTAAACAAAAAAATTGCCTAATTAAAGACGAGCAAATTAGTTTCTATTTTTTACATTCAAACATAATAAAAAAATAGACAATATTTTGTACCTCCCGCAGTACGGATCCATCTTTTTCGAATTCATCTCCGTCTTTGAACTCATTCGCCGACTCAATCAGCGAATGAAGATGAGTCGAGAGGCTAGCATCAAACTAGAAATTTAAATATTGCAAAAAAATTAGAAAATATGTTGAATGCAGCATAAGTTAAAAAATATATATATAACCCATATTACCATCTCGTCCAGATCATATAATCCTTTAGTAAACGATGACAAATAGGACACCACTGTCGCATTACCATTATACACAGCTACGTGAATGTGTTTTCTCCCAATCTAATACATATAGAAAAGAACAAAATCAAATTACAAATTTATATTCATTAACTATGAAATAAAAATGTAAATAATTAAAAAAAATTAATAAATACCGGATCAGTAAAATTTGGATTGGCACCCGCTTCTATCAATATTTTCATCAATTCCAAGGATTTTTTTTCATCGTTAACATCGCAAGCGAGGCTTAATGGGTTGACGGGATTTTCCTCACTGGGTTCCTCACCAAACTAACAAAAAGAAACATTGGTTTACATTACTAATCATCAGAACAATTAAGAACAAATATTTTAAAATCCGAACCTCAAGAAAGAGTTTCACTAAACCAGCGTCTCCAGCATGACCAGCAGAGTATAATGGTGATATGCCCATAATACGTTCGTTCACCTACAGAGATTCATAGAACCAAATAAAAAAAGGCAAGTCTTTAACACAATAGATGAATTACTACTTTCCCTAAAGGTTTTAACTATTTAGAATTACAATCTTTATTAAATCTTTAATCTTAAATCAGGTTTTTTTAAAAGAGACTCGCTTTTCAAAAAATAAAACAGAGTTTCGAAAAAATTAAAAATAAACTACTTTCCATAAATTGGACAAAATCATTTAAACCTATTTTGTAATTAACTAATCCCATAAAACTATTGAAAAAAAACATTTAGCATTGTTCAATAACAAATAACTATGCTGAAAAATATTTTAAGCTAACCATTTCAAATCGTTGCAATAGATCTCAAACAATTGCCAAGTTCAAACGATTTGAGAGGAATGCGTAATGAATAGGAAACACAGAAAAAGACTGCATGCTTTGGTCAACGACTGCTCCACTCCTGATTAATAGATCAAAAAGGAAGAAATTCCCTGCAAAAGGTTAACATATTAGAAACCCAAGATAATGAAAATATTAGAATAGTAAAAAAATAATTTTACAAAATAATTACCGGAAGCACCGGAATAGTGAAGCGGCGAATGATTCGCGTGGTTGTAAACATTTACTGGATGGTGTCTAGAAATAAAAAAAACTCAGCAGCTCCAAGATTTGACATCTTTGTTGTTGTATGTAATGGTGTATTTCCCAAATGATCACGTGTATCAATACTGAAGTTTTCTTCCTTGACTAAAAAATCAAATACGTGGAAGGCTCCTTCATATATGCAAATGTGTAGCGCACCATAACCATCTATATCAACAACTTTGGGACTTAGCCCGAGACTCTTTAAGGCCTTTAGTTTTCCTACAAGAATAAATAATTAATAAAATTGGTGAAATAGTACTCGCACAATAAAAATTTTACTAAAGAAAAACTTACTCTGGACATTCTTCTTAACCTTGGACTTTATGGCATCAAAGAAATCAATAGTTGCAACAACCTTAGTTTGGGTGACAGGAAAATGAGCCATCTATATGAAATAAAAAGGAAACTATGTTACTAAAAGACATGGGTTTTTTATTTTGAGTAGCAAGATACGAAACAAGCACCCATGACAACATATATTAGATTCACAAAGAAACAACGGACATATTTAAAAACAAAATAAACAAAAAATAATATCAAACAAAAGACAGAACATAACGAACATAATTTTTTTCAAAGGGTCCTTCTAGGGGGACTCAAAATTAGGACTCGCTGACATGGCGAGTCACCATTGATTAGTGCCGCTGGCGCGGACCCACGTTCATAAGGAATCGGCCAATGATGACACGCCATGTTAGCGAGAGTCCCAATTTTGAGTCCCGATCAAGAGTCTCCCTATCATTTTCCTTTTTCAAAATGAACAATTGTGAATTAGGCTGGGCAAAAAATAACGAGCAGTTGTTAATAAAATGGGTAGGGCTTTTAATTGGACTGGGCTAAAAATAATGGGTTGAGATTTTAATTAGGCTTGGCTAAATAATGGGTTGGGGTTTTAAATGGGTTAGGATAAATTATGGGATGTGTTTTAATTGTGCTGGGCTTCTAATTAGGCTGGGATAAAAAATAAGCTGGGATTTTAATTGGACTGGGCGAAAAAATGAGCATGGATTTTAATTGGGCTGGGCTAAATATATTAAAAGCCCGGCCCGTTAATTTCAGCCCAGCCCATTTAAAACCCAACCCATTTTTTAGCCCCGCCCAGTTGTTATATATGTATGAATGTATGTCAGCCCAACCCATTATTTTATCCGAGCCCATTTTTTTAGCCCCAACTGATATGAAAAATACAATCTAAAAACAGAAATCAAGGATAAAATCAAACTTAGGACAGACGCACAAACACATGCCCAACAAAACAAGGTGCTTAAAAATCAATCTAACAGACGTTTAGATTCCTCAAATTTATACAAAAAAAACATTATACACGGGAGGAATATATAAAAGGCATGTAACAGAACAAATTCAAGTAAACAAAAATTCAAAACAGGGTTTATCGGATAATATGTTTATGAAACAGATCAAGTTTATGATAACCGTTGTTAGATTAAACTTAAATCACGACAAAATTTAAAAACATTAACCAAGGATTTTAAATAGGTGAGGAGATCTAAATAGGATACATATATAAATAGATATGTAAAGAGATGTATACAAGGGCGTAGCGAGGAATTTTAGCTAGTGCTGGGTAATTTCCGGGGGGGCAGGACCGAGCCGAATTTTTTGACCTTATTTTCGACTATTTAACAAAATAACGGAAATTCCATAATTATTACCACAGCTTTAAAAGGCATAAGGCGTAATTGAGGCGTTTTGCCTCTGTGAGGCGAGGCGTAAGCCTCGAGGCAGTCCGAGGCGTAAGCCTCAACTTATATATATATATATATATATATATATATATATATATATATATATATATATATATATATATATATATATATATATATATATATATATATATATATATATATATATATTGCTGTTGTATAGATGTATATATTTATTCTGCTATATATATCTATATTTATTTTATTGCTGTATATTTTTTGCTCTCTCTCTCTCTCTCTCTCTCTCTCTCTATATATATATATATATATATATATATATAGAGAGAGAGAGAGAGAGAGAGAGAGAGATAGCAGAATCTATATAACTATATAAAAATTATAGACCGAAATCATGTTAAGCTGACACGTGGTAAAAGCATTAAATATCATTAAGTCTTCTCCCTTTAATATGACACGCTCAAAACTGAATTCTCCTAATCCTGCATTTTATCCCTTTCAATTCATTGAATCTCTCTAATCAAATTCCAATCAAAAGACAATCTTTGAAGAGTTCAAAGGCAACCTTTGAAGAGTTCAAAAAATGATAATTCCGAGGGCTTCACATTTTTATAAGACCAATTATTCTCTCTCTCCTCTTCTTACCCTAAGAAGACGTCAATGTGGTTTTGAGAAGTACCAGCACATCTATACAAAGAGTTCAAAATGGGAACTGAAGAGATCGAAATGGGAAGATCGTCTTCTTCGGGGTTTGTCGAATGTAGCTCCTTTAAGAGCTTTAAGCTCTCTCTGATCATTATTGTTCTATCTCTTTGTGATAATTACAGCACTTTCGTTTGTCTCTCTCTCTGTGTCTTCATATGTTTTGTGTACTATGCCAACATTTGTATGTGTTCAAGGTAAAGTTTGATTGAGAGTTGTTTTATAATTTTTATAGTTTATTTTTCGCTTCCATTGGTTTACCTATCTTTAAGAAAACTGACATGATTTACTTTTTAGAAAAAAAATAGATCTTTATCCAATGTTAATCATTGCATTTCACCCATCTGTACAAAACAAAAATATTTCCCATTATAGTGACCACAATTGGACGTTTGAATATCAAGGATGCATTTCACCCAAGAGACTTATTGCTACAAACTTCATAGTTCTTATGGGAATAATTATATACTATATCCTATTATTTGAAAGTTTTTATTTGTTTAGACAATTGGTTTTATTAGAATACTCTCAAATGTTGATGTGGTTTATGCTCTGCTCCCATCAGAATTCAAACTGTTTTACTATATAGAAAGTTGATCGTATTTCAATTTGTTATGACTAAATTATTTTTTACTTACTGAAATGGTCAATAAAGAAAATTAATTAATAAAATTAAAAGAAAATTGTATTGTGAATAGTTAGAGCATTCTTTCTTTATATATTTAAAACAATTGTGCTAAGTGATAAGGATGACTTGTGACAATATAGATTAATCAAGCCTATTTTTTTCCTATAAAAAAATAGATATTCAAATAGGAGTTGTCTAGCAATACCAATACGTTTTATGTAAAGACTAAAAGTTTGTACTCGTGGATGTTATTGCACTATAAGAAAAACATCTTTTTATGATAACTTTAAAAATAATTTTAAGATATTTTAAACTAAAGTGTCATTAAAAATATAATATTGATACTTACATGACATATTTTTTATAAACTATCATCGTATATTTATTACTAATAATTTACATGATAGTTTAAATATTAACAATCATATGTATTTATATATATTATAATTGTTTTTAATAAAAAGTGTGAGTACATATTTAATACTGCGTGGTAGTGCATGTATTTTTTTATAATTTTAAGAATTTGATATGCTATCACAAATTCTGGCTTGCTATCATCAAATATTATTAAACCAACTCCATAATTATATTAGTTTTAATTTTTGATGTATTTGACAATTACTCCATAACTTATAATATTATGAAATATACTATTCTTAAGGAAACTTAAGTCTACACACTGTTGAGGTGCTTTTGCCCCCCTACCTTAAAGATTTACTTCCTCAATTTGAGGATGTATTTGCAGAACCTAAGGGATTACCACCCCCAAAGACGTTGTGATCACCAAATCTCTCTCTGCCAATAAAGGAACACTCTTAAAATTTGTGGTTAATCTGTTCGTTTTATTTTGTTACTTACAATGCTTTTTTTGCTAAGACTTTTAGTAGTTGTAGTTTTCCAGAATGTTTAAGTGCGATAGTTGAGAAAACCCATATCCTTCTCTTTCTATTTCATCCGGTGAGTATTTTATTCCCAATATCATACATTTATTTTCTTTTCGTTCATATCAGTTGCGAGACAAAAAAAATGTATTTGCAAGCTGAAATATAAAATGGAGGCAAATGGTGGTGAAAGTAACTTTTTACCTGTGAACGCAAAACATTCATGGCCGCAATACTATAGGTACCTATGATTTTTTTTTGTCATTTTTACAATTAAATTTATAATTTTAGTAGCAATAAATAATTTGTAAAGGAGTTTTTTTTTTCAAATCATCTCTTACGACATAGAGTTTTTTTTTCTGAGTTTTATTTTTTAAGTTGGGACAGCCATAGATGAAACTCCCAAAACCGAGTATGATGTTTTTCTATTTTTTCATATATACAAATCCACATATATAATAGTATACCTATATTCGGTCACGCATCGCGTGACTTTCATGCTAGTAAATCTATATAATACGGAGTAAAATTTTGCTACTATTCCATAAAGAGATAACTTAATTAGAGGTCAAGATTTTGACAAGGCAAGAATCTAACGATTGGGATCCAAGGGTTTCATTTCAATTAATCAAATGGATCAGATTTCTCCCACCCATAAAATCTAAGGATTCACGCCGTGCCACGTCAAAAATCTAATTGGGGAGGGAAACAAACCCTAACTCAATCTCCCATTCCCTCATTCAGTCACGTTCACATCCCTCTCGCTACAAACCCTATTACTCTACAATCTAACTACCTCTCCCCTCAGCCCCGGCTGAATCGCCTCTCCCTCCTCTTCCACCACGAGTTCTCCTTTTATCTTCCAAGTCCCTCTCAAAATCCATACGAAATCACAAGCACGAACGGTATTTTCTAGATCACCACGTGGTATTTCTCTCTTCCTCTCTAGGTATTTTTTGTTTTTGAAATCAATTTTTGGGAATATTGTGTTCTTTGCCATGTATTTTCTAGATCACCACAGAAGGGGGTATTTACAACTTCGATCTATCTGGGTACATATCGATCGAGGTTGCTTGAGCATTTTTCTATTCTTTGCCATGCTTTATTATTTATTGAACTTCTTTCCTGTTTAATCTATCTCGTAAAACTTCAATCTGTTTGGGCAGATTTTTTAGGAAAGATTCGTGGGTGAGAAGTATTACCACTTAAAAAAAATTATGCTTGTTTTTGTTTCTACTGTAGTTTCTTTCGTATGTAATTCATGTGGAAAGATTTTGGGATGGTGGTTGGGTTAAGGAGTGACAGGGTATGGATCAGTTGTGTGATGAGTGTTTGTTGGGGAAGAGAGGGTATGTGCAGACACACACACGAATATGGTTCAAAATTTGCGGCTTTGGTTTTGAAGATTTCGATTTCTAAAGACTTTGAACCATTTGTTTCAAAGTTAAGATTTTTGTTTTTTTTTTAAATTTCGAATTGGGGATTTTTCGGGTTTTGAAGATTTCGATTTCTAAAGACTTTGAACCATTTGTTTCAAAGTTAAGATTTTTGTTTTTTTTTTTAAATTTGGAATTGGGGATTTTCTTGGAATTAAGAGTTACAAATAAAGTTACAGTTTTGGAGGAGTTATCAGAACAACGAGTATTGTAGGGGCTTTGGAGGAGGTGTGCGTGGCAGGTGGTTGGAAAGTGATAACAATTAAGTACTTCTTTGATTTGCATTTTTTTTGTATTTTGGGTTCTAAATGTTCACAACCAGCGTGTGTGTGTGGTGTGTAAAGCTTGAGATAATGTCTTTTGGAGATTTCCGAATTTAAAACATCGGTAATAAAATATTATGTTATTTGGATATATTTGTGAGATTTCAAATGAACCCACGCCCACAATGTAATCCCCTTCTCTTTTAAACACACACATAATCTCACCTTCAGATTTACGATTTATGGGTAAAACGACCCAAGCTGCCGCAACTCGACCCTACGTCCCTGGATGTTTGTATACATACGAACATATATATATATATATATATATATATATATAAACAGGTATATATACGTATATATATTACTATATCTGAAATGAAAATTATATACAAGAGGAGAAGAGGTAGTACTCGCCCTAAGAGAAAAAATGGGCAAAGGAACGCCTCATTTTCCAATCAAAAACCCCCAAAAGAAATGAACCGCGATGTCTATTTATAAGGACGGATAAAACACTAGGATACCACATCGACAACACAAACGACTGCCATTTGGACTAAATGGCCTCACATAGATTATATAAAGAACCACAAAATAAAGCAATCTCAACCATCAAAAGACTACTGGAAAATATGAGTCGTTGATTTGACTTTGAACATTTAATTAAACAAAATTGATTATTGTTTAATAAAGAAGTGGTTAAACAAAAATAATTTAAATAAAATTACATATAAACTGCATTTAAAAATTCAGAGATGACAAATAACAAACATAAACAATAAAAAATGCAAATATTTTAAAACTCATAAATTAGAATAAAAAAAATTACTTATGTAAAAAATACACATTAAGGGTCTGTTTGGTTCGGGGCATAACAGTTTTCATCGCAGTGAAAAAAGTAAAATAGTGAAATATGTTTTAACTTTATTTGAAGTTAAATTTTGTTCACTTTTTTTTAAAGTTTCATAATTATAGGGTGTGCACTTATTCATAATTTCAAGCCAACAAAATTTTAATTTTAAATATGTGAAGAAAAAAACATTTCACCATTTTACCTTTCATCGCGGTTAAAATTATTTCACCCCGAACCAAACGGACCCTAAAGGTATTTCATCAAAAAAATCTTATATTAAAATCAAAATAAGTAATTTTGTTTTAAAGATAATAAATAGAATAGATTTTAATAAACAAAAAAAATGCAGGAGGATAAAAAATATTGTTGCCAAAATTGAGCCAATAAAAAAAATAAATGAGATTTTCAACAAGGAGAGAAGAGAGGGGGGTGTACATAGAGGGTTTGAATCGCTAAGTTGGGAGTTTTTAGTGTTTGAAATTTAGATTTATGTAATTTGGGTATTTGGGGTTTTAATTCTCACAAAAAATAATTTTAAGAACTTTTTCATGATGTAGTATTATCATGGATTATACGATTTTTTTTCTGCTAATCATGTAAGTAAAACTAAGAATAATGAAATATCTATTTCATTCCAGACGAATTCATTTACGTGTTGATTTCAATGCTCAAAATAGTGTACGCTTTTTCAAGGTGATGACTTTACAATTTTGTCTTAACGCTAATTTTCTTATTTCTCATTCTTATGTCTATAGGCTTTCTGAAGTAAACTAAAATAGTCTTTATATTTAATTATATCTTTATTGGGTTCACCAAGTTATTGAAAATATTGGTAAATCGTTACTTTAAAACAATAGTGTCATAATCTTATAATAGATGTTCTAGCTTTGTTGGTAACTGAACATATGCAATGGGATATGAAAAGATGAATGATTAGTCTCATACGTGGGAAAGTAATGGAAACTTTGTATGACTGAGTTAATCATTGTAGAAAAAAATTGCAGGAAAAGATACGATAGAGAAAGAGGGGGGGTGAAGTGGACATAAATATCATGTTTACTTTTCTTTTTTAAATCACTTCGAAAGGAAAAAAAATATAGGTCATACATGTTGCAAAAATTTTAAGTCAATCGAGGCGAGTTCACCTTTATTATATTGAAGGTATTATTTTCTTTAGTGTGCACTCACTATAATTGGAAATATTGTTTTTGATACTAAAAATCATCCTGCCACGTGGATCAATCAGATATAAACACGTGTTATCCAGTATAGCATAAATCCAAGTTAGTAAGGATGAAATATCGACCTACTAATGAATGTCGACCAACTTGTCATTGAGCCCGACCAACATTATGACGGCCGACTAACAATGAAGATAAAACGCCAACAGTTATAAGCATAAATGATTGTACATATGTAAATGTCTACGTTATAAAGACATTTAATCCTTTGATATTCCAGCACTTGTACACCCCCGGGGGCTATAAATACATTGTAAATCCTACATCCAAGGGAGACGATATAAGAAGCAATTGAACAAGCCCAAAGTAATACACAACAGTGGACGTAGGCTCTTCCTTTAAGCCGAACCACTTTAAAAATGCTTTGTCTCCCTTACTTATATTTAGCTATGATCAACTAATTCGCTTGGTCTATTTTTTTACATCAACAGATTGACATCATCTGTGGGAACGTATTTCTAATCATTCTAATCCATTCAAGCATCCAAATGGCTGATATTCCTGAATCAAGTCTCATAAACGAGGGCATTCTGCCCGTCCCATCTACTCCTCCATCTGTAAATAATTTGAGTGGAATTCTGGTCAGTCTTGCAAGAGCCCAAGAAGTTATGTAAGATACTATTAGACAACTCGCTCAAACCCTTCAAGCAGGGGCACCTGCTCTCTCGGTCCAAGGAAATATGCCACCACCTCTACCAAGAAATGCTCGGCGAATCCAATCAATGATGACAAGGGATGTCTCCTACCATCCAAGGTCAAATTTATTCCTCAGTGCATCAGAATCTTTTCATACACAGTTTTATTCTCCATAAAGGCTAAGTGTTTTAGATAGATTAAGTCATGTTTCTCCTTTCGATAGTTTTGGACCCAAAGGGAACATAAATGTTCCTAGTGCAATGCAGATAAAAGGGAGGGCACTGCACACTCTAGATAAAATGGCCGACGAACTGTTAATCGTCCCTAGCCCCACAGACTACATCACTCATTTTAATAAGAAGAAACTGGAAGTTGTGGATTATGAAGAAACAACTGCAATATCAGCACTTATGAGTGGACTGCTCCCCGAGAAACTGTACTACACTCTTGACAAAGATCCTACGAAGATAATGACCGAATTAATAGTTAAAGCAACAAAGATCATGAATGTCGATGAAATAATGGCTGCCAAGCGTAGATCGGGCACAAATGTTGATGATAAGAGATGGTAAGAAGGATTATAAGGACTCTAAAGAACATCGCGAGTCAAAGAAAAAATGAGTTATGGAGTGACTCAAGAAGTACAATAATTATACTCCATTAAGATTAACTATAGGAATTAACCATGTTTTTTAAAAAAAATTAAGCATAATAAAGATATGTGTTAGCCTTATAAGTTGAGAAGTTCCCCGACCAAGAGGGATAAGACTAAGTATTGTGAATTTCACAGGAATCACGGCCACACAACGGAGAATTGCAAGGAGATTAAAAATCTTATCTGCCAAGGAAAGTTGAACTAGTATTTTGATCGGCAGAACAATATAGGAGCTCGAAATAGATCAAAATCTCCTTGCAAGCCCCGAGATGAGAAGAAAATAACTCATGAAGATGACCGGGATGAAGATTCAGATCTTTCCAAAAATCCACGACAATCGAAATGCAAGGTACGATGTATCAGTTTTGGTTCTTTTGATTGCCAAATAATTACAAATAGCGATGCAGAAGGAGGAGATCACACATCAGAATGAAAAGCTTACCTTAATGAGGCACAAACTTGCTCGTACATATAGAGGATTAACCTTGCCCAGGAAGACTGACCAATGATAAGTTAGTAATTAGTTTCTCTAAATATGACCTCTCAGGTGTATTGTACCCTCACGATGATCCACTGGTAATCAAACTCAGAAGGGAAGAAATCATTGTCTCTAGAGTACTAGTAGATAATGGTAGCTCGATAGATATCATGTTTTATCATTATTTCAACAACTTGGATTTTAAGCTAATCCAGCTAGAACCATACCATCTCCAGTGATAGGCTTTGCAAGTGAAAAATTATTTCCTCTGGAAACCATAAAGATGGAGGTAATGATTGGCACATGGCCATCCAATCGAATAGAAAAGATTCATTTATTTGTAATGGATAAGAATTTCCATTCATCTCATAATATAACAATGGGAAGAGTTGGTATCAAGAAGTTTGAAGCAGTGCCTTCCACTGTCCATCAGTGTTTAAAATTCTCAACCAACTTTGGCATGGGAGTTGTGAAAGGTTATCAGAAAGTAGCTCGGGAATGTTATTATTATTCTACCGAGCAAGAAGATTTGGATGAAATAAAGAAGAAAACCACTACCTATCAAGTGGACACCTCCGAACTTGATGAAGAATTTGAGGTTGAAACCTTAGACCCAACGGAGGAAACAAAGCTGGTAAAGGGACAGATTATGGAAGCAACTGAAAGCATTGGGTTAGACGACAGCAAACCAGAGCGCACCGCTTAGATAGGGACAACACTTGATCCTGTTCTTAAATAGGAACTCGTAAGCTTCCTTAAATAGATAAAGCATGTGTTTGCCTGGAGTCACAAAGATATGCCTGGGATAGATCCCAAGTTACTTTGCCACGAGCTCGATATGAAATAAGAAGTTAAACTAGTATAGCAAAGGCAAAGAGTGTTTAGCCCAAAAAAAAAATAAGTCACGCAGGAAAAGGTTGAAAACCTTTAAAAAGAAACTTTTATTGATGAAGCAAAGTATCCAGATTGGTTGGCTAATATCGTCATAGTAAAAAAGAAGAACAACAAGTGGATAATGTGCGTAGATTTTATGGATCTAAACAAGGCATGTCCAAAGGATCATTTTTTCTTTGCCTAGAATAGATCAGCTTGTGAATGATACCTCGGGACACGAGTTACTTAGTTTTACGGATGCTTATTCTGGTTATAACTAGATTAAAATGAAGACTGAAGACAGGGAAAACACTGATTTCATCACTCCCCAGGGAACATATTGTTATAACGTTATGTCTTTGGGTTTAAAAAATGCAGGAGCTACATATCAAAGGTTGGTTCAATGAGGTGTTTGAGGAGCAAATAGGTAAGAATATAGAAGTCTACATATATTACATTCTTACTAAGAGCCAAAAGGTGTTTGATCACATTGTTGACCTCAGCCAAACTTTTGATCAACTTGAGAAGCATCAGATGATGTTGAACCTAACTAATTATGTTTTTGGAGTGCAAGAAGGAATGTTCCTCGGGTACATAGTAAATCAAAAGGGAATCGAAGAAAATCCAAATAAGATCAAGGCATTAATTGAAATGCAATCCCCAACCTCCAAGAAGGATGTGCAAAGGTTGACTGGACGAGTAGCAACTCTGAATAGATTTATGTCCCGAGCAACAGATCGATGCCTTCCATTCTTTAAGATATTCAGAAAGAGTTTTGAATGGAACGAAGAATGAAAAAAAGATTTTATGGAGTTGAAAAAGTATTTGGGGTCACCACCATCGCTCTCTCGACCAATCACAAGTGAAAGTTGTACCTGTATTTAGCTATTTCTGAATTAACCATGAGCTTTGCTTTGATCTGAGAAGAAAATGGAGTTTGAAAACCTGTTTACTAATAAATCTTTCTAAGGAGTAGAAATTAGGTACCCACGATTAGAAAAGTTGGAATTAACACCAATCGAAGCATCTAGACGCATGAAGCCTTCTTTTTAAGCCCAAACCATCGTTGTTTACACTGATATGACTCTAAGTCGGGCTTTGCATAAACTAGAGAAATATGGTTGACTAATGTAATGGGCTATGGAATTAGGGGAGTATGATATTATATATGAACTAAGATCTTCTTTGAAGGGCCAAGAAGTATCCGATTTCATAACTGATTTCACTTACTATGAGGTCCCCGAGCAATAAAGTGAGCAGGCCGAGCAAGAATTAGGAGGAAGTGACACTAACAAGCAAGCTCTCAAGGAACTTTCGTTAAAAGAAACAGTTGTCGACCCCCCAGATTCCTCTTCTCGAACACAAGAAATTTCCAGAAAGTATGAAGAAGCAAGAGGAAAAATATTCGACTATGGTAGTTTAACAGACCAAGTGTTTGATAACAATGCCCCAATATGAAGTTTATACGTTGATGGGTCATCTTGTGCAACCGGCAGTGGAGCAGGTATAATACTTAACACTCATGATGGTATTGATATTGAGTATGCCCCACATTTTCAATTCCAGGCCTTAAACAATAAAGTAGAGTATGAAACTCTTATTGTGGGCTTAGGCCTAGCCTAATCATTCAATGTCGAGCAAATTGTGGCACACATTGATTCTCAGCTAGTGATGAACCAAGTACTAGGTTTATATAGAGCTAAAGGAGAATTAATAGCCAGGTATCTACATAAAGCAATGAAAGTAATCACGAAGCTACCAATTGTTCAGATGAATAGAATCCCAAGGTTGGGGAATGCCCGAGTTGATGCTCTTACTCGTCTAGCCTTGGATACCATGATTGAACTCTGACGAACTATCCTTATTGAGATGTTGGCCAATATGAGCATATATAAAGATCCGATGATCAATTTTATTGCTGTAAACATGGGACCATCATAGATGGACCCCATCAAAGCGTACATTGAAGAAGGAACTTTACCAACAGATATAGTGGAAGCTAAAAAGTTGGAGTACAAAGAAGCTTGGCATATGTTAGACAAAGGTGTGTTGTATAGGAGATGACTAACAATCACCTTGCAACACTGCATGCATCCAAAATAAGTTCAAGACTTAATCCGAGAGGTGCATGAAGGATCATGTGGAGTTCACATAACAGGAAGAACACTTCTATAGGGAATAAGTTTGCAAGGGTAGTATTGGTCGACGATGCGAGCAGATTGTGCTACTTTTGCCAAGAAGCGTGATAAATGTCAGAGATTCTCCAGTATTCGCAAAACTCCATAAGATGCTCTCATTCCGATCACTTCACCATTTCCTTTTTCCATGTGGGGCATAAACTTAGTTGGATCAATATCGACCACCCGATGAAGATTCAAGTACTTGATCGTTGAAGTGGATTATTTTACAAAATGGGTTGAGGCAGAGCCATTGATAGATATGCCTTATAAAAAGGTATACCAATTCATTTGGAAGAGCATCAAAAAGTTGCTCAGAGTGAGTAATATGCTGATCGGGGTAAACAATATGTTGCTCAGAGTACTCAAGAGTTGATCAACAGTAACCAAGTCAACGGGATATTAAGCCCTCGAAAAACTTGGTCAACAAACATAAGGGTAAAATAAGATATTTATCCTACTAGGCAAAATGTAGGAAAAAGGGTGTAAAAATTCCTTAAGAGGAACATAAGCACCTATCCCACGTACCCCTGGTCACACCACTGGTATCTAATGCAAAAATCCAACACTTTGGTGAATTAGTAAAACCTTTGGACACACATGGGGGTAACTAACTCTAAATTTAGATTTTAACCTGAGTATGTTAGTAGAATCTATGTATTCATACACCTAGCTTTAAATTTAGATTTTAATCTAAGTATTCTAGTGGAACATATGCATTCATTGGTAATTGATACTAATTTTGATTTTAATCAAAGTGTATCAATAAAACTAATAAAAAAGACATATACACTTAATGCAAGATAAGTTTATCAAATTTTCATTTCTTTAAAATCAATATCATTACATAACTGTGTTAACCAAACAAAATACAAAGATTCATTATGCAGGACGTTTCCCTTCAGCCTTGGAAACATGATCCATTCCAGTAGGAGGATCATCAAAAGTGTAAGGAGAATTAATGAAATAAAAATCCTGAAGCATTATGGTATTTCTACTGCTAGGACGATAAAGCTGGTGAGGAGGTCGGACGATCTCTAGTTCATTATGGACCTCATAATCTCTCAAGTATTTTGAGATCAAGTATTGAGGAATACTTTGAACAGGAATCCAATCGACGTCTAATCTAAAATGGGTTTTTTTAATGTCAAGTAGTCCTGGATCATAACAATCCCACAGTTGGTTGTTTTGGTCCACCTTCATTACTGTCAAAGCGTTCATCTAACCCCATTTATAGCCCTCGTTCTTAGCTTGCTGAAACCTATCATTAAGATACCTCAGATCTTCATTGTACCTTTTCCTATAGATTTCCCTTGGTTGTTTATGGAATTAGAAGGTTAATTTGTCAGCATGGTGCTGTAAGTTTTTCAACACTCCATCCTTAGCTTGTAATTGAGAAGATTGAGTGGATAGTTGCTCGGACAAGGTCTGCATCTTTTGGGACATCTCAGCAATGGCTTGAGTTTTTTCTTTTAATTATGCGGCTTGATTGGTAAAGGTTTTTTGGGTCCTGATCACCTCTATAGTACCTCCCCCAGGTCCGATTCTAGCTCGGGAAGACGAAGAAGCAGGTTTTGATTTCTTCAGGGCCTCGAACTCCTTAGTTAACCTTGCATTCTCATCCTCTAAGAATGAATGACCTTCATCCTAGTAGCAACAATAGCAGTAGAAGACTTCAATGCAGTAAGTTCATATCTCAAGCTATTGTTTTATTCCTTTAGAAGCTTGGCAATGGACTTTGTTTCCTCCACTTCACGGTTAAGCAGGAGTTATTACCCTAAAAAATGGGAAGCAAATTCACTCAGGGCTTAGAACTTCTTTTTATAGTCATCATGCAAATGTGCCTTAGCGTCCTTGTCATCCTCATATATCTCTTCAATCATCTCATAGTAGGCGATGTTATTAGCAACTGCCCAATCAAGAAGGCACTTCAGGTGAACATAAGCTTCCTTGGCTTGCTCAGATGCATTTACCCCAAGAAACTTTAGTAGGTCGATCTCAGTCAGAGATAGATAATTAACTTTGAAAAACACATTACACCTCTGAAGTAGCTCAGAGTTAGTGGACGAGAAGTGTTCCAATTTATCCATAAACTATTAAGAATGAGAGAATCATCAATCAATAATATATAGAGGATGGGAAAAATACAAACACAAACACATGAATAAGAACATTTACCTTTTTATTAATTAAAGGGAAAATTACAGGTATATCTTCAACAAGAAAAAAGTACATTGAAAGAGGAAAATGAAAGCTGCTTAGAGATACACCTCCTTATTATCTGCTTTAGGATCAACTGAAGTAGAAGTAGAAGGAAGTGGATTAGATGTGGAAGGGGCAGAAGAGTCAACATCATGGTGTTGGTCAAAAGACTCACCATAAGGGATTCACTAGAACCCTCATCTTCATCAATTTCTTCATCCATGCATGGAGGGGCCTTAGGATCATATCGCCAAAATAGCTTAGAGTGTTATGGATTGTTGACCTCCACCGGGGTAGCTGACCAACCATCCTTGAAGCATTTTTTCTTCGCAAATTCGAATTATGAAGTAGTTGCTCATATAACCTTATCCAAACCCCTGTTGAAACTAACCTATCTGGCCTTGATTCATTTTTCTTTCTCAGCATCTAAAGCCTTCTGTAGATCACTAGTCTTGACTTTCTCAGTATCTAAGTCTTTTTGCAACTTATCAGCCCGATCCAAAGCAACTCCTTCAATAGTTCTCACCTTTTCATCCCATTTATTTTACTCATTTTCCAATGCTTGTTGGGAATCAAGCAATGACTTCTTCAATTCATCAAAAGCTTCTTTGACTTCCCCATAAGAAGCTCTCAAAGCCTCATCTTTCTCCAACATGTTATTGAAGTCAATGAGGAACTGCACATAAATAACAAGAAAAGTTCGTATAATGAAGAACAATAAAGAAATATACAAATAAATAAGGAA
This sequence comes from Sambucus nigra, assembly GCA_949130495.1. NCBI lineage: Eukaryota > Viridiplantae > Streptophyta > Magnoliopsida > Dipsacales > Adoxaceae > Sambucus > Sambucus nigra. The sequence goes on along the minus strand of OX422214.1, from coordinate 207,899,646 downwards.
AAAGAATATACCATAGCAAGGCTTTGAGCAGCCTTGTCAAAACTCTTGGATTGAGGTTGTGTAACTGTAGCTCCTATGGTTTGGTAAAGTCCCAGACCTTATTAATTGCTTTGCCAAACCAGGGCCAAGGACCACTGGAGAGGCAGGAGAATATAGGTAGACCAACTCTCGTTGGTCGGGAAGGTCAGAGGAACCTTCTGCTAAGCCCTTTCCTTATTCTTTTCAAAGGACTTTCTTCCACTTACTTGGCTAGGGGTTTCTTCCCAAACTCATCTTTATTTTTTACCCCATCATCATCTTGTTTGGAAGGGGAACTGGCATCCAAATATCCTATAATGTTGGGAATTTTTCTCTTTCCCATAGCAACGACAAGAGGTATGTTGGAATCTAAAGAAGAAGGGGAGTGAGTAGCAAGTTCACCACTGCTGAATGCAATAACCGAGGAGGTAGAAAAAGGTTCCTGATCATGATCAATTATAGGGGAAGTAATGTCTATGGTGGGACGATCAATGAAAGAGGAAATAGTGTTCTTGTACTGTAACAGATAGGATGGAGACCTAATATGCTCTTCACCAACCCTTTGATGAAGTTCCCAAATGGATTTCAACTCCGTGAGGTTCACCTCACTCTTTTTTAGACACTTTCTCTTCTGATCAGTTATAATCAAAATTTACAAAGCAACAATTAGTATTACATTAAATCAAATAGGTATAGAACAATATAAATAAATGAAAAATAACCTATTCCATTGCCAGAAGGAGGGTATCTAGGGCCCTAGTACTCAGCATTCCCAGTTAAAGGGGCATATTGCCAATTTTTTACAATAACTACATGCTCAAAATAATCTCTATTTGAGTCTTGAAGATTGACTATTAACACTTTATTCACGACCCTAGTCTTTAAATAAAAAGTCACAAAAAAAATGTGGATATGACGACGTTTTTTTGCAACGCTTATAAAAATGTCAGGATATAGTGTATATGCCGACATTTATTTAATAACATGGGCTATTTATGGACTTTTTATAAAGGTGTCGAATTATTACTGGCGTTTTATTAAAAATATCGAAAAAGCACGACGTTTTTGATAAAAACGTGGGCTATTTTCCCTCGTTTTGGGTTAAAAACGTCGGGTCCCTAATTATTTTTGATCGCGTACCAGCAATGCTCCCTCTAATTTTTTGTTTCCCTCCAACAAACCGATACTTTCTTCCCATACGGCTCTTGTTTAGGTTTCAAAGTTACCCTAAAACGAATCCCCGGAGAGTCGGCCGCTGCTTCTGCATACGAGCATCATTGGAGATTCTGAATACGGATTTCAAAGAATCCTTTAAATACGGCTGGTGCTTTTGCATCTAGGAGTTAAGGTAAATCTTGAATCTTTTGAATCTTCTGGCAAAGGTATAGGGATTGATATAGAGATTCTAAATACGGCTTTCAAAACTTGTTTATGTTCAGAACAAAACAAACCCAACAACCTCCGACGAGATTTCTTTCACCGGCGAAATCACCTCCGACCATTATTTTTTCACCGGACAAATCATTTGGAGCAGCTAATTGACGATTTGAGGTATTAAAGTTTTGAATATTTCCATTCCTTATCGAATCACGACTATTTTTTTTTTACAAAATGTTTATATTTTTGCAAAATGGTTTGTTTGAAGTACTCTATAGAATTAAAAAATAGATCTATGAGATAGGTTATTTTTGGAATTTTTAGTTTGTTTGAATTTTCAATTCAAATAGCAGATCATATATTCCGTGTAAGAATTATATGTGGTATTGTATCACTAATTGAGGTATTTTTTCCAGTTACTGGAGGTGATTTTGCTAGCGAAAAACTGTATAGTTGGATCACATAAATAGATACATACAAAATAAATATTTGGGTTTGGGGATATACTAGAGAGAGAGAGAGGTAGAGAGAGGTAGAGAGAAAGAGAGAGAGAGAGAGAGGCAAGGAAGGGGGGATACCTTCATCTTGTGTACGTGTAGTCGACGAGAAGAGTTATTTAGACGGAAGAAAAGAGCACACCACCTTCACCATGACAAATTACAGCCAAAGAAGAAAGCAAAAGTGAAACCGCCACAAAGGAACGAATAAAATAAAAAAACCTCTCATGAAATCTCTAGTTTCATTCACAATGAAATCTCTCTGAATCGCCCATGCTTCATTTTGATTAAAAAATCTCTGTAAATCATTGATTACCATAAAAAGGGCTCTGATGGTATTAGCTTGTGATTCACATGGTATCCTAACATGTTTTTTTAATTTTAATTAAAAAAGCAATGATGGTATTAATTCTAAGAAATCGCCCATGTTTCATTTTAATTAAAATTCAATGGCAGAGGCGTGAGTGATAAAGACAGAGACGTGAGTTTCATGTATGTGTGCGCATGTCTAAGAGAAGTGAGTGATAAGGATAGAGACGAAACCAAGGGGGTAGAGGAGGGGCAACAACCATGGTAGGGGGTGGAGGGGAGGCAGAGAGCTATGGCCGAAAAATAGAGTGTGAAAGATAATGTGGGTAGAGAGACAAGATTATTTTTACTTTTTAAACATAAAAATGAGGATAATATGAAAATACTCTTCTAAAGTGACACGTGACCGACACGTGACCCTTATTCCCATCCAAAAATTAACGGTACAAGGTTACTTGAAGTCGTGTTGGAAGTTCAAAGGGTTAGGTATAAAAATTGAAAGTTCAGGTGGTGAAGTGATAAGGACGGTAAAATTAAAGGACCCAAGTGTAATTAGCCATTACAAAATTATTCCCATTTAATTTTTTCAATATTAATTTAAACCAAAAAGGAAAATTAAAGGTCTGAAAACAATTATATTTTCATTTTAATTAAAAACTCTGATGGTATCATTAAAAAAGTTTTGTTTCTTCTCATGACAACTATTCTATCGCCTATTACCATAAAAAAGTCTATTGTGGCCAATGTATAACTTTCAATAACAAATTAAGGAATCCACATGTACGTACAGGCCTTCAATGCTAACCAAATACCTAATTCAGTCCAACTTAGCTAGTAGAATGAAGATAACTTAGATAGTCTTCTCCTTACAAATTCCAATGAAAATTTTAATAGATTTGAATTTTTCAGACATATCATACTGGTACAAAATAATGAGTAGTTAAGAAACAAAACTATTAAAAAAAATCCTAACCTTCCACTCTTAGTTTGCCTTTGAAAAAAATATAAAGAAATTGAAGGTAGATTTATTCTTATGCGTGTTATTAAAAGTAGCATGTTTTACATTTGGTTAAGGGTTAGTTTGTTAAACCTTTATGATTCACGAATGTAAAAAAATTTGATTTAAGAAAATAAATTATTTTTGAGTGAACTAATAATAAAATTAGCTTTCAACAATCAAAGTTATGGGCATGGGATTTTTAATTTGATAGAATCAAATTATATTTCTTATATTGTCGTGTTCTTTGCTGAAGCAAACGTGACCTGGATATCAATAGGCGTATCAAACCGGTTATCTCGAGCTCTTTCTAACATCGTCCTTCAGAGACCCTCTATCGTCCAGGTATCATTTTCACTTCTACAACTGCATCCAATGAAAAAGTAATGAATACATTATCAAAAGTATTTTAAAATGTGCATTGACTAATAATACATTAATGTAAATTGGAAGGCGAATAAATGACTCAGAAGTTAGAAAATGTGTAAGAATTCTTATTTGTAATGGAAAATAAGTTTTTTAGGCCACCAGGGTGTGTTTTATCGGAGGGGTTGGATTAATTTCAAATGTTGGATTATGTTTGTTGTGGGGACGAAGTGATGTTTCGGTAGATAATCTTGTTGTCGTAAGTCGTGTCCAATTTGTAAATTTCATCGCAATAGTAGATTTTACATATTTCTGTTGCATTTGACAAGTTGTGTAATCTTTTATTTTTTGCATCTTATTATGTTGTTTTAAATTTTTTTTAAAGAAAATATTAAGTTGACCATCTTTTTCTTGCTCTCTACTTTTTATATTTGACAACCTTAGACCATGATGTTTGGTAAGAAACAAAAGTCACGTTGCATGTTATTTTTTGTTCCCTTTGTGTTGAACTTGACAATTGACAAAATTTTATTGTGTTTACTTATTCATTTCATTAGGTTAATCGATTCATACTGATGGATAAGAGTTTGATTAATATAACACGTAGAGGTCATCCTTTGTACGAGAAAGGAGTAGAAGAATTCGTTAAGTTTGCCTCTGGTAATAAACCGAATGCTGAAAGAATATTGTGTCCGTGTAAGAAATGCCGCAATATGCTATATGTGAATAAAGATGATGTTATAGAACATATATTGCTACACACGTTGGGCTTATCCTGGGGAATCTGCATCATCTTCGTTTTCTTCTCCTGATTCGGTTATTGGTGATGAAATGCGAGAGATTATACATGATGCTTTTAGAATTCCTCCTAAAACTCCACTTAACTTTATGGGTGGTGGTGATGCGCATCAAAATATGGATAGCCCTGATGAAGAGAACAAAAAATTCTTCAATTTGATAAAATAATCTGAAAGAGAGTTGTACCCAGATTGTAAAAAGTACACAACTCTCTCGTTTCTTGTCCGATTATTACATTTAAAGTGCCTTGGTGGGTGGAGTGACAAGACATTCACAATGTTGCTTGAATTATTAAAAGATGCATTTCTTGATGGTGAGACATTGTCGAAGTCTTTTTACGAAGCAAGGAAGCTGATTGCAAACTTAGGGCTAGATTACAAGAAGATACGTGCATGCCCTAATGATTTCATGCTCTATTGGAATGAGACAGAACGAGAGAATGAATACCAAAAGTGTCATACCCCAAGGTACAAATAAGTAAATGATCAATCAGATGTTTATGCCATTATAAATCAAAAAATTCCTCCAAATGTGGTACGATACTTCCCTTTGATACCAAGACTTTAAAAGCTCTTTATGTCATCAAGACAGCATCACAAATGAGATGGCATGTCGATGAGCACGTTGATGATGAAAATGTAAGGCATCCAGTTGATTATCTTGTTTGGAAAACATTTGATGATATTTATCCAGTTTTTGCACTAGAACCGCGAAATGTTAGGCTTGAACTATTCAGTGATAGGTTCAACCCACTCAGGAGCATGAGTATTGTCCATAGCGCGTGGCCCGTAATTGTAATAATATATAACTTACATCCATGGTTGTGTATGAAACAACCATATATGATATTACCAATAATTATTGATGGTCCTCGCAGCCCTGGAAATGACACTGATGTTTATTTGCGCCTTTTAATTGATGAATTAAAGGAATTATGGGTTGGGGTAAACACTTATATTGCAGCCAGTAATCAGATGTTTGAAATGCGTGCATCGTTGTTATGGACAATTAGTGATTTTCCAGCTTACGCACATATGTCGTTAGTTATTTAACAGAGGTAAGAATTGCTACTTGGGTCATCATCGATGGTTTCCTGAAGGGCATAAATTTAGAACAAATAAAAACTCCTTTGATGGTACAGTTGAGTTGGGTGCAAAGCCCATCCTAAGCTTAAGCATATGATGAGGTAAAAAATTTCAATAATAATTTTGGTAAGGATCCTTAGGTAGGAGGTAAGAGGAAAAGGGTTGATGAAATAGATGAAAACTTAACACATAATTGGAAGAAAAAAAGTATATTTTTTAGTTACATTATTGGAAGGACAAATTATTACGCCACAATCTTGATATAATGCATATTGAGAAGAATGTGTGTGATAATGTGCTTTGAACATTATTAAATGTTGATGGAAAAGGGAAGGATAACTTAAAACCCCGTCAAGACTTGGAAGATATGGGTATTCATAAGCCGTTGCATCCTCAAAAACGGGCGAACAACAAATATTAAATGTCACCTGCATGTTTCACCTTGGACACTAAGGGTAAAGACATATTTTGTAAAATGTTGAAGGAAGTGAAAGTCCCAGATGGTTATATTTCGAATATATCGCGTTGTGTTAACCTTAAACAATGTATGATATCAGGACTCAAGAGTCATGACAACCATATCTTAATGCAAGAACTACTTCCCATTTCCTTATGAAACGTGTTGCCTAAAAATGTGCTTGGACCATCAGTTGAGCTAAGTAACTTCTCTAGGAATATGTACTCGAAAGTGATGAATGTAACCAACTTAGAACGTATTCAATCTCACATTGAGATCACGCTATGCCAACTTGAGATGATCTTTCCACCTTTATTTTTTAATGTCATGGAGCATTTGGTTATTCATTTAGCATAAGAGGCGAAGATCGAAGGACCATCGCAATACCGATCGATGTATCCTATTAATAGGTGTGGTATTATTTGATATATATATATTTTTTAAATATTTTTCACGGTAGTTTTTTCTTAGTAATTGAAATTTCCCTCACCATAGATACTTGTTCACATTGAAGAATTATGTGAAGACCCGCAGTCATCCAAAGGGTTAAATTGCATAAGGATATTGGGTAGAAGAATGCTTGACATTTTGCTTAAGGTACCTACGTGAAGATGTTGAGACGAAGTCTAATCGCCCAACAAGGAATGATGGTAGTTCTTTTGATCACTTTTTTTTGTCATAATTTAGGAAAAGCGAAGGGATTTGTGCTTGAAGACATTACATATGTACAAGCACATCGATATGTGCTTGTTAACACAGATGCAATTGCTCCATTTCAAGAGTAGGTATCTTCTTGAAGAAAATCCCTTCGTTTTTAGCCATGTAAAGAATAATGTAATGATTCCTTTTAATGCAGTATTCACCGTGCATCAATTAGGAGTGATTCCTGTCTTAGACCACATGATGTGGACCGCATTCATAACAAAACATTTCATTTGTGGTTTAAGGATCATCTAAGTAAAATGTACATTAAAAACAATGTTTTACATTTACATGCGTTATTACATAACTATGGCTTGAAATACATTTTTTTGTAATAAAATAGGTGAGGAAGTTAGTGCATGCAAAGAACACAGATGTATCACAAGAAATTCAGATTTTAGCTATGGGTCCCCTCAAAAAGGCAAAAAGATTCATTGGATATATTATCAATGGCGTTAGGTATCACACAAAGGCTCGTGAGAGGATAAGAGCCACACAAAATAGTGGAGTCATGTTAAACGCAACAACTGAAAGTTACACAGTGCAAGAGACATAAATCCCGTATCTGAAGATGTCAATTTTTATGGAGTTTTTACGGTTTCATATGAGTGAATCAACCGAATGACACAGGAGATTCCCACCCACCTCAGCTCGAGCATTCCATGTGGCGGTGAAACACCTCGACCCGTATTTGGGTTACCATCGATTCAACTTGCACCGAGTCAATGAGTTAAAGGGGATGAGGGAAAGTCCAAATATGTTATTTAAGAAAAACACTTTAATTGCACTATTTTATAAGGATTAAATTATCGGTTTTAATTGGAGAAACAAATGGTCATTTTAAGTAATTAATCTAATTAACAAGGTTTATTAATGAAAACCCGTTAAATTCATCAAAGCTTAATAAATAATAAATAAACCATAGTTGTCCCTGTATTATTACATCACATGGCCAAAGGTCTATGCATGACCCCATTATGTGAGTTTGGAGTTCAAGTTGAGTAATGTGGTATGTTATGACCCACTAACTCAAGACTATGACGGCCTCTAGTTACATTTACGCTTTGGGTTTCGTGGTAACATTTATACCCGGTGACCAAAGATGAGATGTGTATTACCTGGAGCGTGATAGCATGCGAGGGATTTGCATCAAGTGAGTTAATACTCTAAGGGATGGCGATTATATATATATATATATATATATATATATATATATATATATATATATATATATATACAGAGAGAGAGAGAGAGAGAGAGAGAGAGAGAGAGAGAGAGAGAGAGAGAGAGAGAGGATTACAAGTGGACCAAAAGAATGAAATTTTTAATGGACTTAGCAAAAAATACTAATAACCCATTAATTTTAATTCCTATACTTTAATTGGTCCACACTAGTGGCACCCGAGACCCCACCTTCACCCCCTACCCCCTATCTACCCACCCACCCACCCACCTCATTCTCTCTTCTCTCTCCATGCTACTAGACACCATCCAAGGTGGGTCACCAATAACAAACCCAAATCTCTGCTACCCACGTATCCGAGCGGCCACACCCATTTCAGCTTCAACCCAAGAGCCCCTGTACATCCAATTTCGTATAAGCCACCAGATCTTGACCTGAATTGGAGATGGCTTTGGCCACTGGTGGATCTATTTTTTTGGCCGAATTTTGGTAAGCAAGTGTCCTTTTTGGATTTTTGCAGGTGGCCTGGGTTAATGTTGGGTTGGTGGGTTGAAACTGGAGTAGGGGAACAGGTTTCCAGCTGGCCAGAGGAAGGTGGGTCGAAGCTGGGTTTTCCGGTGGAACTCGTCGAAGGTTAGGCAAGTGGGGGGAAGGGTAAGGTCTATGGTCGGAGATGGGTTTAGAATGTAAATCAGGGGTCAGATATGAGTTCGCTGGAGGTTAGGTAGGTGGGGTCTCGGGTCGGGGGGGTAGAGGTGAAGGTGGGGGGTCTCGGGTGCCGCCGGCGTGGACCAATTAAACTATAGAAATTAAAATTAATGGGTTATTAGTGTATTTTGTTAAGTCCATTCTTTTGGTCCACTTATGATCATCTCTCTCTCTCTCTCTCTCTCTCTCTCTATATATATATATATATATATATATATATATATATATGTGTGTGTGTGTGTGTGTGTGTGTGTGTGTGTGTGAAGAAAACATATACGGGCATAAGACATTATAGTGTGAATAGTGAATTAATAACTAGTTGAAGTCATGTGAAATGGATTGAGAAATTATAATTGAGAAGTACAATTACATAGATAATGTGAAAGATAATAATATAAAATACACATGACATAAGGTAGCATATGGGACTCAAGTTTACATTGAGACTAGTTAGGCAGAGTTGCATAATTATGATGTAAAAATGCATACATTAGGTGCACACTATAGTTGAGTGGTGAGGATTATCTCATGAAAGTGCGACAACAATTTAAATATGGTAGAGTGCACTACATATTAATTAATATATTTAAATTACTTGAAATATATTTTTAAAAGCATTTGGGCTCTGATCCGTATCAAAATATTTTCAAAAACTTTTAGGTGTCCAACCACGGGGATGTCAGGCAAGAGTATTCTTTCCAGGTCCTTGGAGCTATAATCGTTGTGGAGTGTTGCAGGGATTTATTTAGTTGTTTCTATTTTTGAGACTCTCGATAGGACTTTTTAATTTATTATTCGCTCATGTTGCCCTTGGTCAGAGTTTTATATTCAGTTTTATTTATTTTAGTTACGATGGATATTGTATTGGATTTTATACTGATGCTTTATTCGGTTAGTTAGATGTTATTTTATTCCAGTATTTAGATTTAATATGTGGTTGTGTATTTACTTATTCATCTGGAATGGTTTCTGGTGAATGGTTTTATTTACAGTAATTTCAATAAAGTTTAAAATTGGCACGTGACTTGACTAAATAATTATTAGTAAATAATTGAATTTTCGACGGCGATGCTAAGAATGGGCCAAATGAGATTACTGTTTTATTTTATTAGAGGGCATGTCACCCGTTCTTTTAATAAGAGGAGTGTTGCATTCCTTATCTTGGATCTTGGGCATGCATGAATCACTCTATTGAGTGAGTATCCGCACAATAAAAGGTAGATAAGGTGATACAAAAAAATGAGTTGTCATCTTGCGAAAGTTAGTGGAGTTGGGATTTGTTGTTGATACTTACCCATATGTCTATGAGTCTCCTTTTCATTGACTTTCTACGTTCGTTAACTTATTATGAACGTTATGCCTTGTTTTATTTATTTTCATCTTTATATGGATCGTCCTCTTAACATTCCTAAACAAATTTGGATAATGAGAATCCCAACCTTACATCGTGATAGGAAAGATGCCAAGAAAGCTCATCGAAATGATCCTCCATACTGTTAATGCCTTGTTTAAGTTAGGAAAATGCAAGAAGGTCATGAAATAGGATTAGATCCAAAATAAGAAGAGCTACAAAGACTATTGAGGTGACACGGACCACTGCAATCAAGGGGTGCTCAGGCTGAGCCTACCAAACAACTCATATGTAGGACTTTTATCTTCATAATGAGACTTTTAAGAATATAAGGTGAGACAGTACCACCCTCTCTGTTAATTATCTTAACACTCTTGCGACGGTCACTTACATCATGCCTCAGTGTGACAATAAGTATTTCTATCATCTCTTCCACTTAGATCAGAATGTAATTGTTGTCCATAGGTCCATGCAAATAATATAACTTAGAATGATCTAAGAATACAATCAACTAAAACATTATTTATTTTTTCCTTTCCCTCGGTAATCCCCTCTACCTCCTCTTTTTGTAGATTATTTCCACATTTTTCCCTTGTTGTTCGATGTGTCATGTATTTTCGTACATAATATAGCTTATGTCATCAAAATATCTTCTTCCCCTTTTCCTATCTCTCACATTCATCCTCGTTTTGGAGCAGCACATATCTAATTATTTCATATCTCACCTTTTTACTCTTTAGCGACCAAATCTTTTGGTGCCTCACGGATCCTCACTGAACTCCGTATCCTTTTGTCGTTATATAATTTGGAAAAACAAAATGAAACTCTAAAATCTACTTATAATGAATATCAAACCCTTGAAAGGAGTTATGGACCTTTCTTATTTGAATTGATAGGGATATTTCTTGTTTGAATCACTTCAATCTCAATTCAAGAAGAGAAGTTCATATCATAACTAGAAGTAAATTCTTGATTGATAGGGAAAAAAGATAATACAAAGAAAAATTCAGATTGCGATTTAAGATCAATCAAAATTAATTCGAATTAGTGAGAGACAAATATCCCTAATATCACCCAAATATCGCTCTCATTTCTTGAGAGAAAATAAATCTCCCTAATAGCATCCATGAATCGGTATATATCAATAGCTTAAAACACAATATCAATTCAAAGGTAGATGCTATGAATAGGATGAATTTTTAATCCAACATCTATACGAAGATAAATTTCTGAAAGTAATACAGATCTATTGACATATAATAGGTCAAAACTAAATACTACGTATCCTAAAATGTATCCCATGTTTAGTATGTAGTTATCAAAGATTAATCAAGCAGTATAAAAAATAATAAACAAATAATATTAATGTTCTTATAAATATATTAGACACGGCATAAAAAATAAAACGGTTATAAAATTAATGGGTAAGCTTTAGGTTTGTTTCAATTTGTTACCAATTATGTCATCTGACTGGAAAGTATGGAAACACTTATCAATTAGTTACACACAAGGTTTTAAAAAATGCGAGGACTAATCGACGCGTGAAGGTCAAGCCTTAAGCCTTAAAAGACTAGGCGGGCCTTATGCGTAAAAAGGCGTGAAAAGACGTTTAGGCCTTTTTTATTATATTTTAACTATAACAGGGCTATTAAAAATACTAAAATGGTATATATCTTAAAAATATGTCTGAATATTTGAAAATTAAAATACTATTTTTTTAAATATTAAAAAATAAAAAGAAATGCACATTTTTCATGCCTTATCCTACAAAAAACTTGCTTTTTTCACTCCTTACCCCCCAAAACGCGTGTTTTTTTCATGGCTTACCCCAAAAACGTTGACCATCATTCATCGCGCCTTAGTGCATGCCTTGCGTTTGTAAAAAGCGTCTCTCCTAAGCGCACCTAGCCATAGGCGCATTTTTTAGAACATTGGTTTGGGATACTAATTGTCTTTTGATTGTTTTGGACGAGATATTGGTCCGATTTGTGAAAAAAGTCTTTAGAAGGCGATATCGTTTAACTAAAATGTTTTTGTTTTTAAAAAATGTGTACCTTAATTCTTTTACCAAAAAAAACATAAAAGACTTAAGGCGGGGCGTTTATCCCAAGCCTCAAGCCTAGGCGCGCCTTTTAGAACACTGATTACACATGTTAAACATCTTTTATTTTTCATTTAATTGAAAGATATTTTTATCTAAAATCCATATGATTAGAAATTATAAAATGTTGAATATCGACCTTTTTTCCTTTCTTCTTCCTCGTAAATATTGAATTACTTTAGTTTTGAGAACATTAGCAATTGTAAGAGAGTGGATCTCTAAGTGCTAGAATGTTAAAAGATAAACGGAGGCATAACCCATATTAATGGTAATGAATAAACTCGGTAAATGCACTCCCAAATAACAATGAATAAACTTATGTGTACAACTCTCAATAACAGATAATTAACACAAGTGTTTGATAACAAATAAACCTCTCAAGAAACTAGCTAGAGGAAGAAAAGAGCAAGAACATTAAACACACCTCAAGTTGACAGTTCAAACACCCAAGTCTAAAGTAATAATAATCGAAGCTCAATAAATTCTCATGTTTTACGTAGAACTTGGTAAAACATTAATGGCGAAGGATAAAAGCTCTATTTTTGTAATAAATCTAGTATTTATAATAACTCTCTCAAATTGGTCCTTTGGCTCAAAGATCACGTCCCTTCAAAAATGTACAAATTGTGGGTGCTCAAACGCATTAAATGATGTGTCATCCTACCATACCCAACATGTCAAATGAATTAAATGTTGAGTGAAATCTCGAATGACCAACTACTATTTCAGGTGATGTGTCAGTGTCGAACCATCCAGCTGCTCACCAAACTGTCACTATTTGAGGTGGGTTTGATTTGAAATGCGTAACGTATGGTATGACGTCACACAGATCATTTTTAGAAAGATACTCAATTTGTTACCAAAACTCAATAGTAGATAATTGCGTAAGCTTAAGGTTCTTCTCTTATGGTTCCTCGAATAATGTTTGATATGACCAATATGGTCTCTTGTCGCGGCCCCTGCTGATAAATCCAATGCCCCAAAGCTTATTGGTCGCGCCTATGCTTTTCTAGCTCCTCATGAATATCCTGTTGCCTTATACTATACAGGATGCGGAACCCATAGTATGCCTGCCTAACAAGCTGTAGCTCCCTACGCACAGCTACTACCCCATCACAGAGATTACTCTCCAAACTTGTTATATGTCACGTGCTCAAGGCACGTGACATAGCTTACATACCTCCTATAAATAGAGGTCCACACCTCGAGATAGGGGGATCCGACACAATCCCTCTTGGCAAAGCCTTTCCAAACTCTCTACACAACCCCAATACAACTTGGGGGCTACTCACCTACCTCGTTCGCCTCTCCGGCTCACCCGAAACCACTACAGTCATGTATTCTTCTCTCTTACCTCTCTTGTATGCCTCTAATGGCATCGTAAACTTGTACTACAACGTATTTATAATGAGAGTAGGGAAACAACATGGACGTAGGCTAATTTTAATAGCCAAACCATTATATATCTTATTTTTTGTCTTTTTACTTGCTTTATATTTATTCTATACTTGACTTGTTGGTATGAGTATATCCCTATTCCCCATTCAGTTCAAACACCTAAACTACCCAGAAAATCCAAATCGATTCAAATAATCTATTGATTAGGGATTTAAAGCAACAACATTATATGTTGATTTAGGTTTATGTCAAAGAAATTATAAGAACTCAAAAATATATTGCAAGCATGGATATAGGTAGCAAAATCAAGAAATATAGCAAAAATTGATCACCTGGGAATCGAGAAATAAGGTTGCTCAACTCAAAACCATTTTGATCCAACTCAATGCCGCCTCAGAAAGTCGTCGAAAAAACCAAAGGAAGAACCGATAGAGTTTGGCTTTCGATTTGCTCTCAAAATTTTAGAAAAAGTAATGAAGGCCACGACCAAAACCCAATTATATAAGAGGGGGCGGGAAGAAAAAATGTCATTTTAAAAATGGCTGCACTACAGAGATTGCATGCCGCGATAGACACGACATCAAGATGTACCACCAAATCACCCCTTTGTACTATGACTTGTGGGCTTATTGATATGACCAATATGGTCTCCTACCATGACCCCTGCTGACAGGGCCAATGCCCCAAAGCTTGTGGGACACGACCTTTGCTTATTTGGCTCCTCATGAACATGTCATTATCTTGTACTATACAGGATGCGACACCCACAGTATGCCTACCTAATAGGCCACAGCTCCCTATGCACAACTGTTACCCCCATCACAGGGATTACTCTCTAGACTTGTTATACGTCACGTGCTCAGGGCACGTAACACAACTTACATACCTCCTATTAATAGATGATCACACCTTAAGATAGGGGGGTCCGAGAAAATCACTCTTGGCAAAGCCCTACCAAACTCTCTACACAACCCCAATACAGCTTGGGGGCTACTCACCTACCTCGTAGTCACCTCTTCGGCTCACTCAGAACCACTACAGTCATGTATTCTTCTCTCTTACCTCTCTTGTACGCCTCTAATGGCATCGTAAACTTGTACAACAACGTATATATAATGAGAATAGGCGACAAAGTGGACGTAGGCTCATTTTAATAGCCGAACCACTCTATATCTTTTGTTTTGTCTCTATACTTGGTTTAAATCTATTCTATAATTGACTTGCTGGTATGAGTACGACATATATCCGATTTCTCGTATCAACAATGTTTATTCGAACTTAGTTAGGTGTTTTATCTGGTGTATCTAAGATGTTCAAATCATGCTTCAACGAAGCCTTGCTCCTTAATCCTCCAAACTAGTTCCCTCAAAGGTTTCCAAGTGAGGTTGCTCGATAGAGCAGGGAAGCTCTCTCATATCTTGCTAAACATGATCCATCGATCGTAATGAGTAACCTCACTTTAATATTAAAATATAATGGTGAAGTAATAATGGTTGAAGCACAATAAATTCTCATGTTCTACAATGACAATGGGTAAAAAAAAATTAATGGTGAAGGAATAAAAGCTTTAGTTTTGTAATAACTCTAGTTTTTACAATAACTCTCTTAAAGTGGTATTTTGTCTTAAATATCAAACCCCTTAAAAACTGTACAAAAGGGGGTATACATAGACTCAAATTTTGTGCATGGGAGATCCAATGCATTAAATATTATGTGAGCCTGCCATACTCAACATGTCAAATACATTAAATGTTGAGTGAAATCTTGAGTGACCAACTTCTATGTCAGGCACACCATAGGATATCAACACTGAACTAGGGAGCTGCTCAACAAACTGTCACTGTTTGAGATAGGTTTGATTTAATGTGTGTTAGTATGACATCACACAGATATTTTACAGTACGATAATCAATTTGGCTCCAAAACCGAATGGTAGATAATCGAGTGAGCTCAATTTTCTTATCTCATGGTTGCTCGAGTAATGCTCATTCGAACTCACTGGGTGTTTTACTAGTTGTGGCTAAGATGGTCAAATCATGCTTTAATGACGCCATACTCCTCAATCCTCCAAAATAGTTCCCTCAAAGGTTCCCAAGTGAGGTTAGTCGATCGATTATGGAATTTCCCCACGTCCTTCTAGACATGGCCATCGATGATACTGAATAACCTCACCTCAATACTACAATATAATTCAAATTCAGGGTTCGGCATATAAATATATAATAAACTCATAAAATACGTGGTGAATCTAATTAACTTCCTCTAGGCAATTTCTTCAATCTTTGATTGAGCTCCTGCTCTACCTTTTCCTCGAAGCATGTTGGTAAACCTCCCCTCATTCCTTTGTGCTGTCACTAATCTTGGATGAATCCTTCTCTAGTTTCTCATCTAGTTTCTTAAGTAGGAGGTTTATCCTTAAGTAGGGGTTTATCTATAATCCCCCACTACAATAATAAATATACAATAAACAAATTAATCTCATTTTCCCTAAAAATTGTGCTTTTAATATCTTCACACACAATAGGAGGTTATGGATGTTCCTAAATATAAATTAATAATCAGCTCTTTCACAGCCGATACCCAATAAGAGAAACAAACTTTGCTTTATACTAACCAAAGAATCTCAATTAAAATAAAGCAAGACCAACATTTTCCAATCCACGTTTTGTCCTTTATTTTGGAGTATTAAAATGGATATGAAATTGTATTGGTTTTCAAGACTTCATTCTTAAACTTACTCATTTGTTCAATTTGATGCCTATCAAATACAAATTAGGCTTTAGAAATAGTATTATATTAATTTTTTTTTTTTGGGGGGGGGGGGGGGGGGGGAGTTGATATTCCAAATACACTTAATAATGCATTCTTCTTGTACTAAGGATGGAAAATTTGTACTTTTCTAATTTATGATAAAAAAAAAGTATTTTAAGTATTAGACAATTTTTTTCTATCTATGAATATGATTAGTTGTATTATAGTGCATAATCACTCAAATATACATAATCACTCTATTACGTGATATAAATAATTTAGAATTAATCATTTCAAGACTTTAAAATCAATATTAGTAGAAAATAGTATACAAATTCTTTATCCGTCTCAAATTAAAAATCAGCATTGAAAATTTGTAAATAATACCATAATAGTCGTTATATGAAAATGATGGTTTTTAAGAATTCACTCAATCGATAGACAAGATCAAGCGTTGTGCATTATCATGAAATTCAATCAGTCAATTACGTTCAAAAAATGAAAGGGACTACTAATTTGAGATGGTCCAAAAAAGAGAGCACGATTATTTAAAAGTGATGGAAGGAACAAATAATTATAATATTATTACTGTAATATAATCAACAATGAAGATGAAAACTTATTCAACAATAATGATGCATCAATTTTAAACCATACACTCGGTCTGAAAGTTCATGATAAGAATCAGTTTGAATTTTGAGCCAAATTGAGAATCTTTGTTACATTTATAAAGAGATATGGGAACAAAGACTAGAGGAAAGGGTATTCACACCCACACTATCTTTATATAAACCTTACTAATAAAATGTTAAGTTTTAGAAGATTTAGCGTGCAAAAAGACAACAGCGCCCCATTTAAGAACCCCTGATTTGGGATCATCTATCTCGGCCACATATTCCTCATAGTCTTCCTCATATATGTCATTTTCAAGCTAGAATCCCATTTATGAGCTTTGCAAACTCCATGCCTATAGCTTTCGTTTCACGGTTCAATGTCTCAAACTATACAAATCTCCAAGAAACTCTTTTTTTGTGCAAAAATCAACAGTGACTTTTTTGTGGTTTCCAAGTGTTATGCCTGTTTATATTGGAGAGAGAGAGAGATATATGAAGATGAAGTTAAACAAAATCATATGAATATGAAGAAAAAAGGGGAAGGTTTGGAGTTTACTCAATAATGGATACAAGTGTTTTTTTTTTGTCTTCAATGGTTTTACTCTCTCTTTTAATGACTCAAAGTGTATGTGGGTCTTCAAAAAAAACGTAAGAGAGAGGGACAGAGGACTTTTACGAAATATACAAAAAAGAGTAGGACTGTAATTTTTTTGGATTTAACTCTTACGAAAGTTGTTGAACCCTCAACCTTGATGAACCCTCAACCTAGTCATTGGGTACGCCATCTCCTCTCTAGTTGTCTCAAAATAAACATAGTACATAAGAGGGGTGAATTCAATGACATGCAACAATAAGGATTTAATCTAGAGTTTTATAAAGATGCATAGAGTACCACAATCCTATCAATTATCCAAACATTCCAGTCTTTTGACCAATAGAACACGACACATGGAGAGACTCAAAACAGAGGACAACTTTCATACATAAAACCAATAAAAGAGGACATAATTCAAATTGGAAGCTAAAAACTAATAGCATTAGCATACCCTTATTCTTCGGAAGAAACCCACTTCCCATTAACCCAATCTTGATGAACCCTCAACCTAGTCATTGGGTACGCCATCTCCTCTCTAGTTGTCTCAAAATAAACATAGTACATATCCCCAATCCTCCCAGTAATCTTCCCAACCCACCACCCATCATTATCAAAAGCATCAACTTTGTCATAAGTAAGAAACCCAGTGGTACGAATCTCTGGTGGCACAGGCCGGACCTCATCGGCTGCAACAACCTCTATCAGTGGTCCAGATAAATCATCCCTCACCAGATTTTTGTATTGCACAATGTATTCTTCGTTGAGAAGCTCTACTACTATTGTTGGAGCATAGTCCACAAACCCATCTTCGTTGCTTGCAACTTCAACCTTGTCCCTTCTGCCAAATTCCATTGTGGACATGAAATCTAGAGACTTCTTGTGAGAGTCTTCGAGAGCAAGAAATGATAGGCGGTGTGTTTGTACGGAGAATATATATTCTTACTCATGTACCTTGGTCCAACGAGAACATCAATCGGTAGCCGTTGATGAAAAGAATATGATAAGGGTCAACAAGCTGTAATAGGTTGGCTATTACAGCTATTAAATATTTGTTTCGGCTGCTAAATTAGGCCCATGTAGGACATTTTGTTTGAAGTTTTGCAACTTCTTATTGCAATATTGTGCTTAAGTTAACCCATTTTGTTACATGAATTAAATACGTGTCAACATTGGATTGGTTGATTTTTTAAATAACACGTAGTCAACTCCAAACACTAAGTAATTATAATATGGGAGAGTGTGTCACGAAAAATGAGTAAAAAGCTTCCGTCGTTATAAAATTAATGATAAAAAATAGTTAATATGATAAGAAATAAAATTGTTTCAAAATAAACATGTTAAATTGTGTGTGCGTTGAATTTTTTTATAAGAATTTATGTTATGATGTGCTCGAATCCAAATTAAGACTCGTGTTCGTTGTGTTATCGCCAAATGTCTTATTTTATATTTTTATTAGTACCGTAAGAGATTTGATTATGTCAAAATCATAAATCGTGTTAAATAGGTCGTGTTCATGTCAATTAAAAATATGAAACTATATATTGTTCGTGTTTTGATAGGACTTCTATGTAGGGTCAAAACATGACCCAAAAACACAATTCGTTATCTTGAGTATTTTAATAATTCGTAAATGATAAATTTAGGAATTAGATAACGCTTAAATTGTCGCTACACAAATGCGGCGACACTAGGAATGATGTTCAGATTGTGACTCTGCCAGTACACACACGTAATCTTTTTTTAATTAAAATATCCCCTCTTTTGGCCAATAAATGTACTTGATAAAGTTTAGGGGCAAAAGATGATAGGACCCACGTTGCAACATTTGAGTATATGAACCCACCATGTAATACACTTTGCTAGAAAAAACTATCTCTAACTTTCGGATTTCATATTGGACAAAACTATCCTTGATACATACATTACATACACGGTACCGCCAACTTAACTTCAACATGGGAAACTGCTCAAACTAGTAAAGATTAAAAAAAACGCTTATCCAATACCAAAAACAAATATCATCGGATTAAAATCGTTGACATCACCAACATTCGCTATAAAACAACGGTAATAAGAAGATCGAAAATACAAATAGATACAAACAAAACAAAATATTGCACAACTTCATCATTTTTAGTGTCTCTAAAAAAATTTCTGAATGAAGGCCACGACTCATCAAACTTAATTGTGTTAATAAAAAAAATTGGACAAAGAATGCAAAGTAATATCTCAAATGGATCCAATCAGGTAAAATCAACCTACATTCTCCTAAAAACATTCATAAAATGTCTAATACGATAATCATTATATAACCCATACAAATGTTCACAAAAGTAAACACTCAGGACATAACATGACAACATACACTAATAAAACCATGATTAATAATGAAAATATATTATCAATGTTGGGTTCACGTTTAAATATACTATCCCCTTCAAATAATTCCATTCAATTCAAAGGTGAGATTTTATATTAAATTAAGTAAAAGTTAACTAGAGTAACTATAAAAATAAAATAGAATAATACTCCATTTTATCTCATGAAACATATAACATATCATTTGATTCACAAAGTAAAGCCTTTTTTTAATTACAAAGCATAACTAAATAAATAGACATGCAAAATTAAAAGTTGAGGGGTGGAAATAAGATGAAAATATTATTAAAATTATTTATTATTAAAAAAATGAACAAATAAATTAAAACTAAAACTAAAATTAAACTATAGAATAAAAAGAAAAAAACGAAGAAGTAGAAGGAGATGAAGATGTTGAGGAGGAGGAGAAGAAGAAGAACAACAACAATAACTTTGCTAATGGAAATTAAGTTGGTAAGCACATTGACTAGTCATTTTGCCAAAACTCCATACTCACAACTTCCCATCAGTTTTTTACAAAAATAAGTTATAAAACCATTGGGCCTAGTAGATCTATTAGGTTCTATTGCCATCCTAAAACTCAATGAGCAAATAATTTTTTTATAAATCAACTTAAGATTGTATTTCTTAGTTGTGTATTCAACCAAAACAGAGATTAGAAAAATAACTTTAACTCTCTATATAAGTTCGAATAATGAACTATATGTTGTGTTGGAAACTAAACTAATAGTTATGTCTTTTACCAATTCAAACTACAGAAATAACGAAAAGCTCGGGTAGATGGGAGTGTCAATTGTTTTTTTATTTGGTCCATTCATTATTTTACATGTACTTATGTCTGGAGGGAGGTTCCATTTCCATATATAAGTCATAATTTGCTAAAAAAATAAATTTTTATTTGTGAGAGCTACCTAAATTAAAATTATTTCAAATTAAAAAGAAATATTATCTTTTCATCCAAATTAAAGGAAAAACTTATCCCAACTTTTAAATGACAAAATTGATTATCTTGTTAAAATATTTTCATTAAGAATATAAATGAATCAAAATGTGTAAAAAGTAAATCATGCACTTAAGACGAAGATTTATAAAAGATAAACACCTTTGCGAGAAAAACATGAACATTTCCTAGACTCAATAATGCAAAAACCTCCATGATTAAAATTTTCCTTTGTGCAGTAGAAAGATAAAGCATGGAATGCATCCAACCACTCTCCAGCAATGTGTCAACCTCGTTCATAATGCCACTTTTAAACATCTGTTAATATTTTATTTAAATTGTAATAAAAAATTCCAATGAAAAGGAAATAGGAGTATCCCATGAACTAACACCTAGAATATGTGAGGACATCCTAAAGGTTGGATGTGTAGAAATATTTGGGCTCACTCAAAAGTCTCAAAATGTTATAAATCTCAAAACCAAAAAACACTCAAGGATAAAAGGAAACTTGAATTAAAGAAAAAGTAATATATTATAGGTTTTATCTCAAAATGTTGCAAAAGATTTTTTACATAAAGGAAGTTTTTTCATGATGTTGAAAGTTTGACGAAAAAACTCTTAATGGTTGAAATGGCCAAGACACATGTTAAATATCCAAGAGTCAAGCTCCAACTTCCATTTAGCTTGGGTGCAGGTTCATCAAGATGTCTAAGAACCAAAATCCACTTATAAATATAAAAGATATAATTTGGGATAACTTCCAACCAAATTTATAAAAATATATCCATTAAGACAACTTTATACACCTTATTTGGTATGCTTTGCGAGTAGTTCTCTGGAGTGAAGAAGCTCTTCGCTATGGTCAACGACCCAAATCGTGAACTTATCTAGTATATTTTAGGGCTAACCATAAAAGATTTTGAGGTCAAGGATTGTATCTTTCATTGAAACGAAGGATGCATTCACTAAAATAAACATACAGTAAGTAGGTCGCCACAAGAGACAAGGTTTCCATGGAGTATTGAAAGAAGAGTTGTTAATCAAAATATTAAGAAGCGTTTTAAATACGCAATATGCATTTTTTAAACATGAGTTTTATATGAAGAGTATATTGCACATTGTATTTGGATATTAAAAAGTCATAAGATTAAATTAAAATGATTTTTAAATTTAGTAAAATATTTATCTATGGGTAAAATATATATTCTCTAAGTCCTTCTACCTTCAAACTTAAAGTCCTAAAATTTTTCTTACTCTAGAAACTTTCATTTAAACGAAACCCACTAATTCATTCTAACGATATCACAAATGTCATTCGAACGACATTCCAAGTCATTTTAATGACATTCCAATTCGTTCTAAGGAAAAATCTCATCTAATTCTAAGTAGATATTAATCTATTTGTAATGAGATTGATACGGAGTTATCTTCTTCAACCCTCCTAAAACAGTCATTAACACCCCAAATCCTAACTCTGAAGCCTTTACTCAATCCTAAACTCATTATCCTTCAAATATAAGTTGCATAACAACAATACTAATCTAAAACATTTAGACTATTAAATCAAGGTTTAAATATCAAAATCAAAATATGAGCTTAAGATCCCTAGGTCATAAATCTACCCAATACATCTTAGATTTGGTTTAATTTCGAATCAAAAGACATGCCTTTTACATAAATCATTACTAGGTTAAGAATATATCAATGATAATCATATATCATGATCAAATACATAGTATTTAACATCTAATCATTTTAAATCATTAACATGAGGTTTAAACTTAATCTAGATATTAATACAATTTCAAAAATTACGTTTTGATGATTAAAAAAACAGATTATACAAGTTTCACTACACCAAAACGCTCATTTGGTAACATACCATTTTTTTATTAGTAACACTACTATCCTGTTACTCTAACTCACACTAAATTACCGTTACTAATCCTGAATAAGTGTTACTAATATTAGTTCCTTCTTTTAAAAGAAATTGTTTTCTTAAATAAAATCACATAAATTTTCCCCAACTCCAAAAAGACCCCGATTCCAAACGAGGATCGGTTGAAATCACCTGCCCAAACCCCATCTTTCCTCTCCAGACTGATCTTCCAAAACCTAGGGTTTGGAATCTCCTACCATCTGCTCGAAATCTCCTACCATCTACAATCGCGAAATCTCCTACCAAAACTTAGGGTTTGGAATCTCACTCTCAGAATCTTCTACAATCGTGGTATGAAATCTCCTACGATCGCGGTTTGTTCACTAGAAATCACCTGTATGTGTATACATTAGCAGAATCTCATGATCATCTTCAATTCTTATGTTACTTGTTGTTTCTTTTATTTCATGTTTCTGCATTTGTGTGGTCATTAGTGTACTATGTTGAACTTTTGATTTGTGTTTAAATAGGTTATGTGGTTTTTTTTAGTTATGAAACTTAGAAGATTATATTTTCTGACAAGGGGGTGGGTAATTAAACAAGAATTACAATGAGCCATACCTAGGTTCTCACAAGGGCCATATGTTATCATTTGATGATGTTGTTCAATCAGTATCTCAGGAATTAGACCATATGAAGGACATCCCCGAGGAAGAGAATTTCGCAGAAAGTAACCCTATCTCAAATTGTCACCATGTTCACGAAATTCAGGAAGAACCTGAAACCAGCAAGACAGTTTCTTTTTTGAATGGATCTCAAATCGACTCCAAGGCAAAAGAGAGTGACATACGAAGGGAGATGAAAGGTGAGTTCAGGTTACTTGGAAATAGATAAGGGAATAGATTTTCTTGTGGTAGATTATTCGATGTAGAAGATATTGAACAGCATGGGAGCAGGGGGAAGAAGGGTATCCTTTAGTACGAATGATAATAATTGTAAAGAATGAGTCGTCCATTCAATAGAGGCAGGAGAGTTATCTGCCACAAGCCTGGAAGACGATGATTAAATCATTGATGGAGACTATGGTGATGGGATGGAATCCAAGAAGAGGGAGCCTAAGAAAATATGAAGGCATCTGGACCACGTAAACATGTTGGGTCTCAACAATACCACTCTTCGTTTAAGGTCCTTAATCAATTGGCTTGTGACACCATTATTGCAATTAAGATTATCTAGTTTAAATGAGAATGATACCAGTGTGCCACTTGTTCAGATCTATGGCCCAAAAATTAAATACGAAAGGGTTGCATCCATGGCCTTCAATGTGAGAGATAAAAACAAGAGCGTAATTAATCCGATAGTTGTTTAGAAATTGGATGAGGTGAACGACATATCTCTTGGTATTGGTATCCTTAGTCATATACGGGTTTCAGATGACGGGAAGCATGAGGGGAAAAGTGGGTTCATTAGAGTTGAGGCTGTTACTACTTCTCTAGGATTTTTGACCAACTTTGAAGAAGTGTATAGGTTATGGGCTTTTGCAGCGAAGTTTTTCAACCCAAATTTTGTCAAAGAAGGTGGCATTCTGTTGGATGTGGAAGATTCATAAGCGTGAGGTCTAAAATAGTTATTTATATTCTTTCAGGTGTAACTTAAAGTTTGAAAAAGTTACTGATTCTTTTGGTCTTTCAATATGGGGTGAATTGTTCATTCATATTTTTAAGATCGAAATAGAAAGGCTCTATTATAGACCAATTTTCCCACAGGGCATTGATACTACCATCACCAATCCTCTTTATACACTCTTTAGCATCTCTTCTAGCAAAGTGTTCCTACCATTGTTCATGAAATAAATAGCAAAGTGTTCCATTATAATTAGTAATTCATTTATTTTCTATATAAAATATGCGTTGGTTAGTTTTGATTATAATTGTGGCTTTCTAAAAAAATTGATTATATTTTTCAACTGGAATCTATCTCAAAAATAGAACTAATGATATTAATAAAAATATGTATTGTTTACGGTTACTCGGATCATTGTAGTTGATGCATCATCTCAGCAAAGTATTGATTGATAGGTTGCAAAATTTTATTTTTTCCTAGTAAAAAATAACAAATAATATTAAATGGGTGGTGTAAAAACAGGTACGCACCGACGATGAGCTGACGGATGCAATTGTAGCAGTAGCAGGACCACACAAAGATTCATTATGCTTCATTGAAGTTTTTGTGCACAAATATGACACAAGCAAAGAGTTGCTCGACTGAGGCATTAAGGCGGATGTGATGGAGTTATTTAACACTATGCAATGTTGACACAAGCAACACATATATCATGGAGAGAAAACACTAAGGTATATACAGAATATAAAGACACATTAGAAACCACCTATTTTTTAAATTCTTGAGGCTGGGAATATGAACTAATCCAACCTGATTTGTTTATGAAAATAACCAACATGATTTCTCAGAAATCATATTAGATTATGTTTTGACATATTTTAACATGTCAAAACACAAGATGTGTTTGGACATTTCAAACACAAGTGGTTTCTAAACCATGTTTTTATAAACATATATGATTATGAGCACATCTTCTATTTCTGTTAATAGTTTTTTTTTTGTGTATTCTGATTAAAAGAATCAATCAAATTGTCTTATCGGATGCCAGAATCTATACTGAAGTCTTAATTTTCAGTATTTTTTTCTCATCTTTATGTGGTCTTGTGTAGGCGGGGTTGGCCAAGCTCATTGGACTTGCTGGAGAGACCAATGTGCAAGCAAGTAATTTAACAGTTTCAAATTTACATTTATTCTTATATGCTCATTTTCATTTAAGATATTAGTTCCAATTAATACGACTCCAATTCCAATTTCAAATTTTGAACTGAAATTTTTTCAATTATAATTCATAAGCATGGAATTGGGGTCCGAACACATCTTTAGTGTTTTCTCTCCATGATATATGTGTTGATTGTGTCAACATTGCATAGTGTTTAGAAATGATATTTGCTGAGATAGTCGAGAAAAAACAAATATGGTTTTAGAATAAACAAAAACCCCATCACGTTATGACAGCACGAAGATGCTATTTTGGAATACTCAAACATGATCTAATGTGTTTGGAGAAATCGTGTTGGTTTAGAAACACGATCTTGTGTTAAAACATGATCTAACGTGTTTGGAAATGAAATAATTATGTTTTGACACAAATTTTTGATAATTAAGCCCAACTCTGAACTCAAGTATTTGAAATAAGCAACACCCTCCAAGGCTGTTCAATTTCATGCACGTTAAGTCGTACATAATAAAAACTAGGATAAAAATAATATTTATTCTCATGGTTTGAATCAATAGAGAGACGTTTTGCGTGACAAATAAAGTGTTGCGCGATAGCTGAAATGTTGTGCGAAGTGTTGCGCGACAGTTGTTAGGCACCTCAGTTATTTTCAGTTTAATTAATGCCATGGTGTTACTTTTTTGCTTCAAATTTCTTTTTTGAATAATGTGTGGTTTCTTCATTTATAAATTGACTCAATAGGTAATTCTAAGGACAATCTTGTTCAATAAGAAGACTAGAAGCAATATGATTCAGTGGCCAATTGAGGAGATTGAGAATTTAAGATGAGACAAGAATGAAGTCGACAAGGTGGAGGTGGAATCTGAGTCAGTCGTTCCACTAGATGTCGGACCAGCTGCTCAGGTATGTGTTTTGTTTCCAAATTGTATTACCCTTGTGCATTCACTTTTATCAATCATCAGTTGTTTACTTTCCTTATCGGGAGCCTTACTAAAGGAATTATAATTGACAAGAGAAATTGAAAATTGTACAACTAGGAAAGACAGAAGATGGAAATTTAATTAGGGTTGATGAAAGAATGATGCTGACACTCAGTACGGCTAACCTACTCTCGAGAGTTAATAATTTTGGTTCTACCGATAAAAATGAAGGAGAGGTTGAAGAGTGCCCAATATGTGTGTTTTAAACAAAACCAATTTTTCTCTGAAAAAGATCCAACTTTTAATTATGCACCAAACCAAGTTGTAAAAAACCCAATTCTTACTTTAAACCAATTTTATCTTGATTAATCCTAAACATGTATCTAGTGATTAAAGCAAGTAAAATAAAGTAAAGAATACTCACAGCGACGGATGTACGAGAAAAAAAACCCAAAATGGGAAAACAACCTCGAACGGCCCAAGCCAGATAATCACTATGAATATGGTTTTATAAAGACAAATAAAGTCTCACTCAACGACTCGATCCCCACGGGTCTTGACGCTCTTCTGATCTTCAACCACTATTCTCACAGTGCCCACGCAGAAAGTCCTTCTTCCACAATACCTATCCACAACATACGCGTCTACGTATGTCTCGGTGTCCACCGAATGGCTTTGATTCGTCTACGATGTCGAATAAGAAGTCTTTCTCTTTTCTTCACCGTAAAAATCATTTGTGTTCAATGTCTAGAATAAACAACTTTGGTGCATCAAGATCATGTAAGCATATAAGAATGATAACTCGGATCTTTGCAAACTCTAAGTATGTGTTTAAGACTTTTAAACCTTAGAAAACATGTGCAAACAAGGTTCTGGTTCGTAAAATTGTTTTCCAGAAAGCACACTTACGAAATTATGATGAAAACACTGTTTAAATAGGATTTAAATGCTGTCTCGAAAAATATGTCATTCGAACGACGTGAGGAACTCGTTCGAGCAACATCCCATCTCGTTCGAACGAGATTGGATGTCGTTTGAACGACAGGGCAAAAGTTTGATTTTTTTGACTTTTTGTTTAAAATGTCTTTTCCAATGAGAGATCCAAAAATGTCAAACTCTTTTATGAGCTTATCATCATAAAACGTAGTGTAAACCTTTAAAACACTTTTAAAACATTTTTTTTTATAAAAATTACGTCCTTATCTTTTATAAAATAATTTCGAGCACCATTAATTATACGCATTCATACCTGAGTGATCTCGGAATGAAATTAACTATTGAAGACGATTAAACTTGCACCAGTTAAACTTCGGCATGATTAATTCTTTGAAGCTTTGCCGCAACGTCTTCAATTTCTTCAATACGTCATAGACCGAGTGGGATCGTGACAAAATAAAAATCTCCCTATGAAATATTACAAAAACGTTTTGTTCACAGAATTAAGTCAAAAAATACAGGGACTCAATTGGAAATTTATGTTCTTACAAATCTCCCCCTTTGACTATTTTGGGACAAAACTAAAGCAGTGAAATGCCTAACCGGGCCGTCAAGCCGTATGACGCTTAAATCCCATCCCATAAACCCAAAATAAAAAATACAAGACACGGACTAGAATATGTTGCACCGGCGAGCATAAACTGTCTGAATGTGATGTAGACTTGAAATCTCGAATCGCTGAAAGAATACCTACACAAATGAAACAGACAAACAGATAACCAGTGAAGTATGGAGGAACAAATGATACTAATTTATATTTCTAATAAGAAAAAATCATTTGAAACATGTGAGCAATTGTTTGATACCAATTTGAAACAAATATAATCAAACAATTAATATGTAAATCCAGATATCAATAATAGCGCTCAACAAATCTCCCCCTACATCACATACATATCTCCCCCTTTTTGTCTCGAATAGACAATCCGGTGAAAAGATAAACCAATTTGAATTATCTAGCATGAGAATATGATACCAAATTGAATCAAGTTAATACTAATTTTGATAAACGAAAAATGCTAGATAATCATGAAAAAACCAGCTAAAGATGATCAAGTAATGACAAATCAGTAGCTAGTAAACCAAGGAATCACACAAAGAGTATACTAATCAAATCAAGTGTGAAAAAGGACTCATATGCAAAATACCAATTTGAAACATAAAAGAATCTGCATATAAACCTGTCAGTCCAAAAAATGCCTCCTGCAGTACCAAAAATATACCAATTTGAACCTAAGGACTGCAAACCAATCAGAAGTCATTTTCAGCCCGTCGTTCGAATGAGCCAGGGACATCGCTCAAACAAGATGAGGATGTCTCTCGAACGAAGTCAGAAGTCGTTCATGCGAGATGAGTTTTCGTTTGAACGACTTCGCGCGACCTGTCAAAATTTCCCAGCTTCCCAAAAATATTATAAAGTATTGCCCAATGAAAAAAAATTCACAAAAAAATTCCAGGAAGGGCTTGAGAGATGCAAAACAGTGCTAAAACAGTAAGCTTGTCGTACAAAACGCAAAAACTCATAGAAACTAAAAATGCGAGTTACATGCAAACATAGTACCGATGTGCTCAAACATGGACATGGACTGAATGGGCGTGAAACTACACCAAATGAGTCATAATTCTAACACATCAAAACGATCAAGAAGCTATAATTGATAGCGATAAATCATCAAACTTTATCATAGCCATATGACAATTAAAGAGTGAGCTTAATGAACTAAACATACTACATGCACACAAATCCAAAATTTTGACGATTCTACACACAATAGCGTCAAATTGCAATGTTTCAACATTAGGATTAGTTGTGCAAACCCGTTTAAATTTTCTCCAACCAAAACTCCCTCAGAAATATATACTTTTTCAAGTTCTTTTGAGGTTTCTAGCATTCTAAACTTAGAGAAAATCTTATTGGCCCTTTTTTTAGAAATTTGCATTTTCTTTTGGGGCTCTTTTTTAAACAGTGGCTTTCACGACGAGTCAATTTTGAACTCTCACATCCCTTTCCCGTGAATCACTCATCATTTTTACCAATTTTAAATCCTCATGGTAAACGGTTAGTACATGCACACTTCTCCTTAAGTCTACTTACGCATAGATGACAAGATTGAGATAAGAATGCCTCACCAAATTCAAATATGCAAGAGAAGTCAAACATCCATATAAACTCGTGCATGTGTGCAATGTTGGCATATATACAAAGTCGAATCAAAATGCATATCAACTTCAAAACAACCCCATATAACCAATGGTTAAGATCATTCTAGGCATCGATAAAAATGACCAAATGTCCTAGCCACATGGGTAATGAAATGATGGGGGGGGGGGGGTCCAAACACACCAATATGCCACATCAAACATGTAAACTCAAAAACAAAAACTGAAAATCTTTTTGGCTTTTCAAACATATTTTGACTCAAAGAAAACGAAAATATTTTTGGATTTTCAAAAGTTTTCTCAAAAAATAAAATCTTTTTGTATTTTTCAAATAAGACTCAAAAAAATGCAAGCTATAATACAAAATGATACACATATCATAATACTAGCAATGAATATATCATGAAATAAACTAGTATATGACAAACATGGCAACACTATCATCCTTTAGATTTAGCATGGGAAGAATCAAGTGCACCCAAACTAGAATCATGAAGTTTAATTCCTAAAGCCACTAAATCCGATTTCCTAACCCAAGTAGGTGTAAAACGACGCATGAGGGTTTGGGTAACCGGGGAAATTTTATTCTTAAACTTCCTAGGAGCTTGTCTAAGGTCGTAACAATAACGCCTAAGGTGACCTTTCCTACCACAAAATGTGCAAGTGTAGAGGTGGTGGGAATGATTATCTTTATGTGGACCTTTTCTAACCATCCTAGTGTTTCTCACACGTGCGGGGGGAATGGGAACAACTCTTTAACCAAAACCTATACCTCCTCTATCTTCCTTAATTTGGACGGTGCCTAGGATCTTATCTAATTTCTCCGACCTAGCCTCCAAATTAAACTTGACTCTAGACGATTCTATCAATCTCTCCTCCAACTCGTGAATCCTAGACTCGAGCAAACGTCTAGACTCCTCAAACACTGAAATATCCTTTTTCAAGGACTCCATCAAACCACGGAGATTATCTCTCGATTTCTCCACAAACTCTAATTTCACCCTAAACTTCTTCTCTCGTGCCCTAAGATCCTCAATCAAACTATCATTATTTTCTATGGCACGCTCATTCAACTTAGATTGCAATTTTGAGTTAGCCCTTTTCACCTTCACCGTTTCGGCATACAACTCATTAAACGCATTTTGAAATTCTTTCACATTAACCTCCTCCTCGCCACTCTCTTCACCCTCACTAATATGGGATTCACTCAAAATCTCCTCGGAAGTGTCATTCGCATGAGTAGTATCTTTGTCGCTCACATGACATGCCATAAACATAACAAAGTTACGCTCAATGGGGGAACTCTCTCCCTTTTTCGGTTCACTATCACTTAAGGTGGCATTATAGACAACGAATTGCTTGCCCTCTTTCTTAAGTCTAGTGGGACACTCCTTAACCTTCTGACCGTACCCCTCACACCCAAAACACTTATCCGACTCATCTCTCATAGGCTTCTCAAACTTATCCTTAGAGGCAGGATCTACTTTGTTGTTCTTGAATTTTTCAAATCTCTTGGCATCTTTCGATTGCTTTTGAAACTTAATAAATTTTTTAAATTTCTTTGCTAACAAAGCAACATCCTCAAAATCGGAATTGGAATCGAAATCCAAAACTTTAATTTCCTCCTTTCGGGTTTTAAAAGCAATACCGTTTTCTTTCTTAGGCACTTGCTTGGAGGTAATCATGTCGATTTCATAGGTTTGTAAGTCACCTACAATCTCCTCTAGTTTCGTTGACTCTAACCTACCCACGGAGTTTAAAATGGTCACTTTCGCATCAAACCTACTAGGCAACGACCTAAGGATTTTCTTAATGACACGGTTGTCGAGAATTTTCTCACCTAGGTTAAACGACGAGTTGACAATATTGGACAACCTAGCATAAAACTCATCAAAGGTCTCACTCTCTAACATCCTAATGGTCTCAAACTGTGTAGTGAGATTTTGAAGTTTTGATGCCCTAACCGTGCTAGTGCCCTCGTGAGTGAGTGCCAAAATATCCCAAGCCTATTTTGATGTTTCACAAGTCATAATTCTATTATATTCTTCTCGTGTGACATGTGAAGCAATAACATGCAGACCCTTAGAATTATATTGTTCAAGTCTTTGTTCAGTTTCGGTCCATGACTCAACAGGCTTTAAACTAGTGACCTCACCTACAATAGTGACAGGGCGTGTCCAACCTTTCTCAACTGCAAGCCAAACACGCTCATCAATAGATTTTAAAGCACATATCATTCTCATCTTCCAATAGGTGTAATTAGTGCCATTAAAAAAAGGAGTTCGAGAAAATTCATTATAACCAGAATTCATCTTTGAAAACACACGCGATCACAAAACAAATAAAAATATTTTCTAGCTCTGATACCAATTTGAAGAGTGCCCAATATGTGTGTTTTAAACAAAACCAATTTTTCTCTGAAAAAGATCCAACTTTTAATTATGCGCCAAACCAAGTTGTAAAAAACCCAATTCTTACTTTAAACCAATTTTATCTTGATTAATCCTAAACATGCATCTAGTGAGTTAAAGAAAGTAAAATAAAGTAAAGAATACTCACAACGCCAGATGTACGAGGAAAAAACCCAAAATGGAAAAATAACCGCGGACGGCCCAAGCCAGATAATCTCTATGAATATTGTTTTACAAAGACGGACAAAGTCTCACTCAACGACTCGATCCCCATGGGTCTTGGCGCTCTTCTGATCTTCAACCACTACTCTCACAGTGCCCACGCATAAAGTCCTTCTTCCACAATACCTATCCACAACATACGCGTCTACGTATGTCTCGGTGTCCACCGAATGGCTTTGATTCGTCTACGATGTCGAACAAGAAGTCCTTATCTTTTCTTCATCGCAAAAATCCTTTGTGTTCAATGTGTAGAACAAACAACTTTGGTGCAGCAAGATCATGTAAGCATATAAGAATGATAACTCGGATCTTTGCAAACTCTAAGGATGTGTTTAAGACTTTTAAACCTTAGAAAACATGTGCAAACAAGGTTCTGGTTTGTAAAACTATTTTCCAGAAAGCACACTTACGAAACTATGATGAAAACACTATTTAAATAGAATTTAAATGTCACCTCGAAAAATGTGTCATTCAAACGACTTGAGGAACTCGTTCGAGTGACATCCCATCTCGTTCGAACGATATTGGATGTCCTTTGAATGAGAGCGCAAAAGATTGACTTTTTGACTTTTTGTTTAAAACGTCTCTTCCAATGAGAGATCCAAAAATGTCAAACTCTTTTACGAGCTTATCATCATAAAACGTAGAGTGTAAACCTTTAAAACACTTTTAAAACATTTAAAAACATTTTTCTTTATAAAAATTACATCCTTATCTTTTATAAAATAATTCCGAGCACCATTAATTATACACATTCATACCTGATGATCTCAGAATGAAATTAACTATTGAAGATAACTAAACTTGCACCAATTAAAGTTCGGCATGATTAATTCTTTGAAGCTTTGCCTCAACGTCTTCAATTTCTTCAATACGTCATAGACCGAGTGGGATCGTGACAAAATAAAAATCTCCCTATGATATATTACAAACACGGTTTGTTCATGGAATTAAGTCAAAACAATACAGGGACTCAATTGGAAATTTATGTCCTTACAGAGGTTGAAATATACAAGAAAAATTCAGGCACGAAGCTCCGTCAACTACCGAATACAAGCCCCAGGACTAATGTTGTGGCTGCTAGCTGATCAAAGGAAACCTGTAATTCTTATACACCCTCTTTTTTATCGTAGTTTTAAGCTAATCGCACAGTTTTGGCAATAATTATGAGCCCAACATTACAATTAACCATAGCATCAGAATGAAATAAGATTTGAAAACTTTAATCAACATTACCTAGTAAAACCTCAACTTTGTATTATGATAATATTTGTCTAAATCACAGTACATAGAACCCACAGTTACTAACACTCTAGCGATTTATGTATAAGTACTAATGTTCTAATTCCAGAGAAAATTAATGAAGATCAAGAATATCGTATCCAGATTGTTTAAAGAAATCTCAACGGTGAATAAAGAACTTGTGTATTAGGCTAACTATTTTACATCAAAAAGAAAATGTTGTTATATTACTATCTAATGTTATTTTATTATAATATTATAGGAAGTGGAGATGATTGTGCAACCACTCTATAAAGATATGAGAGACTCAGAAGGTAGAACGCCTCGAATTCTATTCGCGGAGGAACATCAAGATTTACTTAATAGAGGAGAGAAGTGGATGAAGAACACTACCTCACCATGTATGCTTGTTGCGACACTTATAAAAATGGTAATGTTCGTTGCAATCTTTACCATCCCTGGTGGCGTTGCGATTATGAGGGCACTTAATCTATCATGCCATGTATGGATTTCAACAACAGGAGAAGTAATATTGTTAATATGACCTTTTATGGACTTGAAGGTTCTTCACTGTCGCCAACCATAAACTCAAAGTTATTGGAACCGATGCATCCTATGTCCCAACATTTCGGTCATCATGCTCGGGCCAGGTCAAACCACAGACGTACTAATCACTATATCCAGATGTTTTACTCAGTTCTTGGTCTTATACCTCTAAGCAGCGATCGAAGACCATGGAACAAGGCATCGACTTGAGTGGAGGTGGTATTAGTTCAAGTTATATTTTCAAATTAACTACAACCCACCTGTGTACTTTGTAAGGACACAAATTTCCAATTGAGTCCATATATAGTTTTGGCTCAATTCCGGACAAAAACATTTATTCATAGGATAGTATGTAAATGTAATATTCTCAAGCCTATGAAGTGTTTGTTGAAGACGTAGCGGCAAAGAGTATAAAGCTTCATCAATATGCCGATTTGCGTGCCTCGTTTCAATGTCATCAACCATAGTTCCATGCTCCCAAGGTATGAATGCAATATAATATATATAGGAGCTTAGAACAAGTTTATTGGGTGTTAGGTTTTATAAAAACTGCGTTTTGTTTTAAGAAAGAATTAATTAAAACTTTAAAATAAGTTTATAAAGTTTTCTGGGCTAAAATCGAATTTTCCAAACTTTCTGGTGTTTCGTTCGATAGAGTCGTTCGAACGAGATTGTCGTTCGAAAGAAAATGTCATTCGAATGAACCTGCCAACGAGTTCCCACCAAAGTATACTGGTCCGTCGTTCGAAATGTCGTTCGAACGAGATTGTTCGTTCTAACGAGATTTCCAACGAGATTCTAACGAGTTCAATCTGGAACGTCGTTAGAAGTCTCGTTCGAATGAGATTTCATTCGAACGAAATGTCGTTCGAACGAGATGCCAGGCGGGAACAGTTTTTGGCAGTTTTTTTTTTGGCAGTTTTCCACCCACTTCCCCACTTGGTTTTTAACCAACTTTTTCAGACTTTATTATGTGCGGGAATAACATTTTCCAATCTAACTTTTCCATTCCATTTTCATCTCTTAGAGAGAGTTTGAGAGCAAATTGTTTTAAGGAAAATGTTCATGTTTTTGAGTGAGATTTTTAGAGAAAAATTTCCATCACTCTAGTGTTTACACCCAAATGAGTTTATTCCAAGTTCTTATATACATATCAATTGCTTGCAGTTTGGCACCGGTTTTCTCTACACCGAATTGAAGAGAAGTTTCGGGTTTTGCTTCTACCACCCACAAAGAAAGAAGAAGTGTTCTAATGTTTTTTTACCCACTTGGAGAAAGGCTCCATGTACGGGTGACGGTGACCATATAAAGTCCGATCGGTGGATTCCGAGACCGCGGTGGTGTTCCAAGGTTATCCGCTAGGAAGAGGTGTCTACAAGAAGAAGCATCGGGGCTTGAGAGGGATCAAGTCGTGTGTTGTAAGTGTATCTGTCTTGTACTTGTAATTCCGTATCTAGTGGATTTGTGGCTAGGGCTGTCCGAGGTTGTTTCCCGTCTTGGATTTTTCCTCGTACATCGCGGCGTAGTGTGACTGGTTTATTTTATCTTGCATAATAATCTAGAACACATGCTTAGGATAATTCAAGATAAAACTCGGTTTAAATCATCACTCACTTTAATTGGGACTAAATTAAATATTTGGTAGAGTTTATTTAATTCAAGTCATTTGCTAAAATTTGGTTTCGCCTAATTTGCTAATCTTGATAAATATGACTTAGGCAAATTCTAGAACTTGGATTAATTAATGGGTTTAAGTGAAAAAATTAATTGATTAATTTTACTTCACTTGGTTGCAATTTTAATTTTGTTTTAATGAGATAAAATTTGTTGTTGTTGTTAAAATTGAACCATCACGTTTTACGCTTCCGCATCAAAGGAAATTATAACTTTGATTTTAATAGAAAAGCTCGCACAGCTTTTTCAAATGGGTATCAGAGCCAAAAACGATAAATTATTTCGTTAACGATCCTTTAAATAATTTTTGGTTAAAATGGATTTTTCCCCATTTTCAAAATTTTCTATTTTCGATGGTTCAAACTACGCGTATTGGAAAGCGCATATGAGATCGGCACTAAAATCTATCGACGAGAGAGTTTGGATGTCTGTTGTTAATGGGTGGTCCCCACTAACTTATTTAGTTGAAAATGAACGAGTTATCAAACTCGCCGATAGATGGACTAAAAATGAGTTTAAACTTGCTAATTTCAATTCCCGTGGTTTAAATGCTTTGTTTAGCGCTTTCACACCGGATGAATTCCGACGTATTATGACGTGTGAAACCACTAAAGAAGCTTGGGATATTTTACAATTAACTCATGAAGGAACTAGTGTCGTTAAAGCTTCAAAACTCCAAAACCTCACCACTCAATTTGAAACTATCAAAATGAATGAAAAAGAAACTTTTGATGAATTTTATGCTAGACTTTCTGATATTGTTAATTCATTTTTTAACTTGGGAGATAAAATACCTGACGACCGTGTTGTAAAGAAAATTTTAAGGTCCCTACCCGATAGATTTATTCCAAAAGTGACCGTTTTAAATTCTTTACCCACTTTAGCCTCTATGAAATTAGAAGAGCTTGTAGGTGATTTACAAACCTATGAACTGGATATGTTTCCCTCTAAAACTGAAAAGAAAATCAAAAAGGGCGTTGCTTTAAAAGCCCGAAAAGAGGTTAAACAAGTAGTAGAGAGCGATAGCGATAGTGACTCGGAAGACATGGCTTTATTTGCTCGCAAATTTAGAAATTTTCTTAAAATTAACAAAGATAAATTTAAAAATGATTTTAAGAAATTTGAATCTTCTAAGCATGACAAGAACGAGAAGATGTCTAAAGCGGAGAATATTCCTAAAGCCGAAAAGATCCCTAAACCTAGTAATGAAAATTTAGATAGGGACGAGTCTAATAAGTGTTTTGGTTGTGAAGGTTATGGCCATAGGGCGTTTGAGTACCCCACTAAACTAAGGAAAGAGGGTAAGCGGCCCATTTCATATAATGCGACCCTTAGTGATAGCGATAAGGAAGAGAAGCCCGATTCCCCCACTAAGAAAAAATTTGTGGCTTTTATGGCTAGTCATGTGAGTGATAGTGAGAACTCATCGATTGATGAAACTTTAACACATGACACTTCTAAGGTCACTGTTTATGATTCTCTTGTTTTTTATGATAGTGAGAGTGGAGAAGAAAGAGAGAGTGAAAATGAAGAAGAGGTTAATGTGAGTGAACTTCAAAATGCTTTTCAAGAGCTTTATAAAGAATCTATTAAATTAAAAAGAGCTAATTTGAAGTTAGAAGCTTGTTTAAGAGAAAGTGTCAAGGTCGTTGATGAAAGTTCTTTAATAGAAGACCTTAGGACACATGAAAGGACTCTTCAAGAGAAGCTTGAATATGTAGAAGGCGAAAGAGATAGCCTTAGGGGTTTAATGGAATCCTTGAAAAAGGAGCTTCTTGCTTTTGAAGAGCGAAATGTTTTACTAGAATCTAACATTTCAGAATTGGAAAATAAATTAAAAGATTCTAGTCTTGTCAAATTTGATTTGGAGTGTTGTTCGGAAAAACTAGATAAAATGTTAGGAACGGTCCAAATTAAAAATGACACTTGTGGTTTAGGCTTCAATACTTGTAATGAATCTACTCATAAAGCCAAGACCAATGTTTTAGGAGAATCTACTAGGAATGCATTCAAAGATCACTCCTTAAGTAAATCTTTTCGACATGTTTTTGCTTGTATACATTGTGGTCGAAAAGGTCATCTTAGGAAATTTTGTTTTGATCTTAAACGAATTCCTAGAAAACCCCATAGTAAAGTAACCGCGGTAGTTAAAGTTCCAACACCCCAAGATAGTCATTCTTCATTAATTTGGGTTAGGAAATCCGACTTGGTTGCCTTGCAAAATAGGGTTTTTGATTCTCATTTACTATCACATACTTCCTCCCTTGCTAAATCTAAAGGATGAATGTGTTAGTGGTTGCATACTTTAGCGTTTGTACTTCATGCTATATTCACATGCTAAATGTATGCTTGTTTTAGTCATTTTCTAGTCATTACCTTATTTCATATCACATGCTAGAAATTATGACTTGTTTATCTTTTTGTATTATATTTTGTGTTTGAATTAATTGAAAAATATAAAAAGATTTTTTTTTATCATTTGTGTTTTATTTATTTCATTTAAGCTTAATGAAAAATACAAATGATTTTTGTTTATTCTTTTGAGTATATATATTTATTTTTGGTGAAAAATGTTAAAAACTCAAAAAGATTTTTTATGTGTGTATTTTAGTTTGACACACTTTAAGTGGCATATACTTGTGTTTGAATTCCATATTTTACGATCCCACGTGGCTAGAACTTTTGGTTTCGATTTTCAATCCTTAAAATGTTCTTTACCATGTTTTATATGGAGTAGTTGTATTTTGTATTGTTTAAATGGATTATATTTTTATATGCCTCTTTTCACACATGCACGAACTCTTTTGAAATATTAATGTCACATGTTATATTTGAGCTTTTTGAGGTGTTCTCCTACCAATCTAGTCATCTACATATCTATGACCTAGGAGGACTAGTGCATGTCAAAATCCGTTGCATGTGAGATTTGTGTGAAAAAATGAAAAAATGATAAATAAAAATGTGCATGGGGAAGGGCTCCGAAAGGACTAAGTGATCCTTTGCGATAGTAAGCCACCGTTCATTGGATCTAAAAGAAATACGTGATCCAAAGGCCTAAAAACAGAATATTTGGCATTAAAAAGAAAACAATTGCCAAGGCCTATGTTTGTTTGATATATTCATTGAAAAGCAAAAGAATATATATGCTTATTGAGGGAGAATTGGATGGTATATCAACGGTTTGCACAATGTCCGTTTATCCTAGTTGTCTTTAATGTCATGACTCTATTTGGTTTGTAGAATCATCATCATGCTAGGCTTGTATGCATTGTGTATGTTTGTTCATTGAGTTCAATCTTCATATTGTCACATGAGGTTATATTTAAATGTGATAAAGTTTGCAATCAAATGAGAACTCCTTGAATGTTTATTAAGTGTTTGGGTCTAAATTTAATTGTTGCTAGTTCACACCCCAACACGTCCGTTTCCATATGACACATTTTTGCCATACGAGTGTGCAAACTTATTGTATTTTGTGTTATATGTGTGTTTATATATATATATATATATATGCAAGTGCTTCATTGGTATATTTCTAGTTTATATATATATGATATTTGTTTTGTCTTTGCCTATGCTTTTATTGCCCATATGCTTTCATGTCTTATCACTTTAAGCTTCAACATACTTTTATGTTTATTAGTTCTTTATCCTTTTCCTATTCCTGAACAAAAAGGGGGAGAATGATGATAGGGGGAGAAATGGTATCTAATCCTATTTGGAGGAGATTTATCTTAGGGGGAGACGTCTTTCTAAGTAGGTCATGTGTTTGATAAAGGGGAGAATTAATTTAGGGGGAGTAATTAATTAAAATTTCATTTAATACCTTGATATTCCCTATGCATTTGATGAGTTTGCTTAAGTGTGCAGGATTTCTTCTAAAGCGGCATTGTTTAAACGGCAAAGCGTTTGATCCTTGGGTTGAGTCAAGTTTGGGTGGGTTATGTTTTTGTGTCTAGTGAGCTTGACGGCCCTTTAGGATTTTTGTTTTGGTTTTTGTCCCGGAATAGCCAAAGGGGGAGATTTGTAAGGACACAAATTTCCAATTGAGTCCATATAGAGTTTTGGCTCAATTCCGGACAAAAACATTTATTCATAGGATAGTATGTAAATGTAATATTCTCGAGTCTATGAAGTGTTTGTTGAAGACGTAGCGGCAAAGAGTATAAAGCTTCATCAATATGCCAATTTGCGTGCCTCGTTTCTACGTCATCAACCATAGTTCCATGCTCCCAAGGTATGAATGCAATATTATATATATAGGAGCTTGGAACAAGTTTATTGGGTGTTAGGTTTTATAAAAGCTGCGTTTTATTTTAAGAGAGAATTAATTAAAACTTTAAAATAAGTTTATAAAGTTTTCTGGGCTAAAATCGAATTTTCCAAACTTTTTGGTTTTTCATTCGATAGAGTCGTTCGAACGAGATTGTCGTTTGAACGAACCTGCCAACGAGTTCCCACCAAAGTATACTGGTCCGTCGTTCGAAATGTCGTTCGAACGAGATTGTTCGTTCTAACGAGATTTCCAACGAGATTCTAACGAGTTCAATCTGGAACGTCGTTAGAAGTCTCGTTCGAACGAGATTTCATTCGAACGAAATGTCGTTCGAACGAGATGCCAGGCGGGAACAGTTTTTGGAAGTTTTTTTTTGGCAGTTTTGCACCCACTTCCCCACTCGGTTTTTAACCCACATTTTCAGACTTTATTATGTGCGGGAATAACATTTTCCAATCTAACTTTTCCATTCCATTTTCATCTCTTAGAGAGAGTTTGAGAGCAAATTGTTTTAAGGAAAATGTTCATGTTTTTGAGTGAGATTTTTAGAGAAAAATTTCCATCACTCTAGTGTTTACACCCAAATGAGTTTATTCCAAGTTCTTATATACATATCAATTGCTTGGAGTTTGGCACCGGTTTTCTCTACACCGAATTGAAGAGAAGTTTCGGGTTTTGCTTCTACCACCCACAAAGAAAGAAGAAGTGTTCTAATGTTGTTTTACCCACTTGGAGAAAGGCTCCATGTACGGGTGACGGTGACCATATAAAGTCCGATCGGTGGATTCCGAGACCGCGGTGGTGTTCCAAGGTTATCCGCTAGGAAGAGGTGTCTACAAGAAGAAGCATCGGGGCTTGAGAGGGATCGAGTCGTGTGTTGTAAGTCTATCTGTCTTGTACTTGTAATTCCGTATCTAGTGGATTTGTGGCTAGGTCCTTCCGAGGTTGTTTTCCGTCTTGGGTTTTTCCTCGTACATCGCGGCGTAGTGTGATTGGTTTATTTTATCTTGCATAATAATCTAGAACGCATGCTTAGAATAATTCAAGATAAAATTCGGTTTAAATCATCACACTCATTTTAATTGGGACTAAATTAAATATTGGATAAAGTTTATTTAATTCAAGTCATTTGCTAAAATTTGGTTTCGCCTAATTTTCTAATCTTGATAAATATGACTTAGGAAAATTCTAGAACTTGGATTAATTAATGGGTTTAAGTGAAAATATTAATTGATTAATTTTACTTCACTTGGTTGCAATTTTAATTTTGTTTTAATGAATTAAAATTTGTTGTTGTTGTTAAAGTTGAACCATCACGTTTTACGCTTCCTCATCAAATGAAATTATAACTTTGATTTTAATAGAAAAGCTCGCACAGCTTTTTCATACTTGATTTTAACTCATCTTCATGATGATAATTCTTAGATTTCCCAAATTGGCTTATGTATTGAGATGAACAATTCTTAGATTTCTTAAATTTGCCTCGTGTATTGAGATGAATTTTCTATTATGAAATTTGGGCTATTAATTTTTATCGAGCTTATTATTTGAATGTGTATTAGTGTTGTTATTGTGAACTATTTGTATTGTTGTACTATTTTTAATACCTTAAACAGGTGGATAGTATTATAAATAAATGAGATTTTGTTCATTTTTTTAAATTTAACTTTTTTGTATTGAAATTAAATCGGATTGACATTTATTTTATTGCCATTATGTTAACATTTTTTAATATTGTATACCCTAGTGTGTGTGTGTGTGTGTGTATATATATACATGTTATTTTTTTTTAATATTAGTAACGGGCCTATACTGTTACTAAATGTGTTACAAAAATTGTGTTAGAAATGTGTTACGAAACCAGCAACTTTAGTAACGTTGGAAAAGTGTTAGTAACATAGAATTTAGTAACACTTTATTAATGGTAAAATAATGTTAGTAACACAAAATTTAGTAACGGTAAAAAAGTGTTAGTTATTTGATTCTCCACGCCTTTTTTCTAACACTTTTTTAGTGTAAGTAATTATTTTAGTAACACTACAGTAGTGTTACTAATTGACTGTTTTGGTGTAGTGTTTTACTCTAAATTCCAATGACTACTACCATCATAACACACTCTCAGTTTAATTCTTAATCGATATAAATTTGTCTTAGGCCAAATGTATGGATT
Organism: Sambucus nigra; assembly: GCA_949130495.1. Taxonomy (NCBI): domain Eukaryota; kingdom Viridiplantae; phylum Streptophyta; class Magnoliopsida; order Dipsacales; family Adoxaceae; genus Sambucus; species Sambucus nigra. The sequence goes on along the minus strand of OX422214.1, from coordinate 207,857,724 downwards.
CGAGCCTCAATCCTCAATCTTCAATCCTCCAAATCTCCTTATCTCTTATTGTGCATGTCCTCTTAGTTTCTTAGGGTTTCTCTCGAATCCTGTAATATATTTTATGTCATAACCAATGACCTACTAAAGTAGTTTCTCATGAAATTAACCTTAGGCCCTATATGGGCCTCAATCCAATGTGCCAAAATAACACTCCAAATGGACCAAATCTCTACTTAAGTCATATATTAACCCAATAGACTTAAAATGAACTATTTTAAGTCAAAAATAAACATTCTATAAGTCCCAAATACCAACACAAAATAAAACATGTTTTAACAAATTAATTTCTTCATAAGTAAATTTATTAAATCGGAACGAATCATTTAAGTTAAACCCTAATTATTAATCTGTTACATGTGATGCGGCATTATAAAAAAACTACTTAATGATCAGTGGAACCCAATACCGATGGAATAATATCAACAAGGAAACCCTCTACACCTAGTACCTGACCATTCTATAGTCGCTCATAATACTAAGTCACTCAAAATGTTTGATTAATGAATTACCATGTATTATGACAATATCCCAAAGGTGTTAATCCATGTAACACGTAGACTACTAAATATAAAAATATCATATACGATTAATCTAATTGATAATTAATCAATATAATAAGTGACATGCCACATACAAATAACAACTCATCATATGCAAACACTTAATTTAACCATTAATTAATTATTGCTAAAAATATAGGGCATTACATTAAATAAGGAATTTCGTCCTCAAAATTGGAATCTACATACTCTTACTCGATAATCTAAGAATGTCACCCCCGTAACATCCATACACTATATAAATATCTACTCGTTTCTCAACTTAATACACACCAAGTTCTCTTATCATAAATCATGTTCGGTTAATACTCAAACTAAACTATTTTAATCGTTGAAACACCGATTTGTCCCTCAGGAATTCCCTCCATCATATACCTATGGAAGACATCGTGCACTTGTTGGTGGTGATTGGTTAACATCAAATGACACCGGCCTCACCCTATCCAAGCTCGTGAAAAGAACATATGTATCGGGATGCAAACTTCCATTTAGAAAATCGACTTCAGAATTCTCTTCATTGGAGAAATCATTAAAAGGACATTATCTTCACCCTGGGACCCCAAACCATGCTTCTCTTCATAAGTCAAAGCTCATTTTCCCGCTCCGACAATATTCATAGGCTTTATAATGAACACCTTCTCCTCCGAGGTGTCCCGAACACACTCCAATACTAATAACTTATTGACTCTTATTTCTTAATCAACTTGGTTTATTTATCTCTAATAGTCCAAATGGCCCCATGCCCCCTTTGGGACCATGGTACTCGATGAGAAAATCAAAAAGAATATACTCCGCCACTCCTATATTGGAAATATTAACGACTACACCTCTGGTGCTCTACCTTCACTACTAGTAAAGGACACTTAAATGCCAACTATTCTAATAACCACTCCACTTCTCTACCTACCTCATGTCACCCTAGAGGTGCACAAAAAATCACAATTTATGTGCCTTGGTCAAAATTACCTCTCATTGCTCGGGACACTCTGGCATAAACACTCTCCCTCGAAAACATAATCTCTTTCTGAGGAATAAGAAAAAAAGGTAATTCCTCCATAATACAACTTTCATACTATCCCTTAGTAAAGTGTTTAATGCTTGGTCCTGAACCACCCACGACACAAAATCGGATGCAACAGCCACCACTACTAGAAAGACTTTTGGTTCGACCAAATGGTGTCGCTAATCACAATGACGAATTAATCCTATTATGGTATAAATACACTACAAATCAACTTCATAAAGATGGGTGGAACATTGGTCAGCCAACTAGCTTAACATGGGCATGTATGTTCCTCCCGTGTCAGAAAACTGGCTTTGGGACATCTTTCTCCCGATAATACAATTGGTGACAACGTTAGCACAATACAATTTCCACAATAAAGTTACTTCCATCACACGATCTAATAAATTGTCGACACATGACAACGAACACTTGTTCCGCATCTTGAAAGTGATAATTCCTGTTGATCCACAAAAACAAAGTGAATCGTCCATGTTTTAACTAAGAGGACTGGAGATTTCCCAAAGTAATGTACTACTCGAATAGCTTCTTGGAACAAAATTACGATGCTTATGTCTATATAACTCTCTTCTTTCCAAAGGAGACTGCCCAACTAAAATACCCTTATAACAGGCCTAAAGTTAATGCCAACACTAAGGCTAAAATTTATTTCGGCATAGGTATGGAGGTCGTGCGATAAACAATAATGAGTAGTGATGATCCATTGTTAATGCTTTGAGGTTATAGGTTTGGGGCGACTTATAACTATACCTCGTACGTATGATTGATCCTTGAAGGTGATAGGGATAGGCCTTTGTACCTTTATGTGTGGGCTTATGCATAGCCCATCTATTTGCATGTGAGTGGGGACATACTCACTTGGATATTGGACTTATGCGATTTTAATTTCTTTAGTGTGACTACACGTGCAATCTATATTTGAGTTATAAGACTATGGAACCCTGATAATTATAAACAAATGAGATAGATTTATAATAATGTATTATTAGGTTCACTTGGGGTTACGATTAGACCTATATGCTATAGGTTGTTTGAGTTGGGTTAACTTAAAAATATCTAAAAATTTGGGAGGAAGATGCATTATCATTATTGTGGCCCAACTTTAGTTAAATTTTTATTCTTTGTAGACTTGATAGGTTTAATCCTATTTGTGGAATATGTTTTCAGGTCCTAGGCAGCAACAGATGCCAAAGCCCTAATCTTTTCCACTCACTTCCACTTCCAGCTCTAATCTAAAGGGTGTAGGTATCGAGTATGCATGCTCATTTCTATTTATTGCATTTCATTTAAATACTTTTGAATTGGATGCTTGTATGAGGATTTATCTACTATGGAGAATGTTTTTTTATAATCAAAGTTGGATTTTATATTTTGAGATAGTTATAGTGATTTGGTGATGGCGTTCCATTTGTTATGAGAATGGTATTAGAGTTTCATTTAGTATATTCATATTTTACTGTTAACTCTTTATTGTTGTAGTTTATTTTATTTTAGTCATGCTTAGGATGATACAAATTATTTTACACTCCTATATTATTTATATTTAAAAATGATCAATTTAGTTATGGATTTTACCTAGTGTCACATTAAGAAACTCAAACGGCCAAGAACTAACACCAAGTCCTTTTCATACTGTAAAATCTCTTCAAGTCGAATCCATTCATGATAATTGTCACCTAGTAAAAATTCCAAAAGACACGAGACAGAAGAATTAAGGGTCAATAATTAACCTAACACCTTAAATATTGTAAAATATACCAGGTGAATATGTCTTTCTCTAAAAATAGAGGATAATTGATATACATTGATCCAGTTATATTATAATACTTGCTAAATGGATTAGCCACCAAAGGTAAGCTTCAATTATATCGACGTCATCATCAACTTAACATCAAAAGAAGCCTACCCAAAGGGCTAGTCACCAAAGGTCGGCTTCAATTCCATCAACTTAGCATGAAGTAACACACACCCCCCCCCCCCCCCCCGATTTAGACACCAAGGGTGGCGTTCAACTCTATCGGCCTCATCTTTAGCCTTGCATCAATTAGAGGCCTCCCTCAAGGGTCTGCTTCAGTATTAAATAATATTCATCATAAAGGGACATATGTCCATTCCAAAGAGGTCTACGACTGAGAGGCATGTGCTCCATGATTGGGATGCACATTGTACTCCCGTGATGTATAAATAGTACCTTTGTCTTAATTTATAAGAAATTTTATTATTGGGATTTGTATTAGGGGTTTTACGGGAAAGGTCAAATTCAATCCATAAGTGTATAAATAGGATACATCACATAATTTTATAAATTTATTCCCTGTGTTAAAAAGATCATGAAAGGATGACGAATATACTATTTGACAACTCATACAAAAAAATCCATCAAATTTTCAAACGTTCATAATTTCAAATACACAAGTATAAAATTCACTACATTTATATATTTGAAATCTACTCACCGAGATCTGTCCAACAACACCTATATTCGATATTTTTAACAAAAAGTCAAAATCGATAAATTTACTATTTCACTAAAACCTCCATTTTTTTCGGCGAAAACTCCATTTTTTCTGGTGAAAAACCTTCTTCTTCAGCGCTGACAATGGTGTCACTGGCGCGAACCAAAGAATAAAAGAAATAGACGAAGAGAGAGAGAGAGAAACAATCTGGCGAGGACTCTAAATTTCGCTGTTCCGACGAGGATTCTGGCGTTTCGACGAGGATTCCGGTGGGTGGGGTGAGGTGGAGTGGAGGTAGGGTTATGTGTTTATTTTTTTAATAAGTTTTAAATAACTATGGAGAAGGGTATTAATATAAATACCTCTTTAATTTAAACAAATAAAATTATATGTTTTGTGTACTAATAATTCTAAAGGGACCACGCAAATAAATGTTATTTTATCACATCATCTTCAGCTTAATTCTCTATTTGTGTTATTACTCTGTTAAACTATAGAAAGGCAAGAGGTGGATTGACCTAGTGAAACAATTGTACCTCGTGAATCATGAAAATCTGTGTTCATCTTTTTTTTTTCAAAACGGGATGTTTATTAAACTATTGGAAGTTTACAAGTAATATTACAAACTGTATATCGTGACATCGTAATATTACACGCATCACGAATCAATGCCGGAAGTAAAAAATGTGGAATCTGAACATACACCGTAAAACAAAATTATTTAGATACCGAGTAAGCAGCAAGAAAATCAACACACGCATTAGCTTATCTGAAAAATAGGCATAAATAACATGGTGAAATCTCCGAAAGACGACATGTATGACATAGATCAAATTCAGATGATTTGAATTCGGGACGTTGTTCCTTTGAATCATATGAAAGACAATTTAAACATATATTATTCATCTTTCTTTTCTTCTCCTTGTTCTAAACATATATTGCTCATATGCCCATAAGAATCATTTTAGAGTTTCTATTCATATCAGTTTAAGGAATCATCATACGTGGTGGCTTCGCTAAAATTATGACAGTTAAAGTGTCACAGTAAGAGCTCCAATGGCACTTCAACTCTGGTCCATATGGCCTTTATAAGTAAACCGGGATGGCTTTTATAAGTAATCACGAAAAATTATTATATGGACAACTAATGTGCTAAATTTATGCTTTTTTTGAATAACATACTCCCTTAGAAAAGGTGAAAAAATAAAGTCATTTGATTGAGAGTCGCCAGTTGAATTGCATCCAACGCCCATAATAAAATATTTGCTACAAGGTCAATGTCCATAGCGTCGAATTGAACTCTAAGATCTCACATGGAAACCCACTGAGAACATGCCCAATTAATTCTGATGGGGTTTATTCCAGCTGGCAGCCTCGTATAGGCATTAAAAATAGAAGGCCCCGCTTGAAGCACGCAACATTTTTTCTCCTCTCATCTCCTCTCTCACTGCAATCTTAATAGAAGGAGAAAGTCGGTGAATAGCTATATATTAATACATCGAAAAAATAATAAAAATATATGTCAATTTGTGTATATATCTCTATATATATCACAGGAAGACCATTCTTATCTACACAAACCAAGTTCCTCTTACTTTTATCATGTGGCATAAGTTTGAAAACTGAGAGTGAAATCAACCAATACAGAAAGGAGAGTAGTGCATCAACTCATCAATACTTAAATATGACGGTAGGCTTTCTGTGGTTAAATTTTTGTAAATGCAACTTTTGTATCAACTTAAGTACTCTCTCCAAACATGACCTATTAACTAAACCAGCTACATATCAAAGCATAGAGTAATGATTCCTGTATTAATCAGCAATTTTATTTTTTATTTGGTTAAGACCATAGAGATGCAAGTACACATGTGTTGCCCCGGATGTGAGAGCAAGATCAAGAAAGCTCTTGAAAAACTCAAAGGTATACCTTTCTGATTCTGAAAAATTAACTGAGATTCCTATATATCTCTTTCTTATTCAAATATTTCATTTGTATCATAATCATCTTTTCAAATTTATATAGGTGTTGATAGTATAGATATAGACATGAACCTCCAAAAGGTGACGGTCACTGGATGGGCTGACCAAAAGAAAGTTCTTAAGATAGTTAGAAAAACAGGTAGGAGGGCTGAAATATGGCAAATTCCGTATAATCCGGAGCTTAGAAATCTTAATCAGGGTAGCCATAATTATGATCATCAACACCATTACAGTGGTCCAGCCGCGTATAACGGGGCTCAGCCATCGGCAGGTTCCTCTTACAACTATTACAAGCACGGTTACAGTGGTCATGGCCTCGGTAATTACTACCAGCATTCTGGTCATTCGTCTGCTGTTTTTGGGAACCAGACTGGTGCGGCTTTTAGTGATGAGAACCCTAATGCATGTTCCGTCATGTGATGATAACTTGGCATGGATGTGATTTTGTGAGGAAACTAGATGAATGTTGTTTCCTCTTCTTTTTTTTTTGTTTACTTTTGTGTTTTCCCTGATTCGGTCTTTTTATTATTAATCCCGAATTAATAATTGATAAGTACGTTGTTTGTCTAGTTTGTACCAATTGTTTCCACTCTATTTGCAAAATCAAAGTAACTTTATTTAAGTGTTTTTATACTCCCTGTAGCTATGCTTTTTATAAATTTAGGAAGATAATAAGATTTGAAAACAAGCCCCAATGATAGTGCCTTTCATGTCGCATTTGCATGTTATTGTACTTCATTTTTAATAATGTATATATGAATTTTTGTAACATATATACATATAATTATGATGTATACATATTTTTGTAATGTATGCTTGTTGGGAATATGTATACGCACGATATAAGGGTATATTTCAAGAGTGTGAAAATCAAATAAATCTTATTGATGGGGGATTACTTGAAAGCTCTTTCTATTTTCAAAATACCTCTCGATCACAACCCTAATGTATTATTTCAATAAATTGCCCTAAAAATAAAATAAAATATAAAAAAAAAACTCTTGTACATGGGTTACATGTGTGTCACTCAACATCGGGACTTCATGACATACTTGTTAGGATTAATTACAGTTGGACCTCCTGAACTTTGCCCCCTTGTCACTTTATTCCTGAACTTTCAGTTTCTGTACTTACTCCCTGAATTTTTAACACGACTTTAAATTACTCCTTACTATCAAACTCCGTTAATTTTTAGTGAAAAATGTTGATCGTGTACATGTACATGACTTTCTAGAGGGTAAATTGGTCTTTTTTTCATTTCTCCTTATTTCTTCTCTCACTCTTTAGAAAAAAATTCCCTCTCTTTCCTCTCTCTCTCTTTCTCTCTCTCACAGCCATGGTGGCGACCATGTTGGACACCCCTGCTACCCCAACCCCACCCTGCTACTCCCCAGCCCACCCCCCACCCCCACCCTAATACTCCACCTACCTCCGCCAACACCTGCCCTACTAACCCCTGCTTCCCTTCCCCCTCCACCATCACTCACCCCCTCTCTCTTGTCTCTCTTTACACACACACACACACACACACACACACACATATACATTTGTAAATGTTTTAGTTGAATCTTAGATTTGTAAAGGTTTTGGTCGAATCTAAAATTTGTAAAGGTTTTAGTTGGATTTGTAAACGTGTTGGTTGGATTTGAATCTTAGTTTTGTAAAGGTTTTGGTTGGATGTGTAAAGGTAATTTTTTCTATTTTTCTATTTTCCATATCTATTTCTTCGTACGAGTTTTCCTATTTTTTATGTATTTTTCAGATTTTTGTAATTATAATTTTTTTATGATTTTTATTAGAATTTTTTTATTGAAAATCTATTTCGATATTACAAATTTGTTTTTTTGCAATATTTTTTCAAACTTTTAAAAATATTTATTTTGCTTTTTGTAGTTTTTTTTTAGAAATCTATATTGAAATTTGAAATTTGTTTTTTTTTGCAATATGCTTTCAAAATTTTCAAAATATTTATTCAAATTTTTGCAGATTTCATAAAAAAAAATCTATTTATTCATTTTTTAATGTATTTTTCCATATTTTTATAGTTTTCATATTTTTCTATTTTTTGTGATATTTCCAGATTTTCTGCAATTATTGAATTTTTTTTCTATTTTTTATTAGAAATTTGTTTTCTTACTGAAAAATTATTTTGATATTGATTTTTTTTCCATAATATTTATTTATACTTTTTAAAATTTTTATTTAGATATTTTCATATTTTTAAAAAAAAATCTATTTATTAATTTTTTTTTCTTTTTTTATGCATTTTAAAGATTTTTATTTTTTAATTATATTTTCTATTTTTTATATATTTTCTAGATTTTTTGTAAGTATATATTATATTTTCTGTTTTTTATTAGAAATTTATTTTTTATTGAAAATCTATAAAAATTTATTTTTTTGCATAAAAATATCCAACCTTTTATAATATTTATTCATTTTTTTAAAAAAAATTCCAGATATATTAAAATAGATTTTTTTAGTGTTTTTCTAAATTTAATTGAAAACTTTTTTTTTAATTGCAAATCTGTTTTTTTTTTTGGGGGGGGGGGGGGGGGGGAATTTCCTTTTTATCTATTAGAAATATGTTTATTTTTTATTTTTTTTGTAGAAAATATGTTTTTTTTAAATTGAAAATCTTTTTTAGATGCTTTTTGTATAATTTCTAGAATTTTAAATATTTTTAAATAAAATTATTATGGTGTTTTTATTTATTCAAAGTTTTGTATTGATTCTGACTAAAATACCCTCAAAAGTGATCATGTGCAACGCATATGGCCGACTTTTTTTGTCAAAATTTAATGGAGTTGGACACTATGGGATAACTTAATGTCGTGTTGGAAGTTCATGGAATTAAATTCGGAAACTAAATGTTTAGATGGTAACGTGACCAAGTGATAAAATTCAGGGAGTCCAAATATAATTAACCCTACTTGTTATATTTTGCTTTCACACGGTCCCACGAATCTCCTATCTCGAGTAAGTTAACGAGTTAAGAATAAATCTTAAGATGAACACTAAATCATGTACATGTTAGAGCATAACAACAGTGGAAGCTCTAGAAAGGTAGTATACCAAATGAAGAAGGTGACTTTAGCTTTCAAGAAAAGTAAATTGGATAATGGTGGAAGATATAAAATTTGTAACTCAACTTCCTACGAACTAATATTGTTCGTAGGAAATATTTTTTATTTCTTACGAATAACATAATTTCGTAGGAGTCTGTATAAACCCAAATGTCTAATTAATATTAAGTATTTATATTTGCTACGAACTTCATTTGTTCGTAAGCGTTTCGACGAACTTCAGAAGTTCGTAGAAATTCTTACGAACAAATGAAGTTCGTAGGAAGCTTTTACAAATTCACTAGCTGTTCTGCAAGTTTAGAGAATGACTACAAACTTGTCTATGGAATTCGTAGACTTCAACCCACCACTAGCCATACTAATTTGCAAAACAACAAATTATCTTGGAAGGTACTATCACCATTACGGATGCTCTTAACAACATTACCCACATAAATCTATCTTAGTCGTAAATAATGATGCATAACTTGCCTATCATAACTAAAGGACAATAACATCGTGCCTGGACATGATCAATTTTTTTTAAACCACGTAAATAAATAATCCTCGCTCCACATTAATACAAGAACCCAATAAAATCAATCCCTTTTTTTATCAATGGTTACCAAAAGTAACTACAACAATTATATTGTTACTAACATACAACCTACACGATGCGCGAATGTCTTACATATTATTTATTTAAAAAAATTTGGTTTACTACAAATTTGAATTAAGTCACTAAAAATCAAACGCTGACAAATTATTTTGAAAGGAGGTGAGCAAAGCAAAAATTCAAAGTTCATATTGAAATATTGTGATAAACTTGCATATCATACTATAATACTAAGCAGTCTACTAATCGATATATTCTAATGATAGCCGATGTGAACATGTTAATAATTATACTCCAAAATAAAATTATTTTTTCTAAGTCATGTGGGGATAACAATATATTTTCCAAAAGCATTTCCAATTAGCACAATACTGATTGAAATGTACAAATGGATTCCATGGTAAAAAAATTGCCAAGTAATTGTGATGTTTTTTTCTACCGGATAGATGTTCAATTTATCATAAATAATTATAAATCCAAACAACTCAACGAATCTAAGTAGTAAATTTTTTAAATGAATAATAAAATAAGTATAGTAAATACATCTATGGACATATTTTATACATGACAAAAATGAATATAAAAGACAATTAAAATAAACTTGAGAGAACTCTAGTTATGAAAAAAAAAATTGTGGAGGAAATATTTGCAGTTGCAACATACATTGATTTTAAGATATTAGTATTCTCCTAATCAAAAGTTGAGGTGAGGTTTTCCAAACATTAATTTTTTTACGAAACATTATATTGAACTTCTAAGTAGTGCCCAAAGCCTGTAGTACCAATCATGGTCCTTTAGCTAGCACATATAGTAGGTCTTTGTGGTTCCTTTGTGTCTATTTGGGTAAGAGTCTTTATAGATATTGATTATAGAAGTCCGAACAAAGTATCGTAAGAAATAGAAAGTGAGATGTCAAATTGAGAGAAGTCAATCTTCTTTGGTACAATGTGAAATTTCTTCTCATCAAGGAATGGATGACTACAAAATAGATCAATATGAATCTTCATGAAAATTGTATATAATAGTAAAAGTAATATTATAGACTGCTAAATCCTTTTCAAGACCATGCACTACTTTTGAAAACATTGTATAATGTGAGATGAGAGATAATATATCTATCTGAATGATCTCCAACATCAACGACCCACCATTTAAGGTGGAGACATATAAACGCACACTTTTGTCTCCCAGAAAAAAAATAATTGTTAAAGAGAAGAGCAATCGGTGGAAAAATAAAGGGGGGAAAAAAAGATAGCAAGTGACATTTTCACAATGACCATTCATTAACCCGATTAAATGCAACACATCAAAAGGTCGTATTTTGTTTTAATTAAGGAGGTGAATTGATATACTTAAAGCAACATTCAATTCAGTGGATAGTCTAGAAAGAGAGTAAAATTCATTACATGGAAGGAGCTCTAAGTGGACATATACTTTAACATGGATGAACAAATTCACCTAAAGAAACTAAGAGCACATGCTTGAATCTTAATGATCAAATGAGCAAAATGACTGTTGATGTAAAAAACTAGATTGCTCTAATTATTCAATCACAGATAAATAAATAAGACAAAGATTTTTAAAGTGGTTCGGCTAGGAATAAAGCCTACGTCCACTGTTATGTTATTGCTGAATGTTTGCAGAATTCTTGATTACAAGTTCTCTCAAGAAATTCCGGTTCCCCTTGAATGAGGATGATACAAGGTATTTATAGCCTTTAGGCTGTACATGAAAGGTTCGATACATTAAATGACATACATATGAAAGGCTAATACATTTAATGTAGCGTGGGCGTCAAGAATATAATTATTCAATGAATAGTCGAACAGTTGTCCGTCTGGTAATTAATGGTACAGCCGAGATGCAGCTCGGACCGCCTTAGTGGCTCGTTGATCAAGAGTTCCCCGGAGCGCTGGAGTACCTCGGGTGCTAGAGTTCCTCGGGATATCCTCGTACCTCGGAGAGAACATGAATTGGCCGAAGGAAATGAACTTCCTTGCTGCTATTGTGCCACGTAGATTGACACGTGTCTTCGTATTATTCGTCCACCTCAGCATATTAATTTTGGTATCAACAGAAGCCCCCAATGTTTCATATTTCAAATTTTGAGGAGTATGGGACATTCTTTCTCGGTATATGGCGATATTAAATGACTTTCCTGGGTTTCAGGAACATTGTATTCAAATTTCCTTCTTATTTCGCAGCTTCCGCCTTTATTTTGAATTTTTTTTTATAAGCGCTTCGATCTCCGTGCAGTTTTTATCCTCTTAGCCGCCGGAAGTTCAGTAGTTTCTTTTTGGTAATCATTTCTTTCGCCGCTTCCCAATGCAGAGTATTTAAACTTCTTAGGTAACCATACCGTCTTCTACGTTTTCCACTTTTCTGCATTCAAGCTTTCTATTCTCTCCTTCTCTCTTGTGCGTTCATCCTTATTTTCGTTCGTTGTCAACATACGTCCTTTCTTCCTGTAAGATCTTCTTCCTTTCTTCTGTATCTCTTTTATTCAATATGGTTTATATTGTGGAGTCTGTTGAGAAATTTCGTTCTGATTTTTCCATTCCTTCCTGGGTAACTCTAGAGGTTCTTTCTGAGCCTTTAGATTATTTTCGATTGGCTGAGGGACATTGGTTCCCCAGTCTTTTCATTGCTGGATGTGGTTTTTCCTTTCCACCGAACCCATTGTGTCTTGAGTTTTGTCAATATTTTGATCTTGTCCCTGCAAAAATAGCCCCCAATTCATGGAGAATAATTAATGGGGTGCACAAATTAAATCTAACTCATGGGACTCGTATTGGGATCCCTGAAATTATGTATTGCTATAAATGGGCTACTCTAGATAATATTTATTACTTAAAAACTAGGTTTCTGAATAGGGCTCTTGTAGTTAACCTCCCTGACTCAAATAGAGATTATTTTGAGCATGGGTTGATCATAAAAAATTGGCAATATGCCCCTTTAACTAGAGATGAAGTATACAACGGTCCCAGATGCCCCCCATATGGCAATGGGATAGGTTTATTTTTCATTTTATTTTACTTATGAAATTATGCTTTCATCATGTTTGACAAAATGTATGATTGATATCTCGTTATGTATTTATTTGCAGTTGATAGCAAAAGAAAAACTCCAAAGGAATCAGAAGTTAATATCAAGCATCTGAAACTTATCTGGGGTTTGCATAAGAACATTGCAGACGAGCACAATAGGTCTGCATCATATTTGCTACAGTATAAGAGTTATACAACCTCTTATACTGCTCGTCCTGTTGAGCCAGCTTCCACTCCAAAGGACTCTTCTTCAGATTCTCATCTTCCTTTAAGTCAAAGGATGGGTAAGAAAATAGCTCCTCCTGCTCTCTTCGATGATGTTACTTTTGTTGCTGGGGCCAAGAAAAGCAAAGTTGATGTCCCAGAGGGGACTAAAAAGGTGGATGCTGGGTCTTCTAAAGCTACCGAGAAGCCCCCAGTGGTTCCGAGCAAGAAAAGTGCTCCTGCAGATGTAATTACAATCTCTCCGACCAAGACTTCTTTGGTTGAAGGTTCTGAACTCCCGTTGAGGAGATTGAGGAAATCATCCTTAGTTACTCCGGCTGAAACTGCCTCCTCTCTACCTACTGGTGGTACTGATGTTTCAAACATCATTCTTCCAAGTTCTGCAATGAGCTCGGTCGTACCCGAGGTCCATGGTATTGATGAAAAAATTCCTAGGGATATGCTGACATCCTTAGCTGCTCGTCACCTTGCTTCAGTAAATTTCTCATACTTCTGGTTTTTCTTTCTTTCTCTGAATGCTTTCATTTTGTATTGACTTTACTATTTCTCTCATCTTTCAGCTGGTGAACTGTTTCAATAATATTGTGAAGAAGGATGAGGCTATTAAAGCTTCAAGCTCCTCGTCAGGTGTAGAGGATGCTCTGTTGGGTTTGACCCAATCTTTAAAGGAATCTCGCCAACAGTATGTTGAGGAAAAAGCTGTTTGGGAGAAAAAGTTGGCTGTGGCTGAAGCTGAGAAGGTGAAGATGGTTGAAACCTCCAAGAATTTGGAGGATAAAGTAAAAGGTTTAGAGGTTGAACATCAGGAATATGATGGCAAGCTGAAAAAGGCAGAGGAAGAGTTATCTACCTTGCGAGATATCAAGGTCAAAAAAGAGGAATTGGATGTGAAGCTCTCCTCGGAGAAGTTGAGAAGAAAGGTTGCAGTCAAGAAATCTTTCAGTGCTGGTTGGGAGAAAGGATGGGATAAGGGGATTGCTGCAATGACATCCCAAGTCCAATATGGAAAGTTAAAATACTTCCACGATGGCTGGGTAGCTGCTCTGCAAGAGTTGAAGGTTAAAGACGATTCTGAGCTATTCCAACGACACCTCCCTGGTCCTCCTCCAGCAATTGTGGAAGAAGAAGAAGATGAACCTCTCTCAGATGAATCTTCTATGGCTATGGGTGACCCAGTCTCTGCTTCTCAACCCTCTATCATCGAGGATATTTCTTCTATGCCTCCTCCTGCCGAGAAGATTCCTGCTGATCAAACCGTTGTTACCACCGAGCAACCGAGCTCCTCGTCCCAGCCTCCCGAGAAAGTCTTGGGAGACAAGGAAAAGGTGTGAAGTTGTTCGGCATTATTTCCATATTTCATTACCTGTAATCGAACAATGTAATCCTTTTGTGATCTAATAAAATACATCTTTGCTCATCTCTGTTGTTGATGATTTGATTGCTTTTATTTAACTACTGCTTTCTCTTCGTTATTAGTTTTTGGCCAGAATGGAATTGATATCTGCTCCTGATACTGAGTTGATGCGACAATGCAATGGATATTATAAAGTTGGTCATACAGACATAAGTGTATCAGAGATTGTCGACATCCTTGGTCACGATGCTTCAGAACAAGCAGTTGAGGCTTACCGGTACCTGAAGAATTTACTTGATAGATCTGTGACCAATAATGTGGCATACTACGAATTGATCGAGGAACTTCATGGTTCCATAGAGGATCTTCAAAATCAACACAATGCATCAATGGCTTTGTTGCACAAGGATTATGAAAATAGATATCAATAACTTTCTTCTGAAACAAAACATAAAAAGATTATCGCTGGATATGATATTAGGGAAAGGACCCTAAAAGGTGAAGTTGAAGCTTGCAGGCAGATTGCCGAGATCCTGGAACAAGAAAATAATAATTTACATAAAAAGTTGGCTCAATATGAATCTGCAGCGTCATCTTCCACTGCTCTAGTGCCTGTTACTGATGAAGGTTTCTCGTTCTTAGAAGTTGAAAATGCCAAACTAAGGCAAGAACTGGATAACTTGAGAAAATCTGTTATTCCTGTGACTGCTCAGGGACGAGGAAGAGGTTCTCGGGGACGAGGAAGAACTGTCGAGGAGCAAAGTTCTCCAGTTGCTTCTCGGAGTCGATCAAGAGTTCTTAGTTGCAATGTTGAAGAGGCTCGCACTCAGTCTACTTTGGAAACTCAAGCGTTTCAATTGAATGCTAAGGATCGTGCTCTGTCAGAAATGTCCAAGAAAAATTTATCGTTGGAAGATCAACTTACTGCAACGAAGTCTGCTCTTCATACCAAGGATCTTTTTGCCAAAAATCTTCTCGAACAATTAGATAGATTAACCTTTCAATTTCACAAGCAGCCCAGGGAATTCTGGATGGCAGGATATAATGAAGCTCTTGTTCATTTGGATGCTCGTATTGAACATGCCAACAATGAAGGTTATAAACAGGGATGGTTGAACGCCTTGGGTGTATTAAAATTGGAGCAAGGGCATTATTTATGGGATTATCATGCTCCAGGGTTATTGGACTTGCCTGTGCCACCTTTCAAATTGGACATGGCCTGGATCCCAGCTCGTTCTATTCCTCGTAGCCTAATTTCAAAATACCTCGGTGATTATAGCCTTCATTCCCAAATCGAAGTATCTCGTCCAGAGCATCTAATGGATACACCTTCAATAATGAACGTCAGAATGCTGAAGGACCTGAACTTTATTAATTCTCCCCTTTGCCTGGAAGATCCTCCTGCTGGCGAAGATCCTGTCTCAAAAGCAAAGGGCAAGAAACCAATAGAATAGGAATCTTAATGTAATAGTCAGCAAATACATGTAATATGTAACTTATTTTGAATTTTTAATGAAAGACTTCATTTTTGTTTGTAGATCTGTATTGGTATTGTCTTGTGTTTATCAAACACTTTACATTTATGCATATGTATCTGTTAAAAAGATAACAATATTGTGCTGTTCATGGACCAACCTAGTAAAAAGAATTACCAGTATCAGTAATGTTGCTCAATCACTTAATAAGAAAGTAATGAGCATAAAAATGTTTAAAATTTTTCCAACAAACCAAGGTTGTTAAATTATGTTTATCGACCAACTACAGTTGATGGGTTTTTATCCCCGACCAGCTATACTTTGTTCAATTTCAAATATTTTCATAAAATGTGTCCGGCCTACAACCAACCAAGGTTGTTAAATTATGTTTGTCGACCAACTACAGTTGATGGGTTTTTATCCCCGACCAGCTATACTTGGTATATTTTGGAATATTTTGTTCTTCAAAGAACTTTTTGTAATAATCTTACCTCCCGACCAACATAAGTTGTAATTTGAGAGTATATTTGTATCTTACCAACACCGTAATTGACCATGCTGGTGTACACCTCCTAACCAAAGGAGTAGTAGTGGTAGTAGTATTGGTTCTTTCGAACTTTTTGGCTCTTTCGAGCTGTCCACTAGATATCTTACCAACCGTAGTTGGTCACACTAGTGTCGCCTCCTAACCAAAGGAGTAGTTTTTTTGGCTCTTTCGAGCTGTCCACTAGATATCTTACCAACCGTAGTTGGTCACACTAGTGTCGCCTCCTAACCAAAGGAGTAGTTTTTTTTTTGGCTCTTTCGAGCTGTCCACTAGATATCTTACCAACCGTAGCTGGTCACACTAGTGTCACCTCCTAACCAAAGGAGTAGTTTTTTTGGCTCTTTCGAGCTGTCCACTAGATATCTTACCAACCGTAGTTGGTCACACTAGTGTCGCCTCCTAACCAAAGGAGTAGTTTTTTTTTGGCTCTTTCGAGCTGTCCACTAGATATCTTACCAACCGTAGTTGGTCACACTAGTGTCGCCTCCTAACCAAAGGAGTATTTTTTGGTGCGTAGTGTATTACACACTAGTATTCCCCGAAAAACTTTCAACAGAAAGAAAATGGTGAAACATCCTCGTTTTATTCATAATGAAGGAAATGCTTTACATTTTACATTACTGATAATACTTGCGCAGGTGTTCAGCATTCCATGCGTTCTTAAATTCTTCTCCCTCTAGAGTTGCTATTCTGTAAGTTCCTGGTCGAACAACCTCTGTAACTCGGTAAGGTCCATGCCAGTTTGCTTCCAACTTATTTTTCTTCTGAATGACTTTCTTTAGCACATAATCCCCTTCTTTTAAGTCACATTTCTTCACCCTTTTGTTGTAGAACAGAGCTGTACGTTGTTGGTAAGCAGCATTCCTAATGGCTGCCTCTTCTCTAACCTCCTCGAGCATATCCAAATCCAGTCTTCTCATCCAATCGCTGACTGGGGAATTGAAATTCAGCACTCTATGAGTTGGGAGACCCAACTCGGCAGGAATCACAGCCTCACTTCCAAATGCTAGCATATATGGTGATTCTCCAGTTACTGCTCGGGGAGTTGTTCGGTAAGCCCATAGTACTGATTGGAGCTCGTTAATCCAATTTTCTTTAGCTTCACTTAACCTCTTCTTCAAACCATTCAATAATGTTCTATTCGTCACCTCAGTCTGTCCATTGCTTTGGGGATGGCCTGGTGCTGAATGAAGCTTCAAAATGTTCGACTGACGACAATAGGCAGCAAATTCTTCATTATCGAATTGTGTTCCATGGTCTGTGATGAAAGCATGGGGAAGACCATATCGATAAATGATGCTCTTCCAAATGAATTGATATACCTTCTCGTACGTCATATCAATTAGTGGTTCAGCTTCCACGCACTTAGTAAAGTAATCCACTGCTACGACGAGGTACTTGAACCTTCCTCGGGTCGTCGGCAATGGTCCAACCAGATCAACCCCCCACATGGCAAATGGCCAAGGTGAAGTTATGGGTGTTAACAATTCTTGTGGAGTTCTTCGGATGGAGGAAAAACGTTGGCACTTGTCACACTTCTTGGCATAGGCTATACAATCAGCCCTCATCGTCGGCCAGTAATATCCCTGTGTCATTACCCTTTGGAAAAGTGTCCGACCTGCTACATGAGCTCCACAAGATCCTTCATGGATTTCATCGACCAATTCCTTGACTTCTGATGGATGCACACATCTCTGCAAACCTGCCATAATTCCTCGTCTATACAAAACACCATTAGTTAACACATACCGAGCAACTTTATACTTCAATTTCTTGGCAGCTAACTTGTCCTCCGGTAATTCTCCTTCTTCAATGTATGCCTTGATAGGATCCATCCAAGATGGTCCTAAATCAAGGGTAATAATTTTCACCGTCAGATCTTCTTCTATGCTCCGACTTTCTAATACTTCAATTGGTATCGTTCTTCGTAGCTCGGTGCTCGTAGCTGACGCTAATCGGGCCAATGCGTCTGCTCTAGCATTCTCCATCCTCGGTATTCTTACCAATTGAATGGCATCAAATTCTACCAACACTTCCATCACCTTTGCATGATACTTCGCCATTAATTCTCCCTTGACTGCATATACTCCCATCATCTGATTCACAATTAATTGAGAATCACTGAACACCATTATTTGCCGTGCTTCCATAAATTTCGCTAAATTTAAGTCTGCTATCAAGGCCTCATACTCAGCCTCATTATTGGAGGCTTTGAATTGAAATCGCAATGCATACTCCATGTCAATATCATCGGGGGTGTTTAAAACAATCCCTGCTCCACAACCAGCGGTGCAAGACGACCCATCCACGTATAATCTCCATGTAGGTAACTCGTCTTCAAATTTCTTATCTGTCAGAGTTCCTCGGTAAAATATCTGTTGTTTTCTTTCATCATCCCCTGGTATCTTTCTCTCCTCGTCGATCATTTGTTCGCGCCCTTTTACCAACCGTAGTTGGTTTGGGTTTGAATATGATGATTTTTCTACATCCACGAGTCCTTTTACCAACCTTAGTTGGTCTGGATCTGTGTCTGTTGATCCTGTATCTTCCACAGGTTGGTCAGCAAGTACATTTTGTTCCTCGGGGGTATCAGGGTATGTGAATTCTGCTATAAAATCTGCTACAGCTTGCCCCTTTAATGATGATCAGGGTTCGTACACAATATCATATTCACCGAGTTCTATTGCCCAATACATCAATCTTCCTGATTTTTCTGGCTTGTGAAGGGCTTGTCTTAATGGCATGTCAGTATATACAATGATTGTATGGGCCTGGAAGTATGGCCTCATTCTTCTACTTGCTTCAATTAATGCCAGTGCCAATTTTTCTAGCTTTGGGTACCTGATTTCTGCACCTCGAAAAGCTTTACTTGTGTAATAGATAGGTTTCTGGACTCCATTCTCCAATCTGATCAATGCTGAACTAACTGCATTCTCTGATACTGCCAAATACAAGTACAGCTTCTCTCCAGTTATTGGCCTAGACAACAATGGTGGTGCTCCCATATACTTCTTCAAGTCTTGAAAAGCCTTTTCACATTCATCAGTCCACTCAAAACTTTTTCGCAGTGTTTTGAAGAATGGGAGACATTTATCAGTTGCTCGGGATACAAATCTGTTGAGCGCTGCAACTCGTCCTGTAAGACTCTGTACTTCTTTCCTCGTCGTTGGGGATCGCAGCCCTAAAAGAGCTTTGATCTTTTCTGGATTTGCCTCAATACCTCGTTGGTTGACGATGTATCCGAGGAACATTCCTTCTCATACTCCAAAGGTACACTTTGTCGGGTTGAGCTTCATTTGGTATTTGTCCAATTGATCAAAGGTCTGGCCTAAGTCAACTAGATGATCAGTAGCTCTCTTGCTTTTGGTGAGCATGTCGTCGACATAGACCTCCAAGTTGCGGCTGATTTGTTCGGCAAAAACCTTGTTCATCAGCCGCTGATATGTTGCACCTGCATTTTTTAAACCAAAAGGCATAACATTATAACAATAAGTTCCCCTTGGGGTAATAAAAGAAGTACTCTCCCTGTCTTCAGGTTTCATTTTGATTTGATTATAACCAGAATATGCATCCATGAAGCTGAGCAGCTCGTGTCCCGAGGTAGCATCCACTAGCTGGTCGATTCTGTGCAATGGAAAATGACCTTTTGGGCATGCCTTGTTCAGATCAGTGAAATCAACACACATTCTCCACTTATTGTTTTTCTTCTTTACCATCACCACATTTGCCAACTAATCTGGATATTTCACATCTTCAATGAATTGGGCTTTCTGGAGCTTCTCGACCTCCTCTTGTATGGCGTGGTTCTTCTCGGGACTAAACACTCTTCTTCTCTGTTTCACAGGTTTGATCTCCTTATTCACATTGAGCTCATGACATAAGAAGTTTGGATCTATTCCTGGCATGTCTTCATGACTCCAAGCAAAAGTATTCTTCCTCTTTCTCAAGAAAACTATTAACTCCCGTTTTATTGAAACATCCAACGACGATCCTATCTGGGTTATTCGTTCAGGATGCTCGTCATCCAGAATAACATTTTCTGTAGATTCCACCACCTGTCCTTTTATAAGTTGAGATTCATCCCTAAGATCAAGGGTTTCAATTTCTGTATCTTCCTCCACTTGGTAAGTAGTAGTCTTTTTCCTTGATTCTTCAAGTTCCTCTTGCTCGGCAGACGAACAATAGCATTCCCGAGCTACTTTTTGATCACCTTTCACAACTCCTACCCCAAAGTTTGTTGGGAATTTCAAGCACTGATGTACCGTAGATGGAACTGCTTCGAACTTCTTCAATCCGACTCTTCCCATGATGATGTTGTAGGCTGACTGCACATTCTTATCCATCACGAAGAAGCGTATTCTTTCTGTTCGACAAGCAGGCCAAGTTCCAATGAATATATCCAACTTGATCGTCCCAAGTGGAAATACTTTCTCGCCAGCAAAACCCAGAAGGGGTCTATGATAAGGCTCCAATTGAGATAATTTCAAATTCAAGCTATCAAAGCATGAATAATACATGATGTCTGCTGAACTACCGTTGTCTACTAACACTCTTGCAATCATTACCTCTTTCATCCTCATTTTGATCACCAAAGGATCGTCATGAGGGTAAAGAACACCTGCCAAGTCGTTTTTTGAAAACCCAATGACTAGCTTCTCTTTATTTACTTTCCTCGGACGATCATCCTCGGCCAGATTTATCCGCTGAATATATGAACAAGCTTGAGCCTCCCCGAGGTAAACCTTTCTTTCTGCAGTAAGGTCTCCTCCTCCTGCATCTCCTCCTGTAATAACATTACAATCAAATGACCCAAAACGTATGGAAAATACCTCTCGTTCAGGCTGCCTTGGGTTCTTGGGAAGATCAGGGTCATCATCTGGATCATCTTCGTGGTCCCTCTTCTTTTTCTCCTCTGCACAACGAGGAGATCTAGATCTTTCTCTAGTTCTATCATCATTCTTCCTCTCACTCCTGCGATCTACATATTTTGATAATTTTCCTCTTCGGATGAGCGTTTTAATCTCGTTCTGAAGGGCTATGAAATTTTTAGTCATATGGCCATGATCTTTGTGAAACTCGCAGTATTTGGCATTATTCCTCAGATCAGGATTTGTCCTCAGTTTTTCTGGCCACTTGATTTCCTCGCTGTTTTTGATTTCTTCTAAAACGTGATTAATACCCATTTTCAATGGAGTATAATTATCGTACTTCTTTAGGACCTCCCATGACGTCCTATTATTCTTGGAGTGCTTGTCACCACCATTACCTTTCTGCTCTTTCTTCTTAGACTTGTCGACCTCCACCTTAGTTTCTTTATCCATATTCTTCTTCGCAGACATAGCCTCCTCGGCATTCATGATTTTGGCTGCTTTTGCCATCAATTCGGACATAGTTTTAGGTGGATCTTTGGCCAAGGTGTAGTACAGCTTGTTAGGTAGTAAACCACTCATCAAAGCAGTGATCGCTGTTTTTTCTTCGTAATCTATGACTTCCAACTTCTCGTTATTAAAACGAGTTATGTAATCTCTAGTACTTTCACCTGATTTTTGCCTAACACTTAGCAAATGTGCTACTCGCTTTACTGGCTTTGCTCCAAAACAGAAATTGCCAATGAACAGCTCGGCTAACTGAATAAAAGTTGAAATCTTACCCCGAGGAAGATTATTGTACCATATTTGTGCATATCCGGTAAGAGTTCCCGATAATGCTCTACACCTCATCTCGTCGGGGACGGCATAGATGTCGGCAGCAGCTTGGTATTGTTCTATATGAAGTACAGGATCTGTCTTTCCATCGTACTTAGGGGTCACTACAGGTGCTTTGAATTTTGATGGTGTTGGAAAATCCACAATGGCTTGCACAAAAGGTGTCCCTTGAACAAAAGTTCTCTGTAAAGGGCTCCTCGCTTTAGCCATTTCTCCCAGTCTCTCCTCCAACCGTTGAATGGAACCTTTCCATGCTTCATTCCCTTCCTCAGGCCACCTAGTCCGAGCAATTGATTGTTCTGACATAGCTTCCTGAGATTTATCTCGACGAGTAGCTGGTCGTGATTGTGCTGATCCTTCTCTCAAACCTGATGGTGGCCGTAAACTTCTCGATGGAGCTCTAGGTGGACTCATATTCCTACTTGGTCCTAATCGACTGAAAGGAGACACCCTGCTTAATCTTTCTAAAGCGCTAGTTCTCTCCGGAGAGAGAGTGATACGTTGATCTGTATCCGTGGCCCGTATTGATGAAGTTAGCCCAGGTTGATAAGAAGAATCATTAGATTCTTCATTGCGATATGACCCAGTACGTCTGGATCGAGATTGCCCACGATCACTCTTTGCCCTGAATATGTAGGTGCACCGCCTTGAAGAGTTTGAATGAGTTGCCTCATAGATTCTTGCATGGCGGTTTGTCCTTGAGCCAGATTTGTCATAATTCCGGCCAGATCTGGAGATGCAGATGGATTTGGAAGATTTCCAGTATTTCCAGCATTTCGATTACTGGATTCTGGGTTATCTGCCATTGATGGTAAATGATTTTTTATAAAAAAACGATAATAACAGTCGTTTCCCACAGACGGCGCCAATCTGTTGATGTAAAAAACTAGATTGCTCTAATTATTCAATTACAGATAAATAAATAAATAAGACAAAGATTTTTAAAGTGGTTCGGCTAGGAATAAAGCCTACGTCCACTGTTATGTTATTGCTGAATGTTTGCAGAATTCTTGATTACAAGTTCTCTCAAGAAATTCGGGTTCCCCTTGAATGAGGATGATACAAGGTATTTATAGCCTTTAGGCTGTACATGAAAGGTTCGATACATTAAATGACATACATATGAAAGGCTAATACATTTAATGTAGCGTGGGCGTCAAGAATATAATTATTCAATGAATAGTCGAACAGTTGTCCGTCTGGTAATTAATAGTACAGCCGAGATGCAGCTCGGACCGCCTCAGTGGCTCGTTGATCAAGAGTTCCCCGGAGCGCTGGAGTACCTCGGGTGCTAGAGTTCCTCGGGATATCCTCGTACCTCGGAGAGAACATGAATTGGCCGAAGGAAATGAACTTCCTTGCTGCTATTGTGCCACGTAGATTGACACGTGTCTTCGTATTATTCGTCCACCTCAGCATATTAATTTTGGTATCAACAATGACATTAAAATCTCAAAAGGCAAGAAGATTTAAAAGTACAATGAGTGAAATTGATATGATAAAACAAAAGAAGCATATTAGTTCGTCAGAAACATGGAAAATAATAATCCACTCAATTCCAACCCATCATACCCATTAATTAATAATCAAAAGCAAATACTCCATTGAGCTTGTTCCAGAAAATTAGAGGAAATAATGAGAAAATAATGAAATAATTAGAGGAAATATTCTAGAGTCTCACCGGAACACAATTGCCGACTATGGGTATCTGTTGATCATTTATTGGTGTTAATGGTTGGAGTGGGAGATAATAGTTTCCAATCCAAAGTTTAGATATAGGAAAACTTGTTGAGACTTGATATGACAAAAATGTAAGAAATTAAAACAACAAAATTTCTTATTTTTTCTAGATCACAATTCTTCAAAAAGATGCCTTATATTTGTAACAACCCGCCTAATAAGATACCGGGCGATCACTCCAATATTAAATTAAAACAGGAGTCACATATGGATCATCCTTAGCATCACTGTCGAAAATCCATTTAATTACTAATATCCTATTAGGTGGCTGTTAAAAACTTTTACTTAACTACTCTTTTTACGATTAAAATGAACCATCCACAAGTTAATGCGTAAATGAAACTGAAATAAATTAAAATAACCGAACACTCGGTTCAAAAATACAACCATATCGAATGCTGTACTGAAAGAATAACTAAATGCAATTGGACCATTGTCTCGAATATTTATACAGTACCTCCTATCTAGAGTACAACGATGGAAGCGGCTATCAAAAACCTGCACGCATCCACAGCTGCTGCAGCTGACGACAGACTCGAAGGAATTGTCATCCAGGCGTCCCTGTGTCTGGACACCTATATATATATAATATAGCAAGAAAGGAAAAGTATATAAACGGGTCAGAGCCCCGAATTATGGAAATATTTTGCAAGTGCATAAATGCCTTATTATTTTGAAAAAGGTTTTATCTCATATTTAAGGTTGGTATCGCACTCCCATGAGATACCCCTCACCTCTCCGCTAATAGTGCACTCCTAGCGCATCTATCTAGAACATTCTAGTCAAGCTACCCTGCTAAACTAGTCTATCACCCAACCACTATCTACGTCCAGGTAATGTACAAAGGGCTAAGCTTCACCCCAGTCTCAGCGCTATGCCATGTTCGTGCGTGGGGTGTCTCGCAAAGCGAAATCCAAACAAGAAACCCCCCCGATACACTACTACGCGGCACGGTCGATCGTCGAGATCTGCTAGTCCCTCAGTACAGAAAGATATATATAAATATATATACCATAAGAATTAATAATATAAGAGCACTAAGGATTAAACTTCTCCCCAGTCTCAACACACTGCCATATTCGTGCGTGGGGTGTCTCGCGAAGCGAAATCCAAACAAGGAACCCCCCGATACACTACTATGCGGCAAGGTCGATCATTGGGATCCGTTAGATCCTCGGTACTCGATTCATCCATATATACATATTCATACTATAATACACATCCGGATCTATCTCCCGGACTGAGGATTTATATACAAGTATTTATCAATACTTTTCATTTTCTCAAAACTTCCCATTTCCCTTTTTATACTCAGGAAATTTAAATATAAAAGCCAATTCATTATCATGAATTGCTTTAACAAGTCGTTTACCTTTTTAAAGCCAATTTTATTATCATAAAAATGCTTTTCCTTTATATGTCATCCCCCAAAGCCGTTTCCATTATCATGAAAATGCTTTGATCAAATAATGCTTCCACATCCATTCTTACATCCGGGAGTGTTACCGAAGCTAAACCCTTATCCCATTTCCCTTTTTATACTCAGGAAATGTAAATGTAAAGCCAATCAATTATCATGAATTGCTTTAATAAATCTAAGACCGTCCCTCCGGGTATACCCACTGGACGCGCCCCTAAATGGCTATCATCTTCCAGGGCCTCCAAGACAACCTGGGAACCTAACAACGTCGGGAAGCGGTCATATTGCCTGCGGGAAAGTCAGGACCACACCCAGAATCCCCTAACCAGCGCAGAAAAATATAAATAACCGCCCATATGGCCTAGGGACTATATCCAACCTGCTCAACAGCCAGGAAGGCTTCACCACAATGCGCGCAACTTCCCTTATGATAGAGATTTAGGGAGGTGTGTAACCATAATCCATAATTTATCAATTATGAAAAACATTTATCTTTCCATTTCGAAAATATTCATTTTTATATTTTCAAAATCATTTCCATCATATATATATATATATATATATATATATATATATACTTTATTCACATAGTATAAATACATACCATATAGTCCTCCTAGAATATATAAACGGCCATAATGGCCTATATCCTCTAGCGATGACCAAAAATCCCAAAGATTCTCTCAAAGAATCATTATCATGCGTTCATATATGCATATTACTAAACCCAAAGTATATTCTTACTTTAATAAATAAAACATACTTAAATCCCATCTACGGATTCATTTGGATATCTCCACTTATACTAATTCACTCTAAGTGAATACACGCATATATAAACTCCCAATTCCTCAAGTCCTTTAGGACATAACCATCCATAAATTTCTAATTTGGAAGGCTTTTAAGCATAAACTCAAAAAGGAGAAATAATCCTAATCTCCAAAATCTTGGACTGAAAACAGGGCATCGGTCGACCGGTCCTATACCCCCGGTCGACCGCGGATTGTAAATAAGCCTACGAAACAAAGCAGTAGGCCCTTTCTCCTTGACGCGGTCGACCGGTCATAGGGGCGCGGTCGACCGGTCACACCAGGTATCCCAAATTAAAATCCCTCAATTTCTTTTATCCAACAACCCAAATTCATTTTCGGGATTTCTAAACTACCCCAAAAATTATCCCGAACATCTACGACATTAATTCTAGCCGTAATTTTTCCAATTCCCGATTTGATTTCCGAGTTGACGATGTCAACCCGGAGCTGTCATCTTGTAAAAATCATATCAAATCGTAGAAAAATCAAAAAAATACGCGGTTGGCGCCCACGCGACCGTATAGAAAAGATCTACAACTTTCGTGTTTTGGCCGAAAGCTAAATCAATTCTTTTCCTGGCCAAAAATGCCCCCAAAGGTGACGGGTTACTATTCATCATCACCTCCGAGACGATTTCCGCCATTAAAGCTTCTCCCAAGCTTTTGTCGCCTCACCCAACGTCCTACAACCTCAACCAACTACAACTACACGTATATTAAGGGTTCTAAACATCCTAGAACCCAAAACCATCAATTAATTTGGATTAAAACCAAAGTTCCACAAAATTGAATTATTAGTGGGGTTTAATTGTTTTAACTCCCAAAAACCCGTTTTATCCACGATAACCCACCCCAAAACCATTAGGGTTTGTTTATACCAAACTACGGTATGAGATATTTATGCAAAAAGATAAATAAAACAAGTAAACACTTGCCTCGTGGATAAAATCCGACGACCTCGAGTCGAATCCGGCGGAGTTGGCCCGAGATCTCCCATTTCTCCTCCTCTTTCTCCTTCCTCTCTCTCTTCTCTCTCTTTCCTTTCTTTCTTTCTCTTTTCTTTCCCTCTCTCCCTCTTTTTATAAGAGAAAAGGGTTTTAAACCCTTAAAACCCAAAAACGACTCGTTTACCCAATTACGAGTTACTTTTACCTCTAAAATTACCCAAAACTCACTTTCGTCAATCGGACACTCTTTTCCGACTATCTCGGCCATTTTGAGAATTATGGCGCAGTCGAAATTCCCATCCGAGGTACTTGACCGCAAATCACTATTCCAACCCAAAATAAATAAATGCGGGTTTTCCAATTAAAAATCTTACCTCGTGTCGCTTTTCTCCACGACGACATATAATTAAAATATTTCGACCTATATAGTCCCAAAAATAATCACAACATCCTTCGAAAATCATTCAATCCTCGAAAATCCCAAAAATTACTATTTCGGGAAATTCCTCAAATTCTAATTTATAATTAATTAGGGAATTTAATTGTCTCCAAAAATGGCTGGTTGTTACACTCCCCCCCTTTTAATGGAATTTCGTCCTCGAAATTCAGATACAACCTACACCACCAATCTTAGGATCACTCCAAATCCTAATACCTCAAGGGAAACGATACTAACCCAACGGTTCCTAACCATGTGCTACACGACTATCACGATCGCAAAGTGACTCTTATACGTCACATAATACCCATCATCTATAATGCCTATCGGCATGAATTTCAACCTTATATACTGCGCCCATTCTATTTCAGGCGGTATATAAACAAACTTACCAAGGTGCCCATACACCTCTCTAACTTGTGCACAGCTGCACAAACATTAGCGAACGTCTGACACGTAACACTCTCTCCCAATAAGGGTCTCCTTTCCTCTGTGTAATACTCATCTATGGGTCCTCCCGACCCGCGAAAGTCTAAACTCTTAACCTCGGCATTACCGACTCTATCGAGCCTACATCCTATAGTGCTACTATATAGGCGTTACCCTACCTACGCGAAACTAATAAAATCCTAAGTATGTCCCTAGTGCCCAAGGCCTCTCTCGAATCCCGACATTTGCTCGGTTTCGTGCGTGGGACGTCTCGCCAAGGCGAAATCCAAACAAGGAACCCTCCCGTTACACTACTCCCTCACGTCGTCGGTCATCGAGATGTAACAGCCCAAGGCACACCAGCGGGACGTCCTAAATCCTACCTTGCTAACCTACGAACGCATTCCTACTATCTTATCCTTCCGCCCATACGAAAGGAAACCTAACTAATCAAAGTGCCTACTCTCTGTAGGAACACTACTAACATCACACCGATCAAAGATTTTCTCCAAATTTGCCTTCTCATTAAGGCTTGGCTAACATCCTCGAATAAATTTCTCTAAGTCCTACTCCACCCAACTATTCGTGGTGAGAGGACCACTTTAGTGCTTTTCCATAGTACCATATCTCCATAAACGTACCATCCTAACAGGACTCATAATCTATAGTGGTTCATCCACACTATAAGACTAACCCACATCCTTGCGTCCCATAACAGCTCTCCACGCCCGGCGCCGTTAAGAGTCATGTGTGGAGTGTCTCGCAAAGCGAAATCCAAACAAGGAACCCCTCCACACATTAACCCTTGACTTCGTTGGTCACGGAGTCCCGTTATTTCAGACATGCACCCGGGATATCCCTATCCCCTAATCCAACAAAAAGATGGTCTGAACTCCTATCTCTAACTAAGAGTCACACCACCCAGCGCTCGCACTATTTCTAAGTCCTTGCGCAACCCGGTACTGAGCTAAACCTTACAGCTCAACAATGATCCTGTGGGCCTTATATTTTATCTATAAGGTTGCCACACATACCAACTAAAATAAGGAAGCCTCTACTCATCGAGGTTCCATTAATCCATAATAAATAAGGTAAACTCAACCTATATCTAGGTGAGACACCGCAATAATAACATGTTCCCTCGAGGAACCATGGACACGATAGATTTGCCATTCTTAGCCTGCTCTCGCTCCGAAAATACACCATAATGTATTATACTCATCATACCACCATGCTCGTATAGACATATAAAACGAGCATCACTAACCAGATATATATATATAGATATAGATATACATATATATACACAATATATCAACACCCGCCTCTATGGCGAATGAAGGAAAATAAAATTCCGCTATTGCGGAAAAAAAACACATAAACACACATGATATTAGGTTATCGTGACCGCCATAACTCAAATTACACACACGAGTCCAGGGCTAACTAATACCGCGACTTTATCTAGTCACGCCAAATATACCTCCTCAATTGAGGTAATACTCATAACAACATCTTCACCTTTATTCACTGTCGGCCTCTAGCCGAACCTTATGTGAATAACCCAAAACAGCATTCTTCTCATTCAATCTGAATCATGGGGACTCACAGTTAGAACTATCCGTAAGATCCCTTTCGAACCCTCAATTTCCATGAGGAATTCGACTTTAGCACCACTTTCTACTTGAGTGATACTGCGGTAATCCTAACTACCATTATTTAATAGTCGCCGCCAAAATCCTTAACAATTACCATAAGGAGAGTGACCTCTACTATGGTCCTCATCCCAACCTTCTACCAGCTGCTCCAGCTAGGCCTCACCTCCTGCTACCATTCAAGCTCCGCACACGATTCTCAAACGAGCGCGCAAAAGATTTTTATAATTTCATAATATGGCAGGAGAACGAAATCTCACAAGAGAATCAACAATCCTAATCCTGAGGCTCTATAACAAATGAGAGCAACGCTGAAAGCGTAGTACTTCCGCACAGATTCCTAAGGACACTAGAACCTGATGCTCTGATACCATCTGTAACAACCCGCCTAATAAGATACCGGGCGATCACTCCAATATTAAATTAAAACAGGAGTCACATATGGATCATCCTTAGCATCACTGTCGAAAATCCATTTAATTACTAATATCCTATTAGGTGGCTGTTAAAAACTTTTACTTAACTACTCTTTTTACGATTAAAATGAACCATCCACAAGTTAATGCGTAAATGAAACTGAAATAAATTAAAATAACCGAACACTCGGTTCAAAAATACAACCATATCGAATGCTGTACTGAAAGAATAACTAAATGCAATTGGACCATTGTCCCGAATATTTATACAGTACCTCCTATCTAGAGTACAACGATGGAAGCGGCTATCAAAAACCTGCACGCATCCACAGCTGCTGCAGCTGACGACAGACTCGAAGGAATTGTCATCCAGGCGTCCCTGTGTCTGGACACCTATATATATATAATATAGCAAGAAAGGAAAAGTATATAAACGGGTCAGAGCCCCGAATTATGGAAATATTTTGCAAGTGCATAAATGCCTTATTATTTTGAAAAAGGTTTTATCTCATATTTAAGGTTGGTATCGCACTCCCATGAGATACCCCTCACCTCTCCGCTAATAGTGCACTCCTAGCGCATCTATCTAGAACATTCTAGTCAAGCTACCCTGCTAAACTAGTCTATCACCCAACCACTATCTACCCTAGATAGTCCAGGTAATGTACTAAGGGCTAAGCTTCACCCCAGTCTCACCGCTATGCCATGTTCGTGCGTGGGGTGTCTCGCAAAGCGAAATCCAAACAAGGAACCCCCCCGATACACTACTACGCGGCATGGTCGATCGTCGAGATCTGCTAGTCCCTCAGTACAGAAAGATATATATAAATATATATACCATAAGAATTAATAATATAAGAGCACTAAGGATTAAACTTCTCCCCAGTCTCAACACACTGCCATATTCGTGCGTGGGGTGTCTCGCGAAGCGAAATCCAAACAAGGAACCCCCCGATACACTACTATGCGGCAAGGTCGATCATTGGGATCCGCTAGATCCTCGGTACTCGATTCATCCATATATACATATTCATACTATAATACACATCCGGATCTATCTCCCGGACTGAGGATTTATATACAAGTATTTATCAATACTTTTCATTTTCTCAAAACTTCCCATTTCCCTTTTTATACTCAGGAAATTTAAATATAAAAGCCAATTCATTATCATGAATTGCTTTAACAAGTCGTTTACCTTTTTAAAGCCAATTTTATTATCATAAAAATGCTTTTCCTTTATATGTCATCCCCCAAAGCCGTTTCCATTATCATGAAAATGCTTTGATCAAATAATGCTTCCACATCCATTCTTACATCCGGGAGTGTTACCGAAGCTAAACCTTTATCCCATTTCCCTTTTTATACTCAGGAAATGTAAATGTAAAGCCAATCAATTATCATGAATTGCTTTAATAAATCTAAGACCGTTCCTCCGGGTATCCCCACTGGACGCGCCCCTAAATGGCTATCATCTTCCAGGGCCTCCAAGACAACCTGGGAACCTAACAACGTCGGGAAGCGGCCATATTGCCTGCGGGAAAGTCAGGACCACACCCAGAATCCCCTAACCAGCGCAGAAAAATATAAATAACCGCCCATATGGCCTAGGGACTATATCCAACCTGCTCAACAGCCAGGAAGGCTTCACCACAATGCGCGCAACTTCCCTTATGATAGCGATTTAGGGAGGTGTGTAACCATAATCCATAATTTATCAATTATGAAAAACATTTATCTTTCCATTTTGAAAATATTCATTTTTATATTTTCAAAATCATTTCCATCATATATATATATATATATATATATATATACTTTATTCACATAGTATAAATACATACCATATAGTCCTCCTAGAATTTATAAACGGCCATAATGGCCTATATCCTCTAGCGATGACCAAAAATCCCAAAGATTCTCTCAAAGAATCATTATCATGCGTTCATATATGCATAATACTAAACCCAAAGTATATTCTTACTTTAATAAATAAAACATACTTAAATCCCATCTACGGATTCATTTGGATATCTCCACTTATACTAATTCACTCTAAGTGAATACACGCATATATAAACTCCCAATTCCTCAAGTCCTTTAGGACATAACCCTCCATAAATTTCTAATTTGGAAGGCTTTTAAACATAAACTCAAAAAGGAGAAATAATCCTAATCTCCAAAATCTTGGACTGAAAACAGGGCATCGGTCGATCGGTCCTATACCCCCGGTCGACCGCGGATTGTAAATAAGCCTACGAAACAAAGCAGTAGGCCCTTTCTCCTTGACGCGGTCGACCGGTCATAGGGGCGCGGTCGACCGGTCACACCAGGTATCCCAAATTAAAATCCCTCAATTTCTTTTATCCAACAACCCAAATTCATTTTCGGGATTTCTAAACTACCCCAAAAATTATCCCGAACATCTACGACATTAATTCTAGCCGTAATTTTTCCAGTTCCCGATTTGATTTCCGAGTTGACGATGTCAACCCGGAGCTGTCATCTTGTAAAAATCATATCAAATCGTAGAAAAATCAAAAAAATACGCGGTTGGCGCCCACACGACCGTATCGAAAAGATCTACAACTTTCGTGTTTTGGCCGAAAGCTAAATCAATTCTTTTCCTGGCCAAAAATTCCCCCAAAGGTGACGGGTTACTATTCATCGTCACCTCCGAGACGATTTCCGCCATTAAAGCTTCTCCCAAGCTTTTGTCGCCTCACCCAACGTCCTACAACCTCAACCAACTACAACTACACGTATATTAAGGGTTCTAAACATCCTAGAACCCAAAACCATCAATTAATTTGGATTAAAACCTAAGTTCCACAAAATTGAATTATTAGTGGGGTTTAATTGTTTTAACTCCCAAAAACCCGTTTTATCCACGATAACCCACCCCAAAACCATTAGGGTTTGTTTATACCAAACTACGGTATGAGATATTTATGCAAAAAGATAAATAAAACAAGTAAACACTTGCCTCGTGGATAAAATCCGACGACCTCGAGTCGAATCCGGCGGAGTTGGCCCGAGATCTCCCATTTCTCCTCCTCTTTCTCCTTCCTCTCTCTCTTCTCTCTCTTTCCTTTCTTTCTTTCTCTTTTCTTTCCCTCTCTCCCTCTTTTTATAAGAGAAAAGGGTTTTAAACCCTTAAAACCCAAAAACGACTCGTTTACCCAATTACGAGTTACTTTTACCTATAAAATTACCCGAAACTCATTTTCGTCAATCGGACACTCTTTTCCGACTACCTCGGCCATTTCGAGAATTATGGCGCAGTCGAAATTCCTATCCGAGGTACTTGACCGCAAATCACTATTCCAACCCAAAATAAATAAATGCGGGTTTTCCAATTAAAAATCTTACCTCGTGTCGCTTTTCTCCACGACGACATATAATTAAAATATTTCGACCTATATAGTCCCAAAAATAATCACAACATCCTTCGAAAATCATTCAATCCTCGAAAATCCCAAAAATTACTATTTCGGGAAATTCCTCAAATTCCAATTTATAATTAATTAGGGAATTTAATTGTCTCCAAAAATGGCTGGTTGTTACACTCCCCCCCTTTTAACGGAATTTCGTCCTCGAAATTCAGATACAACCTACACCACCAATCTTAGGATCACTCCAAATCCTAATACCTCAAGGGAAACGATACTAACCCAACGGTTCCTAACCATGTGCTACACGACTATCACGATCGCAAAGTGACTCTTATACGTCACATAATACCCATCATCTATAATGCCTATCGGCATGAATTTCAACCTTATATACTGCGCCCATTCTATTTCAGGCGGTATATAAACAAACTTACCAAGGTGCCCATACACCTCTCTAACTTGTGCACAGCTGCACAAACATTAGCGAACGTCTGACACGTAACACTCTCTCCCAATAAGGGTCTCCTTTCCTCGGTGTAATACTCATCTATGGGTCCTCCCGACCCGCGAAAGTCTAAACTCTTAACCTCGGCATTACCGACTCTATCGAGCCTACATCCTATAGTGCTACTATATAGGCGTTACCCTACCTACGCGAAACTAATAAAATCCTAAGTATGTCCCTAGTGCCCAAGGCCTCTCTCGAATCCAGACATTTGCTCGGTTTCGTGCGTGGGACGTCTCGCCAAGGCGAAATCCAAACAAGGAACCCTCCCGTTACACTACTCCCTCACGTCGTCGGTCATCGAGATGTAACAGCCCAAGGCACACCAGCGGGACGTCCTAAATTCTACCTTGCTAACCTACGAACGCATTCCTACTATCTTATCCTTCCGCCCATACGAAAGGAAACCTAACTAATCAAAGTGCCTACTCTCTGTAGGAACACTACTAACATCACACCGATCAAAGATTTTCTCCAAATTTGCCTTCTCATTAAGGCTTGGCTAACATCCTCGAATAAATTTCTCTAAGTCCTACTCCACCCAACTATTCGTGGTGAGAGGACCACTTTAGTGCTTTTCCATAGCACCATATCTCCATAAACGTACCATCCTAACAAGACTCATAATCTATAGTGGTTCATCCACACTATAAGACTAACCCACATCCTTGCGTCCCATAACAGCTCTCCACGCCCGGCGCCGTTAAGAGTCATGTGTGGAGTGTCTCGCAAAGAGAAATCCAAACAAGGAACCCCTCCACACATTAACCCTTGACTTCGTTGGTCACGGAGTCCCGTTATTTCAGACATGCACCCGGGATATCCCTATCCCCTAATCCAACAAAAAGATGGTCTGAACTCCTATCTCTAACTAAGAGTCACACCACCCAGCGCTCGCACTATTTCTAAGTCCTTGCGCAACCCGGTACTGAGCTAAACCTTACAGCTCAACAATGATCCTGTGGGCCTTATATTTTATCTATAAGGTTGCCACACATACCAACTAAAATAAGGAAGCCTCTACTCATCGAGGTTCCATTAATCCATAATAAATAAGGTAAACTCAACCTATATCTAGGTGAGACACCGCAATAATAACATGTTCCCTCGAGGAACCATGGACACGATAGACTTGCCATTCTTAGCCTGCTCTCGCTCCGAAAATACACCATAATGTATTATACTCATCATACCACCATGCTCGTATAGACATATAAAACGAGCATCACTAACCAGATATATATATATATATAGATATAGATATACATATATATACACAATATATCAACACCCGCCTCTATGGCGAATGAAGGAAAATAAAATTCCGCTATTGCGGAAAAAAAACACATAAACACACATGATATTAGGTTATCGTGACCGCCATAACTCAAATTACACACACGAGTCCAGGGCTAACTAATACCGCGACTTTATCTAGTCACGCCAAATATACCTCCTCAATTGAGGTAATACTCATAACAACATCTTCACCTTTATTCACTGTCGGCCTCTAGCCGAACCTTATGTGAATAACCCAAAACAGCATTATTCTCATTCAATCTGAATCATGGGGACTCACAGTTAGAACTATCCGTAAGATCCCTTTCGAACCCTCAATTTCCATGAGGAATTCGACTTTAGCACCACTTTCTACTTGAGTGATACTGCGGTAATCCTAACTACCATTATTTAATAGTCGCCGCCAAAATCCTTAACAATTACCATAAGGAGAGTGACCTCTACTATGGTCCTCATCCCAACCTTCTACCAGCTGCTCCAGCTAGGCCTCACCTCCTGCTACCATTCAAGCTCCGCACACGATTCTCAAACGAGCGCGCAAAAGATTTTTATAATTTCATAATATGGCAGGAGAACGAAATCTCACAAGAGAATCAACAATCCTAATCCTGAGGCTCTATAACAAATGAGAGCAACGCTGAAAGCGTAGTACTTCCGCACAGATTCCTAAGGACACTAGAACCTGATGCTCTGATACCATCTGTAACAACCCGCCTAATAAGATACCGGGCGATCACTCCAATATTAAATTAAAACAGGAGTCACATATGGATCATCCTTAGCATCACTGTCGAAAATCCATTTAATTACTAATATCCTATTAGGTGGCTGTTAAAAACTTTTACTTAACTACTCTTTTTACGATTAAAATGAACCATCCACAAGTTAATGCGTAAATGAAACTGAAATAAATTAAAATAACCGAACACTCGGTTCAAAAATACAACCATATCGAATGCTGTACTGAAAGAATAACTAAATGCAATTGGACCATTGTCCCGAATATTTATACAGTACCTCCTATCTAGAGTACAATGATGGAAGCGGCTATCAAAAACCTGCACGCATCCACAGCTGCTTCAGCTGACGACAGACTCGAAGGAATTGTCATCCAGGCGTCCCTGTGCCTGGACACCTATATATATATAATATAGCAAGAAAGGAAAAGTATATAAACGGGTCAGAGCCCCGAATTTTGGAAATATTTTGCAAGTGCATAAATGCCTTATTATTTTGAAAAAGGTTTTATCTCATATTTAAGGTTGGTATCGCACTCCCATGAGATACCCCTCACCTCTCCGCTAATAGTGCACTCCTAGCGCATCTATCTAGAACATTCTAGTCAAGCTACCCTGCTAAACTAGTCTATCACCCAACCACTATCTACCCTAGATAGTCCAGGTAATGTACTAAGAGCTAAGCTTCACCCCAGTCTCAGCGCTATGCCATGTTCGTGCGTGGGGTGTCTCGCAAAGCGAAATCCAAACAAGGAACCCCCCCGATACACTACTACGCGGCACGATCGATCGTCGAGATCTGCTAGTCCCTCAGTACAGAAAGATATATATAAATATATATACCATAAGAATTAATAATATAAGAGCACTAAGGATTAAACTTCTCCCCAGTCTCAACACACTGCCATATTCGTGCGTGGGGTGTCTCGCGAAGCGAAATCCAAACAAGGAACCCCCCTGATACACTACTATGCGGCAAGGTCGATCATTGGGATCGGTTAGATCCTCGGTACTCGATTCATCCATATATACATATTCATACTATAATACACATCCGGATCTATCTCCCGGACTGAGGATTTATATACAAGTATTTATCAATACTTTTCATTTTCTCAAAACTTCCCATTTGGAAATTTAAATATAAAAGCCAATTCATTATCATGAATTGCTTTAACAAATCGTTTACCTTTTTAAAGCCAATTTTATTATCATAAAAATGCTTTTCCTTTATATGTCATCCCCCAAAGCCGTTTCCATTATCATGAAAATGCTTTGATCAAATAATGCTTCCACATCCCTTCTTACATCCGGGAGTGTTACCGAAGCTAAACCTTTATCCCATTTCCCTTTTTATACTCAGTAAATGTAAATGTAAAGCCAATCCATTATCATGAATTGCTTTAATAAATCTAAGACCGTCCCTCCGGGTATCCCCACTGGACGCGCTCCTAAATGGCTATCATCTTCCAGGGCCTCCATGACAACCTGGGAACCTAACAACGTCGGGAAGCGGCCATATTGCCTGCGAGAAAGTCAGGACCACACCCAGAATCCCCTAACCAGCACAGAAAAATATAAATAACCGCCCATATGGCCTAGGGACTATATCCAACCTGCTCAACAGCCAGGAAGGCTTCACCACAACGCGCGCAACTTCCCTTATGATAGCGATTTAGGGAGGTGTGTAACCATAATCCATAATTTATCAATTATGAAAAACATTTATCTTTCCATTTTGAAAATATTCATTTTTATATTTTCAAAATCATTTCCATCATATATATATATATATATATATATATATATATACTTTATTCACATAGTATAAATACATACCATATAGTCCTCCTAGAATATATAAACGGCCATAATGGCCTATATCCTCTAGCGATGACCAAAAATCCCAAAGATTCTCTCAAAGAATCATTATTATGCGTTCATATATGCATAATACTAAACCCAAAGTATATTCTTACTTTAATAAATAATACATACTTAAATCCCATCTACGGATTCATTTGGATATCTCCACTTATACTAATTCACTCTAAGTGAATACACGCATATATAAACTCCCAATTCCTCAAGTCCTTTAGGACATAACCCTCCATAAATTTCTAATTTGGAAGGCTTTTAAACATAAACTCAAAAAGGAGAAATAATCCTAATCTCCAAAATCTTGGACTGAAAACAGGGCACCGGTCGACCGGTCCTATACCCCCGGTCGACCGCGGGTTGTAAATAAGCCTACGAAACAAAGCAGTAGGCCCTTTCTCCTTGACGCGGTCGACCGGTCATAGGGGCGCGGTCGACCGGTCACACCAGGTATCCCAAATTAAAATCCCTCAATTTCTTTTATCCAAAAAACCAAATTCATTTTCGGGATTTCTAAACTACCCCAAAAATTATCCCGAACATCTACGACATTAATTCTAGCCGTAATTTTTCCAATTCCCGATTTGATTTCCGAGTTGACGAAGTCAACCCGGAGCTGTCATCTTGTAAAAATCATATCAAATCGTAGAAAAATCAGAAAAATACGCGGTTGGCACCCACGCGACCGTATAGAAAAGATCTACAACTTTCGTGTTTTGGCCGAAAGCTAAATCAATTCTTTTCCTGGCCAAAAATGCCCCCAAAGGTGACGGGTTACTATTCATCGTCACCTCCGAGACGATTTCCGCCATTAAAGCTTCTCCCAAGCTTTTGTCGCCTCACCCAACGTCCTACAACCTCAACCAACTACAACTACACGTATATTAAGGGTTCTAAACATCATAGAACCCAAAACCATCAATTAATTTGGATTAAAACCTAAGTTCCACAAAATTGAATTATTAGTGGGGTTTAATTGTTTTAACTCCCAAAAATCCGTTTTATCCACGATAACCCACCCCAAAACCATTAGGGTTTGTTTATACCAAACTACGGTATGAGATATTTATGCAAAAAGATAAATAAAGCAAGTAAACACTTGCCTCGTGGATAAAATCCGACGACCTCGAGTCGAATCCGGCGGAGTTGGCCCGAGATCTCCCATTTCTCCTCCTCTTTCTCCTTCCTCTCTCTCTTCTCTCTCTTTCCTTTCTTTCTTTCTCTTTTCTTTCCCTCTCTCCCTCTTTTTATAAGAGAAAAGGGTTTTAAACCCTTAAAACCCAAAAACGACTCGTTTACCCAATTACGAGTTACTTTTACCTCTAAAATTACCCGAAACTCATTTTCGTCAATCGGACACTCTTTTCCGACTATCTCGGACATTTCGAGAATTATGGCGCAGTCGAAATTCCCATCCGAGGTACTTGACCGCAAATCACTATTCCAACCCAAAATAAATAAATGCGGGTTTTCCAATTAAAAATCTTACCTCGTGTCCCTTTTCTCCACGACGACATATAATTAAAATATTTCGACCTATATAGTCCCAAAAATAATCACAACATCCTTCGAAAATCATTCAATCATCGAAAATTCCAAAAATTACTATTTCGGGAAATTCCTCAAATTCCAATTTATAATTAATTAGGGAATTTAATTGTCTCCAAAAATGGCGGTTTGTTACAATATTGTCTGGGTCCTCTTGTGCGGCATTTCCCGGCAACTGTGGTGGTTGAGATTCTTCTGTGAAGACTCGACAGTGTGTCTACTAGGTGACCCCCCCCCCCCCCCCCCCCAATTCCCACTATGAGTTTATATACCCTTTTCAGAAAAATAAAAAAGACCAACTGGATTGGTTTCAGTATAAAGAGATATAGTTGAATCCATGGTTTGAAATATAGATACAGATCTGACATATTTCCTTCCAGAGTGGTGCTATGGGTACCAAATAACTCCCCCAAATCTCCCCCAAATAACATTGATGAGTTGTGCCCTGGCGGGACCCATACCATAAGGTATAACACTTAAAGCTATTTGGGGATGATTTGGGGGAATTGTTTGGGACACGTAGCATTTTCCTTCCAAAAATAAAGGGATCCCCAATGGATCCCTCTAATTGGGTGGACTTTAATAGTGTTAGGAAAGGAATTCATTTGGTGCTGCAAGTGATGGTACATACATATATATGAAGGGAAATATGGGGAAAAAATGGGTCAGCCGTTGGATTTTAATAAAGGCAGATAAAGGGTTTACTACAAAGGGAATGGAAGGGTGTAAGTTTGCTATAGACAAAATGATAGAGAAATTAGAGGGGTCGGAATCGGAAGAGGGAGTGAGGGAGAGAGAGAGATAATTAGGCCATCTCCAATAAGGGTTTCCATCAACCCCGATTTCTATGGTAGAAGGGAAAAGAGGAAAAAAACCTCTCCAACCCAACTTTTCTTCTTGTTATCCATCTGATGTGGCTGCTGAGTCATGTTGGCCATTTCTACTGGCATTTCTACATGTAGAAATGCATTGACGGTTTGCCAAAGTGACGTGGAGATGCACGTTCATGTTTGGCGGTAATTTTGACCCATTTCCCTCCAAAATAATCCTCCACCTGAAAAATCTACTTCTACTACACTGTACGAATGTATATTTTTCCTGTACCAATTCAAAAAAAATTCCAGACTTCAGTAATTGAAGGTATGTTCTACATCCTATATTTCGTCCGTTGATATGAAATTGGAGAAATGAACTGTATTCCATTTATTGATTTTTTTTACAATAAATTCCTAGAATAAACATATTTGTAGACAGTATATGATGTGTTGTAACATGAAATTGTAGACACTATCTGCTATATAAAAAAGACCAGATGCTCCCTAAGCGTTTCATGTTTTGTAATACGATATTGATGAAATGAACTAAGTCATGTTGATAACTCACAACATTTGTATTTCATCTATTGATTTTTTTACTCTCAATTCTCAAATAATGATAATAAAATGCAAAGATATTTTAGTTGCCTTCAAGTTGTTTGATGAAATGAGCTTCAAGTGGTTTGCCTTCAAGTTTTTTAAGTTGCCTGATACAATATGTATACACACTAACAGTGTGTTTATTTTTTAATAAATTAGTTAATAAGAGTTAAAATTTATAGATTAGGCACGTTTAAGACTTAAAATAATATTAGTTATGGATATAGGACAATAAGAAGTTTGTTTCCATATTTAGTCCCTATTTTCAAATTATTGACTGTTGTGGCATGTTGTGAATGGTTGATGGGTTATGAAAATAGGTCCGCGCCAGCGGCTTTATTCAAAAATAGGGACTAAAATTATAAATGAAATCTTTATTGTCCTATTTCCAAAATACATATTACAATAGGTCGTAAATTTGCAAAGCCCCTAAAATTTATCGATTATTACTAATAGGCAAATCGAATGCTCAATGGTGAATTATTTGATGAAGTTTTATTTTAATTTTGTTCTTGTTGTTTTTCTATAAACATGATAATGTGATACATTTTATTGATTCTAAGATGTATTATTTTATTCTTTTTACAGTTACTAAACGATGGAAATGAATTCAGACGACAATCATGAATTTTCAATGCCCCG
The DNA here is from genome assembly GCA_949130495.1 of Sambucus nigra. Taxonomy (NCBI): domain Eukaryota; kingdom Viridiplantae; phylum Streptophyta; class Magnoliopsida; order Dipsacales; family Adoxaceae; genus Sambucus; species Sambucus nigra. The sequence continues at coordinate 207,816,352 of OX422214.1, read as the reverse complement.
ATAATGATTCCCGCATTTCTCAATCCACATATAACTCTAGTGATTCTCGACTCAACTCCCAAAGTTCAATTCCCCCCTTTCCAACTCACTATCCCAATAGTGCCAACCAATTTCAAACAAGTTATGGTCTACACTCTACCAATATCGGTCCTCATTTACAACGACAATATTCCTTCCAAGGTCTAATGAATGCCCCACTATTTCCCTTTGAAACTCAAATGCCAACGCCCTCAGAGAAGAACGGAAGAAAGCGAAAAGGAAATCTGAATTCTCAAAGCAAAAATTTTGAGCTACCTCAACCTATTCGACGAAATTGGACTAAGGAGGAAGATGTTGCTTTAACTAAAGCCTGGTTACACAACTCGATTGATCCGTTAATTGGAACTGATCAACCGGCGATTGTATTGTGGGCACGCATTAAGCAATCTTGGAAGGAGTTTTTAGTGGATGATTTTGTAGAAGACCGACAATTGAGTGGTTTGTCCAAACGTTGGTGCACAATCCAAGCCGCCATCAACAAATTTCATGGGATATATGAGCAATTGGCTAGAACTCCAAGGAGTGGAACAAATATAGACAATTTGGTGAGAATTATTTTGGTTTGTTAATTGTAACTTAAGTTACTTAATGTTAACTTGTGATTTCCATTGATATTATATTTACATTGTTCCCAATATCATTTGTAGAGGACGGATTAACATAAAGTGTACAAGGAAACAAATGCAGATAATAAGGCATTTTTGTTTGAACATTGTTGGGCTGAATGCAAAAAAATGCAAAATGGTGCACCGAACAATTAACCACTAGTCCATCGAAGCGACAAAGACAAAATGGTGATGATCCTACAGAGGGAGAAGACAGTAGTGCCGATGGGGTTGTTAGGCCACCTGGAAGAACAACGACGGAAGTTAAAAAGAATACGCAATTACAAGATAAGGGTACTACTGAGATTCTGAGCAAATTGCAAGTATCGCTACAAGAACAATTTAATCACAACAAAGAGGAGTTGGAGTTGAAGAGGGAAAATGCTATAATTGTGAGAAAAGAATACGAGTTGAGGGAAAATGCGATGAAAAAGGAATTGGAGCTAAAGGAGAAAGAATTAGCCTTGAAGACTAAAGCCCAACGACGAAGAGATCAGCAAAAAATATTGATTCAAGATCACTCAAAGCTTACTCCCGCGGCTCGGGTGCACGTGGAAGAAATGCAAGCAAGGGTATTGCAAGAATGGGAGGAGGAAGATTTTCAAATGTAATGAGAGTGGAACGGTGTTTTAGTATTAAATTGATGTTAGTAGTTGTTTGTTTATACCTCGGATGCTATTCAAAATTTGTTGTTGACTTTGTACGACACTTATTGGTTCTTAATTTATTGGTTTTGAAATTTGTTTCGTATCTATTAGTAGTTGTTTGTTTATACCTCGGATGCCAATCAAGCTAGTGCTTGATTTAGTTAGCTCAGACTGAGTATACTAACCATTTGGGGTCAGATTCAAGTTATTGAGAATGATCAGTTAATTGAGAGATTTACAGTATTGTTGTTCTTATATTAATAGCATTGTATGTATGCTGTCAATCAATGCAAAATTGTATGTATGCTGTCAATAAATGGTAGCTGATATTAGTCCGAAGTCTAAATCATAACTGATATCTTTAAATGAAAACTGATATCAGATCGAAGTCATTAAATGGTAGTTGATATTAGTCCGAAGTCATTAAACCCCTTATTGCTTACTGTGAAATAATGAATTCTGCAGTTGATCAGGTATTATTTAGTTCAACTATGTATCACAATTCTAATTCCAATTGCTTTAATAAAAACTCTGCATCACAATTTCAACTCTGTATCACAATTTCATGTATGCTGCCAATTAATATAAACTTATAAAAGCCCCATACCACTGTATCATTTCAGTTCCTGGATTTGCAAAATGAATAGAATGAGTGATTAGTGTAAATTTAACATGTATGTACTGTTAAATTTGAGTGTGTTTGCAGCTCATCAAACACACTCAATGGTCTATCAGATCAGTGTACTTGTTTAGAGCATTACAATGTACTCAAAGCATACTCAGATGAATATTTTCATTTCAAACAACACTGAACTTTTGGTCAGTAACATGAGACAAAATTGATTAGCTTGATATCTTAGTTTGACATCTTTATTGGTTTAACTGAGTTCTACAGTAAAGAATTGATTAGCTTAGGGACAGTAGATTTGCTATTGTCTTGAATAGGTAAATGATTTGGTCTTTGAGTAATTGTGATTCATTTAATTTTGCCTCTGCCTTTAATCAGGTAAGGAAAGTAACTGATAAGTAAAATCAGTCCTAGTAACTGATAAGTAAAATCAGTCCTAGTAACTGATACAGAAATACTAGCAGTAAGACTGCTACAGAATTACTAGCAGTCATAGTAATTAAGTCTCCAATGTAGCACTGACTGAGCTGATCCATATCAGTAATTGTCTTGGTATGGACTTTTGAGCTAGTATATGTATCAGACTTGCCATAAATGATAATCGCTAGTGGTTATCAGTTCATCTTCAATTCATAATAGCTTAAATTGAGCTAACACTATAATGGATAGTTCACTATCATTGAAATTGAGATAACACTAAGAGACAGTACATTACTAAAATAACTCCCAGTGCATCATAACTAGGAAGAATATTAATTAGTTCTAGTGCATCTGGTAGCCACATACTAGTGTATCATTCCAGTTCTTGGTGACTGATTTGTGTAACTACTACCCTGTACATCTGGTATAGATTTCATACTATCAGGTAAGAAGTATTTAGGGCAGGCCATGAGCTTGAGCCTGAAGAGAATAAGTTGCAAAATGAATAAAATAAATGCCATTAAACAAAATACATCTCACTGCCATTAAAAAAACATAAATCACTAGACAAGTTCACTATCTCCATTTAGTTCCCATAAATTGTCTATTAAGTCCCTCTTCAAATCTTTGTGCACCTCTATATCTCGAACTTCTTTCAATCGCTTAATCATTACGTCTACGAGGAACTGGCGATCACGTTGTACCTCAACACCATTAAAATTTCCATTTGAAGGGGGATCCCAATTTTCGGGATTCAATCCTTGATGATGTTCATTTTCAATTATCATATTATGTAAAATGGTGCAAGTTTTCATAATGTTTCCTAAATCTCTTGCTTTCCACATACGTGCAGGCCCTTTAATAGTATGCCACCTTTTTTTGTAAAACTCCAAATGCCCGTTCCACATCTTTTCGTACACTTTCTTGTTGTTTTGCAATAGTCTCTACGTCGAATTGGAAGGCTCAGATATTGTTTGAATATGAGTTGCATACGCGGGATATATGCCATCGGAAAGGTAATACCCCATGTTGTAATAATGACCGCGTACTTCAAAATTACATGGGGGAGCAACACCATTTACGATGTCATCGAACAATGGAGATCGATCTAAAACAGTGATGTCGTTATTTGTTCCGACCATTCCAAAGAATGCATGCCAAATCCACAAATCATATGATGCAACAACCTCCAAGATGAGCGTGGAGACTTTTTTATAGCCATTTCTATACATGCCGTGCCATGCTTTAGGATAATTACTCCAATGCCAATGCATACAATCAAGGCTACCGAGCATGCCGGGAAAGCCTCTTTCTTCATTTTGTTTGAGTAACCTCTCGATATCATCGCTATTTGGCTTCCTTAAATATCGTTGTTCAAATATCCCAATAATAGCATCACAAAAATGGATTAGGCTCTCAATCGCAGTGCTTTGACCAATTTGAACATACTCATCAACATAGTCAGCTGGGACACCATATGCAAGCATCCTTAGTGGTGCTATCATCTTTTGCAAAGGACTTAATCCTGCCCTTCCCGTTGCATCAAATTTTTGCGGGAAGTAGGTATCATAACTTTTAATTTCCTCAAAAATATGATTGAAAAGATCCACATCCATACGAAAGCGACGACGAAATGTCTGTCGTGAATACTTTGACTCCTCGCCCATAAAGTAATCTTTTACAATTTGTTCATGTCTCTTCTCCCTATCACGAGAAACGTAACGCCGACAACAGTAGAGCCACTATGTGACCGTTTCTTTGACAAGACATTCGAAGCTATAAGAGGAACATAAGTTGTGGCCATTTCGATTAGTTTACGTGTTACATTAGCAGAAGATTCGAATGGGACTTCTGTTTTGATGGGCTCAAACAATAGGCGTTTGGTGATCGAGAATGAATCATCATTAAGATTTGAGATTTCGGAGTCTATATCAGAATCAGAATTCGAATATGACATTTGGTTGCAGTAAATCTGCGAAATGAAAATAATATAATTAATGTCAAATTACAATAATAAATAAGGACATCTTTTTTTTATATAAAAGAGACACAGTGTTGTAAGTGTAATAAATGTAAAAATAAAATTAATAAAGTATATCTTCAGTGAGATAAACCAATCAAGAAAAAAATTAATAACATTAAAATTTTACAAATGTGAATGTAATCAACTTTCAAATAGATACAATTTTTAAATTTTAATGTATTGTGAGATTTAAAATTAGATAACCTTATTTTTTTATTAAGTTAACACAGAATATTGTTGAGCTCAAAATGGATGTATAGATTAGAGAGGGAAAAAAATTAAATGAAAGAGCGCACCTTTTTTAAGCTAATGTGTACTATTTTTTTTTTCAAGAAATGTGTGTACTGTTCGATATATAAATTAGAATTATTGGAGCTTTTGAATTAAATTTAGGACCGTTGTGCTTGTGGTGTTCCAACAACTATTTCAAAATGTATGCCACATCATAAGGGTTGAAAGTCACGGCTGGAGAAGTGGAATGGAAGATTTCTTCCACAAATTTCGGTGCAGTGACAAGTGGATGGAAATTGCTACTAACTGTTATCTAGAACTTTGTTTGGAAATCCAACCATTGGACAAGGCCTTAGTGCATAATAGAGTTAAATGAAAAGTGAGTGTGCCACGTGGCACTTTGTATAATTGATTATAAGTTTTCGTTTTATAGTATAACTAGGTGTAAACCCGCTCGATGTGCGGGCTAGGAAAATGTGGTAGTCATTTCGTTCACTTAGTGGCATAAATTCTAAAAAACCAAAAGTGATGCGAAATCAAAGTCATAATAAAAAAAAGGAAAAGGAAAACACAAAAATCAATATCTATGAAATATTTAAATCAAAACAAACACATATAGATTTTTTATATATGTAATGAGGATATAATATGTGTAAGAGGAAAGAAAAAAAATCAACACACAATGAAAAGTTTATTATATTTCCAACATTGAAATAGAAGCATCGAGTAGAAAATACCTAAAATAAATACTTTATCAGGTCGTGTGGAACCGAAACCCGACCCATGCAAACGAATTGATACACATAATTATCAATAAGACAACAAAGTATCGAGAGTAACATTGATATTGTTCCATTCTTAGAATGGAGACCTATTATCTCTCTAGTACCTAAAAAATCAATGATTAAAAAGTAGTATAGACCTCCTACCATACACATATATTTAGTATTAAAGATTGGAAACATTAGTCAATCAACATATAAAAAAAATCGTACATTATTCACTATATTCACATGGAGAACAAACAATCAATTTGACTTCACTCTCACTCTCTATTGGTTCTACTTATCTTTACTACAAAAAATAAGAATTAATACTCTTTTGAATAAAAAAAATAAAAAATATTATGTGCATTGGCAATTACAAATTATATAATAAAAATACAATATCAGCAAAAAAACTCTCACCAAAATAGGAAGAAATGGATAACTTACTAATCATAATTTTTGAACTAGTGATTTCCGATCAAAAGATGCACAACCTCTTTCAGATATTGAACAAACATATTTTGTGAAAAAAACTGTAACACCCCGTGTTTTTATTTATTATTTTAATTAATTAATTGGAATTTTTGAGAAAAATAAATTTTTGAATTTAATATTTTTTTATTGACTAAATATGTTGGTTATGATTTTAGAAGAATAAAACTTCAAGCGGAATTAAAATCGAAGTTAAAACGGATTTTATATTGATTTTACAATATTTTGCCTTATAGGCATTTTTTTGGCGAACTGTCAGTTTTTCAGGGTGATCGATCGATCGACCCTCCCAGAAAACGTGCGCCGTAAGCTGTTTTTAGAGTTTGTGTAGGATTAGGACTCCTAATCACTATATAACCTTGTTAATCCATAGGGGGACTTCTCATAATCACTTTTTCTCCAGTTTTTCATCAGAGAACACTTCCAAATATTTTTCCTCTCACTCATAATCATCAACCTTCAACAAAATCAAGTTTTTGTCACAAGTTTTGGCACAAGTTTTTGAAGGCTTAATTGGGGTTTAATCAAGATCGTTCAAGAACACTCTCTTGCTAATTTTTCGAGAGGAATCCAGATTTCTAATCATATTTTTCTGTCGAACTAATCCCAGGCATGTTTATCCTATTCTTTTCCCTTAGTGTTATGTGTCTTGATTGTAGCCTCCATTAAACTCATGTTTTCTAAAATAAGATATGAATATAAAGATTGAAGAGATAAATATCGGGGATGTTTTACATAAAAAAATTAATGATACCGAATACTTATAACTGTGTATTCTTTGGGTTGTGTCAGTGTAGTTGATTTTGCTATGGGCATGTGCATGTAGAGGAGCCCTTTTAAAAGTAAATTTTGATATTTCATGTGAAAATCCTAGTTTAATTTAATTTTCTTGTGTTGGAAAGTAAGGATCATGATAGGACTTGCTTGTAGCGATTATTCTAAAAATCATAATATTTTGGTGTCTTTGATTTCCACTTTTTAAATTAAATTATTTAAATGGGAATTTAGTGTTCTTATGAATGTTGTTATAATTTGGAATTGTTTTACTTTATGGAAATATGATAATTTTTCGGGAAGATTGGGTATGGTAGATAATTGGTTTTCACCCCTGTTATAGTACACTTGTTAGGTATGGGACTAGTAAGTGGGCTTTAATTATGATTTATGCTAATTAGGTATGGGACTAGTTAGTGTAAGTCTACGAGGATTATATAATTGGGGTGGGGGCTGATTTTCTATTTTATACCTTTATTGTGATGGCCTAGGATTGATATCTAGGTGGAGTGAAATTTTATAATCATTCTTTGCATAGGATAGGATGATATTGTGTTTTGGGAACCCTTAGTTGGCACTAAAGGTTATTTTGAGGATTTTCACATCGCTTTTAAGGGTGGGAGAAATTAATGTGATTAACAAAAACAAGGAATGTGGAATTTAATGTCGCAGGACTAAAACGGATATTAAAAATTTATTGGCGACATAATGTGTCTAGGGCCGACAGTTTGAACGGGTCAGAGGATGAGTTATGTCGTGTCGTGTGTGGAACCTTGTCATATCGCGAGGGTCGCAGGATAAAAACGGACCAGACGGCGGACTTGACAAGGGGACGGGTGCGTGTGTGGAACCTTGTCATATCGCGAGGGTCACAGGATAAAAATGGACTAGACGGCGGACTTGACAAGGGGGCGGGTATTGGTAATATTCTTCACGGTTAAATAAATTAAATTTAACATTGTGGGAAGGTGGGTTAATTAAAATCATATTGGTGTGGCTTTTATGAAAACCTTGCGGGTAATTGTGAATTTATTTATGGTGATTAATAATCTCGTAATTAAAAGATTCTATTGTTATAGTCGATATATATAGCACTATTGTCCGGGTTCAAGGACCCTATTTGAGGAGAGTAGCCGGTTTACATGCTCGGGGCTTTGGCTCTCACACATGCATTGACTAATCTTTTTTAGGATTTTTGGGAGTTGCTGCATGGGATTCATTGGAGATCTTTTGGAGGTGCAGTTGGATTTATGTTACTGCTTTAGTAGTTGGATTTTCTCTTTCCATTCAGTCGTTTTATTTATGAGACTATTTTGGAGTTATTGGGCCTTTTTGGTTCCAAAGTTGTTTTAAGTTTCAGTTTGATAGATTTATATCATTATTGGAGTATGGATTTCTTTTGGAGTTAGCATGTGATGGATCTTTTATTTCATATTTGGGGTTTGATTAAAATAAATTATATTGTGATTAAAATTTGATGTCTCATATCTGTCTCATGCTAAGAATGGTATTTTATTTACTCACGCCCGGCTTAGTTGTGGTGGCGGCCGACGCCAGAATTAGGCGGGGTGTGACAGATGGTATCAGAGCATGGTCTTAGGTCTCGTAGGTTATGAGTCTGTTTAGCTTCCGCGTTGCCGATCTTTGATTCCCTTTGATGATTCGTACTTCTTAAGGTAGAGGGTCTAGCATACATGTTAGATGTGTTTCTTGGAGATTGGATTTTTGGAGTTAGCATGTGATGGATCTTTTATCGCTTAGTTATTTGTAATTATTTGAGATTGATTCAATTATTTATCTTATGAACTGATTATTTATGTCTCATATTTGTCTCATGCTAAGAATGGTATTTTATTTATTTCACGTCCGGCATAGTTCGACGGCGGTGGTTGGCCACCCCGTCTGTCGAATTTTGCGGGGTGTGACAGATGGTATCAGAATTAGTAAGCTTGATGTGGGGATCCTTAGAATGGATTTTGGAGACGATAATTATTTTGGAGATTTTAATACAGATGTTAGGTATCGTATGTATCGATTTTTGATGTTGAGATTTAATTTGAGGAAGCTAGAATTTTGATGACTTTTGGATATAGGATCGAGTGGGGGATTTGTGAGAGCGTGTGGTACGCCGTTATTTTCATAGTTATGCATATGCATATAGGAAATATATATATTATTTTGTTGTTCGTGGGGAAATGCGCGAAGGATTGGGTGTATGGGCGCCCAATTATGACATTCTACGGGTAGGCTTATATGAGCCTTATTTTTTTTTGCGAGATTTACGTGTTGATGTGTATGCTTCTTCTAATTTTAGGATGAAATTCTTTACTAGTGGGGAAGTATAAAACACCCCGTGTTTTTATTTATTATTTTAATTAATTAATCGGAATTTTTGAGAAGAATAAAATTTTGAATTTAATAATTTTTATTGGCTAAATATGTTGGTTATAATTTGAGAAGAATAAAACTTCAAGCAGAGTTAAAATCGGAGTTAAAACAGATTTTATATTGATTTTACAATATTTTGCCTTATAGGCATTTTTTGGGCGAACTGTCAGTTTTTCGGGGTGATCGATCCATCGACCCTCCCAGAAAACGTGCGTTGTAAGCTGTTTTTAGAGTTTGTGTAGGATTAGGACTCCTAATCACTATATAACCTTGTTAATCCGTAGGAGGACTTCTCATAATCACTTTTTCTCCAGTTTTTGACCAGAGAATACTTCCAAATATTTTTCCTCTCACTCATAATCATCAACCTTCAACAAAATCAAGTTTTTGTCACAAGTTTTGGCACAAGTTTTTGAAGGCTTAATTGGGGTTTAATCAAGATCGTTCAAGAACACTCTTTTGCTAATTTTTCGAGAGGAATCCAGATTTCTAATCAGATTTTTCTGTCGAACTAATCCCAGGCATGTTTATCCTATTCTTTTCCCTTAATGTTATGTGTCTTGATTGTAGCCTCCATTAAACTCATGTTTTCTAAAATAAGATATGAATATAAAGATTAAAGAGATAAATTTCGGGGATGTTTTACATAAAAAAATTAATGATACCGAATACTTAAAACTGTGTATTCTTTGGGTTGTGTCCGTGCAGTTGATTTTGCTATGGGCATGTGCATGTAGAGGAGCCCTTTTAAAAGTAAATTTTGATATTTCATGTGAAAACCCTAGTTTAATTTAATTTTCTTGTGTTGGAAAGTAAGGATCATGATAGGACTTGCATGCAGAGATTATTCTGAAAATCATAATATTTAGGTGTCTTTGATTTCCACTTTTTAAATTAAATTATTTAAATGGGAATTAAGTGTTCTTATGAATGTTGTTATAATTTGGAATTGTGTTACTTTATGGAAATATGATAATTTTTCGGGAAGATTGGGTATGGTAGATAATTGGTTTTCACCCTTGTTATAGTACACTTTTTAGGTATGGGACTAGTAAGTGGGCCTTAATTACGATTTATGCTAATTAGGTATGGGACTAGTTAGTGTAAGTCTATGCGGGTTATATAATTGGGGTGGGGGCTGATTTTCTATTTTATACCTTTATTGTGATGGCCTAGGATTGATATCTAGGTGGAGTGAAATTTTATAATCATTCTTTGCTTAGGATAGAACGATATTGTGTTTTGGGAACCCTTAGTTGGAACAAAAGGTTATTTTGAGGATTTTCACATCGCTTTTAAGGGTGGGGGAAATTAATGTGATTAACAAAAACAAGGAATGTGGAATTTAATATCGCAGGACTAAAACGGATATTAAAAATTTATTGGCGACATAATGTGTCTAGGGCCGACGGTTTGAACGGGTCAGAGGACGAGTTATGTCGTGTCGTGTGTGGAACCTTGTCATATCGCGAGGGTCGCAGGATAAAAACAGACCAGGCGGCGGACTTGACAAGGGGACGGGTATTGGTAATATTCTTCACGGTTAAATAAATTAAATTTAACATTGTGGGAAGGTGCTTTAATTAAAATCATATTGGTGTGGCTTTTATGAAAACCTTGCGGGTAATTGTGAATTTATTTATGGTGATTAATAATCTTGTAATTAAAAGATTCTATTGTTATTGTCGATATATATAGCACTATTCTCTGGGTTCAAGGACCCTATTTGAGGAGAGTAGCCGGTTTACATGCTCGGGGCTTTGGCTCTGACACATGCGTTGACTAATCTTTTTTAGGATTTTTGGGAGTTGCTGCATAGGATTCATTGGAGATCTTTTGGAGGTGCAGCTGGATTTATGTTACTGCTTTAGTAGTTGGATTTTCTCTTTCCGTTCAGTCGTTTTATTTATGAGACTATTTTGAAGTTATTGGGCCTTTTTGGTTCCAAAGTTGTTTTAAGTTTCAGTTGGATTGATTTATATCATTATTGGGGTATGAATTTCTTTTGGAGTTAGCATGTGATGGATATTTTATTTCATATTTGGGGTCTGATTAAAATAAATTATATTGTGATTAAAATTTGATGTCTCATATCTGTCTCATGCTAAGAATGGTATTTTATTTACTCACGCCCGGCTTAGTTTTGGTGGCGACCGACGCCAGAATTATGCGAGGTGTGACAGATGGTATCAGAGCATGGTCTTAGGTCTCGTAGGTTATGAGTCCGTTTATCTTCCGCGTTGTCGATCTTTGATTCCCTTTGATGATTCGTACTTCTTAAGGTAGAGGGTCTAGCATACATGTTAGATGTGTTTCTTGGAGATTAGATTTTTGGAGTTAGCATGTGATGGATCTTTTATCGCTTAGTTATTTGTGATTATTTGAGATTGATTCAATTATTTATCTTATGAACTGATTATTTATGTCTTATATCTGTCTCATGCTAAGAATGGTATTTTATTTAGTTCACGCCCGGCATAGTTCGGCGGCGGTGGTTGGCCACCCCGTCTGTCGAATTTTGCGGGGTGTGACAGATGGTATCAGAATTAGTAAGCTTGATGTGGGGATCCTTAGAATGGATTTTGGAGACGATAATTATTTTGGAGATTTTAGTACAGATGTTAGTTACCGTATGTATTGATTTTTGATGTTGAGATTTAATTTGAGGAAGCTAGAATTTTGATGACTTTCGGATATAGGATCGAGTGGGGGATTTGTGAGAGCGTGTGGTACGCCGTTGTTTTCATAGTTATGCATATACATATAGGAAATATATATATTATTTTGTTGTTCGTGGGGAAGTGCGCGAAGGATTGGGTGTATGGGCGCCCAATTATGGCATCCTACGGGTAGGCATATATGAGCCTTATTTTTTTTTTGCGAGATTTACGTGTTGATGTGTATGCTTCGTCTAATTTCGAGGACGAAATTCTTTGCTAGTGGGGAAGTATGTAACACCCCGTGTTTTTATTTATTATTTTAATTAATTAATTGGAATTTTCGAGAAAAATAAAATTTTGAATTTAATAATTTTTATTGGCTAAATATGCTGGTTATGATTTTATAAGAATAAAACTTCAAGCGGAATTAAAATCGGAGTTAAAACGGATTTTATATTGATTTTACAATATTTTTCCTTATAGGCATTTTTTGGGTGAACTGTCAGTTTTTCAGGGTGATCAATCGATCGACCCTCCCAGAAAACGTGCGCTGTAAGCTGTTTTTAGAGTTTGTGTAGGATTAGGACTCCTAATCACTATATAACCTTGTTAATCCGTAGGGGGACTTCTCATAATCACTTTTTCTCCAGTTTTTCACCAGAGAACACTTCCAAATATTTTTTCTCTCACTCATAATCATCAACCTTCAACAAAATCAAGTTTTTGTCACAAGTTTTGACACAAGTTTTTGAAGCCTTAATTAGGGTTTAATCAAGATCGTTCAAGAACACTCTTTTGCTAATTTTTCGAGAGGAATCCAGATTTCTAATCAGATTTTTCTGTCGAACTAATCCCAGGCATGTTTATCCTATTCTTTTCCCTTAGTGTTATGTGTCTTGATTGTAGCCTCCATTAAACTCATGTTTTCTAAAATAAGATATGAATATAAAGATTGAAGAGGTAAATTTCGGGGATGTTTTACATAAAAAAATTTATGATACCGAATACTTATAATTGTGTATTCTTTGGGTGGTGTCGGTGTAGTTAATTTTGCTATGTGCATGTGCATGTAGAGGAGCCCTTTTAAAAGTAAATTTTGATATTTCATGTGAAAACCGTAGTTTAATTTAATTTTCTTGTGTTGGAAAGTAAGGATCATGATAGGACTTGCATGTAGCGATTATTCTGAAAATCATAATATAAGGATCATGATAGGACTTGCATGTAGCGATTATTCTGAAAATCATAATATTTAGGTGTCTTTGATTTCCACTTTTTAAATTAAATTATTTAAATGGGAATTTAGTGTTCTTATGAATGTTGTTATAATTTGGAATTGTGTTACTTTATGGAAATATGATAATTTTTCGGGAAGATTGGGTATGGTAGATAATTGGTTTTCACCCTTGTTATAGTACACTTGTTAGGTATGGGACTAGTAAGTGGGCCTTAATTACGATTTATGCTAATTAGGTATGGGACTAGTTAGTGTAAGTCTATGCGGGTTGTATAATTGGGGTGGGGGCTGATTTTCTATTTTATACCTTTATTGTGATGGCCTAGGATTGATATCTAGGTGGAGTGAAATTTTATAATCATTCTTTCCTTAGGATAGGACGATATTGTGTTTTGGGAACCCTTAGTTGGAACTAAAGGTTATTTTGAGGATTTTCACATCGCTTTTAAGGGTGGGGGAAATTAATGTGATTAACAAAAATAAGGAATGTGGAATTTAATATCGCAGGACTAAAACGGATATTAAAAATTTATTGGCGACATAATGTGTCTAGGGATGACAGTTTAACCGGGTCAGAGGACGCGTTATTCGTGTCAAGTGTGGAATCTTGTCATATCGCGAGGGTCGCAGGATAAAAACGGACCAGACGGCGGACTTGACAAGGGGACGGGTGCATGTGTGGAACCTTGTCATATCGCGAGGGTCGCAGGATAAAAACGAACCAGACGGCGGACTTGACAAGGGGACGGGTATTGGTAATATTCTTCACGGTTAAATAAATTAAATTTAACATTGTGGGAAGGTGGGTTAATTAAAATCATATTGGTTTGGCTTTTATGAAAACCTTGCGGGTAATTGTGAATTTATTTATGGTGATTAATAATCTCGTAATTAAAAGATTCTATTGTTATAGTCGATATATATAGCACTATTGTCTGGGTTCAAGGACCCTATTTGAGGAGAGTAGCCGGTTTACATCCTCGGGGCTTTGGCTCTGACACATGCGTTGAGTAATCTTTTTCAGGATTTTTGGAAGTTGCTGCATAGGATTCATTGGAGATCGTTTAGAGGTGCAGCTGGATTTATGTTACTGCTTTAGTAGTTGATTTTTCTCTTTCCATTCAGTCGTTTTATTTATGAGACTATTTTGGAGTTATTGGGCCTTTTTGGTTCCAAAGTTGTTTTAAGTTTTAGTTGGATTGATTTATATCATTATTGGAGTATGGATTTCTTTTGGAGTTAGCATGTGATGGATCTTTTATTTCATATTTGGGGTTTGATTAAAATAAATTATATTGTGATTAAAATTTGATGTCTCATATCTGTCTCATGCTAAGAATGGTATTTTATTTACTCACGCCCGGCTTAGTTTTGGTGGCGGCCGACGCCAGAATTAGGCGGGGTGTGACAAAAACTTAGCTTCCCTAAACATAAGGGTTTCTTGTCCAACCTACACATTTGCATGTAGGTACAAAAGAACACAACAATAAAACAAACCATATAGAAGTATCAAACAAAATTTGAATTGAATTAGTAGAAATATAAATCACCTCTATATGCAATTTCTAAAATGGAGTACCCAAATTCGACAATCTATTTCAATAGGTTTGGTTATGTTTTACAATCATCAGTATGACTATCCATTTTTTGAATAATGTTCACCGTTTTTTTCCTTAAAAAATCGGAGATTTATATTAAAACTAAAAACGAAAAATTATCCCTAAATTGAAATACCAAAACACACATTATCAATGGCAGAGAAATCAACAGTAAAGTCATGGACTTTTCCCATCAACAGTACAGCCGACAGTATGGTCCCTGTAAGAGCCTTAGTCATGGACCTCAACTGCATCACCTTAGCAATCTCAATAACGTCGCCAAGCGAAATGTTACCTGTGTGGGGAGACCCTTCCAGCCCGATCTTTTTAGGTGAGAGACCGATCTTAGGGGTAAGGGAACTCGCAGCGCCGACCTCGCCACCGGTGACTCGAACGTAAACTTCCACAGCCTGTAATACCTTTGGAATAACATCGCAACATCCTATTTTAAGACCTCAAATATGAATATTTCAAGCCCCAAATTGAAAACCCTAGATTAAAAGTGATAAATCTAGGAGGCTTAAAAATCAAATAGGTTATGAGGATATAGGAGTTAATCAAAATATACTTCCCAAATATTGCCAATATTATGAGAGAGGGAGAGAGAGAGAGATGGGTATTGGTAAAGGAGAGTGGAGAAAGACCCTAAGATAGGCTGGAAGTTTGTGGGTCTTTGGGAGAATGATCATATCTGTTGATGTGAGGCTCCATTGTTACATTGAGATTTGTCGTCTGGAGATGAGGCTCCTCTTTTAAACGATGAGATGGATGAGTGATGTAGGGATTGAATTATAGAGGGATTGGAAGGAGAAGAGACAGAAGGTGAAAGAATGGCTTTAGCCAGTTAGAGGAGATGGATCGTTTGGAAGAGAATTAAATCAGGTGATGTGAATTTTGGATGGGATTCGGAATGAATTATCATCCTGTACACGTGGATACCTCCATAGGAGACGACAATATAAAAGATAAAAATGTGCCACGTGGATAGGCTAATTGCAAAGCATAATAAATGCCTTGTTTTGCATTTTATAGTAATAATAATAATAATAATAATAATAATAATAATAATAATAATAATAATAATAATAATAATAATAATAATAATAATAATAATAATAATAATAATAATAATAATAATAATAATGGAGTCACATGTCATTAGAGTTAATACACCTGTCACGTGTCAGCCTCATAAAATTTGGGACAACAATTTTTATATAATTATATAGATGTGCCAAATGGACATAAAAATATAATTATGTCTTAAATAAAAAAAATCTCTCGGTGTTTAGTGTATAACAATCAAAGAACGAACATCTCTACTCAAAAAATATAACTATGTAGTTCATTTTTAATTTTAAAAAAGAGGCATGCTCGTACGTCCCAAATATTTTACTCATTTTCTCATTTCATATTAAAATTAGTTTAAATGTAATAATAATAATAATAATAATAATAATAATAATAATAATAATAATAATAATAATAATAATAATAATAATAATAATAATAATAATAATAATAATAATAATAATATATGTGGCATATACTTAATAAATAAAATTATAAAACGTTGGCAGGATCAAGGGCGGATCTTGAACTGGGCCAACCAGGGCTGCAGCCCAGTCCATTTTTTTTCTGTTAACCCAGACTATTTATATTAGCGCAACTCAATGCTATCCCACCCCAATAAACGCCCATGTCCAGCCGTGTTAAAAGAATCCCTTAAAAAAGAAAAAAAATGAAATGTGTTTAACTGTAAGTTCGTAACTGTTTTGACCAAAAGACTTCCTGCTCCATCACACTTAAAAAGCTTATAGTTTAAGTTTTCTCTCCCTTCTCCAAATCAGTTCACATCATAATTGCCCAAGCTTGTTAACACCCTTGTTCACATTTTACCCAACACCACCACAATGGCAATCAACTGACCCGGTATGTATGAACGAACTTGTCTAATTTTTCATTCTTCGTTTTTTTCCTTGCCCTTTTTCCTCATTCTTTCTTGATTTTTTTTGCCTTTCCTTCCTGCTTTTTTTTAATATTTCTTATTTGGTAGATTAAATTGGTAGATTTTTTTAAGCATTAGATTTATGCATTAAATTAATTGATTGATCGTTTGATTTAGGTTAATATTTTTTTTTTAAATATTACAATTTTCAATTCGAACTTTTTGGATTAATTACTATTTATGATTACGATTTTATTTGTAAGATTTAATTATTTATATTAATCTACTCAACACTTCTTATTTTAATTATTTATTACTTTCTATTTAATTTTTTTATGAAATTTCACTCGTTGTTAGCTCATCCCTTCTAATAATCCTGGCTCCGCCTTTGGTCAGGATTTAAATCTATTTTCCCTTTATGACTAGTTCATGTTTCCATATTGCCACAAAACCATCATGTGAACGTGGTTAGTTACTACTAGGGGTGGCCGTGGGCCGGGCCTGGGCAGGCCGGTCGGGCTCGGGCCGGGCTTGAAAAATTAACGGCTATCCCAAGCCCGCTCGGGTCCAGATCGGGCCTTATTATCTAATCCCAAGCCCGCCCAGATTTGAAAGCTCTTTACCCAGGCCCTCCCAATCGGGCCATATTATATTAATTAAAAGATTTTTTTTTTAAAATTAAAATACCTATTTTTTTATTTAAAGACCAATTTTTTAATTTAAAATTTGTTTTAAACTCCATATATTACAAAGTCCATATATAAAGTTTCCCACTCCACATGAAAAGACTTGGTATACGTTTTTATATTTATAAAAGTCCCCCCCCCCCCCACATATATATAAATATAAATATAAATATATATATTAATATTATATATATATTTTTCGGGCAGGGCCGGGCCTCATCGGGCTTAAGAACTCATGCCCAAGCCCGCCCGAAAAAAAATCGGGCCTATAAAATTTTGCCAAGCCCGCTTTGCGGGCCTATTCACCTTACCCAAGCCCTATTTTTTTATTGGACGGGTTGGACGGGCTTGGCGGGCCTCGGGCGTATGGCCACCCCTGGTTACTACCCCTTTCTTCCTTTTCATTTTTATATTTTGAAAACTTTTCCCTCTGTGACAAAAGAATAAAAAAATTCGAAACCATCCTCACATTATCCAAATAGATATAGCATTAAATAAGAGAGCGTCAGTTTTAACTGCCCCCTTTCGTCTACTCTCTTTTGGATCCAGAAATCAATATTTAAAGCAAAGAAAATTTTAGGACTCTCACGCAGGCTTTTCATTTTTTCTCTTGGTTTAGTTTTGGTTACTAGTATTTATGGATGGTAATATGAATTATCGTTTGGGTATTGACGATGAGAGAGGGGCTCAGGTGTTGGAGGCCAAATGGAGGACTCTCGTGAGAATTTTTTTTTTTTTTAAAATATATGTTTCGTAACGATTTTAAATATTTTAGGAGACTATTAAAAAAAATAGCTTAAACTGATTTCTCTTATTTAAAAAAAAAATCAATATTTAACAATTTTTAAGTTGTTTAAAAAATTATCAAATATTGACTCATTTTTTTCAAACACCAAAATAAATCAATTTGAGTTTATTTTTATTTTAGGGTCTCTTTAAATGTTTAAAACTCGCATAAAAATTAAGAAATAAAAATATTATTTTTAAAAAAATTATTTCGTATGAAAGTCCCGCATTTGAATAATATAAACTACATTGTTGAGTTCGCAGTGTGAAATGGCCTATATATATTTATGTATGTAGAGAATAATAACACTATCTCTCTTTAATTTCCTTTCACACCATGTTCGAGTGTTAGAGCATCCACAATGGTGGATGCTCTCGAACTGTAAAGTTGCCATACCAAAAGTGAATGCTACCCTTCGTCAACAGCAGATGCTACAGTGGTGGAGAGAAAACAATTTGTTAAACACTTTCTACGAACTAAAGTTGTTCGTAGGAATCTTACGGACAACATTAGTTCATAGGAAGTGTTACGAACAACTAAAGTTCGTCAGAACCCAAATATATAATAACAAATAATTATTTATATCTGATACGAGGTCCTACGAACTTCATTTGTTCGTTGGAATTCCAACGAACAAATGAAGTTCGTAGGAACCATTTGCAAATTCAGTAGTCGTTCAGCAAAGTTACAAATCCACTCCCTTTTCTCTTACAAAATTTGTTTGTTCCGCTCCTCCATTAGAGACCTTTCAGTTTGGAAGTTTACAAATTTAGTCATCCGTTTCCTCCACCGCTACGGATGCTCTTAACTGTCATTGTATAATTCAATAATCTTTTTGGGCAAAAACCTTAAGATTCATAAGGGGCAAGGTATAATGATATCTTTTTCCGTGGGATAATGTTGACATTCACTTCAGTTAAACCTAGCAAAAATGTCACAAATCAAATCTTGCTTTGTATGACTTGCATATACGTTGAAAAATTCATAAACACTTTGACTCAGTGAAGAGATATTTTGACCGGTTACAAATACTTTGATCGAATTACAGATATTTTTTCATTGATACTTCAATTACATTATTCTTTTAAACCCACCAATAAAATTATAAATTAATTGAAGTTGACAAATAAATCCTATTTACACAAGACATTTTCTAATAGATCTTATCATTAACATTTTTTTCCAATATGTCATATTCATACATGTAGTGAATATTCACTATATGTTTACAAATAAGACATATTGGAGCAAAAATATTTTTTTCGTGGAACCTATCAGAACAATAAAATGATGGTAGGACCTATTGAACTACATACTTAGTAAATAAGACTCATTGATAAAAAATCCTAAATTAATTCATATGTACTTTTAAAAAATGTGCATACACATTGCTCTAAATTATATATACTTGTAACAAAATAAATATTATATTATTAAATAACGTTGAATTTATATTATTAAAGTTAAATGCACTGAGAACAAATATAACATTCTATTAAGAACAAATATAACATTCTATTAAGTTCATGGAAGCATGGTTGTCAGACGTAAGTGCACTGAGAACAAATATAGCATCCTAGGAAATATTATATCTTGATTTTCTAACGAAAAATGGTAGGGAGGTCCCTTTTCGTGACCCCCTGCTTTACAGTGTTGTACCTTGTCTTGTCAATTATGTGATGGGTTCCGTCAGGGCATAAAGGACAAAGCAAGGTACAAAATTTTAAAACTAGGGGTCACGAAAATGGATCTCCCTATCAAAACTCTTTTCTAACTATAGTTAATGAGGAGTTCTGCATGGACTCTCATTTGGAATTTAAATGGGTGTTTGTATTGACTCGTGTCCAGCGCAATACTAATGTGATACAAATAGGAGTCAATACGAACTCAATACATTGAGTCTCACCCATTAAATTTCAAATAAAAGTCAGACATGAAATTATTGCATACCAATTTACCTATGAAACTAAAAAGTACAAAGTAGATGGATTTTGGGAGAATCATAAAATGTTACCACACATTAAAGCACTTTTAAATTTAGCTAAAAGAGAAAAATATGCAAGTCAACCTAATCTAACCCAAAAGTGTTTACATTAAAAACACCACCATGTATCCTTCCTTTAGACATTCACAAACAGGACAAAACCCAACCACAGCTTCGCAAGACATGCAAGAACAGAGATGCTTGCATGGGAGAAAAACAATGCACGAACTCCTCACGTGACACACCTTACAACCAATATTTCTAATCACCTCTTCATCTCTGCCTCCACAGATATTTGACTCAAAGTCTTCAGCTTCTTTATACTCTATCTCTTCATTGAGCTTATTCTTGAGAT
Organism: Sambucus nigra; assembly: GCA_949130495.1. NCBI lineage: Eukaryota > Viridiplantae > Streptophyta > Magnoliopsida > Dipsacales > Adoxaceae > Sambucus > Sambucus nigra. The sequence continues at coordinate 207,796,083 of OX422214.1, read as the reverse complement.
CTAGTACAATAGCCTCTGTTTCCATTGCTTTTTTCTCCCAAGTTTAGGATTCAATTTCCTTCATATTCAAGAAGTTTTGTAGCTCAACTATTTTGTTTCTTTCAATTGTTAGATATTCCTCTTTTTGGTGCAATAAACTCACCAGGTTCGATTGGTACGTGTATAAGAGAGATTCTTGTTGTTGACTTATTTCGTTATGCAAAATATTAAGCATTCTCTCATTCTGGTTCATCATAACATGGGGGAAAGAGAGATAGAGAAATATCATAAAGTGAGTAAAACATATGTGTGTGTGTGTGTGTATATATATATATATAGAGAGAGAGAGAGAGAGAAGGATCACATAAGGGCACCCTAAATTAAGACTATATACGGGATGATTCAAATTTTTTTGGGTTTTAAACATTTTAGGGCACCGCTAAAAAAAATCATCCCTGATTTATTTTGATATTTTAAAAAAAGGGATCAATATTTGACAGTTTTAAGCTGTTAAGTTAACGGCTTAAACTCTCAAATATTGCCCATTTTTTTTAAATTAGCAAAATAAATCATTTTGGGATGTTTTTTTTAGGGGTGCCTGAAATGTTTAGAACCGAGAAAAGAAATAAAAAAATAAAACCTAATTTTTTTTTAAAAATCATCCTGTAAATAACCCTTATTTAGGTTGCTCTAACTTTGTTAATGTTTTTAGTTCTTGTTTTTGGCCACTCAAATAACTTATATAAACATTACAATTAAAATTGACGTGTTCATTTTTTTTTACAAATTAGCTTGTACATTATTTTAGGTGATCAAATATTAAGAATTGAAAAAGTCAAGGTCATACTAATTTGGCACAAATAAATGTGGACTAAAATTATAATAATCATTTTATGCAATAGTCCCCTCAATTGTGCATATTGTTGGAAATGTTTTTGATAGGCTCGTTTGAACAATATTTATTAATCTCAAATTATACTTAAAAATTAAGTATTTTGCTCTAAATTTCATTAGGCTCATTATAAAAAAATGTTATTTTATTTAATATAAAATAAAGTACACAAATCAAATTTATAAAAAAAAAATGTCTTTAGAGTAACTTACATGTAGGATTAAAAACAACTCATTCCAAATCAAAAGATATATTCACAAATAGAAAAAGGAATCACTTTTCAAAACCTCCGTGTAATGTTAAACAATATACAAATGCACACGTTTTGCCTATCCTAGATGACTCTTACAAGCGTTAAAGAGTTTTAATACAAATGAAGAAAAACTTTAAACTACGAAAATTCACATAATCCTGGGCGAGACAAAGATCTTTTTTTTTTCACAAATAAAATATAAAATATTGTAATGATCGGCTTGTCAATGACTCTCCCAAACCTAAAGCTTTGATTGCGTCATAATCTCAAAAGGCTGATAGGATATTAGAACAAGCTCAACAATATAGACGAGAATAGAGGAGACCATTGTTCTCGACCGTTGGATCTTCTATTGGAGCACAATCTAAACCCAAGTCAGTTGACTACTGCCATTCATGTGAACCCCTATGTTAAAATGGAATCAACATTAGAACCCAAATGCATTGAGCATGATGGTATCCATTTGATTCAACATTGAATCCATTGTAAAACTGAACCAAAATTTTATCCCTTGTAAATCGAACAAACAATCTGAACAACTACTCAAAGGTCTGATCAAAATAGGATGCACTAAACCCATCGGATCTCCCATGTGCGGAAGCAATCCAATGATAAAGATTAGAATATCAAATGGGTTACTACCTGTGAACCCATCTGTGTAATCAAAACATGCTAAAAGCACTGTTGTAAAGAACATTACCCAAATCAAATACCATCGACAATCTGATGATATAGATTATTGAAGATGCAGCAAAAAATCTAAAAACCGGATCAAAGACCCAGTTGATTTATCCCTTGTAAATCGAACCCATGAATCCATGTGGCTGAAACCCACCAAAAGAAACTGGGATATAAACCCCATACCTCTCTCTTGAGTCTTGCATTGCATTTCTGCACAAATGGTAATGAAACCTTCCATACGTTTAAAAGTAAATACTTGATCCGTTGTATTCCAATAACCTGATATGTAGATTCAATCCAATAAATTAATTGGATTAGAACCACCCAAAAGCATCATGATGTTTATGCAGCAAATCTTTGAAATTGAAACCCATCACCAATAAATGATCCATGCGAAGATTGAATCATAAACACAAACAAACGAAATGAAACTCCACGTATGAATGATTTGTCTATGTTGAAAAATTGGACTTGAATTGGGATTTAGAAAGCTGTCCAGAATTTTCTGGACAGAATTTTGAGCAATTTTGAGCTCAAATTTAAGTGGGACTCACACTACGAAAATCGTGGGACCATATACGAACGCGTTCACCTCCGCAAGGAGATTAACGTAGTATATTCATACGTCCAATTTTAATAAGTTATGAATGATAAATATGTTCCCAAAGTGACTCATAAAGCAATTAAAGTTAATGAATTGGATGTGTTATAACTTTTGTTTAACATTGGAAGAGTAGTGGAAATTTGATGAGTTAATAACACTCCAAGTATGGACTAAGGCATGGATGCCTTGGGTATCCCAATTCTTTGAAGGGGAGATGACCTAAGTTATGCACGGGTTGACTTTCGGTCAAAAGTCCACGCGCGCGCATCCGGCTCGGGCTTGGGCACGAAATTAATTAATTAATTAATTAATAAACTGTTGGCAGTTATTGCCAACAGTCAACAGTTAATTTCGTTTAACTAATTAACTTTTTTTGACAGTTAATTTCAGTTGACCGTTCCAACAGTCAACACAAAAGCTATAAATTAAACATTTCCCCTACAGAATTGACTACTGAAAAAAATTGCCCTCCAATAATTCCGAATTTATGCTGCATCTTTTTTCAGAAAAATACAAACTTTTCTACTGCTACTGCATACATTCCTGCATATCATTCTTTGGTCTGATTGAGTATAAACACAGAATTGTGTTCGAAGAAATTAATCATTGTTGTGCTGCTTGATTAATTTGGATATCCGTTCTATCTTGGGAGACAATTATTCATTACCTTTGACACATTGTGGAGGGAATAAATTTATCTTAAGAAGACTGTTCTAAACATGGCTCGGATTACTTTTTCTATTCTAATATTATTTCTGTAAATACAAGTAAGTATTTCATTTATGTAATTTCGTTTTATTTCTGTAATTATATTATAATTAATAATTTTGTACTTTTGTATTTATTAAACAGTAGACATAACATTACAGAAATTTATTTGTTGGAAATAAATCTGTTTTGACAGAATAAAATGAATTAATTTAGTGATTTATTGTAGAAATTAGTAAAACAGTTTTGATATACAAATTAATTTCTATACTATTTTTATATTCTGTTTTAAAAAATAAAATTTTATTTGTGTATTCTTGTTAAAATCTGTTTATGTAAAATTTTTAATCTTTAAATTATAATTCTGTTTTGTACATAATTCTTTTTATTATTAAAAATTAGTGTGCCACAAATTTTATATTTAATTCTGTTTTGTACGGAATTCTGTTTATATTATAGTTTAATTCTGAATTTTATTTGGAAATCTTTTGGAATTCATTTATTGTGAATTATATTTGGAGAAAATTGGTGCACAGAATTTTGTATTCTGTTTTGATTAATTCATTATATATGAATTTTATCATTGATAAAAATTTTGTTTTTGTAACACAAATGGAATCACAAAGTACGAACACTACTCCTACGAAACTGATTGTCACCAACACAAATGTGATTGCACCCGTATCTATGCTACACGGGGAGAAATCGAAAAAGTTCATTGGGGCTGACTTCAAACGTTGGCAAGGACAAATGTACTTCTATCTCATTACCTACCAACTAGGCAGGATTGTATATGAAGATTGCCCCTCTATTCAAGAGGGAGATGACGCTGAAAAGGTTGCTGTTGTCGATGCTTGGAAGCATTCGGACTACCTATGCCGGAATTATATTCTGTCTTACTTGGACAAGACATTGTACCATGTCTACTGAATGATCAAAACATCCAAGGAATTATGGAATTCTTTAGAAAATAAGTATAAAACTGAAGATGCTGGGATGAAGAAATTTATCGTTGGGCGTTTTCTGGACTTCAAAATGGTTGATTCTAAATCTGTGATCTCGCAAGTGCAAGAATTCCAAGTGACCCTCCACGACATTCATGCTGAAGGTATGTCAATTAGTGAAACTTTCCAATTTGCTGCAATTGTTGAAAAGTTGCCACCATCTTGGACTTTGTTCAAAAACTATCTCAAGCACAAGCGAAAGGAGATGAATGTGGAGGAGTTGGTAGTCAGGCTGAGAATCGAAGAAGACAACCGTGAGTCTCAAAAGAAAAGTGGGAAGAATCAAATGGAAACGAAGGTCCATGTTGTTGAAGGTCCCAAGAAGAACAAACGAAAGTATGATGGGGAAGGCACTTCAAAACAAAACAAGAAAAAGTTCAAAGGCAAATGTTACAATTGTGGTAAACCTGGACACCGCTCAAGCGAGTGTTGTAAGCCTAAGAAGCAAAATAAAAATAACTCTTAAGCAAATGTAACTGAGGGTGAGAATATCGCCAATGATTTGGCGGATATGAATCTTTCCGTCGTGGTCTCTGAATGTAACTTAGATGGAAATACCAAGGAATGGTGGGTGGATACTGGAGCCACACGACACATTTGTGCAAACAAATGGATGTTCACCACCTATAAGCCTTTGTAAAATGAAGAAAATCTCTTTATGGGAAATTCTTCCACTTCGAAGGTGGTGGGACAAGGAAAGATAACTTTGAAAATGACTTCTGGAAAGGAACTTACTCTCAACAATGTTCTTCACGTGCCTGATATCCGAAAGAATTTGATTTCTGGATCTCTCCTTACTAAAAATGGTTTCAAGCTTGTGTTTGTGTCTGATCGCTTTGTGTTGTCTAAAAATGACATATATGTAGGAAAGGGCTACCTAAATGAGGGGCTCTTTAAACTCAATGTTCTTACTGTAATCCCAAAAACATTTGTTTCAATGAATGAAATTGTTAGTTCTTCTTACTTGATTGAGTCATCTAATATTTGGCATGCTAGATTGGGACATGTTAATTTTGATACATTGCGTAGATTAATTAACTTGGAATTTTTGCCAAAATTTAATATTGATAAAAATCATAAATGTGAAATTTGTGTGGGATCTAAATTAGCTAGATTACCTTTCCATTCTATTGAAAGGATAACTGAACCTTTGAATTTAATTCACACCGATATTTGTGATTTAAAATTTGTTCAAACTAGAGGTGGGAAAAAGTATTTTATTACTTTTATTGATAATTGCACAAAATATTGCTATGTATATTTGTTACATAGTAAAGATGAGGCTATTATTGCATTTAAACAATATAAGAATGAAGTTGAGAATCAATTAAGCAAAACGATAAAGGCTATTAGAAGTGATAGAGGAGGTGAATATGAATATCCATTTGAGGAATTTTGTTCTGAAAATGGGATTATTCATCAAACAACCGCTCCTTATTCTCCTCAATCGAATGGTGTTGCTGAACGCAAAAACCGTACTTTGAAAGAAATGATGAACTCAGTGTTATTAAGTTCAGGAGCTCCACAAAATTTGTGGGGGGAAGCCTTACTTTCTGCTAATTACATTCTCAATAAAGTACCTCACAAAAAGACTCACAAGACACCTTATGAATTATGAAAAGGACAAAGACCTTCCTATAAATATTTACGAGTGTGGGGGTGCTTAGCCAAAGTGATGGTTCCTAAACCTAAAAAGGTAAGAATAGGGCTAAAAACCGTGGATTGTGTATTCATCGGTTATCCTACTAATAGCAGTGCATATCGATTTCTACTTTGTAAATCTGAGATTTCGGACATTGATGTAAATACGGTTGTTGAATCGAGGGATGCTTCATTATTTGAAAATGAATTCCCGTATAACATGACCCGAGAATCTGGTCCTTCTAAAAGGAGAAATCAAGATACTACAAGTGGTATTCATCAACCTATTGAATCAATAGAGGATGAACCAAGACGTAGTAAAAGAGAAAAAACCTCGACTTTTTTCGGTCCGGATTTTCTTACATATTTGTTAGAAAATGAACCTCAATCGTATAGAGAAGCTATATCCTTACCCGATGCTTCCAATTGGAAAGAAGAAATTAATAGTGAAATTGAATCCATATTATAAAATCATACATGGGAACTAGTGGATCTTCCACCAGGTTCAAAACTGTTAGGTTATAAATGGATCTTCAAAAAGAAATTGAAGGTCGATGGATCTATTGATAAATATAAAGCTAGACTTGTAGCTAAAGGCTATAGGCAAAAGGAAGGGTTGGATTACTTCGGCACATATTCATCGGTAACAAGAATAACGTCCATTCGGATCTTAATAGCAATAACTGCTATTAATGGACTTGAAATACATCAAATGGATGTAAAAACTGCATTCTTAAACGGTGAACTAGACGAGGAAATTTATATGGAGCATCCTGAAGGGTTCAAAGCTCCCGGACAAGAAGGAAAAGTATGTAAGCTTGTTAAATCACTATATAGATTAAAACGAGCACCTAAGCAATGGCATGAAAAATTTGATAATGCAATGTTATCAAATGGTTTCAAAATTAATGAATGCGATAAATGTGTTTACTTTAAATACATTCATAATGGATATGTCATTGTATGCCTCTATGTTGATGATATGCTTATCATGGGTAGTAACTTGGAAATTGTCAAAACTACAAAACAAATGTTGAGTGGTAGATTTGACATGAAAGATGTGGGAATCGCCGATGTTATATTAGGAATTAAAATTTCTAGAACATCGGATGGAATTACATTATCTCAATCTCATTACATAGAGAAAGTACTTAAAAAATTTAAGAAGTTTGATATTAGTCCTACCAAGACATCTGTAGATGTAAATTTACATCTTGCAAGAAATAATGGTGAAAGCATATCTCAACTAGAATATTCTCGTATTATCGGCAGTTTAATGTATATCATGAACTGTACGCGACCAGACATAGCATACTCAATAAGTAAGCTAAGTCGATTTACGAGTAATCCAGGAAGAGATCACTGGAAAGCTATATTGAGAGTTTTGGGTTATTTAAAATATACTCAAAACTATGGACCGCATTACTCAAAATATCCAGTTGTTCTTGAAGGACATTGCGATGCAAATTGGATATCCTATACAAAAGACTCTAAGTCTACGAGTGGGTATGTGTTTACCCTCGGAGGTGCAGCCGTATCTTGGAAATCCTCAAAACAAACGTGCATTTCTAGATCGACAATGGAATCTGAATTCATTGCACTAGACAAAGATGGAGAAGAATCTGAATGGCTTCGAAATTTCTTAGAGTATGTTCCAAATTGGTCTAAACCTGTGCCCGCAATATGTATACATTGCGATAGCCAATCAGCAATTGGAAGGGCACAAAATCACATATATAACGGAAAGTCATGACATATTCGTCGTCGACACAATACCGTTAGACAACTTCTCTCAAACGGAATTATCTCAATTGACTATGTAAAGTCAAAAGACAATATATCGGATCCACTAACAAAAGGTTTAAACCGAGAGCAAGTTGAAAGATCATCGAGAGGAATGGGTATAAAGCCTATAAATAAATAAGAATCAATATAGTGGCAACCCAACCTAGCTGAATGGAGATCCCAAGATCTAGGTTCAATGGGAAAACCGAACTACGTTGTATTCAGTAAGCACTGGAGGATATTTAATCGTATCCATTCCAAAAATGAGACAGTGCATATCTGCCGCGAAATTAGGATAAGTTATGCTTTTAATGACATCTATATCTTAGTACGTTTAAGTGGGGTATTGCAGAATACTCTTTATGGAAGTCACCTACGTGAGTAAGAAGGGGGACACTTCTATGAGAATAATGAAAGGCATATTATCTAAAATACTTGTGGAACCAAGTGGTGTTCACGGCCAAAATGAACACAAACGTGACAACCAACTGTGTTGAAGAATTGTTGTGTGAATACTGTTGTCTAGGTTTACAAAAACGGTTGACGGTTCAAGGACGTGAAGTCTACTGATTAACCAAGTAAATCCGATAGTATATCACTAAGGAAAGTTCAAGGCCAGTAGGCTACTTCTCCCGATGCAATAAGTCTTCAGTTTTACTCAACTTGTGTCTGCATCTACATTAACATCTGTTTGGTTTTATTTATAGTTATATATCATTCATGTGGGGGATTGTTGGAAAATTGGACTTGAATTGGGATTTAGAAAGCTTTCCAGAATTTTCTGGACAGAATTTCGAGCAACTTTGAGCTCAAATTTAGGTGGGACCCACACTACGAAAATCGTGGGACCATATACGAACGCGTTCACCTCCGCAAGGAGATTAACGTAGTATATTCATACGTCCAATTTTAATAAGTTATGAATGATAAATATGTCCCCAAAGTCACTCACAAAGCAATGAAAGTTAATGAATTGGGTGTATTTTAACTCTTGTCCCACATTGGAAGAATAGTGGAAATTTGATGCGTTAATAACACCCCAAGTATAGACTAAGGCATGAATGCCTTGGGGTATCCCAACTCTTTAAAGGGGAGATGACCTAAGCTATGCACGGGTTGACTTTTGGTCAAAAGTCCACACGCGCGCGCCCGCGCGTCCGTCCGGCCGGCCGGCTCGACTCGGCTCGGTTCAGGCTCGGGCTAGGTCTTATAAAAATCTCCTACATTTTTGGGCCGAATTTATTTAACTTTCTGGGCTTTAATTATTAATTAATTACGAAATTAATTAAATAATTAATAAACTGTTGGAAGCTATTGCCAACAGTCAACAGTTAATTTCGTTTAACTGATTAACTATTTTTGACAGTTAATTTCGGTTGACTGTTCCAACAGTCAACACAAAAGCTATAAATTAAACATTTCCCCTACAGAATTGACTACTGAAAAAAATTTCTCTCCAATAATTTCGAATTTTTGCTGCATCTTTTCCTAGAAAAATACTAACTTTTCTACTGCTACTGCATACATTCCTTCATATCATTCTTTGGTCTGGTTGAGTATAAACACAGAATTGTGTTCGAAGAAATTAATCATTCGTGTGCTGCTTGATTAATTTGAAAATCCGTTCTATCTTGGGAGACAATTATTCATTACCTTTGGCACCTTGTGGAGGGAATAAATTTGTCTTAAGGAGACTATTCTAAACAGGGCTCGGATTACTTTTTCTATTATAATATTATTTCTGCAAATACAAGTAAGTATTTCATTTCTGTAATTTCATTTTATTTCTGTAATTATATTATAATTAATAATTCTATACTTTTGTATTTATTAAACAGTAGACATAACATGTCACATACGAGGCGATGATTAATCCCAAAAGGGGATGGGATTGCCCAAAAAGCGGCCGATTTCAGCAAGCCCTGAGCAACCCCAAAATCGCCTCTCTCTCTCTACATTGTAGCAACTGCCTTAAAACCCCTATTCAGTATTATTTAATTTATCTCAAAAATATTTATATTTCTCTTACATCGCTCGGCGATACAAGAGAATCCCATTTGAATATATTATTACAACATAGACATGCTTGTCTACGTAAACTATTTTGATCTGCGGACATTATTCATATAATTATATAACTATTCACACGTTCTTGGTATTATTTTCGTTATCTGGAGACCATCTATATTTCTCTCTCATTATTTTGTGATACAAGAGAATTCCATTTGAATATATTATTACAGTTATATAACGAATCATACGTACTTAAAAAATTATACTTGAAAAAAAATCTTAGATCTTTCAATCGTACCTGAAATTATAGCAACATTTCCAATTCCTTTCTTTGAGTTTGAAATTCCAAAGCGAAAAGTTGTCCAAACTCCATTAATCATTCATTATGACTCGTATCACCATTCATCCCATCAAGATAAATCATGATATCTTCGTCCATTTTGACACTTTTTCTGATTCGAATAGACACACACATTCAATGTTCATTTGTTATACACACTTGTGGGTTGACAGTAACGGGTGTCTCGTGTTTAATGGGTTAATTAATATTTGGTAATAAATTTTTTGAAACGCATCTCATTAATTTTTTCAACTAATTACAACATTTGTTTTCCTTTTCAATATTATGAAAAGTCCATAATATCCTAGTTAATCTACCCATTCTATATTGTAATTAATTATAATTAAATTAGACTGATTCTAAATGCAAATGCAATTGAAATAATAATAATAATATATACATTTGTGATACTGATTGTGGAATAAGTTTCATTGCTTTGAAAAAATGAGTTTTTTTTTTCTTACATATATTTGTATATGTTGGAGTTTTGTTATGGAAAGAACGTAATATATTAATTAATTTCTGCAAGGTACGTTCTTGGAACGCTTTCTTTTAGGAAAAATTTCTCCCAATCCGGTTGAGACAGAACCAGAACTGCGAGTACGCTATGGGTTTTATAGAATCTGCCTTCAGGATACAATGCAGTGTATGAACAGTTATTTGATTCAAACTATGTACTTTTTGATCAAACCGAGAGCACTCTTAATTTGTAACTTGATAATGCCAAAGTATAGAGGACGGAGAGAGGAGAAACTAGCAATTTTCGGTGTCCAAAACAGAGGCCTGGAACTCTTTTTATAGTGATTTCTGTGACTGTTCTTCAGTAGTCACAGCTCTTCATGGAGTGACTCAGCAACCGTTGGATCGTGCCTGTTTGGAAAAGCTGCAATCTAACGGTTCAGATTAGGCGTCCCATCGTAAGATAATGGACATTCCCTACACGAAACGCTACGAGTTCATCTAACGGTTTAGATCAAGTCGTTTCGGATTTTAAACCCTTTGATCGGATCGTTTAATCACAACCGTTGATCTATTTTACCTCATCAAAACTTTAGGCTCCCACGCTCCAAGCGACGATGCGAAGTGCCAAGTGCGCGTCAAAGCGCGCAATGAGCCCTAAGTCGTCCAATCGCCCTTTCGCGCGCCGCGTGTCGCGCTTACGCGTGTCATGATTGGTGGTGCTTAAGCACCACCGCGATGCGTAGGATCATAGCCTCTTATTTGACTTGTCAACTAAGAATCTTAGTTGTCCTTTAGTTGATATACCACTACTTTTTGTAGTATTCTTCCAATGTGGGACAATATGGGATTTTGAGCACTCCCATATCTTTCACACCCATTTGCTCATGTTTCTACCTTCAAAATTAATACCCAAACTATGTTCAAAATAAAACACCAATAATATAATAAAATATTAATAACTAAAAATTAAAATATCAATAAATATTGGAATTTATCCAACAGTATAGATCACTATATGGTTGAATATCCATGTTCTCCATAATCTCCTTAGGTGATGACAGTGCAGTTTGGAAACCGTTAAAAGGTTCAAACCGAATTCAAAGACAAAAACGTTGCAAAAGAACAAAGTCGATAATATATTAATTTCATTGTTAAATACTTGTAGGTCAATGCCCTATTAAAACTCTCAGCATGTGTACTTACGCTAAAAAAGAAAAACTTATATAAATTTTTTTGTCTATTTAAATTTCACAAAACATAACATATCTATTCTTAGAATATAACACTAAAGCAACTATGGAACAATTTTAATATTAATCATATAGAAATGTAATATTTAAGACAAAATATTTTAATTCATTTATTTTTTTGAAATCTATTTAAGAGAAATTATGATTTTCCGTAATCAAACAAAAATATTTAAAAAAAAGATTATTAAAATGTTTTCAAATGAAAGAAAATTTATTTTATTCATGTTTTTCTATTAAACATTGTATTCAAGACTTCACTTCACATTTTTCTATTAATTGGACACATTCACTTTGCATGGGTTTCGGGCACATGACATTCTGAACCGGTATCATAGAGGTTTGTCATTTTTAAAGGCTAAATCAACTTTAGGTTGATCCCACCTCCTTTTCAATGGAGGTTAGTTTGTGTGATGGTATTAGTGACTTGATTTGTGGACGTAATACTCATTCGTTCAATGAAGTTGTAACTCTTGACATTAAGAAGCTTTGTGTCACTAATGTTAGTGATGATGGAGAAATGATTTATGTAATTTGTAAGATAATATTTTTTCAAAATCAAAAGTTTTACTAAATTCCAATTCTAAAATTATTAAGAAAGTAAAATGTTTAGAAAAAGAAAAGGCTTTGAAGAAGGACACAGATCATGCACATTCCAAGTATCTATTAAAAGGGATTACATGCTTGATAAAATAAAAACCCTTGAAAATACCAACATTTTTAATGAGTTCATTCTTGTATAAGAAGAAACTGAATTTTTCAACTTATAGAAGTTCATGGATATTCTTTTTACCCTATAATTAAAGCCCTTGATTTGTGCCTCAATGAGTTCTTAAAATTTATTGATGAACTTGTTGAAGACAATAAGTTGCCTTTGGTAATATGAATGTTGGTCTACCTTGGAAAAGGAAAGAGCCTATTTGATAATTTCTTTGGAAAATTAAAAAAATAAGTTTTGAAACTATGAATAATCCAATATCAAACTTTTAAAAAAGATTTGAAGAAATATTGAAGACGTGGATTTTACAAAAATAATGAATTTCTTATGGAATTACATGTCATGAAAATGTTTAACCATCAATGAATCACTTTATTTTAAACATATTTCAAAATAGTTTTTAAACTCAAAGAAATGTGGCGATGTGAATCATTTGAAGGAGAAGACTTTGATTACTCCAATATTTGTGAAGATTGTTTCAACATATATATGTGTGTTTCTATACCTAAAATACTTACGTGTAATCATTGTCATAAAGTATGAAATATTAGAAACATTTTCTTTTCACTCAATCTGACCATGTATTCAATTAATTCTAGGATTTTTGTTCGGAATAATCAGGAAAGTACGCAAGGAAAACATGGTCGTCATGTTCACAACAAGAAGGAGAAAGTAATATGAAATTTATTCAACGCCATCCCAAGTCATCTTGGGTGAATCTAGTATGGATTAGAAAGGATCATATGAATAAGATAGATGTCGAGACCAAAAGAGATCCTAAAATGGTTCCATCAACCACCACTCGATAGAGTGGTTTCTCGCTGCCCCTATGACATTTAAAATGCTTATCTCGTTCCAAGGCTCATCCAATTCATTGTATCATGTTAGTTTATTTTAGATACAAGTGTTAAACAAGTGTTTGTAGGTTAATTGAATCACAATTCTAGATTCACAAATAAATTCTTAGATATGATACATGTATATTCTTTTTGTTTATGCCTATATACTCTCGAAACATATATATAAATCTTTAAACTGTTAAAAATTTTAATCTTGATCATTATGACTTATATGCAATAAAATCGATGCACTTGGCGTCGCACAACTTTCTTGAGCAATCTTCAATCAAACGATTAAATGAAGAAATTTGATTTATGATTCATGATTTTCGAAAAGGCCGTAATTTGAAAAGAGAGTGTTAGTTTTATGCCTTATGCGTGAGATAGTTTTCTTCATGGTTTTATTTTAAAAATATATAAAATAAAATATTATTAAGAAAATGAGAGATTATGCGGATGTTGTTACATCATAGGTTTGTGTGGGCTACCTTTGAAAATTTGGAAATAATATCCGACCCTTGTACTTGTGCGAAAGCCACCACGTGATTTTTTTAATAATACTTAAAGAACTATATATATCCATGATTGGGTTACATCAAGGATATGAGACTAGTATGTTTTAATAAAAAATTATTTTATCAAGGAAGAAATAAATACTAGTTGAACATTTTATACTTTCAAGGAAGATAAGGCTTTTTCATGATAAACACCAAAGTAGTTTTCCAAAAGTATTTCGCATTGAACTTTGGTTTTGATTTCACTGTTCAAGGCTCAATAATGTTAACTTCTGTTCTCACATGAGTTATATTTGATATATCCGATGATTAATTGAACTTACATATGTTTTAGTCCTTTAATTGCTTACTCATCTATATTCGATGAATGGGATATAACCGTACACCGTGATTATGATGTTTAAATGTGTATGTTTTTATCATTAATCAATGCTTTTTACAATATGGACCTTCATGCACATGGTTAAATTTGACCTAGTACTTGTTCCTTTGATTTCAAAAGTTCGAGAAGCTGGTCCCTGTCACACCCAACAAAAATGAAATTCGGTTCTGCGAAATATGGCGCGACCCACAAAATTATAGGTCATTGCAGTGAACACAAAAATTAACATAAAAGTTCTGGTAGTGAAAGCGACCCACGAAATATTTTATTAGATTTAGAGATGAAATCTTTTAAGTTTAGATGATCAATCCTTGTTCAATGACTCAACCAATAAAGCTTCAATGTCATGTCACTGAAGGTACTTGTGTTCACGAATCCTTACCCTTCTCGTCAACGAATTAGGTTTTATAAAAATAAATAAGCCCTATTTTAGACCCTTTGTTGTAATGATTCTCTCTCTCTTACTCATGAAAACCGTCGAACACTTTGCACTCTAGTTTCTCTTGATCCAAGTGTATTTCAACAAGATTAAATATCAATCACCCTATTGAATCAGTAGGTAAGACTCTTCACCTCACTTAGGGTTAGGATTTCGTCAAAACTCTAACTTTGGGAGGATTTTTATTATTTTTTTATTAACAACTCAATAAATGATTGAATTAGTTTAATTATTGAGATTATTTTAATCAATTAGAATTACTTTTGTGAAAAGATTACAAATCTTCATTATTTTAATAGATTGCATGTCAAAAACTCTTTTTGATTTGGGTTTTTTAATTATATAATAACAAATTATTGGGTATATTTTGGTTTAAGACTTTTCATTTTGGGTTTAAATTCTAGTTTTACATCTGATTTAAAGTGCCTATGTTCTTAAGTGTGACACTTTGTTTTCGACTTCATGGGAAAGATCATCCTCCAGATGTGTTGGCACAAAATACGTTGACCTGAAACCAGTTCAGTTTGAAACCCATGCTCGGGAACTAACTATAAGAATCATTTCATAGATCGGATATTTTGTTTCAAGAGGATAGTATATTAGGATACCAATTAAGAAAATATGTTGGAGGTGTTAAATTAATTTTCAAAACAAAATGGATGAGTGTATGTCATGAGAGGGATGAAAAAAAAGATGCATATCTCAACATGGTAAGGGATTCAAATGTTTAATTTGATGATGTCTTTAAAAATACTTTCAAACGACGTAAAGTCACTTTCAGATTGATATGTCAAGTCTAATCATTTCTCAGTCCAACCAATTACCTAGAGTTAGAAGATTGTGTCTTCCCTAGCAAGGACGTGATTTTCCATCTATGGACATGGTTTGAACACAAATTTTAAATGGGTTACGAACTCGCAACATTAAAATAATTTGGAATAAATACATGATTGTACGCAAATATTGCGTATTTCATCCCTCGAACCTACTCATTTTAGCCCCCTCGGGTATCTTATTCCCTATATTTATGCTCGTTAATCAGACAACCTCAGATTTCTATGTTAACATGATTTGTAGGGGTTAATTGAGCTTTTATATGTATTTGGATGCTAAGTGTGAAGTTCAGACGCATTTCGGCTAATTTTCGTACGCAATCGCACGTTCAAGGGCATTTTAGTCATTTCAAAGTTTGGGCACCTGACCTAACATCTTACGGAATATGTATCCCTCCTCGCAAGCTTCGCGTGGCCATGAACAGAACGCAAATCCAATCCTTAATGAAGAAGTCACGGCGATTTTAGCGGAAGAGAAAACTAAGTGAACCAAAACAGGAGGAAGATTGATGCAAACCTACTTGATCGATCCCCTCAATTTTCATCCGTCGATATTTATAGTGGGCTCATATCTGAGCAATCGATCGATCGATCGATCGATCAAAGGGATCGATCGATACCCGACTTAGCGCTACACTTGTATCGCAAGTGCAGTCGTAATTTAGGTTTTTTGTATTGAGGCGGTGAACAGAAGACAACGATCGGTGCTTGACACGCGTCGCTTTTCACCCTCGATCAAAATGGTGTCATTGCCGAGGATGAGTTTGTTTTAGAATTTATTTGAATCAGTATTTCGTAATATTTTCTTTCTATTTGTAGTTTTTGCTAACCTTTTTGCAGGACTTCTACATTTGAGCGCCAAGAACCGCTTGATTTTTTCGCGCGCGAATCACTTTGTGGAATTCGCCACTTCGAGCCATTTTTGGGGTAAGCATGTCTTATTCCAATTCTTTCAGTAATTATTATTATAATTCTCAAAATGCCCGTAATCCTATGACTTTGGTCAATACTTAGATTCCCAAAAATTTACAAATTCAAAAATGACTTTGGGCGAGTATAACGAGACTCAAAAGTTGGGTTATTCGAATTTTGATGATGATGATGATAATGATTTTGGGACTCTAATTCCTTATAATAGGAATTTTGAAATGAATTACAATAGTTTTCAAAATTCCTATAATATTTAGTTTAAGTTTAAGTCCGATGGTAATTTTTAATGTTCCCATTTTCAAGTATCCGCACCTCGGTCTATGAATTTTGGCGAGGGCTTGCGTATGGTTGAAAATGAGAAACTTGAAAATCGTTATCGGGAAAAAAATAGTTGTTGGGAATATGAATTGGATTTATTATTTGAATCCGACGATGACTTTTCTTCCGAGACTTTTGAAGTCGAGGAATGTTTTGAACCAAATGAGGACTTTGTGCCTACTTTGAAACAAATCATTGTCGACTTTGCCCATTGTGTGATAGATATTGAAAGTGAGGATGAAAATGACGTAATATCTATTTGCAATGAAGTGATTTCTTCTTTGTCCCCCAAAGAAGAACATTTCATTGATAATGATCTTATTTCTTTCGAAACTCAATCTTCAAGTGATGATGATGCGTCTCTTGAGTATGAATTTCTTTCCTCCCCATTTTCATTTTCTGTTATCACACCGTCCCAAGTACACGATGATTCGGTTTTCATCTTTAATGTGTTAAACATTTTCACCGATGAGGAGTACTTGCTCGAGTCTCCTTCCACGATCACATCTTTGCCTTCATGTGCGCCACCTCCCATTCCAATTTCAAAATCTTTAGAAGGATATTCTACTTTTCTCGGTCCCCACAAGTTTTTATCACTCGTTCAATCCAAATCCCCCATCGTCCCTCCAAAACTTTTAATTGACGATGGTCCATTTCTTCCGCCTTACACATGCCTTCCGTTTTCAAACGGAATTTATATTTTTCGGAAGGCTTGCTTGAGAGTGAGGGTACACCGGTCACCCTCCAAAGTCAAATCATTTTCACGGTGGACCCTCAACTATTTAGACTTCTAGTGTACAGTTAGTGTGAAGCCTAAATAATAGGTTATATATAGTTAGCTTTTTATTCTTTTTATCTTTTCCTTTTTAATTTAGTCTCTTTTAATTAGTTAACTTTTTGTTATTTGTTTTTGCTATGCTCGGTACTAACTTGTTTTGTAGATTCTTTGGACTTGTTCTTATGGAGATCGCTCTAATTTTGGGCAATATCACTTTTTTCCTCTCTTTAACTTGGTTCTTAATTCACATTGAGGACAATGTCAGGTTTTACGTCAGAGGGTGTGAGATATTCTATCCATTTCTTTATTTAGTCCATGTTTTTGCTCACATGTTAGTTACTTAGTATGCTTTTCTTAGAAAAATTCAAAAATTTCAAAAAGATTTTCTTCCTTTTTTCTCCTTTTTTGGGCATTTTGCCCTTGTTTCGATGATATATTTCAATAATTGCCCGATCCAATTGACAACTCAACGATGTATGTTCTCAATTTTAGAAGTTATTAGACTTTAGTTCTCACTTATTGAGATTATTAATAACTTCATGAATTTAATCCCATGAGCACATGCACCATTCTTGCTTTATTAATTTGGTTTAATATTTTTATAACTCGGTAATCTTTTGTTGCATGGTATATATTTACACCGAGTAAGCTTTGTACCTTTTTGTCATTTGTGAGTGTTATACACTATTCTTTCCTCTTTGAAAACGTTAAATTCGTCATTAATCTCTCTATTCTTTCATTTGATCGTTCATTCATTGAGTTCATATATGAAATGTGTTACTTGAGCATGATTTTCAAAGTTTGTTTTGACTCTATAATTGCATAAACTTTTGAAATGATCATAGGCCATCTTTGTTATATCACCCATATTAGCCTTAACCTCACCTTTTATATGTTCCCTAGTCAACCCATTTGAGCATAAATACTATCCTTTCGTTCTATTACCCCAAATCCCATAACCAACTCCACATTGGAGTTATAAGCCATACATATTACCTTCCATACCTTTGTTTGGAATGTTACTTGGGATTGAATGATGTTGTTATGTTTCAGTTGCAATTTAAGCATATGAGAGTGTGAAAAGTAAAGAAAAGAAAGAAGTGAAAAAAAAGAGAAAAAGTGAAAAGAAAAAGCAAGAGAAAAAGAAAGAAAACATGAGAAAAAGAGGAAAGGAAAAGAAAGCGAAAGTTTTAAATATTGTGTATAGTGTTCAATAAGCTTTGATTACTCTCCAATTGTTATATCTAAAGCTCGTTTGGAACTTGTTTTCCAATTTTTTATATTGCTCACATTTTTCCATTATCCCGAGTTTTCATCTCCAAACACTTTGAACTCGTACATACATTCCTTCATTTCGTACCCTAGCCAAACCTACATTACAAACCTATTAAAGTCCTATGTGATCGTAAGTTGAAATAGTTTTGATAATATGTGAAAATACCTTTCGTCTCCTTTAATGTGGGGTATCTTCCATTGAGATTACAATTTTTCATTTTATATATAGAGTTCTTCATTTGTGACATGTGTGCGACCTAGTTTCCATTTACGTTTACTCTTTATGCCCGCATGTTCCGTGTGTTACCTCCCTGTTTTGAGTGAATTCACTTGATGAGTGTAATGCCCGTGAGGATTGAATATATGCTTGCTTAATTTAGTATCCGATTTATATAAGTTTTTGCCAAATCACACTTTGCATGTGCTCGCTCCCGTCCCACATTTTAAGGTTTCAATTCTATGAGGCTCATTCTATAATGTTAATGATTTTGAACTTTTGTTTGAATTCGTTCAATGTCTTAATAATGCGTATGAAATCTTTTTCGTTGTTGTTGGGCTTGTCGCATGTTGGTTTGGGCATATTTTGAGGAAACCGTATGATGTTTGCGGGTTTCATCCCTGAAAACCCTCACGAGACAACACTCGTCCACTAGGGTAACCTAGGGATTTAACGACTTATTGCATACGCTAAATGTAATCGAATCACCCGCGAAAGTGGATTTATCTTTTTATTATTTTTTTCCCCATTTTGTACTTGTATCCTGCTTTTGGTTTACTTATAGTTCTTATTGTATCCTATTTAATTGCTATGGACTAGCATTGTGTAAGTTTGGGGGTGTGATTATACGCAAATATTGCCTATTTCATCTCTTGAACCTACTCATTTTAGCCCCCTCGAGTATCTTATTCCCTATATTTATGCTCGTTAACCAGACAACCTTGTATTTCTATGTTAACATGCTTTGCAGGGGTTAATTGAGATTTTATAGGTATTTGAATGCTAAGTGTGAAGTTTGGACGCATTCTGGCTAATTTCCATAAGCAATCGCACGTTCAGGGGCATTTTATTCATTTCAAAGTTTGGTCACCTGGCCCAACATCTACACAGAAGATTTATCCCTCCTCGCAAGCTTCACGTGGACATAAACGGTGCATGAATCTGATCCTTAACGAAGAATTTATGGCAATTTTAGCGAAAGAGAAAACTAAGTGAACCAAAACAGGAGGAAGACTGATGAAGACCTGCTTGATCAATCGACCGATCAAAGGGATCGATCGATCGATCCCCTCAATTTTCATCCATCGAGCTTTACAGTGGGCTCATATCTGCACGATCGATCGATCGATCCCCTTTTTTCTGCAGATATTTTCCCCTTTTCTTTTCTTTTTCCTTTTTTTTTCTAATTTTATTCCAACTTACTATATAAAGGTTTTTTGTTGTAATAATCAGATATTCAGTAGATAATCGATTTTAGTTTATAATAGCTTAGGGTTTGAGGGGGTTTGGAGAGTTCTTCGTCATTTCTTCTTGGTTTGACACCCAGTTGGGTTTTTAAGTTGACAATTCATCTTCCCTCTCCATTAATATAGTTGTATTTTCTTATTTTCTTGCTTGGTAGTTAATTTACGTTCTTTCATAATTAGGTTTACATGCTTTCATTTCTTGCTTTGTATTGTAGTTTTATCGCGTTTATTTACCGCTTTCATTTATCGCATTTTTACCATGCTTTCTAGCTAAATTAGTCTAGGTTGTGTCGGATTGAACTCATTTCGGGTTGACATGTTGCTTGGCTTTGGTGATGGAGTTTACGGGTCTATTTTGAGTGTGTTTTCCTAATTATTACACCTAGGAGATTTAACGGGGCATATCATGTATGCTCCGTTCTTACTACCTTGCGTGCATAATTTATGGGGCATTTATTGACCCCAAAATCGTATTAGGCTTTTATGTGAATTTAGGGGGTGTGAAAACTCTTGATTTAATTAATTGTCGAAATGAGACGCATTCGTAATAATTCGTCGACCCATGTAACCATTTTAAACTAATCAACTCGGGTGACGGATATTCGACGCAACCTATAGTTCTTACTCGCTTTGTTAATCTAATTTAAATACACTCGCCTAAATTAATCATTTTCCTTTTCGCATCTTTTCCTTTTTGTGTATAAACATCTTTTATGCTTTTATTCCTTAAGTACTAAACCAAATAATATTCTAGCAACTCGTCTCTGTGGATTTTCGATACCCGACTTACCACTACACTTGTATCTCAAGTGCAGTCGTAATTTAGGTTTTTATATTAAGGCAGTGAATAGAAAACAACGATCTGCTCCTGACACGCGTCGCTTTTCACCCTCGATCAATACACATATCTAATGTCAACTTTTTCTTGCACTTCATAGTGTTGGGAACACCCTTTTCAAATCTCATCATACAACTCTTCCATTACCACAATGTTTTACACTATTGGCATTTGAATTCCTATAAACATTTACATCAAGCTACTGTAGTCGTCTGACCTCTGGGAAGCCCCGACCATGCTATTGTAGTTCACTCATTATCTCTCTAAGAGAATGAATATATATAGGAGGCTTAAAAATGGTAAATGATCATTAAAGATAAGCTGAACAAGTTTTAACAAAGCAAATAATCAATTATTCATCATCAAATACCTTATCAACCCAATGATGATAATTATAAGAGTTTGGATCACTCTTGGATCTAAGATACATTATATCAATGTTTTCGTCGTATGATAAGATAAGTATCGTTAGAGAACTATATCAGTTACTTCCTAAGGACCTTATGATTAGATACAAAAACCACATTTACCTCATATTTTCTTGGCAAAATTGCAAGAGGTGTATACGTTATAAAACTTCCATTCTTTCTCTAATATATGAAGAAACACCTTTCATATAGGATATAGGTTCTTTGACTGACGTTCAAAATTTTTTATATCTTTTTTATTACAGTGATACTTCTCCCCACTAACCTGTCTAAGGAATCGTAGGGAGCACTTGTTGGTTCTGGGGTCTCAAATGATTTCAACACCCACAATATTGACACCGTCTATGGGAATGATGAGTTCCATTCAATTAAAAAATCATATAATAAATTATCTCTTGGAAAGATACCAAGCAATGACGTATAAGTTCAGTCATTCATAGAGATGGAAGGTCAAAAACTAAAAGCTTCAAGACCAACTCAATGGCATCTCAAGGAGAGACTTCCTTTACCATTAGTGGTAGATGAATCAGTCAGATCTGAACATAGTGGGACTAGGGAAAACTATGAACCCTACTTAGAAGGAAAAAATGGTCACGAGGACATATCCAGAGCTCTACAATGGTCAGTAACTCGTATCCCTATTAGGGATAGGTTGTCACTTCAAGGAAACCTGTTCCAAGGAGGTTACGTAGTAGTTAAACCTTAGAATAATGAGATTAAAATACGGAAGAACGATTTGGGAACTTCCTCAATCAGTACAAAACGACTAACACTTAAAGATGGACCTCTAGAAGATGTTGTATTTGTTCTCTAACGATCCGAACACTATATTCATACCCATAAGTGGAACATTACTAGTGTTGAGCCCTTCGATGTGTCCAAGGACCCATCGACAAATTTAATACTTATACATCCCTCAATATCTTTCAAAAAATACAAAATAAGTTCATATGCTAAGATTTCCCCACTACTCTAATGGGGATAACTAGTCAATCGTTTGCTAAGATAAAATTAGGGACCATTGGGAGCTTCAAATATTTATTTAGGCCCTTTGACAGCCACTTAATAGGTTCATTTAATATGATAAAGCCAGTCACCTCTCTCCTCCACTTCAGGCAGAAGTCCAATGAAGCCTTTAGAGAATATGCCAAAAGGTTCAACCAAGAAGCCCTAAAAGTTGATGATCTAAATGAAAGGAAATATAAATTATAAGATATGCCTTTGATACCCCAATTTTTAAATTCCAAATGTGATGGTTCACAAAATATTCCAAATTTTAAATTTCTTTCAAGATAAATAATTAAAGTCCCCAAATTTTTGTTGAGAAATTTATTGATAAATGCTTTGAGATTTGCATTTGATTTGAATATTCGTACTCGTGTTGTTACGTTTTATTCATCGCTAACATATATATTTGTTGAGCATCTTTCCTGTCGTATTGTGTACTTCCCCATATTTTCTTTTAGTGGCAGGTTAGCGCGGAAAAATTAGAATTAAATTAAACTAAACTAAACAAATATTTGAATTTTTCTTTTAACCACAATTAAACAAATTTAATTCAATTTAAGTTAAAATTATGACAAACAAACCTAAGCATGCATTTTTCCAAATAGATTAAACCGACTTGAATTCAATTAAGTTAAAATTGCCCAAACTTAATCTAGCACCAAAATTACACCATTGTTGGGATTAAACCAATTTTTATCTTTTTTCACTTACATATGAATCTATGTGATTTTTGCGAGATAAAAATAAAAACAATCACACAACACCACGATGCACAAGGAAAACCCACAACGAGAAAAACATCGGACGACCCAACCACAAATCCATTAAGTATGGTTTTACAAAGACATGACAAAAGACTTACCTCAATGACTCGACTCCCTTTAAAGCCTTGACGCTTCTTCATTCTTCCATCTCCGCCTAGTCGATAACTCCATAATCTACCGTCGTCTCAGAATTCGTCGATAGGGCGAATCAACCGTCAACTACACATGAAATCCTCCTCCGTATGCACACCACGAATCAACAAAATGGACTCCTCCATAGGAAACTTTATCTTTGGGTATGAGAATAATACCCGATGCCAAATTGATGATCTCAAAAATAATATATAGTGGAACTTGGATAAAAACAAACTATGGGTGTAAACTTTGTGTTTTGGTAGAAATTAAACCATGAAAAATAAACAACACAAAATGGACTTTTGGATGATGATTTTTGGTTCTCAAAATTGGTAGAAATGTTCTCAAAAGTCTTGTCGAAAATTGTGTTCCCGCACTATTAAAAGATGGTATAAAGAAAGTGGGAAGTGGGGAGTTAAAAAATAAAACTGCCGAAAAGCTGCTGGAAAAACCGTCAGATCGTTCGTACATGGTCGTTCGAACATCAATGTTTGAACGAAATTTTTAATGAGAATTCAAAACAATATACGAAGAAGTTCGTTTGCAAAATCGCCCAAGTCGTTCGAACATGGTCATTCAAACACGATCGTTCGATCATCTATATTTGAACAAAACTTCTAACAAGAATTCATAACAATATGAGAAGAAGTTGGTTTGCAAAATTGCCCAGGTCGTTCGAACATGGTCATTCGAACATCTATGTTTGAATGAAACTTCTAACGACAATTCAGAAAAAAATCATTTCCTTTAAAAAACAATATAAAAGCATTTTCAACATAATTTTAGTAAAAAATAACACCCACAATAAATTTCCAAGTTCCTATATATATTGATGCCCTCATACCTTTAGAAATCTTGCAAATAATGAAATGTTGATGATGTTACACATGGCGTGAAAATCGACAATGATGATAACTTCAATTTAGGCTTGGCCGCTACGTCTTCAACACAAACGTCATAGCCTTGAAGGTCACAACTTCCATCCTACGACTCAATTATCTTTGTCCGAAATTAAGCGAACACTACAACAAATTGACTTAATTGGAAATTTGTCCTTACAAATCTCCCCCTTTGGCTATTCCGGAACAAAATCAAAAATAAAAATTCTATTAGCTGTCAAGATCATCGAAGAAGACTCAATCCCACCCAAAATATAAAATTGCATACACTTTATTGACACATAGTTGATAAGCTTTGCCGCTTTAAAATTTTTCCACTTAATAAGAAATCCTGCACACTTAAGCACACCATCAAACACATAGGGAGTATAATAATATAAAGTGCATAAATAAATTATCCCCTTTGTCTAACATGACCTACTTAAGAAATACGCCTCCCCCTAAGTTAGAACTCCCCAAATTAAAAAGGTCAGATACCCTTTCTCCCCCTTTTGTTCGGAACACACAAATATTAAAGTTCAATAAGTAACCTATTTTTCCCCACTTAAATAAAATCCTCCCCCTAAATAAAACAAGGGATAAACATAATAGAAAAACAAGTATATCATGAAATGGTGTATAGAGGTACAAGAACAATAAAGCAACATGGCAACAAAAGAGAAACTAATCCAAAAATAGATACTTATATCAACAAGAAGCAAACATGGACTAGGTGACAAAGCGAAGACTGAAAAACAAATAATACCATATATATATATATATATATATATATATATATATATATATATATATATATATATATATACACACACATACTTAAAAGATATTAAAGACACATAAGCACATATACATAGGTATAAACACCACATATGACACAAAATACAATAAGCTTTCCACACTCATGTAGCATAAATGTGTCTAAAAAACCATGTGGTAAACGGAGTGAAGGGGTGTGAACTAGAGATAAGAAAATTATAACCTAATCACTTAAAAAAGTTCAAGGATCTCTATTTGATTGCAAAAACGTAACCAAATATATATTTAGCCTCATGTGATAAGATAAAGTGAACTAAAAGAACAAACAAGCACAATGCACACAAGCCTAGAATTTTGATGATTGTACAAACCAATAGAGTCATGACAAAATAATCATAACTAGGATACACTGTCATTGTACAAACCCGTTGATATTTCCATCCAAAATCCCTCAAAAATATAATTCTTTTCTTTTCTTTTGAATGAACATACCAAACTAAACTATTTTGACCTTGCCTACTTTTTACAATTCCACACCTTTTTAGACCCTTTTTTAAACTCTTTGGGTCTTGGCTACTTTTTACAATGCCCCACTTTTTTAGACCCTTTTCGTGCAACCTCATATATATTTTTATACACTTTAAACAAAAACTCACGTGCAACGGTTCTTACATGCACAAATCCTCCATAGGCATAGCAACATGTAGATGAAAAAATTGATAGGAAAACATCTCACTTCGCTCAAATATACATGTGAAGTTAAAGTTCAAAGAGCTCGTTCATGTGTGTGAGAGGCATATAAAAAGAGAATCCACAAAGCAACTCAAAATCAAGCTTCTTCATGCAATCATGATATAGAATATTTTAAGAATTGAAATTCATAACTAAAAGTTCTAGCAACATGGAAGCGGGGGAATGACATTGGATTCAGACACAAGTATATGCTACATAAAATGTGTAAAACTAAACTACAAAAAAAATCTTTTTTTATTTTTCAATAAAACCTCCCAAAAAATTAAAATATAAAAGATAATGATATCATAATCCTAGAAAAGCATATATGATAAAGCCAAGACTAGGAAATGTCAAACGAACATTCAACTAGCAAAAATCTATCATGAAGCAAAAAAAACTATTTTATGTAAACAAAGCTAACACAATCAACCTTTAGTTTTAGTAAGGGAGGAATCATGTGCAAGTAAATGAGAATCATAAATTCTACCATGTAAGGCCTCCAAATCGGATCTCCTAACCCACATGAGTGAAACACGATCTCTCGGGATTCGGTGACCTTGGTGATTCTACCCTTTGACTTTCTAAGTTCATTTCTAAGATCAAAACAAAACTTCCTAAGGTGCCCCTTTCGACCACAATGTGTGCAAGCGAAAACTCGGTGTGAAGTATTACCTAAGGATTTATCTTTTCTAGTGTTCCTAGATTACTCTCTCAAAAACATGGTTTTTGCTTTATTAGTGGAATCATTTGAGTATCGAAGCCAATACCACACATGTCATCCTTGATTTAGGTGGTGCCTAAGATTTTATCTAATTTCTCCAACCTACATTCCAAATCAAATTTGACCTGACTTGAGTCTTTCAATTTCTCTCCAAGCTCTACTATTTGAGACTCAAGTAAACTTCTACTCTCTTCAAACTCGAGAAGATCTTTATTCATAGCCTCCATTAAACCTCTATGTCTATCTCTTTCACCTTCAACGTACTCTAGCTTCTCATAAAGAGTACTATCACATGCCTTAAGATCTTCAATTAAAACACTCTCATCACTAGCAATGGCATGTTCTCTCATTTTTGCTTCTAACTTCAAGTTTACCCTTTTTAATTTCAATGACTACATATACAACTCATGAAAGTGTACTTGAAGTTTACTCTCCTCGACCTCTTATTCATTCTCACTCTCTTTACCATTAAACTCATGGGATTCACAAACCTTGGCCTCGAAAGTGTCATGTATTAATTTATCCTCAACGAAAAACTTTTCACTATCGCTCACATGATGAGCCATGGACGCGGTAAAATTGCGCTCAATGCGGGAATCAGGTCCCTCTTCTAGTTCACTATTGCTAAAGGTGGCATTATATGAAATCGGTCTCTTGCCCTCTTTCCTCGGTTTAGAGGGACACTCGAATGCCTTATGGAAATAACCCTCACAACCATAACATCTATTTGACTCGTCCCTATTAAGGTCTTCATTACTATTTTTAGGGAATTTCTAGTCTTTATTATGCTTAGACTTCTCAAACTTCTTATAGTCATTTTTAAGTTTCTCTTTATTAATCTTGAGAAATTTTCAAAACTCCCTAGAAAACAAAGCCATATATTCCGAGTCATTCTCAAACTCATCATCCAAAATCGATGTTTCCTATTTTCGAGCTTTCAAAGCTACGCCCTTATATTTCTTCTTCTCATCCTTGGAGGGAAACATGTCAAGTTCATAGGTTTGTAAGTCACCTACAATCTCTTCAAGCTTCCTAGAGTCTAAAGTGCATAAATAATTTAAAATGGTTACTTTTGGAATAAATTTAATGGGTAACGACCACAAAATTTTCTTTACGACACTGTTGTTAAGTATCTTTTCTCCCAAATTAAAACATGAATTCACAATATCGGACAATTTCGCATATAACTCATCAAAAATCTCACTTTCTAGCATTTTAATGGTTTCAAATTGAGTGGTGAGGTTTTGGAGTTTAGAATCTTTAACGACACTTGTAGCTTCATGGGTGAGTTGGATAATATCCCATGCCTCCTTAGACATTTCACACGTCATAATCTGACAAAATTCTTCCGATTTGACCGCACTAAAAAGGGCATTTAAACCACATGAATTAAATTTTGCTAACTTAAGCTCAGTCTCACTCCATCTTTCTAAAGGTATAGGTACATAAATCTCTCCTTCTAGACATGTTAGTGGGGACCACCCTTTAACGATCGATAGCCCATCCCGCCTATCTAAGGATTTAAGTACTGACTTTATACACACTTTCCAATACGCATAGTTGGAACCATCGAAAATATAAAAAAAAATGAAAAAGGTAAATTTTCCATATTTTTAAAAATAAAGGATCCTAACACAATAATTTAGCATTCCTGCTCTAATACGAATCTGAGAATGTGCTTTTTTAAATTATATGCTCTGATAGCAATCTGAAAGGTGGTATAAAATATAAAATATGCCTTTGATACCCCAATTTTTAAATTCCAAATGTAATGCTTCACAAAATATTCCAAATTTTAAATTTCTTTCAAGATAAACAATTAAAGTCCTCAAATTTTAATTTCTGTAAAATTAGAATTAAATAAAACTAAAAAAAATAAATATTTGAATTTTTCTTTTACCACAATTAAACAAATTTAATTCAATTCAAGTTAAAATTATGACAAACAAACCTATGCATGCATTTTTGCCAAATAGATAAAACCGACTTGAATTAAATTAAAATAAAATTACCCAAACTTAATCTAACACCAAAATTACACCATTGTTGTGATTAAACCAATTTTTATCTTTTTACACCTACATAAGCATCTAAGTGATTTTTGCAAGTTAAACATAAAAATAATCACACAATGCTGCGATCTACGAGGAAAACCCACAACGGGAAAATCTCGGACGACTCAACCACAAATCCACTAAGTGTGGTTTTACAAAGACACGACAAAAGACTTACCTCAAGGACTCGACTCCCTTTAAAGCCTTGACTCTTCTTCGTTCTTCCACCTTCACCTAGTCGATAACTTCGAAATCCACCGTCGTCTCCGAATCCACCGATGGGGAGAATAAATCGTCAACCACAGACGAAATCCTCATTCGTATGCACACCACGAATCAACAAAATGGGCTCCTCTGTAAGGAACTTTCTCTATTGGGATGGGAATAATACCCGATACTAAATTTATGATCTTAAAAAATAATATATAGTGGAACTTTGATCAAAACAAACTATGGGTGTAAACTTTGTGTTTTGGTAAAAATTAAACCATTAAAAATAAACAACACAAAACGGACTTTTGGATGATGAATTTTTTCTCTCAAAACTAGTCGAAATTTTCTTAAAAGTCTTTTCAAAAACTACGTCACCGCACTATTAAAAGAAGGTAAAAAGAAAGTGGGAAGTGTGGAGTTAAAAAATAAAACTGCCGAAAAACTAGTGGAAAAAACGCCGGTAGTTTGAACATTTATGTTTGAATGAAACTTCTAATGATAATTCAGAACAATATGCGAAGAAGTTCATTTGGAAAATCACCCAGGTCATCCGAACATCTTTGTTTGAACAAAACTTCTAACGAGAATTCAGAACAATATGAGGAGAAGTTCATTTGAAAAATCACCCAGGTTGTTTGAACATGGTTGTTCGATCATGGTGGTTTGAACATGGTCGTTTGAACATCTATGTTTGCACGAAACTTCTAACGACATTTCAGGAAAAAAAATATTTTTAAAAAAAATCTGAAATCATTTTCAATATAATTTTAGTAGAAAATAACACCCAAAACAAATTTCCAAGTCCCTATATAATTAATTCATTCATACCTTTAGAAATCATGAAAATAATGAAATGTTGATGTCGTTACACATGAAATGAAAATTGACAATTATGATATCTTCAATTTAGGCTTGGCTGCTATGTCTTCAACATAAATGTCATAGGCTTGAAGGTCATAACTTCTATACTATGACTCAATTAGTTAAGTTCGGAATTAAGCCAACACTACAATTTACTCAATTGGAAATTTGTCCTTTCAAATCTCCCTCTTTGGCTATTTCGGGAGAAAACTAAAACTAAAAATCCTATGGGCTGTTAAGATCATCTAAAAAGACTCAGTCCCACCCAAAATATAAAATTACACACACTTGAATGACACATAGTTGATAAGCTTGTCGCTTTAAAATTTTGCCACTTAAGAAGAAATCCTACACACTTAAACACACCATCACACTTAAATACACTTTACGCCATAGGCTTGAAGGTCATAACTTCTATCCTACGACTCAATTAGTTTTATCCTGAATTAAGCCAACACTACAAATTGACTCAATTTAAATTATTTCCTTACACTAAATGACACCATTTGTGTGGCAAACTTCATCTCAGGCCTCACATCGTAGGATCTATTAAAGTATTTTAGAAAAATACCCCCAATCCATGATAAAGATACTAGCAAGAGCTCAAAAGTATATGAATGTGGATAATGCAGTCATGACAAGGTGCATTGTTGCCTCCACCTAACAAGGAAAATTAAAGGATGTATTCTATCGCCTTAGAAAGTCATCTAAGGAAGTTGAGTCGAAGAAGAGGAAGAATAGAGGAAGGAATAATGGGCCTTCAAAATCTAAACACCATACTCCACTCATATCCACCACATAATAGGTTTCAAGAACTTTTTTCTCCACCCAAGCCCATGAGAACTTAGAAGGATACGAGGTAAAATTCTAAGTATTATAATTTTCATAGAGACCATGTCCATAACACCAATGATTTCTTTTATACTGAAAGAAGTTATTAAAGGGTTAATCAAGAAGGGGTACCGCAAAGAATTTGTGGCCAATGACACTGGAAAGGTTGACGCAACTACAAGAATAAAGATAAGGTACCTATGATAATTGTGAACACAATCTTATGATGTTTTTCCAGTGGTGGAACCACCTTCACAACCAGGAAAGCTCACCTGAGAAACATGCAACAAGGGTATGTGCAAGTCAACAGTGCATATTGACAAGGTCAACCACGAAAAAGAAGTTCTTATGATAATCTTCTAAGATACCGATCTTAGGAGAGTACCTATATCACACAATGGACCTAAAGTCATCATTGTGATCGTGGGTAGCTTTAGAATGAAGAGAATATTAATGGACACTAGAAGATCTATTACTATTTTTTTCTTGGATGCTTTGGAGGCCACAAGTCTCACAATGAAGCATATGTAACCCATAACCACTCCACTAATCATTTTGATGGAGAATGGACCTATTTAATAAAGAACCTCAGGCTTCTCCGGACCTTGCGGTCCTAAGAGTTTTATTCAACCATTTAGAATAAATTACCCATGGTAAATTTACCCTTAACATACAAATTAATAATGGTCTTAACTTTTCTCAATGAGTTGGATGCGATCGTGCAAACCTGTAGGAGATTATAAGTTTCCTAACCCTACGGTGCATGGAAAAAGTGTATGAGGATTAGAATAAGGCCATAGAGTGATATAAAATTTCCATATGAGAAAGAAAACAATGTTGGGGTTGTCTCAAAGGGTGTTAGAGATAACAGGGAGTTCTCAGAGGAGTGCTAAAGTTCTCGCATAGGTTTAGCCTCCTCCCCCTAATAAGATCCTAGAATCCAACTTTATTAGATAAATGCATTACCCCGAATGAATTTCTAAAGTGGTACTAGAGATCAATGCCAAAAAGAAGTGGGAACATGCATGGATTTCACAAACCTTAAGAAAGCTTGTCTCAAGAATTATTACCCTCTATCTTGTATCGACACGTTTCTAGACTCCATTGTTGGCCATGAACTCCATTCCTTCATGGATGCCTATTTAGGTTAGAACTAGATTATAATTTCTCAAACACCTCACTCATCATCGATAATCTACCTATATATACAGAGTCATATCTTTACGATTGAAGAATAAATATTCCACCTTTCAGTGGGTGGTGAAATCTATTTTCAAACACATAATTGGTATCATGTGTAAAACCTTAAGGATACATTTGTCATCCTCAGATGAAATCAGATGAGCCTTAACCCGAAGAAATGTGCTCAGGGGTAGCTGGGGGAAAGCTTTTGTTTATACAGAATATCACCCTGAAATAGATCCAACTTAGTTTCTATGTTTTATATGACAACGGTAGAGTAAGAAAAAATATAACTATTTAAATAATTAGTATAGAGGATGAGAGATGAAGAAGAGACACATATATAAGTTGTTCGACCTTGGCCTACATCCACCGTGCAAAGAGTAAACTGGTTTCACTAGATAATAAGGTTGGAAGCCATTAATAGAGTAATAAGATTTTCATCACTTTCTCTCTCTCTAACACAATACAATGTAGTAGGGTTTTTGATAAACTTATCAATCCTTGTAAAAGAAAAAAGATGAATTCCTTTTATAGCATTGGGAGTGCGTAGTATCACCCCTTGGCATCCATCTTATGTGAATGAGACTAAGTAACCAATGAGCATATGACAATTGTACAATGAAGTGTGTAATTCATGATGGTTAAATATTACCTTCACGTGGGGGTTGATATGCCGTAACGGTTATGGTAACATGTGCTAACAATACCATTGTCAATTATTCCACATGCATATATTATATCTGAGATTGAGAGACTTGACTGGATGAAGCTGGTGAGGAAATAATATTCAAGGATGGAGTCGAGACAAGGCTGCTCTATTTTTAGCGTGCACAGCAGATGATGATGTCTCGGCCTAGTAGAATTGCATAAGGCTGACACAGCTGGGTCGACACTGTTGGACCAACATTGGGTTTCTTCTACTTGTGATAATAACAGTATGCTCAATAATTGATGATGATAGTTACTAGGTGAAGTCATCTTGGAAGGAACGATTGTGGAGTGTGGTCCAGTGGATACAAAATCCATTATCCTATGAGTTCGAAATGATCTGTGATGGGACAAGTTATCACAGTGGATCTCATATAAACGAGAACAGACTTATATATATTAATAACCCATATACATTAGTATTAAATGCCAATAGGAATCTAAGGTATAAGTTCATCTCAGATTTGGCGGTAAAATGTCCCCTCAATATCAGAGCATATCTCATTAATTGGAGTGGAATAGCTTGGTGTAGGAGGTTTCGTTTCAATACCCCAAGGCTGACACCTATCAGTTAGCATATGGATAGCGTGTCAAATCGAGTGACGCACCAAAATTATTAATGCATGGGTTTTCGCTTGCGCTCTAGATGGTTTTAAAACCAACCTTCAGCCTTTTTCTCTCTATCTTCTACCGTTTTTCACCACTTTGAACTAGA
Organism: Sambucus nigra; assembly: GCA_949130495.1. Lineage (NCBI taxonomy): Eukaryota > Viridiplantae > Streptophyta > Magnoliopsida > Dipsacales > Adoxaceae > Sambucus > Sambucus nigra. The sequence goes on along the minus strand of OX422214.1, from coordinate 207,763,132 downwards.
ATTATTTCCCTCTCTCTCTCCATGTCCTTTATTTTTTGGCGTATTTTCCCTCCCACTCTCGTCGTTTCCAACATCTTTTCCTCCTCAGGTATCACTCTTTTCCATCACTTTCGATTTCCAGTTAATTTGTTAGGATTTCACATTATTTTGCAGTTTTCAATGACCAGTAACTTGTTCGGCCACCACTCCAGATGGTATTAAGTTAGGATTAAGTTATTTTTGGAAGAATTAAGGTTTGGGTACCACTTTGGGGTTGAGATTTGACGAGTTTATGGATTTTGATGCCTTGGTTATGTTTTTAGTGAGTTCTCCGGTTGAAGATCACTAGAGATCATCTTTGTGTTCTTAAATGGTTCATTTCAAGAACCTTTCAAGTTTTCTATTTTGATCTTTAGTCACCGGTATTCAAATTTCATTCGTGTTTTTCATATACTGCAAATTATTTAAATTAGGATGAGAATTTCCCCATCTCAGAGAGCATATTTGGACAGAGATTCATAGGGTCGAGACGGAGGCTAGTCAAAAAGCTAAAGCCAAGGCTCAATTTCCTCTCACCCCCATTACTCTATCTCTTAATGTTCCCCAACTTGGTTTCCTATCTTATCCATGATCAAAGCCGAGTTCATAAGTCGCGATACATGTAGCAAAGCTCTTTTTGTTTAGGAGGATGAGGAAGAAGCAGAACATAAGTACTTGTTGGACACAACGGTGGCTTTGGCCATTCCCAGTGACATACGATTCATCAATATTGTAACCAATTCATATATAATTCAACGATATTCAACAAACGGTTCATATATAAAACTATAATCACAATTAGCCACTTCACTAATTGTCTTACATGTAAGGATGGCTTGTGATTAATTAATCCAAAGTAGAGTACTACTCACATGTGGGGACCAAACGCAATTACTTAACCAGTAAACTAACAAAATTTACAAAATTAACGTAAAGATGTGGATAACATCTCTGTCTAACGTTTATTAGCATAAAATGTATAAAAATACCAACAAGATCTTCAAGGAACTGTTACTTTTTCATTAAATGGGAGAAAAGGGATATTTAACCCTAAAATGTATAGGCATGTCATACACAAATTGCATTCATATTAAGAAGGACAAAGTAAATATATTCAAACTAATTTGACACTACAGAGTTGACAATTCAAATTAAAGCACCATGCCATTCTACTTAATTTATAAATCATACTAAAAATTCATAATTAAAACTAAACATTAATAAATCAAACTAAACATTCAAAAATAAAAATAAACTTCCAGTATCATAGTAGGATAAAATTTAGGCACAAAAATGATTGTCAGGGGCCAAGATAATAATTAGATAAAAATAGGATTGTCAAGGGTAAAATAATATTTTGATAGTTAATCTTCCACTAAATCAACTAAAAGATCTTTCAAATTAGAGTTGTCATCAAAAGCATACTTGAACTCTTTAGGAGCCTTTAATTCATCCTCTTCAAAATCTTTTCCTCATATGGGTATGAGATGAAATCAAAACCATTGGTGCAGATTTTCTTCAACTCTTTCGCACGAAATGTGGGACCTTTTGCTAGGCGTGCAAGCCTTGAAGAAATATCAAATCTTTTTAGAAGTTGTATTTATTAATTCATTTCTATTAAGGATTGTGTTTACCACACATAAATAAATAACCGCACACATGAGATGTGGAAATTACCTATTTCGATACCCATGCCCAAAAATCATTCGTCGTGCAAATTCTCCTATGATTTTGGGAAATCTCATTCTCCTACTTCCTAAAGGTAAGTTTTTGAGTTTAGATCATAATATAGAGAAAACATATAATCAAAAAAGAATAATTTAATTAATTATGTAGCTACTTACTCACTCAAATCTTCAACATCATCTTACGATTTGAAGACATAACGAGCTGCTTGCTCATATTATAAATTAGTAAGTCTTACCTCTTTAGGGTTTCCAAAAGGCAATCCATCCTCAAACTCGTCAGTTTCCTCGATCACTCATTCTCTACGAGTACTGAACCTCCTCATCTCTTGTTCTTGCATATGTTCCCGAGCATATAATGATGATTCCACAGTTACATATTCTTCAGGAATTGACCCTCTAATATACCATATTTTCTTCACCTAACCATTAAAGGTTTTCATCAAGCACTCAAAAGTGTACATCCAGCGATACATAACGGGGCCACACAATCAGTCATCATCGCATAAATGCTTAAGCATGTGGATGCTCATATTAGAGAACGACAAGGGAAAATATTTCTCTAATACATAAATTACCTCTTCTAAAGTTGATTTCGTGGCTTTAATGTAATTTTTGTTTACCACTTTTGCACAAAGCAGATTAAAGCACAAACTTATTTGCATAATTCCCGATCTTTTGGTTATTCAGCATTAACATATTCATTGATTTGGTTCTAACGCACATTATTTTTATCTATAGGTTGGAAATATTGATCGCGGTGGACTTCGTATGAATTATAAATTTGGCTTATCAAAGGACAATGTGTTGGAGAACCATGTAGTACTTCCACTTTGTGGGATTCTTTTATGTGGTTGGGTACCAATAATTATTTTGGAACATAAGGTACATAATTTTCAGTAAGGACACAAATTTCCAATTGAGTCATTTGTAGTTTTGGCTCAATTTTGGACAAAAATATTTGAGTCATAGGATAGAGTTCAAGTTTATCCATTCAAGCCTATGACGTGCTTGTTGAACACGTAGCGGCCAAGATATTAAAGCTTCATCAAATGCCGAGTTTAATGTGCCTCATTTCTACGTCAACAGCATTGGTTCCATTGCTCCTAAGGTATGAATGCATTTTGAATATATATATATATATATATATATATATATATATATATATATATATATATATATATATATATATATATATATATATTTATATTATCTTGGAACAATATTTATATAGGTGTACTTTGTTTTTAACCTGTTATTTATTTTCAGAAAGACTTTATTAAAACTTTAAAATAAAGCATATAAAGTTTCTAGGCTAAAAATCAAAATTTTAGCTTTCTGGAAGTTCGTTCGAAGTTTTCGTTCGAACGAGTTTGCGAACGAGTTCCCACATTGGCCACTGGAATGTCGTTCGAACGAGAATGATGTTCGAACGAGAATTCCAACGAGATTTTTAATGAGTTCAACTTTTAATACACTGGAACTTCGTTAGAAAGCTCGTTCGAATGAGACTTTGTTCGAACAAAAATCTCGTTCGAACGAGATTTGGCGAGAACAGTTATTTTGGCAGTTTTGAGCAATTTTTCCCAATTTTCCACTTCTTTTCCCACTAACTTTTTACCTTATTAATTAAGTGCAGAAACCAACTTTTTCTTTACAACTTTTTCATACTATTCCAACTCCTAGAGAGAGTTTTGAGAGTTCAACTTTCCAAGAAAAAGTTCACTGTTTAGAGTGTTAATTTTTCAACAAAAACTTTAAAACACTCATGTTTTACACCTAAAGTTTGTTTATCCAAGTTCCTTTATATGTATAAACATTTCTTGGAGTTTTAGCACCGGTTTACTCTACCTATTGAAGAGTTCGTTTGGGTTTTCTTCTAAATCCCTCAAAGAAGAAGAAGTTTGTTTTGCTGCGGCATTCTCACATGGTGAAAGGCACCCTGTGTGGTTGACGGTGTATCTATGTCTCATTGGTGATTCCAAGATTCTGGTGGAGCTCTGGGGTTGTCTACTAGGCGGAGGTGTTTACTAGAAGACACGTCAAGGTTTGAAAGGGGTCGAGTCGAAGAAGTAAGTCACCTGTCTTGTAATTTGTAAAGCCATACTTAGTGGACTTAAGGCTAGGGTCGTCCGAGGTTTTTTTTCCGTTGGGAGGTTTTTTCTCGTACATCGCGGTGTAGTGATCCATTGTTTATTATATCTTTCGCAATACTCACCTAGAACGCATGCCTAGGTAAAAAGATAAAATTGGTTTAAATCACTACTCATGTTTAATTCGGTGCTAACATGAATTTGGGTAAATGTTAATTTAATTCAAGTCATCACTTAATTTGATAAAATTTGTTTGGCCTAATTAAGTAATATTGAAAATATGACTTAGGAAAATTTCTAGGACTTGGGTTGATTTAATTGTGTTTAAGTCAAATTTAAATTTTGTGTGTGTTTTAAATTTAAATTCACGTTGTTTAATTTTAATTTAGAAGAAATTTAAATTTGTTGTTTAATTGAACCATCTCACGCTTTCGCATATCTTTAACAGGGAAATTATCTTTTTAAAGTAACGATTTTTAAAAATGGGGGCCTACGCATTTTCAAATTGGTATCAGAGCCAAAATGATAAATTACTTCATTAAGATCCTTTAAATATTTTTGGCTAAAATAGAATTTTTCCCATTTTTAAAATTTTCTATTTTCGATGGTTCTAATTACGCGTACTGGAACGCGCGAATGAAATCGGCACTTAAATCTATCGACGAGAGGGTTTGGTTGTCTGTAGTTAATGGGTGGTCTCCACCAACACATTTAGTAGAAAATGAACGTGTTCCCAAACCGGCCGATAGATGGAGTGAGAATGAATTTAAACTTTCAAATTTTAATTTATGTGGTTTAAATGCCTTGTTTAGCGCGGTCACACCGGATGAATTCCATCACATTATGATGTGTGAAACCGCTAAAGAAGCTTGGGATATTTTACAACTCACTCATGAAGGTACAAGTGTCATAAAAGCTTCGAAACTCCAAAACCTCACCACTCAATTTGTAATCATCAAAATGAACGAAAAAAAAACTTTTGATGAATTTTATGCTAGAATTTTTGATATTGTTAATTAATCTTTTAACTTGGAAGAGAAAATACCCGATAACCGAGCTGTCAAGAAAATTTTAAGGTCCCCACCCCATAGATTTATTCCAAAAGTGACCGTTTTAAATTCTTTACCAACTTTAGTCTCTACGAAATTAGAAGAGCTTGTAGGTGATTTACAAACCTATGAACTCGGCATGTTGCCCTTTAAAACTGAAAAGAAAATAGAAAAGGGCGTTGCTTTAAAAGTCCAAAAAGAGGAAAAATAAGTAGTAGAGAGTGAAAGTGATAGTGACTCGAAAAATATGGCTATGTTTGCTAGAAAGTTTCAAAATTTTCTTAAATTTAACAAAGATAAATTTAAAAATAATTTTAAGAAATTTGAAAAATCTACGCATGACAAAACCGAGAAGATCCCTAAAACTATTAATGAAAGCTTAAATAGGGACGAGTCAAATAGGTGTTTTGGTTATGAAGGGTATGGCCATAGGGCAAAAGAGTGTCCCACTAAACTAAGGAGAGAGGGTAAGAAACCAATTTCTTTTAATGCAACCCTTAGTGATAATGATAATGAAGAGGGACCCGTTTCCGCCACTAAGCCCAACTTTGGGGCTTTTGTGGATAGTCATGTAAGCACCTATAATGAATCTTCCCATGAAGATATTCATACACATGACACTTCCATGGTCAAAGTTTATGATTCCCTTATTTTTTATGGTAGTGAGAGTGAAAAAGAAAGAGAGAGTGAAAATGATGAAGAGGTTGATGTGAGTGAACTTCAAAATACTTTTCAAGAACTTTACGAAGAATCTATTAAATTAAAAAGAGCTAATTTGAAGTTAGAAGCTTGTTTAAAAGAGCGTGTCAAGGTCGTTGATGATAGTGCGTTAGTGGAAGACCTTAGGACGCGAGAGAGAACTCTTCGAGAGAAGCTTGAATATGTAGAAGGCGAGAGAGATAGCCTTAGAGGTTTAATGAAATCCTTGAAAAATGAGCTTCTTGAGTTTGAAGAGAGAAATGTTTTATTAGAGTCTAATATTTTAGAATTCAAAAATAAATTAAAAGACACTAGAAAAGTCAAATTTGATTTGGAGTGTAGGTTCAAAAAACTGGATAAAATCTTAGGCACCGTCCAAATAAAAAATGACACTTGTGGTTTAGGCTTCGATACTTGTAATGAATCTACTTATAAATCCAAATCCAATGTTTTAGGAGAATCACCTACGAAAGCTTTTAGAGATCACTCCTTTGGTAAGTTTTTTCGCCCAGTCTTTAAGTGCTCACATTGTGGTCGAAAAGGTCATCTTAGGAAATTTTGTTTTGATCTTAAACGAGTTCCTAGAAAATTCAAATGTAAGGCAACCGAGGTAGCCAAGATTCCTACACCCCTAGATCGTCATTCATCATTAGTTTGGGTTAGGAGATCCGACTTGGTATCTTTACAAGATAGGGTTTTTGATTCTCATTTACTATCACATGCTTCCTCACTTTCTAAATCTAGAGGTTGAATATGTTAGTTTTCTTTGCATACTCTAGCTTTTTGTGCTTCATATTATATATCATTGCTAGGTGTATGTATGTTTAATCATTCTCTAGTCTATGATCCATGCTTAATCACATGCTAGAATAATGATTGTTGTTTATCTTTTGTATTATATTTCCTTCATTTTTGTTTATCATTTGGGTTTTTATCTCTTAGAAATTTAAGTTTAATGAAAAATTCAAATGATTTTTGTTTGTCTTTTGAGTATATATTTTTATTGTTGGTTAAAAAAAAAAATTTTGTGTATTTTAGTTTGTCACACTTTATGTGGAATATACTTGTGTTTGAATCCTATCTTTTATGCTCCCATGTGGCTAGAACTTTTGGTTTAGATTGTCAATCCTTATTATGTTCTTTACCATGCTTACATGAAGTAGTTGGATTTTGTTTGTTTAAATGGATTCTATTTTTATATGCCTCTATTCACACACGTACAAGTTCTTTTGAAATTCAATCGTAACATATTATTTTTTAGCTTTGTGAGGTGTTCTCCTACCAATCTTGTCATCTATATATTTGTGACCTAGGAGGACTAGTGCATGTCAAAATCCGTTGCACGTGAGATTTATGTGAGATATAAAAATGATAAATATAAATGTGCACGGGGAAGGGCACCAAAAGGATTTTTTTTTCCTTTGCGAATAGTAAACCACCGTTTGTTTGGACCTAAAAGAAATATGTGGTCCAAAGGCCTAAAAGAAAATATGGAATTAAAAGAAAAATAATTGCCAAGGCTTATGTTTAGTTGATTTATTCATTCAAAAGAATAATATATATGCTTATTGAGGGAGTTTGGATGGTATATCAACGGTTTGCACAATGTCAGTTTACCCTAGTTGTACTTTCAATGTCATGAGTCTATTGGTTTGTAGAATCATCAAAAGTCTAGGCTTGTATGCATTGTGTATGTTTGTTCATTGAGTTCAATTTATATTTTCACATGAGGTTATATTCAAATGTGATGAAGTTTGCAATCAATTGAGAACTCCGTGAACATGTTTTAAGCAATTGGGACTAAATTTAATTGTTGCTAGTTCACACCCCAACACTTTCGTTTCCATATGACCCATTTTTGCCATGCGAGTGTGAAATTTTTTTGATTATTTTGTGTCATTTTTAGTTTATATATATATATATATATATATATATATATATATATATATATATATATATATATATATATGCGTGTGCATCTTTGGTATATCTAGAGTATGTATATATATGATATTTTTTTGTCTTTGCCTTGCTTTCTAGTTCATATATACTTTAATTCGTAATTGGTATCTATTTGTTGCATTCTTTGTTGATATCACATGCTTAATACTTTATATATCCTATGGGTATCATTTTCTTGCATCTTAGTTGGTATCCGTTATTATTTGTTGGATTAGTTATGATTTTGTTGCCCAAGTGCTTTAATGTTCTCATCACTTTATGCATAATTGCATGTTTAGCTTGTTATCCCATACTATTTATCCCTTGTTTAGTTTAGAGGGTGTATATGCTTTAATTGGGGGAGATAAGTTAATGTTTGATTCTTTAGGCTTTGTCTATTCCTGAATAAAAAGGGGTAGAATGATAGGGGGAGAAATAGTATCTAATCCTATTGTAATCGTAACTTAGTTTAGGAGATTTAACTTAGGGGGAGAGCGCTATCTTCTTAGGTTGATCATAGTTGATAAATGGGAGAATTAATTTAGGGGGAGTAATTATTTTAATTGCGTTTAATATCTTGATATTCCCTATGCATTTGATAGTTTACTTAAGTGTGCAGGAATTCTTCTAAATGGAAACGTTCATCATCGGGCAAAGATATTGATCTTGGGGTTGTTTGAGTCAAGCTATGTATTTTTATTTTGGGTGGGACACTTTTGTCAGTCTAGTAGAGCTTGACGGCCCTTTAGGATTTTTGTTGGTTTTTGTCCCGGAATAGCCAAAGGGGGAGATTTGCAAGGACACAAATTTCTAATTGAGTCCTTTATAGTTTTGGCTCAACTTCGAACAAAAACATTTGAGTCAAAGGATAGAGTTCAGTTTTATCCATTCAAGCCTATGACGTGTTTGTTGAAGACGTAGTGGCCAAGATATTAAAGCTTCATCAAATGCCGGGTTTAATGTGTCTCGTTTCTACGTCAACAACATTGGTTCCATTGCTCCTAAGGTATGAATGCATTTTGAATATATATATATATAGGAGCTAGGAATAATATTTATATGGGTGTACTTTGTTTTTAAACTATTGTTTATTTTCAGAAAGACTTTATTAAAACTTTAAAATAAAGTATATAAAGTTTTTGGACTGAAAATCGAAATTTTAGCTTTCTGGAAGTTCATTCGAACGAGAATGATGTTCGAACGAGAATTCCAACGAGATTTTTAACGAGTTCAACTTTTAATACACTGGAACTTCGTTAGAAGGCTCGTTCGAATGAGACTTCGTTCGAACAAAAATCTCATTCAAACGAGATTTGGCGGGAACAGTTATTTTGGCAGTTTTGAGAAGTTTTTCCCACTTTCCCACTTCTTTTCCCACTAACTTTTTACCTTATTAATTAAGTGCAGAAACCAACTTTTTCTTTACAACTTTTTCATACTATTCCAACTCCTAGAGAGAGTTTTGAGATTTCAACTTTCCAAGAAAAAGTTCATTGTTTAGAGTGTTAATTTTTCAAGAAAAACTTTAAAACATTCATGTTTTACACCAAAAATTTCTTTATCCAAGTTCCTTTATATATATATATGCATTGCTTGGAGTTTTGGCACCAGTTTACTCTACTTATTGAAGAGTTCGTTTGGGTTTTCTTCTAAATCCCTCAAAGAAGAACAAGTTTATTTTGCTGCGACATTCTCATATGGTGAAAGGCACCATGTGTGGTTAACGGTGTACCTATGTCTCATTGGTGATTCCGAGATTTCGGTGGAGCTTTGGGATTTTCTACTAGGTGGAGGTGTTTACAAGAAGACGCGTCAAGGCTTAAAAGGGGTCGAGTCGAGGAAGTAAGTCATCTGTCTTGTAATTTGTAAATCCATACTTAGTGGACTTAAGGCTAGGGCCGTCCGAGGTTTTTTCCCGTTGTGGGTTTTTCCCCGTACATCGCGGCGTAGTGATCCATTGTTTATTTTATCTTTCGTAATACTAACCTAGAACGCATGCTTAGGTAAAAAGATAAAATTGGTTTAAATCACTACTCATGTTTAATTTGGTGCTAACATGAATTTGGATAAATGTTAATTTAATTCAAGACATCACTTAATTTGATAAAATTGGTTTGGCCTAACTGAGTAATATTGAAAATATGACTTAGGCAAATTTCTAGGACTTGGGTTGATTTAATTGTGTTTAAGTGAAATTTAAATTGTGTGTGTTTTAAACTTAATTTCACGTTGTTTAATTTTAATTTAGAAGAAATTAAATTTGTTGTTTAATTGAACCATCTCACGCTTCCGCATATCTTTAACAAGGAAATTATCTTTTTGAAGTAAAGGTTTTTAAAATTAGGGCCTACGCCTTTTCATTTTGACTATGGTATTCTCATATATTATAGTCTTGAAAAATTCCCTACTTTCACTACACAACAAACCGAGAATGGTCATGGATTCTGGCCGTGACTAGGCCTCCGGGCCATGGTTGAGTTCCGTGACCATTTTTGGCGTGACCAAAATTGGTGGTCACGGACTCTATCCGCGACCAAAAGTAAATGTCACGGCCTGTAGGGTGGGGAAGTATATTGCTCCACAATCGTGGGCTTTGGACACGACCAGGGGTCATGGACTTGAGTTATGACCAGTTGTGAACTAGGGGTCACAAACCTGAGCTGTGACCAGTTATGGACTAAGGGTCATGGAACAGGTCCATGACTCCATGGAGGCACCGTTGAAAAATGGTCACGGCCTAAACCATGATCCCCATTTTTCTTAAAAAATAGTGAAAACATGGTCACGTATTCAACCGTGACCATGTTTTTGTTCCCTTTTAAAAAAAATGGGGGTCACGACATTGGGCTGTGACCATATCCATTTAGTAAAAACAATTAAAATTATTTTTAGGTAGCCCTAAAGAAAAGGTTTTATTCAACAACCAAATCTTACTAAATATTTGTAAATTTTAGTCATATTCTCTAACCGGGTATCTCTTGACAACGCAGTGTGTTCACACAAGTTACATTGGTCTTGTGCGAGGTATTCGTAACCTTACGGGACTAGTTGGGGGCTAATTTTGGGGTTTTCATCTCTAACGTCATGTTTTCAATCTTAAGTATAGTTATTTGAAAATTTTAGTCATGCTCTCAAACTGGGCATCCCGTGACTATCCGATCAGCTTATATTAGTTACATTAGTCACGTGCGAGGTGTTTGTTCCCCTTATGGGGACATTTGGGGACTGTTTTGGATTTTCTCACTCTAAGACTTGTGTTCAAGCCTAATTCTGGTTATTTTCAAATTTTAGTCCTTTTTTCAAATTAGGAATCTCATGACAACTCGGTCAGTTCCTATGAGTTACATTTGTCCCGTGTGAGGTGTTCATGCCCTATAATGGGTTGTTTTGGGTTTTTCCCACCTAGCGGCATGCTTTAAAGACTAAGTATGGTTATTGGTAAATTTTAGTCCTATTCTCAAATGGGGCATCCCGTGACTACGCGGTCAGTTTGTACGAGGTACATTTCTCCCAGGAGAGGTGTTCGTTCCCTTGGGGGGGTGTTCGGGAATATTTTTGTACTAGGGTATGTTTTTTCTACACATGAGTAAATAGTCGCACACATAAAAGGTGGAACTTACCACTTTTTATATCCATGGCCTAAATTCATTCGTTGTATAAGTTTTCCTCTGATTTTGGGAAATTTCTCTCTCGTATTTCCTAGAGGTAAATTGTAGAGTTTAGATCATAGTATATAAAATACATATAACCAAAAAAGAATAATTCATTTAAATTTATAGCTACTTACTCTCTCTAATCTTTAACTTCACCTTGCGATTCAAAGATATAATAAGTTGCTTGCTCGTATTGTAAATTCATGAGTCTTACCTCTTTAGGGTTCCCAAAAGGTAATTCATCCTCAAACTCGTCATATTCCTTGATCACTCATTATCCATGAGAATTGAACCTCCTAAACTCTTGTTCTGGCATATGTTCCAGAGAGTATAGAGATGATTATGTAGTTACATATTCTTCAATAAGTGACCCTCAAATGTATTGTGTTTTCTTTACGTAATGGTTTCAGATTTTCATCAAGCATTAGAAAGGATACAACCAATGATACCTAATGGGAAAAAAAACATAGACTCGTCACATAAATGCCCAAGCAGGTGGATGCGGACTCGAAGAACGATGACCAAAAGTATTTATCACACACATTGCCTCGGCTAAAGATGATTTTGTAGATATATTGTGCTTTCTGTTTACCACTTTTGCACAAAGTAGGGAAATCACAAACTAATTTTCATAATTACTCAATGTTTCATATATACTTGGCCGGCTCTAGATATACTTTATCGACCAACAAGCTGACCACAACCAAGAAGGTGAATCATTAAGGAAGGAAAAAGTCACTCACATGGGGTTACAAATAGTTATTCACACGTACTTTTGAAGATCAATAGTCACATTTATTTTACATGGATGTAAATGCCCGAATATGTGAAGGCATTCCATATCTTGATTTCTCTACCATTATAAATACATTGCCTCCCTTAGCTCAAGGGGGGCAAGTGAGCAATATTACTCTGAGATTATTGTAATCACCCATCAACTAAAATAATATAACCATGGATGTAGGATTTTTCCTTAGCTGAACCACGTTAAAAACCTTTGTTGTCTTATTTTATCTTTATATATATATATATATATATATATATATATATGATTATAAAATTATCCACACCAATTTTCGACATCAACGGATTGGCGCCATCTGTAGGAATGACTATTTAGCATCGTTCTCCATCAGTTTTATTCATTGAGTCCTATGAAAGATGATTGATATCCCAGAAAATATCCTTGAAACTAGAGGCAATACTGCCACTCCATATGTTCCACCCGGTTCAGCAGATCTCCAAGGAATCATAATCAACCTTGCAAAAAGGCAAGCGAAAATACAGGAAATGGTGAGACAAATAGACCAATTATTGTGAGCCAAATCTATCTCGGCTCCATCCCTTAAAAGATAAATGTTCCCACCTCCTCCCATAAGTTAAAGAAGTATATATTCCTGGTCTTCGCATGACAAGTCTTATTATCCCCGCGCACCTTCTTCAATTAGATTCACTGATTACTATGATGATCAGTCTTTCATTTCTAAATGGTCGAGTGCCTTGGAGAGGCTTAGAAAGGCCTCTGTCGTTGATCTTCTTGTCCCCTGAACAATTATAAGACATTACAAATACCTAGTTAGATCATATGAACATAGGGAAGGATGAGTCAAATCTAAGGCATGCCTTTGGGGATCCACGCTTATCGAGCAAACTTCCCAGATTGAGAGCTTAGCATAAACACATAGAAAAGCTTACAAAGCTGTATTAGATAAATTTAAGCCAAAATATCACTCTTGGAAGGGATCAATATAGAGACAGGAATATCTTCTGGGAGAGATGGCCATGATGAAGAACCCTCTACAAAGAAGTTTTGTGAAGGGATCTCCCTTCATTCTAGCCATTAAAAAATTCCATACACCCTCCAAGTTCGAGCCGCCTGTGGTCACTCCTAATTATTATGGTAAGACCGATCCTGTCCTCCATCTTGAGCAATACTAGGTTGCAACTGATATTTATTATACTCATAATGAGATGTGTTGCCTAGATTTCTCAAGTACCATCACTAAGTTAGTCCAGATATGGTATAAGAATTTACCCTGGGGATAAATTTCTAATTTTTAACAGCTAGCTAAACTTTTCATTAGTAACTTCTATTTTAGAGCCAAGACGATCAAGAGAGTAGACTATCTACTGAGTTTTCTTCAATGTCCGTGAGAAACCACACGGGATTATATTACTCACTTCAATAATGAAAAGTTAGAGGTGGTAGATTATGAAGAGAAAATTATTATCACTGCATTGATGAGTGGACTACTCCCAGAGAAGTGACTACTCCCAGAGAAGTTATACTATGCACTGGCAAAAGAACCTCCTAAAACCATAATAGAGTTGATGGTGAAGGCTAGTAAGATCATGAATGCCGAAAAATCTTTGGCTGCTAAGCGGAATCTCGAAAGGAAATCTGATGGACAAAAGGGCTCGGATAAGAAGGAAACAAAAGATAAGAAAGTCGAGAAGCCTATGAAGTATGAGGAGTATACTCCATTTACTATAGGTGTACATCACATATTTGAGTAGATTAGGGGAAGTAAGGACTTGAAGTGGCCTAGGAAATCTAAATCACCACCCATAGTGTTAGAATTTATGGGACACGTTAGTCGAAAAAAAATGTCAGGGAAGTGGTCAGGGACAAGAGTCCTGAATGGTCACAACCAAAAGCGTTGACTAATGTTAACTGAAAACATTAACTGGGTCATGGACATGGTCATGATCTGGGGTCATGAGCAATGTTGGCAAGAATTTTGGGCCAATTTTGGTGCCTAGGTGATAATAGGGGTTGTCATGGACCATGGTCTTGACTACCATGAATAAGGTCTTGGGGCACGACGGTGTCCATTTAATCTCACCCCTAATGGACCTAGTCATGCTTATTTTGCCTTTGGTCATGGTCTTTGTCCATAACCACCTGGCCACGGTTCTCGGTCATGACCACTGTGCCATGACCATTCCCCATTTTCGGTGTAGTGTTTAGTAAATTCAACTCCGTGTCTTATAAAGATTTATATTTTTCGTTTATACAATGGGTGCACGAACACAAAATATTTTCCTATCTCATCATCCATGACGTTATCTTGTTTCTGGTCACCATTACCGACAACCTGGTCAGACTTCTTTATAATATATTCATTCAAATGCCCAGTCCGGGCAAACTCTTTTAGGTGGGATTTCAATGCCGTACAATTCTCAGTCTTGTGGACATTTTCTTTGTGGAACTCACACTGGAGCGTGTTGTTCCTTTTGGTCGAATCCCCTACCATCTTTTTTAGCCGCTTGAGTAACTATTCTTCGTTGATCTTGCCTAAAATCTTGTAGATATGTCCTTTGAAAACTCTGTTGATGTCTTGAAAAGATTTGGATGAATCCGCCTTGCCCCCAATCTTGGCACCGTTTCTCTTCTTGTTTCCTTTATTAGGATTGTTCTCCTTATCACCCCCTTTGTTTGATTTTGCATGACTATTTTCTGCTTGGTTGGTCTGGACCACATCCTCCACCTTGGCGTACTTTTCCATATGCGTATAAGATCGTCAATGGTGTCAACCTCCTTTTTGGTGAGAGACTGGTGCAACATTGAAGTCGGGGGTAAGTCAATCTTGAAAGACGCCACGACACCTGATTTGATAAGTCTTCCACTTCATTAAACACTTCCCAATAATGCTTGGCGTACTCGCACAGAGTCTCTTATGGCTTCTTCCTCATTGTAAGCATTGAGTCCATCCTCTTCGGGTGTGTGTTACTGGTTATGAAGAGAGCAGTGAAGGCCTCAATGAGGACCTTGAAGCTCTTAATGAATATGTGAGGCAGTCTCTTGAACCACTTCTGGGAAAAATCGCCCAAGTTGGAAGAGAAAATTCGACACATTCATTACACTAAATCTATCGGATTGTCACGGTCATTGATCGTGACAAGTATGGGGGTGACAACTTTTGTTGTCATGGACTTATCATGGTTATTAACCGTGACAAGTTCATTAGACTTGTCACGGTCTTTGACCTTGATAATATTTGTTAAGGTTAAATACCGTGACAAACCCGTGGCATTTTAAGAAAATTGTCATGGTCAATGACCATGACAATTCTGGGCAGAATTGAAAAAAAATCTATTGGGTAGTATGGCCACTGCCACTGCCACTGCCCAGCAGTATATTTGTACCTGTTATAGCAATGTTGTACCTTTTCAAACATCATATATCTAAATAAAATAGAGATAATGCAAATATACATTCAAAACAATATGCATCACGATATAATTCAAATGTAATAACTTAAAATAATTCAATTCAAATAATGTCACTATATGTCTAGGGTAGGTTTAAGGAGGTGGATAGGCCACACGATATACGAATTGATACACCCTTGAATTTGCATCGTACGACATTATTTGCGCAACCACAATGGGGAGTTCTCCTTCCCGGGTATAACATGTGTGACGAGCACCCTGGCCTCAATGTCTTGAAGGGCACACCCATGAACTAGCATACCCTGGATGGTATTCGGGTCCCTCAACCCCCTCCATATTCGCTTGTTATTAAATATGTCTTGTATAAACACGCTCGGCTAACCAAGTGTCGTCATAGGTCAGTCGAAGGGATCCAAATAGGGGACTGGATCATCAGAGTCCTCATGTGTCGGCGATGAAGCAACGACGTCCACGTCCTCGTCCTCCTGCACCTCCTCCTCCACCACCTTCTCCTTCCTTATCCCCTTACATTTTTCGCCCAACGAACGCTTCATGAATGAGAACATATCTTGGACCGTCCCTTCCAAACGGGACATCTTCTCATCATGCAAGTCCACTATTCGAGACGACCCAGTGTTTCTCATCTCCAATCCGATGATCCTAGATTTGGCCACCCATAAGATCACCCCTTTGTCCTCCCCTTGCAATCAGCACAAAGCACTTGGCTGAGTGAGTCCGTGGATAAAGATGCCTTGTCGGCATCAGACTGTGACTCATGCACTTCCTTAAGCTTTGCCTAAAATGACAAGAAGCACATGATTAGTTAAATAAGTAAATAAAAAAATTATAACATAATCAACAAAAAGTAAAATATAAGATTACTTACAATCGTGGATGCGACAATTGAGGACACCTCCTTATCCTTCCCCTTCTTCGTCCAAACAGCCACATAAGCATCGAGCCTATGTGGCCTACCCCCAGGGCCACTCCCCGTCCCCTGAAATATCCTTACTTTGTTTCACCGAGTTGCCTACTCACATCAAATTTATATCATGCCTAGAACAAAAAGGTTTGTGGAATTGTCTTTAGTGGTGTTTTTGTACACGTGGCTTAAAAATGATGATAAAATATAATAAAGAAATGGGTTTGGGAATACCTTTTGAAAATACATCATTGAATCTTGACTTGCCTCGGCTAGAAAATTGTGGGTTTTGTTGAAGTTGGTCTCTCCATATGGAATGCTACAACTTTGCACTATTTTTGTTATTTTCGTTTTGTTTTAAAGCAGTTTTGTGATTTTAGGGCAAAGAAAAAACTTAATTGAAAGGATTTGTAAGCAAAAACAATACTGAATAAAGAATATGAGATTTAAAATCTATTCTATTACTGTTCGTATTGATAAAAATTTGACACTCGAAAGGTTTAAATATAAAATCTTTAAAACCTTGGAATTTAAAAAGGTTTTGTGGTGGTTTAAATAAAAGATTTAACACTGAAATTTAGATCTCCAAGTGTTTGCGCATAAAGGTTTTTGTGGTGGTTGATTTATTACAATATATGTAGTGAAAAGGAGAGGAAGTGAGAGAAAGAGGGGAGTGGCAAAAGAATCAGAAAGAACGTAAAAGTGATACTGAGAGGAAAATTCAAACTTGAAAAATACAAAATGGCCGGATTGGAAAATTGGATTGTTATTTGTTTGTGTTTTTTGGTATTCCGAAAACGACAAAACCTAAAGGAGTGCACGAGTGGAGTGGGTCTACCGTCTCTATTGTTATGCATTTTTCGAATTAAAAATGTCTCAATGGAACACATTTATAAATAAATTTTTATAATATATAATCTATTTCTTCACTTTATAACGAAATTATATTTCATATTGAAACTTTTTGCACATTTTATGTAAATTAATAACTCTTAGGGGTATATAATTAAGACTTTAAATTTGTAAATGTCATGAGTTTTTTGATTGTTTTCAATGAGTAAATGCATTTTCATCATTATATTGTGTTTATTTCCAATGATTTTTTTTTTAATAACCCACATGTGGTGAAAGTGTGTATATAAAAAAATTATTATGAAATTGTTATAATTTAATAGCATGCCCCTTTGAATATGTAATGGTAACAATTTCTTGAATAAACACATATTTTTGAACAATTTATAATTAGGTCCCTTGGTAATAATTTTTAAATATTTAAAGACAATTTACTATTAGGTCCACTTATTATACCACCAGCATGAACTTTTACAAGAAGAGAAATAGTGGATCTAAGTATTGAAAATATATCAAAATTCCTTTAGTGTTTCAAATTTGTCAAAATTCATTTAGGGTGTATTTGGTTTGTAATTACAATTCTGTTTATGTGTTTAAATACCATTCTAATAAAAATTGCGTTTGGCAATCTGTTTTGAAACTCCGAATTATAATATTTTCTGTGTTATAATCGAGTTTTTCAGAAAATAATAAAATACTGTTTTATAACTTCTGTTTTTTATTTTTTAACTCATAATTATTCATTCATAATATTTTAATGCATTTATACTTTAATATATAATATAAATACATAATACATTAATGTGTGTGTAATTCTTATAAATAAAAAATATATATATATATACATATACTCAAAGTTACATATATTTATATTATTAAATTATATAATATACTAAGACATATGTTAAAAAATATTATCAATATATGCATGATACTTATGTATGTTTTCTACATGTATTATTAATATATGGAATAATATAAAATATACATATAACACATATGTATTAACAAATATTATCAATTCAGGTATCTATATAATTTTATTATAATTTATATATATATATATATATATATATATATATATATATATAGTTAAACTCCCCAACACACTTCATTAAATATACATAAAAATACATGAAATTAAATATACATGTATATAATTTATGATGCATGTTTGTATGTATGTATGTATGTATGTATGTATGTATGTATATATGTATACATTCATGTATCATGTATATATATAGTTAAACTCCCCAACACACCTCATTAAATATACATAAAAATACATGAAATTAAATGTACATGTATATAATTTATGATGCATGTTTGTATGTATGTTTTATGTACGTATGTATGTATATATATATATATATACATTCATGTATCATGTATGTATGAAAGTTTTATATATATATATATATATATATATATATATATATATATGGAAATGGTCAAGTGAGGTCCCAGTTTGAGGACCCTGAATAAAGTATATTTTTTTTAAATAGTAAAAAAAATATTTTTGAGCTGATTTTTTTTAATTAGTTTTTAAACATTTCAATAGGACCATAAAAAAATAATCAGCTCAAAATAATTTTTTTTTATTTTAAAAAAATCGGTTAAATTGTGTTAGTTTTTAAGCTCTTAAAAACTGACAAAGTTTGACCTTTTTTTTTAAATAGTAAAAAAATTCATTTTGAGTTGATTATTTTTTTACGATCCTACTGAAATGTTTAAAAATCATAAAAAAAATCTGCCCCAAAATATTTTTTTTACTATTTTAAAAAATTGGACCCCATTCAGGGACCTCTCTCTCTCTCTCTCTCTCTCTCTCTCTATATATATATATATATATATATATATATATATATATATATATATATATATATATATATATATATAATGTGTTATGAATAGTGTTATCTTATCTCATCTTATCTAAATAATCTAAGGGTCTACATTTTGCCACCAAATCTAAAAATAAACGGTGGAGATTAAAAGAATCCTCTTTTCCTCTTTTATCCCTCAATTATTTCGTTTCCCTCTCTTTTTTTTCACTTGACTTCATTTTTCCCTCTTCGCCCAAAATTCAAAACTGAGGATAAAATAGTAAAATACACGAATCAATACAGCAAGTAACACTCTAACCCAAAAGACAAACCCTAATCTTCTTTACTCATTTTCTCTCTCTGCCGTTTCTCCTTTCCCCCTAACACAAACCCTCCCACCTCCTGCCTCCTTCCTCCCGCCTGCTGCCTCTTGCCGCCCCCACCCGCCTGCTGCCTCCTGCCGCCCCCACGCACAAATGCCGCCCTCATTCAACTTCTCCCCCTCCATCGCCCACTCCCGCATACAGGTAAAATCCCTCCGCCTCATACACACTCCCACACACACTCCCACTCACACTGATCGCACAAATCTCACACACACTGATCTCACACACACGCACAAATCTCAGATCTCACACAAACACACTGATTTAGCTTTTTAAACCAACAAATATTTTTTTTAAATGAATAAATGTACTTTTTTTATTTGGTTTCTTAGCGCAATTTTCTGTGGGTTTTGAAATATTGGGGGTTCGGGGTTTTGAAATTTTGTGGGTTCATGGGTTTGCAATTTTTAATATTTGTCTAAAAAGTGCGTATTTATCTAGGCTCAAGTGCAAGCCTTGTCGCTCAAGTAATAACCCGGTAAGTCGGGATCGTCTCCACAGGGATCGAGATTGCCAAACAGTAACAAGAACAATTACTAAACCTTGAAATGATTTCTTAAAAGAAATAAAAAGATGATTAATTTGTGGGAAATTTTCTAAAAATTTACTTATGAAAAACAATTAGAAATTAACAATGAAACTTGGGTCTAATAATTTAGAGAAAATTAGGGTAGGGTACAATCCCTCAATCTTTAACAAATTATCCTTTAGAATACTAGAATTATAAATCAAAATTCTTGATTAAATCCAGTCCTTATAAACTCTAAGCATTACATATATGAGGTTCAAGCCCGCATCATATGAAATCAAAGATAAATATAAAGCGGTGAACGACAAATTATACATACAAAGCATTCTTAAACATCTCAAGTACCTAGGGCAAGAGAGATTAAAAGATTTGACAATGTATATATGATTTTCATTCACGATTCAAGCAATATTTTCATTTATTTTCTATTTTCCATACAAATAATTTGTATTAGGATTGAGTTCATGTACCCCAACCCTTGGGAATTTAGCTACTCATGATTTGATTTAAGAACAAATTCACATATGAAATTATGAAACTGCAGAACATTGTAAGAAATTTGCAAAAATTAAAACACAAGAGAATCGAATGATATTACTTGAATTCAGCACAAAAACGGAATTGGGATTCAGAATACAAACTAGGGTTCATGCAACTCTCGAAGAAAATGGAAATTTGACCTAGAACTCTGACCTAAAACTCTCTCTAGAACTCTCAACCCTAACCTCCTCTTCAAATGATGTAGAGCTTGGCTTTTTATAGCACAAATCATCGAAAGTCGGCGTCCAACCCTGCTTGTGGAACAAGTTTCACAGCTACGCACTCATCAAATCTGCTCAATAAATGGCAAATTAATGCTAGGATTTCGCATGACCGGATCGGTCCGGGTCTTAATCGGATCGGTCCGATATCCATCGGATCGGTTCTTTTATTTTCTTCCGGATCGGTCCGATTGTTCTCGGATCGGTTCGATTATTGCTTCCATCGGTTTGTCATCCATCCGGGGTGCACTGGACTTGGCCAGATCGGATCGGTCCGACTCCTACCCGGATCGGTCCGAATCTCTTCTTATTTGACTTTTTCCTTGAAGTTTTGACTGGCCATATCTTCTTATCTAGACCTCCGATTTGGATGCCATTTCTTCCTATGCTCTTGTGAACTCATGCTCTTCAACTTCATTTTTGGTGTCACTTTCGATTTCTGAATGGAATTACACTTTTGCCCTTAGACATTTCTTGCTTGCATCTTTTCTTTTCTTTTGGATTCTTTCTTGCATTCCATTCCTGAAAACTTCATCCAAATTATACAAAACCTAGGGAATATTGTTAGGAATAGACAATGGAGTGATATGGCATAAAAATGGCTCAATTACATTGTTCGAGATATTAAAATCACTAAATTAAGGGGCTAAATTCTGAAGAATTTATGCTTAGTCAAATCCCCCTAACTTAGGACTTTGCACGTCCCGGGCAATGTATCTGAATCTAACCAACATTCATCTCTTGAAAACTTCTTTATTGAAATAGTATTCCACTTTCGCAGGCACGCGATTGCATTTAGCGTATGCAACAAGCCTTTAAACCCCTAGGTTACCCTAGTAGGACGAGTTTTGTCTCGTGAGGGTTTGCAGTGAATACACCCACAAAATTCTTTATTGACTCAAATAAATATCAAAATACTTAAAAATTGTACAATTTAAATTTTTCAAAAAATAATCACCATAAATTCATATTCAACTGTCTCAAACCGTAGTGTGTGTGTGCGAAGCCAAAAATTAAACCTCAAATTTCCATCGATTGAGCATTACGTTACTTTCCGAAAATTCGTTTTGATTCAAATTATTACGGAATGCTCTCACAAAACGAATCACTCGGATTGTGGCTATTTTCTCTCAGTATGCATGATATAAAGAGTAAATATAATGGAAACAAATTCATGCATACAAAATTGAAAAGAAGGAAATATATGGTGAAAAGATCTCATCATCGGAGTACAGTTATTTGGAAATGGGAAACATTACCTCCAGTTCACACCATTTAATCTCTCATATTATCTTTTCATGTCTTAGCTCTCCATGCAGTAATTAATTTCGCCATTCGGACTCAGTTAGGACTTTTTGGGGTTAAAAGGTGTAAAGGGTAAAAATGGGAATGGATGGAATGTTCGGAATTGGAAAATGTCCTTATGACGTCCATTAGTGCTTTTTCGGGCATTTGCTCATTTTTCTCTTTCTTTTCTTACTATTTTCATTTTTTTTTCTTTTCTTTCTATTTTTGTTGAGCATATCTATTTTTTTTCTTGCCCCTTTTTGTTGCGCTTTTCGGGCTTAATGAATATTCCATTTTCGCAATTCCAGGCTATTTGGTTTTTTCGGGTTATCAAATGAAAGGGAAATATTATATTAGGCTCAAAGTGGGTTGCAAAGGGATAATTTTTCACAACTTTTTATGGCTAATATTTTTGGGTAACAAACGAGGGCCTACTTCATTGTCCAAATTGCTAATCACATTACCATATGCATCTCGAGATTAATTAATTTAGAGATATATTTAGCACGAATTTCGAGACAACATCTCACACATTTCCCATAACCGATCAAAACAAAGGATTGAGATCATCAACGACTTATTAAAACGCTGAAAAGAACTTTGAGTTAATCATAAACTCGGATTGATTTAAAAACTCAAAAAGATCGATAGGCTCGAAATCTCACCTGGTTGGACTAATCTCCACACTTATTCGTTAAGTCGTCAATTTTCTTTCAATTTCCATCTTTGGTCAATTTTGGCCTAGTGCAATTTGATTGTTAACAATTTGAGACTTCAAATAGAATAAAGGTGACATTTTTGAAAAATTTAAATTCCAATTTTTATTTATTTTGAACAAAAATATTTTTGGCTTTTTTTTTCAAAATTTTTCATTTTTTTTAGACATATATATGAATATAAGCGAAGTTTTATGAATACGCACCTGTCATCCCCCCTAACTCAATGAGTTGCATTGTCCTCAAGCAAATAAATAAGAGAGAGAAAGAAGACAACATAAAGAGTGCGATAAATAAAATAAGCCAATATCATATTAAAACTGTAGAAGACAAACAAACTGTGAAAACAACTGTGTAAGCAAAACTACAAACATAGGGATAAAAATCCTAACAAGGGAAGGGTAGCCTAAGGGGCGGGTGGTGTGTGTAAAGTACTGGGAGCATTAGGATCATATGGATTATAATAGTAAGGAGGAAGAGGGGCCTCGAGTCCCGCCTGGAGACGATACAAGTCGGCCTGCATATGCATGACCAAACTCATGTCCCTCTCGTAGGAGGACACATGGGCGTCAAAACGCGTTTCAAGAGAGGGAACGCGCTCAGTCAATCCCGTACCCACCGGAACATAATCCGGATCAGCAGTCTCATCATATTCCTCCTCTTCACCCTCCGCCATTTCCACGTCCTCATCAGTGACGTCTTCCTCTTCATCGTCATCCTCCTCACTCGAATCATCGTCGTGCCTCGCACGGACTAGCTGAATTTGTCGCTCACTTCGAGTGCGGGACTCTTGTCCTAAAGGTTTAGGAAGGTTGACAAGATCCTGAGGTGGTGCGATCCCTGCATCCCTAAGCATTGAGGTTATGAGTCGACCATACGGAAGAGGAGCGCGGGCCTTTTTATCATAAGCCACAAAAAGGATATCGGGGTAAAATGTTCGGGCCAAATTGATCACGGTCGTCGGGTCGAATAGATGATACATCATAGTGGCTTGGCGAGGCCTCATCGCCGAATCATTAGAAGTTTGCAAGATATTGGCACAAACGATATGAAAGGTGAAGCGTGCCTTGTCGGACAAGCGACCGACGAGAAAGGTCTCGGTGGTCCAAACCGCACCGGGCTGGATTCGCGAGATACAAACTTCTTTGGTGAGAACGGGATCGGGACTTGGATAGTCAAACTGAGCTGGAGTGATCACACCATATGATTCGAGTTTTCGTGCCACGAGATCAAGTGAAAATGGGATAGGGGTGGAATCCACAAAGGCTTGGGATTCAAATTCAGCGGTACGGATGAGAGATCCGTAGAACTGACGGACTTCATTGTCCCACACAGCCTCATATGGTTCATTGAAGAAACGGCACCAGCCTCTTGACAGGAAAAGGGTTGTGACCGAATTGGGCATTTGGTCCCACAACACTTGACGTTCGATATGAATTTTGCGTGTAGGGCTGAAAAACTTACGACACCAATTTGCTTCTTGGAAGGAACGATACTATCCATTTCCGTTGGGAAGAACTTCAATGGAGGTATATTTCTGGGGAGCAGCCATTAGTATGGAGGAAGGAGATAGCTATGGAGATATAAGAGAGAAGATAGGTGTAGGTGTGAAGAAAATGGGTAGGGGCGGTATGTATTTATAGGGATGAGTGGGGGAAATGGAGGGAATGAAGGGGTGGGAAATGGGGGGACGAATTTTTGAAGGAAGGGATGGATTGGGTGAAGTGAAAGGGTGTGGATTGAGGAGGTGGATTGAAGAGGTGTGTCCCTTGGGAAATGAAATTTGCAAAAAATCGGACCGATCCACCTTACCGGATCGGTTCTTTTAGTACACCGGATCGATCCGGATGACCGGATCGGTTATTTTATTACACCGGACCGATCCGGTTGCTGATTTCCAGAATTTTTCTTCTCTCTTCTTCCCATCCTAGGAATGCCCGAACTCCACTCCAATGATGATTTTTCAACCTTGCATACTTCCAACTATCCTCACAACTCATTGATAACGAAACACCCCGCACCCTTCGGATTCTCAACCCTCAGAACGGACTCTAACCTATGACTTCTACATCCTACGACGCGTATGTACAACAATCACCCCATACATGTCGGGGGTGCGACGACCTCACTCTCTTTGTTCAATCAATCCCCATAAATGGGGTCCGACAGCCAGATTGTGTCGGCTTCTTTAACCATTGCTTCCAAATAGGGCTTGAGACGATGCCCATTGACTTTAAAAGTGTTTCCCCCTTTCTCATCTATTAGTTCAACGGCTCCATGGGGAAATACCTCTTTCACAATGTACGGACCAGACCATCGTGACCGCAATTTTCCGAGAAACAAGTGCAACCTCGAGTTGTAGAGAAGTACTTTTTGTCCCGAATGAAACTCTTTCTTACGAATGATTCTGTCATGAGCTCATTTCATTCGATCCTTGGATATTTTAGCACTTTCATACGCATCATTGCGCATTTCTTCCAACTCATTCAACTGAAGTTTCCTTGTTTCACCGGCTTTATCCATTTTTAAGTTCACCCTTTTGATAGCCCAATACGCTTTGTGTTCGATTTCAACCGGAAGATGACAAGGTTTTCCATACACAAATCGAAATGGGGACATCCCAAGGGGATTCTTATATGCGGTTCTATAAGCCCAGAGAGCATCAGTCAATCTAAGAGACCAGTCTTTCCTATTAGGATCAACTGTCTTTTCCAAGATATTCTTGATTTCCCGATTAGCAAGCTCGTCTTGGCCATTCGATTGGTGGTGATAGGTGGTGCCAACCTTATGGACAATTCCATACTTCCGCATTAGTTTCTCCATCGGCCTATTGCAAAAATGAGTTCCATTATCACTAATTATGGCCTTAGGCATACCAAAGCGAGAAAGTATATTTTCTTGAATGAATTTTATCACCACCTTGCTGTCATTCGTCCTTGTAGCTATAGCCTCTACCCATTTGGAGACATAATCTACAGCGACGAGGATGTATAGAAAACCAAAATAAGGGGTAAAGGGCCCCATGAAGTCAAGACCCCAACAATCAAATAACTCCAAGACTAAAATTGGGGTTAATGGCATCATGTCACGGCGAGTAATAGCACCCATTCTTTGGCATATATCGCATGATTTACAAAGAGCATTCACATCCCGAAAGATTGTGGGCCAATAAAGACCACTTTGAAGGATTTTCGCAGCATTTTTATTTTTAGAAAAATGACCTCCACATGCTTCCGAATGACAAAATCGAATTACCCCTTGGATTTCCTCATCGGGTACACATCTCCGGATAATTTGGTCAGCACAATACTTAAACAAATATGGATCATCATAAAAGAACATGCGTGACCAAGTAATGAACCTCCTTCTCTCTTGCGGATTCCAAATAGATGGAACAACTCCAGTGACAAGGTAATTGACTATATCTGCAAACCAAGGGAGAGAAGAGGTAGCAAATAAATTCTCATTCGGAAAATACTCGTCTATGGGAATGGGATCAATAGGCACGTCAGACGAGAGGCATGACAAATGGTCAGCGACGACATTTTCTACTCCTTTCTTATCTTTAATCGAGAGATTAAACTCTTGTAGGAGTAGGATCCACCTGATTAGACGGGGTTTGGCATCTTTCTTGCCAAGAGATATTTAAGTGCCGAATGATCAGTGAAGCAAATGATAGGTGACCCAACAATGTAAGAGCGAAATTTGTCGAGAGCAAAAACGACTGCTAGTAACTCTTTCTCTGTAGTAGAGTAATTAAGCTGAGGGCCAGATAATGTTCTTCTAGCATAGTAAATAACATGAGCTTTCTTGTCTTTCCTTTGTCCAATAACAGCCCCAATCGCGTAATAACTTGAATCACACATAAGCTCAAAGGGAAGTGACCAATCCGGAGCTTGCATGATAGGTGAGGAAATAAGCATGCTTTTAAGTTTATCAAACGCTTCTTGACATGCTTTATTCCACTCAAATGGAGTGTCCTTCATGAGAAGATTACTCAAAGGTCTAGCGATGGCGCTAAAGTCTTTGATAAACCTCCTATAAAATCCAGCATGGCCTAGAAAGGACCTCACATCTTTAAGTGATTTTGGCGGGGGTAACTCAGCTATTACTTCAATTTTTGCTCGATCAACTTCAATCCCCCTATATGAGACTATGTGGCCCAAGACTACACCCTCGGTAACCATGAAATGGCATTTTTCCCAATTGAGGACTAAGTCTTTTTCCACACACCGGAATAGAACTCTCTCAAGATTAGCTAAACAATGGTCAAAAGATGAACCGAAAACGCTGAAATCGTCCATGAACACCTCAAGACCTTTTTCAATCATATCGCTAAAGAGACTTAACATGCACCTTTGAAAAGTAGCTGGCGCATTACATAACCCAAATGGCATACGTTTATAAGCAAACGTACCAAACGGACATGTAAAAGTCGTCTTTTCTTGATCAAGTACATCCACTTCAATCTGATTATACCCGGAATACCCATCTAGGAAACAATAGTAAGGATGACCCGCCACTCGTTCAATAACTTGATCGATAAATGGTAAGGGAAAATGATATTTTCGAGTTCTGGCATTGAGCTTTCGGTAGTCAATGCAAACACGCCACCCGGTGGTGGTGCGTTGAGGTATTAATTCTCCCTTAGCATTTTCAACCACAGTCATCCCTAATTTCTTTGGAACGACCTGAATTGGGCTCACCCATTTACTATCCAAAATGGGATATATAATTCCAGCATCAAGCAATTTGATGATTTCCGCTCTTACTACATCTTTCATGGTTGGGTTTAATCGCCTTTGCATCTCACGCGAAGGCTTCACTTCTTCTTCAAGATGGATTTTATGGGTACAAATCAAAGGACTTATACCTTTCAAATCTGCTATGGTCCAACCAAAAGCACTTCTATGCTTTCTCAACACATCTAACAACATACCTTCTTGCCCTTTTTCTAGATGGGAAGACACAACAACAGGAAATGTATCATTCTCACCTAAAAAGGCATATTTGACATGGGAGGGTAGTTTCTTCAACTCAAGACTAGGAAATCTATGTTCAGAGGGGATCATGGGCATCTCCCTCGGAGGCAATTCTTCATACCTAAAAATCCAGTCAATCGCTCTCAAACTCTCAAAACTCTCTTCCTCTTGTAACCAAATTTTCAACTCTTCCACCTCTCTCTCAAACTCAGTATAAGCACTCATTTGTGCACCACTTTGCACTAAGCACACTTTCAGAGCATCTCCTCCTATGATTGTCTCAATATTTTCATCCACAACTTCCTCAATAAGATCCACTTCAAGAATCTCATCCTCATCACATATTTGGTTAGCGACATTGAAAATATTTGTCTCAAGAGTCATGTTTCCAAAAGTGAGTTGCATTTGGCCATTCCGTGTATTGATCAAAGCATTAGTGGTAGCTAAGAACGGTCGGCCCAATATAATTGGAACATGATTTCTCGTATGGGGAACAGGCTCGGTGTCCCAAATGACAAAATCAACGGGAAAGTAGAACGTGTCCACTTGAACTATCACGTCTTCTACAATTCCACGAGGTACTTTCACTGTTCTATCCGCTAACTGTAGAGTGATTCGGGTAGGTTTTAAATCACCTAAATCAATCTGCTTATAGATGGAGTATGGAAGGATGTTTACACTCGCACCTAAATCGAGCAATGCTTTTTCCACTCTTTTTTCTCCTATGATACATGAAATGGTAGGTGCACCTGGATCTTTGAATTTTGGTGGAAGATCATTGAGAAGAACTGAGCTCACATTTTGTGCCAAGAAAACATTCTTTTTTACCTTAAGCTGTCGTTTAACAGTCAAAAGATCTTTAATAACCTTAGCATATGCTGGAATTCGTTGAATAGCATCAAGGAACGGCAAGTTCAATTTTACTTGTTTCAACACATCCAACACCTCTGTACGCGAAGCCCCTTTTGTGGGTGGCTCTAAGCGTTGAGGAAATGGAGCAACAGTAGGCAACTTGACTTCAATTTCAGGTTCAACTTCCTCATCTTTCAATTCCTTTTCTAAGGGAGGTTCTACATACTCGGGATTTTCAGATTCCTTAGAAATTTCGGGTTTAACTCCATCATCGTTCACCTTTGGAAGCTTTGGTGATAGATCAATTACGCGGCCACTACGAAGAGTAGTAACAGCTTGACATTGTTCTTGCAAATCCGATGATGTGGAGCTAACCGTGGATTGACCTTGAAGAGGAGGTCTGTGGCCTTGGGCATGAAGTTTACCCTTCTCTTGAGTATTCACCGTAGACTGCAACCTAGAGATGTTAGTTTGCATTTCAGTGAACATTCGCTCATATTTAGCATCTCTCTCTTTTTGGGATTGGATGAATTGATTGAGATTATCTTCAAGAGATCTCCTAGGTGGAGCTACATACGGACCAGGAGGTGGTACTTGCATAGGATTTGACATTGGAGGAGCCACTTGCTGAAATTGAGGGGGTTGTGGTAGAGTCATGTGTGGGTTAGGAACCATCCCACCTTGGGGTTGTCCATAATTGAACCCAGGATTCCTCCACGATTGATTATATGCATTTCCTTGATGTGCATTATAATTTCCTCGAAAACCCCCTAATGCATCAACCTGTTCAGTGTACATTGCCTTGTATGCAGGAATGGTAGGACACCCTTCGGTAGAATGGCCTGCATTACAAATGGCACGTACCTTCTCCTTTTCGGCTTGTACGGGTCCAGACACATCTCTCAATCGCATATCTATCATATCTCTGAAATTATTCTCCAATTGGTCAAATTTTTTATCCAACAAAGTGTCCTTGTCCAAGTGATAAATACCGGACGCAGCAGGCAAGTTGGACACTTGTCGATTTCTATTTTGACTATTGGGATCAGAAGTATCCCATGCTTGGGTAGTTTCTGCCACATATTTCAAATGAGCCTCAGCATCGCTCGAACTTAACTCCCAAAAAGGTATCTCACACATGGTTTGAACAAGTTGTTTAGATGCTAAAGTAAGGCCTTGATGGAAAAATGAAATCAGATGATGCTTTTCAAATCCATGATGTGGGCACGCACTAACCAATTCCTGAAATCTCTCCCAACACCTGTCAAAAGCCTCATTCTCATTTTGACGAAAATCTTGAATTTGGGCTTTAACAGAATTAGTTTTGTGTTGTGGAAAAAATTTTGATATAAAATTATTTTGCATATCTCTCCAGGATAACACAGAATTTGGGGGCAGGGACCATAACCAAGTTTTAGCTTTATCCTTTAAGGAAAAAGGAAAAAGCTTCAACCGGATTACATCTTGTGGACAAGCTTGGTCTCCAAATGTCTCACACGTATCTTCGAATTCTCGAATATGGAGATATGGTTTTTTCGAATCCATCCCATGAAATGTAGGAAGAACTTGGATCATTCCATTACGAAAGTGGAACTGACCGTCATTATACGGGAGTAAAATGCAACCAGGGGTAACAGTTCTCTCCGGAAATAAAAGATCTTTCATGGGAAGATAGGGTATCTCATCCTCTCCAGCACCAACACCGACACTACCATGATCCGACATATCGCTACCGAAAGGTTCAGAATTCTCACTCCCGGTTTGACTCAATGAACGACTTGTGATGGAATTATTAGGCGAAGGAGGTGGAACCCAAAAATGAGGAGACTCAGAATTTTCAGAACCGGCTTCGGCAATAGAATTTTCGTGAATTTGGGTGGGAGATGAATTCTGCATATAAGTACACAAGAGAAGAAATGATTTTTTTTTTTTTTTTTATGAAATCACTTGTAGATAAAAATAACTTTCTTGGAAATTTAACAATTTCGGATCCCCGACAACGGCGCCAAAAACTTGACGCGACTTAATATTTGTCTTAAAAGTGCGTATTTATCTAGGCTCAAGTGCAAGACTTGTCGCTCAAGTAATAACCCGGTAAGTCGGGATCGTCTCCACGGGGATCGAGATTGCCAAACAGTAACAAGAACAATTACTAAACCTTGAAATGATTTCTTAAAAGAAATAAAAATATGATTAATTTGTGGGAAAATTTCTAAAAATTTACTTATGACAAACAATTAGAAATTAACAATGAAACTTGGGTTTAACAATTTAGAGAAAATTAGGGTAGGGTACAATCCCTCAATCCTTAACAAATTATCCTTTAGAATACTAGAATTATAAATCAAAATTCTTGATTAAATCCAGTCCTTATAAACTCTAAGCATTAAATATATGAGGTTCAAGCCCGCATCATATGAAATCAGAGATAAATATAAAGCGGTGAACAACAAATTATACATACAAAGCATTCTTAAACATCTCAAGCACCTAGGGCAAGAGAGATTAAAAGATTTGACAATGTATATATGATTTTCATTCACGATTCAAGCAATATTTTCATTTATTTTATATTTTCTATACAAATAATTTGTATTAGGATTGAGTTCATGTACCCCAACCCTTGGGAATTTAGCTACTCATGATTTGATTCAAGAACAAATTCACATATGAAATTATGAAACTGCAGAACATTGTAAGAAATTTGCAAAAATTAAAACACAATAGAATCGAATGATATTACTTGAATTCAGCACAAAAACGGAATTGGGATTCAGAATACAAACTAGGGTTCATGCAACTCTCGAAGAAAATGGAAATTTGACCTAGAACTCTGACCTAAAACTCTCTCTAGAACTCTCAACCCTAACCTCCTCTTCAAATGATGTAGAGCTTGGCTTTTTATAGCACAAATCATCGAAAGTCGGCGTCCAACCCTGCTTGTGGAACAAGTTTCACAGCTACGCACTCATCAAATCTGCTCAATAAATGGCAAATTAATGCCAGGATTTCGCATGACCGGATCGGTCCGGGTCTTAATCGGATCGGTCCGATATCCATCGGATCGGTTCTTTTATTTTCTTCCGGATCGGTCCGATTGTTCTCGGATCGGTTTGATTATTGCTTCCATCGGTTTGTCCTCCATCCGGGGTGCACTGGACTTGGCCAGATCGGATCGGTCCGACTCCTACCCGGATCGGTCCGAATCTCTTCTTATTTGACTTTTTCCTTGCAGTTTTGACTGGCCATATCTTCTTATCTAGACCTCCGATTTGGATGCCGTTTCTTCCTATGCTCTTGTGAACTCATGCTCTTCAACTTCCCTTTTGGTGTCACTTTCGAGTTCTGAATGGAATTACACTTTTGCCCTTAGACATTTCTTGCTTGCATCTTTTCTTTTCTTTTGGATTCTTTCTTGCATTCCATTCCTGAAAACTTCATCCAAATTATACAAAACCTAGGGAATATTGTTAGGAATAGACAATGGAGTGATATGGCATAAAAATAGCTCAATTACATTGTTCGAGATATTAAAATCACTAAATTAAGGGGCTAAATTCTGAAGAATTTATGCTTGGTCACAATGGTTTTAGTTTTTAATGCGTACAGTTCTTAATATGAAATCTAATTGAAATCCAAATAGATAAACTTGCTTCCATGGACAAATTTGCTATACTTTTCTTCATATTGAAGTCCAAATAGATAAATATAAATCAATTAAAGTAAGTTTATAAGTTGAAAGTATCCAATTTATGTAGAAAGTGAAGTTAAGGAGTATTTCACAACATATGCTATTGGAAGGGATTGAAACTACGGTCATAAATGCGGTACAATCGGCTTCCTGTATTTATTGATAGGTATCTTTGGGATTTAGTTTCGTATCAACATTTAAACATCATGATATGAGTTAAACTATTATTTTTATTGTCTTACATAATTATTTTCATAATTTTTTACTGCAGAAGATAAAACATGCGGAGTAATGTTTGGATGAAGTATAGGGTAAACGGAAGGACAACCAACCCTAGACTTAGTTTGATCATTACTTTTTTTTAATCCATTTCAACTTTTTCACTGTTTATGGGCCATAATGGCAAGGTAACCCTTTCTTTTCTTTTTATTGATAGGCTTCCAAACCGTGGCGCTCGAACAATTAGGTTGCGAAGATTCTTGAGGGGTACAATATGGTTAGGACGGTGAGTTATAGGTTGGGACATCAAGCAACTAAGCGCCCAAGGACCGAAAAACTCACCTCAAATGCCAAGCAAGAGATGTTCAGAGACATATAGGTATCCACATTCTTTCTACATTTGTTATTGTAATTGTGCAGGATATCCATTAATGCAAACATTCAATACGTTCAGTGTTGTTTGAATGGGGCCACATTATACTCATCTATTACTGATCTTATTTGTTGTTTAATTGGATAAGTTATTGTAACATATCATTTCTCCAGGTGAAATATAAGCTTTTTGGACAACTGTTCAATGTTAATTGGACAACTGTTCAATGTTAAGAAGTCATTGTTCTGTAGTTTTTTAATTAAAAAACTAACACCAAATTTTGTATTTGACTCATAAGCCGACGAATACTTTTTTATCCATATAGGTGTGTAAATTTTTGTATATGACTCATAAGAGTAATGGTTCAGTTTTGATGTTCATTTGTGACAGCAAAATGAAGATCTTTGTCATTTGCAATTCGAGCCGTTGATTTGGGATAACAAAATGAAGGTCATTGTCATTTGCGGATCTTCGTCAAAACCTTTACCGCCAAGGCCATCACGCTCGAGGTACTCGAAAATAGTCATTTTATTACACATAGGCAAATGGTTGAGATACTCGAAAACAGTCATTTTATTACACATTAATTTATATTGAGCCCTTAGCATTTTGGCGTGTTGTATTCTAGGCCACGTTACTTCTGCCTGTTATTCATTTTTGGGAAACAACCTAAGTGTATCAGTGGTGGCTCCATTGCTCCGTTATCGTTTCACGACACCATAATGGATATATAAGCAATGGTTCTTATGATGTAAACTGTCAACTGCTACTCCTTTTATAGTTGTCACAGCAGTGAGAAGAGAGAATCATTGCCAATCCTAAACATGATACAACTTGATATAATGACATTACATTTAATTGTGGTTTGAATATTGAAGGTTATAGGTTAAAAATTTCACATTAACACAGTTCATTATAATATGAAATTATATCCTCTATTTAATACTATATAATGACATCATAGGCTATGCTTGAGCTTACATCTCCACAACCCAAACATTTATTTATGAGGTTTCTGAATTTTTTATGTTCAATTTTCGAAGATGAATTTTTTCTGTTAACCATTTTTCTTCTTTATAATATGCTCAGTTGGTGTGACAAATGGTTCTTCTTACTGTTAGATATCGATTTTATTTCGTTAATTTATTTTTTCCAACTGTTTTCCTCGCATGTGTTTTATAAATTACCCCATCAGTCTATCACTTGGTGTGACAAATGGTTCTTCTTACTGTTTTATAAATTACCACACCATTGCAATCTTTTACTGAGAATGGTATAAGTTTATCACCATTAGTTCCATAAGGACTAATTCCCATATACTTTGATAGATTAATACAAAATTCCAATAAAGGACCATTTGACTAATGTCTGTTTGTTTTCTTATGTCGTATATGCGCTAAGTTTCAGAAGTTCAAATTTTAAATCTATTGTCAATAATTCATTGGATTCTGAATCATAGTTTTGGCTGCTGGGTTTTTAGGTTTAAAATATTTATATTTTTGGTGATATTTCCCCGAACATACTTTTTTCGCTCTTCATAAAGGTAGGTGGAAAATTAGTTCATAACCTAAGATGTGATTTTGAGGCATTAATTTGGACATATAACTGCTTTGGATTTTCTAACAATGATGTTTCATTTGTTCTTTATTTTATTACTTATAATCTATTTGTTTTTAAACTTATTCAGGGGAGAAAGTAAGGTTTAGATTGTGAAGCTTTGTTCTATTCATGAACACTAGAAACATTCTGGAATATATATCGGGCAAGATTGATTTCTGGATTATTAAGAGATAGGTCCTCACATTGAAAAGTCACAGACAGGCATAAAGAAATCTCAGGTGAGGAATTTTTTTATTGAAAAAAAATATTTACAATTTCAACCGCTAAAAATGTTCATTTCCTATTCGTGGTATTTTAATTCTATCAATTAATTCCAACAGCGTGACACAGTGGATCCGACGGACATGACTGCAGTAGAAACGTTTCTTATTCGGATATGGACGCATTAATTGCAATAGCAACATGTTATAGTATAACATGACTGCAGTAGAAACATGTTATACACGAAAGGTAATGAAACATTTTTATCATTGGGACATAATTTATGCAATGGTCCAACTACTCCTATACTACTGTTTCATTAGAGAAGAAAATGAGGTTCTGCCTCAAATTTATGAGATGTTTATAATAGGATTAATTGGTTTGGTCTTTATCTGAAAATGCGTTTGATGTGGACGCACATGTATAATATAGAATAAAGAATTTAAATTATACAGTTTCAAGAACAAATTATTCTAATATGATTATAATTTTTCAATTATCACAGGATTCCAGTGGCGAGCATCTCCCAAATTAAGACATCCTCCGGTTTATACATGAGAAATTTATCATAGAACACCCTCACAAACCTGTTATTCCTCGAAACACCAGTTAGTGTAGGCTTCTCTTACAACAACCGAAATGATTGAAATGTCCGGTTTCATTAATTTTCAATCATTGGTACCGAAATGATTCTCACTTATTCATTAAGCCCTCATTATAATCAAACTCAATTTGTTTGTGTTAAAGGCTTTAAAATACTTATGCTTTTGGAATTCATTATACTCCATCTTTTGGAATGTTTAGTTGAAGTCTAATTATGTCTAAAATAGTGGAAAAGTAGTAGGACATTCGTTATACTCCAGCTTTTGGAATTTGTTCAATGTTATATTGTTTGAACTGTGCTGTGTTTAATTTGACATAGTAAGAGGGAAATATTTTTTGAATTGCTTACGAATTAGTATTGCATTTTGTATAGGCGCACATTATTTTTACCTCTCCGTATAATTTTTGTTTTTATTCTTTCTAGCACTCTATATTTGATTTATGATTTAGTTCTATTACTGATTTGGTACAATTCTCTTGCTGCAGATTTGGTCCTACGCTGCTTTAGCATCGCGATACGCACAATTCTCCTATTACTGATTTGGTACAACTCTCCTATTGCTGATTTGTTGGTCTTTGTTTTTTGATCAGGTAAACAGTGATTGAATGAACTATTTCTCCTACGTTAACTCCCAACCTCAGTTTTGAATAGCGATTGACCTCGAATTCAATGGCGGATTCAACCCATCACACCCACCGATTTCAACAACAACCGGACTCACTTTTGATTCAACAGGTAATGGTCTGCACTTGCACAGATCACAAGTGCAGTTTGGTCTGCACTTGCAAGAATGTCATCCTTCTTCCAAAAAAATGTCATCTTGGACCCCTCAACGTACATCTTCCATGGTGCAGCCCCCTTAATAATGGTTACAGCTATGGCGTTCTCAATGTCGGGGTACATCTCGCATCTGTTGCAACTGCTGCCATAGCTGCAGCTAGAAGCACACTGACAGTTTCCTCTACAGTAAGACGTATTTCTTCAAATTATAATTTAAGGTTATATTTATTGATTGATTTCTCTCGAACAAAAAACTCAAGCTTGGGTTTGTTGCACTTTATATTTTTGGACTCTGCTTGGGTTCTTTTGTGGTGCTTTTATAATTTATATATAATTTTTTTTTACATTTTTCTAATAGAATGGTTGTTCTAATATTTCCCGTATAACTTTAAACAAGAATAATAGTCATAATTGAAATATTTCAGCATTTAAGACCACTTTTCCTCTGTAATTACAAATATCGTAATTAAAAAACCATGTTTTTCTGCAGGAAGGAGGTATCATTACAGCAAATAGAGGCTGCTCTTAAAGATGTAAAATAGATTCGAGAATATTGATACAAGCATGTATTTGTCTAGGGTTTATAACTTCATAGAATTTGAAATCTAGGGTTATTTGTATAACATTTGTTGATTCGAGAATGTTGATCCAAGAATCTTTACAATTCCATTGAAAATAGTGGATTTCGTAGCTTATACACTGTTCTAAGGTTATTAATAATTTTTAGTTCTTGCAGGTTTGGGTTGATTCAATATGTTTAGTGATTTCCATTTAACAGGTACTCCGAAAGCAACAAAGGGTTTTGGGATTTTCTCATTCTTACCGGTAGTATTTTCATCCCTCTTTTATATTAGTATCTACATTTTTGGTTTTCTGAGTTTATTTAATTTTACACATTGATTCTCACTTTCCTATTTAATTTTACATGGTCGATTTACCTCTTAGCTCAACCAACTAAATCTCAATTTTCTTACTTTTCCATTTCATTCATAATCCTTTAGTGGTATTGGAAAAGCACCATATCTATGATTTCGAAATTACATTTAAAAAAAATATATCATCTAATTTTGTGTTTATAATATGAAGATATAATGTTATAGTCAAAATCTTTTGCATCATCAATCTTATCAACAAATTTTCTATGCCTCTCGGGTGTTTGATACAATTCTGAAATGGATGTTTTGCTTATTTTCCTTAATATTTTATTAGTTTATAGGTAATGGATTATGATTATTGATCATATTGTTATTTTCCTCGGTTTGCTACACGGATTATTGATCAAATTTTCTTAGGATCGTTACACATTTTGCTACCAAAACTCGAACTCGACCATCTATGAATGAGGTAAAACCTATTTGTTCCTCTTCTATCTTTAGTTTGTGGGGTTTAACGGAACCTCTTTGTGTTTAACTTTGGGTTTATTAAAGAACCATATGTTTAATATTGATGATCCAGATTCAAATGTTGACTAAGAAGAGCGACGTTTATAGCTTTGGAATACTTATCATGCAGATAATTTCAGGGAGGGGCCCTGTTGATTTTAGTAGGCCAAAAGGAGAGGTTAGTGATTTAGTGTGTTAATATATAATACGACGCTGATATCATTAATTTCATTTGCCCTCATTTTAAGTTTTCTCGGTTGGATTTAATAATAAAAGCTAAAGGTGAATTTGGTAGATTGGTTGAAGATGACTTATGGAAACAAAAAAGGTGAGGAGGTGTAAGATCCTAAGTTTCCTGAGATGCCTGCTTCCGTTGCTGTTCACTCACACCCTTTTCAATTCCTTCACTTCCCAATAAGAAATGTTGCCAGATTGCACCACATTGGTTGATTGGAGCAGTTTCTAGCCAAAGATGGGATGGTGTAATTGTCACACAAGAAGACTACCAAGCACTCCAAGCCTTTAAACATGACTTGATCGATCCTAGAGGCTTCTTAAAAAGCTAGAACGATAGTGTCTTTGGAGCATATCCCGTGCCTTGCTAATTACGTTTCAGGCTATATTTGCCATTGTTTGAGGGGACAAAATTGACTATAAAGTCGGCAGTTCCATTTTTCATTGCCGGATTTGGTTCGTGTAAGGTTTTTTCATCAGTTTTTTACATATTTTGATTGCGTCCTATGGTAGTTGATTCAACTATTCATCCTATAAATAAAGGATATTATGACCTGTTTTTATAAAACTAGACTTTCATTTTGTAGTGGAACGAAAGTTTTACCGTTTTGCAATTACATACTTTGGAATTTTTTACCATTTTGCGAGTACGTACTTTTGGAAATATTCGTTGTGCCTTCAGGCACGGGCATGTAGTAGTATATATATATGAGAGGAGGGTGTTTTACTGTTCCAAAATATCAACGGTTGAGATTAAATTTTTGGGGGCAATCTAAGGGTTTCAGATTGTGCCATGTCAGCATTTAAACATTGTGACATGGAAAAATCTAAAGCGTTATCTTTCTATCTTTACAAATATACCCATCTATTATTTAGTTTCCCTCTTTTTTCTCTTTATGAAACATAACTTTACTTCAAAATTTTGGGTATTTTGGTAACCCTTTACTATTAGCCCTCTTTTCAACTCTACCGAAGCCCCTTTAATAAATTTGTACACACTTTCACACACAACCCATCTATCTTTTTCTCTCTCTTATTTCTCACACGCAACAATCTGCTATAGTGCCCAACGATTTATATCTTCTAAGGTAATATTTGTCTGTGTGTCTTATATTAGTCTTTTAAATTATTAATCGTGTTTACAATTTTGTTTCATTATTTCCTCTCATATTCATTTTTATATGCTTTTTCAACAGGTTCCATAGGAGATGGTTTTGGCTGACAATGAGGAAGAAAAAAAAACTCTCTATGACCCATATCAGTCCATGATGAATTTTTGCAATAGGTGTGGATTTTTAAGTTGGGCTGATTTGTTGCAAGTTTTTTTGGTTTCAACCATATATTTAAACCTCATAATGACATGATTTTGTGGTTTGGGTATGTCGGAGGTCAAACTCCAGCCTCATGGTGCGAGACCCATCAGTTTTTCGACCAAAAATCGGGGTTTCATTGAAAAAATGTTTTGATCAGAAATGGAGCTCTTTGAACGTTTGTACCCAAAATGGCGGACTTTATGGGTTTTTTAATTGTCCATCGAAGAAGGTGGTGGCAACTCCCTTGCCGAACCAAGGTAGATAAGGTGAATGTATCGTCTTCTTTTCGTTCAGAGGAAAAAAAAAGTCTTTGCTTTGGAAGAAAAATGTACTCGGTGACTATCCGTGTGATAGAGTGGACACGAAGCTTTAAAGGTACAAGTCTACACATTTATTAATGTGCAATAAAGCTTTTTTGGTGATTATTGTCACCATGTTACGAACCTCAAGCCTCTCCCATGTCAAAAAATTATGTTTTTTCTTTGGTTTCATCATCTATTTTTCATTTTTCTGCAGAGATCTGGTTCAGATTCGATTCCAAGCAGAGATCCGGTTCATTTTTCTAATAGTTTCCTCTTGATTTTGATAAAACTTTATGTGGGTAAAAAAAACAATTGCACAGGGAGCTTGAGCTAGTTGTTAACTGATTACACAGTGAACTCATTGGGTTTTTTTTTCTTTTTTTTTACATTGGGTATACTACTTTTGTTTTTGACTTTTCTTCAGATCTATAGTGGTAATTTTTTTTAATCTTTTTAATGACATTATAAAATAATATTTTAATTTTTAATGACATTATAAAAGAGTATTTTAATTTTTTTAATCTTTTGACTTTTTAATTTTTTTGATAATTTGTTCAGTGACATTATAAAAGATTATTTTATATTGGAAGGTACAATGGATGTTAGAATTAATTATACAAACACTGTTGTTTAAAACAACTATTTTACTGATGTTGTAAAAAAAGTGTCAATATACAGACTTAACAAAACGGGTTGTCTCTTATGAAGTTGTAGTTTAAATTATGTTGTGGAACATCATCATCACTACACATTGTAAAGAAATTGAGTAAAGCACTCAACATCAATTATAACCTATTATATCCCAATTGTTCAAAATGAAACCTATTCACATTAGAAAATAGGGGTCGGCTATTGGCACTCCCCATAATCTTCTAACACTCCTTTTTTTATTTTCAATACCAATTATACCCTTACATTTACTCTCACTCCATTTTTATTTTAAATACCAATCTTACCTTTACATTTATAAAATTTAAATTTTCACTTTTTTACCTTCAATTAAAATAAGTATATTTGGAAACTAACTAAAAATATATATGTTTTGTATAAAAAACTATTTTTAATAAGAATCACCTGCTATACAGAGCTAGTAGGGAGGGACCTGAACCTCCCCTGGCATAATGAGTGGAAACATATATGGAAAAAGAATATTCCACAAACACTACACCCAAATAGGCCA
Source organism: Sambucus nigra (assembly GCA_949130495.1). Taxonomy (NCBI): domain Eukaryota; kingdom Viridiplantae; phylum Streptophyta; class Magnoliopsida; order Dipsacales; family Adoxaceae; genus Sambucus; species Sambucus nigra. Next base: position 207,722,803 of record OX422214.1, on the reverse strand, counting down.
ATTGTAATGGGCAAAAACCATTACAAAAAATATTGGTAACATATTAAATCCGTTAGAAAATTGGCGTTATTTATTTTACTAACGAAATTTGTAAGAGATAAAATCCGTTACAAATTTAATATTTGTAACGGATTAGAACCGTTGCAATTTATTTTGTAACGAATTTGGCATCAGTACACATCACATGTATTAGTAACGGATTTACTAAATTGTAATGGTTATGACCCATTACAAATACATAATTTGTAACAGATAAAACCGTTATGAAATACATTGTAACGGATTGAAGTGCCATATATTTGTAACAGATGTTTTTATTTGTTACGGTTAAAGTACATTAATGATATCATTATATTTAAAAAAAATATTATTTTCTCATTAAACAAATAGATATGAATACACTAGTAATAACTCGTGTGCTGAACCAATTGCAATTCAGAACCAATGCCCACAAATTTCACTCAAAACATAATTCTAAAACACACGTGACAAAATGAATGACACTACATTTCGATGATATTAAACCAATTCAAAATTAAATTTCATTTATAACCATTAAAATTCCCAAAGTCAAATGTAGTACAAGATAAACCATATAGCTTTTAACCACAAAATTGAAACGAAGTCTAACATCAATAAAGTTCTACACATATTATTCTCCCAAAAGTAGTCTTCATTATATTCCTTGCAAAAGTAGACTTCATTCTCCCAAAATTAATCTTCATATTTTCCAATAAGAACCTGTTGAACAAAATCAACCTTAGTAAATGTGTAATCATAAATGAGTAAATAACACAAAGACTAGTACATTCTCATGCCATTCACACATGTAATCATAAATGTGTAATCTAAAGTTACTCATCGTCTATTGGAGTACGTCGACCATTAAAGTTTTATAATGTAGCAACATGGCAATAACCTCATTCCTAAATTATATACGTAACGAAAATGCAAGACTAATATACTAAAACACCATGCATAATTAAAGATGGCACTATGAGAAGATAAGTACATGATGTAGATTACACCTGTGATTCGTCGTCATCGTCCTCTTCTTCGTCATCCTCCTACACAAAAGACACGCCATTTATACTAGCATTGGCAATCGAGAAACACAAAATGTTGCTAGTACTGCCGTTTAGAATCAAATTCAGATTGAGATGACCATTTAGTTAATCGATATTGAAGACAGTACAGGTAGTGACAACAGATTCTAGATAAGCAAGGGGATTTATACCTTCAAGTGTAAGTTACTATTTAGTAGAGTAATATGCCTTCAAGTGTAAGTTACTAGTAGTCAATATTGCCCGCCACCATTCAAACAAAAAGATGCCACCTCTAAATTGTTCTTTTTTGCACCCAATACATTTTTGTGCTGTTAAAGTTTTTGCGCTTTCCTGGAATTCAACATTGTCAACTTCACATAAAGTTTGTGTGTTGTGTGCTTGGCATCTTGTTTTCAAACACTTTCATGAATACAATTCACTAGAGTCCATGAGCAGTGCTGGTACATTCAATCAACCAGAAGGATGATCACGGTTTCAAAATGACCATTCCAAGAGTGATACACTTACCAAAGAATATTTTGATATTATACTCTTAGTAGAGGTATCCTGATAACAAGTCTGTCCCTGCATGAAATGAATGATTACAACAAGGGAGATTTGTTCTAAATCACTTTATGATTAAGTTTGAGAGGTTAGGTGCCTATATAAATATAATCGTTGTGTGTACAACTAAAACACTAGGTTTCCAACAGAGGCACAAAGAAACGAATTATAGTTCCAGTTAACAAACTAGTAAAATGTGCCTTCAACTCAGTTAGATTGGTAGGATTTATACGGTACATATTAACAAAGATTTAAAGATGAAGACAACAACATGAACTTTGCTACCGATTTATTGACACGAATTAATGATTTTGTCATTGCTATCGAATATCTCTACTAGTATAACATGCACTGTCAATTGAAATTATGCATACATGAAAATTACAACTATATATGTACAAGTATAATATGCATTATTAATTGAAATTACACATAAATGAATGTCACATATGAGGAAATTACACGGCCTTGTCAGTAGTGAATTTGATCTTATAGTCCACTCTAATTGCATTAACATCCAAGCCTTCATCTATTCTCACATCCTATCACAGTATATAATCAAATGTTAGGATCATCCAGTTATGTCATAAACCTAAAGAATTAAAGGAAATGATTGTTTAGTACCGTAGACAGTGTCAAGGATGTCGTTAGTTCCTCAATCGTGCCTTGTTCACTGATGTTAGATTTTATGGATGTTGATGCCTTCCGTTTCTCGGTCGTGCCTTGTTCACCCATTTTTGATTTCTTGGGTGAAGCACATTGTGGATACACTCAATACGATAAAATCGTCTATATGTTGTCAAAATGAATCACGTAGGACCTAGTCATCGATCTCAAATACAATCACAATTAAGGATGCATTTAGTATGAGAAGTTAACAAAAATGATCAGAATAAAAATGAAAAAGGATTTAGCACTCAGTACGGTCGGTTGAAATCAAACATGAATAACCACGGTTAAAGAAAATTGTAAATGTCAAGTATTATGGTGAGAGTAAACCGTAATTAAGTGTACACGGTTTGATGTAACAGTGAGATGAAAGTACATGACCACAGGTAACAGTGGCATGACACCCACGGTTTACACTCACCGTATGTCCCCATATCATGATTACATCAAATCATAAATGTATATTCAGATGCCACCGAAATATGGCATCTCTTATGTCCAGATGCCACCGAAATATGCTATCACCTACATCGACGGACGACCTTAGGTAAACTATATCCAGTAGTTTTTTTTACCTTCATTTTTAAGTAGTTTTAGACAATAAAAAGTATGTAGAGGTGTCTTAATACCTCAAATTTATCTAAGGAATAATGGAAGTTCAACTTTTGAGAAGTTTCAAAATAAACTTTTTTACTTCACCCATGGCAATGTATCCTTTTCCAACCACTTTTTTTGTATTAAAAAATCCCACAATAACACAAAAAAAATAACAAAAACCATGCTTTTTGCACAAATAAAGAGGGTGAAAATGGCTAGGTTTAACCATGGAAGTGTTTGGTTCGGTGGGATGTGAAGAGTTTGGATTTGGTTAACCGTGTATGTTATTTTTTTATTATTATTTAGGGGTGTTTTAGATATTTTTATTAAATAAAAAGGTACAACACTTTTGGGTGTTATTAGTGAAGTATATATTTAATTTATTTGTGGTGTTTTGGAGATATTTTTTGGTGGAATTATTATCACCCATCCAGAAATCCTCAAAGCATTGTACCACTATGTGATAAGCTTTCTTGCAGTAAAAGTCTCCTTGTTGCAGTGAAATTCATGGGTTGGATAATTCTTAGCCAACATTTCACATATTTATTCCTCCCTCAAGTCTCTCTCTCTCTCTCTCTCTCTCTCTCTATATATATATATATATATATATATATATATATATATATATATATATATATATATATATATATATATATATATATATTATCTCTCTAACCTATTGTTAGAATCGACGGTTGTTGGTGACACTCGAATGTCGGTTAAGTTGGTGGTTGTCAGTGGTGGCATCGAAAGCTAATGGCTAGCCAAAGAGTAGTAGTGGTGGATGTAGTTGGCGATGATGAGTACAGTTGGTAGTTGTGTTGGCGCTAAATCGATAATGTAATATAATAATTTAATTGGGAGATAAAATATCTAAATATTTTTATATTCATTGTGAAAAGAAAATGGATATCATGAATAGTTGAGTCATGAAATGTCGTTTCTTTTTGGAATGGTTGTGTTTATATAAAAAGTGTGCTTATTATTTGATAAATAAACCACCCATTCGAGTCATAGAGAGTATTGATTATTATTTATTCGTGGCTACACATATGCAATGCTTTTTGCGTGTGTCGAATATCATTTCAACAATACGAGCTTGAATGTCACATTTACAAATAGATATATAAGTAATGTAGAAAATTAGTTTAGTATTTATGTGAAAAATCTTTGCAGTAGTTTTCGTTGGGAACATAGTGAAAAACTAATGTATTAGTTTTTGTTCGAAATAGTGGCGATTAATCTATTATTTTTTTGTTGGGATTGGAAAACAATGTACTAGATTCTCTTTATATAATATTATATTTTCAAATTTCATTGTATAATTAAAAAATTTTAAAATGAATTTTGCAATTAGTGACGAGATAAAACTTGTCACATTAGTCACAATCTTGAAGTATCACAAAAAACTAGCGAAACAATAGAAGAAGTCACATTAGTCCCAATCTTGACGTTGCATGACTTATTTAAATCCAGGGTTAAGATTAAAACAATTAAAACTTTAAAGATCACATTGGAAACCACGCTAAACTTGAAGATTTATTTTCTATTTAACTAAGAATATTTGTTTCCTTGGGTGAAAAAATAATAACGTTACCTTTTAGGGTCCGTTTGGTTGTTAGTGGGCAAAAGCGTGGGCATGGCAGACAAATTTTGCCTAGGCAAATTCAGATGACGCTATCAAACAACATTAGGCGAAATTAAAGTCAATCCAATTAATTTATTTAAAAACAATTTTTATATTATATTCAAAAATGTTAAAAATAGTTTTTGCAATATTTTTATATTACAGTTTTTATATTATATTCAAAAATGTTAAAAAATTTGTAAAACATTCTCTTAACAATTTTTTATAATATCAAAAACAGTTTTTAAAATATTACAAAACAAATTTTAAACATTCACAACAGTTTTTTTAAACTCTTTAAAACAGTTTTAAAAAATGTTTTTTAAAACTTTAAAACAGTTTTTATAATATATCCAAAACAGTTTTAAAAATGTTAAAAACTGTTTTACAATATTTTTATATTACGATTTTTCAAAAAATTTGTAAAACATTCTCTTAACAATTTTTTATAATATTACAAGCAGTTTTCAAAACATTACAAAACAGTTTTTAAACATTCACAACAGTTTTTTTAAACTCTTTAAAACAGTTTTAAAAAATGTTTTTTAAAACTTTAAAACAGTTTTTATAATATATCCAAAACAGTTTTTAAAAATGTTAAAAACTGTTTTACAATATTTTTATATTACGGTTTTTCAAAAAATTTGTAAAACATTCTCTTAACATTTTTTTATAATATTAAAAGCAGTTTTCAAAACATTACAAAACAGTTTTTAAATATTTATAACAGTTTTTTTAAATATTTAAAACAGTCTTTAAAATTATTTTTTAAAACTTTAAAACTGTTTTTATAATATATTCACAACAGTTTTTAAAAATGTTAAAAACAGTTTTTACAATATTTTGTTAATACGGTTTTTTAAAAAAATTGTAAACATTTTCTTAACATTTTTTTATAATATTAAAAACAGTTTTTGAAACATTACAAAACAATTTTTAAATATTCATAACAGTTTTTTAATTATTTAAAACAGTTTTTAAATTCTTTTTTAAAACATTAAAATCGTTTAAGAAGTTGGCAAATTTGTGGGCAAATATTTCCCACTCAAATAGGTAAGCAAAATTTGCCCACAGATTGTGCATAGGAGGTGTTGTACATTGGCAAATAATGCCTAGGCAAATTATGCAACCAAACAGCCAAAATGTGGGCAAATTTTCATATTTGCCAACTTTTTGGCATTTGCCTAGGCAAATTATGCCAACCAAACGGACCCTAATTGAATTAAACCATATTTTAATTTTACTTAAAAAAGATTGTAAGCAGACCCTCTAGTTCAATTGGTCTTGAAATAATTTGACCCAGATGGACCCTAAATGGGGTAAACCATATAGTCAACTTTTGTTGCTATTACAAAAATACTAGAAAAAACTTTTTTGTCTTAAAGCTAATTATCATTTTAAAATTGTTGATTTTCCTAACTTATTGCAATGGGTCTCTTAAAACGAAAGATCTTGTTTTTTTCGCTGAATAAAATGAGAACAAGCTGATTTTAAAAGTTATTTTTTTCCCTTAATCTAAATATTACATAAATATCAGCAACATGTGTAAAGTAAAGAAAAATACTTTTATAAATTTTTTTTTAGAAGTTTGTCCACCTTATTTCTTTATAACTTAATAAAAATAATTTGATCAAAAGACAATATTGGCATCCAAGAGTTATTTCGTGTGCTTGGGAGAAAAGAAAACTCTTCACCTCACAACCAATTAATAGGTGAAAAATCCTTTGGTTTTCCTCACTTAAATGCCACATGTCCCTTAACCTCCCTCCTCTGCCAAAATTTCCCCTATATATATCAAACAATTTCTAGGTAAAAACTCCACACCATCACCCTCTATTTCAATCTCTCAAACATGTCTTCCACTTTGAAGCTTGTTCTCACTTTGATTGTAGCCTTTCTCATGGGGTCCGTGGTCATGGCGCGACCCTATGGCGCAACCTCAACCCTCGCTGCTCGGCTGAAGCTCGGCCAACAAGGTTCGTCTAGCTGTTGGGGCTCTTTGTTTCAGCTTCAAGCATGTTCGAGCGAGCTCATACTATTTTTCATGAATGGAGAGACAAATGTTGGGGCGGGATGTTGCAACACAATTAAGACCATCCAACGCGATTGCTGGCCTACCTTGCTCAGCTCCATCGGATTCACAGCCAAAGAAGGGAATATTCTCCTTGGCTTTTGTGATCACGTCTCAACCATGTCCAAGCCTTTGGTCCCATAGTTTGATGTCAATTACAGAATAATGTTGGAGTTTTATGAATGAATAAATGAGATTGTCTTTGATCTCTACGTTTTACATATCTATGTATGTTTTAAATTCTAAATTATGTTGCATTTTGTGGTCTTGTCGATTTATTTCAGTGAGGCTTTTGAATGTTGTGAGGTTTTTGAAAAGTTAAATTTTGTTGCATGTTGTTAGAAACTTGGTTAGAATGATGGCAATTTTTCCCCAACCATTGTGTTTTTTGGGATTTGGATTCGAGGAAGATAATTGGCAACGCTGAGATGTCTTCAAAGTTACTGATTATCTCGAAAGATAACCTCAAACAATAGTTTGTGGAAACAGGTTTCTGTTTATTTTTTCGTTCTAATAAAGATCGTGATGTTATGTTGTGTCACTGTCGTTGATGTTTTTCAGTATGAAATTTGTCAATTATTCAAGCATGGTTATAATTCCTATCCAATTCAACCACACAAATCATCTCACCCCTTCTCCATGATATATAGTGATGTTTGGGAACTATCTAAAATAAAGAACATGACAAGAACTAAATGGTTTGCGTCTTTTGTTGATGATCATACTATAATTTCGTGGATATTCTTGATGGAAGAAAAATCAAAAGTGCGTCAAATTTTCAAAAATTTTAATAACAAAATCCAGACCCAATTCCATGCCAAAATACAAATGCTGAAAATTTGCAATGCTAAACATTATTTCAATTCTCTCCTAAGGAATTTCTTATTAAGAGAGGGTGTAGTTCATCAAAGTTATTGCATTGATACCCCTCAACAAAAATGGGATAGCTGAGAGGAAGAATAGACACGTGTGAGAAGTTTCATGGCCCCTTCTGTTTTCCACCAATGTTTCGAAGTTTTGGGGGGTGAAGTTGTTCTTACTGCAACCTATCGTATCAATAGAATGCCTTCCCACGTCTTTAATTTTCAAGCATCGTGTCAAGTCTTTCTCAAATCATAACCTAGGACTCTGATCATCTCCTCCATACCACCCAAAGTTTTTTGTTGTTTAGCCTTTGTTCACAATCCTCAACAGTACCAAAGTAAGCTTGATCCAAGGGCTACCAAGTGTATTTTCCTAGGATACTGTCCAAACTAAAAGGGCTATAAGTGTTACTATCCTGTCACAAAAAAAAATCTCCAATTCCATGGATGTGACATTCTTTGAAAATTGGGCCTATTACTCCAAAACCCATATTTAGGGGGAGAATAGAATCCAGGAATACCAGTTTTTGGAAACAGAAAGGGAAATAGAAATCATGACCGAACCTCAAACACTTGAGTTCCTCAACTCAAACCCTTTCTCTCTTGCTTCAAGTCTTCCTCTCCCAATCGAAACCACCACTGAACCCTTATGCTGAGTTGAGTACTCCCCCTCGCCCAATCCAATATCAGACAGTCGATAACAATGAGTTCATTGTTTATTCATGAAAAAAACAACAAACACATCCTGGGCTAGTTCATGAAGCTGAACCGAATTCTAGTCCAAACAACAAGCACCATGTTCTGAATCTGGTCTGCTTCTCTACCTAAGGCAAAAACCTTCGTTGGTGCACTTTAGAGGTTGGCGAAATCTTCTTCTAAATAACCAATTTTCCATCAGCCCTTCTTCGGGTTTTTGTTTTTCATGTATAAGTCTGTTCTCATGGCAAGGAACGACACAGTCACATCTAGAATAAATGAGTCCAGTCCCACCGAAGTCACCTCCTCTCGAGAAGCTCCTGTTCCGAACAGCAATGAAGAATCAGATAATTTTGCTCTTATCATTACAGGGCACAAACAGAATGGGAGTGCCCTCGGTCATGATGTTCATATGTGGTAAAGGGAAGGATGACGACCTCACTGAAGCAGAGCCTGAACCAACAAAACATGATTCGAATTCAAAGGATGTAAGACTGAGAATAGCGTTTTTATTTCTTAGTTAATTAATTCAATGAACAACGACATAGAGGAGAATTTTATGCTTTATGAAACATCGCAAGAAATCTGGGATGATACAAGGGAGAATTTTTCCGATACAAAAAACACAACAGAGGCATTTGAGATAGAAGGGACCCTTCATGATTTACATCAAGATGATATTCATGTCAATTAATATTTCATTCTCCTAACTCGCTATTGGAAATAGTTGAACATGTTTGAAACCACCAAATGGGATTGCCCAACGGATGCCATCAAATACAAGAAGATCGTTGAGAATAAATGGATGTACAATTTTTTATTGCGTCTAAATAAAAATATGGATGAAGTTCGAGGAAAAATATTGGGAACTAAACCTTTACCCAATAGCTGAGAAGTTATCTCAGAAGTGCGCCGAGAAGAGAGAAGGAAGAAAGCCATGCTGGGGTCACAAACCAGCCAACCTGTCACCGAGAGTTTAGCCCTATCAGCTTGAGGATCACGCTGGTTTTCCTTCTAATGACAGCAAGCCAAGGAAAGGGAGAACTTAGTGTGATCACTGCTGAAAATCGGGTCACGAAAAGGACACATGATGGAAAATCCATGGAAAACCAGCCCCAAACTAATAGATAAAGCTGAGGACATCATGTCAATGTAGAAGACAACCCAGTACCATCTGATTCGAGCCCGTTCAACAAAGAGAAAATGGAGCTCTTATAAAAAAAATCAGCCAGTCCCAACAAAGTTTTAATTCCTCCAATAATATCATTGGGTCTGAATCCTTAGCTCAAACATGTAATTTTCTTACTGCGCTAAAAGTAAAGAAATAAAATTTAAGTCCGTAGATTGTTGACTCTGGATCTTCTAATCACATGACTGGTGATGCCATAATTTTTCAAAATTATAAGCCTTGTTCTAAGAATTTTACTGTTTGTATAGCTGATGGTTCTCTATCAAGGGTGGCTGGTACAGGTTTTGTTTTTATTTCTAAAGACCTAACCATTGAGTATGTCCTTTTAGTTCCAAACTTGGACTGCAATTTATTATCTATTAGCAAACTCACTCATGGAAAGAATTGTGTTACTAAATTTTTCCCCAACCATTGTGTTTTTCATGATTTGGATTCGAGGAAGATGATTGGCAACGCTGAGATGTGTTCGGGACTCTATATCTTCAAAGTTACTGATTATCTCGAAAGATAACCTCAACCAATAGTTTGTGGAAACAGGTTTCTGTTTATTTTTTGTTCTAATAAAGATAGTGATGTTATGTTGTGGCACTGTCGTCAAGGCCATCCTAGTTTCTTGCATCTCAAAAACTCTTTCCATCATTATTGGATAAAAATCTTGATGTTTTTCAGTGTGAAATTTGTCAATTATTCAAGCATGGTTATAATTCCTAACCAATTCAACCACACAAATCATCTCACCCCTTCTCCATGATATATATAGTGATGTTTGGAAACTATCAAAAATAAAGAACATGACAAGAACTAAATGGTTTGTGTCTTTTGTTGATGATCATACTATAATTTCGTGGATATTCTTGATGAAAGAAAAATCAGAAGTGGGTCAAATTTTCAAAAATTTTAATAACAACATCCAGACCCAATTCCATGCCAAAATACAAATGCTGAAAATTTGCAATGCTAAACATTATTTCAATTCTCTCCTAAGGGAATTCTTATTAAGAGAGGGTATAGTTCATCAAAGTTATTGCATTGATACCCCTCAACAAAATGGGATAGCTGAGAGGAAGAATAGACACGCGTGAGAAGTTTCATGGGCCCTTCTGTTTTCCACCAATGTTTCGAAGTTTTGGGGGGTGAAGTTATTCTTACTGCAACTTATTGTATCAATAGAATGCCTTCCCGCGTCTTTAATTTTCAAGCATCGTGTCAAATCTTTCTCAAATCATAACCTAGGACTCTGATCATCTCCTCCATACCACCCAAAGTTTTTTGTTGTTTAGCCTTTGTTCACAATCCTCAACAGTACCAAAGTAAGCTTGATCCAAGGGCTACTAAGTGTATTTTCCTAGGATACTCTCCAAACTAAAAGGGCTCTAAGTGTTACAATCCTGTCACAAAAAAAATTCTCCAATTCCATGGATGTGACATTCTTTGAAAATTGGGCCTATTACCCCAAAACCCATATTTAGGCGGAGAATAGAATCCAGGAATACCAGTTTTTGGAAACAGAAAGGGAAATAGAAATCATGACCGAACCTCAAACACTTGAGTCCCTCAACTCAAACCCTTTCTCTTGCTTCAAGTCTTCCTCTCCCAATCGAAACCACCACTGAACCCCTATGCTGAGTTGAGTACTCCTCCTCGCCCAATTCAATATCAGACAGTCGATAACAATGAGTTCATTGTCTATTCATGAAAAAAACAACGAACACATCCTAGCCTAGTTCATGAAGCTGAACCGAATTCAAGTCCAAAAGAGACGCCCTCGGATAACATAATGTCCAATCATAATGAGTCAGATATGATTTGCCAATTGCCAAAAGGAAAGGAGTGAGATCCTGCACAAATCATTTCATTTATAACTTCATCTCCTCTAAGAGTTTGTCATCGGGTTATTGGGCATTTGTTACCAGTCTCAATGGTATTCGGATTCCCAATAATATCCAGGAAGCTTTACAAGTACCTGAATGGAAGGCAACCATTGATGAAGAGATTCATGTTTTAGAAAATAATGGGGCACGGGAGCTCGCTGACCTTCCAAAAGGAAAAAATCCAGTCGGGTGTACGTTGATTTTCACAGTCAAGTACAAAGCAAATGGGTGTGTTGACGGGTTCAAAGCACGACTAGTTGCTAAGGGATTTACTAAGTCATACGGAATCGACTACCAAGAAACTTTTGCCCTAGTTGCCAAGTTAAATACAATGCATGTTCTGTTGTCATTACTCGTTAACTGAGATTGGTCCCTGCATTAGCTGGTCGTCAAGAATGCATTTCTCAATGGTGACTTATAAGAAGTGTAGATTGAAATTCCATTTGGCATCAAACAAACATTAATAAAGTCTACAAACTCATAAAATCCTTATATGGCTTCAAGCAGTTCCCATAATCTTGGTTTGATCGTTATACTAAGGTTGTAAAGAGGTTAAGTTTCTCCCAATGTCAGTCTGACCACACTCTATTTGTAAAACATTCACTTGAAGGAAAAATTACCACTATCATCGTGTATGTGGATGCCATAATCCTGACAGGAGACCATGAAGAGGAAAGAGGCAACCTCAAAAGCTTTCTTACGCGTGAGTTCGAAATCAAAGACGTGGTGAATCTCAAATAAATTCTTGGGACTGAAATTTCTAAATCAAAATGGGTATAGTAGTCTCCCAATGAAAGTATGTTCTAAACTTACTAAAGGAAACTGGGATGCTTGGTTGTAGACCTGCAGACACACCTATGGATTACACTACGAAATTGGGAACTGTGGAAGGAAGTGCACCGATGGATAAAGGGAGATATTAAAGACTTGTGGGGAAAATTATCTATCTCTCATACATGAGACCAGACATTGATTTCTCAGTCAACGTTGTTAGCCAATTCATGAACAATCTGACTAAAGAGCATATGGAAGTCGTATATCGCATCCTAAGATATATTAAAATGACTCCTGGAAATGGACTCTACTTCAAAAGAATACAGAAGAGAAACATTGAGATTTTTTCAGATGCAAACTAGGCCGGCTCTATTACTGATCGAAGGTCAACCTTAGGATACTGCATGTATGTTTAGGCGATATTGGTTAATTGGCGGAGCAAGAAACAGTCCGTTGTGGCTTGGAACAGTGCAAAAGCAGAATTTAGAGATATGGAACATGGAATCTTTGAAGGAATATGGCTAAAGAGACTTCTAAACGAGATAAAAATTCCTGTAGAAGATTTTATGAAGATGTTTTGTGACAACTAAGCTTCCATAAGTATTGCTAAGAACTCGGATCATTGTGATCGGACGAACCATGTGGAAATATATCGTCATTTTATTAAGGAAAAGATAAATGAATGGGCAATTTCATTGATGCATACTCCAACAACACTCCAGCCAACAGACATCTTGACTAAGACTTTTTCAAGAACCGGCTTTGAAGATTTTGAGATCAAAGGTGGGTATGATAAACATTTACAAGCCAACTTGAAGGGGAATGTGGAAATTTAGTCTTAATTAGGAGATTACAATTGATTTATAGCTGTGACATATGCTTGTTGTTAGTTTTATTTCCCCTATTTTAATGGAATTTGGGTAGAAATCCTTATTTTATTTTTTATTCTCTAATTTTATTAGAGGTATTCTCCCATAAAAATCAAGGATTAGTTTTTGTTTCTAAGTTTGATAGCCTCTGCCATAGTATTACAAATTCGTGTACTACAGACGGTTTGATAATAAGAATAAGGAAAATGCTTTTGGTACCGGGTGAAAGTTACCGGATTAATCCACCGGCACATGTGGCTGCTGAGGTGGCTGCCTTGTAGGAATGAGTAGGATTTTTTTTGTGGATTGTTACATTTGTCAATTGTTTTACTTTTTTTTTTTTGAAAAACTATTTTTTAAAATTATATTATAAAAAGGTTTTTTTGTTATAAATTCTTTTTATTGTTAAATTAAAACTATTTTTTAAGAATAACTTTTTTCCCGTTATAAGTTGGCTTAGTCTAAAAATTATTTTTCTTGAAACTATTTTTTTAATAACCATTTTGTGGTAGGATTTTTTTTGGGTTAAAAAATAATTTTATATATCAATTTGTTAACAATTGAGACATTAACGATCGGTTATTGTCGCCGGCGCGGATTCACATCATTAATGGATGTGGGTTCGCGCCAGCGGCACTAAGAAATCGATTTTAAAAACATTAAAAAACGATTATGCTAAAATCTATACGTTAAATGCACGCTATATATAAATATTTTTAAAACATTTTTTGACATCACGTATATTTTTTGACAAAATTACTACAAAATTATACGTCAAAACATACATCGCGTATGTCAAAAATATACGACAAAATATACAACAGCGATCGCTTACTGTCGCTGTCGCGGATTCCCATCATTTAATGGATGTGGATCCGCGCTAGCGGTATTAACAACTTATGATTTTTTTTAAAAATATTTTTTAGTGCCGTTTTTTATCGCAATTGGTTAATGTCGCTGGCACGGACCCACATCTCTTAATGAATGTGGGTCCGCGCAAGCGGCAATATTCAAATGCGATAAAAAGCGGCACTAAAAAAAATATATTTTTTTAACAACTTAGGATTTTTTTTTAAAATATATTTCTTTTGTGCCGCTTTTTATCGCAATTGGTTAGTGCCGCTGGCACGGACTCGCATCTCTTAATGAATGTGGGTCCGCGCCAGCGACACTAATCAATTGCGATAAAAAGCATTATTTTTTAAAACATTATTTTTTTAAACATTATTTTTTTTAAACATTATTATTTTTAAAACATCATCAACAGTTTTTAAAACATTATTTTTTTTTTGCTAAAAAATATTTTTTCCATTAAAAAAATCTTGGGTATTTTCTGCTTGGGATACATTTGTTTATCGTATTTAGTACTTGGGGTACGTTTATTTACGTATTAGTTGGTTGGATCCAAAACTAACGAAAACCGTTAGTTGACTCAGTTGACCGTTAACTGACATCATCAACAGTTTTCTCTCACATGATAAAAGACATATTTGCCCTTTAAATTAAAGCATAAAAAATGTTATTTAATATTAATAAAAATATTTTAAATAGATAATTGTTTTTAACAATTTCCATAAACAAATATATATAAATACATGTTATATATAAATATATGTAAATACATGTTATATATAAATATATACAGATACAAATATATATGTTTAAAATACAAATACAAATACAAATATATATGTAAATACATGTTATATATAAATATACACAAATACAAATATATGTAAATACATGTTATATATAAATATATACAAATATATACAAATACACGTTATATATAAATACATGTTATATATAAATATATGTTTAAAAATATACGTTAAAATCATATTTTTTTGATAAAATATACATCAGCGATCGGTTACGTTAAAATCATATTTTTTTTATAAAATATACATCAGCGATCGGTTATTGTCGCTAGCGCGGATACACGTTAAATATACGTGTATTTAACGTATAGATTTTAGAGTGTATTTATATATACACGTTAAATATTTTTTTTTGGCTAAAATCTATATGTTAAATACACGCTATATATAAATATATGTCAAAAAATATAAGTTAAAATATACATCAACGATCGGTTATTGTCGTTGGCGCGGATCCGCATCATTTAATGGATGTGGGTCCGCGCCAGCGGCACTAACAAATCATGTGTCGGTTGCGACACGCTGACATAACGTGTTACGATTGATTATTGTCTTATGAATGTGGGTCTGCCCCAGCGACAATAACTATTGTCGCGATCGATACATAAAAATCATGAATCGGCATAAAAAAATTATTTTTGTTTTTCCAATCAAATGTCATTTTATGAAAAAAAATTGATGTTGACATTTTTACACTTTTTTTCTTTGTTAAAACTTTTTTTATTTTGACAAAAAATGTTTTTTATTTTTCAGTCAAATTGTTTTTTTTTTTTTGCTAAAAACTGTTTTTGTGTGTTAAAACTAGTTTAAAAAATGTATTTTGCTAAAAAAATATTTTTCATTAATTTTCTTTTTGTTGTTTTTGTTAAAACTGTTTTTTTTTTTTTTAAGCATCCCTCATATTTTTTTCCGTAGAAAGCAACAACCACATATATTAAAACTGGTGGGTGAGTGGTGCCACCTCAGCCGGTTGGCTAATCCGGTGTATTGAAGCCGGTCCCTTTAGCATTCCTCTAAGAATAAAATGAGTTTTTTCTCCTCCTAAATTGTTCAATAAAAATTTTTCCTTTCCACTTTAGCAAAAGTCTTCTAACTAGTGAAACTAAATTCAAATGCAAATTAAATCCACGTTCAACTCAATTTTCTCTCACTTCTAAAATATTTTCCAAATTCAAACCTAAGGGAACTAACTAAGATTCTCATCAAATTATCAACCTTTAAAAAAAATCATATATTGTAATTAAACATAACCCCTAAATAATTCATAGACCAAAATACCCCATATATTACATATCTATAGGCCTGTCAATTGAGTGGAGCAGGCCCGAAGCCCGCTTGCTCAGCTCGCTAAATTTGGGCCGAACTTTTATTGAGTTTAAGTCGAGCCGAGTTTGAGCCGAGATATTAAGCCCGAATTCAATTTGAGCCGAGCGCGAGCGAAGCACTTTCAATCCCGAACTAGGCTCGGCCCGAAATAAATATCTAAATATATATTTATATATATATACAAAATTATTTTATTTTCTATGATATGTAAAAAATATTTTTAAACAAAATAATTTTTATAATTTTATCCTTATGCAAATAAACTATTGGAAATAAACTATTGGACTTATCTGTTCCAAACATCCTTTTTCTTCTTAACTTAAAAAAAAAAAATCTCCTCTACGCACTCATCAGATGACAAAGCACAAACCCTAGAAACCCAATTTGTGTTCTTATCTGTTCCAAAGAAAACACCAAATAATAATCTCTTCATGACTTAAAAACAATAAGGGTTTGTTCAACCCGCTATATTTCTTCAAACAGAATAATCTCATTGCCAAATCCTTAGACCGACAAGCACGTGATTCAAGTCGAGGCTCTAATCCAACAATGTAATGTTATCATCATAATAACCAAAAGTGTTGTAGCAGTAATAAATTAAATGCAAAAATTAAGGAACGAAATTATCTAATTTTTGGAGTAGCTAAAACTGAATCAGAAAGAATAATAAGAAATTCCGAAAGCAATTAGAACATGGCTGAGTCGTGGACTATGTCGCTCTCTTTAAGGTGTTTCGCGGCTCATCCCAAAGTGTGTTGCTGACAGTCTTAATTTTGCCTCGTCACCCCAGGATAAAACTGCCTCCAAGAAAATACGAATTGGTAGCACAATCCAACTCGTTCAATCAACACCCATTAAGTTATATATATTGCTCGGATCTGAAAATATAATTAATCTGGGGTATGATTGATTATTTCCGTGATGTGATAATTATTCAATGGAAGAGTAATTATTTTCGTTTCTACGTGTGGAGAGAAATTATTTTTGGATAGCAGGAGGATTTTTGTTTTCTGAGAAATGTTGTAAAAAACGGAGGTGTTAACCTCCTTTTATCGTGAAAAATTATTAAGGTTAATGACAAAAACGTGGGTCAAGTGTAAGAGAAAATTTCGAAGAACGTTTTTGAGTTGGAGGAATTTTTCAACTGTTAATAACCACGTTTTTTATTTCAGAAAAAAATTACCGTTAATAATTAATTTTAACCCAAAAAACCGTCAAATTATTTGTCCAAAAAATTATTTCTTAATGAGCACAAGCACAAGATCCAGGACCCGGACACGGGAACAGGCCGGACCGACGGACGGCGGCGGAGGCTCGCGCGCGTGTGTGACTTGGCCCAATAAGTCCCCCACCTATACACACAAAACATCTAGTGTCCAAAGGGCTTGCCCATTTGTTCCACAAAAATTGTAAATATACACAACTCATTTTAAAGGGATTACCGATGTAGGACTAAGGCAAAGTGCATTTTCTAACTTTTGTAACTTAACAACTATAAGTTGTCAAAATAGCTATGAGTTGTTAACAACAATCCCCCACTTGCAAATTTTGAAAATATTTTTGTACCAACTCGTCCTTTTGGAGACACTTAAATTCCATAATTAAGTATAAATTGGAATTTGGAGATTTTCCCGAAATAGTAATTTCTTGGATTTTCAAGGATTTGAGGATTGTCGATAGGTAATATATTTACTTTTGGGGTTAAGTAAATATGTCAAGGTATTTTAATTGTATGTCGTCGTTGGGTAAAGCGACAGACGATAGTATTTTAATGAAAATACCGCACTTACTTATTATGGGTTAGAATAGTGATTTGCGGTCAAGTACCTCGGATGAAAATTTCGACTGTGTCGTGAGTCTCGGGATGCCCGAGATAGTCGGAAAAGAGTGTCCGATTGTCGAAATTGAGTTTCGGGGGATTTTAAAGTTAAACGGGCTCGTAATTGAGTAAACGAGTCGTTTTTGGGTTTTAAGAGGTATAACCCTTTTTCTCGCTATAAAAAGAGGGGGGAGAGGGAGAAAAGAAGAAAGAAAGAAAGAAAAGAGGGAGAAGAGAGAGAGGAGGAGAGAAAAGAGGAGGTTCCGGCCAAACTCCGCGGGATTCGGCTCGAGGTCGTCGGATTATATCCACAAGGCAAGTGTTTACTTGTTTTATTTACTTTTGAGCATAAATCTCATATCGTAGTTTGGTATAAACAAGCCCTAAAGATTTTGGGTTGGGTTTTCGTCGATAAAACGAGTTTTCGGGAGATAAAACGAATAAACCCCTAAAATTTTATAATTGGAGAAACTTAGGTTTTAACCTAAATTATTTGGTGATTTCGGGTTCTAGGACGTTTAGAACCCGTATTATATGTGTATTTGTTATTGGTTGGAGTTGTAGACCGTTGGGTGAGGAGATGGAAGCTTGGGGGAAGCTTCCATGGCTGAAACAGCTTCTCGGAGAAGAAGCTACCCGCCATGATCGATCGATCGATCATGGGGGTTCGATTGATCGAAGCCATCGATCAATCGACAGCTATGGGTCGATCGATCGACCCCTACTATAAGTTGGTCATTTTTCTAGGGTGATTTGGATGGGATAGATTCCAATTCATCTTGCTTCGAGGTTAATTATGTGATAACATAAGGGACCTTTTAGGACAATATGGTTATCTAATTAAGGGAATCTAGAAAGCTAGGGTGAGGGTTTTAAATGTATAACCCTTAAACTATATTTTCGAGAAAAATAGAATAGTTGATAAGTTAAGATGTTGGGGTCCCAAAAATAGGGTGGGTCTCCCTAAATGATTAATTGGACGAGATGTAGTCCTTGGGTTCATGGAAATGAAATCCATAACCCATTAAATTTAAGGTTGTTCGGGAAAGATAAATCCCTAGGATATTTCGGTGGGCATTTAGGCTTATATAATTATGCATATAGGAAGCATAATTATAATCGATTGTGGAGTTAGTCTATCCTACAAGATAATTAGGATAATTTGGGAATATAGATATAGATATATATATATATATATATATATATATATTTAACTTAGAGAGAAATGGTATAATTGGAGATATCCATTAAATCTTTAAGAGATGATTGAGGTAATTAGTATTAAACAAAGTAAGCTAATACTTTGGGCATAGTATCATGCTTATATGAATGCATGATTATGATTCTCTGAGAGAATCTTTGGGATTATTAGTCATCGCTAGATGAGATTGGCAATTATGGCCATTTATATATTCGGGGAGGAATATATGGTATATGTATATACTATGTGATTAAAGTATATATATGATATGAAGTAAATGATTTTGAAAATATAAAAATGAATGTTTTCAAAATGGAAAAGAAATGATTTTCATAATTAATAAATTATGGTTACACACCTCCCTAAATAGCTATCATAAGGGAAGTTGCGTGCGTATGGTGATGCCCCCTGGCTAATGAATGCAGGGTGGATATAGTCCTAGGCCATATGAGCGATTATATTTTACTGCGCTGGTTAGGAGATTCTGGGTGTGGTCTTGACTATCCCGCAGGCATATGGACGCTTCCCGACGTTGGTAGGTTCCCAGGTTGTCTTGTTTGATAGGCCCTGGAAGATGATATCCATTTAGGGGCGCGTCCAGTGGGGAAACTCGGAGGGACGGTCTTAGATTTGTTAAAGCAATTCATGATAATGGATTGGCTTTAAATACATTTCCCGGATATAAGAAGGGAAATGGGATAAATGATTTGGCTTCAGATACATTTCCTGGATGGAAGAAGGGAAATGGAAGCATATGATATGATCAAAGCATTTTTATGATAATAAAAATGGCTTTGGATACATTTCCTGGATATGAGAAGGGAAATGGGATGTTATAAAACGGAAAAGCATTTTTATGTTAATAAAATTGGCTTTTAAAAAGTTATATGTTATGTTAAAGCAATTCATGATAATGAATTGGCTTTTATATACATTTCCTGGATATAAGAAAGGAAATGGAAAGTTTTGAGAAAAATGAAAAGTATTGATAAATACTTGGTATATAAATCCTCAGTCCGGGAGATAGATCCGGATGTATATGGAAATATGTATATATATGGATAAATCGAGTACCGAGAGTCTAATGGATCCCGACGATCGATCTTGCCGCGTAGTAGTGTATCGGGGGGTTCCTTGTTTGGATTTCGCTTTGCGAGACACCCCACGCACGAATATGGCATTGTGTTGAGACTGGGGAGAAGTTTAATCCTTAGTGCTCTAATATAAATATTTCTTATGGTGTATATATATATATATATATATATATATATATATATATATTGTACTGAGGGACTGGCGGATCTCGACGAATGACCTTGCCGCGTAGTAGTGTATCGGGGGGTTCCTTGTTTGGATTTTGCTCTGTGAGACACCCCACGCACGAACATGGCATAGCGTTGAGACTGGGGTGAAGTCTAGCCCTTAGTACATTACTTGGACTATCTAGGGTTGATAGTAGTTGGGTGATAGACTAGTTTAGCAGGGTAGCTTGACTAGAATGTTTAGAAGAATGCGCTAGGAGTGCACTATTAGTAGAGAGGCGAGGGGTGTCTCATGGGAGCGCGATACCAAACTTAAATATGAGATAAAACCTTTTTCTAAAAATAAGGCATTTATGCACTTGCTAAATATTTTCAAAACTCGGGCTCTGACCCGTTTATCTACTTTTCCTCTCTTGCTATATATATATATATATATATATATATATATATAGGTGTCCAGACACAGGGACGCCTGGATGACACATCTTTCGTGTCAAACGTCTGCTGCAGCAGCCAGGGGTGGGCACGGTCCGGTCCGATCCGGGTTTTGCCTATTTTTTGGACCGGACCGAATATTCAGTCCTCAATTTTTTTGGACCGAGACCAGACCGATTAATTCGGTTAACCTAATAATTCGATCCAGGCTTTTTTCGGTCCGGTCCGGGGTAAAATTCGGTCCTGACGCTATTTTATATATATGTACATTTTATGAATGTTTTTATCTATTTTTCTCACAAATATATATACAAAAAAACAATACTCGAAACTCCAAGTGATATTTACATGGGTTTTTTTAACCCAAATTAAAAAAATATCTATACATATATAAAATGTTCCAAATTAAATTCGTAAGTTATATACATTAATTCAAAAACTATACATAAGAAACACAATAACATTATTTTTATTATATATATATGGGAATCGGTTCGGTCCGGTCCAAATCGGCCTTTTTTTAGTGGACTGCGGACCGGACCGGTTTAATCGGTTTTTAGTTTTTGTGAACCGATTTTCGGACCGGTTTCAAAATAGCCTTAATTTCGGTTCGGTCAAGTTCGGTCCAATAGGTCCATTCGGGTCGGTCTTTTTTTTGTCCACCCCTAGCAGCAGCTGTGGATGCTTGCGGGTTCTCGGTAGATGCTTCTATCCTTGTACTCTAGATAGGAGGTATTGTATAAACATTCGGGATGATAACCCAATTTCATTTAGTTATTCTTTTAGCGGCATTCGATATGGTTGTATATTTTGACCGAGTATTCAGTTATTTTATTTCATTTCAGTTTCATTTACGCATACTGTGTGGATGTTTTTATTTTGTAGTTGTTAAAAAGAGTAGTTAAGTAAAATTTTGACGCCGGCCTAATAGGTTATTAGTAATTAAATGGATGTTCGATAGTGATGCTAAGAATGATCCATATGAGACTCCTGTTATAATTTGATACAGTAATGATCGCCCGGTATTTTATTAGGCGGGGTGTCACAATTTTATCGCGCAATAATTCATAGAATTGTGCATAAGCAAAGATGCAATCGACTTGAAACTTTACGTAGTAAAGATGATTCAGAATATACTAGAGTAACCATAGTTTTGAACTCTATCTCTGACAACATCCCACACACAACCCTACTTGGGTGTAGTTCTAATAGCCAACACGTTACGACCATGTGCTTCTGTCCCAGTATAGTGAACGCTCTAGGAATTTGCCCAAAATCTCCATAGGAAGCAGCGACACTTCCACATTCACATAAGTGGGTGTATCAATAATACTCCTTTAGCTAGGTACCCCACTCAAAATAGAGTTATAAATCTCATTAAGAGTTATAACAACTCATCCTTTACTCGCTTCAAGATATCATGCTCCATAGGGATGGACTCAGAGTAAAACCCCGTTCTATATTAATTAATAATTGCATGATTCAATCCATATCACTTGTGATTGTTATTACCCTTTGAACATATTTCTTGGGATCTCCAGTCCATATGTTGGATTACCATCACAAATGACTCATTTATCCAAGGGCTTTAGTTCCATCCCTTTCGAGGTGTTCCACACCTTCTCCCTAACTAGTCCTTTCGTCAAAGGATCAGCTAAGTTCTATTCAGACCGTATATGATCCATCCTCACAGCACCCGTAGAAATAAATTCTCTAACAGTGCTATGTTTACGACGTATTTGTCATTTCTTACCGTTATAATAACGGTTCTCTACTTTTAAAATAGTCGCGGTACTATCACAATGAATCAAAACGGTCGGTATTGGTCTTTACCATAACGAGATACCTGACAGGAGGTTTCTTAACCAACCTGCCTCTTCACTAGCAGTAGCTAGCGCTATTGATAAAAAGAACTTTTGCGTGTAACTTTGTCGTTGCTTGAAAAGTCCTTCTAATCAAAACCTTGAATTACCTACAAAATATAACAATCTAAAGTATAGAGGTAAGTAAGGATGTCAATCCACTTTCTAGGGAGTAAGCTAGAGACAAATTCAATTGTAATTCACTTTTTATTTTGTTTTTGGGCTTTTTACTTTTTCTATTTTTTTAGCTTTTTCAATATTAAAACAATAGGGTGAGGTGATGATTTAAACTAACTAAACTAAAGTGTGAGATGAAAACAACTAACTAGAAATTGACTAAAATGAAAAATAAAGTCTAACACTAAAATAAAAGATAAAGTGAGGTAAATAATTGTGAGAACAATCAAGGAATGGGATTACACCACAAATTTTAGTTATTCTAATTAATTAATTTAATTATTTGAATTCTCCCAAATTAATATCAAAATTACAAACCAACTCTCGTTGCAAGTGTAATTTGTGGTGACACTTATTATGCAACACAAATAAATACGAGAGAAGCAATTATCCAGGAAGAACAAGGAATATAAAATGCCAATCACACAACAAAGGATGTACGTGGTTCAGCAAAGATGTGCCTACGTCCACGGTGGTGCAGTCGATATTATTTCTATATACTCCGGAGAGTAGTTACAGAGAATTCAACCTGTCCCTTTGCCCCGGACCTAGGGTTTGATATATACATGTACATGTAGGTAAGTGGAGGTGGTGGGTTTCTCCACGTTTTCCATCTCCCCTATAACTTCACTTAATGAGAACATGGGGGAGACCGGATCAATATAAGAGATGAGGGACCCGGACTTTGGTCCGCCAGGACTGGGCTACTCGTCCAAGCCCATGGTTCTAATTTTCGGGAACCCACAATTGCCCCTAAATTTGTTGGGCCATGTTTATGGGCTCAATAGATTTAAATGATCAGCCATTATGGTTGATTTGCGATTCCTCGAAAGCTGTGAAGTTGATTTGGCAGCACCCGCTTCGCTTACTGTGCGCTATGATTAGAATTTGAAGGCTTATTGGAATAGCCACTTTCTCTCCCGTCGCTTCAGCCTTTCCAGTACTCTTCTATCTTCTGAGAACTCTAGTGCCTCGTACCTTCTTCTCTCAATCTCCATTCCCCTTGCTTCTTAGTTGTTTGAGCTCGTGCTTCTTCACCACTTGAACCGATCTTCTATTTTATAAGTTTCCTGTGCCCTTTCTTTGTACTTTCTCTTTGGTTTGTAGCTTTTCTTGAGTCTTCCAATGGCGAAGATTGGAAATAGGTCAATCTCTGAATTTAGGAAGTTCTATAACATCCCTGAGTGGGTGGATATTGAGTGTTGTGCCTACCCTCCTAGGAACGTTAGGGATATAGATTATGCCCACTGGATCCATGTCTTGTTGCTTTCCTGGGGGGACTCACTTTTCCCCCTAATGATTTTTTTGGCTATTTTAATATCGTGCCCGCACAATGCTCGCCCAATGTGTGGAAAATAGTGAATGGCGTGCATAGGATAAATCAATTGTATGGTACTAGGTTAGGACTTGCCGAGGTATGTTTTTGTTACTCCTTTTCTCGAACTAGCTCAGGTGTCCTATACCTCAAAGCTAGGAGCCCTGACAGGGTATTGGTAGTAAATCTACCAGATTCCCATAAGGACTACTGGCAAGAAGGTTTCCTTGTTAGAAATTGGCAGTTCCCTCCCCAATTTAAAGGGTCGAGGTGAGAGGTTCTCTGTTCCTTTTTACGGGGAGGAATATATAGGTAGACATTGTACTGTTGTTTCAACTTTTGCTGATTTGTGACCTTTCTAACTCCTCTCTGCTTTTTCTTCCACAGCGAGGTCAAAGAACTTGGAGCCTCCTCTCAGCGAAGTTCGTATCTTCGAATTGGTAAAGGATTGGAATATCAGGGAGCCTCTGGGTGACGGCGAGCACGCCAAGTCTGCTGCCTTTCTGCTCGAGTACAAGAACGTTGGCTCCAGCTTCATAGCTAGGCCTGTGGATATTATACCAGAGTTTGACTCCTTCGAAGAGACTAATGCAGAGCCTATCCAGTTGGACGAGGAGGAGAGCATCTCTGAAAGTGAGCTTGCAGGAGCCGTGAGTAATTTGGGTGAAGGGAGCTTTGATAGTAGCAGTTCCTCTGACCATGAGGAGGATTTTGAAGCTCGAGGGTCGTCGAGCACGTCTAGCAGTTCAAGTGAATAGATGGTGCCTCCAAGGAAGAACTTGATTAGGGATGATGATAATGAGGACCACGTGCTTCTTGCACAGAGGTCCAAGAAGTAAAAATCTACTTCTGGGGCCGTGGCTACTGGTTCCCGATCCTCCGCTCATGAGCAGGAGAGGAGAAGGAAGGAAGAGGAGCAGGTGAGAGAGAGAGAGAGAGAAAAAAAAAAAGGAAGAAGAGAAGAAGAAATTGGAGGAGAAAAAGAGGGTCGAGGAGAGGAAAAAGAGGGAGAGAGAGAAGGAGGAGGAGAAAAGGAGGGCTGAGGCGAGGACGAAGGCTGGGCAAGCCTTAGTTCCAGTATTTGCTCTGCCCGAAGGGGCCTCCGTGGCAATTTCTCCTCAACTAGCCCCGGCTCTGCTCGAGAGAGATGTCCTCCCGGCTGATTGCCAAAGGGCAGTAGGTTCAGAGCACTTGGCCCTTCAGGCTAGTCAGAGGCTTGCTCTGGTAAGGTTTCTTTTTCTCTTGTGTTTTTCTGACTTCCCTCATTTTCCTCTTCTAATATCTTCTCTTTTTCGCAGTTTGTTACTGACTTCGCCGTGCTGTATCGTTCACGCGACGAGCTGGTGAAGAAGAACAGTGAACTGGAGCAAGAAAACTCTGCCCTGAAGCTGAAGGGTCAGGAGCTCGAGGCCAATTTTAAGGCTATTGACGGTGCCTGAATTTCATCCGACTTGGCTCTTGCTACTGCGAACAAGGAGAAGGATGCGGTGATCACGGATCTAAAGGAGCTGAGGTAGGCCTACGACCTAGTTTGCTCGAGTAAACTTGTTGTGCTGGAGGAGAAAAGGGTGCTCTCTAAAGAGCTGAAGAAGAAGGAGTCCGAGGTTGTCAGTGCCAAGGAAGACTCTTACAATTCCGGCTGGGCTGCGGCATACGAAGATGCTGAAGTTCAGATAGGCTATATCAGCCGTCTGAACTTCAAAAAAGGATGGAACAAGGCTCTCGTAGTTGCTGGGGTGGATGTTGCATCCCCACTCATTGACGAGCACGACCCAGGGCTGAGGCCAGTCGTAGACGAGGACCCTGACCCAGCTGTTGAAGGCTCTGATCCTGTCCCTCAGGCGACTCTTGCTGATGTTTCTCTTGTTGAGGGGACAGAGGACACCCCTGCCGAGGACAGTGCTCCTGCTGATGCTGATAACGAGAAGGGGCCATCCACCTCTAGGCCACCTGAGGTTGCTAATTGATAGGGTTATTTTGTATTTTTGCTTTTTCTAGTCTGTAAATTTTCTTTCTTCAGTCTGATGTAACTTCAATTTTTATTAATGAAAAGGCTTCATTTCTGCTTGTGCTGATCTCTTTCTCTCCTTTATCTTTCTTTCACTTGTAGTTAGTTGATGTGGATGATTACATTCCTGCTACTTCCCAATTGGATAGGACCCTTGGTCCCAATGCGAGCCCTGAAGTTCGTCAGGCCTTTATTAAGCTTTGCAAGTCCCTCAGGTCTAGAAATCATAAGTATAAGGAGCAATCCGAGCTAGTGGCTAAGCTGAAGGACAGGCTCCAGGAGATGGAGGAAATTGGTGCCTCAGTGCAAGAGGAAGTCAATGTGCTGAGAACAAGACTCCTAGAGGCCACCGAGATCAACCAAGTTGGGGAGTTCCTTCAGCAGGAGAATGAAGACCTGAGGAGGGAAGTCTTACAACTTAGGGAGATGCATCGAGCACTGTTCCAGCAGTTCTGCAAGGCTCCTCGTCGTCGCAAGCGAGATCTGGTCCTGTGCCGCGAGGTTCTACTCGCCCTCCCCTTCCGCGAGATGGTATTAGCACCAGGGGCAGAAACAGGGAAGCAGAAGAACTTCGTGATAAGGAAATGGAAGAAATCCATGATGATGTTTGGCAAGCATATATAATTGTTGTTGGGCTTCAAAGGAATGTTACCCGGTTGCGGCACTTGTACAAGAAAGGTCCTCGGCAAGCGTGGGCTGATGGTTATAATCAAGGCCGGTCGGATGCTCCAACGAGACTATCTGAGTCCGAGGAACTTTCTTTTATCAGGGGATGGTTAAGTGCTTTGAAGGAGCTGCAGGTCCCGAGGAACTCGATGCTATGGTATCGTCATGAGATGTCTCCCTCCACTCTGATGCCCAACCCATTCAAGAGGGATGATCGATGGATCCCCATCGATGCTATTCCGCGGCAATTATTGGAGTCGGACGCGAATGAGGTTGTGGAAGAGTTAGCCCTTACTCCTGATAATGGACGAAGAGCTCGAGAGGCTTATTATTTTGCTCGGAGGCTTCCACCCCCTTGAGATCTTGCCAGTTGTTATTTATATTTTTTTTTGTATTTTTGATAATGTAAATGCTTTGGGGGAGCTCGCCGACTAAACATGTATTATCATTGTTGTAAATATGATGGATTAATGAAAAGTTCGTGTTTTGGGCAATTTTGTCGACTAAACGTGTACATCCTACTTTTCATATTCTTGCTGCTTTGTAATCTTTTTGGTTTTGTCATGCAAGTGTCCCCCCAGTCCAGTATAATACCAAAGTACCGTTGTGCCCCACTTTACCTTTTAGGTTGTGTCGTCACACTCCCTTAGGCCTAAGTAGGGCAATTGGCGGGGACATACCTGGTGTTGGATATCTTCATCCGATCAGGATTTTCTTCAACCGAAGTAGGTTTGATGACTAGTATAAAATATGGTCGTATTGCCTAAGAATCCTCTGTAGCGCTTTATATATTGCCAGGGGCAATGCTAAGAGGTCTCTTGTGTTTTATCACGATGACCTGAGGAGGGGTATTCCCCTGCTATACTGACCATCGTGCCTGTTATTTGGAAAAGATGTGCGATAAATGCAGTTGTTACTGATCAGAGTGTAATCAATTAAGTAACTTTCATTAGTAATAAGGAAAATGAACTGCCCTTTTTCGTAACAAATACAAGAAAAAGATTCAAAAATAGAATTCCTTGAGAATCTAAAAATAGAATTTCTTGAGATTAGCTGCGTTCCATGCTCGTGGTATTTCTCTGCCCTCCATCGTTTGCACGTGATAGGCGCCTTTCAAGTCGTCTTTAGTTATTTTAAAGGGTCCTTCCCAGTTTAGGCCTAGCTTCCCGTCTGATGACTTCACCGTGCTGCCCAGGACTTTCCTTAGAACATAGTCCCCAACTTGGAATTTTCTCGGGTTAACCCTTTTGTGGTAGTGTTTCGCGAGCTATTGTTGATAGCTCGTTAGGTTCACTAGGACAAGTTCTCTGCGCTCGTCGGCTAGGTCGAGTTCAGCGAGCAATGCCTCATCATTCTGGCCTTGGTCGACAAGGTTGGATCTCATTGTTGGCAAACTCGCTCTAGTGGGATGACTGCTTCCAGCCATATGTCAGTGAAAATGGGGTTTCTCCTATTGCTCGCCGAGGAGTGGTTCGGTACGCCCATAGGATATGGGGTAACTCGATTGCCCATGCGCTTTTGACTCGCTCTAATCGCTTCTTCAATCCATCGATCACAGTTTTGTTGGAAGCTTCAGCTTGTCCATTGCTCTGAGGGTAGGACACCGAACTGAAGTGGTGCCTGATCCCGTGTTCGTTACAGAAGTCCTGAAAGGGGCCACTCTCAAACTGTGTTCCATTGTCAGTGATGATGGTTCTGTGGATTCCGAATCGAGTGATTATATTCCTCCATACGAACCTTATCATATCAGTATCTCGGATGTTCGCCAGTGGTTCTGCCTCGATCCATTTGGTGAAGTAGTCAGTCACAACCAACAGGTATTTGCGATTGCCGGCAGCGGTGGGCAGTGGTCCCACGATGTCCATTCCCCATTGGGCGAAGGGCCATAGGCTGGTCAGGGACTTTAGGTCGCTGGCGGGTTGGTGGACCATAGGAGCATGGAGTTGGCATTTCAGGCATTTGCGAACATATACTGCGGAGTCCTTTTGCATATATGGCCACCAATAGCCTTCCTTCATTGCTCGAAAGGCTAGAGACCTTCCTCCGACATGACTTCCACAGATTCCTTCGTGAAGTTCTCGTAGCACTTGCTCGACATCACCTGGGTGGACGCATCTAAGGTAGGGACCGGAGAAGGATCTTTTATACAGATCGCCTCCTGTGGATAAGTGAAAGCGAGCAACTTTAACTCTTATCTGGTGGGCAGTTTTCTTATCCTCTGGGAGCGTGCCATCCTTTAAATAGTCCTTTAAGGGGTCCATCCAGCTGGGGGCTGATCCCACTTAGAGTATTTGTTCCACACTTGGAAGCTTGTTGTTGTGGTTAATGCTCGGACAAATGAGGAAATCGATGGGGATGACCTTTTTAAGGCTAGAATCAACTGCCGAACTCAGGGCTGCTAAGGCATCAGCATGACTGTTTTTCCCCCTGGGAAACTGCTGGATGTTGATCTCCTCAAAGCTCGTCATTAATTTTTTTACTAAGGTGAGGTAGGCTGCCATTCTTTCATCCTTCGCGTTGTAATCTCCACTTACATGATTGGAGACTAGTTGAGAGTCGTCGAACACCTGTAAATGTTTTGCCCCTAGAGTTTTTGCCTTTTGGAGACCGACTATTAGGGCTTCGTACTCTGCTTCGTTGTTGAAGGCTGCAAATCCAAGCCAGATACCTTGTTCGAGGATTGTGTTTTTTGGAGTGATGAGAACAATGCCTACCCCTGCCCCCTTCGAGTTGGAGGCTCCATCAACGAAGAGTCTCCAGGTTCCTTCTGTTGCTTGGTTCTTCTCTTGCCTTGTTGGTTGATGTTGGTCGGAGAGTTCTTCGCCTGTGAATTCGGCTATGAAATCAGCAAGGATCTAACCCTTGATAGCTGTCCTTGGTTAAAATTAGATGTCAAACCGACTGAGCTCGACTGACCACTTAGACAGTCTACCCGACAAGTCTGCTTTCCTTAGAACCGCCTTAAGGGGATGCGATGTAAGGACGATGATAGTGTAAGCTTCGAAATAATGCTTCAGCTTCCTCGAGGCTATTACTAATGCAAAGGCGAGCTTTTCCAATGGCATGTACCTTTGCTCAGCGTCTAATAAATTCTTGCTTGCGTAGTAAACGGGGTGTTGGATTCCTGCAACCTCGCATATTAACGCAAAGCTGACAGTGTGATTAGATACGGAGAGGTACAAGTACAAAGAATCTGTTTGTTGTGGTATGATAAGCAGCGGTGGAGAGCTTAAGTAGGACTTGAGCTTGTTCAGGGCTCGCGAGCAGTCTGGTTTCCACTCTATCGACTTACTCCCCTTTAGAAGCTGGAAAAAAGGCTTGCACTTTTCGAAGGATTTAGAGATGAAGCGATTTAAGACAGCGAGCATTCCAGTGAGCTTCTGCACGTCCCGGATTATTAGAGGTGGTTGTACCCTGTTGATTGCATCGATCTAGTCCGGATTAGCCTCTATGCCTCTCTTACTGACCAAGTACCCAAGAAATTTTCCTGACTGGACACCGAAGGAACACTTGCTCGCATTAAGTTTCATCCGATATTTCTTGAGGATTTCGAAGGTTTTTGACAGGTCCGAGAGGTGATTTTCCTTCTTCTTGCTCTTAACGAGCATGTCATCAATGTAGACCTCCATTGTATCTCCCATATGATCCTTGAACATTTTAGTGACCAGCCGCTGATAGGCTGCCCCAGCATTCTTGAGCCCAAAGGGCATGACCTTGTAGCAATATGACCTAATTATCGTGATGAACGTCGTTTTATCTTGGTCTGGGACATACAAGGGGATCTGGTGATATCCTGAGTATGTGTCCAGGAAGCTCATTCGTTCGTGAGCTGCAGTGGTGTCTACTAGTTGGTCTATCTTTGGGAGGGGAAAACTATCCTTAGGGCATGCTTTGTTGAGGTCAGTGAAGTCAATGCAAACTCTCCACTTCCCATTATTCTTCGGAACTACTACTGGGTTGGACAACTACTTGGGGAATTGCACTTCCCGTATGGATCCTACATCCAGCAGTTTCTTGACTTCCTTTTCGACCGCTTTAGCCTTCTCGGGTGCAATTCTCCGTGCCTTCTGCGTGATTGTCTTGAATGCGGGGTCGACGTGCAGCTGATGACAGACCATACTAGGATCGATTCCAGGCAGCTCGTATGGTTCCCATACAAAAACGTCTACATTGTGCCTCATCAAGGTTGTCAACTCCTTCTGTTCTTGGTCGATAAGAGATGCTCCAATCAGGAAGACTCGGCTACTATTACCAACTTCAGCCATAACTTCTACCAGGTCCTCGACGACACGTTCAGAGGGGAGGAGCCTGGTCTCCTCTACTCCAGGTCTTCCGTACTTTAATTGCTATTTGGAAGGTATCACACCTTCTTCAATTTTCTCGCTGGGTTGACTGGCCTTCTTTTCTGGCTTTGGTCGGATGGCTGCTATGAAGCACCTCCTCGTCGTTGCTTGATCGCCGTGGATCTCCATTACTCCTCTCTCGGTTACATATTTGAGCTTCTGATGGTAGGTCAAGGAGACTGCCTTCATCGCATGAAGCCATCCCCTGCCGAGGATGGCCTGGTACGGTGAGTCGATGTCAACTACCAAAAACTCGATCATCTTGGAGACGTTTCCAGCACGTACTGGCAGTACTATCTTGCCCAAGGGTATGGTTATTTTTCCAGCAAAGCCGACCAAAGGAACAGTAGCTTCCTTTAGGTTGGCGACGCTCAACTTTAATTTCCTGAATAGGTCGACGTACATTACTTCGGATGAGCTTCCTTGATCGACGAGCAGCTTGTCGATGTCAAAGTTGGCTATTCTGAGTGTAATGACCAGGGCATCATGATGTGGGGTTCTTACTCCCACCAGATCTTCATCCGTGAAAACAATATGCTCGTTATAGTTGACGTCCTCTGCTCGTCGACGCTTTCCTGACTGTGACTTTGCTGGATCAATTTGAAAAGCCTGCATTACGCTGTAAGTTTTTTCATTTCCATTCGAGCTGAGTTCCCTTGTATCTGCTTGATGTCAGATGCTCCATGAATTACTGCGAACTCATGTCCAGCATCATCCTCCAGCACGTTGTCGGGTCTCGCCTCTCTGTTGGTAGCCACTTTCTCTGCCCTTTTTTCCCCAAAGTCATTCAAATGCCCAGACTGGGCCAACTCCTCGAGGTGAGACTTAAGAGCTTTGCAGTGCTCGGTCCTCGAGGTGAGTTTATCTCGACCGTTTTCTCCTGTATTAGGGCGGGTGACATCTTCCACCTTTGCGTATTTCTCGATTTGGGCCATTAGGTCGTCAATAGTCATAGCTTCCTTCTTCATCAGGGACTGGTAGAGGAGGGAAGAATTAGGGAGCCCAATTTTGAAGGAGGCCACTGCCACTTCCTCCGCGTAGTCCTCGATCTCATTTAATAACTCCCAGTACCTCTTCGCGTAATCTCGGAGGGTCTTTTGAGGCGTTTTCTTCATTGTTAGAAGAGCATCCATCCTTTTGGGATGGAAGCTACTGGTAATGAATCGAGCCGTAAAAAGTTCGGCTAGGGATTTGAAATTCTTGATCGATCGGTGGGGGAGCCTTTCGAACCACTTATGTGCTACATCATGAAGGCTCGAGGGAAAAATGCGGCACATCAGGGCATCTCGGTGATTCCAGAGGGTCATGGCCTGTCGGTATTGCCTGACGTGATCGATGGGATCAGTTTTTCAGTCGTAAATCTAGAACCTTAGAATGGCAAATTTCTTGGGGGCTTCCTCCTCTTCGATTTCCCTTGTGAAGGGTGACTTCATCTGGGTTTTGAGAGCTCGCCTCGCGAGTTCTCTGGTTGATCTTGTTCCGTGGTGAGCAGGATGCTGGTCCATCTCCCTGCGGACCATGTTTCGTATGTTCTCGTCGCTGCGAGCAGGGCTCTGGTAGCGGTGAGCTCTTCGCAGCTATTCGCGGAGGTCGTCGTTTGACTCGCGTCCTTCGTCCTTTTAAGATTCTTGCCTAGGGCTCCTTCCTCGGCTACGATATTTGCTCGCCTGAGGGCTAGGAGTGCGATATGGGCGTCTCCTGTTATCAGGACGAAGCTCCCTCTCCAGTCTTTCCAGTCTTCTTTTCAAGCGAGCATTCTCAGCCTCGTATCTGCGAGAAGACTCCCTCTGCTCGTGGAGCCTTGCCTCGTACGCATCAATCAATGTGGATATCTGCGTGGACCTGGTTGGTCCCTGACTTTCTTCTGAGGCTGGTCTTTCCAGGCGAGCTCTCTGATCTGAACGTCGGACTTCAGACCTAATCCTGCGAGGAGCAGGTGGCTCTTGAATATCTCCTGCTTGAGGGGCATTACTGCTATGACCAGACATCTTAAACTCCTTTCTTGACGTGGGCTCTTCTCAGGGAAAGATGAACGTTTCGCACAGACGGCGCAAATTGTGGTGACACTTATTATGCAACACAAATAAATACGAGAGAAGCAATTATCAAGGAAGAATAAGGAATATAAAATGTCAATCACACAACCAAGGATGTACGTGGTTCAGTAAAGATGTGCCTACGTCCATGGTGGTGCAGTCGATAGTATTTCTATATACTTCGGAGAGTATTTACAGAGAATTCAACATGTCCCTTTGCCCCGGACCTAGGGTTTAATATATACATGTACATGTAGGTAAGTGGAGGTGATGGGTTTCTCCACGTTTTCCATCTCCCCTATAACTTCCCTTAATGAGAACGTGGGGGAGATCGGATCAATATAAGAGATGAGGGGCCCGGACTTTGGGCCGCCAGGACTGGGCTACTCGTCCAAGGCCATGGTTCTAATTTTTGGGTACCCACATAATTATAATAGTAATCTTTTAGAAATTTAAGTTTAACACTCCACAACTCTAGAAAAATAGATCTACGCTCCTTTTAATTAATCACCTGCTAGGATCGATCAATTAGAATTTGTGTCAATCTTATAAAATAAATTTAGAGTTGAAATTCAAGTAATAATACCAAACTTAAGAAACCCCTATCTCTAGTTCGAATCTAAAATGGGTATTATCACTAGAATTTCGATTTTCTCTCGAAAATCATTTACCCTCTCTCGAGGTGTAAATCTAAGGGTGAGGGATCAAAATTAACATTCAAAGGGATTTTTCAAGTAATTAAACTAATTAAAATAAAATAACATCAAATAAGGGTTTTACCCCACCCCTTGAAAGGGGATTTAGCCTAACATGATATTAAACATGACAAATTAATAATCAACGCTACTAAAATAAAAGATAAGAGAATAGAACAAGCAAACCAAATCTCTTTCAGAAAGTTGAACTCTACTCTCCCAAATTGAAGCATACAATCCCTCCAATTGAGCATCCAAATGCTTTGAAATTAATTATTCACTCAATTAACTCTCTTACAATATTTAATCTCACAAATATCTAAAATAAAAAAGGGAAAAACTATTTACAAAGGATAATTTTCTCTAAAATTCCTATCTAAAAGTTTTTTTTATCTAATTGGGGTCTTCATCTTCAATATATAGTAGGCATGGCACACATGGAGTTAAGGGGCATTTTTGGAAGGTTCATGGTGTAGGATAAAATGGGGAGAGGTTTTGGAGTAAAGGTGAGGGTATTTTAGGAATTAGAAAAGAGTATGTGGTTATGGTGAGGTCATGTGGAAAGGTGAGGATAAAATCTGATTTGTGTGCACATGGGGGTAGTTTGGGAAAAAAAGGGATAAAGGTTAGTGTTGATGTAAAAAATTAGATCTCTCTAATTATTCAATCACAGATAAATAAATAAGACAAAGATTTTTAAAGTGGTTCAGCCTTATATGAATGGCCTACGTCCACTGTTATGTTATTGCTGGGTGTTTGGGAATTCTCGATTTGTGGTTCAACCAAGAAATTCCGGTCCCTTTGAATGAGGGTGATACAAGGTATTTATAGCCCTTAGGCTGTACATGAAAGGGTGTTACATTAAATGATACACATATGAAAGGGTAATACATTTAATGTAGCGTGTGCATCAAGATAATAAGCATTCAATGAATAGTTGAACTGTTGATTATCTGGCAATTAATGCTGTGGTCGAGATGCAGCTCGGACCGCCTTAGTTTGCTCAGGAGTTCCTCGGAGCGCTGGAGTACCTCGGAGTGCTAAAGTTCCTCGGTGTATCCTCGTTGCTCGGAGAGAACATGAGTTGGTCGGGGAAATGAACTTCCTCGTTGCTGTTGTGCCACGAAGATTGACACGTGTCTTCGTATTATTCATCCATATTAGCATATTAATTTTGGTATCAACAGAAGCCCCCAATGCTTCATGCTTGATGGTTTACTTGAAAGGATGGAGTATTTATTCTGCAGTGTTGCTCGGTGCTCGTGAAATTCTTGATCTACCTTCTTGATTTGTTCAACATAAAGTGCATTATCTCTTGGATGACATATGATGCAGCTTGTAGCTTGTCATAATCTTCAAGTATGTTGATTGGTTTGCTAGCCGACCAACTGCCTCCTGTGTCGAGCAACTGAGTGCTAAATTTATGATCCTCTGAATACTTTGTTGATTTGAGCCCAACTCTTCAATCTGATTAATACCAAACTAGTGGTGGACTTCGAAACATTTTCATACAACTTCTTCTTCATTATTGGTCGAGACAGTAGTAGCAAAGATCTCAGTGCTGTAGATGTTGATTTTGACTTCTACCTCTGCTTGGGAACGAGCAAGAGGTTCTCGGGGATGAGCAAGAGATGCTCGGGTAACTGTCGAAGAACAGAGAACTCAATCTTCTTTGGAGAATCAAGCCTTCCAACTAATGGAAAAGAACCAGGCCTTGGCTGAGATGTCTGAGAAGATCATGAGTCTTGAAGAGCAACCTCCTCCTCGTAGACGAGTAAGAGCTTCTCGGGGATGAGCAAGAGCTTCTCGGGGACGAGCAAGAGCTGCTCGGATAGACCATCTGTGATGAACATCAGAATGCTGAAAGATCTTAATTTCATAAACTCCCCTTTATGCTTTGGATGATCCTCCTGCTGGCGAGGAACCTGTTTCAAAAGAAGAGGGAAAGAAACCAATAGAGTAGGAATCTCAATGTAATAGTTAGTATACATTTTCATTCTCAATGTATTTTGTTTTTGATGAAAGGCTTTCATTTTTGTTCGCAATCTTAATTGCTATTGTCTTGTATTTGTCAAACACTTTATATTTGTGCTTGCATAACAATATTGTATGGTTCATCGACCAAAAAAAAGTTATAAGTATCAATGTTGCTCAATCACTTAATAAAGTAATGAGTATAAAAATGTTTAAAAAAATTTCAATCAACCAAGGTTGTTAAATTGTGCTTGTCGACCAACTACAGTTGGTGGGTTTTTATCCCCGACCAGCCATACTTGGTTCTATTTGAAATATTTTCTCCTCGTCGACCAAATACAGTTAGTGGGGTTTTATCCCCGACCAACCATACTTGGTTCAGTTTGGAATATTTTGTTCTTTGAGGAACTTTTGTAATAATATTACCTCCCGACCAACATAAGTTGGCATTTGAGAGCATATTTTGTTTTCAAACCAACCGAGATTGGCGTTATAAGAATGTTGTTCTTTCCCTTTTACCAGCCAAAGTTGGTCGTGGGTTTGAACTATTGCCTCCTAACCAAAGGAGTATATTTTGTTCTCGCTATTTTATCAACCGAAGTTGATCACGCTCGAACTATCAGGTTCTTTCGAACTATCTTGTCCACAAGCTCTTTTACCAACCGAAGTTGATCACGCAAGTGTATGCCTCCTAACCAAAGGAGTATAATTTGTTCTCGCTATTTTACCAACCGAAGTTGATCACGCTCGAACTATCAGTTTCTTTCGAACTATCTTGTCCACAAGCTCTTTTACCAACCGAAGTTGATCACGCAAGTGTACGCCTCCTAACCAAAGGAGTATAATTTGTTCTCGCTATTTTACCAACCGAAGTTGATCACGCTCGAACTATCAGGTTCTTTCGAACTATCTTATCCACAAGCTCTTTTACCAACCGAAGTTGATCACGCAAGTGTATGCCTCCTAACCAAAGGAGTATAATTTGTTCTCGCTATTTTACCAACCGAAGTTGATCATGCTCGAACTATCAGGTTCTTTCGAACTATCTTGTCCACAAGCTCTTTTACCAACCGAAGTTGATCACGCAAGTGTACGCCTCCTAACCAAAGGAGTATAATTTGTTGATCCTGTAACATCCACAGGTTGATCAGCGAGAAACTTTTGTTTCTCGGGAGTATTAAGATCAGTAAACTCTGCTACAGCTTGTCTTAATGGCATGTCGGTATGCATGGTATGGGCCTGGAAATATGGCCTCATTCTTCTACTTGCCTTAATTAATGCCAATGCCAATTTTTTCAGCTTTGGGTATCTGATCTCTGCACCTCTTCCTTCGTCGTTGTAGATCGCAACCCTAAAAGGGCTTTGATCTTGTCTGGATTTGCTTCAACGTCTCGCTGGTTGATGATGTACCCGAGGAACATTCCTTCTCGTACTCCAAATGTGCACTTCGTCGGGTTGAGTTTCATTTGATAATTTATCCAGTTGATCAAAGGTTTGATCTAAGTCAATTAGATGATCAGCAGCTTTCTTGCTTTTTATCAGCATATCGTCGACATAGACTTCTGATTTGTTCAGCAAAAACCTTGTTCATCAGCTGCTGGTATGTCGTTCCCTATCTTCAGGTTTCATTTTGATCTGGTTGTAGCCAGAGTAAGTATCCATGTGCAGCTCGTGTCCCGGAGTAGCATCCACTACCTTGTTGATATCGGTGAAATCAACACACATTCTTCATTTATTGTTTTTCTTCTGCCCGACGAGGAGATCTAGATCTCTCTCTTGCTCGGTCTTCATTTCCTCTTGTATAGCTTGATTCTTCTCGGGGCTGGATACTCTTCTTCTTCGCTTTATCATCTTCCACTTTGGTTTCTTTGGTGTCCATATTCTTCTTTGCAGCCATAGCCTCCTCGGCATTCATGATTTTGGCCGCTTTTGCCATCAACTCTGACATAGTTGTAGGTGGATATTTGGCCAAAGTGTAATACAACTTGTTAGGCAACAACCCACTCATCAAGGCAGTGATTGTTGTCTTTTCTTCATAATCTATGACTTCTAGTTTCTCGTTATTGAAACGAGTTATGTAATCTCTAGTACTCTCACCAGGTTTTTGTCTAACACTTAACAAGTGTGCTACTCGTTTTACTGGCTTTGCTCCAAAATAGAAATTGCCAATGAACAACTCGGCCAACTGAAAGAAAGTTGAAATCTTACCCCGAGGAAGATTGTTGTACCATATCTGGGCAGATCCAGTAAGAGTTCCTGAGAATGCTCTGCATCTCATCTCGTCGGGGACAACATAGATGTCGACAGCAGCCTGATATTGCTCTATGTGAAGAACAGGATCTGTCTTTCCATCATACTTGGGGGTCACCACGGGCGCTTTAAATTTCGACAGTGTAGGAAAATCCACAATGGCCTGTACAAAAGGTGTCCCTCGAACAAAAGTTCGTGGTAGGGGATTCTTCGCCTTAGCCATTTCTCCCAATCTATCCTCCAACCGCTGAATGGAACCTTTCCACGCATCATTTCCCTCCTCGAGCCTATTAGTTCGAGCAATTGATTGTTCTGAAGTAGCCTCCTGAGATCTATCTTGACGAGCAATTAGTCGTGATTGTGCTGATCCTTCTCTTAGATCTGATGGTCGTCGAAAACTCCTTGACATGGTCTTAGGTGGACTCCTATTCCTCCTAGGGCCTAATCGACTGAAAGGAGACACCCTACTCAATCTTTCTAAGGCACTGGGTCTTTCTGGAGAGAGAGTGATACGTTGATCAGTATCTGTAGCCTTTATTGACGAAGTTCGCCCAGGTTGATAGGAGAAATCATCAGACTCCTCATTCCGATATGACTCAGTACGCCTGGATCGTGAAGAAAGTAAATAAGTTTGCCTCTGACCACTTCGCTGTCCTGAACGTGCTGGTGCACCGCCATGAAGGGTTTGTATGAGTTGCCTCATTGTTTCTTGCATGGCGGTTTGTCCTTGAGCCAGATTCGTCATAATCCCGGCCAGATCTGGAGGGGCAGAGGGATTTGGAGGATTTCCAGCATTTCCAGCGTTTCGATTGCTGGATTCCGGATTATCTGCCATTGATGATGAATGATTTTTGGTGAAAAAAGATAATAACAATCGTTTCCCATAGACGGCGCCAATCTGTTGATGTAAAAAATTAGATCGCTCTAATTATTCAATCACAGATAAATAAATAAGATAAAGATTTTTAAAGTGGTTCAGCCTTATATGAATGGCCTACGTCCACTGTTATGTTATTGCTGGGTGTTTGGGAATTCTCGATTTGTGGTTCAACCAAGAAATTCCAGTCCCTTTGAATGAGGGTGATACAAGGTATTTATAGCCCTTAGGCTGTACATGAAAGGGTGTTACATTAAATGATACACATATGAAAGGGTAATACATTTAATGTAGCGTGTGCGTCAAGATAATAAGCATTCAATGAATAGTTGAACTTTTGATTATCTGGCAATTAATGTTGTGGTCGAGATGCAGCTCGGACCGCCTTAGTTTGCTCAGGAGTTCCTCGAAGCGCTGGAGTACCTCGGAGTGCTAAAGTTCCTCGGTGTATCCTCGTTGCTCGGAGAGAACATGAGTTGGTCGGGGAAATGAACTTCCTCGTTGCTGTTGTGCCACGTAGATTGACACGTGTCTTCGTATTATTCGTCCATATCAGCATATTAATTTTGGTATCAACAGTTAGTTAGGGGTATTTGGGTAAAAAGAGGGTATATGGATTTAAAGAAACATGTGGGTTATTTTGGTGGCAATTGGTTTGGCTTTTGGTTTTTGACAGCACACGGATATGGCTTTGGAGATGGGTATGAAGGTTGATGGGTTTTGAAATGGGTTTTGGGTAAATGGGTTGGAAGAGCAGGTGATATAATTCGTGGAAGAGAAAATGGGTGAAAAATGAGAAATGGGTCTTGGATTGGAATTTGAGGTTCTTGGGTTGAATGCAGATTTGGGGTTAGGAAGTGGGTCTCCGCCGCCAGGGGTGCGCCGGAGGTAGGCAACTGCGAGGTTAAAGGCGGTTCGCCGGGGAGTCGGAGTAAGGGTGAGGACGATCGGCGACGGGTTGGGGGTGCATAGTGCTACTGGTGGCGCCGACGGGATGGCAGGAGGGCACTGGCCGGAGCGCCGGCGGGTTTGGGCTGGTCGACCGGGTCTGGTGAGATCAGATCCGGCCGGAGTTTGGCAGGGGCGACGCGCCAGGGTTCCGGGTAGGGGTGTTGGTCGGTAGCGGTGGGGTCGAATCGAGGAGATGGAAAGTCAGAGGTATAAGGGGTGGGGTTGGTTTGATGATGTGAGTGGAGGTGTGTTTTGTGTTAATGGATGTATGTGAGAGGAGAGAGAAAGGGTGTGTAGGTGGAGAAAAGGAAGTAGGGAGGGGTTGTGTGTGGGTGAGTTTAGGAAAAGTAGGGTGAGGGTTAGGGAGGTGTAGGATAAGTGGGGTGTGTATGGTGTATGTGTGTGTATTTAATTAGGATACCTAAATAAAATAAAATTAATAAAATAAAATAAAAACCTAATAAAATCTAATTCTAAAATAAAATAAAGACTGAAGTAAAATTAAAAAGAAATAAAAATAAAAATAAAAATAAAATCTAATAAAACTAAAACTAAAATTCTAATTAAATGTAAAATCAATAAAAAAACAATAAAAGAAATCCTAAAAAAAAAATCTAAATCCTAATAAAATAAAATAAAATAAAATGAAAACTAAAACTAAAACTAAAAACTTAATAAAATCAAAATAAAATAAAATTATACTAATAAAAATAAAATAGAAAAATAGAAAATAAAATCTAAAAATTCTAAAATAAACGTAAAATTAAAATGACACAAACTAAAAATCTAAAAATTGATAAAAGGGCACAAACTCAACACACACACGGTTTAGGCTAGGTTTAGGCTCGGTTTGGGTAGGCTAGGATACGGGACAAGGGTATTAGCTCCATAAAACGCGCAATTGCCTTTATTTAAGCATTCGAACTCCGCAATGCACAATTAAGCCTGCATAATGAACAATTAAGCGCATAAGACCCAAATTATCGAGAATTAGCAACAAAAATACATCTATTCGGGGTATAAATTGTACAGTTTTGGGTGCTTATAAGCTATCATCTCAGACTCCACAGTGAATTGAGCCAAAATAGTTTATTTCTTAGATTTCCAAGAAACTACACCACCAGCGATGATAAATATATATCCACTAGTAGCCTTAGAATCATCAGATAGGATGTTCCAATCAGCATCACTGAATCCTTCAAGGACTGCGGGATGCTTATTATAGTGTAATTCGAGGTTCATCATCCTTTTAAGGTACCGCATGACTCTCTCAATAGCATGCCAATGCTCCATACCAGGTCTACTGGTAAATCTACATAGTACTCCCATAGCATAAGCTATGTCAGGTCTAGTGCAATCTGTAGCATAACGTAAGCTACCAATAATGCTTGCATAAGCATTTTGGTTGACACTGTCGCTAGTGTTCTTAAATAACTTTACACTAGGATCAAATGGAGTACTAGCAGGTTTACAGTCAAAGTAATTGTATTTCTTTAGAACTTTTTCAATGTAATGAGATTAATCGAAAGAAAGTTCCTTTTCTGACCTAGTAATATTATTTCCTAATATTACACTAGCTCACCCAAATCCTTCATATCAAAATTGGCACACAATAATGATTTAACATTTTCTACGGCATGAATATTAGAAGCAAATATAACCAAGTCATCAACATAAACACATATGATAGTGCAAATATTCTCTACATATTTATAATAAATGCATTTGTCACTTTCATTTATTTTAAACCCATTGGAGATTAATAGGCTATCAAATTCTACGCGATCGGTTGCTATATGTTACGTTGGATGCGCACAAAATGTTCGTCGTGCCCGCGGTGCTGTTTTGGAGAAGCGACGGGTTGTGGCATTTTCCCCATCACGTCACCTTTTTAATCCTAAGTTATCTTACTTTCACATTCAGGTCCTATTTTTAAACTGGGAGTCCCGTGACTGCATGGACGATTGATACGTGCAACGTTGGATACACACGAAGTGTTCGTGCTGCCTGCGGTGCCGTTTAGGGTGGTTGGTCGCGTCCGCCCCCTCATGGAACGTTTTCAAGCCTAAATGTTCTTACTTTCAAATCCGGTTCCTATTCTAAAATCAGGAGTCTCGCGACTGCACGAACGGTTGCTATGTATTACATTGGATGCACGCGAGGAGTTTGTGTTGCCGGCAGTGCCGATTGGGGGGTGGTAGCGTTCGCCCCCTTACGGCACGTTTTCAAGACTAATGGTTCCTACTTTTTAATCTAGGCCCTATGCTCAAACCAAGAATCCCACGACTGCGCGACCCATTGCTACGTGTTATGTTGGATGCGCACGAGCTTCTTCTGTCACCCACTATGCCATTCGAGTGGTTGGTGGAGTTCGCCCCCTCGCGACACGTTTTAAAGTCTAAGTGTTCATACTTCCAAATTCAGGTCCTATTCTCAAACCGAGAGTCCCACGACTATGCGTCCAGTTGTTACGTTTTACGTTGGACGCGCACGAGGTAAGGTTGGTGGCGTCCGTCCCCTCACAACACATTTTAAAGCCTAAGTGTTCCTAGTTTCAAATTCGGATCCTATTCTCAGATTGAGAGTCCCTCCATAGTGCGGCCAGTTATTACGTGTTACGTTGGATGCGCACGAGGTGTTTGTGGAACCCGTAGTTCCGTTGGGGGGATGTTAGTGGCATCTCCCTACCCCTGCCAGCAGTACGTTTTCAAGCCTAAGTGTTTCGACTTTCAACTTTGGGCTCTATTCTCAAATCGGGAGTTCCGCGACTACGCGGACAGTTGCTATGGGTTACGTTAGATGCGCAAGAGGTGTTCGTGTCGCACGCACTATCGTTTATGTGGGGTTGATTGTGTTCCCCCTCGTGAAACCTTTTTAAACCTAAGTGTTCCTAATTTCAAATCCTGGTCCTATTCAGAAATATGTGTTACATCGGACGCACACGAGGTGTTCGTGCTGCCCGTGGTGCCGTTTAGAGGGTTGGTGGTGTCCGTCCCCTCA
Organism: Sambucus nigra; assembly: GCA_949130495.1. NCBI lineage: Eukaryota > Viridiplantae > Streptophyta > Magnoliopsida > Dipsacales > Adoxaceae > Sambucus > Sambucus nigra. The sequence continues at coordinate 207,680,109 of OX422214.1, read as the reverse complement.
CGGTACGTTTTCAAGCCTATGTGTTCCTACTTCAAAATTCGGGACTTATTCTCAAATTGGGAGTTCTGCGACTATGCAGACAATTGTGAGATGTTATGTTGGACACGCACGAGGTGTCCATGCCACCCGCAGTGCCATTTGGGGCGGTTGGTGGCGTCCTCCCCCTCGTAGCACATTTTTAACCCTAAGTGTTACTACTTTCAAATTCAGGTCCTATTCTCAAATCGGGAGTCCCCCGACTACATGGTCATGTAATACCCCGCACTTTTAAAGGTATTTAAATTACACTATGAATTTAATTTGGTAATTTGAGGAATTATTATGAATAGTAATTCTGGGATTAATGAGTGAAATTAACTAAATTCAATATTATAAAGTGAATAGTAAATATTAATTTTCGAGTGACAGATTAATATTTACGTGGATTATATTTTGAGACTAAGTATATGAGTAGATTATTTTTATTACATGTCGCAGTTGGGTATAGCGACAAAGGAAAATATTTTAAATTGGAAAACACGCGTATTGAATGTGTTGGGTCAAAATAGTGAAATTTAGTTAAGTGACTCAGATGGAGATTTCGACTCTGCCATTGGGTTCGGAATGACCGAGATAGTCAAAATAGAGTACCCGGGGGTAGTATTTGGGTTCCGGGCATTTTTGGACTAGTAGGGACTCGTAAATGAGTACACGCGTCATTTAACAATTGGGTATATACCCAATTTTATATTTAAAGAGGTGGAAACCCTCATTTCCCCCAAATATCAGCCATAAGAGAGAGATAGAGAAGAGATAAAGAAGAGAAGAAAGAAGAAGAAAGAAAAGAGAAGAAAAGAAGAGATTTCCGGCCAAAATTTGCGGGATTCGACTCGTGGTCATCGGATTTAATCCACGTGGCAAGTGCTTAACTTGCTTTATGATTTAGTGTGTTTAATTTCTCATATGGTATTTGGTATAAAAATAAATATTTTTGGGTTGAAATTTCGTGGATCAAACGGGTTTTCGAAAGATTAAAATGGATATAACTCGATTTATACCCAATTTGAGAAACTTGAAATTAATTGAAATTAATTGTTGGATCTGGGTTCTAGGATGATTAGAACCATTTGAATGTGTGTATTTATGGTTATTTGAGGTTGAATGATGATCAGAGAGGAGATAAAAAGCTTGGAGGTATTTAATGGAGGTTTGGATGTTTGGAGAAGAATGTGAATAGTGACTAGTGTCACTTCCGGACTGTTTCGGATAGAAATACAGCCTATTTAGCTCTCGATCAAAACAAAAAAGTTGTAGATCTTTTTTATACGGTCTCGTGGACGCTGACCGCGTATTTTTTTTATTTTTCTTTGAATTTTTATGATTTTTATAAGATGGCAGTTCCAGGGTGAAATCACCAACTCGAAAATACACTCGAAAATTGGAAAAATAAAAGGCTAAAATTGTTTAGAGATAAATATTTGGGGTTCCTAAAAATAGTGTGGGTACTTCTAAATATTTTTTTTTGTAAGGCGTGTATTTTGGATTAGTTGAAAGTAAAATCCAAGATTTACCCAAGTAGGGGTGTTCGTGAGGAATAATACTTAAAGAGATATTTAGGTGTGATTTGAATATTAAATAAGGGAATACGTATTGGGGTATTTTAATTGTGTGACGGCTTATATTATTGCGAATGATAATTTTCAAGGCTATTGGCTATCGCTATAAGAGTTTGGAGATTATATCCATAAAAGATTGAGAAGAGATAAATAATATATATCGGTGTCGTTGGTACTGTCATCGTGCGGTGAGAAAAAATCGGAAATAATGTATTGAGGATTAGTCAAAATTGATAAATGCGTAGGATATTCGAGAGATAAATATACTACGTAGGAAATTTATTACACGGGTTGTGCGTATGCCCGAATGTTATTATAAACGTGGGTTAAATAATTACATATGGGGAAAATATGTATAGGTGAGAGAAATACCTATAATTATAATATGGTTGTGTAAATACCAAATTGATGATATATGTATATAGGTGGAATGTGTACCTATATGATTGTTTATTATGTGTATGACATACCTACCATAATTTCTATCACGGGAGGTTGGCGTTCGGAAGAGGACAATCTTATTCTGTGTTGCCTTCGAGGAGATTTTAGATTTGGTACCTCAATAACATAGGGCTGTGAAAGGCTTATTTGTGAGTTGATAAGTCTGCTACTTATGGGAGCGTAGGTATGTGCGTGACCCGTAGGTACGTGAACTATGTTCGCCTCCAATACGTGTGATTTGTATTGTTACAGTTCCTGAGTGATGTGGAACGGGTAATCGTTTTTGTACGAGATGTACTTGGATTGGATAGCAGAGTATGAGTGCACCGCAGTTGAGCCTAGGGGGGCTATATATGTATATATGTACTGTGATTAACATATATGTGTACTTGAGATAATCCACGGATGCTTAGTAAATGAGAATGACTAAACCACTTATATCATAGTTCAGTGGATGATTAATATACTTGTTGCGTATAGTATATTGTTTATATATATGAGATGAGATATCATATAACCTAACCTTGTATAAAGTGAAAAGAATGAATAAAGTGTGATATTACTTCTGGTAGATTTATATCCGGATTTATATGAATGTGAATCATAGGTTCTAATGAGAACTATTAATAAATATGGAATGGTATAAATATGTTATGTACTGAAGGCCTAATGGATCCTGATGATCAACATTGTCACGTAGTAGTGTATCAAGGGGTTCCTTGTTTGGATTTCGCTTCGCAATACACCCCACGCACGAACGTAACGTAATGTTGGGAATGGGGAGAAGTTTAGTCCTTAGTACCCGAATTGATGAGGTTTATTAGAAGATGGGTAATTACATTAGTTAGGCAGGGTAGCTTAACTAGGTTGTTTAAAATGGTATGCGTTAGTTGTGCACTGTTAGAAAAGGGGTGAGGTGTATCTCATGTGAGAGCGATACCAGTTTAAATATGAGAAATAACATGTTTTAAAATATGGATTTTAAGCACTTGCTAAAATGTTTTCAAAAATCGAGCTCTGACCCGTTTATCTATTTTCCCTCTTGCTATATCTATATATATATAGGTGTCCAGACACAGGGACGCCTGGATGATGATTCTTTCGAGTCAGACGTTTGCTGCAGTAGCTGTGGATGCAAGCAGGTTTATATTAGACGCTTCCATCATTGAGATCTAGATAGGAGGTATTGTAGAAACAGTCGGGCTTATGGCCCAACTGTACTCATTTATTCTTTTATCGCCTTTTAGTGCGGCATTCGATTTGGTTGTATTATTGTACCGAGTGTTCGGTTATTTTTTTATTTCATTTCAGTTGGTGAATGTAAACTGCTATAATTGTTTTATTTGAATGGTTTGGTTAAAAAGATTTGTTAATTTAAAATTTTGACGCCGGCCTAGTACGATATTAGTAATTAAATTGGTTTTCGACAATGATGCTAAGAATGAACCATATGAGACTCCTGTTTTAATGTTATATAGGAGTGATCGCCCGTTATTTTATTAGGTGGGGTGGCACAGGTGGTATCAGAGCATCAGGTTCTAGTGTCCTTAGGAATCTATGCGGACGTACTACGCTTTCAGCGTTGCTTTTGATTTGATATAGAGCCTTATGATTAGGATTGTTGATATCCTCTTGTGAGATTTCGTTCTCCTGCCATTATGTAATATTATAGTAAATCTTTTGCGCGCTCGTTCAGGATTCGTGTGCTGATCGACGAAGGGCGACCATGGAAGTCCATTATGAGGGCAGCAGGAGGCGGGGCTTAGTTAGATCTATAAGTTGATGTTGGAAATGAGGACATTGGTAAAGGTCAGTTTCCTTACGGCATTGTCATGGATTGCTGCAGTGGCTACTATAAAATAGTAGTTATTATTATCTATGCACCGCTATAGTAGAGAATGGTGCAAAACTTGAATTACCCAGTGAAGTTAGATGGGGAAAAATCTTAAGAGGTCTTTGATGAGGACCGTGCGTTGAAGTTGAGCTAGGCAAAAATAGTGTAATTTCACTTCCAGGAAGTTGAAGGATCGAAAGCTTTGGCTTAGAGTTGGGTATGGAAATACCCATATGTGAAAATTTGAGGAAATTTTTTTCTTTCACTCATTGGTGCAATGTGAAATGGTGGGAACGATGGTCACCATATATAGAGGAGCATGATATTTTTCTCATAAATTAATCTTACAGATGGTTTTAAACTGCAAATTCCCGTAATTTAGAATGAAGTGAATGCAGTTTCTAAGTTATTCACATAAGAATCGATCAGAGACCGACGATGAATAAAGAGTGACATGGATAAGTGAACTTAGTACCGGAGTAATGTAGGTACAATGGAGGAAGAGGATTCTCCAGTGGAATGATAGACTCGCTAGTAATTGGACTTATGTAGAGTGAGTTATAGTTATTTTAGTGCAAGATGTGAAATCTGCAATAATAAAAAAAAAAATTAAAGTTGTGAGACTTTGTGATTTTTAAGAGTTTAATGGGATAAAGACTCTTGGGATTCGAATTGGAATTTCGGATGTAATTGGGATACAAGCTAGTTGTGATAAGCTTAATATTCATTTATATTATAAGTAAGTGAATACTTATGGGAATTAAATCGAATATGTATATTCGGGAAATACGGGCTAATGTTACGAGAGATATACACGATTAGCCGAATTATATTGTATATATATACAAGCATATTGAGACGTATATATATGATATGTTTAAATATATATGTGTGAGATTGGTATATTTGTATGAAACATACCCCTCTAGTGCTATCATGGAAAGTTATGCATTTTGGGTGAGGCCCCTGGCTTGAGGAGTAGGGAGCGTATAGTCTCCAGGTCATAGTGTCCATTTTATATTGTGTGATTTTTATCAGGAATGAGACGTGGTGGGTATGTTTGGTTCTCTTTCCGGGGAGGAACTATGATCACTTCCCATTCATTGTGATTTGGTTTTTACCAAGTCGGTGTGATAGTCCGACCGCTAGTACCCAAGATGATGTGTAAGTAATTCCCTGGAAGATGATAGCATTGAGAGACTGCATCCATTGTGTTATTGCTCTGAGGGATGGTTATTATGCTTATATAGTGTGTGATATATAAGTATGGATATACTTGATGTGTATAGTATATTATATATATATATATATTTATATGAGATGTGAAACATATATATATATATATAATAAAGAATGGAATGCGAGATAAATTCTGGATGAGCTCGCCTTGATTATATGTTTAGATGGAACTCCGATGAGGAGATGTTTCATTACCATGATTTGAGTGCATGGGGACCTTATAGATATAATTTGAGGTATGCAGGATTTATTATTGAGCTGTGAGTTTAAGCTCATTGTTGTTTGCACTAAGGACTTAGTGTTAGTACAAGCGCTTGGCGGTGTGGCTCCTAGAAAGAATTAAGACTTCTGACCATATTTTTGTCGATAGGAGAGATGGGATTATTCGAGTGACATATTTGAACTAACAGACCTCCACGATTGACAAAGTTAAGTAATAGTGTATAGGAGGGGTGGATTTCGCTTGTGAGACGCTCCGCGCATGAACCTTAACGACATCGGGAGTGGAGAGATGTTATAGAAGGCAAGGATGGTGGTTTTGACGATAAGTCACCTAATGTAGAGAAAACACTATAGAGTGAGAGCCATTTGATGACTATATAATTATATAGAGATATAAGTGCTACGGAGAAGCACTGAAATTATTCTCTCACCGCAAGTATGTGGGTGAGTTAAGGTGAAGGAAATCGATTTGAGACGTATATCCAGGTCTTGAATAAAAGGGAAATTTAGAGGAAATACATTTTGGGTATGATGTTAATAATGCTTTTGTCGAGAGTAGGCTCCTTGATTAGTTGGGATTTCCATTTGGTCAACATGGAAGGATTTTTTTTGTGGTAAAAGTACATTAGTAGGTTAAAGAATAGGAATTTGAACGTCCTATCGGTGTCCCTTAGAACGTTATATATCGATGACCGACGATGCGAGGGAGTAGTGTAACGGGAGGGTTCCTTGTTTGGATTTCGCTTTGCGAGACGTCCCACGCATGAAACCAAGCAAATGTCGGAAGTCGAGAGAGGTCTTAGGCACAAGGGAAATAATTAGAATAGTACTCATATTACGTGTATTAGAAACACCTTAATCTTAAGACTACCACGAAGTAAGGGAAATAAGGCACTGATATAGGAAGACTATTGTGAGATAACCACAAGAAGATCGATGGGATAATCTTAAGAAGGATTGAATTTCCAGGTATCGGGAGAATTAAATTTCAAATTATTCGAGTTAAGGGATACCCAGGTGTTAGTACTAGGTCAATGAAATGAGGCCCATTATTTAGAGTGAGTGTGATGTATCAAAACGTTTGCAATGGTGGTGCATATATGCACGGATGATAGGGGGTATGGGTACCCTGATTAGTAAATCCCAAAAATGTCCGAGATGGAAGGGCGTGAAAATAAATATGTATAATATATGCCTGAAGGGAGGATATAAATAAGGTTAAACGGTATAATGTATTGAATGTCGTGCGATAATGATGATAATGCAAACATTTATGTGCAACAAGAGCTAACACACCCGAGATGGGATTGAAAGGCTGTGGAAAGTCATTTAAAAAGGTATCTCTTAATTAAAAGGTTACCCAATTTATTGTGAGAAAGTAGAGCGGAGTCTTACTCAAACGAGTATTGAAGAGTGGCTTGCGCGTGACAGTATGGTTAGCATACTCCAAGTAAACAAGGAGTGTATGTAGTACCAAATTCTGGAAGAGTATATGAGAATTAATACTTTAATTATTCGGTATAGGGAATGTACCTTGTAGATTATGAGAGAGATAGTAATCTGAATGTTTATATAATACGTAGCGATGAGAATAAAATACATATGAGAAGTGTATAATTAGGTTGGGAATATGACTATGAATCTTAATAGGATGTGTGTATGCCTATTATGTGATGTTATTATTAAGAGCACAAATGGGTGATAACCCGGGGGTGCAAGAACATTATTGATTAAGTGCGCTAATGGGTGTTAACCCGGGAGTGCAGGATTAACATATATATGTATAGGGCTGATGTGACTATATGTGTATATATATGGATTTGCGAATATTTCTACTGTGTGAGACTAGTAGATATGGTATTAATAATAAATACTTTGCGCTAAGTGGTCTTAACAAAAAGGGTACAAGATTAGTGTAAATATATAGAGATGATGATACTATATATAAGAGCATACGCCTTGAGATGGGTGGAATATAATGGGAGACCACTGTGTTAGACTTTATCTAAATTTGGTTAAGCTAGGATGTAATGTATATATCGATACTAGAGTAGTGGTACAGGCTATATCCGAATTTAGAGGACGAAATTCAGTTGTAAGGGGGGAGTATGTAATACCCCGCACTTTTAAAGGTATTTAAATTACACTATGAATTTAATTTGGTAATTTTAGGAATTATTATGAATAGTAATTCTGGGATTAATGAGTGAAATTAAATAAATTCAATATTATAAAGTGAATAGTAAATATTAGTTTTCGAGTGACAGATTAATATTTACGTGGATTATATTTTGAGACTAAGTATATGAGTAGATTATTTTTATTACAAGTCGCAGTTGGGTAAAGCGACAAACGAAAATATTTTAAATTGGAAAACACGCGTATTGAATGTGTTGGGTCAAAATAGTGAATTTTAGTTAGGTGACTCGGATGGAGATTTCGACTCCGCCATTGGGTTCGGAATGGCCGAGATAGTCAAAATAGAGTACCCGGGGGTGGTATTTGGGTTCCAGGCATTTTTGGACTAGTAGGGACTCATAAATGAGTACACGGGTCATTTAACAATTGGGTATATACCCAGTTTTGGATTTAAAGAGGTGGCAACCCTCATTTCCCCCAAATATCATCCATAAGAGAGAGATATATAAGAGAGAAAGAAGAGAAGAAAGAAGAAAAAAGAAAAGAGAAGAAAAGAAGAGATTTCCGGTCAAAATTTGCGGGATTCGACTCGTGGTCGTCGGATTTAATCCACGAGGCAAGTGCTTAACTTGCTTTATGATTTAGTGTGTTTAATTTCTCATATTGTAGTTGGTATAAAACTAAAGATTTTTGGGTTGAAATTTCGTGGATCAAACGGGTTTTCGAAAGATTAAAATGGATATAACTCGATTTATACCCAATTTGAGAAACTTGAAATTAATCATTGGATTTGGGTTCTAGGATGATTAAAAACATTTGAATGTGTGTATTTATGGTTATTTAAGGTTGAATGATGATGAGAGAGGAGATAAAAAGCTTGGAGGTGTTTTAATGGAGGTTTGGATTTTTTGGAGAAGAATGTGAATAGTGACTAGTGTCACTTTCGGACTGTTTCGGATAGGAATACAGGAGATTCAGCTCTCGGTCAAAACACAATCTTTTCGATACGGTTGCATGGACGCCGATCGCGTATTTTTTTATTTTTTTTCGAATTGTTATGATTTTTATAAGATGGCAGTTCTGGGGTGAAATCACCAACTCGAAAATGCACTCGGAAATTGGAAAAATAAAAGGCTAAAATTGTTTAGAGATAAATAATTGGGGTTCCTAAAAATAGTGTGGGGACTTCTAAATATTTTTTTTAGTAAGGCGTGTATTTTTTATTAGTTGAAAGTAAAATCCAAGATTTACCCAAGTAGGGGTGTTCGTGAGGAATAATACTTAAAGAGATATTTAGGTGTGATTTGAATATTAAATAAGGGAATGCGTATTGGGGTATTTTAATTGTGTGACGGCTTATATTATTGCGAATGAGAATATTCAAGGCTATTGTCTATCGCTATAAGAGTTTGGAGATTATAGCCATAAAAGATTGAGAAGAGATAAATCATATATATAGGTGTCATTGGTATTGTCATCGTGCGGTGAGAAAATATCGGAAATAATGTATTGAGGATTAGTCAAAATTGATAAATGCGTAGGATATTCGAGAGATAAATATACTGCGTAGGAAATTTATTACACCGGTTGTGCGTATGCCCGAATGTTATTATATACGTGGGTTAAATAATTACCTATGGGGAAATTATGTATAGGTGAGAGAAATACCTATAATTATAATATGGTTGTGTAAATACCAAATTGATGATATATGTATATAAGTGGAATGTGTACCTATATGATTCTTTATTATGTGTATGACATACCTACCATACTTGCTATCACGGGAGGTTGACATTCGGAAGAGGACAATATTATCCTGTGTTGCCTTCGGGGGGATTTTAGATTTGGCACCTCAAGAACATAGGGTTGTGAAAGGCTTATTTGTGAGTTGATAAGTCTGCTACTTATGGGAGCGTAGGTATTTGCGTGACCCGTAGGTACGTGAACTATGTTCGCCTCCAATACGTGTGATTTGTATTGTTACAGTTCCAGAGTGATGTGGAACGGGTAATCCTTTTTGTACGAGATGTACTTGTATTGGATAGCAGAGTATGAGTGCACCGCAGCTGAGCCTAGGGGTGCTATATATGTATATATGTATTGTGATTTACATATATGTGTACTTGAGATAATCCACGGATGCTTAGTAAATGAGAAAGACTAAGCCACTTATATCATAGTTCGGTGGATGATTAATATACTTATTGCGTATAGTATATTGTTTATATATATATGAGATGAGATATCATATAACCTAACCTTGTATAAAGTGAAAAGAATGAATAAAGTGTGATATTACTTCCGGTATATTTATATCCGGATTTATATGAATGTGAATCATAGGTTCTAATGAGAACTATTAATAAATACGGGATGGTATAAATATGTTATGTACTGAAGGCCTAATGCATCCCGATGATCAACATTGTCACGTAGTAGTGTATCAGGGGGGTTCCTTACTTGGATTTTGCTTCGCGAGACACCCTACGCACGAACGTAACATAATGTTGGGAATGGGGAGAAGTTTAGTCCTTAGTACCCGAATTTTTGAGGTTTATTAGAAGATGGGTAATTACATTAGTTAGGCAGGGTAGCTTAACTAGGTTGTTTAAAATGGTATGCGCTAGTTGTGCACTGTTAGAAGAGGGGTGAGGTGTATCTCATGTGAGAGCGATACCAGTTTAAATATGAGAAATAACATATTTTAAAATATGGATTTGAAGCACTTGCTAAAATGTTTTCAAAAATCGGGCTCTGACCCGTTTATCTATTTTCCCTCTTGCTATATCTATATATATATAGGTGTCCAGACACAGGAACGCCTGGATGATGATTCTTTCGAGTCAGACGTTTGCTGCAGTAGCTGTGGATGCAAGCAGGTTTATATTAGACGCTTCCATCATTGAGATCTAGATAGGAGTTATTGTAGAAACAGTCGGGCTTATAGCCCAACTGTACTCATTTATTCTTTTATCGCCTTTTAGTGCGGCATTCGATTTGGTTATATTATTGTACCGAGTGTTCGGTTATTTTTTATTTCATTTCAGTTGGTGAATGTAAACTGTTATAATTGTTTTATTTGAATGGTTTGGTTAAAAAGATTTGTTAATTTAAAATTTTGACGCCGGCCTAATAGGATATTATTAATTAAATTGGTTTTCGACAGTGATGCTAAGAATGAACCATATGAGACTCCTGTTTTAATGTTATATTGGAGTAATCGCCTGGTATTTTATTAGGCGGGGTGTCACAGGTCAATTCCTACGTTTTACGTTGGACACGCACGAGGTCTTCGTGCCGCCCATGGTGGCGTTTGGGGTGGTTGGTGGCCTCCTCCCAATTGTGGCACGTCTTCAAGCCCGTGTGTTTCTACTTTTAAATTGGGATCATATTCTCAAACTGGGAGCCCGACGACTGCACATTCCGTTGCTACGTGTTACTTTGGATGCACACGAGGTGATCGTGGCACCGGTGGTTCCATTTGTGGGGGATGATGGCATCCGCCCCCTCACGGTATGTTTTCAAGCCTAAGTGTTCTTACTTATTAATTCGGATCCTATTCTCAAATCGGGAGTTCGGCGACTGTGTACTGTAAGGACATATTTTACATAGTCCTTTACATTAGAGTATGTCGTATACCGCTACAAGCGTCGAAAAAAAGTTTAAGTTCAATCATGCATCAAGACGGATCGGAATATCAACATTCTTCGACAAACAAGCCTCTGTGAGATAGATTTTGGTAAGGTTGTGTTTAATTCCCTTAGTATTTCATTTAAAGTGTTAGGATAAATTTTCTAAAATGTTTTTAAACATCTAAGACGTCATTTTTCATCAAAATAATTTTTTCTAAGTCCTGAGGCGGAGTTTTAAAAGAATAAGATTTTACACTAATGTCGTTCAAAAGATATGTCTATGTCGTTCAAACGAAAGGACAATTTCGTTTAAACGACAGCTTCAAGCGACATGCTATGTCGTGTGAAGGCTCTTTTGAAGCTCGCTTGAAGTATTTTATCAAACGACATCACACGATTTTAATTGTCTAAGGTTGTTTGATATGTCGCGTGAAGTCGCTTCAAGAGACATGGCTAGGTTGTTCGAGCGAAGCCGCTGACTCAATTTTTTTAAAAATTGGAGTGTTTTGATTCCTTTTTCCTTAAGAAGACATGAGATTCCCATTCTATGAAAACTGCTTTTGTAGAATTTTTGTCTTCTCACTTTTTGAGGGTTTTTAACTTTTTTTTCATTCACAAATCATCCCAATAGATTTAGTGAATCAATTTGGAACCCAAGATACAATCTTGCTGGAGTTTCTCTTGAAGGGAAGATTTCTCTACTGCTTATTTGGTACCACTTGAAGGAGGTTCTTGCTGACTATGATTGCGGTTATTAGAAGTGCTTGAGGGTATTATTTATTGAAGATAGAGTTGTGCGTTCTTATGGGTTCTCTGCAGTTGATCCATTGTTGATTATAAATTGAGGTCTATGTGAGTGTCTGCGGATATACATTACAGATTTCATTGTGTATCTAAGCTGCGATTATCCTCTTCATAGTGAAATAAAAGGTTTTACCTGAAAGGTTTTTTTTCCTAAAATATATGTGTCAACAATTTATATTTATTTTGTGATGGCATGATTTATACACATAGATGCATGTGTTAGGGTTTATTTAATTTGGATCAAAAATTGACATCTAGTTAAATAAGTTTAAAATTGGAAATTTCTGAATCCACGTATAATCGATATCACATAGAATTCTCAAATTGGTATAAGAGGTTTCTAAGCGATCTTTAACTAGATTTTATTTACGTTGGACGTGCACGGGGTTTTCGTGTTGCCCGTGGTGCCGTTTGGGCGGGTTGGCGGCGTCAGCCCCCTCATGGCATGTTTTCAAGTCTAAGTGTTCCTACTTTCAAATCCAGGTCCTATACTCAAACCGGGAGTCCTGTGACTATGTGGTCGGTAGTTTCGTGTGATGATGGAGGCGCACTAGGTTTTTGTGCAAACCACGTTGTCATTTGGGGGATTGATTGCGTTTTCCCCCTCGCAGCACGTTATCAAGTCAAAGTGTTCCTACTTTCAAATCCGGTACCTATTCTCAAATCGAGTGTCATACGGCTACATTGAAACTTACTACATGTTACGTTAGACGCGCGGGAGGTGTTCGTTCCACCCATGGGGCTGTTTGGTAGGGGGTGGCATCCGCCCCCTCGCGACACGTTTTCAAGCCTAAGTAATGCAACTTTCAAATACGATGACCATTCCATCGTTATAACATGCAACGCTTCAAACAACCAGACTCCTCCGTGGTAACATCTCTTTTATGGGATGAGAAAAGTAACCTGGTGCCAAAACATCTTCAAGCAATATATATATATATATATATATATATATATATTGAAGAGCATGGATTTTAAACAAACATGTGGGTGTATATTTATGTCTTGAACAAATTAATTCATGAAGGTTCAAGAACTCAAAAAAGATCTTTTGGATAAACAAATTTTCTCTCTAGATCTTAGAAAAACTCACAAAAGTTACATGGAAAAGTGTCATTCCCTCACAAAGTAACGCTAGTAAAAGTTAGTGGAAAAAGTAGTGGAGAAGGGTGGTTAAAAAAGAAAACTGTCCAAATTTTCAACTTCCTGCCCTTCAAACTTTCTTATGTCATTCAAACGACACTATTCGAACGAGAATATAGAAGAAATACAAGGCCAAAAACTCGTTAGATAAACTCGTTCGAATGAGGATGTTTGAATGAAACTTCGAACAAGAAAATAGAAACTTTTTGCAAAATGTCGTGTGAAGCTCGTTAGATGTTCGTTCGAACAACCTGGGAATCTCGTTCGAACGACATTACAGAAAATATAGATTCTTTGTTATAAGACCAAAACTTTTATACAAAGTACTAAAATGATTTTTTGAGAAAAACTAAAGTCGTTAAAAATGTTTTATTAAAAATACACCCAACAAAAATATCCAAGGTCCTAAATATATATAATTTCATTCATACCTTTGAGACCTCAGATTGATATATAGATGATGACAAGAAACATCGCACTTGAAACACAGCAAGGATATATTCTTCAATTTCTGGTCGCTGTGTCTTCAACATACACTTGACATAAGCTTGAAAGGATACAACATGAACATCTATCCTATGACTCAAATTGTTTTGTTCGGAATTAAGCCAATACTACAAATTGACTCGATTGGAAATTTACCCTTATAAATCTCCCCATTTGGCTATTCCGGGACAAAACCAACCAAGGCAAAAAAAATCCAATGGGCCCTCAAGCACGCCTAGATATAATCCCACCCAAAAATAAAATAAAAATAGACGCTTGACTCAACTCAAGGATGCTTTGCCGCTGTAACTAATTTGCCACTAAAGATAAAATCCTGCACGTAAATTAATTCTCCCCTTTTATCTAATATGTTCTACTTAAGAAGATAGCGCTCTCCCCCTAAGATAAATCTCTCCAAACTAAAGTTTAGATATTATTTCTCCCCCTTTTTGTTCAGGAATAGACAAAGGTCAAGAGTACAATAATTTATTTTTCCCAAATAACCAATTAAAGCATATTCTCCACCTAAACTAAACAAGGTATGTGAATACGGAAAAACAAGATAAACATGCGATGGTGTATAAGCAAGGATGATATAGCATATGGGCAACGATAAAATGCAACTGATCCATTAAAATATTAATAGGAATCAACTATGATGCGATAACAAAAGATACCATTAGAATGTACTATGATAAGCATGAAATATCACACAAAATTCGCAACAAGATAGATACCAATTTTGAATTCAAAAGATACATGGACCAATAAGCAAGGCAAAGGCTCAAAACAATAAATACCATATATATGTATACACAAATTATATCAATAATGCACACGCACATATACATAGGTATAAACACCACATATGACACAAAATACTTAAAGCTTTCCACACTCATATGGCAAACATGTGTCTAAATACATGTGGTAAACGGAAGTGAAGGGGTGTGAACTAGAGACTAAAGGAATATAGACCCTAAACATGTTCACGGTGTTCTCATTTGATTGCAAAACTTTATCACGCTTAAATATAGCCTCATGTGACAATATAGAGTGAACTCAATGAACAAACATACACAGTGCACATAAGCCTAGAATTTGGATGATTCTACAAACCAATAGAGTCATGACAAAATATCTTGACTAGGATACAAAGTCATTGTGCAAACCCGTTGATATATCCAACCAAACTTCCGCATTAATATTTTTTTTTCTTTTATGAACATACCTACTAAACAATGAAGTTCTTGGCTAATTTTTCTTTTTTTAAGCCAAATTTCAATGGTGGCTTTTCACGCAAAGTAATTTTGACTTTCGTACCCCGATTCCATTGATAAACAACAACACCAGATACATATTTTTCTATTTTTTAAATTTGGGAAACGGTTCTTACATGCACAAATCCTCCATTGTCATTGCAACACGTAGATGACTAAATTGATAAGAGAACATCTCACTTAGCTCAAATACACATGATAAGTTAAATGTCAAATGAGCTCGTGCATGTGTGAATCGAGCCATATAAAACTAGAATCCATTAAGCAACATAAAATCAAACTACTCCATGCAAGCATGATAAAGCACACTTTAAGGATTGAAAATCTTAACCAAAATATTCTAGCCACATGGAAGCGGGGGTTAAATTGGATTCAAACGCAAGTATATGCCACATAAAATGTGTAAAACTAAAATACACAAAAAAAAACTTTTTTATTTTTTTTTTAATTTTTAACCAAACAAAATCAACTCAAAATAGAACAAAAATATTTTTGTATTTTTTAATGAGACCAAATAAAATGACATAAAATACAAAATATACACATATCACAAATCTAGCACAATTTGTATAGTGAAGCAAAGACAAAAAAATGACAAATAAACATACAACTAGCAAGAACATATCATGATGCAAATAAGCTAGTGTATGTAAACAAACGTTAACGCATTCAACCTTTAGATTTAGCAAGGGAGGTATTGTGACACCCCGCCTAATTAAATACCGAGTGATCAGTCATTTCTTAAATTAAATCAGAATATCCAGTTGGTTCGTTCATAGCATCACTGTCGAAAAATAATTTCTTATTAATTCACCTAATAATTAAGTAAGTAAAGTGTCAAAACTTTTTCAATTTTAATTTAATTAAATCTATTCCCCCATACGGAATAAAAATAAGTAACATCCCATCACAACTGAATCAAAAGTGAACAAGAATAAATGTAAGTGGAATAAACTCTCCAGTTGAAATATCTCAATATCACCATCTAAAACAAAATGATAATAACAGTACCGACATAAAATCAATACAATATTCGAAATATAAATGGAACTACTAGAATCTTGGGCGACATGCCCTAAATGAGACGAATACAACAAAGATAGGAATCAATGGAATGAAAGCGTCTAATCCAAGGCTCACGTCAAACTATCCATCCTCTAAGCTGGGTGTCCCTGATGCTGGGCGCCCAGTGTAATAGATATAGCATAGCAGAGAATATGCAAGTAAACGGTTTAGAGCCCAATTGTAAAAGATTTTAAAAATAACAAGTTCTAAACAAGTGCAATTAAGCAGGTATTATGTACATGTTAGTTCTCGTCTCTCACTTAAGAAGCTCACTTCTCATCTAGTGTGCACACTTAACGTACCTTATTATCTCTCTAAATAAGGTTCTCAATTATTATTCTTATCCCTTCTCATTTTTTCGTATTTCCCACGCAATACTTATATAATTAAACATAATTATTTATCTTTAAGATGAATTAGGCCTTTAAGTATTAAGTATGCACTTACTTAATACAATTTAGATTTTAAAATTCACTTTTATCTACTAATTCACACAGTAGATCACTTCATAGTATATATATTCATCACACTATTATATATACTAACACGACACCTCCCAGACACAGCTGCAGTGCATGCATACTCTGCTATCATGTCAAGTTATATCTCTCTCTGTAAAAATGACTATTGGCTCGGCGTCTCTCCCGAACCATAAATAACATAACACACATATTTGGAGGCGAGTATACTCCCCAGCCAAATGGGTCACGCACATACCTACGCACCCATTCAACCGTCAAAACTATCATTCGCACCGATAGAACGTGTCCAAGGTCGTATGCTCAAGGTACGAATCTAAAATCCCAACAAATGGTCTTATTAGGATAAGATCAACCATAACACAAAACCTCCACCTCGATAACAAGTAGCGTAGGTATGTCATACACAATAAAATTTATAATATAGGTATTCACCCCACCTATATGATATCAATAAGGTATTCGCACAACCATATGATAATTCCATGCGTAGTATTTTTTTTCTCTCTAATATCCTACGTATTTATAGATTATGTCTCTACTTTTTAAAATATATTCCCAAGATTTCTCAATTCTCAAAAGATATCGATTTGTTTCCTTAAATAAGTTTAGTAGGTAACTATTTACACCCTACTGGTCCATGTCATCCCAATTCTCGAATTTTCACGAATTAATATTATCCTCAATTGGGTTTATTCTTCGATAATCTCTAATTTAATTTCTAACCCATTATTTTATTTTCAAGGATTAATCCCACACATAAATATTTTTCGGGCTTTAATCACCACCCTACGGACCTTCTGTAAGTCCGATTACGCTCAATTTAATTATCACTAAGCATCCCTAAAAGTTGGGATTTAATAAAATATTAAAAAGGGAAACAAATCACTTTTTCTAGGATCATTGATCGATCAATGATTTGGGTCTATCGATCAATCAAGCAGATATCAACCTATATTTTATGCATATTTTGCCTATGGGTTTAACCATTTCTCATCATCAAATCTTCTATATTAAGATCACAAACTTCTTATCGTTTATTCCAAATGATATAACAATACATATAAATGATCTCCAATAATTAAACAACCTAAAATCATCAAGAGTTTTGGATTAAAACATATTATTTCTCATAAATTCCTTCAATCTCATATTTTATCATTTCTTCAAGAACAACCCTTAAACTCAGATTTTCTTCATCATAGGATTCCAAATTCGTGGATTAACATCTATAATCAAAAGGATATTAATCCTACATATTTCTCATTTCCATAAATCAATTAAAATCACCATATTTTATCTTTGGATCCTGCAACTTTTCATAATTCTGCAACTATCCTAACATGGACAATATACATGCTAAATTTATAAAGGTTAAATCACTTGCCTTTAGATTGTAGGTCTGAACCATTGGGGATTATAGTCTACTGGTGCTCCTCCCCTTTTTTCGGCCAACTTTCGGTGGCAGTGGTGGTGTAGGATGTCCTTTGGCCTCTTGGCTTCCTAGAGGTGTCTCATCCTTTCCTAGAAAAGCTTATCCTCTCCTCACAGACTTGTCTCTTGATTTTTGTTGAGTGAACCTTACTTTGATAAACTCTACACTTATATAAGATGACTCCAAAATTCGTAGGTATTGTTCACATACTTTGGCAATTGACCAAAATACCCCTCCGGGGTGTCTATTTGGTTCTAAAGTGCCCCGAGACCCAAACCAAACACCCAAATAGACCTTTTTGACTATTTAAACCCTTCCAGACACTCTGGCGCAGTCAAAATGACCATTTAGATGACATAAAAATATTTTACTTTTATTTTCTTTAAATTTCGTCCTTACATGACTCACACGCGTGTCCCAACTTAATTCCCGTAATTATCGGGTTAATCACTAGCGACAACTTTATTAAATCATAATCATATATTAATTTTAATCACTAAGGGTCCATTTGATAGAAAAATGGAAAAATGCAAATGATTTCAAGACATTTGATTCCAGAGCAAACAATTCCAAGGCAAATGAATATTTTTCAACTTGTGTCTGTTTGATACAAGTTGGAAAATCATCAATTTTCCACATTTTCTATCAAACGTAAATGTTGAAAAATAGATATAAAAGTAGAAAAATTTATATATATATATATATATTTTGTATATTTAATAATAATATATGGATATATATTTTGTATATTTAATAATAATATATAAATATATATTATTAAATATAAAAAAATATACAAATATATATAATATTATTAAAAATATAAATATAATATATATTAATATATATTAATATATATATATTTGTATATTTTTTATATTTAATAATATATATTTATATATTTAATAATATAATAATATATATATTATTATATTATTTATGAAAATATATATATATATACATTTTGTATATTTAATAATATATATATATATACATATTAAATGTACAAAATCAATGAAAATATAATATATTATTTATGGAATATAAGAATATATATATTGTGGGGGCAAAAAATATGCCTACATAATAGCATGACACGTGGCGAGCACCGCGATCAAGATGGCGAGCAACAGACGCTCCAACAAGATAGGGACAACTAGAGTCCTTGATAAACTAGAAGATCGAGGAGCAGTATCTGATTGGAATCAAACTCCACGAAGATAGGATTCATCCATATTTGTAACCCTAATGTAGCCCCTAACTCTATATAAAGGGGACACCCTCCATTGTGAAAGGGGGCTTAGAAGCTAGAGAAACACTCTCATGTAAAACTCTCTCATCATTCTAATGGAACACAGCAGCAGCCCCGTGGACGTGGGTCTTTTATGGTCGAACCACGTAAATCTTTGTCTCTCTCGTATTTATTTTTATGCTTGTATTGTGAGGAATTAGAACCCCCCTACGGGTGAGATTTTTTGCACCTACAATTGGCGCCGTCTGTGGGAAACGGCACAAAAATCCTTCCCCTTCTTGCTAGAAGAGATCTAGATTTACGTTCAAGGAAAATGATACCTACGCTACGCACATAACAAAAAGATAAGTTTTCTTTTTTAATTTGTGCACCAGCAGTTATATGTTTTCGTATATAATTATTTGTTTTGTACATAAATCGTTTCATGGATACATGATTTTTCATACATTTGTGTTTGGAAATCTTGTATTCAATTTTCATTCATTTGCAAATCTACGCAGTAATATTGTTTCTGGGTAATTTTCATTGTTTGAGAAGATGTATTTCACTGGCGGAGGTCTATGAAGACTCCCCAGATATTTGGAGTCTCTGAGAAACTCCTAGTTACACGCCTTTATTTGCTAAGCTACATGATATCTTGAATATCCCAAATTTTCTAGCACGGGTTTACCGTCTAAAGGCTTCTCTCATAAGAGATCTTAATTACATCTTCACAAACATCCCAACAGATATTCTTGAAAAAAAAGGGCCATATTCTTACAAAGATGTACAGATTCTGGGCACGCCAACAGTTAACACAATTTGTTCTGGACGCAAATAAAAAATCAATGGTAGACCGAACAGAATTCCCTCCACCAACCTATGGGTTATTGAAATTCCTCCAAATGTTCAGCACGACCAAACAAGAATAAAGATGGACCAAACAATATTTTGGTCATCTCTGAGCAAGAGACTTGAAGTTTCCCCCGATCTGAAATTCGGGGCTGTCATCTAGTCAAGCAGTGCCAATAGGTGATCTACAAATATGTTACTCGTCACCTGTTAGCATGGCGCATAGCGACGCCGAACTAAGAGCCCTCCTCCGAACACCTTTGCAATCAGGTTCGATGATGGCAAACGGAATAAAAATCAATATCTACCAGCCCTAGGCACAAAGTCCCCCAGGCCGAGCAAGCCCCGGCGACCAGAAAGATTACAGGGAGGCCTCTGTACAAGACACAAACAAATCATCAAGCATCAGTGAGCTCACCTCCGGTGATTCTCCGACCTGCAAACTTCTTGGTTGAGCAACCCCTGTGGTCGGCGACCTATTTGCAACCTACCGGTGACCTGGCGTAATTTCTCTTTGGTTTTCTTTTCGGCCATGCCGACAAATAAGGAAACCACAATTTCTGGTCATCAACAGCATCTCTTCGATCGAACAGCAGAAAGGGATTTAATTTGGTGGTCGGAGACCAGTTCGCAACTACCGTCATCTGGTTGACGGTAGCGATGAGTAAGAACGAGCACACCTTCAGCAGGTCGGGGAAAAGGATGAGCAAGACCTTCAGCAGGTCGGCGGAAAAGACGAGAAAGGCCTTCAGTAGGTCGATGGAAGTGACGAGCACGGCACGCTTCTCTTCCGGCTGGTCAACACTTCTCCTCAACCTCGAGCATCCATCAGCTCACACTCCTTTATGCGTTTCCATGAGCACATTTAAAAACTGTTTGGGACACGAATTCGTCTTAAGCCCTTTGGAAATTGTTAAAATTAACATTTTCTTAATTCACATCTTCATGTGAAAATAAATTTTTAAAACCAGCTTATAATTGGATATTTGCTTGGAGTCCAAATATTTTTGCAAAAATTCTAAATCAGCCTTATGTCTTGCATTTGAGATATATTTGACTAATTTTTTGCATTGTTCGGTTCTCTATAAAAAAAATTAAGGGACCATGTGACTAAATTACAATTGTTACAACGATTTTAGTTGGCACTTTTTTATGCGACCTTATTACAAATTATTTTGCTCACATAAATAAGTGGGGCGCACCTATATAGCACTCATGTCATTTATTCGAACATTTTAATTTTCAATATTGTCGTTCAATTAGAATAATTTAATCTCACCGTAAGGGAATTATTGGTTATTTAGCTCATCCCCAACGGATGCTCGGACGCGATTATCTCAGTGGGGGTTTTATCAATAAAAATCATTGGATCATTTATTACATTCTTACTCTACTATGAATTTTTTCCCCGACAAATGGCCGAGCAGATGCATATCTTATATACTTTGTTGAGCATATCATTTTTATGATAACTTCTATCTGATTTAGCCTCAACAGATGGTCGGGGAATTTACTAACTTCCACAGGTAAAAGATTCAGTCCCAACGGATGCTCGGCAATAATCTTAAGTCCTTGAAAATCACATCGATGTTTCGACAGATGCTCGAGCACGAATTGCTCGTTATATCTACTCGGTATTCAACAACTTTACCCCGGCGAACAATCCAGTCACCCTTCATTTTATTAATGCTCCGACGGATAGTCGAGCACACTATAGCACTTTAGACCCAAAGAAATGCTTGGGAAAAATTATTATTACTCCAACTGAAGCTCGAATTCAATGATTCGTAACCTGAAGGACGGTCAGGCACATTCAAGATTCATTTTGGCAGATGATCGGCAAAATATTTTTATATATTTAGTCCCGAAGACATCTACTGCACAAGTCTTATTTTATCCCCAGTGGATAGCTGGTCAGGATAATTATTGTATTTAGCACAACCCCACTTGATGGATACACACATTTATTTGTACATTGTTCGTTTTCGTCTCATAATATCTTATTTGCTCACAAATTATGCTCACGATTTTTAACATCATAAATTTGTTAGCAGGGGGCTATCTATACTGCATACTTCACAATTGTGTCACTACACAAATTTTCTGTTAAAATAATTTTTTGAAACCAACTTACGAATGAGTATTTGCTTAGAGCTATTTGCAGAAATTCCAAATTAACTCCTATATCCTACACCTGGAAATATTTGACAAATTTGGCATCTTTTATTCAACTTTATTACAATTATTTTGTTCATATAAATAATGGGGCGAACTTATAGAGCACTCATGTCATTTATTCGATCATTTAAAATTTCAATATTGTCGTCTAGCTATTATTGGTTATACCGATGGATGGCCGCTGTAATATTTTTACTGATACCTAGCGTAGCCCCGATGGATGCTCGGGCACGGCCATCCTCATGAGATTTTATCATAGAAATTATGGGATCATTCATATCATTCATTCAATACTATGAATCTTTTCCTCGACACATGTTCGAGCAGATGCACATCATATATTCCTTGACTGAATAAACGAATTGCATGATAAATTCTACTTGATTTAGCCTCGACAAATGGTCGAGCAACTTATTAACTTCCATATGTGCAAGATTTAGTTCGACGAATGCTCGGCCATAATTTTAAGCTTTTGGAAGACTTATTAATGCACCGATAGAGGCTCGAGCACGGATCGCTCTCTATATCTACTCGGACATGTACAACTTTGCCTCGGCAGACTAGCCAGGCACCACTTATTTTGTTAAAGCTCCAACAGATGGTCGAGCACGTTACACCACTTTGGACCCAACACATTCTTGGACAATATTATTTATAACCAACAGATGCTCGGACGTTGATATTTCTTGAATTTCAGAATGGGTTATCTGGCTCTATGATTCTTGACCTGTAGGATGATCAGGCATATTCAAGACTCATCTCGACAAATGATCGGCAAAATATTTCTAGCTATTTAGTCCCGAAGATATTTGCCACACATGTCGCATTTTATCCCCAACAAAAGGTTGGTCAGGATAATTCTTATATTCAGTCCCAACAGATGGTTGGCACAGTCGATTAATGATCAGCATTGCATTTATTGGAAGGTTAGTTTTCACTAACACTACAAGATCATTCGTAATACTTGTTCGATCCTTTTTGCCTTGACGGATGCTCGAGCATGGATTCAGGCATCATTTATCTTATCAATGCTCCGACAGATGCTCGGGCATGGATCGTTCGCAACATCTACTAGGTCCTTTGCAATTTTGCCTCGACGAACCCTCAGCTTCGATGGATAGTTGACATTATGTGATCACGTCTCAAGCTCCAATAAATAGTTGGGCAATACAATTCTTATTTAATTCAACCTCGTCGAATGAAAAGTTGGGCGATCTGTACAATAAAGATCCAATGACACATAAAACAGCAGGAAGAGCAACGATGAACTATATTTATCAACAAGGACGAATCCAACCTGTAAGAAGTAACATATCAAGTAAAATTATAGTCAACGAGCAAAACATGTTGATAACAACACTAGACCACCCTGAATGTATCGAGCAACATCGTCAGACGACCCACGGTGATCGACGATCACCAAGCAATGAATTAACGCATCATCAACACTAAGATATACAGTCCAGAGGAACAATGTTTCTTAAACGCCATATCAGATCAACGCATTTCTGCACAAGGATGCTTTGAAATCATATCAATTTCTTTAGGTGCATGAGCTATATGGAGTCTTCCACAACCTCCCGGAACCACCATGCATGGTCGACGAACAAGAGTGCCCCGAGGAACGATACATTACATGGAGCTATATGAGCTAGATAATCCTTAATTATATCCATCTCAATGAACGATCAACGTGACACTCTTCAACACAACAAAGTCCTGAGGAACGATCGGTAACACTTATCATCTCGGTTATATAGATCAAATAACTCGATGGACGGTCGAATAGTGTTCTCTTCACAGCCCGATTGGGGGCTCCATGGCAACGATGACACGTGAATAGATTCACTGCAACATTTAAAGCAAAATATAAGAGTTTAACCCAGGATGGATGTCAATATGGTTAACACCAGAATTAGTCCTTCAAATGACGATCAAGACTAAGCTTGATTTAATTACAACAGCCTTCTTGCTTGTTCCCATTCAATTAAGTAAGTCCACAGACCTTTGTCATCTCCAAACACAAATGGCCTCACGAGTTGCCCCAACAACAATAAAAGCCCTACGGGGGATCCCTAGGAAAAAGCCAACTCAGGTTGGTCACCAACTATTTTGGTTGGTTAAAATCCTGAACGGGTGGATGGCCCTTAAACCAGGTGTATTTTTTCCATCGCCTTTTAGGCCTAAGGAAGTGTTATGGCACAACCTAAAAGGTAAAATAGGCGGACATTTACATGCGAGGCATTAGAAAATGGAAAAATGCAAACGTAATTGGTATTACATTGACTTGTAGGAAAGACCTAAGTACAATAAGCATACCGATTAAATATCACATGTTATAAAACCTAATGCAGGGTCTTACCCCTACTTGGTACATGCTCGAGCAAGGCTCGACGCATAGGCTTTTGGTCGGCCTCTCCAATTAGACCATATGAAAAACCTAATGCAGGGTCTTACCCATACTAGGGACATGCTCGAGCAAGGCTCGACGCATAAGCTTTTGGTCGGCCTCTTCAATTGGACCATATGAAAAACCTAATGCAGGGTCTTACCCCTACTAGGTACATGCTCGAGCAAGGCTCGACGCATAGGCTTTTGGTCGGCCTCTCCAATTGGACCATATGAAAAACCTAATGCAGGGTCTTACCCCTACTAGGTACATGCTCGACCAAGGCTCGACGCATAGGCTTTTGGTCATCCTCTCCAATTGGACCATATGAAAAATCTAATACAGGGTCTTACCCCTACTAGGTACATGCTCGACCAAGGCTCGACGCATAGGCTTTTGGTCGGCCTCTCCAATTGGACCATATGAAAAACCTAATGCAGGGTCTTACCCCTCATAGGTACATGCTCGAGCAAGGCTCGACGCATAGGATTTTGGTTGGCCTCTCCAATTGGACCATATGAAAAACCTAATGCAGGGTCTTACCCCTACTAGGTACATGCTCGAGCAAGGCTCGACGCATAGGCTTTTGGTCGGCCTCTCCAATTGTACCATATGTAAAACCTAA
Source organism: Sambucus nigra (assembly GCA_949130495.1). Classification (NCBI taxonomy): domain Eukaryota; kingdom Viridiplantae; phylum Streptophyta; class Magnoliopsida; order Dipsacales; family Adoxaceae; genus Sambucus; species Sambucus nigra. The sequence goes on along the minus strand of OX422214.1, from coordinate 207,655,037 downwards.
TGCAGGGTCTTACCCTTACTAGGTACATACTCGAGCAAGGCTCGATGCATTGGCTTTTGGTCGGCCTCCCTAATTGGACCATATGAAAAACCTAATGTAGGGTCTTACCCCTACTAGGTACATGCTCGAGCAAGGCTCGACGCATAGTCTTTTGGTCGGCCTCTCTAATTGGACCATATGAAAAACCTAATGCATAGTCTTACCCCTACTATGTACATGCTCGAGAAACACTCGACGTATAGGCTAGTGGTCAGCCTCAGTAAATGGACCATACACGATCAAAATACAGGGAGATGCCCTAAACTTGATGCACGCTCGAGAAAGCCTCCTCAAACAAATTCTGAACAGGCCTGTGGCCGGCCTCACAAATTGGGCCATGCAATAAAACAGATAATGAACTACGTTCGACGTGATCCCAAGAGGGTACGTAGGTAGCTCGACACTCCCGATTTCGGTTCCTATATCAATTGAACGTCTCTCAACTCAAGACGAGCATTCATCTAAAAACCTATGAAAACGAGAAGATCAACCAAAGAAGGCTTAAAATTTGAACGACAGCTCAAAGAACGCCAGTCCAATTCTCGTCAATAACTGCATACGTTTAAATAGATTATGGACCAGCTCCCAGCTCATCTCAAAATCAACTCTGCTGAACTACGACCTATGGGGCTATTGTGGGGGGGGGGGGAATATGCCTACATAATAGCGTCACACGTGGCGAGCACCCCGATCAAGATGGCGACCAACAGACGCTCCAACAAGATAAGGACAACTAGAGTCCTTGATAAACTAGAAGACCGAGCAGCAATATCTGATTGGAATGAAACTCCACGAAGATAGGATTCATCCATATTTATAACCCTAATGTAACCACTAACTCTATATAAAGGGGACACCCCCCATTTGGAAAGGGGGCTTAGAAGCTAGAGAAACACTCTCATGTAAAACTCTCTCATCATTCTAATGGAACACAGCAGCAGCCCCGTGGACGTAGGTCATTCATGGTCGAACCACACAAATATTTATCTCTCTCGTATTTATTTTTATGCTTGTATTGTGAGGAATTGGAACCCACCTACGGGTGAGATTTTTTGCACCTATATATATATATATATATATATATATATATATATATATATATATTATTGATATGCCCAAAGTACACCTGAGAGACCAGAGACCTCAACCTTGGCCTGGATTGGAGCCGAGGTAATAGAAGCCCAAGGATGCTTATCAGCAGCGTCTTCCTACAGGGGTCGGCCACAGCCGACGTCCTAACATCGTCTCGGCCTGGAAGTAGTCGAGGTCATCTTAAAGCCGAGAACTTAGCATCCTCGAGGTCAGCTATAGCCAATGTTGTCGCTACCTTATACATCCACCTCGGCCCTTCGTCAGTCGAGGTCAGTGAAAGCCTTGCAGGCTTAATCAACATACATCATGTCATCATCGGCCCTGGATGGCATTGCACCTCATGTCCAACCTCAATCGACCTTCCTGGCCGAGGTCTTCATGGAACATTGATCGAAGACAAAGCGAGGGTCGTACCTCGCCAGCCTCGTACTCATCCTGGCCGAGGTTGGTGCCAATTGAAGACATCCGAGCATTTACACTTATATGGATATCCTGTAACACGTGGATAAGTCTGTTATAATCGAATCATTCCCTCCACGTGAGGGAATATTGAGGTCATCATTACTTAGTTGAGATCAGTCAGGTGTCACCCTTGCACTGGCTAGATCAACACACACACATGTTCATTGCATGCATAAGGGGTGCATTACACCCTCTACATACTATATATACTTGCCTTCTCCTACTTGGATAAGGGATCAAAAAATTATAACCCTAGCTAAACTCTGTCAAATTATACAGTAGAGAGATAAAGCTTGAGAGATTGTATCCATGTCCATTAGTGCCTTCATTCAGTGATATTACTCACACACACTCACAATGGACGTAGGCCAGATTGGCTGAACCACTTACATTCAAATGTTCATCCTCTTCTCCTCACCTCCATCTCTTATATTTATTATACTCTTGTGCTGTCATTGTTATCACTAGTTTGAGCTTATAAACACCTTGACTAGTGGTGTTATTTCCAGCATCATTATTTTTGTGCCGTCTATGGGAACGAGAAGCTGTCTCTTCCTATTTCTTTTGCATAGCCTCACCGGAGACTCTGATGGTGAACCAGGCCTTACCCCTTGTGTGGAGCTGCTTCACCATTTAAAATAGGTCCATTAAGGAACAAAGCTCATTTACTCTACAAACTCTTTAGTTTTAACACATGACACTGGAATTACGGCCACCTCTTCCATCGCCTGGTGCTGGAGGGCCTAGTTCCATCCAGGCACCACCTCAGTTCGAAATAGCGAAAGTGGCAGCAACCTTGAATTCTTTGGCTGTAACGCGGTAAGCGATGAAGGAGCAATTGGCACAACTCAGTCTAAACATGATGAGACCACCTAGGGTCTCACCGAAGATGATTACTCCGGTGGTTGTTCAGCCTCATCCTGATGCCAGGGGACCATCCTAGGCACCGAGGAAAGACCAACCTAGACCTCAGTGGAGGAGGGACGTTGCTGACCCTAGACCTTTGCATCTGGGGAGGTAAGGACACCCTTGCCCTGAGGATAGGTATGATGATTTGGAGGCGAAAGATGCTCCTGAAGATTGTTGGGAGCCGTATAAGGTTTAAAATAACACAGTACATCCTATTCAACAGAGCTGGGGTTGTGGAGGCAGAAGAGGTGAAGAACCCCAACAAAGAGGGTCAGCTTTTGATCGATTGAGCAGAGGATCGGCCTTTGAAAGGCTCGGCCCCGTAAATGACCAGCCACAGAAGTTATCCAGGTCAAGAAGTGTAGCCGGCTCACAAAGGGAAGAGGGGAATCTGCTTCATCAAGGCTGACCTAACACAGGACGAGGTAGGGATCCGGAAGAGGTCAACAGCCGACATTACGCTACGGCTGGGGAACCCTCGATCCACCCCTGGAGGTGGCAGGGGACAACCTCGGCCAGGTCGATGTTGCAAGACCATAGAATGAATCCATCCAACGTCTTGAGGACAAGATAGGAGACCTCCTCAAAAGTCAGGACCCACTGCAAAGAGGTTTCTCAGAAGGCTCTCCGTTCGTGGCTAAGATAGTGAGCTTCCCTACCCCAGACAAGTTCAAGCCACATACGGTGACTCCCAAGTATGACGGTAGCACTAACCCTGTATATCATATTGAGATGTACCAGTCTGCGGCGGACATTTACTCAATACCAGATGAGATGAAATGTTAGGCCTTCTCTGGGACTTTGATGAGAGCTGCACACATCTGGTTTACCTCTCTCCTGAAGAACTCGATAGAGAACTTTAAGGGTTTGGCTGAACGGTTCATTCATAACTTCTGTTTTGGGGTAAGACCTAAAAAGAATACTACCCATATATTGTATATTAAACAAGGCAGGAACGAGAACCTAAGGGACTACATTCCTAGATTCAATAAAGAAAAACTTGAGGTTGAAGACTACGAAGTGAATATAGACATGACCGCCCTCATAGGAGGTCTTCAGAAAGGGAAGTTGTTGTGGACCCTGCCAAGTCCAGGGCAGAACTATTGGCAACTGTGGGCAGGGTCATAAACGCTGAAGAGGCCATGGCTGCAAAATACGAGGATGAGAATGGAGGTAGCAGCGGGAAGCTCCAAAGAAAGAAGGATGGAAAGAAGAGGTCAGCCGATGATAAGTTCGCACGCTATACCCCTCTAACTGTGAGCTGCGAGCATATCCTGAATGAGATCAAGAATGACTGGTCACTGAGATGGCCAGAGAAGCTAAAGCCTCCTCCACATAAGAGGAATAAGAACTTGTGGTGCGAGTTCCACTAAGACCATGGCCATGTTATAGATAAGTGCTTCACCTTGAAAGATGTGATCGAGAAGATGTTGAAATCAAGAAAGTTGAGGAAATATGTTGATGGAAGGGCTACCAAAAAGGGAAGAGATGACCCTAGAAAGAAGATAAACGACAGATGTCGCGATGATACTTTAGCAGGAAGAGACGATGACCCGGAGGGTGATAATGAGGATGATCTGAACCTCCCACTAAAAGATGACAATTCCTCGGTGAAGAGGGTCGGTATAATCTCCTTTGGCGTTAGAACCATATACGGAGGACTCGTAGGGGCGGTTCTGAAGTGGCTGACCGAAAAGCTCATGTAGCGGAGGCCAAGTCAGTGGCCAAGCCGAAAATGGTAAATCTGACATCTTCCGAAACCAAACAGAAGAGAAAAAAGGTAGATATGGACAATCTTGTAGTTGGGTTCTCCCGACTCGACTTCAAAGGCATCCTAGCTCCACATGATGACCCTTTAGTAATCACAACAAGGGTGCATGGGTGCGAGGTGCAGAGAATCCTCGTAGATGGAGGAAGTTCAGCAGATATGATGTTTTGGATTTGCTTCAAAAGCCTTGGCCTTAAGAGAGCTAGGCTGGACCTTAAGGAGTTTGAGGCTGTGCCGTCGACGGTCCACCAGATGCTAAAATTCCCAACCCCCTATAGGGTAGGGGAAGTGCAGGGTGACCAGACCATAGTATGGGAATCCTACTTCAACTCAGCTGAAGAGAGAGAGGCCCATAAGAGAGAAACTACCACATATAACATTGATACACTTGACCCCAAAGATGAAACGAAGTTGAAAAAAGGAGAGGTTTTAGAAGAGGTAGAGTCCATCGTCCTCAATGAGGTTAAACTGAAAAAAACTGTCCAGGTCGGCAAAGACTTAAAAATGGAGATCAAGGAAGAGATGATAAGTTTCTTGAGGAAGAGGCAGAGTGTCTTTGCTTGGAGCCACGCGGACATGCCTGGCATCGACCCTGAGGTTATGTGCCATAAACTCAACGTGACTAAGGATGCTAAGTCAATCAAACAAAGATGAAGAGTTTACTCCAGGGATAAGTACGACGTCATCCGGGAAGAAGTCATAAAGTTGGGAGAGGCCGAGTTTATAAGGGAAGTCATATATCCGGAGTGGTTGTCAAAAGAAGTCATAGTGCCCAAAGCCAATGGGAAATGGAGGATGTGCGTAGACTTCACCGACCTGAACAAGTCTTGCCCAAAAGATAGTTATCCCTCACCTCGGATCGACCATATGGTAGATGCCACTGCAGGGCATAAGCTCATGAGCTTCATGGACGCGTATTTAGGCTATAACCAGATCTTCATGGATGTCGAAGACTCTGAGAAGACAGCCTGCATCACGGACAAAGGAACATATTGCTACAAGGTTATGCCCTTCGGATTGAAAAATGCGGGGTCATATACTAACGTCTTGTGAATAAGATGTTTGAGGCTCAAATAGGCAAGACTATGGAGGTGTACGTAGACGATATATTAACGAAGAGCTTGAAGGCCTGCACTCACGTGGCAGGCCTAGAAAAGACCTTCGATACCATGGACTTATACAGAATGAAATGCAACCCTGCGAAGTGTGTCTTTGGGGTAGGTGCTGGGAAGTTCCTTAGATTCATTGTCAGTCAGAGAGGAATAGAAGAAAACCCAAAGAAAATTAAAGCTTTGCTCGATATGATTACAACCAAGAACAACAAGAACCAGTGCCGCCGAAAAACGCAAGAAGTGGCCGAAAAACTCAAAACTCTCGCCGAAAATTAAAGAGACAGGAATAAAAGGGGATAAAAATGGCAGAGTAAGGTGGAGACGATACCTAAAGACTTGTGAAATGAAGGAGATTTGAAGAAACACAGAAATCCCAACAACGAAGCAGCCAAGATCTTGTAGAGAGAGAGAGTTGCAGAGATAACCAAATCAGGAGAAAGAGAGGAATGAGAAAGAAAGAGAAGAAAAATGGGGTTTAAACCCTTAAGTGTGAGTGCACACGTCCCAAGGCCCATCATTGCCTTGGGAGCTCAAAAGACAACCAACATCATCACACTTGTCAGGCACGTTATCTAGTTCAGTAGCTGACACTTGACAAGAAAGTATTAACACCTAAAGAAATTTAACCTCGGACAAATATACCCCTTAGGCACCTGATCACACAGGTAACTAAGGGATAGGGGGTTATTGATATGCCCAAAGTACACCTTAGAGACCAGAGACCTCAACCTCGGCCTGGATTGGAACCGAGGTAATAGAAGCCTAAGGATGCCTATCCGCAACATCTTCCTACAGGGGTCAGCCACAGCCGACGTCCTAACATCGTCTCATCCTAGAAGTAGCCGAGGTCAGCTTGAAGCTGAGAACTCAGCATCCGCGGGGTCAACATAGCCAATTTTGCCTCTACCTTGTAGATCTACCTCGGCCCTTCGTCAGCCGAGGTCAGCGAAAGCCTCGCAGGCTCAATCAACATACATCATGTCATCATCGGCCCTGACCGACATTGCACCTCATGTACAACCTCAGCCGACCTTCCTGGCCGAGGTCTTCATGGAACATTGATCGAAGACAAAGCAAGGGTCGTACCTCGCCAGCCTCGTACTCATCCAGGCCGAGGTTGATGCTAATTGAAGACAGTCGAGCACTTACACTTATATGGATATCTTGTAACACGTGGATAAGTCTGTTATAACCGAATCATTCCCTCCACGTGAGGGAATATTGAGGTCATCATTACTTAGTTGAGATCAGCCAGGTGTCACCCTTGCACTGGCCAGATCAACACACACACATGATCATTGCATGCATAGGGGGTGCATTACACCCTCCACATACTATATATACTTGCCTCCTCCTACTTGGATAAGGGATCCAAAAATTACAACCCTAGATAAACTCTGTCAAATTATACAGTAGAGAGAGAAAATTTGAGAGATTGTATCCATGGTCATTAGTGCCTTTATTCAGTGATATTACTCACACACACTCACAGTGGACGTAGGCCAGATTGGCTGAACCACTTACATTCAAATGTTTATCCTCTTCTCCTCACCTCCATCTCTTATATTTATTATAATCTTGTGCTGCCATTGTTATCACTAGTTTGAGCTTACGAACACCTTGACTGGTGGTGCTATTTCCAGCATCATCAATTATATATTGAATATACTAAATATATATTATTTACAGAATATATACATATATATAGAATATGTATTTACAAATATATAATATATATTCAGTATATATATAATATATGTAAATACATATTCTATATATATGTATATATTCTGTAAATAATATATATTCAGTATATATATATATATATATATAATATATGTGTGTGTGTGTGTGTGTGTGTGTATGTGTATTATGTAAATAATATATATTCAGTATATATAATATATATATGTGTGTGTGTGTGTATATATTCTGTAAATAATAAATAGATGAATTAATTTTAAAAAACTATACGAAATATATGAAATATATTAATCATACGAAATATATGAGTATACGAAATATATTAAATGTACGAAATATATAAATATATATTAAAATATATGAATTATATAAACTATATAAATGTACGAAATATATAAATATACAAAATATACGCAATATACATATATGTGGTAAAATATATAAAATATATATATATTAAAATATACTAAATATATATTTACATATTTATTAACAATATATATTTATATTTTTATGAAATATATAGAGTTTAAGAAAAAAATTGGTTTTGAGTGATTTGCCACCCAAAGGTGGCAAACAAAATCCTGCCCCCCCCCCCCCCCCCCCCCCCAAGAATTGAATTCCACCCTAGGGTGGAAAATTGTGCTTAAGGAGTGTTGTACATAGAAAATAAATTCCAAGGTAAATTAAGGCTATCAAATAGCCTAAAAGCTGGAAAAGACCAGAATTTTCCAACTTTTCTGAATTTACCTTGGAATTTGTTGGCTATCAAATGGACCCTAAGTAATATTCACATGAATCACATATTACTTTTTGTTATTTTTAGTTTAGCGTGGAGAGAAAAACGTAGTATTTATACATTTAATGTTATGGGAGTTTAGCTTGTATGTTATAGTTGATTATATACATTTAATGGGCATGTATTACGTTATCAGAGTTGCTGGATAGTTTACTTGTCTATATTCAGTTTTCTTTTTTCTTTTTTTTTGTATATTTTAGTCTTTACGCATGCTTAGATGATAATTAATTGTTCACACTCATATATTGTTTAATTTAGACCTAATTAATCTATTATTATATATTACGGGTTGTCACAATTGGTATCAGGGCATTCCAGGTTCTAGTGTCCTAGCGTCATTGAGGCATTTGTCGCTTTTTTGCGTTGTGTTCTTTGATACTTTAGAGCACTACCTTTAGCTTTTGTACTCTATGTAACTAGTAAGTTATTAATGATCTTTTTTTTACTATATTACTGATGGTGAACAGTCGTAGAGGACAGAGATGACCACGCTTGACCAAGAGTGTCGAATCAGGAGCAGTTGCACCTCGGCAGCAGCAGCAGCCACCACCACCTCAGGGACAGGAACCAGCGATAACGCCGACTAACTTAGCTTCCATCATAGCCTAGACATTAGTTGTGACTATGGCAGTGATGCATCTTCAACAACAACCACTACCACTGCCACCACCCATGGTTGCACATAAACTTATCCTTCATGCTACTTCTTCTTGGGAGCATGTCCGGAATAATACGATGCCAAAACCTTTCATTTAAGGAAGAGGGCATCTAATTTTTCCCAAACCTTCTCAATTATAAAATTCCCATCAATAAACTTGATCCATATTAATTCATCCTTTTCAAAGGAACTAATTGTATGATCTTCAATGATGTCTGTAACTATCTGACACTCACCAGTTGATTAAGCTTATAGATATCCAAATTGTAACCATTCAAAAAATCACAGATTAACTCGCCATTACAATGAATATCTACACTACATAGGCTACCTACATTGAAATCCAGATTAATTTTAAATTATCCCATAATTAATCCAATTTAATCCCATTTTTAAAATTATTAAAATTACGGGGTATTACATACTTCCTTCTGATAACGGGATTTCATCCTGAAATTCGAAAAGATCCATATGTGGAAGAAATAACTTTAGGTATTGGTTGAGCATCTCATCCTCGCGCTCCCAAGTAGACTCCTCCACATTATGGTGCGCCCACTGAACATGCATGAGTGGTACTACTTTCGACCTCAAATTTCTCTCATTGTAGTCTAAGATCACCATAGGTCTCTCCTCGTATGAACTATCTAGCTGCAAATCAACTTCCATCAATGCAGTATGAGTCTGAGCCGACTCATCTCGTAAATATTGCCTCAGCGAAGAAATATGGAACACATCATGTATACAATGCAAGTTCTCCGGTAGCCCAAGTCTATATGCTATTGGTCAAACCCTCTCAATAATAGGAAATATTCCCACATATCTCGGTGCCAATTTCCCTTTCTTCCCGAATCTCATTATCCCCTTCATAGGAGATACCCGCAGTCGGCGTAGCTTTTTCTGTCTATCCTGGGCAACCCGAATGCGACTCCTAATCATTTTAATCCTGGCAGACGTGTCCTGAATCATTTCTGGCCCAAGTAGCTTGTTGTCCCCCACCTCTAACTAACATGTAGGAGAGCGGCAAGCTCTTCCATATAATGCCTCAAATGGGGCCATACCAATGGTGAACTGATAGGAATTATTATATGTAAATTCCATGAGTGGAAGCTACTGCTCCCAACTCCCTTCAAAATCCATAATACATATGCATAACATATCCTCTAACATCTTGTTAGTACGCTCGGTCTGCCCATCTATATGTGGGTGATAGGTCATACTCAATCGCACCTCAGCACCCATGGCCTCGTGAAAACTCCCCCAAAATCAAGAGATAAAAATCTTGTCCCGATCGGACAAAATATTAAGCGGTACTCCATGTAACCTCACTATCTCGGCTATAAAGAGCTGTGCATACTGCCCTGTCATATAATCAGTCCGAACCGTCAAGAAATGAGTTACCTTCGTCAATCGATCCATAATCACCCATATGGAATGGTGACCCCTCTGAGTAGTAGGCAACCCAGTGATAAAATCCATGGAAATGCTCTCCCATTTCCACATTGGAATCTCTAGTGGCTGAAGAAACCCGGCTGGCTTCTGGTGATCCACCTTCACTAACTGACAGGTAGCACACTTAGATACGAACTCAGTACTGTCTCTCTTCATCCCACTCCACCAATACTATCTACGCATATCCTAGTACATCTTATCCCCACCGGTATATACCGCAAATTGGGATCCATGCAACTCTAACATCACTGAGTGCCACAATTCTTCCTCCTCTAAAAAAATCAGTCTACCGTTGAAGTGCAAGCCTCCCTATGTACTCACTGAGTAAGAATCTGCTCCCTCGGCTAAAAGTTATCAAATTTTCTCCTGATAGAACGGATCCACTACTTGAGCATGTACTACCCTCATCACAATCTGGGGTGTAATGGTCATAACTGATATGAACGACCTAGCCACTGCATCCTGATGACCCAGGTCCTTCCATTTTGCCTTCCATACCACAGCTATTTCACCCTTAGGCCTACGGATCAATGAATCTTCCACTACGTTAGCCCCCGAATGATAATGTATCGCAAACTAATAATATTTCACGAATTAAAGCCCCTGTGCTATCACACATTCAACTCTATCTGAGTGAACAAATACTGTAATGACTTGTGATCCGTGAACAGGCAAAATTTCTCACCCAACAAATAATGTCTCCATATCCGAAGGGCAAAGACAACTTTTGCTAGATCCAATTCATGGTTAGGGTAGTTCTTCTTATGAGGCTTAAGCTTCCTAGAGGCATAAGCTATAGCCTTCTCTTTCTGCTATAACAGCCCACCAAGTCCCTATAACAATGCGTCAGTGTACACTAGGTACTCCACTCCTAGACTGGGAAGTGCTTGTACGGGTGCTAAAGTTAATTTATCCTTCAGTTCATCAAACGCTAACTAACACGCATCATCCCAAATAAACGGTATACCCGTACGGGTTAGATTAGTCATCGGACCCGCAATCTTTAAAAATCCTCGAATAAACTACCTGTAGTAACCAGATAGTCCTAAGAAACTGCGTACCTCTGTCTGTGTCGTGGGTTATCCCCACTCCCTCACCACTAATACTTTGCTAGGATCCACTGCTATATGCCTTTCTGACACTATATCCCCAAAAAATTGTACCTCCCATAGCCAAAACCCACACTTTTCATATTTGGCATACAACTGATGCTCACGTAGTGTTTATAGGACCCTTTGCAAATGCTTGGCATGCTCCCCTTCGGTATGAAAATAAACCAGAATGTCATCTATGAAAACAATGACAACTAATTTAGAAACTCTTTGAACACCCTATTCATTAAGTCCATAGATATAGTCGGTGCATTGGTTAACCCGAATGTCATAATCAGAAACTCAGAAGATCCATATATTGTCAGAAAAGCAGTCTTCGACAGATCCTGCTCCCTAATCTGCAGTTGGTGATACCCGAACCTCAAGTTAATCTTTGAGAAGTACGCTGCTCCTCTCAACTGATCAAATAAGTCATCGATGCGGGGTAATGGATACTTATTCCGGATCGTGATTTTATTAAGTTCCTGATAATCCACGCATAATCGTAGGGATCCATCCTTCTTCTTTACAAACAGAACAGGGGCACCCCAGGGTGAGGTACTCCGACGGATGAGACTTTATCCCAATAACTTCTCAATCTAATCTCTTAGCTCCCTCATCTCTGCAGGATCCATACGGTAGGGGGCACGGGCTATCGATCGAGTGCCCAGTGCTAAATTAATCACAAACTCGATTTCCCTACTCGTCGATAACCTTGGTATGTCCTTAAACACATCAGCAAATTCCCTAACAACTATAATCGAGTCAAGGGGAATCACAACTCCCGTAAAGATCTCCTCCTCTATGTAATATAAATGAGTGGGAGATCCTCCCTAGGGGCGAGGCATCGCCACTAAAAACATCTCCTGACCTGGGAAAGCGAATATAATGCTCCTACTAAAGCAATCAATCATGGATCTATAAGAAACTAGCCAATCCATTCCACTAATAGCATCGTATTTGGACATGTCTAACATAAGCATATTAGCTGGTAAAATCAGATTCCCAATCTCGATACTCACACGCTGACATATAAAGAAAATAGGCATCCCACTACCCATCGGTGAGTCTACATAAGTAACAGTACTGTTGGCCATGTCTAACAATCATGTGGCCAATGTAAATCTAGTGGCTATGAAAGAATGTGAGGCCCCTGTATCAAATAAAATACATCCCATAGCCCCAAAAATAGAAAACATACCCTCAATTGCAGGTGGTGGTTGTTGAACTGCTGTTTGCTAGACATACACACACCCATACTATAATTGCCCCTGCTGTGGTGGGGCTGCGGGAGCAATGGCAGGTAAGGCTGGCATATGTGCTAGTGCTAGAAGGGAAGCTAGAAACATAGGCCTCTGCGATTCCTGATACGTGCCCTATTGATGGGGTATCTTGCCATTATCTGGGCAATCCTACTTCCTGTAGCCAATTTTACCACAAGTGAAGCATCTTCCTACAAGTTGTCCCCCATTTTGAGCCTGCAAACCACGTCCCTGATGCCCATTATCACCTTTTCCTTGTCCCTGATGGCCCTGTTGATTGTGCTGCTGGCCCTGGTGGCCCTATTTATTACCACCCTGCCTAAAGTGAAATCCTCCTGATCTCAATCGCTTAGCATAATCCCCCTACTATGAGTTCTAATCACTTTATCTCTGTTACCCCTAAGCTTATGATGATCCATTACCACTGTTTCCCTTATTTCAGCCTTGCTGACTGAACTTAGACCCCACTTACTTCCCTTATGAAGACGGTGGTCCTAGAAATGAAATAATGTTGCATATAAGACATCCGTATAAGTCTGTATAGAAGGATTGCCCAAGCGATGCTGGTGAATCCTCCAGGTAAGGCCGTCTCTGAACATCTGGATCTTCTTCTCTTAGGTGGGTACCTCAGTTGGTACTAGATTAGTCAGCATAATAAAATTCTCTTCATACTCGGCAACTGACTTCCCCTCCTGGGTGAAGTCTAAAAGTTTCCTCCTCATTTAGGTCTGAACAGCCAAAGGAAAGTATTTGCAGTCAAACCACACCCAGAAGTCCAGAATAACCATCGTATCCCTCTTCTCTGTTGTAGTAATGGACTCCTACCACTGAAGATTTTCTCCAACCAGCTTAAAAGTCACTAAGATATGCTTCTAAACCTCCGTGCATTCATACATACGCAGATGCCACTGGATGTCTTTCTTCCATTGGCTAGCAGTCACGACATCGGAACCCCCATGGCTGTCACGCTCCCAAGCAGTGGGAAATGCCTACTTTGGTGATGGTGGCACTACCTGTGCCGGTGGTGGTGCTTGCTGGACAAAAACTAAGGCTACATTAACGGCTTGAGCAATAATGGAAGCAACTTCTGCCGCATTCATAGTACCCTGAGCTGGAGAGGGCTATGGGGCTGGCTGCGACGCATCGAGGGATCGTCGTGCATGTCGAGGAGGCATCTGAAATGAGTGAGAGATATATTTATCAGCATTTAAAATACAGCAAAAATAGCTAAAGTCGTAAATGTGCAAATATGAATACAATAATCCTAATGATAGGGCTCTATATCAAAGGGCGCTAAGTAGAAAGCATAATACGTCGTACAAATCCTAAGAACACTAAAACCTGATGCTCTGATATTTCTTATGACACCCCGCCTAATTAAATACTGGGTGATCAGTCCTTTATTAAATTAAATCAGAATATCCAGTTGGTTCATTCTTAGCATCATTGTCGAAAAACAATTTCGTGTTAATTCACCTAATAATTAATTAAGCTAAGTGTTAAAACTTTTCCAATTTTAATTGAATTAAATCCATTCCACCAAACGGAATAAAAATAAGTAACATCCCATCAAAACTGAATTAAAAGTCAACAAGAATAAATGAAACCGGAATAAACTCTCCAGTTGAAATATCTCAATATCACCATCCAAAATAAAATGATAATAACAGTATCAACATAAAACCAATACAATATCTTAAATACAAATGGAACTACTAGAATCTTGGGCGACATGCCCTAAATGAGCCAAATACTACAAAGATCGGAATCAATGGAAAGAAAGCGTTTAATCCAAGGCTGCATCTCTAGAAACACGTCAAACTATCCATCCTCTAAGCTGGATGTCCCTGATGCTGGGCGCCTAGTGTAATAGATATAGCATAGCAGATAATATGCAAGTAAACGGTTTAGAGCCCGATTGTAAAAGATTTTAAAAATAACAAGTTCTTAACAAGTGCAATTAAGCAGGTATTATGTACATGTTAGTTCTCGTCTCTCACTTGAGAATCTCACTTCTCATCTAGTGTGCACGCTTAACGTTCCTTATTATCTCCCTAAATAAGGTTCTCAATTATTATTCTTATCCCTTCTCATTTTTTCATATTTCCCACGCAATACTAATATAATTAAACATGTTTATTTATCTTTAAGATGAACTAGGCCTTTAAGTATTAAGTATCCACTTACTTAACTCAATTCAGATTTTAAAATTCACTTTTATCTACTAATTCACACAGTAGATCACTTCATAGTATATATATTCATCTCACTATTATATATATACACTAATACGGCACCTCCAAAGCACAGCTGCGGTGCATGCATACTCTGTTATCATGTCCAGTTACATCTCTAGCTGTAAAAAGGACTATTAGCTATGCGTCTCTCCCGAACTATAAATAACATAACACATATATTTGGAGGCGAGCATACTCCCCAGCCAAATGGGTCATGCACATACCTACACTCCCATTCAATCATCGAAACGATCATTCACACTGATAGAATGTGTCCAAGGTCCTTGGCTCAAGGTACGAATCTAAACTCCCCCCAAATGGTCTCATCAGGATAAGATCGACCATAACGTGAAACCTCCACCCCGATAGCAAGAAACGTAGGTATGTCATACACAATATAAATTATAATATAGGTATTCACCCCACCTATATAATATCAATAAGGTATTCGCAAAACCATATGATAATTCCATACATAGTATAATTTTTTCTATCTAATATCCTACGTATTTATAGATTGTGACTTTACTTTTTAAAATATATTCTTGAGATTTCCCAACACTCAAAAGATATCGATTTGTTTCCTTAAATAAGTTTAGTAAGTAATTATCTACACCCTACCGGTTCATGTCATCCCAATTCTCGAATTTTCACGAATTAATATTATCCTCAATTGGGTTTATTCTTCGATAATCTCTAATTTAATTTTTAAACCATTATTTTATTTTCAAGGATTTACATCAATATTTTTTGGGCTTTAATAACCACCCTAATGGCCATGCCTAAGTACCATTACGCTCAATTTAATTAACACTAAGCATCCTTAAAAATTGGTATTTAATCAAATATTAAAAAGGGAAACAAATCACATTTTCTGGGATCATCGATCGAAAAATATTTTGGGTCGATCGATCGATCAAGCAGTTATCAGCTTACGTTTTCTGCATATATTGCCGACGGGCTTAACCATTTCTCATCATCAAATCTTTTATATTATGATCCCAAACTTCTTATAATTTATTCCAAATGATATAACAATACATATAAATGATCTCCAATAATTCAACAACCTAAAATCATCAAGAGGTTTGGATTAAAACATATTATCTATCATAAATTCCTTCAATATCATATTTTATCATTTCTCCAAGAATAACTCTTAAACTCGGAATTTTTTCATCATAGGATTCCAAATTCGTTGATTAACATCTATAATCAAAAGGAGATTAATCCTACATATTTCTCATTTCAAGAAATCAATTAAAATCACCATATTTTATCTTTGGATCATGCAACTTTTCAGAATTCTGCAACTATCCTGACCTGGAAAATATACATGCTAAGTTTACAAAGGTTAAATCACTTGACTTTAGATTGTTGGTTGGAACCATTGGGGATGATTGTCTACTGGTGGTCCTCTCCTTTTTTCGGCCAACTCTCGATGGTGGTGGTGGTGTAGGATGTCCTTGGCCTCTTGGCTTCCTAGAGGTGTCTCTTCCTTTCCTAGAAAAGCCTCTCCTCTCCTCACATGCTTGTCTCTTGATTTTTAGTGAAGGAACCTTACTTTGATAAACTCTACACTTATATAAGATGACTCCAAAATTCATGGATACTGTTCACATACTTTGGCAATTGACCAAAATACCCCTCTGGGGTGTCTATTTGGTTCCAAAGTGCCACGAGACCCAAATCAAACACCCAAATAGACTTTTCTTTAACTATTTAAACCCTTATGGACACTCTGGATCTGTCAAAACGACTATTTGGATGACATAAAAATATTGTACTTTTATTTCCTTTAAATTTAGTCCCGACACGACTCACACGCGCGTCCCGACTTAATTCCCGTAATTGTCATATTAATCACTAGGGACAATTTTATTAAATCCTAATCATATGTAAATTCATAATCATATATTACTTTTAACCACTAAGTAATATTTACATAAATCACTTATTACTTTATTCCTGAGTAATATTGAAATCCGGATTAATTTTAAATTATCCCACTATTAATCCTAATTAATTTCATTTTTAAAATTATTAAAATTACGGGGTATTACAGGTATCACATGCAAGCAAATGAGAACAAAAAATCCTATCTTGTAAAGCCACTAAATTGCATCTCCTAACCCAAACAAGTGAAGTGTGACACTCTCGGGATTTGGCAGTTTTTGTGACTCTACCACTGGACTTTCTAGGACCCTTTGTAAGATCAAAATAAAATTTTCTAAGATGAACTTTTCGACCACAATGTGTACATGCAAAGACCTGGTAAAAAGTAGTACCTAAGGATTGACCTCCTAAAGCGTACCTAATAGATTCTCTCAAACTTATGGTTTTGTCTTTATTAGTTGAATCATTTTGAATGTCAAAACCAATACCACACAAGTCATTTTTAATTTGGACGGTTCCAAGAATTTTATCTAGTTTTTGAGATCTACATTCCAAATCAAATTTAACCCTACTTGAATCTCTCAATTTCTCTTCTAATTTTAAAATTTTAGACTCAACAAAAACACTTACTCTCTTCAAACCCAAGAAGATCTTTATGCATTGCCTCTATTAAACCTCTAAGGCTATCTCTATCACCTTCTATATACTCAAGATTCTCACGAAGAGCTCTCTCACGTGTCCTAAGGTCTTCCACTAAAGCACTCTCATTATTAACCTTGGCACGTTCTCTCAAACTAGATTCTATCTTCAAGTCTGCCCTTTTTAATTTAATCGATTCGGCATACAACTCTTGAAAAGCTACTTGAAGTTCACTCTTATCAACCTCCTCCTAAATCTCATTCTCACTATGTACTCCACTCTATATACCATCAAAAATTTGGGATTCACCAAACTTAGTCTCGGTAGTGTCATGTATTAAGATGTCATCATTAGACTATTTCTCACTTTCACTTACATGACTTGCCATGGACTCGTAAAGTTGCGCTCAATGGAAGAATTGGGTCCCTCTTCCTTATCACTATCACTAAGTGTGGGATTATATGAAATTGGTTGTTTGCCCTCCCTCCTTAATTTAGTGGGACATTTTCCAGCCTTATGGCCATAACCATCACAACCATAACATCTATTTGACTCACCCCTATTAAGATCGTCATTATACTTTTTAGGGAATTTATTGACATTGTCATACTTAGACTTATCAATTTCTTAAAATCCTTTTTAAGATTGTCTTTATTAAACTTAAGACATTTTCTAAACTTCCTAGCAAACATAGCCATCTCATCAAAATCGATGTCACTCTCATCATTCGAAACTTATTTTCCTCCTTTCGAGATTTTAAAGCGATGTCCTTATCTTTCCTTTTATCATCCTTGGAGGTAAACATGTCAAGTTCACAGGTTTTTATGTCACCTACGAGCTCTTCAAGTTTCGTAGAGGCTAAAGTGGGTAAAGAATTTAACCCGGTTACTTTTGGAATAAATTTATTGGGTAAGGACCTCAAGATTTTCTTTACTACACGATTGTCGGGTATCTTTTCACCCAAGTTAAAAGATGAATTAACAATATCAGAAAGTCTAGCATAAACTTCATCAAAAGTCTCACTTCCAAGCATTTTAATAGTTTCGAATTGAGTGGTGAGGTTTTGGAGTTTTGAAGCTTTCACGACACTAGTTCCCTCATGGGTGAGTTGTAAAATATTCCAAGCCTCTTTAGCAGTTTCACACGTCATGATACGTCAAAATTCATCATGTGTGACCGCACTAAAAAGAGCATTCAAACCACGGGAATTAAAATTTGCTAATTTAAGTTCATTATCACTCCATCTCTCTACGGGTTTAGGAACACGCTCATTTTTAACTAGACACGTCGGTGGAGACCGCCCATTAACTAGGAAATGCCAAACCCTCTCATCTAAGGACTTAAGTGACGATTTCATTCACGCTTTCCAATACGCGTAATTTAAACCATCAAAAACAGAAAATTTTGTTAAAAATGTAATTTTCCACTTTTAAACCAAAACACAATTAAGGATCTTAACGCAATAAATGAGCACTCTCGCTCTGATACCACTTGAAGAGGCGGATGCCCCCAAATTTTTAAACTTCAAAGTATTAGATGGTTCAATTATATATTTCAAATACAAATTTCTTTTCAAATTTTAATTTCTTCAAAATTAAAATTGACTGGACAAACATTTCAACTTAACCTAAACCAAGTTAATTCCAATTTTTCTTTTAAATTAAATTAATTTAACTCAAGTCCAAAACAGCCTAACAATAATTAATTCATGATTAAATATAGGCCAAACAAACTTGCCACAAATTTTACCAAATTACATATGATGACTTGAATTAAATTAAACTAAAGTTACCCAAAATTAAACTAGCAATTTAAATTATTTTGTGTTTAAACCAATTTTATCTTGATTAAACCTAAGCAAACATCTAGGTGATTTAGCAACATAAAAATAAACTCAAAGTCATTATGCCGCCATGTACGAGGAAAACTCACAATAGAAAAAACCTCGAATGGTCCTACCTATAAGTCCACTAAGTATGGTATGTTTACAAATACAAGACAAAAGACTTACAACACACGACTTGACTCCGTCCAAGCCTTGAAACTTCTTTTTACATCAGCCTCTGCCTAGTTGACAACTACGGACTCCACCGTAGTCTCGGAATCCACCGATGGGGCACCGCTACCGTCAAATACAAATGATGTCCTTTCCACTGTTGTAACATGCAACGCTTCAAAAAACCGGACTCCTCCATGGAAACATCTCTTTTATGGGATGAGAAAAGTAACTCGGTGCAAAAACATCTCCAAGCAATATATATATTGAAGAACTTGGATTTTAAACAAACATATGGGTGTATATTTGTGTCTTGAACAAATTAATTCATGAAGGTTCAAGAAAAAAAAAAAGAACTTTTGGATAAACAAATTTTCTCTCTAGCCCTTAGAAAAACCCACAAAAGTTACATGGAAAAGTGTTCTTCCCTCACTAAGTAAAGCTGGTAAAAGTAAGTGGGAAATGTAGTGGGGAAGGTTGGTTAAAAAAGAAAACTGCCGAAATTTTTAAATTCCCTCCCTTCGAACTTTCTGATGTCGTTTGAACAAAATTGTTCGCATGATAAAATAGAAGAAATACAAGGCTAAAAACTCGTTAGATAAACTTGTTCGAACGAGGATGTTTGAACAAAACTTCAAAAGAGAAAACAGAAACTTTTTGCAAAATGTCGTTTGAACCTCATGAGATGTTCGTTCGAACGACTTGGGACTCTCATTCGAATGAGATCCCAGTTTCGTTTAAACGACATACATAAAATCCAAATTCTTCATTATAAGCAAAAAACGTTTATACAAAGTACTAAAATTATTTTCTGAGAAAAACTAAAGTCGTTAAAATGTTTTATTAAAAATACACCCAATAAAAATATCCAAGATCCTAAATATATATAATTGCATTCATACCTTTGAGACATTGGATTAATATAAAGTTGATGACGAGAAACATGGCACTTGAAACCCGACAAGGATATATTCTTCAATGTATGGCTGCTACATCTTCAACATACACTTGACATAGGCTTGAAAGGGTACAACATGAACATCTATCCTATGACTCAAATTGCTTTTCCCGGAATTAAGCCAGTACTACAAATTGACTCGATTGGAAATTTTCCCTTACATATTCTCAAATAGAGAGTCATGTGACTGCATGGTCTATTGTTACGTGTTACGTTGGATGCGAACGAGGTGTCTGTGCCGCCACCTGTGCCCTCGCAGCACGTTTCCAAGCCTAAGTGTTCCTACTCTTAAATCCGAGTTATATTCTTTAATCGGGAGTCCCATGATTGTGCAGTTAGTTGCTACGTGTTACGTTGGATGCACATGAGGTGTTCATTGTGGATGCGATGCCGTTTTGGGGGGCAGGGGTGGTGGCGTTCACCTCCCTCACATCACCTTTTCAATCCTAAATATTCCTACTTTCAAATCTGGGTCCTATTTTTAAGCCGGGAGTCCCGTGGATGCACTATCGGTTGCTACGTGCTATGTTGGATACACACGAGGTGTTCATACCTCCTGCAGTGCCGTTTAGGGGGTTGGTGGCGTCCACCCCTCGTGGCACATTTTCAAGCCTAAGTGTTCTTACTTTCAAATTCGAGTCCTATTCTCAAATAGGGAGTCCCGTAACTGCGCAACTGGTTATAATGTATTACGTTGGACGAGCACGAGGAGTTTGTGGTGTCTGTAGTGACATTTCGGGGGGTTGGTGGCCTCTGTCCCCTCGGGGAATGTGTTCATGCCTAAGTGTTCCTACTTTCAAATCCGTCTCTTATTTTCAAATCACAACTCTCGCGACTGCGCAGTTGGTTGCTATGTGTTACGTTGGATGCGATGAGGTGTTCGTGGTGCTCGCGGTTCCGTTTGGAAGGGTTGGTGGCATTCTCCCCCTCGCAGCATGTTTTCAAGCATAAGTGTTCCTACTTTCAAATGTGGGTCTTATTCTAAAATCGAAAGTCCTGCGACTGCGCAGTCGGTTACTATATGTTACATTGGTTGTGCACGAGGTGTTTGTGCGACTATGGTGCCATTTGGGAGGGTTGGTGGAGTCCTTACCTCACTGCAAGTTTTCAATCTTAAGTAGTCCTACATTCAAATCTGGGTCCTATTCTCAAATCGGGCGTCCCGCGACTGCACGATCAGTTACTTTATATTATATAGGATGCACACGAGGTGTTCATGCCGCATGTGATGCCATTTGGGGGGAAGGGTAGCGTCCTCCCCTCTCACGGCATGTTTTTAGGACTAAATGTTCCCACTTTAAAATTCGGGACCTATTCTCAAATCGCAAAACCCGCGACAGCATGCCCAATTGATACGTGTTACATTGGGTGCACACAAAGTGTTCGTGCTGCTCATGGTGTCGTTTGGTAGGGATTGGAGTGTGTTGATATTCTTTTGGGACACAAATAGGCTCGATTGTTGGTGAACCCATAGTGAAAGAGAAGAGGACCTCGGGCTCTTCAGGAATAGGGAGCTAGTTTTACTGCATCTCATGACCCTCGGTTTAAAGGTTTTCAATCTTGGCAGTAAGTTGGGCTAGAACGGTCATTAAATCAGGTAGCACATTTGGTACTTGGTCTGCGTTCTCTATGAAAAGATAGTGAAAGTGAATTTCGGAGTCAGAGGAAGTAGAGGGAGGACTCACGGAGCTTAGGGGTTGTTTGATGGAAGATCGAAGCTAATAGGGAGACAGGCCAGGGGTCGGGTACGCGATCGACCTGAGAAGGAAAATGATGCGAATTTGTTTTTGAAAGAGAGGAACGAAAGACTTTTATTATTGAAAAAAGGAGGAAAATATTTTTTATATATTTTTTTGGAAAGGGAAGGACAAAATATTTTTGGTATTTTTGAAACGAGGGAAAAACATTTTCGACACTTTTGGTAAGGAAAGAGGGAAAGACGAGAGAAGAGCTCGACATAATTATTATTATGTTTTCACTTGTATTATGTTTACCTAAATGCAAAAAAATTGTCGGACGGGACCCAAGCCTGGGAAATATTAGGCTTGAAAAATATGTGAAACATGGTTTGACTTGTTTTCACGCTCATGGACAGGGTCCCGTTTTGAAAAAGACAAATTTACGCAAAACTTTGGGTTGCATGTCAACCCATCAGTTCAGTAGAGTTTAGGGTAGTAACCGATAAACTAAATAAGAGTGCCCTAGGTTTGACGCCTATATTAGGGTATGCATTTGTTGGGTTAGTGGAAAGGTTCCCCCCTTTGGTATGACTTTCACAATATACGTCTTACTTTTGAGGGCAATCGATACGTGTGGACAAGCCATTTCATACACCTGAGTGTGTGTGAACTGCCTCACTATATACATCGTGGGGATAGTATGTGTGAGAGAGAATTCGAAATACTCGATGTACGTGAACAAATTTCTTATTATATGCCTCCCGTCATAACTTCGGTCAAGCGGTACGATGTGGGGGAACCGTTCGATATACATCGAAGGTACTTGACCAATGGAAGGTAAGAGTCATATTTCTTAGGCTACCTGTGACCTTCTAGACCAACGCCCATCACAAAGTGACCCCCAAGTACAGGATAAAATTTTGGTCAATATCCATACTCTTTGTTGATGTAGTGTGTAAAATGCATGAGTCTTGATTAATATGTTATGGAGAGAGTCTTTTATTTGGCATGAAGATTACACTAAGCATGGATATGTGAGAGTGAGTGATGTGTGAATATCTATAAGTGAGTGTGTGGTAGTGAACCTAAGCATGGATTAACTACAAGTGGTGTGTGATAAGTATGAGTGAGCATGGATATATATACAAGTGTGACAAGTGGAGGTGTGTGTTATTGACACCTAAGCATGGATATTCTAAGTGGTGTGTGTAATATGTGAATATAAGCGATCCTACATGTAAGTAGTTTGAAGTGTACATGGAGAGTATTGACAAGTGTGTGAGTGAGGATCCATATAAGCATGAGGTAGATATATGCAAGAAATAATAGAGGAGAAAAAAGGGAACATATAAGTAGGAGCATATGCACACAAGTAAAAAATGATAACAACCATGCAAACAGAGTCTAGCCCTCCTTTTATAGAATAGGGGACTGTCGATCGGTATACCCCTTTCCCTACCAATCAACAAGTGACCCTAGACACACTACCGATTAGCAGGGAAATGGACCTGCCAATCGGCAGTCTCGTGCAAATTTTTTTGAAAAAATGGTTCTAGAACATAATTCCTAAATCCAACTTATGCACAGGGGATACCGTTAGAAAGTTAATCCAGAGACCTTCAAGAGTCCTTTAGACCACTCCCGGGTCCGAGAGATATATTTGGGTCAAACGGGGCTCGGAAGCGCTCAACGGTCCTTCGGACGGGAGATCGTCAGACGGTAATGGATCATTCATCCAAACCCTAAGTCAGAATCACGCATGGGGTGGACCGTTGGAAACGTTATAAGAGGTACTTCAACGTTCTAAAAAGCTTTTCCCAGTTCGAAGAGTTAACTATGGTCAACTGGTGTCCGGTGTCTTTTTAGAGTAAAATGGGTCATTCGTCCGTACCATAAGGCTAATTCATGCATGCGGCAGACCGTTGGAAAGGGGTTTCAGTTCCCTTTGAATATTAATTCAATCTTGTTCAATTTGAAGAGTTGACCTTGGTCAAACGTAGCTCGGGAGCGCTCAGTGACCTCCGCATCAATATTTGGGCAAAAACGGATCGTTCATCCGAACGGTTATGTCGTTTTGCAAATGGGGTGGACCCTTAGAAACGGTTTGCAGTGACTTTAGAGGATTCATTGAGTTTTTTGTTTGATAATGGAGTTGATTGGGGTCAAATCAGGGCCCGGGAGAGCCCGATGGGCTCCAGATCAATTTTCAATAGTAAAATGGTCCATTCGTCTGAAACATTATGTTGATTCCTGCATGGGGCGGACCATTGGAAAGGGTATTCAGAGCCCTTCAATGACTCATTAAGCTTTTGCTCTGACGATAGAGTTG
Organism: Sambucus nigra; assembly: GCA_949130495.1. NCBI lineage: Eukaryota > Viridiplantae > Streptophyta > Magnoliopsida > Dipsacales > Adoxaceae > Sambucus > Sambucus nigra. Next base: position 207,630,958 of record OX422214.1, on the reverse strand, counting down.
ACAGGAGTCAAACGGGGCTCGAGGGCGTCTGATGGTCTCTAGATTGGTAGTCCGAGTATGACCTAAGGTTTGTTGTGAAATGGGGAGGTGATAAGGTCCTAAGGAGTGACTTACGGGGATATAGAATGTGGTATATATAGTGCACCCATGGTGCCCTTTTTTTGGGGGGGGGGGGAGTCCTCCTCCTCGCCACACTTTTTCAAGCCTAAGTGTTTCTACTTTCAAATACGGGTTCTATTCTCAAATTAGGAAATCCATGAATGTGCATCCAATTGCTACGTGTTACATTGGATGCGCACGAGGTGTTCGTGTCACCCGTGGTGCCGTTTGGGGGGCATTGGTAGCCTTCGCACCCTCGCGGCTTGTTTTAAAGCCTAATTGTTTCTACTTTCAATGTCGGGTTCTATTCTCAAACCGAGAGTCCCACGTCTGTGCGGTTGGTTTCTATGTGTTATGATGGATGCGCATGAGTTGTTTGTGCCACCCGCGGTGCCATTTTGGGGGGTAGGGGTTGGTGGCATTTTCCCCTCGCGGCATATTTTCGAGCCTAAGTGTTTTTACTTTTAAATATGGGTTTTCTTCTTAAATAGGGAGCCCCGTGATTGCATGGTCAGTTGTTATGTGTTATGTTGGACTCATACGAGGTTTTCGTGGTGCCCGCAGTACCATTTGGGGGGTTGGTGGTGTTCGCCCCCTCGCGGCACGTTTACAAGCCTAAGCCTTCCTACTTTCAAATTTGGCTCTTATTCTCAAATCGGGAGTGTTATGTTGGGCACGCATGAGGTGTCCATGGCTCCCTTAGTTCCATTTGGTAGGTTGGTGATGTCTACCCCCTCATGGAACATTTTCAAGTCAAAGTTTTCCTACTTTTATATCCGAGTTCTATTCTCAAATCGGGAGTCCCGCATGTGGTTGATCGGTTTCTACGTGTTATGTGGCACCCATGGTTTCGTTTAGGGGGGTTGGTGGTGTTTGTCCCCTCGGAGCACGTTTTCAATCCTAAGTGTTCCTGCTATTAAATTCGGATTATATTCTCAAACCGGGAATCCCACGACTGCACGGGCAATTGTTACGTGTTATGTTAGACGTGCACCAGGTGTTCGTACCACTCGTGGCGTCATCCGGGGGACATTTTCCCCCTCGCGGCACGGTTTCAAGCCTAATTGTTCATACTTTTAAATTCGAATCCTATTCTCAAATGAGAGGTCCCGCGACTGCACGGCTGATTGTTATACGTTACGTTAGATGCTCACGAGGTTTTCGTACTTTTAAATCCTGGTCCTATTCTCAAATTAGGAGTCCTGCGACTGTACGAATGGTTTGCTTCGTGTTACGTTAGACGCACACAAGGTGTTCGGGCTACCCGCGGGGCCATTTGACAGGTTGGTGGCATCTTCCCCCTCGTGGCACATTTTCAAGCCTAAGTGTTTCTACATTCAAATACGGTTCCTATTCTCAAACCGAGAGTTTGGCGATTGTGCGAATGGTTACTACGTGTTACGTTGGACACACACTAGGTGTCTGTGACGCCCACGGTGCCATTTTGGTGCGGTTGGTTGCATCTGCCCTCTCACGGTACGTTTTCAAGCATAAGTGTTCCTACTTTAAAATTTGGGTCCTATTCATAAACTGGGAGACTCATGACTTCGTGGCGGGGTTTCTACGTTGGACGCACACGAGTTGTTCATGCCACTCTTGGGGGTTGGTGGCGTCCATCCCCTCGTGGCACATTTTCAAGCCTAAGTGTTCCCAATTTTAAATCTGGGTCCAGTACTCAAACTGGACACCCGCGACTGTCCGACGGGTTGCTACGTATTACGTTGGAGGGTTTCATGCGTATGAGGTTTTTGTGCAACTCGTGCTTCCGTTTAGGGGACGGAGTTTGTTTCATCCGTCCCCTTACATCACGTTTTCAAGCTTAAGTGTTCCTACTTTCAAATTTGGGTCATGTTCTCAAATTGGGCATTCCGTGATTGCACGGTTCGTTGCTACGTGTTACATTGGGCACACCCGCGATGCCATTTAGGGGAGGGGGTTGTTAGCGGCCACCCCCTCGTGTCACGTGTTCAAGTCTAAGTGTTCCTACTTTCAAATTCGGGTTCTATTCTTAAATAGGGAGTCCCGTGACTGTGCAGCTAGTTGCAATGTGTGACGTTGGACATGCACGAGTTGTTCATGCAACATGTCGGTCCATTTAGGTGGAGTTGGTGCATCCACCCCCTCAGGACATGTTTTCAAGTCTAAGTTTTCCTACTTTCAAATCAGGATCCTATTCTCAAACCAAGAACCCTGTGACTGCGCGATCGTTTGCTACGTGTTAAATTGGACACGCAAGAGGTGTTCGAGCCACCCGCGGTGCCATTTGGGGGTTTGATGGCGTTAGCCTCTCGCAGTACATTTTCAAGCCTAAGTGTTCCTACTTTCGAATCTGGGTTTTATTCTCAAATCGGGAGTCCAAGGACTGTGCTGCCAGTTGCTACTTGTTACGTTGGATGCGCACGAGGTTTTTGTGGTGCCCCTGGTGCCCTCACGGCACCTTTCCAAGCCTAAGTGTTCCTACTTTCATATCTTTGTCTTATTCTTAAACCTGAAGTCCCGCGACTGCGCGACGAGGTGCTACATGTTAAGTTGGACGTACCAGCGATGCCATTTTTTTTGGGGGGGGGGGGGCATTTGCCCCCTATTGGTTCGTTTTAAATCCTAAGTGCTCCTATTTTTAAATCCGGATCTTATTGTTAAATAGAGAGCCCCACAACTATGCGTCTGGTTGTTTCGTGCTACGTTGGATGCGCAAGAGGTGTTCATGTCGCCCATAGTGCCCCTTTAGGGGAGGTTGGTGGTGTCCTCCCCCTCATGGCATGTTTTCAAGCGTAAGTGTTCCTACTTTCAAATTCGGGTCCTACATTCAAACCGGGAGTCCCTTGACTGCACGACCAATTGTTAAGTGTTATGTCGGACGCGCATGAGGTTTTCGTGCTACCCGCGGTGCCGTATGGGGGGGTTGATAACGTCCTCCCCCTCGCAACACGTTTTTAAGACTAATTGTTACTACTTTCAAATTCGGGTTCTATTCTCAAATCGGGAGTCCCGTGACTATGCGTTCAATTGTTGCGTATTACATTGGATGCGCTCGAGGTGTTCATGCCACCCGCAGTCCCATTTGGGGGAGTTGGTAGCATCCGCCCACTCGCGGCATATTTTCAAGCCTAAGTGTTCCTACTTTCAAATTCGGGTCCTATTCTCAAACGGGGAGTCTTGAGACTATGTGATCGATTGCTACATGTTACGTTAGATGCACATGAGTGTAATACCCCGTAAATTTTATTGATTTTATTTAATGGATTAATTAATTATATGAGAATTAATTGGATATTAATCCGGATTTAAATACTAACGAGACGCGAGTTGGTATATGATTATGATGATAATATTAAATATTACTGGGTATATATGGTAATATATGAGTATTGAAAGTATTAAAATTGTCAAGAGTTAAATACGACAATTTGGGAAATTAAGTTGGGACGCGCGTGTCAGCCACGTCATAAATCAGTTTAATTAGATTTAAAAAGTAAATTATATTTTTATCAACCGTATGGTCATTTTGAGTGCGCCAACGTGTCCGGAGGGGTCGAGATAGTCAAAAAAACACTAGCCGAGTGTTTAGTTTGGGTCCCGAGGCATTTTTAGGCCAAATCGGCAACCCGGAAGGCTATTTCGGTAATTTTTAAAATATAGGAGTTATGACCAACGAATTTTAGAGGTTAATTATATATTATTAGAGGGGCCACTAAGGCCATTATCAGCCAAAAACAATAGAAGCGGGCTACGGGAGTTAGAGAGAAGTTTCAAGGAGTTCCAAAACAAACCACCACCCACCACCACCAATTGGGAAGGATTTGTGACCGGAAAGAGGAGAGATTTAGCCTTTAATCACCAACAACAAATCAGAAGAACAAATCTAAGGCAAGTTATTTGGTTTCATTAGTTCAATGAATATTTCCTCCATGCTTAGTGTAGAAATTTATGATTGCCTTGAAAGATTTGATGAAAAACCTAATGAATTTGATGTAAAACTCTAAACTTTGGTTAGGAATTATATGTAGATCTGTTCTGGACGAATTCAGTACCCTAAATATAACTTTTGATGATTTAAAAACAAATTAAAGAGGAGATTTATCAATGTTCTTGAAGAAAATAGAAAACTAGGGTTTTTATTGAAGTTTTGATCCATATAATGCCAATGATTGAGGATTAAAAGGTTTTGGAACGTTAACAATGATGTATTTTGGTTATATGATGAGCCTATAGCACTCGATTAGATTTTCATACCTTGTAATGGAGTTTTGGGACAAATTTTGGATTGAAAAACGAAGCAGGTCATAGCCTATCTAGTGCGTTCCATCAATCGACACTCCCAGTTCGATCGATCGACCTTCCCAGAATCAGTTATATTTTTCCTTTGTTGGATTTTAACAGTTTCGAACCTAGAGAATTATTGGTGGGGACTTCGTGAATACTCTTAGATTCAAGGAATACCAGTAGGCATATTTGTGAGACTCGAATTATGATTAGAAGTCAAATTGGGAATTACATTAAACTTAATAAGGCTCGTCGAGTGTGATACTATTTGAGATTGAGAATTGATGAGTAAGTCCTAGATAATTGGTTAACACAAGGTTAATGGCAGAAATGAGGATCATAAGAATAGTGGATTTAAACGTGGGAATAATAGGGGACTTGGTAACCTTTGTGGGTTAGGCTTTAGGTACTTGAAACTACGACGTGAGATGTGTCGGTGGTCTATATTATATATTATTCGGATACTTAAAGATGTACAAATTGGAATAACGGTATAGGAATGTAGAATATACCTTATTTAATATTTTAAGATATCTAAGTGGTGTGATTGCTTAGTATATGAACTTATGTGTATAACATACCTACCATACTTGCTATCACAGGAGGTCGGCTTTCGAACTGGGCCATCTAATCCTTGTGTGCCTACGGGGGGATTTAGATTGGTACCTTAAGGGCATAGGGATGTGAATGACTTATTTGTGAGTTAATAAGTCAGCTGACCATGGGAGCGTAGGTATGTGCGTGACCCATGGGTATGTGAACTATGTTCACCTCCATTATGTGTGATTTTTGCTTATTGAGACGGTTCCTGAGAGACCCGGAACACGTGGTCCTTATGTACGTGATGTATCGGTATTCGATAGCAGAGTATGTGTGCACCGCAGCATAGCCTGGGGGTGCCCTAATTGTATATTTATGACGAGATTAACATACTTGTAATTGAAATGGACTCTATATTCTAGTGTAAGTGTGAATACTTATGACATTGTAGTGGAGTTAAAATGAAAATTTCACATAATAATTATTGTAAGGAAATTTGAGAAAGAAAAAGTGTGACAGGCACAAGTTATATTAGAATGTCTTGTTTTGACTCATATTACTACGTAAGGTCAGGTCTTGATTTAACTAGTTAGTTAGCAGCATAACTAAGATGGGTTACGGATACGTTAGATGTGCACAATTAGTTGAGAGGTGAGGAACTCATGTGAGTGCACGCAACTAACATGTATTTTATATTCACTGTTTAATGTTATTAAACACTTGCTATATTTTAAACTGTTTTCACATCGGGCTCTGACCCGTTTGCTTCCAAATCTATTTTCTTGTAAAAACTTTTTAGGTGCCCAGCCACAGGGACGCCAAGCTTAGGAGTTCCATTCCAGTGACGTGTTGTAGCTGCTGTGGAAGTTAGAGGACCTCGATAGTAGACGCCTCCACTTTCTACATTGACTCCATTTCAGATTTCTTCAGTTGTTAGGGCATGTCGCCCCACTTCTTTTAGAGACAGTTTTATCATACTCAGTTTATTTCAGTATTGGAGTTAATTAATTAATTATTCAGGCTTTATATTTGGTTTTATTCAGTATTTGGATTATTCAGAGGAGTGTTCCTCCAGACTCATTTTTATTCCATTATTATTCTATTGTGACTGTAATGTGATTGTGTTACCTTTAGCTCATAATTTAATTGGTTGCATATTAATCTAAGTAAATTAAAATTGACATCTCACTTTTAAAATATTAGGTGGCTAGTAATTGTTTAAATAAACGTTTTCGATGGTGATGCTATGAACTGAACCAACTTGACATTTTGTATTAATTTGAATAAAGGAGTAGCTACCCGGTATTTAATTAGATGGGGTGTCACAACGAGATGTTTATGGTTCCCGTGATGCCATTTGGGAAGGGTTTGTGGCATCCGTCCCCTCGGAACACATTTTTAAGTCTAAGTGTTCCTACTTTCAAATACGGGTCCTATTCTCAAATCGGGGGTCCATGGATTGTGCTTCCAGTTTCTACTTGTTATGTTGGATGTGCACGAGGTGTTCGTGGCACCCCTGGTTCACTCATGGCTTGTCTCCAAGCCTAATTGTTCCTACATTCAAATCCTAGTCCTATTCTTAAACCTAGAGTCCCGCGGTTGCATGACCAGTTGCTACGTGTTACGTTGAATGCGCACGAGGTGTTCGTGGCCCCCGTAATGCCTTTTTTGGGGGAGGAGCATTTGCCTCTCACGTCATGTTTTCAATCCTAAGTGTTCCTACTTTAAAATCTGGATCTTATTCTGAAACTAAGAGTTGCGCGACTTCACGGGCGGTGGCTACGCGCTATGTTGGATGTGCAAGAGGAGTTCGTGCCCCTCATAGTGCCGTTTAGGGGAGGTGGCATCCATCCCCTCGCGTTATATTTTCAAGTCTAAGTGTTCATACTTTCAAATTCGGGTCCTATATTTAAACCGAAAGCCCCACGACTGCGCGTCCAGTTGCTAAGTGTTACGTTGGACGAGCATGGCTTGTTCGTGTTGCCTGGGGTGCGTTTGGGGGGTTAGCAGTGTCCCCCCCTCGCGGCACGTTTTCAAGACTAATTGTTCCTACTTTCAAATCCGGGACCTATTCTCAAATCAGAAGTCCCACGATTATGAGATCAACTGCTGCGTGTTAAGTTGGATGCACTCACGTGTCCGTGCTGCCCATGGGGCCATTTAGGGGGTTGGTGGTGTCCGCCTCCTCGTGGCATGTTTTCAAGCCTAAATGATCCTAGTTTTTAAGCCTAAGTGATCCTACTTTTTAATACGTGTCCTATTCTCAGATTGGGAGTCCTGAGACCATGCGGTCCATTTTTACATGTTACATTTGATGCACATGAGATGTTCGTGGCACCCGCAATGCCGTTTAAGAGCGGATGGTGGCATTCGTTCCCCCGCGGCGCGTTTTCAACCCTAAGTATTTCTAGTTTCAAATCTGGTATCTATTCTGAAACCAGGAGTCCCGTGAATGCGTGATCCATTGGTACATGATATGTTGGACGCACACGAGGTGTTTGTGGCACCCACAGTGCTATTTTTTTTTTGGGGGGGGGGGTGGTCCGCCTCCCTCACGGCACGTTTTCAAGCCTAAGTGTTCCTACTTTCAAATATGGGTCCTATTCTCAAATTAGAAGTCCTGCGACTGTGCGATCAATTGCTACGTGTAATGATAGATGCGTACGAGGTGTTCGTGGAACCCACGGTGCCTTCTAAGGGGCATTGGTGGCATCCTGCCCCTCGCGGCACATTTTCAAGCCTATTCTCAAATGGAGTCCCGCGACTGTGTGGATGGTTGCTACGTGTTACATGGGATGAGCACTAGGTATTTGTGGCATTCGCGGTGTCGTTTGCGTCCGGGCGGAGGGGTTGGTGGCGTCCTCCTGCTGGTGGAACGTTTTCAAACCTAAGTGTTTCTACTTTCAAATCTGGGTTCGACTCTCAAACTGAGAGTCCCACAACTGCACGACCAGTTGCTACGTGTTACATTGGATGCATGAGGTGTTCATGGTACCCGTGTTGTTGTTTGGGGGTTTGGTGGCGTTCGCCCCCTCGTGGCACGTTTTCAAGCCTAAGTGTTACGACTTTCAAATCCAGGTCTATTTCTCAAAACGGAAGTCCCACAACTGTGCGGCCATTTGCTACACGTTACGTTGGACGCGCACGAGGGTTTCGTGGCACCCGCGGTGCCGTTTGGGTTGTTGGTGGAATCCATCCCCTTGCAGCACCTTTTCGAGCCTAAGTGTTTTTACTTTCAAGTTCGGGTCCTATTCTCAAACCGGGAGTTCCGCGACTGCACGGTCAGTTGCTACGTGTTATGTTGGATGTACACAACGTGTTCGTGCCACCCAGTGTGACATTTAGAGGGCTTTGTGGAATCCATCCCCCTCAGGGCATGTTTTCAAGCCTAAATGTTCCTACTTTCAAATTCGGGTCATATTTTCAAACCAGGAGTCCCGCAACTGTACAGCCAGTCGCTACATGTTACATTGGATGTACACGAAGTGTTCATGGAATTTGTATTGCTATTGGGAGTTGGTGGCATCCGCCCTCTCACGACATGTTTTCAAGCCTAAGTGTTCCTACTTTCTAATCCGAGTCCTACTCTCAAATCAGGAGTCTCGTGATTGTGTGTCCATTTGCTACGTCTTACTTTGGATGCACACAAGGTGTTCGTGCTGCCTGTGGTGCCGTTTGGGTGGGTTGGTGGCGTCCGCCCCCTCGCGGTACGTTTTCAAGTCTAAATGTTCCTACTTTTAGATTCGGGTCCTATTCTCAAATCGAGAGTCCGACAACTGGGGGACCGATTGGTAGGTGCTACATTGGATACGCTCGACGTTTTTGTGGCGCCCGCAATGCCGTTAGGGGGGTTGGTGGCATCCGCCCCCTCGTGGTACGCTTTTAAGCTTAAGTGTTCCAACTTTCAAATTCGGATCCTATTCTCAAACCGGCAGCCCCGCGACTGCGCGGCCGGTTGTTATATATGCCTAAGTGTGATGACAACAAATAATCATCTAATGACCAAACCAATAATTATCCCGTACTACTTCTATCATCTAAAAGATTTAAAAGATAATGCATATCAATTATATAAAAATCTTAGTTAAAGTAGAGAATACCAGGTTCTCACGATCAAATAAGGCCATTAAATAGAATCTTCTTAATGTGTGATTTGACCAAATTGATCCTAGAACCCCCAATGTATTCTTTGATACAATGTTCATAAAATGAAGCTAAAATTAACTTCCTACATGAGACAAAAATCAACATCACTAATATTCTCAAAATTTGGAATCTTTATACAACGATATAGCCGCATCGACTTTCAACCGTATGTATTCCCAATCTCCTGGTAGTTCAAAATAAAAAAATTCATTTACTTGGTCATAATGTGCATTATTCGTATATATAAGTTGGCGGTTTTGATAGTTGTGGACTTCGTAAGCATCATCAATTAATTCGGTAATGGACGATGTATTAGTGAAATATGTACCACTTCCACTCATTGGGGTTCCGTCATGTGGTCGGGTACCAATAAATCTTCGGGAATATAAGGTACATTTTTTTCACCATGGTATGTCCATATTTTATAGTCTTGACAAATTTCCCACTTTATTAAATGCAACCCAACGTCTTTAATGACTTGTATTTTTTGTTCATACAACAGGTAAACGAACACGGAATCTTGTCACTTTAAGATTTTGTAAATATATTTAAGAAATTCTTGAACTCCCTTTACATAATTATTTTTTATTCGATTAGTCTCCCCCCCCCCCCCCCCCCCACCCACCCACTCTTTTTATTGTAGTAAATACATTTAATAATCTTGAAATTTCAATCATGTGTTAATAGATTAAAACAAATGTCATTTTGCATTTCAAAAATTAATATGATTACGGAAATTTCATGTTGCATTCAAGCGATATTATTACAACTGAAATGAAAAAAAAATTATTAAAACTCAAACAAAATAAAATTCTTACAACTGAAACAAAAAAAATAGTAAAAGAACTTGACCAGCATATAAACGGCCAAGTGGTAAAAGAATTTGCATAATGCCTCAATTCTTTCCCTTCCTCTTTTTCAACGTGCACATGTACATCTTCGTATCCATTCTATATTTCATCAACAATTATTTAAGCCTCACCCTTCTGTAAGGTCGGACATGTACTTTAGTTCCGACAACTACGGAGATGAGTGTGCACATGCCAATAATCCTACTATTGCCCAGGTCAAATATAACCGTTCGCCATAGTAACCATGAGTGGTTTACGATGATTAAAGACCTGTTATAGGAGGTGTCATTGGGGAGGGGAATGTTTAAGGAGGCTACATTTGGGAGGGGAATGTTGAAGAAGGGGGCATTTGGGATGGGAAACTTCCAGAGGGAGGAAAGGGAAAACCTTAAGGAGAAGGGTAAGGGAAACCTTGAGGAGGCATTAAGGGACAATAAACTTATGTAAAAAGAGTCACAAGTTTCCGAATTTAATTCTTCAAGAGTCCGGGGTTATTTTTAATCTCCTGGACATCCTCATCGATCCTAGACTATTGTTCCTTTTGGGATGATGTACGACTCCTGATTAAAGAAAGTTCGTCTAGGAGAGGTGCGGTGTGTTGTAATTTTTATTTTGGCATAAGTGATCTAGCACCTCTCATCCTCCCCCTTTTATTTAGAGCCAAAATATCGGAATTCGATGCATCCTTTGGGAAAGGTCTCTGCCGAAGGTTTCTCCGGTATGTCCTCAATTCTTAGGTAACCCTAGAAATAACCTTATGCTTTGACTTGTCGGGAAATGTAAACCGCTTGCAGAGTTGATAATAAATGTCATATTTAATGGCCTTATCAACAAGGTTGCAACTGTCTGCCCCCCCCCCCCCCCTCCCCCAACTCCCACGTTCATTTTTTCCAGTGACAAATACTGGGCTTTATAGTTCAATAGGTCATTTTTATCACCCGTGGGGTTATTCCCGAGAAGGGATAACCCAATGGGATTCTTTTAATTTGAGCAGGAGGTGCCAGGAACATTGGATGGGGGCGTTGGAACAACAGGGGTTTGTTGCCTACTCGCAGTTGGAATCGTACTTGGAGTAAGGGATTGAACCAGAGGTGGAGTTGTGAATTGCTCAGTGATTAGTGATGATAATTCCTATTGTTGTCAACGAAAAGAGGATTCTCGTTGGGGTGTCACCTCGTCACTTGGTACATTTTGGCCATTGCCTCCCGACATTATTTACAAAAATGAAAAAGCACAAGTGACTAAATAATTATAATAATATGAAATTATAACTAACTAATCAAGTTTATGACTATATATATATACACCTTTTCAGAGTACGACTTTAGAATATGTTTGATGCACTTAAAAATTAATGGATTTTTTCACTCGGACAACTAGGAGGAAGTGTATTTATGATTGATGTATAGATATCCGTGACATGAACTCTAAATCCTATCTTTTTCAACTTGTTGAAAAGATTCAATTTTATGTGCATATGGCATGAGACATCACAGTCTATGACAGTGCTCTCTGTACGCAGTTATATCCATAATGGGTGATTTTTTTTCTTTTTTCTCTAACAACGTAATCAAGGTCAGGGCTACATCGGGATTATGTGTGTGGAATATATCCTCTATAGCGTTATCCCATCTTTCTGGTAGGGAAAATAGAATATGATCAAACGTGTGATTTTTCTAAAGATCAACTCCACATTTTTCAAGGTAGTTAAATTGTTCGATCTTCTTATTCCCATACCTATTAATATGATTACACTCTATATCATATACACTAATAAAGGAGGTATATGAGTGGTCGAATTGCAACCTCTCATACTCTTGTTTCTAATGATTATCATCGTGCGTTATTTTACTGAGAAAAATATACGAGGGCATGAATATGAGTCCAACAAATAAGGGATCTAATTAATTAATAACTATTAATTCTAACATATTAGGTATAGAGTATATTAGTTGGATTGAGGTTTTGATTCATCAATGCCCTTCGCTTAACCCGGTGCATATTGGATCTCATCGGTGTGAAATCCAAACAACAACCCACCGTAATTGTTAAGACACATTATGTTAGGGTTTATTATTTGAGAGTTTAAAAGTATATGTGTATTATCAATCCTAAAAATCCAACATACTATCCAATAACCAAACCAACAACCAATAATTATCTTGTACTTGTTCTATCATCTACATGATAAAATGCATACCCATAATCACAACATCTCACTAAAGTAGAGTAATTTTTCATTAAATATATAAATGAAGATTAGGTTTTCAATTTTAATTAGGGTTAAAATAAATAAACAGACATATACATGAAGATTAGGGTTTCAATTTTAACAATAGTTAGAATAAATAAACATAAACATATACATGAAGATTAGGGTTTCAATTTTAACTATGGTTAAAATAAATAAACGTGAACATATACATAAATATTAGGGTTTCAATTTTAACCATGGTTAAAATAAACACACATTAACATATATACACATACACACAGGGACGGAGCCCAGAATCTTAACGAATGGGGGGTGAGTTCGTAATGAAAATCGAGGATTTGGGGGTTTCTTGCTTTATTGTTAAAATTCCACATATATTCAATAATAATGTTAGCATATATCAATCACTAACAACAATAAAAAAAATACATTAGTCAAAAATTATATAAAAAAAATTGAACCCTCAAATTTAACCACGAAATTCGAAGCCTAGAATCACATTAAAATTTGAATCAGCACGTGCGTACTTTTTTGAAGAAAAATTTGTTAGTATTATCATATATTCAATAATAATGTTAACACGCACGAAACATAATACAGTACACACACACACATGCACGGATTATACACATAAATACATAAATACACACATATATACAAATACACAAACATCCAAATATGAAATATTAGGGTTTAAGAGGTACCTTTGAGATTGAGAGAGGGGGGATTTGAAAAAACTTGAGATTGGGAGAGAGGGGAACCAAAAATCGCTTAGGGTTTTAGATTGACAGAGAGGGAAACATCGGGTGAAAATGAAGAAATGTTTCTGATTTTAAATATAAAGAGACTGGTTATGGCTCTAGGTCGTGACCCATATGCATGACCATATTTTTTTACATGTCATCAGTTGCGACCACGGCAATCAAATAGTTGTGGTCACGACCTTAGTCTGTAACCCACATGCGAGACCATTTTGAACTGGTCACGGCCCAAACTCGAAACCCTATTGGATGGATTTTTGGCATCAGTCATGGACACGACCACGACCTAGGTCTATGACCACACTTAGAGGGAATTTTGGAACGAATTTAGTGTCACGATGGTCACGCCTTGCTCAGTGATGAGGGTCATGACCCACTATGGTCAGGGCTTAAGGTTGTGACCAGCTCCAAGTACTTCCTTGACCATACTCGGTCATAGAACTGGTCAAGCCTATGTTAGACATGGTCACGGCTTTTGGCCATGACCACCTAGTTACGGACCAAATTTGTGACCCCCTATCGTGATTATTCGCATAATTTGGTGTAGTGGATGACCATTATTAATCAAATTTGTAAGATAAATCTTAGCTTAGATGAGGTAAAAAATTGTTATGACCTGGAAAGTAGCACTGCGTTCAGTACCTGGCATTTTAAATCCAAAGATAAGTCAAAAAAATTTAATTGCATTGCTATCTAAGTCTTAAAGGCAAGTAATAAGACATTTTTTAATTTTTCAGGGCATGACTACGATGAGAGCATGGAATATAAGGGCAAAAAGTGACTGGATCATTTGGATCCCCAGTTAATTTTCATTTTGCCCTTAAATTTGGTGATTCTTATGAACAACGACTAATTAGTGGTTTCCTTATGTAAATCAACACAGTGGGAATAAGACCAAAGATTACCAAGTCGGACTTTGGGACTTGAAAAACTTTGGATGAGAAGAACCCGAGGTGGCATATACTCCTAGAGAGCAATACATGTCCTAGTAAGGTACGAGATAATAGTGAGACTGCACAATAATTTCACATCAAAATCTAAGGTCATGGCAACAAACTATTCAGTAGTTGGTGATGAGACAATCATGACTACCCAACCAATTATTAACAATGATGCAGGGGACATAAGTGAGAGTAACACATTATCTCCAGCGATTTAGAGGTAACTAGGTTAGTCCAGAAGCAGGATGACTAAGAGGAGGATATTAATCCCATTTATTCTTTTGACATAATCTATTGACCATTTATGGACAGTTTAGTAAGGAACATGAGTTCATCCCTCATACAATAACTGGCCTCTTAAGAGACTCTAACGATATGACTGGGAAGTGTCACCCCTCATTTATCATCGATCTATAGGCGACCAGGGTCGATATGTCCAAGAACAACGTCAATCCTCCCCCTAAAACACTTTAAGCAATAAACGGGGGAGGGTTATTACTCAGATGGACGTGAACGAGAGTGAGAAGGCCAAGGCAATCGATAAGATCGAGAAGTAAAAGACCAACTAACACCCTCTTACTCGTGCTAATAAAATCCCTCATTCCTAAATTACGAGGACCACTGGGCCCGCTGATGAATTAGTGATTATTCTATCCATTGGTCTCTCTTCTCCATTCCATACTTCAACATCAAGGGTTCAGCCCTGGTTGATGACCTTTGTAAAGGGAAAAGATCCCATCATCATTGAAGATTTTGCCTATACAGATCTTAATGTGGAATTTTCCTTGCACATGAAGCCAGCATCCCCATAGACATGTCGTCCCTAAGATATTTGAGAATAGATCGACTTGTTAGATAGGGCATGAGCTAAATAATTCTGGTAAGTCTTACCTTATGCTTGGATTTTTTTAATTTTTACAAGTATTTTAAATTGTACTAACCACTTTGAATTACTTTTGTTTTAGCAGTTCATAGACTCTATAGGAGGGATCCAACTGAGTTGGTTAGTTTGAGGAGTGAAGCAACATCCTTGGCAATAGTTCAATAAAATGAACAAAAATCTGTCCATGAAATATGGAAATATTGTTGATCTCATTAATTAGCTCAAAGAGATGTCCTCCTACAAGAAGGATGTGTTGAAGGAAAGGGAAGACCTAAAGTTGGCCTATAGTAAGGTTAAATCTGAGGTCATTAAGCTGAGTAAAGAGAATTATCAGTGGATAGAGGATAGGGTCATCTTTAAAAGTGAGAAAGAGACCCTCCTCAACTAATTTAAGAAGGTCAAGGATACAACTGATGTTAAATACTATGATGAATTTGACGCCAAAATTAAATAAATGGCAACCCAGTTGGATTATAAAAAGTACGATTCCTTCAATAAAGTTTAGTCTATTGATATGCAAAGGGGAAATGTCCCTGGTGAAGATAGGGCCTCTAAGGAGAACCCACCACTCCCCAAACCAGTAGTCGGTAAGGGTTGAATTTCATGATTTTATGACCGAATTAACATGCACATATAGAATCTTATATTTATGGACTAAAAATCGATAGGCACTACTGTTATTGGCATACCCGGCTTTGATACCACTTCATGGTGATTATAATTTATAAAAAAAATATTATTCCCCTTGATCCTTTATTTATCATGTTCGAGAAAAGAGAATGAAATGACTAAAGCCTATTATACATTAATTTTAATATATATCAAACTCTTTCTTATTTTTTAAAGGGGATTTACGGCTAACTTTTTAAATTTACTCTCTCTAATTCAAATCAAGTTCTATTTCTAAAACTAGTTAAGTTATTCCGAATTCATGTTAATAGAAACCTAAAGCTAGATTTGTCACCTTTAATCCGATTACCGTGTCCTTCATAAGATGAGGCATCTTTAGCATCTGGCCAAGAGTTTGACTAGTAGATGATTGATAGCCCATCGATGAACAATAATAATGAGGGTCCAATTGACCAGATTAAGGTTGGTAGAGAATATAGGTAGTTCACCAATGTTGTCTAAGTCTAAGGGCTTTTCTTTTTCTTATGTAAGGCTAAGGTCCATTTTTTTACTTTGTCATTTCCTTTGTTGTAGGACTTTGGCCAGTTTATTTAATCAATGTGAATAAGTACTTTTGTTTATATTGTATTTTATTTTTATTCATTTTTTATGAATGAAACATGTACTAATTAAAATGAATGTGCAAGACAATTTGCCTTACATAAAGGAAGGGTAGTTAAGTGACTAATTCCCCATAATGGTGAAAGTTTTAATCTTAGTAAGCTAATGCGTCAATTATCTTGCTAACCGATTAAAACTTATCGATGTAGTAATTTCACAAGTATTCAATTTCATCAACAAACCTTCAATTGGCCTTTAAATCTTATAAAATATCAGCATAATGCCATTATTAATTTTGACTAAGTTATTCCTCATTATAATGTGAAAGACTAAGTCCAAGTCATTTTATATAACGTTAATTTACGATTCAACCGACTTGAAAGACTTAGAATAAATTGGCTAATAGGACAGTGACCCATATATCCTCAACCATGGTTAAGGTTTATTTAACATTTTGGCCTCGAAAATAATGATTATTGTTAATAAAACTAAGGTCCTAAAACTCTACTAGATTAGTAAGTTTGACCGATTTATAACATGTATAAAAATTGTTACTTTGATTTACCGTTAAGCGGTTTGTACTGATGATTTTTCGTTAATGGTGATCATATTCCAAAATTAGTTACTGTAGAGGACAATCTCATTTTATCCAACGTTTCGGAGGAAGATGAAATCAAGGAAATTATTTTTTCCTTGGATAGAAATAGTGTTGCGGGCCCGAATGGTTTTAATGGCTTTTTCTACCAAACTTGTTGGAATATCATTGCTAAAGATATTGTTAGAGCGAAACAATCTTTTTTTGCTGGTAATGATATTCCAAAAAGTTGGTCTTCTGCCAATATTGTCCTTATTCCTAAAGTGGAAAATCCAAAAAATTGTTCAAACTTGAGGTTTATAAGTTTGTGCAATTTTTCGAATAAAATCATCTCCAAAATTCTAGCTAACCGTGTTCTTGTTTTTATTCCAAAACTTATTTGAGATTCCCAAGCAGGATTTATTAAAGGAAGATCAATATCGGATAATATCCTTCTTGCGCAAGAAATGATGTCTCAACTCAACAAAAAAGCTAGAGGGTCAAATATTGTCATCAAATTGGATATGGAAAAAGCATATGACAGGATTTCCTGGATGTTTATTATTAAAGTGCTACGTGCCTATGGTTTTTCTGAAATGTGAATCGACATGATTTGGTGACTTCTCTCAAATTATTGGTATTCAATTATAGTTAATGGAAAACCTTGCGGGTACTTTAAATCTGGTAGAGGGGTGCGTCAAGGGGACCCTCTATCCCCAGCTCTTTTTGTCCTCGTTTCTGAAGTTCTGAATCGCGGTATTCACCAACTTATGATGAAAGGCGTGATAGATAATTTCTCTACTCCCAGCGGCTGTCCTTTGATTTCGTCATTCTCTTTCGTAGATGACATAATTTTTTTCTTGATTGGAAAGGTTAAATCAGTAGCCTCTTTTTCTTAATTCATTTATGCCTATGAAGAATGTTCTGATCAGTAGGTTAACAATTCCAAAAGCGGGATTATTTTTCCTGACACTTGCAACAAAAATCGGAGGTCTAAAATCCTTCACAAAACAGGTTTCAAGCCTCTTAATCTACCACTTCGTTATTTGGGAGTTTCGATATATACAGGTAGGAAAAAAATCATCTTTTCCATTCTATATTGACGAAAGCAGTGGATAGAATTAAACTATGGAACCATACATCCATCTCTCAAGCAGGTAAGTTGATCCTTATTAAAGCAGTGCTTCATTCTATGGTACTACATATGATTTCAGCTTTACATCCAACAAAAAGTTTCTTCAAGGAATTTAATTCAATCTACTCGAATTTTTTCTGGGGTTCCAATAAAGAAGCTTACAAAAAACACTGGGTGTCTTGGGAGGTTATTTCGCGTCCGAAAAAAGAAGGTGGTCTTGGTTTAAGGGGACTTAATGACATATGCAATGCTTTTGCTTGTAAAATATGGGTTCGTTTCTTCTAGAAAAATTCTTTATGGGCTCATTTAATACATGTTATATGGAAGCGGATGCAAATGGTGGGGGATATTATTTAGGATAATGAGGCTTCGTCTTATCTAAGTTAGACCAATCATGGGTTCTCTATTTCTAAAGCATGGGAGGTTATTAGAGAAAAACATTGCTCTCAATTTTCATTTTCCATGATATGGGATGTTAGAGTTTTCCCTAAAATATATATTTTATGTGGCGCATTTTACACAAAGTTATTCCTCTTTATTCCAATATCAAGAGTTTATTCATTCCCTTGGTTTCTAAATGTAAATGTTGCTCGCTGCCGCAAGAAGAAAATGATAAACACTTATTTTTGGATAGTGAGATTGCTCGGAAGGTTTGGAATCACTTCGATAATTTGATGGGTTTGAGAATTCAGACTTCTTCTCTAAGATCAACACTTATCAACTGGTGGTTTAATTGTCGAGGCAAGAACATTAGATCCATTCTTTGAAAGATTCTACCTTGCTATATTTGTTAGATAATTTTGTGCTCAAGGTATCAAGCTACTTTAGATAATTCAGTTATGAATGCCAAAACGATCATTCGGACCATTCATCAAGATATTTTTATGATTTTTAAGGCTTTTCCTTTTAAAGATCATGTCTCTAGATTTTTTTCAATCTTATGTAGAAGATTTTGAGATTTCATCTATTTGATTGTAAGCCACTAGTGGAAGGCTTTTTTCCCCATTATTTTCAATAAAGTTTCGATTTAAAAAAAAGGGTAATGGTGATCCTATAATTATTCAGTCTTGAAGTTGTACCACTATTGAAGGTGGGTTTAATGACAATAATAGGCAATCGACTTGGTACAATTAATACCACCGTTGAACGTGGGTTTGATGCTAATCGTAGGTGATCGACTTGGTACAAGTTATACCACTATTGATGGTGGGTTAGATGCCAATTGTAGGTGATCGACTTGGCCTAAGTCATACCAACGTTAAAAGTGAATTTGATGTCGATCACAGGCGAACAACTTGTACGAGTCATGCCACCTTGGAAGATGGGCTTTATGACTTGAATAATGTGCACAATAATAAGACCAGGAAACTTAAAATTCCTTTAGTATACTGAATATAGTATAATTTACATCTTATTAAAGTTGAACTGAGTTAAGATGATCTAAACAATTTAATGATAAAACTTTCTTAGGTTCATGAAATTTCATAAACGCAGTACTTGAGTTACATCCAACTACTCCTCGTGATAAGATCCAGTGCCTTCTATTAAGATAATCCAGTAGATCCCCTCCAAGTTAGGGTGATAGAGTGGGGAAACCAAGCATCCGTATTACTATGCTTGTCATTATTTTCATCTCCCACGGCTATACAAAAAACTAAACTTCAAATACACTATTACGAGAGTATAATGGCTAGTTCGGGTATCAAATCCACACTGAATGTTGCTAGATGTTAGTTGACGTATTACTTCTAAATAAAAGCTTAAAAGGTGATAGTTTTAACAAAAGATTAATCTAAGCTTGTGTTGAAACTAGAATTAATCAAAATGTGTAAAAAATTATAAATTGAGAATAGTATCCCTCACCTCAGGTTAATTAGTATAAATGGTTACATGGAAAGACAAGTTCATCAAGATTATATCTCATTTAATCAATTAATCAAATCTAGAGTTGTCACCCCCTAAATTCTCATAAAAGTCGACTGTGATTTTGGCGTCAACAAATATCCTCGATATTACACGCACAAGGTCATAAATACAATGCATACATGATATACACCGTTAATATCCTAGGCGTAAAGTCAAGAACAACCTAACCCATTTAAATTAATATAATTCATCACCAAAGGAAAGCAACCAAATTAATTCAAGGTGAGTTTAATGAATCTCGACCTAAATTAAATTAACTATAAAACATTGAAAAGCATGTAAACGAAATAAAGCAAATAAATGAAGTAGTAAATAACGGAATAAACTAGTTTAAAAAATAAGGAAACTAAGTTAAAAAACTTAAATTAGTGAATAAAATGATGAATAGTGATCTTAAAATGCAAAGCCTGGCAGAGATAATGTAAAGAAGCGACAAAATTTGAAAAAAAAAATAAGCGACAAAATTTGAAAAAAAAATCCACTTACTATTTATAGTAAGTGGATTAAACTAAGAAAAACAAATGAAAAATCTCGAAATATTTGATTTCGGGGGGTGAGAATCGATTCTAGAAAAGTGAGAATCGATTCCCTTCACAAAAAGTGAGAATCGATTCTCAAAAAGTGAGAATCGGTTCCCTTTGTAAATTTCATCTTTGGGAGCATCCGATGGGAATTGGAATAACTTCTTCATCCGAACTCGGAATGACGCGCGGTCAGTGGCCACACGAAGCTAATTCACTGAGCCACAAAATCATGTATTCCAAATGCTCAATTCTAAAGTTTGGGATTAAAAAAATACTGTTGATTTTGCATTTTACAACTAAATATTCTCGAAACACAACCAATTGCTCTGCTAAGTATTACAATACCTATAACAGCTCAATTCAACCTTTCAAAGCATATATATATATATATATATATATATATATATATATATATATATATATATATATATATATATATCAAAAAGTGAGAATCGATTCTCAAAAAGTGAGAATCGGTTCCCTTTGTAAATTTCATCTTTGGGAGCATCCGATGGGAATTGGAATAACTTCTTCATCCGAACTCGGAATGACGCGCGGTCAGTGGCCACACGAAGCTAATTCACTGAGCCACAAAATCATGTATTCCAAATGCTCAATTCTAAAGTTTGGGATTAAAAAAATACTGTTGATTTTGCATTTTACAACTAAATATTCTCGAAACACAACCAATTGCTCTGCTAAGTATTACAATACCTATAACAGCTCAATTCAACCTTTCAAAGCATATATATATATATATATATATATATATATATATATATATATATATATATATATATATATATATATATATATATATATATGTATATATATATATATATATATATATATATGTATGTATCAAAAACAAATTTTAACAAATATATGTGCATAAAAGTAGGGAAAACGGATATAATTATGCTAGAATTCATAAGAATAAAAGGTGATAATATACAATATTTGAGACCTATCACACCCACTAACTTAGATATATTGTTAGTCCCAAGTGATGAAACAAAACAAAAGATATCCTAAGAGAGAGATACAAAAAAATAGATTCACATAAAAGATAAAAATACCATTTTTTATGAGGACAATTGCATTTACTGAATGAAACAAGCCTTTAAATCCCTAAGTTACCCTAGTGAATGAGTGTTGTCTCATGAAGATTTTCAGGGATGAAACCCACAAACATCAAGTTTTCTAAAAATATTCCCATTCAATCAAAAAGACAAGCTCAACAACAACGAAAATGATTTCAACATATTATTAGCAAAGTGAATGAATTCACACAAAAGTTTGTAGTTATTAACATTAGATTAACTTCAATCACAACTAAAACCTCAAGAGTGGGAGGAAGAGCGTGTACATGAAAATTTTTTTGGTTTGGCAAAACTTTTATAAACTGGATAAGCATTAAAGCATAGCATGGATATCAATCCTCACCGGATATTACACACAACAAATGAAAGAACTCTAAAATAGGGTATAAAACATGGGACATGCGGTCATAAAGAGTAATTGAAAATGGAAATTAGGTCGTACACGTCATCAATGACGAACGTTGTATATAAAATGAAAAATTATAATCTCAATTAAAGATTCCTTTTATTAGGGGACGTGAAATGTATTTTTACAGATTATCGTAATTATTATGACATTTGAATCACACTCACCCTATGATTACATAGGACTTTATTGGGTTATAATCTAGGTTTGGGGTTAAGGTTATGAAAGTATGAGAATCTGTAAGGATTCAATATTGTTCGGGGAGAATACTTGGGGTAATAGAAAATTATGGGAAATTTCAAAATTAAAATAAAATTTCCATAAAAAGAAATGGATATAAAATTGGAGAGTGACAAAGGTTATTGAAACCTATGTACATTAAGGAAATATCTCTATTTTTTTGAATTTTTCTTTTATTTTTGTTTTTTGTCTTTTGTTTTATTTTCTTCTCGTTTCTCTTTTTCACGTTTTCTTTTATTTTCACTCCGTGTTTAATTGCAACCACATAATCAAGTAAATAATTCAATCCCATGTACCATTCCAAACAAAGGTAAGGAAGGTGATATATATAGTTTAACACTCCAATTTGGAGTTGGTTATGGGATTTTGGGTTTTTAAAACAAAAGGCTATATTTAGGCTCAAAGGGGTTGACGAGGGAAAACATATAAGGTGAGGTCAAGGTCTACATGAATGTAATAATAAAGAGGGTCATGATCTTTTCCTAAATGTTACACAGTTCTCGAGTTAAAATAACTTTAAAAATCATGATCAAGTAAAATATTTCATAATGAACTCAATTAATGAATGATCAATAAAAGAATAGTGAGATTACTGAAGAATTTAATGTTTTCAATGAGGAAAGAGTAACGTATAAACACTCACAAATGAAGAAAAAAATTCCCAATGCTCACTTGGTGTAAGTATATACATTGCAACAAAAGATTACCGAGTTATAAAGGCCTTACACTAAATCATTTAAACAAGAAAAGAACATGTGCTCATGGGTTCAAAGTATAATTCATGAAGTTTTTCATAATATTAATGATTCGAGGACTAAAGTCTAATAATTTCTAAAATCGAGAGCATGGATCATTGAATTATCAATTGGATCAGCAATTATATAAAATTTATCATCGAAAATAAGGGGAAAATGCCCAACAAAGGGAAAAAAGAATGAAAATATTTTTGAATTTTTGAATTTTTTTACTACAAAAACATGCTTGGGAAGAATATGTAATCAATAAATGGAACTCAAAAATAAATGGGGAGAATATCCCACACCCCCTAACCTAAACCTTAAATTATCGTCAATGTGAATCAATAATCAAGTTAAAGAGAGTAAGAGAAAGATACCATCCAAAATGGAGTGATCTCCTAAAAGTACAAGTCCAAAAATTCTACAAAATATGTTAGAATCAAACATAACAAAAAAAGAATAACAAAACTTAACTAATTATACTAGACAATAAGTAAAAAAAATCAACCTAATATGTACAACCTACAATTTGAGCTTCTAACTAACTATACACTATAAGTTTAAACTTTTGAGGGTCCATCCAAAATACAATTTAACTTTGGCGGAGAATTAGCTTACCCTCGTTTAAGTCCATGCCTTACGAAAAAAAATAATTCCGTTTGAACGATTGAAGGCATGTACAGGAATAAAAAATGAACCATAACCAATTAAAAAATTTGAAGGGATGATGGGGTTTTGGATTGAATGGGTGATGAATACACATGTCATACAAAAAAAACATAATTTTCTCCCAAAGATTTTACAATTGAAAGTTGGCGCACATGGAAACTAGATTGCCTTCATGAAAAGCAACTCGAGCAAGTAATCATAATAGGTGAAAGTATTGAACGTTTTAAAATTCTAAACCAATTCATAGGATACTTATAACAGTTCGATAATGGAGAAATGCAATGGGAAAGAAAGAAATTTAACCCCGAGAGATGACTCATCATTGCTCAAAGATGAATTTTGAAGGAGAAAAAATTCACTTTCAGTGAAATTTTTTTCTAAAATTATTTGAGGTAAAACACTAGTCCCCACCTCCTTTCTAAAATTTAACCCCGAGAGATGACTCATTGTGAAGTGATTGAATTTCCATAACCTCACCATTGTTGTTCTCCACTAAGTTTTGAGCGGAAAAAAGCATGATTTCGTTCGAAGTAAGGATCCTTGGTTCTAAACCCTCGGATTCGTCATTTTATTTTAAACATTCTTCCACTTCAAAAGTCTTGGAAGAAAAATCATCATTAGATTCAAATAATAAATCCAATTCTTTTTTCCAATAATTATTTTCTTTCAGATAATGGTTTTCAAGCTTTTCATTCTCAATGCGTAAGCCCTCATGCAACATCATAAAGACGGAGGCGCGGATTCGTGAAAATAAGAAGTTCGAAAACTATACTGGGAACTACTATCAAAATCATTAGTATAAGAATTTTGAAAGTTAAGATAATGACTTAAACCATTCTTATTGTAATGATTTTGTGACCCAATATCGGAAAGATCATTCCCAAAATTCCTATAATCCATAACTTGACTTTTGTAATGCTCACTCAAAGAAATTCTAGATGAATCAAGTTTTTAACTTTATGAATATTGATCAAAAGGCATAGGTTTAGGAGGATTTTAAGAATTATCGTTGCAATTACGTAAAATAAAAGAGTAAGACATGCTTACCCCAATTGTTTCCCACGATAGAGGTTTTCACGAAATGAATGCACGACCGAAAATTTAAGCATTTCTTAGCGCTCAAATGTAGAAGTCCTATAAAAATAGTTAATAAATAATACAAATACAAAGAATTTTTTTACTAAATACTAAATCAATTAGTGTCTAAAATAAAAGATTCTCGGGCAACGGCAAAATTTGATAGATAGAGAGAAAAGGAGCAACCGTGTTACTATGCATGTTATTGTTTTCAGCTCCCACGGCTATGCAAAAACCTAAACTTTAACAACACCCTTATGGGAGTATAACAGCTAGTCTGGGTTATGAATACACATAGAATGTTGCGAGATATTAGTTGACTTCTTCCTTTTGAATAGAATTGGAAAAGATGATAGTTTTAATAAAAGATTAATCTAGGCATGTATATAAAATTAATCAAAATGAGTAAAAACTATAGATTGAGAATAATATCCCACTCCATTAGTTAATTAGTAAAAATGGTTTTATGAAAAAACAAGTTTATCAAGAATAAATCCCATTTAATCAATTAATCAAATCTAGAATTGTCACCCTCTAAATTATGATAAAAGCCTACTATGATTTTGACATAAAAAATTATTCCCGAGATTACACTCGCAAGGTCATAAATGCGACGCATACATGATACACACCGTTAAATCTACTAGGTATAAAATCAAGAATAACCTAACCCATTTAAATTAATCTAATCCATAACCAAAGGAAATCAACTAAAATTCAAGGTGAGTTCAATCAATCTCAACCTAAAATAAATTAGCTACAAAGCATTTAAAAGCATGTAAAAGAAATAAAGTAATAAAGTAGATAACAAAACAAGAAAATTAAATTATAAAACTTAAATTAGTGAAGAAAATGATGAATAGTGATCTTATAATACAAACCCTAGGAGAGAGGATGGAAACAATCTCCCAAAATAATCAAATCTCTAATTAAAATAAGAGATAAAATCTGAAATTAATTTCACTTATAGTAAGTGGATTAAACAAATATAAAAAATCAACAATCTCGAAATATCTTATTTCTAGGGGTGAGAATCGATTCTCAAAAAGTGAGAATCGTTTCTCTTCATAAAATTCAGTAAAAAGCAAGAGATAAAAAAAGAGTGAGAATCAATTCTCAAAAAGTGAGAATCGATTCCCTTTGTAAATTTCATCTTCGGGAGCATCCGACGGGAATCTGCATAATTTCTTCATCCGAACTCAGAACGACACACGGTCAGTGGCAACGTGAAGCTAATTTAACTATATACAAAATCATGTATTCTAAATTCCCAAATTTTGGAGTTTAAACTTTTTAAAATACTCTTGAAATTGCATCTTGTGATTAAAAAAATCGAAACACAACCAATTGCTCCGCTAAGCATTCCAGTACTTACAAAAGTTTAAGTAAACCTTGGAAAGCATGTATATATAAAAAAAAACAAAGGTTAACCAATATATGAGCATAAAATTTGGAAAAACGAATACAATTGTGCTAGTATGCATAAGAATAAAGGGTGATAATATATAATATTCGAGACCTATCATAGGGTCGAACTTTACATAAGATAATTTTTTTCGCTCATTGAAGTATCTTTTTGCTAACTAGGCTACTTCAAACTTTCGATCGTTACCTTTTGTTTTGGTACTTGGCTATCTCTTGTTGGTAGGATCCCAAGTAAATGACGAATTTCTCCTTCTTCTCATCACTTAATTCCATCTCATGGGCTAGTCAATCGTTGTTTTGTTCGTACTCATGGACCTCAGACATAAGTTTGGGTAGACCAATTTTAAGAGGGACGAAAACCTCCATGCCACAAGCTAAAGAATAGGGCATCTTCCTAGTGGACCTTCTTAGAGTAGATCTATAGGCCCAAAGGATAGTAAGGAGCTCGTTCCCCCATCTTCCCTTGCCTTTCTCAAGTCAATACATGACTCTAGCATAGAGATCATCATTTGAGATTTTTTTCTTATCCATTACTCTAAGTGAATATCTTTAAGTCATAGTGGTATTGAATCTACAAGATTCTTTGAACTGATCATTGTCAGACTGGGTTCCATTATCTACCACTAAGGCTCTAGATATCGCAAATCCAGTAATTATGTTTTTCCAAACAAATCTCATGGTGTTGGCCTCTTTGATGTAGGTTAAAGGTTTTACTTTTATCCACTTTGTGAAGTAGTTAGTAGTTATGATCGGGAATTTACGGTCACCTAGGGGCCCTAAAAAGTGCCCACTGGGCAAATAACTAGGGACTTATAAGAGGATTCAAGTCATTATTCAGTTTCCTACTAAGAGGGGCAAACTCTTAGCAGTCGGGGAACTTTTGGACGAACACGTATGAAATGGATCCCTAAGCTATTGATCGGTCGCTAGCATAATCCCCATAACTTTTTTATGAATTTCTCTAAGAATCCCTTCCATCAGATCTTGATGTATACACTTTAGTAGTAAACCTATGAATGATCAGTTATATAGGTTCCCCTCAACCAAGGAAGAATCAAGTTGATTAAATTTCCAATTTGTGAGCTTTCTTCCTATCTAGATTTATCTCTCCGCCTTTATTCTAGCCAATTATCGAATCCATTCAATTATGTGATTAATAAACTTCTATGTATACAACTTCGAGTTCTAGTTCATCTATGCTTGGTTAGTCGATGTATTTCACCTCAATCATCCATTTTAAGTTGGTGTTAGTTGTTAAGGCTTAAGTATCCATGACGTTAGTGTGAAAATTATAGTTCATCGGCATTTGCTTATTGAGACCGACTAGAAAGACTTAAGAATCTTCTGTGCTTTATTCCTCTATGCCAGCCTATTAGGATCTCTAACTTCATACTCGCGAGTGAGATGGTCTATAATCAGTCGAGAGTCATATTGGATGAATAGATCTCTTTCTCCCATTGTGACGACTCTTTAGAGGCCAACGATTATAGCATCACGCTTTGCTTCATTATTGGACCCTTTAAACCTCAATTGAACGACTTGTTCAATTAAGCCAATGAAAATTGCCCATTCATTAGAAGGCCTATCGATGAATATCCTTCACTTTGAGAGATGATAAGTTAATGTTAGACATCTTCAAGAGTTAGCTAGACTGAACTACTTCCCCGTCTGAACCATATGAGAACTCTGCTATGAAGTCTTATAATACTGAACTACTTACCCGTCTGAAGCATATGAGAACTCTGTTATGAAGTCTTATAATACTTGGCTATTTTTGTTCTTGGATCATATTTGATGTTAAATTTTGCCAAATTAAGGACCATTTAGTCATTCTATATGTGAGTTCAACCATCTTCAAAACCTCCTTAAGAAGAAGAGAGGAGAGGACGACTATAAAATAGGTATCAAAATTATGTCTCGACTTCTTGGAAGATATCACTAAGACCAAATAAAGTTTTCAATATACATGTACCTATTTTCTTCATCTAATAGGGTATGGTTGACATAATATACTGATTATTATTCTCAGTGGGTATGGTTGACATAATATACTGATTATTATTCTCAGTCTTGAGGTTGGACTAGTTCCCCACTGACCGCATGTTTTAAAATCGCTAAGTGTAAATGGAGATTTTCATTACTAATTCGTTTGGACAACAAATGTGGGTAGTCAATGTAGTTCTTGAGCTTCTATAGCACTTTATCATATTTGGGTATCCAAATCATTATGTTGGTTTTATTAAAGATTTGAAAGAATGATCGACATTTATCTGACGGCATAGATACGAAGCTATTAAGCACTGCCAACATCCCAGTGAGAACCTACCCTCTTCACCTTGGTCGGCTACTTGATCTCCTATAGTGCCTTGATATGGCCAGGATTAGCTTCTATACCACTTTAGGGGACCAAATATCCACAAAACTTTCCCAAACTAATCTTAAAGGCTCATTTAGAGGCGTTTAGCTTCATCCTATAATTCTTAAGGATTTTAAAAGTGTTGGAGATACTTCTGATATGGTCGACGTCAATATTTCTCTTGAAAAGCATGTCATTTATATACACCTCCATGACTAATTGAGATATTTTTTAAACATCTTGGTGACAAGTCTCTAGTATGTTGCCCCAATATTTTTTAAAATGAAGGGCATCACTTTGTACAAGTATATACCCAAAGTGGTGATAATAGAGGTATTCTCTTGAGCAGGTTCGAACAAAGGCATATAATGGTACCCACAGTAAGCGTCCATAAAATTAATCCACTTGTGGGCACTGATTGAGTTTACGTATTAATTGATACTAGGGAAAGGAAAGTTATCATTTGAATAAGATTTACTGACATTAGTGACGTCAACACAAACCCTTCACTTACCATTTTTATTTCAGATGACCACTATATTTTATATTTTATATGATAACTAGACCTCTTTGATGGAGTTCACAGGAAGTACCTTCTCGATGTCAAACTTTGCACTTTCACCTTTTATAGAGTTGACTTCGTAGGATTATACTTGATCGGCTAACAAGTAGGATCTATGTGCAACCAGTGATAAGTAATTCTTTTATCTATATTTGGTAAATTATATGGTTGCTAAGAAAATACATCAGCATTTCTATTGAGTAATTCCAAGAATTGATTGACCTCTTCCCATGGAAGTTATAAATCTATTAAGAAGAACTTATTCATCTGATCTGGATCTAGAGGAACCGTCTCCAGCTTCTCTATTGCTTGGTTAGTAGAGGCCACTTTGGTATCTTCAATCCTTGGTCGAGCAGCCTTTTGTTTCCATTTAGGCTGATCGGCCTCAAAGTCATCATCTTTTGGGGCCTTCCTAGTTAGAGCTTATTTTTATTTGATAGAGGTGATAAAAACAACTTCTGGCTACTGCTTAATTGCTATTCATATCCATAATTCCCTAAATTATTATGAATTTTAACTTGATGAAGAGAAAACAACACAACTCTTGTGGTGTGCTTCCAACCTCTACCAATGATGGCGTTATTGAGTGACTTTGAACCCACCACGTGGAACTCGATATTATGTCGACTTTTCCTAGTGTCTTTATCTTACCTAATTGGGTCTCAACATTTTCATTGAATCCAATAAATGGACTGACCTTGATATCTAGGTCTTATGTGATTTAACCAAGCTTATAGAGCAGGTCCACGTACATAATCTCTGAGAAAATGCCTTGATCAATCATTTTCACATCATAATTGACAACTTGTAATGTGAGGACTAGAGCATCCTTATAAGGCAGATGTATACCAACTAAGTCCTCATCGAAGAACATGATTATTTGTTCAATGTCATTCTCCTTTCAGTCTCTTTTGTTGAGGATCGATTTTAACACCTGAACTTAGAAGGTTTACTTATGCTTGTTGTAATTCTGATTCACTCTCAAAGCTTCTTTCATGTGCACTAGGACAGATTTGTATATCTATGGATGGCTATGACCATCCTTAAAGTTGACAAGTCATCATACTTATTTTTTGTTAACCCGATCAACTCCCTCCATCTTTTTATATTAACTTAGTCCTTGAGATGTCTTATTTTAACCAATTCGTCTAAGTGGCATTTAAGCATCGTATAGTGCTCTATTATGTGACCATAGTCCTAGTGGTGGATGCACTGTAGATTAGTATCACATTAATTGGAGTCAACTTGTATTTTATATGGCATCGTGTAATAAGGTTTGTATTTAATAAGAATATATATAATCTCCTTGAAGAAGGTGTCAATTTCCCGATAGGAGTTCTTGTTAGTCGACCCATTTTTCTTGCTTGTGGGTTTCTCTTGCTTGCCCCTTTTTTGTTGGGTACGATTTGGTAGCACTCATTTATGCCTTCTTAGAATTGGTGTTCTTTATGGTCTTTGCAAGTTGATCAACTTTATCATATGCATCAAGGAGTTCATCCTTAACTTTTACATACTTCTCAATACGGGCCATCGGATCGTCTATGGATGGTGTTGAATTCTTTGTCAAGGATTGGTAGAGATCATCTATTCTGGAAACGTCGAACTTGAATGAGGATTATTCTAACTACTCGATGCATCCATCAATCTAATCCCCTCACTTATTGAGAAGGTAACTTAGGTAATCCACATCCCTTATCGTCTTACTACCGATATTAAATTGGCATATAAACTCTTTGTACAGCTCTTTAAATTTGTTGATCGACTTGGGGTTTGACTTATCAAACTACTTGAGGTTGATCTCCCCAAGTGTAGACGGGGAAACACAACACATTAAATTATCAATATGATAACAAAGAGACATTCATTATTTAAAGTGTCTAATGTGATTAATAGGGTTAGTCTTACCATCATATGTGTTGATCTTAAGGATTGAAAAATTCCTTGGAGGATCCATCATATTAGCATACTCTGTAAATGGTGAGCCGAATCGTGACCTAGGGCTATCTAAACAAAGTCCTTTGGTATGCGAGTGTGATTTGGATGTAACCATCCTTCCAAATCATGTCTAATGAAGTCCCATAAACTGTACTATCCTGGAACCCTATCTGGTGGTGGAGACATGTTCATGAGGACAATCGTGCGATTGACATGGGATCGTTCAACATGTGGATCTACCTTGTTGGATAATATATGGATGGATTGACGTTCCTCCTAATGACGACTAGGAAGATCTTCACACGAGCTCCTGCATCTAGAGACCCTCCTATTTCTTGGTAATGGAGGATTAGACTCTTCTTTCAACAACGATGATCATATCCATAAGTAATGGATCCATGTCCCATTATTTATTAGGTCAGTTGCCTCATAAATTGGGTAGTTTCCTCGTCTCACTCTTAAAAATGCTCTCCATACATATTAATGATCCTACATGTATAATTACTACAACGTGTCTCCTGGATAAGAGTGGCATGCTTACGGTGGTAATGGCTAGGCATATATCGATGAGATGATCCCCCATGTGTTTTAGCATCACTCATAAAGGTGGACGTCGTGTATTTTAGCATCGCTAGGTGAGGGGGGACTTTTGGTAGTTGTCTAACCTCACATATAGACATGGATCTCAGATCTAAGGTGTCTCCTTCTATGAGACTAATTGGAAGGTTAATTATTATTAGTGGATAATCTAACAACTCAAATGGTGAGGATTGAAAATATTCCCACTAACGATGCCAAATTATAAGTATTCCAGTATACAATATCTTAAGTTACCTAAATTACCCTGGATACAATGTAGAATGACCTACATTCATGGGGTAAAGGGATTAGTTTCACTAGATGACGGAGTTAAAAGCTTGGGGCGCTAAAAAAGAGCTAGCTGAGAGCCTAAACATGGAGTACAAAGATTATTGTCAGCATAATTTTAACAACCTTCCATGTTCATAATTGGGGGATCTTACTTATACACATAAGAATCCTAACAAACTATCATGCCTTCGGGAATAAGTTATGCCCTAGTTAACATGATTTGGGATTATATCCAGTATTATTGATGGTTTTGATAAGATTCGTGATTTCGGGAAGTAGTTTGTAATTATCTTGTTTATTTAATGCAGTTCAACTATGATTGGATTTTTCTAAATAATTAGTCGAGTATATATAAGTAAACTTATGCCACGCGTCTCCTTCTAGATGAAGTTGGCCTCATTTCCCTTCATTTTCCATCTCATAATTATGTGTGTTTTCCAACATTGTTCATATTCTTTTAAATGTATTCATCTTATTGATAATATACTTCTTCATTATCTAATTTTCTATCTTAAGCTTTTATTCTACACAGTGTTCTCAAAATACCTCAATCGTATGGAAAAAGACTGTGATGCTAAACAGTATCCCTAAAAACTCTACATTTGGTGCGTCCTTACATACTTTCAATTATAAAGATGTGACCCAAATTTTTCACTCACCTTACAAATTTCACATTGATGGATAAGGGAGAGAACAAGATTAAATTACATTTGAATTTGCAATCGATCAATGAAAGTTATATATAAATATGTAAAATTGATAACTAGACCCATATCCAGTCGAACCAGAATTTGGCCTACCCACACTCACACATCTCATAAGGCTATTCATATATATATATATATATATATATATATATATATATATATATGTGTTTATTAAAAAAATAATATATATATAACATTTCAAGGAACCTCGTAGAAAATAGATCGGGGATTCTTATGGGCAAGAGATAAAGAACTCAAATTGGAAATCTAATTTAATACCCGTTTGATCCCCCATAATTTTACCCCACCCCGACTTAGTTAAGGGAGGATACATGAGAAGACCTTTAGCCATGGGGAATTTTCGACCCTAGTTATTTTGAGGAGTGAAATGATAAGGCTAAAGTGCACAGAGCTTATATTTTGATTATTCGAAAGTTGTAGCGTGCCGCAAAATTGATACAGGGCCAAAACACATTTTACCGCCCGTTATGATGCTGACATGTGTCCCATGGACACATAAATCTAATTTCCATTCGAAGCAATAGAGGAAACTTTCCCCACTTTATAAAAAATGGGTAGCGGTCATTAATGTATGGTAAAATTTATTTGGAATTCATGTCTCTATATAGAGAATGGTGATATCCCCTCGAGATGCTTATATTTTTTGTATGGCCCAATAGGTGGATTATATTAATCGGACACTACAAATAAGTTAACTAGACCACTTAAGGAATTAAATAATTTAATTAAAATAAATTGTGAGTAAGTTATTTCATAAAGGGTATCTCTAACCTTAATGCCAAGAAAATTAATTAATTAATAATAAGGAGCTTAATATATAATTCTGGATTGAGGAGTGGAGTTGCAATTGTAATTATTTAGTGCAATTTATTATAATTCATGGAATGGGTTTATGATTTTGGTCACATCTGGTTTTTTAATACACATTGGGAGCCACACCCTTATTTCTCCTTAGAGTCTCTACCGTAGATTATATATATACATACGTTTAATTTCTCATGCTTACGGCTCAAGTTCGCCACTCATAAAACTTTTAAACCCTAATTCAGGATCGAGAGTGAGTGAGAAAAAATAGAAAGCAGTAGAGACCATAAGGCAAACAAGAAGGAAGATGCCACATGATATCCATGATTGGTTAAATTGGGAATATAATAGGAGATCTTGAGGTACATCATGGTCATGTTTGAGATTAATATGCATCAAATATAGTTTACATTAAGACAAGATCAAACCATAAAGAACTCAAAGGTAAATTTGTGTTCAGCCTTATAGGATTTTACGATTTGGGTAATAAACATTTTTTGTAGTTCAATTTATATGAATCACCAATAGATCTCGAGGCAACCACTCGAACACTACCCATATAACACGTGTCAACGATATAGAAATTTAAGCACGTGTGGAATAATTACGTATGAGGAACTTAACACAACATTTATATGAGAGACATGTGTGGCATCCAATCAAAAGAGTATGAGATTTTTCATATTATTATGAGGTGTGTTTTAAGTGCAACATGAGTTCTTACAAATCTTCTAAGTCTCTAAAACATCATTTAATTGTTTTATGTGACATTTTTTAATATTTCAAGTGAGGACTTATTTAATTCTTTTTCAAAAAATCATTTCGTATTTCTTAATGAAACTTTGCTTTATAAACATTTCTTAGATTGTGAATTGTGTCCAGTCTTAAGTTGGTTTCAACGTCTCTTTTGTTCTTACATCAAAGGGTTTGAAATGGTATGAATTAGAACACGTGTTATATTAGAGTTATTTTTTATGGTTTTAAGATTGGAGGTCAACAAGTCTTAGAACCTGATCGGGGAAAAGTATAATAGGGAATTAGATGTTCTCAGACAAAGTTAGCTCCCGTTAAAAAATGAGGGTTATATTTAAGAAATTAAGGACTTTAGGGTATATCCAAATTTGAATTAAAACGTGGTTGTTATGTCAAATTTAGGTGTTGGTGTTAATTCGGTTTGTGTATCGAAAATAGTGTTTTCATCTTGAATTGATCGACTCATTTTTTATTATTTTATTCATAATCGGAGAAAGTAAAGAAAAAATAATAATCAACAACAAATAATACTATAGTAGTGAATCAACAACAAACAACAAAAAAAGAAGATGATCTACAAAGTTATTCATTCTAACAATACCCACATAAGAACAATCATCCAAATCAATATTAGTGATTCTGTTCTTTTCATGAATACCAAACAGCAAAAAAAGTGTACTCTTAGTGAACCAACAACAAACAAAATAATATTGAATCAACAACAAAAAAATTCCAAACAACAAAAAAATAGTAATGAATCCAAATCAATCTAAGAAAAGCATGGACGGGGTAAGGACGGAGATGATCTACAAATAGTAAAAAAAAGATGAACAAGAGGGTTGGATATGATCTACAAAAAGCAAAAAAAAGATGAAAATACCTTCGGGGTTGAGAACTATGGTCAGAGATAAGCTGTTAAAGTTGGAGATGAGCTGTTAAAGTCGGAGATGAGCCAGTGTTGTTTCGAGAGGAGAGAGCGTCGTTTGGACCAAACAGTTTAGGTGTCGGTTGAAATCAAAGGAAAGGAGGAGAGAGAGTGATATAATGAGGGTTTTTAGTTCTAGGGTTTCTTAAAGGGTGTATATATATGTATGTACGGTTTTTTGGTAATTGATATAACTATAAATGGTATTTTTATAGGTATAAGATAAACGGGGCGGGTTTATTTGAGTAAACTCCTAACCCGCCCCATTTAAAAAACGTTTTTTTAAATCCATACCCGCTCCTAGTTTATTAATCAGGTTTCAAAACCCACCCCATTAGGGTCGGGGAAAGTCGAGGATTCTACGGGTCGGGTTAAATTACCATCCATAACCATGATACACTAATAATCACTCTCAGGATTGCAAGCAGGGACGTGGATAATTTGTTAGTTGATTAAGGAAGTTCCTCTGACATCATGTACTTAGAGATTTTTCACAAGCTCAAACTGAATATGGAAGACATGAAGAAAGAGACCATTCCTCTGGTTGCCTTCGCTGGAAAGATGACTACGTCACTGGGGAAGGTGGTCGTGCCAGTCGGGGATGGTAACATATCCAAACTGATTGAGTTTTTGGTGGTAGACATTAACTCGCCCTATCCTGCCATCCTTGGACGAGGATGGATACATTCCATACAGACTGTTCCATCTACTTATCATTATAAACTCAATTGCATTACAAAACGTGGAATAATGGATATTAGATTCGATTAGGCCATTGCACTAAAAAAAATTATCGCTGCCATCGTGCCTAAACAAGAAAGGAAAAAAAAAGGAAGTCGTCTTCGAAATGTCTCAAGACAGAGTTGCGCTATCCAATTAACAACTAAAGTACGTAAGGTCAGAGGTGGAAGAAATAATAGTTGACGCCACAAAAAGAGTCATGGAAAAACTAAAGGAATTAGCTTTTGATGAGACCCAACCAGAAAGGAATTAACTTCTGAGTAGGAAAGGACGGAATTAACTTCTTTGTTGAAGCAGAATCAAGATATATATGCATGGGAATCATACGATATGCATGAGATTGATCCCAAAGTCACGTGGCATAGACTTCACATTGACCAAACACTTTCATCGATCACATAAAAGGCTCATCGCACTACCCTAAAAAAAGCAAGGGCAGTAGAGACGGAGGTAGGGAAACTTTTTATGGAAAGGTCCATCAGAGAAGTTCAATTCTCGGAAGCTCTTAAACCCAGTGGTGGTATAAAAGATTAATGGTAAGTGGAGAGTATGCAAGGACTTCACTGCCTCAATAAGTCCTACCTCAAAGACAGTTTTCCTTTACTAAGGATAGATCAGTTGGTCGATGCTACCTCCATCCACGAATGGGTGAGTTTTCTAAATGCGTACTCATGGGTAACAGATTATTAATCCTGGAATAAAAGTGTAAAAAGGTGATGGTTGGTTGTAAATAAAAGCAAAGAATAAGTTAAGTCTAAGTAAAAGTAAAAGTAAAGCGAGGATCGGAATATCATCCAACCATACGGCTCGAAATAACTAATAATCAGAATTCCGGCTCGAAAGCAATTTAATCGAGCATTATCAATTAAACATAAACTTCGCACAATAAGGAATTCAAGCCAAAGTTGCATGAATAAACATTTAACCGAAAATGGTCACACCCGGATTAAACTCGGATTACCGCTATAAACAGTAACATTGCATGACAATGAAAGTTAAATGCATAATAATCCGACTTTAATTCGCGCGGGTTCAATTAAACGAAATTTTACACAAACCTAATTTTCGGAGCTCGGGGCCCATTAATGGCGGAACGACATCCCTGACCTATTTATTTAAGGGCACATAATGAACTAAGTTAATTTATACTAATTAAGCTAGGAAAGCAAGAAATAAAGCAGTTAAACTAATTTAGAAAGCATGGAAATTATTCTACAAAGTAAGGAAAATGGAAGAACAAACTATATTAAAGGAGATGATAGTGAATAGTTCAATCTTACAAAACCAAATGGTTGTCAACCCAAGAAGAGAAGAAGATGAGCTCTCAAAACCAAACCTTAACCTAAAAATGTCTTCTAAAACTAAGTATAACTCAATATCTGAATATTACACAAAAATTGGCTTAAATAGTAAGTTGGAATAAAAGAAAAGAAGGCAAAAAAATCTGCAAAAATAGGGGATCGATCGATCGACGATCGACCATTGAAATCGTGGAAAAATAACGAAGGATCGATTGATCGACCATTTTGGTCGATCGATCGATCAAGCATGGGTGAGCCAAGGCAGCAGCCTGCAAACCTTTTTCTTCTCCTCCTCTTCTGGTTTCCTTGTTTTTCCTTTCGATGAAAGAGTCGTAACTTCTTCATACGGACTTGGAATCGCGCACCGTTCATGGCCACGCGAAGCTTGCAAGTAGGGCTACAAATTCCGTGTAGATTTCGGGCCATATGCCCAAAAGTAAAATGATCGAATTGCTTGCATACGAAACTTGAGCGAAATGCGTCCGAACTCCATTCTTAGTACCTAAATACCTACAAAAGCTCAATTATATCTCATATAGCATGTTAATAATATAAACCGGGGTTGTCTGGTTAACGGGCTTAAATATAGAGATTAAGGCACCCGAGGGAGCTAAAATGCGTAGGTTCAACAAATGAAATACGCAATATTTGCGTATTATAACGCCCCCTAACTTACACATTGCTAGTCCCTAGCAATGAAATAGGATGCATCAAGAAGAATAAGTAAACCAAAACAGGAGAAAGTATAAAAGTATGGTAAAAAATCAAAAAAAAAAGATAAGGCCACTTTCGCGGGCGAAAGATTGCATTTAGCACATGCAATAAGCCATTAAACCCCTAGGTCACCCCAGTGGACGAGTGTCGTCTCATGAGGGTTTTCAGGAATGGTACCCACAAACATCAATTAGTTTCCTCAAAATATGCCCAAACCAACATGCGACAAGCCCAACAATGGCGAAAAGGATTTCATACGCATTATTAGCACATTGAATGGATTCAAACAAAAGTCCGAATCATTAATATTATAGAATGCACCTCATAGAATTGAAACCTTAAAATGTGGGAGGGGAGCGAGCACATGCAAAGTATGATTTGGCGAAAAACTTAAATAACTGGGATACTAAATATCAAAGCATGCATAAAAGTCAATCCTCACGGGCATTACACTCATCAAATGAATTCACTTGAAATAGGGAGGTAACACTCGGGACATGCGGGCATCAGGAGTAAATGTAACGGGAAACTAGGCCGCGCAAATGTCATAATTGAAGAACGTTATATAGGAAATAAAAATTGTAATCTCAGTGAAAGGATACCGCATATATAAAAGAGGCGAAATGCATTTTCACAGATTATCAAAACTATTTAAACATTTGAATTACATCTACTTAAGATCACATAGGAATTTAATAGGGTTGTAATGTAGGCTAGGTTAGGGTACGAAATGAAACAGATGTATATACGGATTCAAAGTGTTTGGGGATGAAACTCGAAATAATGGGAAAAAGTGGGCAATTTCAAAATTGGACCAAGATGTCCAAATAAGCATTAGATATAACAATCGAGAGAGTAATCAAAGCTTATTGAAACACTACAGAAAATATATACAAATTTCTCTTTCTTTTTCTTTTCTTATTTTTCTCACTTTTTTCTTTTGTTTTCTTTTGTTTTTAACTTTCTCCTTTTCTTCTCTTTTTCACTACACTTTCTTCTTTTCTCACTCTTTTCATGCT
Organism: Sambucus nigra; assembly: GCA_949130495.1. Lineage (NCBI taxonomy): Eukaryota > Viridiplantae > Streptophyta > Magnoliopsida > Dipsacales > Adoxaceae > Sambucus > Sambucus nigra. The sequence continues at coordinate 207,592,505 of OX422214.1, read as the reverse complement.
CAAACTGCAACCACAAAACAACAATATCATTCAATCCCAAGTAAAAAATCCAAACAAGGTATGTAAGGTAATATGTATGGTATATAAATCCAATTTGGAGTTGGTTATGGGATTTTGGGTAATGAAACGAAGGCTAGTATTTAGGCTCAAGTGGGTTGACTAGGGAACATATAAAAGGGTGAGGTCAAGGCCATATGGGTGATATAAAAAGATGGCCTATGATCATTTCCAATAGTTTATGCAATTCTCGAGTCAAAATAATATATGAAAATCATGATCAAGTAACACATTTCAAGATATGAACTCAATTAATGAACGGTCAATGAAAGAATAAAGAGATTACTAACGACTGTAACGTTTTCAAAGAGGAAAGAAAAGTGTATAAACTCACAAATGAAGATAAGTCTCTACTCTCACTCGGTGTAAGTATATACAATGCAACAAAAGATTACCGAGTTATAAAAATCTTAAACCAAATCAATGTAACAAGGAAAGTGCATGTGCTCACGGGATTAAAGTTTAATTCATGAAGTTATTCATAATATTAATGATTTAAGGACTAAAGACTAATAACTTCTAAAATCGAGAACATGCATCATTGAGTTGTCAATTGGATCGGGCAATTATTAAAATTTATCATCAGAAACAGGGGCAAAATGCCCAACAAAGGAGAAAAAAGAAAGAAAATATTTTTGAAATTTTTCAATTTTTTAACAAAATCATGCTTTGTAACTAAATTGTAGTCAAATTCAAGGACTAATCATGCAATGGATAGAATATCCCACACCCCCTAACTTAAATGTTGCATTGTCCCCAATGCATCCACTAAAGAACACAACACAAAGATAGGAAAAGAATGATATTACCCAAATTTGGAGCTATCTCCATAAGTACAAGTCCAAATGAATCTACAAAACATGTTAGTACAAAGCATAGGAAGAATATATACCGATGTATTAAGTTAAAAGAATCTATGTCACAAGTCACAACAATATAGAGGGGCTGAAGTGCAAATACTAGATAAATTGAAGGTGAAATTTTTTATTTTATAAAATGAAAGGTCACAAACATCAAAATCTAATAAACAACCACAAACTACATTTTCATTTCTCATTCCATAAGTTCAATACAAAACAACTTAATACATTGCAACTAGTAAAAAGAAAGAAATAAAAATAAAATAAAATAAATAAAACATAATATCCATCCCAGAATACAAAAATATGACCCAGTACAACAACAGCCTAGTGGTCGGAACCACTAGGATTAGAAGGATCCTGAAAATAAGGAGGTAGCGCTGTGTTGGAATCATGCCGCTGCAAATAAGCATCTCTCATCATCCGTTGCATCATTCGGTACTCATGCATGTGCTGCATTCTAGCCTGCCTCTACTCGGCCCATTCCTACCGCTTCTCGGCCTGATACTGCCACTTCTCGGCCTGCTGCTAGTCCAGGCGGGACTCCCATGTAGCCCACCTGAGCTGGGTCTCCTCCCAGTGCTAGTCCTGCACGGCCTGAAATTCCTCAAAGCGGGCATCGTACTCTGTGTGTGGCGCATGAGAACCCTCACCCTGCTCCATCTCTCTAATATCGGCCTCCTCATCGTCGAGCTCATCAGTTACCTCAGCCTTTGCCTTTTATTCCCCGGTTGTCCCCACTCGTGTTTCAGCATCTACGAGATATTGTCCTTTGAGAGAAGCCCGAGTGGCTCATGCTTGCGGTCAGCATCAAATTCTGGGAAACCGTGAGAAGAACAAATCCTCATAATGAGGGCAAGAAGAGGAAGGGAATACCTCCAGGCTATCTCCTTTGATGTTGACAGCGTCATCTCCAAAAATATTTGGGGCAAACTGATATTGCCCAAATTGTTAAGCAAGGTGTAGATGAATGTTGCGTGCTTGTGACGCACCTCTGATCGATTGTTCGTCACCATGAATGAGTGGACATTGATATAGTGAAGTAGTCTCGATAAATCCTCCATTGCCGTCGAACGAAAAGCACCCTTTTTCCATGCCTCCCCCGGCGCAAGGGCCTCTATCAACGTCCCATGCCCAAAGATATTCCCATCCAGAAAACTGATCGAATCCGCAGGGTTTGGCACATCCATGTAGTCTGTCAAGTCAGAAAGGCGAAAAGGTATCCGCACCCCACGAACCATAGCCTCATATGTAGTCGGCCCGTTCCCCCTCACCTCTACCAACATCGCATAAAACATACGGACCAACTCTTCATTAATGCGCCCGTTGGTAGTGAGAAAGGGCTCCCATCCCTGGCGCAACAAAGTCCGCGCCTCTCGCGGTATGTGATCAATGGTCCAGGCAAAATGGTAACCAAGCGGTTGCTCGAATGTCTGGAAATAGGCCTGGTACCAATCTTGCTCCTGTTCGCAGCGAAACCCTCGACACCCCCATTGGGCAAACACCTAGTGTATTTGTATTTCTTCAATTGTGCCATTTCAACCTACAAAACAAGAATTAAGCAATACAAAAAAATTGTAAGCATAATTAATGGTAAGTTAGTGCACAAGTTAAAATGGGGGTGCAAGTGCGCAAAACCGAGGGGAAAAAGTCAACATTGCGATAAACGTTGTCGGAATGCGACAAGGAGTGAAAATCACCCAAGTGTGCGCCAAAAAATGGATTGAAAAGTGTTTGTGTCATTTCAGCGAACACTTAGCATGCATAATGAGCGTCGAGGATGAAAAACACCACTTTGAATCAACAAAATCACCCCATTCATGAACACAACAACAATACAACGATACACACGTGTTCATGAATGGGTATATATCAATTTTATGCAAGGAAAACAATTGGAACAACAAAAACAGGGAGACAACCACAAACCCTCAACATATGTCAAAACATGGATTAAACATGGAAATCATGGAAAAAATCAACCAAAATCTACAAATACACACTAAAATAGGAAGGAGGATACCATGCAAGTGTAGAAAATGGGTTGAAATTGAAGGAAAAGTGGTTGGGGAATTGTAGGGCACGAAATTGGGAGAAGAGAGATAAGAGAAATGAGGAAAGGGGGAAAACATAGTAGATCTCGGCTTTTTACTGGACGATCGATCGATCGAGCCTTGGGCATCGATCGATCGATCATACAGTAAAAAGCCTACTGCATGCTGTTTTTAAAAGGGGGGGGAATGTAATTCTGGGAGAATAAGGGAGGTTAAGTATAATATATATATATATATAAGTATAAGAAAATAAAAATACAAAGAAATAAATTATAAATAAAAATAAAATAAGAAAAAACAAAGAATTGGACTAAATATGCACAAAGCTACACATGTACTAACAAAAGAAAATGAAAAGTATATACAACGAGTGATACATACGCACATTCACAACAAAATGAAAAAATAAAATAAAATAATAAAAAACAAAAACAAATTCAAATGTGTGAGAATGGGCGTGTGTAAAACTAAGAAAAAATATTTTTGTGACTTTTTTTTTCCATTGTTTTCTTAATAAGTGTGTGCCGGGGCGCCTAGTCTCGACAAATTCAAGTGCGTTGAACCTATAAAAGAGTTAGAACCAATCATACAAAAAGAAATAAAAAGAGATTAACTAATTACACTAGGCTAAATCAAGAAAAAATAAAAATGAAGAATTTTGTATATACAACCTACACATAGGATGTCTAATTAACTATATACTAAAAGTTGAAATTTTTTAGGGTCCATCCAAAACACAATTTGAATTTGACGGATCAACGGTGGACCCTCCCGAACATGCATGCCTCCCGAAAAATAGGAATTCCGTTCGAATGATGGAAGGCATGTGTAAGGCGGTAAAAGTGAACCATCCCCAGTTGAAACTTTGGGAGGGAGGATGGGGGATTTGGATAGGACGGGCAACAAATACACATGTGGGCCAAGAAAAATTGAATCATCTCCCAAGTATTTTAAAGTTGGAACGGGAGGCGGCGCACATGAGGGCAAAGAAGCCGTCCTGGAAGGCGGCTCGAGCGAGTACTCCTCGTCGGTGAAAAGGTTTGGAACTAAAAAGTTTTGAACCGATTCATCGGGTACTAGAATTGGTGTGACAGTATAGAATAAAGATGGGGATGAAAGAAATTCAATCTCAGGTGATGAATTATCATCGCATGAAAATTGAATTTCGAAAGAAATAAGATCGTTTGCAATAAAAATTTCTTCTTTAAAAATCAAAGAAGAACGAATTCATTGCAAATGGATACTATGCCCTTTTTATCCTCATTTTCATTCTTTACTATACCATGGGTCAAGTCAAGGATGATTTGTTCCAAAGTAGGAACAAAGTCCTCATTTGGTTCAAAACAGTCCTCGACTGCGGCAATCTCCGAAGAAAAGTCATCGTCGAATTCAAATAGTAAATCCAACTCGTGTTCCCAACAACGATTTTCTTCTCGATAACGGTTTTCAATCCTCTCATTTTAAAGCATGCGCAAACCCTCACCGAAATTCATCAGGCAAGGAGCGGATTCTTGGAAATGAGAGGATTGAAAATTGTTCTTGGGACTACAATCAAAATCATTAACATAAGAATTTTGAAAATGATTACAATTTGTTTCGAAATTCTTATCATAAGGATCTTGCAACCCAGAATCAAAATGATCACACTCAAAATTACTGTAATCCAAACTTTGACTTTCGTAATACTCACCCAATGTCATTTTAGATGTTGCAACTTTTTGGGATTGCAAGTATTGACCGAAAGTCATAAGTTTACCGAAATTTTGAGAGTTATCATTAGGATTCCCAGAAAATTTAGAATAAGACATGCTTACCCCAACAAAGGCTCAAGAAGGCGAATTCCAAAAAGGAGATGTGCGAGCAGAAAAATTCAAGCATTTGTAGGCGCTCAAATGTAGAAGTCCTACAAAATGGTTAAAAGAAAGAATACAAATACAAAGAAAGAATACTACGAACTAATAAGACAATTACAATCTATAACAAAACAGTCCTCGGCAATGGCGCCATTTTAATAGTCAGGGTTTTGTCGCGGCGCAAGAGTCACCTACGCGCCGGTCGTTTTATATTCGGCTCTCCTGAACTATACAAAAACCTAAATTACGACTACACTCAACTGGTGAGTACAGCGGTAAGTCGGGTATCGAATCCACAAAGAATGTTTGATAGATCGTAACAGATTATTAATCCAGGAATAAAAGTGTAAAAAGGTGATGGTTGGTTGTAAATAAAAGAAAAGAATAAGTTAAGTCTAAATAAAAGTAAAGCGAGGATCGGGATATCATCCAACCATACGGCTCGAAAAAACTAATAATCAGAATTCCGGCTCGAATGCAATTTAATCGAGCATTATCAATTAAACATAAACTTCACACAATAAGGAATTCAAGCCAAAGTTGCGTGAATAAACATTTAACCGAAAATGGGCGCACGCAGATTAAACTCGGATTACCGCTATAAACACTAAAGTTGCATGACAATGAAAGTTAAACGCATAATAATCCGACTTTAATTCGCGCGAGTTCAATTAAACACAATTTTACACAAAACCTAATTTTCGGAGCTCGGGGCCCGTTAATGGCGGAACGACATCCCGGCCCTATTTATCTAAGGGCACGTAACGAACAAAGATAATTTATACTAATTAAACTAGGAAATCAAGAAATAAGGCAGTTAAACTAATTTAGAAAGCATGAAAACTATTCTACAAAGCAAGAAAAAATGACGAACAAACTATATTAAAGGAGATGATGGTGAATAGTTCAATCTTACAAAACCAAATGGTTGTCAACCCAGGATGAGAAGAAGATGAGCTCTCAAAACCAAACCCTAACCTAAAAATGTCTTCTAAAACTAAGTATAACTCAATATCTGAATATTACACAAAAATTGGCTTAAATAGTAAGTTGGAATAAAAGAAAAGAAGAAAGAAAATAAGGCAAAAATATCTGCAGAAACAGGGGATCGATGGATCGACCTCTTTGGTCGATCGATCGACCATTGAAATTGTGGCAAAATAATGAAGGACCGATTAATCGACCCTTTTGGTCGATCGATCGATCAAGCAGGGGTGAGCCAAGGCAGCAGCTTACAATCCTTTTTCTTCTCTTCTCCTTCTCTTTTGGTTTCCTTATTTTTCCTTCCGCTAAAAGCTCCGTAACTTCTTCATACGGACTCGAAATTGTGCACCGTTCATGGCCACGTGAAGCTTGCGAGGAGGTCTATTGCTTCTGTATAGGTCTCAGGCCAGGTGCCCAATAGTGAAATGAATGAATTGCCTTTGAACGTGCGATTTCGTACGGAACTTGCGCGGAATGCGTCTGAACTCCATTCTTAGTACCTAAATACCTACAAAAGACCAATTATACCACATATAGCATGTTAACAATATAAACCGAGGTTATCTGGTTAACGAGCTTAAATATAGAGATTAAGTCACCCGAGGGAGCTAAAATGCATAGGTTCGACAGACGAAATACGCAATATTTGCGTATTATCAAAGAGCAAACTAAAAGCCGATCATCTGAAGAATTTAATGAAGACCTTTACAATTATTAGGCATTACCAAAGAAGCTCAATGCAACCAAATACTCTTTTATAGTTCAATCCGAAAAGTTCTTGGGGTATATGGTTAGCAAAAGAGGGATTAGGTCAAACCTCAATAAAATAATCGCGATCAGTAACGTTCAGACTCCAAAGACACTGCATGAGATTTAAAAATTAACTGGGATGTTAGCAGCCTTAAACCGTTTCATCTTAAAGTCCTTCGAATAATGTCGACTATTTTTTTAACTGTCAAAGACAGAGAAAGGACTCGACTAGAATAAAGAATGTTCAAAGGTCCTTGAAGAAATCAAATCCGACTAGAGTAAACCTCATCTATTAACTATCCCAGATCTTAGATATCCTTTTATCGCTATATAATAGTTTCAAGCCATGCGGTTAGTTTGATCTTAGTTTGAAAAAATAAAGGGCAATAATCCCCCATTTACTATGTCAGCAAGACACTTTTGGATGTCGAGCAACGTTACCTCCCACTAGAGAAATTGGCCTACTCTTTGTTCATCGCATCTCGCAAGTTGAAGTGCTACTTTGAAGCCCATTCGATCATTGTTATCACATCTTTTCCCCTTAAGATTGTTCTTTAGAAGGTCGACCTATCTAGATGGATGTTCAAATGATCGTTCGAACTTGGGAGATTTAATATACACTATCATCCAAGAATGATGATTAAGGAACAAGTGTTGGCTAATTTTATCATAGAATTTATAGGGGAGAATGGCCCTAGCGACCAACAGATTTTCGATTAGCTGAGATGTCATGAGATTAACCATCCAAAAAATGGACATTACGTATGGATAGCGCATCTAACTCTAAAGGGACGGGAGTAGGGATTGTGCTCATCATACCAAATATTACTATGATCCAGCAAGGAATCATGCTTGGCTTTGAAGCATCCAATAATGAAGCTGAATATGAAGCCCTCATAGTTAGACTACGTATAGCTCACTCATTGGGAGCAGATCACCTAGACATGTATTGTGATTTAAATATGGTATCCCACTAAATAATAGGAGACTCTAATGCCAAGGATGAATGGATAGCGACAAACCTACATGTGGCTCACGATTTGATGTCAAAATTTAGGAAGTACACATTCAATAGTTCCCTTGGGAGCATAATTTCCATGTCAATGCTTTAGTGGCTTTACGCTCAACAGTGGACTTTGATCAATGAATAACATCGAAGTAGAATTCCTCGCCAAGCCCAGCATTACAAAGCCATTTGTCGTCGAGCATGTTATTATCGTGCAAAAAATCCCTAGCTAGATGGACCCAATAATTATTTATCTGTAGAACGACGTCTTGCTGTCTGATAAAAAACAAGCCCCCCAAGTCAGGGTTAAAGATGCACGGTTTTATCTGGCACCTGGAGGAAAGATTTATAGAAGGCCCTTCACATGTCCTAACCTCCAATGTGTGCATCCAAGTGACATTGACCAAGTTCATTATAAACTACATGATGGGATCTATAATAGTTATGTAGGAGAAGGTCTCTTGCCTTTCGAGCAATCAAAAAAGGATACTAGTGGCCATATATGCAGAACCTTGCAACCTCTTATTTCCAGAAGCGTGAAAAGTGACAAAATTTCTCCCTCATGCTTCACCAGCCGACTAGTGACTTAAAGTCACTACTAAGTCTATGGTCGTTTTCCCAGTGAGGGTTGGATATTATAGGTCCATTCCCAACAGCACCATGAAATCACATATATCTGTTGGTCGGCACAGATTACTTCACAAAATGGATTGAAACAGATCCACTGGCGAACATTAGGGATAGCGATATGTTTAGGTTTATCTGGAGAAATATCGTAACATGTTTTTGTGTACCCAAAACAATCATTACGGATAACGACATAAAATTTAAAAGTGGACCCTCCAAGGTCTCTATGACAACTATGGCATGAAGCACCACTTCAGTTCGGTGGATTACCTCCAGAGAAATGGGAAAACGAAAGCTTCTAACAAAACAATGCTCGTTGATATGAAAAATATATTACAGAGGGCAAAAAAAGCTTGGGTGGACGAGCTTCCTCACGTCCTATAGGCATATCGCACTATAATTAGAATACCTACTAGACAAATGCCTTTCGCTCTAATATATGGGATGGAGGTTGTAATTCATTTGAAAGATGGTCTACCAACTATAAAGACCACTATCAACGAGCAAGATTTGAACAACGAAGCCATGAGTACTGAACTTGACCTAGTGGAAGAACGAAGGGAGAAAGCCACGATAAAGTTGGTTTCTTACCAATAAAACTAGCTAAGCAGTACAATAAGAGCATAAATCCAAAAAAAATTAAGTTCAGGGATTACGTCCTTAGGAAAGTCCTTGACAGTGCCAAAAAACCTTCAGATGGAAAGTTGGGGCCTAACTGGGAGGGACCATTCAAAATCACCAGAGACGATTTGCAAGGAGCCTACCACTTTGAAAAAATATAGGGCCGAAAAATACCAAGAGCGTGGAAAGCAGCCAACCTCAAGAAGGTTTTTTTTTTTGGCTTAAGTTATTGAAAGTCATTTCTAGCTTAGATTTTTGAAATTTTTTGAAATTTCTTATGCTCGAGAGTTATCCTAGCCTTTCTAATAAAGTACTAGCCCAAGGGGTTCAGTTAGTTATTTGACATTGTTCCAAAATGGTTGGCTTAGACTTCAAGTAACGATCATAACATTGATCAACATCACCTTAGTTTGATTACAATTAAAAGTTATTTCATTACAATTAAACTCAAGGTCTCAAGGTCTTCATCATGAAAAATAAGAGGACTTCATGAATTTCCCAGGTAAATAAAAGACCTACGTAGGATCCCTAAACATTAAGTGAATCTGATATTTGTCGAATAAAAATCCTGAATGGGTGGATGGCCCTAAGACCAGGTGCATTTTTGTCAAAGTTTTTTCTAGGCCTAAGGTGGTGTGACGACATAACCTAAAAGGTAAGACAAGTCAATAAAATACATGCTCGGTATAATGGAACGAAAATATATAATAATGATATTATATAACCAACTTATTGTTACAAAAAGTTATGATTCATAAAAAAGTCTATTTACAATAATAGAATGAAAAAATAGACACTAATTATCCTTAGCGAGCAAGTACCCTGGCAACATCTTGTCATCGACTATCATCTGGATTTGATTGGAACTCATCGTCACTCTCATGCGAGGACAAATAACTCTTGGTTAATTGAAGAGGAATGACATCCAGTGGAACCCAACTCTCTTCACTTCCAAAAGGTGTATGGTTATATGATGGACAATTAACTTGGTACCAATACCAGAGCTTAGAGTCCTTGGGAACTTTTAAGACCCCCAGTCCATTCAGCCAACTATGCTTGTAAGCCAGTTGATTTTCCTAATATAACTTAATGAGGATATCCATCTACCCCTCCTCATAACCATCATACCACGTTGCCCAAGGACCCATCCTAAAAAGATAACAAAGCTTGAGTATAACATGTCCAAGTTTCATCTTGATAATGACATCCCTTCTTCGATCATCCTCTACCTCAGCAAGCAATTTCTTGAGGGAATCGTTCTCATCTTATAGAAGAACCCAAACATCTCCAATGTCCTTGGCTTCAGCGAGATACTTTTTCAAGGAGTTTAAATCCTCCTCCATAAGGGTGCCCACGTTGCCCAAGCCCTTCATATCGTCCTTTAGTTTGGCCACTAAGGCAGATAGGCCTTCATAATCTTCGATTATATTTTTAAGATCTTTTCGAGAAGAAATAAAGTACAACAATATTGGGCTAGGCCTCCTGACTTATAATGACATCTAGATTGCCAACAAAAGAAGGGATTTCGTGAGGAACACTATTATGCTACACAAAGTAAGAATAATAAGGGAAAATTCAGCAATAAGACAATATAGGATTGAACATTAATAAAGTCTTTCTTTAATAGATAAAATAGGCAACGCCCTTATAAATGGATACTAAAATAAAATACAAGGATTCACGGGCTATTTATTTCTAACTAGTCTCCTTGTCCTTCACCTGTTCTTACGTTTTCATTACTTTGCCCTTATCATCCTCAGAGGATGCATGGTCGATAGGAGCATCTGTAGCAACCTCTTTATTTTCCTTCAGTAGAGAACCAGGATTATGCTCGCCAAAGATTTCGGAATTAATCTGTACATTTACCCTCATCAATGTAGCATTCCATCCCTCTTTAAAGTTGTATTTCCTTATAAAAGCTAACTGGCATTTATCATCATCAAAGTCTTCAATACAGCATCTGTCATAGCTTGCCTCCTTAACTACAACAAGCTGGTCATATTCCTTCTTTATTCGGTCGCGTTCAACCACAAGTTGATTGCGTTCAACCACAAGTTTGTTATGAGCAACCTTCAGCTAATCGCATTTATCCTTTAGCGTGTCTATGGTTGTACTGGTCGACTCCTTCTTCTCATTGTATGCCGTTTGGGTAGCAGCAAGAGCTTCATTGGAATTATCCAAGGCCATTATCAAGTCATTATTAACCTTGGACTACTTGGAGAAATTTTTAAAAATGGCGACGAAGTTCTCCATAAATTTCAAATAGATAAATAAGGATCATGTAAGAATAAAGAGCTAAAAGTTCAACAACTCCTGGCAGAGTAGAAGAAAATTTATCTTACCAGAGGCACCGCCTGAGCAGTATGGGTAAAAAGTTGATCGTGTGTCAGTCGATTGTCCTATTTGCGATCAAGCGCGAGCACTCCCCCTTCAGTAAACCAATGGCCAATGAGGGATTCTTAGCCATTGACATCACCTGTTGAGTCCTCCCAGAATAATGAGCAGTACCCTTCTTAGAAGGTAGCGGGGCATATACCAAAACTATGGGAATCACCTAATGAGTTCGGCACCTATTCAAAGGCAAAAGGGCCCTCATACTCAGTCCTCTTAAAGGCCTTGGCCTTGAGGGATGCAAGGTTCACATCATCATCATCAATTAACAAAATCCTCTTCCTAGGGGCCATTAAATCTTCCTCAGCAATTAGAATAGACTCAACGTTCAAGGATTGGAATGAAGAAGAGGTAAAAGCTTCTTTGCTTGTAGAAGAAAGTGGAACCTTAAGTACTATATCTAACGGGAGCTATGAAGCTGCTAGTAGAATTCTTATATTCAAGAAGGAAGGAGGCAGATCGTGGGTGCTCACCATCTGGAAGCAAAGGCCTCCTCAACTCCTAAACTTTTAATAACTCCTCTCTATTGATATGGGAAATAGAGGGTTCTTTCTTCTTCGATTGAGCTGGTCAGAAGAAAAATAAAAATTCATCAGTGATCGTTTAATCAAGAAAGAGCATAAAGTAAGAAGAAATAAAAGTTAACCTATATGAATCCCCCACTCCGGACACAGAAACCCTTAATATTGGTCACCCTCAAGGAGAGGTGGATGTTGTAATTTCGAAAAATAAAGCCTTGATCCTAATACTCTTTAATGGAATCAAGGAGTTTGACGACCAAAACCCTATCATCTTTCCTCGCCTTCGGGTATAATACACCATATGTAGCAAGGGACCAAGAATAACACTACCTAATCTCTAGGAATCCTATATTGGTCCCATATAACTCATTTATCTTATGAACTTTATTCACAATCGACCATGTGTTTGGGACACATTGGGCAGGAATAACATTAAAGAATTCACTGAACACCAGGAACATTTGATTTAGGAGAAATTCTATTCCCCCCTCAGCCACTGAGAGAGTATAAATCCAATGGCCACTCTCAACAGCAGCAAAGTCTCTGGACACCGGGGCACACTTAGTTATCACCCAAGGAAGAATTAATAATGTTTTTTAAACTCCCCAACGGTCCTTTCACTGACAACGTAAACCATTTTGGAGAAAAAAAAGTGCGGTAGAAAGGGCTATTTAACGAAAATGAATAGAAGGAGTTACAAAGCTAAGCAAAATAAACAAGGATAAAGTAGACTTGCAAGAATATTATGAAGACAAAAGCTTTGAATAATCTTTTTGAATGACGAAAAGTGTGCAAATGATGGTACAAAGTACGGAGTAATCAAAGGCCAAATTCCAAGAGATTAATCATACAAAGCAGAACCCAAGAACATCAATTCGACTGGCCGTTCATTTTCAAACTACGGACCAGCGTACCATTATCTTGATCAAATATTAACAAGTCATGCCCTCGTGCTAACTCATATATTGGACTTATCATTTGGGCCAACAGAACGTATAAATCCTTCAGCCCACTATTGATAAAGAATTTTAGGGGCAATCGTGGAATGCAAACCATAATGACCCAAAGATTCGGCAGCCTAAACATGCCTAACCCACAAAAATAAAACGTGTTTCTCATTTCAGAATTTATTTGTATTTTATATATATATATATATACACACACACACCTATGTAGTTATGTTACTCACAATCCGCTAAAATCGTGATGTTAAATTTTAAATTTAAAAAAAATAAAAAAAACTACATGTTATCTATATGAACTTCAAAACAAACGTATTAACATTTTCCCCTCCATTATCCTACATAAACCTTGATTTTAAAATCATATAATCCTACCAAAATAGGAACTACCCACTACATATTGCTTCACTTCTCTTTACACACCACCTTATCTTTCCCTCTCTTTTTATTACTAACTCACGAACCTCTTAACATTCTACCAATGTTGCAGATTTCCAACTCAGCAACCCACGACCAAATAAAAACTCTTCTGCAACCATCACCTTTGTTTCACTTTCTTCATCACAACCTCCACTAAGGTCTTTATCGCCCTCTCCATCTAGGTTTGACAGGTACGTTAATTTTCTTCTCTCCCATTCTTATTTTCCACTACTTAAAATCAGTATTATGCATGTGTTGAGTCCCAATATGGTTATGTGGGAAAAAGATAATTAGTAGGCGTGTATGTGCGTATGAGTATATGGGAAATAAAAAATAAATTAAAAACTATTTACTCCAGCTCATGCATGTGCCTCTGGGTAATAAGACCCAAGATGTGAAAGAAAACTCTTTTTCCCTCTCTGTCCCATTGTGCATGTAGGTGGATGTCATTTAGCTATTACGACTAAGTAAGAATATATGTTGTATAATTGTATATTTTAGCGTTTGTATGGGTCATTCTGTGGCCTCCAAACATCCAATCTATATTTTTAAAATCTTTTATTTTATAGAATCTATAGATTTCACATTTCTCAAAATCCTCAAAGTCATTGGTAACTAATTCCTGCTCACATAATTTTTCTGGAGCATGCAATGATGAACTTCATTTCCAGATTTATATAGTTTTGATATAGGTTTTTTCCTCACCATCAGAATTTAACAAGCCGCGCTTGATAAAATATTTTATATATATATATATATATATATATATATATATATATATATAATTCTCTTGTGTGGACTTTCCTGCATTTTAACAGTACGGACCGGACATGTGTCGTCTGGCTGTGAGCCCATAAATTATCGTCTAAAATTATAGGCATTATTTCTCTCTTTCTGGGCTCACCACCAGACGACAGTAGGGATGGCAATTTTCCCCGAAATTTCGGGTCCCCGCGGATACCCGAAAAAAAATCCCCGAAAAATCTCCGAAAATTCAGGGATCGGATCGGGTTCGGGGAGTGGAAAAAATTCCCGAAAAGTTTCGGGTCAATTTCGGGTATACCTTCGGGTCTCCACGGGGATACCCGAATTACTAACATATATTAAAAAATATATATTTATATTATAAAAAATATATAAACTGTCTAAACCCTAGTTTCCCTCACAACACAAACACACACATATCTGCTAACAAAAACGCAGCTGCTCTCCCTCACTCCCTCACTCTGAGTCACTCACGATCCCTCACGCCCTCCCTCACTCCCTTCCTCACTCCCTCACTCCCTCACGCCGCCCTCGCCTCACGCTGCCCAGCTCCGTCCGCAGACAGGCTCCGCCGCCCTCGCCTCACTGCCGCAGCTCCATCCGCAGCTCCGCCGCTCCGCCTCACGCTCAGCCCTCTCCTCACAGGTTCTGTCAAAAACATTGTTGTGTTTCCTCACAGGTTCTGTCAAAAACATTGTTGTGTTTCCTCACCTTTTAGTAGCAGGTTTCTTTTACTTTACTTTACAGATAATATTTTTTAGATTTAACAAAAACATCAAGTAGATCTATTAACAAAAAATCAGCCCTCTTCTCACAGGTTCTGTCAAAAACATTGTTGTGTTTAACAGATAATATTTTGTTTAACAAATCAGGTAAAAGATTGTTCTGTCAAAAAGATTTTTAAATTAACAGATAATTTTTGTTTAACAAATCAGGTAGATCTATTAATTTTTTTTTGACACACTCCCACTGCCATGTCAAAGATCACGCCTGTGCGTGCGTTAGAACAAACAGTTCGGGTTTGCAGGTTTTTCCCAAGGCTGATGACGAAGTGCGTGGAGATTTAGGCGTTTCTTATATTTTTCAATTGAGTATCACTCCACATACATATTTTTATACATGTTTAACAAATTATAATATTTTAATACATCATTTATGAAAATTATGTACAAAAGTTTGACTGGATATCTTTTATTCTTTTCAATTTGTATCTACTTTCTGAGTCATCACATAATTATTGAATTGTTTTTGCACCACTCCTTGAGAATGAATGACCACGACATGCTATCCATGTTAGAATGAATAATGGTGAAACTCAATTTTAATAAATCGAAGTTATTTTAAAGAGGAGTTGAAAAAAAATAAAAAAATAAATTCAAAACGGGTTCCCCGCGGGGAATCCGATACCCGTTTTAAACCGGGACGGGGATCCCCGAACCCGTTATAACGGGGAACGGGGCGGGGACGGGGAATGGTTTTTCTAACGGGGACGGGGAGTTAAAACCCGACCCCGAACCGACCCGTTGCCATCCCTAGACGACAGATGTTCGGTCCGCACTGTTAAAATGCGGGACAGTCCGCACAAGAGTGGAACTATATATCATTAAAAGTACCATTTATGACAGATTTTTTCGCCTTTCAAATTTTTTTTAGCGTGTCTAAAGGATAAAAGGGGCAGACTTTTTCCCTCCATTCTAAAATACATTGTTCCCCCAAAATCAACCTAGCATCTTCATGTCACCCAAAATCGACCGAACCTTACCCAAAATTGATGGAACCCTCTCCCTCATTCCTGTCATTATAGCTACTAGGTATTCTCTCTCTCTCACACACACACACACACTCATACACACACACACACATAGACGCATAGGCACATGCACATGCACACTTAGTCCTTGTATATATGATCTGAATATTTTTTTCCTGATTGAATTTTGAAACATCCAAGCTCTTGATTTTGCTTTGAAAATAAGACCCCTTGAGTTACCTTTCTTGTGTTGCTTAGAGATATCATCTCTCTCTCTCTCTCTCTCTCTCTCTCTCAATATATATATATATATATATATATATATATATATATATATATATATATATATATATATATATATGTGTGTGTGTGTGTATGTGTGTGTGTGTGTATCACATTTGGTGGATTTAGATTTAGTGTTTGTTAGTGGATGATGAGTTATTATGGTATTTGGTTAGCTTTGATTTTTTTTATTATGGATTAATTGCTTGATGTGAGATATGTGATTATTGCATGGTATTTGTGTACTTTTTTTACTCATGACTTGCTGTGATATTGGATTGGGTTTATTTTGGTGATGTTCAAATCTACTTTTTATTACCACCAAATGATAAAGTAATAGCTCTTGACAAAGATATATATCTAATGCCAATCAAAAGAATAGAGGAAAATCTCTAACCAGTATTAGACTTTGAATCAACCATTAATATTATGTAAAGATGAAATCATTATTGGGAAAAAATATACTTACAGTTAAAAATATTGTTGAATTAAGAATACAGAGTAATAAAAAACTATAATAGCCGAGTTTGGAGTTGATTTCTACCCTTTTATAGTGCCGAAATTATCTCGAAACATTTTAGCTAGGCATGGACGATACGAATCTAATGGCACCGGAATCGCATGATTCCGAGTTATGATGAAAAAGTTATGGCCTTTCTTCCAACGGTGCACAAAATATAATGTTTAACGTACTTCGAGTGCTGGAGTACAACCTACTGTAAGGGTGAAGAAAAAGGGAGATTTTATTATACATTGTGTATCAATGGAGCTCACAGCAACAACATATAATTACATTTAGCACACGTTAGGCCTTCATTGTTGTGAGACACAATCATGTAACTTTTGTACAACCCTAAATGAATTGAAAAATATTAAAATACCCCTAAAATATTGAATATGTACAACAATGTTTTGACGAAATGATCCTATGTTTCTTCAAGCATTTGTTCTTCAGTAAGACATGTTTGGTTTACTTTTGATTCTCTTTTATTGAAATCATGAGATCGATGTCGTGGTGGTTATCTCAATAGTAACAACTTTACAACTCCATGGATTTGGATTATAAAGACTACACGTAAATAAATATCGACTATAATCATTATATGCTTGCTCAAAAACTAAATACTTCAGATATGCAGGGGATTCTACTACGATAAAATCTACAGGTTTTTATATTTGTTTGAATATTTTCTGAGGTCAATTTGTACATTAGTGTTTTCTAACTTTTTTTCATGGTACACGATGTCATAGGCAGAGAATGTATTGATTTTGACAACATAGAACTGCTATTTAGTAATAGAAATATGACTTCTCTATCCTTTAATAGATTTCATCCGCAATATGCTTTCTAAGAGGAAAGGCATATGAAGCTCTGGAAAAATTGTGTCGACACCCGACAATGGTTGGTTCATAGCTAACTCGCGTAAATACACTATGTTTTATGATCTTGTAAGAGTCCTTAAACATATATACCTTGTTGAGTTTAGTAATGGTTCGTTTTTATCTTAAATGACTTTATACAATATCATAAATTCATGGTAGCCGGTAATTTGCCAATTTATCTTATTGTCACCTCTCAATAATTTGCAAGACGATGTAATCTGTGACACCCCGCCTAATTAAATACCGGGCGATCACTCCTTTATTAAATTAAATCAAGGTAAACAGTTGGTTCATTCTCAGTATCACTGTCGATAAAAATAATTTTTTCAATTTAACACCCTAAATAATTAAGCTAAATGTCAAAACCATTTTCATACATACTTTCCAAATTTTAATTAAAGAAAAAATTTTATTTATTTAAAAACAACATTAATACAATTAAGAATCACATCACAGTAAACCAAATAATATAATACATTCGTCAATCGAATGTCAGCATATGAAAACTAAAGTCACAAATCCAAACTGAATAAATTCCATAGAACAATACTGGAAATAACTGAAATAAAAATGTCCCAATAACAATAAAATAATGGAAAGGGCGACACGTGCCCAATAATGAAAATGCTAGAAGTGGAGTCAATAAAAGAAGCCGTCTACGCAAGTGACCTG
Source organism: Sambucus nigra (assembly GCA_949130495.1). Taxonomy (NCBI): domain Eukaryota; kingdom Viridiplantae; phylum Streptophyta; class Magnoliopsida; order Dipsacales; family Adoxaceae; genus Sambucus; species Sambucus nigra. The sequence continues at coordinate 207,574,547 of OX422214.1, read as the reverse complement.
CAACTCCCACCTAAGCTGCAGCACGTTCCTCTCAAGGGATCCTAAGCAAGACGCCCATGTGGCTGGGCACCTGAAATATATACATATATATACCAGAGAGAGAGAGAGAGAAAAAGAAACGGGTCAGAGCCCGAAAGTGTGTTTGATTTTAAAATACGTTTAGCAAGTATTTAAATTGATACAGGCCAATGCAACAACATATTAGTGCGTCACTCTCTTGAGAAATACTCACCTCTCTTCTAATGTGCACACCTATCGCACTAACCTTCCCAACAGTTTATCTTATCATATACCGCACTAGTCTACCCAAATGATTTAACTTATCTTAGATTACTCGTAAGATTATCAATTCAATGATTCCATTTTAAAAAGGATGTTCCAATTTGAAACCAAAGTCCTCTATTTTTAACTTTATAAAAATCAATAAAGTTTTACAGTGACATATTATACTTTCTCAAAACAAGTATTTATAATTTGAGTCAACAACCATGTCCTACTTATCAAATCCCAGTAGGCAGTTTCAAATTTCATAATCTCATATATATATATTAACTACTCGTATAATATATATATATATATATATCAACACCCCGAATAAAAACTATGGTGCGTGCATACTTCCACTATCCAAACCCCATACCACTCAAGTCAAGGGGAATACAAATTCGGAATCACTCTCGAATTGTATTAACACATACACAAACAATATCGAGGCGAAGCATAGATTCCAAGTCTCTAAGAGGATGGCACATACTCGCGTCTCTTAGGACCGTCTGAACTATCAATTCGATAGCCTGTACCAAGGATATCTATCTTCTAGGGTACAAGTCAATATCCCCCATAAAGGTCCCATCGAGATAAGACTGTCCCAGCGCGGTAACCTCATGGATAGCAAGTAGCGCGGTATGTTTTTCACATGTATATAATATATGTACACACAATCATATAAATATACCACTTTATTATATTAATATAGGTTCTTTTCGTCACCCATAATTATACCATTTATCCTTAAATTCACATTTATAGAATTACGTATAAAGTTTCATTCCTGACCTTAACTCGAAGGGTTTTCCCACTCATTACCTGACACTCGTGGACTATATCCTCACAAATCTGAAATTCAGTAAGTGTCTTTATTAGGTTCCAACGTAACTCTCTTACGCACCTCACCCTTTAGATTTATAAATTCACCAACCCTAAAGTAAATGTCCCATAAATACCATTCTCGTTGAAGATTAAAGGTCCCAACATTTATTCATATGCCCTACTGGTCCTCAATGTCTCCCAAATCATTTTATCAAGAATGCCCAAGAATTATATCACGAAAATTTGAATTTAACTCATTTAAAGAGGGAATTAGGAGTCTGCCAGGAGGGGTCGATCGATCGAAGCTTGGGGCTCGATCGATCGAACCTTCGATCGATCGAAGCTCTAGGCTCGATCGATCGATCAAGCAGGTCTGCGAAAAAAATTCTGCAGAATGCAGTTACGGGTTTCATCACCAAAATTACACCAAATCCATATTTTCAAGTTCCAATTGTCCCAGAATTCTACTACTAACATTATAAAAATATACCAGATGATTCTAACGTAAGGCATGTACATATTCATCATTGAAACACGGATTTTCAACCTAAAATTATATCCAATTATCAAGAACCCTAGAATTTTCTTAAACAGTTTTCTAACAAATCTTTCTCCGGAATTTCTTTCTTTAGATCATCAAAATTTCGTGGTTTATTTCCTCTACATGGCAAGGGTTTCCAGAATCAACATATAAATCAATACTACATGGATTCTCCTATCTTAAATTGGGTTTTCTTCCATAGTTTTCATCACAAATCAATCCTAAACTAATATGAAGATTGCACCAACGAAAATAGCAAGTTAAACACTTGCCTGGTAATTTTGGTATTCTGATTCACGGCTGATTTTGGTATGGTTGCGTTCCTCGTCTCGCGATCTACGTGGTGGTGGTGGCGGCGGTGCAAATCGGTGACTTTTTGGCCTTGAATTGCCTTGGAGCTCTCTCCTCTCTTCTCCAATGGTCGTCAATTGATTTCTGGATATTCTAACCCTAAAGGACTAACCTAAATGGCTGATATAGGTTGCTAAATTTCGTGGGTTTAATTACCCAAAAAGGTGAAATGACTAAATTGCCCTCCCGGGGTACCAATTAGGCCTAAAAACGCCCCGAGACCCAAACGAAACCCCCGGGTACACTTTTCTGACTATCTCGACCCTACCGGATGCGTTGGCGCACTTAAAACGACCATATAGGCAACTTATAAAATATTCACTTTTTATTTAACAAAATTAGTCCCGACGTGACACGAGCACGTTTCGACTTAAATTTCCGAAATCGTCATTTAATTCACTCATGACATTCAATATAACCAATATAATATATTACTTTGCTTATTAGTAATATTCAACAAGTTTCCCATAATTACTAACTCTCGTCACGTTAATAATTATAACATAATTCATTTTCGGATTTTTATTAAATAACTAACTCACATTAAGTTTAATAAATCCCCAAATTAATATAGCATGAAAATACGGGGTATTACATACTTCCCCGCCTAATAACGGAATTTCGTCCCGAAATTCAGAAAATAAGGCATACCTGGTAAAAACAACTCTGGATATTTCTCGCGCATATCTGCCTCGCGCTCCCAAGTGGATTCCTCCACATTATGATGCTCCCACTGGACCCGCACAAGTGGAACTATCTTCGACCTCAATCTCCTCTCACTATAGTCTAGGATATCCACCGGTCTCTCCTCGTAAGAGCTATCAGGCTGTAAATCGATCTCATCTATCGCAATGTGAGTATGGGCCATATCATCCCGAAGATATCGTCTCAACGACGAGATGTGAAATACATCGTGGATGCGATGTAAATGTTCTGGCAATCCCAACCTGTATGCAACCGGCCCAATTCTTTCTATGATGGGAAATGGTCCCACGTACCTCGGAGCCAACTTCACCTTCTTCCCGAACCTCATCACTCCCTTCATAGGAGATACACGTAATAACACTTGATCTCCCACATTAAACTCCCGGAAGAACCGTTTCGCATCGGCGTAGCTCTTCTGCCTGTCCTGGGCTACCCGAATACGACTCCTGATTATCTCAATCCTCGTGGAGGTCTCCTGAATCACTTCTGGCCCTAGCAACTTGTTATCCCCCACCTCGAGCCAACAAGTTGGAGAACGACAAGGCCTGCCATACAAAGCCTCAAATGGAGCCATGCCAATCGTGAACTGATAGGAGTTATTATAAGCAAACTCTACCAGTGGAAGATGTGGCTCCTAACCTCCTCCAAAATCGAGAACACACATGCGTAGCATATCTTCTAACATCTGATTAGTACGCTCTGTCTGTCCGTCTGTCTGTGGCTGGTAAGCCGAACTCAACCTCAACTCAGTACCCATAGCCTCCTGAAAGCTTTCACAGAAGCGTGACACAAAAATCTTATCCCTATCTGACACAATATTCAGGGGCACCCCATGTAATCTGACAATCTTAGCGATGAACAACTGAGCATACTGACCCGTAGTATAATCTGTCCGCACTGGCAAAAAATGAGCCACCTTGGTCAAACGGTCTACAATCACCCAGATAGAATCGTGGCCCCGCTGTGATGTAGGCAACCCTGTAATAAAATCCATGGAAATACTCTCCCACTTCCACGCGGGTACTTCCAATGGCTGAAGCAATCCTGATGGTTTCTGGTGGTCCACCTTTACCAGTTGGCAGGTAGAACACTTGGACACAAACTCAGCAATGTCCTTCTTCATCCCGCTCCACCAGTATTGTCGCCTCATGTCCTGGTACATCTTATCGCCTCCCGGATGTACTGCAAATCGGGACCCATGAGAATGAGTCATCACTTCATGACGTAACTCTGCTCCTTCTGGAACCACCAATCTCCCATTAAACCGCAAACCTCCATCAGAACTAACAGAATAGGACTTAGCACCCTCGGCTAGAAGTCGCACAATCTGCTCCTGGCAAAATGGGTCTGTGGTCTGTGCCTGTATCACCCTCATAACAATCTCGGGTGTGACTGACATAACGGATATGAAAGAACGGGCTACTGCGTCCTGGTGACCCAACTCCTTCCACTTTGCTTTCCAGATGTCCGCTACATCGTCTACTGGTCTACGGCTCAACGCATCAGCAACTACGTTTGCCTTCCCCGGATGATACTGTATTTCGAACTGATAGTCTTTCACAAACTCTAACCACCTGCGCTGACGCATATTCAGCTCTCGTTGAGTGAACAGGTACTGCAGTGACTTGTGGTCTGTGAACAAACGGAATTTCTCACCCAATAAGTAGTGCCTCCAAATCCTCAATGCAAAGACGACCGCTGCTAACTCCAGGTCGTGGTGGGGTAATTCTTCTCATGCGGCTTAAGCTTGCGGGAAGCAAAAGCTATAGCCTTCTCCTCCTGCTGGAGTACTCCTCCAAGTCCCCGTAAAGACGCATCGGTGTAAACCAGGTACTCCACACCCGGTTTTGGTAAAGCAAGGACTGGCGCTGAAGTAAGCATGTCTTTCAACTCGTCGAAAGCCAACTGACAAGCGTCATCCCAAACGTATGGTACCCCCTTGCGAGTCAGATTCGTCAATGGACCCGCTATTTTGGAGAATCCCCGAATAAATCTCCTGTAGTATCCGGCTAATCCCAAGAAACTACGCACTTCCGTCGGTGTCGTGGGCTGTCCCCACTCCCTCACCGCTGACACTTTGCTCGGGTCAACTGCAATCCCCTGCTCAGAAACAACATGGCCCAAGAACTGTACCTCTCGCAACCAGAATCCACACTTCTCGTACTTAGCATACAACTGATGCTCTCGTAGGGTCTGAATAACCTGCCTCAAGTGCTCGGCATGCTCCTCCTCGGAGTGTGAATATATCAAGATGTCATCTATGAAGACGATGACGAACTGATCCAAGAACTCTCTGAATACTCGGTTCATCAAGTCCATGAAAATGGCTGGGGCATTTGTGAGTCCGAACGGCATTACCCTGAACTCATAGGACCCATATCTCGATAAGAAGGCAGTCTTTGAAACATCCTGCTCTCTAATACGTAACTGATGGTACCCCGACCTCAGATCTATCTTCGAAAAGAAAGTTGCTCCCCTCAACTGGTCGAACAGATCATCGATTCGAGGCAACGGATACTTATTCCGTATCGTTACCTTATTCAGTTCCCGGTAGTCCACACACAATCTCAGTGAACCATCTCTCTTCTTCACAAACAAGACTGGAGCGCCCCAAGGTGAGGTACTCCTATGAATGAAGCCCTGACCTTATAGCTGCTCTATCTGATCTCGTAGCTCTCGTATCTCTGCCGGAGCCATACGGTACGGTGCGCGTGCTATAGGTCTCGTATCTGGCAATAAATCTATGACAAAGTCTATCTCACGACTAGGCGGTAGGCCTGGTATCTCCTGAAACACATCGGAATACTCCCTAACAACTGGGATCGAATCCAAGGGAATCACAACCTCCTTAGAGGTATCCTCCTCTATGTAATACAAATGAGCGGTCGAACCTCCCTCTGGGCGAGGCATCGCCGCTACAAACATCTCTTGCCCCGGAATGGCAAAAAAAATGCTCCCACCGAAGCAATCAATCATGGCTCTATAAGCTGCGAGCTAATCCATACCAATAATCACATCATGCTCGTGCATGTCTAAGACTAACATGTCTGCAGGTAATACCAAGCTACCAATCTCTACCCCCACTCCCCAGCATATAAAGAAAATAAGTGACCCACTCCCCAGTGGTGAGTCGACACACGTCACGGTGCTCTCTGCTGTGGCTAGCAACCCTTAGGACTTTGCAAAATGTGTAGCTATAAAACAATGCGTTGCCCCCGTATCAAACAAAACTCGACCCATAGTACCATGGATAGGAAACATACCCTTAATCGCGGGTGGTGCCTGTGGAGCTGCGGCCTGGTGGACGTTGTAGACACGTCCATACTGTAATTGCCCCTACTGTGCTGGAGCCGCTGGAATGGCTGGTAGGGCTGGCACCTGGGCTGGAGCTGGGAGGGCAGGTGGGAAAAGTGGTCTCTGCAGCTCATTTCGGGCTCCCTGCTGCTGTGGGGCCCTATCGCCCTCTGGGCAATCCTGGCGCCTATGGCCATGTTTACCGCACCCAAAGCATCGGCCTTTGAAGTTACCGCCCTTCTGACCCTGCTGTCCACGGCCCTGTTGGCCGTTACCTCCACGCCACTGGCCCTGTTGGCCCTGATGTGCACGCTGTTGGCCTTGTTGGCCCTGCTGCTGTCCCTGTGGTCGGTGTTGGCCCTGCTGGCCCTGCTGATTAGGCTGGCCCTGATGGCCCTGCCTGAAACCCCCGAATCCCTGCCTAGAATCACCTGAATGGAATCGCTTAGCAGGGTCCCCCTGATGGGAACTCTTCTCGTGCTGACGAGTCTGTCCATGAGTTGGTGCCCCACTGGCACTATTACGCCCGGTCCTGCCCTGCTGGCTGGACTCCCCTGCTCTCTTGCTTCCCTGAAGATGGAAGCGGTGATCCTGGAAATGTAGTAACGCTGCATTGAGTACATCAGTGATAGTACTCAGGGATAGATTTCCAATAAGGTGCTGACGGATCCTCTAAGCTAACCCGTCGACAAATAGCATAATCTTCTTGCTCTAAGTGGGTGCCTCATCCGGCACAATAGTGAGAAGTCTCGTGAACTCCTCCTCATACTCAGCCACAGTAAGGTTCTCCTGCTTCAGATTTAGTAATTTCCGCCTCATCTCAGTCTGCACTGCGGGTGGAAAATACTTGCGGTCAAACCGCTCCCAGAACAACTGAATAGGGATCATGTCCCTCTCCTCCAAAGTAGTAGTGGACTCCCACCACTGTAATGCGGCTCCCACCAGCTTAAAGGAAACCAATAACTGCTTTTGCACGTCAGTGCACTCATACATACGAAGGTGTCGCTGGATGTCTTTCTTCCATTGGCTAACTGTAACAATATCGGAGCTACCAGAAAACTCAGGGGGATGCGCTTTCTGAAAAGCATCCCGAACCCTCTCCCATGCGGATGGAAGTTGTGCTGGAACTGGCGCCACTGCCTGAACCTGGGGTGGAGCCTGCTGAATCACCGCTATCGCGGCATTTACCGCCTGAGCAATAATGGCGGCTTTGCATTCATTGTGCCTGGTGCCGGAGATGCTGGCTGCTCGGCTTGGGAACGCCTATCTTTCGGAGCACGTCTCGGAGGCATCTGAAACGTGAACAAGTTTATTATTCTACAGTTATCATCAAATCTCAAATAGCTGAAGACTTTAACGTAAAAGCAGGAATACAACAATCCTAAAAATAGGGCTCTATAGCAATAACGTTAAGCTGAAAGCGAAATAAGCCGTACAGATCCTATGGACACTAGAACCTGATGCTCTGATACCACCTGTGACACCCCGCCTAATTAAATACTGGGCGATCACTCCTTTATTAAATTAAATCAAGGTAAACAGTTGGTTCATTCTCAGCATCACTGTCGATAAAAATAAATTTTCCAATATAACACCCTAAATAATTAAGCTAAGTGTCAAAACCATTTTCATACATACTTTCCAAATTTTAATTAAAGAAAAAAATTTATTTATTTAAAAACAACATTTCTACAATTAAGAATCACATCACAGTAAACCAAATAATATAATACATTCGTCAATCGAATGTCAGCATATGAAAACTAAAGTCACAAATCCAAACTGAATAAATTCCATAGAACAATACTGGAAATAACTGAAATACAAATGTCCCAATAACAATAAAATAATGGAAAGGGCGACACGTGCCCAATAATGAAAATGCTAGAAGTGGAGTCAATAAAAGAAGTCGTCTACGCAAGTGACCTGCAACTCCCACCTAAGCTGCAGCACGTTCCTCTCAAGGGATCCTAAGCAAGATGCCCCTGTGGCTGGGCACTTGAAATATATACATATATATACAAGAGAGAGAGAGAAAAAGAAACGGGTCAGAGCTCGAAAGTGTGTTTGATTTTAAAATACGTTTAGCAAGTATTTAAATTGATACAGGCCAATGCAACAACATATTAGTGCGTCACTCTCTTGAGAAATACTCACCTCTCTTCTAATGTGCACACCTATCGCACTAACCTTCCCAACAGTTTATCTTATCATATACCGCACTAGTCTACCCAAATGATTTAACTTATTTTAGATTACTCGTAAGATTTTCAATTCAATGATTCCATTTTAAAAAGGATGTTCCAATTTGAAACCAAAGTCCTCTATTTTTAACTTTATAAAAATCAATAAAGTTTTACAGTGACATATTATACTTTCTCAAAACAAGTATTTATAATTTGAGTCAATAACCATGTCCTACTTATCAAATCCCAGTAGGCAGTTTCAAATTTCATAATCTCATATATATATATTAACTACTCGTATAATATATATATATATATATATCAGCACCCCGAATAAAAACTATGGTGCGTGCATACTTCCACTATCCAAACCCCATACCACTCAAGTCAAGGGGAATACAAATTCGGAATCACTCTCGAATTGTATTAACACATACACAAACAATATCGAGGCGAAGCACAAATTCCAAGTCTCTAAGAGGATGGCACATACTCGCGTCTCTTAGGACCGTCTGAACTATCAATTCGATAGCCTGTACCAAGGATATCTATCTTCTAGGGTACAAGTCAATATCCCCCATAAAGGTCCCATCGAGATAAGACTGTCCCAGCGCGGTAACCTCAAGGATAGCAAGTAGCGCGGTATGTTTTTCACATGTATATAATATATGTACACACAATCATATAAATATACCACTTTATTAAATTAATATAGGTTCTTCTCGTCACCCATAATTATACCATTTATCCTTAAATTCACATTTATAGAATTACGTATAAAGTTTCATTCCTAACCTTAACTCGAAGGGTTTTCCCACTCATTACCTGACATTCGTGGACTATATCCTCACAAATCTGAAATTCAGTAAGTGTCTTTATTAGGTTCCAACGTAACTCTCTTACGCACCTCACCCTTTAGATTTATAAATTCACCAACCCTAAAGTAAATGTCCCATAAATACCATTCTCGTTGAAGATTAAAGGTCCCAATATTTATTCATATGCCCTACTGGTCCTCAATGTCTCCCAAATCATTTTATCAAGAATGCCCAAGAATTATATCACGACAATTTGAATTTAACTCATTTAAAGAGGGAATTAGGAGTCTGCCAGGAGGGGTCGATCGATCGAAGTTTGGGGCTCGATCGATCGAACCTTCGATCGATCGAAGCTCTAGTCTCGATCGATCGATCAAGCAGGTCTGTGAAAAAAATTCTGCAGAATGCAGTTACGGGTTTCATCACCAAAATTACACCAAATCCATATTCTCAAGTTCCAATCGTCCCATAATTCTACTACTAACATTATAACAATATACCAGATGATTCTAACGTAAGGCATGTACATATTCATCATTAAAACACGGATTTTCAACCTAAAATTATATCCAATTATCAAGAACCCTAGAATTTTCTTAAACAGTTTTCTAACAAATCTTTCTCCAGAATTTCTTTCTTAAGATCATCAAAATTTTTATTTCCTCTACATGGCAAGGGTTTCCAGAATCAACATATAAATCAATACTACATGGATTCTCCTATCATAAATTGGGTTTTCTTCCATAGTTTTCATCACAAATCAATCCTAAACTAATATGAAGATTGCACCAACGAAAATAGAAAGTTAAACACCTGCCTGGGATTTTTGGTATTCTGATTCACGGCTGATTTTGGTATGGATGCGTTCCTCGTCTCGCGATCTACGTGGTGGTGGTGGCGGCGGTGCAAACCGGTGACTTTTTGGCCTTGAATTGCCTTGGAGCTCTCTCCTCTCTTCTCCAATGGCCGTCAAATGATTTCTGGATATTCTAACCCTAAAGGACTAACCTAGATGGCTGATATAGGTTGCTAAATTTCGTGGGTTTAATTACCCAAAAAGGTGAAATGACTAAATTCCCCTCCCGGGGTACCAATTAGGCCTAAAAACGCCCCGAGACCCAAACTAAACCCCCGGGTACACTTTTCTGACTATCTCGGCCCTACCGGACGCGTTGGCGCACTCAAAACGACCATACGGGCAACTTATAAAATATTCACTTTTTATTTAACAAAATTAGTCCCGACGTGACACGAGCACGTTCCGACTTAAATTTCCGAAATCGTCATTTAATTCACTCATGACATTCAATATAACCAATATAATATATTACTTTGCTCATTAGTAATATTCAACAAGTTTCCCATAATTACTAACTCTCGTCACGTTAATAATTATAACATAATTAATTTCCGGATTTTTATTAAATAACTAACTCACATTAAATTTAATAAATCCCCAAATTAATATAGCATGAAAATACGGGGTATTACATAATCATCCTAAATATGAATATGATATTACCTTTGCATTTTCTTAAAAAAATGTTGCTTCTGAGTTTTCGATGTCTTATTGATTTACTTTTGAATTTCAGAGACAAGTCTACTTTTATCACTGCAGTTTACTCCTGAAGATGGATAGCTGTCGTCATTTTATTCTTCTTTACGAAAGAAGGTAAAATGTGCAACTGGAATACGTAATAATTTATGTGAAGCATACTTTTTCCCTAATGGTTACATGTAAAACACGCTAAATCTATGTTGTGTTCTTTCTACTTTTCATTTGTTACATATAATAGCACTCTAGTATTGAAGAATAAGTGTAAGAAATATACTTGAATTGACTAGATTAAATTTCATTACCCGAACATTAAATGAGATCTAGGTGGTTTGGAATAGAATATGAACTAGAGTCCTTTTCTTTGTTGGAGTATATGTGAAATATCGATTAATGAAGGGCTTTCAACTTAAACTCCTCAAAAAATGTCATATTTAGATTTGATCCCATAAAAATGAACATTTATTACAGGTTTTATTCTACTCATTAGAAAAACTCTACTATTATGTGTTTTGACTTAACTTCTCTATGTTTATTGGACGAAAAAACTTCAATTATTCTCCATTTCATATTTTGTTTTCCTAAATTTCAAATCAGCAACCCTGAGAACTGAAAGATAAAGGAAATTTTTTGGATGATTAAAAAAGGAAGGCATCGAGCCTTATTAACAGCCTTATTCACCTCCCTTTGCATACCCACCTCCCCCCCCCCCCCCCCCCTCGTGTTTTTTCACCTCAAGGGAATATATGGTACCGTGGCATTTTTAACGAGCAGTAACGGGCCTCTAGAGAATACCTAGTTGGATTTAAAATGCATTCAACTAGGTTGAATAAGATAACTTCATTGTTACTAGTGAGAATATCTTCATGGTTTGTATGTGGAAAGTGATATCATTAGAAAAAGAAAATCATTATCTAAATGAATGAATTCATTATAGGGTTTTGTTGTGCACTGATAATGGGAGGTTTGGAAGAAGTATATTAGTGATATAAAAAATAAAAATACCTGAAAGAATTTTATTAGTTCTACTTAGTTAAAGAACCTCGGCTTATTTCATTACTAGTAGATACCATCATGACTCATAATTCCTTGTAAACTTAATGTCGTGACAACCATCACATGTCCTTTGATTAATATATATATATATATTCAATATTCATATAGTTATACTATAGATTAGGCGTACTAATTCTCTTTGTTAATGTAAGCCTTGTAGGTCTTTAAATCATAGGCCTTATGGACTTTATCAACAGTGGTTTGAAGAGTTACCCTAGTATCATACTGTTGAGTTCATGTGTGAGTTTTTTACTACCAACCTGAGCCTTACTAGCACAACATAGTAAACGCATCACATTGGTGTGTATGGAACACGAACACGCCAATCAACTGCTCCCAGTCGCCTCATATTATAGTAACATAACCCTTCTATTACATTGATTATCCTTCTATTACTGAAAGTTGTGTGTTTCCTCTTAATTTGGTATTTGGAAAGACCAAGCGTACTTATCTGTTGAAATATATTGACTTGTGCTAAACTTGAAATCTGATGATTATAAAGTTTTGATGATGGGATGATAATGGCCTAATATAACTAAATACTACATGTATGGATAAAAATTAATGAGGGAGGGGACAGGATTTCCCTAGCATAATACAATATTGATATTACACGTCTGGACAATTCAACAGACTAAGAAGGATCTACTCATTGGTTCAAATATACAATCATATAGACTGAATATATGGGTAAACCATAGTTCGACATAGGACGCAAAAATTATTTTCAATTATGGGTTTGATGTTAGCATCAACAAAAATAGATGCGTGACAAATGTGTGTATTCATTGTCAATTAACTATCTCCAATGCCTCTGTTTTAAATATATGTATCTCTGTTGGGTTTAATTCAGTGCATATTATTTGTGTTTGTGTTTATTTTTGCTTGTTCCGAATGGGATATGCACTAATCACGTACATAAGCATGGGTACTCTTCTGTGGTCATAACCTTTCTTAGAATCGAGTTGGACACTAACACATTTGATTAACATTAGTAAATTCGTTAACTCCTAGTAGTTAGCCACCCTATTATAAGTACTCGATCCGAAACTGAAAACTCAATCCACGAACCAAAGTGTTCCACGTTCCGAGTAACTTTGTTGCTTCTAAATATACGTTTGATCTTATTACTTTTACTTGGATCTTATTGCAATTTGTCGAAACTCCCTCTAATATTTCATGATGATAGTGATATAAATAATTAAACATGTAATCTTCAATAAATTCTCTAAAACAAAGATAAAATAAATACACATGAACTTTTACAAAAGAAAAAAAATTATGAGCATTCTTGTGTTCTGCAACTTTGGTTCTTAATGATAATTCCCTGACTTTTACATTATTCTTAAGAATCAAACACTTCTTACCACATAATGTTTTAGCATTTATCCAAAAATTGGTGAATGGGCATAACTAGTTGATGGATTGAGGTATCAAATAGAAACCAAATTTTAGATTGGTTTGCTATTAGGAGTAAAATTTGTTCTTATATTACTACTTTTCATTTTTCTTCTCAAATGATATTCTTTAGCATGTAGAGTTATAAGGGCTTTATCCTAACTCTCTTTAACACTATCCATCTTTGGGTGTGCTCTATGTGTGTGTGTGTGTGTGTGTGTGTGTGTGTGTGTGAATGATGATATATGTATGTGTGTATATATATATTAAAAGTGATTTTACATCCTATTTAAGTGAGAGTGCATGTGGTACTAGGGGTAATTCTTGGGGTGCCCTTAGCAGTCCCATGTTTTTGTAATGTGTTGTATTGTCAAATTGGTTTACATAAACAATTTGGAAAAAAAAAATTAGCAATACCATATAGATAACAACTACTTGTAATTTAATGACTCTCTCGTCCTACGCTCTCCCACATATACACGGAATAATATGGAGAATAAAACGCGAAGCATTGAATTGTTTAAATAGTAACTCCATAAGTCAGTACTCGGAAGTTACCGAAAAATGCAATAATTTGCAAAGGATGCCATCAATATTATTAGTGTAAGTGTAGTAGAATATATTTTTAGGCTTCAGTATCGTGTGTGAAGTTTACATTGAAAATAAACATTATTTATAAGGTTTCGAATGAAAGCGAAAACTCCCAAACTTTCAAAATAAGAGCCCAAAATAAGAAATTGGGACAATTTTTAGTGTGACGTACTTTTCACAATTTTACTTTTCGCCTAGGTGGAAAACAAATAGTACCCCGAACCAATTGCAGAATATGTAGAATTTTTATTGCCATGCCATAGTGTTATATTTACCTTTGGCTATGAGAAAGCTAGTTTCTTTATTTTCGAGAAGTGCTTTGGCGAACCACCTTCTACCGTGTATGATGCCAGCGTAAAAAGAGCCCCAACAAAACCAAGCAGTGCTGCTCCATTATTTACCTGTAAGAGTATGTATATTAATTAATACAACCAATGTTCCCATATTTACCATGATACAACAGTATTTTATTATATATCATCATTTTTCCAAAATAATCAAATCAAAATTTACACATTAATGACATTTAGTGCTACCCACAGAAAGGTACTCCTTTTTTTCCCGGGGGTGGGGGAGGGGGCATTTAGTTTGACATACATCTTGTGATAATGCTATTATTGGACTTAACCCCTATTACATGTGGTTGTGTTCAATTATTATGAAGACGAGGTATCTATAATATTTGTTTTTATATTAAAATATCACTAGTATCAGCATTAAAACCCAATAAGCTATTTTCGTCACAAATACGATATCCACACTATTTCTCTTAACTAAAAATAGAACCCACATATGCACATGAATAAAATACTCGTGTACTTATGGAGTCCATGAGCAGACTTACCTAGCAAAAGGCAAAATAATATCTAGTGAGTTCACCCCAGATAACAATCAAAATTCAAGTCATTTGACAAGTCAAACATAGTGGGTTATATTATTCAAGAAGAAGAGCACCTCTCCTTGATACTTATTTTTCAGTTGGTGTATCCGATGAATCAGTTGACTCATATCGATGACCTAGAAACCACCCATTTTTCAGGTTAAGAGATTTGGTTGGTCCAGGATCATTTAACCTCCCAGCACTTAAGACCAAGTACCATCTGGGCTTTGGGGTGTGTGTGTGTGTGTGTGTGTGTGTGTGTGTGTGTGTGTGTGTGTGTGTGTGTATATATATATATAGAGAGAGAGAGAGAGAGGCAGGCTCCTGTGCACACTACGTTTGCACACTTGTTAGCACACACCTATTTTTTTAAAATATTAAAAAAACTATTTTTGAGTTTATTTTTTATGTGATATTTAAACAATTCAAGGAATCCATATAAAAAATCATCTCAAAAAAAATTTATTTGCTATTTTAAAAAAATCGGTCAAACTTTCACAGCTTTTAAAGTGCTTTAAAGCAACAAAAGTGTTGATGTAAAAACTAGACTAGGTCTAATTATTTAATCACATATAATATTTGTAAGTAAAAGAAAGAGACAAAAAGGTTTTTAAAGTGGTTCGGCTTATGGAGAAAAGCTTACGTCCACTGTTCTTGTTACTGTCTTGTGTTTGCCTTTCAATCACTTGCCCTTGATGAAGGGATTACAACATATTTGTAGCCCAATAGGGAGACAAAGAGATGGAATGTTAAAATATGGAATGCCTTTATAAATTAGGCATTTACATCAGTACAGAATACCCATAACGTTTCAAGTTGTTGGCATTTTGCTGATACTGTTGGTCGGCCTCCCTACTGTTGGTCGGGCTTCCTGGTGTTGGTCGGCATTTCAGTAATGTTAGTCGGCATTCCAGGCTTTGGTCGGTGGTTATACCTTGCTGACTAGGATCATTGCCACATTGGATGACACGTGTCTATTTTTTATTGGTCCACGTAAGTGGGTAATTTTTGGTATCACCAAAAGCCCCTAATATTCCATGCTTTATACTTGCTTGAAAGTATGGAGCATTTAGTTCTGATAGTAGCGCGAGCTATATTTCTGATGCTTGGTTGGTTGTCGGCTTTCCACACTTGTAAATTATTAGCTTTGTTGATAGTGTGTACTGTTGATGGCATTTTTGTAAATATCCAGAATTATAATGAATTATTTTGGGGCAAATACAACTTTTCTGCTTAGCCGCCAAAATTTTAATCATCATTTCACTTTAATCATTACGTTCACCGATTTTCAAGGCAATCTATAAAAAGTGGTAAAATCTCGATCATCTCTTACCTCAACAGTGGTAAAATCTCGATATTTTCTTGAGCTTTCATGCGATCGTTCTTCCTGTCTTCTAGTTCTTGTTGAATCCTTAAGCCTTAGTAAGAATTCTTTCTCTTACTTATTTTCTTCATGGTTTACGTTGTTGTCTCTCTAGATGAGTTTAGAAAGGAATGGAACAAACCAGATTGGGTAGACTTAGAGTTTCCAAATCCCCCTGTATATTTATCTTCTTTATCTAAAGGTTATTGGATTCCTTCCTTATTCGTTGCTGAATGCGGCTTTACTTTTCCCCCAAATCATTTTTATCTAAAATTTTATCAATACTTTGACATTATACCTGCTAGAGCAGCCCCCAATACTTGGAGGGTTATCAATGGTGTTCATATGCTCAATCAACTCTATGAGACCCATATAGGCATTCCTAAAATCATATTTTTGTTATAAGTGGGTCACTAGTGACAGTACTTATTAAAGATTAGGGTTGTAAATAGAGCTTTAGTTGTTAACCTTCCTGACTCCAATAGGGATTACTTTGACCATGGAGTGATTGCAAAAAAATTGGCAATATGTACCTTTAACAGGGGGTGAAGTGTACAATGGTTCAAAATACCCTCAGGAGGTTCATATGATAGGTTGTTTTAAATTCTTATATGACTTTATTAATAATTTTTGTGCTGAAGTGTTAATTAATCAGTAGTTGTTTATTTTCTTGTAGTTGATAGGAAGAGGAAGTGTCCTAAGGAGGGTGGCATCAAGCTTGGGGTCTTCATCAAAAAATTAATGAACAACATACTAGGTCGGCATCATACTTGTTGAAATATAGGAGTTTTGTCACCTATTTTATTTTCTAACCTTCTAATGTTGTTCCTTTTATTATGCTTAACTTGGACTAGGACCCAGTGTCCACTTCATCAAACAGTAGTGAACTTACTTCAGGCCCTTCTTCATCCTTGGACTCTGACCTTCCTCTTGCTGCTGCTATGGGAATGAGGAAATTCCCCATTATAATGGGAGGTGTTACTGCTCCTGGCTCCACCAAATCTAATGCTAGTGGGGCCACTAATAAAGAAGATGCTGGGAAGAAGCTCCCAGCAAATAAGGGAGAAGAGTCCCTTCTCAAACACATAAAAAAAGGTCTTCCTTCCAGACTTGCTGAAGGAATTAATACTGTCGACCAACAGAACTTGGCTAATTTGCCTATTGTTGTTATTATCTCTCCTGTAGCCATAGGTCCTGGTTTAGCCAGTCAATTGATAAAGTCTGGTACTTTGCCAAATCATATAGGGTGCTGTTTCTGCCATGCCCCGTTTGAAATTTTTTGAAAGGGCTACTCAAAGCCTTGCCTTGGTAAGAATTCTTTCTTTTTCATACTTGTACTTTTTTATTGATTTCTTGTACTAATTTGGCCTCTCTTTTTGTAGTTCCTGGTTGATTTCAACCAGATGTTGGAGAAGGTCGATGCACTTCGTTCTTCTTCAAATGACGTAGAAGAGGCTTTTGAATGCCAGCAAAAGTCCTTGATTAACGCCCAACAAGCATTAGCAAATGAGAATAAATCTTGGGAGAATAAAATAAAAGCTACTGAGGATGCTCAGAAGAAGGCTAAAAATGAGGTTGTTGTTGCTCGAGGACAAGTCTTTGAGTTGAAGAAGAACTTGGTTACTGAGAAGGCCAAAAGGGTGAAGGCTAGAGAAGCCTCTTTTAATAAGGGATGGGAAAAGGCCATAGCAGCTGCTTCTGTCCAGACTAAGTATATGAAGAAAAAATGTTATAAGGATGGTTGGTCGGTAGCACTTACTAAAGTTAGGACTCCTCCAGAGTCATAGCTTTTCCTCAGACATTACCCTAGTTCCCCACCAAATTTATACGAGGAAGTTGAAGATGAGGTAGGGTCAGAGGATTCCACCCTTGTTTTGGATCCTACAGCTGACCAACTATAGATAATTACTGAGTCTTCTCTCCCAACCACTTTCGAGCAAATCACTCCACCCATTCCTGTCTCCAATCTTGTTGAAGCTACTAATGATATGGAGAAGGTGTAGATTTGCTTGGCAATCAGCCTTTTTTCTTTTTTATTTTTATCTCCCCTTTATTTCAATATATTTGTAACTTTACTTCATATTAATGAAAATAAGTATTTCCTTCCTCTACGTTTGCCATCTTTTGATTATTATTTTATGCTCTTTATTCTGTTGTTGATTGGATATTTCTTGACTCTTATAGTTCATGGACAAAATGGATCAACTTTCCTCTACTAACTCCGAGCTACTTAAGAGATGCAATGATCTATTCAAGGCTGGTAATATGACTTTGTCTGAGAAAGATCTGTCAAATTTTCTCAGGGCTGACGTTTCAGTTCAAGCTAAGGTAGAGTACTTATACTTGAAGTGTCTTCTTGATCGGGAAGTGGCTAATAATGTAGCTTATTTTGAAATTATTGAAGAGCTTCAAGAAGATCACAAAGAATCCAAGGCTGTCCTGCATGCTGATTATGAGAAGAAGTACAAAGATCTAAGTGAAGCTTGGGTTTTTGAGGAGAAATTATAGAAATATGCCTCTCCTTTTAGAAAGAAAGATTTTTTGCTCAAGTGTGAAGTGGATGAGACTAGGGCCATTGCCAAGCTATTGTAGGAAGAAAATAACAGTTTAAGAGATGAGATAAACTCTTTGAAGGTTCCTTTAACTACTGATGATGATGATGGAGTTTTATTTTTGGAGACTGAAAATGTTAATCTAAGGGAAGAACCAGAGGCTTTGAAAAAATTTAAACCTTCTTTATCCTCCCGATCAAGATAAACATTTGGTCGAGCTACGAGTGATAAAGGCAGGACTCAACAAATGTTTGCAAATTAGGCTGCAAAAATAAAGGCCAAGAATTTAGCCATTGCTGAGATGTCTCAAAATATCCAAACCTAGGGCAAGAAAATTTCAAGCCAGTCCTCTCAACTGCA
Organism: Sambucus nigra; assembly: GCA_949130495.1. Taxonomy (NCBI): domain Eukaryota; kingdom Viridiplantae; phylum Streptophyta; class Magnoliopsida; order Dipsacales; family Adoxaceae; genus Sambucus; species Sambucus nigra. The sequence continues at coordinate 207,555,808 of OX422214.1, read as the reverse complement.
AGCTAAAGAGTTAGTATTAAAGAAGCTGCAACATCAAGTTGAGAGGTTAACTTTATAATTTCATAAACAGCCCAGGGAGATCTGAATGGAAGGATATAATGAAAAGTCTTGGTCATTTTGATGATCGCTTTAGTCAAGCTCAGCGCAAAGGCTATAAATGGGGATAGACCAGCTGCCTAATAATTATGAAGGTTGATCAGGATAGTAGACTATGGTATTGGGCTGATTTGGGACTTTTGGAGTGTTAAGATCCTCCCTTTAAATTGGATGTCAGCTGAATCCCTGTAAAAACCATTTCTCAATGCCTGATCTCCAAATACTTAGGGGATTATGGCTTGCAAGACGAGCTAGAAATAGTTCAGCCTCCTCATCTGTTAGATGCTCTGAGCAGCAGCAATAGGAGAATGCTTCAAGATTTTAACTTTATTAACTCCCCATACACATTGGATGATCCTCCAATAGGCTTAGACCCAGCACCGAGCTCCTCTAAAGCTAAAGGAAATCATCCAGTAGAATAATCTTGAGAATAATTTGATCATGTTGTTTCATTTATACACAATATTTTCATGTAATCATCTTATATATAAATTAAAGGCATTTGATTGACTTATCTTGTTAATTTTTGGATGCTTGAATGACTTTATTATTTCATTAGTTCTACTGATACACTTAGGCATTTGCCTAAATTTAGTATCAATTAACAATGAGATTATCATAGGTTCTACTGATATACTTAGATTTCTAAGTTTAATACCAGTTACCATTGATGTGGGCAAAGGTTCTACTAATGCACCTAGATTTAAATCCAAGTGTAGCACTAGTTACCCATGGTATTGCCATAGGTTCTACTAATGCACCTAAATTTTTAGGTTTACCATTAGTTACCGATGGTGTCCAAGCGTATGTAGAATATGCATTTACATTCCTATTTAGGAATCTTCACAACTTTCTTCCTCTATTTTGCTCATTTTGGATAAAACTTATTGATTTTTATACAGAGTTGTATCCCTGATTTTTCTTGACCAAGTACTGAGGACTTAAAATCCTATTTTGACTTGGGTTTGTGAATTTATTTTGTCTTGTCGATCAAGTATTGCCTTCGTCGACCAATTCCTACCAATTACTGAATTCCTACCGACCAAGTATTTATGGGGGGGGATGCTTATCACCAATATTCCCCAAAAAATTGAAAAAATGGAAAAAACAACAACTTTTTATTAATACGGAATCCAATTGATTACAAAAATATGTTGCTCACTACATTGCTGATAGTACTTCCTAAGATGCTCAGCATTCCATGGATTTTTGAATTCTTCCCCCTCCAAAGTTTCAATTCGAGAAGTTCCTAGTCGAACAACTGCTGAAACACGATAAGGCCCATGCCAATTGGCTTCAAGCTTGTTGATTTTCTGAATAACCTTCTTAAGTATATAATCCCCCTCTTTTAAGTTGGTCGGCTTCACCCTTTTGTTATAACAGCGTGTTGTTTGTTATTGATAGGCAGTATTCATTAAAGCAGCATCTTCATGCACTTCTTCCAACATGTCCAGGTCTAGACTTTGCATCAAATCACTCACAAAAGAATCAAAGTTCAACACTCTATGAGTTGGCAAGCTTATTTCAGCTGGTATGACTGCATCTGTCCTAAAGGTTAACATGTATGGCGTTTCTCTAGCATCAACTCTTAGAGTTGTTCGGTACGCCCACAAAACTGAGTGTAATTCATTTATCAAATTCCCTTTAGCATCATCAAGCCTTTTCTTCAACCCAATGAAGTAAAGTTTTGTTCGTTACCTCAATTTTCCCATTGCTTTGAGGATGATCCGGAGCAGAGTGAAACTTTTGAATCTTGGATTGGGCACAATATGCTGTAAACTCCTCATTATCGAACTGTGTACTATAGTCAGTAATGAAGGCATATGGTAAACCAAATCTACAAATGATGTTTTTCCAAATGAACTGGTACACCTTCTTATAAGGCATATCCACTAATGGTTCTCCTTCAACCCATTTTGTGAAATAGTCAACAGTTATGGCCAAGTACTTAAATCTTCCTCTCGTGGTCGGTAATGTCCCGACCAAATCTATTCCCCAAATAACAAATGACCAAGGTTAAGTAATGGGGGTCAAAGTTTCATGTGGAGTTTTGCGAATATTATAGAACCTCTGGTACTTGTCACACTTTTTTTCAAAAGTTGTACAATTTGCCCTCATAGTCGACCAGTAATACCCTTGAGTAGTCATTCACTGTAGTAATGATCTTCTTACTATATGATCTCCATAAGATCCTTCATAAACTTCTTCTATTTCTGTTGGGTGAACACAATGTTGCAGAGTAGTTGTTAACCATCTCTTGTATAGCACTCCTTTATCTAACACATATCTTGTTGCTTTGCACTTAAGCTTTTTTGCTTCAATCGGATCTGCTGGCAGGATTCCTTCCTCAATATAAGCTCTAATGGGATCCATCTAGGAGGGTCCTATGTCTACCATAATTAAATTAATAATCAAGTCTTCATTAATGCTTCGATTGGCCAAAATATCAATGGGAATGGTTCTCCTAACTCAATTCTGGTTGTTGATGCCAGCCAAGCAAGTGCATCAGTTTGGGCATTTTCTAATCTTAGAATTTTATTCATCTAAACAGCAAGTAATTTTACTATAACCTTCAATGCTTTGGCTAAATATCTTGTCATTAGTTCTCCTTTGGCTCCATACAAACTCAAAATTTTATTCACCACTAACTGAGAATCACTGTGTGCCATAACTTGCTCGACGTTCAGTGATTAACCTAAATTTAAGCCCACAATAAGAGCTTCATACTCTGCTTCATTATTTGAGGCTTGAAATTGGAACTGCAATGCATATTCAATGTCTATCCCATTAGGGGTGCTGAGTATTATACATGCTCCACTTCCTAGTACACATGAGGATCCATCTACATACAAGTTCCAGGTGGGGATGTTATTGTCAAACACTTGCTCTATTAATATCCCAAGATAAAATAATTTGCTTCTTACCTCCTAATATCTTTTGGACATTTCTTGCATCCTGGTTGACGTCTCCGGTAGGTCGGCAGCAACTTCCTTTGCACTTGTCCCTAATGGGGTTTGCTTGGGTTGTTAATCGGTGATTACTTCGATTGGTCTTTCCCCTGCTTGGGTTTGCTCTGCCTGAATGTTCCATTGCTCGGAAACCTCCGGATACGTGAATTCGCCAATAAAGTCTGCCACAGCTTAGCTTTTTAATGAGGACCTTGGCTCATATATAATATCATACTCCCTCCGTTCTACTGCCCAATACATTAACCTCCCAGGCTTCTCTAGTTTATGCAAAGCTTGCCGAAGAGGCATGTCAGTGTACACCATAATAGTATGTGCTTGAAAGTAAGGTATCATCCATCTGCATGCCTCAATCAATGTTAAAGCTAACTTCTCCAAGCATGGAATTTCTGCTCCTCAAAAGGCTTTGCTGGTGTAGTAAACTAGTTTTTTAACTCCGTTATCTTCTCGTACCAGCTGACTCAGAGACGGCTAAGTATAAATATATTTTTTCTCCCAACACTGGTCGAGAAAGCAATGGGGGTAATCCCAAATACTTTTTTAACTCCAAAAAATATTTATCACATTCATCATTCCATTCAAAACTCTTCCTCAACACTTTACAAAATGGTAAACACTTGTTTGTATCTTAGGACACAAATCTATTCAATGTTGTTACTTGTCTAGTGATCCTTTGCACCTCCTTTTTGTAGGTCGGGGACTGCATTTCAGTCGATGCCTTAATTTTGTTAGGGTTAGCCTCAATTCCCCTCTGGTTCACTATATACCCAAGGAACATGCCTTCCTGAACACCGAATACGCACTTGGTCGAATTTAACTTCATCTGGTGCTTCTTCAGTTGATCAAAGGTTTGGCTGAGGTCGGCAATGTGATCAGATGATTTTTTGCTCTTCTTCAGCATGTCATCTACGTATACCTCCATATTTTTGTTTATTTGTTTCTCAAAGACTTTGTTCACCAACCTCTGGTAAGTAGCACCTGTATTTTTTAAACTAAATGACATAACATTATAGCAATATATTCCTCGGGGAGTAATGAAATAAGTGTTTTCCCTATCTTCGGGCTTCATCTTAATCTGGTTATAACCAGAATATGCATCCATAAAACTGAAGTCCACACACATTCTCCATTTGTTATTCTTCTTTTTAACCATAACCACGTTGGCCAACCAATCTGGATATTTCACATCTTCAATGAATGAGGCTTTTTGAAGTTTCTCCACCTCCTCCTGGATATCCTGGTTCTTCTCGGGGCTAAATACTCTACGCCTTTGCTTCCCTAGCTTGGAATCCTTATTAACATTGACCTTATGACAAAGGAAATTGGGATCAATCCCTGGCATGTCCTCATAACTCCAAGCGAACACGTGTTTTCTCTGTCTCAGGAATGTCACTAGATCCTATTTAAGAACAGGATCTAGTGTTGATCCAACCTGTGTAATTTGCTCTGGCTTGTCATCGTCTGAGATGATATTCACCGTTGCTTGTACAATTTATCCTTTTACCAACTTTGTCTCGTCCCTTGGATTTAAATTTCCACCTCAGAGTCACTATTGGGCTCAGTATTCACTTGGTAAGTGGTGGTCTTCTTCTTTATTTCTTCCAGAATTTTTTGCTCGATAAAGGAGTAATAACATTCCCGAGCTACTTTCTGATCACCTTTAACAACAACTATACCAAAGTTGGTCGGGAACTTTAATCATTGATGGACTGTAGACGGCACAACTTCGAATTTCTTCAATCCTACCCTTCCCATGATCATATTGTAGGCAGAATAAACATTATTGTCCATTACAAAAAAATGTATCTTCTATGTTCGACTTGCTGGCCAGGTGCCGATCAACACTTCCAGCTTAATTGTGCCTAAGAGAAATACTTTTTCACCAGAAAAGCCTATTAGGGGCCTATGATAAGGTTCTAATTAGCTAAGCTTCAAGTCCAGCTGTCAAAGCATGGCTAAAACATGATGTCCGTTGAGCTGCCATTATCAATTAATACCCTGGAAATAATTATATCTTACATTCTGACCTTGACTACTAGGGGATCATCATGGGGATAAAGTACCCCTGAAAGGTCATTTTTAGAAAACCCAATCACTAACTTTTCTTTGTCAACTTTCCTCGGTATGTCCTCCTCAGCAAGATTGATCCTATGGATATAGGAGCAAGCTTGAGCCTCACTGAGGTAAGCTTTCCTTTCAGCAGTGTGACCTCCTCCTCCTGCGTTTCCACCTGTAATCATCTGGTAATCAAAAGATCCAAAACTCAGCATGAATACCTCACGTTTCGATTGTTTGGGCCTTTTGGGCAGGTTGGGGTCATCTTCTTGATCTTCTTCATGAGTTCTCTTTTTCTCATCCCTAGGCTTGCTTGGAGATTTTGACCTTCTTCAGGATCCATTGTTATCCTGTCGACCAATAAATATGTCCAGCTTTCCTCTTCGGATAAGGGTTTCAATCTCATTTTTCAGAGCAATACAGTGATCCGTCATATGCCCATGGTCCCTGCGAAATTCTCAATATTTGGACCTGTCCCTTTTTTCAGCAGGTGCTCTCAACTTCTCAGGCCAACGTACCTCTTTCATATGCTTTATTTCTTCTAAAACATGGTGGATACCCATCGTTGATGGAGTTTATTTATCGTATTTTTTTAGCCTATCGGTATTCACTTTTTGCTTTGATTCCTTATGCTCCTTGTCCTCTTTCTGATCCTTTTTCTCGATTTTGCTTTCAGACTTTATACCTAAATTTTATTTGGTTGCCATGGCTTCCTCGTCATTCATTATCTTGGATGCTTTATCCATTGTCATCATCTTTGGAGGATCTTTAGCAAGTATGTAGTAAACCTTATTGGGAAATAGTCCACTCATGATGGTTGTGATAGTTGTTTTTTCCTTGTAATCAACGACTTCCAACTTCTCATTATTGAAACGAGTAATATAATCTCTAGTACTCTATCCTACCCTTCGCCTTATGCTTAGCAGATGAGCTACTATTTTCACCGGTTTGGCTCCAAAGCAGAAGTTACTAATAAATAGATTGATGAGCTAGTTGAAACTAAAATTTTATCCTCGAGGAAGGCTATTATACCAAATCTGAGAAGGCCCTGTAACTATACCGAAATGATATGCCCAACATATTATTTTATTAAGAACAAAATAAATATCAGTTGCTGCTTGGTACGGCTCTATATGAAGAACATAATTTGTTTTTCCATCATACTTAGGAGTAACCACAAGAGCTTTATACTTTAAAAGAGTGGGAAAGTCCACAATAACTTGTACAAAAGGATATCCTTTCACAAAACTTCGTTGCAAAGGGTTTTTCGCCTTCGCCATTTCTCCCAAACAATCTTTTAATCGTTGAATAGAGCCCTTCCATGCATTATTACCAGTATCATTACCAGCATCAGATCTATGTGTTGTAGCTCGACAGTTACAACCAATTATTTATGTTGAACTCTCCTCCTGTGATGTCTACTCGGTATGGACAGATTGTCGAGCATCTGATCTGGATTGGGGTGAACCCTCACGTTGATCAGCAGATCATCCCTGGGAATATTTCTATTACACCTGGGTCCCAAACGATCAAAGGGAGATGCTCAGCTTAACCTTTTTAAAGCACTCAATCTTTCAGGAGTAAATATTGTTCATTATATGGTTCTGCAGTTCTAAGTGAAGAACTTGCACTTGGATAATAGGACGTATCTCTGGTAGTTCGGGATTGGCTATGTCTGTTATTTCTTGGAGGTGGTGGTGGGATATTTCCACGAGCAGACAAGGTAGGAGATCCCGCTTGTAGTGTTTGGGCTAACTGCCTAATGGTATCTTGCATAGCCTCATGTCCTCTAGTAAGGCTAGTCAGGATTCCAGTCAGATCATTGTTGGTTGGTGGAGCAGATAGAACACGAGGAATGCCATCATTCCTGGTGCTTGATTCAGGAATATAAGTCATGTTAAGTAAATGAATGAGTGAAAAACGTTTAGAAATACATTACCACAGACGACGCCAATCTATTGATGTAAAAAACTAGATTATGTCTAATTATTTAATCACAAATAATATTTGTAAGTAAAAGAAAGAGACAAAAAGGTTTTTAAAGTGGTTCGATTTATGAAGAAAAGCCTACGTCCACTGTGCTTGTTATTACCTTGTGTTTACCTTTAGATCACTTGCCCTTGACGAAAGGATTACAACGTATTTATAGCCCAATGGGGAGATAAAGAGATGGAATGTTAAAGGATGGAATGCCTTTATAAATTAGGCATTTACATTAGTACAGAATATCTATAATGTTTCTGGCTGTTGGCATTTTGCTGATACTGTTGGTCGGCCTCCCTACTATTGGTCGGGCTTCCAGTACTGTTGGTCGGCATTCTAGGCTTTGCTCGGTGGTTATACCTTGCTGACTAGGATTATTGTCACATTGGATGACACATGTCTATTTCTGATTGGACCACGTAAGTGGGTCATTTTTGCAATTAATAGAAAGTTTAACCGTTTTTTTTAAATAGCAAAAAATATTTTTTTGAGCTGAATTTCTTTATATGGGTCACTTGAAATGTTTAAATATCAGGAAAAAAAATCAGCTCAATTTTTTTTTCTATTTAAAAAAAATGATGTGCGAGCCTCTCTCTCTCTCTCTCTCTCTCTCTCTATATATATATATATATATATATATATGTGTGTGTGTGTGTGTGTGTGTATGTGTGTGTGTGTGTGTGGAACCAAGTGTGTCATGATGCACATGTATGGGTTGTCTATGCTATATATGTGTTTTACATTGTGTGATATATGTGCGTGCGTGTGAAACAAAGTGGAGTCGTGACATATGTATGTATGATAGTGTGTTTGTGATACAGAATATGCAATTTTTTCCTGGTGCAATGCGGTATATGTGCGCGTGTGAAATAGAGTGTGAGTCGTAATATATCTATATAATAAAGTAGGAAACTTATATATGTCATAAGATTGATCGATGATGTCATCAATATGATTGGTTTTTGCATTTTCTATTTTACCCCTCAAATTTTTTATTTTTCCCTCTTTTCTTTCTCATTAATTATTTCTTTTATTTCACTTTAATTTAAAGATAAGGTTATTTTGGTAAACAGACATGATCTTTTAAGAATGCTACGGTTGAAAAAGATGGCTCCGATTTAATTTTGGGAGTTTGTATCCTACGGTCGAAAATGATGTTAAATCAGCTTTAAGAATGCTCAGAGTCTTTCAAGTTTCTTTTAATAAATGGGTTTACAACACGTTAGAGTGTTGTCCACTCCCATCAGAGAAAAGTACAAATATTTTTAGACTATCCATTAGCCATTTACCTTGGTCAGAAAAGTAAAGCCACATTAGCCGTCTACAAAGCACAAGGCTCGAGGGAAAGATGGACCTCTCTTTGGAATAGTAACAATCATTTTTATTTTGAACCTCCGCACGTATCTTTCTCTTCTCAAGATCAAAATGCAAAATGGAACTGTATTTTCAACCCTCTCATAATACCCTATTTTCTCTCCTATCACCCCTCACTACACCGACACCTCTCTCTCGCAAAAACGCAAACACGTACCATTTCCATGTTTTCCGAAACATAAAAAAATGAAACTCACTTTTTTTCCTTTTTCAAGTAATTTTGTCTCTAAGAATGGCTGTTGGTTATATGATATCTTCTTCTTTTGGACCTCCGATGTGGGAGAAAGATCCAAATGCGTTTCAATATATAAAAGAGATTACCAAAAATGCGGATTCCGTGTAAGAGCACGTGTTATTAGTAGAAATCCTTAGTTGAACCGATGACCTTGAGTACGAGGGTCTCCATCTTATCAGCTCAACCCATCCCCGTATTTCTCACCAGGATCATCTCTACTGAGTTAGAGTCACCACGTTAGACTAATTTGATCCATAGCATTAAACGCTTAATTTTTATTTTATTTTCTTTTCAACAATTCTGCGACTTCAGCTTGTGAAAGAAACATCATACCCATGGTTCCGATTTGTTTCAAATTGTTTTGAGACTGTCAAAATGGTTTCAATTTGGTATTTATTTGGATTTTGCAGGTTTAACATGTTATATATGGTTGATCTGATTGAATGATTTATGGGTTATAGCCATCAGATTGAAAGTGTTATTTTGCATGTTTGATTTATTTTTTTGATTACTTAGACCCATGAGATTGAATGTTTGATTTTTTTAGATTTAGTGTTTTATGGGTATAATCTTGGTGGGGGTTATCAGATCGGAACTTGGTTTGCTGCCTATGCGTTTCACGAAAACATATATGGGTTTAGTTTTTATGGATATAATCTCGATTTTCGATGTTCGATGGAAAGAATATCTCATTTCTTGAACTTCTACCACGCAAGAATGAGACGAGGTACATATTGGATTTTTTATTTTTTACATCAACTTATTTATTTCTCCCCTTTCTGAAAATTTTTGACACGGATTATATGCCAAAGTCGTCTAATGTGAGGTTTAAGAGTTTTAAAGCTCCCCCATCTTCATAGTAGGTAGACAACTCTTCACTTTCTCTCTCATTCTCCTCATCTCACATCTTCCTCAATAATAAAGACCCAACTACTTTTTTCTCTCTCTCCATGACGACGTCGATGGAACCATGGTCCTTATTTTTTTAGTCTCATACAGTTACATGAGTACAGACGAGGTGTTTGATAAAATAACCAAGAGGCTGTGTCGGTTGTTTTTAATTTGTAATATTCTAGATTACGGCATATGGTTTGTCCAAAACTCTAGGTAATGACTGATTACGGCATGATAAAAGTTGTTCGAAATTTGCGTTTTCATGGAGTTTTATAGTGGTGGTGAGTAGTTGTCTTAAATGTTTTTTGTGCTTTTCCTTTTTTGCTCTTTTATTTTGTTGAACATGCGTGTTGAACAGATTTAGATGTTGTTTTACTAACTAAGGGTTGTTTTTAACACGGGTATGGGTTTTTGTTTAGATGGTTTTATGATTCAGCTCATGAGGTTTTTATCACTATTTTGTGTTTAATTTCACGAGTTTAATGATTTATGTACTTTTGGCTGGGTCATAATATTATTTATTCAGATGACATTTTTTGAGGTTTTATTTCATTATCCCTTTACTGTTGCTATTAGTTTTTTCTTATGTGTTTTAAGTTTCAAAATCCTTTGAAGTGTTGTATGTGTAGACACCCCATTCTATTACCCCCTGACTATCCTTAGGTCCCTAGTACCTCCCTTCATAACTGTAAACCCAGGTCACGTCCCGAGTACTGACCTGAAAGCCATCGGGCACTCCCCGGCTCAGTTTGACCCAAAAATCAAACTCTTTGTCTCGACCGAGACTGAATGAATCTTCGAAGGGCACTGAATACCCTTTCCAACGGTCCGCCCCGTGGGCAATTCCGACTTACCATGCGGACGAACAATCCGTTTGCGTCCGAAACCTGACCTAGAGGCCACCGGGCGCTCCCGGGCTCTGTTTGACCTGTGTCAACTCTTCAGCTCGACCGAGGCAGAATGAATCTTCAAAGGGCCTTGAATACCCTTCCCAGCGGTCTGCCCCATGCGCGATTTCGACTTTCCATGCAGACGAACGATCCGTTTGACTCCGGGAGGCCACCGAGCGCTTCTCGAGCCCGATTGACCAAAGTCAACTCTCCAAACCGGGTCAAACTCTTTGGAATGTCAAAGTACATATCCTAACCTTTCCAACGCTATTCCCCATATGCGATTCGGATTTACCATGCGGACGAACGATCTATTTGCGTCCGAATGATTCCCCGTCCAATGGAACGGCAAACACTTTCGAGCCATATTTGACCCAAAGTCAACTCTCAAACCCAGGAGCGGTCCAAAGTACTTTCAAAAGTCTCTAAATTACCTTTCCAACGATATACCCCGTGTACGATTCTGACCAACGGTTTACCCTCGGCGGTCGATTTTCCGAAAAAGCCTGAAACACGCTGCCAAACGGCAAGTTCCAGAACCTGCCTATCGGCACCTGCCTGCCGATAGGCAGGAAGGGCTCTATGACTATCAACACTCACCTGGGTCTATAAAAGGAGGCCTTCACCTCATTTGCAAGAAGAGCCCATATCTGATAAAAATCCCTCTCAACGAATCCCAGAAACCTCTCTCGAAGGCAGCGTGATTTCAACTTCCAAATCCCCTTTTTACTTCCACTTTTCATCATCCCTTTCATCAAACTTGGTAAATTAGCCACTCTGCATTATCATCCAAAGTGCTAGGGCTGATCCCCAACATTCAAAATCAAGCTCAAGATCTTCAAGAAGGTCTAACTTTCTCAAACTCTCTCTTTAAATTCTCTTGAATTCTCAATAACTTGTTTTCTTACTTAGCACTTTTATTATCTCATTTCACACATCTTAATATACTTTTTACTTAGTATTATTGCACATCTTTTATTTTCATAAAACCCAAAAAACAAGAAAAAGAGGGTTTTGCTCATAAATTCAAATAAGGGATTCTCATATTTTCCTCACACTTTTCTAATAACTAAAACACTTTTTTCTACGCACACACACACACACTCACAAATAAGAGATTCCCCATTTTGAATTTATGGGATAAACCCCACCCCTCGTTTTACATGCGAACTACGTGGACTTTGATGCCTTTATAGGCTACGTAGGCGTCTCGGGGTAAAACCCGAGACTCGAGTCCTTTTCCTCACTTTTTCTCTCATTTTCTATCTTCTCTAAATCCATTTTTCTTATATTATACATATACTTGTTCTTAATGACGTATTACCCCATATGCGTTATCGTTCCCTTATAACGATCAACGTAGGGGTAATCGCATAAATCTCATTTTTCTAATATTACTCTTATATCTTCCTACGGACGACTCGCTTTATCTTTTTCATGATACAAGTCTAGGATTCCTACCTCCATTATATATATATACACATACACACATATCACGGGGGGAAACATAAAGGAAAATAGCAAATATTCATGAGAGACCGAAAGGGCGAAATGAGTGCCTAACACCTTTCCATTTCGTAACTAAGCCTCCGAACCCTTCTCGAATCATCTTGGTTTCGTATGCACCAGTATGTCTTTGGATGCCACTCTTCGGGGTGACTTCCCCTTTTTCTTTTGTTTGTTTTGAGTAAAATAGACTGGCGACTCTGAATCTCTCTACATTTTTCACACCACAGACGACGCCGACCGAAGCGCTCCCGAGAGGGACGTGCGGGACCCGAAGGGTCCTTTTCTCCACGCTCCCGCCCGCGAGGATCAGGATAGGGGATGGCCACAGTGGCGACTCTGCTGTGGATATGTGTTTTTGCTTGTGGGCTTGACTCTATTTACATGAATGCTATATTTGTTTATGTTTCCCCCCATATCTGCCGATTCCCCTTTCTCACATGTATCCCATGCTTACGCTTATGTTCACACACTTGTAGAAAATTCTCCATGTGCACTTCGCACCACGTGCACCTAGGATCACATGTATAAATCCATGTTGCACGCATCACCCATCCATACTTGGGGTACTCATACTTTGCTCCCTGTTTGGCATAATCAAGAAAGGCATTCTCATCATAAGATACTAATAAGAGAATCATGCATGATTCACACGATATCACCAAAGAGCATTGCTATTGACCAAATTTTACCCAGTAACTGGAGGGTCACTTCGTGATGGGCGCTGGTCCGGCAAGTCGCAGTTAGCGTAAGCGATATGACTCTCACCTTCCATTGGCCAAGTACCTTCGACGTATATCGAACGGTTCCCCCACATCGTACCGCTTGACCGACGTCATGACGGGAGGTATATCGCAGGGAATTCGTTCACGTACGCCGAGTATATCGAATTCGCCCTCACACGTACCGTCCCCACGAGGTATATGGTGAGGCAATTCACGTACACTCGGGTATATCAAATGGCTTGTCCACACATACCGATTGCCCGTAAGAGCAAGACGTATATCGTGGAAGTCACGCCAAAGGGGGGAACCCATGCAGATTCACCCAACCAACTGCATATCCGCATATAGGTGTAAGACTTAGGACACACACTTTAGATTGTCGGTTTCAACCCGAAACTCTGCCGAAATTCCGGGTCGATCTGCTACCCAATTTTCGCGCATTTTTTAAAACGGGACCCTGTTCGTGAGCATGGTTACAAGTCCAAACCGTAGCTTTGCATATATTAAAAAACCATCTTTTCCAGGCTTGGGTCCCGTCCGGCAATGCATTTAGGAGAATTAAATACAAGTGAGAACATAATAATCATAATAATCATGCTGAGTTCCGTCTCCAAAAACATTTCTCCCTTCTTTATTGAAAATCCAAAAACATTTCTCCCTTCTTTATTAAAAATCCAAAAACATTTTTCCCTTCTTTATTAAAAATCCAAAAATAGTTTCTTCCCTTTTTCTCAAAAATAAATCTTATCCTACGCCTTCTCAGGTCGATTGCAAGACTTTGGCATGGCTCCCTATTGGCTTCGGTCTTCAGCCAAATCACCCCGAAGTTTCATCCGCTCCTCTACTACTTATTTCGAGTCCGGAATCCATCCATCTTCCATGGAGAATGCAGATCAAGCACCAGTCATACAACCGGATCTGTCGACAGTCCTAGCTCAGCTTGTGGCCAAGATTGACAACCTCCAAGTTGAGGTCTCAGAAATTCAACGAAACCAAGTTCCTATTCCTCAAGAGCCTGAGGCCCTGTTCCCTCGTGCTAGGAGTCCACCCGAGCCTATTTGGGTCCCTTAAGAATATCAGCACGCTCCACGTGCCCCTCCTGCCAATGGGCCGCCGCCTGCCCAGCTTCCAATGCCAAACATTGCCCAACCTATGGCTAACCTGCCTGTGGTCGCTGATCCAAAGGAGGAGGAGTTGAATAAAGTCAAAGAGGATCTCAAGATGCTCACCAAGAAGTTTGACCAAGTCAGGATCTCTGGGAATTACATGGACTACACTCACATGTCTCCTTATCCTAAAGCGAGGTTACCCGAGAAGTTCAAGATGCCAAATATTCAGAAGTTCGGGGGGAGTGGTCCCCCAATTGTTAATCTTCACAGTTATCATCGTTCCATGACTTTACTAGGGGCTTCTGAAGGGGTGATGACCCAATTGTTTCAGCAAACTTTGAAGGATAGTGACCTCCGATCATTTTTATCCCTTGAGGAATCCAGAATCCGTAGCTGGGAGGATGTAGCCCGAGAATTCGTGTCGCAGTACAAATACAACGAAGAGCTTGAGGTCACCCGTCGTGATTTAGAGCTGCTCAAACAGAAACCTGGGGAATCAGTTAGTAACTTCATAACTCGGTGGAGGGAGCGAGCAGCTACCATGACTAATCGGCCATCCGAGGAAGAACAGGTCAACATAGTGGCGAAGAACTTCTTGCCCCATGTCCGAGCAATGATGGGAGGACAATATTATCCCCACTTCAGAGCTCTAGGAGAGGCTGGAGTGGAAATCGAGGAAAGCCTCGTTAAAGAAGAAATTGAACCAAAGAATGTGTCCGGACAGTTCACCCCTAGAAAATATGACAAGCCTGCCAATACTACAGTCTCAACCATCAACAACATCTCTCAACCAATCACATCATGGGCACCAGAAAGTCGCCCTGCTCCCATTCGAAGGGAATACACTGAGCTTCATGCTCCCTTCTCCAAAGTTTACCAAGCCCTATTAAGCCGAAACCTCATCAAACCCTTGGATCCACGTCCATTAGCAAATCCACTCCCAAGAAACTTCAAGACTGACGCTCATTGCGCCTTCCACCAAACGATTGGCCATACCACCGACCAGTGCTTTCACCTCCAAAACGTAATCCAAGATCTCATTGACCGTGGTACCATCGCACCACCAGCCAATCCTAAGCCAAACACTACTCACAACCCACTCCCAAATCACACCAATGCCATCTTCTTGGAAGAAAACCCAAATTTCGATCCATCAACCCAAATCACACCCCTATACTCTCCTAAACCTCTTCAAATTTGCCCATATTTCCTCCTACACCCTACTAGCCCCGCTGATCAGGCACTGTCACTCCTTACCAGAGCATGCATCGCTGTCCGTACCCGTTCTGAAAATAGAGGTATGGAATTGTCAGAGGTGTTAAACCAACTCCTAGAATTCGGGCTGAAATTGCCTTCACAAATGGTCATCGATTGCCAGAGATTCAGTACACTATTTTAGAAGCACGGAAATGGGCCCGAGATTCAGACAGATGGGTGGTACCAATCGACGAAGTCAGCTTAAATGATGTTGTCCAGACTATGGCAGAATTATTCTAGCAAACCAACAGCATTTGCAGTATCACCGGGTTACTTGACACTTTGAAGCTACAAGGGCCCTAAGTCCATTCAATCACACATATCCCCACAGAATGTGAGAACTTGTATGAAGAAGCCGTTGAAGTTGTGGAATGCGTCGACTTTACATGGAAAGACAAAATTGTTGCCGCCGGATGGGGGGAAGGATTCGAAGATTCAAGCGAAGAACAAGCTTCAGGAAGAGCTGGCCCAGTAGTCGACATATGTGGGATGATCTCATTTGAATAAATCCTCGGAGAAATAGATAGGGTGGCAGAGCAACCTGAGATTGACGAGGAAACGGGATTTATGTTTTTTCCTTCTTCAGTAAATCACATGACCAGGTCAGGGAGACATTACCAAGTTCCAAGCTCACTACCAGCAAATGACAAGGGGAAGGGCGTTGAAAACCTTCCTATGCCATAGATGACCATTGAGGAGAGAAAGATCCTTGATCAAATAAAGTAAACTCAAGTTAACATCACTCTATGGGGGGCTTTTCATGTCTTCCTAGCTACATAGAAATGCTTTAATCAAATTACTCACTGGACCTATAGTTCCTCCTTCTACCACACCAGAGGAGGCGGTAAATCTGGTCGGATCCTTAACCTCTACCCGAATGCTATCATTTTCTGAAGAAGAAATCCCCAGAATTGGGTCGAATCACAATCATGCACTCAACAACTCCATCGAAGTTATGGGAAAGGCCGTTCCACTCTCTCTTGTCGATAACGGATCCACCTTGAATGTTTTCCCATTGAGAACCTTCAAGTGTTTAGGCCTGAAAGAAAGCGACCTCGCTCCAACCTCCACCGATGTGCGTGCCTACGATAATACCCGTCGTGAGGTAATGGGATCCATAAAACCTGCAATAAGGGTTGGACCTATAAACCCTGACATTGAATTCCAAGTCATAGACATCCCAGCTTGTTTCAACCTGTTGCTCGGACGCCCCTGGCTCCACAATATCAAGGGTGTGTCTTCCTCACTCCATCAGAAATTGAAGTTCTTCGCCGACGGGCGAGTCATCACCATTTTGGGCAACGACGAAAATGTCGAGGGTGCAAGCACCAGCAGTCCAATTCTCGAGATACAGCACGGGTCAAATGATATGCTCCTATCAGGATTCTGAGTCGAGCCATTCCTACTCTCGGCAGGGGACGATTTTAAAGAAAGGGTTTGTCCAGAATATGACCCTCATGGCAATTTTAATGTGATTCAGATGTTTTGAAACATGCACTTCATGCCCGGGCTGGGGCTAGGGCAAATACAACAAGGGATACTTGAGCCCATCGAACTGAAGAAAGCTTTCCCTCCTTGCGGCTTGGGGTATCAACCATCAGAACAAGAGCTCAGAATGATCCACCAGTCTCGACCAAAGAGAGGATTAAACTGTATCCAAACTATCTCAGGAGACTCCTTAAATGGTTGATTCATCAAAGAAGGTGAGGATTTCCCTTTTGCAGTTTTCCAGAACTATTGTACGACCACACAGACAAGAAGATGAAGCCTGGAATGGAGATCATTTTCCAAGATAGCTGCCCATGGGCCGAAAATTTCCCACACCGCATACAACCGCTCATCAAAGATATCTAAAAGACTGAGGAAAGTGATTCTGAAGATTCCTATAACTTACAAATACCGGGGCTGGCACTCTGCATGGTTCATTCAGGCACTACATCAATGGACCCATCCTGTCTAATTAAAGTTGCTGATACACCTCTCCTCAACTGGCATGCTGCGCCAGTTCTACCTCTTGAAATCTCCCCTACCCCAATATTTACCCTGTTTCTTCTTCTGTTGTCCATCCTTGCTCAAATGTAATCGAGACCCCTTTTGACGAGGTTCTCAATGTTGTTTTTCCTATCAATGAAATAAACGAAGATTTTGAGTATCTTGTTCTGCCTTACATTAATTGTTTAGATTCTAATCAAACTTTTGATGATGATGATTTTACAAATGAACAATTCTTAACTGATCTAAATAAGGTTAATAATAAACAACATAACCGCGTTTAAGTTAATGAAGAAGAGACTGTTGTCATTAATCTCGGTTCTAGTAGCCAACTGCGCGAGATTAGGATAGGGGCCACCCTTGACGAGCATGAGCGTGCACAACTCGAAGAATTGCTGAAGGAGTTCGTAGATGTTTTCGCATGGTCCTATGATGATATGCCCGGCATCGATCCTGAAATAACACAACACGAGATCCCCACTCTCCCAGATTACAAGCCAATTAAATAAAAACTGAGAAAACTCTGCACCGAATGGTCGCTCAAGGTCAAAGAAGAGGTGGTCAAACATTTAAACGTGGGTTTCATTCGAGTGATCGAAAATCCCACATGGCTAGCCAACATTGTACCTGTACCGAAATCAGGAGGAAAGGTTCGAATGTGTGTGGACTACCGAGATTTAAACAAAGCTTCTTTGAAGGATGATTATTCGCTACCCAACATCGACATGATCGTGGACAACACAGCCAATCATGCTCTCAAGTCATTCGTCGACGGGTTTGCCGGATACAACCAAATCAAGATGCACCCAGACCACCAAGAAAAAACCGCATTCATCACCCTATGGGGAACCTTTTGCTACACCGTTATTCCATTCGGTCTCAAGAATATTGGGGCTACCTACCAAAGGGTTGCCACAACCATCATGCACGATCTGATTCACAAAGAGGTCGAGGTTTACATGGATGATATGATTATCAAGTCCAAAACTAGAGAAGGTCATGTTATCGCTCTCCGAAAGTTCTTCAAACGACTGCGACAGTATCAGAAGTGTGTCTTTGGCGTTACAAAGGGAAAACTCTTGGGATTCATGGTCAGTAAAAAGGGGATAAAAGCAGATCCTGCAAAGCTGAAGGCCATACTTGAGATGCCACCACCCCGAACAGAGAAAGAAGTCCGAGGTTTTCTTGGGAAATTACAATATATCAGCCGGTTCATCAGCCAGCTAACCTCCATCTATGAACTAATCTTCAAGCTCCTCCGAAAGGATTCAACCAAGGTTTGGAATGAGGCCCGCCAAGAAGCTTTTGATCGAATCAAACAATACCTGACCCAACCTCCAGTACTCATACCACCACAGTCTGGTCTCCCTTTGCTCCTATACCTAACCATAACCGACCTTTGCTATCCTAATACCTTAAAGACTCCCGTAAAGAAAGAGCCATCTATTATTCCAGTCGCAAATTGTCCGGGTATGAGGTCAACTACACTGATTTAGAAAAGGTATGTGTCACAGTTGTCTGGGTCACCCAAAAGTTATGACACTACATGCTCGCCTTCCCCATCAAACTTGTATCCCGAATGGATCCCATCAAAAACCTGCTTGAGAAACCCGCCTTATCCAACCGAATGGCTCGATGGTTGATGCTCCTAACCGAGTTCGATATCGTGTACGTCACACAGAAAGCTGTTAAAGGAAGAGCCATCTCTGACTACCTCACTGACTACCCTGTAAAATAAGCAGGTGTCTGGATCTCCGAATTCCCATATGAAAATATCCTCTGCACCACTCAAGACCGCCTTCGATGGAAAATGTTCTTTGATGGCGCTACCAATAAAAAGGAATATGGCATTGGGATACTTCTGGTCGCCCCAGATGACTCCCACACTCCCATCACCATGAAATTGGATTTCCCTTGCACCAACAACATGAAGGAATACGAGGCATGCACAGTGGGCCTCAAAGTTGCTCTCAAAAAGGGTATTCAACACCTTGATGTCTACGGGGATTCTGCCCTCATCATCGATCAAGTGCTCAGAAAGTGGAAAGTTAAGGATGAAAAGCTTCAACCCTTTCATGCCCAATTAGAAGAGTTAGCCTCTCAATTCCGAGATATCACCTTCCATTACCTACCCCGAGCAAAGAATAACCTAACCGATGCTCTCTCCACTTTGGCCTCCATGGTCGACATGCCCGACGGAATAACAATGCCCCCTTGCTAGTTCAAAAGCAAGATAAACCAACACATTGCTACCATATGGAGCTTGTCTCCACCAAAGATCCCGAACCAGCCGATTGTTGGTACTATGATATCTGGTGCCTTCTCAAATATGGTAGGTATCCCGAGGGTTCCAACAAGAAGGACCGAACAACCCACCGAAAACTGGCCGCTCAGTACATCATCTGTCATAAAGCTCTACACAAGAGGAATTTCGATGGAACTAGTCTACACTGCATCGCAGGGGCTGAGATTGAGAAAACAATGCAAAAAATCCACAGCGGGGAGTGCGGACCCCACATGAATGGTCACATGCTCGCCAAGAAGATCATCCGACAGGGCTACTACTAGACCACCATGACCCAGGATTGCACCGCCTATGTCCGGAGATGCCTCAAATGCCAATAATTCTCCAATCTTCAACACTTGCCTCCGCGAGAGTTATACAATATGACCGTTCCCTGGCCGTTCTCTATTTAGGGTATCGTCATCATAGGGAAGGTTACACCAAAGGCTTTAAACGGACATGAGTTCATCATGGTCGCCATCGATTACTTCACCAAATGGGTCAAAGTTGAGTCATACGCAGTGTTGAACGCCAAGAAAGTGGCCAAATTCATCAAGAAGAATATCATCTGCCGATATGGGGTCCCGCATGAGCTAGTGTCAGATAACGGGTTACACTTCGAAGCCAAAGTCACAGAAGTTATCAACGAGTAAGGGATTCAGAGACACAAATCTTCTCCCTACCGACCTCAGACCAATGGAGCAGTTAAAGCCGCCAACAAGAACCTCAAAGCCATCATCCGCAAGATGATCGAAAGCTGTAGGGATTGGGCCGACCGGATCCCATACGCCCTCTGGGGCTATCGAACCTCAATTAGAACCTCTACTGGGGCTACCCCTTACTCCCTGGTCTACGGAATGGAAGTTGTCCTCCCTATGGAGCTGGAAATACCCTCGCTACGCGTCATGATCGAAAGCGAGGTTAGTGAAGAAGACTGGTGCCAAAGCTGTCTTGATGAGCTAGCCCTCCTAGATGAAAGAAGATTAAAAGCTCTTTATCACATACAGGGGTACCATCGCCGAATAGCGCGATCATTCAACAAGAGAGTCAAGGACCGCGATGTCCGGGAGGGGGATTTAGCCCTCAAAGAGATAATAGAAACCATTTGGGACCCCAGAGGGAAATTCAAGCCCAATTGGAGCGGCCCCTACATTGTGAAAAAAATCTTATCCGGCGGTTCCGCCATGCTCACTGACCTGGATGGGGAAGAGATGGCTCGTCCAGTCAATCTGGACCGTCTCAAGAAATTCTAACCCTAGTCCGAAATCTCGGCGCGTTACGACTCTTCTCATCCCCCTTCTATTCTAAAAAAAAACTCTTCATTTCCCTCTACCCAGAACTACGTGGGTCTGATCCTCTACAAAAACTATATTAAAACTTTTCAAAAACCCCAGAGGTACGTAGGCAGCTCATACTCCTCACATGAGTGCGACCCTTTTTTTCACAAAATACTATTCTTTTCTTACCTCCGAGAACGGCGATTCATTCTAAAATTATTTGAACAAAAGGATTATGTATGCCTTAGAGATTAGTATAGATAATTCAAAATACAAAACTCATCGAAAGGCACAGCTGGATGATCAGAAACTTGTTTATTTCATTAATAAGAAATTACAGTACGGATTTCATAAGAAAAAGGAACGGATAACTCCCTTCCCCGCCACCATAAAAAGCCAAATAAAATCCCCACATACATTCCCTATTACATAAATAAACTCCCCAGGAGTTCTGCCCACAGCTACCCGAAGAGCCTGCACCCTCATCATCTACATCCTGAGGACCCCAAGTTTCCCCTGCCTGAATAGAGTGTCACAAACATTCCATGGATCGATGAGCCTTAACCATCTTCGAAAAGACCACAACATCCCCTTCCACGGAGTCAGATAAAACAAATCATATTTGACCAGTCTCTACTGCCAACATTTTGCTGACTACTTTCCTCCACAACCACCTCATATAATCTTTGGGGACATGGCAAACCTTCCCGACAGACTGAGAAGGACGGGTCGATGGACGTCGATTTTCCCACAGAGACCCAAGCAAGCAACAGATGTAGGCGCTCAGTCAAATCTTTTACTGGAAAGAAATTTGATGTCCAAAGGGGCATGACCTGCGCCCAGCCAAATTGGCGCAAAAGCCGCCAAGGGAAATAAAAAGAGGTCTGTCTGAGACCAACCAGCCGCACATATGAATACTCTCCTAGCTCCAGAACAGACTGCAACTGTCCCCACCAAGGCACGGACTAATACAGCCTCCGAGCCCCGTGCTCCACAAACCAATTCTCCCAGTTCTCAACATACAGGTCAACGCGGATGAAGTAGCGCGAAAAGAAGTTGGGTACAGCCGACAAAGGATATTCTGTAGGAGTCAACAAGCGGAATCTTTCAGACAACCACATGAACAGCATCACAGGGCTACCCCTTAAAAAGTCAGAACGACCTTCTCTCCAGGCATCCAGGCCATTCAGAGTCTCCGCCAATATCATCATCGCAGGATTACGACGGTATGACATCCATGAAGTAATGACTGCAAGTTGTGGGTCCACTTGCACCTCCCCAGTCACCAACAATAATTTTGAAACCAGGCCCAGAACCACGACTCTAGCATAGCCGGCATCACCTACTTCCCGTAAATGCACGGGCTGCAGCACTGCCAGGAGGGAGATCATTCCTCCAGCAACCAATGACCTGGCCGCCGAAGGCGAGATATGAAGAAGCCCGACCAATAAATCCCTAGGAGAACGGGAAAACTCGAGCAAAGCCGCAGCAACACTGGGATTCACACCCAGTATGGCAGAAAATTTCTCGTAGGAAGGACAAACTTCTTCCAACCCAAAGCGAAATACATGGTCTTCGGCGTACCAGAATTATACCGTCGCTATCAGCATATTCCACTCAAAAGGCCGATTGCGCCACAAGGAGACTCGACGCATGTTGAAGGCATCATAGTCGACATTATAAGAGCACATAGCTTCCAGGGCTTCGAGGTAATCGACAAACTCAATGCTACCAGGGAGAGCCATCTTGCAAGACTAAAAGATAATGGGTAGGCAGATGAGGATGCAAAGGTGTGATGAGAACACTCCACCCTTCTCCCGTTTTATACTTAAAAATCCTCACAAGGGACATAATCCCTGCAGAAATCGGAGGGAATCCTACCCCACAAGGTAGCAAGGGCTGAAGAGGGTACCAATCAAAGCCTTCAAATGATGGGACTGGACTAAACTGCCGATAGGATTCCCAAAACTCAATAAAAATAAATTGATATTCTCAAAAGAATTTCAAGAATATTGTTTTCTCCTTATAGGATTCCCCTTTTAAATAAAAGCTTTCCTTCAAAAATTCCAAAAATATTCCTTTTTTACGGTCTCAGTAGAAAAGTAAAAAGCGCATGTGCATGCATTCATTCATCATTAATAAAGGATTCCCCTTTTAAATAAAAGCTTTCCTTCGAAAATTCCAAAAATATTCCTTTTTTACGGTCTCAGTATCAAAGTAAAAAGCGCATGTGCATGCATTCATTCATCATTAATAAAAGATAATAATAAAAAAACTCCCATTGCATTGCATATATTTGTGTTCTGTGTTACATCAGTTTTGCAGGAAATAAGAAAAGAAAAGCCAAAAACAACGGGACTCAACCCGAACCCGCATTTCATTCCCTCTCTCTCTCTCTCTCTCTCTCTCAAGAACTTCCACCCCCTCGATGCGCTCTCTTCCCCTTATGGTGAGATGATGCACCACCACTACCCGAGCCCGAATCTTCTCCGGACGAAGCAGACGGCACCAGGTAAGAAGGAACGAGAATCGCGCCCCGAATATGGGCAGTCGCAGAGGATATCCAATCTCTAATGTCCCTGAGCCAAGTGGTCGACACCCGAACTTGCTGTAAGGAAAGACAAAATCAGTATCAAAACAGGAATGACCAAAACGGAAAAGAAAGAGAGGAACAGAAAGGTATACCGCAGGTCGAAGGACCTCCTCTGTCAAACCCAACTCCTCTGGATCCATCACATGAGGACAGTGCAGCATAGGCACCATCCCTCCATCAGCCCGCCGGATGTTATATGAAGGGGTATGCAACAGCACAAAAGGGACCTCTGAGGTCGCCGTCGTCGCAGATGCCGACGGACCACCACCACTGTGGGAAGACCCCACCACCCGACTCGAACCTGCCGGAGGGAAGGGCAGTGTATCATATATGTTGGGCGCCATCAACCAGCTCGTCATAAAATCCATATAATCATACGGCGCGGCCGTATCGATGTACAAAAGGTAGGACTCGCCAATCATCCCTGCGATCCTCTCCATCCACCAACATCAGTCGCTCCTGCCTCATAGACGTAGGAGGCTGCGCGGGTGGCACCACCACCTCCTAGGCAATCTGACGAACTACCCTCTCCTCGAGATACCAGGAATGACCGAACTCATGCGCCAACAAATACCTCATCCGCGCGTTCACCCCGGTCACCCCCGCATCCTCAATGGCTGTCCCCTAAGTGATAAAAGGTCACCTGAAAATATCTAAGAAAGCACAAATCAATACAAGATTAAAAGGTGCAAAAACTAAGACTGAAATGGAAAGAGTCTTACCCTACCACTGGTCAGGTCATTAAAGACCTGACGCACCGCCTCCAGGGAGAGAGATCCCTTCGACTGCCGATTAGCCTTACGCCATCGATACAAGCGACAGAAGTCCCCAACAGTGTCGTCCTTCAAAGCGATCAGCGGGGTATTGCACCCAATCACCTCATAGAACCACGTCTGAATTCACAAGCAAAAAAGAGACGCATAAGGAAAATGCGAATGCATGAAAGGAAAATGCGAATGCATGAAAAAAATGCACAAACTGAAGAATACCTCAAGAAGGTACGTGGCCCCATAAAAGTCTGCCGGCAGAACCGGCTAAATGCATCCAGAAAAAAGTAAAGGGTCGCCAAGGTCAGACTTCCCCAATCATAGAAAAGGATGTTCGAAAACATCCTCAAGTACGGAAGAAACCACAGATGAATGACGTCGCCGCTCGACGCCACCATGAAACCTCCCAACACTAGCAAAATGAATAACCAGGCCATCTGCCTCACTTGCAGCCCGTCCTCCATATCAATCACCCTGCTCAACAAAACATCCTTCAGCAAGGACAGCCGGATGGAATCCCCAGAGATTATCCTCCCCACATAACCAAGTGTCGCACGCATTGCCTCCGGTCTCACTCATAAAGAGCGATCCACCTCTATATGTTCTCCATCACAATCCAGCCCCAGCAGCTGTTGCACGTCTATGGGAGTCACCGCCATCTCCCCGAATCCAAAATGAAAGGTGTGCGCAGTGTCCCACTACATCTTTCCCAAGGTGCACAAGACCGCTGTCGAACGAGGCATCTCATCCAGCACCGATGCCAAATGCCCAAAACCTGTTGATGATACCATCCAACGCACCACAGGTGGGAGATGCTCCCAGATATCCTTAATCCCCGTCGTCCCACGGGCATGCATGTTATTCAAAGAGATATCAAACTGGTAAAAAGAAAAGCATCATCAAAAGTCAAACAAGAAAAACCACCAAAAAGAGAAGAATGTCAAAGGTCGGGTTACTTACATAACCGCCGGAGATCACTCTTGAAGAGCGATGACGCGATGGCTCCCGCAGCAAAGTCCGCTCATCCACGACAGGCTCAAACGCATCAAAGGGGTTCTCACTCCCCAAAGCAAGAGGCGCCCTAGCCCTCCACTCCACATTCGCCCAATCATCAACGGTCAACCACTCCCGGTGGACTGCAGTGCTCACAAAGGCGGCCATTTCTTGAAGATCGGAACGCTAAAACAATTTGCAGAAGAATCGCAGAGGGAGAGAAAGCAAAAGAAGCTCTGAAAAAATGAGAGGATTCTCCCCCTTTATATAGGAGGCCAAACGCCATGCCGATCGACATCACCCCCCACCATACCGATCGGCACTGACCCCTTGCCTTCCCGAGGTAGCCCAAAAGTCCATGCCACTGCCGAATGGCACCCTTCATACTATGCCGACCGGAACCCCTCCTAAAATTTCATACAAAAACTCCCAGAAAATACTAGAAAACCTAGAAAAATCCTCAAAAAAATTCTAAAAATCCCGAGAAGGATTTAGAGCCATTCTACGAAGAAATTTTTCAAGCGAAACCCCTCTTACCCCAGCAGAATCCTCAAAAGCTAAGTGAAAACTCCTTCCGAAAAAGCTCCGAAAAATCCCTAAGGATCACCTGATCACCTCCCCAGCGGAATTCTCTTACAGCACCCAAAATAGGTTGTTCCCCTCTTGAGGTCTCCTAAAAATCTTCCCCAGCTATCAGTTCCCCAGCTCGGATCAGAATCACAAATCTCTTTCCCCAGCAAAACCAAAATCTAATCCTCAACCACTCTTGGGTCAGAATTGGCCCCGGTCTTGGATCGCCACCTAAGTTAGGTCAGAATTGTCCTCGGTCGTTACCACTCTTGGGTCAGAATTTGCCCCAGTCTTGGATCGTAACCTAAGTTAGGTCAGAATTGACCTCGGTCCTCGATCGTTATAACTCTTGGGTCAGAATTGGCCCCGGTCTTGGATCATCACCTAAGTTAGGTCAGAATTGACCCCGGTCCTCGATCGTCACCACTCTCAGGTCAGATCGTCACCACTCTTTAGGTCAGAATTAACCTCGCTAGACCTTTACCCTAAGCCCACAAATTCGGCTTTGATCCACAAAATTGATCATCCCCAGCACACTCCTTAGGTTCTCAGAATCGACCTCAACCCTCTGAATCGGTCATACTCCCTCAAAATCATCATGTGGTGTCTATTTGACGGTCATCATTTGTTCCAAACTCACCCATCAATGGGCTCTGTAGACACCCCATTCCATTATCCCCTGATTATCCTTAGGTCCCTAGTACCTCCCTTCATAACTATAAACCCAGGTCACGTCCCGAGTACTGACCTAAAAGCCATCGGACACTCCCCGGCTCAGTTTGAACTAAAAGTCAAACTATTCATCTTGACGAAAACTGAATGAATCTTCTAAGGGCACTGAATACCCTTTCCAACGGTCTGCCCCGTGGGCGATTCTGACTTACCATGCGGACGAACGATCCGGTTGCGTTCGAAACCTGACCTAGAGGCCACCGAGCGCTCCCAGGCTCTGTTTGACCTATGTCAACTCTTTATCTCGACCGAGGTTGAATGAATCTTCAAAGATCCCTGAATACCCTTTCCAGCGGTCCGCCCCGTGCGCGATTCTGACTTTCCATGCGGACGAACGACCCGTTTGACTCCGGGAGGCCACTGAGCGCTTCTCGGGCCTGGTTGACCAAAGTCAACTCTCCAAATCGGGTCAAACTCTTTGGAATGTCAAAGTACATCTCCTAACCTTTCTAACGGTATGCCCCGTGCGCGATTCGAATTTACCATACAGACGAACGATCCGTTTGTGTCCGAATAATTCCCCATCCAATGGACCGACAAACGCTTTCGAGCTATATTTGACCCAAAGTCAACTCCTGAACCCGAAAGCGGTCTAAATACTTTCGAAGGTCTCTGAATTACCTTTCCAATGGTATGCCCCGTGCTCGATTCTGACAAACGGTTTGCCCTCAGTGGCCAATTTTTGGAAAAAGCCTGAAACGCACTGCCAAACGGCAGGTTCCAGAACCTGCCTATCGGCACCTGACTGCCAATAGGTAGGAAGGGATCTATGCCGATCGGCACTCACCTGGGGCTATAAAAGGAGGCCTTCACCTCATTTGCAAGAAGAGCCCAGATCTGATAAAAATCCCTCTCAACGAATCCCATAAACCTCTCTCGAAGGCAGCGTGATTTCAATTTCCAAATCCCCTTTTTACTTCCACTTTTCATCATCCCTTTCATCAAACTTGGCGAATTAGCCACTCTCCATTATCATCCAAAGTGCAAGGGCTCCTCCCCAACATTCAAGTAAAGCTCAAGATCTTCAAGAAGGTCTAACTTTCTCAAACTCTCTCTTTAAATTCTCTTGAATTCTCAATAACTTGTTTTCTTACTTAGCACTTTTATTATCTCATTTCACACATCTTAATATACTTTTAACTCAGTATTATTGCACATCTTTTATTTTCATAAAACCCAAAAAATAAGAAAAAGAGGGTTTTGCTCATAAATTCAAATAAGGGATTCTCATATTTTCCTCACACTTTTCTCACAATTAAAATATATTTTTCTACGCACACACACACACACACTCACAAATAAGAGATTCCCCATTTTGGATTTATAGGATAAACCCCACCCCTCGTTTTACATGCGAACTACGTGGACTTTGATGCCTTTATAGGCTACGTAGGCGTCTCGGGGTAAAACCTGAGACTCGAGTCCTTTTCCTCACTTTTTCTCTCATTTTATATCTTCTCTAAATCCATTTTTCTTATATTATACATATACTTGTTCTTAGTGACACATTACCCCATATGCGCTATCATTCCCTTATAACGATCAACGTAGGGGTAATCGCGTAAATCTCATTTTTCTAATATTACTCTTATATATTCCTACGGACGACTCGCTTTATCTTTTCCATGATACAAGTCGAGGATTCCTACCTCCATTCTATATATATACACATACACATACACACATATCACGGGGGAAACATAAAGGAAAATAACAAATATTCATGAGAGACCGAAAGGGCGGAATGGGTGCCTAACACCTTCCCATTTCGTAACTAAACCTCCGAAGCCTTCTCGAATCATCTTGGTTTCGTATGCACCAGTATGTCTTTGGATGCCACTCTTCAGGGTGGCTTCCCCTTTTTCTTTTGCCTGTTTTGAGTAAAATAGACTGGTGACTATGAATCTCTCTACATTTTTCACACCACAAACGACGCCGGCCGAAGTGCTCCCGAGAGGGACGCGCGGGACCCGAAGGATCCTTTCCTCCACGCGCCCGCCCGCGAGTATCAGGATCAGGGATGGCCACGGTATGGATGATTGAAAGTACTGCAATAAGCACTCTTTTGTGCAGCTCATCTGATAAGACACTAGAAATTTCTCTCATAACAGTGGTCTTACCAACACTAGGCCTTCCAACAAAAAAGGTGTTATATACAAAATGAAGCAAATCCTGTACCATGGCGACGTAGCCATTAACTTGATGTTCGGTGCAAGGCGAAAAGTTAAACCTACTACCATTCTTTTCCTACTTCTTATTGCAGATATTCGGTGCAAGGTACCCCCAAGTTAAACCTACTACCATTCTTTAGTTTTTCTCTTATCAGTTTCAGCAATAATATGTTGTAGTTTTGATTTCTTAATTATTTGTTCTCCTATGTATTTTCAATTGCTGACTTGATGTTGTCATGACTATGAGATTACAAAGATCATCGGATGAAGGGGAAATAATTAAATGATTTTAAAATTTTCAAAATCATTTCCATTGTTAGATGGAGTTATTATTCGAACTATGTTCATTATATTGGATCGATTAGCTGTTGCACGGTGTATATAGGTATAATGGCGATGAGAATCGTGGATTTGAAAAAATGTGTTCTGTAAATTTGGGATTCAATTTTTGTGTAGATCAATATACTAGAATGGTTAAACTCGCAAGAAGTATGAGTGTAATGCAAAATGTTGACATTTATTGGGTGAATGTTTTAGTCTTAAATACAGTATGTGTTTTCTACTTAGGGTTGTGTTTTCTAATTAGTACTGTCAAATTATTTTTTGGTCCTTAATACAGGTGAATAGTCCTATAAACAAATGAAGTTTTGCCCAAATATTTTAAAATAGCGTATATTTTTTTTATTATAATAAACTATTTTACAAAATAATTTAGTCAATTCAATACTTTAGAAGTATTCGTTGTACCACCATTGATATTATAATACAAAACTTTTACGACTTGATGACGATTAATACTTCGGAAAATTATCGTCGTGCCTTCAGGCACGGGCATACCCTAGTGTGTATATATATATGTGTGTGTGTGTGTGTGTGTGTTATAAATGTGTTTGGTAAGATTTGGTATGTGTGTGTGTGTGTGTATGTATAAAACACTGCCTTCTTTTCCTAAGCACTTAATTTTACCAATTACGTTCTTCTATGCTCATAATCTGAATTTGTTATTCCATATATGATGTTATGTATTGGCTTTGGTTATGCCTTATGTTGTTCGTAATAAGATTGGATTAATATTTTGTTTGATGGTGGAATAAATTTAAATTAACTATTTTATTTACAGATGGATTTCCATGTTACAAATTTAAATGTACTGGTGAGCGCAACATTTTCTTTTATCTTGGCACAATCATTTTTTCAACTATGCTTATTTCAAAAGGCTATATAATGTATTGGAAAGCTTAGTTAAATTAAGTGATTGGATTATAGATGACTTAATTATAATTTAACAACTTAATTAGAGATGATTTTTCAATTGTGTAACAACTTAGAGATGATTTTTCGATTGTGTAACAACTTAAAGATGATTTAACAAAAACTACGGATTTGATTGATTGGATTAATGAGTTGTTTGTATAATAGACACAATAACTCTGCTTGGGTTTAATTCATCTGTTCAATTAGTTCATTTTTTCTATTAGCGTTATATGTTTTATTTGTATACTAGATCTGATGGGATCAAACTCCATATTCCATTTCTGTATAACTGAGGTAATCATGTATAACCGTTGTCAAGCGTGTATAACTATTGTATGTATAACTGCTGTTGTCAAGCATGTATAAGTGCTATCAAGCCTAAAGATATCATGTATAACTATTATCAAGCGTGTATGTAATTGTTGAATGGTGTCATTGTTCGAACATGTCGGTTCAGGTAAATTACATATCATTCATCCATAAAACTGATATATAGTACACTATTGTTAATATATATATAAAGTTATCACACGTTTCTACATATAAAATTCTTTTTTATAAGTTATCACACGTTCATTCCGAATCTTTAACAATTCCAAATTTTATTTGTATGCTTTTTCAGATGCGAACTGGCAGAATGTATTCTCACTCGACGATCTACTTCAAGGTAGTGCGTTTATTTGGGTGCTAATTATGTTTCATGGTCATCCGAAAATCAACCCATTATTGATCGTTCAATCTCTGAATTAGAATATCATGCTCTTAAATTAGCTGTGAGTATCTGGAACATGTTAGTCAACTTGTGTGACAGGTACTTTGTTATGATTCTGATAATTTTTTTTGTTAAATGTCTAATTCTAGGAGATGGACATTTCGTGTATTATGATTAAAGATATTTTGTTTAATTCTACATTATTTAATCTGTAGTACTATATGAGGACTGTAATGTGTAAATTTAGTAGTTCCTGCAAGTATCACCATACAAGATGAGTAGGTGTTATATACAAATTCTTTTTTACTTAAATTATTTGTATGATGTTTTTGTTTGAAATAAGCATTCAAACTAAATTATTTATTATGCAGCTTTGAAATGCTAATATGCTTTTATAACCAGATTGAGCTTTTTGATGCATTTTGTGTGTTTTGCGAACGACAAGAAGTACATGGAAGAGTGACTATTTGCTACTAGCTAATGAAGTTCACGACAACGATGTTCACAATTATTTTCAGGGCTGAGCATCAAGTACCTAAAGGTGATGATAGTCTTATTTGGATATTTTTATGTGAAACACATCAGAAATAGCAAAGCGTCAGTGGTCGATTTTCCCTTTTAGTGAATAAAATAATATCTGAATTTATTTGATAAATTGGGTCACTTTGAATATTATTGTTGGATTTCTTTTATTTCTTAAACAGGGCAGATAGTCCTATAAACAGAGGAAACTCTGTCCAAATTTTTAAAATTTTTTACAATTATTTGTGTAATATAAAAAATCTTTTTGACTCGAATTACACACAACTCAATACCTTGGACAAACTCGAATTCATATATTGTGTTTTACGTTGCACTAGAGATTCATATATGTTGTTTTGAACTTATGCAGGAGGAAGGCATGTGAAAGGAGTATTATTGTCAGATAACATGATCGTGAATGTAAGAGGAGGAATTCGGCGCATTGTTGCCTAAAACTATGAAGTTATTATTGCTCCGAAGGAATACTTACTTTTTATAAACGAATTAAATTTGGTTGATGCGTTAACTCAAATTGATTCAAGTGTAATTTTTTGTTTGATTATTACCACAGAAGAACTTATTTGGTTATAATGTATCTATTGTAACATTGAATGTAAATAAATGAATCTACACCTTTTGATTTATATTTTGGTTTATTTCTCAACCATGATTTGAATTTTTTTTACATTATACGATTGTTATGACAGTTTATATTAACCCGTCATGATCTGAAATATTTTACATAACAATTTTTAATATATAAATTATTTTTATAACTATTTTTGAAATCATACATGACAATTTTCAATGTATAAAATGATTTGTCATGACCGTTTTTATATCATATATGACAGTTTTTTGGTGGTTTAATGATGGTTTTGATAAAAACAGTCATATATAATACACATCTAATATCACAGTTTTTACTCGCATCAATTATGAGAACCAAGTTTATGATTGATTTTACCTGAAAAAGAGTCATAAAGGGCTTTTTATGATAGTTTTTAACAGTCATAAAAGGTTTTTTTTCATGTAGTGTTTACTCACAACCTCTTAATATATTTTCAATTTTCTATGACTTAGCAGATTGTGATTTTTGTCACACAACTTGAGAGATGCGTTTACATCAAGACATGAGAATTTCAAAAGGCAATGTTCAGGAAATATGGACTTACAAACTATGAATACGATGAAAATCCAAAATTGCAATGGCTCGAAAAAAATGAGTATTGTTGTCATTTTTGCAAAAAGTAGTTTTTACTAGGGGTGTTCAAAAAACCGACTGGACCGATGGACCGAACCGAACCGAGCCGATTTTTTCGGTCTTTTTTCATAATCGGTTCGGTATCGGTTTATTTTTTGGACGGACCGACCTAGTCGGTCCGGTCCACGGTTTACAATTTTAAAAACCCTGTTAGGACCGACCCGGACCGACATTATATAAAATAATATATTTTTACATATATATGTAATATATAAGATAAATAAACAATAAAAGTATATACTTTAATATATGATTAGTTTAAATTATAGTTTAATCTAATAGTAGGTTTGTTTTAATTGCAAATTTTAATATTTTTTAGTTTTTAATGTTTGGAAAAAATAGACTCGGGTATATTTGTATATTATAAATGATGTAATTCATTAATGTGAGGACCGACGGGTTAGACCGGACCGACCCTTTAAAAAACCGAACCGACTAGGGTCAGTTAACCGACATTATCGGTCCGGTCTTGGTCCATTTTTTTAGAGGACCGACCAAGTCGGTCCGGTCCAAAAAAAATGTTAAAACCGAACCGGACCGGACCGCGAACACCCCTAGTTTTTACCTGTTTAAACTACTATTTTATTTTAAAATTAACTTTGATACGTACTTTTTTATTATTTGGATTTCTAGACTATGTTATGCTCTACAATAATATGGTTCTTGACATTCATTTCCTCATATTCATTTCAATTCATATGCGTTTCTTACCAAATTACTTAAATTTACATGTTCATGGTTATAGCTACGACCATTATTTTAAATACTAATAAAAATTATATATTATATTATATTATATTATATATTGGAATAATATATTTTAAAATGCATTACACCCGATTGTGCGTCTCACTGGTCACCACTAGTGTGTGTGTGTGTGTGTGTGTGTGTGTGTATATATAATACACATAAATTTTACATGTAATATATTATCGATTTAGACAATAGATTCGAAAAGATTTAGGTAATGATTTTTGTGTTTAATTCTTTTGGACTAAAACTTTTAAAATTTATATATGTTATTCATGGAATATCAACATTTATAATTTATTATTTCCCTTTTGATTTTATTTATTTTAATTTTTATGGTTATTTAAGCCATAAATTAAACATATTTTTTATAAATTATGCCCATTGAAATCGAGTTCGAGTAGCTCAAACTCAGACCCGAAGCCCGTTATAGAATGTGAGTCGAGCTCGAGCTGAGGGGTATATTTTTAGTTCGGGTTAAGCTAGGGCTTGAGAAGGTATAGTTCAGTTCGGGTCGAGCCTGAGCAACTCCAAGCTCGGTTCACTCAATCCGATTTACAGGCCTAGATTAATGTAAATGTAGGACATGTGTTAGCATCATGATGGTTGGATAATTTACCTAAGGTTTGGGGTGTGAGTGCAATATAATCACAATGAATGGTTCTAAACAACAAAGAAATAATTAATGAGTAAAGCAATATCACAATACAAGGGATTTACGTGGTTTAACAATTACTTACATCCATGGAGGGTTTCTGAGTTTTTATTAATTTTTTAAGAGTTTCGAAATATAAAATTATATGCCCCACTTTCCGGGGGTAAGGGTTTTATTTATAATGATAAGGGTGGTCGAGTCGTGATCAAACTCTTCCAGCTACAGTGGTTGAGTCTTGTTCAAACACATAAACATCCATGTGTCTGAGCTTCTTGTCAATATAATGTTAACAACCTGCCCTCTTTATATTTAGGGAATCTTATTTATACACATAAAGAGTCCGAACAAACTATCATGCCTTAGGGAACAAGTTTAGCCCCAGTCAACAAACTATAGTGCTGCTCTGCTAAAGTAGTTTATAATTATCTTGTTTATTTAATATGGATCAATTATAATTGACTTTTGCTGAATAATTAGCCGAGTATACCCAAGGGTATTTAAGTAAACTTATGCCACATGTCACTTTCTAGATGAAGTCGGCATTATTTCCCTTTCATTTTCCATCTCATAATTATGTGTGTTTTCCAACATTGTTCATCTTCTTGTAAATTTGTTCGACTTCTTGATAATATACTTATTTGGTTTCCCATCTTAATCTTTTGTATAACACAATGTTCCCAAAATACCTCAATTGTATAGAAGAAGACTGTGACGCTAAACAATATCCCTGAAAATTCTATAACTGGTGAGTCCTTGCATCGTTTCTCCTATAAAGATTATACCCAAACTTTTTACTCACATTACAACATTTCACATTGATGGATGAGGGAGAGAATAAATTTAAGCCACATTGGAATTTTCAATAGGTCAGTGAAAATTATATATAAATATGTAAAATTAATAACCCGACCCATATTCAGTCCAACCTGAATTTGGCCCACCCACAGTCACACATCTGATAAGGCTATTCATATATATATGTTTATTTTAAAAAACATATAATATTTCAAGGATCCCTGTAGCAAATAGATCGTGGATCCTTATGGGGAAGAGATAGAGAACCCGAATTTGGAATTCAATTTAATCCCCGTTCGCTCCCCTATAATTTTACCCCACCCCGACTTCCTTATGGGAGGATCACTGTGAAGACCCTTAACTATCGAAAATTTTCCAGCCTAGTTGTTTTGTGGAGTGAAATGATGAGGCTAAAATGCACAGAGTCTATACTTTGATTATTCGAAGCTTATAGGGTTTCGCAAAAATGATACTCAACCAAAACACATTTTACTCGCCGTTATGATGCTAACATGTGTCCCATAGACACATAAATCCAATTTCCATTCGAACCAAGAATGGAAACTTTCCCCACTTTATAAAAAAAAATGGCTGATGGTCATTAATGTATGGTAAAATTCATTTATGGACGGAATCCATGTTGAGATTGGTGATATCCCCTTGAGATGCTTATAATTTTTGTATGTGTTAAACCTAATATGCGGATTACATTAACCCAACACTACAAATAAGTTTAGTTGGATTGCTTAAGGAATTAAAGAAGTTAATTAAAATAAATTATCACTAGTTTATTTCCTAAAGGGTATCTCTAACCTTAACGTAGGGAAAATTAATTAATTAATAATAAGGAGTTCAATATATAATTTCGGATTGAGGAATGAAGTTTCATTTGTAATTATTTAGTGGAATTTATTATAAATCATGGAGTGGGTTAAGTATTTTGATCAGATCGGGTATTTTAATGCACATTAGGATCCACACCCTTATTTTTCCTTAGGGTCCCTACCGTAGCCTATATATATGCATCTAAGTCTCCGAGACCATAATTTAAGTCCGCCACTCTTAGAACTCTTAAAGCGTAATTCAATTTGAGAGTGAGTGAGAAAAAACATAAAGTAGTAGAGCATAAGGCGATCACGAAGGAAGATCCCACACTGTATTCATGATTGGTCAAATTGGGAATACAATAGAGGATCTTGAGGTACATCATGACCGTGTTCACGATTAATATGCGTAAAATATTATTTTACTGAGATGAGATCAAACCATAAAGAACTCGAAGGTAAATGTGTGTTTCGCCTTATAGTATTTTACGATTTGGGTAATAAACATTTTTGTAGTTCGGTTATATGCATCATTAATAGATCCCGAGGCAACTGCTCCAACACTACCCATATAACATGTGTCAAAGATATAAAAATTTAAGCATGTGTGCAATAATGACATATAAGGAACATAACACAACATTTATATGAGAGGCATGCGTGACAACATCCAATCGAGGGAGTATGTGGTTTTCATATTATTATGAGGTGTGTTTTAAGTGTGACACGAGTTCTTCCAAATCTTTTAAGTCTCTAAAACATCATTTGATTGTTTTATGTGACATTTTTTTTAATATTTCAAGTGAGGACTTATTTAATTTTTTTCAAAAAATTATTTCATATTTCTTAATGATACTTTACTTTATAAAATCTTAGATTATGAGTTGTGTTTAGTCTTAATGTGGTTTCAACGTCTCTTTAATTGTCGCTGTTAAATCTAAGGGTTTGAAATGGTATGAATTATAACATGTGTAATATTAGAGTTATTTTTGTATAGTTTTAAGATTGGAGGTCAACAAGTCTAGAAATTGACTGGGGAAAAGTATAATACGGAATTAGGTGTTCTTGAACGAAGTTACCACCCGTTAAAAAATGAGTATTATGTTTAAGAGATTAAAGAATTTGTGGTATGTCCAAATATGAATTAAAAAGTGGTTGTTATGTCAAAAATCCCTTTGAGTACTTAGAAGTTGCAATATTACATGGAAAAGACCAAGACTTGTTCAAAACGCTTTTACTGATTGTTGTGATGTTGACACGTGTCTCGCGGATAGAAAACTCTAATTCCATACAATGGTAATAAGGAAACTTTCTCTTGGTGCTGTATTTTGTTAACATTTACTCCTGAACATAGGTTTACTTTTGGCCAATAAACATTAACTTCAATTTGCAAACTCATATATATATATATATATATATGGATTCCTTATGTGGAATGTATCGGAATATGTTGGAGCCCACTTTTCACAAGCCCAGGAGAGTAGCCCGCCAAGATAACTTAAGTTATCTTGGCCCGGCCCAAATCGTAGCTTAATCCTTGTACGAGTAGTTTAGTTAGAGAAGGACACTCATGGATATGGTCAAATCAAGTGTCGAGAATTTCGATCGAGATACTCAAGCACCTCATGGACAACCTCCATACGATGAGGGGAGTCCCTTAAACAACTTAAACTCTGTAATAAACATATGCATAAATTGTACTCCCTGACCAGGGACAAAGAGGACGAAAAACTTGTAATTGTTGCAAGACACTTTAATAAAAAACAAGTAACCTCTCCGTGGACGTAGGCATGTTGCCGAACCATGTACATCGTTCTTATGTGTGATTCTATTTACTTTATACTTTTTGTGATTGCTTTCGTGAATCTTTTTATTGTGAATTTTTTTGCACTCACAATTGGCACCGTCTGTGGGAAGCGACTTGTGTTCCTACGAAAGCATTCATTACCAGAAAGCTAACAATATCTCACCATAGTAGCAATATTCCATAAGCCGGTGATGTTCAAGACGAGCCTGGCCCTTCTAGGGTCATGTCTGAAATTCGCCAACAATCAAACCCAAGGTTTCGCCAGGAAAGACAACCCTCAGAAGAGAGTCATAGAACTCCAAGGTCCACTTAGATTTGTAGGTTGGTCAACGCTTATGAAGATAGACTTCGAGAACAGCAGGAGGCGACACGCTGCCAATAAAAAGATAATGGTCGCCTCAAAAGGCGACTAGAAATAATGGAGAGATCTCTCTCCAAGAATACAAGGCGGCATTAAGACAGGACTCTTAGTCCTCAGGGGGAAATTCCCCCAGCCGAGGAAGGATCCCTAGGCCTAACCAGGAGAGAATTGAAAGTGACAGATCATAGAAAGCATGATTAGAGCGTGGCTACCAGGAGAGGTGCCACATGAACAATGATCGACCAAGTGAGGATTTAAGGATTCGGTTCGTAGGGAGATGGACCAACATCCGATACACCGAGGAGCCAGATCGACAGAGAACTTGCTAGGAGAGCTTTAAATTCTCAGATGAAGACCCCTTTCTCAAGGGAAATCAAACGTGATGAGCCCCCCAAGAAATTTGTTGTCCCCACATTCAAGATCTACGACAGGAAGACAGATCCCATAGATTATGTTAGGCAATATCGGTAGGCAATAACCTTATGGACCCACAATGACGTACTCATGTGAAAGATATTCCCTTTTAGCTTACACAATATAGCACAGAAGTGGTTTAAGAGGCTCCACTACAGTTCCATTAGGAATTTTACGGAATTGGCAGAGGATTTCATCGCACGGTTCATAACGAGCAGTTCCCATCCTAAGCGGATGGATTCACTGCTCACTATGAAGAAAAAGGGCCAGGAAAACCTAAGAGATTACGCCAAAAGGTACTGGGAAGTATTTAATGAGATTGAGGACTGCTCGGAGTCAGTTGCCATAGCATCCTTCAAAATCGGCTTGTCGACCACCTTTCTACTGCACTAATCTCTCATCAAGACAGAAACTATAAACATCGATGATCTTATGGCCCGTATCGAGAAATACGCCAAGGTCGAGGACGTAGTCCATCCTAATAGGAGAGATAATGGTTGAGCAAAGGCGAACAAGGGGACAAAAAAGAATGGCACCCAGATAAAGGGAAGCAAGAACGGGGGAAAGAATGGCTCCAAAGGTGGAGGTAAGAATGATCCCTCAAAGGCATTATAGGCTGTTAACACAGTCTTTAAGGAACCCATTTATAAGATTCTCAGTAAGATCAAGGACGAGCCTTTCGTCAAATGGCCCAAAAAGATGGTCGGAGATCCAACCAAGAGAAACAATGCATTGAGGTGTGCATTCCACAAGGCGGGTGGTCATCGAAAGGAAAATTATAAAGCTCTGAAGTCACATATGGAAGAGCTAGTTCAAGTAGGGCACCTTAACGAGTACATTGACAAGAAAATAGAGAAGGTCATGACCAGAAGCCAGATAATGTCCTCGATGATGACACATGACACGTATTTGCGATCATTCATGGGTCTTCAGACCTCAAACATATTCAGGGCAATGATGTTAGAATGGAAACCAAGAAGATTACTGTCGTGATAAAAGCTTTCCAGATAGACCCAGCCAATACTCAGGCTGGAGGTGACCCGAAGATGTTGATTACCCGAAGCATGTCACGTTCACTGAAGAGGATTTGGTGGGGGTAATGACCCCACATCATGAAGCATTAGTAATCACGCTTATGATTGCTAACTGAAATGTCAACAAGCTATTGGTGGACCAGGGGAGTTCATCGAAAGTGATGTATCTGGACCTGTT
The DNA here is from genome assembly GCA_949130495.1 of Sambucus nigra. Classification (NCBI taxonomy): domain Eukaryota; kingdom Viridiplantae; phylum Streptophyta; class Magnoliopsida; order Dipsacales; family Adoxaceae; genus Sambucus; species Sambucus nigra. Next base: position 207,516,769 of record OX422214.1, on the reverse strand, counting down.
CCATAAGCTAAAATTGAATATCGCCGACCTCAAAGAAGCCACTGTTCCATTGGTCGACTTCACAAGAAGGATCACCATGCCATTGGGAAAGATCACCTTGCCAGTCAGGGCAGGAAATATCTCGAAGTTAATCAAATTCTTAGTTATGGACATTGAGTCCCCATACTATGTTATCTTGGTCAGGGGTTGGCCCCATGCCATGAAGGTTGTCCCATCCACTTAATCAAAAGCTAAAATGTAATACAGATCTCAAAGTGGTTGCAATTCGTAGCGATCGGGCTACAGTTAAAAAATGTTTCATTACTGCCATTTGCCCGAAGAAAGAGAAAAAAAAGAATCCCGAGGACGTCCAAGAGAAAGCTCAGCAAAAGGGTTACTCTCTCTAAATAGCAATTACAGTATGGTCGACCAGGGTTGGACAAGACCAGAATCCACCTCACTGATAGGGTCATTAAAAGCCTGAAAGAAGTTATAGCCGATGACAACTTGGCAGAAAGTAAGTTTTTTATTAGATGTGCTCTTACCGATCAGGAGAAAAGAGAACTAGTTGCACTCCTTAAAAGTAACAGAGATGTCTTTGCATGGGAGCCTTACGAGTTACCTAGGATTGCCCCCAACTTGGCATGTCACCATCTACATATCGATCCTACTTTTAAACCCATTATTCAAAAGGCTCATCGAACCTCACCTGAGAAGTCCATGTCAGTGGAGAAAGAGGTAGGGAAGTTACTGGATGCAGGATCCATCAGGGAAGTTCAGTTCCCCATGTGGTTATCCAACCCAGTGGTAGTACCCATAAGCAATGGAAATTGGAGGGTGCGCATCGATTTTACTGACTTCAACCGGGCATGTCCTAAGGATAGCTTCCTTCTCCCAAACATAGATCAACTGGTCAATACCACGATGACTCACGAAAGGATGAGCCTCCTTAATGCTTACTTTGGATATCATCAGATCCCACTATACAGGCTCGACCAGGATAAAACCTCCATTATAACCTCAGTTGGTTTGTACTGCTACAATGTCATACCCTTTTAGCCTCAAGAACGAATGGGCAACTTACCAAAGATTGGTAACTAAGATGTTTAGCAAATAAATGGGATAGGCAATGGAAGTGTTCATCGACGACGTGCTCATCAAAATCAAGAACAAGGCCGATCACCTCTCTAATTTAGTAGCAACCTTCAAAATTCTCAGGAAGTATCGAATGAAACTTAACGCAAGTAAGTGCTTATTCGGGGTCCAGTCATGAAAATTGTTAGGCTACCTAGTGAGTAAAAGGAGAATCAAGGTCAACCCAGACCAAATCGATGATATCACCAAGGTCCAGCCTCCTCAGACACTGAGAGATATTCAGAAGCTTACTAGAATGCTCGCTGCACTCAACTGCTTCATCTTCAAGTCTTTGGAGCGCTGCCAACCATTCTTCCAGCTCTTAAAGAAAGATAAAGGCCTAAAATGGAATGAAGACTGCTCGTAAACTTTGGAAGAGGTCAAGTCTTACCTTAGTAATCCCACATTATTGGTAATTCCAGACGATGGAGTACAATTATACCTTTACCTGGTAGTATCAGACCATGTTATGAGCTCTGCCTTAGTTTGTGAAAAAAATGAGAATAACAACTGATTTAATACGCTAGTAGGACACTACTAGATACTGAACAACGTTACTTGCTTCTAAAAAAGCTTGTCTATGCCTTATTGATCACTTCGAGAAAGTTAAAGCACCACTTCAAAGCTCATTCCATAACAATACTCACCTCTTACACACTCAAGGTTGTTCTACAAAAAGTTAACCTCTCCGGACGTCTTTCAAATTGGTTGGTCGAACTCGAAAGATTTGACATCCACTTCCATCCCAGAATGGCGATCAAGGGACATATCCTAGCATATTTTATTGCTGAGTTCATAGGAGATGGGCCAACAGATCAGATGAACGAAGAGTAATTGGTTATATGTGATTTAACATCCAAAAGCTGGACACTGTACGTTGATGGAGCCTCAAATTCCAAGGGGGCAGGAGTAAGGATTATTTTTGTTACCCCCGAAGACATAATAATCGATCAGGGAATCAGGCTGGGATTTAAAGCCTCTAACAACGAAGCTGATTATGAAGCATCGATCGTCGATTTGCGAAAAGTCAAACTACTGGGGTAAGACGCCTCAACGTATTTGGCGAATCCAAATTAGTCTCCAAGCATATAAATTGAGGCTTTAACGCCAAAGAAGATCGAATGATGGCATACCTCGATGTAATAATAGGACTCATGAAAGACTTTGAGTATGTGGAGATTCAACAGTTCTCGTGAGGACAGAACAGTCACGATGATGCCTTAGTAGCATTAAGTTTAACATTTGGCTCTGACCTAAAAAGGACAATATAGATTGAGTTCCTTGCACAATCCAGTACCAATTATCTACGAAGCGACATACTTCCACACTACAAGAAGTCAGCCCACAAAATCAAAGTCAAGGTTGCTAGTTTCTACCTTATCCCTAAGGGGAAACTTTATAAGAAGTCATTTACAGGCCCCTACCTCTAGTGCGTTCACCCATAAGATACCGAGAAAGTACTTAGTGAACTTTATGAAGGCATATGTGGGAGTCACGCGGGTGGAAGATTGCTAGCCTTTCGTGCAATCAAGGAGGGATATTGGTAGCCTCACATACAGAAAGATGTTGGCACATATGTTCCCAAATGTGAAAAGTGACAAAAGCACTCACCTATGGTCCACCAGCCCACCAGAGACCTAAAGTCTCTCACTAGTCCATGGCCTTTTACGTAATGGGGATTAGATATCGTGGGACCATTACCTATTGCTTCTATAAATCGCAAGTACCTACTAGTCGCCACTGATTATTTCACTAAATGGGTTGAGGCAAAACCATTGGCGAGCATTCGAGACTCTGATATGACTAGGTTCATATATAGAAACATCATAACTCACTTTGGAATACCAAGAACCATCATTATTGATGACGGTACACAATTCGAAAGTGGTTTCTTCCAAGCTTTCTACGACGAGCACGACATCAAGCACCACTTCAGTTCTGTGGTGTTTCCCCAAAGTAATGGGCAAAAAGAGGCTTCCAACAAAACCATGATTGATGACATCAAAAAATGATTGGAAAAAGCTAAGGGAGCTTGGGTGGATGAACTACCTCATGTTTTATGGGCCTATCGCACAATGCCTAAGAGATCAACTGAGGAAACACCATTTGCCTTCACTTATGGCATGAAGGCTATCATCCCTCTAAAAGTGGGCCTCCTTACTATGAGAACCACACTGATCGATCAAGGCATCAATGATGAAGCCCTATGAACTGAACTTGACCTAGCAGATGAGCAATAAGAGCTAGCCTTGATCAAGTTAGCCTCCTACCAACAGCAACTAACCAAGCAGTATAACAAAAGGGTCAATCCGAGGAAGTTTTTAATAGGAGAATTTATCTAGTGAAAAGTCCTCGGTAATACTGTACGGTCATAAGACGGTAAATTAGGACCAAACTGGGAAAGACCATTCAGAGTGATCAGAGATGATCTTTTAAGGAGCATATAATCTGGAAATACTGGAGGGCAGGGAGATACTAAGAGCATGGAATGCAGCCGATCTCAAGAAGTTCTACTTTTCTTTAAGTTAGCAGATTTTTTCTTTTCTTTTTTTGCTTAACAAGACAATTTGCTATGAATAAAGGCCGGACAGGCCCATCTATTCTCAAAGTTTACATTGGCTCTTAACTCATCTCGATTATATCACATAAATTTGCACCATTTCCAACGATATCTCCTTTGTGCGTATTTTGAATGATCAATGAACAGGGTTAAAAAAGTTAACTATAAACACTTCGAAGTACCCTTGGGCTCTTGTTATTAACACAAGAAGCCTCACGAGTTACCTCGATAACAATAAAAGTCCTACTGGGGATCCTTAGGCAATAAAGTTAACTTCGGTTGGTCGCTAACATTTGTTGGTCGTAAAAACCTTCTCGAGTGGATGGCCCAATAACCAGGTACATTATCACCATCATCTCAATTAGGCATAAGGAAGTGTGACGACGTGACCTAAAAGGTTAAGTGAATGGAATGATACTTCCATATTAGATTGGGGGAATATTCAAACAAATGAAAGGCAGAATGCTAACACTTAAACATTATTTAGTTGATTATAAAAGGTCCAAAATGATTTAAACTAAGTACGAATTTACTTAAAGCCTACCATCGGTCAATCAATGTCATTTTTGTCAATAAAAGTGCCAAGTAACCTACGAAAATCAAAATATGTTTAGTCAGCACAACACTCAAAATATAAGAAACTTCTTTATTATAAATACAAGGTTACAATGACCAAGACAAAAGTGCATATACAAAAGCCTAAGAGGGGCTAGAGTGTCGATAAAAATATTTTACTATAGCTGCCCTCTGGCCATCATCTGGCTTCGGGGCAAATTCCTCGACATCTTCATCAAGGTCTTGGTCCAAGAGTTGGGGAGGAATGGCATCGGTTGTAATCTATTCACCGTCTTTAAAAAAAGATTATGGCTATAAGCAGGACATTCAATATGGTACTTGTACCAAAACTTGGATTCTTTTGGGGTTATTTACTCCTTGAGAGAACTCATCCATCCCCGAGAAAAATTGATGCTTTCAGCCTCTTTTAATTTTTCTAGGGCATCTGCCCAACCAGCATTATAACCCTCTCCCCAAACCTCTCTGGGCCCTGCCTTAAAGGAGCACCTCAACTTCTTGATGTTGTCTTTCACCACTCTTATAAAGGATTTTAAGCTCTCTACATCCTTTCGCAGAACATCTCTTCTTGGACTGTAATACCTCGCCCACTTGGTCAATCTCAGTCCTCGCCAAAAGTTGGGCCTTTAGAGACCCCTATCTCCTCCATCCCCTAAAGATCGTCCTTCAGTTTGGCAATCACATCGGTCTGGTTTTTGTATTACTTATTCCTAACTCTAAGTGATTTTTAAATCTTCATGAAGGCTTTGCAATCTTGTAAACTGATATCAGGTCCAAGAATTCTCCCCAGTTGAGAATTAGGAGAAATATATCCATCTAAATCAGCAGACTATAAATAATACATGTCAAACCAGAAGTAAGCATTATCATAAACTCAAGGATATGAACACATGAGCCAAAGAGAAAAAAATTTATCATCATAAAGGGATAGAGGGTCGTTGTCCAGTACATGAAGATTACAAAATAAGGGTATAAACCAACAAAAACTAAAACTTGTACAAAGAAAATATGAGTTCCTAGTCAACGAGAGTCCTAGTCTTTCACCTTTCTTCCCCAACCTTGGTCTTCCCCTTATCGACCACCTGTAACAACCCGAATTTTTAAATGGGTATTTTTAAATAAAAGTAGACGTTTTATCGAGGTAAAAAATAACTTGAACATATTTATTGGATGCTAAAAATAGGCCTAAGAGTGCCATGGGGTCAAAATTCGTAAAATGAATAAATAAATAAAATATTATTATTTTATTCAAAAATATAAAAGTGCTCAGAAAATTCTGAAAATCACCATACGGACTCAAAATTTAATTTTGAACAACTTTCCCTTCTTTGATATCTCCGAAAAAATTCATTTTGACCCGATTTAGGCCATTTCTCAGTTCGGCCAGCTTTTAAGGAGTTTTTTTTTTTTAACTTCAATCATTTTGTTGTCTTATTTAAAAGGATGGTTGGCAACCCTTTTTAAACATTTTTGAAGCATCTTTTGGCAAAATATTTTGGCAACCAACATATTTTATTTTCTCTCTTTTTATATGTACCTTATCCCCTTTTTAATTTATGCATTCAACCATAGTTTTTGGAGGAGTTCTTTGGGGCTGTTTTGGTGTTAACTCTTGGAGATGATTTGATGATTCTTGGAACATGATTTTAATTGAGTAATCTGAATTTCTGGGCAGATTTATATTGGTTCCTTTTGATGGTTTAAGGTATGGGGTTTTACACAATATGCTCTGTAAATCTCGCGAGTGTTATTCCCTTTGATTTCATGTGATTATTGAACTCATATTTGAATTGCTAAATTCATTTGTAAATCTGAAAAATTATTATTGGAATCTGATTTTAATTCATGTGGTAATATAATTATGTTGAGCAAGTTGTCGTGAGATTTTAATATGGCACTGATGTTGGGCACTCGCCAAGATTTCTTTTTCGGCTACTTGATAAAGTATGGCGCGGTGTGGTGAGGCCTGATGACTCGGATTAATGTGTTGTTAAGAAATTATATTGATAAAAATGCTTATGCGATTCGCATTTGATTTGAATATTCGTACTCGTATTGTTACGCTTTATTCATCGCTAATATATATTTGTTGAGCATCTTTCCTGTCGTATTGTGTACTTCCCCATATTTTTTTTAGTTGGCAGGTTAGCGCGGATTTGAGTGATATGGACCAATTGGGATGATTTTAGCGAGAATTATTTTGGGAAGAATATTTGAGAATACAAGTTGGGAAGATTCGTATTTATTTTTTTATATATAGAGCATTTGGCAATTTATTTTCTTTCGAGATAGATAGTTGTATTATTTCGAGAGACGTTGTTGTATTTAATTTGAAGATTGAGATTAGTGGATTTCTTTTTATATTGTGGGATTTAGATGCTCTATACCTTGTTACATCGTGGATTTTGATTTATTTTATCGTAGTAGCGCTTCGCTCCGCTCTCCCTGGGCGAACGGGGTGTTACATCACCCTTACTTTCCTCAATCGCAGTAGGCACGACCTCAATATTGCCATCAGCTTGGTCGTCGTCCTCTCCTTCATCTTCAATGAAAGGGATCGGACCAGAATAATGAAGGGCAAAGAGCTCAGAGTCATCAGGAGTGCCAGCAGCCTTCAAAGCCTCGTCCCATCCCCTCTTAAAGGAGATTTTACATGCATAAGCCATTTGGCGTTCAACATCCTTGTAAGCTTTGTATAAGCCTTCTTTGTAGCTGTCATCCTTGGCTTGGGGAAGGTCACCTTCCAGCTTGGCCACCTTTCGATTAATTCTTTATAGGCCTCTGTCAATTCTGACTTCTCAGAAACTATCACCTTTTGAGAAGCCTCCAAGGCATCATAGGCCTTTAGACATGATCTTCTTTTTACGCTCCCATGATTGGTGAGCATTGGAAAAAGGTAGTCTTTTCGACTTTTTCAGCTCTTCCTTCCTTCTGAAGCTGTCAGAATGATCATCCAGGAGGGTAGTGAAGTTAGACAACATTTGCAAAAAAAAATAGAACAACAAGAAATTAAAACAAAAGCAAGAAATAATAAGGAAAGGAAATAAGTGAGAGGGGCTTACCAGGGCCATCCCCTGTGCGGTCTTTAGAGCAAGTTGAGAAGGCCCCAGCCTCGAGGACCTCTCGTGATCACCAGTGAGCACCAACCTCTTCAGCAGATCTGGGGCCAAATAGGGGGAGTCGCCCACACTAGTCCCCTCAAGGCTAGGGATAGTGGGCGTACTAGCAGATGGAAAAGCTAATGTCTTAGCCTTTATTTTCTCCCTCTCTCTTTTCTCCTCTTCTTCTCTGTTTCTCTCCCTATCTCTCTTATTCTCTTTTATTTCTTTCTCTCTTCTTCTCTCTCTCTCTCTCTCTTGCTCCTTCCCCTTATCAGACGGGCAATACCACTGCCCTTGGGAGAACTTACCACATAAATATTTAAGGCAGGAATCCTGTCAGAAAGGACTGCGTGGTCGTCGTTATCATCAGGAAGTTTTAACCTCTTCTTCTTCTTCTTCTTCTTCTTCTTCTTCTTCTTCTCTAACTTCTGCCCCTCCTCTTCTTATCTTTTCCTCGCTCTCCTCCTCTTCTTCAGAACTTTCCTCTTCAGAAGAGCTTACCTCTGAATCCCTTAAAACTGAAACCTGATTAACCGAACGAGCAATAAAGCTAGTAACTGCGTTCTTGTACTCCAAAAGAAAGGCCGTTAACCTAGGATGTTCACCTTCTACCAGTCTCTCTTTTATGCTTCAGGCCTTTGTGAGCTCTTGAGTATTGATCTCACTGACATCAGATTCTTGGTTCTTGCTACGAGCTACAACCACAAAGAAGAGGAATGTAAGCCACAAGAATGAGAAAGAATTTACAAGAAGTTAGCAGAAGACAAAAAAGAGGAAGTAACCTATTTCGTCCTCCCCATAATCAAGAATGGGGAGGTCACGTGGTCTTTCCCCTTCCAACAATGGAGGGTGCTGCCAGTTCCTTGTAATAAAACCATTTTTTTAGTAGTCCTTGTGAGAATCCGGGAGGTTTACCACCAGAACTCGATCGACCCTTCTCGTTTTCAAGTACAATAGACATTCTTTGGTCTTTGAGAACACTATATAGTAACATATCTTAGGAAGACCTAATTTTGCCCTAAAGAGAGTATTTATTATGTAGACACCATTAACTATCTTCTATACGTTGGGGGCACACTGAGCAGGAATAATGACAAAGTACCTAAAGAATCTCAGAAACAACTCGTTCGGGGGAAATGTCAAACCCCCTTGAGTTATTAAGAGAGTGTGAATCCAGTGTCCCCTATCAACCCTACAAACGCTATAGGGAAGATGGGGCACAGTCGATGATCACCCAATCAGAATTATTGTATTAACGCCTAAATTCCTCTACGGATTTACCATCTAACATCGCCATAACTGAACAAATAAGAAGAAACCTTAGCTACAGTAACTAGCTAATACTAAGAAGAAGAACCAGAGAAGAGGCAAAGACTGTAACTTACAGGTAGTAGAAAGCTTTGAAAAAGCAAGAAGAAGAAGAACTTAGACTTTTGAAGCAAGAGGAGAGCTTAGGAACAGACTACACGTAAGAACAACCAAATACAATGAACATATGCTTGAGTAAACCTCAATTGATCACTAAAACACTCAAATGACGAGTTTTGATTTTCTAGGAAGATTTTGGCGCTTCATTTCTCTCCTTAAGACAAGCGTGCCCTTGTTGCAAATCATGATATTACAATAATTCCATCACGGGCTCTCACTACATAACAAGGACCTAAACCTCCAACTCGGTTGAAATCTATTGGCCCATGCTCATTAGTCAAAAGATTTCAGGGGCAATTGTGGGACCCCACTTTTTAGCCTAAGAGAGTAGCCCGCTAAGATAACTTAAGTTATCTTGCTCTGGCCCAAATCGTGGCTTAATCCTTGCACGTGCAGTTTAATTAGAGGACACTCATGGATATGGTCAAATCAGGTGTGAGAATCTCAGTTGAGATATTCAAGCACCTCATAGCCAACCTTTATACGATGAAGGGAGTCCCTTCAACAACTCAAACTCTGTAATAAACATATGTATAAATTGTACTCCCCGACCCAGGGCAAAGGGGACGAAAAACTTATAATCGTTGAGAGACACTTAATAAAAAATAAGTAACCTCTTCGTGGACGTAGACAAGTTGTCGAACCACGTATATCGTTATTGTGTATGATTTCATTTACTTTCTGCTTTTTGTGATTGCTTTCGTTAATCTTTTTATCGTGAATTTTCCTGCACTCACAGAATCCCTATAATATAGGACCCCATTCCTCATCGCCGCCCTTGGTCTCTCCTCTGTTTCCAAATTTTAATGTCACCCGCACCCGTTACGACTGGATCACCTCGAAAACCCCAAACCCCGGGTAAATTATCCAACCATCACGATGCTAACATATGTCCCACATATACATAAATCTAGGCTTGTAAATCCTGTTGAGTGAATTCAAATCTATTGTTTAAATTGATAATATATTACATATAAAATTTATTTATATTACACACACACATATATAAATAAATTTTGGAGCTCAGGCCAGTTATTGTTGAGGGTTGAGTCAAAACTGAGCTCGAATTTGAAGGACCGAATGGGCAAACTTGGAACTTGCTCGGGTGAATTTAGCCCAACGTAAATCTTATAACCATCCGAAGCAACAAGGAAACTTTGGTGCAGCATCCTTCACCTTAACACTTACTCTCAAACGCATGTTTACTTCCGGTCAACGCTCTGTAGCTTCAACTTGCACTCACTAAATTCACCTACGCTTCAAAAAGTGCAAAAGCGATCAAAACACAAAACCACCTCACTGAAACCCTACTTTCCCTTAACCATGTCTTCCTCCTCCGAACGCGAGACCTTCGTCTACATCGCCAAACTCGCCGAGCAAGCCGAGCGCTACGACGGTTGCTATTTTTTTTTCTTTCCTCTTTAAACAAACTCTAAACTTCAATTTGTTTACTTTTCTGACTAAATTTGTTTGTTTCTTTTTTTGTAGAGATGGTGGAGGCGATGAAGAAGGTGGCAAATATGGATGTGGAGTTGAGTGTGGAAGAGAGGAATTTGCTTTCGGTTGGTTACAAGAACGTGATCGGAGCGCGAAGAGCGTCGTGGAGGATATTGTCGTCGATTGAGCAGAAGGAGGAATCGAGAGGGAATGAGGTGAACGCTAAGCGGATCAAGGAGTATAGGCACAAGGTTGAGTCGGAGCTGGAGACGATTTGTAGTGATATCATGAGTCTCATTGATGACCATCTCATTCCTTCCTCTGGTCCTGGTGAATCCATTGTCTTTTATTATAAGATGTGAGTTCACTTTTCTTGTCTTTGATTATATATTTTTCAGTATTTGGGGGATTTATGATTACCACTAATTCTATGCCAAATCAGCATTCCAGGCTCATTCTTTTACACTAACCAAGATACTCCAAACACGAACTGGACTTTACAAAATCAGTCAAAATCCTCCGGCGGCCTAGAATTTGTCTATTATTAGAGAACAGACTGATGTTGCACCAATTACTCAATTAATTATGGAGAGAATGGAAGTAAAAGCATTAATTTTTTTATTTTTTATTTTTTTTACTAGATGATGCACATGTGGGGGTTAAGTCTAATTTTTTGAAAGTAAGGATTATGTCTAATTACAACAAGGGGAAAATTAAAAAGAAAACATTATAAGTATTGTTTCACTCGGGCTCATTGATGGGTGACACATCAATTTGTACATTTTGTATGTAAGTCTGGCATTACTCTTTACATTGTTATTTTGACAAATTGTGTGATAATATTGCTATATTTTAGTTGTGCGACACTGAGATCACACATGAAGTCATATTCCCTCTATTCGAGATAAAGAGTCCTTTTCCCTTTTCCCTCCCCATATAGATTAAAGATATGCTCAATCACATGTTAAGATCAACACATGTTAATTATCGTGGAATTTGGTTAGTTGAATATGTCCAGAAAAGGATGATTTGAAGGGAGTATTAAATCATAGATTTTGGGACTGCAACCTAAAGCCCATACACTGTTGCGCACACTAAAGCTGTTTGAGTGTTTGGGGCTCAAGACTAAGGGCCTCGATTATGACTTGAGATATTTGTTGGGTGCAGGAAAGGGGATTATTATAGGTATCTTGGAGAGTTTAAGACTGGCAATGAGAGGAAAGAGGTTGCTGATCTTTCATTGAAGGCATACGAGGTACATAATGTTCTTATATATAAAAGATGTATATTATTTTCTTATTGCAAAATTGGGTACATGTAGTTTTTCATGAACTTTTGTTTGGTTAATTTGTGTCATGTTTGGTCATTTTCTTCTTCCATTTCAAAGTGGTGGCACCTGTGCTTTTTGTATGGCATATGCAAATGAGTGTGGTGATATTGTTCAATTAGATTATTGGTTTTCCATGCTGCTGTATGGTAATGATGCTGTGATTAATTAATATGTTTTTTTTATTATATTTTCATGTTTATTTTTTTTTGGACAAACCATTGTTTGCGTAAGCATACACAATATATCAAAGGGTGTGTGTAAAGAATGGTAATGAATTAGGAAGGAACGCCAATTGTATCTGTACTAGTATAAAATCATGTAGTTTTTGGTCCATATCAGGAGCATATGCCGGTCACATTCCATCTATAGAGAGAATATGAATGCATGAAATACTCTCCCTCTCTCTCTTATATATTGTTTTTTACGTATGCTTGCAGGCGGCTACAAATTCGGCAGAGGATGAATTGCCTCCTACACATCCCATTCGGTTGGGGCTGGCTTTGAACTTCTCAGTCTTCTATTATGAGATTATGAATTCACCTGAAAGGTTTGATGTGATGAGATATTCAACAAGAATAAAGTGAATCCTTTTCTTTGTATTGTAGCTGATGTAGCCTGTTTCTCTCAGGGCTTGTCACCTAGCAAAGCAGGCTTTTGATGACGCAATCTCAGAACTTGATACGCTGAATGAGGAGTCATACAAAGATAGCACTTTAATTATGCAGCTTCTCAGGGACAATCTCACCTTGTGGACCTCTGACATTCCAGAGGATGGAGGTAAGTATGACAATTGTCTCAATTCCATATATTTTGGCATAATTCTCGTTCCTTTATGTTACGTTTCTTAAAAGTTGGACTTCCAGAGGCCTCCTAATTTTGGATAGAGGGAGTATCTTAGTTGCATTTGTTTTAACAACTGTTTATTTTGCTTTAGATTTTGAATTTATGGGGATGTTTGAATGGGATTGGTTGCACATGTTATATAAGAAGGTTAATCCTAAAGAACATACGTTTTTGAAAGAATGTTATCTTATTAAACAGTTGAACAAGACATTCCCCTGGCTTTCTTAAAAAAATGTTGGACACGCTCCATAATCCATACTTGCCCACATTTCTCATGAGAAACTAGAGCTAAGGCAAGCCTAGCAACTGGTTCTCTTTAAAATGTAGACTTAAGTATATTGTTGGAAAGGATCATACATGCAAGTCTTAGTAAATTTGAATAATTTGTTCAAATTTTTTATTTTCGAGGTGCATACATATGCACTCGTGATATGGTTATTTAAAAGAAATCTTTATCATTTTTTTTTCGAATATGACATTTATGGTTAGTATATGTTTACTCAAATCACAATCATTTTGGTTAGAATTACGTGCCATGAGCAATCAATGATGTTGCCTTTTCCCCTTGGATCAACCTTGTTCTGTATGTAGTGGTACTATGAAATTGAATGTGGCATAATAAGTGGAAAAGGTCTAACCTCCTTCTACATAAGCGTATCTTGACAACAAAACAAGTATATGTTTGTCAATTTTATGGTTCAGCTTTCTTTAGAAATTAATTTGATATTGATGCTTGAACAGTAGTTGGAGATATCATAGCTGGTGCATATTTATAATTCATTGGCGTAGAGAAGTTTTGAGAGGCAGATATATCTTTGATCTTATTCAAATGCCTGAGCATTTGCATATTTATTTTTAATTGTGAATTTATTTGGTGTTCATAGATTCTGAAGAATCATTGCAAGTGGTATTTACTAGGCCTTCCATAGTCATTTTAATTCGCCTTGATGGTCTTTGATCCATTTTATTTGTATTGTCTCTATTTTATTTCCTCTCATTTTTTTCTTGTTGCATGACATCTTTTCCTTGTTCTGTGCCACTTCTTGCCTTAGTAGTTTTTAGGCCAAATGACCGAAAAGTACAACGAATTTGACCCATTTTTTCATGCTGGGAATATAGTTTTTTTGCCTCGCAAAATTGGACTTGGTTTTTTTCAGTGTTCAGTTTAGTTTAGGCCATTGGTGCGTCTCCACCAATGACTCTATCTGAATGCGGGTGCGGCTCTCTAAATTTTGGTGAGGCATGATTATTCCATGTCACATATTAATGAGTCACGTCATCACTAGAGAGATAGTGGTGGCTGACAACAACAAAAAAAAACTTCCAAGTTTAATTGTTGCAGAAAAAAAGGTCCAATGGCCCATCTTCTTTTTTTGGTACATCGATGCTCAACTTGAAAAATCAAGTTTGGGGTAATTTTCAGTCATTTGTCCTATTCTTTTCCTCTGAAATCTATCTACTGTAAATCAGTGTTCATAACATTCATGCATATCTTGTTAATTATCACTATGAGAACATTTAAAGTTGATGGCTAAGCTGGCCATAACAGATCGACATATTACCTATTGAGTTTTTACATTTTAAACCTTAAAGTTTGAGGCAAGTTTTAATTTCCCCCTCGAAGTTGCAATGTCTTCACTGAAGTTACAGAATTATTGCAATTTAAGCCCTGACCTACTTCGTTGAAATCAATTGACAAAAAGATGATGTGGCATTCTAATTACCCTAATTGAAAAATGTTCAAGAAATCGAATTAATTGATACCAGTACTTAAAAGCATAGTAGTTTAAAATCTTTGAAGCACCTATTCTTCCAAGGGTTCATCGAGTCTGAATCAGATTTAAAGTGGGTGGTCCCTGATTCGGATCCGATTCGCATCCATGGAGAATCGGGAAATAAAAAATAACTCTGAAAATCAGATTTGGCTCGGATTCACTTAGGATTTGTATTTTGACTAATTTTTGAAAATTTCTTAAAAATTGGGGTCATTTGTTAAAATTTAAAATATTCTGTACCTAGAATTAAAAATATGTAATTTTATTATTAAGCAATTTTAAGTATCCATATCTAACATTATAAATATGAACTCCTCTCTCATTTTCTTATTTATGCTTCTTTGTTGTAAATATGACCGTTAGGGCTTGATTTATTAGTTATCTTACGAAATGTCTTGGAGTTGACAATGATACAATATGTAGTTATGTCCTAAAAATTGGTTATTTACTTGCTAAACTTATAATAATGTATATTTTTCAATACTAATTAAGGAATATTATAATAAATTTTATATAATTATTATTTTTCTTGCTTCATTCATAACCTTTAATTGAGTATCCGTGAATTGCTGCACCCGCACTCCGCAACCGCATTAGTGTTTCTTAGTTTAAAGTCCACAAAATTCAGTGGATCTTTTTTTTTTTAAAATGGTCGAGAGAGATCGTGATATACAAATTGGGGGTCTTTTAATCTTTTATATTTTATTTTCTCAATTTCCTAACATTTTTCAATTATTTTCTCAATCTATTGTTTCTTTAGCAGTTATTTTTGTGCCAGATGACACTAAATCAATTGATAGTAATTCCAGTTTTTTATGAGAGAGTTTGGAAGAAGGAAAACAGCTCACATGATCAATTGATATTTTTCTTCTTTTTGACCTAACATTAAAGGCGTTTGGGACTTGATCTTTTAATGAGAAACCATGTTTTATTTGAAAGATGGCAGTGGAGATTCCCCCTTGGGGAAAGAAATCTTTGTGGTACTCAGTATGAAGAACAAATATGGATTGAATAGTGATGAATGGGACTCCAAGGTGATAGAAGTTGGCCTTCAAAACCTTTGGGAATCCATCTCCAAGGGTTTTGACTCCTAAAAGAACATTTCTCTTGATTGGCAAATATGTCATCCTTTAGTTTGTGAATATGTTTGGGTGTGCAATGTTCTTCTTTCCAATCCTTGTTTCTCCGTTGTAGACTTTCTTTCTGCATAGGCCAACTATAGTTTTGACATTCTTTAGCATCTATTTATTTATTTTTGTGTATTAGGGGGGGGGAAGGATTGAACTCTCAACATCCCTATTAAAGGTGTGGTTCTGGGGTTTACCTTTAGTTATTTTTCGTGTTTCCTGCAGAATGAATATTAATATAGGGAAATTGATGAATAAGCTCGTTGTTAACGCGGCTGAACGTTACCCACGAGGAAATAATAAAAAAGAACTCTCGCTCATTCTCATATATTTGTAGTAATTATTTAATTCCAAATGAGGGCATACAAGAGGTATTTCAAAGCCTCCCAGTCTTGGTTGGCATTCTAAGATATGATGTGAGTGGCGATGTCTGGAGTTAATGACCCAAGTCATGACATCACTAAACAAGATAGTCCACACTAGAACATTTTAAAGTGTCATTTATTTTATTATTGAACAATAAGAGTGTACTGCAACTGAAATAAAAAGCTCAAACTAATTTCTCAGGCATATCATATACATCATTCTCATCCACTTGAAAAAACTCATCTCGGGCGTGGAGATGGGAGAAGAGAAGCATCAATGGCGTTGCACAATCATCACTGTACTCGAAGTTGATCTGCATACAAGCTAGCAAATGGGTGGGTCGGGTAACTAAACCACTATCCACGGTCGGAGAAGGTGGGCTCTGCCCCGAGACTTGTCGAAATGAGGAATTGAGCAAGGAGCATCCACGGAGGATGACTCCACAACTTAGTCAGAGCACTCTCGATCGACAACTTTTCCTATAATCAGAATGGGAATCAAAACTGTCCCAAAGGTCCACGTAGTCATGCAAACCAATGGTCCAAGCTCAAGAGAAATGACCACATTAACATCACCTTATGTCTCAAAGAGTGGGAAAAGTCAACAACGCAAAACGACTCCATAACTCAAACATCCGACCAATTGCATGTTAAATATTGAAGAGGTCTCCGATACAATACCCGGACTCCTCCTTGAGATCGAAAACTTCAGTATACCGGAATTTGGTACCCAACAGTTCTCGATGAAGATGTCGAAGAAATCCCAAATGGGTACCCCTCAACAATCATCCATGAGCAATGTTTAAAAAGGCGCGTGGCGAGGCGCAAGCCTAAAAAATAAAGTAACAAAGAAATATAAAATAAAACTGCAAAAAAAACATCTTTGAGGACTTTCTCTCATAGTTGAATATTTTTTTGTTCCCCCGAGATGATTTTTTTACATATTGTTAATTTTATAATATGACAATAAATTAACCAATGCAAAATCAAATTGACCAAATCATTTTTTTTAGCTTAATTCACATTGGTCATTTTATAATATGACAATAAATTAATCAATGTAAAATTAGATTGACAAAATCAGTTTTTTAAGTTTCATTCACATATTGGTTATTTTTTTAAAAATTCTTTCAAGTTACAACAGTAAATAGTACAAGTGCAATTTAAAAAAAAAAAGAATAAGAGATAGTAGATTAAAACAACATTTTAAAAAAAAAGTTAAGTGTAATTATAGAAAAATGAAGAATTTTAACCTTTAAAAAAAAGACTTCATGATGGAAGAAGAAAATGAGTTTATTTTTTTTTTGCGCCTCGGCAAAAAGGCGTGAGGCGCATCGAGGCGTAATCCTCGAGGCGCATTGAGGCGTAAGCCTCAAATTCAATCCTGAGGCTCAAGTCTCGAAGCATTTTTTACCTGCCTCGCCTCGAGGCGTAAGCCTCAAACACCTTTTTAAACATTGTCCATGAGTCCGTAATGTCGGACGGAACATTGAGGAAGGAGGAGCCATGGTCGTTAGCAACTACAATAAAGGGGGGCATATGGAATGGCTCACCAAAGGGCGGACCTTTGTGCCCTAATATGCCGGCTGAGGGTCACGGCCTGCACTGAAATCGCGAACTTACAAAATCCGTTTGAATATCTGAAATCCGCACACTTGTTTGTTCAAACTCGGAGTTTTAGAAAATCGAGGGAAAACAGCTAGGTTCAACCCAATTGTTAAAGTTTTAGCTAGCTATAAATCACTTTAAGTACATAAAGCCAAAGCCACGTGTAGCCTCTAGATGACATTTTTGCTATACTGCTTTACCTTTAATAGTAGAGTAGCTCCTTTTTATAAAACGGCTAGTCTTGGAATATTTAGTTCCAAGCCGACATGGGACTTCGTTTACACTATGAGTTATGAGTTTAAGACAACTCAACTGACCTATTTTACAGTGTTGCATGGATGCTTTTAAAACTTTTCAGTGCCGGAAGCAAATAACTTTGTTTTGTACTATCTCCATAATTTATATTTATATACTTTTTTTTAATAGTAATTTTGTACTACCTTCATGTTTATACATATATACTTTTCTACTCTCTTCAGATAAATTTCATAAACAAATTAAATTATATTTTTAAAAATATATTTTTAAATTAAAACATGCAGACGCTCTTGTGGCGGTCTCAAATTCCATTAATTTGAAAATTGACGCTTTGACGCACTCGCATTCATACCTGCACGGGCACCCGCACTGGCATTGCGTATTGGGCATCTAGGGGCAGACAACTGGTGACCACATCGGCAGACAATGTGCCCTACATTGAAGCTCCATTTCATTAAACTTGGATCTCCAATGAAGGGTCGCCTCGTCGCAATCCTTAACTTTTAAGCGGCACTCATTATACTTGCATTTCCAACGAGTTCGAACAGGTATTCCATTGTCTCATTGTACCAATAAAAACTCGCTCTGATTGCTCAACTTTCTCCTTAATGTCCCGTAAAACCTCTTCAAAGTAAGCCTTAAACTCTCTAAATTCCTTCTGGAGTTTCCCAACATACTTCAAATCACTACATTCGGACTCAATCTGGTGTTCGGTAGGGGTGAGCTGCCTGAAAGAAGTGAGGGAAATGAGAAGGGATGTTTTGGTAATCCCGGAAAGTGTGTAGGCGGAATCATAATTTTGGGTAGCTGAGGGGACAGTTATGCAATTTTGCTGAAGTACCTGGGGGTTAGATTTATATTCTTGACCGGCTGGTGCCCAGTATTATTATGATTTATTTTCGGACTTCCTAAAGGAGCTGAAAATTACAGGGGTTGGAGTGTAATTTTGAGATGGTGAGAAAGGGTTTTCATAGCTTTGGGGAAAGTTTAGGGGGACTGATTTGTAAAAGAGAGTTTGGTTTGATTAAATGGTCTGTACGATTGAACGCTAGGTGAATGGTGTATTTGTTAGGTGGGGCTGAACTGAAGGTGTGGCCCTGTAGCGAGCAAGTTCTGGAATTATAAGATCTTGGGTCAGATTTACCCCCAAACCCATTTTCCTTTCATTCCCGTTCTGACGTTGACGACCATATTCGCTGGCAGCTGTATGGTGGTCTGAAGGGTGGATCGGAGCTTGTCTCACACAGATCTAGGGCTGATTTGAGTTTGGACGGAAGTCGTGGGATTTTCGAGCATGGGGACATCTGCAGGTGTCACCGGGCATCGACGAAGGTCGCCAGACTCGCTATGCTAACGGGTCATCAGATCTGAGGTCTGTGGGGGTGATTGTTTGCGAGTCGGATTGGGTTTTCAAAGGTGACCTGCTCCGGTAAGACAATGACCGAAGCTCAGGTGCGATGAAGGGTCTTTCCCGCTATTTTGTTGCCGTGGTGCGAGATAAGAAGTGTCCGCACATGGAGGTCTCCAACTAACCTCGTCAATCGTCCATGATGATCACTGGGCTGGAATCTCGTACAACGGTACTAGGTCTAGAGTTTGGAGGATGCTTGGCTTGCGGTTTTTGCAAGGGAAAAAAGAGGTAAAAGTTTTACCTCTTTATTATATGTTTTGGTACGTTTTACCGTAAAACGTACCAAAAACCTACCAGAACATATAAAAGCTTATCAGAATTTTTTAAGAAAAAGAGCAATCAGGATAGTTAAAACTGCATATTCAATATGTATCTGTAAGAGGGTAGTTTAGATTAGATGGAGGCGTAACCCCTTTTGAGCAGAGTAATGATAAGTTAACCGGGAACACTCTTGATTAATTACAAGACACACAATCACTACCTAGTGAAGATAAACTCAGTTTGAACTCACAAATCTCTCGTGTATAATGCAGAAGATAATAATGAACTCAGAAGTAACTCATTTAGAGGGAGAGAGGTAAGCACCCTAGATACTTCTTGGCAGGTAGCCAAACACACCAACCCTCAAAGGTCTCCAGTAAGATATTAAATGCTTTGTAATAAATGACGATGGTGGATGAGTAAGATCTCTAGTTTTGCAATAACTTATTTCTCTCCGAAGATAATCTCTCTCTAGCCAAGATCTCTAAGAAAGGAACCTCTTCTCTTATAAGTGGTTGAGGCCAATAAATAACCCCCATTCTCCCGAGATGCCCCAGTCCTTTACAACTGTGAAAGACATCCTTCATACTTTATATCACAAACATTAAATGCCTGATGGACTAGTTAACTCCATGTCATAAACATTAAATGCCAAGAAATGCCATTTGCCTAACCACTGTGTGTCAAGGGCCTGTCATCACAGAGGTGGCTCACCAACTGTCTGACAACCCATAAATACCACAGTGGTTTACTCAAGTGCGGATTTGACATTGCTTAGATGGCTAGTGGCATCACCTACAGTGGATGTGACATTAAGTAGAAGGCACAAGTGGTTCACAACTCAACGCACGATGGGACTCAAGGCTGTTTTGCCCAAGGTTTCACGGTCAAGGTCTTTTGGTGTTTTACCAGTTGTATCTAAGATGGTGAGGATAGGCCCCAACGCTGCCTCACTTCTCAATCCTCCAAGCCAAGTCCCTCTGAAATTCCCACGGCGAGGTCATTCGATAAAGCATGAAAGCTCTCCCAGGCCCTGCCAGGCCGGTCTTTCGCGAGTACCGTTCGACCTCACACTAAATAACATTATAATCGTTACAGTTCATAGTCAATATAAATAAAAGATACAACAAGATAAGTAAAATAATAGGGCTAAAGGATGAGCTCCCTCGGCCAGTTTCCTTGCTGGGAGATCTCTCTGGGCTGCATCACTTGAGCAAGACAGCTGCATCGGTGCCTTAATCCCTTGAGTCTGTTGTATTAGCTGGAGGGATTATCTCTAATCTCGAAATTATCTTCAAGGCCCCCCCCCCCCCCCCCCCCCCCAGTATCGAAGCGGATCAGATGCGTATCCATATCCGATAAGAATCTGTAGCCCTGTATTGAGAATTTGTGCTTCATAGTTTATAGGCCCGACTAACTAGAGACTTAATCGAATAAAAAACTTTAAAGATAAACTAGGAAAACAAAAGGTAATTTATAAACTAATCCCTAAAACATCTAATATTTATCGTATAAATTATCAGTGGAAATACATCATATATATATTCACCTCGAAATAAAAATACTGAAGCAACTTTACTGCGCTGCACTTTTTTCTTTTAATTTTGTAGGATATATTATGCCCCGTTGACAAGATTATTATTGTTATTTAAATATTTTAATTTAACATTCAAGAGTTTGGCTAGTTGATTTGTTCAAGAACGAGAGTTTTGTGGTGAATTTATGAAACTCGTGGGATCTTTTATTTATTTATTTATTATTTTTTTTGGAGGGGGTTGGGTGTAAAATCAACCTTTTACTCCATTTATTAGGGTTCTTTATTGTCAATAGTGGGGTATTTTTTTTTCTTCTACTTCATAAAAAATATCATGCTCGCTCAATAGTGGGGGTATGGTCAACAAGGTTATTATATTTATGTAAAAACCTCAACTTAATATTCAAGTGTCCATCAAAAGTTCTATTCAAATAAGGGAGGTTTGCAGTGAACATATCAAAACTCATAAGAATGTGGCATTTTGCAAAGCATGTAGGGTGTGTTTGGATTTTTGTCAAAACAATCTAAATGAAAATAATCGCTGACAGTAGATGAGATAATGGTAGTTTCTAATGTCTTTATTAGAAACTGCTCTATAGGCTCGTGCCTCTGTATCCTTGATTTCTAAGGAGACAGACCTTCAATACCAATGGGCTTTGGCTCATGTGGTACTGCTACCCACCTTATAGGGTTCGAATCCCGGTAGGATAGTTTCACACCCATTTGGGGCTGGATTAAAATGTGGATGGCTATCCCTAATCGGTTAGCCTATCTTTCTTCATAAAAATAACTCTACTTCGGAATTATTTCCCATCTAGAATTTTTAAAAAAGAATTTTAGAATCCAAGGAGATTTGGCTTTTGCATATTAGGGGTAATGCAGGTATGTTGTTTGAACATCCATGCATTGCTTTAATGCTTCCTCGTTGCAGGCTGACATTGACAAGATTTCTACAATGGTATTTTGGAAAATTTGTAACATTCATTATCTATTTATTTTATGGCGGCTGAATGAATGATACTGACAAAAGGGATTGGAAAAGAAACTCCACTCCTGATAGTTGATGCATGGGGAATTGCACATTAAGTCCAACTATATTTTATAGAATATGTCATATTCCTCCTTGGCTCCCATATGTTTTCCCCAAAAAATCATCTATTAAAGCTGTTTTCCAGAATGATCCAAAACCTCTTAAAGGTTTTCCAAAATGATCCACAGTCGAGGATCAGTTTGGACAATGTGATATACCTACAATTATTCCTCTTTGGAGGCACTTGTAAGGACGTGCAAGATTTTCTGAACTGATCCCTTCATTTTTTTTCCCGGTGAAAACGTGTTGGAGAAGGATCGTTTTAACATCACCCCTATATTTTACGTCAAGTTTATCCTTCAAGGAGGAAGGGGGGGCGGATGACACAAATAAAACTGAAAATAATAATAATTTGAACCTACTTGTGTGTTTCACCCCCAACACCCATCCCCCCCACGTGCACACAAAAACAAAGAAAAAAAAATGAATAATATCTTTTTATTTGATGTGCTGCCACAGAAGATGCCCAGAAGTTGGATGGTACTAGCAAAACCGGTGGTGGTGAGGATGCTGAGGTGGGTGCTCTACATTCTCTTAACAGTTAGTTCCATTTGATATTTGACGTATGTACTCATTTAAGTTAGTACGATTGTTTTTGCAGTGAAGCAGATAGATGCTTAGGACTTGCTCTCTGTATTTGGGGAGGGAGGAGAGGGATATGGCGTGGGGATGTTTGTGTCTTGTTATATAGTAGATGAACTCTCCTTATTTATTTGGTTGTTGTTATATAATAGTGTGTATGATTTTGAGCTTGACATCTGATATGACTTGATTCATATAATTGTTGGAGTTTAGAGGATTGTTTTGGCCATTAGGGTGGTTTTATTTTTTCAATGACTGCCTCAGTCCACATGGAGGTTTGTGTCCCTTTCTTTTCCCTTACCTTCTATTTAGTTTATTGCCTTTTAGTTATTTATGGAATGTGATCCAATTTTGCCTTTTCTTTTGCTATAGTTATTTATGTCAAAATTTCTACTCAGGTGTGATTAATACCGATCGCATTTGAGATTTGTATTAATCTCGAGTGATGCTAGGGAGACATGATTTTGGGACACGACTTCTCGATATGGGACTCGCCAGTATTTTTCATTGATCTCACTAATGAGGTTTTTAACAGATTCAAATTTCATTGCCATAGCCTTTGCTACTTTTAGCTGCTAAACCCCCACCCAACCAGCACCCACCAACTGTCATCACAATCTTCTCTCTGTCTTGTATCATAGGGAGAGAAGGTGGCTTATATTATATTATATTAAATATAATATGGTAATATTTATATTACATTTACTAAATTAACTTTAAGATTAGAATCACTCTTGAACGACTGTGCTCATATCTTGCAAACTGCACATATCAAACTTAAGGGGTTTACGGGCACTATACTTCGGTGCATCTTCAATACTATGTTTTGAAAACCCAACCTGTTATCATTTTTATTTAAGTAATGTATTATTTTCTTACCTTTGAAAAAAAGAAAAACATGGTCAGGAATGTGGTGTAGCCCAACAATGTGTCTCAGCTGAGACAATCTGCAACTGTATAGTGAAATTCATTTTCAAACCTGTATCTTGAGTTATTTTGCTTAAAATTTTGGGTTTGCCGAACTGAGCATTTGTTCTACCTCCCGGTAGTAACTCATGTTGCAGCTGTGTCTATTTTTTCCATTAATTTTTTTATTCTTTGTGGCAATTAGGGGTGGTACTTTTTATTCAACCTGAAGCCGATACAAAATTAGCATGTTAGGGTTCGTCATCTCATGAGACATGACCACAACCACCAACACGAATAATATAGGTAGATAATGTTTTGAACATCCTTGACATATTAATTTGCGATTATGTAAAATACTTGCAAGTGACCTAAGCCATTCGTTAAAAGGTTCCTAAAAATATTTAAACATCATTTTAGGGAGAGATTCTTTTCTATTATCAAAATAAGTCTATCTCAAATGAGGTTTACAAATGGGTATTTAAAGGGGAAAAGTAGCTTAAGTTTCAAGTTAAGGCTTTAATTACATAAATGTCACCTCTAAATAATAAAACAAAAGAAGAAAAATACAATAATAAAAGAAAAGAATATACAAAAGAAACTAAAATGACTAATAAAATCCTAAAATAGGGTGCATTTTCATCACCCTTCCCCTCTTAAAAATAAGCTCGTTCTCGAGCGTTTAAAAAATTGAGGATTCGTAAGGAAATTCAAAAAATTGTGTCAAAAACAATAAAATTGTGGGGACCCAAAAATAATTCTTGAAAGTTGAGGAGTGCAAATCTCATAATTTTCTTCTTTATTTCTTCTTCTCTTCGTCTTCATCCAAATCAGTCCTAGATTTCCTCCCCCGGATCAAAATCACGTGTAGATTACAAAAAGTGGCCAGCACGGTAGTCATTTTCTTTTCTTTTATTTTGTTTTTCTTTCTTTCGCTTTATTATTTAGAGTTAAGGAGTAATAATGACGCTTTTGTAATTAGGGCCTTAGCTTGGACCCCAAGCTACTCCTCTTTAAATACCCACTTGTAAGTGTCATTCGAGGTATGCTTGAATTTTGACAATAGAAAAGAGTGTTTCTCTCTCTAAAGTGGTGTTTAGATATTTTTAGGAGCCTTTTGGGATGGGTTGGCAGGTGGAAAAAAGGGTTGGAGGGGATTTGGCGGGGCAGGGTAAGGGCAGGGGATTGCCGACAGGCTTTTTGGGGGATGGGATGGGGTTTTGGTGTTTTTTGGGGGGGATCGGGGTTGGTGCCGATTGACTGGCAGGGGTTTTTTGGGTTGGAGGGATGGGTTGTAGAGGATTTTTAAGGTCCGATGGTGGCGGGGTAAGGCTGAGGCAGTAGGACGGAAGCTAGGGTTAGGGTTAGAAGTGCAGGGAGGAGCTAGGGTTTGTGGGTCTTTTTAGGTTGGGGTAGCAGGATAAAGTGGTAGGGGAGGTTGGTGGTGGGGGAAGCTAGGGTTAGGATTTAGCCCTAGATGAGCAAGTAGTTGTGCCACTTATTGTTGCAACTCCACAATTTGTTCCCTCAACTCGAGAGTCTCATCTTGTTGTTGTTTGGATCTTTTGGGAGCCATTAAAGAGTAGTGAACGATTTTAATAAAAAAAAATACACCAATACACCAACACTACTGTGGAGTGATACCCGCTTTGATACCAATTTGACATAAAGCATTTGTTAAAAGGCTCCTAAAATTATCTAAACACCACTTTAGAGAGACACTCTATTCTATTTCAAAATTCAAGTCTACCTCAAATGAGTCTTACAAGTGGATATTTAAAAAGGAAGAGTAGCTTACGCTCCAAGCTAAGGTCATAATTTCAAAAATGTCATTACTATTCCATACTTGAAAAATACAATAACAAAATAGAATAAAATATAAAAGAAAATAAAATGACTAATAAAATCCTAAAATATGGTCCATTTCCCTCAGTAAGTTAGATTATTTTTTGCTAGTATATAAAATTAAGAGTTATTTACACTCCTCCTTCTTAAACTTTACCCTATTTTTCACTTTACCATCCGAATTTTCATTTTCGGCATTCAACTCCCTTGAACTTCCTAACGATTACAAGTAACCTCCTATAGCTAACATCATTATTTTTTAGACGGAAAATAGGGTCATGTGAGTGGCATTGTGACTTTTTAAAAGGGTATTTTGGTATTTTAACTTCTCAGATTAAAACACTCTAACCATAACTCACGTTCTTCTTCCTCATACTCTAACCATAACTCACACTCTTCTTCCTCATACTCTAACCATAACTCACACTCTTCTTCCTCATTCTCTCTCTTACTCCATCCCTCTCTAATGGCTACCACCATGGTTGTAACTCCCTCTTCCTGCTTCCTCTCACACATGGATCTCTACAATCACAAACGCGAACACACACAAAAACATGAACACAAATCTACATGTGTATTGGGTTTTTCCTAGTGAATTTTTGTGGGTTTTTTAAAATGGGTATTTAGTTTTTTTTTTCATTTAATTTTTGGTGGGTTTGATGAAAAGAGAAATGTGTGTTTGAATACAGGGCTAATTTTGAAATGAGAAGTGATGAGAGTATTGGATTTTGGGATTTTTTTTTTTAGGTTGGAAGCCATTTCTTTTTTCATTTTAGCAAGAATCTATTTTTTTTCTCTGAAATTTCATTTTTTTATGCTGGAAAATTTTTGCTATTTTTTTTATCAGGCTTGGAATTTGTTTTGTTGAAAATAATTCTTTTTGTTGGATTTTTTTATTGAAAGCTATTTTTTTCTCGAGGTGTTTTTTTTGTGGATATTGTTTAGTAACTTTATTTGCCGAAAATAATTTTTTTGCTTGAAATCATTTTTTGTTGCTAGAAAATATTTTTTTATGCTGGAAATCAATTTTGTTTTTGTTGGAAATCACTATTTCTAGAAATAAATTTTTTGTTTTTGTGCTGGAAATCATTTTTGCAGGAAATCAATTTTTTTTATGTTGGAAATCAATTTAAACAACTTTTTAAATGTTTTTGCATACTTTTAAAATATTTTTCTATTATTTGCAAAATTTTAAAAACCATTTTCAGATTTTTAGAAGCTTTATTTAAAATATTATTTTCAAAGTTTTATTATAATTCTAATTGTTTTTTTCTATTATCTGTGGATTTATTAGATTTTTTTTTTCAAAATTTTCATACTTTGTAAATGTTTCCTTGTTATTTTCAGAGTTTAAAAGTTATATTATTTTCATGTTTTTTTAATGTCATTCATATTTTTATATGTTTTCTTATAAATTTTGAAATGTTTTGTCCATTAGTTTCGGAATTCTTCGAGAAAATAATATTTTTTAGATTTTAAAATGTTTTTTTTTGTAATTTATATTAATTTTCATGATTTTCAAAAATTTTAAATATTTTCTCTAACATCCAATTTTATTTATTTATTTATTTTATAATATATATATATATATTTTTTTTTAAATGATTTATTCTGTAATTTTCATTTTTTAAATTTTATATTGTTTTGGGCAAAAATACCCTCATGTGCATAGCACACGACCCTCTTTTCCATCAAAAAATTAATGGTATGGGGTTACTTGTAGTCGTTTAGGAAGTTCAGGGGTTGAATGTTGAAAGTAAAAGTTCGTGTGGTAAGGTGAAAATTCAGAGGGAAAGTGTAATTAACTCGAAAATTAATGAATTTATAGTTTATGTTGGGTTTATGACTGATATGATTGGTTAAGAGAGAGGTAAATACTAATCTTAAGTTTTGGTTAATGGGTTGTGCATGTCAACCCGATCACGACACAATTAATAAATATGTTAGGTTAGTGTTAGGTCATTTGACACAATTAGTTAAACATGTCAAGTTAGAGTTAAATAATACTTCACACATATTTGAAATGACATGACATGAACATGACTAATACAAATTGCTCCCCCTAGAGGCAAGTGACTTGCCCCTATTTTTTCTTCATCTTTTTAAAGTGGGGTGGCTCGTAAGGTGAGAAAAAATAGTCGAATGTATGAGTTTACTCCCTTTAAAATATGTGTTTAACCCATTTTGCCATGTAAAATGATGTGGACACGGTCTAACGAAAAGTCTTTTGGATTTCATCAATAACACTTGTTTAACAATCGAGACCTAACTGGTCAGAAACTCAAAGGTGCTTTATATCGCGCGTAGAATCCCTCAAAACCAAGTTACTTCTCATTTTTAGGTTCGGATTTCGTAGCATTGGGCTAAGAACTTGAGGGCAAGACTAGGTAGGTTTTGAAGACATCATGAGATAGATGTGGATACTTCTGACGAGGCCTCAAAGGAGACAACAACTTCTCACTGCAAGAAGCACATGACGAGGAGTGATGATATGGACCAATCAAGATAACTTGGGGAACAATATGTTGACCTTCTAGAAGGTCTAGGTCTTGGATAAATTTTGGAAGAGATTTCATACGTAGACCATAAATTCCTCCCCTAATACAATAAAGGGTTAACTATGTATTTATGTAACTGATTATACGCTTTTTTTTCACTTTGGTGACATAACTTTTTTTATATATATATGACACCGAACTTTCATTTTGTTGCTAGAAATTTAACAACGTCAATTAATAACTAACAGTTTGCTGATAAGGCATGACGTGTCATCCTAGTGTAGCAAAAAATATAAAATAAAATAGAAAAGTTAAATATGTAATGTAGAAAATGTCCAAATCCAAATCCAAATCCAAATCCAAATCCAAATCCAAATCCAAATCCAAATTCAAATTAAGAACATAAAATGTCCAAATCCAAATCGAAATCCTAAAACTGCCGCCAGAATCCTCAAATCGCCAAAATTCCCAAACCCATGCCAGTGCACCTATCCTTCTCGAATAGCACCAGGGAGACCCAGAAAAAAACCCACTTCGTAATCCTAGTGCATAAGACAAAAATTGGTACAAGTTTTTAATGCACATTTTGATGCCCTGGCGGGACTCACAACAATAAGGTATAAGCTTTTACTGCACTAGGTTTACAAAATGGTTTTTTTCTGGGTCTCCCTAGATTCATTAATCCTTATCTCTCACACACTATAATTGCGGATAATGATGAAACACGCATACCCACAAACCCATTCCCAAACCCAGAAGATTCATTTCCCGAAACCCCCATATTCATATGATTCATTTTTCGACTTCGACTTCGACTTGGACTCCTCCTATGAACCAGTCGATGACTTCAACTCACCCAATAGCTCAATTCCAAATGTTTCATAAAAGAACAAGACAAAGAAGAAAATAGGTAAGAGTATTGTAAGAGGGTAGTGAAACCGGAGTCTATGAATAATTGGAAAGGGTGAGGCGTGATCTACTCCAATGGACGCTATCTGCAAGGTTCTCAAGAACTTCTGGAACAACTTCAGATGAAACCTTTTCCTTTTGTAAAAAATGGAGCTCAAGTTGGAACTCCCTCCCTGCAAGAAGATGAACTTCCACAACAATAATAGTAACTTTATCAAGAGGAGCTCCTGAGATTGATGGCTGTCAGTGAGGAGTGAAAGAACAAGGCACTTAACACTAGAGAGAGAGCATAGAGAGAATACTAGGAAGTTCTGGTGTGATTTTGATAGAGTAACAGTGTAATTTAGTTTTTCTATCTTCTCTTGACCTTGTCCGGGGGTCATATTTATACTTGAGCACTAGGGTTGAGTTGACACTTTGGGTGCCAAAAACTTAGAGGGTTGGTGAGGGACAAGGTCTGCAGTGTACCATTTGTCCCTACCTGTGTGCAGCATCCTGTCCCCCCAGACATGTGCCACCTGGGGCAAACCAAAGTCAAAAAGAAAATATGTCTCCTAATGGAGACAAAATATCTGATTTGGTAAATATCTTTTTGAAACGGTAACTTTTGGTACACACTTTATAAACTTGAGGGGGATCTCAAGGACCACCTCCTCAAAAATATTTGTAAGCTTGAGGGGGGTCTTGAGGACTCCCTTCTAAAATCATTTTCTTAAGAGGGGCCTAGAGGACCCTCTCCTTTAAAATTATTTTATAAATAATTATTTTCTTGTGAGCAACCCTTTGGTTGCTCACCCTAATTGTGTCTGACCGTGAGTTGTGTGAAGACTGGGTGACCCTAGAGTCTTTCTACTAGTATTCTCTCAATCCTAAAGTACTAAGTGGTTGAACTTTCTCAATAAACCTTGTTCCTCAACCACCAAGCCAAAACTCCCAAGAGATCCCAACTGGCTTATTTGAGCCCCGCCTGCTCAACTAGGCTACCTGTACAAGAAAGTAAGTGTTAGTACTTTTGTTCTTTTAATGAATGACTTTCCATGATGAGGAGTTGCTCATGGTATCCACTCCCTCATCCTGGCCTGTTTTTCTAGAAGTTGAAGGGGAGGACTTTGACTGCTCCTCACCCCAATATTTTCAGGAAGTTGAGGGGGAGGACCTTGACTGGTCCTCGCCCCGACCTTTTATGGAAGTTGAGGGACCTTGAGGGTTCCTTCACCAATATGAATTTTTTGCCGTTGAGGGATCCTGGGGGTTCCTTCTCAATATGAGTTTCTGTCGGGATCCTGGATGGGGTTCCTTCTCAATATGAATTTATGTCGGGACCCTAGGGGGTTCCTTCTCAATATGAGTTTCTGTCGGGACCCTGGGTGGGGTTCCTTCTCAATATGAGTTTCTGTCGGGACCCTGGAGGGTTCCTTCTCAATATGGGTTTCTACCAGGACCCTGGGTGGGGTTCCTTCTCAATATGAGTTCCTTCTCAATATGAGTTTCTTTCGGGACCCGGGGGGTCCTTCTCAATGTGAGTTTCTGCCGAGACCCTCGGTGGGGTTCCTTCTCAATATGGACCCGGGGGGAGGAGGAGGAGGGTTCCTTCTCAATATTTATGCCGGGACCCTGGGTGGGGTTCCTTCTCAATATGAGTTTTTGTCGGGATCCTGGGGGGGGGGGGGGGGGTTCTGGGACCCTTGGTGGGATTCCTTCTCAATATGAGAGTTTCTGTCGGGACCCTGGGTGGGGTTCCTTCTCAATATGGGTTTCTGTCGGGACCCTGAGGGGGTTCCTTCTCAATATGAGTTTCTGCAGAGACCCTGGGGGGTTCCTTCTCAATATGAGTTTCTCCTGGGACCCTGGATGGGGTTCCTTCTCAACATGAGTTTATGCTGGGACCCGGGGGGGGGGGGGGGGGTCCTTCTCAATATGAGTTTCTATCGGGACCCTGGGTGGGGTTCCTTTTCAATTTGAATTTTCTGCTGTTGAGGGACCCTGGGGGTTCCTCAACCTTATATTTTTTGAAGACTACGGAGGGGGTATTTGAGGGACCCCCACTCCAAAATATAGTGGTTAAGCTTGAAACACCCTTCTACATTAGCCCCTCATGCAAAGTCTTTAGTGTTGGGCAAACCAAAAGGATTTGTACGCCATAAATTCGATTTTCAATTTTGAGGGCCCTAGGGTTCCTTCTTCATTCCCCCTAGGGTCATTAAATTCTCTGTCACTTTATCCCAAGTTTTGTAGATGGAACCACTTATAGTGGACCTCCTTATCTGGGTATCAACTGTGGCCTTCTATCCTGTTTATAGGGGATACTCATATTGAGTCCCTCGTCCTTGGCCTTCTTCTGTGGCATTCTATCCTATTTAGAGGGGTTGCCCATCGTGAGCCCCTCGTCCTTGGCTTTTTTCTGTGGCCTTCCACCTTGGATACAGGGGTTTCTCGTGGTGAGCCCCTTATCATTGTCCTCTTTCTATGTCCTTCTATCTTGGGTAGAGGGGTTGCTCAAAGTGAGCCCCCTCATCCTTGGCCTTTGTTCTATGGCCTTCTATCTTGTTTAGAGGGATTGCTCACAGTGATCCCCTCATCCTTGGTCTTTGTTTGTAGCCTTCTATCTTGAGTCGAGGGGTTTTTCGCGGTGAACCCCTCGTCCTTAGCCTCTTTCTGTGGCCTTCTATCTTGGGTAGAGGGGTTGCTCAAATTGAGCCCCCTCATCCAGGTTTTACACCTCGTCATAGGTCCACTCTAGATGGACCCTCTTATTCTAAATATTATGTTGCTAACTTGGGCAGTAGGAGCCCCTCCAGGTGGGCTCACTAACCCTTGGCTATTCTAGAATAGCAGCTGGACACCTCTCTACATTAGTCCCCTCGTACAAAAATCTTTGTGCTCAGTAGAGCAAAGGGTTTTGTACGAAATAATCACTTCATCTTGGAATGCGAAAGTTTCATGCCTTTACATCATTACAGTGTCCGATTTGGAGTGAATGAGGGGTCTTTAGTGGTGGACTTCCTCATCTTTAGTCATTCTCTCTTCTGCATTGGTTTTTTGGCCAGAGGGGCCACTCGAGGTGAGTTCCCTATCCCTAACTCATTTTACCCTATTTCCAGTTTATGTAGTGAGGGGGAGCCTTTGGGGGTAAACCCTCTCGTTTCTATGTCTGTCTTTGGTAGATGGCTCACTTATCTTGGACTCTCTTGCCATGGGGTTTCCTCTTTGTATTTGCCCTTTGGCAATGTGCGCCACTCGAAGTGAACTCCCTCGTGCCTTTGACTGTAGCTGAGGGGATACTCTCACCACCAACTGTTTTGTAACATTGCTCTTGGTCAAGGGGCCACTCGTGGTGGACTCCTCCGGCATAAACTATTGCTTGTTGTAATCTTGATCGAGGGGCCATTTTTGGTGGACTCCCTTATCCTCAAACTATTACTTGTGTTGGTCTTGGCAAAGGGGCCACTCGATGTGGATCCCCTCGCCATAAGCTATTTCCTGTATTGATCTTGGCAGAGGGAACCACTCGTGGTGGACCCCTCGCTCTGAGTCATTTTCTGTAGCATCAAGTTTGGAAAGAGGGGCCACTCAAGGTGGCTACCCTTGCCCTAGGCTATTTTTCTGTCAAAATTGCAATCTTGGGCAGGTGGAGCCGCTCTAAGTGGATCCCCACGCTCCACGACATTTCACTCTTTGTTCACTGGCTTGAGGACTTCTCAATATTATCCCCCTCGTGTAGAAGTGTCTTGTAATGTCGAGAGACTTGTGCACGAAATGTCATAGTCAAGATTTAACTCTTTGTTCACTGGCTTGAGGCCTTCTTATCATTAGCCCCCTCGTGCAAAAGTGTGTTGTAATGTCGAGAGACTTGTGCACGAAATATCATAGTCAAGATTTCGCTCTTTGTTCACTGGCTTGAGGACTTATCAACATTAGCCCCCTCGTGCATAAGTGTCTCATAGTGTCGAGAGACTCGTGCACGAAACTGTCGTACCTTTTATTTATGGGCCCTCCAATGCCCTTGGAGCCACAGATACTAAACTGTTGTATCTTTTGTTTATACATGACAATTGCTCAAGACTATGAGCGCTCTGGTGCCCTTGGAGCCTTAGGTACTAAATTTTCGTACCTTAAATTTATACTTGGCAGTTGCTTAATATTGTGAGCACTCCAGTGCCCTTGGAGCCTTAGTTACTAAACTGTCGCACCTTGTATTTGTACTTGGCAATTGCTCAATAATGTGAGCGCTTTGGTGCCTTTGAAGCCTTAGGTACTAAACTTTCGTACCTTATATTTATACTTGTCATTTGCTCAATACTGTGAGCGCTCCGGTGCCCTTGGAGCCTTAGGTACTAAACTGTCGTACCCTATATTTATACTTGCACTTGCTTAATACTCTGAGTTGCTCTATTTTCTGTGAGAACTTCAAGATTGAATTTCCCCATAGCTTGTGGGGTACTTGCTTAGGATATGAGAAAGTTATCATTTTAAAGCCCCTCTAACTGTGGGGCACTTGCATATGAGATGAGTAAATTCAAATTTTGAAGCTACCCCTGTAACTGTGGGGCACTTGCGTATGAGTTGAGGAAGTTATTATTTCTGAAGCTGCCCCTCTAACTGTGGGGTACTTTCATATGAGCTGAGAAAGTTATTACTTTTGAAGCTTCCCCTCTAACTGTGGGGTACTTGCATATAGCTGAGCAAGTCATATTTCTGAAGCTTCCCCTCTAATTGCGGGGTACTTGCATATATCTGAGAAAGTTAAGATTTGGATGCTACCCCTCTAACTGTGGGGTAATTGCATATATCTGAGCAAGTTAAAATTTAGAAGTTGCCCCTCTAGCTGTGGTGTACTTGCATATAACTAAGCAAGTTAAAATTTTCAGCCTTTTTTCTAACTGCGGGGTACTTACATATAACTGAGCAAGTTAAAATTTTAAAGTTGTCCTTCTAGCTGCGGGGTACTTGCATATAACTGAACAAGTTAAAATTTTAAAGCTACCTCTTTAACCGCGGGGTACTTGCATATAACTGAGCAAGTTAAAAGTTTGAAGTTGACCCTCTAACTGCGGGGTACTTGCATATAGCTGACCAAGTCCTCAATTATTTTTTGAAGCTACCCTTTTAACTGTGGGGTACTTGCATATGAGCTAAGCAAGTTATTATTTCTGAAGCTTCCCCTCTAACTGCAGGATCCTCGTTCCAAACTTTTCATAGGAACCTTTTTTTCTTAGAAAAATAACAAGTTTAGAGAGGGTGGGGTAGACCCGCTTCTCCCTATTTTCTGAAAACTGGTCATTTAAATTTTTTCTTGAGAACAGAGGTTAGGACTTGTTCTTTAGGCTATAAATATGTATGGAATAATAATAAACAAATGTAGTGAATTTTATTTATTTATTTATTATTTATTATTATTATTATTATTGATAGGAGGATAACCTCCTGCTGGTCCTGTCGTGCCTGTAGGGACT
This sequence comes from Sambucus nigra, assembly GCA_949130495.1. Classification (NCBI taxonomy): domain Eukaryota; kingdom Viridiplantae; phylum Streptophyta; class Magnoliopsida; order Dipsacales; family Adoxaceae; genus Sambucus; species Sambucus nigra. The sequence continues at coordinate 207,482,762 of OX422214.1, read as the reverse complement.
TTACTCACTATACTTTTACTTTTGGGTTGGATATACACCCAAGTATAATGAGGAAATTTCCTTATATCACGGGCCCTCTTCTAATCTAGTACAGGTTCTACCTTCGTTTTAAGAAAAGAACACATAAATCTAGTGTACCCACCGCACAATGCAGGTAAATGAGTCATGCATAAAGTTTCAAGTGTGAACAAAAATAACTAGTATTCATTTATGCATTGTAGTCACTCTTTGTATTTCTTACAAAGAGTGTGCTCATACAATTGCTTTTTTAAAAAAAAAAACTATTCTGCACTTGGAGCAAGTCGTTCAATCTTTTAAGAAAATGAAACTTGGCAAGAGTTAGGCATAGTACCTCTTCAACCGTAGTGGTAAGGATCTCTGCTGACAACGGGTTGAATTTTGGGGCGGGGACCTATATAGGTCCCTCGCCACTACCTGTAAAGGTGGGGAGTTCCTCGCTCAGAGGTACCACTATTGAAATTGAATTTATTGGGGTCCCTCGGGCCCACAGGTCATTGAGGAGGGTTCCTCGATCATTTTTTTCATGGTTTTGGGTTTTGTACCTGCCCCTCCAACATTTAGTGGTTCCTCACCTACAGCTCTGCTGACGATGACCTTGGGTTCCTCGTGTGCTCATCTTATACCCAAGGTCCCTAGCGACCCACCCTGTTGGTGGGTTCCTCGCCAACTATGAACTCCTCACCCATTTTTTCTGTCGAGGACTTGCACCCTCTGGGTTCCTAAAAAAACAGTTTTTTATGAGGGGTACTCTTGTGCCACTGTCAGTAGTGAGTTTGGTAGTATGAGTTTCTCATTGGGTTTCTCGTCTGAGTCTTTTCTATGGAGAGGTCCCTCACACCATGTTAAGATGACCATGGGTTCCTCGTCTATTTCTTTGGATAAGGAGGGTTCCTTGCGACCACTGTTGGTTGAGGTGGATCCCTCGTCAGGGGTTTTTTGTGATGGTGATTTTTATTCCCACAAATTTCTTCATTTGGTCCTCATATGGTTTTGGTTTCCTCGACTAATCCCTCAGCTGCCTTGGATTCCTCGCATGTTGGTTTCGTTTCTGAGGGTTCCTTGCTGGATTGCTTTGTGACTTTGGAGCCGTCGTGTGAAGTCTTGACTCTAAGAAGTGCTAGGGAGGGTTCCTCGCCAACTGTTGTTGCTATGGGGGGTGCACTGTCGGTCTAAGGTTCCTCGCGACCCCCCTTGTTGGTGAGTTTCTTGCCGATGACTAATATTTATGGGGGTTCCTCGCCAACCGCTATTACCACGATGCATTCACTGATTATCGAGGGTTCTTCGTGACCAACCTTGTTGGTGAGTTCCTCGTCATCTAAGAGTTCCACATGCATTTTTTCTATCGAGGGTTTGTTGTCTTCAGGTTCCTCGCGACCCCCCTTGTTGGCGAGTTCCTCGAGCGCTGATGGTTTGAGAGTTAGGGGTTTGGAACCCAGGGGTTCCTCGCCAATAAGAATTCCACACAGGGGGTCCTTGCATGCCACTCAAGTTCTCAACCAAAGGGTCTTGAGTTGGGTTCCTCTCATGTGGTGTCAAGTGTGGGTGGGTCTTTGCCTGAGCATTTTTTACAGTGGGTTCCTCGCTTGAACCCATAGCCATTGGCAGTTCTTCCACCCTTTGATTTTCTCCTTTGCCATTAGACTTGATAAATTTCAGTCAAACATAACTCTTTGGGTATAGATTCTCATTCACATTTTCTACGGGTAGGGGTCTTGAAACTCCTCATATAGATGAGTACCCTCCCTTGAAGCTCATTCTCTTAGCTGCTGGTGAGCCTGATGGTGTCATAACCTGCTCCGGCACCACCTTTTGTGGTGGCAACATCTCAGCCGAAATTGCAACTGGGGTGGCTACCCCTCCAGATGGGGAAACAGCTGGTGTTATACAACCTTGGCCCAAACTTGATAGGTATACATTCTTTTTCTTCAAGAAGTCACAAAAACATTTCCATGAGACTCACACCTGCCATCGGAGCCGCTGCAGGCGAGCTGGTCTGCCCTCCCTGAAGAGTAAGTGCCTTGGCTCCGACCACCACTGCTTCTTCCTGAGTAGTCTGGTCACTGTGAGTTCCATTACCAAATGGAATGTCATAAAAAATGCGCTGCTTGGACACATTCAAACCTTCTTTGTCCATGAAAGTGAGGATACCTCCCCAGCGGAGTCTCCAAATGTAAGAGGGTAGTGAGACCGGAGTCTATGAATAACTGGAAATGGTGAGGCATGACCCACTCCAATGGACGTTGTCTGTAAGGTTCTCAAGAACTTCTGGAACAGCTTCAAATGAAACCTTCTCCTTTTGATAAAAATGGAGCTCAAGATGTAACTCCCTCCCTGCAAGAAGATGAACTTTCACATTAATAATAGTAACTTTTCTCAAGAGGAGCTCATGAGAATGATGGCTGCCAGTGAGGAGTGAAAGAACAAGGCACTTAGCACTAGAGAGAGAGCATGGAGAGAACACTAGGAAGTTCTAGTGTGATTTTGACAGAGTAACAGTGATATTGAGTTTTTCTATCTCCTATTGACCTTGCCCAGGGGTCCTATTTATACTTGGGCGCTAGGGCTGAGTTGGCACTTTGGGTGACAAAAACTTAGAGGATAGGTGGGGGACAAGGTGTGCAGTGTACCATTTGTCCCTACCTATGTGCAGCAGCTTGTCCCCTCAGACAGGTGTCACTTGGTGCAAACCAAAGTCAAAAAGCAAATATGTCTCCTAATGGAGACAAAATATCTGATTTGGTAAATATCTTTTGAAACGATAACTTTTAGTACAAACTTTGTAAATTTGAGGGGGATCTCAAGGACCACCTCCTCTAAAATCTTTGTAAGCTTGAGGGGGGTCTTGAGGACTCCCTTATAAAATCATTTTCTTAAGAGGGTCCTAGAGGACCCTATCTTTTAAAGTCATTTTATAAATAATTATTTTCTTGTGAGCAACCCTTTGGTTGCTCACCCTGATTGTATCTGACTGTGAATTATGTGAGGACTGGGTGACCTTAGGGTATTTCTACTAGTATTCTCTCAATCCTAAAGTGCTAAGTGGTTGATCTTTCTCAATAAACCTTGTTCCTCAGCCGTCAAGCCAAAACTCTTAAGAGATTCCAACTGGCCTATTTGAGCCCTGCCTGCTCAACTAGGCTACTTGTACAAGAAAGTAAGTGTTAATACTTTTGGTCTTTTAAAGAATGACTTTTCATGATGAGGGGTTGCTCATGGTAGCCAATCCCTCATCCTGGCCCGTGTTTCTAGAAGTTGAGGGGGAGGACCTTGACGGCTCCTCGCCCCAACATTTTTTGGAAGTTGAGGGGGAGGACCTTGACTGGTCCTCGCCCCGATATTTTCTGGAGGCTAAGGGGGAGAACCTTGACTTCTCCTTGCCCCGACATTTTTTGAAAGTTGAAGGACCTTGAGGGTTCCTTCACCAATATGAATTTTCTGCCGTTGAGGGACCTACGGGTTCCTTCTCAATATGAGTTTCTTTCGGGACCCTGGATGGGGTTCCTTCTCAATATGAATTTCTGTCGGGACCCTGGGGGTTCCTTCTCAATATGAGTTTCTGTCGGGACCCTGGATGGGGGGTTCCTTCTCAATATGGGTTTCTACCGGGACCCTGGGTGGGGTTCCTTCATAAAATGAGTTTCTGTCGGGACCCGGGGGGGGGGGGGGGGGTTCCTTCTCAATATGATTTTCTACCGGGACCCTCGGTGGGGTTCCTTCTCAATATTGACCTTGGGATGGGGGGGAGGGTTACTTCTCAATATGAGTTTCTTCCAGGTCCCTGGGTGGGGTTCCTTCTAAATATGAAAGTTTCTACCGGGACCCTGGGGGGAGGGAGTTCCTTCTCAATATGAGTTTCTGCCGGGACTCTTGGGGGGTTCCTTCTCAATATGAGTTTCTGTGGGGCCCTTGGGTGGGGTTCCTTCTCAGTTCCTTTTCAATATGAGTTTCCGCCGGGACCCTGGGAGGGGGGGGGGTCCTTCTAAATATAAGTTTCTGCCGGAACCCTGGGTGGGGTTCCTTCTCAATATGAATTTTATGTTGTTGAGGGACCCTGGGGGTTCCTCAGCCTTATATTTCTTGAAGACTACGGAGGGGGTATTTGAGGGATCCTCACCCCAAAATATAGTGGTTAATCTTGAAACACCCTTTTACATGAAGACCTATTCGATTTTCCCAAAGACTCGAAGAATTGGATAGGAGAGGACGAGGATGGAGCTTCTACCTCCTCTTGAAGCGGCTAAGGCTGAGCTTCCACCTTCGTTGGAAGAGAACACCGGAGAGAGAAGGTCGGGCTAAAATGGGTCTATACCCTATCAAATATAAGACACCAAGTATCTTACCATTATTTGGCAGTCACGCTAATTTGTCACAAATTGGTAATTTTTTTTGGGAACACCAGGACGCCACATCAAATATTTTAGCTTTTTTATTTTTTCATTTTTTGGGTACACTGGGATGCGACGTCATGCCTTGTAAGCAAATCGTTAGTTATTAATTAACGGTATTAAGTTTCCAGAAACAAAATGAAAGTTCAGTGTTATATATGCCAAAAAACAAGTTCATTGACCAAAGTGGAAAACGTATAAAGTTTGTAGCGTAAATACGTAATTAACCTTATAAATATAACCCATTCCAAGAATACTAACATTCGAGAGAAAACAAAACTTTAAATAAAGAAAGTATGAGAGAGGAGATGAGATGTTAGTGCCAGGTGGAGGCCACGACAAAGGTTGATCAGAGGAGGATGACTATGGTTGTGAGAGTGAGGCATCAGACTGAGTCCATTTAGGTTAAGAATTCCTAAACTTTGTCTTCTTCTCCTTCATCTGAACCCTACTTTACACAGTTATATTGAAGCAAGATAAGCCATTGACGAACTTCTAAAATATGTTATGAAATTATTTAGTCCAATTTTCATGCAAGTGATTATTAACATCAGAAATTATGAGGAACACACAAGGATTTAGAGTGGAAACCCTCGCGAAAAAATCACCATCGCCTTAACCCACAATTAAATCCACTGGTAATGAAAATAATGTTTACGGGACTTAATAACGATACATACATGTCTTACATGTATGAAGATGCTTACTCCCATGTGTTCACTCCCTTGTGTTCTGCTCCTCTACCCATGTCCGTACTAGCAAGTGTTGTCCCAGCCCAGAAATCAATTATGACGGTCATTTACCAGGGCTTTGTTAGCTTGATCAAGATCCTAGTTCACCACGGTCAGATTATAGTTAGCCATGACAAGTGCCTGGTTGGAGGCAACTAGCTCGTCATTGGCCTTTTTAATCCCCTCTTCAAGACTTTTAAATTTAACGATATCAGTGCTAACCTTGTCCTTAATCTTGTGAACCTCCTTTACCGCCTTGTTGAGAGACACTATCTTCGCGACCACCTGGTCGTCCTTCTCTTCGAGATCACCACAAGTATTTTAAATCTCATCGACAGTTTGCTTCAGAACATCCTTTAACTGAACATTCTCTTTGATAAGCACAAAAATAATGCTTTCTTGCTCCTCATAGGCCACATGGTTGGTCGCAGTCTTCTCCCTCAAAATGGTGACAACCATTACACTCAAACAGAAATATAAGAAGGGTCAGAAAATAAAAAAAAATTAGAACCAAATCAGACAAGTATAATCTTAACAGACTTACCACGGTGAGATGATGCTACGTCAACTTCCACAGGGCATCAGGGTTGTAACCCCTTAATAACTCAAAGTCCTTGTGGTGCCCATGATAACCAAGAAGATCTGTGGCATTGCTCATGTGCTGGAAAATTGGGTTTGAGTTATTTCTCAGAGAATCGAACATGATGGTCTCATTGGGATCAAACTTAAAGTCCTCGACCTTGCCATAACGGGAGATCTAGCCCTGACTATGAACAAGCCGACAAGAGAGTTGTCCTTCGATTTGGATCCTCTCAACGGTAAACCCAGATGGCCTAGGCTCAGTCCCCTGTGGGACCTTGGGATCACATTGAGTTATGAGGGATTTAAGGGGCCTCTTATTCCCTATAATAATAGGAATAGAGGACATAGGAGCTTTCCCATTTGTCTTAGCTCGAGCAGCGACTTCGGCCTCAGCCTTCCTCCGAGCATTTACCTCAGTCTACTTCTTATCTTCGGTGCTTGGCCTATACCTTCTTACGATGAGTAAGCTCCATTAAAACACGATCGATTTCTCTAGGGTCCATCCAGTAAAAAGGTTCAGCATCGAAGCGCGAAGTAGTATAAGTGGAAGTTGCACAAAAGTCAACGGTCAGTCATATCATAGCACATAAACTGAATATGAACAAAAATGTAAAAGTATTGGTACCTACTTTAACTTCTTTCTCAGTACCATGGTTAGCCTCAATGCCCTAATCTGCTTCAATTGACCCCTCTGCTAATAGTTGAATCCGTGTCTCTACTAGGGGAGCAGCACCACGAGGAACGTGATACCCAACACTAATAAAGTTGGATACAGAGAAGAGCTCTTCAAACTTTAGGGGTTAGGCACGCAGTTATTCTCAACCAAGTCCAATAAGATAGTAAGAAGTGTAGGAGCTTTATTCACCAAAAAATTGACGAAAGATGTCAGTATAGTACAAATCAAAGAGAAATCAAATGGCAAATGAAAACATAACTTTACCAATTTTGTTCGTCCCATTCCATTCGTGGGGAACCTTACATGACCTATCCTTCTTGTGGGCTCAGAATTCCCATTTATCCTTCATGAACACGAATTGGTTATTCGAACTATGGTTACTGGTTTGGACGACCTTAACCATCCTAAAGTGGGATTTCCAAGGGGAGAAGTAATAATACGTAATACCCCGTAGTTCTGCATATTTAGAATTTAATTAATTGAGTAATTAGATAGTAAAATATGATTTAATTTAAATTACATGAGTAGAGTAATTTAATGTGATTGAATATTTAAATTATCCGAGTGAAGTAATTTAATGTGATTTAATGATAATTATGATCATTAAGTGATTAAATAAAAATTGTGATTATTAAATATTAATCGAGAGACAGAAACTAATTAATATTATATTATGAGATTTAATATGTGTGTGAATAGTAAATATTGATAGCAAATTTGATATACGTCATAGCGAGTGATATGGGGGTATTTGTTATTGTCTCACTGGGAGTCGCGTGTAGACTATTTTGACGTAAGAAATGAGAAATATATTTTAGTAACTCAAATGATAATTTAGAGGTCACGGATGAGTCCATAAGGGTCGAAATAGTTAAAATGGTATACCTGGGGGTACTAGTCGGGCACTGGGACATTTTTGGGCTAAACCGAGACCATACGGGGGCATTTTAGTCTTTTGGCATATGCGGGTGAGGAGACCTACGAATTTACAAATTCTAAATCAGATTATAAGAGTTGGAGGCTAGGGCAAGAGGAGATAAAAACACACAAAAGCCATTAGAGAGAAGAGAGAAACTATTCTCAAAGCTAAAGGAAGAATTGGTGAAGGATTCAGAGGGTTCTTGCACCACAAACTAGTTAGGAAGGAAGATTGGAGGAGAAAGACAATCAATCACCAACAACAATCACGAAAAAGGATCATATCTCAATAAGGCAAGTGGTTATTTGAAAATTAAATTGAGTTATAATATCCATGTGTAGGATTTATGAATAATATGATTTGATGAATATTCTTGGAGAATTTTTTTTGAATAAAATGCATGTTGGTTAAGGATTTGCATGTAGAATGATTTAGATCTGTAGAGGATTTGAAATCATAGAAGACTTGATGATTAAAATGGATTAAATCTAGAATTATGATTGAAAGTATAGGAAGAACATATTAAATTAGGGTTCTTGAATAATTAGAGAATTTGAATTATTCTGGGTTGAATTTGAGAAGATTCGTGAGGTTAAACCGTTGGAAATCATCCTAGTGTACCTAAGAATGGTTAAGGACCGTTAGTTACAAGCCTGATATATTTTCACGGGAGTAGGATAATTGAAAATGGTGAAAAAATGCATGAAGAAGAAAAAGAACTGTGCCTGTCACTGCTCGGTCGATCGATCGACTATGAATGTCAATCGATCGATGGAGTTGATCGATATTCATGGTCGATCGATCGACCCCTGATCAATATTCTTTTGTTGGTTGAGTTCTAAGTGGTTGCCAATGCTTGAGAAGAACCTTAGAGATATTTTTATACCCGTGTAGGGACTTAGTGAAGACCAGTAGGTATTTAGTGGGGGTCCGTTATAATTATGGGTGTAAGATTTGGAAAGATGGACGGACGGAAATAAATCGATCGAGTCGTGTACCGGGGGGGACTACGGATTTGAGTTACGAGGGAAGCTAACGTCAATCCAAATTAATATCAGTAGGTTAGAGATAGTTTAGCTATTGAAATGAATAGAGGGGTAGATAGGACCATTAGAGTTGTGTGAATACTCAATTAAAATGCGATAGTGAGATAAATAAAAAATTAATAAGTATGGTGAATATTAAAGAGAAAATATTACGTACGAGCAAAATTATTAAGTTGCGTGTATACCACTTAATTATGTAAATACTTTGGTGGAGAGAATAACTAAAGTATAATTTCCTATATTAGGGTCGAGGTAAGATTCAAAACTAATATATGGAAATAGTGAGTTGGGGTCGTGAGGAAAGAGTTCCGAACCAATCTGTGTATAAAATTTCATTAGTGGGGTTGAGGTATTTTCTCGAACCACTACATGAAATGAACTTGGGGTCGAGGTGACATTCCGAACCAATCCTTTTACTTGGTGTCGATGGACTATTCCGAACCAAGAGTCCTTGATGTGTGTTAAGAGGACATATTAGTAATGAATGAATTTTTAAGTATGTATTGTGTGTGAAATGAATACTGTATTAATAATCTACTTACGCGAGTTAGTAGATAATGAGATGCGGTGAACACATCTAAAAGAAAATTAAGTAGGGAAACTTAATTATAAATCGATTAAAGATAACAAAGGGTGAATAGTTATCTAAGTATATCAGTCATGAGATATGGTTACTATTACATACTAAGTGGGCAGTATGGGAACTTAGTCGCGTAGATGAGTTCAGTTAAATACTATAGTTCAATTAGCTTGAGTAGTACAAATAGGTGGGCTAAGTATGGGACGTTAGGTGTGCACTATTGAGGAGGGGTGAGGCAACTTAAGAGAGTATACGCAAAAATCTTAACATGTGTAGTCAATAACTCATATTACTGTGATAATCACTTGCAAAATATTTTCAAAACGTTTTGAGTACTAACTCTTGCTATCAAAATATTTTCAAAACCTTTTAGGTGTCCAGCCACAGGGACGCCAGACTTGAGGATTCAATCCGGGGACTCGTAGCTGCAGCATTGTGGAGTTTGGCAAGACTTTACATAGACGATTCATTTATTCAGATCTAGTGTAGGATCTTATTGTAGTACTCTCTATATGGACATGTTGTCCATTGTCATTATTTTAGATATTCCGTTTTGGATTATGTTGGTTTTATTTAGCAGTTTTGGATTTTAGCCGATTGTTGACTCGGCAAGACTTTATTCGTTACATATTGTGAGATGGTTTGAATTATAGCATTGTGTATGTTTAAATTATTATTTTCGCATGAGTACTTTTCTCGGGTTAACTAAAGATAAAATTTGACACCGGTATAATTTCACTTAGGTGATTAATATTTAAAATGTTTTCGAGTGTGATGCTAAGAATGAACCAACTGATAAACCCATTTTAATTTAATTTAGGACTGATCACCCAGGATTTAATTAGGCTAGGTGTCATAGATGGTATCAGACCATCAGGTTCTAGTATCCATAGGATCTGAGCGGCTTTATACGATTTCAGCGTTTCGTTCTTTTGATATAGAGCCCTATTTTAGGACTGTTGGTTTTTATCTTTGCGTGCTTAAGATATCGTACTTCTGCTATTATATTTTGTATAAAACTATGTACTTATATGATTTGATCTATTTTTAGATGCCACCGAGGAGACAGCGAGCGGAGAGGCCCGATGCTAGGGATGAGGCAAGAGAGACCCATCAGGAGCCACAGATACCGCCACCCCCACCCCCACCCGAGATGATATCTACTACTCAGGTGGCAGTGATACTGGCTCAGGCCGTTGAGATAGCTATGAGGGCCATGGCAGCCCATTTTCCTCAGCCCCAGGCACAGACTCCGGTGGCACATGCAGTTAAGGCCCCGGCAGGGTCACCTTCTTGGCAGCGAGTCAGGGAGACCTTTCATAAGGACCATTCGCCTGAGTTTTAGGGCAGTACGGATGTCGTGGAGGCTTGCGACTGGAAGAAGAACATTCGACGCCATCTGCGCATGCTTGAGTGTACTGAAGGGCAGAAGCAGATGCTTGCTACGTTTTGTCTGGCGGGAGCAGCTATACAGTGGTGGGAGTCAGTTACCACCGCAGAGGAGAGGCACTTGATGACGATTTATGAGTTCTGGGTGCGGTTTGACCGTAAGTACTTCCCGCCTGCAGTAGAGTCAGAGATGAGGAGGAAATTTAGTAAGGTGGTTCAGGGTGATCGCTTAGTAGCTAACTATGAGGAGGAGCTTGCCCGTCTGGCTAACTTTGTGCAAGACGAGGTGAGAAACGAGGAGTAAAAGAGTCAAAGTTCATGAATGCTTTATCCTGAAGGATCAGGAAACATTTGATCGGTAACCCAACACTTATGGTATACAACACTTACCTAGGGTTGACGACTTGTTTGATCAGTTGAGAGGGGATGCGTACTTCTCAAAGATTGATTTGAGGTTAGGTTACTATCAGTTGCGTATTCGAGAGGAGGATGTACCTAAGGTTGCTTTCTTGTTGCGGTACGGGTCATACGGGTTCAAAGTGATGCCGTTTGGGCTCACTAATGTGCCTGTAGTGTTTATGGATCTCACGAACATTGTATTCATAGATTTTTTAGACCAGTCATGATCGTATTCATTGATGACATTCTGGTCTACTCTCATACGGAGGATGAGCACACCGAGCACTTACATATGGTTCTTCAGACGTTACGGGACCATCGGTTGTACGCCAAATTTGGGAAGTGTGGATTTTATCTTCGGGAGGTTCAGTTCATTGGCCACATTGTGTCCCACAGAGGCATTGTTTTCGATCCGAGTAAGGAATTAGCGGTGAGGGAGTGGGGACAACCCACGACACCAATTGAGGTTCGAAGCTTTGGGGGGTTGGCCGGTTGCTATCATCGCTTGATCAAGAGGTTCTCAAAGATTGTCGGTCCTTTGATGAACTTGACTCGAAAGGGAGTACTATTTTTATGGAGCGACTACTATCAGTTAGTGTTTGATGAGCTAAAGGACAAGTTGCCAATATCACCCATACTTGCATTGCCTAGGATTGGATTGGATTACCGGATCTATACTGACGCATCTTTGCGGGGACTTGGGGATGTGTTACAGCGGGAGGAGAGCGCTACAGCTTATGCGTATGGAAAGCTAAAGCCACATGAGAAGAATTATCCCACTTACGACCTTGAGTTGGCAACGATCATTTTTTCTTTGAGGATATAGAGACATTATCTTCTGGGAGAGCAGTTTTCTCTGTTCACGGATCATAAGTCACTTCAGTATCTCTTCACACAGAAGGATCTGAATATGAGGCAGAGGCGGTGGCTCGAATTCGTGAAGGATTACCAGTTTGATATACAGTATCATCCTGGTAAGGCTAACATGGTGGCAGATGCGTTGAGCCAAAGACCTACAGGAGGGTTGGCAGGGGTTTGGAAAGCGAAGTGGAGCGAGCTTCGACATGAAGATGAGGTAGCCAGAGCTTATATGGAAATTTTATCTATCACTCCCGAGAATGTTATGCGGCTGTTGAGGGCACAGGCAGAGGACCCGTTTTGTCAAGACAAAGTACGTCAGTTATTAATCGAGGGGGCAGAGTCCTACTCCATCAGCTTAGAGGGTGGACAACGATTTAATGGGAGATTGGTAGTACCCGAGGATGAAGATTTGAGGCATGAAGTCATGACGGATTTTCATGGGTCGAGGTTTGCGGTACATCCCGATGGGAATAAGATGTACCAGGATATGCGACGACAATATTTGTGGTTAGGTATGAAGCGAGATATAGCAGAGGTTATCTCGAAGTGTGTTACATGTCAGCTTGTGAAAGTTGACCATCAGAGGCCTTCAGGGAAGATACAACCACTGGAGATTCCCGTGTGGAAATGGGCGAGCATTTCGTTGGAATTTATTACTGGTCTACCGACATCACAAAGGGGTCACGATTCCATATGGGTGATAGTGGATCGGCTGACCAAGGTAGCTCACTTCTTGCTAGTTCGTACTGATTTTGATACGATGCAGTAGGTGCAGCTATTCATTTCGGAGATCATTAATCAGCATGGGGTTTCTATTAATATTGTGTCTGACAGAGACAAAATATTTGTGTCGCATTTCTGCCAGAGTTTTCAGGAGGCCATGGGAATAGACTTACGATTGAGTACGACGTATCACCCGCGGATAGACAAGCAGACTGAGAGGGCAAATCAAATGTTTGAGGATATGTTGAGGATGTGTATCCTAGATTTTTGGGGAGTTTGAGAGTGATATCTTCCATTGGCAGAGTTTGCGTATAACAACTCTTACCAATTCACTATCAGTATGGCTCCGTTCGAGGCACTTTATGGGAGGCCTTGTCGTTCGCCCTCCTTCTGGTTAGAGGTTGGGGACTACAAGTTATTGAGGCAGGAGATGATACATGAGACTTATGTTAAGATAGAGTTAATTCGAGGACGTATTCGAATAACGCATGATAGACAGAAGAGTTATGCTGACATTGGTAGGAGACACATGGAGCTAGAGGTGGGGGACCAGGTGTTGATTCGGGTATCTCCTATGAAGGGGATTATGAGGTTCAATAATAAGGGGAAGTTAGAGCCGAGATATGTGGGACCGTTCCCTCTAATTGAGAGGGTGGGACCGGTAGCATACATATTGGGATTCCCATAGCATCTTCAGCGGATACACAATGTGTTATATATGGCGACGCTGAAGAAATACAAGAGCAGCGAGAAAGCCTTCTGGCACGTTCCACTTAAGGAGATCAATTTGCAGCCAGATGTCAAGTATGAAGAGAGACATGTGGCTATTCTAGATCATAGTGAGCATAAACTACGATCCAAGGGGGTGCCATTAGTGCGAGTACAGTGGGGACATCACAATGTTGATGAGTCGACAAGGGAGCGGGAGGAGGATATGTGAGAGCAGCATCCAGAGTTATTCACCACAGGTATGTTCAAATTTCGAGGACGAAATTCCTTTGTAAGGGGGAAGTATGTAATACCATGTAGTTCTGCGTATTTAGAATTTAATTAATTGAGTAATTAAATAGAAAAATACGATTTAATTTAAATTACATGAGTGGAGTAATTTAATGTGATTTAATATTTAAATTACGCGAGTGTAGGCTTGTCAATGGGTCGGGTCTGGACGTGGACCCGACCTGTATAACAGGGTTTGAGCATATTTTTTTGGACCCGAGACCTGTTTATTAAAGGGGCTTTGTAAATTTAGGACCTATGGTAATATTTATTTTGGAAATAGGACCACAAACATTTTATTTATAGTTTTAGTCCCTATTTTTGAATAAATCCGCTGGCGCGGACCCATATTCATAAAACGACAACCAATTACGACATGCCACGTGTCCCTTTAATTTGAAAATAGGGACTAAAAATGGAAATGAAATGTTTGTTGTCCTATATCCATAATTAATATTATTTAAGTCCTAAAAGTACATAATTTATTTATTAAACGGGTAGGGTCTGGATCTTATATAAGACCCGAACCTGAAGACCCGACCCGGATTGTACATTATTATTTTTTAAATATATATACATATACTATAAATTTATATATATTTATAAATATATCTTATCAATATAACATATAAGTAATATATATATAAAAAATATATATTTATGTATATAATAAGTATTAATAATATATGTTTTATTTATACTAATAATATTCTATAATACATTACAAAATATTTTAATTTAAGATTAAAAAATAAAGAAGCGGGATAATATAAAATAAATATATATATTTGGCCAGACCTGGACCCATACCTGAGACCCGAAGACCCGAACGGATCCGGGTCTGGATCCAATATTATAGACCCGATGAAGATCCGAACCCGGACCCGAACCTGATGAAGACCCGATTACACGGATCTGTATCTCCCTAAACCCAACCTGGCTCCGATTCGTTGACATGCCTACGCGAGTGAAGTAATTTAATGCGATTTAATGATAATTATGATTATTAAGTGATTAAATAATAATTGTGATTATTAAATATTAATCGAGAGACAGAAACTGCTTATTATTATATTATGAAATTTACTATGTGTGTGAATAGTAAATATTAGTAGTAAATTTGATATACGTCATAGCGAGTGATATGTGCGTATTTGTTATTATCTCGCCGAGAGTCGCTTGAAGACTATTTTGAGGTGAAAAACGAGAAATATATTTTAGTGACTCAAATGATAATTTAGAGGTCACGGATGAGTCCGTAAGGGTCGAAATAGTCAAAATAGTATAATCGAGGGTACTAGTCAGGTACCGAGGCATTTTTTGCCTAAACCGGGACCATACGGGGGCATTTTAGTCTTTTGGCATATGCGGGTGAGGAGACCTACGGATTTACAAACTCTAAATCAGATTATAAGAGTTGGAGGTTGGGGCTAGATGAGAGAAAAAACACACAAAAGCCATTAGAGAGAATAGATAAACTATTCTCAAAGCCTAAGGAAGAATTGGTGAAGGATTCAAAGGGTTCTTGCACCACAAACTAGTTGGGAATGAAGATTGGAGGAGAAAGACAATCAATCACCAACAAGAATCACGAAATAGGTTCATCTCTGAATAAGGCAAGTGGTTATTTGCAAATTAAATTGAGTTATAATATCCATTTGTAGGATTTATGAATAATATGATTTGATGAATATTCTTGGAGAAAAAGAATTGAATAAAATGCATGTCGGTTAGGGATTTACATGTAGAATGATTTAGACCTGTAGAGGATTTGAAATCATAGAAGACTTGATGATTAAAATGGATTAAATCTGGAATTGTGATTGAAAGTATGGGAAGAACATATTAAATTAGGGTTCTTGAATAGTTAGAGAATTTGAAATATTTTTGGTTGAATTTGTGAAGATTCGTGAGATTTAAACTGTCGAAAATCATCCTAGTGTACCTAAGAATGGTTAGGGACTGTTAGTTACAAGCCTGGTATATTATCATGGGAGTAGGATAATTGAAAATGGTGAAAAAACGCATAAAGAAGAAGAAGAATCGCGTCTGTCACTGCTCGATCGATCGATCGACTATGAATGTCAATCGATCGATTGATGGAGTCGATCGATCGATGTTCATGGTTGATCGATCAACCCCGTTTAATTTTGGGTTCTTTTGTTGGTTGAGTTCTAAGTGGTTTCCAATGCTTGAGAAAAACTTTAGAGATAGTTTTATACCTATGTAGGGACTTTATGAAGACAAATAGGTATTTAGTGGGGGTCCGGTATAATCATGGGTGTAAGATTTGGAAAGATGGACTGACGAAAATAAATCGATCGAGTCGTGTATCGGGGATTGTGGATTTGAGTTACGAGGGAAGCTAACGTCAATCCAAATTAATATTAGTAGGTTAGAGATAGTTTAGCTACTGAAATTAATGGAGGTTTAAATAGGAGAGATAGTTTCGCTATTGAAATGAATGGAGGGGTAACGAGGACCCTTAGAGTTGTGTGGATACTCAATTAAAATGTGATAGTGAGATAAATTGTAAATTAATAAGTACGGTGAATATTAAAGAGAAAATATTGCGTACGAGCACAATTATTAAGTTACGTGTATACCTACTGAATTATGTAGATACTTAGGTGGAGAGAATACCTAAAGTATAATTGCCTATATTAGGGTCGAGGTAGGATTCCGAACTAATATATGGAAATAGTGAGTTGGGGTCGTGACGAAAGAGTTTCGAACCAATCTGTGTATAAAATTTCATTAGTGGGGTCGAGGTGATTTTCCCGAACCACTCATGAAATGAACTTGGGGTCGAGATGACATTACGAACCAATCCTTTTACTTGGTTTCGATGGACCATTTTGAACCAAGAGTCCTTGATGTGTGTTAAGAGGACATATTTGTAATAAATGAATTTTTAAGTATATATTGTGTGTGAAATGTATACTATATTAATAATCTACTTATGCGAGTTAGTAGATAATGAGATGTTGTGAACACATCTAAAAGAAAATTAAGTAGGAAAACTTAATTATAAATCGGTTAAAGATAACAAAGCGTGAAGAGTTATCTAAATATATCAATCATGAGATATGGTTACTATTACATACTAAGTGGGCAGTATGGGAACTTAGTCGCATAGATGAGTTCTATTGAATACTATAGTTCAATTAGCTTGAGTAGTACAACTATGTGGGCTAAGTATGGGACGTTAGGTGAGCACTATAGAGGAGCGGTGAGGCAACTCAAGTGAGTGTACGCAAAAATCTTAACACGTGTAGTCAATAATTCATATTACTGTGATAATCACTTGCAAAATAGTTTGAAAATGTTTTGAGTACTAACTCTTACTATCAAAATATTTTCAAAACCTTTTAGGTGTCCAGCCATAGGGACGCCAGACTTGAGGATTCAGTTCAGGAACTCGTAGCTGCAGCATTGTGGAGGCTGGCAGGACTTTGCATAAACGATTCATTTATTCAGATCTAGTGTAGGATCTCATTGTAGTACTCTCTATTTGGACATGCTGTCCATTGTCATTATTTTAGATATTCCGTTTTTGGATTATGTTGGTTTTATTTAGCAGTTTGGGATTTTAGCCGATTGTTGACTCGGCAAGACTTTATTCTTTACATATTGTGAGATGGTTTGAAATTATAGCATTGTGTATGTTTAAATTATTATTTCTGCATGAGTAATTTTCTCGGGTTAATGAAATATAAAATTTGGCACCGGTTTAATTTCACTTAGGTGATTAGTAATTATAAAGTTTTCGACAGTGATGCTAAGAATGAACCAACTGAGAAACCTGTTTTAATTTAATTTAGGACTGATCACTCGAGATTTAATTGGGCGGGGTGTCACATAATACCCTATGCTTTTGTTTCTTCCTTTAGCCCATCGACAAACCTAAATATGTCCTCGATGAGGTAAAATCCAGTTCGGTCTTTTCAAAACATCATTGACCCAAGAATTTTCCTATAGGCATTGGGGGGAAGTTGGGTAAAAGTGACACCATACCCCTTCAAAATGGACAAAATAACAGGGTGAAAAGATGGACGATGTCTAACTTGGAGTGCCCATAGAGGGAAGAAAACCTCGTCTGAGTTCAGAGTATTATAAATTCTTTCATCGTAGTCTGGAAGCCTAATGGAAATGATAATGGGATGCTGTATTTCTCACTAAAGGCATTCAAATGATCCTCTAGCACATCATAGACATGTCATCTGACATCGGTGTTAGAGGGGACATAGAAGTTAGTGGAACTCCCAGAGGTACTCTCCTCACCAGATGGCACCTTAATAGGAGAGGGGAGGTCATAAGTCTCTCAAACGTAGCTCTCTTGGTTGATGTTTCCAAATCAACAATGGAGATATCTAAGAATGTGTTTATAAAATTTGCAACACCAGGTTGGTATTCATCCTGGTCAGTTGCTTTAGGTCTTACAAATTTAGGACCATCAAACTCCACGCCTGTAGGCAGAGGTGTAGAACCACTAGAGGACGCTAAAATATGTGTATACCTAGGATGACCAGGATCGTCTTCAGGTCAAACAACCTAGAGGGGGTTTTGGGAACCTCTTGACAATAATGTCAACATAAGATTATTCTTACTCCAATAAATATTCAACCACCTCT
Source organism: Sambucus nigra (assembly GCA_949130495.1). Classification (NCBI taxonomy): domain Eukaryota; kingdom Viridiplantae; phylum Streptophyta; class Magnoliopsida; order Dipsacales; family Adoxaceae; genus Sambucus; species Sambucus nigra. Next base: position 207,464,814 of record OX422214.1, on the reverse strand, counting down.
AGACGTAAGGCTCGTATCTCATCAAGGAAAGATGGAATTTTGGGTATACTAAGGCATGGGGCAATTCAGTGTCAGAAATTAAAAGCTTGGACAAGACTAAACCCTATAATGCCTAAAAAAGCCCCACTACACCAAAATGGGAAAATTGGCAACCTTTTAGCGGCTAGCCTTGTCACGGTCATTAACAATGACAAAAAAAAAACACATTTTTTATCACGATCAATGACCGTGACAAGTCCGTGACGAAGTCTTGTAATGGTCATTGACCGTGACAATTCTCTAAAGTTGTCACGGTCAATGACCGTGACAAATCTGTCAGTAAAAAGCCCTTTCCCCTCCTTTTTTCCTCATCACGTTCCCTCCAATTTCTCTCTCTCTCTTTCTCTCTCTACGCGCTGCTCTCTCTCTCTCTCTCTCTCTCTCTCTCTCTCTCTCCCATTTATATATATATGTGTGTGTGTATATATATGTGCGCGTGTGTGTGTGTGTGTGTGGTGGGGGAAGGGGGGCTATGTGTGTGTTTGGTTGGGCTATGTGTGTGTTTGGTTGGGGGGGGGGGGGGGCAGGGTGTGTGTGAGTGTGTGTGTGTGGTGGGGGGTGGGGGGGGGGGGCTGTTTATGTGTGTGTGGTTGGGGAAAGGGGTGGGTGGGTGGTGGGGTAGGGGGTGGGACTGGGTGTGTGTGTATGTGCGCGTGTGTGTAGTGTGCGTGTTTGTGCGTATGTGCGAGAGAGGGAAATGATGCAGGGGGTGTGACGGGGGGTGGGACTGTGTGCGCGCGTGTGGGGGGGGGGGGGGGGGGGGAGGGGAGGGGGCGGGGGGGGGGGGGCTTGCTAATTTTTTTTATTAAATTTTGATTGGTTTATTAGATATTTTCCCTCATATACAAGTAGTGTCCCTTGTAAACGAATTGATTGATTATTAATTTTTTTAGTAAATTAATATATGAAAGTAGGATTGACCCTCATTATAAATTAGTAAATTAATAATTGTATACTTTAATTGTTAGTTTAATTGATGAAAATAATTAATTGAGTAGATGAATTAGAAGGAGTACGAAATTCACATTTTTTGTTGACATTGCGATTGGATTATAGTAGATTGATGTTGGGTTGGTTAATTTTAAAAGTGGCATGACCACTGGACCCTTGTTCGTGGCACAAGAGTACAAAAAGTATCGATTGAACGGTTACGTTTTCGGCACTAAAGTGTACGAGGAAAGTATAAATGTACAGAACTCAGGCATTTTATACAAGGCTCATACTTTCTTTCGAGCGAGTGCAAAAAATAAAAACCTCGTTGAAGCTGAAATGACTTACTATGGTGTAATCCGAAATATATTTGAATTGGATTATATAAGCTTCAAAGAAGTTGTATTTTACTGTGACTGGCTAAGAGTTGAGGATAAAAATTCTTGTAAAGTTGATCCTCTCACCAATTTGATCATGGTTGACTTGTCCAAGTTGAAGAGCAACGACCACGTGAGCGATGAGCCGTTTGTTTGTGCATTTCAAAAGGTGAACCAAGTATTTTACTCGGAGTATATCAACAACGAGCCGTGGTCAATTGTTTAACACGCGTCAAAGCGTCTAAATAGTAGTGTGGATGACTTGGCTGCTCCTACCGAATATCAATCCATTTTTTATGATAACCCGAATTTTAAACGATTTTTCAATTTTTAATAAATATTCCAATTTGTACCGAAACATCCATTTTTAATTCTTTAATTGATTTGCACTTTATCATTTTCACTCGTGTAGTGTGCGTGTGTGTGGGCAGAAGGGGTGGTGGTGGGGATGTTTAACAGTATGTGTGTGTGTGTGTGAGTGTGTGTATATATGTGCGTGGGGGGGGGGGACTGTTTGTGTGTGTGTGTGTGGTGGGGGAAGGGGGTGGGGCAGAGGGGGGGAGGGGGCCAGGATGGTAATAAATATTCCAATTTGTACTGAAACATCCATTTTTTATTTGCACTTTATTATTTTCACTCTTGTATAGTGTGAGTGTGTGTGGGCAGTAAGGGTGGGGGTGGGGATGTTTAACAGTAACAATTCATTTTTATTTGTAGTAATTGTACATATTTGCATGTCTTCTTCTAATTCATTTTTATTTGTACTAATAACCTTTTGTTACAGCAAATGTCTCCTTAAGGTATTAAGGCGAGGATGATGATGCTAGTTATGATGATGTCGTCTAGGCTCGGTGGTTGCGGAGGAGACGAGGGATCCTTGGCCCCTAGGATCCCCAAATCCATCGAGAACAAGTCGAGGATATTTGCGAGATCACTCGAGATTAGGGATGTGTTTTTTTTCCGAACATTCCGATTTTTCCGATGTCCGATCCGATATTTTCCGATTTTGGAACATATATAAGGTTTCCGATTTTCGATTTTCCGATTTCCGATTTTTTCGAATTAAATTGGATAGGAAATTGGAACTATGTTTTAAATTCCGATTTTCCGATTTTTCCGATATAATTTCCGAATCTTTTTTCCGATTAATATTCCGAATATATCTTCTGATTAATATTTCGAATATTTTTTCCGAATATTTTCTCTATATATTTTTTTACCTTATAAGTTGTATCCTTATGTAATAAGAATGTGTACAATTTAGATTTCCTTTATTTTTTACCTTACCCCATATATTTATATATGCTGTTAGTAGAGAGCAACTAGGGTTGTATGATATTCTTATTAAAATATCTCTCACATCTTTCTCTCTCTCTCTCGTCTCTCCCCTTTCTCCTCGGCGGTGCATATCTCTCACCTCTCTCTCTCGACCCAATCTCTATACGGTCGTCCAACCCCTTTCTTCTACTTTCGGCGGCGCATATTTGTTTACATCGTCCGACCCTTATAGTCTCGAACATAGGTAAGCCTTTTCTAGTTTATTTTTATCTGTTTATTTTTTTTATTTCTACTTATTTACAGATCTGTTTACATCGATTTATAGGCTCTGTTTACATCTTGTTTACTTCTGTTTATAAGATTGGTTTACATCTTATTTACATCTGTTTACATCTTTTTTATTTCATCTAATACATCTGTTGGGATCGATTTATAGGTTTAATAGGTTTGTTATATTGATCGGTTTATAGGTTTACAGATTTGTTTACATCGGTTTGTTATATTGATGGCTGCGGCAGAACAAAAAAAAACTAATTTCTAATTTCTCATACTGTCTTCATGCGGCAGAACAGAAAAAAATACCATATTTCTAATTTCCGAATTTTTCCGATTTTTTTCCGATTTTCCGATATTTCCGAATTCGGAAACTTTTTTGATTTTCCGAAAAAATTGGATAGGAAATTGGAACAAATATTTTATTTCCGAAAAAATTGGAATTTTTTCCGAAAGGTCATTTTCCGATCCGATCCAGCCGAAACACAGCCCTACTCGAGATGGTAAAGACGATCATCGTCCCAGAATACATTAGTTGGAAGGAGGTTCCATATGAGCTCAAGTTAGCTGTTTGGGTGGCACTACAGGTAATGTATTTATATTTATATTTCAATTTCCATTTCCATTTCGATTTCGATTTCAATTTCAATTTCAATTTTATATTATATTTATATTTATATTTATATTTATATTTATATTTATATTTATATTTGCGTATATTTATATTTATATTTATATTTATTCGCAACTGATATTGTATTTGTTGGACAAGATCAATTCAGCCTGGATCCAAAGCTACGCAATTCCGTCTGGGAGCAGTTGAGGGAGAAACACAAGACGTGGAAGAAAAATATGCAGACCCGGTACTTTGGAAAGACACGAGAGTCCGTTATCCGAATGCGTAAATCCGTCCCGTCGAAGGAGCCGATCTCATTGGCACAATGACAAAAGTTCATTGACAATTAGATCAAGGAGCGACAATTAACATCTCGCCAATCGGGGAGGGAAAATCGGGCAAAAAAGATGGACGTACACTACTCCGGCCGGATGTCTTACGCAGAGGTGGAGCATAGGATGATGGTAAGATTTAATTTTTCTATAACTACAGAAATATATTATTCTGCATTATTTTACTTTGCGGGGTCGATACTAATTTTACTTTATTTTATTTCAGGGGACATGGAGTGGCCCTAGGGTAGGCCACATAGGCTCGATACTTATGTGGCTCTTCGGACGAAGAAGGGGAAGGATAAGGAGGTGTCCCCGAGCGTCGCGGCCACGATTGTAAGTAATCTGACAGTTTACTTTTTATTAATTACGTTATAATTTTTTAATTTACTTATTTTACTAATCATGTGTTTTTTGTCGTTTTAGGCAAAGTTTAGGGAAGTGCATGAGTCGCAGTCTGATGCCGACAAGGCATCTTTGTTCACTGACGCACTCATCCAAGTTCTTGGTGCTGATCGAAAGGGGAGGACAAGGGGGGTGAGCTCGCGGGTGTCCAAATCTAGGATCATCGGATTGGAGACGAGCGACACCGGGTTGGCTCGAACGGTGGACTCGCATGACGCGAAGTTGTCCCGTTTGGAGGCGACGGTCCAAGATATGTTCTTATTCATGAAGCGCTCGTTGGGCCGAAATCGTAAGGGGAAAGGGAAGGAGAAGGAGAAAGTGGTGGAGGAGGAGGTGCAGGAGGACGAAGATGTGGAACTCACTGCTTCATCGCCGACACGTGCGGACTTTGATGATCCACTCCCTTATTTGGCTCTCTTCGACCGACTGATATCGACACTTAGTTGGCCGAGCATGTTTATACTGGATATATTTGATGGCCAGCGGATAGGGCGGGGTTGAGGGACCCAAATATCATCCAGGGTGCACTAGTTCATGGACGTGAGCTTCAAGACATCGATTCCAAGGTGCTCGTTACGCATGTGATACTCAGGAAGGAGAACTACCCATTGTGGTTGCGGGAACAATGCGGCACGATGTATATTAGTGGGTGTGTCAATTCGTATATCGTGTGACCTCCTCACCTCCTCAGAGCTAACCTTACCCAAGACATGTAGTGACATTATTTGAATTGAATTATTTTTAAGTTGGTACATTTGAATTATATCGTGATGCATATTGTCTCTATTTTGAATGTATATTTGCATTATCTCTATTTTATTTGGATATATGATGCTTGAGCAGGTACAACGTTGCTATAACATGTACAAATATACTGCTGGGCAGTGACAGTGGCCAAACTGCCCCGCAGATTTTTTTTTCAATTCTGCCCAGAATTGTCACGGTCATTGACCGTGATAATTTTTTAACCATTGTCACAGGCTTGTCACGGTCCTTAACCGTGACAAACTCGTCAAGGATCGTGACATGATCGTGACAATTCTAACGCACTTGTCACAGTCAATGACCATGATAAAAAATATTGTCACCCCAATCGTGACAATTCGACAAATTTGGTGTAGTGCCCTAAATGGAGAAACCCTAGGCCAACCGGCTCAATAGCTAACTAAGACGAATAAACCCCAAATCAATGTTCGATTCCAGCTAACCACCATAGCCAACAACAACAAATTTCACCCGAAATGGAAGAAATGGAAAAAACTGAATCAGAGTCCTAGAACCTTAAAAGAGTTGAAGACGGGTAAACCTCGCACAATATCTATCTAAAGATGGGGGAGCTGGAGAAACTCTTTAGAAAGATTTTTCCCGATAAGAAGTCAGGTAGAAAAGGCAACTGTGGAATAAGTATCGTCGGAGAAGGAAGGAATTAGCAGTCGAGGGAGCTTATCTCTCTAGAAAGCTAATGCAAAGATGAAATGAATTACAAAGTTTGAGACAATTAAATTTTGAGCTTTTATACTCTTTTGGCGATAATTGTCATCCCTAATTATGACACGCGTAACAGCATGCCAGGAAAGAGGACAGACACATTCAGATTAGCGCATGTAATGCCTCAGACGTGCATAATGATTATGCCAGACGCTAAATCTCAGCGTCTAACACATGACAAGTTCATTACCAAGTGAATATTTTGCAAGTATTTCTGCTCGGCATGCCTAGAGAAGAATTCGAGCGACCAAAACTTTCGAAGCCGATAACTTTCCCACCGATTAACACTTCATTTGCTCAATCTGCTTAGCACACAGTCAGAAGACGTAACACTTCAAAGAATTAACTTCACACCTCAGCTGCGAGAAAATTCTTGAGGGCTTCTGTTGTACCATAAATATTGTATGGTCCTTAAACTAAACAATGGAAGACATCTGGACTCGTTATTGGCCAAAAAGATGTTGGCTCGAGTAGACAATGAGATCGACTCAGGTATGATTGAGATCGGACCTATGCATTTTGCTCAAATTGGTTGTCCCAACAACACATGTACAATTATATGCCCATTATTGATAAATCATACAGTAGGATGATGTCATCAAAGTACTCACACAGTGGAAACAAATCAACATTCTTTCGCCCATGTTTGCCCATGTTAACTTTATAATTATTTTTCCACTACCTTGTAAAGTGGGTATTTGTTTATTCTATAAAGACAAAACCCCTAACATATTCCAGTGGATTAACTATATTATTTTACAAACAAATACTCCTACACCCATATTTAAGGAGGCGGGGAGTAACCCAGACTACATACTCTCATTCTACAAAACTAATACTATCTGCACTTGCACTTGTGGATCTGGGTACCTCCTTGGGCCGAACCACGTAAATCCAATTTCATATATTTTTTTCTCATCTCACTCTATAGCAAGTTCTACATAAGTATTCTATCGATTTTTAACTTTTTATCTATTATCGTTTGAGCTTAGGGTCCATTTGATTCAACTTATTAGTCATGGTAAATAGCAAATAAGTTGGAAATGGGGTATTTGCCTACATTTTGGTGTGTTTAATACGAAAGTTTGCCTACAAGTTATTTGTCAATGTACAACACCTCCTATGCATAAAATTGCCACAAATGTTGGCAAACTTTGCTTTGTTATTTGAGTGAGAAATATTTGCTACATAAATTTGCCACTTCTTAGAAGTGATTTTTTTATACTAAAATATTTTTAAAAAAGGCTTTATAAACTATGAAAAAAACTTTTTCAAATAAAAAACTATTTTAAATAAAAAAACTGTTTTACATAAAAAAAACTGTTTTAAAAAAATTGTTCTAAATATGTTTTAAACCCGTTAAAAACTGTTTTAAAAATAATTTAAAAATTGTTTTAAATAAAAAATGTTTAATAAAAAATAGTTTTAAAACTGTTAAAAAAACAATTTTGAAAATTGTTCTAAAATTGTTTTAAAAATGTTTGAAAAACGTTAAAAAAACTATTTTAAAAATAATTTAAAAACTGTTTTAAATAAAAAAATATATTTTATAGAGAAATAGTTTTAAAACTGTTAAAAACACTATTTTAATAGGTTTAAAATTGTTTTGAATAATTAAAAATCAGTTTCGAATATTGTAACTTTTTCTTTTAAAAAATTGTATTATAAAAATATTGTAAAAACTCTTTTAAACATTTTCAAAACCTGTTTTGAATATATAATAAAAAATCTTTTAATGTTTTTAAAAACTGTTTTGAAAAATATGTTTTTTAAAATTGTTTTAAAAACGGTTTTAATGTTTTTAAAAACTCTTTTAAGAAAATGTTATAAAAAATCTATTTTAAAAATGTTGTAATACAATGTTTTGCCTAAAAAAATATTTTACCTCATTTGGTCGTTTGATAGCCTAATGTGAAAAGAATAACATTTGTCATGGCAAATTTTGTCTATGGCAATTTTTACTATGACAAATATTGCCATGGCATGATCAACCTGAGTACTAATTTATATAGGGGGTCACAGTTGGTATCATATCATGGTCTTCTCCTAGTCAACGTAGATTCCATAGGTCCATTCTAGTTAACTAGTGCCAGAATTTGGCACAGTTTTAAACTGTACCAAATTTTTAATATCAAGGTGTGCCAAATTAATATTTTTGGTGTAGTGATTGTCCGCGTAGCGTTCTTGAATATGTTATTTTTCTTTGTATTTCCATCATACGATTCATAGTACTAATCTAATAATATAATATAATTTTGGCGTCTCTTTAGAGAGAATTGACACCTGTCTTGCATTAAAAGCTATACAACCCTATCTCTTTTTAGCCTCCGATTTTTTTTATCAACCGTTGAGATTCCAAAATTATAATTACTCCATCATCATATTCCCTATCAAACTCTCCGTTGACCAAGATATTAACCTTCTATCTCCACTACTTAAGTATTTAATCCCATTTCAATTGCTAACCCAACTCCATCTGCATTTCTATTAGACGATTGATGAGGCTTCCGTTCATACTGCAAAATATTGTTGAATGGGAAATGAGTTTCATGTTTTTATTTAATCCTGTTTCCGTATCGGTGTCGGGCGATGATGAACCATCAGTTTGGCAGCATCGGAATCAGGTTCATCATCGGCGATGGTGGTATGAGCGAGCATTTCAAGAGCTCTCTGGCATTGCTCCAACACAGCTTCCAAAGTTTTCCTCTTCACAAGAACCCGATCCTTCGTCTCCGCCTCCATGCCCTAACTACGTTTAATTTTTGAGTTTTTTTCGGTCCACTAGATGAGTTCAAACAAGAATTGCGATTGATTTGGCTACTTTTGTTAGTTTGGTATGTTGTTTCGTTTCCTTGTGGGTTCCGTGAAAAGGTTTGTAGAGGTCAATTTGTCAGCTTCTCAATGCTCTCAACTTTTTTAATGTTTTTATCTTTCCATTATATACACGCGACCAATTAAATTTTAGGCGTTTGGTTTTACTTCATATTTATATTTATATCTAATCTAATAACATAGTATAATTTTGGTGTTTGTTTAGAGGCAATAAATCGATCAAAATATGTTAGTTTTAAAAAATGACATATTTAGACCGATTTTTTAAAATAGCAAAAAAAAATTCATTTTAACTGTTATTTAGGGGGTGTCCCCTGAAATGTTTAAATACCATGATTCAAAAATAAAGTTTTATAAAAAAAAATTATGTGTATATATTTTTATAATGTTTTCTATAAATAGCCCGCGCATTGCGCGGGGCTTAAAACTAGTAACTTAATAAGCATTAAGTGTCACATTTAATATGGCAATTAAAAGGAATAACTGCACAACTTCATGTGCTACACAGATGATTCCCGTAATACTAGCACCACTAGCAGTGTCGATAATGCCTATAGCATCAGTCCCTGTACTAAATGCTCAGGGATAATACCATTTCGGAGCCTATAATCTCTTTAAATTGATATCACATGCAGTGCAGGTGGGGTTAGAAGATGGCAGACACGAGAGGCCACTCAAGGCACTACATCTAATGGCACCTGATTCCACACAAGATTAGAAGAAGTTCAATGGAGCGTTTATGAAGAATAGTCCACCTTTCCTAAGTTCTCAAATTCTACATACCTTTTGGTGGCATTGTAGTTGCTCCAGAATATTGAGCGTCACTTGGGGCCTTTGGTGTGCACGGACATGCAAAAGCATATTCTTTCCACATCCCGTATGTTATCCAGTGGTGGGAGTGTTATTATGGCCGCACAGAGTTCATGGTAAAGTTTAATGAAAAGTAATTCCCCAAGTTTATTCCGTCACAGAAGAAGATAAAAAAATTTGTACTACTCCTGTTGTAGAGTATGAGAAAGAATTCATGAATTTGTCATTTTTTGCTCCCGAGGAAGTGGATATAAGGAAAAAGAGGATTGGGTGTTTTGTGAAGGGGCTTATTTAACCTATATGCTAGATTTTGAGAATAAACCCGATGTATGCTACATATACACAGATCGTGGATGTTACATATATGCTCTGTCCTGACCGCATGGACAATAAGAAGAATTATAAAAAAGTTGGCCATGCAAGTTGACCCAAGACAGATAGAGGATCCAACTAATGACGGAAGAGATTTTAGGGCCAATAAGGCCAAGGGCCATGGAATATATTCCGTCTTAATCAACAGAGGCCTCAAGAGACTAGGCGGGGGCAGCACTAGTAAATGAGACGGGGATATTTCCTGGGGACCATTTTCAAGGGTTTTCTTTAGGTGTGGTGGTACGGGACACGTAAAGAAGGAGTCATCCAGTGGGGGCAAGTCAATCCAGTAGGGCCAATATGGAAAGGGCTAGTTTGGGAAGGGTCAACAGGGGATAGTAGGGTCGGTATAGGCAAGGCTAGGGGCAGTAGGGCTTTAGGTCCAATTATCAACTGTACCAGATGCAGCAACAATTGACAACTCTTCCATCCTTAAGGCAAAAAGAAGTTGCAGAAATTTCAACACCACCATCCTAAACACCTCAGACTAACTAAAGTACGGTAGAGTCTATCACATGGGATCCAAGAACGAGTTAGTGCCTATTAAGGTAGTTGATGGTACATTTTATGTTCATGGTTATTTAGACGAGATTTTTTTGACATGGGGGATACACATTCTTTTGTTTCACGACATTTTATGGGTATTTTGAGGATGATTCTCACTTTGTGTGCTACAATATTATCTGTTACTACTCTGTTAGGTTTATCCACCCATATTATAGAGGCTTGTGATGAGATAGGTATTGATATTGGTATGCAATGATTCGTAAATAATTTATTATTTTTAGATACCCATACATACGATGTTATTTTGGGAATAGGCTGGTTGTGTACCTATCAGGCTCAGATCAATTGTATAGGTAGAGCTATTATGTTTGTTATACTGGGTTATGCCAAGGCCAAAGGGTGGGGTAATTACCCATTTGTATTTTATTGACAAGGAGACCACAGTTTTTTTAGATATGATCCCATTATTTCAGGACTTCCTTGATGTTTTTTATGAGATTTTCGGTTTGTCGCCTAGTAGAGAGATTGATTTTGTAATAGATTTAGCACCAAGCATGAAGCTGATAGCTAAAGAATTGTACCGTATGACCCCTATGAAGATGAAAGAGCTTAGGGGTTAGATTAATCAATTACTAGAGCAACATTTCATCCATCGTAGCACTTCACCTTGGGGTGCGTCAGTTTTATTTGTGAAGAAGAATGATGGTTATTTGAGATTATGTATTGATTACCACGAGCTGAATAAGGTGACAGTGAAGAACAAGTATCCTCAATCAAGGATATATGATCTTCTTGATCAGTTAGAGGGATCTTTTCAAAGATTAATTTATGTTCTGGTTACCACCAGTTGACCGTACGAGAGGAAGATGTACCTAAGACAACTTTCTTGGCTTATTATGGGTCTTATAAGTTTCGAGTGATGTCATTCATATTGACAAATGCCCGAGGAAAAGAGGAACACTCCATAAAATTTACGAACTGCATTGCAGAAATTGAGGGAGCATAAGTTGTATGCAAAGTTCTCAAGATGCGAGTTTTGGCAGTGCGAGGTTAAATTTTTAGGACATGTTATTTCCAAAAAGGGACTGTTCGTAGATCCCAGCAAGATGTCAGTCATTTTAGATTTGGGACAACCACGACACCTAATGAGGTTCGTAGTTTTCTGGTCTTGGGCTTGGCCGATTATTATAGGAGATTCATTCGTGGTTTTTTTTTTTGGCTTCTCAAAGATAACAAGGTCAATGAGTGAATGATGAAGAAGGTTGTGTCATTATTTTGGAGTGAGAAGTGTCAATAATAATTTAACACTCTCAAGGATAATTTTACCTCTGCAGTGGTTCTTACCTTACCTAAGAGTGGAGTAGAGTTCTTAGTTTATACGATGCTTCTCGACAAGGATTAAGTGGAGCGCTAATGCAGCAGTACAAGCCAATTTCATATGCCTCTCTGAAGTTGAAACCGAATGAGGTTTAACATTAAACTCACGACTTGGAGTTAGTAGATATCATGTTTGTGTTATATTAATGGAGGCATTATCTTTGGGGAGATAAATTTGAACTCTTTAGTGATCGTAAGAGTCTGCAATATCTGTTCACATAAAAATAATTGAACATGAGGTAGGAAGATGGTTCAAATTTATAAAAGATTATCAGTTCACGATCTAATACCATTTGGGAAAGGCTAGTGTAGAAGTAGACATATTGAGCCGACAACCTAATGGTAGCCTATTAAGTCTTCAGTTGGAATAATGGGTTTTAATGGAGATGATTGGTGAGTTAACCAGGGCCTTTATGGGAATGCTCACAATGAATTTGGAGATTTTGATAAGGGTGATACGGATGCAGTCACGTGAAACAGTTTTCAAGGAAAAGGTGGCAAAACTCCTCACTACCAATGTATATTTATTTTTAGTAGAAACTAATGGCGAATTATAATATCAGGGTAGATTAGTCATACCCTCAGATGAGGAGTTGAGACGGATATTTATGTAGAAGACTTAGGGTTCACGATTTACGGCACATCCTGGTGGGGATAAAATATACCGAGACATGAAAAGGAAGTATTGGTGGGCCACTCTGAAGAGAGATGTGGTAGATTTTGTATTTAGGTTCACCACTTATCAAAAGTTGTCTAATATGCTTCATCCTCTATCCATTCCCGAGTGGAAGTGGGATGGCATCTCGATGGAATTTTATTATGTGGTTACCTTTGACGCCCTATTAGCATGATTCTATTTGGGTGATAGTTGATCGCCTGATGAAGGTGGAATACCTTTTGGCAGTACATACCGATTATTTGACTGAGCAACTAGCCCAATTGTATGTTGTCTAGAATGTCCAATTACGTGGGGTTCTTTTATCAATCATTTCAAATCGAGGTCCAACTTTTGTGGCACATTTTTAGGAGAGGTTATAGTAAGCAATGGGGACTCAGTTTCACCTTAGCACGACTTGCCATCCACAGACAGATGGCCAGACGAAAAGAGTAAATTAGGTTTTGGAGGACATGCTAAGTGCATGTGAGATGGAATTCAAAGGGAGTTAGGAAGTACACTTACCGTTAGTGGAATTTTCATATAATAATAGTTATCAGAAGTTCATTTCTATGGCACCTTATAAGGAACTATATGGGCAATTGTGTCGATTGCCACTTTGATGGTTAGACCCAGGTGATAGTAGACTCCTGGGGCCAGAATTCGTCTAAGATACGAAAGCGAAGATTAAGTTGATCAACGAGTGGATTAAGATCTCTCAAGATATATAGAAGAGCCATGAATATTTGATTAGGCAGCCTACGTAGTTTGAGGTGTCCTACTTAGGGTGTCCCCTATGAAAGGGGTAATGTGCTTTGGGAAGATGGGGAATTTGGTGCCACATTATACTGGGCCTTTTATGATTACATAAAGAGTGGAGAATGTTGGGCATCATTTAGCGCTTCTAGATCATCTTGACCAGGTACATAACATGTTTCACGTCCCTAATCTGTAGATTTATGAGTGATGTGGCTGCCTATTAGCATATTGATTTGGATGAGATTGAGTTAGAGTCGGATGCTTCATATAGTGACCAATAGTTGGGTATACTTGATAGGAGGATTCAGAGGTTTCATTTTAAGGAGATAACCTTAGTGCTTGGGTAGTGGAACCACCATAATGAGGAAGAATTGATGTGAACGCGAGGATTTGATGAGACAACAATACCCATAGTTATTTTGAGGCAAATATGTCTTTTATTTATGAATTCCAAGTACGGAATTCTTTTTGTTAAAGGAGAATATTACAATACCCCATATATTTGGTAATTAATTACAATAATTAAATTAAGATTTATTTAATAAAATTGGGATTATAGAGTTAATCTAAATTAAATAAATGATGTTATATTTAAACTCGACATTCAAATTGGACTTATTTGATTAAGTTGGATTATATTGGTATTGGACTTGGATAAATTAGTTTGGATTAAATTAATAATGGTTAGTCTTGCAATATGTTTTTGGGCCTAAGGTTAAGTTAGTCTTTTTGGTAGTTACTTGGTAACCATGTAGGGCTTGCTAAGGCTTTTTTTAGTGGAGATATGAATGGGATTTAGTTAATTAACCTAAATGAATTTCAAGTAAATAAAATAAAAGGAAAATAAAATAAAAAGGGAGAGGTAGGCAAAGACCGTTATCGAACCCTTAACGGTCGCAGGTCCCTTATGGGGTGCACTGGTTGGTTTGTTATATAGATCTTTTGCTATTATTTCACCTAACAACTCTTCCCTATCTAAACCTTAATATGCTTATTATCTCTACACACAAAACCTAATCATCTTGAAGTATGAACACCATTAACAACCAAGTTTTGAGTTCAAAAAAGAAAGAAAGAAAGAAAGAAAGAAACAAGATTAAAGAAAAGAAGAAGAAAGAATAATACAAAAGGGTAATTCAAAAATAGCTCAAGCTAGGATAATAATCATCTCTTCACATTAACAAAGTTCTTCACTAAGGCAAGATAATATCCACTTTTACTCTTTCATGCTGATAAATTGTAATTTTTACATAAACATTAAGTTAATTAGTAAAATACATTGAAGATAATTAGGTTATAAACATAATAATGGTTTAAGGTTGTTTTATTATTATAAATTGAAAAGTGAATTCATATTAATTATATGAATTTTGATTTAATAAGTTAATCTATCTTAATTATGGATTGGAAATTCTAATTCTAATGAAAGTCATGTGTGTAGATGATAAATTTATGAAAGTCATGTCTATAGATAATAAGCATATAATTATGGAAATTCGAGCTTAGACATTAGGAGTGAATCTCTCTCTCTCTCTCTCTCTCTCTCTCTCTCTCTCTCTCTCTCTCTCTCTCTCTCTCTCATAATCCCTAATCATAATTAGGGTTTGCATGGGAAACCTTAATGTTACTCCAAATAATCTATTTGTGCATGTTGAATCTGAACCTCCTGATCCCATTAATGTGTGTACCAAATCCTTTACAAGCGTGTTATGTGGTCCTAAGAGTGATCATACAACAATTAAAGTTTAGGGCAGAACCAACAATAAAGTTTTCTAGAGTGGATATAGTTAAGCTTACTGAACCATTCAACTGGGTTTTTATAGGCAAATTTTTATAAAGAAGACCCTCTATAGGTTTCATTCGAAAAAACTTTGAATCATTAGGGTTAAAAGCGAATTTTGGTTTACTTAAAAACAAACATATATTGATTCGTTTGAACTGTGAGGAAGATTTTGTGAGACTATGGATACGTGATCAATAGTATATAGGGAAAAGTCCCATAATAACATTCAAGTGGACTCCGGAGTTTTATGTGGACACAAAAAGTTTTATTTCCCCAGTATGGATGTCTTTTTTGGGTCAACGAATCCACCTTTTTGAAAAAGAATCTTTATATTCTCTTACTCAAAAGAGAGTAAACCTTTTATAGTTGTATGCCTCGATTATGACTGTTAACATACCAAGTATTGCACGGGTTTGTGTGGAATTGGACTTGTTGAAGACTCTTCCCTGAAGTCTTTGTATTAATTGTGATGAAATTGGGCTCTAGAAAGAAATCAGTTATGACAATATGAAACCTCATAAAATTTAATACTAGATTGATCAGCTCTAACACAAAGTCACAAGAAATAATAAGTGAATATTATTCTAAGCATAACTATAAATAAAACTAAATACATAAAGTAAATAACTATACATATGTAAGAGGAAAGCCCATACACTTCTAATACCATAGCTAAAAATAACGGATGACGATGTAAATAAGAGATCAGGGCATAAGTGACAACAATGCCCTAGATCCTGAAAAATGTTAAATCCATAACGCTAACAGCAAGCCCAATTATAATGAGATCTTTATTGAATTTGGCTACCATATTACTATGCATCTTCCTTTCATATTTTTATTTATTTTTAAGTTTATCCCAAACCCAAACAACCTTAGATATCTCATGCGTCTAGTCTCAAGCCCAAGGAATCTCATGATTAAGTATTATTTATCTCTATTGAATATAACTAATAGATCTCAATTAATTCTACACTTAATATCGCAAGTGTATAAGAATATAAGTAAAGAAATTCCATAAGTTCACATTTAACATCCGTACAGTTCCAGGCACGTACAAAACCATAAAAGGCCTTCATTTAATACCCTACGTAACAAAGGCATACCAAATTGCCTCCGGGAACACTCGCATTGTCCCCTCCTATAACCCCAAAATATCGACCAGGGATCATTGCTAGGCCTTAACACCAATTATATGGACCCACACCCAAGGCCATATGAAAGAGTTCTCGTGAATTATCATCATGAGATAATATAAGTATAACAGTCACGTAATAAAGGTAAATCCTGTCTCATAACCGGGGTACAATTCAACATTGCAATCACCCTATAAGGATATTCCCTCTAGTACGTAATACCACGATGAGTCAAGACCAGGTATGCTGCACATAAATTACAAAAATAGTAAACCCTAGCGTACAAGGTTATTAAGTCTTTATCATATATATTACTTTACCAATTTCCACAATGTTAATTATTCGGTTCCAATGTCAATTTTAACATATCTAATTAATAAGATTCATATAATCATGTATGTATAAAGAATCCTAAAAAGTCATTCTAAACTATCCCTAATTTACAAAACTAACTCAAAACAAGATATTAACAAACTTTGACATAAACAGGGATGGTCAATCAATCGACTGCCATCGATCAATCGATGGTACCAGTGTTTGTCATCCTTTTGAGTTATTGAAACCCTTGAAATCTCCATTAATATTTCCAAAGCTCCTCAAACCACATTATAATTTCATCTTCGTCATGTATGTATGATATAAGATCAATCCAAAGCTACATATAGTCATTTTACACGATTCTAAAAGGATTTAAAGGTTACTTTCTAATTTAATTCAAGAGCCCTAGATTCTAGATAATCCAATCAACTTGATTCAATTGTCCATCAATTCAAACCAATAACATGAAGCTTTTGAAGCTTAAAAATAATATAATCGATTACTACTCTTCCTAGAATAATTTCCATAACAATTCAAGTAGTATCCATACCAATTATATCATTAGTATAATTTCTTATCTTAATTGATCAATTTATACCTAACTAATTCCAACCTTAAATTCACATTTATATGTGATTTAAATGAAACTCACATGAGTAGGAATATAATAAATAAACCTAAACAAAATCAAATCCTAATTAAACTTGCTTCAATCCTAATTCCTCTCTATTCATTTTCTTCTCTTGAAGTCTATCCTCTTTAGCCTTGTGAACCCTTCACAATTGTAATTTATGACATAATAAGACCATAATGGCCTCACAAGACTTATATCCCATGAAATTCCGTCAAACCCCTGCATCGGCCTCATCTAATCTTATACTAGTCCAATGGGTCTAAAACCTATATTTTTAGACTAAAACGGACCTTATACGAACCCCAAAACCAACACAAAGTCTTTCCTAATATTTCTTACTAATCTAAATTAATAAAAATTCAATTATCCAAAACTTGATTAATCTATTAATTCAATGAAACACAGCATTGAAACACCCTAAATCTTTTACTTAGTTGAGTCTATATTAATTAGGCATTTCAACTAATTTGGATAATGTGTCAAAACATACTTTTTAGTACGAACTTTCGCCTTGGTACATCAAACAACGTTAATCAATGACTCAACATACCCTGACTCTAATCAACGACATATCCGAGTAAAGGTATTCACGTGTGATGCACATTTGCACTTGACACATTAGGCACTCATGCATATATGGACTGATATCATTTGGTTATTCGCCTAAATGTTTTCCAAAAGTGAAATTATATTATTTTCGCTAAAAATATTTTTTTTAATAAAAATGGTGTAAGTTTTGTTTAAAATGAATTTCTTAGTTTTAAAATTATTTTCGAAATTTGTTCAGAAAATTAATTTTTCATTTTGAAAAATATTTTCTTTAAAACTGAATTTCTTGTTGAACAATTTTTTTTTGTTTAGTAAATTTTTTTTGGCAGAATAAATTTATTATATATTTACTATAGTTTGATTTATGGTTGTCCAAAGCATACCTATTCATATAAGAGACTAGGTAGCCTCATATCTTTACGACCTTTATCTTGTACCACCTATTTTGTCCTTTTGCCATCTATGTAGGTGATAACCTTTTACTTACTATAGTACCTTTAACTTAGACTAAGACCTGCTATAGCCTTTTAGTCCTTACCTAGTTTGCTTTAGGTAGAAGTATTTTCTATTGTTGATATATATAGGTTATATTTTAAGACCTGTTCGAGTAGAGGTTATCCTTTTGTATTTTTTGTGGTTTATTTTTTTTAAACCATTGCTTTGCTAGCTGTCCCCATACCTGCTATAGCGTTTAAGCTATTTTGGCCATATCTTTTTGGCTGTACACGATTAGACCTATTGGCATAAGGTGATATACCTTGTTGGTCTATTTCGTCCTTAGTTACCTTTGTTTTGGAATTGAAGCCTTAGGTATCTAATGCAGTTCATAGGCAGTACCTTCATGTCTTAGCAGTCCAAGTTTTAGGAAGCTATAGTTGTAGGTTTATTTTTTTAAACCTTAGGAGATCATTCCATCACCCGCTAGTTGAAGGTTGTTTATTGTTAATTTAAACCGAGACTTGGAATTGTTATACTTTAGTTCGCCTTCTTAGTTTAAGTTTGGATTTGATTTTTTCGTACATATATTTTAAGAGCCTTAAGAGTAGAATGTTGTACCTTTAGCTTTTATGATTTTGACCGTTGTATATTAGAGAGAGTTATTTTCGAGTAAGATTTTGCCAGCTGTCCTAAATAGATCCGTTAGAGACTGTAACTGAAAACCCTATACCAGGTTATTTATATTTTTAGTTGTTTTAGGATTTTCAACAGAATGATTTTAAGTCTTTATAGCAGACTTAGTTTGTTATTCATTTTGAGTTGTTAATAATCTGTTAATTAGTTTTAACTCGAATTAATCACAACCCTTTGATTAATAACTTTTAATCTGAACCGTTGATTTAAAAATTTCTAGAATATTGTTTTCTCACCTATATAAACCACATTTGAGAGTTTATTGGATTTAGACTTTTGAGAGACTTTGCAGTCATATTTTCTAGAGTGAGAAACACAAAAGGGTTAGATTTTGTAGAGAGAAAAAATATAGAGAATTAGAGAGAATATCTAAGAGAGATTGAATGTTATTATACATTGTGTTTATTTCTACTTCATCTCTTTTCTATTTTTGTTTTTAAATTCTCAATGATCTTGCACATCATGTCATATTTTAGAGATTGAAATATTGTGCTATTATATAGAGAATTTATGCGCTTTCATGATGAAATATTTTTTTACAAAAACTAGAATTCCTTAGATTTTTAGATCCGGATTTTATTGAATATTTTGATTAGATGCTATATGATGTTTAAATCACAATTTCTCCGGATCTTATATGTTTATTGAAAATCTTTTATAGATTTGTTTTCTCATATTTGTGAAATAATTTGTAAAACACTTTCCTCATCAATTTTTTTTTTTTTTTTTTCAAAGAAAGACCCCCAATTTATTGATAGAAAGGTAGAAAAGCCCTACCAAGGCGGCATTACAAGAGATAAAGAGCTAGCTATAAAAAATAAATTGAATAAATTACTTTAGAAGCCTAATTGATGGAATGCCTTGTAAGTCCATCCTATAGCAACCAATGGCAGATTTGGGAAGATCCTTAGCTGAAGAGAAGATTTTGTGTTGTTTATCCTCAATTCCATGGTTGGCCAAGCAGTCAGCAACCTTATTTGCCTCTCTCCAACAATGAGTGAAGGAGATGTCCAAATCTAAGTCCTTAATTTCTTTCAGAATGTCCAATAGAGACCAAGGAGGCTTTGGAATGATACCCTTGAGGATGTTGATAATAAATTGAGAGTCAGATTCTACCTGTAATCTACTTAAGTTGAGATCTTTGCAGATTTTGAGACCATTGAGAATAGCAACACATTCAGCTCTTGTGTTTGACATAATCCCTTCAAAGTATGAAAACGCTAAAACAAATCTTCCACATTGATCTCTCATGATCCCTCCAGAGCCAGCCACACCTGGATTATTTTTGGAGGCCCCATCTGTGTTGAGTTTGAATTGAAATCCGATTGGTTTTAACCATTTGACCAGAAAGCAAACATTGGGCTTGGGCTCGGATTTGATGCTGAAAAGATCTTTAACATTAACATAGGTCATAGATTTGGATTTGAAAAAAATATTTGAAGAGCACATATGCATTAGCTTGAAGACATTAGAGATAATCTTCTTACTATCCATAATGATTCCTTCAAAAACATTTTGATTTCTAGAAATCCAAATCTCCCAAAGAATGACCCCTGGCAACAAAAGGAGAAGATATTGAATGTAATCAACTTTGGAAGACCTTATCCACCATGAAAGCATCATTTGGTTGAAAGAACCTGAGTATAGTTTGATGCCAAAGATGTTGGCAAAAAAAGACCATACTTCTGAAGCTATTGGGCCATCAATAAATAGGTGATTGAAAGTTTCTGATTGGTTTTTGCAACATCTGCATATAGAAGCTGTGAGAATCCCTTTCATCTGGAGATATTCATTTATAGGTAAAATATGGTGGTAGCATTTCCATAGAAATATAGAGATTTTTGGAGGAATATCTTTATTCCATATGGATTTGCATAAAATAGATGAAACTCTAGTTTTCCTGATTGAATGCCAAGCAGATTTTGTTGTGAAATCTCCATTTGAGGTGAGAGTCCAGTATAACTTTCCATTGATCTCTTTAGAATGCTTTATAGCCTCCTCCTTTACTAGATTTATTCTGTGTTGAGTTTTGGATCTGCTACCCGAACTAGATAAAGACCTGCATTTTAAAAACTCATGACACAAACTGTTAGTATTTGCTGAATTCCACCATAACTTTAAGCTAAAAGCTTTGGTGAGATCTGCAAGAGATTTAAAGCCAAGACCTCCTTCTTGCAAAGGTAAATAGAGGTTATCCCATTTAATCCAGTGGTGTCTCTTACCAAACTCTAGAGAGTTGCCCCAGAAGAAGTTACTGAAGATAGAGTGGATATGATTAATGACACTAGCAGGAGGTTTCAGAGCAGCAATGCAGTGAATAGGAATAGTCCCAAGGACAGAGGATATAAGAGTTTTCCTGCCACTAAAGGATAGGAATTTTGATTGCCATCCCTCTAATTTGCATTGAATTCTATTTATCAAACCATTAAAATGAGAATGTTTATTTCTCCCATAGAAAATTGGACATCCCAAGTATTTGAGGGGAATGGATTTTTTGGAGAAATTCGTGACACCTTCAATAGCTTTTATCATGCTTCTCTGAATTGAATGATGAGTGGTGAAACTACTTTTGGAGTAGTTTATAACAAGGCCCGAGGCTTTTTCATATCTCTTCAAAAACTTCATCAGGTTTCTTAAGCTTTGAGTACCCCCATTACAGAAAATTATAGTGTCATCAGCAAAGCTCAAGTTTGATATAAGAGGACAACCCCTTGGATGAGGAAATGGCTTGATCTTTCGATTCAGAATAAGGTTGTGTAGACCTTGATTTAAAGCTTCAGCAACAATAGTAAAAAGACCTGGAGAAAGAGGATCTCCTTGTTTAAGACCTTTAAAAGATTGGAAATACCCTGCAACCTGACCATTAATGAGAAGAGAAAAGCAATTATTTGAAACTATCCTCCATATTCTGTCAATCCAAACCTCTGAGAACCCAAATTTTCTCAGCATTTTTGTGAGAAATAACCATGAAACTCTGTCATATGCTTTAGACATATCTAATTTAACAACCACATTTGACCCATGAGCCTTTCTACCAATGAGGGACATCATCTCTTGAGCTAAAATAATGTTCTCAGATACCTGCCTGCCTTTAATAAAACCTGCTTGAGAAGGCCCAATAATAGAAGGAAGGATGTTTGCAAGCCTTGAAGCTAAAATTTTTGTTATAATCTTAAAACAAAAATTACACAAACTAATTGGCCTGAAATCATTGCAAGTTTTGGGGGCCTGGGTTTTTGGAATAAGGACTATATTGGTACTAGTCCAACTATTGGGAAGAACCCCTCCTGCGAAAAAGAAAAGCACTGCATTTATGAGGTCAGATTTAATGAATTTCCAGAATTTTTGGTAAAAATTACCATTGAAACCATCAGGGCCTGCACAACTATTAGCATTCAACTCTAGGATAGCATTGTGGATTTCATCTTCAGTGGGATATTCATCCAAATCCTTGGCTTGAGTGTGAGTGACCCTAGCAGAAATAGCCTCCAATATACCTTCTTCCTCTTCAATGTGGTCTGCTTTGAAGAGGTCTTGATAGTGAACAGCAAACTCCTTTTTAATGCCTTCAATATCTTCAATCCATGCCCCTGATTGATTTTTAATCTTGTGAATAAGAAGCCTAGAGTGTTTGGCCCTCACTGAAGCATGAAAAAAACTGGTATTAGAATCTCCCTCAAACAGCCATTTTCCCCTCAATTTTTGATGCCAAAAATCTTCTTCCATTTTTAAGGCCCCAAGAAGATGGGCCTGGGATTTGGACATCTCCATTCTGTTGAAATCTGAAGGATCTTGCTCAACACATTTTTTTCAAATGATTGAATAATATTGTTGTGTCTCCATGATAAGTATTGTATGCATTTCTTAGAAAGAATGTTTAGAAGATTTATGATTGAAAAATTATTTTGTATATTTTTGCAGAAAACTTAATTGTTTGTTAATTGAAAATGTATTTTTCTTAAGTTTTTATTATGAACTTATGTGCTTGATTACAAATGCATTTTGTTAAGTTTTTATAGAAGACTTATATGCTTGAGATTTGAATTAAGTTCTTGCATGGTTTGCATTTAGAACATATTCACTTACACGTTTTGCACAATTAGTATGTTGTTGAGAGATGAGTTTTGACTGAGTTGGAATTCGCTAAAAGGAGTGGAGTTACGAAGTTGAGAGAACAACTACAACATCAGAGCCTTAGGAGAAGTCAGAATAATCCAGAGGAGTTATTAAAAATTTTGTACTTATATTAGGTCTGTTTGTATGTTTAGTTTGTTATATAGATTGTAACCTATATTATTTTTTAGGGGAATTTTTGTTTTGTGGCTTAGATGTCACCGTGGATGTTTTTCTTAGTTTGGATTTTTACCACGTAAAAAAATCATACCTGTTATTCTTCTTTTCCTCATCTTCTTTTTTGTATGATCTAGAATTAAAATTGTTACATGATTTAATTACTTGAGTTAGAATAATTAATCATATGAGATATATTGAATTGTAACGTAATAAATCAGATTGTTATTAATTTGACTTTAGTTTAAATCAGATTTAATTGATTTTAATTTCCGCATGTATTAAAATCTGATTAGTTGAATAATAAAGTTTTTCTTGATTTGATTATATATATGTTATTAGAAAAACTTTCATGAAATCAGAGTATGTTCATTTATGCGTACGACATTGTTTCATGGGCGTATTCGAGAATTTCAATTGGTATCAGAGCGGGTCACTCCGAAAAAGATTTAATCGTCTGGAGTGTTGATCCTTTATTTCTTGATCATATGATTTCATGTTACTATGACAACCCGCCTAATTAAATATCGGGTGATCAGGCCTTTATTAAATTAAAACAGGATTCTCATTTGGTTCATTCTTAGCATCACTGTCGAAAACATTTTAAAATTTTTACTAACCACCTAGTATTCAAAAATTCGGTGTCAAATTTTGTCTTTGATTTAAACAATAACAACAACATGCAGAACATTATTACGATAATCAACATTCCATGCAATAGTAATATAAATCCATCCACAAGATAAATGACTGATATAAAAATGATACCGAATAAACCATCGGATAATAACCAATATAAAATCCAATATGAACAAAACTCTCTAAGTACAAAGTCTAACTGATATAATAGAAAATAACTGAGGGCGACATGTCCGAATGAAATACTAAACTGCACCTTACACTAGGAATGAAGTAACTGAAGCATCTAAGTTCAAATTCTGCAAGCATCCACAAGAGCTGCAGCTACGCATCCCTGGAATGGATCATCCTGCTTAGCGTCCCTGTGGCTGGACACCTAAAAGGTTTTGAAAAAAAATTTGCAAGTCCGGGTCAGAGCCCAAGTAGAAATCATTTAAAAATATTTAGCAAGCATTTAAATTGTAATTTAAATGAACAGTCATTAGATACACATGTTAGGTTGCTAGCACTCCCTTGAGTTCCTCACCTCTCCTCTATAGTGCGCACCTAACGTTTCCTACTCAATCCCACCTAGTCATTCTACCCAAACTAACTAGGTCTCAAGTATCTAATAAACTCCAAATTAATCTAGTTCACCCATACCGCCCATACAGTACGCTACCGAATACCCTTAATTACCAGTAAGTCCTTAGTTAAGTTTCCCCTTAACTTATTCGTACCACCCATACAATACTCTATCGAATTAATTAATAATTAACATCTCTCTTATATTATTATCTACCCAACGTTAACATTTCATATATGCTATTATTCAGCCTTTCCATGAAGTTTATCTACTTAAACTCTATCTTAGATATTCATTATCTATCTTCCTACTATTTACACATTAGTAGATCCGTCATTTATTAGATGTACACTATCTAATCTCCCTACTATTTACTCCTTAGTAGATTAATCGTTCTTTAGATACACATTATCTCATATCACTACAATACGTTAACAAAATAATTTATACCATTAAGCCAAATTATAAGTTCGCCATTCGTATAATTCATCTTTTACTCACTAAGAATATTTTACTTAACATTATTCCGATATCAACTAATTTCACATAGTAGAATTATTCACAAGTATATATATATATATATATATATATATATATATATATATATATATATATATATATATATCCAATATCATCATTATAAATATATACATATACAGATCCTATACCCCTAGGTTAAGACCTCTTGGCGCAATGCATACTATGCGATCGTATCCCATTACATCTCGCACTAAATAGGGATAAAGGGTTCGGATAATCTCCCACGAACCATCAAAATACAAATCACACATATTGGAGGCGGACATAACCCCTAGCCCGATGGGTCACGCACATACCTACGCTCCCATATGACCGTCAAACTATTATATCTCGGATAACACATTTCTAAGGTTTTATGTTGTATGGTACGAGTCTAAAAATCCCCCCGAAGGCTCATCGGGATAAGACCTTCCAAGCGCGCAACCTCCACCCAATAGCAAGCAGCGTAGGTATGTCATACACATAATCAATCAATCCATGGGTATACACGCAACCTATAACAGTCTTAGGTATTTACACAACCTATCATCTTTTTTTTTGGTAGTCACACAACCCATAATAAATCTTAGGCATTCACGCAACCCATAATAAACCTTAGTTATTCACACAACCCAATATAAACCTTAAGTATTCACCCAACCCAATTATTTTAGTTAAATATGTAGTATAATTATCTCTACTACTCAGGGTACATTGGCCCATTATGACGATCCTCTCTCTCGGATTAATTTTGTAAAAATCCTAATTGTCCGGAGAATATTTCAATTTTCTGGGATCCCGTTAGAAGTGCCAAAAATCTCGTTTTAACAATTAAGCCCAACTAGCCTTAGCCTTAACTCTCTCATACATGACTAAGTCTCAAACCTATCAAGTCCTAATGCCATCCAATATATCCCTCATAATATTCTAAGGATTTCCCAAAAATGCCCCTAATAGTTTATCCCCAAGTTACGGGCTTAAACATGGGAATTTGGCAAAATCTAGCAAACCAAATTGAGTCATAAATTTTCTGGCAGATTAAACACTCTGTACTAAAATGTCGATTACTCACTCTATAGAACTCCAATTGAAACGGTCCTTTAGTGTGCCATTTAGGTAAAAATAACTTTGTTCCAATTTTTAGTTAAAACCAATTTTAACTTCTAAAACCCTAAACATGCATCTAAGTGATTAAATCCATTCCAGGAATAAAGCATGCGGTAAAAGAAATAATTTTAGGAAAAATCCCCGAAGGACAAAACCTTTTTATTTCACTATAATTTGTAAGACACAACTTACACGGATTACAATGAAATAGGGTGACATACGAAATATCTGCAGGTGTCGGTTTCGATGTCTCAGCTGAAATCTCCCACAGGAACTCCAGGTGGCCAGCAGTAGAGAAGAAGACGGCTTCTCCCCAAGTTACTTCATAAGAACTCCCTCTATAATAGTGCGCAACTCTTCGATTGTGGAGTTCTCCTCACAAAGTTCAGAATGGTGTAGTGAATGAATTATCTTCCGGTAAACGCATTCAAGATCACTAACTTTGGAATTGAGTAATACGATCTTGAATAAACACCGGATGAATGAAACACTGTATGGAAATAAGTTTTCGAAACCGTTCTGCCTTATGAAACTTTCGCAGATACGTTTTTTATTTATAACTGAGCAGTACAGAGTCCAAGAAAATGAAAACATGAAAATCGAGGCGGTAGGTCGTTCGAGCGAGAAAATATCTCGTTCGCGTGACATGTGAATGTCGTTTGAATGACTTACTATCTCGTTCGAGCGAGATATAGTATTTTAAATTAATATTTTTATTTCAAACTAATCCTCGAATTTTCTTTAAACTTTTTGCAACTCAGAAATATTTTTAAAACATAAAAAGATTTAATTCCCAATTATTTAAATCACCCGGCATTTAATCAATATTCACAATTACTCAAATGCTTATAAGTATTCATACCTGAGTGATCTTAAACAAATGAAACACCTCTTGACTTGAAATCTTCTTCAACGCTTTAGATTGCACATTCTTGGACTTGAACTTTGTTGTAGGCTCAATTAAACTCATTAAACTCCATAATTAAAACTAGCATAGACATAATTTATTTTGTTCGGAATTAAGCCAATCAAAACAAAAGTTATTGATAAGAATTATGTTCTTACACCAATTGACCTGATTCCAAGCTCATTATAAATCTAAGAGATAGACCTTTCCAGGAATGTAAGGATCTCACCCTAATTCGAAGTACAATTGAAATGGCATACGTTTAAAGTTATGTAAAAAATTCTGGCAGATTGCTATGCTGACAGATCAAACACCCTATAGTAAAATATCGATTACTCCCTCTACAGAACTCCGATTTACCTGATTCAAATCTAATTAGAAAGATAAGAGATATACCTTTCCAGGAATCTAAGGATATCACTCTAATTCTAAGTACAATTGAAGTAGCATACGTTTAAATTACGTTAAAAATTCTGGCAGATTGACATCTTGTGTTCATTAATTAAACCCTAAGTCATTCAAGATTCATATTCTTCAACCAAGAACCCATCAAGATTCAATCTTAATCATAAAATATATTCTAATATCCTTTTATTTTCACATAAGGATAATTTCCAATGAAAAGTTTACATAAAAACATCAAAGATTCAATCCAAGAATCAAATTCTCCGTTGATAAACATAGAACCGTAGTTTTCTCTTGTTCATCATCTTTGTTAATCAAGAACTCAGATTTCTATCCTATTAATAAACCCAAACCCATTGATTTCGTATTATCATCATTAAGGAACATCTCTACATGCATTCCCACTTTAGTTTATGAATTAAATCCTCCCAAATTCATATAAGACTTCCAAAAGCACGAAATCCACCCCTAATCTACATGTGTATTATAACATGCTTAATATAAATTTCCATTTAAATACTTGCCTCTCAATATCAAGTCTGAAATTAATTAATGTGATGGTGTGGTCGTTCTCCCCTTGCTTCGATCTCGATTCCGTTGCGTTCGGGGCAAAAAACTGTGTAGGAAGCTTTGGCTTTCTCTTCCTCTTCCTCTTCCTCTTCCTCTTCAATGGCCTCTCTTCTATTGTGATTTTGGTAACCCTAGCCCTTTATCTCTAATGGAAGATATACACTTGATATTTTTTGAGTTCTCTAAACCTCCAACTCCCAAATGACCGCAATACCCTTATACGATGTCGGGTTGGTCCAAAATCATCCTGGGATCCAAACTGTACACCTGAGTACACTTTTTTGACTATTTTGACCCTTTCGAAACCAAACGTAACCTCAAAATCACCATCCGAGTCACTTTAAAAAATCATCTTAATTCCACCTAAAAATACGACACGCGTGAAATTAAACTTAAATTGAACTGATTTACTCTCAATCACCGAATTAAATAATTTCTCCAAATTAAATAAATTCCAAATCATCGAATCAAATAAATTCCAAATCATAGATTTAATTAAATCCTAGATCACCAATTTATTTTTATATCCTAAAAAATATGGGGCATTACAGTTACAAATCTAATTATTTTCTATATCGTAATATGATGATGATTTTTTTTATGTATGACCTCATGATAGACAACATGTTATTTTTATCTCTTCTAATTGTTCTCACTCTATATCTTGAATTTAGAACCCCTATATCGTTTGTATGCTTAATATAATATTTTTTTTATAACCATAGCATTGGTTGAGGGGGAGAGACCTTATTTGTTGATTACTTTAGAATATGCTGATATTGTTTAAATTATGTCTAGTATGTCTATTACCCTTGATTTTATTTGAAAAGTCCCTGAAGACTAGATGAATGTGCTTTATTCAATTTCTACCATATTTACATATTTTCCTGTCATAATCATGATAATTATATGTCCTCTGAGATTTTAAGGTATGGATCTTTATCAATGCAAAAGACACCTCTTAAAATCATGATAATGTAGGAGTGACACTTAATTAGAATCGTTAATATGCTTATTGTGGTTGTTATTTTTGAATCTTCTCTATGTTATCATTGTTTTTATCCTTTATCTATTTGAGACAAAAAGGGGGAGAAGAGTACATCATTTTAATAGTCTTGATTCTTGAATTATGTTCATGATATCTTGTTTTTAATGATTTATCAATTTCTTTGATATCTTACACTTGATCTTGTCAGTTTGGTTTTAATGTTTTTATACAGGAAATCACAAGAAGATGTTAGGGTAATTGATGTTTGGTAGAGTCTTGTAATTTTTATTTTCTAGGATTATTTTGTGGATTTGGTAGAATAGTAATTGTTGTATAGGACTTAGGTTATTTTATTTTTTCTTAAGAGTACCATGATTTTTGTCACAAATATACAAAGGGGGAGATTGAAACACCCAAAATCTCTGACTTACTTGATTCTATATAATTTAGACGTCTCAACTAATTTGAATATTGTGTTAAAACATATTTTTTAGTATGAGCCTTATCCTTGGTACATCAAACAACGTTACTCAATGACTCAACATGTCTCGACTCTACTCAATGACATATCCCAGTAAAGGTATTCACGTGTGATGCACATTTGCACTTGACACATTAGGCACTCATGCATATATGGACTGATATTATTTGGTTGTTTGCCTAAATATTTTCCAAAAGTGAAATTATATTATTTTTGCTAAAAATAATTTTTTTTTAATAAAAATGGTATAAGTTTGGTTTAAAATGAATTTCTTAGTTTTAAAATAATTTTCAGAATTTGTTAAGAAAATTAATTTTTTATTTTGAAAAATATTTTCTTTAAAACTGAATTTCTTGTTAGAACAATTTTTTTTTATTCAGTAATTTTTTTTAGGCCGAATAAGTTTATTATATGTTTACTATAGTTTGATTTATGGTCGTTCAAAGCATACCTGTTCATATAAGAGACTATGTAGTCTCATATCTTAAGGACCCTTATTTTGTACCACCTACTTCATCCTTTTGCCATCTATGTAGGTGATAACCTTTTACTTACTATAGTACCTTTAACTTAGACTAAGACCTGCTACAGCCTTTTAGTCCTTACCTAGTTTGCTTTAGGTGGAAGTCTTTTCTATTATTGATATATATAGGTTATAGTTTAAGACCTGTTTGAGTAGAGGTAATCCTTTTGTATTTTTAGTGGTTTATTTTATTTAAACCATTGCTTTGCTAGCTGTCCCCATACCTGCTATAGCGTTTAAGCTATTTCGACCATATCTTTTTGGATGTACACGATTAGACCTGTTGGCATAAGGTGATATACCTGTTGGTCTATTTCGTCATTAGTTACCTTTGTTTTGGAATTGAATCTTTAGGTATCTACTGCAGTGCATAGGCAGTACCTTCATGTCTTAGCAGTCCGAGTTTTAGGAAGCTATAGTTGTAGGTTTATTTTTTTAAACCTTAGGAGATCATTTCATCACCCGCTAGTTAAAGGTTGTTAATTTTTTATTTAAATCGAGACTTAGACCTGCTATACTTTAGTTCGTCATCTTAGTGTAAGTTTGGATTTGATTTGTTCGTACATATATTTTAAGAGCCTTAAGAGTAGAATGTAGTACCTTTAGCTTTTACGATTTTGACCGTTGTTTATTAGAGAGAGTTGTTTTCGAGTAAGATTTTGCCAGTTGTCCTAAATAGATCCGTCAGAGATTGTAACCGAAAACCCTATACCAGGTTGTTTATATTTTTAGTGGTTTTAGGCTTTTCAATAGAATGATTTTAAGTCTTTAAAGCAGACTTAGGTTGTTATACAGTTTGAGTTGTTAATAATTTGTTAAATAGTTTTAACTCGAATTAATCACAACCCTTTGATTAATAACTTTTAATCTGAACCCTTAATTTAAAAGTTTTTAGAATATTGTTTTCTCACCTATATAAACCACATTTGAGAGTTTATTGGAGTTAGAATTTTTGAGAGACTTTTCAGTCATATTTTCTAGAGTGAGAAACACAAAAAGGTTAGATTTTGTAGAGAGAAAAAATATAGAGAATTAGAGATAATATTTAAGAGAGAGATTGAATGGTATTTCACATTGTGTTTATTTCTACTTCATCTCTTTTCTGTTTTTGTTTTTGAATTCTCAATGATCTTGCACATCATCTCATAATTTAGAGATTAAAATAGTTTATTATTGTAGGGAGAATTAATGTGCTTTTATGATGAAATAATTTTTTACAAAAACTAGAATTCCTTAGATTTTTAGATCCGAATTTTATTGAATATTTTTATGATCTTAATATTCTGATTTTGTGATTAGATGCTATATGATGTTTAAATCAGTATATGTTTATTGAAAATATTTTTGAGAGATTGAGAACACGGTTTTTAAAAATGATTGAATAATCTTGTTGTGTCTCCATAATAAGTGTTGTATGCGTTTCTTAGAAAGAATGTTTAGAAGATTTATGATTGAAAATTTATTTTGTAAGTTTTTGCATAAAACTTAATTGTTTGTTAATTGAAAATATATTTGTCTCAAGTTTTTATAGAAAACTTATGTGCTTGATTACAAATGCATTTTTGCTAATTTTTTTATAGAAAACTTATATGCTTGAGATTTGAATTAAGTTATTGTATGGTTTGCATTTAGTACATATTCACTTACATGTTTTGCACAACTAGTATGTTGTTGAGAGATCAGTTTTGACTGAGTTGGAATTCGCTAAAAGGAGTGGAGTTACGAAGTTGAGAGAACAACTACAACATTAGAGCCTTGGGAGAAGTCAAAATAATCCAGAGGAGTTGGTAAATTTTTTTACTTAGATTAGGTATGTTTGTGTGTTTAGTTTGTTATATAGCTTGTGCCCTATATTCCTTTTTAGTGAAATTTTTGTTTTGTGGCGTAGAGGTCACCATGGATGTTTTTCCTAGTTTGTGTTTTTACCACGTAAAAAAATCATACTTGTTATTCTTCTTTTCCTCATCGTCTTCTTTGTATGATTTAGAATTAAAATTGTTACATGATTTAATTATTTGAGTTAGAATAATTAATCATATGAGATATATTGAATTGTAACGTAATAAATTAGATTGTTATTAATTTGACTTTAAATTAAATCAGATTTAATTGATTTTAATTTTCGCATGTATTAAAATCTGATTAGTTGAATAATAAAGTTTTTCTTGATTTGATTATATATATGTTATTAGAAAAACTTGTATGAAATCATAGTATGTTCATTTGCGCGTATAGCATTGTTTCATGGGCGAATTCGAGAATTTCAAGTGTTATATGAAACTATTTCACAATCGTTGGAAGTCGACACCAAGGGAATAATCCAAACAAGGAAACCTTCAACCCGAAATCCCTAACCATTCCATAGTCGCTGATATACACTATCACTATAAAATATTTATTTACTATTTTATTGTGTATTAAATCTGATATCTTAAATAATTTATTAACACATAAGAGCATATAACATTGGCAACATCACACGTCATGGCAGGAAAATAAGATAAGTTAATTTCCCAATTTATTTAGTGCGTAAAAGTACGATGTATTACATAAAATGTCCCTGAATACTGCAAGAAGTGTTATAAAATTGACCATAATGAGGCTAGATGTATTTTTAATTCTCAAGGGAATCACAATGTAAGGGATAAATAGAAAGCAATCACTTGAAAAAGTCTACAATTGATCTTTCCTCTATAAATATTGAACATGGTATAAGCCTATATTAATAGAGTTAAACTTAATACATATAGAGCTTCTAAATGGAATTTAGGTGAAAGTGGTTGTGGTGATATCCTTATAAATGCTTGTGGTTCATTTATATAGGGTTTTTCAGACTATGGTGGAGTTAATACAAATAATATAGCAGAGGATATGGCTATTGGAGATGGTCTAAGTTGTTGTAAGGGTATGAAGATTGTTGCTCTTGATTTAGAATCAAACTCTAAGATGTTTATGGTGATACTTACTAACAAGGTGTTCAAACTTCCTTGGAAAATCAAGAATATTATCAAAGAAATCAAACATATTAATGGGGATATGAATATAAAGTTTCTTCACTATTTCAGAGAAGCAAATTCAGTTGCATATGCTTTGGCCAATCATGGTGTTAGAAGTTAAAACAATTATTTATTTAATTATTTTTAGGATCTTCCTCAAAATGCTAAAGGTATCATGTTAGATAAGTGGAGTATCCCTAATTTGAGGATCAAGAATATTCATTAGGTACAACAGGTTTCTTTAGGTTAACTTATTTTTCTCATGTATTTTTTAAAGTTTTTATTTCATGCTTTGGTTGTATTGTTGGTTACTTATTGTAGACACCCCATTCCGTTACCCCCCAAACTCTCCTTAGGTCCCTGGTACCTCCCTTCATCACTACAAACCTAGGTCATGTCCCGAGTACTGACCTAGAAGGCCACCGGGCACTCCCCGGCTCAGTTTGACTAAAAAGTCAAACTCTTCATCTTGACTGAGACTAAATGAATCTTCAAAGGGCACAGAATACCCTTTCTAACGGTCCATCCCGTGAGCAATTCTGACTTAACATGCAGACGAATGATCCGTTTGCGTTCGAAACTTGACCCAGAGGCCACCGGGCTCTCCCGGGCATTTTTTGACCTAAGTCAACTCTTCATATCGACCGAGACTGAATGAATCTTCGAAGTTCACTGAATACCCTTTCCAACGGTCCGTCCCGTGCGCAATTCTGACTTACCATGTGAACGAACGACCCGGTTCACTCCAAGAGGTCACCGAACGCTTTCGGGGTCCGTTGACCAAAGTCAACTCCCTAAACCGGGTCAAAATCTTTGGAATGTCGAATTACATCTCCTAACCTTTCCAACGGTCCATCCCGTTCACAGTTTGGACTTACCATGCGGACGAACGATCCGTTTGCGTCCGAGCGATTCCCCGTCCAATGGACCGACAAACGCTCCCGAGCCATATTTGACCCAAAGTCAACTCCCGAACCTGGGAGCGGTCCAAGGACTTTCAAAGGTCTCTGAAGTACCTTTCCAATGATCTGCCTCATACGCAATTATGACCAACGGTTTGCCTTCGGCAGCCGATTTTCCGAAAAAGCCTGAAGCGCACTGCCAAATGGCAGGTTCCAGACCCTGCCTATCGGCACCTGCCGATAGGCAGGAACAGGTCTATGACGATCGGCAGTTACTTGGGCCTATAAAAGGATGCCTTCACCTCATTTGCAAAGGGAGCCGAGATCTGATAAAAATCACTCTCAGCGAATCCCAGAAACCTCTCTCGAAGGCAGCGGGATTTCAACTTCCAAATCCCTTTTTTACTTCCACTTTTCATCATCATTTTCATCAAACTTGGTGAATTAGCCACTCTCCATCATCATCCAAGTGCAAGGTCTACTCTCCAACATTCAAGATCAAGCTGAAGATCTTCAAGAAGGTCCAACTTTCTCAACTTTCTCTTAAAATCTCTTAAATTCGCAATAACTTGTTTTATTACTTAATACTTTTT
Source organism: Sambucus nigra (assembly GCA_949130495.1). NCBI lineage: Eukaryota > Viridiplantae > Streptophyta > Magnoliopsida > Dipsacales > Adoxaceae > Sambucus > Sambucus nigra. The sequence goes on along the minus strand of OX422214.1, from coordinate 207,430,728 downwards.
TATTATCTCATCTCATACATCCTAATATACTTTTTATTTAGTATTATTGCACATCTTTTATTTTCATGTAAATAAAAACCCAAAAAACAAGAAAAAAAGGGTTTACTCATAAATTCCAAATAGGGATTCTCACACTTTTCTCACTACTAAAACACTTTTTCTACACACACACACACTCTCACAAATAAGAGATCCCCCATTTGGATTTATGGGATAAACCCCACCCCTCGTTTTATATGCGAACTACGTGGATTTTGATGCCTTTATAGGCTACGTATGCGTCTCGGGGTAAAACCCGGGACTCGAGTCCTTTTCTTACTTTTTCTCTTATTTTCCTATCTTCTCTACAGATAATTTTCTTATATTCTATATACTTGTAACGTATTACTCCATATGCGTTGTCGTTCCGTTATAACGATCAACGTAGGAGTAATCGCGTAAATCTTATTCTTCTAATACTATTCTTATATCTTCCTACGAATGACTCGCTTTATCTTTTCCACGATATAAGTCGAGAATTCCTACCTCCATTATATATATATATACACATGCACACATATCACGAGGCAAATATTAAGGAAAATAGAAAATATCCATGAGAGACCGAAAGGGGGGAATGGGTGCCTAACACCTTCCCATTTCATAACTAAGCCTCCGAACCCTTATCGAATCATCTTGGTTTCGCATGCAGCAGTATGTCTTTGGATGCCATCCTTCGGGATGGCTTCCCCTTTTTCTTTTGTCTGTTTTGAGTAAAATAGGCTGGCGACTCTGAATCTCTCTACATTTTTACACCACATCTCAAACGACGTCGGCCGAAGCTCTCCCGAGAGTGATGCGCGGGACCCGAGGGATCCTCTCCCCTTCGCGCGTCCGCCCCAGTGCGGCGAGGATCGGGGATGGCCACAGTGGCGACTCCGCTGGAGATTTCATTTATTTTGAGGGCTTGACTCTATTTTCATGGATGCTGTATTTGTTTATGTTTCCCCCCATATCTGTATGTTCCCCTTTTTTCCATGTGTATCCCATGCTTATGCTCATATTCACACACTTGTAGAAATTTTTCCATGTACACTTCACACCACGTGCACCTAGGATCACATATATCCACATGTTGCACGCATCACCTATCCATACTTGGTGTACCTTGGGTACTTGTACTTTGCACCCTGTTTGGCATAATCAAGAAAGGCATTCTCATCATAAGATACTAATAAGATAATCATGTATGATTCACACAACATCACCAAAGAGCATTGCTATTGACCAAATTTTACCCAGTAACTGCAGGGTCACTTCGTGATGGGCGCTGGCCCGGAAGGTCGCAGTTAGCCTAAGCAATATGACTCTCACCTTCCATTGGCCAAGTACCTTAGACGTATATCGAACGGTTCCCCGACATCGTACCGCTTGACCGAAGTCATGACGGAAGGTATATCGCAGGGAATTCGTTCACGTACGTCGAGTATATCGAATTCTCTCTCACACGTACCGTCCCTACGAGGTATATGGTGAGGCAATTCACGTACACTCAGGTATATCAAATGGCCTGTCCACACGTACCGATTGCATGCAAGAGCAAGACGTATATCGTGGAAGTCACGCCAAAGGGGGGAACCCATGCCGATTCACCCAACCAACTGCATACCCGCATATAGGTGTCAAGCCTAGGACACACACTTTAGATTGCCAGTTTCAACCCAAAACTCTGCCGAAATTTCGGGTCGATCTGCCGCCCAGTTTTTGCGCATTTTTAAAATGGGACCCTATCCGTGATCCTGGTTACAAGTCCAAATCGTAGCTTTGCATATATTAAAAACCCCACTTTTCCAGGCTCGGGTCCCGTCCGACATTGCATTTAGGAGAATTAAATATAAGTGAGAACATAATAATCATGCTGAGTTCCGTCTCCAAAAACATTTATCCCTTCTTTATCAAAAATCCAAAAACATTTCTCCCTTCTTTATCAAAAATCCAAAAATAGTTCTTCCTTTTTTCTCAAAAATAAATCTCATCTTACGCCTTCTCACATCGCTTGCAAGTCCTTAACCTGGCTCCCTATTGGCTTCAGTCTTCAGTCAAATCACCCCAGAGTTTCGTCCGTTCCTCTACTACTTCTTTCGAGTCCGAAATCCATCCACTTTCCATGGAGAATACAGATCAAGCACCAGTCGTACAGTTTGATCTGACGACAGTCCTAGCTCAGCTCGTGTCCAAGATTGACAACCTCCAAACTGAAGTCCGAGAGATGCAACGAAACCAGGTTCCTATTCCTCAAGAGCCTAAGGCCCTATTCCCTCGTGCTATGGGCCCACCCGAGCCTATCTGGGTTCCCGAAGAATATCAGGATGCTCCGCATGCCCCTCCTGTCAATGGGCCGCCGCCTGCCCAACTTCCAATGCCAAACATTGCCTAACATGTGGCTAACCTGCCAATGGTTGCTGATCCAAAGGAGGAGGAGTTGAATAAAGTCAAAGAGGATCTCAAGATGCTCACCAAGAGGTTTGACCAAGTCAGGATCTCTGGGAATTACATGGACTACACCCACATGTCTCCTTATCCTAAAGTGAGATTACCCGAGAAGTTCAAGATGCCGAATATCGAGAAGTTCGGAGGGAGTGGACCCCCAATTATTCATCTTCGAAGTTATCATCGTTCCATGACTCTACTAGGGGATTCTGAAGAAGTGATGGCCCAATTATTTTAGCAAACTTTGAAGGATAGTGCCCTCCTATGGTTTTTATCTCTTGAGGAATCCAAAATCCGTAGCTGGGAGGATGTATCCCGAGAATTCATGTCACAGTACAAATACAATGAAGAGCTTGAGGTCACCCATCGCGATTTAGAGCTGCTCAAACAGAATCCAGGAGAATCAGTCAGTAACTTCATAACCCAGTGGAGGGAGCAGGCAACTACCATGACCAATCGGCCATCCGAGGAAGAACAGGTCAATATAGTGAAGAAGAACTTCTTGCCCCATGTCCGAGCGACGATGGGAGGATAATACTATCCCCACTTCCGAGCTCTCAGAGAGGGTGGAGTGGAAATCGAGGAAAGCCTCGTTAAAACAGAGGTTGAACCCAAGAAGGTGTCCGGACAGTTCACCCCTAAAAAGTATGACAAGCCTGTCAATGCTACAGTCTCAACCATCAATAACATCTCCCAACCAACCACCTCATGGGTACCAGAAAGCAGCCCTGCCCCCATCCAAAGGGAATACACTGAGCTCCATGCTCCCCTCTCCAAAGTTTACCAAGTCCCGTTGAGCCGAAACCTTATCAAACCCTTGGATCCACGTCCATTGCCAAATCCACTCCTAAGAAACTTCAAGGCCGATGCTCATTGCGCCTTTCACCAAACTGCCGGCCATACCACCGACCAATGCTTTCACCTTCGGAATATAATCCAAGATCTCATTGACTGGGGTACCATTGCCCCACCAGCCAATCCTAAGCCAAACACTACTCATAATCCACTTCCGAATAATACCAATGCCATCTTCTTAGAAGAAAACCTAGATTTCGATCCCTCAACTCAAATCACACCCATATACTCTCCTAAACCTCTTCAAATTTGCCCATATTTCCTCCTACACCCCACTAGCCTTGCTGATCAGGCACTGTCACTCCTTACTAGAGCATGCATCGTTGTCCGTACCCGTTATGAAAATGGAGGTATGGAATTGTCAGAGGTGTTAAACTAACTCCTAGAGTTCGGGTTGAAATTGCCCTCACAGATGATCATCGATTGTCAGAAGTTCAGCACACTGTTCTTGGAAGCACGGAAATGGGCCCGAGATTCAGACAATTGGGTGGTACCAACCGATGAAGTCAGCCTAGCTGATGTTGTCGAGATTATGGAAGAGTTATTCGGGCAAGCCCACAGCATTTGCAGTATCACCGGGTTACTTGACACTTTGAAGCTACAAGGGCGCCTGGTCCATTCGATCACACGTATCCCCACAGAATGGGAGGACCTGTATGAAGAAGCCGTTGAAGTTATGGAATGCATTAACTTTACATGGAAAGACATAATTATTTCCACCGAATGGGGGGAAGAGTTCAAGGATTCGAGCGAAGAACAGGCTTCAGGAAGAGCTGGCCCAGTAATCGACATATGTGGGATGATATCATTTAAAGATCTCCTTGGAGAAATAAATAGGGTGGAAGAATAACCTGAGATTGATGAGGAAACGGGATTTATGTTCTTTCCTTCTTCAATAAATCACATGACGAGATCAGGGAGACATTACCAAGTTCCAATCTCACTACCAGCAAATGACAAGGGGAGGGGCATTGAAAACCTTCATATGCCAGAGATGACCATTGAGGAGAGAAAAATCCTCGATCAACTGAAGAAAACTCAAGCTAAGATCACTCTATGGGAACTCTTCATGTCTTCCCAGTTGCACATAAATTCTTTAATCAAGCTACTCACTGGACCCATAGTTCCTCCTTCTACCACACCAGAAGAAGCGGTAAATCTGGTCGGATCCTTGACCTCTACCCGAATGCTATCATTTTCTGAAGAAAAAATCCCCAGAATTGGGCTAAATCACAATCATGCACTCAACATCTCCGTCAAAGTGATGGGGAAGGCCGTGCCACTCTCCCTTGTCGATAACGGATCTTCCTTGAATGTTTTCCCTCTAAGAACCTTCAAGTGTTTAGGCCTGAAAGAAAGCGACCTCGCTCCAACTTCCGCCGTTGTACGTGCCTACGATAATACCCGTCGTGAGGTGATGGGATCCATAAAACTTATAATAGGGGTTGGCCCTATAAACCCTGTCATTGAATTCCAAGTCATAGACATCCCAACTTGTTTCAACTTGTTGCTCGGAAGACCCTGGCTCCATAATATCAAGGGTGTGTCTTCCTCACTCCATCAGAAATTGAAGTTCTTTGCCGACGGGCGAGTCATCACCATTTTGGGCGACGACGAAAATATCAAGGGTGCAAGCACTAGTAGTCTAATTATTGAGATACAACACGGGTCAAATGATATGCTCCTATCAGGATTCCGAGTTAAGCCACTCCTACTCCCGACAGGGGATGGTTTCAAAGAAAGGGTTTGTCCAGAATATGACCCTCATGGAAATGTCAATTTTATTTCGATGTTCAGAAACATGCACTTCATGCCTGGACTGGGACTAGGGCAAAGGCAACAAGGGATACTCGAGCCCATCAAATTGAATAAAGCTTTCCCTCCTTGTGGCTTGGGGTATCAACCATCAGAATAAGAGCTCAGAATGATCCTCCAGTCTTGACCAAAGAGAAGATTAGACTACATCTGAACTATCTCAGGAGACTCCTTAAATGGACGATTCATCAAAGAAGGCGAAGATTTCCCCTTTTGCGGTTTTCCAGAACCGTGGTACGACCACACAGACAAGAAAGTGAAGCCTGTAATGGAGATCTTTTTCCAAGATGGCTACCCATGGGTCGAAAGTTTCCCACACTGCGTACAACCACTCATCAAAGATACCGAAGAGGCTGAGGAAAGTGATTTTGAAGATTCCTTCAACTTACAGATACTAGGGCTGGCACTCTGCATGGTCCATTCAGGCACTACATCAATGGATCCATCCCGTCTGATTAAAGCTGCTGATACACCTCTCCTTAACTGGCGTGTTGCGCCAGCTCTACCTCTTGAAATCTCCCCTAACCCCAATGTTTACCCTATTTCTTCTTCTACTGTCTATCCGTGTTCAAATGTAATCGAGACCTCTTTTAATAAGGTTCTTAATATTATTTTTCCTATCAATGAAATAAACGAAGATTTTGAGTATCTTGTTGTGCCTTACATTAACTGCTTGGATTCTAATCAAACTTTTGATGATGATGATTTTGCAAATGAATAATTCTTAACTGATGTAAACAAGGTTAATAATAAACAACATAACCGCGTTCAAGTTAATGAAGAAGAGACTGTTGTTATTAATCTTGGTTCTAGTAGCCAATTGCGCGAGATTAGGATAGGGGCCACCCTTGACGAGCATGAGTGCGCACAACTCGAAGAATTGTTGAAGGAGTTCGTGGATGTCTTTGCATGGTTCTATGATGATATGCCTGATATTGATCCTGAAATAGCTCAGCACGAGATCCCCACTCTCCCAAATTACAAGTCGGTTAAACAAAAATTGAGAAAACTCCGCACCGAATGGTCGCTCAAGGTCAAAGAAGAGGTGGTCAAACAGTTGAACGTGGGCTTCATTCGTGTGATCGAATATCCCACATGGCCAGCCAACATTGTACCTATGCCGAAATCAGGAGGGAAGGTTCGAATGTGGGTAGACTACCGAGATTTAAACAAAGCTTCTCCAAAGGATGATTATACGCTACCCAATATCGACATGATCGTGGATAACACAGCCAGTCATGCTCTCAAGTAATTCGTCGACGGGTTCGTCGGATACAACCAAATCAAGACGCACCCCGACCACCAAGAAAAAACCGCATTCATCACCCCATGGGGAACCTTTTGCTACACCGTTATGCCATTCGGTCTCAAGAATGCTGGGCTACCTACCAAAGGGCTTCCACAACCATCCTACACGATCTGATTCACAAAGAAGTCGAGGTTTATGTGGATGATATGATTATCAAGTCCAAAACTAGAAAACATCACGTTCCTGCTCTCCGAAAGTTCTTCAAACGACTGCGACGGTATCAGATACGACTTAATCCATAGAAGTGTGTCTTCGGCATTACAAAGGGAAAATTCTTGGGATTCATGGTCAGCGAAAAGGGGATAGAAGCAAATCTTGCAAAGCTGAAGGCCATACTTGAGATGCCACCACCCCGAATAGAGAAAGAAGTCCGAGGTTTTCTTAGGAAATTGTAATATATCAGTCGGTTCATCAGCCATCTAACCTCCATCTGTGAACCGATCTTTAAGCTCCTCCGAAAGGATTCAACCAAGGTTTGGAACGAGGCCTGCCAAGAAGCTTTTGACCGAATCAAATAATACCTGACCCAACCTCCAGTGCTCATGCCACCACAGTCTGGTCTCCCTTTGCTCCTATACCTAACCATAACTGACACTGCCGCTGGGGCTTACTAGCCCAATACCTTGAAGACTCTAGTAAAGAAAGAGCCATCTATTACGCCAGTCGCAAATTGGTCGGGTACGAGGTCAACTACACTTCTTTGGAAAAGGCGTGTGTCTCACTTGTCTAGGTCACCCAAAAGTTGCGACACTACATGCTTGCCTTACCCATCAAACTTTTATCCCGAATGGACCCCATCAAATACCTGCTTGAGAAACCCGCCTTATCAAGTCGAATGGCCCGATGCTTGATGCTACTAACTGAGTTTGACATCGTGTACGTCACATAAAAAGCCATTAAAGGAAGATCCATCTCTGACTACCTCGCCGATTACCCCATAGACGAAGCAGATGTCCAGATCTCCGAATTCCCAGATGAAAATATCCTCTGCCCCACTCAAGATCGCCTTCGATGGAAAATGTTCTTTAGCGGTGCTGCCAACAAAAAGGGATATGGCATTGGGATACTTTTGATCGCCCCAGATGACTCCCACACTCCCGTCGCCATTAAATTGAATTTCCATTGCACCAACAACATGACGGAATACGAGGCATGCACAGTGGGCCTCAAAGTTGCTCTCAAGAAAGGTATTCAATACCTTGACGTCTACGGGGATTCTACCCTTATCATAGGTCAAGTGCTCAAAAAGTGGAAGGTCAAGGACGAAAAGTTCTAACCCTTTTCCTGCCCAATTAGAAGAGTTAGCCTCCCGATTCTGAGATGTCACCTTCCGTTACCTACCCCGAGCAAAGAATAACCTAGACGATGCTCTCGCTACCTTGGCCTCCATGGTCGACATGCTCGAGGGAATAACAATGAACCCCTTCCTAGTTGAAAAGTAAGGCAAACCGACCCATTACTACCATATTGAACTTGTCTCCATCGAAGATCTCGAACTAGCCGATTGCTGGTACTATGATATATGGTGCCTCCTCAAACATGGTAGGTATCCCGAGGGTTCCAACAAGAAAGATTGAACGACTCTTCGAAGACTGGTCTCCCAGTACATCATCTGTCATAAAGCCCTACTCAAGAGGAACCTCGATGGAACTCATCTAAAATGCATCGCATGGGCTGAGGTTGAGAGGATAATGCAGTAAATCCACAGTGGGGAATGCATGCCCCACATGAATGGTCATATGCTTGCCAAGAAAATCACCCGACAGGGCTACTACTGGACCACCATGACCCAAGACTGCACCGCCTATGTCCGGAGATGCCTCAAATGCCAACAGTTCTCCAATCTTCAACACCTGCCTCCGCGAGAATTATACAACATAACCTCTCCCTGTCCGTTGTCCACCTGGGGTGTCAACATCATAGGAAAGGTTACGCCAAAGGCTTCAAACGGACATGAGTTCATATTGGTTGCCATTGATTACTTCACCAAATGGGTCGAAGCTGAGTCATATGCAGTATTGAACGCCAAAAAAGTGGCCAAATTCCACAAGAAGAATATTATCTGCCGATATGGGGTCCCGCACGAGATGGTATCAGATAATGGGTTGCATTTCGAAGCAGAAGTCACAGAAGTAGTCAACGAGTACGGGATTCAGAGACACAAATCTTCTCCCTACCGACCTCAGACCAATGGTGTAGTGGAATCCGCCAACAAAAACCTTAAGGCTATCATCAGCAAGATGACCGAAAGTTGTAGAGATTGGGCCGACCAGATCCCGTATGCCCTCTGGGGCTATCGAACCTTAATCCGAACCTCTATTGGGGCTACCCCTTACTCCCTGGTCTACGGTATGGAAGAAGTCCTACCTGTGGAGCTGGAAATACCCTCGCTACGCGTTATGCTCGAAAGTGAAGTTAATGAAGAAGACTGGTTCCAAAGCCATCTTGATGAGCTAGCCCTCCTAGATGAAAAAAGATTAAAATCTCTTTACCACATACAGGGGCACCATCGCCAAATAGCGCGATCATTCAACAAGAGAGTCAAGGACCGCGGCGTCCGGGAGGGGGATTTAGCCCTCAAAGAGATAATAGAACCCATCGGGGACCCCAGAGGGAAATTCAAGCCCAATTAGAGCGGCGCCTATATTGTGAAGAAAATCTTATCCGGCGGTGTCGCCATGCTCACTGACCTAGATGGGGAAGAGATGGCTCGTCCAGTCAATCTGGACCGTCTCAAGAAATTCTACCCCTAAGTCCGAAATCTCAGCGCGCTACGATTCTTCTCATCCCCCTTCTATTCTAAAAAAAAATCAAACAGACAAAAACATTTTTAAAAAACCCTAGAGGTACGTAGGCATCTCATGCACCTCACATGAGTGCGACCCCTTTCTTTTTTACAAAATACCATTGCTTTTCTTAGCTCCGAGAACGGTGGTTCATTCTAAAGAATACTTGAACAAAAGGATTATGTATGCCTTAGCGATCGGTGTAGATAATTCAAAATTACAAAATTCATCGAAAGGCACAGCTGGATGATCGAAAACTTGTTTATTTCATTAATAAGAAAATTCAGCACGGATTACATAAGAAAAAGGAACGGATAACTCCCTTCCCCCTACTACGATAAAAGCTAAATAAAAATCCCCACATCTATCACACAAATAAACTCTCCAAGAGTCCTACCCACAGCTACCCGAGGAGCCTGCACCCTCATCATCTACATCCTGAGGGCCCCAAGTTTCCCCTGCCTGAATAGAGTGCCGTAAACACTCCATGGACCGATGAGCCTGAACCATCTTCGAAAAGACCACAACACCCCCTTCCATGGTGTTAGATAAAACAAACCATCTTTGTCCACTCTCCACTGCCAATATCTTGCTAACTACGTTCCTTCACAACCACTTCATATAATCTTTGGGGACATGCCAAAATTTTCCGACAGACTGGGAGGGGCGGGTCGACGGATGCCAATTTTCCCACAGAGATCCAAGCAACAGACGCAGGTGCTCAGTCAAATCTTCTATCAAAAAGAAATTTGAGGTCCGCGGTGGTACGACTTGTGCCCAGCCAAATTGGCGCAGAAGCCGCCAAGGAAAATAAAAGGATGTCTGCCTGAGACCAACCAGCCGCACATACGAATACTCTCTAGCTCCAGAATGGGCTGCAACTTCCCCCACCAAGGCACTGACCAATACAACCCATGAGCCCCCATTCTCCACAAACCAATGCTCCCAGTTCTCAACATACAGGCCAACGCTGATGAGGTAGCGTGAAAATAAGTTGGGTACGGTCGACAAGGGATATTCTGGAGGAGTCGCCAAGCAAAATCTTTCAGACAACCACACGAACAGCATCACGGGGCTACCCCTCAAAAAGTCAGAACGATCTTCTCTCCAGGCATCCAGGCCATTCAGGGTCTCCGCTAGTATCACCGCCACAGGATTGCGACGATATTACATCCATGAAGTAATGGCTGCAAGTTGTGGGTCCACCCACACTTCCCCAGTCACCAGCAGCAATTTTAAAACCAGGCCCAGAACAACGGCTCCATCATAGACAGCATCACCTACTTCTCACAAATGCACGGACTGCAGCACCGCCGGGAGGGAGATTATTCCTCCAGCAACCAATGATCTAGCCACCGAAGGTGAAATATGAAGAAGCCCAGCCAACAAATCCCTGGGAGAGCAGGAAAATTCGGGCAGAGCCGCAACAACACAAGGATTTACACCCAGAGCGGAATACATGGTCTTCAGTGTACCAGAATTGTACCGCCGCCGTCAGCACGTTCCACTCAAGAGGCCGATTGCGCCACAAGGAGACTCGACGCATGTTGAAAGTATCGTAGTCGACATTATAAGAGCACATTACTTCCAAGGCTTCGAGGTAATTGGCAAACTCAATGCTACCAGCGAGAGACATCTTGCAAGGCTAAGAAATAATGGGCAAGTAAGTGAAAATGAAAAGGATGTGATGAAAACACTCCACCCTTCCCCCTTTTTATACTTAAGAACTCACAAGAGACGTAATCCCTACAGAAATAAGAAAGAATCCTACCCCACAAGGTACCAAAGGCTGAAGAGGGTACCAATCAAAACTTTTAATTGATGGGACTGGACTGAACTGCCGATAGGCAGGTCAGGGTGCTTGCCGATCGGCAACCCCCCATTTTAGAAATTTCCTCTTTTCCTCTTTTGTCAAGATTAGAAAACTCAATAGAAATAAATTGATATTCTCAACAGAATTTCAAAATCCCTTTAAATTTCCCCTTTTTGATAAAAAAAAACTTTCCTTAAAAAAATTCCAAAAATACTCCTTTTTACGGTCTCAGCAGCAAAGTAAAAAGCGCATATATTCATTCATCATTAATAAAAGATAATCAAGAAAATCCTTTGCATTGCATATATCTGTTTTCTGTGTTACATCATTTTTGCAGGAAATAAAAAGAAAAAACAAAAACAACGGGACTTCGCCCGAACCCACATTTTTTCTCTCTCTCTCTCTCTCAAGAGCTTCCACCCCTGCGACGTGCTCTCTTTCCCCTACGGCGAGACGACGCACCACCACTTCCCAAGCCAGAGTCCTCTCCAGACGAGGCAGACGACACCAAGCAAGAAGGAATGGGAACCTCATCCCGAATATGGGCAGTCACCGAAGATATTCAGTCTCTGATGTCCCTGAGCCAAGTGGTCGACACCCGGGCTTGCTGCAAGAAAAGGTGAAATCAGTATCAGGGAAGGGATGACCAAAATAAAAAATAAAGAAAGAGAGGAACATAAAGGTATATCGCAGGTCGAAGGACCTCCTCTATCAAACCCAACTCCTCCAGATCCATCGTATGAGGACGGTGCAGCATAGGCACCATCCCTCCATCAGCCCGTCGAATGTTGTATGAAGGGGAATGCAGCCGCACAAAAGGAACCTCTGAAGTCGTCATCGCAGATGCCGACGAACCACCGCCATTGTGGTAAGATCCCATCGCCCGACTCGAACCCGCAGGAAGAAAAGGCAGGGCATCATATATACGGGGCACCATCAACCAGCTCGTCACAAAGTCCATATAGTCATACGGCGTAGCCGTATCGGTGTATAGCAAGTAGGACTCACCAATAATAGCCGCGGTCCTCTCATCCTCTGACAGCAGTCGCTCTCGCCTCATAGACGTAGGAGGTTGCGTATGTGGCACCACCACCTCCTCCTCGACAATCTGACGAACCATCGTCTCCCTGAGGTACTAAGAATGACCGAACTTATGCGCCAGCAAACGCCACATCCGCGCATTCACCCCAGTCGCCCCCGCATCCTGAATGGTTGTCCCCCAGGGATAAAAGGTCACGTGAAAATCTCCAAGTGAGCATAAATCAATACAAGATCAGAAGGTGCAAGAGCCAAGACTGAAAAGGAAAGAGTCTTACCCTCTCACTGGTCAGGTGATTCAAGACCTGATGCACCGCCTCCAAGGAGAGTGATCCCTTCGACTGCCGATTAGCCTTACGCCATCGATACAATCGACAGAAGTCCCCAACAATGTCATCCTTCAAAGCGATCAGCGAGGTATTACACCCAATCACCTCGTAGAACCACGTCTGAATTCACAAGCAAAAAGAGGATGCATAAGGAAAAATGTGAATGCATGAAAGGAAAATGCGAATGCATAAAAGAAAAATGCGAATGCATGAAAGGAAAATGAGAGTGCATGAAAAGAAATGCACAAACTAAAGAATACCTCAAGAAGGTACGTGGCTCCAGTAAAGGTCTGCCGGCAGCACAGGATGAATGCATCCAAAGAAGAATAAAGGTTCGCCAAAGTTAGACTCCCCCAATCATAGAAAGGGATGTTCAAAAACATCCTCAGGTACGACAAAAACCACAAATGGACGACGTCGCCACTCGACGCCACCATGAAACCTCCCAATACCAGCAGAATAAATAACCGGACCATCTGCCTCACTTGCAGCCCGTCCTCCACATCAATCACCCTTCTCAGCAGAACATCCTTTAGTAGGGACAGCCGGATAGAATCCCCAGAAACTATCCTCCCTACATCACCAAGTTCCGCACGCACTGCCTCCGATCTCACCCGTAAAGAGCGATCCACCTCTATCTGCTCTCCATCACAATCCAGCCCCAATAGCTGCTGCACGTCTAAGGGAGTCATAGTCATCTCCCCGAAGCCAAAATGGAAGGTGTGGGTAGTATCCCACCACCTCTCTCCCAAAGCGCACAAGACCGCTGTCGAACGAGGCGTCTCATCCAGCACCGATGCCAACAGACCAAAACCCGTTGATGATACCATCCAACACACCACAGGTGGGAGATGCTCCCAGACATCCCTAAGCCCCGTCGTCCCGCGAGCGCGCATGTTCTTCAAAGAATATCAGACTGGCAAAAAGGAAAAGTCTCATCAAAAGTCAAGAAAGAAAGAAAAATCACCAAAAAGAAAGGAATCCCAAAGGTCCGGTTACTTACATAACCACTGGGACTCACTCTCGAAGAGCGATGATGAGATGGCTCCCGCAGCAAGGTCCGCTCATCCGCAACAGGCTCAAACGCATCAAAGGAGTTCTCACTCCCCAAAGCAAGAGGCGCCCTAGCCCTCCACTTCACGTTCGCCCAGTCGTCAACAGTCAACCACATCCGGTGGACTGCAGTGCTCACAAAAGAGGCCATTTCTTGAAGATCGAAATGCTACAACGATTTGCAGAAGAATCGTAGAGACAGAGAAAGCAAAGAAACTGTGAAAAAATGAGGGGATTCGTCCCCTTTATATAGGATGCCAAGCGCCATGCCGATCGTCACCTCCCCCTACCATACCGATCGACACTGACCTCTTGCCTTCTCGAGGTAGCCCAAAAGTCCGTGCCACTGTCGAATGGCACCCTTCATACTATGCCGACCGGCACCCCCTTAAATTTCTTACAGAAATTCCCAGAAAATACCAGAAAGCATCCATAAAACCTCAAAAAATTCCTCAAAATCCCAGGAAGGATTTAAAGCCTTTTCACGAAGAAAAACTTCGCGTTCCCTTGAATGGAACCCGTCTTTCCCACCAAAACCCTCAAAAATCAAGTGAAAACTCCTCCCGGCACAGCTCCGGAGGATCTCTAAGGATCACCTGATCACTTCCCCAGCGGAATTCTCTCATAGCACCCAAAATAGGTTGTTCCCCCCCCCCCCCCCCCCGCAAGGTCTCCTAATGAAACAAAAGCTTCCCACGTATCAGCTCCCCAGCTCAAATCAAAATCACAAAAGCACTTTCCCCAACAAAATCAAAATACAATCTTCATCCACTCTTTAGGTCAGAATTGACCTCGATCTTGGATCGTCACCTGAGTTGGGTCAGAATTGATCTCAGTCCTCAGTCGTCACCACTCTTTAGGTCAGAATTGACCTCGGTCTTGGATCGTCACTTGAGTTGGATCAGAATTGACCCCGGTCCTCGGTCGTCACCACTTTTTAGGTCAGAATTGACCTCGGTCTTGGATCGTCACCTGAGTTGGGTCAGAATTGACCCCAATCCTCGGTCGTCACCACTCTTTAGGTCAAATTGACCTCGGTCTTGGATCGTCACCTGAGTTGGGTCAGAATTAACCCCGATCCTCGGTCGTCACCACTCTTTAGGTCAGAATTGACCTCGGTCTTGGATCGTCACCTGAGTTGGGTCAGAATTGATCCCGGTCCTCGATCATCACCACTCTTTAGGTCAGAATTGACCTCAGTCTTGGATCGTCACCTGAGTTGGGTCAGAATTGACCTCGGTCCTCGGTCGTCACCACTCTTTAGGTCAGAATTGACCTCGGTCTTGGATCGTCACCTGAGTTGGGTCAGAATTAACCCCGGTCCTCGATCGTCACCACTCTTTAGGTCAGAATTGACCTCGATCTTGGATCGTCACCTGAGTTGGGTTAGAATTGACCCCGGTCCTCGGTCGTCACCACTTTTAGGTCAGAATCGGCCTCGATCTTGGATCGTTACCTGAGTTCGGACAGAATTAACCCCGGTCCTCGGTCGTCACCACTCTTTAGGTCAGAATTGACCTCGGTCCTTGATCATCACCTGAGTTGGGTCAGAATTGATCCCGGTCCTCGGTCGTCACCACTCTTTAGGTCAGAATTAACCTTGGTATTGGATCGTCACTTGAGTTGGGTCAGTATTGACCCCGGTCCTCGGTCGTCACCACTCTTTATGTCAGAATTAACCTCGGTCTTGGATCGTCACCTGAGTTGGGTAAGAATTGACCCCGGTCCTCGATCGTCACCACTCTTTAGGTCAGAATTGACCTCAATCTTGGATCGTCGCCTGAGTTGGGTCAGAATTGATCCCAGTCCTCGGTCGTCACCACTCTTTAGGTCAGAATTGACCTCGATCTTGGATCATCACCTGAGTTGGGTATGAATTGACCCCGGTCCTCGGTCGTCGCCACTCTTTAGGTTAGATTTGACCTCGGTCTTGGATCATCACCTGAGTTGGATCAGAATTGATCACGGTCCTCGGTCGTCACCACTCTTTAGGTTAGAATTGACCTCGGTCTTGGATCGTCACCTGAGTTGGGTCAGAATTAACCTCGGTCCTCGGTCGTCACCACTCTTTAGGTCAAAATTGACCTCGGTCTTGGATCATCACCTGAGTTGGGTCAGAATTGATCCCCGTCCTCGGTCGTCACCACTCTTTAGGTCAGAATTGACCTCGGTCTTGGATCGTCACCTGAGTTGGGTCAGAATTGACCCCGATCCTCGATCGTCACCACTCTTAGGTCAGAATTGACCTCGGTCTTGGATCGTCACCTGATGTGGGTCATAATTGACCTCGTTACTCGGTCATCACCACTCTTAGGTCAGAATTGACCTCTGTTATTAGATCTTCGCCCTAAGCCCGCAGATTTGGCTTCGACCCGCAGAATTGGTCATCCCCCCAACACCACTTCAGGTCCGTAGAATCGACCTAAACCTTGGATCACCATTCCATCCCCAGCACACTCCTTAGGTCCTCAGAATCGGCCTCGACCCTCTGAATCGGTTATACTCCCTTAAAAGCATCATGCGGTATCTATTCGACGGTCATCATTTGTTCCAAACTCACCCATCGAGGGGCTCTGTAGACACCCCATTCTGTTACCCCCCAAACTCTCCTTAGGTCCCTATTACCTCCCTTCATCACTACAAACCTAGGTCACACTACACCAAAACACTAATTTTGTGACTGCCTTCTTATGACTACTAATGGGGGTGACAAACTTATTACTCCCGGGAGCAGTCACAAAATTATTTGTAACTGCCATTAGGAGTGATAAAATCTTGGGTAATAAAAAATTTGAGTCAATTAGTTTGTCACTGCTAATGACAGTCACAAATCTTGCCATATAATTAATTTATAACTGCTATAAGCTGTCACAAATTTGTAACTGTCATAAGTTGTCACAAATTTATTATTAGACTTACATTGTGACTCTTATGAGCAGTGACAAAATTGTGACTGCTATGAGCACTCACAAATTTTGGCCCAAGACTTAATTTGTGACTATTATTAGCAGTCACAAATTTATGACTGCTCGTAGAAGTCATAAATTTTGGCCCGAAACTTAATTTATAACCGCTATTAGGAGTCTCAAATTTGTAATTGCTCGCAGCAGTCACAAATTTTGGCCTAAGGCTTAATTTGTGACTGCTAGAGGGTCACAAATTTATCATCATAATGTGCCCTTACATTTAGTTTCCCTCTTCTTTCTCTCTCTCCTATTCAATCTCCCTCTCTCTCCTTACTCTCCCTTCAACGTCCCGCTCTCTCCTCACTCTTTCTTCCTTGGTAAGCCCTAAATGCTTTTCTTAATTTCCATTTTGGTAAGCCCTAAATATTTCTTATATAAAAAATGATTTTGTTAGTGTTTCTAAGCCCTATATACGATTATATACTGATTTTGTCAACAGGGATACGTTTTGGATTCAAACAGTTTGAACCATTGCTAAAAGGATACGTTTTTGAGTTTAGGATGTTTATAAAATGAATTTGTACAATCATTTTTTGAAACCTATGAATTAATTTATTACAATCATATAGAAATCGATTTCTTAAAATCATGTAAATCAAATGATTATGTTCTTTATTGCTTCTGTTCCTGGGTAATGTTGTTGTATAATAAAAGGTAAAAGAAGAAATCGAAAACTTAGTTATCTTTACTATGCATTTTAGTTTCAATTTTATAACAAATTCGAACTTTTGAGCTTTGATGAAATGTAGTTTGATATGTATTGGTATCTATCAATGGAGCTAGGTCATGTTTTAGACTCATTTTTCATCATGATTTGCTTATTTTTATGGATATTAAACCTAGTTATTTAAATCTTTAGATTGTTACGATGTAATATTGCCTATTTTCTTAACTAGAATACAATTTTCTCTTATTTGGATTGATGAGATTGTAATCCATACTTGTAAATTATGTGTAATGTACATTTATAAATAAAATATTTAGATACTAGATTTATTTTGAACAAAATTATACTCTCTTTGTCCCAAATTAAGATTCCATGTTTTTATTTTATATAGATTAAGGATACTCTCAATCAATGGTCAAAATTTTGTTAACAATTTTGACCTGAGTGATGTTTGGATAAATCCTATTTTCAAAGTTGCAAAGAGATGGTTGACAGTCTTGATATATAGATTAAGGATACACTCAATCAACGAGGATATACATATATAGATATACCCCCGGGGGTAGGGGTGGTGGTTCTGCAGAGTTTCAAAGTTTTTTTTTTGAATATTCTATACATCTTTATCACTGTGTGATAGCGCATACAGTTTTTGCTTCTTAGTTGTTACTGATATATTTATTATAAATTTTAACTTTGTTGAGTGACTTTAATTTGATTATCTTATGTATTTTCGTTTCTTAAATAGGATTGGTGGATCTGGTATGGGCCTCAAAAACAAAGCCATGGTATGATTATTCTCATTAGAGGAAAACCAATTTTTGAATTGGTGTTGTGTGGTTATAGTTCTTATTTTTGGTTAGGTCTAAACATTGCTGATGTATGTTAATTTTGATTTCTTATAGATCCTTACTGGACCCATTAACGATCCCAAAAGATTCCTAAGTGGAATTATGATGGATCGAGCACAGGTCAAGCTCCTGGGAAAGATAGTGAAGTGATCTTATAGTAAGTTCTTATATTTTTCTATTTTCAGCAATAAAACCCAAAATTCTAGGTAATCTTCACTTATATACATTCGGTTGCGTTTCTTTTTTATTTTTATTTAGATGAATTATGGGTAATTATTATTTTGTTATGATGATGTAATGAAACAGTCCTCAAGCAATTTTCAAAGTTCCATTCAGGAAGGGAAACAATATATTGGTGAGTTACTTGTTACTGTACATTGTTTTGCATTCAATTTTCATTTGGGTTATAGTTTTCTTCCATTATTATGTTATAAACCATATGTTGAACCATATTATATTTCTTAATTGGATTAGGTCATGTGTGGTGCTTACACTCCAGCTGGTGAGCTAATCCCGACAAACAACATGTGTAATGCAACCAAGATTTTAAGGTAAAATCGTTCTTATATTGACTTTTGTGTTTTGAGATCGGTTCGACCACTGTGGAAACCGAGTAAACTTGGCCAATACTGAGTTGATTCTCCCTCTGGTTAGTTTTAAACGTGATATAGATATATATCACACCATTTTAAAAGGGGAGTTTGAGTTAATGACCAATAACCTGGATTATTCTTGTCCACAACTTGTTTTTTTCAAGATGGCTACAATATATAGAGATTTTTTCGGTGCATCATAAGAAAGATTTGGGCTAGTTTAGCAGATGCGTGATGTATGTTATATATAGGATTGTTTGATGTAATTCCATTTTTCAACCTTCAAAATTTAATGATCATTTGACTATTTCCATTCTTCTGTCCTGAAATCTTTATGATCATTTCGACTATTTCTAAGTGTTGATGAATGTACTCTTAAGGAAGTTGTTAAGGTTTATAATAAAATTATTGGATGATTTATAAAGTTTGTATTGGATTGAAGGTATTTTAGTAAAAGTCTATTGGGATAGCTTCCTTGAAACCTAGACCTTTTTGTGTGGTGAACTTAGATAGTAAAAGGACATGCTCAGCTCTCTGATTTCAAATATATCATCTGATAGCATTTTTAAAAATCTCGAGGGCCAAATATAGAATGGAGAAGGTATCAAATCTCCCAAACACATATTCGCATACATTTAGTTTGACTTTAAGTTACTTGTCTCTCTTCATTACCATTAGATGTCCTTAATTATATCTGCCATTGCTTTATCTGATCATTATTTGCATTTAATGTTGATATGCCTCAAGAGTTTTTGGACATGTTTGTTTCGTAGGTTGAGAAAGCTCATAATGATCATATTCACCATGTTGATTGGAATCCTCATAATTTTAATTTCATACTAATTAGTAAATAATTTGCGATTGCCTTTTTTTATTTCTTTAAAAAAAAGAAGCTTAGCTACAATTTCTTTCACTTGTCCAAACTACACTGTTGAAGAATTATAACAGAATTGTAGATCTTTTTAACCTTGAATCCCAATCCACCACCATGACTTGATCATCAATATAAATAGCCAACTATAAAAGTTTTCTTTTGTGTTTTTGTTATCTTAAAATATAAATCATAGTAAGATTTACAGCTACCACAGTCCCATGAGTTACAGAATTAAGTCCACCAAAAGCACAATATGCTGTGTATACAACATTGATGTTAGTATATGCTACTTGATGGTCCTCATTGTTTTCTGATCATATGCATCAGTGAGACTATGTCTTCCCCCATTCAAAACTTTGTTTCTTCATTTTAAATCTCCACTTCCTATCATGAATTTATTTCCTTCACAAGGTATGCTAAAATTAGTTGGATTTCTGTTAACATAGCATATCTATATCCTACAACATGTAGCTTTCATAATTGTACAAGATCTTTTAATATTTGTCTTCACGAGAGATTCAATGCTATGAGAGACCATAAATTAAAAATTGATCACTAGTATCTTACATTTCATCCCCTTAATTATATGCATTTATTTCAACAAAATTGACTCGAAATTAACGTGACATATTGTGTTCGTATCAAATCTTACTATGAGTTTGCTTTTGTTGATATATATATGAGTGTGTGTGTTTACTCAGCAAGTTCGATTATTCGAATTAAATTACTTTTATCGATTTTGATTTTGATTTTGTCAGTATATGGTAGGCTGATTTATCCGATTCATGATTATTATACATGCATACAATCAGTGACTTTTATGAATCGATTTTATCGATTTTGATTTTGCTATATATATGAGTTAGCTTTTCATTTCGTTTGATGAATCATTGACTATTTGTGGTTTCGACATATAATCTATGAGTTAGGGTCTGAAATGTTCTGTATCTGTTTCGTTATTGACTCTTTACTAGCACATTTGTTAATTATCTGTATAAAAATTAGAAATCATGCTCGTGCGCGCACACACATATTTGCTCGATGAATCGACATATCATTTGAATTGATTTTGTTTTTATGAGTAATTTTTTTTTGTAGCTGAATCTTTTTATTTGTGTGTGTGCTTGATTTCCTCTTTTGTGTCTGTTTCATTACTATTCTTTTCTTTGTTCTGTAGATCAACAACATTACAGTTCTTTTCTTTGTTCCATCTAGTCAGATCCGTCTTAAGTCTTTTAAGTTTAGAGGAGAAGAGAGAAAGAGGATTATCCCACATTGGTTTTTACCAAGAGTTGTCTATGATAGAGTTGATATATGGTTTGAGACACCAGAAATTTAGGAATTTAAATTGCTTAAGGGCATCATCCAGCTGAGTTTTGATAGAGAATAAAAGAGGGGAATGGTGAGAGCAGGACTTACTAAGGTGAGAAAGGGAGAAATTTAGAAAACTAGATAGCCAAGATGGAGAGACTAAACCCCTATCCAATATAGCCCAAACCTTCCCCTTATGCCTAAAATTATGCCAAGTAAAATTAGAAACTGAGTAATTAACTTCCATAAGGCATGCATTGGAAATGAAAAGGTTTAGGTCTTCCATAGGGCACGCATTAAATTATCAATAGACTTAAATTTTGGTTTCTTGATCATCCAAGTCTTCATCTTGAATTTTGTAGATGAAGTCTTGTATACTGTTGGCCAAGTTTGAGCAGACATGTTTGGGGGTCAGGGCTTTTGAAAGGTTTAGGTCTGGATTAATGGTAGGACAGGTGGGGGTCTAGGTGATACCAAATACATTAGGACCAAACACATGCTCGAATTTTGGTAAAAAATGGCCTATGAAAAATAGCACAAGCAGTTTCTTGAGAACATTGTCGTGGATAGTATTGGTAAAGGGTTCCCAAATAATACCAAGGGCCCAGCTTTTGATGCAAGAGTAACCATGAGAAAATAAATGGTATCTGGAAAACCAAATCGAACAAGTAGAAAACCAAAATTAAAAGGGGAAAAAACTTTAAAAAGTCAAGGGATTGCATCAGAGTATATATAAAAGCCTAAACTTGAATTTCCCCTAGCTACTATGGATGATGAAAAGTCCGTGGATGATGTTCACTAGAGTTCGAGAAGAGTTTGACTATCCTTAGTGCAAACTCTTGATATGAGTAGAATCAACCCTAATATGCCATCTTTGGCATCATCATATTCTATAAGGCTGCCCTTACTGCGTGCTTTGTTTGTACCTGACAAGCTATTTATTTTTATTATGCGCTTGATGTTGACAGTTCCTTATTGGAAGAAATTGAGAAAAGTATGTGTTGATGCTTGTGTGGCACATGTGTTTATATTGTTAGTTATATGTTTTTAGCATCAGAAATCCTGGCTTGTTTACATTGTTTTGGCATTAGAAAAAATGCTTATTATACCTGATCACATCTTATTTTACTGGATTGGTGCAACTGCATTAGATAATGGTAGGACAGGTTAAGGTAGAGTTAGGGGAGTGTATATAGCTTTGGTCAGGGGGACTTTAAAGGGGGATAAATTTTTGGGCTTTGTTTTTAGGGGATAGCTGTGGGACAGTATGAATGAAATTAGGAGTTTTAGTATAATTAATGACACAAGGGATAGCAGGAAGTTTTGAGCATTGACCTGTCTGGCTGGCTTGTAGACACTTGATCTTATTCGAGGCAAGAATTTCTTATTGCTCATGGATTATGGTTTGGAAGGTAATTTCACTAACAATGATGGAACTGAATTGGTGATGTTAGATTCCCGTTGTTTGAAATATGAAGCTCGTGAGAGGCCAAATGCTAAGTCTCTTGTCATTGCTCTCACATCTCTTCAAAAAGAATTAGAGGTATAAAAAATGAGAGCAATTACCGTTCGGTTGAGGCCAAATGCTAAGTCTCTTATCACTCGCCCTTGATTCCCGCATTAGTCTTGATTCACATTACTAACTGAATTATTTAAGTGGAAGAGGAACTATTTATACTATTGTTTTACTGTCTTTTCGTAGACAATATTTTACGAAATCATTAAACTATTTGGAGCGTAAGGTATATGTAATCTTCACTTCATTTATTTCTTTTATATTTTAATAATGACTTAAATTGTGTGAATTTAAGTGTCTCATTATCATAATCAGGTTCCATCATATGTTTTGTCAGGTATTCCACACAAAACTGAAAACTCGACCAAGACACTGTTGTTGACACCACTGGGTGAAGCTTGCTTGAGAATGGATCTCACTGCCATACCTGAGATATTGGACAAGATTGGATACAAAGATGATGAGGGGATTGCCAATGAGATTTGTTGTTACTTGTCTTAAATAAGATGCTCTCTACATTTTTTTTTTATTTCTTCTTGAGATTTTCTAACATGTTAATTAGGTAAGTAACTTGTGGAATAATGGTTCAAAGTTGACATTGTTTCCTTAGCCCAATCATTGTTCGTTTATATGTTCCTTACACTAGTTATATACATTTCATCTTTATTTATCTTTCTGAAATCATTTTTATGAAAATGGTCGTAAGCCTAAATTTTGAGCACTAGTCTAGTAATACTCCCACCGTCTATTGACATGTTACTGACATAGTCGTGACCACCTTTTTTTTTCATATACATGGTGGACGACCAGATCTTAAAGAGTAATACAATTCTTCTCATCCCCATTCTTTTTTTTCCTTTCATACTTCTAGTGTGTTTGAGAATTCAATATTGAGAATTTATCTTTATTAATGAGTTTCTTATTAAAATTGATTTTTTTCTTTTGTTATTTGGTCTTAGACCATTTTATATATATATGACTTGTATCTTGGGTATGCAATCTATAGGTGGGTTTAGTGAGAATTGGCATCCAACTAATAAATTTGTTCTTTCGATTCATAATATATACATACCAATTCTCTCCAAACACACAAAATATATAAAAGTTATATAACATGAGTTCTATAACATGAGCTATATAACTCATGTTATATAACAGTTATATAATTGTTTCATAGGCATAAGCAATTATTTTGTTCTAATGAATGCCACAAATTGAGGATTTTTTGTATTCATGATTGTTTTGTTGTACTAAGTCACTCATTCTTACTACCATTTTACTTTTACCCTTGCATGTATTATGAAAATAACATTGTGACCCACCTTCTTTATTGTAACTAACATATTTACATTTTATTGTTTGCAGGCATACACATGGCATACCTGGCATACGTAGTATTCAAAGGCCTAAATCCAGGTGTTTACACTTCGTGGCAAGAAACACAAGCACGAGTCAATAGATACCGAGGAGAAGTATTTAAAAAATTTGAGTCCATTAAACTTGCTTAGCAGGCATACTCCAAGTACACGAGGGAGGCGTACTCCATGTTCATGACATTTCATGTCATCGAAGTGTTGTGTCATTTTTTTAGTTTATTTTTTATTCTATGTTCATTTTTGTACTCGGCGCCCAAGAAGGGGTTGCTTGATATTAAATTAAGTGTAAACAAGTTTTATGTGTACCGGATATTTGGAATATCAAAAATATAAATGAGATGTTATCAATTTTTTTAGACTTGTTACATGTTCATGATATTTATTCTACTTCCATCATTTCATTATTTTGTGAAAATATAAAGATATTTATAATAGGTATTACCACATTTAACAAATACAACTTTTATAACTACTAATAGCAGTCACAAATTTGTCATTACCGTCAATTTTGTAACTGCTAATGGAAGTTACAAATATAAGATTCGTAACTGCTAACAATAGTTACAAATATAAGATTCGTAACTGCTGATAGCAGTTATAAATATTAAATTCATAACTGCTGTCAGCGGTTACAACCAGCAGTTACAAATTAGGGTCACCAGTTATAACCCTCATAGGGGTTATAAAAATGTGTGACTGCTGTTGGGAGTTACAATATTTCTTTTGTCACCCCCTAAATTATGACGGTAAATAGCCGTTATAAAGGTCATTTGTGACTGCTAACAACACTCACAAATCACACAATTTGGTGTAGTGTCATGTCCCGAGTACTGACCTAAAAGGCCACCGGGCGCTCCCCAGCTCAGTTTGACCAAAAAGTCAAACTCTTCATCTCGACCGAGACTAAATGAATCTTCAAAGGTCACTGAATGTTCTTTTTAATGCTCCATTCCGTGCGCAATTCTGACTTACCATGCGGACGAACGATCCGTTTGCGTCCGAAACTTCACCCAAAGGCCATCGGGCGCTCCCGGGATCTTTTTGACCTAAGTCAACTCTTCATCTTGACCGAGACTAAATGAATCTTCTAAGGGTACTAAATACCCTTTCCAACGGTCCATCCCGTGCGCAATTCCAACTTACCATGCGGACGAACGACCCGTTTGACTCCAAGAGGTCACCGAACGCTTTCGGGGCCCGGTTGACCAAAGTCAACTCCCCAAACCGGGTCAAACTCTTTGGAATGTTGAATTACATCTCCTAACCTTTCCAACGGTCCACCCCATGTGCAATTTGGACTTACCATGCAGACAAACGATCCGTTTGCGTCCGAGCAATTTCCCGTCCATTGGACCGACAAACGCTCTCGAGCCATATTTGACCCAAAGTCAACTCCTGAACCCGGGAGTGGCCCCAAGGACTTTTGAAGGTATCTGAATTACCTTTCCAACGGTCTGCCCCGTGCGTGATTCTGACCAACGGTTTGCCCTCGGCAGCCAATTTTACGAAAAAGCCTGAAGCACACTGCCAAATGGCAGGTTCCAAACCCTACCTATCGGCACCTGTCGATAGGCAGGAACAGGTCTAGGCCAATCGAAAGTTACCTGGGCCTATAAAATGAGGCCTTCACCTCATTTGCAAAGGGATCCGGGATCTGATAAAAATCACTCTTAGCGAATCCCAGAAATCTCTCTCAAAGGCAGCGTGATTTCAACTTCCAAATCCCTTTTTTACTTCCACTTTTCATCATCCTTTTCATTAAAATTGGTGAATTAGCCACTCTCCATCATCATCAAAGTGCAAGGGCTACTCTCCAACATTCAAGATCAAGCTCAAGATCTTCAAGAAGGTCCAACTTTCTCAACTTTCTCTTAAAGTCTCTTAAATTCGCAATAACTTGTTTTATTACTTAGTACTTTTTTATTATCTCATCTCATACATCCTAATATACTTTTTATTTAGTATATTGCACATCTCTTATTTTTATGTAAATAAAAACCCAAAAAATAAGAAAAAGAAGGTTTACTCATAAATTCCAAATAGGGATTCTCATACTTTTCTCACACTTTTCTCACCACTAAAACGCTTTTTCTACACACACGCACACACTCACAAATAAGAGATCCCCCATTTGGATTTATGGGATAAACCCCACCCCTCGTTTTTTATGCGAACTACGTGGACTTTGATGCCTTTATAGGCTACGTAGGCGTCTCGGGGTAAAACCCGAGACTCGAGTCCTTTTCTCACTTTTTCTCTTATTTTCCTATCTTCTCTAAAGCTAATTTTCTTATATTCTATATACTTGTAACGTATTACTCCATATGCGTTGTCGTTCCATTATAACGATCAATTTAGGAGTAATCGCGTAAATCTTATTCTTCTAATACTATTCTTATATCTTCCTACGAATGACTCGCTTTATCTTTTCCATGATACAAGTCGAGGATTCCTACCTCCATTATATATACACACATGCACACATAACACGGGGGGAAATATAAAGCAAAATAGCAAATATCCATGAGAGACCGAAAGGGCGGAATGGGTGCCTAACACCTTCCCATTTCGTAACTAAGCCTCCGAACCCTTCTCGAATCATCTTGGTTTCGCATGCAGCAGTATGTCTTTGGATGCCATCCTTCGGGATGGCTTCCCCTTTTTCTTTTGTCTGTTTTAAGTAAAATAGACTGGCGACTCTGAATCTCTCTTCATTTTTACACCACATCTCAAACGACGCCGGCCGAAGCGCTCCCGAGAGGGATGCGCGGGACCCAAGGGATCCTCTCCCCTTCACGCGCCCGCCCCAGCGCGACGAGGATCGAGGATGGCCACACTTATAAAACCAACTTTTTTCTTGTTCAATTTCTCTAGTTGTATTGCCACGTTAGGAGGGTTATTCTCCCTTATTTTATGTTTTAATAAGATTTGTCAGATGTTAATACGTCTATGTAATTTAAGCATCCTTGAAATAAATCTCTCACATGTTCTTAAATCTATGGAAATCGTTTATGAAGAAGACTTAAAATATTGTAACTTAATTTAGTGAGAATGTTTTAATAGTGACTAGTCTATTAAAAGGAATTTGGATTTTATTCTTGTATATTGGAATCAAGTTATATTATTACTTTCACATGTTGATTATTCTCCCCATGAATTGCATCACTCAAAATGCTAGAGTATAATGTTAATGGTTTGACTTAGTTTCGAGATATAATTTTTATTTGACATTTCCCCTTGGACATATAAAAGATGTAAAGTCAAAGATACAAAATTTAACATATAAACTAAAGGAAGGAATTTAATAAAAGGTTAGATTATCCTAACAAGATAAAGTTATAGAAGTGTTGGAATTGGATAATTATAGTTGTAGGCATGTCTCGTTATAGAGTCATGGTTGTATAATTATTTGGTTACGATTATGGATGGTGGTGGAGATGTGGGTTGTATTGGTCCGCGCCAGATAAAAAATGGTAGGCATTTTCACTAGTGACCTCAGTCGATAGTTGAGGCTAGTTGCGATTGATTTAGTCCACGCCAGATAAAAAATATCGAACTTATGTGCTAGTGAACCCGTTGTTAGTTGGAGACTAGTCAAGGGTTTATTTATTGTAGTATTGACCCTGTAGCTAGTCGGAGGCTAGTCCCGATTTTATGATTTTTTGTATTAGTAACCCCGTAGTTAGTTGGGGGCTAAACCCGATTTTACGTATGACGATATTATCAGGGGTATTGGGCATATTAGTGGCCTCTTATTTAATTGGGAACTATAAGGGTTTTAAAAGACTTCATACAATACATTATGAAAGATAACACCGATAATGGCGTTGTGAATTATTATAGAGATAATATTGATATGTGGATTTATTATTTGTACGCATGATTGTCAGTTATATTACTTGGGTTGCGTAGATTTTTATCTTGAGATGTGATTGACCCGTCGGGTTATTTATAGGTTCTCTGACGGCATGTCAGACTTAGTTTCCTCTTTCACAAGCATTGAATCATCATTCCAATCAACACTAGTCAGAGATGTAGGTGTTAGAGTTTATCTTTATTTTTATGTTTTTTAGTGATGTGAGGTTTATCTTTTATCCCATTAAACATTGTACTCAGTTATATTTATGTTGGAGGTTTTGGAGATAAAATGTTTTAACATGTATGGTTTTGATTATTATGTCATATATTATCATTTCATATTTTATAATTAGTGGTGGTGATTGATTCTTTTCTACTCCTAATGTTTTCATCAAGGATATTCATGTTGCCTCTACTTTGTTCATAATTATATATTATTTCCATGTCATGCTAAGGATGGTATTTAATTGATTTATCAACATGTATAATTTAATAATTAGACTTGATCAACTTGTGTATTAAAATATACGGGGGTCACATGTGGGAGATCTTAACTCCCTCGGATGTCTCAAAATGGTTTTAGTGTCAAATGGGTTTAGATTTGAAAATGTAAAAAAGTGTGTACTCATAGAAGATTCTTGGATGACATGAGTTCACTCATAAAAACACTTTGATGGAGAACTGTTTAGAATTCTAACATTAAGAAAAAAATAATAGGTAGATACCCGGGATCTGATGATCCTCTAACCATATGAAAGTATTTTCACGATTTTGAAGCTTTTGTATTTGGTTTTTTGATATTTGTAGAAATAAAGAGTAGAAACCTGTAAATATGTATAAGATTTGACTTAAACTTGAGAGGTGGACCTCCTATTATACCTACATATTTACCATAGGCAGAATCAAAGTTAATATAGTTCCAACATTACCTTTAGAGAAAGGCCCTGATTCGAGAAAAAGAAGATGATGAAGATGATAATTGGTGGTGTTGCAGCATGACACCACCTTTTTAAGTATAGACTTCCAAAATAAAATATCTAGAAATGACTTACATGTTACAAGTGCACCTTTCCATTTCGGTAGTGTTTTGGCTTGGAATCAACCTTTTTAAAGATATACCTAAGACTAGTTTAGAAGGAAAATACTTTTTTTAAGAAAAAAGAAAAGAAAAAGGGAAATATATTTATTGGGTTTTGGATCTATGTGAGAAGAAGAAAAAGTGGGAACTTTTGGGTTAAAATTTGAGAGTTTGGTTGTTGAGAGGCTTGGGATACATAAAGAGAGAGTTTTTCAGCCTTATTAGAGAGAAAAGGCAACAAAAAAGAAAGACCATATTTAAGAGGCAGAGCTAAGTGTGTTTGAAGTGGTTGTTAAGTCTCCTTTTATAGGTAAACTATTAAGGGGTTCGGACATGTTAGTCCTTTAATAGGACTGGTCGGTCTTGGTGCACTTCTCAATGGGTCGATCAGTCTTAGATGCATGTTTGGAACATGCGTATTATGTTTGGGCTAGTTTTGGGTGTGTTGGGATTATTCCTTTGGCTTCCAAGGTTTTGGTCTATATTTGGGATATTTTAGGGTTATTCCTTGGGTTACTAAGGCTTTGGGATTTATTTGGTATTTGAAGGGTGATAGTTTGTGTCATGTTTTGAGGGAGCGAAATGAGGTGTCTATGAATCCCCTAAAAAGTAGAGTTCATTTTCACATGAAAGCTTTGTCAAAAGAGATTCCTGTTTTGCGACCTTTTTTCTCTATTAGTTGGTGCTTTATTTGGTTTATGACTTGTCGACTTAGTTGGTATTTGGGGGTATGTGTACCGTTCAAGGGTATAATTTTGTGGTTGAAAACTCATAGAGTCGGGATCATCGTACAAAATCATGGTATTGTATAAATGATTGAAGACTCATTTGGATGAGTTGAGATCATTATGTAATAATATAATTTTTTTTAAAATGATCGAAGACTCATTTGGATGAGTTGAGTCATCGTGCAAGGGCACGATATTCATAGAAGTAAGAAAAAGACTCATTGGGATGAGTATGGGCATCATGCAAGAGCGCGATATTTGTAGAAATGTGAGAAAAACTCATGGGGATGAGTATATTCATCGTGAAGTCATGGGGATGAGTATGTTCATCGTGGAAGAGCACAATATTCATAAAAATAAGAGAAAAACTTATGGGGATGAGTTTTATCACCGTACATGATCAAGACATTCGTAGAAATGAGAGAAATCCTCACAGGGATGATTTCTAGTTATCCTGAAAAAGAACGACATTCATAAAAAAGAGAGAAAGACATATAGGGTTGAGTCTGGTCATCGTGAAAAAGCAGGATATTTGTAGAAATGAGATAAAGACTCATGGGGATGAGTCTAGTCATCGTGAAAGCGAACAATATTCATAGAATTGAGAGAAAGACTCATGGGGATGAGTCTGGCCATTGTGCAAGTTCTCGATATTAGTATAAATAAGAGAAAGACTCATTGGGAATGAGTATGGACCTATAGTCATCGTGCAAGAGCATGACATTCATAGAAATGAGGAAAAAATTCATGGGGGTAAGTCTATTCATCGTGCAAGAGCATGACATTTGTAAAAATGAGAAAAAGATTCATGGGGATGAGTTTGGTCATCATGCAAGAGCACGATATTCGTATAAATGAGATAAAGACTCATGGAGATGAGTCTGTTCATCGATCCAGAGCACGATATTTGTAGAAATGAGAGAAAGACTCGTAGGGATGAGTTTGGTCATCATGTAAGATCACTTTATTCATAGAAATGAGAAAAATAGTCATGGGGATGAGTCTATTTTGAATCAGAGTGATCAAGTTGTAAGGAGGAGATTTTCTTGTTCAGTTGGATAAGAACTTAGGCTGGGCACGGGGTAGGATCGGTCGTTCATGTGTGTGCGTGACCGGTTGGACATTGCGAAAAAACTTCCATAAAAAGGGCATTTTGCCTTCATTTAATTCATTTAAGCTTTATCACTCTCTTTCAAAATTTCCTAGTTCGAATATTCTTGAGTTTTTCTTTCTGTATTTTAGTGATGGCAGATATAGATAATGGGGAGATTATAGAGATGCTACTAGATGACCTCCTAGGGTGAGTCCATTTTTATTAAGGGCATATCCAATGATGATTCCTCACTATGCCATATTGCCAGACACGACCATTAAGGCCACTTTGGGTTCCATGCCCATTGTTCGCTTGGGGGGGAGGGGAATTTTATCTCTCCATTATCTCGAATCATGCATTCGGAGTTGTATGAGAATTTAGGGGATGATTTCATTAATATCCATCAGCTCACCACAATTTTCCTATTCAATCTCCTCGTTCATACCATTTATGCATCCCATTACGATGCGATGCGCAAGAATCTTCTTTTCTCCCTCGAATACTTTAGCTGCATCCGAGAGTATAGTTGGTGAAATTATACCCTAGGATTGCTTCATTCTATTATGAGTTCTCTGTCTAGGAGGTTAACTCGGAGTCTCGTGGGTTACCATGCGATATGTGAGGTATGCTTTGATTTATCGCATTCTTTTATTTATGTATCATTTATTTTTATGCTACTGCTGTTTTTTTTTTTTGCACAATTTTGGGCCTTTCAGGTCTTTGGCCTCCATATGGGGTCATTGAGAGAGGAGGATGAAGAGGAGGAAAATTGGCCTCGTCAGAGGATATAAAGGCAGGTCAACTACCAATTAGGAGCTTATACATGGGGATATATGTACCTGATTGAGAAATATGATTGATAAGATAGTACATGTTCCTATTTTGATTATTTTAATCATCAGACATGTTTCCTTTGAATTTTAGTCTTTATATTATTTGTTTGGTTATAGGTTACGTTCTTTCCTTGAGATAGATCCCGTGAGCATTAGTCCAAGGATAGGACCATCACTCATACTACCTCCCATATCTTATCCCGCACAAATGGAGTCGTGGTTCTCTATCTAGGGGAAGGGGTCGTCTAAAAGTGGCCGCATCATGTGAGACTCGTTCCTCTAATAGCACCTCCATCTGGCAAAATGGAGTTGCATTTTATTTCCACAAGGACCATAATACATATACCAGAGGTGTTTCGATGATGAGCACTTATTTTTATTACACCGTTCCCTACTTCGTGTTCATCACATGGAAGTTAATGACATCCATCCTGATAGCCAAATAGGGTTAGGGTTTGAGAGAGTTTCTCTCAAAAATTTATTCAGTCCCACCATTAGAGGGTCCTTTTGCATAGGTTGTCGCAGTATCAATCAGGTCTTCAACCCCACCCCCAGTGATACGAGTGTCGGGCTTATCACTGCAGTACACAAGGTATGGCGGTGTCTAGTATGAGGCCACTATTCCTTCATCACGACGCCATTTATCCAAGCCTGAGGGGCTCGCGGTATGTAATATTTTCCCTTTAAATTTGTATTTTCCTGGATTTTCGTTTAGATCGCCTTTTTATGAATTAATCTTTATTGCAAACTTTACCATACCTTGTACAATTTTGAAACAATTGTTATGGTCCTTGGGCTCTTATTCAGCTTTCATCCGTAGGACGATGAGAGACTCGGGTATGGGCCACCTGGTGATTGATGACACCTCAGAGTTATTTCCCAATGGTTCTTTGGATCCTTCAACAAGCGAAGTTCCTACGATGGACATTCCAGAGTCCTCTCGGAGGGTGCATCCATGATACATGGGTCCATTATCTCCGGTAATTTCTAGAGGTGGTCTCGTGAGTTTTTAGGGCGGAGGGATGCCAACATGAGTGTCTTATTCCAGTGATGTTGATAATGAAGATGATGATTCTTCATTCATTGGACACGAAGGATCGTACTCTCGGGATGGCAGGTCCTATAGGTATATTTATTTATTTTTCTCTTTTATGTATTTTCCTTTTTCTTTTGAGGATTTAAAGGGGTTTATCCTTTATTTCCTAAAACGTTTGGTATATAAATTAAAAAAGGGAGATATTTTGTTTGAAAAATTCATTTTAAGTTGTTATTATTTTTTATTTTTATTTTATTTTTTAGCATGTCAATTTTATTTAATTTTGTGTCACGTGCACAAGACAAATACATATGAGACAAAAATGAAAGAAAAAATGGCAAAAATCTTATTTCCAAATTTTTGGATTTTCCATAGTTTTCATTTTCGTTGCCGGTCATTTCGATCTGACCTTGTGTGCTACAGGCCTATAAGAGCAGGCTACAGATTCTCTGTGGTTGGTCTATAGTAAATTATGTGAAGTTACTATAATCCGTAAAGTTTAGTCCTCATCTGAAGTTATTAAAAAATCCCCCTTTTCTCCTACGGAGTTGTTGGAGGTAGATCACCTTACAACTCGAGAGTTTCTTATGAATGAGGGTATTGAAATCATGGTAGTGATATCCTTTTTTTTAATCTGATGTTCCTGGGAGGAGACACATGGGGGTCGCAAGGGTGCTCTAGCTCTAGCTCTAGCTCTAGCTTTGGTGTTTGAACATTTCCTGATTACTGGTTCCACCTGCATTGACATCCGGTTAGCTGGTGGGGTCTTACAAATAAAGTAAGGGAGGAGACAAATTTCATTGATATTTGATGATACTTTTAATGGTCTACCTACTTATCATTCTTAAGAGTGCCCATACCTTTAGGGAGGCCTGTTACTTTTATATATGTGGTTCCTTAAGAGGCTGAGCTTTATTACAGAGTGTCTACCCAGTATCAGCCTTCTAACTTTGTTTCCCGTGAGCCGATTCTTTACTACATGGAAATTGAAGAGGAGTGGTTCTATTAGCTTTTTGAGTTTGCTTATTCCTACTTTCGTTGGTTCCTTCTCTGATGGGTGACTATAGTACCACATTTGTGTATATGACCATTCCCTAATTTTTGCCTTTGTGCCTTACTGTTAACATCCATTTACCTTCCTCATCTTTTGGGGTCTTTGTACACTATGGAGCCTCTACCTTATTATCTGGTAGGCGTTATGTTCCCATATTCCTTCCTATACCGACTGACTTATTTGGTGTGATGACGATGTACTATTTCAAGGTTAGGGATGTCATGGTCTTGAGGGAAAATGGTCTCCTCTAGCTGTTCAGATTGACTATATGAGGATCAGAAGATATATGAGGGATTGCTTAGATGCAGGACCAGGCTATAAATTTTTTGGAAATGTTTAGGCTAATCAGGTAGAAGCGAGCGTAAGTAGCAGTTAAAAGTGTAATGACCCCACTTTTATATATAGTTTGTTTTTACACTCTTGTGTTACTTATTAACTTATAAATTTTCTATTATTAGATATGTGGTATTATTGGCTATCAATATAACAAACCCCATTTTTAATTATGAAGAATCAACTGTAAATTGGATCAAATCGAAGTCTTATGACATATCTTAAGGCAAATAATAAGTTTTGGGGTAGAAAATATAATTTTATGAAACTTTAAGGACTAAAATAAAAATAGAAAATGGGCCATTTTGTAAATAAAATATTTTCAAGGACCTCTAAGAAATATTCAAAATATATGGTGTGAAATTACCAAAATACCCTTCATGTGTGAAATGACCCTTATACCCTTATCACATTTCCACCACGTGCTGGTCACTTCCACCTTACACATGTCATCTTTAGAGAGAAAGCTAAAACACTTGTCATCATTTGGTGATATTAACACTGCAAGACCACTCCGGATAGCGACACCTCGGTGTTGAATCACCACTCCAAAAAGCTTAGTCATTAGACACGTGTCAACACCGTAATACTTTTTGAAACCTATAAATAGGGCCTTAGGGTTCATTTGAAACTCACACCAATTCCTTGAGAATTATAGTAAGAAAGAGTGATAGAAAGCTTGGGAAATATCTTAAGAAGGAGTTCTATAATTTCGAAGAAAAAATTCATTTCGTAGGTATGATTTTAATTAAATGTTATAATGTATTTTTATAGTTTTACATTTGTGTTTTATAGCTTTACTTAGTAGTTATGCTGGTAAAATACACTAAGGACTTCACTAATCAAAACTTAAAGTTTAGAAGAAATCCAAGTTGGTTTTATTTTCATGTAAACTTGTTTGAAATTGTATATACGCTTTTAAAAATGATTTTTTAAAAGTAATTGCTCGTTATTATGGAATTCCATTTAAGTAATTCCAAAGTCAGGCCCGGTGAAATTCTGTCTAGACGAGATGGTATTTAAGTGGTGCCCCTGTGACCCTCCATCTCTACTGGGAACCGACTGATTAAGAAGAACTATGAATTGAATCCTTTAATTACGATCAATAAGTTTTAAAAGTTAAGAAAATGGTTTTTAGTAATCCTTTGAAATAAGTTACTATTAAAATACAATATGTAGACTGGACCTTGTTTAGAACATATACTTAAGCCTTTATCGTATTTGTTAGATTAACGTGCGATCGAAGACTCATTATCTATAATTTTGACCTCTATTTTAAGTGTGTACTCTAAGCAATTTCTTGCGCATTTTGATTATATTATATTATGCAAACTATGTATATTTTATGACATGCTTTTATTCTCAAAATGCATCTGATACCGATGATTCCATCATTTGTTATATGTTTATATCTCTCCATATAAACATCTGATTTGAATTATGAAATTACTGATTCGGCCTATGGAAACTCTCTTACTATATTGGCCTTGACTACCGGGTGGAAATATTTGGGTGGTACCTTCCTAGCTGGTTTATCATTGGTGTGCCCTAAACAAGGCGTTGTTCCAGAAATCATGATTTTCTGTTTGGGTTGTTGCCGGGTGGAATTTGGTAACACTATATGTCTGGGTATTAGAGTGTACATGGCCACTAAAACTGAATAATTGACACATGCTCAATTGTTTTATCTGCTCTGTTCTGAACTGTTTATTCTGAATATATATATTGTCATCTACTTTATATATATGACTTGAAAGTCCTATCTTTATGTATATACTTTATATTCTAAATTGAATAGGTATCAATTTTTTGAAAAACCCTGGAATATCTGGAGATTGAATCTCATTCGGCTTTTAGCTGACGTTGTATAAATAATCATTTTTCAGGAAATAATTAACTTCGTGGATGGGACGAAAAAGGACTATGTTGAAGATTTAGCTTTTAAAGCTCTTTTTGTTACCTTAAGTAAAAGTTTGTTTAATTAGATAGAGCATGTTTAGCTCTTTGTGTCAAGTTGTAAGTCGTTGATATTTTAATACGAATGAAGTTCCCTTTAGAAAGCTCTAATGATGTAATTCCTTCATTTTCAGTATTTTACGATTCATAACCATGTGATTATACTTCCGCTACATATATTTTAAAAGAAAAATTTTAAGGCCAGAATATTGGATGCCTTGGTGGCACGTTAAGACACTCGTTCCCTACTATTTTCGAGTCGGGGTCGTGACAGAGGTGGTATCAAAGAATGGGTTATGAACCCGTAGACTACTGAGCATAGGTTTCAAATGTTATAGATTTTATGTTTCCATCCTTAGGAGATAGTATTAAAAATCTAATTTATGTGATAACCCTCCCTATGTATTATATTATTTATAATTGGTCTTTTAGTTTATAATATTGATATAGTATAGTGGATCTTACGTTTGGCCATTACTGTAGAAAATGACCAATAGAATATCATTAATGGGAACTAGTGATTCGAGTATAGAAGGACTGGAAGGTGCATACAAGGCAATTGAAAGTCTAGCAAAGATTGTGGAGCAGCAGGTGAACAATGGAGTACCAAAGAATCTTGAACTAAGTAGATGTACTATTGAATAATTCAAGAAGTTGAACCCTCCATCTTTTAAAGGTACTCCTAACCCCACCGAGGCAGAAAGTTGGGTGATGCAGATGGAAAAGATACTCGATGTTCTTAAGTGTAACGATGAACAAAGGGTGTCATTTGCAACATTTATGTTAGAAGGGGAGGCCGAACATTGATGGATAATGACTAAGAGAATACACGGGGAAAGGAATACTTACATAGGTTGGAATGATTTCTTAGTAATCTTTTATGAGAAATATTTTTCGAAAACGGTGAAAGACGAAATGGAAGCTGACTTCATGAGTCTGGTGCAAGGGAATATGACAGTTAGTCAATATGAGTCAAAGTTTACTGAGTTATCCCGTTTTGCACGTCTTGTTGTAGCAAATGACATTTTAAGAGCGAAGAAGTTTGAGCGTGGGTTAAGGTTGAATATTCGCAGTCGAATTTCCATCCTGAAATTAACATCATATATTGATGTCGTGACTAGGGCTACAATAGTTGAGAGGGATGGTGAGGAGTACAAATGAATTAGAGATGGCAAGAGGAAGTTTGGGGAACAAAAAGGAAAGAACCCGAATAATAGAAATTTCTTTAGGAACACATCCAATGTTGGGGGATCTAGTGATAACAAACAGTATAATAACCAGTCATGTCAGCAATGTGGAAAGATGCATTGAGGATGACCTTGTTATAAGGATTCAGGAGCTTGTTTTAGATGTGGATAAAAAGGACATCAGATAAAAGACTGCCCAAACCCAACAAGGGTTTCGATAAAGCATTCAAGTGCAAAGAAGGATCAAGACAGACAACGTAGAGTTTTTGCACTTTCTGATACCCAAGCTTCTAATGCGGTAGTGTCAGGTACACTTTCTATGTGTGCACAGCCTTTTAAATCTTTGATAGATCCTAGTTTTACCCATTCATTCATATCTATACATGTATTAAATCACTTTCATGAATTTCCTGAACCCTTGAATCATAACATACACGTTTCTACTCCTTCGGGTGAGTTATTGATGGGTAAATTAGTATACAAGGCTTGCCCCATAGATATTGATAGTCATAAACTATTTGTTGATTTGATAGTTTTAGACATGAAAGATTTTAAAGTCATTTTGGGGATGGATTGGTTAGCATCACATTATGCTAAGGTAGACTGTTTTGAGAAGAGTGTTACTTTCCAAATTCCTCACTAACCAAAATTTAGTTTTGAAGGAACTGGCATCATATCTCCGATATGTATTATTTCTACAATGCAAGCCTATAGTTTTCTTAAGAAGGGATGTCAAGGATTTCTTACAACTATTACTAGTTTGGAGATGATAGAGCCTAGATTAGAAGATATTCCTATTGCTAATAAATTTATGGATGTTTTTCCTGATAATTTACCCGGTCTACCTCCTAATAGAGAAATAGAATTTACCATTGACCTTATTCCTGGAACTATACCAATCTCAAAACCACCATATCGTATGTCACCTTTAGAATTAAGAGAGTTAAAAGTTCAATTAGAATACCTTTTAGACATGGGTTTTATCAGACCAAGTATATTGCCTTGGGGTGCTCTAGTGTTATTTGTGAAAAAGAAGGATGGGACAATGAGGCTGTGTATAGATTATCGTGAACTGAATAAGGTAAACATTAAGAATAAATACACCTTACCTCGTATAGATGTCTTGTTTGATCAATTAGAAGGTGCATAAGTATTCTCTAAGATTAACCTTAGGTCAGGCTATCATCAATTGAAGATTAAGGATGATGATATTTCAAAATTAGATTTTCGTACTAGATATGGTCACTATGAATTTCTCGTAATGCCATTTGGACTAACTAATGCACCAGCCGCTTTTATGGATAGGATGAATAGAGTCTTTAGAAAATATTTGGATCAATGTGTTGTTATCTTCATTGATGACATTCTCATTTATTCTAAGTGTATTTAAGAACACGAGAAGCATTTAGAGACAATATTACAAATCCTTAGGAAAGAGAAATTTTATGCAAAATTAAAGAAATGTGAGTTTTGGATGCCTAATGTTTCTTTTCTAGGACATGCATATCCAAATAGGGAGTGTCAGTTGACCCTCAAAAGATTGAGGCTATACTAGATTGGCCTAGCCCAACTAATGTGAGTGAGATTCGTAGTTTCCTTGGATTAACAGGTTATTATCGAAGATTTGTTGAAGGATTTTCTAGAATTTCCAAACCTCTATCTAGGTTAACACAAAAGAAGGTAAAATATGAATGGGGTGAGGAAGCCGAGAAAAGTTTTCAAGAACTTAAGAATCGATTAGTGACTGCCCTAATTTTAACAATTCCTTCAGGTACGAAAGGATTGGTGATTTATAGTGATGCTTCAAAAAATGGTTTAGGATGTGTGTTAATGCAAAATGGAAAAGTAGTTGCTTATTCCTCAAGACAGTTAAAACCACATAAAGAAAATTATCCAACCTATGACCTAGAATTAACAGCTATAATTTTTGCTCTTAAGATTTGGAGACACTATTTATATGGTGAGACTTGTGAGATTTATACCGATCATAAGAGTTTGAAATATATATTTACTCAGAAAGAATTGAACATGAGACAAAGGAGGTGGTTAGAATTGATGAAGGATTATGATTTGAATATTCATTATTACCCACGGAAAGCTAATGTAGTAGCTGATGCTTTAAGTAGGAAGCCTACACCAAATTTAGCATGTCTTATTACAAACCAGGAGGCTTTATTGAATGATTTAAGAAATATGGAAATATATGTTCATATTTATAATAAAGGTGGAATGATTGCAAACTTACAAGTACAACCCATATTGGTGGAAAGGATCAAAATTGCACAAGTAAATGACCCACAACTGAAGAAGATTAGATAAGAGGTTATTGAAGGGAAGCGAATGGAATTTGCGATACGGGATGATATATTGAGGTTTGGAAATAGAGTGTGTGTTCCACATAATGCCCAACTAAAGAGGCAAATTTTGGTGGAAAGTCATTACTCGAGATTCATGTTTCATCCCGGAAATACCAAGATGTATAGAGATATTCGAGAAGTGTTTTGGTGGAATAACATGAAAAGGGAGATAGCGGAATTTATATCTCAGTGTTTGGTTTGTCATCAAGTAAAAGCTGAGCATCAGAGACCATCAGGATTGCTACAACCACTGCCTATCCCTGAGTGGAAATGGGAACATATCATTATGGATTTTGTGACAGGTTTACCAAGGAGTTCAAGTGGTAATGATTCTATTTGGGAAATTATTGATAGGCTAACTAAATCTGCTCATTTTCTTGCCATTAAGATTACCCATTCTTTAGAAAAGTTAGCTAAGTTGTATGTGAATTAGGCTTCATGGAACCCCATTTTCAATTGTTTCTGACAGTAACCCTAGATTTGTGTCTCACTTCTGGAAAAGCATACAAGAAGCCATGGGAATAAAATTGAATTTTAGCACTACTTTTCATCCTCAAACGGACGGACAATCAGAGAGAACTATTCAAACCTTAGAGGATATGCTTAGGACATGTGCACTTGATTTAAAAGGCAATTGGGATAATCATTTACCGTTAGTGGAATTCGCATATAATAATAGCTATCAAGCAAGTATTAAAATGGCTCCGTATGAGGCACTCTATGGTAGAAGGTGTCATTCCCCTACATGTTGGGTAAAAGTTGGGGAAAGAAAACCGTTGGGACCAGAATTGATTCAGATCACAACAGAGAAGGTGAAATTAATACAAGACCGACTTCGTGCCGCTCAAAGCTGTCAAAAGAGTTATGTTGACAATCGACACCGACAATTAGAATTCTAAAGAGGAGATTATGTGTTCTTACGAGTATTGCCTGCAAAGGGAGTAATACGATTTGGGAAGAAAGGGAAGTTGAGCCCAAGATACATAGGACCTTTTGAAATCCTTGAAAGGATAGGAGCTGTTGCGTATAAAATAGCCTTACCACCGGAACTCTCTAGTGTACATAATGTGTTTCACGTATCAATGATAAAGAAATATGTCCCAGATCCAAAACATATCTTAAGTCATGAGCCTCTTCAAGTTAGAGAAGATTTGTCGTACATTGAGCATCTAGTGGAAATTTTGGACCATAAAGATCAAATATTACGAACCA
Organism: Sambucus nigra; assembly: GCA_949130495.1. NCBI lineage: Eukaryota > Viridiplantae > Streptophyta > Magnoliopsida > Dipsacales > Adoxaceae > Sambucus > Sambucus nigra. Next base: position 207,390,385 of record OX422214.1, on the reverse strand, counting down.
AGGTTATTCCACTAGTTAAAGTATTATGGCAGAATCATTCTGTTGAAGAAGCAATGTAGGAGCGGGAAGATGAAATAAAGGAGCGATATCCATACCTTTTTGAAAATTAATGTAAGTAAAGTTTGGGGACCAAACTTTTTATAAGGAGGGTAGGATGTAATGACCCCACTTTTATATATAGTTTGTTTATACACTCTTATGTTACTTATTATCTTATAAATTTTGTATTATTAGATATGTGGTATTATTGGCTATCAATATAACAAACCCCATTTTTAATTACGAAGAATCAAAATATATTCAAAATATATAGTGTGAAATTACCAAAATACCCTTCATGTGTGAAATGACCCTTATACCCTTATCACCTTTCCACCACGTGCTGGTCACTTCCACCTTACACATGTCATCTTTAGAGAGAAATCTAAAACACTTGTCATCATTTGGTGATATTAACACTGCAAGACCACTCTGGATCGCGATACCTCAGTGTTGAATCACCACTCCAAAAAGCCTAGTCATTAGACACGTGTCAACACCGTAATACTTTTTGAAACCTATAAATAGGGCCTTAGGGTTCATTTGAAACTCACACCAATTCCTTGAGAATTATAGTAAGAAAGAGTGATATAAAGCTTGGAAAATATCTTAAGAAGGAGTTCTATAATTTCGAAGAAAGAATTCATTCCGTAGGTATGATTTTATTTAAATGTTATAATGTATTTTTATAGTTTTAATTTTGTGTTTTATAGCTTTACTTAGTAGTTATGCTGGTAAAATACATTAAGGACTTCACTAATCAAAACTTAAAGTTTAGAAGAAATCCAAGTTGGTTTTATTTTCATGTAAACTTGTTTGAAATTGTATATACGCTTTTAAAAATGATTTTTTAAAAGTAATTGCTCGTTATTATGGAATCCCATTTAAGTAATTCTAAAGTCAGGCCCAGTGAAATTTTGTCTAGACGAGATGGTATTTAAGTGGTGCCCCTGTGACCCTCCATCTCTACTGGGAATGAATCCTGAAATGTTCTGTCTAGAGGAGATGGTATTTAAGTGGTGCCCCTGTGACCCTCCATCTCTACTGGGAACCGACTGATTAAGAAGAACTATGAATTGAATCCTTTAATTATGATCAATAAGTTTTAAAAGTTAAGAAAATGGTTTTTAGTAATCCTTTGAAGTAAGTTACTATTAAAATACAATATGTAGACTGGACCTTATTTAGAACATATACTTAAACCTTTATCGTATTTGTTAGATTAACGTGTGATCGAAGACTCATTATCTATAATTTCGACCTCTATTTTAGGTGAGTAATCGATGCAATTTCTTGCGCATTTTGATTATATTATATTATGCAAACTATGTATATTTTATGAAATGCTTTTATTCTCAAAATGCATCTGATACCGATGATTTCGTCGTTTGTTATATGTTTATATCTCTCCATATAAACATCTGCTTTGAATTCTAAAATTATTGATTCGGCCTATGGAAACTCTCTTACTATATTGGCCTTGACTACCGGGTGGAAATATTTGGGTGGTACCTTCCCAGCTGATTTATCGCTGGTGTGCCCTAAACAAGGCGTTGTTCCAGAAATCATGATTTTCTGTCTGTGTTGTTACCGGGTGGAAACATTTGCTAACACTATCTGTCTGGGTATTAGAGCGTACATGGCCACTAAAACTGAATAATTGACACATGCTCAATTGTTTTATCTGCTCTGTTCTGAACTGTTTATTCTGAATATATATATTGTCATCTACTTTATATATATGACTTGAAATTCCTATCTTTATGTATATACTTTCTATTCTAAATTGAATGGGTATCAATTTTTTGAAAAACCCTGGAATGTTTGGAGATTGAATCTCATTCGACTTTTAGCTGACGTTGTATAAATAACCATTTTTCAGGAAATAATTAAGTTCGTGGATGGAACGAAAAAGGACTATGTTGAAGATTTAGCTTTTAAAGCTCTTTTTGTTACCTTAAGTAGAAGTTTCTTTAATTAGATAGAGCATGTTTAGCTCTTTGTGTCAAGTTGTAACTCGATGATATTTTAATACAAATGAAGTTCACTTTAGAAAGCTCTGATGATGTAATTCCTTCACTTTTAGTATTTTACGATTCATAACCATGTGATTATACTTCCCACTACATATATTTTAAAAGAAAAATTTTAAGGCCAGAATATTGGATGCCTTGGTAGCATGTCAAGACACTCGTTCCCTACTATTTTCGGGTCGGGGTCATGACAAATACGATATGAGTATTTTTAGGAGAAGGAATTTTATTCGCCTAACCGTGTTTGTAGCAACTCACCTAAGTATCTTTGTGTGTTTTGTGAAAATTCATGTTTATGATGATAAATGTATTACTAATATTTGTAATGAAAATTTATTTTAATGATAAATAATTCCTTATGTGGGCTTCAAACCTATATTTGTCATCCCATGACTCTATGGCCTATTTCTAAGTGATCTAAAAATGAGATAAAATAAAGAGAAAAGGCCACCCCAGAGGGGTATTGCTTTATTTATCGCCCCCCTAAGGGTTGATCACATACCTATATTGTGTGGTGAAGTTTTTTGGATATATAAAGGATGCCTTAAATGATTAAGAGGTTTTTGACTTATTAAGGATTGGGTAGTACGTCGTTCTTATTTTGAAAAAGTAGTTTGCTTAGTGTTTCCTTTCCTTAGACGGTAGTACTTATTAAGACGATCTATATTAGTTGGTTGATGAAATTATGTTCCATCAAGGTCAACTAGAAGGGCTGCATCTCCTGCCAAGATTTTCTTTACAACGTAAAGTCCAGTCCAATTGGGACAAAATTTACCTTAGGGTCCCATATGGGTTCTATGACTTCTGTAAATACCAGATCTCCCTCTCTCACTCCTGTATCTTTAACTTTTTTTTGAATACTTTGGCGATACATTTATGGTAGCCTTGTATATGATAGCAGTCTAGCAGTTAACATTCATCTAACAATGCCAATTCGTTATATCTTCTCTTTACCCAATCGGCCTAGGCAATTTAGTTTCCAAACACTACCTTAAGGAAGGAATTTCCATTTATATTGGTATCATAACTTCCATCCCAAGTACGAGCGAGTATGGTAAGGCTCCAGTAGGTGTCCTGATGGAGGTTCAATATCCCCATAGTGTGTATAGTATCTGATCGGCCTAATCATGACCTCCTTTGATCATTTTTCTTAGAATAACCTTCACGTTTCTTATTGGCGGATTAGACAGCGCCATTGTTTTGTGGATGATATGAGAAGGATTTATATCCCTAAAATCCTTATTATTCAACGAGCTATGGGACTTCTACTTTAAAATGCACTCTCCATTATTGAAGATCAATTCAAAAGGTACGCCATATTTGTAGATGATGTTCTTCGTATGAATTGGGCTACTTTATTGACGTTTAATACAACGTATAATTTTGTTTTAAGTTAACCCATTTGGTAAAATAATCGATGGTTAATAGAATGAATTCATGACCATTGGAGGCTTTCAGAGTACCTTTTCGAATAATGTCGATTCCCCTAGTTTAAAATGGCAATGGTGATGTCATACTGTATAATTTACTTGGTGGTAAATGTTGCAAATTTGTGAATTTTTTCTCTTGGAGAACCTTCAATGTACTTATTATAGTCATGTTGGAGGGTGCTAAAATAATATCCTTAATGGGCAATTCCCCCTGCTACATGTGGTCGTTCTTGTGGGGACCACATTGTCCTCCATTGATTTCTTCCATCACCTTTTCTTCTTCCCCTTCGACGAGGCAATGCAAGTGAGTGCCGTCAGGGTATCTCTTATACAGTTATCCAACACACATAATGAATTGGAAGGCCCATTGCGTGAGTTCCATCTTATCATTTTTATTTGATCTAAGAGCATATTTGGCTTCTTGAAGGAGTTCCTTTATATCATGGTAACATGGCTCTTGATCTATAGTCTCAGTCAGATATATCTCATGGGCAAATCCAGGTCACTCATGTTTGCATATATCCACCAATACTTTATCCAATTCTTCAGGGATATCCACCATTGAGGCAAGAGTAGCTAAGGTATAAGCAAAATTGTTCTGAGCTCATGGGAGGTAAAAGAACGAAACGATCTCATATAGGGAGGATACTTCCTCCAAGTATTCATGGTATGGCAATAACTTTTCCTCTTTGGTCTTCCAATATCACAAGAATTGGTAGATAATGAGGTTAGACTTACCAAACATGCTTATCCTTTGTATCCTTTTGTCATGTGCTATCTCCAGTTCATAATTGCAAGCTTAGTATTCAACAATGTTGTTGGTGCAGTCAAAATTTAGCTTAATAGTCGTAGGTTTATGTTTCCCATCTCGTGATATTAATAATATTCTAATATTGTATCCTTTATTATTAGCTACACCATCCAAGTATAATTTCCATCTATAATCCTCTCGAATTTCTGCCTTTAATATGTCTTTATTTAGAAAGTAAGCGGTGATCTCATTTTGTCCCTCTAAAGGAGATTCAAACAAAAAATTTGCAATGGTCCATCCTTTAACAGACTTTTGGTGTACGTACTAGACGTCAAATTCGGTGAGCAAAAATATTCGTTTAGCCATTTTTCTTGTCAGTATAGGCTTTTTAAGCAAGTATTTTAAAGGATCCATTCGAGAGATTAGCTTGACTTGGAAAACGATCATATAATGTATCAACTTTTGTGTTACCCACGTGAGGGTAGGCAAGATTTTCATGAGTTGTATATCATTCTCTGTAGGATGTTAGTTTTCAATTAGCATAGTATATGGATGGTTCTTCTCGTGATTCCTCGACGTATTAGGCCATCATGTCCAACTGTTATGCTAGTTACCATGAGGTACAAGAGACGTGGATATTCGGATCTAGGCAGGATAATACCGAGGGATTAGTCGGGTACAACTTAACTTTATCGAAAGCCTCTTGGCACAGAAAGTTCCATATCTTGGTTGAGTCTTTACCTAGTAGTTTGAATATTGGCTCACACATAGAGTTCATATGAGAGACGAACCTATTGATATATTGGAGTTATCTTAGGAAATCCCTGACTTATTTCTCAGTGCGTGGGGGTGGAATTTCCATAATGGCATTAACTTTGGTCAGGTCCACCTTATTTACTTTTTTCATTGATGAGGAATCCTATTAATTATCCTTTAGTAAATCCAACGATACATTTGTTGGGATTCAGTCACATCTGGTACCTCCTTAGTCACTCAAAGAATTTTCTCAAGGTTGTAACATGCCTTTCACATGTATTATATTTAACTATCATGCCGTCCATGTATACCTCGACTTTCTTATGAATCATGTCACGTGTCAAAGTGATAGCCCCTCATTAGTAAGTAACACCATTATTCTTCAATCCAAACGACATTACTGTGTAACAAAACATTCCCCAACGGGTGGTGGACGTCGTTTTCTCTTGATTGTCGGGTTGTAGCTTGATTTGATTAAAGCCAGAGAAATCACCCACAACTAATTTCAATGCATGGTGAGTAGTATTATCGATGATCATGTCGATGTTGCGTTAATAGTTGTGATATTTGGGACTGGATTTGTTCAAGTCCCTATAATCGAAAAACATTCTCATAATTCCTTCATGTCATTAGAACATGTATGATATTGTCTAACCATGTAGAGTATTCGACCACTCTTAGAAAACCTACGATGAGTTATTTCATTCCTTCTTCTTTGACTTGAGGGACCACTCTTGTCTGATCTTATTGAGCTTTTTCTTAATGGGTTTACAATCTAGGTTTGTTAGTATATGGTGGCTGATGATTTTAGGGTCAATTCCTGGAATGTTGGCATAAGACCTAACGAAGATGTCGATATATTCCTTGAGGAGTTGAATTAATCAGACTTCTCTAGATCATTTAAGGAAGAACCTATTTTCACTTCTTTTATGTCATTAGGATATCCTAAGTTAACCGTTGTCATTTTATTTATGGGTTGCGCACGATTCGCGTGTTTATTATTAAACTCTTTTACGTGGTCTTTTAAGTTTGAATTATATAATTTAGACTCATTAATTTAATTTGTACATCCATTATCATTGATATTTTGCACACAAGGATACTCAAAGTTAAAGTTTATTTCTTCCACAAAAGGGATTGACATGATATAGTACAATAAAGTAATTAGCCTTGAGGGTCTTCAACGCAAATGGGAGGTTATAAATAGTAACAACCAGTTCCTCTTGAAGTAGTAGGCAATTTCATCTTTGAAAGGTTTCTCAGTTATTGGTAAGTGGCAGAACATCCCGTTCTTTTCATCCTCCATCATTACCTCTCAAAAGAGACTATTGTTCCTCAGATCTCAATTGGGTCCCAATTTACAGATGGCTTCCCTAGCTTCCTAATAAGATCGGCTATCTCATGCACCTCATTCTATACTCATGTTGGGCGATCTACAAAGAAAATTTCCCATCCAAGTATTTATTTTCCAGAGCTGGCATCTACACATGGTTCAGGATATCCACAGAAGGAAAGTCTTATCCCTATTTAAAGAAGTGTTTGTTAAGGCTAGGATTATAGGGTGTATGCGTAACCCCTGGATTCTTGGATTCAGATCCTTTAGCTTTCAATGCTCTGAGGACATAGTTATTTTTATTGTGTTTATATCCTAGACCCTTGGTATTGGAATAATGGGGAACCTAGATAGGTTCAATGATCCTTGTTGAATCTTTTTAAGGCCCAGTGTCCCGAATGACTTTGCACCAGTTTGAATATTAATTCTTAATTAATTAACGATAATTAATTCGAACTATAAGATACTGCTTTAGTAATCCATGATTAAGATTGATTGCTATTTATCTAATTTATGTGTAAGCATACCTTGGGTGTGTGTTCTCATGGTGGACGTACTAGGAGGGCTCCGCACTAGTACTCTGGTGATATCGATGGGCTTAACTTGGTCTTATTTACCCCGATCCTATTGCTGACATAACCGTATCCCAAGTGGGATAGGGGGTATATAGTGTATACGATCGATGATAAGGCGTAGTGATATTTCGTTTGTTGCTGCTTTGAGGTTATGGGGTTGGGCAATCTATAACTATACCTAGTGTGCACGAGTGATCCTCGAAGGCAATATGGATAGGCCTTCATGATTTTATGGGCGTGCTTGTGCATATCCTATATATTTATATGTGAGTGGGGACATACTCACTTTGGGACTTATGTGACTGAGACTAAACAAGAGATGTATATAAAAGATATTAATTTATAGAACCTCGTGATTGTAAACAATTGAGAAAGTTTAATAATTATATATCAATGGGTTCACTTGGGCCTGGGATTAAACTTACATGCTAAAATTTAGGTTGTTTGGGTTGGGTAACTTAAAAATAACTAAAATATGAGAGGAAGGAGCATTATTATTATTGTGGCCCAAATTTAGTTACATTCTTTCTCACTATAAACTCGATAGGTTTAATCCTATTTGTGGAATATATTTTTAGGTCTTGGGCAACAATAATAAGCTCATCCCTGATCTACTCAGTCTTTTATTCACAGTTCCATCTTTATTTAATAGGATATAGGTGTCGAGCTTGCGTGCTCATCATTATTGATCATATTTCCATTTCAGTAGTCAGTGTCGACTTATTTTATTTTTTTCCTATGTTGGAGTCATCCATTTATATTTAGGGTCAAATATTATTATTGTTGAGATGGTTATTTATTCACATTATCTATTATGATTTGAGGATTGACATCAGAGTTATATTTATTTTACTTATGTTATTACTGTCAGCTTATTATCATTTTATTTTATTTCAGTCATGCTTAAAATGATACAAATTGCTTAGAATATTGTATTATTTATATTTAGAACTAATCAATCTAGTTATGAATTTTACACGAAGTCACAATAGTGTGCTTAAAATCTAAATGGAGCGAATGTACCTAATTAAAATTATTGCCATAATAGAGACGATAATTTCCTTTAATTCCTTTTGGGTGCAAATAAGACAACCTAGGTCAACCCATCTGGTGGATATACAACATATATCACAATTTTCAGCCATATTACGAGGTTTAGAATCTTCAATTCATCTGGTGAAGATAATCTTAGTTTAGGAGGTGAAGTTAATAACTTCCATGATATGGAGTGCTTCAATGTATAGATCTTCCCATGCTTGAGAGAGGTTATTATTATAGGGAATTATCGCACCCCACTTGAAGATTTATCTTTGAGAGTGTATTGTGCTCAAAATCTAAACGGAGTGAAGGTACCAAATTAAAATTATCGCCATAATAAATGCGATATTTTTCTTTAATTCCTTTTGGGTACAAATAATACAACCTAGGTCAAAGCGATTAAAAGTTTACCAATTAGATAACATTGGATTTTATTTTCAAATATAGGTGATTTAATTTAAATGCCGAATAGGGTAAATAATCACACAATAAGTTGTACAAGCGAAAACTCAAAACGGGAAAAAGCCTCGGGCTGAACGAAATGACAAATATATTATGGTAAAGTATTACAAATAAAAGACAACAACTTATAATAAAATAATGCATTGACTGACTATCAACTCTTTCTCGACATATCCTCCGAAGAGAGCACTAACAACTGGAGAACACTACACAACTGTGACCAGTTTTAAATTCGTTCAATGTCTTTCGAATTTACGCCATGAAATCAAAATCCTCTTTGAACTAGAAGACGAACTTTGTTGAGAAGCCACCAATACTTGGATGATCACTTTATAGGATGTGAGTTTTCCTAAAGGTTTTGAAAGTGTTTAAAATGATTTGACTTACTTAAATCTCACCATGTAGTTTTGACATATTCTCACAAGTCTCCCAATAAAAAGAATACAAGTGCACTAGCACAAAGGTAAATGTTTTTAGGCTTTAATAGGACTTGTGATAAAAGTTGAAAAGATAGTTCAAAGACCTACAACCTTAATAAGGCGCTTCTTCAATCTTTGGACATTTTCGTGAGTGAAATTGGTGCGGAAGTTGGGTGAAGTTAATAGACTAGTAAAATTCAAAGGAAATTTGATTGTTGTAGTCATGCGAAGAGTTCGACTTTCGTCGGGACTTGGTAAGGATGATAGAAATGGATGAAAATGGGTGTATATGGCCCCGATTATACATATCTAACAACTTTCTATACAAATATATATTTAAGAAGAATATAAGTTATCCTTGTCCATTATTATTCGTATACGTTTGCTATCATGTTGGTGCACTTATGCATTATTAAAAATATTTAAACACTTAACTTATTTGGTATATATGTGTTTACTTATTTGGTATATAGCGAGTGGGCTAAAGTTTGAGTTTTCGAAATAAAATTCGTTCAGGGTTCAGGAAGAATCAAGAGTTTTTCTTTATTTGAATTTTGCAAACCCAACCACAAACCCCACCGACTCCACTCAAGCCACCATCTAATTTACTTAAATTGAGTTTAAGATAAATATGGTATTATCAAATCAGAGTTGGGTTAAAATGACCATTTTTTATGTCAATTGATTAATATGAATATGTGTCTACTTGTTTGCCAAGGCTCGTAATCTTTTAAGAGTCTTATGCCGATTTATAAACACGACACATTTGGTGTGACACACACACACCAATGCGAGTTTCGACACGCCAATGTGTTGTACGAATATGTATCATATTTATGAGCCGGCTTAGAATTATTTATCTTTTAATTTGGATGGGAATAGGATTATTCGAGCAATAATACTTCAATAACAACTTGTTTTATTCTTTGTCCTCCAAGAGGAAAAGGCGGGAACACACACTTCATTTCTAGTGGCCGCCCTTTTGTATGCAGCACCCAACCCAATTGTACCCTGTTAGAGTTTCCTTTAAAATGGACTTTCTCACCAATAACAGCAACCCACTTATTTTTGTCTTGCAATCTCACTTTTTATTTTTCTCTCTCACACACATCCCTTGACACTGTCTACCATGAACAGCTCTCAATTAGAATGTCACAATACAATCATATCTGCCATTATACTTGATTTAGATGGGACCCTTTTAGATACAGGTACTTAATTTTATCTCACTATGCTATTCACTCTCTCTTATGGGTCACTTTGATTGAAAAGATGTAAAAGAAAATATTTTTTTACAAGCTGAAGTTATAACTTGATCCATTGAAATTAGGTTGTTAATCTTTAAATATGCTGTATATATATACTATACTACTTAAGGTTTTCAACTTTATTTGGAAAACATTTTTAAGAGAAGGCTTGAAAATAAAAAGTTGGAAAATTTAATAAAGCTGTGAATAGTTGCACATTTTGCCACCTGGAAAAGCGGGTTCATTTCTTTGTAATTTTGTGAATAGTTGCTTGATTTTAAAGAAATTATGTGAAAAGGATAATTAAATATATGAAAAAGTGCTCTATGAACATTTTTTATCCATCTCAATGATAATTGAATTTCATGAGAAACATTGACACTCATGTGCTACCAAAATTTTCAAAACAGCAGGAAAACAAAAAAGAATTTTTGGTTTTTGTTTCGTTGTGAAAAACAAGGCTGTTTTCTGAAGAAATAAAATTCTGTGAAAAATGGAAAACGCTTTCAAATGTCTATTTTTCCCAAATTAGATTTTTTTTTCATTTTTTCTAGTTTTCCAGAAAATTTGGTAAAAACATTTAGAATGCTTTCTAAAAAGTTTCCTTTAAATTAAAATTTTATTTTAAATTTACCCCACAACATCCACCATCACACCCTTACCACCACTGCTGCATTGGAGGTGTTGTTTATGTATATAGGAGATAAAACGAGCTTTATTTTCATTGATTGAAGGCATCTTCTAATTTTCTAAAATAATCCATGAAAAATAAAAATTAAAAATGGAGATGAAAATTGAAAACAGAAAACTGGAAAATGTTTTCACAACTAAACAGGCCCTATATATCCCATGGAAAACTTGGCCTATCAAACACACTCTTAGATTTTGTGTAAATATTTTGAGTGGTTAACTGGTTATAGAGCAAGCAACAAGGGGTATTTTGGAGGAATTTCTGAAAAGATATGGGAAGGATGTGGATATGGAAAAGGAAAATAAGAGATTGGGGATGATTCACAAGGACACAGCAATTGCAATAGTTAAAGACTATGAACTTCCAATCACACCTGCTCAATTTACCCAAGAAATCATGCCCATGTATCATGGAAAGTGAGCCTTCTTTCCCTTTCTCCTTGTATCTATGTGAATATATGGAAACAATGATTGATGACTTCATTACTTTGATACTCTGTATATATGGTTTTACTGTAGTCTGTAGTTGTGCATGCTGATATCTTGTGCTTCCATGAAACTTGCAAATTACACATTATGGTTAAAAATTTAAATAGAAACATGACAGTGCAAATGTTCAAAGCATACTATCTTAACAAACCTATCAAGTAGAGAGAGAGAGCTAGAGTTGAGAAAGATGTCTAGCGAAAAGGAAGTCAAATGAAGGGGAAAGGAGAAGTAAGAAGGATACCTTTTTTAATTCTCTTTTTCAATCAACTCATTTTGGGAAATCTGGTTAGGTCTAGACAAACATGACCTCAATAGCTTATGGACACCACCAAAGGCCATAGAAGCTATCTAAAGCAGGTTTGTTGACAAGAGCAGGGAACCACTTGTCCTTGGGAGATCTAGACAAACATGAAGGTCCATTTTGGTTGCGCAAATTGTTTGATTATGTAAATTGGTTCATTGTGAATTAGTGAATTTGAAATGAGTTAAAACTTAAAGAACATCACTACACATACACACTTTCTTACCCATTTTCCATACGCGCCTAATAAGACAAGGCAATAGAGGATTGTACTTACTACCCTGGCGGGACCCACAACACCAAAGTATAAGCAGTTACAGCATTGGGTATGAGATATGTGTACCAAAGTGGGTACACATATCTTTATCCAAACTTAAATCCAATTTTATACGATGTTTGGTAATTTGAAATTGATATTAAAGGTTCTATGAAAAAAAGGTAAAAATATATATATATATAGAGAGGGGGAGAGGGAGAGGGAGAGGGAGAGGGGGCATGCACTTTATGTGACTCCTATTTCTAGTGGATTCATTTCACGTTTTTTGTGAAATGATCCAATTTTAGATTTTGCACATGAGCTAAAATGGGGCAATTAATGAATCCTTTCATTAATGAAACCAAACACAATTAATGGGTCAATTTATAAATTGATCAATTTATTAATGATCCAATTTACAATTTTGTGACAAACAAACGGGGCCGTTTGGTTATTTAGTTGGTGATTGCTACCTTATATTGTCAAAATGTGTTATTGATTGTGTGTGCGTGTGTGTGTATTTTCTGCATTAGAGGTCCTCTATTACGTTTATAAATGCGAGGTACTATAATGAAGGATTTCTAGAAAAAGAGAACAATACGAATGAGGGTTTCTTTTAGTGGTGGGCCAATCATCTTTTGCATTATAGTCTATGAGGCACGGACACTCTTCCCAAGGCAGAGTATCCTATTTGACCGGTGTCGGACACGTTGTTGTTGTTGTTGTTGGTGGTGGTGGGGGTGGGGTGGGGGGGACACGCATGTCCCAGAGTATCCTGTTTATTTTTCCACCAGACACGTTAGGATACGATTGGACATGTTTTTTGGACTCGCAAGGGTAGTTTTTTTAGTATTTTGAAAAGTTAAAATGGGGTCAAATGTTTCATAAATTAAAAATTGATTGTAAAACATAAAAGGAAAAAGAAGAGACCATATTCTTTCACAAAAAGAGCAATCTGGACTCAAAGGTTTCAAACAAATCCTTACTTTTGCAAACCATATTCATTATATTTTTGATTTTATTGAATTTTATTTGTTTCTTGTTTAAAATTGTATTGTTGAATATGAAGCTAAGTATGTTATAATTATGTATTCTACTCAACAAATTCTGTTTTATTTCATTAAATATATACCTAAAAAATATATATTATACGTGTAAGAGGGTAGTTTAGATTAGATGGAGGCGTAACCCCTTTGGAGTATAATAATGATAAGTTAACCGAAAACACTATTGATTAATCACAAGGCATGCAATCACAACTTAGTGAAGATAAACTCAGTTTGAGCTCACAAATCGCTCGTGTATAACTCAGAAGACAATAATGAACTCAGAGAGGACTCATTTAGAGGGAGAGAGAAGTAAACACCCTAGATACACCTTGGCAGGCAGCTAAACACGCCAACTCTCGAAGATCTCTAATCAGATATTAAAAGCTTTGTAATAAATGACCATGGTGGGTGAGTAAAAGCTCTGGTTTTGCAATAACTTCCTTCTCCCCGATGATAATCTCTCTCTAGCCAAAAATCTCTAGAAAAGAACTCTCCTCTCTCAGAAGTGGTTGAGGCCAATAAATAACTCCCCCCACGCAACTTCCGAGATAGCCCCGTCATTAATAACTGTGAAAGACATTACTCATACTTTATGTCACAAACATTAAATGCCTGATGGACTAGTCAGCTCCATGTCATTAAATGCCAAGACATGCCTTTTGCCTAACCACCGTGCGTCAGGGGGCTGTCGTCACATAGGTGGCTCACCAACTGTCTGACAACTCCAAATACCACGGTGGTTTACACAAGTGCAGATTTGACTTTGCCTAACTGGCTAGTGACATCACATAAAGTAGATGTGACTTTAAGTAGAGGGTTGTTTGGTTCACAACTCAACGCCCGATGGAACCCAAGGTTGCTCCGCCCAAGGTTCTGCGGTTATGGCCCTTTGGTATTTTACCAGGTGTATCTAAGATGGTTAGTACAAGCCCAACGGTGCCTTACTTCTCAATCCTCCAAACCAAGTCCCTCTGAAGTTCCCACGCCGAGGTCGTTCGATAGAGCATGTCAGCTCTCCCAGGCCCTGCCAAGCCTGGTCTCTCGCGAGTACTGTTTGACCTCACACTAAGTGACATTACAATCATTACGTCATTACAGTCGTTATAGCTCATAGTCAATGTAAACAAAAGATACAACATGACTAAGTAAGACAACAAGACTTAAGGGTGAGCCCTCTCGGCCAGCTTCTTTGCTGGAAGATCCCTCTGGGCTGCCACGCTGAGCTGCATCATTGCCTTAATCTCTTGAGCCTGTTGTGTTAGCTGGGGGGGTTAACTCTAATCTCGAGATTATCTTCAAGCCCCCCCTACATTTGCCCCTCTGTGGAGAGATTTGTTGTGGGAGCAAGAAATGTCTGCACGAAAACTTCTCAATCCGATGAACCTTGGTGTCTCTATCTTCATTACGGCCTCTGCATTATCACTGCTAGAAAAAAGTAAAATTCTCCCCGATGTACCTGAACCAAAGTGCTGCGGATTGTCGGCGATTGGCGAAGGGACATCGCCACTTTTTCCTGTTGCTGAGCTTTAACCCTTCAGTCTTTGCTTCCTTGGCTAATTGAATTTCTCCTGAAACACCTGCTGACTTTCTCAAATACCCGTTTTGACTCTTGGGAAGTAAAATTCTCCCGTTTGTGCTGTTGTGGAGTATGGTTGTAAGCAGTGAGTTTTTTCGTTAGGACTGCCCCTATCGTTGAGACTTGTGGAATTCTCCCTTGTAAACTTCTTCTTAGGAAATTCTTCCTATTTGAAGGTGCTACTTCGTTTGGGCTCTGCTACGTCGTCGTTTCTTCATGTTCGAAAAAGCTGAAAAATTCTCCCCGATGTACCTGAGTCACAATTAAACAACGTTTGGAGTTGTGGCGAGGGGACATCGTAGCTTTTTTGAACCGTTGGGACAACTTCTGTGTTGGGAGCTATTGGATATGTCAGACAAAGAATTCTGGCGCCAAAACTCAAACTTGCCTAGGAAGAAAACCCTTTCTATTCCCCATGCATCACTTCATTAATGACGTGGTGCTGTCTTTTCAACTGTCAGGACACTCCTCGAAGTGCCACATGTCCACTTGAAATGATTATAGGGGGCTTTGCACGTGTGTTAGTGGGAAAACTCAAAAGACTGGTTCACAGGATTGCAAACGTTTATTTTTCAAAAAACACTTAGCCATTTCTTCTTCGTCTTCTTTAAACTCCCAGAGCTTTTTTAGAGAGAGAAAGATTCAAACCGCCATTGTTAACAAGGTTTTCTTTGGTTCTCTCCCTTTCATCATCTCTTTCACTGCCACTTGTGGTTGTATTCCTCCATTTTCGTCCCCCTCTCCGCTTCTTTAAGCTTTTCTTCTTCCACCATCCACTGTCATGGCCTCTTCCAGCGTTCCCAGCACGCCCACCACCAGTTCTTCGCCTGTAACCATCCTGGACGCCGCCTCCCCAGTGGCAGCATGCCAAGAACAACTGCGTTTTTACCATCGGTCTCTTATCTTTGGCAAAGATGATGAGTTCTCTGTGGGTGCAGGACTTGCCGTTTTTCAGCCAAGTATGACGCTTTGCTGCTGGGTGATGAAGACCAAGATTCCACTTCTTGGGGCTATTTTCCTCCAGAGGGGACTATGAGGTTCCTTCTTGACAGAGGTGACTTCCCTTGGTCCCATGTTGACTTCGAAGGACCTGGTGGTTCAGCAGAGTCGCCAAATGTAAGAGGGTAGTTTAGATTAGATGGAAGCGTAACCCTTTTGGAGTATAATAATGATAAGTTAACCGGAAACATTATTGATTAATCACAAGACACGCAATCACAACTTAATGAGTTTGAACTCACAAATCGCTTGTGTATAACTCAGAAGACAATAATGAACTCAGAGATGACTCATTTAGAGGGAAAGAGAAGTAAACACCCTGAATATACCTTGGCAGGCAGCCAAACACGCCAACTCTCGAAGATCTCCAATCAGATATTAAAAGCTTCTTAATAAATGACCATGGTGGGTGAGTAAAAACTCTGGTTTTGCAATAACTTCCTTCTCCCCGATGATAATCTCTCTCTAGCAAAAAATCTCTAGAAAAGAACTCTCCTCTCTCAGAAGTGGTTGAGGTCAATAAATAACCCCCCCACACCACTCCTGAGATAGCTCCGTCATTAATAACTGTGAAAGACATCCCTCACACTTTATGTCACAAACATTAAATGCCTGATGGACTAGTGAGCTCCACGTCATAAACATTAAATGCCAAGACATGCCTTTTGCCTAACTACTGTGCGTCAAGGGGCTGTCGTCACAGAGGTGGCTTACCAACTATCTGACAGCCCCAAATACCACGGTGGTTTACTCAAGTGCAGATTTGACATTGCCTAACTGGCTAGTGACATCACATAAAGTAGATGTGACATTAAATAGAGGGTTGTTTGGTTCACAACTCAACGCCCGATTGGAACCCAAGGCTGCTCCGCCCAAGGTTCCGCGGTTAAGGCCCTTTGGTGTTTTACCAGGTGTATCTAAGATGGTCAGGACAAGTCCCAACGGTGCCTTACTTCTCAATCCTTCAAACCAAGTCCCTCTGAAGTTCTCACGGCGAGGTCGTTTGATGGAGCATGACAGCTCTCCCAGGCCTGCCAAGCCTGGTCTCTCGCAAGTACCGTTCGACCTCACGCTAAGTGACATTACAATCGTTATGCCATTATAGTCGTTATAGCTCATAGTCAATGTAAACAAAAGATACAACATGACTAAGTAAGACAACAGGACTAAAGGGTGAGCTCTCTCGACCAGCGTCTTCGTTGGAAGATCCCTCTGGGCTGCCACGCCGAGCTGCATCGCTTGAGCTACATCGCTGCCTTACTGTGCTGCTTTGCTTGCCTTACCGAGCTGCATCGCTGCCTTAGTCCCTTGAGTCTGTTGTGTTAGCTGGGGGGATTAACTCTAATCTCGAGATTATCTTCAAGCCCCCTTACAATACGTATCCTAAATTTTGAAAAAATCGCTTATCACATATCCCGAGACGTGTTGTTGCCCGTGTCACAGTCGAGTTCGTGCTTCATAACTTTTGTGGCGGGAGCCTCGTGCACTGGGTTTGCCCTTTATACATTGATTAGTTCATATTTAGAGATTGTCACTTGGACCTATGATAATGTCCCATTCCGTGTAACACAGTGGTATAAGTTTTCGTCCTGTAAACCAAACTTCCCAAAAATGAGGGTAACACTGGTTGTCATTACCTCTTACAACCCTTCTTATGTGCAGGATTTTTGTAATAGTACAATCTCTTGATTCGTAGATTCATATATAAGTATTTATCGACGATTGTGTTTATTTGTTTTTGGATCTTGTTCATGTATAGTTGGACTCAAATTTGGAATCCTGTTTTGGTTTGGGCAGTATTAAGCAAATTGTTAGTTACTTTTTCATTTTTTTTGACTCCCAAGTAGATTTTCCATGATTTTATGCGAGAATTTTGTGGGAGATTTTTGGGGAAGGGAAAAAGAGTCATTTGGTTAGATGGTTAATTTTATAGATCCAAAGGGAAAAGGGGTGGTTAGATATTTGATAGTTAGAAATCGGTATTTGGATAGAAATGATTGTGGTTGCTTGTCAAATAAACCCAAAGGTGGTAGCCTAGCGCCATGGGCTCTTACCTCACAATCTAGACGTCAAGTTTTTGTGTTTGTCCATTTAGGGACCGAAATGTACTCTTGGGGATTAGTGGTTCTCTAAGAGGCCCTCAAACATACAAAAAACATTCCCTCTCGACTATAAGTTATTTTTGGGTTCTGTTAATGGAAGCATCAACTAGAATTCAAATATTGTGTGTGCGCGCGTGTGGTGGGGGTGGGGGGTGGGGGTGGGGGAGAGAAGTGGGGGTGTCTTTTAGCCCACAAAAATTGATTTGTTGGGAATTCCTTCTTTTATCTGGCCCTTCTTTCAAGGTGGGACAGGGATTCTAAATTAGATATGGGAAGATGCATGTGTAAGGAATGTATACTTAGCCTCCTTGTTTTTATGAGTGCATACATGCCTTTAAACTCACACTGTTTCTTCAGCTTTATTTGCAGAGTTACCTATGATGGTAATTATGTGTAGGATCTATGCTACAGAATAAATTGGAAGGATAAAAATGTAAAAGTTTTTGATAAGAGATTATTTCCCCTTGATTGGCTGGGTTTCTCATGTGAATCATATTAATTGACTTGAGTGATTATCCTCTCCCTTTTTTAACCTTTACAAAATGGTTCAGAAATTGGGAGCATTTTTTAAAGTGTAAATTTTTGCGTGATTATTAGCTCACTAGAAGGCATAATTCGTGACTAGATCCAAAAATGAAGCTTCGTGTTTCTAGTCCTCTCATTTGTGTGTACTACGTAAGAAAAATGATGGATCATGGATGTGCAGATCATCAATATCTTCATTTTCCATTCTTTTGGTTGTGGATTGAAGTGCTTCTAGAATTCAGGTTGTCTGAGGTCTTACCTAACAAAAAATGATTGTATATTGTTAATGAAGATGGCATTGAGGAGGCTGCATTGAGCAAAGGGGTGAAATACCTTTTAGATTTGTATGGTGTTAAACTCTTCTTTGGGAGTGTGGTTGGAAAGAATTAGTTGTGGGAGGGTAGTGTGCTGATGGAGGTTCAAGAATGTGTTACCTTGGTAGTTGGTCATGGAGTGTGAAGTGTAACTCATTTCTACAAAGACTGCAGAGACGATTAACACGGGAATACCTTAACGGACTGACAAATAAGAGGAGGAAAGGGTACATTTTGGAGCATAGGCAATGTGGGACGGGTGGAGGGGTTTGCCCCCGGCAATTTAAATAATAAAATGCATGTAGTGTTAGTAAGTATAAAGGTTATTTGTGTAAGTATGTAATAGTGGGTAACAATTGTAATGCTGATGCAAGAAATTTTGTGATATTTTTACCAATCAGACAATTTTATTTTTGTTCCTATTTTGTATTTGTCTATTTTTGTAATTTTTCCTTTGTTAAGTGGTAGTAGTTAGAAGGTCTAGTGAGTAATAGAATAGGTATTGTGTACGAGGAATGTTCTAGTTCATGTGATGTCATTAGTGATGTCACCCATGGCCTCACATGTGACCTAAGAATTCCTTAGTGGGCAAGTAATAAACCCTTTTGAGATCCTTCCCTTATCCTTATAAGTAGTGTAATACCCCCATTTGGGAAAATCATTATAAGTAATTGATAATTTGAGTATTACTTTTCTTTGTTTGAGTGTAATTTCTTTGTGTGCCATTGACACCGTTTACGTTAATTAATATTAGAGCCTATTTGCTTCACCCGTTGTTGTTGTTGTGTAGGAAAATTGTAAACAAAGCAACAATGGCGCCGAAGAAGAACACTCAAGCCGAGCGTTGTAAAACCCGAGTTGATGAGACTCTCGCCTACCTTATGGAGAAAAAGGAGATCATCCTTAATGAACGCCGCCAACCTATCACCACCTATCATTCGTGGCTCCACCACCGCTGCTCGTGGCTCCACCACCCACCCATCTCACCCCCAACCACTAACTAGGTCCTACCGATAGCAGACCCACACTTAATCTCCCCCACTCCGGTCGACAGCCACCCAGATCCACATCGCCTCCACCTCCCAACTACATCGGCTGGGCAAACAACTAATTGGCGAGCCCCTATGTGACTCCCTGCCGCCGACCCACCGAAACCCTGGAGCCGACACTCAAACCCAACTCGTTTACCCATAAGGCCCTAGCCGAACCCAGGACCAAACCCTAAGTCGGACTCCTCACCCTGACCTTTCCGCACACCCTCAATCCCTCTCACCACCACTTCCACCTCACTCGGTCTGCGCAACTCACCCCTATACCTTTCCCTTGGTTTACGACCCCTACTTGACCCCCTGCCGACCTTTAAATCACTTGAGATAACCCTCGCCCTTTGTGTCGCCATTCCTCAACCATGACCCCCTCAAAACTTACCTCCACAACAGCCAGACGCCCTGTGGGACACCGGAACTGCTTTCACAACCTTGTTGACCCCCGCAAAATCACTAGTGATTACAAACAAAAGGTCAAAGAATGACTCCAACAACCTCTCATCCTCAACCACCGCCGTTTTTAAATTGATCTCTAGAGATGAGGAATTGCCTTCCACAATGCATCACTTTATGGAGATGGTAGAGCACCCATACCAGAGGAATGAAGGACGAATATGTCTCCATTAAATTCTCTCAATCTGAAGGTGGTTCCATTTGTACCAATCGAAGATCGTATTTGTTTCTTATGCTATGAGAGGGGTCATCAAATGGATTATTGCCCCTATAGGCAATCAGAAAAAGGCGACCCACCTCTTATGGATGAGGTTCCACCACCGGTTGATGAGGTGCCATCTCCTTATGTGCCCATACCGTGCTTAATGATTTTGAGGAAGAAGCTGATAATGCCGTAAATCCGCCATCGTGAAATGACCACTTAGCATATGCATTATGGCTCCTCTCCAAGAGTCCATTAGGGTGGACATCCCTATGTTTGATGGTCACCTCAACCCCGGTGATTTCATTGATTGGTTGAATGCGAAGGAGAAAGTATTCGAGTATAAGCGTGTATCTGGACGTAAATGCGTTCGGTTAGCCGTTACCAAACTTCAGGGTTTTGCCCGCATTTGGTGAAACGACTCGGTTTAGAGGCGCGCTCTGACTCAGCAACCCCTGATCACCTCTTGGGCTCACAGATGAAAGACGAGATACTCCCATTCTTCGTTCCCCCCACTTACGAGAGGGATCTCTTTTCGCGGGCTCAGAGCCTCCGTCAAGGTACATCGTCAGTCACCACCTACACGGAGCAGTTTCAGTTGCTATGTACCCGAGTATGTGTGGGTGAGATTGAAGAGCAGTGGATTAGCCGCTTTATTCATGGTCTGCAACCCTACATCAACTAGGATTTGAGCCTTAGAGAGATCCCAACTTTTGTAAAAGCTGTCCAGTATGCCATCAAGGTTGAAGAGCATCACCGGAGTTCAACCACCCTTCCTCGTCCTTCGACCACCACAACTTTACCTCAAGCACCGGATGCCCCTCCCACTGCTATGAAATGCTTTACATATAGAGTAGTCAGCCACCAAGCATCCGAGTGCCCCAAAGGGAAGAAGAGGGTCTTTCTAGCGATCGATGAGTTTGAGTTGCCCGATAATGAAGAGGTGGAGCAACATGAGACCTTGATTGCACAAGTCATTCCGGTTGATTCCGACTGCGATGGTGTCCCCCTTTGACTTCAAGAACGAATTCTTTTCATGGAGGGGAGAGTGATGTGTTCCATTATGGGGGTATTTGTCATTTTTATTTTTGTTGAGTCCTATTTCGTATTTGTCTATTTTTTTAATTTTTCATTGGTTAAGTGGTGTGGTAGTAGTCAGAAGGTCTAGTGAGGGTCAGAATAGATATTGTGTACAGGTAATGTTCTAGTCTATGTGATGTCATCCATGACATCACATATGACCTAAGCATTCCTTAGTGGGTAAGTAATAGACCCTTTCTAAATCCTTCCTTTATCCTTCCTTATAAATAGTGTAATACCCCCCATTTGGGTAAATAATTCAAATAATAGATAATTTTAGTATTACAGCTCTTTGTTTGAGTGTAATTTCTTTGTGTGCCATTGACACAGATTAAGTCACTTTGCTCCATACTATATGTTTACCCTTAACACTTGTGATATAATAACTCCTCCATACCTCATATCTATATTAGTATATATATACCTTATAAGTTATAACAGGAGATAAAACTGAAGTCTCTTTTCAAACCAAAGATCCTAAAGTCTAAACTACTAAAGTCTCATGAGATGTTCTCTTACAGAGTCTCATCAAATGAGATCATGAGATCTCTCACTCTCTCTCTCAAAGCTCTGTAGTTCAAACTGTGATCCTCCCCTCCTCTCTTCTCTCCACGTTTCCATTCGAAGTAGTTTTGTGCCATCATCTCTTTTTCTCACTTGATTTGAAGGCTTAATTTTACTTTTTATTGCTAATATTTACTTGAATTTCATTTCTAAGTGTTAATAAATATGAAATTGAAATGGTTATTGGTTATGGAAATTGTTATGAAATTTATTTTATTTATTGAAACTGATATTTTAAGGTTATTTGTTGAATATCTGATAATATGAGAAATCTAAAAATAATCCACAAAAAGTTTGCATCTGAAACTCTTGCCACCGAAAGCCCGAACCCCTTCTATATAATTCCTTTGTTTTGAGGCATATGACATTGATTCTGATTTCTGACATAAGGTGCTTATTAGATCGAAATATTACATGCGATATATCAGAAGGATTTTGAGTTGATCGTAAGCGCTGCCCCCCTCTCTCAAATTCCTAATTTCTCTCCAAAACACAACCACTATAGAGATAGATTCATCGATGGATGGACGGATGGTAATTTTTATTAACAACACTGTTAAATTAACCCAGATCGCTGGTAATTTTTTAACAAAAATTCTTCATTATAAGTTGAAGCAAAGGTACAAGGAGAAATATTGTTGCTATGTTTGGAACTTGAGAGAGAGAGAGCATGTGTCAGGATATGGACGTCGATATGTTAAAAGTCCGTGAATGTAATTGCCATACAAAAATAAATATAACCTCTAAGAAAATCAAGTATAATATAATATATTTAGTACTATTGTTTTATTGTGCGATGCACCCGAATTCTACTTCAGATTTTTTGAACCATCACACCTGAGCTGTGTTGTATCCACTAATAAGAGAGGCTGACAACCATGCTGAGGACTTCAGGCTGCGAGAAAGAAGGTCTATACCTGGATTTAAAGGAGGATATGTCGCGTAGATGTGTGTATATAAATGGACACACACCTGGGTCACATGTTGAATAATTATTTTCCATTTTATGTTATATTTTCTTTATCTTTTCTCCAAATCCTGCACTTTAATTGTCATTACTCTATTCTATTGTTTCTTGAAATCACTATTCAACTTTCTAGGATATAAATTTTGAAATGTGTACGCTTTCTAGGTGGCTTTGGATGTTGCCAGTTTTCCACATATAAGTAGCATAGGCATGTCCAATAGATGTTATATTCACCTTTTGATGCTATGTACTGATTGATAATTGATAAACTAGTGACACACAAATAATTATGGTCTCACAGTCATCGTTAGTCTCTGTTATCCTAGTTATATTGTTAATCGATAGTTATACATTATTTTGAAATGAACTGAATTACATGTATGAAGATAAACATTTTAAATCGTACTAATCTTCGTAGTGTTAGATGATTATAAGAATTAACAATGTAATCTTATATTTATATTCCATTTTTTTTCAGGTGGATGCAAGCCAGACCACTGCCTGGTGCTAATCGCCTCATCAAACATCTCCTTAGTCATGGAGTGCCATTTGCACTTGCTTCAAACTCTGTACGGAAAAATATAGAAGCAAAACTCTCTTACCAACAAGGTCAAAATTTTTGACTTCCTTAAGATATTAGCCAAATCATTAGATGTTTTTTACTCCTATCAAATTGTACATCCAACAGTATTACTAGTATGATCACGATCTTCTGATTGCATTCACCAAATTATTATTATTTATTTTTTAATAATAAAAGTGTAAACCTTTGTTGGGGATGTTGTCGACTGGCTTCTTCCATGGTTAAATCATGCACCACTTATTAACTACTTTTTAAATAATGAATTTTCTTTAGCAAATCGGAGTTTTATACTCACATACACACAATATATATAAGTTGAGCATATAGGATTTATCATTTTAATTGTTTCCCTTCCTCAAGTTTGTCTCCTTCCTTTTATAATGTATATTCTTTATTTTTTAAGTATTAACATCCTCTTTGCCAGATATATTCTTTGCTTCTCTAAAAAACTTAGGGTCCGTTTGACAGTATGGCAAAGCAAATTTTGCCATGGAAAATAGGGAATCTTTTGTATGTGCCATCTTGTTGACATGTTTGATAGGCTTCATTTGTCATGACAATATTTTCGACCTAACATTAAACTACCACACAAAAATGCACATTTCGATGATTTGCAATGGAAATTATTTTTTTGGGGTGAGGGAAGACAAAGTTTTCATGCATTTTTGCCATAATAAATTTTTTCACCCCATGCTATCAAACAGACCCTTATTGATGGTGCATATATGTATAATTTCCACTTACTACTATTTATTTTGTTTATTTCTATAGGTTGGAGAGAATATTTTTCTATAGTTCTTGGAAGTGACCAGGTCAAGTCAGGGAAACCTTCTCCAGATATGTAAGATAAAGGTCCTTCACTTTATTTGTATTTCAATCTTATTTGTGATGCTTCAACGGTGTGAAGATAAAGGTCAAGTCAGTGATTATTTCTAAGTAATTCTAAGTTCAGCAATGCTCCAGTTTGTTCCATACTGCAAAAAGAAAATGTACATTTCTAAATTCTACACATGCTGTACCCCGATACCCAATTTGGTAGGGCAACCTCCAAACCTCCATTCACTAACGACCCTGAATATAATCAAGATATAATGGTAATAATAATAACGACAATAAAGATGCGAAAAAAGAGAGAATAACAAAAACACCAAGATATACGTGATTCACCAAGTTTATTACAACCATGGAGAAGCTTGGTTTCACTTTATATGAAGAAATTATAAGTACTATAGAGAATATACCAAGGATAAATCACATACCCTTTACTCTCCTATCCAATCCTGGATAAACATCATACACCAAGTCTCCACCCAAGTGAATCCAACTTCTAAGTCAAGAACCCTCTCAATCTTATGCTCACACGTGTTTCCCAAATGTTTCGTATGTACCCAATTCAGGGGACCATGTAACCCGATGAGAAATCCCTCACATTGTAAAAAGAGCACACATGCCATACATAAAATACTCAGTCACCACTCTCTTCCACCTTTGAGCAATACACATGAGTGAGAGGGAAAATCCATCCTCTCTCCCTCCGAACCCTCACCTTAGGAAGAAGATTCTCATATGCCTTGAAGACTCCTTCTCTATAGCTTCCAAATCAGCTTAGGGTTTAAACGGCCAAAACGATCATTTTATATGTGGAACAAATTTGTGGCAAAACTTCCAAAATACCCCCACTTAAAACTCATTTGCGCACCGCTCGTGACCTGTTTTTCTGCAGTGAAGGGGAGCTTCGCTGTGCATTATTTTGGGCAGAAACATGGGTTGGGGAATTTCGAGCCAAATCTCCACAACTGATTCCTTAGATATTTAACGTGCTTAATCCTTTTTCCATTCAATTTCTTATTAGCATTGTTCCACTCGTATTTGTTGATATTGATTTACTTTTTAGTTTTTTTTTGAGATACTTGGACATTGGCCTTCAGATTTCTGGAAGCTGCAGCTAAGATGGGTGTAGATCCGGTTTGCTGCCTTGTGATAGAAGACTCCGTGTAAGTTAATCCTCCTTGTAAGCGTATTCTAGTAATAATTAGACATGCTTAAATTACACGCCAACTATTGTTTGTTCTTTTTCGGTTCTTAGATCTTATACTTGCCAGTATAATATTACCGGTCTTCCTTTTATTTTGTGTTTCCCTTGATAAGCTTAGTCCATTTATTCCCATGGAAAATAATATAATCAACCTTGTAGAGCAAGAGTGAAGTGCATTTTCATCTACGGCATGTTTGATTGGAGTGGATTGAAAATATTTCTAACCTCCCCTTAAAGAAAATTTTTCCATGGAAAAGAACATGCATTATCATGTTGTACCTAAATGTTTTGGTTCTTGTACTATAATTCTTCGATTTCTTTATATATATATATATATATATATATGTATATCCGGTTTTCTTTTGAGTCCATCGGTCCTTTGTCCCCTTTAGCCACCAACGAAGATCGCCGAGGAAGAGAGGTGGCCACCGAACGTTGGCCAGCCTTGCTGGAGGTCCCGCCGCATTCAATTAACCTGAATATGTCTTGGAATCCATTGCATCATCAAGGGGCTTTAGAAACCCTAGATCTACACCCTCCCGGCACCAATCGCCAGCGGTCCTTCGTGTCGCGATGTTCATGCCGCCCTCGCTGGACTGAAGCGAACCCCGCCGAGGCTCCTGTAGGTAGGGTCAATGGGAGAGATTCCAGCCGCTGGAAGTGTCCAGCAACTTTGTTCAGAGGATTCGGTTGAAGCCAAAGGAATTTGGGCCTTGCCTGCCATAATCTGTGAGGTAAATCCAAAATTACATCCCATCCTACTTTTGAGCCATATTCTGCCCTCTGTCTTCATCAAATTGCACAAATACCCCTTGAAAAGTTCAGCCCCCCACCTCCCTCTGCTTTAGAATTTTTTTTCCATCCCCTCTCCACCTCTGAAAATGATATTTCAGCCCCTATAATTTCTGAAATTCTCAAATCAGCTCCTGGACTTTTCAAAAATTACAACCATCCCCCTACTCACTAAAAGTTGTGAATCGGTCCCTCTTTCATCTCCATCCTCATGGACTCGTCATTTTGACGATCATATAGTAGATGGAGGCAGATTACCAACAAACCCTTGTCAATATCAACATGGAGATTGAGTTGTGGGAGAATGACAGTCTCTCATGGCAACGAAGCTATGGGTACATGGATGGATATCGGCTTATCACTACAAGGAGTGCCGTTTGAGGGTGGTTGAGTGCACTTGCTTTGTTGGGTTCTGAAGATGGAGGATTAGTAGGTCAAACACGGGTGTAGGATGGAGTTGGCTGACTTTGAGCATTCGCCGATGTTGTTGCCTGCTGTTTGGCTTTGAGTGAGCCTTTTCTTGTGGCCCCTTTCATGTTGTTGCTGAAGGTCACCTCCCCACCCCTTCTGTGGTTCCAAATTACGTGCCAGTGGTTGCTGATGACCACCCTGGGTCCTGTAATGGGGTTTTCTTCAATATTTTCAGCGGTGAGAGCTGGATTACTTGTACTCGGTTCAGAGACATGGTGGTTTTCAATATCGATGAGTTATCAAGAATTAGGGATTATTTTTAATATTTTTAGTATTTTATGGTATTTTTGTTATTTTCTTTTATTTCCTTTAGTTGATGTTTCTTCTTTTATTAATTGTTTGTTTAGTATTTAAAAGAAGGAAGGTTATTGGCTCTTAGGGACGTAATTGTAATTAGATTGTTAGCTTAGAGGCCAAGAAACCTCCTTCCTATAAATAATCATATATAGCCTCATTTGAGGCATTTTCTACCATTTTGAGATATAGTGATTTGAAAGAGTTTAGAGAGATTTATCTTTTCTTGCTCTCATTTGGTGTCATTTACGTCAATTGGTATCAGAGCCTAGTCGGTTCTACTCGCTGGTGATGTTGTTGTAAAAAAATGAAAACTCGTAAAGAACGTCAAGTTGGGTCCAAGAAAAGATGAACACCTCCGCGAAAACTCCTAACACCCATCTCTTGGAGGCCATCAACCGATTGATGGCCTGGATGGATGAAATTGACGCTCACCTCCCTCCACCACCACCCAAATTGCCATTACACCGCGATCCTCTCCTCCTCCAGATTTCGACCTATCGCTGCCACCACCCCCAAAGACACCTTGAACCACCCACCATATTTAGCCCTAATACTAACCCCACCCACGCTTCTGCAACCATTTTTACTACCATACCCCAAAAAAGGTTTACCCCACACAACCCTAATTCCCCAACCACCAAACTGATGGTGGGCAAGGGCGGAATCCATTACCATCCACTGCCGGCCAACCATTCTGGATAGATCCAGCCGCCGTTCAGCCTTGTCCAAGAGGAAGCAACCCCCGGACAACATCCCAGCCCCAACTCCAAGGTTGGACCACCATTCTGGTGGCAGATGAAACCCCAGATGGCACCTTGCTGCCCCAGCAACCCCGATTAATCCTGCCCGCCTTCTTCTGGCACCAACCAGCAAGCCTAAACCATTTTCGACCTCAAACGACCCTGTCCTACCCTCAATCTGCTCCCCCAGCTTGCATCCGGTCATCATCAATACTTCCGACCACTTTCCGCTGGAAAAACAGCGCGGACAACCTCTGTTGGCTTCAATATCAGCAGGTAAGCAATTTCTGGCACAGATCTAACTGGGTAATCAAAATCAGGCGGATCTGATGGGGAAACCCCAAGGGCAGCCTGGTCAATCCTTAACCCTTGGTAAGATCTCTCAAATGATAGCCACCGGCAATTTTTTTTTTTGCCATGAATCATTAGGATTTTGTCTACCTCATAACCAAAAATTTCTAGCAACAAACCCTAACTCCAACTCATACCCTCTCTTGCTTGGCTACACTCAAGAACATGTTTCCACCTTCGAAACCCTACGTCAACAACCCCCCACCCTAAAAAATTACCAAGAACCAATCAAGAACCTTTCTCCCATAAATTCAATCCACTTCCAACCCATTTTGACCCAATCCCCTCCCATACTAACCAACCAATCTTCTGCCCTAGATGGAACCCACCAACATGTGCAAGAACTAGGGTTTGACACCAAAATCTTGGTTTTTGACCCCGGGGGTAGCTATACACGAGTGGCATGAGGAAGAAGATGATCTTGACACAATAATTGAAGAATCTTCCTCAAATTTTCAGAACATGACGTTTTGCCCCTCAAGTTTTGCCTCTTCCACACATTCTGGGAATTTTTGCATTCGACTTCAAATTTTAAAGTTCGAGGATGAACTTTTTCGAAGGCGGAGAGAATGACGTGAATCAAGAATTAGGGGTTATTTTTAGTATTTTATGGTATTTTTGTTATTTTCTTTTATTTCCTTTATATGATGTATTTTCTTTTATTAGTTGTTTGTTTAGTATTTAGAAGAAGGAAGGTTATTGTCTCTTAGGGACGTAATTGTAATTAGATTGTTAGCTTAGAGGCCAAGCAACCTCCTTCCTATAAATACCCATATATAGCCTCATTTGAGGCACTCTTCCATTTTGAGATATAGTGATTTGAGAGAGTTTAGAGAGATTTATCTTTTCGTGCTCCCATTTGGTGTTATTTACGTCATTTGTTTTCCCTATTGGGAGAGGAGGATACTGGCCTTAACATGGAGTGGAGGATACTGGCCTTAACATCGGAGATTTCTTCAATATCACTGTATTCCCTAGTTGGGTGACTCTTACTCAATTTCGATATGCAAATTGTTATTGCATAGGTGATTTCTTTTCGATTTTCTGTCACAAGGTGAATTTATCTGAGGTTATGTCCGTGGGTGGATCGTCTGGGCAAAACCCCGTTGAATTTCAGTTATTTATGTGATCATGCACATGTGAACCCTGTTTAGGATGCTTTCGAGTCCCGTTTTAGTCGATGC
Source organism: Sambucus nigra (assembly GCA_949130495.1). Classification (NCBI taxonomy): domain Eukaryota; kingdom Viridiplantae; phylum Streptophyta; class Magnoliopsida; order Dipsacales; family Adoxaceae; genus Sambucus; species Sambucus nigra. The sequence continues at coordinate 207,361,236 of OX422214.1, read as the reverse complement.
TTTAACGTTTAGAGTTGAAGACGTTAATACATGATCTGGCCTAAGTGTGGTATCGTTGGTCAACTCCGCTGAGACGATTTGATGATTCTCATTGCGGCAGGTTCCACGACCAAATTTTGATGCATCCATTGTGGTTTGAATCTCGGGTGGCCTTTATTTGGGATTTTGCTGGCTGATACACGGGACATTTTTTCTAGGAAGGCTTCCTTAAGGGAGTCCACTAGTGGTTGTTTTGCTCCCATGTTGCTGATTTCTCAAAAGGGGAATAGTGATGGGCACGGGAGTCTTTGAGAAATATTTGTCTTTTTGTTTAGTTTTATTTGGTGTCTTTTTATATTATATCCTATTTCAATTAGTACAATAGGTTGAGGGTCATATCTGAGATATCACCAGTGTGCCCTTTTTAGTCATATTACCTTTTGGGATTAACTTGGCCAGCAAGATACCTTTAGGCTATAAATAAGGCCCTTGTAGTCACTACTACTACTTTTGGGATGAATGAGAATTAGAAAGAGGAAGTTTCTTTTTTCAATGTAGTTGTTATCGTTGTTTGGTTTAGGTTAATCACTTCCACTCCCCACTACACATCATTTATGCATTTAATTTTTGTTTATTTATATTCTCATAGATCCAGTCAAAATGTTGGCCCAAAATAACATAGAAAGTATGAAAACTGTAAAAACATGCAACGTAACGTAAAAACTGTAATGGCTGTAAATATGCAAAAATTCATAAGCCTTTCAAGCTGCATGTTAAACCAACCAAGCCTTCAAGAATTTTTGCTCCAAAAAGCCTCAAGGCGATTTCTTAAACACTCCTCTCAATACTGAAAGAAGGTGTTTTTTTTCTTTCTTTTTCAAAGTAGAAACAAAAAATATCATCAATTTGTGAAATAGTAGTTGCAATTTGTAGGGGCAAATTGTCCAATGTATCTATATATATGTAATTTCCTTTTCCAAAACCCCAAAGTTGTCCTCTATTTTTTTTCCCTGAACCAGGCCAGTTAAATGAAATTGAGGTACTTCTAATTTTTTACATGGGCAAAAACATGGGGAAACGATATCATAGGGACTAAAAAATCATTTTCTAATTCATCTCTCCAGAATAGGCAATTAAACAATCAGTCTAGTTAGTCCGTGCATTATTTCTGACAGTCTTGAGAACTGCATACTGTGATAAATGGCAGTTGCCCTCCTTAGAAGTTTAAATTGAGGACTTTTTAAATCAGAAAGACTGTCAATATTTTGCTACATGATCAATGTGAGCTAACAATGGAAAATCAGAAACGGTTAAAACGAGTATACAATTTTGGTCGATATATAGCTCAGCACTTGAGACAGAGTGAAGCAAATACTAATGAGGGGATTATGAAAATGGTCAATCATAAAGAGTTGAGAAGAGATCCTGTTTACTGAATTAGCACTGATTTAATTTGTTATTTATCTTAATCCTTATCGTTTTCAACAGGATAGGTGTTACAGCAGGAAAGGCTGCTGGAATGAAGGTGGTGGCTGTGCCCTCTCTCCAAAGTGATTCTGAGAAATATTCTATTGCTGATTCTGTGCTTCATTCACTTCTAGAATTTCAGCCGGAGCTATGGGGTCTTCCACCATTTAAAGACTGTATGTTTTCTTCCCAAATTTATCCACTATTTGCTTGTGGCCCTGGCCCTACATGCCTTCATTGGTTCGTTTAACCCATCTAATATAAAAACTTGATGACTGCAGGGGTGTCTAACGCCTTGCCAATTGAACCCATTTATTTTAAGGGTTTATACAAAGAGGGACTACTCAGCGAGATTGCAGGTTTTTACAGTATATATATTTATTTCTTTGGATGTCGGTTTAATAAAAGGGTAAAGTTCAAAACCCTTAAATCATATAATTTTCACAGGAACTCGCGAAACTATTTTAAATGACCCCCCTTCCCGTTCTGAAATTATGCATTTTGTCAAAAAGTCCCCCTTGGTAGGGACTTCTAAGTGAATATTTTTAGCAAAATGTATGTAGATCTTTGCAGTACAATGCATACCTCGAGCCGCTGCCCCCCCCGAAGGATAGATTAAGAGGGTTTCTTCCCAAAATTTGAAAAATATTGCATTGATCTATTTATTATTTTTTTGCACTTTACTCGTAAGGAAATGAATTTGCAGAGCCCATTATACTTTGGGTTTATAAGGCCGTATCCGCTGGTTTTTTCTATAAATAACTTTCAGCTTCATTTGTATCCTATACATCGAGGCTTATTTATTTTTTAAATTCTCTCTTTACGTGACCTTTTTTCTTTATACTCTCTCAATCCCAAATTAAGAATCCATTATTCTATTTTGGGTTGTTCACGAACCAAATTCCAGAAAATAGTGAACAACGGTTGAACTTGGCCATTGATTGATTGCAGGGGCGTAGCTAAGTGGAGGGCTAGGCCGGGCTCAAGCCCGGATCACTTTAAAAAAAAAAAATTAGACTAAATTTTAAGGCCCAATACATCACAGTCCACCCAACAAAAAAAAAAAATTAGCCGCCCAACCAATCAAATCTCAATGATCCACTTCAAAAACAAAAAAAAAACTATACGAACCATTATTTTGGGCATTATTTTGCGCCTATATTTTTTAATTAACATTTTTTTTTCATTAATTTTAAGTAAATACTCAAAAATAACCTCAACCCCCGGAAATCAGTGTTAAATCAACCCCCGAACCCCCGGAAATCAGTGTTAAGTCACTCCACCCGGATATAAATTCCTGGTTACGCCCCTGATTGAGTGTATCTTTAATCTATGCAAAAAATGAATACGGACTCTTAATTTGGAAAGGAGGGAGTATTAATCTCCAATGGTGTCGGTTTCAATTTTAATTGACTTTTTTGTTTTAAGAGAGACAAATTGAGTGGTTCCCATTTTAATATATACGTTTCTTACAAAAAAAGAGTGACTGGGATTGTGAACTTCTATTACATATCTTTATGTAGAAATGGTAATAATTTTTTTTCCTACATAACTCATCTTCCACGTCATATAAAGAAGCATATAGCAGGTGTGCTGGAGAGAACTTTTTTCTTCCTAACATTTCTAATATCGAAGAGGATAGAAATGAACATTGGAGATGACGTAAATATAGTATTCATCTGCTTCATTATTAAATAAAGATCACATGTCATGTCACCAATGTCATGATGTTATATGGCATCATTTGAGTAGAATCTCTTTCTTGTAAACTAATGTCATGTGTGCGTTAGTTAAATCAAGGAATCATTATGTCACATATGCATTATGTTAAACTTCTAATTATGTAGAAAGTGTATAAGAAGTCACTAAAAGTTTGTCACATCCAGAGAACGGGACGTCTGCTCTACCTGATCAAGTTTCGGGGCTCTACTTTGGTTGGGCAAAAATTAACTCGAATAAGATGTTTAAGATTGTGATCAGTATCAAATGGAACCACGGTTGCTGTAGTTCTAAGAGAATCATTGTAAGTAATAATTACTTGTAATAAATGTTATATATGTAGTCTGCGTGCTTAATTTCACATAATATTTTGTTAACTTGTGAAAAAAAAACTGAAATCAAATAATTATCTTCTGATATTTTGGAATTCAATTCGTTGATGTTGAAAAAATCTCAGGTGACACTCCTCTATGATGGTTTGTACACCTATTACTTGTTCCTAGATATATTCACTTCTTGCTTTGGATGACTGTTAAATTATTACTTGCATAATTTATCTCAAAAGTATTTTTGGTGACCTTTTACAGCAAGTATATCTAATTGATGTAAGCAATGAGGAAATATGTTATCAACGGATGCAACTATTGATTGTTGGTTACGTTCGAGGATTGTGTAGTAAGGTAATCAAATTTCTGTGTTGGTAATACAACAATACCCCCCCCCCCCCCCCCCCCCAAAACAACCAACCAGCCAAAAAAAAAAAAAGAAAGAGGAAAGAAAAGAAAATCCTCTCTTGAAATGCAAACAATGTGTGAATCCTGCCTTTGTAAGTACATAAGCTTACGCAAATATTAGGTTTTCTGAATTATATTTTTCTTCATTTTGGTAAATTTGTTTTCCTATATCTACATGCCTCTACTAAACAGACGGTTCATGATTGACAGGGGTCCGATGATATTCAAGTACATGATGACGACAAGTTGATTGCCAGCAGTTCCTTGGATTTGCCAGCATTTGCCCATCATACATGCGTACCTTTCTTTTCAGAAATTGCTTTTGAAGATAACTACTTACTCTAATGAGAACAAATGAGAATGTAAATCACAGCATTATCCTTATTGCCAATTTCAATAATTTTTAGTCAGTACTGTCTCGATGGTTTGAGTGCCTTTTTATGGCCATAAGAAATGGAATATTATGCATATTATTCTTCCTTTTAGGGTATGAAAAGGGAAGTATATAACATTAGCTTTTATGTAGTTTGATAATATGTCATTGCTTTTAATTGTAATCTTCTTATGCTAAAAGCTATTTGTTTAATGTTAATTATGCGCACTTGAATAATGCCTACTAATTTATCTGAAAACAGGAAAAAGTCGGTATGGAGTTCGAAATTTAGAGCACATAAGTTGCACTCTTATGATAATGTAACTACTTAATTTTTATCATCTATATATGATTACACGAAAGGAAACCTCTTGTACGCAACATTGACTGGTTGGACTTGTTATGATTCATAAAAGAAACCACTTTTTCAGCATGGCCACAACTTCAGTCCCCTTTAGCATACTTTTCTATCAAATGAAACCCAATTTTCATCTCTTTAGCCACCATTACCTCCACCACTCCTCCCCAGCCACTATTCCTCAATGCCTCGTTGTAACCATAGTTCCCTGCCACCAGTGGGCTTTTTCCAGCGACAAAAACTAGCACCCTTGTGCACCCTATCATTCTCAACTTTGGGTCCATAGTTGGGTTAACCTGTTGGTCATTCAACCCACTACTCAATGGGCACACAAATTGCTACTGTGCGTCAATGATTTCTCTCCCTCTCGATTTCTTGGTAGGCTTTTCAGCCCATAAAAGAGGGTGGATTAATACGAGGCCGACAAGTTTAACACTGGTCAGTTTTTCTTACCCGATCCGCATGGCCATGTACGCAATGTTGGCATAGTCCTTGAGCCACGCGTTATCACTCCAGCAATGAACACCTGTGGAAAATCAACGTAGTTCTTGAGCCACGCGTTATCACCACAACCATTGGAGCGAGAATCAATCCATTTGAGGGCAGTCCATGAATCTTCGTAGGCAGTGGGAAGAGAGTGCTTTGGGGCTAGCCTATATTCAACTGATAAAATGGTGACATTAGCCTTGGTTGCAAGAGAAATGGCGTATTTATGGTAAAGGAGAGAAAAAGCACTGTGGGCGCAAAAGCCCCCGCCATGAAAGTAAACCACAAAAGGAAGTTTGTGATTTAGGATGGTGGTTTTAGGGATGTAAACTCTACTGGATAAACCCGTTTTAGGTGCACTCCGGATGTCTTTCGATTGAATTCCTATTTCAGGTTCAGTGTATTGGGGGACCATGAAATTTGATCATGTCTTGCTTCTTTGCTGAACATAAAGGGTCCGTTTGGTTGCGTAAATTATTTAATTTTATAAATTGATCAGTTTGAAATGAATAGATTGTTGATGTATTAATTTTAAATGGGTTTAAATCTAATTTGTGGTGTGTTTGGAAAAGAAAAATGGAGTTATTTACTTTTGATGTGTGTGTGTGTGTGTGTGTGTGTAGATATAGAGATAGAGATAGAGATAGAGAGAGAGAGTAGTATGGTGAGAGTATTTTATGGGAGTGATGCATTTAAGATTCATGGTGTAATTATAAATTGTGCAATTTCAAGCTTTTGATGAAATGAATTAATTTAAGTTTTTGTGAATCAACATGAATTGGTTCATTTTTGAATTTGTTCATTCTTATAACCAAACACTAATAATAATGCAATTCATGAATGAGTCAATTTTAAATTGGCCAATTTACAATTTTGGGGACAACCAAACAGGCCCAAAGGGAATCTTTATTTGTTTATCAGTGTTTTTGCTTGAAGCAGCCACAAAGAAAATGAATAAATATTGGAATAGGAGGGTTTTGTGATTCATTTTTCTTTTGGGTTTAGTAAATAGGTGTGGTAGTTTCTAATATTCATGGGGTTGCACTAAGGCTATTTAAATAGGTGTACAAGTGGGGGTTATTAATGACTTGAAAATGAATATTGCAATGAGAAGCCGCTAGCTTGGTAAAGAGAAACATAAAATTAACTTGTACTTGCCAAGAAAATTGCTAACCATGAATTTTATGCACGCGCGCATGTGTGTGTGTGTGTTGGGGGTGGGGGTGAGAGTTGGGTGCTAAGGGCATTGCCTATCATGTTCATTGTTTTGCAACACATGGTGTCGCGCAGTCACGACCCCTCTCTCTCCATTATAGGTACATAACTAACACTATGAGACTCGCTATACATTTCGTATTATGTGTTTATTTTTCAGTAACACATGTACACAGTAAGTTGGTTGCATTCCACATATGTAACTATTGTGTTAATTTAGACTCACTGTTGAGTCATAAATGATCCAGCCAATAGAATTTGAGGTTAATATTAATTCAATTTAAAAGTGAGGAGGGAATTTGTTATATGGAGCATATTTGAATGCAGAGTGGAGAAGTGTAACTAATGGATCTTATTAGAGAAGGTGAAGGGGTAGACCAGGCGAGATGGGCTGTGTTTTAAGGTACATTTAGTAGATGCTCCTTTAGAGTAGCCAATAACATGGTTTCCTTCCGTAACCTTACTAAAATAGCAAACCTGCAGCTGGCTTGCAATATGATCAACGTGACAATATATGAACGTGAATGTTTGTGAGAAAGATGGGGTAAATACGATTGAATTGATTGATATCTTTAGAGCAGGGGAATTAATGGAGGAGTAGTTGATAGTTGCAAGCAAGAACATGGGTTCCTCTATGTTCAATGGATGAGATGCTAAGCACAAAGAATCGCTATAATCCATGCTGCCACTCGCATCATTGTGGTCATTAGTCCTTACGTGTAGGGGTGTTAAAAAAAACCGCCCGACCCGAAAACCGAACCGAACCGAACCGAACCGAAACTGTTGGTTTTTTTTAGCCCGGTTCGGCCTACGGTTTACGGATATAAAAAACCGACCATGTCGGTTCGGTTGTCGGTTTATACGTGGGAAAAACCGGCTCAAACCGACCCGACCCGAAGCCAATATATATATTAAAAAAAACCTAAATAACTTATATTTTTATATCCAAAAAACCATTACCCACCTTTAAAAACCGACCCAAACCGAAAACCGCCCTTAAAAAATTCGGCCCAAACATGAAACCGACCCGAAACCGTCGTGAACCGAAACCGACGGGTTTTTTCATAGTCGGTTCGGTTTCGGTCTGACCTTTTTCAAAACCGAACCGATCGGTTCGGTTTGAATTAGGGTCCAAAACCGACCCGCGAACACCCCTACTTACGTGGATCAAATAATTGTATATTAGGAACTTAGTATGCAATATTCATTTGAGATGAACATTTAATAAGTAACAATTTTGTTCGTTTGTTTGTGTAAAGATCTCAATTAAGCCCATAAATGGTTAAAGAGTAATTATAGTATGGCTCACGATTCAAAATCCTTTTTAATGAGTTGCTGAAATGTCAAAAGTGTACTGGTTGTTATTTTGATTGAGAACCAACATGCAGACCACGCGATGCGTGACTCAATTTATCAAAATTTATTTATTTTTGTCCTTTCTTGCTTCACAAAATAAATTCTAAGGTTTAAATGAGATTTTATTTTGAAATAAAAATAAAAGTAATATTATTATAAAAATTTTATAATTTTTTTTAATCATTTCACCTTTTACATAAATATTTGAGTTCCAATATTAATACTTTGTGAAATGCAGGGTCTTTTAAAATAAAACAAAATAAAAGCAGGAGGTTTAATCATTAATAATTGAATCGAATGCAAATCATTAAAGTGCGTAAATAATACTTCATCTACAAATAAATAAATGCATCAGTAGGAATACATCCATAAAAAACAAAGAGACACCTTATGTACTCTAAACAAATTGAATCATTTCATCAAACTCAATTTAACAAATAAAACCTAAAATTAAGACTGAGTCTATGCATTTTAATTCATCATCCCATATGTCTCAAAGTAACACCATGAGCTTTCCCAATAAAAAATCCAATATCCATCTTGTTTCCCTTACCGATCTGTTATATAGCCCACAGAGAAAATGTCCGGAGAAGAGGATAATGGGGGCTCTAGGACCTATGCTTGGGAATATCCGTGCTTAACGTACCACGTGAAGTTCTAGCAGAAAACCAATTTGGCCTTATTTCTTATCACTGCCTCCGTCATCCTCATCGATACTTTGTTCCGGTATAGTGGCTGTAGGGCGATATGAGATTCAAAAGGACAAATTACACACACACACACACACACACACACACACACACACACACACACACACATATATATATATATATAGAGAGATATAGATAGAGATAGATAGATAGATAGATAGATAGAGAGAGAAAGAGAGGATCTAGTGCGGACCTAGTTTGCGGACTAAGTATGCGGACTAGCTACAGTCCAAAACATACCTAGGGACCACTTTTGTTTTTATATGTTTTCGTCTTTTTCTAAAGTTTTAGGGAATAGAATTTTCTACCCCAATAATTTCTAAAGTCTTTTAAGCTTATTTTAACGCTTAATTAATCTGGAAGTCTAATTGTAGAAGTTTCAGGATTACTGCTACTTCTCAGGATTCTTCCGTCACTATCGTATTGGATTTCTGAATAGCGAGGATTATCTATATAAATAATTTATTCAGGGATTTTAGAAATTGGAAGAGGTTTTAATGGAAAATATTCTAGTCTTAAATACCTTATACGGTATCTTGGGTTTATTTGTCTAGTTTCTTTATATATTTGATTAACAATATCAATTATATCGCTATCTATAAATTCGTCTAAATTATTATCACCATAAGATGACAAAAATCTATGGTATGTTCTAGGGGCAGCTGTTTCTATGTTTTAATGAGAGGGCGGATTCCTCCAGCTCTAATTAAAATAACCTTTATTTCAGCTAATCTTTTTCGTCTAATAAATTTTAATACGTCAATGCTGTCTTCAAGTATCCTAGTATATTCTTAATATTTTTCAGGTCTTGATAGTTCTTCTGCAAAATCTTCAGTTCTTAATTTTTGTCTAAAGAGATCTCGGATCCCAGTTCAAATTATTTCAATTCTAGGTACTTCTCGTGTTAACCACTCAATAACCTGGTCTATATATTTAAAAGTACCACCTGCGTATGTTAAAGCAGTTTCCATAAGTTCTTTATCTTTAGGGTCTGTAAGAGTCCAATCTTGAAGGTCTCTAGTTGAGTCTAAATTTGTTTGATTAACAAATTCTAAAAAGTCTTTAGTGATTTATAGGCTCATACGAGATTCTTTTAAAACAGTAATATGTAAAATAGTTAAGGGTTTGGTTCGAGTTATACCTTCCTCCTGGTCTGCAATATCTTTATCCTCTTTCCTTCTTCTCTTCAGCCTTGCTACTATTCTTCTCCAGTCTCGGCCTCCTAAAACTCTCTCTTTACGTGTCGCACCTCAATCCACTACTTTGGCGTTGGACCCGTTTCCTGCATGTACGCCCTCACGCCTAACGCCCACCTGGCTAACGGCTCACGGCAAATCGGCATCTGACGGTGGTTCACCAGTATAACACCTTGTGTGCTACACCAGAGGTTCCACACAATAGTCCTATATGAACAAAAAGTTGGAGATAATTTGGAAAATAATAACAACTCAACATAAGAGATTTCTGGAAAATAAAATACTTTTATTGCATAACATAAGTAAATACAACTCTCCCCTCTCCCCTAACTATGAGAGGTTTACTCACTCATATACATATTAATTATTTTAAGATTACTCTCTCTATAATATTGGAAGTCTAACAACTCCTCACTCTCTAACCCCTGATCTCTAATAACACAACCTTTACGTCCCTTTAATAGCATAAGGGAGCATACATATGACCTACTACCGGAGGCTAAAAAGATAACCGATTAAAGGGAAAAATAATTAAAGTCTATAGCCTTATTTCTTCATAAAGTAATCCATCTTCTTTTGGCAGGTCTCCGTCTGAATGGGATCGTCTGGTGGCCATGATCCATAAGTACGTCGTCTTGTGATAATGCTAGAGAATCAAACAACAAATGTCTCCGTCTTTTTATTAGTCTGGTGGCCTACGTGGGGCAGGGATCTTTTTGATTTATGAAAAGTAGAGTCTAGGCAAATGAGTCTTCCGGCTTCAATAATTCATCCACTACTGAGGGGTCCTTCTTTGTAGTGTTTGTGTCTTCTTCTGCCTTGTCCTAGTCTGGGAGGGCATTATTGAAAAATTCGTCAATGAGTCCCACGGTTCTAAGGCTAGCTGGCAAAGCTATTTCTATCAATTCCTTGACTTCTTTCTTGAGCCTTCCATTAAATGGCTCATCGACTTGGATTATTAGGTCTTCTTTGTGGTAGGCAGTGTACCATCTGTCTTTGCCTTTTAAAAATTCTATGATTTCTATTGTCTCCATGGCTTGAGCAATCTGGAGCTTGGACTTATCAATAATTGAATCTTTAGTCTCGTCTTTTGATAAAATCTCAACGTCTTCGAATATATAATTGGAAAATCTAGTAAGTCTAAATCCTTCAAATCTCATTCCTCTACAGGAACTTGGAGCAATCTGATAGATTCTAGCAAATAGAGGAAGGGAGTCTTCTACCTTCTTGACGTACTCATAGACTATTTTACCAAGAGTTATAGAATCTTCAATATCTTTTATCTTAACGAGTCCAATGAACCCGTGGTTTGCAAAAGTTATATGAGCCATGTCTGATTTTCCAAAAAGATATATTTTTGGAACGTCTTTGAAGAAACCTTTGATCATTAAGGCATCTCCATTTATTTATGATAATAACATATTAAAATGATCAATAATGTTATTAACTTCTTTTTTAAAGTCTTCTGCTAATAGGAGATTATTATGACCAAATGGTATAACAATCTTAGTCTAAAAAGTCTTTTTCTGATAACAGAAATTAGTAGGTCTTGTTTTAGAGGTTTCTCTAAGAGTCTGAGCATAAGTCTGAGTCTGAGGTCTAGGTACAGCAGTACCACTGAGCTGAGTAACTGCAAGTCTTTGAGTCCTCATGAATATGGCAATAGCTACCAAATTTTGTTTGAACTTGATCCATAGTCTATTCTTCACATTCCACCATATGGCGTCTATAAGAGTATTTTCGTCTTCGAAAAATTCTCATCTAAATTTGATCAAGTCTGGGTATCTTTGATCGGGTCTATAATGGGGAAAATACATCTTCCCAATGAGTCTATTTTGAGCTATAATATCTTGTCTAGATTTTCCTAGAGGAACCAAGATATCATCAAAGTTTTCTAGGATTAGTCTTTCTTGAGAGTCTTGAATATGAGTCTGTCTTTGTGTTACACCAGTATTTGGTCTTACGCGTCTAAGATAGTCTGCAACGTCTTCCCTGTTCAGTCTATTTGTTCCAGAGGAACTCATGTCTTCTGTTTGCAACATAAAACATAAAATCATATTAGTGTTACCAAACATTGGCTCTCTTGATATAATATCTGGAATGGTATTTTTACTTACCTTAATATGTATAACAGAAAAGTCATAACCATTAAGAAATTGTTGCCATCTAATTAGTCTATTAGTCCTTAATTTGGACAAGTCTAAATCTCTAAATTTTACTGCATAAGAAGAGTCAGTATAAACAGTAAAATGTTTGGGTTTAAGAAATAGCATATATTTTTCTATTGCCCTTACTATGGCTAAAACTTCTTTTTCATGGGCAGTGTATCTTGTTTCTGGGTCTGTAAAGGTTCCAGAACTATGTCTACACAGTTTCCTCTTTTTTGTCTGATGATCAATGGCAAAGTATACTGCTCCCCATTGTTTATCAGAGGCATCTGTTTCTAGTATAAACTGGTCTTCTGCATTAGGCAGTTCAAGTAAAGAGATATTCTTGACCGCATCTTTAATTTGTCTTATGACTTCAAAATCATCTTTAGTCCAATAAAAGGGATTGGTTTTATCTGTTCCTTTTAATTTCGATGTTAAGCTTTGTCTTTTTGAAGCAAGGTCTTTAATAAAGTCTGCAGCACAATTAAGTCATCCTAAAAATGATTGTAATTGTTTTCTATCTTTCAGTTGGTCTGGAAACTCAAGAATCTTTTTGGTTATGTGTTCTACTAAGGATAATTTTCCTTTATTAATATGCATTCCGACAAAGTCTATCTCAGTCTGAAATAATTGTATTTTCCTTTCGAAAATAACAATACCATGTCTGTCTAATTCTAAAATAATCTTTTTAAGATGATCTAAGTGCTCTATCTCAGTCTTGCTGGATATAAGAATATCATCTATGTAAACAAGACAAAAGACTGAATAAGGTCCAAATATATTATCCATTCTTCTTTGGAAAACTTGAGGAGCATTCAAGTATCCAAATGGAATTACTAGCCATTCGTATTTTCCTTGGGGCACACTAAAGGCTGTCCAAGTAATACTGTCTGGATGCATCTTAATTTTCCAGAAGCTTGATTTGCAATCAAACTTGCTGAATATAATTCTATCCTCAATTAAATTAATCAAATTATTCTTGTCTGGTATCTTATAAGAATCGAATTCACAATTCTTATTTAATTGTCTATAATCTATAACCATTCGTCTTATTCCTCTTTTACGTTCAGATTCATTTTGAACATAGAAGGCTAGGCTATTATGTCTACTTTTACTTTCTCTAATAATGCCTAACTTAAGCATTTCGTCTATGTCTTTTTTAAATTCTTCCCTATCTTCTTTTGAATATCCTTTTTTATAGGTTCCACCATTAATAGTGGCGTCAAGGTTAATAAGGATGATTTCACAATAGCTTTAGTCTTTATCCCACTTAGCGATGGGATTTTCTCTTAAAGTAGGCTCTGCTAGTTGTCTAATCTTTTCTTTTTCTACTTTTATATCCATTTTCTTATGTTTGGATATAGCTTGAACCTGGAATAAGGTATGCTGGGCTTGATCTAAAATGTCTTGTTGTATAAGCGCTATTTGCTTATAACATCTTTGGTCTGGACACTTACACTCTTTTTGTAAGGGTCTAGTAATTTCTAAGGCTTCTTGTTGGGTTGTAGGTCTAGGTCCACTATGCTCAGCTGAAGAACTCTGATGTTTGATGGGTATATAATTGGGTTTGACATGCATAAGGTCAAAGGCAGTCTTATGATCTATGAGAGGAGCTTTAATATTAAATTCCTCTGCATCGCTAATTAATATCTTATCGTTATACTGAGTATAAGGATGATATTTACTAATAAAGTCTTGTCCAAAAATAATGTTTCCTGTGAAACTAGGACGAGGATCCATTATCCAAAACCGATGATTAACGGTTTTGTTGGTCTGATTTCCTAATTTAAAATAAATAGGAATAGTCTGGAAATATAAGGTAAATGGATCTCCATTAGCCACTTTACCATAGATTTCTTGAGTACTTTCTAAAAAATAGTCTTCAGGGAAGGTATTTGCCTTACAAATACTCTGAGAGCATCCTTGTGACAACCCGCCTACTAAAATAATAGGTGGCCAGCCCAATACTCTAATAATCACAGGAATCTTAGATGGTCCATTCTCAGCATCACTGTCGATTAAAATAATAGTACGAGATTACCACCAATCATTTTAGAAAACGGACTGTCAAATTAAAATTTTGTAAGTAAAAGAAAAACACTTAGACAATCCCATTTGCAAAAATGATGGATACCAAAAATCAATGGATAAAAGAATGACAAAATAGTAAATAATAACCGAATAAGCTGTCGATTACCAGACCAATACAATTAGTTACACCGAGCATTACAAATTTAAATATCACAGTTAATAAATGAATACAAAGCGTGGGCAACACGCCCGAATAAATGTACTGAACATAACTAGAGTACAAATGATAGAAGTGTCTAAAACAAATATCCTACAACATCCGCAAAATGCTATAGCTCCAAGACAACTGGAACGGAGAGATCAATACGGGAATCCCTTGCGAAGGAGCACCTGATCGGACAAAGAGTTGCATGCAAAACAAAGAAATATAGACGGGTCAGGGCCCGGTTTGATATGATTACCATGTAATTAAAATGCATGACAGTTAAGTGCGTAATTCTCTCGCAATAACATAAAGGTTCTCACCTCTCCTTCTAAAAGCACAACCTAGCGCAATATCAATGATGATGCTCAAAGATCATATATATACATGGGAGAACTCATCTACTTCTACTTAAGCAGACATTAAATCATCTACCCACAACATAAGGGCACAATTCCTATCCTCATTAGGAAAACATATATAGGAATTCATGATGATGCTAAGATTTAGCACCACCGGATAAGTGATAATGAGCTCAAACAGTAGTAACCATGGCAGCCATAAAGATGTATAAGTGTATAAGTATGTAGAAGGGGATGAGTATAAGAGGAAATAAGACAATGATGTATAGTGGTTCAGCCAATTTGGCCTACATCCACTGTGAGCGTGTGATCCACTAAGTATGGGCACTAATGGCCTTGGATACAATGCACATAAGCTCACTTTCTCTCTCTATTGTGTGTACAAGCAGAGTTTTAGCTAGGGTTACAATAAATTGATCGATCCCCTTGTAGGGTTGTAGGTGATAAGTATATATAGGTCTTGGGAGGTGTAGTGTACCCCCCAAGTATGCATGGTGCATGTGAATGGTGATCTAGCCAATCCCCTGTTGACACCTGTAGATGACAAATGATGACATAATATTCCCTCACGTGAGGGTGTGATTTTGTTATAACGGTCTCCCATGTGCCATGTGAGCCTCACGCGCACTGTTTCACGTGTCTCCCAAACCACGCGTTGTGATGATGTCACCCTCGGCCTTTGATATGAGGACGAGGGCAAAGTTCCTTCCGGTAATGAGTCTGGCCTAATTTGGGCCTCGTACTGTCATACACTCGGGGGTCATTCGGATCCTGATGAAGGGTCGGCCCCCTGAGGGGTCGTCTGGAGCCTGATGAAGGGTCGGCCCCCTGAGGGGTCGTTTGGAACCTGATGAAGGGTCGGCCCCTGGGGAGTCTTCTGGAACCTGATGAAGGGTCGGCCCCCTGAGGGGTCATCTGGAACGTGATGCAGGGTCGGCCCCCTAAGGGGTCGTCCAGAGCCTGATGAAGGGTCGGCCCCCTGAGGGGTCGTTCGGAGCCTGATGAAGGGTCGGCCCCTTGAGGGGTCGTTTGGAGCCTGATGAAGGGTTGGCCCCCTGAGGGGTCGTCCGGAGCCTAATGAAGGGTCGGCCCCCTGAGGGGTCGTCTGGTTGGAGGGTATATATGGGTATATCAATCACCCCCAGCCCTCAGCCATAGATGATGCTGAGATGGCTGAGGGATAATGTTTCTTTTGAGACAAGTGTACTGTCTGTTGGATGAGTGACACATGGGCAGATACTCGTTGTTGTTCCAGTTTCTAGGGTGTGGCGGCTGCACACGACCTAGGACTTTGTGCCCTAATGATGCCCTCCTCGTGGACTGTGTTCTGCCTTGGTTAATGGGCCCACTTATTACTAAGGTATTTAAGAGATTTTTGAAACCTTTCCTTCTCTTCTTCTTCTTCGCGCCCAAGCTCTCTCTCTCTAGATTTCCAACAGACAGACCTGCACATTTCGACATTTCGAGTTTGGTACCCTCTTTCTCCTTCCTCAGGTAATCCCTCTACCCCAGTGTCCTCTTTTACTTTCATTTCTTTCTTTGCTTTAGGCTTGTATGGTCGGACTTAGGCTATTTTATATTATTTCCGGCATCTTCTCCGGCGACTGGTTTTTGAGTGTTCTTGAGCTTTCTTGAGTAAAACCCTTGATTTATTTTGTTTCGATCCAAAAGTCTAACCTGGTCAACTGTAAACTTGTTTGTAGCTAGCTTAGTTAAAATCTCTAAGTGTGGGGTCTTCCCTTTAATGCTTAGGAGGCTTTATAGTTTAGCATCTGAATTCTCATCCTTGAGAGAGAAGCTCTTTGCAGAGATCAGACGAATAGAGGAAGAGGAAGAAAGGAGACGAGGGGCCGACCCTAACTGGGTACGACCCATCTTTCCCATTACTCTAGCCAAATAAAACCATTTGAACCGTCTGAGTCTTGTGGGTCGTCTCATCGTCCAGTCGAGTGTCATTCAAGTGAGATGGATGAGAGAGCATCCTCGCCAACTAGCGCTGGACCTTCTGGTAGAATAGAGACATCTGACCTAAGCCCGCACCGACAAGCCGAGGGTATAGTTGCTTCTGAGGCTGTCCCTGTGACGAACCTATCTCCACATGCTTTTCAGATGGCCTTTCCCCAGGGGCCTCTGGCAGATGCTCAGGCTGAGGGAGAGGGGACTGAGGACGAGGGCGATGATTCAGATGACCACGTTGATATCTCCCATGCCTCGTCCTATATCTCCTTAGTTAGGGATCGCGACCTCTTATTGTGGAGGCATGCCTATGGAGTGCCCCACAGCATAACTATGAGGGTTACCTCTGAGGACGAGAGGGTTTTTGAGGGTGAATAGGGTGAGGTTGTAGTGTATGAACAAATGTTCAAGGTAGGTGTCAGACTCCCTTTACATCCGGCCGTCGTAGACATTTGTTCAGCCCTCGGCGTTACCCCCTCTCAACTTCCTCCCAACTCTTAGAGGACAATCCTGGGCTACATCTCCCTATAGAAGAATGCTTTCACTGATGAGCCATTGGCTGACGTATTCTTGGCCTGCTACAATATCACCTCCTCGTCCAAACAGCCTGGGTACTATCATCTAGGGGCGAGGAGGTCTGAGAAAAAACTTCTCCACGTGGCTCAAACCTCCAACCACGATTGGAAGAAGAGATTCTTCTTCGTCTCAGGGGAGTGGGAGTTCTCCGCTGAGGCATGACCTGTAGCCGATGGTCCGAGGGTCCCTAGAAGATGGTCTAACCCGTCAATGAAGGCCAGGTCAGACCCCAGACTTAGCCTGGAAGAGAAAGATATAATTGAATATCTGAGAGGATGAGGGAGAGGGGGTGAACTTCCAAAGTTTGAAGATCTGATGACCCCTCGGCTCCTCAAAGAAGCTGGTCTGAAGGTCGGCCCCCTTACAGAACTATGTGAGTTGTACTTTTCTTTACTTTTTTCAAGTGTTTCCTCTTCATCTCTGTACTTTTCTGACGTGTCGTCTTCTTTTCAGATCGTCCTCCTGGTATATCAGATTCTCTCTGGGAAATGACTGCTCCTAGTTTATTATCAGGCTTGGCCAGGAAGAAAGGCAAGGAGCCTCAGCAAGCTCCGAGGAAGACGAAGACCGTGGGGCCGACGGTTGTTGAGCCGACAGCTGATAGCCACAAAAGAAAAGAGCCTGAGATTCCTGTTGACCCTCGGCCAGTTTCTCGGACGAGGGCAAGGGTCGAAGCATCTGAAGGGACTGCTTCTTCATCTATCATGGGTGCCTTCTGGTCCCAGAACTTAGCACATCTGAGGTCCGAGCCATCATCGCTCATCGCAAATTTGAGGGCAGTCAAGGCATCAATGTTTTCTGCTCCCTCGGCTGCTAATTACGAATTTTTGTCAAAGATGCCTCCAGCCAATGTGTATGACTATGGTCTGCACGCTCTAGCCCAGGTTTTGGTCGTGATTCATTTCTTTAATTGCATTCTTTCACCAACTGTTTCCTCGGCCTCTTGACATCTGTTTATTTTTCGGTGCAGTCTGTATGCGCCTTTACCTCGGTAACTAAATGGATGGCTGAGAATCAGGAGAAATTCCATGAGGCCGAGAGGGCCATACAACATGAGGCCGACCTGCAGGCTGACTTAGATACTGCAAAGGCTGAGCTAGAGAGTGCCAGAACTGAGCATGCATGAATTATGGACGAGCTGACGAGACAACATGATGAGGACCTGAAGGCCAAAGACTTGCTTCTGAAGGAGAAGGATGAAGCCATGACCCATCGGGAGGCCCAGTTTAAAATTGAGCTATCTGAGGCAGTGAAGAAAGCCGAGGCAGACGCTGTGGAAGCCTATAAACTCTCCGATGAGTTCCAAGGCTTCGTCCTTGAGTACTTGGAGAGAGGGATAAGGACGGCTTATCGGTGGGTCGTCCTCAAGTTCGACGACGTCGTCTCTTTCGTCCGTCCCTCTCTGGAGGCCGTTCAACTGGACGACCCCCTGATTGCCGAGGCTCTAACCCAGGTGGAATACCAAGTGCAAGTCGAGGGGGTCGGCACGTCTGAAGATCAGCCAGTTGTGTTCATTGAGGAAACCCCTCTTGTGGATGTGGAGGCCCTGCCTTGTGATATTGTCCCATAGGGTGGCTGTCTGTAGCCCACACCCTTCTGATGTAATTAACATTTTTGTACTCAATCTTGTATAACACTTGATATTTCATTTATACTATCATCTCCTTTGCTGTCTTCCATGTTTTGCCTTTTGCATTATTTGTGTTATGAATCCTTGTTAATGCTACAAACCTCTCCCTCGTCTCTCTTGAGGGTGAATCGAGGGGTCGTCCCCTGGGTTGGCCCTCATTATAGCCGAGGATTAATCACTAAATTAATGGTTTAGACACAGTATTCCCTCGTCTTTCTTGGGGACAGTGGTGGGGTCGTCCCCTCCACTGGCCCTCATCATAGCCGAGGGTTCCAATTACCAGATTAATGGTTTTTAATAAAGTCTTCCCTCGTCTTTCTTGAGGACAGTGGTGGGGTCGTCCCCTCCACTGGCCCTCATTATAGCCGAGGGTTAATCACCAACTTAATGGTTTTAAACAAAGTATTCCCTCGTCTTTCTTGAGGACAGTGGTGGGGTCGTCCCCTCCACTGGCCCTCATCATAGCCGAGGGTTCCAATTACCAGATTAATGGTTTTTAATAAAGTCTTCCCTCGTCTTTTTGAGGACAGTGGTGGGGTCATCCCCTCCACTGGCCCTCATTATAGCCGGGGGTTAATCACCAACTTAATGGTTTTAAACAAAGTATTCCCTCGTCTTTCTTGAGGACAGTGGTGGGGTCGTCCCCTCCACTGGCCCTCATCATATCCGAGGGTTCCAATTACCAGATTAATGGTTTTTAATAAAGTCTTCCCTCGTCTTTCTTGAGGACAGTGGTGGGGTCGTCCCCTCCACTGGCCCTCATTATAGCCGGGGGTTAATCACCAACTTAATGGTTTTAAACAAAGTATTCCCTCGTCTTTCTTGAGGACAGTGGTGGGGTCGTCCCCTCCACTGGCCCTCATCATAGCCGAGGGTTCCAATTACCAGATTAATGGTTTTTAATAAAGTCTTCCCTCGTCTTTTTGAGGACAGTGGTGGGGTCATCCCCTCCACTGGCCCTCATTATAGCCGGGGGTTAATCACCAACTTAATGGTTTTAAACAAAGTATTCCCTCGTCTTTCTTGAGAACAGTGGTGGGGTCGTCCCCTCCACTGGCCCTCATCATAGCCGAGGGTTCCAATTACCAGATTAATGGTTTTTAATAAAGTCTTCCCTCGTCTTTCTTGAGGACAGTGGTGGGGTCGTCCCCTCCACTGGCCCTCATTATATCTGAGGGTTAATCACCAACTTAATGGTTTTAAACAAAGTATTCCCTCGTCTTTCTTGAGGACAGTGGTGGGCTCGTCCCCTCCACTGGCCCTCATCATAGCCGAGGGTTCCAATTACCAGATTAATGATTTTTAATAAAGTCTTCCCTCGTCTTTTTGAGGACAGTGGTGGGGTCGTCCCCTCCACTGGCCCGCATTATAGCCGGGGCTTAATCACCAACTTAATGGTTTTAAACAAAGTATTCCCTCGTCTTTCTTGAGGACAGTGGTGGGGTCGTCCCCTCCACTGACCCTCATTATGGCCGAGGGTTCCAATTACCAGATTAGTGGTTTTTTTAATAAAGTCTTCCCTCGTCTTTCTTGAGGACAATGGTGGGGTCGTCCCCTCCATTGACCCTCATTATAGCCGAGGGTAGTTCTCTAGTAAATGTTTTCACGCGTACTAGAACTGATAACCACAGGATGAGGGGAAACACTGATATTTCTCATTAATTTTCTAAGTGTTCTGTTGGAGCAACTCTTATTACAATTATGGTCTATCAAGACCTTATAACACTACTGATAGTATTTTTTCAAATGATCTTCATTCCAGGGGTTGGAAAAGGGTTCCCCTTCTAGGTTTTCTAGTCTATAGGTCCCAGGGACGACTTCATCGATGACCCTATATGGGCCATGCCAATTAGGATGGAGCTTGTTGGGCTTTTGCCAAGTCTTCTTGAGGACCAAGTCCCCCACTGCGATTGGCCTCTGTTTCACCCTCTGATTGTAAAACCTTGCGGTCCTCTGCTGGTAGGCGGCCTGCCTTATCTCAGCGTCCTCCCTCCTTTCCTCAATCAGGTCTAAGTCGAGTTTCCTCTCTTCTGTATTTCTCTGGGGGTCATACATTTGGACCCTATGAGTAGGAAACTCAATCTCGGTGGGGATGAAGGCTTCTGAGCCATAAGCTAGCATGAATGGGGTATCTCCAGTAGAGGTCCTCACTGTCGTCCCGTATGCCCACAGTACGGTATATAACTCATCGAACCATCTTACTTTTGCCTCCTCAAGCCTCTTCTTGATTCCATCTAGGATTGTCCTGTTTGTAACTTCTGTTTGCCCATTGGCCTGAGGTCGGCCTGGAGTGGAGAATTTTTTTTTTGATACTCACCCTTTCACAGTACTTTTGTAGAGAGGTATTCTTGAACTGAGTTCCGTTATCCGAGATGAGGGTGTTGGGGAGACCATATCTGCATATAACATTTTTCCAGATGAACTGGAAGGTCTTATGCTCTGTAATTGTCACCATTGGTTCGGCCTCCACCCATTTTGAGAAATAGTCAATAGCTACGATGAGGAACCGATAGTTATTGACTGCTCTTGGTAAGGGTCCTACGAGGTCGATCCCCCACACTGCAAATGCCCATGGGGATGTAATGGAGGTAAGAGGCTGATGGGGTTGGTGAGGGATGGTGGAAAATCTCTGGCATTTATCGCACTTTTTTACATATGCCGCGGTGTCTTTCCCCAAGGTTAGCCACCAGTACCCTTGGGTGATCACCCTCTTCGCTAGGGATCTGGCCCCGATGTGGCTTGAGCACGATCCTTCGTGCACATCTTGCAAAAGGGATGAGACCTCAGATGGGTGCACGCACCTGAGTAAGGGGAGTAGAAATCCCTTTTTGTACAAGGTATCCCCAATGACGGTGAACTTTGCAGCCCGGTATCTCAACTTCTTCCTTTCTTGCCTTGCTTCTGGCATCTCCCCCTCTTTAATGTACCTGATCAGAGGGTCCATCCACGAAGCTTCCTGAGAAACATTTAGGCAATTTCCAAGTGTTCCCTCAGCATCTTCAATAGTTGGCTGAAGCAAAATTTCTACTGGGACCGTCCTCCTGATGTTTGTCCTAGTTACCGAGGCCAACCTCGCAAGGGCATCAGCACGGCCATTGTCGAGCCTAGGTATCCTATTTAATTTCACTTCTCTGAAGCCTTTCAGTAATGACCTCACCTTCTCAAGGTACCTATCCATCCTCTCGTCCTTAGCCTCGTAGGCTCCTAGTATCCGATTCACTACTAGCCTCGAATCACTGTGAACCAAAATCTGGCCGATACTAAGTGATCTGGCTAAGGAGAGGCCTGCTATCAAGGCCTCATACTCGGCCTCGTTGTTGGAGGCCTTAAAGTTGAACCTTAGGGCGTACTCAATGTCTGTGCCGTCGGGTGCTGATACTATTAACCCAGCTCCGCTCCCGCTTTCGCAAGAGGACCCGTCGACGAAGAGACTCCACACGGTGTGTTCTTCTGAGAAACCTCCCTCGGTGAGTGACCCCTGTCTAAAGAGATATCTTCCCTCTTCATTTTCAACCACTTTCCTTCTAGCGGTGCTCGTCTCAGCCTTATCTGTAGTCGTGTCAGTGAGCTCACCCTATCGGGTATCTATCTTCCCGAGGCTCTCATCCTCAGCCTCATCACCTTCCCAAGTAAACTCATCCACGAAGTCTGCCAATGCTTGCCCCTTAATGGCCGTCCTAGGCTAATACACTATGTCAAACTCCCCCAATTCTATAGCCCAGGCCATTAACCTCCCTGATTTTTCAAGCTTGTGTAAAACCTGCCTAAGGGGAGAGTCAGTGATGATGACCATCGTATGGGACTGGAAGTATGGCTTCATCTTTCTTGATGCATGGATCAAGGCGTAGGTCAACTTCTTCATCCTTGGATATCTTTTCTCTGCCCCCTAGAGTGCCTTGCTGTTAAAATACACAAGTTTCAGTATTTCGTCTTCGTCTCTCACAATGGCTGCACTGATGGCTGACTCTGAGATGGCGAGGTACACATAAAGTCGTTCACCCTTCATGGGTCGTGACAACAGCAAGGGAGACCCAGGTATGATTTTAACTCCTTGAAGGCCTCATCGCATTCTTCACTCCATTCGAAGGCTTTTCTGAGAATTTTAAAGAATGGTAGGCACCTGTCTGTGGCCCTAGATACGAACCTGTTCAAGGCAGTAACTCTCCCTGTGAGCCTCTGAACGTCTTTAATGGACTTGGGGGTCTTCATCTCAACAAGGTCCTTTATCTTTTCAGGATTGACCTCGATGCCTCTTTGGTTGACAATGAACCCCAAGAACTTCCCTGCTCCGACCCCGAAGACACACTTGGCCGGATTAAGCTGCATCTGGTATTTTTCCATCGTATTAAAGGTCCTCTCCAGGTCTACCACATGATCCTCTGCCTTCAAACTCTTAGTCAGAATGTCATCTACATAGACCTCCATAGACTTCCCAATTTGGTCTTCGAACATTTTATTTACGAGGCGCTGGTACGTTTCCCCCGTATTTTTTAGGCCAAAGGGAATGACCCTATAACAGTATGTCCCCTTGTCAGTGATGAAGACTGTTTTCTTCGAGTCTTCAGGGTTCATAAAGATCTGGTTATACCCTAAATAGGCATCCATGAAGCTCATGGCCTGCGGTAGAGTCTACCATCTGGTCAATGCGGGGGAGAGGGAAACTGTCTTTGGGACAGTGCTTGTTAAGGTCTGTGAAGTCCACACACATTCTCCACTTCCCGTTGGCCTTTGGAACAATGAATGCATTGGACAGCCATTCGGGGTAGATGACCTCTCTGATAAACTCAGCGTCCTCTAATTTTTTGACCTCATCCCTAATGACCTCATACTTTTCTCTAGAGTAAATTCTCCACTTCTGCTTTACCGGCTTCACTCCCTCTACCACATTGATCTTGTGGCATATGATTTCAGGGTCAATCCCCGACATATCTACATGACTCCATGCGAAGACGCTTCGTCTTCTCCTCAACAGTTTAATGAGGTCTTCCTTGATATTGGGCTTCAGAGACTTACCGACTTGGACGGTTTTTTTCGGGTCATCCTCATCGAGGATGATGGATTCTACCTATTCCGCGACCTCTCCTTTCTTGATATTCGTCTCGTCCCTGGGGTCTAGGGTATCAATATTGTAAGTGGTCGTAGCCCTCTTGTGTGCCTCCCTTTCTTCAGCGAAGTTGTAGTAACATTCTCACGCTGTCGTCTGGTCTCCCTGAACTTCCCCCACCCCGTAAGGGGTAGGAAATTTAATCATCTGATGGACCGTAGATGGCAATACTTCAAACCCATTGAGGGCCACACGCCCCAGTATGATGTTGTAAGCCGAAAACACATGTTCATCCATCACAAAGAAACTGACCTTCTTGGTAAGCCATCTCGGCCACTCGTCCCCCATCCTAACATCGGCCTCATACACTCCCAGGGGATGAACCTTTTCCCCACTGAATCCAATCAATGGATGATGGTATGGGACAAGTCTAGCACGACTGAGACCTAAGGCCTTGAAGCACGGCCAAAACATTACATCTGCAGAATTGCCCCCGTCGACCAATATCCTCGGCACCTCACACCCGTGCACCCTAGTTGTGATGACAAGTGGGTCGTCGTGTGGGGCTAGGAGACCTTTAAAGTCCATTCTCGAGAACCCCACTATCAGGGTGTCCATATCAACCTTCTTCCTCTTTTCTGACTTGGCCTCCAGGGAGGTTGAGTGTACCGTCTTCGTCACTGCCTTGGCCTCATCCACATGGGCCTTCCTGTCATCGACCTCAGACCCTCCTCCTGCTAGACCCCTGGAGATCATTCCCACTCCGAGCGAGATCATATTAAGCCTCTTGACAGGACCTTGGTTGTCTCTCGGCGGGAGGTTAGGGTCGTCCTCATCATTAGAAGGGTCGTCCCCTCTTTTTTGAGGTCCTTCTCTACATGCATCGCCTCGCTTCTTTCTGGGGTCGTCCCCTCTTGAAGGCACCTTTGTCGACGTACTTTCTCAGCTTCCCTTCTTTCAGCATCTTCTCAATCTCATCTTTTAGAGCAAAGCATTTATCTGTTATGTGGCCGTGGTCTTGGTGAAATTCGCACCACAGGTTCTTATTCCTCTTGTTGGGGGCTTCCCTCAGCTTCTCAGGCCACTTCAGGGACCGGTCACTCTTTATCTCATTGAGTATCTGCTCACAGCTGACCGTCAGAGGGGTGTAACCAGCGAATTTGTCGTCCATAGACCTCTTCTTCCCCTCTTTGTTCTTCTTAGGGTATTTACCCCCAATAGCGCCTCCTTTTTCATCTTCGTATTTTGCGGCCATCGCCTCTTCGGCGTTCATCACCTTTCCTGCTGTTGACAGCAATTCAGCCATCGTCCTAGGGGGGTCTTCAGCAAGCTTCCATAACAACTTCCCCTTTTGGAGTCCTCCAATCAGGGATGTCATAGCTATGCTCTCTTCATAGTCTTCCACCTCCAGCTTCTCTTTATTGAATCTGGCTCAAGCTCTCACTCTTCCCCTTCTTAACATAGAGCAGGTGGGTGGTCTTCTTCTGTGGCCTCACCCCAAAGCAAAAGTTGTGGATGGACAGGTCTGCCAACTGCTTACAGTTTTCAATAGAATTTTTGGAAGAGACGTGTACCAGACATGTGCAGCCCCAGTCAGGGTACTAGAGAAGGCACGACACCTCATCTCATCTGAGATAGAGTATATGTCTGCTGCTGATTGGTACATCTCAACATGGTGGACAGGGTTGGTTCTCCCATCGTATCTTGGGGTGACCATAGGTGGCATGAACCTTGATAGCGTAGGGAAGTTGACTATCTTTGCCACAAAGGGTGAGCCTATGGTGTATCCCTTCTGAAGAGGGTCCCGGCTCTTCAGTATATCACCGATCTTATCCTCTAGTCGCTGGATCGAGTCATTCCAGGGCCTCGCAGGGTCGGCTTGGCCGATGTTATCCCCTGCCGCCTCTTTAAGGTGGACGAAGGGTTCTGCTGCGACAGGTCTGTGTTGGCTGTTTACTTCCCTTTGACCGTCATCCCGTCCTTGGAGTCGACCATCTGCTGCCTCCCTTCTGGACCTCGCAGCACTCCTTGACCTGGACAATTTTTCCCGCAGGTCATTTACTAGGCCCAGCCTCTCAAAGGTCGACCCCCTGCTCAAGCGATCAAAAGCAGAGCCTCTCGGGAGATCATCAGGATTTGGTCTCCCACACTTTCCTCTACTATCCTGGAGAGGTCGTACAGTATTGTTGGAGACCTCATATGCTTCCCAACATTGTATAGGGGCCTCCTCTCCCTCCAGATCGTCATACCCGTCCTCAGGGTAGGGTTTCCTTGCCTCCCCAGGCGTAGATGCCGGGGGTTAGCAACATCCCTACGCCGCTAAGGGGGTGGAAGGTCTTTTAGTGGTGCCTGGGGTGGTCCCCTGGCCTCA
Organism: Sambucus nigra; assembly: GCA_949130495.1. Classification (NCBI taxonomy): domain Eukaryota; kingdom Viridiplantae; phylum Streptophyta; class Magnoliopsida; order Dipsacales; family Adoxaceae; genus Sambucus; species Sambucus nigra. The sequence goes on along the minus strand of OX422214.1, from coordinate 207,335,321 downwards.
TGCTGTCCAGGAGCTGCTGCCGGAGTAATCATCTCAGGTGAAACCCCTGGTGGTCTTAGCATGTTTTGGCTTAGAGCTGTGAACTGCTCCTGCATCATCCGCTGGCTTGCTGCCAGAGACTTTAAGGCTGCCGCCACATCAGCCATCTCAGACTGAGGTGGCGGATGACTGGAACTAGGTCTTCCCCCATCATCCGGCAGGGGAAGCGGTGGCGGTGGCATTTCAGGTGCCATGTGTTTGAATTATGAAAAGCTGAACTGAAGAAAGACTGGTGAGCTTGAGAACCTTAGTGGGTCTCTTTCAATGGTGAAACATCTACTCTCAGGGGGAGAGCTGGCTCACCACCAGAGTGCCCAGTGAGGTCAAGCTGTACAAAGGAAGAGATGTCTTCTCGTTCCCACAGACGGCGCCAAACTGATGATGCTAAGATTTAGCACCACCGAATAAGTGATAATGAGCTCAAACAGTAGTAACCATGGCAGCCATAGAGATGTATAAGTGTATAAGTATGTAGAAGGGGATGATTATAAGAGGAAATAAGACAATGATGTATAGTGGTTCAGCCAATTTGGCCTACATCCACTGTGAGCGTGTGATCCACTAAGTATGGGCACTAATGGCCTTGGATACAATGCACATAAGCTCACTTTCTCTCTCTACTGTGTGTACAAGAGTTTTAGCTAGGGTTACAATAAATTGATCGATCCCCTTGTATGGTTGTAGGTGACAAGTATATATAGGTTTTGGGGGTTGTAGTGTACCCCCCCAAGTATGCATGGTGCATGTGAATGGTGATCTAGCCAATCCCCTGTTGACACCTGTAGATGCCAAATGATGACATAATATTCCCTCACGTGAGGGTGTGATTTTGTTATAACGGTCTCCCATGTGCCATGTGAGCCTCACGCGCACTGTTCCACGCGTCTCCCAAACCACGCCCTGTGATGATGTCACCCACGGCCTTTGATATGAGGCCGAGGGCAAAGTTCCTTCCGGTAATGAGTCTGGCCTAATTTGGGCCTCGTACTGTCGTACACTTGGGGGTCGTCCGGAGCCTGATGAAGGGTCGGCCCCCTGAGGGGTCGTCCGGAACCTGATGAAGGGTCGGCCCCTTGGGGGTCGTCGGGAACCTGATGAAGGGTCGGCCCCCTGAGGGGTCGTCTGGAACCTGATGCCGGGTCGGCCCCCTGAGGGGTCGTCCGGAGCCTGATGAAGGGTCGGCCCCCTGAGGGGTCGTCCCGAGCCTGATGAAGGGTCGGCCCCTTGAGGGGTCGTCTGAAGCCTGATGAAGGGTTGGCCCCCTGAGGGGTCGTCCGAAGCCTGATGAAGGGTCGGCCCCCTGAGGGGTCGTCTGGTTGGAGGGTATATATGGGTATATCAATTCATTTTATCAAATGTTTACCAATTTAATTTCATCTCCAACCTTTCTTTGCAAGTTTTTATTTCCTTTCTTCCATCCAGGAAAAATATGTAAAAAGCAAGCTTTATTATCATAAAAATGCTTTTTCGTATCATATGCTTCCATTTCCCTTCTTCCATCCGGGAAATGTATCCGAAGCCAATTTATTTATCCCATTTCCCTTCTTCCATCCAGGAAATGTATTTAAAGCCATTTTATTATCGTAAAATTCTTTAAAATCAATAATGTACCACATTATTAAGAATAGTTATATTCACATACATATAATGATTCTAGGATCGTCCCTCCGAGTTTTCCCACTGGACGCGCCCCTAAATGGCTCTCATCTTCCAGGGCTTATCATAACAAGATGACTTGAGAACCTACCGAAAAGTTGGGAAGCGGCCATACCCCTGCGAGTGAGTCATCACCACACCCAGAATTACCTCACTAGCGCAGAACAAATATAAAAAAACCGGTCATATGGCCAAGGACTCTATTCACCCTGCATTCATTAGTCAGGGGACTTCACCTTACGCGCGCAACTTGCCTTATGATAGCGATTTAGAGAGGTGTGTTCACGTAAATTATCATTTACAAAAATCATTTCTTTTTCCATTTGAAAACATCCATGTTTTTCATTCTCAAAATCATTTATACTGAGCCATTAAGTGCCAAATTTTAGAATATACATTTCTTACTCTTAGAGTCATATTTTATTAATAACCTAAGACCCGAAGTGCCATTATCCTCAACTAGTCTCCAAGGGTTCAACATATCACCTTAAATTATCAGAGTGAGTCTCCCTCAAACATATTCTCTAAAAAGTCTCAACATTATCATTTTTATCTTTTATTCATTCTAGGTTAACTCCCTATATCATCCGGACATTAACCTACATAAGCCAACCCTTAGAGTGATCCCAATTAACCCCATACTAGCCTAGGGCATTTGTCTACCCAACACAACCATCTAGGACTCCTCATTACTTCCCAAAGGAAGGTTCCTAAACCTCAAACCTAAAAGAAAAGGGCTAAAATCAAACTAGGAAAAACCTCATAAAAAAACATGGCAGTCGAATCGATTCGCCTAGGGCCGAATCGATTCGCCCTTGATTGCGAATCGATTCGCCAAAAAGCGAATCAATTCGGTGAGCCAAAACCAAATTTCTGCCTCTGTCCGAATCGATTTGGACTTAGCTCGAATTGATTCGGTCTCCCAGACCTGTATCCTACCCCCTAACCGAATCGATTCGCCTGGGAGCCGAATCGATTCGGCCCTGTGAATTTGCCCAATTTGGCTACGGGTTGAAGAACCCTAAAATTCCAAAACCCTCAACTTCTTGATTTCTTCCAGCATCAACAATAATTATTCATACTACATCATTTCTATACTACAACTAACTTATAATTTCTCCTCAAATCAATTTAAAACAAGGATTTAAGGGTTATACACCAAAAACTCTCAAAACCCATAAATGGTTTAAATCTCCCAAAATGTAACTATACATGCAATTTATCACATTAAATCAATATCTAGCAAGTAAGAAACTTTCCTCAAGTTTGTAGTCTCAGATTCTCCTTCGGTAGCAACGTATTCCGGCTCTAATCTTCCATTTTTCTCTCTTTTTTAACAACTCTCTCTTATCTCCCTCTCTCTCGACTTCTAACATAAGAATGGGAAAATAAAAAGGGGTTAGGAGACTTATACCGGTCTTAAAACATAAATTCTCCTCTTTTAAAGGTTTACACACCATTAAAATGACTCGTAACTACATAATTGAGTCATAACCGGTCTAAAGTGCTCGAAATTAAAAAAATACAATTTGGCACTTATTTTGACTATCTCGACTATTCTAAAACCAACCGCACCCCCTATTTTGGCATTCGGAGTAACGTGAACTATTTTTATCTCCCATATACATTTCAATTCATTAATTGTACTACAACTTACATATAAGTCATAACCATCATTTAAAATACAACGACGCAATAAATCACAATATAATGCCATTTACCTTCTCATAACGGTAAATAGGCAAAATATGGTAAATATTATCCCTTAACTCACGGGAAATAATATTTACTCCAACTTCCTCTATTTTATAAAATTAGCCCATCAAGAAAAAATAATATAAAATAGCCGCTCAAAAGTCTGGGTTGTTACATACTCCCCCCCTAGAAGAGAATTTTGCCATCAAAATTCAGGCGTACCCTATAATCATATAAAGGGTATACTATTCGAAACTATCATTCTATCATCCTTAGCAAACTCCTCGGTATTATCGTCCCCATTGGACTTGGACGAAGGTCATCACTATTCGATCTCAGTCTACATTCTTCGTGCTCTAACATAGCACCAAATCATTCCTCACGAACTATCAATCCTACCTTTCTACGACGGAAGAAGATACCTACATATCTCGGCCCAAATTGCCGTTCCTCCTAAATCGCATTATATCCCCAACACTACTTAACTTCTCTTCGCATTGGCGTATCCCTTTAAAATATACGGCTCAAAGAGCCCAATCATTAGATAAATACTCCTGGACCTCTCCAAGTCCAAGGAATATATTGTCCGCTGGTTCCATCCAACGAGTAGGCGAATTACTCAACCGACTACACCAGGCCACCCACGGTGCCATCCTTAGAGAAAAACGATCCGAATCATTGTATAAAATTTCGATCTATGAAATCTACTTCTCCCATTCTTCCATCAAACCAAACGCCCATATCGGTTGAAAAAGTGACGATTTGGTCAAACAATCCACACTTACTCAAGTAGGATCATGACCATTACCGTGTCTCGACCATTTGACGAAAGTGTCCACGGATATACCCTTCCTCGTTCTCCCACTAGTCTCTTCACACTAGTAGGTGAAATGGTCAATCGTGAACATGAATGCTCTTTCTGCAAAGTCCTCCTAGTTATGCTCGTTCCACTTGGTTTTCCATGCCTTCGCAAATCTTTCCGACGGTTCTCTACTCGGCGGATCAGATACTCCATTCGCATTTCTTTAGCGAAATGGAATATCCAATTGATTGTCCTTTATGAACTACAAACACCAACTCTGCCGCCCTAATAACATGTTGCAACAACTTGTTGCTCGTAAAAGACCAAATTTCTTACCCAGGAAGTAGTGACTCAATTTATTTAGGGAGAATACTATCGCTACGAACTCTACATTAAGCATGGGATAATACTTCTCACAAGGTTTAAGTTCGTGAGACGCATAAACAATGGGTCCATGGTCCATCTGTAATACTTCCCGTTCCTGGCAGAGACTCGTTGGTTAAATCTGCTCTCGATCTTAACAACACGAGTGCATGAGTAAAAATCAACTCATCCTTTTAACACCCCGAAAGCTAGGTTACCTACGTAACAATCTATCTAAGAAATACCTCACCTCCTTTGTCCTAGCACCCCGAATCACTCGAGATCCCATACTTCTTGTTTTTAGGGACCTAATTCCTCTTAGAGTTAACCCACAACCTATTCGTGGTCAACTCCTTACCGCCTTCCTAAAACAACGTCACATGCCCTAAAGGCCTTACGTCCTAATAATCCTAAGGTTGATATATATATATATATATCCTAATCAAGTCGTATAAGTATTATACTAATAATATCCCTAGTGCCCAAGACCTTTCCCGACTTTCAACATTCGCTCGGTTTCGTGCGTGGGACGTCTCGCAAAAGCGAAATCCAAATAAGGAACCCTCCCGTTACACTACTACCTCGCATCGTCAGTCATCAATATATAACGGTCTAAGACACATGATTGGTACTGCTAAAATTCTAACTTGTAACCCTACTAATGCTATTCTACTTCTATGTCTTACCACTTCAAATAATTAAAATTTTTAACTAATCGGACATTTATTTCTGTAGGGTCTCACAAGTACTTTATCCCATTATATATACATACATCTTTTTAAATGGCCTTCTCATCAAGGCATAACCATAAGTCTCAATTCGACTTTCTTATCTCAGTCTCCCTCACATCGATCAGAGGAGAGAACTTATATACAGGGCTTCTATATCGCACTTTAACTTAACCCTTTAATCACTCAATCACGTGATTCTCGACTAAACCTTCCAACCCAGCATCCAATAATAGAATAAAATAAAATAAAAGAAGAAGGAATATCATCTCACCACTCCCAACGTCGTTAAGGTTCACGTGTGGAGGGTCTCGCAAAGCGAAATCCCAATAAGGAACCCCTCCTATGCATTACTACTTAACTTTGTTGGTTGTGGAGATGGGGCACAAAAAACACAAACAAATCAAACAAGCAATCAAACAATCAAACAAAACAACAAAATAAGTAATGAAGATCTCTTACCTACCCCAAACCACCTCTATAAACTCTCAACCTGTATCCAGGAGAGATATTATAGAACAACTAGTTCCATTCCGAAACTATAAATAGGATAGCCTCGCAATTTATTCCCTTGCTATCACTCCAAACAAACCAAGAATATTTCCACTCGTATTATACATATAACATGAGTAGCACATACCACACATATACTTTCAAAATATCATCACTCTCCTTATAATGAGTGAAGGAAAAATATAGACCTCCCTAATATGGAAGCCATATAGATACACTCTCTCCAATAACATCAATATCACCACAAACTCAATTTACACACCCGAATCTAGGGTTAATACCATACAACTCCATCTTATCATACGGAATGCACCACCCTCTTCTAAGGTGGAATTTCTGCCAACATTCTTGCCAATCATCCCGGGCCAATCCTAATGGTTCCCAGACATCATACTCGAGTCTTATACGAACAAAATTACTTCCATTTATGCCCCAACTAGGCAACCTATTCTTTCCCTTGCTCTCCAATTGACAAGATCAAAAGGCGTGGTTCTACATTCCACGTTAGAACCGTTTCTCCATCTCTAGCTACCCTGGCGATTATCTGCGTAGTTCCCTTAACCTCCTCAATAAAAGAGAACATGCTACCGGCATCCCCTACCTTAGTTCAATGAGTCCTCCCCAGGTGGATGTCCACCAATGGGGTATCATGAACACTACTTCTCCTTAAGTGTTAACAACACTTACTCGTGAGCATATCATTCTACTCAAGGGCTCGTTCTTCCTTATACCTACCTTAATTTGATGCACAGTTTCATTACCGGTACCACTCTTTATTCAAGGTCCGCCTCTGAACGAACCTTGTATGAATATTTGAGAATCTACCTTCTCATCATTCTTGATATCCCAGAGAAACTCGCTGTTGAAAATATCTAACGGGTTTCTCTATGGGCAAAACTTCCTGCTTTACCAAAATATGGCAACTACCTTCCGCCATTTCAATATTACTCCTACGGGTGAAAGATTTTCTTCCAATCTTCGCACCTGGGCACTTCTATACCCCTCCCTAGACCAAAAATCCTGGGACTCATACTTCTACCGAATGAGGTTACACTTCCTCCATCTGACTTAACTTCAACATGTGGTCCTTGCCAAGGACTTTTCAACTTTAAATTAACGTCGCTAGGGATTACAAACTTAGTACCACTATCTACTTCTAGAGGTACTTGGAAAACTATATCTACTGTATTTAGTATCCGCAGTATCGATATAAGATAAGGCTACGAAGGGAGAGACCTCCAAAGCGGCCCACATCCCCGACTACAGTTTACAGTTCTTAGTAATTCCATCTCATGATGCCTTTATAACTACCTTACCCGACACCCTTCTTTAGTCAACCTACGAGTTTCACACGAACACGCAAAAGATTTTTTGGGTTCTTCCTCATGGCAGGAGAATGAAATATCACAAGAGAAATCAACGATCTTAATACTAAGCTCTATATCAAATCGAAAGTAACGCTGAAAGCATAATACGTCCGCACAGATTCCTAAGGACTCTAGAACCTGATGCTCTGATACCATCTGTGACAACTCGCCTATTGAAATAATAGGTGGCCAACCCAATACTCTAATAATCATAGGAATCATAGATGGTCCATTCTCAGCATCACTGTCGATTAAAATAATAGTACGAGATAACCACCAATCATTTTAGAAAACGGGCTGTCAAATTAAAATTTTGTAAGTAAAAAAAAATACTTAGACAATCCCATTTGTAAAAACAGTGGATACCAAAAATCAACGGATAAAAGAATGAAAAAATAGTAAATAATAACCGAATAAGTTATCGGTTAACAAACCAATACAATTAGTTACACCGAGTATTACAAATTTAAATATCACAGTATAATAAATGAATACAAAGCATGGGCAACACCCCCGAATAAATGTACTGAACATAACTAGAGTACAAATTATAGAAGTGTCTAAAACAAATATCCTACAACATCCGCAAAATGCTATAGCTCCAAGACAACTGGAACGAAGAGATCAATACGGGGGTCCCTTGTGGAGGAGCACCTGATCGGACAAAGAGTTGCATGCAAAACAAAGAAATATAGATGGGTCAGGGCCCGGTTTAATATGATTACCTTGTGACTAAAATGCATGACAGTTAAGTGCGTAATTCTCTCGCAATAACATAAAGGTTCTCACCTATCATTCTAAAAGCACAACCTAGCGCAATATCAATGATGATGCTTAAAGATCATATATATACATGGGAGAACTCATCTACATCTACTCAAGGAGGCATTAAATCATCTACCCACAACATAAGGGAACAATCCCTATCCTCATTAGGAAAACATATATGGCAATTCATTTTATCAAATGTTTACAAATTTAATTTCATTTCCAAACTTTATTTGCGAGTTTTTATTTCCTTTCTTCCATCCAGGAAAAATATGTAAAAAGCAAGCCTTATTGTCATAAAAATGCTTTTTCGTATCATATGCTTCCATTTCCCTTCTTCCATCCGGGAAATGTATCCGAAGCCAATTCATTTATCCCATTTCCCTTCTTCCATCCAGGAAATGTATTTAAAGCCATTTTATTATCATAAAATTCTTTAACATCAATAATGTCCTACATTATTAAGAATAATTATATTCGCATACATATAATGGTTCTAAAACTGTCCCTCCGAGTTTCCCCACTAGACGCACCCTAAATGGCTACCATCTTCCAGGGCCTATCATAACAAGACAACCTAGGAACCTACCGAAACATCGGGAAGCGGCCATACCCCTGTGAGTGAGTCGTCACAACACCCAGAATTACCTCACTAGCGCAGAACAAATATACAATAACCGGTCATATGGCCAAGGACTATATTCACCATGCATTCATTAGTCAGGGGACTTCACTTTACGCGCGCAACTTCCCTTATGATAGAGATTTAGAGAGGTGTGTTAACGTAAATTGTCATTTATGAAAATCATTTATTTTTCCATTTGAAAACATCCATGTTTTTCATTCTCAAAATCATTTATACTGAGCCATTAAGTGCCAAATTTTAGAATATACATTTCTTACACTTAGAGTCAAATTTTATTAACGACCTAAGACCCAAAGTGCGATTATCCTCAACTAGTCTCCAAGGGTCCAACACATCACCTTAAATCATCAGAGTGAGTTTCCCTCAAACATAGTTTCCCAAAAGTCTCAACATTATCATTTTTATCTTCTATTCATTCTAGGCTAGCTCCCTATATCATCCTCACATTAACCTAAATAAACCAACCCTTAGAGTGAGCCCAATTTACTCCATACTAGACTAGGGCATCTGTCTACCCAACACAACCCTCTAGAACTCCTCATTACTTCCTAAAGGAAGGTTACTAAACCTCAAACCTAAAAGAAAATGGCTAAAATCAAACCTAAAAGAAAATGGCTAAAATCAAACTAGGAAAAACATCACAAAAAAATAGGGCAGCCGAATCGATTCGCCTAGGGACGAATCGATTCGCCCTTAATTGCGAATCTATTCGCCCAAAAGTGAATCGATTTGATGAGCCAAAACACATTCTACCTCTGTCCGAATCGATTTGGCCTTATCCCGAATCGATTCGATCTCCCAGACCTGTATCCTGCCCCCTAACCGAATCGATTCGCCTGGGAACCGAATCGATTCGGCCCTGCGAATTTGCCCAATTGGCTACGGGTTGAAGAACCCCAAAATTCCAAATCCTCAACTTATTGATTTCTTCTAACATCAACAATAATTATTCATACTACATCATTTCTATACTACAACTAACTTATATTTTCTCCTCAAATCAAATTAAAACAAGGATTTAAGGGTTATACACCAAAAACACCCAAAACCCATAAATGGTTTAAATCTCCCAAAATGTAACTATACATGCAATTTATCAGATTAAATAAATATCTACCAAGTAAGAAACTTGCCTCGAGTTTATAGTCTCAGATTCTCCTCCGGTAGCAACGGATATCTTTCATTTTTCTCTCTTTTCTCCCTTTTCTCCCAACTCTCTCTTCTCTCTCTCTCTTTTGGCTTCTAACATAAGAATGGGAAAATAAAAAGGGGTTAGGAGACTTATACGGGTCTTAAAACATAAATTCCCCTCTTTTAAATGTTGATACACCATTAAAATGGCTCGTAACTACACAATTGAGTCATAACTGGTAAAAAGTTCCCGAAATTAAAAAAATTCAACTTGGCACTTATTTTGACTATCTCGACTATTCTAAAACCAACCGCATCCCCTATTTTGGCATTCGGAGTAACGTGAACTATTTTTATGTTCCATATTCATTTCAATTCATTAATTGTACTACAACTTACATATAAGTCATAACCGTTATTTAAAATACAACGACGCAATAAATCACAATATAATGCCATTTACCTTCTCATAACGGTAAATAGGCAAAACATGGTAAATATTATCCCTTAACTCACGGAAATAATATTTACTCCAACTTCCTCTATTTTATAAAATTAGCCCATTAGGCAAAAATAATATAAAATAGTCTCTCAAAAGTCTGGGTTGTTACATACTTCCCCCCTTAGAAGGGAATTTTGCCATCAAAATTCAGGCGTACCCTATAATCATATAAAGAGTACACTATTTGAAACTATCGTTCTATCATCCTTAGCAAACTCCTCGGTATTATCATCCCCATTGGACTTGGACTAAGGTCGTTAGTATTCGATCTCAGTCTACATTCTTCGTGCTCTAACATAGCACCAAATCATTCCTCATGAACTATCGATCCTACTTTTCTACGACGAAAGAAGATACTTATATATCTCAGCCCAAATTACCTTTCCTCCTATATTGCATTATATCCCCAACACTACTTAACTTCTCTTCGCATTGGCGTAGCCCTTCAAAATATACGGCTGCCCAATCCTTAGAGAAATACTCCTGGGCCTCTCCAAGTCCAAGGAATATATTGTCCGCTGGTTCCATCCAACGAGTAGGCGAATTACTCAACCGACTACACCAGGCCACCCATGGTGCCATCGTTAGAGAAAACGATCCGAATCATTGTACAAAATTTCGATCTATGAAAGCTACTGCTCCCATTCTTCCTTCAAAACAAACACGCCCATATCGATTGAAAAAGTGATGATTTGGTCAAACAATCCACACTTACTCAAGTAGGATCATGACCATTACGGTGCCGGCCATCTGACGAAAGTGTCCACGGATATACCCTTCCTCGTTCTCCCACTAGTCTCTACACACTAGTAGGTGAAATGGTCAATCGCGGACATGAATGCTCTTACTGCAAAGTCCTCCTAGTTATGCTCATTCCACTTTGTTTTCCATGCCTTCGCAAATCTTTCCCACGGTTCTCTACTCGGCGGATCAGCTACTCCATTCGCATTTCCTTAGCGAAAGGGAATATCCAATTGATTGTCCTTTACGAACTACAAACACCAACTCTACCGCCCTAACAACATGTTGCAACAACTTGTTGCTCGTAAAAGACCAAATTTCATGCCCAGGAAATAGTGCCTCGATTTCTTTAGGGTGAATACTACCGCTACGAACTCTACATTAAGCATGGGATAATACTTCTCACAAGGTTTAAGTTTGTGAGACGCATAAATAGTGGGTCCATGCTCCAGCATTAATACTTTCCATTCCTGGCAGAGACTCGTTCGTTAAATCATCTCTTGACCTTAACAACACGAGTGCAGGAGTAAAAGTCAACTCATCCTTTTAACTCCCCGAAAGCTAGGTTACCTACGTAACACTCTATCTAAGAAAGGCCTCACCTACTTTGGCCTAGCTCCCCGAATCACTCGAGATCCCATACTTCTTGTTTCTAGGGACCTAATCCCTCTTAGAGTTAACCCACAACCTATTCGTGGTGAATTCCTTACCGCCTTCCTAAAATAACGTCACGTGCCCTAAATGCCTTACGTCATAATTATCCTAAGGTTGATATATATATCCTAATAAAGTCATATAAGTATTATACTAATAATATCCCTAGTGTGCAAGACCTTTCCCTACTTCCAACATTCGCTCGGTTTTGTGCGTGGGACGTCTCGCAAAAGCGAAATCCAAACAAGGAACCCTCTCGTTACACTACTACCTCGCATCATCGGTCATCAATATATAACGGTCTGAGACACATGATCCGAACCGCTAAAATTCTAACTCGTAACCCTACTAATGCTATTCTACTGCTATGTCTTACCACTTCAAATAATTGAAAATTTCAACTAATCGGACATTTACTTTATGTAGGGTCTCACAAATACTTTATCCCACTATATATACATACATATTTTTAAATGGACTTCTCATCAAGGCATAACCATAAGTCTCAATTCGACTTTCTTATCTCAGTCTCCCTCACATCGATCAGAGGAGAGAACTTATATACAGTGCTTCTATCTCACACTTTAACTTAGCCCTTTAATCACCCAATCACGTGATTCTAGGCTAAAACTTTCAACCCAACATCCAATAACAAAATGAAATAAAATAAAAGAAGAAGGAATAGCATCTCTCCACTCCCAACGTCGTTAAAGTTCATGCGTGGAACGTCTCGCAAAGCGAAATCCAAACAAGGAACCCCTCCTATGCATTACTACTTAACTTTATTGGCCGTGGAGATAAGGCACAACAAACACAAAAAAAGCAAACAAGCAATCAAACAATCAAACAAAATAACAAAATAAGTTATGAAGATCTCTTACCTACCCCAAACCACCTCTATAAAGTCTCAACCTGTATCCAGGAGAGATATTATAGAACAACGAGTTCCATTTCGAAACTATAAATATGATAGCCTCGAAATTTATTCGTTTCCTATCGCTCCAATTAAACAAAGAATATTTCCACTCGTATAATACATATAACACGAGTAGCACATACCACACATATACTTTCAAAATATCATCACTCGCCTTACAATGAGTGAAGGAAAAATATAGACCTCCCTACTATGGAAGCCATTTAGATACACTCTCTCTAATAAAATCAATAGCACCACAAACTCAATTTACACACCCGAATCTAGGGTTAATACCATACTACTCCATCTTATCATAAGGAATACGCCACCCTCTTCTAAGGTGTAATTCCCGCCAACATTCTTGCCAATCATCCCGAGCCAATCCTAATGGTTCCCAGACATCCTACTTGAGTCTTATCCGAACCAAATTACTTCTATGTATGCCCCAACTAGGCAACCTATTCTTTCCCTTGCTCTCCAATCGACAAGATCAAAAGGCGTGGTTCTACATTCCACGTTAGAACCGTTTCTCCATCTCTAGCTACCCTGGTGATTATCCGCGTAGTTCCCTTAACCTCCTCAATAAAAGAGAACATGCTACCGGCCTCCCCTGCCTTAGTTCAATGAGTCCTCCACGGGTGGATGTCCACCAATGGGGTCTCATGAACACTACTTCTCCTTAAGTGTTAACAACACTTAATTGTGAGCATATCATTCCACTGAAGGGATCATTGTTCCTTATACCTACCTTAATTCGATGCACGGTTTCCTTACCCGTACCACTTTTTATTCATGGTCGGTCTCTGACCGAACGTTGTATGAATATTTGAGAATCTACCTTCTCATCATTATTGATATCCAAGAGAAACTTGCTGTTGAAAATATCTAACGGGTTTCTCTATAGGCAAAACTTCATACTTCACCAAAATATGGCGATACCTTCTGCCATTTCAACATTACTCCTACGAGTGAAAGATTTTCTTCCAATCTTCGCGCCTGGGCACTTCTATACCCCTCTATAGACTAAAGCTCTTGGGACTCATACTTCTACCGAATGAGGTTACACTTCCTCCATCTGACTTAACTTCGACATGTGGTCCTTGCCAAAGACTTTTCAACTTTAAATTAACATCGCTAGGGATTACAAAATTAGTACCACTCTCTACTTCTAGCGATACTTGGAAAGATATATCTACTGTATTTAGTAGCCGCAATAGCGATATAAGATAAGGCTACGAAGGGAGAGACCTCCAAAGCGGCCCACATCCTCGACTACAGTTTACAATTCTTAGTAATTCCATCTCATGACACCTTTACAACTACCTTACCTGGTGCCCTTCTTCAGTCGACCTACTAGTTTCACACGAATGCGCAAAAGATATTCTGGGTTCTACCTCATGGCAGGAGAATGAAATCTCACAAGAGAAATCAACGATCTTAATCCTAAGGCTCTATGTCAAATCAAAAGTAACGCTGAAAGCGTAATACGTCCGCACAGATTCATAAGGACTCTAGAACCTGATGCTCTGATACCATCTATGACAACCCGCCTACTAAAATAATAGGTGGCCATCCCAATACTCTAATAATAACAGGAATCATAGATGGTCCATTCTCATCGTCACTGTCCATTAAGTAATAGTACGAGATAACGACCAATCATTTTAGAAAACGGACTGTCAAATTAAAATTTTTTAAGTAAAAGAAAAACACTTAGACAATCCCATTTGTAAAAATGGTGGATACCAAAAATCAACGGATAAAAGAATGATAAAATAGTAAATAATAATCGAATAAGCTGTCGGTTAACAGACCATTACAATTAGTTACACCGAGTATTACAAATTTAAATATCACAGTATAATAAATGAATACAAAGCATGGGCAACACGCTCGAATAAATGTACTGAACATAACTAGAGTACAAACGATAGAAGTGTCTAAAACAAATATCCTACAACATCCTCAAAATGCTATAGCTCCAAGACAACTGGAACAGAGAGATCAATACGGGCATCCCTTGTGGAAGAGCACCTGATCGGACAAAGAGTTGCATGAAAAACAAAGAAATATAGACGGGTCAGGGACCGATTTGATATGATTACCATGTGACTAAAATGTATGACAGTTAAATGCGTAATTCTCTCGCAATAACATAAAGGTTCTCACCTATCATTCTAAAAGCACAACCTAGCGCAATATCAATGATGATGCTTAAAGATCATATATATACATGGGAGAATGTGACACCCCGACTAATTAAATACCGGGTAGCTACTCCTTTATGAAATTAATTCAAAATGCCAAGTTGGCTCAGTTAATAGCATCACTGTCGAAAACATTTTTATTATTACTAACCACCTAGTATTTAAAAAGTAAGTGCCAAATTTTATTTAAAGTCTGATTAACATGCAACAAGTGTAATGAAGAATAATAACACCATTCACCATAATGAAGTAAATAGAATAACCATCACATAATGTAAATAAAGTCTGGAGGAAAAACTCCTCACTACAATCCCACAACAGAAATAAGTAAACCGAATACTAAAACAATACATGCCAAAGTCTGAAAACTGTAATGGAAATGTAACTCTAATAGAAATGGGTAACATGCCCTACAACTGATGGATAATGAATCTGGAATCCATGTGAAAGAAGCGTCTACAAGCAAATCCATGTAGCTTCCACAAACAGCTACAGCTCGTTACCAGAATGAGTATCCTATGCATGGTGTCCTTGTGGCTGGGCACCTAAAATGGTTTTACAAAAAAAAAGATTTGAAAGCAAACGGGTCAGAGCCCGAATGTGGAGATATTTTTAAAAACCTGCAAGTGCTTTAAAAACATTTAAAACATTAAATGCAAAGTATATGTTAGGACGTGCACTCACATGATATTCTCACCTCTCGTCTAACTGTGCACTCCTAACGTAAGTACCCATCTACAACGACACAAACCACTAGCTAAGTAACATCATATCTAGCTAGACTGTCATAGGTCCTACCCTTATTACTCGGTTCTATTAACATTATAACGCTTGTAATTAAGTAGGGGTTTAACGTAAACTCAGATGCTCAATATGCAATATATTTCACTATCAGCTAACCCGTTATGTATCTCGAAACAATACCGTAATTATTTTCACAACATTAACATGAAGGTTCCCATTAATTAAGTGTATATTATTCACATCATAAATATACAATATAAGCACCCCGAGAACTAAGCTGCGGTGCACACATACTCTGCTATCCATCCCGGTACATCACGTACATAAGGATTACATATTCCGAATCTCTCAGGAATAGTTCACAGATAACAACATCACAAATAATGGAGGCGAACACAGTCACATCACATGGGTCATGCACATACCTACGCTCCCACGATCAGCGGACTTATTAACATCCCAATAAGTCTTTCTCTGACCTATGTTCATCAAGGTAACCAGTCTAAATCCGAGCAACATAAGGATTAGAGGGCCCTAAGCGAACGAAAACCTCCCGTGATAGCAAGTATGGTAGGTATGTCATACACACAATTCATATACCAATACTAAGTAAACACACGTCTTAGTAATCGCGTAGTTTAATTGTAGTACTATTCTCATTCTAGTACCAATATATAATTTACCCACTTTATACGATTCCGGTTTATAATCATACGCGCCATAATCTATTCTCACGTCGTAGTAGACACTCACGTCTCAACCCAAACGGTTCATTGATTTAAATCACTCGTATATAATTTACTCCTCATAATTACCCAAAAGTCCCAAATCTATCGATACATCATCAAAGGGATGTTAACTCTACCCTCGAACAAGTTTACGGGACTCCAAAAATCAAAACAGGCCAAAAAGGCCCAAACTGCCAGCTCGTTAGAAGTCTTGTTCGAACGAGGCTGTTCGAACGAGATCAAACTGTCATCTCGTTAGAAGTCTAGTTCGAACGAGACTGTTCGAACGAGATCCAGTTCGTTCGAACGAACTGTACCTTCTAACGAGATCTCGTTCGAATGAAGTTATCGAACGAAGTTCCCTTTCGTTAGAAGCGACTGGTCGATTCGTTAGAAGCTCGTTCGAACGAGTTCGTTCGAACGACCTGGGCAGGGGCTTCTAACGACCTACCAGTTTCGTCCCAGATTTGTCTAAATCTCGTTTTTCACCATTTTTAACACCTCAAGTCTCAACCAAAATTCGTCCAATCAATGTTTTAAGGTCTCCAATCATCCTAAAACATACTAAGGTCATATACTAACACCTTTTAAGGAATTAATATATCCTAAACATCATTAGATCACAAGATTCTACACTTTTCCCCAATTCTTTTCAAGAACACAAACCCTAACATTTTAAATTATGAATTAACCCAATATAAATCCGTTTTAATTTCTTCAAATCACAAATATCATGAGTATAATCATCTACCTATCATTCTACATGCAATCCTCCTCCAGATTTTCAAGTTCTAAGTTCCAAACTACATGGGTTTTCATATTTCACCAAGAACAAACATAAAGTTTGAATTATCTAACTTGGAAAGAACATTCTCTGAAATTAAATGGAATTAAGTCACTTGCCTCGAATTTATCTCTGATTTAGATGTTGGTTTGATGGAGCTTTTCTGCAGAATTTCCTTTCTCTCTCTTTCCCCAAGCTTCTTCTCCAATGGTGGCTAGGGTTTGCTTTGGGAAGGTATTAGAAAACCTAATTCTAATAACCTACGTAGCTTGTTGGGTTAATATGGGTTGGTTAGTGGCTTAGTGGGTCAATTCCCAATCAGATTAAAACTCCCAATTTTCGTCACTTTTAATTCTCCAAAAATACAAAATTACTAAAATGCCCTTATGTTGCCGGTATGGCCTAAAAATACCCCGGGACCCAAACTAAACCCCCGGCTAGTGTTTTCTGACTATCTCGACCCTTCCGGACGCGTTGGCGCACTCAAAATGACCATACAGTTTAAAGAATTTAAATTCACTATTATAATCAAAATATTACACCATGACGCGACGGTCACACGCGTCTCAACAAAATTTCCAAAATGCCGTATATCAATCTCACGACAAATTTTTCATCATTCGATATTCATATAAAAACATGTATGCACATAATCAAATACCAACTCGCATCTCGTTAGTATTTTTAACCCGGATTAATTTCCAATTAATACGCATTTAATTAATTAATCCCAAAAATAAATATAGCCAAAAGTACGGGGTATTACAGAGAACTCATCTACATCTACTCAAGGAGACATTAAATCATCTACCCACAGCATAAGGGTACAATTCCTATCCTCATTAGGAAAACATATATGGCAATTCATTTTATCAAATGTTTACCAATTTAATTTCATTTCCAAACTTTCTTTGCAAGTTTTTATTTCCTTTCTTCCATCCAGGAAAAATATGTAAAAATTAAGATTTATTATCATAAAAATGCTTTTTCGTATCATATGCTTCCATTTCCCTTCTTCCATCCGGGAAATGTATTCGAAGCCAATTCATTTATCCCATTTCCCTTCTTCCATCCAGGAAATGTATTTAAAGCCATTTTATTATCATAAAATGCTTTTACATCAATAATGTCCCACATTATTAAGAATAGTTATATTCACATACATATAACAATTCTAAGACCGTCCCTATGACTTTTCCCACTGGATGCGCCCCTTAATGGCTATCATCTTCCAGTGCCTATCATAACAAGACAACATGGGAACCTATCGAAATGTTAGGAAACGACCATACCCATGCGAGTGAGTCATAACCACACCCAGAATTACCTCACAAGCGCATAACAAATATACAATAACCGGTCATATGGCCAAGGACTATATTCACCCCGCATTCATTAGTCAGGGGACTTCACCTTACGCGCGCAAATTCCCCTATGATAGTGATTTAGAGAGGTGTGTTCACGTAAATTATCATTTAAGAAAATCATTTCTTTTTCCATTTGAAAACATCCATGTTTTTCATTCTCAAAATCATTTATACTGAGCCATTAAGTGACAAATTTTAGAATATACATTTCTTACACTTAGAGTCATATTTTATTAGTGACCTAAGACCCGAAGTGCCATTATCCTCAACTAGTCTCCAATGGTCCAACACATCATCTTAAATCATCAGAGTGAGTCTCCCTCAAACATAGTCTCCCAAAAGTCTCAACATTATCATTTTTATCTTCTATTCATTCTAGGTTAACTCCTTATATCATCCGGACATTAACCTACATAAACCAACCCTTAGAGGTAGACCAATTAACCCCATACTAGCCTAGGGCATTTGTCTACCCAACACAACCCTCTAGGACTCCTCATTAATTTCCAAAGGAAGTTTCCTAAACCTTGAACCTAAAAGAAAAGGGCTAAAATCAAACTAGGAAAAACCTCACAAAAAATAGGGCAGCCGAATCGATTCGCCTAGGGCCGAATCGATTCGCCCCTGATTGCGAATCGATTCGCCCAAAAGAGAATCGATTCGGTGAGCCAAAACCAACATTCTACCTCTGTTCAAATAGATTCGGCCTTAGCCCTAATCAATTCGGTCTCCCAGACCTGTATCCTCCCCCCTAACAGAATCGATTCGCCTACGAGCCGAATCGATTCGGCCTTGCAAATTTGCCGAATTTGGCTACGGGTTGAAGAACCCTAAAATTCCAAAACCCTCAACTTCTTGATTTCTTCTAACATCAAAAATAATTATTCATATTACATCATTTCTATACTACAACTAACTTATATTTTCTCCTAAAATCAAATTAAAAAAGGATTTAAGGGTTATACACCAAAAGCACCAAAAACCCATAAATGGTTTGAATCTCCCAAAATGTAACTATACATGCAATTTATCACATTAAATCAATATCTAGAAAGTAAGAAACTTTCCTCGAGTTTGTAGTCTCGAATTCTCCTCCGGTAGCAACGGATTTCGGCTCCAATCTTCCATTTTTCTCTCTTTTCTCCCAACTCTCTCTGCTCTCTCTCTCTCTCTTGGATTCTAACATAAGAATGGGAAAATAAAAAGGGGTTGGGAGACTTATACGGGTCTTAAAACATAAATTCCCCTCTTTTAAAGATTGATACACCATTAAAATGACTCGTAACTACATAATTGAGTCATAATCGGTCAAAAGTGCTCGAAATTAAAAAAATACAACTTGACACTTATTTTGACTATCTCGACTATTCTAAAACCAACCACACCCCCTATTTTGGCATTCGGAGTAACGTGAACTATTTTTATGTTCCATATTCATTTCAATTCATTAATTGTACTACAACTTACATATAAGTCATAACCGTCATTTAAAATACAACGACGCAATAAATCACAATATAATGCCATTTACCTTCTCATAACGGTAAATAGGCAAAACATGGTAAATATTATCCCTTAACTCACGGGAAATAATATTTACTCCAACTTCCTCTATTTTATAAAATTAGCCCATCAGGCAAAAATAATATAAAATAGTCGCTCAAAAGTCAGGGTTGTTACAATCCTGTATCTATAAACGCTGAAAGTCTTTTAGGATAGTCTTTGTGTTGAACAAATAATTCTACAAAACAAGCATGTGGTTTAGTAGAAATTCCTAAATTTTTCTTTTCTAGAATAGATATGCCTTTCTGAGTTTTATCTATAAAATCTAAGGGTATTTGGTCTTCTGAACTACTATCAGAATGGCATTCTTCTAAATCATAGGAAATTCCTTTTCCTTTCAAGTATTCATTTTGTTGCAATCTTTTGGCTATATTCCTATCAATATATTAATAATATGTTTAATATCTAAGTCTATTTGAGCGTCATACTGGCTAGTATAGATTGCTCTAAATCTATTTCTCCAACAGTCTTAATGGTAGTGTAATTGGCAAATACCACAAACCATAAACAATTCTGTTTGTATAGTCTCAAAGCATTCTACGCATCTAAAGTATTTCTTGCTACATTTCATTTCAAATGTGTAATAATGTCTTTCATCAAAGTAGCATCTAAGTATATAGGCTAGTAATTCAGGATTACTAACTGTCCATCTTTTCTTTAAAAATGGGTTTAATATACACTTATACCAAGCTTCTTCATAGTCTATATATTCAGTATCTAAATCTTCTTGATTAGTATGCATCATATACAAGTCTAGAGTATCCTGAGAGTCTTTATATTCATCAGTATCACTATAGTCTTCTGAATCACTATTTGTATATGAACTATAGATTCTAGTATTATCATCATCTTCTATGTCTGATATTTCTATAGCATATATAATATCTAATTTCTCTTGATCTTCATAGTCTAATATTGTATTAATAATCTTAATACTTTCATTATCTTTCTTATTATGGCAGTCTTTAGCAAAGAGTCCTTCTTTGCCGCAAGTCCAACATTCTTTGGTGGCAGTCGTAGATTGAGCTACATCTTTTTCTTTCCTATAATTAGGAACCTTCTTCTACTTACTAGTGTTCTTATTAAAATATATTCTTTGGTTAAATCTATTTTTCTTAGTCTTAGGATTCTTTTCTCTAAAGGTAGTCAATTGTCTAAATTTATACCTTTTTGGAAATCCTAAAGATCTAGTCTTAAACTTCCTATGTTTCCATTCTAATTTCTTTTTGAATTTCTTAGAGTCACTTCCATATCCCCATTGAATTGGAGCAATGTCTCTTTCGTCTTTAATTGGAGGGATCTGTTTGAAAGTTTCTTCTATTAACTTTCCTTGGGTTATATCACGCCTCTTAGATATGATATAGTCTTTGGCGAAATTGATTCTTTCACCAAGGGAGTTGTTCTTAACTCCATCTACTCCTGGCCAATTCCTATATTCGTTAATTAGGATTTGTCCTATGGCAGGTATCTTTCTAAAGTATTCATCTTTTAAGGTTTCTCCAAATTCTTTAATTTGGTAATATAGCTGTTCATAATTATTGCTATATTCATTTATCTTATCTAATTTGCAAATGCTAAGGAGGGCTAACTTAGTTTTTGCTAGGTCTTGTTCATTGATTTGAGCTAGATGCCCAGCTCCAATGAATTCTGATGTGAACAATTGAATATATTCTTCAATTGATCTTTCTTCTGAGTTTTCTTTCATCTTCTCAACCTTTGCTAAGGAGTCTTCATCTGTAGCCTTTCTCAAACTATCGAAGTAGTCTTTTGCAATACCTCTAATGGATTGCTCAGCGTACTGCTTACATGAACTTGCATCCCATTGTTAATTAGATGCAAAACACATGTTCATTTAATTACGCCATTCATCTAAGGCCTTCTTCCTGTCTTAGACATTGTCTAAGTTAAGGTATATACCTACTGGATTTATGGCTTGGCTTGCCATAGTCTTCACAGGAGTGAAACTCTTGTCACTAGTTGGAAAGTCTTTTATATAATTAGGTTTAGTCTTTACTACGGTGCTTGAGTATATAGGAGTATTTATTCCTATTAGTTTACTAAAAAGTCTAGGAGCATCTTCTAACCTACTACTACTTCATATCTCTTGTTTTCTTGGTTCTACTTGTATAACTGACATTAATCTTTATTCTGCTTCTTCTTCTATTAGTCTTAAGTTTCTAAGAAGTTCCTTTGTATTCTTAGACTCTTTTAATTTTAATATGCGATATTGGGCTGTCATATTAAATCTTTCTCTTTCTTGAAATCTAACATAATGACTTTTTGTAAGGTTATCTTTAAATGTCTTCATATCCAATTCTGAGGGTTCATGTCCAAAGTTTTGGATCCTAGATTTTTCTTTAATTAAGTCTTTTTATTCAAATGATCTTCTAGGTCTAATTACCGAGGGTTGTTTTAGTAAACTAGCACTAGTCTTACTACTACATTCTCCTTCTGAAGGATCATTGATTATGGCTTCTCCCATATTCCTAAATCTAATTTCTTCGGTCTGGATATTCTTATTGACAATCTTAGGAGGACCAAACTAGATGGTAACATTTCCAGTGACGTCGTCTTGGTTAATAAACAAAGGTTTATTTTGTATAATCTTAGTTTCTTGACATTCTGGCAATTGCCAGAGGGTCTTAGCTTTTTCTTTCATAGGTCCAGTATTCCTAATACTATAAGTATGATTATAGTCTGAAACATTGGTTCTAACTAAGATTTCTTCATTAAGTATACCGCTAGGAATTCCCGATTGCATTCCTTCATAAGGAAATTGGGAGAACTTCACATAGCTTTGTAATTCTATATTTATATTAGCATATGGGATAATATAGTCTTCATAGCCACTAGCATATAAGATTAACTTAAAATGTTTAGTTGTGTCTACGATTACTGTAAATGCCGGAATGACATTAAAGTATCCTATGTTGTCTGACATTTCTAACTGGGCTATCCCAATAAGGCTCTTCTCAAAATCTTTCCATATTTTATCTACTAAACAACATAATATGTTGATATTATTCTGAGGTCTATGTAATTCTTAGATTCTTGCCTGAAAGAGTCCAAAGGTAAGGAATTGGAACTTCCTATCAGTTCCTCTAGATTTAAGCCATTCTGAGTCAAATACTTAGAGCTCAGTATAGGATTTGTCTAACACATGATTCCTACAATGGTAAGTCATGTTATAATTAGGAGTATTAGGAGTGACACCTTCTTTAAACAAGTCTATGTATCTAACGGCTAGAAGTTGTCCATTATGAATGGAATCTTCAATAATCTTCCAGTTAATTTCACCCCATTCTTTCCATTGGAGAGGATTGGTGAAATTTCTTTCTTTCCACCATGTTCTAACATTGGAGGATGAATCCTTAAGTCTTTGGAGCATATGATTACTCTCTCCAATATTTGGGATAGAGATAACTATCTTACTAGTCTTATCTAATCCGTCATTTATGACTCGTCTACTTATGGTATTCCTTTCTCTAGCTTCCATAGGAGGGGATTCTCTAAATTTACACGTGGTTAACCTGTTTTTGTTCAAGTATTTTTTCAATTCTTTCTAAGAAATCTGAATAATCTTTTTTTCTTTTTATTTGACTAAGGATTTCTTCTTTAAAATTCTTGTTCTCTTTTCTAGTCTTCTCAGAAATTTCTTCACCATGTCCAGCTAGAGAATTAACTAGGGATTTTGCAACATTTATAATATAGTCTTTTACTTCATTATCTTTT
The DNA here is from genome assembly GCA_949130495.1 of Sambucus nigra. Classification (NCBI taxonomy): domain Eukaryota; kingdom Viridiplantae; phylum Streptophyta; class Magnoliopsida; order Dipsacales; family Adoxaceae; genus Sambucus; species Sambucus nigra. The sequence continues at coordinate 207,311,672 of OX422214.1, read as the reverse complement.
TCTTATTGTTGCACATATCTAGCTTCTATAGATTCTATAGTCCTTTCTATTTTGTCTAAACGAGTTAGAATAGAAGGAGAGTCTATTTCTGCTAGGGAAGGTTTATTATATACGGCCTTAATTCCGTTTATAATTTCTTCATATTTTCTTCTACTTGGGCCATGTCTAGTCTAAGTTCATTAATAATACTATCCATTTTGGATAGGTTATGGCTTTCCATATTAATAAGGAAGTGTGCTAAATTTTGTTGGAATTTAACAAAGTCTGTGTAGAAGGGGGTTAATCCTTTTGTCTTAGCCTTTAAATCTAAATGCAAGTCTTTGACAAAGCTACTGTTATAGTCTTGGGTAGCTGCTATGGATGTAGAAATTAAATTTAATCTTTATAATATGAGTCTAGTTGCTTTAGCCGCGTTGGCAATCTCGTTTTCATTTATCTTATAATAAAATCTATCATCATTTATCTTTTCTAAAATTCTTTGATAAAACTTCGATATGGTTTGAATGGAGAGGTCTTTTGGTACCTCATTCTAGTCTGATATAACTACCTCCATTAGGAAGATAACTATCTAATATAGGGATAAGCTTAGCTTGTTCTTTGGTAAGTTTAATTAACTCACTCTCTTGTCTTTTAATTAAAGTTTTAATTTCTAAAATGTCTTTGTTAAGGACTTCTATGTGATTAGTCTTAATATTTATTTTTTTGTAAACATGTACTAAGTCTATTGGGATTTGATTATCTATTTCTAGTAGTCTTTTAGAGATATTTTTGATCTCTGTTTCTAAGGTTTGTGTGTCTTTTATTAATTTTCTTAATATAAGGATTATACACTTATTTTAGTCTATTATGCTATTAATAGCACTAGTAGTAACTTATCTACTATTTGCGTGTTTGGCTGGGATATGTTCAACGTGTGAACAACCGTCTATGTGTGTGGTTAAATAACCTTCTGAGTCTAAATCAGTTATGGGTATAGGTTGGTAGTCTGGGTTGGTTCCAAAAATATCTTGGTAAATGCGAGGGATAAATCCCAAGGGCATTAGAGTCTTTTTACTAAAGTCTAAAAGGAGCGTCTTATGGCTCTGATACCAGAATTGGGATTTGGTCGAAATTTGGAGGATTTTTATTTCTAGGGTCTTTAGAGCTTAAAATGCAAAATTGTTTTCTAAAGGTATTGGGGTCTAAATTAGAATATTACTAAAAGTCTTACTTTTGTCTTATTATGGACCTTATTTAAGGACCTCATTTGAGCCTATGCCTATATATATATATATATATATATATATATATATATATATATATATGCACACATACACACACAGAAGGTTAACAGACTAAGTGCAAATTGTACTTTATCTCACCTTTACTTTACTTATTTGTGTTTAATTAAAAACTTAATCTAATCCCTCAAAAATACTTTTACCATTGTAAACAGATCCCTCAAAAATACTTTTAACATTTTAAATATTTAATGTAATCCTTAAAAAATACAATACCAAATATAAATGATAAAGAAACTTTATTTAAGAATTTTATTAATAGTTATTTTATTCTAACTTAAATTATGTACAACCACAAAAAAATTGTATGCACGTCTAGTTTATTATAATATATATAGAGAATGGAGGTGCAATACAGATGAGTTCCAATTATATTCTTAACACTAATCATGAGATGATATTTTTTTTGTCCTTAATGATATGTATATAGAAATATGATGAAGACCTTATAGATAAATCACAATAATGAATTCAACCTTCTCCCTTTATATTATTCATTGGATAATGAAACAAAAGAAGTGACTATGTTTGTTTTTGTTCTAGAGCATCACATTAATAACTTTGTGAACAACTCTCCACTGGTTCAAAGAATCTGTCAATTGAAACTACCATAGGTTAAATAAAGTCAAATTAAAAATCACATATTTTTTTTACATTTAAAGAAAAGTCATGTTTCTAAAATTAACTTACAAAACAATATATTTATGAATATGATATAATTTTATACTGCTTTTAGGGTCTGTTAAGCCACCCTATGCTGTAAGTCTAAATAAACCAAAGTGGGTAGTGTCGACATGGGAGATTCGGCATCCGAGGGATACGCGACGACAAAAATATCGATGCGATGGGACATAGAAAACTCAAGTTCCGAAAGGCTACGAACTCCACACGATAGCTCAGTCCGCCTCGATCGCCCCCATTTCCATCTCCACTTATGCAATCCCATCCCCCCTATGTCCAACATTGCCTTAAACCGTGTTGCTGCATAGATACTTTTGCAATTGGTTATATACATACTAAATATCATAACCTTTCTTGTAACAGTATTAGAGGCTAATGGAATGAAATAAGAAATGCGCATATACCTGCAATCATATCAGTGGCGAATGCGATGACATGAGAAACGGGTATGTGATGAAATTATTATTATTAAGAACTAAACATGGGAGGATGAGAAAATCAAAGAATTGGACTATTAGTCTTCTCCCATGAATTAGAAAGATGAAACGATGGACAGGCCAGTCAATGGGTCGGGTCTGGACCCGGACCCGACCCAGACCCGATTTGTATAATAGGGTCCTGACATTTTTTTGGACTCGAGACTCGAATACCCGAAGACCCGTTTATTAAACGGGTAGAGTTTGAATCTTATACAAGACCCGAACCCGAAGACCCGACCCGGATTGCAGCATATTATTTTTTAAATATATATACATATACTGTAAATTTATATATATTTATTAATATATCTTATCTATATAACATGTAAGTAAAATATATATAAATATATATTTTTGTATATAATAAATATAAATAATATATGTTTTATTTATACTAATAATATTCTATAATACATTACAAAATATTTTAATTTAAGATTAAAAAATAAAGAAGGGGAATAATATAAAATAAATGTATATATTTGGTCAGACTCGGACCCGAGACCCGAACGGATACGGGTCTGGATCCAATATTGTAGACCCGATGAAGAGCCAAACCCGGACCCAGACCCGAACCTGATGAAGACCCGATTACAGGGATCTGGATCTCCCTAAACTCGATCCGGCTCCAACCCGTTGACAGGCCTACGATGGAGATAAAAGGATTTATGAGTAAATGGGGAGAGAGGGAACCCAACTCCTGCTAGAGGCCTAATAAATGGTAATAAATAAATGGAAAGGAGAGAGAGGATATAAATGAATCAAAGAATTTAGTCCGTAGACTAGCATGTAACCCGCACAATGCGCGAGCATTTGATAAAATAAACACTTATAATTGAATTAAAATAATCATACTCGATAGAAATAAACACTTATGTACAATATTATTCTTAATATCAAATTTATATACCAAAAGCAAGGTATCAAATACAATTTAACTAATAAAACAATGGATATCTTCGCAACATTATTTATCCCAAAAAACAAACATCACAACAACGAAAACTTAAGGTGTTTTAGAGGGTAGTGGACGCTATTGATGCATATGTATGAGTCATATTCCTTATCAGTTCGCCTAATACATATAATTAGATGAAAGAAACATGTTTAAACCACTAACCATCAAACTTTTTATTGAAAAAAGGTGACTTACAAAATACACAGTAGAAACGAAACATGGCCTGAAGAATATTAGTCGTCCTTAAAATCAAGATAAAAAAACTCGAAACAATGATCAATGGTAAAAGAAACATAAAATTGAAAATTAGGATTACATCAAGCAACATTTTATCATATGAACTCATACTTGCATCAACTACTGACAATAGGCTAAAATTTCAGATTTTGTTTAATAAAGGGTCGTATCATATAACATGTCAGCTCACAATCGTTTAATATTATATTGCGCTGAGCTAGGATATTGCGCATGGGTGATTTATAATTTTCGTAATATCAATATTTTATAGTAATTATAAAGATATTAATTGATAAACATAAAAAATGGTAATGCATAACCAACAATATTTGTAGACAAACTAAATTACTATTAAACAATCAACTTGTACTTTACACCAAAATTTCTTAATATAACGCAAATAATATGAATCAATAGTGATTTTATTAGAAAGTTGCTTCAAACACTTAATCATACAATATAGATTACATTATACCCAATAAAAACGCTCTTACAATTTATTTGTAAAAATAAGTAAAAAATACCAATAATTTTCAATTATGCATAAAAAAAATGCAACCATGTTTTTAGTTGGATACTGACCTGGGCGTAATTTTATGAGTTAATATCATATAAGCCTCTAAGATGAGTGAATAATATTGTAGACATGAATGACTAATAGAATGTGTTCGAAACCATCATATACATCTTAAAAACCATTCAATATATATGAGACTTTCTACAACTCCATATTCACTTTCACTGGATTTTAAAAACTCATTCATCAGACATTAAAAAACACATATTGAACAAAAAAAGAAGTAAAACACAAATGGGAAACATGGATAAAGTTATTGTAAGGATAGAAATTTCCAATTGAGTCCTTATATTGTTTTGACTTAATTCCGTGAACAAAATTGTGTTTGTAATATGTCATAGGGAGATTTTATTTTGTCACGATCCTACTCATTCTATGACGTATTAAAGAAATTGAAGACGTTGCGGCAAAGCTTCAAAGAATTAATCATGCCGAAGTTTAATTGGTGCAAGTTTATTCATCTTCAATTTTATTGCATTCCGAGATCACACAGGTATGAATGCATATGGTTAATGAGATTCATAATTGTTTTTATAAAATATAAGGATGTAATTTTATAAGGATAAATATTTTAAAATGTTTTAAAAAGTGTTTTAAATGTTTTCACTATGTTTTATTCTGATAAGCTCAAAAATGAGTTTGACTTAATTGGATCTCTTTTGGAAGAAACGTTTTAAAGAAAAAGTCAAACTGACACGCGCGTCGTTCGAACGACAGCTCAGATTGTTCGAGTGAGATAGCCATGTCGCGCGAACGACTGGTCAATCTCGTTCGAGCAACACAGTTTTCAAGGCAGTTAAGTTTTCCGATTTAAAGCATGGTTTCGTCAGAATTTAAAAGAGGTGCAATATGGAAAACATTTTTCAATCTAGTACGAGTTTTGCACATGATTTTCTAAGGTTTCAAAGCTTAAACACATCCTTAGAGTTTGCAAAGATTTGAGTTATCATTACTATATGTTTATGTGATCTTGCTGCACCAAGAAGGTCTGTTCTATACTTGAACATCTAGGTTTTATGGTGAAGAAAAGAGAATGACTTCTTGTTCGACATCGTAGACGTATCAAAGCCATTCGGTGGACACCCAGACATACGTGGACGCGTGTGTTGTGGACACGTATCTTGAAAGAAGGATTTTCTGTGTGGGCACTGTGAGAGGAGTGGTTGAAGATCAGAAGAGCGTCAAGACCCGTGGGGATCGAGTTATTGAGTGAGTCTTTTGTCTGTTCGTTGTAATTCCATATTCGTAGTGATTGTCTGGCTTGGGCCGTTCGAGGTTTTTTCCCGTCTTGGGTTTTTACTCATATATCCGGCGTTGTGAGTATTCTCTACTTTACTTTACTTGCTTTAATCACTAGATGCATGTTTAGGATTAATCAAGATAAAATGAGTTTAAAGTAAAAAGTGTTTTTTCACAACTTGGTTTGGTGCTAATTAAAAGTTGGATAATTTTTAGTGAAAATTGGTATGATTTGAAACAAACGCATAAGAGCCACTCTTTCAAATTGGTATCAAAGCGGGTTACGCTGATTTATCGCGTGATCCTGATTTTTCAAGGATTTATTTATTTTGATACAATTTGACTTCTCACGTCGTCAAATTGGTATCAGAGCCATAAAACATAATTTATTTATTTTGTGATACCGTGTGTTTGTTTATCTCTCTTGTGTTTATTTTCTCTCGATGGATTCTCTAAGCTTTGATGATTTACATCGTTTGAATTTAAAGTTTGAAAAACGTATTGAAGTTTTGGAGAAAGAAAATTCATGTTTTAAAAATATGATTGAATATTTGCAAATGTTTCAAATTGACAGAGATATTTGTCGTGAGAAGTTTGGTTCCTTGTTTAATAATTTTAATATGTTAAAATTGGGCAAAAAGGAGTGTGATGATAGAATCCTCATTTTAGAAAATGAGTTAGAGGGTTTGAGAAATTCTAGGGTTTTTGCCGTTGAGGAAAATAATTCGATTAATGATTTTGTGGCACGAGAAAAAGCTCTTAGGGATAAGTTTGCTCACATTGAGGGGGAGCAAGATAATCTTCTAGGGGTAATTGATAATTTAAAGAAGGAGTCCCTAAAGTTTGAGAAGCTTAATTTTTTATTTGAGTCCAAAGTTTTGAAGTTTAAAAGTGTTTTTAATGACTTGAATAGTTTGTGTAGTGATGGTAATGGCTCGTCTTGTTCTAATGCTTCCGTTGCTAATGCCAAAACCTTTGTTTATTTTAGAGGATCAATCACATTCAAGGGTGTTAGAAAAGGTCAACCTAAAGGTCCCGTTCCTTATCGAGTTTACACATGTTTGCATTGTGGTAGGAAAGGTCACCTTAGGAGTTTTTTCTATGATCTTAAAAAGGACCCGAGGAAGTTTAAACGTAGTGTCCCGATGATTCGCAAAACCCATTTTGTTGGGTATACACCGGTTTAGGTTAGAAAATCAGTTTTGGAGATGCTAAATGCTAGGTTGGTTGATTCTCACATGGTTGCACATGATTCGTCACATGCTATTTCTTATGGATAGTTGCTTGCATGATATTGTTTGTGTACGCTAGTTTTGCTTCATGATATATTCTTCCTAGAGTTATGACATGTTTATCTCTTTGTATTATATTTTCCATTTGTTTGAGTCTTATTTGAAAAATACAAAAAGATTTTGTTTTTGATAAAATTTTTGAAAAATCGAAAATTGTTTGTTTTCTTATTTTTTTTTTGAGTTTACATGTTTGATGTGGCATATTAGTGTGATTGGACCCCCATCGTTTCATATCCATGTGGCTAGGACATTTGGTCATTATTATCGATGGTTAGAATGATCTTAACCATTGTTTATATGGGGTTGTTTCGAAGTTGATATGCATTTTGATTCGACTTTGTATATATGCCAACATTGCATACATGTACGAGTTTATATAGATGTTTGACTTCTCTTGCATATTTGAATTTGGTAAGGCGTTCGTATCTCAATCTTGCCATCTATGCGTAAGTAGACTTAAGGAGAAGTGTGCATGTAAGAACCATTTACCGTGAGGATTTGAATTGGTACCTGATTGGAAAAATGATGAGTGATTCACACGAAAGGGTTGCGAGGGTTCAAAATTAACTCGTCGTGAAAGCCACCGTTTAAAATAGCCCAAAAGAAAAAGGCAAAATGCTAAGAAAAGTGCCAATAAGATTTTCTCTAAGTTGGTAATTCTAGAAACCTCAAAAGAACTTAAAAAAGTATGTATATATGAGGGAGTTTGGTTGGAGAAAATTAAACGGGTTTGCACAACTAATCCTAATGTTGAAACATTGCAATTTGACACTATTATTTGTAGAATCGTCAAAAATCTGGATTTGTGTGCATGTAGTATGTTTAGTTCTTCAAGATCACACTTTAATTGTCAAATGGCTATGATAAAGTTTGATGTTTTATCGCTATCATTTAGAGCTTCTTAATCTTTTTGATGTGTTAGAATTATGACTCATTTTTTGTAGTTTCACGCCCATACATTCCATGTCCATGTTTGAGCACATCAGTACTATGCTTGCATGTAACTCACTTTGATAGTTTTTTATGCATTTTTGCATTTTGGGTAAAAAGCATACTGTTTTAGCACTATTTTGCTACTGTTAGGCCCTTCCAATGTGATTTTTGTGGAAATTTTTTCACCGGGCAAAAATTTATGATATTTTTGGGAATTTGGGAAAGTTTGGCTTGTCACTAGAAGTCGTTCAAACAACATCTCATGTCGCGATAAGACCTCGTTCGAGAGACATTACCATGTTGCGAGAAGCCTCGTTCGAGCGACGTCTCATCTCGTTTGAGCGGCGTCCCTGGCTCGTTCGAACGACAGTGTGGGAATTTTTTCTTCTTCTTATTTGCAGCACCCTGGTTATTGTGGTATATTTTTTGGTACTGCTGGAAGCTTTCTCGACTAACTGTTTTATATGCAGGTCATATTGTTTCAAAATTGATATTTTGCATATGATTCCGTTTATCACACCTGATTAGTTTGCTATATTCTTTGTGTGATTCCTTTGTTTACTAGCTACTGATTTGTCATTACTTGATCATATTTACCTGGTAGTTTCATGATTATCTAAGGATTGTTAATTGGTATATGTACATGCTAGATACTTGTTGATTGGTTATCTTTTCACTCGATTATCTATTCGAGACAAAAAGGGGGAAAGATGTATGTGATGTAGGGGGAGATTTGTTGAGCATGTTTATTGAGATTTGATTTAAATGCTGTTTGATTACATATTTTACATATTGGTATCATATTGTTGCTCAATTGTTTAATAAATAATTTTTTAGAGTTTATTCATATTGGTATCTATTGTAAAATTGGTATCATTTGGATATATATATTGGTTTCATTTGTTCCTCCATACTTCACCGGGTATTTAGTTATCTATTTCATGTGTGTAGGTATGCTTCAGCAATTCGAGATTTTAAGTCTACATCACATTCAGACAGTTCATGCTTGCCGGTGCTACATATACTAGTCCGTGTTCTGTAATTTTTGATTTTGGGTCTATGGGATGGGATTTAGGTGTCATACGAATCGGCTTAGGCATTTCACTGGTTTAGTTTTGTCCCGGAATAGTCAAAGGGGGAGATTTATAAGGACATAAACTTCCAATTGAGTCCCTGTAGTGTTTTGACTTAATTTCGTGAACAAAACTGTGTTTGTAATATGTCACAGGGAGATTTTATTTTGTCACGATCCCCCTCGGTCTATGATGTATTAAAGAAATTGAAGACATTGCGGCAAAGGTTCAAAGAATTAATCATGATGAAGTTTAAATGGTGTAAGTTTATTCTTCTTCAACTTTATTGCATTTCGATATCACACAGGTATGAAGGCATATGGTTAATGAGATTCGAAATTATTTTTATAAAAGATAAGGATGTAATTTTATAAGGAAAAATATTTTAAAAAGTGTTTTAAATATTTTACACTATATTTTATTCTGATAAGCTCAAAAATGAGTTTGACTTAATTGGATCTCTTTTGGAAGAAACGTTTTAAAGAAAAAGTCAAACTGACACGCGCGTCGTTCGAACGATAACTCGAATTGTTCGAGTGAGATAACCATGTCGCACGAACGACTGGTCAATCTCGTTCGAGCAACACACTTTTCGAGGTGGTTAAGTTTTCCTATTTAAAGCGTGGTTTCGTCAGAATTAAAAAGAGGTGCAATATGGATTTTTTTTTTAATCCAGTACAAGTTTTGCACATGTTTTTCTAAGGTTTCAAAGCTTAAACACATCCTTAGAGTTTTCAAAGATCCGAGTTATCATTACTATATGTTTATGTGATCTTGCTTCACCAAGAAGGTTTGTTCTATACTTGAACATCTGGGTTTAGCGATGAAGAATAGAGAAGGACTTCTTGTTCGACATCATAGATGTATCAAAGCCATTCGGTGGACACCGAGACATACGTGGACGCGTGTGTTGAGGACATCTATCGTGAAAGAAAGACTTTTTGCGTGGGCACTGTGAGAGGAGTGGTTGAAGATCATAAGATCGTCAATACCCATGGGGATTGAGTCATTGAGTGAGTCTTTTGTCTGTTTGTTGTAATTCCTTATTCATAGTGATTGTCTAGCTTGGGCCGTCCGAGGTTTTTTCTGTCTTGGGTTTTTCCTCGTACATCCTGTGTTGTGAGTATTCTCTACTTTACTTTACTTGCTTTAATGACTAGATGCATGTTTAGGATTAATCAAGATAAAATTGGTTTAAAGTAAAAATTGTTTTTTCACAACTTGGTTTGGTGCTAATTAAAAGTTGGATAATTTTTGGAGAAAATTGGTTTGATTTGAAACACACTCATAAGGGCCACTCTTTCAGTTGTTATTTAAAAATCTTGTAATTGTATCAATTTATAATTAAAATTTATTACAAAGGCATAATTTTCGTCGTAAAATAAAAAATTGGTACCAAACCAATATTCTTGAAATAAGGTCCTAATCACTCTCAAATGTAATCACGCAGATACCACAAAGAGTCAAATGCCTCAACAACTCCAGCAAATCCAAAAATCGTTACCATTATACAAAATATGACATACATATGTATAAAAGTAAATAAAAAAGTTACTAGGTGTGAGTAATGAATTTGGGTGATGAACATGAAGGATACAAAAGCTCCTCCCCACAAAGCTCTGTGATGTCCACATCAGATTTGCTTTGCTTTCCGTACCCACTGCTACAAATATCATCTTTTGCACATCACAATTCCCTTCCCTCTCAATTACATTTACTCCTTCAGGACAATATAATAAAAACATCAAACACCCATATAAGAATAAAACGTTAAAAATATAAAATGGGTCATACATAGTACATGTATATATATGCATTATGGGAGGGTGGAGGAAGATGAAGAGAGATAAGTGGAAGGTGGAGGGTGGGTAATCAAAGGGATAGAATAAAACATTTAATTAGGGAGAGATACATGGTTTATTCCAACTCTCTTTCTAATTCTCTCTCTCTCTCTCTCTTTCATTATGAAGTCTTATTAACCTCTAATACTATCGTTTTAGAGGTATAAAATAGATGCCTTCAAATTTAAGAGAGATGAAAGGGAAGTTTGGGGAGGGGAAAATAGTAGGAAGATAAATGACAGAGGAAAGAGGACACGTGCTTAAAAGTAGAGATGTCTTATTTTTACACGAAAGATTTGGGACCTCATTTTCAATTCACCCTTCATTAAAGAAAAGGGCCACGTGTCATCTTCTATTGATTTTGGATTTCTATTTTATATATATACATAGATAAGTGAACCTCATACACAAATTAATGCAATTTTAATATCTTTGAGAGTCCCATAATACTAGTTTGACTCGTGTTTAAATTATATAGTGGAAACCATATTTTTTTTTGATTAATTTTATTTTACTTTTATTTATTTAGTCAACCATCATTTAAGTTCTCTTAACTTTTATTTAACTATATTAGTCCTATTTTTAAGATATCTTAAACTAAAATGTCTAAAATACCCTTTATAAACCTTAAACTCTACATCTAACTAGTTTGAAACAACACACTGTCATTTTTCATTTCTCCATCTCCATCTCACTCTTTCTCTCTTTTCTTTCTTTATGACCACAATATTGATCTCTAAATAATTGTATATATGTGTGTGTGTAGGAGTGTATGTATGTATATATATGTGCGTTTTATGTATATATGTGTGTGGTTGTGCGTATATGGATATATATATGTGTGTATAGTAGTGTGCGAGTGTGTGTATAAATTTATATGTGTGTATAATATCTATGTATATGTGTGAATGAGAGTATATGTTAATATACGTGCATGAGTGTGTGTGTGTGTGAGTGTATATATATATATATATATGCGATTGTGTATGTGTGTGTGATTGCATGTTTTAATATAAGAGAAAGAAACAAGCAGAGTGTTAAAGCAGTGATACTGATGTCTTTTTTGGCTACTGATGATTTTTTTATGTTCTGTAATTGATATGAACTATAAATAAATATTTTCTTTGAGTGCAAATATCTACCTCTGAACTCAAAGAATGAATATTTACACTCCAAGTATAAGATCATTTCAAAGAATGTAGTTTGTATTAGTTTGTTATGATAGTAAATATTTATATTAGAACTAAATATTTAGTTTCACTTGATTTTTCTTATGTTAGTAAATATGTACACCTACAACAAATATTTATTATGCGTGTTCGTTGTGTATATATCTGTTCGGTGTATATATGTGTGCGTTTTCTTGTGAGAGAGAGACATATTGATGAATGTGTGTTATGTTGAGTTTAGTATTGCGTTGCGCATATAAAAGCATTCTCAGTAAATATTTATTTGAACTGTTAATATTTACTCCACTCTAAGAGAGTGATTATATACACTAGGCAAGGATGATGATGATGAAGGAGAAGAATGTGGAAAAAAGAACAACAACATGGAGAAAAATGTTCAGATTAATAGGTATGCAAATGATAATAGTTCGTTAAGGTTTTGGTGGAGAAAAATGTTCAGATTAACAGGTATGAAAATATTTACCATAAGTCTTCTTCTTCTTATTTTAAACTTTTAGTAAATATTAAATGTGGTGGAGATAGTGGCATCAGTGGTGGGAAGGTTGTGGTGATTATTCGAGCTTCGATGGTTGTTGGATTAGGTGTTGGATCTAATGGTGGCAGGGGTAGGTGGAGGTGCTGGCAGTGACAACAGGTAGTGGTGTTGGAAGATTTGGTGGTGGCCATAGTGGCAGAGGTAGGTAGCAACATCATCAAGTAGTGGTGGTGGGGGTAGGGGAAGGTGGCAGTGGTGGCAACGACATGTGGTGGTAATGGTGGCAACGTTGATAGATAATCCAGGGTTTAGTATTTTTTATAATGTTAAGGGTATTTTTGTTAGGTGTATTTTTTAATCTAGGCTTATATGACTTGTTTAATAGTTTCTACATTAATTGGACTAATATGATAACTCTTTTAAATGAGACTAATATACAAGAGCCTTTTTTTTCTAAGCAGGGTGAAGAAATTCATATAAGTGCAAAAAAAGTCCATGCATATATATATATATCTTCATACACATATTTCTTTCATGCAGAAAAGGATATTACCTAGCTGTATTTAAAACTGGGTATTTTCTAACGACGATATGCTGAAAAATCAGGATTGTTTATCAAACAAGCAAACTCTACAATTAAAATTTTGTTATCAAATTCAAAAGTCTCAAACTGTTATTATAATAACCCATATATTTTAGTATTGAGGGTGATCAGGCCTCGATACCAAGATATGCAGATTGTTAAAATTAAAATACCATTCTTTGCATGTGACAAAAATATGAGATGTTTAAAACTTTTTTCGCAAGATAATATTTGAGATAAAAATAATAAAACAAAACATCCACCACTATAAGTCCCATCACCATGCTAAAGCTCCAATAATATAACACTAAACTGATATAATGTCATCAACGATATCTCTCCAAATAAAAATCGTAAATCAGCCGGGGGGTCTAAAGACCCACTAAATCCAAATAAAACTGTCTCATAAATAAATGACTGAAATGTAAACTAAACTAAAGCAATAAAATAAATCTAAAGTTGTATGTTCCGTTAATCTCCAAACTATGCAGCTAATAAGAACCTAACCTGAAATATTAGTCAATAACAATGGGTCAGGATCCACTGCAAGAGTACTAGCCACTCTTCCCAATTAGGGTTACATGAACCCAATCATAAGCATTAGGTGAGATAAATATCATAGTAGGATATATTAATTAACGATCAACAATTTAAAAAATGAAGTGAGAAAAATAAATTAAACTAGCTATCCACCTTTCAAATTATGTTTTTTTAACATTTATTAACTTTCTCAATACATATATATATATATATATATATATATATATATATATATATATATAATACAACACCATTATATCTAGTTCGTCCTCTATATAACCCTGCACGTATCATGGCGTGCTACACATCTCATCAAAATCCATACATCACTATAGCCTGATGACCCATATTGTCACCCGCATATACCTTGATACATCTCCACACAAAACCTTCATTATGGCTAGATTTTCCTAGGTCCTACACTTACTCTTTTGTAGTCAGTTAACACTCGACACCGCACATCCCATGACGTCTGCATACAACTGCTACTATAATGTGTTTTCCTAGGTCCCGCACACATTATCATGGCCAGTCAACACTAGACTCTGCACATATTGCAATGCCCACATAAATTCGTCAAAATATCCAAGTCAATATAGGTCCTACACATACAATGTAGCCAACCGATGTACACCCTCATGTAATAACTCGCATAATTTTTGGGGCATTTTCAAAATAAAGAGGAAAAAAATAAAGTTTTTGATAAAATTATTTTTATTGCTCAAATATGTTGATTATTATTTTTAAAGGCGAGAATTTCAAACGGTTTCGAAATCGAAGTTAAAACGGATTTTAAAATTATTTTAAATGTTTTTAACTCTTGGAATTCTAAGTCTGCGAACATTAAGTAATTTTCAAGAGTTATTTTGACTTCCAACTCTTCATTTCTTTGCCTTATTTAAAGGAGTCTTTTGTATTCCAACTCTTCATTTCTTTGCATTATAAAAGGAGGTCGTGGGAAACCCTTTTAACATACTTTTGGCACAAATTTTGGCAGCAAATATATTTTATATTCCTCTTCTTTTTATATACACAATGGCCCTTGAGATTTGTGAGTTCCAACCTTAGATTAGAGGTGTTCTTGGGGATATTTTGTTGGAGGTTCTTGGAGGATCTTTTGTAGATCTTTTGTGTTAATCTTGAGGATGTGATCATTGGTTTCTCATCATGGTTTGAGGTATGGGGTTTTACACAATATGCTCCTTAAATCTCGCGAGTGTCATTCTCTTTGAATTCTTGTTAATTGAACTCATATTTGAATTGATAAATTCATTGAAATCTGGAAAATAATTGTTGAAATTATTTTGATTCATGTGGTATCATTATATTGTTGATGAGCACATTGTCATGAGATTTTAATATGGCACGGATGTCGGGCACCTGCCAAAATTCCTGTTTCCCCGGCTATGGCTTGATAAAGCATATACGGATGTGGTGAGGCCTGGTGACCCGATTAAAGTGTTGTTGAGAAATTATATTGATAAATGTTTTGATATTTGCATTTTGATTTGAATATTCGTACTCATGTTGTTACGTTTTATTCATCGCTAACATATATTTGCTGAGCATCTTTTTTGTCGTATTGTGTACTTCCCCATATTTTCTTTTAGTGGCAGGTTAGTGCGGATTTTGGGGCGTTATGGAGATTGATTTTAGCGAGGATTGTTTGGGAAAGATTTGTATTATTTTGATGTATAGAGCTTTGGAGATTTGTATTATTATTCGAGTTAGATAGTTGTAATTTTAATTCGAGAGACTTGTTGTAATTGAAGAGATTGAGATTAGTGAATTTATATTATTGTGGGTTTATTTAGATGCTCTATACCTTGTGTATTGTGTATTTAGATTTATTTTATCGTATTAGCGCTCCGTTCACTCTCCCGAGCGGGAGGGGTGTTACACCTCACATACAATAACACAAGTATCCATTAATCTCTAATACCTATTATTATCTAGGGTGCTAATTAAATTCTCATTAATTACCACTTATCCCCAAATCACTTGACATCACGAACTAATTCCATTCCTAGTCACATACCTAAAGATCATAAAAAATATACGTATCTCCTAGTCCCTCACCTAGGAAAATTCCCAAAATCATAACCATGACCTAGTCCCTCTCCTAGGATATAATCAAAATATCAGATATATCCTAGTCCCATACCTAAAAAACATCATTTACAAATAACATAAAAAAATCACAAACTAAAGTATGTAACACTAATTGCCTAACGGTGTCATTATTTTAACATACGCAATTTCTAAAATCTTTACATTCTCTAGGCCAATGTTATATTCTTTTATTCCATATTTATACAAGTCTGATTTCATGTGAATTATGTCCATTTCATCTTACGATTTTCATGTTCTATGAAATATCCTAACAAGTTACCCGAATCCAATATTTAATCCGAGCGAGGTTTGATCAAATCAAAGTATAAAACGGTTTAAACATGCGAGTTAACAATTTTTAGCAACATACTTTAATGTTCTACCCAATAATCATCATTAATTTGATTTCATAAACTTTAGCATATTCTCAAAATTCATTTTCTATTTAACATGCAATTCCATCCAATTTCCAACAATAATTAAGTCCAATACTCTAAACATGCGAGATTCACTGCACCAGAAATAAAAAAAATGATCAACGTAAATGAGTCATGATTTTGGATCATGACCAGAGGGTCACGATCCAAAATCATGATCCCTAGATATTTAATGTGATCAAATAAGTGACCAGGGTATAAGGTAACCTCATTAAGGGGGTGGTCACGGTCAGAAGTCATGACTAAAGGTGTCACGATCCAAAATCGCGACTACCCGTGATCCATTATGGAGCCAAAATTCCAT
Source organism: Sambucus nigra (assembly GCA_949130495.1). NCBI lineage: Eukaryota > Viridiplantae > Streptophyta > Magnoliopsida > Dipsacales > Adoxaceae > Sambucus > Sambucus nigra. Next base: position 207,295,441 of record OX422214.1, on the reverse strand, counting down.
ATCTTTTGTTCACACTCGTGGTCAAGGTCCAAAAATGTGAATAATTTGTGATAATTAAGGGGCTGATCACGGTTAGGTGTCGCTATCACGGGGTCACAGTAAAAAATCGTTACTCACCGTGACCCATTATGTCGATAATATTCCCATTCTTTTAGTCATAGAGGTGGTCACGGTCCCAAACTGTGACCCACCCATGATAATATTAGTGTACACCGGTCAAGATTTCGAACCATGGCCCCCAAATCCATTTCAAAATGGTCATAGTTCATGGTCAAAGTCCAAAATCATGACCATTTCTCAACTTTTCAATGGGTCATGTATGGGGTCATGGTCATGAACTGTGACCATATTTAAGTCATTAATGAGTCACAGAATGGGTTGCGATGTTAGACTGTGACCCCATTTTTGGTATTAAAAAATCATAACCTTAAGATTTAATTTCAACCTTATACCAAAAATCCACCCTCTCTCTCTCTCCGCTAGCGAAAATCCCTTCCTTTCTCCTCCATTTTTGGCCATCTCTCATCCATTTTGGGCGACAATCCCTCATCTCTCATCTCAAGTACATCCCTGTTTCTCTATCTCTCCTCCATTTGCGCATGGGTGTGTGTTTATTACATGTGTGTGTGCGCGTGAGGGTTTTAGCGTGTGTGTGATTCAATGTGTGTGTGTGTGGGCATTTTTATACGTGTATGTATGTGTTTCAGTGTGTGTGTGTGTGACAATGTGTATATTTCATTATCTATGTGTGTGGGGTTCAACTATGTGGGTTTGTGTTTCTTATATTGGATTACCAAATTCTTAAAACCTCTGGGTTTGTTGACTTCTAGTTGATACGTCAAATTTGATGAATTAAAGAAAATGCCAATGTGGGTTATATATTTTTGAAGTTTTATTGGATTACTCAGTGCTTGACTTTGTGAATTTGTTCCGTTTTACGTGATAGTTGTAATCTTAATGGATTAGAGAAAAGATTAATGTGGTTTGATATATAAATTGTTAATAATGTTGTAAATTTTTAGGTTAGTAATGTTGATGTATAAATTATTAGGTTACTAATGCTGATATATAAATTATTAGGTTAGTAATGTTTCACGGGATAAACTTGCGTTAGAAATCAATCAAGTAGATGATTTAGAAGAAGTACGGGATAAACTTGTGTTGGATTGTTAAGTTGATGGTTGTTGTAGGTTGTGTTGAATGATTATGGTATGATACGAATGATGGATACTTAAAATGCTCATTATATTAATTCTTCATAATAAACCTTTAACTAATTATTTGTCTTAACGACTAAATATTTAGAATAAAGTCATTTGGTTAACTTCTTGTGGCTATGATCACCCTTATTTAAATGGTTATTGTTTAGGCGAACACAAATTGGTGGAAGGGCTTGTAAAATTGGTGGACAAATAGTAATTTTAGGTTTAATGAAATTAAAATGAACTTAAATTGGAGTTGTTATGTATGATTAATCAGTTGGAAACCATATTTTGTTTAGGATTAATTAGATCAGTCGTAATAACCGTGCCCTCGATTTTATCCCTTCTTTGTAAAGTTGTAATTATATATGAATAATGAGATTTCATTGTCATTGTAGACTTCATGCTTGTCTAACTGCAGTTTTTATATTGCAAAGTTTAATTTAAGAAAAACAGAAGTTGTTCGAACGAAGGGTTATTCTCATTTGAACGGGTCATTTGAACGAGGTTCAAACGAAATTTTGATGACCCGAGTTTAATCAATTCTACCCGCCCTTTGGAAACTCGTTAGAAGTTGTTCGAACGATCGCAGTTGAATTTTATTATATAGAGTTGCCCTTGTGTGCTATCACATTTTGGGCCCTTGATTTGATGACATGTCGACTTTTTGTAAGCTCAGATGATAAAAAAATGTGATTTGTGTGGTAGGCCTGAGTTTTGAAATGAGTTTGTGAATTATTTTGAGGTTATAAGAAGAGAGAGTGAGGATAGCTCTTCCCCACCATTTTTATTCACAATATTTCCTCCCTCTCTCTCTAAGTTCTAAGAAACCCATCTTCTTCCCCAAGTGTTTCCTCCATAGTCACAGCTTACCAAACACCATTATACATCATTTTCAAGCTTATTATCCATCCTTAAGCATTTATCAAGAAAGAAGTGGGTAAAGCCAAGCTAGTAGGAGAAGTTTGGAGCATTTTGAAGAGTTTTTTTGGAGTTTTTAGAGCTAGGAACTTCCATCTTCATCTTCTTAGTTGTCTCTTCTTCAACTGAGAGGTAGGATTTTCCTTTTCCTATGATTTCAAGGTTCTAACGATGAAAGAAATGTGTACGATTCATACTAGAGATAATATAATGCCAAAAGATTGATATTTGCTAAAATATTCAAGTCTTGCAAAAGCTGGGTTATTAAAGAAGACAAATACCGAATGGGTATTTTATGAATAAATGACATTTTTACCTTGAAATACAAAAGAAAGCATAAAAAATGTAAACCCATGATTTATATCTCGTTTAGTGCATTTTGAGGAATTTCTAGGCCTGAAATCCTCATTGACATGTGTAGACTCATGTAATAGTATTGAAAATAACATTTTAGATTTAATAGATCATGATGTAATGGGTTTTAAGAAGAAATGATCAAATGTAAAAAACCAGTCCTAAATATGTGTTATAAATATTGTTAGAATGAGGAAAATGATATATGAAGTCACATGTGATAATAGGGTAAGTTATGGACCTTGGGTTAAAAACTGGTCTTGAATGACAAAATATATTTTATGTGGTAAAACATAAAATTATAAACATGATTTTTTACATAAAATCATAAAAGGAAAATGTTGGGTTTTAGTGCTATAATGAATTAAATGTGTTTTTCACAAAGTAATGATGTAAGAAAGGGGAAAATGGTAATTTTTGACAAAATTTGAGGATTCTAATGGTTGAATTTCCTCATTAGACCTTATCGATCGATTTTTAGTGAAAAAAGATAAAGTGGATAAAACGGCACGTAGATAAGTTGATATGATGATAAACCATAGAAACGATAAAAAAGGAAAGGGTTAGAATAATGAGGACATTAACAAAATGTTAAAACACATTAATATGGACTCAGATGACACTGGAAATAATCAAGAAGCGCCCGGAGTCCTAGGGTGAAAGATCCAAGATCATTAGCTAGAGCATATAGTAACATAGCCGGCAGTATGGAGCTCATTAACGTATGCGATTATTGGAAGATTATGAGAAAATATAATAAAAAATAAAAATGATAGTGGTTGCACTCGAAAATGAATAAGTAAGACAACCTAATGAAATGTGATAAAAGGATATTAAAGGATAAAACGCTATCAATTAGTCTTTACACCCCAAAAAGGGTGATGTGAAACGGTTAAGTGTGAGTATGAGCTTATCGCTCGGGTGCATCTCATAGTAGTTGCATTAATACTAGCTAAATTGTTAAACATTTTTACAATTGATTAAAATACATGTTATATGTATAGTGTTTTCATAGAAAACGTATAGTTTAGTATTCCCACCCTCTTGAGCGTTCACTCACCCCTTCCTTTTATGTTAAAACCCCCACCCTACCCTAGGTACTTCGAGTAAGGACGTCATGAAGGATGCCGGTAAGACCCCAGAGGGTAATCAACGTCGTTAGTGTCTCTGTAATTTTATTTAAATTATCTTTTGAAATATTGTTAATTCGGGATTTTAAGTACTTTTAATCAGGATTTTGGCCATGGTTTGTAATAATACAGGGATGAATGTGGTTTATCTCTTATTTAATTAGTAATGTGAGTTAAATCGGATTTTTCATAATACATCTTATAAATTGACCTAATTACATAAGTGGCCATCCCTTTTTCAAATTAAAAATGGTAAATTAATCTTTAATAAATTGTGCAATTAAAAGTTTTTTCTTAAGTAATAAAACTATACTTTCTCCTTCCACTTTAACTCCTTGACTCGGTACGAGTTAGACCAAGGTGACCCAAATCCGAGTCAGGGCATTACAAATGGTATCAGAGCAATAGGATCCTCGGGTGTGACGAAGTGTTTACGCTTTCTAAGTACACTCTCCTTATACGTTCCTGCTTAGTTAGTGCTTTAGTTACTATTTAGTAAGTCACTTTCGCTATCGCTTTCACTTCATATCATTGTGTATTGAACTATCCTTTCTCATGTAGATGCCTACACATTGTGATATAGCTAGTGTGTTAGGCACTAGTGAGCTTAGATGCATGGAGCAAGCCCTGCGCCAGCTTATCGACACACAGCAGCAGCGGGCCAACTGCAGTAGGACAGTTGAGAGTACTACCTCTACCACCGTCTGTAAGGATTTCAGGAGGCTTTATCCACCCACCTTTAAAGGGGAAGCTGGCCCCGATGATGTAGAATAGTGTCTCGATGAAGTCAATAGGATAATGGAGATTCTTGACGTGCCATTTGGGCACAAAGTCAAGATCACTATGTTCCAGCTTACGGAGCAAGCCCAGTGCTGGTGAAGTGCCTATTTTGCCAAAGGCCATAGACCGGGGTATCTTCCGAACTACCTTCTTTGGTGGTAATTTTCCCAGGCGTTTAAGGATACCAAGAAGGATGAGTTCGCCTAGTTGATATAGGGAAAGACTTTCGTGAATGATTATTTAGTTAATTTTAAGAGCTTTTGTAAGTATGTCGATGCTGTGCAAAAAGATGAGACTGTGGAGATGAGGTTGTTTATTAAGGGCCTCAACCTGGGTATTTGATGAATTCTGGTAGGTATGGATCTACCCAACTTCAGGTCAGCAGTGAACCAAGGCTATTCGGTTAGAACTTGATGTTGAGGATCGCAAGACCATTCGAGAGAAAAAGAGGGAGCCTAGAGGGTCCTAGGGCAGCAGTCATAAGAAGTCTTAGGGCGGGGCTCAAGGCTTTTTTACAAAGTTAAAGGGTGCCATGGGGGGTTGGTTCCTCATCATCCCAGTGCACCAGTGATTAGAGTCCTATAGCCCCCACATAGAGGACATATTTTTCTTGTGAGTCCCCTGGTCATTTTAAGAGATATTGTCAATAACGAGCTTCATGTAGTTAACAAGGCAGTCAATAGAGTATCAATTTTGTAATGGGATAAAGTTCTAGTTACACATGCCCCACTCAGTAGCATCAATAACATCTCTCCTCAGGCTATCAGCAGCCCGCGAGGCATAGTATGGATGTTCACATCCAAGTCAAGGTAGCCATTGGCCAGGTCAGGTTCTTGACGACTAGGGTAGCAGGTTCAACCTCGGGTGAGCTTATGCCATGTCTCAGTTTTCTGCATCTTTCGACGATCCATAAATGATGGTAGGTATGATTCTTTTGTACAATACATGGTTTAATGGACTATTTGATTCCTACTCATCCCATTCTTTTATTTCAAATTCCTTGGCATTTAGTTTGGGACTAGAGGTATACTGGTTCCGTCCTCCTATCTTTATAGTGCTTCCGGTTGGTGTTGGTATAGTTATCGAGAAGGTCTATCGAGTGTCTTAGTATCCCTTTCAAACGGATCTCACTATCATTTTAGTAATGAGTAAGGTGTCGATTATTATTGCAAGTTTTCTACCATGTGCGAAAAAATGGTACTTTGGGTGGCTTAGCAATAGAGTGGCTCAGGATGAGCCATATGGTATGATGTTAGATTACCCAGTGGTTTGAGAGTTTTTTCACATGTTTTGGGATGATCTTCCTGGGTTACCTCCACAGCGATAGGTGGATTTTGCTATAGAGGTGCATCAAGGCATCTCGTTTATCTCTATTCTACCTCATAGAATTGCTCCAGTGAAATTGCAGGAGCTAAGAGTTCATTTGGAGGAGTTAACCGATAAGGTCTTCATTTATCCTAGCGTCTCTTTGTAGGGAGACCCAGTCCCCTTTGCAAATAAAAAGGACAATTCTCTTCGACTTTGTATCGACTACAGACAACTGAATAGGATAACAGTGAAGAGCAAGTACCTTATGCCTCGTATTAAGGACTTGTTTGATCAGTTTCATGGGGTGGACATATTTTCAAAGATTGACCTTTGGTCTGGGTAACACCAGTTACGCGTCAGGAAGGATGATATCCCTAAGACAACATTTTAGACTCGGTATGGACACTACGAGATACTAGTGATGCCCTTCAATTTGACCAATTCCTCGACGACATTCATGGATCTGATGAACCGCATTTGTCATCCATACTAAAACCAGTTTGTGGAGGACATACTGGTCTGGTCGACCTCGAACATCGACCACGAGGATCACCTCCGTATGATATTACAAGTGCTCAGAGAGAATTAACTGCACGTTAAATTCAATAATTGTGAGTTTTGGATGGAGGATGTCAAGTTACTTGGCCATGTAGTTTTCGGTGAGGGCATTTATCTCAATCCTTCCAAAATGGGATGGGCAGAGGATAGTTACGAAAATGCATAGATTTTTGGGTTGACCCGGTTACTATCGCAGGTTCGTTCTAAATTTCTCGAGGGTCACTTTTCCCCTCATGATGTTGACTCGGAAGGACATTTACTTTGAGTGGTCGGAGGATTATGAGTCGGCCTTTCAGGAGCTGAAGGTTAGGTTGACTTTCTCTCCAATTCTTATAATCATTAAGCATGTCAGAGGTTACGCCATATATTGTGATGCACGGGGGTCAGGGCTCAATGAATTTTTGATGCATAATGGGCACGCAGTTGCTTATGTATCCGTTGGCTGAAAGTGCATGAGAGGAGCTAACCCACCCATGATCTAGAGCTAGTCGCTGTGATATTTGCACTCAAAAGATGGAAGTACTATTTATATGGGGAATGGTTTGAGATGTTTTCGATGATAAGATCCTCCAATACATTTTCACGCAGCGTGATCTTAATCTCAATTATAGGTAATGGATGGAATTTATAGAGGACTATAACTTATCATTGGAGTATCATCCCGACAAGGACAATGTGGTGGATGATGCTCTTAGCCGAAAGTCTAGTCTCACCCTTGTGGTGATGAGGTTCCATCAGGTGAAAATGTCTGATGAGTTGCAGAAGTTTGATTTGCATGTCCAATAGGGTTATGATATGGCATACCTTTGGGGTGTGGTAGCTAGGCCACTCATTCAACAAAACTTTCTTGATGCCCAATCATATGATCCCGAGATTGTTTAGTATCGAGATCATCTTCTGAATGGGGGAAGTGTTCAATACTCTTACCTTGGATAAGGATAGTGGGGTGCGACATAACGATCACTTAATTTTCCTCATTATCGACGAGCTTCAGGATAAGGTGGTATCAGAGGCCCATCACTTGTGCTTCAAAATACATTTTGGTTCCACAAGGATGTATAAAGACATGTGCAGATATTTATGGTGGTCCGAAATCAAGAGAGATGTGGCGATATATGTAGCCAAGTGCTACACTTGTCAGCAGGTAAAGGCCGAGCATAAGAAGCCAACAGGGCTATTACAACCACTACCCGTGGTAGAGTGGAAGTTAGAGAATATCATGATGGATTTCGTCACGACTTTACCACGGTTTGAGAGTGGTCATGATTCATTATGGGTTATAGTGGATCGACTCACGAAGTATGCACACTTCATGACGATCAAGGTCACAAACAGTGTGACTAAGGTTGCGAGGTTATATGTCCGCGAGATAGTCAGATTTCATGGTGTCCCACTCTTGATTGCCTAAAATAGGTATTCCCGATTTATATCTCGATTTTGGAATAAGTTTTAACAAGAGTCAGGTATAGAGATAAATATGATTATGTCGTATTATCCGAGACCGACGGATAGTCAGAGCGAACCATCCAAATTTGAGAGGATATGCTGAGAGTTTGCGCGCTCCACTTTTATGGTAGTTGGGCGGAACATCTGCATTTGGAAGAGTTAGCATATAACAACAGTTATCAGGAGATCACCGAGATAACTCCCTATGAGGCTCTTTATAGGAGACCATTCCACTCTCCAGTTTGTTGGGATGAGGTGGGTGAGAAAAATCTAACCAATTCAGAATTAATTTAAGAGATGATGGATAAGGTTCGAATAATTCATCAGAGAATCGTGACGACACAAAGCCGATAAATTAATTTCACCGATAATTGATGGGTGTCCCTGGAGTTTTGGGTAGGTGATCATATGATTCTGAAGGTTAGAGCGAGGACCGAAAGTTAACGATTTGGGTAGAAGGGGAAGTTGGCCCCACAGTATATCAGTCCCTTCGAGATCCTGGAGCGGATTGGGGATGTATCGTACCGCTTGGCACTACCTCCACAATTGTTCTAAGTGCATGACGTATTCCACATCTCTATGATGAATAAATATCTTCATGACCCCCGACATGTCATCGATTGGAACCATATCGAGTTATAGGAAGACATTACGTTTCCAACGCGACCTATCTCTATTTTGGGCCTTAAGGACCGGGTCTTGCGCAAAAAGGTCATCCCCTCAATGAAAATTCTTTGGGAATTTCAAGGTGTTAAAGTTGCAACATGGGTACATGAATCGAATATGCGGGAGAAGCAACCAAAACTCTTTCCCTAGTTGGTTGTTCTTATTTCAGGGATGAAATCTCCTAAGGTGTAGAGAATATAATACCCATGCCCTCGATTTTATCCCTTCTTTGTAAAGTTGTAATTATTTATGAATAATGATATTTGATCTTCGTTGTAGCCTTCGTGATTGTCGAACCGTAGTTTTTATAATGTAAAGTTTATTTCAAGGAAAATAGAAGTCTTTCGAAAGAGGGGTTATTCTCGATTGAACGAGGTTTGAACAAAAAATTGACGACCTGAGTTTGATCAATTCCTCACGCCCTTTAGAATCTCGTTAGAAGGGTTGGTTTGAATGAAGGATCCATCTCGTTTGAATGAGATAAAAAAGTCGTTCGAATGACCGCACATGGATTTTATTATTTCGAGTTGCCTTTGTGTACTGTCACATTTTGGGTCCTTGATTTGATGACGGTCAAATTATGGTAAGCATAGATGATAAAAAATGTGATTTGTGTGGTAGGCTTGAGTTTTTAAATGGGGTTATGGATTATTTCGAGGCTATAAGAATAAAGAGTGAGGGTGGGTCTTCCCCACCATTTTTCTTCAGCATATATCCTCTCTCTAAGTTCCAAGAAACCTATCTTCTTCTTTAAGTGTTTCCTATATAGACAAACCTTACCAACACCCTTATACACCATTTTCAATCTTGTTCTCCATCCTTAACCATGTTTCAAGAAAGAAGAGGGTAGAGATAAACTAGTAGGAGAAGTTTGGAGCATTTTGAAGAGCTTTTTGGAGTTTTTAGAACTAGGAACTTCCATCTTCATCTTCTTAGTTGTCTCCTCTTCAACTTTGAGGTAGGGTTTTCCTCTTCCTATGATTTCAAGGTTATAGCTATGAAATGAATACGTGGTATGCATACAAGAGATAATATAATGCCAAAAATATTGATATTTGCTAAAATATTCAAGTCTTGCAAAAATGTGTTTTTAAAGACGACAAACCCTAAATGGATCTTTTATGAATAAATTGACATTTTTAACTTGAAATATAGAAGAAAGAGTGAAAATGTAAATCCATGATTTATGTCTTGTTTGGTGCAATTTTGAGAAATTTCTAGGCTTGAAATCCTCATCGACATGTGTAGACTCATGTAGTAAGATAGAAAATAACATTTCAAATTTAAGAAATCATGATGAAATGGGTTTTATGAAGAAATGATAAAATGTAGAAAAACAACCCTAAGTACATATTGAAAAATGGTATTTGAAGTCACATGTGATAGTAGGGCAAGTTATGGACATTGGGTTAAAAATGGTCTTGAATGACAAAATATATTTTATGTGGTAAAACATAAAATGATAGACATCATTTTTGCATAAAATCATAAAAGGAAAATGTTGGGGTTTGGGGCCATAATGAATTAAATGCGTTTTTCACAAAGTTATGATGTAAGAAAGGGAAAAATGATAATTTTTTGACAAAACTTGAGGGTAGTAGTGGTTGAATTTCCTCATTAGACCCTATCGGTCGATTTTTAGTGAAAACAGATAAAGCGGATAAAATGGTACATTAAAAAGTTGAGATGGCGAAATAAACCATAGAAATGATAAAAACGATAAAAGGGTAGGAATAATGTGGAGATTAGTAAAAATATTTAAACACATTAATATGAACTCGTATGACACCAAAAATAATTAAGAAAGGCCCAAAGCCCTGGAGTGAAAGACCCAAAATCACTGGCCAGAGCATATAGTAGCATAGACGCCGATGTGGAGCCCGTTAAAGTATGCAGTTATTGAAAGATTCTGAGAAAGATAATGGAAAATGGAAATGATAGTTGTTGTGATCGAAAATGAATAAGTAAGACAATCAAATAAAATGTGATATAACGAGATTAAATGATTAAATGCTATCAATTAGTCTCTAGACCTGATGAACGGTGGTGCAAAACGGTTAAGCGTAAGTATGAGCTCATCGCTCGGGTACATTACATAGTAGTTGCATTAATACTTGCTAAATTGTTAAATGTTTTTGGAATTGATCAAAATACATGCTATACGTATTGTATAGTGTTTTTATAGAAAACGTATAGCTTACTATTACCCACCCCAATGAGCATTCGCTCACCCCTTCTTTTTATGTTAAACCCCCACCCGAGGTACTTCGAATTAGGATGTTGTGAAGGACGCTAGTAAGACCCAAGAGGGTAATCAACGTCGTTAGTGGCTCTGTGATTTTATTTAAATTATCTTTTGAAATATTGGTAATTCGGAACTTTAAGTACTTTTATTCGGTCCTTTGGCCATGACTTATAATAATACATGGATGAATGTGGGTTATCTTTTACTTAATTAGTACTGTGAATTAAACCATATTTTTCATAATAAATCTTATAAATTGACCTAATTACTTAAAGTGGCCACCCAGTTTTTCAACTTAAAAGGGTAAATTAATTTTTAATAAATGGTGCAATTATAAGGGGTTTTCTTAATTAATAAAATTGGAATTTCCCCCCTCCCCCTTTAATTCCTTAACTCGGTGCTGGTTGACCCAACGGTGATCCAAACCCCGGTCAGGGCATTACAGCCGTAACTTGTTGTGTCTTCAGCCGTAAGAGTCATATTCACACCCTTCTATATATTTTCTCAGGAAAAGTGACTCACAGTTGTAATTAATAGAAATAAGAGTACAAGAGGGTGCAATTTGCGAAAAACATCTTTCATTAGTGCGTGCCATATTGTGGGAACTCCAATTTATAAGTATGGTAATTAAAAAATTGAACAATTTAATTACCTTACAAATCGTGGAGTTAATCTCGCGCAAGACTACATGTTCGATCGTACTCTATTTTTATTTCCAGTAGATAATATATTCCCCTATATAATCTCAACTGGGCATTGACATTGGAGACACAATTAGAAAATGCTAAAAAAATATTCATCCTTCGTGGATACAATTTCGTAAAGAGATCATTCATCCAGATTGTTTCTCTCACAACACATGCATATTAAAAATGAGCTTGAAGATAAGTTGAAGAATAAAGGATTCCGAGTTCATATCATGGACCTTTATACATCAATCATAGACACATTTCTGCCTAGTTGGTCGCGTGCAAAATTTCATAAATTTTTAAAAACTAATATCGATTGGATGAAAATCAGACACGTCGACATGTTTGAAAAGCTATCGAAAAGGTATATATATATATATATATACACATTTTCTTACGTACGTCAATACGTCACTAATTTTTTTAATTGTAGAAAATGTCGAAGAGAAATGACAATAATCAATAAAATAGTGGAACACTGCCAACTGGGTGCTCTCCTGCACCCCAAGATCAATTCTAATCTCTTTCGAGATATTATTACTCTAATCTATCAGAGATTAATTCTACTTCATCTCTGAGTCATCAAAGTCAAGAACCCCTAGTAATACGACACCCCAACTGTTGCTGCCGAGGGATCCTAAGCTAACCCTAAGAAGCACATTGGGTTCTCCATTCGCGGAGATAATCCAATCAATGATTAAAGCATCTTTCAAATTTTAAAAATCGTTGTCTGTCTCTCGTAAAGATGAATATGGATGTCAAGGGCACAAACAAGTGGAAAACGGTTAATCCTGCCTTATAGGATAATGTTGGAGAGAAACTTAATAAGACATTTTCATTCCCAACCAGTTCGAAGCCAAAAGTTCTTTCCAAAGTATATGATGCTTGGAAAACCACTCGGAAGAACCTTTAGTGGAATTTTTTCCCGAAGGAGGCAAGGAGTTATGATATTTTAGAGCTGAAAGGTAAAGTTCCCCAAAATATTGAAATGACCACTGACCAATGGAATGACTTCTTGGAGAATGAGGCCAGAGAGGGAAAACTAAATGAGAGGGTAAGACATAAGCTAAACAAATCAAAATAATTTGATGCCCACAAACTCAGGACAAAATCTTATGATGATGTTAAGGGTGAATGGGTAAAATGGACTAAGATTACTTCAAAAGAAGGTAAAGATGCTAATTGGGTCAACTTGTACTTGCATGCCCGACAGGAAAAAAGGACCAATAAATTCACAAGCAAGCTGGCACCGACTTTGGTGAGTTTGAATTTAGTTATCATATATATATACATATATATATATATATATATATATATATATATATATATATATATATATATACATGTTATAATATTTTTATTGTTAGAATTGTAGTCCTAAATATAATATTATATATAGGAAATGATAGAAGACATGTCCAACAATTAGTCTGAGCGCAACCCCAATGACATTCAAACAGATGCCCTAACCAAGGTGTTTGGGAGCAACCATAATAGGAGTAAAAGAGGTGTGGGCTCACATATGCCAAGTACCAGATTACAGCACAATGCAACTTTGTTAGATGAGATCCCTTCAGTGAGGGGTGAGGTGGCAAGGGGGTTGGAAGAAGGTGGAAAGACAAAAGGAGAGATGTCAGAGCTTCGAAAAGACATGGCACTCCCGACGAATGAAATCCACGGGTTGGTCTAACTCTTAAGTCAACAATATGGTTACCCCCCTCAGATGTCTCAAACATTCCCCTATCCTCCCCCTGGAACATTCCCCTCCCAAATGCCTCCCATTGGAACATTTTTCTCCCAAATGCCTCCACTCGAAACATTCCCCTCACAAATGCCTACACCTGGAACATTCCGTGCATCATCGTCATCTACGCACATTGACTTTGGTGAATTGTATTATATATGGAACTTGATCTATACCAAGGTTATTGGTACGTGCACTCTCATTTCCATAATTCACTACACCAAAAACAAAAATCTGGCACGGTTTAAAACTATGCCTGATAAAATCTGGCATGGTTTTCAATATTGCTAGAATCAGGTGTTCCAAAATGGCCATTTTTTTGCACGGTTTAAAAGTGTGTCAGATTTGTCCAAATAGTAACACTTCTGCCACACTTTAAAACCGTACTAGAATTTGATATTTTTGGCACACTTTATAACTGTGCCAGATTGAGTACCTTTTGGTACACTTTTGGCACAATTCAATACTGTGCCAAATTTTTGGAACGAAGAAAAAAAATAATTCTAAATAATATTGCCCAAAAAATCAACAACATTTACTTTATTTTTTGTACTTGTTTCAGAATAATAAAAATTTAATAATAATATAAAACCAGCATGGAAAAAATAGTACAACAACAATACAAATACTCTGTAACAACACTAATACACATCCAGATAATAAGACCACTAAAAATTGATGGATCAAATCTCATTAATAGAAAATTAATGTCAATACATATGAAATTCATCTCAATACATGAGGAAATTTGAATTTTATCTCAATTCATGTTAATATAAATTCATGTCAATACATATGAAATTCATGTCAAATTCCACGGTCTTCTCTTCAAGCAACATTAACATGTTTAACTTCTCATTTATCAAGCAACACTAATTCACCTGTATATGCACAACCATTGAACTTACAATGAGTTCCAGTGTATAAAACAGACAAACAAAAAAGTTTAATTATTTCTTATCATTTGACAAGATTGAAGACATACAATTCAATCGAGAGTAACATATAAACTGCACTTGCTATTGAAACGACATTTGCCAGATTCAAAATATTGATGTTTAGTTACACATTTCAATAGCAAGTGCAATTTCAAGTATTAATCAGATAACATTACTCAACAAGGAATGGGAACTAAACCTTAAGGTATTATATTTGACACATTGCATGACCCACTTTAGAAACATTCTTAGGGCTAAAATGTATTTTTTGTAAAGAAAAAGTGTGGGCCAAAGTGCATTTTTTTGGGATCTAAAAATGGGGATGCAAGTATAATATTGTGGGATGTTATTCTTTCTTGTTGACATGATTTATTTCATTAATATAATCTCACTCTTACTAAATAAAAATTATGGTGATTTTATTATTATTTTTTTGTAATAAATTTATTTATTCGTGTCCTACATTTGTAAAATAGCGTTTTGGCATGTCAAGTCGTGTTGTTTCTTCAAATGGTCAGCCTAATAAAGTTAATTTAGGTCACAAAGTTAGCGGAGACAAAATATCATCAGGAAAGGAATTAAGATAGATGATTTACGACTTATGAAAATTATGCGAAGCAGAGGGAATAGACATAAACACAAGATGCATTAAATAGTTCGAGATTGCAACAAATATGTAGATATATGCAAACATAGTATGTACTGCAAATTGTTGCTTTACCTCAATAGAAAATGATGGAATAAAAGTTTCTAAAAAGCAAGCGAGTAGATAAACCAACCCCACTGATGTTCTCATAGCGATTGGGCAAGCGGTTTTATCTTCCTTGTAGAGTTTCCAGTGTTTGCTATCCTACATAGCAAATGGAAAAAATCTGTAAATGGAAGTGACTAAAAACAACCTCAAGAATATATAAAAGTTTAAATTGAATCAGTGAATATTGGTATAAATAACAAACATATCTTATAAGACTATAACATGAACCATTGTATTTTTTTTCCTGCCTAGGTGGACACACATTCTCTCTCTCTCTCTTAAACCCTATCTAGGGTTTTCATGGCTATGTCAACCACCCCAAACCCACCTCCAACCACCTTGAATCCTCTGCCAAATAATTCTAAACCTCCTAATTCTCACAACCCTTGGAACCGTTCTTTCGCAGATGTCCTAAAAGGCCAGATTTGCTCCAAAACAATATCAATTCAACCTTGACTCAAACATCGTGGTGAACCCTCCATTGCTTTCATTCAAGATTAGATAGAATCCATTTATTTTCCCTTCAAATATGCCTTAGTGGTAAAGTTTTCACATGGTAAAACTACTATGGAGTTTGTAAGGCAAAACTTCGAGACTTCTGGATTGAAAACTAGGGTGGAACTTGGTTTTATAGATCATAAACACATTCTCATGAAGGTCCATTCTGAAGAAGGCTACAATAGATGATGTATGCGCGATCAGTGGTATATTGGAAGAAGCCCTATGAGGACTTTTAAACGGTCTCCAAGGTTTAGGCCAGACCAAGAGAGTTCTCTAATTCTCATGTGGATCTCATTTCTAGGTCTCCCAGTTCATCTGTTTGCCAAAGAAGCTCTTTTTTCATTAGCTCGGACTGTAGGGTCCCCCGTAAGGCTTGACAATGCAAAAATTAATGTAACAACACCTAGTATGACTCAAGTTTGTGTAGAGTTAGATGTGTTAAAGAATCTCCCTAATATAATATGGATTACAAGTGGAGATTATGGGTTCTGGAAGCCTATTGTTTATGAGTCCATTCCAAAGTATTGCACTTCATGTTATAAGATCGGGCATAGTGTTGTTCAATGCCTCATTTCAAATAGAAAGGGTACTAATCAAGGGAAAGACACTAGACCAAATAATATTTTAACTGCTGGGGGTCACAAACCCAAACAAATCTATTAGATAAAAGAGGTAACTAATACCTCTGGAGAGAAATTAATAGAAGAGCCCATAGAGTAAGAGGCCACAAAAGAGGCAATAGAGGAAGAGGAGGACCAATTCGACAAGGACTCATTGAAAGTAAAAAGTATTATAGAAATAAGATTAGGTAAGAACATAAAAATTGATCCTTTAGAAGAAGGGGTAATGCAAAATTATAGAAGATGAAATGGAAGACATCCTTAATTATATTTCTGAAAATCCAGGAGTTAAGGAAATTGATTGTAGCTCAGAATTAAAAAATGCCCATCATAAAAGAAAGGGGTTCAACAAAAAATTAAATTTGTCTAGCAATGAAGAAGAAAAAGGGTAACAAACTCCATTCATTGAAGAATTAATTTCGTTCTCTAAGAAGATTGAGTAAAGAATGATTGAATATACAGAGAAAAAAAAGTTGTATAACTTAACTCTAAAAGGAGATCCCCCCAAAGAACATGCTTTCACTTATCCAGAAGAACAAGGATTCACTATAGTGATAAAGAAGAGAAAAAAGAGTAATAAGAAGATTTCAACTTCATCAGGAGCAACAAAAATGTGTACTAGGTCAGGCCAAGGTATCTCATCTATCACTAATCGCCGTTTCAATGTTTAAGTCCCTTATATGGAATGCTGGTGGTGTAGGAAATAAACCCACTAAAAGGACGATAAAAAATTAATAAACTCTCATAACCTGTCTTTATTAGTTATTTTGGAACCAATGGTAGATGAGAAGAAATTGGAAAATTTTAGACTGCCATTTAATTTCATGGGGGGGTGTTGCTAATACAACCAACAAAATTTGGTTTTTCTGGAGACATGGGATAATTGGTGAAATACTGGAAGATAATTGTAATACCCCATATTTCTGACGATTTAAATAATTATGTGATTAATTATTATTATGGGAATAAGTATGCGATTAATTATTGTTGTTGGATTAATTAAATCAAAATGTGAGAAATTAATTTGTTATTAATCCGGATTTAAATAATTATTAACTAGCATGCCAAGGGTTAATACTTATTGTTGTGAACTATTGAATATTACTGTGTGATATGTAATATGGAATTATGATATTTGATAAATTGTCAGAAGTGAGAAATACGACAGTTTGGTAATTTAAGTCTGTCACGCATGTGAGTCGTGTCGGGACTAATTGAATGGAATAAAAAGAGAATTCATTTTTAATAACTCTTATGGTTATTTTGAGTGTGCCATTGAGTCCGGGAGGGTCGAGATAGTCAAAATAGTATACCCGGGGTGTTTAGTTTGGGTCCCGGAGCGATTTTATGCCTAACCGGCACCCCGAGAGGGCATTATGGTAAATTGTATTTTTGGGCTAAATTAATGGACGAAATTTGGGACTTATTATATCAGCGAAGGAATTCCATTAGGTTTAAGAAGTGACAGGAAGTTAGAACGGCCGTGGAGGGTGTGAGGGAGAACCAAATTCCAAGAGAGAAGACTCATTTGACATCACGTTGCACAACCGTGACCACCAACGCGTAGATTGAGAAAAGAGGAACGCGTATGTACCAACATCACCAACGGATCAGATCGTCATATTCGAGGCAAGTGATTATTACTTGATTTCTTTTAGCAATAATCATGCTCATGTTAGTATAGGTGGATTTAATCGTGATTTATATGTTAATTAGGTGAAAATTGGAGATTTAAATTATGATTAAGGATTGGTTTAATTAGTGGTTGGAATTCCTTCATGTATGTAGAGGATTAATCACAGAATTTGATTATATATATTGATGAATGAATCTGGGTTGATTAGGTTCTTTAATTGGAATTTTGGAAACTAGGGTTCATGTGAATTAATTTGGGGGTTTTATGTAATTATGATGATTAATGACGAATTAAGGATCCTAGGATGATAGAAATGATCTATAACCTGTTAGGGGTTGATGGGTATTGATGATGAGTTGTGGGGAATTGAATCTTGGAGGCTTTTAGGTTCAAAAATGGTGAAAAACGCTGAATTTTGGTGAAGAAGACGAACAGTGAAATCTCGCGCGATCTCACGCGAAGTGGTTCAAACGAGATGGGGATCTCGCGCAAAGTGGTTTGAACGACATGTGGAAGTGGTTCGAATGAAATTGGAAGTCGTTAGAATGACATGTCATTCTGGTTCGAATGACATGTCATTCGGGTTCAAACCACATGTCATTCTGGTTCAAACCACAGGGTGAATTTTTGGGAATTTGCTTAAGGCCCAGTTTGGAGTTTATCAATTTATTGGAGTGAGAGAAACTACCAAATAGTAAATTCAAATAAGAAGGAATTTTGGGAAAAGTATGTGGAAATTAATACTTTAATTATTTCGGTATCGAGAGAATGTACCTTGGAGATTACGAGAGAGATAGTAATCTAATTATTTATACTATGCGTAATAATGATGTTAAAATACGTATGGGGAGTATATATGTAGGTTGGTGAAAATACCTATAAATTATAATAGGATGTGTGTATGTCTATTATGTGATATTATTTTTAAGAGCACTAATGGGTGATAACCCGGGGGTGCAAGAACCTTATAGTTAAGAGCACTAATGAGTAATAACTCGGGGGTGCAAAAACTCTATTATTAAGTGTACTAATGGGTGATAACCCGGGGGTACAAAGATGATTATTGTTTGGCGCACTAATGGGTGATAACCCGGGGGTGATGGATTAATATTGATAGGTGCATTAATGGGTGCTAACCTGGGGATGCAATATTCTATTGTTAGGCGCACTAATGGGTGATAACCCGGGGGTGCTAAATTATTATTGATAGGTGCATTAATGGGTGCTAACCCGGGGATGCATGATTTTCTAGAGATATGCACTAATGGGGCTTAGCCGGGGGTGCAGGATTAGTATATATATATATATATATATATATGGACTTGTGAATATTGCTACTGTGTGAAATTAGTAGACTTGGTAATAATAATAATTATTACATTGCACCAAGCGGTCTTAACCTAAGGGTGCAGGATTAGTGTATATATATAGGGATGATGAGACTATATATATGTATGAGTGTACTTGGGTAACTTTCTACTTTGTGAGACTAGTAGATAAAATGAAAATGAGAAGTAAAATAATCTTAGTGAATAAAAGATTCAACCATTCAAACGGTGAATAATGAAATTTAGTATGTGATATAAACTATCTGAATAGCGTATTGTATGGGCGATACGGGAATACTACTAGGGAGCATAGTTAGTATTAGTATAGTTTCTGACTAGTTAGACTGGGAGGTATAACTAGGGGGAGATTAGATGTACGTTAGGCATGCACAATAGACGAGAGGTGAGAAACTCATGTGAGAGTTCGATAACTAACATGCGTATAAGACTTGTTTTAAGAACCAGTTTTAAATACTTGCTAAATCATTTTTTTTACACATCGGGCTCTAACCCGTTTCTTGTATCTCTTCTCTCTTTTTCTATATATATGTATTATATCAGGTGCTCAGCCACAGGAGTATAAGATTTAGAGATTTGGATTGCTTGACATGCTGCAGTTGTTGTGGAAGTTGTAGGTCCTTGCAGTAGACTCATCTATCCTTTCCATTCAGTCTCATCTAGACTTATTATTTAGGGCATATGTATCCCACTTCTAGTTCTTTCATCAGAGATATTGTATTCAGTTTATTGTATGGCTTGGAGTTTTGAACTCGAAAGTTTTATCCAGTCTTATTTATTTCAGTACTTGATTCATGTTCAGTATTTATTTACATTCCTATGTGTGGTGAATGGTTTATATTTTAAGATGGAAAGAAATGGATTTACTTGGTTTTATTAAATTGAAAATGTTTTGACACCTAAATTAATTTTATAATAGGTGATTAATATGTTAAATTTTTTTTCGACAGTGATGCTGAGAATGAACCAACTGAATATCATGTTTTAAATTGGTAGAGGACTGATCACCCTATATTTAATTGGGCGGGGTGTGACACGTGGTATCAGAGCATCAGGTTATAGTGTCCTTAGGATCTGAGCGGCTTATTACGTTTCAGCGTATCGTTCTTTGATGTGGAGCCTTATGACAGGATTGTTGTGTCCCCTTATGTATGCGACTTACGTTCTCCTGCTACGAATCATAATGGAGGTGACTCATTATACGAAATTCGATGTGATTCAAACCCCGAACATTTTAGAATGAGAAGCGAGGTTCGTAAGAAGAACTGCGAGAGGAGAAGCTCAACAGAAGACATAGAGCGATCGGGTAAGCGTGATTGGGACAAAAATCACCACGAGAATTACTTAAGTAAGAGACAGTAAAATTGTCACTCGAGAATTGTGGGTTCCCAGGACACAGTCATAGATAACGGTAGAGTGAATTTAAGGCCACCTAGCATAGTCGATAAAGGGTAAATCAGAGGGAATCCTTTGAAAACCCATCAGTGAAGATGCGGAGAAAAAACGAGAAAGTGTAACAAACCAGCGAAGGTAGAAAATCCGAAGGCAATTGTGTAGAGTGGGGCATGACGACACTCAGAATTTAATTTGGAGTTAAAAGTTATAGCTCTTGGGAGCATCATATAACGATTAGAGGCAATCACCGTATATGAAGCCCTCTATTAATAGTTGGTGATTTTAATATGGTGAGTAATGCAGAAGAAATAGCTGGAGGGAATGAAATAAATCTTCTTGATAGTGTAGATTTTAATAACTATATAATCAGTAGTTCTCTTATGGATATGGGATACACTGGTTCTAAATTTACTTGGAGGAGAACCTCAAATGGCTCTATTCTTCTTCAGATATTGGATAGAGGTTTAATGAAATAAATATGGATAGCTTCCTTTCCCCCCCAACTTTTATCTCCCACCTAAATAAACACTGTTATGATCATTCTCCACTTTCGTTGTCTATCCCTAGCCCTACCGATTCTATCATAAAACCCTTAAGATTTCTTAATTTCTGGACTGCGAAAGAAGGATTTAATATGGTAGTGAGTCAAAGTTTGGAAGGAGCTGTTTCAGGTAGGCCTTTAGAGGTATTTTTTCACAAGTTAAAAGGACTTAGAACTTATCTGAGCAGGTGGAGTACAGAAGTGTGAACGGATATATTCCAAAATTCTATTAATATAGAGGATAGTTTAAAACAAGAAGAAATAAGATTTGAGGAGAATCCTATAGATGACCATAGAGAAGATATGCAGAAGATCAAAGCAGACCTAAATGTTGACCTTTCATTGGAAGAAAATTTTTGGTTTCAAAATCAAAGAGTTATTGGATATCAGATGGAGATATAAACACAAGATTCTACCACTCAATGGTTGAAATTCAAAGGAGAAAGTCTTCAATTCTTGGCATAAAAGATGAATATGGATATAGATAGGAGCAAACAAAAGATATTGCTAACATTCTTCTTTTTCATTTTCAAAATGTTTTCTCTGCAAGTTCATATACTTCTTTTGAGGTGTTGGATATTATCCCAAAGCAGGTAACATCTCAAATCAATTCTCTTTTAGAAGCCGTGCCAGAAGAAGAGGAAGTTTTTGAAGCTGTCAAGAGCCTAAATGCCAATAGTTTAGCAGGACAATATGGATTTAATGCTTTCTTTTATGTGAAATGTTGGGACATCATCAAGGAGGACCTCACCTTAGCAATCAAATCTTTCTTTCTAGGTATTGATATTCCTAAATCTTGGGCCACCACCCTTATTTGTCTCATTCCTAAAACTCCCAACCCCTCTCACCGTAAAGACTTTGCAATGTTAGTTACAAAATTATTTCATAAATCCTGAATTCCAAACTTTCTTCATTCCTCCCTCTCCTAATTAACCCTTCTCAAGATGTATTTGTTAAACAAAGTAGAATTGTTGATAATATTTTGATGGGGCAGGAAACGATGAATCTTCTAGGCAGGAAGGTGCAAAGGAGAAATGTGGTTATTAAAATTGACTTAAACAAAGCTTATGACAAGCTGTCTTGATTTTTCCTTATCAAAACTTTGAGAGCTTTTGATTTTTTAGAGTTGGTCATTGATTTATTTTGGAAATGTATCTCCTCTACATTGTACTCTCTAATAGTAAATGGTAATACCAAAGGTTTCTTTAAGTTAGAGAAAGGTTTGAGATAAAGGGACCCTCTGTCCCTAAGTCTTTTTATTATTACTATGGAATCTCTAAGTAGAGATCTTCATAATTTAAATGTGTAAGGCCAAGTCATGCACTTATCCCACCCTAGAGATTGTGATTTAATTAGTCATATAAGCTTTGCAGATGATTTAATTATATTCACTAATGGTTACAAAAAAAGTGTAGTGAATCTCATGAAGTTTTTGGGTAATTTTGAAGAACAATCAGGTCTCCTAATCAGAAAAGAAAAATCAAGCTTCAAAATGGGGAAGAATGCCTCTCCAAACAAAATCAAAAAAATGTTAGACTCACCTGGTTTTAAGCAGGAGAAAACTATAATGAGATACTTTGAAATACCCTCTTTTTAAAGGGAGAAAAAAAGATTCTTATTTTGATCAGATGGTTAAAATCATTTCTTTTAAATTGAATAGTTGGAGATCTAAGTTCTTATCCATGAATGGGATAACCACTTTTATCCAATCCATTATTCAATATATCCCCCTTTATACTAATTCATCTCTTAGTCTTCCTAAGAGAACTTTGAAAATTATTGATTCTATGTGTAGTAACTTTCTTTAGGGATCTAGTTAGGAGTTCAGCTCTTAGTATTCCTAAGAGAACTTTGAAAATTATTGATTTTATGTGTAGTAACTTTCTTTGGGGATGTAGTAAGGAGTATGGAAAAAAATTGCACTGGTCTAGTTAGAAGAATGTTTATTTTCCTAAATCAGAGGGAGGATTCTATTATTCAGGCCTACAATCTCAAACTTTCTTGGTCCTTCAAAACATGTAACTCCGTATGGGCATATTTTATGAGGAAGAAATACAAATCCATGCCTAGTAAATATGGTTTTATAGATGTTAGGAGAATAAACAAAGTATGGGTTATTTGTGAGGAGCACAGTTCTTTGATTGGGGATGATCTTCTATGGGAGCCTTCTGCTTCAGGTCCGTTCACTTTAAACTCAGCCTATGATTTAGTTAGGACATCTGAAATTTCATCTTCTTCTCAATCCTTTATTTGGAATCCAAATATTCCTCCAACTATTTCCACATTTTCTTGGAGAGTTATTAATGGCAGTGTTCCCTTAGACATCAATATAAAAAGGTTGGTGTTCTTCTGGCTTCTAGATGTCACTGCCGCTATCAATTAGAGGAATAAATTCATCATCTTTTCTTAAAAGGTCATATGGCTGTCAAGATCTGGAATTTCTTTGGGGATTTAATGGGAGTTAAGCAATGCATTTCATGCATTATACTCTATTTAATTGGTGGATCCAACTATATTTTTTTCATCTATCCAAACGGCTCTATAAAATCACCCCTACAACTATCCTTTATGAAATTTGGTTGGCTAGAAATAAAGTAGTTTTTGAAGGAGTAGCTATGTCAAATAGAACAATTATAAATAGGGTTACTTCAAGGACAAATTCAATTGCAAAATCATTCTCTTTCAAACCAAGAATGCATAGTTCTTTATTGTATGCTACCCAGTTATTTCAAATAGACCCCCCCCTAAAAAAATCCTCCACAAATTGATCCCTATATTTTGGTCAAAACCTCTTCCTTTTAATATTAAGCTAAACACATGTGTAGATTATGATATAAATGGTAACATGAGTTATGGATCTATCCCTAGAGATGTAAAGGGAAGTTTAGTTAGGCTTTCTCTAATTTTAAATAAGGAGGATCTAGCATATAATCAGAAATTTTGGCAATCAAAGAAGGATTAACTCATTGTTTAGGGAGGAATTGTAATGTGCTGGAAGTGGAATATGACTCAGAAGTAGTAGTCAAGGGATTAACTTTGAAAGCCGAGGTGCCTTGGAAGATTAAAAAAGAGGTTTCAGCCATTCAAAAACTTATGGGAGATTTTTAGATTCAAATTTCTCACATTTTTAGAGATTCAAACCATGTTGCTGATCTTCTATCTAAATATGTATTGAACTCTCAAAAGTTATCATTATTTAATAGTTTTTCAGAGCTTCCTCTATATGTTAAAGGTTTTATAAATCTAAATATGTTTAATATTCCTTACTTAAGGAATATCAAAAGTAATTAGAATAATTCTTCTAGTGTAAGCCACCTAGAGATGGATATGCTCTCTAATTATAATAAAAGTCTTATTTTCTTAAAAAAAACTTGGTATATCAGCAGCCACCCCATGAGGGTCATTAAATGGTGATACGAATTTGACCCAAGCAACGAATCACCCAAAGCCCCTATATGGATATCTATACCCTTACTCCTTATAGACTTGTACAATATATAACATATTCTCAATTACTAGTGCTATAGACCCTCCACTTAAACTTAACGAGTAGACTAGCACACTAACTCGGAAAAATGTGACAAGAGTTTGTGTTGATAGGGCAGAAAAAGAAATTGAGACACAAAGTATATTTTGGTTATGGGCTTGAAGGCAATAGATTCTGGAAGAAGATCAAATATGAGAGAATCCCATTTTATTAAAACACTTGTCGCCGATAAGGCCATGATTCAAAGGATTTTTTATTGAAAGAAGATGAGAACTTTAGAGGAATTATTAGTAGCCTCTTTTACCATCCATACCAAGGCTACTGATATTATCAATAATGAGGGAATTCAAAAATACCAAGCCATTGAGGACCGAGTGACCAGGGGAAAATAATAATGAAGAAGCTAGGGAGAAAACTAAAACAAGTGAAGAAACAAAGGAAGTTCAAGTCATTGATCTAGAAAAAAAATTATTCAAACACTCTGTAGTAGCAATGTTTGATGAATACAACAATAAACATGACAAGAATAAAATCGGAGAGAAGAGACATTAAGAAGTAAAATTCACGCAAATGAGATTTCATATTCTACAAACTTTGTAGTACCTTAAATTCATATGCCATCAAGGAGTTGTTAGAGAAGGAGCAAGTAGGAAATTAAGACAGTGAAATATATATTAATATTGAATGATTTAATCAGTCAATAACAAAATATTACAAATAATAACATGGATTACCTACTGCCAGTAAACACATACCCCTGTGTACTGTCGCTGCACTATTTCATGGATGAAAAGAGGTTTGCATGCTACATCTATTCTTCTTCGATAGGTATCTACATATACAAGTGAGGGAGAGAAGAGAGGACAGGGGAGAGAGAGAAGAGAGGACATGGACGTCCACTGCTCTTCTTCGATGGGGGACTACCGCTGCATTGGATACTCGGGCACATGGGTTCCTATGTGTGGTGGGCGTTATTGATCCATCCATAGTCTCTATTGAGTGTCGTTATCCCACCTCTTAGATAACCCCATTCCTATTCCATTACATAAAAAGGATCTCAGTAAGTTTTTCAAAATATTATCACTTCAGCCTTGCAAAATGCCAGTGCATTTCAGTTTTTTATCATTTCACATAATTTATTTGCAATTTCCCTAATGCATAAAACCATGAAATTTATGTGCAACAAATCACTAGAGAAGTGAGGTACGTTTCTTTGCAA
The DNA here is from genome assembly GCA_949130495.1 of Sambucus nigra. Classification (NCBI taxonomy): domain Eukaryota; kingdom Viridiplantae; phylum Streptophyta; class Magnoliopsida; order Dipsacales; family Adoxaceae; genus Sambucus; species Sambucus nigra. Next base: position 207,269,961 of record OX422214.1, on the reverse strand, counting down.
GGGAGTACTTAGTAAGATATATACTAAATATACAATTTAATAGGTCACCTTGAAAATTCATTCTTTGGAAAAAAATCTTCTAATTTTGAGAATTTTTGCATTAAAATGTGTTTAGATACATCAATTGCAGAAGTTTCGCTTGGAAATTCATTAACCATGATACTTGATGTGAATGTTTAGAAGATAAACCAAAGGAATCCAATGCGATACCTTTCCGCGATAGCAAGGAGCTTTCTCTTCATAACCGCGGTGATGCAAGTAGGTCACTAGGTCGTTCCACATAACGAAAGTCTACAGTTGAGCATCTGCATCATTGTACATATGAGCAGTGTCTTACTATGATGTAATGAATCATAACTTTACCCGTAGAGTATGATTCACTAAGGATTAAGATTGACTTCTTTCAGACACGATTCCATATATTTCAAGATTTTGTAAAGCTATCATAAAATAAGTAAAAAAATTTGAAGAATATAAATAACTTGGGACAAAGATATAACATATGATAAAGAAATTTAATTTCCGTGTTAAATTCCAATAAAAGTACCTTAGCCCGTAGGGAAAAAACATTCACAATTCTCTTTGGCATCCTCCTACAAATGAAAAGTAGAAAATTTATAATGGTGCCTAAGTTTACTAGGAATCATACAAACAAATATCAAATTTAAAAAAAATGAATAAACAAATATCACACTATGCTTACATGAAAATATATTTGACTGTAAGCTTATATTCACCCGAAGAAATAGTTCGAAATCAATATCATCATCCAACTTTTGATATGTATCCCGAAGGAATGAAATTATCAATACATGCATATGGCATGTTTGTATGTTGCACATGATGGAAATTTAGGATTATTGACGTTTCCATAGTATTTTAAGTTGTTTGGTTCAAGTGTTGTAGTTGCAATATTTTTTTCTTTTTCCGTGCACCGGAATAGATGTGAATGACAACGTTCAACAACTAATCTTAACAATCCAGTTTCAAATATATTTAAAAAATATTTCTAGACATTGTGAATAGCATAATATCCTCGCATAACAAGACATGGAGAAGTGAGAAAAGAGGCTATCAGGAGCAATTGTTATACAACCTATACCTTATTCACTTCTTGGGTTCTCTTTTGAAGGACCCAACTGGAACCACACTGTCATGTTCATGATTACGGCCACTTAGACCATCCATTACATGTCCCCGATTATTTAAAGATTGCATATGTATTCGTTGAGGTCTCGAATTAAGATGAATCATCTTGGTGTTCATCCTGCCACTACCATCAGTGTTATTGTCCTGCATTGGAACAAGAGATATACGATGACTTTGATGAATCTCTGTCGTTGTAGGCTTAGACGGATTATTTTGTTCCCTCCTTGCTTCACTTGGATCAATGGGTTTCAATCCTAGTTCGTCACAACAATCATTTTTATCCTCTGGAAACTCGATTCTATGCCTCAACAGGAGATATATTCCATGTTTTCTTTTACCTCCAACATGAACAATCATATCACATATAAAGTCACTTGGTCCTCCGTAATTATAATCTTTGATAAGTAAATTCACATATAAAGTCTCACAATTCACATCAATAGTTTGAATTGAATCACAGGATGCAATTCTATCATAAAAGATCAAATTTTATATCTGAACATAGCATTCTAATATTTCGCTAAAGCATAAAAATCCTAATGAAATAAATACTGAAGTTGTAGATAATGATTTCTTTTAATTATTTGTATAAGCGGTTCTATGTTTCAACCTGTATCAATATGCCTAACTGATTAACTCCATATGGAAATGAAATGTACTGCTTAGAGATAACATATAAAAATATATAGAATTGGTTTCCAAATTCAGCCATAAATTCTGTAAATAGGGGACGTCAATGTACAAGACGATAAAAACCGACAATATATATGTAAAGATATTAGAGGGTATTTGAATCACCTAATTTCAATATACATGTAAAGTATGGTGCAAATATATATACCATATTTTCCTTTTTAATCACCTAATTCACCGTTGCAATCAAATATACAAATGAAAAAGTTAGCTTTACAACTAGATTATCTAACTTCTTATACTCCCTCCTTCACAAAACATTATGGGTCGTACAAAAATGTATTTAACCCCTCAACTTTCTAGGAATTAAATAACCATTACTAGTACTAATGTAGACCCAAGAACATGTATTTATTAGGACAATATATATAATGAATGCCTTTGGCTAGTTCTATGTCTACCTTAAAGCATTTCATTTATGCACAAACACACACATATATAATACACATACGCAGTACCAAGATAATCAATTAACAAAAGTAATCAATGGTTAGTAATCATAACAATTACATACATCAAATCTGTAAATCAGAGACATAACTAAAGAGACAAAACCTCAATGTGTTATCTTGAAGCAACAACCGATGAACAATTTAAACATTCGGAAGAATAGGTAATAAATTGATCATACCGAACATCAGTGTACTTGAAATACTTAGATGACAGAAAGTCGAACAAAACATCAACCTCTAATGTGGAGTGAATCTATAGGAATAAATTAAAACCAAATTAATATTCAACAACAATATCCCTTGACCCAACATAAATCAATAAACTAAATTAAATATATCTTATAATGATTACCCTCACAAACTCCAATATAATAAATTAATATTTTACCACACAATCTCCAATATCGTATCTAGCACTACCTCCTAATCAAATTAATAAATTAATATTTTACCTCACAATCAACAATATGATACCTACATTTCAGATATGAAACTGATAACAAAAGTATTCGGTAGTAGTTATCTATTTCTCCACCTTTCCTAGACTAACTAGCCAGAACTACAACTTCCTGGTTTTATTGACCTAAAGACTGATATATGATTTTGTCTTTTTAGATGGCAAACATTGCATGCTAAATCTATCAAAACCAAAGGATTTTAATGTCCACCGTGTCAGATTCGTGACTTCATCATTGCAATCTATTATTGGCCTATTCACTTTTGGTCGTAAAATGTTGATTCATGAAATAAAAAAATATTTGCAAAGTAATAGGAACCAACATGAACATGGTAAATACATGAGCAGAGGATATGACCAATAAAAATCTATAAGAAGTAAAGGATCATACCATATTTTAAGATGCCTTAAATGCCCAATTTGAGGTGGGATTGGTCTAGTTAACTTGTTGTTATAGAGATCCCTAGAAGAAAGAACATAATAAGATGTAATTCGGAAATTCTGACCGTAAAAAGTATTTAGTAGAAAATATTAAATGATCACTTATCATTTTTCACTATGGCTTTACAATTTCATATGTGCCCATGTGTTCATTGCAATCAGAGTTGAGATCATATTATACCAACTAAATATTTTCATGATTGACACCACTAAGAATTTATGGTTACAAGAAGAAAATATTACGTGTGCACGTGAGTTAAAATTACTATCATGTATGAAGAAACTTTGTTTATGTTAGATTTGTGACTAGATAAATTTCCCATAAGAATAAGATGGTAAGTCTCCACTATTTCATAACCAAGTTCTGTAGTAACTCTAGATTTAAAGAGTTGGTTTTCGAAGCCATAAACTCATTTTATCGATAACTAATCGTAACCTCAATAATTAAAACTTGTACACTTATTTTGACTTATTTAAAAATATGATTTTTTTTGTTACAGAGATTAACTTGATGCAACATAGACATTCAGTGATTGTTGCAGTAGTAGTGTTAGCTTCTTGTCATTATCAATTAATAAGAAAATCACTTTAGTTCAAGGTAAGTGTCATCTTATCATCACGGGCTTTAGAAAAAGTGAGTTTCTTTCCTTTACTTCTATATATAAAAAGTGAAATTGTAGATTGTCCATTTAATATATTTCTGATTGTATCTTATTGAATTGCACTTTCAAGACAAGAACGCATATTTTCCTGTTATAATATATTACATGATATATTGATGGGAAAAACTAACACCCCACTTATTTCACCAAATTTATGCTCCATTTATTCAAGTTCTGTAGATGTTGAAAATTCTTCTACCACTTTTCTTGTTGACATTGAGAGTAAACTTACCTATTGACTGTGATCAACATTGTCCTTTGCAAAAGATTCATAAACACACCATACAAGGAATAGATTCACACACAATGCGCACACACAATTCCATGAACCACAACAAAGATAAACATTGAATTTCTAATTCTTTTAACATTCTAAATGAATTTCAACATTAAACCAAACAATTCAATTTTAAGATAAAGATATAGTTTAATTTGTGTAGTCCACATTTTAAATCCTTTGTGTTTGTAACCTATATGTCGAATTTAATCCGTTAAATTCACTTTTCAACTGAAATCCACATCTTAGATGCACCAGGAGGGTACAAACTCAAAAAAAATTAAATATGGTTTAAAATTTAAAATTATGACTAAATTCAATCTCATATTACTTTGAAGAATATTTTAATATATCTAAATAAAAACTAAACAAATGTTAAAGATTACAAAACATATAAAGGTCATATGACATTTTTCACGACTGAAATAAAAAGAACTGTGAATGTTATTTATCATTAACAAATCGATGAGGTACATAGTTCCATATGGCATTTTTCATAACTAAAATAAAAAGAATTGTAAATGAACACATGAAATGAGCATTGTTTATTATTTTTGAAGATGATAAATAATAACGATCAGTTTTAGGAAGAAAAACAATAAACGCTACTCATCATTGTTGAAGAAATAACATCATCTCATCCAAGTATTGTTCGTATGACTCAAATCAGAATCAAATAGATGAAATGAAAAACATGACTCACAAAGGCCATATGGTTCCGTTAGTCTCTACAGAGCAACCAAAATCTCCTTCGAAACCTAAAATCCAATAACATAATAACACAATAAAAATCAGGAGTGAAAAAAATAGAAAAATATTTGGATGAATAAATCAAAATCAAAAGCTTCATTTGAAACCTAAATGCAACAAGGAATATAAAAAAAGTAACAACGAATAAATGTATCAATGAAGCACTAAGTCAGAAATATTCATGACTATCAAACGTAGTTTAAAGCTAAACGAAATCCATATAGAATCACCAAATAAACCTCCATATAAAAAACATAATGAACCTGCATAAGTAAGACCTATAATCGAAGGTTAAAACATTTGAATCAAACATGAATATTACCAAAGAGGAGCGTCAGAAGGCAGAGGAAGAATGGAGGCGGAGGAAGAAGGGAGGTAAAGGAGACGACAGAAGAGAAGGTGAGCGGGAATGAGAGAGCGTGAGACACCAAAGTGTAATTTTTTTAGGGCATTTTATATTTTAGTCAAGTGTACTCAATTTTGGCACACTTAAAAACAGTGGCAAATTTGGCACTGCTTTAAAGTGTGCTAGATTGTCATTAAACTGTGCCAGAATTTGGCACAGTTTTAAACTGTGTAAGATTTTTAATATCAGGGTGTGCTAAATTGCTATTTTTGGTGTAGTGATTGTCCGAACATATGTCCATAATTAGCCTTTAGTGATGGGTGAAGCTCAAATTTTCTTAGATAAAATATACTTTGGTTGTGGGGATTAGCCTGCGCACGTTGACCATAGGGAAGGGCCATTGTTCTAAAATTATGAAAGTTATTTTATTAATTGGTCATTTAATTTGTTGGTCAAGTCTATGCGTTGAACAATGTTTTCTTTTTGAAAATTTCGTAATATTTTAATGAATTTGGTTGTAATACCTGTTTCGTTTGAATGAATTTCTTTGGAATGAATTTGCTTTTAATATTTCTTTTTGATCAAGTTTAATGAATTTGTTTTGAATTTGAAGGCTACTTAATGGATTTCCTACAATAGAGAGAGTGGATGGGAGAGAGTCACAAAATGTCAGATAATCATGTGAAGGGCATTCAAAAATTTATTAAATATGCAAATATAAACCTTAATAGTGATAAGATTCTGTGTTCGTGCGACCATTGTATAAACGAAAAATTTAAGTCTTTGGAAGACGTTGAATTGCATTTACTAATGTGGGGTATGGTGTAAGACTATAAGATATGGACATTTCATGGGGAAAATAATGTACCATATGTTCCGAAAGAATTATCGGTACGTGACTGCGTGAAAAACCCCCATATGGTGGAATTGGTGAACGATTCTATAACACATCGTCCGTTGACCGACCTAATTGATAATGCTTACGGAGTCCACCACACTCAAAACCACCAACCTATGGTTATAGATAATGTGCACTATGACCTAGTCAGTGAACAAGTTTATGCTGAATTAACTGAAGATCGATAATATATACGGTTAAAAGCCGATGTAGCAAGACGTGTGTATAAAAATTACGAAGAAGGTTTCTCAGTATTGTACGTAATGATCTGTTTGCATAATTTGAAGAGTTAATTTGGTTTTTCGATCCGCAATAAAACTGGAATTCTTAAGTGGATTGAAGACATTCTCCCAAAAGAGAACACATCACTAGACAATTCTCCTAGCATGAAGAAAATCTTGAAGAGTTTGGGTTTGAAGTACAAATCTATTCATGCATGCATGTATGATTACATATTTTACCACTACGATCACGAAGAGAAGGATGATTATTCTATATGTAGCGAGAGTCTGCAAAATTTGTAATACCCCGTAATTTCTATATATTTGAGATTTAATTAATTCAGTGATTAAATTATTTTATTTTAAATTATGCGAGAGAAGTAATTTAATTTAATTGAATAATAATATGATTATTAAATATTAATCATAAGTGAAATAATGATTAATATTTAATTATATTTACTGAGTAAATAATAAATGATTGATAATTAGAAATTTCGTCATAGCGAGTGATATGAGAGTAATTCGAATTTATCTCAATCGGGAGTCGCGTGTAGACTAACTTGGGGTCTAGATGGAATATTTATTTATAATGACTCGAATGATGAATTTGAGGTCACGGACGAATCCGAAAGAATTAGTCAAAATAGTATACCCGGGGATGTCAATTGAGTCAGAAGTCAATTTTAGACTAATTCGGGACCATATAAGGGTACCTTGGTCATTTTGTAATATTTGGTAAGGAGACCTACAAAATTTGGAGCCTTACATAAGATAATAAATAAAAGGGGCTAGGTTTAGAAACACAAAAAACAAATAGGAGTCCTTAGAGAAGGAGGAGAGACCATTCTTGGAGCTTTTGGGAGAGTTCTTGAAGAATCAAGGTGTGTTCTTACACAACAAAAAGCTTGGGAAGGAAGATTGGAGAAGAAGACAATCAAACACAACATCAAGCCACAAAATCTGAACCTACAGTACTAAGGAAAATGTTGATTGCAAATCAATATGAAGTTATACTACCCATGTGACTAGGGTTTCATATATATTTATAAATTTGATGTTTTTTGGAAGAAAAGAATAATTTGAATAAATGTTTGGGTAGAGATTGCATGTAGAATGATTTGATATTAGTATAGGATAATAAATTAGAGATTTTATGTTATTATACACAAATTAAATCTGTGTTTTTGATGTATTATGGTGAAATAACATAAAACCTAGTGTTTTTTGAGGATTAGATGATTAAATCCATTCTTGAATGTTATTCGTAATGTTTTGATGCAAAAATTACGTTAGAAACTGTCCTAATAAATTTGAGAAGGATTTAGAACAATTGGTTTGGAGTTTGGTGGAGAAATATGGAAGTTATAGGTGTATTAATGGTGAAAAATGCAACTGCAAGACGAAGAAGACGAAGTACAGAGAGGCTAACTGGTTCGGATCAGAGGTAAACCGGTTTGGTTCCCAAAAAATGTAAAATCTCCTTTTTTCCCTAGAACTCCTAAATTATTGCAGGGAATTTTTTTGGTAGATTGTTAGAATATAATGTGGGATATATTATATTGCAGTAGACCATGATAGGGTTGTGGGAGTTTATTCGTATCGAGAGAATTAATACGATGATTAAATGGGATTTAATGACAAAGTAATTAATTCGCAAGAATGAGAATGTAATTACGGGAAAAAGTGATTGAGCTAATGGCATGAACCAGTAGGGTAAGGAAAACTTAGCTACTGAAATAAAGTAAAGGGTAACTAGGACCCTTAGAGTAGAGAATAATACTCGAATAATACGATAATGAGTTAAATTGTAAAATAACAAGTACAGGGAGTATGTGAGTGAATTATACTATGTACAAATGATGATAATTAGGTTGTGTGAATAACTACTGTATATATATATATATAGGTTGTGTGTGCCTATATGATTGATGTTATGAGTTAGCATGCCTACACTTCTTGCTATCACCGAAGGTTCTCACGTAGTGGGCGATCCCACCTTGACGATTCCAGTGAGGTCCGAATTGATGCCCCAGAACATAGAACTTAGGGTGGCTCGTTATGTGACATGTATTAGTGAGACCAAAGTGTCATTTGGGTATGTTAGGTATGTTCGTAGCCCAAAGGCTTAGAACTATGTTCACCTCCACCGTCTGATATATGATTTTGGGTTCGAGGAGACATGCCGAACCATTAGTCCCCATTTATTATAAAAGGTACTTGGACTGATAGCAGAGTATGCCTATTGTTTCACGGAGGTCCTAATCAGAGACAATATGTGTGTGTGTGTGTGTGTGTGTATATATATATATATATATACAAGATTGTGATTATTCTACTTATGTGTGACAGTAGACAGATAGATAGTGTATATCTAAAGAATGAATTATGTAGTGAAACTTAATTAATTGAATAAATGAGAAGATAATTGAAATGCTAATTTCAACTCTTATCATACGAGAAATGTTAATTTGGATAGCGTATTGTATGGATGGTATGGGGACTTAGAGATGTGAATAGTCCAAATAGTTACTTAATGTAGTTAGCTTAGGTAGTACAACTAGGTAGGATAAGTAGAAGAACGCTAGGCATGCATAATGGTCAAGGGGTGAAGAAACTCAAGAGAGTGTACATGAACCTAAAATGTGTAATAAATAACCGAATTTTGAATTGTGATAAACTCTTGCTAAATATTTTCAAATTTTTTTGAGTACTAACTCTTGCTATAAAAATATTTTCAAAACATTTTAGGTGTCCATCCACAGGGACGCTGGACTTGATATTCTGTTCCAGAGACAGGCAACTGCAGCACAGGTGGATGCTTGCAGGATTTTTGATTAGACGCTTCATTTCCTAATTTCCCAGTGTAGGATCTATTGGGAGGACTTCAGTATTATGGTTTTCATTTGGGCATGCTGTCCTATTCAGATTTTATTCGGTTATTATTATGTTGGATTTATTTAGTTTGGTTTTAGCCGATGGTTTATTTGGAAAGACTTTTTTTTATCTATATCTTGTGATGGATTAGACTCTATATTGGTGTATGGTTTTAATATGGTTTTTCGCAAGTTGTTACTTGTTTAATGAAAGATAAAATTGACATCAGTTTAATTAACTAATAGGTGATTAGTAATTAATTTGGTTTTCGACATTGATGCTAAGAATAAACTAATTTGGAAATCCTAATTTAATTTAATAAAGGACCGATCACCTTAGTTTGAGGTGTCACAGATGGTATGAGAGCATAAGGTTCTAGAGTCCATAGTATCTGTACGGCTTACAACGATTTCAACGAAGTGTTCTTTGGATTTAAATCCGTATTGTTAGGATTATTGCTTTTATCTTAGCATTTATTGGATTTATGTACTTATGCTATTTTATATCTATTGACTGTGAACTCATACACATTCAATTTATTTTCAGATGCCAACGGAGAGAGGGAGAATGGATAGGGCAAAGGCTAGAGGGGGTTTGAGGGAGGCTCGACAAGATACAAAGGTACCGCCACCACCACCACCAACAGGTAAGATTTCAACTGCCCAAGTGGCACAGATAGTGTCCTAGGCGATTAATGCATCCATGACAGCTCATTTTCCTAAGCCCCAGGCCCAGCTGCTAGTGGCACTAGAGATTCAGGCCCAGCCAGGGTCATCTGCTTGGCAGAGAGTCAGGGAGACTTTATAGAAGGGCCATCTGCCCGAGTTCCAATGTAGCACTAATGTAGTGGAGGCATACCGATAGAAGAAGAATATTCATCACCATCTACGCATGGTGGAGTGTACAGAGATGCAGAAGCAGATGTTGGCTATTTTCAGACTAGTCGGAGCGACCTTAAAGTGGTGGGAGTCGGTGACCACCGCTAAGGAGAGAGATTTGATGACCATTCTAGGTAAGGTTTGACCGCAAGTAATTTTCTCTTTCAATTGAGTCAGAGATGAAAAAGAAATTTGGGGATGTGATACAGGGTGACCGATCGGTAGCTGATTTCGAGGAGGGGTTCACCCGTCTGGCTAACGCCAACTGAGGTGAGCATTGAGGAGAGGAAGAAAGCTAAGTTCATGGACGGTTTGGCATGGAATATTAGGAAGCACTTGATTGGTAATCCTGTGCTGGTGACATACACTGATGTCGTTAATGCCCTGTCAGGATCATCGCTTCCATACGAAGGGGAACAAGAGAGGTGTAGAACCGAGCCAGCAGGGCAAGGAAAATAGGGGTGGTTCTAGTGGATCACCGTAATAGTAGCAGACATGCCATCAGCAGGGGAAATATTCCCGACAGGGGGATCAGGCTAAGAGGTTCAAGACTAGGGGATATCGGCCTGATGGGGGATATAGATAAAGCCAATAGGGTCCCTAGTAGTAGCAATTTCTGCAGGGCCGATAGGGCTAAGGGAGCTAGGGGGAGGCCAATAAGGTCGAGGTTAACAGCGTCAGGGCGAGCAGGGCCAGAGACAAAGAATGTTCCAGGGGCAGTGCTTCGTATATAGTGAGAAAGGTTACAAGAGGAGGGATTTCCCATAACAGGGAGGAGCACAACAACAGGGTGTTCAATAGGGACACCAGGCTCCATTACCTCTTGCAGTACCAGCACCACCAACCCCATAACATCAGCAGGGGTAGATGCACTACGGGCGTGTGTATAACGTCCGGGACATAGCCATAATACAAACACATCAGACACCGCTGGCAATAGAGGATACATTTCCTTTTTATGGGTTTGAGGGTAGGATTCTGTTTGATACTAGGGCATCGCACTCTTTTATTAAGACCAAATTTTCTAGAGCTGCCAGTTTATTAGAGACAACCGGTAATCTCCTTATATGTGTAGAGTCACCGATGGGTAGTGGTTCACTGATACATTCCATTTGTAGAGGAGTCGATATCATTATAGGGAGACTGATGTTAGCGAAAGCCCTTCTTATGTTAGATATAGAGGGTTACAATGTGATTTTGGGTATGGATTGGTTGGGAGGCTATATAGCGATGGTAGGTTGTCATGAGTGAACCATTGTGTTTTCCATTTCGGGACATGAGATGTTCCTTGTGGCGATGCCTCTTCCTAATGGAGGGTTATGCACACACTTATATTATATTGAGGAGGATACCTCAAAGGAGATAGTTATACTGTTAGACTCGATTCCGGTTGTGAGGGAATTCGAGGACATATTTCAGGAGATACCAGGTCCACCACCTAGTCGTGAGATTGAGTTTGTTATAGATCTAGCATCAGGTTCGAGACCAATTACGCAAGCACCTTATCGTATGACCCCTTCAGAGATGCGTCAGTTGAGAGAGCAGATTTAACAACTCTTGGGTCAGTGTTGTATTCGGTGGAGCGCATCACCGTGGGGTGCACTGGTATTATTTATGAAGAGGAGGGATGGTTCACTTCGCTTGTGTGTTGACTACAGGGAGCTATAGGTGTATACGGAATAAGTATCTGTTTCCAAGGATTGATGACCGATTTGACCAGTTGCGGGGAGTGGCGTACTTCTTCGAAATTAATTTGAGATCTAGGTATCATCAGTTGTTCATTCGAGAGGAGGACGTTCCTAAGATCACTTTTCTATCGCGATATGGATCGTATGAGTTTAGGGTGATGCCGTTTAGGCTCACCAATGCGCCGACAATGTTTATGGATCTCATAAATAGGGTATTCAGACCAGTTTGTGATTGTGTTTATAGATGATATTTTGATCTATTCTCGCACCAAGGATGAGCATGCAGAGCATCTGCATATGGTTCTGCAGACGCTATAGGACCATCAGTTGTACGCCAAATTTGGGAAGTGTGAATTTTAGCTTTGAGAGGTGCAGTTTCTAGGCCACATCGTGTCCGATAGACACATTACTGTTGATTCGAGTAAGGTATTGACGGTGAGGGAGTGGGGACAGTCCACGACACCAATCGAGATATGCAACTTTTTGGGATTAGCTGGGTATTATCGCCATTTCATCAAAGGGTTCTCGAAGATTACAGGCCCGTTGATGAACCTTACTCGCAAAGGAGTAACATTTCTGTGGAGCGATCATTGTTAGTTAGAATTTGATGAGCTAAAGGACAAGTTGACATTAGCACCCGTACTTACTTTGCCTAGAGGAGGATTGGAGTACCGAGTCTATACCGATGCATCCTTGTAGGGACTTAGGGGTGTATTACTGCAAGAGGAGAGGGCTATAACTTATGCATCTCGAAAGCTTAAGCCCCATGCAAAGAATTATTCTACCCATGACCTTGAGCTCGCAGCGATCATTTTTGCTTTGAGGATATGGAGACATTATCTTCAGGGGAGCAGTTTACTTTATTCATGGATCATAAGTCACTTCAATATCTCTTCACGCAGAAGGATCTGAACATGAGGCAGAGGTGGTGGCTAGAGTTCATGAAGGATTACTAGTTTGATATATGGTATCATCCTGGTAAGGCAAATATGGTGGCAGACACATTGAGCCGATGACCCACGGGGGAGATAACAGAGGTCTTAAAGGCAAAGTGGAGTGAGATTTGGTATGATGATGAGATCTGCAGAGCATGTATGACAGTTTTAGCTATCACTCCTGAGATTGTGATGCGGGTAGTGAAAGCACATATAGATGAACAATTTTGTCAGGACAGGGTACGATAACTGTTAGCTGAGGGTGCAGAGTCTTACTTGATTAGCTCAGAGGGAGGCCTATGTTTTAATGGGAGACTTGTAGTACGAGAGAATGAGGATTTGAGACATGCAGTTATGACACAATCTCATGGTTCGAGGTTTGTGATACATCCCGATGGGGATAAGATGTACCAGGATATGAGGAGACAATATTGGTGGTCGGGTATAAAGCGAGACATATCAGAGTTTTTCTCGAAGTGTGTTACTTCTTTAGTTGTGAAAGTCGACCATCAACGACCTTCAGGGATGCTACAGAAACTTGAGATTCTTGTGCGAAAGTGGGAAAGCATTTCGATGGAATTTATTACTAGGTTACCGACATTGTAAAGGGGTTACGATTCCATTTGGGTAATAGTGGATTGGCTGACTAAGGTGGCCCATTTCTTTCCAGTTCGCACCAATTATGAGAGGAGTTAGTATACGCAAATATTCATCATTGAGATAGTGAAGCTGCATTAGGTGTTAATTAACATTGGGTCTGATAGAGATAAGATCATTATGTCTCACTTCTGGCAGAGCTTTCAGGAGGCCATGGGCACAGACTTGCGGCTGAGTACTGCTTCTCATTCATAGACGGACGGGCAGACTGAGAGGGTTAATCATATACTGGAGGACATGTTGAGGGTGTGCATTCTAGATTTTAGTGTAGGTTGGGAGCGATACCTTCCATTGGTAGAGTTTGTGTATAACAACTCTTACCAATTTATCATCGGTATGGCACCATTTGAGGCGCTTTATGGGAGGCCTTGTCGTTCATTCGCTTGCTGGTTAGAGTTGGAGGACAACAAGTTATTTGGGCCAGAGATGATCAGGAGACAACTGCCAAGATTGAGCTTATTCGAGAACATGTACGGATAAATTAAGATAGACAGAAGAGTTATACCGATGCTGATCAAAACACGTTAATTTAAAGGTTGGCAACTAAGTATTGGTAGGTGTGTCTCCCAGAAGGGAGTCATGAGATTCGATAAGAAAGGGAAGTTAGCACCGAGGTATGTGGGACCTTTCCCCATTATTGAGAGAATGGGTCCGGTAGCATATAGAGTGGGTTTATCGGAGCATCTCCAGCGGATACACGACGTGTTCCACATGGCATCGCTGAATAAGTACAGGAGGAGCGAGAGAGATTTATGGAACGTCCCACTCAAGGATACTGATTAGCAGATAAAATTCTGATATGAGGAGAGATCTATGGCTATTCTGGATCCCAGTGAGCGAAAGCTAAGATCTAAGGTGGTACCTCTAGTCAGAGTTCAATGGGGGCACCGCAGTATGGATGAGTCTACTTGGGAGCGGGAGGATTACATGTGAGAACAATATTCAGATTTGTTTACTGTAGGTATGGCCTAATTTCGGGGATGAAATTCCTTTGTAAGGGGGGAAGTATGTAATGCCCCATATTTTCTATATATTTGAGATTTAATCAATTCAGTGATTAAATTATTTTGTTTTAAATTATGCGAGAGAAGTAATTTGATTTAATTAAATAATAGTGTGATTGTTAAATATTAATCATGAGTGAAATAATGATTACTATTATGAATTATGTTTATTGAGTAAATAGTAAATGATTGATAATTAGAAATTACGTCATAGCGGGTGATATGGGCGTAATTAGAATTTATCTCAATCGGGAGTTTCGTGTGGACTAACTTGGGGTCGAGATGGAATATTTATTTATCATGAGTCGAATGATGATTTAGAGGTCACGGATGAGTCTGGAAGGGTTGAATTAGTTAAAATAGTATACTCGGGGATGTCAATTAAGTCACGGGTAAATTTTAAACTAATCGGGGACCATATAAGGGTATCTTGGTCATTTTTTAATATGGGGTAAAGATACGTACGAATTTTGGAGCCTTATATCAGATGTTAAATAGAAGGGGCTAGGGTTATAAACACCAAGAACAAATAAGAGTCCTTAGAGAAGGAGGAAAGACCATTCTTGGAGCTCTTGGGAGAGTTCTTGAAGAATCAAGGTGTGTTCTTGCACCATAAACATCTTGGGAAGGAAGATTGGAGAAGAAAATGATTACACCCAATATCAGGCCACGAAATTAGATCCTACAGTACTAAGGCAAGTGTTTATTTCAAATCAATATGAAGTTATACTACCCATATGACTCGGGTTTTATTTATATTGATAAATTTGATGTTTTTAGAAGAAAATAATAATTTGAATACATGTTTGGGTAGAGATTGCATGTAGAATGATTTGATATCAGTATATGATGATAAATTATAGATTTTTTGTTATTATCCATGAATTAAATCTTGGTTTTTGATGTATTATGGTGAAAGAACATAAAACCTAGGGTTTTTGAGGATTAGATGATTAAATCCTTTCTTGAATGTTATTCGTAATGTTTTGATGCAAAAATTACGTTAGAAACTGTCCTAATACATGTGAGAAGGGTTTGGGAATGGATTTTGGTGGAGAAACATGGAAGTTATAGGTGTATTAATGGTGAAAAACGCATATGTAAAATAAAGAAGACGAAGTACAGAGGGGCGGACGGGTCCGGATCAGAGGCAAACCAGTTCAGTTCCTAAAAAAATGTAAAATCTCCCCTTTTGCCTAGAACTCCTAAATTGTTGTCTAGAAAACTTTTGGGAGATTGTTAGAATATAATGAGGGATCTATTATATTGAAGTAGGCCATGATAGGATTATGGGAGTTTAGTCGTATCGAGAGAATTAATACGATAATTAAATAGGATTTAATGACAAAGTAATTAATTCGCAGGAATGAGAATGTAATTACGGAAAAATAAGACTGAGCTTATGGCAGGAACCAGTAGGGTAAGGAAGACTTTGCTACTCAAATAAAGTAAGGGGTAACTAAGACCCTCAGAATAGATAATAATACTCGAATAATACGATATTGAGTTAAATCGTAAAATAATAAGTACGGGGAGTATGTGAGTGAATTATACTACGTACAAACGGTGATAATTAGGTTGTGTGAATACCTACTGAATATGTATATATATATATATATATATATATATATATATATATATAGGTTGTGTGTGTACCTATATGATTGATGTTATGAGTTAGAATACCGAAGCTGCTTGCTATCAGCGAAGGTTCTCTCATAGTGGGCGATCCCACCTTGACGATTCCAGTGAGGTTTGTATTGGTGCCCCAGAATGTATAACTTAGGGAGGGTCACTAAGTGACGTGTATTAGTGAGACCGACGCGTCATTTGGGTTCGTTAGGTATGTGCGCCGCCTAAAGGATTAAAACTATGTTCGCCTCCACTATTTGATATTTTATTTTGGGTTCAAGGAGACATGCCAAACCAATAGTCCCCATTTAGTACGAGAGGTACTAGGATTGATAGCAGAGTATGCCTATTGTTTCATGGTGGTCCTTTTGAGAGACACCATATATATATATATATATATATATATATATATATATATATATATATATATATATATATATATACATACACGATCGTGATTATTATACTTATGTGTGACAGTAGATGATAGATAGTGCATATCTAAAGAATGAATTAAGTAGTGAAACTTAATTAATTGAATAAATGAGAAGATAACTGAACTATTGATTTCAAATATTAACATACGAGAAATCTTAATTCAGATAGTGTAGTGTTTGGGCGGTACGGGGACTTAGAGATGTGAATAGTGTAGATAGTTACTTATGTCTAGTTAGCTTGGGTGGTACAACTAGGTAGGCTAAGTAAAAGAACGTTAGGTATGCACAATAGTTGAGGGGCGAGGAAACTCAAGAGAGTGTACGCGAACCTAACATGTGTAATCAATAACCAAACTTTGAATTGTGTTAAACTCTTGCTAAATATTTTCAAAATGTTTTGAATACTAACTCTTGCTATAAAAATATTTTCAAAACCTTTTAGGTGTCCATCCACAAGGACGCCAGTCTTGATATTTTGTTCCAGGGACATGCCGCTGCAGCACAGGTTGATGGTTGAAGGATTTTTGATTAGGTGCTTCATTTCCTCATTTCCTAGTGTAGGATATATTGAGAGGACTTCAGTATTACAGTTTTTATTTGGGCATGTTGTCTCATTAAGATTTTATTCAGTTATTATGTTGGATTTATTTAGTTTGGTTTTAGCCGATGGTTTATTCACAAGACTTTATTTATCTATATCTTGTGATGTATTAGACTCTATATTAGTGTATGGTTTTAATTTGGTTTTTCGTAAGTGGTTACATATTTGATGAAAGATAAAATTGACTCCATTTTAATTAACTTATCGGTGCTTAGTAATTAATTTGGTTTTCGACAGTGATGCTAAGAATGAACCAATTTGGAAATCCTTATTTAATTTAATAAATGAATGATCACTCGGTATTTAATTAGGAGGAATGTCACCAAATATCGCAAGTTTTTCAAAAGGTTTGAAATATTTTTCCATTGGGCCACGGTTAAAATAATTTTTCACTCAACCGTGGATATAAAAGATTATGACATGATATCCTCTATGCTAGGTGGGTGGGAATCTCATGCATCATCTAGTTGATTCTATCGTCTGGTAAATTTTAAATGCATAAAACCATGAATTTGCAAAGCAACCATGCAATGCCCGTCTTGCATTATCAACCAATGGGTTTAACCATTTCGATAATTTAAGTATTAATTAGAGTTATTGGTCAGTTCTCACGGTGCCTTTAATTATCCCTCCAAAATTGTGCATAAGAAATGAGTTTACATTGTAATCTTTATTGAAACCCGGTCCAAAGGCTTCCGATGATGATATTGATATATTCTTAGCACTATTAATTGAATAACATAAAGAGTTATGGGATAAAGGCGTGACGACGTTTGACTCTCATAAGGGTTAAGAGTTCACACTTAAAACAATGGTGATCTGGGAGATCCACGACCTCCTTACTTATTGGACCTTGTTCGATTGCAATGTTCATGGTTATTATGGATGTCCCATATGTGAGGAGAAATCTGAAGCCACTTGGCTAACTCATAGTGGTAAGATGAGTTATATAGGTTACTGTAGATTTCTACCGACCAATCACCCTTTTAGAAACGAAAAGTCTTACTTCTTACCCGGTTTGAGAACATGACCAAAACTTGAAAATAGTTTGACTTAGGCTTGAAAACCTGCCGGTAGAGGGCAAAAATACAAAACAGCACCCCAAATAGCCCCGCAAGAGGTAAGGACACCTCGCACGGGACTAACGTAACACATAGCAGCTGATCGTGTAATTACAGGACTCCCAGTTCGAGAATATAACCCAAACTTGCAAATAGTTAGACTTAAACTTAAAGACATGCCGTTAAAGGATGAAAATGCAAAATATAACCTCCAAATAGTCCCGCAAAAGGCACGAACACCTCATACGGGACAAAAGTCAGGCTGTAAAAACTGATCGCGTAGTCACTGGACTCCCGATTTGAGAATATGATCAAAACTTGCAATTAGTTAGACTTAGGCTTGAAAACATGACTTTAAAGGGAAAAAAATACAAAATAACCTCCAAACGACCCCGCAAAAAGCATGAACACCTCGCACGGGACTAATTTAACACGTAGCAGTTTGAGAATATAACCAAAACATACAAATAGTTAGAATGAGGCTTGAAAACATGCCATTAAAGTGAAAAAATGCAAAATAACCCCTAAAATGGCCCTGCAAGAGGCACTCACCCCTTGCGCGGGACCAATGTAACATGTAGCAACTAACCATATAGTCACGAGACTCCTGGTTTGATAATATGATCCAAACTTGAAAATAGTTACACTTAAGATTGAAAACATGTCGTTAAAGGGAGAAACACAAAACAACCTCCAAATAGCCTCACAATAAGCATGATCACCTCGCATAGGACCATCGTAACACGTGGTAACTAAACACGTAGTCACAAGACTCCCGGTTTGAGAATATGGCCCAAACTTTCAAATAATTAGACTTAGGCTTTAAAAATGCCTTTGAAGGGAGAAAATGCAAAATAGCCCCCAAATGGCCCCATAAGAGGCACCAACACCTCACATGGGACCAAGGTATAGTCACAGGACTCCGGTTTGAGAATATGACCAAAACTTGGAAATAGTTAGATTTAGGCTTGAAAACATGCCGTTAAAGAGTGAAAGTGCAAAACAACCTCCAAACGACCCTATAAATGGCACGCACACCTCACATAAGATCAACTTAATAGTAGAATTGATCGCATAGTCATAGGACTCTCGGCTTGAGAATATGACAAAAACTTGCAAATAGTAAAGTCTTAGGGATGAAAACATGCGGTTGAAGGGAGTAAACGGAAAACATTCCCCAAACCGCCCCACAAGAGGCACATGCACCTCATAAGGGACCAACGTAACACGTAGAAACTGACCGCATTATCACAGGACTCCCAGTTTGAGACTATGACCCAAACTTGCAAATAGTTAGTCTCGGTCTTTACAACATGATGTTAAAGGGTAAAAATCCAAAACAACCCCCAAACGGCCCCACAAGAGGCACGAACTCCTTGCACGAGACCAATGTAACATGTATCAATTAATTGTGTAATAGCGGGACTCACGGTTTGAGAATATAGCCAAAAGTTGTAAATTATTGGACTTAGGCTTGAAAACATGCCATTAGAGATCAAAAATGCAAAAAAGCCCCCAAACAGCCCCACAAGAAGCACAAACGCCTTAACATGGGACTAACGTAAGACGTAGCAATTGACTTCACAATCACGAAACTCTCGATTTGAGAATATGACCCAAACATGAAAATAGTTAGACTTATGCTTGAAGATATGTTGTTGAAGGGAAAAAATGCAAATACACTACCCAAACGACCTCACAAGAGGCGCACACACCTCGCGCAGGACCAATATAACATGTAGCAACTAATCACGTAGTCACGGGATTCCCAGTTTTTAAATATGACCAAAATTTATAAATAGTTAGACTTAAGCTTGAAAATATGCCGTTGATGGGCGAAAAGGAAAAATAGCCCTCAAACGGCCTTGCAAGAGGTAGAAACGCCTCTCATGGGACCAACATAATATGTCACAACTGACCGCATAGTCACGGGACTCTCAGGTTCAGAATATAACCCAAACTTTAAAATAGTTACACTTAGGCTTGAAAAAATGCCGGTGAAAACTCAAAAAATCCCCTAAGTGGCCCGACAAGAGGCACGAAAACCTCTCATCGGACCAATGTAACACGTAGCAACTGAATGTGTAGTTACAAAACTCTTGATTATAAAATATGATCACAACTTTCAAATAGTTAGACTTAGGCTTGAAAACACGTCGTTGATTGGAGAAAATGTAAAATAACCCCCAAACATCTTCGTAAGAGGCACGAACACCTCGCATGGGACCAACATAATATGTGAAACTGACTGCGTGGTCATGGGACTCCCAGTTTGAGATATGACCAAAACATGTAAATAGTTTGACTTAGGCTTGAGAACATGTCGTTGGAGGGCGTAAATGCAAAATAGCCCCCAAACGATCCCGCATGAGGTACAAACACCTCGTATTGGACCAATGTAATGTATAAAAACTAATTGCATAGTCACGGGACTCCCAATTTTAGAATATAACCACAACATGTAAATAGTTAGATTTAGGCTTGGAAATATGCTGTTGAAGGGAGAGAACGCAAAACAACCTCTAAACGGCCCCACAAGACGCTCGAACACCTCGCATGGGGCCAACGTAACACATAGCAACTGACCGCTTAGTCACAAGACTCTCAGTTTAAAAATATGACCCGAACTTGCAAATAGTTAGACTTGGTCTTGAAAACATGACCGCGTAGTCACGGGACTCCACGCTTTTTATTATCATATATGCATTCACACATGTAAATAAAAAATTCAAAAAAAGGGGCCTATACTACAATTTCCCATTTAGAGTGTTCTCATAATGTTCTACACTTTCAACACATTTGACATATATTTTCATAAATAAAAAGAAACACCTTAGATTCAAATAATGGGTTAGACCTCAAACTTGTTCATCTTACGAACTGCGTGATCTTTGATGCCATTTTTGGCTATGTAGGCATTCCAAAATTATTTTTGGGATTTATGTCCTTTATTACTTACAACTTGAGACATTTTGAAGTTTTGTTTGCAGACATCATTGGAGAAGGAACATTTAGACTATTTGGAACATATTCACGCAAACATTCATTATATTTTTATTTCTTCTGTATATATTTAAACAAACATGCATTGCATTTTGTTGTTGTTGTATATGTTCAAGCAAGCATGCGTTGTATTTTATTACATATTCATGCAAACATGCATTAGTTAACTTGTATTGTACTATTACATATTCACGCAAGCCTACGTTTGTTAACTTTTATTATATATTGGATAAATATTTATTTATGTAAATGTAAATAGGTTTGAAAAATATATACTTTTTTATGGGATGAAGAAAAATAAATTTTATTTTCTTATAATTTTTTATTTGGTCATGGGCCAAAACTGTGACCAATTATTTTTTTAGTTAAAAT
Source organism: Sambucus nigra (assembly GCA_949130495.1). Taxonomy (NCBI): domain Eukaryota; kingdom Viridiplantae; phylum Streptophyta; class Magnoliopsida; order Dipsacales; family Adoxaceae; genus Sambucus; species Sambucus nigra. The sequence continues at coordinate 207,248,470 of OX422214.1, read as the reverse complement.
TAAATTAGCGATCACGGCTTTGGACCATGACCCCCATGGTATGGTGGACATGGCTTTGGACCGTGACCCAAATTCTCCCCTATGGGTCACGATTTTGGATCTTGACCCCCGTGTTGTGACGGTCAAGGCTTTGTTCCATGGCTCACATTCTCCCATCTGGATCACAGGTTTGGACTGTGACCCTCCATGATATAGTTGTCATGGCTTTAGACTCTAACCCACGTTCTCCCTTATGGGCCATGAGCCAAAACCGTGACCATTGACGATATATGGTGTATTGTTTGAAGTATTAAATCAAATATCATAAGTTTATAAGAAAATATTTATAATTAAATTATCACTTCCCCTAATTAAGTTGCTAATTATATTTACGACACATGCATGGTTGATGTTTAGGCAACATTTATATAAAATAATACGTAAGGATAAAAAAAGAGATATTCTTTCCTTATGAAAGTATTTTGAAAATTAAAATTAGACCAAGTTGTTCCTTTTTAAAAAATATACAATGTTCTTCTTTTGCCTTCTTCAAAATCCTAATGTAAAGCTCCCAATTTAAGATCTGAGATTTTCTTGATGGTGTTTAAGAGTTAAAATAATGGGGGATCTATATCTTTTATTTTAGGCAGAAGGTTGTAAAGCGTACGAAAATTAAGTACAACATCCTTTTATAAAAAGAAACTAAACCGCCTTAAAAATTCCTTGTCCACTTTTTATTGTCCCAAACTGCTATAGTAGTGGTACTTACCAAATATATTAGTGGTATGCACTCGCTATAGCGGTGATGCACCCACTATAGTGGGTCCAAGCCAGCACACACACACACACACACACACACACTCTCTCTCTCTCTCTCTCCTATTTCTTATAGGATTTTTAACCTTTTGTTTTAGGAATTCTACTTGTTAAAATGAAATGGGTGCTACCAAATTGAAGTTCTAGCTTGGAGTCCAAGAAAGTACAAAAATATTCAAATGCCCCTAAGGTTTTTACCAAAATCCCAAATTACCAAGTAATTAATTAAACATCCAAATTATTTATTAATTAGTCAAAAATCATCAAATTCATTAAATTAAATCCTTTTTAATTTGACTCAAATTCTAACTCAACAAATCATTTTAATTAATTAACTAACGAAATTAATTGAATCTGATTCCAAAAATGCAGAGCGTTGCCGTTATATATTAAAAAATTTATATCCTTTAAAAAGAAATATTAAAATTCATAACATTAAATTTGCAGTACCCCCACCTCAGCTGCCACATAGATTTTATGTATCACGCTCTGCAAGCGACCCTTATACACTCTCGCAAACCCTTTCAACCTCAACTATCCTGTTACATCTGATGACAGTACTTGGGAGGTATACTTACCAACCATGGAAACTCACACAAACAATGACTAGACTTTGTTACTAGATGATTTTAATATTAATGGGTTGAATGGTTAGATAAAATGAAAGGTTAAAACCATTAATTAGTTGGAATAAGAAAAGGAAAAGGGAAGTGGGAAGACCAAAGTCCCAGATTAGAAAAGTGTGAAAAAGTTAGTGGGTTAATAAAGGATCTTATGCCATAAGAGATTGCTTGTTTATATTAAAGTGTATGCTACTAGTGTACACCATAGGTGCAAGGATGGTTTTTTGTACCATCCGCACATGAACACATGTGTGAACATGTGCGAAAGTGCGATTGGAAATTTAGGGCTCTTTAGAGGCGCACTTTTCACTTTGCACGTATTCATCATTGTGAGGAGCCTTTGATTTTTGACAAAGTCAAAAGATCGAACGGTCCAGATTAAAATACACAATAAATGACACAAAATTATGGCGCGAGTAAACCTGAACTGTTAGATTTTGGCACCACTTCATTAAAGAATAATCCATACAGTCACACCCCTTTTGTTTAAATCAAGAACGTTTAATATATAGTTATATATTCAAGGGCTGTGATTACATGACCTTTGGAGAAGTGTTTGTAAGTGAATAGATACCACAAGAGGCTATAAATAGCAGGCCAAATCCTGTCTTATTTTAATTTCGAAATTTTTTCTTCTCTCTCTTATTTCTTCTTACCAATTTCACAGAGTGTTCAGAGGTATTCTTCAAGTTTGATACTTGAAAAAACCCGTGGATTTATTGTATCTTGGAGGTAATTTTTCTATACGCGTTAAAAAACTCTACGAGTTGGGGAAAAAAACACCTTAAGGACTGTAGTTTCTTATGGATCAAATCCAATCACTTTTTTCATATTTTTTGCTTTCGTAAAATTTGTTAACAATTTAAGGTGTTATTAATGGAGGCAGAAAAGAATATGAACATGTTTATGAATCCGAATGTTCATTTGGACTGCTTTGATGGAACAAATTTCACTCATTGGAAATAAATATGATTTTTTCTTCTATCAGTTTTAAAAATTGCATATGTTCTAAATCCGAAACTAAAAGCAATTCCAGAACCCAAAGAACCAAAGAAGACGATGATGAAACTGTAAAGGCACAATGGAAGAAATGTGAAGAAGGCAAATTGGTGTGTCGTGGGCATATTCTAAATACACTATCTGACCGGTTATATGATCTTTATAACTCCATGCAATCTCGTGGGAGGTTCTGGAATGCTCTGGAATACAAATACAAAATAGAGAAATAAGGCACGAATAAATTCTTAATTCTAACATATTTTGAATTTGAAATAAGCTATAATCAAACTATTTTAGACCAAGTACATGAGTTACAAATCCTTATCCTAAAGCTTCGTGAATTGAAGGTGGAAATTTCTGAGACATTTCAAATTGGTGAAATTATTGCAAAATTGCCACCAAGTTGGAATGACTACCGTAAGAAACTCCCACATAGGAAAGACGATAAGAGTTTGGAGGAATTATAAAAACATTTAATAATTGTATAAGAAACCTGATCACGTGATCAAATAAATGTTTCTCAAAATTCAACCAAAGTTAACTTGGTTGAAGGGAAGAAAAATAAAAGAATTTCAAACCTAATGGTAAAAAGTTCAAGAAAAATAATTCCAACAAGAAATGGCCCAATGGGGCTTGTTTCAATTATAGAAAAAATGTCCACTATGCCTGTGATTACAGAAATAAGAAACGAAAGATAGATGACACAGAATCCAACAATGCAAACACTACAAATATGGTGGAAAATAAGACCGAGGATCTTGTAGGAATGGTATCAGATATACAAATTGGTATGATTACCAAACTGAACATGGTGGTAATAACTAAGTCTCTGATTGGTGGCTTGATTTTGGGGATACCATACATGTCTGCAATGATAAATCATTGTACTACGTATAGGATAAAGTAGAGGAAGATCAAGAGGTTCTAATGGGGAATCATAATTCTGCCAAAGTTCTGGGAAAAGGAAACATTGAACTACAATTCACATTTGGGAAGAAATTGATATTGAAAAATGGTCTAATTGTACTAGAAATTCAAAAATATTTAGTGTCTGCAAGTCTTCTTTGTAAAAGTGGAATCCAATCCATCTTTGAATCCGATAAGTTAATTCTATCTAAGAATGGGTCATTTTTTGGGAAAGGGTATGCTTGTGATGGATTGTTCAAACTTAGTATTGTTATTAATAATATGAATAATTCTACTTATATTGTTAAGTCTTTTGATGTTTGTCATGCTAGATTAGCGCATTTAAATTTTAGATCATTAAAATACATGTCTAAACATAAATTAATATCTTGTAATAGTACTTCTTATAATAAATGTGAAATCTGTATTGAAGAAAAATTAATAAAAAGACCTTTTCCTAAAGTTGAACGAAGTAATGAATTATTAGAATTAGGTCATTCTGATATATGTGAATATAATGACATTTTAACTAGAGGTGAAAAAGGATACTGATTACATTCATTGATGATTGTTCAAAATTCACATATGTATACTCAATAAGACATACATATGAAGCTTTTTCAATGTTTAAACGATTTTAAGCAGAAGTTGAAAATCAAAAGGAAAGAAAAATCAAAATTCTGAGTAGTGATAGAGGGGGAGAGTACTTTCCAACTAAATTTGACTCTTTTTGTGAAGAACATGGAATAATACATCAAAGAAATGTCCCTTATACTCCCTAAAAAATGGGTTGGCTGAAAGAAAGAATAAGACTCTTACTAATATGATTAACTATATGTTAATTAATTCAAAATTTCCAAACAATTTGTGGGGAGAAGCTCTTCTCACCGCTTGTCATTTACATAACGGAATTCCATCAATGAAAACACATGTTTCTCCATACGATGTGTGGAAGAATAAAAAACCCAATCTAAACTACCTAAGAGTCTGGGGTTATTTGGCTTTCTATAGAGTTTATGAATTATTTAAATTTCAAAGTTGGGTGCAAGAGGAATTAAAAGTAATTTCACAGGATACGTAGAAAATTCTAAAGCATATAGGTTGTTGGACTTAAATTCTAATATTATATTTAAATTAAGAGATGTTGAATTTATTGAAAATAAATTTGATAAAGATTCGTGTCCTAAATTAGATGTCATCCCTGATACATCCACTAGTTTAATTCCTATAACATCAATTAATGATAAAAGGAAAGAATTTATAACGAAATAGAACCTAGAACAAGTCAGCGTGCTCTAAAAGAAAAATCTTTTGGCCCTGGTTTGATTTCATCTCAAGCCTTATCCTTTTTGCTTGAAGGAGATAGAGATAACATTCTTAATAAAATACCTATATTACTTAACGTAAAAGAAGATCCTAAAACCTTTAACGAAGCAATGCCTTGAAGAGATGATTTTTTGTTTCGAAAGAAGCTATTAACGATGAGATGGATTCTATTCTATCTAATCAAAAATAGGTTTCAGTTGACTTTCCACAATGATCACAACCTATTATTAGTAAATGGGTATTTATACGAAAATGTAATACTAATGGTTCTATTCAAACCTTTAAGGCTAGATTAGTAGCAAAATGTTTTAAGCAAAGAAAAGGGATTGACTATTTCGACACTTATGCACCTGTTGCTAGAATTACATCCATACGTGTTTTAATGGTAATTGCATTTATTTATGTATTAAGTGGATGTTAAAACAATATTTTTAATGGTGACCTAAATGAAGAGGCATATATGGAATAACCCGAAGGGGTTGTTTTACGTGGAAATGAACATAAAGTTTGTAAATTAATTAAGTCACTTTATGGTTTAAACAAGCGCCAAAGCAGTGGAATGAAAAGTTTGATACAATCATTCTTTCAAATGGTTTCAAACAAAACAATGCTGATAAGTGAATTTATTTTAATTTCACCAATGATTATGGTGTACTTATTTGTCTATATGTTTATGACTTATTAATTTTATTTACAAACATGAGAGGTGTATCCGAGACTAAGAACTAACTAAATTTAAAATTTAAGATGAAAGATCTTAATAAAGTGGATACTATCTTAGGTATTAAAGTTAAGAAACATAGTGGGGGTTATGCATTATGTTAATCACATTACATTGACAAATTTCTTCTAAAATTCAATCACATGAAAATAAAATAGTCAAATACCCCATATGATTCTACTATATAATTATTAGGAAATTCTGGCAGAGCAGTTATAAAACTTGAATATGCTAGTATAATTGGAAGTTTAATCTATGCGATGCATTATGCAAGGTCAGGTATTGCATTTTTAGTATGTAAAATGTCAAGATACACTAATAACCCAAGTGCGGATCGTTGGAAAACAATTGGGAGGCTAATTGGTTACCTCAAGAAGACCAAAGAATTAGGTCCATTTTACTATGACTTTCCAGCAGTTCTTGAAGGGTACTCTGATGCTAGTTGGATAACTTAGGAGAGTGATGATAAATCCACATCTGGGTAGATATTCACCTTGGCGGGTGGGGCGGTATCTTGGGCATGCAAGAAACAAACTTGAATTACACATTCAATAATGGAATTTGAGTTTACATCACTGACAGTAGCTAGAAAAGAAGCAAAATGACTAAGAAATTTGTTATTGGATATAAAGTTGTGGCCAAAACTAATGCCATCGATTTCTTTGTATTGTGATTGTGAAGCGATATTGTCTTGATCAAATAAAAAAGTATATAATGTAAAATATAGACACATAAGTTTAAGACATGAATATGTCAAACAAACTTATGGAGTTATTAATATTATATATGTTCGAACAAATAGGAATCTAGTTGACCCTCTTACTAAAGGACTCTCTAGATATTTGGTAAAGGACACATCTAGTGGAATGGGACTAAAACCATTTTTTCAATAATCACCGGTAATGGTAACCCAACTTTGTAATATTATTACTACTATCCCAAAGTTTAATGGGTAATAACAAGTTACTGTTAAGTGATTAGATTCGCGATGAAATTTATTCAATTTCATGTACCTTCTAGGATGTTCAGTGCATATAGCTACTTCGAGAGGATGAGTTCACCTCTTAATAAAGTTCGTTGTCTAAAGTTTCAAGGACTTGCAATAGAACTTTCTCTATATGACTATAAGAAGTGGTGCCACTTCTAGCAAGAGTTTGGGTTTACCCTTATAAATATTCATGAAACCAAGATAGATCAGATGTACATAATAGTGCCAGAACATATTGAACATCTCATAGAGATTGGAATATCTCATGTATAGTGTATATCCATTCTAAATAACGAGACAAGGTTTAATTCATATCACACCATTGTATTATTAGAACTTTGATATATATATATATTCACTAACTGAAGGTTTAAATCGAAAGATACATTCTTGTATGCATGAGCATATCACAAGAAGAAATTACATTAATATTAAAATCTGGTGGGGGATTGTTGGATGATTTTAATATTAATGGGTTTTAATGGTGAGATAAAATGAAAGGTTGAAACCATTAATAGTTGTAATAAGAAAAGACAAAGGGAAGTGGGAAAACCAAAGTCCCATATTGGAAATATGTGAAAAAGTTACTGGGTTAATAAATCTCTTATCTCACAAGTGATTACTTATGTACATTGCAGTGTATGCTACTAGTATACACCTTAGGTCCAAGGATGGTTCTTTTCACCATTTGCACATGCCCACGTGCAAAAGTACGATTGGGAATTTAGGGCGCTTTAGAGGCGCACTTTGATCGTCACGAGGAGCAGTAGGAGCCTTTGATTTTTATCAAAGTAAAAAGATCGAACGATTCGGATTAAAATACACAATAAATGACACAAAATTATGGTGCGAGTACATCTGAACCTTTATATTTTAGTACCACTTCATTAAAGAATAGTCCGTACAGTCACACCCATTTTGTTTAAATATGGAACGTTTAATTTGTAGTTATATGTCCAAGGGTTGTGATTGCATGACCTTTGGAGAAGTGTCTATTGGTGAACAAACACCAAAAGAGGCTATAAATACCAGGCTAAATACCATCTTATTTTAATTACTTATTTCTTCTTACCAATTTCACAGAGTGTCCGTGGATTTGTTGTATCTTGGAGGTAATTTTCTTATACCCGTTAGCAAACTCTGTACACGTGGGGACAAAAAACACCTTAAGTACAATAGTTTCTTACACCTCAAATCCATGTCACCACTATCACAAACCCTTAGTCATAGTCGTGCACCACGACCTTATAAGCCATCCTAAGGCATGGGGGAAATCTCGCATCACTACCACCAATTCCCGAGGTCACCACAACGGGGGTACCCTTGAGTTCATTTTCCACGCTTCAAGCCACTCATACGATAGAGTATCAGTTGCATGCCACCAAATCATACAATCAATGTAGTCGCTGACATATGTATTCGAGCCAAATGACTCCTAAAACGTAGGTCGCATCATCACTCAGAACGAACAACAAACAAATGATGTGATCTTGGGATGACTTCGTTCCATACCACCAACACCTGCGCAGGCAACGATGATGACCACCCTAGAGGAAATAAAAAAAATGATGTATACAAGAGTATCACCACTATCAACAATCCCAATAAGTGATTGGGAATTTCTCCTTTTGATATCTCAATTGGTTAGTGAAACACCATTTTTAGCGGGATATGTGCCATCCAAGTTCATATTCTTTGATGTAAAGAAAAATAACCCAAAGAGCATGCTAAGCGCTTCATTGAACATTTTGGGGTTCACTCTAATGATAAAATGTGAGGGTTAAATGAATTTTTGAAATCACTCACAAACAAGGCCTACACATGATATTCACATGTAGAGACAAAGGGCATGCATAGAAGTGAGGAGATTTATTGTTTCTTTTTCCATATTTTTTTCCAATCGGAAGATGAACTTGTCATTTTTGTGCTCGCATCAGAAAAGCAACGCTCAGAGGAGAAGGTTTAGGGAGCAATCCTTGGACATCCATGGGGAATTTTTTGAAACACAACTCATCAAGGTTTTCATTGAATTACTCTATATATATTATAACATTCACCTCATTTATAAAAAATACGTTACATTTAGGAGTTTCTTAAAGATGTCTAGAAACATTGCGACGGGTGTGAAACTCTGCGCTGACAAAAATGCGACCCCATCTTGGAAACCAGGCTAAAAAAGCATAACTATGGGAGGAAGAACGATCCATCATAGAGAAATAATAAATGCCATTGGAACAAAAAGACAACAATAGGAAGGATAATCAACACGACCCAAACACAATAAAGAATTACCACATGTGTTGCATTCTACATTGAAAGAATTGATGTTTATAACATGCTGGTTAAAGATCAGTCCATCTGAATCATACAATAGTTATTAGTTCCCACAACGTAAGATAAGAAACATCCAAATATTGATAGGTGCATAAAATCTTGGGACACCCCACTCAAGAGTGTTACATGTTGAAAAAAATATTGACAAACAAGTCAAGTATATGGACCACTGCATATTGAAAGATGAAGCAAAAAATGTCAACAGCAACCTTACCCATTACATGATAGAGGAAGAGCCAATGCCACATATATTAAGGATAAAATGGAAGAGAAAGAATGGTTGCACGAGGTGGCATGCCCAATGTTTGGTTAGGGATAAGTATGATCTAATCCACGTTCAAGAGGCACATGTGATTGAAACTGAAGAAGAAAGAAATCTTACAATGAGATTGTATAATTGTTTCATGTACTAAGTTTAAATATGTTTTTGATCAAATAGGATTATGATCCAAAGCACGTGAAGAAGAGATGTGAGCTATTGCCTCCATATCAAGAGAAAAATTTGAGCTGGAGTTCAACTCGAAAGAGACATCTTGGAACTTAACACAAAACAAAAATAGACGTTATCACTTTTTATTAAAGAAGATAGGTGCGGGGCATACTTTCACAACTGCACATTATGTAATAGTAAAAATTATTGGCCACGATTTCCCTCGTTCGCTGTTAGAAAGCTTCCATTAATATCATTCCCATCAGATCATTCGAAGAATCAAGAATACTGAAAAATAAGTTAATGAAAGGATCCATTGATATATTTATGTTTGGAAATGAATTCATTCACTCCATTGGGTTTGTTAACACAACTAATTTTTTCACAAGTTGAAATCTTACATAAAATTCCATATCATAGAGAAGGAAATGTCATATCAGCTACTAATCTAAAGAATTTGGATGTATGTTCATAAAATGGTGTCCTTTATTTACCAGTTGAATGAAAAGGCATTGTTTAAAGGGAAAGAAAGCATTGTACCATCCATTCCTGATTCCCTTAACAATATATGAGGCACACCTCACTAACGCTTTCCTTCACAAAGAAATCATAGAATAATTCTTTGTTGAAGAGCACGATCCACTGAGTATGTCAATAATCATAAAAAAGAAAAATATCCGATATCACCCGCATATAATACAAGGTTCACTCAGCAGGAATCCATCCAAAATAATGAAAAAAAGACCATGGGATTAGATAGGCTCCAATGTTACACTTTATAATAGTGTAAGCGGGTGGAGTTTTGGAAATAAGATTCTGACTTGGAGAATGGATGTTATATTCTCTATAATTCAACAGTGGAAGAGTATTTAGATGAATTAAATGAAGCCCATAATTGCATGTGAGACAATCCTAAGAAACAACTTCAATAATTGTAAGAAATAAGCATCGCCAAAGAGAGAGAGGATTCCAAACTTATATATTTATCGAAAGACTTAGAAGATAGTTGCATGCGAGACAATCCCCTAGCTTGAGGAGTAGGGCGAGTATATCCCCAGATCATAGCGTCCAAATAGAGGTGGGCATTGAGATGATTATCTTCACACTCGGGGGAATATGACCGCCTCTAATATGTTTATATTTCTATGTTCTGATTCGACGGTGGGTAACTGTCTCAGAAATCTAGGTGGGACTGAGTAGACCTGGGAAGATAGCACTTTAGAGAATGCATCCGATGAGGTATTACTTGGAAGGATGGTTTTAATCATATTCAACATATGTGTGATTGTGGAATATAGTTCTACCTATATAATGGAGTAGATAATTATATACGGGTAATTAAATACATGAAGATAATTTGTATTACTTATATAACTAGTGAATGTTATATGACTTTTAAGAGCGATTTTATTTATATTCAACATATGAATAATTATGGAATATAGTTCTACGTATATAATGGAGTAGATAATTATATACGGGTAATTAAATACATGAAGAGAATTTATTTATATAACTAGTGAACGTTATATGACTTTTAAGAAATGATTAATTAAGTTAATGTCATAAATAACTTACGAAGTAAAGATACAAATTACTTGGGTTAGAGTAGAGTTCAAGCAGTTTCATGACAAGGCTAGTTAGACGGGGTGGTGTAACTAGGGGGGTCAGGAAGAAAGCTTTAGGTGTGCACTTTAGAGGAGGGGAGATATGTATCTCAAGGGAGTGCGACACTAACTTAAATATGAAGAGCATTCATACATTTTAATTATTGCATTTTAATTCACTTGCAAAATATTTTCAAAAGGGCTTTGGGCTCTGACCCATACTTGCAAAATATTTTCAAAACCTTTTAGGTATCCAGCCACAGGGATGCCAAACTTGAAGATCTGTTCCAGGGATGCGTAGCTGCAACAGGTGTGGAGGTAGAAGGCTTTGGACATAGACGCTTCAGTCATTTCATTCCTAGAGTAGGATGCAGCTTGGTATTTCTTTCGAGCATGTTGCCCAAGCTATTTTCATTTCAGTCGGACTTTATACTGGTTACTATTCTTTGTTGGATTATATTAGTGGATGTTGGTTTTCTGCCGATGGTTTATTCGGCCGGTCATTTATTGATTATTCAGTATTGCTTTAAATTCATGGGTTGTGTGAATGGTTCGTATTGATATTTATATGACTGTTGTTGTTAAATAACAAGATTAAAATTTTGACATCAGCTTTTGAATACTAGGTGGTTAGTAAGGTTTAAAAACTTTTTGACAGTGATGCTAAGAATGAACCAGATGAGATTCCTGTTTTAATTTGATATAGGACTGATCACCCGGTATTTCATTGAGCGGGGTGTCACGGATGGTGTCAAAGCATCAGGTTCTAGTGTCCTTAGGATTTTTTTGTCTTTTCACATTTCATCTTAGCGTTCTTTGATGTAGAGCCTTATGATAGGATTGTTGTATTCCTCTACATATGCGAGTTACGTTCTCCTGCTATCAAGTATAGTGAGGTCATACACGAGTTCGGTTGGGCTTTGTATACCGAACATTCTTTGGGATGACCAACGAGGGCCATAGGAGAATTGTAGGAGGAGAGGCTCAAAAGAAGACATAGGGTATTATGGAAATGGTGATCATGATAGGAATCACTTGATTGTTGTTTAGGCCAGTGGGGATAAAATAATCACCTGGGAGCGATAGTCTCTCGAAGCACTGTTGTAGATAACGCTGGTACAATTTAGTCTCACCCAGGGTAGTCAACAAAGGGTTGGTAAAGTATGGAAGGACCCTTTTGGAAGGTAAATATATAAGGATTCGAGTAGTAGAGTAGCACGATAATTCAATGGGGGGAAATAACCCAAATATAATTGTGTAGGGTGGTGTACGGTGGCACCCAGGACTAAATTTTGAATGAAAATTTTGACCCAGTGGGGCGGTGTTGTAGTGGTGGGAGTCAGTCACCACAACCATGGAAAACTACCATAAATAATAAGAAATTTAGGGTGCGGTTTGATCGCAAATCTTAGCATCATCCGTTTGAACCGGTAGGCAAAGACGATTTCAGTACTTACTTCAGAAGGGACGGACAGTGGCCGAACATAAGGGAAAGTTGAATTATGCAACAAACTTCGTACCCAACGAGGTGGATGCGAAGGTCAATAAGGGGTCCATGAGTTAATAATGTACTCGTGGGTCATACACAAGCGCGGATGGAAAACTCCGGCTAGGATGATGTAATACCCCGTATTTCTGAATATTCCAAATATTCTATTTAATTAAATTAGAGAATTTAATGAGAAAATACGGCTTAATTTAAATTACGTAAGAGTAGTAATTTATAGAGTTTTATTTAAAATTGTAATTTTGGAATATTAATCGAGAGATAGATACCGGTTTATATTGCCTCATTATATTTACTTAGTGCGAGTGGTAAACAGTTACTTAACATGTGTAGACCGTGTTAGGTGAGAACGAGTAATATTTTTTAAGTGACTCAAATGATAATTTAGAGGTCACAGATGAATCCGAAAGGGTCAAATTAGTCAAAATAGTATACCCGAGGGTACTAGTTGAGTCCCGAGGTAATTTTGGAGTAAACCGAGACCGTTCGGGGGCGTTTTGATCTTTTAACATGAGAGGGTATGGAGACCTACGAAATTGAGAGCTTTAGATCAGCCGTATGATAGAGGTATTAGGGTTAGAAAACCCATGAAAACACACCATAGCCATTAGAGATAAGAGAGAAACCATTCTCAAGGAAAAAGGAAGAATTGGGAAGGATTCAAAGAAGATTTTCACTATCAACTTGTTGGGGAAGAAGGATTGAAGGATGAAGATCATCAATCATCAACAACAACCACGAAATCAGACCCTACTGATCATAAGGCAATTTGTTTATTGCAAAAAAATTATAAAGTTATAATACCCATGTGTAGGGTTTTTGAATAGTCTTGTTTAAATGAATATCTTGATAGGAGAATGATGATATTTATACATGTTGGGATAGGAATCGCATGTAGAATGATTTAGCTTATGTAGAGGATTAATATTCAGATTAGACTTGATGATTTTTTGGAATAAAATCTGGATTTTGAATGAAAATATGGGAAGAACACCATAACTAGGGTTTCAAGAAATTCTGGGTTTAATTCACTTTTTCTTTAAAGGAATTGGAGTTTTGATGTATTTGACACATTAGAAATTATCCTAGTATATGTGAAAACATGTTAGGATCATTGGGTCGAAGTTTGGTGGACTATAATGGAGTTTGAAGATTTGTTAATGGAGTTAAAGCTTAACGAAGAAGACGAACTGCATCTGTCCCTGTTCGATCGATCGATCGATCGATTGAACCCAGGAGTCGATTGATTGACGCAAGCTATTTTTTCCCGAATTTTTTGCGTTTAAGTCTTCGTTGATTTTCGGGAATGAATGAGTATCCTAGGATTTACATTATACTTATATTGGAGTGATAATAAGACCAGTAGGTATATTGTTGAGGTCCGATAAGGCCATTGGGTGTAGGGCTTGGATTACGGACCGATGAGAATAAATCCGATTTAGTAGAGTATCAGGGAATTCGAAATTGAGTTACGAGGCGAAGTAAATTCAATTCAAGTAATAAACCAGTAGGGTAAGTAATAACTACTGAAATTATATGTGAGGGGTAACTAGGACCCTTAGATTTGCGTGAATACTCGAATAAATGCAATAGTGAAATAAATTGTAAATTAATGAGTACGGTGGATATAAGTAAAAATATATTTCGTACGTGCATAATTTGATGGGTCGGGTGTGTACCTACTAAATTATATAAAAGTTTGGGTTACGAGAATTTTACCTAAATTAATTATGTTAGGGTCGATGAGACATTGCGAACTAACATAAAGTTATTATATGTTTGGGGTCGATGAGAAATGCCGAATCAAACCTTGAACTGGTGTCGCGATGAAAGAGTACCGAACCAGAATATGTGTATATATATATTTTTTAAAATAGTTGGGGTCGATGGATAATTCCGAACCAACTCTCACTTGGGGTCGATGAATCATTCCGAACCAAAAGATCTTTATTTGTGTATATAAATAATTGGGGTCGATGTATCATTTCGAACCAATTCTTACTTGGGGTCGATGAATCTATCTGAACCAAGAGTCCTTTACGTGTATAAAAAGGGCAAAATAGTAATGACTGATATTTGGTATATATTGTGTGTGAAATATATACTTGATGATATTCTACTTCTTGTGTATTAGTAGATTGATATATATTATGTATTTAAAGATACATACTGAACGGGTAAGTTAAGTAGTGAAACTTAATTACAAAATGCACATTTAGATAGAGAAAATCTATTTAGTAATTTAAGTAGCGAAACTTAATTACACAAGTGGAAAGACAACAATTGTGACAATTGTAGTAATTTTAGTAGTGAAACTAAATGAGAAGTTTTGAAAAATAACATAGATGAAATGTTACTTGAGAATTAATTAACATACGCGGGATGTTAGTGAAACGGTTGTACTGTATGGGCGGTACTGGAACTTAGGTATAGCTAAGTTCAGTTGACTACTTTGGTTTTAGTTAGCTTGGGAGGTATGGCTAGATAAACTAAGTGTAGAATGTTAGGTGTGCACAAAAGACGAGGGGTGAGTAAACTCAAGAGAGTGTACGAGAACCTAACATGTGTAATCAATAACCGCATTTTATATTGTGATAAACGCTTGTTAAATATTTTCAAAATGTTTTGAATACTAACTCTTTTTATAAAATATTTTCAAAACCTTTTAGGTGTCCAGCCACAGGAACGCCATTTATGATGATTCCATTCCAGGGACTCGAAGCTGTAGTATGGTGGATGCTTACAGGATTTTGATTAGATGATATCTCTCATTCAGATCTAGTGCATGATCTCTCACTATTCTTGGTATGGACTTGTGGTCCGGTATTAGTCTCAGATGTTTAGTTTCAGATTAGTGGATTGTTCTTATTCTATTGTTGTTTGGGAATTTTTAGCTGATGTTTTATTCGGTATTACTCTTATTCTTTTGTACTTACACTTTGTTGATTTGGTTATAGTACATGATTATTTTGTTTTCGCGTGGTTGGTTTATCTATTTTAAGAAAGATAAAATTTGGCACCGGTCTAATTTTACTTAGGGGATTAGTAATTAAAAAGTTTTCGACAGTGATGCTAAGAATGGACCATTTGAGAAACCTGTTTTCATTTATTAAAGGCCTGATCACCCGATGTTTAATTAGGTGGGGTGTCACAGATGGTATCAGAGCATCTTGTTCTAGTGTCCATAGGATCTGTACAGCTTACTACGTTTTCAGCGTATCGTTTGATTGATATAGAGCCCTATCTTAAGATTATTGTACTCCACTACGTACGTTGTATACGTTCTACTGCTATTTAGTAGATGTAGTGTTATATATATGAGTTCAATTGGGCACGGTACGTCGAATATGGAGCTAGGACCAGCATTGGCGTTAGAAGGACTGTAGGAGGGAGGATCTCGACATAAAGCATAGAGTGTTCGAAGATGGTAACCATGGGAGAGATGACCGTTGTCGAGGTCACTCCCAGTGTGTAATGGAAGTAGAGGCTACAAGGGTTGTTGAGGCATAGCACGCATTTTTTTCTAAATGCCGCGACGGCAAAGGGGGATGCTAATCTAGACCCGCCCAATGCAGTGGTAGTGGGAGGAGGTCTAAAGAAATTTTGATGAGAACGAGCCGTAAAAATGTGATAAAACGACGATTACGCATGTTTACCAATGGAAGTAGTGTGTCCAGAGGTTTAGGCATTTAGGGATAGAGTAGAAATACCCAAAAGTGAAAATTTGAGTAAATTTTTGAGGCAACGTGGCAGGGATACCAATCACCGTATCCGGACCGAGGGTCCGTATACAAATAGAGAGACCTTAAGTATAGTTTAACCGTAAAGTTCTCCAATGATGATTCAGAAGCGAAGTGAATGGAAATACCCAAACCCATCACGTGAAAGCCTGGGAGAGGCCAACCGTGAGAAAGAAATTTATTCGTCGAAGTGAACTTGTACCGATGAGATAGGTATAAAGGAAAAAGATCCCTTGAGAGAATGAACTCTCGAGTTGTAGTTCGCAATTTTGGTAAAACTCTTCTTGGACGACTTATGTATATGAAGGCAGTATGGTACTTCTTACAAGGTTGGGGTAAATGCTCCTAAGTGGGCAGAGCTAAGAGAGTTTAAGGATTTAGTCAAAGAGTAAGACTGAATGTAATGGGGCTGGTGCAAGCCAATAGTGGAAACCCACTAGGGGATTTAATGATTAGATTCTAAGTCGGGACTGTTAAGTCCCATAGTGCGTTCCTCTTGGTCAACAGAACTAAGGGAACCAGGATGATAGTGTTCAGAATCGAGACTACTAAGTCCGAGAGGAGGGATACCCAAACCGGTCAGTGTGGCCTGGAGTAAGGGGATTTTTGCAAAGATGTCTAGTGTGGGTTGTAGGGCCACGCGTTTTATTTTAGCTTGAAGTTATTTAAGGAAATAATAACTCCGGTAAGTTTTGAATTTCGGAGAGAATAAGCGTGTTATGTTCGGAAACCGTCTGAACCACCAGAGTGATGGACAAGGAAGTATATGGGTTTTAGCCTCGAGTGAATGGGGTATATGACGATGCCTCACCTGAAAGAGGGTCGAGTTGTCATTATTCATCAATATGTGAGAGACTTCAGAGACTATAAACGACTCATAGTAATTGATTCCGGTGTGTAGGAACCTAAATGATGTGAGTCAAGGTATGTCGTATGACCGCTGAGCGAAGAGATCAAGCTCGCTGTTGTAATTAGTGCTAAGGACTTAGTGATAGTATAAGCGCGGTGCCACTTAACTTATTTAAAAATATTGGAGTATGGTTGCACATGTTGTCGAGGAATGGAATTTGGGTATCTCGACTATGTGTTGTTTCGACAATGCTCAATAAGAATGCATGGGGAGAAGTCCCTTGTTTAAGTTTGATTACGAAAGGGGATACGACTGAAATTTTTATGCACGTCAGGAGAAGAGACGTTGTTAGATGCTAGGGCATCAGTGGAGTCGGTAGTGTTGTGGAGAAACACTGAAAGGCTTACTTCACCACGAAGGGATAAGTGGGACTTTGTGGGCAAGGATTTGATTTTTGGACTATAGGGGATTGAGAATACCCATAAGATTTTAGTCACGTCGTGTAGACTAGGCTAGAATTGAGGAAAAGCATGTTACGGGTGCGACACTTACAATGTTTTTTTGCAAATGTGCACGGAGAAAAGGGTGTATGGGCGCCCTAGTCAATTGGCTTTATTAGACATCCGAGATAGAGGGATGCGGAAAATTATTTTTATGTACGCCGATGGGAAAGTTATGAGGCATGTCGTATCGATGAAATGGATTGAACGTCATGGGGGATAGACGATAATCCAAGCTTATATGTGCTCTGAGAGACATCATACCCTATGGGATAAGAATCAGTGGGAAGCCGTTCTAAGGTTATTTCTTGATATGGGAGACCTATCTGTTGTGAAGAAGTAACGCAAGGTGCTAACTTGAGTGAGTGTTAAGAGTGACTTACGCGTTACTAAAATGTTGATTCTTATAAAGTAACCAACCCCAAAAGTGCGCCAATTACGAAGAGTGCACGGATTGTAAAGTATAATATACCCGTAGAGAAAGGGTAACATAGTACCACTTGAGGAAAGATGACGTGAGTGGGAAGCGGTGTTGAGGAAGAGACATAGTGAGATTGTCTCCAGACGTACCACTAGTTGATAGAGAAAGATAGACTCGAAATGAGCAACCGGAATGTGGTAGTGAAACGACATTTCCAATGATGGAAGGAGGAGATAGACTTATAAATTATTGATGGGCTGTGAACATCATAATTAAGCCAACATTTCCCTGGGGTAGCGGAATGGGGTGACTGGGATGGATTAGTATATAGTTGAAAAGGGAGAGTGCACAAATACACGATGCCGCTCTACATGATTGTGAATCAGGATGAAATCCTAAAATTCCACCCAGTGAGAGATGGTTAGGGAGGAATAGAGATAAAGTTTTATTTTGAGTATGTTGTGTTCCCTATGACTCAATGTTAGTGAGAAACGATGATAATACGCCCTTACGATAGTGGAAATTTTGGAGAAGCCCACTGATCAATGCATAAGTTGAATGTATACCTATATGAGCATATTTGTGGGTAGTGTTAGACTGCCTATATGAACTGTACATAAGGTTTAGGTTCTTGGATGCCTATTAAGAACTTATGTGTACTTTGAGGTGTGGTTCGAGGAGACATTTCGAACATTTAGCCCTTAACGCGTGATATGAGGACATTCTATTGGGGTATGACATTTTAGAATATAAGAAGTGTGAAATATATGGCTCACAAATTGTCTACTCATGTGAGATGAGATATATATACTTATATTGTGCTCGAAGTGTGATTCCGAGGCAATATAACCAATCACTATTGGTGATCGAGGTGGGATTCCGAGCCAATAAGATGTTGATAGTATATGTTATGTGTAAGATATATATACCTATTGATTTTCCTACTTATAAGCGATAGTGAGTGTGTTTAATCTCCGTATTAGGGTCGATGATGTTCCGGGCCAATACATGAGGGATCGATTTGGGGTCGATGATGTTTTCGAACCAAATCGATGATAAATATTGGTATCAATGGAAGGTCTGAACCAACATATGTATTACATTTACCTTGAGGTCGAGGGATTTCCGAACCAATGTAAATGACAGGATGATTGGGGCCGATGATTTTGCCGGACCAATTATCCTTATAGTATTTATTGTGTGTGAAATATATATACATTATAATTTTCTACTTATGAGTGATAGTAGACACATAGATGTTATATCTAGAGTTATACATCAAAAGGGTAAATTAAGTGAGACTTAATTATGATATAGGCGGCATGGGTAACATGTAATAAGAGTTTATAATGAAGCAAGACATGTACTTGGGGCGACCGTTAGGATGATATGATTTGATTTTGGGTATTAGAGGATGCAATGACGATTAAGGTCCTTAGTCTTAATACCATCCTTATCCTAATTTCGAGGACGAAATTCCTTTGTAAGGGGGGAAGTATGTAATACCCTGTATTTCTGAATATTCTAAATATTCTATTTAAGTAAATTGGAGAATTTAATGAGAAAATACGGCTTAATTTAAATTACGTAAGAGTAGTAATTTATAGAGTTTTATTTAAAATTGTAATTTTGGAATATTAATCGAGAGATAGATACCGGTTTATATTGCCTCATTATATTTACTTAGTGCGAGTGGTAAATAGTTACTTAACGCGTGTAGACCGTGTTGGGTTAAGAACGAGTAATATTTTTTAGGTGACTCAAATGATAATTTAGAGCTCACAGATGAATCCGGAAGGGTCAAATTAGTCGAAATAGTATACCCGGGGGTACTAGTTGAGTCCCGGGGTAATTTTGGACTAAACCGAGACCGTTCGGGGGCGTTTTGGTCTTTTAACATGAGAGGGTATGGAGACCTACGAAATTGAGAGCTTTATATCAGTCATATGATAGAGGGATTAGGGTTAGAAAACCCATGAAAACACACCATAGCCATTAGAGATAAGAGAGAAACCATTCTCAAGGCAAAAGGAAGAATTGGGAAGGATTCAAAGGAGATTTTCACTATCAACTTGTTGGGGAAGAAGGATTGAAGGATGAAGATCATCAATCATCAACAACAACCATGAAATCAGACCCTAATGATCATAAGGCAAGTTGTTTATTACAAAAAAATTATAAAGTTATAATACCCATGTGTAGGGTTTTTGAATAGTCTTGTTTAAATCAATATCTTGATAGGATAATGATGATATTTATACATGTTGGGATAGGAATCACATGTAGAATGATTTAACTTATGTAGAGGATTAATATTCAGATTAGACTTGATGATTTTTCGGAATAAAATCTTGATTTTGAATGAAAATATGGGAAGAACACCATAACTAGGGTTTCAAGAAATTCTGGGTTTAATTCACTTTTTCTTTAATGGAATTGGAGTTTTGACATT
Organism: Sambucus nigra; assembly: GCA_949130495.1. NCBI lineage: Eukaryota > Viridiplantae > Streptophyta > Magnoliopsida > Dipsacales > Adoxaceae > Sambucus > Sambucus nigra. Next base: position 207,228,271 of record OX422214.1, on the reverse strand, counting down.
AGAAATTGTCCTAGTATATGTGAAAACATGTTAGGATCATTGGGTCGAAGTTTGGTGGACTATAATGGAGTTTGAAGATTTGTTAATGGAGGAAAAGCTTAACGAAGAAGACGAACTGCATCTGTCCCTATTCGGTCGATCGATCGATCTCGAACTATCGATCTATCGACTATGTCGATCGATCGAACCCAGCAGTCGATCGATCGACGCAAGCTATTTTTTCCTGAATTTTTCGTGTTTAAGTCTTCGTTAATTTTTGGGAATGAATGAGTATCCTAGGATTTGCATTATACTTATATGGGAGTGAGAATAAGACCAGTAGGTATATTGTTGAGGTCCGATAAGGCCATTTGGTGTAGGGCTTGGATTACGGACCGATGAGAATAAATCCGATTTAGTAGAGTATCGGGGAATTCGAAATTGAGTTACGAGGCGAAGTAAATTCAATTTAAGTAATAAACCAGTAGGGTAAGTAATAACTACTGAAATTATATGTGAGGGGTAACTAGGACCCTTAGAGTTGTGTGAATACTCGAATAAATGCAATAGTGAAATAAATTATAAATTAATGAGTACGGTGGATATAAGTAAAAATATATTTCGTACGTGCATAATTTGATGGGCCGGATGTGTACCTACTAAATTATATAAAAGTTTGGGTTACGAGAATTTTACCTAAATTAATTATGTTAGGGTCGATGAAACATTCCAAACCAACATAAAGTTATTATATGTTTGGGGTCGATGAGAAATGCCGAACCAAACCTTGAACTGGTGTCGCGATGAAAGAGTCCCGAACCAGAATATGTGTATATATATATATTTTTAAAATAGTTGGGGTCGATGGATAATTCCGAACCAACTCTCACTTAGGGTCGATGAATCATTTGAACCAAGAGATCTTTATTTGTGTATATAAATAATTGGGGTCGATGTATCATTCCGAACCAATTCTTACTTGGGGTCGATGAATCATTCCGAACCAAGAGTCCTTTACATGTATAAAAAGGGAAAAATAGTAATGACTGATATTTGGTATATACTGTGTGTGAAATATATACTTGATGATATTCTACTTCTGTGTATTAGTAGATTGATATATATTATGTATTTAAAGATACATACTAAACGGGTAAGTTAAGTAGTGAAACTTAATTACGAAATGCACCTTTAGATAGAGAAAATCTATTTGGTAATTTAAGTAGAGAAACTTAATTACACAAGTGGGAAGACAACAATTGTGACAAATTGTAGTAATTTTAGTAGTGAAACTAAATGAGAAGTCTTGAAAAATAACATAGATGAAATGTTACTTGAGAATTAATTAACATACGCGGGATGTTAGTGAAACGGTTGTACTGTATGGGCGGTACTGGAACTTAGGTACAACTAAGTTCAGTTGACTACTTTGGTTTTATTTAGCTTGGGTGGTATGGCTAGATAAACGAAGTGTAGAACGTTAGGTGTGCACAAAAGATGAGGGGTGAGTAAACTCAAGAGAGTGTACGAGAACCTAAGATGTGTAATCAATAACCGCATTTTATATTGTGATAAACGCTTGTTAAATATTTTCAAAATGTTTTGAGTACTAACTCTTGCTATAAAATATTTTCAAAACCTTTTAGTTGTCCAGCCGCAGGAACGCCATGTATGATGATTCCATTCCAGGGACTCGAAGCTGTAGTATGGTGGATGCTTATAGGATTTTGATTAGACGATATCTCTCATTCAGATCTAGTGCAAGATCTCTCACTATTCTTGGTATGGACTTGTGGTCCGGTATTAGTCTCAGATGTTTAGTTTCAGATTAGTGGATTGTTCTTGTTCTATTGTTGTTTGAGAATTTTTAGCCGATGGTTTATTCGATATTACTCTTATTCTTTTATACTTACACTTTGTTGATTAGGTTATAGTACATGATTATTTTGTTTTCGCATGGTTGGTATATCTGTTTTAAGAAAGATAAAATTTAGCATCGGTCTATTTTTACTTAGGGGATTAGTAATTAAAAAGTTTTCGACAATGATGCTAAGAATGAACCATTTGAGAAACCTGTTTTAATTTAATAAAGGCCTGATCACCCGATGTTTAACTAGGCGGGGTGTCACAGATGACGGGGGATATAGTCATCAAGGTAGTATGTTTTCAATTTGATATCAATACTTATGTGAGAAGGAAGCCAAGGGAGGTGGAGTATCTGACCAAAAGGCAAGATCGTATTTAGCAGTGCTAGTGAGGCACCGCAAGGGGATACCCAGTAAAGGAACCCATCTATATGATTTATATCAGTTAAATTCCTATCGATTGGCGGTAGTGGGACCACATGAATTGATTATGTCCGCAGTGAATCAGAGGATAGGAGTGGGATGCCTAGTAGGGACAACAATTATGAAGTTTTGGTTCCGTTGGATGAGAATATTATGTCCAGGAACCATTTGGGCCACTGGTGTATAGGCAAGTGGAAGTGTGAGTTTTATCCTCGGATAGATGGGGCAAATTTTATGACACGAGTGGTGACAGTATTCTTTTTAACACTATATTCGCAAGGGAGACGAGTTTAGTGGGTGTATCGTATTGTTACTATTAAGTATATGTTTATCGCGGGGTAACGGGGCTCTCTTTTGTTTTACCTACAGAGGATCAGGTGTGAACACTCAGAGAGTACATTTTGTAAGGTTAAATTATTTTGAGAAATGCTATGCGAGCATGATTTCATCCTAGGTATAGATTGGTTAGCGACGGGTAAACGATAGTGGGCGATTATAGCAAGACTATCGTGTTTGCTATTCTAGGGCAAGATGTATATTATTTGCGAGGTTCCACCCGAAAGAAGATTGGGCTTGTGGAAATATTTTATAAAATAGACTTCAGAGGGTAGGGTTGTCTAGTATATTATGTCCCAGTGCGTATGGATTTTTATAGATGTGATTCGGGGCATGGCAGATTGACCATGGAGCAAAGAGATTTAGCTCATTAGTGACTTAGCGCTGAGGACTTAGTGATAGTGTGAGCACAGCATTATATAACTCCTTTAGAGATGCGGGAGTCAACAATTAGACCTTTGAGTACAGGGATAGAGTTTTGGGTGTCCTCGCTAAATGCTCGGGTCTACGAAAATTAATGAACGACAATGCTAGTGTTTAATGCATTGGGGAAAGTTTTTTTGGGGCTTTGTAGTGAAATGTTATGCTCGTAAGCCCTAATAAACCCTAGTAGTGGAAAGAAGTTATATGATGCTAGGACACCCGCTTAAAGGGTAATTTTTGAATGTGTGGAGTTACACTTTGAGGTGAAAGTTATTACGCTATAAGGCCAGTATAGCAGGGCAGTACTGCGAAAGAAGCACTGAGAAAACTTTTGCACCGCAAGTTAATGGGAGGGGCAACATCGAGAAGATTAAATTGCAATTTGGGGAAATTTTGAATGTAATCATATGATATGATGTTATTTTGGGGATATCCTTGAAAGAAAAATATTACGTATGTGACGTCTGTGATGTTGTGCAAATATGCATGGGATTTAGGGTGTACGGGGGCCCTGGTTAGTGTGATTTTTGAGTCTTCTTAAATAAAGGGATGTGTATTTTGAACATATTGAATGTATGTCTGTAGGGCAGTCAGAAAATAAGTGGGAAAGTGCAGTGAACTAAAATTCGTTTGAAAGAGGAAACAATCCGACTATATGCGTATCAAGGTGAACTATCTCCACCGTAAGGAGTGTAAAGATGATGGAGGTGCATGTAACAAAATATCTTAAGGCAAGAAATAAGTCACCTTTCTGGGAAAATAGAAAAGAGTATCACTTAGTTATATGCTTAGAGTGGTCTTAAGCATAAACCAAGTGTAGATTCCTATGTGATGAAAACTTCACAAGGAATGCAGTTCTTGCGCATGGGAATTGGTGTTGAGTGAGACATAATGAATTTGTCTCCGGATAGACCATTTATGAATGGGAAAAAGGTTGATTTGAGGGTATCAACCAATAAGTTTTTGAAATTTTATGGTTCTAGAGATGGAATTAATTCTCAGGTTGGTAAAAATCATGGAGAGGTCAAGGTTTCCATCGGGTTGTTGAATGAATTGACCTGAACACAAATTGTTGTCTCGAAATGGGTTATACTATCGAGTAGTATGCCCAACTTGACTATTAATGGGAATGAGTGAAATAGAACAAGGTGTCGTTCAATATTGTTGGGAATTTGGGTGAGACTTTTCAGTCCCACCTCTGGTAAAAAGTGTCAGGAAGTGATAGGTACAAATTTACATATTGGGTTGAACGTGTCTCCCATAAGTTGATGGGTAGATGGGAAGCGAGGATTGGCCATTACAAATTTTTGGGTAATTTGGGAGTAGTAATTACCACAGGTAGAGTTATATGTGATGCCTTGTAACAGTTTAGTATCTGCATGACACCTTGGGAGACTTTATGGGAAATGTTTCATTATGCACCTTTGATTGATAAGTGGTGGGAAAATAACAAGTTGCTAGGACCCGAAATGGGCTATGGTCCAGCAGAGGGAATTGAGTAAGTTGTATCCTTTCGTATAGTTCAGGGATGTAAGGAGGGGAATTTCCTAACATAGAGATAGTGGAGTCGGTGGAGTATATGCTCATATTTTGGGGCACTATGTTGTGTGGGGCCATCGAGTTAAAGATTTGTGACCAGGTATTGGTTCGGGTGTCTCCTATGATAGGAGTGGTGAAGTTCGACAAAAAAGGGAAGCTAGCATCGAGGTATGTGGGTACTTTCCTTATCTTTGAGAGGGTGGGACAGGTGGCTTATCGACTGGGTTTTCCAGAACATCTTCAGTGGATACGTGATGTGTCCCACGTGGCATAACTGGAGAGATACAGGAGGAATGATAGGGATTTTTGGGCACGTTCCACTCGAGGAGAATGACTTGCAATAAGACACCTCATATGAGGAGAGACTAGTAGTTATGCGAGCAAAAGATACAATCTAAGGTAGTACTACCAATTATAGTATAGTGTAGTAGGGTCATCATAGTATTGATGAGTATAAGTGGGAGCGGGAGTAGGATATGTGAGAGCAGTATGAAGTGTTATTCTTCGTAGTTATGACCAAATTTCGGGGACGAAATTCTTTTATAAGGGGGAGTATGTAACACCCCGTATTTCTGTGCATTTAATATTTAATTAATTCGGGAAAATTTTAAATTACTAGTGTGTCCTAATTTAATTGAATTAGTTATGATAATATTTATTTAAATATTAATCGGAGAGAAAATGGTTAATATTTATGAAAATTAAATCACTAAGTTAATAGTAATAATTTATTTACGTCATAACGTGTATAAGTGACGTGGCATTTATTTATCTCAGCTGAAAGTCGGATATAGACTAAGTTGGGTGTGAGGTAGGAATTTTTTATAAATGAATTCGAATGTCAATTCTGAGTGAACCGTTGAGTCCGGATAGGCCGAGATAGTCGAAAAAGTGTACCCTTGGGTGGTAAATGGGTCACGGGATATTTTTGGGCATAACTGAGCCCACTCGGGGGGTATTTGGGCCATTTTAATTAGGCCCGTATGATTAAAAACGGGATTTGGAGATAAAAGCCTACGTTTTGGAGTTGTGGGCAGCCATAACTCATTTGTGAGAAATTTGCGAACATAAGGGAGAAAGTGGGAGGACTCTTGAGAGCCAAAGAGGAAGAATAAGGAAAGTGTTATTCATCACACAATGATCTCTACATCAAAGGATAATCAGACACTACGAATTTATAAGGCAAGTGGTTAAATTGTTTCAATGTAAATTGTTGATATTCAATTCATATCATAGTAGGTGTTATACAAATGATTTTTGGATTGGGTTTTGATTTGGGGAAGTTACGAATCAAGTTATTAGGATTGATTTTGATTCGTAAGGATTTTAGTGAATAATTCTGGGTAAAAGGCTTCACAGAAGGTGTTAATGGAGATTATGTCCTCAATGCCCTCTATAAAATGGCGTTTTATAACTTTCATTATCTAATACGCTTTTTTCCAAAACGACCCCAAAATGCCCCAAAACGGCATTTTAAAAATCTGGGTAGATTGAGTAAATTGAAAACATCAGATTTGGGCATATTGTATTATGGACCAAGGGGGTATCCAGATATTTTGGTTGAGTGATGCCATGATAATAGATTAATTAATGGGGGATGAATTAACTAAAGCTTATATCTGGAATACTTTATTATAGGATGATATAATAAATTGTTAAATATTATTTAATTAGGAGCGTTCTCTTTATAATGGAATTTTTAGGAGTACGTTCTAAGAGACGGAAATTCGGGCCATGTGAGTAAGTTCGGGTACATTGGTTGTGTGACACTAGGGAGATATTAAATTAATTAATGAGTATATTAATTAAATTAGAGTCGGACCATAGACTCGGGGAGATAATAAGTTAATTAATGGGCATATTAATTAAATTCGAGTCAGACCATAGACTCGGGGAGTTAATAAGTTAATTAATGGGCATATTAATTAAATTAGATTCGGACCATAGACTCGGGGAGATATTAATTAAATTAGAGTCGGACCATAGACTCGGGGAAATATTAACTTAATTAATGGGTACATTAATTAAATTAGAGTCGGACCATAGACTCGAGAATATGTTGGCTAGTGTTACGGACTTTGTACACGATAAAGCCAGGATTAAATTATATATATATATATATATATATATATATATATATATATACGGTAGTGTGACAGTATATATATATATTGTGTGCTCATAAACACCGGTGGCTAGGTATTTATTTAGAATTATATGCTCTAGTGCTATCAGGGGAAGTTGCGCGATGTGGGTGAATCCCCTAGCTTGAGGAGTACGGCGAGTATATCCCCAGGTCATAGCGTCCAAATAGAGGTGGGCATTGAGATGATTGTATTCACACTCGGGGGAATATGATCGCCTCCAATACGTTTTTATTTTTATGTTCTGATTCGGCGGTGGCTAGCTGTCTCAAAAATTCAGGTGGGAGTGAGTAGACCTGTGAAGATAACACTTTAGAGAAAGCATCTGATGAGGTATTACTCGGAAGGATGGTTTTAATTATATTCAACATAGATGTGATTGTGGAATATAGTTCTACCTATATAATGGAGTAGATAATTATATATGGGTAATTAAATACATGAAGAGAATTTGTATTAATTATATAACTAGTGAATGTTATATGACTTTTAAGAGAGGTTTTATGTATATTCAACATATGAATAATTGTGGAATATAGTTCTACGTATATAATGGAGTAGATAATTATATACGGGTAATTAAATACATGAAGATAATTTGTATTACTTATATAACTAGTTAATGTTATATGACTTTTAAGAAATGATTAATTAAGTTAATGTCGTAAATAACTTACGAAGTAAAGATACAAATTACTCGGGTTAGAGTAGAGTTCAAGCAGTTTCATGACAAGGGTAGTTAGACGGGGTGGTGTAACTAGGAGGGTCAGGAAGAAATCTTTAGGTGTGCACTTTAGAGGAGGGGTGAGATGTATCTTAAGGGAGTGAGACACTAACTTAAATATGAAGAGCATTCATACATGTTAATTGTTGCATTTTAATTCACTTGCAAAATATTTGCAAAAGGACTTTGGGATCTGACCCGTACTTGCAAAATATTTTCAAAACCTTTTAGGTATCCAGCCATAGGGATGCCAAACTTGAAGATCTGTTCAAGGGATGCGTAGCTATAACAAGTGTGGATGTTGCAGGATTTGGACATCGACGCTTCAGTCATTTCATTCTTAGAGTAGGATTCAACTTGGTATTTCTTTCGAGCATGTTACCCCAACTATTTTCATTTCAGTCGGACTTTGTACTGGTTACTATTCTTTGTTGGATTATATTAGTGGATGTTGGTTTTCTACCGATGGTTTATTCGGCCAGTCATTTATTGATTTATTCAGTATTGCTTTAGATTCATGGTTTGTGTGAATGGTTCGTATTGATATTTATGTGGTTATTGTTGTTAAATAAAAGGATTAAAATTTTGACTTCAGCTTTTGAATACTAGGTGGTTAGTAAGTTTGAAAAAGTTTTCGCCTGTGATGCTAAGAATGAACTAGATGAGATTCCTCTTTTAATTTGATATAGGACTGATCACCCGATATTTCATTGAGTGGGGTGTCACAGTGCACTAAAAGGGGGAGAAAAGGTGTCACACCCATTTCTAGGAGCGCTTCGGCCATTGTTGATGTGGGGTGATGTAAATACTTTGAGTTGCTAACCTATTTTGCAGAAAACAGGCAAAAGAACATGTCGTCGCGTCGAGAGAGCAACATCAAAGACAAATTGATGCTTACAAAATGAATAGTTCAGAGGTTCGGGGGCTAAGTTACGGAATTGGAAGGTGATAGGCACCTATCCCTCCATTTCGGTCTCGTATGGGCTTATGTCACTATTTTTTATAATTTCTCCGGGAAGTGTGTGCCCGTGTATATATTAATGGAGATCAAAATCACTCGATTCATATCATGGAAAAGATAGAGTGAGGTCATCCAAGGAATGTTCCCAAAACAATAATTAGAAAATATTATATGTACACTTATCGAGATATTGATCGCTATAATGGAACGGTAATATTTGTTATATACGACACAAGTATGAATCACAATACAAGAATAAACTATGGATAGAATTGGAAAAATGACGAAAATAGAAAAATAGGAAAATACGACTCGAATCTCGGGTTTTAGCCCAAGACGCCTACGTAGCCTATAATGGCATCAAAGTCCATGTAGTTCTCATGAGGCACAAGGGTGGGGTTTATATAATAGATTCAAATGGGAGTTTATTATATGTGTGTGTGTAGAAAAGATATATTTTTTTAGTTTTGAGAAATGTGATGAAGAATCCCATCCGAATTTATTGGTGTAACCCTATTTTTCTTTGTTTTAGATTTTTTTATAGAAAATAAAATATATGAAATATAAATAATAAAGGATGAAATATAAATGTGTACAAACTAAAGTGAAATCTAAAATGAGAATTTATTTAACTAATGCAAAAATAAAGAAATTTTAAGAGAGATGGATATTTGGACCTTCTTTGGAGACTTGAGGCTTGATCGTGATCCTTGATGAGCTTCCTTGAAAGTTGGGATGAATTTTGGATGATTAAGAATGAGGTTTTTGCTAAATTAGGTATGAAAATGACGGGAATGAAATTTGGAAAAGAATTTAACACAAGTAAACTTCGCTGATTGTAGAAGAATGTTGTTGAGATCACCGATATTGATAGATTTGAGGTGTGACCTGGAAGTGATCTTATTACCTACTTATATAGGGTAGTTGGACTGTCGATCATCATATCCCTATCCTTGCCAATCGACAGGTAACCCTAGACAAACTACCGATAGGTAGGGAAATGGACCTGCTAATCGACAATCTCGTGCATATTTTTTTGAAAAAATGATCTTAGAGCGCAATCCGTAAATAAAAATCTTGGATGAGGCGTACCATTAGAATTTTTGTGCATATCCTAAGTTCGGGAGTTGACTTTGGGTCAAATAGGGCTCGAAAACGCCCATCTGTCCTTTGGATAGGAGATTATCGGATGATAATGGATCATTTATCCAAGACGTAAGTCAAAATCACGCATGGGGTAGACTTTTGGAAAGGTTATGTCGGGAAATTCAGTGATCGAAAGAGATTTGCTCGGTTCAGAGAGTTAACTTTGGTTAACAAGGGTCTGGAAGCGCCCGATGACCTTTCAGAGTAAAATGGATCGTTCATTCGTACCGTGAATCTGATTTGTGCACGGGGTGGATCATTGGAAAGGGTATTCAGTGCCCTTAGAAGATTCATTCAGTCTCATTTGAGATAAAGAGTTGAACTTGGTCAAACTGAGCCATAAAGCACCTAATGGCCTTCAAATCAGTTTCCGGGGGAAAATGGATCATTCGTTTAAATTGTTAAGTCATTTCATGCATGGGGCAAACCATTGGAAAGAAGTTTTAGTTCATTTAAAAGATCCATTGAGCCCTTACTCTGACGATGAAGTTGGGTTGGGGTCAAATCGAGGCTCGGTAGTGCTCGGTGGCCTCTAAATCGATTTTCAATAGTAAAATAGTTCATTCATCCGAACCGTTTGCCGATGTGCACACATGGTGGAAAATTTGAAAGGAGATTCAGATCCCTTCAAATATTCATTGAGATTTTTCTCTGACAATAGAGTTTACCGGAGTCAAACGGGGCTCGAGAGCATTGGATGGCCTATATTTCGGTACTCAGAGTATGACATAGGGTTTTGTAATACCCCGTATTTTTATGCTATATTTAATTTGGGGATTTATTAAATTTAATGTGATGATTTATTTAATAAAAATCCGGAAATTAATTATGTTATAATTATTAACGTGACTAGAGTTAGTAATTATGGGAAACTTGTTGAATATTACTAATGAGCATAGTAATATATTATATTGGTTATATTGAATGTCATAAGTAAATTATATGACTATTTCGAAAATTTAAGTCGGGACGTGCCCGTGTCACGTCGGGACTAATTATGTTAATTAAAAAGGGAATATTTTATAAATTGTTCGTATGGTCGTTTTGAGTGCGCCAACGCGTCCGAAAGGGTCGAGATAGTCAGAAAAGTGTACCCGGGGGTTTAGTTTGGGTCTCGGGGTGTTTTTAGGCCTAATTAGTGATCCGGGAGGGCATTTTGGTCATTTTACAAAATAGGGTAATTAAACCCACGAATTTCAGCCATCCTTAGCAGCTATTTAGGTCAGCCTTTTAGGGTTAGAACATTCATAACCCTAGTACGGCCATTGGATAAGAGAGGAGAGAGCTCTCAAGGTGATTCAAGGCCAAATACACCACCGTTTGCACCGCCGTCACCACCAACCCGTAGATCTCGAGGAGGAGAACACAACCACACCAAAATCAACAGGAAACCAGACCTCTGAAATCCCAAGCAAGTGTTTAACTTGCGTATTTTCATTGGTGCAATATTCATATTAGTTAGGAATGATTAGGAGTATAATCTATGGAAGAAAACCCCACTTTTTGATAGGAATTTGCATGTAGAAAAGATTAAAACCATATTCTGGAAGTCTTATATGATGTAGATGATTAACCCACGAATTTTGATGATTATGTAGAAGGAAATTCTGGAGAAAAACTGATTAGAACAGAAGTTAAGAAAACTTAGGGTTCTTGATGATTAGATGAGATTTTAGGTTGTTTAATCATGTTTAATGATGGTTATACGCATGCTTAACGTTAGAAACATCTGGTAATATGTTATTATGTTTGTGCTATAAGTTTTGAAAAATATGCATTTGGATGAAGAATTTTGATGAAACCCGTAACTGCACTTCTGCAGAAATCGAAACACCTGTTTGATCGATCGATCGACCCTAGAGCGTCGATCGATCGAAGGTTCGATCGATCGAGCCCCAGTCGTCGATCGATCAACCCTTCCTGGCAGCCTCTTATTTCCCCTTGTTTAATTAGTTGAATTAATTTACCGTAAAATAATTTTTGGGGATTATGAATAGAATGTTTTGGGATATAGGAGAGACTAGTAGGACATATGATTAAGTGTTGAAGAACTTTATTATGTGACGATAATTGGGTTTTAGGGACAATTATTTAAAGAACGAGGAAACTACGTATTTCAAGTGAGAGATTACGTCGAATACTTACGATAGTGCATAGACGTCTACCTACTGAATTTACTACTTGGATAGCTAGAATCCACGAGTGTCACATAATTAGTGAGAAAACCCTTCGAGTTAAGGTTAGAGACGAAACCTTATACGTAATCTTAATAATGTGAAATTAAGGATAAATGTTGTAATTATGGGTAATGAGAGGAACCTATATTAATATGATGAAATTGGTATATTTATATGATTGTGTGTGCATATATTATATACATGTGAAAAATGTACCCGCGCTACTTGCTATCCCTGAGGTTACCGCGCTGGGACGACCTTATCCTGTGTTGCTTTTTGGGGGATATTGGTTCGTACCCTAGGAGATAGATATCCTTGGTACAGGCTATCGATTCGATAGTTCAGACGGTCCTATGAGGCGTGAGGGTATGTACTGACCTTTTAGAGACTTGGAATCTATACTTCGCCTCAATGTTGTTTTGTATATGTTAATACAGTTCGAGAGTGATTCCGAACTTGTATTTCCCTTTGTGTGAGCGATACGGGGATTGGATAGCAGAGTATGCCCGCGCCATAATTTTTAGTTGGGGTGCTAATATATATATATATATATATATATATATATATATATATATATATATATATCATCCGAGTAGTTTATATATATATGAGATTATGGAATTCAAACTACCTACTGTGACTTGATAAGTAGGACATGGTTGTTGACTCAAATAATAAATACTGTTTTGCGAAAGTATAATATGACACTTGGAAACTTTATAAATTAATGAAGTTAAAATGAGAGTTATGCTACAACTAGAAAGTAACCTTTTTACACGTTGACATTGTTTGGTTTTAAAACTTATGTGTAAGTTAAGATAAATTAAATTATTGGGGAGGTTAGTATGATCTAAATGTTAAGTTAAACCATTTGAGAAGGTTAGTACGATAGGCGTGCACACTAGAAGAGAGGTGAGAATTTCTCAAGGGAGTGTCGAACTAATATGTTGTTGCATTGGCCTGTATCAATTTAAATACTTGCTAAACTGATTTTAAATAACACACACTTTCGGGCTCTGACCCGTTTCTTCTCTCCCTCTCCCCCTTGTATATATATGTATGTATTTCAGGTGCCCAGCCACAGGGGCGTCTTGCTTAGGATCTTTTGGAAGGAACGCGCTGCAGCTTAGGTGGGAGTTGCAGGTCTTTTGATTAGACGACTTCGTTCATTCAGATCCACTCCTAGCACTTTCATTCAGATGGGCATGTGTAGCCCTTTCCATTATTTCTTTATGTTGGGACATTGTTATTTCAGTTGTTTCCTAGTTCGTTATTATGGGATTTTGTTCAGGATGGATGTATTACTTTATTTTCTCGCGTGTTGACATTCGTTGATGGATGTTTTAGATATTGGATTTTTGGTTCCAGTTTATTGTGGCGTGAATATTATTCATTGATCTTTGTTAATAAAATAAATAAATCTTTTCTTTAAATAAAATTTGGAAGTTAATGTTTAAAATTGGTTTTGACACTTAGCTTAATTATTTAGGATGTTAAATTGGAAAATTATTTTTATCGACAGTGATGCTGAGAATGAACCAACTGTTCACCTTGATTTAATTTAATAAAGGAGTGATCGCCCGGTATTTAATTAGGCGGGGTGTCACAGGTGGTATCAGAGCATCAGGTTCTAGTGTCCATAGGATCTGTACGGCTTATTTCGCTTTCAGCTTAACGTTTTTGATATAGAGCCCTATTTTTAGGATTGTTGTATTCCTGCTTTTACGTTTAAGTCTTCAGCTATTTGTGATTTCGTGATGACTGTAGACTAATAAACTTGTTCACATTTTAGATGCCTCCGAGATGTGCTCCGAGGGATAGGCGTGCCCAGGCCGAGCAGCCAGCAGCTCCGGCACCAGGCACCATGAATGCTAATGAAGTAGCCGCCATAGTTGCTCAGGCGGTGAATGCAGCGATATCAGTAATTTAGCAGGCTCCACCCCAGGTTCAAGCAGTGGCGCCAGTACTAGCACAGCTTCCATCTGCATGGGAGAGGGTTCGGGATGCTTTTCAGAAAGCACATCCCCCTGAGTTCTCCGGTAGCTCCGACATTGTCACGGTTAGCCAATGGAAGAAAGACATCCAGCGGCATCTTCGCATGTATGAGTGCACCGAAGTACAAAAGCAGTTATTGGCTTCTTTCAACCTGGTGGGAGCCGCATTACAGTGGTGGGAGTCCACTACTACTTTGGAAGAGAGGGACACGATCCCTATTCAGTTGTTCTGGGAGCGGTTTGACCGCAAGTACTTTCCACCCGCAGTGCAGACTGAGATGAGGCGGAAATTACTAAATTTGAAGCAGGAAAACCTTACTGTAGCTGAGTATGAGGAGGAGTTCACGAGACTTCTCACTATTGTGCCGGATGAGGCACCCACTGAGGGCAAGAAGATTTTGCTGTTCGTCGACGGGTTGGCTTGGAGGATCCGTCAGCACCTTATTGGGAACTTATCCCTGAGTACTTTCACTGATGTACTCAATGCAGCGTTACTACATTGCCAGGATCACCGCTTCCATCTTTAGGGGAGCAAGAGAGCAGGAGAGTCCAGCCAGCAGGGCAGGACAGGGGGTAACGGTGCCGGTGGGGCGCCATCTCATGGACAGACTCGTCAGTACGAGCAGAGTTCCGATCAGGGGGACCCTGCTAAGCGATTCCGTTCGGGTGATTCCAGGCAGGGAAATGGGGGTTATAGGCAGGGCCAGCAGGGTCAGCCTAATCAGCAGGGCCATCAGGGCCAACACCGACAACAGGGTCAGCAGCAGGGCCAGCAGGGCCAACAGCGTGCACATCAGGGCCAGTAGGGCCAGGGGAGTGGGGGTAACGGCCAGCAGGGTCGTGGACAGCAGGGACAGAGGGGAGGTAACTTCAGAGGCCGATGTTTTGGGTGCGGTACACACATGGCCACAGGCGTCAGGATTTCCCAGAGGGCGATAGGGCCCCACAGCAGCAGGGAGCCCGCAATGAACCGTAGAAACCACTTTTTCCACCTGCCCTTCCAGCTCCAGGCCAGGTGCCAGCCCTACCAGCCATTCCAGCAGCTCCAGTGCAGCAGGGGCAATTGCAGTATGGACGTGTCTATAACGTCCACCAGGCAGCAGCTCCACAGGCACCACCCGCGATTGAGGGTATGTTTCCTATCCATGGTACTATGGGTAAAGTTTTGTTTGATACGGGGGCAACGCATTGTTTTATAGCTACACATTTTGCGATGTCCTTAGGGTTGTTAGCCACAGCAGAGAGCACCGTGACGTGTGTCGACTCACCACTGGGGAGTGGGTCACTTATATTCTTTATATGCCGGGGAGTAGGGGTAGAAATTGGTAGCTTGGTATTGCCTGCAGACATGCTAGTCTTAGACATGCACGAGCATGATGTGATCATTGGTATGGATTGGATCGCATCTTATAGAGCCATGATTGATTGCTTCGGTGGGAGCATTGTTTTTTCCATTCCGGGGCAAGAGATGTTTGTAGTGGCGATGCCTCGCCCAGAGTGAGGTTCGACTGCTCATTTATATTACATTGAGGAGGATACCTCTAAGGAGGTTGTGATTACTTTATATTCGATCCCAGTTGTTAGGGAGTATTCTGTTGTGTTTCAGGAGATACCAGGCCTACCGCCCAGTCGTGAGATAGACTTCGTTATAGATTTATTGCCGAATACGAGACCTATAGCACGCGCACCGTACCGTATGGCTCCGGCAGAGATGCGAGAGCTACGAGATCAGATTGAGCAGCTATTAGGTCAGGGCTTCATTCGCAGGAGTACCTCACCTTGGGGCGCTCCAGTCTTATTTGTAAAGAAGAGAGATGGTTCACTGAGATTGTGCGTGGACTACCGGGAGTTGAACAAGGTCACGATACGGAATAAGTATCCGTTGCCTCGAATCGATGATCTATTCGACCAGTTGAGGGGAGCAACTTTCTTTTCGAAGATAGATCTGAGGTCGGGGTACCATCAACTACGTATTAGGGAGCAGGATGTTTCGAAGACTGCTTTCTTGACGAGATATGGGTCTTATGAGTTCCGGGTGATGCCGTTCGGACTCACAAATGCTCCAGCCATTTTCATGGACTTGATGAACCGAGTATTCAGAGAGTTCTTGGATCAGTTCGTCATCGTCTTCATAGATGATATTTTGATATATTCACACTCCGAGGAGGAGCATGCCGAACACTTGAGGCAGGTTCTTCAGACTCTACGAGAGCATCAGTTGTATGCTAAGTATGAGAAGTGTGGGTTTTGGTTGCGAGAAGTACAGTTCTTGGGTCATGTTGTTTCTGAGCAGGGAATAGCAGTCGATCCGAGCAAAGTCTCAGCAGTGAGGGAGTGGGGACAGCCCACGACGCCGACAGAGGTACGTAGTTTCCTGGGGTTAGCCGGATACTACAGGAGATTTATTCGGGGATTCTCCAAGATAGCGGGTCCATTGACGAATCTGACTCGCAAGGGGGTACCATATGTCTGGGATGACGCTTGTCAGTTGGCTTTCGATGAACTGAAGGACAAGCTTACTTCGGCACCAGTCCTTGCTTTACCGAAGCCGGGTGTAGAGTACCTGGTTTACACAGATGCGTCCTTACGAGGACTTGGGGGAGTACTTCAGCAGGAGGAGTAGTCTATAGCTTTTGCTTCCCGCAAGCTTAATCCGCATGAGAAGAATTACCCCACCCACGACCTGGAGTTAGCTGCGGTCGTCTTTGCATTGAGAATTTAGAGGCATTACTTATTGGGCGAGAAATTCCGTTTATTCACAGACCATAAGTCACTGCAGTACCTGTTCACTCAGCGAGAGCTGAATATGCGTCAGCGCAGATGGTTAGAGTTTGTGAAAGATTACCAGTTCGATATACAGTATCATCCGGGGAAAGCCAACGTAGTTGCTGATGCGTTGAGCCGTAGACCGGTTGACGATGTAGCGAACATCTGGAAAGCAAAGTGGAAGGAGTTGGGTTACCAGGACGCAGTAGCCCGTTCTTTCATATCTGTTATGACTGTCACCCCCGAGATTGTTACGAAGGTGATACAGGCTCAGACCACAGACCCGTTTTGCCAGGAGCAGATTGTGCGACTTCTAGCCGAAGGTGCGGAGTCCTATTCTATTAGTTCTGATGGAGGATTGCGGTTTAATGGGAGATTAGTTGTTCCAGAAGGAGCGAAGTTACGTCATGAAGTGATGACTCATTCTCATGGGTCCCGATTCGCAGTACATCCGGGAGGCGATAAGATGTACCAGGACATGAGACGACAGTACTGGTGGAGTGGGATGAAGAAGGACATCGCTGAATTTGTGTCCAAGTGTTCTACTTGCCAGCTAGTGAAGGTGGACCACCAGAAACCGTCAGGATTACTTCAGCCGTTAGAAGTACCCGCGTGGAAGTGGGAAAGTATTTCCATGGATTTCATTACCGGGTTGCCTACGTCACAGCGGGGCCACGATTCTATCTGGGTGATTGTAGACCGTTTGACCAAGGTGGCTCATTTTCTGCCAGTGAGGACAGATTATACCACGGGTCAGTATGCCCAGTTGTTCATCGCTGAGATTGTCAGATTACATGGGGTGCCCCTGAATATTGTATCAGATAGAGACAAGATTTTTGTGTCACGTTTCTGGGAAAGCTTTCAGGAGGCTATGGGTACAGAGTTGAGACTGAGTTCAGCTTACCACCCACAGACAGATGGACAAACAGAGCGTACTAATCAGATGTTGGAAGATATGCTACGAATGTGTGTTCTCGATTTCGGAGGAGGTTGGGAGCCACACCTTCCACTGGTAGAGTTTGCTTATAATAACTCCTATCAGTTTACGATTGGCATGGATCCATTTGAGGCTTTGTACGACAGGCCTTGTCGTTCTCCAACTTGTTGGCTCGAGGTGGGGGACAACAAGTTATTAGGGCCAGAAGTGATTCAGGAGACCTCCGCAAGGATTGAGATAATCAGGAGTCGTATTTGGGTAGCCCAAGACAGGCAGAAGAGCTACGCCGATGCAAAACGGTTCTTCCGGGAGTTTAACGTGGGAGATCAAGTGTTGTTACGTGTATCTCCTATGAAATGAGTGACGAGGTTCGGGAAGAAGGGGAAGTTGGCTCCGAGGTACGTAGGACCATTTCCCATCATCGAGAGAATTGGGCTAGTAGCATACAGGTTGGGATTGCCAGAACATTTACATCGCATCCACGATGTATATCACATCTCGTCGCTGAGACGATATCTTCGGGATGATATGGCCCATACTCACATCGCGATAGACGAGATCGACTTACAGCCTGATAGCTCTTACGAGGAGAGACCGGTGGCTATCCTAGACTATAGTGAGAGGATATTGAGGTCGAAGGTAGTTCCACTTGTGCGAGTCCAGTGGGAGCATCATAATGTGGAGGAATCCACTTGGGAGCGTGAGGCAGATATGCGCGAGAGATATCCAGAGTTGTTTTTACCAGGTATGCCTTATTTTCTGAATTTTGGGACGAAATTCCGTTATTAGGGGGGAAGTATGTAATACCCCGTATTTTTATGCTATATTTAATTTGTGGATTTATTAAATTTAATGTGATGATTTATTTAATAAAAATCCGGAAATTAATTATGTTATAATTATTAACGTGACTAGAGTTAGTAATTATGGGAAACTTGTTGAATATTACTAATGAGCATAGTAATATATTATATTGGTTATATTGAATGTCATAAGTAAATTATATGACTATTTCGAAAATTTAAGTCGGGACGTGCCCGTGTCACGTCGGGACTAATTATGTTAATTAAAAAGGGAATATTTTATAAATTGTCCGTATGGTCATTTTGAGTGCGCCAACGCGTCCGGAAGGGTCGAGATAGTCAGAAAAGTGTACCCGGGGGTTTAGTTTGGGTCTCGGGGTGTTTTTAGGCCTAATTAGTGACCCGGGAGGGCATTTTGGTCATTTTACAAAATAGGGTAATTAAACCCACGAATTTCAGCCATCCTTAGCAGCTATTTAGGTCAGCCTTTTAGGGTTAGAACATTCATAACCCTAGTACGGCCATTGGAGAAGAGAGGAGAGAGCTCTCAAGGTGATTCAAGGCCAAATACACCACCGTTTGCACCGCCGTCACCACCAACCCGTAGATCTCGAGGAGGAGAACGCAACCACACCAAAATCAACAGGAAACCAGACCTCTGAAATCCCAGGCAAGTGTTTAACTTGCGTATTTTCGTTGGTGCAATATTCATATTAGTTAGGAATGATTAGGAGTATAATCTATGGAAGAAAACCCCACTTTTTGATAGGAATTTGCATGTAGAAAAGATTAAAACCATATTCTGGAAGTCTTATATGATGTAGATGATTAACCCACGAATTTTGATGATTATGTAGAAGGAAATTCTGGAGAAAAACTGATTAGAACAGAAGTTAAGAAAACTTAGGGTTCTTGATGATTAGATGAGATTTTAGGTTGTTTAATCATGTTTAATGATGGTTATACGCATGCTTAAAGTTAGAAACATTTGGTAATATGTTATTATGTTTGTGGTATAAGTTTTGGGACGATTAGTGTTGAAAAATATGCATTTGGATGAAGAATTTTGATGAAACCCGTAACTGCACTTCTGCAGAAATCGAAACACCTGTTTGATCGATCGATCGACCCTAGAGCTTCGATCGATCGAGCCCCAATCGTCGATCGATCGACCCTTCCTGGCAGCCTCTTATTTCCCCTTGTTTAATTAGTTGAATTAATTTACCGTAAAATAATTTTTGGGGATTATGAATAAAATGTTTTGGGATATAGGAGAGACCAGTAGGACATATGATTAAGTGTTGAAGAACTTTATTATGTGATGATAATTGGGTTTTAGGGACAATTATTTAAAGAGCGAGGAAACTACGTATTTCAAGTGAGAGATTACGTCGAATACTTACGATAGTGCATAGACGTCTACCTACTGAATTTACTACTTGGATAGTTAGAATCCACGGGTGTCACATAATTAGTGAGAAAACCCTTCGAGTTAAGGTTAGAGACGAAACCTTATACGTAATCTTAATAATGTGAAATTAAGGATAAATGTTGTAATTATGGGTAATGAGAGGAACCTATATTAATATGATGAAATTGGTATATTTATATGATTGTGTGTGCATATATTATATACATGTGAAAAACGTACCCGCGCTACTTGCTATCCCTGAGGTTACCGCGCTGGGACGACCTTATCCTGTGTTGCTTTTTGGGGGATATTGGTTCGTACCCTAGGAGATAGATATCCTTCGTACAGGCTATCGATTCGATAGTTCAGACGGTCCTATGAGGCGTGAGGGTATGTACTGACCTTTTAGAGACTTGGAATCTATACTTCGCCTCAATGTTGTTTTGTATATGTTAATACAGTTCGAGAGTGATTCCGAACTTGTATTTCCCTTTGTGTGAGCGATACGGGGATTGGATAGCAGAGTATGCCCGCGCCATAATTTTTAGTTGGGGTGCTAATATATATATATATATATATATCATCCGAGTAGTTTATATATATATGAGATTATAAAATTCAAACTACCTACTGTGACTTGATAAGTAGGACATGGTTGTTGACTCAAATAATAAATACTGTTTTGCGAAAGTATAATATGACAGTGGGAAACTTTATAAATTAATGAATTTAAAATGAGAGTTGTGCTACAACTAGAAAGTAACCTTTTTACACGTTGACATTGTTCGGTTTTAAAACTTATGTGTAAGTTAAGATAAATTAAATTATTGGGGAGGTTAGTATGATCTAAATGTTAAGTTAAACAATTTGAGAAGGTTAGTACGATAGGCGTGCACACTAGAAGAGAGGTGAGAATTTCTCAAGGGAGTGTCGAACTAATATGTTGTTGCATTGGCCTGTATCAATTTAAATACTTGCTAAACTGATTTTAAATAACACACACTTTCGGGCTCTGACCCATTTCTTCTCTCCCTCTCCTCCTTGTATATATATGTATGTATTTCAGGTGCCCAGCCACAGGGGCGTCTTGCTTAGGATCTTTTGGAAGGAACGCGCTGCAGCTTAGGTGGGAGTTGCAGGTCTTTTGATTAGACGACTTCGTTCATTCAGATCCACTCCTAGCACTTTCATTCAGATGGGCATGTGTAGCCCTTTCCATTATTTCTTTATGTTGGGACATTGTTATTTCAGTTGTTTCCTAGTTCGTTATTATGGGATTTTGTTCAGGATGGATGTATTACTTTATTTTCTCGCGTGTTGACATTCGTTGATGGATGTTTTATATATTGGATTTTTGGTTCCAGTTTATTGTGGCGTGAATCTTATTCATTGATCTTTGTTAATAAAATAAATAAATCTTTTCTTTAAATAAATTTTGGAAGTTAATGTTTAAAATTGGTTTTGACACTTAGCTTAATTATTTAGGGTGTTAAATTGGAAAATTATTTTTATCGACAGTGATGCTGAGAATGAACCAACTGTTCACCTTGATTTAATTTAATAAAGGAGTGATCGCCCGGTATTTAATTAGGCGGGGTGTCACAGGTTTATAGTGAATTGGGGAGGTTATAGGTACCTAAGGAGAAAATTAGGGTGTCTTAAAATGGGGTGTCTATAGAGCCCCTCAATGGGTGAGCTTGGAATAATTGAAAACTATCGAATAAACACCACATGATGTTTTGGGAAAGAGGTCGATTCTAAGGATCAAGAAGGATGGAGATTAATAATTTAGAGGGTCAAATCCATTTCATTCGACCTACGGTAATGTTGGGGATGGCTGATTATGAGGGAATAAGTCAATTCTAAGGGCCTAAGATGGGAGTGGCCAATTCTAAGGGTTGAGGTCAATTCTTAGGACCTAAATATGGGAGAGACCAATTTTGATGGCCGAGGTCAATTTTGAGGACCTTGAGTTTGAGTGACCAACTCTAAGGGTCGAGGTCAATTCTGAGGACCTAAATATGGGAGCGACCAATTATGAGGATTGAGGTTAATCTGAGGACCTTAAGTTGGAGAAACCAATTCTGAGGGTGAAGTCAATTCCGAGGACCTAAGATGGGACGACCATTTCTGAGGGTTGATGTCAATTATAAGGACCTAAAGATGGGGGAGAGCTCTCCTGGGTAATTTTGAATTTTCCTTTTTTGTAAACTTCATTAGGGAAGAGACATTTATCTGCGGATTATGTCCTTTTAAGAAGAGCTGAAAATCTTAGTTTGGAAATTTCATTTGGGGGAACAGTTTAATGACTTGAGGTTTTATAATTCCATTGAGAAATGTGTTGCTGGCAAGATATGTTCGATTCAGGCTTCTAACTCTGCTTGGGAAAATTGGAATTTTTCTAGGGAAAAGTTTCATTTGGGAATTCATGCTGGGGAAACGGGTAGCTCTGTTGAGGAGGCATTTGATTTTGGTTGCGGATGAAATGTTTGGGATTTTGCTGGGCAGTGGAAGTGGACGCGCCGATTTTAAGGTTTTAAGATTGGGATAAAATGTGGTATTAATTCGGCTGGGGCTTTGGGGAACTTGAAAAATGGTTTTCTTGGTTAAGAAATGTTCCAATATTTTTTTAGCATTTTTAGGGATTTAGGGGAAGTTTTTGGAATTGTCAGGGATTTTTTGTACAAAATTTCAGGGGTTTGCCGACAAATAGGTTGTAGGGGTTACCAAACGTTAGTGTTACGGTCTTTTAGACTACCTTGGGAAGGGAAATGAATACTGTCGATCAATGGGTGTCAGGAGACTAACGATCGACATACCCCTTAGCCTCCTATAAAAAGTGGTGAATTCTCTTCATTTTTCACAGCTTGCAGCTTTTATATCTTTTGTGATCTACTTTTACGTTCTTTACTCATTTGAGATTAGAAAATGGCCAATTTCTCTAGTAGGGAGACCCACCTGGTGTGGCTAGGTGTTGACTATTGGGCGAATTTGAAGTAACGGGACCCACATAATACGAACGATTTTAAATTGTTTGAGCCTGTTGCTAATGATCAGACTCTTTTGTGTGAGCCTTCGCACCATCGCTCATCTAGGTTGAGGAACCCTGAGGGTTATATAAGTACCGCATGACTTTTGGCATTCCTTTTCAAATTTTTTTTTGCATTTTCTTGTTCCTTTAAATTTTGACAAAAGGTTTCTCTTTTTTTTGACAGACTGACATTGCTGCAATGAGTCTTCATTCTCGGGGGATGACGGGATTTAGAGATGTGTGGGAGCACCTTCTTGCGGTGGTCTGTTGGGTGGTTTCTTCTGCGAGTTTTGGTAGTTTGGTGTCTGCATTGGATGACGCGTCCCGCTCGATGACTGTTCTATGTGCTCTGGGGGAGAGGTGGATGGACACTACTCACTCCATATATTTTGGTTTTGGGGAGATCATAGTGATCCCTATTGATATACAACATCTACTGGGAATAGACTGCGAGGGGACACAGATAGAGGTGGATCGATCCCTGAGGTGACTCCTGCGGCGGTGGAGGCGACGCTAGGCGTTGTTGGATGGATAGTCTAAGGGGACTCGAGCCGTATTTCTCTTATTTGGTAGGTCTTGTTGAGTCGACATATCGACGAGACTGACGGGCTGCGGGTGAAGCATATGTCCCGTTTATTTATTATTTTGCTGTTGGGAGGATTTTTGGTGGCGTTGAGTGGCGACATCGTCCAATTATGGTTTTTACCATACATGCGGGTGTTTTTGAATATCCCTCTCTTTAACTGGGGGAGTTTGACTTTGGATACCCTTTATTCATCTTTGGATGTTTTCAGTCGATACTATCGCCAGACTTTTATTGGATCCATGTACCTTTTGGAGGTGTTTCTCTTTTTGGATTTTTCCTTTATGCATTTTCTTTGACTTCTTCTGATTGCTGGCTCTTGCGTTTTTGTAGACGTGGTTCTACAAGGTGATCGGGATCAATTCCCATTTAATTACTTTTTGTGATGAGTCGACGAGGGGCTTCTTCCATATGTATAGGTGGCAGAAGCCCAAGTGGTAGTTGAAGCGGTCAATCTCTTTGGCGACAGTACGTCAGGTCTTGAATGGCCTGGCAAGAGACCATGCTATTTATTCTTTTATCTTTTGAGTATTTTCCTCGACATTTCCTTTGTGACAATATTGACTTTGAAATGCAGGTGAACTTCTATCCCTGGGGATGACCATCCAGCACACGGGGGTGATCGGGATGAATTCACAGATGTGTTAGCTGCTGGCGCACGAGTTTTGCTACTCTTGGTATCTAGGAGAGAAAGTAGTCTGATAGATTGTAAAGGAAAAGTTGGAGGTCCCATCAGGAATGCCCCCGAGATATATGAGGCGGGTTCGAGAGATATCCAAAGAGTCCAGGGTGTCGGCGATGATTGGCGAGCCCCATTCATTGTATACGGACACATCGACGACTTACGATTACCTCGATTTAGTGAAAAACTGTATGATGCTGTCATGTATCTACGACGTGGTGAATATTCCTCCACCTCTTATGAATTCTGGAAGGTACGAGTCTTCCGGTGGGGTCTACCCACAACATTGGTGGTGCATCGATGTTAGCAGTGGAAGCGTGTCAGAGGTTCCATTTCTACGACTTTCTCCTCCTTACTATAATATTCGAGTCCATGGAGGGGGATTAGTGAGTATGCAACATCGCCCAAATACAATAGGCCCAACAGTGTTGGGGCTGACAGAGGATGTGCTCCAGCCATAGTCATATCTCTGTCCTTTGTTTTTTGTTTTTGTGATTTCCCTTTTTCTTCAGACTGACAAATTTTCTCTTTCTTGTTTTTCTTGTAGCATGTCCGAGTGCCAACTACCTAGTTGAGGGACATCCGGGACTGGGTGTCCTCTACGACATTTCATTTTCGAGATTCGATCCCAGTACCTTCCTTCTTTACACCATCTTCTTCTTCTAAGGGGGGTTTGTATCAGGTAGTCGAGGATCCTCAGTCCGTCGTCAGGGGATGCAGATGCATCGTAGGGACGGGCACTACACCAAATACTGCGAATGGTCATGCCCAGTGGGTCACGGACCAAATCCGTGACTAGTTGGTCGCGGACTTGGGCCGTGACCCACTCAATATTTGGCGTGACCATACTTATTATCACACTAAATTATAGACACTCTAGAAGTGGTCACGGCCCAAGTCCGTGACCACGGTGGTCGCGGATTTGGGCCGTGACCATCTTAGGGCCAAACTCGCACCAAAATTCCCTCCAAGATTGGTCACAGATTGGTCACGGCCCAAGTTCGTGACCCATGGCATGACGAAGAAGAGAGTACACTCATTCAGGGTCACGACTTAGGGTCGTGACCATTTTTGGGTGTGGGTCACGGCTTTGGGCCGTGACCATCCCTCATCCAAGCACTATAGGGTTGATGAGAAGGGTCGCGTATCACAAATTGAGGGTCACGGCTATGGTTCGTGACCATTTGTTGGTATGGGTCACGGCTATAGGCCGTGACGATTGCTCAATCAAGCATGGAAAAGGGTCTCGCATGGTGGGTCATGGCTCTAGGCCGTGACCAGGTCTGGAGAACCCAATTAGTTTTAAGGGTTACGCGTATGGAGTCACGGATCTTGGCCGTGACCAGTGCCAATTTTTAAAAAAAAAGTCCCCCGCTGCTTTCATTTATTTCGTTTGGAGGTTGAGTTGGCGATTTTGACGATTTTGGCGATTTCATTTGGAGGTTGAGGTATGTATTGATTTCATTTGGATTTCGCGATTTCTATCTAATGTATGTATGTGAAGATTTACGTTTGTATGTGTGTATGTGTGTGTATGTATACTTTTATGTTTATATGTGTGTGTGTGTATAAATTTATATGTATGTTTATGTTTTTGTCAATAAACCCTATATTGTATGAGTCTGTATATATAGATTGTATGTGTGTAAACCCTAAGTAGTATGTGTGTGTATGTATAGATTGTATGTGTGTAAATCCTAAATAATATTAGGGTTTAGTAAACCCTAAATAGTATGTGTGTGTATGTATATATTATGTCAATAAACCCTAGATTGCATGTGTGTGTTTGTATAGATTACGCCAATAAACCTCGATTGTATGTGTGTGTATTTTTATTGACAAAATATAATTAAATGGATTTTTAATGAGTAAAAATATTTACCTCCACCTTGTCGTGATTTTATTGGGGGTTATATGCGTGCCATCATATTATATTAGGGGTTATATACATGTCGTGATTTTTTGAACTACAATATGTGTGTAAGTACTACAATATGTGTGTAAGTACTACAATATGTGTTATAAACAATTACGGCGGGTTGTTGTTGGGATTTCACATATACTTTTAAACTATGATAACTTTCAAACCCAAACCTTACTAACAGGACTCGTATTCATGCCCTCGTATACTTTTCTCAGGAAAAATGAGGAACGATGATAATTACTGTCAACAAAAGTGGGAGAGGTTGCAATTAGACCGCACACATAACTCTTTTATTAGCGTGCGTCATATAGAGGGTACTCCTATTTATAGGTACGGAAATAAAAAAATATCGAACAATTTAACTACCTTGTAAATCGTGGATTTGATATCCAACAAGATTACTTGTTTGATCGTATTCTATTTTCTCTACCAGAAAACTGGGATGACGTTATACAAAATATATTTCACACACATAATCCCGACATAGCCCTGACCTTGTTTACGTTGTTGGAGAAGGGGAAAAAAAAATCCACCCGTTATGGATACAATTGTGTACAGAGAGCATTGACATAGACTGTGATGTCTCGCGCCACATGCATGTAAAATTGAATCTTGCCAACAAATTGAGAAATAGGGGATTCCGAGTTCATGTCACTGACATCTACACATCAATCATAGATACCCTTCCTCCTAGTTGGCCACGTGTAAAAATTCATAGATTCTTAAAAACTAATACCGAATGGATGGAGATCATACACATTGAACTTATTCTAAAGTCTTACTTTGAAAAGGTATCTATCTGTCTATATATATATAACTAATTAAGCTTGATTAATTAGTTATAATTTCATATTACTATAATTATTTAGTCACGTATATTTTTTAATTTTTGTAGATAATGTCGAGAGGAAACAATCCAAGGGTACCAAGTGCCTAGGTGACACCACAACGAGGTTCACCATCTCGTGCAGAACCCGAATTCTCAACACCAATGGTTGAGCAATTCACAACTCCACCAATTGTTCACTCCTCAACAAGTCCAACTCCAAGTGCTCCTACGCCCCAATCCAGCACTCCCGTTGCTTTAACGCCCCCATCCAGCACTCCTAGTGCCTCCCACTCAAATAAAAAGAAGCCTATTGACTTCTACCTTCTCGAGAATAACCCGACGGGTGATAGGAATGACGTGCTGAACTTTAAAGCCCGGTGCTTGTCACTGGGAAAAATGAACGTGGGAGTTGGTGGACCAGACAATTGGAAACTTGTTGATCAAGCTGTCAAAGATGACATACATGACCAACTTTGTAAGCATTTCTCATTTCCTGACCGTTCCAAGAATAAGGTTCCATCTCGGGTTGCTGAAGGATTGAGGGCATACAGGAGAGACCTTCGGAAGAAACATTTTCCGAAAGAGGCAGCGAGCTCAGATATTTTGGTTTTGAAAGAGAGAGTGCCTCCCAATTTTGAAATGCCGTTGGATCAGCGGAATAAGTTTTTGGAGAATGAGGCGAAGGAAAAAAAGTTGGTCCAGAGGGATCAAAACAAAAAAAATAGGGCACAAAAAACTGATATCCATAGGCTGGGATCCAAATCATATGAGGATTTGAAGAATGAATGGGAGAGTAGGGCAAAAGATGGTCCAGATGCCGGTAACAACCCAAATCGATCCAATTTATTCCTTCATGCTCGATGGGACAAAGATAATAAATTCCCGCCGCACTTGGCTAAGACACTGGAATCAATAGAGGCCATCAGCAGTCAATCCGATTTGAGCCCTACTGATGACTTTGACCTTGAAAATGATGCCCTGACACAGACCTTTGGAAAGGACAAAAGGGGGAGGACTAGAGGTGTGGCTCACATATGCCAAAAACAAAACTTCAACACATTGCACCTCTTGTGAACGAGCATTCTTCGATCAAGAATTGTACCTCATCCCAAAAGTATCACCAATTGAAGACCGATGGGGATGTCCATGAGATTAAAAATTCCCTGGGATTATTGACAAATCAAATTGGGAAACTTGTGAGCTTTTTTGAAAGTTATAGGCCCCCAATGCCTCCTCAAGGTTACCCTTACCCTACTCCTACTCAAGTTTTCACACATCCTCCCCCTCCAACATTCCCCTCTTAAATGCCTCATCATCCAACATTCCTCTCCCCTGTACCTCCGCCAATCACGGGGCTCGGATCATCGTCAATAACTCACAGTGACTACTAAAGTAGACGCATTAAAGGCTCCAAAAGAGTTCTAGTCAGCTCTTGATGACAACCCTAATTTGAAGGATCTTTTAGTTGATTTAGAGGAAGATTGAGTATCAATATATTATTTTATCCTCATCAATCTTATTTGTATCCTATTATCATATTGACATTGCATTAGCGCTTTACTTTAATTTATGAATTTCATCTACTTTTAAGTGTAATGTCCTGCTATTTGTGCAAATGGTAGGTGATTTATCGGTTCTTTTGTTTAGAATAGATATGTTTTCATTTATTTATTTCTATCGTTTGGCTTTAGAGGGCGAAAACTTGAAACAACCCCCGAACGACCTCGTGAGTGGCACCAACACCTCGCACGGGACCAATGTAACTCGTAGGAACTAACCGTGCGATCACGGGATCCCCGGTTTGAGAATAAGACGATAATTTGCATATTTCTAGACTTAGGCTTAAAAACATGGCGTTAGTGAGTGAAAAGCCGAAACAACCCCCGAATGGCCCCGTGAGTGACACCAACACCTCGCACGGGACCAATGTAACTCATAGGAACTGACCGCGCGATCACGGGACCCCCGGTTTGAAAATATGATGATAATTTTCATATTTCTAGACTTAGGCTTAAAAACATGACATTAGTGGGTGAAAACCCGAAACAGACCCTGAACAGCCCCGTGAGTGGCACCAACAACTCGCACGAGACCAATGTAACTCATAGGATATGACCGCGCGATCAAAGGACCCCGATTTGAGAATACATTGATAATCTAAAAATATCTTGACTTAAGCTTAAGAAAATGGCGTTAGAGGACGAAAATCCAAAATAGCCCCCGAACGGCCCCGTGAGTGGCACCAACACCTCACATGGGACCAATGTAACTTGTAGGAACTGACCGCACAATCATGGGACTGCTAGTTTGAGAATACGATGATAATTTGCGTATTTCTAGACTTGAGCATAAAAACATGGCATTTGAAGGCAAAAACTCGACACAATGTCCATTAGGATCGTCTTCGTTTTCTACACCGACAATAAGATTGTGTCGTCGAGTATGAAATGAATAGTAGCAACCAACGGTGTGAAAGCCTCCGTTAACTAATAGGTATATTTCCAATGTTTTGCACCTATTCGGGAATGACATCTTCTGCCCGCATCTCGGGTCAGACAACTCCCGCTATAGATATAAATTTGCCTTTTATTTTATTAAATTAGACAATGTGAATCGATATTCATTTGTTCATGTTTTATAAAAACACATTATATGTATGGTTTTAAAAACCCGACAGCATATATGCATCTGCATATATGCAGCATATATGGATATACAGATATGCAGCATATATGCAGGATGCATATATGCTTGCATATATGCAACATATATGCACATATGCATCAACATATATGCATTCTCTATGGATCGGTTTATATATTGAAAGCAAGCGGAGGTTTACATATTGCCTACTTGGATTGGTTTTCATTTATTTTTCAATTTTACATTTTGTATTCGTGGAATGATGTTATCAAATTGTTTAGGTATAAATCTTGGGGTTCTCTTAAAAACATGGCGTTAGAGGGTGAAAACTCGAAATAGCCCCCGAACATCCCCATGGGTGGCACCAACACCTCCCACGGGACCAATGTAACTTGTAGGAATTGGCCACGCAGCCGTGAGTCTCTCGGTTTGAGAATACGACGGTAATTTGCATATTTCTAGACTTAGGCTTAAAAACATGGCATTAGTGGGTGAAAACTTTAAACAGCCACCGAAGGTCCCCGTGGGTGACACCAACACCTCCCACGGGGACAATGTAACTCGTAGGAACTGACCACGCAGCCGCAGGGTTCCGGTTTGAGAATACGACGGTAATTTGCATATTTCTAGACTTAGGCTTAAAAGCATGGCGTTTGAGGGTGAAAACTCAAAACAGCCCCCGAACGTCCCCGTGGGTGGCACCAACACCTCCCACGAGACCAATGTAACTCGTAGGAACTGACCACGTAGCCGCGGGACTCCCGGTTTGAGAATATGACGGTAATTTGCATATTTTTGGACTTATGCTTAAAAACATGGCGTTAGAGGGTGAAAACTCGAAACAGCCCCCGAACGTCCCCATGGGTGGCACCAACACCTCCCACGGGACCAATGTAACTCGTAGGAACTGACCACACAGCCGCGGGACTCCCGATTTGAGAATATGATGGTAATTTACATATTTCTAGACTTAGGCTTAAAAGCATGGCGTTAGAGGGTGAAGACTCAAAACAGCCCCCTAACGTCCCCGTGGGTGGCACCAACACCTCCCACGGGACCAATGTAACTCGTTGGAACTGACCACGCAGCCGCGGATCTCCCGGTTTGAGAATATGACGGTAATTTGCATATTTCTAGACTTAGGCTTAGAAACACGATGTTAGAGGGTGAAAACTCGAAACAGCCATCGAACGTCCCCGTGGGTGGCACCAACACCTCCCACGGGACCAATGTAACACGTAGGAACTGACCACGCAGCCGTGGGGATCCCGGTTTGAGGATACGACGGTAATTTGCATATTTCTAGACTTAGGCTTAAAAACATGGCGTTTGAGGGTGAAAACTCAAAATAGCACCCCGAACGTCCCCGTGGGTGGCACCAACACCTCCCACGGGACCAATATAACTCATATGAATTGACCACGCAGCCGCGGGACTCCCGGTTTGAGAATACAATGGTAATTTGCATATTTTTGGACTTATGCTTAAAAACATGGCGTTAGAGGGTGAAAACTTGAAACAGCCCCCGTACGTTCCCATGAGTGGCACCAACACCTCCCACGGGACCAACGTAACTCGTAGGAACTGACCACGCAGCCGCGGGACTCCCGGTTTGAGAATACGACAGTAATTTACATATTTCTAGACTTAGGCTTAAAAGCATGGCGTTAGAGGGTGAAAACTCGAAATAACCCCCGAACGTCCCCGTGGGTGGCACCAACACCTCCCACGGGACCAATGTAACTCGTTGGAATTGACCACGCAGCCGCGGATCTCCCGGTTTGAGAATACGACGGTAATTTGCATATTTTTAGACTTAGGCTTAGAAACATAACATTAGAGGGTGAAAACTCGAAACAGCCCCCGAACGGCCCCGTGGGTGGCACCAACACCTCCCACGGGAACAATGTAACTCATAGGAACTGACCATGCAGCCGCGGATCTCCCGATTTGAGAATACGACAGTAATTTGTATATTTCTAGACTTAGGCTTAAAAATATTGATATGTTGATAATTTTAACTCATATGCAATTTTTCAGCTTGATTAATTTTTTTGTAAAACTACTTGGTTACTGATATTTTTTTTATGTATCCTATCATTTGTAGGATTTTTGCACATGGAACAAATGAAGGACGCAATGGTTTACAGCATGAGGATTGTTTATATGTTGTTAACACTCAGGATTTTGTTTTTTATGTTACAGCCGTGCAGGCTTTTATTGTTTAGATTTATGGCCGTGCGGGCTTTTATAATTTGATTTATGAATTTTATGGCCGTGCGGGTTTTATAATAAGCAGGTTTTACATTTACAGGTTTTGGAATGTCAAGAAAATAGAGGAAACTCTGCCCAATTTTTTTTTGGTCTGTGAATTATTAAGACGTGCAATATTTTTAAGTTTGTATATATATTTGTTTATTAACAACGTTCTCGATTCGCAATTTGTGATTTTTTTATTGTTTTGCCAATAATAAATATTTGTAACACCTCGTATGCGTCAAACGTTACACGTAGCAACCAACGGTGCACTCACATGACCCCCAATTTTAGGATTGGACCAAAAAATACATTTTTTTTAAAATTATAGTTAAATATGGTCATGGACTTTGTCCATGACCATTTTTATTTTTTTCTTCATGGTTGTGGGTCACAGACTTAAGTCGCGACCATTTTTTTTATTTTTTTTGGTCACGGTTGTGGGTCACGGCCAAATCCACGACCATTTTTTTTTGTCACGGTAATGGGTCACGGACTTGGGCCGCGACCAATTTTTTTTAAATTTGTTTGTCACGACCGTGGGTCGCGAACTTTGGCCGCGACCAATTTGTCACGGATGAGGGCCGCGACTAATTTTTTTTAATTTTTTTGTCACTTTTGTGGGTCGCGGACTTTGGCCGCGACCAATTTTTCACGGTTGTGGGTCACGGATGAGGGCCGCGACCCGTCACGGCGTGGGTCACGGCCCAAGTCCGCGACCATTTGTCGTGACCCCTCTCAGCCCATGAAAATTGTCATGCCTGAAATGGTCACGGCTCAAGTCTGCGACCCACAACTTTGGTCAGGGATTTTGGTCGTGACCAATCGCCTGTTTTGGTGTAGTGGGGAAATCATAGAGAGAGGGAGAGAGAGAGAGAGAGAGAGAGAGAGAGAGAGAGAGAGCGGTTTCGGGTCGAGTCCTGTTGTTTTTCTTTTTTTGCTTCTCTACAAAGAAATATAATGATGGAAACACATATATATGAGATGAATGAGATTTTATTTATTTATCTTTATTTTAAATGACTTAATATACATGCACTTTTTACTTTGTTTGTTGGGACCGCAAAAAGGATTATAATTACTTAAAAGAGAATTTATTTTAAAACACGATGAGTTAACTATAAGGAGAGAAAAATTCTGAATTTTTTTGGAATAAGAATTATTTTTATTGAGTTTTTTTATTTTGACAAAAAAGGAAAAATGAAATTTTCTAAAAATGGGAGATGCCGATCGATATACCCCTTATCTTTCCTATCTGTAGGCCAGTCCAGTCAAATCAATCCAAAGATTTGATTTCACTTTCTTCAGCTACTTTTTCCTTGATGGGGTAGTGTTCCATCTGGATTTTGCAGGCTCCTTGTATTTAGCCAAAATTTTCAAGTATAAAAAGGCGAAAAGTGGAGAGGTTTCTTCATCTGTTCACATTTTCTTTCTCTTGCTTATTTCTTATCTCGTGCCTTGTTATTTTCCAAAATGGACCTTCCCATAAGTGCAAAATTTTCCTCTTACCTCAAAAAATATAGTGGCCAGGTGTCCGTACAATGTAAGACTACGTCGCCTTTAACCTGCACTGGGTCTCCTTATGGCGCAATCGGCCCTTTGACTGGAACATGCTAATGGTGGTAGTACAATTCTGGTATCCGAAGGATCATGCTTTTTATTTTGCCTTGGACGAGGTCTGCCCGATCTACGAGGAGTTTTCTTCTATAATGGGGGTAAACCCTAGTGTGGCGGCGTCTATGCTTGAATTTTCTCTATCTTCTCGGGAGTTGTTAGTAGGACTTCTCCGCATTTCTCCTTTGACGCCTCCTATGTCAAGTCGAATGGGAGCAGATTGTGCCCTCCCATACCTTGGACTTATTTCCTGTAGAGGATTTGTCTAAATGCATACGCATGCAGTTGGGCCCTCTGTGGGAGAGTCATCGACCGCCAGTCTGTCCTTCCCAATCTGTTTGCAAAGTTTGGCATGTGTCCGGAGATTATATGAAATGGTTATGGAAGAAGGTAGTGGTTAAGATATTTTTCGAGGAGAGTGAAAAGAGATGGTTTGCCTTGTTTGATACTATAGAGGGAGCGTAGTGTTTTTTTCTAAGCTGATCCGGGATTACCGTTCCATGGAGCACCTTTGGCATACCATCCAAATAGGGGAGGTTTAGGGGCCTCAAGATGTAGATGATGATAAGAATGGTACTTCTGGTAGCTGCGCGCAGGGTCTTTTATTAAGCTAGTGATTTTTGTGAAAATTTTATGTGTTTGGTTATGTATTTGGGTTTGTTGGGAATATATTTAGGATGGTTTTGGTTAGCTTGTGAGGTTGGAAGGTTAGTTATTTGACTCCCTATGCTGATATTTCCTATAGTCATGCTGGAGTTTCCTAAAATGGAAAAAAGAAGAATTTAATTATATTATTGTACCTCTTGATGAGTTTTACATTTGAATTATCTATAGCAATCGCTAAGGCATACATAATCCTTTTATTCATGTAAATGATAAAATGAAATGTCGTTCTCGGAGGTAAGAAAAGAATAGTGTTTTGTGAAAAGAAGGGAACTGCGCCCATGTAAAGCGTATGAGCTGCCTACGTACTTCTGGGAGTTTAAAATTTTTATGAGTTTCATTTTTGAAAGAAAAAAAGGTATTTTATAGGATCAGGCCCCACGTAGTTATGAGTAGAGGAAAATGAAGATTTTTTTTAAGAATGGAAGGGAGATGAGAGGAGTCGTAGTGCACTGAGATTTCGAACTAGGGGTAAAATTTCTTGAGACGATCTAGGTTGACTGGATGCACCATCTTTTCTTCATCAAGGTTAGTGAGCATAGCAACATCACCAGATAAGATCTTATCCACGATGTAGGGGCACTCCAGTTTGGTTTGAATTTCCCTTTGGGGTTAGACAAGTTCAATGTGTCCTTTGAGGGCTAAATCCCCTTCCCGGACACCGCGATACTTGAATTTTTGATTTAACATAGATCTATCAGGCGATGGTACCCTTGTATATGATATAGATCCTTTAGCCTCCTTTCGTCTAACAGTAATAACTCGTCAAGATGGCTCTACTGCCAACCTTCTTTATTGACTTTGCTTTCAAGCATGACACCTAGTGAAGGTATTTCTATTTCAATGGGTAGGACTACTTCCATGCCGTATACCAGATCATAAGGGGTATACCCAATAGATACCCGAACTGAAGTGCAATATCCCTAGAGGGCATAAGGGATTTGATCGGCCCAATCTAAAAAACTCTCGGTCATCTTGTTGATGATTTCTTTGAGGTTCATATTAGTTGATTCAACTCCACCATTGGTTTATGATCGATAGGGAGAAGATTTGTATCTCTTAATCCCGTACTCGTTGACCAATTCTGTGACTTCTGCCTCAAAATATACCCATTGTCTGACACTACACTATACCATATTAGGCGGATGTTCACCCTAAGGGGGTCACGGCCCAAATCCATGACCAGCTGGTCATGGCTCAAAGTCGTGACTATATCCATGACCCAGTATGGCCATGGATGCTCTTGGAAGTGGTCGCGGACCAAATCCCAAACCAGTATGGGTTATGGACTTCGACCATGACCAGGTCATGACCATCATAGTGCCAAAATTCATGCCAAAGTTCCCTCCAAGTTTGGTTATAATAAGATCACAAACAAGGGTCGTGACTAAGGCCACAACGCACACCCATTGGGTCACAACTTTGGATAGTGGCCATCTCAATTTGCTCAGTCGTGACCACATGGTTTCCTACACGTTGATATAGAAAAAAAATAAAGGGTCATGGCATCAGGTCAGTGCTCTAGGCCATGACTAAGGTCCTAATAATAAACCCCTCTGCCTTAATTTCATTTCTTCCCGTGTTAATATCTCTATCTCTTTCTCTGTCTCAAACCCTAATTTTGACGATTTGCATTTCATTTCTCCATTTTATTTTGACGATTTGCATTCTCTCTCTCTCTCTCTTAAAGGTAAACCCTATTTTACATTCTCCCTCTCTCTCTCTCAATACCTCTCTATCAATCTCAAAGGTAAACCCTAATTTGATAATATCTTCACTTAGACTTAAAAATATGGTGTTAGAGAGAAAAATCTCGAAACACCCCCAAATGGCCCCGTGATGGCACTAACACCTCGCATGGGACTAATGTAACTTGTAGTAATTGATTCCGTGGTCACGGGACCACCTATTTGAGAGCACAATACTAATTTGAGAATATCTACACTTAGGCTTGAAAACATGGTGTTAGAGGGGAAACCCCCAAACACCCCCAAAATAGGCATGCGAGCTGCACCAACACCTCACACGGAACTAATGTAACTCACACGGGATCTGGTCACGACTCAGGTTTTAGAATGTCTAGAAAACAGAGGAAATTTTGCCCAAATTTTATTTTATATAGTTACAAATGGTCACGGCCAAAGTCCATGACCTTTTTTTCCTCATGCATAAAATGGGTCACGCCTTAGGGCCATAACTATTTTGGTGATGTTAAAGTCTGGGTCATGGCCTTAAGCCATGACTAGAGCCGTGACCATTGGATAGGTTATGGACTCGAGTCGTGACTAGATCCTTAACCAAAATCATAGATCAAAGGATGGTCACGGCCTTGATCCGTGACCATTGTCATATTCAAATGGATGGGTCACGTACTTGAGCCGTGACCATTTTCATATTCCGAAGGATGGGTTACGAACTTGGTACGTGACCAAAATCATATATTAAAGTATGGGTCACGACCAGTGACCAGCTGTGTTTATGGGTCATAGCTGTAGTCCGCAACCATCTGCCATGACCCCCTAAGTTCGTGACCCTTCATTTGGTCAGGGATTTGGGTTGTGACCCACTAAAATGGTCATGGCCCTTGGCAGCGACCCACTGTATTGGTCAGGGACTTTGTCCATGACCATTCGCCTAATATGGTGTAGTACTAGCTCGTGTGGGACTCTATATCGACAGATGGTGTTCTTTCAAATGAACTTGGCTACATTTTTAGCATTCAGTATCGCGTATGACTCGACTTCGACCCATTTGGTGAAGTAATCTATGAAAAAATGATGAACTCATGCCTATTTGAGGTTTTGGGTGTAACTTTCCCTATGATATTGATGCCCCATGTGGAGAACGTCTAGGGATAGGTCATATTATATAATTCCCGTGAAGGTACGTGTTAGAGATTGGAAAATTATTGGCATTTAAGGCATCTTCGAACATAGACGGTGCAATCATGAACCATTATAGTCTAATAGTAACCCTATCGGATAATATTCTTAGCGAGCATATGGCCATTCATGTGGGGTCCGTATTCCTCGCTATGGATTTTTTGCATCATCTCTTCAATGTTAGACACTGCAATGCAGTATGAGTGGGGTCCATCGAAGTTTCTCTTGAACAGTGCTTTATCAAAGATATTTTACTAGGCAGCCAATTTGCGAGGAGTTTCTCGATCTTTCTTGTTGGCATCTTGGGGGTACCTACCGTGCTTGAGGAGGCTCCAAATGTCGTAATACCAGCACTCGACAGGGTCCATTTCTATCCCCTCGAGCATGTCGACCGTAGAGGACGAGGTAGCAAGGGCATCGACCAATTTGTTCCTTGATCGGGGTAAGTAGTGGAAGGTGATATCTTGAAACTAGGAGCCTAGATCTTTTAGGTTGGCTTGGAAGGGTAGGAGATTCTCTTCCTTAACTTTCCATCTTCTAAAGACCTGGATGATGATGAGGGCAGAATTCCTGTAGACATCTAAGCATTGGATTCCTTTCTTGAGAGCTACTTTGAGGCCTATGGTGTATGCCTCGTATTTGATTGTGTTATTGGTGCAGGGAAAATCTAACTTAATGGTAATGGGAGTGTGAGATTCATCGGGGGAGATCAAGAGTATCCCAATGTTGTACCCTTTCTTATTGGTAGCCCCGTCAAAGAACATTTGTCACTGAAGGTCTTCCAGAGAGGTCCAAAGGATATCTTCATCCGTAAATTCAAAGATCCAAACGTTGGCTTCTTCTATGGGATAGTCAGTTAGGTAGTCAAAGATGTATCTCCCTTTCATTGCTTTCTGTATGACATACATAATATCAAACTTAGCTAACAACATTAACCATTGGGCCATTCGGCTAGATAGGGTAAGTTTCTCGAGTAAGTATTTGATAGGATCCATTAGGGACATAAGTCTAATGGGAAAAGTGAGCATATAATGCCATAATTTTGGGGTGACATATGATTTTGCCAAGGCAATGTAGTTGAATTCTTACCTGACTAATTTGTAACTGACGTAGTAGATGGCCCTATCTTTACGAGAATCTTCAATGTATTGGGCTAGCAAAGCCCCAGCTATGGTGTCTGTTACGATCAAGTATAGAAGTAGAGGAAGATAAGGTTGCGGTGGGATGAGTATTGGAAGTTGGGTTAGATACTGCTTGATTTGATAAAAGTCTTACTGACAGGTTTTGTTCTAGACTTTGGTTGAATCCTTTCGGAGGATTTTGAAGATAAGTTCACAAATAAAAGTCAACTGGCCGATAAACCAGCTGATATACTATAATTTTCCCAAGAATACTTGGACTTCCTTCTCTGTTTGGGGTGGTGGAATTTCGCGTATGTATGGTAGTTTGGCAGGATCTGCTTAAATACCCTTATCACTAACCATGAATCCCAAAATCTTTCCGTTCGTAATGCCAAAAACACATTTTTATGGGTTAAGTCACATCTGGTATCGCAACAGTTG
This sequence comes from Sambucus nigra, assembly GCA_949130495.1. NCBI lineage: Eukaryota > Viridiplantae > Streptophyta > Magnoliopsida > Dipsacales > Adoxaceae > Sambucus > Sambucus nigra. Next base: position 207,189,974 of record OX422214.1, on the reverse strand, counting down.
TTCAAAGAGCTTTTGAAGAGTGGGAACATGACATTCCCCAGCTTTAGACTTGATGATTATATCATCCACGTATAGATCAACTTCTTTGTTTATCAGATCATGCAAGATGGTTGTGTTAGCCCTTTGATCTCCCTTGCGTTTTTTAGACCGAATGGCATAGCGGTGTAACGGAAGGTTCCTCAAGGGATGATGAATCTGGTTTTTTCTTGATGATCAAGGTGCATCTTTATCTAATTGTATCTTGTAAACCCATCAATGAATGACTTAATAGCGTGGCTAACTGTGTTTTCCATAATCATGTCAATATTATTTAGCAAGTAATCATCGTTCGGAGAGGCCTTGTTCAAATCTCGGCAATCAATGCACATGTGAACCTTTCCTCCTGATTTTGGTACGGGTAAAATGTTAGCTAACTATGTGGGATATTCGATCACCCAGATGAAGCCTAGGTTCAACAACTTGACCATATATTCTTTAACCTTGAGTGACCATTCGATGTGGATCTTACGCAATTTTTGTTTGACCAGTTTGAATTCTGAAAGAGTTAGAATCTCATGTTGCGCGATCTTGGGATCAATATCGGGCATGTCATCAAGACCATGCAAAGATGTACACAAATTCCTTTAATAGTTATTCGAGTTGCGTGCACTCATGCTCGTCAAGGGTGGACCCTATCCTAATATTGCACAGTTGGCTACTAGAACCGAGATTGATAACAACAGTTTCATTTTCATTAATTTGACCTCGGTTATGTTTTTTGTTATTAACCTTATTAAGATCAGTTAAGAATTGTTCATTTGTAAAATCATCATCATCAAGAGTTTGATTAGAACAAGACAATTAATGTAAGGCGCAGTAAGATACTTAAAATCTTCGTTTATTTCATTCTTAGGAAAAACAACACTGAGAACCTCGTAGAAGGAGGTCTCGATTACATTGTGATAAGAATGAGGAATAATAGTAGAAGGAAAAATAGGATAAACATCTGGGTTAGGCTGCATCTCAGCAAGTTGAATTGGTATAACATTCCAGTTGAGGAGGGGTGCATTAGCAGTCTTAATCAGGATAAATGGATCTTATGATGTAGCGTCTGAGTGGATCATGTAGAGTTCCAACCATAATGTCTACAAATTGAATGAGTCCTCGAAGTCACTTCCTTCGAAAACCTCAGTAATAGCTGTAACATTATCAATGAGCGGTTGTACATGATGCTACGAACTTGCGGCCCAGGAGTAACTATCTTGGAACAAAATCTCCATTCATGGCTTCATCTTCTTGTCCACATGATCATACCACGATTCTAGAAAACCACAAAAGGGAAAATCTTCACCCTGTTTGGCAAATATCCCATTCAAGGAATCCTCTGAAATAGACTTAGTACTTTATATCCTTTTCTTCAACCGAGGTTGGAAGAGCATTCTGAGTTCCTCTGATGATGGTTGATAACCCAATACATATAGAGGAAAGGCATTCTTTAACACTATGGGTTATATTATCACTTGTTGTCTTCGTCCCTGCCCAGTCTGGGCATGAAGTGCATATTTTTGAACATCTTCATCACGTTGACATTATAGTGAGGGGTGTGCTCTGGACAAACTCTATCTTTAAAATTATCCCCCACCGGGAGTGGAAGTGGTTTGACTTGGAAACCAGAGAGAAGCATATCTTTCGTCCCATGTTGTATCTATAGTACCAGGTTACTGGTGATCGCATTCTCGATATTATCATCGTCACCCAAGATGGTGATGACCTGCACCTTGGTGAAGAACTCAGTTTTCGATGGAGAGACGAAGACACCCCTTTGATGTTGTGAAGCCATGGCCGACCAAGTAATAGATTGGAAAAAATGGTATGTCGATGACCTGGAACTCAGTAACGGGATTTATAAGGCCAACCCCTATTGTAAGCTTTATGGATCCCATCACCTCTCTACAAGTGTTGTCATAAGCATGCACCACGGTGAAAGTTGGAGAAAAGTCGCTAATTTTCAAACCTAACCAGTTGAGGGTTCTTAACAGGAAAACATTAAGTGATGATCTATTTTCGATGAGAGAAAGTGGGACTGTCTTCCCCATCACCTCAACAGAGATATTGAGAGCATGGTTGTGATTTGGAACAAACTTATGGATTGCTTCCATAGACAAGGAAAGCATTCTATTAGAGGTTAAGGACCCGATGAAGTTTACGACCGCTTCTGGAGTGGGGAAAGGAGGGACAGTGGGCCCGGTAAGAAATTTTATAATGGAATTTCGGTGCAGTTAGGAAGACATGAAGAGTCCCCACAAAGTAATGTTAGCTTAAGTTTTCTTTAACTAGTCGAGGAGCTTGCTCTCCTCGATGGTGATTTTTGACAAGGGGAGTTTTTCAACAACATTTTTTCCTTTATCTGTCATTTCAGATTAAGGGTTCAAACTCTAGTAATGCCTCGCAGATCTTGTCATATGATTCACAGAAGAGGGGAAAAATTGCAACCCCATTTTTTCATCTATCTCGAGTTATTTGGACACTTTGTTGATCTCCCCTAGCAAATCTTCAAACGATATCATCCCGCATACACTGATTACCAGGCTAGTATTTTTCAGGCTTAGTTCTTCATCTCAACTTTCAATTCGTCCCCCATCCCATGTAAATGATGTCATTCTTCAACGAGAAGTCAATTCATTCTACAACCTCAACGACCCCTTCATATAGATCCTCCCACTAGACGGGGAGATGCAGAAGCGAAGAGACCAACTTCCCTTGTAGTTTTAAGTCATCGAGTAACTCGGACATATTGCAAATCTCATCGGTCTGTCGGAATAAGTCTTCCATAATCTAGACGACATCATCTAAACATACTTCCTCGATGGGTACTGATTAGGCATAAATTCTTCACATTTATCCCCTTAATTTCAGTATTTTTATGATCCCGTGCGGTGTTAATAGCTTGGATTTATCTCATGTCTATGATACTAACCCTTTTTGGCAAGAATTTCCTATTTTGTGTATCTCTTATATGTTTTACAGATTAATTATGCAAGCAGCGCAAAAGAGAAAGCGAGACAATGAAAGAAAAGCTAAGAAGGCAAGTTCAAGGGCATTTTGGTAATTCTACAGCTAGATCCCGAAGGAGAAGTCAACTGGAAAGTTGAAGATCTCGGAACAATGAGAACACTGGAAGAAACGGCACCCAAATCCGAGCTACGGTTGATGAGTTATGCCCAGTTGAAGTTGAAGAAAAATCCAAGAAAGGAAGACAAGAAAGCAAGAAAAAAATCTAAGTGTAGCACTCCAGGCCAGCACACATTCGCGAACCCAGGCCGAACCAGTTTGGGGGGCGAACCGGTTTGGGGTACATGCGAACCGGTTCGGGGTCCCTGATGCGCGAATTTGCTCCCCAAATCTGATTGGTTCCGAATACTCCTTTTAGGTTAAAACTCTAAAAAATAGTAGGGAACGGAGGCAACAACCGAGGGGCAGCCATTAGGGATAGTTTTAGTCAGTTTTTGATAGAGAGAAAAAGAGAAGAACATCTAGGAACATCAAGGGAATTAATTGCTTCAAGATTTAATCATTACGGGCTTGTTTTTCAAGTTTTAATTCAAAGTTCAGAATTCTTGTCATTATTCTTGCATGTTTATTTTTTGTATTCGATTCAACTTATTGCTGCGTTCATAATACATATTTACATGCTTCAATCTAGTTTCATCATGAATTATTCCACATGCAACGTTACTATTTCATGCGTTAGTCAGTTTAACATGTCCGACTAGGGTTTAAAGGTTGGGATGCATGAACTCAACCTGATGTGTTAGTGCATGTGCATAACGTTCATCCGATGAATTTAAGGATTGATTTTGATCGTATCGCGTAATTACATAATAATTGTGGATCTTTATATCTCGTTTACCTTTGGGTACTTGTGATGATTTAGAGTACAATTTGAGTGCAATTACCGCGATACCGATTTACTCATCCTCAGATTAGGTATGACGCGGGCTTGAACCTCGTATACATAATGCTTGGGAGTCCTAAATTCCGGGTCTGATTAATCGGATAAATTTATGATTGACGTTGTTACTGCACTACACTAGGGTTGGGGGATTTCATTCCCTTTATGTTTTCTCATCATTTAAGTTTAAAAAGTTTTGATTCAATTTTTCATTCATAATTTAGGTACTTTAGTTAGTTGCATTTTTCATCATAATTTCATAATTGCAGTTAGCTTAGTCAATCCCAAAAACCAAATCAAAATTTCCTTTTCTTCTTAGAGTCGAAGTTAGGATTCTTCCGTCTTGTCCTGTCGTCACAACTCCGTTGTCCTTTTTCCCTGAGGATCGATACCCGACTTGTCGGATTATTACTTGAGCGACATGCTTACACTTGAGCCTAGAGAGTACGCACTTTAGAGACACATTCTGAGTCGTGTCAAGTTTTTGGCGCCGTTGCCGTGGAATTAGGTAGACTTAGGATTAGATCGAGTCAATCCAAAGCGTTGACCAAAAAATCCAAAAATCCAAAAAAAAAAAAAAAAGACCAAAAAGATTCACCATCATCTCTCTTAAGCTTTAATGAAAAATTCTAAAACCACTCCCACACCCCATAATACTCCAACCAATATCCACGAAAATCCACTTGTTGAGTATAATCCTAATAGTCCCCACACTCCAAACGCCCCACCATTTTGGATCCCACCTCCCACACCGTCGCACTCAGTCTCCGATAACACTCCTTTTCCCTTCTTAGGACACACTTCGAGCACACCCAGTGAGAACACCGAGTCAGAAAGTGAGGGAGAGATGTCGCAACATAATAATGCACCTACCGGTGAGGAAGAGCCTCCGTACCGCCCGTTGAGAGAATTCTTATATCCCGAGCACACTGTCACTCCGGGATGCATTATACTCCCGTATAATGCCGGGCAGTTCCGTTTCAAAAATGGAATGATCCAGTTGCTTCCGCTTTACCACGTATGGATTCTAAAAAGCCATACCTCCATATTAGGGAATTTGAGGACGTGTGCGATACTCTCAACGATCAAACCTGCACACAAGAAGTAATTCGCCTCAAACTTTTCCATTTCTCGCTTAAAGATAAAGCTAAAGTCTGGTTATTGTCTCTACCTCCAAGCTCGATTCCATCCTGGAATGAGCTACAGTCGAAATTTCTCAAGAAATTCTTCCCACCACATCGAACAATCTCTATAAAGGCTCAAATTCAAGCGTTCAGGCAACATGAAAATGAGCCATTCCATCGATGTTATGAACGTTTCAACGAGTTAGTTTCTTCATGCCCCCATCATGGATTTGATCCATCGCGAATCATCTCCTTTATCTATAATGGGTTGAATCTTAACTCCAAACAACTTGTTGAAACTATGGGAAGCGGTGCGTTTGTCGATCTAGATGCCCACGATGCTGATCTTCACATGAGGTATGTCACCGAGACCACACAATCCTGGGATACTTCTGATCCCAACACTCAAAATCGAAATAGACAAGCGACCACCACTCCGTCAGCGTCCGGTCTATTCCATGTAGATAAGAATTCTATGACGGATAACCGATTAGAGACTCTTGAGAAAGGATTTCGAGATATGTGCGAGATATATGGAAAAGGATCAGCTGAACCCATTCCAAACCCAGTCGTAAAGGTGTGTGCTATTTGTGAGGCGGGACATTCAACTGAGGAATGCCCGACGATACCCGCCTACAAAGCAATGCTACAAGAGAAAGTTAGTGGTGTAGGAGGTTTTAAGGGCAATTTCAGTGCCCCGCACGGGAATTCATATAACCCTTCTTGGAAAAATCATCCCGGTTTTAGCTATGGGCAACAACATGCCGCAATAAACTCCCTTCGCATGTTGCCCCTCCTCCACCACAACACTTTCAACAAGCTCCACACATGCAAGGACATGTGCAAGCACCGCCACCTCAAGGAAATTATATTCCACCACAGCGGAGAACTCTCGAGGATACCATGAATCAATTCATCGCAAGCCAGACCGCAACCAATGCCAAATATGATCGTCTGATTGGCGACATAAATGCGAATCTGTCAAAAATACAATCCTCGTTGAGTGTCCAAGAGAAGGGAAAGTTTCCTGCCCAGGGCCAAAGACCTCTCCAAGGTCAAACTAGTGTGAACTCGACACCCCATGACCATCCTGAGCAATGTAGCGCAATTACCACTCTACGTAGTGGGAGAGTAGTTGACTTGTCACCTCCCTCATGAGACGTACCTAAAGACAAGGAGATTTCGCCGGCACGAAAGAGGCCGAAGATGTCCCCTTGAATGAGAGTGACGAAGAAGACGCTAGTGAGCCCGAGGTAGTGTTGAAACCACCCTCCGCTTCACCGTTTCCTCAAAGGCTAATTCCTTCCCATAAAGGAAACCCACGTGATGACGTGCTAGACGTGCTAAAACAAGTTAAGCTGAATTTACCTTTCCTCGATGCCATTAAGCAAATTCCAGCTTATGGAAAAGTCATTAAAGACTTATTGACGGTAAAGAGAAAGATGAAGGTAAAGAAAAATGTCTTTCTAGCACAGAATGTGAGCTCTATTCTACTCAATGATCTCCCACCTAAATTCAAAGATCCCGGTGCACCCACTATTTCATGCATCATTGGAGAAAACAAAATCGAAAAAGCCCTACTCGATTTGGGAGCAAGTGTCAATATCCTCCCTTACTCCATCTATAGGCAACTTGACTTGGGCAACCTCAAGCCCACAAAGGTCACTCTCCAATTAGCGGATCGAACCGTGAAGATCCCAAGAGGCATAGTCGAGGACGTGATCGTCCAAATTGACACTTTCTACTTCCCGGTAGACTTTGTCATTTGGGACACGGAGCCCTCCTTTAACTCGAGCAACCATGTTCCCATCATCCTTGGGCGCCCTTTCTTAGCTACGGCTAACGCAATCATCAATACGCGGAATGGGCGAATGCAACTCACCTTTGGGAACATGACCTTAGAGACCAACATCTTCCATGTCGCCCAACATACGGGGGAAGAAGATGACCTTCATGCGGTGAGCTTCATAGATGAGATCGTACGGGAGTACTTTGAGGAAAATGATTGTGGAGATGCCCTAGGGTCCTGCTTAGTGTCGAGCCATGAGAATGAGGGGTCCCACAAGAGAGAGCCGTTAGGGGTGTGCCCTATTTCATCAAGTAATAGTGGTAGTTGTGACAATGAGAGAAAAGTGGGGGAGAGGTATGTAGTGACCGCAATTGAAAGAGAGAGAGGGGTTAAAAGAGAGAAAACTGGTGGAGTTGGAGATCGAGCAAGTAATAGAGGACGTAGGCACTACTCGAGAGAGAGAACTAGGAGACATGAGCATGAAAGATTTTGAAAGAGAATTCGGGCAGGTGGATGAAAGTATTACTATTGAAGGCCAATCCCTATTGGATTCATGTAGTCACTTAGACGAAAGTGAATTGAAAGCAAAAATTGATGAATTCCTTCGTTGTGACAATCCACCCACAACACTAGAGGCCCCGAAGGCAAGTGAGGAGAAAAGTTGTGGTTCATCTGACTTAGAGCCCAACCCATGCATCATAAAAATTGAACGAAACCTAGGTGTTCCCTCCGAGTTAGTGCACGCAGATCACACTTTGAGCCAACATCACGAGGATCCCTTTCCAGTTAGTCACGACGAGTCTCCCGGTCTATCCTTTATCTATGGGCGAGGTCCCAACTTGTTCCAATTGTTAGCTTATAATCCTAGGATGGGAGAGACAAGGAGAACATCAAACCCCGTGAGTGGGGTCGGGTGAGTTTGTGGAGAGATGAGAGGTCGTCGCACCCCCGACGCATATGGGGTGATTATTGTTGTATTTTTGAGTCATGCATGAGTGTCATATAGTGTCTTGTTGCATTTTAATATTTGTTTGTTTTATTTTTCCGCACTTTTCATTCGCCTTGAGTTAGATTTTCATCCTTTTTGCTTGAGGACAATGAAAAAGTCTAAGTTAGGGGGAGGCACAAGTGCGTATTTCTAAAACTTCACAAATTTTCAAAAATGCCCAGAAATTTCCAAAAAAAAATCATAAAATTTTCAAAAACCCAAAAATATTTTTGTTCAAAATAAATAAAAATTGGAATTCAAAATTTTCAAAAATATCGTTAAAATTCGGTCTAAAGTCTCAAGTTGTAAAATTCAACATACACAAAGCCAAAATTGACCAAAGATGGAAATTGAGCGAAAATAACGAATAAGTGTGGAGATTAACAAACCCGGTGAGATTCGAGCCTATCACTTTTTATGAGTTTTTAAGTCAATCCGAGTTAAATGTTAACTCAAAGTTCTTTTTAGCGCTTAATAAGTGGTCAAGGATCTCAATCCTTTCATTTTGATCGGTTTTAAAAAATGTGTGCAATACTGCCTTGAAAAACATGCCAAATTAGCCTCTAAACTTAAATTCACCTCGAAACGCATGTAGTAACGCAATTGGCATTTTGGACAATGAAGTAGGCCCTCGTTTTTCACCCAAAATTTTGGCCAGAAAAAAGTAGCGAAAAATCACCCTTTGCAACCCAAATTGAGCCAAATAATTTTCCCTTTCGTTTGACAACCCGGAAAACCCAAAATAGCCGGAATTGTGAAAAATGCGAAAATTCAGATTTTAAGTCCAAAAAGTGCATATAAAGGGGCAAGAAACAAAACAGTATGCTCAACCAAAAAAAAAAAAAATGAGCAATAGCCGGAAAAAGCACAATTGGACATCATTAATGACTTTTTCAATTCCAACCTTCTATACCTCCTTCATTTTACCCAATGCACCCTTCAACCCGAAAAAGTCCTAACCGAGTCCAAAGTGCGAAAATTGATTACCGCGTGGAGATTTAAGACACCAAAAGATAATATAAGAGGTTAAGTGCGCAAAATAGAGGCAATGTTCCCGTTTTTAAAATCGTAATCTGTTGATGAGATCCTTTCACTATAAAATTTCCGTCTTTCTAATTGTATGCGTGATTTTGCATCCACTATATTTACTCTTTCTATCACGCATGCCGAGAGAATAGCCATAATCCGAGAGATTCGTTTGTGAGAGCATTCCGTGAAAAAATTGAAATCAAAATGAATTTTCGAATAAGTAACGTAATGATCGATCGGTGGAATTTGGCGGTTATATTTTCGGCTTCGCACACACGCACTAAGGTTTGAGACTCGTAAATATGACTTGATGTTGACTATTTTCTGGAAAGTTTGAATTACATAATTTTTGCATATTTTGAAATTTCTTTGAGTCGAATTTTGTGGGTATATTCTCTCCAAATCCTCACGAGACACCACTCGTCCTACTAGGGTAACCTAGAGGTTTAAAGGCTCGTTGCATGCGCTAAATACAATCGCTTGCCCGCGAAAGAGGTATTCTATCCCAATAAAGTTTTTGAAGGTTCCTTAACTCATACTCTCATTATTTTACATTGCTCGGGACGCGCAAAGTTCTAAGTTAGGGGTGTTTGATTAGGCATAAATTCTTCACATTTATCACCTTACTTTTAGTATTTTTATGATCCCGTGCGGTGTAAATAGCTTGAATTTATCTCATATCTATGATACTAACCCTTTTTGGCAAGAATTTCGTATTTTGTGTATCTCTTATGTGTTTTACAGATTAATTATGCAAGCAGCGCAAAAGAGAAAGCGAGACAATGAAAGAAAAGCTAAGAAGGCAAGTTCAAGGGCATTTTGGTAATTCTGCAGCCAGATCCCGAAGGAGAAGTCAACTGGAAAGTTGAAGAGCTTAGAACAACGAGAACACTGGATGAAACGTCACCCAAATCCGAGCTACGGTTGATGAGTTATCCCCAGTTGAAGTTGAAGAAAAATCCAAGAAAGGAAGACAATAAAGCAAGAAAAAAATCTAAGTGTAGCACTCCAGGCCATCACACATTCGCGAACCCCGGCCGAACCGGTTTGGGGGGCGAACCGGTTCGGGGTACATGCGAACCGGTTCGGGGTCCCTGATGCGCGAATTTGCTCCCCAAATCTGATTGGTTCCGAAGACTCCTTTTAGGTTAAAACTCTAAAAAATAGTAGGGAACGGAGGCAACAACCGAGGGGCAGCCATTAGGGATAGTTTTAGTCAGTTTTTGATAGAGAGAAAAAGAGAAGAACATCTAGGAACATCAAGGGAATTAATTGCTTCAAGATTTAATCATTACGGGTTTGTTTTTCAAGTTTTAATTCAAAGTTCAGAATTCTTGTCATTATTCTTGCATGTTTATGTTCTGTATACGATTCAACTTATTGCTGCGTTCATAATACGTATTTACATGCTTCAATCTAGTTTCATCATGAATTCTTCCACATGCAACGTTACTATTTCATGCGTTAGTCAGTTTAACATGTCCGGCTAGGGTTTAAAGGTTGGGATGCATGAACCCAACCTGATGTGTTAGTGCATGTGCATAACGTTCATCCGATGAATTCAAGGATTGATTTTGATCGTATCGCATAATTACATAATAATTGTGGATCTTTATATCTCGTTTACCTTTGGGTACTCGTGATGATTTAGAGTACAATTTGAGTGCAATTACCGCGATACCGATTTACTCATCCTCAGATTAGGTATGATGCGGGCTTGAACCTCGTATACATAATGCTTGGGAGTCCTAAATTCCGGGTCTGATTAATCGGATAAATTTATGATTGACGTTGTTACTGCACTACACTAGGGTTGGGGGATTTCATTCCCGTCCTGTTTTCTCATCATTTAATTTTAAAAAGTTTTGATTCAATTTTTCATTCATAATTTAGGTACTTTAGTTAGTTGCATTTTTCATCATAATTTCGTAATTGCAGTTAGCTTAGTCAATCCCAAAAACCAAATCAAAATTTCCTTTTCTTCTTAGAGTCGAAGTTAGGATTCCTCCGTCTTGTCCCGTCGTCACAACTCCGTTGTCCTTTTTCCCTGAGGATCGATACCCGACTTGTCGGATTATTACTTGAGCGACAGGCTTGCACTTGAGCCTCGAGAGTACGCACTTTAGAGACACATTCTGAGTCGTGTCAGGTACCACTAATTATATAACTCTCGAGCCCATTTTCGGGCTTCCAAGAATAGTGCACTGAATCTTTTGCAGTTAATGGTTATTTCCAAAGGAAATTTTATCCCAAACTTTACGAGTTGGTTCAGTACTGCTAGTAATTCCTTATTTTTTCCTTCGAAACATGTACGAGTGACAATACATGCTCTTGTAAGAAGCGACAGGGTCTGGTCGGCAAAGCACGTAGGTGTAGGAGAAAATATGGGCAGACTTTAAGGGGTTTGGATAATATACAAGTATAATGGGTGATTTAGTGGGTACAATCTGGGTAAATGGGTAAATTTTTTCCTTACGTTCTCACATTATTTTCCATTGATGGTGACATTTGCATATGACACACAATACCTTGCGATGATGAGCTTCCATATGAAGACATGGACTTTCTGATTGCTAATCCAATAAAGTGGTTCTCCCTCCACATATTTGGTAACGTATTCAATGTCCACAAAGGGAAACTTTCACTTCCCCCTTCTAATTGGAAAGGGACCCGGGATGTCCATCCCCTATAAAGGAAATAAGCATGGGGGACAAGTTAGATGAGAGCTATTATGAAGGATGATTAATGAAGTTTGCTTCATATTTATTTTTATTATATTACCAAATATAGTTCTTGATGTCTCTAGCCATGGTTGTCTAATTGTGCCCTTAGTTGAATGTTTTTGGGCTAAGTTGTGCCTTCATGGATGGCTCCTATATAATTCGTCGTGTGGCCCTTTAAGAATGGTATTTTATTTTCTAAGGTGTTCACATATTAGTAATCGACAAGTATATCTCCTTTATTTATTTTATAAAGGATATTTTTTGAAGCTACTCCCCAGAGTTTCTTTGCTTTCGAATGCTCCTTGGAGAGGATCCCATCTTATATGTAGTGGACTAACTTGTCCATCCATCTCGGCTTAAGGTATACAAAATGTACCTCCTTTCTTTCCTATATATGGATGCTGGGTTGGATAAGGAACTTAACCAAGGGATTACCTTCCTATGAAAATACTAATCTATCTAGGTGATGAACTTTGGTGTTTTCATCCTTAGGAACATGACTGACCGTGAAGGATTTTAGGTTCTAAGATAATTTCTACAATTTCTTCACGTAGGCAATCATTCTTTTTTACTTTATCTTTATAGTCCCCAAAATATTACAACCACTTGAGAATCATTAAATAATAAATCTCCATCATCTTTAAGCGATATGACTAGCCAAAGGCCAAAAATTGGTGCCTCATACATCGTATTATTTTTTGATTCCTTGAATTCAAACCCCCAAATATACTTTGAACTGTTTGGTGTTTTCATGATGGGTTCTACCAACCTTAGAGATTAATTGGATGACCCATCAATGTGAACTATCCATATTAGTTATTAATCATTCAATCCTTGTTGTTGTCTGACTTTGCTAACTTTTGTAATTTTAGCCACAAAATTGGCAACTTCTTGTCCTTTCATTCTAAATCTTATTTGGCACTCGAGGTCAAACTCCCATCATGCAATGGACCACTAGATTAGATTTTAAAACACCTCATGTCTATGTATGACCGGATTGAGAGGGTTATCGATTAATAACATGATTATATGCTCTTAGAAGTGTGTCCTTACTTTTTAAGCATAAATCATGAGTGAGAATTTGAACTTTGATATCCTTCGATATAGGGACTTGAATCCTATAAACTTAAGAATGACTCAATACACTAGTGTTTGAACAATGTACTCATCCTTGATCATTATTAAATTGGTTGTTGAGGATGAGATTACTAGGTAAATGTATAGGTCCTCACTGGGAACTAGATTTGATAGGAGTGGGGCTTTAGCCAACTATTTAATAAGTTATTTAAATGCTTGTTTGCATTCATCTATCCACACGAAGTCCTTCTTCAATGACTTGAATAATGGGAGCTCGACTTATAAAATTATTGGGGGATGCAATTCATTCGGTCATCTAATGTACCTCCTTAATGGTCTTGGTACTTCTCATATCTACTATTACTTATATATTTTTAGGATTTTCCTTGATTCCTTGAATGGTTACCGCAAATCCTAGGAAATTTCCATAAGAAACATTGAAGAAACACTTGGCTGAGTTCAACTTCATTCCAAACTTATCAAGAGTTTCAAGGGTGTCCTTCAAATTCGTGACATGGTTATACTCGCTGTAGAATCGCTACAGCAGAAATATTGCGACTTATCAAATAAAATTCAATTTTAATTAATCCCAAAATTTAGTTAAACCCTAAAACATGCATCTAGATGATTTGTCCAATAAAATAAAGCATGCAGGACAAAAACAAACAATTTCAGGAAAAATCCCCCAAAGGGGAAAAACCTTTTATTTTCACTATAATTTGTAAAAATGGTTACACAGATTACAATGAAAATAGGAGCGACATAAGAAATACCCTCAGGCTTCGGCTTCGATGTCTCAGCTGGAATCTCTCGCAAGAAATCCAGGTGGTCAGCAATGAAGAAGATAAAGGGCTTCTCCACAAGTTTGTCGGCTAGAACTTTCCCTTTCTAGGAGGGAAGCAATGAAGAAGAGAGTGGATTCTCCACAAGTATGAACAAAAGCAAAGTAGTGTTCGTGGGTTTCAAAAGGATTAAAAAAAGTATGAGAATGATGCGTGAATCAAAACATGAGTTTTGGGACTCAAAAATATGAAGACTTGAGCTAATACAACTCTAACAAACGTCTCTCCAATTCTTGCAAAATAACTCCCCCGAAGTTGGCTTTTATAGGAAACCAAAAGGAATTTTAAGATTTTGGAACTCTTTCCAGTGTCAGGTACCCCGGATCGGGTCGGGTCTGGATCGGGTCTAGGTATATCCAGATCCGATCCGAGTATATTTTTAACGGATCGGATCTTACCCGATTACCCGACGGGTCTCAGAAAATGGATCCAGACCCGGATCCGTTAAGGACCCGGAGACCCGACCCGAATACCCGACCCGATTATATATATATATATATATATATATATAAACTGTTCTTATATAAAACTGTTTTTATATATATATATATAAATAAAAATGTTTTTATATAAATATATAACTGTTTTTATATAAAAACACTTATATATTTATATAAAAACTGTTTTTATATAAAAAACAAGAACAGTTTTATATAAAAACAGTTTTTTATATAAAAACAGTTTTTTATATAAAACTGTTTTTATATAAATATAACTTATATATATATATATATAAATTGTTTTTATATAAAATAAAACTGTTTTTATATATATATAAATATAACATATATATATATATATATATATATATATATATATATATGTAAAACTGTTTTTATATATAACTTATATATATGTATGTATATATGTATGTAAAACTGTTATATATATATATAAGTTAGTTATATATACTGTTTTTATATATAACTTATATATATGTATGTATATATGTATGTAAAACTGTTTTATATATATATATATATATATATATATATATATATATATATAAGTTAGTTATATATATATTTAGTAACTATATGTAAGACTATATATATATATATATATATATATATATTTATTATATTATATATATACACATTCGGGTTGGGTCCTTATCGGATCGGAGTCATGTATATCCAGATCCGATCCATTAACTAATCGGGTAATCGGATAATCGGCTCTATAAAATTTGCTCAGATCCGTTAATTTAGTTCGGGTCCGGATCGGGTCCGGGTCCAGACCCGGTCCATTGACAGCCCTATGCCGGCACATACATAAAAATATCCTAATTATCAAATACCAAATTGCCTATACAAATCTACCCTCCCATGAACCCAAAACTGGAAAGATACAAATGAATAAGGATTCAACGTTTGTTCTTCAAATCTTCAAAATCTCAAATATTTTCTCATCAGGGTGTGCAGCATATGATCATCAATGTATTACCTACACACATGGGATAAAGAAAAATACAAAGTGATGTATCGAGTTTGAAATGAGATAAACATAGATCCAATTTATGATGAAAGCATAAGCCAAATCTCAAAAACTCCCCCAAACGTCAAACTCCCCCTTAAAATGATAATTATTTTGTAAGGACATTTTTCTCATGTTCAACATGTTACATTTACGTATGTCGTATGCTGCTACATTTGGCACGTCTCTACGTGATCTCACACGATGGCCTCAATCCAAATTTCGGGAATCATGCATTCAACATCTCCATCATGTGTCCCACATCTGCCTCAACGACTTCACGTTTCATGATTTTAGGTACTTTAAAAGTGGTACGCAAGCGAAGTCAAAATAGTGAAAGAAGGAAAGATATGAGAGCTTAAGGGCATTTTTGTAATTTTACAGCCACCGTTTGGAGGCTCGGTCAACTGGAAAGTTGAAGAGCTCGATGCCACAAAGATACTGGAAGAAACAGAACCTCAATTCAAGCTACGGTGAATAAGTTATGACCTTTTGAAGATGGAGAAAATTCCTTAGAAGAATGCTGATTTCTTAAACCCCAAACTAGCGTCAGGTATACCTCGTTGGTTTGGGGATTAAAAAATAGGCATTCTTCTAAGGAATTTTCTCCATCTTCAAAAGGTCATAACTCCTTCACTGTAGCTCGGATTGAGGTTTCATTTCTTCCAGTATCTTCGTGGCATCGAGATCTTCAACTTTCTAGTTGACCGGAACTCCAGACGGTGGATGTAAAATTATGAAAATGCTCTTGAACTTTCCTATCTTGCCTTCTTTCATTGTTTTGACTTCGCTTGCGAACCACTTGCATAAAGTCCCTAAAATCATAGAACATGAAGTCATTGAGGCATATGTGGGACACATGATGGAGATATTGAATGCATGATTCTCGAAATTCGAATTGAGGCCGTCGTGTGAGATCGTGTAGAGACGTGCCAAATGTAGCGGCGTACGACACACGTAAATGTAACATGTTGGACATGAGAAAAATGTCCTTACAAATCTCCCCCTATGTCTATGCCGGTACATACATAAAAATATCCGAATTATCAAATACCAAATTGCCTACAAAAATCTACCCTCCCATGAACCCAAAACTGGAAAGATACAAATGAATAAGGCCTTAACGTTTGGTCTTTAAATCTTCAAAATCTCAAATCTTTTCTCATCAGGGTGTGCAACATATGATCATCAATGTAGTACCTACACACATGAGATAGAGAAAAATACCAAGTGACGTATCGAGTTTGAAATGAGATAAACATAGATACCAATTAATGATGAAAGCATAAGTTAAATCTCAAAAACTCCCCCAAAATTAAAACTCCCCCATAAAATGATAATTATTTCTACTCCTTTTTATTATGTCCCCAAATAGACAAAATAGAAGAATAGATCAAACAAGCAAAGACGGGGTGTCACACTATTCAAAACAAGACATCAATTGAACTCAAACAATCAAGTCATGGAAACGGAATGTATGGGTGCGAACACATTCGATAGGTAAATCAACTCAATCAAGCATATGTGCACGATGCATACGTGTACCCCTAACGAATGAACATCAAAAGTATCCGTAGGTGTAAAAATTGTTGAATTTAGATGACATCGTCTTATGCAAATCAACAAATCAAAGTCAGAGTGATTTTCACACCAATAACGTCCAAAACTATTTAGCGCTTTTTCAAGACTTTCAAGGACGTGCAAACCCGTTTCAATTCTCCATCCAAACACCCTCATATATATTTTCTTTTAGACGTGTTAAACTAAATTCCCAAACTTTGGAGAATTGGTGTAAAAATCTAATTGGCATGAATTTCTTTTTATTGCCATTAATTTTTTTTCGGGTTCTTTTAAACCTCTTGGGACCCCGGATAATAAAATTCCTCAATTTTTTAGTTCCAATTTAAACGACGGCTTAATCTCAAAGGATAAAAAAAATCTTTCATAGCCCTCCACCATTTTTAAAAAAAACACACAAATCTCACCATACGGTTCAAAGGTGCACACATTTTTTATCAAGATTTATCGCCCTTGGTTCGTTTTAAGGACAGGATTTAAGTGAAAACACCCAACCAACATGTGATAAGACAAGCACAATAATCTAACAAATCCATGCATGTGTGCAATAAAGGAAATATGAGTCAAACATGTAGGAAGTAACACTTAATTACATCTAAATGACTCCAAATATTATAAAGCACATGGATGAATTGACCTATTGTCTCAAAACACTATCAAATAGTCACATGAAAAATGGAATGATGCTGTGACTCGATCATTGTAAGTGTTCATCCATAAATGGTACAAACAAAATACGAAAATCTATTTGGATTTTCAAAAAATTTACCAAAATAAAATCTTTTTGTATTTTTCAAAAATTTTCGAACAGAAAAAAATATAACTACAAAATAATATAACCAGTAGTAGGCATATAATATCGATATGAGCAACCAATAAACCAAATTTGCTCTACATCAAAGTGAGTCATAACGCTATAAAGAATATAACATGATGCATAGCTAGTGTATGACAAACATCTAACACAATCAACCAAAAAATTTCACATGGGGTGAATCACGTGCAAGGAAAAGAGAGTTATGAACAAAAAGACCATATGCCTCTAAATCCGATTTTCTAACCCAAATAGATTTGTAACGACACACGGGGGTTTGGGGAATAAAATTTATTCTTTTATTAACCTTCCTAGGACCATTTAAAAGCTTGTAACAAAAGCGCCTAAGATGACCTTGCCTACTGCAATGTCTGCAAGTGTAAATCGAGCGGTGTGTGTTACCTAAAGGAGGCCCTCTCCTTAAATTTCTCGGTTGATCTCTCTGAATTTGCCTAGGTGGCACTCTCCTAATGATCCTAAGAGGTTCTCTCACGATGTTCCTAGGGGTCCCTATCCTAACAAACTTAGGTGCTTCTTTCTTAACAATCCTAGGAGACTCTCTCACACGTGTGGGAATGGGTGCAACATATTTTTCAAGACCAATCCCACCCCTATCCGTTTTGATGTCGACGGTGCCAAAAATCTTATCAAGTTTTTCAGACTTAGAATCCAAATCAAATTTCACCTTAGTTGAATCTTTCAATTTCACCTCAAGTTCACCTATCCTAGATTCAAGTACATGTATAGAATCCTCAAACTCTAAAAGCTAATTTTTCATAGTCCCATCAACCCTCTAAGACTATCTCTCTCACCCTCGATGTACTCAAGCTTCTCTTTCAAATTTTTCTCATGTGACCTGTTGATGTAAAAAATTAGATTACTCTAATTATTCAATCACAGATAAATAAATGAGACAAAGAAATTTAAAGTGGTTCAACCTTATTTGAATGGCCTACATCCACTGTTATGTTATTGCTGAGTGTTTGGGAATTCTCGATTACAAGTGCTATCAAGAAATTCCGGTCCCTTTGAATGAGGGTGATACAAGGTATTTATATCCCTTAGGCTGTACATGAAAGGGTGATACATTAAATGATATACATATGAAAGGGTAACTCATTTAATGCTCTTTAAGCGTGTGCGTCAAGATGATAAGCATTCAATGAATAGTTGAACTGTTGATTATCTGGCAATCAATGCTGTGGTCGAGATGCATCTCGAACCGCCTTAGTTGCTCGTCGTCCAAGAGTTCCTCGGAGCATTGGAGTTCCTCGGAGGACAAGAGTTCCTCGGAGGGTTGGTGTTCCTCGGAGTACACCTGTTGCTCGGAGTGAGTATGTTGGTCGGGAGAATGATCTTCCTCGTTGCTATTGCGCCACGTAGATTGACACATGTCTTCTTATTATTCGTCCACATCAGTATACTAATTTTGGTATCAACAGAAGCCCCCAATGTTTCATATTTCTAACTTTGAGGAGTATGGAACATTCTTTCTCGGTATATGGCAATATTAAATGACCTTCCTGGGTTTTAGGAGCCTTTTCTTCGTATTTGAATTTCTTTCCAAATTCGCAAAATCCGCCTTTTTGCATTTTTATAAGCGCTTCGATCTTCGTGCACTTTTTGTCCTTTTAGCCGCCGGTAGCGTAATAGTTTCCTTTTTGTAATCATTTCTTTCGCCGTTTCCCAAGGCAAAGTATTTAAGCTTCAGAAGCAATCCCATCGTCTTCTACCTTTTTCAATTTCTTCTTTCGAGTTTTCTATAGCTTTTCTCTCTCCTGTGCGTTCATCCCTTTCTTCGTTTGTTTATCAACATATCTCCTTTTTCCTGTAAGATTTTCTTCCTTCTCCTTCATTTATTTTTATTCACCATGGTTTATATTATCGAATCTCTTGAGAAATTCCATTCTGACTTTTCTATTCCTTCTTGGGTAACTTTGGAGAGTCTTTCTGAGCCTTCAAGTTATTTTGATTTGGCTGAGGGACATTGATTCCCTAGCCTCTTTATTGCTGAATGTGAATTTTCTTTTCCACCAAACCCTTTGTGTTTAGAGTTCTGTCAGTATTTCGATGTTGTCCCTGCAAAAATAGCCCCCAACACATGGAGAATAGTTAATGGGGTGTATAGGTTAAATCAAACTCATGGAACTCGTATAGGAATTCCTGAGATTATGTACTGTTATAGATGGGCTATTTTAGACAATATTTTTTATTTAAAAACTAGGTTTTTGAATAGGGCCTTAGTAGTCAACCTCCCTGATGCAAACAGTGATTATTTTGAACATGGGGTAGTTATAAAAAATTGGCAACATGCCCCTTTGGTTGGAGATGCAGTATATGAGGGTCCCAAATGCCCTCCATTTGGCAATGGGATAGGTTATTTTCATTTTATTTCATTTTTGAATTTATGATTTCATTGTGTTTGACAAAATGTATGACTGATATTTCACTATGTATTTGTTTGCAGTTGACAGTAAGAGAAAAACTCCCAAAGAATCATAAGTTAATATAAAGTATTTGAAACATATCTGGAATTTGCATCGAAGAGTTGCAGACGAGCACATCAGGCTTGCTTCCTATTTGCTGCAGTACAGGAGCTACACATCATCCTATACTGCTCGTCATGTGGTCAGCATTAGTGATCCTTTGCCAGCTTCTGAGGAATCTTAACCAAAATCTCACATTCCTTTAAGTCAGAAGATGGGCAAGAGAAGAGTTCCTGCTATCTTCGAGGAGACTTCCTCTACTGGAGATGGAAAGAGAAGCAAGAATGATGTCCCAAAGGGGACAAAGAAAGTAGATGCTACCCCTTTTGTTGCTCCTCAGAAGGTTGCCGAGAATCCCCCAGTGGCTCCGAGCAAGAAAAGTGCATCTGTGGAAGTGATCCCAACCAAAAATTATTTGGTTAAAACTGCTGAAGTGCCACTGAGGAGATTGAAGAAATCCTCCTCGGTCACTTTGACTGAGACCATTCCCCAACTCCAAGCTAGTGGAGTTGGTGTTCCAACCATTATTCCCCCGAGTTCTGCGATGAGCTCGGTAAAGACTTGGACTATTCCTGAAGTCCAAGGGATAGAAGAAAACATGTCTAGGGATATGCTGACATCCCTAGCTACTCGTCACATTGCTTCAGTAAGTTTCTCTTATCCTGAATTTTTCTTTATTTTAGTCAATATATGTATCCCGGCATTGACTTATCATTACCTTCTTTTTCAGCTGGTGAGTTGCTTTAACACCATAGTGAAGAAATATGAAGCACTCAAGGCTTGTAGCTCCTCGTCTGGAGTGGAGGATGCCTTTGTGGGTTTGCCCCAATCTTTGAAGGAATCCCATCAAAAATACGACGAGGATAAGGGTGAATGGGAGAAGAAGTTGACTGCGTCTGAGGCAGAGAAAGTGCAGTTGGGAAAGAAGGTGAAGGACTTGGAGAGAGAGAATAAAAAATACGCCGAGAAGCTCACAAGTTTTGGGGAGCTTGAGAATAAGTTGAAATCGGCCGAGGAAGAGCTGTTCCTTCTGCGAGAAGTAAATCGCCAGAAAGAGGAGGCGGAGGCCAAATTGAAAGCCACCAAGGATCTTCTATCCGAGAAGTTCTCCTCGGAGAAAATGAAGAGAAAAGTGGATGTTAAAAAATCCTTTCGAACCGGTTGGGACAAAGGATGGGATAGGGGGGTAGCTGCAATGATGGCTCAGGTGCAGTATGGGAGTTTGAAATACTTCCGAGATGGTTGGGTTGCTGCCTTGCAAGAATTGAAGGTGAGCGAGGACTCTGAACTATTTCAACAACATCTTCCTGGTCCTCCTCCAGCTATTGAAGATGAAGAAGAGGATGAAGCTGCATCCGAGGAGTCTTCACTGATAGTGGGTGATCAAGTCATTGCTACACAACCCAACCATACATCTACTGAGGAGATTTCTTCTTTTACTGCTCCTCCTGAACAAATCCCAACTCCATCCGACCAGATTATTGTTCCCACCGAGCAACCAAGCTCCTCGTCCCAGCCTCCCTAGAAAGTCTTGGGAGACAAGGAAAAGGTGTGAAGTTGTTCGGTATTCTCTTTTATTTTTCCTTTTACCTGTACTTTGTATTCTGAACGATGTACTCTTTTTGATGATGTAATAAAATCACCTCTTTTTGCTCCTCTATATTGTTGATGCTCTGTCTACTTGTATTAACTCTTGCCTTCTCTTCTGTACTAGTTTGTGGCTAGAATGGAATTATTATCTGCCAATGATACAAAGTTGATGCAGCAATGCCATGAATATTATAAGGCTGGTCACACATAATTGAGTGTATCGGAAGTTGTTGACATCCTCGGTCATGATGCTTCAGAGCAGACAGTAGAATCTTATCAATACCTGAAGGGCTTACTTGATCGAGCTGTGGCCAATAACGTGGCTTACTACGACATGATCGAGGAGCTTCAATATAATCTAGAAGATCTTCAGACTCAGTACAAAGAATCAACTGCCCTTCTGCACGAGGGGTATGAAAAGAGGTATCAACAGCTTTCTGCTGATACAGACCACAAAAAGATCCTTGCTGGGTACGATGTCAGGGAGAGAACCCTAAAGGGTGAAGTTGAAGCTTGTAGATAGATTGCCGAGCTGCTAGAGCAAGAAAATAACAATTTGCAGAAAGAGCTGGCACAGTATAAGTCTGCAGCATCTTCTTCAACAGCTGTAATCCCAGTGACTGACGAGGGATTTTCCTTCTTAGAGGTTGAGAATGCCAAATTAAGGCAAGAGTTGGATATCTTAAGAAGGTCTGGTACTTCTACTGCTGCTCGGGGACGAGAAAGAGGTTCTCGTGGGCGAGGAAGAGTTACCCAGGATGTTGTCGAGGAACGAAGTACTCCACCTGCTCGGGGTCGATCAAGAACTCCTCGTCGTAGTATTGAGGAAGCTCGTACTCTGTCAACATTGGAAACTCAATCGTACCAATTGAATGTAAAAGATCGGGCTTTTTCTGAATTTTCCAAGAAAGTTAGAGACCTGGAACTAGAAATCTCAACAAAAGAATCTGAGTTGGAGACTAATAAACTTTTCATCCAGAATCTTCATGAGAAACTTGAGAGGTTAACATTCCAATTCCATAAACAACCCAGGGAGTTTTGGATGGCTGGATATAACGAGGCGCTATTCCATTTAGATGCTCGTATCCAGAATGCCAATAATGAGGGCTACAAACAAGGCTGGCTGAATGCCTTATGTGTGTTGAAACTCGAGCAGGGACACTATTTATGGGACTACTATGATCCTGGATTGCTTGATTTGCCTGTGCCACCGTTCAATTTGTAAATGGAATGGGTCCCAACTCGTGACATTCCTCGGAGCTTACTTGCTAAATACCTTGGTGACTATAGTTTGCATTCTCAGTTTGAAGTATCTCGTCCTGAGCATCTCCTAGATCGACCTTCTGTGATGAATGTCAGGATGTTGAAGGACTTGAATTTCATTAATTCTCCTCAGACTTTAAATGATCCGCCTGCTGGCGAGGAACCTGTATCGAATACTGAAGGGAAAAAACCAATAGAATAGGAATTTTCGATATAATAGTTAGTACACATATGTAACTTGTAATTTATTTTGAGTTTTAATGAAAGACTTTCATTTTCTGTTTTGCAAATCTGTATTGCTATTGTCTTGCGCTTGTCAACACGTTATATTTATGCATATGTATCTGTTAAAAAGATAACAATATTATCAGTATTGTTGCTCATCAGTAATGTTGCTCGATCACTTAATAAAGTAATGAGTATAAAAAATGTTTAAAAATTCTTCCAACCAACCAAGGTTGTTAATTTGTGCTCGTCGACCAATTATAGTTAGTGAGAGTTTTTATCCCCGACCAGCTATACTTGGTAAATTTTTGTCTTTTTCATAAAATGTGCCCGACCAACCAAGGTCGATGATTTTTCCTTGTCGACCAACTATAGTTAGTGGGTTTTTATCCCCGACCAACTATACTTGGTTCAGTTTGGAAGATCTGTTCTTCGAGGAACTTTTATGTAAAAAACTTACTTCTCGACCAACATAAGTTGGCATTTGAGAGCATATCTTGTTTCCTAACCAACCGAGATTGGCCTTTCGTCGATCATCTTTTGTTCTCGCCCTTTTACCAACCGGAGTTGGTCGTGGGTCTGAACTACCATGTCCACTAGCTCTTTTACCAACCTGAGTTGGTCACACTAGTGTACGCCTCCTAACCAAAGGAGTATAGTTTGTTCTCGCCCTTTTACCAACCAGAGTTGGTCGTGGGTCTGAACTATCATGTCCACTAGCTATTTTACCAACCTGAGTTGGTCACACTAGTGTACGCCTCCTAACCAAAGGAGTATAGTTTGTTCTCGCCCTTTTACCAACCGGAGTTAGTCGTGGGTCTGAACTATCATGTCCACTAGCTCTTTTACCAACCTGAGTTGGTCACACTAGTGTACGCCTCCTAACCAAAGGAGTATAGTTTGTTCTCGCCCTTTTACCAAACGGAGTTGGTCATGGGTTTGAACTATCATCTTCTTTTTACTGCCGAGCAGCGTTGTTTTACTGCCGAGCAACGTAGTGTTAAACACACTAGTATTCCCCGAAAAACTTTCAATAAAAGGAGAGAAGATTATGAAATATCATCGTTTTATTCATATTGATGGAACTGCTTTACATTTTACATCACTGATAATACTTGCGTAGGTGTTCAGCATTCCATGCATTCTTAAATTCCTCTCCTTCTAGAGTCGCTATTCGGTAAGTTCCTGGTCGGACAACTGCAGTAACTCGGTAAGGTCCATGCCAGTTTGCTTCCAACTTATTGTGCTTCTGAATGACCTTCTTTAGCACGTAATCTCCTTCTTTTAAGTCGCATTTTTTCACCCTCTTGTTGTAGAACAGGGTTGTTCGCTGTTGATAAGCATCATTCCTAATGGCTGCCTCTTCTCTAACTTCCTCGAGCATGTCCAAATCTAATCTCCTCATCAGGTCGCTGAATGGAGAATTGAAATTCAGCACTCTGTGTGTTGGAAGACCCAACTCGGCAGGTATTACAGCCTCACTTCCAAATGCCAGCATATATGGTGATTCTCCAGTCGCTGCTCGAGGAGTTGTTCGGTAAGCCCATAATACTGACTGTAGCTCATTAATCCAATTAGCTTTAGCCTCACTTAGCCTCTTCTTCAAACCATTTAATAATGTTCTATTTGTCACTTCAGTTTGCCCATTGCTTTTAGGATGGCCTGGTGCTGAATGAACCTTTAAAATGTTTGACTGATGACAATAGGCGGCAAACTCCTCGTTATCAAATTGTGTTCCATGGTCTGTGATGAAGGCATGAGGGAGACCATATCGGCAGATGATGTTCTTCCAAATGAATTGGTACACCTTCTCGTATGTCATATCAATCATAGGCTCAGCTTCCACCCACTTAGTAAAATAATCCACTGCGATGACGAGGTACTTGAATCTTCCTCGGGTCGTTGGAAGTGGTCCAACCAAATCAATTCCCCACATGGCAAAAGGCCAAGGGGAAGTTATGGGTGTCAACAATGCTTGTGGAGTTCATCGGACGGAGGAAAAATGTTGGCATTTATCACATCTCTTAGCATAGGCTATACAATCAGCCCTCATCGTTGGCCAGTAGTATCCCTGCGTCATCACCCTTTGCAACAGTGTCCGACCTGCTACATGGGCTCCACAAGACCCTTCATGGATCTCTTCAATCAATTCTTTCACCTCGGAGGGATGTACACATATTTGTAAACCTACCATAATTCCTCGTCTATACAAAACACCATTAGTTAGTACATACCGAGCAACTTTAAACTTCAATTTCTTGGCAGCGATCTTATCCTCCGGTAATTCTCCTTCCTCGACATATGCCCTGATGGGATCCATCCAAGATGGTCCTAAATCAAGGGTAATAACATTCATCGTCAGACCTTCATCTATACTTCGACTTTCTAACACCTCAATTGGTATCGTTCTTCGCAACTCGGTACGAGTAGCTGATGCTAGTCGGGCCAGTGCGTCTGCTTGTGCATTCTCCATTCTTGGTATTCTAATCAACTGAATGGCATCAAATTCTGCCAACAAGTCCATCGCCTTTTCATGATACTTGACCATTAATTCTCCTTTAACTGCATACGTTCCCATCATCTGATTCACAATTAATTGAGAATCACTGAATACCATCACTTGTTGTGCTTCCATAATCTTTGCTAAATTAAAACCTTCTATCAAGGCTTCATACTCAGCCTCATTATTGGAAGCTTTGAATTGGAATCGTAAGGCATATTCCACGTCAATCTCGTCTGGGGTGTTCAAAACAATCCCTGCCCCACAACCTGTTGTGCAAGATGACCCATCTATATATAATCTCCATGTAGGTAACTCGTCTTCAAATTTATTTTCTGACAGAGTTCCTCGGTGAAATATCTGCTATTTTCTTTCATCCTCCCCTGGTATTTTTTGTTCTTCGTCGACCATCTCTTCTCGCCCTTTTACCAACCGGAGTTGGTCTGGGTTTGAATTTGATGATCTTTCTACATCCACAAGCCCTTTTACCAACCGGAGTTGATCTGGACTCATGTCTGTTGATCCTGTAACATCCACAGGTTGGTCAGCGAGCAACTTTTGCTCCTCGGGGGTATCAGGATATGTAAATTCTACTATAAAGTCTGCTACAGCCTGCCCTTTTAATGACGATCTGGGTTCATATACAATATTATATTCACCAAGCTCTATTGCCCAATACATCAGTCTTCCTGATTTTTTTGGCTTATGAAGGGCTTGTCTCAATGGCATGTCGGTGTATACGACGATGGTATGGGCCTGGAAATAAGGCCTCATTCTTCTACTTTCTTCAATTAATGCCAATGCCAATTTTTCCAACTTTGAGTACCTGATCTCTGCACCTCGAAAAGCCTTACTCGTGTAATAAATTGGCTTCTGGACTCCATTCTCCAATCTGATCAATGCCGAGCTGACTGCATTCTCTGATACTGCCAGGTATAAGTATAACTTTTCTCCCATCACTGGCCTGAACAGCAGTGGAGGTGTTCCCAGATATTTCTTCAAGTCTTGAAAGGCTTTTTCACATTCATCATTCCACTCGAAAGTTTTTCGGAGTGTTTTGAAGAATGGAAGGCACCTATCAGTTGCTCGAGATACAAATCTATTGAGCGCTGCAACTCGTCCTATAAGACTCTGCACTTCTTTCTTCGTCGTTGGAGATCGCAACCTTAAAAGAGATTTGATCTTTGCTGGATTTGCCTCAATGCCTCGCTGGTTGACGATGTACCTGAGGCACATTCCTTCTCGTACTCCAAAGGTGCACTTCGTTGGGTTGAGCTTCATCTGGTATTTATCCAGTTGATCAAAGGTCTGACCTAAGTCAACTAGATGATCAACAACTTTCTTGCTCTTTGTCAGCATATCGTTGACATAGACCTCCATATTGCAACTGATTTGTTCGGCAAAAACCTTATTCATCAGCCACTGGTATGTCGCTCCTGCATTTTTCAAACCAAAAGGCATAACATTATAACAATAAGTTCCCCTAGGGGTAATAAAATAAGTTCTTTCCCTGTCTTCAGGTTTCATTTTGATCTGATTGTATCCAGAGTAAGTGTCCATGAAGCTGAGTAGCTCGTGTCCCGAGGTAGCATCCACTAGTTGATCAATTATGGGCAATGGAAAATGATCCTTTGGTCATGCCTTGTTGAGATCAGTGAAATCAACACACATTCTCCATTTATTGTTTTTCTTCTTCACCATCACAACATTTGCCAACCAGTATGGATACTTCACATCTTCAATGAATTGGGCTTTCTGGAGTTTCTCGACCTCCTCTTGTATAGCTTGATTCTTCTCGGGACTAAATACTCTTCTTCTTTGCTTTACAGGCTTGATCTCCTTATTCACATTGAGCTCGTGACATAAGAAGTTTGGATCTATTCGTGGCATGTCCTCATGACTCCATGCAAAAGTTTTCTTCCTGTTTCTCAAGAAAGTTATCAACTCCTGTTTTATTGAAACATCCAACGATGAACCTATCTGGGTTACTCGTTCAGGGTGTTCGTCGTCCATAATAACATTTTTTATAGATTCCACCACCTGTCCTTTTACAAGTTGGGATTCATCTCTAGGATCGAGTGTTTCAATTTCTGTACCTTCCTCCACCTGGTAGGTAGTAGTCTTTTTCCTTGACTCTTCAAGCTCCTCTTGCTCGGCAGACGAATAATAACATTCCCGAGCTACTTTCTGATCACCTTTCACAACTCCTACTCCGAAATTTGTAGGGAATTTTAAGCACTGATGTACTGTAGATGGGACTGCTTCGAACTTCTTCAAACCAACTCTTCCCATGATGATGTTGTAAGCTGACTGTACATTCTTATCCATCACAAAGAAGTGTATTCTCTCTGTTCGACAAGCAGGCCAAGTTCCAATGAATATATCCAACTTGATCATCCCAAGTGGAAAAACTTTCTCGCCAGCAAAGCCCAGAAGAGGTCTGTGATAAGGTTCTAATTGAGATAATTTCAAATTTAAACTGTCAAAGCATGAATAATACATGATGTCTGCCGAACTACCATTATCTACCAGCACCCTTGAAATCACTACTTCTTTCATCCTCATTTTGATCACCAAAGGGTCGTCGTGAGGGTAAAGAACACCTGCCAGGTCGTTTTTTGAAAAACCAATTACCAGCTTCTCCTTATTTACCTTCCTCGGGCGATCCTCTTCAGCCAAATTTATCCGTTGAATGTATGAGCAACCCTGAGCCTTACCGAGGTAAGCTTTTCTTTCTGCAGTAAGGTCTCCTCCTCCTGCATCTCCTCCTGTAATGACATTACAATCAAATGATCCAAAGCGTATTGAAAATACCTCCCGTTCTGGCTGCCTTGGTTTCTTGGGAAGATCAGGGTCATCCTCTGTATCATCTTCATGATCCCTTTTCTTTTTCTCCTTTGCTCGACGAGGAGATCTAGACCTTTCTCTAGTTCGGTCATTATTTCTTCTTTCGCCTCCCCGATCAACATACTTTGCTAGTTTCCCTCTTCGAATGAGTGTTTCAATCTCGTTCTGAAGAGCTATGCAATTTTTGGTCATATGGCCGTGATCCTTATGAAACTCACAATATTTATCCATGTTCCTCAGGTCAGGGTCTGACCTTAGTTTCTTTGGCCACTTTACTTCCTCGTTATTCTTGATTTCTTCCAAGACATGATTAATACCCATTTTTAAAGGAGTATAATTATCGATTTTCTTCGGGACTTCCCATGACGATTTATTATTCTTAGAATGCTTGTCACCGCCATTGCCCTTATGCTCTTTCTTCTTGGATTTGTCGTCTTCCACCTTGGTTTCTTTATCCATATTCTTCTTCGCAGCCATGGCCTCCTCGGCATTCATGATTTTTCTCGCTTTCGCCATCAACTCTGACATAGTTGTAGGTGGATCTTTGGCCAAAGTGTAATACAACTTGTTAGGCAACAACCCACTCATCAAGGCGGTGATTGCTGTCTTTTCTTCATAATCTATGACTTCCAGCTTCTCGTTATTGAAACGAGTTATGTAATCTCTAGTACTCTCACCAGATTTTTGTCTAACACATAACAGGTGTGCTACTCTTTTTACTAGCTTTGCCCCAAAACAGAAATTACCGATGAACAACTCGGCCAACTGAAAGAAAGTTGAAATCTTACCTCGAGGAAGATTGTTGTACCCTATCTGGGCAGGTCCAGTAAGAGTTCCTGAGAATGCTCTACATCTCATCTCGTCAGGGACAGCATAGATATCGACGGCAGCTTGATATTGCTCAATATGAAGAACAGGATCTGTTTTTCCATCATATTTGGGGGTCACTACTGGTGCTTTAAACTTCGACGGGGTAGGAAAAACCATAATGGCCTGGACAAAAGGTGTCCCTTTAACAAAAGTTCGTTGTAAGGGATTCTTCGCCTTAGCCATTTCTCCCAATCTATCCTCCAAGCGCTGAATGGAACCCTTCCACGCATCGTTTCCATCCTCGGGCCTAATAGTTCGAGAAATTGGTTGTTCTGAAGTAGCCTCCTGAGATCTATCTTGACGAGCAACTGGTCGTGATTGTGCTGATCCTTCTCTTAGATCTGATGGTTGTTGAAAATTCCTCGACATGGTCTTAGGTGGACTCCTATTCCTCCTAGGGCCTAATCGACTGAAAGGAGACACCCTACTCAGTATTTCCAAGGCACCGGGTCTTTCTGGAGAGAGAGTGATACTTTGATCAGTATCTGTAGCCCTTATTGACGAAGTTCGCCCAGGTTGATAAGAGAAATCATCAGATTCCTCATTACGATATGATTCAGTACGCCTGGATTGTGAAGAATGTAAGTAGGTTTGCCTCTGACCACTTCGCTGTCCTGAACGCGCAGGTGCACCGCCATGAAGGGTCTGTATGAGTTGCCTCATTGTTTCCTGCATGGCAGTTTGTCCTTGAACCAGATTCGTCATAATCCCAGCCAGATCTGGAGGTGCAGAGGGATTTGGAGGATTTCCAGCATTTCTAGCGTTTTGATTGCTGGATTTCGGATTATCTGCCATTGATGATGAATGATTTTTGGTGAAAAATGATAATAACAATCGTTCCCACAGACGGCGCCAATCTGTTGATGTAAAAAATTAGATTACTCTAATTATTCAATCACAGATAAATAAATGAGACAAAGAAATTTAAAGTGGTTCAGCCTTATTTGAATGGCCTACATCCACTGTTATGTTATTGCTGAGTGTTTGCGAATTCTCAATTACAAGTGCTATCAAGAAATTCCGGTCCCTTTGAATGAGGGTGATACAAGGTATTTATAGCCCTTAGGCTGTACATGAAAGGGTGATACATTAAATGATATACATATGAAAGGGTAACTCATTTAATGCTCTTCAAGCGTGTGCGTCAAGATGATAAGCATTCAATGAATAGTTGAACTGTTGATTATCTGGCAATCAATGCTGTGGTCGAGATGCAGCTCGAACCGCCTTAGTTGCTCGTCGTCCAAGAGTTTCTCGGAGCATTGGAGTTCCTCGGAGGACAAGAATTCCTCGGAGGGTTGGTGTTCCTCGGAAGACTGGTGTTCCTCGGAGTACACCTGTTGCTCGGAGTGAGTATGTTGGTCGGGGAAATGATCTTCCTCGTTGCTATTGTGCCACGTAGATTGACACGTGTCTTCTTATTATTCGTCCACATCAGCATACTAATTTTGGTATCAACATGACCTAAGTTCTTCAACTAAAAAATCATTATTTTTTAAGGCACACTCTTTCAATTGAACTTTAAATTTCAAATTTTCTTTCTTCGTTTTCAAAGATTCAACATAAAGTTCATTGAAAGAAGTTTGCAAGTCACGCTCATCTACACTTTCATCCTCACTCCCATCACCCTCACTATCATCACTAATCATATGGGTGGGAAGCTCTTGCCTAGAAGCATAAAAAACTTCTTCTTTCGAATCACAATCACTAAGGGTAGAAACACGAGAAACTGGTTTATTCAATTTCTTCTTTAAATTTATGGTACACTCATCTAACGTGTGAACAACACCCTCACAAAAATAACACCTCTCAGATTCGTTTTCAACAGAAGATTTAAAACAAGAGTTCTTGTGAATTTTCCAATTAACTTTTTCAAAAATTTGACATTGAAGATCATCAAAACCATCAAAAGTCATTTTTGTGAAAAATCAGGATCAAAACACAATAACTTAGTGCAACAGGCTCTAATACCAATTTGTATACATGAGTAGACAAATTGTATCAGAAAGTAAATCCTCAAAAAATTAGGATCACGCGATAAATTAGCGTAACCCGCTCTGATACCAATTTTTAGAATCGCTACAGCGAAAATATTGGGACTTCTCAAATAAAAAACAATTTTAATTAATCTCAAATTTTAGTTAAACCCTAAAACATGAATCTAGATGATTTATCCAATAAAATAAAGCATGCAAGATAAAACAAACAATTTCAGGAAAAATCCCCCAAAGGGGCAAAACCTTTTATTTTCACTATAATTTGTAAAAACGGTTACACAGATTACAATGAAAATAAGAGCGACATACAAAATACCCTCAGGCGTCGGTTTCGATGTCTCGGTTGGAATCTCCCGCAAGAACTCCAAGTGGTCAGCAATGAAGAAGAGAAAAGGCTTCTCCACAAGTTCGTCGACGGGCACATTCCCTTTCCAGGAGGGCAGCAATGAAGAAGAGAGCGGCTTCTCCACAAGTATGAACAAAATCAGAGCAGTGTTCTTGGGTTTCAAAAGGATTCATAAAAGTATGAGAATTATGTGTGAATCAAAACATGAGTTTTAGGACTAAAAAATATAGAGACTTGAGGTAATAGAACTCTCAGAAACGTCTCTCCAAGTCTTGCAAAATAACTTCCCTGAAGTTGGCTTTTATAGGAAACCAAAAGGAATTTTAAGATTTTGGAACTCTTGCTAGCGTCAGGTACCCCAAATCGGTTCTGGTGTACCTCGAACCGATTCATCATGTGGTTTGCGGTACCTTGCTGGTTTGCGGTACCTTGCTGGTTTGGGGAATAAAAAATCAGCATTCTTCTAACGAATTTTCTCCATCTTCAAAAGGTCATAACTCCTTCACCGTAGCTCGGATTGAGGTTCTGTTTCTTCCAGTATCTTAGTGGCGTCGAGATCTTAAACTTTCCAGTTGACTGAACCTCTGTACAATGGCTGTAAAATTACGAAATTGCCCTTGAACTTTCCTATCTTGCCTGCTTTCACTGTTTTGACTTTACTTGCGTACCACTTGCATAAAATCCCTAAAATCATGTAACGTGAAGTCATTGAGGCAGATGTGGGACACATGATGGAGATGTTGAATGCATGATTCCCAGAATTCAGATTGAGGCCGTCGTGTGAGATCGTGTAGAGATGTGCCAAATGTAGTGGCGTACGACATACGTAAATGTAACATGTTGGACATGAGAAAAATGTCCTTACACTCACTAAATATTTTCACGAGCATGTCGTCAACATATACTTAAATTATCATGTCTATCTTATGCTTAAACATGGAAGTCACTAGATATTTACAGGTTGCCTCGATATTCTTAAATTCGCATGGCATGAAACAATAATAATAATAATAATAATAATAATAATAATAATAATAATAATAATAATAATAATAATAATAATAATAATAATAATAATAATAATAATAATAATAAATTCCTCTATTGGTAATGAGTCAGGTATTATCCTCATCCCCAGGGGTTATTTGTATTTTATTGTATCTGGAATAGACATCAATAAACAACAACATTTCATGGCATCCACCAAAGAATCAATCCTTGGGAGGGGGTAGTAGTAGTCTGGGAAGGCCTCATTTATGTTGGAGTAATTTACACACAATCTTAATTTTCCATTTGGTTCTTTCACCATGACCACGTTTGAGATCCAGTCGGGGTACGTGACCTCCTGGATAAACTACAACATGTTTCGCCTGGGCTTGTTCATAGGTGAAAGTCCTTTTCATCATCTTGATTGGTTAGATGATTAGATCTACATTCATTTGATGATTTGATACTAAGGCATTTATTCCCAACTTATCCTCATAACGTCAGGAAAATATTTTATAATGAAGTAAAAGGAAATTTATGAGCTTCCCTTGTATCTCGGGCTTCAAATATGACCCCACATATAATAACTTTTCAATTAATCCTCATATAGAGGAATGGGGATGAGGTCCTTAAGAGGTGATATTCCTTTTCAATTGTCCTTAGGGTCCAACCTGTCGATGTTGAAAGGCTATTTTGTTTTCTCGGGAGAGGTTCCTTGCGTAAGATTGGATTCCCCTTTCATTTCACATTCTATTAGCTGTTAGAAATCGGAGGGTAAGGGATTTAATGGATATGAATAAATTAAGATAACTTAGTGTTATTTGTCTTAATTGGATGTTGTAGGATGAAAGGTATATAAGAATGAGGAACTCTAGTTAAAACGTCACACACCTAGGATTCCTATCCATTGTGGGGGGTAACTCGATCTCTCCTTCAAGATATACCTCTTTTCCCATGAACTCGATTTGAGGACCATTGAGTGGACTCAACCGAGTACTTACAATCTATATTTTCTATAAAAAATAATAGAATATGACATCTTCCTAACTCCTTGTGTTGATCATGATTTGCCTAGTCACCTAATTTTAAATGACTGTTTTAATGATAAGGGGGTCATCACGGGGGTGATTAGTTCATGATAATTCTTTGGTGTGGAGATAAAGATTTCCCAGTATTACAGTGGATTTGGGACTCGAATATCTATTACTTCTCACTTTTATCCTCTATATTCTTTCCAGCCAAATTCAGATTCTTTGGTAGTAAAATATCCTCCAAAGATCATGACTATTTTCATATTTAGGAGGAATTATCTATGTCATTGGATTCGTGGGATTCATATTGGGATTGGATGCGTATTATTGATCAATATTTTTTATTCGGTCGTTATATCTTTGCTTTGTCTCATTGATTGGTTGACTTCCTACCATTTTATTCCATAAATACCCTTAAGATCCCCTTCAAATGAGAGACTCTATTTCATTCTTCAGCACAGTGTAATCATTGGTGTCATGCACATAGTCACGAAGGATGTTGCAGTTTTGGTTAGATTTTATCCTGGATGACTATTATTCATCTTGTTCTTATAATTAAGCATATGAGCATCTGATATGGTTGACTGTTCTCTATCTATCGAGGTAGTATTCAATGTGATGTTTTAGGACTTATTGTCCCTTGCTTCCTCTTGCTTCTATCTCGCTTCGACCTTTATAATAGGGTTATTCCTCTTTGTACAGGAGGATTCGACTACTGATAACGTCCTCTCCATAAAAATGCCTTTCAACCTTTGTGATGAGGTCGTTATATTGGTCAGGTGGTATTTTAGTGCAGGAATAAATGGCGATCTTGATATATCATTTGGGTGATGATTTTGATAAGTTCATCATTGAACCTATTGATGAGCTCCATCAGGTATTCCTATCTCATTTACATCACGTTGAAGAAGTAGTTAGTAAAATTCTCATGTACCCATATGTCGATGAAATGATGGATAAAAGGTTTGTAATCTTATGAAAACATATTATAGAGTTGGAGGAATATGATTGAACAAAGTCTTTGTTAAACCCTTAACCGTGGTGGATAACACCTTATACTTATATGATATGGACTTTCTATGAAGTTTATATCGTCTTTATAGATATCAAGATGGTCATAAGGGTTGTACATCTCATCAAAAGGGTCCATTATGAGGAATTTGAAGGCCGACGACATTACACAGTCCATAATTTAGTGGCTGAAAGAAGAGTCCCTATTGACTTAGTCTTTTTTTATATGAGAAACTAGAGGATTCATTCTCTTGAAAACTGATGTTGGAACTATGTATGAAAGGGATATCGACGGCGGAGGCGGTTGGGGAAGTCCATCACCATTCTAGTCGATAATGTGTGCATAATTTTTAGGGACTTTATCCCTTTGGTTCCCCTGCTAATTATCTTCTTGAGCTTGAATATTTCTCAATAAGGCCATTAATGTATCGTGTCACTTGGTGTCAGTTCATGGCTTGAAGCTTCGTTTTCTTCATATAGCGCCAAAAATGTTGGAGTAAAATTAACACAATAGATTTAGGAGGAATTTGTTTATTTTAAATATGAATCTAAACAATACAGATTTAAGAGATAATAAATATTAAAACTCTAATAACTTTAATTATTTTTGAATGGTTAAGAGGTAAAATTACCTCTGAATCTAAATTTAAATATATATGTCCATTCGGAGGTAAAAATAAACATACTTTTCAAATTTAGATTCAAACATCAAACTGAGATTTCAGGTTTAGGCTTCAGATAAAAAATATATGTGAACTAACGAAGATATAAGTGGTTAGATTTAACTTTAACCTACATCCACGAGGCAAAGGGGAAGGGAATCCTATAGATTGTTTATTATAGATTACAAAAGTTGTTTGCTAATTGGATCATGTCCCTGGTTCGACCCACCAATGGATTTATATAGTATACTTACATGAATGGATTCCCTTGGTCCTATTAACTATCAGTTAGTGAGTGGAGGAGTGAGGGGACGATGCGCAAAAATTAATGTGATACGTGCATAGTGGGTTGATGATGATTCCAAGATTAGAGATCATATGACAAACTAGGTCAAGGTTCCTTATTTCCTATGGTCCCCTCGTTCGTTCATTCAGTTACATAGGATGAGGGCAATTGGTTATTTGGTTCCTGAAGCTGTACCAATTTTCCATTTATATGAATGGGCCCTCGAGCTTAATGATTAAGCATAAATATTTCATATATATCCCCTTCATTTCGGAACTTTTACGGTCATGTGCATTGTATTTAGATCAAATGTACCTAATATTTATGCTACTAACCCTTTTCGATGAGTATTTCATGTTCTGTATATATTTTTCTTATTTTACAGGTGATTAGTACAAGTTGATGGAAGAGAAATGCCGAAACGGTAAAAAATTGTAAAGAAAAAAAAGTGAAGGGATTTTTAAATTTATTTAGTTAGAATTTGGAAGAGGAGCAAACTGAAAAGTTAAAGAGCTTAAATTCATGAGAATAGTGAAAAAAAAGCACCCCAATCCGAGTAACGGTGAAGAAGTTATGAGCAATTGAAGTTGAGACGAAAATCCAGGGAGATAAAGTACAAATAAGAAGAAAATCAACCAAAACAAGGTAGTTGGATAGAAGCCTAGGAAGAAACGGTTTGGGTCCTAAGAAGAATGGTTTCGGTTTGAATATTAGTAATGGAATAGAACCATGACAAATATTGTCACGGTGCATAATGGTGACTAATATTGAAGCGGAATTTTTAATTTGACTTATTTTTAACCGAAAGAGTTTTTGAGTTTAGGGGCTCTTCTAAATGACTTCTAACCTATATATTTAGTCATCAAGGTTCTTTTAATATAGTTTTAATTCATTGTAAAGCTACTAATTAAGGCATAACATCTAGGAGAATGATTTACATATTTTGCATCTTCGATTCAATAGCTTTTTTGTTTTTTTCTTCAAGCTTTGATTTCTTCTTGCATGTTCATGTTCTTTAACCTTGGTAACCTTAAATTATAGCACTTTTATTATTGTTTCATTATGTTTACATGCTTGTTAATTTATTTTTACATAGTTAATACAAATATGCCCGACTCGATTCGTTGAGAATTGAGGAACATGAACCCAACATAGGTTTTTGATGGTAGATATAAAATTCGACATTTATGTATGTTTCATTACTAGAGTTTGTTATTTTTATTGAAACTAATATTGTATATCTTTTAACTTAGTTTATCGTAGGCAACTAGGGTTATTGAGGATGCGATATACGTGGTAATAATTTTATCATTCACTTTAATTATTTTAATGACTAATTATTGTGCGGATTGACACCCTCATATATTTAGTGCTTCAGATTAGTTAACATTTTCTACTACTTCAATATATAGTTGTCAAGAATTTTATATTTAACGGATAAACCTACGATTTGGGGGATTGGATCCCTACTCTACTTTTCCAAATAGTTTTCAAAAATTTAAAATTTTAATTTCTTGTTTTCGTAGATTTACTTGCACTTGCAAGTTAGGCTTTCTTAGTGAAGTAGAAAATTTCCATAATTAATCACCTTTTCTTTATTTCGTGACTCGATACCTTGATTTTAGAAGCCAACCCTATTGTTGTTGTCAAAACATTATCATCCTATTCCCTGAAGATTTGACCCGACTAACTGGGTTATTACTTGAGTGACCGACTATCACGTGAGCTATAGGTACACACATAGTATACACATTATGCGTCGCTTCACTTAACATGATAAACGCTTGTCTTGTTGAGAGTTAAAAAAATTCCCCTCATCATCAGGGATTCCTTTCAAACAAACCATAAATTTAAATGAGATTCCTTTTCTTATGTTCTTGTGGAATCACTACTACAGATTTTTTACAAACCCCTAATGTTTTCACCTTTCTTGGAATATATTTATCTAGACCTAATCATGGAGATTTTATTTTAAGTTGCTATATAATCTTCAAGTTTGTATAAGAATACACTTTTAATTGGTTATGGTATTCTTTTTAATGTTTTGTAAAATTTAATGTTTTGACATATTTTCCTTTAAACTTTCTTTTAATCATGTATAATAATGGTGAAATAATCATAGCCTTATTGATGAAACTAATTAATCTTATAGCAAAACTTAATCTAGACCCCCTTTGATTATTTTAATGGATAAGATTTTTTTAGAAAATGTATCTTATAAACATTCATAGTCGAGTTTACTCTCTTACATTTTTACGATGACTAACTTTAGGATGAACTATGTGCCTAAGTTGGAGATTTTAAGAAAGTTTCTTTAAAGTTGACCTACGTAGATAATATAATAGTAATAGGCACGTACTTAATGCATTAAGGGAAGTCAAAAATGTCAAACTCCTAATGAATGGTGAAATTTAGTGGGAGTATCAAGCCATAAACTATGGTTATAAAATAAGTATAGGTAGTAGTTCCATTACTTTAAATAATTATTCCATTAGTTGCTGCATTGTTTGATAATAAAGAAAAAAATAAATAATTAACCACTAGATAATGGGATTGTAAATGTAATACTGATGTAGGTAAAATACCAAGTAATTGTATTAAGAAGATCTGAAAAGGAATCTACTATCTTGAATGATTATATGATGTATCTACATGAGCAAGAATTTGACATATGGATAAGTAAGTATCGAGTTTTGTTTTTACAACTCATAAGAAGAAGAACTAATAGATTAAAATAAATTTTAGGATCTCGTTGAATTGACTAATTGATACACTAGAGTAAGGTATCAGTGGGTCATTAAGAACAAACACGACTAACGGTAATTAAATTATATAAATCTAGACTTGTGGTAAACTGATTAGGCATAAATTCTTCACATTTTTCCCCTTAATTTCGGTATTTTTACGATCCCGTGCGGTGTAAATAGCTTGGATTTATCTCATATCTATGCTACTAACCCTTTTTGGCAAGTATTTCGTGTTTTTGTATCTATTATGTGTTTTACAGGTATTTCATGCAAAAAAGATGGAAAAGAGAACTCAAAATAGTGAAAGAAACCAAGAATCGGGGAGTTGAAGGGCCTTTTCGTAATTTTTCAGCCTTATTCCGGAAGTGGGGCCAACTGGAAAGTTGAAGAGCTTTCAATTACAAGAACACTGGAAAAAACAACACATCAATCCGAGCCACGGTGAAAGAGTTATGATCCCTTGAAGTTGCGGAAAAATCATAGAAGAAAGGCTAGGAAGGCAAGTTCAAGGGCATTTTAGTAATTCTGCAGCCTGATTCCGGAGGTGGGGCCTTCTGGAATTAGGCTGCAGAATTACGAAAATGCCCTTGAACTTGCCTTCCTAGCCTTTCTTCTATGTAGTTAAAGTTTAGGTTTTTGTATTGTGGTTGGAAGCCGATAACAACGATTAGCGTATTTACACGGACGCTCGGTTTTCGACTCAATCAAAATGGCGCCGTTGCCGGGGAATGTTTTGTTATAGATTATAATTGATTTACTATTTCATAAGATATTTTTCTTTTTTCTTTTTTTGTTTTAACCTTTTTGCAGGGTTGGACAATTGAGCACCAAGAAACGTTGAATCCTCAACCGCACACCTCTTTACGTGAATTGTCCCTCTACAAACCATTCGGTAGTCATGTCTTTTTATAGTGAGTTCGGTAATTATATTGGTTCATATGGGAATCGTTTTCAAACTTTTTATTCTCAAGAATTCGAAGGGCCTCGACTTATTCCCATTGGTGAGGGTCTTTGAATTATTCAGAAGGAAAGGCTTGAAAACTTATGTTTGTATGGGAGTAGTTCTCTAGCTTTTTGTGTGCCAGAACCCGCACCTCGACCTACTACCGTTGGTGAGGCTATTCGAAATCTTGAGAATGAAAAGCTTGAAAACAAATATCGAGAATAAAATCGTTTTTGGGAGCACGAGTTGAATGCACTATTTGAATCCAATGATGATTTTTCTTCCGATATTTTTAAAGACAAGGAATGTTTTCAACCAAATGAGGAATCCGAGGTGCTAGATCCAATGAAGACTACTTTGGAAGAAACCTTCCATCTTTACATGCAAACGGTAAAGAGGATCCTTGGTGATGATTGGGAAATTGAAACACTTTGCAAGGAGACTAGTTCTTCTTTGGAAAACAAAGAGGAGGTTGAGACTTATGTGTCGCCTCAAAATTTTGAAGAACATCTCATTGAAAGTGAGTCTTGCTCTCTTGAAATTCAATCTCCAAGTGATGATGAATCACTTGAGATTGAGTTTATTTCATCACCATTTTCG
This sequence comes from Sambucus nigra, assembly GCA_949130495.1. Lineage (NCBI taxonomy): Eukaryota > Viridiplantae > Streptophyta > Magnoliopsida > Dipsacales > Adoxaceae > Sambucus > Sambucus nigra. Next base: position 207,150,212 of record OX422214.1, on the reverse strand, counting down.
TTCACCGTTATTGAACCATTAGAAGTACCGCTAGATTCCTATCAGTCGGTTGAAAATTCTGAAACGTTTACACCTTTTACCGACAAAGACACATTGCTAGAATTATTTTCTAATATGGACACTTCCTTTTTGTGTGCCCCTCTCCCCATACTGCTTGAAAAATATTTGGGAGGTGATTCTATTTTTCTTGGATCTCAATTGTACTTGTCCCACGTAGCATCCAAACCACCCACCATCCCGTTAAAATTTTTAATTGGTGATGGTTCATTTTTTCCATCTCACACATGCCTTCCGTTGTTCAAACGGAATTCTTATTTTTCGGGAGGCATGCTTTCTAGTGAGGGTACACCATTAATCCCTCAAAGTCAAATTGTATTTTGGGTGGACCCTCAAATTTTTCGACTTCTAGTGTATAACTTATTAGAATTTGAAAATCGTAGGTTGTACAATAGTTAATTTTTTTTAGTTTAGAATTCTTGTTATTCTTTTTTCTATGCTTGGTTCTAACTTGTTTTGTAGATTCAATGGACTCACATTCATCGGGGATCGCTCCATTTTGGTAATATCGTTTTTTTCCTCTCTTTATGTTGTGTTCTTGATTCGCATTGAGGACAATGCAACATTTAAGTTAGGGGGTGTGGGATATTCTTCCCGTTTATTGTTTAGATTCATTGATTCGATCACATGTTCTTTCCAAGAGTGTTTTTTTTAGGAAAAAAAAAATTGAAAATTTTTGAAAAAGCCAAAAATATTTTTCTTCAAAATAAATAAAGATTGGAATTTAAAAGCTTCAAAAATGTCATAAATATTTTGTCTCAAGTTGTAAAAAATCAAATGCACAAAACCGAAATTGACCAAAGATGGAAATTGTGCGAAAATTGACGACTTTACAAATAAGTGTGGAGATTAACAAAACCCGGTGAGATTTCGAGCCTATCGATCTTTTTGAGTTTTTAAATCAATCCGAGTTAATGGTTAACTCATAGTTATAATTCAGCATTTTATAAAAGTCGTTGATGATCTCTATTTTATTATTTTGATCGGTTATAGAAAATGGAATGTTGTCTCGAAACGCGCTCTATAAATCTCTAAATTAAATTAATCTCGAGACGCATATGGTAAATTAATAAGTAATTCGGACAATGAAGTAGGCCATCGTTTGTTAGCCAAAAATATTAGCCATAAAAAGATGTGAAAAATTATCCCTTTGATAACCCAATTGAGCCGAATAAAATTTATCCTTTTCGTTTGGTAACCCGAAAAACCCAAATAGCCCAGAATTGTGAAAAATAAAAAAAGTCATAATTTAAGTCCAAAAAGTGCAACAAAAAGGGGCAAGAAAAAAAATAGAAGAATGCTCAACAAAAGTTAGCAAGAAAAGAAAAGTGTGAAAAAAATAGAAAAAGAAGAGAAAATGAGCAATAGCCCAAAAAAAAAAAAAGCACTAACGGACATCATAAGAAAAATTTCCAATTCCGATTTTTCCAACCATTTTCATGTTACCCAATTACACCTTAAACCCAAAAAAAAGTCCTAACCGAGTCCGAATTGTGAAATTGGTTACCGCGTGGAGAGTTAAAACACAAAAAGATAATAAAAGAGATTACATGGTGTGAAAAAGAGATGATGGTTCCCATTTTCCTATGACCGTATTCCGATGAAGAGATCTTTTCACCCAAAAAATTTCGTCTTTCAATTTGTGTGCGTGACTTTGCGTCCATTATATTTACTCTTTATAAAATTACGCATACCGAGAGAATAGACACATTCCGAGAGATTCGTTTGAGAGAGCATCCCTTGAGCATTTGAATCAAAACGAATTTTTGGAAAGTAACGTAATGATCAATCGGTGGAAGTTTTAATTTTTGGCTTCGCACACACACATTATGACTTGAGACTCCTAAATAAGATTTTAAGGTGACCATTTTTGAGGAGTTTAAATTTTACAATTTTTAAGTATTTTGATATTTCTTTGAGTCAATAATGAATTTTGTGGGTATATTCACTGCAAACCCTCACGAGACACCACTCGTCCTACTAGGGTAACCTAGAGGTTTAAAGGCTTGTTGCATACGCTAAATGCAATCGCTTGCCCGCGAAAAAGGTATTATATCCCAATAAAGTTTTTGAAGGGTCCTTAAATCATACTCTCGTTCTTTTACATTGCTCGGGACGCGCAAAGTTCTAAGTTAGGGGGGTTTGATTAGGCATAAATTCTTCACATTTATCCCCTTAATTTCGGTATTTTTACGATCCCGTGCGGTGTAAATAGCTTGGATTTATCTCATATCTATGCTACTAACCATTTTTGGCAATTATTTCGTATTTTTGTATCTCTTATATGTTTTACAGGTATTTCATGCAAAAAAGATGGAAAAGAGAACTCAAAATAGTGAAAGAAACCAAGAATCGGGGAGTTGAAGGGCATTTTCGTAATTTTGTAGCCTTATTCCGGAAGTGGGGCCAACTGGAAAGTTGAAGATCTTTCAATTAAAAGAACACTGGAAAAAGCGGAACCTCAATCCGAGCTACGGTGAAAGAGTTATGATCCCTTGAAGTTGCGGAAAAATCATAGAAGAAAGGCTAGGAAGGCAAGTTCAAGGGCATTTTCGTAATTTTTCAGCCTGATTCCGGAGGTTGGGCCTTCTGGAAAGTTTAAGATCTTGGAACAACGAAAATACTGGAAAAAACGGCACCTAAATCCGAGCTACGGTGAAGCAGTTATGATCATTTGAAGTTGAGAACAAATCCAAGGAAGAAAAGAAGAAAGTTGGAAAATATTCTAAGTGTTGAAAGAGGCCCAGAAACCAGCCAACTCACCCCAACCGGTTCACCCATTAGTCACGCTCAGAATCCGTTATCAAATTAGTCACGCTTTCTAAGTGTGACAAATTGGCAGATACGAGATTTTTATTTTGTGCTTATCTTTTAGCCAAAAGAGTTTTATGTTTTGGGGACTCTTCTAAACGACCTCTAGCCTATATATTTAGTCATTAGGACTCTTTTTATGGAGATTTCATTTATGTAAAAGCTCCATAACAAGTAGGAACATCTAGGAGAAAGATTCACATATTTTGCACCATTAATTCAAGAGCTTTTCCAGTTTTTCTTCAATCCTTTATTTCTTCTTGCATGTTCTTATTTTTCAGTTGTGGTAACTTTTATTTCCAGCACTTTTATTATTATTTTACCATGTTAGGCTAGGTTTTTAAAGGTTGGGATACATGAACCCAACCTGATGTGTTAATTGCATGTGTATAATATTAGTCCTCTGAATTTAATGATTGATTATGACCGTATTGCGTAGTTACACAACAATTGTATATCTTTATATCTCATTTGCCTATGGGTACTCGTGATGATTTAGAGTGCAATTAGAGTGCTACTATCGCGATACTGATTTACTCATCCTCAGATTAAGTATGACGCGGGCTTGAACCTCGTATATGTAATGCTTGGGAGTACTAAATTCCGGGTCAAATTAATCAGTTAAATTTACGATTAGTTTTATACCATCAATACTCTAGGGTTGGGGGATTGTGTCTCTACCTTAATTTTTCCAATTAGTTTTAGTTAACTTCTTTATTTTTCCCTTTTTCCTTTCTCACTCAATCATCATCTTTTACACTTTATTTTTTGAAGTAATAAATCAATTAAAATCTATCAAACATTCCCTGTGGATTCGATACCCAGACTCGCCACTATACTCCATAAGAGTGTAGTTAAAGTTTAGGTTTTTGTATTGTGGTTGGAAGCCGATAACAACGATTAGCGTATTTACACGGACGCTCGGTTTCCGACTCAATCATAAACAAATTCACCACTAATGAGGAAAAGGTTATAAATCAACCTTTTTACTTATTTGTAAGGACGTGGAATTCTTATGGCATTAGTTTCTTATTTTAGTTGAGATTTATATTTAATGGATGTCAAGCCTACTTTTATTGTGTGAGTTTAACAAATGATGTCTATATGTTTAAGAGGTAATTATATAAACTTATGTAAGTTTCCTACGTATGGTATTTTGATTTATATAATATAATTATGTCTTTCACCATTGTATATACCATTAGATCACTGGGAGTAAGTTTATATATTTGATTTCTCTATGTATAAGCAAATAATTAAAAAGTAGAGAAATTCAATATACTATATGGTTTTTTAAAAGTATATGTTATGAGGTAATGAGATACTTAAAAGATTATATGTTCACACTTAGGATGACTGTTCATTTAAAGATGATCGGGTTATTAACCCCACTCTTTATTAAGTATGTTTGTTTTCACTTAATGAATAATTTTTTAATATATTTCAAAACAATCCATTATTTATTATGGAACGTGAGTTTTTAGCATAATTTGGGGCTACAATTTATGGATTGCGATTGCAAAACTTCATTTCAAGACTTAGAGTTGTCGACTTATGATAATTATGTCATGATCTTCTTTTTGAAGAAGTAATATTCATTTTAAAGGATCTATTCACATTGAACGTACGTATCTTTTTGTGAAAGAATAAATTCAACAACAACGAGTGTCAATTGTATATATTAGTAAAAGTTTTAACATAACACATCCACTTATAAATGGGATGTCACCAAAGATATTAATGAAGTTTACTTAAGATATGGGTCTTAAGAGTAGCTAATAAAGTTTTAGTGGTGTGGACTTAGTGCCTATATGTTTAACAAGTACATCATGACACACACATAGAGATGTATATATACAAAGTATTTTTGAATTTAATATTTTTTTAATATTATAAAAATGCATGTAAATGAACTGTTGAATGTGACATACATATCTTTTTACAAAGTCATTATGGGACCATGGTGTGGTACATGGAATGAACCACACTCTTGAATTAATGTAGAACCTCCATGACTCACATTGGTGGATTATTTAATTAAGTTAAATAATTGATGACGAACATTCTAAATTTATTATGCTCCTTGTATTCCTTGTATGAAATCATCAAGTTAATTATTATTTAGTTTCAAAGAAGATTAAAGTTATGGACAAATGTGTTTCTTCCTGTTATACTACTTTAAACATAATTTGTAACAATGTGAAGAACATGGATCCTTTTATTATGAAGAAATTTCTTGTTAAAGTTTAATGAAATTAATGAATTCATGATTAATTAGTGTTATTAAGAATTATTTTACATATAATACAAGAATTATTATAGAAAAAATATACTTAAAATTGTTAGTTTATTTTTTAATTACTCTTTTACAATTTATATTTTAATTAAACATATGATATGGTTGACATTAAAGGAGAGGGAAAACCTATAATAAGTGTTAGACCTATATAATTCATATGAAGTGATTTAAGTATGCAAAAAGTTTCTAAAAAACTCAAACCTTTCATATTATTGTTTAAAATTAAGGATGATATTGCATAACTTTAACCATACAAACTTATCAAATAATAAAAAAATCTACATCATCATTATCAAATTAAAATTTGTGAGCTTTAGTCTTGGTTTTAATTTGTAATTTGGCCAATTAGCTTTAGCATATATAATATGACTATTGACATTCTTTAAATATGGGTAGGTTACAAATATCTTTAGATACAATTTTACACTTATTTGGGACTAGTTTAAAATTGAAAAAGTTACCTCAAGTTGTGTAATGCATCTTCTTTATTTAATAATAGAAAATTCTAATTATACTGTTCCATTAAGATTTTCAAAACAAAAGTTAGGAGTTCAAGGTCAACCTTATGAAATAATTACTTTTTATCTAATTAATTGATATAATAATAATTTATAGAATCATTGTCGAATTTGGTACCAGTGGTAATATCTTTCAGGAGAATATGTATTTTCTTGAACTAATTCTATAATGCCTTTAAAATTAATGTTGTTATGAAATTTTCATATCAATTGGGTAATCTTATAGGTGAAAAGAATCGTATCTATTTTTTTTAAACTTGTTCGCATAAAAAAGCACTAACTAATGGCATTTTCTTTGACAAAACGTGCATTTTCCATAAACTAGTTTTGCAATTTAGTAAAAATTAGTACATAATAATTGTAATTGGCAAGAAAACAATCACATAAAATATATAAATTTATTTAGTGTAGTAGGATAGTGAGTGGTGTTATTGATTATGTCCGTCGATGACTAAAATGTAAATCTCTTTAGAGAAACTTAATTAGAGCTCATAAGAGAGACTAAGACAAAGAAATAAATATGCATGTGTCTTGACAAAGCCTACATCTATAAGGATATTTTGCTGTTCTCATTCATATAATCCAAGGGTATAAAGGATTTTGTAGAGGATGATACAAATATGATCATGATGATTCTCTCGAATGGTTTCGTTGAAATACTCCCCCTATATTTATATCTTTGTTGCCTATGAGAAATTTCTCCTTTTGTGTTATGTGTAAATAGTTTTTTCTAGGCCGTTTGGTAAATGGGTTTAGAGAGGGTCCATGTGTAATAGAGATACTCACTCAAGGAAGTGATTCATGAATGCCCAAAATCCAAGATGTGACATTCCAAGAGATAAGCAAAAGAAAATATAATAGAAATAGAAAGTAACGAGAAAGTAAAGAAAAATACATCAACTAACATCGCATAAGAGCAGATGTACATGTTTCACTAGTTTAGTTATGGCCACAGACGACGATGGCTTCCTTTCTCTGAGTTAATCGACTACTGATACTACTCTCAAGCCTCCCCATATCTCAAATTGCATATATAATAAATCTGATATAAAAACATAGGTTAAATGACCTAAAAATGTGATATTTATACAAGGGAGAAATATTAGATAATATAGCAAAACAACACTTTATTAAATATAATTTTCGCACCTTTAACGTTCTTTAACAACGATGAGTGAAAATTATTCACGGTGGATATGATATGCGCAACAGTGAACTAATCTTTTGCACACCACGAAAAAATAATGTCACCATCTTTGTTGGTCGCGAACTTCAAATTTTGGATTTTCGAAGTTTTTCTATTTATACACGTAACTACAAAACAACGCAAAACCCGTGAAAACTTCATGAGTAGTGAATTGACAATGAATGAACATCAAATATAAGATTGTAATAATTTCTTTGATACATTATCCACTTGACAATGCTGACATTTTATTCATTAGACCACATTTTATGATATTTATTATGCACTAATAAATGACTATATTAGCTTATTTTGAAGTATGAATCATGTTTGTGGGAATTACTTATATTTTTTGTCAATATAATCTAAAAATTGGTCAATTGTACTTAGTAAAATTCTGGTGGGTGGGGTTTGGCTCGTGCATAGAAGATAAAAAATTCGGTTCTATTACGATTGAAAAATTCACAAACTAAAAAGGGAGTTGGCATCCTATCGGTAATATTTCGTGTATAATCTTATTAGTTAATCTTCATTATAGGAACCCATATGATGATTTAGGAATGTATGTGATAGTTCAATAAAGATTGTACCAGGGTATTAGGAATGTATTAACATCACCAAGGATGAGATTCAAGCCTAGGTGTTGAGTATATTAGACTTGTAAAATCTCATAATATGAAAAAGGATGCACATACTTTTAATCCCGAGGGATATGAGGATTGGAATATTCATATAATTGTTTCTTTGATTTTATATAGGTGATATTCAATTAATTGAGTCAATAGTCTATGTACGTTTGGAAATCATTGTGTGAATATGTTTAAAATCATATTCAGGAGGAATCTGCATTCAATAAATAATCTTAATTGTGATATCGCTGATAAGCTTATAAGTTATGATTCTACTACTAAACTCGGACGTTCGATTTTATAATCCGATAGAGTATCGAATAATTTAAGTTTCAAATCAATAAATAAATAATATATTGGTGAAAATTGTTCGCAGAAAATTAAATTTCACCAACTGGGTATTGAATGGCTAATATGAGGAATCACATTATGTGTTATCTAACTTTGCAAATAAACCCTTTCTATTTGAGTAGTTTTTAGATAATTAAAAAGGAGTGGAATTTTAGTTATATAGTGAAATTAATTATAGTTAAATATAAAATAAAATCAATTACGTAAGCTAATTTGGGATTTTCATATTTTTTTGGAAGCTAATTTAATTATTTGTCTGGGGTCATCGATATAATTAATGTTCTAAGTTGCAAGACCATAACTCTTTAGAAACCCTAATTGTCCAAAATCACTAAATATATGTGTGACAACCCGGTATTCGAAATAAGGGGTGGCCAACCCGATACTCCAAAAATACAGGAATCATTGATGGAATCATTCTCAGCATCGTGACAACATAAAGAGTATATGAGATATTGTCAAAAAAATTGTTTTATAATTTAAAGAAAGCATTTTAAACAACCCATACATGAAAAAGAAAGTGGAAACCCCCAAAACAATATACATTAATAGCAAGTGTACAATAAGAGAACCGACTAAAATATCAGTTAACAGAATTTCATACAACGTACAACAAGTTCAATCAATTACATATTTCATTCATTATACATTTACAAAAGTTGGGCCACACACCCACATAAAAACCCGAACATAACTAGAAAACAACAAAGGAGGCGTCTACAAAATATCCCGTGAAATCCAAAAAATGTCACGGCTCCTCAAAAGACACTAGAATGGGGAAGTCATTACTGGCGTCCTTGCGGTGGAACACCTGAGCGAATATAATACATATATATATACATAACAAGAAAGAAGAACAGGCCAGAGCCCGATTTTATGTGATAACCAGATAAATGACAAGTATGACAATAATGAATGATTAAGCATGGATGATAAAGATGACAGTCTACATGATAACAACTTTTAATGAACTAGTACAGTTGAATGATTATAAAATGAAATTCAATTATATAAGAGAATAAGAATAATCATAAACCTTTTTCATCTTTCACCATTTCATCTTATCTTTCCCTTCCTTATCAGGAATACAAGTTTTATCATGTGCTCTTTATGGCACTTATCTCAATTGTATGCTCTTTGTGGCATATATTATGCTCGTTTCTGCATTTATACCCATCAACTCCAACTTAATGATTAGAATAGTTATAAGTATATATATATATATATATATATATATATATATATATATATATATATATATATATATATATATAACGATTCTAAGACCGCCTGTCTGGGTTTCCCCACTGTGCGCACCCCTAAATAACCATCATCTTCCAGGGCCTATCATAAGACAACCTGGGATCCTATCGAAAACGTCGAGAAGTGGCCTATGCCTACGGGGTAGTTAAGACCACACCCGGAATCTCTTACCCATCGCAGAAAATAATAAACAAGCGCTCATATGGCCTAGGACTATATCCACCCTGCATTCATTAGCCAGGGGGCTTCACCTCACGCACGAACTTCCCTTAAGATGGTATTTAGAGAGGTGTGTTTAACCTTTTCATTAATCTCCATTTCATGATTTAGTAAATTATCATTTACTTTGTCAATTTTACATCTTATCAAATGCATTATGGTTATCTGGAACTATACATGCTTAACATCATTATAATAACCTCAAAGAACATTCAAACTCCCAAGTTATTTTACAAAGCCTCATTTTTGGCTTTCTAATAGACCATTAAATCAATCCTAGCTCACATTAACTTCTAGAGTCTCCAAATTTGACTTTAAGATCTCCTAGATTCATAAAAACCTATACGATGGAAGTAATGTATGAACACTACTTTGAACACCCCTAGACTGAACCCTAGATGAATTCATTCTAAACTAGGGTATCGACCAAACTCAACTAATACTCTAGGATCCTATATTTACTTCATTCAAGAAGGTCCCTAATTACTAATACTAAGGAAAAGGGTTAAAATTGAAAAAGAAAGAAATTTGAAAAAGTGCAGGGTTTCCGAATCGATTGGGCTGGCCGAATCGATTCGGTCAAGAAATATGGGATTCTGCATAATTACCGAATAGATTCGGATCAAAACGAATCGATTCGGTCAGGAAGGTTGGGTTTCTGAATAACTGCCGAATCGATTTGGTTCACCTAGACCTAGAAACTGCCCCTGGGCGAATCGATTCGGACCAGGCCGAATCGATTCGACCCTGAGATTTTTGCCAATTTTGGCTATGGAGTCTTGGACTCCAAATCTATCCCCAATCAAATCTAAATCATTTATTGCCAATAACACTTCATAAATACTGCTAGCAACTACCATAAACCTCATCAATCATCCAAATCATTTTTGAATGGATTAAAACCCACAAATACACAAAAACCCTTAATAGTTCTACCATGATCAATACACCATTATCAAAACAAATCATTTATCTTAAACCACATGTAGCAAGTAGAAAACTTGCCTCAAGCTAGCAAATGCAGATTCCCTTTATGTGGAAGCAAGAATCCTCCTTCAATCTTCAATCTCTTCTCTTTTCTCTACTCTTTCTCTTCCTCTATCTAGTTCTCTAGGTTTAGGAAATACAATTAGGTGAATAGTGACTTAATCAAGACATAAATCGTGCCTTTAGTCAACAATCCCAACTTAAGTGATCAATACCATGATAAAATAACACGCAACTGCATATTCAAGGTATAATCAGTCAAAAATGCCCAAAACCTCAAAATACAATATGGTACATATTTTGACTATCTCGCATGTTCCGGAATCAACTACGACCTCCAAATTATCATTTGGATATTTTATAAATCATTTCAAGTTCCGATTCCATTTTAAATCAAAATGTCATTTCAAATTCTTACGACACAATAAACTCAACGTGAGGATATTTACATGCTCATACAGTAAGTATACCATAAGTTAGTAAATATTAACTTTTCTTCATTAAATCAATACTTACTCCATAACTCAACATTTTATATGTAATTACTTCTCATAGAAAGAAAGTGTAAAATAGACTCTCATAAGCGAGGGTTATTACAATATGTCAATGGAACGGGTTGCAGTTGCATCAATCATTTTTATGGGCTAGAGAGGGTGATATAAAATACTATTTGCACTTTTATGAGGGTGTGAGGAGAGAGAATAAATTTTTCTCATATTTCACCAAGTTTTAAATCTCCAAGAATTCCTACACACATAGATTGCTTTGATTGGGTCATATATTAGAAGATCAAATGTGTTTTGCTCACCGACGAAAGGATTTACAATGGTGAATCATCAATATACCATCTTCTTCATATTTATCGCACATATCGGATCACCTAAAATATTCCAAAAGGTATGGTGATCTAATCCCTAAATCTAATTGCATTAATTTAGATTACATGATATTGTATTTTGAGATTAATGGGGTTTTATTTTTAAAACCATATAAGATGTTTATTTTTTTAATAAAGGCATGTCGAGTTCATTTTGAAATAATTATCATATTTTCTATAATGCCTTATATATATCTTAAATATATCATATATATGCTAGTTAAATTAACTTAGTAGGAATTCAAGTGAGTTGGGTTCGACCGAATCATAAAATATCAAGATTCCAGTTCTAGTTCAATTGAACAGTTCACATCCTAGATGAGGAGCTAACATCCATCAGTAAAACTGTAAGTATGATATTAATAGTTATTTTGACTATGAGAACCTGTTTAATGATTTACGAACTTTGATAAGCACCCAAAACTGTATATTTTATACCCGAATAAACGCATTTTAGTTGCTAATTCGACAATTTGGGTCTTATATGGATTAATGTTTAGTGTCCAGTCTTGATCATCATTTTCGGAGTTCAGACCCTTATTTCAAGGAAAATGTGTGATTTATGGAGCTAAACCTATCCCTATACCTTAAGCCTAGCTCAGACCCTCTTTATCCTATCCCAAAGCCATCACCCGAGCCCTGTGCATGTTTGGTTTGTCCCCTTTTTATTTATTTTATTTTATTTTTCTAGATTTTTATTTGTGTCGTTTGTATTTTTTAAATGTTATATTTTGTTTTGAGTCATGTATATATTTTTAGGATTTATTTTTATCTTTATTTTTGTGTGTCACGTGTGTTTTTATTATTTTTATTATATTTTTAAAGGTGAGCATTTTTGTTTTATTTAATTTTTAGTTTTTAGTATTAGCTTAGTTTTGTTATTTCTTATTTTATTAAGTTAGGTTTATTAGAATTATTTTATTTTTAGTCTTTTTATTTTTTAATTAGAATTTTATTTTTTTAATAGATTTTATTTTTTAGTTTTATTAGTTTTATTTTTTTAGTTGGGTACAAATTAGACACACACACACCTAACTTATAATACATTAAACATACACACACAAGTCACCCTCACCTAACTATCCTACACCCTAGGCCACATCCCATTCCATACATCCTTACATACACAAAACCAACCCCCACCTACTATTCGTCATCACTTTCACCCATCTCTCTCTCTCATCAAACCCCCATAATCAAACCAACCACCACCATTTTCTATCTGACCCGTCTAACCCTTATCCCTTAAACCCAAGTTCAGCCTCGTCAGCCCCTTTACCCGGACCTACCCCTGGTGAACCCAAACTCGTCTACCCTTTCAACCACCTGATTCAACTCGTGAACCACAACTCGAGCACCCACAAACCAAACCCGAACCCTCTGCTCCGACCACCTCGAACCAAATCCCGTCTACCAGTAGCTGTCAACCCGAATCCAACTCCTCCATTCTCGGGTCTGGCAGAACTCCTTCCACCTCCGATCTCCACCCCCCAAACCCGAGCTTCGATCCATATCCGCCTTGACCCCTTAACTGCCTCACCAACCCCTTCTCCGACCCGATTCCATCACCAACCATACCCACCTTCATTCTAACCAAATAAAATAACCCCAAACCCAAAGACCCATTTTCCGTTTCACTTTGTAAACCCATGGGCCAAATCGTGTGTCAACTGCCAAAATCCCAAAATAAAACCAAGCAAACATAAAACCCATATGTTTAATAAACCCATTTAAAACCCCTTTTAACCTAATTCTCATTTTACCCCTAAACAAACTTCCACCCAACTAAACCCCCTCTCTCAACCATTACATCACCCAACACACATGCATAATTGTGCATTTTTCCATATTAACCCTCACCCAACACTTTACACACTTTCTTGCACCATTAAATCCCAAAATTATCCTTAGCTCCGTGCCTACTATTTAAAGAAGAAAAGGACTCAAGAAATGAGAATCTAGGATTTTTGAGAGAGACGCACCATTTTAGTGTAGTTTTTTTTTTGTTGGAATTTTTTTTTAGAGATTAGTGAGAAAATAAATTTGTGAGATTCAAGTTGAGTGAATTTTTCATTTATATTTTTGTTGATCAAACACTTGGGGGTTTGTATGCTTCTCATTCAAGGATTGAAGTCTATTGAATTCAAGAGATTTGTTTAATTGTTCTTCTCTCTACTCTTTTATATTAAATGCCTATTGGATGTTTGTTTATCATGTTTGGCTAAATCCCCTGGTGGGATGAACCCTTATGTGATGTTATTTTAATTTAATTAGTTTGGTTATTTGAAAAATCCCTTTGAGTGTTAATTTTGATCCTTCACCCTTAAATTTACTCCTCGAGAAAGGGTAAATGATTTTCGAGATAAAATCAAAATTCGAGGTATAATACCCATTTTAGATTCGAACTAGAGATAGGAGTTTCTTAAGTGTGGTATTATTCCTTGAATTTCAACTCTAAATTTTATTTTGTATGATTTATATGAATTTTGATGAATCGATCCTAGCGGGTGATTAATTAAAAGGAGTGTAGATCTATTTTCTAGAGTTGTGGCGGGTTAAACTAAATTTTCTAAAAGATTACTATTAAAATTACATTTGCAGCGAGAGTTGATTTGTAATTTTGATATTAATTTGGGAGAATTTAAATAATTAAATTAATTAGTCAGAATAGCTAGAATTTGTGGTGTAATCCCACTCCATGTTTGTTCTCAAATTTATTTACCTCACTTTATCTCTTATTTCAGTGTTACACTTTGTTCATCTTTTTTTAGTCACTTTTTTAGTTAGTTCTTTACATATTTCATTTAGTAGTTTTATTTCACCTTAATCTCAATGAAACACCCCACGCACCCGAAAAGAGAACGAGGCGTGCTACTACTATAAAACTAAACTAAAATCATCCACAAAAAGTATAGAGCATCTAAACGTCTACAATTTAAATATAACAAATCCACAATTCTTTTTATTTCCAACATAATGTTTCTCTAAAATATAAAATTCTCCAACTAAAATTTACACCACTAATTATTACAAAAAATATACATCTTCCAATCCATGCTCTAAAATAATTCTACAAAATAATCCATAACGTCCCAATCCACGCTAACCTGCCAAATAAAAGAAAATACGGGGATGTACACAATATGACAGAAATAGATGCTAAAAAATAATAGCACGATGAATAAATCACAAGAATACGAATCTGAGTATACAAATCAAATACAATACTCAAGAATTATATCAATATTAGTTTCTCAACAAAACATCAATGAGTTACCAGGCCTCACCTCACCGCGCCTATGCATTCTTAAGCATATCCAGTTTTTGGACTTTTGGTGGGTGCCCATTCTCCGTGCCATATTAAAATCTCATGACACTATGCTCATATCACAATATAATATATATAACAATGAATCAATTAGATTCCAACAATTTTCAGATTTTAAAGAATATCACAAGTCAATATGAGTGCTATCGACACAGAAATCAAACGGAATACTATCGAGAGAATTTAGGAGCATATTGTGTAAGTCTCGTACCTCAAAATCATCACATGAATTATCACATAAATTCAACCTCTAAATCTGATCGCACCATCATGTTTCTCTCGCAAAAATAATCAAATCTCGTTATAGCCCAAACTCGAGAATACACCAAATAAGCCTTTTAATCTAAGGTTGAAACCTAGAATAACTTTGGGACTATAGTTTGTAGATGAAAGGGAGTAATTTGGAGAGGTCTTCTAGTTGAGAAATTGATGAAAAAGTGATTTGAAAAGACAAGCCACGAATTAGTTGTGATATATAAAGGATTAAGAGTTTGATTAAGAAAAGAGTTCTAATCAAATACAAACACTAAAAAAAATCATTTCGGACGATCGGACCGTTGGAATTTGATGAAATTTGGGAAAGAAATAGCTAAAGATGAGAAGAAGCTGTAAAAAAAATTCACCTCGATCGGACTGTCCAATATTTTTAAATATTTTTTTATAGAGAGTTTTATGTTTTGAGGACTCTTGGAGAGTTTTATGTTTTGAGGACTCTTCTATATAATAAAAATTCATTTAAAACTCCATTTTAATTCCAATTCCAATTCCGTTTCAAAATTTATTTTTCAAATATAAAAACCAACATTTTAAATTATTAAATTTATAAAATCCAAAATTTTATTTTTCTCTGATTTCAAAAATTAATTTAAAAAATTCCTATTTAAAATATCCGGGTTGTTACACTAAAAAATTATTTTAATATTGAAAAACCTAAAAAAAATAGAAAAAGTAAAAAGCTCAAAAAGTAAATAAATTAATTAATTACATGTTTCCTCTCTTGCATGTTTCACCCTTAAATTTGGATTGATTCACTTACTTACCCTCTACACTAGTTTTGTTATATTTTTGTAGGTTCACGGGAATTTTGATGGGAAAGAAGTTGCAACAATGACAAATACACAAGAGAACAAATTTTTTTCTATCAAATGGTTTTAATAGTTAGAACATGATCGTATCGGTACATTAAGAATGTACTGAACATGACAACGGTGAGGTAAAAATCTAAGTGATAACTTGATTAGACTTAAAAAATCCCACCATGTTTTCAAAGGGTGCACAAACTCTGAATCTCGAGGATTATAAGGATTTGGTTATGCACACAATCGTTTCTTTGATATTTATGGGTGCGGTTCAGTTTATTTGGTCTAAATCTTTGCAAGTTGGGAAATCATTGTATGGATATGTATGAAATCATATTCTGAAGGAATCTATGTCTTGGAGATATTTATGATTGCGATAACCCTTTGATAAACTTTGTATTTTCGATATTTCCAGTAAACAATTTGATTTTATAAAGTGATAATATATTAAATAAGTTAAGTTTGAGATTAAGGAATACATAATACGCTAATGAAAATCAATTAATAGCGAATTGAAGTTCACCAAGTGTGTATTTTATGCTATTGTGGGGTAAAAATATACCACTAGTAATAATGAGTCACATGGAAGGTGAGTTAATCAAGATAACATCACATACCCGATCTAGCAGGAAAAAAATGACGAGGGACTCAGACATAGTAGAATACTGACTATGTAAAGTAATATTGTTTTATTGTGATTCAAACTCGAAAAGGATAGGCCTTATCCGATTGTAACCTCTAACTCTATATAAAGGGGAGACCCTTCATTGTGTGAGGGTGAATCAGAGGCTAAAGAAACACTCATATGTAAATTCTCTCCAGTTCATAGTGAAACATCATTAAGGTCCAATAGATTTAGGCCAACAATGACCGAACCATCTAAATACTTATCTCTTTTATATTTGTTATTAAATTCTTATCATGATTATTGTTCACCCATATTCGAGTGGATTTTTTTACCACAAATTGGTCCCACGTATGGGAATTGCTACGAAGAGCAGTCACACCAAAAGGGCTAAGATGAAGATTCCTCATCACCATTCTCATTGTTGTTACAACAAAGCAATTCTACCATTTTTTTGAGTTTTTCAATGGAATTGGGAGTGGACAATCCGTGTCTCTATTTCAGGCCACTTATAAATTTATAATTGTTAAAAGGCATCAAGGAATTAAAATAAAAAAAACTAAGTCTTCTCTCTTTATATGCATTTCTGACCACATAGTATGCTTGACGCGGGGAATCATATTATGTGCTATTTAACTTTGCAAACAAGACCTCATTATTGGAATAATTATGAGATAAATTAATTAAAGTGTAATTATAATTATTTAGTGGAATTAATTACAAATAAACAAGAAAGAAAATTTATTACGAGAAGTAATATGACATTTTCATATTCTATCTCAAAGGCACTTTAATTATTAATCGTGGGTCCTAAATATAGTTTATTGCCCAATTAGCAGGTTTAAACTCTCCATAAATCCAAAATGGCCTAATCCCACTTTATGTACCTAATTATATAGGTCAAGGGAAGGGGTTTAAGTGGGATAAAATATTATCCAGAGTTAGAGAGATTGAGGAAAAATACTATTCATGTTTTTGTGAAGGGATGAGGAGAGAGAAAGTCATTTCTCTCACAAATTACCAAGTTTTAATCTCCGGGAGTACCCACACACAAGGATTACTTTGGGGAGATTATATACTAGAAGGTTCAAAGCATTCAGGAAATTAAAAGAAAGACTTGGAGCACGAAGAAAATCAACCACTTCATATTTTACAGAAGATATTTCTCCTCATTCAGATCACTTACCAGATCCACAAAGGTATCGCGATTCGAACCCTATATTCATTTTTTAAATCTACTTCTTTTTGCCTAAATTATGAAATATGATCGATCAGAGTTATTAAGGCATAAAAGTTTTTTATAATGTCAATCCCCAATAATTGGAATCAAATCCCTGATTAAATATTAATCATGATTCAAAAAGGTCAATGTTGTTCATCATTGAAACCCTAGGTTTGCATGTTAAAAAATATGTGCATAAATGTGCATGTTTTTTTACAAACATGGTTTTATATGATTATTTTTAGTTCCTTCATCATGGTCACGTATATATGTTATGTGCATGGATCATATGGTGATTTATTCATAGTTACTTTTCTTAGTTTCGATTTGATTGTAACAATTAGGCTGTTTTATTTATTGCATTAATCGATGTATTAGGAGGAGTTTATGAGGGAATGTAATAATTTTTATTTTCCATAATTTTATATTATAATTGGGTTTGATTATGATGAAATTACTATGTTATTTGGAAGCATTATTTTCAAGTTTGAAGTTCCAACTATGGAGTTTTCAAAACTGTTCTGAAAATGTTGTGCTAATGTCCTGGAGGGGGTTAATAGGACAAACTCTAAATTAATTGTCAATTTAAAATTTTGCTTATTTAAAACCCCCAACAACGACAATTGATCTGCACAATGTAACTTAATCTCATACTCATTTAGGAAATCTATCAAAAAATTAACTTTAAAATGATTAGATTCCATTTTAGTTCAAGGAAAGTGTTATGAGAACAATTAAAATTCAATTCAAGATCCTTTGAGTTAAATTGAAACTTAACAACATGAGAAATATACACCTAGATTCAATTAGATCCAAATTCAATTTAAGTTGTGACTAAGTGAGATCTAGACAAATTAGTTCAATTCAATTATAATTATGTAAGATCTAAACATCTAGAAACCTAAATCAAATGTATATATGAAATTGTGTGAGGTTGTGTGTTATGAATAAAACTAAATACTAAAATGAGCATAACCCTAACATTTGTGAGGAAAAACTTGACATAAGGGGAAAAAAACAAGGGATGCTACAATTAATCCTCTAGAAAAAAAATAGGTTATAAGATATCATCCATTTAACTATCTTGAATATCCTCAATACTCCATCTGTACTAACATCTCTCATCCAAATCTCTTATGTAGAGAGTAGAATCCACTCCAATTATCTTTTAAACATCCAATTTGAAGAACACATCTAAAAAAATTCATATATTCCTCCTCATTAACCCCTCAACTAAAGATATCCAATGACAAGGGAAGGCAAAAGATTTGTAATGTTGATTTTATGAAATCACTAAAAAATCTTTCAAAAATATTTAAATAAAAGTGATGAAAAACTAAATCTCATTTAGGATTTCTAGAGAGATAAAGATAAGCTCCTAGATCTAAAAATTTTGTAAAAGAGAAATAAGAGTTCTAAATAAAAAGTGGGGACAAAATGATTTTTATAGTGAAAAAACTAATTTTCCAGCTTCTGCGAAGTTTGTGCGCACAAAGACCTTTTTAGTGTGCTCTGATGTCAACAATGGGAAAAATAAGCATTCTGGTTGTATTCATGCGTACGAAGCCATTTTCCATTCATACGCACATTTTTGGGCATAATATAAAATGTTTAAAATCTCCCAACCAGAGGCACCATTTGCATGGGTTTTCACAATATGACTTTTAAAGGATAAGAACAAGTGCAAGAAATATAGGAACATATATGTGAGAAAATAGATGGAATTTTATCAAGATCATATAACATATTTGAAAAGGTCTAAAAGTCACTGGAGTCTCTGAGTAGATGAGGGGATGCAATATAAGTCAGCTCGAATGTGAATAAAGGCGTGTAAGGAAATCAAGTATCAAGACACATAAGGACTATCAAGGATATGTTCACCGACTACAATAAAGTCTCCTATACGCTCGATAAATAAAAATATTTTGATAAGAAATAAGACAATAAATATTTCTATACATTTTTATGTTGGAGGGTCAAAACGACATAGTTTTGATAAAAGGAAAAACCCTAAAATCGAAGAACAAGGACCAAACTTCACATAGCCGTGACTATAGCACTATATGCCATGACCATGGGTCATAACGGGAAGTTATGGTGTTTTGGTGAATTTGGATTTTCTCCCCCCCCCCCCCCCCCCCCCCAAGATTTTAGTTCGTGATTGATTCTCCTTCAATGAGGTTTTTACCATATTGGACTATACTCAAGGCAGAAGTCTTGGCCATAATAGAAAGAGAATTTGTTTCCTTCTTATATATAATTTATTGTTTTTGTGTTTGATTATATATTTGTCATCTCATATTTAGTGTTGTGCAATTTTGAGATTTGATTATTAATTTAATTAAGAATGACATTTTTATGGACAACACATATTTATTCATGAGACTGAACTAGATCACGATTTTTCAGGGAAATTGATTTATTTTTATAAAATTAAATTTAATTAGGTAATTAATTTAAGATGTAAATGAAATTACGGTCTCTGATTTTTAAAAATGATTTTATTTATAAAAAGTTAAAATCGAGAGATCGAATAATTTTATTTGTACAAGTAATTGGAAATTAATGGTGATTTAATTCAAAGGTCTAGAATTAAGCATATAATTTTTCAAAAATACCCTTTAATTCAAAATATTAAGTGGGAGAGGGGCTTAAAAATAAACCCCACGGTCTCCATCGACATTTTAAGAATGTAATGTGATTAGTTTCTCGCGTCTTCTTTGTCTTTCTTTCCCAATGGAGGGAATTTATCACAAATCCATTATTCTTAAATTGCTTAAGTGATAAATATTTGAATTTGAATGTGAGTGAATTCAGTCCTCCCAATGAAAAGTTTTATACGAGAAGATTCAATTTCATGGGATGAACTGATGGTATACACTTAAATATAATTAATGATACCTTCTCCAACAGAGTCATTGTCATTAATCATGGGACCAAAAGACGTCAACTATTTGATTATGTTAGACAAAAGCTTTCTAGAATGTTCAAATAGCATAATTAAAAGATGAAAACCCTTTCTGATTCTTGATGAGGTAATTTAAGATCCAATCGGGAAATCTCACTCCACAAGAGAACTAGGATGCTTGATGAGATTAATTCTAATTGGCAATAGAGGAATGCCAAATTAAAATTTAATAAAAATATTATTCTCACATATTGTATTGGAAATTAATTTTTTAATGATTTTGTATGTTTTAAAAAATGGACTTAACATTTTGTCTTAAATTAAAATATTTATTTGGAATAAATTTTAAGAACTGAAAATGTAATGGACATTATTATAACTAAGGACGATAATAAAACTATTTTACCCTCAATTCACATAAGTATTCCAAAATTGTAATGTGATTAATTCATCTTATTAGCTTCCTCTTTCCTCCATAATGTAGGGAATTAATCACGCTATCACGATATTTTAAAATCCTTAATTGGTAATCCTTTTAAATTAAGCCTTATGTATGTTCGATCTCCCCAACAAAGAATTTCTATATGTATATATTTTATTTTATAAAATGGACTGATGTGAATTATTAACACCAATGTTGACTGATGATGCTCAAGTAAGTATCATGTTCATAAATTGATATTCATCATTGGGTGAACATGGGATTCTTTGGATTAAAATAGATGAGAAAATCCAAATCCATTTGATGATTTTGTATTGAGCATCATTAGAAGCTAAGGCATGGTATTGGTTATTGAGAAACAATCAAATTCTTTCCCGAAAGGGAGGTAGAAGGATAAGTCTAAGTCTCAAGTGAAAAGTGTGGGTTAACAAAGTTTATAATTCTTAGGAAGTAGTGAAAAAGTCGAAAGGCAAGTGTTTTGAATGCAACTAATTAGAACATTGATAGCAACATATCCGATTTCATAGTACTATGAGGAATGAGATAAAGTAATGATTTTCTCTTTGAAGGAAAAACATGGTGTGTAGACTCAAGAACCATAACTCAAGTTAGTAACTCTTTGTTGAGGTTCTTGGTGACTACGCAGCTACTTAAAAGAGAGATATTCCTAATAATTGGCAATAAGAATAAGGCAAGAATATTATAAGTGGGATATCCAATTTTGATTTGGGGGGAGATAAAAAAAATAATATTGATTCTTTTTATGCACCTGTTTTTAGAAAAAAAAAAGTTGCTTTCAGTTTTTAAAATGGTTTTTAACAAATATTCAATTATTTTAATAGAATATATAGTGTTTTTTTAGTCAATGGGATATCTTTATTTGTTATGGTACATTGAAACATAATTCTAAATTATAAGGTTTGTCAGATTAATAATGCTAAACACTGAAATGAATAAAATTAATGGACCAACATTAAAGAGAAATTTTACTCCTTAGTTGAACCTAACACAATTTTGGCACTTAAGCTTATGTCATTTTAAATCTAAAAGGAATTCAAAGACCGGTGTAAAATGAACAATTTAGTTCATTATAAGTGGAGTCACTTCCAATATATGAATCTTATTTATAAGATGAAATGACTAAGGGATCCTTTATGACTAAATACTATAAAGCCAAAGATGGGTTGAAAATAGTTTATTTCGATTTATGTGTCTTATAACTATTTGGTCAAGACGAGATTATGAGTACTTCATTAATTTCATTAATGGTTACCCAAGGTATGGATACATTACTTTATGCACCACAAGTTTGAAGCTTCTAATTAGTTTAAAGTATACAAGACTAAGGTGGAACATAAGCGAGGTACAACAATCTAAACCCTATGCTTTAATTATAGGGGTGTATACCTCTTTGAAGAGTTTAGAAATCATTTATCATAGGTGGGGATTGCATCCCATTTTTCTAGAACAAGGTATTCCACTACGTAATGGTGTAGCAAAAAGTAAGGAATAAGACTCTTTAAGAAATGGTAAGGTTCATGATTAGTTATTCAGGATTGCAACATTCTTATTGGGATTTTTCATTAAGAGACAACAATATACATTCTAAATTTTATTCCATATAAATCCGTCTCTTCAACTCCCATGGAATTGTGGAATGGGCACAAGCTCATTCTAATACATATTCGGATTTGGGGTGCCTGACACTCGTGTTGTGGAAGGATCCAAGGAAGTTGGAGGAAATGATAGAAGTATTTCCCTTTTTTGGCTATATTAAAGGAACTAAAGGTGGTTTATGTCATATTCCTACGCACAAGAAGGCCATTGATGGTATCAATGTACAGTTCTCCAGGAGGATCATGTACTAAACCATGTGCCCATGATTAAGATAAAATTTCAAGATATTAGTAAGGAATATAATATTAGCAATGTTTATAGACCATCCCTATAGGGAGAAATACAACCTTCCATCGATAATGTATTACCCAGTGGTAGTGGGAGCATTAGAAATTATTATGTAACATGTGTCAATTATACTACATTATAAGTGGTGCGACGTTGTAGTGGGAGCATTAGGACATATCCTGATAGGTTAGTGTTCTTGGGTGAACCTTTTGGTGAGATTCAAGGGTAACACTTACTGGGTTTTAGGAAATATAACTAGGCATTCCAATATAAGGAACTTTAGCTTTGGCTTAAGGCTATGAATACAAAGAAGGATTTGATGTATTCAAATCAAGTTTGGGAACTTGTAGACTTGCTGATGGGATAAATCCCATCAAGCGCAAGTGAATATGCAAGAAGTTAAAAGATGAATAAATAGAAAAGTGGAAACCTTCAAGGAAAGAATTATTGCATAGAGGTTTACTAAAAAAGAAAGGGAATGAATATGAGCAAACCTTAACGCTAATAACCATGCTAGAATCCATCGAGACTTTTTTAATGTCAAGAATTTATTCTTAAATGGTGGTCTTGACAAATGTGTAGGAGGGGCTTAATTGTGACAACCCGTATATGATTATGATAAATTATATTTAAATCATAATTATCCTATGTGATATGAATAATGTGTTATTAGTATATCTAATGTTAAGTGATTATGGTTAGTATAATTCTACTTTCATAAATCATGAATTGTCGAATTATTTACGAACACAAGATTCGGCTATTTTCGATAGAAATGTTCCTGTTTAAGACTAGTTTTTACCCTTGTAAAATTACAATTGACTTGAGGTGAAAACTACATAGTTGTAGATATGTGAGTTAGGGTTGTAACACAACAAACGGTGCATCAAACGGATGTTCGAGTAAGAAGTTAGGTCAAAATTACGAGAAGGGGCGAATCTGTCAATTCCCTTAAGTGGTAAATTGTCTTTTATTAAACCAAATGTTTTAATTTGATTGGATGGATTGGGAGGCAGCCTTGGCCGACTTAAAACTCTACCTTAACCTTATTTCTTAAGAAAATAAGTCCCTAGGTTCAGTTTGAGGTGATATTAGCTTGAGGAAAGAGAGGTAGAAGTTAAGGAAGAAAGGGTTACAAGGAAAATCTAGGAAAACAATTCCAAGAAAATCCTTAAGGTGTTTCCAAGGTAATATTATGTGTTAATATTGTTTTAATCTTCTATTATACTTATTTAAATGTATATAAATCGTGAATTATTGATCCAAATTCCATCCTCCTTTGTGATAATATGTATTGGTTCATATGTGAGATAAGTGGTGTTATAGGTCATATTGCTTTGTATTGAAACCCTTTGTATTCAAACTTGCATATCTCTTTGTGTGCTTAATGGAATTCATAAATTGAAATTTGATATGAAAATATACTTGTATATTCATATCATATCCGAAAATAAGAATTTAATTCCTTATGGTTAGGTCTTAGGGATGGTTGCAAGTTGGTATATAGTTGCTGTTTGAATATTTCATTTCAGTATGCCCTGAGTTTGGTCAAGCTTTTGAGATAGCAAATGAAGTCCAAATATTATGAAACTTTAATTATGTACTATTCAGTATGTCTACTGAAAGTGTGTCGAAAATCATGGAAAGTTATGGTGTATAAAAATTATGAAAATTCTTGGAAATCAAAGGAACAATAGAGGAGTTTGTAGGACAGATTTCTTGTGTTGTAAAGAAATGGCCATAACTTGCCCTAGGAAGCTTGAAAAATTACACCGTCACTTGTAACGGAAAGTATATTCAGATGTGTTTCCAGATTGATAAGCTTGAACACCTATATGTGTACTATTTATGAATATGGGATGATTAAGTATGGAGGACAATGATTTGACGCCATATTGGATACCCCATGAAAGAATGTTTGTATCTATTCCTTCCCAAGGGTATTTGGAGTACATGTTTCATGTGTATATATATTCAGAAGTATACTTTTATGTTTACTTGAGTTTATTTATATATTCCTTATGAGGTAGTTTCTAGGGTTGAATGTTCATGACCTTATCAACATATATACCATCGTTTCGTCTTTACATATGTTTCATGGAATATGACTTGAGTAGAATCATATTGTGGTTGTGTACTTATTTAAAGTTACATAATTATATTAAGATAATACTTATGATTGAGTTTCAATACTGATTTAGTTGTATTAACAGGTGTAAGGTCAAATCAACCAAGTTCAGCTCCACTCGAGGGAAACGTGAATACATAGTTGACAACACAAGGTGAGTGTACTTATTGAGTTGATTTTGGATATGACATATATATAGAATATGTTGAGATGATATGGCTTCTTTAAAAGTCATGAGATGTTTATATGTTATGGCTTATTTAAAAGCCAAGAGATGTTGAGATGTTATGGCTTATTTAAAAGCCAAGAGATGTTGAGATGTTATGGCTTTATAAAAGTCAGGATATGTTGAGTTGCTATGCAATTCAGGAGATGTTAGGTTTTTAAAACCTATGGATATGATCATTGCCTACGGGAAGGAGATGTGGGGTTTATTAACTACGGATATGTATATGGCCTAATTTGGCACAGAGATGTATATATTGTTATGTTGATATGTTAATATAGTACTTTTACTATAGATAGCTGTAGTACATTCACTGAGTTTTTAAACTCATGGTTTTATATGTTTACATTTTCAGGTTTTCCAGCTGCCACTGCCAGGTCTAGGAGGTTGAGTACATAGAAGTAGGGTCTTGTTAGTTTGTTTTATAAACTGCACTAGTTGTAATTAAGTTAAATGATATGTGGGTTATGTTGAAATTATGTCTCCTTAAAACGATTGGATTTTTTTAATATTCCGCATTTTAACCTTGAAGTTTTTTAAATATGTATTTCCTAAATAATAATTAAATTATAATTGTGGTTTGTAAACTATCTAGTTAATTATATCCTAATGGGGTTAGGGGGTGACAACTTGGTATCAGAGCTTTAGGTTTTTATATTCTGGGGTTAGAGAGTCTAGATATGGAAGTGGCAGAAATAGCGTTGTGTGGGTCTTTTATATTAATTTGTGAGAAATACTAACCATTATGTTAGAAATAAATGTTGTATTCTTGTTTCTATAATTGTGGTTTATGACAGATAGTATGCTATGGAAGGAGCAAATGTTAATGAGAGGGTGGATGAGGAGTCTTCAAATACAGTAAACCAGCAAAATCTAAATAACGTAGAGGGGGCTCCTGAACAAATTACAAATATGCAGAAGATGGCTCGTGCCATGAATTTAATGGCAGAACAACAAAATATGTTTATGATGCAAATAGCAGAACAACAAGCCAAGTACTTGGAGGAGCAGACTTTGGCAAGAAGAGAAAGGGAAATACAACGAGAGGAGAAGAATACTCTGTACGAGAAGTTTATCAAATTGAACCCTCCAGCATTCTCAGGTTCTGTAGATCCTTTAGAAGTTGAGGCTTGGGTTAGAGACACATAAACTATCTTCGGGGTGATGAATGTACCTGGCGCGCAGAAGGTGATTTTGGCTACTTTCATGTTAAAGGGAGAAGCTAAATATTGGTGGGAGTCTTCCAAACATTTATTGCTTACTCCGGAGGGAGGTGAGGTAATTACTTGGGATTCCTTTATTAAAGTCTTATATGAAAAGTATTTTCCTCGCATGTACCGGAAGCAAAAGGAGAGAGAATTTTTATCATTGAGTCAGGGGAATATGTCGGTCAGGGAGTATGAAACTAAATTCACATCTTTGTCTCGATTTTCATTACATTTCTTACGCGATGAGGAGGATAAATGCACCAGATTTCAGGATGGGTTGAATTTGGTTATCAAGTCTAGACTCACTGCACTTCAGATGGTAGATTATTCTTCCTTAGTTAATAAAGTTATGATGGTTGAAGGAGATGTTAATGATGCAATAAAGAATAGGGAACAAAGGGGAAAGAGGAGTAGATTTGATTCATCTCAGCAAAAGGAAGGCAATGTAGAATACTCGAAACAAGGGAGTCAAAGATTTCAGCGCGGTAGAGGGACTGGAAATTATGTTCAGAGTAGGACACCAAGTAGTTTTAGGGGTGCAGGATCGATGGTCCAACAGAATAGACAGCGGGAGAATGACAATAGTCAGTCCAAGCCTGTTACATGCTATTTTTGCAAAGCTGAGGGCCATATTAGTCCAGATTGTCCCAAGTTAAAGGGGGTAGAGTGTTATCACTGCCATCAAATTGGTCATACCAAAAAGAACTATCCTATGCTAGTGGGAGGGTTTCAATCAGCTACTACTAGTCGAGGCTCATCACCTGGAGGCACAGGGAGAGGAGGAGGTAGAGGACAGGCTAGTGGATCCAGGGCTCCGGGAAGGATATTTGCTATGAGTTTACAGGATGCTCAGGCTACTCCAGAGGTGGTGACATGTACATTTTCTGTCATGAACAAACATGCTTACGTGCTTATTGATCCAGGTTCTACTCATTCATTTGTAGCACTATCATTTACCATGCATTTGGGTAGACCATGTTCTTATCTAGATTGTGGTTTATATATTTCTACACCTATAGGGGATGTGATGCTAGTGGAGCTTGTGTATAAAAATTATGTATTGTATATGGGGGAGAGGGAGTGGACCATTGATTTAATTCCCCTAGATATTCGAGATTTTGATATTATCTTGGGTATGGACTGGCTATCTTCCTACCATGCATCAATTGACTGTTTTCGTAAGGAGGTTACATTTAATATGCCGGGGGATGAAGAATTCAAATTTACTGGGGAAAGAAATGTGGTTCCGAACTGTCTTATTTCAGCCATTCGGGCGAGGAAATTGTTAAATAAGGGCTGTCAAGGATTTTTAGCATATATTGTGGATACAAATAGGGAATTGCAAAAATTAGAAGATATCCCAGTCGTTAAGGATTTTGCCGATGTGTTCCCAGACGAATTACCAGGATTGCCACCTAGCAGAGAGGTAGAGTTTGCTATCGATTTAGTGCCTAGTACAGCTCCGGTTTCTATTTCTCCATATAGAATGGCACCTGTGGAACTAAAGGAGTTAAAGGTTCAACTGAAAGATTTGCTAGATAGAGGTTTTATTTGACCCAGTGTATCACCATGGGGCGCTCCAGCATTATTTGTGAAGAAGAAAGATGGCACCATGCCACTCTGCATTGATTATCGACAGTTGAACAAGGTGACTATTCAAAATAAATATCCATTGCCTCGTATTGATGATTTGTTTGATCAATTATAGGGTACTAAAGTGTTTTCAAAAATTGATTTGAGATCAGGTTATCATCAATTAAGGGTGAGAGATTGTGACATTTCTAAGACGGCTTTTCGTTCTCGCTATGGTCATTATGAATTTTTGGTAATGCCTTTGGGTTAACAAATGCTCCTGCGGTGTTTATGGATTTAATGAATCGAGTATTTCATCCTTTCATAGATTCGTTCGTGATTGTCTTTATCGATGATGTTTTGATATACTCACCTAGCCAAGAGGAACATGAGAAGCATCTAAGAGTTGTATTGCAAGTTTTGCGAGATAGTCAATTGTTTGCGAAGTTTAGCAAATGTGAGTTTTGGTTAAATCAGGTAGTATTTCTGGGGCATGTTGTTTCGGGAGATGGAATTTATGTCGACCCTAAGAAGGTAGAGGCAATTGTGCAATGGGAAAGACCGAGGAATGTAACGGAGATAAGAAGTTTCCTAGGATTGGCTGGATATTATAGAAGATTCATAAAGGGGTTTTCATCTATAGCCTTGCCGTTGACTAAATTGACTTGAAAGGAAGTGAAATTTGTGTGGAGTGATGAATGTCAACACAGCTTTGAAATGTTGAAAAATAGGCTAGTATCAGCTCCTGTTCTCACTGTTCCATCCAGTGGAGAAGGTTTTGTGATTTATACTGACGCTTCACATCAGGGCCTGGGTTGTGTTTTCATGCAACATGGAAATGTAATTTCTTATGCATCTAGACAGTTGAAGACGCATGAACGTAATTATCCTACACATGATTTAGAACTTGCGGCTATTATTTTTGCCTTGAAATTATGGAGACATCATTTGTATGGAGAGACGTGTGAAATTTTCACTCACCATCAAAGTTTGAAGTATTATTTACACAGAGAGACTTGAATTTGAGACAAAGACGTTGGATGGAGTTAATTAAAGACTATGATTGTACCATTCATCATCATCCAGGAAAGGCAAATGTAGTAGCAGATGCTTTGAGTCGAAAATCATCGGGGATTATAGGTTGCATACAGTGTGCACGTGTGGGAAATATCCTTGACTTGGCATCGATGGGCATTGAATTAAGTTTTTCAAAAAGGGGAGGCTTATTAGCACATGTTATAGTGAGACCTTTATTGGCAGAACGCATAAGAAATTTGCAGGTCAGTGATCCATTCCTTGAGAAGAAGAAACAAGATGTCTTAGAGGGTAAAGAGAGTGACTTTGAAATCAAGAAGGATGAATCATTGTGTTATAAAAATATAATTTGTGTACCGAATGATCCGTCCTTAAAGAAGGATATATTAGAAGAGGCACATAGTTCTATTTACTCTATGCATCCGGGAGGTACCAAAATGTACAGAGATTTGAAAGAGTATTACTGGTGGAACAATATGAAACGTGAGATTGCCGAATTTGTAGCTAAATGTTTAGTATGTCAACAAGTGAAAGCGGAGCATCAGAAGCCGGCAGGATTATTGCAGTCATTGCCTATTCCGGAATGGAAGTGGGAGCATATAACGATGGATTTTGTTGTAGGATTGCCACGATCACCAAAGGGGAATGATTCTATTTGGGTGATTGTAGATCGATTGACAAAGTCAGCTCATTTCCTCCAGTTAAGACCACCTACACGGTTGACAAGTATGCACGTATGTACGTTGATGAGATTATCCATTTACATGGGGCACCAGTGTTAATTGTATCAGATAGAGATCCAACGTTCACTTCTAAGTTTTGGCCTCGTTTACAGAATGCCATGGGCACAAGTTTGAAGTTCAGCACTGTATTTCATCCACAAACCGATGGGCAATCTGAGAGGACGATTCAAATATTAGAAGACATGTTACGAGCTTATGTATTTGACTTCAAGGGCAGTTGGGATGATCATTTTCCATTGATGAAATTTGCGTATAATAATAGTTATCAGTCCACCATTGGTATGGCTCCTTATGAAGCTTTATATGGGAGGAGATTTAGAACACCATTATGTTGGGATGAAGTGGGTGAAAGGAAATTTTTGGGTCCTGAACTGATAGATATGACAACTGAGAAGATCAAAATGATTCGGGAACGGATAAAGATAGCACAAAGCAGGCAAAATTTTTATGCAGATAAGAGGAAGTATCCATTGGAATTTCAGAAGGGGGATTTTGTATTCCTACGTATTTCACCATGGAAAGGCGTTATGAGATTTGGAAAGAAGGGAAAACTAAGTCCAAGATACATTGGAACATATAAAATGTTGGAAAGAATTGGGACCCTGGCATATAGATTGGCATACCTCCAGAGTTATCTCGTTTACATGATGTGTTCCATGTATCAATGGTTCGTAAGTATTTGGCAGATCCATCTCATTAACTGAAAACCCAACCTATTGAACTGAAAGAAGACTTGTCGTACAACGAGGAACCGGTGGAAATTCTTGATCGTAAGGAGTAAGTATTGAGGAATAAGGTTATTACCTTAGTTAAAGTTATGTGGATGAGCCATGGAATTAAAGAAGAAACTTGGGAAATGGAGGATAGCATGAAGAAACAGTATCCCCATTTGTTTGGTAAGTGTCATTCGTATTAAATTTTGGGGACGAAATTTTCTAAGGGGGGGAGGTTGTGACAACCCGTATATGATTATGATAAATTATATTTAAATCATAATTATCCTATGTGATATGAATAATGTGTTATTAGTATATCTAATGTTAAGTGATTATGGTTAGTATAATTCTACTTTCATAAATCATGAATTATCGAATTATTTACGAACACAAGATTTGGCTATTTTCGATAGAAATGTTCCTGTTTAAGACTAGTTTTTACCCTTGTAAAATTACAATTGACTTGAGGTGAAAACTACATAGTTGTAGATATGTGAGTTAGGATTGTAACACAACAAACGGTGCATCAAACGGATGTTCGAGTAAGAAGTTAGGTCGAAATTACGAGAAGGGGCGGAATCTGTCAATTCCCTTAAGTGGTAAATTGTCTTTTATTAAACCAAATGTTTTAATTTGATTGGATGGATTGGGAGGCAGCCTTGGCCGAATTAAAACTCTCCCTTAACCTTATTTCTTCAGAAAATAAGTCCCTAGGTTCAGTTTGAGGTGATATTAGCTTGAGGAAAGAGAGGTAAAAGTTAAGGAAGAAAGGGTTACAAGGAAAATCTAGGAAAACAATTCCAAGAAAATCCTTAAGGTGTTTCCAAGGTAATATTATGTGTTAATGTTGTTTTAATCTTCTATTATACTTATTTCAAAGTATATAAATTGTGAATTATTGATCCAAATTCCATCCTCCTTTGTGATAATATGTATTGGTTCATATGTGAGATAAGTGGTGTTATAGGTCATATTGCTTTGTATTGAAACCCTTTGTATTCAAACTTTCATATCTCTTTGTGTACTTACTGGAATTCAGAAATTCCAATTGGATATGAAAATATACTTATATATTCATATCATATCCGAAAATCAGAATTTAACTCCTTATGTTTAGGTATTAGGGATGGTTACAAGTTGGTATATAGTTGCTGTTTGAATATTTCATTTCGGTATGTCCTGAGTTTGGTCAAGCTTTTGAGATAGAAAATGAAGTCCAAATATTATGAAACTTTAATTATGTACTATTCAGTATGTCTAATGAAAGTGTGTTGAAAATCATGGAAATTTATGGTGTATAAAAATTATGAAAATTCTTGGAAGTCAAAGGAACAATAGAAGAGTTTGTAGGACAGATTTCTTGTGTTGTAAAGAAATGGCCATAACTTGCCCTAGGAAGCTTGAAAAATTACACCGTCACTTGTAACGGAAAGTATATTCAGATTTGTTTCCAGATTGATAAGCTTGAACACCTGTATGTGTACTATTTATGAATATGGGATGGTTAAGTATGGAGGACAATGATTTGACGCCATATTGGATACCCCATGAAAGAATGTTTGTATCTACTCCTTCCCAAGGGTATTTGGAGTACATGTTTCATGTGTATATATATTCAGAAGTATACTTTTATGTTTACTTGAGTTTAGTTATAAATTCCTTACAAGGTAGTTTCTAGGGTTGAATGTTCATGACCTTATCAACATATATACCATTGTTTCGTCTTTACATATGTTTCATGGAATATGACTTGAGTAGAATCATATTGTGGTTGTGTACTTATTTAAAGTTACATAATTATATTAAGATAATACTTATGATTGAGTTTCAATACTGATTTAGTTGGATTAACAGGTGTAAGGTCAAATCAACCAAGTTCATCTCCACTCGAGGGAAACGTGAATACATAGTTGACAACACAAGGTGAGTGTACTTACTGAGTTGATTTTGGATATGACATATATATAGCATATGTTGAGATGATATGGCTTCTTTAAAAGTCATGAGATGTTTATATGTTATGGCTTATTTAAAAGCCAAGAGATGTTGATATGTTATGGCTTATTTAAAAGCCAAGAGATGTTGAGATGTTATGGCTTTATAAAAGTCAGGATATGTTGAGTTGCTATGCAATTCAGGAGATGTTAGGTTTTTAAAACCTATGGATTTGATCATTGCCTACGGGAAGGAGATGTGGGGTTTATTAACTCCGGATATGTATATGGCCTAATTTGGCACAGAGATGTATATATTGTTATGTTGATATGTTAATATAGTACTTTTACTATAGATAGTTGTAGTACATTCACTGAGTTTTTAAACTCATGATTTTATATGTTTACATTTTCAGGTTTTCCAGCTGCCACTGCCAGGTCTAGGAGGTTGAGTACATAGAAGTAGGGTCTTGTTAGTTTGTTTTATAAACTGCACTAGTTGTAATTAAGTTAAATGATATGTGGGTTATGTTGAAATTATGTCTCCTTAAAACGATTGGATTTTTTTAATGTTCCGCATTTTAACCTTGAAGTTTTTTAAATATGTATTTCCTAAATAATAATTAAATTATAATTGTGGTTTGTAAACTATCTAGTTAATTATATCCTAATGGGGTTAGGGGGTGACATTAATGTTAATCCTCCTTACTTAGATATAAAATTACTCATTAAGAGATAAATGACAATCAAGAAAAAGTGGTTCTTGATCGAAGATTATTGAGGCCTTATAGAGGAACCTGAATAACCCAACATGTATTTTTTTTATAAATATATTATTATTATGCTTTGTATTATAATTGCATTGAGGTTACTCGATATCAATAATGGACCATGTCTGGAAGGACCCGAGAGAGCTTATACATTCTCAATCGAGGAAACTCACTTAGGAACCTTTAAGGGAATTAAAAACATGATAGAGAGTAAGGCATAGTTAAGGCATGACTTAACTATTTTAGATACACCAAATAAAACACCCGACTTAGCCTGCACGAGAATCACTCGAGCAATCTTGGCTTTACATACATCTCAGTCACAGAGTTTTGGTGCCAACTTTCTACAAAAGATATGCGTGATTCCATACCATAGAGAATACATATAAAATAAAACTTACCGCAATGCAGTGTTGAGTTGGTGAGAAGTTGGCTGTAAAGGTACTTACATACCTGACACAAAGGTTGGTCACTTGAGGATTACAATCTTCATTTAATGCTAATGACATGTTAGGTATGGTAGTTTGACCCGACATTTAATGTGCCTGAGGTTCCTTGGGTGCAGCCCGAGCCTATATATATGTCATTTATCATTTGATAAATATTTAGATCTTTTGAACCAAAAGATCACTTTGAAATATTTATTACTAGATATTTTAGTTTGCTCCATTGCTATGCTTGACCAAGTTCTTACCCAAAACTCAAGCATTTATTGATCTTTAAACACCATTCCATCTACATTTAGTATTTTCCTGCCTACCTTAAGTGTATTTAGAGTGCTTGCTTCTCTCTCCCTCTAACTAACTTCTATAAAAGGTTTATTTATCATGTAAACAATTTGTATTTAGTACCCATCATTGTAATATATACTAAAGTTTATTCCTTATCATTTTTATCACAATTTTATCACCATTAAGATGGGTTGTGACTCAGTTTATTCATAAACACCCTACCACAAACTACTCCCTTGGGTTGCATAATATAAATGCATTTTGTAAGAGAGTAATTCGTGATAGGGTGTTTATGAATAAACTTAGGCATAACCCGTTTTAATGGTGATAAATAGTGATAAATGTACTCTTAATGATTAGGAAGAAACTCTAGTATATATTACAATGATGGGTGACAAATACAAGCTATTTAGATAATAAATATGCCTCTAGTGAAATTTAGTTTGAGGGATAGAGAGCCAAGCACTCTTAATACACATAAGGTAGGTAGGCAAACACTAAATGTGGATGGAATAGTGTTTAAATCTCAATAGATGATTGAGTTGTTTGTATAAACTTGGATAAGCATAGTAATGGAGGATATTAAAAGCGCTGGTAATAAATATATCTCAAAGTAGTATTTTAGCTCAAAAGATCTGATTGTACATATCTTAATGAGGAGATTTATCTCTAAGTACCTAGGGTTAACCTTAAGTCCCTCATACACTCATAAGTTTAGCCTGCGGGATCCCATTAAAGTATTTGTTACTTTGAAGCATGGAAAAACTCTATCTAAGGATCAGTGTCCTAAAAACATTTGATCAAATAAAGAGGATAATGAATGCACCTTATGCTTTAGTGATGAGCAGCCTCATGCATGCTATGTTATGTACAATATCTAATATCTACTTTGAAGTTAACATGGTTAGAATATTTTGTTCTAACCCAGATGAGGATGACTGAACTGCCATAAAGGCACGTTATCAAGTAAATAAAAAGGACTAAAGATTGTGTGCGAGTCTAATCAACGAATAATCTTGTATCTTTTAGGTAGAAAGACTCGGATTTTAATCAGACAGGGATTCTAAGATTAATACCTCGAGATATGTAATTATAATAGGAGGTGGAGTTATAAGTTAGAGGAGTGTGAAGAAATCACGTATATTTTACTCCACCATGAATATCAAAATTGTTACCACTTCTGAGGCAGTTAAAGAGACTATATGGCTTGAGAATTTTCTAAGCAATTTGGGTGAGGTTCCTTAAGTTAAATTGCCTATTACATTGCATTGTGATAATAGCATAACGATTGCAAGTTTTGTAGTCACCATAACCCATAAAAAGGGGTTAATCACATAAAGCATATGTATCACCTAGTTCGAGGAATCAAACAAGTGAGGTGCTAAGTTTATGACTGATATTGCATTAGATAACAACATGTTAATCCTTTTAGAACTAGGGCTATAGATTGCAAAGTAGATGGGTTTGGGTTTGGATGCATTGGCACATGGATTTAAGACTAAGGGGGATATTATTGGAGTTTTATTCTTAAAACCATATATGACATTATTTTTCAATAAAGGTGTGTCGGGTTTATTTTCAAATAAGAATCATGTTTGTTAGAATGCATTATATTTATCTTAAATATATTGTATATATCTTGCTCAATTAATCTTAGCAAGAATTTTGGCGATTTGGGTTTAGCCTGATTATAAAAGATCGGAATTCCAGTTCTACTTCAATTTAACAGTTCATAGACTACATGGAGAGTTAACATCCATCAGTAAAGCTGCAAGTATGATCTTAGTAGTTTATCTTAACAATGATTATTTGTTTTATGGTTAGGGAACTTATTTGATTCGAAGAGTGTCGTAATAGTACATTAGGAATGTATTATAAATGGGATAAGGGTGAGATTTAATTCTAGGTACTAACAAGATTAGACTTGCAAAATTTCACAATATTTACAAAACGTGCATAAATTCTCAACCCGAGGATTATGAGGATTAGAGTATTCACATAATTATTTATTTCATTATTATGGGTGAGATTGAATTTATTAGGTCTAAGTCTCTGCAAGTTGGGAAATCACTATATGGATATGTCTAAATCATATTCTAGAGGAATTTGTATCTAGGAGATATTTTGGATTGTGATACTCCCTTAATAACCTTATAAGTTTTTATTCTACTAGTAAACTCGGTCGGTGGATTTTATAATCTCATAGAATATCAAATACGTTAAGTTTGAGATCAAGGAAAACAGAAAACATTGGTGAAAATAAATTAGCAATGAATAGAATTTCATCAAGCAGATATTGTATTCTTTACACAGGGAATTATATTATATGTTATCTAACTTGATAATTAAATTGGAGTTAAAATATAATTATTTGGTGGAATTAATTATAATTAAATGGGAAAAAAATATATTACGGAAAGTAATATGGGATTTTCATATTTTCATCTGGAAGTCAATTTAATTATTAGTCATGAGTCCCTAGTGTAGTCCATTACTCAAGTAGTAATCCCAATTTCTCTTAAAATTATAATTGGCCTAAGCTCACTTCATGTAGCTATTCATATAAGTTAAAGGAGGGATTTAAGTTGAATGATACATTCTTTAGGATTATAGAGGGGGAAGAAAAATACTCTCCACGTTTTTGTGAAGGGATGAGGAGAGAGAAAGTGACTTTTCTCATAAATGACCAAGTTTTCTTCTCTAGGAGTGCCCATACACAAGGCTTACTTTGAGGGGATCATATACTAACAGATTCGAGGAAATCAAAGATTTTTAGAAAGGATTTAGAGTATAAATAAAATCAACCTCTTCATCTTCTACATTAAATATTTCTCCTTATTAGGATCACCTACAAGATCCGTAAAGGTATTGTGATATGAACCTTAGATTCATTATTTGAATTTAGTTATTTTTTCTCATTTTCTTCAACGTGATCAATCAAAGTTCTTAGGGCATTAAAGTTTTCCATAATGTCAATCCCCAACAGAAACATGATGAATCAAAGGTTATTGGGCAAAAGTTTTTTAAAGTCAATCACATTAAGCGAGAGAATTCTGCAATCATCCTTTCACCAACCCAATGATCAGAGAACTCCATCACCATATAATCCCAATAGATCCTCAACAACATAGAACATAGATCACTTTCATCGATATATTAGTCTAATTATCTTTGGTGCTATTTTTTTCCAAAAAACACCATTATCAATAATCTCTCATATGAAATAAAATCAGATGCCAATATGGTTGGTCCACTCACGATGAACTTGGTTATTCGCCAAATGGATAACACTTTGACTATCGCAATGCATCACTGCACAATGTTTTATAATACCTAGATTAGAAATAAAACCTTAAATCCATAAGGCCTCTTTGATATTTTTTTTCCACGATATACTTCTGATTAGTCGATAAAGAAACTATGGCTCTATACATACACCTCAATCTAACTGATTCACACAGTAATGTAAACACATATCTCATAGTAGACCGACACTCATTCAGTTAACCATAATATTCAAACTCAACATACTCATAAATATGTCACT
This sequence comes from Sambucus nigra, assembly GCA_949130495.1. Taxonomy (NCBI): domain Eukaryota; kingdom Viridiplantae; phylum Streptophyta; class Magnoliopsida; order Dipsacales; family Adoxaceae; genus Sambucus; species Sambucus nigra. The sequence continues at coordinate 207,112,896 of OX422214.1, read as the reverse complement.
TCTCAATCCATTGGTATACAAGTCCCACATCTAATGACCCTGTTAGATAACTCAAATTCCTATTTTCCTCATGTTAATTTTTTTCCCGATTTTTCACGCATCAACTCGTAATGATCACTACTTGAGAAATATTGGTTGAAGTACAACCCATATCCTTCATGCTAGGAGCCATTGTACTTGAAATTTTGAAGTGTGTAGCTAAGGGATTATTCATAGGTTTTTCATCTGGCATCCCCCACCATACCACAACTTTATCTAAGTATTGCCTCCGTGCGAGGGTTAATCTTATCATCTTCTTTTCTCTCTACCAATCTCCATGGTTGGGATCTTCTTGGCTTTACCCACATCTTTCATCTTAAATTGTTTGCTTAATTGAGCCTTTAACCCACCATTATTGAAGAAATTGTGATCATTTTATTAACATACTAGAGGAAATAAATAAAACTGCCATTCTTAAGCAACTTAAAAGACATGAAATGATCACAATCACTCTGTGTAAATTTCATTCCTACTTTAAACGCGTCTAATCTCTTGCATGATTATCGAGGAAAGAGATTTTATCCACCCAAATACTTTCAAAACTTAAACACATAATCTTTATTTCTATTAAATTAGAATTCCTTCATTTCAAACATACAAATTTCCTCTTTTATATCCCTATCCAAGAATGTTGTCTTGATTATAATTTATTAAATATTTAAGTCAAAATGTGCCACCATAGCCAATAACATCCAAATGGACATATGTTTCACCATTGGAGATAACACTTTATTATAATATAAACCCTCCTTTCATGCAAAACCCTTGTTAATAGCCTTTCCTTGTAACAAATATCAAAATCTAAAGCCCTATCTTTATTAGAATATACCCACTTGTGCACGATACACACCTTTCCCTTGCACAACTTCAAAAGCTCCCGAGTTTATTTATTGTTATTTAATAAATCACCTAACCTATGGTCACATTCCAATCATTAATATGAGTATCACTCATATCCTCATAATATGTAGATGGCTCATCGCCATATACTAATAATGTATATGCCACCATGTCGTCATAAAAGCCTTATATCTTTGTTGGTTTATGAACCCTTTATTCTCTCCCACTAAACTAAATAGTTAATCTTGTTGTTGATGACTAGGTCCTACACCCCAAAACTCCAAATCTTCATATGAAGAATTAATAAGAGCAGTCATCTAATACTCATTTTCTTTAAGAGAATCCTCCTTTTCAACTTTTGGCATGTTGAGCATTAATTTTTTTGTCACGTCCTTACTAACCACCATACGATTATCATCCTGATGCCAAATATTGTATCCTTTGAACCCACTATTTGAACCCGTGAAAGTGGCCTTTTGACATCTTGGATCAATTTTACCCTCACTAACATGATCGTAAGATGGACACCTAAATATGTGCATCATGTTGTAAGTAAGATTGAACTTGACAAAGACACCATAAGAGTATTGTAATTATATCTGATAGATGGCAAACAATTTATAATGAAGAAAACAACTGATAAATCCTCAATTTAACAACGTTTGGTAAAACTCGCATTGGATGGCATACGCCTCAAATTTTTAGTTACGGATAGATTCACCCTCTCCTCAGCTTTATTTTTTCATAATTTTTCAAACTTTGAAGTACCACATAATAAAAATAATACTTAAAGTGATAATATCAGTATTTGTTGTTGTTATTCTTCCTAAGCACTTAGATTTTCCCACCAACCTGATTCTCCACCACATTCTTTCATTTAAGAAACACCTCATAGACCTTTTCCTCGTGTTTCATGGTATATACGCAAGCCCTATAAGTGTAGTTACCAATGAAAGTCCCAAAGTATTGAATACCTCCAAAAGATAGTATTTTTGAATATCCCTTAGCATTGCTGTAAATGCAATAAAATATTCCCCCATGCAATGAATCATCGTGCCAAATTAACCCTTATTTGATTCTCAATCCATTAATTATCACAATTTACCAATTCGAAACTTTTTGTACCCCTTAACGACCCTTTCTTACTCGACACTATCATGGGATTCTTCCTGGCATGTCCAAATACATATGTCGAACATTAGTGGATGTCAAAATTTCCCTTTATTTCCCTTTTATAATTAAGGTATGCCATGTTATCGCATTGCCTTCAAGAAAATACGGGTTTCCCTTATTCTTTCCTGTCATCATTACCAAGGGACCCAATATAACCTTTGTAACTCATCCCTCAAGTATAATATTTCATCTATTCGAATCTAAAAATCACAAAGAAATCAAATTTCTCTCCAAATAAAAAATAAAGCAGACAATCATGAGAGTATGAGTATGATAGACACCAACCTAGTTTCTTATAATTAAGTTTGATAGTCAAAGTGAGTCAAACCATAATTATTAACCAAACCATAAACACGAGTCTTAATTTTAGAGTTATCAATGAAAATCCATACAATTAAAAACTTTTCACAACCTTAAAATACTTATTCTTTTACAAACTTGCTTGAAGGGTAAGTTGACTTAATTACATCATTTACATTTAAATAAAAACTCATTATTTTACTCGTTCCTTACTAACCCAACCCAACCTCCTAGATTCGATAATGAAATCATGATTCCTGAAAAACATTAACACAGGAATAGTGAGAAAAATAGCTCAATGAATGCATCACTACTATATTATTGCATAAAATTAAATGCAATAACTCATATCCATATAGTAATGTATAAACTTATCCGATTGATTTATAAGGAATGACTCGACTTTCAGAACCACGATTCAAATATCCTGTCTGAAATAGGCAGTTCTCCCCCATTCCTGGTCGGGAATTAACCCCTTGTCTGTAATAGATAATCCTTCCCCATTTTGGTCGGGAAGTAACCTACCATTTTAGTAAACTGAAATGGAAAACTTTATATTCATAATGTCAAGATCATATTCATAACAATGTATATATACATCTTTCCACTGAATAAACTCACCTCGGGTTCTCAACTACATGTTAGCATTTCTTGCTGGTGGATCAAAACTTGGTGGATTAGATTTTAAACCTTGGAAACACATTTATACTTTTATTGGAATTTTTCCTAGATTTTCTTATTATCCTTTCTTCCTTAAGCTTCTCATTTCTCTTTTATCAAGCCAAAACTTTATCAAACTGAACCAAGGGTACAAAATGATGAAGAAAGAGATGATATTAAGGGTTTAAAGTCTTCCAAACCTTCCTCCCTATCCAACCAATCAAATCAAAGCATTTGGTATACTTAAAGATAAAATAACACTTAAAAGGATGGACAACTCTGCCCTCTGTTCGTAAATTCGGTATAACTTCTTACTCAGACATTCATTTGACACACCGTTTTACCCACAATACATTCCATACACCCTCCTCCGTAAATGAATGGAACAAATTTTTATTCGATCATATGTGGTGAGAGAACCCTGAGTTTAAGATCCACTCGTTTGATGTTCTTTCCCACGAACTAACTATCAACGTGATCCTAAACTCATCTTCCTCTAAAGTAACAAAAAGGGTAGACTCCACCATCAGTTTATTTTTATCATCTTTTGCCTTTTATCTTAAGGTAATCTTTATTACAATGCCCTTTCATTTAGAATTTTTAATATATAACATTAACCAAACCCTTGGTTTGAGACATGAACCTATAATTTCCTTTTCCACTGAAGCTCTCTTCAATCCTCCCTAATAACTAAAAGATCGGACTATTAATCACTTTTCTCCATCTTTCGCTTCTCAGTTCACAACAATGTTAGAGAGACATCATCAAACCTCACTTCACCCTTTTATTTGTCAACGTAGTCCTAAATTTCTCACATAAATGCAGATATGAACTTATAAACAATAAAGATTTATCTTCACCATAAATATCAACATCCAAACTTAAGAAATAAGAGAGAATATTATTAAACTCATCAAGATGTTTGGACATTAACATGCTTTTAACACATTTAAATTAAAAAATAATTTATTAATATAAAGACGATTCTCTATGATCTTTGTCATGTAATTATATTCCAATTCTTTCCGTATGTATTATGTCCATTGATTAGGCATAAATATTGTGTATTTATCGCCTTAGTTTAGAAGTTTTTATCACCTCGTGTAACGCAAAATCCATTGATTTCTTTCATATTAGTGCTACTAACCTTTTCTATGCAGTGCATCGAGTTTTCTGTATTTCTCATACATTTTGTAGGAAATTCATTCAAGAGAAGAAAATAGAAAACTCAAAGTCGAGAAAAAAAGAGAAAGAAAGTTGATTGGCAATTTCATAATTTTACACTCAGAATTGAACACGAACTCCTATGAAGAAGTTGAAGTTCGTGGTCCCATGAGCACACAGGAAGAAACGATGTCCAAATTCAAGCTAAGAGTGAAACGTTATAAAGGTTTGAAAGTGGGAACAAATCATGGAAAAAGAAGCAAAAAGATATGAAAAGACTTAGAAAATTTTCCAGCTCAAAAGTTACTGGCAATACTGGAAAAGATAACTGGTTCGCCACAGTAAAGCATAGGAAATCCGAACCGGTTCAGCGGGCTAAAATTCTATTTTTATTTAATTTCAAAAATAGAGTTGTGAATGGATGAATGACTAAATAAGACGTGATGTATTCACATAGTTTGGAGACTAGACATTAGAGAGCGAGGTTTTTGATAGTTGTAGAGAGTTCTCACACCCAAGAACTCAAGGGTTTCATTTTATTCAACAAATATCCAAGTTCTAAGCTATTAATTCAAGGTTTTGTTTCCGAAGTTTGTATTCTTCATCTCTATTATTTTAGGTTAACTTTCTTTGCATGTTTTTCTTATTTCCTGATATTCCAAGCATTGCTTGCATTTTTAGGTATGTTCTCTTTATAATGATGCACCCATGCACATTAGATTTTTTGTTTTTCATTAGATTCAACATGTCTGACTAAGTTTTTAAAGGTTGGGGTGCATGAACCCCACCTGTTGTGGTTCACCATTATGGGAAATAGACTTTTGAATTAAAATCTTAGATGTGTCGTGTTTCATAACTATTATAACCATCGTAGGACTCTTAATCTCATTTCCCTAGGTAACCGGGATGCTTAAGAGTGCAACGCATGTATCGATTAATGCGACACCGATTTGTTGTTGCCTTTGATTTCATATGGTGCGGTCTACGATCCCTCATATATGGAATGCTTAGGATTAATAAAGACTGGGTTTATTTAAAATTTCACTTCCGAATCTAGTATCCTATAAAGTGAATTACTAGGGTGTGGGGGATTGTAACTTGTAAGGAAATATTTTTATAAATGTCCGTCACAATTAATTATGTCATATACTGCTACAAGTCGTCGAAGAATTGAGAAGATTGTATCTACAAAAGACGGATCTGAAGTACAAGTTGTCTTCAACATTCAAGCCCAACAATATGACATGTTTAAGATAATGTTTTAAAGTTTCATTTACATTTCATATTAAGAGTGTTGGGATATTTTTAAAAAGCATTTATATAAAAATGTTTTTATAAATGTTTTTTTATAAAATGGTTTCATTATTGTTTTAGAGAAAGTTGATTTTTGAAAAGTTTTGAGAAAATTTCTATGGTAGTAAGCGTTCCTTGGTTTTGACGCTTAGCTCGTTCAAGCGAGATCACGTCCCGTTCGATCAACATTGAGATGTCGCGCGTTGTCATTTGAACGACACCCGTATCTCGTTCGAGCGAGGTGGTATTTCATTCGAGCGACGTGACTTTTTGGCTGACACGTTGACTTCATGCTTATCACCGACTTAATTTTCTTATAAAAGGGGTTTCCCAGCCATGCTTTTCTTGGAGAAAAGTTTTCAACTTTAAAGAGTTTTAACCTTTGAAACTTTTGTTTTTCTGCCCAGAATTTAATTCGATACCTTTGGCAGAATTTTTTTTTCTCCAACAATTTAAGGGTTCAAGTATTTATTTTGTTTACAAATCACAAAAATCCCAATTACTTTATGTGAGTTATTTTGTGGAACCCAAGAACATATTTTTCTATTTGTTCATTCTTTGTGGGGAGAACTCTACAACCGGAGAGTTGCGTACTATTGTGGAGGGAGTCCTTGTGAAGATTTTAGACTGCGTGTCCTGGTGGTATAGCTGCATGTGAACCATTACTTATTTATTTCTAACCGTTACTTTGAAGGGTTTGACGAAGACACCGTGCGTCACTCTTGTGGGAGAAAGCAAGATGGTATGTAAGTTAATAGTCTTATAAACTTGTTAGAGTTTTAGAAATAAAAGCTTTTCCCCTGCGGGGATTTTTCCTGAAATTTGTGTCGCATGCTTTATTCATTTATGGGTTGACACACGGACACACGTAGTTGCATGTTTAGGGGCTGAATTAATTTTGTTTCAAAATAGACTCTAATTAAATAAGTGTGCCAAAATAGAAATTTGCAAAGTTCGTCAATTATCACACAGTCATACGTTTTACAAATTGGTATCAGAGTATGTTACTCTAATTTATCGCGCGATCTTGATTTTTCAAGGGTTTATTTTTTTTATACAATTTGACTTCTCACGTCGACAAATTGGTATCAGAGAAGGTTGCCGCTAATTTATCGCATATTTCTTTTTTCCCCAAAATTTGTGTGATATTGAATTTATTAGGTCAAAGTCTCTGCAAGTTGGGAAATCACTATATGGATATGTCTAAATCATGTTCCAGAGGAATTTGTATCTAGGAGATATTTTGGATTGTGATACTCCCTTAATAACCTTATAAGTTTTTATTCTACTAGTAATCTCGGTCGGTGGATTTTATAATCTCATAGAATATCAAATACGTTAAGTTTGAGATCAAGGATATCAGAAAACATTGGTGAAAATAAATTAGCAATGAATAGAATTTCATCAAGCGGATATTGTATTCTTTACACAGGGAATTATATTATATGTTATCTAACTTGATAATTAAATTGGAGTTAAAATATAATTATTTGGTGGAATTAATTATAATTAAATGGGAAAAAAATATATTACAGAAAGTAATATGGGATTTTCATATTTTCATCTGGAAGTCAATTTAATTATTAGTCATGAGTCCCTAGTGTAGTCCATTACTCAAGTAGTAATCCCAATTTCTCTTAAAATTATAATTGGCCTAAGCTCACTTCATGTAGCTATTCATATAAGTTAAAGGAGGGATTTAAGTTGAATGATACATTCTTTAGGATTATAGAGGGGGAGGAAAAATACTCTCCACGTTTTTGTGAAGGGATGAGGAGAGAGAAAGTGACTTTTCTCATAAATGACCAAGTTTTCTTCTCTAGGAGTGCCCATACACAAGGCTTACTTTGAGGGGATCATATACTAACAGATTCGAGGAAATCAAAGATTTTTAGAAAGGATTTAGAGTATAAATAAAATCAACCTCTTCATCTTCTACATTAAATATTTCTCCTCATTAGGATCACCTACAAGATCCGTAAAGGTATTGTGATATGAACCTTAGATTCATTATTTGAATTTAGTTCTTTTTTCTCATTTTCTTCAACGTGATCAATCAAAGTTCTTAGGGCATTAAAGTTTTCCATAATGTCAATCCCAAACAGAAACATGATGAATCAAAGGTTATTGGGCAAAAGTTTTTTAAAGTCAATCACATTAAGCGAGAGAATTCTGCAATCATCCTTTCACCAACCCAATGATCAGAGAACTCCAGAACCATATAATCCCAATAGGTCCTCAATAACATAGAACATAGATCACTTTCATCGAGATATTAGTCTGATTATCTTTGGTGCTATTTTTTTCCAAAAAACACCATTATCAATAACCTCTCATATGAAGTAAAATCAGATGCCAATATGGTTGATCCACTCACGATGAACTTGGTTATTCGCCAAATGGATAACACTTTGACTATCGCAATGCATCACTGCACAATGTTTTATAATACCTAGATTAGAAATAAAACCTTAAATCCATAAGGCCTCTTTGATATTTTTTTTTCCATAATATACTTCTGATTAGTCGATAAAGAAACTATGTCTCTATACATATACCTTAATCTAACTGATTCACACAGTAATGTAAACACATATCTCATAGTAGACCGGCACTCATTCAGTTAACCATAATATTCAAACTCAACATACTCATAAATATGTCACTTCCCAATCCATTGGTATACAAGTCCCACATCTAATGACCCTGTTAGATAACTCAAATTCCTATTTGCCTCATTTTAATTTTTTTCCCAATTTTTCACGCATCAACTCACAATGATCACTACTTGAGCAATATTGGTTCAAGTACAACCCATATCCTTCATGCTAGGAGCCATTGTACTTGAAATTTTGAAGTGTGTAGCTAAGGGAGTATTCATAGGTTTTTCATCTGGCATCCCCCACCATACCACAACTTTATCTAAGTATTGCCTCTGTGCGAGGGTTAACCTTATCATCTTCTTTTCTCTCTACCAATCTCCATGGTTGGGATCTTCTTGGCTTTACCTACATCTTTCATCTTAAATTTTTTGCTTAATTGATCCTTTAACCCGCCATTATTGAAGAAATTGTGATCATTTTATTAACATACTAGAGTAAATAAATAAAACTGCCATTCTTAAGCAACTTAAAAGACATGAAATGATCACAATCACTCTGTGTAAATTTCATTCCTACTTTAAACGCGTCTAATCTCTTGCATGATTATCGAGGAAATAGATTTTATCCACACAAATACTTTCAAAACTTAAACACATAATCTTTATTTCTATAAAATTAGAATTCCTTCATTTCAAACATACAAATTTCCTCTTTTATATCCCTATCCAAGAATGTTGTCTTGATTACAATTTATTAAATATTTAAGTCAAAATGTGCCACCATAGCCAATAACATCCAAATGGACATATGTTTCACCATTGGAGATAACACTTTATTATAATATAAACCCTCCTTTCATGCAAAACCCTTGTTAATAGCCTTTCCTTGTAACAAATATCAAAATCTAAAGCCCTATCTTTATTAGAATATACCCACTTATGCACGATACACACCTTTCCCTTGCACAACTTCAAAAGCTCCCGAGTTTATTTATTGTTATATAATAAATCACCTAACCTATGGTCACATTCCAATCATTACTATGAGTATCACTCATATCCTCATAATATGTAGATGGCTCATCGCCATATACTAATAATGTATATGCCACCATGTCGTCATAAAAGCCTTATATCTTTGTTGGTTTATGAACCCTTTATTCTCTCCCACTAAACTAAATAGTTGTTCTTGTTGTTGATGACTAGGTCCTACACCCCAAAACTCCAAATCTTCATATGAAGAATTAATAAGAGCAGTCATCTAATACTCATTTTCTTTAAGAGAATCCTCCTTTTCTACTTTTGGCATGTTGATCATTAATTCATTTGTCACGTCCTTAATAACCACCATACGATTATCATCCTGATACCAAATATTGTATCCTTTGAACCCACTACTTGAACCCGTGAAAGTGGCCTTTTGACATCTTGGATCAATTTTACCCTCACTAACATGATAGTAAGATGGACACCTAAATATGTGCATCATGTTGTAAGTAAGATTGAACTTGACAAAGACGCCACAAGAGTATTGTAATTATATCTGATAGATGGCAAACAACTGATAATGAAGCAAACAACTGATAAATCCTCAATTTAACAACGTTTGGTAAAACTCGCATTGGATGGCATACGCCTCAAATTTTTAGTTACGGGATCGATTCCCCCTCTCCTCAGCTTTATTTTTTCATAATTTTTCAAACTTTGAAGTACCACATAATAAAAATTATACTCAAAGTGATCATATCAGTATTTGTTGTTGTTATTCTTCCTAAGCACTTAGATTTTCCCACCAACCTGATTCTCCACCACATTCTTTCATTTAAGAAACACCTCATAGACCTTTTCCTCGTGTTTCATGGTATATACGCAAGCCCTATAAGTGTAGTTACCAATGAAAGTCCCAAAGTATTGAATACCTCCAAAAGATAGTATTTTTGAATATCCCTTAGCATTTCTGTAAATGTAATAAAATATTCCCCCATGCAATGAATCATCGTGCCAAATTAACCCTTATTTGATTCTCAATCCATTAATTATCACAATTTACCAATTCAAAACTTTTTTTACCCATTAACGACCCTTTCTTACTCGACACTATCATGGGATTCTTCCTGGCATGTCCAAATACATATGTCGAACATTAGTGGATGTCAAAATTTTCCTTTATTTCCCTTTTATAATTAAGGTATGCCATGTTATCGCATTGCCTTCAAGAAAATAGGGGTTTCCCTTATTCTTTCCTGTCATCATTACCAAGGGACCCAATATAACCGTTGTAACTCATCCCTCAAGTATAATATTTCATCTATTCGAATCTAAAAATCACAAAGAAATCAAATTTCTCTCCAAATAAAAAACAAAGAAGACATTCATGAGAGTATGAGTATGATAGACACCAACCTAGTTTCTTATAATTAAGTTTGATAGTCAAAGTGAGTCAAACCATAATTATTAACCAAACCAAAAACACGAGTCTTAATTTTAGAGTTATCAATGAAAATCCATACAATTAAAAACTTTTCACAACCTTAAAATACTTATTCTTTTACAAACTTGCTTGAAGGATAAGTTGACTTAATTACATCATTTATATTTAAATAAAAACTCATTATTTTACTCGTTCCTTACTAACCCAACCCAACCTCCTAGATTCGATGATGAAATCATTTGTAAGGACATTTTTGTCCATTATCAATTTGTATGTTGTACGCCGTTACACCGTTGAAGAAACTCAAGATCGCATCTACAACAACGGATCCGAATATCAAAGCATCTTCAACTTCATAGCCTCTGCAAGAATGAACTTGGTAAAATTTTGTTTTTACGTTCCTTAAAGTTCATATTTAGTATTGGGAAATTTTTATAAAATGTTTTTTATAAAAATAAGAAGTATGGGCCATTTAGGTTTTTGCACCAATTCTCCAAAGTTTGAGAATTTAGATTACCTCTAATAGAAAATATTTATGAGGGAGTTTGGTTGGAGAATTAAAACGGGTTTGCACGTCCTTGAAATTCTTAAAAATGCGCTACATAGTTTTGGACGTTATTGGTGTGGAAATCACTTTGACTTTGATTTGTTGATTTGCATAAGACGATGTCATCTAAATTCAACCATTTTTTCACCTAAGGATACTTTTGATGTTCATTCATTAGGGGTACACATAAGCATCGTGCACATATGATTGATTGAGTTGATTTACCTATCGAATGTGTTCACACCCATTCATTCCATTTCCATGACTTGGTTGTTTGAGTCTAAATCCATGGTGTGATTTTTGTATCATATTTGTTCATATTGGTATCCTATCTTTGTATGAAAAAATTGAAAAATAAAAAAATAGTTTGTGTATTTTTTTTGTATACCGTGGCACCCCGATTGTGCTTATTTGATTCATTCTTCTCATTTGTCTATTTGGGGACATCATAAAAAAGGGGGAAAAAGAATTATCATTTTTTGGGGGGAGATTGAATTTTGGATTTTGGGGGAGTTTTTGAGATATAGCTTATGTTTTTATCATATATTGGTATCCATATTTATCTCATTTCAAACTCGATATGTCACGTGGTATTTGCTTTGTCCCATGTGTGTAGGTATGAAGATTGAAGATCAATATGTTGCACACCCTGATGAGAAAAGCTTTGAGATTTGATGACTGTTGAAGATTGAAGAACAAACGATGAAGATTTAAACATTTGTATCTTTCCATCTTTAGGGTTCATGGGAAGGTAGATTTGTATAGGTCATAAGTTGATAATTCGGATATTTTTTTATGCATGTACCGGCATAGACATAGGGGGAGATTTGTAAGGACATTTTTGTCCATTATCAATTTTTATGTTGTACGCCGTTACACCGTTGAAGAAACTCAAGATCGCATCTACAACAACGGATCCGAATATCAAAGCATCTTCAACTTCATAGCCTCTGCAAGAATGAACTTGGTAAAATTTTGTTTTTACGTTCCTTAAAGTTCATATTTAGTATTGGGAAATTTTTATAAAATGTTTTTTATAAAAATAAGAAGTATGGGCCATTTAGGTTTTTGCACCAATTCTCCAAAGTTTGAGAATTTAGATTACCTCTAATAGAAAATATTTATGAGGGAGTTTGGTTGGAGAATTAAAACGGGTTTGCACGTCCTTGAAATTCTTAAAAATGCGCTACATAGTTTTGGACGTTATTGGTGTGGAAATCACTTTGACTTTGATTTGTTGATTTGCATAAGACGATGTCATCTAAATTCAACAATTTTTTCACCTAAGGATACTTTTGATGTTCATTCATTAGGGGTACACATAAGCATCGTGCACATATGATTGATTGAGTTGATTTACCTATCGAATGTGTTCACACCCATTCATTCCATTTCCATGACTTGGTTGTTTGAGTCTAAATCCATGGTGTGATTTTTGTATCATATTTGTTCATATTGGTATCCTATCTTTGTATGAAAAAATTGAAAAATAAAAAAATAGTTTGTGTATTTTTTTTGTATACCGTGGCACCCCGATTGTGCTTATTTGATTCATTCTTCTCATTTGTCTATTTGGGGACATCATAAAAAAGGGGGAAAAAGAATTATCATTTTTTGGGGGGAGATTGAATTTTGGATTTTGGGGGAGTTTTTGAGATATAGCTTATGTTTTTATCATATATTGGTATCCATATTTATCTCATTTCAAACTCGATATGTCACGTGGTATTTGCTTTGTCCCATGTGTGTAGGTATGAAGATTGAAGATCAATATGTTGCACACCGTGATGAGAAAAGCTTTGAGATTTGATGACTGTTGAAGATTGAAGAACAAACGATGAAGATTTAAACATTTGTATCTTTCCATCTTTAGGGTTCATGGGAAGGTAGATTTGTATAGGTCATAAGTTGATAATTCGGATATTTTTTTATGCATGTACCGGCATAGACATAGGGGGAGATTTGTAAGGACATTTTTGTCCATTATCAATTTTTATGTTGTACGCCGTTACACCGTTGAAGAAACTCAAGATCGCATCTACAACAACGGATCCGAATATCAAAGCATCTTCAACTTCATAGCCTCTGCAAGAATGAACTTGGTAAAATTTTGTTTTTACGTTCCTTAAAGTTCATATTTAGTATTGGGAAATTTTTATAAAATGTTTTTTATAAAAATAAGAAGTATGGGCCATTTAGGTTTTTGCACCAATTCTCCAAAGTTTGAGAATTTAGATTACCTCTAATAGAAAATATTTATGAGGGAGTTTGGTTGGAGAATTAAAACGGGTTTGCACGTCCTTGAAATTCTTAAAAATGCGCTACATAGTTTTGGACGTTATTGGTGTGGAAATCACTTTGACTTTGATTTGTTGATTTGCATAAGACGATGTCATCTAAATTCAACAATTTTTTCACCTAAGGATACTTTTGATGTTCATTCATTAGGGGTACACATAAGCATCGTGCACATATGATTGATTGAGTTGATTTACCTATCGAATGTGTTCACACCCATTCATTCCATTTCCATGACTTGGTTGTTTGAGTCTAAATCCATGGTGTGATTTTTGTATCATATTTGTTCATATTGGTATCCTATCTTTGTATGAAAAAATTGAAAAATAAAAAAATAGTTTGTGTATTTTTTTTGTATACCGTGGCACCCCGATTGTGCTTATTTGATTCATTCTTCTCATTTGTCTATTTGGGGACATCATAAAAAAGGGGGAAAAAGAATTATCATTTTTTGGGGGGAGATTGAATTTTGGATTTTGGGGGAGTTTTTGAGATATAGCTTATGTTTTTATCATATATTGGTATCCATATTTATCTCATTTCAAACTCGATATGTCACGTGGTATTTGCTTTGTCCCATGTGTGTAGGTATGAAGATTGAAGATCAATATGTTGCACACCCTGATGAGAAAAGCTTTGAGATTTGATGATTGTTGAAGATTGAAGAACAAACGATGAAGATTTAAACATTTGTATCTTTCCATCTTTAGGGTTCATGGGAAGGTAGATTTGTATAGGTCATAAGTTGATAATTCGGATATTTTTTTATGCATGTACCGGCATAGACATAGGGGGAGATTTGTAAGGACATTTTTGTCCATTATCAATTTTTATGTTGTACGCCGTTACACCGTTGAAGAAACTCAAGATCGCATCTACAACAACGGATCCGAATATCAAAGCATCTTCAACTTCATAGCCTCTGCAAGAATGAACTTGGTAAAATTTTGTTTTTACGTTCCTTAAAGTTCATATTTAGTATTGGGAAATTTTTATAAAATGTTTTTTATAAAAATAAGAAGTATGGGCCATTTAGGTTTTTGCACCAATTCTCCAAAGTTTGAGAATTTAGATTACCTCTAATAGAAAATATTTATGAGGGAGTTTGGTTGGAGAATTAAAACGGGTTTGCACGTCCTTGAAATTCTTAAAAATGCGCTACATAGTTTTGGACGTTATTGGTGTGGAAATCACTTTGACTTTGATTTGTTGATTTGCATAAGACGATGTCATCTAAATTCAACAATTTTTTCACCTAAGGATACTTTTGATGTTCATTCATTAGGGGTACACATAAGCATCGTGCACATATGATTGATTGAGTTGATTTACCTATCGAATGTGTTCACACCCATTCATTCCATTTCCATGACTTGGTTGTTTGAGTCTAAATCCATGGTGTGATTTTTGTATCATATTTGTTCATATTGGTATCCTATCTTTGTATGAAAAAATTGAAAAATAAAAAAATAGTTTGTGTATTTTTTTTGTATACCGTGGCACCCCGATTGTGCTTATTTGATTCATTCTTCTCATTTGTCTATTTGGGGACATCATAAAAAAGGGGGAAAAAGAATTATCATTTTTTGGGGGGAGATTGAATTTTGGATTTTGGGGGAGTTTTTGAGATATAGCTTATGTTTTTATCATATATTGGTATCCATATTTATCTCATTTCAAACTCGATATGTCACGTGGTATTTGCTTTGTCCCATGTGTGTAGGTATGAAGATTGAAGATCAATATGTTGCACACCCTGATGAGAAAAGCTTTGAGATTTGATGATTGTTGAAGATTGAAGAACAAACGATGAAGATTTAAACATTTGTATCTTTCCATCTTTAGGGTTCATGGGAAGGTAGATTTGTATAGGTCATAAGTTGATAATTCGGATATTTTTTTATGCATGTACCGGCATAGACATAGGGGGAGATTTGTAAGGACATTTTTGTCCATTATCAATTTTTATGTTGTACGCCGTTACACCGTTGAAGAAACTCAAGATCGCATCTACAACAACGGATCCGAATATCAAAGCATCTTCAACTTCATAGCCTCTGCAAGAATGAACTTGGTAAAATTTTGTTTTTACGTTCCTTAAAGTTCATATTTAGTATTGGGAAATTTTTATAAAATGTTTTTTATAAAAATAAGAAGTATGGGCCATTTAGGTTTTTGCACCAATTCTCCAAAGTTTGAGAATTTAGATTACCTCTAATAGAAAATATTTATGAGGGAGTTTGGTTGGAGAATTAAAACGGGTTTGCACGTCCTTGAAATTCTTAAAAATGCGCTACATAGTTTTGGACGTTATTGGTGTGGAAATCACTTTGACTTTGATTTGTTGATTTGCATAAGACGATGTCATCTAAATTCAACAATTTTTTCACCTAAGGATACTTTTGATGTTCATTCATTAGGGGTACACATAAGCATCGTGCACATATGATTGATTGAGTTGATTTACCTATCGAATGTGTTCACACCCATTCATTCCATTTCCATGACTTGGTTGTTTGAGTCTAAATCCATGGTGTGATTTTTGTATCATATTTGTTCATATTGGTATCCTATCTTTGTATGAAAAAATTGAAAAATAAAAAAATAGTTTGTGTATTTTTTTTGTATACCGTGGCACCCCGATTGTGCTTATTTGATTCATTCTTCTCATTTGTCTATTTGGGGACATCATAAAAAAGGGGGAAAAAGAATTATCATTTTTTGGGGGGAGATTGAATTTTGGATTTTGGGGGAGTTTTTGAGATATAGCTTATGTTTTTATCATATATTGGTATCCATATTTATCTCATTTCAAACTCGATATGTCACGTGGTATTTGCTTTGTCCCATGTGTGTAGGTATGAAGATTGAAGATCAATATGTTGCACACCCTGATGAGAAAAGCTTTGAGATTTGATGATTGTTGAAGATTGAAGAACAAACGATGAAGATTTAAACATTTGTATCTTTCCATCTTTAGGGTTCATGGGAAGGTAGATTTGTATAGGTCATAAGTTGATAATTCGGATATTTTTTTATGCATGTACCGGCATAGACATAGGGGGAGATTTGTAAGGACATTTTTGTCCATTATCAATTTTTATGTTGTACGCCGTTACACCGTTGAAGAAACTCAAGATCGCATCTACAACAACGGATCCGAATATCAAAGCATCTTCAACTTCATAGCCTCTGCAAGAATGAACTTGGTAAAATTTTGTTTTTACGTTCCTTAAAGTTCATATTTAGTATTGGGAAATTTTTATAAAATGTTTTTTATAAAAATAAGAAGTAAGTTTTTTCAAGCAAAATGAGGCTTTTAAAAGGATTTTATTTTTCTGGGAAAACCGGACCGGTCCGCCCCTCAACCGGACCGATCCGCTTGCTCGAAGTCCAGTAGACCCCGGACCGAATGCGAACCGATGAAGCCTGAATGATCGAACCGATCTGATCCCAACCGGACGGATCCGCCTCAGGATAAAAGAACCGATCCGGTCTAATCGGACCGATCCGCCCTCAATCCGGACCGGTCCGCCTCGGATAATTACGAGCAGTCCCAATTTTTGAAAACTCTTTCCTTGGTTTTCTTATTTATACCAACTTCAGGAGAGTTATTTTTAAGACTTTTTAAGACGATATTCAGAGTCCTAAATACTCTAAGTCTTCACCTTTTTGAGTCCCAAGACTCTTTTTGATTCACACCAAAAATCCCAATTACTTTTGTGAATCTTTTGGAACCCTAGAACACAAACTTTGTTGTTGTTCATCTTTGTGGAGAGATCTTTGCAACCGAGGGCTGCGTGTCATTGTCGAGGGAGTCTCTACAAAGTTTTATGACTGCGTGTCATTGAGGAGAGCTGCGGTTCTTTCTTTGTTGATTGGGCTGCGAGTCCTTGGAGGGTGCTGCGTGTATTCTCTTGCTGAGTTCAAGACTGCGTGTCTTTATGGGTTGGCTGCGCGTTGATCCATTGCAGATTTCTCTATATAATTGTAAGTTGCGGCTTGTATATTCATAGTGAAATAAAGGTTTTACCCGAAAGGGTTTTTTTTCCTGAATTCTGTGTCTCAGCATATTTTTTGTGTCACATGCTTTATTTATTTATCGGTTGACACACGCACCTTAGATGAATGTTTAGGGGCTGAAATTAAATAAGTGTGCTATATTAGAATGTTGCGAACTTAATCAATTATCACACGTAATTCTTGGCTTTTCACATGATACCTGAAAAACATTAACACATGAACCATGAGAAAAATAGCTCAATGAATGCATCACTACTATATTATTGCATAAAATTAAATGCAATAACTCATATCCATATAGTAATGTATAAACTTATTTGATTGATTTATAAGGAATGACTCGACTTTCAGAACCACGATTCACATATCCTGTCTGAAATAGGCAGTTCTCCCCCATTCCTGGTCGGGAATTAACCCCTTGTCTGTAATAGATAATCCTTCCCCATTTCGGTCGGGAAGTAACCTACCATTTTATGTAAACTAAAATGGAAAACTTTATATTCATAATGTCAAGATCATATTCATAACAATGTATATATACATCTTTCCACTGAATAAACTCACCTCGGGTTCTCAACTATATGTTAGCATTTCTTGCTGGTGGATCAAAACTTGGTGGATTAGATTTTAAACCTTGGAAACACATTTATACTTTTATTGGAATTTTTCCTAGATTTTCTTATTATCCTTTCTTCCTTAAGCTTCTCATTTCTCTTTTATCAAGCCAAAACTTTATCAAACTGAACCAAGGGTACAAAATGATGAAGAAAGAGATGATATTAAGGGTTTAAAGTCTTCCAAACCTTCCTCCCTATCCAACCAATCAAATCAAAGCATTTGGTATACTTAAAGATAAAATAACACTTAAAAGGATGGACAACTCTGCCCTCTGTTTGTAAATTCGGTATAACTGCTTACTCAGACATTCGTTTGACACACCGTTTTACCCACAATACATTCCATACACCCTCCTCCGTAAATGAATGGAACAAATTTTTATTCGATCATATGTGGTGAGAGAACCCTGAGTTTAAGATCCACTCGTTTGATGTTCTTTCCCACGAACTAACTATCAACGTGATCCTAAACTCATCTTCCTCTAAAGTAACAAAATGGGTAGACTCCACCATCAGTTTATTTTTATCATCTTTTGTCTTTTATCTTAAGGTAATCTTTATTATAATGCCCTTTCATTTAGAATTTTTAATATATAACATTAACCAAACCCTTGGTTTGAGACATGAACCTATAATTTCCTTTTCCACTGAAGCTCTCTTCAATCCTCCCCAATAACTAAAAGATCGGACTATTAATCACTTTTCTCCATCTTTCGCTTCTCAGTTCACAACAATGTCAGAGAGACATCATCAAACCTCACTTCACCCTTTTATTTGTCAACGTAGTCCTAAATTTCTCACATAAATGCAGATATGAACTTATAAACAATAAAGATTTATCTTCGCCATAAATATCAACATCCAAACTTAAGAAATAAGAGAGAATATTATTAAACTCATCAAGATGTTTGGACATTGACATGCTTTTAACACATTTAAATTAAAAAATAATTTATTAATATAAAGACGATTCTCTATGATCTTTGTCATGTAATTATATTCCAATTCTTTTCGTATGTATTATGTCCATTGATTAGGCATAAATATTGTGTATTTATCCCCTTAGTTTAGAAGTTTTTATCACCTCGTGTAACGTAAAATCCATTGATTTCTTTCATATTAGTGTTACTAAGCTTTTCTATGCAGTGCATCGAGTTTTCTGTATTTCTCATACATTTTGTAGGAAATTCATTCAAGAGAAGAAAATAGAAAACTCAAAGTCGAGAAAAAAAGATAAGGAAAGTTGATGGGCAATTTCATAATTTTACACTCAGAATTGAGCACGAACTCCTATGAAGAAGTTGAAGTTCGTGGTCCCATGAGCATACAGGAAGAAACGGTGTCCAAATTCAAGCTAAGAGTGAAACGTTATAAACTTTTGAAAGTGGGAAGAAATCATGGAAAAAGAAGCAAAAAGATAAAAAAAGACTTAGAAAATTTTCCAGCTCAAAAGTTACTGGCAATACTGGAAAAGATAACTGGTTCGCCACAGTAAAGCATAGGAAATCCGAACCGGTTCAGCGGGCTAAAATTCTATTTTTTTTAATTTCAAAAATAGAGTTGTGCATGGATGAATGACTAAATAAGACGTGATGTATTCAGTTTGTTTGGAGACTAGACATTAGAGAGCGAGGATTTTGATAGTTGTAGAGAGTTCTCACACCCAAGAACTCAAGGGTTTCACTTTCTTCAACAAATATCCAAGTTCTAAGCTATTAATTCAAGGTTTTGTTTCCAAAGTTTGTATTCTTCATCTGTATTATTTTAGGTTAACTTTTCTTTGCATTTTTTTCTTATTTCCTGATATTCCAAGCATTGCTTGCATGTTTAGGTATGTTCTCTTTATAATGATGCACCCATGCACATTAGATTTTATGTTTTTCATTAGATTCAACATGTCTGACTAAGTTTTTAAGGGTTGGGGTGCATGAACCCCACCTGTTGTGGTTCACCATAATGGGAAATAGACTTTTGAATTAAAATCTTAGATGCGTCGTGTTTCATAACTATTATAACCATCGCAGGACTCTTAATCTCATTTCCCTAGGTAACCGGGATGCTTAAGAGTGCAACGCATGTATCGATTAATGCGACACCGATTTGTTGTTGCCTTTGATTTCATATGGTGCGGTCTACGATCCCTCATATATGAAATGCTTAGGATTAATAAAGACTGGGTTTATTTAAAATTTCACTTCCGAATCTAGTATCCTATAAAGTGAATTACTAGGGTGTGGGGGATTGTAACTTGTAAGGAAATATTTTTATAAATGTCCGTCACAATTAATTATGTCATATACTGCTACAAGTCGTCGAAGAATTGAGAAGATTGTATCTACGACAGACGGATCTGAAGTACAAGTTGTCTTCAACATTCAAGACCAACAATATGACATGTTTAAGCTAATGTTTTAAAGTTTCATTTACATTTCATATTAAGAGTGTTGGGATATTTTTAAAAAGAATTTATATAAAAATGTTTTTATAAATGTTTTTTTATAAAATGGTTTCATTATTGTTTTAGAGAAAGTTGATTTTTGAAAAGTTTTGAGAAAATTTCTAAGGTAGTAAGCGTTCCTTGGCTTTGACGCTTAGCTCGTTCAAGCGAGATCACGTCCCGTTCGAGCAACATTGAGATGTCGCGCGATTTCATTTGAACGACACCCGTATCTCATTCGAGCGAGGTGGGATTTCATTCGAGCGACGTGACTTTTTGGCTGACACACTGACTTCATGCTTATCACCGACTTAATTTTCTTATAAAAGGGGTTTGCCAGCCATGCTTTTCGTGAAGAAAATTTTTCAACTTTAAAGAGTTTTAACCTTTGAAACTTTTGTTTATCTGCCCAGAATTTAATTCGATACCTTTGGCATAATTTTTTTTTCTCCAACAATTTAAGGGTTCAAGTATTTATTTTGTTTACAAATCACAAAAATCCCAATTACTTTATGTGAGTTATTTTGTGGAACCCAAGAACATATTTTTCTATTTGTTCATTCTTTGTGGGGAGAACTCTACAACCGGAGAGTTGCGTACTATTGTGGAGGGAGTCCTTGTGAAGATTTTAGACTGCGTGTCCTGGTGGTATAGCTGCATGTGAACCATTACTAATTTATTTATAACCGTTACTTTGAAGGGTTTGACGAAGACACCGTGCGTCACTCTTGTGGGCGAAAGCAAGATGGTATGTAAGTCAATAGTCTTATAAACTTGTTAGAGTTCTAGAAATAAAAGCTTTTCCCCTGCGGGGATTTTTCCTGAAATTTGTGTCGCATGCTTTATTCATTTATGGGTTGGCACACGGACACACATAGTTGCATGTTTAGGGGATGAATTAATTTTGTTTCAAAATAGACTCTAATTAAATAAGTGTGCCAAAATAGAAATTTGCAAAGTTAGTCAATTATCACATAGTCATACGTTTTACAAATTGGTATCAGAGTAGGTTACGCTAATTTATCGCAAGATCTTGATTTTTCAAGGGTTTAATTTTTTTATATAATTTGACTTCTAACGTCGACAAATTGGTATCAGAGAAGGTTGCCACTAATTTATCGCATATTTCTATTTTCCCCAAAATTTGTGTGATATTGATTTTTTTGAAAAATCACCTTTGTGAAAAATCACAAATTTTCCTATGGAGCACTTATGTAATCGGATGCCCCTCCCCCCCTTTGATGACACGAGTCATAGTTTTGATGATATAAATCGTTGGAATGTGACGTTTGCAAAAAGAATTAATTTTTTGGAAAAAGAAAATTCTCATTTTAAATCCGCTATGGATCACTTGCAAGCGATTCAAATTCAAAGAGATTTTTATCGTGAGAAATTTGTTGCCCTAGACCATGACTTTGTTGCTTTAAAATTTTCCAAGAAGGAGAGTGATGATAGGGTCCTATTTTTAGAAGAAGAATTAGAGGATCTTAAAAATTCGATGGTTTGTATTTGTGCCAAAGAGGATAGAAATATTTTAGTCAATGAGTTTATGGCACGTGAAGAGACTCTTATAGAAACATTTGCTTTAATTGAGGGAGAGAGAGATACCCTTTTAGGAATTGTTGATAATTTAAAAAAGGCGTCCCTTAAATTGGAAGAGTCTATCTCGTTGCTTGAATCAAATATTTTGAAGTTAAAAAATGATTTAAACGATTCAAGTAGGTTTGATAGTGATGGTAATAGCTCGTTTTGTTCTCATTCTTCGAGTGTTAAAGCCAAAACCAAAGTTTGTTTTAGAGGGTCAACCAATTTCAAGGATGTTAGAAAAGGTCAACCCATAGATGTCATTCCACCCATTTACACATGTTAACATTGTGGTAGGAAAGGTCACCTTAGGCGTTTTCATTTTGATCTTGGAAAAAGTCCTAGGAAGTTTATATCTAGTGTTCCCTTGGTTCCTAAATCCCCCACACGACGTTTCAAATCTATTTGGGCTAGGAAATCACTTTTAGAGGCACTAGATTTCAGACAAGTTGATTCTTGTTTGCTTGCACATGATTCTTCTCTTGCCATATCATATAGATGATTGTGTTCGCATGTTGTCATATGCTAGTTTTTTGTTTCATGATATTTATGTTTGCTAGCGTTGTGACATGTACTTTTTGTATTAGATTTTTAGTTTTGAAATTTTTTGAAAAATACAAAAAATTCTATTTTTTAAAAATTTTGACAAAATCCAAAAATAGTTTTGTATTTTGTTTTACACCTTTTATGGATAGACACTTAGGATGACCAAGTCACAATTTCATTCCATTTCTCTATGTGACTATTTGATAGTGTTTTGAGACAATAGGTCAATTCATCCATGTGCTTTATAATGTTTGGAGTCACTTAGATGTAATTAAGTGTTACTTCCTACATGTTTGACCCATGATTTCCTTTATTGCACACATGCACAAATTTTTTTGATTATTGTGCTTGTCTTATCACATGTTGGTTGGGTGTTTTCACTTTAATCTTGTCTTTAAAAACGAACCAAGCGTGATAAAACTTGATAAGAAAGTTGTGCATGCAAGAGCCGTTTGTGAGGTTGTGTGCTTTATTTGAAAATAGGGAAGGGTTACGAAAGGCTCATTTGGCCTGTGCGAATACTAAGCCACCATTATATCGAACCTAAAAAATTGAGAAATTTTACTATACGGGTCTAAAGAGGTTTAAAAGATCCCAAAAAATTTAAAGGCAATAATAAGAAATTCATGCCAAAAAAGGGCTATTAGGTTTTTGCACCAATTTTCCAAAGTTTGTGAATTTGGATTACCTCTAAAAGAAAATATATATGAGGGAGTTTGGATGGAAAATTAAAATGGGTTTGCACGTCCTTGAAAGTCTTAAAAAGCGTTAAATTGTTTTGGACGTTATTGGTGTGGAAATCACTTTGACTTTGATTTGTTGATTTTCATAAGACAATGTCATCTAAATTCAACAATTTTTACACCTAAGGATACTTTTGATTTTCATTCATTAGGAGTACACGTATTCATCATGCACATATAATTAATTGAGTTGATTTACCTATCGAATGTATTCACACCCATTCATTTCATTTCCATGACTTGGTTTTTTAGTTAAATCTATGGTGTGTGATTTTTGGTATCTTATTTTTGTTCAAAAATTTTGAAAATTCAAAAATAGTTTGTGAATTTTTTGAGATATACCTTTGCATGCGTGTAGTTTGATCCTTGTTTGCTATACATTTTATCATGCCACTCCATATTTTGATTGGTTCTTCTTATCTGTCTATTTTGGGACATCATAAAAAGGGGGAGAAAGAATTATCATGTTTGGGGGAGTTTTTTGCATTATAGGGGGAGATTTGATTATTAATGATTTATTCTTCTATCATTTCAAACCCAATGTGTCACGAAGGTTTTTACTTTATCTCATGTGTGTAGGTACAAAGATTGATGATCATTATATTTCACACCCTGATGAGAAAAGCTTTGAGATTTGATGAAGATTTTTGAAGAACGGTTTGAGATCTTGCAAATTTATTCATGGGATGGTAGATTTGTATAGGCATTTTTTGGTATTTGATAATTCAGATGTCTTTATATATGTACCGGCATAGACATATGGGGAGATTTGTAAGGACAATTTTTATAAATGTCGGTCACAATTAATTATGTCGTATACCACTACAAGTCGTCGAAGAATTGAGAAGATTGTATCTACAAAAGACGGATCCGAATTACAAGTTGTCTTCAACATTCAAGCCCAACAATATGAAATTTGGTAAGATAGTGTTTTAAAGTTTCATTTACATTTCATATTAAGAGTGTTGGGATATTTTTAAAAGGAGTTTTAAAAAGATTTTTATATAAAAATATTTTTATAAATGTTTTTTTTATAAAAAGGTTTCATTACTGTTTTAGAGAAAGTTGATTTTTGAAAAGTTGTGAGAAAATTTCTAAGGTAGTAAGCATTCCTTGGTTTTGATGTTCAGCTCGTTCAAGCGATATCACATCTCGTTCGAGTGACATTGAGATGTCGCGCGATGTCGTTTGAACGACACGCCTATCTCGTTCGAGCGAGGTGGGATTTCGTTCGAGCGACGTGACTTTTTGGCTGACACGCTGACTTCATGCTTATCCTTTGACCGACTTAATTTTCTTATAAAAGGGGTCTGCCAACCTTTATTTTCATGGAGAATAGTTTTCAACTTTAAAGAGTTTTAACCTTTGAAAGGTTTGTTTATTTTCCCAGAATTTAATTCGATACCTTTGGCATAAAGTTTTTTTCTCCACTAATTTAAGGGTTCAAATATTTGTTTTGTTTAATATATATACTTGAATTCATAAAGTCGATTTTATTCCAAAAAAATTACTTACCTCGATTAATTCACCTTAATCTTATGAAGAACTCCCTTTATTCTTATCTTGACATTTATTCCTTGATTTAACACACCCGGTTAAATAGTTAAAATAAATGCACATTGTTTAAGGAAAATCACATCTTTCACCGAAATTAACCCTTTATTTATACCAATCCGCGTTAGTATTTTCATTAAAAATCTCCCTTTCAACACACACAAACACCGTGTTCCAAAATACTTAATTTTCCTTTGAAAATCTTTCATAAACACACCCTTGTGTTAATTATGGGTTAAACTTCTTTAGGTTGCCTAACCACCCATTTACCCAATACGCATTTTCGGTCCTTTACCTTAGTGATGTTACTTTAATTTTCACATTTCTTGTTCACTTTATCCTTTACCAGAACATTTATCTATTCATTCAAGTTAGGTTGTCCTATTGTAAAAGGGGGAACTAATGCCGTGTGCGATAATAATTTGAATAGATGTACAAATTCCAATCCCAAACTTATTTAATTAGTGTCAATTTATGAATCAAATCAACTCAGCCCTCAAAATCAACTAGCTACGTGCGTGCATGTGCCAAACCAACATAAATAAAATATGCGACACAAATTTTTGGAAAAATCTCCTCAGGGAAAAACCTTTTATTTCACTATATTTGTAAATCGCAACTTACACGGTTAAAATAAAATACAGTTGTTTGGCACACGAATACCCGCAGGCGTCGATCGGTGTCGTCAGCAATAAATTACGCGTAACAATTCACAAGAATCGCACTCCTATCTTCAGCAAAGATCCACACACAGTGAACCTCAATGACACGCATCCATATGATGTTAAAATATTCTCAACAAAAGTATGAATACCAGCAAAGTGTGTTCTCAAACTCCAAAACAATTCACATGAATAATTGGGACTTTTGTGAATTAAAAAATAAGAGATTAAACTCTAAAAAAAGAAGCCAAAAGGTTCTGCTGATATTGTACTATTTTGCATAATGAAATATGTATAGACTTCTTTTAAAAAATGGAGTTGAAAAGACCCTTTTATAAAAAACTTAAGGTGGTGGGTCATTCGAGTGAGACACACTGTGTTCGAGAGAGACACGTTGTCGTTTGAAATACCTCGTAACACACGATGTCGTTTGAACGATATATGGTGTCGTTCAAACGAGATGTTTAAAATAATAATTTTTCTCACTTATCCTTTCAGTAAATAAACCGCCTCAAACACTCCGAAAAATATATTTTTAATGAAAAAAATTTAAAGCTCCGCTCCAACACCTAGAAAATATTTTGTGAAAAAATATCCTTTCCAACGGTCCTAGTGTGAAAAATACATTCAGTCTCGATCGAGCTGAAGACTTTGACTTTTGGTCAAACGAAGCCTGAGAGTGCCCGATGGCTTTTAGGGCAGTACTCAGGGTATGACCTGGGTTTTTAGTGATGAAGGGAGGTGCTAGGGATCTAAGGAGAGTTTAGGAGGTAACATAATGGGGTGTCTACAGAGCCCCTCGATGGGTGAGTTTGGAACAAATAATAGTCATCGAATAGACACCGCATGATGCTTTTGAGGGAGGATGACCAATTCAGAGAGTCAAGGCCGATTCTGAGCACCTAAGGGAATGAGGATGAACAATTCAGAGGGTCGAGGCCGATTTTAAGGACCTACGAAGTGTGCTGGGGATACCCAATTCTGTGGTTAGAAGCCGATTCTGCGAGCTTAAGTTGAGATGACCAATTTTGCGGGTCGAAGCCAATTTTGCGGTCTTAAGTAGAGATAATAAATTCTGTAGGTCGAAGCCAATTATGCGGGTTTAAGGTGGAGGTGACCAATTTTGCGGGTCATAGCCAATTCTGCGGGCTTAAGGTGGGATGACCAATTATGCGAGTCGAAGCCAATTCTGTGGGCTTAAGTAGAGATGACCAATTCTGCAGGTCCAAGCCAATTCTGCGGGCTTAAGTAGAGATGACCAATTCTACAGGTCAAAGCCAATTCTGCAGGTCGAAGCCAATTCTGCGGGCTTATGTAGAGATGACCAATTCTGCGGGTCGAAGCCAATTCTGCGGGATTATGTAGAGATGACCAATTTTGCGGGTCAAAGCCAATTCTGAGGGCTTAGGTTGAGATGATCAATTCTGCGGGATTAAGTAGGGATGACCAATTCTGCGGGTCGAAACCAATTCTGAGGGCTTAAGGTGGAGGTGACCTATTCTGCGGGTCGAAACTAATTCTGCGAGCTTATATAGAGATGTTCTTGGGGAACCCTGCCGGGGATATTTATCTTATGGTTTTGTTTTGGTCCGGGGAGCCGACTGCGGGGGAAATCTTTTGCATCCTCTGAAGGAATAGCCAAAATTACACTGGGGAGATTTAAGGGCCCAGGGTTTGGATGTATTGCTTGGGGAAAATTGAGGCCTTTGAGGGATAGGGGGTGATCTTTAGAGATCCTCCGGGGATGTTGTCGGGAGGATTTTTACTTGGTTTTTGAGTGTTCTACTGGGGAAATAGGGGTTTTGCTTGAGGGAGTGCAAAATTTTCTTGGTGAAAATGTTCTAAATCCTTCCTGGAATTTTTTGAGAATTTTTCAAGGCTGTTTGGTATTTTTTAGGAATTTTTGTACGAAATTTTAAGGGGGGTGCCGGTCGGCATGGTGCAGAGGGTGCCATTCGGCAGTGGCACGGACTTTAGGACTTCCTCAGGAAGGTAAGGGGTCAGTGTCGATCGGTGGGTGGGGGGTCAATGCCGATCGGCATGACCCTTGGCATCCTATATAAAGGGGGCGAATTCCCCTCATTTTTCACAACTTCTTGCTTACTTTCTTTCTGCAATTTTCCTCTGTAAATCGTTCTAGCATTCCGATCTCTAAGAAATGGCCGCCTTTGTGAGCACTGCAGCGCATAGGGAATGGTTGACTATTGATGACTGGGCGAACGTGGAGTGGAGGGCCCCTCTTGCTTTGGGGAGTGATAACTCCTTTGACGCATTTGAGTCGATTGCGAATGAGCGAACCTTGATACGGGAGCCATCGCATCATCAATCCTCGAGGGTGGTGAGCCCCTCCGATTATGTAAGCAACCTGATTTTTGGCATTCTTCTCTTTTTGATGATTTTTCCTCCTTCTTGAATTTTGACAAGGTTTCTTCTTTTGATAGTCTGATATCTCTTCGAAGAACATGAGTGCCCGTGGGACGACGGGGTTTAAGGACGTCTGGGAGCATGTTCCACATGTGGTGCGTTGGGTGGTATCATCAGCGGGTTTTGGGAGGTTGGCATTTGCGTTGGATGAGATGCCTCGTTCGACAGCG
The DNA here is from genome assembly GCA_949130495.1 of Sambucus nigra. Classification (NCBI taxonomy): domain Eukaryota; kingdom Viridiplantae; phylum Streptophyta; class Magnoliopsida; order Dipsacales; family Adoxaceae; genus Sambucus; species Sambucus nigra. Next base: position 207,084,789 of record OX422214.1, on the reverse strand, counting down.
ATCCTGTGCGCTTTGGGGGAGAGGTGGTGGGATTCTACCCACACTGTCCATTTTGGCTTTGGGGAGATGACCGTGACTTCCATAGATGTGCAGCAGTGGTTGGGGTTGGATTGCGATGGGGAGCAGATAGAGGTGGATCGCTCTTTGAGGGTGAAGCCGAAGGCGGTGAGGGCGGCGCTGGGTGACGTAGGGAGGATAGTTTATGGGGATTCCATCCAGTTGTCCTTGTTGAAGGATGTCTTACTGAGTAGGGTGGTTGATGTGGAGGACGGGCTGCAGGTGAGGTAGATGGACCGGTTGTTCATTTTTCTTGTGCTGGGAGGTTTCATGGTGGCATCGAGTGGCAACGTCGTCCATTTATGGTTCTTGCCATATTTGAGGATGTTTTCGAACATCCCTCTCTATGATTGGGGGAGTCTGACTTTGGCGACCCTCTATTTTTTTTGGATGCATTCAGCCAGTGCTTCCGATAAACTTTTATGGGAGCCACGTATCTCCTCGAGGTATCCTTTAATTTTGCGCATTTTTCTTTCATGCATTCGCATTTTCCTTATGCGTCTCTTTTTTATTGTGAATTCTTATCTTTGGCAGACGTGGTTCTATGAGGTGATTGGGTGCAATACCCAGCTGATTTCCTTGAAGGACGAGACTGTTGGGGACTTCTTCCGATTGTATCGATAGGGCAAGTCCAATCGGCAGTCGAAGGGATCTCTCTCTCTAGAGGCAGTGCATCAGGTCTTGAATGGTCTGACCAGCGGTAGGGTAAGACTCTTTCCTTTTCAGTCTTAGTTTTTGGCATGTTCTGATTTTGTATTGACTTATGCCTGCTGGAGTTTTTCAGGTGACTTTTTATCCTTTTGGGGGACATCCATTCAGGATACGGGGGCGATCGGGGTGAATGCGCAGATCATTCATTTGTTGGCGCATGAGTTCGGCCATTCCTGGTATATAGGGAGAGTGTGGTTCGACATATTACGGAGGAGGAGGTGGTGGTGCCACCTACGCAACCTCTTACGTCTATGAGGCGGGAGCGACTACTGCCGGAGGATGCGAGGATTGCAGAGATGATCGGTGAATCCTACCTATTGTATACTTATACGGCTATGCTCTATAACTACATGGATTTTGTGATGAGTTGGTTGATGGCCCCCAACATATATGATGCCTTGAATTTTCCTCCTGCGGGTTCGAGTCGGGCAGTGGGGTCCTCCCACAGCGACGGTGGTCTGACGACATGTACGAAGGTGGCGACCATAGAGGTTCCCTTTGTGCGATTACATACCCCTTCATATAACATTCGACGAGATGATGGAGGGATGGTGCCTATGTTACACCGTCCTCACGTGATGGTCCGAAGGAGTTGGGTTTAACAGAGGACTTCTTCGTTCTGCGATATACCTTTCTGTTCTTTTATTTCTTTTATGTTTTGATCCTTTCCGCTTTGATACTGATTTTGCCTTTTCTTTTCAGCAAGTTCGGGTGTCGACTACTTGGTTGAGGGACATCAGAGACTGGATATCTTTGGTGACTGCCCATATTCGGGACACGATCCCGGTTCCTTCTTATTTGGTGATATCTGCTTTGTCCGGGAAGGGCTCTGGCTCGGGTAATGGTGGTGCATCATCTCGTCGTAGGGTAAAGAGAGCGCGTCGCAGGGGTGGAAGCTCTTAAGTGTGAAGGGTAGGTGAGAGAGAGAATGTGGGTTCGGGTTGAGTCCCTTTGTTTTTTTTTTGCTTTTCTTTTATTTCCTGTAAAATTTGATGTAACACATAAGAATATATATATATATATATATATATATATATATATATATATATATATATATATATATATATATATATATATATATATATATATATATATATGCAATGCAAATGGAGTTTTTTATTATCTTTTGTTAATGATGAATGAATGCATGCACATGCGCTTTTTACTTTGCTGCTGAGACCGTAAAAAGAGACATTTTTAGGATTTTTTGAAGGAAAGTTTTAAAAATGGGAAATTATATAGGGGTGGAAAGGGATTTTTGAAATTTTGTTGAGAACATTAATTTATTTTTTATTGAGCTTCCGATTTTGACACAAGGGGAAAAAGGGAAATTTCCAAAAATAGGGGGTTGCAGATCGGCAAGACCCTTGTCCAGCCTATCGACAGTCAAGTCCAATCCCATCAATTCAAAGCTTTGATTAGTGCCCTCTTCAGCCTCTTGTACTTTGTGGGGTATGATTACCTTCGATTTCTGCAGGGGTCATGTCTTTTGTGAGGGTTCTCAAGTATAAAAGGGGTAAGGGTGGAGTGTTTTCATCACACCTTCACTTGTGTACTTGTTTCTTAGTTTTTCAAGATGGATCTCCATGGTAGTATTGAGTTTGCTAACTACTTCGAAGCCTTGGAAGCGATGTTCTCTTATAACATCGACTACGATGCTTTCAACATGCGTCGAGTCTCTTTATGGCGCAATCGGTCAATTGAGTGGAACATGCTGATGGCGACTGTACAATTTTGGTACCTCGAAGACCATGTATTCCGCTTTGGGTTGGATGAAGTTTGTCCTACCTACGAGGAATTTTTTGCCATGCTGGGGAAGGTGAGCATGTAGTGCCGCAACTTTTGGGTGACCCAGATAAGTGCGACACATGCCTTTTCCAAAGCAGTGTAGTTAACCTCGTACCCGGCCAATTTACGATTGGCATAATAGATGGCTCTTTCTTTGCTGGAATCTTCATGGTATTGGGATAGCAAAGCCCCAGTTGGAGTGTCGATTATGGTTAGGTATAGGAGCAAGAGGAGACTAGGTTGTGGTGGCATGAGTATCGGGGGTTGGGTCAGATATTGTTTGATTCGATCAAAAGCTTCTTGGCATTCCTCGTTCCAAACTTTAGTTGAATCCTTTCGGAGGAGTTTGAAGATAGGTTCGTAGATGGAGATTAATTGGCTGATGAACTGGCTTATGTATTGCAATTTTCCAAGGAAACCTCGAACTTCTTTCTCTGTTCGGGGATGTGGCATTTCAAGTATAGCTTTCAGTTTGGCAGGATCTTCTTCTATCCCTTTCTCACTGACCATGAATCCTAAGAGTTTTCCCTTTGTAATGTCGAAGACGCATTTCTACTGATTGAGTCTCATTTGATATTGTCGTAGTCGTTCGAAGAACTCTCGAAGAGCGGTACCATGACCTTCTTTAGTCTTGGATTTGATGATCATATCATCCACACAGACTTCAACCTCTTTGTGAATCAGATCGTTCAAGATGGTTGTGGCATCCCTTTCATAGGTAGCCCCAGCGTTCTTGAGACTAAATGGCATAACGGTGTAGCAAAAGGTTCCCTATGGGGTGATGAATGAGGTTTTTTCTTGGTGGTTTGGGTGCATTTTGATTTGGTTATATCCGGAAAACTCGTCAATGAATGACTTGAGAGCATGACTATATGTGTTGTCCACGATCACGTCGATATTGGGTATCAATTAATCATCCTTTGGAGAGGCTTTGTTCAAATCCCGATAGTCTTCACACATCCAAACTTTTCCTCCTGATTTCGGCACGGGCACTATGTTGGCTAGCCATGTGGGATATTCGATCACACGAATGAAGCCTACATTCAACTATTTGACCACCTCTTCTTTGACCTTGAGCGACCATTCGGTGCGGAGCTTTCTCAACTTTTATTTGACCGACTTGTAATCTGGGAGAGTGGGAATCTCGTGTTGAGCTATTTTAGGATCAATTCCAGGCATATCGTCGTAGGACCATGCGAAGACATAATTCTTTTAGTAATTCTTCGAGTTGTGCACGCTCATGCTCATCGAGGGTAGCCCCTATCCTAATCTCGCGCAGTTGGCTACTAGAACCGAGGTTAACAACAACATTCTCTTCTTCATTAACTTGAACGCAGTTATGTTATTTATTATTAACCTTATTTAGATCAGTTAAGAATTGTTCATTTGCAAAGTCATCGTCATCAAAAGTTTGATTAGAATCTAAACAGTTAATGTAAGGCACAACAAGATACTCAAAATGTTCGTTTATTTCATTGATAGGAAAAATGCCATTGTGAACCCCGTAAAAAGAGAACTCGATTACATTTGAACATGGATAGACAATAAAAGAAGAAATGGGGTAAACATTAGGGTTAGGGGGGATTTCAGTAGGTAGAACTAGTGCAGCATGCCAGTTGAGGAGAGGTGTATCAACAACTTTAATTAGTTGGGATGAATCCAGTGATGTAGTGCCTGAGTGAACCATGCAGAGTGTCATCCCTAGTGTCTGTAATCTAAAGGAATCTTCGGAGTCACTTTCCTCAGTCTCTTCGATATCTTTGATGAGCAGTTGTAGTTGGTGTTAGAAATCTTCAGCCCATGGGTAGCTGTCTTAGAAAAAGATCTCCATTCCAGGCTTCATCTTCTTGTCTGTATGGTTATACCATGGTTCCGAAAAGTTGCAAAAGGGGAAGTCCTCACCCTCTTTGATGAATCGTTCGTTCAAGGAGTCACCTAGAATAGTCTGGATGCAGTCTAGTCTTATCTTTGGTCGAGACAGGCGGATCATTCTGAGCTCTTGTTCTGACGGTTGATACCCCAAACCATAAGGAGGGAAAGCCTTCTTCAGTTTAATCGTCTCAAGTATCCCTTGTTGTCTTTGTCCTATCCCCAGTTCGGGCATGAACTGCATGTTTCTGAACATCTGAATCACATTGACATTGCCATGAGGGTCGTATTCTAGTTAAACCATTTCTTTGAAGTCGTCCCCTGTCGAGAGTAGGAGTGGTTCAACTCAAAATCCTGACAGGAGCTTATCATTTGACCCGTGTTGTATCTCAAGGATTGATTGTTGGTACTTGCACCATCGGTATTGTCGTCGTCGCCCAATATGGTAATGACCCGTCCGTCGGTGAAGAACTTTAATTTTAGATTGAGTGAGGAAGACACACCCCTAATACTGTGGAGCCAAGGACGTCCTAGCAATAGGTTCAAATAGGCTGGGATGCTAATAACTTGGAATTCGACGACAGGGTTTATAGGGTCAGCCCCTATTACAAGATTTATGGATCCCATAACCTCCCGACGGGTATTATCGTAGGCACGCACAATAGCGGAGGTTGGAGAGAGATCGCTTTCTTTCAGGCCTAAACATTTGAAGGTTCTCAATCGACAAACATTCTAGGCGAATCCATTATCGACAAGAGAGAGTGGTACAACCGTCCCCATAACTTCGACGAAGATATTGAGTGCATGATTGTGTTTTGTCCCAATCTTGGGGATTTTTTCTTCAAAAAAGGATACCATTCTAGTAGAGGTCAAGGATCCGACCAAATTTACCACTTCTTCTGGTGTGGTAGAAGAAGGAACTGTGGGTCCAGTGAGTAACTTGATCAAAGCATTTCTGTGAAGCTGAGAAGACATGAAAAGCCCACATAGAGTGATGTTAGCTTGAGTTTTCTTTAGTTGATCGAGGATCTTGCTCTCCTCGAGGGTCATCTCTGGCATAAGAAGGTGTTCCACGCCCTTCCCCTTGTTATTGGTTGGTAGTGAGTTTAGGATCTAGTATTGCCTCCCTGATCTGGTTATATGATTTACTAAAGAAGGGAACAACATGAATCCCGTTTCCTTATCAACCTCGGGTTATTCTGCCACCTTATTTATTTCTCCAAGGAGTTCTTTAAATGATATTATTCCACATATGTCGGCTACCGGGCCAATTTTCTCAAAAGCTTGTTCGTCATTCGAATCTCCGAATTCTTCCCCCCATCCGATGGCAACAATTCTGTCTTTCCATGTAAAGTCGATGCATTCCAAAACTTTAACGGCTTCTTCATAGAGGTCATTCCATTATGTGGGGATGTGTAAGGGTGAAGGGACCAGGCACCCCTGTAGCTTCAGAGCATCAAGTAACTCGGTCATACTGAAAATGTTATTGGTTTTCCTGAATAATTCTACCATGATCTGGACGACATCATCCAGGATGACTTCATCGATTGGTACTACCTAACTATCTGACTCTCGGGCCCATTTTCGTGCTTCCAAGAACAGCGTACTGAACCTATGGCAATTAATGACCATCTTTGAGGGCAATTTCAGCCCGAACTCTAGGAGTTGGTTTAACATTTCTAACAATTCCATGCTTTCATTTTCAGAATGGGTACGGAAAGGGATGAATGCTCTGGTAAGGAGTGACAGTGCCTGATCAGCGAGGCTAGTAGGGTGTAGGAGGAAATATGGGAAAATTTGGAGAGGTTTGACCTTGGGTTATGTTTCAGAGGTGAAATCATTGGTCGGTGGTATGGCCAGCAGTTTAGTGAAAGGCGCAATGGGCATCTGCCTTGAAGTTTCTTGGGAGTTGATTTGGCAATAGACGAGGATCCAAAGGTTTGATAAGGTTTCGGCTTAACAAGGCTTGATAAACTTTGTAGAGGGGAGCATGGAGCTCGGTGTATTCCTTTTAGACTGGAACAGAGCGTCTTTCTGGTGCCCATGATGTGGTTAGTTGATAGATGTTGTTGATGGTTGAGGGGTGAACTGTCCGGACACCTTCTTTGGGTCAACTTCTGTTTTGGCAAGACCTTCCTCAATTTCTACTCCCTCTTCTCTGAGATCTCGAAAGTGTGGATAGTATTATCCTCCCAGTGTTGCTCGGACATGGGGTAAGAAGTTCTTCTTCACTATGCTGACTTGTTCTTCCTCGGACGACAGATTGGTCATGGTAGCTGCTTTTTCGCTCCATCGGGCAATGGAGTTACTGACTGATTCTCTAGGGTTCTGTTTGAGCGGCTCTAAATCATAGCGGGTGACCTCAATCTCTTCATTGTATTTTTACTCTGACATAAATTCCCGATCTACATCCTCCCATCTACGAATTCTAGACTATTTGAGAGATAAAAACCATCGGAGGGCGCTATCCTTAAAAGTTTGATGAAACAATTGGGCCATCACTTCTTTAGAAGCCCCTAGTGAGTTATGGAACGGTGATAACTTTGGAGATGAACAATCGGGGTTTGACTTCCTCCGAATTTCTCGATATTCGGCATCTTGAACTTCTCGGGTAACCTCGCTTTAGGATAAGGAGACATGTGGGTGTAGTCCATGTAATTTCCTGAGATTCTGAGTTCGTCAAACTTATTGGTGATCATCTTTAGGTCTTCTTTGACTTTGTTCGGTTCTTCTTCCTTCGGATCAATGATCATAGGCAAGTTACCCCCAGGCTGGGCAAGGATCGGCATCGAAAGCTGGGCAGGCGGTGACCCATTAACATGAGGGGTACGTGGAGCATGCTAATACTCTTCAAGAACCCATATAGGTTCGGGTGGATCCATAGCACGAGGGAATAGGGCCTCGGGCTCTTGAGGAGCGAGAACTTGTTTTCGTTGCATCTCTCGGACCTCAGTTTGGAGGTTGTCAATCTTGGACACAAGCTGACCTAGGACTGCCGTCAGATCCGACTGCACAACGGGTAATTGATCTGTGTTCTCCATGCAAAGATAATTCCGGACTCGAAAGGAGTAATAGGGGAACGGACGGAATTTCGGGGTGACTTGACTAAAGATCGAAGCCAATAAGGAGCCAGGCCAAGGGCTTGCGATCGACCTGAGAAGGGGTAAAATGGGATTTATTTTGAGAAAAAAGGGATGAAAATATATTTGACATTTTTTCTTTTTTCTTTTTGGGATTGGAAGACAAAATATTTTTGGCTTTTTGATAAAGAGAGGATAATTTTTTTATTTTTTTTGGATTTGTTGATAAAGAAAGGAGAGACGGTCTCAGCATGATTATTAAAATTATTATGTTTTCACTTGTATTAATTCTCCTAAATGCAAAATGAAATGTCGGACGAGACCCGAGCCTGGAAAAATTGGATTTGTAATATATGCAAAGCTATGGTTGGACTTGTGACCAGGCTCACAGGCAGGGTCCCGTTTTAAAAATGAGCGAAGATTCGAGAGCAGGTCGACCCGGAATTTCAGCAGAGTTTTGGGTAGAAACCGACAATCTAACATGTGTGTCCCGCTACACCAAATCTGCACTATTATCACGGTCATTGACCTTGACAAGTTGGACTTGTCAAGGCCAATGACCGTGACAATTCGGGGCGAGACAATTTTTTTTGTCACGGACGTGTCACGGTCATTGACCTTGACAAGTTCGTTAGAATTGTCACGATCGTGTCACGGTTCCTGACCGTGACAAGTTTAGTCACAGTTTATAACCATGGCAAACCCGTGACAATATTCAAAAAAATTATCACGGTCAATGACCGTGACAAGTCCGTGATAAGATTTGTCAAGGACTTGTCACGGTCAATGACCGTGACAATTCTGGGCAGAATTTAAAAAAATTCTGCTGGGGAGTATGGCCACTGCCACTGCCCAGCAGTATATTTGTACCTGTTATAACAACGTTGGTTGTACCTATTCAAACATCATATATTCAAATAAACTAAGATAGTGAAAATATATATTCATGACGATATAATCCAAATATTCAAAATAGAAATAATGTACATGACGATATAATCCAAATATAATTAAAATTTACAAACTTAAAAATAATGTTACTACATGTCTTGGGTAAATGTGAGTTGGCCACATGATATACGAATTGATACACCGACTAATATACATCGTGCCGCATTGTTCGCGCAACCACAATAGGGAGTTCTCCTTCCAGGGTATCACATGCGTGACGAGCACTTTGGACTCGATCCCTTGAAGCGTACGTCCATGAACTATTCCACCCTCGACGATATTCGGGTCCCTCAACCCCCGCCCTATCCGTTGTCCATCAAATACATCCAATATGAACACGCTCGGCCAACCAAGTGTCGACAATGGTCTGGGGAAGGGAGCCAAATAAGGAAGTGGATCATCGAAATACGCACGTGACGGTAAAGAAGCAGCGAGGTCCACATCCTCGTCCTCATGTGCCTCGTTCTCCCGCACCTCCTCCTCCTCCACCGCCTTCTCCCCTTCCCCTTACGGTCTCCACCCAACGTACGCTTCATGAATGTGTACATATCTTGGCCCGTCGCCTCCAAATGGGACAGCTTCGCGTCGTGTGAATCCACCATTCGAGCCAACCCGGTGTCGCTCGTCTCCAATTCGATGATCCCAGATTTGGCCACCCACGAGCTCACCCCCTTGTCCTACCCTTGCGATCAGAGCCAAGCACTTGGCTGAGTGCGTCTGTTGACAAAGACGCCTTGTCGGCATCAGACTGCGACTCATGCACTTCTTTAAGCTTTGCCTGAAACGACAAAAAACACATGATTAGTAAAATAAGTAAACTAAAAAATTATAACGTAATTAACAAAAAATAAACTTTCGGATTACATACAATCGTGTTCGCGACGCTCGGGGACACCTCCTTGTCCTTCCCCTTCTTCGTCCGAAGAGCCACATAAGTATCGAGCCTATGTGGCTTACCCCCTGGCCCACTCCCTACCCCCTGAAATAAAATAAAGTAAAATTAGTATCGGCCCCGCAAAGTAAAATAATGAAGAATAATATATTTCTGTAGTTATAGAAAAATTAAATCTTACCTTCATCCTATGGTCCACCTCGGCGTAAGAGGTCCGGTCGGAGTAGTGCACGTTCGTCTTTTTTGCCTGATTTTCCCTCCCCGGTTGGCGAGATGCCAATTGTCGATCCTCGATCTCATTATCAATGAACTTTTGCCATTGTGCTAATGAGATCGGCTCCTTGGGCGGGACGGATCCACGCCATTGTATAATGGACTCTCGTGTTTTCCCAAAGTACCGTGTCCGCATATTTTTCTTCCACGTCTTGTGTTGCTCCCTCAACTTCTCCAAGACGGAATCGCGTAGCTTTGGATCCAAGTTGAATTGTTCATGTCCAACAAATTCAATATTAGTTGCGAATAAATATAAATATAAATATAAATATAAATATAAATATAAATATAAATATAAATATAAATATAAATATAAATATAAAATGAAATCGAAATTGAAATTGAATTTGAAATTGAAATTGAAATTGAAATTGAAATTGAAATTGAAATTGAAATTGAAATTGAAATTTAAATTGAAATTGAAATTTGAATATATTAACTGTAGTGCCGCCCAAACAGCTAACTTGAGCTCATATGTCACCTCCTTCCAACTCATAAACCCCGGGCCGATGACCGTCTTTAGCAGCTCGAGGGATCTCGCTAATAGCTCCGATTTGTTCTCGATGCTAATCCTAAATTTTCCATATTTGGGGAGCCTAGGGGCGGAGGAGCCCTCGTCGCCTCCGCTACCACCGAGACCAGACGACATCATCATAAACAGCATCATCATCTTCGCCTTAATACCTGAAGGAGACATTTGCTATAAAAAAATGTTATTAGTACAGATAAAAAAAATGTTATTAGTACACATAGACACACACCCCCTACCCCACCCCCACCACACACGCACACGTACACGTACATAAATATGTTTAAATTAGTTGAAAACATCTAACGTGGAATAGATGTAAAGCATGGAATTATTATTATATATATATATATTATATATGCCGGAATAGATGTAAAGCATGGAATTATTAGTACACAAACCCCCCACCACCCCACCACACCCCCTGCCCCCCTCCCCCACCACACACCACCACACACATACACACACATATACACATATTTAATTTCAATTATGTTTCATTTAATTATCATACTTTGTATATATTGTTCGATATACAAAGTAATTTTCAAAAAAAGTTGAAAAGTTCCACCCCCATATGGACAATAATCCAGTGGTCATGCCACTTTTAAAACTAACCAACCCAATATTTACTAAACAAAATAATCCAACAGCAATTTCAACAACAAATGTGTAACCCATACTCCTTCTAATTCATCTACTCAATTAATTCATTTCATCAATTAAACTAATAATTAAAGTATAAAATTATTAATTTACTAATTTACAATGAGGGGCAATCCTACTTTCATATGAAATTGGCACTAATTATTAATTTACTTCATCTAAAACTATACAATTAAAATTACAATTAAAGCTATACAATTTATTAATTAAAGCTATACAATTGTTAAAATTGCCCCCCCCCCCCCCCCCCCCCACCCACCACACCCCTTGCCCCCTCCCCCCGCCACACCTACGCACACACACACATCCCCCACCCCCACCCCACCCCCACCACCCCTCCCCTAACCACACCCCACCCCCACCACACCTGAACCACCCCACCCCCACTACCCCCTCCCCCACCACACACCATCACACACATATATACACACACATACACACACATATACACATACATATACACACATATATATACACACATACACATACACACATATAGAAATGAAAGAGAAAGAGAGGAAAAAAACATACCTTAGAGAGAGAGAGAGAGAGAGAGAGAGTGGGGGAAAACCAAAAAAGGGTGGGAAAAAAGAAGCCTAGGGCTTTTTTTACTGCAAAAGTTGTCACGGCCGTGTCAAGGTCATTGACCGTGATAATTATTTAAAGAATTGTCACGGTCATTGATCGTGACACGACCGTGACAACTACATTTGTCACGGCCTTGTCATGGTCATTGACCGTGACAATTCTTTATCACGGTCGTGTCAAGGTCACTGATCGTGACACAAAATGCGTGTTTTTTTGTCACGGTCAATGACCTTGACAAGGGTGGCTGGCTGAAAGGTGATAATTTTGTCATTTTGGTGTAGTGGTCCTAGGCTTGACACCTATATGCGGGTATGCAGTTGGTTGGGTGAATCGAAAAGGGTTCCCCCCTTTGGCATGACTTCCACGATATACGTCTTGCTCTTACGGGAATCGATACGTGTGGACAAGCCATTTGATATACCTGAGTATACGTAAATTGCCTCACCATATACTTTGTGGGGATGGTACGTGTGAGAGAGAATGTGATATACTCGGCGTACGTGAACGAGTTTCCTGCGATATACCTGCCGTCATGACTTCGATCAAGCAGTACGATGCAGGGGGAACCGTTCGATATATGTCAAAGGTACTTGCCCAATGGAAGGTGAGAGTCATATCACTTAGGCTAACTGCGCCCTGCCGGACCAGCGTCCATCACGAAGTGACCCTCCAGTTACTGGACAAAATTTGGTCAATAACAATGCTCTTTGGTGATGTCGTGTGAATCATGCATGATTATCTTATTAGTATCTTATGATGAGAGTGTTTTTCTTGATCATGCCCAACGGGGAGAAAAGTACTAGTACCAATGGTTCACCAAGTATGGATGGATGATGCGTGCAATATGTGGATATATGTGACCCTAGGTGCATGTGGTGCGAAGTGTACATGGAGAATTTTCTACAAGTGTGTGAATAGAAGCATAAGCATGGGGTACACATGAGTAATAAAGGGGGAACATGCAAATAGGGGGAAAATATAAACAAACATAACATCCATGTAAATAGAGTCTAGCCCTCAAAAGAAAATCCCTAGCGGAGTCACCACTGTGGCCATCCCCCAATCATCGCGGCTGGCGGGCGGCGTGAGGGAGGATCCTAGGTCCTGTGCGTCCCTCTCGGGAGCGCTTCAGCCGACGTCTTTTGAGTGAGGTGAAAGATGTAGAGAGATTAGAGTCGCCAGTCTATTTTACTCAAAACAGACAAAAGAAATGGGGAAGCCATCCCGAAGGACAGCATCCAAAGACATACTAATGCATTCGAAACCAAAATGATTCGAAGAGGGTTCGGAGGCTAAGTTACGAAATGGGAAGGTGTTAGGCACCCATTCTGCCCTTTCGGTATTTCATGGGTTTTTGCTATCTTGCTTTTATTTTCCTCATGATGTGTGTGCATGTGTATATATAGTGGAGATAGGAATCATCGACTTGTACCATGGAAGAGGTAAAGCGAGTCATCCGTAGGAAGGTATAAAAATATTAGAAAATAGGATTTACGCGATTATCCTTACGTTGACCGTTATGATGGAACGATAACGCATGTGGGATAATATGCCACTAAGAACAAATATATGTATATATATAATATAAGAGAGTGGAGTTTAGAGAAAATAGAAAATAAGAGATAAAGTAAAAATAGGACTCGAGTCTCGGGTTTTACCTCGAGACACCTACGTAGCCTATAGAGGCATCAAAGTCCACGTAGTTTGCATGCAAAACGAGGGGTGGGGGTTATCCCATAAATCCAATCGGGGGATTCTCTTATTTGTGTGTGTATGTAGAAAAAGTGTTTTAGTTGTGATAAAGGTGTAAGAAAAGTGTGAGAATTCCCGTTTGGAATTTATGAGCAAACCCTCTTTTTCTTATTTTTTGGTTTTTTTATTTGTATGAAAATAAGAGATGTGCAATAATACTAAATAAAAAGTATATTAGGATATGTGAGATGACAGAATAAAAGTGCTAAGTAATAAAACAAGTTATTGCGAATTTATGAGAATTTAAGGAGTGAGTTGAGAAAATTGGTCCTTCTTGAAGATTTTGAGCTTGATCTTGAATGTTGGAGAGCAGCCCTTGCACTTGGATGATGATGGAGAGTGGTTAATTCGCAAAGTTTGATGAAAAGGATGATGAAAAATGAAGGTTGGAAAGGGATTTTGATGTGGAAATCACGCTGACTTCGAGAGAGGTTTTCTGGATTTGCTGAGAGTGATATCAATCAGATCTGGGTTCCTCTTACAAGTGAGGTCAGGCCTCCTTTTTATAGTCTCAGGGCATTGCCGATCGGCATAGCCCTGTTCCTACCAATAGGCAGGTGCGTTTAGGCACACTGCCGATAGGCATGGTCTGGGACCTTCTGTTTGGTAGTGTCTTTAAGGCCTTTTCAGAAAATCGGTCGTAGAACGCAAACCGTCGTACAGAATCAAGCACGGGGTAGACCGTTGGAAAGGTAATTCAGAGAAATTCGAAAGTGCTTGGTCTGTTCTCGGGTTCGAGAGATGACTTTGGGTCAAATATGGCTCGGAAGCATTTTTCAGTCCATTGGACGGGGAATCGTCGGATGCGAAATGATCGTTCGTCCGCATGGTAAGTCCAAATTGCGCACGAGGCAGACCGTTGGGAAGGTTTGGATATGTACTTCGACATTCCAAAGAGTCTGAATCAGTTTGGGGAGTTGACGTTGGTCAACCGGTGCCTTGAAGTATTCGATGACATTTCGGAGTAAAACGGATCATTCGTCCGTACTGTAAGTCAGAATCATGCACGGGATAGGCCATTGGAAAGGGGTTTCAATTCCCTTCGAAGATTCATTCAGTCGCGATCGAGTTGAAGAGTTGACGTAGGTCAAACAGAGCCCGGGAGCGCCTAGTTGCCTCTTGATTGAGTTTCTGGGGACAATAGGTCGTTCGTCCGCATGGTAATTTGAAATTGCACACGTGATGGACCATTGGATAGGGGTTTTAGTGCCCTTCGAAGATTCATTCAGTATCGATCGAGATGAAGACTTTGACTTTTGGTCAAACGGAGCCTGGGAGTGCTCGATGGCTTCTAGGTCAGTACTCGGGGTATGACCTGGGTTTGTAGTGATGAAGGGAGGTGCTAGGGATCTAAGGAGAGTTTAGGGGGTAACAGAATGGGGTGTCTACATCATTCGAACGACATTCCAAGTCATTTTAATGACATTCCAATTCATTCTAAGGAAAATCTCATCTCATTCTAACGAGATATTAGTTTGTTTCTAACGAGATTGATGCGGAGTTTTCTTCCTCAACCCACCTAAAACAGCCATTAACACCCCAAATCCTAACTCTGAAGCTTTTACTCAATCCTAAACCCATTATCCTTCAAATATAAGTTGCATAACAACAATACTAACCTATATCTAAAAGTTCAAGAATATATCAATGATAATCATATTTCATGATCAAATACATAGTATTTAACATCTAATCATTTAAATCATTAACATGAGGTTTAAACATATTCTAGATATTAATCCAATTTCAAAAATTACGTTTTGATGATTAAAAAATAGATTATATAAGTTTCACTACACCAAAATGCTCATTTAGTAACACACTATTTTTTTTATTATTAACACTATTATCTTGTTACTCTAACTCACACTAAATTGCCGTTACTAATCCTGAATAAGTGTTACTAACATTAGTTCCTTATTTTAAGAGAAATTGTTTTCTTAAATAAAATCACGTAAATTTTCCCCAACTCCAAAAATACCCCGATTCCAAACAAGGACCGATTGAAATCACCTGCCAAAGCCCTATCTTTCTTCTCCAGACTGATCTTCCAAAACCTAGGGTTTGGAATCTCCTACCATATGCTCGAAATCTCCTACCATCTACAATCGCGAAATCTCCTACAAAAACTTAGGGTTTGGAATCTCACACTCAGAATCTCCTATAATCATGGTATGAAATCTCCTACAATCGTTGTTTGTTCACTAGAAATCACCTGTATGTAGGGGCAGTAAATGGACGGACACGGATCGGATACCATGTTTTCCATATTTGTATCTGCTATCGGATGCACTATTCATATTCGTATCCATATCCGTCGGATAGTTAAAAAGACTATCCATATCCGTATCCGCTCGGATACCTCGAATTCGAATAATATCCATTTCCATTTTCATTATTTAGCCATAGCAAAAATAACTATTAAAATATCCAATTCAATCCAAATAAATATATAACAAAATTACTACCTCTTGGCTTCCATAATAATATCATTCCATAATGATAATATTTCTTAAAGCCATCCATACTTTACAAACTTATAAGTTTCAAGCCATCCAAAAAAAAAATAACAGTAGCATTCCCTAACAGTTGAAATACCTATGCACCTTTTAGATTAAATCAAATTTAATTGACAGTGATAACCTCATGGACCTTTTAGTCTTCAAAACATACTGATATATTTATTTTAATAAGTTTATATTTTTATTTTGTATATAATATACCCGTTGTTAACTTTAATTCTCATCAAAATCAAAACCATCACTTTACTTTTTTGTTTCTCTCCTAAATTTATTTATAATTAAGGAAACTAATGAACAATCACATAAACAATATATAAATACAATTATATATTTTTATTTTTATTTTTATTTTGTATGTACCTGATGTTGCTAATTTCTTATTGCAGGAGGAGGGAATGTGGAGCAACGGAGCGACATAGTTGATGCGCAGTTGAGGGGTTGATGAGCAGCGGCGGACTGATGCGGCGGAGGTGGAGGATTGAGGGTTTTTTGTGGAGTGAAATGAGAGTTTCTTTTCTCTTGTTTTATATGAAAGCTAAATGAAATAAAATTAGTTTTTTATTTTTATTTTGAGTGGAGTATATGTTCTTTAGTGGAGTATATATTTTGAGTGGAGTATATATTTTTATTTTTATTCTGACTCACTCCCAAGTAAAAGGGAAAGCGAGAGCTGGTACTCGGTCCACCACCGATGCCTGGGGTGGGGCCTGGTGTACTACGTCCAATGCTGCATTTACCGCATGTTCTACAATAGCGGCAACCTCTGCAACATTCATTGTACCCTGGGCCGGAGCTGGCTAGGGCTCGGGATGGGCATCCTTAGGAACTCGTTGAGCATGTCTAGGAGGCATCTTAAATAAGAGAGAAGCTTTAGAAGTCCACAGTAGATATCTCAAATAGCTAAATATGTAAAATATGCAAATAATGAATACAACAGTCCTAAATATAGGTCTCTATGTAAAAAAAGTTACGCTGGAAGAAAAATAAGCCGTATAGATCCTACAGACCTCTAGAACCTAATGTTCGGATACCACCTGTGATACCCCGCCTAATTAAATACCGGGTGATCAGTCATTTATAAAATTAATTTTAGAATATCCAGTTGCTTCAGAACATGCATCACTGTCGAAAACTATATTATTAACACTAACCACCTAATATTTAGAAATTTTGATGAGAAAATTTATATTTTAATTAGCATGAAAATAAATTAACCAATCACTAATCAAATTAACCAACTACAAATCATACGCCATTCAAACGCATCTTATATGGAATAAAACGACCAAGGTAATAAATGAGACTGGAATAAACCTTCCAGCCTAGATCCTATATGCAATAATCCAACAAAATACCAACAAATGAAAGGAGTAAATAAATAAATCCACAAATCTCTAACTGTCTGAAAAGTAAAAAGGGGTGGCATGCCCTAACTGAAATAGCTAACTGGAAATGGAGGAATGTGAATCATAGAGGCTTCTACTACCATGTCCAGTAACTTCCATAATAGCTACAGCTCGTCAAATGAATGTAACTCCTATCCTTGGTGTCCCTGTGCCTGAGCACCTAAAATGATTTAAGAAAAGAAAAGAGATTTGCAATAAATGGGTCAGAGCCCGAGCTGAAAACAGTTTAAAAATCAACAAGTGCTTAAATGAAAACAATAGCACATGTAGTGTACATGTTAGATCCTCGTGCTCTCACTTGAGATGCTCACCTCTCATATAATGTGCACACCTAACGCGTATATTTAACCCATTCTAGTTATGCTACCCCGTTTAACTAGTCAGAAGATAACTATTATCACACTAATAATTTCATGCGTTTACCCGTATCACCAGTATCCCATATTACCACATGTTTAAGGATAGTTATTCGTATACATAATCATTATTCTCATAGGTATTCTTTTCCTCAGAAAGAACATTTGAAGTATCATTATTTCCATATCTACAAATTACACGCAGTAGCATAGATCACAAGTACCCATATATTAATCACATTATACATATACATACTAATCCTGCACCCCTGGGTTAGGACCCCTTGTGCAATGCATACTCTGCTATCATGTCCCGGTGCATCACTCACTGCATAGAGGACTATAGGTTCAATCTCTCACGAATCATCAAAACAAACACACATATTGGAGGCGAACATAGTTCCAAACCTATGGAGTATGCACATACCTAGGTACCCATATGATCGTCAGCACTATCATTCTCACTGATAACCAGTACCAAGGTTTTATGTTCTAGTGATACAAATCAAAACCCCCCCGAAGGCTCCTCAAGATATGATCGTCCACAAAGTGCAACCTCAACCCGATAGCAAGTAGCGTAGGCATGTAATACACACAATAATTCATAAAATAGGTACATACACACAACCTATAATAATCATTAGGTATTCACACAACCCAAGTCTCCGAATTCATATGTAGTATTATTACCCCTAATACTTACATTAATATATCCGCACGATTTATCTCTATCGTTACATATTTGTAAGTCCCTCTTACTCTAGGATACACCCTTAGTAGTTACACAATCCTCTCACCACTAAACTATGTATTTAAGTCACTCCAGTGTAGCGTAGGTCATTTCCTCTCACTTTAATTAACCCCCAAAGATTTTAACTCGACCGGTTAACAATTAGAAATTCTGACATATCGTTAGAAAATGGGCAATTTTCGTTCGAATGAACTAAGGCTCTGTAGAATCTCATTCAAATGAGGTCATTCCAAAGAGATACTCCACTTTGAACGAACTACTCTTTGAATTCTTATTGGATTGTTCATTGGAATTCTCATTCTAACGAGGTCGTTCGAACGAATCAGTTCGTTCGAACGAGAAAACCGAACTTCATCCCTGACCTCTAAAATCTTTCCAACTTTTTCATCACCCAAAACATATTAAACTTCACTTAAGTCAAAACCAATGATTATAAATCATAAACACTAGTAATTTAATGCTTTCTAACAACTTTTTAACATCGTATCTCTATAATCACATCAAAATTTCAAATAAATCCCTTAAATCCTCAAAAGACCCTAAATTCACATGAACACTATTTATGACAGACTAAACCCAGATTAAATTTCGTGAAATCAAGATGTATAACTCTGATGTCTTATCCTAATGCATGATTATTCAACTACGTGCAATACCTATACCACAACCATCGATTAATACCCAATTTCAGTCTCAAATTTCATAATAACATGATTAAACCACCAACTAATTTAACATGAACATTATATGCTCTAAAATTAAGCAAGATAAAAACTTTATTTTATTATGAAGGTCTGAATCGCCACTTGAAATTGGTATCCACTTTATCCCTCTTTCTGATATACACTTTGATGGTATTTTTTATGAAAGAATGTTGAGTTTGGCCTTGGAGCTCCTTGAAATTTGGCCTTGGAGCTCCTAGAAATCACTTCTACCCCTTCCTCTCAAACTCTCTATTGGGTTTGTCAGTTGATTACCCTAACTCAGCTACATACGTGCAGTTTTATTATCCTAATTTTTGTCCATAATTAAATCCCAAAATTTCAAAAGTCTAAAATACCCCTTTGGGGTGTCGGGTTGACCTAAATCTTCCTCGGACCCCAAACTAAACACC
Organism: Sambucus nigra; assembly: GCA_949130495.1. Taxonomy (NCBI): domain Eukaryota; kingdom Viridiplantae; phylum Streptophyta; class Magnoliopsida; order Dipsacales; family Adoxaceae; genus Sambucus; species Sambucus nigra. The sequence continues at coordinate 207,065,484 of OX422214.1, read as the reverse complement.
CGAGTAGGATTTTCTGACTATCTCTACCCTTACGGACACATTGTCCTACTCAAAACATCCATACAAATAAACAAAAATAAAATTACCTTTTAATTCCTCATATAAGTCTCGACACGACTCACATGTGCGTCCCAACTAAGTTTACTGTAACTGCCTTATTTTTCTCTCACTACAACTTTAATATTTTCATAATCATATATTAATTTACTCACTAAGTAATATTCAACATAATTCTCACCAATAAATACTAACTCTCATCATGCTAGTAATTAGTTACTTAAATTTGGATTAATTAGTAATAATTTCCCATTTAAATTAATTAATCCCATAATAAAATAAAATCTTTCAAAAATACGGGATATTACATTGAGCTTCTAATAATGGTAAACTTTTTTCATGACACCTCTCTCCTTATCTTGATTTCATATTGCATATTGCATATGAAATATTGTGTTGTAAATTCTTAAGAAAATTTAGGTTCTTTTGATAAGAACCTTTAAGAGAATACGAGGATTTTCCCTTTTAGGGACTCCATGGACTCTTTTTTCTTATGAAATGAAACTTTTTTGGCAAAGGGCAAATATTTTTATTAAGGGTGAAACCTGTTTGGAACTACATGAAGTATCACCCCTCTTCTCATCTTTGTCGTCCTCTTATCCACTCGATGATTCATCTCCATACTTCATTCTAAGTACTCCATCATCAACATGGCTAACCATATAAGTTATCTCTTCAACTATCTCTTCATCTCTCTCTCCATCACTCTCTTTATCTTTTTTTTAAATCTCTCTTCATAACTATTCAACGATATCTCCAATTATATCTTCAAATCTCTTTTCTTGAACTATCTCTTATTCTCTCAATTTTCATCACTATCTTAGATATTCTCTTCATTATTCTCTTCAACTCTTTTTTTCATCTCTTCCCCCATTTCTCACTCTAATTATCTCTTCAAATACATCCTTATATTTACTACTGAACCCATTCTCATTACAAATCATATTCTTCAAGGCCACAATTATATTATTTTTTGTTCAGATGTAATAGGATGATCCTTTCTTAATCCACTATCTACGCTCTATAACAATACAAAATTTGTTAGCATATATTAAATTAGTTGAAAAATACTAAAATGTAAGCATATAAAAATAAGTGACAACAAACCAAGACACTAACTTAAGAAAAGGTGGAAAGTCACCGATTATTAAGTGAATCACACGATGACTTCTCATTGTGATATTTAAGTGTATGACAAAAAATCATACAAATTAACCAATTCTTTCATTTTAGAGAGATTGAATTTTAGAGAAAGAAAAGGAAAGGAAAAAAAATGAGAGAATGGGTTAAATTAGAATTTTATATGGTTTACTAAGGACACTCTTTGATAATTATTATCCTCTAAAAATGGATTCAAGATTTGGTCTTTGCTAGATGAAATCCAATCAGAGATAACAAAAAATAAATAAATAAATAAATAGTGTGTGTGAATGAATGATATGGAGATTAAATTAAGAAGATTGACACCAAAAGATACATGGTTTATCCTTTAAGAATGATCCTACATTAACTGGTTCCCTTGTTGCACTAGTATTTGATTAGTACAATCGTGTTGTCTCTTTATTCAAACAATGATAATGTCAGAATATCTCTCCTTAATCAATAGGTTAGATGGATGATTGCTTGCATGCCTTGATCCCCATGGGGGGTTTGGCCTTTTATAGTGAATCGTTGTTAGGAAATGTTTGTTGACCAGTATGGTCCAGGTTGGGGCATCTTACTAATGGAGCACACACGAATACTTTATGGTTTCGCCATTAAGGGAAGGTTCTGCACATTCTGGTTATCTGACATGCCATGTACATGTTGTTGTCCAGTCTCTAACATTACAAGCTGACAATTTTCCTTGTTGGCATCCATCCATTCCTCCCAGGTGGAAAGAAGTCCGAGATTTTTTATGAGCTAAAGTCATTCCCTGGTATCAGTTCGGACGGGACTGAAGTCTCTCACACTATTGAGTGGTCTAATACAATTCTATTCGAATAGGGGGGTGTTTTAAAAATATGATACAATAAAAGCCCCAAGACATTTCTCATAACTGACAAGAAGTAGGTGAAGTTTTTTTCACAAATGATCCTGGGTTAACACCTCTTGGTCCATAGGTGGAAGGTTGTTATGCTCGGCTGGTTGGGCTAATTGACTTTTATATTTTCCTGATGAAATTTCTAGTTGACTTAAGTTTGCCATGTGTCATGTACGTGCGGGTCTTCTTTTAAGGTGCATTTGATGCATGTGTTTTTGTCCTTATAAAAGCACGCGCGCAGTGGGCGGGGGAGATTATTTTTGTCTCTTCAAAACCATCATTGAAGTTTCTTATATAGAAAACCAATTGTGTGCTTTTGAGGATTTCTGCAACTCCTATTTTTAAAACCATCATTCATCTAAAACTTTCAGGTATTCTTGACATAATCCTTCTTTACTCTTTTATTGATCTTTTGTTTTGTGTTTTCGTGTTGTGTTGAAGGATTTATATCTAGGATTTTTTCATTTATAAGGTATTTTCATTTCTAGTGTTTACTTAGTGTTGTATTGAGTTCCCTATATGAGTGATTCATCAAGACTTTGGAAGAACATTTCTTACTTAAACAAGCTTTACCCTGGTGCTTTTTTTAAGAGATTTCCTAGTCCACTCCAGGTTATTAAACCTAAGGACAATCAAATAAACCCAAATTTTATCCCCAAATTAATATATTCCAATGCGTCAGTCCCCAAGTGTTGAGGACAGTACATTAGAATTTTATACCTCAGAGATTGTATAAACATAAGAGTTAGGGGAAATTACATTGACATTATTAACACCACTTCTTCTGACCACCTAAATTCTAAGGAAAAAGCCTAATGGAAAAATAATCGCCCTCCACCAAACCTGTAGAGGTTTTTTTAACAGCCAAATAGGTAGACCTAGGAGAGGTTACTACCACCTCTTATGACCCCACCCCCTTTGATGCTAGATGGTACAATAGTGATGTCAGTAATGAGGATCTGGATGACCTTAGAATCCTATACTCCATATGATATGATGTAATCATTAGAATTCCTAACCCAGAGGAGAGATCCTGCGATAGGAAAATGCCAATGAGGTATATTATTCTCTTTGGAATCTTCAAGTGGGAGTTCCTCTTCCTCTCCATCCCTCAACAAGATCCCTCTAAAAGGGGTATGGAGTGACCCTTACCCAACTTCTTCCAAATGTTTATATGTATATTATAGTAGCTATGATATACTGGAAGAAGTGTGGGTGTCTTGATATAAATTGGGACATATTCAGACTTTTATATGGTTTAAAGGATAACATAAAACCCCGAGTAATACTAATTTTCTACTAGGAATTCTATTACCAAAATGGTCCGGGTTTATCAAACAAATAATCATAATTTAAAGACTAGGTTCTTCTAGATTTCTGATGTGTGTGAGTTCTTTCCAAATAACCTAGAGAGGAATCAACATTCTAAGGGACTTGTGTTCCTCAAACTTGATTGCCAAAAGTCCCCTCATTGGATAAAAGTTTGGTGAGGATTATTAAACGAGTTTCCACTTCAGATATCGTGTACAATGAGGATGTATACACCCTCAAGAAATTTGGGGGCCATGACAAACTACCTGAGCATTTGTACTATCGACCTTGACACATGTGGCCACCAAATCCTACTGATGATGATGAAAAGAGTTTTGAGGAAGAGAAGAAGAATGAGGTGGAGTTCAGCGAGGTTAAAGGGGACTATGAAGAGGCTGAACAAGAGGTCAAAGAAGATGAGATATTTTTATAAGTCTTAGGTCGTCTTTCTTTTTTAAGTTCTTCTGTACTTCATATCTAGTTGATTACTAACCTAGTTTATCCATATTTTAATTCAACTTCAATTCCAAACTCCAACACATTTATCATGGATCTAATAAATGTTTATAGGGACATGTTGAAGGATATCCGAACTAAATTGCTTGAAAAATTATCTCAGCGAGCAACTGCCAAAAATTCTAAGGAAGAGGCTCAAACCAAACAATGAAATGATGACACGTCTCAGCTCATAAATGTAGAGGCAACAAAGTCAACCGCTGAAGAGGCTGGGAAGATAAAGGTTGCTAACAAATGAAAGGGTAAGGTTTCTGAGGAGAAATAGGGTGATAAGAAAAGGCCTTTGGATGACCCATCAGTCAAGGATACAAAATTTCCCAAGCCCAATGCCAATGAAAGAAATTATATTGATAGTCAACATGCTTAGTGGTCATTCAACAGAGGGAACTCTTCGTCTCCCTATGGTCATATTGAAGCTTTCGATCTTGACCCTCTGGTGACTAAGGATGAAATTTTTGCAAATATGAACTCCATCCTTCCGAATGCTGCCAATAATCCTGAGGTTCTAGTCTATATGGGTTATAGCCTTGACTTTAAGTTCATGAAAACTCTGGATGTCGAAAACGTTTGGAAGTTTGATTCCCATAAGGCCTTTGTGATAAGTTGCATCAGATCATCTTTCATTAGTTGATTTGTTTCATTTATCCTTTTATAGGGAATTTTTCCACCACTATTCAACGGGAGAAAACTAAGTCTACCCTTAGTAGCTGTGACGAGCTTAGGAGTGATAAAGAGGAGCTTGAAGAAAATATCAAATCTCTTGAGGCTGATCTGTCCAATGAACATAATAAGATTCAGTAAAATGATGATCATATGGTGAGCAAGGTATAATAGATCTTTAAGGCCAAAACATAGATCAAACTTTTATAACAAGATCTCAAAGCTACCAAGGACCACCTTGATGCTTTAAAGGTCAAACTTTCTAAGGCTTTGATTTCTTTTTCTATGGATGGAGAACAAGATGTGGAGGCCTTCAAGGACTCCGAGGAATATATCATTGGCATAATCGTAGCCTTCTTTAAGGGCTATGATGAGATAAAATATAGGGTACTTAAATAGTACCCTAATAGTATTGAAGTCGTCATAGCCTAGGATGGAGATGACGATGAAGCAAAAGTTTTGGATGTGGCGGATTTAGTTTCTCGCTGAGTCAAATTAGGGTCATATTTTGATGATGACCTCCAAGTCCTTGGGGAGAAAAAGGATTTTGAATAAGAACCTTCTGTTGGTGGGAACCCAGAGTTAGCTTTGAAGGACATTATTTCCTTTCCTTCTTCCTTTTGTCTTTATGTAGCTCTTTTTTGTAAACATTTATTTGTATAACCTTCTGAATAAGAAATAATATTCTTGAAAAAATTATAAATTAGTATCAAATGACGGCTATTTGTATCATTCTCTGTGTATTATATTTTCTTTTTAAAGTATTCTTTGCTCATGGATTCACATGATTGGATCTAGTCGATTTGGCATTTTTAATCTAAGTTTTATTTTAGGTCTTTGATAGTATTTCTTATCCTTATCTTACTAGTTCCTTAGGGATGTACTCTTTGGTAGCCTAATTAGGAAATGTATATGGTTGGATCTTGTCTCCACTCCCTCTTCTAAATGTTTTTTTGTAGTCAAAGACATACATTGATCAATTGGGTCAGCTTAGATCGACCTGGTCTATGAAATTTAATGTAGTCAAAGGTGTGCATTGATCAATTGGGTTGGCTTAGGCCAACCTGATCTATAATTTTTGGTGTTGTCAAAGATGTGCATTATCCAATTTATTAAAGGTATGTGATCGGTTCTTATCGATACACCCTCTTCTAAGTATTTTGTGACGTTAAAAACATGCATTGATCAATTGGTTTGGCTAGGGCCAACTTGATCGATAATTTTTGGTGTAGTTAAAGACATGTATTATCCAATTTAGGAAAGGTATGCGATCGAATCTTGTTGATACACCCTCTTCCAAGAGTTTTATATAGTCAAAGACGTGCATTTATCAATTGGGTTGGCTAAGGCCAATCAGATCTATAATTTGAATGAATTATAGTAGGAATCTGACAATCATAAAAATAAAAATAAGAGGTAATATGTATCTTCATATATTGACTTCAGCTCATACAAATTTTGTAACATATAAATCCATTCTTTTTCCTCAATAACTAAAATATTTCCCTAGGGTAGTACCCTTTAAGGTGCTGAGAATTCTAAGGATTTTTTAATAGCTCCCATTCTAGAGTTTCAATTCGATAAGTCCTTGGTCATACAAGTTTAGCCACGTATTAGGGACCATGCCATTTTGCATCTAACTTGTTGGACTTCTCTGTAACCTTATTCAATACGTAGTCCCCTTCCTTGGGAGTGTTGGGTTTGAATCTTTTATCGTAGAATTTTATCGTACATTATTGATAAGATGTTATCCTTAGTCCTACTCTCTTTCTGACTTCATCTATCAGGTTTAGATCCAATCTTCTCATAAATTCGCTTCTGGAGAATTAAAATTTAAGACCTTGGGTCTTAGGAGGCCGACCTTAACTGTAATGCCCCAACTTGAATTTATGGATTACTCATGGGTCGACCCGGTCTGACTCGAATGTTAGGTGTGAGGTGTACTGAGACAACCTATATAATGTTGCTAGTCTAGTTTTATTTAATTATCTTTCCACTTATTTAGCATGCAATTACGATTCATATCAAGCTACGTGCGGGACCCGTGATAAGTGTCCCCAGAGTCCGAGCATTCAGATCTACTAATGTAAAATGAAAAGGACACTAAGTTGTACAATTCCCTCAAATTACGAAAACCCACACAACCTTGCCTAGAGGGAAACACAACAATTCAATATATAATCAAATGAAAGAAAAGAGACTCTAACATGTTATACCTACGTGCATATGCATGAAACTATTTTTATTCCAAAACGTTACTTATTCTGATTAAATCACATTAATCCTATGAAGAGACCCTTTTGTTTAACTTACCCAATGTTTTCGATTTAATCACTCGGTTAAATACTTAAACAAAATACTATTTGTTTGGAGAGAATACTTCTTTTATCGGAATCAACCATTTACTCACGCCGAATTTACATTAGTATTTTCCTTGAAAGTAGCCCTTCACCACACGTACACACATATTAGAAAACACTTATTTTTTGTTGAAAGGCTTTCATAAACACATACTTGTGTTAATTATGGGTTAAAACCTCCTTGGGTTTCTTAATTATCCATTTAATCAATTCATTTTACCATTCTTTTCAGTTTATACGGACATTAGTTAATTTCTCATATTACTTCTCCCCATTATCTTTTCAATTGGAGCATTTACCAATTTTATTTCATATTAGTTTTGTTTTCTTATACTCACAACACAACCCATTTATTTACCATGTTCCATTATCTTTTTCTTGGAATCCTCCAAATAACCACTAACTTTAACGGGCTCCACAACGCTGGCTACACTACCATATGCTTTGGCCAGTGTTTTGGGCCTTTCACCCTAGGGCGCCAAGCCCTTCTTAATTCATTTTCGATCTCATCCGAGTCCATATTAATGTATTTTAATATTTTTCAAACGACAGTATTCCACTTTTACCGGATGAGGCTAAAACTCGATGATTTCACCCCGCCTTGTGTTACATTTTGAAAATCACCATTTCATATCCTTTACACACTTGCATTGATTTTACCCCCAAAATCACTTTCAGCTAAGACCATTTCTGTAACACCTTTTCAAACATTTTTATTTCATAAAAATGTTCCACTTTATGTAAAATTACTATTTTACTCCTTTATTTCCAAACTCTTCTTTTTTCTTTATTTTCACAAGTGTTGATTTTCCCAAAACATTATTAAGTCATATACACCAACTTCTTGAATGTTTTTACCCATTAACACTCATTGAACTCTTTGGAGTTAACACACTTTTCAAGTTGAAAATCTCTTTATTTCATTACTTTCTTTACTAAGGAAGCCATTTAACATTTTGAAGACTACTTTGTAAGATACAATTTTCCCTTTATTTACAAATGTAGTCTTAAAACACCGACTTATCATATTTTCTACACTTATTTACACACTTTAAGCGCTAAAATTTCTATTTTCTCTTATTCATGTTAAAAACCCTTTATTAAACTTTTTATATTCTCATTATCAAATTACAACAAGTTTACATATATAGGAAGAGGGATTTTAAGTCCAAAAATCCCATCTAATAGGTTTAACACATAGTTCATCCTAGAAATTTTATTGATATTTGTAAAAATGAGCTTTTTCTCACAAAGGATGTTTTTGTTTCTCCAAAACTTAAATAAATATCTATCTTTATAAAACTCTCAATTTTTACAAGGAAACTTTGAGACATTTGTTGTAAGTCCCTACGGATTTATGGGTTACCCGTGGTCAACCTGGTTCGACCCAAGCAGTAGGTGTCAAGTATAATGAAACAACCTATATAATGTTATTAGTCCAGTTTTATTTAATTAACATTTCACTTGTTTAGCATACGATTTCCATTTAAATTAAGCTATGTGAGGGACCCGTGGAAAGCATCCTCGGAATTCAGGCATACAGAGCTACTAATGTAAAATAAAAAGAATACTTACATGTACCATGCTCTCAGATACAAAACCGCACCCCATCTGTCGTAACAAAGATGTGGAAATGAGCCGAATGCCCAAAGAAAAATTACAAAGTTGCAATATATAATCGAACGATAGAAAGGAGACTTTAAGGCATTATATCTGCATGCACATGTAATTACCTTATATATATATATGTGTGTGTGTATATATATACATACTTGAATGAATGAAACCGTTTCTATTCCAAAAGCGTTACTTACCCTGATTAATTCACCTTAATCTTATAAAGAACTATATTTATTCTTAACTTAACATTTATTCCTTGATTTAACACACCTGGTTAAATACTTAAAACAAATACACTTTTTTTTTAGATAAATCATTTCTTTCACCGAAATTACCCATTTATTCATTTAAATCCACGTTAGTATTTTAATTGAAAATCACCCTTTCAATACACGCAAACACCGTGTTAGAAAAAAAATATTTTTCCTTCAAAAACCCTTCATAAACACACCCCTATGTTAATGATGGGTTAAACCTCTTTAGGTTGCTTAACTACCCATTTAGTCATTACGCATTATCGTTCCTTTACTTTATGAACATTAAATAATTTTCACATTTGTTGTCCACTTTATTCTTTACTGGAACATTTATTAATTCATTCAAGTTAGGTTATCTTTTCACTTATTCTTTACCTAAACCATTTCTTGATATGTTCCACTTTTCATTATCTTTTTCTTAGAATCTTCAAATATTTTCCTACTTTAACGGGCTCCACACCACCAGTTATGCTACCATATGCTATGGCTAGTGATTTTAACTCTTTCATCCAAAGGCTTCGGGCCCTCCTTAATTATCCCAGTATCATCAGAATCCTTATTACCGTCTTTCAATGTTTTACAAATGTCCACATTATTCTACTTTTCCTTTACAGGTAGAAGCCAAAACCTGGGGTTTCACCCCAACTTGTGTTACACTTTAAAATAATCATTTATTGTCTTTTAGACCCCTAGATTGATTTTATCCCGAAATCAGGTTCGTTTAGAACCATTTTGTATAACATTTTTTCCAACATTTTTATTTCATAAAAATGTTCCACTTTATGTAAAATTACCATTTTATCCATTTCTCTCCAAACTTGCCATTTTCCCTATTTTCACAAGTGTTATTTCCCAAAACACCATTAAGTTACCCACGCAAACTTCTTAAGTGTTTTTAACTCATTAACACTTCTTTAATACTTTGGAATAACATACTTCTCAAGTTGGAAATTCTTTTATTTCCTTACTTATTAAGAAATCATTAGATATTGAAGGACTACTTTATAAGAAAACTTCATTTATTTTATTAATACTTCTAGTCTTTTAACCATACGCTTATCACATTTGCGACACCTTTTCAACACACTTTAAGGACTGGAATTTTTACATTCTTTATTTCACATTTAAACTTAATAAAACCCTCACCAAACTTGTTTATAAGTTTGTCCTCAAAATACTACAAGTTTATATACATGAGAAGATGAATTTTCAATCCAAAATCTATTAAATGGGTTTAACATATGATTTATTCTAAAAAATTCAAAATGTTTGCACAAACATACTTTCTAATGGGAAAGACATTTTTGTTTCTTCAAAACTTGAATTAAAGCGTTCATTTATATGAAGTTCCACTTTTTCACAAGAAAACTTTGAAATATCTGTTCATAAAATATTCCCACCAAAATAAACATTCTTCCAACATTTATATTCCATAAAAATGCTTAAACACCAAGTTTTCTTGAAATATATCATATTTTCTCAAAACCATTGGAACGTATTTTCACAACTCATAAGAAATATCATTCTTAAATCACATATGCATCCTACTCTTAAACTCTACATGAAAGACCAATACTAAGAAAATAGAGTCATAAACTTAAGACTAGAATCTTTTCCACCTCAAATGGAGCTCCAAAATGGTTGGATGAAGAAGAAGGTGATGGTAACCCCCACACCTCGTAAGGTGGCCTCGAGGAGTTTGCCTAGCTCCACAAAGATTACTTCCATAAAATCTCCAAGAAACCCTTCCTTCAAATTCCATAAGTCTTATATTATTCTTCCTCAAAGTCCCCAATAATAACTCCAAATTTCATAGCTCTACCCAACAACGGAGGAAATGGATGTATAAGTCTTATATATGGTGAAATATTAGTAAAATATGGTGGCATATGGTGGAGTTATGGTTTTGGAATGGTGTAGCAATGGTGGGAGGATCTTGGGAAAGAGGAAACACCTTTGAAATGAGAGAGAGAGAGAGAGAGAGAGAGAGAGAGAGAGAGAGAGAAGGAGAGGAAAATTAGAAGTGTTTTTAGTGGGGGAGAACCTCCCCATATCTCTCCTCTTATCACCCAAATAAACTCATAAACCAACTTAAAACCAATCCCCAAACATAAAATCCTGATTTTGGTCATCCGGGTTCACTAGGAGGCTACACATCATCGATCTAACGATCCAAAAAGTGACAAAACCCAAGGGCAATCTAATTTAAAAGATTTTTTGGTAGGTTTTTCGAACAAGATTAATATCTCATTCGATCTCCCATTAAACGACAATCCAACGAGGTAGGTAATCCTATGCAGAGACATATCCTTAGATCCTTATTAGAAACCTACTTCGAATGACTTGTTATTCTCGTTCGAACAAACTCGATTTTCATTCGATTCACCCACCTTCTTTAAATCTTCAATTTTACCCAAAGACTTCCAATAATTATCATCAATGATCAAAGAATAATCAAATATAGATAAAATGTCATATATTAATGATCTAAATCCTAAGGGTTTCATATGATTAAAATTCACACGAAAAATATAATAAAATATTGGGTGCGAGTATTACATGCTTCCCTCCTTAGGAAATTTCATCCCTGAAATTATCGATTCACAAATTCCTCAACTCTATGGAGTCTACCAACACTTATTCTAAGTCCTAGGAATCCTCCGAGATCAAATCATTGAAGTACTCAATAGATAAGATGTTTTTCACCAAAAGTTCAACATACAACATGTTCTAACTCTCACCGCCATGATAATCATCAACATTACATAATCATCCTCAAGTTTCCACTCACTGGATGATCACGCTCAATCAAGTCCCAAGACTAACTTGTCAAAAACCAAAGATTACTGGCACCCCTACTGGGTAACGCCTTCTAGTCATCAACACTCACCCAAGTGTAAACCGTAATACAACCGATCATCAGACTTATCATTAAGAATAATTTTGGACCTTAGGGACATCCATCCTACATTTCCATAAATTCTAGGTTCATATTGACTACACAATTTTTCTTAAGCTTGATACTAACCTTATATCACTAATTACTCACTTGTGGAGTAACACACTGACTAAATCATCATCGTGCACCCGATTGACACCTTTTGAATGTCCCTTTAAGAACCTAGTATCACTTTAGGTGTCTAACTTTGGAGTACTCACTTGAGTATTGTACCGATACACTTGTAGTGGAAAACTAACACTGTGTGTTAAGCTTCCTTTGAGATCTAAGACTATAATATTTCCTGAAGTTATCATCCTTCAATTTTTAACCAGAGACATTGACTACCATGTCGCCCATCCATATGATCGCTAATTATAAGGCAAATAAAAAGTATGAGCAAACTATGTGGTCGAAAGCGCATCCACTCATACATAGAACTTTATGCAACAGCACGAATACCTCAGATAAGGGCTCACCCAGTTATCTAGTTTCATTACCATGCCAGATCCACTCGCACTCTATAGGACTAAATCGCATCGTGCTATGACATGGTATAAATCCGAGATACCACATTCGTGGAAATACCAATCCTCGATTATTAGGACCAAAGGGACACTTACTAACAAAAAGGACAAACAATGATTCCAATAAAATCCCATCCATACTAAACATACTATGGTTTACGAAAAGAGAAACGTCGTAAAATTCCTCCTAAACGTTCTCTCTGGGTACTAACCTAGCCACATCCCTGGTCGAGTCACTAACTGTGACGAATTGGTTCATAAACATTCCTACTTACCAGACAAAAGCAACATGGGAACCTATTGTCCTTCGAGAATTCGACCATTGGACTTACCTCCTTAGGGGTAAGGCTTCCCTATTTTTACCTCCTTGACTTATACGAACCACTTTGGTTGGCTAATGCCTAACGCCTTTGTCATTGCCGACCTTGTCCACCTCTCTAGGGATGTCATGACCAACCTAATTCATCTAAGTCATTGTCGATATAATCGTACCATGATCCCTTCCTAAATTCTCCTTAGGAAGTACCCCGTTAACCAAAACATTCACCTTATTATAACCTCTAACTACACAAGTGATATACCCATATATACCCTCGGCCAGGCCGAGGGCGCCCCGCACCTGGACGGGGCATGATGACCTCACCAGGCCCAGATGACCCTTCAAGGGGCCGACCCCTCATCATGGTCCAGACGACCCTTCAAGGGGCCAACCCCTAATCAGGCCCAGACGACCCTTCAAGGGGCCGACCCCTCATCAGGCCCAGATAACCCTTCAAGGGGCCGACCCCTCATCAGTTCCAGACGACCCTCCGAGGGTACGATAGTACGAGGCCTAAATTAGGTCAGACTCACTACCAGAAGGAACTTTGCCCTCGGCCTCATATCATAGGCCGAGGGTGACATCATCACAGCGCGTGGTTTGAGAGACGCGTGGAACAGTGCGCGTGAGGCTCACATGGCACGTAGAAGACCGTTATAACAATATCACCCCCTCACGTGAGGGAATATTATTTCATCATTAATCACAGGTGGCATCTATAGGTGTCAGCGGGGGATTAGCTAGATCATCATTCACATGCACCATGCATGCTTAGGGGGTACACTACACCCCCCAAGACCTATATATACTTGTCACCTACAACCCTATAAGGGGATTGAAAATTGTAACCCTAGAAAAAACTCTACTTATACACACAGTAGAGAGAGAAAGTGATCTTATGTGCATTTTATCCAAGGCCATTAGTGCCCATACTTAGTGGATCACACACTCAAAGTGGATGTAGGCCTAATTGGCTGAACCACTATACATCATGGTCTTATTGCTCTTATACTCATCTCCTTCTACACACTTTCACACTTAAACATATATATCTCTATGGCTGCCATGGTTATTACAGTTTGAGCTCATCATCACTTATCCGGTGGTGCTAGATTTCAGCATCATCAACAAGGTTGTCACTAAGCCTATTTCCAAGTTCTACCCAAACTTAACTTATGTAACGGCCACACTGGTCGCCATACGCATTCTAAGAATAGTGACTACTAAACAGGGCTACATCTCCTAATTCGTACTAATTTGGTAGGACATGCCCAGAACTAATCCCTTTCTTGCTAGGGTCTTCTAACTTATGTTGTCGACACATGCCAATATTCTAATCATGCCTATATATCCCTCTTGGGTGCCACTTTCAAGTCTCTTGCATGACATCAATAATCTAATTCCCTAATTCATTTCTTAGTACTCCTTAAAACCAAGTGTTACCTGTCTATACTAGTCATCCCAAACATGCGAGCATCATTACCAATCATGATACGAGCTCCCAATCTCTCTTAGATGGTTACATCACCCATTTTTGCCAACTCGAATGACAGTACTCGGCATGTGCATTATTTGACTCCCTTTAAACCTTAATATGTATCCTGAGATCATCGCATGCCTCTCAACACTAATAACATTGGAACGCTAATAGTCCATGAGACTGAATTTGATTCATTTCCTAAGCATGCCAAGCATACTCCACACAGAAGTCTTCAAAGCCTGACAAAATTTCTTCACCTATATGACTCTCCCAGCGTAGATGCACTCTATAAAACTCTATAAATTTCTCAACACCCACAATGTGATTACTAGGTTCTCGCAAAGATACTAGTCCATGAGCCTAAACACATAATACACCTAACCTATTGAATACCTTAAGTTGTCAGAACAAGTCGATTTCTTTTCATAATGATGCCACACACAATTATCCCTACTGACACTCCAAGGTTACATTAAACCATACTCACACTGGAATTACATCGCATCTAGCCATTACTTAGGTCGCTAAAATGGGCCCCAACACTTAGATAATAATCTTGTCTCCCTTTCAAACGGATGTGTCCATAAGCCACATACCAAATCACAAACTTACACTAATAAGGAATTCTATAGCATATGGGACGTCACATACAACCTATAAGCCTGTAGGTTTACATCATCAACATCTACGTGGATCTTATTCCTTAAAACTGCATCATATCTCCTAAACCCTAACATGGAAGACTATTTAGAGTTCACTCATGTCTCCTCAACCATCATTGTTGCATGCATAATATACTTATCGCAATTTATCCGTAACCCTCATCATACCATTCAAGGTACAACTTCCAGTCCACAACCACCAAGACACTCGCTTACAATAATAGTATCTTACTGGATTTGATAGAGTACACATCACCAAGTGTCAACCAACACAGTTCCTTATGTCGATCGAATCATCAATTGTCTTACAGCGTGATATTACCCCAAGGATGGAATTCACCTAATTACCTTATCATTATTAACTATTCAAAACTAAATAACTAAGGAACTTAATGAATCTTTATATAAAATTAATACTACTTTGGCATGACGCTCTAGTGAACTAATTTCTATAGTTGAATTTACGTAATATACTCTCCTAATTCAATGGACTTCATTTAGATCTATTAACACCTTAACAGACCTCTCACATCAGCAAGGGTTGACACACAAGCACCTCACACTAAAAATTGCGGTGTCACTACTATTGGCTCGCACAAAGACTCGCAAACCACTTACACTATCTATATCAGGAATGCAAAAGAAATTACTAACAACTAACTTGGTCGTATACCATTTGGTAATGAATTACTTGTCGTGCTAATGTCATTGACTCTACCATCAAGAGCACGAATCGAAATCGTCACCAATCTAGTGTGACCAGCCCAAAACCAACACCGACGTCAAAAGATCCACTACCGACCTCACTACGTCACTCCCGAAAGGAACCTTGAACCTAGAGCTCTAATACCATTTGTAACGCTCCAGCCCAAATTTATGGATTACTCGTGATCAACTCGGTCCGACCCGAGCTTTAGGTGTGAAGTGCGATGAAAAAACCTACATAATGTTACTAGTCCAATTTTATTTAGTTTACATTTCACTTGTTTAGCATGCGATTTCCATTTAAATCAATCTACGTGAAGGACCCTTGAGAAGAGTCCTCGGAATCCATCCATAAAGAGATACTAACGTAAAATAAAAAGAATACTCACCTGTATAACGCTCTCAAAATATGGAATTGAACCCCACCCAATGCAACAAAGACGAGGTAATGAGCCGAATGCCCAGTAGGAAACTACAACAATACAATATAGAATCAAACAACAGAAAGGAAACTCTAACACGTTATATCTACGTGCACATGCAACTAAATTATATATATATATATATATATATACTTGAATGCATGAAACCGTTTTTATTCCAAAAAATTATTTACCTCAATTAATTAACCTTGATCTTATAAAGAACTCCCTTTATTCTTATCTTGACATTTATTTCTTGATTTAACACACTCGGTTAAATAGTTAAAACAAATACACTTTGTTTAAGGAAAATCATATCTTTTACCGAAATTACCCCTTTATTCATACCAATCCACGTTAGTATTTTCATTGAAAATCATACTTTCAACAAACACACACCGTGTTTGAAAATACTTATTTTTCCTTTGAAAATCTTTCATAAACACACCCTTGTTTAACCTCTTTAAATTGCTTAACTACCTAATTAGCCAACACTCATTTCCGTTCCTTTAGTTTAGGGATATTAATTAATTTTCACATTTCTTGTCCACTTTATCCTTTGACAGAACATTTATCAATGCATTCAAGTTAGGTTGTCCTTTCACATATTCATCACATAACCTATTTCTTTACATGTTCCACTTTTCATTATATTTTTCACGGAATCTTCCAATATCCGCATATTTTAATGGTTTCCACACCGCCGGCTATGCTACCATATGCTCTGGATAGTGATTTCGGGACTTTAATCCCAGGGCTCCGGGCCCTTCTTAATTATCCCAGTGTCATCCGAGTCTTTATTTATGTATTTTAATATTTTACAGATGTCCTCAATATTCCACTTTTCCTTTATCGGTCGAAGCCAAAATTCGGGATTTCACCCCAACTTGTGTTACACTTTAAAATAACCATTTATTGTCCTTTACACACTTGCATTGATTTTATCCCCAAAATCAAGTTCTTTGAGGATCATTTTGTGTAACACCTTTTCTAATATTTTATTTCATAAAAATGTTCCACTTTACATAAAATTACCATTTTACGTATTTGTTTCCAAACTTATCATTTTCTCCATCTTCACAAGTGCTATTTCTTAAAACACAATTAAGTTGCCCATGTTAACTTCTTAAATGTTTTTAACTCATTAACACATTTTTAACACTTTGGAGTAACATATTTCTCAAGTTGTAAATCATTTTAATTCATTAGTTCTTTCTCTAAGAAATAGTTAAACATTTAAAGACTTGTTTATAAGAAAACACCATTTTCTTTATTAATACATGTAGTCTTGCAACCATCACTACAAGAAAAATGAGTATTAGAGACGAGAGTATTTCGGACGGCCATGTCATTTTGTCCCTTATGCTATACCAAAAGGGACAGTTTTAACTACCATCCTTTTTTATAGTAACAAAAAGTACGGTTTTTAAAAACCGTCCCTTTTGGTATTTATCAAAAAGGACGGTAATTAAAATCGTCCCTTAAAGTATATGAGAATTTTTAGCGCTAATTTTTCCTAGACTAATTTAAATGATGTATTTTTAAACCGTTCCACTTGGTATACCAAATGGGACGAATTTTAAAAATCTGTCCCTTTTACTATACCAAAAGGGACGGTTTAAAAATCTATCCCATTTAGTATAAATTGAATTTTCATTTTTTTCCAAATGTGTATTTGCGACGGATTTTAAAAACCATCATATTTGGTACAGCAAATTGGTCGGTTTTTAGGATCCGTCTCATTTGGTATAGAAAATGGGATCATTTTAAAAATCATCCCTTTTGATATGGCTTGAATTTTTAGGTATTTTTCAAACAAAAATAAGGGACAGGTTTTTAAACCATCCCTTTTAATATACCAAAAAAGACGGTTTTAAAATTCGTACCTTTTAATATATCAAAAGGGACGGTTATTTCTGACCATTTTAATGGTTTTCATTATTTTCCCACAATTATTTTCATTTTTCCAAATCGATGCGCTAACCTAAGGGAGCAAACTCCCTCTCTCTCTCTCTCTCTCTTTGACTTCTTTCTTCGCTCTCTCTCACTGCTCTCACGCTCCCTGCCACCCTACCCCTTATGTCTTTCTTCCCCCTCCGATGCTTCCTCTCCCCCGCGCCTCTTCCTCTCCCCACATCAATATATCTCTCTCCCTTTTCAGTGGTTGATTGTCTCAAAGGTATGTCTACTTATCTATATGGATGTTTTAATTTTTGACCTCATTGTTGTGGTGTAACTCATCTGATACATGTCCTTTTGGTTTTGATTTTGCTTTTATTTATTGTATTTATCAATTTTGTATTAATATACTTTTTGTTTTGAGTCTATGCATACAAACACTATTTTTTTCAAGATTTGCGGTATGGTATCTTATCGTATCTTGTATAGGAAAATTTTGTATTTGCCTCATATGAATGGAAATGAAAAATTTGTTAAAAATATTTTTTTGTGAGGTTAGGCCCCCAAAGGTTTTTAAAATGACTTAGGGATGAGGGCGGGAAGGGTTAAATGGGGTAAAGGTTGGGTAGGGCACATACGAATATGCATAGGAAGTAACTTATAAATTTGATATCGTCATATGTTATGCCTAATTTGTACATCAAGGTTTTAAAAAACGGGGGGCATGATCAAGGCGTGGAGGCTAAGCGTTAAGCCTTAGAAGGAGTGAAACAGCGTTTAAGCCTTTTTAATATATTTAAATATTTTTTAATCATAACAAGGCTATTAAAATACTAAAATTGTATATATCATAAAAATATGTCTGAATATTTGTGAATTAAAATACTATTTGATTATTCTGGACGAGATAATGGTCATGTTTGTGAAGCCTCAAGCCTAGGCCGCCTAGGCAGAGCCTAGACAGGCCTTTTAGAACATTGATATATATATATATATATAGTGTGTGTGTGTGTGTGTGTGTGTGCGCGCGTGTGTATAGTTGTTACTTTAATGCAATTGGGTCTCTCTTTATATATATATGCATACACACACAAATGATATTCAACTGCAATTATGTATATATTTATATATCTTTTTTTTGTATGTAATAGGGGTTCAATAAGTCAATATAGATAAAAATTGGATCGGAGGAGACAAGACCACAAAGGCGTACGCCGATGGAGTTAAAACCTTTATTGATTTTGCATATAGAAATAAGGATATTCTTACTTCTAGCATCAAATCCCCATGTAATACTTGTGTTAATCGTGTCTACTACAACTTACAAACTGTGAGGAATCACATAGAGATGTATGGTTTTGAAAAGAATTACAAGAATTGGATTTATCATGGGGAATCATTGGGTGATTTTAATATCAACATAAATAGTTAGAACGATGGTATGTTTGTTTATGATGTATTAGACAAGTTCAACTCGGGGGCAAGCATGATTGCAATGGTTCAAAAAGGAAAGGGGATTCCATGTAGAGAGGAAAATATGGGCAATGATGAAGAACCTAACATCGAAGATCATGACGTGCCCGACGCAGACCTCACAGAATATTTTAGACTTTTAAAAGAGGCACAAAGTGAGTTGTATGAGAATTGTCCTAAGGACATTACCGAGTTGTCATTTGTTGTTGAATTATTGTACCTGAAACAACTAAATGGATGGACAAAACGTCCTTTTACGATGTTGATGTTATTCTTGTAGAAAGTGTTCCCGAAAGCCAAGATTCCAAAATCCTTCTATCAAGCCAATAAATTAACAAAAGATTTAGAATTGAAGTATAAAACTTGGGATTCATGTCCTAATAGTTGTATGTTGTTTCGAAATGAGAGTGAGAATCTTGGGAAATGCAAAATTAGGTTCAAAAATGAATTTGATAGTGGTGAGGGTACAAAAGTAGTAGCGAAAAAGGTAAGGTATTTTCCTTTAAAACCGAGATCACAACGATTGTATTGGTCATCGAATACTGCTCCACTAATGGAATGGCATGCTGATGAATGGACTGATGATGGCGTGTTGAGGCATCCCGTTGACTCCCTTCCATAAAAGACATTTGATGAGCGAAATCCATCTTTTGTGAGTGATTGTCGCAATGTTAGACTTGTGATAGGAACTGATGGATTCATTCCGTTTGGTAATATGAGCATTGCTCACAGTACTTAGCCTATTGTGCTAATGATATTAAACTTGCCCCCATAGTTGTGTATGAAACAACCCCACGAACCAAAAGGGCCCGGTGATAAAATTGATGTATATTTACAACCACTAATTGATGAGTTAAAAGAGTTATGGTCTAATGGGGTATGTACTAATGATGAATCAGCGAAACAATTTTTTCAGTTACATGCGGTGTTGTTAGAAACAATTGGCAATTTTCGTGGTTATGCCATGTTATTAGGATGGAGTATAAAAGATGAAGTTGCTTGTCCTTGTTGCAATAAGGACCATCAAGCTATACAATTGAAGAACAAAAGTTACCAATGCGACATAAATTTTGGAAGAAAAAAGTTACATTTAACTCGTAGGGGCCGACCGCGTAGTCCCCGGCCTCCCGGTTTGAGTATACGACGAGAATTTGCAAAATTTAGACTTAGGCTTAAAACATGGAGTGAAGGAGTGAAAACGTAAAACAACCACAAAACGGTCTCGTAAGAGGCACGATCACCTCTCATGGGACCAATGTAACTCGTAGGAACCGACCGCGTAGTCATCGAACTCCCGGTTTGAGTATACGAGGAGAATTTGCAAAATTTAAACTTAGGCTTAAAAACATGGCATCAGAGGGTGGAAACGTAACACAACCACAAAATGGTCCCTCTAGAGGCACGATCACCTCGCACAGGACCAATGTAACTCGTAACAATCGACCGCGTAGTCACCGACCTCCCAGTTTTAGTATTCGACGAGAATTTGCAAAAAAATAGACTTGGGCTTAAAAACATGACGTTAATGGGTGAAAATGTAAAATAGACACAAAATGGTCTAGTGAGAGGCATGAGCACCTCGTACGGGACCAATGTAACTCGTACGAACCAACCGCATAGTCGCCGGCCTCTCGGTTTGAGTATACGACGAGAATTTGCAAAAAAATTAGACTTGGACATAAAACATGGCGTCAAGGGGTGAAAACGTAAAATAACCACAAAATTGTCCAGTGAGAGGCACGAGCACCTCGCACGGGACATATGTAACTCGTACGAACTGATCGCGTAGTCCCCGGCATCCCAGTTTGAGTATACGACGAGTATTTACAAAATTTAGACTAAGGCTTAAAAACATGGCGTCAAATGGTGAAAACGTAAAACAACCATAAAATGGTCCCATTAGAGGCACGATCACCTCGCATGAGGCCAATGTAACTCATATGAAATGAACACGTAGTCATCGGCCTCCCGATTTGAGTATACGATGAGAATTTGCAAAAGATTAGACTTGGGTTTAAAAACATGGTGCCACCAGGTGAAAACGTAAAATAGTCGCAAAACGGTCCTATAAGAGTCACGAGCACCTTGCACGGGACCAATGTAACTCGTACAAATCGATCGCATAGTCATTGGGCTCCCGGTTTGAGTATACGATAAGAATTTGCAAAAATTTATAATTAGGCTTAAAAACATGACGTCAAAGAGTGAAAATAAAAAACAGTCGCAAAATGATCCCGTGAGAGGCACGAGCACCTCACACGGGATCAATGTAACTCGTACGAACCAACCGCGTAGTCCCCAGCCTCCCAATTTTAGTATACGACAATAATTCGCAAAAAATAGACTTGGGATTAAAAACATGATATCAAAGGGTGAAAACATAAAACAACCACAAAACGGTCCTCTTAGAGGCACGATCACCTCGCACGGGAAAAATGTAACTCGTACGAACCGATCGCATAGTCACCGGACTCTTGGTTTGATTATACGACGAAAATTTGTAAAATTTAGACTTTTGGGCCTAAAAACATGGCGTCAAGGGGTGAAAACGTAAAAGATCCACAAAACGGTCCCGTGAGAGGTATGAGCACCTCCCACGGGACCAATGTAACTCATATGAACCAATCACGTAGTCCCCGGCCACCCGATTTGAGTATACGATGAGAATTTGCAAAAATTTAGACTTGGGCTTAAAAACATGGCATCAAGGGGTGAAAACGTGAAACAGCCACAAAGCAGTCCCGTGAGAGGCACGAGCACCTCGCACGGGACTAATATAACTCGTAGGAACCGATCGTATAGTCACTGGTCTCCCGGTTTGAGTATACGATGACAATTTGCAAAAATTTAGACTTGAGACTAAAAACATGGCGTCGTGTGGTAAAAACGTAAAACATCCACAAAACGATCTCGTAAGAGGCACGAGCACCTCGCACGGGACCAATGTAACTTGTACGAACCGATCGCATAGTCACCTGTCTCCCGGTTTGAGTATACAATGAGAATTTGCAAAAATATAGACTTGGTCTTAAAAATATGGCGTGGAGGGATGAAAATGTAGAAAACCCACAAAACGGTCCCGTAAGAGGCACGAGCACCTCGCACGGGACCAATGTAACTCATTAGAATCGATCGCGTAGTCACGGGACTCCCAGTTTGTGTATTCAACGAGAATTTATAAATAGTTAGACTTAGGTTTAAACATTATTTGATTACTGATATCTTTTTTGTTTTCTGTCTTATATTTTTTTGCAGGATAACATTTTAAGGGTACATTTTATTCACGTGGAACACATGAACAAAGCACTGTTTTGCACGAGATTGTTTATTTATTATTGTTGTTGATATGAGAGATTGTTGTTTTAATTTTTTTTCTGGCCGTGCGAGCTTTTGTATTGATTAAACATTTTGGTTTTCTTCTATAAACAAAGGAGACTCTATCGATTTGCTTTTTAAAATTGTAAAGAATTATTGATATGGGAGATTCTTATTTCCAATTTTTTTATGGCCCAGCAGGCTTTTGTGTTGATTTTTATGTATAAATAAAGGAGACCCTGTCAATTTTTTATGGACGTGCGGGCTTTTGTGTTAATTAAACAGGTTGGTTTTCATTTATAAACAAAGGAGACTATGTCAAATTTGTTTAAAAATTGCAAAAAGAAGTTGATACGATTAACTAATACATTTGGATATTTTATTTTACTATAATATTATTTTGATAAAATGATTATTTATTGATTACAGGTTGTGCATAAGAAGTTCAAGAGACATGTTTTTTAATGTGTCTACTATATGTGACACTAAAATAAGTTTTTGAAGCGTGACAACCATATTTATAATCTTAATTTAGCGATCATATTTTTTTTGACAATTGTATATCGTATTAATTAGTATGATTTTGTACTCATTTAAATATTTCGACTTGAATGTTGTTTAATGGAAGAAATTGTTATGGGATACGTGTTTTAATGAATGCAATTGATATATTGTGTTTATGATTGGATGATTTGATTTATAATGAAAATTATATGTCATTTATTAATGCAACATAAATCATATAATAATATAATTCTTTATGATAATTTTTTATTTATCAATTGGGACGGTTATAAACCGTCCCTTATACCTATTTTTTATTAATTAAGAATACCTTTTGGGACGGTTTTTACCGTCCCTAATACCCATTTTTGCATCAATTGAAATTACCTTTTAGTACGATTTTTACCGTCCTAATTGAGTTGCTAGAATCTGAGTAGTATTAGGGATAGTTTATCCGTCCCTAATACTACTCGCGGGAGCAGAATTTTTTTCATGGGAACACCTTTTGGAACGGAATAATCTGTCCCCAATACCAAATGTAAAGCGTCCATGAATTCACATTTAGGACGGCAAAATCCATCCCTAAAATATTTGCAACGACTAGTATAAGGGACGGATTTTTGCTGTTGCAAAATCCGTCCTAAATACTCTTTTGGGACAGTTTTTGTACTTTTGGGGACAGATTTTTGTCGTCCCTAAAACTCATTTTTCTCGTAGTGCATACACATATCACATTTTCGACACCTTTCCCATACACTTTAAGGACTGAAATTTCTATTTTCTTTATTTTGATGTTTAAATTCATTAAAGCCATCTCTAAACTTGTTTATAACTTCATCCTCAAAATACTGCAAGTTTATATACATCAAAAGATGGATTTTAAGTCCAAAATCCTATTAAATGGGTCTAACATATGATTTATTCTAGAAATTTCATAATGTTTGAACAAACATACTTTTTCAGGGAAAAAGACATTTTTGTTTCTTCAAAACTTTAATAAAATGTCCATTTATATAAAATCTCAAATTTTCATAAGAAAACTTTGAAACGTTTATTCATAAAATATTCCCAACAAAATAAACATTCTCCCAACATTTTTATTCCATAAAAATGTTTAAACACGTTGTTTTCATAAAAATATCATTTTTTCTCAAACCCATTTTCCATACTCATAATAAACGTCATTCTTAAATCATATATGCATCTTACTCTTAAACTCTACGTGCAAGACCAATACTATAAAAATAGAGTTATAAACTTAAGAGTAGAATGTCCCCCCCCCCCCCCCCCCCCCCCCCCCGGCAATGAGCTCCAAAATGTATGGATGAAGAAGAAGGTGATGTCAACCCACCACCTCCCGAGGTGGCCTCAAAGAGGTTACCTATCTCCAAAAAGTGTGCCTCGAATAAATCTCCAAGCAAAACCTCTGCAAACTCAATAAATTTTCTATTCTTCTTCCTCAAAATCCCCGACAATAACTCTTAATTTCGTAGTAGCTCTACACAACAATGGGGAAAATGGGTGTATAAGGCTTATATATTGTGAAATACTAGTAATATATGGTGGCATATAGGGGAGGGAGTGTAGTGGCCTGGTGTAACAATGGTGGGAGGAGCTTGGGAAAGATGAAACACCTCTAAAATTAGAGACAGGGAGAGAGGAAAATCTGATGGGTATTTGCTAAGGGAGAACCTCCACATCTCTATCCATTTCTCATCAAAATAAACCCACAAACCCACTTAAAATCAAGCCCCAAATATAAAATCTTGATTGGATCATCTGGGTTCACCAGGAGGTGACATGTAATCGACCTAACGTTCCAAAATGTGACAACATGAAAGAGCAATCTTATTTGAAAGATTTCCAGGAAGGTCATTCAAACAAGAATGGGACCTCGTTCGAACGAGATTAAGATGTCGTTCGATCACCCATCGAATAGCCATCTAACGAGGTAGATAATTCTAAGCAATGACATCTCATTAGATCCTCATTAGAAATCTACTTCGAACGACATGCGATTCTCGATCAAATGAACTGTATTTTCTTTCGATCCATCCAATTCTTAAAATCTTCAATTTTACCCAAAAACATATAAACAATTATCATCAAGGCTCAAAGAATAATCAAATAGAGATAAAATCCCATTTATTAATAATCCAAATCCCTAGGGTTTCATTTGATTATAATTCACACGGGAAAAATAATAAAATATTGGGTGTGGGTATTACATTTTTCATAAAGTATCTTCCACAACATAAATATTTTTTCAAATATTTTATTCTATAAAATGTTTAAGCACCAAGTTTTATTGAAATATACCATTTTTCACAAATTCATAAGAAATAACTCTCTTAAATCATATATGTATTATACTCTTGCAAACTCTAACTACAAGACCAATACTACGAAAAATAGAGTTTTTAAGCCAAAGAGTAGAGTTTCTCACCTCAAAGAAGCTCCAACAATGGTAGGATGAACTTAGCTGAAGATGGAAACCTCCCACCTCATAAGGTGGCCTTAAAGAGGATGCCTAGCTCCACTAATCTTAATTATTGAAAGCTTGAAGAAAAACCCCTTTGAACTACATAATTTTTTCCTCTTCCTCTCCAAAAATTCCCAACATCATCTTGCGCAAACGTGTGGTGTATATGGGTTTCATAAGCTTGAATATGTTGAAAAGGGCTAGAATGTGGTGGTTTTGGGTAGGGGATGGTGGTGCTAGGGTGGTTGTAATACCCCGTATTTTTTATTGATATTTATAAAAGGCATTAATTAAATTAAATGTGACTTAATTGTGAATTAATCCGGATATAAATACTAACGAGATGTGAGTTGGTATTTGATTATGTTGGGTATATATGGCAATATATGAATATTGAAAATTAAATTAAATGTGAATTAATTGAGAATTAATCCGGATATAAATACTAACGAGATGCGAGTTGGTATTTGATTATGTTGGGTATATATGTCAATATATGAATATTGAAAATATTAAAATTGTCGCGAGACGAAAATACGACAATTTGGGAAATTTAGTTGGGACGGGCGTGTCAGTCGCGTCAGAAATGAAATTATTTGAATTAAGAAGTGAATTTTATTTTTATCAACCGAATGTTCATTTTGAGTGCGCCAACGAATCCGGAATGGTTGAAATAGTAAGAAAACACAAGTCGGGGGTTTAGTTTGGGTCCGGGGGCATTTTTGGGCCGTACCGGCAACTTAAAAGGGCATTTTGGTAATTTTGAAATTTTGGGGATTAAGGCCTACGAATTTTAAGAGTTAATTATACATTAATTAGTAACCTAATAATCCCATTATTAACATGTGGCAAGTTAGAGGGCTACGGGTGGAAGAGGTTCCCAAGAGAAAACCCATAACCACCATATTCAACCTTGGGAAAAATCGGTAGAGAGGGGAGAGAACAACCTTCAACCTTCAACATCAAATTATAAAGAACAATCTAAGGCAAGTGATTTAGTATTTTTAATGCATTGAATATGTCTTCCATGCTTAGTGTAGTAATTATCTTTTATTGAAAATTGTTGGAAGGAAACTCATGAAATTTGTTGGAGAAACTTTGAATTTGGGTTAGGATCTGCATGTAGTATGTTAATGGACTGAGTTAATACTTGAGTAGTTGTATATGATGAATTAAAAATGGATTTTTGATGAGTAATTAGGCATAAGAAAATTTGGATTTCATGTTCATAGGGTTTTGGAAAATAATTGAAGATTCATGTTAATCCCATGAAAATTCGTAAGATTTGACCCCTTAAACGTGTTGAGGAATGATCTAGGGTGATTAGAAAAGGTTTATATACGTTAAAACACAGCTTGGATGGTCTTAGGGTGTGTTTAGAGGAGAGAAGAATTGAGAAAAATGAATTTGGGGAATTTCTGGGCTGGAACTGCCATCTCGTTAGAAGACCTGCCCAGGTCGTTCGAACGGCCTCGTTCGAACGAGCTTCTAACGAGATGACAGTATGACTTCTAACGAGTTGGTATTTCTTTAGAATCCATTCATTCGAACGAACTCGTTCGAAAGACCTCGTTCGAACGAGACTTCTAACGAGTTGACATAATGGCCTTTTTGGCCTGGTTTGATTTCTAGTATCCCGTAGTCTTATTTAAATGGTGAGATAACTTTCCTTTATTAACTAGTAGGTACAGATGGAAGATTTGGGGTATATTGAAGAGTAAAATTTAGAATAGTGTCTTGAACCGGATGATACTTGTGGATTAGGATGCGAGTTACTAATCACGAAGTGAGGATAATTGACGACGTAAATACATAAAAACTGAGGACTTGTGATTTGAATAATACTAAGAGTGGGTATAAGAACGAGAGGTATATCACGAATAAACATTGTAATATCTAAGATGTGAGAATGCTTAGTATATGTAGTTATCTGTGTATGACATACCTACTGTACTTGCTATCATGGGAGGTTGGCGTTTGTTTAGGGCCATATAATCTTTGTGTGCCTACGGGGGGATTTAGATTGGTATCTCGAGGACATAGGTCAGAGAAGGGCTTATTGAGAAGTTAATAAGTCTGCTGATCATGGGAGCGTAGGTATGTACGTGACCCATGTGATGTGAACTATGTTCGCCTCCATTGTTTGTGATTGATGTTAATGAAACGTTTCCTGAGAGATTCGGAATACGTGGTCCTCATGTACGTGATGTACCGGGATTTGATAGCATAGTATGTGTGCACCGCAGCTTAGTCTCGGGGTGCTAGTATTGTATATTTTTGGTGAAAATAATATACTGTTGATTGAAGTGAATTGACGTGAAGAATTGTGAGTATAAATAATAGCAACTTTTGTAAAGTGAAATTGTAAGATTTCTAATAAATCATATTGCTAAAGTGGGAAAAACTGTGTAATAGGTACAATACTCTATTAAATAGAAGATGTTAGGATTTGAATTGGATATCATATAGAATTGTTAGATTTAGCTTAGGACTAGTTAGATACGGGAACAGCTAGAATGGGTATGGGTACGATAGGAGTGAACAATTAGTTGAGAGGTGAGGAACTCATGTGAGTGCACACACTATCATGTACTTTATATTCACTGTTTAATGATATTAAACACTTGAATTTTTTTTTAATTTTTTTCACATTCAGGATCTGACCCGTTTGCTTCCAAATCTATTTTTGTAAAAACCTTTTTAGGTGCCCAGCCATAAGGACACCATGCATAGGAGTTTTATTCAGGTGACGTGTTGTAGCTGGTGTGGAAGTTACAAGACCTTGACAGTAGACGCCTCCTTTTCTGATCTTGACTCCATTATCCGTTTTTATCATTTGTTGGGCATGTCGCCCATTCCTTTTAGAGACATCTTAATTTTTCAGTATTTCAGACTTTGGATTTGTAATTAATTGCAGTGATGCAGACATTGTATTTAATTTATTTCAGAATTTGGTTTGTTATGAGGAGTTTTTCCTCCAGACTCTTTATTATTGGTTGGTTCTTATATTATAACTATATTGTGTTGGTTATGTTAACTTTTCATAATTCTTTTATTACATGTTAATCAGATTTAATAAAAATGGACAACCTACTTTTTAAATACTAGGTGGTTAGTAACATTAAAAATGTTTTTGACAGTGATGTTATGAACTGAACCAACTTGGCATTCTGTATTAATTTAATAAAGGAGTAGCTACCCGGTATTTAATTAGTCATGGTGTCACAGGTGGTATTAGAGCATCAGGTTCAAGTGTCCTTAGGATATGTACAGCTTGTTATGTTTTCGCTGAGCTTTCTTTGATATAGAGCCCTATGTTTTAGGACTGTTGTATTATTTTGTGTATGCTTCACTCTTCAGCTATTTTGAGTTAATAACTGCGAACTTATATAACTTTACTCTCATTTCAGATGCCTCCACGACGTGCGCAGCGAGCTCTTAGGGATGCACAGCCAGAGCCACAACCTGCACCAGTTCAAGGCACTATGAATGCCGCAGAGGTTGCAGCTATTGTAGCCCAAGTGGTAAATGTTGTCCTAGCCATTGTACAGCAGGCACCACTCCAGGCGCCGGTAGTTGTACCAGTTCAGGCTCATGCATTCACGTGTGCTTGGGAATGCGTTCGTGATGCTTGTCATAAACCACACCCTACGAAGTTTGCAGGTAGCTCCGATGTTGTAATATCCAGTCAGTGGAGGAAGGATATTCAGAGGCACTTAAGGATGTACGAGTGAACAGATGTTCAGAAGAAGATACTGGCTACTTTCAAGCTAGTAGGATCTGCATTGCAGTAGTGGGAGTACATTACCACCACAGAGGAGAGGGACACCCTCATTATACAGGAGTTCTGGGTGCAGTTCGACCCCAAATATTTTTCGTCAGTTGTTCACATGGAGATGAGGAGGAAATTGATGAACCTCAAGCAGGAGGGAAGGACCGTATCCGAGTATGAGGCTGAGTTTACCAATCTCTTGAACATTGTTCCGGATGAGATATCGACTGAGGAGAAGAAGATTCAGAAATTCACTAATGGATTGACTTGGAGGATCCGTCAACACTTGTTGGGGAATCGCTCGTTAGCCACTTATTCTGATGTGGTTAACGCTGCATTGCTTCACTACCAGGATCATCGTTTCCACATGTCTGAGAGCAAGAGATCAGGAGAGTCCAGCCATCAGGTCAGGACCGGGGGAAATGGTGTCAGCGGGGCACAATCTGCTCAGGGACAGCACAGGCAGGTTGACCAGGGTTCCCAATAGGGGGATTCTAAGAGATTCAGATCTGGGGGTTTCAAAAGTGGACATGGAGGTTTCAGACAGGGTCATCAGGGTCAGAACGGCCATCAGGGCCAGCAGGGTCAGAATGGTCAGCAGCAGCAGTTTCAGCAGGGCTAGCATGGCTAGGGGATGAATGGTAACGGCCACCAGGGCCGAGGGCAACAGGGATAGTGAGGGGGAAACTTCCCGGGGAAGTGTTTTATTTGTGGCAAGACTGGCCACAAACGCCAGGATTGTCCTGATAGGGGTAGGGCCCCACAGCAGAAGCAGCAGGGTGCTCGACATGAGCCACAGAGGCCTATGTTTCCCGCCGCCCTCCCAGCACCACCATAGATGGCAGAACTACCACCCATCCCAGCGGTCCCAGTCCAGTAGGGATAGCTCCAGTATGGAAGAGTGTATCAGCTCCAGCATGCCGCAGCCCCACAAGATCCAACGGCCATTGAGGGTATGTTCTCTATTCAGCGGACTATGGGGTGTATTTTATTTGACACGGGAGCCACACATTGTTTCATTGACATGAGATTTTCACGCACTATTGGGTTATTAGACACCGCCAAGAGCACGGTTACTTGTGTAGATTCACCGTTGAGTAGAGGTTCCGTGATTTTGCTTATTTGTAGAGGTGTGGGTATAGAGATCGGGAGGTTTACTTTACCCGTGGATATGTTAGTGTTAGAGATGACTGAGTATGATTCCATTATTGGTATGGATTGGCTAGTTGCGTACCGAGCCATGATTGACTGTTTTAGTAGGAGTATTATTTTTGCTATTCCCGGACAGGAGATGTTTTTAGTAGTGATGCCTCACCCTGAGGGAGGATCGTCCACTCACTTGTACTATATAGAGGAGGAGACCTCTAAGGAAGTGATGATACCACTCGATACGATTCCAGTTGTGAGGGAGTTTGCTGATGTATTTTAGGATATACCTGGACTACCTCCGAGTAGAGAGATAGATTTTGTGATCGATTTGACACCGTGCACTCGGCCTATTGCCCGCGCACCTTACCGTATGGCTCCAGCAGAGATGAGAGAGTTACGGGATCAGATTGAGCAGTTATTGGGTAAGGGGTTTATCCGGAGGAGTACTTCATCATGGGGTGCCCCTGTGTTGTTTGTAAAGAAGAGGTATGGATCGTTGAGGTTGTGTGTGGATTACCGAGAGTTGAATAGGTCACGATACGAAATAAGTATCCGTTGCCCCGAATCGATGACTTATTCGACCAACTGAGAGGAGCTTCATTCTTCTCAAAGATTGATTTGCGATCTGGATACCATCAGTTGCGTATTAGGGAGCAGGACGTCTCGAAGACTGCTTGCTTGATGAGATATGGTTCCTACGAGTTTTGAGTTATGCCTTTTGGCTTGACCAACGCTCCAGTCGTGTTTGTGGACTTGATGAATAGGGTGTTGAGGGAATTCCTAGACCAGTTCGTCATTGTCTTCATTGATGACATTCTGGTTTACTCCCAGACAAAAGAGGAGCACGCCGAGCATTTGGGGCAGGTTTTGCAGACGCTACGTCAGAACGAGCTTTATGCAAAGTATGAGAAGTGTGGGTTTTGGTTGAAGGAGGTTCAGTTTTTGGGGCTTATCATTTCAGACCGGGGGATATCGATAGATCCGGGGAAGGTATCTACGGTGAGGGAGCGGGGATAACCCACGACACCGACTGAGATCCGTAGTTTCTTGGACTTAGCAGGATACTACAGGAGGTTTATTCGGGGTTTCTCAAAGATAGCGGGTCCTTTGACACATCTGACTCGTAAGGGTGTGCCATTCATCTGGAGCGATGCCTGTCAGTTGGCATTCGATGAGTTGAAGGACAAGTTGACCTCAGCACCTATGTTAGCATTGCCCAGACCGGGACTTGAGTATCTAGTCTACACCGATGCGTCCTTACAAGAACTCAGAGGTGTGCTGTAGCAGGAGAGTCAGGCCATAGCTTATGCTTCCCTTAAGCTTAAGCCTCACGAGAGGAATTACCTTACCCATGACTTAGAGTTAGTGGCAGTTGTATTTGCCCTTCGGATTTGGAGACATTATCTCCTGGGGGAGAAGTTTCGGTTGTTCACGGACCACAAGTCCCTACAGTACCTCTTCACGTAGAAGGAGTTGAATATGCGTCAAAGACGGTGGCTTGAATTTGTGAAGGATTATCAGTTTGATATTCAATATCACCCGGGGAAGGCTAACGTGGTAGCAGACGCATTGAGCCGTAGGCTAGTAAATGAGGTGGCCGAGGTGTGGAAAGAAAAGTGGAAGGAGTTCGGACACCAGGATGTAGTGGCCCGATCATTCATGTCCGTGATGACTGTTACACCGCAGATTGTTACGAGAGTGGTAAAGGCCCAAGCAAATGACTCGTTCTGTCAGGAGCAGATAGTTCGATTACTAGCAGAGGGAGCCGAGTCCTATTTCGTTCGCTCAGATGGGGTATTACGCTTCAATGGGAGACTAGTTGTGCCAGAAGGGGAAGACTTGCGACACGAGGTGATGGCAGAATCGCACGGCTCACGGTTCGCGGTACACCCTGGTGGGGACAAAATGTACCAAGACATGAGACGTCAGTATTGGTGGAGCGAAATAAAGAGAGATATTTCCGTGTTTGTTTCTAAATGCGCCACTTGTCAGTTGGTAAAAGTGGATCGTCAGAGACCGGCAGGACTTCTACAGCCATTAGAGGTTCCGACGTGGATATGGGAGAGTATATCCATGGACTTTATCACTAGGTTACCTACGTCACAGAGGGGTCACGACTCCATTTGGGTAATTGTGGACCGGTTTACCAAATTTGCTCATTTTCTACCCGTAAGGACAGACTACACTACGGGACAGTATGCCCATATTTTTATTGCAGAAATAGTGAGACTTCATGGTGTGCCCCTAAATATCGTGTCTGACCGAGACAAGATATTTGTTTCACAGTTTTGGGAGAGTTTCCAGGAGGCCATGGGCACTGAATTGCGATTGAGTACGGCTTATCACCCGCAGACCGATGGGCAAACCGAGCGTACAAATCAGATGTTGGAGGACATGTTGCGTATGTGCATC
This sequence comes from Sambucus nigra, assembly GCA_949130495.1. Taxonomy (NCBI): domain Eukaryota; kingdom Viridiplantae; phylum Streptophyta; class Magnoliopsida; order Dipsacales; family Adoxaceae; genus Sambucus; species Sambucus nigra. The sequence goes on along the minus strand of OX422214.1, from coordinate 207,032,621 downwards.
ATAGATTTTGGGGGTGGATGGGAGAAATACCTTCCACTGGTGGAGTTTTCTTATAATAACTCCTACCAGTTCAATATTGGCATGGCTCCATTTGAAGCGTTATATGGAAGACCTTGTCGTTCCGCAGCATGTTGGTTAGAAGTGGGGGATAACAAATTACTTGGGCCGGAGGTGATACAGGATACTTCGGCAAGGATAGAATTGATACGGAGTCGCATTCGGGTAGCTCAGGATCGGCAGAAGAGCTATGCTGATGCGAAGAGATCCTTCAGAGAATTCAAAGTGGGGGACCATATTTTACTCAGAGTATCTCCTATGAAAGGGATTATGCGTTTTGGGAAGAAAGGGAAACTGGCACCGAGATATGTGGGGCCATTTCCTATCATGAGCGGATTAGGCTAGTTGCGTATAGACTTGGGTTACCGGAGCACTTGCATAGGATTCATGATGTGTTTCACATTTTCTCGCTAAGGAAATATCTTAGGGATGATTTGATCATACTCACATTGCTTTGGAGGACATCGATCTTCAAGCCGATAGTTCTCACGAGGAGGGGCTGATTGCTATTTTAGATCAAATCGAGCGAAAACTGAGGTCGAAGTTAGTACCGTTGGTACGTGTTCAGTGGAGGCATCATAATGCTGAGGAGTCCACATGGGAGCGCGAGGATGAAATGCGCGAACGTTATCCAGAGTTGTTTTTACCAAGTACTTTTTAGTTCCGAATTTCGGGACGAAATTCTGTTATTAGGGGGGAAGTATGTAATACCCCGTATTTTTATTGATATTTATAAAAGTGATTAATTAAATTAAATATGAATTAATTTAGAATTAATTCGGATATAAATACTAACGAGATGTGAGTTGGTATTTGATTATGTTGGGTATATATGGCAATATATGAATATTGAAAATTAAATTAAATGTGAATTAATTGGGAATTAATCCGGATATAAATACTAATGAGATGTGAGTTGGTATTTGATTATGTTGGGTATATATGGCAATATATGAATATTGAAAATATTAAAATTGTCGCGAGACGGAAATACGACAATTTGGGAAATTTAGTTGGGACGTGCGAGTCAGTCGCGTCAGAAATGAAATTATTTGAATTAAAAAGTGAATTTTATTTTTATCAATCGAATGTTCATTTTGAGTGCGCCAACGAATCCGGAGGGTCGAAATAGTCAGAAAACACTAGTCGGGGGTTTAGTTTGGGTCCCGGGGCATTTTTGGGCCGTACCGGCAACTTAAAAGGGTATTTTGGTAATTTTGAAATTTTGGGGATTAAGGCCTACGAATTTTAAGAGTTAATTATACATTAATTAGTAACCCACTAAGCCCATTATCAACATGTGGCAAGTTAGAGGGCTACGGGAGTTATAGGAAGAGGTTCCCAAGAGAAAACCCATAACCACCATATTCAACCTTGGGAAAAATCTGTAGAGAGGGGAGAGAACAACCTTCAACCTTCAACATCATATTCTAAAGAACATTCTAAGGCAAGTGATTTAGTATTTTTAATGCATTGAATATGTCTTCCATGCTTAGTGTAGTAATTATCTTTTATTGAAAATTGTTGGAAGGAAACTCATTAAATTTGTTGGAGAAACTTTGAATTTGGGTTAGGATCTGCATGTAGTATGTTAATGGACTGAGTTAATACTTGAGTAGTTGTATATGATGAATTAAAAATGGATTTTTGATGAGTAATTAGGCATAAGAAAATTTGGATTTCATGTTCATAGGGTTTTGGAAAATAATTGAAGATTCATGTTAATCCCATGAAAATTTGTAAGATTTGACCCCTTAAACGTGTTGAGGAATGATCTAGGGTGATTAGAAAAGGTTTATATACGTTAAAACACAGCTTGGATGGTCTTAGGGTGTATTTAGAGGAGAGAAGAATTGAGAAAAATGAATTTGGGGAATTTCTGGGCTGGAACTGCCATCTCGTTAGAAGACCTGCCCAGGTTGTTCGAACGGCCTCGTTCGAACGAGCTTCTAACGAGATGACAGTATGCCTTCTAACGAGTTGGTATTTCTTTAGAATCCATTCATTCGAACGAACTCATTCGAACGAGACTTCTAACGAGTTGACAGAATGGCCTTTTTGGCCTGGTTTGATTTCTAGTATCCCGTAGTCTTATTTAAATGGTGAGATAACTTTACTTTATTAACTAGTTGGTATAGATGGAAGATTTGGGGTATATTGAAGAGTAAAATTTATAATAGTGCCTTAAACCGGATGATACTTTTGGATTAGGATGCGAGTGACTAATCACGAAGTGAGGATAATTGACGACGTAAACACATAAAAACCGGGGACTTGTGATTTGAATAATACTAAGAGTGGGTATAAGAACGAGAAGTATATCACTAATAAACATTGTAATATCTAAGAGGGGAGAATGCTTAGTATATGAAGTTATCTGTGTATGACATACCTACCGTACTTGCTATCATGGGAGGTTGGCGTTTGTTTAGGGCCATCTAATCGTTGTGTGCCTACGAGGGGGATTTAGATTGGTACCTCGAGGACATAGGTCATAGAAGGTCTTATTGAGAAGTTAATAAGTCTGCTGATCATGGGAGTGTAGGTATGTGCGTGACCCATGTGATGTGAACTATGTTCGCCTCCATTGTTTGTGATTAATGTTAATGAAACGTTTCCTGAGAGATTCGAAATACGTGGTCCTCATGTACGTGATGTACCGGGATTTGATAGCAGAGTATGTGTGCACCGCAGCTTAGTCTCGGGGTGCTAGTATTGTATATTTTTGGTGAGAATAATATACTGTTGATTGAAGTGAATTGACGTGAATAATTGTGAGTATAAGTAATAGCAACTGTTGTAAAGTGAAATTGTAAGATTTCTAATAAATCATATTGCTAAAGTGGGAAAAACTGTGTAATATGTACAATACTCTATTAAATAGAAGATGTTAGGATTTGAATTGGATATCATATAGAAATTTTATATTTAGCTTTGGACAAGTTAGATACGGGAACAACTAGAATGGGTATGGGTACGATAGGAGTGCACAATTAGTTGAGAGGTGAGGAACTCATGTGAGTGCACACACTATCATGTACTTTATATTCACTCTTTAATGATATTAAACACTTGCATTTTTTTTAATTATTTTCACATTCGGGCTCTGACCCGTTTGCTTCCAAATCTATTTTTGTAAAAACCTTTTTAGGTGCCCAGCCACAAGGACACCATGCATAGGAGTTCTATTCAGGTGACATACTGTAGCTATTGTGGAAGTTACAAGACCTTGACAGTAGACGCCTCCTTTTCTGATCTTGACTCCATTATCAGTTTTTATCATTTGTTGGGCGTGTCTCCCATTCCTTTTAGAGACATCTTAATTTTTCAGTATTTCAGACTTTGGATTTGTAATTAATTGTAGTGATGCAGACATTGTATTTAATTTATTTCAGAATTTGGTTTGTTATGAGGAGTTTTTCCTCCAGACTCTTTATTATTGGTTGGTTATTCTATTGTAACTATATTGTGTTGGTTATGTTAACTTTTCATAATTCTTTTATTGCATGTTAATCAGATTTAATTAAAATGGACAACCTACTTTTTAAATACTAGGTGGTTAGTAACATTAAAAATGTTTTCGACAGTGATGTTATGAACTGAACCAACTTGGCATTCTGTATTAATTTAATAAAGGAGTAGCTACCCGGTATTTAATTAGTCGGGGTGTCACGGTGGTGTATGGTAGTTGGTGGAGAAGGAGGTCAAAGAGCTAGAGAGAGAAAGTCTAAATATGATTGGGTTGCTGAAATGACCAAAACCCACTCTATATACCACTAAAACCCTACGGGTTAAATCCCAAAATGCCCCTAAACTCAACCCTTTAATTCATTGGACCATCAAGCCTACAACCCACATTTTAATATGAGCCACTGAGAGATCAATAACTCATTCAATCCGATTATCCACGTTACAACAACACATTAAAATGTGCAGAAAATTTCTATTTTTTGTCTGGGCCTTCGAACGAGGGATCTAACGCTGGTAAAAGGTGGCTTAAGAGAGAAAAAGACACCCATTCGTTTCGAACAGGAAAATACCCCTTGTTCAAACGATAATGTACCTCGTTCGAACGAGGGCGTTCCAATGAGATTCTAGAGAACGATGGAAATTAAACATGTCCTAGTCGTTCGAAGGTCATTCGATCCTAGTTCAAACGACATGCCTTTCCTCATTAAAACGACATGGACATTCGTCCAAATAACAAACATAGTTCCAATTAACAACTTTGAGCCATAACGATCCAATTTAATTGCACCAGGGCCACTATATTATCCAAATTTGACCCAAGATCCATCTTACTAACTCTAAAGTCCAAATGGGTCACATGAAGTTACCCAATCACACGGGTACGGTCAAAATCATAGGGGCGGGTGTTACCTTATTCCCTCATTTGGTAATTTCATCCTCAAACTTTTCAATCTATTAATTCCTCGAGTTCTTATAGGTTATTAATCCTTACACTAAGTCATAGGTATCCTTTAAGGTCGGGTTATCGAAATCCTAAACCACTAACAAGTCATCATACTGCTTTCCTAAGAGAAATCACCAAAGAACTCCACACGAGGCCAATCCTAATGCTTATCGTTAGACTAATCATCAAGTCACATAATAGTCCTTGAATCTCCATTTTCCCACTGGTCATACTAAATAAAGTCCTAAGGCTTTCTTACTAACACCCAAGGCATACCCAACACCTCTACCGGAGTAACACTCCCTAGTGATGGACACTCACCCAAGAGCAAAACAATATGCAACTAACACCCAATCCACCATCGTAAATTACTTCAATTCTTAGGACTAAATATTATGAGTTTCCTTGAAATTTCATGTCATCTTGACCACACAAACTTACTTTAACTTAATACTAACCTCACATCGCTAGTCACTCATTCCGAGGAGAGACATACAAATTAAGTCATAAATCTTGCATCCAACTAACACCTCTCACAATATCCTTATGTGAACCCAGGATCACTCTAGGCGTCTAATAATGGAACACTTATCCGGGTATTACACCAATTCACTCACTGTGGAAAAAAGCATACTATGCTATGTTTCCTTGGGTTCTAACTCCTTATGATATCCCCAATCATAATCATGCTCCTTATAACTAAAGACGCCAATTTCCACAATACTCATCACCTAGTCGTTGTAACTAGAGCCACTAACTCCCACACCGATTAATCCTATGAGTTTAAGGAAAAGAGACACTATGAGCAAATCAGGCAATGAATTTTTTTATAGAATAAGGGGATATTTCCCATAAGAGCGCACCCAGCTGCAGAGATGCAATAACCAAAGCAAGTACATTTTCACTCATACCGAGTTAAGTCGTGTATTAATCGAAATAATAATATGAAATAATTCATAGCTACCATAACCGAGGGAATACAATCCTCATGCCCCAAGACCAAAAAAACATAACGAATCGCTATGGACAAACGATTTTTTTTAGAGAATCCCATCTGCGTACAACGGATTATGGTTTGAGAAGGGAGAATCTAACATATGCTTTAAAGCCTATGACTCCTCCTAGACATTCTCATCAGATCCTAGCCTATCCATATAACCTGGCTTGGGTCACCAGTCGTGATAATTGAATCACAAACCATTAGCCTCCACGAGATGAAAGTAACATACGGGCCTATCGTGCTTTGGGAAGTCAGTGCTGGACTTCCCTCTTTATGAATGATACTTCCACTTTTATCCTTGGAAAACACGAATCTCTCCAGTCGGCGAGTGCCAAAATCGTTGCCAATGCCGATCGTATCTATCTTTCTGGTCGAAGTGACTTCGTGACAACCCTAACACACCAAGGTTACCTTTTACTTCATCGCACAGTGATGATATCCCATCATCTACTTAGGCAATGCCCAACTATGCAAACACTAACCTTGTAATAACCATCATTGGTACAACGCTATCACTGCGCCTATCTCTAAATTCTACCCAACTGAATTTACACGAGGACCATGCAAGTCGTCATTAGCTCTATAAGAATAATGAGTACTACACAGGTCTACACCTCCTAATTCATATAAGTCTGGCAAGACATGCCAAGAGTTAACCCTTTCCCTGCTAGGGTTATTCAGCTTGTACCAACAACACATTTGGGGTTATATTCTCAAGTCTTCACCTAGCATCAACAATATAAGTCTCCAATACATCTCCTCGTACTTTGCCATATCGAGTACTACAATTTTCCTTACTAGTTATCCTATGACCATGAGGGTTATGTCCCATCATGATTGATAAAGGGTGAAAAGTAGCTCGTGTCAAGACGTTAATCGTTATTTTTGTTTCACCTCCTCAATACAAAAACTTAAACTTATGACAAAACTCAAAAAGGGAGTATAGCGGCCAAGTCCGGGTATCGAAAATCCATAGAGATAAGTTGCTAGAATTTATAGGATTTAATACTCCTAAAATAAAAATGTAAAAGGTAATAGGTTGGAAATAAAGAAAAGGGAAAAATTAAGAAGTTAAGTCTAAACTAGAATTAATAAAACGAGAGTCGGGATCGTGTCCCCACCATGGGCTAAACAACTAATAATTAAAATTTCGGTTCGAAAACATTTATTCGAGCATTTTCAATTAAGTATAAACATCATACAATAAGGAATTTAACCCATAGTTGCGAGATTAAACATTTAACAGAAAATGGTCACACGCATCTTAAATTCGGATTACCGCTATAAACACTAACGATGCATGACAAAGAAAGTTAAACGCATAATAATCCGACTTTAATACGCGAGGTTTCAATTAAAAGCAATTTTACACAAAACCTAATTTTCGGAGCTCAATGCCCATCAATGGCGGACAGATGACCAAAAGTCTATGTAACTACTCACTACACATGATTAATCTAATTAAATAAATAATTAATAAACAAAACAAGAAATAAATAAACTAAACTAATTTAATTACACTACAATTTATCTAAGTAAGAAATAAATGGAAAGCATGGAAATCTAGGTTACAAAGCATAAGAACAATAATGGAACTTACATTAATGGAGAAGAAGAAGGAATAGGAAACTTACAAACCCAAAATAGGAAGGAAAATGTAGGAGAGAGAAGCTCTCAAAAACCTAATCTCAACTATCTAAAATGAATAAAATCTCCCAAATAAAAGCCTACAACGTTCTATTAATACCCCAAAATAAACCCCAAACAAAACCAAGCCAAAAAACCCAAAATAAGTCAATTTTCGTCCATATCTGATGGGACCGGTCGACCTCTATTTTGGGACCGATCGACCTCACTTTTGGAATTTGCCTTGGGCGGGAGACAGACCCCTTTTCCACTTTGAACCAATTTTGACGCGTTGCACGGAAACGGCTATAACTCCCTCATACAGAATCGAAATGAGGCGTGGTCAGAACCGACGCGAGGCTAATTCAATTATCTACATGATTCTGTTTTGAAACACTCCAAATTATGCAGTATGAAATTACCAAAATGCCCTTGAAGTAGAAGAAAATATCAAAACCTTCCGGAAATGAGCATAACTTCCATATACGGAGTCAGAATGACGCACGGTTAGTGGACACGGAAAGATAATTTGATGATATACATGTTGGTAACTTCATTCCATAAAAAATAGTGAGTTTAAAAAGACCAAATGGCCCTTGAAATAGCATTCGACGACGGAACTTCTTCGAAATGCAACTAAACCCTACTTTTAGCGTCCCAATACCTAAAAAAGCACAAATAACCCCTGCATAGCATGTATATATCCAAATCCAAGGTTTTATGGTTAATGAGCATAATTATAGGCATTTAGGATCGTAAAAATGCTCGAATGCATAAAGATAACGGGCAAAAATATGCAATATTCGATACGAATCACACCCCCTAACTTAAACATTGCTAGTCCCTAGTGATGAAACAAAAAAAACTAGTCCACAGAAGGAAATACAAAACGCATATATGCATCGAAATATAATTGCCACTTTCGTAGGGAACACGATTGCATTTAGCATATGCAATAAGCCGTTAAACCCCTAGGTTACCCTGGTGGACGAGTGTCGTCTCGTGAGAGTTTTCTGGGATGGTACCCACAAAAATCACATTGTTTCCTCAAAATAAGCCCAAACCAACACGCGACAAGACCAATAATGGCGAAAAGGATTTCATACGCATTATTACCAAATTGAATGAATTCAAACAAAAGTCCAAATCATTAACATTATAGAATACACCTCATAGAATTGAAACTTTAAAATGTGGGAGGGGAGCGAGCACATGCAAAGTGTGATTTGGCGAAAAACTTATATAAGCTGGATAAACATTAAAGCAAGCATATATTCAATCCTCATGGGTATTACACTCATCAAATGAAATTCACTTGAAACAGGGAGGTAACACACGGAGCATGCGGGCAAAAGAGTAAATGTAAATGGAAACTAGGCCGTGCACATGTCACAAAAGAAGAACGCTATATATAAAATGAAAAATATAATCTCAATGAAAGATACCGCATATTAAAGGAGGCGAAATGCATTTTCACGGATTATCAAAACTACTTCAACTTTTAAATTACATCAACCAAAGATCACATAGGATTTGTATAGGGTTATAATGTAGGTTTGGCTAGGGTACGAACTGAAGGATATATATGGACGAATTCAAAGTCTTCGGAATGAAAACTAGGGATAATAGGACGAAGCGGGCAATATCAAAATTGGAAAACAAGTTCCAGAAGGCATTGAATATATCATTGGGGAGAGTAATCAAAGCTTATTTAACTATATACATAACATTTACAACTTTCTCTTTCTTTTGTTTTCTTCTTTTTCTCATGTTTCTCTTTTGTTTTCTTTTGCTTTTTGATTTCTCCTTGTCACTCTTTTTCTTCACTTCTCTTTTATTTAATTTTCAAACTCTCATATGCCCAAATTGCAACCGACATCATAACAACAACATTCAATCCCAAGTAACATTCCAAACAAAGGTATGGAAAGTGTATGTATGGGTTAAAACTCCAATTTGGAGTTGGTTATGGAATTTGGGTTATGAAACGAAAGGCTATATTTAGGCTCAAAGGGGTTGACGAGGGTAAACATATAAGGGTGAGGTCAAGGTCAATATGGGTGATATAATAAAGATGGCCAATGATCATTTCACAAAGTTTACACAATTCTCGAGTCAAAATAATATATAAAAATAATGATCAAGTAACACATTTCAAGTATGAACTCAATTAATGAACGATCAAATGAAAGAATAGAGAGATTACCAACGAATTCAACGTTTTCAATGAGAAAAGAATAGTGTATACACTCACAAATGACGAAAGGTACAAAGCTTACTCGGTGTAAGTATATACAATGCAACAAAAGATTACCGAGTTATAAAAATCTTAAACCAAATCAATAGAACAATAAAAGTGCATGTGCTCATGGAATTAAAGTTTAATTCATGAAGTTATTCATAATATCAATAAGTGAGACTAAAGTCTAATAACTTCTAAAATCGAGAACATGCATCATTGGGTTGTCTATTGAATCCGACAATTATTAAAATTTGTCATCGGAAACAAAGGCAAAATGCCCAAAAAAGGAGAAAAGGGAAAAAAAATCTTTTTGAAATTTTTGATTTTTTCTAAGAAAAGCATACTAAGTAACTAACATGTGAGCAAAAACATGGACTAAAATAATAAATGGATAGAATATCCAACACCCCCTAACTTAAAACTTGACATTGTCCTCAATGTAAATTAAGAACCAAGTCAAAGAGAGGAAAATAACGATATTACCCAAAAGTGGAGCGATCCCCATAAGAACAAGTCCAAAGAATCTACAAAACAAGTTAGTACCGAGCATAGGAAAAACAAATAACAAAAAGTTAACTAAGTACACTAGACTAAATTAAAAAGAAATAAAGAATAAAAATCTAACTATATACAACCTCCTATTTAGACTCCACACTAACTGTGCACTAGAAGTCTAAATAGGTGAGGGTCCACCATAAGAATAATTTGACTTTGGAGGATAACCGGTGTACCCTCACATACAATCATGCCTTCCGAAAAATATGGATTCCGTTTGAATAACGGAAGGCATATGTAAGGCGGAAGAAATGAACCATCGTCAATTAAAAGTTTTGGTGGGACAATGGGGGGTTTGGATTGAACGGGTGACAAAAACAAGTGGGGACCGAGAAAAGCCGAATATCCTCCCAATGATTTTGAAGTTAGAATGGTAGGCGGCGCACACCAAGGCAAAAATGCGATCGTGGAGGGCAACTCGAGCAAGTAATCCCCATCGGCGATAGGATTTAAAACATTAAAGTTTGAAGCTGAATCATTGGGTACTTGTGACGGTATGAATGAAATTCAAACTCATGAGATGAATCATCATCGGATGAAGTTGGAATTTCAAAGGAAATAATATCATTCTCAATGAAATGTTCTTCTTTAGGGGCCAAAGAAGAAATCATTTCATTGCAAATAGATATTACGTCATTTTCATCCTCACTTTCAATATCTATTACGCGATGGGTAAAGTCCAGAATGGTTTGTTCCAAAGTAGGCACAAGTACCTCATTTGGTTCAAAACATTCCTCGGCTTCGAAAGTCTCGGAAGCAAAATCATCGTCGGACTCAAATAATAAATCGAACTCATGTTCCCACGAACGATTTTCTTCCCGATAGCGATTTTCAATTTTCTCATTTTCATACATACGCAAACCCTCACCGAATGTCATGGGTCGAGGTGCGGATGCATGAAAATGGGAAATTTGAAAATTACCATCGGACTTAAACAAAAACTCATTAATATAGAAATTTTGAAAACTATTGGAATTCGTTTCAAAATTCCTATTATAAGGAGGTAAAGGCCCAAAATCATTATCATCATCATCAAAATTCCAATAACGTAAGTTTTGACTTTCATTATACTCGCCCAAAATAATATTTGAATTTCTTTTACTTTGGGATGCTGAGTATTCACCGAAAGTCATAGGCCTAGAATTTTGAGAATTATAACAAGGATTACCGAAAGAATTGGAATAAGACATGCTTACCCCAATAATGGCTCAAGTGGTGAATTCCACAAAATAGGTGCGCGCGGGAAAAATTCGAGCATTTCTAAGTGCTCAAATGTGGAAGCCCTGTAAAAAGGTTAGCAAATAATACAAATAGAAAGAAATAATATGAAATACTAAATCAAATAAAGTCTAAAACAAACTAGTCCCCGGCAACGGTGCCATTTTGATCAAGGGTGAAAAGTAGCGTCGCGTTAGAACGCTAATTGTTGTTTTCTGTTCACCACCTCAATACAAAAACCTAAACTTATGACTACACTCAAAAAGGGAGTATAGCGGCCAAGTCCGGGTATCAAAAATCCACATAAACGAGTTGCTAGAATTTATACGATTTAATACTCCTAAAATAAAAGTGTAAAAGGTGATAGGTTGGAAATAAAGAAAAGGGAAAAATTAATAAGCTAAGTCTAAAATAGAATTAATAAAACGAGAGTCGGGATCGTGTCCCCACCATGGGCTAAACAACTTATAATTAAAATTTCGGTTCGAAAACATTTAATCGAGCATTTTCAATTAAGTATAAACATCACACAATAAGGAACTTAACCCAAAGTTGCGAGATTAAACATTTAACAGAAAATGATCACACGCATCTTAAATTCGGATTACCGCTATAAACACTAACGTTGCATGATAAAGAAAGTTAAACTCATAATAATTCGACTTTAATACGCGAGGTTTTAATTAAATGCAATTTTACACAAAACCTAATTTTCGGAGCTCAACTCCCATCAATGGCGGACACACGACCCAAACTCTATGTAACTACTCACTACACATGATTAATCTAATTAAATAACTAATTAATAAACAAAATAAGAAATAAATAAACTAAAATAATTTAATTGCACTACAATTTATCTAAGCAAGAAATAAATGGAAAGAGGAAATCTAGGTTACAAAGCATAAGAACAATAATGTAACTTACATTAATGGAGAAGAAGAAGGAAGAGTAAACTTACAAACCCAAAATAGGAAGGAAAATGTAGGAGAGAGAAGCTCTCAAAAACCTAATCTCAACTATCTAAAATGAATAAAATCTCCCAAATAAAAGCCTACAACATTCTATTAATACCCCAAAAAAACCCCAAACAAAACCAAGCCAAAAAAACCAAAATAAGTCAATTTTCGTCCATATCCGATGGGATCAGTCGACCTCTATTTTGGGACCGGTTGACCGCACTTTTGGAATTTTCCTTGGGCGGGAGACAACCCCCTTTTTCCACTTTGAACCAATTTTGATGTGTTGCATGGAAACGGCTATAACTCCCTCATAAAGAATCAAAATGAGGCGTGGTCAGAACCGACGCGAAGCTAATTCAATTCTATACATGATTATGTTTTGAAACCCTCCAAATTATGCAGTATGATATTACCAAAATGCCCTTGAAGTAGAAGAAAATATCAAAACCTTTCGGAAATGAGAATAACTTCCACATACGGAGTTCGAATGACGTACGGTTAGTGTCCACGGAAAGATAATTTGATGATATACATGTTGGTAACTTCATTCCACAAAAAATAGTGAGTTTGAAAAGACCAAATTTCCCTTGAAGTAGCATTCGACGACGGAACTTCTCCGAAATGCAACCGAACCTCACTTTTAGCGTTCCAATACCTGTAAAAGCACAAATAACCCCTTCAAAGCATGTATATATCCAAATCCAGGGTTGTCTGGTTAATGAACATAATTATAGGCATTTAGGACCGTAAAAGTGCTAGAATGCATAAAGATAACGGGTAGAAATATGCAATATTCGATACGAATAAATGACACAAATACTTAATTTCTCTTAGAAGGTGACATCACCTATATGTACCATAATAAAGTGTGCTTCCACAGACTACACCATTCAATTCCTCTGAACTTGGTCAACAACAAAACATTTTCCTATTATAACACCGAACATGATTGGGTCCCTGAGGAATCCAAACATAGTTCAGTGTAAACGTCACCCAAACATGACAAGATTTAATCACCCATGGTTCTAGCACAGTCGGTATGCCTTACAACCTCCTAGCATCCATCTCAAATGACTATTATATGCTCGCACAAACACTAGCCTATAAGTCTCCAATAACGATCTACTGCATTCGGATGAAAATTTTACTTTCTTTTGTTTGAAACCTTGGTACAGATTCAACCGATGCCCCTATCATTAACACCTAATTTATGGGCCCAAAAACTCTCTCCCAATCAACTTGAAGCCACACACTACGTATCAAGAAAAATATGACACTACTAAGGAGTCCGGTAGGATATATGATGTCGTGCTTAACCTATAATCATTTAAGTCCACACTAACGATGTCACAAGGGTTATTATTCCTCAATATCGCACCATGTTCTCTAAAATTACATCATGGGAAACTACCTAGGGTTTACTCATACGTTATTGCAATTCGTTATTGTTACACACGTCACGCACTTACCATCAATGGCTCATAACTCACATCATGGCTAACTATATATATATATATATATATATATATATATATATATATATATATATATATATATATATATATATATATATCGATTATTCCTATGGCACGCATCTATAATGGCAGTATCCTATCAACTAAGTCCTGAGTACACATCCTCAAGTATTGATCAACACGAGTCTATAAGCTTATTGACTTGTAAAATACTTATGGCATGACACTACCCCAAGAATTAAGTTTTCCTAATTGCATCATCACTGTTTCTAGCCATGAGTTCCTAATTAAGGAACCTAATGCATCCATATGGAGAATACTTCTTAGACATGTCACTCTAGTCATGTAATCTCCATAATTTATTTTAAACCATCTCCCTATCTACACAATGGATGACTTTCATCTTTATTGACACCTTAAAAGTCTTCCAACATTATCAAAAGTTGACACAAGTTCACCTTACACTACATACCACATCGTCGCCACTAATGGCATGCACAAGCATACGCAAGTTACTTACACGTCTAAATTAGAAGGGTCGAGAATTATTAATGTCAACCAACTTATCCACTTGCTACTCGGCAATAAATTGACCATGGTGATAATCTCCTTGACTCAGTCGTCGAGAACACGAATCGAGATCGTCACCCGCATAACGTGACCGACCCAAGACCAACACCAACATCAAAAGATCTGCTATCGACCTGACCACACCAATCCCGATAGGAACCTTGAACCTAAAGCTTTAATATCATTTGCAACATCCCGATGAAAATTTATGGGCTACTCGTGGGTCAACCTGGTTCGATTCGAACGTTAGGTGCGAAATGCAATGAGACGATCGAAATAATGTTGTTGGTCCAGTTTTATTTAATTAACTTTCCACTTGTTTAGTATGCAATTTCGAATCGTATCAAGCTACGTGTGGGCCCTAGGAAGCGTCCCCAGAGTTCGAGCATTCAAAGATACTAAAGTAAAATAAAAAGGATACTTACCTATACAACGCCCTTAAAATACGGAATCACACATAATCTGTCGTAACAAAGAAGAGAGAATGAGCCGAATGCCCAGTGTGAAAAATAATAATGCAATATAGAATCGAATGGCGGAAAAGAAACTCTAACATGTTATATATATATATATATATATATATGAAACTGTTTTAATCCTATGAAGAAACCATTTTGGTTAACTTACCCAATTTTTTCGATTTAATGCACATGGTTAAATAGTTAAATAAAGTACTATTTGTTTAGAGAGAGTACTTCTCTTATCTAAATAACCCATTTACACACACCGATTTTACCTTAGTATTTTTCTTGATATTAGCCCTTCAACACACGCAGGCACCATATTAGAAATACTCGTTTTCCATTGAAAGACTCTCATAAACACATATGTGAGTTAATAATGGGTTAAAACCTCCTTAGGTTGCTTAGTTATCCATTTAATCACTACACTTTACCATTCCTGTCACTTTATATGGATATCAGCCAATTTCTCATATTATTTGTCCACATTATCTTTTAACCCGATTTACCAATTTCACTTCATGTTAGGTTGTATTTTTTTTATACTCACAACACATCCCATTTCTTTACCATGTTCTATTATCTTTTTCTCGAAATCCTCCAAATAACCTCGTACATTTATGGGCTCCACAATACCGGCTATGCTACCATATGCTCTGGCCATTATTTTGGATCTTTCACCCTAGGGCTCGGAGCCCTTATTAATTCTTTTTCGATCTTATTTGAGTCTATATTAATGTGTTTTAACATTTTTTAAATATCGACATTATTTCACTTTTATCAGCTAAAGCTAAAACTCAGGGATTTCACCACACCTTTTGTTACACTTTGAAAATCACCATTTCATGTCCTTGTCATAGTTGCATTGATTTTATCCTGTAAGAGTGTAGTTGTATTGGGGTCTATGAAAATATGGATCTGGTGAGGCATGACCCACTCCAATGGAAGTTGCCTTCAGGTGTTCAAGGTCCCAAGAGCAGGTGGAAGTTGAAAGCTAACTATTTTTCGTAAAATGGAGGTTCTATGATTGCTATTTGACAAGACAATGATTAGCTATAACTTTTTAACAATGATAACAGAGAAAAGGATCACTTGGAAGTGATTGTTCTTTGAGAGTGAAGAGACAAGCACTTCAAGTACCAAGGAGAGAGTAAGGGAGAGAATATTTTCTAGTGAAATTCTGTAAGAGTAACAGTGCTAACTTTTGTTATTATGTTATGACCTTACCCAAGGGCTCTACTTATAGGAAAATGCTAGGGCTAATTTTGCATGTGCGTGCCAAAAGGATATTCCTTTGAGAAAATATTTAAAGTGTACTTTTTATCCCATTTCACTGTCTGTCGTTTGTCTAACCTGACAGACAACATCTGCCACATCCCAAAATCAAAAAGCAAACAGTCAGGCATAGTGTCAAAAAGTATGATTTGGTAAATATCTTTTCAATGGTAACTTGGTGAACAATCTTTAGGAAATCTTACGAGTGACCTTGAGGGCCACTCGCCAATGGTGAGTTTGAAAATACTTTGTGAGACGTACCTTGGCTACTCACATATTTGACTAAGTACGAACTGTGTAAGTATATGAGTGACCCTTTTGGCGTCTCCTATTAGTATTATCTCTTTCCTAAGATAAATAAGTGGTTGGGCTTTATTTTGCCCAATAAGACTTATCTCTTAGTCTCCAAACCAAAACTCTCAAGGGATCCCAACAGTTTTCTCGATCCCTGCTTGCTCGACCAAGGCTACATGTGTAAAGAAAATAAAAGTGTTAGTAAATATTCCAATGTACAAATATTTACAATTATTTTACTATTCACATAGAATCCCCTGGGTCTGCTCGTGTACTTAATTTCCTTCTTATGTTCGGGCTACTCATTAGATATTCCTCTGCTAGCTTTAGTAATTTCTTGGTCAGGTATTCCCTCTTTGGACTTAGGTCCACTCGTGTGGCACCCTCTCCCATGTTTGGCCTGTTTTAACTTATTATTGTTTATTAGCTCTTGGGCCCACTCATTGTGTCACCCTTTCACATATTTTTTCTATTTGCCTTTTCTTATTCATTTATTCTTTGGGTCCACTTGCATGGCACCCACTCATCCTTTTTCACTTTTTTGGACTGTTGGGTGACTTTTATCAATTCATCGTTTAGGCCCACTCGTGCGGCACCCGCTCATCTTATTTGGAACATATTTATTTCTTTGTATTTGGGCCTGCTCTCATGGTATCCCTCTCGCCCACATTTGGCAGTCACTAATTCTTTTTGGTCTTACACCCATTCGTGTTTCACCCTCTCGCCCTGTTGGGCTTATTTTTCAGCAGTTGAATGGGTGCCCCTCTACATTAGCCCCCTCGTGTGAATGTGTTTGTGTTGGTTAGAAATGAAGAGTTTTGCATAAAATAAATCATTACTTTTTGGGGTATCCTAGGGTTCTCTTTACACAAATGATTACTTTTATTGGGAATTTAATTATTTTGACATGACGGTCGCATTGATGGCACCTTTTAGTATCTAGAAGACACACATGTATGCATTAGAACCCTCATTTCATGATTTGAGTAATGATTCTTCTTCTTTTTTTTCGCCATTAGGCGTGTGTCATTTATAAGGCATAAATATCTTTCTCAAACATTTTTTTAACTTCTACCTTATTGTTTTCCTTCAATTTTCCAAAACTAGAGAGAGAAAAAAGATATTTCATTCCTAAACACCCCTTTCCCTCCATTGTTATTTGTTCAAGTTCCTAATTATTTCAATGGATTCTTCTTTCATGGTATCGTCCATTATCTCAGCCTCCGTGAGCGAGATTCTAGTGGGATCTTTGCCCATTCAGGTTACCATTTCCACTGCCACTGGGGACATTATTATGACTTTTTCCATGGCCGCCTCTATCTCCACCAGCACTGATGGGTCTGGTGGTGGTTGTCCCTCTTCTAGTGGGGCTGCTACCCTATCTAGGGTTCAAAGGGAATATCTATATTGTCGCTCTAATAGGGATATCGCGATTTATCATCCCGCCCCTTTTCGGAGAGAAGGACACCTTTATGACCTCGCTCGAACGGTTTGAGACTGAGTTTGTTGAGAAGATCAATGAGTAGCCACTTCTAAGTTTTCTTGAGTCCACTGATACTCTAATTGTGCTTGATGATAGAATTTTGTGCATGCGAGTGGACAGAGGTGACTTCTCCTTTTCTAACATCAATATTGATGTCTATGTGTGTGTGTGTGGGGGGGGGGGGGGGGGGGGGGCTAGAGGAATGGGACCTCTATATTGATTATGCTATGATTATTCCAACTCACAAGGTTGTTATTGAGCGGCTTGGCCTTGCAAGGACCCTCATAAATTTCAAAACTTGAACGATTTCAATCACTATAATACTTTTAATCTCCTGGCCTCTCACTGAAGTATTGATTCTCATATTTTTGTCACCAGTTGGTGTGAATTCTTCATTACGCTCGAGGATATATGCGAGTTGACTGGTGTAGGGGGAGTCCTCACCAAAGAATGATTAGCTTAGTTAATTCGTTGCTTGGTAGACAAAGGATGAAAGAAAAGATCACCCGGGCAATTTCTCTCGAAAGACCTACCTCGAAGATTCTCTACAGATGTGACTAGAAGAATCTCTCCCGAAGACTCTCCACCGACGTGGTTCGAAGAATCCAACTCGTAAATCAAAGTCACTCGAATGACAATAGTTTGTAAGATGAAACAGAATGAATTGTATGGTGTACTTTATCTTATGTTATATAAAATATTATGAAACAGATCAAAGTCCAAGAGGTTATTTGGTACTCGTGAGGGACTATGCCTGGCAGGGCATAGGAGGGCTAACATGCCCTATCAAACACCCTCCTCCTGTGAACCTTGCATGGACATGGTTTGGAGGATTGGGAGAAAGGAAATGTTGGGAATATAGTTACCAACCATATTGTCACACATGGAAAAGACTTCATCTAGTATATGTGGTTGCTCGAGCCACCTACAACGGAGCTACCATAACTTCCACTCATTCGAGGAAACCTCCTCGAGGTACCTCAAGCTTGCAACCTTACCAACAGACAAAAGACTAAACACTTGAGATACCTATAAACTGAGCAACCTCAAACTAAATACCATCTTGTTTGACTGATGTAACCACACACCTAGTGGGGTCACTGTTCACCCACTTTCTGACGTCATCACAATTGGTATTTAGGGACTCAAAATTACAACACTCAAGTGAGTCTATCTGTAGGATGGCAGGTCTAGTCTACCAAATCTAACCCCTTAGCCATTTTAAGATAAGCCCTTAAACTGCCATGTCATATCCCTCATTAATGCCCACCATGCTTCCCATTGGTATAGTAGTTTCTCACCAAATTATAATATCCCATGCATTTAATACAATATCTCCCACATTAATTTGTGTGTGTGTGGGGGGGGGGGGGGGGGACTTGCACATTTAATGCGGATTAATAACATTGAATACCAGCAAGGTTACTCAAGTAACTTTGCCTTCATATAAATGGAACAACCAAATAGTTTATAGGGGAGCATTTTTCTGAACCTAGAATTGCTGCCCAACTTTGTTCATACACGAGAGCTCCCGTGAGGACATTACTCCCACACCCATTTAATACCCATTTCATTGAGCATTAACTGAGCTTAAATTTCCTGCTTTGCCTTTATTGCTCCCAGAGTGCTTGCTCTTTCTCCCTCCGACCAGCTACCTGTTGATCCCATCTATTTATTATACTTGTTGCGTATTTATGGTGCAAATATATCATTTAACATAAGTCCGAATATTGAATCTCATTGCCTCTTATTCACTTGTATCCATTGTCATTATTTAGTACTGTACGGAGTGTTAATTCCAATCTTGATAAGGGGTTACGCCTCACTTGATACTAACTGTATTCCAACAAAACACATCTTACAACTGGTCTTCCCCTTTTGGGAGATTATGTTTTTATTGATGGTTACGAGGATGTCGTCGAGAAAGACAGGTGCGAGGAGCTCCGTCATGATCTATCAGAGTGACCTCATTATGTTGCCATTACCAAGACTAGGGCCATTAAGAATTCCTTCGCTAAATGGCAAAGATATTGGTTACAAGATTTTGAGCCAACTTCCAAAGAGGGGAGTTTGAGCGAAGCCCCCAAGAGCTAAGATTCCCATAAGATCAACTCTTCCACCCACTTAGCTAATATCTTTGTAACTTTTCATAAAAAGTTTTTATTTTAAGGGATACCAACTAACTCCCCTAGAGATTTGGTATTTTGCCTTGTTGTTAGGCTTGCTCAATGGAGGAATGTGCCCCTCGCAGCTCGCACTCTTGGGTCCATATAGACTTGGTTGGACCATACTCACTTCGATACGGAGCATTCATACGACCATTTTGATGTGGCCAGTTTGGTTAACTCTTTCATACTCATGTGAATTTTTTTCAAGAAATTCCCCAACTTTGCTCTCGAGCCTCGCTCGTTGCACAGTCAGGTCGCTCGCATTGTGAGGTTCCATAAGAAGTCTCCGAATAAACCTTTGGGCCTATTTATAGACAATATTGATGAGTTTTCATTTTTTTCTTACTCAAAGTGAGTGGGTGGTGTTTTTTCGTGGGGGCTTCTTCTCAGATTCTCCTAAGACTTTTCTTCATCCTGTTAGCGTGGACTTAATACCTAATTGCCCTATTTTTTTGTGATTGCAATGGTCTTTCTTCCGTTGTTAACAAAGTTTGGCTAAGGAATGGAATTCTACCATTCCGAGTGTGTTCGGAGGTAGTTTTGTTATGACTAACGGACTTACAAACCAAATTTTCCCACTAGACTCTCACCAACGAACTTATATTTAGAGTCTTTTGCAAATTTGAGTCCCAAGGGGATGATCCAAAGGACTGACAACTTGATAACTTCTTTATACCCCCTCGAGATTATCTTCCCTCCTTCAGCCACTCGTGGTTTGGCTTTGCAATGTCAAATCAAATTTGATCAAAAACTGTATCAAGGATGTCCCCCATAAGTCCTTTTCATTTGCATCCCCACGAATGAAAAGTACCTAGTTAAAAGGACTCAAGAGTAAATTTAGCACCACAGTTGTGTCGAGAAAATCCCCCTGATCAGGTCACTCCTATTTTGGTGAAGCCTTTGCACGAGGAGACCATCTATACCAAAAACTCAAACCCTAAGACTCAGAAGGCAAAGGGGCAAGGAAAGTGAAAGGAAAAGACTAAAGTCCCTTCTAAAAGGAAACATCTTGACACTGATGTTTCAGAATTTATTCTAGCTCAGTCACAGTGGCTTCTCTTTCCCCTTCACTAATGAGGACTCGAGTATACAAACATAAAAAAGGGCAACCAAGTCCACTGGTCCCTCTACTCTAGTAGATCAAGAGTCAGACATTGGCATTTTAGGCATTGAGGACACCTTCTAAATAATCCACGAGCAGGACTATGAGGCCCTTGGTGTTTCTCTTTCCCATCCATCTACTTCATTTGCCCACCTCTTACAGAATGTACTCTAATCACTTCTTTTTAACTTAGTAAAATTATAAGTCATGGGGTTACAAGTTGTTTCTCCTCATCTTTCCCATCTGAAGAGGAACTTATTGATTATGGAAGCACCCCTTCCTATGATTGCGATAGTTCTTTTCAAATGACATTAGTATTTTTTACATCAACTCAAGCCACTCACCTAACACTTGTACTTTCTTGTCAGCTTTGAAAGGTTCCAATGTGGATTGGGAACCTTCCAATGGTGATCAAAATGACACCATGATTTATTCTCCTTTCACTACTAGCCCCACTACTGAGCATTGTCCCTATAGGCAAACTCCTCCCTAAGATCCTGTAAGTTTTTTAGAACCTTTATTTCTATCATTCATTGTCCATTTTCTTTGTATATATTGTAATCTTTTACTAATTTCAATTCTTTTTTTGTCCCGTTCTTGATTAGGAGTGGCCCCTTGGAAGTGAAGGCCACCCCCTCATTTGTTTCTCCTATAGTTCCTCGAGTCAATTTTCTCCCTGAGAGGAACTCTATTCTTGTGTCCTCTCTAAGCCTTGCTTGAGAGGTTTGTACATAAAAATAATAAGGCTAGTATTTTCTTACTTCCTGCTCCTTTAGCCTTTTCAGAGATTTTTTTCTATCCTTGCTTATCTCGTAGCTTTCCACCATATTCCCCACTTCTACGAGGAGTTATTCAGTGTCTTCTCATTCAGTCCTATTTATCAAACTTTCCAAAACATTTAAATTTTTGTTACCTATGACTATTTTGGATTTGTTACTTACATGTGCAGATTCTCTTCTTTACTAGGTGACTGAAGCCTCCACTTCTACTACCAGTCCACCTGCATTCTCCACGATGATCATTTCTTCAACTAGACCCTCAGTTATCATCCCTACCATCTCTACAAAGGTATTTTTTATCATTATTTTCCTTGTGTGTTTTTTATCTTTTGATTCTTTCCTGTTACTACTGCAACTTTATTCTTATTTTATTTGAACTTTATGCTATAGGACTCTCTTTCGAGCAATCCCCTAACTAGTGGGGGGATACTCCTCCCCACAGAAGTAGTTATTCCTGGCCTGCCTCCTTCCGAGAGGATATCTATTCCCGATGTAGGCCTCCCTATGGACAACAGGCCAAAAGTCCTGGCCTTCTCTACTCAACCCATTTATAGTGTGGCTTCGAGTGGTCCTCTCTCATGTATAACTTCTTCAACACATGTATTTATCCATATATCCTTGTCATTTTCTACTTGGCCTTTTCCAAACAATTTCTTTGGGGACAGGTTGGTACGAGCATTCTTCCAGCCCCTATGATTGATTTTAGCCCTTCTCCTCCCTCTAGGGTTCATGTACTGGGATTATCGTGCTTCTATATTCTCATAGATTGTGCTTTGTTTTTCATTTGAGCTCTTATTTATTCTTTTCTCGTTTGTATTTTAGGGGAGCACTAGTGCCACCTTACCAAAATTATCTTTAGTTAGTGCTCAAGCGAGTAGTTTACCTTCCATGTTACCCCAGGTACTCTCGTTCTCTTCTTTTGAGTTTTCTATACTTGTATTTTTCTTCGTGTGTGAACATCTTGGATCATAATTGTCTCTTTTTCTTTAGGTGATCCCCTGGAATGTCCCTACTACTGTGGAACTTTTAGCAGGCTTGCTAGTGAGCGCCCCCGCATTAGAGGCCTCTCAGGTATTTATTATATTATAACTAGTATTTCACCTAACATTCTTACTTTATTGTGCAAAGTATCTTGGTGACACTTTTCTTATTTCCTTATTTTTCAGGCTAGTGGCACTGAAGTACCTCTATCTGTGGTACATCCTGTGAGAACTACTGAAATGACTCCTTAGGTACTATTCTATCCTATCTTATTTTAAACTTCCTTTTACTATGAAAGTTCTCAATAAGACATCTATGTTTCCTTGTTCTCATCTTATTGCTTCGAGTGTTCTGATATCTTTGGAATAACTTGGGAGTACTACTGTGAGTGAGGTATTATAATATCATATCTTATTTACTGTTTTTGTCTTCTCTCCCTTTTGTCTTTATTCTTGCTTTCACTGTGAAAGTACTTACCAACACTCTCCTGTTTCATTGTCCTCAAGTTAGTGCATTGAATGTTCCTATATCTGTGGAACTGTCTATGAGTGTCATAGAGAGCACTCCTCAGGTATTATATTGTCATACTTGATTTACTATTTTTTTTGTATCCTTTTTTACAGTATTTCCTTTGTTGTGCAAGTAATTGACTAACATTATCTTATTTTCCATTTATCAAGTTAGCACAGTGAGTAAGGGAGAATATCACAAGATGTCCGGTAGCATGATGACTCCTATTGGCTTGGGATTAAGCTCTTTCTCATTATTATTTTTTTCTGTCATCTTCCTTAGTTGGTTTTGTTCAATATCTCTTTTCCTCCTTCTCATTCCTCATTCACACCTTTGTTTTCAGGATCACGCGAGCGAGATAGTGGAGGTAGTTGGTGACAATGGACCAAGATCTCAGACCACTTAAATTAATGGAGTTGAGGGGGAGGAATCGGGTAAGGAGTCTTCTCTACCACCTTCTATGCCCAGTTCTATAAACATGGTTTATGATGCCATTAAAATAAAGGCCCCTGAAGTTTTCATGAGGGACTTATGGTGCGAGGAGATCCATACGAGGTTTAGAGATCACAAGCGGGAGGTCCTAAACTTAATTATTGAGCACTACCCAAATACTTTCACTACTCAGAGTGTTCTCAATAATTACAACCTCATAGTTCTCAACCTCAAAGTTGTCACCACTCACATGCACAAGTTCTTATCCATTTCTCCTTCTGTCCTTACTAGTGCAAATACTCAGCTTTTCTTAGTAGTTATTCATGATTTGGAGATTCGATACCACTTTAAGCTTAATTATATTGATGCCTTTGTGCACCATCTCATTGGTCTCTCTTTTAAGAAGTTAGTGAAAGCTAAAATGTCTAAATAGACCAAAGCCGAGTGACGCTATGTGGTAGCTGCCAGCCTTCGCGAGCAGATCCGGGTATTGGAGGCCATGTTGGACATGGTTTTAGCTACTGATACTAATAATGATGGTCGACTGGCTAGGCTTGAGCAGATCCAGGGCACTATCTTACAATTTTAAGGTTGTTCTTAAAATAAAACAAAACTATCATTTTTTAGTTTGTCAATGAAAAAAAACTGTGTACTTTATATTCAATTGGGTGCTTGAGCTATTATAAGTGAAGGTACTATGCTCATTGTACTTTATCCTTTGGAGGTATATAGTCCCCTAAGTATAATGAGCAATGTTCCTCAAATTCAAGACCATTTCATAAACTATAAGAGTCAAAATCTATTCTGCCCCCAAAATTTAT
The DNA here is from genome assembly GCA_949130495.1 of Sambucus nigra. Lineage (NCBI taxonomy): Eukaryota > Viridiplantae > Streptophyta > Magnoliopsida > Dipsacales > Adoxaceae > Sambucus > Sambucus nigra. The sequence goes on along the minus strand of OX422214.1, from coordinate 207,008,196 downwards.
TAGTCTTGGCAAAATTACTAGGCAAGAAAATCTAGATGCATCCACTCGCATTATTACAAAGTGAGTGAACAATAGATATTGAAAGTAAACATAAGCTATTATCGTTATTAAAGAAATCGCATGGATTACTGCTCAAAATGAACTGTATTCATTCATTTTTCTGTAAGGCAATGCCTATCTTTGCTATTACAATAATTTCTTGCTCAAAATTTCCTTTTACTAAAAGGACTAACTGTTCAAGAGTTAATGACTGAAATCATAAAAAATATGGGGATACCTTAAGCATAATACTTTTTGAGCCACTTCTAGTTAATGGACTGGATGCATTCTCTCCCAGGCTCTGAAATATAACAATATCCTGGCTTCCCCACTCCTCGTACCATTAAGGGTCCGTCCCAGTTAGGCTTGAACTTTGACACCGACATGTTCCTTAGATGGTGAGTGGATGCACGTAAGACCAAGTCTCCCACCAGGAATTCTCTAAGCTTAATCAAATTTTCATATGACCTAGAGAGTTTCTTGGTGGCCTTATCTCGGTGCTAATCATGGTCTTCCAACTACAGATGTCTTGGATCAGGTATGAGATTATGGCTTATAGCCACTTGGGCTGAAGGTACTGCAAACTATACTAGCGAGACATCTTATGTCCAATAAACTATAGAGAAATGGTTATACCCCGTTGGCTTCCTCTTTGAAGTTCTATAAGACCATAGGACCACTAACTGCTTCTCAGCTCATGTATATGGTAAACCCTCCAGCATCTTCTTCAAAATATGAATCAACGTCTAGTTCATGGCCTCTACTTGACCATTCCCCTTGGGGTATGATATGGTTGACTTGTTGTGGATGATTTTATAATTTTCTGTGAGGAGCCCTAAATATTTGCATACGAATTTCTTACCATTACCCGTATGGATAACCTTCGAAATGTTAAACATACAAATTATGTACTCTTGGACGAATTGTGTCACTTCTTCAATGGTGACCCTCCTCAAAGGGATAACTTTTGTCCACTTAGTGTACAATTATGTGGAAACAATGATAAAAGCTTCCTTGAGAAGCTAGGATGATCTTTCCCACCAGAACAAATACGTAATTATGGAAGGGGTATGAGGTTGCTAGACTCTATAATGTCACTGAGAGGGCATGAAACATATTACCATGCACTTTACATGCTCTACACTTATTCATGAAGCTGATAAAATCATCCTCCATTATTAGTCAGTAATATCCCAATGTCATCAATCGATCCTACAATTTAGCGCCGCCCATATAGGAAGATTCATGAGCTTCCTTCAATAATTTTTCCACATCTCCCCCTGCCATGCACCATAGTGCCTTCTCGTTATACCATTTCTTATAGAGCTCCCCCTCTACCAAGTAGAGGAGACCTTTTTTTCATATATATCTCATCCTCTATTTTAGCTAGCGATTCTCCATCTTTGAGGTATGGAATATAAGGCTTCCTCGAGTCTTCAAAGTTTTCTATAAAATTGGCTTCGTCCGGTTGATCAAACTGTGTTTGACACTTTAAACAACCTTGCTATAAATGAGCAACCTCCATGCTCATAGAGGGATAATAATAACCCCCTCGTTGCAACCACCTATAAAATGAGATATCAGTATCCCTATAATGTTTCTCATGCATTATAGTCAGTCTCTCTTTAGCTTCCTCTTTTCCTATGCATCTTGCTAGAAATTCATCCAAGATTTTGAAGAAGAGTGTCCCTTGGAGTAGGTGGTAGTTGACCATCTCAGACATCTTCATATTTCCATCTCTAGTTTCCAATTTCTTCATAATCGAGAATCTCCAATCTTCGAACTCCTCACTTGGGAATAATGACTTTACTTCTGTCGGCACCATTCTTCGTCAAATGTGATGGTGGCCTCCTACTTTTCATCTCTAAATTTGTATCTATCATTGCCAATGCGTTTGGATGCCTATTCATTATTCTCGCACAAATTTCTATCTTCACTTATAAAAATTGGCGAAGAAGCTTCTGAATAATCGATCTATACAGGTCTAAGTTGGCATGCTTGAGTGCTAACTCTCAATTAACTTGCTTAAAGACCAAGTTAGTGTCCTTTCTGATGCACAACACTTTGATGCCTCTCCTCAATGCCTCCAACAGTCCAATTATGAAAGCCTCATACTCCTCCTCATTGTTAAAAATTTTAAATTTAGCATAAAGAAGAGAGTGACTTTTTCCTTACCATTAGAGAGGATGATGCCAGCCTTACCCATTCCTTGCACTCAAGAACCGCTAAAATCCATCTTCCATTCCTTAATATTTTCTTCTAGATAGGCTTGGAAATTATCACATCGTAATTCTTCGCTGGGAGGCTCAAAGTTTTGACTTGGGAAATTAGCCAATAAATCAGCCACTGCCTAGGTCTTGATAGCTTTTAGGACAAATATTTCAAATTATTTTCAGACAGTATTAGAAATCACCTAGCCTCCCTACCCACAAAAATGGTCCATGCCAATATATATTTGATAGGGTCGCATTTGGTGATGATACACATCATGAACAGGAGCCGATAGTGCCTCAACATATGTGCAATGAAAACTAATGCTAAATAATGCCTCTCCACACATGTGTATCTATATTATGTTCCTGAGATCACCCGCGATAGATATTACACCAACCACTTTATTTATGCCCTTTATTGGGTGAGCAGAGCCCCTGTAGACTGCTTAGTTAAGGTTAAATTCAATAGCAAGGGCACACCCGCTTCTGGTGGAATCATCGTCGAGGGAAAAGCCAATATCACTTTTATACTCTCAAACTCATTCTTTTGCTCCTCCCCCCCAGATGCACTTGGATTTTTCTTTCATGAGAAGGGCAAAAGGGTGAGTGACCTCTGCTAAATTCGATATGAACCTCATCTAATTGGAAATTTTCCCCAGGAAGATCTTGAGTTACCTTTGCCTCTTAGGCGTTGGCTTCATTAGAATGGCTTTGTATTTTCCACATTGACTTGCACCCCCTGCTTATTTACCATAAATCCTAGAAACATTCTCATAGTTACTGTGAAAGAAAATTTAGAGGGGTTCATCCTCATCTTGTACTTTTGGCACCTCTCAAAGACTCTCCTGAGGTCTTACATATGTTTGGTCTCCTTCTTAGATTTCACCACCAGGTCATCTACATAAAATTATAATATGTCATAAAACAAATCATGAAATATTTTCATCATGGTATGCTAGTAGGTGACACTCGTATTCTTTTAACCCTAATGGCATGATCGTATCATATAATTTCCTCAAATGGATTCTGAAAGTTATCTTTTCTTTATCTGCAGGATCCATTCTAATCTGGTTATAACCTACATATACATCCATGAACCTATAAATTTCATGGACAACTGTGGAATCTACCAAGCTATCAATTCTGGGCAATGGGAACTCGTCCTTCGGGCAAACGAGAATTAGGTCTCTAAAATCTGCACACACCCGTATCTGCTTCTTGTACTTCTTCACTACAGGCACAATACTTAAGGGTCAGATTGAATGTTAGATGGTATTGATGAATCCAGTCGCGAGTAACTTCTCAATATCTACTTTAATCTTCAGGCCCAGTTCAATTTTATAAGTTCGCATGGCCTGCCTTATAGGCAAAGCATTGGGCAATACATTTAGCTTATGAGAGCTCACTTCTAGATCTATCCTAGTTATCACTATGTATTTCCATGCAAATATGTCTATAAATTCATTGAGAAAACTGATGATCTCCTCCCGTTGTTTAGGACTCAAGCCCTTGAATTGAAGATGGGTCACTCATTACCCCCCTTTGTTCCCAGATTTATCTCTTCTAACTCCTTGAATTTCTCTCACGACCCATCTTGTATACATTTCAGAGCTTCTTTGGGCTCCTAACATGCTTAACTATATGGGATTCATTGACCACTAAACACTGTGGTGTCGAGTTGATGCTTTCATCCCGAAACACTACCCACACAGACCGTTATAAACGGTAGATAACTTTCCCATTGGCAACACAATTTTCTTGCAAGTTTGTAAGGGCCTTGCCTCATCTTCAAACTCCTTTTCCCTTTTTCTTTACTCTCATAAGGGGTCACTCGCTGGCCCAACGTCTCATGTACTCATTTCTTGAGTTGAGCACCTTCTTTGACCACACGAGGTTCCTCTATTCGCTTGATCAAATATGTCCTCTCTTTGTCCACCTCCGCATAAAATGCTTCATCGACCAGTGAGCCTCTTCCATCGAGAATGGTCTTTTAGTATCTTTGATTATAATATATGTTTCGTAAATATTTGCTTTCGCACATTGGTTAAATGTTAATAACACAATCCTGTGCATATGAATCCACACTTGCCCTATCAAGAGCTGGTAGCTGGTGTTAGCATTGATAATGTGAAACTTGATGTGGGATATGAAGTTTCACAACTTGATCCCCATGTTTACATATCCGAGTGACTACATCCCCACGCTATCAAAAATTAAGATCACCAGTTGGACTGGCATGATCTTCTCTTGAGAAATATCGATCTCATATAAGGTGCTGATGGGCATGATGTTAATCAAAACCTCTATATCCAAAAGTTCCCTTGGAAAACTAATTTCATTCGCTAGGGATGTGATATACAGTGGACGATTATGTAAGTATGTCACCTGCTTATTTGCCTCTGAGAACACTACTTCATACGCGTATCTTTTAATCCACCGTCCTATAGGACCATGCTAGTTAAGAGAAGGGTCCCCTTGCTCCGAGACTATATCTTAGATCTTCTGGGTTATTATTATTCGAGTATCATGCTTCACTCTAATTTGGTCAAAGAACCATTTAAACTTTGGGCTCTTCGCAATAGCTACACATTCCAAATCAAGTTCAACTTCATACGTTTATGCATTACACACATATTCTACTTTTGACGTCCCCCTCAATTAGGATAAGGACTACATCCACACTTCCTTATAGTGGACTCACTCATTCATCCCACTCATTTTCCTATTCTTCTTTGTCCAAGTCATCTATCCACTCTTCACATGCCTTTTTATTGCTTCACCATTCTTTGAGTTCACGGGATCCTTCTTAATCATACACCACCACCATATTTGTTGTTCGATAATGGTGAGCTAACAACGGATTTTCACTGACATCTACCTGTAGGATCTGCAAAGTACCATTAACCACCTGCTCGCCAATTATTCTTGGAAAGTAATGGCAGTCCTTCGTAGTATGTTGGACCCTCTTTGCCTCTTCCTTCTCCATTGTTGTTGGTATCTGTCCATTAGAGTGGGGAGGACTTGCCAGCTCCTTGCGCAGAAGTGTGCGATAATAGTCCATAGCCTTCGCTATACTACAAGTCAATAGTGATGGACATTATCCCCGAACTTTCTCTATCCCACAAAGCCCCCTTTCTTGCCTTTGGGTCTCCTGTCAACATAGTTCACAGCTTGTTGCCTAGAAACTTGAAACCTTCCTGCTGTCAAAGTCACTTGCGCTCTCCACCCTTGAGGCCTGGGTTTAATGATCATGGCCATTTTGTTGGCCGCTCGAGTAAACTCTCTAAAAGTACTATCTCGTGTCTCATTGACCCGATGGATCTTGTACTCCTCCATTAGCATCTCAAAACAAATTTATAATAATCTTGCTTCCGTAACATCTTCATGAACATCCAATGCTCTTTCGCTGGATCTCTTTATGTAATGCGTAAACTATTCTCCTGATTTTTTCACTTCATGGGAAACATGCCTTAGATTGAACTCATCCTCTACCAAAACTAATTTCTTCAAAAACTATATATACATCTTTTCCCAACTGGGAATACTATTTGGCGCTAATTTGGAGAACCATGTGTACTCGTTTCCCATGAGATTTTTTGAAAACTCTTGTACCTTCAGCTCCTTATCTTTTTTGTGTACACCAAGGTACTCTACGAACCTTTTCACGTGCTCTCTAGGGTTTTCACCTTTCCCATTGAACTTTATGAATTTAGGAGGAACATATCTCTCTGGGCATAGTTTTTCATTATCACTTTCCGGTTAAGGGTTTTACAGCTCCTCATATATATGAGGTCACTCCCTTCGAGAAGAAAATAAAATTTTCACCTCCTCCATCATAATAACCTTAGATGTTAACTCCTTCATCCTCACATTCTTTACTACTAGCGAACTCACTAGAGTCGCCACCTGCTCCCCACCATCTTTCATAATAGAGTTATCTCCACTGTTGTTGCTCCTTTTGTTACAAGCGCCATCACAGGTGTCACATAAATCTGAACAAAACTATCCATATCCATATTATTCTGCTTCAGGAACTCAAATAACACTCTCATCAAGTTCATCCTGCTTAGTGGCGTGTCTACTGTTGTTCTGGCCTAGCTTCCTTGAGGAGAAGGTTCTCTTGCTCTGGTCACCATAACTTCCTCACTAGTCATTTGATCACTTTGAACTCCATTACCAGATGGAGTATCTTCAAACACTAGTTGCTTTTAAACGTTTTATTTTTATTTGTCCATGCCAATAAGAATACCTCCCTAGTGAAGTCGCCAAATGTAAGAGGATAATTGCACTGGGGTCTATGAATATCTGGATCTGGTAAGGCATAACCCACTCCAATGAAAGCTACCTTCAAGGTCTTCAAGGTCTCACGAGCAACAAGAAGGTTAATGTTATCTATTTTAGGTAAAAATGGAGGTTCTATGATTGCTATTTGAGAAAAAATGATTAGATATAACTTTTCAACAATGATAACAGAGAAAAGGATCCATTGGAAGTGATAGTTCTTTGAGAGTGAAAAGACAACCACTTCAAGTACCAAGGAGAAAGTAGGGGAGATAATAGTTTCTAGTGATATTTTGACATCATACCAATGCTGAATTGGGTTGTTGTGTTTTGACCTTGTCCAAGGGCTCTATTTATAGGAAAATACAAGGGCTGATTTGGCATGTGAGCACTAAAGGGATATTCCTTTGAGATAATAACTGAAGTGTACCTTGTCCCATTTCATTATTTGTCGTATGTCCACTCTGATAAACGACATCTGGCATAATCCAAAGTCAAAAAGCAAATATGTCGGGCATAGTGCCAAAAAGTATGATTTGGTAAATATCTTTTCAACGGTAACTTGGTGAATAATATTTTGGAAAATTTTCCAGTGGCCTTAAGGGCCACTCGCTAATGGTGAATTTGAAAATACTTTGTGAGAAGAACCTTAGCTACTCACATATTTGACTAACTGTGAACTGTGTAGTGTGTGAGTGAGCCCTTAGGCCTCTCCTATTAGTATTCTCTCTTTCTTAATATACATAAGTGGTTAGGCCTTAGCTTGACCAACAAGACTTGTCTCTCTGCCTCTAAACCAAAACTCCCAAAGGATCCCAACTGACCTTCTCGAGCCCTGCTTTCTCGATCAAGACTACCTCTATAAATAAAATAACCGTGTTACTAAATATTCCAATGTAAAAATATTTAAAATCATTTGATTGATCATATAGCAATCCCTTATTATCTTAGGTCTGCTCGTGTACTTATTTTACTTCCTGTGTTGGGGTTGCTCATTAGACATCCCCTCACCAACTTTGTGGATTGATTGGTTAGGTATCCTCTCTTTGGTCTGGGATCCTTTCTTGAGGCACCCTCTTACCATGTTTGGCCCATTTTAACTTATTATTGTTTATTTTCTTTTGGTCCCACTCGTTGTGGCACCCTCCACATGTTTTCTTTATTTTGGCATTTTCTTATTCATTTGTTCTTTGGGTCCACTCACGTGGCACCCACTTGTCCTTTTTAGTTGTTTGGACTTTTGGCTGACTTTTATCAATTCATCTATTGATCCCACTCACAAGGCACCCACTCGTCTTATTTGGACCCTATTGCTTTCTTTGTCTTTGAGCCTGCTCTCATAGCAACCCCTTTTGTCTTTGTCTTTAGGCCAGCTCGCATAGCAGCCCCCTTTCTTTGTCATTCGGTTCGCTCGTCTTATTTAAACCATAGTCCTTTTGTTTTGGCGTGCCCCTCTACATACCCCAAAAATCACTTTTATTTAAGACCATTTGTGTAACACCATTTCAAACATTTTTATTTCATAAAAATATTCCACTTTATGTAAAATTACGATTTTACCCCTTTATTTTCATCCATCTTCACAAATGTTGATTTCTCCATAACATTATTAAGTCATACACGCCAACTTCTTAAATATTTTTACTCATTAACACTCATTAAACTCTTTGTAGTTAACACACTTTTTAAGTTGGAAATCTCTTTATTTCAGTACTTTCTTTTACTAAGGAAACCATTTGACATTTTAAAAAGTACTTTGCATGAAAAATGATTTATTCTTTATTTTCACATGTAGTCTTAAAACACCCACTTATTATATATCCTACACTTATTCACACACTATAAGGGATGATATTTCTATTTACTTTTATTCATATTAAAAACCCTTTAAAACCTTTATTAAACTTGTCTATATTCTTATTATCAAATTGTAACGAGTTCACATAAATAGAAAAAGGGATTTTAAATCCAAAAATCCCATTAAATAGGTTTAACACATGGTACAATCTAGAAATTTCATAATATTTGCAAAAATATTCTTTTTAAGACAAAGGATGTTTTTCTTTCTCCAAAACATAAATAAATGTCTATCTTTATAAAACTCTCAATTTTTAGAAGAAAACTTTGAAACATTTTTTCATAAAATGTCTTCAATAAAATTAACATCATTTCAAACATTTATTTCCATAAAAGATTTAAACACCAAGTTTTCTTGAAATATACCATTTTAGTCAAATCTCTTGAAATCATTTGTAAACCATTTTATACAAATCCATAAGAAATAGCCCTCTTAAATCATATATGTATTCTACTCTTGCAAACTCTAACTACAAAACCAATATAATAGAAAATAGAGTTTTTACACTAAAAAATATAGTTTCCCACCTCAAAGAAGATCCAACAATGGTAGGATGAATGTAGAAGAAAATCGAAACTCCCACCTCCTAAGGTGGCCTTAAAGAGGTTACCTAGATTCACTAATCTTGATCCTTGAAAGCTCCAAGAAAATCCCCTTTGAACTCCTTAATTTCTTCATCTTCTTCTCAAAAAATCCCCAATAACATATTCATGAAATCCCATATTGCTCAAACGTGTGGTGTATATGGGTTTTATAAGCTTGAATATGGTGAAGGGGATAAACTATGGTAGTTTTGGGTGGAGGGATGGTGGTGCTTGGGTAGTGTATGGTGGTTGGTTGAGAAGGAGTTCTAAGAGCTAGAGAGAGAGGCTAAATTTGAGTGGATTGCTCAAATGAGAAAAAACCCATTATATATACCCCCCAAACCCTAATGGTTAAATTCGAAAATGCCCCTAAACTCGACCCTTTAATATATTGGTCCATCAAGCCTTTAACCCACATTTTTATATGAGCCATTGAGAGCTCGATAGCTCATCCAATCTGACGATCCACTTCACGACAACACATTAAAATGTGTAGAAAAATTCTGATTTTCGTTCGTCCATTCGAATGACTTGGGCCTCATTCAAACGAGATCCCTTCTCCTTTGAACGAGAGTTCCAATATGGGATCTAATGAGGGTAAAACATTACTTAAAAAGGAAAAAGGCACCATCTCGTTCAAATAAGAAACTACCCCTTGTTTGAACGACAACACACCTCGTCCTAATGAGGGCGTTCCAATGAGATTTCAGGGAACGATGGAAATCGAACAACTCATAGTTGTTAGAAGGTTGTTCGAACCTCATTCAAAAGACAAGCCTTTCCTTCTTCAAATGGCATGCTCACTCATTCGACCGACATTCATAATTTTGATTAATAACTTTGAGCTATACCAATCCAGTTTAATCTCACCAGGGCCCCTACACTACCCAAATTTGATCCAAGATCCATCTTACTAAGTATATAGTCCAAATAGGTCACATCAAGTTACCAAATCACACTGGTGTAATTAAAATTATGGGCAGGTGTTACATCAACTGGAACCATGGCTTCATTGCCAAAGGCTAATATATAGGGTGTCTCTCCTATTGTTGTTCGTGATGTTGTCCTATAAGCCCAGAGTACTCTTTATAGTTCATCTATCCAATTTATCTTTGATGATTCCAGCTGCTTCTCAATCCTATCTAATAAATTTCGATTTGTGACTTTCGTCTTCCTGTTGCATTATGGATATGCTGGTGATGAATGATTTTTTTATTTTATCCTTATCGCAATACTCTTGAAACTCATTATTGTCAAACTAGGTGCATTGACCGATAATGAAAGCATAAGGGATCCCTTACCTTCTTATCACATTCTTCAAAATAAACTGTGATACTTCTTCATAAGTCATCTCTATGAGTAGTTCGGCTTCACAAAAATCGTAATTACTTTTATGTGAGTTATTTTGTGAAACCCAAGAACATATTTTGCTGTTTGTTCATTCTTTGTGGGGAGAACTCTACAATCGGAGAGCTGCGTGCTATTGTGGAGGAAGTCCTTGTGAAGATTTTAGACTGCGTATCTGGATTGCGCGTCCTGGTGGTATAACTGCGTGTGAACCATTGCTGATTTATTTCTAGCCGTTGCTTTGAAGGGTTTGACGAAGACGACGTGGGTTACTCTTGTGGGCGAAAGCAAGATGGTATGTAAGTCAATGGTCTTGTAAACTTGTCAGAGTTCTAGAAATAAAAGGTTTTGCCCTGCGGGGATTTTTTCTGAAATTTGTGTCGCATGCTTTATTTATTTATTTATGGGTTGACACACGCACACACGTAATTGCATGTTTAGGGGCTGAATTAATTTGGTTTAAAAATAGTCTTCAATTAAATAATTGTGCCAAATTAGAAATTTGCGAAATTAATCAATTATCACACAGTCATACGTTTTAAATTTTTTTATTACATAACTCAACCTCTTGTTCTCATCTCATAGTTAAATCCTTAACCCATTTATCATCAACATTTTGTTAATTAGCATAGTTGCATATTGTTAGTTCTTAGTTACATAAGTTTTTACTCTAAAATTTTCATCTAGTCGTAGTTGTTTCATCCCTAAAATTATTTTTTCAATTCTTTTAGAGTCAAAGCTAGGTTTCCTTCATCTTTTTAAGGTCGTCGCGAATTCGTTCGTCCTTTTTCCCTGAGGATTTATACTTGAGTGACAGGTTTTCACTTGAGTCTACATAACATGCACACTAGACACATTTGTGGTCGCGTCCACGCATCACATAGCATAGCAAAATTTAGTACATGATTCAATTGGATAAGGTTGCACACTTGCAATAAGTATTAATTACAATCATCTTAACAAATATCTGTAGGTTTAGGCACAATGTCCTCCCACACCTATGCAAAACATGTTGGTATAAAATATCTCTCATTTGATATTGCCACATGCATAAATAAACGATTTTCTTATCACAATTCTCCATATCAAATTGACCTTTGACATGCTTCCAACCTCAAATGTAGCCTTTATTTCTTTCCAACTGAGTTTCCTTTATTAGACAATCGAGCCAACTAAAATTCCACTTAAGAATTTTGTGAAAGACTTTGGATGCAAATAAACCAATAACCCTACAAGCCAGAGCTAGGGAAAACACACCAACCAACAACATGCAAGACAAGATGTATGTGAATAAAGGATGATGGCTTCCTTTATGTGTTGAATTAACTATGATTACAACTCTGAAGCCTCACTATCTGTCTCAATGTGTATACAATGATGAAAAACTTAAGTTAAATTACTTGAGAATGAGATATTTATACAAGGCAGAAACATATATAATATACCTAAATAACCCTTAATTAATCAACTTTTCGCGCCTTGACATCCATTTCGCAGCAAAGAACGTAATTTTTTGTCTATATCAAACCAATTCTTCACTCATTGCCAACAAATCTTCATTGGCCCCAAAATCCTAATTTCATTTTTCCCATGTTTTTGTTCATATGCACGGTTAGTAAGTAAATAATGAATCAACCCTTAAAAAAACTTGTCTGGCACCAAACCAATAGGAATGTATGTCGAAGATAAGCCCGGGATAAAATCCTCAAGCCAATATCCACATGACCATTTTGTAGTTGAGAGCTCACACACATAAAGACCCGGTCTTTCAGCAATATATATATATATATATATATATATATATATATATATATATATATATATATATATATATAATCTAGCAGGGTGACTTGAGAAAATAAAGGGTGTGGACGACAAAAAATTGATTGGGGTTCTCTTCCCTAGCAATATAAATCGAGCTTGTGATTCAGGCTCCATAACTCCAACGTTCAAAATCTCATATTCTTGTATTATGTGAAGTATATACCTCTTCAAAATTTCTTTAATTTTCTTTCAAACTTTAGTATTATCAGATACATTAATTTCCAAACTATGAGTGAATCTATGAATTTTATTTGTGAGTTAGAATATTAATTGACATTTTATGATAGATTAATAAGGGTTGTGGGGACCTAAAATCATTCTACCAACCTCTTGCAAATATTAGCTGAACTCAATATTTTTTCTCACATTATTTTTATTTAAACATTTGTGATATTTTGAAAATATAAGTTGCTAAATTCACACAGTTTTCGGGTTTATAAAATAAGTTATAAATTTTTTAATACCATTGTCGTGTGTTGAATGATGGTGCTAAATAAGCAAGTAAGCAACCCATTCACATCTATATAACTATATAAAAATTGTAGACCCAAATCATATGAATTTGACATGTGGACATGTATTAAATATCATTAAGTCCCACCTCTTTTTCTCTGTCTTCTTCGATTGTTGCAATTAATTTACGGTGCTTTGAGTTGAGAAGGGCATTGTGGTTTTACGTTTTCCCACTATATGGAATCATTGTATTTTTCTCGAAACTAGAAATGCTTTGAATAATATCACAGAAGCTATAATCAGTGAACTGAAATAGGACAGATGGGATTATATACAAGAAGGGATCACATTGCACAAAGATATGAACCGCCTGACTGCTTACTATAAAGGGTAACAAGCTGGCCAGATATGTTAACTTTAACATTTATCCTTCAAAAACCAAAGACTTCTTCTAAGAGATCTCACCAACCCATATGTGTAAGTTGGATCCACTTTTAATCCTTATATTATTATTTGTTAATAGGTGTGCCTTTTCACTATATACATCCTTTTCTGTATACATGGATTAATTTATGTTTTTATTTAGTTTTATTGATTGGATTGATAAAGTATTTTGGGTATTTGTTAAGTTTTCCATGACAATTTATATTTTTTTTAGGTAAACATGAATCGTGTGTTTCTTGACAATAAGTTTGTTACAGTTCAATAAAGGAATCATTATATTTTTTTTTTCACATTTTAGCATCTTAATAGGTGGGTATAGTTTAAAAAATAAGGTTTGAGCACTAAAATATCTTATAAATTTAAAAATACATGGATCACCATTGTAATTTAATCTTTGATTCGATTAGATGTCATACGAGTTACTAGACAATAATTTTTTAAATGAAAACCAATTAGGAAAAATTATGGAATGGGACATTTGCTTATATTCGGCCACGCATCGCGTGGCCTTCATGCTAGTTATTTATATTTTAGGTATTGAATTAGCTAAAGAGTAATGTTAGGGAGATACGATTTGGGGACACATGACACGTATCCCCAGAACATTGATAAATTTTTAAGTGAAACACACTCCATTTAATTGTCCATTATTTCCAAAATGTTTATGTATCATTGACTAAATTAGTTAAGTGATCGAGGTGACATATTTTCCATCTCATCCTTCTGGCTTTGGTTGGTCGAAAATTTGTGGTATTAGATTCGAATAAAGTAAGATTCATGGGCAAACAAGATAATTAATTAAAGTTCTCGAGTAATAGCATACAATACACACAACCACCTCGTTGCTTTATTTAATCTAGTTTTCAGCCATATAAGCACAAGGATTCATCATGAGTAAGAGTACACTCTTCTCACGAATGACTATTAGTCCATGTTTGGATTGATAAAATAAGCCACTCGATCAAGCATGGCCTCAGCCTCCGGACTGTTAGCATAATTTGGATCCAAGTGAAACCCACTTTTCTTATCATTTGCCCCCATTGTTTCCACCACTCCTCTCCACCCACTCTTCCTCAGAGCCCCAATATACCCGTAATTCCCCTTCATTGCCGGGTCCTTCCCTGCCACACAAACAAGTACCCTACTACACCCAAGTCTCCACAAATTCGGATCCATAGCCGGGTTTACCTGCGGGTCATCCAACCCGCTACTCGACGGGCAAACCGAATGCCACAACCCGTTAACCACCCCCCTCCCCTTAGATTCTCTCCAAGAAAGCGGCTTCTCGGCCCACAAAAGCGGGTGGATTAAAACCGCCCCGATCAGATCCACCCCATCCAAATCTTCAAACCCGACCCGCATAGCCATATTGTGGGCTATATTAGCACCCGATCCATCTCCACCAAAAAACACCTTTTTAAATTCAACGTATTCATTCAACCATTCTTCATCACCATCTCCATTAGAATGAGAAGCAACCCATTTAAGAGCAGCCCATGAGTCCTCATAGGCACTGGGGAGAGGGTAGTTTTTGTAAAGTCTATATTGGACAGATAATATGATAACATTAGCTTTGGAAGATAGAGCATTTGAATATTTATGGTACTCAGAATCAAAAGAGTTTCCAGTGTAAAGGTCTCCACCATGAAAGTAAACTAAAAGAGGGAGGTTTTGATATCTGTTGGTGGTTTTAGGGATGTAAAGCTTACCAGAAACGCCAGTTTTAGGTACAATGTTGACGTATTTTGAGTGGACACCCGTTTCAGGATCGGTGAAAGGGCGGGCTTCAAGGTTTGCTCCGAACCCTTTTGTGATTTTGGTACTTAGAGTTTGGTTTGCATTTTGTGTGTCAATACTTGCGGTTGAAGCAACTGCCAAGAGAATCAACAAACAATAAAACGTTACTAGTGTTTTGTAAATCATTTTTCTTTGGGTTTTGGTGTGTGTGAGAAAAGGATGAGTGAGTTTATGAATGAACTTAGCCTGCTTAAATAGGAGTTTCAATGGCTATTTTTAGCTTACAATAATAAATAAATGGGATTACATGTATTTAGTCTCACTTTTAAAGATTCATTTATACTCACTCTTATATTTTTGTTTTTTAATTGTTGGTCCTCTTGAAATACGTATTAGCGTCATTCTCTGCGAAAAGAAACATAAATGGTTAGAGACAGTCACAAAATGGCTAAGGGCTATTATTCATTGGTTATAGGACTTGATATAATTTAAAAGAAAAAATGCTAGGAAGACCCACTTTTTTAACACAATTTTGGGACATGATGATGCGTCATCACCACATTTGATGTTGTTTAAAGTGGAACTTACGCGATTCACACACACCACCCAATGCAATGTTATGTCTCAAAATTGGGATAAAAAATTAGATCTACCTAGCATTACTCATTGAAAAAATTCATAAAAAGAGAGCCTATCACAACTTTTTTTTATAAGTAAATGATTCAATAAACCAAACTAGCCTAAGGGGGCGGAATCCCATATACAGGAAGTATACAAAGCAAAGAAGCGCAGAGCCAAAACCCAAAACAGACTACACAATCCCCTAGATCTCCTCCAAAAACTCAAGAAAGAGAGACAATGACGAATCATATCTTCTCCTATACCAAATAACAAGAAGACTCAGAAAACCGTAACGACTCCGAGGCGCAAGATCGACTCCCTCAAAGCATCTCATGTTCCTCTCATTTCAGATGGTCCAAAAAATACAATAAGGGACCAACATCCAGTGTCGACGTGGGCTATCACAACTTTGAATAGAGGACTAACTGAAGAAAACTATAAATAGTTTTATATCAATTTTAAGTAATGAATAAACCATGTTCATTTGCTTGATTAAAATAAAATATAATATACCCCTGTTATGGCCATTTTGGAGTTACATATATTTGTTTGAGGTTTCTAATCATGAAAATTCCATTTTGAAAATCGAAGAAACAGATTTTATGATATTCGAATGAGTTCTGATATTAGTCCCTAGTTAAACCTGATTTTCAAATGAAGATTCACGTCTTCAAATGAAAAAATGATAACTAATTTCTTTGTATCTGTTCAGTGTAGTTGAGGCAGTAAAATAGCAATATTGTATCGCCTAAATGATTTGTTATTAGGATTAGTTTTTTTGGCTTTAGTCCCGTCTACAAAGATGTATTTAGACTCCACTCTCATGTATTTTCAAAATTGTAAAAGGTCCCGTAATCACCCAAAACCGTCTATAACTTCCATGTAACTACCCATCATTCTTTTTGTAAATAACGACACTTGTCTCATATAGGACCAACAACTAAAAAAATAAAAACATGGGAGTGGTGACTAATAAATCATTATAAATAGGATTAAATACTTAAATCCCAGGATTAGTTTTTTTGTATCTGTTCAGTGTAGTTGAGGCAGTAAAATAGCAATATTGTATCGCCTAAATGATTTGTTATTAGGATTAGTTTTTTTGTATCTGTTCAGTGTAGTTGAGGCAGTAAAATAGCAATATTGTATCGCCTAAATGATTTGTTATTAGGATTTGGTAAATTCATTTCAAAGGTTTTTATTTCTAAACTCTAGTTGGGACTAATTCCTAACCAGAGCTATTACTCTATGACAATATGTGCGTGTGATTATGTGTGTGTGTGGTATAAGATATTCCAGTTAGGCAGATCAGATGGATGGTTGGATAAGAGAGCTTTGTATTTAACGAATACTGACTTTTCTTTTATTTATAATAATCTATTTGTCCCCATTCCCATATCTTTATTTTTTTAGTTATTGGTTAGGTGTCATTGTCTACAAAAAGAATGATGGATAATTATAAAAAATTATAAGCGATTTTGAAAGATTACAAGACTTTTTACAATTTTAAAAATATATGAATATAGAGTTTAAATACAACTTTATAGATTGGATTAAAAAAAAAACTGTTTTCTTTTCTTTATTTAGACAAAGAACATGGGCTTCCGTTCATCCATGCTATTTGGACACTACACATAAGAAGATTCTTTTTGTCTACAATTTGAAATTAATGACCAAACGATGGAATAATATGCCTTTACAACACTGTCACATTGTGAAACTAATGATGATGAAGTTCTTAAACCAAGATAATTAACTTAAATTTCTATGGTATGATAGCAAGGTTCTCTGCATCTTAAGCTCTAGAATATGATATTTGTATATGTTACGTAAAATTAAAAATTATAGATAGCGTGACCTGATCAAAATATATGGAAAAATTATACAAATGGTGACATTTAATATTGAGCTCTTGGGTTTTATAATAGCTTAGTATCTTTCTATGCTGAAATTGGAGCATTCAACTATAAAATGTAATCGAATAGGCTGGTGGAGGGTGCCTATATATGATTATATATAACATTTTTTTACTTTATCCGTGAGATAATGTTGTATTTAGAAATATTACATTAAAAATTCAACAATTAGACATATCCCCGTACACATGAGGTCCATGTTAGTCAATATATAAGGTACAATCGAAATAATGCACATAGGGAGATAAGTCTAATCTATATTATAACTCTAATATGATACGATAGTATTAGAGTTATTAATATCAATTAATGTTAACAAATGAATAAGGGCCCTTAACCAAACGATCAATATAGGGCCCCTTGACCAAACGTCCCCTTACCCCTGTTAATCAAACGTCCCAACTAGCCCGACTCTTGGACTTCCACTCTTAAAGAGAAGGCCACAGTCCTCAATCTCAAAATTCCATTCACCACAAATCTACTATTGTCTCTCCAGTTGCTTCGACGGTCTGTCGCCATAAACATAATGAATACACACATTAAGATGGAAGATTTAAAGGTTTATCCCAAACCTTTATATTTGAAACCTTCACCCTCCAAATTTTGCAGTATTTCTCAGGTACTCTGCACTCTTTCTCAGGCCTACGATTGTATTTTTATTAATAGATTTCAACATATAATGTGTCATTTGTTTGGTTGTGAGAATTTATAAAGTAATATATTTTTTGCAGAGTTTATCTTTGGCACATCCCTCTGTTTTTCAATCATTCTTCATCGGTAGTAAGTCACATATCAATCCCCTCTCATCATGTGAAATTGTGTGATTGAAATATAAAGAACTGAAATATATAGCCCACTGCAAATATAAAGAACTGAATTCTATTATAAACATAATACATATGGAAATATATGTAAGGTGATGTGTGTAATATGTATGGAATGTCAATTTTCTAAGTTTGTGACTTATTCGTTACCTCCAAAAATCGCGATAAATATGTTCTAAAATATCTGTTTAAATGATCTTGGAACATTATCAAACTCAAGTTTTATACTTACTAACAGGGGTTATGGTCTGAATATGTTTTATGTAAAATCTTGATGGATGTCTGAGGGAAATTGCAAGACCATTTAGTTAGTTTCATTCAATAAGCATGTTAAGGCATTTTTGAAGGGTGATTTTATATCAATCCAACTTTTATTTCTATATGCGCCTATACGACAAAAATATAGGAAAATACATAAACTTATGTTGTTTAAAACAAGGCCATTGAGTATGTTGGATTATTACCCCATACTTTTCTGGAAACTACTCAATAACTGTTTTTAGTACCTATATCATCAACTAAGAACCTAATATAAGATATAATTGTTAACTGTTAAACTCATTAAAAACCAAAGTTTCCCAATTGCATTACAAACAAACATAAGCCAAACCAAAAAATAACTTTTCCATATTCATGAATTGATCAACAAAAAACATCAGACTATTTTTGGGAAAGGTAATGTTGATTCTTAAAGAGATAAAAAATTCGATTTTCAGAAAAGTTAGAGCCTATAAGGTGGTGTGATTATCAAAACAATGTAATATAACCATTGAATTGTTTAGTATGTTAATAAACATTACAATTGCCTATCCTTATAACACTGGTATCAGAACCCTAAGATATTCATTGTCCTATTTTCTCTTTCATTCTCTCTCACTCCATTTCAGAGAAAACCCGCTCATTGTTTAAAAGTCTATTCAACTTTCTTTTTTCAAATGCCAGTTGAAACCAACTCCTCATATTTTCTCACCCCACCGTCATTTCTCTTTCCTTAAAATAGTTGAGCAATACTCTTTTCAATATCACACACGCACATAGATGAAAAGTGCTTCTCTAAAATTAAGATCTCTTATGATCTTTCTCTCCCCCGTCATCTGTTAACGATTACAAAAAAGGAGCATCCATTTCTCACTCGGCTTTATCAAAAATCAAGGA
Source organism: Sambucus nigra (assembly GCA_949130495.1). Taxonomy (NCBI): domain Eukaryota; kingdom Viridiplantae; phylum Streptophyta; class Magnoliopsida; order Dipsacales; family Adoxaceae; genus Sambucus; species Sambucus nigra. The sequence goes on along the minus strand of OX422214.1, from coordinate 206,988,900 downwards.
TTGAAGATCTATTCTTCTGAAGGTGATTTCTGCCACTTTTCAATATTTTAAAATATTTGTTTCTGAATTAATTATTTGTTACAACTCCTTCAAATGTAGATGTTTTTGTTGTTTAATTGGTTACAATGTATATTTATATGAATATTTTTGCGTTTTCGATATGCCATTTTGGTAGAACCCAGCGTGTTCAGGGTGGATTTTTTGAATTCCATAGGGATTATATCCCTAAGAATCAGGAGGTTGTTTTGGAAGATAACCATGATATAGATGCAGCCCCACTATTTTTTAGAGTCGGAAGAAATGGTGGTCACAAACAATGGCAAAGCGGATTCAATCAATCCCGATTACGATAGAAAAACGAATTAAAAACTTTAGATGACTCAAAATCCAGTGTAGAGGCGATTGCAGATTCAAGGCCTTCAAAAAGCCAACCTTTATTTGTCCATAACCATGTTAATCTCGATGAACATTCAGTCTTTGCTCACTTAACATGTAGAAAGAACAATTATTCTTATCTGCAAGTGTCTTTGTGTTCTCTAACGAATTACAATCTCATTTAATCAAGTCCTGAGATTTCTTGAAAACCCAACCGACACAAAGAAATACACCTTACTCCGAGTGATCAATGTCAATTCCCATTCAACTCCCTCACACGTCTATCTATTTAAATAGACTGATGATCTTCAATAAAGTTTAGAATTGGCTACTCAAAGGAGTGGGAGTGGGCACCAGACTAGTGAGTAGCTACAAAAATATGGGCAGAACTCAAATGTTGCAGTGCAAATATTTATGGTAGGAAGGAGTTAAGGAATATAATGGATTCACGAGGGACCAACCAAGTATAGGTCATGTAAAATTGATGATGGAGGGAGATGACGTAATGCAGGGACTGACTGGATCCATATGTAGGTGTTAATGCTGAAGTTGTCTGAAAAATATTTGTAGAAAATGATGTGTTCTGAAATTGGGAGTTTAGGGTGTCGTCAAACGTGGATTTGTTTTAAAGTTTTTTTCTTACGACTGACACGTTTAAAATGTTTGTTCTAATGAACCAAAGGGAAATGATATGTAAATGTCAGTATTTATTCTTCCTCTGTTCTTAGCAGGGTAGCTATATTGGACGTCTCATTTCTCGATTAATTATATTTTTATGTTCATTTTATTAAGTATTCCAGATGTAAATTTATAAACGTCCATCGAATATGTCTATGTTCATACAGATTATGCACATCAGTGAATCATAATTTATAAATATCATCCAAATTTGCCTCTTATATTCAATTGGTATAGACTCTAACTTAGTTTATTCAAAGTTCTTAGTTATAGTGATCTCATTTATTTTGTACGTCTTTTGTTTACCAATGTATGTTTTTGCTTCCTCGCACTTCAAACTTCTGTTATGATTTATAAAACTTATTCTACTTTGTTGTAATCAAATACACACTTGATCACTTTTACCACTGTCCATTCTCATATTCTCTGCCTTTGCTTCCTTATGCTTCAAATTTCTCCTAAAATTTGGAAGTAAAACATTATCAGTGCATACATTTTGCTCATATAAATACATTAAGCTTTTAACGGTTTGTTTCTTCTTATCGATGAATTGAAATACATAAACTCGGGTATAAATTAGTATCTCAATTAATAAATTATTCGCATATCTATAAAATGATGAGTACAAATAAATCATTGGATAACCAGGATCTTACATAAATGTTTAACAATGGATATAAGTACATGCGTTATAAGATTATAACGCTAATGCCCATGTTTATTACTGTGATATCACTATAATTAACAGTCCAATTTACCTATTTAAAAATAAGAAAGAATTGTTTTTTTGCAGTGTATGCTTTTGTTTCCTTGCCATTCAAAAGGGCTATTATCAGTTAGAAAAAATACTTATTCTACTATATTGTAAACAAATACACACTTGATCACTTTGACGGCTGTCCATTCTCATATTGTCTGCCTTTGTTTGCTTACGCTTTGAATTTCTCATAACAACTGGAAATATAACTTAATCACTGCATACATTTTTCTCATACAAATACCTTACGCTTTTAAGAGTTTGTCTGTTCTCATCGAGGAATTGAAACATATAAAATCTGCTATAAATCATTATCTCAATTCAAATTTTTTATGCATATTTATAAAATGATGAGTAATAATAACACATTGAATAATCAAGATCTTCTGTTGATATATATATATAATGAAAAACTCATGAGAAATCCAATGAACTACTTAGTATTCGTCTTAATTTTACTTATAATGCATCCATGCCTAAATAAACAATTTTCAGAAACAATGTGACTGCAATACAATGTCAAAAAATTATTGCAGGTCAATTGATCTCCATTTCCCTTCATACACTATTTTTTAGTGAAAAGTTTGTTATTCACAATGAGTTACGTTTCACGACTTCTTTAGTTACCAGCTTTCCTTATAAATTTGGTCAGTAGTAATAGCCTTTGTATAAATTGCTTGTTTTTTAAACTAATTTTGGTTTCCAAAATATGAAACGTAGTTTCCCTTCTTAAATAAAGTACCTTGGAAAATGACGAGAAACGAACGTGAAATGCTTTTGAAGTCAAATGCACTGTACACTCGAAAAGATGTAATTGATGTTAATAATCCGTCACCTCGAGCACCACGTTTCTCAAAATGACTATGTGATAGAGAATATGAAGACTTTGTTGAATACTCAAAGAACAAAGTGAAAAAGCCTAGATTTGAGAAGTGAAATGATATATACAAATGCATTGCAAATGTGCCTGCAGTCAAGACAATTGACAACGATGGAAAAATCGTCCCTATGAACTCCGGTGATAAACTTAAGGAAGATTTTCGTTCGTCATTACTGCTTATCGTAATTGATGAAAGCTATGAAGGAAATTCAAGCAACTCCAATGTTGACTATGTCATTATTGACTGAGCTTGATGTTCCATCGTGTCTTCTCATTCCCCAATATGTCGTTATTGATTTAACTTAATATTTTGTTGTGTAGTATCATTTACCCATGCTTTGGTGTCTTCCTTCATTATTAATATGTAATAAGCATAGTATCGGGCACGAGTTGATAGCTCATCTCCCATTTCGGTGAAAATCGAGGTGCTACCTATAACAGTATCGGGAATACTAGACTCCAATCTCACTACACCAAAAACAGGAATCTGGCACGGTTAAAAACTGTGCCAGAATCAGGTGTTCCAAAATAATAATTTTTTTCTGGCACGGCTCAAAAGTGTGCTAGATTTGGCCAAACAGGAACACTTCTGGCACACTTTTAAACCGTGCCAGAATTTGATATTTCTGGTACACTTTTGGCACAGTTTTTAACTGTGCCAGATTTAGCACAGTTTAAAAAAATTTGGCACACTTCAAAACCGTGCCAAAATATGATACACTTTTGCCACGGTTTTGAACTGTGCCAAATTTTTGAACTAAATAAAAAAAAATTAATTATTTGAAAGCACAAAATTCACAAATTAATAATATTGCACGTTGTTAATAAACTAATGTACATACAAACTTCAAAATATTACAAGTCTTTAACAGTTCAGAGGCCTAAAAAAAATTGGGCAGAGTTTCCTCTATTTTCTGGACATTCCAAAACCTGTTAATACAAAACCTACCTAACATAAAGCCCACACGGCCACAAAATATAATAATTAACTCACAAAAGCCCGCAGGGCCATAAAAATCAACAATAAAACAACAAAAGACCACAAGGCCATGACATTAAAAAATGAAATCATGAATAAACCCATTGTTGTAAACCATTGAGTTCTCTGTGTGTTCCACGTGAATAAATGTCAACGATAAACTGTTATCCTGCAAAAAAAAATAGGATACAAAAAATATACGATATTAGTAACCCAATAATTTACAAAAAAAAAATTTACTCAAACTAAAAAAGTACATATATGAGTGGAAATTATTGTCATACTCTCAAACCGGGAGACTCGGGACTACGCGATCAGTTCCTACAAGTTACATTCGTCCCGTGCGAGGTGTTCGTGCCTCCTACGGGGTCGTTTGGGGGTTGGTTTGGGTTTTCACCCTTTAACTGCTTGTTTTAAGTCTAAGTGTGATTTTTGCAAATTATCGTCATACTCTCAAATCGGGAGACCCGGGACTACGCGGTTAGTTTCTACAAGTTACATTGGTCCCGTACGAGGTGTTCGTGCCTCCTACGAGGTCGTTTGGGGGCTGGTTTGGGTTTTCACCATTTAACGGCTTGTTTTTAAGTCTAAGTGTGATTTTTTCAAATTATCGTCATACTCTCAAACCGAGAGACCCGAGACTATACGGTGAGTTCCTAAAAGTTACATTGGTCCCGTGCGAGATGTTCGTCCCCCCTACAGGGTCGTTTGGGGGCTGGTTTGGGTTTTCACCCATTAACGGCATGTTTTTAGCTCTAAGTGTGATTTTTACAAATTATCATCATACTCTCAAACCGGGAGACCCGGGACTACGCGGTCAGTTCCTACAAGTTACATTGGTCCCGTGCGAGGTGTTCATGCCTCCTACGGGGGTCGTTTGCGGGCTGGTTTGGGTTTTCACCCTTTAACGGCTTGTTTTTAAGTCTAAGTGTGATTTTTGCAAATTATCGTCATATTCCCAAACCGAGAGACACGGGATTACGCGGTCAGTTCCTATAAGTTACATTGGTTCCGTGTGAGGTGTTCGTGTCTTCTACGGGGTCGTTTGGGGGCTGGTTTGGGTTTTCACCCTTTAACGGCTTATTTTTAAGTCTAAGTTTGAGTTTTGCAAATTATCGTCATACTCTCAAATCGGGAGTCTTGGGACTACACGATCAGTTACTACAAGTTGCATTGGTCCCGTGCGAGGTGTTCGTGCCTCCTACAGGGTCGTTTGGGGGCTTGTTTGGGTTTTCACCTTTTAACGGCTTGTTTTTAAGTCTTAAGTGTGATTTTTACAAATTATTATCACACTCTCAAATCAGGAGACTCGGGACTACGCGGTCAGTTCCTACAAGTTACATTGGTCCCGTGCGAGGTGTTCGTGCCTCCTATGGGGTCGTTTGAGGGTTGGTTTGGGTTTTCACCCTTTAACGGCTTGTTTTTAAGTCTAAGTGTGATTTTTATAAATTATCTTCATACTCTCAAAACGGGAGACCCGAGCCTACGCGGTCAGTTCCTACAAGTTACATTGGTCCCATGCGAGGTGTTCGTGCCTCCTACGGGGTCGTTTGCGGGCTGATTTGGGTTTTCATCCTTTAACGGCTTGTTTTTAAGTCTAAGTGTGATTTTTGCAAATTATCATCATACACTCAAACCGGGAGACTCAGGAATACGCGGTTAATTCCTACAAGTTACAATGGTCCCGTACGAGGTGTTCGTGCCTCCTATGGAGTCGTTTGGGGCTTGTTTGGGTTTTCACCCTTTAACGGCTTGTTTTTAAGTTTAAGTGTATTTTTTGTAAATTATCGTCATACTCTCAAACCGGGAGACCCGGGACTACGCGGTGAGTTCCTACAAGTTACATTGGTTTCATGCGAGGTGTCCGTGCCTCCTACGGGGTCGTTTGGGGGATGGTTTGGGTTTTCACCCTTTAACGGCTTGTTTTTAAGTCTAAGCGTGATTTTTGTAAATTATCGTCATACTCTCAAATCGGGAGACCCGGGACTACGCGGTCAGTTCCTACAAGTCACATTTGTCCCGTGCGAGGTGTTCGTGCCTCCTACGGGATCATTTGGGGGCTGGTTTGGGTTTTCACCCTTTAACGGCTTGTTTTTAAGTCTAAGTGTGATTTTTGCAAATTATCGTCATATTCTTAAACGGGAGACCCGGGACTACGCGGTCAGTTCCTACAAGTTACATTGGTCCCGTCCGAGGTGCTCGTGCCTCCTACGGGGTCGTTTGGGGGCTGGTTTGGGTTTTCACCCTCTAACGGCTTGTTGTTAAGTCTAAGTGTGATTTTTGCAAATTATCATCATACACTCAAACCGGAAGACCCGGGACTGCGTGGTCAGTTCCTACAAGTTACATTGGTCACGTACGAGGTGCTCGTACCTCCTACGGGGTCGTTTGGGGGCTGGTTTGGGTTTTCACCCTTTAACGGCTTGTTTTAAGTCTAAGTGTGATTTTTGCAAATTATCGTCATACTTTCAAACTCGGAGACTCGGGACTACGCGATTAGTTCCTACAAGTTACATTGGTCCCGTGCGAGGTGTTTGTGCCTCCTACGGGGGTCGTTTGCGGGCTACTTTGGGTTTTCACCCTTTAACGGCTTGTTTTTAAGTCTAAGTGTGATTTTTGCAAATTATCGTCATATTCTCAAACCGAGAGACCCAGGACTACGCGGTCAGTTCCTACAAGTTACATTGGTCCCGTGCGAGGTGTTCGTACCTCCTACGGGGTCGTTTGGGGGCTGGTTTGGGTTTTCACCCTTTAACGGCTTGTTTTTAAGTCTAAGTGTGATTTTTGCAAATTATCGTCATACTCTCAAACCGGGAGACCCGGGACTACGCGGTCAGTTCCTACAAGTTACATTGGTCCCGTGCGAGGTTTTTGTGCCTCCTACGGGGCCGTTTGCGCTGGTTTGGGTTTTCACCCATTAACGCCTTGTTTTTAAGTCTAATCTAAATATTTTAATATTATCGTCATATTCTCAAACCGGGAGACCCGTGATTATTCGGTCAGTTCCTACAACTTAATTGGTCCCGTACAAGGTGTTCGTGCCTCTTACGGGGCCGTTTGGGGGCTGGTTTAGGTTTTCACCCTTTAACGGCCTGTTTTAAATTTAAGTGTTGATTTTTTCAAATTATCGTCATATTCTCAAACCAGGAGACCCGGGACTACGCGGTTAGTTCCTACCGAGTGAAGAATTATTTTTTAAAAAGAAGTGCTAACCACCTTAGAATCAACTGAATAGTTTTTCTTCTCAATCAGTTAGATGGCACAAATAATGGAGTCTGAGACTTGTTTACTCAAACTGAACATAGTAGCCAACTTCCTTTCAATTTCAAATTATGCGTAAATGTATATTATACCATTGTATCATGGACTAGTTACATCAATCATCACGTTTAATTAATGGCAAATTACATAGTCCTTGAACCTACCAAGGCATAAATTTAATTCAATGCCATATTAATCTGCAGCCTATCATGATGTTAACACAATAAGTAATTTCTAGCCCATTACGATGTCAAATAATGTTTACCATTTGATCATCTAACATTAATACTATCTTCAATGAAAATTTCCGACCACAATACACAAATAAATCTTTAAGACTCGGTCCCAACAATGATGATGCTGTGAATTTATATCTAAAAACCATCAATGAAACACTAAAAGAGGCAAAAATGATTGAGAAACAGAAGTGAGAAGCTATGAAGAAAATAACACATCATGATTAATGAATGAAGAAAAGAGCACATCATGAAAAAAATCAGCAAATAGAAAAATTTAGCAAATAAAAACATTTAGCAATATGCATAAAATAAGAAAATAAACTAAAAACAAATTATGAGTGAATGAAGATAACACTACACCAAAAATAGGAATCTGGCACGGTTTAAAACTGTGCCAGATCAAATCTGGCATGGTTTTGAACGGTGCCAGAATCAGGTGATCCAAAATGGCCATTTTTTTCTGGCACGACTCAAAAGTGTGCCAGATTTGACCAAACAGGAACACTTCTGGCACACTTTTGAACTGTGCCAAATTAAGCACATTTTGATAAACTTTTGGCACAGTTTAAAACGGTGCCAAAATTTGACACACTTTTGGCACGGTCTTGAACTGTGCCAAATTTTTGGATAAAAGAAAAAAAAATATTTGAAAACAAGAAAATTCATAAATTGCAAATCTTGCACGTTGTTGATAAACTAATGTACATACAAACTTCAAATTATTACAAGTCATTAGTAGTTCACACACCAAAAAAATTTGGGCAGGATTTCCTCTATTTTTTGGACATTCTAAAACCTGCTAATATAAAACATGCGTTACATAAAGCCCGCACGACCACAAAATGTAACAATAAACTTTCAAAAGCTCACACGGCCATAAAAGATAACAATAAAACTACAAAAGCCCGCACGACCATAACACAAAAAAATAGAATCATGAATAAAACCCTTGTTGTAAACCATTGAGTTCTCCATGTGTTCCGCGTGAGTAAATGATAACGATAAAATGTTATCCTGCAAAAAGAATAGGATACAAAAAATAAACGATATTAGTATAAGCTAAAAAATTACATATATGAGTTGCAATTATAATTATATTCTAAAATTGAAAATCTTACGCAAGTTATGACTACCTGATTAGTTCTTACGAGTTACATTGGTCACGTACGAGGTGTCGTGCCTCTTATAGGGTCGTTTGGGGTCTGGTTAGGGTTTTCACCCTTTAAGGGCTTGTATTTAAGCTTAATCGATATATTTCAAATTATCGTCATATTCTCAAATCGAGACTCTCGTAACTACGTTGTCAGTTCGTACAAGTTACATTGGCCCCGTGCGAGGTGTTCGTGCCTCTTACGGGATCGATTGGGGGATGATTTGGATTTTCACCCTCAAACGGCTTGTTTTCAAGCTTAATCTATATATTTTGAAATTATCATCATATTCTCAAACCGGAAGACCCGCGACTACGCGATCAGTTTGTACAAGTTACATTGGTCCCGTGCGAAGTGTTCGTGACTCTTACGGGGCCGTTCGGGGGTTGGTTTGGGTTTTCACCCTCGAACAACTTATTTTTAAGCCTAATCTACATTTTTTGAAATCATCATCATATTCTCAAATCGGGAGACCTGCGACTACGCGGTTAGTTCATACAAGTTACATTGGTCTCGTGCGAGGTGTTCGTGCCTCTTACGGGATCGTTTGGGGGTTGGTTTGGGTTTTCACCCTTTAAAGGCTTGTTTTTAAGCTTAATCGATATATTTTCAAATTATCGTCATATTCTCAAACCGAGAGGCTCGTGACTACGTTATCAGTTTGTACAAGTTACATTGGCCTCATGCGAGTTGTTCGTGCCTCTTACGGGGTCGTTTGGGGGTTGGTTTGGGTTTTCACCCTCAAACGGCTTGTTTTCAAGCCTAATCTACATATTTTGAAATTATCTTCATATTCTCAAACTGGGAGACCCGCGACTACGCGGTCAATTCGTACAAGTTACATTGGTCCCGTGTGAGGTGTTCGTGCCTCTTACGGGGACGTTTGGGGAACTGGTTTGGATTTTCACCCTCAAACGACGAGTTTTCAAGCCTAATCTACATTTTTTGAAATCATCGTCATATTCTCAAATCGGGAGACCTGCGACTAGGCGGTTAGTTTGTACAAGTTACATTGGTCCCGTGCGAGGTGTTCGTGCCTCTTATGGGGTCGTTTGGGGGCTGGTTTGGGTTTTCACCCTCAAACGACTTGTTTTCAAGCCTAATATACATATTTTAAAATTATCGTCATATTCTCAAACCGGGAGACCCACGACTATGCGGTCCATTCGTACAAGTTACATTGGTCCCGTGCGAGGTTTTCGTGCCTCTTACGGGGCCGTTTGGGGGCTGGTTTGAGTTTTCACCCTCAAACGGCTTGTTTTCAAGCCTAATCTATATTTTTTGAAATCATCATCATATTCTCAAATCGGGAGACCCGCGACTACGCGGTTAGTTCGTACAAGTTACATTGGTCCCGTGCGAGGTGTTCGTGCCTCTTAAGGGGCCGTTTGGGGGCAAGTTTGGGTTTTCACCCTTTAAGGGCTTATTTTTAAGCCTAATCGATATATTTTTAAATTATCGTAATATTCTCAAATCGAGAGGCCCGTGACTACCCTGTCAGTTTGTACAAGTTACATTGGTCCCGTACGGGTGTTCATGCCTCATACGGGGTCGTTTGGGGATGGTTTGAGTTTTCACCCTCAAACGGCTTGTTTTCTACATATTTTGAAATCATCGTCGTATTTTCAAACTGGGAGACCCGCGACTACGCGGTCAGTTCGTACAAGTTACATTGGTATCGTGCGAGGTGTTCGTGCCTCTTAAGGGGTCGTTTGGGGGCTGGTTTGGGTTTTCACCCTCAAATGACTTGTTTTCAAACCTGATCTATATATTTTGAAATCATCATCATATTCTCAAATCGGGAGACCCGCGACTACACGGCCAATTCGTACAAGTTATATTGATCCCGTACGAGGTGTTCGTGCCTCTTACAGGGCCGTTTGGGGGCTGGTTTGGATTTTCACCCTCAAAGGGCTTATTTTCAAGCCTAATATACATATTTTAAAATTATCGTCATATTCTCAAACTGGGAGACCCGCGACTACGCGATCTATTCGTACAAGTTACATTGGTCCGTGTGAGGTGTTCGTGCCTCTTACAGAGCCGTTTGGGGGCTGGTTTGGGTTTTCACCCTTAAACGGCTTGTTTTCAAGCCTCATCTACATTTTTTTAATTAAACATGTATGTTTTCTAATCTTTCTAGCTCTTCTAATCAAACAACTATAACCACAAGATGAATCAATCGAACATAAACACTAAGAAATTTACAAACCAGTACAATCAGTGTATCGATTTCAACAAAGCCTGCAGAGTCTAACGACATGTCAACAACTTCAAATTCTTCCTCTTTGTAGCTCAGGTCGCAACATACATACATCCCCCTGTAAGGGGAAACAAATTATTCATATTGATAAGGCTACTTGTAACACAAATCATTCCATATGAAATTCTTAAACGCACAAGTAATAACCTGGCTTAAACTCACGAAATTCTTAAATCATTTTGATCATAACTACATGTAATATACACAATCAATTTACATGTAGCGACTATATATATGGCACGAAGGCATTATACACATATTATGTAATATACACATTCATTTTGATCATAGCCATTGATTGTGTAGCCATTGATCGTTATTGATTCAATAATAATGTAAAAAATAAATTGAAATAGTAAGTAGACATCCCCACTAATTAAATGGATAAATGAGTTTTTGGTGTAGTGATATGATTAGTATGCAATCACATTTGAAACAAACACAATCAATTTGAGATGAAATAATAAACATATGCAGAACACATGTAATGAGAAATAAGGTACCTTTCAATTCAGTACTGAGATATTTGAAGGAAACCCAAAAAAATTCTGCAAAAAAAATATTCTACTATGCAGATTTATTTTTCTAAACTGGACGAATATACTTTTGCAGCCGTTATTTCTTCTACAAGAACATACCCAACCTCTAATTACGGAGAAACCTTCCACGCGCAAGTTAATATAGCAGGATTCGAGAGGAATGTCTATATAAGAAGCGCATTAATACCTATGTACTTCAATAATGGTGAAAGTGACTTTGTGCAAAAGATCTTTAGATTTATGATGTTAAACAGATGCAAATACGCTATTGAGAATAGGCTAGATTGGTGAAAATATGCATATTACAGTTGTGATACTCACTTTACAGTTCATAATATGCATAATATGCATATTACAGTGCATAATATACATTTCCAACGTCAATAAGCTGCTGATTTTAGATGTCATTTTGAAAGATAAGTTGCACAGACTGATTGGACTATAGTGAGAGCATTGGGTAGGCTTACTAATGCCGACTCACATTCCTGAGGACATCCAAAAGCATACCAATCACCTTAGCGGCTGCTTTATGTTCCGGCTACATATTTTCACCCAGCATTTACAAATACCAAGCCAATTTAGTTATTCACACACACAAACAATAGTTTAGGGGGGAGGAGGTGAAAATCAGGGGATATAATGCAGAAGATTAACATAAAAAATGAAGAATGTAGAAGATTAACATTTGACAAACAGATGCAAATCATATGATCAAATTATGTGAAATATCACAGAGAGGTCAAGTGTAATGGGGGAAATGTGTGACGGGGTGACTCCGTTGTGTAAAATAGTTTAGGGTGAGGAGGTGAAAATCAGGGGATATAATATAATTTACCCTAAGAAAAAATATTTCATTTGTTATTTTAATGAATTATGATTTGAAATTTTTTTCTTGAAAGAAGGGTAAGTACTTAAGAAATCAAAAATTACAATATCATGTTTAAAAACATTTGTTACACTTTGCGAGGAAAGGAATATCTTAAGTGTGCTCATGAAAGAAAAAATTGTTAACAGGATCCTGCACAATCATCCAATGCCAGATAACTTGATTGACTAAATGCATATATGGTGTATAATCAAGGACCAAACTGGTTTGTACAAGTGTAAAACAATTGGTGATCTTAAAAAGCAAATGTCAAATATTTCAACTATAGCTTATCCAAATGTGATGTTCTTCTAGCTCAACTGAAATTAAATTTACTAAAGCATTCCATACCAAAAAGTATATTTCGTTATTAAAAAGTATACTATCACACAATGTAACAACTTTATGAAAGTTCAATAACAAAATTAATAATTAATGGAGATAAAAATCATTACAAATGAGCTATAGTTTGCATAAAAAAAATGAAGAACCACAGTCTAGACGTAAAAATTTAACAATCAAGTGATAAATTGCAAAGTTTGATGTCATTGTGTAGATGGAGGGGTTTGACAATCTGAAGAGGGGAACTGTAATATTGATATAACTTTAATGCTGAAAAAATCAATTACCTGCTTGATGTATCATACAAACTAATTGTGAAATGAGAAATTGTGTGATTAGAGTCTCAATCATACAAATTCAAACAATAGGGTAAGGCAGACACAGTGAAAATGGTGGCCACTCCCACTCGATAAAGAGATTTTAAATGGGATGTGTCCTCTTGCTTGTGTTGTAGCATAATTTTATATAACATTGGTTTTTATTGCCAATTTAACATATGTAATGCTCACTCACACACACACACACACACACACACACACACACACACACACACACACACATATATATATATATATATATATATATATATATATACAAGTTGACACAAGCCTATTATGTCTCAGATTACACATAGCAAGCATACACTCATTTAGCCTTTTGTCGAATCTTACTGAAAGAGTTGACTTAAATTAACATCGTGTCCGTCATTGGAGTATAACCAGTTGTAAGGTTACTTTCTGCAAACTTTGGTAGCGGGTGAAAATAATTTATTTATATATGTATATACAAACAACCTGAAATAGAAAGTCAGCAAAATAAGTCTTTCAAAACCTCAAAATAAAAAATATAGGTTGACTTAAAAGTTTTACACAATGTTTTAAATGGATCTCCGTATCTTTTTTATCACAACTGTTATGTCCTAAATTTCGTGTACGATGGTTAAAGTCTTATTATAAAATCTTGTCCTGTCATGGGATGAGATGGGATTATGACCAGTTGTAAGCTTAGTTTTTGCACATTCTGCTTTGGAAACCTCAATGTCATGAATGGAGAGTGGAAATGTATAATTATATAATAGTAAAAGAGTCAACCTGGTATAACATGGCATATGATGCATGTAGCAGGTGATAAAAAAATGGGTGATTAATCCAAGTGACCAAAACAAGGTGTTAAAAAATTAGAAATCACAGCTGTAGAGATGGAGGCCACAACTCAACATGAAAGGAACCAATTGAATTATTCCCTCATTGACACCTCTCCCTCAACGACTCCAATTTTCTATATAAGAAGTTTAGACATTCACTATCAAAGTCATCAAACACCTCTCAAGTCAACATATCATCTTGACGCGGCGGTGAGCAATGAGAGCTTACGGTGGCGGCGCCTCTAGGGGTCGTCTTTGGCCACAATTCTTAGCTGCATTGGCCATATTTGTAGTTTCAAACAACATAGTAGTGTTCGCAGACCCGTACATTTATCAATCACCACCACCACCACCTTATGTTTACAAGTCTCCTCCACCCCCATTACCATCTCCTCCACCACCATATATATATATGATTCTCCACCGCCGTCGTCGCATTCTCCACCTCCACCATATCTCTACAAATCCCCACCACCGCCATCACCATCTCCTCCGCCACCGTGTGTGTACAAATCTCCACCACCACCATCGCCATCTCCTCCGCCACCATATGTGTACAAATACCCACCACCATCATCACCATCTCCACCACCACCATATGTGTATACATCTCCACCACCGCCATCACCATCTCCTCCACCACCTTATGTGTACAAATCCCCACCACCGCTATCACCATCTCCTCCACCACCTTATGTGTACAAATCCCCACCATCACCCTCTCCACCACCGCCATACTACTACAAGTATCCTCCACCCCCCTCTCCTTCACCACCACCACCACCGTACGAATATAAGTCCCCACCACCACCTTCATCGTCTCCTCCACCACCTTACTACTATAAATCTCCCCCACCACCTTCACCATCTCCACCACCACCTTATTATTACAAGTCTCCACCACCACCACCTTACTACTACAAGTCACCACCTCCACCAGTACATTCTCCACCACCACCATACTACTACAAGTCTCCTTCACCTCCAGTTAAATCTTCTCCACCCCCTTACAACTACAAGTCCCCACCACCACCTGTCCATTCACCACCTCCTCCATACTATTACAAATCTCCACAACCTCCATCGAAGTCTCCACCACCACCACCACCTTAGTATTACAAATCTCCGCCACCACCGACCATATATATACAAGTTGACACTTGACTAGGACTAATTTATATTAAACTAACACCAATGGAGTCTAATACAAAAAAGGAAAAAGGAAAAAAGGTAGTTTTGATTGATTTCCTAAAACTCTATGGCTCCCCTTTGTCATTGTCCATCCAGTGACTCTGATATCTACTAAGGTTCAATCATCGACACTAGATCACTTCAAATCCAGAAAGGAAAAAAAATCATTTTGTTTAAAATTTAAGTGATTTGACTATCAACGTCAAATGATTGATGAATTGATAAGAGACGAATGAGTCCGTTAAATCTTAGTTACGGATAAACTACCTCGGATAAGATTAAGTTGAGCCAGTGTTACCTTATCCTTACTAGTCCTAGACACAAACTCAGGAAACCAGGTCATGCTACTCTCTCGCACTCAATAACTCACTTGATCATTACGGACTCGAGCAACGACCTCCACGCTGAGGTTATTACCTCTTTATACTAAATGGATACCTCGGCACCAAGTAAAAGCCCTGAAATGTCGAACTGACATAAAAGACTTACTTATCCTAGTATTCCCAAAAGAGGTATATACCTCTTCATTACATTTACTACTATTACTACTAGCCACTGTTCTAAAAAACCCGTCTAGGCTCCGCCTAGACACGCCTAGGCTTAAGGTTTGGGAGAAACGTCCCGCCTTAAGTTTTTTACACCTTATTCTTGGTAAAACCGTTAAGGCACACTTTGTTCTAAAAACAATAATGCTTTAGTGAAACGATATCGCCTTTTAAATAATTTTTTTTACTAACCGAACCATTATCTCATCCAAAGTAATCAAATATTATTTTAATTTGCATATATTCAGACATATTTTTATGATATGTACAATTTTAGTATTTTAATAGCCTTGTTATGATTAAAATATATTAAGAAGTCCAAAATGCCTTTTTACGCTTAAGGTCCGCCTAGGCTTCCAAGGCTTAAGGCTTGGCCTCCACGCCTCAATCACGCCCCGCATTTGTTTGGACCTTGCTACTAGCATATTCAAAACAAAAATAGCAAGTTAGAGTTGTATCCCTCTAATTATATCATTATCCCCTCTCTTCCTTCCAACACTCGCACGGGTGATTTTGAGTATGGAAGGAGTTTTTTCTTCCTCGTACCCCTCTTATAAACATTTATTTTGTTGTTGTAATAACGATAGACATTTTGGTGGGCAAGTCGGCACACGATGTGGTTTGAAACCTTTTATTTTAACAATACAACAGTACAAAACTGAAGAAGTACGATGGTGTGTTTAAGGTGTTAAACATAGGACACACATTCCAATCATTTGTTAAGCTTTGGTACAATAGAGCTTAACAAGAAAAAATAAGCCACGACATATGGAACTACATATTTGTGTACCAATTATAGAAACGGTAACATAACGGGAAATAAAATAATAAGCACCTGAATAAGTAATATAAATCTCATAACACCAAAGGAGACAATTAAATGAGACTTGGAAGATCTTTTCTAAAATGAAAAGGGAAGGTATTACACTAAATGTGTTTACCCACACCTCGTTAATTCATGGAGTGTGTAGTTTATGTCGGTTGAAAGGTGCTATAGTATTATTGAATTAAATGATAGATAAAAACATATCTCCAAATATTTTAACCTTCTTCGTGTTAATTTACAAATTATGTAAGGAAATGATGGTTAAAGAAACACTCAAACTTCTTATTTTGATGAGCCACAGATGTGAGAAGCCTAATATTGCGCCATTAAAAAAATAGATCTATAAAAGTAAAAAGTGTTTATTTTAGAGAAATCGAACATATCATATACACTAAGTATAAAATACTCATATAGATATTCAAAACCCCTAAATATTATACAAAACCATCTTGGAAAACCTTACGTGCTCTAAAATTTTCATAACATATATTAATTCATTTCAAATAAAACGACAGGATAACACTCGTGCACCTATAGAAATTTGAATTCTCACTTGGCCATTTTGTCAAATAGCAAGTATGCATAGTCCTACTGACATGTCTTAACTGCACTTGTGAAATTAATCCCCTAAACAATTTCACAAAGAAAAGATAATATATCAATTGAAATGAGGAAGCTACTACAATAGTCTCTATATCAGAATTGAGTCCCCAAAAATTATATAAGCAATAGTGTGTATAATAGCAATGATGTAATACCCAAACCAATAAAAAAAATGCAAAGATGAACACCGTATCTTCAATCAATATGTAATACCCAAAATTAATAAAAAAATAAACTAACTATTAACAAATGAGAGAACAAATATATTAAACCATAAACAAAAAGCAAGAATACACACAGCAAATGAAAAAGCCATAACAAAACTGAAATGAAATCTTACCTTGGATTTTCGGAGAGAGAGAGAGAGAGACGAGCGAAAAGAACTCAAAGTAGGGAGAGGGGTGAGCAGGGGTGACTCGGGTGAGCAGGAATGAGAAGGATGAGATGGAGGGATACCAAAGTGAGAGAATAGTGATTTATTTTTTGGGTGTTTTATATTTTAGTGAAGTGTACTCCATTTTGGCACACTTTAAAACTGTGTCAAATTTTTAATACCAGGGTGTGCAAAATTGTTGTTTTGGTGTAGTGTAAGAGCAAGAGGGGGAGGCAGGAATTTTCCTCACACACATAGGTCCGCTACCGGATGCAAGAGATGTCCAGGGGCAGTGCACTGGGAGGAGGCCGCAGAAAGGCTGTCCGGGGGCAGGGGAGGCATCAATCGGGCCAAAGGAGGGAGAGGAGAGGAGGGGAGGCAGCAACAGCAATAGCTGCAGCAGGGATGTCCTCCCCTGGTTGGCTGCCATAATTTATGGACGACATTGGATGCCAAATACGTGTATATCGCCATGGATAATACAACCTTCAGATAGAGAGCGTAAGAGATCTAAAGTTGAACTCAATTGATGCACATCACATTAATTATTACACAGTTTACATAAGGGAACTCAATTGATGCGCATAACATCAATTCCAAGAAGAAAGGAAAAAGTGAAAGGAAAAAACATCATCATGATTAAATAAGGGAACTATATCCTAAAAGATGTGCACAATGTAAGGGGCGAGGAATGATTGTGAGGAAGTTGCCAAATAAATGTCAAACTTCTTGATCAATATCAATGCATTCAATATCTGATTCATAATTTCTGCATTTAGATTCACAATTTTTGCATTGAGATTTTACCTTACCACTTGACCTGGTCACTCTTTCTAATAAAGGATCAAAGTGAAAATGCGAGGACTTCTTCGGGTTGAATAATTTCTTGGGCATGCCAGATATGGGGATTTCACTATGAGCCAAGTTTTCTTTGTTGTTCTTGATGGACTTATTCTTCTAATAATTCTTCCATTTCTCATCAAAACTAGTTGAAAAAATTTCAGTTCTTCTATTATGGAGACTTCATGCTTGTCTTTTTCAGTGTTTGATTGATATTTCTTCTAAAATTCTTGATTTTCCTCGTAATAATTAGGAAGCTCTGTACATCTTGGTTATTCACAAGGCATCGCGGCATCGACCACATTTGAGACCTCTGAACAAAAACTCTCATTAGAATTTGGAATACATCATGGTCTCCAAAATGAAAACATCAATCTTACTCCAGATGTTAATCACCTGGAGGATTTCAATGATGAGGATTTGGAAAATTACCAACTCCACTTCTTGATCATGGTAAATTTCTTTATCCTCGACTATTTGTATTTAAATTTTCTTTCCACTTGTACTCGTGTTTCTTATTTATAGGTTGTTGATGCCTCTATTAGATAGGGGAACAAGTATATGAAAAAAATATTTAAGGCTGAGAAAAGGTCATACTTTGAGAAAATGTCATACTTTGAAAAGGTCATACTTTGAGTTGACAACTAAGGATGAGGTTGATGAAGCTCGAGGACATACTTTGAGATTGACAAAAGGTCAACAATACTAGCCTTTAAGGCTAAAAAAAGGGGGAGGGGAAAAAGTGGATGATACAAAAAAATGCCATGTCTTTGGCTGAGCAAAAACTGAAAAGACGACAAAAACCTTAAAAATTTATGAGGAGAAATGCTCTAATGCTGAAAAAAGGCAGTGAATAAGGCCCATAAGTTTTTAGATCTCCAAGTCCAAATTTCTTCTATATCCTATAGCCACGCTGAAGCGGATGAAAAGGAGGATGAAACCATGATCCAAATGGAATTCACACCAACTGTAACACTTTCTTCTGCGAGGCTTCCACTTCAATTTAGAGGGAAACATCATGATCCTATTATTGAAGAGGTTGATCTGACCTTGGAGGATTTATTTCCCCTCATAGTAATGGTGGATGCATTCCATGAGGTGCGCAATGCCATATGCTTGTTGGACACCCGACCAACCTTAAAATGATTTCCCTCTTCCAAACAATTAGTTCATAGAGTTTCTTATCTTTTTTTTGCACAAACTAAACTTAAATAGATTAAGTAATCCAATAATCATAACAAGTCACTTCATTGAATAAGAGTGTAAGACTATAATGTATTTAGGACGATTTCATAGGGCATGCCGATTCCCATATTCGACCGTGATTAATAAGCTCAAACCGAGAGGCCCGTGACTACGCGGTTAGTTCCTACAAGTTACATTTGTCCCATGCGAGGTGTTCGTGCCTCTTACGGGGCCGTTTGGGGGCTGGTTTGGGTTTTCACCATCAAACGACTTATTTTTAAGCATAATCTAGATATTTTCAAATTATTGTCATATTCTCAAATCAAGAAACTTATGACTATGCGGTCAGTTCCTACAAGTCACATTGGCCCCGTACGAGGTGTTCGTGTCTCTTACAGGGCCGTTTGGGGACAGGTTTGGGTTTTCACTCACTAACAGCATATTTTTAAGTCAAAGTCTAGATATTATCAAATTATCATCGTATTCTTAAATCATATGTCCCGTGACTACGCAGTCAGTTCCTACAAGTCACATTGACCCCATGCGAGGTGTCCGTGCCTCTTACGGGACCGTTTGGGGACTGATTTGGGTTTTCACCCACTAATAGCATGTTTTTATGCTAAAGTCTAGATATTTTTAAATTATAATCGTATTCTCAAACCATATGTCCCGTGACTATGCGATCAGTTCTTACGAGTTACATTGGCCCCGTGCAAGGTGTTAGTGCCTCTTACGGGGCCGTTTGGGGGCTGGTTTGGGTTTTCACCATCAAACGGCTTGTTTTTAAGCATAATCTAGATATTTTCAAACTATCGTCATATTCTCAAACTGGGAAATCTACGACTACACGGTCAGTTCCTACAAGTCACATTGCCCCCGTACGAGGTGTTCGTGCCTCTTATAGGGACGTTTGGGGACTGATTTGGGTTTTCACCCACTAACAGCATGTTTTTAAGCCAAATTCTAGATATTATCAAATTTCGATCGTATTCCCAAACCATATGTCCCGTGACTACGCGGTGAGTTCCTACAAGTCACATTGGCCCCGTACAAGGTGTACGTGCCTCTTACGGGACTTTTTGGGGACTGATTTGTGTTTTTATCCACTAACAGCATGTTTTTAAGCTAAAGTCTAGATATTTTCAAATTATCATCGTATTCTCAAACCATATGTCCCGTGACTATGCGGTCAGTTTCTACGAGTTACATTGGCCCCGTGCGAGGTGTTAGTGCCTCTTACGGGGCCGTTTGGAGGCTAGTTTGAGTTTCCACTTGTCTAAAAGTAAATAGTTTTTTTATTACACGTGTATGTTTTCTAATATTCCTAGCTCCTTTAATTAGACAACTATAACCACAAGATGAATCAATCGAACATGAACATAAAGAAATTTACAAACCTCATTGTTATTTGAACATGTGAATAATTTTTTTACTTTCACCCTCACTGTTATTTGAACTTTAGTATTACACCCACACTTATATAAATAAAAACTCAGGGTGGAAGTTAAATATGGCCCTACAATCATTACATGGATACACAAGTAGCTATGAGGGTAAGAACTTCCAGACGAAGTCAGATGATTTTAACACGATATGATAATAGCAAAAAAAATGGAATTCAAGTTGAAAGTTTTAGATTCGACACTAATCATAGATCCAAGATCTCAAAGAGAAAAGTGACCCCAACTAGGTTTGTCAGACTCCCAACTTTAAGAAGAAAAAGAAAAAAAAATGTTTTTTTTTTAATGTTGAACATATGTATATTAAGTAATAGCAAAAAAATTGCATATTAAGTAATAACAAAAATAATTAAGTCAAGAACCCAACCCAAGTACCATAATTTATTGGGAAATTGCTACATATCCAGTGTTGTTCACAAGTCACAGTTCAATGTCCATGACCCTATACACAATAAATAAGAACTAAATAAATTATTCATAGTCTAGTCCTTATGGTAACTTACATTTGTGAGTAATTCCCCATCCTCGTAATATTCAAGATATGAACCTATAATTTGATATCACAACATTCATTAATGGTATACGTGAAATACTTGTATGAAAAAAGACATGAAAGATAACATTTTACCTCCAGTGATCGTTGTTAGGTGTTTTGATGCACCAGAGGTCATATAATTTTTTTTTCATTTTAATTCTTTCACCTGCAAAAGGTTCCAAAAAAGTAAGGAAAAAAAATTCAAATGTTACAAAGCATTAGTATCCCTTTCTTTCTTGCCACTAGAACTACAATAAAACTGCAAACTTCATAAACATGGCATTTCAAACTTCATAAACATGGCATTTCAAGTAAACATGTAAATTGGGAACCCACAATGCTTATAGAGAAACACAAATAATTTCACAATTTTTTTGTGAAAACAATGAAGAGAAAGGGAGGGATATCATATTACTTGGACAAATTGACAGAAAATTTCTTATTGTTTTAAAGTTATCTCGCATACCAAGCCAATCCAATTAATTGGGAATAAACCTACATCGTCCACTATTGACAGATATCCAACACGATGTTTATTAAGTATAAGTGTCACAAGTGTTTCACTATTCACATCTTCAACAACAATCACCAAAAAAACAAACATAACATAATCAAAAATCAATAAAAGTACAAAATTATTATCAAAGTATAATAAACATGAAAATTTCTCAGCCACCCAAACATTAAATCATGAAAATTGTTACATGACCCATGAAAAAAACTGATTTGGGCATTTTAACAAACATTTCATGGTGAATAAATTGTATACCCATCTCAGGTGTATCTCTTTTCGATTGAAGAACATAAAAATTGATTTTGAGAAAGTTCAAGCTCAACTCCTTAATTTATTTTTCTTCATTCTATCCATCTCAGGTTGGTTTTTGTCTGCATAAAAAACCAACAAGTTTCTAACTGAGTGTGGAGAACAAACTGATATAGGAGGACAACCCAATATAAAATTTCGGTGACATCAAACAAAGGAAAAAAATGGAAAAAATAAGAAGAATAAACATTGAGTGCAGAAGAGAGCGGCGCCAGACTGATATAGGAGGAGAGACGTCGGACTGAGTATGGAAGAGAAAGGGCGCTGTTGAGGGTTTTCGGGGGAAGAGGGAGAGCTGAACGAGGAGAAGATTGAGCGGGACACAACAAAATGGTAGTATAGTGAATTTTTTTAGGGCTTTTATATTTTAGTTAACTGTACTCAATTTTGGCACACTTTAAAACAGTGCCAAATTTGGGCATTGTTTTAAAGTGTGCCAGATTTTCATTAAATCGTGCCAGAATCTGGCACAGTTTTAAACTGTGCCAGATTTTTAATATCAGGGTGTGCCAATTTGCTATTTTTGGTGTAGTGTCTAGCTAAACGACCCGTAGAATCTCGACACCAACCTAGCATACACTGCACTCAGTCGATTTTTTATTCTTTATTTTTTTAATATGGAAAGCAAATAATCATACAGGACCACAAAATTCCTAAGATAACACAATTTTTTTTTGAGTTTATCTGAATTAGGTGAGGGGAAGTTCAATTTTTAAGATCTAGTTTCTCGAGATTATTCGACGACAATGGGTCTCCGAAATAATCTCCCTAATTAAAAAGTTCATAGTTTTTGACGAGGGAGATTTTAAAATACGACCAACTCCGGACTATCGCCTCAATTACCAAATTTTTCCTCCAGGTAGGTGGTCGGTACAAAGACTCATTAAAAACCACCAATCCTTGTCAAGGTCAAAATGGCAACGATTTGAAAATTCCATGTTTGGATTAGCTTTTAATCCTAGCCTTGAAAAGAATATGCCTATGAGCTATGTGACACCCTATGGCCAATGTCTAATAAATTTTAAATTAAAATTATGGTTTGGGTTATGCAGATGCTCGGGTAGCTTAATGATTTGTGAGCCAAGGAAGGGTGATTAAAGCCCCACCTTATCTTAAAATTGGGTTTTGCCCTTAAGTAAAATTATGCAACGTGCTTATTAAAATTTGAGAAAATAGTTTCACATAAGAGCACACAAGACTTACCTCCGGCGTGGACTTTTTACGATCACTTGTTTACACCGGGCCGAAGTTTATTTGACGTCGATCGGAGGGAAATGTCACCTCCGTTTTAGTCGTCTCCGAGAGTACCTTGTGCGCGTGGGAAGATTGCACAAGTAGCTTTAGTGCTAACCCACGGTTGCTTTCTTTTCCGCATTCTTTTTTCTCTTTTCTTACTCTTTTTTTTAGCCTTTTTTTATCAGAAAAAGAACACAAAAACCATACCAAGCGTAAAGTGCAATAAAAATTATTAAATACAAAAATAATTATATATGCACTTATAATGTATTTTTTTTTGTTTTAAAGAGAAAAAGAAAAAATAACAATAAAAGCACACTATAATATTGGAAAAAAAAATACACTAGAAAAAAAAAGCATATTGGAATTAAATAATTTTTTTTTTTGTATTTTTGAGTAAGTGATTTTATGACAAAACTAGTGTCGAAAATAATTATTTAATCACAAAAAGATTTAAATATGATATTTTTTTAAAAAATATTTTTTGAAAATAATAATAAAAGAATAGGCTGCTGAAAATTTGAATGTTTGATTTATTTTTTTTGGATTCTTTTTAAATTGGATTTTTCAATTTTTTTTAAAATATATATATTTTTTTAGAATGTACTAAATCTCGAAGTTTCCAGGAAAAAAATATTTTTTGTCTTGGAGTTTTTCAAAATTTTAAGTTCTTTTGTGACAAACTAGTGTAAAAAACAACTATTTAATCACCAAAAGACTTAAGATCTGTTTTTTTTTTACTTATTCTGAAATTAAAAAACAGCTGTTGGAAAATTTGAAGTTTTGAATTTTTGGAACTTTTTGATTTTTTGTGTGTATTTTTGAGTACTTTTATGACAAAACTAGTGTTAAAAAACAACAACTAGTTATTCATAGAAGACTTTAAATATATTTTTTTTATTCTGAAAATAAAAAAAATAGCGGCTGGAATATTTGATTTTTTTTTCTGGATTTTTCAACTTAAAAAAAAAAACTAATCTGAAAATTAATATTCTTAAAATAGACTGAAATCTCCGGCAACGACGCCAAAAACTTGTTGTCAAATTTTATTTGTTATAAAACTACCGCAAGTGCACGGGGTATTAGAATATAGCGGGTGTAAGTACGGGTCGAATCCACAGAGATTTCGTCGATTTTTATAAAATATTAATTGTCCAACTAGACATATGAGTGTATAAAAGTGATTAAGTTTCTAAAATAAAAATAAAAACGGAATAAATGAGCAAGTACAAGCGATAATATTAAATGTGGAAGAAACTAGGACGTCGGTTCCGTTTGTCAATCCTAATTAAATTAACATATCAATTTAATTTTGTAATTTCGAATTTATAACACAAAATATACCGACTCTCGTTGCGTACATTTCGGATAATATAACATTACATGCATTCAAAATATTTTAACGTCTCTTTAATTAGACACCATAAAACCCTATTCCCTCGAAATTGTCATGTTTAAAATTTTTTAATTTGTATTTAAGCATGAGGTATCAAAACATCTAAGTGCAAGCATAACCCATCAAAAATTACAACTTTAAATTTTTAAAAACATGAATTTATAATTAATTCTTGAGGTTTAAAAATACACTCTCGTGTATTTTTAAGTGAATACCAATTTTTTTATTTCAAATTTAAACACGTCGAAATATGTACGAAATTAAATTAACATGCGTAATTTAAATAGTCATGACAAACATCACCTAAATCCTAGTAATTAAACTATTCACACATCATATTTGACACACAAATATTGCAAGATGAAATAATAATTTTCATTATGTTTCTATATTTCTATAAAAAAATTATCTCCCAAAGTCTCTATATGACCCATAATTTATACCAAAAAAGAAACCAACAAAATAGGACAAAGTGGGGGTATAAATCGTGGGAACACTAGATAGAAATTGTGGGAATTAATATGAGGTGGTGGACATCTGATCTCGACAGAAAAAAATGGGTTTTGGTAATGGGCAGGTGGGGTAATGGGTTTAGTGGGTTAGTGGGCAAGTGGATTTTCACCAAAAAATTATATAGGGGAGAGGCAGGGGTCAAATCCCTGACTATGTGTATGTCTCTCCTTCTCTCAACAAGCTCACCCAACATCTCTCTCTGATATAAATATACACCAAATTATATTTAACAACATATTAAAATCCATATTTCATAATTTGCACAATAGCCCAAATCACCATAACTTCTTCATTCGAAGTCCGATTGACTTGCCGTTTGAACCGATGTTACCCTTATTTAGGGCCCAACAATATTTCAATAGTGTTCGGGTCTCGAGGTTGACTCGGGACTTTGATTTTGACTTTCTTTTGAATTTGAACTTTGCATGGCCATAACTTCTTCGTTTCAACTCCGATTGACACGCCGTTTGAACCGAGGCATCCCTTGATTCAAGGCCTTCATTTTCCCTGTTTGGTCCGAGTCCAAAATCAGCCATCTGAATTTACAATTTTTCCCCTGAAGGTGCATAAATGGCCTTTTAATGCTCAATTTGCATCTGAACTTCTCCCCATTCACTCTAAACATATCAAAACTCAACAAAAACCTTGCATAAGAGATTAGAAATAAATATTTAAGGTCATGAATTAAAGATGTGAGCGTAAAGTTCGCAAAATTACATTATTAACCCCATTTATTCTTGAATTTGTAATTTTCTTTTAAATAACAAAAATAACTCTAAAAACTCATCATTTTCGATAAAGTAGGAATAACAATGCTTAGATTTGGGTGTAAATAAGACAAAATAATGTACTCATCAAGGGGTTCAAATTTAAAAGACAATATAAGAGGATACAATTCTATCTTTTCCTTCACATCTACTGGTGCAATTGTAGACAACGCATAAACAATGGTTCTGCTCTGTACGTTTACCGTATATGTGGACAAAATCATCACAAGATCGGTTCACTATTTCCCGTAACAGGAAAACCTCCAAAGTTTGCACAACTTTACATCTATCACACTGAAAATAAGGTGAGCAATCCAATAAGATCCTTAGCTGAGGATAACAATTCATTTAGACTTGATTCAACCGTTGTATCTGATTTGCTGGTGATGATCGACAGAAATAATGAGCTTGCTAAAGTCTTCAGGATGGCCCGAGATCATTTCACTGAATCCGATGTTCATACCGTATGAATAATAATTCTCCGACAAAGATTATATGACCCAGAAATTTACAATTTACCTAGCGCAACAGAGATTTAAGCACTAATTATTGGGGATTTTACTGAAGATAATTCGAGCAGAGATGTCATCGTTGACCATATGTCTCTTGGTTTGCAACGAATAAGTGAAATACACCCCTCATTCATGGCAATGCAATTCCCGTTTCTTTTCCCATAGGGAGAAGATGGATTCCAACTGGGCATAAAGTTTAAAAAAATCCCAGGAAATAGACCAATCAAACGAAAATGTGTGACTATGAGAGAGTACTATGCTTACAGGCTATAACAACGTAAAAATGAAGGCCAAACTCTATTGTTAGGAGGTTTGTTATTCCAACAGTACATAGTAAATGCATACACATGCATAGAAGAGGAAAGACTACGGTGGGTCCGTTCAAACCAAATAAAATAACGGGTTGAAGTGTATAAAGGAATAAAAGATACGGTATTACAAGGAGATTTTACACTATCAGCTATTGAAAAGCGTATTGTTCTTCCATCAAGCCTTACAGGTGGTCCTAAATATATGGCCCAAAACTTTCAAGACGCAATGGCGATTTATAGATGGTTTGGCAACCCTGACTTATTCTTGACATTCACCACAAATCCGAATTGGCAAGAAATTACAAATTTCTTATTTTCAACTGGACAAATCCATGCTGAAAGACTCGATATTGTGTCAAGAGTCTTTAAAATAAAGATTGATGCGTTATTAAATGACCTTACAATGAAAAATCACTTCGGGCGTGTACTTGCAGGTTTATCTACTTCTTCTCACAAAAAATATATATAATATTTATAATATAAAGTAATAATATATTTCCTCTAAATTTACTCATTAAATACTGATACCTCAAATACTCCTTTCAACCATTTCAGCGATATATACAATTGAATTCTAGAAAAGAGGTATGTCACATGCACATATCCTTCTTTTCTTGCATGCAGATGCTAAGCAACTAACCCCATCGGATGTTGAAAAAAATAATATCTGTAGAAATACCCGATTGTAAAGCAGACCCCGTTGGATATGCCGCTGTATCTCAATTCATGACCAATGGTCCATGCGGACATGCTAATCCAAAATTGCCATGCATGATAAATAGATCTTGCTCCAAATACTTCCGAAATCAATTCTTCAACCGAACAACTTTGGATGATAACGGTTTCCCTGTTTATAGGCGTCGAGACAATGGAAGACATGTTACAAAAATGGGCCTAAAGGTTGAAAACAGATTTGTGGTACCACACAATCTCGATTTGGTTATCAAATATCAAGCTCATATAAATGTTGAATGGTGAAACAAATCAAGGTCAATTAAATATTTGTTCAAATATATCAACAAAGGACCTGATAGATCAAGAGTTGTACTTGAGCATGCTGAAGCGAGAACATCTGCTAATCGTGAAGATCAACCATCAATAGTCGATGAGATTAAAAACTTACTCGATTGTCGATACTTATCTTCATGTGAAGCGTGTTGGAGAATATACGAGTTTGATATACCATATCGAAGCATTGGTGTTGAACGACTTACATTCCATTTGCCCGAAGAACAAATTGTGACTTTTAAGGATTCAGATCATCTTGAGAGTGTGATTGATAGAATTGACATAGAGAATACCATGTTTACAAAATGGATGGTTGAAAATAACAATTATGAAGATGCAAGAAAACTGACATATTATGAAAACCCGCCTAATAAAATACTGGGCGATCATTCCTGTACCAAATTAAAATAGGAGTCGCATATGGTTCATTCTTAGCATCACTGTCGAAAACCAAATTAATTACTAATAACCTATTAGGCTGGCGTCAAAATTTTATTTAACTAATCTTTTTCAACAGTTTCTCAATTAAAACATTCACGCAGTTTATGTAAATGAAACTGAAATGAAATAAAATAACCGAACACTCGATTTAAACATCATACAACCATATCGAATGCCTCACTAAAAGGCGGTAAAAGAATAAATAAATGCAATTGGGTTATTATCCCGAATGTTTATACAATAGCTCCTATCTAGATTACAAGGATAAAAGCGTCTATCGAAACCTGCATGCATCCACAGCTGCCGCAGCACACGTCTGACTCGAAAGAATCATCATCCAGGCGTCCCTGTGTCTGGACACCTATATATATATATATATATATATATATATATAGAGAGAGAGAGAGAGAGAGAGAGAGAAAAGGAAAAATAGGAAAACTGGTCAGAGCCCCAGTTGTAAAAATATTTTGCAAGTGCATAAATGCTTTATTTAAAAAAAATAAGTTTGTCTCATATTTAAATTGGTATTGCACTCCCATGGAATACCCCTCACCCCTCTTCTAATAGTGCACACCTAATGCACTCGTCTAAAACATTCTAGTTAAGCTACCCCGCCTAACTAATTTAATTCACCCGTCTGTTAGAAACCTCGACAACCCGAGTACTAAGGGCTAAACTTCTCTCCATTCTCAACACTGTGATAGGTTCGTGCGTGGGGTGTCTCGCGAAGCGAAATCCAAACAAGAAATCCCCCGATACACTACTACTTGGCAGTGTCAATGGTCGAGATCCATTAAGACTTTAGTACAAAAGGAATATATAAATATACTTATATAATAATATACATATCATACTCACTCTCATATACATCTTACGATATACATCCGAATAATATCTCCCGGACTAAGGTTTACTCTATATTCAGTTTTATAATGCACATCCGGATAGAATCTCCGGGACTGAAAATTTATCCTTTTTCATGTTTTTTATCTCTTTACTCTCACAGAGATATAAATTACCTTTTTCTCATGCACAAGAAATATACTATACAGACAAGTATAATAGCCATCCCAATGAGCTATAACTCGAGGATGCGGTCTCATAGTGCCGATCCAAAATTCGGGATTACTCACTATCCCATGGTACCAAGCCAGACTCTCTCAATGGACATGGTAAACAAATACACAACAGTGGAGGCAGTCATGTTCCCCCTGTAAGTGGAGTTACACACATATCACTTGAACGCGGGACGATAATGACCTGGGGACTATACTCTCCCTGCTCCTCAAGCCAGGGGATTCACCCACATCGCCCAACCTCCCTGGATTACACTTGAGGAAATATATACTCTGGCTGTTCCTACCCTATACCAAAGGAAAGCCCGTGGAAATCAGCCTCTAAAATACACATATACCAATCACACACAGATACATATGTATTTGTATCATATAATATATATACTTTAATCAGATAGTCTATATATACACTATATATTGCTCCTTGAATATATATAAATGGCCATAATTGCCAATCACATAATATTATTTAAGTATTCTCTCTCTTAAATATTACTCACACCTTAATCACTATTTAAGAACTTGTACATAAACCCGAATGTACCAATTCATACTAATTGGATAAGTGTACCATCGACTTATCTTTATTTCCATAAGTATACATCACTTAATAATAACCGTCATCAATGGACGCGTCAGCCACCGCTAACTCCTCTTTAGCCCATATCCCAAATTTCATCCCATTCGCCTCATAGGATTTTCTCATCCATAATCGATATATAATTATAACCTCTACGCGCATAATTAAATACATACCATCCCTCACCGAAAAACAAACTCGAGTGTTACTCGTCCTAAACACCCTTAAATAATTAAGTCATGGATTTCCTTTTTCCATGAACTCAAGGTCTACATTCCACTCAAATATTAATCTATAGGTTCCCACTCTATTTTAAGAACTCCAATCATTTATTTTTTTAATCTATTTATTTTTCCTCGAAAATAAATAATTAGTGCCACAAAATCTTAGCACTCTCATAGCCCATATAAATAACCCCCAATTGTCTAGATGTTAAATTCCTAAATGAATACTTATATCCTCAAATTTATAAGCTAGAATCCATTTCAGTTGGAGTTCACCCCAATATTTAACCCTAGGCAAAAATTGCCAAAAATTCTGAAGGGTTGATAGATTAATGGTCGATCGATCGATGACAGATCGATCGATGGCAAAAATTGGCAAAAAATCCTGAAGGGTCGATCGATCGATCGATCACCTCGGACAGCTTCTTCTCCGAGAAGTTGTTTCATCCATTAAAGCTTCTCCCAAGCTTTTGTCTCCTCTCCTAACCTCCTCCAACCTCAACCAACAACATCTACACATATAAATAGGGGTTCTAAACATCCTAGAACCCAAACCCCACAATTTATTTCAATAAATTCCTAAGTTTCTTGAATTGGAAATTATTGGGTTTTTACTCGTTTAACTTCCGAAAACCCGTTTTAATTCACGAAAACCCATCCCGAAAATCTTCGTGGTGTATCACTACCAACTACGATATGAGATTTATGCTTAAAAATAAATAAAGCAAGTAAACACTTGCCATGGATAAAATTCGACGACCCCGAGTCGAATCCCGCGAAGGTTGGCCGGAATCTCCCTTTTTCTTCTCCCTTTCTTCCCCTCTCTCTTCTCCTCTTTCGTTTCTCTCTTTTCTTTCTTTTCTTTCCCCCTCCCATGCCTTATATAGGGAGAAATGAGGGTTTATCCCTTTAAATCCAAAAATGACTCGTTTACTCAATTATGAGTTCCTAATAGCCCAAAAATTCCGGAAACTCAATTTTGACTATCGGATATACTATTCTGATTATCTCGGTCATTCCGAGACCAACCGCACACTCTAAATCTCCATCCGAGGTACTTGACCGCAACCTACTAATTTAACCCAATATCTCTAAATGCGGGTTTTCCCATTTAAAATCTTACCTTTTATCACTTTACTCAACCACGACATATAATGAAAATAATCCAACTTATATTCACTTAATCCCAAAAGTAAATATAACACCCTTAGACAATCATCTAATCCTTGAAAATTCTGAAAAATAATATTCCGGGAAATTCCTCAAATTTCCAATTTACAACTAACTAAGGAA
Source organism: Sambucus nigra (assembly GCA_949130495.1). Classification (NCBI taxonomy): domain Eukaryota; kingdom Viridiplantae; phylum Streptophyta; class Magnoliopsida; order Dipsacales; family Adoxaceae; genus Sambucus; species Sambucus nigra. The sequence goes on along the minus strand of OX422214.1, from coordinate 206,957,689 downwards.
TTTAATTATCCCCAAAAGTACGGGTTGTTACGCATATGCAGAATTTCCAAAAGAGTGGACTTGTAATTATTTAGAGAAGCACTGGACACGAATAAAGTCGTGTACATGCACATCCAACATTTAGAGAAAGCTTTTACTTAAGATTATTATTGAACTTTGTCTAAGGAGCAAGGAGCTATAAAGAGGTGAGGACGTTTGACGGTGTTATATACCAAACTTACGAAGATGCATGTTACGCCAAAGGCCTACTTGAAGATGACAAAGAATGGCATGACGCAATTTTGCAGGCTTCTAAATGATCAACTGGACATCAACTATGGGAACTATTTACAGTAATTCTAATGTTTTGTGAAGTTAGCGATCGCGAAAAGATTTTGGGAAGCACATTAGGATTCATAATCAGACGACATACTGTATTAGCAAAAAAATTTGTTAAACTTTGATAATCTGGTCTTGAGCGAAGATCAAAATCGTAATTACGCCCTACATGAACTAGATGATGTAACACCCCGCCTAATTAAATACCAGGTGATCAGTTCTTTATTAAATTAAAAACTAGGTGAACGGTTGGTTCATTATCAGCATCACTGTCGTAAAATAATATTTCCAATTTGAACACCCTAAATAATTAAGCTAAGTGTCAAAACCATTTAAAACCTCATTTTTCCTTTATTAAATACCAATATGAAAACCTTGTTAATAATAACAGTTTAAGAGTCACATAAATAAAATGATAATAATAACTACACTACCATTTAAACCATTAAAATAAACCAAACCAAGTTATGAACTATAAATGAAATCATTCTGACAAGAGTTAACTCCCGAGGAGTACTGAACGTTGGAAATATCACAAATCTCTGACAAATCCAACTGGAATAGGAAATCGGGTGACACATGCCCTAACTATGAAGATCTAAAGTAAAAACAGATTCAATGACGAAGTCGTCTAAATCAAGGGCCTGCAACTCCCACATAAGCTGCAGCACGTCCAATCCAAAGAACCTAAGCATAACGCCCCTGTGGCCGGGCACCTGTAATACATACATATATATACAAAAGAGAAAGAAATGACAGAAAACGGGTCAGAGACCGAGTGTAAAACTGTAAGGACATTTCTGTCCATTATCAATTATATGTCATATGCCCTTACACCATTGAAGATATTTAATCTTGCATCGTCATCCAAGGGATCCTAATATCAAAGAAATCAAGGAATCAAAATTCTACACAGACGGACTGGTTCGCCTGTTTTAAAAATGAACCGATCCGTCCCTTTTGAAAATGAACCGGTCCGCCCCTCCGGACCGATCCACCTCTACCCAGACCGATCCGTTTTGCTTAGAATCCAGTAGACCCTTGATCGACTACAAACTGAAGAGGCCTCTTTTAAAAACAAACCGGTCCGACCTCGGACCGATCCGCCTCAGATCCGGACCAGTCCGCCTGGGATAGAATCGTGTAGATCGTGGTCAGATTTTTAAGGGCCAGTTCTTTCCTTTATAAACCATCTTCGGAGATTGGTTTGGTAAGACTTCTACACACGATTTTCAGAGTTCATAAACTCAAAGTCTTCACCTTTGTGAGTTACCAAAACTCATGTTTTGATTCACACAAATTTTCAAATCATTTGTGAATCGTTTTGAAACCCTAAAACACAAACACTGTTTTGATCATACCCTTGTGGAGAAGACCGTTCTTCTTCTTCATGGCTGTCCTCCTGGAAAGGGAAACTTTCAGCCGACGACTACAGATCCGACACCTGCGGGTAATTCTGTGTCACTGTATTTTTTTATTGTAATCCGAAATTATATGTTACAATATTATAATGAAAATAAATGGTTTTTCCCCTTTTGGGGATTTTCCTCACATGTGTGTGTTTGAATATCTCTTGCATGATTTCGTATTATTTCAATCACACCTTGTTGCTTATTTAAGGTTTATTTGAGTTGAACTGAGTTTGATTATTTAACTTCTTATTTGAACGCAAGCGCACACTCTTTCAAATTGGTATCAGAGCAGGTTAAGCTAATCTATCTCATATTCCTAAGTTTCCGCAAAATTTTTCCAAGATATCAATTTTTTGAAAAATTGATTTTTAAAAAAGAGCGTGTTCAATGGAGAAATCATATAATAAAATGCCAGTTTTTTACGGGACTAACTATGCATATTGGAAACCCCGCATGAGATCTGCTTTAAAGGCCATAGATGAACTTGTTTGGATTCTAGCTGAAAGAGGGTGGACACCTCCCTCCGTCACTATTGAAAATGTGACCAGTTTAAAACCTGTCACTTGTTGGACAGAAGAAGAATTTAAATGGTCATCTTTTAACTCTAAGGTTTAAGTGCTATTTCTGGATCCATCACTCCTGATGAGTTCCGACGCATCATGACGTGCACCACGTCAAAAGAGGCATGGGATGTTTTGCAACTTACCCATGAAGGGATTAATGCTGTAACAGAGTCTAAATTACAAAATTTAACAACTCAATTTGAAACCATCACCATGCATGAAACTGAATGTTTTGGTGATTTTTATGCCAGGCTATCTGACATTGTTAATACTAACTTTAATCTTGGTGAGCACATTCCTAATTCTAGAGTTGTTAAAAAGATTCTTCGTTCCCTTCCTAAGCATTTTATCCCTAAAGTCACTGTGCTAAATTCTATGGGTAATTTAAATACGCTAAAGTTGGAGGAACTTGTAGGAGATTTGAAAACTTATGAAATTGATATGTTCCCTAAAACAGTCAAGCCTAAAGAAAAGTTAATTGCACTTAATGCCCAAGAGAGAAAGAGTGAGGGGTCGATAAGAAAGAGGGGAGAGTCAACTAGAAAAAGAGAGACAGATTCGTCTGATTCTGAGTGTGATTTTAGCTTCGATGATTTGGTTCTTTTTGCTAAAAAATTCAAGAGAATTCTCAAATTTAAGAAATATGGAAATTTTAAAGATAAAAAGAAGTTTGAGAAAAATAAGTTTGAAAAGAAAAATGAAAATGTTTTTAAAGATCCTCCTAAGAAAGAAAGTGAGAGGTGTTTTGAGTGCGATGGTAGGGGTCATAGAGCCTTTGAGTGTGCCACTCGTCTGAACAGAGAGAAAGGGAAAGCTGTCCTTAATGCTACCCTTAGCGACGACAGTGAGGTCGAGTCGGTGGACTCGGGAGATGAGTCACCGCATGAGGGTAACTTCACCGCATTCATGGCTAGTCATGTGAGTACTTCTAGTTCTCCTCACGACGATGAGGATGATGCATCATAGGGACACCTCGACAGTGAGATCGATGTGAGTGAGGGGGGGGGGGATGACAGAAGTGAGAGCGAGAGTGATATTCAATGCGCCTACGCTGAGTTATATTCCGAGTCATTTAAAACTAAAAAGCGTAATAAAGCTTTAGTTCTTAAGATCACTAGTTTAGAGGAAGATTTAAGAAAATCAAGAGAGAGAAACTCCTCCACCTGCACCACCCTGAGAGAGAGAGAGTCTGCCTGTGTTGTGAAAGAGAGTTTTTTTTAGAGAGAGAGAGAGTTGTTTTGAGAAAGAGAGAGGGGACTTGACTAAACAAGTGGCTAGTCTTATGAGTGAGCTTTATTCCTCCATGGAGACTCGGAAGAAACTTGAAGCCCTTGCTTCCCATATTACTCATGATCTGGAAAGAGCACGGGAAGTCAAGGTACAAATCGAGGACAAATCTGGAAAGATGGGAAAGATGCTCCTCGGCCCCGCTTTAGGTTTTGGTGATCGATAGGGAATTGGGTATGATGGTTCCTCCTCGTCCCAAATTGCACCAGGACCAGTCCCTGAGTTTACTACTACTCCTTATGGTCATCATCAAAAACCTCGAAGGAGAGTTCGACCAAGAAAAGCAAACCAAGGTCCGCCTTTGACTGTGTTCTTTTGTACTTATTGCAAAAGAAAAGTCCACCTTAGGGAGTTTTTCTATAGCATGGGTCGGACACGACGTACTACTGCTCCACCTCAGCATACCGATGATTTTACCAGTCTGAGAGAGCAAGTTGAGATTTTAGCTGCCATGTCTCAGATTTTGATGGAGGAATTCCGACGGATGTCTTTGCCGTCAGTGAATGCTTTTCACATTCCTGCTAAAACCAACAACAACAAAGGCAAACAAAAGGTCACCCCTTCTTGGGTACCTAAGAAAGATAAAAAGGCCTTTGTTGTTCATGTTTCTCTCAAAGCACATAATACCTCACAGTGGTATTTTGATAGTGGATGCTCCAAACACATGACAGGTGATGTCTCATTTTTTACCTATCTAGAGGAGTATAAGGAAGGTAGAGTCACCTTTGGAGATGGGAGAAAGTCTAGCATTATAGGACGTGGTACTGTCAAGTTACCTGGATTCCCTAAGTTAGAAAATGTTTTGTACGTCAAAGGTTTGAAAGAAAACCTTATCAGCATTAGCCAGTTGTGCGACGTTGACTTTGCAGTGAAGTTTGACCGGGAAGCTTGTAAAGTCTATAATCAAGCAGGTAAACTTTTAATGCAAGGGGTGAGGACAAAGGATAATTGTTATGGGACTGAGCCCATATCCTCACTTGTCTGCAACAGCGCCACGATCACTCCTATGGATCTGTGGCACCAACGTCTAGGTCACGTGAACGTTAGAGATTTGACTCGGTTATTCAAAAAGGACCTAGTATGTGGCTTACCATCTCTTAGAAAGTGAACTTCCACGATTTATGTACCCTGTCAGTTGGGAAAGCAAATTCGGAGCTCTCATAGGAAGTTGCATTCACCTCCCGAGTACTTGAGCTGATTCACATGGATCTTATGGATCCTACTCGTACTGAGAGTTTGGGTGGTAAGAGGTATATCCTCGTGATGGTATACGATTTCTCCAGATATTCTATTATAGGTTTTCTGAGGGAGAAATCCGATGTTGTAGAGTTTTTAATGACCAAGTGTCGTGTCCTACAAAATCAACATGGAGTCTCTATTAATAGGATCCGTAGTGACAACGACACAGAATTTAAGGAAGCAAAAGTAGATCTCTACTGTGATAGCCTCGGGATCAAACATGAGTTTTCTGCTGTGAAGACTCCTCAGCAAAATGGGATTGTTGAGCAAAAAGAATAGAACGATCCAGTAAATGGCTAGATCTATGATTCTAGGTCGTAAGGTTTCTAGGAGATTTTGGGCAGAGGTAGTGTTTAATGCATGCCACACGGTGAATAGGGTTTACCTGCGTCCTCACACACTTAAGACGCCTTATGAATTGTGGACTGGCAAGAAACCTAACCTTGCATATTTTTGTGTTTTTGGGAGTAAATGCTACATACTACGGGATAGAGAGCAATTAGGAAAGTTTAACTCCCAGAGCGACGAGGGAATATTGCTAGGATATTCATCGAACAGCAGAGCGTACCGGGTTTTTAGCCTTAAGAGCTCTAAGGTTATGGAATCAGTAAACATCACAGTGCAAGATGATGAACCTTCGATGACTATTGATCCTAACCTACAGTGTGAGGATGAGGAATTCTCTGGGAGTGACTTACTTGTCCCTCACCCACACTCTGTGGACCCTGCTCCCGCGTTAAGGGACACTCCTGCTAGGGTTCGCAAGAGTCATGACCCTTCTGCCATTATTGGCGATCCCACTCTAGGGGTCAAGACTCGTGCTTAACTAGAAAATATTGTTAGCCACTTTTGCTACATGTCCAAAGTCGAGCCCAAGAATCACAAAGAAGCACTCAAGGATGAACACTGGATATCTTCTATTGAGGATGAGTTGCTTCAGTTTAAAAAGAACAATATCTGGGAACTAGTCCCCCGACCTAGTGAGACTAATGTGATTGGTACCCGGTGGATCTTCAAGAATAAAATGAATAAAAATTGTACCATAATCAGAAAGGCTAGGTTGGTCGCTCAAGGCTACACACAGATTGAGGGTTTAGACTTTGGGGAGACATTTGCTTCTGTTGCGAGTCTCGAGTCCGTCCACTTACTACTCGCCATCGCATGTCATCTGCGCTTAAAGTTATATCAGATGGATGTCAAGAGTGCCTTTCTGAATGGCATTCTACAGGAGGAGGTTTATGTGGAACAATCAAAAGGGTTTGATGACCCTAAGCACCCGGATCACATTTTCTATCTGAGGAAAGACTTGTATGGTTTGAAGCAAGCACCATGTGCTTGGTACGAGAGGCTTACTTCCTATCTCTTAGCCCATGGCTTCAAGATAGGGGGAGTTGATATGATGTTATTCGTCAGGAGAGATGACGATGCTATTTTGGTTGCCCAGGTCTATGTGGACGACATAGTCTTTGGATCCACATGCTCCCAGCATGCTCACTACTTTGAGGAGGAGATGAAAAGTGAGTTTGAGATGAGCATGGTTGGTGAGCTTAATTTTTTCCTTGGTCTCCAGGTTCGTCAGATAGAGGATGGGATGTTCATCTCCCAATCCAAGTATGCCAGAGACCTAGTGAAGAAATTTGGTTTAGACTCCGCTAAGCATGCACGTACACCTATGAGTACTTCTATGAAGCTTAGTAAGGACACTTCAGGCAAGGACGTAGAGAAAACCTTATATCGGAGTATGATAGGTAGTCTACTCTACTTGACTATCAGTCGTCCTGACATAACCTTTAGTGTTGGAGTCTGTGCGTGATATCAGGCGTCTCCGAAAGAGTCACACTTACTAACTCTAAAATGTATTATCAAATACGTGAGTGGGACTCTCTCATACGGTATTTGGTATTCCTTTGATACCGATGACCGTTTGTCCGCCTTTTCGGATGCCGATTGGGCCGGGGATGAAGATGTTTGTAGGAGCACTTCTGGTGGGTGTTTCTATTTTGGTTCTGCTCTTGTCTCTTGGTTAAGCAAGAAGCAAAACTCCTTCTCTTTTTACACTACGGAGGTTGAGTACATCGCCTCCGGGAGTTGTTGCACGCAACTCTTGTAGATGAAGCAAATATTGGAGGATTATGGGATTTCACAGGACACCATGACTATTTCCAGTGATAACACGAGCGCAATACACATATCTCGCAATCCCGTCCAACATTCACGCACAAAGCACATCAGGTTACACGAGCACTTCATACGTCAGTTAGTTGAAGAGAAGGTCGTATCCCTGAGTTTCGTTACTACCGACCGTCAGTTAGCCGATATTTTCACAAAACCTTTATATTCCCTTAGATTTGAGAGTCTTAGGAAGTCTTTGGGGATTCGCACAGTTGACTGAGAGGTTGGTCCATGTCTAGCATAGGATGCATTGTCTTTATCATATCATCTGATTCCTATTGCTAGCTTATATCATTAGTTTGTTTTCTTTTTTCTTTTTACATTTCTTTTTAGAAAACTTTCAGAAAAGCACAAAAAGATTTTATTTTGCTAAAGTTTTGAAATATCCAAATAGATTTTTGTTTTTTTTCTTCTACACCTGTTATGGATGAGCATTTAAGATAGCCAAGTCACAACTTCACTTTGTATATCCATGTGACTGTTTGATAGCGATTTGAGACGCTACATCATTTCATTCATGTGCTTTACAATGTTTGGAGTCTTTGAGATGTGATTAGTGATAACTTCCTACATGTTTGACTCCTATATCCTTTATTTCACACATGCACGACTATATTTGATTATTTCACTTGTCTATCTCATATTGGCTTGAGTGTTTTCATCTCAATTCTGTCTATACAACGATTTAATATGTGATAAAACTTGAAAAGATTGGATTGCATGTGAAAATCATTTGGGTGAGACTGTGTGTTTAAATTGATAATGGGGAGGGGATGCGAAAGGTAATCATCTATCCTTTGCGCAAAAGCCACCGTTAAACAGGATCTAAAAAATTGAGAAATTTTATTATCCGAGGTCCAAAGAGGTAAAAAGAGCCCGAAAAAAATATTAAAGGCAATAAAAAGCAATACATGCCAAACATTGGCCATTTAGGTTTCACCATCAATTCTCCAAAGTTTGAGAATTTAGCATACCTCTATTCAAAATATATATCTGAGGGAGTTTGGTTGGAGAATGTTTAAACGGTTTTGCACTTCCTTGAAAGTCCTAAAAAGCATAAAATCGTTTTGGACGTTATTGGTGTGGAAATCACTTTGAGCTTTGATTTGTTGATTTGATTAAGTCAATGTATTATATTTTCATTCTTTTACACCAAAGGAAGCATTTGAGTTCATTCGTTAGGAATATCCAATATTCATCGTGCACATATGTCATGTTTGTATGCATTGATTTTCCTATCGAGTTTGATCACATCCCTTCATTAACGCTAGCATCGACTTGGTTGTTTTGTGTTCATTCATGGAGTGATTTAGTACTTGTGACACCCCGCACTTGCTTGGTTGATTTCTTTATCTCATTTGTCTATTTGGGGACATCATAAAAAGGGGGAGAATGAATTATCTTATTATGGGGGAGTTTTGAAATTTTGAGTTTTCTCATAAATTGGTATGTATGTTTATCTCATTTCAAACTCGATATGTCACTTGGTATTTGCTTTGTCTCATGTGTGTAGGTATTTCTTTGATGATCTCTAAATTGCACACCCTGATGAGAAAAGCGTTGAGATTCCTGAAGATTCGAAGAGCAAATGATGAAGTCTTATTCATTTGTATCGTTCCAGTTTTGGGTTCATGGAAGGGTAAATTTGTATAGGCATTTTGTTATTTGATAATTCGGATGTTTGTTTTTATGTATGTACCGGCATAGACATAGGGGGAGATTTGTAAGGATATTTCTGTCCATTATCAATTATATGTCATACGCCGTTACACCATTGAAGATATTCAAGCTTGCATCGTCATCCAAGGGATCCAAATATCAAAGAAATCAAGGAATCAAAATTCTGCACAGATGGATCGATCCGCCTATTTTAAAAAGGAACCGGTCTGCCCTGGACCGATCCGCCCCTTTTGAAAAAGAACCGGTCCGCCCCTCCGGACCGATCCGTCTCTACCCGAACCGATCCGCTTTGCTCAGAATCCAGTAGACCCCGGATCGACAACGAACCAAAGAGGTATCTTTCAAAAACAAATCAGTCCGACCTCGGACCGATCCGCCTCAGATCCAGACCGGTCTTCCTCGGATAGAATCGTGCAGATCGTGGTCAAAATTTTAAGGGCTAGTTCTTTCCTTTATAAACCTTCTTCGGAGATTGGTTTGGCAAGACTTCTACACACGATTTTAAGAGTTCATAAACTCAAAATCTTCACCTTTGTGAGTTACCAAAACTCATGTTTTGATTCACACAAATTTCCAAATCATTTGTGAATCGTTTTGAAACCCTAAAACACAAATATTGTTTTGATCATACCCTTGTGGAGAATGTAAGGACATATTTTCATAGGTCCGTTATCAATTTATTATGTCATATACCGCTACACCGTCGAAAAGCATTCAAGAGACATCTACATCAAAGACGGATCCGAATTACTCAAGTTCTTCATCATTCAAGGCTCCGCGAATTTTTCTTTGGTAAGGTTATGTTTTAAATACCTTTACTTTTCACTTAAAGATTTTAGGAGATTTTTACAATATATTTTCTAAGTATTGGAGCGGACTTTTTCGTCAAATATTGAGAATGAGTATTTTTTCTAAGTTTTGAAGTGGACCTCGATTTTGACGCCCAGGTCGTTCGCGTGAGATCAGCATCTCGTTTGAACGAGATTGGAAGTCGCGCGATATCGTTTGAATGACATGCGTACTTCGTTCGAGCAACATATGCTTCTCGTTCGAACGAGCTCGAATTTCGAGGCGGTGCATTTTTGTATAAATACTCATTAAATGGTAATGTTTTCATTAAGAAGTCCATACATTTTCCAGAACAGAAACACTGCGAAAGCAGTAATCTTTAGGCTTCTTCTTTTAGGGGTTTAATCCCTTTTTGTTTTCAATTCATAAAACTCCCATATGCTTTAGTGAATTGTTTTGGTGTTCAAGAACACAACTTTTGTCCTTGTTTATTCTTTGTGGGGAGAGCTCTACAACCGACAGCTGCGTGCTATTGTGGAGGGAGTCCTTGTGAAGATTTTAGACTGCGTGTCTAGGATTGCGGTCCTTGTGGTATATCTGCACGTGAACCACTGCAGATTTCTAGCCGTTACTTTGAAGGTTTGACGAAGACACCGTGCGTTACTCTTGTGGGCGATGCAAGTTAGTATGTAAGTCAATGGTCTTGTAAACTTTTTAAAGTTCTAGAAATAAAAGGTTTTGCCCTGCGGAGATTTTTCCTTAAGCTTGTGTCGCATGATTTATTTATTTTATGGTTTGACACACGCACACACGCAGTTGAATGATTTGGGGCTGATTTATTTTGGTTAAAAAATAGACACTAATTAAATAAGTGTGCCAACATACAAAGTTGCAAATTTAATCAATTATCACACAGTCTCGCACGTTTTACAAATTGGTATCAGAGCCTGTTGCACTAAGTTATTGTGTTTTGATCCTGATTTTTGCACAAAAATGGCTTTTGATGGTTTTGATGATCTTTGATGTCAAATTTTTCCAAAAGTTAAATGGAAAATTCACACGAACTCTTGTTTTAAATCTTTTGTTGAAAACGAATATGAGAGGTGTCCTTGTTGTGAGGTTGTTGGGCACACGTCAGATGAATGTAAAGAAGAAATTGAATAAATCGATTTCTCATGTTTCTACCCTTAGTGATAGTGATTGAGAAGAAGAAGTCTTTTATGCTTCTAGGTGAGAGCTTCCCATCTGTGTGATTAGTGATGAGAGTGAGGGTGAAAAGAGTGAGGAGGAAGAAGAAGAATTGAGTGAGTTGCAAGTTGCCTACAATAATTTGTATTTTGAATGTTTAAAGACAAAAAAGGCAAACTTGAAAATTGAAGCTCAATTAAAAGAGTGTGCCTTAAAAAATAATGATGTTTTAGTTGAAGAACTTAGGGCACGTGAGAAAATTTTGAAAGAGAAGCTTGAGTACGTTGAGGGTGAGAGAGATAGTCTTAGAGGGTTGATGGAGACTATGAAAAAAGAGCTTTTAGAGTTTGAGGATTCTAGACATGTACTTGAATCTAGGATAGGTGAACTTGAGGTGAAATTGAAAGATTCAAGTAAAGTGAAATTTTATTTGGAGTCTAGGTCTGAAAAACTTGATAAGATTTTAGGCACCATCGAGATAAAAAAGGATAGGGGTGGTATTGGTCTTGAAAAATATGTTGCACCCATTCCCACACGTGTGAGAGAGCCTCCTAGGATTGTTAAGAAAGAGGCACTTAAGGTTGTTAGGAAAGATCCCCCTAGGAACATCGTGAGAGTGCCTCCTAGGATCATTAGGAGAGAGCCACCTAGGCAAGTTCAGAGAGAGCCACCTAGGAAATTGATGAGTGCACCACCTAGGAATTTGAGGAGGAGGCCGCCTTTAGGTAACACTCATCTCCCGATTTATAGTTGCACACATTGCGGTAGGCAAGGCCATCTTAGGCGTTTCTGCTATAAGCTTTTGAATGGACCTAGGAAACATAAAGAGAGAGTCACACCGGTTCCCAAAGCCCCCACACGACGTTTCACATCGATTTTGGTTAAGAAATCGGATTTAGAGGCTTATGGTCTTTTTGTTCATGATTCTCGTTTGCTTGCACGTGATTCACCACATGTGAAATCTTTTGGTTGATTGTGTTGGATGTTTGTCATACACTAGCGACGTATCATGTTATACTCTTTATAGTGTTATGACTCACTTTGATGTAGCACACATTGGTATATTTGTTGTATTTGTGTGTTTCACTACTGTTTTGAATCTTCTTGCCCCCTTCAGGTACCGTTTTCACGAAATTTTTGCACTAGGAAAAATTGTATGATTTTTTAGGAATATTGGGAATTTTTTATTTTCTCGTTCGAGCGAGATGTATTGTCGTTTGAGCAACATCTCTATCTCGCGCGAAGTCGCATCTCGTGACATGCCCTTGTCGTTCGAGGGACAGAGCGATATCGTTTGAACGACCTGTCTGAAAATTCCATTTTTGCTTCCCTTCTGATTCCAGTACTCGGTGTTCATATGCTTAGATTTTTGGTACTGATGGGTTTGCTTCTGGTAGTTTATATCCAGTTATTCTTGGTATCCATGCTTAATTGATAACACTGCATTACTCATTTATCACATATGCGTTCATTGTGGATTGTCTTGTGTGATTATTGTTTGCTAGCATAGGATGTTGTGCATATCGATATTATATGCCTATTGCTGGTTGTATTTTTTGTAGCTATGTTTTTTTCTGTTTGAAAATTGTAAAAAAAATACAAAAAGATTTTATTTTGATAAAATTTTTAAAAATCCAAAAAGATTTTTATATTTTGTTTACACCGTTTATGGATGAACACTTAGGATGACCGAGTCACAATTTCATTCCATTTATCCATGTGACTATTTGATAGTGTTTTGAGACAATAGGTCAATTCATCCATGTGCTTTATAATGTTTGGAGTCATTAAGCTGTAATTAAGTCTCACTTCCTACATGTTTGACTCATAATTTCTTTTATTGCACACATGCACGGATTTGTTTGATTATTGTGCTTGTCTTATCACATGTTGGTTGGGTGTTTTCACTTCAATCATGTCTTTAAAACGAACTAAGCGCGATAAATTTTGATAAGAAAATTGTGCATATAAGAACCGTTTTGTAAGTTTGTGTGCTTTGTCTGTGAAAGGTTCATTTTTCCTTTACTAATACTAAGCCACCGTTAATTTGGACCTAAAAAATTGAGGAATTTTATTATCCAGGGTCCAAAGAGGTTTAAAAGAGCCCGAAAAAATTTAAAGGCAATAAAAAGAAAGTCATGCCAATTATGGGCCATTTAGGTTTTTGGGCCAATTCTCCAAAGTTTGATAATTTAGTTTATTCACCTCTAAAAGAAAATATATATGAGGGAGTTTGGTTGGAGAATTAAAACGGATTTGCACGTCCTTGAAAATCTTGAAAAAGCGCTAAATAGTTTTGGACGTTATTGGTGTGGAAATCATTTAGACTTTGATTTGTTGATTTGCATAAGACGATGTCATTTAAATTCAAAAAAATTTTATACCTAAGGATTCTTTTGATGTTCATTCGCTAGGGGTACACGTATTCATCGTGCACATATGATTGATTGAGTTGATTTTCCTATCGAATGTGTTCACACCCATTCATTTCGTTTCCATGACTTGGTTGTTTGAGTTTAAATCCATGGTGTGATTTTTGTATCATATTTTTCAAAGTGGTATCTTATTTTTGTATGAAAAATTGAAAAATAGTTTGTGAAATTTGTGAGATACTCCTTTGCATGCGCGTAGCTTGATCTTTGTTTGCTATGCATTTTATCGTGACACTCCATGTTTTGATTTTTTCTTCTTATCTGTCTATTTTGGGACATCATAAAAAGGGTGATAAAGAATTATCATGTTATTGGGGTTTTTTGCATTATGGGGGAGATTTGATTATTAATGCTTTATTCTTATATCATTTCAAACTCAATGCGTCATGAAGGTTTTTTGCTTTATCTCATGTGTGTAGGTACAAAGATTGAAGATCAGGATGTTCCACACCCTGATGAGAAAAGCTTTGAGATTTGACGAAGATGATTGAAGAACAGTTTTGAGTTCTTGCAAATTTATTCATGGGAGGGTAGATTTCTATTGGCATTTTGGTTTTTGATAATTCGTATTTTTTATGTATGTACTGGCATAGACATAGGGGTAGATTTGTAAGGACATATTTTTATAGGTCCGTTATCAATTTATTATGTCATATACCGCTACACCGTCGAAAAGCATTCAAGAGACATCTACATCAAAGATGGATCCGAATTACTCAAGTTATTCATCATTCAAGGCTCCGCGAAGTTTTCTTTGGTAAGGTTATGTTTTAAATACCTTTACTTTTCACTTAGAGCTTTTGGGAGATTTTTATAAAATATTTTCTAAGTATTGGAGCGGACTTTTTCGTCAAATATTGAGAATAAGTATTTTTTCTAAGTTTTGAAGCGGACCTCGATTTTGACGCCCAGGTCGTTCGCGCGAGATCAGCTTCTCGTTTGAATGAGATTGGAAGTCGCACGATGTCGTTTGTACGACATGCATACATCGTTCGAACGAGCTCGAATTTCGAGGCGGTGCATTTTTGTATAAATACTCATTAAATGGTAACGTTTTCATTAAGAACTCCATACGTTTTCCAGAACAGAAACACTGCGAAGGCAGTAATCTTTAGGCTTCTTCTTTTAGGGGTTTAATCCCTTTTTGTTTTCAATTCACAAAACTCCCATATGCTTTAGTGAATTGTTTTGGTGTTGAAGAACACAACTTTTGCCCTTGTTTATTCTTTGTGGGGAGAGCTCTACAACCGACATCTGCGTGCTATTGTGGAGGGAGTCCTTGTGAAGATTTCAGACTGCGTGTCTAGGATTGCGGTCCTTATGGTATAGCTGCGCGTGTACCACTGCAGATTTTTAGCCGTTACTTTGAAGGTTTGACGAAGACACCGTGCGTTACTCTTGTGGGCGATGCAAGTTGGTATGTAAGTCAATGGTCTTGTAAACTTTTTAAAGTTCTAGAAATAAAAGTTTTTCCCCTGCGGGGATTTTTCTTTAAGCTTGTGTTGCATGCTTTATTTATTTTATGGTTTGACACACGCACACACGTAGTTGAATGATTTGGGGATGATTTATTTTGGTTTAAAAATAGACACTAATTAAATAAGTGTGACAACATAGAAAGTTGCGAATTTAATCAATTATCACACAGTCTCACACGTTTTTCAGAGAAGACCATTCTTCTTCTTCATTGCTGCCCTCCTGAAAAGGGAAACTTCTAGCCGCCGACTACAGATCCGACACCTGCGGGTAATTCTGTGACACTGTATTTTTCATTGTAATCCGAAATTATATGTTACATTATTATAATGAAAATAAATGGTTTTGCCCTTTTTGGGGATTTTTCCTCACACGTGTGTGTTTGAATATCTCTTGCATGATTTCATATTATTTCAATCACACCTTGTTGCTTGTTTAGGGTTTATTTGGGTTGAACTGAGTTTGATTATTTAATTTCTTATTTGAATGCAAGCACACACTCTTTCAAAAACAGTTTTAAAAATAGTTTAGCAAGTATTTAAAATGCTTACCGACTAATATCACAACCATGTTAGTATGCGACACTCTCTTGAGAATCTTCACCTATCATCTAGAGTGCACCCTTAACTACCTCTAGGACATCCTAGTTATAGTTCCCACGCTAACTAGATTAACCACATGTATCCATTATTTATAGCCCAAATTATTCCCACGTATTAACCTTATAATACATATAATGACGTTATAAACATATATATATCCATTTAGATTCAACCTGGATAAGTACATTATTAATTCAATTCAACTAAGTGTTTTCATGCATAACTATCTTACATTTCTACTTTAGCCACATAGTAGATATCATCACATGTATATATATATATATATATATATATATATATATATATATATATATATATATATATATATATACTATACTATACTGCACCCCGAGACACAGCTGCGGTGCTGCATTACTCGGCTATCTTGCCCCAATACATCACGTCATTGTATATGGGACTATAGGTTCGGTAAAGATTCCTCAATCCACAAATATCAAATCACAAATAATGGAGGCGATCATAGTCCTAAGCCTTTGGTCTACGCACATACCTACGCACCCAAATGACCGTTCTATACAATTGTTCTTACTAATGGTAATTGACCTAAGTACTATGTCCTTGAGTGACAAGTCAAAAATCCCATGGATTCATCAGTATATGACTGCCCTCACGTGAAAACCTCCCGTCGATAGCAAGTAAGCTAGGTATGTCATACACAGATACATAATATATGCACATTCACAAAGTCATACATATAAATATTCATATTTTCCAAATTAGGTTCGCCCACGACCCATAATTGTTGTCATCCGTGCTTAGCATAAATTTTACTTAATTATCTTGCATAACGGATTTGTCTCTTTTATACTCATTTATTATTTACTTCATTCTTACTTCTCATCTCTCGAAGTATTCTTTCTCACTAACTATAAATACAGTAGGTATACCCTCACTTACCTTCTCGTCTAAATCTTTCACGAGTCTCAATATTTTAGTAAACGTATGCATAATTTCCAATGTATCAATAACTCCCCGTTAACCCAAAATTTCATCTCATATTAATTTCACTCAACGGAGTCTACTTAGACCCTATTGGTCATCTTCATAACCCATTATACTCTATCAATGATGATCAAGGGTTCCTACGCATTTTAACCGGACTAAACAAAAAGGGGAAAAATATGCATTTTTCCAGGAGGGGTCGATCGATCGAGGAATGAGGTCAATCGATCGATCGATCATCGATCGATCGATGTTCTTGAGTCGATCGATCGATCAAGCAGTTCTTGCCCAGTTTTTCTGCAATATTCAACCTACGGGTTCAACCATTTTAACCTCTCCAAACCTCTATAATTTCATCCCAAAATCCCATCAAAGTAATCCAAGTGTATAAGCAATGTACATAAACAAGTTCTAACGTAACGACATTAATAAATCCTCAACGAATCAATCAAAAAGGGGTTTAGTCTCAAATCTCTTTATAAAACCAAATTTTGCATGAATAATCACCACCTTTTATTTTAATCAAGATTTTCTTCCCAAATATCATAATAAATTTGTGGGTAATTCTCTACATATGATCAAGATTTTAGACTACATGGGTTCTCCCCTACAACACATAAATTCTCTTCCAAAATATATAATTTTTCCATTAAAACATATGATTTCCATTCCTAGACTAACATGGAAGGTATATTAACTTGGAATTTAGCAAGATAGATACTTGCCTCGGATTCAAGGGTCTAATTTGTTGATGAAAAATATATGGTTGCGTCCCTCATTGTGCAATCTACGTTTTGGTGGTGGTGGAGATGAAATCGGGTGAGTTCTAGGCCTTGGATTACTTGAAGACTCTTCACCTTCTTCTCTAATCACTTCACCTTGGCTGGCTTAGGCTTTGTGTTTGTTAACCCCAAGAGACAACTCTAAATGGCTAATAAATACTAAGAAAATTCGTCGGTTTAATTACCCAAAAATACCAAATGTCTAAAATACCCTCTCGAGGTGTCAATTAGGCTTAAAAATGCCCCGAGACCCAAACTAAACCCCCGGGTACACTTTCATGACTATCTTAACCCTTTCGGACACTTTGGCAGACTCAACACGACTACACGGACGACTTATAATCTATTCACTTTAATAATAATAATTTAGTCCTGACACGACAGAGGCGCGTCCCGAATTAAATTTCTATAATTGCCATTTTACTCACTCGTGGCAATTTTAATAAAATCAATCTCATATATTACTTTACTCGTCTAGTAATATTCAACAAATTTCCAATAATTACTAACTCACATCATGCTAGTAAATATAAAAAAATAATTTCCGAATTAATATTAAATTAATACCTCAAATTAAATTTAATAAATTCCTAATTTTAAAAGTCATAAAAATACGAGGTATTACAGATGAGATTCTAATGAAAAATGGTAAGTCATTATCTGATTTTTCCCCAATGCCAATGCCCGACCCATCTCTAATATGTGATCGAGGGAATCATTTGTTAAGAGAAGAGTTATCTTATGACAAAAAGGAGATGGAGGATGAACACGCCAATCTATTCATTGGTCTTAACATTGAACAAGTCAACATATATAATGTTGTGATGTAATCTATATATAAAAAGAAAGGAGGGATTTACTTTGTTCAGGGGTTTGGAGGAATAGGGAAAACTTACTTATACAAGACCATCCTTGCATGTTTAAGGTTTGAAGGAAAAATTGCCTTATCAGTCGCTTCGTCAGGCATCTCCTCTTTGTTACTTACGGGAGGCCATACTACACATTCAAGATTCGCAATTCCCATTGAAGTTTATGCGGATTCAACTTTCAATATTCACCAAGGAACCCAACTAGAAGATTTGATAAAAAGGGAAAGTCTAATAATATGTGATGAAGCACCTATGAATCATCGTCATGCTTTCAAAGATCTTGATAAAACTCTTAGAGATATTTTACATTCAGACATTGAAGAATCCTTCGACAAGCCATTCGGGGGTTTAACCGTGCTTCTAGAAGGGGATTTTAGACAAACATTGCCTGTTGTGTGCAAAGGGAGCAGAGGTGAAATTTTTAAAGCCTCTATCAACAAGTCCTATCTTTGATACTCATGTTGTGTTTTAAGCCTCACACAAAATATGCGCATACATGACTCTGTAGCGTTCATCGAATGGGTATTATCTATAGGTGATGGGAAAATATCGATGGAGTCTTTCGATGAAGATGAGGATCCCTGTTGGATTAAAATTTCGGATGGCTTGCTTATTGATCAAACTAATGACCACAACCCATGAATCGTCTCTGGTACATATCCATATTTCCTGCAAAATTATCAAGATCCATTATATTTGAGGGGAAGAGAAGTATTGACACCAACTAATCAAACAGTTGATGAAGTCAATGATTACATGCTTCGATTTATACCAGAGGAAATAAAGACATACCTTAGTTCAGATTCCGTATCCAAGATGTCAGAAAACATTCTAGACCAAGATTTAATGTTCCCAACAGAATTCCTCAATACTTTGAAGTTCACTAGAGTTCCAAACCATGAGTTAGAATTGAAGGTCGGTTCACCAATTATGATTCTTCGAAACATCAATCAATCAACTAGACTTTATAATGGAACTAAGCTAATATTAGCGCAAGTGTCTCCTATGTTCATTGAAGTAAAAATCATTATGGGATCCCACGTCGGAAACAAGGTCTTCATACCAAGGATAATGATGTCCGTAAATGATTCAAATTGTCCATTGATTATGCAAAGAAGACAATTCCCAGTAAGGATTTCATTCGCAATGACCATCAACAAGAGTCAAGGAATAAACATTGGATCAAGTGTGCATATACATTCCTAAACTAGTGTTTAATCATGGCCAACTCTACGTGGCTGTTTCCAGAGTGAAGAGTAGTTCGGGTTTGAAGTTCTTCATTATTAATGAAAATAAAGAACATTACAACTACACAAAAAACATCGTGTATGTAAAAGTGCTATACTAGTTGAAAAATGGTAAATTATTACAAATACAGTTTATGATATCATGTAATATACAAATATTATTTTACGAAAATTCGTACATTAAAATGACTTTGTACATGGAAATCATATATATAAAGAAGTTTGAAACAAATGCCGGTACTTAATGGCCTTCGAAACTCACCATAAAATTTGCGACCTCTACAAAGGAAGATATGACTGGACGTTAAAAGTACGTGTTCCAAGGATATGGAAACTGAAGAACTTTAAGCGAGAAAATGAAACTATCTCACTTGGCATGCTGCTTCTTGATGAAAACGTACATACATCTTATCCCTATCTTAAAAATTACTTATATTTCAATTGACATTCATCTTATGATTCGTATAATCTATCTAACACAGGGTCATGCTATTCACTCCTCAATTCGACTGTACATGCTGGATAAATACGAGAGCAAACTCATCGAAGGAAAAGTATATTATATTTCGAACCTCAGGGTCCTTGAAAACAAAATTAATTACAGACCAGTTGAACACGAGTACATGCTGTAATTCTTACCGTCAACTATCGTCAAAGAATCTCCAGCAGACACCGAGATCCAAATGCATCTTTTCAACTTAGTCGAATTCAATGAATTAAGATCTCGGGTTCAAAACGACACAAATTTGACAGGATATTGCTTTATCATAGATTATAAAAATGCTATATAACTAATACAATTATATTACTAATTCAAAACTTCAAATTACATGTTGGTATAGTTGTTTCAATATCACCAACATCTACTCAAACATCGTACGAAAGAGTGACGATGAAAAGGTTCTTAAAGTTGGACAATCCAAGGTATTGCGAACTCATATTTAAATCAAATATTATGTAATCTTTTCAATTCGTTACCATTTATATAATTCAATTTTAATAACTAACAACATAATATAGAGGATAAAGAATCGGTGTTACTCTCTGGGGTGACAATGCTAATCATATTATAGAGGAAGACCGTCGTAATTGCTCATCCTCAGTCATAGTAATTGTAACTTCGTGTACTATAAAGCTCGTCAATGGTAAGATTAATACATTTTTATAGTCTTTATTAGTTATTCTTTATAACAAAGTTTCTACATAGATAACGATTGTAAAAAAATATTATCAATTTTATGTTTTATGGGCCGTCACTCACTTTCCACAACTAGTGCTACCAAAGTTTACATTAATCCTCCCATCCAAGAAGTAAATGAATTCAACACGATGTATATACTTTCTAATTCCATTTTTATTCAATTAATGTTTCTATGATAGAAACTAATCAATAAAATATGTATTATAAGGTTATCTGGCCAGACGCGTAATATCATCTACATTGGCCAAAATCAGTCAAACTCAATAAGTGGGGGCCATAAAGCAACATAGGTTTTTAACATTGTTGATATATTGGAATTACATACACAATCGAGAGATGAGGTGAAACACACACTTTTATATGAAGAAAAATTTATTCATAACTAATGCATAATTCTTACTGATTGCTTTTGAAATAACAGGTGAAATGGATTTGATACAAAGCCACGATAAGGGATATCGAAAATGAACGTGGTTGGTACTACAATTCTTGCAATCTCTACAACAAAAAGGTTCAAGAGGTTGGAAATCAGAATTGGTGTCAACCATGCAACACTGATGTTAAATATCCAAAACCAAGGTCCATTTATTATCAAATTAATAAGTTGAAAATTATTATGCCTTAAATATATTTAAATAAAACATATAAATTTATAATAATTTACATTTCTAATTACATATGGAATACAATTACTACAAACGACCGTTTCTTATTCATTATAGGTTCAAAATACAAGTACGTGTTAAGGATAATTCAGCTTACACTTCATTCTTCCTCTTCGACAGAGTTGCGGAGTCCCTGCAACTAACTCCAATTAAAACACTTCTCACATCAGAAATCATCGTAAGAATAAATATGACATTTATTAACACATACATAGAATTTAAATATCATATCCAAATGAAAAGATCAATTGACATAATTTTATAAAACATAAAAACCAAAGGAGCATGCCGAGTCAACTTACAAATTTGATTGGCACTACAAACATGTTTTAACTAAAACTTACTTCCCACAACTTGGTCCTTGGATGGCAGAATTACACCGTTACAGAAATTGTTATGGACAATTTTGCGGAAGTACATCTAAAACAAAGTACTCCTTCAAAGGTGACAAAAAAAAAAACTCATCTCTCAATATTCTTTTGTTTGGTATCAATCTACTAACTGTTTTCAGTAACTTTGTTAATCTTTCAGCACATCACCGAAACTTCTAACTCGAAACCGCCAATTACTTTCAACACCAGCGTTGATGCTCAGGTATGAACATTCTACACAAAAATTTTAACCCATAAGATCATAATCTCATTACGATGATCATTTTTAATCTGTAATTCTTTTGTTTCGTATCAATCTACTAACGTTTTTTAGTAACTTTGTTCATCTTTCAACAAATCACCAAAAATTCTGATTCGGAAGCGCTGATTACGTTTAATACCAGTGTTGATGCACAGGTATGTACATTTTACACATAAATTTCAAACCATAAGATCATAGTCTCATTACGATGGCCAGTTTTAATATGTATTATATTTAGGGGTATAGAAAATCCATCCTAAACATAGTCAACCGCATATGTTTCTTAGTAAGTCTCTATATTATTCTATTTTATCATAACACTATTTTACCCAACATATATGTCTGAACATCATGCACTTCACCTTTAATGCAACATTTACATACATTGAATTAATTCATTTAGTATTTCCTCTGTTTTCAATTAATTGAGTTCAATAAGTATTATATATTTTATCGGTTATTTTGGACTTATTCATCTAAACAACGTCTGCTTTGATTATAACACAGTAGGTACATGCATTGAATGAAAATTTAGTATTCAAAACAGTTTAAAAAAAAGATAAAGTGACGTGTTCAATATAAAATTACATAAGTGTATTGACATTCATTATGGAATGTTCCAGTTTTAACTCTTCGAATTGCTTATGTTTGATCAACAAATAGAAAATAATTTAATCTCTACCTCTCTATATACTTCATATCATAATTATATTACGGATTGAATAAAGATATACTGAACGACCAAAATCGATAAGTTAAGTGAGAGACTTCAAGGATGCGATGACGCATATCCTTATTGTTGTTACGGTTAGATAGCAATCCTCGATACATGAATATTAGTGAATTTTCCATACATTATTCGTACATATCATCCCAAACTGTTAAAGGTTTTTTTAAATTGGGTAAAGCAACCTCAAAATCCTCTCATTCATACCTTTTACAAATCATCACCTTTAGACATTAATATTGTTTTGCTGCATTTGATAAACAAATTGCATTATTCATTTCCATTTCAATTTACTGCAAAAATTTAGATTTACACTTATTGAATGCTAATATATTCAACAATAACATACAACCTTAAGTTGATATTTAATAATAGTTTATTCAAATCAACGATGTAATGCAGGACACTAACATATCAATTTGTGAAAATGTTGATGCAATTAGCGATGACGACAGCCACATCAAATCTTCAAAGAGAATCAAAGCTTCAAAGTATAATTATAAAATTTAAATTGCATTAAATTATAATAATCTTCACGTTATATTACTTTCTATATAACCTACAACTATTTAACATACATTTCGTTAATTTGCAAGGGCAAAGGAATACATATCAAAGACTGAGGGGTTCAAAACTTTGGATAATAAGAATGCACTTGTGGGAATCATCAAAACGTTGACTTTTTCATTTTCTAGATGAATAACAAAACAATGATAATCTTATAAATCATAATGAGAGGGTCGCTTTTATTTAATGATTAATTCATTAGCTCATTTACAGAAATGGGTGGTTTTCAGTTCTACTTAATTCAATATATTACTTCCTGGCTTGCCTTTCATGTGTAAATGTGAGAATACCCCTATCATCGGTTAGGCTTACGAAAAAAATGATGTACTGCAATGTGATACTATAATTATTGGAATTTCTCCTTTAAACATGATTTTATGTCTTAATGACACTTTAGTTGGACTTATTAGTATTACTAACAGCAAAATCATGATGTTGAATGCTTCAAAGTTGATCGTTCGAATGGTCATCACGCATTAACATAAACTAGCTAATGGGGGTGTTGATTTTTCTTTTTACACAACCATCACTTAATATCAAATTTAGACACTCGATTAATTTAGTTCTTGCAACTTCTTTTCCACCTCTGTTATGTGGATGTTTTACAGGGAATTTCAATACAATGGGGCCTATCATTTATGAGTTCGATCTTACAACAATGGGGATACCCTCTCTTACGCTTTGAGACTGCAACATTACTAACAGCGGTATGTTAAACTTTGTTTTATAATTCCAATGCCCTTGGTAAACGCAAGTCTACCGCTCACAACAACAGTTGATATTTTTACAATGTTGAATACTTTTTCTGTAATTTATACAGTTCACGGTTCATTCAATGTCAGGGTTTATTAGCAACCATTCTGAAGCGCAATTCATATGGGTAATGCCCACAAATGATTCAGAATAGAGTTGTTACCCTACAGGAGCATTACAATACCGTTTACAAGCCGGTATACCGTTTACAAGCATGTATGTTAGTATATCGTTTTTTTTCGACTTACAAGCATTCACTTGGAAATTTAACTTATTTATAGCATTCTCTTTTGACAACTACATATACAATCTTTAAAACCATTTGGAATCGTCTGTTTATTTTGCATTTAAACAAATATTTGTGAAAAATATTCGCAATGGGATTACATATAAATATAAGACATATCTATAAAATGTTCTATGTTGTTTTCACATGGATGCACATATTTGGTAGTATGTACATGTTATCAATATATTTAATTCCTTGCTCTAAATTAAAACTTCTTGATCATTTTACATAAAATAACGTTATTTTGTCCATCACATTTTATCGTCTCCTAGCTAGGCCATGTAGGATTTCCACAGAAAGTGGAACAAATAAGCACGGAGCTGCTATATAGACGACGACAACAAGATTGGCTATCAAAATAGGTTTACCTTTACACGGTGGTTATCCCATGATATAAGGAATATCTAATCAAATTGATCCAAACGTGCTTTGATAATTATCCAGTTCATATGCACAGCTGTCAACTTGTGCTGAATGAGGTATCTCAATAAAATGCTCCAACAGAAGGAAAGAATAAAAGTTTCTTGCACAATGTATATGAGAAGTTAAAGCTCAATCAAATTATTCAGCTGCATATTATTGCTTCAATTTTAGCCATCAGAATTGGAAGTATTCCATATTTTAAGAAACTGATATTCACAATTGATGCTCTTACAGATGGACCCAGAAGTTCACAACTGGGTATGAACCTAAACATATATGAAGTTCTCATAAAAACAGATCTCCTGCTTCAGCTCGGAGATGGAGAGAGAACTCGATAAAACCTCAAACTATATTAGGAGGTGCTGCTGATATTTTTGTATTACTAAAAAAGCTTATTTTAATTTATGAAAGTTATCTTCATAATATTAAATGTGTTTGTTATTAATTTATATATGCTCAAGGTTATTACTTTAAGCAGGTTCATGCTTCCAGCAGGTGTGATGGATTGAGAAGGTTCATACTTTAAACTGCTCTGATGGATCGAGAATCGACTTTCAAATGGCTGAGTCAATGTGACAGTGGCTGGTGTGACGTTGAGGTAAGAGATAATCATAGTTTATTTCCACTTCACATACATATTTTAAGACCACTTATTATAAATGGTAAGAAGCGAGTTCTTTTAAGTTGTTGCGATATTCACGTATGCTGCAGCCAGAAGCAGGTTTAAGATTGTCAGTGTGTCCATCACATCCTTACTGCACTAATAAACTTGAGTAGTTCACAAAAGTTCTTATAGCATGTAAATAGTTCACAAGATGAGGCAAAGAAAAGGATTCAGCTACATATACATGCATATATAAACCTCATGTAAACTTATCCCCTCTTCCTCCTCTCTTAGTTGGAGACTAAAACTCTCTCTCTATATCATGTTAATAACTAAGACAGGAGGTTTGTAATCATATAATTCATTCTCACGTTTAACAGCCTAGCTAAGATCGAAAGTTTTTAATTTTGAAAATACGTAGCTATTTGCCGAGATCGCATGTGGTGTTATGAATGCGATTTGTTATTGTCTGGGGATTTATGAATGCCTACAGCAGACTTATGGAGGACATTCATGCAAAAATAACTAGTTATGTTGTGTCAAAAAGGAAAAAAATTACTAATGAAGTTGTCTAATTTCACATGGAGGGCAACCCAATTAGTAATGAACAAAATAGTGAAATTATGTGCTCAATAAGAAGTAAAATAAAATATGTACTGAAAAAAATGAGATTAATAAGATTGATCATAACTGGAAAAACTGAGATTACTAAGATTGATCATACAACTAAATTACATATGAATATGCCAAAATATTAGCCTACAAAACATTTAAATGTATAATATTGTCCTACTCGGATTACAAATTAAATCTTATTTCTAAGAACTATAATCTTTTTATTTATTGCAGATATAGAAAACAACTACGGAAAAATTGAGACCGTTGGTTCAAGTACTGGACATCAAGATCATCGACAACACTCAGGAACAATAACATTTTTCAATCTACGACAGTTTGTCCACTCACGAACAAAATCATTGCTTTATTATAGAAGTTTGAGCGGAGTATACGAAGGCTGATCAAACTCAGAAGCTCGGCTATGCGATGTTAACAGGAGTGTAAAATTCAAACCGACTAGATGCTTGACTGAATAACTGTTACAAAGATAAAGCAACATTCAAAAATGATTGCTAATATGTACACGAAGACATTGGAGCTTGAGACAATCAGATATTCAAAAACATAATACACAGCGTATGCAAGTTGCGCATTCGGATCAACAGTTTTAAAGGGGGATTGAGGCATAAACAGTGTGCATATTTCAAGAAATGAGACAACGGGTTCAAATACACTTACAAACTTCCAAAGAACTGTTTGCGTGAATTCAATTTTTATAGAAGTTAATTTTAGCTGTCTTTCTTAACTTCTTAGTGTTCATTGAAATTCAGAATTGTGTACTCATTTGTAGTAACCTGAATTTTTATTCAATGCAAACAAAAAATATACCATTGTAAAATCACATTCTCTTAATTAATAATCCAAGTAATTTTTTTTCATAAATAATATATTTCGCCCGTTAATCACGGGGGTTACTTGCTAATTTTATTAAAAATGGAGGGTTACGTCTAGTTAAAATAATAATGCATAACGTGTTGATAATAGATGGATTATGTTGGGTGATGCAAATGTTGGCCTGTGGAACCATGAAATTATCATGTTATGTATCCATAATGGAGTTGGAGTATACACCCACTCAAGAAATCAATAGATGGTGGATTGTGCGAAAAAACTTTTTCTGCAGTGATTTAAGTTTTGGGTTACAGTTTCAACACGAACATATTTTGTAGGAGGATTAAATTTGAGGCTACTACCATGGTGAGAATAACATTAATAACCTTCAAAGAAACTTGTACTAAAGAGTTGTGCTTGTTGATTCATAATAGGTATTATGTTTACTCATTCATAACACATGATTGTGACGATGACGGGTATTATATTTAAATAGTGAAGGATTTTTTATAGAGGCGATCAACGATCAACCCTTGGCATGAAACATTAGGAACTATTAATTTTGTCTTAAAACATGTTTAGTCTAAAACCCTTTTCAGTATAAATTAAACACACACCTTACTAAATTGCCATTGAAATGCGCTCAACATGTAAGTGCCCAAAACATCTAACCGGCTACAACGGGTTACCATAACAAAACCTTTATTCCCTACCGTTTATTGAAATTTCAGAAATCCCAAGCTCTCGAAAACAAAAAAAATGTTCTCCATTATTATACCTTGGAGTTTCGTAACATTACCAATTTCATACAAATTGCGAGAAGATCATTTTGAAGATTGAAATATAAGTTATTAATATATTTCTCATTTTCATATTTATAATGTTCATATGTTGCTGAAATATTAATAGTAATTCCTTGTTTTAGTATCTTAGTAAATGGAAAGGATAACCAGATGTGAAAACATTGATTCTAAGGTATATTCGTTAGAGAAATGATCTGATGATAGTGATTTAATAGTTTTTTATCATTGTTTTTATTTGAAATTATATTTAGATTTAATTCAAGAACTCATTTAATATGTTGATAATAAAGATGTTTGTAATGTAGTCATTATCATGACATTAGATTGATATTTGCATATAGATAGGAAATAAACTATATTAAGATACACGTTCTTTTTCTTTCATAATATATGTTATTTCTCAAATGCTATATAGCAGTGTGAAACCGCAATGCGGATTAAAATTATGAAATCATTATGCTTTCTCAATGCAAAATAACTTTGTGACTAAATAATGATGTAATATGATATGTAATAGGGATAAAATCAGAAGCATCAAAGAAGAAGGATGTTTGCCCTTTCTACCGCTCAACATTGGTTGTAACAATTAAAGTGATGAATATATTAAACCTAACCACGAAACCCAAAGAATCCCTACAGACAACGCCATTCCATAATATATTTAAAGCAAATAGTACCTTTTAGCAATGACTTGGTTAGCTACGAAGGTAATTTGTGGACAAATGGTCTTAAATAGCAATGAAGTAGAAATTGAGGCCTTAATAAACCACCGACAATGAAATATCTAATTTCGTTGTCAAATCAACAATGGAAATTGGGCGCCACAATTTTCAGCCCAAAAAATAAAGCGCGAATTTTTTGCCAACAAAATCATTACCGCTACTGTAAAAATGGATGTGATACCAATTTGAGAATGCCCAATATTTCAATGGATTAAACTTATTTAACTAGATGTTAATCCTACAAATTCTAAATTTAATTAAACCCTAAACATCCATCTATGTGATTAAAAGCAATAAATAATATAACCTGCAAAGAAACAAATTTCAGGAAAAATCCCCGCATGGAAGAACCTTTATTTCACTAATGTTTGCAAATCGCAACTTACAACACAATAGAGAAATCTGCAATGAATTCCCGCAAGAACCCATAAAGATCGCAACCTTGAACTAGCAATGACTCCCTCGAGAATCACAAGAACCGCAGTTCCTCCTTTGAGGAGTCAATACCCTTGAGTATCCTTGTCTAGCAGTAGAGACAACACTTCACAAGAATAACTTTGTTACATAAGTGTTTCAATTCCACACTTGATTCACAAAAGTAATTGGAATTGATTTGTGTGAATCAAAAACAAGTTTTGCCCCAGTTGTTCTGCAGATTGCGTAAAGTAAAAGTCTTAATCAAAAGCTTCATAAAGTAGGTTTTTATAGGCAAGCAAAAGATTTTGGGCAGATGAATCTCATTTGAATGAGACCTTAAGGTCGTTAGAATGACTTTGGGATATCATTAGAATTTCTTCGAACGACCTATCAAATGACCGTTTAAAAATCAAAACAGTATGCCCTTGTTTGAGCCATATGAGATCATGGGCATCAAACGACCTATTTAACGCGACACTACACCAAAAATAGAAATTTGGCACACACTCATATTAAAGATATGGCACAATTTTAAACTATGCCAAATTCTGGCACGGTTTAATGACAATCTGTCACACTTTAAAACAGTGCCAAAATTTGACACTATTTTAAATTGTGCCAAAATTGAGTACACTTGACTAAAATATAAAATAATCTAAAAAATCATTGTACTAACTTTGAAGTTCCCGCTCACCCCTCTTTTGACCTCCCTCAGTTTAGAAAAACGACCATCTTCATCTTCATTTTCCAGGTTCGGTTTTCTAAGGCCAACAAAGTTTTAAGTGTTTTTTATTTTCTATTGTTGATTGAATCGTTGTGTTTCGTTATGTTGTTGATTTAATCGTTGGATTTCTTTTGTAGTTATCAGTTTGTATTTGAATCGTTGGGTTTCCACCAAAGGATATTCTTAGGGTTTATTTTCTATGATATTCTTAGGGTTTATTTTCTATAACATTCTTAGGATTTATTTGTTATATCAGGGGTGTATGTATACAAAACCTTAATTCAAATTTTGGTGTATGCATCATCTGTTTACATTTGGTTTTGAAACCCCAGGTATTAAATTCTCTTAATTTTCTTTAAATCTATGTTTATATGGTCTTTTCGATATTTTGGTATATGAAATTGTGGATTTTCTAATTGGTTATGTCTATGGTTAAAAGATTCTTTGTTTGTTTAAATATTTTTTCCCATCAAAACTCCGATGTGAGGATCCTGCTAAAATGTTGAGTTGTGTAGATAGTTATAAGGATTTGTTTAGTTTAGTTAGGTTCATGTTCAGTTCACACTGTGTAGTGGCTATTTTTGTAGGATATTCCATTAGTTGTAATGGATCTTAAAACAAGTTAATTGCTTTTGTGATTTCATTGTAATTTAATAATAAGGCATATTTGACTATTTTGGGTTTAAAATAGGATGTTTTTTGTTCTACTCGATAATTTGTTTTGAGTTTTTGAATATTGTATTGGTATTTTGTGGATTAAACCCATGTGTTGAAGCAAAATCAGGGGTTTTGAAGTTTTGAAAATTTTAATACATCAAATTTGGCTGACTTTATGAAATTTAACTACATTCTTGGTGATCATTTTTTTGCAAGGAATATATCAAATGTTTAGTTAAGGTATTCTCTATGTTCTATTTTTATTTTTAAAGTCTTAATGTTATAACATTTTTATACTATTCGTTTTGCTTTAGGTATTCTCTCTATTCCAGTTTGGTTGTTTTTGTTTAAATTTGTTAGTTTATGATAATATACACCAATGATGTTAATTTTGTAACCTCAGATTATTACCAAGTTTTAAATTGTGACAGTGGATACTCTTTTCTTACATTTGTTTGTCTTTAAAATTAATGCAAGTAGATTATAGATTCATGATCTGATTTATGGATTTCGCTTCTGGTCTTCTATATGGACCGATTTAAAATTTCAAGGTATGATTATATATATAGGTTATAGGTTCATGGTATGCTCTCATTTAATTACAATAAACCTCTATTTCATGAGGCATACTCACAAATTCATAGTATTAGATCAGATATTGGATAAGATATTTGTCAAATGCCACAAAAGTGTGATATGAAGTGTAGGTTGAAAAGGCAAAGAAACTTGAGACCCGATTTTACCATAATTCCTTCGTGATGTGGTCATGTTCTAACATGACTGAAAAATTCGGAGTCCATTTTCTACGCTCATTGTTGGGGTTTAGTTTGTTAATGAGATGACCCATTAGGCTTGATTATATAAATGTATTACGTGAAACTTGTTATACACTAGGAAGCCCCTAAATGTTAAATGTGAGGAATAAATAACATAAACAAGATACGAACCCGACGTGAGATGAACCTAGTATACTCATACGGTCTCTACTCATTTTCACACTGCTTAACCATGTACCTCTTGGTCTTTTTTCTTACATTTTCCAAAATTTAAAAACATGCCATGAAAGTATGAAACAAAATGTACATCCCTGTGAGATAGCTCTTATGTACTGTAAGATGTCTGGTTGGCATTAGAAGAAATCGATTAAGTGTTTAAATTGCATATATAACATAGCCACACATGACATGTGAGTATCCAACAAGATCAATAAAGTTCTATTTACAAAAATGCACAAGCCAAATTTTATAGATCAGGACAATATGTTAGGTAGACTAATGTACTATAACATAACAAGTCCAACATTGGGTAGGATGTGCCTTAAGGTGTTGTATTCATCCACTGCCCCCTTCTAATTTCACATGAAATTTTTCATATCTAGTTTTGACGATTAAAATGCTATGGAAAATGAAGTGTGTTTATAACATAGCAAGTCCAAATGCGAGTACTTAAAGCACGATAAGTTTTTTATAAAACACACTATGTACACACAAACACAGGGCACCCCATTGATTTGGGTACCCTTGTAAGTTTACATTTTATCATTGGATAGCCTTGCTAACCCATCTTTGTACATATCATGTTACAATGGGTAGTGTTGGTTGTAAGGGTATAGTATTAGCTTTGCCATCTATGAAAGATGGGTTTGAGGCAACTAGGACCCCTTATTAATTTGATAATCGAATGATGAAAATTTTGATCAGGCGATGGAATATATATTTCAAACATATACACAATGATGTGTACTGTACTTTTAACTTTACAATCTTTTATTCCAAACATCCATGAGGCCAATACAATGGGGTTCTCTTCATGATAAAGCAATTCACCTCTTTATTTTTTGAAATTATGATAGAAATTATTCTCTGTATACCAAGATTGTTGAAGAAGGGAACTTGTGTGTTCATTGTGATAATGCTCATTATGAAGAGAGATACATTTATTCTATGTGCATACAAAGATCTATACTGTACCTCTTAAGACATTTTTTCTGTAATTATTATTTCATTTGATATGTTTGATGTGATAAATTATCAAAATTTACTGGATGTCATTCGTATGACTATAGTGTTGATTGTATGTAGGACGCCGTAATGCAAAGTTGTCACATGAATGAATACATTTTTTGTGGCTGGGTAGGAATATGAACATGTATTTTTCTTCCCACTTATTCTATATATTGATTACTAGGGAATGGTCGGTTCTTTATCAAAAGGTGATGGTCTTGATGTACTAGTAGTACATATAGAAAACTCCATTGAGATTGGCCATATGCTTATAATAAAGTAGCATGGTTCCATACTAAATGTTGCAAGTCCATAGAACCATTTTTATACCAGCAAATCCCGAACAACTTCTTTTTTTGCTGATCTATTTTTCTTTTCACAGATATGATATTTTGGTTCAATATTATTTTTTTCTTTCTTTAACATCCAGTCATAGTTTGTGATAAAATGTTTCATCTATTTTTTCATTTTTTGTAGTTTGCACGGATTCAAAGGGTTTTAGAATTATGATATTTATATTTAGTTCATTTAAGTTTCATTGGATGCTTTCCATTGTACTAGGTGGATCAACTTTACCCACACATATATTAATTAGCTCTAAGTTATCACTCTCAATAACAGAGCTTTCGAATTGGAAGGACTGCATCACATAGTAACCTTCGAGCATTGTTGTAGCCTCACATGCCAGAGGAGATTCAGCCCATACTTTATATCTAAATCCATGCTACAACTGTCCCAAGCAGCTGCTTACCACCCCAGTAATAGAGGCCTGAACATAGTGACTCTGAAAGGCCCCATCCACATTAATTTTAGTCCTTCCCGTTGGAAGGGGAGACCATTAGTCAATGATATTACCCGTAGCAGTACTATTAGCAGATCTATGGTTATTCAGTGATTCCTTAAACTCACTCTTAGCTTTGAGGATATTAAACTCACTCTTAGCAGATAGGATGAACTGTTAGATATAAATAAAGCAACTATGGGGGTCAAAGAAGCATACATATCACTTGTTCAGACAAATTTAACTTGGAAGATCTCTCAATGTCATTTTTCTAATAGTATGATGCTATCGAGTCTTTTTGACAAGTTTGCAACTACTCTAGGATTGATTGGATTTAATAAATAGATAGCGATACAAGTTTAGCATTGTTTCAATTTAAAATATTGTGTTCTTTACATATTTATACATTATTCATTTCATTTGTGATTTCTACCAAATTTTGCGATTCAAATTTAAGTTATGATTCCTGAATCATTGTTTTCGATTCGCTATACACTTCACGATTTGACAATTATAGCTGATTGTATTGTTGTTCATAGACCTCTTTTACAACTTGAAGTTGAATGCTTCGGTTTCCTTTATAGACAAGTTCGCAACATGGTAATGATGCTCTCATACTCTCGCACATCAAGGTTCAGATTCAACGTTCTTATTCAACATCAACATTCCATTTTTTCTTACTCCATTTTTAGAACCGACTCTTATCATACTGATGATTATTACAAAGATCAGTGTTATAACATTTGGTTTTGGATTCAAGAGGTAACAATGTCTTGGGTTTAAGTCTCACATGCTACAATATTCCACTGAATAAACAATACAATATGATGCATCCGATGAGAAACATCTTTTTATGAAAACTAACTCATGATCTCTCTTAAATAACAATTAAAAAAGATTAAAGATGTCATTTAGTTCACTAGTCATGCATGTAGTCCATGTGCTAGTCCTTTTTCTCCCCAGATTGTCTCTGTAGTTTCAGAGGTTCTATTAAAAAAATTACGATTCCTTTAGAATTCAACCTTAATTTAGGTGGGAGAATGGAAACCTCTAGGTGTAAGAATGAATATTCGTCATTATGCAAATGAGGATATACAAAGCACTTCCTGGAAGAAGCCAGGTCAGTGTAAATGAGACGTTCAGAACTGTACTTATAGCTAACAATGTCTCTCTGCTCAAGAAAGAGGCAAATGCACCAATATATACCCCCAGAGACATTAATATCATATATAATCAATCACTTTTAACACCATATCCCTGATTAATCTATATTTCATTCGTTATGTATTTTTTTATTATATATGGAATATTATTGTTTGATCTCCAAAGCAGTCGTGCATATTGTAGAACATATAGTAAGGCTCTTTCAATTATTATTTCAAAAGACTAAAATGATGGACCTACAAGGTGTATAGTATTTGAAAACACTCCTAGTGGCTCAAAAAAACTATTTATCCATTTTCATCTCGATATATTTCTGTTGCTACACTTTATTAAATAGGTTTTAACCATGTAACTTTATTGAATTCTACAATGGTATTGTCTTCCAGTGCTAGTGCAGCACCTGGACCTGATGGTTTTAATGGCATATTTTTCAAACATTATTGGGATGTGGTAGGTAACGATGATTTCAATGGCATATTTTTCCAACTGGTTTTCTTTCCAAGATGATAGAGCGGGTGATGAACTAATGGGCACCTCTAAAATGATGGACGGGATCATTTTGAATGGATCATCAAATGGTGGGAGCAACAGTAGTAATGATGAGGTGGTGGTTGGAGAGGATGAGTAGTAGTGATGATGAGGTGGCAGCAGCAGTAGTGAAGATGGTCCATGGATGGTAAGCTATGCTACTTTATGTGCATGTTAGTATTATATATGTGTTGTCTTGCAACTCTTATTGACTTGGGGCCTATGAATGTTTAATCTATAGTTTTTCATGTGCCTGATATGGATGGGAAGAAATTAATAGACGAAAGCATCATCAAGCACATTGATCAAGTTTATATTAGGGCAATGATGCTAGGGATACGAACTGAGCAAGAGCAGGATGTTGTGGATGTAAGTTTTCAACTCTCTTAATTCATCAACATGTCTGATGATTATATATTGTGTCGTGTATGAAGCCAAATATCTCAGCGTGTCGAATTAAGTCAATTAAGTCAAAACCTATCTTTTTTCAAAACTAGTTTAATGTCATTATTTTCACAATGTATCTGTTGTTGATGGGATTATTTGAATAATAATTCGCACATGTTCGTATAACGAAATGGTAGAACATGTATGCTTTTGGTGATTTCTAGTGTTTCTACTGCTTGGTTAAAGAACTTGTATATTCAAATTTCAGGTTGTCCACTGAAATGGTAGCATGCATTGCCATTAAAGAAATATCTATATTGGAGAAAATTCACTCAAACCCTTTAATTTTTATTCCAAACTTTGAAGCTTCATCAAGACTCTCTCTTCTCCCCGAACCCATCGTTGTCTTGTGCCAAAGCTGGGTCATTCCTCAATTTCGACTCCGTTTCCTATCCAATCTAAGTAAGTCTCATCTCCATTTCCTTTTTCTTATGTCTTAGATCTATTATTATTTTTGGTTATGTTCATGTTTTTTGTTCGATTTCATTTTCAGGGTTAAATAGGATGTCGGTTATATAATGTTAATTTTTAAACGTTTATTGTTCATATTTCTATGTTTATATATTATCATAACAGGAAGTTAAAAATGGAAGTTTTCCTTGCAAATCACCTTTGGAAGTGGTCACACTTAAGGTACTATTTGATGAATTTGTAAAGATCTTTAGTATTTATGTAGAACTAATTGAATGACTTGGGTAGTTTATGGTTTGGTTGAATACGCACATGTAATTTGAACATTTGGTTAATGGTGATAAAGAAAACAAACCAATTTCCAAAAATAATAACCAATGTGACTCGTAGGAACTCTATAATTTCCAAATCACTAGAATTAGTCTTAAACACATGCATTTAAATGGGAAAAACCCAAAACAATCACTAAATGACCCCGTAAGAGGACCGAGCACCTTGCACGGGATTAATGTAACTTGTAAGAATTGGCTGCATAGTCATGGGTCTTCTGCTTTCAAAATATGACGATAATTTAAAAACAACTAGATTAAGATTAAAAACATGTTGTTAAAAGGGTTAAAATCCAAACCAGGCCTCAAACGACCCCGTAAAAGGCATGAACACCTCTCACGGAACCAATATGACTTGTAAGAATTGGCCGCGTAGTCACGGGCCTCCTTATTTGAGAATATGATGATAATTTGAAAATATCTAGATTAGGCTTAAAAACATGCCGTTAGAGGGTGAAAATCCAAACTTGCGCGCAAATATACCCGTTAGAGGCATTAACACCTCGCACGGGACCAATGTAACTCATAGGAACTGACCGCGTAGTCGTGGGACTCCTAGCTTGAGCATATGACAATAACTTAAAAATATCTAGCTTTGGCTTAAAAACAAGCCATTAAAATAGTGAAAACACAAACTAGTCCTGAACGGTTCCGTAAGAGGCAACAACACCTCGCACGAGACCAATGTAACTTGTAAGAACTGGACGTATAGTCACGAGTCTCTCGGTTTGTGAATATGATGATAACTTGAAAATATCTAGGTTAGGCTTAAAAACATACCGTTAGAGGGTGAAAATCTAAACCAACCCTCACATGGCCCCGTAAAGGCACTAACATCTCGCACGGGACCAATATAACTCGTGGGAACTAACTGCATACTCACGGGTCTCTCGGTTAGAGAATATGATGATAATTTGAAAATATCTAGATTAGGTTTAAAAAAACAAGCCGTTAAAAGGTGAAAAACAAACCATCCCCCAAACGGCCCTGTAAGAGGCATGAACGCCTCGCACGAGACCAATGTGACTTGTAGGAACTGACCACGTAGTCACGGGTCTCCTAGTTTGATAATATGACGATAATTTAAAAATATTTAGATTGTTCTTAAAAACATGTCATTTGACGGTGAAAACTCAAATGAGTCATCAAACGGTCCCGTAAGAAGCACTAACATCTCATATGGGACTAATGTAACTCGTAGGAGTTGACCACGTAGTCACAAAGCTTCCGGTTTGAGACTATAATGATAATTGTAACTCGTATATGCAATTTTTCAGCTTGTATAATATTTTTTTTTTAAAATTTCTTGTTTATTAATTTCATATCGTTTTTTTATCCTATTGCTTTGCAGAATAACATTTTATCGCTAACTTTTATCCACGTGGAACACACGAAGAAGTCAATGGTTTACAACAAGGAAATTATTTATCTAATGTCGTTAATTTTCAGGATTCAATTTTTTGTGTTATGGCCGTGTGGGCTTTTATAGTTTTATTATTAACTTTTATGGATGTACGGGCTTTTGTAATTTTATTGTCATATTTTATGGCCGTGCGGGCTTTACATTACGCAGGTTTTATATTAATAGGTTTTAGAATATTAAGAAAATAGAAGAAATTTTGTCCATTTTTTTTTGGATATGTGAACTATTAAGACTTGTAATATTTTGAAGTTTGTATGTACACACGTCTATCAATAACGTTCGAGATTCACAATTTGCGAATTTTCTTGTTTTTCAATAATTAATTTTTTTGTTTGATCCAAAAATTTGGGACAGTTCAAAACCGTGCTAAAAGTGTGCAAAAATGTATTCAATCTGGAACAGTTATAAATTGTGCCAGAAGTGTGCCAAAAATATGAAATTCTGGCACGGTTTAAAAGTGTGCCAGAAGTGTTTCTGTTTGGCCAAATCTGAACACTTTTAAACCGTTCCAGAAAAAAATGACCATTTTGGATTCTGACATAGTTCAAAACCGTACAAGATTTGATCTGGCACAGTTTTAAACCGTTCAGATTGTTGTTTTTGGTGTAGTGGATGCTAATATCGTTTGAACAACAGAGCCGTGTCATTTGAATGACAAAAATGATTTTTACATCTCGACTACAAGTATCTCAAAAAACATTTTAATTTTAAAAAACACCTCATTTTGAAATAAAACATTTTAGAAAAGTATCCTAATACTTAGTAAAAAATCTAAATAACACAAAACTAAATTCATACCAAAGTATACCTCATGTCGCCTAGATGTTGAAGATGCTTGATATTTAGATCCGCCTTCTTGAACTTGTGAACATGAATTTTTTGATGGTTGGAAAGGGATACGTCATACACAATATAAACTAGGAACTAGGTACAAGATGGACAATATGTCTTTGTAAATCTTCAACTATGAATATTTTGGTATAAAATAAAAATATATGAATTATCAATAAAATATCCTACACAAATCTAATACCTTCTCATGAACCCAAAACTAGAAAGATACTAAACATGTAAGTCTTCAAAAATCTTCAACTTTCACATCTTCAAATCTCCTTGCTTTCTCTTGTTCTTATTTTTTGTGCTTTCCAAATGATCATCAAAGTCCTACACACAATAAACAAAGTAATTATCTCCGTGACGTATCGATTTTGAAATGAGATAAAACATAAATCATCTCCCCGATAATTCAAACTCTCACTCCCCCATAATTCATAATTCACTCTTCCCCTTTTTATTTGTCCGAAATAGACAAGGAAAAGAATAAAAAAATAATAAATTGGAGTGTCACAAAAATCATAGCAAAACATCACGAGCATATATCAATTAAGCTCATGCAAGTATAAACACAAAAGGTTCCACAAACTATATTTGATTTTTTCAAATATTTTTCAAACAAACATAATTTTACAAAAATAACACACCATGATTTAACACTAAGATAACCAAATCGTGGAAACGGAATGAATGCGTGTGAATAAATTCGATAGGAAATCCAACTCAAACAATCATAACCTATGTGCATGATGAATTTTGGATAGTCCTAACGAATGAACTCAAAATCGTCCTTAGGTGTAAAAATGTTGAATTCAAATGATATCGACTCAATCTAATAAAAAAATCAAAGTCAAAAATGATTTTCACACTAGTAATGTATAAAAACATGTAATGTTTTTTCAAGACTTTTTCAAGAGTTGCAAACCCATTGAATTTCAACCAAACTCCGTCAAAAGATAAATATGATCTTATTTTCTACTTTTTCTTTTGAAAGATCAATCAAACTAAATTATTTGCCCCCTTTTTTACATATTTTCTTTTTATTGCCTTAATTTTTTCTTGGGCTCTTTTCAAACGGTGTCTTTCATGCCAAGTTCACTGGCCTCTCATAGCCCTTTCCCGTGTTCACTCATATTTTTCCAAAATTAAATAAACTTTCACGGGCAACGGTTCTTACATACACTACTTTCAGTGTCTCGTTTTATCGCATTTAGTTCGTTTTAAAGACGTGATTAAGATGAAAACACTTCGATTAACATGTGATAGACAAGTACAAAAATTAAATAAATTCGTGCATGTGTGTATTAAAAGAAATCATGAATCAAGAATATAGGAAGTAATATCTAATCACATCTCAATGACCCCAAACATTATAAAGCATAAAAATAAAATGATGGTGTATCTCAAAATACTATAAAAATGTCAGGTAGATAATGGAATGATATTGTGACTTAGCCATCTTAAATGTCCATCCATATATAGTGTAAACAAATTACAAAAATCTTTTTATGTTTTTCATAAAAATTATCAAAATAAAATCTTTCTCGCTTTTTCACTTTTAAAAAAATAGAAATCTTTTTGTTTTTTTCTAAAAATTTTCAAGAAAAACAAAACTCTTTTTGGATTTTTCGAAAAATATTTCAAAACGGAAAAAGTTAAATACAATGGTAGTACACACTAGTAACAGGCACAAAGATATGAACACGTAAATAATCCTATGCTAGCAAACATTTCTAAATCTCAATCATTAGGTCCAGAGGAGTTTTCCAAATATGGTGACATCCTATGAAAAATATCCATCTAATCATGTGAAGTCTTGACTAAATACTCATCTTGCTCTCGAAAATGCTCAAAATCTCTCATGTGATGTGCGGGAGCATGCTAAGTATCATGTATGGGAGTGCGTGTAGGAATACGTGTAGTAGCATAACGAGGTAAAAAACTATGAGACACACTAACCATCTTGAAGTAAAATTCCCTAAGGTGTCCTCTTTTCTTGTAATGGGAACAAACATACACGGTCCTATTAACACCTCTCTCAAAATATTTAGGATGCTCTCTCCTATGGGGAAACGGATGCCTAGGTGTGTTAGGTTGAGAGCCATATGGATCTATAACAAACTCGGAACCTGATCGGGTGAAACATGGGAAGTAGATGCACCATCATAACATATTCCTATTCTTTAGAAATTACCCAAAGCGGGATCGAGGAGCATCTTTTTAACCTTCTTATGTGTGTCCTATATAGTGACCTTGACCTCCCGTACACATTTGAGATCTCTCTCGAGGTTGGATACACGGGCTTCAAGTTTCTCACAAGTCTCCAATGAAGATTGAAGATCTCCCGTAAGACTAGCTACAATGTTGATTAATTCACTATTTTCCCCGCCTAAAACGATCAACTACTCACACAAAGAAACTCTCACCTTCTCAAGATGACTCATCTACACCTCACACACCCTTAAAACTTTTATCTCTCTCTCCAAATCTAACACCTTAAGACCTAACCATTTTTTCAACTTTTTGGTTTTTAACGTTTTGGTGTAAAAATCTCTAAAAGATTTTTTGAGATCCTCTTCTCCCTAACTTGTATTCTCATCATCACACTCACTATCTCCCGAATGCTTCAAAACATCATCAAGGCTCTCACATTTACAAGTATCCTCATCACTGTTGAACAAAATAGATGTACTCACGTGAATATCCATGAAAGCAATGCACTTTTCATGTGGTGATTCATTCCTGAAATCATCCAACTTAATGTCACTATTAGTAAGAGTTCCCGTGTTAGCAATCTTCTTTCACTTTTCTCTTTAGCATAGTGGGACACTCCAAAGCTCAGTGTCCTTATCCCTTGCACTCATAACATCCCACATCTTCCTCTTTATCATCGATATCCTTGACCTCGTCTTTCCTTTTGTTTTTCTCAAAATTCTTTCTATTGAAAGAATTATCTTCGGAAAATTTGAGAAACGTTTTAAATTTTTTAGAAAACAAGTCTAGTTCATCTAAATTAACCTCACCCTCAGAATCAGACTCACAAACTCTTTTTTTTTTTCTTTTTCTTAACTCGAGTATTTAAATCTATCCATCTATCCTTGGGCTTAATGGTTTTGTGAAACATGTCGATCTCATAAGTTTGCATGTCTCCTACGAGTTCTTCTAATCTAAGTGAACCTACTACATTCAAAGAATTTAAAAAAGTGACCTTATGAATTAATCGGGATGAGAGTGACCTAAAAAACTTTTTCACAGCTCTCATATCATCAATTTTCTCACCCAAATTAAAACTTGTGTTAAAAATGTTCGATAACCGAGCATAAAACTCATCAAAATACTCGGACTCTAACATAGTGTAGGAACTCCAGTTAAACTCATCATCAGTCCAATCGCACATAGGTTTGGGATTAATGACTTTATTAACGGTGATAGTAGGAGGAGTCCACCCTTTTTCTCAAACGATCCATACACTTTTATCAATTGCTTTTAAGCAAGATCTCGCGCGGGCTTTAAAAAAGGCGTAATTTAGTCCATCAAATACAGGCATCCAATTTTATAAGTTATCCATCAGAAAAATTGCAATTTTTCAAAAATCAATTTTTCCAAAAGGATATCAGTTTTTTTTGTGGAAAGAGGATCACTCAATAACTTGGAGCAACCGAATCGGAAACCAATTTGTAAACACAGATGTGATACCAATTAGGGAATAAGCAATATTTCAATGGATTAAAATTATTTAACTAGATGTCAATCCCACAAATTCTAATTTTAATTAAACCCTAAACATGAACCTATATGATTGAAAGTACTAAATCATATAATCATGTAAAGAAAAAAATTTCAGGAAAAATCCTCTCAGGGCAAAACCTTTATTTCACTACTGTTTGCAAATCGTAACTTACAACACAATAGAGAAATATGCAATAAATTCTCGAAAACACAAAGACAACTGCCTCGAACAAACATTACTCCCTCGAGAATCATAAGAACTACAGTTCCTCCTTTAGCAGTGAATACCCTCGAGTATCTCCAAGTCCAGCAGTAGAGACAACACTCCACAAGAATAACTTCGTTACAGAAGTGTTTGGGTTCCATAGATAATTCACAAAAGTAATTGATATTGATTTGTGTGAATAAAAAATAAGTTTTTCTTGAAAAAGTGAAGACTATTTTGCATCTATTCTACAGTTTGCATAAAGTAAAAGTCTTAATCAAAAAGCTTCACAAAACAGATTTTTATAGGCAAACAAAATATTTGAGGGAGCGAAATCTCATTTGAAAAAGATCTTAAGGTCATTAGAATGACTTTGGGATATCGTTTGATGTTGCTTCGAATGACCTATCAAACGACCCTTTAAAAATCAAAACATAATGCTCTCGTTTGAGCCATATGAGATCCTGGGCATCAAACTATCTATCTAATAAGATTCTAATGTCGTTTGAACAACATAGCCATGTCGTGTTAACGACATAAACGATTTTTTAAATCTCTCTTATAGGTATCTCATAAAAGATTTTAAGTTTTAAAAATGCCTCATTTTGGAGTAAAACATTTTTTTAAGTATCCCAATACTTTGTGAAAAATCTATGTAACACGAAACTAAATCCATACCAAAGTTTACGTCATGTCGCTTAAATGTTGAAGATGCTTGATATTCAGATCCATCTTCTTGAACTTGTGAACGTGAATTGCCTTGACGGTTGAAATGGTATACGCCATACACAATGTAAACTAGGATATATGAGAAACATGGAAAATATGTCCTTACAAATCTCCCTTATGGCTATTCAAGTACAAAATAAAAATATTTGAATTATCAATCAAATATCCTATACAAATCTAATACCCTCCCATGAACCCCAAAGTGGAAAGATATTAAACATGCAAGTTTTTAAAAATCTTTGACTTTCAAATCTTTAAATCTCTTTGCTTTATCTTGTTCTTCTTTTGTGTTCTTTTCAAATGATCATCAAAGTCCTACATATAATAAATCAAGAAAATACCTTTGTGACGTATCGAGCTTGAAATAAGAAAAAAACATAAATTAACTCTCCCATGATACAAACTCTCACTCCCATATAATCCATAATTCATTCTCCCCCTTTTTATTTGTCTGAAATAGACAAGGAAAAGATAAACAAATTAATAAATCGGAGTGTGACAAAAGCATAGAAAAATGTCACAAACATACATCAATTAAGCTCTTGCAAAACTAAACTCCAAAGGTTCCATAAACTATTTTTGATTTTTTCAAATATTTTTCAAGCAAAAATAATTTTACAAAAACAACAAACCACGAATTAACTCTAAGATAACCAAATCGTCTAAATGGAATGCATGGGTGTGAACAAATTCGATCGAAAAATGAACTCAAATCATTATAACACATGTGCAATATGAATTTTGGATACTTCTAACGAATGAACTCAAAATCGTCCTTAGGTGTAAAAATGTTGAATTCCAATGATATCGACTCAATCTAATCAACAAATCAAAGTCTAAAATGATTATCATACTAATAACGTCTAAAACTATATAATGTGTTTTCAAGACTTTTTCAAGGCGTGCAAACCCGTTGAATTCCAATAAAACTCTATCAAAAGATAAACATGATCGTATTTTATATTTTTTCTTTTGAAATATCAATAAAACTAAACTATTTGGGCCTTTTTTTGGCATGTACTCTTTTTATTTCCTTAAATTTTTCTTGAGTTCTTTTCAAACGGTGGCTTTCACGACGAGTTCACTTGCCTCTCACAGCCCTTTTCCATGTTCACTCATAGTTTTTCAATATTGAACAAACTCTCACGGGAAACGGTTCTTACAGGCACTTTTTTCATTGTCTCGTTTTATCGCATTTGGTTCGTTTTAAAGACAGGATTGAGATGAAAACACTTTGGCCAAAATGTGATAGACAAGTATGAAAATCAAATAAATCCATGCATATGTGTAGTAAAGTAAATCATGAGTCAAACATGTAGGAAGTAATTTCTAATCATATTTAAATGACTGCAACCATTATGAAGCACAAAAATATAATGATGTTGTGTCTGAAAATACTATCAAAAAGTCACGTGGATAATGGAATGATATTGTGACCTGGTCATCCTAAATATCCATCCATATATGGTGTAAAAAAAATACAAAAATATTTTTGTGTTTTTTCAAAAAAAGTTATCAAAAGAAAATCTTTTTGGATTTTTCACTTTTTCTAAAAAATATAAAATCTTTTTGTATTTTTTGAAATATTTTAAAGAAAAACAAAACTCTTTTTTGATTTTTTGAAAAATATATCAAAATGGAAAAAGCCAAATATAGTGCTAGTACACACTTGAAATAGGCATAAAGATATGAACATGTAAATCATCCTATGCTAGCAAAACAAGTGTAAACCTCATTCATTAGTTCCAGAGAGGTTTTCCAAAGATGGTGACATCCTATGAAAAACATCCATCAAATCATGTGAAGATCTCACTAAATACTCAACTTGCCGTTGAAAATGCTCAAAATCTCTCATGTGATGTGCGGGAGCTTGAAAAGTATCACGTGTGGGAGTGCGTGTGGTAATACATCTAGTAGCATAACGAGGTAAAAACCTATGAGACACACTACCCAACTTAAAGAAAAATTTCCTAAGATATCCTCTTCTCTTGCAATATGAACAAACATGCACCGGCCTAGGAACACCTCTCTCAAAATGTCTAGGACGCTCTCTCGTATATGGAAACGGACGCCTAGGTGGTTTGGATCGAGAGCCATATGGATCTATAAAAAATTCGATAATCGGATCGGGTGCAACATGGGAAGCAGACGCACTATCATAACCTATTCCTAGTCTCTTAACATTATCCAAAGCGGGACTGATGATCATATTTCCAACCTTCTTAGACGTGTCCTTTATAGTGACCTTGACCTCCCGGGCATGTTCGAGATCTCTCTCGAGTTGGGATACACGGGCTTCAATTTTCTCACGAGTCTCTTATGAAAGATCTCCCATAAGACTAGCTACGATTTTGGTCAATTTACTCTTTTCTCGGCCTAAGATGACCAACTACTCAAATAAAAAAACTCTCACCTTCTCGAGTTGACTCGTCGACGACTCACACACCCTCAAAACTTCTCTCTCTCTCCAAATCTAACACCTTAAGACCTAAATCTTTATTCAACTTTTTGGTTTTCAATGTCTCGATGTACAAATCTTTAAACACTTTTTGGATATCCTATTATCCCTCACTTGCATTCTCATCCTCACACTCATTATCTCCCGAATGGATCGAAACATCATTGAGGTTTTTATGTTTACAAGTTTCCTCATAATCATGGGACAAACTAGATGTGATCACGTTACTAGCCATGAAAGAAACACACTTTTCATGTGGTGATTCATTCTCGAAATCATCAAAC
This sequence comes from Sambucus nigra, assembly GCA_949130495.1. NCBI lineage: Eukaryota > Viridiplantae > Streptophyta > Magnoliopsida > Dipsacales > Adoxaceae > Sambucus > Sambucus nigra. Next base: position 206,912,711 of record OX422214.1, on the reverse strand, counting down.
TCAATGTCATTGTCACTAAGAGTAGCCGTGTTAGCAATCTTCTGCCATTTTCCTTAGTATAGTGGGAAATTCAAAAGCTTTATGACCTTTGACCACGCACTCATAAAATCTCACCTTTTCCTCTTTCTCATCGCTATCCTTGACCTCCTATATCTTTTTATTTTTCACAAAATTCTTTTCATTGGAAGAATTATTTTTGAAAAACTTGAGAAACTTTTTAAAAGTATTAGAAAATAAGGCCAACTCATCTGAATCAACCTCACCCTCAGAATTAGTCTCACAAACTCTATCTTTTTCTTTTCCTTAACCTGAGACTTCAAAGCTATCCCTCTATCCTTAGGCTCAATGGTTTTGGAAAACATGCCTTAGGCTCAATGGTTTTGGAAAACATGTCGATCTCATAAGTTTGATGGTCTACGATGAGTTCTTTTAACCTAAGTGAATTTAATACACCCAAAGAATTTAGAACATTTACCTTAGGAATAAGTCAGGATGGGAGTGACCTCAAAATATTTTTCACAACTCTAGAATCATTAATTTTCTCATCCAAATTAAAAATCGTGTTAACAATGTCCTATAACCTATCCTATAACTCATTAAAACACTCGAATTTTATCATAGTGATAGTCTCAATCTGGGTGGTCAAAATTTGTAATTTTGATGCCTTAACCGCGTTGGTACCCTCATGAGTCAATTGGAGGATATCACATGACTCTTTTGACGTAGTGCACATCATAATACGTCGAAACTCATCAGGGGTGATGGATCCAGAAATAGAACTAAGGCCACGGGAGTTATAGGTACTCCACTTAAACTCATCATTAGTCTAATAAAACATGAGTTTGGTATTAATGACGTTATTAACGGCAATGGTGGGAAGAGTCTACCCTGTTTCACAAACGAGCCAGACTCTTTCATCATCACTTTTCTACACGATCTCATGCGGTCTTTCCAAAAGGCATAAATTGTGCCATCAAATATGCGCTTCCGATTGTCTAAGTTATCCATCACAAAAATTGCGATTTTTCAAAAATGATATCCCAAAAATATTTTGTGAATAAAGGATCACTCGATAACTTGGAGAAACTGGCTCTAATACCAATTTGTAAAAACGGATGTGGTACCAATTAGAGAATAAGTAATATTTCAATGGATTAAAATTATTTAACTAGATGTCAATCCCATAAATTCCAATTTTAATTAAACCCTAAACATGAAACTATGTGATTGAAAGTAATAAATCATATAAGCATGCAATCCCACCCCTATGGCATATCAAACTACGTGGACTGTGATGCCCCTTGGGCTACGTAAGCATCTCGGGCCAATCATGGGACTCAAGTTATATTTTTCTGATTTTTTGATTTTGTACTCTCTTGTATTTATTTTGTGACTCATGAAATCCTATATATTTGTGTCTCATTTGACATACACATTCTCTTTTCTATAGAGACGGACACTTACCTTATATGTTTATGTCATGTTTTCGGTACACTCCTTAGGATGATTCGCTCCATCTTTCCCATGACGCGAGTTGTATGATTTTCTTCTCCCATTTTTAACATTACACATATGTACACACACATCACACATTGGTAAAAGGAGAATATTAAAATATCCCATGAGATATTAAAAAGGTGGAATGGGTGCCTAACCCTTTCTCATTATGTAACTTATTCCTTGGACCCTTAATTCATTTAGTTTCGTATGCATCAATATGACCTTGATGCTGTTATCTTGAGACAACGATATTTTTTTTTTCGTTTTTGAGAAAAATTGGTTGGCGACTCCATTCCTTCGTGTTATCCCATTTTTTATGATGGTGGATTTATATCCGAGGCACCATGTGAAGATATCAGCTTGAGTGGAGAAAGAGAACCCCCACATCCTCAAATCACCCGAACGTGTATGGTGGGAAGATAAGGAGACTTCTCTAAGTTGTTCCCCTCCCATCCCGATTTTGGGGTCGGCCCGTATCATAGGAATCCGACCCAGATGGCCACAATGGCCCCTTCATTAGGGATTTTTAGAGTACTAGACTCCATTTTCACATATGTGTTATTTCTTTACTCTACTGATTTTCTATATGTGTATATATGCCTCCACTAACATATTCTCTTTACTCATATGGTTATATATTATATATATATATCTCATTTTTATCATGATGATTATCTCTACCATGCTCTTTTCTTACCATATGTATATATCACCTTCTTGTCATATAGTTAACTTTTTACTTACTTGTATATATTCACCATATTTAACTCTATGCTTACTTGTATATATCCACCCTGTTCACTTCACACACTCACTCGTATATAGTCTCACTTTTACTTACATTTTCACACACCACTTGTAGATTATTCATGCTTAGCTTCACTAGTACACACCCTCATTTTTTCTCACTTGTATATATCTCCATTCTCACCTGCGCCTATTTCACACACCACCTATAGATTATCCATTCTTACTGTCACTAGAACAAACTTCCACATTTCTTTCAATTGTATACATTAACATGATTTTTATTCACACTATTCTCACCTTGCACATATCCCTCACTCACCTGTATATTCACATGTTTCACACTATATATATATCACTATGCTTTGTATTGTCTCCATGCTCCATGTAAATACTTTCTAGTTTTGATTTCCATGATTATCCCTTTTATTTTATCTTACTTGTATATTCTCCCTCATAGTGGTAGTAGTCTCTTTATTTGGCATACATAAAAACTCTCCATAAGTTAATTATTAAGACTCATGTATGCTTGCACACTATGATATACCCACTAGGAGTGTATGAGGCCGATGTTAGGATGGGGGACGAGTGGTCGAGTTGGCTTACCAAGAAGGTCAACTTTTTTATGATGGATGAACAGGTCTTCTCGGCCTACAACATTATACTGGGGCGAGTGGACCACAAGGAATTTAAGGCCGTGCCGTCCATGGTTCACTAAATGATAAAATTTCCGACCCCTTACGGGGTAGGGGAAGTTTAGGGAGACCAGATGACGGAACATGAATGCTACTTCAACTCAGCCGAAGAGAGATAGTGAGCTTATGTGCATTGTATCCAAGGCCATTAGTGCCCATATTTAGTGGATCACGCACTCACAATGAATGTAGGACTAATTGGCTGAACTACTATACATCATTGTCTTATTCCTCTTAGACTCATCCCCTTCTATATACTTACACACATATATAACTCTGTTGCTGCCATTGTTGTCTATTTGAGCTCATCATCACTTATCTGGTGGTGCTGAATCTTAGCATCATTAGTTTGTCATCATCTATGGGAACGAGAAGATATCTCTTCCTTTACACAACTTAACCTCACCGGAAACTCTGGTGGTGAACCAGTTCTCTCCCTTCGTGTGGAGATGTTTCACCATTGAAAGAGGTCCATTAAGGTTCTCAATCTCATCAGTGTTTTGATCATTTAGCTCTTCATAGCTCAAATATATGGCACCAGAGATGCCACCACCACCTCCTCCATTGGATAGTGGAGTAGGACCTAGTTCCAGTTATGCACCACCTCAGTTTAAGATGGCTGATGTGGTAACCGCCCTGAAGTCTTTAGCAGCGAGCTAGCGAATTATATAAGAGAAATTTACAGCTCTTAGCCAAAACATACTAAGAACTCCAGGAGTCTCACCAGAGATGATTACTTCGACAGCGGATCCAAGGCAGCATGAGGCCAGGGGACCACCCCAGGAACCACGCAAAGGCTTGCCACCTCCATAACGGCGGAGGGATATTATTGACCCCCGTCGTCTACGCCTGGGGAGGTAAGGAACCCTTGCCTAGAAGATAGATATGATGACCTGGAGGTGGAAGAGGCCCCCATAGAATGCTGGGAGCCGTATGAGGTCTCCAACAATACTGTGCGACCCATCTAGTAGAGCAGAGGAAAGTGTGGAAGGCAAAATACCGATGATCGTCCGAGAGGCTATACTTTCGATCGTCTGAGTAGGGGTTCGGCCTTTGAGAGGCTGGGTCTAGTAAATGACCTGCGAGAAAAATGTCCCGGTCGAGAAGTATTGTGAGGTCCAGAAGGGAGGCAGTAGATGGCCGACCCCATGGGGCCGACCCCAAAGATGAGACTACAGTCAGGGAGAAGTAAATATCCAACACACACCTGCCGCAGTAGAACCCTCCATACACCTCAAAGAGGCGATAGGTGATAACATTGGCCAAGACGACCATACGAGGCCCTGGAACGAATCGATCCAAAGGCTATAGGATAAAATTGGTGACATCATGAAGAGAAGGGACCCCCTTCAAAGAGGATACTCCATAGGCTCACCCTTTGTGGCAAAGATAGTCAACTTCCCAATGCCATCGAAGTTTAAGCCACCTGTGGTCACCCCAAGGTATGACGGGTGTACCAACCATGTCCATTATATTGAGATGTACTAATCAGTAGTAGATATATACTCTATCTCAGATGAGATGAGGTGTCGTGCCTTTTCTGGCACTCTGACTGGGGCTGCACATGTCTGGTATATGTCTCTTCCAAAGAACTCCATTAAAATCTTTAAGCAATTAGCGAACCAGTTTATCCATAACTTTTTCTTTGGAGTGAGGCTATAGAAGAAGACCACACACCTGCTCTATGTTAAGAAGGGGAAGAACGATAGTCTAAGAGACATAGCCAGATTTAACAAAGAAAAGTTAGAGGTCAAAGACTATGAGGAGAGCATAGCCATGACAACCCTCATTGGAGGACTCTAGAAGGGGAGGCTTTTATGGAAGCTTGTTGAAGACCCTCTGAAGATGATGGCTGAATTACTGTGAACAGCAGGAAAGGTGATAAACGCTGAAGAGGTGATGGTTGAAAAATACGAAGATGAAAAAGGAGTCGCTAGTGGGGGGTAAGTACCAGAAAAAGAACAGAGAGGGGAAAAAGAGATCTGCAGACGAGAAATTCACTGATTACACCCCTCTAACGGTCAATTACGAGGATATTCTGAATGAGATAAAGAGCAATCGATCCTTAAAGTGGCCTGAGAAGTTGAGGGAAGCTCCTCACAAGAGGAACAAAAATCTGTGGTGTGAATTTCACCAAGACCGTGGCTATGTGACCGACAAGTGTTTTTATCTGAAAGATGAAATCAAGAAAATGCTAAAAGAAGGGAAGCTTAGGAAGTACGTTGACAAAGGTGCCTTCAAGAGGTGCCGAGGGGACGACCCTAAAAAGAAGAGAGGTGATGCGTGTAGAGAAGATCCTCAAAATAGAAGAGACGACCCTTCGGATGAGGAGGAAGACCCTGACCTCCCACCGAGAGATGACCACGTTCCTGTAAAAGTACCTAATATGATCTCACTCGCAGTTTGGAATATCTATGGGGGACTAGCAGTAGGAGGTTCAGAGGTCGTTGATAAGAAGGCCTATGTAGCTGAAGCCAAGGCATTGAAAAAAGCTGTACACTCAACCTCTATGGAAGCAAAGTCAGAAAAGAGGAAGAAAGTTCATATGGATACTCTGATAGTTGGATTCTCAAGAATGGACTTCAAAGGCCTCTTAGCCCCACATGATGACCCTCTCGTCATCACTACCAGGGTACACGGGTGCGAGGTGTCGAGGATTCTGGTAGATGGGGTAGTTCTACAGATGTGATGTTCTCGCTGTGCTTTAAAGCCTTGGATCTCAACCGTGCGAGGCTCATCCCATACCATTACCCCCTGATTGGTTTCAGTGGGAAAAAATTTCATCCTCTAGGAGTGTATGAGGCCGATGTTAGGATGGGGGACGAGTGGCTAAGATGGCTTACCAAGAAGGTTATCTTTTTTATAATGGATGAACAGGCATTCTCGGCCTACAACATTATGCTGGGGAGAGTGTCCCTCAAGGAATTTAAGGCCGTTCTGTCCATGGTTCACCAAATGACAAAATTCCTGACCCCTTACGGGGTAGGGGAAGTTCAGGGAGACCAGACGACTGTACGGGAATGCTACTTCAACTCAGCCGAAGAGAGAGGGTGAACTTATGTGCATTGTATCCAAGGCCATTAGTGCCCATATTTAGTGGATCACACACTCACAGTGGATGTAGGCCTAATTTGCTGAACCACTATACACCATTGTCTTATTCCTCTTATACTCATCCCCTTCTATATACTTACACACATATATAACTCTGTTGCTGCCATTGTTGTCTGTTTGAGCTCGTCATCACTTATTTGGTGGTGTTGAATCTTAGCATCATCACACTACATCACCTGAGCATGGCAATATTAACCAAAATTTTATCTCATATGGGGGGTCACTTTGTGACGGATTCCAGTCCAACGGGCATGATTAACCTAAGAATATGATTCCCACCTTCCATTGGCCTAGTACATTCGATGTGTATCGAATGGTTCTCCTCACATCGTACCGCTTGACCGAACTCACGACGTGAGGATTAAAGTAGGGACTTATTCACGTATGTCGAGTATATTAAATTCTCTCTCACACATACCATCCCATGAGGTATATCATGAGGAAATTCACACACACTCAGGTATATCAAATGGTTTGTCTTCACGTATCGATGAATGATTTCCCTTATATGAAAGAGGTACATCGTGGAAAATTATGCCAAAGGGGGGAACCCTTCCACTAACCCACCAAATGCATCAACCTCATATAGGCATCTAACCTAGGACACTCATACCTAGTTTATCGGTTACAATGCAAAATTGTGTCAAAATTCTGGGTTGCAATACCTCTTAAATTTCATGCTATTTTCCTCATTTTTAAAACAGGACCCTATCCGTGATCCTAGAAACAGGTCAAAATGTATCTTGTATCTTATACCTTATTTATTCCCCAAGCTCGGGTTTGGTCCAATATTTTTCTTGCATTTTAGGCAAATATAATACAAGTGGAACCTAATACTAATAACCATGCTGATGATTTTCCCTTTTCCCTTTTTTCAAAGAAAATACCAAAACCGTTTTCCCCTATTCAAATAAAAAAATATCAAAAATAGTTCTCTTTCCCCCAAAACAAATCGAAATCATTTTTCCCCTCTGGTTGATCACATAACCAAATTTTGGCCTGACTTCCTATTGGCTCCGATTTTTCATCAAACCACCTCAAAGCTCTACCACTTCCTCTGTTGCTTCCACCGAGTTTATGATCTCTCTCCGTAAGTTAAATTATGGAGAATGTAGACCAGGCTGCAAATTTTCAACCAAATTTGATGACCGTCTTAGCCCAGCTCAGTACCAAGATTGACAACCTCCAGGCTGAAGTCTAAGAGATGAACGACACCGAGTCCAAACTCTCATGGATTATGAAAGCGAAATCCTCATTCCCCGTGCTATAGGTTCACCTGATTCTGAACCATTTTGGGTCCCAGAAGAGTATCAACATGCCACCGCATTCCCACTGCAAATCGGTCAGTACCGATGGGCTAATCTGTCAGTACCGATGGATTCTGAGGAAGAAGAACTGAATAAGGTCAAAGAATAAATTAATCTACTATCAAAGAAATTTGACCAAATCAAGATCTGAGGGAATTACATGGACTATACTCACATGTCCCCTAGCCTAAAGCTAGACTACCAGAGACATTCAAGATGCTGGACATTGAGAAATTCAGAGGTAGCGGACCCCCAATTGTGCATTTATGCATCTGTTATCGAGCTATGACCCTCCTTTGGGCTTGAGAGGAGATAATGGCCCAAATGTTTCGGTAAACCCTTAAAGAGAGTGTCTTCAGGTGGTTTGTGTCCCTCGAAGAATCTAAAATCCCCAGCTGGGAGGATGTGGCCAAATAATTCATGTCATATTACAAGTACAATGAGGAATTGGAAGTTACCCATTGATACCTAGAGCTACTCAAGCAGAATCCTGGGGAGTCACTCAGTAATTTCATCAAAAGATGGAGAGAGAAAGCTCTACCATGACCAACAAGCCATAAGAGGAAGAGAAAGTGAGTATAGTGGAAAAACTTCCTGCCTCATATTCGAGCGTCGATGGGAGGACAATACCACCCGCACTTTAGATCGCTCCGAAAGGCTGGTGTGGATATTGAATAAGGGATCTCTAGTCCTAAAGTGGAACTTGAACTAAAAAGTCTGATCCGATAATTTGCATTAAAGTAGTATGACAAGCTAGCCAATACCTCAGTCTCAATAATCAATAACATATCCCAATATGCCACTTTCTGGACATTTGAAAGTCGCCCCAACCCTTCTAGAAAGGAGTATACTGAACTCCATGCTCCCCAATCAAAAGTATACCTTACCCTACGTGCCGGAAACCTCATCAAGCCATTGGAACCCTAACGGTTGCCAAATCCCCATCCTAAGAACTTCATAAATGACACTCACTATGATTTTCACCCAATCACAAGATACACCACTAATCAGTGTTTCAACGTTAAAAGTGTGATCCTAAGTCTGATAGACTTGGCATCATCACTCCGCCAGCTAATCCTAAACCCAACACCACTTATAACCCTATCACATCACATGGAATTAGGGTGAATGCCATTTTACTAGATGGAAGCCCAGAATTTGACCCCTCCACCCAAATCATGCCTGTCAAAACACGCAGAATATTTACAATCTCACCAAACCCCTCAAGATTTTCCTATCCTTTCTCCTGAATCCCATGAACATCACCGATCAAGCTTTGTTACTCCTCACTCGAGCCTGCATTATCATTTATACCCGATCAGAAAGGGTAATGGAATTACCTATAAATCTAGACCAACTTTGGGAGCTTGGGATAAAATTTCCCACATAGATGATTATTGACTGTGAGAGGTTTAGTGGTTATGGAATCCTAGAAGTGGGACCGAGAGCCAGATTAATGGGTTGTGCTCGTAGAAGAATTCAACCTAGATGACATCGTATGAATTATGTTAGATGTGTTCCTTCAGAAAAAGGATATAGGCAGTGTCTTTGAGTTTCCAAGAGTCTTGAAGCTCTAGAGGCGTCTTATCCCTTCATTCCTTCACTTCCCCGTTAAGTGGGAAGACATATATGATGAAGTTGTGGAAGTTTTTAAATTGTTGATTACTCTTAGCAGGATGATATCATCATCATGGGTTAGGGTGATGATTTTGAGAGATCAAACGATGAATCATAGGGTGAGGATTAACCCTTCTGTAGGTTCCCTAAACCATGGTATGACCATGTTGACAAGAAGATGAAGTTGGGGATATAAATCTTCTTCAAAGATGACAATGCCTGGGACGAAGAGCAAAAATATGTGGTGGAAACTCTGACCGATAGAGTCATAAAAAGCACTGAAAACCCTGGGGACAGTGACACCGAGGTGTCATTCACCCTGCACACTGGGGGTGAATCTATGCATGATCCTTCAGGTGGCCACACTTTTTGACCCATCTGAGAAGATCACCGCTACTAAAATGCCTCTCTTTAATCGACTTGACATTCCAATCCAACTTGCTCAAGTCAATCTAATCCTTGCTATCCACTATCTTCAAGAGATCCCTTAGCCTATTACTTTTTTTCTATCTCTGATATCATTGTAAATGAGGCCTCCTTCGATGAGTTTCTCAAAGTTGTATTTCCTAAAAATTCCTTTAATGAAGTAGGTAAGGATTTTGAGTATCTTCCTATGTCTTACATTAATTATCTTAATTCTAATCAAACTCTTGATGACGATGACTCAGTAAATGAACAATTCTTAATTGATCTCAATGATAAAAAAATAACATAACCACATTTAAAATAATGATGATCAGACTGTTGTTATTAATCTCGGTTCAAGTAGCCATCTACGTGAGATTACGATAGGGTTCACTCTCATTGAGAATGAGTGAGCCAAATTCGAGGAGATTCTAAAAGAGTTTATAGACTTATTTGCAAGGTCCTATGACAAAATGCTCGGTATTGATTAAAAGATATCCCAACACGAGATCCCCACATTCCAAAGAGCAAGACCATCAAGTGAAAACTAAGGAAGCTTTGAACAGAATTGTCCCTCAAGGTCAAGGAATAAGTGGTAAAATAGTTGAACATAGGCTTCATTTTCATAGTTGAATACCCTATACGGATTTCAAAGATCGTCCCCGTATCTAAATCGGGATGTAAAGTCCGAATGTGCATCGACTATCATGATCTGAATAAGACATCCCTGAAGGATGATTACCCTCTGCCCAATATCTACATGATCGTAGACAACACGTCCAACCATTCTCTCAAATCATTTATCGATGGCTCAGATTAAAATGAATTTTGACCACCAGGATAAGACCGCCTTCATCGCCCCATGGGAAACCTTCTACTATACAGTCATTCCATTTGGGCTCAAGAATGCTGGAGTTACCTATCAAAGGGCTTCTATCATAATCTTACATAACCACATCCATTAAGATGTCCAAGTCTATGTTGACGATATATTATCAAGTCAAATACCCGAGAAGGTCACATTCCAGCCTTGAGGAAATTCTTCGAGCAGCAACGATAATACCACATGCAACTCAGCCCACAAAAATGTGTCTTCAACATAAAAAAGGAAATCTCATTGAGTTCATGGTCACTTAAAAGGGATTGAGGATGACCCCACAAATTTTAAAGCCATAATCAAGATGACACCACCCCGGATGGATAAAGAAGTGTATGGATTCCTAAGAAAGAGATAACACACCAGTCAATTCATTAGCCAATTGACCTCTTTCTACAAACCCATTTTCACATTTATTCATAAGGACACAACTAAAGTTTGGAACGAGGTGTGCCAAGAAGCCTTTGATCAGATCAAAAGATACCTCAATTGACCTTCGGTGCTTATGCCTTCGCAGCTAGGTATCCCTCTCCTCCTATACTTGACTATCATCGATACTGCAATAGGGGCTTTACTATCCCAATACATTGAGGGATCTTGTAAGTATAGAGAAATATACTACGTTAATCAAAAAGGTAGTTGGGTACGAAGTCAACTACATTATCTTGAAGAAGGAGTGTGTCGCCCTGGTCCGGGTTATGAAGAAACCATGACACTTCATACTAGCATTCCCCATTAGACTAGTATTCCGAATATATCCCATAAATTATACTTTTTAAATAATCCCACCTTGTCCAACTGAATGGCCCGCTGGCTAATGTTACTAGCTGAGTTCGACATTGTCTACGTCACGCAAAAAGCTATGAAAGTGAGGTCCATCTCTGACTATCTTATCGACCATCCAATGAAGCGAATTGATCTTTGGATCTCCAAGTTCCCAGATAAAGACATCCTCTGCGCCTCTTAGGAGGACCTCAGCCATCAATATGGATTTCCTTTGCACCAATAATAGAATACAAGGCATGCACCGTAGGGATCAAGATTGTCCTCGAGAAAGGAATCAAGCATATGAACGTATGTGGAGACTTAGCCCTCATTATCGGATAAGTTCTCAGGAAATGGAGAGTCAAAGACGAGAAGCTCCTACCTTTCCACGTTCATTCTAGAAAATCTTTCCTCTTAATTCAAATATGCCACCTTCCATTACTTTCCTCTCTTAAAGAATAGCCTAGCTGACGCACTAGAAACATTATCCTCCATGGTCGACATACCTAACCGAATAACAGTGGCCCTTTTTTTGGTACATAAACAAGCTATAACCACCCACTACTATCACATCGAGCTCGTTACAGAGGAAAGAACATAAATGGTAACATTATGGTACTATGACATTTTGCGCCTTCTTAAATATTGTAGATATTCCCTAGATGCAGATAAGAAAGACTGTGCGGCCCTTTATAAACTAGCTGCCCAATACATATCTATGACAAAGAACTCTTCAAGAGAAACTTTGATGGAACCCACTTGTATTGCATATCAGGGGTTGGGATTGAAGAAATGATGCAGAAAAATCCACAGTGGGGAATGCAAGCCCCACATGAACGGTCTCATGCTTGCTAAGAAAATCATTCGTCGAGGATATTACTGGACGACCATAGTTCAAGACTTCACTGTTTATGATTGGAGATGCCTCAAATGCTAACAGTTTTCCAACCTTCTGCACTTTCCTCCTTAAGAGTTGTATAATGTGACCTCTCCCTGGGGCTTAGATATCATAGGGAAGGTCGTTCCTAAAGATTCAAATGGACACGAATTCATCCTAGTCACAATAAACTACTTTATAAAATGGGTCAAAGTCGAGTCATACATGGTATTAAATGTGAAGAAGGTAGCCAAGTTCATCAAAAAGAACATCATCTACCAGTATAGAGTTCCTCGTGAATTAGTGTTAAATAATGGATTCCACTTTGTGGCCGAGGTCATAAAGTTAGTCGAAGAGTATGGAATTTAAAGACACAACTCCTCTCCCTATCGACCACAAACCAACGACATTGTCAAAGGTGCCAATAAGAGCCTCGAGACCATCATCAACAAGATGACTGAAAGTTGTAGAGACTAGGCCGGTCAATCAAATCCCATATGCCCTCTGGGGGATACCTTACCTCCATCAGGACACCCACTGGAGCTCTTCCTTATTCTTTGGTATACGGCATGGAGGCATTTCTCCTCGTCCAACTAGAAGTACCTTATCTATGGGTTATACTCGAAAGCATGGTCAGTGGGGAAAACTAGCATCAGAGCCACTACGACGAACTCTCGCTCTTAGATGAAAAGAGATTAAAAGATCTATATCACATACAAAGGTACCATCACCGGATTGCACAATTGTTGAACGGGAAATTCAAGGATCGCGATGTCCAAGAAGGAGATCTTTCCCTCAAGAAATTATCGAACCCGTTTGGGATCCGAGAATAAAGTTCAAGCCTAATTGTATTGTCCCCCACATTATACAAAAATCATGTCTCGTGGTATCTCTATGCTCAAAAATCTCGATGGAAAAGAAATTACACATCCAGTCAACTTGGACCGTCTAAAAAAAAATCCCTTAGTTTGAACTCTTATCCCGCTATGACTCTTCTCATCCCCCATTTATTCTAAAAAATTTTTCCCTCCCTCCTACTCAAAACTACGTGGAAATCGATCCTCTTAATTCACCCATTTTAAAGAGAATAAGCTCATAAACTTATAAACTCACATAGGTACATAGGCAGCCCATAAAGCACACATGGACTCGGTTCGTTCTTTCTCATAAAATGCAATTCTACGCCTTAATGATTGGAATAGATAGTTCAAAATACAAAATTCATCAATGACACAAAAAAATATGTCAAAATCACTTTTCTTTTATTTTAAATTAGGAATATGTCTATTACATATAGTATCAGTGAAGGGAGTCAAACAAACCACAGCCTTCCAGATTCTCATACAACATACACATCCATACTATTAATAGCTTCTAAAAAGATCCAAATACCTACCAAACACCTATCCAAAACCAAACACCAACTTCTAAAAGCCTACACTAACTTATCAAACCTTATCTTCAACTACCTAATGGCCTTGCTTCGTCATCATTACCTGTCCCTAGAGGCCCCAGGAATCCCATTCCTGATTATAGCTTCGGATGCGCTCCATGCCACGATAGGCCTTAATGAGATTAAATAAAACCATAACACCCTCTTCCAAGATGTTTGACATTACAAGCCATCTCTGCCCAACCTCCTCAATTAGAAACTTCTCAACCACTCGTTTCCATAGCAACTTCAAAGAGTCTCTTAATATGAACCCAACCTCTCTAATAGATTGTGATGGATGGGTAGACGGTTAGCGGTGTTTCCATAAGGGCCCCAGTATCATCCTCAAAGACTCGGTCAAGTCTTCCAAATAAAAAAATTTATTATACGGGGAGGAATGATTTTCTCCTATCCTACTTGGTTCAGAAGCCTCCATGGAAAGTAAAAAGAATTTTAGTGAGGACCCACCAACCACATGTACTGATAGTCCCCCAATTGCAAAACATGATGCAAGTCCCCCCACCATGGTACAGACTAGTGAAGGCATTAGGTCTCGTGCTCCACAAGGTAGTTAACTCAGTTCTAAGTTGACGGGATGAAGATAAAGAAGGTCTTATAAAAGAAGTTAGGAATTCTTGACATAGGGCACTCAAGAGGTGCCTCTAGGCGCAGTCTCTCGGATAACCCAAAAATAGTACGACACGGCTCCACCGTAAAAATCTAGTATGTCCCTCCTTCTAGACATGTATGCCATTCAGAGTCCACTACTACCACCACATGAGGACTACAATGTTAGGACATCCACAATGCTATTGTGGCCATTGAGGGCCAGCCGTTAGATTGCCCCTCACTAATAAAATTCTGGCAATCAAACCCAGGACTATAGTGTTGATTTTTGATTTTTAAAAAAAATGCCAAACTAAGATAGCACTTTCTTTTTAAAATTCTAAAATCCTATCTTATTTTTAATGTTAGTTAAGCACTTGTCTTGTGGCCTTTTCCAACGCGTTGGCTTTTGTCGTTGATTGAATTTTTACACACCTAGTTAACATACACCCAATAATACTTAAATTCAAATCAGGAGTAATCACACTAATGGTAGCCCTTATCAACACTTTCAAAAAAGTCCATATTCAAGTCCAACATATAAAATTCTCACAGTTCTTACATGGAGCATTTGTGAAACCCATGCAATATTTGTTTTCAATTGAGTTTGCAAATTCTTGTAAAAATAAAACTTTAACATATCAATTGTGAATTCTTATTGTGTAATGTGAAGACAAGCATTCAAGTCATCAAATACAATGTTTTCAGGATATTTTTAAAAGCTTAAATTGATGAAACAGGTTCAACAATTTGAATAATCAACACATCTTATAAGAAATAAAACATCATGTTATGAAATCTCATATATTAATAAACATATTTGTATGAGACTTGATGAAAACTACAAACTACAAAATATTTTTGTAATTTTCAAAATATAAGAAAAATATGTATTAAAAGCCAAAACTTTACCGATGCTTTAAATAGGTTCTAATTAATGGACGATTATGCCACAAGGAGACGTGGCTCTGACGAAAAGATTCGTCGTTGAAATTGTAGTGGCACATGGCCTCTAGACCTTCAAGGTAGGCAGAAAAGGCTTCGAACGTTGGAAGAGACATTACAGAACAGAGGAAGAAAGTTACAAAAAGAGGATGCGGTGATGAAAACACCTCCCAAGGTCCCCTTTTATACTAAAACAATCCATAAAAAACAAATCATTCAAAAAACCCACTGGATTCCCCTCCAAAACAACCCACGAGTATAAAGAAAGTACAATCAAAGCTAAGGAAATATTTTGAACTTGACCCTTATGCTGATAGGCATACCTTTTGGGAAATTCTTCACTTTCCTCTTTTGTACATATCAGTTACAGAATAAATATTTACTTTGAAAAATCAATCTTCGAGTTTCTCTTTTTGAAAATTCCTTATTTTCTCTTTTGTAAATAACTTTCGAAATGAAAAAAATTGTACTTGTGAAAAATCAATCTCCGAGTCCCTTTTTCATCTTATCTCTACCTTTGAAAATAACAAAAAACCCTTAGTAAACTAAAGTGCATGAAAAATAAACCATCAAATCAAGATAACAAAAAATATATTTATTAGATTTAACTTCTTTAGAATAATTAGATCTTCTTACATGTACAATCAAAAAAAGAAAAAAATAAGAAGAAAAGTTATATCAAGACGCAACTCGATCCCTTTAAACTCTCTCTCAAAATCCTCATCATCCACCACCTTGATGATGAGCGGTGGACCCCCTACTCCTATAACCAGATATTTCCTCAAACGTGGTCGGCAGTACCAAACAGGCACTATCCAACTTCCTCAAATAATCTGGCATCGAAGCCATCCAATCCTTGATAGTAAAAAGAAGGTTATTGACATGCGGATAAACGGCAAAAGAGAACAAAATCACCAAAATCAAAGAAAGTCAGTAAAGAGGAAAAGAGAACATGAAGTAAAAAGAAAAAGAAGATGGCCATACTTCTCCCCGAAGAGGATTCTTGGGAAGACTTGCCAACCCGTCTGTCACCCAATGAGGGAAGTGAGGCACCGATATCACATCCACGTTGCTCATATCCAAATGTGATAAGAGGGGGTGGAAATATGAAGAAATGTAGCCTCCCCCACTACTATTGTCGCTCCCCCTCCGAAACTACAAGCCAACTAGTTGGAGATGGAACCTCTGCCCGATCCCATCGTAGGTGGAGGCATGTTCTACACATCATATTTACACTACGATATTAACCAACATATCGCGAGATCTAGATAATTGTAGCTCGCCATCATATTCGTATAATTAGTATAGGGATCACCCTCCATCGTCGTATTCCTAGCCTCTTTAGTCATCTCTTTCACCCACCTCGTGTTCTCAGAGGGCGCCTATGGTGGGGCTTCCACCTCTCCTTCCATGATAAATCACACCACCCTCTTTTTAATGCACCATACATACCCAAACTCGTGCACCAACAGCTTCCTCAGCTTCACATGCATACCCATAACCCATGGAGACCCCAAGGATAGACTCTAGGGGTTGAAGGTCACCCGTTTCCACAAAAAAATGTCAGTAATATACCTAGAAGCAATGTTCTAACAATTCATAAGAAGACAACAATCAAAAGCCTAATTTGGTTACTCGTCAGGGCGTTCAGCACCGTCTGCACATCCTTCAGAGAAAGGGATTGGTTTGAATGGATGTTTGACTTCCTCTATCTATACATCATGTAAATTCCTTCCAGCTCGCTCGCCTTCAAGGACACCAACCCCATGTTGTACCATATAACCTTATAAAACCACATCTGCAAAAGGTAACACCAAAAGTCAAAAGAAAGTAACAAAAAAGACAATAAGGAAATAAAGGGGGAAATATAACGTAAAGATTACCTCCAAGACATATGTGGATCCTTTAAAACTCTATCAACAGCACCGAATGAAAGAATATAAAGAATCATAAAGGGACTCTAGTGAAAATCTCCCCCAATCATATAGATGAATGTCTAAAAAAATCCTCAAAAATGGCAAAAACCACAGATGGATGACGAC
Source organism: Sambucus nigra (assembly GCA_949130495.1). Lineage (NCBI taxonomy): Eukaryota > Viridiplantae > Streptophyta > Magnoliopsida > Dipsacales > Adoxaceae > Sambucus > Sambucus nigra. Next base: position 206,895,782 of record OX422214.1, on the reverse strand, counting down.
ACCGCTCGTCGCCGCCACGAATCCCCCTAACATAAGAAAAATGAATAAACGGGTTGCCGACATCACCTACCGCTCATAAGTCTCGTCAATCTATAGGGATAAAAAAGTCTCCTTAAAATGAATAATCCGTAGACAAGATTCTTCTTATCTCCCTCAAAGCAGCCCGCACTGCCACCTCCGTACCCCGTAGAGTCCGATCGACCATAATTTTTTGCCCAACACACTCCAAACCTATCAAATGCTAGACATCCAAGGGAGTGATCATCATCTCCCCAACCTCTAAGTGAAATGTTTAGGTTGTGTCCCACCACCTCTCGCCAAGCGCAGTTAATACCATCGTAAAGTGCGGTGTCTCATCCAATGCCCCCGCCAATGTGCCAAACCTAGTACACCCCATCATCCACCATACCACCCATAGAAGACTATGCTGAATATCCTTTATCCCGATTGTCCCCCTGGAACAAGTGCTCGAAGAGTCTATGTCAAACCATGGACGAATCAAGAAAAAACCTTCATTATCCCAAAGATAAGGAGAAAAAGAAAAAAGTGGAAAACCAAAGGGCAAACACTTACATAGACATTAAGGTTCTTCACCCCAACAAAACGGTGATGTGCAGGCTTTCGTAGGAGAACCCTCTCATCCACCATTTTCTCAAAGATTTCATACACATTCTCGTTATTTAATGGAGCAGCACCACGACTCGCCATTCCAAGCTCTTCCAATAGTCAAGAGTCACTCAGTCGCTGTTATTAATGCCATAATTACCTTTTATTTATTCCTTGCAAAGTAAATAGATTTGAAATCAACTTTTAAGAGAAAAAGCCAGAGACCAATCACTTGAAATTGTGAAAAAATGAAGAGGTCCATCCCCCTTTTACAGGGAGGTTAAGGGGTATACCGGTTGATAATCCCCTGAACGTGCCTATTGGAAGTGACCTTTACCCTTCACCAAAAAGCCCAGGAGTCCGTTATCTATGCCGATAGGCACCTCCCCAGCCCTGAATGTTGACAACCCCCTCAATATGTTTTTACAAAATGATAGAAAAATCTAAACATTGTTTAAAAAATTCATAAAAGTGCCCAAAACGTCTACGCGAAGTTAAGAAAGTCATTATTTGTGGAATACCAACTAGTTAAAATCCCTCCTCTATCCCCAACAAGATCATCATCACTCACTTTCATCACCATATTAATCCCCAGTGGAATAAAAAATCCAAGGTATACATGCACCCACGACAATCTACACCTCCCCCAATGGAGCCCTCAATTAGAAGAAATCCTCATAAATAGATCATTAGGCCCGCAAAATTGACATCGAACCATTGAAATGCTCATTTTAATATTTAGGTTCACAAAATCGACCTCGACCCACTAAAATTATCATTCCAATCTCCAAGTTCGTAGAATAGGCCCCGACTCGCTAAAATAGTCATTTTGACTCCTCAGGTCCACATAACTGACCTCGACCCTCTGAATAGGTCCTTTCAAATACTCAGGTACAAAAAATTGACCTAGACCTCCTAAATCGATCATTTTAATCATTGGGTTCAAATAATTGACCTCGACCTGTTAAATTGGTCTGTTTAATCCTTAGGTTTGCACAATAGACTTTGACCCGCTCAATCAATTCCTTCAAACCTTAGGTCCACAGAATTTAACTCGACCCACTAAAATAAATCTTTCAATCTCTGTGTCTACAGAACTGACCTCGTCCCGTTGAATTAGTCCATTTAAAACTTAGGTCCGTAGAACTGACCTCGATTCTCTAAAACGGTCATTTTAATCCGTAGATTCGCAGAATTAACCTCGACACACTCAATAACTCACTTCAATCCTTAGGTCCACATAACTGACTATGGTCTATTAAATTAATCCTTTAAACTTCTTAGGTCCACAGAATCGACCTCGACCTATTAAAATGGTCATTTCAACCTTTGGTCTGTAGAACTGATCTCGAACCACTGAATTGATACTTTTAACTCCTCTGGTTCGCAGAATCAACCTCGACATGCTAAAAAGGTCATTTCAATATCTAGGTCCACAGAATCAACCTCAACCCTATGAATGGGTCATCTCCATCCCCTAGGTACACATAATCGACCTCAATCCTTTAACCAACCATATTCTAAAACATCGATGCCGTGTCTATATTTTGATGACCTCCTCTTATTTTAAGATTTCTCATAGAGGGGATTTGTAAACATCTCATCCTAGTCCCCTTTAAATACCTTCTGAGGTCCCTAAAACTCCTCCTCCATTTATAGACCCTAAGTCTAACTCTGAATACTGATTTAGAGCCCACCAGGCGCTTTTGATCCCCATTTGACTTTTGTTAACTCGCCAACCTGAGCAATGCTCAATGAAACCTTGTAAGGCTCAAAATCCCCTTTCTAGCGGTCCATATCATGTGCGAATTGGCCTTGCGATTCGCACAAATTATTCTTTTTACTCTAAGAAATGATCTAAAGGCCATCGAGAGATTCTGGGACCCTTTTGACTTTGGTCATCTCTCTAACCTGAGTAAATCTCAATAAAACCTCTTAGTAATTTGAATACCCTTTCCAAGGTCTGTGTCGTGCATGAATCGGTCTCACAGTTCGCACGAATGATCCTTTTTACTCCGAGAATTGATCTAAAGGCAATAGACACTTTTGAGCACCATTACTCCAATCATCTCTCTAACCTGAGTGAAGTTAAATGAAACCTCTTAGGATTCTAAATTCACTTTCCAACATTCTATATCATGTGAAAATCATCCTCATGGTTCGCACGAACAATCCTTTTTACTCTGAAAGGCCACTGAATGCTTTCGGGCCACACTTGACTCCAATCAATTCCTCAACTGAGCATAACTCATGAACTCTCATAGGGATCTGAGTCCCTTTTCTAATGGTGAATTCCATGTACAAATCGGCCTCACAGTTTGAACGAACGACCCTTTTTAGTCCAAAAATCCCCTTCTGGAGACCATCAGGTGCTTCTGAGGTCTGTTTGACTTCGGTCATTTCCCGAACCCAAGAGTGCCTCAATGGATTCTTGAAGGGCTCTGAATCCCCTTTCCAATGGTCCTGACCATGCACTATTTAGACTTATAATTTGCATTTTATTCCTATTTTTCGGAAAAAATCTATTCCCAGAAACCTATAGGCACCGCAGACCCCCTTCCTATCAGCGAGGTGTACTTTGGTTGCCCAGTAAGGCAGACGATGTGTCAATAGGAAGGGCAGGGGCCATGTCGATCGTCACCCCCTAAACCCTAGATTGGCACTATTTAAGGAGACCATGACCTTACTCCTAAGGACCTCCCTTTCAGCAATCAAAAACATTCTCTCGAAATTAGAGTGCCATTATTCCCAAAAAATACAATTTTATAACATTCTTTCCATTTAACTTACCTCACTTTCCTATCACTTTTGGCCACTTACCTCACCTTACTTCACCACCATTATATTGCCATAAAATCAGCCTACACTCCTACAAAATTAGTGGCAAAGTCTTCAAAAAGATGTATTCCTACTCCTTTCTACTTTATCCATTTAGTATCATTTACTCACTTTATTCCAAATTTTTTTTATATCTTTTAGCCTTATTTCATTATCTCACATCAACTAATGCCCTTTTTTTATTACTAGTATTTTGTCACATCCCGATTTCCCGAGTCTGAAGTTTATCTTAATAAATACTAAAACATAATGAAAACCATCATTTCTTTCCAAAGAGGAAACTTTATTGATATTACACGGTGTTACAATCTATTATTTCAATGGTACAATGCTATATACATATCCTATTACCTGGTTAACAATTATTTTCCTATGATTATTTGCTAAACTAAACTATTCCTGATCTTCATATATGCTAGCTGGAACTTCTCATCATCTTTTATAGGTACATGTTTTAACAACTTGAGGGAAAAGAATAAGCAAAACTTTTCCAAGTAGATAATTCTAGTTCTATAACAATGTATACACACGATATTATTTTGATAGGATTACTAGGATTGCAATGCTGGTAGTATAACACCATTTATATTAATTTAAAGCAAAATGAATTATCAAGACTAGTAAACATGGGTATACCAAAGTCTGTGATAAATAAAAGAACAGTATGGTGGTTATTAGGGTTCAGACTGTAATAAGATAACCCATAAATTATAGGTTATAGGGTCTGCGATATATAAAAGAACAGTATGGTGGTTATATGTGTAGCAATATTGTTACAATATCGTCCAAAACCTTTCTACATGCAATCTCAAACAATTGGGGAATAATAAAAAGTCTTGGCACACTTTGTTACAGTGGAAATCATATATATGTAGCAAATAAAACTAGGCACTCACCATCTCGTTAATTAAAATTATCATGGTATACCCGAGTCTAATCCCTGAATCGTAAGGTATGCTACGAGGGGGCTTCACTGATAATGGTTATAACTTGCAGGGTTATATAGTAATCAATGTAAAAATAATTGAAATCAATGTTTACTAAGATGCAGGAGGTATACTGCAATAAGGGTAAAATAACAGATATCAGGTTTTAATAGGATGCAAGGGTGTACTACTATCCAGGTATAATAAATGGAATTAATGGGTTTCCAGATTTCATAGGCTGTCAGGGTTTGACTGGCTAGAGTTTAATTGGATAAAGTTTAATTTGAACTACACAAAAGAGTTCATAAATGAGAAAAATATATTAGTGGCTATCACATAGTGATATAAACAACGCATTAATTTCAAAGGTATAAGCCTGAATTTAATAGTTAAATGGAATCATCTACTAATATTTTCTTAGGATTGTTGACTGACTTGCTACAAGTTGATTCTGATGTCTCTGGTTGTGATTTTTAATACAAGGTTACTACGGATAGTTCAAAACAGACATGTTTCTAGTTTATATGTGTATATAATATTTGTTGTTTCCGCATGGTGGTGAAAGATTTACACTATACGTAGCTTGGTTCATAATTGAATTAAACTGATGGGGATATTTGAGTAGCGGATTAATTGTTACACACATTTTTCATGTCGAAGCTGAGTCCAATAATATAATTTATTAAAATAACTTTTGGCAAAAAAATTATAATATAAGTGGTTTGAAGGTGTAAAATGGATAATTGGATTCGTAGTAAAACACGTTAAATAATGGAGAAAAATTATAATGCAAGCTTTGTAGGATAAAAATAATATTTTTGTGAATAATAATTTGGGACCCTTAATTGACACAATGGCCTAAATTTGGTTCTATTGAAAATAGTGTCAATTATAACATGTTTATATACTAAAATGTTCTTTTTGACACTATGAACCCAATGGTACATTACGCATATTTTTATGATAAAAGTTTAAAATATATAAATTTTTAAGGACTAAAATGGTTGAATTTTTAATATGTACTTCACAACTATTTGGGTTTGGTTTTAAATCAAAGAACCCGTCTTTTCTGGCCAAACATCTAGAGGGACTACCCAATTTTCCATATACCATATAAATAATACAAATTATTTAGTTGGCATATCTCCGTAGGTACACGGTTACAAAAACGGGCCGTGAGGGAGAGGAAGTTATGAGAAAAATGGTTAGGCTAGCTTCCTATTTATAGCTTTTGAAATGAAAATATCCAACAATTAAATAATATTATATATATATATATATATATATATATATATATATATATATAATGTAAGGAGTATAATTTTAACACCATTCCATAAGTTGATAAGCTAAGTAGTGGTTGAGATTGAAACACCAATGCAAGAAATGGAGGGGTGAGATCATTTGCCTAGTTTTCTCTCTTAGGGTCACTTTGCCAAACCTAGCCATCATTCTCATTCTATCCAAACCCTACGCTTCCCCTCATTCTGTCCCTCTCACCAATCAACCTCCACCTTCACTCCGCCGCCGCTCCTCCTCCAATACACTGCCGCACCCCCTCATCCTTGTGGCACCCTTCCCCCCCAAACCTAGATCTGTTTATATGTATGTTTATGTCTTGGGAACTAATTATTTTTGGGGTTTTGTTATTTATTTTTCTTTTGCAGGTGACATACGTGAACACCCTAAACAGGTATACTCCATTAACCATAAGTTATTCGATTTTGTTCTGTTTTTTTAGATCTGTTTATATGTATGTTTATGTCTTGGGAACTAATTATTTTTGGGGTTTTGTTATTTAGTTTTCTTTTGCAGGTGACATACTTGAACACCCTAAACAGGTATACTCCATTAACCATAAGTTATTTTTTATTTTGTAGATCTGAAAATATGTATTTTTATGTTATTTTTGTAGATCTGAAACAGGGGACATATGGATCAATGTTATTTTTATGTTAGATTTGGTACATTTAGAGGTTGGATCAATGTTAATTTAGAGGTTGGGTCTGTAAATATTTACTGTTTGATTTGTAGATATGGGGCTGATGATTTTAGATTATATTGTTTGATCACACTCTATTTTTGATTATATGTTATATTGTTTGCTTTCTCATTATGCAAGATTGAGATAGGGGTATTAAAAATTGTCTTGTTGATATGGATTTCTAGGTATAATATGTCAGCATTTCCAATAACATTTGGTTTCATGTTAGTGCATGGTGTGATGAGATTCATATGGTTCATATAGTTTTCGATAGGCTACATGTATATTTGGTTTATTTATCTTTATGCTCTGTTGATGTGTAGGGGTACTACTGATTCAATGTTGTGTTCATTGTGTTGTGTGACCATATATATATTTCAAGTTGTTTTGTATCCCTCCTAGGATCTTTATCTTAGCCTGGTGTGGACATCTGCATCAGGCACTGCGCTGCATTGTGCTTGCCATCAGGCACTGCGATGCAATTTCCATAGGCACTGCGCTTCGCTTTCCATCTCCAGTGACAGTAGTCCATCCATCAGGCCACATCTGATCACTCCAAACACTAGCATTAATAATAGGTTCAATAGTAAAGGTCTTCCCACAACATCAATTTCATTAATTGTCACGCAAGATATTAATAACATGAGCAGATGCATCAATGGAGAAACAATCAGGATGAGTTTGCGAGGAATTAATTAAATAGGGAAGTGTTTACTAATTGCAATGATGTACACTTTGGATGGTCTTATCAAGGTTTGTTAAAATTTTCTCCTTTTAAGTTATTCCAAACATAAAATGAGATTTCATGTGTTTTAGGAATGGTGCATCTTTATTTTTATAGTATGGATATGATAATGACTCATGCATCTGCTTCAGTTTAGAGATAGATATTTGGTGCAGATACTAACTGTTCTATTTTTTTAACAAATCTTCTTCGCTTTTTTAAACAATTCTACTTCTGTTTGTTGATATTTAATTTGACCTCATGTTATCATTAGTTGTTTAAAATTTTGATTTGGAGGTGTCTTTTTTGTGTGATGTAAATCACTTATTATTTTTAGTTTTTTTTATTAGAAATGGGATTCAACTTATTTGATGTTGGTACATAAATTGACATTGAGAAAAAAGTCATTCCATATTACTTGAAGTTGATAAATATGTTTCTATTTTTTAAAGTTTTGTGTCTAACGGTTAGTAAGAGTTTCATTCTGATTTGGTATTTTTTTAGGGCTTTTCCAGTTTTGGTATTTCTCAACATACATTTGACTCATATTTGGAGGAACCACCATTGGTAATTCTCTCTCCCACTTTATTATTTTAAATAGTTTTATCTTTATAATCAGGGAATGTTTGTGAGGATTTATTCATAGCGGTCATACCGCATGTTTGCAGTGGTTTATTAGGAATTCGAAGTTATCCAAGCATATGAAAGCAGGGATCTTTATGCCCAAATATTTTTTCAGACCTTTGAAAATTACAGGGTTTGTAATTTTGTCCTAGAATAAAAAAGTTTCATTTCGGGTTCTTACAGAAAAAGTATATTTTCAATTTTGTTTCTGACTATAGAGTGCTTTGCTAACTTCACGTCACCAAGTCTTTTTAGGTGTAATTAAGCCATTACTTTAAGTAATCCAAGAGAGGCAGCCTAGACAGATAACCAATAATGCCTCCTCTTGGTTGGTTAGATTTCACATCACATCAAGTGCAGTTGATGTACTGTATTTGGCCAAATCGATTGTCTTCGAGCCTTCGAGTACTCCTCTTGGACATAATAAAAATCGAGTACTACTTGAGTGCTTCAAACAACACGTTAGCGATCCATGCTATATGTTTTAGAATGAGTTATACTCGTTCTTTTAGATAGAGTTCAATTCTTTGAGGAGACATTCATAATATGCTTTCCATGCTTTTATTTCTTTTGCTCCCATGCTTCTTTCAGTCTTTATTTTTGTTTTGATTTAAATTTTTTTTCATAATTTCATTTCCCATAATTTCATCAGTATACAACTTTGTCATTCTTTAATAATTTAACTGTTGCATCATGTTGTGTCATATCGTCATTCTCTTGATCTAAAAGATTAGCCCATGACGCATGCATAAATGAAACAAGTGAAGTTTTCACATTATTGCTAACTTTAGAGGTAAAATTGTATTGAACTTCAGGCTGAGCATTCTGAAAGTCAGAACTATTGGAAATCACCACATTAGGAGTAATTTCAACATCAGTAACTTCATGATTCACACAAGTGGTATCAATTACTTCCTCATTGGAATCATTGATATCATTTGTAGCTTCCTTATTTGGCACTTCCTTATCAACTAAATTTTGTCGTTCATCAACAATTAACACATCATCTTTTTCTCCAGAAGTTCCTTGACTTGGCTACTAGAAGTGGAGACCATTATCGAATATAATGCAGGTAACCCCCTGTTTAGTGTATCATGTCTTTTATTTTTTAAGGTGTATACTTCTTCTTAAGAATGGGAACTATAGTACTAAACATATATGTATACTCCCTTTTGAAACTATTTTTTTTATGTTTATCATTATCAATATATTGTACTATAAATCTATGTAAGCATATTTATAATTCATATATTATTAAAAGTGGGATTAAATGCCTTTTGAAAAACTAGCTCTTGATCAAAACGGGAATGAAGATAGAAATTATGAATTGTAAATAGTAAATATTTGGTAGTTGCAAAGCTTTTACTCAGAGTAATAATCCTACGCTAACACATTTCTATTTTTTAACCTCCATACTACAGGAACTCTACTAGACTATGGGTTAACTCAACAGAAAAAGCAAGAGATTAAAGAAGCACGAAGAGTTCTAACTCTACCGGACTAAGTACAACTAATGGTATGATGCTAAATGGTTTTCTGTGATTGTTCCAGAAATATCGGCTTCATACACGAAGAGTTCCATCTACTAATGCCTCTGCTACAAATCAATCGGTTGGATTGGGAGGCTTATTGATGCCTCGAGATCAATATGGTTAATCCTCAAACACTAAACTCATAGTAACTAAAACTATTATTTAGACAATATGCCATGTGTCTTTTGTATCCACAACACCACATCACTAAACTAATATTTGTTGTTGTTGCACGCTTATTTTGTTTGCTTTTTTTAAATATGATTTATAACTTAGCAAACCTAACATACAAGTAATTTAGAGAGTGATACAAAGAGAGGAGAGAAATGAGAGTGTACCTGCTTAGGGGATGGTCTTACCGTGCGTAAGTAACCCAAAAAGTTATGTTTACCATGAGAGAGTGCATTTTTTGGTATGTTTTTTTAGTTCGTTTTAGAGACTGTCTCCCATATAAATGAGTACAAAGAAACACATAGAATATACATATATATATATATACATGTATATATAAATATGCATATACATAACTGTAACTGTAAATTGACATAAAATAATGAAATCTTGTGTGAAAACCCCAAGCTTCTCAATCATGAGTAACTAAAATACACAATCAAATAAGCCTACTCTGAAACTTTATTTAAATAATTCCTACACAAAACATTTGGTCTAGACAAAATCTATAAATCAAGAGAAGGATATAGGACATATCATAATCTGCATCAGATGATAAGAAAAAAGGCTACACATTTGAAGAACTTATCCCATTAAAAAAAACAAATCTCCATTGATATATTAAATAAGAAACATATTAGATATTTCAAAATTTTCAAGAAGAAAACATAAGTGGAGACCATTTCTTACCGTGAGTAGGCAACCCAAATAATTTTGGACAATTGAGAATTTTCTACAGTTATCTGTTTACATGAGCTGCAACTGTCCTATGTACAGATAGTTGCGACAATCAGTCCTACATACATGAGCTGTAGCTGTCCAACATTGAACCCAAATTTCTCACTATTGTTTGTATATTTGATATTTTCGATTGTTTCTTCCGTTTCGTTTTGCAGAAAGTCTCACATGGCACATGTTGGAGGGAGTTACATATGCAAGTGCATTTCACGGACTTACAAAGGAGCATACGACTGTGATTACAAGGTTCTGTGTGATGGTTCATGTAAATGTTGCAATGGTATGGTGTTTATTCGTGGTTCTTTTGTGATGGTTCATGCATCTTTAGTGATGGTTCATGTCTATTTCCAATTGATGTTTAGGTCACATTTTTATTTTTTGTGTGATATTTATAAATGGTTGTTTATATATTTGGCGAGGCAATTTTTTTTCCTCAAGAATGTGTTATATTCAAGATTTGAAAATTTTGAAACTTTTCCCCGTTTTGTGATTACATATTTTGGAAATTTTCGTTGTTCATAGCTTCAATCTAAGCTTTTTTATGGCCAATTTAAATATATATTGAATCCATTACTAAGATGCACAAACGTAGTTCATAGCTTCTTGAATAATTGGGTCAGGCACAGAGGGATTAGCCACACACCATAGCACCGTGTTTGACCTCGAAGGGGGAGGTGGTATCCCGTCGGTGGAGGGTACACCGCTGGTGGTTGGAAGACTGGTTATATGTGCTCTGCATATATGTTGCATATCTGCATATATGCATATATGTATGGATGCATATATGCATATTGTATGGCATGTATGCAATGTACATGGCATATATATGCAGTATGCAGATGCATATATGCTTATATGCATATTGTTCAACAATATTCATTTATTGTATCCTAACTATGCCTTGGTGTTTGTTCTTTTAGTTTCCTTTTTCTTCTATATTTCTTTATAATTTCAATGGAAGAAAGGTGGAAGACTAAAATCAATATTGTTTCTAGATTAATGCTTTTCAAGTCATCCTGTTGTGTTAATACCTTAGGGATATTATCATACTATCATTATGAGTATGGAAGTTCAAGGAAATGGTCACATACAGGCCCATTAGTGTAGGATTCCAGTTTTATTAATGGAATATATTGTGATTGCTAATTGTCAACTTCCTTAGGAATATCGTTGTTACATTACGACATGTTTTTACATTAGGTTGCTTCTTAGGTGCTTGATTTGAATTTTACACCATGTTTAGAAATGAATTGAATTTTAAATGCTCTGCGAATGTTATATGCTCGGGTATCCAAGGAGAAATAAGTGAAAAGGCTACTGTGCTTGAACAATATGATTATTAGTGTGTTTTGCAACTTTGGTTTTAGATCAAATAGATAATTTTGTTTTAGAGATTCAAACATTACAACCTAATACGGGGTCGCAAATCTCATGTTTTATAGGGTTTTGGGATCCTAATTTCGTAAAAAAGAATCCCTAATCATGTTTGAGGTCAGAATAGCTTCTTTCTGGTTTGATTATTGGGTGTTGAAGTTTGTTTTAGTTACTTCTCCAATGACAGTACTAAGGTCCAATTTCGACAATTGGCGAGATACCCGAGTAAAAAAAAATATTTTTCCCTTCAATTACTTTTAGTTATTTTTTTATTTATAGTTATATATTCTTATCAATCAAATTATTGCTTTGTAGATCAACTCGAGTTGGAGAGGGATTGAGGTCGTGTAGATCAACTAGAGTTGGAGTCGGAGATGGAGGTTCTGCGTGGTCGCGTTGTTCCATGCTTTTTTTTTCGAGAAGGGGGCTACTTTTTTTTGGTAATTGTATTTCAAATTGTTGGGTGCAACAAGCTATGCTCTCATGATTTCTAGTATCCATAATTGTGTGTAATTACATTATAGGTTTGTGTAATTTGTGTTGATGAATTTGGGCTCTTTGAATATTGTTTGATTGGTTGTTATCCCTGAATCAGGGTGGATAGTTCATTAAATAAAGGAGGTTATGCCCAATTTTTCTTTTAAATTGATACTTTGTTTATTTTAGTCACAATGTGAATTCAGTTGATGAATATTGTATATTTCATGTTATATGTGGATTCGTTTGATGAATTTAGATTATTTCAATATTGTTCGACTGTGTTATTTGTTAAGCGGGGTGGATAGTCCTACGAACATAGGAAATTATCGCTATTTTTTTTAAATAGCACTTTATTTTGTTGGGGAATGAAATTTTTTCGTTTTGCAATTACGTATCTTGGAAATTTTTGCCATTTTACAGTTACATGCTTTGAAAATTTTCGTCGTGCTTTCAGGCACGGGCATTTTCCTAGTGTATATATATATATATATATATATATATTGATTAAATTAATATTATATCTAAATAAATATCTAGATATTTTGTTTGAATCTTGTTAATCCTAGTTTAGGCCCCTTAAGTTTCAAACCAAATTATACTTTCCACCATATACTTTCTACAACTCCTTGGATTGCTACCAATTTCATAATTAGTGAATATTCACATAGTAAAAAGAGTGTTTTACTACTAATAAGCATATAATGATAATTAAAATGTGTCCTAAATATTTAGAAAATTTTATATTTTGTATTTAAGATTTTTAATGGGAAAAACTTAACAGTTTTTACGGGTCCTTAGTATAATATGCTATATATACTTTATACAACTTACTCTTTGATTCGAAAAGAACTTTGTTTTTGAGAAAACAGTTAACCTAAATTTATTTTTAAATTTTGGGTTGTTGCATCCTACCCACCTTAATATAATTTCGTCCTCGAAATTTACTCTATTCTCGAAGTTTTTGATTCTTATGGTGCTTACATTGTCTAAAGTATATAGTATATTCAAAATAAAACTTATTAACTTATTAGTTTCGAGGTTTTGTAGGTCTATTATCTTACTATGAAGGCTTTACCAAGGTTATTCTTTCCATGATTAGTTATGCAACTAAATCGTATAAAGGATAATGATGTAATGGGGATTGAAAACAAATGATATTTCATATAATTAATTGTCATTTTTACAAGCTTTGAAGGTATCGTGTACAGTAATAGTGGTTTTTGTAATGGGGGTCTTTATAACAAGGTTTCTTTAAAATTATTAGTATAGCCAAGGACATAAAGGACAAAAGGTGATGTTTATAAAAAGCTTGATATGTTCTAGTTTTCTGAAGTTTGTTTCACACTCATACCTCATATTGACAATGGGGATATCGGTAAGAGGATACCATAGGTTGGAATCCAGTTTTGGAATAATGGTATTTTATATCTATTTGACAATAGGAATTTGGAGGTACATGTTGACAGTTTATACTCGAAATGTTTTACGGTATCTTCTGAAATTCGACCAAGAAAAAAGCTAATGATAACCGAATCATAAATCATGTTTTTCAAAAGGACTTGGGATTCTCATAATTGATCAAAAGAGATCTAGAATTCTAAGCTAAGGATATATACTCCTAATAGTCACTTGATCTAGTTTTCGATAGTTGATATACAATTGAAATGCTCCATCCTTTATTTTAAAAATCAGAACTGGTAATCCCTAGTGTTGAATAAAGGTTTTCTCAAATAAGTCATCACATTTGGTTCGAAGTTTTTCTAATTCTAGGTGTCCTATGCAGTAAAAGTAATAAATGATAAGGGCAATTTCTTAGGAAATAATAATTTGGAACTATTTCCAAAATGGCTTAAAATTTCTAAGGACTTTCATACCTTACTAATGACAGTAAATGTGAGAAAATTTTGATGATAAAACGTTTATTTTTATAACTAAATCGAATCCCTTTTTTTATCTATAACTACCAAGTCTACTATAAGAATTCCAATCCATACTCTTGGGGTATAATACTTTACACTTGTTTCTTCCTTTGGCATTTCTATTGATAACGAACACTTTAAGGAACTATTAGATGATTTTACTGTGTTTGTGAAATCACTTTTCGATTCATTAGCAAAAGGCATTTGTTGTTTATTGTAGTTCATAACTCAGAAGGAGGTTTATTTGAAATTCTCATATACTGAGGGAAAAATGTATCTAAAATCATGATATGGTGTATACTTAAATTCCTAACTACCAGAATAATGTATATATAGGATTTGGATTTTATTAAGCTAATATTTTGGGACTGAAGGTAACTTTTGATAGTTTTATGTATTTCAAATAAATTTTATTGATTCAATTGGTTCTTACGTGTGCACGGTTTTACTAAGGATTATAACGATTATGATGTTTAATACTATAAAAATAATCTCCAGGAATCTATCATAGACATACAAAGGCAAAAGGATTCTTTAAGGTGTCGGCTATAATTTTTTCTTTCTCTTGATGGTAGTCTAACTTGATGGTACCTTAAGGATTATTTAAGGTGTCGGGGTTATTCTAGATCTACCTTATAAATTTGGAAATTTTGGACCTCATAGATGAATGTAGGCTAAGGTGTACTAATGAGAAAATGGGTTTTCCTAAATGTAGTTGGTATAATTATGTGAACGAGGTCACTAACATCAATATTGTTTAACATGATGATACTACTATTTGAAGTATGTTTATAAGAGTATAGGAAACTGAAATTATTTCTGGGATTTAAATATTAACGTTTATGAAATTGTAGTCACTAATGTTTGGAACCTCACTAGAAATTGATTTGTGTAAATCATGGTAGGATAGTTTTAAGTCATAATGGTGCTTCATCTAAACTCATTCACTTGGGGTGGTTTGTACCATCTAAAAGGGTGTTTCATTATTCTAATTTTTATATAGTCTGAGATTCTACGTTCATCTATTTTTCTACTTAAATGAGCTAAATGGATTGTTCATGTTAACCACCTTCCTACAATACTAGTTTTGAGCTTTGTAAAATAATCAATATGTGAACAAAATGGCAAATTTGTAGGGTCGGTCTACTATCATTCATATTGAATTGTATCCTTAGATTGTACGAGACAGTCCACTAACCAAATCCATTGTGAGAGGACTCTATTTACATTCCGGGATTGGAAGAGGTTGGAAAAGGCTACTATGACACTAGTGTTCTATTTTAGACTTAGTGATAAGTAAGACATCTTCTCACAAATTCTTAATATCATTCTCATGTTGGGCTACTAGTGTTATTTCCTTCTTACATGATATATTTTTTATCTTTTGGGATGTATCATGAATCTACAATGACGAGATTCTTATAATATTTCCAAGCCTAGTGACGATTTATCGAGTACAAGTAATCTATCTCCAAATTGTAGAATCGTTTCCCTATCGCACGATAATTCTTGGGTCATATTTCTGGTGTGTTGTTTCATCACAAATAGATCTTGGAGTTTGTTGTTATAAGGTCTTGTTTATCACGTTTAGGTAAGTAGTTGTTTTGGTGACATTTAAAAAAGGCGGAGTTGTATGAAGATCGTATTACTCTTTTAGTTGAAGCAACGTCATAGGAAATCAGGTCGTTAAGTCTTTCAACAGGATTACGTCTTAAGGTGTCGGCTATAATTTTTTCTTTCTCTTAATGGTAGTCTAACTTGAATCTGTAATATTCAATAATCCCATTAAACATCTATGTATTAAATTCAAGTCCTTATGGGTGACGATGTATTTTAAAGTTGTGTGACTTGAGTTTGCTTGAAACTTTTCACCATATAATAGAAGATTATCGGTTCCTATACTTATCTAGGAGATAGCATCAATATGAAAAGCAGGAGTTAGTTTTATATGGGTACTAACTGGATATCTGAGAAACTGATAATAAGGTGAATGTAAGTAGATGGGATGGGATTTAAACTGATGGTTACCTTAATTTGGATAGTTTATAGTACATGACTAATAACACACTTGTAATAATATCAAAGTTTTAATGATGTGAGCTTAAAATTATAGAGGGTCATAGTGATACAATAGTTGAAGAAGTTTTACTGGGTACATTGTAGATCTACTTATAATGGCATTATAAAATTAATAGACTGTTATCCAACACATCTATTGAAGGATCTTATATAATCTGAAATAAAATGAGCTACACAGAACAAGGAGCAGGCTAATGTAACATTTGTTTATGAAATAATGGAAATCTAAGTTTCTGGGAGAATTGTATGTGTAAAGAAGTAAGTTGTCGGATGTGGTTAAGGGGTTCTTTATAATCAAAGCATGAGGTTAAGGCAGGTATCTCTAAATCAGTTTGATGTTAACTAGTAATTTTTTTATGATTCATAGTAGCTTAATAAGGAAAGTGATGAGTAATCAAAGGCTACGGGTTTCAGATACTATAGGGTATGGTATAAAAGGGCTCGTTGAGTAAGATAGATAACTACTATTTCGGGGAAGAACTTAGGAAGTCTTGGTAAAAAGTCATTGTCACGGGTTATTTGTATTTACACGGGTTATTAAACTTAGAAAAATAACAAAAATTCTTAGTTTTATCCTTCTCTTGCCACGAAAGAAAAATACAGAGAATTTATTAACAAGATTATCATGATTTTAGATTGGGGTTTCTTTAGAAAAATGATTTATAAGGGAAATACATCTGGGGTATCAAGGTCATGTAGGGGGATTTGGTAAGGTTTCATCTGATCACAACTATTCTAGCTGCTTAGTGGTAAGAATTATGCTTCACTACAGAACTCATAATGTTTCTAGGGATACTGAATTTTCAGTAATATACTGAATCATGGTGAACTAGGGAAGTAATAAAGAGGGGTTTATAAAGTATATGGTATTGGTTAAGTAATCAGAATTCATAAGCAGGTTGGTGTAGGATTTTGGAAAAGTTGTAGTTATGGGATAAAATCTAGTACGTTATATCATTATATTCTAAAGAGTATAATAGTTAATTGTAATATTTTCTAATTCCCTCTGTAGGAGGGTAGTGATACTGGGGTCTATGAATAACTGGAAAGGGTGAGGTGTGACCCACTCCAATGGACACTACCTGCAAGGTCGTCAAGGTCTTCTGGTGCAACTTCTCAAGAAACCTTCTCCTTCTGGTAACAATGGAACACAAGCTTCAACTCACTCCCTGTAAGAAGATGAACTTTCACAGAAAAAATAGTAATTTTCTCAAGGGAAACACCTGAGAATGATGGCTGTCAGTGGGGAGTGAAAGAACAAGGCACTCATCACTAAGAGAATGAGCAGGGAGAGAATACTAAGTAGGTCTGGTGTTGTTTTGGCAGAGTAACAGTGCAATTTCCATTGTCTCCTATTGACCTTGTCCAGAGGTCTATTTATACTAGGGCATTACGGCTGAGTTGACATTTTTGGGCGCCAAAATTGAGAGGGTTGGTGGGGAACAATGTCTGAAGTGTACCATTTGTCCCTATCTGCAGGCAGCCCTGCCTGTCCCCTCCTGCAGGCGCCATCGGGCGCCGACCAAAGTCAAAAAGCACATATGTCTCCTAATGAAGACAAAATATCAGATTTGGTAATTATATTTTAAAACGGTAACTTGTGGTGCAATTTTACAAATCTTGAGAGAGGAGACCTTAAGGACCCCTCTCTTATAAAATTATTGTTTCTTGAGAGGGTCCTCGAGGACCCCCTCTTCTGGAAAAGTCAATTTTTTATAAAGAGTTTATTTCTTGTGAGTAGCCAGCTCTTTGGCTGCTCACTTCACTTGTGACCAAGTGTGAAGTGTGTGTAGTCTTGAGTGACTTCTATGTCTTCATACTAGTATTCTATCAATCCTATAGTGCTAAGTGGTTGAGCTTTCTCAACATACCTTGTCCCTCAACCGCCAAGTCAAAACTTCCAGGAGGTCCCAACTGGCCTATTTGAGCCCTGCCTGCTCAACTAGGGTACCTGTACAAGTAAGAAAAGTGTTAATACTATTGTTCTTTTAAAGAATGATGTTTCATGATGAGGAGTTGCTCATGGTAGCCACTCCCTCATCCTGGCCTATTTTTCTAGAAGTTGAGGGGGAGGACCTTGATTGCTCCTCGTCGTGACATTTTCTATTGTTAAGGGACCTTGAGGGTTCCTTCTTAATATGAGTCTCTGCCGGGACCCTGGGGTTCCTGCTCGATATAAATTTCTTCCAGGACCCTAGGTGGGTTCCTTTTCAATATCAGTTTCTGTTGGGACCCTGGGGGTTCCCGCTCAATATAACTTTCTGCTGGGGCACTGGGTGGGTTCCTTTTCAATATGAGTTTTTGCTGGGACCCTTGTGGTGGCACTTCTCGGATAATATTTCTGCGATGACCCTTTGCGGGGCACTTCTCAAAAGTCATTTCTACAGTAACCCCTAAGGTGGCACTTCACGAATGACATTTCTGCGGTGACCCTTCCGGTGACCCTTCTTAATCTTGGACTTTTGCAGTGGCCCTTGCGGGGCACCTCTCGAATCTCATTTCTGCAGTGACCCTTGCAGTGTCACTTCTCGAATGACATTTCTGAAGTGACCCTTGCGGTGGCACTTCTCAATCTTGGACTTCTGCAGTGGCCCTTATGGGGCACCTCTCGAATGTCATTTTTGCGGTGACCCTTGCGGTGGCACTTCTCAAATGACATTTTTATGGTGACTCTTGCAGTGGCCCTTCTCAATCTTGGACATCTGCAGTGGCCCTTGCGGGGCACCTCTCGAATGTCATTTCTGCAGTGACCCTTGCGGTGGCACCTCTCGAATGAAATTTCTGCGGTGACCCTTGCGGTGGCCTTCTCAATCTTGGACTTCTGCAGTGACCCTTTGTGGGAAACTTCTCAAATGTCATTTATGCATCGACCCTTGCGGTGGCACCTCTCGAATGACATTTTTGCGGTGACCTTTGCAGTGGCCCTTCTCAATCTTGTACTTCTGCAGTGGCCCTTGCAGGGAACCTCTCGAATATCATTTTTGTAGTGACCCTTGCGGTAGCACCTCTCGAATGACATTTCTGCGGTGGCCCTTCTCAATCTTAGACTTATGCAGTGGCCCTTACGGGGCACCTCTCGAATGTCATTTCTGTAGTGACCCTTGCAGTGGCACCTCTCAAATGACATTTCTGCGGTGACCCTTGTGGTGGCCTTCTCAATCTTGGACTTCTGCAATGGCCCTTATGGGGTACTCTCAATATCCTCAAAAAAAGTATTTTAATTAATTTTTTTGTATGTAGACACCTTTCTACATTGTCCCCTCGTGCAAAGTTTTTTGGGTTGGGTAGATCGAAAAAGCTTTGTACGCCGTAAAGTTGATTTCGACAGCTTCTTTATTATTATTATTATTATTATTATTATTATTATTATTATTATTATTATTATTATTATTATTATTATTATTATTATTATTATTATTATTATTATTATTATTATTATTATTATTATTTTTAGAGGGATCCCAAGATCATTAAATGCAGTGTCCCTTCATCCGTGGTTTTCATTTTTGAGAACCACGCGTCAGTATGGGAACTATCTTCTCATCATTTGGGAAAAAAATGTCAACTCCTTTTTGCCTTCCTGCACGTGTTCCCACTTTAGTGTAAAACACATAAGGCCTTTTTCTTAAACTCTTTCATCTTGTTCAGAACCCTCATATGGTCTTTGTAACACCCCATATTTTTGACGATTTAAATAATTATGTGATTAATTATTATTATGGCAATAAATATGTGATTAATTATTGTTGTTGGATTAATTAAATTAAAATGTGAGAAATTAATTTGTTATTAATTCGGATTTAAAATAATTATTAACTAGCATGCCAAGTGTTAATACTTATTGTTGTGAACTGTTAAATATTACATTGTGATATGTAATATGGAATTATGATATTTGATAAATTATCGGAAGTGAGAAATACGACAGTTTGGTAATTTAAGTCTGACACGCGTGTGAGTCGTGTCGGGACTAATTGAATGGAATAAAAAGAGAATTTATTTTTATTAACTCATATGGTCATGTCAAGTGCGCCATTGAGTCCTAAAGGGTCGAGATAGTCAAAATAGTATACCCGGGTGTTTAGTTTGGGTCGCGAAGAGATTTTAGGCCTAACCGGCACCCCAAGAGGGCATTTTGATAAATTATATTTTTGGGCCAAATTAATGGACGAAAATTGGGATTAATTATATCAGTTAAGGAAAGGCCATTTGGGTTAATAGGTTACATAAAAAAACAACGGACATGGAGGGTGTGAGGGAGAACCAATTTCCAAGGGAGAAGGCTCATTTGGCATCACCTTGCACAACCGTGACCACCAACGCGTAGATCGCGAAGAGAGGAACGAATATGTACCAACATCACCAACGGATTAGACCGTCGTATTCGAGGCAAGTGTTTATTACTTGCTTTCTTTTAGCAATAATCATGCTCATGTTAGTCTAGGTGGAATTAATCATGATTTATATGTTAATTGGGTGAAAATTGGAGATTTAAATTATGATTAAGGATTGGTTTAATTAGTGGTTGGAATTCATTCATGTATGTAGAGGATTAATCATGGAATTGGATTATATATTGATGAATGAATCTGGGTTGATTAGGTTCTTGAATTGGAATTTGGAAAACTAGGGTTCATGTGAATTAAGTTGGGGATTTATGTAATTATGATGATTAATAACAAATTAAGGATCCTAGGATGATAGAAATGATCTATAACCTATTAGGGGTTAATGGGTATTGATGATGAGTTGTTGGGAATTGAATCTTAGAGGTTTTTAGGTTCAAAAATGGTGAAAAACGTTGAAGTTTGGGGAAGAAGACGAACAGTGCAATCTCACGCGAAGTGGTTCAAACGAGATGGGGATCTCGCGCGAAGTGGTTCAAACGAGATAGAGATCTCGCACGAAGTCGTTCGAACGAGGTGGCATCTCATGCGAAGCTGCTCGAATGACACGTGGAAGTCGTTCAAACGACAACCCTTCTGGTTCGAGTGACAGAGAGAATTTTGGGGATTTTTCTCAAAGTCTAGTTTTGAACTTACCGGTTTATTGGAGTGAGAGGAGCTGCCAATTAGTAAATTTAAATAAGATGGAATTTCAGGAAAGTATGTGAGAATAAATACTTTAATTATTTTGGTATAAAGAGAATGTACCTTGGAGATTACGAGCGAGATAGTAATCTAAATATTTATAATATACGTAAGTGATGAGGTTAAAATACGTATGAAGAGTATATATGTAGGTTGGAGAAATAGCTATAATATAATAGGATGTATGTATGCCTATTATGTGATATTATTGTTAAGAGCAATAATGGGTGATAAACCGATGGTGCAAGAACCTTATAGTTAAGAGCACTAATGAGTGATAACTCGGGGGTGAAGAAACTCTATTATTAAGTGTACTAATGGGTGATAACCCGGGGGTACAAGGATGATTACTGTTAGGCGCACTAATGGGTGATAACCCGAGGGTGCTGAATGATTATTGATAGGTGCATTAATGGGTGCTAACCCGGGGATGCAATATTTTATTGTTAGGCGCACTAATGGGTGATTACCCGGGGGTGCTGAATTATTATTGATAGGTGCATTAACGGGTGCTAACCCGGGGATGCGTGATTTTCTGGATATGTGCACTAATGGGACTTAGCCGGGGGTGCAAGATTAGTGTATATATATATATATAGGGATGATGAGACTATATATATATGGGTATTTGATAGCGTACTATATGGGTGGTACATAGTAGGTTACTTGTGAGCGTCGGGATGCGATGAGCAATATTTTTACAGCGTTGCCTGTACCTGGTATACTTTTTTCTGAATTTTGGGACGAAATTCCGTTGTAAGGGGGGGAGTATGTAACTCCCCATATTTTTGACGACTTAAATAATTATGTGATTAATTATTATTATGGGAATACATATGTGATTAATTATTGTTGTTCGATTAATTAAATTAAAATGTGAGAAATTAATTTGTTATTAATCTGGATTTAAAATAATTATTAACTAGCGTGCCAAGGGTTAATACTTATTGTTCTGAACTGTTAAATATTAATGTGTGATATGTAATATGGAATTGTAATATTTGATAAATTGTCGGAAGAGAGAAATACGGCAGTTTGGTAATCTAAGTCTGACACGCGTGTGAGTCGCGTCGGGACTAATTGAATGGAATAAAAAGAGAATTTATTTTTATTAACTCATATGGTCATGTCAAGTGCGCCATTGAGTCCTAAAGGGTCGAGATAGTCAAAATAGTATACCCGGATGTTTAGTTTGGGTCGCGGGGAGATTTTAGGCCTAACCGGCACCCCGAGAGGGCATTTTGGTAAATTGTATTTTTGGGCCAAATTAATGGAAAAAAAATGGGATTAATTATATCAGTTAAGGAAACGCCATTTGGGTTAATAGGTTACATAAATCAAGAACGACCATGGAGGGTGTGAGGGAGAACCAATTTCCAAGAGAGAAGGCTCATTTGGCATCACCTTGCACAACCGTGACCACCAACGCGTAGATCGCGAAGAGAGGAACGCGTATGTACCAACATCACCAACGGATCAGACCGTCGTATTCGAGGCAAGTGTTTATTACTTGCTTTCTTTTAGCAATAATCATGCTCATGTTAGTCTAGGTGGAATTAATCATGATTTATATGTTAATTGGGTGAAAATTGGAGATTTAAATTATGATTAAGGATTGGTTTAATTATTGGTTGAAATTCATTCATGTATGTAGAGGATTAATCATGGAATTGGATTATATATTGATGAACGAATCGGGGTTGATTAGGTTCTTCAATTGGAATTTGGAAAACTAGGGTTCATGTGAATTAAGTTGGGGATTTATGTAATTATGATGATTAATAACGAATTAAGGATCCTAGGATGATAGAAATGATCTATAACCTATTAGGGGTTGATGGGTATTGATGATGAGTTGTTGGGAATTGAATCTTAGAGGTTTTTAGGTTCAAAAATGGTGAAAAATGTTGAAGTTTGGGGAAGAAGACGAACAGTGCAATCTCGTGCGATCTCGCCCGAAGTGGTTTAAACGAGATGGGGAGCTCGCGCGAAGTCGTTTGAGCGAGACGGCATCTCGTGCGAAGCCGCTAGAATGACACGTGGAAGTCGTTCAAACGACAACCCTTCTGGTTCGAGCGACAGAGAGAATTTTGGGGATTTTTCTCAAAGTCTAGTTTTGAACTTACCGGTTTATTGGAGTGAGAGGAACGACAAATTAGGAAATTTAAATAAGTTGAAATTTCAGGAAAGTATGTGAGAATAAATACTGTAATTATTTCGGTATAAAGAGAATGTACCTTGGATATTACGAGAGAGATAGTAATCTAAATATTTATACTATACGTAAGTGATGAGGTTAAAATACGTATGAAGAGTATATATGTAGGTTGGAGAAATACCTATAATTTATAATAGGATGTGTGTATGCCTATTATGTGATATTATTGTTAAGAGCACTAATGGGTGATAACCCGACGGTGCAAGAACCTTTTAGTTAAGAGCACTAATGAGTGATAACTCAGGGCTGCAGAAACTTTATTATTAAGTGTACTAATGGGTGATAACCCGGGGGTACAAAGATGATTATTGTTAGGCGCACTAATGGGTGATAACCCGGGGGGTGCTGAATGATTATTGATAGGTGCATTAATGGGTGCTAACCCGGGGATGGAATATTCTATTATTAGGCGCACTAATGGGTGATAATTCGGGGGTGCTGAATTATTATTGATAGGTGCATTAATGGGTGCTAACCCGGGGATGCATGATTTTCTGAATATATATATATATATGTATAGGGATGATGTGACTATATATATATATATATATATATATATATATATATATATATATATATATGGACTTGTGAATATTGCTACTGTGTGAAATTAGTAGATTTGGTAATAATACTAATTATTACATTGTAGCATGCGTTCTTAACCTAAGGGTGCAGGATTAGTGCATATATATAGGGATGATGAGACTATATATATGTATGAGTTTACTTGGATAACTTTCTACTTTGTGAGAATAGTAGATAAAATGAAAATGAGAAGTAAAATGATCTTAGTGAATAAAAGATTAACCATTCAAACGCTGAATAATGAAATTTAGTATGTGAGCTAAACTATCTGAATAGCGTATTGTATGGGCGATACGGGAATACTACTAGTGAGCACAGTTAGTATTAGTATGGTTTCTGACTAGTTAGACTAGGAGGTATAACTAGGGGGAGATTAGATGTACGTTAGGCGTGCACAATAGACGAGAGGTGAGAAACTCATGTGAGAGTTCGATAACTAACATGCGTATAAGACTTGTTTTAAGAACCATTTTTAAATACTTGCTAAAATATTTTTACACATCGGGCTCTGACCCGTTTCTTGTATCTCTTCTCTCTTTCGCTATATATATGTATTATATCAGATTTAGAGATTTGGGTTGCTTGACGTGCTGCAGCTGTTGTGGGAGCTGTAGGTTCTTGCAGTAAACACATCTATCCTTTCCATTCAGTTTCATCTAGACTTCTTGTTTAGGGCATATTTTTCCCACTTCTAGTTCTTCCATCAGAGATTTTGTATTCAGTTTATTGTATGGTTTGGAGTTTTGAACTGAGAGTTTTACTCAATATTATTTATTGCAGTACTTGATTCATGTTCAGTATTTATTTACATTCCTATGTGTGGTGAATGGTTTGTATTTTAAGATGGAAAGAAATGGATTTACTTGGTTTTATTAAATTTGTAATGTTTTGACACCTAGCTTAATTTTATATTAGGAGACTAATATGTTAGAAAGTTTTTCGACAGTGGTGCTGAGAATGAACCAACTAAATATCCTATTTTAAACTGGTAGAGGACTGATCACCCTATATTTAATTGGGCGGGGTGTCACAGGTGGTATCAGAGTAGCAGGTTCTAGTGTCCTTAGGATTTATGTGGCTTATTACGTTTCAGCGTATAGTTCTTTGATGTAGAGCCTTATGATAGGATTATTCTGTCCCTTTACGTATGCGACTTACGTTCTCCTGCTATGAATTATAATGTTTGTGACTCATTATATGAAATTCAGTGTGATTCGAACACCGAACATTTTGGGACGACCAGCGAGGGTCGTAAGAAGAACTGCGGGAGGAGAAGCTGAACAGAAGACATAGAGCAATCTGGTAAGAATGATTGGGACAAAAATCACAATGAGAATTACGTAAGTAAGGGATAGTAAAAATTATTACTTGGGAACTATGGGTTCCCATGACACACTTATAGATAATGGTGGAATGATTTTAGGACCACCTAACATAATCGATAAAAAGGGGAAATCAGAGGGACTCTTTCGAAAACCCATCGGTGAAGATGCAGAAAAGAAAATGAGAAAGTGTAACAGACCAGCGAAGATAGAAAATCCGAAGGCAATTGTGTAAAGTGGGGCGTGACGGCACTCATAATTAAATTGGAGTTAAAAGTTATAACTCTTAGGAGCATCGTGTAGTGATTAGAGGCAATCAACATGTATGAAGAGGTGTGTTTGAAATTTAGAGAGAAATTGGGTACGAGTTGACCGTGAGGTCTTCCATTCGATGTGGTAACAAAATGCGAGTGAAAGTTTGATGTTAAAATGATGGGTAAGATAGAAACCGATCATGAGAGAGAGGTTGAATTGCATAATGAACTTCGTACCTAGCAGAGGGGTATAAATTATCTAAAGGGTTTATAGTTGATAAAGAACCCATGAGCAGAATACCAGTATGGATGAGAAATCCAGCTAAGCTGACTAATGTTGATGTCATCAAAGTTATACAGTTGCTAGTGATTGCAGTCCTTCTAAGAGAAGGGAGTAAAGAGGATTAACGAACCTGCTGAATAGCAGAAACTGAATTCAACGGTGTTAGTGAAACACCACATGGGAGTATACCCGATAGGGAACTCGGTTAGATGATTTTAAGTGATTAACTTCAAGAGCACGATGAAGTCAATCAGGCTGTAGAGGACAACCATAGTTCTGAATAGCTAGCGTAGACGAAGGGAAAATGGAAGAATAATAGTGAGTTGAGACTGTCGGTCCGAGAGAAGGACAATCCCAAAATGGTCAGTGGGACCAGTGATGGGAAATAGTTTGTGAAGTTTTCCTTATGTGAAGGAAGTAGAACTACAAGTGTTGAATGTGTCCACAATTGAGAAGTGATACCGAAGAGGTTAGAAATGGTAAACCGTGCCAGTTAGGCATAACGACTGGAGGAGCGAGACTTCCAGCAAAAGAATTTGGGGTCAAGGGAATTTGGCCTAGGAAATTTATAACCCAAGAGTGATGGGTTCAGGCTAGACCAGTAGGGTCCTCGTTAATAGCGGCATACAGTATGTCAGGGTCTACGGGGCCCGGGATGTAAACGGGAGTTTTATAAAGCTATAATTGAGGCCTGAAGAGTTTGGGCCAACGTTTTAATAATGGGCGCGAAATCCACAAGATGGAATAAATTGCCCATGGTGAGAGGGGACAACCATAAGGTGAAATCTTAGGATGTATGACGATTGCAGATGTTCATGGATCGTGATGGCAGCCACGTGCTGAAACCCTGTGATTTGGCGAGACTGGTGAGGTTTTGCTTCTTCCTTATGAGTAAAGGATAGATTCGAGTGACATGGGTGTGCCACAACTTTTATGTAAATTGGAAACCCAAAACTTCACGTGCGGGTCGATTTTAGTGGGAACGTTAGTTTTAATAGTCTTGTTACAAACGTATTTCTCGTTGTTAGAAGGGCATTTCGATGATTGCCCGTGAATAAATCGGGTGGGCCCTAAGAATATGTTTTGTTATTACAATTTACTACTGCATTGAGTCAGCTTTTGTAGAGTTTATTATGGTAATGTGTAGTGATTAATTACCGTATGGTTAAACGATAGTAAAAATGTAGTGATATGACTATCGTGTCGGATACTCCGGGAGGAGTGATCTTAGTTTTGTGCGGCGCCACCTGAAGTAGGGTTGGGCCTAGATATGAGTGTATATATGAAACTTTCATGGTAATATAGACCTCAGCTAGTATAGTGTCTAATTATATGTGATTTTCGAGCATAGGAATTTATTTGTCTGTTAAGAGTTAGAATACATTGTGTTCTTATCGAGCGACGAAAAAATAGCTCGTTATATATTTATAGCGCCAAGTACTTGGGATAGTGAGGGCGCAATGCTTCATGTTACATTTTTAGAGACATGAGAGTGGACGAGTAAAATTTTATATCACAATACATAGATTGTGGGAAAGTACATAGTAGGTACTGAAGGCCTTACGGACCTCAACAACCGACTAGGTTAGATAGTAGTGTATCGGGGGGTTCCTTGTTTGGATTTTGCTTTGTGAGACATCCCACGCAGGAAACTAGCGAACGCCGGGAGTTGGAGAGAAGTTTGGCCGATAGTACATAAGTTTTATATGTTAATTATTGTACCTATAGGAGGATATAATTGAGAGTTAATAATTCGTTTATGACTTAAGGCCAATAGAGTCGCCTAGTCTCAGTATCATTCTGAATAGAGCAATGATACCATTGAAGGATTGATTAAGTTATGGCTAGTGGGGCGGTTGAGTTTACCCCTACCACATCAGCATACCGAGTGTGCGAGAATTGAGGTAAGAAAATTTTATGTCTTTTGTATAATGATGCGTGAGGTATAGGGTGTATGGGCGCCCTAAGGGATTGAATCAGGTAATGGATTGTGATTAGCATGTGAATTCGATAACATGTAGTCGGGTAAGCCGGAGCTTATTCACGACGTTTTGTCGGAGACTTACGTTTCTAGATAAATTGAAATTTATTCAAGAAAGACAAGACGTGTCAGAATACAAACAACAGTGGTGATGGGTTTAATGTAGAGTAACCTTCAAAGTTAGTCTGCAGTGGGTCAGCTAACTGTTATAAAAATAGTGACGATTCGAAACCAGTAGGGACTCCTTCCACTAAAGAATGGAAGAGTATCCCCAAGGATCTTCTCATGTAGCTGATATGGTGAGATTATAGGTACTAAAATGAGATTGAGTACGGCCTAATACCCACAGAGGGATGGGCAAGACAAGCGGTCTAATCGAATGCGGGAGAAAAATTTTTATGTGAACCCTGAGATCTTAGGGGAGGACGAGAGTAGTACCTTCCACTAGTGGAGTTTGTGTCCAAATAACTCCTGTAAGTTCACGTTCGGGCAGAGTGCCAGTGGAAGTATAGCATGATAAACGTGGTTGTTGTCCTACTAAATAGTTAAAGGTGAGGGACCAGTTATGATTACAAATGTCGGAGAAGAATCGATACTATCGTATATATTCTGTGTGAAATATATATTGCACCATCAATTTACATGTATGAAAGACACGAGACGAAGTCGTATGTATATGAAAAGAGGATAAATCTACTAAGATGATAATAGTATAAGACTAGATAGTGAATATCTAAAATAATGTTGAAGTAGTGAAACTTAAGCAGAAAGGCTTGGGCAAGAGACTATACGACAGGGTAACCTGGAGTTTAAAGCAAACACATGTGAAGTGTTCATTATTAAGGGTATTTGATAGCGTAATATATGGGTGGTATAGAGTAGCTTACTTGTGAGCGTCGGGATGCGATGCACAATATTTTTACAGCGCTGTCTGTACCTGGTATACTTTTTCCGAATTTCGGGACGAAATTCCGTTGTAAGGGGGGAGTATGTAACACCCCATATTTTTGACTATTTAAATAATTATGTGATTAATTATTATTATGGGAATACATATGTGATTAATTATTGTTGTTGGATTAATTAAATTAAAATGTGAGAAATTAATTTGTTATTAATCTGGATTTAAAATAATTATTAACTAGCGTGTCAAGGGTTAATACTTATTGTTCTGAACTGTTAAATATTACTGTGTGATATGTAATATGGAATTATGATATTTGATAAATTGTCGGAAGAGAGAAATACGGCAGTTTGGTAATTTAAGTCTGACACGCGTGTGAGTCGTGTCGGGACTAATTGAATGGAATAAAAAGAGAATTTATTTTTATTAACTCATAGGGTCATGTCAAGTGCGCCATTGAGTCCTAAAGGGTCGAGATAGTCAAAATAGTATACCCGGGTGTTTAGTTTGGGTCGCGGGGAGATTTTAGGCCTAACCGGCACCCCGAGAGGGCATTTTGGTAAATTGTATTTTTGGGCCAAATTAATGGACGAAAATTGGGATTAATTATATCAGTCAAGGAAAGGCCATTTGGGTTAGTAGGTTACATAAATCAAGAACGGCCATGGAGGGTGTGAGGGAGAACCAATTTCCAAGAGAGAAGGCTCATTTGGCATCACCTTGCACAACCGTGACCACCAACGCGTAGATTGCGAAGAGAGGAACGCGTATGTACCAACATCACCAACGGATCAGACCGTCGTATTTGAGGCAAGTGTTTATTACTTCCTTTCTTTTAGCAATAATCATGCTCATGTTAGTCTAGGTGGAATTAATCATGATTTATATGTTAATTGGGTGAAAATTGGAGATTTAAATTATGATTAAGGATTGGTTTAATTAGTGGTTGGAATTCATTCATGTATGTAGAGGATTAATCATGGAGTTGGATTATATATTGATGAACGAATCTGGATTGATTAGGTTCTTGAATTGGAATTTGGAAAACTAGGGTTCATGTGAATTAAGTTGGGGATTTATGTAATTATGATGATTAATAACAAATTAAGGATCCTAGGATGATAGAAATGATCTATAACCTATTAGGGTTTGATGGGTATTGATGATGAGTTGTTGGGAATTGAATCTTAGAGGTTTTTAGGTTCAAAAATGGTGAAAAACGTTGAAGTTTGGGGAAGAAGACGAACAGTGCAATCTCACGCGAAGTGGTTCAAACGAGATGGGGATCTCGCGCGAAGTGGTTCAAACGAGATAGAGATCTCGCACGAAGTTATTCGAACGAGATGGCATCTCGCGCGAAGCTGCTCGAACGACAAGTGGAAGTCTTTCAAACGATAACCCTTCTGGTTCGGGTGACAGAGAGAATTTTGGGGATTTTTCTCAAAGTCTAGTTTTGAACTTACCGGTTTATTGGAGTGAGAGGAACTACCAATTAGTAAATTTAAATAAGATGGAATTTCAGGAAAGTATGTGAGAATAAATAATTTAATTATTTTGGTATAAAGAGAATGTACCTTGGAGATTACAAGCGAGATAGTAATCTAAATATTTATACTATACGTAAGTGATGAGGTTAAAATACGTATGAAGAGTATATATGTAGGTTGGAGAAATACCTATAATTTATAATAGGATGTATGTATGCCTATTATGTGATATTATTGTTAAGTGCACTAATGGGTGATAACCCGAGGGTGCAAGAACCTTATAGTTAAGAGCACTAATGAGTGATAACTCGGGGTTGCATAAACTATATTATTAAGTGTACTAATGGGTGATAACCCTGGGGTACAAAGATGATTATTTTTAGGCACACTAATGGGTGATAACCCGAGGGTGCTGAATGATTATTGATAGGTGCATTAATGGGTGCTAACCCGGGGATGCAATATTTTATTGTTAGGCGCACTAATGGGTGATTACCCGGGGGTGCTGAATTATTATTGATAGGTGCATTAAAGGGTGCTAACCCGGGGATGCGGGATTTTCTGGATATGTGCACTAATGGTACTTAGCCGGGGGTGCAAGATTAGTATATATATATATATATATATGTATATATATATATATATATATATATATGGACTTGTGAATATTGATACTGTGTGAAATTAGTAGATTTGGTAATAATACTAATTATTACATTGTACCATGCGGTCTTAACCTAAGGGTGAAGGATTAGTGTGTATATATAGGGATGATGAGACTATATATATGTATGAGTGTACTTGGATAACTTTCTACTTTGTGAGACTAGTAGATAAAATGAAAACGAAAAGTAAAATGATCTTAGTGAATAAAAGATTAACCATTCAAACGGCGAATAATGAAATTTAGTATGTGAGATAAACTATCTGAATAGCGTATTGTATGAGCGATACGGTAATACTACTAGTGAGAACAGTTAGTATTAGTATGGTTGCTGACTAGTTAGGCTGAGAGGTATAACTAGGGGGGAGATTAGATGTACGTTAGGCGTGCACAATAGACGAGAGGTGAGAAACTCATGTGAGAGTTCGATAACTACCATGCGTATAAGACTTGTTTTAAGAACCAGTTTTAATTACTTGCTAAAATATTTTTACACATCGGGCTCTGACCCGTTTCTTGTATCTCTTCTCTCTTTTTCTATGTATGTGTATTATATCAGGTGCTCAGCCACATGAGTATCAGATTTAGAGATTTGGGTTGCTTGACGTGCTGCAGCTGTTGTGGGAGCTGTAGGTCCTTGCAGTAGACGCATCTATCTTGTCCATTCAGTTTCATCTAGACTTCTTGTTTAGGGCATATTTTTCCCACTTCTAGTTCTTCCATCAAAGATTTTGTATTTAGTTTATTTTATGGTTTGGAGTTTTGAACTGAGAGTTTTACTCAGTATTATTTATTGCGGTACTTGATTCCTGTTCAGTATTTATTTACATTCCTATGTGTGTTGAATGGTTTATATTTTAAGATGGAAAGAAATGGATTTACTTGGTTTTATTAAAATTGGCAATGTTTTGACACCTAGATTAATTTTATATTAGGAGATTAATATGTTAAAAAGTTTTTCGACAGTGATGCTGAGAATGAACCAACTGAATATCCTGTTTTAAATTGGTAGAGGACTGATCACCCTATATTTAATTGGGCGGGGTATCACAGTCTTTAGGTTTGTGGTGAGAGAAAGTGAGGGAAAATAAATTTGAACACCGTAGGCTCCAATCTTTTTTGCTCTGGCTTTTTTGCAATACTTCATTAATGGCTTTTAATCCATCAAATATTTCTTCAAATGTGAACACCCCTATAGGTCACTTAACATTTGGCTCCATACCTTCTACATTTCCCATTATTTCCATTTGAGAGAAAAAAATAATGACAGTTTGAATATTTCTAGCCCATCTAGGTTTCCTCTTGGTTCGTCTGCAACCACTGTTGCCGAGGGTCTCTCGTCTCTTGGCGGTTCCTCATCTGTCGCATCTCAACTTCGAGACTTTGCTGCTGAGAATTTATCGCTATTGGGTTTTTCTATAGCTCCTCATTATTCTTTTTGGCCACTGTTCCCATAGTCAGTGGCTGTCGGGATGAGTATTGGAGAATGGGGGTCTCGATGACTTGAAATTTGATTAATCACTAGAGGGGTTTCGACGGCTGGTGTTGTTGGAGAGGGGTCTCGCCCAATTTTGTTTGTGGAGAGGGTCTCGCCTGATTTTGTTTGTGGAGAGGGGTCTCGCCCGATTTTGTTTGTGGAGAGGGTCTCGCCTAATTTTGTTTGTGGAGGGGGATCTCGCCCGATTTTGTTTGTGGAGAGGAGGTTCTCATCAGATTTTGTTTGTGGAGAAGAGGGTCTCGACAGTTGAAGAGTGGGGGTCTCGCCTGGTTCCCACGCTCTCTTGGGTATCTCAACCAGTGAATTTGTAGAATTGGGTGTTTCGTCCAATTTCGACTCATCCTTGGGTTCTAAAAATTTACAAGTTGGTTTGGATCAGGGTATCTCAACCTTGGACTCTATCGTGGGTTCCTCTCGCATTGGTTCTATGCCCATGGATGGGTGTTCTGATGTCACTAGCTTCTCGCTGACGAGGGGTATTATTGGAGGCTCCTCGTCGATATTCCAAGCAGGATCCGCGCGACCCCCTTTGGCTATGGGTTCCTCGTGGAATATCATGACCGTGGGTTCCTCACCAGAAATGTCATCGGTGCCTGGTATTCTGTATGAGGGTGTCTCGATACCCACTATGTTGGAAGGGGGTGTCTCGACATCTGCTAGAATGGGTAGTGGTTCCTCGCCTCATCAAATGTAGGTGACTGGGGGTGTATCGACCCCATTTGTTGTCGACAGTTCCTCGACTTATCGTTATGGATTTGGGGAAACGGGTAATTTGCAATTTGTTTCGAGTGTGGGTATCTCGACCCCGTGTCACGTCGAGGGTTCCTCACAATGTGGTGTTTTTACCAGGGCCGCCACTTCCACTTCTTTTTTTACGGCGAGGGACACCCAGGGTTCATCACTCAGAGTCTTTATCCCGAGGAGTTCTTTTCTTGAGCCAATGGCTCTTGGTAGTTCTTCAGCTATGTCATCCTCTTCTCAGGCATGGAAGGACTATATGCGCATTCGCCAAGGGCGGGACTTTGTTACTTACCGCCGTGCTCCTTTTTTTTGGTCCAGCTGACAACTTCATGGTCTCTCTTTCCGAATTTGAGAAAAAAATTTCTAATATTGTTCTCGAGCGTCCTCATGTGGGGTTAAGTGAGTCTGCTAATTTCCCTACTATTTCTCCAGACTCCGTTCTCCGAGTCCGAGTCGACCGCGGTGACTTTCCTTATTCCAATGTTGAAGCTAAAGCTACGAGTGGTCCCACGGAGGAGTGGGCTAGCTGGGTTGACTATGTTCTGAGCATTCCTGATTATGTGTCTATTCTTACGGAGGTGGGTCTTTTTACCGCCGTCAGCATCCGGAAGTCCTGTACTATATCTAAGCATATTTCTTCGCTCAACCTTTTATTGTCTCAGTGGAGTATGGAGTCCCACACATTTTTCACAGGCTGGGGTGAATTTACTATCACTCTAGAAGATGTATGTGAATTGTATTTTCTTCCTTTCTTTGGGCAACAAGTATTTTCTGATGACTGCGAGGACTCTTTAGAGATGGAGAAGGTGGGGGAGGTACAGTCATCTCTCAGTGAGTGCTCGAAGTATGTAGTTATAAATATAACTAGTCATTCCAATCATTCCTTTGCCAAATGGCAAAGGTACTGGTTAAGAGATTTCGAGCAGTTGCTGAAGGGGGAGACTTCCCGTGCAGCCCCCAGAACCCAGGATGGTCCCAAGCTCCACTCTCCTTCACATTTGGCCGTTTTCTTGGTTACATTTCTGTCTCGGTTCCTTCTTCCAGGTAAGCCTGAAGATTCCCCTCGCGAATTTCTTTTTAGATTGGTTGTACGGTTGTCACGTGGCAGGTCAATACCTATGGCCGCCTTGACTTTGGGTTCCCTTTACACGTGGATGGACCGAGTGCATATAGATGTAGAGAGGTCTTGCGATCGGTATGATGTTGCTAATTATATAAATGTCGCTCTCTTGATGGCCTTTTTTTATGAGCACTTCCCCCACTTTACTCCAGGGACTCACGCTTGTCATAGTGATGTTGCGCGACTTCTCCGATGGCACAAGAAAATTCCGAAGAAATCTTTGGGAATATTGATTGATGATATTGAGGAGTTTCAGTTTCGACCTTATACCAAGCACCCTGGGGGACTTTCAGCGGGCTTTCTTTCCCTGGCGATGGTGGGACTTTCTATTGCCCTTCAGCAGTGGGGTCTGTTTCCACCTGTCCTCATATTAATGTGGTGACGATGCTCTTACCATGCCATCTCCCTTCTTGGACCGAGTTAGGCCCTCGTGCTGAATCCTATCATTTCGAGAGGGCAAGACAACAGTTTGTCTATGATCAGGGCGTTCACATCCCTCCTCTTCCTACCTACAACGATCCTTCTGAGGCATTTTTAGAGGCGTGTGCTAGCTTCACTCTTCGGGGATTGTTCTGTAGGGTCAGCGGTTTGGGTGGTCTCTACGTGCGTTCCTGCTATTATCATCCTTCGTTTGCTTCATCTTGGTTCCTTCTTTGGCAATGGCCGGTTCGTCTTATCCAATAATGTCTAGTTGGTCCCCCTCATGAGACCAACCCAATTAAATATACCAAAGCCCAGTTTTTGGTCAGGCGGACGCAGAAAGATCCGTGGTTTCTAAGCACCACTTCCATGCCACCCTTGGAATAGTCCGTTCCCATTTTAGTTAAGCCTCTTCCTGATGAGTCACCTCAGCCCCTTCCGGCTGAACTTCCCCCTGTAAAGTCTAGAAGCCGACCAAAAAGCAGAGGGAAAGTGAGCACTTTTACCGCAAGCAAAAGGAAGCACCCCGACACAGATGTATCTAATTTCATTCCTGCTACTACCGCTTCTCCTCCCCCTGCTCCTGTGAGGACCCGGGATGTAAAGAAGAAGAGAGGAAATGGTGAGGGCTGCCTCCTCCATAGTGGACCAAGGGTTCGATACTGATGATCTTGGGGTGGAGGAGACATATCAAGTTGTGAAAAAGAAAGGTTACAGAGCATCAAACCTTTCTTCTCGGGAGGCGCGGGTCGCATATATTCCCATTACAAAAGGTACTATATCACGACATTATTTACTTAGTGGAACTAGTTCTCTTGGAGTTTCACCTACTTGATATCCCTCCCCTTCATTGGAAGATGAACTAGTTGATTATGGAAGCACCCCTTCCTATGACGACCATAGTTCTTCTTCGGGTGATATGGGCGACCTGGGTTTCCATAGCCAAAGCACTACTGACACTTATGCTTTGTTATCAGTTTTAAGAGAGTCTTTTATTGATGATGAGGCATCCCATTCTTCTGGGGGAGTTATCCCTACCACCCGACATCTCCCTTATGGCCAGACTACGCGCCCTGCTACGGTAAGTGTTCCCTTTCGTTGGAAATTTGATGTATACGATTTTATTTCTTCCCCTCATTATTTTATTTTTTAAGGAAAGTATTCTGTTGTATTTTACAGGTCATTTCCATAGAGGCAAGTAACTTTCCTCTTCCCTCGCTGCGCTTGACGCATTTTCAGCGGGAGAGGAACTTCATGCTCATTTCTTCCCGAGGCCTTTTTAGAGAAGTTTGTCATATCCTTATTTCTTTTACCATCTAATGTAATTTGTTAATCTGCCAATTACATTTTGGTTATGTATGCCGGCTTTTCCTTGCAGCTTTCATCTGTGCGCCTTACCGGCACCAGGACCACTTTCGTGACTCCTTCTTCGGCTCAGGTATGCCTCCCCATTTTTAAAAACTTTCATTGTAACCCTTTCTCTTTACTTATTCCTTTTACTTACCCATTTATAATGTGTAGGGGGTTGTGCCTTCTTGAATTGTCACTTCATCTTCTCTTATTTCGGTGGTGGGCACTTCTACAGTTGAGCCCTTGGGCACCTCCTTATCTAAGGTATGTATTAGTTTTTGAATGTTTATTTCCTTTCAATAGCAGGTACTAATCGCTTTTGGATTTTCTTCTCAAGGAGGGACTCTTCCCTTACCGGATGTTATTATCCCCAATTTGTCCTCTTCGGGGAGGATTTCTATCCCCCAAATTCGCATATCTATGGATGGCGGACCCTTAGTTCAGGCAATTTCTCACGGCCCAATATTTATTGTAGCCTCAATTAGTGAGACCACACTTCAGGTTAGGCCTTTTCCATTCGACCATGGAATCTCTTTTCCTTCGAACATGTGATGAATAACACATTTTCATTCTTTGCAGGCTATCAACACAGCCCCTGCTGTGCCGACCATCCTTTTCTGCTCTTCCCCTCTATCATAGCCCTCTTTCTATTTTGTTGCAATTATCCCTCGGTGCTATCTCGATGGTGGCTCCTGTTATTGTCTCTTCAATAGCCCCTATACACGGATCCACTTGCCCTATTATCGCGCCCCTTCAGGTAGCTATCTTTCCTGTGCCAAAGAGGAATTTCCCTCTGCACTTTTTAATTGAGATATTTTTTTTATTCATGAGATAGGTGATTTATTAACTCTTGCCCCTTCTTCTCCTTCGCAGCCTCGCCTGCCCATTGCGACTGCCATTGTTGAGGTTGTTCTTCCGGAGGCGCCCGAGGTTGAGGTAGCCTCTTTAGGAGTATTAGTTACTGAGATATCCCCTTTAGGAGAACCCCCTGCGACTACCATGCTTGGGGTATCTCATTTAGGATCACCCGAGACAGAGACCGCCTCTTTAGAAGTGCGGGTCGCTGAGACAGCCCCTATAGGAGCATCGGCCAGTGTAGAGGCCCCTGTGGGAGCCCCCGCACCTCCTCCCTTGATCGTTATGGAGAGCGTTATTCAGGTACAGTGTATAAGGGTATCCACTTCCCTTATGTCATTTTTTATGCTCATATTATTTTGTTTAAATTGTGCACGCATCCCCATCTTCACCCTTGTTGCATTGTTTCTAGGTGAGTGAGGTTGCTCCGATGACTATAGAGTCTGATGAAGTTACTCTGATATTTGTGGAGTCTGAGAGTGGGATGGCTGCGAGAGAGGTATTAAACTGGCATACTCCCTCTTTTTACTATTCCCCTCTTTTCTTCTTGCGTATACTGTGCAAGCATTCTCATTTCACCCTTGTCTCATTGTTTTCAGGTGCGTAAGAGTACTCCGATGACTATGGAGTCTAGAAGTGGGGCAACTCCGAGAGAGGTATTAAACTAGCATACCACCTCTTTTTACTATTCCCCTCTTTTCTTCTTGCATATATTGTGAAAGAATTCTCATTTCACCTTTGTCTCATTGTTTCCAGGTGCATGAGAGTGCTCTGATGGCTGTGGAGTCTAATAATGGGGCAACTGCGAGAGAGGTATTAAACTAACACACCCCCTCTTTTTACTATTCCCCTATTTTCTTCTTGCGTAAACTATGCAAGCGTTCTCATTTAACCTTTGTCTCATTGTTTCCAAGTGCATGAGAGTACTTCGATGACTGTGGAGTCTGGCAGTGGGATGGCTGTGGAGAGAGATCATAGCTCTGAAGCCACTCCCCTGGTTGGTGACGCTTATTCTAGTGGAGAGTCTTCTTTCCTCCCTTCTGAGGTAGGATCTCGTCGCTCCGACAGCAATGGTGAAGTAGAGGATGCTGCAACTATTGCGGGTAGACTATGACGTGGGGAGTTATCAGGACGATTCAGGAAACATGAGCATCAGCTCTTAGATCTCATCTTAGAGCACCATCCTGAGACATTCACTGCTCAGAGTATACTTCAGATTGACAGTCTCACGGCCTTCTATCTGAAGGCTTTTTCCAGCCATGTTCATGAGTTCTTAGCTACTTCCCCTGCTAAGTTGACTAGCTTTTCTATCTAACTATTCTTGGATGCTCTCCGCGACTTGCAGCAGTTTTATCATTTTCATTTGGATTGACTTGATACGGGAGTTCGCTCCTTTCTGAGTTTTCCTTTCTGAAAGATAGTGAGATTTCACACTTCCCGACAGTCTAGAGTTGAGCAACGGTAGGCTGAGGCCACGAGAATCCTGAATCAGATCGCATTACTATAGGTGAAGCTTGCCATACTCGAGTCTGGCGATGAGGAGGACGAGGCTAAATTCGTCAGGTTGGATGAAGAGTTTCTGCAAGAGGCTGGTCCATCGTATGCCGGTACCATCGCTCGTGATGATTTATTTTTTGTAGTTTCTAGCGGATAGGCTACTTCTTGCTTTGTAGTGCTCATAATTCTATGTGTACATCACTGATCATTCATGGATGAGACACTTTGTTTCTTCTACACTTTTCTTTTCCCTTGTTCTCCGTTTATAGTGTGGGTGTTTATTTTATATGACTTGCTCTGATTTCTATGATCATTTAGTCTACTGATGGCTACCCCATATACTGCGGGGTACTTGCATTAATATGAGAAGTTATGTATATATATATATATATATATATTGTATATATTTTTCAAAACTGCACCTCTTGTAACTGTGAGGTATTTGCATGTTACTGTCTTGGATTTCCCCTCATGTCTGTGGGGGTATTCCCGCACATTACTACTTGTATTCGTAAAGGCCATGTTGGAGAGGGGGGGGGGGGTGACCCCTGTTCCCTTACAGAAAGTTTGGTTTCATTGAAAAACTATTTGAATTAGCTAGCCCCTAGTCTTTGGGGTCCTTGTTCTATATTCTCTTTAAGAGTTTCATTGTTCTTTGAAATATTAAAGAGGAGGAGTTTGACCCCCCTCTATATTCTCTATTAATTTATGTCTGGGGGACTTTGCTCAGTATACTTTCTGTTAGGATGGATTTACCTCCCAAGTGTAGTGAGCAGAGTTCCTGATTTTTGTGTACTCTCTTCTAACTTAGTAGGGAGTGTATATATATTTATGTATATACATATAGATGAGGTAAACAAATCAAGCAGAAAAATGATCAAAAGTGTTGCTATTTCATTTCTTTACTTTTGTGTGCTGTTTACAATGTGATATTGCTCTAAAACTTTTTTACAAAAAAACTTTTCTGGCATAGGAGCAATCCTCAAAATCCATTACAGACATGACAAACAAAAAAAAAATTGTTAGCTGTTACTAAGCATAGTACCTCTTCAGCCACTTGCAGTTGATGGACATGAGGCAATCACTCTCTAGTTCTGAGATTTGACAGTACCCCGACTTCCCCACTCCTCTGACGATAAAGGGGCCTTCCCAGTTGGGTTTGAATTTTGATGCCGACATGCTACGAAGATGGTGAGTTGATGCTCGTAGGACTAAGTCTCCTTTGTGGAACTCTCTAGGCTTGACTAAGTTCTCGTAGGCCCTGGACAGTTACTAAGTGTAGACTTTGAAGTTCTTTCTCGCCTTTTCTCTATGCTCATCCAGCGCCTCCAGCTGCACATGCCTTGGGTCAGGGATGAGCCCATTGCTATGAGAAATTCTGGCTAAAGGTACCGCCAACTCCACTGGTAGGACAACTTCGGTCCCGTATACGAAAGAGAATGGAGTAAACCCTGTCGATTTTCTTTTCAAAGTATGGTAAGCCCATAGCACTATAGGTAACTTCTCATCCCACGCCCCCGGCATGTCCTCTAGCATTTTCTTCAAAATGTTTATCAGGGTCTTATTGGTAGCCTCTGCTTGGCCATTGCCCTTGGGGTAGGACATGGTTGAGATATTATGCACAATTTTATATCTGTGTGTGAGGAGGGCCATTTCCTTGCATATGAATTGCTTCCCATTATCTGTTAAGATCACCTTGGGTATACCAAACCTGCATATGATATACTCCTTTATAAACTGGGTTACCACTTGGGAGGTGACTCTCCTTATAGGAATGGCTTCGCCCATTTTGTGCACAATTCTATAGCCACAATCATAAAAGCCTTGTCGTGAGATGCCGGGGTGATCTTTCCCACCAGGTCGAACTCCCATGTATGGAAGGGATAAGGAGCTGCCAAGCTTTGCAGACTGACGGAAGGAGCGTGCACCATGTTTCCATGCAATTGACATGCTCTTCACTTCTTCACATACCCAATGGAGTAAGCCTCCATGGTCGGCCAGTAGTATCCCAACTTCATCAGTTGGTCATACAGTTTGGCACCCCCGTGTGGGAGGTCTCATGAGTTTCTTTCATTACACTCTTCGCATCTTCTTTGGCTACGCATCTTAATGCCTTCTCATTGTATCCCTTCCTGTATAACTCTCCTTCAACCAAGTAGAAATGAGCTATTCTTTTTTTAAGATAAATTTCATCCTCTCTCTCTGCGGGAAGCTCCCCATCTTTCAAGTGTGCTATATATGGATGTCTCCAATCTTCGAAGGCTTCCACAAAGTTAGCCTCCATCGGATGGTCATAATTAGTTTGGCACTTTAAACAACTTTGTTGCAAACGGGCCGCCTCTGCGCTCATGGTAGGCCAATAGTACCCACTTCGCTGCAGTCGTCAATAGAGGGGAATGTCAGTATCTCCACAATGCCTTTGGTGCATTTCTATTAAACTTTCCTTGGCTTCTTGCTCACCAACGCACCTTGCTAGAAACACTCCGAAACTCTTGAAGTAGAGAGCTCCCTGCAACACATAATAGTTGGCTAACTCTATCTCTAACTCTTCATTTTCCCTTCTCTAGTCTCAAGCTGCTTATCCACTAGACGCCTCCAATCTTTTGGCTCGTTACTTGGGAAAAAAGATTTTATAGTAGTGGGTACTGTTCTCTGTCTCACTGTGATGGTTGCTTCTGACTCCTCCATGTCTAGCTTTTGTACTATGGTGGCGAGCGCGTCAGGGTTCCTATTCATCGTTCGCGCCTGCCTCTCCACAGTTACTTCCAAGAACTGTCCCAACAGCCTTTGGATGATGTGCCTGTAAGGTGCCAAATTGGCATGCTTAAGGGAGAACTCACCATTGACCTGCCTCACTACTAAATTGGAGTCCCCCCGAATACACAACACTCTAACCCCTCTTCTGAGTGCTTCCACCATCCATAGAATGAGGGGCTCATATTCAGTTTTATTATTTGAGCATTTGAAATCCAACTTGAAGGAGAGAGTGATCTTCTCCTTACCATCTGATAGTATGATGCCGGCTCCACCTGTTCCTTGAGCACTAGAACCATCAAACTCCATAGACCACTTATTCACCTCCTCTTCCATGCATGCTTGAAAGCTCTCTCCGGGTAGGTCTTCACTAGGTGGTTCAAAAACTCCACTTGGGAAATGGGCAAGCAGATCTGCTACTGCTTGGATTTTAATGTACTTGGTCACCACACATTTTAGATCATATTCTAATAAGATTAAAAACCACCTTGCTACTCGTCCCATGAGTATAGTCCGCGTGAGAAGGTACTTGATGGGATCACACTTGGTGACTATGTGAACTGTGAAGGCTAGAAGATAGTGTCTCAACTTCTGGTCCATAAATACTAATGCCAGGTAGTGTCTCTCAACGTTGGTGTACCTTGATTATGTTCTAGAGATCACTCTTGACAGGTAGTAGACCGGCTTTTCCACTCATTATTTCTCTTACGCCAAGATGGCCCCTATCGATCTCTCTCTAGAAGTGAGGTAGAGCAGCAGCGGTGCTCCGGATTCGAAGGGAATCATCGTGGAAGAAGAGGCTAGGATTTCTTTAATCTTCTCAAATGATTTCTCCTATCTCTCTTCCTAAACCCACTTGGCTTTATCTTTTGGTAGAGGTGCGAACGGATGAGTTACTTTTGCCAGCGCAGGTATAAACCTCTGCAGGTAGGATACCTTTCCCAGGAAGCTCTTAAGTTGCCTCTGACTCTTGGGCTATGGCATCATCACAATAGCTTTCATATTCTCTGCATCCACTTGTACCTCTTGTCTATTCACAACAAAACCTAAGAATTTCCCTACAGTAACCCCAAAGGCACACTTCGACGGGTTCATCCTCATCTTATACCGGCGGCACCTTTCGAATACTCTCCTAAGATCCTGTATATTCTTGTTTTCTTTCTTTTATTTCACCACAAGGTCATCCACATAGAATTCTAGTATATCATGAAATAGGTCGTGAAAAATTTCCATCATGGTACGCTGGTATGTGGCCCCGATATTCTTCAATCCGAAGGGCATGACTGTATAGTGAAAGTTCCCCGATGGTGTGCGGAAGGAAGTCTTTTTCGCATCGGCAGGGTCCATTTTAATCTGGTTGTAGCCAACGTACCCATCCATGAAGCTATACATCTCATGTCCCGCGGTGGAGTCCACTAAGCTGTCTATACTTAGTAGTGAGAATTCATCCTTAGGACATACCCTGTTCAAGTCACGAAAATCTACACAGATTCTTATTTGGCTCTTGTCTTTCTTCGCCACTGGCACTATGCTGGAAAGCCATATAGGGTGCTGAATAGGCTTAATGAACCCTGCCACTAACAACTTCTCCACCTCCGCTTTTATCTTTAAGTTAAGGTTCGCTTTGTATGTACGTGTGGCTTGTCTTACCGAAAGGGCATTGGGAAGAATGTTCAATCCATGGGAGCTCACTTATGTATATATTCTTGGCATCTCCGTGTACTTCCATGAAAATACATCAGTGAACTCCCTTAGTATCCCAATGAGCTCTTCCTTCTGCTTCGGTTCTAGACACTTGGAGATTAGAATGGGTCTACTCTCACCCCCTTCTGGCCCCAACTTGATTTCTTCCAATTCTTGTAGCTGTTCTCTGGGTCCATCTTGCATGAATTCCGGAGCTTCTTCTGGTTCCTCGACATGCTCAACTATATGGGATTCATCAATAATAAAAC
The DNA here is from genome assembly GCA_949130495.1 of Sambucus nigra. Lineage (NCBI taxonomy): Eukaryota > Viridiplantae > Streptophyta > Magnoliopsida > Dipsacales > Adoxaceae > Sambucus > Sambucus nigra. The sequence goes on along the minus strand of OX422214.1, from coordinate 206,852,812 downwards.
ATTCAGGAGCTGGGTCGATGCTCTCATCCCAGAACACCACCCGCGCAGACCGTTATATGCGGTAGATGATCTTTCCATCAGGCGAGACCACCTTTTTGCAGGTTCGAGGAGGCCTATCCACCTCCTCTACTTTTCTCTTGCCTTTTACCATGTGGGGAATCACCCTCCCCCTAGACGGTCATGAACATATTTCTTCGGTGGGACACTTACCTCTTCTACCTTGATCCTTTCTAGCTTTCTTGCAGAGACCTTTCTTTCCTCATCTAACTCAATGTAGAAGGCAGCATCCACTAGGTGGGCCTCCTCAACGACGAAGGGTCTCTGCGTGGCCTTGATCAATATCTCTGTACCTCTAATGTTTGCCTTTGCACATTGATGGTAGGTGGAAGGCACTATGCCATAAGTGTGCATCCATACCCTTGCAATGAGTAATTATTAGCTAGTGTTAGCATTAATAACATGGAACTTGAGATGTGAGGTGAAATTTCCCAACTTGATTCCCATATTCATGTATCCAATAGACTGCATTCCGGCATTATCGAATCCAAAAATTACTAGTGGTACCGAAACCACCTACCCCTCGTTAATTCATGTTTCATAAAATGTACTGATGGGCATGATGTTAATAGATGCTCCCCCATCCATTAACGCCCTGGGAAATGAGACTCCATTAACCGTGGCTATAACATATAGCGGAAGGTTGTGGAAGTAAGGCAACAACCTATCTGCTTCTGAAAACACCACTTCAGAAGTATACTTCTTATTCATCCTTTCGATTGGCCCTTGCCAATTTAGCGAAGGATATCCCCGCTGATGCACTGCCTCCAAGACTTTCCTCGTGATGCACACCCTTGTGTCATACTTCACTCTTATCTGGTCGAAAAACCACTTGAACTTGGGGCTCCTTACTATGGCCTCACATTCGGAATCTTGGTCCACCTCATACGTCTGGGCACTGCAGACATACTCCGCCTCATAGGTCCCTCCCTCATCTAGAGCGAGAATGACATCTACCTCACCTTCCGAGAGGGACACTTCCTCAACTTCCCCACTTCCCCACTTCCATCTTCTTGTTCTGGAGTGAAGAACAAATCCTCTTGATTTCTTTCTATCTCAATTCTCCTCGGTGATAGATTTTCCAACTCCTCACATAACCAATCACCGCTCTCCCACTTCATCGGACCTTTGGTAGCTTCTTCGTCATAGGAAACTACCATGTTGGCGGTACCAAAGTGATGCGCAGGGAGTGGGTTCTCATTAACATCCACAAGGGGGTATCTGTAAGGTACCATTAGCCACCTGCTCTCCAATGATCCTTCGCAAGTAGTAATAATCTTTGGTAGAATGTTGTACCCGTTGGTGCAACTCACAGTACTTCAGATTGGCCTTGTCAGCTGCACTGGGGGTTTTTCCTTTCAAGTGTGGAGGTCCTGCTACCCCTTCCTGTACTAAGGTACGGTAACAGTCCATAGCCTCAGCTACGCTTCATGGTAGTGGCGGCGGGGCATCCTCCCCAAACATTCTCTTGTTGCTAGGACTGCCAGTCTTAACTCCAGAGCCTCCCTTCTTCTCTTTGGGACTGCCATCCACATTATTAACCAATTGCCTCCTCGAAACTTGAAACCTCCCGAAAGTCAGTGGGACTTGTGTCCTCCAGCCCGGGGCCCTTGGTTTGATTATCATAGCTATGTTGCTAGCAGCCCTGGTGAACTCTCTAAAAGTTCTGTCTCTAGTTTTGTTGATCAAGTGCAACTTGTACTCTTCTAAAAGTCCTTCTACACATATCTGTAGTAACCTGGCCTCCTCCACATCCTCGTGGACATCTAAGGCCCTCTCAAGAAATCGCTTGATGTAGTGCATCAACTCTTCTCATGGCTTATGGACCTCTTGTGCTAGGTGCCTCAATGTAAATTTGTCCTCCGCTACAAAGAACTTCTGGAGGAACTGCCTGTGCATATCTTCCCAAGTAGGGACGCTGCTAGGCGCAAAGTGGGAATACCATGTATAAGATTTCCCAGTGAGGGTCTTAGAGAACTCCCTCAACCTCAGGTTCTTATCGCCGACATGTATTCCTAAGTACTCGAAAAACCTCTTCACGTGTTCTCTAGAGTTCTCCCCCTACCACCGAACTTGATAAATTTTGGTGGAATATACCCCTCAGGGTATGGCTTCTCACTTACTTCCTGTGGATATGGGTCTTGTAACTCCTCGTATAGGTGGGAACCCTCCCTCTGAGAGGAGGAGAGGAGCTTCCTCACTTCCTCCATAGTAACAGCCTTAGAGGTTGGCTCCTCCAAACACATGCTTTTAGCAGCTGGCGACCCTGTTTGCGCCAGATCTTGCTCCGGTTCCACCTTCCGAGACGGAATTATCTTTTTCGGAATCGTAATAGGGGTGGATACCCCTCCAGAAGGGGCAACAGCGGGTGTCACACAACCTTGACCCAATCTTGATAGGTCCACGTTATTTTGATTTAAGAAGTCAAAAAACATTGCCTGAAGATTCATACCTTCCATTGGAGCCACTGCCGGAGAACTGGTCTAGTCACTGTGAGCTCCATTACCAGATGGAGTGTCCTAAAAACCAAATGCTTAGAGACATTGAAACCTTCTTTGTCCATTGAAGCATGAATACCTCCCCAGTAGAGTCGCCCAATGTAAGAGGGTAGTGAGACTGGGGTCTATGAATAACTGGAAAGGGTGAGGCGTGACCAACTCCAATGGACACTGCCAGCAAGGTCTTCAAGGTCTTCTGGTGCAACTTCTCAAGAAATCTTCTCCTTATGGTAACAATGGAACTCAAGCTTCAACTCACTCCCTGTAAGAAGATGAACTTTCACAGAAAAATAATAATTTTCACAAGGGAAACACCTGAGAATGATGGCTGTCAGTGGGGAGTGAAAGAATAAGGCACTCATCACTAAGAGAATGAGCAGGGAGAGAATACTAGGTAGGTCTGGTTTTGTTTTGGCAGAGTAACAGTGCAATTTCCATTGTCTCCTATTGACCTTGTCCAGAGGTCTATTTATACTAAGGCATTACGGCTGAGTTGGCATTTTTAGGCGCCAAAATTGAGAGGGTTGGTGGGGAACAATGTCTGAAGTGTACCATTTGTCCTTACCTACAGGCAACCCTGCCTGTCCCCTCCTGCAGGCTCCACCTGGCGCCGACCAAAGTCAAAAAGTACATATGTCTCCTAATGAAGACAAAATATCAGATTTGGTAATTATCTTTTGAAACGGTAACTTGTGGTGCAATTTTGCAAATCTTGAGAGAGGAGGCCTTAAGGACCCCTCTCTTCTAAAATTTTTGTTTTTCTTGAGAGGGACCTCAAGGACTCCCTCTTCTGGAAAATTCATTTTTTTATAAAGAGTTTATTTCTTGTGAGTAGCCAGCTCTTTGGCTGCTCACTTCACTTGTGACCAAGTGTGAAGTGTATGTAGTCTTGAGGGACTTCTAGGTCTTCCTACTAGTATTCTCTCAATCCTATAGTGCTAAGTGGTTGATCTTGCTCAACATACCTTGTCCCTCAGTCGCTAAGCCAAAACTCCCAGGAGGTCCCAACTGGCCTATTTGAGCCATGCCTGCTCAACTAGGCTACTTGTATAAGTAAGCAAAGTGTTAATACTATTGTTCTTTTAAATAATGACATTTCATGATGAGGAGTTGCTGATGGTAGCCACTCCCTCATCCTGGCCTATTTTTCTGGAAGCTTAGGGGGAGGACGTTGACTGCTCCTCTCCGTGACATTTTCTGTTGTTAAGGGACCTTGAGGGTTCCTTCTTAATACGAGTCTCTGCCGGGACCCTGGGGTTCCTGCTCAATATAACTTTCTGTCGGGATCCTAGGTGGGTTCCTTTTCAATATCAGTTTCTGCGGGACCCTGGGGGTTCCCGCTCAATATAACTTTCTGCTAGGACCCTGGGTGGGTTCATTTTCAATATGAGTTTCTGCCGGGACCCTTGCGGTGGCACTTATTGGATAACATTTATGCGGTATCTTTTGCGTGGCACTTCTCAAATGTTATTTCTGAAGTGACCCCTGCGGTGGCACCTCTCGAATGACATTTCTGCATTAACCCTTACGGTGGCCCTTCTCAATCTTGGACTTCTGCAGTAGCCCTTGCGGGGCACCTCTCGAATGTCATTTCTGCAGTGACCCTTGTAGTGCCACTTCTGGGATGACATTTCTGCAGTGACCCTTACGGTGGCACTTCTCAATCTTGGACTTCTGCAGTGGCCCTTGTGGGGAACCTCCCGAATGTCATTTCTGCGATGACCCTTGCGGTGGCACTTCTCAAATGACATTTCTATAGTGACCCTTGCAGTGTCCCTCCTCAATCTTGGACTTATGCAGTGGCCCTTATGGGGCACCTCTCGAATGTCATTTTTGGAGTAACCCTTGCGATGGCACCTATCGAATGACATTTCTGCAGTGACTCTTGCGGTGGCATTCTTAATCTTGGACTTCTGCAGTGGCCCTTTGTGGGCAACTTCTCAAATGTCATTTTTGCAGTGACCCTTGCAGTGGAACCTCTCGAATGACATTTCTGCGGTGACCCTTGCAGTGGCCCTTCTCAATCTTGGACTTCTACAGTGGCCCTTGCTAGGCACCTCTCGAATGTCATTTCTGCAGTGACCCTTGCAGTGGCACCTCTCGAATGACATTTCTGTGGTGACCCTTGCGGTAGCCCTTCTCAATCTTGGACTTCTGTAGTGGCCCTTGCGGGGCACCTCTCGAATGTCATTTCTGAAGTGACCCTTGCATTGGCACCTCACAAATGACATTTCTGCGATGACCCTTGCAATGGCCTTCTCAATCTTGGACTTCTACAGTGGACCTTATGGGGTACTCTCAATATCCTCAAAAAAAGTATTTTAATTAATTTTTTTGTATGTAGACACCCTTCTACACCCTCAATTTTCTTCTAGAGAAACTCCCAATGTTTACTAAGGAACTCTTTTAATAGTTTTCCTCTATAATAGTGTTCAGGTACCATTCTAACCTAAGTAATTCTCCTCGTAATCTAATGGGCATAGTATATAATAGTATACAGTAATTTCGAGATCAATTTCCTTACTCAATTCTAGACACCATATCATCATCGTCAAGATCTGAACCACTTTCTTAATAAAACTGCTCAACTTATGTCCCACATAGGCTACTTAACCTAGTTGAGCTCTGATACCACTCACATCCTGGTTTCCTGAGTGTGGGGTTTATCTTAATAAATAATAAAACATAGTGAAAAACATAATTTCTTTCAAAAGTGAAAACTTTATTGATATTACATGGTGTTACAATCCATTATTTTAATGGTACAATGCTATATACATATCTCATTGCCTGTCTAACAACTATTTTCGTATTCTTATTTGCTTAACAAAAATATTCCTGATCTTCATATATCCTAGATGGAACTTTTCATCATCTCTTATAGGCACCTGTTTAAATAAGTGGAAGGAAAAGAATAAGCAGAACTTTGTCAAGTCGATAATTCTAGTTCTATAATAATGTGTATACAGGAATTTCTTTTGATAGAATAATTGGGATTGAAATACAGGTAGTATAACATAGTTCATGTTAATCTGAAGCAAAATGAATTATCAACATTACTATAAATGGGTATACTAAAGTCTGCGATATATAAAAGAACAGTATGGTGGATATAAGGGTTCAGACTATAACATGATAACCCATAAACTATCGGTTATAGGGGCTTCAAATGCGTAGCAATATTGTTAAAAAATCGTCCAAAACCTTTGGATAAGAAGTTCCATATAATTAGAGAATAATAAAATGGATTGGCAAACTTAGCTAGAGTGACACTTATATATATCTAGCAAATAAAACTAGGCACTCATCATCAGAGTCTACTGGCCAATTAGAACTGTCATGGTATACCAGGGTCTAATCCCTGAATTGTAAAGTATGCTACTGGGGTTTCCACTGATAATGGTTATAACTTGTAGGGTTATATTGTAGTCAAGGTAAAAATAACTATAATCAGTGTTTAATAAGATGCATGGGATACACTGCAATCAGGGTAAAATAATAGATATCATATTTTTAATAGGATGCAGGGGTGTACTGCAATCCGAGTAAAATAAATGAAATCAGTAAGTTTACAATAATCATAGGTTGTCAGGGTTTGGCTGGATAGAGTTTAATTGGATAAATATTCAATCAATATTCATGGTAATGTGAACTACATAAAAGAGTTCATAAATGAGAACAATGTATCAGGGGCTATCATATAGTGATATAAACAATGCAGTAATTTCAAAAGTATAAGCTCAAATTTAATTGTGAAATAGAATCACCTACCAATATTTTCAAGGGATTGTTGACTGACTTGGTACAAGTTGATTCTGATGTCTTTGGCTATGACTTTTAATACAGGGTTACTACGAATAGCTCAAAACCGACATCTTTCTAGTTTATATGTGTATATACTATTTGTTGTTTTGGTATGGTGGTGAAATCTTTACACTATATGTAGATTGGTTCGTAATGGAATTAAACTGGCGTGGATATTCGAGTAGCGGATTAATAGTTACACACGTTTTTCGTGTAGAAACTGAGTCCAGTGATATAATTTATTAAAATAAGTTTACGGGGAAAATGGTAATATAAGGGTCTGAAGTTATAATTTGGATAATTTTGTTCGTAGTGAAACACGTTAAATAATAGAGGAAAAATTATGGTACAAGCTTTATAGGATAAAAGTAATATTTTTATGACTAGTAATTTGGAACCCTTAATTGACACAATGGCCTAATCAAAATGAGGTGCAAAGTCCGTAAAATATGTATATTCATTTATTATATTCATGTTTAAGAAAAGCACATCATAAAAAGATAGAGTTTATACTATCATATAAGAAAAATATATATCTAAATATCAATATAAGAATATTAACTATAGAATACAATCACATCTAAAAAATTATACACACACACACACCTGGAGGTAACTGGATTGAGATTGGAACCTTTCTGCAGGGGAAAATTATCGGCCAGAGCATAATAAGCCAATGCTTTGCATATGGATTCACTCACATCCAGTGGGCAATCCATGATTGCAACATATGTTGCTTTTAAAGGTGGTAATGATAATACTATAGTGTTACAAACATCCTTTAGACATGCCAATTTCAATAATTTAATAAAAAAATGCACTTTCACAAATGGACATAAATGGCACTACATTTGGTAATAAAGACAAAATCAATTTACACTGGTGGCACACTACGATCCCAACTATGTGTTTTCAGCCATGTGAGTAGAGATAACAGTTTTAGCCACATAACGTAACAGACTAAAAGTCACAACTATTTTTGCTAAGATAACTCGTAGTTCCCTTCACTACAACTCGGACTTTAATTAACACTACATTAAACAAAAGTACATCAAAACATATCAATAGTTCAACTAAAAAAAATATGCCAAAGTCCAAGCAATACAACTAGTTGGGAAACTCATCGGATTCAGCTCTAGTAGATATATTTATAGCAGATCTATAGCATCAATTATAACAAACCAAAACCAACCACCTACCTAAACTAACATAGGCAACATAAAAATAAACACACACACGAAGATGTGGAATTGAAAACCTTTCAATTGGTTGAACAGTTTGCAAAAATGTCCGCATTAGCACTAACAACGACTTCGAAAGAAAATGTACTTAAGTTCAAATTTGAGATTTCATGAGGGGTTTTCAATAACTCCACACTAAGTTTTGAAGCATCATAGTAGGCTATCATAGATGATCCCTCAAAAAGTAAATTATTGAGTTTGCATATGTGAATCCCATAATTATTTACTATGTTTTCGAGAACTATAATCGGCACTCTACTATTGAAAATAGTGATAGTTATTCAAGATGAAGGCATAAAAAATTACGTGCATGTTTCCTATTAACAGTGTAAATAATATAAAGCCACCAATGCATAGGAGATTAAAAAATAGTGTCTCACTAAGGTAAGTCCTAGTCTCCAAAGTTTGTCCACGTGAAATATAAGGAAAGTTTCCAATGATATCAGGATGAATTAACAATTGAAGAATTTCAACACCAAAAATAACATATTACATGTTTATACTTAGGCACGAGCGAGTGGGATATGGGTGAAAAATTGTATTAATAAGAAAGAGGAATTTGAAAATTATAGTTTTATGTTGGGAGGATTAATATTGATTTATAATGAAGTTATTTATAAAAGCCGTTGATATACCCATATATACCATGGGCTAGGTCGAGGGTGTCCTCCATCTGGACGAGGCCAAGATGATCTCTCAACCAATGTTAGATGACCCTTCAAGGGGCCAAAACCCTCATCATGGCCCAAAAGACCCTTCAAGGGGCCGACCCCTCATCATGGCCCAGACGATCATACGAGGGTATGACCCCTCATCATCAGACCCAGACGACCCTTCAAGGGGCCGACCCCTCATCATGGCTTAGACGATCATACGAGGGTACGACCCCTCATCATCAGACCCAGACCACCCTTCAAGGGGCCTACCCCTCATCATGGCTCAAACGATCATACGAGAGTAAGACCCCTCATCATCAGGCCCAGACGACCCTTCAAGGGGCCAACCCCTCATCATGGCTCAGACGACCCTCTGAGGGTATGACAGTACGAGGCTCAGGCAAGGCATGTCTCGTTACCAGCAGAAACTTTGCCATCGGCCTCGTATTATCGGCCGAGGGTGACATCATCACAACGCGTGATTTGGGAGATGTGTGGAACAGTGCGCATGAGGCTCATATGGCACGTGGAAGACCGTTATAACAATGTCACCCCCTCACATGAGGGAATATTCTGTCATCATTAATCAAAGGTGGCATCTACAGGTGTTAGCAGGGGATTGGCTAGATCATCATTCACATGCAGTATGCATGCTTGGGGTACACTACACCTCCCAGGACCTATATATACTTGTCACCTACAACCCTGCAAAAGGATCGACAATTGTAACCCCAGCTGAAACTCCACTTGTACACAGTAGAGAGAGAGTGAGCTTATGTGCATTGTATCCAAGGCCATTAGTGCCCATACTTAGTGGATCATACACTCACAGTGGAGGTAGGCCTAATTGGCTGAACCACTATGCATCATTATCTTATTCCTCTTATACTCATCCCCTTCTACACACTCATACATATATATCTCTATGGCTTCCATGGTTATTACAGTTTGATCTCATCATCACTTATCTGGTGGTGCTGAATCTAAGCATCATCAATTTGGCACCGTCGGTGGGAACGAGATGACATCACTTCCTTTATACAGCTTGACCTCACCGGGCACTCTGGTGGTGAACCAGATCTCCCCCTTTATGGAGAGGTTTCACCATTACAAGAGACCCATTAGGGTTTCCAAGCTCTTCAATATTTTGATCATTGAACTCTCTATAACTCAAACACATGGAACCGGAGATGTCACCACCACCTCTTCCTCCACCGGATAGTGGAGTAGGACCCAATTCCAGTCAACCATCGCCTCAGTCTGAGGTGGCTGATGTGGCGGTCACCTTGAAGTCTCCGGTAGCAAGCCAACGGATTATGAAGGAGCAGTTCACAGCTCTTAGTCAAAACACACTTAGACCACTAGGAGTCTCATCGGAGATGATTACTCCGGCAGCGGCTCTAGGCCAGGGGACCACCCCAGACACCACGCAAAGACTTGTCGCCTCCTCAGCGGTGGAGGGACATTGTTGACCCCCGACGTCTACGCCTGGGGAGGCAAGGAAACCCTTGCCTAGAGGACAAGTATGATGATATGGAGGTGGAGGACGCCCCCATAGAGTGCTGGGAGCCGTATGAGGTCTCCAACAATACTGTGCGACCTCTCTAAGAAAAGCAGACGGAAGTGTGGAAGGAAAAATTCTGACGATCGCACAAGGAGCTCTGATTTCGATCATTTGAGCAGATGGTCGGCCTTTGAAAGGCTAGGCCCAGTAAATGACTTGCGAGAGAAATTTTCCAGGTTGAGAAGTGTTGTGAGATCCATAAGGGAGGTAGCAGATGGCCGATCCCATGGGGGATGACCCCACGGACGGGACGACGGTCATGGAGAAGTAAACAACCGACACATACCTGCTGCAGCACAACCCTCCGTTCACCTCAAAGAGGCAGAAGGGGATAACATCGGCCAGGACGACCCTACGAGGCCTTGGAACGACTCGATCCAAAGGTTGGAGGACAAGATTGGTGATATTCTAAAGAGCCGGGACCCTTTTCAGAGAGGATACTCCATAGACTCACCCTTTGTGGTGAAGATAGTCAACTTCCCCACACCATCCAAGTTGAAGCCGCCAGTGGTCACCCCACGGTATGACGGGAGTACCAACCCTGTCCATCATATTGAGATGTACCAATCAGCGGTAGACATATACTCTATCTCATATGAGATGAGGTGTCATGCCTTTTCTGGCACTCTGACTAGGGCTGCACATGTCTGGTATATATCTCTCCCTAAGAACTCCATTGAAAACATTATGCAGTTAGCAGACCAGTTTATCCATAACTTTTGCTTTGGAGTGAGGCTACAGAAGAAGACCACACACCTGCTTTATGTTAAGCAGGGTAAGAACGAGAGCCTAAGAGACTACATAGCCAGATTCAATAAAGAAAAATTAAAGGTCGAAGATTATGAGGAAAGCATAGCTATGACAACCCTAATTGGAGGACTCCGGAAGGGAAAGCTGTTATGGAAGCTTGTTGAAGACCCTCCGAGGACAATGACTGAATTGCTGTTAATAGCAGGAAAAGTGATGAACGTCGAAGAGGCGATGGCAGCAAAATACGAAGACAAAAAAGGAGGCACCAGTGGGGGTAAGTACCAGAAAAGGAACAAATAGGGAAAGAAGAGGTCTACAGACGACAAGTTCGCTGATTACACCCCCCTGACGATCAGCTGCGAACATATTCTCAATGAGATAAAGAGTGATCGGTCCGTGAAGTGGCCTGAGAAGCCGAGGGAAGCCCCCCACAAGAGGAACAAGAATCTATGGTGTGAATTTCACCAAGACCATGGCCATGTCACCGATAAGTGTTTTGCTCTGAAAGATGAAATCAAGAAGACTCTAAAAGAAGGGAAGCTTAGGAAGTACGTTGACAAAGGCGCCTTAAGAGGGGCCGAGGGGATGACCCCAAAAAGAAGAGAGGTGATGCATGCCGGGAAGATCCTCCAAATTAATGGGACGACCCTTCGGATGATGAGGACGATCCTGAACTACATTCGAGAGATGACCATGGACCTGTAAAGAGATTTAATATGATATCACTCGGTATTGGAATGATCTCCGGGGGACTAGCAGGAGGAGGGTTAGAGGTCGCAGAAAGGAAGGACCATGTGGCTGAAGCCAAGGCAGTGACAAAGGCCGTACACTAAACCTCTGTTGAGGAAAGGGCAGAAAAGAGGAAGAAGGTTGATATGGATACTCTTATAGTAGGGTTCTCAAGAATGGACTTCAAAGGCCTCTTAGACCCGCATGATGACCCTCTAGTCATCACTACCAGGGTGCACGGATGTGAGACACCGAGGATTTTGGTATATGGGGGTAGCTCTGCAGATGTGATGTTTTAGCCGTGCTTCAAATCCTTAGTCCTTAACCATGATATACTCGTCCCATACCATCACCCATTGATTGGGTTCAGTGGGGAAAAAGTTCACCCTCTACGAGTGTATGAGGCCAATGTCAGAATGGGGGACGAATATCCGAGATTGCTTACCAAGAGGTTAGCTTCTTCATGATGGATGAACATGTCTTATCGGCCTACAACATTATACTGGGGTGAGTAGCTCTCAAGGGGTTTGAGGTTGTGCCATCTACGGTTCATCAAGTGATCAAATTCTCGACCCCTTACAGGGTAGGGGAAGTTCAGGGAGACCAGACGACAGCGCGAGAATGTTACTTCAACTCTGTCTAAGAGAGAGAGGCACACAAGAAGGAAATATCCACCTACAACATTGACACCCTTGACCCTAGGGATGAGAAAAAACTCAAGAAAGGAGAAGCCGCGGAAGAGGTAGAATCCATCATCCTCAATGAGGATGAGCCAAAAAAAACCATCCAAGTCGGTAAGTCTCTGATGATAGACATAAAAGAAGACAACATCAAGTTGCTAAGGAGAAGACAGAGTGTCTTTGCATGGAGCCATGCAGTAATGCCAGGGATTGACCTCGAGATTATGAGCCATAAGCTCAACGTGGTAGAGGGTGAAAAACCAGTAAAGCAGAAGAGGAGAATTTATTCTTGGGAGAAGTATGAGGTCATCAGGGATGAGGTCAAGAAGCTAGATGATGCAGAGTTTATCAGAGAGGCCATCTACCCCGAATGGTTATACAATGCAGTCATTGCCCCAAAAGCTAACGGTAAGTGGAGGATGTGTGTAGACTTCACAAACCTCAATAAAAATTATCCCAAAGACAACTTCCCTCTCCCTCGCATTGATCAGATGGTAGACGCTACCGCAGGCCATGAGCTCATGAGCTTTATGGATACCTATTCAGGGTACAACTAAATCTTCATGGACCCTGAAGACTCAGGAAAAATGGCTTTCATTACCAACAAGGGGACATATTGTTATAGGGTCATACCCTTTGGCTTAAAGAATGCTGGGGCAACGTACCAACGCCTTGTGAATAAAATGTTTGAAGACCAAATTGGGAAGTCTATGGAGGTCTATATAGATAACACGCCGACCAAAAGCTTAAAGGCCGAGGATCATGTGACCGACCTCGAGAGGACCTTTAATATAATGGACAAGTATCGAATAAAGCTCAACCCAACCAAATGTGTCTTCGGGGTCGGAGCAGGGAAATTCTTGGGGTTCATTGTCAACCAAAGAGGCATAGAGGCCAATTCTAAAAAGATAAAGGCCCTTATAGAAATGAAGACCCCGGAGACCATCAAAGACGTTCAAAGGCTCACAGGGCGAGTGGTTGCTTTGAATAGGTTCATGTCCAGGGCCACGGACAGGTGCTTACCATTCTTTAAAATTCTCAGAAAGGCTTTTGAGTGGAGCGAAGAGTGTGATCAGGCTTTCAAGGAGCTAAAGGCATACTTAGGGTCTCCCTTGCTATTGTCACGGCCAGTACAGGGTGAACGACTACATGTGTACCTAGCAGTCTCAAAATCAACCATCAACGCATCCATTGTGAGAGAAGAGGATAGGGTACAAAAGCTTGTATATTTTAACAGTAAAGCACTCCAGGGGGCAGAGCAAAGGTACCCAAGGATGGAGAAGTTAGCATATGCCTTGATCCATGCATCAAGGAAGATGAAGCTATACTTCCAGTCCCATATATTGGTCATCCTCACCGACTCTCCTCTCAGACAGGTCTTACACAAGCCAGAAAAATCGGGGAGGCTAATGTCCTGGGCCATAGAGTTGGGGGAGTTTGACATTTTATATCAACCTAGGGTGGACATTAAGGGGCAAGCGTTAGCTAATTTTGTGGCTGAATTTACTTGGGAAGATGATGAGGCTGAAGAGGAAAGCCTCGATAAGATAGATACTCGACAAGGCAGAGTCGTTGATCAATCCAAAAACAAGGTTGAGACAAGAACAACTAAAGAAAAAGTGACTAAAAATGAAGAGGGAAGATATCTCTTTAGATAGGGGTCCCTCACCGAGGGAAATTTCTCAGAGGAAAAGACTGTGTGGGGCCTCTTCGTTGACGGGTCCTCCTGCGACAGCGGAAGTGGAGCTGGACTGATAGTACCAGCACCAGACGATACAAACATCGAGTACGCCCTAAGGTTCAACTTCAAAGACTCCAAAAATGAGTCTGAATATGAGGCCCTGATAGCGGGCCTTTCCTTGGCTAAGTCTCTTAGTGCCTTCTAGGTCTTGGTCCATAGTGACTCGAGACTAGTGGTGAACCAGATACTAGGAGCCTACGAGGCTAAGGATGAGAGAATGGCCAAATATCTTGAAAGGGTAAAGGCACTATTGAAGAGCTTCAGATAACTAAAGTTGAAGAGGATACCTAGTCTAGATAATGGCCGGACCGATGCACTTGCTAGGGTGGCCTCAGCAACTAGGACATATATCAGGAGGAAAGTCCCAGTAGAAATTCTTCTTCGACCAACGATTGAAGAAGCAGAGGGAACATTTGGCTCTTGCTTAAATATCAACAGGGAAGCTTCATGGATGGACCCTCTAATTAAATACATTAAAGAGGGGGAGATGCCAGAAGAAAAATAAGAAAAGAAAAGGTTGAGATATAGAGCTGCAAAATTCACTGTCATCGGAGACACCTTGTACAAAAAGGAGTTCTTCCTCCCATTACTTAGGTGTGTGCACCCGTCTGAAGTGCCACACATCTTATAAGATGTGAACGAGGGGTCATGTTCAAGCCACATTGGTGGCAGGTCTTTGTCAAAGAGGGTAGTAACCCAGCGGTACTGGTGGCCGACTATGGGGAAAGTTGCCATGACATGTAAAAAAGTGTTATAAATGTCAAAGATTTTCCACCATCCCTCACCAGCACCATCAGCCTCTTACCTCCATTACATCCCCATGGCCATTTGTAGTGTGGGGGATCGATCTGGTAGGACCTCTGCTCAGGGCCGCCAATAACTATCGGTTTCTCATCGTAGTAATTGACTATTTTTAAAATGGATGGAGGCAGAGCCGATGGTCACGATTATCGAGTAGAGGACTTTCCAGTTTATCTGGAAAAATATTATGTGTAGATATGGTCTCCCCAACACCCTCATTTAGGATAACGGGACTCAATTAAAGAATACATCTCTAGAGAAGTACTGTAAAAGGATGAGTATCAAATAATTCTTCTCGTCCCCAGGCCGACCTCAACCCAACGGGCAAATGGAAGTTACAAATAGGAAAATCCTAGATGGGATCAAGAAAAAACTCGAGGAGGCAAAAGGAAGATGGGTTGAGGAGTTATATGCTATACTGTGGGCCTACATGACGATGGCAAAGACCTCTACCGGAGAAACCCCGTTCATGTTGGCTTATGGCTCAGAAGCCATCATCCCCACCGAAATCGGGTTTCCTACTCACAGGGTCCAAATGTATGACCCCCAGAGAAATGTGGAAGAGAAGAGACTTGACTTAGACCTGATCAAGGAAATGAGGGAAGACGCCGAGATAAGGCAAGCCGCTTACCAACAAAGGACTGCAAGGTTTTACAACTAGAGGGTGAGACAAAGACCAATCGCAGTAGGGGACATAGTCCTAAAAAAGACTTGGAAAAAGCCTAACAAGCTCCACCCAAATTGGCATGGCCCATATAGGGTCATTGATGAAGTTGTCCCTGTAACCTATAGACTAGAAAACCTAGAAGGGGAACCTTTTTCTAACCCCTGGAATGGAGATCATTTGAAGAGATACTATCAATAATTTTGTAACGTCCTATCAGACTAAGTTGTAATGAATGTGTTGATCCAATAGAAGACTTAGAATGTTAATGAGAATGTCACATTGGTCCCTCATTTTGTGTTTTATTAATTCTAATATGATTGGGGTTATACTCGTTAAAACCACCCTTGGCTATGATGAGGGTAAATGGTGGGGGCGACCCCTCATTTACCCTCAAGAAAGACGAGGGGGGACTTAAAATTTAAAACCATTAAGTTGGTGGGAAACCACCCTCGGCTACGATGAGGGAAAATGGTGGGGACGACCCCTCATTTACCCTCAAGAAAGATGAGGGGGAACTTAAAATTTAAAACCATTAAGTTGGTGGGAAACCACCCTCGGCTATGATGAGGGCAAATAGTAGGGACGACCTCTCATTTACCCTTAAGAAAGACGAGGGGGGACTTAAAATTTAAAACCATTAAGTTGGTGGGAAACCACCATCGACTATGATGAGGTCAAATGGTGGGGATGACCTCTCATTTACCCTCAAGAAATACGAGGGGGGACTTAAAATTTAAAACCATTAAGTTGGTGGGAAACCACCCTCGGCTATGATAAGGGCAAATGGTGGGGATGACCCCTCATTTACCCTCAAGAAAGACGAGGGGGGACTTAAAATTTGAAACCATTAAGTTAGTTGTAAATTACCCTCGGCTCTGATGAGGGAAAATGGTGGGGACGACCCCTCATTTACCCTCAAGAAAGACGAGGGAGGACTGAAAATTTAAAACCATTAAGTTGGTGGGAAACCACCCTCTGCTATGATGAGGGCAAATGGTGGGGACGACCCCTCATTTACCCTCAAGAAATACGAGGGGGGAGTTATAAACAACGTCACATGATAAATCATACAAGAGACAAGCATAGAAGACAGAAAGAGACATGATATTATAAACACTCTTACAAATGCTTGTTCACCAAAAATAAAGTACAAGAATATTTGTTGCATCAAGAGAGGGTATAGGCTACAGACAACCACCCTATTGAGCGGCATCGGAAGGCAAGGCCTCGACATCAATAGGAGTTTCTTATATGACCAAGACAGGACGACCCTCAGACGTGCCGGTACCTTTGACATGCACTTGAGATTCCACTTGAGCTAAGGCTTTGGCAATCATGGGGTTATCCAGCTGAACCGCCTCAAGAGAGGGGAGAACTGAAGAGACAACATCGACACACTTAAGGAAGATTCACCGACAGGCCGTCCTGATCCCCCTCTCTAATTACTCAAGACTGAAGCCTTAAAACTCGTCTGAGAGTTTGTAGGCCTCTACAACATCGTCCTCGGCTTTCTTTACTGCCCCCTCAAGCTCAGTCTTTAATTGAGCCCCCAGGTTAATCAAGGCCTCATCCTTCTCCTTAATAAGGAAGTCCTTGGCCTTTAGGTCTGCATCGTGCTGCCTCGTAAGTTCATCTAAGACCCTCGTATGCTCGGTCTTGGCACTCTCTAATGCTGCCCTGGCAGTCTCTAGTGCAGCCTACAGCTCACCCTCATTTTGAATAGCCCTCTCGGCCTCGTAAAACTTTTGTTATTTCTCGGCCATCCATTTGGTAGCTGATGTAAAGGCACAAACAGACTGCACAGAGGAAGGCACATGTTAAGGGGCCAAAGGAACAGTTAGTGAAAAGTTAAACTGAGGAAATGAAGTAAAAACAAATACCTGGGCTAGGGTATGCACACCATAATCACACACCTTTGCCGGAGGCATCTTGGATAGAAAGTCGTAGTCGGCAGTCGAGGGAGCAGAGAACATAGAAGCCTTAGCCGCCCTTAGATTGGCTGTAAGGGAAGACGATTCAGCCTTCAAGAATGTTAAGTTCTGAGACCAAAAGGCCCCCATGCTGGAAGAGGAGCCATTCCCCTCAGACCCCTCCACCCTCGCCCTCGTCCTAGAATCTGGCCGAGGGTCGGTAGGAACTTCTGGGCCTTTTATTTTGTGGCTGTCGGCAGATGGTTCAACAGGTGTCGGCCCCACGATCTTTGACTTCCTCGGAGCCTGCTGAGGCTCTTTGCCTTTCTTCTTGCCCAAACCAGGCAATAAGCTTGGGACAGTCATTTCCCAAAGTTGGTTAGAGATATTTTTTGGACGACCTGAAAAGGAGACGAGACATCAGAAGGATACAGAGACAAAGATAAAACACTTGAAAAATAATCAAAGATTGAGCAAAAAAAAAAAAATACTCACATAGTTCTGTCTAGGGGACGACCCTCAGACCAACTTCTTTGAGGAAGCGGGGGGTCATCAAATATTCAAATTTTGCAAGTCCTCCCTCTTTCCCTCGCTCTCTCAGATACTCGACTATGTCCCTTTCATCCAAACTAAGTTCGGGGTCTGACCTAGCCTTCATAGAAGGGTTAGACCATCTCCTTGGAACTCTCGGATCGTCGTCCAAAGGATGAACCCCAGGGGCGAATTCCCAATCCCCAGAAATGAATAAAAATATCTTCTTCCAGTCATGGTTAGAGGTTTGTGCCACATGGAGAAGTTTTTTATACGACTTCCTCGCCCCCAGATGATAGTACCCAGGTTGTTTGGACGAGGAAGTGATATTGTAACAAGATAAGAACACGTCAGCTGAAGGCTCGTCGGTGAAGGTATTTTTCGACAAGGAGACATAACCGAGGATGGTCCTCCAGGAGTTGGGAGGAAGTTGAGAGGGGGAAACCCCAAGGGAAGACATGATATTGACTATAGAAGGGTGTAGAGGGAACCTGGCACCTACCCTTAATATCTGCTCATAGACAACAATCTCTCCTTCGTCACCCTCTAAGACTCTCTCAGATTCAATGGGGACCCTCATACTTATCTTGGGTTGTATGCCAAAGAGATGCCTCCACACTAAGAGATCATGGTCTTTGATTGATGATACATAAGTTGAAGCAGTTGAAGTGTCAACTTGACTATCATCACCATCAGAAGAACCCTCACTGTCGTCCTCATCTCTCTCGTCCCCTGATCGCCCAACCTTTGGGGGACCATCTGGGGAGGCAATATGAAATTCAAAGGGGGATAACATTATTATAGGGACATCCTCAGAAGGGGTTGTGCCCTCGGCCTGTCGACCTAGGCTGAGAGGGGATGTATCTCCCCTCCCGAAAGGGCCAACACTTATCGACGATGATGCTCTCTGATCCATTTCTCCCTCGTATGATTTACTCCTGACTGGAGGACCAGACGACCCATGGGACTCAGGGGGTAAAAAATGGATCGTACTCAATTAGGGTCGGACCCTCGTCTTCTCTCCTCCTCTTCCTCTATTCGTCTAATCTCCACGAATAACTTCTCTCTTAGGGATGGGAATTCGGCGGCTAAATCATAAATCCTCCTAAGAATTAAGGGGAAGACCCAACACTTAAAGGAATTTGGATAACCTAATTACAAACAAGTTTGCAGTTGACTAAGCTGGACTTTTGGTTTGAAACTAAGGAAAGCAAGGGTTTTAATAAAGAACACTCAAAGAACAGGAATAACAGCTCGCCGAAGGAGAATGCCAAAAAAAGTAAATAGCTAAGGAGAAAGCGAAAAGAAACCCAAATTCAAATTATAGTTGAGGGCTCAAGCAAGAATCCAAAATAAAGAAAGGTTACCTGAGAATGGAGACGAAGACAGCGAGGTTTGATGCAGGAGAAATTGCAGAAATGGCTATGGAGCTGTTGAGAAGCTAGAGAGAGAGAGAGTTAAGGTGTAAAGAAGAAGAAGGGAAATAACTTCAAAGAATTGTTTAAATACCTTACTAATGATTGGGCCCATTAACCAAGGCAAAACACGGCCCATGAGGAGGGCATCATTAGGTCACAAAGTCCCAGGCCAAGTGTGCAGCTGCCACGCTTGGGAAACTGGAATGATAGTGGATATCTGCCTAGGTGTCACATCAACTAGACATGTGTCACTCACCAAACTGATCATACACTCATCTCAAAAGCAACACTATCATCCCTCAGCCATCTCAACACCTCGATGGCTAAGGGCTGGGGGGTGATTGATATACCCATATATACCCTCGGCTAGGCCGAGGGCGTCCTCTATATGGACGAGGCCAGGATGATCTCTCAACCAATGCAGATGACCCTTCAAGGGTCCAAACCCTCATCATGGCCCAGATCACCCTTCAAGGGGCCGACCCCTCATCATGGCCCAAGCGATCATACGAGGGTACGACCCCTCATCATCAGACCCAGATGACCCTTTAAGGGGCTGACCCCTCATCATGGCTCAAACGATCATACGAGGGTATGACCCCTCCTTATCAGACCCAGATGACCCTTCAAGGGGACGACCCCTCATCATGGCTCAGGTGATCATACGAGGGTACGACCTCTCATTATCAGGCCCAGACGACCCTTCAAGGGGTCGACCCTCATCATGGCTCAGATGACCCTCCGAGGGTATGACAGTACGAGGCTCGGATAAGGCCTGTCTCGTTACCAGCAGGAACTTTGCCCTCGGTCTCGTATCATCGGCCGAAGGTGACATCATCACAGCGCGTGATTTGGGAGACGCGTGGAACAATACGCGTGGGGCTCATATGGCACGTGGAAGACCGTTATAAAAATATCACCCTCTCACGTGAGGGAATATTATTTCATCACCAATCACATGTGGCATCTACAGGTGTCATCAGGGGATTGGGTAGATCATCATTCACATACACCATGCATGCTTGGGGGGTACACTACACCCCCCAGGACCTATATATACTTGTCACCTATAACCCTACAAAAGGATCGACAATTGTAACCCTAGCTGAAACTCTACTTGTACACAGTAGAGAGAGAGTGAGCTTATGTGCATTGTATCCAAGGCCATTAGTGCCCATACTTAGTGGATCACACACTCACAATGGAGGTAGGCCTAATTGGCTGAACCACTATATATCATTGTCTTATTCCTCTTATACTCATCCCCTTCTACACACTTATGCATATATATATCTCTATGGCTGCCATGGTTATTACAGTTTGAGCTCATCGTCACTTATCTGTTGGTGCTGAATCTAAGCATCATCACCCGTCATATCATATCCTAGGGAAAGTCATGTTGATTACAATAAAATAATCTGTAAGTCTAAGTTACAAGAAATAGTCATAGATAGATAAATAGACAGATGGACATAAAATCGATAGGAGGTCACACCTCAAATTTCTCAAACCCCACCAAAGTCAATTTAAAGCTCTCTTTAAATTGTGATAAATAAATTGATCTCTCTCTTTCACGCTCTTCTTCCCAACAAGAGTGTTGCCTTCCTATAGATAATAAATACCATGAAGCCCCTGCTACTTGCACTAAATATAATGAAATATAACAACTTTTGTTTGTATGTATATATACCAAAAGGGAAGCAACACATATAATATAATAGAACATAAAATAGTTAAACAAAGATTAAAGTTACAAGAACAATAATTGAAAAATTAAACTTACAATAATAGATTACTGGAAGCTATAACATGTTGAACTAAAATGCATATTGAAAGGTTTAAGAAAGATTGCAAATATTATAAGTGGAGAAATTGAAACGATAGTAGGAGGAAATGAGATAACTAATAAATTAAGGAGTTAGGTCTCCTTGTAAACCATTTAAATCTACAGTTGAATCAATTATTGCGATGACTTATATATCATATTAGTTATTAATAATTAAAGTTACTTTTGCATGCCATTTTTTGTTAGCTAATTTGGTTCATTATGTTTAGTTAATTGTCAGATTCTTCTATAGTTTCTATTTTATTTTTTTATCGGATAACTCAGGCTCAACAAAACAAAATATGTCTTGAAAATACGTTAAAAAAATTAAACTAATAAAAAGATTGCATTATAAGATCTCCAACAAGAAGTCTACCTAATTAAATAAGATATCAAGAATCTAGAGAAACAGTTTATAGATTTTGAATTAAATAGAATAAAAAAAGTCCAACATAACACCAACCACCCTAATAAAAAAATGGTATAGAAGACTAACACCCACAAATATGCAATATAAAGAAGGTAATTTACAAAATCAATTCTCTATTTCATCATACAGATTTTAAGAAAGGAACATAGATGGTTTATTCGAATAATAAATTTTGAACAAAATGCAACACATATCGCAAGTCACCAATCGTTACCAAAATAATCAAAACATCCCATAACCATAAATAATTGAATTTTTAAACACAGGATTCACAATAAAGTTAAAATCTTCGTGGGATAGACATCTTACTTTAGAGTCAAAAGAAGAAATTAAGACTATTATCCAATAAAATGCTAATGTCCTTCCAATATTTGATGAAAATATTGGAATGAGAATCCAAGATGGAGTAAACACTCTAGTTTTCAAAATAATAAAATATTTTTTAGGAACACCAAGCAATATAACTTCAAGAATTCATGATCAATTACATAATCTTAGATTCCTCACTTTAAGTAATTTTTTAAGGTACAAAGTTGTTTTCACATCACAAGTATTTCTTAGGAAATATAGTAATGAGCCATTCTCAGAAGAAAAATGTATCAATGGAAATCTGAATTTATTTAATCATGAAATACGAGAAGTTTTCAGTAATACAAAATGACACATTGATTATAGCAACCTCGCCTATGGAGACATAATTTGTATAATCCAGAGGAAAGTATAAAAAATGGGTATAAATGTGAAAATCACTAAATAAGCTAATAAAGACAAATCAAAAGCTAAAATATGAGATGGGTAGTTTTCTTGAACAATATGGTATAAACCCTATTGCACCATCAAGAAATAAAAATAAAAATTATAAGTCATACATGAAGCAATACAAAAGACATAAATGATATTATTTTTAAAATAATTTCAACAATAAAAGAATAAATGATTTTACAAAAAAATCTAAAAAATTTCAGGAAAACTAGTCATTACAAATCAGAATATAAAGTTAAAGTCAAAATTAACCAATTACAACTATTTTCTGAAGCAACATAAGAAATATAAAAAATTCTTGAACTTAAAAATACGTGTAGTGAAAATGAACAGGGCGTTGATTATAAATGATCATCTAATTAGGAGTCTAGTACAAAAACTAGTTCCCTAGGCATAGAATTAGGATGCAAAGATAATTGTTATAAAATAGTCAATGTTATCACTAAACAAGAAGAATTATTAATTGATTTAATTGAAAATAATAGAAACTAGATTATTAAAATTAGAATACCTTTCAAAATGCAGAAACCTATTAACTAAAGAAGAAATTATTATAAATAAACACAACAAAATCAGTTATGAAAATGCCTTAAAAAGATTTAAAACTAATAAAGAGATTACATTACATTACATTATCTCCAACAAGAAGTCAACCTAATTAAACAATATATCAATTATCTCCATATAGAAAGTAAAGAGTTAAAATAGGATGTAATTGTATAAAATTAGTATTCAAGGAAAAAATCAATCCCCTCTCATGCTAAAAATTGATCCTCAGATCTACCCTCTCTTATTCCATCAACTAAAATTATTCTTCTATCTTGTGCCTTAGATTAAAAAAATAATAATATATTATTTTTTATTTTAGAAATTCTTCTCATTTCTATGTATACTAAACGACTATCACGTGAGTTCATTATCTAATGGATCTTTCCGTTCTAATACTCTATCCGAGAGTTATTAGTATTTATCAAATCTATTCATATCTAACGGAATGCTGTTGTATCAAATGTTAAATACATTGGTGAGAAAAGGATGGCTTTTATTGGATGAAATGCAAATTAGATTCACAAAACGGGAGAAAGATTTATCATTCCTTAGCCGGAAAGATATGTAGCCATGAAAGAGGGAAAAAGGATTAAGTAAAACATAATTAACTGTGAATATTTTATTCTTTCCGAATTAGAACAAAACCTTGTTTAAATAATTGAAACTAAGAAAAATGAATTAAATTTCAAGTTGGGTCAAATGAATAAATGGATAGAGATAGACCTATGGCCTAAAATAATTTTAAGGAAAGAAAAAGCAACGAGCTTTTATTCTTAATTTGAAATATTTCCCGATCTAATTAGGTGTTAAAAATATATTAGTGCCAAACACGGGAAGGGTCTCTACCATGAGTGGATCCTTTATTTTCTCATGATTTATAACCAAGGCCAAAGGTCACTTAAAAATAGAAAAATTGGATTATGAAATTACGAAATATAATTTTTGAATTAGATCAATAGTTTCAATTAAATGAGTATAAGTAAAGGATCCATGGATGGAGGTAAAAAAATAGATTTTTAATTGTAAGTAATTCTTCAATTTGTTGAAGTGAAAAAAAAATATAATATTTTATATGCAAATATCCCTCTCAACTATGTATTTTGCTTCATAGACCCCTAGGTACTGCTACGTAGCTAAAATAATACTAGAGGGGAATGGAGTTTTATTAGTCGATTTGTCTAACATACGCCTATCCAAAATAATTGCCTCTATTATCCTACAACAAAACCCAAGACTCCTTTCGAATTAACTTAAATTGCAACAGACGTGTACATCACTTCTGATAAAAGCATCCTGGAGGTGTGGAAATAATTTAAATGATACATTTACATTTCACATTTGTAGTTCTGGAGGATTGGTCCAGATAAGGTAAAAGTATGTGAATATTTTAGATTTTCTTTTCTTTGGCCACAGTTAATTATGCCCAATTAGACATTGACCATCCTTCTTTTTTTCCAATTACACTTTAGCCATGAAATTTAATTGACGGTTAGTGCAGCATGCATATCTAATTATATAATTCTAAAGGTACCTTTATATTATAGGACAAACTACCAACTGCCTTTCGAATGAAAGGTCACGTATCAAGGGTTTAAAAAGGGAAATAAAAGAGGAAAAAAAACCGAATGATTTAGCCACCCCAAAAGTTCACAACCCCCACCACCGAGCTTTTCTCCATCCCCTGCCCCCACCGGAACACATTCCCACTATCCCATGGAATAAATCCTAAAAATAACCTTAGATCAAACCCCAAACTCACCAATTAGACATTGCGGTTTATGTAGAGAGAAATATTGACCTAGACAACAAACATGTTCTGCATAATTCTATAGAAGACAAGGGTTCAACTTTCCTACATGCGCTCAAACAATAATTCCAAAACCAAGTCAATTCAAGAATCAAAAACTCTGTAAGCTTACAAAGATAATTGTGTTGGCAATTCCAAAGGTTAAAATTAGTAATCTTAAAAGGCAATATTCTCCCAGCCAAAAAAATGCTCATTTGAAAGTAAAGAGTGATCACTTGAAGGTTAGGAGTGTAAGTTTGCTATGTAACGCTACATAATGGTAGAAATTTAGTGAGAGAGATACATAGAAAGGAAAAGGATATGTAACTCATATAATATAAAGGACAACAAGCCATGCACTAAATAAATAATAATAATTGTAATGGGAAACCATCGAGAGTATTGATAGAGAATGTTAATATACAGGCACTTTAACTGAAAGAAAATGAGGCATGAAGACTTAGCACCATTCATGAAGGTTAAAGTTATTTTATATGAATTAATAGAAATAAATATTTAAGGAAGAATGTTCTTGAGACGTATGGGTTTTTGAGCTCAGGGGTGGGTGGAAGGTTGTCACTGTGTAATAAATGAGGAGAGGTATTTAATAATAGGAAAATTTTGGAGTTGGTTGATTATCAAAAGTCTAATTTTGAGGTGATGGGCATTATATGAGAGGAGATAACTCTCATTGGAGCATCTAATGAAATGCATGTGTACTTATAGAATAGAGGAGGTTTATGTTGGCCGATGGCACAGGTTCTCAGCAAATGTTTGTTGATTGGTACAATCAGTTGCAGATTATTTATATGGTCTAATTATGTCTACACTACATTTTTCTTAGTTCTCACTAAAACATTTTAAGGGTTGTAGCTTACCTAACAACTAATTCTCTCTTGAAGGTAAACAACTGGGATTGACAAGCCAACACGATTTCCAATTAAGTGTTCACGTTTCAAGTCACTTTAGAGTCAATTTCGCATTCACTCACTCATGCTCATGGTTTTGGATAATTGAATAACCATGTCGATCTACACATGGAGTAAAATGCATTGGAGCCAGGATTTCTCATAGGGTGGGTTAATACTATGACTACCTTACTAGAAATTTGTCTATCCTGTGTTTTATTCATGGTGAAATCCTTTTAATGCACTTAAAAGTAACGTAGTGAAATTCACCTCCTTAACATTAAATTTTATTCACTATTTTTTCACAGTTACATAATTCTAGAATGTTCATTTATTCACTAAATAGTAATTATAAATATAGTTAAATACATTTGAATATCATTTTAAATATTATATAAAATCACTTTTCAAAGTTTCTAGAATTGCAATTTATACATCATAGCTTAATGTGGTTGTCAAATTGATGATATGATCTTAAAAATGAAAGGGCATACCAATTTTAAGTCATTAGGGTCTCACATAAGCATCTATACATTCTTTTTTTATACAACGGTTGGAATGGTGGATGAATGCATTAAATGTGCAACCACCAAAGTGGTGGATGAATGCATTAAATATGCAACCACCTAAGTTACTGATGGGATGCATTTAATGGACTTTAATCTCTACCATCCATCTCATTATTAATCCAATGGATGTGGTGAATGCCTAGAAGATATAAATAGGACCCTCTTGAGAAGGATTAAACACACCAAAATATGAACACAACAAAGAAACTAAGAAGAGTTAGAGAGTGAGAAAGAGTTCATTTGGAGTGTATTTGTGAGAGTCTATTTTGAAACTCATTTGCAATGAGTGTCAGTGGACGCAGATAAATTGGTGAACCACTTAAATATTATGTCTTCCCTTGTGTGCGTGTCTTTCTACTCATTTTACTTTTCTTTTAAGTGTGCAATATTATTATTTGGAGTTACATTCAATATCATTTGTTGACTCACTTTCGCAGAAAAAATTGGTATAAGAGCCAAGGTCCTCCGATCTAGGCATTTTGGATATTTTTTTGTGGAGAAATAGCCATACGAATAGTACTATTCATTCGGGTAATATTCACACCCGGAAAAATTTCTAAACTTGGAATTTTTTTGTTCGAATTTTTTTAATTGTGATCGTTTGAAAAATGGCAACCGCAAAATTTGACGTAGAAAAATTTGATGGGCAAAGAAATTTCAGCATATGGCAATGTGCAGTTATGGATGTCTTAGTCTAACAAGATTTGGAAATTTCTCTTGAAGATATGCCAGAAGACATGTAGGAAGATGATTGGAAAAAAAAATCAATCGCAAGGCTTGTGGTCATATTCGTCTTTATCTCAGAAAGGATTAAAAATATCCTTATATGCGCGAGACCTCGTCACAAAAATTATGGAAACAACAGGATGACAAGTGCATGACGAAGATCATTGAAAATTGGCTCTATTTGAAGAAGAAACTCTTCCGGTTCCAATGCGCAGAAGGTATTTCTATGTCTGAGCATCTGGACAATTTTAACAAAATTATTACTGATTTATGAAATTTGGATGTTGAAATTGACAATGGGGATAAAGCACTGTTAGTGATAAATTCTCTACCTGACTCATATGAACATCTCATTACCACGCTATTATAGGGAAAGGAGGAAATAAAATATATTGAGGTCTACAATACCTTAATGAATAATGAGGTTCGTAAGAAAGATAAGGAGGTATATTGAGACTCAACATCTGAAGCGTTGACGGTTCGTGGCAGAATAAATGAAAGGAAGAATTGCAACCATAGAAGATCTCGATCTAAATTGAGAGGTGGAGCATCACTTCAGGTAGGAGAATTCCTGTAAAAGGTCAATGTGAATTTTTGTCACCAGAAAGGGCATTGGAAGAAAGATTGTCCTAAGTTAAAGAAGGACACGAAGAACCCCATTGCAAATGTTGCAGCTAGTGACGATGATGATTTTGAATTTGCTCTATTTCACCATTTGGATCCAGTTCACAGGAATGGATTTTGGATTCGGGGTGTTCCTATCACATATGTCCCAATAGGGAGTTGTTTTCTAGCTTTAAGGAGCTAGAAGGTGGAGCTATTTTAATGGGTAATGATCATGCTTGTCAAACAAAAGGGATAGGAAAAATCCGACTAAACTTACATAGTGGAATAACCAAAGTGATGGAAGATGTTCTGTATATATCGGACCTGAGGAAAAATCATATCTCACTTGGCACTTTGGCAGCTAAAGGTTATGATATCACACTGAAATGCGATGGTCTGAAGGTGTCACATGGAGCCTTGGTTGTGATGAAGGAAATGAAAAAGAGTAACTTGTATTTTTTCCTTGGAAATATAGTTACAGGTGCAGCGACAGTCTCAAAAAGTTCAGAAGAAGTTGCATCTGATGCTACGAGATTATAGCATGTACGCTTGGGACATGCAGGAGAGAACGCTTTGCAGGGATTAGTGAAGCAAGTTCTATTGAAAGGTTCCAAGCAATGTAAGCTTGTATTTTGTGAACATTGTGTCCTGGGCAAGCAGACAAGAGTAAAGTTTGGCACATGAGTACATCGTACAAAGGAGACTCTTGATTATGTTCACACAGCTGTTTGGGGACCTACTAAAGTTTCATCTTTGGGAGATAATCATTATTTTGTATCTTTTGTGGATGACTTCTCCAGACGAGTTTGGGTGTACACCGTGCGACATAAGGATTGAGTGGAAAAATATAATAGAGACCCAAAGTTGCAGAAAAATTAGAAGACTCAGGGCAGACAACGGCGGTGAATATAAGCCAGACCCATTTTTGCAAGAATTCCAGGAAGAGGGGATCATGTGACACTTCAGAGTAAGAAACACGCCTCAATAAAATGGGGTGGCTGAACGTATAAATCGCACTTTGCTGTAGAAGGTGCAATGCATGTTGTCTAATGTTGGTTTGGGCAAGGCATTTTGGGATGAAGCTATTACATATGCATGTCATATCATTAATAGGTTACATGGAGCTGCAAATGAGGGCAAAACACCCATGGAGGTATGGTCGGGAAAATCTGCTACAAATTATGATTCTTTATGTATTTTCAGCTCCCCTACATATTTCCATGTTAGGGAAAGCGAGTTGGATCCTAGAGCTAAGAAATCCATATTCTTAGGCTTTAGTGATAAAGTGAAGGGGTATAGACTTTGGTGCCCCGAGACAAAACGGATCATAAATAGCGGGGATGTTACATTCGATGAATCTTCAATGTTGAAGAGTTCTCCTAAGGAGATAACACTACACCAAATTTTCCCATTTGTCAAGGTCAATGACCGTGACATTTCGAGGCGAGACAACTTTTTTTGTCACGGTCGTGTCATGGTCAGTGATCGTGACACGTTTGTCACGGTTATAAACCATGACAAAGATGTGACCCCTCTTGCCCAGAATTGTCACGGTCATTGACCGCGACACGTCCTTGACAAATTTTTGTCACGGACTTGTCACGGACTTGTCACGGTCAATGACCGTGATAATTCTAGGCAGAATTTAAAAAAATCTGTTGGGCAGTATGGCCACTGCCACTGCCCAGCAGTATATTTGTACCTGTTATAGCAACGTTGTACCTGTTCCAAACATCATATATCCAACACAAACTAAAGATAATGCAAATATATATTCATGACGATATAATCCAAATATTCAAAGCAAAAATAATATACATGACGATATAATCCAAATATAATTAAAATGGACAAACTTTAAAATAATGTTAATACATGTCTTGGAAAAAACTGAGGAGGTGAGTAGGCCACACAACATACGAATTGACGCACCCACTAATATAAGTCGTGCCGCATTGTTCGCGCAACCACAATAGGGAGTTCTCCTTCCTGGGTATGACATGCATGACGAGCACCCTGGACTCCATCTCTTGAAGCACACGTCCATGGACTATTCCACCCTCGACGATATTCGGGTCCCTCAACCCCCGCCCTATCCGTTGGCCATCAAATACGTCCAATATGAACACGCTCGGCCAACCAAGTGTCGACAATGGTCTGTTGAAGGGTGGAAAATAGGGAAGTGGATCATCGAAGTACGAACGTGTCGGTGATGAAGCAACGAGGTCCACATCCTCGTCATCCTGCGCCTCGTCCTCCCGCACCTCCTCCTCCACCGCCTTCTCCTTCTCCTTCCCTTTCCCTTTCCCTTTTCGGTCTCCACCCAACGTACGCTTCATGAATGCGTACATATCTTGGACCGTCGCCTCCAAACGGGACAGCTTCGCGTTGTGTGAATCCACCATTCGAGCCAACCCGGTGTCGCTCGTCTCCAATCCGATGATCCTAGATTTGGCCACCCGCGAGCTCACTCCCCTTGTCCTCCCCTTGCGATTAGAGCCAAGCACTTGGCTGAGTGCGTCTGTGGACAAAGATGCCTTGTCGGCATCAAACTGCGACTCATGCACTTCCTTAAGCTTTGCCTGAAACGACAAAAAGCACATGATTAGTAAAATAAGTAAACTAAAAAATTATAACGTAATTAACAATAATTAAACTGTCGGATTACTTACAATCGTGGCCGCGACGCTCGGGGACACCTCATTGTCCTTCCCCTTCTTCGTCTGAAGATCCACATAAGTATCGAGCCTATGTGGCTTACCCCCTGGCCCACTCCCTACCCCCTGGAATAAAATAAAGTAAAGTAAAATTAGTATCGGCCCCGCAAAGTAAAACAATGAAGAATAATATATTTATGTAGTTATAGATAAATGAAATCCTACCTGCATCCTATGCTCCACCTCAGCGTAAGAGGTCCGGCCGGAGTAGTGCACGTCCGTCTTTTTTGCCCGATTTTCCCTCCCCGATTGGCGAGATGCCAATTGTCGATTGTCGATCTCATTGTCAACGAACTTTTGCCATTGTGCAAATGAGATCGGCTCCTTGGGCGGGACGGATCCGCGCCATTGTATAATGGACTCTCGTGTTTTCTCAAAGTACCGTGTCCGCATATTTTTATTCCACGTCTTATGTTGCTCCCTCAACTGCTCCAAGATGGAATCGCGTAGCTTTGGATCCAAGTTGAATTGTTCCTGTCCAACAAATACAATGTTAGTTGCGAATAAATATATATAGAAATAGAAATAGAAATAGAAATAGAAATAGAAATAGAAATAGAAATAGAAATATGAAATTGAAATTGAAATTGAAATTGAAATTGAAATTGAAATATTCATATAAATATAAATATAAATATATTACCTGTAGTGCCGCCCAAACAGCTAACTTGAGCTCATATGGAACCTCCTTCCAACTCATAAACCCCGGGCCGATGACCGTCTTTAGCAGCTCGAGGGATCTCGCTAATAGCTCCAACTTGTTCTCGACGGTAATCCCAAATTTTCCATATTTTGGGAGCCTAGGGGCGGAGGAGCCCTCGTCGCCTCCGCTACCACCGAACCCAGATGACATCATCATAAACATCATCATCATCTTCGCCTTAATATCTGAAGGAGACATTTTTGCTGTAAAAAAAATGTTATTAGTAAGATAAAAAAAAATATTAATAGTACACATACACACACCCCCACTTGTAAAAAAATAATATTATCAAATTCTGTTAAAAAATTATCTAGGGTTTTACCTAATTGAATTAATTTCATGAATAAAATTATTATCAATTTAAATGAAAATATCAATTATTATCCAATATTTTTGATTGAAATATTTATTTTGAATGAAAATATCAATTATTATCCAATTATTATCCAACTATTATCAATTATTTATTTTGAATGTAAATAATATCCAAAAATATAAATGTAAATAATATTCAAAACCCCACCCACCCCCACCCCCACCCCCTGCCCCCTCCTGATGTTTATTATTTTCACAATGTTCTTACAAAATTTGTTGATGAACTATGTGGGAGTACAACCCATATTTAATTATAAAGTAAAAATCTATAAAATTGATGTCTACTTTTAGTGTTGTGTATATATGTTAGTCGATGACATTATATTTATAGCCTAATTAGATTCTAAGGTTATCTCAATTTATATTTTTCTTTTTCTATCTAATAATTTTCAACGTAAGAGCACAATACATAATTCCAAACACGTCCTTTATTTTTTTTTAATTTCATATCAATTTGGAGTTTTACTGTACATTTTTTTATCTTGAGATTCTATATTATAACGTATGTGTAAGTTCCGTCAATACCATGTCGTTTCAATTTTGTAATATTATGTTTTTTTCAAATATTTTAAAAGTTATTAAATGAGTGCCCCACCCCCTGCCTCCCTCCCCCCGTCACACACATACGCACACACCTACACACACACCCCACCCCACCCCTTGTCCCCTCCACCACCCCCTCCCCCACCACACACCACCACACACATATATACACACACATACACACACATATACACATACATACACATACATATACACACGCACACACCCCGCCCTGCCCCCACCCTGCCCCACCCCCCACACACGCACACACATACAAACATAAATATACACACAAACATATATATAAATGGAAGAGAGAGAGAGAGAGAGAGAGCAGCGTCGAGAGAGAGAGGGAGGGAGGGAACGACGGGAAAAAAAGAAGGGGATAGGGTTTTTGCTGCAAATATTGTCACGGTCGTGTCAAGGTCATTGACCCTGACAAGTATTTAAAGAATTGTCACGGTCGTGTCAAGGTCAATGACCGTGACATAAAACGCGTGTTTTTTACCACAGTTAATGACCTTGACAAGGCTGGCCGGCTGAAAGGTGACAATTTGCCCATTTTGGTGTAGTGTAAAAACCAAAGAA
This sequence comes from Sambucus nigra, assembly GCA_949130495.1. Lineage (NCBI taxonomy): Eukaryota > Viridiplantae > Streptophyta > Magnoliopsida > Dipsacales > Adoxaceae > Sambucus > Sambucus nigra. Next base: position 206,820,678 of record OX422214.1, on the reverse strand, counting down.
GTTCCACAACAGGTGGAGCTTAGGAATCCAATTGTTCCAACCATGCTTGTCACAAATTCAGAAATTGATGAGACAAGTACATATGAGGCGGAGGATCTTGCTCATGAGTCTCCTCAGCAACCATACTCTGTTGCAGCGAATAGACCACAAAGACAAAAAAAGAAACCTGGATGGCTTATTACTGACATGGTACCATATTCACTAGCCATGGTTGAAGATGACATTCCATCTGCTTACAAATAATCGAAAGAAGCTTAGAAATTTTAGATTGGAAGAAGGCGATGGACGAGGAGATACAGTCTCTTCATACGAACCAGATTTGGGAGTTAGTCCAACCTCCAAAAGAGAAGAAATACATTAGGTGCAAGTGGGTATATGCTAAATAGGAAGGCTCCTCGGGAAAAGTCAATGTAAGATTCAAGGCTAGGTTGGTGGCAAAAGGCTACACGGAGAAAGAATGGATGAGTTATAATGAGGTATTTTCCTTGGTTGTGAAGCATTCTTCCATTCGTATTTTTCTAGCATTGGTTGCATAGTTTGATCTTGAGTTAGCACAAATTGACGTCAAAACTACATTCTTATATGAAGATTTGGAGGAGGAAATTTATATGACTCATCCAGAAGGGTACAAGGTTGCTGGCAAGGAAAATTGGGCCTACAAACTAAAAAAGTAGTTATATGGGTTAAAGCAAAGTCCAAGGTAGTGGTATAAGCGATTTGATTGGTTTATGTTTGGGAAACAGTACACAAGGAGCCACCATGATCATTGTTTTCGTAAACTTCGTTGATGATGCTGAAAATAGCACCACCCTTCAAGGTGTTTGTAAGCTCAAATCCGTGATAACAATGGCAGCTCAAGTACATACTAAATATAAGAGATAGAGATGAGGAGAAGAGAATGAACACTAATATATAAGTGGTTAAGCCAATTAGGCATACTTCCACTATGAAAGTGAGCGAATAAGGTCACCGGAATAAGGAACTAACGACCATGGATATAATCTCTCAAGCTTTCTCTCTCTCTACTGTGTAATTGGACATAGTTTCAGCTAGGGTTGTTATTTTTGGATCCTTTACAAGGTTAGGGATGAAACCTATGTATAGTGTTCGGGGTGTAATGTAACACCCCCCCCCCCCCAGCATGCAATGAGCATATGTGTGGTGATTTAGCCAATCCAATGAGAACATCTGTCACTGTCACATGTAGAGAATAATGATAAAATATTCCCCCACATGAGGGGGTTGATTTGGTTACAACTAATTTTGTCCACGTGTTCCTTCCCTTGCATATGCTCTTAAATGCTCGACCCTGTACCTGACAGGTACAACCTCGGCCTGGAAGAGTACGAGGTTGGTGAAGTCTGACTTCTTCTTTATCCGAGGTTATTCATGATGATCTCGGACCAGTAGAATAGTTGAGATAAGACAAGTGGAGTTGTAACATCGGTGTGGGACGGGGTTACGCAGGAGTAGTTGGAACGTCGACTGATTCCCAATCGAGGTTGATTACGATAACGTTGGTAGTCCTTACTGACCTCGGCTGATACCCAGTCGAGGTTGATGTATGAGGTAGATGTGATGTTGGCTGTGGACGACCAGTTGGATGACTGAACACTTGAGCCACGTAGACCTCACATGTTTCCTGATAGTGGGGTACTAATAACATCGGCCGTAGCTGACCTTATGCTAGTTGAGATCGCTAGTTGCCAATCTGGAGCCCTTGCTACCTCGACCACCATCCTGACCGAGGTTGGTGTCTCTGAGCTGTGAGGTATATTTTGGGCACATCAATCACCCCTAGACCTTAATTACCTATGTGAATAGGTGACTATAGGGTATGCAACTCCGAGGACTTTCTTTATGGTGTGCCAATATTCCTTTGACAAGTGTCAAGTACTGTAGTAGGTAGCGTGTTGGGCAAGTGCAATGATGGTTGGATTTTAGGCTCCCAAGGAGTGGTGGTCCTTGGGGCGTGTGTACATGGGTTTGGGTGTTTAAACCCTATTTCCTTCTCTCTTCTCCTCATTTCTCTCATTTCCTCACCTGCGTTTATCTCTACAATTCTCTCTCTCTACAAGAGCCTTGGCTACTGTGTTATCAGGGATTTCCCTGCTTTCACACCTCCTCTCCTTCATTTCGAATTTCGACATGTATCGTCTCCTCCTTACTCTGCCATTTTCAGCCTTTTTATTCTTGTTTCTTCATTTTCCGGTGAGATTTTTTGGTTTTTCGATGATTGCTTGAGTTTTTCGGTGACTGTTGTTCTTGATTGTTTTTTGGTATACAACTCAGTTTGATCCTTAGTAAAATTGAGTCAAGTTATTTGTATTTTGGCCTAGTATAAGTGTAAGACCATCCTTCTATACTCAGACCTCTTTATCAACTCTTAGAAGAATTCCCTTCTTTTAGAGAGATGACCTCAGAAAAGATTAGGAAAATGGAGCGAGCTTAAGAGGAAGCTCATAGGGCTGAGGCCTTCCCACTTAGACCAATTTTTCCACCCCCTCTGAGAGTGATATACCCTGAGCCAGCCGTGTCTGCAGAGAAAGCGGAGGCCCCATTAGAACCTACTCCAATGTCTGAGTCTGATTCGTCCACCTCAGACCCTATGTCCATGGATTCTTTTTAAGAGGCCATGGACTTATCTATTAGGCAGGATCAGGTCCCTGATCAAGCTTAGGTTTCGAGCCGTGCCTCGTCCCACAATGAGTCTATCTCTTCATGAACCTCTTCAGACGTTAAAGTTTTTAGGACAAGTGTTGCCTTTCCTTCGCCCATTAATGTTGTCCCTATGTCGTCTGCTACAGGGGCTGAGTTTTCTAAGAGGTTACCTAGTGGTGCTCCTACGTCTGCCCATGCCGACATTTTCAGGGATGAGGATGATGGTCACGAAAGTGATGTTGATACCTTGGAGTCAGTCGAGATAGAGAGCTCTATCAATGAATTCAACCTCCTAGACTTTAGGCATCTCTATTCCATAGGCCCCTCTATCAAACTTAGGAGACCTCTGAGGGATGAGAGGGCCTTTAGCATCCGAGATGGTGAAATCTGCCTATATGAGCAGATGTTTAAGTTAGGATTCCGTTTCCCCATTCATCCAATGATTAGGGCCATATTGTCCCACATTAACTTGGCTCCCTCCCAATTATCCCCCAATGCCTGGAGGGTGATGATTGGATCTATTGTCTTATGGAGACCAGTCCATCATTCAGACCTTCCCGTTCAGGTCTTCACAGGGTGCTACGTGCCCTCCTCTACTAGGAACCATCCGAGTTTCTACTACTTCCTAGCTAGGAAGTCTAATAAGAAGATGTTGCTGGTTACCCAGACTTCAAACCACAATTGGAAACCATGATACTTCTTTATCTCAGGGGCATGGGAATTTCGTCCCTCTGCCACCTCTTCATCTTTAGGGCCGAGAACACGTCTGAGGTGAGGAAAGGTGTCAATGGCTGCCAGGTCGGACCCTGGATTAAGCCAGGATAACTTTAGAAGGTCAAAGACCTTCAAGATCAGGGGTCCCTTGGTTAGATGGTCAAGTACGAGCATTTGATGACCCCTTAGTACCTCTCTGAGACTGGCCTTAGGGAGAGTCCCCTGACTGAGCTTCGTAAGTTACTTTATTTTTTCAATAAGTTGTACATCTAAATTTACTATGTCTCTGATCTGTTAACTCAGGCCTTTTTTTTGCAGAACTCCCTGAAGGAATCTCAGAAGACCTCTGGGAAATGTCGGCCCCAAGTTTAGCCAGGCTGGTGAGGAAAGCAGGCCTAAATGCACCTCCTCCTCCCCGAACCTCTTCTAAGGCCTATGCTTTAAAAAAGAGGAAATCCACCACTACTTCCCCTGAGGATTAGAGGAAGAGAAAATCCTCTAAGGGAGATCGCGCCATCCCTATTTCAACTGATGACGCTCTAGCTTCTCGTCTGGAGCAGTTGAAAATCGGCAATAGCCACATAGGCCAAAGTATGAAGGCCATGGATTCCATCGGCTCTGTGATAACCGATGCTAACAAACGCTTCTGTCGTTCTTTGGATACCCCTCTTTTGGCCGAATTTTGCTTCCATAGGTCAATCCAGGTAATCTAAACAACTTTTATACTCCAAGTGTAACCTCGGCCTTGAATTTTATTAACTCCTGAACTCATGTATTTTATTCTGTTTTGCAGGGTATTATTACCATGCACCAGTTTGTTGACTGGACTCTAAAAAAGATGCCCTCATTGAGAAGGGGAAAGAGGCCCAGAAGGTGCAGGCTTCTTTGAGCGCTGAGGTGGAACATTTAAAGGATGATTTTGAAGGGTCTGAGACTAAGGTTAAGCAGATGGAAAAGGAGATTGCCCAACTCAAGAAGGACCAGAGCTCTGCTATGAAGGCTAAGGATGATGCCCTCCAACAAAAGGTTAACGCTATAGTGAAAGTTGTAGTTGAAGAAGCTTCAGAGAAGATCTTGGCTGATTATAAAGTCTCTGACGGATTCATCAGCATTAGCTTTGAATACCTCGAAAGAGGAGTTAAGGCCACTGGTAAATGGGCGGCCATAAAAGAGAAGGAGTCATGGATCTTAGTAGCTTCGCACTTCACTGGCCTGGGCTATATTGACCCTCAGTTTGCTCAAGATCGACAAGAGGTGGAGGAGGAAAGAGGTGTTGCCCGCAGAGACTACCCAACCGAAAGCCACAGAGATTGAGGATGTCAACCCCCAAGACGATGGGGCCAAGGTTACCAATGTCGGCCCAAATGATCAGGCCGAGGTTACCAACCCTATGGCTGCAGACCCTTAGGCCATAATTTGTGAAGCTTTGTAATTTTGGTTAAGCTGTAACTTCATAACTTCTGATAACATTCTCTTGCTCATTTTGACTTGTAATTCTTAACTTCATGCTATATTATCCTCTGAAGAGGGATTTGCTTCTTTTAATGAATGTTCCTTGAATGGTTTTATATGTTATGCATTGGTGTTTGTATTAAGGTCTGAAGCCTCCATATAATGGTGTCTTCATCATTAAACTATGATGTTACCCTCATAAATTTTCACCAAATTATGATGTTGAAGGTCTGAGGTCATCAAACTAAGATGTTACCTCCATAGACTTCACCAAATTAATGATGTTTAAGGTCTGAGGTCATCCAACTTTGATAATTCACCTCAGACCTTGTCACCAAATTATGATGTTGAAGGTCTGAGGTCATCAAACTATGATGTTTCACCTCAGAGTTTTTCAACAAATTATGATGTTGAAGGTCTGAGGTCATCAAACTAAGATGTTACCCCCCCCCCCCCATAATTTTTCACCAAATTAATGATATTTAAGGTATGAGATCATCAAACTAAGATGTTACCCCCATAAATTTTCACTAAACTAATGATGTTTAAGGTCCGAGGTCATCCAACTATGATGTTTCACCTCAGACCCTGTCACCAATTATGATGTTGAAGGTCAGAGGTCATCAAACTATGATGTTTCACCTTAGAATTTTTCAACAAATTATGATGTTGAAGGTCTGAGGTCATAAAACTAAGATGTTACCCCAAAAATTTTCACCAAATTAATGATGTTAAAGGTCTGAGGTCATCAAACAAAGATGTTACCAGCATAAATTTTCACCAAATTAATGATGTTTAAGGTCTGAGGTCATCAAACTATGATGTCTCACCTCAGACCCTGTCACTAAATTCTCATGTTGAATGTCTGAGGTCATCAAACTAAGACGTTACCCCCATAAATTTTTACCAAATTAATGATGTTCAAGATTTGAGGTCATCAAACTAAGATGTTAACCCCATAAATTTGCACCAATTTAATGATGTTTAAGGTCGGAGGTCATCAAACTAATATGTTAACCCCATAAATTTTCACGAAATTAATGATATTTTAGGTCTGAGGTCATCTAACTATGATGTTTCATCTCAGACCCTGTCACCAAATTATGATGCTGAATGTCTGAGGTAATCAAACTAAGATGTTACCCCCATAAAGTTTCACCAAACTAATGATGTTTAATGTCTAAGGTCATCAAACAGAGTTGTTACCCCCATAAATTTTCACCAAATTAATGGTGTTTAAGGTTTGAGGTCATCAAACTAAGATGTTACCCCCATAGACTTCACCAAATTAATGTTTTTTAAGGTCTGAGGGCATCTAACTAAGATGTTTCACCTGAGAACCTGTCTCGAATTATGATTATGAAGGACTGAGGTCATCAAACTATGATGTTTCACCTCATACTTTTCAACAAATTATGATGTTGAAGGTCTGAGGTCATCAAAATAAGATATTACCCCCTTAATTTTTCACCAAATTAATGATGTTTAAGGTCTAAGGTCATCAAACTAATATGTTACCCCCACAAATTTTTACCAAATTAATGATGTTTAAGGTCTGAGGTCATCCAACTATGATGTTTCACCTCAGACCAGTCACTAAATTATGATGTTGAAAGTCTGAGGTCATCAAACTAAGATGTTGACCGCATAAATTTTTACCAAATTAATGAAATTCATGGTCTGAGGTCATCATACTAAGATATTACCCCCATAAATTTATACCAAATTAATGATGTTTAAGGTCCGAGGTCATCAAACTAAGATCTTACCCCCTTAAATTTTCATCAAATTAAAAATGTTTAAGGTCTGAGGTTATCCAACTACGATGTTTCACCTCAGACCCTGTCACCAAATTATGATGCTGAAGGTCTGAGGTCATCAAACTAAGATGTTACCCCCATAAAGTTTCACTAAATTAATGATGTTTAAAGTCTGAGGTCATCAAACTAAGATGTTACCCCCATAAATTGTCCCCAAATTAATTATGTTTAAGGTCTGACGTCATCCAACTATGATGTTTCACCTTAAACCCTGTCACAAAATTAATGATGTTTAATGTCTGAGTTCATTCAACTATGATGTTTCACCTCAGACTTTTTCAATAAATTATGATGTTGAAGGTCTGAGATCATGAAACTAAGATGTTACCCCCATAAATTTTCACCAAATTAATGATTTTTAAGGTCTGAGGTCATCAAACTAAGATGTTACCCCCATAATTTTTCACCAAACTAATGATGTGTAATGTCTGAGGTCATCAAACTAAGATGTTACCTGCATAAATTTTCACAAAATTAATTATGTTTAAGGTCTGAGGTCATCCAACTATGATGTTTCACCTCAAACCCTGTCATAAAATTATGATGTTTAAGGTCCGAGGTCATCAAACTAAGATGTTACCCCCATAAATTTTAACCAAATTAATGATGTTTGAGGTTAGAGGCCATTAAACTAAGATGTTAACCCCATAAATTTTCACCAAATTGATGATGTATAAGGTTTGAGGTCATCCAACTATGTTGTTTCACCTCAGACCCTATCACCAAATTAATGATATCTGTTTAAGGTTTGAGGTCATTCAACTATGATGTTTCACCTTATTTTTTTCTACAAATTATGATATTGAAGGTCTGAGGTCATCAAACTAAGATGTTACCCCCATAATTTTGCACCAAATTAATGATGTTTTAGGTCTGAGGTCATCAAACTAAGATGTTACCCCCATAAATTTTCCCCAAAATTAATGATGTTGAAGGTCTGAGGTCATCCAACTAAGATGTTTCACCTCAGACCCTATATTACTAAATTAAGATGTTGAAAGTCAGACGTCATCAAACTAAGATGTTGCCCCCATAAATTTTCACTAAATTAATGATGTTTAAGGTTTGAGGCCATCTAACTAAGATGTTACCCCCATAAATTTTCACGTAATTAATGATGTTTAAGGTCTGAGGTCATCAAACTATGATGTTACCCCCATAAATTTTTACCAAATTAATAATGTTTAAGGTACGAGGTCATCCAACTCTGATGTTTCACCTCAGACCCTGTCACCAAATTATGATGTTGAAGGTCTGAGGACATCAAACTAATATTTTACTCCCATAAAGTTTCACCAAATTAATGATGTTGAAGGTCTAAGGTCATCAAACTAAGATGTTACCCCCATAAATTTTCACCAAATTAATGATGTTTAAGGTTTAAGGTCATCAAACTAAGATGTTACCTCTATAGACTTCACCAAATTAATGATGTTTAAGGTCTGAGGTCATCTAACGATGATGTTTCACCTCAGAACCTGTCACCAATTATGATGTTGAAGGTCTGAGGTCATCAAACTATGATGTTTCACCACAGACTTTTTCAACAAATTATGATGTTGAAGGTGTGAGGTCATCAAACTAAGATGTTACCCTTATAATTTTTCACTAAATTAATGATGTTTAAGGTCTGAGGTCATCAAACTATGATGTTACCGCCCGAAATTTTCACCAAATTAATAATGTTTAAGGTCTGAGGTCATCCAACTATGATGTTTCACCTCAGACCCTGTCACTAAATTATGATGTTGAAAGTGTGAGGTCATAAAACTAGGATGTTGCCCCATAAATTTTCACCACATTAATGATGTTCAAGGTCTGAGGTCATCAAACTAAGATGTCACCCGCATAAATTTTCACCAAATTAGTGATGTTTAATGTCTGAGGTCATCATACTAAGATGTTACCCCCATAAATTTTAACCAAATTAGTGATGTTGAAGGTCTGAGGTTATCCAACTAGGACGTTTCACCTCAGACCCTGTCACCAAATTATGTTGCTTAAGGTCTGAGGTCATCAAGCTAAGATGTTACCCCCATAAAGTTTCACCAAACTAATGATGTTTAAGGTCTGAGGTCATCAAACTAAGATGTTACCATTATAAATTTTCACCAAATTAATGATGATTAAGGTCTGAGGTCATCCAACTATGATGTTTCACCTCATACCCTGTCACCAAACTAATGATGTTTAAGGTCTGAGTTCATCCAACAATGATGTTTCACCTCAGAATTTTTCAAAAAATTATGATGTTAAAGGTCTGAGGTCATCAAACTAAGATGTTACCCCCATAAATTTTCACCAAATTAATGATGTTTAAGGCCTGAGATCATCAAACTAAGATGTTACCCCCATAAATTTTCAACTAATTAATGATGTTTAAGATGTTACCTACATAAATTTTCACCCAATTAATTATGTTTAAGGTCTGAGATCATACAACTATGATGTTTCACCTCAGACCTTGTCATAAAATTATGATGTTGAAGGTCCGAGGTCATCAAACTAAGATGTTACCCCATAAATTTTAACCAAATTAATGATGTTTAAGGTCAGAGGACATCAAACTAAGATTTTAACCCCATAAATTTTCACCAAATTGATGATGTTTAAGGTTTGAGGTCATCCAATTATGATGATTCACCACAGACCTTGTCATAAAATTATGATGTTGAAGGTCCGAGGTCATCAAACTAAGATGTTACCCCTATCAATTTTAACCAAATTAATGATGTTTAAGGTTAGAGGCCATCAAACTAAGATGTTAACCCCATAAATTTTCACCAAATTGATGATGTTTAAGGTCTGAGGTCATCCAACTATGATGTTTCACCTCAGACCCTGTCACCGAATTAATGATGTTTAAGGTCTGAGGTCATCCAACTATGATGTTTCACCTCATTTTTTTTCAACAAATTAGGATATTGAAGGTCTGAGGTCATCAAACTAAGATGTTACCCCCGTAATTTTTCACCAAATTAATGATGTTTTAGGTCTGAGGTCATCAAACTAAGATGTTACCCCCATAAACTTTCACAAAATTAATTATGTTTAAGGTCTGAGGTCATCCAACTATGATGTTTCACCTCAGACCCTGTCACTAAATTATGATGTTGAAAGTCTATTGTCATCAAACTAAGATGTTACCCCCATAAATTTTCACCAAATTAATGATGTTTTAGGTCTGAGGTCATCAAACTAAGATGTTACCCCCATAAATTTTCCCCAAAATTAATGATGTTTAAGGTCTGAGGTCATCCAACTAAGATGTTTCACCTCAGACCCTATATCACTAAATTAAGATGTTGAAAGTCAGACGTCATTAAACTAAGATGTTGCCCCCATAAATTTTCACTAAATTAATGATGTTTAAGGTTTGAGGTCATCTAACTATGATGTTACCCCCGTAAATTTTCACCTAATTAATGATGTTTAAGGTCTGAGGTCATCAAACTATGATGTTACCCAGATAAATTTTTACCAAATTAATAATGTTTAAGGTACGAGGTCATCCAACTCTGATGTTTCACCTCAGACCATGTCACCAAATTATGATGTTGAAGGTCTGAGGACATCAAACTAAGATTTTACTCCCATAAAGTTTCACCAAATTAATGATGTTGAAGGTCTAAGGTCATCAAACAAAGATGTTACCCCCATAAATTTTCACCAAATTAATGTTGTTTAAGGTTTAAGGACATCAAACTAAGATGTTACCTCCATAGACTTCACGAAATTAATGATGTTTAAGGTCTGAGGTCATCCAACTTTGATAATTCACCTCAGACCTTGTCACCAAATTATGATGTTGAAGGTCTGAGGTCATCAAACTATGATGTTTCACCACAGACTTTTTCAACAAATTATGATGTTGAAGGTGTGAGGTCATCAAACTAAGATGTTACCCTTATAATTTTTCACTAAATTAATGATGTTTAAGGTCTGAGGTTATCAAACTATGATGTTACCGCCCGAAATTTTCACCAAATTAATAATGTTTAAGGTCTGAGGTCATCCAACTATGATGTTTCACCTCAGACCTTGTCACTAAATTATGATGTTGAAAGTGTGAGGTCATAAAACTAGGATGTTGCCCGATAAATTTTCACCACATTAATGATGTTCAAGGTCTGAGGTCATCAAACTAAGATGTTACCCGCATAAATTTTCACCAAATTAGTGATGTTTAATGTCTGAGGTCATCATACTAAGATGTTACCCCCATAAATTTTAACCAAATTAGTGATGTTGAAGGTCTGAGGTTATCCAACTAGGACGTTTCACCTCAGACCCTGTCACCAAATTATGTTGCTTAAGGTCTGAGGTCATCAAGCTAAGATGTTACCCCCATAAAGTTTCACCAAACTAATGATGTTTAAGGTCTGAGGTCATCAAACTAAGATGTTACCATTATAAATTTTCACCAAATTAATGATGTTTAAGGTCTGAGGTCATCCAACTATGATGTTTCACCTCATACCCTGTCACCAAACTAATGATGTTTAAGGTCTGAGTTCATCCAACAATGATGTTTCACCTCAGAATTTATCAAAAAATTATGATGTTAAAGGTCTGAGGTCATCAAACTAAGATGTTACCCCCATAAATTTTCACCAAATTAATGATGTTTAAGGCCTGAGATCATCAAACTAAGATGTTACCCCCATAAATTTTCACCTAATTAATGATGTTTAAGATGTTACCTACATAAATTGTCACCCAATTAATTATGTTTAAGGTCTGAGATTATCCAACTATGATGTTTCACCTCAGACCTTGTCATAAAATTATGATGTTGAAGGTCCGAGGTCATCAAACTAAGATGTTACCCCATAAATTTTAACCAAATTAATGATGTTTAAGGTCAGAGGACATCAAACTAAGATGTTAACCCCATAAATTTTCACCAAATTGATGATGTTTAAGGTTTGAGGTCATCCAATTATGATGATTCACCACAGACCTTGTTATAAAATTATGATGTTGAAGGTCCGAGGTCATCAAACTAAGATGTTATCCCCATCAATTTTAACCAAATTAATGATGTTTAAGGTTAGAGGCCATCAAACAAAGATGTTAACCCCATAAATTTTCACCAAATTGATGATGTTTAAGTTCTGAGGTCATCCAACTATGATGTTTCACCTCAGACCCTGTCACCGAATTAATGATGTTTAAGGTCTGAGGTCATCCAACTATGATGTTTCACCTCATTTGTTTTCAACAAATTAGGATATTGAAGGTCTGAGGTCATCAAACTAAGATGTTACCCCCGTAATTTTTCACCAAATTAATGATGTTTTAGGTCTGAGGTCATCAAACTAAGATGTTACCCCCATAAACTTTCACCAAATTAATTATGTTTAAGGTCTGAGGTCATCCACCTATGATGTTTCACCTCAGACTCTATCACTAAATTATGATGTTGAAAGTCTATTGTCATCAAACTAAGATGTTACCCCCATAAATTTTCACCAAATTAATGATGTTCAAGGCCTGAGGTCATCAAACTAAGATGTTGCCCCCATAAATTTTCACCAAATTAATTGTGTTTAAGGTCTGAGGTCATCCAACTCTGATGTTTCACCTCAGACCCTGTCACCAAATTATAATGCTGAAGGTCTGAGGACATCAAACTAAGATTTTACCCCCACAAAGTTTCACCAAATTAATGATGTTTAAGGTCTAAGGTCATCAAACTAAGACGTTACCCCCATAAATTTTCTCCAAATTAATGATGTTTAAGGTTTGAGGTCATCAAACTAAGATGTTACCACCATAGACTTCACAAAATTAATGATGTTTAAGGTTTGAGGTCATCTAACTATGATGTTTCACCTCAGAACCTGTCACCAATGATGATGTTGAAGGTCTGAGGTCATCATACTATGATGTTTCGCCTCAGACTGTTTCAACAAATTATGATGTTGAAGGTCTGAGGTCATCAAACTAAGATGTTACCCTTATAATTTGTCACCAAATTAATGATGTTTAAGGTCCGAGGTCATCAAACTAAGATGTTAGCCCCATAAATTTTCACCAAATTAATAATGTTTAAGGTCTGACGTCATTGTACTATGATGTTTCACCTTAGACCCTGTAACTATATTATGATGTTGAAAGTCTGAGGTCATCAAACTAAGATGTTGCCCCATAAATTTTCACCAAATTAATGATGTTCAAGGTCTGAGGTCATCAAACTAAGATGTTACCCCCATAAATTTTCACCAAATTAGTGATGTTTAATGTCCAATGTCATCATACTAGGATGTTATCCCCATAAATTTTAACCAAATTAGTGATGTTGAAGGTCTGAGGTTATCGAACTATGATGTTTCACCTTACACCCTGTCATTAAATTATGTTGCTTAAGGTATGAGGTCATCAAACTAAGATGTTACCCCCATAAAGTTTCACCAAACTAATGATGTTTAAGGTCTGAGGTCATCAAACTAAGATGTTACCCCCATAAATTTTCACCAAATTAATGATGTTTAAGGTCTATGGTCATCCAACTCTGATGTTTCACCTCAGACCTTGTCTCCAAATTAATGATGTTTAAGGTTTGAGGTCATCCAAATATTATGTTTCACCTTATACCCAGTCACCAAACTAATGATGTTTAAGGTCTGAGTTCATCCAACAATGATGTTTCACCTGAGACTTTTTTAACAAGTTATGATGTTAAAGGTCTCAGGTCATCAAACTAAGATGTTACCCCCATAAATTTTCACCAAATTAATGATGTTTAAGGTCTGAGATCACCAAAATTAGATGTTACCCCCTTAAATTTTCAACAAATTAATGATGTTTAAGGTCCGAGGTCATTAAACTAAGATGTTGCCTACATAAATTTTCACCAAATTAATTATGTTTAAGGTCTGAGGTCTTCCAATTATGATGTTTCATCTCAGACCTTATCATAAAATTATGATGTTGAAGGTCTGAGGTCATTAAACTAAGATGTTACCCCCATAAATTTTCACCAAATTAATGATGTTTAAGGTTAGAGGCCATCAAACTAAGATCTTACCCCCATAAATTTTCAACAAATTGATGATGTTTAAGGTCTGAGGTCATCCAACTGTGATGTTTCTGTGACACCCCGACTAATTAAATACCGGGTAGCTACTCCTTTGTTAAATTAAATCAAAATGCCAAGTTGGCTCAGTTAATAGCATCACTGTCGAAAACATTTTTATTATTACTAAGTGCCTAGTATTTAAAAAGTAAGTTGCCAAATTTTAATTAAAGTCTGATTAACATGAAGTGAAAGATTCAAAGCAAGAATAATATCACCATTCACCATAACGAAATAGTAGCATAACCATCACATGATATAAATAAATCCGGAGGAAAACTCCTCACAACAAACTCCACAACTGAAATGAATAACTAAAAACTGAATACTGAATCAATACATGCCAAAGTCTGAAAAACTGAAATGGAAATGTAACTCTAATGGAACTGGGCAACATGCCCTAAAACTGAGGAATACTGAACATGGAATCCAAATGATAGAAGCGTCTACAAGCAAATCCCTGTAACTTCCACAAACAGTTACAGATCGTCATCTGAATGAGTATCCTATGAATGGTGTCCTTGTGGCTGGGCACCTAAAATGGTTTTACAAAAAAATAGATTTGAAAGCAAACGGGTCAGAGCCCGAATGTGGAGATATTTTAAAAACCTGCAAGTGCTTTAAAAACATTTAAAACATTAAATGCAAAGTACATGTTAGGACGTACACTCACATGAAATTCTCACCTCTCGTCTAACTGTGCACTCCTAACGTAAGTACCCATATAAAATGACACAACCCACTAGCTAAGTAACATCATATCTAGCTATACAGTCATAGGTTCTACCCTTATTACTCGATTCCCATTAACATTATAACGATCTCAATTAAATAGGGGCTTAACGTAAATTCAGGTTCTCACGTAAAAGTAATACAACTCATTATAGATTATTCCTTTTATGTTATTCCATAGTTATACACACAATACCATATGAAAGTTCCCAGTTTATTAAGTGTATATTTTCCACAACATAAATATACAATACAAGCACCCCGAGACTAAGCTGCGGTGCACACATACTCTGCTATCCATCCCGGTACATCACGTACATAAGGATCACATATTCCGAATCTCTCAGGAATAGTTCACAGATAACAACATCACAAATAATGGAGGCGAACACAGTCACATCACATGGGTCACGCACATACCTGCGCTCCCACGATCAGCAGACTTATTAACATCCCAATAAGTCCTTCTCTGACCTATGTTCATCGAGGTAACCAGTCTAAATCCGGGAAACACAAGGATTAGAGGGCCCTAAGCGAACGCAAACCTCCCGTGATAGCAAGTATGGTAGGTATGTCATACACACAAATCATATACCAATACTAAGTAAGCACACATCTTAGTAATCACCGTAGTTTAATTGTAGTACTTATCGCATTCTCGTACCAACTTATAATTTATACAATTTATATAATCCCGATCCATATTTATACGCGCCATAATTTATTCTCACGTCGTTGTACGCACTCACGTCTCGACTCAAATGTCTATTTGATTTGATCCACACTTATATAATTTACTCCTCATTATATCCCAAATGTCCCAAGTATACTAATACACCATCAAAGGAATGTTATATCTATCCTCGAACGAGTTTACGGGACTCCCAAAATCAAAACAGGCCAAAAAGGCCTAAACTGCCAGCTCGTTAGAAGTCTCGTTCGAACGAGGCTGTTCGAACGAGATTTCGTTCGAACGAACTGGGCTATCTAACGAGATCTCGTTCGAACGAGATTATCGAACGAACATCCCTCTCGTTAGAACCCCACACTGTCAACTCGTTAGAATCTCGTTCGAACGAGCTCGTTCGAACGACCTGGGTAGGTCTTCTAACGAGTGACCAGATTCAAGCCCAGAAATCCTATCTCGTTTTTCCACCAATTTCTACACCTCAAATCTCAGCCAAAATTCGTCCCAACAATGTTTTAAGGTCTCCAATCATCCTAAAACATACTAAGGTCATATACTAACATCTTTTAAGGAATTAACACATCCTAAACATCATTAGTTCATCAAATCTCTACCCTTTCCCCCAAATTTTCAAGAACATAAACCCTAGAATTTTAAATCCTCAATAAGTCCATTATAGATCCGTTTTTGTTACATCCAACATACATTAACATCAGAATAATCATCTCCATACTATTCTACATGCAATTTGTCCTCAAAATTCAAGTCCTAAGTCCAATTAAAATGGGTTTTTATTTAACTTCCAAGAACAATTGTAAATCTTTCAATTTATCTAACATGGAAGAAACATTCTCTGAATTAAATAGAATTAAATCACTTGCCTCTAGTGTCTCTGAATTTGGTGTTGGTTTGATGAAGCTTTTTCTGCAGAATTCCTTCTCTCTCTCTCTCTACAAGCCTTCTTCTCCAAAGGTAGCTAGGGTGGCTAGGGTTTGTTTTGGGAAAATTTTGGAACCTAATCTAATAACCCCCGTAGCTTATTGGGTCATTAAGGATTGGTTAGTGGGTTTAGTGGGTCAATTCCCAATCAGATAAAAACTCTTAATTTTCGTCACTTTTAATTCCCAAAAATACGAAATTACCAAAATACCCTTTATGTTGTCGGTATGGCCTAAAAATACCCCGGGACCCAAACTAAACCCCCGGCTAGTGTTTTCTGACTATCACGACCCTTCCGGACGCGTTAGCGCGCTCAAAACGACCATACGGTTAATAGAATTTAAATTCACTTTTACAATTAACATAATTATATCCTGACGCGACTGTCTCATGCATCCCAATAAAATGTTCAAATTGCCGTATATTAATCTCACGACAAATTTCATAATTCAATATTCATATATCATCATATATACTCAATATAGTCAAATACCAACTCACATCTCGCTAGTATTTTATCCGGATTAATTCCCAATTAATTCTCATTTAATTAATTAATCCCAAAAATAAATATCGCCAAAAATACGGGGTATTACAGTTTCACCTCAGACCCTGTCACCAAATTAATGATGTTTAAGGTTTGAGATCATCCAACTCTGATGTTTGACCTCACACTTTTTCAGCAAATTATGATATTGAAGGTCCGAGGTCATCAAACTAAGATGTTACTCCCATAATTTTTCACTAAATTAATTATGTTTAAGGTTTGAGGTCATCCAACTATGTTGTTTCACCTCAGACCCTGTCACAAAATTAAGATGTTGAAGGTCTGAGGTGGTCAAACTAAGATGTTACCCCCGTAAATTTTCACCAAATTTGTGAAGTTTAAGGTCCGAGGTCACCAAACTAAGATGTTTCCACCATAAATGTTCACGAAATTAATGATGTTTCAGGCTTGAGGTTATCAAACTAAGATGTTACCCCAATAATTTTTCACGAAATTAATGATGGATAAAGTCTGAGGTCATCGAACTATGATGTTTCACCTCAGACCCTGTCACTAAATTATGATGTTGAAAGTCTGAGGTCATCAAACTAAGATGTTGCCCCCATAAATTTTAACCAAATTAATGATGTTCAAGGTCTGAGGTCATCAAACTCAGATGTTACCCCCATAAATTTCCATCAAATTAAAGATGTTTAAGGTCTGTGGTTATCAAACTTAGATGTTACCCCCATAAATTTTCACCAAATTAATGATGTTTAAGGTCTGAGGTCATCCAACAATAATGTTTCACCTCTGACACTGTCACCAAATAATGATGCTGAAGGTCTGTGACATCAAACTCAGATTTTACCCCTAGAAAGTTTCACCAAAATAATGATATTTAAGGTCTAAGGTCATCAAACTAAGATGTTACCACCATAAATTTTCACCAAATTAATGAGGTTGAAGGTTTGGAGGCTTATTGATAGTACAAGTATAGCACCCTGCCGTGGCAGTACTTCTACAATCGCGTAGGCCACACAGGCCGCGGCAGGTATCTTACTCAAGGCGCGGCCAGAACAACTGAAGGGTGCAGCCCTCTCCATAAGAGGCCGCGAGTGACCAGCTTAAGGTCCGCGGACCCCCTTCAACAGCAGCGCTGCTGCTTTGGGCCGCACACCCTCATCCACATCTACTGCAGATTTGGTGTACGCCACGAGCTCAGGGCACGTGATTCAACACACTACCTTATAAGTAGAGGTTAATGCCTGAAAGAGGGGGATCGGTTCCAAACACACCCGAGGCACTACAACATAGATTCCCTCTATATCACCCTAACATAAGCTTTGGAGGCCTAGAATCTACGTCACAGCCACCTCACGGGCTCACCGGAATCTCTAATACTATCATGTACTCTCCTTTACTCTCATACTTGTACACCTCTATAGGCATGATAATATTGTACAATGCAATGCACATAATGAGAAGGAAGCAAGACAGTGGACGTAGGCCCATTTTAGGGGCTGAACCACTCTATATCTTGTCTACTCTCTGTTTGCTTGCTTTATCTATTTATTCTACACTTCATACTTGATTTGTTGGCACGAGATCTACCTGTGTACGATTTCTCGTATCATCAATTTGGCACCGTCTGTGGGAACGAGACATTTCAATCTTGTTTCTCTGCATATATGAGTCCTTCAAACACCTTATTCGATCCCGAGGGGTCCTTTGGATCATCTCCTCGCGGGCCGGTTACTGGTTATTTGACTCCACATCATATTCATACCCATAGGTGGGTATTTCTTATATCCAGATATACTCCATCTTATGGCTTTAGATCCATCTTGCTACCCTTGTGATATCATTCTATCTAGCTAGTATCGAAAGGCATGACGGGCTTTTGCCTAAAAAAGATGAATGATTAGGGTGGGATTGTATCTACTCCTTCTTTGCTGTTCTTGGCCTATGATCTAGGGTTATCATTGAAACTGCGCCTTGTGTGCATCGAAAGTTTATTTACTCATGAACAAACCCTAGTAGGAGCGTAATCAGTCGGGCTCTAACTTTACCATGGTACCATACGGGGCCGCGACAGTGCATCTTGCTACGAGCCTTATAGCCGTGACCTCGGTGTCACGTAGCAGTGGCTGCGGCTTCCATTTCCTACTTGGTTCAGTATCTATGGGATTTCTCACTTCTGTTAGTTTGTTCTCAGATTATATATATACATTGTAAAGACTAACAAAATCAGAGATGGAGGGAGAATCCAGCCGGAGTGCAGAAGTCAAGGATGAGATTGTGCAACTATACAATCACCTTAATCACCTCTATGACAGCCACGCCTCGCTTCAGACCCAGGTCAATTTTCTCACTCAGAGGGTGCTAATGCTGGAGGCCGCGTCATCTAAAAACATAGGCACGGAAGTGGAGGGATTAGCAAAACCATCCATGCCTGCCGCGGCAGTAAATGAAGCCGCGAAATCAACCATCAGAGGTAAAAAAAGGCAGAAAAAGTCAGGTGCCTATACTCAGTTGAGCCTCCCAATTGAAGAGATCTTGGAAGTCATCAAAGGGGACAAGATTTTGAGGTGGCCAGAAAAATTGAGAGCTCCACCCCATAAGAGGAACAAAGCTACCTGGTGCAAATTCCATCAGGACCATGGCCACGCCACAAAGCAATGCTATGCTCTGAAGGATGAAATTGAAAGGCTAATCAGGTAAGGGATGCTGCAGCGATTCCTGAAGAATGCATAGGGGATTCAGCCAGACCCAGCCGTGGTTGCCTACCACATCTCATCATTAGTATTTCTAATTTCAACTATTTCTGTTTATGTTTTATGAAGCTCACTGTAGCCCTAAATACTCAAGACTTTATGTTTTGCTAACAAAGTCATTGGCAGCATACATATATAAGTATATGAACTAGCAAGTTTAGCTATATCTGATATTTCTCTTGGTTTCATAACCTGCTACCTCACAAAAAGACTTGTTGTCTCAAACAGATTTAAGAGGAAATATAACAAAATTATTTCGAAGGATTATTCTACTTCAGAATGCGCTCATGGATGGGATACGACCTTCGTTAGCTCTAAAGTTTCCCTCGCAATGTGCAACTAAATCTTATCACATGATGGCTATACTCGCGGAGGCATCTGAGGATTCAAGGAGCTTTTATCAACCACCAGGGCCTACAATGCCAATTCTCTACTCTCAAAGTGCGACGTCAGCCACAGGGGCTTATAACGCCCATTCTTAGCTTTTGGGACTCTTCATCAAGCCAGGAATGGCTTTATATGTATTATTAGCTGTGGGTGGCTTAATAACATAACCCAGCCTGGAGAGGCTTGATAGTATCTCACATATTAGCTGTGGGTGGCTTAATAACATAACCCAGTCTGGAGAGGCTTGATAGTATCTCGCATATTAGCTGTGGGTGGCTTAACAACATAACCCAGCCTGGAGAGGCTTGATAGTATCTCGCATATTAGCTGTGGGTGGCTTAACAACATAACCCAGCCTGGAGAGGCTTGATAGTGTCTCGCATATTAGATGTGGGTGGCTTAATTATGTAACCCAGCCTGGGGAGGCTTCATAGTGTCCCAAGATCGAGTAAAGGAAAGCCATGAAAGACAATCGAATCGGCTATTGGAGGCTCGGTCATCATGATCATGAGGCATGTCAAACCCACAGAAGGGTGGTTTCGGTTTCCCAGGGGCAAGGTTCTGCAGCCCCATTATCTTGTCAGCAGTCAAATAGATGCCGCGGCATCCTCATCCACCACTACCCTAGTGCTGGATGGCAACCTGCCACTGCTAGATGGAAAAAAGAAACTGAGTCGCTGAGGTGGGCTTGGATTCAGAGTAGTTTCCCTCGTTCAAATCACCGCGGCTTCTACAGAAAATTGAAGAAATCAAGCCGCGGCCCCAAAACCAGACTTCATTGGCACCGCGGCCTGGGGATCACAGCCCTACAGTAATGCTAAGGTAAAGTAAAAAAAAGGGGCGAAGGTGACAAGGGCACCGCGGATGATTAACAAGAGCAAGATTGCATTAAATTATGCTATGCTGTCACGGATCTAGTTACAAGTACTACAAGTTCATTCAATACAGAAAGCAAGTTACAAATATGAGGCAGTAACATGCAACTATTCATTATAGCAGGCAGAGTAAAACATGCAATGAAAAAAAGAAAGGAATATTAAGCAGTGATAAAAATATGGCCGCAGCCCTTGTATTAATAAACTTGGATTACAGAAATGAGGGCCGCAGCCACAACAAAGTTCAAAATTACAAAGATGCAACAAAAATTAAAAATCTAAGAGGCTGCATCATCATCATCATCAGCCTCATCACCGCCCGCGGCAGTCTCTGTCTCCCCGTCCTCAGCCGCTGCCTCTGCCTCTGCTTGGGCTATCAGCCTTGCTCTCTCTTCAGCCGCAGCCCTCAGCTCAGCAATGCACTCCTGATGTTCTGCATCACTTAATTTCCAAGCGAGGACCGTCTCCTTGGCATCAGGGAAATTTTTAATGATTCTCTGTCGCAACTCCTGATAGCCGCGGAGGTATGCCCTGTTATTGGCAAGGAAGAAATCCTTGGAGTCTTGAAGGACTCCACGGCATGATCTATGGCTAGCTGGAGGGCGTCTCCATGATCAATTTCCATCTTTTTTATGGCCGTGGCATGGGCTTCGTCCTTCTGAGCAGACTTGGCTTCAAGCTCTTGGTATTTTTGCTGGAGGAGGGCAAGCTTGGAACTTGCAATCTCTGTAACACGGGCGGCTTTGGCTGTTTGGGCCTGCGATGATTTTAGAGATTCCGCGGCCTGATTGAAATTCTCTTTCGCTTCCTCTCTGGCCTTGTTGGCCCTCCCCAGGTCCATATGGTCTGCCTGGACGGCCGCGACAGAAGACGCTTTCCCGGCCTCAAAAGAAGAGGTCCGGGCAGACTGTAGGTCTGCGGCATGAGCACTCTTCTTGGCCTCTTTCAGCCTGTACAAAGCCTCATACTTCCTTTTCTGGACCACAATCACATCCGCGGCCTGTATATGAAATAAGAGATGTTAGCAAAAGTACAGAAAAATATGAGATACGAAGATTAAATGACTAGTACGTACCCTGAGAAGGCTGTGGAGGCCACAATCCTCCAGATCTTCGTGATCCTCCCCAACAAGTCTGTCGAGGTCCGCGGCATCTAAGGCTCGCTTCATTCTCCATGCAGCCTTTGCAGTAGTGTCCCAGGAGGAATTTGGGTCAGGCTGACTTAGTTGAGGCCTTGGCCTACCGTCTGGACCGGACTCTCCGCGGAATTGGGGAGGTGGCAAATTTGCATTGACGGCCACTACATTTGGTGGGGGAGGAGAGGACGGTTGGAGGGGAATTTCCACTGACATCAGTCCGGTCGCGGCCAAATTTTCCCCTATGTCGTCATCAAAATGTTCATGATGCACATGGGTTTCATCATGAACCACCTGATCCGCGGCAGGATCTGTGGTCTTATCTCCAGTGGAGGCCGCGGTCTGTACCTTGGCTCTAGACCACTTCCTTTTTCTGCTTCGCGCGGTGTTATTCAGGACGATCGCGTCCTCATCCATCTCTGCCAGCTGCGCAGCCAGTAGCTCCCTATCAACCTCTTCACCTGAAAAAGAATGGCATGAGTTCAACAAGTTCCAAGAGAATAAAACGACCGCGGAATGAAAACAATGGCATAATTAATTACCTTCTGAACCCATCTGTTGAGGAATTGATTTGTTTGGGAAGAATCCCGCCTCAAATATAGTGGCCGACGTTACAAGTATGCTGAACTTCTTATGCTCAGCAGGAAATTCCGCGGCCTCAGCAACTCTTTTTTCCTGCCGTGGGTTCAAGTGCATATTGTCAAGGGCTGCCGAAAAGAAAATACAATTCAAATTAGTAGAAGTCAAGTGAAATTAAAGGACGCGGCTATAATCTTATACCTAGTTTTGAGGGTGAACCCCACTGCCGCGGCATTTTATATGATCTCTCTCTTTCATTATCCTCGGGGTGCATCTCCCAGCCTTCACCGGAGATGTAAAAATATTTCCCCTTCCAGTTTTTCACACTGGTCGGTCTCCCAGTGTAAAGGGTCTCGTCCCTGCCGCGGCTAGAAAAATAGTAGTAGCCCGCGAACTTTACTGAGTTCTCCTTTGGGCGGTAGAAGTGAAAGAACTCCGCGGGAGTAATGTCTTTTTTGAACAACTTCTCCCAAAGGACAACTGCAGCAAGACCAGCTCTCCAATCGTTGGGGTCTAACTAAGCTGGAGCCAGTTGCATTGTCTGGAAAATGCGACAGATGGGAACAGGAACAGGCAGTCGCAGCCCATAGATGAACGCGTGCAAAGGAAAGCAAATCCCATCGTCAGAAAGAACCGTGCACGGTCTTTGGTTCGCGGCAGGGGTTGAACACGTCAAGTTTTCTGGAAACTCGAAAGCCTCAGCAACCTGCTCAACCCAATCTTGGGTCATCGAGCTGCGGATGTCAAGCCCGGCCAATGGTTTTGCAGCCCTCCCTGATGTACCTCCAGGCTTATTTCTGGCAACCGCGGTAATATCTCCTTCTCCCATGGGATGGGTACTTGAGTTGGCTTCCTCTTCCATCGACTGAGATGGGGAATCCTTCCCAGATGCAGAATCCGCGGAGGTTGAGTCAATTATCACGTAGTTCAGGAAATCTTTCAGTTTGCTGGGCCCAACTGATCTCAGAGGGGGCATGGAAGTAAGTTCTGGGGGAGAAGTCCCAAAATGCTTTGCCCAAAAGCCTCTAAGGAACTCGTCTGGGTCAAAGCTCATATGGCTGCAGCAGTACCTGAAAAGCAGAATTCGCAGTTAGGCGCCGCAGCCAGTATGACTTGTAAGACTTCAAGAAGCCGCAGAAGGTTATTTTTTAAGTCTCACAAGCTGGAACTACGTCCCTAATATGGTTATTAATGGACGAACTCTATTGCTTATGGGACCAAACGGTACCAACTGGCCGTGGCCACATCCATATTTATGGAACATGTGCTGCCACAGAAATAAGACAGAATTGCTTTAAGGCATTCCCGACCACGGCCATTCCTAATTCTTCAGACAACTCGATATGCTCTAGTAGCAACAACGTTATTTTACATGGATGTCTTGGGATCATGAAAATTTTAAGGCTCATGAAAGTTTTAAGGCAGTTCCGAGATGACCAGGAGGGATTAAATTGATTTTTTTCCGCGGATGACGGCTTGGAGGGCCGTGGCCATTTAGCACGGTTTGACGCAGAATTGCAAGTTCAGACGATTATTATAATCCTATGTTGTCGTGGCCTCTATCCTAAACAGTTGATTAACCAATTTTTAACTATTCTAAGATCAAATTCACATAATATGGAGGGTTCGGCTATGAATATCAAGAATAGTGATGTGTATTTCATATGCAGCATATGTGACAAAAAGCAAAACGAACAAGTAAAAGCCTAGATTTCTAGCAAATGAATCAAGGAAGGCGTAAAAAAGGAAGAAAATTGTAAACAGTGGTTGAAAAATCACCTGGGAATGAAAAGGATCAAGAAGATCAGCTACAAACCACCTTGAACTGCCACACACCACCTCGGAGGGTCGCCGAAATATGCAGGAAGAAATGTGCAAAGTTTCGCTCTCGATTTGCTCTCAAAAGATTTGGAAACATAATGAAGTCCACGGCTAGAAATAATTTATATAAGGGAGCGCGGAAGATGAATCGTCGCTTTGGAAGAACCGCGGCACCTAGGCTACTTAGCCGTAGTCCCAATATATCTCCCTTGGCACTACGGCTTGGGGGCTTATTGATAGTACAAGTATAGCACCCTGCCGTGGAAGTACTTCTACAATCGCATAGGCCACACAGGCCGCGGCAGGTATCTTACTCAAGGCGCGGCCAGAACAACTGAAGGGTGCAGCCCTCTCCATAAGAGGCCACGGGTGACCAGCTTAAGGTCCGCAGACCCCCTTCAACAGCAGCGCTGCTGCTTTGGGCCGCACACCCTCATCCACATCTACTGCAGATTTGGTGTACGCCACGAGCTCAGGGCACGTGATTCAACACACTACCTTATAAGTAGAGGTTCACGCCTGAAAGAGGGGGATCGGTTCCAAACACACCCGAGGCACTACAACATAGATTCACTCTACATCACCCTAACATAAGCTTTGGAGGCCTAGAATCTACGTCACAGCCACCTTACGGGCTCACCGGAATCTCTAATACTATCATGTACTCTCCTTTATTCTCATACTTTTACACCTCTATAGGCATGATAATATTGTACAATGCAATGCACATAATGAGAAGGAAGCAACACAGTGGACGTAGGCCCATTTTAGGGGCTGAACCACTCTATATCTTGTCTACTCTCTGTTTGCTTGCTTTATCTATTTATTATACACTTCATACTTGATTTGTTGGCACGAGATCTACCTGTGTACGATTTCTCTTTTCATCAATTACCTCCATAGACTTCACCAAGTTAATGATGTTTAAGGTCTGAGATCATCTAACTATGATGTTTCACTTCAGAACCTGTCACCAA
Source organism: Sambucus nigra (assembly GCA_949130495.1). Taxonomy (NCBI): domain Eukaryota; kingdom Viridiplantae; phylum Streptophyta; class Magnoliopsida; order Dipsacales; family Adoxaceae; genus Sambucus; species Sambucus nigra. The sequence continues at coordinate 206,795,553 of OX422214.1, read as the reverse complement.
TTATGATTATGAAGGACTGAGGTCATCAAACTATTTTGTTTCACCTCAGACTTTTTCAACAAATTATGATGTTGAAGGTCCGAGGTCATCAAACTAATATGTTACCCTTATAATTTGTCACCAAATTAATGATGTTTAAGGTCCGAGGTCATCAAACTAAGATGTTAGCCCCATAAATTTTTACCAAATTAATGATGTTTAAGGTCCGAAATCATCAAACTAAGATGTTACCTCCATAGACTTCACCAAATTAATTATGTTTAAGGTCTGAGATCATGTAACTATGATGTTTCACCTCAGAATCTATCACCAATTATGATTTTGAAGGTCTGAGATCATCAAACTATGATGTTTCACCTCAGACATTTTCAACAAATTATCATGTTGAAGGTCTGAGGTCATCAAACTAAGATGTTACCCTTACAATTTTTCACCAAATTAATGATGTTTAAGGTCTGAGGTCATCAAACTAAGATGTTACCCCCATAAATTTGCACCAAATTAAAAATATTTAAGGTCTGAGGTCATCCAACTATGATGTTTCACCTCAAACAGTGTCACTAAATTATGATGTTGAAAGTCTGAGGTCATCAAACTAAGATGTTGCCCCATAAATTTTCACCAAATTAATGATGTTCAAGGTCTGAGGTCATCAAACGAAGATGTTACCCCCATTAATTTTCACCAAATTAGTGTTCTTTAATGTTCGAGTTCATAATACTAAGACGTAACCCCCATAAATTTTAACATAATTAATAATCTTGAAGGTCTGAGGTTATCCAACTATGATGTTTCACCTCAGACCTTGTCACCAAATTATGTTGCTTAAGGTCTGAGCTCATCAGACTAAGATGTTACCCCCATAAATTTTCACCAAATTAAAAATGTTTAAGGTCCGAGCTCATCAAACTAAGATGTTACCATCATAAATTTTCACTAAATTAATGATGTATAAGGTTTGCGGGCATCAAACTAAGATGTTACCTCCATAGACTTCACCAAATTAATGATGTTTAAGGTCTGAGGTCATCTAACTATGATGTTTCACCTCAGAACCTGTCACCAATTATGATGTTGAAGGTCAGAGGTCATCAAATTATGATGTTTCACCTTAGAATTTTAAAACAAATTATGATGTTGAAGGTCTGAGGTCATAAAACTAAGATGTTACCCCCAAAATTTTTTTCACCAAATTAATGATGTTTAAGGTCTGAGGTCATCAAACTATGATGTCTCACCTCAGACCCTGTCACTAAATTCCGATGTTGAAAGTCTGAGGCCATCCAACTAAGATGTTACCCCCATAAATTTTCACCAAATTAATGACGTTCAAGGTTTGAGGTCATCAAACTAAGATGTTACCCCCATAAATTTTCACCAAATTAATGATGTTTAAGGTCTGAGGTCATCCATCTGTGATGTTTCATCACAGACCCTGTCACCAAATTATGATGCTGAAGGTCCGAGGTCATCAAACTAAGATGTTACCCCTATAAAGTTTCACCAAACAAATGATATTTAAGGTCTAAGGTCATCAAACAACGTTGTTACCCCCATAAATTTTCACCAAATTAATGATGGTTAAGGTTTGAGGTCATCAAACTAAGATGTTACCTCCACAGACTTCACTAAATTAATGTTGTTTATGGTCTAAGGGCATCTAAATAAGATGTTTCACCTCAGAACCTGTCTCGAATTATGATGTTGAAGGTCCGAGGTCATCAAACTATAATGTTTCACCTAAAACTTTTTCAACAAATTACGATGTTGAAGGTCTCAAGTTATCAAACTAAGATATTACCCCCTTAATTTTTCATCAAATTAATGATGTTTAAGGTCCGAGGTCATCAAACTAATATATTACCACCATAAATTTTCACCAAATTAATGATGTTTAAGGTCTGCGGTCATCCAACTATGATGTTTCATCTCAGACCCTGTCACTAAATTATGATGTTGAAAGTCTGAGGTCATCAAACTAAGATGTTGCGCGTATAAATTTTCATCAAATTAATGATATTCAAGGTCTGAGGTCATCAAACAAAGATATAATTCCCATAAATTTTCACCAAATTAATGATGTTTACGGTCCGAGGTCATCAAACTAAGATGTTACCCCCTTAAATTTTCACCAAACTAATAATGTTTAAGGTCTGAGGTCATCCAACTATGTTGTTTCACCTCAGACCCTGTCACCAAATTATGATGCTGAAGGTCTGAGGTCATCAAACTAAGATGTTACCCCCATAAAGTTTCACCAAATTAATGATGTTTAAAGTCTGAGGTCATCAAACTAAGATGTAACCCCCATAAATTTTGACCAAATTAATTATATTGAAGGTCTGACGTCATCCAACTATGATGTTTCACCTCAGACCCTGTCACCAAATTAATGATGTTTAATGTCTGAGTTCATCTAACTATGATGTTTCACCTCAGACTTTTTCAACAAATTATGATGTTGAAGGTCTGAGGTCATCAAACTAAGATGTTATCCCCAAAAATTATCACCAAATTAATGATTCTTAACTACTGAGGTGATCAAACTAAGATGTTACCCCCATAATTTTTCACCAAATTAATGATGTTTAAGGTCTGAGGTCATCTAACTATGATATTTCACCTCAGACCCAGTCACTAAATTATAATGTTGAATGTCTGAAGTCATCAAACTAAGATGTTGCCCGCATAAATTTTGATCAAATTAATGATATTCAAGGTCTGAGGTCATCAAACTAAGATAATACCCCCATAAATTTTCACCAAATTAATGATGTTTTAGGTCTGAGGTCATCAAACAAACATGTTACCCCCTTAAATTTTCACAAAACTAATAATGTTTAAGGTCTGAGGTCATCCAACTATGATGTTTCATCTCAGACCCTGTCACCAAATTATGATGCCGAAGGTCTGAGGTCATCAAACTAAGATGTTTCCCCCATAAAGTTTCACCAAATTAATGATGTTTAAAGTCTGAGGTCATCAAACTAAGATGTAACACCCATAAATTTTGACCAAATTAATTATATTTAAGGTCTGATGTCATCCAACTATTATGTTTCACCTCAGACCCTGTCACCAAATTAATTATGTTTAATGTCTGAGTTCATCTAACTATGATGTTTCACCTCAGACTTTTTCAATAAATTATGATGTTGAAAGTCTGAGGTCATCAAACTAAGAAGTTACCCCCATAAATTTTCACTAAATTAATGATTTTTAACGTCTGAGGTGATCAAACTAAGATGTTTCCCCCATAATTTTTCACCAAATTAATGATGTTTAAGGTCCGAGGTCATGAAACTAAGATGTTACCCACATAAATTTTCACAAAATTAATCATGTTTAAGGTCTGAGGTTATACAACTATGATGTTTCACCTCAAACCCTATCATCAAATCATGATGTTGAAGGTCCGAGGTCATCAAACTAAGATGTTACCCCTATAAATTTTAACCAAATTAATGATGTTTAAGGTGAGAGGCCATTAAACTAAGATGTTACCCCCATAAATTTTCACCAAATTGATGATGTTTAAGATCCCAGGTCATCCAACTATGATGTTTCACCTAAGACCCTGTCACAAAATTAATGATGCTTAAGGTCTGAGGTCATCCAACTATGATGTTTCACCTCATACTTTTTCAACAAATTATGATATTGAAGGTCTGAGGTCATCAAACTAAGATGTTACCCCAATAATTTTTCACCAAATTAATGATGTTTTAGGTCTGATTTCATCAAACTAAGATGTTACCCCCATAATTTTTCACCAAATTTGTGATGTTTAAGGTCTGAGGTCATCCAACTATGATGTTTAACCTCAGACCCTATCACTAAATTATGATGTTGAAAGTCTGCGGTCATCAAACTAAGATGTTGCCCCCATAAATTTTCTCCAAATTAATGATGTTCAAGGCCCGAGGTCATCAAACTAAGATGTTAGCCGCATAAATTTTCACTAAATTGATGATGTTTAAGGTCTGAGTTCATCCAACTCTGATGTTTCACCTCAGACCCTGTCACCAAATTGTGATGCTGAAGGTCTGAGGACATCAAACTAAGATATTACCCCCATAAAGTTTCACCAAATTAATTATGTTTAAGGTCTAAGGTCATCAAAGTAAGATGTTACCCTCATAAATTTTCACCAAATTAATGATGTTTAAGGTTTGAGGTCATCAAACTAAGATATTACCTCCATAAACTTCACCAAATTAATGATGTTTAAGGTTTGAGGTCATCTAACTATGATGTTTCACCTCAGAACCTATCATTAATTATGATGTTGAAGGTATGAGGTCATCAAACTATGATGTTTAACCTCAGACTTTTTCAACAAATTATGATGTTAAAGGTGTGAGGTCATCAAAATAAGATGTTACCCTTATAACTTTTCACCAAATTAATGATGTTTAAGGTCTGAGGTCATCAAACTAGGATGTTACCCCCATAATTTGTCACAAAATTAATAATGTTTAAGGTCTGAGGTCATCCAACTATGTTGTTTCACCCCAGACCCTCTCACTAAAATTATGATGTTGAAAGTCTGAGGTCATCAAACTAAGATGTTGCCCCATAAATTTTCACCAAATTAATGATGTTCAAGGTCCGAGGTCATCAAACTAAGATGTTACCCCCATAAATTTTCACCAAATTAATGATGTTCAAGGTTTGAGGTCATCAAACTAAGATGTTAACCCCATAAATTTGCACCAAATTAATGATTTTTAAGGTCTGAGGTCATCAAACTAATATGTTACCCCCATAAATTTTCACCAAATTAATGATGTTTAAGGCCTGAGGTCATCCAACTATGATATTTCATATGAGACCCTATCACCAAATTATGATGCTGAAGGTCCAAGGTCATCAAACCAAGATTTTCCACCCATAAAGTTTCACCAAACTAATGATGTTTAAGGTTTAAGGTCATCAAACAAAGATGTTAACCCCATAAATTTTCACCAAATTAATGATGTTTAATGTCCGAGGTCATCAAACTAAGATGTTACCTCCATGGACTTCACCAACTTAATGTTGTTTAAGGTGTGAGGGCATCTAACTAAGACGTTTCACCTCAGAACCTGTCTCAAATTATGATGTTGAAGGTCTGAGGTCATCAAACTAACATGTTACCCCCATAAAGTTTCACCAAATTAATGATGTTTAAAGTCCGAGGTCATCAAACTAAGATGTTACCCCCTTAAATTTTCACCAAATTAATTATGTTTACGGTCTGATGTGATCCAACTATGATGTTTCACCTCAGACCCTGTCACCAAATTAATGATGTTTAATGTCTGAGTTCATCCAACTATGATGTTTCACCTCAGACTTTTTCAAGAAATTATGATGTTGAAGGTCTGAGGTCATCAAACTAAGATGTGACCCCCCTAAATTTTCACCAAATTAATGATTTTTAAGGTCTGAGGTCATCAAACTAAGATTTTACCCCCATAATTTTTAACCAAATTAATGATGTTTAAGGTCTGAGGTCATCAAACTAAGATGTTACCTAAATAAATTTTCACAAAATTAATCATATTTAAGGTCTGAGGTTATCCAACTATATTGTTTCACCTCAAACCCTATCATCAAATTATGATGTTAAAGGTCTGAGGTCATCAAACTAAGATGTTAGCCCCCAAAATTTTAACTAAATTAATTTTGTTTAAAGTCAGAGGCCATCAAACTAAGATGTTATCCCCTTAAATTTTCACCGAATTGATGATGTTTAAGGTCGGAGGTCATACAACTATGATGTTTCACCTCAGACCCTGTAACCAAATTAATGATGTTTAAGGTCTGAGGTCATCCAACTATGATGTTTCACCTCTGACCCTGTCACAAAATTATGATGTTGAAGGTCTGAGGTCATCTAACTAAGAAGTTACCCCCATAAATTTTCACCAAATTTATGATGTTTAAGGTCTGAGGTCATCCAACTATGATGTTTCACCTCAGACCCTATCACTAAATTATGATGTTGAAAGTCTGAGGTCATCAAACTAAGATGTTGCCCATATAAATTTTCACCAAATTAATGATGTTCAAGGCCTGAGGTCATCAAACTAAGATGTTACCCCCATAAATTTTCACCGAATTAACGATGTTTAATGTATGAGGTAATCAAACTAAGATATTACCCCCATAAATTTTTACCAAATTAATGATGTTTAAGGTCTAAGGTCATCCAACTCAGATGCTTCACCTCAGACCCTGTCACCAAATTATGATTCTAAAGGTCTGAGGACATCAAACTAAGATTTTACCCTCATAAAGTTTCCACAAATTAATGATGCTTAAGGTCTAAGGTCATCAAACTAAGATGTTACCCCCATAAATTCTCACCAAATTAATGATGTTTAAGGTTTGAGGTCATCAAACTAAGGTGTTACCTCCATAGACTTCACCAAATTAATGATGTTTGAGGTCTGAGGTCATCTAACTATGATGTTTCACCTCAGAACCTGTCACCAATTCTGATGTTTAAGGTCTGAGGTCATCAAACTATGATGTTTCACCTCAGACTTTTTCAACCAATTATGACGTTGACAGTCTGAGGTCATCAAACTAAGATGTTACCCTTATAATTTTTAACCAAATTAATGATGTTCAAGGTCTGAGGTGATCAAACTAAGATGTTACCCCCATAAATTTTCACCAAATTAGTGATGTTTAATGTCCGAGGTATTTATACTAAGATGTTATCCCCATAAATTTTAACAAAATTAATCATGTTGAAGGTATGAGGTCATCCAACTATGATGTTTCACCTCAGACCCTGTCACCAAATTATGTTTCTTAAGGTCTGAGGTCATCAAACTAAGATGTTACCCCCATAAAGTTTCACAAAACTAATGATGTTTAAGGTCTGAGGTCATCAAACAAATATGTTTCCCCCATAAATTTTCACCAAATTAATGATGTTTAAGGTCTGAGGTCATCCAACTATGATGTTTCACCTCATACCCTATAACAAAACTAATGATGTTTAAGGTGTGAGTTCATCCAACAATGATGTTTCACCTCAGACTTTTTCAACAAATTATGATGTTAAAGGTCTGAGGTCATCAAACCAAGATGTTACCCCCATAAATTTTCACCAAATTAATGATGTTTAAGATCTAAGGTCATCAAACTAAGATGTTAGCCCCATTAATTTTCACCAAATTGATGATGTTTAAGGTCAGAGGTCATCAAACTAAGATGTTACCTACATAAATTTTCATCAAATTAATTATGTTTAAGGTCTGAGTCCATCCAACTATGATGTTTCACCTCAGACCTTGTCATAAAATTATGATGTTGAAGGTCTGAGGTCATCAAACTAAGATGTTACCCCCATAAATTTTCACCAAATTAATGATGTTTAAGGTCAGAGGCCATCAAACTAAGATGTTATCCCCATAAATTTTAAACAAATTGATGTTGTCTAAGGTCGGAGGTCATCCAACTATGGTGTTTCACCTCAGCCCCTGTCACCAAATTAATTATGTTTAAGGTCTGAGTTCATCCAACTCTGATGTTTCACCTCATACTTTTTCAAACAATTATATATTAAAGGTCCAAGGTCATCAAACTAAGATGTTACCCCCATAAATTTTTACCAAATTAATGATGTTTAGGGTCTAAGGTCATCCAACTATGATGTTCCACCTCAGACCCTGTCACCAAATTAATGGTGTTTAAGATTTGAGGTCATCCAATTATGATGTTTCAATTCATATTTTTTAACAAATTATGATATTGAGGTTTGAGGTCATCAAACTAATATGTTACCCCATAATTTTTCACCAAATTAATGATGTTTAAGGTCTGAGGTCATCAAACAAAGATGTTACCCCCATAAATTTTCACCAAATTAATGATGTTTAAAGTCTGAGGTCTTCCAACTATGATGTTTCACCTCAGACCCTGTCACTAAATTATGATGTTGAAAGTCGGAGGTCATCAAACTAAGATGTTGCACATAAATTTTCAGCAAATAAATGATGTTCAAGGTCTGAGGTTATCAAACTAAGATGTTACTCGCATAAATTGTCACCAAATTAATGATGTTGAAGGTCTGAGGTCATCCAACTATGATGTTTCACCACAGACCCTGTCACCAAATTATGATGCTTAAGGTCTTAGGTCATCAAACTAAGATGTTACCCCCATAAATTTTGACCAAATTAATAATGTTTAAGGTCTGAGGTCATCAAACTAAGATGGTACCCCCATAAATTTTTACCAAATTAATGATGTTTAAGGTCTGAGGTCATAAAACTAAGATGTTACCTCCATAAATTTTCACCAAATTAATTATATTTAAGTTCTGAGGTCATCCAACTATGATGTTTCACCTCAGACCCTGTCATAAAATTATGATGTTGAAGGTTTGAGGTCATCAAAATAAGATGTTACCCCCATAAATTTTCACCAAATTAATGATGTTTAAGGTTAGAGGCCTTCAAACTAAGATGTTACCCCCATAAATTTTCACCAAATTGATGATGTTTATGGTCTGAGGTCATCCAACTATGATGTTTCACCTCGGACCCTGTCAGCAAGTTAATGATGTTTAAGGTCTGAGGTCATCCAACTATGATGATTCACCTCATACTTTTTCAACAAATTATGATATTGAAGCTCCGAGGTCATCAAACTAAGATGTTACCCCCATAATTTTTCCCCAAATTAATGATGTTTAAGCTATGAGGTCATCCAACTAAATTGTGTCACCTCATACCCTATCACAAAATTATGATGTTGAAGGTCTGAGGACATCAAACTAAGATGTTACCCCCAAAAATTTTCACCAAATTAATGATGTATAAGGTTTGAGGTCATTCAACTATGATGTTTTACCTGAGCCCCTGTCACTAAATTATAATGTTGAAAGTCGGAGGTCATCAAACTAAGATGTTGCCCACATAAATTTTCACCAAATTAATGATGTTCAAGGTCCGAGGTCATCAAACTAAGATGTTACCCAGACAAATTTTCACCAAATTAATGTTGTTGTAGGTCTGAGGTCATCGAACTAAGATGTTACCCCATAAATTGTCACCAAATTAATGATGTTTCAGGTGTGAGGTCATCAAACTAAGATGTTACTCCCATAAATTTTCACCAAATTAATAATGTTTAAGGTCTGAGGTCATCCAACTTTGATATTTCACCTCAGACCCTGTCACCAAATTATGATGCTGATGGTCTGATGACATCAAATTAAGATTCCCCCCCCCCCCCCCATAAAGTTTCACAAAATTAAAGATGTTTAAGGTCTGAGGTCATCAAACTAAGATGTCACCCCCATAAATTTTCACCAAATTAATGATGTTGAAGGTCTGAGGTCATCCAACTATGATGTTTCACCTTAAACCTTGTCACTAAATTATGACGCTTAAGGTCTGAGGTCATCAAACTAAGATGTTACCCCCATAAAGTTTCACCAAATTAATAATGTTTAAGGTTTGAGGTCATTAAACTAAGATGTTACCCCCAAAAATGTTCACCAAATTAATGATGTTTATGTTCTGAGGTCATCCAATTATGATGTTTCAACTCATACTTTTTTAACAAATTATGATATTGAAGGTCTAAGGTCATCAAACTAAGATATTACCCCCATAATTTTTCACCAAATTAGTGATGTTTAAAGTCTGAGGTCATCAAACTAAGATGTTACCCCCATAAAGTTTCACCAAATTAATGATGTTTAAAGTCTGAGCTCATCAAACTAAGATGTTACCCCCATAAATTTTCACCAAATTAATGATGTTTAAGGTCTAAGGTCATAAAACTAAGATGTTACCTACATAAATTTTCACCAAATTAATTATGTTTAAGGTCTGAGGTCGTCCAACTATGATGTTTCACCTCAGACCCTGTCATAAAATTATGATGTTGAAGGTCTGAGGTCATCAAACTAAGATGTTACCTTCATAAAGTTTCACCAAATTAATGATTTTTAAGGTCAGAGGCCATCAAACTAAGATGTTACCCCCATAAAGTTTCACCAAATTGATGAAGTTTAAGGTCTGAGGTCATCCAACTATGACGTTTCACCTCTGACCTTGTCACCAAATTTATGATGTTTAAGATTTGAGGTCATCCAACTAGGATGTTTCACCTCATACTTTTTCAACAAATTATGATATTGAAGGTTCGAGGTCATCAAATTAAGATGTTACCCCCATAATGTTTCACCAAATTAATAATGTTTAAGGTATGAGGTCATCTAACTATGTTGTTTCACCTCAAACTCTGCCACAAAATTATGATGTTGAAGGTCTGAGGTCATCAAACAAAGATGTTACCCCCAAATATTTTTACCAAATTAATGATTTTTAAGGTCTGAGGTCATCCAACTATGATGTTTCACCTCAGCCCCTGTCATTAAATTATGACGTTGAAAGTCGGAGGTCATCAAACTAAGATGTTGCCCCAATAAATTTTCACCAAATTAATGATGTTCAAGGTCTAAGATCATCAAGCTAAGATGTTACCCCCATAAATTTTCACCAAATTAATGATGTTCAAGGTCTGAGGTCATCGAACTAAGATGTTACCCCCATAAATTGTCACCAAATTAATGATGTTTAAGGTGTGAGGTCATCAAAGTAAGATGTTACCGCCACAAATTTTCACTAAATTAATGATGTTTAAGGTCTGAAGTCATCCAACTTAGATGTTTCACCTCAGACCCTGTCACCAAATTATGATGTTGAAGGTCTGATGACATCAAATTAAGATTTGGTGACAGGGGTTGAGGTGAAACATCATAGTTGGATGACCTCAGACCTTAAACATCATTTATTTAGTGAAAATTTGGGGGGGGGGGGGGGTAACATCTTAGTTTGATGACCTCAGACCTTAAACATCATTAATTTGGTGACAATTTATGGGGGTAACATCTTATTTCGATGACCTCACACCTTGAACATCATTAATTTGGAGAAAATTTGTGAGGGTAACTTCTTAGTTTGATGACCTCAGACCTTGAACATAAAGTTTCACAAAATTAAAGATGTTTAAGGTCTGAGGTCATCAAACAAAGATGTTACCCCCATAAATTTTCACCAAATTAATGTTGTTGAAGGTCTGAGGTCATCCAACTATCATGTTTCTCCTCAGACCCTGTCACCAAATTATGAGGCTTAAGGTCTGAGGTCATCAAACTAAGATGTTACCCCCATAAATTTTCACCAAATTAATAATGTTTAAGGTCTGAGGTCATTAAACTAAGATGTTACCCCAATAATTTATTACCAAATTGATGATGTTTAAGGTTTGAGGTCATCCAACTATAATTTTTCACCTCAGACCTTGTCACCAAATTAATGATGTTTAAGGTCTGAGGTCATCCAATTATGATGTTTCAACTCATACGTTTTTAATAAATTATGATATTGAAGGTCCGAGGTCATCAAACTAAGATTTTACCCCCATAATTTTTCACCAAATTAATGATGTTTAAGATAAGAGGTCATCCAACTATGTTGTTTCACCTTAGACCCTGCCACAAAATTATGATGTTGAAGGTCTGAGGTCATCAAACTAAGATGTTACCCCAATAAATTTTCACCAAATTAGTGATGTTTAAGGTCCGAGGTGACCAAACGAAGATGTTACCCCCAAAAATTTTCACCAAATTAATGAAGTTTAAGGTCTGAGGTCATCCAACTATAATGTTTCACCTCAGCCCTTGTCACTAAATTATGATGTTGAAAGTCGGAGGTCATCAAACTAAGATGTTGCCCAAATAAATTTTCACCGAATTAATGATGTTCAATGTCTGAGGTCATCAAACTAAGATGTTACTCCCACAAATTTTTACCAAATTAATGATGTTCAAGGTCCGAGGTCATCAAACTAAGATGTTACCCCCATAAATTGTCAGCCAATTAATGATGTTTAAGGTCATAGGTCATCAAAATAAGTTGTTACCCCCATAAATTTTTACAAAATTAATGATGTTTAAGGTCTGAGGTTATCCAACTATGATGTTTCACCTCAGGACCTGTCACCAAATTATGAAGTTGAAGGTCTGATGACATCAAATTAAGATTTTACCCCCATAAAGTTTCACCAAATTAAAGATGTTTAAGGGCTGAGGTCATCAAACTAAGATGTTATCCCCATAAATTTTCACCAAATTAATGATGTTGAAGGTCTGAGGTCATCCAACTATGAGGTTTCACCTCAGACCCTGTCACCAAATTATGATGAATAAGGTCTGAGGTCATCAAACTAAGATGTTACCCCCATAACGTTTCATAAAATTAATGACGTTTAAGGTCTGAGGTCATCAAACTAAGATGTTACCCCCATAAATTTTCACCAAATTATTGATGTTTAAGGTGTGAGTTCATCAAACTATGATGGTTTACCTCATATTTTTTCAACAAATTATGACGTTGAAGGACTGAGGTCATCAAACTAAGATGTTACCCCCATAAATTTTCACCAAATTAATAATGTCTAAGGTCTGAGGTCATCAAACTAAGATGTTACCCCCAAAAATTTTCACCAAATTAATGATGTTTAAGGTTAGAGACCATCAAACTAAGATGTTACCCCGATAAAATTTTCACCAAATTGGTGATGTTTAAGGTCTGTGTTCATCGAACTATGATGTTTCACCTCAGACGCTGTCACCAAATTATTGATGTTTAAGGTCTGAGATCATCCAACTATGATGTTTCACCTCATACTTTTTGAATAAATTATGATATTGAAGGTCCGAGGTCATCAAACTAAGGTGTTACCCCCATAATTGTTCACCAAATTAATGATGTTTAAGGTATGAAGTCATTTAACTATGTTGTTTCACCTCAGAACCTGTCATAAAATTATGATTTTGAAGGTCTGAGGTCATCAAACTAAGATGTTACCCCCATAAATTGTCACCAAATTAGTGATGTTTAAGGTCCGAGGTCACCAAACTAAGATTATACCCGCATAAATGTTCATGAAATTAATGATGTTTATGGTCTGAGGTTATCAAACTAAGATTTTACCCTAATAACTTTTCACCAAATTAATGATGTTTAAGGTCTGAGGTCATCCAACTATGATGTTTCACCTCAGACTCTATCACCAAATTATGATGTTGAAGGTCTGAGGTCATCAAATTAAGATGTAATAACCATAAATTTTAACCAAATTAATGATGTTTAAGGTCTAAGGTCATCCAACTAAGATCTTACCCCCATAAATTTTCACCAAATTAATGATATTTATGGTCTGAGGTCATCCAACTATGATGTTTCACCTTAGACACTTTCACCAAATTAATGATGTTTAAGGTCTGAGGTCATCCAACTATGATGTTTCACCTCAGACCCTGTCAGCAAATTAATGACATTTAGGGTCCGAGTTCATCCAACTATGATGTTTCACCTCAGGCTTTTTCAACAAATTATGATGTTGAAGGTCTGTGGTCATCAAACTAAGATGCTACCCCATAAATTTTCACCAAATTAATGATTTTTAAGTTCAGTGGTCATCAAACTAAGATGTTACCACCATAAATTTTCACCAAATTAATGATGTTTAAGGTCTGAGGTCATCAAACCAAGATGTTACCCCCATTAATTTTCACCAAATTAATTATGTTTATGGTCTGAGGTCATCCAACTATGATGTTTGACCTCAGACCCTGTCATAAAATTGTGATGTGTAAGGTCTGAGGTAATCAAACTAAGATGTTACCCCCATAAATGTTCACCAAATTAAAGATGTTTAAGGTCAGAGACCATCAAACTAAGATGTTACCCCCATAAATTTTCACCAAATTGATGATGTTTAACGTCTGAGGTCATCCAACTATGATATTTCACCTCAGACCCAGTCACCGAATAATTGATGTTTAAGGTCTGAGGTTATCCAACTATGATGTTTCACCTCATACTTTTTCAACAAATTATGATATTTAAGGTCTGAGGTCATCAAACTAAGATGTTTCCCCCATAAATTTTCACCAAATTAATGAGTTTTAAGGTCTGAGGTCATCCAACTATAATGTTTCACCTCAGTCCTTATCACCAAATTATAATGCTGAAGGTCTGAGGACATCAAACTAAGATTTTACCCCCATAAAGTTTCACCAAATTAATGATGTTTAAGGTCTAAGTTCATCAAACTAAGATGTTACCCCCATAAATTTTCACCAAATTAATGATGTTTAAGGTCTAAGGTCATCAAACTAAGATGTTACCCCCATAAATTTTCTCCAAATTAATGATGTTTAAGGTTTGAGGTCATCAAACTAAGATGTTACCTCCAGAAACTTCAAAACCTGTCCCCAATTATGATGTTGAAGGTTTGAGGTCATCAAACTATGACGTTTCACCTCAGGCTTTTTGAACAAATTATGATGTTAAGGGTCTGAGGTCATCATACTAAGATCTCACCCTTATAATCTTTCACCAAATAAATAATTTTTAAGGCCCGAGGTCATCAAACTAAGATATTACCCCCATAAATTTTCACCAAATTAATAATGTTTAAGGTCCGAGGTCATCTAACTATTATGTTTCACCTTAGACCCTGTCACTAAATTAAGATGTTGAAAGTATGAGGTCATCAAACTAAGATGTTGCCAAATAAATTTTCACCAAATTAATCATGTTCAAGGTCTGTGGTCATCAAACTAAGATGTTACCGCCATAAATTTTCACCAAATTAATGATGTTTAAGGTCTGAGGTCATCAAACTAAGATGTTACCGCCATAAATTTTCACCAAATTAATGATGTTAAAGGTCTGAGGTCATCCAACTATGATATTTCACCTCAGACGCTGTCACCAAATTATGATGCTTAAGGTCTGAGGTCATCAAACTAAGATGTTACCCCCATAAAGTTTAACTAAATTAATGATGTTTAAGGTCCGAGGTCACCAAACTAAGATTTTACCCCCATAGTTTTTCACCAAATTAATGATGTTTAAGGTCTGAGGTCATCCAACTATGTTGTTTCACCTCAGACGCTGTCACAAAATTGTGATATTGAAGGTTTGAGGTCATCAAACTAAGATGTTACCCCCAGACATTTTCACAAAATTAATGATGTTTGAGGTCCGAGGTCACCAAACTAAGATGTTTCCCCCATAAATGTTCACGAAATTAATGATGTTAAAGGTCTATGGTTATCAAGCTAAGATGTTACCCCAATAAATTTTCACCAAATTACTGACGTTTAAGGTCTGAGGTCATCCAACTATGATATTTCACCTCAGAGCCTGTTATAAAATTATGACGTTGAAGGTCTGAGGTCATCAAAGTAAGATGTTACCGCCATAAATTTTCAACAAATTAATGATGTTTAAGGTCAGAGGCCATCAAACTAAGATGTTACCCCTATACATTTTCACCAAATTGATTATGTTTAAGGTCCGAGGTCACCAAACAAAGATGTTTCCCCCATGAATGTTCCCAAAATTAATGATGTTTAAGGTCTGTGGTTATCAAGCTAAGATGTTACCCCAATAAATTTTCAACAAATTAATGATGTTTCAGGTCTGAGGTCATCCAACTATGATGTTTCACCTCAGACCCTGTCACCAAATTATGATGTTGGAGGTCTGAGGTGATCAAATTAAGATGTTATCCCCATAAATTTTCACCAAATTAATGATGTTTAAGGTCTGAGGTCATCAAACTAATACGTTACCCCAATAAATGTTCACCAAATTAATTATGTTTAAGGTCCGAGGTCATCCAACTATGATATTTCACCTCAGAGCCTGTTTTAAAATTATGACGTTGAAGGTCTGAGGTCATCAAAGTAAGATGCTACCCCCATAAATTTTCACCAAATTAATGATGTTTAAGGTCAGAGGCCATCAAACTAAGATATTACCCCCATACATTTTCACCAAATTGATTATGTTTACCGTCTGAGGTCATCTAACTATGATGTGTCACCTCAGACCCTATCACCAAATTAATTATGTTTAAGGTCCGAGGTCATCCAACTATAATGTTTCACCTCATACGTTTTCAACAAATTATGATATTGAAGGTCCGAGGTCATCAAACTAAGATGTTACCCCCATAATTTTTCACCAAATTAATTATGTTTAAGGTCTGAGGTCATCCAACTATGTTGTTTCACCTCACACCCTGTCACAAAATTATGATGTTGAAGGCATGAGGTCATCAAACTATGATGTTACCCCCATAAATTTTCACCAAATTAGTGATTTTTAAGGTCCGAGGTCACCAAACTATGATGTTTCCCCCGTAAATGTTCATGAAATTAATGATGTTTAGGTTCTATGGTTATCAAGCTAAGATGTTAACCCAATAAATTTTCACCAAATTAAAGATGTTTAAGGTCTGAGGTCATCCAACTATGATGTTTCACCTCAGACCCTGTCACCAAATTATGATGTTGAAGGTCTGAGGTCATCAAATTAAGATGTTATCCCCATAAATTTTCACCAAATTAATGATGTTTAAGGTCTGAGGTCATCAAACTAAAATGTTAGCCCCATAAATTTTCACCAAATTAATGATGTTTAAGGTCTGAGGTCATCCAACTATGATGTTTCACCTCAGACCCTCTCACTAAATTAATGAGGTTTAAGGTCTGAGGTCATCCAACTATGATGTTTCACCTCAGACCCTGTCACCAAATTAATAATGTTTATGGTCTGAGTTCATCCAATTATGATGTTTCACCTCATTCTTTTTCAACAAATTATGATGTTGAAGGTCTGAGGTCATCAAACTAAGATGTTACCCCCATAAATTTTCACCAAATTAATGATGTTTAAGGTCTGAGGTCATCAAACTAAGATTATACCCCCGTAAATTTTCACCAAATTAATGATGTTTAAGGTTTGAGGTCATCAAACTAAGATGTTACCTCCATACACTTCACCAAATTAATGATGTTTAAGGTCTGAGGTCATCTAACTACGATGTTTCACCTCAGAACCTGTCCCCAATTATGATGTTGAAGGTCTGAGGTTATAAAACTATGATGTTTCACCTCAGGTTTTTTTTACAAATTATGATGTTGAAGGTGTGATGTCATCAAACTAAGATGTCATGCTTATAATTTTTCACCAAATTAATGATGTTTAAGGTCTGAGGTCATCAAAATAAGATGTTATCCCCATAAATTTTCACCAAATTAATAATGTTTAAGGTCTGAGGTCATCCAACTATTATGTTTCACCTCAGACCCTGTCACTAAATTATGATGTTGAAAGTATGAGGTCATCAAACTAAGATGTTGCCCCATAAATTTTCACCAAACTAATGATGTTCAGGGTCTGTGGTCATCAAACTAAGATGTTACCCCCATAAATTTTCACCAAATTAATGATGTTTAAGGTCTGAGGTCATCCAACTATGATGTTTCACCTCAAACCCTGTCACCAAATTAATGATGTTTAAGGTCTGAGGTTATCTGACTATGATGTTTCAACTCATACTTTTTCAAAAAATTATGATATTAAAGGTCTGATGACATTAAACTAAGATTTTACCCCCATAAAGTTTCACCTAATTAATGACGTTTAAGGTCTAAGTTCATCAAACTAAGATGTCACCCCCATAAATTTTCACCAAATTAATGATTATTAAGGTTTGAGATCATCAAACTAAGATGTTAGCTCCATAGACTTCACCAAATTAATGATATTTTAGGTCTAAGGTCATCTAACTACGATGTTTCACCTCAGAACCTATCCCCAATTATGATGTTGAAAGTTTGAGGTCATCAAACTATGATGTTTCACCTCATGCTTTTTCAACAAATTATTATGTTGAAGGTCTGAGGTCATCAAACTAAGATGTCACCCTTATAATATTTCACCAAATTAATGATGTTTAAGGTCTGAGGTCATCAAACTAAGATGTTGCCCCCATAAATTTTCACCAAATTAATGATGTTTAAGGTCTGAGGTCATCAAACTAAGATATTACCCCCATAAATTTTCACCAAATTAATGATGTTTAAGGTTTGAAGTCATCAAACTAAGATGTTACCTCCACAGACTTCACCTAATTAATGATCTTTAAGGTCTGAGGTCATCTAACTACAATATTTCACCTCAGAACCTATCCCCAATTATGATGCTGAAGGTCTGAGACCATTAAACTATGATGTTTCACCTCAGCCTTTTTTAACAAATTATGATGTTGAAGGTTTCAGGTCATCAAACTAACATGTCACCCTCATATTTTTTCACCAAATTAATGATGTTTAAGGTCTGAGGTCATCAAACTAACATGTTACCCCCATAAATTTTCACAAAATTAATAATGTTTAAGGTCTGAGGTCATCCAACTATGATGTTTCACCTCAGACCCTGTCACTAAATTATGATGTTGAAAGTATGAGGTCATCAAACTAAGATGTTGCCCCATAAATTTTCACCAAATTAATGATGTTCAAGGTCTGAGGTCATCAAACTAAGATGTTACCCCCATAAATTTTCACCATAATAATGATGTTGAAGGTCTGAGGTCATCCAACTATGATGTTTCACCTCAGACCCTGCCACCAAATTATGATGCTTAAGGTTTGCGGTCATCAAACTAAGATGTCACCCCCATAAAGTTTAACCAAATTAATGATGTTTAAGTATTAGGCCATCAAACTAAGGTGTTACCCCCATAAATTTTTACCAATTAATGATGTTTAAGGTCTGAGGTCATCCAACTATGATGTTTCACCTCAGACCCTGTCACCAAATTAATGATGTTTAAATTCTGAGTTAATCCAACTATGATGTTTCACCTCAGTCTTTTTGAACAAATTATAATGTTGAAGGTCTGAGGTCATCAAACTAAGATGTTACCCCCATAAATTTTCACCAAATTAATGATTTTTAAGGTGTGAGGTCATCAAACTAAGATGTTACCCCCATAAATTTTCACCAAATTAATGATGTTTAAGGTCTTAAGTCATCAAACTAAGATATTACCTACATAAATTTTCACCAAATTAATTATGTTTAGGTCTGAGGTCATCCAACCATGATGTTTTGCCTTAGACCCTGTCATAAAATTATGATGTTGAAGGTCTGAGGTCACCGAACTTAGATGTTACCCCCATAAATTTTCACCAAATTAATGATGTTTAAGGTCTGAGGTCATCAAACTAATATGTTACCCCCATAAATTTTCACCAAATTAATGATATTTAAGGCCCGAGGTCATCCAACTATGATTTTTCACCTCAGACCCTCTCACCAAATTAATGATGTTTAAGGTCTGAGGTCATCCAACTATGATGTTTCACCTCAGACCCTGTCACCAAATTAATGATGTTTAAGGTCTAAGTTCATCCAATTATGATGTTTCACCTCATACTTTTTTAACAAATTATGATGTTGAAGGTCTCAGGTCATCAAACTAAGATGTTACCCCATAAATTTTCACCAAATTAATGATGTTTAAGGTCTGAGGTCATCAAACGAAGATATTACCCCCATACGTTTTCACCAAATTAATGATGTTTAAGGTTTGAAGTCATCAAACTAAGATGTTACCTCCACAGGCTTCACCTAATTACTTATGTTTAAGGTCTGAGGTCGTCTAACTACAATGTTTCACCTCAGAACCTGTCCCTAATTATGATGTTGAAGGTCTGAGGCCATCAAACTATGATGTTTCACCTCAGGCTTTTTTAACAAATTATGATGTTGAAGGTCTGAGGTCATCAAACTAACATGTCACTCTCATAATTTTTCACCAAATTAATGATGTTTATGGTCTGAGGTCATCAAACTATGATGTTACCCCCATAAATTTTCACAAAATTAATAATATTTAAGGTCTGAGGTCATCCAACTATGATGTTTCACCTCAGACCCTGTCACAAATTATGATGTTGAAAGTATGAGGTCATCAAACTAAGATGTCGCCCCATAAATTTTCACCAAATTAATGATGTTCAAGGTCTGAGGTCATCAAACTAAGATGTTACCCCCATAAATTTTCACTATATTAATGATTTTGAAGGTCTGAGGTCATCCAACTATAATGTTTCACCTCAGACCCTGCCACCAAATTATGATGCTTAAGGTTTGAGGTCATCAAACTAAGATGTTACCCCCATAAAGTTTAACCAAATTAATGATGTTTAAGTATTAGGCCATCAAACTAAGGTGTTACCCCCATAAATTTTCACCAATTAATGATGTTTAAGGTCTGAGATCATCCAACTATAATGTTTCACCTCAGACCCTGTCACCAAATTAATGATGTCTAAGGTCTGAGTTCATCCAACTATGATGTTTCACCTCAGACTTTTTCAACAAATTATAATGTTGAAGGTCTGAGGTCATCAAACTAAGATGTTACCCCCATAAATTTTCACCAAATTAATGATGTTTAAGGTGTGAGGTCATCAAACTAAGATGTTACCCCCATAAATTTTCACCAAATTAATGATGTTTAAGGTCTGAGGTCATCAAACTAAGAGGTTACCTACATAAATTTTCACAAAATTAATTATGTTTAAGGTCTGAGGTCATCTAACCATGATGTTTTGCCTCAGACCCTGTCATAAAATTATGATGTTAAAGGTCTGAGGTCACCAAACTTAGATGTTACCCCCATAAATTTTAACTAAATTAATGATGTTTAAGGTCAGAGGCCATCAAACTAAGATGTTACCCCCATAAATTTTCACCAAATTGATGATATTTGAGGTCTGAGGTCATCCAACTATGATGTTTCACCTCAGACCCTGTCACCAAATTAATGATGTTTAAGGTCTGAGGTCATCCAACTATGATGTTTCACCTCAGACTTTTTCAACAAATTATGATTTTGAAGGTCTGAGGTCATCAAACTAAGATGTTACCCCCATAATTTTTCACCAAATAACGATGTTTAAGGTCTTAGGTCATCGAACTAAGATGTTACCCCCATAAAGTTTCACCAAATTAATGATGTTTTAGGTCTGAGGTTATCCAACTATGATGTTTTACCTCTGACCCTGTCACCAAATTATGATGTTGAAGGTTTGAGGTCATCAAACTTTGATGTTAGCCCCATAGACTTCACCACTAAAGCATAATGAATAAAGGATTGACACAGGAACTGATCTTCTCATTAATAATCTCTTCATAAGATGATACATTTACATAGAAACCATTGCAACATAATATGTAATATTTTTTCAGATGATCAGCATTCCATGGATAAGAGAAGGGTTCCCCTTTGAGATTTTCTAGTCGGTAGGTGTCGGGTAAAACATTCCCGATTACTTTGTAAAGGACATGCCAATTTGGGTGAAGCTTGTTTGTCTTCAATGTCTTCGTCAGCACCAGGTCTCCTCCATCTATAGGTCTTGATTTCACCCTTTGATTGTAGAACTTTGCTACTCTCTGTTGTTAGGTTGCCTGTCTGATCTCGACATCTTCCCTTCTTTCCTTAATCAAATCTAATTAAGTCTTCTCTCTTCCTTGTTCTTCTAGGGGTCATAGGTCTGAACTCTGTGAGTGGGAAGTCCTACCTCTGTTGGTATGACAACTTTTGAGCCATGTGCTAACATAAATGGGGTTTCTCCTATTAGTGTCCTAGATATTATTATGTAGTCTCATAACACAGCATAAACCTCTTCAATCCATATTCCCTTTGCTTCTTCCAACCTCTTCTTAATCCCATCGAGGATTGTCCTGTTCGTGACTTCGGTCTGATCGTTTACCTGAGGTCGACCTAGGAAGAGAAAAATTTCTCGATCCCAACTCTCTTGCAATACTTCTCCAAGGCATAATTCTTAAACTGGTTTCTGTTGTCTGAGATGAGGGTGTCCGGAAGGCCATGTCTTCATATCATGCCCTTCCAGATAAATAAGAAGGTCTTCTTCTCTATAATCATGATCATCGGCTCAGCCTCTACCCACTTAGAGAAGTAATCAATCGCTACTATTAGAAATCGATATTTATTTGCAGCTGTTAGCAAGGGACCAACTAAGTCAATCCCCCATACTTCGAATGGCCAAGGGGAACTAATTGACGTCATAGGTTGATGAGGTTGATGGGGGATAGTGGAGAATCATTGGCACTTGCCACACCTTTTCACATAGGCTGCAGCATCTTTGGCCAAGGTCGACCACTAGTATCTCTGCATAATTATCCTCTTGGCCAATGGTCTTCCCCCTATGTGGCTGGAGCAAGAACCCTCGTGACTTGTGTCATCAAATATGTCCCAAAAATGTGTACATCCATCATCCTATTTTGTGTCATTTCTAAAATTTTGACCCAAACTTATAGACCTCTAATTTTCTACTATTTTTATTGTAATTTTTATAAATTATATTCAGTGTAAGTACGTGTTTAGTTACAAATAGTGTGGTGGGGCCGGATGGATTTAATGGTTTTTTCTTTCAAAATTATTTGGATATTATCAACAAAGATTCAATGGTTGCAATTGAATATTTTTTTGTTGGGCAAGAACTGCCTTAAAATTGGTCTTTGACCAATGTTATACTTATTCCAAAAGTTGATAGCCTAAAATCTTTCTCGAATTTTTTACTGATTAGTCTTTGTAATTTGTCAAACAAAATCATTTCAAGAATCCTTGCCAATCGTATTGGCACTTTACTTCCAAAAATTATTTTACCTTTTCAAACAGGTTTTATTAATGAGCGGCACATCATGGATAATATATTCCTGCTCAACATTTGATATATAACATCAACAACAAGGTTTGTGTATCTAATGTTGTTATCAAGCTTGATATGGCTAAGGCGTATGACAAAATTTCTTGGGTCTTTATTACCAAAGTTCTTAAGGCTTATGGGTTTTTTGAAATTTGTTTCGACTTGATTTGGAGGCTTCTCTCTAATTGTTGGTACTCCATTATCTTCAATGGAAAAAAATGTGGTTGCTTTAAATTCGGTCAGGGAGTTCGTCAGGGTGATCCATTATCTCTGGCTCTTTTTGTTTTAGCGGATAAAGTTCTTAATCGTGGAGTCCATAATCCTATTTTGGAGGGTTCGATTAAAAGTTGTTCTATTCCAAAAGGTTTCTCATTTATTTCTTCCTTATCTTTCGCGGACGATATTATTTTTTTCCTAAATGGTAGTTCTAGATCCATTGGGAATTTTATTACTTTTCTGGACAATTATTAGCTTAATTTGGGCCGATTTTTCAACCATGCAAAGCCTTGTTTTATTACTACTTCAACCTACTCAATCTGCCAGCTCCTCATGTTATCTATTGCTACTGGGTTTAAATAAATTTTTTACCTTTAGTTTACTTGGGTGTGCCAATTTTCAAAGGAAGGAAATCTAACTATTTATTCAATGGTGTGTCAGCCAAAGCTGTCAGCAAGTTTAAAAAACGGTAAAGCTCTTTCTTACGTCTGGCAGGTAGGCTGGTTTTAATTCAGTCAATTCTTTTAACTCTTGGTAATATGTTCTCAACCATCTACCCTACTAAATTATTTTTTGCGCAATATCAGAAATCGTGTTCTAATTTTTTGGGGGGGGTCTCATTGAGGATGAAAAGAAATTTCGTTGGGTATCTTAGGATACTATTTGTTGTCCAAAAAAGGAAGGTGGATTAGGTATTAGGAATCTTCGTGATGTGTGTGATGCTTATTCTTGCAAAATCTGGTTTCAGTTTTTTTTAAAGGGTTCTATTTGGGCTAGTTTTTTTCATTGCAAATATAAAAATTTAACCCATTTGCATTATCTTGGTACTCCTTAATTTTCTAGTCAGACTTGGAAAAGGATTCAATCGATTCAAAGTGTAAGTGAGGATCATGTTTTGGAAGCTCCTAATCTTTTATTATTTTCAAAAGGGTTTTCTTTCAACGTTGCTTGGGAGATAATTCGAAAAAATCATTGTCAAATTTTTTATCTCAATGATTTGGGACTCCAGAATTGCTTCAAAGGTTTTTATATTCATGGGGAGCTATCTACAAGATGATTTTCCTCTTTAGGCTAATTTTAAGAAGATTCATATCCATTTGGCATCTAAGTGTAAATTCTGCTTTATTGCTCATGAAGAATTTGCTTCTCATCTATTTGGTTCTAGTGAAGTTGTATTATGTGTGTGGTCTCATTTCAAAATTTTAATTTGTTTTCAAATTCCAATTATTTCAATTTTATCCCGTCTTATGCATTGGTGGATTAATTCTCAAGGTGGTTCAATTAGAGCAACTTTGTGCAAGATTATCCCGTCTCTCATATGTTGGAAGTTATGGTATTAAAGGAACAAGTCAACTTTTGAAGGCATCAAAATGAATCCAAAATCTATTATTGATGAAATTCATGAGGATTTAATTCTACCATTTAAAGCTAAACCTTATAAAGGGCCTTTCTATAGATTTATTTGTTCTTTTATTTCTTATTTTCTATTTCTTTCTCTCCTATGTAACTCGTATGTAAGCTCCATGCAGAAAGTTTTTTATCCCTTTGATTTATATATAGAAAAGATTAAAAATATTATCTTTAATATGGGCGAGGATCAGTACCCTCGAGGGACTATGCCTGGTAGGGCATCAGAGAGATTATAAGCTTTATCCAACGACCTCCTCTTGGTAACCTCACAAGGACATGGTTTGGAAGATTGAGAGAAAGGCAACGTTGGGAATGTAAAAACCAACCCTCTTGGCACACTTGGGAAAAACTCCATCCTATACAAATGGTTGCTCGAGCCACTTACAATCGAGCTACCATGATTTGAAACTTTTCGGTAGAACCTCCTCGAGGAACCCCAATCTTGTATCTTTATCCTACAAACGATTCTTAGCTAGCAAATAACTTACTAAATTTCTCGAGCCACCTATCGGTCGAGCCACCTCAAGATATTCATCATCCATTTGATTAAAGTGACCACGTGTCTAGTGGGGTCACTGTTCATCCACTTGATGATGTCATATCGTCTGGCATTGGGGAACTCAAAATCGTAGCACTCAATTGAGATCGTTAGGATGACAGACCTAGGCCACTAATCTAGTGTCGTGGTACTCGAAGAAACAAAGCACTATCTCGAAAAGTAGTAGAATACTAAAGCTTAGATGCTCTAACAGCTGAAATAACTTGGGTTCAATAGTATTATAAGAACTCAAAGTGTCCTAAAAAAGGTATCCAATTTTGTGGTGGGAAGATCTTAGTATTGTCCTAATGTCAGCAAATCCAGTGCTACATGCAAGGACGAAGATTATCTTTGTATTTTGTATAAGAAAAAGTAATGCAGAAGAGTATTAATGTCAGACATGTTCCTTAATTTGATCAAGCAACATTTGTTCTAACAAAAGAAGCTATAAGTTCAAGATTTCTTATGATGGGAGACAAAGATGGAGAATGTCAAGAGATAGTTAGTCGTTAGTTTCATTAGTTGTTAGGTTAATTAGTAGTTTATCATTACTTCTATCACTAGCATGTTAGAAAATCGGTTATCACTTACTTTTATATATATATATAGTAATGCTCTTATGCCGACTGTCCGACATTTTAACTGTGTGAACTGTACATGTGTCACCTGACGGTGAGCCTAGAAATTATCGGCAAAATTATAGTCTCTCTCTCTCTCTCTTTTCTGGGCTCTTTTCAGGAGACACATATTCGGTTCGCACTCTTAAAAGGCGAAATTATATGTCATTTGTAATCAATAATAATATAATATAAGCTCATTCTTCAATTGCATGTTTTTTCTGAATATTTACGGCAATGGTTGTTAATTTATCTTTTGTTTGAGTTATTTTAATAATAGTTGATTTTTCCTTTATATGTATACTAATGTGTGTGTATACAATGGTTGAAAAGGAAAAAAAATGAAAATTGGTGCATTTTACTCTATTTAGCTGTAAGGATATTTTCTTAGCAGGATAATTTTAAATAGTGATCTAGTAGTCCATCTAAATTAGGAGGCAATTATACTTTAAATATAAAGTAACATGTCTTGATAAATGCGATGAAATTTACCATATATTAATTTACGTATAGTTATGTAAATATAATTATAATTGACTTTTCCAGATGGGTTAAAATTGCATATTTTTCCAAAAGGCAAGCGCTTTAAAATCACACTCTTAATCATATTTCAAACATTGACAAGAATGGCTTAGTGTGGAGGCATTGTAGTAAATTTTAAGGTAAAGTGATAAACTTGTATGAAATACAATATAATGTATTATCGTACTAAATATAAGATTTTGTATTGTGCATAAAAATTATAATAAATTTCCTTAGCCTTTCAAATATGGTGGTGAATAATAAGATTTGAATAACTTTTCTTATAAGTCTAGTCCACAAGTTTCTTGTACTTTAAATATTTAAGAACATTTCATAATATTTATTAACATATTATCATCATATTCTTATTTTTCTTATATAAAAAGAAAAATAACATGTTTAGTTTTTGTTGTTTGTAAATACATTACGCTAGTTAGCTTTAGCTTCATGAAAATATTATGTTTAGTGTTATCCATATAATGTCATGTATTCATATTTCTACTTGTGTAAAAAATCATGTGATTCATGAAAAAACCTAACTAAAAATACATACCTAAATAAATCTTAGTACCACAATATTAATAATGTCTACTAACAGGGAGACACATTTTGAAGACACGATTTGAGGACACAAGACATGTGTCCTCGTATCATTACTAGACACTACAAATGGGACACTTTCAATCAAATTTCTAAAATTGATACAAGGACACGTGACTCGTGTCATCAAATATGTTCCAAAAATGTGTACATCCATCATCCTATATTTTGTTATTTCCAAAATTTTGACCGAAACTTACAGTCCTCTAATTTTCTACTATTTTTATTGTAATTTTTATTAATTATATTGAGTGTAAGTATGTGTTTAGTTATAAATAGTGTGGCGGGCCGGATGGAGTTAATGGTTTTTTCTTTCAAAATTATTTGGATATTATCATCAAAGAATTAATGGTTGCAATTCAATCTTTTTTTTGTTGGGCGAGAACTACCTTAAAATTGGGCTTCAACCAATATTATCCTTATTCCAAAAGTTGATAGCCCAAAAACTTTCTCGGATATTCGACTCATTAGTCTTTGTAATTTCTCAAACAAAAACATTTCAAGAATCCTTGTCAATCGTATTGGCACTTTACTTCCAAAAATTATTTTACCTTCTCAAGCAGGTTTTATTTAAGAGCGACACATCATGGACAATATCTTCCTTGCTTAAGAATTGATACATAAAATAAACAAGAAGGTTTGTGTATCTAATATTGTTATCAAGTTTGATATGGCTAAGGCATATGACAAAATTTCTTGGGTCTTTATTACCAAAGTTCTTAGGTCTTATGGGTTTTTTGAAATTTCTTTCAAATTGATTTGGAGGCTTCTCTCTAATTGTTGGTACTCCATTATCTTCAATGGAAAAAGTTGTGGGTGTTTTAAATTCCATCGTGGAGTTCGTTAGGGTGATCCATTCTCTCTGGATCTTTTTGTTTTAGAGGCTAAAGTTCTTAACTGTGGAGTCCATAATCTTATTTTGGAGGGTTCAATTAAAAGTTTTTCTATTCCAAAAGGTTTCCCGTTGATTTCTTCCTTATCTTTCAAGGACGATATTATTTTTTTTCCTAAATGGTAGTTCTATATCCATTGGGAATTTTATTGATTTTTCTGGACATTTATCAGCTTAATTTGGGCCAATCTGTAAACCATGCAAAGTCTTGCTCTATTGCTACTCCAACCTACTCAATCTACCAGCTCCGCATGTTATCTACTGATATTGGGTTTAAAGAATTTTTTTTACCTTTAGTTTACTTGGGTGTGCCAATTTTCAAAGGAAGGAAATCTAACTATTTATTAAATGGTGTGTCATCCAAAGGTGTCAGCAAGTTTAAAAAGTGGTCAAGCTCTTTCTTACATCTGGCAGGTAGGCTGGTTTTAATTCAGTCAATTCTTTTAACTCTTGGCAATCATTTTTTCTCAACCATCTACCCTACTAAATTCTTTTTTACGGAATATCAGAAACCGTGTTCTAATTTTTAAGGGGGTTTCAATGAGGATGCAAGGGAATTTCGTTGGGTATCTTGGGATACTATTTATCATGCAAAAAAGGAAGGTGACTGAGGTATTATGAATCTTCGTGATGTGTGTGACACTTATTCTTGCAATATCTGGTTTCAGTTTTTTTTAAAGGGTTCTATTTGGGCTAGTTTTTTGCATTACAAATATACAAATTTAACCCATTTGCATTATCTTGGTACTCCTTCATTTTCTAATCAGACTTGGAAAAGGATGCAATCGATTCAAAGTTTAATATTGGATCATGTTTTGGAAGATCCTGATCTTTGATTATTTTCAAAAGGGTTTTCTTTCAACGTTGGTTAGGAGATAGTTCGAAAAAATAATCGTCATATTTTTTTTCTTGATGATTCGGGGCTCCAGAATTCCTCCAAATATTTTTATATTCATGTGGCGCTATCTACATGATGCTCTTCCTCTTTATGAGAATTTGAAGAAGATTTATATCCATTTGGCATCTAAGTGTAAATTCTTCTCTATTGCTGATGAAGAATTTTCTTCTCATCTATTTGGTTTTAGTGAAATTGCTTTATGTATGTGGTCTCATTTCAAAAATTTAATTGGTTTTCAAATTTCAAGTGTTGCAATTTCCTCTCGTCTTATGCATCGGCGAATTAATTCTCAAGGTGGTTCAATTAGAGCAACTTTGTGCAAGATTATCCCGTCTCTCAAATGTTGGAAGTTATGGTATTAAAGGAACAAGTTAACTTTTGAAGGCATCAAAATGAATCAAAAATCTATTACTGATGAAATTCACGAGGATTTAATTCTATCATTTAAAGCTAGACCTTATAAATGACATTTCTCTAGATTTCTTTATTCTTTTATTTCTGATTTTTCTATTTCTTGCTCTCCTATGTAAGCCCTTTGGGGATTTTTTTTCCTTTTGTTTATATATAAAAAAATATTAAAAAATAGTATCTTTAATATGGGAGAGGTTCTTTACTCTCGAGGGACTATGCCTGGCAGGGCATGGGAGAGCTTATAAGCTTTACCAACCCTCTTGGCACACATGGGAAAAACTCCATCCAGTACAAATGGTTGCTCGAGTCACTTACAACCGAGCTAAATTTTTCGAGAGAACCTCCTCGAGGAACCCCAATCTTGTATCTTTATCCTAGAAACGAGTCAAATAACTTACTAAATTGCTCGAGCCACCTATCAATCAAGCCACCTCAAGCCATTAATCATCCATTTGATTGAAGTGACCACACATCTAGTGGGGTCACTATTCATCCACCTTATGATGTCATATCGTCTGGCATTGGGGAACTCAAAATCGTAGCACTCAATTGATATCGTTAGGATGACAAACTTAGGCCACTAAATCAGATTTCATAGCCGTTCTAAGGAAAGCCTTTGAATTTTCAAGTCCCTCATTAATGCCCCCATTCTTCTAACAAGTTAGGCGATTTCTCGCCAAAATATAATAACCCATGCATTTAATGCAATTTCTTGGATATATATGCGACGGTACATACTTTAACATTTAATGCCAGTCAATCACATTCAATACCGGCATGGTTACTTACCTAACCTTTCCTTTATATAAATAGTTCAACCAAATAGTTTACAAGGACGACAATCTTGATCCCGAATTGTTGTTGGATTTTCCTCATACACGAGAGCTTTTCTGAGAGAACATTTATTGTCCAAACATTCTTCTTACATCCATTAATACGCATATCATTGAGCATTAACTAAGTTTGAGGTTCCTACCTTGACTTTATTATTCCTCGAGTGCTTGCTCTTTGTCCCTCCGGCCAAGTTATTTGCTAGTCCCATCTATTTATTGTATTTGCAGTGAATTTATGGTGTAAAGATCACACTTAATGGTAGCTCGAGCATTGAATGTTATTGTCTCTCTCACACCTATGTTTATCGTCAATATTAAATAATGTCTTGTGCAATGATCCCGATCTTGATAAGGGGTTACACATCGCTTGATACTAATTGTATTCCAAGAACCCACATCTTATATTTGGCTACTCCGTTGGGGAGGTATTCCCTTTTAAAAATATGCCAGAGGATAATACTGCATGGACCATTGATTTTGATGCCATGTAGCGCTAGGAAGAGGTAGATCTTACTGCATTGTCTGAAGAAGTGAGAGTGACACGAATGTAGCCTAGCACATCTACTACTGGTTTGATGGAGACGATAGGCGCGCAGGGAGGAATCGGCTCAATGCAAATGGTGAGGCTCGTGGGGTTATTTGTGGAGTTTGTCAAAACCCTAGCGGGCCCAAGCGATGCTAGGAATTACCAAAGGAGCGAACTCATTCATGATGCCACAGGCGGGGATTTCAGCTCCCTCCGTTACAGGTGAAGTTACCACTCCTGTTTTCAATAGTGTTCCTCCTGGTGCTCCATACATACCTCCCACCGCTCCACCTCCCTCTATCCCACCTGTAACTGTAGGACCGACGACTCAAGGCCAGGGAATGACTCCAATGGTACATATAACAACTGGAGGTGTAGGGAAGAGTATGATAGCTACGTCAGCTATGCCAGTTGTCGTGATAACTCCACCGATTATCTCCCCACCACCTATCATGGAAGAGATGAAGAAGGAGCTGTTAAAGTTTATAGCAGTGTCTAAGGTTGGATATAGTTCATTGGTGTACTACGACTCTTTCACTCCGTACCCAGAGGAATATAATAACGAACTCTACCTAGTAGGGTATATTCCACCAATATTTGAAAAGTACATGGGGAAGGTAACAAACCCTAAAGAGCACGTGAAAAGGTTCATTGAAAGCCTTGGAGACCATTATAATGGAAAAAAGTGAGGCTGGCGGACTTTTCAATGTCCCTGACGGAGAAGGCCTACACGTGGTACTCCCACTTACCTCTAGGTAGTGTCTTCACTTGGTAAGAGTTGCATGTTTTGTTCGTACAAAAGTTCTTTTTAGCTGAGCTGGAATGCGAGAAGAAAAAGCCAGGGGAGGATGTTATTTCCTAAATCAGGAGGTTTTACGAGCGCTCCCTGGATGTAAGGGATGAAACACGAGAAGATAAGCTCTTACAAGTATGTGCAAAAGGGTTGCTGGTAGAATATATCTTCCATTTGATTAATAAAATGTGAGAGGGTACGTTCACGACATTTTTTAAAGTATCAAGGTATATTGCCTTGGTAGTAAAACCCATACCACCCCCTACCTTTTCAAGTTTACTGCTAAGTCCATTAGCCACCTTTGGGAGGGGATTACCCGCGAGGGTAAATTATACAGACGACGGAGGTAGATGGGAAGGAAGTGGCGATTGAGGAAGAAGAGTATAGGCAATAAAGAAGGTTTTAAGGCAAGGAGGATCCCCCCAACTGAATCCTATATGATCTCATATTTCGATACAAAGTTTGTAAACTAGTCAACGTCAGTACAATGTAACTTTATCGAGAGGACATGGTGAAGCTGAACTATTATGTGCTTCATAATAGGGTAAATCACCCGACCAAGGTTTTTTTTCGCTAAGGTAATTGATAGATCACTATGTGAAGAATGGAGACATTGAATTTACCTAAGATAATGTGAACGACAATCCTCTATTGGATCATGGGGCACACATGGCCAGTGTTTTTGATAAAGAGACTGAGCATCTATTGAAGGAGCAGTAATTACTCAATAAGGATTTTGAGGAGTATTTGGAATAATTCACCTTCGAGATGACTCAATCAGAACTGGAAGGTAAGCTAGATAAAGACGATAAAGTTAAAGATAACCCCATCGAGAGTCTTAGCAGAAAAATGGGATATTGTTTTCTAGAGACGGTAAACACAGTGATAGATTACAATGAGGCTGATTATAAAGACGTAGAAGAAGTTTATGAACTCAAAGAAGAACAAACAGATCTTTAGGTTGAATGCGCAGTAGTTGCCTACTCATAGAAGTTCAGTTGGTTCTTCAATCAGATTGGGCCGCCCGAGCACTCATGACTGGAGGTTACTCGAGCCATATTGGATATAGTTATCCTCACATGAAATGGAAAGGGCCTATGGACGAGCTGGTGACGAGGTATCTTTCTGAAGTCACATTTTCAAATACGGATGTATTGGTCAGGTACCCTCATAATAGACCACTTTATGTTACAGCGTTTGTAAATGATTGTGTTTTCTCTCGTGTGCTGTTGGATAGAGGGGCATCCATTAATTTAATGCCCATCGGATCTTTTTATGATAATGGCTTATCTGACACGAGAATAGTATTGATCCCATTGGTAATTTTATGGTACGATAACAAGTCATCTAAATCTGTCGGATATGTAAGCGTGGGCATCATGATGGGGAATATTACTTCCCACATTAAATTCCATATCATGGATTATGAGCCATCATACCAGCTGCTAGTAGTAAGGGTGTGGATGCAAAACCATAGTTTGATGCCCCCCACTTACCACCAATGTGCCAAGGCAAACATAAAGGTCAAATAGGTGGTGATTCGAGCATCTAAGAGGCCCTTTGTGAAGAAAGAAGCACACTTGGTGGATGATGCCTTTTACACCGAATAATCCAAGGAGGACGCGGTGTTGACAAATTATACTAAAGGAATAAGGATTCCAAGCACTCGAGAGAGGTTACAAGCACCTTCTTGACCAATGGTGACATATGAAGAAGAATGTGATTAGGAGACAGCTAGGCCCCCAAGTTTGTTGAGGCAGTTGCGCGATCGAATGATGCCACCCATTGATCCAATCGAACACCAGGTCTAGACCCATAGTGTTCTTAGTAGGCTCACTGTGAGAGATTTAGAAAAGAACTGTAAAAAGAGGCCTCATAGGAAGGAAAGTTCCTCACAGTTATAGAGAGTGGTGTTGCTTAACGGCATAATCATTTATAAGTTATGAAGGTGTTAGCAGGAAGGTGAGAGCCTAGATGATGAGGTTGTCCTAATTTATGAATGATTTTTGGTACACAACCAGGGGCAACGCTTGGTGATTGACAATTCCAAAATCTAAGGATTTGTATAAGAGGTAGAAGAAGAGCGTGAGTACATGAAGGAAAAACCCAGGACGCCAATTTAAGGATTATAGAAGATAGACTTGGCTAAGGAGGGTGATGACCCTAGGCCCATATTTATCACGAAGGACCTTAAAGGAGAGACTAGAGAGGATATTATTATGTTGATCCACGAATTCAAAGATGTGTTCGAGTCTAAATATACCAAAATGCTCGGGGTGGACAAAGAAGTGAGCTGCCACGAATGTTTTACCATCAGCTCTTCTAGTGAAACAAGCCACTAGAATATACAAAGCAGAGTTAGATCTGAAGATAAAATAAGAGGTTTAAAGGTTTCTTACAGTTAGCTTCATTGTCCCCATCCAGCATTGTGCCCGTGGGAAAGAAAGACAAGAGCCAGATTCGAATCTGAGTGGATTTCAGATATCTGAATTAAGCATGCCCAAAAGATGAGTTCCCATTGCCTTCCATTGATAGCCTGATTGACGCAACTACAAGACATGAAATGTAAAGCTTTATGGACGGTTAATGTCGGATATAACTAGATCAAGATGGATCCCACTGATGCCGAGAAGATCTCTTTCTGAACACCTTTGGGAAACTTAAGTACATAGTTATGCCTTTTGGTTTGAAGAATGCATGAGACACCTACTAGAGGACCATGATGGTTATTTTCCACTACCTTTTCCACAAGATCATGGAATTTTATGTCAATGATCTGGTAATGAAGTCCAAAAATGAGACTTCTTACTTGGATGATTTGAGAAGGGTGTTCACCCGATGCAAAAAGTACAAGTTGAAAATGAACCCTCTTAAATGCGCATTCGGGTTGGCAAGTCTAAAGTTACTAGGGTTTATGATGAATTGGCAAGGCATTAAGATGGACTTGGACAAGCAACGATCCATCCTCGATATTTTGAGGCCAAAATAAGCGAGGGAGTTTAAATGCTTATTAAGGAAAGTCTCCTACTTGAGGAGGTTTGTATCAGGGCTAGCCGAAGTGACACATCCACTTAAGGAGCTTCTGAGAAAAGGCTCCAAGTTTTCATGGGAGCAGACTCACCAGGACGCCATGGAAAAGTTGAAAGCGCTCCTTACTTCCCCCTAGACGATGATTCCCCTAAAGGCAGGTTTCCCTTTTGCGTCTATATCTGACATTACTGAATGATCTATTGGTGTGTTACTAGCCCAAGAGATGGATGGTGTAGAGAAACATGTTTATTACCTGAGTAGGATTATATATGTGAGTGAGGCTAGATACAGTAGCATTACTGGCATTGAGAGGCATTATTTATCCCTTATATTTATAGCATAAAAACTTAAACACTACTTTTATGATTCATAGTCCATATTATAACTAGGTGTGATCCTATAAAGTTTTTACTCGATTGAACTATACATATAGGTAGGGCATCCTGATGGATCTTAATTATATTAGAATATGATATTAAATGCATAATTCCTCAAGCCATTAAGAGCCAAACTTATGTAGACTTGTTAGCTATCTTCCCCCTCTGGTACATTCGACCCACCTGTAGAGGAGCATTCGGGTGATGATCTCCAAGACAACTTTGCAGCCAGCATGGATGAATGGAGCATGGAATTTGAAGGCTCCCTGGATGAAAACAATGGGAGCAGTAGTCATCTTGAGGAGGAACGAGGAAGAGATTCGACTATCTTTTTAGTTGGATTTCAAGTGTTCAAACAATGAAGAAGAATATGAAGCGCTCGTACTGGGATTACTCGAGGCCCTTGAAAGGGGAATACAAGTCATCATGATAAAAGGGGATGCCAATTTGGTGGTTAAACAGGTGACAAGGGACGTTTCCTTGAAGCATATGAGCTTGGCACCTTATCGAATAATTATACAATAGTTTCTTGGGCAATTCGAGAGAGTTATTTTTTGCCTTCATTGAGGCAAGACGCTGCAGTAGTATATGTGGACTGTGGGAAATGTCGATTGTTCTATCAAGCATTAGAATATAACTTCATCAACCAACCTTAAGACTGGAGATAACCATACATAGACTTGATGGTAGATGTAGTGATTTTAACAGACAAATATGATGCCACAAAGCTGAAAAGATGAGCACCCAGTTATTATGTCTAAGAAAGGCAGTAGTATTGATAAGGCTATCATGGCAGGCTTATGAGGTGCATCAGGGGAAGAAGCTGTGGAAGTACTGAAACAAGCTTATGAGCCACGACACATTGGCAGTGCTAAACATTATGATCAGCTTATGACGTTGGGGTATTACTACTTGCGGTGGAGAAAGACTCAGCGAATTTTTTTTGTAAATGCAAGGACTGTCAGCTGCATGGGAACATGATATATGCTCCTTCGGTGAACTTGCATTATCTGTCCACGCCCTTCCCATTTCACACTTAGGCATTCTATTTAGTAGGGGCAATAAATACCCCCTCAAGAGGAAAGATTTGTATTCTTGTGGTCA
Source organism: Sambucus nigra (assembly GCA_949130495.1). NCBI lineage: Eukaryota > Viridiplantae > Streptophyta > Magnoliopsida > Dipsacales > Adoxaceae > Sambucus > Sambucus nigra. The sequence continues at coordinate 206,760,159 of OX422214.1, read as the reverse complement.
CTAAATGTTTTACTAAGTGGGCATAAGCCATATCGCTAAAGAAAGCCATATCATGGGTGGTCACTCGATACATGATGGAGTACATTATTTATCTTTTGGCATCTCAAAAGTCTTTCTACCAGATAAGGACACTCCTTTTGTGAATAATGAAGTAAGCTTGCTAACATATAAAAACTCCATCATCCACCATAAGTCAACTGTGACATACCCATAGTACAATGGGAAAGCAGAGGCTACTAACAATACTTTCGTGAACATTTTTGCCAAAATGCAAAAGATTTACTGAGCATATAGGATGAAAAGATAACCGAGATTCTATGGGCTTATCGAACAATAAAGAGGAAATCGACGGGGTATACCCCATTTTCCTTAGTCTTTGGAGCAGAGATGTCTCGCCAGTAGAATTCGAGGTACCTTCAGCTCGATATAACTTACGAAGTGTCATCCTTCCTCATAGCCTACATGTATAGCTCAAAACCTTAGACGAATATAAAGACAATACTGTGAGGCACTTTGAGATGTATAGGAAATAGTTGTCTAAATCCTGTGATCAAATGTTGAAGCCAAGGAAGTTCAAAGAAGGAGACCCAGTCTTGAAGGTTTGTAGGAGACACATCAGGGGATTGACATTGCCTAAGTTTGAAGCCAATTAGGAAGGACCCTACATTGTTCGAGCATCTCATGATTTGGGCTACAGCGAGATATCCAAAGTGGAAGATGATGTTACTTTCAAACTAAACGATAAGTGTCTCAAAACCTACTATGTTTAAATGTACTCGATCCGCACCCAACACTTCCATCTATTCCTTTATGTTTTGTTAAATACTTGTTTGTGAGAATACTCCTTATAAACGTCAAGTTATCTATTTAACATAGTATAAAGTCTCTTTGTTCTAAAAATTGTTGAGTTTTCTATTTAAATCGATGTGATGTATTAGCTCAACTAATATTTATACAAGGCAGAAAAGGAACATAACCAAATGCCAAGAATTTCATTTATATAAAGATATACTGTGATTACATGCCACATAGGTTCCAGACTTGAAAAACAATAGGGGATACAAACAAAAGGGAAACCTAAATCTAGGGGGTGTCCATTATAAAAAACAAATTTATCGAGCTAAGTAGATGATTATGATGTTGATGAAGTATTTTCTCAAGGATCCTTTGGTTAGAGATTAGATTAATCAAGTCTTTCTGGTGGTGCTCCCTTCTTTGTTGCATAATTTCCATATCCTGCACAGACTTGACTAACTCAGCCTCCTCTCAGGCAACTGCATCATGAGCATTCTCCACCTTTGCTCAGACATAGCTAACCCGATCTCTAAGCTTACTAATTCCTCTGAGATAGATACTTGCGACCAATGAGAACTCTTCATTCGGTGATAAAGGGTAGGAAAGTCGGCCTTTTCAAAGTCAGGTTGCATCTTCACTAACTAAGACGGAGAAAACACATTATTGATAAGCACGTTCACCTTCCCCAATAAAGCCTTGATTACGTTAAGGCTTAGAGACTACAGAGGAGTGTTGAGAATTTCATCCAAAGTGGTGGCTAGGCCAAGCAGTCTGTAGGACATCATCACGGGTATCGATTGGATGTTGCGAGCAGTAAATGTCGAAGGAAATTGGGTCAATAGCTACTCAATTAATGATCGGGGACCATCTCTAAAGATGTGGGGAAAATCGAGAAAGGTATGCCTAACAACTACTTCGAGGGCTACCTCAGGAGGGTGCACAATAAAAACACTATCTCTCATAGAAGGGCGTCACATATTCGAAGCACTACAACTTTCTTGCACTCTGGAAACAACCACCCTAGGCATCCCACCGACACCTAGGCCCGTTGTTTGAACTTGCACACATGGGGCCTCACCTAGTGCTGCCAAATCAACCATCATCCTCACCTACGCAATTTCATGTTCTACACCTTTAATTCCTAGGTCACGTGCAATAGACGGCTCAACTTCAACCTGAAATGCAAGAAATTATCAAGTCAAAAATATATACAAGTTGTCTTACGAGCAGATTAATGTCTAATATAACTTGGACCTCCTGACCATCGGTTATGAGAGATTTTAAAACTAATATGACTTGGCTCTCCTGACCTTCGATGATGGGAGATTTTAAGACCAATATGACTTGGACCGCCAGATCCTCGGTTATGAAAGATTTTAAGACCAATATGACTTGGCCCGACTAACCCTCAATTATTAAAGATTTTAAGATCAATATTCCTTGGCTCGACTGACCCTCGATTATGGAACATTTTAAAATCAATATGACTTGGCCCACCTGACCCTCGATTATGAGAGATTCCAAGACCAATATGACTTGGCCCGCATGACCCTCGATTATGGGAGATTCAAAGGCCTATTTATTAGGCAGTGAAAACAACATTTAAATACATGAGTTAAACAAAAGAAGAGCATATCTCTGGCTGCGGATCATTCGCGAACTACCTGGTGTCCATCTATATCAAATCTTCATCTTCGTGCGAATATCCAGGAGCCACCATAAGATGCTTCTTTGAGAGAACAACATCACTAATTTTTGAAGGCCCAAAGAGAGTAGCATGGACTTTGTTATTGCAGGGGGATGGACTAACAGAGTAGTTTTTTCAAGAAGTGAAACCTACAGAGCACAACAAAAAACAAGATAAGAACAACAAAAACAAGGTAAAAGGATCTCAGAAAATGAAAACAATTTTTTTACCATTATTGATGGTATAATGATCGTGTTGGAAATCGACCGTCCGTGTAAATACGCTAGTCATTGTTATCGGCTTCCGACCACAATACAAAAAAATCTAAACTTTAACTATACTCTTGCGGAGTATAGTGGCGAGTCTAGGTATCGAATCCACATGGAATGTTTGATAGATTTTAATTAATTTATTACTTGAAAAAATAAAGTGTAAAAGACGATGATTGAGTGAGAAAGGAAAAAGGGGAAAATAAAGAAGTTCACAAAAACTAATTGGAAAATTAAGGTAAAGACATAATCCCCCAACCCTAGAGTATTGATGGTATAAAACTAATCCTAAATTTAAGTGATTAATTAGACCCAGAATTTAGTACTCCCAAGCATTACGTATATGAGGTTCAAGCCCGCACCATACTTAATCAGAGGATGAGTAAATCGGTATTGCGATAGTTACACTCGAATTGCATTCTGAAGCATCCCGGTTACCCTGAAGGAAACCAGATCCAAAAAACAATTGTCGCGTTTCTACGCAATACGGTCGTAATAAATCATTAAATTTAGAGGACTAATTTTATACACATGCAACTACCACATCGGGTTGGGTTCATGCATCCCAACCTTTAAAAACTTAGCCTAACATGAGAAATAATAATAAAAGTACTGAAAAATAAAAGTTACCAAGATTGAAGAATAAGAACATCCAAGAAGAAATCAAAGATTGAAGGAAAATCGGAAAAGCTCTTGAATTTATGGTGCAAAGTATGTAAATTCTTCTCCTAGATGTTCCTACTTGTTATGGAGCTTTTACATCAATGAAATCTGAATAAAAAGAGTTCTAATGGCTAAATATATAGCCTAGAGATCATTTATAAGAGTCTCCAAAACACAAAACTTTTTTGGCTAAAAGATCATCACAAAATAAAAATCTTTCATCTGGAAATTTGTCACACTTAGAAAGTGTGACTAATTTTGTAACGGATCTGGAGCGTGACAAATGGGCGAACCGGTTCGGGGGAACTAGCTGGTTTTGGGCCTCTTTTTCATTTGAATTTCTGGATTTCTTTCCCAATCTTCAAATGGGCATAACTTCTTCACGTAGCTCGGATTGGGGTGCCGTTTTTTCCAGTGCTCTTGTAATTGAAATATCTTCAACTTTATATTGGCCCCACCTACGGAATAAGGATGTAAAATTACGAAAAGTCCCTTTAAAACCCCGATTCTTGGTTTCTTTCACTATTTTGAGTTCTCTTTTCCATCTTTCTTGCTTGAAATTCCTGTAAAACACAGAAGAGATACAAAAAATACTAAATACTTACCAAAAAGGGTTAGTAGCATAAATATGAGACAAATTCAAGCTATTTACACCGCACGGGATCATAAAAATACCGAAATTAAGGGGATAAATGTGAAGAATTTATGCCTAATCAAACCCCCCTAACTTACAACTTTAATCGTCCCGAGCAATGTAAAAGAAAAAGAATAAAGGTCCCAACTCTTTTAAACACTTTATTGGGATAAAATAGCTCTTTCGCGGGCAAGTGATTGCATTTAGCTTATGAAATAAGCCATTAAACCCTAGGTTACCCTAGTAGGACGAGTTGTGTCTCGTGAGGGTTTGTAGTGAATATACCCACAAAATTCGTTATTGAATCAAAGAAAAATCAAAATACTTAAAAATTATAAAATTTAAACTCCCCAAAAATGGTTACCACAAATTCATATTTAAGAGTCTTAAATCATAGAGTGTGTGCGAAGCCAAAAATCGAACTGCTAACTTCCACCGATTGATCATTACGTTACTTTTTTGAAAATTCATTTTGATTCAATTTCTCATGGATTCACTCACAAACGAATCACTCAAATTGTGACTATTTTCTCGGTATGCATGATAAAAAGAGTAAGTATAATGGACGCAAAGTCACGCAGGCAAATTGAAAGACAGAAATTTTTGGGTGAAAAGATCTCTTCATCGGAATACGGTCAAAGGGAAACGGAAAACATCATCTCTTTTTCACGCCATGAATCTCTTTTATTATCTTTTTGTGTTTTAACTCTCGACGCGGTAACCAACTTCGCAATTTGGACTCGGTTAGGACCTTTTCGGGTTTTAAGGTGTAATGGGTACAAGAAAATGGGTTTGAAAATTTTAGAATTGGAAAATTTTCTTATGATGTCCGCTAGTGCTTTTCTGGGCTACAGCTCATTTTTTTCTCTTATTTTTCTATTTTTAACGCTTTCTTTTCTTGCTAATTTTTTTTGAGCATTTCTATTCTTTTCTTCCCCCTTCTTATGCACTTTTCAGACTTTATTTGATGAATATTCAATTTTCACAATTTCGGGCTAATTGGGTTTTTCGGGTTATCAAACGAAACGGAAAAAAATTATTCAGCTCAAATTGGATTGTAAAGGGATGAATTTTTCACGACTTTTTATGGCTAATCTTTTTGGGTAACAAACGATGGCCTACTTCATTGTCCAAATGCGAGTTGTTTTATCATATGCGTCTCGAGATTAATTTAGTTTAGAGATATTTTAGTGCGCATTATTCAAGACAATATCTCACACATTTCCCATAACCGATCAAAATAATAAAATAGAGATCATCAACAACTTATTAAAACACTCAAAAGAATATTGAGTTAATCATGAACTCGGATTGATTTAAAAACTTAAAAAAATCGATAGGCTCGAAATCTCACCGGGTTGATTAATCGCCACATTTATTCGTTAAGTCGTCAATTTTCGCTCAATTTCCATCTTTGATCAATTTCGACTTTGTGCATTTTGAATTTTACAATTTGAGACAGAAAAAATGTGGCATTTTTGAATCATTTAAATTCCAATCTTTATTTATTTTGAAGAAAAATATTTTTGGCTTTTTTCAAATTATTTCAATTTTTTTTGTCTTTTCAACATTTTTCAATTTTTTTTTTTGGAAATTTTTGAAAAAAAAACACACTTGGAAAGAGCATGTGATCGAATTAATGAAACTAAATAATAAATGGGAAGAATATCCAACACTCCCTAACTTAAATGTTGCATTGTCCTCAATGCGAATGAAGAACACAACATAAAGAGAGGAAAAGAAAGATATTACCCAAAATGGAGCGATCCCCGAAAAGTACGAGTCAATTGAATGTACAAAACATGTTAGAACCAAGCATAGCAAAAAGAATGACAAAAACTCTGAACAAAAAAAAAGATAACTATTGTACAACCTACGATTGGAAATTCTATTAAGTTATACACTAGAAGTCGAAAAATTTGAGGTCCACCCAAAATACAATATGACTTTGAGGGATTAATGGTGTACCCTCACTAGGATGCATGCCTCCCGAAAAATAAGGATTTTGTTTTAACAACGGAAGGCATGTGTGAGATGGAAAAAAATGAACCATCACTAATTAAAAATCTTAATGGGATAATGGGGGTTTTGAATCCTGGGTGGGACAAGTACAATTGAGATTCAAGAAAAATATAATCACCTCCCAAATATTTTTCAAGTAGTGTGGGGAGAGGGGCACACAAAAAGGAATATTCCATATTTGAAAACAATTCTAGCAAAGTGTCTTTGTCGGTAAAAGGTGTAAACATTTCAGAATTTTCAACCGACTCATAGGAATCTAGCAGTACTTCTAATGGTTCAATAACGGTGAACGAAAATTATGATGAAATAAACTCAATCTCAACTGATTTATCATCACTTGGAGATTGAATTTCAAGGGAGCACGAATCAATTTCAATGAGATATTCTTCAAATATTTGAGATGACACACAAGTCTCAACCTCCTCTTTATTTTCCGAAATTGAACGCACCTCATCGCAAAGTGAGATCATTTTCGTAAGAAGACCAGTATCCATCACGCTTTGGGTGGAAAGAAAATAGAGTACTTGTTTGGTTAGAAAAAGCATTCTTTCTTCCAAAGTAGGATTCCTTGGCTCTATAACCTCGGAAGAAAAGTTGTCATTGCATTCGAATAATTCATCCAACTCTTGCTCCCAAAGACGATTTTTTTCCCGATATTTGTTTTCAAGCCTTTCATATTCATGAAGTAAAATCCCCTCACCCACTTTAATAGGACGAGGCGGAGATTCTTGAAAATAAAAAGATTGAAAACTATTCCCATATGAACCATTATAATTACCGAACTCACTATAAAAAGACATGATTGCCGAATAGTTTGTAAACGGACACTCCACGTAAAGAGGTGTGCGGTTAAGGATTCAACATTTCTTGGCGCTCAATTATGCAAGCCTGCAAAAAAAATTAAAAGAAAAGAAAAAATATCTTGTGAAATAGTAAATCAATTATAATCTATAACAAAACACTCCCCGGTAACGACGCCCTTCTGATCGTGTTGGAAACCGAGCGTCTGTATAAATACGGTAGTCGTTGTTATCGGCTTCCAACCACAATACAAAAAAACCTAAACTTTAACTACACTCTAGAAGAGTATAATGGCGAGTCTAGGTATTGAATCCAAAGGGAATGTTTGATAGATTTTAATTGATTTATTACTTCGAAAAATAAAGTGTAAAAGATAATGATTGACTGAGAAAAGAAAAAGGGAAAAATAAAGTAGTTAACTAAAACTAATTGGAAAATTAAGGTAGAGACACAATCCCCCAACCCTAGAGTATTGATTGTATAAAACTAATCATAAATTTAAGTGATTAATTAGACCCAAAATTTAGTAATCCCAAACATTACGTATATAAGCTTCAAGCCCGCACCATACTTAATAAGAGAACGGGTAAATCGGTATTGCGATGCTTACACTCGAATTTCATTCTGAAGTATCCCAGTTACCCTGAAGCAAATGAGATCCAAAGATCTACAATTGTCGCATTTCTACATAATACGGTCCTAATAAATCATTAAATTTAGAGGACTAATTTTATACACATGCAACCACCACATCGGGTTGGGTTCATGCATCCCAACCTTTAAAAACCTAGCTTAACATGAGATATAATAATAAAAGTGTTGGAAATAAAAGTTACCAAGATTGAAGAACAAGAACATGCAAGAAGAAATCAAAGATTGAAGAAAAATCGGAAAAGCTCTTGAATTAATGGTGCAAAGTATGTAAATTCTTCTCCTAGATGTTCCTCCTTGTTATGGAGATTTTACATCAATGAAATCTAAATAAAAAGAATCCTAATGACTAAATATATAGGCTAGAGGTCTTTTATAAGAGTCCACAAAACACAAAACTCTTTTAGCTAAAAGATAAGCACAAAATAAAAATCTCGTATCTGAAAATTTGTCACACTTAGAAAGCGTGACTAATTTTGTAACGGATCTAGAGCGTGACAAATGGGAAAACTGGTTCGGGTTCTAGGTTAACCAGTTTGGGGGAACTTTATGGTTTTGGGGCTCTTTTTCATTTGAATTTCTGGATTTCTTTCTCAGTCTTCAAATGGTCATAACTTCTTCACCGTGGTCGGATTGGGGTGCCGTTTTTTCCAGTGCTCTTGTAATTGTAATATATTCAACTTTATACTTGGCCCCACCTCCGTACTAAGGCTACAAAATTATGAAAATTCTCTTCAACTCCCCGATTATTGATTTCTTTCACTATTTTGAGTTCTCTTTTCCATCTTTGTTGCATGAAATATTTGTAAAACACATAAGAGATACACAAAATACGAAATACTTGCCAAAAAGGGTTAGTAGCATAAATATGAGACAAATGCAAGCTTTTTACACCGCACAGGATCATAAAAATACCGAAATTAAGGGGATAAATGTGAAGAATTTATGCCTAATCATATAACAATAGGGGGATTTATCAACTGACTCAACAGCATCGGAGCACCTGCCTCGAGACCAACATGCCCGTGCAAGAAGGCAGAGATAGGCGAATAACCACTAGTTGATTGAGTAGAATGAAGATATATAGCTACCCCTAGGGGGAAATTCTTAGTTACTTGTGAGGCTGTAGGGGTAGCTATCCCCTTAGGTGAAACTTTCTTCGAAGCAGGTTAAACTTCAGCTACCTTTTCCAACGATCCACTGCCTTCAACATTATCGTGCACATCACCTCGAACATCAATCTGAAAAAGAGAAAGAGGAGTAAATATTATAAGTGAAATGAAAAAAAAAAGTTATAAACTTAAAAGGATAATAACAGACATACCTCTTCTTCCAAATCATCCTCTAAAATTTTGTAATCTTGAGGAGGTGAGGAAGGCTTAAAAAGAAGAAACCATTATCCTCAACCTATGTCTTTGAAAAAGAAGATACTTTATTTCCTCCTCCTCCTCAACTTCTTCCTCCTCTTCTTTATCCACTACTCTCTCTTCTTTTCCATCCTCCTCATCAACATCATCTTCATCACCTACCAACTCTTCACCAACAGTTTCCTCTTCTTCCTCAGAATGCTCCTCCTTGCTAATCTCACCTGTTTCTTCCAACACAATCTTTACAAGGCTAACAACTTACTCTTCTTGCTACCTTCAATAGCTGGGGGAGCATAATAAAACCCTCTCGAGGAAATTTAGGTGGACGTGAAAGCCCTATCATTTTCATAAAAGTTATCCCAAGTTTTTTTAAGTTGGTTGAATAATAGGCTAACTTGTTGTGTAACTTTGGCATAAGGAGTTAGATTTTAGGGGAACTCTAGGGCAACCTTAATCTTTATTTTTTGGGGCCTTCCTGGTAATCCTCACAACTTATCCAGTGAAGAAACATGGGGAGTATCACCCCACTCGACTAGCCTAGAGGGACTAGAGGCAATGGTAGCTGCTTCGACTGGAAGGGGAGATTGGGCCGATTTCTTATTTTTCTTCACCACAACCTGATCCACAGGAGCTAAATGACGTAACTCAAAGGGAAAAAGACTTTTAGTAGTGCTAAGAGGGAACAGAGAGCTCGAAGTAGTGTAATTCCTCAATCCCAACTCCGTCGAAGGGTACCTTTCAATATTAGGATACTACGGCTCCTTGAGAAGATTGCTTTAGAAACAGCCCAGTTGATTTGGCCAAAACACGGTCAGGTACATCACAGATGTTCCCCCTTAAGCTTCCCTGCTTGGGATAATATTGTTGGTGAGGTAGTTGGAATAAAGATTCACAATGGTGGAAGTGAGAAAGTCGTTGCATGCAAAAGAAAAGTTGGTTGTTTTTTCTCAGGTGAATCGGCTTAACATGGGACTGCCCTAATCATAGCCAAATTGCATAGATACATGGTGCGGGGTGTAAAAGGAGTAAAAGAGGTCCATTTTGTATAATAAGGTAGGTAAGAGGGAATCAATAGTAGAGGAACATTATTTGTTAGAAAATTTCTATTTAGCGTTTCCTTGATGGGGGCGATAGGACGCTCCACGTCTCTAAATAAGTGATTTGAAAAAAATTAATCAACCCCGACATAAGGGCGAGGTACAAAATTTTCAACCTTGCCAATTAAAAACACAAATGGTTTCTTAGAACTCTTATGATTCCAACAAAAAATGTGAGTGACTCTAATGGGATGAGATATGGGAAAACTACCTACTGGGGAATACTCTAAAAGGTGGTCATATAGAATGTATGTTAGTAGTACATGATTCACATTGTTTGAGACATCAAACCTACCAATTCTCTGAGCTGAGTCAGCTTGCACGTGATCCAACTAAGTATATAATGAGCAAAGAGTAATGGGATCTAGGGGTAGCTTGACACCATTGGCAATACGAACGTCCATATTGATCAGATCCTTCCTAGGGAAGTCATGGGGTTTGCCTAGAAGAAATATCTTTGATTGCATAACCAAAATGTAACCCGAAATATCCACCTTCGAATTCAACCCCTTCCTAACTGGTGGTTACTCAAATACTGATTTCCATTTTGCGTTCACCTTAGCTGCCTCGCGTGCCTTAATCATGGCTTTGTCTTCGATGAAGTAGAAATACCTTATCCCCTATGAGTAAGTACACTTATTGTATGTCACCATAAAATCCTTCACAACTGCCTCCAGCTTCGCGCTCGAGTAGACTTCTCGACACTAGAGAACACCTCCTTAAAGAAGGTGTTAAAACCTGCTACTTCCAAACCTAGGAACTCGCAGACATCCTAGAGGGTAATGGTGAACTCACCCCAAGAGACAACGAATGTGTGAAACCTGTGTCTATAAAGAGATACAAGTAATTGGAGAGTATTGTTGTTCTTTGCAAGGATGAGATCGCCTAACCATCTAGTGGATAATAAACCAATCAAATCTAATTGAATAGAATGCTTGGAATATATGTAGTCATCCCAAAGACCGAGCCCTTCGCAAGTACCTGAAGTGGATTCAAGGTCCACATTCAAAAAGGGGTAATCACCTCATTTGATACCAAATCGAATGAAGGTGGAAGTTAGGATATAGGTAAAATCCTCAGCATTATCCCCCTCTTCCATCAACAAATTCCCAGTATCCATCGGCACAAGATCAAGGGGGAAATGTTTAGTCACCAACCAGAAGCGATCAACAGAGTATGGTGATCACCAAAGTATGGTGAACGATGATAGCATGACCACTATTTTTCATACGCTTGAGTATGAGAAGAGGTGCCTCTAGCAGACTGAGTTCCTTTCACAATGGGTGCCATGGGTATAGAGAAGAAAGCGTGTGAGTAGGGTTGAAGGCAAAGCAAAGAATAAACACTGGATTTTCTCTCTTAAAAAAGCATAACTGCAAACAAACCTAAGTGTTAAGGTTTGGGAATGAAAGTATACCTTTTTATAGGGGAAGAACAAACCCCAAAAGGCAGTAAATGTCAGCATTTTGGGAAATGCAACGATGATCAAGTTGTCTTATGTGGCTTGTATGTGCGCATAGGGGTAGGAATTCAAAGACCGTAATGATGAATCTTTAAGAAGTGACGTGCCAATATTCTTGTGTGAGGAAAATACGCTAGCCCAAATCCACCACGTGTAAAGCGCAGAAGTATAAGAGACAACCTCATTAAATGAGATACGACCAGAGAAATAAATAGGGAATGCTTGGAGTATTTTCAACTTGGGGGAGATGAAGCGCTTTGTGGGAAATTTAAATAAAATATCTTTACATCCCCCAAGACAGTAATCACTCGTAATCACAAAAGTCCCATCAAGAAATGCTGCTCTCAAAAATTCTAAAAGCATTTCAAAGAAAGAAGTAGTTCGAAAAGAAGGACCAGATGAGTTCATCGCACACACAATTATCTTTAAATAAACAACCTAATATTTTTGTGATACGATTATTTGCTTATGGATATTACTTATTATTGCAGAAAAGTTGGAAGATCAACCAAGTATTTCATACAGATATTTCTTCATGCAATAAACAAATATCTCTACGAAGGGGAAAATGTAGGTGGGTGTCCCCACTAAAGATTGATTAACTAAAATTGATCCCAAACTTGGAAAATAAATAAGGAGACAAGGATCACTCAAGGGAGTTCCCACGAAGACCTTCCATAGACATTCCTCAAAAGACTCCCCTTGAAGGCCAAAGTTATTCGAATAATGATATCTTGTAATATAAAACATAATGTATTTGATTATTTATTGATCCCGCTTACTTTGTAATATGGGCGAGGTTATTTGGTACCCCTCGAGGGATTATGCCTGACAGGGCATGAAAGAGCTGCTCTATCGAACAACCTCCTCTTGGGAACCACGCAGGGACATGGGTTGGAATATTGAGAGCAAGGCAACATTAGGAATGTAATAACCAACCCACTTGGCACACTTGGGAAAAACTCCATCCATAATAAATGGTTACTCGAGCCACTTACAGTCGAGCTACCACAATTTAAACCTTTTTGGGAGAACATCCTCGAGAAGCCCCAATCTTATATATTTGGCCTGGAAACGATTCTTAGCCAACAAATAGCTTACTAAATTTCTCGATCCACCTACCGATCGAGCCACATCAAGCTATACATCATCCATTTGATTGAAGTGACCAGATGTCTAGTGGGGTCACTATTCATCCACTTTATGACATCATATCGTCTGGCATTGGGGAACTTAAAATCGTAGGACTCAATTGAGATTATCCTTAGGATGGAAGACCTAGGACACCAAACCTGATTTCATAGCCATTCTAAGGAAAGCCTTTGAGCTATTACGTCACGTCCCTTATTAATGCCACTATTCTTCTAATAGGTTAGGCGATTTCTCGCCAAACTATAATGTCCCATGCATTTAATGCAGTGTCTTGGATATTAATGTGATTGCACTTTAACATTCAATGCCAGTAAATCACATTCAATACGAGCAAGGTTACTTGAGTAATCTTGACTTTATATAAATAGTTCTACCAAATAAATTTCAAGGACGACAATCTTGATCCCGAATTGCTGTTTGATTTTCCTCATACACGAGACCTTATATTAGAGAAAATTTTTTGTCCCAACATTCTCCCTACATTCATTAATACCCATATCATTGATCATTAACTACGTTTGAGGTCCTTGCCTTGCCTTTATTGTGCTTGGAGTGCTTGCTCTTTTTGACTCCGACCAAGTTATTTTCTAGCCCCATCTATTTATTGTATTTACAGTGCATTTATGGTGTAAATATTATATTTAATGCTATCTCGAGTATTGAATGTTATTGTCTCTCTCACACCTATGTTTATCGTCAATATTAAATACTATCCCGTGCACTAATCCCAATCTTGATAAATGGTTACACCTCGCTTGATACTAATTGTATTCCAAGAACCCATATCTTACAAGTTAAAAAAACATATGTTCAATGAGCTATAATTGATAATTTATGTGAAGGGATAATTTTTCGTTGTACTATTAATGTCTACAGTGACTAAAATATTATGTTTACTTTCTCAAAATATTTTGGGTTATGTCTTTATGAATTTTAAAAATTAAGTTTATGGTTGAATGTGTGTGCATACCTATTGATATGTATAATTTGGCACAAAAACTTAGTCAAGGCCTAATCCAGATCAAGGGCCGAAGTTAAATGTGATATGTATAAATTTGGCACTCAGCTTAGTCAAAGCCCAATCCACCTTAAGGGTTTAAGTAGAAGGGAACTTGAAACAAGCTCAATTTTCCTTTTGGAGCCAAGACCACCATATAGAACCTCATGTAAATATGTTTCAGCCTTACATGAACCAAAAACATGGGAGCCCCAATATATTATATGTCCATGGTATAAACAAGCATCCATGGTCCCCTCTTTTTATTAATAAATACCACACAAACTGACAACATGATTTTACAAAGGGTGTGGGACTCCCTCTAGATACAACCGACTCAAACAAGAATAAAGTACCAGCTACAAGTCATGGGCATAACCTAACCATGTACGTGACCAAGTCCTTCACACGAACAGGTCCTACACATGATCATGTCATGAGCATGACTAGCATAACTAAGAAAAGGTATCCAAGATCACTTGTCTAAGGCCTCGCATACAAGGTCTGTAACACCCAAGTGACACAACCAACACATGACATGTCCTTAACTAAGGTAAGTATTAAATGTCTCTGACACATATTCAGAGAAGGTAAGCATTAATATCCCTAACATGTCCTAGAGAAGGTGGGAATTTATGGCTCTGACATGCCCTCGGAGATGATGAGTATTAATGCATCCCAACCACCACAATTAAAGCCTCCTTCTGAGAAAAAGCAACAAGTTTATAAAGTACACAACACTTCACTAAGAAAATGGGTATTGATAGTTGAGCTTCATTTTACTATACACTTCTATCCTCTATTATCACACAGCCTCCGAGTATTCTAGTGCCTCAGTCTCAGAGCACAACCTTTGGTCGCTTGTAATTTGGCTTTTTGGCCCCATATTAATACAAAGAGAGAAAAATTCCATTCTAACTGTGGATATAGGCCTCATCTCTTAGGCTAAACCACATTAAATACTTTTGTCAAATTTTTTTTATTGTATTTTATTTCCTTAGTCCAACTCACATATTTCATACTACGAAGTCAAAGTCATCTCAATTTTGGCATAGGAATTTAGATTCATGTGTGGGAAAGACTTTGCACTGTCCTAAATACCCATTTTTCTACTGAGTTGAATTTATTCCTTATGGATCCCATAGCAATCTTTGAAGGCATGAAAAAAATGCTCAATAAGCAAGCTACATTACGAGTGCATTTGGCTGAACTACTACTAGGTCCTAATACCCAAGGCCCTCAACCATAGGAAAACCATGCATAGAGCATGGATGAGATGGACGGGACCTTACAAAGGCGATGGGAATCCTTCAACCAAAGGCTCTCATATCTCTCTGGCATACCATAACCTTCCAGAGTCCAAGTCTCACATGAGAACCATTATTTGAAGCCCTTTGATTATTTGCATACTCACATCTCAATTCGTGAGAGGTTGACCTTCTAGGATAACTGCTCACATGCCTCCAACAGGTTGGCTAAGAATGCTACGGAATAAAGGCTCCGTCAAGAAATGAGAAACTAAATTAGAGATTATATAACGGTTAATGGTTTTAAGACCCCAAAGGTCGATGAACTTACCTTATATTTCGGGTCTACCTTTTTTGAGCTGGTGCGCTAGTGTCCCATACTAAGGAAGTTTAAACTCCCCAACCTTGAGAGCTACGATGGTACCAAATATCATTTGGTCCACATCCAATTTTATAACATGGTAATGAGTTTACATGAGGTTCCTAATGCCATCAAATGCACAGCCTTGGCCACCATATTGAAAGGATGTATAAGGTAGTGGTGAAACAAACTTCACCTAGGTCTATTACATCTTTTAAGGACCTCGGCACTCTATTTGTAGCACACTTCATTAGAGGAAGAAAGCATTTAAAAATCCCAACCTACTTGTTAAATGTGAAGCAACAGAAGGGAAAGTCCCTAAAAAACTATGTGAAAATATTTAATAAGGAATCCCTCAAAGTGGATGATCTCACTAACCAAGAAACCATTATGACCATAATATCTAGAGTCCAATCCACCATGTACATTGTGGTCGTAGCCATGAACCCTTCAATGATTGTAGCTCAACTCTTGGTTGAGACGGAGAAGCAAAAGAATGCGAAAGATGCACTACTCATAAGGTTTGTGACTAAGGTGGATGGAGGACATAAGAGATATAAAGGATATAAGAGATCTAACCCACACTCCTATAAACCCATGCAGTAGACAAGAAAAAGATGAAAATGAGAAATTTGGACCTCTAGCATTCCATAGGTTTACTCCATTAACAATTTTAGTAGTGTAAGTCTCTGCCCGAATGAAGGGTACCGACATCTTTAAAGCTTCAGCCAAAATGAGGATCCAGATGAGAAAAGAAATAAACAAAATTATTCTAGTTCCACTAGATCGATGGCCATAAAACTAATGAATATATCAACCTCAAGGAGGAGAATGAACAGCTCATTCAGCTGGGTCACCTAAGGAAATTTGTCCCTAAAAATCCACAATGAGTGCCTTATAATCTCGATAGAGTTAATGTTGGAAAATATGAAGCCATAATAGTATATTTGTCTGTTATCATTAGATGATTTGTAGGAGGAGAAGAAAGTATCTATGTTTGATAGTCACATCTCAAAAAAATTAGAGGGTCTGTAAAGTAAACATGATAAGAGATGCCAAAGTTCCTCGCATAAATCCCAACATAATAACAATATTTGAGGAGGATGCAAGCGATATTTATGATCAACATGATGATCCTTTTATTGTCACAATGACTATGGAATCACACCTAGTCCGTAAGGTGTTAATAGACATGAGGAATGAATCTGGCATATTATTTTATGATGCATTTAAAAGGATGGGTTTAACTAATGAAATTCTTTAACTAGTGAGAGTCATTCGGTTTATTTCTCACGAGAAAAGACATATCCCTTAGGTTACATTGAACTTAAGGAGACCTTAGTCCCATCAATGACGATGCTTTGAATAACACCACCAGATAGAGAGATGATATAGCTTCAACAGTAGTAATAATGGAAGCTATAGTGTTATATATGTATATATAGAAGGAGGTGAGGAAAGGAGGAGAAACACACTAATATAAGTGGTTCAGACTATTTAGGCCTACGTCTACTGTGCAGTGAGTGATCTTCACTATATAATGAGGGCTTTAATGGCCTTGTGATACAATACACTCACTCTCTCTCTACTCTGTATTTTGATAGAGATTCAGCTAGGGTTTGTAATTGAGGACCCTTTATATGGTAGGAGAAGACAAGTATATATAATGTCTGGGGGGTTTAGTGTACCTCGAGGCATGCAATGAGTACGTGTAGAATGATCTAGCTAATATGGTGAAGCCACCTATCATGGTCACATGTAGAGGATGATGATGAAATATTCCCTCATGTGTGAGGGGGATCTTTCCATAATTGTTTTGCCTACGTGGGATCTGTAACCCATGCACATTATTCTAAGCATGCCCCATTCCACGTGCCCTGCCAGGTGTCACTATTGGTTGCATGGTCCACACAGAGGCTTAGGCACTATATGATGATCTATGAGGTCGAGGCCAAGATTATGGACAAGTTATTGTATGAGAGCTATGAAGCGGAGGTCGAGGTTAAGGTTATGAGGCTAAGGTCATGGCCGAGCTGATATATGAGAGTTATGAGGCTGAGGCTGAGGCTATGAGATTGAGGTCCTAGATGAGCTATTATATGAGAGTTATGAGGTTGAGGTTGAGGCCAAGGACAAGGATGTGCGATCGAGGTTGAGGCCGAGGTCATGGCTGAGCTGCTGTATAAGAGATATAAGGTCGAAATCGAGGCCGAGGCTATAAGGATGAAGCTAAGGTCGAGGCCGAGGCTGTGAGGCTGAAGTTAAGGATGAAGCCATGGCCGAGCTTCTGTATGAGATCTATGAGGCTGAGGATATGAGACTGAGATAATTGTCGAGCTATTTTATGAGAGTTATGAGGCTGGGGCTGAGGCTGAGGCCGAGGATGAGGTCATGGTCGAGCTACTGTGTGAGAGCTATGAGGCTGAGTTCGAGGATAAGGCTATGAGGCTTTGGCAGAGGCTGAGGCTATAAGGCTGAGGTCGAGGTCGAGGTCGAAGTCGAGGTCATAGTCGAGCTGATGTATAAGAGTTATGAGGTTGAGGACGAGGCCGAGGCTAAGGTTGTAAGGCTCAGGTCATGGCCGAGTATACACTTGTAGCAAGCCGAGTCCGAGTTGATGAGTTAGGACCCTGATGGAATTCCTCTTTGGTCTCTAATGTAGTCACCGTATGATGAGACTTTGGATTTATGAGTAAACACATAGGCTAGGGCCAATATTTTCTTTGCTGACTCGTAGGCCGAGGTACCGAGTTCACTGCCCGATGATCAATGTAGCTTTCATGATGTCTGAGGTTGACAATAAGAGGCTGATGACCTTTTCCTGATAGGTACAAATGTAGTCTCATCTGAAGTGATCAGGACGACCCCACCGATGATTAAGTTGTAGGGAGCTGTGGCTAACCCTTATGTGGATGACCCGCTAATGATTAAGCTGTGGTCGACCCTACTAAGTTCGACCCTTATGTGGATGACCCCATAAATGATTAAGCTGTAGCTGACCCTTATCTAGATGACCCCACCAATGATATGTTAGGCTCTTGTGATGACTCTATCATGAGATGTGATGCCCTTTATCTTAAGAGACGAGGGTATATTTTGGTCATATCAATTAACCCCTAGCCCTTAGTCTTCAATGAAGATGGAAGGCTGAGGGATAAAGTATTTTTGGGACAAGAATTTGATGAGACGTTCTTTCATGTGTCAGGCCTAAAATGTTACATGTTGATGTCTGTCAGGTGCTAACTATCGGCCATCCTAATCTAGGCCGAGGCCGAGATGATGTGCCAATTTTCTGGTAGGACAGTTAATAATGTTGAGTCAGATCCATCTAGAAGTCTCATCCCCACTATGATAGATGAATCCGAGGGGACATGAGCACATTGTAACTGCCATGCTGAGTTATCATTAGTCGGTCATCGTCCTACCGGTGCTGGATGAGACTAAGGGTGCTTGGGTCATAAGACCTCTAATGCTTAAATAATTATTTGTACTTTGCTCAAACTAATGGTAGCACTATTGGTCGACCTTAGCCGAGGGGTCCTATCTGGGATAATATCTAGATAATAATATAATCCTCTAGTAAGATGATTCTGTGTTGCTCTAGGACGAGATGATGAGTCGGTCTTCTGATAGGACAGTTGCTGGTAATGGGATCATCGGATGTACTGTCAAGGGTGAGGCCGAGGATTCCTGCACCGATCCCGAGGCCGAGTCATAATATCTCTGTCTGATGATTTGTCAATGTCAGCCTTAGCTGAGGGGTACCAAGCTTCGACAAGGGTATACTTGGGCATATCAATCATGTTTGTCTCTAACCAAATGGTTTTTCAAATATGAAATCACAGGTTAGTGATGTTTATTTCAGGTCACCAAGTTAATGGTGTTTCAATCATATCACCAAGTTAATGATGTTTCAGTTATGAGGCCACCAAGTTAATGATGTTAACTCTCATGTCACCAAGTTAATGATGTTTTATATATGAGGACACCAAGTTAATGATGTTAACTCTCATGTCACTAAGTTAGTGATGTCTCAAGATATGAGGCCACCAAGTGAACGATGTTAACTCTCATTTCACCAAGTTAATGATGTTTCAGATATGAGGCCACCAAGTTAATGATGTTAACTCTCATGTCACTAAGTTAATGATGTTTCAAGATATGAGGCCACCAATTTAATGACTCTCATTTCACCATGTTAATGATGTTTTATATACGAGGCCACAAAGTTAATGATTTTAACTCTCATGTCACCAAGTTAATGATGTTTCAAGATATGTGTCCACCAAGTTAATGATGTTAACTCTCATTTCACCAAGTTAATGATGTTTCAAGATATGAAGCCACCAAGTTAATGATATTAACTCTCATATCACCAAGTTAATGATGTTTCATGATATGAGGCCACCGAGTTAATGATGTTAACTCTCATGTCACCAAGTTAATGATGTTTCAGATATGAGGCCACCAAGTTAATGATGTTAGCTCTCATATCACCAAGTTAATGATGATTCAAGATATGAGGCCACCAAGTTAATGATGTTAACTCTCATTTCACCAATTTAATGATGTTTGTCTCTACTCGTCTCGTCCTTGGCTGAGATGAGTATAGCAAAATGATTTTTTAAATTTACGTTTATCGAATTACGGTGTTAGACCACATCCCCACTCGTAATTTTGAGAGTGTATGGACGAGACAAACCTCGTCCATATACCGTCTTTTCACCGAGAGCAGCAAAAAATGATTTTTGAAATTTGAATTCATCAAATTATGTTCTTCTACGTCCCCTCTCATCGCTTTGAGAGTGTAGGGATGAGGGTCGTCTCGTCCATATACTATCTTTTCTCCGAGAGGGTTTCTGTAAGGACATAAATTTTCAATTGAGTCCCTGTATTATTTTGACTTAATTTCGTGAATAAAACTGTGTTTGTAATATGTCATAGGGAGATGTTTATTTTGCCACGATCCCACTCGGTCTATGACGTATTGAAGAAATTGAAGACGCTGTGACAAAGCTTCAAAGAATTAATCGTGCTGATGTTTAATTTATGCAAGTTTTATTGTCTTCAAAGTTAATTGCATTCCAAGATCACTCAGGTATGAATGTGTATAATTAATGTTGCTCATAATTATTTTATAAAAGATAAGGATGTAATTTTTATAAAGAAAAATATTTTTAAATGTTTTAAAAATGTTTTAAATGTTTAAACTAGGTTTTTATTCTGATAAGTTAGAATAGGAATTTGAGTTATTTAAATCTCTCTTTGAAGAGACGTTTTGAATAAAAAGTCAAAAGGTCAACTTTGTCGCTCGAACGACATCAGATCTCGTTCGAACAAGATGCTGATGTCGCTCAAATGACATGCTTAAGTCGTTCGAACAACACATTTTTTGAGGCGGCGTTTAAATCCTATTTAAATAGTGTTTGCATCAAAATTTCTTAAGTGTTCTTTCTGGAAAAGAGTTTTACGAACCAGAACATTGTTTGCACATGTTTTCTAAGGTATAAAAGTCATAAACACATCCTTAGAGTTTGCCGAGATTCGAGTTATCATTCTTATATGTTTAAGTGATCTTGCGGCACCAAATTTGTTTATTCTACACATTGAACACAAAGGGTTTTGCGGTGAAGAAGTGACGGACAACGTGTTCGACATCGTACATGAATCAAAGCCATATCGGTGGACACCGAGACATATGTGGACGCGTGTGTTGTGTACAGGTATCGTGAAAGACAGAATTTCTGCGTGGGAACTAATGAAGAATGGTTGAAGATCAGAAGGAGCATCAAGATCCATGAGGATCGAGTCTTAGTGTAAGGCTAATCTGTCTTTGTAAAACCATTATTCAAAGTGATTATCTGGCTTGGGATGTCCGTGATTATTTTCCCGTTTTGGGTTTTTTCCTTGTACATCCGACGTTGTGAGTATTCTTTACTTTATTTTAGTTGCTTTAATCACTAGATGCATGTTTAGGATTAATCAAGATAAAACTGGTTTAAAGTAAGAATTGAGTTTTTCACAACTTGGTTTGATGCATAATTAATAGTTGGATCTTTTTCGGAGAAAAAATGGTTTTGTTTGAAACACACATATCGGACCACGCCCACGTTTCACAAATTGGTATCAGAGCTAGAAAACATTTTTATTTGTTTTGTGATCCCGTGTGTTTTCAAAGATGAATTCTGGATATAATTACTTTTCTCGAACTCCTATTTTTTATGGCACTAATTACACTTATTGGAAGATGAGAATGAGATATGCTTTAAAATCTATTGGTGAGCGTGTTTGGCTTGCTGTTGAGAAAGGTTTGACCCCCCTGTCACTATTGTAGGTGAGGTCACTAGTTTAAAGCCTGTTGAGTCATGGACCAAAACTGAACAAAAACTTGCACAATATAATTCTAAGGGTCAGCACGTTATTTCTTCACATGTCACAGAGGAAGAATATAATATAATTATGACTTGTGAAACATCAAAAGAGGCTTGGGATATTTTGTCACTCACTCATGAGGGCACATGGTTAGGGATTCAAAACTTCAAAATATCACTACACAGTTTGAGACCATTAGGATGTTAGAGAGTGAGAACTTTTATGAGTTTTATGCTAGGTTGTCCAATATTGTCAACTCTTCGTTTAACCTAGGTGAGAAATTCTCGACAACCGTGTCATTAAGAAAATCCTTAGGTCGTTTCCTAGTAGGTTTGATGCGAAAGTGACCATTTTAAACTCCTTGGGAAGGTTAGAGTCAACGAAACTAGAAGAGATTGTAGGTGACTTACAAACCTATGAAATCGACATTATTACCTCCAAGCAAGTGCCTAAGAAAGAAAAGGGTATTGCTCTGAAAACCCGGAAGGAGGAAATTAAAGTTTGAGATTTCGATTCCGATTTCAAGGATGTTGCTTTGTTGGAAAAGAAATTTAAAAAATTTATTAAGTTTCAAAACCAATCTAAAGATGCCAAGAAATTTTAAAAATTCAAGAACAACAAAGTAGATCCCGCCTCTAAGGATAAGTTTGAGAAGCCTAAGAGAGATGAGTCAGATAAGTGTTTTGGGTGTGAGGGGTACGGTCACAAGGTTAAGCAGTGTCCCACTAGACTTCAGAAAGAGGGCAAGCAACCCGTTGTCTATAATGCCACCTTAAGTGATAGTGAACCAGAAGAGGGAGAGAGTTCCCCCATTTAGCGTAACTTTTTTGCGTGTATGGCATGTCATGTGAGCGATGATGATACAACTCATGTGAATGACACTTCCGAGGAGGTTTTGAGTGAATCCCATATTTGTGAGGGTGAAAGGTTGATGTGAAATAATTGCAAAATGCGTTTAATGAGTTGTATGCTGAAACGGTGAAGGTGAAAAAAGCTAACTCAAAATTGCAATCTAAGTTGAATGAGCGTGCCACAGAAAATAATGATAGTTTGATTGAGGATCTTAGGGCACGAGAGAAGAAGTTTAGGGAGAAATTAGAGTTTGTGGAGAAAGAGAGAGATAATCTCCGTGGTTTGATGGAGTCCTTTAAAAAGGAGATTTTAGAGTTTGAGGAGTCTAGGCCTTTGCTCGAGTCTAGGATTCACGAGTTGGAGGAGAGATTGATATACTCATCTAGAGTCAAGTTTGATTTGGAGGCTAGGTCGGAGAAGTTAGATAAGAACCTAGGCACCATCCAAATTAAGGAAAATAGGGGAGGTATAGGTTTTGGTGAGAGAGTTGTTCCCATTCCCCCCGCACGTGTGAGAAACACTAGGATGGTTAGAAAAGGTCCACATAAAGGTAATCATTCCCACCACCGCTACACTTGCTCGTTTTGTTATAGGAAATGTCACCTTAGGCGTTATTGTTACGACCTTAGACAATCTCCTAGGAAGTTTAAGGATAAAGTTGCCCCGGTTACCCAAACCCCATTGAGTCGTGTTACACCTACTTGGGTTAGAAAATCGGATTTAGTGGCTTTAGGAATTAAACTTCATGATTCTCGTTTGGGTGTACTTGATTCTTCCCCTCCTAAATCTAAAGGATGATAGTGTAGCCATGTTTATCATATGTTAGTTTGCTTCATGATTTATTCATTGCTAGTATTATGAAATGTGTATCATTTTGTACTATAGTGTGACCTCAGCCTAGAGACACCAACCTCGGCCGAGGTGATGGCCGAGATATTGATCGACCCTGGATAAGCCATGGGCCCACGATATCAGCCCTCGGCCTTAGTAAGGTCGGCCCAGGCCGACACTATCACCTACATTTCCAATGGACACTACGCACATCACGGGCATCAACATGATTCTCATATACCTGGGTATGGAAACCTCGGTCGAGTGTAGGCCGAGGTGACAAGAAGCCTTGGTAATCTTCAACATGGAATCAGTCCAACCTCGGCTGGGGCCGACCCCAGCATAATGTCTCGACTGAGATCAGGCCGAGACTCCCTATGGCACATCTCGGATTGAACGAATATCAAGCCTTTACAGCTCGGCCTCTCCCAGGCCGAGGTCATGCACCAATATGGCGGCCGAGCATCTGTTGGCGTTTGGATAAGGACACATGGGCACAAATCAGTTGTAACAAGATTATTCTCCACATGTGGGGAGAATATTTCATCATCATTCCTTACATGTGACAGTGACAGGTGGCTTCCCCCTATTGGTGAGGCTAACACACATATGCATATTACATGCATGGGGGTACACTACACCCCCTAAGTACTGTATACATAGAGGTCATCCTCTACCTTGCAAAGGATCCATATATTCAACCCTAGCTGAAACTCTGTCTAGATACACAGTAGAGAGAGAAAGCTTGAGAGATTGTATCCATGGTCGTTAGTGCCTTGTTGCAGTGAGGTTATTCACACACACACACACACAGTGGACGTAGGCCAATTTAGGCTGAACCACTTATATCCGGGTGCTCTCTCCTCTTCTCCTCATCTCATTCCCTTACCTTTTACATAACTATGCTGCCATTCTTGTTCTTAGATTGGGCTTGAAAACACCTTATCTGGTGGTGCTAATTTCAGCATCATCATTTTGGCGCCGTCTATGGGAACGAGAAGCTATCTCTTCCTCTTTTCCTGCTTAACCTCACCGGAGACTCTGGTGGCGAACCAGGCCTCCCCCTAGCGCGGAGCTGTTTCACCATTGAAAGAGGTCCTGTGAGGTACTAAGCTCATCTTCTAATCAAGCTCTATAGTGTTAACATATGGCACCAGACTTACCACCGCCTCTTCCGCCGCCCGGAGGTGGAGGGCCTAGTTCCAGTCAGGCTCCCCCCAGTCTAAAATGGCGGAGGTAGCAGAGGCCTTCAAATCTTTAGCTGCAACTCAACAAGCCATGAAGGAGCAATTTGCTCAGCTCAGTCAAACTATGATGAGGCCACCTCGAGTCTTACCGGACATGATCACTTCGACGGCAGTTCAGCCTCATCCTGACGCCAGGGGACCACCCCAGGCGCCAATGAAGGACCAGCCTGCACCCCAGCGGAGAAGGGACGTTGCTGACCCTAGGCGCTTGAGCCTGGGGAGGCAGGGAAACCCTTGCCCAGAGGACAGGTATGATGACCTAGAAGCTGAAGAAGCCCCAGAAGACTGCTGGGAGCCGTATGAGGTGTCAAATAACACTATACGACCTCTTAGTCAGAGTCAAGGATGTGTCGGCCGAAGAGGTGAAGAGGCCCAACAAAGAGGGTCGACCTTTGATAGGTTGAGCAGAAGGTCGGCCTTCGAGAGACTGGGCCCGGTGAATGACCTAAGACAGAGGCTGTCGAGGTCAAGGAGCGCAGCAGGATCTCAGAGAGGGAATAGGCAGGGTCGGCCAGACCAAGGCCGACCCTATGAAAGAAGAGGCAGCGAACAGGAAGAGGTCAACAGCCAACGTGTCGCGGTTAGGGAACACTCTGTCCATCGCAGGGAGGTGGCAGGGGATAACCTCGGCCAAGTTGATGACAGAAGCCCCTGGAATGATTCTATCCAATGCCTTGAGGAGAAGATAGGAGATCTCATTAAAAGCAGGGACCCATTACAAAGGGGTTACTCAGAGGGCTCCCCATTTATGGCTAGGATAGTGGGGTTCCCAACCCCAGCCAAGTTCAAGCCTCCTACAGTGACTCCCAAGTATGATGGCAGCACTAACCCTGTACACCATATCGAGATGTACCAGTCGGCAGCAGACATTTACTCGATACCCGATGAGATGAAGTGTAGGGCCTTCTCAGGGACCTTGATAGGGGCAGCGCATAGTTGGTTCACCTCCCTTCCGAAGAACTCAATTGAGAACTTCAAAGGCTTGGCTGAGCAGTTCATCCACAACTTCTGCTTTGGGGTAAGACCTTCAAAGAAGACTACCCACCTGCTGTATGTCAAACAGGCCAAAGATGAGAGCCTAAGAGACTACATAACAAGATTCAACAAAGAGAAATTGGAGGTGGAAGATTATGAAGAGAGCATAGCCATGACCGCCCTTATAGGAGGCCTCCAGAAGGGGAAGCTATTGTGGAAATGGGTGAAAGACCCCCTAGGTCTATGGCGGAGCTACTGGCAACCACAAGTAAAGTGATGAATGCGGAAGAGGAAATGACCACCAAGTGTGAGGAGGAGAACCGCGGTGGCACCGGAAAGTCCCAAGGTAAGAAATGGGGGAAGAAGAGGCCAGGAGATGACAAGTTCGCTCATTACACTCCTCTAACTGTGAGCTGAGAGCACATCCTCAATGAGATTAAGACTGATCGGACTCTGAAGTGGCCAGAGAAACTGAAGGCCCCGCCACATAAGAGGAACAAAAACCTATGGTGCGAGTTCCATCAGGATCATGGCCATGTCACAGATAGATGCTTCGCTTTAAAGGATGAGATTGAGAAGATGCTAAAATATGGAAAGATGAGGAAGTATGTGGATGGTAAGGCTCCAAAGGGTGGAAGAGATGACCCTAAGAAAAGAAGAAATGATAGATGCCCTGGCAATGTCCCGGCCAGAAGGGACAATGATTCAGAAGGAGATGATGAAGACGACCCGAATCTTCCACCAAAGGATGACAACTCCCCTGTGAAGAGGGTCGGTATGATCTCCTTTGGTGTTAGCACCATATGTGGGGGATTTGAAGGAGGTGGCTCTAAGGTAGCCGACAGGAAGGCTCATGTAGCAGAGGCCAGGTCATTGGCCAAGATCTAAGTGTGAATCTAACGTCTTCTGATGCAGTGCAGAAAAGGAAGAAGGTAGACATGGACACCCTCGTAGTGGGGTTCTCCAGACTCGACTTCAAGGGTATCTTAGCCCCCCATGATGACCATTTGTTCATAACAACAAGGGTGCATGGGTGCGAGGTACGGAGGATCCTCATAGACGGGGGAAGCTCAACCGACGTGATGTTCTGGCGTTGCTTCAAGAGCCTGGGTCTTAGCAGGGAAAGGCTGGTGCCCTATCATCACCCATTGATAGGCTTTAGTGACGAAAAGGTCCACCCATTGGGCATGTATGAGATGGATGTACGGATGGGGGATCAGTGGCCTAGGAGTCTGACCAAGAAGATAAACTTTTTTGTTATGGACGAAAACATCTTCTCGGCCTACAACCTCATCATAGGAAGGGTGGCCCTTAAAGAGTTTGAAGTTGTGCCGTCGACGGTTCATCAGATGCTAAAATTCCTGACTCCTTATGGAGTAGGGGAAGTGCAAGGGGACTAGCCCAAGGCGCGAGAGTGTTACTTCAACTCGGCCGAAGAGAGAGAAGCCCATAAGAGAGCAACCACCACTTACAGCATTGACACTCTTGACCCAAGAGACGAAACAAAATTGAAGAAGGGTGAGACCGCGAAAGAGGTAGAATCCATCGTCCTCAATGAGGACAAGCCGGAAAAAACCGTCCAGGTCGGTAAGGCCCTAGATCCAGGAATCAAGGAAGAGCTGATAAACTTCCTCAGGAGGAGACAGAGTGTCTTCGCATGGAGTCACGCAGACATGCCTGGCATTGACCCTGAGGTCATGAGCCACAAGCTCAACGTGGACAGAGATACCAAGCCAATCAAGCAGAGATGAAGAGTCTACTCCAGGGAGAAGTACGATGTCATCCGGGAAGAGGTAAAAAAGTTGGAAGAGGTCGAGTTCATAAGAGAGGTTACCTATCCGGAGTGGCTCTCAAATGCAGTCATCGTGCCTAAGGCCAATGGGAAGTGGCGAATGTGTGTAGATTTCACTGACTTGAAAAGTTCTTGCCCGAAAGATAGCTATCCCTTACCTAGGATAGACCAGATGGTGGACGCAATGGAAGGGCACGAGCTCATGAGCTTCATGGATGCTTATTCAGGCTATAACCAAATCTTCATGGATGCTGAAGACTCTGAGAAGACATCCTTCATTACTGACAAAGGGACGTACTGCTACAAGGTGATGCCCTTCGGTCTGAAAAATGCGGGGGCAATGTATCAACGTCTTGTCAATAAGATGTTCGAAGAGCAAATAGGTAAGACCATGGAGGTATATGTAGATGATATGCTAACGAAGAGCCTGAAAGCATGTACTCACGTAGCGGACCTTGAGAAGACCTTCGCAGTCATGGACTCGTACAGAATGAAACTCAACCCAGCAAAGTGTGTCTTTAGAGTAGGAGCTGGGAAGTTCCTGGGATTCATCGTTAATCAGAGGGGGATTGAAGCGAACCCTGAGAAAATCAAGGCATTACTCGACATGAAGACTCCTAGGAGTATCAAGGATGTCCAGAGACTCACGAGAAGAGTGGCTGCCCTTAACAGGTTTGTTTCTAGGGCAACGGACAAGTGTCTTCCATTATTTAAAGTTCTAAGAAAGGCCTTCCAATGGGACAAAGAGTGTGAAAAATCCTTCAACCAACAGAAGTCCTACTTAGGGTCTCCCTTGTTGCTGTCTCGGCCCATCACGGGGGAAAGGTTGTTTGTGTATCTGGCAGTCTCTGAATCAGCCATCAGCGCGGCCATCATACGGGAAGAGGATGGGGTCCAGAGGCCTGTGTACTTCAACAGTAAGGCCCTTCAAGGGTCTGAACAAAATTATCCCCGAATGGAGAAGTTGGCTTATGACCTAATACACGCCTCAAGGAAAATGAAGCCTTACTTACAAGCTCACTCCATGGTAGTCCTCACTGACTCCCCACTAAGGTAGGTTCTGCACAAACCTGAGAAGTCCGGAAGATTGATGACCTGGGCCATCGAACTAGGAGAATATGATCTTACCTACCAGCCTAGGATGACCATCAAGGGGCAGGCCCTCGTAGACTTTATCGCAGAATTCACCTGGGAAGAGGCCGGTAGAATTTTGGAAGAGGCCAAGACAGAGAAAGGATTAGATGACGGCAAAGAGACGAACCGTAGTGTCTTCCGAGATTCGGAAGAGACGGCACCAAACGTCTTCCGAGATTGGGAAGAGGTCATCTCAGGCAAAACTCAGAGCGAAATAGAAGAGAACGAAGATGATCGATACCTCTTCAAGAAGGGGGTTATGAGAGAAGGGGTCTTCTCATCAGATACAGACGTCTGGAGCCTCTTCGTTGATGGCTCTTCCTGTGACAGTGGAAACGGGGCGGGACTAATATTCTCGGCTCCAGATGGCGCCAACATTGAATACGCCTTGAGATTTAACTTCCAGGCCTCAAACAACGAGTCCGAGTATGATGCCATGATAGCAGGTCTCTTATTGGCAACAACTCTTCGAGTAAAGAGACTCCTACTCCATAGCGACTCAGGGTTGGTTGTTAATTAATTATTGGGGGTATACGAAGCCAAAGACGAAAGGATGGCCAAGTACTTAAAGAAGGTAAGAAGGAGCAAAACTGAAGAGAGTGCCTCGACTGAGCAACAATCATGCTGATGCATTGGCAAGGCTGGCCTCAGCATTAAATACAGATATGGGAAGGACCATTCTATTCAAGGTCTTAGGAAAGGCAACCATCGAGGAGGACGAGGTATGTAGCCCTTGTCACAATGTGAACCTACGAGACTCATGGATCGACCCGCTCGTCAGATACCTAAGAGAGGGAGAGCTGCCTGAGTCCAAGCTAGAAAAGAGAAAGTTGAGATACAGGGTTGCCAAGTTCTCAATGATAGGAGACGTCTTGTACAAAAAGGGGTTTCTATTGCCTCTCCTCAGATGTGTGCATCCCATGGAAGTACCCCGAGTCTTACAGGAGGTTCATGAGGGTTCTTGCTCTAACCACATAGGGGGAAGGCCCCTAGCCAAGAGGATCATCACTCAGGGATACTGGTGGCCTACCTTATCTAAGGACGCTGCAGACTATGTGAAGAGGTGCGACAAATGTCAAAGGTTCTCCACTATCCCTTATCAACCCCATAAGCCTATGACGTCAATCTCTTCTCCATGGCCATTTGCGGTATGGGGAATTGACTTGGTAGGACCTTTGCCAAGAGCTGTTAACAACTATAAATTCTTGATAGTTTCCGTTGACTACTTTTCAAAGTGGGTGGAGGCAGAACCAATGATAACAATTACAGAGCAGAAGACCTTCCACTTCATTTGGAGGAACATCATATGCAGATATGGCCTCCCAAACACTCTCATCTCGGATAATGGGACCCAGTTCAAGAACTCCTCCTTAGAAAAGTATTGCCTAAGAGTGGGGATTAAACAGTTCTTCTCATCTCCTTGTCGACCTCAGGCAAATGGACAGATCGAGGTCACGAACAGAACCATCTTGGACGGAATCAAGAAGAGGTTAGAAGATGCAAAGGGGAGATGGACAGAAGAGGTCTACGCTGTGTTATGGGCCTACAGAACCACAAAAAGGACACCAACAGGAGAAACCCCATTCATGCTGGCACATGGCTCAGAGGCCGTCATACTAACGAAAGTAGGACTACCAACTCATAGGATTCAGACCTACGACCCAGACAGCTATGGGGAAGAGAGGAGGCTAGACCTGGATCTTATCGAACAAAGAAGAGAAGACGCAGAGGTTAGAAAAGCAGCCTACCAGCAGCGGGCAGCGAAATTTTACAACCAAAGGGTGAAGTCAAGACCCATTGCAGTGGGAGACCTAGTGCTAAAGAAGACCCTACAAAAGGCAAATAATCTGCACCCAAACTGGCATGGCCCCTACAAAGTAACATAAGAGGTTGTGCCTGGAACTTACAAGCTAGAAAACCTAGAAGGAGAACCTTTCACTAACCCATGGAATGCTGACCACCTAAAGAGATATTACATATGATGTTGCGTAGAATTTTATGAAAATGTACCATCTTATTGAGAAGAGGTTATTAATAAAAAGATCAGTTCCTACGACAACTCTTATTCCATTTTTACATAAGAAATTATGAGGATAACATCTTAGGTGATGACCTCAGACCTTCATAACATCACTCGGTGGTGACGAAGTCTGAGCTCAGACACCTTAGTTAGATGACCTCAGACTCTTAACATCATTAATTTGGTGAGATTAATTATGAGGATAACATCTTAGGTGATGACCTCAGACCTTCATAACATCACTCGGTGGTGACGAAGTCTGAGCTAAGTCACCTTAGTTAGACGACCTCAGACCCTTAACATCATTAAATTGGTGAGATTAATTATGAGGATAACATCTTAGGTGATGACCTCAGACCTTCATAACATCACTCGGTGGTGATGAGGTCTGAGCTCAAACACCTTAGTAGATGACCTCAGACTCTTAACATCATTAATTTGGTGAGATTAATTATGAAGATAGCATCTTAGGTGACGACCTCAGACCTTCATAACATCACTCGGTGGTGATGAGGTCTGAGCTCAGACACCTTAGTAGATGACCTCAGACTCTTAACATCATTAATTTTGTGAGATTAATTATGAGGATAACATCTTAGGTGATGACCTCAGACCTTCATAACATCACTCGGTGGTGACGAGGTCTGAGCTCAGACACCTTAGTAGATGACCTCAGAATCTTAACATCATTAATTTGGTGAGATTAATTATGAGGATAACATCTTAGTTAGATGACCTCGGACCTTCATAACATCACTCGGTGGTGACGAATTTTGAGCTCAGACACCTTAGTTAGATTACCTCAGACCCTTAACATCATTAATTTGATGAAATTAAGTATGAGGATAACATCTTAGGTGATGACCTCAGACCTTCATAACATCACTCGGTGGTGACGAAGTCTGAGCTCAGACACCTTAGTTAGATGTCCTCAGACCCTTAACATCATTAATTTGGTGAAATTAAGTATGAGGATAACATCTTAGGTGATGACCTCAGATCTTCATAGCATCACTCGGTGGTGACGAGGTCTGAGCTTAGACACCTTAGTAGATGACCTCAGACTCTTAACATCATTAATTTGGTGAGATTAATTATGAGGATTACATCTTAGGTGATGACCTCACACCTTCATAACATCACTCGGTGGTGACGAGGTCTGAGCTCAGACACCTTAGTAGATGACCTCAGACCCTTAACATCATTAATTTGGTGAAGTTTATTATGAGAATAACATCTTAGGTAATGACCTCAGAGCCTAATAACAATTAAGTGGTGAAGAGGTTTGAGGTCAGAATTATTGACTGAGTATAAACAAGACATCACTACAACAAAATAATAGAAGAGATCACATGGCATTCAATAAAGGGAAGAGATCATATAGCATTCAGAGGTTGAAATACAAAGAAGCAACAAATATTCCTTGAGTACAAAGTACCATGGTGTTACAAGTTACGAGTTACAAGTTACAAGTTACAAATCCTAAAGGTTTGGGGGGGGGGAACATTAACAGCCTCGGCCTGATTGGCTTGATCAGCATTAGTCACCTCAGCCACATCATCAGTATGGTCTGCCCCTCCGACCTCAGTCTCTCCCAGAGTTACAGTCTCTGCAAGAGAAGCAGCCTCGTCCTCCACCTCTTGAAGCGCCTGAGCAAACTGAGGGTCAGCAAATCCGAGACCCACAAAGTCAGAGGCCTTTAGAGTATCGACCTCCCTCTCTCTGACTTCAGCCCATTTGGTAGTGGCCTTGATATCTCTTTCAAGATATTCAAAGCCAAAACCCATGAATTTGTCCGAGGTTTTGTAGTCAAAAATTATTTTGTCCGAGGCATCTTCGAGGGCAGCCTTGACAGTCGAGCTGACCTTTTGCTGCAGAACGTCATATTTGGCCTTCAGGGCTTTGGCATGATCTTTGACGAGCAGAGAAATGTCTTTCTCCAATCCCTTAACCTTACTTTCAGAGTTCTGCAGCTCTGATTTTAGACGATCGACCTCAGCATTTAGGGCGCTCTGAACCTTCTCGGCCTCTTGCCCCTTCTGGATGAGGGGAAATTTCCTCAGAGTCCAGTTCGATAGGTGGTGCATAGAAGCCACTCCCTGCACATTTAAGGAAGAGGTTAAGCTGGAGAAAAGTCAGATGTTGCACTTAAAAAATTTTGACGAGAGATCAAGACGTACCTGAACGGCTCTGTGAAGGCCGAACTCAACCAGTAATTGTGTATCCAGAGACCTGAAAAAGTATTTGTCAGCCTCGGTCATTGCAGAGCCGATGGAATCAAGGGCCTGCAGACTATGGCCGACAATGCTGTCAGATAACTTCAGCTGGTCCAGGCGGGCCGACAGGGCGTCGGCCGAGGATATTGGAATTGCAGCATCAGAGGCCTTCTCTTGTCTCAAGGTCGGCCTCTGATCCTCAGAGGCAGGGGCTTTTGGGGCCCTCTTCTTTGAGGCCTGAGATTTGGATATAGAGGGAGCTGGGGGAGGAGCGTTCAGACCGACTTTTTTGGCAAGTCTCGCTAAGCTCGGTGTAGCCATCTCCCACAGTTCGTCTGGAATGCCTTGTGGTCTCTCTGCAAAAGTTAAAAGATATGGGTTAGAGATCAGATATGAATGAGTTCAGAGGTTAAACTTAAAAGAAAAATCATTACCAAAGTCAACAAGGGGACTTCCACCTAGGCCCGTCCCCGAGAGATAATGGGGTGTCAGCAAATGTTCGAACTTAACAAAAAGACCATGTGCCCCTTGGTCTTGCAGAGCTTTCACCTTCTGGATATTTTGAGGACTTAGACCAGGGTCGGCCCTGGCAGACATGGTGACCTTACCCCATTTGAGGGGTATCCTCAGCTCAAGTGTGGAAGAGGGAACGCATGGGCCAAATTCCCATGGTCCAGAGGCGAAAAAATAGCGGGGCTTCCAATTATGGTTTGAGGTCTGAGTCACCTGGAGCATTTTCTTCTCAGGCCTCCGAGCCACAAAATGATAGTAGCTCGGATGGTTTTTGGCTGAGGTTGGGACATAACAACCAACGAAGACCTGAACTGGGAGGTCAGAGTGGTGGACTGCCCTCTATAAGATAATGGCCCCTATGATGACTCTCCAAGCGTTGGGGGATAGTTGTGAGGGGGCCAAGTTGATATAAGAGAGTGGATTTGATGATGGGATGAATGGGTAGGCAAAACCCTAACTTAAACATCTGCTCGTATAGGCAGATTTCTCCATCTCGGCCATGATAGGACCTCTCTTCCCTCAGAGGTCTCCTTAATTTTATGGAGGGACTAATGGGGTATAAATATCTGAAGCACAGAAGATCCACCTCAGTTACCGTGCTCTCGATCTCGGCCGCCTCAGAGACGTCGACATCGCTTTCAGCATCTTCATCATCATCAAGCTCAACGTCGGCCGGAGCAGATGTAGATGAGTTACTAGAGAATCTCTAAGAGAACTCTGCCCCTGTGACGGCCGACAGGGGGATGGCGTGAAGAATGGGTGGTACAGCCACACTCGGCTCAACAATTTCAACCTCTGAAGAAGAGGCTGAGGTGCTTGAGCCATTATGGGATGAGGCTCGACTGGAGACCTCGGCCTGATCAGGGGCCTGACCAGGACGAGGTGTGAAATCCATGGCTTCCTGAAATGAGTCCACATACATAGGGTCTAAGGTGGAAGACTCAGACTCAGACATCGGGATGGGGTCGGCAGGGACCTCTGTCTGATAGAAGAACTCAGGGGGATTAGGATATACCACCTTGAGAGGTGGAGGAAAGATAGGTCTAATAGGAAATTCTTGTAACCTACGAGCCTCCTCTTGGGCCCTTCCTATTTACCTAATATTTTTTAGGGTCTTCTCTCTAAGAGAGTGGAA
The DNA here is from genome assembly GCA_949130495.1 of Sambucus nigra. NCBI lineage: Eukaryota > Viridiplantae > Streptophyta > Magnoliopsida > Dipsacales > Adoxaceae > Sambucus > Sambucus nigra. The sequence goes on along the minus strand of OX422214.1, from coordinate 206,725,867 downwards.
ATCCTCAAGAAGCTGGTATAAAGGTCTGAGCATCAGAGGACGACCCTAAACTTGGGAATAACTCCTAAAACTACAAACATGATTGACTTGTAAAATAAAGGAGTCTAAAGATCAAACCAAGAAATTCAAAGCAAACACCGTTCGCCTGAAATAATGGTGCTAGCCGAAAAACTTAGAAATTCACCGAAAAATGCAAACCGAAAGCGAAAAACAAAGGAAATGGAAGGAAGAAAATACCTGGAAGTGAAACAATGAAGGCAAATGAAGAAAACTTGCAAAAAAAACCAACAAATTCCTCTGCAGTAGAGCGTTGATTAGAGAAGCTTTAGATAGAGAAATGGCAAGAACAAATCGTTCACAGGAGAGAAGAAGTGAAGAAGAAGGAGGGAAAAGGGTTTTAAAACCCTTAAATACATGTGCGCATTTCCCAAGGCCCATCATTGCCTTGGGAGCCCCAAAGGGTGGCTGACAGCACACGCCTACCAAGTGAGCATGCTCCAACATTGGACAAGTGTCAAGCAAGTACTGGTTTGTAAGAAGACAGGCCTCAGATGCGTACTAATCCCCTAGCCACCTTCCCTCATATATGACTAGGGGTTGGGGGGTGATTGATATGCCCCAAGTGTGACCTCGGCCTAGAGACACCAACCTCGGCCGAGATATTGATCGACCCTGGATAAGCCATGGGCCCACGATATCAGCCCTCGGCCTTAGTAAGGTCGGCCCAGGCCAACACTATCACCTACATTTCCAATGGACACTACGCGCATCACGGGCATCAACAGCATTCTCATATACCTGGGTATGGCAACCTCGGTCGAGTGTAGGCCGAGGTGACAAGAAGCCTTGGTAATCTTCAACATGGAATTAGTCCAACCTCGGCTGGGGCCGACCCCAGCATAATGTCTCGGCTGAGATCAGGCAGAGACTCCCTATGGCACATCTCGGATTGAACGAATATCAAGCCTTTACAGCTCGGCCTCTCCCAGGCCGAGGTCATGCACCAATATAGTGGCCGAGCATCTGTTGACATTTGGATAAGGACACATGGGCACAAATCAGTTGTAACAAGATTATTCTTCACACGTGGGGAGAATATTTCATCATCATTCCTTACATGTGACAGTGACAGGTGGCTTCCCCTTATTGGTGAGGCTAACACACATATGCATATTACATGCATGGGGGTACACAACACCCCCTAAGTACTGTATATATAAAGGTCATCCTCTACCTTGCAAAGGATCTAGATATTCAACCTTAGTTGAAACTCTGTCTAGATACACAGTAGAAAGAGAAAGCTTAAGAGATTGTATCCATGGCCGTTAGTGCCTTGTTGCAGTGAGGTTATTCACACACACACACAGTGGACGTAGGCCAATTTAGGCTGAACCACTTATATCCGGGTGCTCTCTCCTCTTCTCCTCATCTCATTCCCTTACCTTTTACTTAACTATGCTGCCATTGTTGTTCTTAGATTGGGCTTGAAAACACCTTATCTGGTGGTGCTAATTTCAGCATCATTATGTATCATATGTTAGTTTGCTTCATGATTTATTCATTTCTAGTATTATGAAATGTGTATCATTTTGTACTATAGTTTTCATTTGTTTGAGTCTTATTTGAAAAATACAAAAATATTTTGTTTTTTGAGAAAACTTTTGAAAATAAAAAAAAAAAAAAAATTTGAGTCAAAATATGTTTGAAAAGACAAAAAGATTTTCAGTTTTTGTTTTTGAGTTTACATGTTTGATGTGGCATATTGGTGTGCTTGGACCCCCATCGTTTCATTATCCATGTGACTAGGACATTTGGTCATTATTATCGATGCTTAGAATGATCTTAACCATTATTTATATGGGGTTGTTTAGAAGTTGATATGCATTTTGATTCGGCTTTGTATATATGCCAACATTGCACACATGCACGAGTTTTTATGGATATTTGACTTCTCTTGCATATTTGTAAGGACATTTTTCTCATGTACGAAAATTTTCATTTATTTATGTCGTACGCCGCTACATTTGGAACGTCACCTCACGATCTCACATGACGGCCTCTATCCGAATTCTGGGAATCAAGCATGCATTATCTCCATTAATGTGTCCCTCATCTGCATCAACGACTTCACGTTCCTTGATTCTAGGCTCGTAATGCAAGTGGTACACAAGAGAAGTCAAATCAGTGAAACAAGGCATGATAGGGATGTTCAAGGGCAAATTGGCAATTTTACAGCCACTGTCCGGAGGACTGGTCAACTGAAAAGTTGAAGAACTTGCCTCAACAAAGATACTAGAAGAAACGGCACCTCAATCCGAGCTACGATGAACAAGTTAGGGCCCGTTGAAAATGGAGATATTTACATAGAAAATACTGGGAATTTTTCTAAGTGTTTAACCCCCTGTTCCCAGCACACTTCCCCGAACCCAGCCCGAAACCGGTTCGGGGGGGCGAACCGGTTCGCAGGGCACCCGAACCGGTTCGGGGTACCTGTACGCTGGATAGAATTTCAGAGTTTTAAAATCGTGGGTCTCTTCATGTATTTCCCTATAAATACCAACTTCGGGGGACTTGTTTTGCAAGACTTTAGAAGACGTTTTTGAGAGTCCAAATACATCTAGTCTTCATATTTTTGAGTCCCAAGACTCATGTTTTGATTAACACATCCTTGCCAAATATTTGTGAATCCTTTTGCAACCCAAGAACACAACTTTGGTTTGTTCAACCCTTGTGGAGAAGCCGTTTCTCTTCTCCATTGCAGCCCTACTGGAAATGGATAGTTCCAGCCGCGACTACAGAATCCGATACCCGAGGGTAATTCTTAGTCAACTTGTATTTTCATTGTAATCCGATTGTAAGCCGTTTTCTTACAAATTATAGTGAAAATAAATGGTTTTGCCCCTGTGGGGGATTTTTCCTTAATTGCATGTGTTTGAATGTTCTTGCGTAGATTATCAATTTATTCAATCACATACTGCTGCATGTTTAGGGTTTGTTTGTGTTAAAAGGGTTTTATATATAATTTGATTATTTGAACGCGAGCACACACGTCTTCAAATTGGTATCAGAGCAGGTTACGCTAATCTATCGCGTATTCCTTTTTCCGCAAAATTTTTCTAAGAAATCAATTTTCTGGAAAAAAAATTGATTTTTTGAAAAAGTGCGTGTTCAAATGGAGAAGTCATATTATAAAATGCCTGTTTTTGACGGGACAAATTATGCTTATTGGAAAGCCCGTATGAGGTCGGCTTTAAAAGCCATTGATGAACGTGTCTGTATTTTGGTTGAACGAGGGTGGACTCCTCCCACCGTGACTGTTGATAATGTGACCAACTTGAAACCTGACACTTCTTGGACTGATGAAGAATTTAAATGGTCATCTTTTAATTCTAAGGGTCTAAGTGCTATTTCTGGGTCTGTCACACCGTATGAGTTCAAATGCATAATGACGTGTACCACGTCAAAAGAGGCATGGGATGTTTTACAACTCACCCATAAAGGAACTAATGCTGTGAAAGAGTCTAAGTTGCAAAACTTGACAACTCAATTTGAAACAATCACCATGCATGATTCTGAATGCTTTGATGAATTTTATACTAGACTTTCTGACATTGTGAATACTAGTTTTAATCTTGGTGAACATATTCCGAATGCTAGAGTTGTTAAAAAGATTCTTCGTTCTTTGCCTAAGCGTTTTATCCCTAAAGTCACTGTGCTAAATTTTATGGGTAATTTAAATACGCTAAAATTGGAAGAACTTGTAGGAGATTTGCAAACTTATGAAATTGATATGTTCCCTAAAAATGCTAAATCTAAAGATAATTGAATTGCTCTTAAAGACCAAGAGAGAAGGAGTGAGGGGTCATCTAGAAAGAGGGTAGAGTCATCTAGAAAGAGAGAGACTGACACGTCAGATTCTGAGTGCGATTTTGACTTAGATGATTTGGCTCTTTTCGCAAAATATTTCAAGAGGATTCTCAAATTTAAGAAAAATGGCAATTTTAAAGATAAAAAGAAATTTGAGAAAAATAAGTTTGAAAAGAAAAATGAAAAAGATTCCAAAAATCCTCCTCTGAAAGAAAGTGATAGATGTTTTGAGTGCGATGGTAGGGGTCATAGAGCTTTTGAGTGTGCCAATCGTCTGAATAGAGAGAAAGGGAAAGTTGTCCTTAATGCTACTCTTAGTGACGACAGTGAGGTCGAGACGGTGGATTCAGGAGATGAGTCACCGCATGAGTGTAACTTCACCGCATTCATGGCCAGCCAAGTGAGCACTCCTAGTTCTCCTCACGACGTTGAGGATGATGCTTCACAGGGACACCTCGACAGTGAGATCGATGTGAGTGAGGGGGAGGATGAAACAAGTGAGAGAGAGAGTGATATACAACGCGCCTACGCTGAGTTATATTCTAAGTCTTTTAAAACTAAAAAGCGTAACAAAACGTTAGTTCTTAAGATCACCTGCTTAGAGGAAGATTTAAAGAAAGCGAAAGAAAGAGAGTTCTCCACCTGCACCGCCCTGAGAGAGAGAGATTCTACATGTGTCGAGAATGAGAATTTGTTTAGAGAGAGAGAGAGTGTTTTAGAGAAAGAGAGAGGGTACTTTATTAAGAAAGTGGATAGTCTTACGAGTCAGCTCCATTCCTCCATGGAGACTCAGAAGAAACTTGAAGCCCTTGTTGCCCAGCTGACTCATGATCTTGAGAAAGCACGGGAAGTCAAGGTACAAATCGAGGACATATCTAGGAAGATGGGAAAGATGCTCCTCGGTCCCGCTTTAGGTTTTGGTGATCGTCAAGGAATTGGTTATGATGGTGCCTCCACGTCCCAAATTGCAACTGGACCAGTTCCTGAGTTTACTACAACTCCTTATGGTCACCGTCAAAAACCTCGAAGGAGAGTTCGACCAAGAAAAACAAACCAAGGTCCGCCTTTGACTGTGCTCTTTTGTACTTATTGCAAAAGAAAAGGCCACCTTAGGGAATCTTGCTATAGTATGGGTCGAACACGATGTACTACTGCTCCACCACGTCATACTGATGAGTTTTCTAGTCCAAGAGAGCGTGTTGAGTTCTTAGCTGCCACGACTCAGAGTTTAATGGAAGAATTCCGACGGATGTCTTTGCCGTTAGTAAATACTTCTCACATTTCAGCTAAAACCAACAACAACAAAGGCAAACAAAAGGTCAGCTCTGCTTGGGTACCTAAGAAAGATAAAAAGGCCTTTGTTGTTCATGTTGCTCTCAAAGCACATAATACCTCTCAGTGGTATTTTGATAGTGAGTGCTCCAGACACATGACAGGTGATGCCTCATTTTTTACGACTCTTGAGGACTATCAGGATGGCAGAGTCACCTTTGGAGATGGGAGCAAGTCTAGCATTATAGGACGTGGTACTGTCAAGTTACCTGGATTTCCTAAGCTAGAAAATGTTTTGTACGTCAAAGGTTTGAAAGCAAACCTTCTCAGCATTAGCCAGCTGTGCGACACTGACTTTACAGTAAAGTTTGATCGGGATGCGTGTAAAGTCTACAATCAAGCCGGTAAACTTTTGATGCAAGGGGTGAGGACCGAGGATAATTGCTATGGGACTGAGCCCACGTCCTCACTTGTCTGCAACAGCGTCACGATCACTCCTATGGATCTTTGGCACCAACGTCTAGGTCACATGAACGTTAGAGATCTCAATCATTTATCTAAAAAGGACCTAGTACGTGGCTTACCATCTCTTGGAAAGTCAACTTCGACCGTTTGTGGACCGTGTCAGTTGGGAAAACAAATTATTAGTCCTCATAGGAAGTTGCATTCCTTTACCACCTCTCGTGTTCTGGAGTTGATTCACATGGATTTTATGGGTCCCACTCGTACTGAGAGTCTAGGTGGTAAGAGGTACATCCTCGTGATGGTAGATGATTTCTCCAGGTACTCCATTGTAGGTTTTCTGATAGATAAATCTGATGCTGTAGAATTTTTAACGACCAAGTGCCGTGACCTGCAAAATCAACACGGTGTCACTATTAACAGAATACGTAGTGACAACGGCACTGAATTCACAGAAGCAAAGGTAGACCTTTACTGTGATAGCCTCAGGATCAAACATGAGTTTTCTACTGTGAGAACTCCTCAGCAAAATGGGATTGTTGAGAGAAAGAATAGAATGATCCAAGAGATGGCTAGATCTATGCTTCTAGGTCGTAAAGTTTCTAGGAGATTTTGGGCAGAGGTAGTGTCTACTGCATGCCACACGGTGAGTAGGGTGTATCTGCATCCACACACACTTCACACTCCTTATGAGTTGTGGACTGGCAAGAAGCCCAACCTGGCATATTTTCGTGTTTTTGGGAGTAAATGCTACATCCTACGGGATAGAGAGCAATTAGGAAAGTTCGACTCCCGGAGCGACGAGGGAATATTTCTAGGATATTCATCGAATAGTAGAGCATACCGGGTTTTTAACCTGAAGAGCTCTAGGGTTATGGAATCAATAAACGTTACCGTGCAAGATGACGAACCTCCTACGGTTATTAATCCTAACCTTCAGTGTGAGGATGAGGATTGTTCTGACAGTGATTTACTTGTTCCTCTCTCACACTCTGTGGACCCTACTCCTGTATTAGGGGACACACCTTCTTGAGTTCACAAGAGTCATGATCCATCTGCCATTGTTGGCGATCCCACTCTAGGGGTCAAGACTCGTGCTCAGCTAGAGAACGTTGTTAGCCATCTTTGCTACACGTCCAAAGTCGAGACCAAGAACCATAAAGAAGCACTCAAGGATGAACACTGGATATCTGATATGCAGGATGAGTTGCTTCAGTTTAAAAAGAATAATGTCTGGGAATTAGTTTCCTGACCTAGTGAGACTAATGTTATAGGTACCCGGTGGATTTTCAAGAACAAAATGGATGAAAATGGTACCATAATCAGAAATAAGGCTAGGTTGGTCGCTCAAGGCTACACACAGATAGAGGGTGTAGACTTTGGGGAGACATTTGCTCCTGTTGCGAGGCTTGAGTCCGTCCGTCTTCTACTCGCCATCGCATGTCATCTACGCTTTAAGGTATATCAGATGGATGTCAAGAGTGCCTTTCTGAATGGCATTCTACATAAGGAGGTTTATGTGGAACAACCAAAAGTGTTTGAAGACCCTCAGCACCCAGAACACGTCTACTATCTTAAGAAAGCCTTGTATGGTTTGAAGCAAGCACCCCGTGCTTGGTACGAGAGGCTTACTTCCTATCTCTTAGCTCGTGGCTTCAAGAGAGGGGGAGTAGATATGACGTTGTTCATCAGGAGAGATGATGGTGCTATTTTGGTTGCCCAGGTCTATGTGGACGACATAGTCTTTGGATCCCCATGCTCCCAGCATTCTCACAACTTTGAGGAGGAGATGAAAAGTGAGTCTGATGAGCATGGTTGGTGAGCTTACATTCTTCCTTGGTCTCTAGGTTCGTCAGCTAGAGGATGGGATGTTCATCTCCCAATCCAAGTATGCTAGAGACCTAGTGAAGAAATTTGGTTTAGACTCCGCTAAGCATGCACGTACACCTATGAGTACCACTACCAAGCTTAGTAAGGACACTTTAGGCAAGGACGTAGAGCAAACCTTATATCGAAGTATGATAGGTAGTCTTCTCTACTTGACTGCCAGTCGTCCCGACATCGCCTTTAGTGTTGGAGTCTGTGCGCGATATCAGGCATCCCCAAAAGAGTCACATTTACTTGCTCTAAAATGTATTATTAAATATGTGAGTGGGACTCTCTCATACGGGATTTGGTATTCCTTTGATACCGATGACCGTCTGTCCGCCTATTCGGATGCCGATTGGGCTGGGGATGTAGATGGCTGTAGGAGCACTTCTGGTGGGTGTTTCTATTTTGGTTATGCTCTTATCTCCTGGCTGAGCAAGAAGCAAAATTCCATCTCTTTGTCCACTGCGGAAGCTGAGTACATAGCTGCCGGGAGTTGTTGCACACAACTCTTGTGGATGAAGCAAATGCTGGAGGATTATGGGATTTCATAGGAAACCATGACCATTTCCTGTGACAACACGAGCGCGATACACATATCCCACAATCCAGTTCAGCATTCGCGCACCAAGCACATCGGGATACGTGAGCACTTTATTCGTCAGTTAGTTGAGGAGAACACTGTATCCCTGAGTTTTGTTCCCACAGACCGTCAGTTAGCCAATATTTTCACGAAACCATTAGATGCCCTTAGATTTGAGAGTCTTAGGAAGTCTTTGGGTATTTGCACAGTTGACTGAGGGGTTGGTCTATGTCTAAAATAGTATGCTTCTTCATGTTCATATCATATGCTTCCTATTGCTAGTCTGTTTTATATGTACCATTGCTTAGTCGTACAGCTTTGTTTATTCTTTTTGCTTTTTATATTTCTTTTGAAAAATACAAAAAGATTTTCTTTATTTTGTTAAAGAAAAGCACAAAAAGATTTTATTTTGATAAAATTTTTGAAAAAGACCAAAAAGATTTTTGTACTTTTAAGCACCTTTTATGGATGAGCATTTAAGATAGCCAAGTCACAACTTCATTCCATATATCCATGTGACTGTTTGATAGAGATTTGAGAGGCTACATCATTTCATCCATGTGCTTTACATTGGTTGGAGTCTTTGAGATGTAATTAGTGATATCGTCCTACATGTTTGACTCCTATATCCTTTATTGCACACATGCACGACTATATTTGATTATTGCACTTGTCTATATCATATTGGCTTGAGTGTTTCCATCTCAATTCTGTCTATACAATGTACAATATGCGATAAAACTTGACAAGATTGGAATGCATGTAAAAATCATTTTGGTGAGACTGTGTGTTTTTGTATAATGGGGAGGGGCTGCGAAAGGTAATCATCTATCCTTTGCGCAAAAGCCACCGTTAAAAAGGACCTAAAAATGGAGGAATTTTAATATCCGAGGTCCAAAGAGGTTAAAAGAGCCCGAAAAAAAATTTTACAGGCAATAAAAAGCAATTCATGCCAAATATGGGCCACTTAGGTTTCACCATCAATTCTCTAAAGTTTGAGAATTTAGAATGCCTCTATTCAAAATTATATCTGAGGGAGTTTGGTTGGAGAATCTTTAAACGGGTTTTCCCTTCCTTGAAAGTCCTGAAAAAGCATAAAATCATTTTGGACGTTATTGGTGTGAAAATCACTTTGAGCTTTGATTTGTTGATTTGATCGAGTCAATACCTTATATTGTCATTATTTTACACCAAAGGAAGCAGTTGAGTTCATTCGCTAGGAATATCCAATATTCATCGTGCACATATGTCATGTTTGTATGCATTGATTTTCCTATCGAATTTGATCACACCACTTCATTTACGCTATCATCGACTTGGTTTCTTTGTGTTCATTCATGGTGTGGTTTTCTCCTAGTGTCACCCCGCTCTTGCTTATTTGATTTGTTTCTCTCATTTGTCTATTTGGGGACATCATAAAAAGGGGGAGAATGAATTATCTTATTATGGGGGAGATTTGAAATTTGAGTTTGCTCATAAATTGATATATATATGTTTATCTCATCATTTCAAACTCGATATGTCACTTGGTATTTTGCTTTATCTCATGTGTGTAGGTACTACATTGATGATCACTAAATTGCACACCCTGATAAGAAAAGATTTGAGATTCCTGACGATTTGAAGAACAAACAATGGAGACTATTCACTTATACCTTTTCCAGTTTTGGGTTCATGGGAGGGTAGATTTGTATAGGCAGTTTCATATTTTATAATTCGGATTTTTTTATGTATGTACCAGCATAGACATAGGGGGAGATTTGTAAGGACATTTTTCTCATGTCCGAAATGTTTCATTTATTTATGTCGTACGCCGCTACATTTGGCACGTCACCTCACGATCTCACATGACGGCCTCTATCCGAATTCTGGGAATCAAGCATGTATTATCTCCATTAATGTGTCCCTCATCTGCATCAACGACTTCACGTTCCTTGATTCTAGGCTCGTAATGCAAGTGGTACGTAAGAGAAGTCAAATCAGTGAAACAAGGCATGATAGGGATGTTCAAGGGTAAATTGGTAATTTTACAGCCACTGTACGGAGGACCGGTCAACTGAAAAGTTGAAGATCTTGCCGCAACAAAGATACTGGAAGAAACGGCACCTCAATCCGAGCTACGGTGAACAAGTTATGGCCCGTTGAAAATGGAGATATTTACATAGAAAATACTAGGAATTTTTCTAATTGTTTAACCCCCTGTTCCCAGCACACTTCCTCGAACCCAGCCCGAAACCGGTTCGGGGGGGGTGAACCGGTTCGCGGGGTACCCGAACCGGTTCGAGGTACCTGTACGCTGAATAGAATTTCAGAGTTTTAAAATCGTGGGTCTCTTAATGTATTTCCCTATAAATACCAACTTCGGGGGAGTTGTTTTGCAAGACTTTAGAAGACATTTTTGAGAGTCCAAATACATCTAGTCTTCATATTTTTGAGTCCCAAGAATCATGTTTTAATTCACAGATCCTTGCCAAATATTTGTGAATCCTTTTGCAACCCAAGAACACAACTTTGGTTTGTTCAACCCTTGTGGAGAAGCCGTTTCTCTTCTCCATTGTAGCCCTACTGGAAAGGGATAGTTCTAGCCGCGACTACAGAATCCGATACCCGAGGGTAATTCTTAATCAACTTGTATTTTCATTGTAATCCGATTGTAAGCCGTTTTCTTACAAATTATAGTGAAAATAAATGGTTTTGCCCCTGTGGGGGATTTTTCCTTAATTGCATGTGTTTGAATGTTCTTGCGTAGATTATCAATTTATTCAATCACATACTGCTGCATGTTTAGGGTTTGTTTGTGTTAAAAGGGTTTTATATATAATTTGATCATTTGAACGCGAGCACACACGTCTTTAATATTTGAATTTGGTGAGGCGTTCTTATCTAAATCTTGTCATTTATGGGTAAGTAGACTTAAGGAGAAGTGTGCATGTAATAACCGTTTACCGTGAGGATTTAAAATTGGTAAAAATGATGAGTGATTCACAAGAAAGAGCTGCGAGAGTTCAAAATTGACTCGTCGTGAAAGCCACCGTTCAAAAGAGTCCAATAGAAAAAGTAATATGCTAAGAAAAGGGCCAATAATATTTTCTCTAAGTTGAGAATGCTAGAAACCTCAAAATAACTTGAAAAAGTATATATATATATATGAGGGAGTTTGGTTAGATAAAATTAAACGGGTTTGCTCATCTAATCCTAATGTTGAAACATTGCAATTTGACTCTATTGTTTGTAGAATCGTCAAAATTCTGGATTTGTGTGCATGTAGTATGTTTAGTTCATTAAGTTCACTCTTTAGTTGTCATATGGCTATGATAAACTTTGATGATTTATAGCTATCAATAAGAGCTTCTTGATCGTTTTGATGTGTTGGAATTGTGACTCATTTGTTGTAGTTTCATGCCCATTCATTCCATATCCATGGTTGAGCACATCGGTACCATGTTTGCATGAGACTCGCATTTTTAGTTTTTATGAGTTTTTGCATTTTGTACGAAAAGCCTACTATTTTAGCACTATTTTGCATCTGTCAGGCCCTTCCTAGAATTTTTTTTTGAATTTTTTTTCACTGGGCAATACTTTATAATATTTCTAGGAAACTGGGAAATTTTGGCAGATCACGCGAAGTCGTTCTAACGACATCTCATCTCGCGCGAATGACTTATGTACTTTGTTCGAGTGACTTCCTCATCTCGTTTGAGCGAAGTCCCTGGCTCATTCGAACGACAGAGTCAAAAATGGCTTTAATTGGTTTGCAGTCCTCAAGTTCAAATTGGTATATTTTTGGTACTGCAGGAAGCATTTCTGGACTATTTGGTTTATATGGACGTTATTTTATTTCAAAATTGGTATTTTGCATATAGTCCGTTTATCACACTTTATTTGATTGTTATACTCTTTGTGTGAATCCTTGGTTTACTAGCTACTGATTTATCATTGCTTGATCATATTTAGCTGGTTATTTCATGATTATCTAGCAGTTTTCAATTCTCAAATTGGTATCAACTTGATTCAAATTGGTTTCATATTCTCATGCTAGATATTTCATATTGGTTTATCTCTTCACCGGATTGTCTATTCGAGACAAAAAGGGGGAGAGATGTCTGTAATGTAGGGGGAGATTTGTTGAGCGCTTCTATTGATATCTGGATTTACATATTGTTTAATTATATCTGTTTCAAATTGGTATCAAATAATTGCTCACATGCTTCAAATGATTTGTTTTTATTAGAAATATAAATTGGTATCATTTGTTCCTCCATACTTCACTGGGTATTTGTTTGTCTGTTTCATGTGTGTAGGTATGCTTCAGCGATTCGAGATTTCAAGTCTACATCACATTCAGACAGTTCATGCTTGTCGGTGCTACATATTCTAATCCGTGTCCTGTATTTTTTATTTTGGGTTTATGGGATGGGATTTAGGTGCCATACGGCTTGACGGCCAGGTTAGGCATTTCACAGGTTTAGTTTTGTCCCAGAATAGTCAAAGGGGGAGATTTGTAAGGACAGAAATTTTCAATTGAGTCCCTGTATTGTTTTGACTTAATCCCATGAACAAAACTGTGTTTGTAATATGTCATATGGAGATGTTTATTTGGTCACGATCCCACTCGGTCTATGACATATTGAAGAAATTGAAGACGTTACGACAAAGCTTCAAAGAATTAATCATGCCGATGTTTAATCGGTGCAAGTTTAATCATCTTCAAAGTTAATTGCATTCTGAGATCACTCAGGTATGAATGTGTATAATTAATGGTGCTCGAAATTATTTTATAAAAGATAAGGATGTAATTTGTATAAAGAAAAATGTTTTTAAATGTTTTAAAAGTTTTTTAAATGTTTAAACTACGTTTTTATTCTGATAAGTTCGAATAGGAGTTTGAGTTATTTAAATCTCTCTTTGAAGAGACGTTTTGAACAAAAAGTCAAAAAGTCAACTCTGTCGCTCAAACGACATAAGATCTCGTTCGAACGAGATGCTGATGTCGCTCGAACGACATGCTTAAGTCGTTCAAACAACACATTTTTCCAGGCGGTGTTTAAATCCTATTTAAATAGTGTTTGCATCAGAATTTCGTAAGTGTGCTTTCTGGAAAAGAGTTTTGCGAACCAGAACATTGTTTGCACATGTTTTCTAAGGTTTAAAAGTCATAAACACATCCTTAAAGTTTCCAAAGATCCGAGTTATCATTCTTATATGTTTAAGTGATCTTACGGCACCAAAGTTTTTTGTTCTAAACATTGAACACAAAGGGTTTTACGGTGAAGAAGCGAAGGACATCGTGTTCGACATCATAGACGAATCAAAGCAATATCCGTGGACACCGAGACATACGTGGACGCACGTGTTGTGGACAGGTATCGTGAAAGACTGAATTTCTGCGTGGGCACTAATGAAGAATGGTTGAAGATCAGAAGGATCATCAAGACCCATGAGGATCGAGTCTTAGTGTAAGGCTAATCTATTTTTGTAAAACCATTATTCATAGTGATTGTCTGGCTTGGGTCGTCCGAGGTTGTTTTCCCATTTTGGTTTTTTTCCTCGTACATCCGGCATTGTGAGTATTTTTTACTTTATTTTACTTTCTTTAATCACTAGATACATGTTTAGGATTAATCAAGATAAAACTGGTTTAAAGTAAGAATTGAGTTTTTCACAACTTGGTTTGGTGCATAATTAATAGTTGGATCTTTTTCGGAGAAAAAATGGTTTTGTTTGAAACACACATATCGGGCCACCCCCATGTTTCACAGTTTCTTACCAAAATAATGATATTTTATAGTTTAATACAAGTTAAAACATGCAACTGAACACGTCTTATGAGAAGAATATGAGAGATAGAAGATATAAAAAATTTCATTGACCTTTTATTATAAGATGGATAGCTAATATATATGAGGTAGCGAGTACATTAAAACTCACTTGATAGAGAACACTCGCCCCAGTATAAGATATAAGAGGGTCGTCTTAGTGGATGAAAAGTTGTTGGTCAGCTTCTGCTAAAATTTTAATGTAGCCGACCCTTTAGAGCAAAATCTTTTGGTGGGAGGTCGGGGTTGGCTTGTCCACAATCTTCAAATTCATCATCGTTTGTGTTTGTTTGGACATCTCGTCTCGACTCGACGTATTTTTTCTTGTAATCATTATTATCAACACTTTTGTCAACATACTTTTTGAGCTTTCCATTCTTCAGGAGCTTCTCAATCTCATCCTTGAGGAAAAAGCGTTTGTCAGTTGTGTGATAGTGGTATTCATGAAACTCACACCATTTACTCTGGTCCCTTTTATGTGGAGGAGATCTCAGCTCCTCAGGCCATCTCAAGTCTCTATATTCTTTAATCTCATTTAAAATTACATCAGGACTTACTTTGAGTGGAGTGTAGCCGATAAATTTATCATCATCCGACCTCTTCTTCCCGTCCTTATCCTTGACTTTATGAAACTTGCTTCCATCAACTTTATTCTCTTCTTTGGTATCCATGGATTCCTCGGCATTTATGACCTTTAATGCCATAGCTAGTATCTCGGCCATAGACTTCGGAGGGTCTTCGGTAAGCTTCCAAAGAAACTTCCCTTTCTGTAGCCCTCATATTAGTGCTGTCATAGAGATACTCTCTTCATAATCTTACACTTCTAGCTTCTCCTTGTTAAACCTTGTAATGTAGTATCTGAGACTCTTATTCTTCCCCTGATTGACATACATCAGGTGAGTAGTCTTCTTCTGAGGTCTTACCCCAAAGAAAAAATTATGGATGAATCTTTCAGCAAGTTGTTTAAAACTTTTAATGTAGTTAATTGGGAGAGAATGGTGCCAAACGTGGGCAGTACCTGTTAGAGTGCTCGAAAAGGCTCTACACCTCCTCTCATCTGAGATAGAGTAGATGTTAGGTGCCGATTGATACATCTCGATATGGTGGACTGGTTTGGTACTCCCATCATACCTTGGGGTAACCACATGAGGCTTGAACTTGGATGGCGTCGGAAAGTTGACTATCTTCGCCACAAAGGGTGAGCCCTCGGAGTATCCTCTCTTAAGAGGGTCTCAACTTTTCAAGATTTTACCAATTTTATCCTCCAACCTCTTAATTGAGTCATTCCATGGCCTCACAGGGTTGGCCTGACTGATGTTATCCCCCGCCGCTTCTAAGGGGTGGACTGAGGGTTCCGCTGCACCCGACCTTTGCTGACAATTTACTTCTCCGTGACTGTCGTCTCATCCATGAGGGGGTCGACCATTTACCCCTTATATTATGGACCTTGTGAGACTTCTAGATTTAGATAATCTTTCCCTTAGGTCCTTGACTGGTCCCAGCCTCTCAAAGACCGACCCTTTGCTCAGGCGGTCAAAAGTTGAGCATTTGGGGAGATCATCAAAATTTTGTCTCCTACACCTCCCTCGACTCTCCTGAATAGGTCGTACAATATTGTTAGAGACCTCATACGGCTCCCATCACTCTATTGGAGAATCTTCTATCTCCACATAATCATACCTATCCTCCAGGCAAGGGTTTCTTTGCCTCCCCATTTATAAATTCCTGGGGTCAGTAACATCCCTCTGCCTTTGTTGAGGTGGCAAGTCTTTGTGGGGTTACTGGGGTGGTCCCCTTGCCTCATGTTATCCCTGTGCAGCTGCTGAAGTAATCATCTCTGTTAAGACTCCTGGTGGTCTCAGTATGTTTTGGTTAAGAGCTGCAAACTACTCGTGCATCCCTTGCTGCCAAAGACTCCAGGGTGGCAGCCACCTCAACCATCTCAAACTAAGGTGGTACATGGCTGGAACTAGGTTCTACTCCACTAGCCGGTAGATGAGGTGGTGGTAACTTCGGTGCCATATTTTTTGAGCTGTGATGAGATGAATGATCAAAAGACTGATGAGCTTGAGAACCTTAATAAATCTCTTTCAATGGTGAAATAGCTCCACACAAAGGGGGAGAATTGTTTCACGACCAGAGTCTCCGATGAGGTCAAGCTGAAGAAAGGAAGAGATAGCTTCTCGTTCCCACAGATGGTGCTAAACTAATAATTTTTGGAATAACACCACCAGATAGAGAGGTGATATAGCTTCAACAGTAGTAATAATGGACGCCATATAGTTATATATGTATATATAAGGAGGTGAGGAAAGGAGGAAAAACACACCAACATAAATGGTTCAGCCTATCTAGGCCTACGTCCACTGTGCAGTGAGTGATATTCACTATATAAGGAGGGATCTAATGGCTTTGTGGTACAATACAATCACTCTCTCTCCACTGTGTATTTTGATAGAGATTCAACTAGGGTTTGTAATTGAGTACCCTTTACAAGGTGGGAGAAGACAAATATATATATTGCCTAGGGGGTTTAGTGTACCCCTAATCATGCAATGATCATGTGTAGGATGATCTAGCCAATCTGAAGCCACCTGTCACTTTCACATATAGAGGATGATGATGACATATTCCATTATGTGTGAGGGAGATCTTGCCATAACGGTTTTGCCTACGTGGGATCTGCAACCCACGCGCACTATTTTACGTCTGCCCTATTCCACGTGCCCTACTAGGAGTCACTGATGGCTGGATGGTCCAGGCTGAGGCTGAGGCACCATGTGATAAGCTATGAGGCCGAGGTCGAGATCATGGCCGAGCTATACGAGAGCTATGAGGCTCAGGCCGAGGCCGAGGCCCAGGCTATGAGACTGAGGTCATGGATGAACTGATGTATGAGAGCTATGAGTCTGAGGCCGAGGCTGAGGCCGAGGATAAGGTCAAGGCCGAGGCTGAGGTCGAGGCCGAGGTCATGGCCGAGCTACTGTATGAGAGCTATGACGCTAAGGTCAAGGCTATGCGGCTGAGGTCATGGTCGAGCTGCTATATGAGAGCTATGAGGCCGAGGTTAAGGATAAGGTCATGGCTGAGCTGTTGTATGAGAGCTATGAGGCTGAGGCCAAGGCCAAGTCTATGAGGTTGAGGTTGAGGCCGAGGTCATTGTCGAGCAACTTTATGAGAGTTATGAGGCTAAGGCTAAGGCTGAGGCCGAAGCTATGAGGCTGAGGTCATGGCCGAGTATACACTCGTAGCGAGCCCAGGCCGAGTTGGTTAGTCAGGCCCCTGATAGGAGTACTCTTTGGTCTCTGATGTAGTCACTATATGATGAGACTTTGGAGTTATGAG
This sequence comes from Sambucus nigra, assembly GCA_949130495.1. Lineage (NCBI taxonomy): Eukaryota > Viridiplantae > Streptophyta > Magnoliopsida > Dipsacales > Adoxaceae > Sambucus > Sambucus nigra. The sequence continues at coordinate 206,708,653 of OX422214.1, read as the reverse complement.
TCATCATATAGGCTGGGGCCTATGTCTTTTGTGCCGACCCCTAGGGTGAGGTACTGAGTTAGCTGTCCGATGATCAAGGTAGATGTCATGATGTCTGAGGTTGCTAATAATAGACTGATGACCTTCCACTGATAGGTACAAATGTAGTCTCAGCTGATGTGATCAGGACGACCCCTCCAATGATTAAACCATGGCCGACCCTACTGAGGCCGACCTTTATCTAGATGACGTGCCAATGATTAAGCTGTGGCCGACCCTACTAAGTCCGACCCTTATGTGGACGACCCCACCAATGCTTAAGTTGTGGCCGACCATACTGTGGCCGATCCTTATCTGGACGACCCCACCAATGATATGCCAGGATCTTTTGATGACTAGGCCGTGAGATTTGATGACCATCGTCCTAAGAGATGAGGGTATATTTTGGTCATATCAATCAACATTAAAAAATTTCACCATGACCAAGTGTTTGGTACTAAACAGACCAATAAGGTACAACATCATCCTTAGGTACTTCACTCTAAACAGAATCTCAGCACGCTTATATGCCCATCGCTTGACCATACATTTCCTAGTCTAAGGTTGTGGGGTTGGGGAATATTGTCTAATTTTAAATGTTAAAATTACCCCAAGTGCATGGGCTATTGAAACATAGAGGGTGTAAGTACGGGTCGAAACTAGAGAGATGTCGCCAATTTTTATAAAGTATTGATTGTCCAACTAGACATATGAGTGTATAAATATGGCTGAGTTTCTAAAATAAAAATAAAAACAGAATAAATGAACAAGTATAAGAGATAATCTTAAAGGTGTAACAAACTACAACGTCGGATCTATTTTCTAATTCTAATTAAATTAACACATTATTTTTATTCCGTAATTCTGAATTTATAACACAAAATATACTGACTCTCGTCGCCTACATTTTGTATAATATAACATTACATGCATTCAAAATATTTTAACATCTCTTGAATTAGACACCATAAATCCCTATTCCCTCAAAAATATCACGTTCTAAATTTTTAATGTGTATTTAAGCATGCGCTATCAAAACATCTAAGTGCAAGAATAACTCATCAAAAATAACAACTCTAAATTTTTAAAGCATGAATTTATAATTAATTCTTGAGGTTTAAAAATACACTCTCGTGCAATTTTAAGCGAATACCGAATTATTTTTATTTCATTTTAAAACAGGTCAGAATATGTATGAAAATAAATTAACATGCGTAATTTAATTAGTAATGACAAACATCACCTAAATCCCAGTAATTAAACTACTCACACATCATATTTGACACACAAATATTGCGAGATGAAATAATAATTTTCATTAATATATGTCAACTTACAAAAATCGCATCCAAGATGTGAGTTACAATACACAATATGGTCCTCCAAAGTGTGCCTAAAAAATACTCTCTACGATGATTTTTTTTCCTCTCAAACTGTGTCTATTAGCATACACATAGGGCCCATAATTTATAACCCCACAAATCTGATACACACATAAAAATAGGAAAAAATGGGTTATTGGTGGTTTAGTGGGTATTAAAGGCGTGAGGTAGTGGGTGTGGTGTGTGACAGAACCGAGCCTCGGGTTGGGTCCGGGGTGGAGGTTTTTTTTATTCTGAAAATAAAAAAATAGCTCCTGGAATTTTTTTTATATATATATATATATATAAAACTAGTCCGAAAATCAATATTTTTAAAAATTGACCGAAATTCCCGACAACGGCACCAAAAACTTGTTGTCAAATTTTAAATGTTAAAATTACCGCAAGTGCACGGACTATTGAAATATAGCGGATGTAAGTACGGGTCGAACCCATAGAGATTTCGTCAATTTTTATAAAGTATTAATTATCTAACTAGACATATGAGTGTATAAATATGACTGAGTTTCTAAAATAAAAATAAATACAAAATAAACGAACAAGTATAAGAGATAATCTTAAAGGTGGAAGAAACTAGAACGTCGGATCCGTTTGTCAATTCTAATTAAATTAACACATTAATTTAATTTCGTAATTCTGAATTTATAACACAAAATATACCAACTCTCCTCGCGTACATTTCATAAAATATAACATTACATGCATTCAAAATATTTTAACGTCTCTTGAATTAAACACCATAAATCCCTATTCCCTCGAAAATATCACGTTCTAAATTTTTAATGTGTATTTAATCATGAGCTATCAAAACATCTAAGTGTAAGCATAACTCATAAAAAATAACAACTCTAAATTTTTAAAGCATGAATTTATAATTAATTCTTGAGGTTTAAAAATACACTCTCGTGCAATTTTAAGCGAATATCGATTAATTTTATTTCAAATTAAAACACGTCAGAATATTTACGAAATTAAATTAACATGCGTAATTTAATTACTCATGACAAACATCACCTAAATCCCAGTAATTAAACTACTCACGCATCATATTTGACACACAAATATTGCAAGAGAAATTATAATTTTCATCAATAAATGTCAACTTACAAAAATCGCATCCAAGACGTGAGTTACAATACACAATATGGTCCTCCAAATTGTGCCTCAAAAATACTCTCTACACTGCTTTTTTCCTCTCTCAAAGTTTGTTTTTTTCTATCCAAAAGTGTCTCCCTTTAATTCGAAATTGACCCATAATTTATACCCCCAAACAAAATCTGCACACCAAGAAAGTAGGAACAAATGAGGTATAAAATGTGAGTTTTGGGTTTTGGTAGTGGGCAGGTGGGGGGGAGGGGGGTTTAGGTTTGGTGGTAAGGTGGATGATGGTGTGTTAATGGGTGTGTGATTTTATTGGTTGTGGGTTACGGTGTAGGTGGTTTTTGGTTATGGGGGTTTTGGAGAGAGAGCGTGGGTTTATTTTTGGTAGGGAAGATGTGTAGTGTTGTGGGGGTAGTTTCGGTGTGTGTGTGTGGTGTAAGGGTAGTAGGGTGTGAGTATGTTTGTTTTATGGTGTGAATAAGGTGTATGGGGATATGGTGTGTGTGTGTTTAATTGTACACCTAATAAAACTTATCCAAATTAATTACATCTCAATTAAAAATTCCAAAAATAATAAAAATAAAAATAAATAAATTTAGCCTATAAAATAATAAGAGACTAAAAAAATAAATTAATAAAACTAAAAGAATAAATCTAGAACAACAACATATAATGATATAAAAAATATACAATGAGTCAAATAAAATAACTAACACTAAAATGGCACTACGACATATAAAATGACACACTCTAAATAATATTTACATAAAATAATTAATCAAAGTAAAAATAAAGACACTAAAATAAATATAATACGCATATAAATAAAACATCACCAAAAATATGTACATGACTCAAATAAAAATATATAAATAGATAAATACAAAATAAACACACATATAAGGTTTAGCTATGGGTTAGGCTAGGTTTAGGGGTCGATTTTTGTTAAGGGATTGGGTTTGACTTCGGGGTTGACTTTTGACTTTTTTTTGGCTTCGAACTTTGAACGACCATAACTTCTTCATTTCAACTCCGATTGAGACACCGTTTGAACCAGGCGTCCCTTGATTCAAAGCCTTCAATTTTCGTGTTGGTCCGAGTCCGAAATAAGTCATTTGAATTTATAATATTACCACTGAAGGTGCATAAGTGACCTTTTCATATTCAATTTGCGTCCGGACTTCTCCGCTTTCTTTTTAAACTTGTCAATACTCAAAAACAAACTTGAACAAGAGATTAGCAATGAATATAAGATATGAGGTTGAAGTTCTCAAAATTTCATTATTAATCCCATTTATTCTTAAATTTGTATTTTTCTCTCAAATAATAATAATGGCTCTAAAAATATTTTATTGATGGTGCGACGGAACTAACGAAGCCTAGATTTGGGTGTAAATAATACAAAATAATGGACTCATTAGGGAAGTCAAGGGAAATTAAAAAGACGCAAGGGAGTGTTAATTTGTGTCAATAAAAAGGAAAGTGGGTAGTGAAGCCCTTCAAATGGATGGTCTGGAACCTAAAGATGACCCACCCAAGATGTAGGGGACCCCTGGTGAGGAATTAGAAGAAGTTAGACTATATGAAAAAAAATCCAAGCCGCACGGTGTAGGTGGATTCCCAACTAGACCCCTTTCTTAAGGAAGAACTTGTGAAGTTCCTCAAAAGTTATACGGATCTATTTTCCTGGAGTCGTATATACATGGTCAGGGTTCATCCAAAAATCATGACCCATTATTTATCTGTAGATCCAACTTGCAAGCTGGTGAAGGAAAATAGGAGGTCCTTCACAGTAAAAAGAAATGAAAAGGTTTTAATACAAGCGAACAAGTTGCTTAAGCCAAGGTTCATTAAATAAGTGCACTACCCTCAATGGATATCACCGACCTAAATAAGTCTTTGTGTGGACTTCATTATACAATTTGCTTAAGTCAGGGTTCATTAAATAAGTCAGGGTTCATTAAGTCAGGGTTCATTAAATAATAATACAAATATAAAGTATAGACTTTGTGTGGACTTCACTCACCTAAACAAGTCTCGTCCCAAGGAAAATTATCCACTACCAAGGATATATATATTAGTGGATGCCACAATAGGTCATCAGTTACAATCCTTCATTGATGCGTACTTTGGATATAATCACCATCAAATAGATGTTGAAGATGAGGAGAAAACCTCCTTAATCACCGATCGAGGCATATGTTGATGTCTAAAATTGGTAGTGATTTATATGATGTCAATTTTATAATCACAGATAAAATATTGAGAAAAATAAAAGAGACGAGATTTTTTAAGTGGTTCAGCTATAAGGAAAGCCTACGTCCACTATGATTGTATTGTTATTGATGATTACAAACAACTAGGTATTCTTATTAGAAGAATGACCTTGTACTTTTTTCTCCTCCCTTTTGTGAAAGGAATACATTGTATTTATACTAACCTGGAGATTAATAGTTGGAATGCCTTTATGCATTTAAGGATTCACACCCTTACATAATGAATGCAAATGTTGATAGCATTGGGCATATGTAAAATGACTTTTGGCCTCTTTCCACATGATGACTGTTTATCTACAATGATGGTTTGTATTGTTTGGCTTGGTCGGCTTGTTATTTGATTAACTATCTTCTAGGTCGATCAAGCAATTGATGACCAAGACTGGTGCTATGTCAGGGGACAGGTGTCCATTTCTAATTGGTCCACGTAGGTGGATAATTTTTTGTATCAACAGAAGTTCCCAATGCTTCATTTTTGATATTTTATTATAAAGATAAAGTATGAGTCATGCAGAGTTGCTCGACAATCTTTCATTGTTTTGGTCAGCTACCGACTTATAGGACTTATAAAAAAAATTCATCATTTAATCAATAGATAGTAATTTTGTGAATAATTTGAAATTCAATGAACCGCCAAAGGGCACATTAGTAATTTATTGTCTTTGGAGCTGTCCAACCATCAAAATGTCAATCATCTATACATTTAATCATTACTTACACTATTTTCTATGCAAGCTATAAAAGATGAGATTTTGGTTAATTTATGTACCACAAATTTTCAAACTTTTGAACTATCCTTCACCTTCAAGATTTCTCTTTGCGTCCATTTCTACTGTTGCTTCTGCCATCACTTTCTCTGTAAGATTTCTTTTTCCGTCTCATTTGATATGCCTCTTTGCTATAATCATGGTGTACATTGTTCATGGGGACTCTTTATATGAATTTAGGTGAGAAAGAAATATCCCTGATTGGTTAGAATTAGAAATGGCCGTTAATAATACAAAAATGGTACCAGTAGGTCACAATGATTCTAAAATCAAACAGGTCTAACGATGGCAGCAAACAAGTAATGTAACAATACAAAAATGAGATGAGGCAAAGAGGAAGGAGACACGAGATATAAGTGGTTCAGCCAAATTATGGCTTACATCCACTGTGTAGTGTGAGTAATCCACTAAATGAGGCTCTAATGGCCTGAATATACAAGCACTCAACCTTTCTCTCTCTTATAGTGAGTTTGACAGAGCTTGTGTAGGGTTTGTAATAATCAATACTTTTACAAGAGGTAAAAGACAAGTATTTATAGTACTTATGGGTGTAATGACCCCCCTAAGCATGCAGTTGGCGTGTGATGATGAACGCCTCTAATAGGATGATGACAACTATACAAAACACATGTAACTAATGATGACTCGATATTCCTTCAGACGAGGGGATAATATGGTTGTAACATATTTGTGCACGTGGGATGCACCATCTTGGAACCTTCTACTACTTATACTGTTTGATGTCGTATGTGGTGGTCTTGACCTGGCCGAGTATGAGGTTGAAATGTAGTGCTTGACTTTATTCCGTTATCTGTCAAGTAAGGTCTCGGTCGAAGGACTCAGGTCGGGGTGGAATAAGAAGGCCATCTCCTGGTGTCAGCCGAAAAAAAGGACGAGGTTATCCCTACTGATGAAATTCTACCCTGAGGTCTCAGCCTGATGGATGGCCACTGTCATAGATGACAAGGATGATGTTAGTCTGGAGGATTCTTAGAAATAACCTTGGTGAGAACCCTTGATAACTCGACTGCAAAAGCCTTACGTACCCCGTCCTAAGACGAGGTCACACTTGGTTATATCAATTACCCCTAGACCTCAATCATCTATATGAATAGGTAGTTGGGGGATACGAGTATGCCTTTTCCTCTGGTGAGATGTCCTTGGGATGAGAGAGTGACACACGTCACAACTTTTATTGAATAGTGTCAGCCCCAAGACTCATTTGACGGTTAAACACTTAGGGCTTTGTACCCCAAATAATGAGTTTTTTAGGATTCGCACACAACCATTTCAACACTTTAATACCCTCTAAATCATTCACCCTCCATTTCCTTCTCTCTGTAAACTTCCCCTTGCTTTCTGCATTTTACCTCCCTCCATTTCAGGTGACTTCCACCTCCACTTAGATTTTTTTGGCTACAATCGTCCTCAGGTAAATTTCTTTCACTTATACCTTGTTCTCTTCACTGCAATTGTTAGGTTTTAGTTGCCCTAAATTTTTTGATCAGTTTTATATTTTTTGGTAAAGGTTTTGGGAGGAATAGTTTCCCTAAAGATCAATATATTCCAATAGAGGATAGGGTCATTTTAGCAAGTTTTCTAGCATTTTCTGACCACTTTAAGCTTTCTTCGTATGAAAGAACACAACATCTTATCTGACTAGCTTCAAAGCTATGTTCTTGAAGTTATTTCTTGAAACTGTTTTGACTTCCTATTTGATCTTTGGTCAACTATAGTTAAAGTTGCAAATTGTTTGTTCCTTTCTTTCTAGTTTTTCATAAGTCTAGTCTCGCCATGTTGATGTTAAGGAAGTTATATAAAGTAGTTGAGGAGTTTCCCAACCTAAGAGATAAGTTTTTTGAATAAATCAAGAGGATAAAATCTTAGGAGGTCGAGAGTCGTAAGGCTGAGGCCTTTCCCCTTCATCCAATTTATCCACCACGCCTAGCTGCCATATACCCCCAAGATTCTGAGCCTTGTGCCCCTATGTCTATTTCGTCCTCATCAACTAAGGACCCTATGTCCACTTTTTAATAAGACACGAGTTTTGATTCATACGAGGAAGAAACGGAATGTTTTGCATCCCAAGATGAGGGGTCTGAGATGGACGAGACTTCTTCTCGTGTCTCGTCTTCCCAAGAGGCCAAGACATCGGCTCAATATGATTCTATTGAGATACTTGAGCCTAGTGTTGCGATCTCTCCTTTAATAAATTCAATTCCTCTTTTGGATGCAATTGGGCCATAGTTTTCACAAAGATTTCCTAGTGGTGTGCCTGCTAATCCCCTAGATAAGGAACCAGAAGAAAGTAGTGAGGAAAAGAATTTGATAAGTCTATTGGTGAAGAATATGAGAGCACTGTATTTGAAATTGGCCTCCTGATCTGGAGGCAAATACATGTCATGGATTCTTCTATCTCTATGAGAAAGACTCTTAAGGACGAGAGAGTTTTTTATGTTCGAGAGGGTGAATTTTTTGTTTATGAGCAAATGTTTAAGGTCGGTTTCTGCCTCCTTAATCACCCTACTATTCGAGCTATTTTGGCACTTTTAAAACTTGCCCCCTCTCAGCTTTCTCCGAATGCCTTGAGGGTTATCCTTGGATTCATTACCCTTTGTAAGGTTGTCCATCAGACCAACCCTCCAGTTAACATATTCCTTTCTTTTTATACACCTTCGTCTTCCAAGAATTAGCCTGGTTACTATCATCTCATAGTCAAGAAGTTCGAGAAGAAGTTCTTGATGTTTACCAAAAATTCAAACCATAATTGGAAACACCACTACTTCTTTATCTCTGGGGCTTAGGAATTTTGTCCCAACCAAGCCTGTGGGACCTCAAGCTAAGGACCCCTCTGAGGTGGCCAAAACTCTCTGTATTGACCAAATTTGACCCTTAATTAAACCATGAGGCCTTTGAGAAGGTTAACAAACTTCGTGACCTAGGTGAAAATGGTCATCTCGTGAAGTTTTAACATTTAATGACCCAGTATTATCTGGATCAGATAGGTCTGGGGGTTGACCCCCTAGGAGAGCTACGTAAGTAATTTATCCTTGCAATTGTTTTCTCATATTTTATAATTACCCGTAACTAACTTTGAGGTTTACCCCTTGCAGATTGTATGGAAGGCATATCAGACGAGTTTTGGAACACGGCGGCCCCTAACTTGAGCAAGCTCATTTGTAAGAACAAAAAGACTGACCCCCTATTACTCAGACCAAAAAGTCCACTACAGGCAGTCCCAACAGAACTGACGATGCTGGGAGAAAAAGAAAAGGCCGAGCCGATGATACCACCACCACTCATCCCTCGGAATGGGGTCGTTCTGACTAGGCAATTCCAATATCGACTGACAATGCTCTTTCTCCTCGTATTTCGCAACTAAAAATTAATGACGAGAGAATCACTCAACATGGCAAGAAAGCCATAGACGACATCAGCTCTATTGTTTCGATGCCGATAAGTGTTTTCTTAAGGTAATGGACATCTCTCTGCTAATCGAATTTGCTATACATAGGCCGATGAAGAAAAAAAAATACATGTAATAATTACAACTAGATATAATGATCTAAAATTAAAAACTAATTATTACATCCCAATAGAAGATAGAAAAAATAACTATGCATAAATTATCATATGATCCAATCACATAAAATTAATAAATATGAATCGGACCATAATGGAGGGATGAAACTTATGAATCTTCGTAAAAACTAAAGATCCTAGATCTAACATTAATTCAAGATTAAAAATAACCATTTAAATGAATTTTTATGGACAACATGGATTTCTCAATTATCATGTAAATCAAAATCCCGCTCTGATACCAATTACTGGAGTACTTAAAATAAAATACTTGATCATTTGATTTATATGATAATTGAGTTTCAAAAAAATAATTATGGTGTATCTACAAATTTGATTCAAGATCTCATACCTTTTTGGTTCCTTCTGACTTGAACTGTAGAGATTTGATCTCTTTCATCTTACACCAATCCGTGTCGCAAATCTAAAGGTGTGTCAGCCATAAAAATAAAGTGATTTTTTCAAAATCTTACCAGTGCCAAAATAAGATCTTTCGTGATTTTTTATTATATATTTTGGCCTTTAGAACCCGTACATAATTTTGTATTCCCATCTGATCGACACTTCTCAAGTTATGGCTCTAACAACTAGATGTCGTGATGTGTCGCGCATTTGTTTGGGCAGATGAAATTGTGTGTTCTTCAATTTATTTCATCCCCAAACATTTATATCCATAAATCCAAAAGTATTATATCATGGTTTATATATATTATAATACTTTCTTCAAAATTTAATTCACCTTCTTGATTCATTCTTGATTCTATTCCAGATCTAATATGTGTTGTCTATCTTCTTCGTGAATCATTATTTTATAACGACACAATAGATAGGAAGATCAAACGATCTCCATATGACTTGAAATTTCTTGTGCCTCTTCCTCTATATGTCAGTAACCCTTTATTCTACTTTCGAAACTTTTAGACTCTCCAATTGTCCATAATTCATTTTACAACATGAGAGACTTGAAAACGACCTCGAGATCTTTCATGCTATTTCTTTAAGCCAATACATTTCATTGGTATGTGGTCACTAATGATCACGGCCCTCCCATTCCTTTTTAGGTGTTTTTATGATCTATATTGATCCCCCATTCATTTAGGTGATAAGAGGTTGCTTATATAGGCTAGCACAGGGATCCCCCTAGGAGAAATAAGATACTAGCTTCCTACGGAATTAGGAATCCTAATTAAACTCTATAATTAATTCCATAATTCTACAAATTATTATTCATTCCACTAAACAATAATAATTGGACTCTAGTCTACTATCTCAAAATTATAGTTTCGAGCTCCTTGTTATTAAATTCATAATAATCTCCCCACATTATGATCACAAATATTCGTCGCTTAAATTAAATTACTGACGATTATATTTAATCAACCTTTCTTAAATTCCTTGATATTGTCCGGTTAACTTATTTGCTATATCGAATAATTAAATCTACCGGTTGGGTTTGACATAATCAAAACTTATAATCTACATCAACATGGTATCATCAATCTCTATACGGAGATGTGGATTCCATTTATAATTAACTTTCACCATATACTAACCACCACTACCCAATCTACCAAGCTTATTTATCCATAAATGAATCTCACTCAATAGGTCAAAGTAATGAGCAATTGATGCACGTGTCCATCAATTATGTCCTGATTAAGAGCTTAAGCACTCATAACAACCATGAGATATGTATTATCTTATATAGTCAGTATAAAGACAATTATATATAATTGGTCGTGTTCAATAAACATAAAGTGTACTAGGATAATAAGTTGAAACTATACCATTTCCCATAATCAAGATAGACCTACTAAAATAGAGTGCTAAAATCCTACTAATGGTGTGTCTATAGCCATCTAAGATTGTGAACCAGACTTATATTCTATAAGGATCGATGACCTAATCTTCCGTGTGTAAGCCGAACTCTACACACCAAATCATCCACTATTTAGAATAAAAGACACATATGCCTAAGTATAAAAAATAATATGATGCATATATCACTTTTGAATATTCTCATTAAATAGAGATACTAAATTCACTAGTGAACCATGACTTTTAGTATACAACCCTAACAGAAACATGTCATGAATCATTTGCAAGTGCTCCAGTAAGACAAGCCAATACATAACCAATCCTACCCTTTCATTGATGGGAAAAAGGCCCACATTCCTCGATGCTGACTTCCCCTTCTTCCCAAACCTCATCACTCCCTTCATTAGTGATACTTGAAATACCACATGATCCCCCAAATCAAACTCTAAGCGTCTTCGGATTGCATTGGTGTAACTCTTCTGATGATCCTGAGCTATTCGAATATTAACTGATTAACTCAATCTTCGCTAACGTATCCTAAATCATTTTTAACTCGAGAAGCTTGTTGTCACCCACCTTTAACCAACACAAGGGCAAACAACAAGGCCTCATGTACAAAGCCTTAGAAGGTTCCATGCAAATTGTAAACTGATACAAGTTATTATACGCAAATTCTACTAATAATAAGTCGTATCTAGAATACACATCCTCATCACATCCTCAAAAATCTGATTCACCCTCTTCGTCTGCCCATTGATTTGCAGGTGATATGTTGTGCTAAAATTCAACTCTATCCCCATCGTCTTCGAAAAACTCTACCAGAAGTGGGACACAAAACTCTTATCTCAATTCAAAAAACCATGTTGAATAACACCCCATGCAGTCTTACTATCTCTTGAATGAAATTTTTAGCATACTACCCTATCGTGTAATCCATTCGAATTGATATGAAATGAGCTACCTTAGTCAGATGGTCCACAATAACCCAGATGGAATCATGACCCTCTTCAGTAACCTCGTGATGAAATCCATTAACATATTATACAATTTCCAAAATAGAATCTCCAATGGCTATAAAACCGCAGTTGGTCTCTAATTATGAACCTTTATGATTTGAAAAGTGGTTCACCTAGAGACAAATTATGCTACGTCCCGTTTCATACCGGCCCACCAATATTGCGTCCTCATATTTTGTTACTTATTATCCCCTTCGGGATGGAATTGTGACCCATGTGCCTCCTATATAACTTTGCACCAAAGGTCCTCATTGTCTTGGATAATTATCATATAACTGTGCACTATAGGTCCTCGCCGTGCAGGTTAATCAAGCTACCATTAAGGCATAAGCCATGCTCATAGCTGACTGAGTAGTACTCTACTCCACCTCCCAAAAATTATTGTATCCTCTCCTAACAAGAAAGATCCCGTTCCTTTGCCTCTATAACCCTTAAATGATCTCAAGTATTATGGTCATTACTACCATATAAGCCTAGAATACCTCCCCCTCCTAACGAAACTCATCCCACTCCGCCTTTTACATTACTACCAACTGCCCTGTCGGCATACAGATCAACGTGTATGCCACCACTTTAGCCTTTTCTGGATGGTTTTGAATGTTGAACTAGTAATCCTTCATGAACTTAAGACATCTATGTTGTCTCATATTTAACCTTTTCTACATATAAAGCGACTGAAGTGACTTGTGATCCGCGAATAATCAGAACTTTTCCCCCCAATAAATTGTGCCTTTAAATTCTCAAGGAAAAAAAACAACTACTAATTCAAAGTCATGCATGGGATAGTTATTTTCGTCGGGCTTAAGCCTACAAGATGCAAATTTATAGCATGTTCATCTTACTATAGAACTCCCCCACATCCCAATAAGGATTCGTCGATAAATAAAGGTACTCCACTCCTCCCATGGGATATGTGAGAACAAGTGTTGAAGTCAACTTATCCTTTAGCTTATCAAAAGTTAATTGGCAGTGATCATCCTAAACAAAAGGTACTCCCTTACAAGTTAAATTTATCAAGGGACCCACAATGTTCAAAAATCTTTTGATAAATCGCGGTAGTAACCTGCTAACCCCAAAAAACTATGAACCTCCGTCAATACAGTGGGCTGGACTCACTACCTCACTCGGATATAAAGAAATCCCCATATTGAAGACGCTATACCCCAATAACTTTACCTCCCATTACCAGAATCCATACTTCTCGAACATAGCATACAACTAATGGTCTCGCAAAGCCTAAATAACTATACCCAAATGCTCTGCGTGCTTGCCCTATGTTCGAGAATAAACCAATATTTCATCTATGAAGATAATGACAAAATGATCCAAGAAATCCCCGAACACTTGGTTTATGAGATCCATGAAAACTGTCAGTGCATTGGTTAGACCAAATGGCATAACCCTGAACTCGAAAGACCTGTATCTCGTAAAAAATGAGATCATGGGGACATTTTACTCCCTTATATGTAAATATTGGTACCCTAATGTCAAATCAATCTTTGATAAGTAGGCTTCTCCTCTTAGTGGATCAAAAAAGTCATTAATATATGGCAGTGAATACTTCAACGACCCATCTTTCTTCTTCATAAACAGTACTGGGGCGCCCCAAGGTAATGTATTCTTACGAATAAAACCCTACCCCACAAGCTATTTAATTTGATCTCTTAACACCCACATCTCTAAAGGAACCATACGATACAGTGAACGCAAAATAAAATTAGTCCTCGGGGTTAATTCGATCATAAATTAAATTTCCCAACTCAGCGGTAACCCCGGTATCTCCTCAAACACATCTGTAAATTTCCTAACCACAGGGATTGAATCTAGTGAGACAATAATACCATTAAAAGTGTCCTCCTCAATATAATACGAATGTGTGATCGTCCCTCCCTCAGGATGAAGCATCACCACAAGAAACATATACTACCCTTGAATAACAAACACGATAATCCTACTATAATAGTTCGCCATCACTATATACGTCACTAAAAAGTCCGTACCCATAATAACATCATACTAGTACATCTCTAAATGAACAAATGAGATACTAAGCATAACATCCCAATGTCCACACCCACTCCCTTGCATATGGAATGAATGAGAGCCCTTCTCCCCAATGGTGAATCTATGGTTATAGTGATATCAGACGTCGTGTCAACTAAACCCATCTACTGCGTAAATTTAGTGCTAACAAAAGAGTGTGATTCTCCCATTTCAAATAACACCCACCTTATGTGCCCATGGATAGGAAATTTATTCTCAATTGTTGGCGGCACTAGTGGCTACACTGGCCTATGAAAGTCATAGACGCACCCAAACTATAATTGCCCATGCGGAGGTAATAATGTTAAAAGTGTTAGTGGTGATAGAAGCTTCGATAGAATTTACCCCTGTTGGGCGTCCTCCTGTTGAACCCTATCCTTATTCAGGCATACATGACTTATGTGGCACTTCTCCCCATATACGAAACATCTCCTTATAAATCCTGTCGACCTCTGGCCCTAGCAAGGATGTCCATGTTGTTGGCCTTATTGGCCCTGATATCCATGAACCTGCTAGCCTCCACTCTGGTTTCCCTGGAATTATTGGACTTGCAAAACATGCTATTGGTCATGATAACCCTACCTAAAACTTCTGCTACCTATTCTGTCATTGTGACACCCTTTTGGCACTATTGTGCCTAGTCTTACCCTACTGTCATAACTATCATATCCTCTTTGTTCCCCTCAAATGGAAGTGATGATCCTAATAGTGTAGCAATGGAACGTTAACTATATCAGTATAAGTCCCCAACACCAGGTTCCCCAATAGCTGCTGACGGATCCTCTAAGTGAGACCATTTATAAACTTGAGAATCTTTTTCTCAGTGTTTACCTAATCTGGCACAAAATTCTCTAGGTGGGTAAACTCCTCCTCAAACTCGACCATTGTTCGAATTTACATGAGATCCAAAAATATCCTCCTTATCTCAGTTTTCACTGTTGATGAAAAGAACTTGCGATTAAAACCCACACAGAATTTCTAAATCATCATAACATCTCTCTCCTATGTTGTGGTAATTGACTTACACCATTGCATAGATGCCCCAACTAGATTGAAAGTATCTAGTACCTTCTTTTGAGTGTCACTTCAGTAGACCATACAAAGATGCCTCTAGATATTATTCTTCCATTATCTAAGTGCAACTACGATTGCACTCCTTCGAAACTCCGATGGAAGGCCTCTTTGACTCGCTCCCACATGGACGGCATTGGGTTAGTCTGTATTGGTATGAATACGGGTCATTTTAGATGTGTCTGAGGCAAGGGTTGCTCCATGGCTGTCTTTGTAAATCTCGAGCTCTTTCCCCTTCTCTTTTTCATGGGATATTTTAAGTGCACGCATAGGATTATGTCCTTTCTTGGGGCGCTCTTTCATTTTTAATGTGGGATAATGTGTAGAGATAGAGTTTCCAACCTATTTTGCACAAAATCAGCAAAAGAAATATTGCTTCCTCAAGAGAACGACTTCGAGGACAATGCTGATGCCTGTGAAACCAAGTAGTTTAAAGGTTTAGGGAATATATTACAAAATGGGAAGGTGTTGGGCACCTATCCCGCCATTTAGATCTGTCATGGGCAAGGGTTAATTGTCTCCTATTAGACATCGTTAAGTGTGTGCTTATATTTATAATATAGATGAAGAATAGAATCATTCGACTTGTGTCATGGAAAAGGACAGATTGAATTCATCCTTAGGAGTGTTCCTAAAAATTATAATTCAAAATATAATAAGAGTCTTTACCAAATCACAAGTCATTATGAAAGAACGAATGTATATATCGATAAAACACAAACATGCAAAAATATGACATTCATTATATATATATATATATATATATATATATATGTTCTTAATGAAAACAATATTATAAACACGTATAAGGGAGTAATCGGGTCGCGAGATTTACTCAAGATGCCTACGTAGTCCATGGGGCATCCAAGTCCACGTAGTTTGAAGATAACATATGGTGGGGTTTAATCCATAAATCCCAACATGGGATTTCTCTTACATGTGTGTATATAAAGAAAATATGTGAGAATGTGATGTGAGAATCCCTCTTTTTCTTATTTTTGCTTTTTTTTATTCAAATAGAGTATGTGCTAATACTAGTAATAAAGTTTGGATACTAATAAAGTGTTAAAGTATAAATAAACCAACTAATACTAAAATAAGAGAATTTAGATAAAAGGATGGAGAATTGGACCTCCTTATGAATACTTTATGTTCATCTTGACTATAGATATATTGATCTTACAACGGGTTAAAAATAGTATGAAGAGATGGGGGATATTTACTAAATGAAGTAAGAAAGTTATGAAATGGAGAGAGGGAAATAGGCTTTTAGGAAGGGAACAAATCTGAATTTGAGGCAATGTTCTTTGAATTGCCGAGAGGCATATTCAGGGGTTCCTTTCAATGTGAGATCATGGACTCTATATATAGAGCCAAGGGGAGTGGCAATCAACATGTTCCTAGACCTGCCTATAGGCATAGCTCCTCAAGAACACTACCGATAGGTAGGGTCCTAAGGGTGCTTTCGGTAATCTAAGATAAGTTTTTAAAGAAAACGATCATAAAATGCAATTAATAAGTCAAAATCGTGCATGGGATAGACCATTGGAAAGGGTATTAAGATCCATTAAGAATCCATTTAGGCACTCTAGAGTTCGAGAGTTTATCTAGGTCAAATGGTGCCCTAAAGCACTCGTTGGTCAATAGATAGAAAGTTTTCATAGGAAAATGGATCATTCATTCGAACTGTTAGGTAGATTTGCACACGGGATGGACTGTTTGAAATGGTATTCAGATCCCTTCAACATTTCATTCAGATTCATTGGGTTCTTATAGTTGACCGAGGTTAAATGGGGCCAATAAGTTCTCGGTGATCCTTCGGAGTAAGATGGGTCATTCGTCCGCACCATAAGGCCAACTTACGCACAAGATGGACCGTTGGAGGGGTTATTCATTTCCCTTTGATATTTACTTCAAATTCTCTCAAGCTGGTGAGTTTACTGTAGTCAAACGGGGCCCGAGAGTGCCCGGTGGTCTCTAGATCAGTATTTATAGTCTTAATCGTAAGGCTGATTCGTGCACAGTCAAACTGATGGAAAGGGGATTCAGATACCTTCAAAGATTCATTAAGATTTTGCTAAAGAGATAGAGTTACTCAGAGTCAAGTAAGGCTCAGAAGTGCTCGATGACCTCCATATGAGTTTCGATGGTGAAATGGATATTTCCTACGAATCGTAAGGTCGTTTCACGCACGGAACAAACCTTTGGAAAGGGGATTAAGAACCCTTTGAAAATTCATTAATCTTTCACTAATGTGAGAAATTTTAATAGAGTCAAATGGGGTTCGGGAGCACCTGATGGCCTCCAGATTAGTACTCTAGTTATGACTTAGGGTTTATGGTGAACGAGTGAGTGCTAGGGACCTAAAGTGGTTCTTAAGGGGGGTCCTAGGATGGGGTGTCTACAGAAAGCCCCTCGACGGGCGAGCTTAGAACAAGTGAAGGTCGTCGAATGATAAAACACCACAAGTATGTTGAGGAAGAGGATTTTAGGTCAATTTTGAGAACCTAGAGGATGCAAGTGACCAATTGAGAGAGTTGATGTTAGTTCTAAGGACATATGATGATTTGGATGGATGATTCAGTGGGTCGAGGTCAATTCCGAAGGCCTGAAAAATAAGGATGATCGATTATGTGGGTTGAGGTCAATTTTGAGAGCCTAAAGTTCAGTTGTAAGGACCTAAAGTTTGGGCAGCCAATTCTGTGGATCGAGGTTAATTGTAAGGATTTAAAGTTATAATGACCAATTCTAAAGGTCGAGGTCAATTCTAAGGACCTAAAGTTATGATGACGAATTTTGAGGGTTAAGGTCAATTCTGAGGACCTAAAGTTAGGATAACCAATTCTATGAGATGAGGTCAATTTTAAGCACCTTAAGTTGAGGTGAGCAATTCTATGGGTCTAAGTCAATTCTTAAAATATGATGACCAATTTTGACAGCCGAGGTCAATTATGAGGACATAAAGTTGGGCATGACCAATTCTAAAAGCTGAGGTCAATTATAAGGATCTAAAGTTGTGACGACCGATATTAAAGGACAAGGTTAATTTTGAGGTTATGATAACCCATCTAAGGACCTAAAGTTAGACTACCACTTATGCGGGTTGAGGTCAATTATGAGGACCTAAAGTTGTGACACGAGGCATAGATCTCATAGGGGAATTCAAATTATCTTGGGGTGTGGGTGCACTTGTGGTTCCACTGTGGATTGTACTGTCTTAAAACTCTGAAGGGGAATGTTTAGTTTTGAGGTTCGAGTTAGGGAATTGTAGTGGGCTTGGATGAAGGTCTATAATTGGTTCTACTATGGAGTATGATGGGGATCTAGTTGTGGATTTTCAGAGTGCGTAAGGGGTTTAGATACCCAAAAATGATTTGTTGGGGGAAAATAATATTCCGTACTTTTTAGAGATTTTTGGGATTTTTTCGGGAAATTTTTGGATATTTCTAGTATATTCTTATACAAAATGTTAGGGGACTGGAGTGAGGCTAGCCCAAGGGGGTGCCATTCATAAATGGCATAGACTCCTAGGCTTCTTTAGGAAGATGAAAAGGAGGCGGCCAATCGGTATGGGCTGGGGGCTACTAATGACAGGACATTTAACCTTCTATAAAAAATGTAATCCCTACCCATTTTTCACATCTTTAAGTTCTTCTTTCTCTCTCTAATAACTGTTCTTATTTAATCCCTTTCTACTTTCAGACATCAAATGGTTGTCCATCAAGTGAGGTGCACACCAATGAGTGGTTCGTCGTCGATGATTTGGCCAACCTGGAATGGCGATCTAGGGTACCCCTTGCATTTGGTAATTAGAATTCTTTTGATTTGTTTAATCCTTTTGCTAATGTGTGTACCTTGCTATGCAATCCCATATATGATCATTCGTCCAGGGTGAACAACCCTAGTGGCAATATAAGTATGGTGACTTTGTGATTTCTAATTTATTTTTCTCTTTGTTCCTTGCACTTAATGAAGGGTTTTTCTTTTTCTTTTTTTGCAGACGGACATAACTCCTTAGAACATTCGGTACCGGGGGATGACTGGGTTGAAGGAAATTCTATAATTCATCACAGTTGATAATTTCCCCACAATTGGTGAATCGGAATATGAACATTTGATAATTTCCAAAATCTCCTTACAAAATGGAATATGAACATTTGATAATTTCCCCACAGTTGGTGAATCGGACATTTTATAATTCTAGATGGTGGTAACAAATATAACAAATGCATACTTTTAATCAGCACAAAACATGCATTTCATCATGTCTGCATTAGCTATGTCCACGAGGAAAGGTAAAGGAGTATCTTTACTAGTTGAGCTTGTGATTTGGAGTGACAAGGTTCCTAATTAAGCGTCCAAATGGTAAATACAAAGGTGTGAAAGCTAATAGGTTGTCAACATGTGAACTCCTCATGAGAGGATCTTTTTCAAGCAAACATGCGTTGAAACTCCTTCCAACATCTTACCTGATCAAGTTATAATATAGTTAGTATCTCATTTATCCTATTTCGGTCATTATATTTGAATCGAACTGTGATACCGAAGATGATGGTTGATCGTTATCTTCATGATCTTAGAGGAGTCCATCTTTGGAAGACATTTGTTCAGTGGGTGTCTAACTAAAGACTAAGGGTAGTGTAGTAAATCTAGGACAGGTGTCACACCCAGTGGGCTAGGTAAGTCTTACTTCCCTTTAACTTTCAATTTCATCATAGTTTATACTTTATTACCCATAGTTTTTATTACCTAAGGTTGTCCCTCAAAATTGAAGAAAATAGTTAAATTTGACTTTTGACCATTAATTGATGTTTAAATGTCCCTTCGAACTTTAGTTATCAAGAATATACTCCAAACTAGACCAATTGGCGGGGACTAAATGCTAAATGACCCAAAATTTCAATCTTAAACCCATTTTTACTTTTATAAATAGTATTATATATATATATATATATATATATATATATATATATATATACTTATGACATTTTTGAATTTTGCAAATCATATTTTCTGAATAAATTTTAAAAATTAATGGAATGAGTACTAACATTCAAAATATTTAAGATGTTTCCCATGCAAATTTTAATGATTAAAATAAAATAAGTTTTTAATCATTATTTAAGGACTATTTAAAACTAAATGTCACGTGTCACTAGCTATTTATCTCTTTGGCCCATATAATGTAACTCCATATATGATCAATAAGTTTGATAGGTAATGTCGTGGTCATTAATGTATATAGAAACTCAAATATGGATGTAATCCACGTCTTGGTGCAAAGTTTGGTAAATTAAGATTATGATCCATGTTACATCATGTTTTCTTAAGACCACTAAGAGCCACATCCTCATCTCTTCTCAGGATCCCTCTATAGACTATCTATACATGTACATAAAAATATCTCTTGTTCATAACTCTTGAACCCTAAAAATTCATAATATTAATAAATATTGACTTAATTATATAAGTACTTTTTATTTAATAAATAAGTTTAATAATATAAAAGTTGAGTAAATATAATATGAATTTATTAAAATATTTGTTTCAGCAGGAATAAATGTATATGTGTGTATATGTGTAAGAATTACAAATTAGGGAGACATAATATTAATAGGGGTCAAAGGCAATTTTTTAATGTTACACAGATGTCCATTTGTGGATTCAACAAAAAAAAGGGGGGACCAACTGTACATTAAAACAAGGGTCAATTATTAAATACTCCCTACTATAAATATATATTTTTTAAAAAGGATACATATTTTTAGTTTAACCCATTTAGTCCCTCAAGCACTCAATATCCTCTTATTTTTAGAGGTCCGCGGCAGCGGCACTCCCTCTCAAAAATATGTGGCAAAGAACTTTTTGAGGCAAAATAAAAAAGTTTGGACTAAATGGGTATTAAAAAATGTCCGAGGGACTATTTGGTATATGTCCCTTAAAAGAATAGGTATTAATACAAATTGAACAAATAAATTAGAGTAAAATCTCTAACGACCTTAATAAGTGAAAATATAATTTCCATTTTTGTAAAATAACTTAAAACTCGCATACAAAATTGAGTTTTTGAAAGAAAAATAACTTTGAACTTTCTTATTGATTGGATTTGGTAACAGAGAGAGAATTGATCTACGTAAAAGATTTTTAACATATGTGGGAAAATAATGGGAAACATCAATCACTTTAATGAAAATAGTAAGTTTCGAGATTCGATCTTCTCTCAAATATGTGTAGTATTTTCTTCCTAATTTCCGTTCACTCAAGATATCTTAAAGGAGAAGATTTTTTCAATCGAACTATATATCTCCCTCTTAACCAATTCTATATCAGTCTTCATATTGATTTGGAAACAAATGAATTTCTCTCTCTCTAGCCCAATCATTATATAACCCATACGAAAGCCTCTTACTCCAACCAACACAAACCTTACACAAAACCCTCTGTCTTAAAAAAAACTACAGGCTTGATTAAACGAGCAAAAAAAATGTCCAGAAAACCATAAGTTTGATCATTAATGGAATGGAAGCTTCACGAGTGCTTAAGAATCTATCAAAGTCTGTTTTAATAGGTCTCTCTCTCTCTCTCTCTCTCTCTCTCTTTATATATGTGTGTGTATATACACACACATGTTCATAAACCTTGCTCCTTATATATGATTTTTAAATGAATCAATTTTAATCACACACCAAAACTATATGTGTAATTATGTATGTATAAACACTTTGAATATCTGTCACTATATGTGTAATTATCTTCGCATTTTGTAAATTTTTAATGGCCCATATTGAGGATGGTTGTTTGATCTTCAATGGAATAGAGGATGTCTATTTGATCGTCAATGTAGGTTCGGAGTTCGATTATAGGTATAAAAAACTATTTCCAGATACCGAGTTCTCGATGACACTAACATCATAGGACGAAGTATTAACATCAGGTGGCGTACAAATACATAATAGAAAACATATTGCCATGGAAAACCATTTGAAGGAACAAAAACCAATATCTAAAATACAAGAAAATGAGATATTAGAGGTGAAAGGGGGAAAGAGTTTGACTGGGATATCTTGAGAAATGTGGAATATGAGTTAAGGATAGATATAAGCCAGGACATAATGGACTTGTTAAACTCTGAAGTAGTAATATATCCTGATGTCAAGGGCATCTATAAAGGAATGTGGAATGAAAAAACATTATCACATAACGAGTTAAGGTATGGTTTAAAACATTAATCTTGAAAAGGGGGGGTTTCACTTTAACCCTTGAGATATTTGATTTGGTATTTAAAGTTTACCTCCCTATGCATTAATTAATAATACTTATCCCCACCCCCATGAAAAAAATGATTTCATACATACTCCACATTGTTACGCCCTTGAATTGGATAGTTGAATATCAGAATTAGTCTTTCACCAATAAAATCTAGGTTTTCTAATATCTATAAATTCTAACATAGGGGTATTTTATCAAGAGTGTGTGTATTAGGGATGAAAAGGTGAAAAACATGAAATGTGTACAACTTTTAACACTTCGTATTATATTTTTATTGATTATTTATCCAACAAATAAGAGGTTCATTTGGAAATAACCATTTCATAAACATGATATATGGGAGAAGGGATCATATTCTCTAACATTTTTCCATTTAGGTTGATGCAAATATTTGGTTAGAAAGGTGTTTTTTGTTGGAAATCCCGTCAATAAAAGCAATGGTCATGAGATAATTAACCCCAAATACAATTAGCTCTCTCATCTTTGTAATTAAAATTTTCTATCTAGAATCACATAATTGTCTTCACAAAACTAAAATTGAGCCGAACCACTCTAATCCATTTCTCTATAATAAACCAAATATAAAAAAAATACTTTAACGTAAATTTGGATATCAAGTATTAAGAGTCAAATTGGTGTTGATATGGAAAAAAATTCCAAGAATTAATTTAATATTAGGGAACTCTCTCAATGTCTATTTCATTCTCAAAAATGATATAAATGATTGGTTATGAGGGATAACCATGACTTTAATATAAGATTATACATTCCTCAAATAAAAAGATAAGAAAATAAAGGAGAACAAACATGATAAATGACGAAGTTATGACTCACCAGTGGCTACTACATATGCATCACTAGGTTTCACAAAATTGTATGTGGTCCACCACTAACTATCAACTAACATGCACACACATAAGCACATGTACCTATGTATATTCGTGCTCTTGAAAAAATCTAAATGTGTCCAAATTTATGATTATATGTAAATACATATATACATTTATGTATGTGTATTTATAATTACATGTATATACATAAAAAGAATGTGTGTGCTATTTATACGTATTTATGATTATATATATGTGTGTGTGTGTGTGTGTGTGTGTGTGTGTGTGTGTGTGTGAAAACATAAAGACATACATAAATGAATATTCTCTAGTCACACATATATATTTGTTGAGAATAACGAGTACAAAAACTCTAATATTCGCAAGAAATGATAATAAGGAAGTACTCACTAAACCACTCTTTCAAAACACTTAAAGAAGATCAACTTATAAAATACTACACTCAAACTAAGATACAAATGCTAATTGCCTTATTGTTTTACTTCTTCTCGGATAGTTTTAACCAAATGAGAAGCTTGCCTATTTATAGGCTAAGTAAGCAAATTATAGCCACAAATTTCTTATTTTCCCTTCCACCACTTGCTCAATTTGTGGTTGCCTAACTTCTCCATTAATGGTAGTGGGATTAATTAGTGGTGGCCTAATTTCTCCACTAATGGTAGTAGGCTTAATTAGTGGTGGCCTAATTTCTCTGCTAATTGGTGTTGATATCTTAACACTCCATCTCAACACCAACTTCCATTCCTTTCACCATGCTGAACTGACGACGAAAGTTTTCGAACTTGCTTGCACTCAACCCTTTCGTGAACAAGTCTGCAATTTGATCATCTGTCTTGATTCGTCTCATCTAAATCTCTTCTTACCGAACCTTCTCTCTGATAAAATGGTAGTGTACTTCCACATGTTTAGTTCTTGCATGAAAGACTGGATTTTCCGCCAAATGAACTGTCGACTAGTTGTTACAGTACAACGGAGCTACATAATCTACTGGTTGATGTAGATCATTCATCAAATGTATTAACCATGTACTCTCTTGAGATTCCATTGTTGATGCTCGATATTCTACTTCCGTAGTCGACAAAGATACCGTCGGTTGTCTCTTACTACACCAAGAAATTGCTTTAGATCCAAGCTTGAACACGTACCCGGTAGTTGATTGGCGAGTGTCATGATCTCCTACATAGTCAGCGTCACAATAGCCAACGAACTTGTAATCTTCACCTTTCTCGTGCAAAATACCATAGTTAATTGTACTCTTCACGTATCTCAATATTCATAGAATTGCTTCCAAATGACACTTCTTTGGATTTTGCATGTACCGACTCATCACACCAACTGCATAAGAAATATTAGGTTGGGTCAAGGTTGGGTAGATCAGACTACCTACTAATTTTCAATACATCATGGAATCTTCCAAATCTTTTCCCTCATGTGCACACAACTTTCCATTGGGTTCCATCGGTGTCGAGATTGGCTTGCATTCGAGCATCCCGAACTTCTTCAACAAATCTTTGGAATAATTTTGCTAATAAAGAAATATTACTTCTTGTGTACGATCAACCTCTAGGCCAAGAAAGTGCTTGAGTTGTCTAAGTTCCTGCATCTGGAAACGAACTGATAAATTCTCCTTTGTTCGAATAATTTATGCCTCATAATCACAGGTTATGATCAAATAATCCACGTATACCAGTACGATAGCTAACTTTCCTCCATTAGCTATGACAAACAAGCTAGAATCTGCAGGTGTTATTGAATAACCACTTTGAGTTAGAAATTCAGCAATCTTACCATACCACACCCTTGGTGTCTGTTTCAATCAATGGAGTGCCTTTCGTAACTTACACATAATCTCAAGATGATCTTGATTATGAAAACCCATTGGTTTACTCATGTAGATCTCCCGATCTAACTCCCAATGAAGAAATGAGTTCTTCACATCCATTTTCCATAAATTCTAGTCTTTGTTGGCTGCAAGTGCAAGTAGGACTCGTACAGTTGTAAGCTCCGTCACTGGAATAAATGTTTCATTATAGTGTAGTACATATTATTGAGAGAATCCCCGAGCCACCAGTCGAGCTTTATATCTCTCAATTGATCCATATGATTGATGCTTTATCTTGTAAACCCATTTACATGATATGGCTTTCACATCTCTTGGTTTCGACATGAGATCCCAAGTCTGATTTTGCTCCAGTGTAGTGATTTCTTCTTCTATAGCTTTAATCCACTCAGAATTCTGGGATATTTCTTCAAACGTATCAGGTTCTTTTACACTTGTTTCTTATTCTATGGTTACGTTGGCATATTTGGGATTTGAATTTCTGATTCTTTTTTACCTCCTGAGTTGTAATTGTGGAGTTGATACTTTCGTTTCACTAAGTCCACCTTCTTCATCTGGTTGATAATATACACCAATTTGCTAAGGATTCTAAGTTACTTCTTGATCGATATTATCATCATCATATGAATCTTCAGCTTTGTGTGAGCTTGATAGGATTTGAGGAGTCTTCTCTCCCATTTTCTATTGCAGCTTCTCTTCAAATTCCTTCGAGTTGGATAACACCTCCTTTTATGAGGACCACCAAGAAGATGATTCATCAAACACCACATCTTGTGACGTGTAACACCTTCCAATCGTAGGATCGCAATATTTCCACCCTTTCCTCTGGCTGCCATATCCCACAACGATAAATCTGACTATATTCTTGTAAACTTGCTAAGTAGATGGTTAGGAACAAATATATAGCATACACAGCCAAGTACTCGAAAGAAACTAACCGTAAGTTTCAAATCCCATAATTTCTGAAAGTGTGAAACAAACTCTAACCTTAGTTGAGGAAGTTTGTTAATCACATGGGCTTCAGTTCTCATAGCTTCATCCCAAAGTCTTTCCGGTACATTCTTAGCATGAAGCATACTCCAACAAACTTCTGCAAGATGTCGATTCTCTCTCTGCTACTCCATTCTGTTGGGGGGTCTTAGCACAAGTAACTTGATGACGTATTCTACAGTCTCGTAGATACCGGAAAAACTCATTTGAGGTATATTCTCCTCCATTATCTGTGCGTATATAAATAATATTCTTCCCCACTTCTCCTTCAATCGTCTCTCTAAACTCTTTAAATTTTGAGAATGTGTTAAAATTTTCTTTCATAAAGAAAACCCACACATACCTAGAGAAGTCATCAATAAACGCTACCATATACCGCATCCCACCAACTGATGTTCATTTGACTGGTCCAAACACATTGGAGTGAACTAACTCTAATGGTTCTTTTGCTCTAAACTTCGATTCCTCGTATGGTAATTGACGTACTTTACCATATTGGCATCCCGCACAGACCGTGTCTATCCTCACATCAAATTAAGGAAGTCCCTTGAGCATCGACTTCTTCATCATCACGCTTAGCTTAGAATAGCTAACATGTCGTAATCGCATGTGCCCTAAATCTACTATCTCATTTTTTCTTGTTTTGTCTACATATGTAGACTCTGCTGACATCACGTAAATTGACTCCAATTATCGTCCCTCCATTGTTGGCATTCCTGAAGATCTTGAGGTCTTGATATACCTTCACATCTCATGGACCAAACAAGACAAAGTGGTCTGATGATGTTAATTGTGCCACTAAAAGAAATTTTTTCCTCATACTCGGAACATAGTAGACATTTTGAAGCGGCACCTGGTTAGAACTGTATTGAGGTTCTACTACCATCTTACCGATATGAGCTATTAGTAGCCTTAAGTTGTTGGCTATTACCACAACTCTATTTCACGTGTATTTTGACAAGCTCTGTAACTTCTGTTTATCACCCGTCATGTGATTTGATCACCCTCAGTCGACAATCCAATCATTCTCGTAGTCGATCCTCTCAATTATCGAGACTGTGAGAGCTAACTCCTCCTCTTCCACAGCAAAAGATGCTTCAGCATCCCAATCATCTTTTTTTCTCTCCTTTGAATTGGAAGTAGCAGCATTGCTCTTAGTGATCCTTTTGTTAGGCCAACAATCTTTTGCCATATGTCCCTTCTTGCCACAGTTGTAACATTTGCCCTTAAATCTTTTACCATAGCCATGATTCTTTGAAGCTCCCCCTGGATAAGAACCTCCCTCTCCTTGATGACTTTTTTCCTCGTCATCATCCTTTTTATATCCACCTCTAACGTGTTGCTTGAAGTAGCATTTTCTTTTGTTGTTGTAGAGCTCTTCCTCCTCACCCTTCAGCGAGACTCCTCCCATTTGCTTAGCCATAGATTCTTGACTGGAAAGTAAATTTTCAAACTCAACAAGTGATGGTTGATTCGGCCATCCTTGTACAGTAGAAATAAAACTTCGGTATTCAGACCTCAAACCCTGGATAATTATTATTTTTATCCTAGTTTCACCAATAGCAGTTGTTGGATCTAAACTTGAAATTTCGTGGCATATTTTCTTCACCTTGTTAAAGTACTTGGTGATAGTCATGTCGCGTTGCGCCATCGATAACAGCTCGTTCTCGAGAAGTTGTAGTCTTGTGTCATTCTTCTTTAAAAAAAAGTGTAGTGGAAGTGTTCCATGCTTCTTTGGGTGTTTTGGCATCCCGGATGTGGTCCAACATTTCTTCTTCAATTGTGGTCTTTAAGGCAAACATCGCTTTGCCCACTTTAATCTTCCATTTTCGCAAAGTGCCATTAGCATCATCAACCTCCGGTTGTATAACTTCACTACCGCCAATGGCCTCCCAAAGATCTTGTCCGTGCATATAAGACGTCATACATGTCACCCACGTATTTTAATTTTAGTGGTTGAGCTTCTTGATTCCTCCAACTACTTGAAGATCACCCATCTTGTCGGTAAATTTTTGATAATACCAAATAAGCTTGATTTCAAGATACAAACTTGCAGAATACGAATTTCTCACAACTTAAGAAAACTCACTCCAAAAATACTGGTACACGATCGTCCCGCTCTGATACCAATTGTTGAGAATAACGAGTATAAAACTCTAATATTCGCAAGAAATTATTATAAGGAAGTACTCATTAAACCACTATTTCAAAACACTTAAAGAAGACCATCTTATAAAATACTACACTCAAACTAAGATACAAATGCTAATTGCCTTATTTTTTTTACTTCTTCTTGGATGATTTTAACCAAATGAGAATCTTGACTATTTATAGGCTGAGTAAGCAAATTATTACCAAAAATTTCATATTTTCCCTTCCACCACTTGTTCAATTTATGATTGCCTAACTTATCCATTAATTGTAATGGGATTAATTAGTGGTGGCCTAATTTCTCCAGTAATGGTAGTGGGCTTAATTAGTGGTGGCCTAATTTCCCTACTAATTGGTGTTGATATCTTCACAATATTTTGTATATACATGGAATCATAAAAATATAATACTGATATTTTTCAAAGCTATTTTAGTAATAAATAAAAACACAACATTAAACAAAGAGAGATTTAACATGACTAAACTTTTTGCTCACCTTTTACTCCTCCCTTGCATAAATTTATGTATAATTAATCAACTATCAAACACATAAACATGTGTGTATGTGTGTGTGTGTGTGTGTCTGTGTGTGTGTGTGCATGTGTGTATAAAATATTCAAAGAGATAAGATTTGGATATCTATTAAGAGTGGGAGATATGTATGTTTAGGTTAAACCTGATGAGTAGAGAGGAACTGACTGATTTGTTAGGGAGATACTTGTAACTAATAAGTGTATGCAAGATCTGTATAGGTGCTCAAGGTTCTTGTTAATAATGAAAATTTTGTTTCGTAATATTTAATTGCCTCATGCTAACTCCTGATATATAGCTTATAGATTAGGTTGAAAAAATATATATAGCTCCTCATTTAGGTAATATAAATAATCAATGACAATAAAGTAATTAAAAATCCAAATTACTCTAAAAAGGGTGATGTCGCCTTTATGTCAACAAATAATACCACAAACTTATTCTTCAAATTTTTAATATTAATATATCTCCCACGGTACTTGTACATTGTGATTTCATTCAATCTTCTAGCACGCATGCATATAAAATTACCCTATACAACACCACTAGAAAAAACAAGAATCTTGTTGAAGTAGAGCTCATAACAAAATAATTTTTTTTAGCAATATTTAATAAATTTCCTATTGGGGGGGGAGGGGGGGGGGGGGGGTTATCATGCGTATATCATCTCTTGACATAAGTGGAGAGTAATAAAAGGAAGGAATCGAGAAAATTAAAAAGTTTTTTTTATTTATTTAAATTATTCTCCTTGGATAGCTGAGTATATCGCTACTTAAGCACGAGAATCACCCCCTTCCCCCTTAAAAACTGCAAAAAATGAATAAAGAAAAATCATCAAAATTGTGTAAAAATTGTGTAAAAATCAATTTTGAATGGCAATGGAAATTTTTTATGACTTGTTACAACTATTGGTGTAAATGTATGCTATCATAAGAAGGAATTACAATGTTAGCACCATGTGATTGATGTCACAGATCAAAATGTTATCCACATTCACCCAAACATGCATTGATCTCCATTTGATACCTTTTAACTTACTCCCTTCCACATTAGTATTATGTACTTAGAATATCCATCCAATTATAAATACTTAAGAGTTATTTTATTCTAAAAATTTAATTTATTTCAATAGTAGAGGGGCCGAAGTGATTTCAAGCACCCGTGCAATATCGTCAACCCTTTATAGATAATAATGTAAAACAAAAACATATGGGATTAAGATATAAAGACACAGGAAACAATTAGAGTGATTTAATAGTGGATGGAGTGGAACTGTCTTAGTAGTTAAAGGAGTGGGATCCACCCTAGTTTCATTTATATTCGTCAAAAATATTAGGAATGATATCCCTTACCCGATATATTAAGTTTATAAAGTTGTGATTTTCTTATAAATTTATTTTTATTAGATAAATGGCCAATAAAAGTACAAAGAAAATGACTAAGGTTTTTTTACCAATTATGCAAGATAATGGACTGTTAATCAGTGTGCACACTCCGGCCTTTATAAATTTTCATCCCCAATGCCTGCGCAATTAACAAAGGACCCCTGTGTTAGAATTTTTATATATACAAAAACCTAGAATCTATTAATGAAATACAAGTCTTAATATTAAGTTATCCAATTTAAGGGGTCTACAATGTAGAATTAATATGCAGTCGTTTGTTTCATGAAGGGGTATGTTTTATACATAAATGTGTAGGGACGTAAAGTCTAAATACCAAATTATCTCAGGCTAAAGTGAAAAATGTTCCATTTTCAAAACTGAATTTCTAAATCATACCTTGATTTGTTATGCAATCATGTTGTTCATTCCACATTCCTTGATATAATTATAAATATTCTTCATATCTACACATCTTATTGCTTCAGAGTTCAGCGAGTCCATTGTGTCCTGAAATCTCTCTCTCACTAACACATATATTCCATATTAATCAATCTATCCCGAAAGATTTCTCCTTTTCACCTTCACCCTTTCCTTTTTGTACATTTGAGACATTGGTTTATTTCCTTTAAATGGTTTGCCATGATATTATATTTTTTTCTTTTGCATTTTTACTCACTTTGATGTCAAAACTTTCTCATGTGAAGTTAGGATCATCAGGCCTGGCATTAGTTTTCCATTACCCCCATTCTTCATTAGATCTCATAGCATTTATGAAAAACTTTCTTTTTAATTAGTGATTATTAATGAAGTGTTGATAATTTCTGGTTTGGGGTCCTAATATTAAGTTTCCATGGTGTTTGGGATGCTTGTTTAGAATTGATTGTGGCCACAATATTAGTCCTTAAAATCTTAACATCTCATTATAGCGTGAAATTGTTATACTTATTCCCTCCCATTCTATTGCTAAATTTATTTATACATTTTTCCTTGGAAAATACAAAAGAAACTAAAAGAAAATAAGATACATTTCCTTTTACCAATGCATCAACCCACCACACTCCTTGTAATCGTGACCCTAGTGTCATGTATTTAAATTATTCGAATAAACAATCGCATATAGTGAATCAATAATCTTTAATTAACTGGGTAAGTAGATGGAGAAAATCCATTCAGGTTATCTTCCCTACCTAGTATTAAGTTTTGTCAGTTGAACTCGGCATTCTTTAATTATTGATGGCCATTTATAACCCTCACAAAAAATGAATATAATGTTTGATAACATAATTTATTTTTTCATATGTATCAAATTTATTGAAGTTGTGGGATAGTGAGTCATGTTATGATCATTTATTATATTTCTTGTCGACGATGAGAGATTTTCTATTCTAATTTTTTCACGAGATTTTATGGTGTTCTTCAACCACTAGATTTGTTTCATTTCGGAAGATTTTTTGGTCAATGTTTGTTAACTGTAGGGGAAACGTTTTATAAGATACATGAAGGCATAGCTAGAAAAAATAGAATTAAAGTAGGGAGATCATCAATATTTTAATTTCAGGTTTTTTTCTAACAAATATGATCTACATGGGAATTTGTTCCCCTTTGAAAGATGGTCTGAAACATTATTTTTGAATAACACTTCAATTATTGAGTAAACTACTAATCCTTTAAATTATGAGAAATGTCCATATCCTATTAATATGACCCATATGTTTTTACATGTAATTATAATTCATAAAGAAAAACACTCGAGTAACAATGATTAGAAAGACAAAACACTTGAGTAATGAAGAAAAACACAAAAATTCCCAAGGAAGATAGAAAGAGAAAGGGACCTGCAGCCATCCTCACGACCTAAAGGCTTGAAAGGAGTGGTCCCTCCTCCCCTGCCAATCGTACGATGTTTGTGGCCTATAAAAGGATATGAAGTGCCCATAGTCAAGGGTGTTAAAGTATGTGAATGTATAAATATTGGAGTTGCTAACCTATTTTACTCATAGAGGAAAAATAGGTACCCATGTCCTAACATACAATATAAAAACACAATCGATGAGTATAAAACCACATGTATCAAGGAATCAGAGACTATGTTAGGAATGGGAATGGGTTGGGCACCCATTCCACCCTTTCAGTCCCTCATGGGCAAAAACCTTCTCCTTCTCCTAAAAATGTGTGACATGTGTGTAAGAGCGTGTGGGCGCTTTATGTATATAGAAATTGTAAAGAGAGAAATCATCATGTTTGCGTCATGAAGAAGACAAGAACGATTTATTATAAGGAGTAAAATTAAAAGAAAAGAAATCATAAAGATAACAGGAATGTGAGAGATGCACCGGTTCTCGACTCACTGTGAATAAGTGAATTTGAATGTCAACAAGACTGCTAAAAAGTGATAAAATGAATAAAAGTGGCTAAACTATGATCGATACACCGGATTGTGACTCATTATGAAGAAGTGAATAAGCATGCCAAGGGGACAACTAAAAGTGAGAAAATACATAATAATAAACAAAATATGAGAGATGCATGAAATCGTGACTCACTATGAACAAGTGAGAGTGTATCTCAACGGTGTCGCTAAATAAGTAAACTAACTACAAAATTAAAAAAATATTCAAGAATAAGAATAAGGAGAAAAAAATATAGGGTACTCGAATCCCAGGATGCTTACGTAATTGCAAACTGCATCAAAATCCACACAGTTCAAAATAGGAACAAGGTGGGGTCTAATTTATAATCCAAAATTAGGTTTCTCTTTTAGTTTATAAAAACATGTGAAACATGGTGGAAATATAAAAAGGATGAGAAAACTTTAATTTGGGGCTTATAGGATAAACCCTATTATAGGATTTTTGAATATATGAAAATATGTTTGAAGATATATATATATAATAAAAAGTGTGATTAGTTATGGGGAAAAACTAGAATTTACTCGAAAATGGGCTAAAAGTATTGAAATACTTGAAATGACACTAAATTGGTTAAGTACAATTAAGAGGGTTTAGATCTTCTATGTTTGTTTAATTTATGGTTTTGGGAGTTTTGAAATTTGATGTTTGGATAGTGGTGGAGTGGTGCGAAACGGTGACAAATGGTGAGGTGGGGCGGGGGTATGTAAGGGGTTGTAAGATAGTGTTTTTAGGAGTGATGTAATAGAGTTATGGAATGAATTATGATACTGAAGGATCCTGAATGGTGAGGTCAGGGTTTCCTTAAATAGTAAACCCTAAAATGTTAAAATGGCTAGGTTGCCCCTGAGGATGGTGGTGTCGGTTGGCATGGCTACTGTCTTCCTTATCAATAGTGCTACCAAACTTTGCAGCCAAGCAATATTCTCTTTTTCCTTCCAACGGGCAGAGGGGAAGGTGTGCCTATAGGTAGCCTAAAATGGATTTTTTGATACAATGACCATAAAATGAAAATCTAAGTCTGATTCGTGCACGAATGGGACCGTTGGAAAGATAATTTATTAATCTATGAATTTTTTTTAGATACTCTTGGATCAAATAATTAACAAAAGTCAAACGGAGCTCAAAAAGTGTACCGTCATTCACCAATTACGGTTTCTTGGTAAAATGATTATAAAATGAATATCGTAAATCCGATTCATGCATGCTAAGGACATTTGGAAAGATGATTCAGGGATCTATGAAAGTACATAAGATACTTTAAATTTGGAGATTCGAACAAAGTTAAATGGAGATAAAAAAATAACCCAATCATTCTCCAGTTAGAGTTTGAAGGAGCATCAGGGGTCTGATGTTTATAGGGATTTTTTTTAACTTAGTGGAGGTATATGACAGGTATTATAATGGGATGTCTTAAGATTCCCTCGATGGGAAAGATTAGCATAAGTGAAGTTTGTCTAATATAGCCACACGGTGGAGAATTTTTAGTGTTAAGTTCATACGAGTGAGAATTATGAAGGGGTAAGATTTGATCTATTTAGGGATGAAGGTCTAATTATGAGGAATGAGGAACTCGAGAGTGTGTGTTACCAATATGGGTATCGGTGCCTAATTTTGAAGTCTTGGATCATTTCTAAGGACCTTAAGTGTGTGCAACCAATTCAGGTAATCGTGGCCTGATTATGAGGGCCTAGGTCAATTTCAAGGACTTTAAAAGTGTGTGACAAATAGAGGGATCACGACCTAATTTTAAGGTCCTCGATTAATTCTGAGGGCCTGAAGAGTGTGTGACCAATACAGGAATCATGATTTTGAGGGCCAAGATCAATTTTGAGGATCTAAAGTGTGTGAGATTCAGATGGACTCAACCTAATTTTGAGGTCTAAGCTCAATTATGAGCACATAGAGAGTTTGTGTGACCCATTCAGGGATCAAAACACAATTTTGAGGGCCAAGGTCAATTTTGAGGACCTAAAGAGTGTGTGTGTGGCTAATACAGGGATCACAATCTAATTCTAAGGGCTTATATCAATTTTGAGGATCTAAAGTGTATGCAAATGATTCATAGGATCAAAGATTAATTATAAGGGATAAGATCAATTATGATTACCTAAAGAATGTGCACAACCAATACGGGTATCGCAACCTAATTTTGAGGGCCTAGGTTAATTTCGAGGATCTAAAGTGTATGCGATCGATTCAGAGGATTACAACCTAATTTTGAGGGTCGATGTCAATTATAAGAACGTAAAGAATGTGTGCGACCAATACGGTGATTGTGGCCTAATTATCAGGGTTTAGGTTAATTCTGAGGACCTAAAAGTGGAGAAGGTCAATTATGTGGATTTAAAAGTTGAGAAGGCTAATTATGCAGAACTAAAGACTCTATAATAGTTTTGGGAGGGATGAGAAATAAAGTGAGAGATTTGGGAATGTTTTTCATTTTTTTTAGACTTTTAAATTTTTTGATGATTTTAAATACTCATGTACTTTTTAGGATAAGCATGCATTTTTGTGAAATGTGAATTTTTGTGACTTTTGGAATATTTCCAAATTTTTTTGAGCTTTTTTTTAGAATTTTTGCAACAAAATTTGAAGGGGTGCCGATAGTTAGGGGCAGAAGATAGTGGTTGATTGATTTTTCACCGGATGAATGCAACATCAAGGGGTGCTTTAGGGTATATAACAATAATAGGCTCAGGATACTTGGTGGAGGTGGTCTATATAAGGATGCTTTGCTATAGAGAGTGATAAATATAGTTGATGGTCAGTAGGTGTGACTCTCCAATCTACTCTCACTAGGTAGTATGTTGGTGGAGAAGAGTGGAGATGATTTCCACCTCTCATTTCTTTAATTCTTGTGGGATTTCATGCTGACACATAATTATGAATAAGGGATCTTGACATTCGCGACATTATACCCTTGATTTGTTGATTTTTTTCTACCTAAAAAGATATTCAAAAGGCAAAAATGAGGAGTTCTTATTTTATTATCTTGATTTACTAGCTTACTATACATGCACTTTTATTTTCCACTGGATGGATTATTTGAGAAAAGTAAGAAAATGTATTTTTGAATTTTGGGACGTGTACATTTTTTACTGAAACTCTTGATATATTTTTTTCTAAGAAGACATTTTTTAAAGGAGATTATTTGGAAATTAAGAAGACAAAAAAATGAAATTCGAATCTTCTAAAAATATAGGGTGTTGACTAGCATACCCACAAGCCTTCCAATCTATACACTTGTTCGAGTAAATTTTCTTTTTAGCCTTTATTTGAACTCATGTTGAACTCTTGGTACTTGGATTACTTCATTGATGTTGTTGGTTAAATAGTTTTGTAATTTTTTGGAGGAATTTTAATACAAAAGGAGGCTTAAGGTGGGGATTCAAGATCACCTAAACATATATTTTCTCACATATAACTCCTTTCTCTTAAATGGTTATTCCTGTGATTGAAATATTTGTTTTTATGTCAAAGGTCGGAAAGCAATGTGCTTCTACAACTTCGATTACACGGATTTCAACTTGGACCTGACCACTTTATGGCACAAAAACTCGATCAATTGGAGCTTAATGCATGCGGCTCTACAATTCTTAAATGCAGAGGATGACATCTTCATTTCCAGTTGGATAATGTGTGTCCAAATTGTGAGAAATTATATTGAATGTTGGGTATTGATCCCCAAGTTCCTTCTTCTATAACATAGTTTTCCCGTTCTTTGCGAGTGGCTCCATCCAAATTTTTGCATATTTCTCTATATGTGGCTCGACCATTAGTGCATGGATTAACTATTAATCTCCATGTGGTGTTGGACTCTGTGTTCCAATAGGATTTTAGGGACAACAGATTTACTGACGCGATAGTTATGGGGTTGAAACCTAAAATGTTATAGTTATAGACACCCAAGTGGCTGCTATAGTGTTGTGGATGGGCTATCATTGTAACCGGGATGCTACTATCTTAGCAGACACATTTAGCGATCTTGATGATGAGAAAGATAATATTTTTACCTTTTTGTACGTAGATCAATGATGTTGTATGCATGGTTAATAGATATCATTCTTGTGGTTATGCCTCCTTTGATTGGTATTCCCCATTTCATTCTTTGATCCCATATGGATTTTGGTCCATCTATAAATGACTTTACTATCTCTTTCTTAGAAAAAAAAGATATTTACCTCCATCAGTATGTTCCTGGGTGAGGCGGACTACAACATGTTTTGTAATTAGTTGACTTTCGCTATGCTTTCCTTACGGGTCTTCATCATACTTTTTTTTATCTTCCTTAAGAATGTTTATGCTAAGTGTATTAGGAGATGATTGCGCCTCTGCGTATATGAAATTTATATCTCGTGGAAGACCTGAAAAAATCTTTCAGGATGTCTTAAGGGGCTTTGCGGAGACATCATCGGTCGTCCCTCCGTCCGGCTTAGTCTGTGGGGAATATCGGTAGTGTTAGGGGATTATCTGGGGTGGTTATGTCAATATTTGGTTATGAAAGTTTATGCTGGGGAGATTGGGTTAAGGTGGCTTGTGATAGCAGAGGTTATATATGGTGAAATGATCCCATCAAAACATTTTTGAAGTATACCTCCTTATTGAGGGCATGAGGTTATGCACTATTTTTGGAGATTACTGGTGGGGAGTCCAAAAGATAAAAACAAATATGCCAATGATGTCGATGATGCGGTGCCTTCTGGTAGTTGATGAAGGTTAAGCTTTTGAGAAAATGGTTTCATGTTAGTTTAGGTAGGTTAGATTTTTAATGTAGGCCTGGTTAGGTTTTGGGTGTTGGTCTTGTTAGGATGAAAATGGGTGAATATGGATAACAATTTTGAAATATCAAATTTTAATTTCTTTATAATTAAATCTTATCTTCTCAAATAAAACTTCAAATTCAAATTCAAATTAACACATACCAAACTAAACATGAATTTTTTCAAGTTAAACTTTTTCTTAAATTGACACATCCCAAATTAATTAAGCACCAATTAGAACATTTTTGTGGTTAAACCAATTTTTTCTTTTTAACCTAAGCATGCATCTAGGTGTGAATTTGCATGATAAAATAAACAACCACAATGCCGCAATGTACGAGGAAAACTCATAGTAGAAAAAATCTCGGACGGCCTAGCCACAAGTCCACTAAGTATGGAATTACTACAAGGACACACCATATGGCTTACTCAATGAATCGACTCCCTTGTAAGCCTTGACTCTCTTTGTTCCATCAACCTATGCCTAGTAACAACACAGGGTTCCACCTACATCTCGGTGTCCATCGATGGGGTACAACTACCGTCACACATATGGAGTCAACCGTACGTACACCAATGAACACATAATCCTCTTTAAGAACTAATCTCAATGATGTATAGAAAGGCAAACCCAATGCCAAAATTTAATCTCAACATATGTCATGTAGAAGCTTGGATCATGAAATAATTTGGGTGTAAAACTTGGTTTTTGTTTTTAAAGTTAAAATATGAATTTAGAACCAAAAAAGATCTTGACTTTTCTAAAGGTTTTTGACACTTAGAAGATGTAAAAGTCTCTAAACAAACTGCAATCCCATAGTACATAAACGGTTAGGAAAAAGTTATGTGGAGTT
This sequence comes from Sambucus nigra, assembly GCA_949130495.1. Lineage (NCBI taxonomy): Eukaryota > Viridiplantae > Streptophyta > Magnoliopsida > Dipsacales > Adoxaceae > Sambucus > Sambucus nigra. The sequence goes on along the minus strand of OX422214.1, from coordinate 206,670,537 downwards.
ACTAGAGAAAACTACTTTAAAAATTAATTTTTATGAAAAATTGTTCCGGTCATTCGAACGAAAACCAATCTTGTTCAAATGAAAAAACCATATCCTTCGAAGAAGATAAGAACAAAACTTCTATGAGAAGTTAACACAAACCAAAAAGGTACTTAATTAGAAGTCATTCAAACGAACACCAAATCTCGTTCGAACGACTTGTGAAGTTGTTCTAACAATGTGGAAAAAATAAAATATTTTTCTAGAAAATATATAAAGTCATTTTAAAATATCTTATCAAACATTTTAACGACGAATAATAAATTTCCAAGACTTATCATAATATAAGCATTCATACCTGAGAGATCCTTCGAGTGTTAATGATTGAAACGAGGCACGAAACAGGGCAGAGGATGAGATCGCTTTGACTTGGTCACTATGTCTTCAACAAATATTTCATAGGCTTGAATGATTACAAATACAACTTCTATCCTATGACTTAAAGAGTTTTGTTTGGAATTAAACCAATACAGAAAAATCGACTGAATTGGAAATTTTTCCTTACAAATCTCCCCTTTAGCTATTTCGGGACAAAACCAAAAATAAAAACGCGACAGGCCGTCAAGCTTATCTAAAAGGCTCAATCTCGGCCCAAAATAAAACAATACAGATGCTTGATTAAAAGATATTTTGAGAAATTTTGCTCGCATTAAAACTTTGTCGCGTGATTGCAAACCTACAAACTTAAATACACCATAAAACGTATAGAGAATATAATAATACAATTGCATAAGAATATCATCCCCCCTTTGTATAACAATATCTACATAGAAAAGGACGTCTCCCCGTAAATGATAGATCTCCCCCAAATGAAAAGAGTTGGATACCATTTCTCTCCCTTTTTGTTGAGGAATAGAAAAGATTAGGGGGCATAAAATAACTAATTTCTCCCCGGTTAAATCAATTATCTCCCAAATGAAACAAGGGATAAGCATAAGGGAAAAACAATTATATCATACAATCGTGTATAGTGATACAAGGAATAACAAAGCAATTTGGTAACACAAGAACAACTAATCAACATAAAGATCAATATATACCAACTATGATATGATTGAAAAATGATACCAACTATAATGTACTATGTTAAGCATGGATACTAATAAAAAAATTCAAGAAGATAAATACCTATATGAAACAATAGCATACACGGACTAGATGAAGAAGTAAGGACTCATAACAAATGATAATATATATATATATATATATATATATATATATATATATATATATATATATATATATATATATATATATATATATATATATATATAAAAGATATCAATGAAACACAAGCACATACGATTTAGGTACAAACACCACACAAAACACTAAACATGATAAGCTTTCCACACTCATATGGAATAAATGTGTCTATGACCAAATGTGGTAAACAGAGTAAATGAATGTAAACTAGAAATAATAGAGTTATGACCTAATTACTTAAATATGTTCAAGGAATTCTATCTGATAGTTAAACCTTATCAAACTTACATTTATCCTCATGTGATAAAATTAAGAGAACTCAAAGAAAAAATAAGTATATTGTACACAAGCCAAGAATTTTGATAATTCAACAAATCAATAGCATCAGGACAAACTAAGCATAACTAGGTTTGATTGTGCAAACCCGTTGTTCTTCAACTAAACACCCTAAAAAGATAAACATATTATGTATTTTCAATTCTTTTCTTTTCTCAAGTCTTTTGAAGTTATTTCTTTTAAATTATCAAATGAACTAAACTATGTTGCCCTTTGATAATTTTTCTATTTTTACTTCCTTTAATCTTTTTAATAGGCTCTTCCCAAAGTGGCATTCCCAAAAAAGAGATTTGCTCCTTTCGTATCCATTTCTCGTGCACCCTCGTCTATTTTAAATACAAATCAAGTAAAGTTCATAGGAAATAGTTCTTACATTCACAAATCCCTCATAGTCACTATAGACACCAAATTCCACGGGCCCTCCAAAGATTCTCCTTAGGTCCCTAGTACTTCCCCATTCATCATAGAATCCTAGGTCATACTCCGAGTACTGATCTTGAGGCCTCCCCTGGGCCCCGTTTGACTTTGTTAAACTTTATTGTCTGAGCGAAATCTCAATGAATCTTTAAAGGGCACTGAATCCCCTTTCCAAGGGTTCTCCCCATCCACTAATTGGCCTTACAATTTGGACGAACGGTCTATTCCCCCCCCCCCCCCCCAAAAAAAAATGATTTGGAGGCCACCGGGAACTACCGCTCTCCGTTTGACTCTAATCAACTCTTAAGCTCGAACGAGACTTAATGGATATTTGAAGGGCTCTAAATCCCCTTTCCAAAGGTTTTCCCCATGTACAAATAGGCCTTATGGTATGGACAAATGACTCGTTTTACACCGAAGGGTCACTAGGATTGAATGAATCTTCGAAAGGCTCGGGATTCCCTTTCCAACGGTCCATCCTATGTGTGAATCAATCTTGCGATTCAGACAAACGATTCACTTTCCTTTAGGAATTTGTTGTCCAAAAGATCATCGGGCGCTTCCAAGCCCCATTTGACCAAATTCAACTCCCAAACCCGAGAGAGGCCAAATTGATTCATAAAGGGCTATGAATACCCTTCCCAATGGTATGCCCCATGCGCGATTCGGACTTACAAATTGGGTTTTCAATTATTTTTTTTTAGAAATCTGAATAATGTTGACAAATGGCAAACCTATATCCCTATTAATCGGCAGTGTGTTTGGGGATGCCTGTCGATAGACAAGTCAATTACAATGATGATCGGCACCCCCTTGACCTATATAAAGAGACCATGAACTCACTTCCAAAGGCACCTTAGAAACATCCCTCTCAGTTATTGCATCAACATTCTCTCAAAGTCAGTGTGGTTCCCTATTTAAACCTCTCCTCCACATTCCATTTCCATCCCTATCACACCCAATTTAGCAAAATCCTTTCCCGCTCCCCTACCACCTTCAGCCACTCGCAAGGGAATCATTTTCAACAATCATGATCAACCTTCAAGTCTTCAAAGAAGGTCCAAACACTCTTCTCTCTCTTTAAATTTCCTTATTTTTGCATTAGTTATTTAATCCTTACTTTAACATTTCATCTTTGTTAGTCCACACATATTAATAATCCCAATTTTTATTGGTAGTATTTCACATAACATGTTTTCTATAAAAAAACAAAAATAAGAAAAAGAGGGTTGACTCATAAATTCTAAAGGGGATTCCCCACCACATTTTCTCAAATTAAAATATCATTTTCCTACACACACACATCTAAATAAAATCCCCTGTTGGATTTATGTGATAATCCCCACTCTCATGTTGCATGCGAACTACGTGAACTTTGATGTGTTTTTAGGATACATAGGCCTCTCGAGTCAAAACCCGAGACTCGAGTTCTCTTTTCATATTTGTATTCATATATTATTTTTATATATTATACTTGTGATTCTTATTCGCACTTTATCTAACACATTTTATCGTTTCACCATAATGATCGATATACCAATGAGAACACACATTATGTTTTTAATTTCTATTTTGGGAACACTCCAACAAATGACTTCACTCCGCTTTTCTCCATGACCCGAGTTGAGTAATTCCATTCTCCATTTATATATACACGCACACACTTTCGTTCTCTCTGGGCTGTAACATTTCTTTTACCTATTTTATGAAAAATAGGTTGATTACTCTATCTCTTTACATCACCCCACATTGACGATGACTGAAGCGCTCCTAGAAAGGGTGGGACAACTTTTTCTTCCCTCCCTCTTACCGCGTGCAAGAGTCTCGAAAACTCTCCCTCAGAAGGAGGAATGGAAAAGGAAGAGACGGGGAATGGCCATACTGGCGACTCTATTATGGAACACTTATCATTAGAGGGATAGACTCTATTTGTATGGGTATTATATGTAACACCCCGCCTAATAAAATACCGGGTGATTAGTCCTTTAACAAATTAAAATAGGAATCCCAGTTGGTTCATCCTTAGCATCACTGTCGAAAACCTTTTTAAAACTTACTAACCACTTAGTATTCCAAAAAGCTGGTGCCAAATTTTAACTTTTTAATTAAGCCAAACAGTACATACGAAAATAAATATAAACCATCAACACAACTAAATTAAATCAAATGAACAAATAAATTTAACTACTTGTCGAATAAACTATCGGCCACTAAAATAAAATAGACCAAGAATAATCATCCAACAACTGAATAGATAAATATGAAAACTACAATTGAAAAGTCTGGGCAACATTCCCTAAGTAAATTGAAACTGATAGATGATTCCTACTCTAGGAAAGAATGAATGAGGCATCTAATCCAAGCTCCTGCTAGCATCCACATATTCCGCATTAAAATCTGTTACTAAAGCCGTTTAATAAAATTAAACAATTTAAGTAACTCCGAACAGTTTTTTGAGGAAACTCTTTTTTTAAGAACCAAAGCTAATTGAACACAAGATGTTTTTAATAAAAGTATGTACGAGATCTATTCAAAATTTGATTAACAGGTTTATAAAACAGTTTAAAAACTTTAAACCCAACACAACTAAGAATGAGATGAGGAGATGTAGAAATATTAAGAACAAGATTTTTATGTGGTAAAACCTCACCCAACTGAGGAAACATCCACGACTCCCTCTACGAAGTAAACCAAAAATTCCACTATAAACAAATTTTAACAGTTACAAACTATACAACAAACATTGATACAACTCAGACCTGTATAAGTTTAGGAATGTACCCTCTGGTGTCCTTATAACTTCTCTGTAGTTCTGATTGTTGATGTTGACCTCCCAGTTTGCTAACTTCCAATTTGTTTAAGTTATTTACGTCAACTCTTCTTCTCAAGATCTTATTACCAACACTTTTAGTGTGGTAGGGTGAAAGTGTTTGTGGAGGTGCTTTCTAACACATGCATGCACACACACACACTTATTATGTACAACCATTCCTAACAAATTACATATAAGTCTATATGCTGTGATTTTTCTTTTTCTCTCTTCTCATAAAACTTAACCTTATTTGACATTTATAACAATCCCAGAATCCACGACTATATTTCTCAGAAGACGTATCAAGATCTTAATTAATCTCAGTTTTGAAAAGATTTTTGAGATTGAAAATCACCAAGTGCGATTCCAAACTAGGTCAAAGGTCTAATTTCAAGAGAACTAGAAACAGAAAACATTATTGTTGATTTCAAAGTTAAAAACATTTGTACAAAATAATCAATAATATATTTCTCAAGATGTGAAACAAAATATGAAAATCTAAGTGTAATGTAACATGAAGTACTCAGATCTGAAATTTTTATAAAGAAGAAAATCCATCTAAGACACAATGTTTAAGTTGGACACAAGATCTAAAGAACGAAGAGGTTATAGCTACAAACCAACTACAAAAACCAACTCTTAAACACTCAAACACTCAAGGTTGTGTTTGGGATATACAGGAGTTTGAAAAGAGTTTTAGGTTTGAGAAATGGTTTAGATGATTTAGGGTTAGGGTTAGGGTTTCTAACTTTTTCTCTCTCTTTTGGTTTCTCTTATCTCTCTTTTCTCTCTTATCTCTCTACTCTCTTTTTTTCTCTCAAAAGGACGAAATGGCAAAAGTCTCAAAAGGCTGAGTGAAGGGGTCCTTTTACAGGAGGCTGAGAAGATTCGAGAATGAGGTTCAAAATCAAGGGTTGAGATTGAGTCAAGGTTGATTGACTTTGATCCAAGGGTTCACGATATGTGGTGATTAATTCTCTCCTGATTGGTTCATATGGGATTCATAGGGATTATGAAAGGGCGCATGCAGATCGTTGATAAAAATGATCCAAGGGTTGAAAACAGGTGTTGGTTCCCTCTCTATAAAGAAACACACTCTCCACTAATCAGAAGACAACAAATGTTGGCCAATAATAAAATATCAAACGCGCGTAAAAAATAATTAAAAACACACCCAGAAGTCTCTACCGCTTTCGAATTCTACCCAATGCAACTTTAAACCAATATAACCAATAAATCTTAATTGCAGATTGACCCTAAAATCTTTTAAAAACAAGTTTTATTTAATAAAAACTTATTTAAAATGTTTATAAAATCCCAAAAAATATTTAAAAATTAATTTTAGGTATTTAAACACACTCAACATATGTACACACAATTATATGCAATATGAAATGTATGAGATAAATTCTACTATGTGTGAGTGTTGGTAATATGGTCTAGATCAATCCATCAACAAGGAGAAATAGCAAACCAAGCTCTGGGGTTCTTTGGATTCTGGGATGGACATAATTTTGTCATAATTTCCAAACTAGATGAACACTTATACAATATAGACTCAAGTGAGTCAAGAGTATAAGGTGCTTCAATCTCCCCCTTTAGAAATATGAGACAAAATCTCCTTTGAGTCATCTAGAACTCCTAGGGCAACAAGAGTGAGGAAACCTATTCCTAAAAAAATCTATCTACCCAATTCCTAGAAAACAAAAGTACATAACTCAACTATTTACAATTGAATACCCTATTACAACTGTTGAGAATAACTTTACAAAAACCTGCAATGAGTCACTAAGATCAAGCTGTTTAGCATATGTAAAATTCATTAGACTCAAATTATTCCCCCATTTTGTCTTAAATAGACAAAGGGAAAAAATAGAGAGATCAATAAGATTAATCAGCACACACCATACCAATAGACTTACGCAAAGAAATAAATTGATTGTAATCTAAAGGTCTAGTAAACATATCTGCGAGTTGCAAATCAATAGGAAGATAATTGATTTCTAATTCCTTAGTTTCAACCAATTCGCGTATAAAGTGATGTCTTATTTTTATGTGTTTTGTTCGCGAGTGTCGAACATGATTTTTAGAGATATTGATCGCACTTTGATTATCACAATAGAGATGCAATTTTTTTTCCTGAATACCATAATAACTTAGCATTTGTTTAAGCCACAATAATTGAGCACAACAACTTCCAACGGCTATGTATTCAGATTCAGCTGTTGAGAGTGATGTGCAATTTTGTTTCTTACTACTCCATCCTACCAAGTTATTACCTATATAACAACATGTTCCTGATGTGCTTTTACTATCATCAGTACACCCAGCCCAGTCAGCATCAGTGTACCCAATTATAGTGCTAGGTGTGTCACTAGTGTACCAAAGTCCTAGGTTCAGAGTGCCTTTTACATATTTAATTATTCTTTTAAGGGAAGATAGATGACTCTCTTTAGGGTTATTTTGATATCGAGCACATACACACACAACATACATTATATCAGGACGCGAGGCAGTAAGGTATAGCAAGGTTCCTATCATACTACGATATAGAGTTGGATCTATGGATTTTCCAGTTTCGTCTTTAGATATTTTTATCGTAGTACTCATGGGAGTTCTAGGCGCTTGTTTAAGACCATACAAAGACTTTTTAAGACGAAATACGTGATTTGGGTATTGAGGGTCAATGAACCCTTTTGGTTGTTCGACATAGGTCTCTTCAGTCAATATTCCATTAAGGAATGCAGATTTGACATCCATTTGGTAGAGTGTAAAATGCAAGTGGCAAGCTATAGCAAAGAGAAGACGAACATATTCTAAACGAGTAACGGGAGAAAAAGTTTCGTTAAAATATATTCCTTCAATTTGAGAGTATCCTTGAGCAACTAATCTAGCTTTATTTCTAATTATTATCCCACTTTCATCAGACTTATTTTTAAAAATCCAACGAGTGCCAATAACCTTTTTGTGATCAAGCCTAGGTACAAGATACCAAACATCATGAATGACAAATTGAAGTAGTTCTTCCTGCATAGCAGAAATCCAGTGAGAGTCATTCAATGCCTCATTTACATTCTTTGGTTCCACTAGGGAAACAAAACATGCATAATGTGAATAATTTCTTAATTGAGATCTTATACGCACAGGCTCACTAGGATTACCAACAACATTATTCATGGGATGGTCTTTAGAAACCCAGTTAGGTACTTTAGGTATCCCAATTGGTAATGAATCATCTATTTCAGGAGAGCCACTTTCTAAAATGCTTGTAGGCTCTTCCTCAATAGTTGTTTCACCAGTCTTACTCTCTACAGTAGTGTCACTCACAATTACATTTATGGATTCCATTAAGGTTTTAGTGCGAACATTATAAACACGGTAGGCTACACTATTAGGTGAGTAACCTAGAAAAATAGCGTTATCTCCTCGTCTCTCAAATTTGGACAAGTGTTCCCTATCTTTTCATACATAACAAGTACTAACAAAGGTTCTAAGGTACTTAAGATTGGGCTTTTTCTTATACCAAAGTTCGTAAGGGGTTTGTTTGGAATTCTTTCTAAGATAGACCCTATTTATAATATGACACGCAGTACGAATAGATTCTACCGAAAAATATTTAGGCAAATTCTTGGCATGTAACATAACACGTGCCATCTCTTGAAGGGTATGATTCTTTCTCTCAGCGATTCCATTTTGTTGAGGAGTCTTAGGAGCACTGAACTCGTGTTCGTAACCATTATAGTCACAGTACTCTATTATACTAGTGTCTTTGAATTCTCCACCTCTATCACTATGGATTCTATTTACTTGAATGTCTTTATCATTGTCAATCCAACGAAGTATTTTTAAGAAAGTTTGAAAAGTGTCATACTTATTTTTTAAGAAGGCTACCCAGGTAAATCTAGTGATGTCATCAACCATAACTAGAATATAACTGTGTCCATAGAGACTAACAGTTTGGGAGGGACCCATTAGGTCCATATGGATGAGCTCCAAAGGATTAGAGGTAAGAACATATTAACTTTTTTATGAGATGCCTTAATAATTTTTTCCTTCCTGACAGGAACCACAGACAATGTTAGGAATGATTTTGATTTTTGGAACTCCTCTAACTATTTCTTGAGAGGTCAGTCTACTAAGATTATCGTAATTTATGTGACCCATTATGTTATGCCATATCTCGTTGTCATCCATTCTGGCAACATTACAGATTTTAGAATTGTTCATGACAGTATAACAATTGTCAGGAGTCCTGAATCTTGTAATTATGCATTTACCTTTTTCATTTAAAATTTTGCAATTGTTCTTTGAAAAGGTAACAGTATGATCTGAGTCACAAAATTGCGAGATATTAAGTAGATTGGCCTTAAGACCTTTAACTAGAAGAACATTTTCTAGAACAGGAAGTCCATCTTCTTAGAGAGTTCCTTTGCTTATGATCTGAGATGATACTCCATCACCAAAAATAACTTTTCCTCCAGCAAAGCTGGTTTTGTTCAAAAGTTTTGTATCATCCCCAGTCATGTGCTTAGAACATCCAGAGTCTAAATATCATCCAGATGATGTGTGTTCAACTTTTAAAGCAGTAATAACAATGTTACACTTCATCTGGGGTAAAAGATCCTCTTTTCTAACCCATATTGCTCTTGTTTTCATTTTGCACTTATTAGCTCTTAATTGATAAAATTTGCGAGCATTCGATTTTTGTTGAAAAAAGTTTTGCGTATGATTTTGAGTTTTATGAAATACATGATCATATAATTTAGGGAAGTGTTTAGGAATCCTTCTAGGGAATGTTCTTTTAGGTTTGGTCTTTCTCTTCCTATAGTTAGAGTTTTTGTCTGGTTGTCTAGGTAGAACATAATTGTTACGGTTTCTCCTAGAATAGTTAAAATTCTGATAGATAGGAGGATTACAGATAGGTTTAACTAATCTTCTAGAATAGAAACCATCAAAAGAGTGACCGTACATATCGCACTAGGATCAATAAAGATTTCTCAGGATTGGGGTCTCCTTAGGAAAGTTTCTAAACATAGGTTTTAAAGAATTTTGAGGTTGACCTCTATTCCTAGATAGGACAGCCTTGAATGTAGACTCACTCTTCCTAATAGAGGGGCAGACGTATTTGGCATCAGGTGAACTTTCATGTTTAGAGCAACTTGATTCCCCAATGTTAAAATTTTGAAATTTTGAGTCAAACTCAGTTTTTAGAGAATGAAAGTCTGGACAGGTTTCAATAGGTCTTTTACCTCCTGACACAAACTTGATAGGTTCAAAATATTTTGTTTGTGTCATCAAATTGGGGGAAAATCCTATTCCAGTTCGATCATCAGAATTGGTTTTTGATTCAGCAACAAATTCATCAAAACAGTTTGAGTTATTTTCAAATTTTGTAAATTTTTTGAAAACAGTTGCTGTCTTTTCTTTAGTTTGTTCCAATTCTAACAATGTCCCTTTGTATTTTTTCTCCAGAGTTTCATTTATTTCAGTCAAGTTTATGAGTTTTTGATTAAACATTTTGATTTCACTTTCATGAGTTAGACATTGGGTAGTATACTCTTCAGCATTAAGTTTGACCATCAGGCTTAGATCTTCTAACTTCTTGGTGAGATCTTTCACAATATTTTCTAGTCTAGTGTTTTTCTTTAGAGTTTTAGCATATAGTGTGTGAATATCTGGGAGATCTTCATTATCCGAGTCAGTAAGTGTAGTGTGTGAAGTGACCCCTAAGTCTTCATTCTTTGGACACACACACCCATTGACATCGTCATTATCGCTTTCCCTTTGACTCACACACCCCGAGGCAGAAATTGCAATATTCTCAGTAATTAAAGCATCTAAGACAGTAACAACATGATTCGAAACATCAGAAGTAGAATTACTAGATTCATCCTCACTAACAAACACAGGCATATCATCATTATAAATAATCTTGGCAAAGAAAGACATGCAAGGGTCGAAAACATCAAATGACTCAGGTTTCTCACTTTCAGAGTCACTTGAATCATCCCATGTCTTGCAAATGTTGGCTCTAGCGTGTTTGTTTTGAGTGTTCAAGTTAACTCTACAGTCTTGTGCAATGTGTCCTAGTTTACCACATCTATAACATTCAGTCTTCTTAAGGTATCTGTTAGGTCTAGTGTGAGAGTCCTTGTGATGTTTGTCATGACTTTTCTCATGAGGTTTGTGATTAAAGGGAGTTGTATAATTAGACTTGCCTTTTTTGTTTGCCATGTTGTTTCTAAATTTAATGATTTTCTTAAACTGTTTTGACATTAAGGCAATCTGATTGTCCAAACTCTCTATATCGCATTCCTCATCAGAGTCATCATTAGGAATGTTAGACTCAGGTTTAATCATCTTAGAAGAAAAGCTCAGATTGGAACTAGTCTGTTTCCTATGGGACTGGGTCAATTGTTTCTTAAATTCTAGTTCCATTTACACAGTTCTTAATTTACTAGTGAGTAATTCAGGAGTGATATTTATATCACACATTTCCTCAATAGCATATCTTTTGTTGTCAAATTTCTATGGTAATGATCTTAGAATTTTAGATACAACTTCTTGTCTGTCATACGTTATCCCATTAGCATGCAGTTTTGTCATAATATCAGTCAAGTTCATATAGAAGTCATCAAATGACTCGGACTTAGACATAATTAAAGAGCTATACTGTTGAATGAGCATTTGAGTTTTAGTAGCCTAAACTCTAGTGTTACCTTCATGAGCAGTAATCAAAGTGTCCCAAGCTTCCTTAGAAGTGGTACAAGATGAGATTCTTTTGAACTCATTGTTGATACCAATTTTAGTCTACTGACATGGCACAATGAAGTGGAGACACGTGTCAATCTACATGGCACTAACAAACACTTTTGAACAATACCTTGACTCCGAGGAACTCAATTTCCCCGACCAGCTCATATACTCCGAGAATTAGGTGCTCACCGAGGAACTTTACTGCACCGAGCAACTCATGGATACCGAGATACTTAGGCAGTCCGAGCAGCTTAGGCGGTCCGAGCAGCACCTCGATCAGAGCATTTATTATCAGACAATTAAGAGGATTAAATGTGCATTAAATGCTGATTATTATCATACGAATGTATACGCTTGTTGAACAGCTATGTATTACCCATTCACATGTACAACCTCAAGGCTATAAATACATTGTATTATCCTCATTGGTAGGGGACCGGAATTTCTTGAGGATAATCATACTTCCAGAATTCCTAAATAGTCAATAAAAACATAATAGTGGACGTAGGCCATTCGTTCAAGGCTGAACCACTTTAAAATTTTCTTGTCTTAATATTTTTATCTGTGATTAAATAAATTAGAGATAGTCTAATTTTTTACATCAACAGATTGGCGCCGTCTGTGGGAATCAACTGTAATTTTCATTTTTCACCAAAAAAAATTCATCACCAATGGTTGACAATCCTAAATCCAGCAATCAAAACACTGGAAATCCCCCAAATCCATCCGCTCCTCCAAATATCCAAGATCTGGCTTGAATCATGGCTAGTTTGGCTCAAGGCCAGACAGCCATGCAAGAAACAATGCGATAACTCATGCAAACTATCTAGGGTGGAGCCTCAACCTATTCAGGACAATGAAGTGGTCAAAGAAAATACTCATTTGCTTTCTTCACGCATTAGGCAAAGCGATTCATATTGCACTGATAAATCTGAAGATTTTTCTTATCAACCGGGTTGAACTTCGTCAGTACGAGCCACAGATACTGAACAACACATCACTCTCTCTCCAGAAAGTACTAGTGCACTGGAAAGATTAAGTAGGGTCTCTCCTTTTGATCGATTGGGCCCTAGGAAGAATAAAAGTCCTCCTAAGGCTGTGTCGAGAAACTTTCGACGACCATTTGATCTAAGAGAGGGTTCTGCCCAATCATAACTAGTTGCTCGACAAGATAGATCCCAGGAAGCTACTTCAATAAGATCAATTGCTCAAACTGAAAAGCCCGAGGAAGGAAATGATGGGTGGAAAGGCTCCATTCAGAGGTTGGAGGATAGATTAGGGGAAATGGCCAAGGCCAAGAATCCTCTACAAAGAACTTTTGTCCAAGGGACACCTTTTGTCCAAGCAATTATGGATTTTCCCACACCATCAAAGTTCAAAGCACCTGTTGTGACTCCCAAATATGATGGAAAAACTGACCATGTCCTTCATATACAGCAATACCAAGCTGCTGCCGATATCTATGTTATGCCAGATGAGATGAGATGCAGGGCATTCTCGAGAAATCTTACAGGATCTGCTCAAATATGGTACAATAATCTTCCTCGGGGTAAGATTTCAACTTTCTTTCAACTAGCAGAGATCTTCATTGAAAACTTCTGTTTTGGAGCAAAGCCTTTTAAATGAGTAGCACACTTGTTAAGTGTTAGACAAAAGGAAAGTGAGAGCACTAGGGATTATATAACTCGCTTCAATAATTAGAAACTCGAAGTTATTGATTATGAGGAAAAGACAACGATTACTGCTCTAATGAGTGGGCTGTTGCCGAACAAATTATACTACACTTTGGCTAAAGATCCACCCAGAACCATGTCAAAATTGATGGAAAAAGCGGCCAAGATCATGAATGCCGAGGAGGCTATGGCTGCAAAGAAGAATATGGATACCAAAGAAACTAAAGCGGAGGGTGATAAGACCAAAAAGAAAGATCATAAGAACAATGGTGGTGACAAGCACTAAAAAAAGCCATCATGGGAGGTATTAAAGAAATTTGAAAATTATACTCATTTGAAGGTAGACATCAATCATGTTCTAGAAGAAATCAAGAACATCGAGGAGTTAAACTGGCCAGAAAAAATGAAGTCAGACCCTGACAAGAGAAATAAGGCCAAATATTGTGAGTTCCAGAAGGATCATGGCCACATGACCAAAAATTGTATAGCTCTTCAGAATGAGATCGAGGCACTCATTAGATGAGGAAAATTGGCAAAGTATATTGATCATAGAAATGAAAGAAGAAACAATAACCGAGCAAGAGAGAGATCTAGATCTCCTCGTTGAGCAGAGGAGAACAAGAAAAGAAACCATAAAGATGATCCCGAAGACGACCCTGATCTTCCCAAAAGACCAAGGCAGCCAAAACGTGAGGTATTTTCAATACGTTTTGGATCATTTGATTGTAATGTTATTACTGGTGGAGATGCAGGAGGTGGAGACCTTACTGCAGAAAGAAAAGCTTACCTCAATGACGCTCAAGCCTGTTCATATATTCAATGAATAAACTTGGCTGAAGATGATCGCCCGAGGAAGGTCAACAAAGAAAAACTGGTCATCGGTTTCTCAAAAAACGACCTCGCAGGTGTGATGTATCCTCATGATGACCCATTGGTGATCAAAATGAGAATGAAGGAAGTGATGATATCGAGAGTACTGGTTGATAATGGTAGCTCGACTGATATTATGTTTTACTCGTGCTTCGATAACTTAAATCTAAAGTTATCCCAGTTGGAGCCTTATCATAGGCCCCTCCTCGGTTTTACTGGCGAGAAAGTTTTTCCACTTAGGACAATCAAGTTGGATATGTTCATTGGTACATGGCCTGCTTGTCAAACAGAAAGAGTACACTTCTTCGTGATGGATAAGAATGTTCAATCATCCTACAACATCATCATGGGAAGGGTAGGATTGAAGAAGTTCGAAGTAGTAGCATCTACGGTACATCAATGCCTAAAATTTCCAACCAATTTTGGAGTAGGAGTTGCGAAGGGTGATGAAAAAGTAGCTCGGGAATGTTACTATTCATCTGCCGAGCAGGAGGAACTAGAGGAATCTATGAAAAAGTCTATTACCTATCAGGTGGATGAGGGTGCATAAATTGAAACATTGGACCCTAGAGACGAGTCGCAACTCGTGAAAGGTCAGGTGGTGGAAGCTACTGAAAACATCATTCTGGACGACGAGCACCCTGAACGAACAACTCGGATAGGTTCATCATTAGATGCCTCATTAAAACAGGAGTTGATAGTTTTCTTAAAAAGCAGAAAATAAACTTTTGCTTGGAGTCATGAAGATATACCCGGAATAGACCCAAATATCTTATGTCACGAGCTCAATGTGAATAAGGAAATCAAACTAGTGAAGCAAAGAAGAAGAGTATTCAGCCCCGAGAAGAATCAAGCTATACAGGAGGAGGTCGAGAAGCTCCAGAAAGCTTGCTTTATTGAAGATGTTAAGTATCCAGATTGGTTAGCAAATGTGGTGATGATAAAAAAAAGAACAAGAAATGGAGGATGTGTGTAGACTTCACCGACCTCAACAAAGCATGTCCAAAGGATCATTTTCCCTTGCCCCGAATTGATCAACTAGTGGATGCTACCTCGGGACACGAGCTGCTGAGCTTCATGGATGCTTATTCTCATTACAACCAGATTAAAATGAAACCTGAAGACAGGGAGAGTACTTATTTCATTACCCCTAGGGGAACTTATTGTTATAATGTTATGCCTTTTGGTTTGAAAAATAAAGGTGTGACATATCAGCGGCTGATGAACAAAGTGTTTGCAGAGAAAATCAGTTACAATATGGAAGTCTATGTTGATGATATGATGACAAAGAGCAAGAAAGATGCTGACCATCTAGTTGACTTAGGCGAGACCTTTGATCAATTAGATAAATATCAAATGAAGCTGAACCCGACCAAGTGCATATTTGGAGTACGAGAAGGCATGTTTCTCGGGTATATTGTCAATCAAAGAGGCATTGAAGAAAACCCTGAAAAGATCAAAGCTCTGTTAGGGCTGCGATCTCCAATAACGAAGAAAGAAGTGTAAAGTCTTACAGGGCGAGTAGCAGCACTTAACAGATTTGTATCGAGAGCAACTGATAGATTCCTTCCATTCTTCCAAACATTCCGAAAGACTTTTGAATGGAATGAAGAATGCGAGAAAGCTTTTCAAGAATTGAAGAAATATTTGAGAGCACCTCCACTGTTGTCCAGGCCAGTGATGGGAGAAAGATTGTACTTATATCTAGCAGTTACAGAAAATGCAGTTAGCTCGACATTAATAAGAGTAGAGGATGGAGTACAAAAACCCATTTATTACACTAGTAAGGCCTTCCGAGGAGCAGCGATCAGATATCCGAAGCTGGAAAAGTTGGCACTGGCACTGATCGAAGTGAGTAGAAGAATGAAGCCATATTTCCAGGCTCATACCATAGTCGTATATACCGATATGCTGTTGAGGCAAGCTCTTCATAAACCAGAAAAATTAGGGAGATTGATGTATTGGGCAATAAAACTTGGTGAATATGATATAATTTATGAGCCCAGATCGTCACTGAAAGGGCAAGCAGTAGCAGATTTTATAGCGGAGTTCACTTATCCTAATACCCCCGAGGAGCAAAAGCTGAGCATCGACCAACCTGTGGATGTTACGGGATCATAAAATTAAAACCCCGATCAACTTAAGCTGGTCGGAGAGCAAGAGGAGAAGGTCGACGAGCAACGAGGTGTGGTCGAAATGGAGATAAAGGAGCAACAAATATTCCATTGAGGAATTTTGTCCAATAAGAAATTTGAGGACGAAATACCTGTATGGAACCTATATGTGAATGGCTCATCATGCACCTCGAGTAGTGGAGCTGGGATTGTATTGAAAAGTTCAGACGAGATCGATATAGAATATGCTTTGCGCTTTAATTTTTCAAGCTTCTAATAATGAGGCTGAATATGAAGCGATGATTGTAGGTCTTAGTCTGGCAAAAACCATGAAGGCAGAGCAGGTAATCATGTGCAGTGACTCACAGTTGATTGTAAACCAAATGCTTGGTGTATATATAGCAAAAGGAGAGTTAATGATTAAGTACCATGCAAAGGAAATGGAATTAGTATCAAAATTTGTTACTATTCAACTGATCAGAGTACCAAGAATGGAGAATGCCAGAGCAGACGCTTTAGCTCGATTAGCATCGGCTACTCGTACAAAGCTACGAAGAGCAATCCCAATTGAAGTTCTAGCTGGTCAGATCATAGATGAAGATCTGACGATGAATTTTATTACCTTTGATTTAGGGCCATCTTGGATGGATCCCATCAGGGCATATATTGAGGAGGGAGAATTACTGATTTACAAACTCGCGACCAAGAAATTGAAGTTTAAAGCTTCTCGTTATGTATTGACTAATGGTATTCTATACAGACGAGGAATCATAGCTGGCTTGCAGAGATGTGTACATCCCGTCGAGGTGAAGGATTTGATTGAAGAAGTCCATGAAGGGTCTTGTGGAGCCCATGTAGTAGGTCGGACACTTCTGCAAAGAATAATGACGCAAGGATACTACTGGCCAACGATGAGGGTTGATTGTATAGACTATGCCAAGAAATGTGACAAGTGTCAGTGCTTCTCCTCCATTCGAAGAACTCCCCAAGCATTGTTGATACCCACTACTTCCCCTTGGACATTTGCCATGTGGGGAATTGACTTGGTCGGGCCACTTCCAACGACTAGGGGAAGATTTAAATATCTCATCATCGCAGTGGATTATTTTACTAAGTGGGTAAAAGTCGAGCCTCTTGTCAACATGACATAAGAAAATGTGTATCAATTTATTTAGAAAAACATCATTTGTAGATATGGTCTTCCCCACGCATTCATCACCGACCATGGAACACAATTTGGCAATGAGGAGTTCGCTGCCTATTGTCATCAGTCAAATATCTTGAAAATCTACTCAGCACCAGGCCATCCCCAAAGCAATGGACAAACTGAAGTGACAAACAGAACGTTGCTAAATGGCTTGAAGAAAAGACTGAATGATGCGAAAACAAACTAGATCAACGAGCTACATTCAGTATTTTGGGATTATCGTACTACTCCCCGAGCAGCAATTGGAGAATCTCCATATATGATGGTATTTGGAAGTGAAGTTGTTATACCTGCCGAGTTGGGTCTCCAAACACACCGAGTGATGAACTTCAATTACCCTGTCAGCGATTTAATGAGAAGGTTAGACTTGGACAAGCTCGAGGAAGTTAGAGAAGAAGCAGCCATCAGGAATGCTGCTTACTAGCAACGAACAACTTTGTTCTACAATAAGAGAGTGAAGAAGTGCGACTTGAAAGAAGGAGACTATGTGCAAAGAAAGTGATTCAAAAGCACAACAAACTAGAAGCGAACTGGCATAGACCTTACCGAGTTACAGAAGTTGTTCGACCAGGAACCTACAGAATAGAAACTTTAGATGGGGAGGAGTTTAAGAATGCATGGAATGCAGAACACCTGCGCAAATATTATCAGTAATGTAAACTCTCATGTAATGCAGTTTCATCAGTATGAATAAAAAGTGGATATCCTACCCAATTCTCTCCTTTTGTTGAAATTTTTTCACGGAATACTAGTGTTACACACTACTCAGCAAAATCCACCAACTCCGGTTGGTCGGGAATAAAAAATATTTCCCAAAAGTGCCAACTCCGATTGGTTGGGAAGAAAATCCATCAACTCCGGTTGGTCGAGAATAAAAAAAAAATCCCAAAAGTGCCAACTCCGGTTGGTTGGGAAGGAAATCCACCAACTCCGGTTGGTCGGGAAACAAAATATTTCCCAAAAGTGCCAACTCCGGTTGGTTGGGAAGGAAATCCACTAACTCCGATTGGTCGGGAATAAAAAATATTTCCCAAAAGTGCCAACTCCGGTTGGTTGGGAAGGAAATCCACTAACTCCGGTTGGTCGGGAATAAAAAATATTTCCCAAAAGTGCCAACTCCGGTTGGTCGGGAATAAAAAATATTTCCCAAAAGTGCCAACTCCGGTTGGTTGGGAAGAAAATCCACCAACTCCGGCTGGTCGGGAATAAAAAATATTTCCCAAAAGTGCAAACTCACGTTGGTTGGGAAGAAAATCCACCAACTCCGGTTGGTCGGGAATAAAAAATATTTCCCAAAAGTGCCAGCTCCGGTTGGTTAGGAAGGAAATGCACCAACTCCGGTTGGTCGGGAATAAAAAATATTTCCCAAAAGTGCCAACTTCGGTTGGTTGGAAAGAAAATCCACCAACTCCGGTTGGTCGGGAATAAAAAATATTTCCTAAAAGTGCCAACTCAGGTTGGTTGGGAAGAAAATCCACCAACTCCGATTGGTCGGGAATAAAAAATATTTCCCAAAAGTGCCAACTCCGGTTGGTTGGGAAGGAAATCCACCAACTCCGGTTGGTCGGGAATAAAAAATATTTCCCAAAAGTGCCAACTCAGGTTGGTTGGGAAGAAAATCCACCAACTCAGGTTGGTCGGGAACATTTTTATTAAGCAAAGCATGAGTATAAAGTCAGCTAATGGCTTAGAATTAAAAAGTGATCAAGGAATTTTTTTTGATACTCATAACAATACCACCAAATTGACCGAGGAACTCTTCTTCAACCTCCTCAAAGGAGCATCAATGGTCTCGACCAAGGAGGTAGTCGTAGTCGGGGAGATGACAATAACCTCACTTGGAGCAGCGGCCTTGCTCGGAGCCACTGGGGCTTCTCGACAACTTTCACAGGAGCAGCCGGAGGAGGTGCATTAGTTTTTCTTATCCCTTCTTCTGGTACATCATGTTTTCTTTTCTTTGCCTCTCCAGCAACAGAGGCAGATTTCTCGAAGAGGGCAGGAGCTCTTCTTCTCTTCATCCTTTCACTCAAAGGAATATGTGACTCAGGTGAAGAACTTGGAGAAGCTAGTATTCGTTCCACGTCGCTTATCCCCGGACGAGCAGTAAAAGACGAGGTGTAACTCTTATACTGCAGCAGATATGAAGCTGATCTGATATGCTCGTCGGCAACAGTCTGATGTAAACCCCAAATAAGTTTTAGATGTTTTAAGTTAACTTCTGTCTCTTTTGGAGACCTTCTTTTGCTGTCAACTGTAAATAAATGAAAATTGTGACACATTTTATCAAACACAAAGGAAGCATAATTTCAAAAATAAAATAAAAACAACCTATCCCATTGCCATAGGGAGGGCATCTAGGACCCTGGTACACATCATTTCCAGTTCGTGGAGGGTGTTGCCAATTTTTCATAACAACCCCGTGCTCGAAGTAGTCCCTATTGGCATCTGGGAGATTGACCACTAAAGCCCTATTTAAAAACCTAGTTTTTAAATAAAAAGTATTATCACCAACAACCCATCTATAACAAAACATAATTTCTGGAATTCCTATACGAGTTCCATGAATTTGATTTAATCTATGAGCTCCGTTAACTATTCTCCACGTATTGGGGGCTATTCTTGCAGGAACCATGTCAAAATATTGACAGAACTCCAGACACAAAGGGTTTGGGGGAAAAGAAAAGCCACATTCAACAACGAAGAGACTGGGGAACCAATGTCCCTCAGCCAAACGAAAATAATCTGAAGGCTCAGAAAGTTCCTCTAAAACAACCCATGAAGGAATAGAGAAATCAGAATGAAACTTATCAATCGACTCAACAGGGTAAACCATGGCGAATAAAGGAAATAAAAGAGAAGGAAGAAGATCTTACAGAAAAAGGATGGATCTGTTGACAACGAACGATGAAAAGGATGAACGCACAAGAGAGAGAGAGAAAATGCAAAACTCAAAGATACAGATTTGAAAAAGTAAAAGACGATATGATTTTCTGCAACGCATAAATACCTTACCTTGGGAAAAGGTAAAAATAATGATTATAAAGGGAGAGGTTTACGCTATCGGCGGCTAAAAGGACAAAAAGGGCGCGGATATCGAAGCAATTAGAAAAATTCAAAAAGTCTGATTCTATGAATTCGAAAAATGCAAAGAAAACACTCCTAAAATCTAGGATGCCCATTTAATCCCGCCATATTTCGAGAAGAATGTTCCACACTCCTCAGTCTCGAACTATGAAACATTGGGGGCTTCTGTTGATACCAATTTTAGTCTACTGACATGGCACAATGAAGTAGAGACACGTGTCAATCTACATGGCACTAACAAACACTTTTGAACAATACCTTGACTCCGAGGAACTCCATTTCCCCGACCAGCTCATATACTCCGAGCAGTAGGTGCTCACCGAGGAACTTTACTGCACCGAGCAACTCATGGATACCGAGATACTTAGGTGGTCCAAGCAGCTTAGGCGGTCCGATCTGAACCTCGATCAGAGCATTTATTATCAGACAATTAAGAGGATTAAATGCGCATTAAATGCTGATTATTATCAGACGGATGTATACGCTTGTTGAACAGCTATGTATTACCCATTCACATGTAAAACCTCAAGGCTATAAATACATTGTATCATCCTCATTGGTAGGGGAACAAAATTTCTTGAGGATAATCACACTTCGAGAATTCCTAAACTGTCAATAAAAACATAATAGTGGACGTAGGCCATTCGTTCAAGGCTGAACCACTTTAAAATTTTCTTGTCTTATATATTTTTATCTGTGATTAAACAAATTAGAGAAGTCTAATTTTTTACATCAACACTCATGTTCATTTATGGACATAAATATGGCATTCTTTCCTTTGTTATTATTACGAGAAACTTGTTTCTCTTCTTGTGTAAACTCACTTAATACTTTCTTAACCTTCTCATTACTTCCTTCAGTGGCTCGTTTAGTAGGAAAAGTGTATGCATTTTCAACAATATCCCAGACATCATCTCCCAATGTTCCTTGGATGAAAGCAATCATCCTTACTTTCCAGTAAGCAAAATTGGTTCCATCAAAGATAGGAGGTCTGGTCAAGTTACCAAATCCATCATTTTTCTCGTCCATGATTGATTTTCTGAAAACAATTTCAAAAACACAGGATCTCTTTAAAAGAAGTTTACAAAGCTCTGATACCAATTGAAAATCTATTACTAAAGCCGTTTAATCAAATTAAACTATTTAAGTAACTCCGAATTTTTTTTTGAGGAAACTCTTTTCTTAAGAACCAAAGCTAATTGAACATAAGATGGGTTTAATAAAAGTATGTACGAGATCTATTCAAGATTTGATTAACAGGTTTATAAAATAGTTTAAAAACTTTAAACCCAGCACAACTAAGAATGAGATGAGGAGATGTAGAAATATTAAGAACTATATTTTTACGTGGTAAAACCTCACCCAACTGAGGAAACATCCACGACTCCCTCTACGGAGTAAACCAAAAATTCCACTATAAACAAATTTTAACAGTTACAAACTATACAACAAACATGCATACAACTCAGACCTGTATAAGTTTAGGAATGTACCCTCTGGTGTCCTTATAACTTCTCTGTAGTTCTGATTGTTGATGTTGTCCTCCCAGTTTGCTAACTTCCAATTTGTTTAAGTTCTTTGCGTCGACTCTTCTTCTCAAGATCTTATTACCAACACTTTTACTGTGGTAGGGTGAAAGTTTTTGTGGAGGTTCTTTCTAACACATGCATGCACACACACACACACTAATTATGTACAACCAGTCCTAATAAATTACATATAAGTCTATATGTTGTGATTTTTCTTTTTCTCTCTTCTCACAAAACTTAACCTTATTTGACCTTTATAACAATCCCAGAATCCACGGCTATCTTACTCAGAAGACGTATCAAGATCTTAATCAATCTCCGTTTTGAAAAGATTTTTGAGATTGTAAATCACCAAGTGCGATTCCAAACTAGGTCCAAGGTCTTGTTTTAAGAGAACTAGAAACATAAAACATTATTGTTGATTTAAAAGTTAAAAACATTTGTACAAAAGAATCAACAATATATTTCTCAAGATGAGAAATAAAATATGAAAATCTAAGTGTAATGTAACATGATGTACTCAGATCTGAAATTTTTATAAAGCAGAAAATCAATCTAAGACACAATGTTTAAGTTGGACACAAGATCTAAACAAGGAAGAGGTTACGCCTACAAACCAACTACATAAACCAACTCTCAAACACTCAAGGTTGTGTTTGGGATATACAGGAGTTTGAAAAGAGTTTTAGGTTTGAGAAATGGTTTGGACGATTTAGGGTTAGGGTTAGGGTTAGGGTTTTTAACTTTTTCTCTCTCTTCTGGTTTCTCTCTTCTCTCTCTTTTCTCTTTTCTCTCTCTACTCTCTTTTTTTCTCCCAAAAGGACGAAATGGCAAAAGTCTCAGAAGGCAGAGTGAAGGGGTCCTTTTATAGGGGGCTGAGAAGATTCAAGAATGAGGTTCAAAATCAAGGGTTGAGATTGAGTAAAGGTTGAATGACTTTGATCCAAGGGTTCACGATATGCGGTGATTAATTCTCTCCTGATTGGTTCATATGGGGCTCACAGGGATTATGAAAAGGTGCATGTAGACCATTGATAAAAACAATCCAAGGGTTGAAAACAGGCGTTGGTTCCCTCTTTATAAAGAAACACACTCTCCACGAATCAGAAGACAACAAATGTTGGCCAATAATAATATATCAAACGCGCGTAAAAAATAATTAAAAACACACCCTGAATTCTCTACCGCTTTCGGATTCTACCTAAGGCAACTTTAACCCAATATAACCAATAAATCATAATTGCAGATTGACCCCAAAATATTTTAAAAACAAGTTTTATTTAATAAAAACTTATTTAAAATGTTTATAAAATCCCAAAAAATATTTAAAAATCAATTTTAGGGATTTAAACACACTCAACATATGTACACACAATTATATGCAGTATGAAATGTATGAGATCAATTCTACTGTGTGTGAGTGTTGGTAATATGGTCTAGATCAATTCATCAACAAGAAGAAATAGCAAACCAAGCTCTGGGGTTCTTTGGATTCTAGGATGGACATAATTTTGTCACAATTTCCAAACTAGATGACCAATTATACAATATAGACTCAAGTGCGTCAAGAGTATAAGGTGCTTCACCGCAGCTCCATGCCCCTAGAATAGAATATCAATCATAGCGTCCTTGTGGCTGGACACCTAAAAAGTTTTGAAAATAGTTTTATAACAAGGGTTAGAACCCAAAATATTTTGAACATATTTAGGAAGTGAATTAGCTGCAGTAATTTAAAATGCATGAATGCGCTTTATATTTAAGTCAGTGTTGCACTCTCTTGAGGACATTCCCCCCCTCCACTATTGTGCACACCTAACGGTTACCTTAACCCCACCTAGTTGTACTACCCCGTCCAACTAGTCCTTGTATAATCTTCCCCTTGCCATACTACTCTAACCCGAGTATAATAATTCCTGGATTATAAGTTATCTCACCAATTAACTTAATTAATTTCTTTTAAATCATAACATATAACCGTGACACAAGTTATATAAAGTATATACATTACACACTATATTATTTACCGCATATAATATTTACTACCATTATATACGTACCTTTACTAAGAACATCCACACATATATCATATGTATATCCATCCTCTGAGTATACCCTCACTAGATGATTCCCTCTAAAGTGCTATCTCACTAGGTGTATTCACATAACCTAGTTACCCAAGTTGGAATCGCCCCCCAACCTGGCCCAAAATATAAACGTGGTGCAGACGGTCATATTCCTTCCCTGAAAGTTAGATAATCCCCTCACCCATATACCAGACGCTATGACCTGGGGATATACTCACCCTACTACTCAAGCTAGGGGATTCACCCACATCGCGCAACCTCCCTTGATAGCACTAGTGTACATAAATTAAATAAATATCCAGTCACTGATATTTAATAGCACACACAATATATATATATATATATATACAGTAGGGTATGCCCGTGCCTGAAGGCACGACGAACATTTTTAAAAAGCACGCAATCACAAAATGACAAAAAATTTCAAAATACATAATTACAAAACAGAAACAATTTTGTTCTTCTAACAAAAAAAAGTGTTAAATTGAAGATAATTTAAACATCGTATGAACAAAGTCATCAATTCAACTCAATTTAGAGAATAAAAGTAATACTTTAGTCGAGAATATTTATTATATAACATAAATAATCGTAAACAATTTAAAAAAATTGGCCAAAATTTCCTCAATTTATAGGACTAACCATCATGTTTAAGAAATAAAAAGTAACCCAACAATATTCAAAGAGACAATTTATCAGTCAAAAATAAATATTCACAGTCTATTATGTATCGCCTTTATGGGTTCATCGATAAAACAAAATGCAATATATGTCGATGCTTCGGATACCACTAAATCTTCAGTGCTCCGTCACATAATCCTAACAACCAAGTCCTACAAAACCAAAATATTGGACAATTAAAATTTAAATACAGCATACACATGTCAAATAAGCAACGTGAATACAATATCCATAAATAACAACGTGAATGGGGACCAAAGGTCAGATAAGCCAAAATAAGAACACACCGTATCAAAACACATAAATGATTAAGTGGACAGTGTAACATATTCTGCCTATTAAGTGGACTGCAAATGATTTGTGTTACCTCTGTTAAAGAGGCTTTATATACAGTTTATATGTGAATTGAAACAAATCATATACGCGTGTGTGTGTATGTGTCTTAAATGAAGCTACCTTGAACACGAAAAAGATGAGAATTCCATGAATCAACAAATATCTACAAATCAAGATGGGAATTCCCCTTTTTTTCTCAACACCTGATCTGTTAATCCCTTCAAATACCAACAAATACCTACAAATCACGTTGCTTTAGCTTCGCCTTGTCGGATTGTTAATCCCTTTGAACTCCATCAAGATCACCACCTAAATTTGAATAAAGAAATAACAGATATTAACACCGAAATTGACATAACCATGATCAATATATGAATTTGAATCAATAAAATGATGTAATTGAAAATGCCTAATATGTGCCATTAATAAAAGTGTGTGTGTGTGTGTGTCTTAAATGAAGCTACCTTGAACACAAAAAAATGGGAATTCCATGAATCAACATTCCACTTTTGTTCTCAACACCTGATATGTTGATGGAGTTAATATCTATTATTTCTTTTGTGTTAATATCAGATACCTGTTAATATGCTAATATATGATGTTAATATCTGTTGTTAATATTTGATCATTGTTATGTTAATATCTGATGTTAATATCTGGTGTTCATATATGTTATTTCTTTGGTGTTAATATCAGATACCTGTTAATATATTGATCAGTGTTATGTTAATATCACCATTTATTTCTTTGGTGTTAATTTGTTTTGTTATTTCTTATTAATATCTATTTGTATTATTTATTTGGTTTCTCAATACCTGATATGTTGATGGGAATTTCCTTGCAAGATATAAATTTTCTTTGTTATTTCTTTGAAATAACAAATAATGGTGTTGAATGAAAAATTTCCAAATTTTGCTATGGTGGGAAAATTCCCACCATAGTCTTCAATGAATTAAATGTTGTTTACTTTACTAAAAACCAACAAAACTCAACATGTAAATCTTTCAATGAAAGATATTAAAATCTGTGTTTAAAGTAATACTCAAAAGAAACCAATAAACTAAAATGCAACCATGTGTTATTGTCCCCATTCCTATTAGAAATAGACACGATAAACAACAAACCTGACAATATGAAAAATGCAGCCATGTGTTACTGTTGCAGCAGCGCCTCCTGTTGTGTCATCGGAGCAGCAGTGCCTGCTGCGTTAATGGCACCCAATGGCAATTCCATGGATCCACAAAGTTTGGATGAACTTGTACGCAGGGGTCAGTAGTCCCTACGGATTTATTCAAGAGTTGTAAAATCTACATTCCCATGTTTAGAGTCCTACTTTTCTTTTCAAGACGTCCAGAATAAAGATCCCGTGTGAAAATAAACTTACGGAATTTCAGGATATGCAAGTTTTAACTATGGCTTCAATGTTACCTTGATATAATTTACTTTTAAATTTAGTCCTATTGTACAGTTTGAATTCTATGATTATTTTCCAAAATAATCTGAGGTAAAAACATAGTTTTCCAAAATAATGTCATTCATAAATTGTACTCAAGCATGTAAAAAAAATTGTACTCAAGCAGGTATAAAACCAAGTAGTCATATTCAATCAGGTATAAAACCAAGCGGGTATATGATTTGTGGGGAAGTAACCGATGGAAAAAATTGTGCCAACCACCACGGTCCATCCTACAATCATTTATAAAAATGTAAAAAAGAAGATAAATATAAGATTGAAAAAACTCACCTTTGTCTATCCTACCACCATTTATAAAGAAGTGTTATAAAAGGAAAAGTATCACTATTACAATAGATGATTGAAAACTACATATATATTGCATTCTGCATTTACTTATCGTACCCAATAGATGATTGAAAACCCATAAATATTCAAATTATAATACAATGCAAAATCTAATTCTACAGTACCCTAAAAAATTTTGTAAGAAACAAACAAAAAACAGATGAAACATATTCAAAAGAAATTCAAAGAAAAGGTGGGTGCATACAATCCAATTTCGGGAAAGGGGTGTTCATATTTACAGAATAATTGTTGTGGTGTCACCTTATCTGCCTTCATCAATATCTGAGTGTGCAAGTAATTTGAAGAGAGAGGCATTGTCTCTTGAGACCTATTGCATTGACGACTTCATCACCATTTTTACCATCAGATATCTAACAAAAATAAAAAGAAAACACAATGATTCACACAATAATAAAATCACACCCAACTCATCATTTCTAAAAATAAAGCCAATAAATTACAGGGCAACAAACCTCAACCAAAAAAAGTCACGTATTTCTATAAAAACCCACAAATAAAGGGAAAAATTCAAAACACCAGGTGCACTGTACATGTATAATGTGTTTTTTGCATCACCTGATCAAGCGAGGTTAGAAATGAGAGAGGCATTCGACAATTTGAGCCTCGACATCATTTCCTCATCAGGACCCGTGTTTTTACTCCCCGAATTGAACCGAGATTCTGGAACAACAACGAAACAAAAAAAAAACATTATTTCCCCCTTTTTTGTTCTTTCCCCCTTCTCTACACTGACCTTCAGGACCCAAATTCTGGAACAACAACGAAAAAAAAAATTATTCTCAAACAATGGTAACAAAAAAACATCAGTTTCAAACAAAAAACATCGGTTACAAATAACATAAAAAATATAGAGGATAAGGCGTTAACATTTGCCAAAAATAACATTAAAAAATACCAATCCGTAAAAAACCCTCCCTCACAATTTCTCCTCCCGAACCCTTCACTGACATAGAGACTTCCCCTTCGTACTGCTCCGACGGTCGATTCATCAATGTTGAATCCATAACCTCTAAGATCCATGCTTTTTACCTGAATACCCGCTGGATTCACCATCATGTTATAGTTGGGTAGAAACTCAAAACTCACCGGAGAGTTTACAAACCTTATACACCAAAACTTCAGGTATAGTTCGGGTGAGAGTTAAGAGTCATACACTAAGAGATCCATGTCCAGTTTGGAGGGTCTGAACAAAAGGAGTCCCGGATTTGAGAGAGACCCATGTCTGAGGTGAGAGAGAGAATCAGAGAGGAGGAGGAGTTTTGTGATAGAGTAGATATCAGATGAGTATATTGTTTACCAAAAAAAAATATCAGATGAGTAAGAGGTGGAGTGTTAAATAATTTGGACATACCTTTTTCCTCGAGCCTTGCGCTCAACTTCTCAAGGGGGTATTGTCTCATGAAATGAACGGGAGAGAATGAGAGGAAGGTTTTGAATTTCTCTTCCATTTTGGACATGTTTACCCTTATTTTTGAATTTGATTTAGAGTGGCGAGTATGAAAAAAGAAAAGGGGAATTCAAAATTTAAGGGGCAAAATGGGAAATGCACAAATAAATCATATTGATGACATCATTTTTTGATCTTATGACATATATAAGTTTTTTACTTATATATATATATATATATATATATATATATATATATACACACACACACTAGCGTATGCCCGTGCCTAAAGGCACGAAGAAATTTTCTAAAGTACATAATCGCGAAACAACGATAATTTTTCAAAGTATGTAATCACGACACGGCGACAATGTCAAATTTTTAAAAAAATTGGACATAATATCCTTTGTTTATGGAACTATTCACCCTGCTTAACAAATAGTTCAACATCCAAATTGTCTAAATTCTTCAAACAAATTCACATATAAAATGAAATATACAATATTCACCAATCAAAATAACTATCTCTAAAAAAATAAAGTGTCAATTTAAAAAAAAAAATTTGGTCATAATCTCCTTTGTTTATTGGACTATCCACCCTATTTAAGAGGTAACAACAAGTCCAACAAATTTAAAAAAAAATTCCCAAATTCGGATAAGGGAGCTAGAAGGCAGGGAAAGGAAAATATGTGGGACTTCCTCAAAATGTTTGTGCCATGGTGCTTCTGGATTAGGTGCTACTACTGCTGTCTTCCCATCCTTCTTCCCACCTCTAGCCATGATCACTCTCTCCCTCTCGATTTTCTGTATGATTTGACAAATAATAAATATAATTAATTAGTTTCTAGAACAAAGATATAGTCACATAAGTAAATATACAATCACATCCAAATTGTCTAAATTTGAAAAAAAAAAAAAAAAAAAAAAAAAAAAAAACTAATTGGATTACCTCTTTTATAAAAAAATGCAGTTTCGAGTTTGATCCCATCATATTTGGTCTACAAATAAAACAAATAACAATATTAGGAAAAAGGAACTATTTGAATAATTTCATATGCATATATGCGAGTGCATATATGTAGTGCGTGTGTGCATGTTTGTGTGTGTGCACGTGTGCGTGAGTGGGAAAGGGGGGGAAAGGATGGGCAGGGGGCGCGTGTGTGCGTGTGAGCATGTTTGTGTGTGTGTGCGCGTGTGCGTGTGAGTGGGAAAGGGGGAGGGGATGGGCAGGGGGTGTGTGTACGCGTGTGTGCATGTTTGTGTATGTGCGCGTGTGTGAGTGGGGAAGGGGGAGGGGACAAGAAGGGGGCGCGTGTGTGCATGTGTGTGTGTGTGGGGGGGGGGGGGGGGAGGGGGGGGGGGACGGGGCATGTATGCATATATGCAGTGCATATATGCATATCCATATATTTAGTGAGAGTGTGTGTGTGTGTGCGTGTGCACGTGCATGTTTGTGTGCGCGTGTGTGAGTGGGAAAGGGGGGAGGGGACGGGCAGGGGGAACGTGTGTGCGTGTTTGTCGGTTCGTGTGAATGGGGTAGGGGGAGGGGACAGGAAGGGGGAGCATGTGTGCATGTGTGTGTGTGTGTGTGTTTGTGTGCGCATGTGTACGTGTGTGAGTGGGGAAGGGGGAGGGGACATGACAGGGAGCGCGAGTGTGCGTGTGTGCATTTTGTGTGTGTTTGTGTCTGTGTGTGTGAGTGGGGAAGGGGGGAGGGTATGGGCAGGGGCGCATGTGTGCATGTGTGTGTGGGGAAGGGGGAGGGGACGGGGAAGGTATGCATATATGCAGTGGATATATGCTGTAAAAAAACTTTACCCAATAATTAATTATGCACCAAATTAAATTAAGTGTGACAATTAAAACCAATTTTATCTTGAATTATCCTAAGCATGAGTTCTAAGTCATTGAACAAGATAAAATAAATAAATCACACTAGGCCGCGATGTATGAGGAAAAACCCCTAACGGGAAACAACCTCGGACGGCCCTAGCCACAAATCCACTAAGTACGGAATTTACAAATACAAGACAGAAAGGCTTACAACACACGACTCGATCCCTCTCAAGCCCCGACGCTTCTTCTTGTAGATACCTCTTCCTAGAGAATAATCATGGAGCTCCACCGCAGTCTCAAAATCCACCGATCGGACTTTATATGGTCACCGTCACCCGAGCAAAGAGCCTTTCTCCAAGTGGGTAATGCTGCAACAACCTCTTCTTCTTTCTTTATGGGATGTAGAAGAAAACCCGAAACTTCTCTTTGAACGGAAGAGATGAACCCGATGCCAATCTCCAAGAAAGATATATGAATATGGGAACTTGGACGAAACTAATTTGGGTGTAAACTTAGTGGTGTATATTTTTCTCTTTGATAAAAACTCACTCAAAACATGATCTTTTTCCCTCTTTGATTTTACTCTCAAATCACTCTCTAGGAGTTAGTAAGATATGAAAAAGATTCTTTTTCAAAAGTTATTCCCGCACATAGTTATGTTGTGAAAAGTTGGTTAAAAAAACAAGTGGGGAAGTGGGAGAAAAACTGCTTAAAACTGCCAAAAACTATTCTCGCCTGGCATCTCGTTCGAACGACATTTCGTTCGAACGAGCCTTCTAACGAAGTTCCAGTATGAACTCGTTAGAAACTTGTTGGAAATCTCGTTAGAACGACAATCTCGTTCAAACGACATTTCGAACGAAGTTCCAGTATGCCTTAATGTGAAGTCGTTGGCAATCTCGTTCGAACGACATATCGAACGAACTTCAAGAATGTTTGGAAAATTCGATTTTAGCCCAGAAAACTTTATAAACTTATTTTAAAGTTTTAATTAATTATTTCTGAAAATAAAACACAGTTTTAATTGATCCTAACACCCAATAAACAAGCTTCAAGCTCCTATATATATATATGATTTCATTCATACCTTGCGAGCATGGAACTATGGTTGATGACATATAAACGAGCCACGAAACCGGCATGATTATGAAGCTTTATACTCTTTGCCGCTACGTCTTCAAACAAACTTTTCATAGGCTTGAGAATATTACAATTAAATACAATCCTATGTATAAATGTTTTTGTCCGGAATTGAGCCCAAACTATATATATTGACTCAATTGGAAATTTGTGTCCTTACAAATCTCCCCCTTTGGCTATTCCGGGACAAAAACCAAACAAAAATCCTAAAGGGCCGTCAAGCTCACTAGACTCAAAACATAACCCACCCAAACTTGACTCAACCCAAGGATCAAACGATTTGCCATTGAAAGATGCCTCTTTAGAAGAATTCCTGCACACTTAAGCAAACTCATCAAATGCATAGGGAATATTAAAGTATTTAAAGCAATTAAAATAAATACTCCCCCAAAATTAATTCTCCCCTTTATCAAAATGATCAAAATTAGATCTCCCCTTTAAACTTAGATAAAAATACCATTTCTCCCCTTATCATTCTCCCCCTTTTTGTTCAGGAATAGGCAAAGGATAAAGAACAAATATAAAAGCATGTTGAATCTTAAAGTGATACCAAACTAAAATATAAGCATATAATGACTAGAAAGCAAGGCAAAGGCAAAACAAAATACCATATATATATGTATTAGAAATATATCAATAATTCACACGCACATATATATATATAAACACATACATGACACAAAATACAATAAGTTTGCACAATCGTATGGAAAAAATGTGTCATATGGAAACGAAAGTGTTGGGGTGTGAACTAGTAACGATTAAATTTAGAACTAATGACTTAAAACTTGTTCACGGAGTTCTCAATTGATTGCAAACTTCATCACATTTGAATATAACCTCACGTGACAATATAAATTGAACTCAATGAACAAACATACACAATGCATACAAGCCTAGCATATTGATGATTCTACAAACCAATAGAGTCATGACATGAGATACGCAACTAGGATAAACGGACATTGTGCAAACTGTTGATATACCATCCAATCTCCCTCAATAAGCATTTATGTTAATTTTGAATGAATATATCAATCAAACATAGGCCTTGGCAATTTGTTTTTCATTTTAATGCCATATTTTCTGTTTTTAGGCCTTTGGACCACGTATTTCTTTTAGGTCCATTCAAAACGGTGGTTTACAATCGCAAAGGATCACTTAGTCCTTCCGGAGCCCTTCCCCGTGCACATTTATATTTATCATGTTTTCATTTTTCACACAAATCTCACGTGCAGCGGATTTTGACATGCACTAGTCCTCCTAAGTCACAAATATTTAGATGACAAGATTGGCCTCACATAGCTCAAATATACATATGAAGTTAGAATTTCAAAAGAGCTCGTGCATGTGTTAATAGAGTCATATAAAAATAGAATCCGTTTAAAACAACACAAAATCCAACTACTCCATGTAAGCATGGTAAAGAACATAATAAGGATTGATAATCTACACCAAAAGTTCTAGCCACATGATAGCATTAAAGGAGGGATTCAAACACAAGTATATGCCACTTAAAGTGTGTCAAACCAAAATACACACAAAATAAAATCTTTTTGAGTTTTTGACATTTATAACTAAAAGTACAATTATATACTCAAAAGACAAACCAAAAATCATTTGAATTTTTTCATTAAGCTTAAATTACAAAGAGATAAAATGCAAATAATAAACAAAAATATTTTTGTATTTTTCATTTGATGCAAACAAAATGAAGGAAATATAATACAAAAGATAAACAAAAATCACAATTCTAGCATGTGATAAGCATGGAGCATAGACTAGAAAATGATTAAACAAGCATACATTTAGCATGTGAATATAGCATGAAGTACAAAAGCTAAAGTATGCAAACGCTAACACATTCATCTTTTAGATTTAGCAAGGGAGGAAGCATGTGAAAGTAAATGAGAATCAAAAACCCTATTTTGCAAGGCAACCAATTCAGATTTCCTAACACAAATTAATAAAGAATTACTATCTTGGGGTGTAGGAATTTTAAATATATTGGTTGATTTACGTTGGGATTTTCTAGGAATTCGTTTAAGATCAAAACAAAATTTCTTAAGATGACCTTTTCGACCACAATGTGTACAAGTAAAAACATGTCGAAAAGATTTACCTACAGAGTGATCTTTGAAAGCTTTCCTAATAGATTCTCCTAAAACGTTGGTTTTAGCTTTATGAGTAGATTCATTACAAGTATTGAAGCCTAAACCACAAGTGTCATTTTTAATTTGGACCGTTCCTAATATTTTATATAATTTTTTCGAACGACACTCCAAATCAAATTTGACATTACTAGAGTCTTTTAATTTATTTTGCAATTCTAAAATGTTAGACTCTAATAAAACATTTCGCTCTTCAAAAGCAAGAAGCTCCTTTTTCAAGGATTCCATTAAACCCCTAAGGCTATCTCTCTCGCCTTCTATATATTCAAGCTTCTCTTGAAGAGTCCTCTCACGTGTCTTAAGGACTTCTACCAACATGCTATCATCAATGACCTTGACACGCTCTTTTAAACTAGCTTCTAACTTCAAATTAACTCTTTTCAATTTAATAGATTCTTTATAAAGTTCTTGAAAAACATTTTGAAGTTCACTCACATTAACCTCTTCTTCATTTTCACTCTGTCTTTCTTCTCCACTCTCACTATCATAAAAAAAAAGAATCATAAACAATGACCTTGGAAGTGTCATGTGTTAACGTTACATCAATCGATGAGTTCTCACTATCACTCACATGACTAGCCATAAAGCCACAAAATTAGGCTTAGTGGGGGAATCGGGTCCCTCTTCCTTATCACTATCACTAAGGGTCGCATTATATGCAATGGGTCGTTTACCCTCTTTCCTTAGTTTAATGGGGCACTCAGAAGCCCTATGGCCATAACCTTCACAACCAAAACACCTATTAGACTCGTCCTTATTTAAATTTTCATTAATAGGTTTAGGGATGTTCTCGGATTTTTCATGCTTAGAAGTTTCAATTTTCTTAAAATCATTTTTAAATTTATCTTTTTTAAATTTAAGAAATTTTCTATATTTGCGAGCAAACAAAGCCATGTCTTCCGAGTCACTATCACTCTCGCTCTTTACTACTTGTTTGACCTCTTTCCGGGCTTTCAAAGCAACACCCTTTTCAATTTTCTTTTCAGTTTTAGAGGGAAACATATCTAGTTCATAGGTTTGTAAATCACCTACAAGCTCTTCTAATTTCGTAGAGGCTAAAGTTGGTAAAGAATTTAAAACGGTCACTTTTGGAATAAATCTATCGGGTAGGGACCTTAAAATTTTCCTTACAACTCGGTTTTCGGGTATTTTCTCTCCCAAATTAAAAGATGAATTGACAATATTGGAAAGTCTAGCATAAAATTCATCAAAAGTTTCATTATCGTTCATTTTGATAGTTTCAAATTTAGTGGTGAGGTTTTGGAGTTTCGAAGCTTTAATGACACTAGTTCCTTCATGAGTTAGTTGTAAAATATCCCAAGCTTCTTTAGAGGTTTCACACATCATAATACGTCGGAATTCATCTGGTGTGACAGCGCTAAACAAGGCATTCAAACCACGGAAATTAAAATTAGAAAGTTTAAACTCATTCTCAGTCCATCTATCGGCCGGTTTGGGAACACGTTCATTTTCAACTAAATGAGTTGGTGGAGACCACCCGTTAACTACAGACATCAAAACCCTTTCATCGATAGATTTAAGTGCCGATTTCATTCGCACTTTCCAATACGCCTAGTTAGAACCATCGAAAATAGGAAATTTTGAAAATGGGGAAAATTCCATTTTAGCCAAAAATTATTTAAAGGATCTTTAATGAAAAAATTTATCACTTTGGCTCTGATACCAATTTGTAAAAAAACTTTACCCAAGATAAAATTAGTTTTAATTGTCACACTTAATTTAATTTGGTGCATAATTAATTATTGGGTAAAGTTTTTTTACAAATACAAGACAGAAAGGCTTACAACACACGACTTGATCCCTCTCAAGCCCCGACGCTTCTTCTTGTAGATACCTCTTCCTAGCGGATAACCTTGGAGCTCCACCGCGGTCTCAGAATCCATCGATCGGACTTTATATGGTGACCGTAACCCGAGCAAGGAGCCTTTCTCCAAGTGGGTAATGCTGCAACAACCTCTTCTTCTTTCTTTATGGGATGTAGAATAAAACCCGAAACTTCTCTTTGAACGGAAGAGATGAACCCGGTGCCAATCTCCAAGAAAGATATATGAATATGGGAACTTGGACGAAACTAATTTGGGTGTAAACTTGAGTGGTGTATAGTTTTCTCTTTGATAAAAACTCACTCAAAACATTATATTTTTCCCTCTTTGATTTTACTCTCAAAACACTCTCTACGAGTTAGTAAGATATGAAAAATATTCCTTTTCAAAAGTGATTCCCGCACATAGTTATGCTTTGAAAAGTTGGTTAAAAAAACAAGTGGGGAAGTGGGAGAAAAACTGCTTAAAACTGCCAAAAACTGTTCCCGCCTGACATCTCGTTTGAACGACATTCTCGTTCGAATGAGTCTTCTAACGAAGTTCCAGTATGAACTCGTTAGAAACTCGTTGGAAATCTTGTTAGAATGACAATATCGTTCGAACGACATTTCGAACGAAGTTCCAGTATGCCTTAATGGGAAGTCGTTGGCAATCTCGTTCGAACGACATCTGGTTCGAATGACAATCTCGTTCGAACGACATATCGAACGAACTTCCAAAAAGTTTGGAAAATTCAATTTAACCCATAAAACTTTATAAACTTATTTTAAAGTTTTAATTAATTCTTTCTGAAAATAAAACACAGTTTTAATTAATCCTAACACCCAATAAACAAGCTCCAAGATCCTATATATATATGATTGCATTCATACCTTGTGAGCATGGAACTATGGTTGATGACGTATAAACGAGGCACGGAACTGACATGATTATGAAGCTTTATACTCTTTACCTCTACGTCTTCAAACAAACTTTTTATAGGCTTGAGAATATTACAATTAAATACAATCCTATGTATAAATGTTTTTATCCGGAATTGAGCCAAAACTATATATATGGACTCAATTGGAAATTTGTCTCCTTACATATGCAATCTACATATATGCAGTGCAAGTGTGTGCGTGTTTGTGTGCGCGTGTGTGAGTGGGAAAGGGGGGAGGGGACGGGCAGGGGGCGCGTGTGTGCGTGTTTGAGTGTGTGTGTGTGTGAGTGGGAAAGGGGGAGGGGACAAGAAGGGTGAGCCTGTGTGCATGTGTGTGTGTTTGTGTGCGCATGTGTGCGTGTGTGAGTGGGGAAGGGGGGAGGGGATGGGGCAGGTATGCATATGCATAGATGCAGTGCATGTATGCAATCTACATATATGCATATGCATATATGTATTGCGAGTGTGTGTGTGTGTGTGCATGTGCGCATGTGTGAGTGGGAAAGGGGGGAGGGGACGGGCGCATGTGTGCGTGTTTGTGTGTGTGCATGTGTGAGTGGGGAAGGGGGAGGGGACGGGAAGGGGGAGCATGTGTGTGTGTACGTGTGTGTTTGTGTGCGCATGTGCTCGCGTGTGAGTGGGGAAGGGGGGAGGGGACGGGGCAAGGGGTGCGAGTGTGCGTGTGTGCATGTTTTTGTGTGTGTTTGTGTCCGCGTGTGTGCATGTGAGTGGGGAAGGGGGGAGGGGACGAGGAAGGTCTGCATATATGCATATGCATATATGTAGTGCGAGTGTGTTCGTGTGTTTGTGTGCGCGTGTGTGAGTGGTAAAGGGGGAAGGGATGGGCAGGCGGTGCGTTTGTGCATGTTTGAGTGTGTGCATGTGTAAGTGGGAAAGGGGGGAGGGGACAAGAAGGGTGAGCATGTGTGCATGTGTGTGTTTGTGTGCGCATGTGTGCGTGTGAGTGGGGAAGGGGGGAGGGGACGGGGCAGGTATGCATATATTCATATGCATATATGTAGTGCGAGTGTGTGCGTATGTGCGTGCGTGTGTTTGTGTGCGCATGTGTGAGTGGGAAAGGGGGGACGGGACGGGCAGGGGTGCGTGTATTCCTGTTTATGTGTGTGCGTGTGTGAGTGGGGAAGGGGGGAAGGGGGGAGGGGACGAGAAGGGGGAGCATGTGTGTGTTTGTGTGCGCATGTGTGCATGTGAGTGGGGAAAGGGGGAGGGGCAGGGGCAGGGGGCGCGAGTGTGCGTGTGTGCATGTGTTTGTGTCCGCGTGTGTGCGCATGTGAGTGGGGAAGGGGGGAGGGCACGGTTAGGGGGCACATGTGTGCGTGTGTGTGCGCATGTGTACGTGTGTGAGTGGGGGTGGGGGGAGGGGACGGGGAAGGTATGCATATATGAAGTGCATACATGCATATGCATATATGTAGTGTGAGTGTGTGCTTCTGTGAGTGTGTGCGTGCGTGTGTTTTTGTGTGCGTGTGTGAGTGGGAAAGGGGGGAGGGTACGGGCACGGGGCGTGTGTGCGTGTTTGTGTGTGTGCGCGTGTGTGTGTTTGTGTGCGCATGTGTGCGCGTGTGTGTTTGTGTGTGTGTGTGTGTGTGTTTGTGTGCGCATGTGTGTGTGTGTGAGTGGGGACGGGGGGAGGGGCGCGAGTGTGCGTGTGTGCATGTTTGTGTGTGTGTTTGTGTCCGCGTGAGTGGGGAAGGGGGAGGGGACGGGCAGGGGGCGCATGTGCGTGTGTGTGTGTTCGCATGTGTGCGTGTGTGAGTGGGGAAAGGGGGAGGGGACGAGGCAGGTATGGATATATTCATATGCATATATGTAGTGCATATATGCAATATGCATATATATGTAGTGCGAGTGTGTGCGTGTGCGTTCGTGTTTTTATGTGCATGTGTGTGAGTGGGAAAGGGGGGAGGGGACGGGCAAAGGGCGCGTGTGCATGTTTGTGTGTGCGTGTGTGAGTGGGGAAGGGGGAGGGGACAAGAAGGGTGAGCATGTGTGCGTGTGTGTTTGTGTGCGCATATGTGCGTGTGAGTGGGGAAGGGGGGAGGGGATGGGGCAAGGGGCGCGAGTGTGTGCGTGTGTACATGTTTGTGTGTGTGTTTATGTCCGCGTGTGTGCGTGTGTGAGTGGGGAAAGGGGGAGGGGATGGGACAAGTATACATAAATGCAATGTGCATATAAGCAGTGCATATATGCATATGCGTGTGTGAGTGGGGAAGGGGGGAGGGGACGGAATGCATATATGCATATGAATATATGCAGTACGAGTGTGTGCGTGCGTGTGTTTATGTGCGCGTGTGTGAGTGGGGAAAGGGGGAGGGGAGGGGCATGGGGCGCGTGTGTGCATGTTTGCGTGTGTGAGCATGTTTGTGTGGGTGTTTTCAGCATATATGCCTTTGTTTATATGCATATTGATGACAAAATCCAAAATAAAATAGAGAGTATACCTTATCTAGGGTGAATCCAAGAGTGGGGTCTACAAAACAAACCTCCTGACACTTATATTCAGTCATCCGATCCGTTACGGTTGCCTCCGGTTCCGGTATCACGTAGGACTTTAAATAATTGTCACCTGAAAGAGAAATAACATATTAGAATTATATAATTATTAATATGAAACTAAATGAGAGATTTAGAAGTAAAACATACCATATGCTCAGTGCATCCTATCCTACTTATCAGGCCATCCATCAATAAGAACTTTACTTTTCTTAATAAAAATCTCAACCCAAATAATAGATTCAATGAAGCCTTCCTCTTTTACATTTGAGAGTGTACCTACACACAAAGATGGTACATTTGAGAGTGTACCTTCACAATTGCATTCTAATTGCATTCAACTTAGTGTTACTGCATTCTAAGATGAAAATTGGGGATTTAAGCTATTCAATTGCATTCTAATTGTTCTTATGAAACTCATCAATGAAATGAAACATATTATGAGTATTTACTACAATTACCAAATCAAATCACACTAAAAAACTATATTGAGCTTAAAAAAGCAAATATCAAGCCCCCCATAAGCTCAATTTAAACTAAAATACATAGCATACCTATAAAATCAAACTAAAAATTATTTTATTTGCAAAATAGAGAAAATTAGAATAGGGTACGGACAAAGATGGTACATTTGAGAGTGTACCTACACACAAACAAAAAAAAAAGAAGGAAAAATGAGACCATGTTAGTACCTAAGAAACCAAAATAAACACAAACTCATATCAAACCCCCACAATTCAATTAAAAATTGTTCAACCACTTTTGCACCAACAGTTTAAGAAACCATTTTTAAATGATGCAACATGAAAATTATAACAATAAACACTTTATTTCAAATTAAAACCAAATTGACTTACCTTTATACAATGAAATTCCTTAGCTTGCAAAATGAATGAACACCTAATAGGCTTTAGCGAATTTTCGTACCTGAATGTCACAAAAAATCATTGAAGATCTAATATAAATTTGACTCTCTTGAAATTGTGTGATGATTCTAAATTGATCATGGAAAAGTGTCAATGCGCATAATATGCAAAAAATAGAAGGGCAAGATTAGGATCTATCGAGAACTAAATTTTAGGGCCTGCTGTAGGAAATAATATCAACGTATATGGAAAAAATATCAATGTATATGTATTTCTACTGAGTATTCAAAGGATTCACAGGATGATCATATGTAACTCCAAAAAATATAATAAAAAATGATGCAAAAAATAAAGGAAATTGAACTGGGTTTTAAATAAAAATAAGAACTGAGTTATACCGTTATATGAGTACCTCCTCAAGAATAATCCTATGTTCCCAAAATGAATACCTTCATGTGCTTCAGAAAATGAGCTATACCGTTGGTCTCCTCAGTCTCCTGAACAACTATTTTTGTAAGTGTGAGAGTTAAAAGAATGGGTCAAATGAAAAAAATTGAAATTAAAGGTAAAAAAATTTAAAATCATACACTGAGTTCCGATTTAGAGTCGCAGGGTTTGAACATAGGGTATGAGACCACCTCGACCACACCACAACCACCACACACCATGCCACCGCGCCCAAACCACAACCACCATAAATAAATACCACAATCGTCAGAGAAACCCATGATTTTTAACCCATCACAACACAAAACGTGTTAATACTCACCAGGGAACGGCGGAGGGGGTGGAGGGATGGGAGAAGATGAGGGAGAGAGAGAGAGAGAGAGAGAGGAGGGCAAGTAGCGGACGGAGGCAGCGAACAGAGGGGCGTTGGTAGGAGAGAGAAGGTAGAGAGAGTGAAGTTAGGTTTGTGTTTTGGGGGTTGTAAAGGAATGAGGGGATGGCTGATTAGGGTGAGTGAGGCGCGCGCGAGAGAGAGAGGGTGGTGTGTGTAAAAGGAGAGTGTATTACCAAAATAACCTCATTTTTTAATTAAAGTGTAAAATTGATAAGGAAAAAAATGGGGGGAAATCAAATAATTGAGGGTTAAGTTGGTTAAAAAGAAAGGGAGTTGATCTAAACCATTAAAATGTGTAAGGAGGTGGCACACATCTTGACCGTTAAAATGTGTAGACAATTCAAAAACTTTCCTAACTTATTATTTATATATATATATACTATCACTACACCATATATATATATATATATATATATATATATATATATATATATATATATATATATATATATATATATATATATATATATATAATATAAACCCCGACTTTACCGTGTACTCAAAAATGTGTAACACTAGCCTGTAATTTCCCGAGTCTTTGGCCCGACTCAACTTTATTAATTTTCTCACTTATTAATTTATCAGCTTCTCGAGTCTATGGTCTGAATCTAATTTATTTAATTCACACGTCAATTAATATAATATTTCCCCCGAGTCTATGATCCGACTCTAATATAAATACTCAGCACATTAATTTATATATTATTTACCTGAGTCTATGATTCGACTCTAATTTAATTAATTTACACATTCATTAATTTATTACCTTGTGTCACTCAAACAACATACCCGGACTCGCTCACTTGGCCCATACCTTAATATTTCCCGAGTCTATATCCCGACTCCAAATTAATTTGTTTATCTCCATAATTAATTTGATACCTTGGCATCGCTCAACCAATATACCTGGACTTGCTCACTCAATCCGTATATAATTAATTTGGAATCTAATTCCCCGAATTTATCCATAAAGTGCCTCACGTGAATCCTCCCTAACTCCAATTACTTTTCCCAATAACTGTTAGGAATATGTGCTTCATAATTATTTAACATTAAGAAATGCATGGAAATTAAATCTTAAATTAATTTTCATTTATATATAAAACTCGTCGAGCTGCCAAAATTCTGGAACCATCGATCGATTGATCCCCTTGGTCGATCGATTGATCGAATAAGTATTCGTCTTCTCCAGCTTGCTGTTTCATCCATTGATGAACCCTCAAACTTTGTTTTCATTCCAAACCCTTACCCATTCACAACCAATATTATCTCCATATAAGAAAAGGGTCTAAACATTCTAGAGACATTATTTCATCAACTAATTCCCATTAATTCCAACGTTTTCCCGATTTGGGTTTTATCCGGGTTTCAAATCTCCAATACGATTTTCATTCCTACTAACATAAATTAACCATCGATTTTTACTAGTTTTAACATACATTCATACTTCTACATTCCACAATCATAAACATAATAAATTTCACCCTTAATCTCATTCAAGTATATCAATTGCTGAAAACCCAATTTTACATGAATACCCATCCAAAACGAATTTTGGTTTACACCTCCCATAGTATGAACTGATTACATCAATTTAAGAACCACAACAGTTAACCACTTTCCTCTAATTATTCGTAGAGTCTGATCCGTTGGCATAGAGAAGGTGTTGATGACGAACATCACTTTGTCCCTCGATTTGTCTCTAAAAAGGTCCCCAATTTTCTTCTTGATTTGTTTCCTCTGTGTCTCTCTCAAACCCTTGGTTTAGAATTGTTAACTGCCATTCAACACTTCCCCAATTAGGTTTAAAACCCCTAATCCCGTTTTTGGCCACATGGGCGTAATTAAAATGGCCCGAATCACCCCGTATGGGCCCGTCTATGCCCAAAAATGCCTCGAGACCCGATTACTACCCCAAAGTACTCATTTTTACTATCTCGACCCATCCGAACTCAACTGCGTACTCAGAATTGTCATCCAAAATACTTTATAACATTTCCAAATTTCGACTGCAAAATGTGACACACATCAATTCGAACAATTTATCTTAAAGTCACCAATTATAAATAATTCTTCCCACTCAAATAATTCTCCAAATCATAAATTTAAGTTTCTCCAATTTAAATATTTTTCATATCTCCCAAAAATAATTAAATACTAAATCCTCAAAATTACGGGGTGTTACATTATCATTTTCTTCATGTGTGCGTA
The DNA here is from genome assembly GCA_949130495.1 of Sambucus nigra. Classification (NCBI taxonomy): domain Eukaryota; kingdom Viridiplantae; phylum Streptophyta; class Magnoliopsida; order Dipsacales; family Adoxaceae; genus Sambucus; species Sambucus nigra. Next base: position 206,627,839 of record OX422214.1, on the reverse strand, counting down.
TGCACATACCTGTATGTTCCTTTTCTCCTCTTTTTATTTCTTCTATATATTTATCTCATGCTTATATCTCCCATCCCTCACTTTTCACTTTCGCTCACCTTTCACTTTCACTCAATTGTAAATATCTTTCATGTACACCTCACACTACTTACACTTGTACGTAGGATCACTTATATTCGCAAATTTCACACACCACTTAGAATATCCATGTTTAGGCTTCACTAGCACACACATCTACTTATCACACTTGTATCCATCCATGATCACTTACACTTAACACATTGTTTATCCATGCTTAGGTTCACTACCACACACTCACTTATAAACATTCACACATCACTCACTCACATATATCCATGCTTACTGTAATCTTTATGCTCCATATAAGATTTAATTTTCATGATACTTATACATTCTTGCCTATTAGTATAGTGCTTATTTTACTCAGCAGGCTAAATAAAAGACTCTCTCCATAACATTATAATCAAGAATCATGTATTTTTCACACTACCTGACCAAGGGCGTGGCTATTGACCAAAATTTTGTCCCATACTGGGGGGTCACTTTGTGATTGGGTGGTCTGACAGGTCACAGTTTTCCTAAGAAAATTGACTCTCACCTTCCATTTTCCTAGTACCTTCAAAGTATATCAAATGGTTCCCCCCGTATTATACCACTTGACCGAACTCACGAAATGGGGTATATAGAAGGTAATTCGGTCACATAGATTGATTATATCGAATTCGCTCTCATACGTACTATTCCCATGCGGTATATAGTGAGGCAATTCATGTACACTCGAGTATATCGAATGTCTTGTACACACATACTAATTTCCCTCAAAAGAAAGAAGTATATCGTGGAAATCGTGCCAAAAGGGGGAACCTTTCAACTAACCTAACAATTGCATAAATCTCATATAGGCATTAGACCTAGGGAACTCATATTTCGGTTGCTGGTTACCACACAAAACTCTGCCTAAATGATGGGTTGGCATGCCACCTAATGTTTTTAGAGATTTCATCTTTTTTTCAAACAGGACCCTGTCCATGAGCCTAGAAACAAATCAAACTGTATCTTACCTATTTTTTTCAAAACCAATTTTCCCATGCTCGGGTCATGTCCGACATTTCTTTTGCATTTAGGTAAACCTAATACAAGTGAAAACATAATACTACTACTACTACTACTACTACTACTACTACTACTACTACTACTACTACTACTACTACTACTACTACTACTACTACTACTACTACTACTACTACTACTACTAATAATAATAATAATAATAATAATAATAATGACAATAATAATAATATTGAGACTCTTCTCTTGTTTTTCCTCTTCCTTCTCAAAAAACCGAAATACAAAAAACATTTTTCCTCCTTTTTATTAAAATACCAAAAAAACTGTCAAAACCATTTTCCCTTTTTTTTAACAAGAAACGAATCCTTTGTCCATTTTTCAAAAATAAATTTGAATTATTTTCCTTCTCAAGGCAATTGCATACCCAATTCTTGGCCTGGCTCCTTATTGGCTTCAATCTTCCGTTAAACCGCCTTGAAATGCCATCGGTTACGTTATAACCTCTTTTGAGTCTAGAATTGACCTGCGCGAGTCCTCCATGGAAAACGTTGATCAAGTACCGAACTTACAACCTAATCTAATGGCAGTCCTAGTCCAACTTAGTGCCAATATTGACAACCTTCAAATCGATAAGACGTGGCAAAATCGAGTCTCAGTTGTCGAAGAAACCAAGGTTCTCCCTCCTCATGCCATGGGTCCACTCGCGCCCAAGCATGTTTGGATCTCAAAAGAATACTAGCACACTCCACGTGCCTCGCCTTCTAGTGGTCCACCACTATCTCAGCTCTATATGACAAACCTTGCCCATCCAGGGGCTAGCTTGCCAATACTCGTTGATTCCAAATATGAAGAATTAAACAAGGTCAAGAAGACCTCAAGATGTTGTCGAAGAAGTTTGACCAAGTTAAGATATTCTGAAACTACATGGACTACACTCACATGTCTCCCTACCCTAAAGCAAGATTTCCATAGAAATTCAAGATGACAGCCATCGAGAAGTTCGAGAGCAACAGTCCCCTAATTTTTCACCTTCGCATCTATCACCGATCCATGACTCTTCTTGGTACCTATGAAGAAATAATGGCCCATATGTTTCAACAGAATTTGAAGGAGAACGCTCTTCATTAGTTCATATCCCTCGAATCCAAAATCCATGGTTGGGAGGATGTCGTCACGGAATTCATGTCATGGTATAAGTACAACGAAGAACTAGAGGTTAAACGTCGTGATCTAGAACGTCTAAAGAAGAATCCTCAAGAAAATATCAGTAACTTCATAGCAAGGTGGAGAGAGAAAGCTGTCAAAATGACCAATAGGCTTGGCCCTCCGAAGAAGAATAAGTCAGCACAGTGAAGAATAATTTCCTGCACCATATCAGAGATACCATGGAAGGTTAGTATTACCCACACTTCCGAGGAAACGGGTGTGGAGATTGAAAGAAGTGTTAGAAAGAAAGAAGTCAAACCAAAAAAAGTGTCTAGACATTTCACCCCCTGAAAGTAGGAGAAGCCTGATCGAGTGGAAAAACCGAGCGTCCGTGTAATACGCTAGTCGTTGTTATCGGCTTCCAACCTCAATACAAAAAAAAAACTAAACTTTTAACTACACTTTTATGGAGTATAGTAGTAAGTCTGGGTATCGAATCCACAGGGAATGTTTTATAGAATTTAATTGATTTATTACTTCTAAAATAAAAATGAAAAAGATGATGATTGGGAAAATTTCTATTAAAAAATTACTTATGAAAAACAAACTGAAAAGTGCAAAAGAAATTAGATCTGACAAATGGGAGAAAATAGGGTAGGGTACAATCCCTCAATCCTTAACAAATTATCCTTTAGAATACTAGAATTATAAATCAAAATTCTTGATTAAATCCAGTCCTTATCATCACTAAGCATTACATATATGAGATTCAAGACCGCATCATATGAAATCAAATATAAATATAAGGCGGTGAACGACAAATTATACATACAAAGCATTCTTAAACATCCCAAGTACCTAGGGCAAGAGAGATTAAAAGATATGACAATGCATATATGATTTTCATTCATGATTCAACCAATATTTTCATTTATTTCCTAATTTTCCATACAAATAATTTGTATTAGGATTGAGTTCATGTACCCCAACCCTTGAGAAATTAGCTACTCATGATTGGATAAAAAAAAACAAATTCATGCACAAAATTATGGATCTACAAAACATGGTAAATAATTTGCAAGTAATAAAATAAGAGAATGGAAAGAGTTTACTTGAATTCAGCAACAAGGAATTGAGATTCAGAATACAAACTAGGGTTCATACAACTCTTGAAGGAATAGAAAATTTGCTCTCAAAATCTAACCCTAAAATTCAATCTAGCACTTCTAACCTACTCCTAACCTAGCCTCTCTCTAGCAACTCCCCTTTGAAAATGAGGTAGGGCTTGGTCTTTTATAGCACCAAGTTGCACGAATTTGGCATCAAATTTCGCTTGTGGCACAAGTTTTCCAAGAGTTGCACTGCATTAAATGCATAATTAATTACAGAAATCCGCACATCCAGACTCTTCATTATCGCGCAACTTCAAAACATCGTAACTTCTTCACCGTAGCTCGGATTGAGGTGCCGTTTTTTCCAGTATTCTTGTAATTTAGAACTCTTCAACTTTCTTGTTGGCCCCACCTCCGGACTAAGGCTGTAAAATTACGAAAATGCCCTTCAACTCTCCATTTCTTGGTTTCTTTCACTGTTTTGAGCTCTCCTTCGCACTAACTTGCGTGAAATACCTGTAAAACACATGAGAAATACACAAAACACGAAATACTTGCCAAAAAGGTTAGTGGCATAAATAAGAGACAAATCCAAGCTAAATACACTGCACAGGATCATAAAGATACCGAAATTAAGGGGATAAATACGAAGAATATATGCCTAATCACACCCCCTAACTTAGAACTTTGCGCGTCCCGAGCAATGTATATGAATCCTAACCAAAATTCTACTCTTGAAAACTCCTTTATTAAAATAAAATTCCACTTTCGCAGGCACGCGATTGCATTTAGCGTATGCAACAAGCCTTTAAACCTCTAGGTTACCCTAGTAGGATGAGTTTTGTCTCGTGATGGTTTGCAGTGAATACACCCACAAAATTCTTTATTGACTCAAATAAAGATCAAAATACTTAAAAATTGTACAATTTAAAATTTTCGAAAAATAATCACCATCAACTCATATTCAACTCTCTCAAACCATAGTGTGTGTGTGCAAAGACAAAAATTAAACCTCAAATTTCCACCGATTGAGCATTACGTTACTTTCCGAAAATTCGTTTTGATTCAAATTCTTACGGATGCACTCACAAATGAATCACTCGGATTGTGGTTATTTTCTCTCGGTATGTATGATATAAAGAGTAAATATACTGGACACAAATTCATGCATACAAAATTGAAAAGAAGAAAATTTATGGTGAAAAGATCTCATCATCGGAATACAGTTATTAGGAAACGGGAACATCACCTCTAGTTCACACCATTTAATCTCTCATTTCATCTTTTCATGTCTTAGCTCTCCACGCGGTAATTAATTTCGCCATTCGGACTCAGTTAGGACTTTTCGGGTTAAAAGGTGTAAAGGGTAAAAATGGGAATAAATGGAATGTTCGGAATTGGAAAATTTCCTTATGATGTCCATTAGTGCTTTTTTTTTTCGGGCATTTGCTTATTTTTCTCTTTTTTCTTTTCTTTTTCTTCTCTTCTTTTTTTTTTCTTCTTTTTTCTCTTGCCCCTTTTTAATGCTCAATTTGGACTTACTTGATAAATTTTCTCAATTTTCACAATTCCGGGCTATTTGGGTTTTTCGGGTTATCAAATGAAAGGATAAATTTTATTTGGCTCAAAGTGGGTTGCAAAGGGATAATTTTTCACATCTTTTTATGGCTAATATTTTTGGGTAACAAATGATGGCCTACTTCATCGTCCAAATTGCTAATCACATTACCATATGCATCTCGAGATTAATTAAGTTTAGAGATATATTTAGCACGAATTTCGAGACAACATTTCACACATTTCCCATAACCGATCAAAACAAAGGATTGAGATCATCAACGACTTATTAAAACGCTGAAAAGAACTTTGAGTTAATCATAAACTCGGATTTATTTAAAAACTCATAAAAAATTGAAAGGCTCGAAACCTCACCGGGTTTGGACTAATCTCCACACTTATTCGTAAAGTCGTCAATTTTCTTTCAATTTCCATCTTCGGTCAATTTTGGCTTAGTGCAATTGAGAATTTTACAATTTGAGACTTTAAATAGAACAAAGGTGATATTTTTGAAAAATTTAAATTCTAATTTTTATTTATTTTGAACAAAAATATTTTTGGCTTTTTTCAAAATTTTTCATTTTTTTTTCAAAACACACTTGGAAAGAACATGTGATCGAATCAATGAATCTAAACAATAAATGGGAAGAATATCCCACACCCCCTAACTTAAATGTTGCATTGTCCTCAATGTGAATCAAGAACACAACATAAAGAGAGGAAAAGAAAGATATTACCCAAATGGAGCGATCCCTGATGAGTGCGAGTCCATTGAATCTACAAAACATGTTAGAACCAAGCATAGCAAAAAGAATAACAAAAACTATAACTCTCAAAACTAGACTATAATAAAAGAGAAAAAGAAAAAGAAAAAAAAACTAACTATTTACGACCTAACATTTGAACAGCTAATAAATCATACACTAAAAGTCGAAAAATTTGAGGGTCCACCCAAAATACAATTTGACGTTGAGGGATTAATGGTGTACCCTCATTAGGATGCATGCCTCCCGAAAAGTAAGAATTCCGTTTGAAAAACGGAAGGCATGTGAAAAGTTTAAAAAATGAACCATCACCAATTACAAAATTTAGGGGGATAATGAAGGATTTTGGTGCATAAGAGGACAAGTCCCATTGGGATCCAAGAAATATAGAATCACGTTCCAAAGATTTTTCAAGTAGTATGGGGAGAGGGGCACACAAAAAGGAACAATCCATATTAGAAAACAATTTAAGCATAGAGTGCTTGTCCTCATAAACCGGAAAATGATCCTCTTGTTGCGTAGCACGTGTGTTGGTCTCTAAGTCGGACGATATTTGAGTCGTATCTTCAAGTACCTCCGAAGACTCAAATGGTATGGGTGGAGGTTTAGGAAGGAGAAATTCATCAATTCTATTGTCCCACTCGCTTTCATCCAAATGACAAATTGAGGCCCAGAAAGATTGGACTTCATCATTTAGGCTCGCATCCACCGGTCCGAACTCGCGCTCAAACTCTGCTAGGCTCAACACCTCTAGCTCTCTCTCTTGCTTGGTGTCCTCAAAATTTTTTCCCTCAAAATTTTCAATTGGATCTGGTGGAGTGACACGTCTAAGTGTGTGGCTCGTAAGATGAAGCATCTCAAAATAACATTCCCATACAAGAAGCGGATCAACATCCTCAAGACATTCATCCAGTTCTTGTGATGGATTTAATGGTTCGATAATAGTGGGGACACAAGGAGACAAATGATCTTCAACCTCAAGAGGTTTTGAAATATTTATAATAGGTTGAGATTCAAAAGAACTTGGATCCATTTCAATGATTTCATTCTCAAAAGTATTAGGTGAAGCGCAAGTCTCGACCTTTTCTAAGTTGTCCAAATAATCATTCAACTCCTTGCAAGTTTCTATAATTTTCGACTCGAGAACAGCACGGTCATCAGATTGCTTTTTTAGATCAAGTAAGAGTTCTTCCAATGTAGGCTTTCTTGGTTCTATCACCTCGAATTCCTCATTTGGTTGAAAACTTACTTCATCTTCAAAATTATCGAAAAAAAATCCTCATTGGGTTCAAATAATGCATCTAACTCTTGCTCCCAATAACGATTTTTTTCGCGATATTCCTTTTCAAGTCTTTCTTCTTCAAGCAATTGATTTTGATAAATTTGGAGTTTCTCAGCACTAGGCTTGTATTTAATATAATCATCTTTAGTGATATTGATCCAATGGTCATAAGTCTTGAGTGCCTCCTCTTCCTCACTATTAGCATAACAATTAAAGCCACTAAAAGAGTTAAAATAAGACATTTCAAATTGGGCAATTAAAAAACGTGACACCCATTGTTTTCTCAATTTTTGTTATATTTTTTTTTTTCGAAATCACTTGTAGATAAAAATAACTTTCTTAAAAATTTAACAATTTCAATCCCCGGCAACGGCGCCATTTTGATCGAGTGGAAAAACCGAGCGTCCGTGTAATATGCTAGTCGTTGTTATCGGCTTCCAACCTCAATACAAAAAAAAAAAAACTAAACTTTTAACTACACTTTTATGGAGTATAGTAGTAAGTCTGGGTATCGAATCCACAGGGAATGTTTTATAGAATTTAATTAATTTATAACTTCTAAAATAAAAATGAAAAAGATGATTAAAAATTGGGAAAATTTCTATTAAAAAATTACTTAAGAAAAACAAACTGAAAAGTGCAAAAGAAATTAGATCTGACAAATGGGAGAAAATAGGGTAGGGTACAATCCCTCAATCCTTAACAAATTATCCTTTAGAATACTAGAATTATAAATCAAAATTGTTGATTAAATCCAGTCCTTATCATCACTAAGCATTACATATATGAGATTCAAGACCGCATCATATGAAATCAAAGATCAATATAAGGCGGTGAACGACAAATTATACATACAAAGCATTCTTAAACATCCCAAGTACCTAGGGCAAGAGAGATTAAAAGATATGACAATGCATATATGATTTTCATTCACGATTCAACCAATATTTTCATTTATTTCCTAATTTTCCATACAAATAATTTGTATTAGGATTGAGTTCATGTACCCCAACCCTTGAGAAATTAGCTACTCATGATTGGATAAAAAAAAACAAATTCATACACAAAATTATGGATCTACAAAACATGGTAAATAATTTGCAAGTAATAAAATAAGAGAATGGAAAGAGTTTACTTGAATTCAGCAACAAGGAATTGAGATTCAGAATACAAACTAGGGTTCATACAACTCTTGAAGGAATAGAAAATTTGCTCTCAAAATCTAACCCTAAAATTCAATCTAGCACTTCTAACCTACTCCTAACCTAGCCTCTCTCTAGCAACTCCCCTTTGAAAATGAGGTAGGGCTTGGTCTTTTATAGCACCAAGTTGCACGAATTTGGCATCAAATTTCGCTTGTGGCACAAGTTTTCCAAGAGTTGCACTGCATTAAATGCATAATTAATTACAGAAATCCGCACATCCAGACTCTTCATTATCGCGCAACTTCAAAACATCGTAACTTCTTCACCGTAGCTCGGATTGAGGTGCCGTTTTTTCCAGTATTCTTGTAATTTAGAACTCTTCAACTTTCTAGTTGGCCCCACCTCCGGACTAAGGCTGTAAAATTACGAAAATGCCCTTCAACTCTCCATTTCTTGGTTTCTTTCACTGTTTTGAGCTCTCCTTCGCACTAACTTGCGTGAAATACCTGTAAAACACATGAGAAATACACAAAACACGAAATACTTGCCAAAAAAGGTTAGTGGCATAAATAAGAGACAAATCCAAGATAAATACACTGCACAGGATCATAAAAATACCGAAATTAAGGGGATAAATACGAAGAATATATGCCTAATCAAAGCCCGCCAATGCCACATTCTCAACCATCAATAATATCTCTCAGTCGCTACTTATTGGGTGAAAGAAAGCCTCACTTGCCCTACCAAAAAAGAATACACCCAGATCAATGCTCCCCTTTCTAAATTCTACTAATCCTTATTGAGATGAAATATTATTAAACCTTCGGACCCTCGTCCATTTTCAAACACACTTCCCCAAAACATCAAAACTCAAGCCCACTGTGATTTTCACGACTTCATTGGTCATACTATTGATCAGTGCTTCCATCTCTGGAATGTAATCCAGAGTTTAATTAATCAGGGTATCCCCAACAGTACTCTTAACCCACTACCAACACATACAAATTCCATCTTCTTTGAAAATGACCTAGAATTCAATCCATCTACCCATATTATGCCTAATAAAGCACCCATCATACCTGTATTTTCACCCAAACCGCTTAAGATTTCCCATATTTTCTCCTACACCCTACTCTCTTCATCGATCGACCTTTGTCACTCCTCATAAAGGCATGTATTATCGTCCATACTAGGTCTGAAGGAAGACATATGGACTTGCTAGTTGTTCTTAACTAGCTTCTGGATTTTGGGCTAAAATTGCCCTCAGGCTGTCAGAATTTCAGCATCTTGTTCATGGAAGCCCAAAAATGGGCTCAGGAGCTAGATAATTGGTAGTACCCATTGATGTTATCAGTTTGGATGATGTAGTACAAATTATGGTAGACATTTTTTGACAAACTGACAAAATCTTCTTTATTTTTTATCTATTCACCGCATTGAAGCTTCAAGGGCGGTTGGTCCATTCACTCTTGCACCTCCTTGTTGAGTGGGAGGATTGATATAAATAAGCTGTTGAGGTCATGGAATGCATTGACTTCTCTTAGTAGGAAGACATCGTCAACAGTGTATGGGAGGAAACATTTGACAGCTCAGATGACGAACCAAGTCAAGAAAAGTTCAATCTAGTGATTAACATGTGCGGGATGATCTATTTTGAGAGCCTATTAAGGGAAATTAGTAAAGTAGCCATATGGCCCAAAGTTGATGAAAAATAGGGTTCTTGTTCTTCCCCACCTATTTAAACCATATGACGAGATCTAGAAGACACTACCAAGATCCGAATCCTCAGCCATCAGGAACATATAAAGGAAAAGGAGTTGTCGAAGTAATTCCCTTGCTAAAGATAACCATTGAATAGAGCAAGATCGTTGACTAACTCAAGAAGAATAAATTCAACATCACCTTCTGAGGACTCTTCAAATCTTACCAATTACACCGAAATTCTCTAATAAATCTTCTCACTAGGCCCACAGTCCCTCCTTCCACAACTCTAGAAGAAGTTATGAACCTGGTTGGATCCTTGACCACCACTAAACTCCTTTCCTTCTTCGAAGAAAAAATTTCGAAGGTCGACCCTAATTAAAACTATGCCCTCAACATATACGTTGAAGTGATGGGAAAGACAGTCCCGCTCTTACTCATTAATAATGGATACACCCTTAATGTTTCCCCACTAAGAACCTTCAATTGCTTACGGTTAAAAATAAGTGAACTGACTTCTACTTCTATCAAAGTAAATGCCTATGATAATACTCGTCTAGAGGTGATAGGATCCATAATGCTCACAATTATCAATCTTGTTATTGAGTTTAAGTTATTGACATACATGTATGCTTCAACCTGCTACTTGGTCGACTGTGGCTTCATAGCATTCGAGGGGTGTCTTTCTCCCTTCCTTAAAAGTTGAAATTCTTCACCAATGGGAAAGTCGTTACCATTTATTTCTCCCCCCCCTCTCTTACTCACCCTATAGTCCTAGACTTATCTAGGAAAAAATCCCAAATAGAAAAATTACCTATGTGCCTTTTTATTTCCTCTCCTCTAACTTTCTTCTTTTTCTTTTTTTTAGCGCCATCATTCCTCAATTTCAGTGCCTTAAATGTTTAAAAACCCTACAGTCGCAATACAATCCTGGCTTCCTTCATTCTTCCTCCCCCTCCCCCCCCCCCCAAAAAAAAAAGGAACCCATTACCGCAATTCCATGCTAATGATTAAATCAATGATTATGCCCACTTATTAAAATACAAATACTTTTATTCTATAACATCTTTGACATCAAAATTTCACAATTAAACTAATTAACTAAATTCATTTAACAAATATCAATTAAACAGACTAAATCGATTAATAACAATAGTCAAATTTCAAATTAATTTCTAATTGTACTAATTAATAATTAAACTTCACATCAAAAGATCAAATTGACGTCCATTAACTATATAAATTTTCCACTTTAATTCATTTTAACTTATTAACATATAAATCACTAAATTTTTAAAAATTGAATAAGTGCATTTTCTTAATTAATTAAAGAGTTGTTAATTAAAATAACTCAGTATTACATTCTTCCCCTATACCAAAAAAAATTTTGTCCTAAAAATTCACATAAAGAAAAAAACATATACCTTCCTCAAAATAATTGCCGATATTGTTGTCTCATCGTTTCCTCTCGCTCCTAAGTGGACTCATTCTCACTATGGTGACCCCAATGAACATGGACTAACAGTATCTCCTTAATCCTTAAAATCTAAAATATATTGTCTAAAATACGGGTTGTATGCACACTATATAAGTCATCGACATCTAATTGGATATCGTCTAAGTTTATATACTGATGTGTGACGTTACCACATAAGAATCTACAACACTTTAGTACATGGAATATGTTATTAACCTAAGCTAGATGTTATTGAAGTGCTAAACAGTAGGCGAGCGATCCTACAAAAGTTTTAATCATAAACGACCCACATACCTCAGGGCCGACTTACTATTATTCCCAAAAGGAATCAACCACTTCATGGTTGACACCTTAAAAGTAATTAATCTCACACCTGAAGCCTCCATCATTTTTATCGAAGTCTTCAGAACTAATTATTCTACTTTGGGTTGTTATTGTTGGCTCCAAAATTATTTTGATCTTCCCCATAGTCTCCCAAACAAATTCGGGACCCAACTAGGTACTCTCCCCCGAGTCAAACCAACCCATAAACAACCTACATGATCATCATACAACACCTCATGTGATTCCATACTGATCGATTTCTAATCATTGTTGTTGTAGGAGAACTCAGAAAAATGTAAGTGCATCTCCCACCTAAAATCGAAGTCCAATGCGTACACTTGAAGTATATTCTCCAAAATTTTGTCCGATCACTCTGTCTTCTCATTTGTTTGAAGATGGTACGATGCAGTCAAGTTCATCCAAGCACCCATAACCTCCTAGAAACTTACTAAAAAGTGAGATACAAAAAATGAATCTCTATCTAAGATGATCAATAAAGTCACCCTAGGAAATTGAATAACTTTAGGAATATACAAAAGTGTATACTATTTTTCAATGAAATCCATGTGAAATAATAATAAGATACCTTCATCAAACGATCCTTTATAACCCAAATTGATTCGTGTTGGTTAAGAATCAAATGATTTCCAACTTCCAGTCAGGAATGAGTAAGGGTAAAAGCTTACTCGATGGTCGTTGGTTGTTCTCCTCACCACCTGACATGGTTTTATAGACATTCTTTATTTACATCCCTTCAATCACAGTCATAATTATGCTTATTTTTCATGAGAAATCTGAGAAGAAGAAGGTGACAGGTAAATGCCTTTTGAATCGATCCGAAAGGAGAACCAAATCGATCCAAAAATTCAAATCGTTCCTAATTTGACCCAGACTGATCTAATTGCGCGCAGATATATTTCTTGACTTGTTCTTTTGGTGTTTTCGGGGCATTCTCGTGGTGGTTCACCCTCATCTCCCTTACAGATCAAGTTGGATCGGTTTAAAAAAAGAAATATCTTCAACAACACTTATATGTGGTGATTTATACTTCAAGTTGGACTTTATGTCAAAGGAAAGACTTCTACAATAAGGTTTCCAGGGCTTGAAGAGTTCTAATTAATGACAATTTTAATCCATGATGTAAAAGTTCATGTAGGCACCACATTCCAGGACCCTTAAGTCTCTCCTTAGACCTCTAGCACTTCCCATTTCCATCGCAAACCTAGGTCGCACTTTGAGTACCTATCTAGAGCTCATCGAGCACCCTCGGGCCACATTTGACTCCGATCAACTCTATAGTCAGAGCAAAATCTCTTTGAATTTTTGAAGGGATTCAAATACTCTTTCCAACGGTCCACCCCGTGAATGAATTGGCATAACGGTTCGGACAAACGGACCATTCCAATACCGAAAATTAATTCAGAGGCCATCTAATAAACTTCACCATCAAAGAGAAAGCTCTTTGAATCTTCAAAGGGAACTAAAACCCCTTTCAAATGGTCCACCCCGTGCACGAAAAAGCATAACCATTTGGATGAACGATTAACATTCCCTCAAAAATTGATCTAGAGGCCACCGAGCGCTCCCGAACTCCGTTTGACCGAAGTTAACTCTTTAGCTCGAATAAGACTGAATGAATCTCCTAAGGGAACTGAAAACCCTTTCTAACAATCCAACCCATTTGTGATTTGGACCTACGGTGTGGACGAACGATTCGTTTTACTTCGAGAGGTCACCGAACGGTTCCGGCATTCGGTTGACCAAGGTCAACTTTTCAAACTTAGTGAAACTCTTTGTAAAGTCTAATTACATCTCATAAACATTCCAGCAGTCTACCCCGTGCACGATTCTGACTTACCATATAGACAAATGATCCGTTTTCGTCCGACGATCTCCCGTCTAGAAGACCCACATGCGCTTTCGAGCTACATTTGACCCAAAGTCAACTCCCAGACGTGGGAGCGGTCCAAAGGACTCTCTAAGGTATATGAAGTACCTTTCTAATGGTATGGCCCGTGCACAATTTGGATCAACAGTTTGTGCACTATAATCATTTTTCCTAAAAATTTCGCACGAGACTGCTAATTGGCAGGTCCTGAACCCTGCCTATCAACACAGTGTCAGGGGTTACCTACCGATAGGAACACTCTGGGGTAAGACGATAGGCACCCCACCTTGGCCCTATAAATAGAGTCCATGACCTCAATCCAAAGGAAAAAGAAGAAACCCATCAGCATCAGTGATATCAACAACATTCTCTCGAAATCAGCGAAGTTCCATATGAGAAATTCCATTCAAGCCTAAATACCCATCCTTTTCACACCCAATTTAGCAACATATCCTTCTCTCTCATCAACACCCATCAACATTCAAAGGATCTCATCCAAGATCCAAACTTAAACTCCAAGGAAGGTCCAATTCCTTTTCCCTCTCTTTTAAATCTCTTATTTTTGCATAAGTTACATTAGATTCATAATTTAGTTTCACTTTATTTCATACATATTAACATATAAAATTTTATTAGTATATTGCACATACTTCTTCTTTCATAAAAAAACTAAAAAAAAAAAACGAGGGTTACACTCATAAATTCCGAACGGAATTATCCATCACACTTTTTCCAAAACCAAAAACACCTTTTCTAGACGTACACACATAATGAAATTACGTTCGAATCTATGGGATAAACTCCACCCCAATTCTACATTCAAACTACGTAGACTTTGATGCCTTTATAGTCTATATAGGCATCTCGAATTAAAATCCGAGACTCGAGTCCAATTTTCCAATTTTCTCTTATTTCTCAAAATCCCTCATTTTCATAATTATCATACATATACATATAATATGATCGTTCGCGTTTCATCTCACACATATTATCGTTTCCCAGTAATGATCAATATCCCAATGGACGCTCATATTCTATCTTCTACATTTATTATTATTTTGGGGATATTCCAGTGGATGACCTCACCCTATCTTTTCCATGGTATGGTTGGAACGATTCCAATCTCCAATATATAATCACATACACACACTTCACGGGGATAAAGGAAAATATTAACATTTGCCCATGAGAGATCGAAAGGGTGGTATGGGTGCCTAACACATTCCCATTCCGTAACTTAGCCCAAGACCTCCGATCTATTGGTTTCGTATGCATCAGTTTGTCCTTGATGCCTCTCTCTCGAAGTGGCAACATGTTCTTTTGCCTGTTTTGTGCAAAATAGGCTACTGAATCCGTCTCTTTACATTCACCCCACACCGATGACGACTGAAGCACCTTTTGAAGAGGGGTGTGAGACCGCAGTGTAGTTCTTTCTCGAGGGATCCTCCTCCTCCCCCCGAATGTCGTGCCCGAGATGGCTAAAGTGGCGACTCCACTGGGGACTATTTTTAAGAGGGCTAGACTTTATTTATAGGGGTGTTTTATTTTCTTGTATATCCCCCTATTTGCATGTTCCACTTTATTATTCATATGGACGTCATGTTTAGGTTACTATTCACACACTTGTAGAAGACTCTCTATGTACACTTCACACCACTTGCACCTAGGATTACGTATATCCACATGTTGCACACATCACTTAGAAATTCAGGCTTAGGTGTCACTAACACATACACCCAATTCTATATATCCATTCTTGCTTATCACATGCTCACTTGTACATAATTACACATCACTCACACATCACTTATCCATGCTTAGCATAGCCTTACTATTTGTACTTGTACCTTGCTCCCTGTTTGGCATGATCAACAAAAAACTATTCTCTCCCCATAAAAGAATCATGCATGATTCACATGCCATCACCAAAGAGCATTGCTATTGACTAAATTTTGTCTTGTAACTAAGGAGTCACTTCGTGATGGGCGTCGGTCTGATAGGTCACAGTTAGACTAAGCAATATGACTCTCACCTTCCATTGTCCAAGTACCTTCGATGTAGAACGGTTCCCCCTGCATCGTACCGCTTGACTGAAGTTATGACGGGAGGTATATCGTAGGGAACCCATTCACGTATGTCGAGTATATCGAATTCTCTCTCACATGTACCGTCCCCGTGAGGTATATAGTGAGGTAATTGACGTACACTCGGGTATATCAAATGGCTTGTCCACATGTATCGATTG
The DNA here is from genome assembly GCA_949130495.1 of Sambucus nigra. NCBI lineage: Eukaryota > Viridiplantae > Streptophyta > Magnoliopsida > Dipsacales > Adoxaceae > Sambucus > Sambucus nigra. The sequence goes on along the minus strand of OX422214.1, from coordinate 206,612,109 downwards.
CGCTAAAAAACAAGACGTATATCGTGGATGTCTCTCTATAGGAGGGGACCCTTTCCAATTAACCCAACCAACTGCATACCCACATATAGGTCTTAAGTCTATGACACACATGTTACATTGTCAACTTCGACCCAAAACTCTGCCAAAATTCTAGGTCGGCCTGTCGCACAAATTTTTTGTGCAAATTTTAAAACGGGACCCTACCCGTGAGCCTGGTGACAAGTCCAACACTAGCTTTACATATGTTGCAAACCCAATTTTTATAGGCTCAGGTTCCGTCCGGCATTTCATTTTGCATTCAGGTAAACTTAATACAATTAAGAACCTAATAAACATAATAATCATGCTGAGACCCGTCTCTTGTCTTTTTCTCTCTTTTTCTAAAAAATGTCCAAAAACATCGTTCCTTTTTTTATCAAAAATATCAAAAATATTTTTCCTCCTTTTCCCTAAAAAACAGAGAGAATACATTTTCATCCTTTTGAAAAAATGTCAAAAATATATTCCTCCTTTTCCAAAAATAATAAATTTCCCTTTTTCTTTTTCGAAAATAAATTCCAATTTTTCTCCTTCTCAGGTCGATCACATACCCTTGATCTGGCTCCCTATTGGTTTCGATCTTCCGTAGAACCACCCCGAAGTTCTATCAGTCCCCTTACTTCCTCTGAATTTGAGACTCACCCCGCCTTCCATGGATAAACTAATCAAGTGCCGAATGTACAGTCAGATTTGTTAATGGTTCTGGCTCAACTCACTGCCAAAATTGACAACCTTCAAATCGAGGTTCATGAGATGCAAAAAATTGGGTCTCTATCCTCGAAGATCTTGAGCTCATTTTCCCTCGCGCCATGGGTCCACCGTCACTCGAGTTTTATAGGTTTCTGAAAAATATCATCATGCTCCACGTGCTCCTCCTGTTAATGGGTCGCCACCAGCCCATCTTCCTATGCCAAACCTTGCTCAAACGGGGGCTAATTTAGCCGTAACTATTGATCCTAAAGATGAAGAACTCAATAAGGTCAAGGAAGACCTAAAGATGCTAACAAAAAAATTCGACCAGGTCAGGATCTCTGGGAACTACATGGACTACACCCACATGTCTCCCTATCCTAAAGCCGGGTTACCAAAAATTCAAGATGCCTGTTGATCTAAAAAACTAGATTATATCTAATTGGTTCATCACAGATAAAAATGAATAAGTAAGACAAAGGATTTTTAGAGTGGTTTAGCCTTATGAAAATGGCCTACGTCCACTATTTTGTATTGCTGACTGTTTGCCTTGAATGTCGATAATGGGTTCACTCTGAGATCCAAAGTCCCCTTCTTATGAGGAGGTTACAATGTATTTATAGCCTTGAGGTTATACATATGAAAGGATAATGCGAAGTTATCTAGGAGACATATACATCTGTACGATAATAATAAACATTTAATGCGTAATTGCCTTTTGGTTTTCTTAATGTGGATGCTCTGCATGCTAAGTTGCTCGGACCGCTTAAGTTGCTCGGCATGCTAAGTATCTCGGACAGTTTAAGTTTCTCGATAGCTCGGAGTGCTTAAGTATGCTGCTCGTTGAAAGTATTCGTATTAACCATGTAGGTTAACACGTGTCTTCATATGATTGATCCACGTCTGCAGACTAAATTTGGTATCAACAGAAGCCCCCAATGTTTCACAGTTTGAGGTTGAGGAAGAGTGTGGAACATTTATCTTGAAAACTGCTCGGATTACTGGATTTTAGTGATTTAGGAGAACATTTTAATTCCTTTTTAACGCACAATATCAAGCTTCATAAATATTTTGAATTTTCACGATCACTTTGATATTTGTGCCCTTTTCCTCTTTCAGCCGCCGGAAATGCAAACGTCTTTCCTTGTAATCATTGCTTTTCTCTATTCCTGAGGTAAAATATTTAAACGCGACAAAAATCCAGTCGTCTTTTACTTTTCAAATCTATATTTCTGAACTCTTCATTTTTTTCTCTCTCTTATGCCTTCGTTTCCTTCCACCATTCATTGTCAATCGATTTCCCTTTCTTCTGTAAGATTTTCTTCCCTTTTCTTTATTTACTTTATTCACTATGGTTTATCTTATTGAATCATTGGATAAATTTTGGTATGAGTTTTCAATCCCTTCGTGGGTTATTTTAGAAGAACTTTCTTGTCCTTCCGATTTACTTTCTTTGGCGGAGGGACACTGGTTCCCAAGTATTTTTGTGGCTGAATGTGGCTTTTCTTTCCCGTCAAATCCCATGTGTTGGGAGTTTTGCCAATATTTCGATATTGTACCTGCAAGAGTAGATCCAAATACATGGAGGGTAGTTGATAGCGTATATAGGTTTAATCAACTTCATAGAACTCGTTTGGGAAATCCAAAAACTATGTATTATTATAAATGGGTTACCAGCGACACTACTTTCTATTTAAATACTAGATTTTCGAATAGAGCTTTAGTTGTCAATCTTCCCGATGCCAATAGAGACTACTTTGATCATGGGGTTGTAATGAAAAATTGGCAACACCCCCCATTAAAGGGAAATGATGTGTACCAAGGTCCCAGGTGTCCACCTTATGGTAATAGGATAGGTTGTTTTTATTTTTGAAATCTTATTTTCTTTGTGTTCAATGAAATGTATCACTAACATTAGTTTTGTTTGTTAGAATTGACAGTAAAAGGAAACCTCCAAAAGAGACTTATGTTAACATAAAACATTTAAAACTTATCTGGGGCTTGCATCAATGAGTTGCTGGGGAACACATTAGATCTTCTTCGTATTTGTTACGATATAGAAGCTCTACTTCATCTTTCACTGCTCATCCCGTGGTGGTCGATCTTGATCAGATACCAACATTTGAAACTAGTGTGAAAGGATAATCTTCTGACTTAAGCATTCCTATTACTGATCTGATGAAGAAGAGGAAAGCTCCACATTTTTTGACAAGTCTGTTTTTCCACTGAGGAGGCAAAGAAAAACAAATAAGATGTGCCAGATGAGAGGATGAAGAATATAGATGTACCCCCTTCTATTGCTGCTAAGGAAACAGGCAAGAAGCCCCCTGTGCCTCCAAAAGAGGTAGTACCTTCGACTGGAACTGTTTCCATCTCACAAGGAGAGACAACATGTTTAATTGAAAGTGCTCCTGCTCCTCTGAGGAGATTAAAAAGAAGTTATACTAAGAGACCTATTGAACCTACCTCTCAACCTTCAAATGTTAAAGGTAATGTTCCATCTCTTATACCTCCGATCTATACTATGGGATTGATCAAATCTTGGACTGTCCCATAATTTCAAGGTATCAAAGATACCTTTTCTCGTGAGAGAATTACTGCTTTGGCTGCCCAACACATTACGTCAGTAAGTATTGTTAGCCTGAGTCCTTTATCTTCTAGTACTACATTTATATATTTAATCAAACTTCTCTCTTTTTTTAGCTCGTGACATGTTTCAATAGTATTTTGAAGAAAGATGAAGCCATCCGAGCTTACACCTCCTCGGGTGGGATAGAAGAAGATTTTACTGGATTAAAAAGATATCTGAAGGAATCTCATCAGAAGTACAAGGAAGACAAGAGTGCCTTGGAGAAATAATTCCAGTCTATTGAAATAACTCGAGATCAAGATGCGACTGCCTCCAAAGAGTTAGAGAAGAAATTAAAGGTTGCTAAGCAAAGTAACAAGAATCTTGAGGTCAAGCTCAAATCGACTGAGGAAAATGTTACGAAGCTTCAAGATATTGAGTGACATAAGACAGAGGTAGAAGAAAAACTGAAGTCTGCCGAAGAGCTCCTCAGGGAAAAAACTTTCTCGGAGAGAGAAAAAATGAAAGTTGCTATTAAAAAATCTATTAGTGCTAGCTGGGACAAGGGTTGGAATAAGGGCCTGGCGGTTATGTCTTCTCAAATGGAGTATGCCAGTGTTAAGTATTTCAGGGATGGATGGATAGCATCTTTGAAGAAGTTGAAGGTTGCTGAAAATTCTGAGTTGTTCCAAGAGCATACTCATGGCCCTCCTCCGTCTCCTGGAGAAGAAGAAGAAGATGAAGGTGCATCAGACGAATCTTCTATAGGAGAGAAGGTCCCTGTTATTACTATTGTTCAATCTTCCAAGAAAGTCCAATAAGCCAGCACATCTGCTGAGCAACTTCCATTGCTTTCCAAGCAACCAACCCCTTCATCCAAATCGGTCGAAGAGGTTATAGGAAATAAGGAGAAGGTATAAAGTTGTTCGGGTCTTTTATTTTGTTGTTTTGTTAGTTGTAACCTTGAACTGCGTTTTCCTTTATCGTGATGAGTAAAAAATGAACTTTTGTTGTTCGTCTGAAATTTTTCTCTTACTTGATCTGTTCGCATCATTATTGATTTTGTCTTTCATCTTCTCTTTGCTAGTTTATGGCTAGGATGGAACTCTTATCAGCTAATGATACAGAGTTGATGAATAAGTGTAATGACTATTTCAAAGCTGGTCATGAAGACCTTACTGAGGCTCAGATAATCGACATCCTCGGATCTGGTGCTTCTGAACGAGCAGTTAATGCTTACCAGTACTTGAAGTGCCTACTTGATCGTACTGTAGCCAATAATGTGGCTTATTATGAAATGATTGAAGATCTTCAAGGAACGATCAAGTAACTTCAACAGCAATACAGAGAATCCACTACCCTTTTGCATCTAGGTTACGAGAAAAAGTACAAACAATTAAGCGTTGATAAGGGATATGACAAGTATATTTCAGCCCATGAGAAAAAAGAAAGTTTGTTAAAGCATGAGATCGACGAGCATAGACATATCGCCAAGCTGCTAGAGCAAGATAATATCATGTTGCAGGAGGAAATAAAACAACTCAAATCTGCTGCCTCTTCTTCTTCGGGAGCCTCAGTCCCAATTAATGATGATGGTTTTTCCTTTCTAGAAATATAAAATGCTAACTTACGGGACGAGTTAGAAACTTTGAAATGAACTGGGCTTCCCACACTTGTTCATGGCAGAGTAAGATCTTCTTCTCGTGGAAGTGAAAGGGATGGTCGGGTTACTATTGATGAGACAAGAACTCAATTGGCCTTCGAGAATTAAGCCGTTCAGTTGACGCTGAAGAATCAAGATTTAGTAGAAATGTCTAAAAAAATTCAGAGTCAGAGTTCTGCACTGGAAAGTAAAGAAATTATGCTTAAAAAGCTCAACGAGAAACCTGATAGATTGACTTATCAATTTCACAAGCATCTTAGGGAATTTTGGATGGCTGGGTATCATGAAGCTCTATATCATCTTGATGCTCATTTGCAGCAGTCGAACAACGAAGGATATAAGCAGGGGTGGTTGAATGTCTTATGTGTTCTGAAACTGGAGCAATGTCATTTCTTATGGGATTATTATGAACCTGGGGTTCTTGATTTACATGTGCCTCCCTTCAAACTTGAACTTAGCGGGATTCCAGCCCATGCCATTCCTCAGATTTTGATCTCCAAGTATCTCGGTTATTATAGTCTTCATTCAAACTTTGAGATATCTCGTCCAGAGTACTGGCTTGATCGTCCATCCATAAGTAATGTCAGAATGTTGTGAGATATGAACTTTATAAACTCCCCTTATGCATTAGATGATCCTCCAGCCGGAGTGGAACCTATTTCAAAAGCAGAGGGGAAGAAACCCATAGAATAGGACATTTTTATGTAATGAATCAAATTTCACATCGTCTGTAATTTGCTTGGTTTTAATAAAGAAATATTTAGTTTCTTTTACAATTTCATTTTCTTGGAAATATTTTGTCGAATCTCCTCGTCATATATATATATATATATATATACTGTTTTGTTTTTAGATAATGGAACTTGTCCCATTTGTTATCTGATCATAGTGACTTGTCACTCTTTGGACCTAAGCAATGGAATGATTTTCATCCCAGGTTCCTTCTTAGTTGTAGTAATCTCGTAAAGATTACCTTGTTGCCTAGACAGTGAATGCCCTGGGAGATCATACAACTTCTTGCCTAGTTTGGTACCGACCAACCGGAGTTAGTGGTTATTGAATTACCGACCAACCGGAGTTGGTGGTTAATGAATTACTGACCAACCAGAGTTGGTGGTTAATGAATTTTCGACCAACCGGAGTTGGTGGTTATTGAATTTTTGACCAACCGGAGTTGGTGGTTATTGAATTTCTGACCCACCAGAGTTGGTGGTGATTGAACTGCCGACCAACCGGAGTTGGTGGTTATTAAATTACCGACAAATCGGAGTTGGTGGTTAATGAATTGCCGACCAACCGGAGTTGGTGGTTTCTGCTTTGAATTTATCTGAATTTGTTTTTATTAGTGTGTAGCACTAATATTTCGAAAAACATTTAGCAAAAGAGGAAATATGGGCGAATCATCACTTTATTCATATTGAAAGAACTGTCTTACATATGGATTGTAATTACTGATAGTACTTGCATAGATGCTCTGCATTCCATGCATTCTTGAATTCTTCTCCCTCCAAAGTTTCGATTATGTATGTCCCAGGACGAACAACTTCAGTTACTCTGTAAGGTCCATGCCAATTGGCTCCAGTTTGTTATGCTTTTGAATCACCTTCTTTAGCACATAATCCCCTTCTTTTAAATCTCACTTCTTCACCCTTTTGTTATAGAATAAGGTTGTTCGTTGTTGGTATGATGCATTCCTGATTGCTGCTTCTTCCCTAAATTATTCAAGCATATCTAGGTCTAATCGCCTCATCAAGTCACTAATGGGAGAATTGAAATTAAGTACCCTATGTGTAGGTAGACCTAATTCAGCAGGTATGACAGCTTCACTCCTGAATGTCAACATGTATGGGGACTCCCCAGTTGCTATTCGCGGTGTAATGCTATAAGCCCAAAACACAAAGTGTAGCTCGTTAATCCAGTTTCCCTTCGCATCATCTAGCCATTTTTTCAAACCATTCAGTAGGGTTCTATTTGCCACTTAAGTTTTCCCGTTACTCTGAGGGTGGCCTAGCGCGGAATGGATCTTCTGTACATTAGATTGATGACAATATGCAGCGAATTCATCGTTGTCAAAATGGGTTCCATGGTCAGTAATGAATGCATGTGGGAGACCATATCTTCAAATAATACTCTTCCAAATAAACTCATAGACCTTGTCATACATCATATCAATGAGTGGTTCAGCTTCCACCCATTTGGTGAAATAATCCACAGCAACCACAAGGTATTTGAATCTTCCTTTAGTCGTTGTAAGTGGCCCCACCAAGTCTATCCCCCACATGGAGAATGGCCAAGGGGATGTAATGGGTGTTAAAAATGCTTGGGGAGTTCTTCGGATGGAAGAAAAGCGTTGGCATTTATTGCACTTCTTAGCATAAGCTGCGTAGTCAGCTCTCATCGTTGGCAAGTAATACCCCTATGTTGTTATTCTCTACAAAAGCGTTCGACCTGCTACATGTGCTCCCCAAGACCCTTGATGAACCTCTTCAATCTAGTCTTTAACTTCGGAGGGATGACCACACTTTTTTAGTGCTTCTATAATGCCTCTTCTATACAAAATGCCATTGGTCAATACGTAACGAGCAGCTTTAAAATTCAATTTCTTGGCTGTGAGTTTATCAAGTGGCACAATCCCTTCTTCTATATAAGCCCTGATGGGATCCATCCAGGATGGTCCCAAGTCGAGGGCAATGAAGTTCATCATCAATTCTTCGTCTACACTTCGACCCACCAGGATTTCTATTGGGATTATTCTTCATAGCTCGGTGCGTGTTACTGATGCCAGTCGAGCTAGGGCATCGACTCTTGCATTCTCCTGTCTCGGTATTCTAATCAACTGAAATGTAGTAAAATTCAAGACAACCTACATTGCTTTTGCATGATACTTGACCATTAGTTCTCCCTTCGTTGCATACACTCCAAGAATTTGATTTACGATTAATTATGAATTACTATACACAATGACCTATTCTGCCTTCATAGTTTTGGCCAGACTGAGACCGACAATCATAGCTTCATATTCAGCCTCATTATTGGAAGCCTTAAATTGAAAACGTAGAGAATACTCCTTATCAATTTCATCATGAATGGTTAAAACTATTCCTGCTCCACTACCTGTGGTACACGAAGAACCATCCACATATAGATTCCATACAGGTACTTCATTATCAAACTCTTGGTCAGACAGAGTTCCTCGATGGAATATCTGATGCTTCTTTTTGTCTTCCCCCAACACTTCTCGTTGCTCATTGAATATCTTTTCTTGTTCATCCACAGATGGGAGTTGGTCGGGTGTTATCTTTGATGATCCCGTAACATCCACGGGTTGGTCTGAATTAAATTCTCTCTCTTCGAATGTATCAGAGTGAGTAAACTCTGCTATAAAATCCACTCCGGCATATCCCTTAAGTGAAGACCTATGCTCATAAACTATGTCATATTCACCAAGTTCTACTGCCCAGTACATCAATCTTCCCGATTTCTTCGATTTATGCAGAGCTTGTCTTAATGGAATATCAGTATACACCACTATAGTATGGGCTTGGAAGTATGGCCTCATTCTTCTGCTTGCTTCGATTAGTGCTATTGCTAACTTCTCTAACCTGGGAGATCTGATCTCTGCTCCTTGGAAAGCCTTACTGGTGTAATAGACCGGTTTTTTTATTCCATCCTCCACTGTTATCAACGCCGAGCTAACTGTATTCTCTGAAACTGCCAGATACAAGTATAGTCTTTCTCACATTACCGGTCTAGATAACAATGGAGGTGTCCCCAGATATTTCTTCAACACTTAAAAGGCTTCCTCGTATTCATCATTCCACTCAAAAGTTTTTTGAAGATTTTAAAAGAATGAGATTGCTTGTGACACAAATCTATTAAGTGCTGCAACTCGCCCTGTGAAACTTTGCACTTCCTTCTTTATAGTTGGAGATCTCAGCTCCAATAGGGCCTTGATCTTTTCAAGATTTTCTTCAATACCTCGTTGATTAACAATATATCTGAGAAACATACCTTCTCATACTGTGAATATGCATTTGGTGGGATTCAACTTCATTTGATATTTCTCTAGTTGATCAAAAGTCTGACCTAGGTCAACTAAATGATCAGCAGTTTTCTTGCTTTTCGTCAGCCTATCGTCTACATAAACCTCCATGTTATGACTGATTTTCTCGGAAAACACCTTATTCATCATCCGCTGATATGTTGCACCTGCATTTTTAAGTCCGAAAGGCATAACATTATAGCAATAAGTTCCCCTTGGGGTGATAAAAGAGGTACTTTCTTTATCCTCATGTTTCATTTTAATCTGGTTGTGACCAGAGTAAGCATCCATGAAACTCAGTAATTCATGCCCCGAGGTAGCATCCACCAACTGATCGATTCAGGGAAAAGGAAAATGACCTTTGGGCAGGCTTTATTAAGATCAGTGAAGTCCACACACATCCTCCACTTATTGTTTTTCTTCTTCACCATCACCACATTTGCTAGCCAATCAGGATACTTGACATCCTCAATAAAAAAGGCTTTCTGTAGTTTCTCCACCTCTTCCTGTATAGGTTGATTCTTTTCAAGGTTGAACACCCTTCTTCGCTGCTTCACTGGCTTGACTTCCTTATTCACATTGAGCTCGTGACATAGGAAACGCAGGTCTATCCCTGGCATGTCTTCATGAATCAATGCAAAAGTTTGTTTTCTACACCTTAAAAATGCTATCAGTTCTTGTTTTAGTGATACATCCAATGACACACCAATTTGGGTTGTTCGTTCTGGGTGTTCATCATCCAGAATGATATTTTTGATAGCTTCCACGACCTGTCCCTTCACGAGCTGAGACTCGTCTCTAATGTCTAATGTTTCAATCTATGTATCTTCTGTTTCATCCACTTGATATGTAGTAGTCTTCTTCCTGGATTTTTCTCGTTCCTCCTGTTCGGTATACGAATATTTGCATTCGCGAGCTACTTTCTGGTCGCCTTTCACAACTCCCACTCCAAAGTTGGTTGGGAATTTTAAACATTGATGTACAGTAGATGGTACTGCCTCGAACTTCTCCAGACCTACCATTCCCATGCTGATGTTGTAAGTTGATTGGATGTTTTTATCCATTACAAAAAAGAGTACTCTTTCTATTCGGTAAACAGGCCATGTACGAATAAGAATATCCAACTTAATTGTCCCAAGTGGAAAAACCTTTTCCCCAGTAAAGTCGAGGAGAGGCCTATGATATGACTACAACCGGGCTAACTTCAAATTTGAAATGTCAAAGCATGGGTAGAACATGATGTCTGAAGAGCTACCATTATCCACCAGTACCCATGAAATCACCACTTCCTTCATTCTCATCTTGATCACCAATGGGTCATCACGAGGATATAGTACAACTACTAGGTCATTTTTAGAGAAGTCGATGACCAGTTTGTCCTATTCACCTTCCTCGGGTGATCATCTCCAACCAAGTTTATTCGCTGTATGTAAGAACAAGCTTGGGCCTCATTGAAGTAAGCTTTTCTCTCTGCAGTCAGATCTCCACCTCCTGTATCTCCACCTGTAATGACATTACATTCAAATGACCCAAAACGGATTGAAAATACCTTGCGTTCTGGCTGTCTTGGTATTTTGGGGAGATCGGGGTCATCTTTTGGATCATCTTCGTGATCTCTCTTCTTGTCTTCTTTTTCTCGGTGAGGGGACTTAGATCTTTTCCTCCCTCGGTCTCTAGTCTTCCCAACATTTTGGTGATCAACATACTTAAACAATTTTCCTCGCGTGATGAGTGCTTCAATTTCATTCTAGAGAGCTATGAAACGTTTGGTCGTGTGACCATGGTCTTTGTGAAATTCGTAATATTTGGACTTATCCCTTTTGTCCGGATCTGCCTTCATTTTCCCTGGCCAGGCTAACTCCTCACTGTTCTTAATCTCCTCCAGAATGTGATTTATATCTACCTTCAAGGGAGTATAATTTCCATAATTCCTCATTTGCTCCAGCGCTTTCTTACCTTTCGACTGCCAGTTACCACCATTGTTCTTCTGATCCTTCTTCTCGGTTTTACCAACCTCAACCATGGTCTCCTTAGTGTCTGTATTCTTCTTCGCAGCCATGGCTTCCTCAGTGTTCATGATTTTTGCTGATTTTGCCATCAGTTCCTCCATGGTCCTAGGCGTATCTTTGGCCAAAGTATAATATAACTTGTGTGGTAACAGTCCACTCATTAGAGCAGTAATAGATGTCTTCTCCTCGTAATCGATTACCTCAAGTTTCTCATTATTGAAACGAGTAATATATCCCTTGGTACTTTCGTCTATCTTCTGTATAATACTCAGTAAGGGTGCTACTCGTTTAACTGGTTTTCGCTCCAAAATGGAAATTCCCTATAAAAAGCTCTAGAAGTTGAAGGAAAGTCGCAATCTTTCCTCGAGGAAGGTTGTTGTACCATATCTGAGCTCACCCGGTCAGAGTTCCTGAAAATGCCCGGCATCTCATCTCGATTGGAACCGCATAGATATCGGCAGGAGCTTGGTATTGTTCTATATGGAGGACAGGATAAGTTTTTCCATCATACTTAGGTGTCACCATAGGAGCTTTGAATTTTGATGGTGTGGGAAAATCCACAATTTCCTGTACAAACGGTGTCCCTTGGACAAAAGTTCTTTATAGACGATTTTTTGCCTTAGCCATTTCCCCTAAACGGTCCTCCAACCTTTGAATAGAGCCTTTCCATGCATTATTTCCCACCTTGGGCCTATTTGTTCGAGCAACTGATCGCGTTGAGTTTTCCTCTTGGGACTTTTCATTACGCGATGTTGGGCGTGATTGGGCAGAGCCCTACCTTAGTTTGGATGGTCGTTGAGAGTTCCTCGATGCAATCCTAGGAGGACTTCTATTCCTTCTAGAGCCCAAACAATCAAAAGGAGAGACTTTACTCAACCTTTCCAGAGCACTAGTCCTTTCTGGAGTTAGAGTGACGTTCCGTTTAGAATTTATATCTCGTACTGATGAGGTCCAACCAGGCTGATACGAAGGATCATTCGATCTCTCAGTACGATATGAATCAGTACGTCTAGATTGAGAGACTTCCCAAAATAATGTTCATCTAGTTCTTAAAGATGGCAGATGGGTATTCCTCTGAGTGTTTCGTTGTTCTGATTGAGCCGGTACTCCACTTTGAACAGTTTATATAAGTTGACGCATGGTTTCTTGCATGGTCGTTCCCTTGGGATAAATTAGCCATAATGCTAGTCAGATCTTGAACATTTGGTGGAGTAGAGGCGTTTGGAGGGACCCAAGCGTTTCGATTACTGGATTCTGGAATCTCAGCCATAGATGATGAGTTGTTTGGTGAAAAACTAGATTATATCTAATTAGTTAATCACAGATAAAAATGAATAAATAAGACAAAGGATTTTTAGAGTACTTCAGCCTTATGAAAATGGCCTACGTCCACTATTTTGTATTGCCGACTGTTTGCCTTGAATCTCGATAATGGGTTCACTATGAGATCCAAAGTCCCCTTCTTATGAGGAGGTTAAAATGTATTTATAGCCTTGAGGATGTACATATGAAAGGATAATGCGCAGTTATCTAGCAGACATATACATCTATACGATAATAATGCACATTTAATATGTAGTTGCCTTTTGGTTTTCTTGATGTGGATGCTCTGCATGATAAGTTGCTTAGACCGCTTAAGTTGCTCGACATGCTAAGTAGCTCAGACCGTTTAAGTTGCTCGGTAGCTCGGAGCGCTTAAGTATGTTGCTCGTTGAAAGTATTCGTATTAACGACATAGGTTGACATGTGTCTTCATATTATTGATCCACGTCTGCAGACTAAATTTGTATCAACAATGCCCAATATCGAGAAGTTTGGAGGCAGTGGACCCCTGATCGTTCATCTCCATATATATATATCACTGAGCTATGACTCTCCTAGGGGCTTCTGAAGAAATAATGGCTCAGATGTTCCAACAGACTTTAAAAGATAGTGCCCTCCATTGGTTCCTATCCCTTGAGGAATCCAGAATCCGCAGTTGGGAAGACTTTGCTCATGAGTTCATGTCACAGTACAAGTACAACAAGGAGCTAGAGGTTACCCGTCGCGACTTAGATCTACTTAAACAGAACCCTGTGGAATCAGTCAGTAACTTTATAGTAAAATGGGGAGAAAAAGCATCTACCATGACCAATCATCCTTCCAAAGAAGAACAAGTCAGCGTTGTGAAGAAGAACTTCCTACACCATGTCCGAGAAACATTAGGAGGACAGTACTACCCTCACTTTTGAGCCCTCCAAGAGTCATGAGTAGAAATTGAAGAAGGCCTTGACAAGACAGAAATTGAACAAAAGAAAATCTCTGGATAGTTTTCTCCTATAAAGTTTGAAAATCCTGCTAGTACCACAGTCTATACAATCAACAACATCTCTCAGCATGTCACTTTGTGGGCCCCGAAAAGCCCCCCAAACCCAATCCAAAATGATTATACCGAGCTTCATTCTCCTCTCTCCAAAGTCTACCAGGCTCTCTTGAACCTAAACCTAATCAAAACCTTGGACCCTTGTCCATTACCAAATCAACTTTCGAAAAACTTCAAACCTAATGCCTGTTGTGACTTTCACCACACTACTATCCATACCACATACCAATGTTTCCATATCCAAAACATAATCCAAAGCTTGATTGATGGGGGGTATCATTGTCCCACCAGCTAATCCTAACATAATCCTCTCTCGAATCATGCTAATGCCATCTTCCTCGAAGAAGACTCAGAACTCGACCCATTCGCCCAAATCATGCCTAGTAAATCACTAGTCATACCCATATGAAGCACCTTATACTCTTGACTCACTTGAGTCTAAATTTTATAAGTGCTCATCTAGTTTGGAAATTGTGACAAAATTGGAGTCCCATTCCCTAGATACCAAAGAGCCTCAGATTCTTCTCTTTATACCACACTTGATTCAATTTAAGGTTTAAATCTGAGTCACGCACACTAGGATTGCATTCATTGTTCAAATATATTGCATCATTTGATTGTGTGTGTGTTAAATCCCATTCAACTTGATTTTAATAATTTTTGGGAATTTAAATAATTGTTAAATGATTTTTTTGAAATTAAAATTTGGTTTATAAAAATTTTAGGATCTTTCTGTAATTACTGTTATTACCTTTTTATACCTGGAAGTCTGGTTGGGTAGGATTCGAAAGCGCTTGAGACTTCAGGGGAGTTGTGTAATTAAGTTTCAAACACGCGTTTTGGTTGCATATCATCCATACACCTATCGTCCTTATAACGGCCATATTTGTGTTTGTTGCAAGACACATAACCCTAGTGTTATCTAAGCCCTTGGATCTCTATAATCAACGCTCTGCATGCGTTTAAACCCAATCTCTGTTTAACTTTTTTAGTCCAATCAGATGGTATTTAACCACCACTCATGTTTCACCATTGGATCAAAGTCGTATGACCTAGACCAAATCTCATCCTTTGATTTGGTGAGCCCTTCTCGAATCTTCCTCTCCTAGTATAAAAGGAGGATTTGTCTCGGCATTTGAGAACTTTTGTCATTTCATCCAAATCGAGAGAAAGAGAGAGAAGAGAGAAACGCTAACCCGTTTGAATCCCTAAACTCATTTTTCTTAAATAGTATATACCAAACACTATACCTGTGTGTTTGTGAGTGTTGTTGGTAGGAGTTTGAAGGTTGTTTAAAGAGTTTTATCCTCTGAGTTCGAGGTATTATTTCCAACTTAGATATTTCATGTTAGATCTCTATTTCTCTTTCATAAAAATAGTAGATATGGTCATTGCATGTCATATTACACATAGATCTGCAAATTTTAGTTTCTCATCATGAGAAATCGTATTTGTTGATTATTCTTTCTGTTAATTTTTTTCAAAACTCTAAAATCAACTAATCTATTTTCTATTTCTAGTTCTTACAAAACAAGACTTTTTACCTAGTTGGAATCTCAATTGGTGGTTTACAATTTCAAAATCATTTTCAAAACTCCTAAAATTGTTTAAGACCTTGGCAGTCTTTCAAGCACGGTAACCTTGGATTTCGGGATTATTTGAAAGGTCAAATAAAGTTTTTTTGTTTCTAAATAAGAGAGAAATTAAAAATAGTTCATTTACACATGATTTGTAATTCATTAGGACTTGTTTGTATAAATAAAGTGTGTGTGCATGCATGTGTTAGAACACTGTCATAAACACTTGTCACACTACAACACAAGAAGTGTTGGCTGTAAGATCTTGATACTTTAAGAGTCGAAATAAAGAGTGGAACAAAGTGGAGAAGTTAGCAAACTGGGAAATCTGCATCAACATCAGACCTGTAGAGAAGTTAGAATCAAACCAGTGGGTATGTATTCTAAACTTACATAGGACTGTTTTGTGTGCATGTGTGTTAAATAGTTTGTAACTTATGAATTTTGTTTTAGTGGATTTTTGGTTTGTGACTTAGAACTCACCATGGATGTTTCCTCAGTTGGGTGAGGTTTTACCACGTTAAAAACTCCTTGTACTTAATCTTTCTACATCTCCTCATCTCATTCTTGATAATGTGCTGATATAAACTTTTCTTAGTTTTGTTTTTCGAAACCTGTTACAAAACCTTGAACATATCTTGTACATGTTTTATTAAACACATCTTGTGTTAATCTGTTTTGATTTAAAGAAAATAGTTTTTTCAAAAAATAGTTCGGAGTTACTTCAATAGTTTAGTCTTGTATCAAATGGCCTAAGTAACAGTTTTCACCATATACTCTCCTAAACCTCTCCAAACATTCTCATATTTCCTCTTACACCCTACCATCATTCTTGATCAAACCTTATCACTCATCACCAGAGCATGCATCGTTGTCCGTACGGAGGTATAGACATTGGATTATTTGAAGTACTGAACCAACTCCTAGAGTTCGGGTTGAAATTTCCCTCCTAAGTGACCATCGACTGTTAGAGATTCAGTGAGATGTTCTTAGAAGCTTGAAAATGAGCTCGAGAGTCAGACAATTGGGTAGTGCCAACTAACAAAGTCAGCCTAGATGACCTGGTGCAAATCATGGAAGATTTATTTCGGCAGACTGGTGATATTTGTAGTGTATTCGAGCTGCTCAATGCTTTAAAATTATAAGGGCACCTGGTTCATTCAGTCCTGCATTTCCCTGCTAAAATTGGAAGAAATATACGAAGAGGCCATAGAAGTTGTAGAGTGTATTGACTTTGCATGGAAAGACAATATCATTTCCACCGGATGGGGGGACGATTTTGAAGATTTAGATAAAAATCCAGATTCAGAAAAGACTAGTCTGATAGACAAACTATACAGAATGATATCATTTGAGGAGCTTCTATGAGAGATAAACTAGGTAGCTAAGCAACTTAATAATGATAAAGAAACAGGGTTTCTATTTTTTCCCTATTCCGTGAACCACATGACCAGGTCGGGGAGACATTACCAGAACCCAGCCTTACAACCATCAGCAAGCGATAAACAAAAATGTGTTGAGAATATTCCTATGCCATAAATGACTCCTGAATAAAGTAAGGTCCTTAATAAATTAAAGAAAACTCAAGATAACATCACCCTATGGGGACTTTTCCTGTCTTCCCAACTACACCTAAATGCCCTAATCAAGTTACTCATAGGACCCACAATTCCTCCCTCAACCACACCAGAAGAATCAATGAACCTAGTTGGATCCTTGAACTCTACTCGAATACTCTCATTTTCTGAAGAAGAAATCCCTAAGAATGGTCCCAGCCATAATCATGCTCTTAATATCTCTGTTGAAGCTATGGGGAAAATTATCCCCCTCTCACTCGTTGATAATGGATCAGCTCTAAATGTTTGCCCGTTAAGAACCCTCGATTTCTTGAGATTAAAAGTGGGTGACCTTGATCCAACCTCTGTTGTCGTACGTGCTTATGACAACACCCGCCATGAAGTAATGGGATTTATCAAGATTATAATAGGGCTTGGCCCTATAAACCCCATTATGGAATTCCAATTCATTGACATCCCAACCTACTTTAATTTGCTGCTCGGACGATCGTGGCTCCACGACATCAAAGGGGTGTCTTCTTACCTTCATCATAAATTGATATTCTTTGCCAATGGACAAGTTATCACCATCTTGAGAGAGAGTGACAACATCGAGAATTGAGCACTAGTAATGTGATACTTGAGATACAACACGGGGTGAACGATATGTTGCTATCAAGCTTCCAGGTCGAACCACTACTACTCCTAGCAGGGGACGACTTCAAGGATAAGGTTTGTTAAGAATATGATCCCCATAGAAACACCAATGTAATCCAAATGTTTAAGAATATGCACTATATGCCCCAAGTAGGGCTAGGAAAAAGATAACAAGGGATAAATGAACCTATTGTATTAAAGGACGCCTTTGATCCCTGTGGCTTGGGCCATCAACCATCAGAAGAAGAACTCAGATTGATCCGTCACCCTCAGCTAAAGAGGAAGTTAGAATGAACCAGAAATATCACGAGAGATTCCCTAAATGGAAGATTCATTAGAGGGGGTGAATATTTTCCCTTCTATGACCCTGAACCTTGGTATGACCCTATAAACAAGAGGATGAAAACAGGAATGTAGATATTTTTTCAAGACAGCTACCCGATAGTGGAAAGTTCCCAGTATTGTGTACAACCACTCACTAAAGAGACCATAACTGATACTAGGGATTTTGAGGGCAATGACTCCTAGGATTCTTTTAACTTATAGATACTGGGGGTGGCTCTCTACATGATCCACTCAGGGACTATATAATCCGATCCATCCCACCTCATCAAATATGATAATACACCTCTTTTCAACTGGCATGCTGCACCTGTGGCACCTGCTAATATTCAACTTAACCCTGATGTTTATCCCCTTACCCTTTAGTTGTTTCATCTCACTCCGATGTTATCAAGACCTCCTTTGATAAGGTTCTCAATGTTGTTATTCCTATTAATGAAATAAATAAAGATTTTGAGTATCTTGTTGTGTCTTACATTAAATTTCTTGATTCTAATCAAACTCTTGATGATGATGACTTTGCAAATGAACAATTTTTAACTAATCTAAATAAGGGTAATAACAAACAACATAATCACATTTAAGTTAATGAAGATGAAACTGTCATTATTAATCTCGGTTCTAGCAGCTAAATGTGCGAGATTATGATAGGGGCTACCCTTGATGAGCACGAGCGCACGTAACTTGAAGAACTATTAAATGAATTCGTGGATGTCTTTACATGGTCCTACAATTATATGTCGGTATTGACCTTGAGATAGCATAACATGAGATTCCAACTCTCCCGAAAACCAGTCAAACAGAAGTTGCGAAAGCTCCGCACCGAATGGTCACTCAAAGTAAAAGAAGAAGTAGTCAAGCAATTAAACATGGGATTCATTTGAGTAATTGAATATCCCATATGTCTAGCCAATATTATACCCATATCGAAATAAGGAGGGAAGGTTTGCATGTGTGTCGACTATCGAGACTTGAACAAGGCCTCTTCGACGGATGATTACCCACTACCCAATATCGATATGATTATGGATAATACAACCAGTCACGCTCTCATGTCATTCGTTTATGGGTTTATCAGATATAACCAGATTAAGATGAACCCTGATCATCAAGATAAAGTTGCATTCATCACCCCTTAGGAATCTTTTGCTACACTGTCATGTCATTTGGTCTAAAAAAGGCAAGGGCTACCTACCAAAGTGCTTCTATAACTATTTAGCATGATCTGATACATAAGGAAGTTGAGGTCTATGTAGATGACAAGATTATCAAGTCCAAGACTAGAGAATGTCATGTTCTCTCTCTCCAGAAATTCTTTGAACCACAACGACAGTACCAAATGAGGCTTAACCCACAAAAACGTGTCTTCGGCATTACCAAAGGAAAACTCGTGGGATTCATGGTCAGTGAGAAAGGGATAGAAGTAGATCCTTCTGAGATTAAAGCCATACCTGAGATGCCACCTCCCCGAACGAAGAAACAAGTTCGAGGATTCCTTGGGAAATTGCAGTACATCAGTCGATTCATCATCCAATTAACTTCCATCTGTGAACCCATCTTTAAACTCCTTCGAAAGGATTCAACCAAGGTTTGGAACAAATCTTGCAAAGAAGCCTTCGGTCGAATTAAGAAATACCTAACCCGACCTCCGATGCTCATGCCACCGTAGCCTTGTCTTCCCTTACTCCTATACCTAATTGTGACTGATACTGCATCCGGGGATTTACTAGCACAATACCTTAAAGAAACCTGCAAAGGAAAAGCCATCTACTATTCTAGTGGAAAATTGGTCGATTACAAAGTTAACTACACCGCCTAGGAAAAAGCATGTGTCGCTCTTGTCTAGGTTACCCAAAAGTTACGGCACTACATGCTTGCCTTCCTCATTAGACTCGTATCTCGAATGGATCCCATCAAGTACCTACTCAAGAAGCTCTCCCTATCCAGCCAAATGGACCGTTGGTTGATGCTTCAAACTGAGTTTGATTTTACCTATGTCACACAGAAAGGCATGAAAGGAAGATCAATCTCTGACTAACTTGATGATTACCTTATGGAAGAAGTCGATGTTTAGATTTTCGAGTTCCTAAAAGAGAATATCCTTTGCACCTCCCAAGAAGATCTTCGATTGTAAATATTCTTTGATGGCACTGCCAATAAAAAAATGATATGGCATTGGAATCCTCCTAATTTCCCCTGATGACTCCCACACTCCCATTTCCAACAAATTGGATTTCCTCTACACCAATAACATAACTGAATACGAGGCATGCACAATGGCCTCAAAGTTTCCTTCAAGAAAGGAATTCGATACCTAGATGTCTACGGGGATTCATCCCTCATCATCGGTCAAGTACTCAGGAAATAGAAAGTCAAGGATGAGAAAATCTTACCCTTCCATGCCCACCTTAAAGAACAACCTTCCCAATTCCAAGAAATTAACTTCCACTACCAGCCCCTAGCAAAGCAACCTAGATGATGCCCTTGCCACCTTAGCCTCCATGATTGACATGCCTAGAGGAATAACCATGGACCCTTTCCTTGTCTAGAAACAAGACAAACCAACCCACTGCTACCACTTCGAGCTTAGCATAGAGGAAGAACTCAAAATAGCCGATTGATGGTACTATTATATTTGATGCCTACTCAAACACAGTAGGTATCCCCAATTAGATGACAAGAAAGATCAAGAAACTCTCCGCAGACTGGTCGCCCAGTATATTGTCTGTGATAAAGCATTATTTAAGAGAAACTTTGATGGAACCCATTTACACTGCATCGTATGGGCTAATATTGAAGAAATGATACAAAAAATCCACAATGGGGAATTCAAACCCCACATGAATGGCCATATGCTTGCTAAAAACATCATTCGATATGGGTACTACTGGACTACCATGGTTTAGGATTGAACAGCCTACTTTCGAAGATGTCTAAAATGCCAACAATTTTCCAACCTACAATATTTGCCTCTGTGAGAATTGTACAACATGACGTCTCCCTGACTGTTTTTCGCTTGGGGCATCGACATCATAGGGAAATTTACATCAAAAGCATCCAATGGGCATGATTTCATCCCAGTCGCTATTGACTACTTCACCAAATGGGTCAAAGACGAGTCATACGCAGTTCTGAATGCCAAGAAAGTGGATAAATTCATCAAGAAAAACATCATCTGTCAATATGGGCCCCGCACGAACTAGTATTAGATAATGGGTCACATTTCAAGGTAGAAGTTATAGAAGTAGTCAACGAGTATGGAATTCATAGACACAAATCCTCTCCATACCGAACTCAAACCAATGGGGCGGTTGAGGCAGCCAATAAGAACCTCAAAGCCATCATCAGCAAGATGATAGAGAGACGTCAAGATTGGGCCGATAGGATCCTTTATGCCCTCTGGGGCTATCGTACTTTAGTACGAACCTCGACTGGGCCTACTCCTTACTCTTTAGTCTACGACATGGAAGCAGTCCTACCCGTGGAGCTAGAAATCCCTTCGCTGCATATCATGCTAAAAAGAAAATTTAACGAGGAAGACTGTCACCTAAGCCGTATTGACGAGTTGTCCCTCTTATACAAAAGGAGGCTGAAGGCTCTATATCACATACAAGGGTACCATCGCCGTATAATGCGATCATTCAATAAGAGAGTCAAGGTTCGCGGTGTCCGAGAAGGGTACTTAGCCCTCAAAGAAATAATAGAGCCCATATGGGACCCAAGAGGGAAATTCATGCCTAATTCGAGCGTCCCATACATAGTAAAGAAGATCCTGTCAGGCGGCACTGCTATGGTTACCGACCTAGATGGAGAATAAATGGTGCATCCAATCAACCTGAACCATCTCAAGAAATTCTACCCCTAGCTCGAAATCTTACCGCGCTATGACTCTTCTCATCTCTCTTTTATTCTTAAAAAAAACTCTTCTTCCCCCTACCCAGAACTACGTGGTCCTGATCCTCTAAAAAAATTCAAAATCAATTCCAATTTTTTTCAAAACTGGCAGAGGTACGTAGGCAGCTCATCACTTCACATGAGGGTGACCCCCTTCTTTTCACAAAAATTGTCCTTTTCTTATCCCCGAGAATGAAAGATCATTTTAACATGTACATGAACAAAAGGATTATGTGTGCCTTAGTGATGAGTATAGATAGTTCACAATGAAAAAGTCATTAAGAGGCACAACTAATTGATCAAAAACTTATTTATTTCATTATTTAAAATTTTGGTACAATTACATCTGCGTATGAAGTTAAATGACTTCCCTTTCCATCCAACACCTACTTTCCTATAAACAAACCCCACCACTCCTAAACAACCAAAACAACCACATAACCAAACACCATACGAAAAGCTTCGCAAATATCTACCCACAACTTCCAGAAGAACTTCCTCCATCTCTCACATCTTGGAGTCCCCAAACCTCCCCTGACTAGAGGGAATGCCATTGACGCTAAATTGAGCGATAAACCTGGACTAGCCTTGGAAAGACCATAATACCTCCCTCCAAAGTATCAAAGAAGGCAAGATACGTTTGACCGATCTCCATAACCAGCATCTTGGCAACCACTCTCCTCCACAACCATTTCATATAGTCCCTTAAGACATGCCAAAGTCGCCCAACAGATTGAGAGGGATGAGTCGATGGACATCGGTTCTCCCACAAATAGCCCAGCCGCATGCGCATACGCTCTATCACGTCCTCCACAGGAAAAAAATCCAGTGTCCTCGGTGGCACAATTTTCTCCCAACAATATTAACACAGAAGCTACCAAGGAAAATAAAAAGAGGTCTTCCTGAGACCAAATAGTTTAACGTACTAATACTCTACAAGCTCTAGAATGGGCAACAGTTCTCCCCACTATGGCACATACCAGCGCCAGCATAAAGCTCCATGATCTACGAACCAGTTCTCTCAGCTCTTAATGTCTAGACCTACACTAATGAAATAGCGCAAGAAGTTTGGAACTGCTAGCAAGGGATACTTAGGTGGAACAACTATGAGAAATCTCTCAGACAACCACATAAATAACATCATGGGGCTCCCTCTCAAAAAGTCAGAGCGACCTTCCCGCCAGGCATCCAGGCCATTCAATGTCCCCACCAGTATCACTGCCGCATGATTGCGATGGTATGACATCCAAGAAACAATAGCAGCCAGTTGGGGGTCCACCAGCGCCTACCCAATCACCAACATGACTTTTGAAACAATGACTACGATGATGGCCCCGGCATATCCAACATCACCCACGTTCTGGAATGCACGAACTGAAATGCCACCGGAAGGGAAATCATTCCCCCTATAACCAATAACCTAGCCTTCGAAGGTGAAATATAAAGAAGTCCATCCATCAATTCCTTGGGAAAATAGAAAAACTAAGGCAGAGCCGCAATAATGCTGGGATTTATCCCCAGCATGGCAGAAAATTCCTCGTAGGTAAGAAAAATCTCATCCAACCCGAAGCGAAAGACATGATCCTCAGGATACCAAAACTCGACAGCCGCCATTATCATATTCCACTCAATGGCCCGGTTGCGCCATAAAGAGACTTGCCGCATGTGAAAGGCATCATAATCGATATTGTAAGAACACATTGCCTCCAAGGATTCAAGGTAGTTGGCGAACTCAATGCTACCACGGAGAGCCGTCATGCAAAAAGATAGTAAGCATGTAAAAATGTGAAAAAGAAAGAAAATGAAAGTGTGAGGAGGAAAGCCCCATTCACCCTCTATTTATACTTGGAAATTCTCAAGAAAGGACAAGAAACCCTACATAAATTGGAGAAAAATTTGCCCCATCAAGTACCAAACAATTGAAGAAAGTGAAATCAAAGCCTTGGATTGATTAGACTGGACTAATATGCCGATAGGCAGGACATGGGTCATGCCGATCGGCAACCCCCTATTTTGGGAAAATTCCCTTCTTCCTTTTTCATCAAAATCAAACAACGAATAAAAATAAATTTTATCTTAAGGAAATTCATAATTTCCTCTATACTTATGCTTTTATTAATCTCATTTTAAATAAAATCCTTCCCAAATCAATTTTTGAATTCTTTTTACGGTCTCAACAGCAAATTAAAAAAGAGCATGTGCATTAATCACTAAAAAAAATAACAAAAACTTCATTCTTCATTTGAATATATTTTGCTGTATTACATTGATATTTTGCAGGAAAAGCAAAATTAGAAAAACAATAGGACTTAGCCCGAACCCAATTTCTTCCTTTATCTATATTTATTCTCTCTCTTCTCTCTCTCTCTCTAAGATCCTCATCCCTACGGTGCGCCCTCTTCCCCCTGCGGCGAGACGATGTGCCCCCATTGCCAGAGTAAGAACCTTCCCCAGACGAGGCAGACGGCACCAAGAAATAAGGGACCGGAACAACCTCGCGAATATAAGCCTTCATCGAAGATATCTAGTCCCTCATGACCTTTAGCCAAGTGGTCAAAATCTTGATATGCTGCGAGGAAGAACGGAAAAGATCGAATCAGTCAAGCATGAGGAAAAGAGAAAGAAATCAAGTAAATAAAGAAAGACATACCACAAGCCAAAGCACCTCCTCCGTAAGGCTCAAATTCTTCGGGTCCATCGCATGAGGATGTTGTTGTAAACACACTGACTCCCCCCCCCCCCCCCCCCATAAACTCGCCTAAGTTTGTAACTAGGAGAATGCATCTGCGCAAAAGAAGGCCCTAACGTCGTCGTTGACATAATTGATGTGGTTGCACAACCTGCGCTATGAGAGGACCCTACCTACCGAATCGAGCCTACCCTAGGGAGATGCATCACATCATATATGCTAAGGAGCATCAGCCAACTCGAGACGAAGTCCAGATAGCCATACATCACTACTATGTCAGTATATAGAGAGTATGGCTCTCCCATCATCGCATCCACCAGGGCATCATTAGACATCTCCTGCACGCTCCTCATGAAAATAGAAGGCTTCGCCAGTGGAACCACAACCCCATTCTCCACAATCTTTCAGATTATCCCATCCCCAAGATACCAGGAGTAGCCGAAATCATGCGCCAGCAGGTGCCGCATTTACGCATGTCCCCCAGTCACCCCATTGTGCTAAATGGCCATCCCCCAAGGATAAAAGGTCACCTGCAAATCCCTAGAAAAAGAAAAGGATAAGTATTAGTAAAAGGCCATCAAAGGAAAAGAACAATCTCAAGACAAAAGAATGCTTACCCGCTCGCTCGTCAGGCCATTCAGGACCTGACGCATCATCTCCAAAGAAAGGGTCTTCTTCGATTGCCTGTTAGACCTCCACCACCGGAACATCCGAAAAAAGTACCCGTAGAGTCATCCTTTAAAGAAATAAATTGGGTGTTCAACCCAATAACCTCATAGAACCACATCTGCAAAGGAAAAGGATTAGTATTCAAGAAATCAAAAAGAAGAACATGAATGGAAAATGAGAATGCATAAAGGAAAATTCACAAAATAAAGAATGACTCCAGATAATACGTGACCCCAGTAAAAGTTATCCGGAAGCACCGACTAAATGCATCCAAAGAATAATAAAGGTTCGCCCAAGTCAGGCTCCCCCAATCATAAAAGCGGATGTTCGAAAACACCCTCAGAAATGGTAGAAACCACAAGTGGATGACGTCGCCACTCGTCTCCACCAGAAAACATCCCAATACCAATAAGATAAACAAATGGTCCATCTGACGCACCTGATGCTCATCATTCTCATGAACCCTACTCCTCAACAAAAGATCAGTCAAAGAAGATAAGTGGAGAGAGTCTCCGAAAACCACCCTCTCCATGTCACTACCGACGTCGTCACTTGTAGTGTCCTGTCTACCACAATATGGGCATCCTCGCAGTCCATCCCCAAAGAATGCTGAACATCAATGGGATTCATCATCATCTCTTCGAAGATAAAATGGAAGGTGTGGGTAATGTCTCACCACCTCTCTCCGAAAGCACATAGAACCGCAATGGAGCAGGGTGTCTCATCTAAAGTCAACGCTAGCCTCCAAAACCCGCAGAGGAAACCATCCAGTGTACCATAGGACGAAGGTTCTCCCAAATGTCCTTAAGACCTGTCGTACCATGGGAATGAATAGTCGATATGGAGACATCAGATTATCAAGAAATAAGGAAAACCCTTATCAAATTCAAGAAATAAATCGATCTCGTCAAGAAAAGAAGAAAGGAATACCAAGACTCATGCGATACTTACATAGCCACCAGGGTTCACCACACTAGAAGAGAGATAACGTGAAGGCTCATGCATAAGAGTTTGATCATCCGCCACCGGCTCAAATGAGTTAAAAGAGTTCTTGCTACCCAATACAAGGGGCACCTTAACCCTCCACTCTAAATCTGCCCAGTCATAGGCATTAATCCATGCCATATGGGTTGCACTACTTAAGAAGTCAGACATTTCAGACGTTAGGACGGTTTGTAAAAGCTTATAGCAAAAGAAAAGAAGTCAAAAAGCTGTGCAAAATAAGAACTTGACCCTTTTTTCTAGGAGGCCAAGGGTCATGCCGAACCCACCCACCCATCGGCACTAATCCTTTCACCTGCTCAAGGTACCCCAAAAGACTGTACCAATGAAGATTAGCACATCTCCATCTATGATGGTCGGCACAGCCTTTCAAATTTTGTATAAAAAGTCTGAAAAAATACCAAAAGAACCCGAAAAAATCCTAAAATTTCCAAATCCATTCTAGCACCTTGTTCAGCAAGGAAAACATTTTTTTACGCCCCCAGCGGAATTCCAGAGATCATTCTCCCCAATAAAGTCTCCAAACGACGCTCCAAAAATTCCTCAACTACAAATCCTTGGATCATTCAATCTTTCCCAATATCCAATAAAGAAAAATCATCCAGTGGAGTCCCGAAATTTCCCTGATAAAAAGTACACCTCTGTTAGGTCATAATTGACCTCGATCTTGGATGGTCACCTTAGTTAGGTCAGAATTGGCCTCGATCCTCGGCTTTCACCTCATTTAAGTCAAAATTGACCTCGGTCTTGCATTGTTACCTCAGTTAGGTCAGAATTGACCTCGGTTGTCACCTATTTTATGTCAAAATTGACCTCGATCTAGGATCGCCACCTCAGTTAGGTCAGAATTGACCTCTGTCATCAGTCGTCACCTCTTTTAGGTCAAAATTAACCTCGGCCTTCGATCGTCACCTCAGTTAGGTCAAAATTGACCTTGGTCGTAACTCTAGTTAGGTTATAATTGACCTTGATCTTGGATTATCACCTCAGTTAGGTCAGAATTGACATTTATCCTCGTTCGTCACTCTCTTTTAGGTCATAATTTACCTCGATCTTGTATCGTCACCTCAGTTAGGTCATAATTGACCTTGGTCCTCAGTCGTCACCTCCTTTAGGTCAGAATTGACCTCGGTCTTGGACCGTAACCTCAGTTAGGTTAGAATTGACCTTGATCCTCGGTTTTCACCTCCTTTAGCTCATAATTGATCGCGATCTTGGATCGTCACCTCAGTTAGGTCAGAATTAACCTCTTTCCTCGGTCGTCACATCTTTTAGGTCAGAATTGATCTCAGTCTTGGATCATCACCTCAGTTAGGTTAGAATTGACCTCGGTCCTCAGTCGTGAACTTCTATAGGTCAGAATTGGCCTCAATCTTGGATCGTCACCTCAATTAGGTCAGAATTGACCTTGGCCCTCGTTCGTCACCTATTTTAGGTCAAAATTGACCTCTTTCTTGGATCTTGACCTTAGTTAGGTCAAAATTGACCTCGATCCTTAGTCGTCGCCTCCTTTAGGTCTGAATTGACCTAGATCTTAGATTGTCACCTCAGTTAGATGCGAATTGACCTCGATCCCTGACCGTCACCTCTATTAGGTCATAATTGACCTCGATCTTGGATCATCACCTTAGTTAGATCAAAATTTACCTCGGTCCTCGATCGTCACCTTTTTTAGGTCAAAATTAACCTCGAACTTAGATCGTCACCCCAGTTAGGTCAAAATTGTCCTCGATCCATGGTGGTCAACTCTTTTAAGTCATAATTGACCTTGATCTTTGATCGTCATCTCAAATAGGTTAGACTTGACCTTGATCCTCGATCGTCACCTCTTTTAGGTAAGAATTGACCTCGGTCTTGGATTGTAACCTCAGTTAGGTCAGAATTAACCTCGGCTGTCACCTCTTTTAAGTCAAAATTAACCTCGATCTTTGGTCATCACCTCAGTTAGGTCATAATTGGCCTCAGTCTTGGATCGTCATCTTAGTTAGGTCAGAATTGACCTTGATCCTCAATCGTCGTCTCTGTTAGGTCAGGATTGACCTTGGTTTTGGACCGTCACCTTAGTTAGGTTAGAATTGACCTCAGTCCTTGGTCGTCACCTCTTTTAGATCATAATTGACCTACGTCTTGGATCTTCCCCACATTTAGGTCAAAATTGACCTTGGTTCTCGGTCGGGATCATCACCTCATTTACGTCATAATTAACCTCGGTATTCGTCCATCACCTTTTCTAGGTTAGAATTTACCTCGAACTTGGATATTCACCTAAGTTAGGTAAGAATTGACCTCGATCCTCGGTCGTCACCTCTTTTAGGTAAAAATTGATCCCGACCCTCTGAATCGGTCATCCATATCCCTTAGGTCCACAGAACTGACCTCCCTCCATCATGTGGTGTCTATTCGATGACCATAACTTGTTACAAGCACACCAGTCGAGGGGCTCTTTAGACAGCACATTCTAGGACTCCCTAAGTCTCTCTTTAGACCCTTAGCACTTCCCCTTTCCATCGTAAACCTAGGTCGCACTCCGAGTAGCGATCTAGAGCCTATTGGGCACCCCAGGCCGCATTTGACTCTAGACAACTCTGTATTTAGAGAGAAATATCTTTAAATATTTGAAGGGCTCTGAATACCCTTTTCATCGATCTACCCCATGTGCAAATTGACATAACAGTTCGGACGAACGGACCATTTTAATAACGCCAAATTGATTCATAGGTCATCGGGGGCTCCTGGGACCCGAGTTGACCCCAATCAACTTCACCATCAGATAAAAATCTCTTTTAATATTTGAAGGGCACTAGAACCCCTTTCCAATGGTCCACCCTGTGGGTGAAACAGCATAACCGTTCGGACGAACGATCAGTTTTCCCCTAAAAATCAATTCGGAGGCCACCGGGCGCTCCCGGACTCCATTTGACCAAAGTTAGCTCTTAAGATAGAATGATACTGAATGAATCCCCAAAGGTAACTAATTACCCTTTCTAACGATCCGCCCTATCCGCGATTGTGAGCTACGGTACGGATGAATGATCCGGTTTACTCCTAGAGGTCACCGGACGCTTCTGGGCTCCGGTTAACCAAGGTCAACTTTTCAAACCAACCAAAACTCTTTGGAATGTTGAAGTAAAACTCTTTAGAATGTTTAATTACATCTCATAACCTTAACAACGATCTTCCCCATGCGCGATTCTAACTTACCATATGGAGAAACGATTCGTTTCCTTTCGACGATCTACCGTACAAAACATTGGCGTGCGCTTACAATCAAAATTTGACCCAAAGTCAACACTCGTACCCGGGAGCGATCTAAAGTTCTCTGAAGTACCTTTCTAACGGTATGGCCTGTGCATGATTCAGATTAATGGTTTGTGTGCTACAATCATTTTTCTTGAAAAGTCTGCATGAGATTGCCAATTGGCAGGTCTTGAACCCTGCCTATCGACACAGTGTCAAGGGTTACCTGCCGACAGTCATACCCTGGGGTAGGCCTGTCAACACCCCCATTGGCGCTATAAATAGAGGCCATAACCAAGTAAAGATAAGAAGCCCATCAGCATCAGTGATCTCAGGAACATTCTCTCGAAATCAGCAAAGTTCCATATCAGAAGTTCCATTTAAGCCTAAATACCCATACTTTTCACACCCAATTTGGCAAATATCCTTTTCTCTTATCAACACCCATCAGCATTCATTGGAGCTCATCCAAGATCCAAACTTAAACTCCAAGGAAGGTCCAATTCCTTCTCCCTCTCTTTTAAATCTCTTGTTTTTTGCATAAGTCACATTAGATTCATAATCTAGTTTCACTTTAGTTTATACATATTAACATCTACACTTTTATTAGTATATTTAACGTACTTTATTTTTCATAAAAAAACCCAAAAATAAATAAAAGAGGGTTACACTCATAAATTCCGAACGGAATTATCCATCATACTATTTTTGAAACCAAAAACACCTTTTCTACATGTAAACACATAATAAAATCCCGTTCGAATCTATGGGATAAACCCCACCCGAGACTCGAGTCCAATTTTCCAAGTTTCCAAGTTTCTCTTATTTGTCAAAATCCCTCATTTTCATAATTATCATACATATACATATAATATGCTCGTTCGTGTTTCATCCCACAGATATTATCGTTTCCTAGTAACGATCAATATCTTAATGAACGCTTATATTCTATCTTCTACATTTATTATTATTTTGGGGATATTCTTGTGGATGACCTCACCCTATCTTTTCCATGGTATGGGTCGAAAAATTCCAATCTCCATTACATAAATCCATACACACACTTCACGGGGATAGAGGAAAATATTAACATTTGCCCATGAGAGACCGAAAGGGCGGGATGAGTGCCTACACATTCCCATTATGTAACATAGCCCCCGGACCTCCTATCTATTAGTTTCGTATGCATTAGTTTGTGCTTGAAGCCCCTCTCTCGAAGTGGCAACATGTTCTTTTACCTGTTCTGTGAAAAATAGGCTCGCGAGTCCTTCTTTTTACATTCACTCCACACCAACGAAGGCCGAAGAACCTTTCGAAGAGGGGTGTGAAACCGAGGTGCAGTTCTTTCTCGAGGGATCCTCCTCCTCGCCACCCCAAATCAATTTCGCGCCCAGGATGGCCACAAGTCAAATTTGTTCTTTTATTTTATGTGGCATCTATTTATTTATTTGAAATGCCTCATTATTCTTATGTTACATAATTTGTTTGCTAATTAATTGGATAATTAAGAACACCCTTATGTATGGATAACATGGATTTAATTTTGATACCTGCCTAGATCACTTGTTTTATTAAAAAAATTAGTGTTTAATTATTTTATTTTTTAAATTGAATAAAATGAGGTTAATTAAATTTAAGTTGCAAATTACATTGATATCTATAGGTTTTATTTAATTCTGAAAAATTAAAATTATTATTTTCATTTAAAAAAAATTCAAATGTGAGATCAAGATATTTAATTCATACATGTAAATTTGAAAATTACCAATGATTTAAATTTAGTCTTCTGAATTGAATTTATTTTTCAAAACCTCCAAGTTTTTCAAAATACTAATGGAAGAGGGGTTTTTAGTATAAAACCCACAATCTCCATCGATATTTTAAAATTATGACACGATTAATTCCTCGTGTCATGTTTATTTCCCCCCATCGGATCGTCTTAATCACGGTATCAAGAAAATTTTATAATTCTTAAAGTGATAGTTTAGTGGAATTAAATGTGAGTGAGTTCAGTCCTTCCATTGAGAAACTTTTACATGAGCAGATTTAATTTACAGAGACAAACTAGTGGCATACACTTAGACACAACGTTTGATATCCTCTGCATCGAAGTCACTATCATAAGTTATGGTATCGAAATTTGCCAACTATTCAATTATGTAGGACAAAAGATCTTGAATTATCCAATAAATAAATGGAAGGTGAAAGTTTTCTTAGTTCAGGGTAAAGATATTTAAGCTCCCATTAAGAAATCCCACTTCATAAGGGAACTGGGATGTTCAACAGGATTTTAATTTAAAAATTAGCAGTGAGGGATTCCACTTTAAAATAAAATATAAGTTAAATGCTCACATGTATATTTTGAAATTATTTCGCTTTTTAAATTTATTATTTTGAGATTTCAAAATGGGACATTCTTTAATATTCAATTACACAAAGTTAACTGAACTGAACTATGCTAACTGAAAAACACAATCTAGACATTGTCCTAACTACCAAGGACTTTAATTTTATCATTTTGGAGACCTGACCTATCAAGACGGAGGAAGAGGCACTTGAAAACAATGTCCTATACCACCAAAGGTGGTAAAAAGTTGATTAAATTGCTCCCGGTTACATATTAAGTTCTATTTATAATGTGTTATAGCACTAACATCAACACATGTCCATTACTTAGGATATGATTTTGAACCTTAAGAATATGTTTGAGGATAAGAATCATGCTTCAAGTTTAGATGCTATAGAAGGCATATAAACACCAATATGCATGAGGGTACTCCCGAATAAAAACATGTTATAAAGATGATTTACATATTTGGGTAACTTAAAGTGCTTGGATCTGAAGTCGATGGGGAACCCGAGTTTATTTCGTACTCCAATCACTGTCAGATTACGCTAAAAAGTCTCTCCTAAATTATTCTATGATTCAAATTTTATTACAACTATAATTACTACTTAAGGAACTTGAGGCTACGAAGAATATCAATATGCATAAGGGTGTTGTTGAGGTTGTTGATAAATGGTCATATACTTTAAATAACCCTTACTTTTATGAATATTTAATTTTTGCGTGTGCATGGATCTATTAATTTAGTTGTGAAATTAAATGGGTTCCGCTAAATATTAATTAGCGAGTTAAGGATTAATATTTATTATTATTTACATGCGTCTGATAACTAAATAGAGATGCGATTTATTATATGTCGTGTATGAGTGAAAAGTGACGGTTCATTATATTATGTCGATAGAGAGTTAAATCGACGAATTTATATATTTTTGGGTGACGTTAACACTACGAACGTGTCGTGCTCGATTAATAAGTTGTTGGTATATTTGTAGTTAGTTGACTAAGATGACCTTTTTGAGTGCACCGGTGATCAGAAACGGGTCGAAATAGTACCATATTTTTATAGTTGGGTTTTGGGGCCTTTTCAGTTGTAATAAGGCCTATATAAGGGTGTGAATGTCTTTTCACCCTTAGGGGTACACTTAAAACGGTATTGAGGTGTAATTAAGAAGTATATAAGGTTTATATGGGTGGATGACAAGATACTTTTCAATGTTTGAAAAATTATGAGTTAGGGAGAGTTGAAGAGAACATAAAAAAAAAAAAGAAAGTGGAGATAAAAACCTTTGAGAAGAGAAGGAAGGGCTAATATATGAATTCAAATAGTTCATATGCATGAGACTTCGAATTTAATTCCTTAAAGGCAAGTATTTACTTGGTTTAGATTGCAATTATGTAGTTAATTACATTCATGATGAATTAGGAACAAATTTGTGATTAAAATGATTAAAACATTGAGAATGAGAATGAAGAGATATAAGTTGCGTAATCTCTGATTTGTATTTAATATTAATTGATGATGACCATATAAACAATTCATGATTTAATTTTGAGTTTAGAAGTATGAACATGTAGAACGTTGATACGGTGTTAAAATCCATGGAACTTTAAGTTTGATTAATTGATGGTTTGATTGAATTGATCAATGATTAGGAATATAAGCGTTTTATTTATGTATTTGGGTATATTTGGGGGTTATAATACTTCTGGCATGATTAGTTTTTGATGTGGGATATTAATTTTATATTTGGGGAGACTTGGGAGCTCTATTGGAGGGTTTTGGAGGAGAAAACTCGAGGAAGAAGAAGATTGGAAGCCTAGAAAATCGAATCGGTTCTTTGGCGGAGCGAATTGGTTCGATTGACCAAACCAATTTGGACTGCCAATAAAATTGGTTTGGTTTTCTAGCTTGTCTATGTTTTTTTTACATGTTGTTTTGACCCGTTAGAGTTTGGGGAATGAGCATAGGGGCTTCTACGGTAGAATAGGACTACTGGGGAATATTTTCATATTTTGATAATTGTGTTAGGCTGAAGAATAGAAGGTATAGGGTGATACGAACTGCGAATTAAAGTGAGTGAACACTTATATGTATGATTGGGAATCAGGTTCAGACTTCTGGATCGGTAGACTAGTACGCTATGTCATTGACGTATGAGCTTTGTACATTATATACATCCATATTGGGGTAACTTGTATATATATATATATATATATATATATTTGTGTGGGTGGGTGGGCGGGTGGGTGTGTTTGGATGTGTGTATGTGCATGCGTGTGTATTCTTGTTTGTATTGAACATACCTACTCGGTAATGCTATCATTAGGAGGTTGCACGTAATGGGCATTCCACCATGGCATTGATCATTAGGTATTCTATTGATTCCAGTGGTCATGTATTATTGCATGTCCAGTATTCATATGTGAGGATATGTGTTGGTTTGGAGACTGGTTGGATGCAATGTGGTATGGTCGTGAACCTCGGATGTATGTTTATGTCTGCCTCCGTTATTTGTGTTTATGTTTAGGTTCGGTAGTAAGATTTTGACCCGCTCGATCAATGTGATGCTTGATATGACTGGAGGTTGATAGCACACGAGGGATGCATCTGCGAGGTCTTAGCTCTGGGGATAGGGTTATATGTGTATAGCGAGTGATATATGTATGTGCACGAAATGCGATATGTATATCTGTTTATAGCATAGACGTAGTTATGTTATTATATTGTGTAAATATTTCTCTATCACATGAATGTTATGTTATTTTATCATGTGTATAGCAAGTGTATAGCTATGTTATCGTTTACGATAGCATACCTGAGAGGGTAGCATACAAATAGCCAATGGTGACTATTGGTTTGGGTTTGGATAATGGTTATTATTCTAGTTATATGGGGTCACATAATTAGGATAATAAAAGGAATATGTTATGTGTGCACCGTAGAAGATATCTGAGGTTAATCTCATATGAGTGGAACTAGTAAATTAATTGTGAAAGTAATACACTATGTGTTTTATTAATTTAATCCTTTTAATTACTTGCTAAATATTTTCAAAAAAATTCGGGGTTTAATCCGCAGGAAAATCTGTTTTCTTATTTTCTTTTAATAACCTCCAATTCTACACTTGTAGAAGGGATAGATATTTCACGCCATTTCCATTGTTGTGGATGATATGTGTTTGGGTAGAAGCCTTAGTTCGATTCTATCTAGATAGGATGTAGTTTCATTTTAGTCATTCCTTTTGGGCATGTTGCCCATAGTTGGATAGAATTTTATATGTATCAGACTTGACATATTTATGAGTTGTTATTTACGTTGGATGGTTATTTGTAGTCACCATTGGTTTATTCAGTGCATGTATATTTATTGACTCAATCAGTTATTCTATCGATTTATCATATCTATAGCTCTATTTTGTTTTATATTTTATTACTTGTTATGACAGTGATGATGAGAATGAAATCATATTGGAGTCATGTTTTGTTTTAATCAAGGATCAATCACCAGGTATTATAATAGGTGTGGTGTCACAAGTGTATCAGAGCATCAATTTCTAGTGTCCTTAAGATCTGTGTGAACTTTCTACATTGCCAGCATTGTATTTCTTTGATATAAAGCCCTATGCTTAGGACTCTTGTTTGATATTGTGTGTTTACATTCTTCTAATACATTTGAAGTGGTACCTCATGCAATTTTTGTTCGCTTTTAAAAGACAAATGCAAGGAGAGGTAGACCAACACGTGTAGCGAGGAAGGCTGCAGAAAGATAGGCTCAACCGAAGCCACAGGGTGCTAAGGGGACTCCGACCATAGCAGAGGTCGCAGTTATAATATCATCAGCAATTAATGTCTCTATGACCTCATGACACAGAACTTTCCCCAGGTACAACCACAACCACTAGTGAAATCATCAGTTCATACTAACCCATTGCTGTCAAAGTGGGAGCGTGTCAGGGAGGCCTTTCAAAAAGGACGTCCTTCGAAGTTTTAGGGTAGTGTCGATATAGTAGTAGTTATCTAATGGAAGAAGTACATCTAGAGTCATATTCATATGGTTGAGTGTAGAAACACTCAGAAGCAAATACTATATACGTTAAAGCTAGTTAGAATAGCTCTGCAGTGGTGGGAGTCGATTACCAAATTAGAGGATAGAGATTCAATATATATTTAGGAATTATAGGTGCGATTTGATTGTAAGTTCTTTCCATCAGTTGTGCAGATAAAGCCGAGGATGATATTTTTATATCTCACGTAAGAGGGTTAGACAGTGGCCGCTTATGATGAGGATTTAACTCTCTTGGCAAACTTTTGTGCCAAATGAGGTGAACACTTATGAGAAAATGATTCTCAAGTTTATGGGTGATATTACTTGGAGAATTTATTAGGGAACCCGACATTGAGGACTTATACTAATGTCATTAACGCCCCGTTGCTTCACTATTAGGACCATAGCTTCTATTAGAGGGGAGAAAATAGAATCAAATAATCAAGCCAACACGACAATATTGGGGGCAATAGTTCCAGTGAGGTACCACAGTAGCATGGTAAGCAGCATGGTAGGCAGCAGGAGGGAGGTACCCAATAAGGGAACTCATTTAAGAGATTTAGGTTGGGTAATGGAAATTTTAGGCAGGGCCAATAGTATGCTCCTAAAGGATAGAAGGACAAGGGTAACCAAATTATAGGCTAGTAGGGACATGGTTATCAAGGCCAGTAGGCCCAGTGTCAAGGGTAGACTCATTAGGGTCAGAGGAAGAAAGATTTTATGGGGAGATGTTTTGTATGTGGGGAATAGGGCCACACGCGACGCACTTTCCTGAATAGGAATAAGGATCAGTTGTAGGATGCCTAGTCGGGGCAACATATTACAGAAGCTTCCATCTCCACCAGCAATTCCAGCGTTGTGACCTTCGTAGGGGCAATTGTTATTTGGGCATGTGTATAAAATATTTGGACCATCTTTGTCTCCAACATCTCTAGTGATTACGGGTATGTTTTATATCTATGGTCACTTAGGGGTGGATATTGTTTAACACTGGTGTATCAAATTCTTTTATTATTAGTAGATTCACGTGTGATACTGGTTTAGTGGAATAACATCAACTATTATTATGATCGCAGATTCACTATTGGGTAGCAAAGAAATCATTCTTTCCTTTTACATAGGAGTTAGTCTGGACCATGGGAAGTTTTGCTTTGTAGAGGATCTGCTAGTTTTAAAGATGTACGAGTATGGCATTATCTTGAGTATGGACGGGTTAGTGATGTATAAAGCGATGGTAGACTATTATAGTATGACTATCATGTTTACTATTCCAGGGCAGGATATGTTTCTCGTGACCATTTTTAGTTCACAAGGAGGGTCGAGCACGTATTTATATTATATCGAGAAGGAGACTTCAGAGAGTATAGGCATCTTGTTACATTAGATCCCTATGCTTAGGGACATTATTGATGTGATTAGAAGACATAGGGGTTACTGCCGAGTCAGGAGATTGATTTTATGATTGACTTAGCGTCGGGGAATAGGCGATAATGAGAGCATCATATTGTATGAATCCTATAAAGATTTGGGCGTTAAGAGATCAGATTTAGAATCTTTTGAGTGAAAATTTTATCGATGAGATTACATCACCTTAGGTGCCCCACTATTGTGTCTTGGGCCAATAAATCTCGATAAACAATAGAGTTAAGAAATAGTGTATCAGGAGGGTTCCTTTTTTGGATTTCCTTTACTAAACATCCCACGTATGAGGCTTAGTAAGTGTCAAGATTTGAGATACATTCGGCTCTAGGACTTTGGTTTACTATATTAGGCATTACATGTGTAAATATAACGCATCGAGAAGTGACCTACTATATGATTTAAAGCAAGCGGAGCCAAGGACTGCAACGACAAGAGCACTCAGGGATGTTTGCACCACTAGTTGAATAGGTTAGGAAATCTCAAGAAGAGTTCAATTGCAATTAGTAGGGTAATTGATGATACCTTTACTGCATGGTCATACATGGTATGTATGGTTATTTTTGGATGTATGTGTGTTGCATATGTGAAAATTGTGCATGTGTGAATTTAGTATAAGGTGTATTGGCACCATAGTCAGTTCGATATTCAGTATCCTCTGGGAAAGCCTAACACAGTGGAAAATATGTTGAACCGTATGCTGACAGGGTAATTGGCAACGGTTTGAAAGGTGAAGCGAGCTGAAGTTCTTCAAGAGGAGGAGGTAGTTCGAGCCTATGTATTAGCGATGACCATCATACCTGAGATTGTTTTAATGGGTGTGAAGACAAAAGAAATGTGTAATGCCCTCTAACTTTAATGATTTTAATTATTGGGATTATTTTAATTAAAATGGGAAATTTATTAGAAATTAATCCGAATTAAAAATAAAGATTAAATAAGCGTTACAAGGGTTAATATTTATTTTTATGAGATATATACTGAATATTACTTAGTGAACAAGTAATAAATTATTATTTATACATTATAATTGTCGTGAGTGAGAAGTACCACAGTTACAGTAATTTAGTCGGGACGCGCGTGTTAGTCGTGTTAAGACATAAATTATGGGATAAAAGGGTAAATTGGAAATGAGTCATTAAAATGGTCATTTCGAGTGTGCCAAAGCATCCGGAAGGATCGAAATAGTCAGAAAACTATATTCGGGCATATGTATAGGGTCTCAGATCATTTTTGGGTTGATCAGGCAAGTGAAAAGTCAATTTTTGACCTTTGGATTTCTAGCCTATGATGAGATACGGGATTAACTACTTTAAAACTAACTCTTCAGAAAATAAAATGGGGAATTGAAAAATCAAAGTGAGACAAAACCAAAGCAGAGAAAGTGAGAGAGATTTTACCAGAAAGTGTAGAGTTTCTTAAGAAGGTGAAGGGTATTAGAGTAGGAGCAACACCTATAGCCACCTTGCACCACAACCATACACCGCAATAATTTAGGAAGAACGAGGAGGAGGAACTTACACCATCTTCTTCAAAGGAAATTCAGAATCATCCTAAGAGGCAAGTTGTTTAAACTTGCTTTTATTATGAGTTTGTTGAAATACATCCTAGATTATAGGATTTTTGGATAAAAACCTAACTTTATAAAGTTTTGATTTGAGATAACATCATTTGGGATTATAGAACTCATAATTAGGATTATATAGTTTATTGATGATTTTGAAATGTGAGAAAATCATGTGATTAAATTCTAGATTCAACTATCTAACTAGAAATGAAGTGAACTCATACGAATTCGAAAGTCAAACGCATATAAAATCGTTTTAGAAAAAGGAAAATTATTGTATGATAATTGTAGGTCTGTTTTAAGCAGACATTGATAGTGTTCACGCGCGTTCTTGTAT
Organism: Sambucus nigra; assembly: GCA_949130495.1. Lineage (NCBI taxonomy): Eukaryota > Viridiplantae > Streptophyta > Magnoliopsida > Dipsacales > Adoxaceae > Sambucus > Sambucus nigra. Next base: position 206,573,397 of record OX422214.1, on the reverse strand, counting down.
AAAATCATGTTCTGAACAACTTTGTAGTTTTAAGGTTTTTCAAAATCGGATCAGAAAAGCCTCAAATCATCATTTTATATTTCTGGGCAGAATGTAACCTTATAGAGAAAAAGGATTTTTGAGAATTAAAATATAATCCAGTCTTCTGATAATGATTTTGGTTTTTGGACCAGTAAGTACGGGTTGAGGGTAGCTATTGAAATACTTAATTAAATTATTTACATCCCTTCGGTTAACAAAAGATATTAGGAATAATGGGAAATGGGAATAAAATGTGAATTATTAGTTTATGGGATAAACTTGAAATATACTATATGTTTGTATAGGATGAGTGCATGCATATATTATATTGATTGTGATATTATGTGTAATGAATATACTGATGCTTCTTGATATCATAGGAGGTTTTGCGTCGTAGGCGGTCTTATCCCGATGAGCCATTTTGGTGGATTTTAGACTCATACCTTAGAACATAAACCTTAGGACTGATCACTATTTGTGTGAACAATGGTCTGACCGGTCATTTAGGTGCATTAGGCATGTACGTATTCCAAAGGCCTGGAACTATGTTCGCCTCCAACTTGTGTGAATTGTATTTATGGTTCAAGAGTGATTTTGAACCTATAGTCCATTTATTTAGTACGTGATGTACCGGGACTTGATAGAAGAGTATGCATCCATCGCAGTTCAGGGGTGCCATATTAGTGTGTGTGTGTGTGTGTGTGTGTGTGTGTGTGTGTGTGTGTATATATATATATATATATATATATATATAGAGAGAGAGAGAGAAAGTCTTATATAAGGACTTCTTATAGTGCAGACACCGGTACATACAATTTTTTTTTAATAGTAAAAAAATTAATTTTTTGATGAAACTTAATGGATTTGATCTCCACAGTGAGAAGATCATCTGATTTTTTTTTTCATCAAAAAATTCAATAAAAAACCCGTTGAGATTAGGTGATATATAAAAAAATGTATAAATATGCATGTTCAACCATTGAAATGTTAGGACGGCGCCAGCCACTTTATTAATGTTGGGACGACGCCAACCACTGAAAATTTTTATGGATATCCATGAAGTTTCATAAAAACATTCAATCAAAAAGTAGGTGAGATGATCACCAACATTTCAAAGATTGAAAATGCATATTTATACAATTTTTTTACATATCACCTCATCACAACAGTTTTTTTATTGAATTTTTTGATAAACAAAATTGTATATGATCTTCTCTCCGTGGAGATCAAATCTAAGAAATTTCATTAAAAAATATTTTTTTTACTATTTTTAAAAAATGGTATGTATCAAGGTCTGCACCATAAGGAGTCTTTACAGGAGAGACCATATATATATATATATATATATATATATATATATATATATATATATATATATATATATATATATATATATATATATATATATATATATATAGAGAGAGAGAGAGAGAGAGCCAAGCTCACCTACATCATGCTCTATACATCACTCATGCATCACGCCTACTTCTAGTCCCTAAAATTTTTTTTTTTTTCAAATTTTATATTTTTCCCTTGAAATTAACCTTCCAATCAACCCATATGCAAAAAATTAGGTCAACATAAATTTTGTACCTATTTTTAAAAAATCCACAAAAACTGCTAAAAAAGCCTTATTTATAAGGGTTTGTGCTAGTAGTTTTTTAAGGATTTTTTAAAAATAGCTACAATATGGATTTTGACCTAAGTTTTTGCATATGGGTTGATTGGAAGGTTAGTTTCAAAGAAAAAATATATAATTTGAAAAAAACGTTTTCTAGGTCCTAGAATTAGGTCTGATATACGGTGTGATGTATAGCGCATGAAGTAGGTGAGCATGCCTCTCTCTCTCTCTCTCTCTCTCTCTATATATATATATATATATATATATATATATATATATATTGAGAGTAATACATATATACTTATGAATTATCATACTGTGTGTGCTTAAGTAGATGACATAGATAGTGATATCTAAAATAACCTAACTATGTGGAAACTTAATCTCTAATGGGAATGTTATATTTGGTGAAACGATATGGGTTATGCGATAATATATGATATGGTCAATGCAAGTGGAATAACGAGTTAGTTTGTGTAGAGATAGATATGGTTCGGACTAGTTAGGCAAGGTAGTATAAACTGGACGGGTTAGACAGATTCGTTAGGTGTGCACATTAGTTGAGAGGTGAGGATATCAAGTGAGAGCATGTAAACCTAACATGTATTTAGTATTCGCTAAATTTTTCATCTTAAACACTTGCTAAAATTTTCAAATGTTTTCTTGGTCTCTGACCCGTTTTCTCCAAGTCTATATTTTTATAAAAATATTTTAGGTGCCCAGCCACAGGGACGCCAGGCTAGAACTTCTTATCATTTGACGTGCTATAGCTACTGCGAATGTTGCCAGATCTCAGTAGTAAACGCCTCAACACTTATCATTTCCTTCTTATGAGACACTTATTTCAGTCGGTCATGTTGCCCATTCTTATTCATATATTATTCAGAGATAGTGTTTTTATATCTTTACTTTTTCGTGGATTTGACTAGAATTTTATTTTGGATGAATGTATTTGGGATTCAAGCTGGAAGTGTTTATTCCAGTCACAGTTATTCATTCTGTCACTTTATTCTCTATGATTTTGGTTATTGAATGGTGAATTTTTAAATAATTATTTACTTATTTTTGTTGCATGTTAATTTAAAAAAAATGATATCATCTTTTTGAATACTAGGTGGTTAGTAAATATTAAAAAGTTTTCGATAGTGATGTTAAGCATGAACCTAATGACATACCAGTTTTAATTTAATAAAGGACTGATCACCCGGTATTTAATTAGGCGGGGTGTCACACAAGGGATACTTTTTATCAATAGAGGATGAAATTATTGTTAAGTGGAATAGAGTCTCACTAAGTAAGTGTTAAGGGTATCTTATGATTTAATGGGAGGTTGATTGTTCTAGATGGCGAGGACCCACGACGCACAGTTATGGAGGAGGCGCATGGGTCACGGTTTTTAGTTCATCCCGGAGGGGATAAGATGTACAAGGTTATAAGGAACTAGTATTGGTGGGCTGGTATAAAGTGGTACATATTAGAGTTTTTCTCCAGGTTTACCACTTGTCAGATGATGAAGGTTGATCATAAGAGACCAATGGGGATTTTATAGCCATTAGAGACTCCAATATGGAAATATAAGAGTATATCGATGAACTTCATAACGGGGTACCGATGTCACAGAGGGTTAAGGATTCCATCTGGTTTATTGGGGATCAATTAACCAAGGTGGTGCATTTATTACTAATTCGACCTCTGGCAGAGTTCCCTGGAGGTGATGGAGAAAGAGTTGCGTTTGAGCATGGTGTATCTCCTAGAGACCGATTGGCACACAGGGAGGGTTAATCAGATGTGGGTGGATATACTGAGGATGTGTAATCTAGACATTAAGGGTAACTGGGAGAAATATTTACCTTTGGTAGAGTTTGTGTATAATAACTCGTAAAAATTTATTATTGGCATGGCATCATTTAAGGTTTTGTATGGGTGACCTTGTCATTTTCCCTTATTTATCTAAATTCATATTCAGGTATCTCACGAGTGTCAGAAGAGTTATACAAATTTTAATCAGGGACACCTAGAGTTTAACATGGGTGAAAGATTATTTGTATGGGAATTTCCCATGAATGGGGTGATGTGGTTCGGGAAGAAGGGGTAATTGGCACCTAGGTATATAGGGACTTTTCCCACTATTGAGAGAGTAGGGGCTCACCTGACATAAGCATTTGCAGAGGATTCATGATGTGTTTCGTCTATCGTTATGAAGGAGGTATCTCAGGGATGACGTGTCTTATAGGCATATAGCATTAGAGATAATAGACTTGCAATCATTTTCTTTACAGGGAAAGACCAGTTGTCATTTTGGGCCATAGTGAGAGCTTTGATCAAAGGTGGTGTCATTAATGCGTGTACAATGAGGACACCACAATGTTATCAAGTTGACATGGGCGAGTGAATATGAGATGCGGGAATTGTAAAAATATTAAAAATTACGTAGGTGACAGAAAGAGCTCGAAATTCTTCTGTGATTAAAAAGATTAAATCTTTGTTTTGTAACCTCTTATTTGTATTTGATATTAATTGATAATCAAAATATAGGAATTTCATTATTTTATTCTAGTTTTGTAAGTATGAACATGTAGAACATTGATAGGGTGTTAGAATCAATGGAAATTCAAGTTTGATTAATTTTGGGTTTAGTTGAATTGATTAATGATTAGGATTCCTAGGGGTTAAATTATGGATTTGGGTATATTTTTTCTTATAATACTTCTGATATGGCTATGTTCTGATGTGAGAAGTTAATTTGATGTTTTAGGATTGGAGAGTAAATGGCAAGGAAGAATATGATTGGTAGCCCAGTATATCGAACCAGTTGCCCAAGGGAGCGAATTGGTTCAGTTGATCAAACTTGTTCGGTCTTCCAAGAGAACCCGTTCGATTTGTTGGCCTACTTTGATTCGTTTTGACCCGTTAGATATTGGTGATTAGCATATGGGAATGGGACTACTAAGGAATATTTTAAGCATTCAGTAAGTGTGTTAAGCCAATGGATCGATGGTGCGGGTTAGACAAATTGGGAATTCAAGTGATTAAACACTTATATATATGATCAATAAGTCGGTTCAGACTTTGGGATTATAAAATTACTTGGTGTGGGATCTACATACGAGCTATGTACTTCATTTATATACATATTTGGGTGACTTGTATATATTTATGTGTGTGTGTGTGTGATTGTTTCTTGTTTGTGTTGAAGATACCTACTTAGTAGTGCTATCGTTAGGAGGTTACATGTAATGGGCAGTCCATCTTGGCATTAACCAGTAGATGTTGGATTGATTCACCGTGTTATGATGCTATTGAATGGACCGCACCAATATGTGACGATAGGTGTTGTTTTAGGGAGTAGTTGGGTGAGATGTGGTACATTTGTGACCCTCGGACGTATGTTTATGAACGCTTCTATTGTTTTTGTTTACGTTCGGGTTCGATAGTGAGATTTTGACCCCATGGCTTAATGTGATACTCTATATATAACACACGAGGGATGCATCCGCGAGGTATTAGCTTTATGGATGCAGTTATATGTACATAGCGAGTGATATATATGTATGTGTACGAGATGTGATGTCTTTATCTATTTATAGCATAGACATAGTTATGTTATTACATTATGTGAATATCTGTCTATAGCACACATTCGGTCTGTTATTATATCATGTGTACCTCTATCTATAGCACGTGTATAGTTATGTTATAGTTTATGATAGTATACCTAGGGAGGGTAGAATATGGTAAGCTAATGGTGACTATTAGCAGGTTTGGGCTTGTATAGTAGCTATTGTCCTAGTTATACAGGGTATCATAATTAGGATAGTAAAATGAATGCATTAGGTTCGCAATATAGATAGGAGGTGAGGTTTGCCTAATATGAGTATAATGGGTAAATTAGTTGTAAAAAGTAATACACTATGTGGTTTATTGATTTAAAGCATTTAATTCCTTACAAAATATCTTCAAACATTTTCGGGCTTTGATACGCCAGCAAATCCATTTTCTTGTTTTCTTTCCAATAAACTAGTTGTGTAGAAGGAGAAGGGATAGATCTTTCATGATGTTACAATAAATGTGGATGATACGAGTTTGTTTATCCATCTAGGTTCGATTCTATCTAGATAGGATACAGTTTCATTTTAGTTTTTCCTTTTGGGCATGTTTTCCATAGTTCGATAGAGTTTTATTCATGTTAGACTTGACTTATTTATCAGTTGTTATTTACATTGGATGGTTATTTTTAGTGACCAATGGTTTATTTGGTGCACGCTTATTTATTTATGCATCCAGTTATTCTATTGCTTTATCGTATGTATGGCATTATTATGTGTCATATTTTATTACTTGTTGCGATAGTGATGCTGAGAATGAAATCATACTAGATTTGTGTTTTATTTTAATAGAGGATTGATCACCCGGTATTAAAATTGATGAGGTGTCATAATAATTCTGTCTTGAAAGGTAAAAAGAATAAGGGAAAATCTCAGGCATAACCTAAGGTTATCAAGATGAACTTTAATCCCCAAGGAACAGGTAAGAAGTCATGAGGCATCTGATACATCTGAAAATGATAGGGACACTAGAAGAAGCAATATCTCATCTTCTTAGCCAAGAATAATGGAAACGATAATTTCTTATACCTCATTGAGACATGTTTTATTGTGCAACCTACCAGTACCGTGTATATAGATTCGGGAGCCAATAATCATCTTTGTAGTTATTTGTAGCAGTTCCAGGTAACCAGGGAGTTTAGAGATAGAGAGATATTTATGTTCATGGGCAATCATCACAAGGCAATAATAGTTCAGTAGAAAATTTTGTTTTAAATTTTGATGAAGACAATAAGTTAGTGTTGGTAATTATTTTTATGCTCCTAGCATTACAAAAAATTTAATTTCAATTTCTAAGATTGTGATGAATAGACACATGCTATATTTTAATAAATTAGTTTTTATCAAAAGTGTCGAATCTCTTATCTATTTTGGTATTTATAAAGTAAGACTTATCTCACCAGTGTTGCTCAATACTGAATTATATAACTTAAATTGAAATAACCAAAAGAGAACGAAACCTTATAAGTTTAAACAAACATATCTTTCACACTTAAGATTAGGTCATATAAATCTAACAAGGATACAAAGACTGGTTTCAAATTGGAAATGATTTCATTATAATTAGAGGCATTTCCAGTCTGTGAATCCTACTTATAAGGTCATTTAACAATAAGTAATTTACGTCCAACGAGTATAGAGATGAAGACCTGTTGGAATTGGTTCATTCTAATTTTTGTGGGCATATAACTATCCAATAAAGAGGTGAATATGATTACTTTATCACTTTCATCGATGATTACTCAAGGTATGTAATTGTTTCCTTATGAACCACAAGCCTGAATCCTTTGATAAGTTCAAAGTGTACAAGGCTGGCGTAGGCACGATAAACTAATCCATATTTTATGATCTAATCATGAAGATTAATACCATTTGGGAGAGTTTAGGAAAGATTTATCAAGTTGTGCATTATAACCTGGTTGTCTACACTGGTGTAACAACCAGTGACTTTGGAGACTGAGAAATTAAATTTTTGGGAAAATAAAATTTAATTGAATTGGAGAATTTTAAAATTTGGGAATTGAGGTCCAAAAATAGAGAACATTCCAATGTATTCCGGATGATGATATCGAGCGTACCATCGATCTCGGAAGGGTCGAGATAGTCAAAATGACTGTCATTGGGTTTTATTTCGGCTCCGAAATATTTTTAAGTTAGTTTGACTCGAATTGGAGTAAACGAGTCATTTAAGTTTTATTAACATTTAAAACTGGGATTATTTTTTTAAAGTCTTAAGAGGCTTACGGATCAAGCCTTCTCATTTAGAGAAATAGATACAGAGAAAGAAAAAGAAAGGAAGAAAGAAAGAGGAAGAAAGGAAGAGAGAGAGAGAGGAAGAAAAGCTTGGAGATTCCAGCCCAAATGCGACATCGAGGATGATCCGACCTCTACAAATCTCAGGCAAGTGTTTAATCTTGCTAAATAAGTCATTTCTATATTTGATTTCATAATTTGTGGGTAAAAGAAATGGTTTTTTGGTATAAATATCAAAACCTAGATTTTTGGGTTTAATCTTGAAATCAATGTTTAAATATGGGTTTGATGGTGTAGAAATGGTTAGGATCAACTTTGGGTTGATTTTTTGGCTTAGAATCATGATTTGATGATGGTTTTGGGGTTAGAATAGAAATTTTAGGGTTTAGAATTCGTGGGTTCAATGAAGAAGAAGAACCCTTCTAATTCTGCAGACCCGAATCGATTCGCCCCTTAAGCAAATCGATTCGTCCTAGGCAAATTGGAAGGTTAGCATTGACCGAATCGATTCGGACCCAAGGCGAATCAATTCGGACTGAGACAGCAGCCCAGGTCTTTGGAACCGAATCGATTCGCCTTGGAGGCCGAATTGATTCGCTGGGCCGAATCGATTCGAAAACAGGGCATTTTGAGGAATTTTTCTCTACGATGATTTCGAGCCCTTTTTGGTTGGGTTTATTGTTTTGGGGACTTGTTTTATGATGAAAGAGATATGTTTTGGAGACATTTATGGGGTTTCTCACATATTATGATTTTGGGGACTTCTTGGAACAATTTGGGGAAAATATATCTATGTATGCATTAGAGTTGTGTATAGAGATAGTGAGAAACCACATTAGGGTTGAGAATCCTAATTACAGATCAAAAGTAAGTATAGATTTGAGGGGAAGCTAAGAACTCTGATAGAGAGAGTTCTGAGTGAATGGATCGTAATTTTAGGCCGAGGGTAGTGCCAAATCCTTATAGTAAATAGGATTCTATTGAGATTAAGGTTTGGGGACCGAAGAGTGAGAGGGGTCACGTATCCTTAGAAACTTTTAAATTAAGGAACAATCAGCAACCCAACAGGAGTAAGGGGTTCATATGATAAATCGAACCGTAGGTGAAATTAGGAACGATTTGGATCGTACTATCAACTAGAATAAGTCGTAGCCTAAATTCTAGTCAGGAGAGTTTAAACATAATTGAGTGGAAATAGCCATTGGGATTCCAACACTTGAAGTGAAGTTGGGATAAGTTGAGGTTTACATACTATTAGTCATCTATATGCTAATGGTCAAATAGTACTAAAGATTATTATGTACTTTCGAATATAAAGGAGATGTGTGGTGATGGTTTCCTACACTAAACTTTGGTTGATAACCCAAATGTTCAATATAAACATATATTTTTGGGAGATTATTCATCATAGGAAAAATGGATGAATATGCTTCAAGTGAGGGATTATATTCACGTATCGAGGTAAATTAAATGAGTTTGTGGTGACATCTTGTATATTGAGGATTATATATACTTATAACCGAGTTTATATATCTTAATCATATGAATGAGAATTAGTTTGTATATATAGATAAATGGATATGTGAATATATGTATATATATCTGTATGGATATGAATATATGGATATATTTATGTTATGGAAATACATGATATGAATATCTAAATCGTATGTGATGGTTTAATGTTTGATCATACGATGGGATCATATGGATGTGTATATATATTGTGCTTGTGAACGATATATATACTTATGTGGTTAAGCATAACCCGCTCATGCTAGCATTGGTATGTTTCCGCGCAGAGGGTGAGCATCCTGGCTCGAGGAGCAGGGTGTGGATATTCCCCAGGTCATAGTCGTCCCGTGTGTTATTATGTGATTTATATTTTTGGGATGAGACATGGTGGGAATGTTTCTTATCATTGCCGGTTAGGAGCTATGACCGCTTCCCGGGACGTCGTGTGCGTGAGTTTATCACGAGGTGGGTGTCATTCAGCCCCACCAGGTGGTCCCCAATTTTTCTACGTGAGTCAGGCACTGGGAAGATGATAGCATGGTGCATTTTATGGGCGATATATATAGCCGGGTATATTATGTGCATGGCCATTGTAAATCAGATGTGATATGTACATTTGGTCATGGGTATGGATGATGGTATATATATATATATATATATATATATATATATATATATATATATATATATATATATATATATATATATTTATATTTATATATCCTATAGGTGAAAGGACATGGAATTTTTATGGAGTACAACTTGGATAATTATGGTGTACTAGATTGATGGGGGTTGATGTATCGCATTTAAGGAATATTTCGGTTACATCATCCTAAGGATATTATTGGAGATTTTTAAGCTATTGCTATATGGTACTTTAAATTCAGTAGTTGTAGTAGTATAATATTGTATGTATGGCATAATGGATCTCTAGGACCGACATTGTCAAGGAGTAGTGTAACGAGGTGGTTCCTTGTTTGGATTTCGCTTTGCAAGACACCCCACGTACGAAACGTAGTGTAATGTTGAGATTGGAGAGAAGTTTTGTCAATAATAATTTGTATGCATGTTATTTAGAAATTAAATCATATGATTTAACCCATATATATATATATATGTGTAGGTAATGTATTAAGAATTATAATTGATTAAATTATAAACCGGAATCCATTAAGCCTAGTATGACATAATTGTTTGAAAATAATCAAGTATGATTAGAAAGGGGTGGATTCTTGGGTATGCTAGGAAGGCAGGTATTGGGGGTAGAGGCTATGCCTATGTTTAGTTAGGTTGTCCTTATGGGTGGGATAATTTAACCAAAATCTCAGGACGCGAATAGGTGCACGCAGTTAGATGAGAGGTGAGTTAGGGTTTCAAGAGAGTGCGATTCCACTTTAAATCTGAAATAAGTGCATTGATATTTATTATGCACGGTTAACACACTTGCTAAAATATTTTCACAACTCGGGCTCTGACCCTTTTACTTTTCTCTGCTGCATGTATATATATATATTACTACAGGTGTCCTACCACATGGATGTCGGATGACCTTCTATCCCAAGTCGTGGGAGCCGTAACAGGTGCGGACTATTGCGGTACTTAGTTGTAGTCACTTCCTATCTCTTGGTATCTCCAGATAGGACTCATTTTGTATATCAGGTTTATACCCAAGGGATATTTATAGACGTTTATATTTTTTCCATTTCAGTTATTGTAGTTTCTGTGACCCGACAACTTATTCGGGTATATTCATTTGTAGTTACTCATTGCATTTTATTCTAGCATTTCATTTCTCTCAGTACGTATGCATTTCTTCCTTATTGTAGTTCTATAGTGTTGGTTTGTTGTTTTTTCTATGTTTTATTTAATTTTCGACGTGAGAACTAGAAAGGATCGGTATAGTGATCCTGAGGGTTGATGTAAGGACTAGATGAGATTGAGGTCCTAGGCATATCTTAAATTTCGAGGGAAAAATTTTTGTAAGGGGGGAAGTATGTAACAACCCGTGACTTTGGAGACAGAGAAATTAAATTTTTGGGAAAATAAAATTTAATTGAATTGGAGAATTTTAAAATTTGGTAATTGAGGTCCAAAAATAGAGAACATTTCAAAGTATTCCGGATGATGATTTCGAGCGTACCATCAATCCCGGAAGGGTCGAGATAGTAAAAAAGACTGCCATTGGGTTTTATTTTGGCTCCGAAATGTTTTTAAGTCAGTTTGACTCGAATTGGAGTAAACGAGTCATTTAAAGTGTGTATTAACATTTAAAACTGGGATTATTATTTTAAAGTCTTAAGAGGCTTACGGATCAAGCCTTCTCATTTAGAGAAAGAGAGAAAGAGAAAGAAAAAGGAAGGAAGAAAGAAAGAAAGAGTAAGAAAGGAAGAGAGAGAGGAAGAAAAGCTTGGAGATTCCGTCCCAAACGCGACATCGAGGACGATCCAAACTCTACAAATTTGAGGCAAGTGTTTAATCTTGCTAAATAAGTCATTTGCGTATTTGATTTCATAATTTGTGGGTAAAAGAAATGGTTTTTGGGTATAAATATCTAAACCTAGATTTTTGTGTTTAATCTTGAAATCAATGTTTAAATATGGGTTTGATGGTGTAGAAATGGTTGGGATCAACTTTGGGTTGATTTATTGGCTTAGAATCATTATTTGATGAAGGTTTGGGGGTTAGAATAGAAATTTTAGGGTTTAGAATTCATGGGTTCAATGAAGAAGAAGAGCCCTTCAAATTCAGCAGACCCGAATCGATTCGCCCCTTAAGCGAATCGATTCGGCCTAGGCAAATTGGTAGGTCTGCATTGACCGAATCGATTTAGACCCAAGGCGAATCGATTCATCCTGAGACAGCAGCCCAAGTATTTGGACCCGAATCGATTCGCCTTGGGGACCGAATCGATTCCTTGGGCCGAATCGAATTGGAAATAGGGCATTTTGAGGAATTTTTCTCTAGGATGATTTCGTGCCCTTTTTGGTTGGGTTTATTGACTTAAGGCCATCTTTTGTGATGAAAGAGATATATTTTGGAGACATATAAGGGGTTTCTCGCATATTATGATTTTGGGGACTTCTTGGAACAATTTGGGAAAAATATATCTATGTGTGCATTAAAGTTGTGTATAGAGATAGTGAGAAACCTCATTGGGGTTGAGAATCCTAATTATAGATCAAAAGTAAGTATAAATTTGAGGGGAAGTTAAGAACTCTTATAGAGAGAGATGTGAGGGCATGGCTCATAATTTTAGGCCGAGGGTAGTGCTAAATCCTTATGGTAAATAGGATTCTATTGAGATTAAGGTTTGGGGACCGAAGAATGAGAGGGGTCACGTATCCTTAGAAACGTTTAAATTAAGGAACAATCGGTAACCCAACCGGAGTAAGAAGTTCATTTGATAAATCAAACCGTAGGTGAAATTGGGAACGATTTGGATTGTACTACCAACTAGAATAAGTGGTAGCCTAAATTCTAGTCAGGATAGTTTATAAATAATTGAGTGGAAATAACCATTGGGATTCCAACACTTGAAGTGAAGTTGGGATAAGTTGAGGTTTATATACTATTAGTCATCTATATGCCAATGGTCAAATAGTATTAAAGATAATTATGTACTTTAGAATATAGAGGAGATGTGTATTGACGGTTTCCTACACTAAACTTTGGGTGATAACCCAAATGTTGAATATAAACATATATTTTTGGGAGACTATTCATCATAGGAAAAATGGATGAATATGCTTCAAGTGAGGGATTGTATTCACATATCGAGGTAAATTAAATGAGTTTGTGGTGACGGCTTGTATATTGAGGATTATGTATACCTATAACCGAGTTTATATATCTTATACATAGGAACGAGAATTAGTTTGTATATCTAGATATATGGATATGTGAATACATGTATATATATCTATATAGATAGGAATATATGGATATATTTATGTTGTGGAGATACATGATATGAATATCTAAACCGTATGTGATGGCTTAATGTTTGATCACCTTATGGGATCATATGGATGTGTATATATATTGTGAATGTGAACGATATATATACTTATGTGGTTAAGCATACCCCACTCATGCTATCATTGGGATGTTTCTGCGCAGAGGGTGAGCATCCTGGCTCGAGGAGCAGGGTGTGGATATTCCCCAGGTCATAGTCGTCCCCTGTGTTATTATGTGATTTATATTTTTGGGATGAGACGTGGTAGGTATGTTTCGTCTCATTGCCGGTTAGGAGCTATGATCGCGTCCGTGACGTCGTGTGCATGAGTTTATCACGAGGTGGGTGTCGTTTAGCCCCACCAGGTGGTCCCCAGTTTTGCTACGTGAGCCGGGCACTGGGAAGATGATAGCATGGTGCAGTTTATCAGCGATATATATAGTCGGGTATATTATGTGCATGGCTATTGTACATCAGATGTGATATGTACATTTGGTCATAGGTATGGATGACGGTATATATATATGGTTAGAATAAATGTCTATATATATATATTTATATATCCTATAGATGAAAGGATATGGAATTTTTATGGAGTACATCTTGGATGATTCTGGTGTACTAGATTGATAGGGGTTGATGTACCGCATTTAAGGAATATTTCGATTACATCATCCCAACGATATTAGTGGAGATTTTTAAGCTATTGCTATATGGTCATTTAAATTCAGTAGTTGTAGTAGTATAATATTGTATGTATGGCATAATGGATCTCTAGGACCGACATTGTCAAGGAATAGTGTAATGGGGTGGTTCCTTGTTTGGATTTCTCTATGCGAGACGCCCGACGCACGAAACGTAGTGCAATGTTGAGATTGGAGAGAAGTTTTGTCAATAATAATTTGTACGCATGTTATTTAGAAATTAAATCATACGATTTAACCCATATATACGTGGGTAATGTATTAAGAATCATAATTGATTAAATTATAAACCGGAATCCATTAAGCCTAGTATGGCATAATTGTTTGAAAATAATCAAGTATGATTGGAAAGGGGTGGATTCTTGGGTATGCTAGGAAGGAAGGTATTGGGGGTAGAGGCTATGCCTATGTTTAGTTAGGTTTTCCTTATAGGTGGGGTAATTTAACAAAAATCTCAGAACGCGAATAGGTGTGCGCAGTTAGATGAGAGGTGAGTTGGGGTTTCAAGAGAGTGTGATTCCACTTTAAATATGAAATAAGTGCATTGATATTTATTATGCACGGTTAACACACTTGCTAAAATATTTTCACAACTCGGGCTCTGACCCGTTTACTTTTCTCTCCTGCATGTATATATATATATATTACTACAGGTGTCCTACCGCATGGATGCCGGATGACCTTCTATCCAGAGTCGTGGGAGCCGTAACAGGTGCGGACTGTTGCGGGACTTAGTTGTAGTCACTTCCTATATCTTGGTATCTCTAGATATGACTCATGTTGTATATCGAGTTTATACCCAAGGGATATTTATAGATGTTTATATTTTTTCCATTTCAGTTATTGTAGTGTCTGTGACCCGACAACTTATTCGGGTATATTCATTTGTAGTTACTCATTGTATTTTATTCTAGCATTTCATTTCTCTTAGTACTTATGCATTTCTTCCTTATTGTAGTTCTATAGTGTTGGTTTTTTGTTTTTTCTATGTTTTATTTAATTTTAACATCTCGCTTATATGATATCGGGTAGTTAGTCGTATATTATTTAGTACGGACAGTTGATGTTGAGACTGGGCGATCTGGGATTCCTGATTTATTATAGTATAGGGCTGGCCACCCGTTATTGTTTTAAGCGGGGTGTTACAGATGGTATCAGATCATCAGGTTTTTAGAGTCTCTAGGATCTGTGCGGGTTTTCTGCGTTCTTCGGTTAACGTTCTTGATATAAAGCACTACTATTAGGACTGTTGTGTTCACTACATTTATTTTCTTTTGTGAAGTGTATTCACTTGATCAACGTTCTGATAATAGTTTCTCTCGTTTCAAACGTCGCCTAGATTATGTCGTCTAGGAAAGGACTAGATTATAGATACAATACCCATAACAGATTTTGGGTATGCTTTGATTAGAGGTATTTGTTTTCCTCGATTCATGCGAAAATAAGAAAGAGAACTCTAGCGATGGTTCAGGGTGATCTATCGGTGGTTGAGTAAGAAAGGGAAATTTACTCGAATGGAGAATCTTGGACTTAGTAAGGTAAGTCTGAGGAGAGGTATGTAGTGAAGTCCTTGGGAGGTTTAGATTGAGAAACTCGTCAACCTTTTTTAGGAAACCTGGCGTTGGTGACTTTTACCGATGTGACGTAGGTGGAGTTGTCCCAATATCAGGAGTATTGCCTTCTGGGAAGAGGGAGAAAGAAATTGGAGACTCAGGATCGTTGAGTAGGACTGGGGGAGTTTTCAGTAGTCGCAATCGCATTTTGTCCTTCATAATGGTTAGGAAGGATTTTGAGGAAGATGTTTCTCTTGTGAAGAAATAGGTTTAGGAATAATGATTGTCCTGGAAGAAGTAGAGGACCCTGAGTTGAGATTTAAGGATGAGGTGAAACTATTGGATTGTAATAGTATAAGGTAGAATACCTTCGTTTGGGTTTAAGTCGCGCTTTGTGCGATATTGGGAACGTCGCGCGTAAGGTATGGTGAGTAGTAGCCGCTACATTGTTAGGGTATATAAAATTTCCTTGGATAAAGGAGTGAGTAAGTATGGCCTTCGTATGGTATTTTTTGAGAAAATAAATCGTCTCGTGAGGAGATAGTCGAGAGTTATAATATTGAATTCCGAAAATGCGGGATGTCTAGGTTTGTTGAGTAGTGGTTATAAGGTTATTTGTCTTGTGGATAGGTTAGGGCATGTAATTGTAGTGTTCCGATGAGGGAAGAACTTATTTTATGGAAAGGTGTTGATGTGATGTAGAGGAATTTTATATTTGAGAGGTTCAAAGTTTTGTAGATTTATGTTGAGAGGATAATTTAGCTCATGGTTGTGCTAGTCTTGAGAACTAGATGGTGGTTAGAGTGTTGTATTTGTTGAGGCCTTGTGTCCTAAACATAAGGTGTTTGTTTGCCATGTCGAAAGATATGTATTTGTTTTATATTATATTGTTATATAGGCCTTCGGGCAATATCTAAAATATGAAAATCTTTTATAAAACCTTAACCCTGGTTCAACTAATCTCAATCCCCGACCTAGCTACACAGTAGTGTATTGGGAGGGTTCCTTGTTTGTATTTCGCTTGCGAGACCTCTCACGCACGAAGGTAGCTAGTGTCAAGAATTGAGGAGAGTTCAACTATTGGTAATCTTCAAACTTTTATATAGTTAATATGTTGTTATAGATTATATCGGTGATAGTTATATGACGATTGGAGGATAATGGAGCCTGGTTATAATTCTAGGAGTGGAAGCTCGGGTACGGGGTGTATGGGCGCCCTAGGTAGTAGTTTGCTTTAAAACTTATATGGTTCGACGTGAGAACTAGAAAGGATCGGTATAGTGATCCTGAGGGTTGATGTAAGGACTAGATGAGATTGAGGTCCTAGGCATATCTTAAATTTCGAGGGAAAATTTTTTGTAAGGGGGGAAGTATGTAACAACCCGTGACTTTGGAGACTGAGAAATTAAATTTTTGGGAAAATAAAATTTAATTGAATTGGAGAATTTTAAAATTTGGTAATTGAGGTCCAAAAATAGAGAACATTTCAAAGTATTCCGGATGATGATTTCGAGCATACCATCAATCCCGGAAGGGTCGAGATAGTAAAAAAGACTGCCATTGGGTTTTATTTTGGCTCCGAAATGTTTTTAAGTCAGTTTGACTCGAATTGGAGTAAACGAGTCATTTAAAGTGTGTATTAACATTTAAAACTGGGATTATTATTTTAAAGGCTTAAGAGGCTTACGGATCAAGCCTTCTCATTTAGAGAAAGAGAGAAAGAGAAAGAAAAAGAAAGGAAGAAAGAAAGAAAGAGGAAGAAAGGAAGAGAGAGAGGAAGAAAATCTTGGAGATTCCGTCCCAAACGCGACATCGAGGACGATCCAAACTCTACAAATTTGAGGCAAGTGTTTAATCTTGCTAAATAAGTCATTTGCGTATTTGATTTCATAATTTGTGGGTAAAAGAAATGGTTTTTGGGTATAAATATCTAAACCTAGATTTTTGGGTTTAATCTTGAAATCAATGTTTAAATATGGGTTTGATGGTGTAGAAATGGTTGGGATCAACTTCGGGTTGATTTATTGTCTTAGAATCATGATTTGATGAAGGTTTGAGGGTTAGAATAGAAATTTTAGGGTTTAGAATTCATGGGTTCAATAAAGAAGAAGAGCCCTTCAAATTTAGCAGACCCGGATCGATTCGCCCCTTAAGAGAATCGATTCGGCCTAGGCAAATTGGTAGGTCTGCATTGACCGAATCGATTCAGACCCAAGGCAAATCGATTCGGCCTGAGACAGCAGCCCAAGTATTTGGACCCGAATCGATTCGCCTTGGGGGCCGAATCGATTCCCTGGGCCGAATCGAATCGGAAATAGGGCATTTTGAGGAATTTTTCTCTAGGATGATTTCGTGCTCTTTTTGGTTGGGTTTATTGACTTAAGGCCTTCTTTTGTGATGAAAGAGATATATTTTGGAGGCATATAAGGGGTTTCTCGCATATTATGATTTTGGGGACTTCTTGGAACAATTTGGGAAAAATATATCTATGTATGCATTAAAGTTGTGTATAGAGATAGTGAGAAACCTCATTGGGGTTGAGAATCCTAATTATAGATCAAAAGTAAGTATAAATTTGAGGGGAAGTTAAGAACTCTTATAGAGAGAGATGTGAGGTCATGGCTCATAATTTTAGGCCGAGGGTAGTGCCAAATCCTTATGGTAAATAGGATTCTATTGAGATTAAGGTTTGGGGACCGAAGAGTGAGAGGGGTCACGTATCCTTAGAAACGTTTAAATTAAGGAACAATCGGTAACCCAATCGGAGTAAGAAGATCATTTGATAAATCAAACCGTAGGTGAAATTGGGAACGATTTGGATTGTACTACCAACTAGAATAAGTGGTAGCCTAAATTCTAGTCAGGATAGTTTATACATAATTGAGTGGAAATAACCATTGGTATTCCAACACTTGAAGTCAAGTTGGGATAAGTTGAGGTTTATATACTATTAGTCATCTATATGCCAATGGTCAAATAGTATTAAAGATAATTATGTACTTTAGAATATAGAGGAGATGTGTAGTGACGGTTTCCTACACTAAACTTTGTTTGATAACCCAAATGTTGAATATAAACATATATTTTTGGGAGACTATTCATCATAGAAAAAATGGATGAATATGCTTCAAGTGAGGGATTGTATTCACATATCGAGGTAAATTAAATGAGTTTCTGGTGATGGCTTGTATATTGAGGATTATGTATACCTATAACCGAGTTTATATATCTTATACATAGGAACGAGAATTAGTTTGTATATGTAGATATATGGATATGTGAATATATGTATATACATCTGTATGGATATGAATATATGGATATATTTATGTTGTGGATATACATGATATGAATATCTAAACCGTATGTGATGGCTTAATGTTTGATCATCTGATGGGATCATATGGATGTGTATATATATTGTGAATGTGAACGATATATATACTTATGTGGTTAAGCATACCCCAGTCATGCTATCATTGGGATGTTTCTGCGCAGAGGGTGAGCATCCTGGCTCGAGGAGCCGGGTGTGGATATTCCCCAGGTCATAGTCGTCCCGTGTGTTATTATGTGATTTATATTTTTGGGATGAGACGTTGTAGGTATGTTTCGTCTCATTGCCGGTTAGGAACTATGACCGTGTCCGTGACGTCGTGTGCATGAGTTTATCACGAGGTGGGTGTCGTTTAGCCCCACCAGGTGGTCCCCAATTTTGCTACGTGAGCCGGGCACTGGGAAGATGATAGCATGGTGCAGTTTATCAGCGATATATATAGTCGGGTATATTATGTGCATGGCCATTGTACATCAGATGTGATATGTACATTTGGTCATAGGTATGGATGACGGTATATATATATGGTTAGAATTAATGTCTATATATATATATATATTTATATATCCTATAGGTGAAAGGATATGGAATTTTTATGGAGTACATCTTGGATGATTATGGTGTACTAGATTGATAGGGGTTGATGTACCGCATTTAAGGAATATTTCGATTACATCATCCCAACGATATTAGTGGAGATTTTTAAGCTATTGCTATATGGTAATTTAAATTCAGTAGTTGTAGTAGTATAATATTGTATGTATGTCATAATGGATCTCTAGGACCGACATTGTCAAGGAATAGTGTAATGGGGTGGTTCCTTGTTTGGATTTCGCTTTGCGAGACACCCGACGCACGAAACGTAGTGCAATGTTGAGATTGGAGAGAAGTTTTGTCAATAATAATTTGTACGCATGTTATTTAGAAATTAAATCATACGATTTAACCCATATATATGTGGGTAATGTATTAAGAATCATAATTGCTTAAATTATAAACCAGAATCCATTAAGCCTAGTATGGCATAATTGTTTGAAAATAATCAAGTATGATTAGAAAGGGGTGGATTCTTGGGTATGCTAGGAAGGAAGGTATTGGGGGTAGAGGCTATGCCTATGTTTAGTTTGGTTTTCCTTATAGGTGGGGTAATTTAACAAAAATCTCAGAACGCGAATAGGTGCGCGCAGTTAGATGAGAGGTGAGTTGGGGTTTCAAGAGAGTGTGATTCCACTTTAAATATGAAATAAGTGCATTGATATTTATTATGCACGGTTAACACACTTGCTAAAATATTTTCACAACTCGGGCTCTGACCCGTTTACTTTTCTCTCCTGCATGTATATATATATTACTACAGGTGTCCTACCGCATGGATGCTGGATGACCTTCTATCCAGAGTCGTGGGAGACGTAACAGGTGCGGACTGTTGCGGGACTTAGTTGTAGTCGCTTCCTATATCTTGGTATCTCTAGATATGACTCATATTGTATATCGAGTTTATACCCAAGGGATATTTATAGATGTTTATATTTTTTCCATTTCAGTTATTGTAGTGTCTGTGACCCGACAACTTATTCGGGTATATTCATTTGTAGTTACTCGTTGCATTTTATTCTAGCATTTAATTTATCCTGGTACTTATGCATTTCTTCCTTATTGTAGTTCTATAGTGTTGCTTTGTTGTCTGTTCTATGTTTTATTTAATTTTAACATCTCGCTTGTATGATATCGGATAGTTAGTCGTATATTATTTATTACGGACAGTTGATGTTGAGACTGAGCCATCTAGGATTCCTGATTTATTATAGTATAGGGCTGGCCACCCGTTATTATTTTAAGCGGGGTGTTACAACTGGGCACTCCACATAAAAATAGTGTAGTAAAAGAAGTAACATGATTCTTTTGGATATGGTTATATCCATAATGAGTTATTCGAAGATGACAAATTACTTTAAGGGTTATGAATTTGTAAGGACATATTTTTATAAGTTCGTTATCAATTTATTATGTCATATACCGATATACCCTCAAAGAGCATTCAAGATCAATCTACATCAAGATGGATCCTAATTAATCAAGTTCTTCATCAAAAGGACTCCGCAAAGTTTACTTTGGTAAGGTTATGTTTTTAATACCTTAACTTTCCACTTAGAGCTTTTGGGATATTTTTACAAAATATTTTCTAAGTGTTGGAGCAGACTTTTTCGTCAAAATTTGAGAATGAGTATTTTTTTCTAAGTATTGGAGCAGACATTAAAATAATATTTTTTTTTGATGCAGAAGCGTTCAAATGACATGGCACTATCGTTCGAACGAGATAGGCATGTCGCGCGATCTCGTTCGAGTGACACGTGTCCTTCGTTCGAGCGACATGCTTATCTCGTTCATACGAGCTCGTATACTGAGGCACACATTTTTGTATAAATACTCATTAAATGGTTTCATTTTCATTAAGAAGTCCCAGCGTTTTGAAAGATAGAAACCTGCGAAAGTGCAGAATCCTTTTGACTTCTTCTTTTAGGGTTTAATCCCTTTTTTGTTTTCAATTCACAAAAATCCCATATGCTTTGGTGAATTGTTTTAGTGTTCAAGAACACAACTTCTACTATTTTTTATTCTTTGTCGAGAGAACTCTACAATCGGAGAGCTGCATGCTATTGTGGAGGGAGTCTCTACGAAGTTTTTGGGTTGCAGTCCTTGTGGTATAGCTGCGCGTGAACTACTGCAGATTTCTAGCTGTTGTTTTGAATGTTTGACGGAGAAACCTTGTGTTACACTTGTGGGCGATTATTAGGTTGTATGTATGTTAATGGTCCTGTTAATTCTTCAAAGTTCTAGAAATAAAAGGTTTTGCCCTTCGGGGATTTTTCCTTAATTTTGTGTCACGTGCTTTATTTATTTATGGGTTGACACACGCACACATAGTTGCATGTTTAGGGGATGAATTACTTTGGTTTAAAAATAGACTCTAATTAAATAAGCGTGCCAAAGTAAAAACTTGCGAATTAATTTAAATTGGTATCACACACCACATTTATACGTTTTTACAAATTGGTATCAGAGCGAGTTACACTAATTTATCGCGTGATCCTAATTTTTCAAGGATTTTTTTTCCCCTTTTACAATTTGACTCTCACATCATCAGAATTAAAAGTGGTCACTTATTTACTCGGCATAGTTCCTTCTAAATCAGTTTCAACAACTCCCATAGAACTGTGGACTGAATACTAACCTCATTTTGGACATGTTTGGCTATGGGGTTGTCCAGTACACATACTCAGAAAAGAGTCTGAGAAGTTGGAATTAAGGACAAAAGTGTGTCTCTTTGTAGGTTACTCGAAAAGAACCAAGGGTGGATTATTTTTTAATCCTAAGGACCAAAGGGTCATTGTTAGTGCAAATTTTTTAGTACTTAGAGTAAGATTATAGGATAAACCACAAGCCCAAGATCAACATTATCTTGCAAGAGATAGGATGAAAAGAGCAAGAAATGCTTCAGGACCATTCAAACAAGATGAAATAAAACTGCTATCGATAATGCACTGGTAAATTTTATTGGGAGTATTATCGATAATCAACATACATGTGTCACTTATATTGTACCACAAGTGGATACCCGTCATTGTGTTAGGTTCAGGTGTTAGCCTGATAGGTTCATGTATTTGGGAGATCACTTCAGTGAAGTCCCAAGGGAATACACATTCGATCTGGGCAACTACGATAAAGGGATTCCAAGATAAGGATTCCAAGCTTTAGCTAAAGGCTATGAATAACGATATGTATTCGATGTATTCGTATAAAGTATGCAAACTTGTAGACTTTATTCATGGGGTAAAACCCATCGGATGTAAGTGGATATAAAAGAAAATTAGAGGGGTATATGAGAAGTTTTACACCTTTAAGGACGTCTTATTATGCTAGGGTTCATTCAAAAAGAGGGGATCAACTATGAGTAAACTTTTTTGTCGGTATACATGATTAATTCTACCCAGATTCTCTTATCCAGTACTGTTCATCTTGATTATAAGATTTGGCAAATGGATGTCAAGATTGTGTTCTTGAATGGTAGTCTTAATGAATGCATCTATATGGTGCAACCTATGGGATTCATAGAAAATGTCTAAGAAATAAAGTTATAAAAGCTTAACATATCCATTTATGGACTTAAGAAAGTGTCAAGGTCATGGAACATTCGATTTGATTCGTAAATCAAATCTTTATGTTTTGATCAATGTTTGGGTAATATATAAGAAGACTGAAGAAAATGCGGTGGTATGTGTGGCCATCCCCTCCGATCCTCGCGGTGGGAGAGGCAAAGAAGAGGGGGTGTCTCCTCTTCATCTCGGGAGGATCTTGGTCCCGTGCATCCCTCTCAGGAGCGCTTCGACCGATATCGGTGATGAGGTGAAAATGAAGAGAGATGGAGTCGCCAGTCTATTTTACTCAAAACAGACAAAAGTAAAAAAGGAGTCATCCTAAAGGACAACATCCAAAGACATACTGATACATAACCAAAATGATTCGAAAAGGGTCCAGAGGCTAAGTTACGAAATGGGAAGGTGTTAGGCAACCATTTCTCCCTTACGGTCTCTCATGGGTTATTGTTATTTTCCTTTGTTTCCCCGTGATATGTGTGCATGTGTATATGTAGAGGAGATAGGAATCATCAACTTGTATCATGGAAGAGATAAAGAGAGTCATTCTTAGGAATGTTCCTAAAAGTATATTAAAAAATAGGATTTATGCGATTATCCTTGCGTCGATCATTATAAGGGAATGATAACGCATATGGAATAATACGCCACTAAGCACAAATATAAGTATATGTAAATATATAGAATCTAAGAGAGTTAAGTTTAAAGAATATAGGAAAAATAGGAAAAAGTAAGAAAAGGACTTGAGTCTCGGGTTTTACCCCGAGACGCCTACGTAGTCTATAGAGGCATCAAAGTCCACGTAGTTCGTATGCAAAACGAGGGGTGGGATCTATCCCATAAATCCAATTAGGGACTTCTCTTGTATGTGTGTGTATGTAAAAAGTGTTTTAGTTATGAGAAAAGTGTGAGAATTCCCATTTGGAATTTATGGGCAAATCCTCTTTTTCTTATTTTTTGGGTTTTATTTATATGAAAATAAGAGATGTGCAATAATACTAGATAAAGATTATATTAGGATATATGATATGAGAGATGATAAAATAGAAGCACTAAGTAATAAAACAAATTAATGCGAATTTAGGAGAATTTAAGGAGAGAGTGGAGAAAGTTGGACCTTCTCGAAGATCTTGAGCTAGATCTTAGATGTTGGAGAGAAGCCCTTGCACTTGGATGATGATGGAGGGTACTTAATTCACTAAGTTTGATGAAGGGTGAAGGTTGGAAAGGGATTTGGATGTGGAAATCACGCTGACTTCGAGAGAGGTTTTCTGAGCTTGCTGAGAGTGATGGATCTCAGATCTTAGGTCCTCTTAGAATGAGGTCAGGCCCTCTTTTTTATAGGCATAGGGCATTCCTGATCGACATAGCCCTGGTCCTGCCAATTGGAGGGTGTGTTTAGGCACACTGCCAATAGGTGGGGTTTGAAACCTGCCAATTGGCAGTCTCTTTCAGTTTCCTTCAAAACATCGATCATAGAGTGTAAAATGTTAATATGAATCGCACACGGGGTAAACCGTCGGAAAGGTAATTTAAAGACCTTCAAAAGTATTTGGACTGCTCCCGGGTCTGGGAGTTGACTTTGGGTCAAATATGGCTCTAAAGGGTTTGTCGGTCCTTTGAATGGGGGATCTTCAGATGCAAACGGATTGCTCGTCCTCATGGTAAGTCAAAATCGTGCCCGTGGCAGATTGTTGGAAAGGTTAGGATATGTACTTAGACATTCCAAAGAGATTCTCTCAATTTTGGGAGTTGACTTTGGTCAACCAGGGCCTTGAAGCACTCGGTGTCCTTTCAAAGTAAAACGAATCATTCATTCGTACCGTAAGTTAGAATTGCACATGAGGTGAACCATTGGAAAGGGGTTTCAGTGTCCTTCTGAGATTCATTTAGTCTTGGTTGAGCTGAAGAGTTGACTTTGGTTAAACAGAGCCTGGGAGCTTCCGATGACCTCCTGATTTAGTTTCAGGGGAAAATGGGTCATTCATCTGCACCGTAAGTCAAAACTGTGAACGGGACGGACCGTTGGAAAGGGGATTCAGTGACCTTTAGAGATTCATTCACTCTCGATTGATCTAAAGATTTTAACTTTTGGTCAAACGAAGGCTGTGACTGCTCGATGGCCTTTAGGTCAATACCCTCGGTATGACATAGGTTTGTAGCGATGAGGGGAGGTTCTAGAGGACCTACGAAGAGGTGAGGGGGTGTTAGAATAGGGTGTCTACAAATCCCCTCGATGGTTGAGTTTGGAATAAATGATAGCCATCAAATAGACACCGCATGATGCCTTTGAAAGAGGATGATCAATTCAGAGGGTCGAGGTCGATTCTGAGGATCTGGGGATGAGGATGACCGATTCTGAAGGTCGAAGCCAATTATGAGGTCTTAAGTTGAGATGACTAATTTTGCGGGTCGAAGCCAATTTTGAGAGCTTAAGGTTAAGGGTGACTGATTCTGCGGGTTGAAGCCAATCCTGAGGGCTTAAATTGAGATGACTAATTCTGCGGGTCAAAGACAATTCTGAAGGATTAAGGATAAGGGTGAACGATTCTGCGAGTCAAAGCCAATTATGCGGGCTTATGTTGAGATGACCAATTTTATGTGTTGAAGTCAATTCTGTAGGCTTAAGGATGAGATGACCAATTCTTCGGGTCGAAGCCAATTCTACGGGCTTAATTTGAGAGTGACCGATTCTGCGGGTCGAAGCCAATTCTGCGGGCTTAAGTTGAGATGACCAATTCTACGGGTCGAAGCCAATTCTGCGGGTTTAAGGATGAGATGACCAATTCTGTAGGTCGAAGCTAATTCTGCGGGCTTAAGTTTGAAATGACCAATTATACAAGTCGAAGCTAATTCTGCGGGTCTCAACCAATTCTAAGGGATTAAATTGAGATGACAAATTCGGCGGGTCGAAGTCAATTCTGAGGGCTTAAATGAGATTTTCTCGGGGAACTCTGTCGAGAAAATTACCTCGTGATTTTGATTTGAGCTAGGGAGCTGATTGCTGGGAAAATATTCGTATCTTTTGGAGAATTTACCATGTAATAACCAATTTGATGCTATAAATTCTACTGGGGAGGCGATTAGGTGGTCCATGCTTTTCTCAGGGAGACCTGAGACCTTTGGTGAATTTCACGATACCTTAGAGGTCCTCCAAGGACGTTTTCGGGAGGAGATTCACTTGGCTTTTGAGAGTTCCGCTGGGAAAATAGGGATTCTGCTTGAGGGAGTGCGAAATTTTCTTAGTGAAAATGTTCTAATTCCTTTTCGGGATTTTTAGGAATTTTTTGAGGATTTTTCAGGGTTTTTGGTATTTTTTGGGTGTTTTTGTATGAAAATTTAAGGAGGTGGCGGTCGGCATGGTGTGGAGGGTGCCATTCAGCAGTGGCACGAACTTTTGAGCTGCCTCGAGAAGGAAAAGGGGCAGGTTCCCCTCATTTTTAAAAGCTTCTTCCCTTCTCTCTTTCTGCAATTTTCTTCTGCGAATCGTTGTAACATTTCGCAATCTAAAAATGGTCGCTTTTATGAGCACTGCAGTACATAGGGAGTGGTTTGCTATTGACGACTGGGAAAACGTGCAGTGGAGGGATGATGCCTATGCTGCATCATCCTCATATGATGGACCCGGAGGAGTTGGGCTTGGCAGAGGAGGTTCTTCATCCTTTGGTATATCTTTCTGCTCTTTTTTCCCCTTCCTTTTGGTTTCTTTTGATCTTTTCTGCTTGATGTTGATTCTGCCTTTTCTTCCAGCAAGTCCGGGTGTCCACCACTTGGCTGAGGGATATTAGGGACTGGATATCTTTGGAGACCGCCCATATTCGGGATGCGATTCCTATGTAATACCCCGTAGTTTTAATGCATTATTAATTACTTGTGTGCGCGCGTAATCAAAATGATTTAATAGAGAAATTAAATTAATGCATAATTAATTACCTATATGTGAGAAATAAAATAATTTAATGGGGAAATTAAATTGACTTATGATAAATGTTAATTAGAGTGATAATGTTTATCTACATATATATTTAGTAGCGTGAAGAGTAAATACGAATGGATGATTTTAAGTTATGTCGTTAGTGAGTGATAGCGACTACTTTACGAATTTTTAGCATGGGACTTAAGAGTTGGGTGCGAAAAATATATTTTAGATAAGTGACTCGGATGGCCATTTCGAGTGCACCAATGTTTCCAAATGTGTCGAAATAGTTGAGATTAAGTACCCGAAAGTTATATTTGTGTTCCAAGAGTTTTTAGACCTTTAATGACTCGAAAAAGGGTATTGTGGCCATTTTACATCCTAGATTTTAATTAAATCCGAAAATTACCTTAAATTATAAATAGAAATGGTTAGGGCTTAGTCTTCTCTTTTGTGTGTAGAAGAAGAAGAAGAAGAAGAAGAAGAAGAAGAAGAAGAAGAAGAAGAAGAAGAAGAAGAAGAAAAAGGTTGCCATCTTCTTCATCAACACCTCCCCACACAAATCAAAGGCAAGTTAATCTAGATTGTTAAATCTTGAATGTTTGATTAAAAAGTGTATGAACATGAGTTGAATCCTTAAATCTTGGAATTGATGAGATGCGATTAATATGTAAATGATTTAGGACACATCAAATTAGAAACAAATTGAACTCATACAAATCCGAAATTAAAAAGGGGTGGTCATTGCAAGTTGATTTTGGGTCTGTTTTAAGTCGTAAATGGTTGTATTCACACTTAACTTTAAATAAAATCACGTTCTGAACAACTTTGTAGTTTTAAGTTTTTCCAAAAACGGATCGAAAATGCCTCAAATAGGCATTTTACATTTTTGGGCAGAAAGTTGTGGAAAATAGGGGAGAATATTATATATTAGTTTTGGGTCCATTTTAAGCAGTCTATGGTAGCTTACTCGAGCATCCTTGTAGAAAATCACGTTCCGAACAACTTTGTAGTTTTAAGTTTTTCCAAAAACGGATCGAAAATGCCTCAAATTGGCATTTTACATTTTTGGGCAGAAAGTTGTGGAAAATAGGGGAGAATATTATATATTAGTTTTGGGTCCATTTTAAGTATTCTATGGTAGCGTACTCGGGAATCCTTGTAGAAAATCACGTTCCGAACAACTTTGTAGTTTTAAGTTTTTCCAAAAACGGATCGGGAAAGCCTCAAATCGGCGTTTTACATTTCTAGGTAGAAAGTTGTCGAAAATAGAGGCGAATATTATATGTTAGTTTCATCTCTGTTTTAAGCAGTATATGTTAGCGTGCTCTCATATTCGTGAATAAAATCACGTTCCAAAAAACTTTGTAGTTTTAAGTTTTTCCAAAACCGGATCGGAAAAGCCTCAAATAGGCGTTTTACAATTTTGGGCAGAAAGTTATTAAAATAAGAGTGCTAATGTTTTTCATGTTGTTAGTAAGATAATTATGGTGTTGTGACTAATATCCTAACTTGGTCACATACTTATGGTTATTAGGGATATATAAACTTGAAATGATTTGATGTTTAATTAGTAAATTGATGACGTAAATTATGTTATATTGTAAATAACGACTATGGTATAACTCGAGTAAGAGACTTGATACGATTGGATATATATATATAAGTGTGAAATTTTTTTACATGTACACTGTTGAGTATACACTAGACTATGCCTCCGGTCGACGTAGGCACATGTTGAATGCGATTTTTTGTGATTGATTCGGTTAGGTTCCGCTCGAGTGCCGTGTCGGAGATAAACCATCGGAACCGGACACATGGTTGTAATGCGGGTCGAATAGAAAGACCTTGGAATGCCATATGATTTAGGACTTAGTATGATTGCCATTGCCACGTAATATTGGGGAATATTCGTGTGTAGTCCTAGTGTTACGACTTGTTCCCCTGTGTAATGATAGTGACCCAATATGACTTTTTGTGTGAGATATTATGCTTGTGTCTTAAAGTAATATCCCGAATCGATGCATTTGATATTATATTTAAAGGAAATTTTTTAATGAGTTAAATACTGAAATGAGATTAATAATGATTAATCATGATACGATATGAGATTACACGTTACTCGAGTTTGGGTTGGGTAGTCACGACATATGAGCATTAGTTGGGTAATTGAACAAATTAATTACTGGAGACAAGGCGTGTTGAGTATGCGTTCATCATATGTACATCTTATAACTGTATAGATTTTCTTGTTGTTGACACCTGTTTCTATATTCCCTCTCCCAAATATCTATATGTATTATACAGGTCCCCGCCCCATTAAATAGTAGATCATGGAGCTGGATGACCTCACATCTATTCTTAGGATCCTATAGTGGTGGACGCTGGTCCTTATCCTATTTTGTCACCCTTCCTTAGAGTGTGGTATCAGAGATTTCCCATTGTTAGTGATTTTATAGTGTTGAGAGGTTTACATTACACACTTTACCTAGTTTATTTTTGAGCCCGTATGTTTGGGCATTTTATATTCAGTATTTATATTACTTGTGGATCCTATAGTTTATATGATGTGATTTGGTTACATATATAGGAGTGTACATATTTACTTTACTGTATTTATTTTAAATTATATTTCTATTTCCAACATATTAATGCTCCCCTTTAATTGAAATTGGGCGTAGCTAACCGAATTAGATACAAAAACCAGGGTTGTCACAGTTGGTATCAGAGCACGGTTTTAGAGCTTTTAGGGATCTGAGGGAGTTTGTTACGTTTTCCACGCATAATTTCCTTGATACGTAGAGCCTTACGATTAGGTATTGTATTCGATGACTTGGAATATCTTCACGCTGCAATTTCAATGGGCGATTCGGAGCTAGCCTTGTGTATAGGGAGGGTCCCTTGTTTGGATTTCATTCGTGAGACATCCCGCGCATGAGGTGAATCTCTTATCGATCACATGATAGTATGTGTGAGGTCCGTGTGTGAGTACTTGTTGTAATTATGACTAGTGCTCCACTTGAATAATGTTTTTTAGGATACGTGTTAACTTACTATCTTTTAAGATGGTGATTTGATGAGACGTGGACTCTGGGAGGGCAAGGGGTCCAAGAATTTTAAGAGACCATAATTTGCTTGCAACTATCGTAGTTTCATCGCCCACTAGTAGGCGAGAGAATCGATGTTGAACTCAATGATTGAGTTTACTTTTGGTTCTTTAGGGGAGGAAACACCCGTATATTTGTTGTGCATTATTAAGTTTGAATATCATCTCTGTTATGGCTGTAAAGAAGTTAGTATAAGTTATAGCCCACCATGTAGTACCACTGAGTTGTTGGTACCACTTGCGTGTGTAGTTGTCTGAAGTTTTTTCCAATGTGGAAGGGTAGAGCTTTAGATATGGCATACCTCCAAATGATGTGGTCCAGTTGTTGTTGTGACATTTTCCTGAGAAGAAATTATCGCGCTCCACCCATGATGGATAGACAGTTGAGGCATTCGATGATGTATTAATCAGTTAATGGTTAACGAACTAAGTCTTGTGATGATAAGAGTATATTATGCCTCATGAACATGTAAAGTGAGGGTTGTGATTTGAGAGAGGACTACTCAAAATCGGTGTATGTCCCACCCCGTCAAAGGATGACCTAAGGGGTCCAATTTTGGTGTATGCAAGAGTGTTATCGTACTTGTGAAAAGCATGAACTAGATTCATCCGTTTAATGATGTATAATGGTAGATGCAGGAGTCTGAATCTGGAAACGATAAGTGATTATCCTTAAAATATTGTGTTGGTATTTGGTAGGCATGTAAACCTACACGTTGACCACACAAGTGATAGATGTCATATTAGGGTGGCATAGTGTTCTGATCGAATAAAATCCGTAATGGAATGAACTTAAGGGCGATTAGGTTTGTGTTTGGTCATGACAAGATATGTTAGTGGGTTGGGAACGCACATGTTTAGAGTGGAATGTTTCAAGGAGTTATCCCAAACAAGTTCGTGAGAATGTATCGGTAATGTTGCGATGTCTTGACCATGGACACAAGGGATGAGGAAGTCCGTACCGCAAGGTCATACGAGGATTGACATTGGTGAAGTCCAAAATTTTTGATGGAGTATTCTTTCCTTATTTGTTAACGATTGGAGTTCAGTGTTCTTCGTAATGGTACTTGAATAGTTTTGTCATTTTACGGAGGAATTTTAGTATAAAAGGGGGCTTAATTTGGGATTTTAATCACCTAAACATATATTCTCTCACATGTAACTCCATTATCTCCAATGTTTATTCTTGTGATTGAAATACTTTTTTTTTATATCGAAGGTCAGAAAGCAATTAGCTTATACAACATCGATTACGTGGCTTTCAACTTGCACCCGACTAATTTATGGTGAAAACACTTGATCAATTGGAGCTTAGTGCAGGCGACTCTACAATTCTTGAATGCAGAGGATCACATCTCCATTTTAGGTTGGATAATGTGTGTCTGAATAGTGTAGAATTATATGAAATTTTGGGTGTTGATCCCGAAATTACTTATTCTATACCCGAATTTTCCCATTCTCTACGAGTGGTCCCATCCAAATTGTTGCATATTTCTCCATAAGTGTATCGACCATTGGTGCATGGATTAACTATTAATCTCCATGTGGTGTTGGACTCTGTGTTCCAATAGGATTTTTGGGAGAATGGATTTGTTAGGACATTGGTTATGGGTTTTACCCCTAAAATGCTTCTAGTGATGGTTAGACTGAGTGCAGACACCCAGGTGACTGCTATTGTGTTGAGTATGGGCTATCATTGTAATCAGGATACTAATATCTTGGTAGACACATTTAAAGGTCTTGATGAAAAGAAATAGAACCTCTATACCTTTCTGTAACATAGACCAATGATGTTGTATATTTGGTTAAAAGAGATCATTCTTGTGGTTACGCCTCCTTTAATTAGTATTCCCCATTTCTTTATTTGATCCCATGTGGATTTTAGTCCATCTAAAGATGACTTGACTATCTCTTCCTTAGAAAATAGAGATAGGTGCCTCCGTCCGTATATTCCTCGGTGGGGAAGACTTTGACATGTTATATAATTGGATGACTTATGTTATGCTTAGTGTGTTAGTCTACATCATACTTTTTTTTTTATCTTCCTTAAGGACTTTTATGTAAAGTGGATTGGGAGATGATTATACCTCCGGGTATATGAAATTTATATCTCGTGAAGGACCTGACCAAATCCTTCAAGATGTCTATAGGGTATTTGCGACAATGTCGTAGGTTGTCTCGCCATCCAACCTAGTTTTGGGGGAAGATAGGTAGTGTTAGGGGATTATCTGAGGTGGTTATGTCAAGATTTTGTTCTGAAAGGTTATACTGCGGAGATTGGGTTGAGGTGGCTTGTGATAACGGAGGTTATATATGGTGCGATGATCCCATCAAAACATTTTGAAGTATACGCAATGAGGTTATTCACTATTTTTAGAGATTAATAGGGGATACAAACGATAACAACAAATATGATAATGATGTTGATGATGCGGGGCCTTCTGGTAGTTGAGGAAGGTGAAGCTTTTGAGAAAATGTTTTGATGTTAGTTTAGCTAGGTTGAATCTTTTATGTAGATCTGGTAAGGGCTTGTGTGTTGGTCTTGTTATGGTTAAAATGGGGTGAATAAGGATGACAATTTCAAAATATCAAATTTTAATTTCTTTCAAATTAAATTTTTCTTCTTAAATAAAACTTCAATTCAAGTTCAAATTAACACAAACCAAACTTAAAATGCAGTTTTCTAAGTTAGATTTTTTCTTAAATTGACATAACCCAAATTATTTAAGCACTAATTATAACATTTTTGTGGTTTAACCAATTTTATCTTTTTGACCTAAGCATGCAGTAAGGTGTGAATTTTCTAGATAAAATAAACACCCACAATGCTGCAATGTACAAGCAAAACTCACAAAGGAAAAAACCTCAGACGGCCTAGCCATAAGTCCACTAAGTATGGAATTACTAGGAGGACGCATTAAAAGGCTTACCCAATGACTCGACACCCTTGTAAGCCTTGACTCTCTTTGGTCCTTCAACCTATGCCGAGTGACAATGCAAGAGTCCACCTACGGGGCCCAACTACCATCACGCATATAGAGCCCACCGTATGTACACCAATGTACATGAAATCCTCTTCAAGAAAAAATGTCAATGATTTGTAGAATGAAAAACCTAATGCCAAAATTTGATCACAAATATATATCATGTGGAAGATTGGATCATGAAATAATTTGGGTGTAAAACTTGGTTTTTGTTTTTAAAGTTAAACCATGAATTTAGAACAAAACAACTCTTATAGATAACAAAATAGGTACATAAAGACATGAGGAATAGGAGTCCACAAGAAATCAAAAAACGAATAAACACAAGGCAGAAAAGAAAATCAAAATGTTGATGTGAATAAATAAAGCAATATCAAGAGAAACAAAGCTGCAGCTCCACCCCAATAGACTAATACACCCAGCCTGACATTTAGCATCCTCAATCCTACTGCCTAGATACTAAATCCCACTAGATATTGGCAATGTCTAAAATTCCAAGGCTTAAGAACTACTTTATGTTGACACCCAAATAGAAGAAAAGGAATGTATTTTATTATCCCATAATCTTCCTTATCACGACTTTAGTTTTGAGCTTTCAGTCATTAACTCAACTTGAGTGAGAGACAAAGGTAGCGATAGTCCTACTTAGTTTTATTGTGCCAAAATGCCAATAGAATTTCTTCAATCTTCTTCTTAGTCCTCAAAAAATCCTAATATACTTCTCCATTTCTTTTGTCTTCTTTAACAACATTAATTTTGAGGGCTTTAGACAATTATTTTTCTTCTTCCTAATCCTTGTCGAATGAGTAGGCCACATCCTTTAAAGCTTTAGAGATTATATAGGTGATAAAATCTTCCTAGAACTATTGCTTTATTGTATCATATGCCAACATCATCGTGTAACACCAAATATTTTACACAATGGTCCCTAATGGTAAGAAGAGTTTGGAATGTGGTAAAATATAATATTTTTGTCTTAAAAGTTTAGGATAACACAGTTATGTCCTGCTATCCTTGATCGAAAATGCTAAGTACTCAAAACAACGTCCAAATGAGATGTTACGCTTTGTTTTTCAAATAATTGTTATAGGGATGTATTGAAATTAGGTGATAATTTTTATGTCTTTAATCAAAGATTGTAATATGCTCATCACCGCACGTTTTCCTCCGTGAAATTTAATTTGAGGTATTGGTCTAAGTATTTGTAAGAGGGTAGTTTAGATAAGATGGAGGCGTAACCCCTTTTTTAGTACAATAATGATAAGTTAAATAGCAACCCTATTGATTAACCACAAGATATACAAACACGACTTAATGAATATAAACTCAGTTTGAACTCACAAATATTTCGTGTATAACTCAGAAGGTAGTAATGAACTTAGAAGTAACTTAGCTAGAGGGAGAGAGGAGTAAGCACCATAGATACACCTTGGCAGTCATCCAAACACACCAACCACCCTCAAAATTCTATGTTAAGTATTAAAATCTTCGTAATAAATGACAATGGTGGGTGAGTAAAAATCCTAGTTTGTAATAACTATCTCCGATGTATATTATCTTTAGTAATAACTTCTGAACACTCAAAAAGATCATCCTCTCCTCAAAGGTTGTTGGGGTCCTTAAATAGCCTCCCACACCACCCTCGAGGCAACTCCGCCATTAATGCCTATGAAAGACATCCCTCATACTTTATGTCATAAAAATTAAATACCCGATGAACTATTTATCTCCGCGTCATAAACATTAAATGCCAAGACATGCCTTTTGCCTAACCACTGTGTGTCAGGGGGCTGTTGTCATAGAGGTGGCTCACCAATTGTCTGACTACCCCAAATACCACGGTGGTTTACTCAAGTGCAGGTCTGGCATTGTCTAGCTAGTTAGTGACATCAGATAAAGTGTATGTGACATTAAGTAGAGGGTTGTTTGTCTCATAACTCAACGCCCGATGTAACTCAAGGCTGCTCCCCGAGGTTCCACGGTCAGGGTCCTTCGGTGTTTTACCAGGTGTGCCTAATATGGTCAAGATAAGCCCCAACTGTTCCTCACTTCTCAATCCTCCAAACCAAGTCCCTCAAAAGTTCCCATGACGAGGTCATTCGATAGAGCATGAAAGCTCTCCCAGGCCCTGCCAAGCCTGGTCTCTTATGAGTAACGTTCGACCTCACACATAATCATTATTCTCGTTACATATTTAGATTCCTTATATCCCATAGTCAGTACAAATAAAAGATACAATATGGCTAAATTAACAGGACCAAGGACGAGCTCTATCGATTAGCTTCTTCGTTGGAAGGTCACTCTGGGTTGCCACACTGAGTTGGCACGCTGAGTTTCCATGCTAAGTTGGCACACTGAGTTTCCACACTGAGTTGCCACGTCGAGCTGCCTTAATCCCAAACACTGTTGTAAATGGGGGGATTATCTCTAGTCTCAGGATTACCTTCAGGCCCCCTTTATATTTGCCCTTTCGTGGAGAGATTTGTTGTTGGAACATGAAATGGCTGCGCAAAAACTTCTCAATCAGATGAACCTCCTCTGTGTGAAAAAATTCTGACATCTTTCCCTTCGTTAGAGCGTTAGAATCTTCAGGAAAAAGTAAAATTCTCCCCGATGTACCTGAGCCGAAGTGGTGCGGCTTATTGGTGCTTTAGCGAAGGGAAATCACCACTTTTTTCTTACACTGAGCTTCAACTATTCTGTCTTTACTATTTGAAATTCTATCGAAAGGCCTACTAACCTTCTAAAATACTCATTTTTTCTCTAGGTAAGTGAGATTCTCTCGTTCATGCTGTTGTGGGGTATAGTTGTGTACAGTGATTTTTCGTTAGGACTGCCCCTATCATTGGGACTTGTGAAATTATCCTTTGTAACTCTTTGCTATGTTCAAAAAAGTAGAAATTCTTCCCGATGTAGCCGAGTCACATTTTAAACAACGTTTGGACTTTTGGTGAGGGGACATCGTAGCTTTTTGAACCGTTAGGACATATTTTTCATTGGGAGTTTATTGGATATGTCTGACAAAAATTCTAGCTCCAAAACTTGAACTTGCTGAAGAAAGCAACTCTTTCTATTCCCTATGCGTCACTTCACAAATGATGTGGCACTATGTTTTCAGCTGTCAAAACACTTCCCGAAGTGCCACGTGTTCATTTGAAATGATTATAGGCGGCCTTGCACGTGTGGTAGTGGGAAACTCAATAGACATGTTTAAAAGGTTTCAAACGTCTCTTTTTTTTAAAACCCTTCTTTTTCCTTCGTATTATTCAAGCTCCCGTCTTCTTTAGAGAGAGAACTTTATGCGAAACCCCATTATTGTCCTTCTCTTTACCTAGCTTCTTCCTTCTCTCATCTTTTACGCCACCATTTGTAGTTGTGCTCCTCCATTTTTCGTTCCTAACTCTTCTTTACCAGGATTTTCGTACCTCATTGTTGTCTTCAATGGCCTCGTCAAGCAATCCTACCACGCCTGCCATCGGTGACCCACCTACAACCCTTGTTGCCACCACCTCTTCTGCCATCGATTTGACTGTCGCCTGCCAGCACCAACTACATTTCTATCGCCAGTCCCCTATTTTCGGTAAGGGTGATGATTTTACTGGGTTTTGCAAAACTTGCATTTTCAACGCCAAGTATGACTCCCTAACACTTGGTGATGAAGACGAACGTGCTTCTGACTGGGCTTCCCCCCCCCCCCCCCCCAGAGGGGACTCTTCGATTTCGTCTTGAGCGAGGGGACTTCTCGTGGTCCCATAGTGACATCAAAAGGCCTAGGGGCTCTCCTGCTAATTTCTCTACCTAGAATTCCCACATGCAGAGTTCCCACGCTGATATCCTCATCAAAATTGGGCTTCCTCGAGCTAAATGGTTTGGTGAGTTTACTCTATCCAAGAATAATGGTGCCCTGCCCGTTCTGGTATCTCGTTGGAATGTTACAACTCATAATTTCATTGATGTATGGGGCGAGTTTATGATAACATTGGAAGATGTGTACAAGGTTCTGGCCTTAAGGCAATAGGCCATTAGTCTTATTCAGAGAAGGCCCTAGATTCTCAGGAGGTTGCTGACAATTTGGAGATGGACCGTATATGCCGAAGGTGCATCGGTTCTTCTAACAAGGCCACTTTCACTCCGCTTATCAACTATTTCTTCAAGGATCCTTCGGAAGGTAATTCCTCTAAGGCTGCTCTTGGTCAAGGTACATCATTGGAACTTCCTGCCTATATCCTTATCATTCTTTCTCGTTTCATCCTAATGGGGAACCCAACTACAACCTCAAAGGGACCTCATCAATATATCCCTCCGTTTGGCCCGGGGTATCAAGCTTCCTCTGGCTGAAATCTCCCTAGAATCCCTCTACACATGGCTTAATATAACCCTTTTCGACATAAAATGATCTCTTGGTTGTTATAACCTGGCCAATTTCGCCAAATATGTCCTTTTGATAGGCTTCCTCTATGTCCATTTCCCCATCGTAACAGCCAAGACCAACCGCACTCCTTCAATGGAAACTATTCTGCCCCCCACTCCTTTATTTATCACAAGAGACAAAGCCGTAAGTATTTGACCTTTATTATTGATCAACTTGAGTATTTTGTGATAAGGCCTTATGAAGAGGATATCTTCCTCCACACTTGTGATTTTTTTCAACATGAGGTAAGGCTGGTCTAGGCAACTACCTTAGACCATATTACTGAAGACCCTTCGCTAGCTGTGGTGCTTCTATTTTTATCGGGGTACCTACCTTCCTACATCGAGTGGGGATACACCAGCGATCACTACAATCCCAACCGATGCAGCTACCAGTTTGGTTTCGATTAGGGTTCTCCTCTCCCGATTTTTCAATTGTCTAACCCTAAAGTCTCTTTTAGTGAGGCGTGTGCCCTGTTCTCATCAACTGCTGCATGGGGAGTAAGGTTTACCATGGCTGGGCGAGTCACTATTCCAAGCATCACCAGGTAAGGGGACGTGACCCCTCTATTTGCAATGAAGTACTGGTCGAGGCAACTGGCCCAAATTTTTCTGAGTTCCTCGAGGGGGATCCCGTGTATCCTCCAGTTCTTTCATTTTATGCTCTGGAGTTGGGGTTAAAAGGTAATTCCTTTCTTGGGATCGAGTTCCCTGTAAGCAAAACCCCTAAGGTACCTCCCACTAAACTTCCTCCAGATTTCTCCATAATCCCCACTGCCATGCCCAAACCTAAAACCGATACAACCCCCAAACCTCCTGCCCCTACTACCAAAGTAGCTTCCGGCGAAGGGCCTTCCCAGCCACCAACCAAAAAAGCTAGTAAGGCCAAAAGTAGGACATCCTTAAAATCCAAGTCCCAAACCCCTTTGGCAGCATTCCCCATAGCCTCTGTCCCTCCTACCATGCCTACAGAAATGGCCGAGGAGTTGATAAGGCAAGTTCTGGTAGAGGTGGAACGAATAAATGCTGAGTTTCAACAACGTGCTCCGGTCATTCCTCCCTCGGCTGCCTTTCCCACGATCGTATTTGATCCAACTGAGCCAACGATAAAAAGGAGAAAAAGTTTGAGTGTTCCTCAAGGTGCTGGTGCAATGGGTACAAGGAAGAAAACTCTGGGTTCTAATTCCCAGAAGAAATGGACTACTGAGATACAACCCTCCCCAGCTCCTTCTGTTGCTGCCTCCTCTCCTCCTTCGCCAGTGGTTATATCTTCTCAATCTCCTTCTGAATCTCATGTATGTGTGCATGTTTTTTCTGTTCTTTATTCATATTTTCTTAAGTCAAGTTGTATATTCTTAACTCTTACTTACTTTGGTGTATGGAGTTGAAGAATAAAGATTCAGGCCCCCCCGTGAGCCCTTTTGTGGGGGGACATTTCGGTTCCTCTCACGTCGATATGTCTCCTCCCCATTCCCCCATGATCAGTCTTACTTACTCCCTCCACTCGACCTCTTTGAGCATTAAGGACTCTGCTATAAGGGAGGTTCCGTTGAATCTGGGGGCATCTCTTCTCAACCAAAAACAACTCCCCCAACCCCTTCTGAATTATTATCCCAGCCCGAGGTTACTCTGCCCCTCATTCCGATTACGAAAAGTGATCCTGGGGTAACATATAATATTTTACTTGTCAGGTCTCACATCTTTTTTCTTTTGTCATCCCCTTACTTATCATGCTGAATTTTAATATGTTGGGACGCCTTAGGTTGAAATGGCG
Source organism: Sambucus nigra (assembly GCA_949130495.1). NCBI lineage: Eukaryota > Viridiplantae > Streptophyta > Magnoliopsida > Dipsacales > Adoxaceae > Sambucus > Sambucus nigra. The sequence continues at coordinate 206,534,489 of OX422214.1, read as the reverse complement.
TCCTTGTTAGTTGACCTTCTGCTTCCCACCATGCTGACGAGACCCATAATTGCGGTTCCCCTTTTTAGTGCCATAACGGGATTAAGTAACACTTGATGTATTTATACCTTTTTCTTGTACTTGCTCCTCGTGTCTAACACTTAGTTTCAGGTTTGCCGCTTTCGCCAAGCCTTACCCCACCCTTTTCCTCGTAGAGGCTTTCCTCTTTCCAAGGACAAGGTTGATGCTTCTTCCCGCGTGGTGGTTCTTCGGTGCCTACCCATGTTGGGGAATCATTTGGAGGTTCCTCATGTTCTTTTAGTGAAACTCCTTCGTTGGCCTTGGTACTGTTTGTTGGCAAGGGAGCTTTTTCGACCATTGAGGCTTATTCAATTAGGGGCACCGTTGAAGCCTCCATGGTGGCTCCTATTCTCGCTGCTGCTATTGTTGAGGTACTTCGGTAATTTCTCTGCATTTCTCAACCTCTCGAACTTCACCTATATGGATGTCTTAACACTGAAAACACTTGTTAAGATTTTCCATAAATTACACCTATATCGGTGTCTTAACAACGAAAACGCTTGTTAAGATTTTTACATAAACTCCACCTATATCGGTGACTTAACAATGAAAACACTTGTTAAGATTTTTACATAAACTCCACCTATTTCGGTGACTTAACAACGAAAAAACTTGTTAATATTTTCTTTCATAAACTCCACCGATATCGGTCACTTAAAAATGAAAACACTTGTTAATATTTTTACATAAACTCCACCTATATCGGTAACTTAACAACGAAAACACTTGTTAAGATTTTGTTTCAAACTTGCTTAAGCAGAAAACTCAAACTTGCTTAAGAAGGAAACTCCTTTGTATTTCTCATGCGTCACTTCATTAATGATATGGCGTTGTATTTTCAACTATCAAGACACCTCCCGAAGTGCCACGTGTCACTTTGAAATGATTACAAGCGTCCTTGCACGCGTGGTGATGGGAAACTCAACAAACGGGATCCTTAAAAGGTTTTAAACGTCTATTTTTTCAAAACCATTCTCTTTCCTCTGTCTTTTTCAAGATCCCATCTTCTTTAGAGAGAGAACTCTGTGCGAACTCAATTGTTTACCAAGCTCTTACCTAGCTTCTTCCTTCTCTCGCATTTTACACCACCTTTTGTGGTTGTGCTCCCCCATTTTCGTTCCCAAATCTTCTTTACCAAGATTTTTCGTACCTCATTATTGTTCTTCAATGGCCTCATGAAGTAATCCTACCACGCTTACCACCAGTGCCCCACCTGATACCCCTATTTCCATCACCTCTTCTGCTGCCGCCTTGACTGCCGTCCACCAAGATCAGCTGCGCTTCTACCACTGGTCCCCTATATTTGGCAAGGGTGGTGATTTTGCTAGGTTTTGCAAAACTTGCATTTTTAATGCCAATTATGATGCCCTGACACTTGGTGATGAAGATGAAAGTGCTGCTGACTGGGGCTTTCTCCCCCAGAGGGGACGCTTCGATTTCGTCTTGAGCGACGGGACTTCTCGTGGTCCCATATTGACTTCGAAGGACTTGGGGGCTCTCCTGCTCATTTCTCTACTGGAATTCCCATATGAATAATTCCCACGCTGATACCCTCACCAATCTTGGGCTTCATCAAGCTAAATGGTTTGGTGAGTTTACTTTCTCCAAGAATAATGTTACCCTACCCGTTCTGGTATCCCGCTGGACCGTTACAACTCATACTTCCATTGCTGTGTGGGGCAAGTTTACGATAACATTGGAGGATGTGTGCGAGATTCTGAGCATTGAGGCATTAGGCATAAGCCTTATTCAAATGAGGCCCTAGATACCCAGGAGGATGCTGACCATTTGGAGATGGACCGTATATGCCAAAGGTGCATCGGCACTTCAAATAAAGATACCTTCACTCCTCTTATCAACTATTTCTTCAAGGATCCTTCTGAGGGTAATTCCTCTGAGGCTGCCCCTGGTCAAGGTACATCACTAGAATGTCCTGCCTATATCCTTGTCATTCTTTCTCATTTCCTCGTAATGGGAAAACCCAATGACAAACCTCGAAGGGACCTCATCAATATATCCCTCCGTTTGGCCTATGGTATCAAGCTTCCTCTGGCTATAATTGCCCTGGGATCCCTCTACACATGGCTTGATATAATCCTTTTTGACATGGAACGATCTCTTGGTCGTTATAACCTGGCCAACTTTAATAATTGTGTCCTTCTGACGAGCTTCTTTTATGTTCGTTTCCCTGCCTTAGCAGCTAAGGCCAACCGCCCTCCTTCTGGTGAAGCAATTCTTCCCCCCACTCCTTTTTTTTATCATAAGAGACAAAGTAGAAAGGAGTTGACCTTTATCATTGATCAACTTGGGAATTTTGTGATGAGGCCCTACGGAGAGGATATTTTCCTCCATACTTGCATTTTTTTCAAACATGAAGCACGGGCGGTCCAGGCAACAAACTTAGACCTTATTATTGAAGACCCTTCGCTAGATGTGGGTCCTTTTATTTTCATTAGGGTATATGCCTTCCTACACCAAGTGGGGATATACTAGAGAGAACTAAAATCCTAATCGATGCAACCGTCAGTTTGGTTTTGACCAAGGGGCTCCTCACCCAACTTTTTAACTGTCTAGCCCTAAAGTCTCTTTTAGCAAGGCGTGTTTTCTGTTCTCATCAACTTATGTGTGGGCAGTAAGTTCTACCATGGCTGGGCGAGTCACTATCCCAAGTATCAACAGGCAAGGGTACATGACCCCTCTATTTGTAACAAAGTACTGGCCGAGGCAACTGGCCCAAATCTCTGAGTTCATCGAGGGGGATCTGATGTATCCTCCAGTTCTTTTATTTTCAGCCTTAGAGTTAGGTTTAAAAGGTAATTCTGTTCTTGGGATTGATTTCCCTCTAAGCGAAGCCTGTAAGGACACAAATTTCCAATTGAGTCCATATATAGTTTTGGCTCAATTCCGGACAAAAACATTTATTCATAGGATTTTATTTAATTGTAATATTCAAGACCTATGAAGTGTTTGTTGAAGACGTAATGGCAAAGAGTATAAAGCATCATCAACATGCCGTAGTTTATGTGCCTCGTTTGTACGTCATCAACTTAGGTTCCATGCTCCCAAGGTATGAATGTATTTATATTTATATAGGAACTTGGAACAATGTTTATTTGGGTGTTAGGATTAATAAAAGCCTTGTTTATTTCAGAAATAATTTAAAAAGAACTTTATATTAATATATATAAATGTTTCTGGGCCAAAATAGAATTTATCAAAAATTTCTGAAACTCGTTCGAAATTTCGTTCGAACGAGATTTTTCGTTCGAACCAAACTTCGTTCGAACGAGACTGCTTTCTAACCTAACTGGTCAGTCGTTAGATAAGTCGTTCGAACGACTTTCTCGTTCTAACGAGATATCTAACGAGGTTCTAACGAGCCCAGGCTGGTCGCTCGTTAGAAACCTCGTTCGAACGACAGTCAAAGTCGTTCGAACGAGAATGCCAGGCGGGAACAGTTTTGAGCAGTTTTTTGGCAGTTTTCTCCCATGATCACCACTTGTTTTTTAACCAACTTTTTCCAGCCTTATGAGGGACGGGAATCACATTTTTCCTTTGAACTTTTCCATCCTAATACATCTCCTAGAGAGAGTTTGAGAGATCATTCCAAAAAGGAAAATGTTCATGTTTTAAGTGTTCTTCAACTTAAAGAAAAAATCTTTAAACACGTAGTTTACACCCATTGTTGTTTATTCCAAGTTCCATATATAGATATCAATTGCTTGGAGTTATTTGGCACCGGTTTTCTCTACCGCATTCAAGAGACGTTTCGGGTTTGCTTCTACACCCCATCACAAAGAAGACTTTTGTTGAGATTCTACCCACAAGGAGAAAGGCTCCATGTTTGGGTGACGGTGTGCCTAATTGTCCCATCGGTGTATTCCGAGACCACGGTGGAGCTCCGTTGGTTATCCGCTAATTGGAGGTTGATACAAGAAGGAGCATCACGGCTTAAGAGGGATCGAGTCTAGGAAGTAAGTCTTTTGTCTTGTATTTTGTAATACCGTTTTTAGTGGATTTGAGGCTAGGGCCGTCCCGAGGTTTTTTCCCGTTAGTGGGTTTTTCCTCGTACATCGCGGTGTAGTGTGACATTGTTTATTTTATCTTGCACAATAATTTAGAACGCATGCTTAGGATAATTTCAAGATAAAATTTGGTTTAATTATCACACTCATTTAATTTGGGACTTAAATTAAATATTGGGTAAAATTGGTTTATTCAAGTCACTTGCATTAATTTGGTTTCGCCTAACTTTGGATATATTTTGGTAATCATGACTTAGGCAAATTCTAGGACTTGAATTATGTTGCTTTAATTTGTTTTGAGATTAATTAAAACTTGTTGTTTTGTTTGAAAGTTGAACCATCATAACGCTTCCGCATCGATTTACATAAAAGGGAATTATATATATTTTAATTGGGACAAAACTGCGTTTACAAATTGGTATCAGAGCCGGAGCGCTAAGTTATCGCGTTAAAGATCTGTTTTTCGGCTTTCTGTATTTCCTTACCTGTTTAGGTGGTTCAATTTTTTTTCACTCTCAATTTTTGTTTTTTTCTTCTCAATGGGACGTCTTAATGAAAATTTGTCCAATTTTAATGAAAATAAACTTTTTGATTTTCGAGAAGAATTAAATGGGCTTAACAAATGTAACGAAAATTTAAAGGAATTAAATTTGAGATTTGTAAAAAGAATTAAATCTCTTGAAAATGAAAATTCTTGTTTTAAAGCTCACATTGAGTCTTTGCACATCTCCTTATCTCAAAAAGATATTTTTCGTGAAAAGCTCATGGACTTACATTCAAATTTTGATATTTTAGAAAAATCCAAGAAAGAGAGTGAAAATCGTGAAAAGACTCTTAGGGACAAGTTTGCTCATATTGAGGGAGAGCGTTTTAACCTTCTAGGAATTATTGAAAATTTAAAGAAGGAGTCCCATAATTTTGAGGAGTCTAATTTATTACTTGAGTCCGAAATTTTAAAATTGAAAAATGACTTCCAAGACTCTAGTAGTTGTTCTAATGGTTCTAGCACATCATATTCAGATTCTTCCATTGCTAAAGCTAAAACCATTGTTTGTTTTAGAGGGTCAACTTTGTCCAAGGACTTTAAAAAGGGTCACACCTTAGGTAACATTCCTCGTGTTTACACATGCTTGCATTGTGGTAGGAAAGGTCACCTTAGGTCATATTGTTTCGATCTTAAAAGAAGTCCAAGGAAATCTTTATCTAGCATTTCATTATTTCCCAATCCCTATCATTTTAAATATAAATCTATATGGGTTAGGAAATCATTTTTAAATGCGCTAGATACCAGATTTGTTGATTCTCATTTACTATCAACCTCCCTTGCTAAATTTAAAGGTTGAATGTGTTAGTGTTTGCATACTTTAGCGTTTGTACTTCATGCTATATTCACATGCTAAATGTATGCTTGTTTTAATCATTTTCTAGTCATAACCTTATTTCATATCACATGCTAGAAATCATGACTTGTTTATCTTTTTGTATTATATTTTGTGTTTGAATTAATTGAAAAATATAAAAAGATTTTTGTTTATCATTTTTTGTTTTATTTATTTCATTTAAGCTTAATGAAAAATACAAATGATTTTTGTTTGTCCTTTTGAGTAAATATTTATTTTTGATTAAAAATGTTAAAAACTCAAAAAGATTTTATTTTGTGTGTATTTTAGTTTGACACACTTTATGTGGAATATATTTGTGTTTGAATCCTATCGTTTACGCTCCCATGTGGCTAGAACTTTTGGTTTAGATTTTCAATCCTTAAAATGTTCTTTACCATGTTTTCTATGGAGTAGTTGGATTTTGTATTGTTTAAATGGATTCTATTTCATATGCCTCTTTTCACACATGCACGAGCTCTTTTGAAATCGTAATGTCACATGTTATATTTGAGCTTTTTGAGGTGTTCTCCTATCAATCTAGTCATCTACATATCTATGGCCTAGGAGGACTAGTGCATGTCAAAATCCGTTGCATGTGAGATTTGTGCGAAAAATGAAAACATGATAAATTACTCTATGCACGGGGAAGGGCTCCGAAAGGATGAATTAAATCCTTTGTGATAGTAAGCCACCGTTGATTGGATCTAAAAGAAATACGTGATCCAAAGGCCTAAAAACAGAATATTTGGCATCACAAAAAAAAAAAAAACAATTGCCAAGGCCTATGTTTGTTTGATATATTCATTCAAAATCAAAAGAACATATATGCTCATTGAGGGAGAATTGGATGGTATATCAACGGTTTGCACAATGTCCGTTTATCCTAGATGTCTTTAATGTCATGACTCTATTTGGTTTGTAGAATCATCATCATGTTAGGCTTGTATGCATTGTGTATGTTTGTTCATTGAGTTCAATCTTTATATTGTCACATGAGGTTATATTTAACTGTGATGAAGTTTGCAATAAAATGAGAACTCCGTGAACGTTTCTTAAGTGTTTGGGTCTAAATTTAATTGTTGCTTGTTCACACCCCTACACTTCCGTTTCCATATGACACATTTTTGCCATACGAGTGTGCAAACTTATTGTATTTTGTGTCATGTGTGTGTTTATATCTATATATATATGCAAGTGGTTCAGTGATATATTTCTAGTATATATATATATGATATTTGTTTGTCTTTGTCTTGCTTTTAATTGCCCATATGCTTTCATGTCTTAACACTTTAAGCTTTCACATACGGTTTATTAGTTCTTTATCCTTTGCCTATTCCCGAACAAAAAAGGGGGAGAATGATGATAGGGGGAGAAATGGTATCTAATCCTATTATTAGCGTATCTTCGTTTGGGAGAGATTTATCTTAGGGGGAGACGTCTTTCTAAGTAGGTCATGTGTTTAAAGGGAGAATTAATTTAGGGAGTAATTAATTAATAGCATTTAATCTTCTGATATTCCCTATGCATTTGATGAGTTTGCTTAAGTGTGCAGGAATTATTATTCTAAAGCGGCATCTTTCCACGGCAAAGAGTTTAATCCTTGGGTTGAGTCAAGATTGGGCGGGTTATGTTTTGAGTCTAGTAGAGCTTGACGGCCCTTTAGGATTTTTTGTTTGGTTTTTGTCCCGGAATAGCCAAAGGGGGAGATTTGTAAGGACACAAATTTCCAATTGAGTCCATATATAGTTTTGGCTCAATTCCGGACAAAAACATTTATTCATAGGATTTTATTTAATTGTAATATTCAAGACCTATGAAGTGTTTGTTGAAGACGTAATGGCAAAGAGTATAAAGCATCATCAACATGCCGTAGTTTATGTGCCTCGTTTGTACGTCATCAACTTAGGTTCCATGCTCCCAAGGTATGAATGTATTTATATTTATATAGGAACTTGGAACAATGTTTATTTGGGTGTTAGGATTAATAAAAGCCTTGTTTATTTCAGAAATAATTTAAAAAGAACTTTATATTAATATATATAAATGTTTCTGGGCCAAAATAGAATTTATCAAAAATTTCTGAAACTCGTTCGAAATTTCGTTCGAACGAGATTTTTCGTTCGAACCAAACTTCGTTCGAACGAGACTGCTTTCTAACCTAACTGGTCAGTCGTTAGATAAGTCGTTCGAACGACTTTCTCGTTCTAACGAGATATCTAACGAGGTTCTAACGAGCCCAGGCTGGTCGCTCGTTAGAAACCTCGTTCGAACGACAGTCAAAGTCGTTCGAACGAGAATGCCAGGCGGGAACAGTTTTGAGCAGTTTTTTGGCAGTTTTCTCCCATGATCACCACTTGTTTTTTAACCAACTTTTTCCAGCCTTATGAGGGACGGGAATCACATTTTTCCTTTGAACTTTTCCATCCTAATACATCTCCTAGAGAGAGTTTGAGAGATCATTCCAAAAAGGAAAATGTTCATGTTTTAAGTGTTCTTCAACTTAAAGAAAAAATCTTTAAACACTTAGTTTACACCCATTGTTGTTTATTCCAAGTTCCATATATAGATATCAATTGCTTGGAGTTATTTGGCACCGGTTTTCTCTACCGCATTCAAGAGACGTTTCGGGTTTGCTTCTACACCCCATCACAAAGAAGACTTTTGTTGAGATTCTACCCACAAGGAGAAAGGCTCCATGTTTGGGTGACGGTGTGCCTAATTGTCCCATCGGTGTATTCCGAGACCACGGTGGAGCTCCATTGGTTATCCGCTAATTGGAGGTTGATACAAGAAGGAGCATCACGGCTTAAGAGGGATCGAGTCTAGGAAGTAAGTCTTTTGTCTTGTATTTTGTAATACCGTTTTTAGTGGATTTGAGGCTAGGGCCGTCCCGAGGTTTTTTCCCGTTAGTGGGTTTTTCCTCGTACATCGCGGTGTAGTGTGACATTGTTTATTTTATCTTGCACAATAATTTAGAACGCATGCTTAGGATAATTTCAAGATAAAATTTGGTTTAATTATCACACTCATTTAATTTGGGACTTAAATTAAATATTGGGTAAAATTGGTTTATTCAAGTCACTTGCATTAATTTGGTTTCGCCTAACTTTGGATATATTTTGGTAATCATGACTTAGGCAAATTCTAGGACTTGAATTATGTTGCTTTAATTTGTTTTGAGATTAATTAAAACTTGTTGTTTTGTTTGAAAGTTGAACCATCATAACGCTTCCGCATCGATTTACATAAAAGGGAATTATATATATTTTAATTGGGACAAAACTGCGTTTACAAAACCCCTAAGGTACCACCCACTGAACTTCCTCCACATTGCTCTATGATCGCCAATGCCACGCCCAAACCCAAAATCGCTGCAACTCGCAAGTCACCTGCCCCTACTACCGAAGAAGCTTCTAGGGAAGGGGCTTCCGAGCCACCAACCAAAAAAGCCAGGAAGGGAAAAAGTGGGACTTCCTTAAAATTCAAGTCCCAAACCCCTTTGGCGGAATTCCCCATAGCCTCTATTCCTCCTGCCATGCCTGCAACAAAGGCCGAGGAGTTGAGAAGGAAAGCTCGGACTCAGGTAGAACGAATAAATGCTGAGTTTGAACGACACGCCCCCTTTGTTCCTCCTTCGACTGCCTTTCCCACGATCATAGTTGATCCAACTGAGCCAACGAAAAAGAGTAGAAAAAGTTCGAGGGTTCCTCAAGGTGCTGGTGAAACAGGTACGAGGAAGAAAACACTGGGTACTAATTCCTAGAAGAAATGGACTCCCGAGATACATCCCTCCCCCGCTCCTGTTGTTAATGCATCCTCTCCTCCATCACTGGTGGTTCTATCTTCTCACTCTCCTTCCAGATCTGAGGTGTGTATGCACATTTTTGTTCTTATTCACATTTTTCTTAAGGCAAGCTGTGTATGCTTATCTCTTGATACCTTTGGCGTAGGGAATTGAAGAAGGAAGACCCATTCCTCCCATGAGCCCTTTCGTGGGGGGACATTTCGATATCTCTCTAGTCGATACTACTCCTCCCCGCTCCCCCATGATTGGGCTTACTTATTCCCTCCACATGAAGGACGTAGTTGTGGGGAGAGGTTTCGTTCAATCTGGGGGAGTCTCCTCTGAACTAGAGACAACTCCCCCAGCCCCTTTTGAATCTTCATCATAGCATGAGGTCCTTCTGCCCATCGTTGCAGCTAAGGAAAGTGACCCTGAGCTAATATAAACAATTACTTGTCATGGCTCAACTTTTTCATCTCCTTTCTCTTTTCTTTCATACTGAACTATTAATATGATGAGATGCCTTAGGTGGATATGGCATCTTTGGTAGCTGGCATTTTTCTCCCCACTATGATGACAAGACCCATAACTGCGGTTACCCTTTTTGGTGCCATAATGGGGGTAAGTAATACTTTGGTGCATTTCTCCCTTTTTTTTCGTAGTTTCTCCCCATGTCTAACTCGCGACTTCATATTTGCAGCTTTTGCCAAGTCTTACCCCACCCTTTTCTCTTAGTGGTCTTCCTATTTTTAAGGCCAAGGTGGATGCTTCTGCCCAGCATGATGGTTCTTCGGTGACTACTCGTGCTGAGGTATCGGTTGTTGGGCCATCGTCTTTTTGAGCAAAACTGCTACATTGGCCTTGGTACCCTTTTGTTGGAGAGGGAGTTTTGCCAACCGTTGAGGCTTTTTCAGATAAAGGGCACCGTTGAGGCTTCCGAGGAAGTAATCCCACCCCCAACAGTTCCTACCACTATGGCCTCCACGGTGACTCCAATTCTCGCTCCTGTAACTGCTGAGGTACTTCGTTAATTCTGAAGCACCTTATACTCTTGACTCACTTGAGTCGACATAGTATAAGTGCTCATCTAGTCTGGAAATAGTGACAAAATTGTGTCCCCTCCCTAGATACCAAAAAGAAACCTCACTTCAACTCATTCCTCTTGTTTGATTGATCAGAGGTATATTCACTACAATCACACACATTAGGACTACATTCATGGGTTATATATTGCTATATTTATTGTATGTGTGTTGTGTGTGTTTATTTCCCTTAAAACCATTTTTAATATTTTTTGGGAATTTTTAAAACAATTTTTTCTTATTTAAAATTAGAATTAAAAAACTTCTGGGGTCATTCTCTAAATTATGGCTGTTGATTTTATCCCTAAAAATTTCAGTTGTGTAGAAACCGAAAGCGCTAGAGACATTAGGGTGTGTTTGTAATTAGTTTGGGACACGTGTTTGTGGTCCGTTGTTTGCTCTACACTTGTTGCCCTCCTATTAGTTGATTGTGTGTTTCTTTTAAGAGACAAAACCGGTGTTTATTAACAGCCCTTAGATTTCCCTTATCAACGCCCTGCATGCATCCTTGTCCCAGTCCCTGTGAACCTCTCTTAGCCAATCAGAAAGCGTTTAACCAACCGCTTACCTTTAACCGTTGGATGGAAGTCAATATGGCAAGACCTAATCTCAACCATTGATTTCAAACCCCCTTCTCGATCCTTCTCAGCCCAATATAAAAAGAGGCCTACCCTCAGCCATTGAGAAGTTTTTGCCACTTCGTCATTCCAAGTGAGAAGAGAGAGAGAATCCAGAGTTAGAAACCCTAACCCTAATTTGTCAAAACATTTTATGAAACCCTACTCTTTTTATCAAAAACAAGTTCATACCAAACACAACCTTGAGTGTTTGAGAGTTTTTGAGTGTTGGTTTGTAAGTTGTTTCTTGCAGTAGCCTCTTCGTTTTGAGATCTTGTGTCCAACTTAAACATTAGGATTAGATCTGAATTTCTGTTTCATAAAAATCATAGATCTGGCCATTTTATGTTATATTACACCTAGATTTGCATTTATAGTATCTCACCTTGAGAAATCTATTGTTGATTATTTTCTATAAATGTTTTCTTCTTTAAAATTAACAAAATGATTTTCTGTTACTAGTTCTTTTGAAACAAGACTTTTGACCTAGTTGGAATCACACTTGGCGGTTTTTAATTTCAAAAGCATTTCCAAAACCCTAAAATTGATTAAGATCTTGAAACGTCTTCTGAGCAAGATAGCCGTGGATTCTGGGTATATTTTAAAGGTCAAATAAGGGTCAAGTTTCCTAAGAAGAGAGAAATTGAAAATCACAGCATATAGATCTGATTTGTAATTTTTTAGGACTATTTTAAATATAAGCGTGAGTGTGTTCATGAATGTTTTAGATCACCATCACAAAAACTTACACACTCCAACATTGAAAGTGTTGGTCTTAAAATCTTGAAACAAGAGTCAACGTAAAGACTGGAACAAAGTGAAAGCTAGCAAACTGGGAGAACCACATCAGCAATTAGAACTGCAGAAAAGTTAGAAGGACACCAGTGGGTACATTCCTAAACTTATATAGGACTTATTTGTGTGCATGTGTGTTATATAGTTTGTAATTGATATATTTTCTTTTAGTGGATTTTTGGTTTGTGACTTGGAAGTCACAGTGGATGTTCCCTCAGTTGGGTGAGGTTTTACTATGTTAAAAATATCTTTTCATTAATCTTCCTACATCTCCTCGTCTCATTCTTGTGGTGTGCTGATTTAAACTGTTTTAGTTTTGTTTTTCAAAACTTTTTACACATCTTAACTGATCTCGTGTATATTTTATTAAACATATCTTGTGATTAGCCTGATTTGATTTTTAGAAAAGAGTTTCTTCAAAAAATATTTAAGAGTTACTTAAATAGTTTAATCTTGTATTAAACGGCTTTATTAACAGTTTTTCAAATTCCTCTGCGTTTCTCAACCTTTCAAACTTCACCTATGACGGTGACTTATCACTAAAAACACTTGTTAATATTTTTCATGAACTCCACCTATATTGGTGACATAACAATCAAAACGCTTGTTAAGATTTTTTTTTATATAAACTCCACCTATATCAGTGACTTAACAACGAAAACACTTGTTTAAGATTTTTTGATAAACTTCACCTATATCGGTGACTTAATAACGAAAACGCTTGTTAAGATTTTTTCATAAACTCCAACTATATCGGTGACTTAATAATGAAAACGCTTGTTAAGATTTTTCATAAACTCCGCCTATATCGGTGACTTATCAAAGATAAAGCTTGTTAAGGTTTTTCCATAAACTCCACCTATATCGATGACTTAACAACGAAAATTCTTGTTAAGATTTTTTCATAAACTCCACCTATATCGGTGACTTAACAATGAAAATTCTTATTAAGATTTTTTCATAAACTCCACCTATATCAGTGACTTAACTACGAAAACGCTTGTTAAGATTTTTCATAAACTCCACCTATATCGGTGACTTAACAACGAAAATGATTGTTAAGATTTTTCATAAACTCATTATTTCTTTCAACTGTTCTCAGGTTGCTCAGGAGGATTCCCCACCAGTTCTATCGTCCATCGCTTTACCCCGTCGAGAACCCATTTTTTCAGAAGACTCCGGTCACAACGATCAAGGTTCCACGACTAGTGCTGCTACCGAGAGCTAATCTGGCAGTGAGTTTCCTGTGCCTGAATTGGCTCCTCATGCCTTCTGCCTGATGGTGATTAAGCGTTCTCCTCAGATGCCTGCCAATCATTACTTGGTAGTTAAGCAGCTTGTAAGCCACGATCCTGAAACATTCACCGTGGATTGTCTGCATTCCAATATCTCTGTAATGAGTTACAGGCTTTAGGACATGGCTACCGTTGTGGCTGAGATTGCCAGCACTTTGACCTTAAATGTTACCAGAGCCCTCCTCAACCAATTCCTGGGAGACCCGAAGGAGTTGGGTCGTGATGGCTTTCGAATGGCTTATCACGTACTTAAAAACATTGAAGAGCTAGTGACTGGATAGCCAGAGGGAACTCCTCTGGAAACATCAGGAGGACCAACGGGATGAGGAAGCTAAGTTGGATGAGTTAGCACCTATCCTTGCAGCTATTAACAAAGAGGTGGGGGATATCGAAGAAGCTCTGCGTCTGGCCAAGCTGAAACGAGAGAGACTCCTTATTGAGCGTACACAGGTGCAAACGGGGCTGGAGGTTTCTATAAATTCCCAACAGTCTTGCCTGGCAGCTTCTTTGGGCCTTCCTGGAGATTTTTTCTTTGCTCCTGATCTTTGGTTCCTCTTAGGTCAATGAATTGTTGTAAATATTTTCCTTTTCTTCTTTCTATGTAATTCTTAGGAAATAGCTCCCAATTTTGTAATGCCCCAAAGTTTATGAATGAAGGAAAATATATATTTTCCCTTATCATTTATTTGTTCTATAACTATTTGCGTACATTATGAAGTTTTATAATTCTTCATCTCCACTTGAATTATAATAACAACATAAAAATAACTTGTGTATTCATAACAACAGCTAGGTACGTCAACGGTCCAAACATAATTCCTTACACATGATAGACTTTCAACCATTTATTGTTAATCTGAAATGGTTTATCTTCTTCCATACTAGAAATTAAGAAATAACCCGAGTCATGATCTTCTTTTACAATGAAAAGTCCCTCCAGATTTGGTGCAAACCTGGGCAGGGGCAACCCTCTGATGTGCTTTACTATTTCTTTCAACACGAGGTCTCCCTCCAAGAACATCCTTAGTCTCACCAAGTTATCATACGCACTGGAAAGCTATTTTGTATACATTTAAAAGTTTTGCATTGCATTATCTATGTGTTTATCCAATGCTTCTAGTTGCACATGTATACTCTGAAGGAGCATGCTACTTTGCAAGGCATATCGAGGAGAGGGAACTTCTAACTCCATCAGAAGGATTTCCTCAGCCCCATAAACGAGGGAGACCAAAGTATACCCTGTAGGATTCCTCTTGGTTGTTCGATAGGACCAAATACAACTGGTATTTTGTCATCCCATGATCCTGGGAAATCGTCCATCGTTTTGGCTAAAATGTTAACCAAGGTTTTGTTAGTTGCCTCGGCATGATCGTTGCCCTTTAGATATGCCACCGTTGAAGTATAATGAATAATAGATTACTTATATGTGATCATCGTTACCTCTGAATTGATGAAAGGGGTTTCGTTATCTGAGAGAATAACCTTTGGAATCCAAAAATGAAAAATGATGTATTCTCTGATGAAGTTGCTCACCACCCCCGTTGTTGCCCTTCTTAGTGGTATCTTTTCAGCTCACTTTGTGAAGCACTTTATTGCTACTAGTATCCATATATTCCCCCTCGAAGAAGGAGGTATTGCCCCTATCAGGTTGAGCGTCCAAGTGTGAAAAGGATAAGGCATTTCCAGGGAGTGTAGATCTATCGATGGGGAATGGATCATGTTTCCATGATGTTGGCAAGCTTTGCATTTTCGAACAAACTCAGCAGCGTCTTTCTCCATTGTTGACCAATAATATCCCAATGTCATTAATTGGTCGTACAACTTGGCCCTTCCTATGTGAGATGGATCGTGCACCTATTTAAGAACCTCGTCCGCTTCTTCTTTTGTGATGTAACACAGTGACCTATTGAAGTAGCCACTTCGGTAAAGATGCCCCTCCTGAACTTAAAATCTCGGGGCCCTTTGCCTGAGTACCATCGCGTTAATCTTTTCTATTGGGATAACTCCATATTTAATGAAGTCAATATAGGGTTGCCTCCGGTCAGATTGGGCTTCCACGAAATGACATTCAGCTACTTCGAAGAATAACTCGCATTTGTCGCACTTCCATTGTAGCTCCGTCACGTGATGTTTCATTCTAGGCCAAAAAACACCCTTTCTTTAGATTCTTCGATATCGAGGTATCTCTATTTTCTTGTAGTGCTCTTTATGCATTTTCTTCAATCTCCATTGTGCCTCTTCTGGGCTGATTCACCTTGACAACCATCCTCCAGCGTTCCTGAAGTAAAGATTTCCCTGATTTGTGAAGTATTCGGCTAATTCCCTTAGCTCAATCACTCCTTCCCCGGATTCCAATTGTCTTCTAATCTCTCCCCTACAATCAGTGTCCTCCTCCATCGACAGGATTGCCTGAACTATCGAGGAAGTTGTTCTTCATTAAATCATGACTATAGTTGTATCGTTGCTCATGACCATCTTTTAAGCAATGGTGGCATACGCGTTCGGGTGGCGGTTCATCGTTCGAGGATGTCTCTTGATCTTGGTCCGTTGGAACTGGCCAAGGAGCCTATGAATGATTGTTCTGTATGGTGCCAGGCTCAGGTGTTTCAACGCATATTCTCTATTCACCTGGTGAATCACCAAGTTCTAATTTCCCTTAATGCAAAGCGATAGGATCCCCCTTCGAAGGGCTTCCAACAGCCCCAAAACTAATGCTTCTTACTCTGCTTCGTTGTTGGAATAAGGGAAATCTAGCTTGTAGGAAAGACAAATCTCCTCCATTCCTTTTAAAAGAATAAACCATATTCCTCCTTTATTTTCCTCCGAAGATGCATCGAACTTCATCGTCCATTCCTCATTCATTGCGTCTAGGTTATTGGCCTACAAGTCGTTTATTGGAATACTTTCTTTGGGTGGCTCAAACAATCCTAAGGGGAAGATTGCCTACAGATCGACGTAGGCTTGGCTTTTGATTGCGCGAGAAACCACACACTTCAAGTTATATTCGTAGATTATGAGGAACCACCTACCTTCCCTACCAACCAATATAGTTATTGCCAGTAAATACTTAATAGGATCACATCTAGTTATAATATGAATTGTAAAAGACAACATATAAGTCTAAGTTTTTATGCTACGAAGACTAAGGCTAAACAATGCCTTTCCAAGCTACTATATCTAACCTCTGTCCCATATATGATTCTTCTAAGGTATTAGACCGATCATTCTTATCCATCAATCTCCTATGCCAACAAAGCTCCCACAGACTTCGTGGTAAATGTGAGATATAGATGCAACGATATTTTTGCCTGTGGGGGAACCATGATTTATGATGAAACGTACAGCTTCTTTAGCCCAGCGAGTAAATCCTGGTGAACCTCCTCCCACTTGAATTTTGTGTTCCTTCGTAACAGATGCATCAATGGATGTGTCACCTCGGCTAATCCAGGCACAAATATCCTAAGATATGAGACTTTACCGAGGAAACTCTTCAACTCCTTCATCGTTTTTGAACTTGGCATCTCCAAGATCGCTAGTTGCTTGTCCTGGTCCATCTGCACCCCTTACCGATCAACCACGAAGCCTAGAAATTTCCCACTTGTTACTCCAAAGACGCACTTAAGTGGGTTCATCTTTAATTTATATTTCTTACATCGGGCAAACACCCTCATCAAATCACTCAAATGGGATTCCTCTTTCTTTGATTTGATGACCAAATCATCCACATAGAATTCCACAAATTTGTGAAAAAAATGTCATAAAAAATAGCCATCATTGTTCTTTAGAGAGTAGCCCCGGTGTTCTTGATCCCAAACGACATTACTATGTACATGAAATTCCCCAATGGGGTTATAAATGTCATTTTCTCTGCATTCGAGGGGTCCATCTTGATCTGGTTGTACCCTATATACCCATCCATGAAGATATACATCTCATGACCAACCATTGCATCTATCAAGCTATTAGTGGAGGGCAGAGGGAACTCATCCTTAGGATAAGCTCTATTCAAATCTCTGAAGTCCACATAGATCCTTATATAGTTTTTATCTTTCTTTCCCTCCGGGATAATGCTAGACAGCCGAAGCGGGTGCTGTATCAATTTGATGAACCCTATGGCCAATAAGCGTTGGACTTATTCCTTTATCTTTAAATCTAGCTCAGGTTTGTACGTTCTTGTTGCTTGTTTCACTGGAATGGCTGAAGGCATCGCGTTTAACTTATGGCAGCTGACTCCCTCATCTAGCCCTTCCATCTCTGTGTATTTCCACCCAAAAACATCTATGAACTCCCGAATCAACTCAACTAAAGCCTCTCGTTTCTCCTTACTGATATCTTTCGAGATAAAAATAGGCCTTGGGTCCTCCTCTTCTTTCTCCAGGTTCAACTTCTCCAGTTCTTATGCCTGCGGTTTTAGTTGATCCGTTATGTATTCTGGTTCCTCGACGACTTTCTCCACAAATTCCTGTATGTTGGAGTTGTTTATAACCATACATTGTCCCCATTGATCCACTAAAAATCACTCATATATCAGGTTAGCCTCAATGTCAGCTTCTTCAGCTGCTCGTTCACACCATTATAATCGATATATCACCTTTCCTTCTTCGGTAATGACCTTCTTACACTGTCTACTGGTAGTTGTAGTTGCCTTCCTTTTCTTCTCTCTGGAGACTTCTGCCACTTTTTTTTTTAAATTGGCTCAGCACGCTTTGTCATTGGACCTCATGTTCCATTGGATCCACTATGGGCCTCATCCTATCTTTGATTTGCTTCGAGATATTTTGGGGTCGAGGGACCACCTCGTGAGCTTCTTCGGTCATCACTCTTGCGCTGCTTGCAACCTCTTTATTCTGCTCGTTCAAAGGCCCCATCCTTTCTCTGATCGAGAGGACCCATTCTCCCTCCATTCTTCTCGTTAGGACCCATACATCCTCCTCCATTTCGGTGTAAAAGGTCGCATCTACCAAGTGAGCTTCCTCGGCAGCGAAGGGCCTCTTCGTAGCCCTAATGGTCACCTCCTTCCCTTGATATTCGCCTTAGCACATTGATGGTATATCGAGGGAACTAGCCCTTGGTTGTGAATCCACACTCTTCCTATCAGTAGGTGGTAGGAAGTTGTACTCTCTATTATGTAGAACTTGATATGGGAACTCAGATTTCCCATCACGATCCTAACATTCATATACCCAATGGATTTGGAAGACTGGTTGTCATATCCTGAAATCACCAAAGGCATGGGGACCAACCTTTCCTCCGGAATATTAGCTGCGTGAAAAGAGCTGATTGGCATAATTTTGATGGAAGCTCCTCCATCCATAAGAGTCCTTGTGAAACTAATTCCGTTAATGCTGGCGGTCACATACAATGGCCTGTTATGAGGGAATCTTACAGCACTATCTGCATCGCTGAAAGTTACTTCTGACATAAACCTCCTCACTAACCTGGCCATGGGTCCCTTCCATCTCAGTGAAGGGACTGCGTTCCTCCTCGCAATGTCAAGTATTGTCTGGGTTATTTCCAACCTACTCTCTTTCGGTATCCCCACTTGGTCGAACAACCATGTGAACTTTGGGGATCAATATTCAATTATTTCAAATAGTCTTGCTTCAACCTATATGCAATAATGGGTCTGCTCACAAAGCATAACCATTATGATAAGTTTGGGTCCCACCCATTTTTATAACATAGTGAGAGAGCATGATCCGAGAGAAGTGAAAATAGTTGTTAGCAACATGAGGGAGAATAGAGGAAAGTGTGAAATAAATTAAAGAGATTCTGCTCAATTAAATCAATCACAATATTTGTTAACAAAACTACATATGAAATGAAAACATGAGTAAGATTTTTATAGTTAGTTTTAGTTCATGAAGCCCTTATAATACTTGGTATCGACCACAATAGTAATGTATTCCATCCATCCTTAATTTCCCTCATTTCGTCACGTATTCTTCCTCTTTATTTTATTTGTTCTTCCTCTTTTATCTCTTTCGTTAACAGATTTTTTGCGAAAGGGCAGGAAAGTCATATGAGTAACCCGAATGTTCATCTCAATACAAAAATGAAGAGAGGGAATTTTAGAACTTATTTTTATGTCATTAGCATTGTTGTTTAAGGCGCAAGGTTCACCCAGGTGCAAAGGTATCTCCGTAGCATAGGCGCAAGGCGAGGCGCGCACATTATTGAAGCTAGGCGCACTTTTTAAAAAAATTAAAGCAATATATTGATGTCATAATAATTTCATGACATCAATGATAAACTTAATGGCATAACTAAGATTCCAAAATATAGCATATTATATTTCAGCATCCTTTTCCAAAATTTTCTTCCTTTTTATTATTATATCAACTGATATTTTTTCAGTTTTAAAGGTATAACAGGTACTTGCTATACTCCGACAGGTATAACAAGTTTAACAGAGAACAAAGATAGGAAAAGGAAGAAAGAAATGGGCGAAAAAATAAAAACTAAAATAAAAATAGATGGTAGAAAAAATACATTTCGACAGAAAAAAGAAAGACAAAGAAAGAAAATATAAGCCGGAGTTGAGAAATAGGCAGAAAAAAAAATAGAAAAAGATAATACCCTAGTTATCGGAGTTTGGAGAAAATAAGAGGACAACCGGAGTGGAGAAAAGGTTGTATTCGTACAACAATCTGGGAAAAGCAAGGGTCTGTATTTCATAATAGTATCAGCAGCACCCAGTGTACCTCTATAGCAATAGGAGCAAGTGTGATGGAGTAGTTGTTTTTAATTCCAGTCTAAAGGTCGGGGTAGTTTCGACGCATACCCAACACTTTCAGTAATCGACTATAATTAGTCATGTAAAGTATAGTAGAAATATATGTGTAAGTATACACTAATACCATTGCCATCAGCATGATCATAACCTTTCTTCTAAGTATGTTGATATCACATTCCCTTGCCTAAGACATGCTAATACGCGTTAATATACTTTTTCCCAACTTTCTTCCAAGTATGCTTGTATACCATGCCCAAGACACGCTAATGTATCACCTACATATTGTTTCTAGTAGACAACGAAAATCATGCCTAGGAAACATCATTTTGTACTTAATGAAAAATTAAATTAGGAACCGATAAGAATGGAATAAAAAAAGTAGATGTGCCATGGAAGATTAATAGTACAACAGCATGCTATTTGTTCGCATCAAGCATAATACCATAATGTTACTAATAGTACATATAGTATCAGCAATATACATAATACCATGAAAATTTTAAAACTGAGAAATGTTACGTGAATTTGAATCACTTTTTAAGGGTTCACATGTGCCTTGGATGTACGGATCTCCCCATAGTATGAACTTTTCCACCGTATTTTATTCGGGCAAAAGAAAAACATTAGCATAAAGAAGAAATTAATTAACAACATAGAACTTTTTTCTCAGTGCTTTGAAAGTCTCCATTTTATTAATACTTATCAAATAAAAACAATGATTTTTGTACCATGTAATGATAATCATATTCATAAATACACTTAATCCTCGTTTTCAAAGAAAGAAGATAATGGGAATGAATTTGAAATTAAAAAAAAATGTAAAGCACTATTCTGATACAAGTCAAATAAATCACAAGCTTATAATTTCTCAATAAGGTGTATAAAAACCAACAATATCCAATGATATCAATAAACAATACAAACTTTCAAGTAAAATATAGTCCATAATAGCACACAAAATCAGGCCCCAATTTGAACATCAAAAACATTTTTAAAAAATAGAAAATTTACCATCTAAAACTGATATGAAAATTGCAGATACTGATATTATTATGATTTAGAACCACTCTCCTCAAAGGTCATATGACATATTTCATTGTAGGATGTAATGGATGCTGGTGGAGTACTAATATTTTCTCGATCTCGTGTATGCCTTGCGTTACCATCCATGCCCGTCTGCTCGTTAGTGGCTCAATTAGGGGGTCGAATGTGTCCTACAGTGGTTGCCTTGTATCGGCATATGCTAAATCTTTTGGAAGTAGAAACGCATCGTGGTTCGAGTTTGAAAATTATTGAAGGGTGGAACTCATCCACTCTGTTTGTCCAAGATCACCAGCATAATTCATCAGTGGCTTACCTAACTATAACATACTTTGATCACTAATTACATTATGTAATAGTAGAAAAATCACGATTGTGAAGCTATAAATTGCATTTGAAATTGAAAAATAGAGAAGAAACTATATGGAAACCAACAAACTTCAAAATAGATTGCGTGGACAAACATTTTGGGGAGGAGTTGTTGACCAAAAGCACAATTACTACATCATAGGTGATTCTTGGAAATGAATTTCCCCCCACAATCAAATGCTACCACATTAAAAAGTAGAAAAATATAGAGCTTGTTCAAAATACTATATAATAACAAAGTTTGAAAGGGTTGGAGTGAAAAAATTCGTTATTATTATTACCTAACTAATCCACAACCAGAGCCTAATTCAGTAACTTCTTTCCTTGAAGTTCAATCATAACTGAATCAATGAAATTCTCTAAGAAAATTCCCAAAACAATTCCACTGTTCCACTGTTCCACATCACTATCCAGTTACTCTAGGTGTGCTCTATATTTAAGAAGAACGACAACATCCATTATAATAGTAACATGTACTCATATAGACAAATAGGTGATAAGGATAGTCAAAATACTTTTTGATGTAGTTTAGCGTCACGATTTCTAACAGTTAGAGGCAATCCCGATATGTAAAAAAATAAAGATTAAAAATTGATAAAACTATACCATTAAATATTCAACTTGCTCTATATTTTCCTCAGTTTTTTCTCGTTTACTGAATCACAAATCAGTGAAAAAGAAGGGAAAACAAAGATGAGAAAAATAGGTAAGTACAAGGGCTAGTGAAAAATAGGTTAATACTGATTATCATCATTGTATATTCAAGTTGTAGATTTCAAATTGCATATTCAGTACATATAATTTGAATAAAATTTAAATCACATGTTCAGTATATTCAGTGAATGTATTGTAAATTGAATACAAACATCAAATTTGTTGTCAGACCTATGCAAGAGATTAAACTCACTCAGGGTTGGCGAGAGTGTGTTACTGCAAGAGCATGTTTCTTGTTCGAAGCATATGGCAACATTCGTATCAAGATACCAGTATAAATTGCAACAAAAAATTCAGGAACTGAATTTCCCATGCATTGAATAATCTAGTAATTTTAAAGAAAAATATATTGAAGTTTGTTGATCAAAAAAACTTATTCAAATCCAGTGTAAAAATCATTTTGCATAATTTCTAATATTGTATCTCAAACCTAAGTAAAAACAAATAAATTGATGTTTCTTTAAAAATACTGAATTCATGTTTAAATGATGTGGCACGACATAATACCCAAGATGCCAAACCCATAATTTCAATCTCAAACCCATTAATTTCGTCCCAATTTGAACCCCAAAGCATACAAACACAGTAAAACCACAAAATTAAAACAAATAGAACCCTTAACTTATATAATACTAAAGTCGGTGGTGACATCATCTCTTCCAATTTTACTCCACTCGATCGTCACTAATATGCTACCTTGAGACCATATCTCATTTACCTGCATATATAAAGTAAAGAAAAACACATTACATTCATAAACCAAAAGTGCAAACCAAATTAAACATATATAAACGAAGATAGATATTGAAATTGGATGGGTTTGGAGAGAGGGAAATAAATTTCAAGAGTGAAATAGTTCATTTAAAAATTCAATAGCCTTTCATTATGACTCAACCTAACACATTAAGAAATAAAACAATTAAAAAATCATATACAACACTTGCATGTCATTTAACTGACTGCCTTCTGGTCTTATTCCGGCCTTGTTCCTGCCAAGAAAACAAAACAGTCTTTGGATTGTATACTCTTAGATTGATTGTGATCCTTCCCAAGCCAAGTGATTTACGGTCATGGCTTCTAACCATACACCAATCCCAGAGCATTGCCTATTTATGGTCCAAATTGGCACAATTTCGGCACAATATAGATAGAATACTTATAAGTAAAGATGAGAATTTCAAGGCAGATAAACCTTTGCATCTTGTTATATAACTTACCAAGACAAGTTATATTTTTTCAATCTGTCACACCCATCTTTGGACAGAGCTTTTATCTCCTCGGGTCCCGCGTCAGAGCATGTCAGTTCAATTTGAAATCTGCAACTCCATATAATGGGAAATGCAAAACAATCAAATTTAAAAGAAGAAATATAATTACAACTCATTTATCATTAAGATAAAATGATATACTGAATATGTAACAAAAATAAATAAGGAAAAGTAAGTTTGTACAATGCACAGGTCTCTCACTTTTATTTCTAATACATTTTATAATTGTTAAACTAAATTTGGATACAAAAATAAGAAACATAATTGCGGCTCATTTAACATGAAGACTATCGTGTATTGAATTTGATATAAATATAAAAGACAAAGGGACAATTAGCTCGGATAATAAAAAAATATAATCACTATGACAGAGTGAAGGAAAAAAAATTAGTTTAAACATTTACTAACTTGTTTACATCAAGAAACGTTAAAATTGGTCAAATAGACGGTAGTCGTACAAAAGTTAATAGGATAATCGGACAATTATAACCATAATTCAACGCTTGTCCATCAAAATAAAATTACAAATCAAGTGATCATAAGTTTAAGATAAATGACAGAAAAGAAAACCTACATTTTAAACTACTACCCAATAAGATAAATAATACAGATAAATAGATTTTTCTAATAGAAATTAAAATACTTAATTACAAAATTGTGTTATTTTTATACTTATTTACAACAAAATGGCAAAAAGAAAAACTAAAAAAATCATTGGACAACGACATTTTAGTACATTCCAAGATTTCATTATCAGTTCTTGATTTCATGTAAATTTCACTTACAGCTTTTACATGTAACATTTAACAGAGAAGAGAAATGAGATTTAACAGAGGTAATCATCACTCACACAAATTATAACATGAAATCATATATACCTAAATAATCTACATATGAAATTATGACCTACTTAAGAGGAAATTAGTGGTTTATTCAAAAATTCATTCAATTTTGTGGAGCTCTCGAACCCTAGAACCCACCATCAATGAGGTGAAACATAGAGGTCTCAACATGGATTATGTTTAAGTTGTGCAAGGAGAGATAAACAACAAAAATGGGTCAATGAATAACAAAAAATGATTTTGAAACAATGTGCCCCAAAATATTCAACACAAAAAGAACTTAATTGAATGGCAAATCCATAAAGGAGCGAAAGATAACAGAAAACCCAAGAGATTTGTAGGCTTGCACCAAAATCGTCTCTCCCTACCCCAAATAAAAAAACATGAATATATGTCAAGACAATAAAAATGAATCACGAATATGTAGATCTGTCAAGATCTGTAAAAACTGATTAAAATCGAACTATATTAGAGAGACGATTAAATATGAATAAAAAATATATAAATTTGTCACCGTGTTTTTCTATTTCTCTACCTCTATCTGCTGAACTTCTGAGAAGACAAATGTCATACAATCCTTCAAATCTGCAAAAATAATTTAAAAACAACATACATTAAGGATTTAAGAAAAACGAAAAATCAAACTCAAAAGAAAAAGTTCAAACCCACTTCGAACTTACACTACCTATACAATAGGTAAAAAACAATTATCATACAGGTGTGGTATGTATTTGCCCAAACTAATAAGATTCTCCATTTATTATACCTCAGATGCAAGATGCTTTTACAGATCAGTCCGGCTAGTTCCATGGATGTAAGGGGCTTTTATGGAGAACCATCGATCTAGCCAGCGGCTAAACCAACCGGACCCGGGGGTTATGATGGTTTCTTGATAGTGGACCTCGCCCGTATTCTTGATGGGATTTGTTTGAGATACAGCTATGAAAAGTTGAAGAGTAGGTGGGTAGGTGAGAGATTGAATGGTTGAAGATTTGGTCTGAGAGAAAATTGGGATAAAAAATACCTTAGAAGTCTCCTTACCCAAAGATTCACAGCCACACAATCTTACCCCTCTACTTTTTTAAAATTTAATCTCAACCCTCTATTCCTTGCTTTGTTGGCACAATCCTTACCCCTCATTAAGTTATCATCTTAATGAATAGTAAAAACATCCTACTCATTATTATATAGATTGGTATGCAAACGATATATTTATGTATATTTATATCTCTAGTGCTATCTAGAGAGGTTGCGCGATGTAGGTGAATCGCCTGGCTTACGGAGCAGGGAAAGTATATCCCCAGGTCATATCATCCCGTATATGAGTGAGATATTTTTATTCCACTTTCAGGAGGGAATATGATTGCCTCCATCGTTTTGTGTTTTTACCATGATCACGAGAAAGTCTGACTTGGTACCGGGGTTAAGTTGAGAAAACTCGAATGTGGATGGTCACTTCGAAACTGCATCCTCGAGTTATAACTCGGTGGCATGGTTACTATACTTATGATTGAAAATATGTATAAATATACTTGTTGTTTATAGTATATTGCTTGTATATGATTATGAGATATTATATAACTTTATATGGTGTAAAGTAAAATGAATAAGATGTTGCTCTCCTTCCGATAGTTTTATATCCGGACTTATACAAAGATAAATTGTAGGTTCAAGTGAGAACTATTTATATAAGAATGTAATATGTTGAAGTGGAAATGGAATTTAAAACTAGTGAAAGTTATGGTATATGAGCAGTATAGTCTTATATAGAATCAAGGGCTATATATATATATCACATGGATAATATTATAAAATAAAATCTTATGTAATATATTATATCACGCGAGGTAAGTTATAGTTACGAGGACTTGTAAATGGGCGAAGGAAGTTAGTTAGACGATGTAGTTTAACTAGGTTGTTTCAAATGTATGCGATAGGTGTGTGCTATTAGAAGAGGGGTGAGGTGTATCTCATGAGAGTGCGATAACAGTTTAAATATGAAAGATTTTATATTTTAAGGTATGGCTTTTACGCACTTGTAAAATAACTTTTAAAACTTGAGCTCTGACTTGTTTATCTAATTTTCCCCTCTCTTGCTATATGTATATATATAGGTGTCCAGACACAGGGACGCCTAGATGATGATTCTTTCGAGTCAGACGTATTCTGGAGAAGCTTTGGATGCATGCATGTTTATTATAGACGCTTCTATCCTTGTAATCTAGATAAGAGGTACTGTAGAAACATTTGGGTCGATAGCCCAATTGTACTCATTTATTCTTTTACCGGCTTTTAGTGCGGAATTCGATTTGATTGTATTAATTTTTACCGAATGTTCGGTTATTTTATTTCATTTCAGTTGTTGATGTAAGGACATAATTTTTTAAATGTCTGGGTAGAATCTAGGAATTTTCTTTTTGTCCTAGATCACAGTATGTATGTATGATACCGCTACATTCGGCACGTCTCCATGATCATCCATGACGGCCTTGATCCGAATCCATGCATCAACCATCTTCGCACGTGAATCATACTACATGTGATGTACTTCTCAACCATTCCCACTACTCCACTTCGCGATATTGGTAAAATGATTTATTGGAGTTGTCTATATTTGCATAAATATTTGGGAATTTTTTTCAGAAAATATTTTTCGAAGTCTGATTGGTTTTTTTTATCAAAAGCATAATTTTTTCTAAGTGTAGAAGGAGACTTGCCTATGTCAACGAGATCATTCAAACGACATCGCTCTATTGTTCGAGCGACATGATCATGTCGCGCGATCTAGTTAGAACGACATATCTCTGTCATTCAAGCGACATGAGGATGTCGCGCGATCTCTTTCGAGCTACGTCGCTGCCTCAATTTTCGTATAAATATTTGGGTGCATTCTAAACATTTTCCAAGTCTTTTTCACACACGATTTCTGCGTTTTACAGCCCAGAAAATAGATTTCATGTTTTAAGGTTTCATACCTTCATTATTCACAAAATCATTCCTATATATATTTGTGAATCTTTAAACTTTCAAGAGGATCGTTTGTACTCATCTGGAGTAACTTGTGGAGAATCCGACTCTTTTCCATTACTGCCCATCTGGAGTTGTTACAGGAAATTCCAGCTGATGACATCGGAATTTGATGAATATTTTTGAAGAAAAGTTTGAGAACTTGCAAATTTGTACCTTTTCAATTTTCAGATTTATGGGAGGGTAGATTTTTATAGGCATTTTGTTATTTGATAATTTGGATGTTTTTATGTATGTTCCGACATGAACATAGGGGGAGATTCGAAGGACATATTTTTATAAATGTCCATCACAAGTGATTACGTCGTACACCGTTACAACCATCGAGGAAGTTCAAGAGCAATCTACATCAAGACGGATCCGAATATATCAAGGTTCTTCATCAAAAAGCCTCCGCAAGGTTTACTTTGATAAGGTTATGTTTTAAATACCTTGCACTTAGAGCTTTGGGATATTTTTCAAATATTTTCTCAGTGTTGGAGCAAACTTTTTCGTCAAAATTTGAGAATGAGTATTTTTTCTAAGTACTGTAGCATTCCTCGATTTTGACGCCCTGGTCGTTCAAGTGAAATCACACATCTCGTTCGAGCGATATTGAGATGTCACGCGATGTCGTTCAAATGACAAGTGTACTTCATTAGAGAGAGATCCCTTTTTCGTTCGAGCAATCGAGGCGGTGCAATTTTTTATAAATACTCATTAAATGGTTTCGTTTTCATTAAGAAGTCTCAGCGTTTCGAAAGACAGAAAACTGTGAATCTGCAGAATTCATTTGACTTCTTCTTTTAGGGTTTTAATCCCTTTTTATTTTCAATTCACGAAAATCCCATACGCTTCAGTGAATTATTTTGGTGTTCAAGAACACATTTTGCCCTTGTTTACTCTATGTGGGGAGAACTATACAACCGGAGAGCTGGGTGCTATTGTGGAGGAAGTCTCCATGAAGTTACTCTTGTCGGGAGGATAACCTACACCGTGAAGACTGTGTGTCTAGGACTGCATGTCCTTGAGGTATAGTTGCGTGGGAACCACTCTAGATTTCTAGCCATTGCTTTGGAGGTTTGACGAAGACATCGTATGTTACTCTTGTGGGCGAAAGCAAGATGGTATGTAAGTCAATGGTCTTGTAAACTTTTCAAAGTTCAAGAAATAAAAGGTTTTTCCCTTTGAGGATTTTTCTAGAAATTTGTGTCACATGTTATATCTTATTTATAGTTTGACACACGCACACACGTAGTTGCATGTTTAGGGGCTGAATTATTTTAGTTTCTAAATATACTCCAATTAAATAAGGTTTAATTGGAAACTTGCGAATTAATTTAATCAATTATCACACACCGCATTTATTAGTGTTTTTCAGTTGCTTATAAATCGTGTGAATGTTTTATTTGAATGGTTTAGTTAAAAAGATAAGTTAAACAAAATTTTGACGCTTGCCTAATAAGTTATTAGTAATTACTTTGGTTTTCGACAGGGATGTTAAGAATGAACCATATGAGATTCCTGTTTTAATTTGGTATAGGATTGATCACCCGGTATTTTATTAGGCGGGGTGTCACACGTTTACTTATTATACAAAAATGGAATTGTAATGATGTGATCTTGGGTACAGACAGCTGATATTTTAGTGGGTAAATGAACGCCCCAAATGGTCAAAGAATCGTCGTATGCCCCGAAAGATAGATTGTTACGAGCAATACTTGGCATTCAGGTATCTACTTCAAAAGAAACTTGTCTAAAAGTACCTATAGGTGGTAGGGGTCGTGTTATTTATGTGAGATAGATCCAGTGAAAGTCGTGGTAGCCAGGATAATATTTCATCGTAGCAATTGACTAACAATTCTTAAAGACATAAGGAGGAATCTCCTCGATAGGAGGAATGTCCTCGATGTGCAGGTATCTTTAAAGAACAATCGACCTAAGTATCATTCCCCATGAATTGGGGACCAATTATGTTGGAGCTAAATGCATGACATTAAGAATGCCCTGAATGCAATGGGCGAGGGGAAGACGGAAGCCGAGCTTGAATATCTGTTAATATACCGCTATTTAATCAGCGTCTCAATGGTCAAAAGCCCTCTCTCCCTCTTCAGGAACCCTCATCGTTATGGTAGCGTCAATCCTAAAACGATGCTGCCAGACATGTAGTTCCCAGGCCTTAACATCACGGGGATAAAGAGCAGCAACACTAGTGTCATCGTCCACATATGCAGACCTCTCTTGGTGAGGCTAGTCTCTCGCGGCCTTGGTCTCGTCCATCTCGACAAATGAAGTATGTTCTCCCTAGTAATCATTTGAGATATATTAAATCATAGGCTCAAGGTCCCCAAGTTGACGAGTAGATATACTATCATCGCCCCTACTACTATACTCAGCTATACACTCGACCTCAACTTTGCCAGGATGAGAAATCATCACTCTCCTCTTTATGGCCACCAAATATGAGTCGTAAATACTATGGATCTCCTTTGTAATGTTGTTTTCTATTGAAACAACACTAGGTTCTCTCGGGATAGCAGTCATATAACATGGAACCACATAGGGGGAGCCCTCTTTAGATACCTCAGTGAGAAGATGAGGTGGTGGAATAACAACTAAGGGTATCGATGTGATAATCCTCTCGGCCTAACTCCTATCTCGTTTATGAGTATTGGTGGACTGTCAGATTTGTCGACGATTCATCTCAGTAGCTTCTCGCTCCTAGAGGCTATGATAACGAAGCCACTAATAGAGGTTCTCTAAGATGTCATTTATGCATCGATTCATTTATAAACACAAAAAGCTTAAGGGCGAAAGGAAATAAAGATTAATAGGGTAAAGGAGAGGGTTTTCTCTTAAGAACACACGATAACCTTAAACCCATAAAATTTCTCTCTCCGCCGCAAACACCGCAGGGTAACCCTAGAACCACTTCTCACAACCTAAATCCTCTCTCACACCACCATCAGAAAAGCCCAGACACGACAAAAAAGTAATAAAATGTAAGCCTAAAAGATAAAATCAAATGCGAAAAGAGAAGAGATTAAAAGAATGGCTTACCTCTAATGAAATACACTTAAACTTCTAGTGAAAATAACAAAAGGAAAAAGAAAGCTAGAAGGACATCAATTGAGTTTTATAGGGAGAGAAAGAGCTTCAGCAAGGAAAGATTTCTGAAAGAAGATAGTGGATGAAAAATCAAAGCGTTTAAACGAAAGAAGCAATCATTTTCGAGACTACTATAGGCAGAAAGTTAATGATATATGGCTGACAAGCAATTTCCGTTTGATGTGACCAAAAGATCCTTTTGTCGTGATCATATTGTAATAGTCTCACCAGCCTAGACACCAAGACGCCATTATCTATGGTCAAGATTAAATAGAGAATTTAAGGAAATTATTTTTTCCGCGATAAAACTAGATTAGACCCAACATTCTATAATTAGAGAAGACTAAGGTTTAGGGATAATGGATATACATAAATATGGCTTCTTCCATACAAGCTTATTAGGGTCATCTCTTCTTCGCATTATCTTCCCATATTAATGACCAGTAAATCTTCATCACCTGATCATATGGTTATCCTACTATAGATAACACTCTTGTCTCAAACAAGAGCTCGTGCAAGGTACCACCTCAGACTAGATGTGTCTCCCTCAGAGGGCACTACTTTCATCTTAGTTAGCTCTAGTGCTTTACCATCACAATCATCATATTTTGTTGGCCTACAAATGTCATTACATCCAGGCTAGGCACCACAGTCATATATATTAGGCCACATGGGATATAACATGGTCATTATTGTTATTCTTCTATAAAACAGTTAGGGTAAGGAACCACTTGCCCACATGATAACATCTTCAGCATGATTACTCCAACTGATTTACAGGTACTTAACACTCTCTCTTTTACTCTCACATCAGTGAGCGTGCGCCTCATACTTGGGGGTGATAACACCCCCAAGCCTATATATAGACTCTTCATCTTCTTCACTTATACGAGATATTAGACTTTTGTATTGTTACTCTGCAAAATTATACCCATAAGAAAGAAAAAGTTTGTAACTCGTTAATAGTGATTTAACTTGATATACTGATACTCATACACTTTACCAAGTGGATGTAGGCCTAAAGGCTGAAACACTTCATTCTCTTTCTTGAAATATCGTTATCTCTCATCTCTTATCTATTAGTTGTTAATCTCTCATTATTTTCACCTGCTGGCATTTCATTTCATGATGAATCACTTTGCACGATCTTAGCATCATCGATATTTGTCTTAGTCATGCGCGTTTTAAATGGTATATATCCTTATTTTGCTTCTAATTTTTTATTTTATGTTTTGTCTCGAAATGCTACAAAGGAAGATATTGTAAGAGTACTTGTATACTCAAAATGACCCACATGTTTAGATTTTCAAAAATTCACTTTCAAAACATTGGCAAGTCTTTGTCCATAAGGTCCTCAGAAAGCTTCACCGACTTTACCTCAAATCACGCATGCCAAACCTCAATCTTACCACTCAAGGAATATATATTTGACTTAGCGGACGTAGATTCATCACACGGTAAATTGTTCTCATAAAAAGAAAAAAAATCTTAAAAATTAACCCATTTGGACTATTTGAGATAATTGTCAAATACACTACGCAATTTATTATTAATACAGGAAAATTTATTTTTCTACAAATTGTATGTATCTTTTAATGTAAGTATTCTTGATTGAGAATAAGTATACTTTGGTTTTTGTGAAATACATTTTTCAAAATCTGATAGAAGTAAAAATTTGGATAAAAAGTCTCTGGACCAAGGCGCTGCCAGTGAAGCCTTTGCTCGCTGCAATAAAGCCCCTAATTGTACATTATGTAGAAATACCTGCTC
Source organism: Sambucus nigra (assembly GCA_949130495.1). Classification (NCBI taxonomy): domain Eukaryota; kingdom Viridiplantae; phylum Streptophyta; class Magnoliopsida; order Dipsacales; family Adoxaceae; genus Sambucus; species Sambucus nigra. The sequence continues at coordinate 206,502,595 of OX422214.1, read as the reverse complement.
TCCAGTGAAACCTACTTCATGTCAACTTCATTACACCGATGTATTTTTCATTGCAGAGAATCCTGCAGTGAAAGACTTGAAAAAATGCAGATAAGCACATGTGGAATATCTTTCATTTTAGATCTTCTTAGGGAATGTGTCAAGGGTTCTCTTTTTGCTGATATAGATCCATGCTTGACAATTTTACCCCTTTGATCATTTTGTTCACACTAATATTCATCATCTTGTCTTCAATACTATGGTCTAATAAAGTGTTATCACCCTGTTTTAAACAAAACATAGATATATTTTGGTTGATCAACCCTTTCAAATTAAGATAGCCTCTTCTTGTTTTGTGTTCTTTAAGCCATAGCTTTTGAGTGATTTTGTTTCAGAAAATCCTTAAAGAATTTATATGACCTTCCTTGTTAAAACTAAAATATTATTACATGAGCAAATATTTATCTCTACTAAGGCTTCACTAATATTTTTGTGAGTTTAGAGCACCAAACACTTATACACCAATACCAACCAATAAGATTTCTCGCATATCCTATGCAGTATATTACTTGTATTATGAAAGGTTCCTTCAGTAAAACAAAAGTTCTCTTATACTTCCAAAAATGAGTAAAAATTTATTCTTCTTAAAAATGAGATTTGATCCAGCCAGAGGATGTTAATGCATTAGTCGAGACTAAAATCGGTGGCATTTGTGCAGCGCACTTCAACGAAAGACGTTTTGATGGAAGATATGGTGCGAAAGATTCTCCGATGTATAAGTGTTACAACTAACTTTTTTAATTCTCCACCGTAGTGTATTTGTCGTTCATTTTGACCCGAAGTTTTTCCCATTAGTGAGCTTTCCCTTATATATCCGGACTTGTGATATTGTTTTATTTTCCCATTTTAGAATCACTATTTTAATTAAGAAGATAAAAACTGAGATTTTATAACTTATAAAACATTTTTGTCACACAGACTTGGTATGATTATTTTTCCCTTAACAAATTAATCTACCCTTTTCATAAAATTGCGTTAATTAATTTTAATTGGGTAGTTACCGTCGAGAGGCACACTCCCAGAATTGCATGCTTAATTGGTAATTTTAATTAATTAAAATGGACTAGAAACTTTATTTTGGTTATCTAAGATCATTTCACGCCTAATGTTGTCATATCAGATTGGGTCGACAAACGGGTGACCCTCAATCTGGGTCGGGGAGTTATATTCATCTTTTTTTTTCATTTTTACTTCTTGAATAATTTCCCAACTCTTTGTTTTAAAAGCAACATATGATATTAAATTCAACCTTGTATCGTAATAAAAATTAAAACCACCATAAAATTCATAAATCAAAATTTGTATAACCCTAGATCAAATAAAAGAAATCAAAAATAGATGAGAGGGTTAAAGTACAATGATCCAAGATATTTTATGAACCCACTTTATAGCCTTGGTTTTAGAGCAACGACCTTAATATGCCAATGTTTAGGCATATTATCAGATATTTGGAGTTCTTATGAAGACTGTACTATTAACCACGACCCCTAAAATCTAAAAGTATGAGTATATGTAATACTAAGAACATTGTGAAGGAAAAACATAATGAGATGGAGATGGTAGAAGGGGTAAGGTTAAAGGCACTCACATCATCTACGTGGCACTAGCTAAAATTTCATTAATCAGAATCCATGATTTTTCCCATGAGCAAATGTCGCTCTGATACCAATTCGATATACAATTTGAAGAGCAAAAGTGATTTAATTAATACCTAAACAACAACAATATAATGAAAAGGAAACAAATTTATCTTTCTCTAATAACATCCTCAAAGTAAGGAGTGAGTATAAATGAGAGCCTAAGGCCCGTTTTAAAGGAAAAGGTTAGCTTATTAATCAAGTTGACTCTGAAAAGGTAAAACATTGAAAAAGGCAAAATAAACAAAATATAATATGCGCAAAAATAACCCCGCCCACTATGATCCTACATCACCCTCAATTTGAATCAACTAAACCTTATTCTTAACCAAACCGACACCCACCGATCGCACCATACTAAGAAACTGGCCACGCAGCTACTGCCCCCGACCCTACAACAACCCCCAATTACTATGCTTGACTTGTTATCCTTGAATCTTATCCCAACCCATTTCCATCAGCCTATACCTCCCACTCTAGGGCAGGTCCAACCTCTTCGACAACCGTGTTTAGAGAGATTCGGCCCTAGGGGTCCGAAACCTCCTTCCTAACTTGAACTCGTACCCCAAAAAAATAATAACAACCTTAATCCCTTTGTGATCCGAGTTAACCCCAATGATCCCTATATACAATGGATGCCCCTTTTTTGGGCATTTATTTATTCTCCCCTCCGTTCTATTATCGACGGCCCATTCTATCTGTCGTCGTCATGATACATTTTCCACCTCCAGGTAAAGCGCACCACCATTGCCCCCACGACTACTTCTGACGAGATTATTCACAAATTGGTAGTTTCACCCACCCTTAACCCACAGTTTGAGCTACCGACGAATACTAGTTCGCTTCGCACGAGTATTTTCTTCACCCTTTCATGACTAATTTTATGTATCGTTGTTATTGATTAAGGTGGGAGTGATAACATCGTCGGTTAAGAGATGATTGACAAGTTAATTCACCCCATAGAACCAATTGCCAGACCTTGCCGCATTGGCAGGCCAGGTAGTGGCAGCACTATCACCCCCGAGCCGGTAGTGCCACATGTCTTTTTTTATCGATACGTACACCGATGAGGTTCTATGTACCGTTGTGGACATGAGCGAGTGTTAGCTACTTCTTGGGCGATCGTCAGTATGATCTCAAGTATGGATGATGGATGTGACAACACCTATACATTCCAGCACCTTGGACAAAATTTCCAGTTGTGTCCGATGCGTGAGTTTTGTTTGACACTTTCTTCGATGCTTATCACCTCCCACGAGGACATTACCACGAAGGCAACCGACACTACTTCTGCTGCGCCCTCATTAGTCCTTTCAACACACCAGTTTCGATTATGACCACAGAGATTCTGTACATACTGAGTACTCATGCCGATGTTTGCTGACCTCCAAACGAGCTTCTTCCCCTTAGGGACATCCTGCCCGCGATTGATTTTATACTGGGAGCTTCCCTCCTGAACCTCCCACATTACCATATGTTTTCGATTCAGTATGAGTTGTAGCGAAAAATGTCGGAGTTGTGTGATTGGGGCCTTATTAGATAGTTCATGTCATCTTTTGTCGTCCATGCTCTCCTGGCCCCGAAGAAGGAAGAGAGTTTCCAGATGTGTCCAGACAGTCAGGCTATTAATAAGATTATTATAAATTACTTATTTCCGATTCCTTCCCTGAAGGACACGTTAGATCAATTCTTAATTATTTAAGGCGCACATTATATAAGACATGCAAAAGTTGTATATCTATAATAATAAGATTATTTTATGATCTAAATTTGATATATAGCATAAATTACTATTATACATGGTTATTAAGAGACAAATAAAAAGATATCTAATATATCATATGAAAAAACATATAATCAAATATCAAAATTTATTTAGCACTTTAATTATCAAATAATCAACAAAAGCAAAGATATTAATATATTTATAGCAAATGTACTCCAAAGTGTGAAAAGAGAAATTTAAATTGATCGGAGATTCAACAATGCTGAAGTTTTGGTTTCTTTTGCCTAAGTAGTGAATAGTGAGAAAGATAAAGTTTCACCACAACTTATGCTCGACTTTGGTTAGTTTTTGGTTAAGAAATGGTTCAATTCTCCATATTTCATTGGAAAATACGTAATGTGAACGTATTAATTGATCCATTCTTCTATTGGGGGAATTTTTTAGAAAAAACTTAACAAGTCGTGCCTTAGGCGCACAAGGTGTGCGCCTTATTGAAGGGGCGTTGCCTGAGGTGAAGCGAGTTACCAATGTTGCGTCTTAACAAACCTGGAGCCTAGGAGCGCCATTAACAACTATGGATCAGTTGCACGGGCCTCGAGTTTTCTTCGAGTTAAATCTGAAGTGGTTACCATCAAATTCACATGTGCCCTGGGGATAAATGGGAGACTTCCTTCAAGATGAAGGATGACCTATACGAGGGAATCGCTATACGATTTAACTTGGAGTATAGAGTTCAATCAATACCCAACAACAACAAAGTTGAATCAACACCCATTAACAACAAAACAGAATACATGTATAACAAGCTTTGAAACTATTTTATTGATTTTAAATGTAAAATTGTATTTAATTCTATATGTAAAACAAAATACATGTAAAGCTAGCTACATTTATGCATATGTCAATGGCCAATAAATTCAATCTATAATAACTTTTCATACTAACAACAGAAGATCTTCTACATATTTGGATGGTCAAAACCTGCACAAATATTTCTAAAAAATAACTGAATTTTTTCACGCATATAATATGGACATAAAAAACATAAAATACCATAAATGGCAAACAAAAAATATATCAAGTAGATCATTTTTTTGTTAGTGAAAATAACACTAACAACTAGAAAGTTAAAATATAACATATAGAAATCCTCTGATGTATCACAATGTATTTTTCCCACAACACTTCACCGGACTCTCATATATCCATTTTGATAAGAAGGAAACTAAAACCCCACCAGCTCGACCAAACTAATACCACCCCTATCCACAGCACCACATGCAACCAAAATTAAGGTATCTGTCACCAGTATTACTCAATAACATTATATTCGTAATAGAACATATAGGAAAAACCAGGTGCTAAACCATGTAAATTATCTTTGAAAGCAGTGCAAGTTATTGAATAGCAATTGGATTTTTAAGCCCAACATTATTCACTCAAGTATTTTACAAACTCACAGCTCTTAAACACACCAATTTTTTCTTGTGAATTAATACTTTTACACCCAACAAAATAACCACATGAAACACCAAATAACAACAGTTAGTACATGGCTCAATTGAGGAAGAAGCTATTTGTTACAAACACCGTAATAACTCTAAAATTGAAAAAAAAAGACATATTTCTTAAAATAAATAAAAAAAGAATAAAATTGTTAGTGCACTATAAATGTAATTAAGAGAAAAAAAGGAGTAAGAATGAATTGACTCTGATATAGAGAGTCTTCTTATGCTTGGTCTCCCATTAATTCCATGAAACACCATCCATGCACACATGTAAACTAAATGAAAATATAGATTAAGTGTCACTCTTCTAGGAATTTCAAAATACAATGCAATATATGTGTACTGGTATAAAGCATGATAAATTAACAATAGAAAGAACACAAACCAAAAATTACTTTAACTTTACAAAATGACCCAAACTTGGTAACTAATAAAGCTATGTGTAGATATGTGTACTTGTAAACATAACACAACCCAAAGTTGAACAAAGCAACATGAAAAAATCCAATGGTTTATACCTGCAGAAAAATAAATGAGCTCTACAAACATGACTCTAAGAAAATAGATAAAAACCAAACCTAATGAAATATACAAACCAAACCACTCCTAATCAAAATTAGAAGCAAACAAAAAAATGTAAAAATGACCGGCAAGGTAAAAGTTTTTGGCAAGAGATTTTGCTGGAAAGAGAACTGAGGATCCGGGCATAGTTGAATGAAAAACCCACACGTGTACACAGAGAGACTCACACATGTGGGAAGTGACAACGACGTTCTATGTTGATAGGTGGCATTGTGTTTGTATTGGGAAGGAGAGATTATAAAGAGAATAGAGATGGAAAATGGAGTGGCGGTGGATATAGAGGAGTGTGGCATTGGGCTTGAGGAAGGGGATTTGAATTAAAGTGAAATGTGTGTTTATGTTGAACACCAAAACACCTCTATCCCATATTATATAGGCAACAGTTCAAGTGAGGACCTCTACATGAGGAACATTTTTTTTAAATAGTAAAAATAATAATTTTAAAATAGTAAAAATAATAACCTTAACCCAAACCTTCATTACAGCCCTATGAAAGTCCTATGTGATCCTAAGGTGAATGTAATTCAAAAGTTTAAACAACTGCGATAATATGTGAAAATGCATTTCATCTCTTTAATGATGATATCCTTTCATTGAGATTGCAAAGTCTTTATTTTATATATAGCATTTTTCATTGATGACATGTGTGCGGCCTTGCTTCCATTTACATTTACTCATTATGCCTTCATGTCCCATGTGTTACACCCTATTCCGAGTGCTTTTATTTGTTAGTGTAATATCTGGAGAGTATTGAGTGGAATCATGCTCTAATGTTTATTCGGGCTATAGGCGATTTACCGAACCAAAGCTTTTGCATGTGAACGCACATTACTCACATTTGAGATTAATTCTGTATAGTTATTCTTTTAATGTTGATAGTTTTGGATTATTGAGCAAAACTCTCTTTTGCTTTGTTAATAATTTTTAGAAATGTTTAGTTGTTGTTGATCTTGGCATATTGTTTGGTTGGGAATGTTTTGAGGAAATTTGATGTTTGTGGGTTTCATCCCTAAAAACCCTCATGGGACAACACTCACCAATTAGGGTAACCTAGGGGATTAATGGCTTATGGCATATGCTAAATGCAATCGTTCGCCTACATACTCCAAGTTGTTACTTTCTTGCCTCGTTGAATTTATATTTATTAGGTTGCTTGCTAAGAGCTTGATAAAATTATTGAGTGTTTTTTGGTTTGTTTGGTTGACATTTAATTTCTCTAAAGTACTCATATTGTTTTTTATTCCTATTTGCATTATTATTTTATTAAAAATGGCCAATTAGGTAATCCTAACACATAAGGTTATAGATGAGTTTACAATGTTTAGTTTAATGGATAAGAATCTGCTTCTTAGCATGTGAAGTTCTCGTTATTTTTAATTGTTCCATAGCACACTTTATAGATCCCAAATGAATTTTAGTTTTCATTTATTTGTTAGGTTAAAAATTATTTTGCGTAAAAGACCCATATAATATTATTTTCTTGATTTGTTTTAAGAGTCAAATAATGCATTTGTGATGTTTACTAACGTCTATGGGAGGAATTAACATGGAACTCGTGAAGTAAATAGCGGTAAGACACTATGCATATCTCTTTCATTAATCCGAGCTTCCATTGTTTATTTATTTTTGTTTTAATTAGCTTTCATGTTTTGTTATTTAGTTTTTGTTGGTTAATTGGTTGTTTCCATTACTTAATTAGTTGTTTTATTGTTCTTGCCATGTTTATTGCCTACCTTAAGGGTTGGGGTCACATTTCCACCTTTAATGGGTATTGAGCTTTGAAATCTAGGTTTTGGGTAAAAATGCATTTAATTGAAACCTTGTGTTCTAAAGTTGGTATATTATGCATTTAACTTTCTTTGTCACACAACGTTAGTGTTTATAGCGATATTCCGAGATTAATCCATTTGTGACCAGTTTCGATTGAAAGTTTAAGATTTCATTGTTGAATGAATTTTCTTCATGTTTGAATTTTCTTCGAATTAAATGTTTTCGAACCAAATCCTTAATATGTGTTGTTTATTCCATGGCGAGTATGTGATCCTAATCTTATTTTATTAATCTTGTTTAATTTAATTATCGTAATTAACTCTTTTTCCCTTTTCCCCCTTTTAAACGATCAACATCTTTTGCACTTTTATTTTAGAAGTAATAAATCAATTAAGGTTTTTCAAACATTCCCTATGGATTTTCGATACCCCGACTAGCCGCTAAGTGGTAAACAAAATAAAGAGAAAAGAAAAGAAAATGAATTATCCTAATAACCAAGAAGGAGATCCTCGAGAAAATGGTCATAACATGCTCGTTAGGAATCGAATTAACGAACTATCAGAGGCCACGCGAAGCCGAATCGAAGGGATACAAATTCCATGAAGAGTTTGGGCACAAAGCTCGAATGCAGAAATGACTAAAATGCCCCTTAAGTTGCGTACTACATTAAAAACCTAATAGCATCAATTGCACCGCTAAGCACCATAATACCTACAGAAGCTCAATTATACCTATCAAAACATGTAAACATATAAAATAGAGGTAGTCTGGTTAATGAGCATGAATATAAGAATTAAAGTACCCAAGGGGGCTAAAATGTATAAGTAAAGATGGTAAATAAATGTAATATTCGAGCCGAATCACACCCTTAACTTACACATTGCTAGTTCCTAGCAATGAAATGCAAAGCAAGAAGACAAGGAATATAATGAGGAGAGAGAGAGAGTTCGACCAAGTGTGTCCCCCCTCGAGGTTTTGAGGGGTTTCGTGGTGAAAGGGAGGCAAATGTCATACGAGGCTATGGTTAGGGGGTGAAGATACGAGTCGGGATCCTCTGGTGGTCCCGGGTTTTTTGTACTGTTGTTATAATGGGAAATCTTCTTTTTATTTTTCTTTCTTTTCTTTCTTTCTAATTTTAGTGTATTAACTTTTTTTAGGATGTTAGTGTTTTAAGTTATTTTGTGGAATTATGGAATTTGAAATGATAATATAGGGGTTGGTTGTTTCAACCTCAACCGGGCTTTGTGAAGAAGAAATGATCTCATTGAGTTGGGAGTTTATTTCTAAAGACCAAGCTTTAAAACTCTCGAATTAGTCATTCGATTCCTTTTTCGCTAACTCCTGATCAAACCAATAAGAAGACATAACATCTTCTTGTGGGATTTGATTATAGTTAGAGGATTCTTCACTTCGCAAAGTTTGTTCCCAAGCGCTTTGTTGAATTCTCTCATTTTCTAGAATCATCGTATAATCACCCATCGTCATAGGGGTGGAGAATTTTTTTCACGCTCAATTCTTTCATTTTCAAGATTTTGGAAGCATTCACGCATAGTCTTGGGAGCTCAACTTTGAGAACTATTATCAAAACAATTAAAATTATCTAAAGAGTTATAGCGAGACATTTCAAAGTAGGCAATTCAAAAACTTGACAAACACCAAAATTTCAAGGTTTCTCAAAACAATTTAGCACAAGTCAAAAAGAAACTTAAAACAAAGCATACAGATACAAATAAAATAAATATTACGAAATACTAAAACAATTAGGTTTGGCATGTCACATGGGCTAGGCCCGCTTACGATGCGTCGGGACACAAATGCCTATATTTCGCAGTTCTACAGATGTCATGCGGGTAAGGGGAAACATTTGAATGCGGGTCTCTGTATGAGATTTCCTATACCCGACTAGCCGTGGCAAGGCGTCTTTATGGATTTTATCATAGGATTTCCCACACCACTCGGGGGCATGATTCCATTTTTTATCGGGGTGGATCACTTCTCCAAGATGGTTCACTTCATCTCGTGCTTCCGGATGGCTGACGCGTTCCACGTCACTATCCTATACTTTCAGGAGATAGTTCACCTTCACGGAGTTCCCCGTAGCATTACTTTTTACAAAGACGTCCAGTTTACGTCTGTGGGGTCTTCTCCATTCTCTATAATTTGTCACTGCCATTCACCCTCAGACAGATGGGCAGACAAAGGTTGTTAACTTCCTCTTTTTTGTTTATCTTCTGAGACCCCTGGGCAATGGGACATTACTATCATCAGGTTGAGTTTACTTTATCTTCGTTTCAAGTTGTTTTGAAACGCTAGGCGATCATCGGGCGACGAAAGGCATTGTAACTTTTAGACAGCTAGGAGGGGACTAATCGACCTTCAAGGCGGAATATATATATATATATATATATATATATATATATATATATATATATATACACTCTAATTAAATTATTTAACTGCTAGTTATGTCTTATTAAATAAAAAATAAGTCCACGCATAAAAAATTATTTGGTAGCCATCAAGAACAATGAATAAATCATTATAGACCCTATAGCTAAAATTTTAAGAACATCTAGTCGAACAAAATAATATAAATTAATATGATGCATGCAAATTACTCTCAGCGATTAGTCATCTTCTACCTCGTAGGAGGGATTAATTCGTTACTCACCTTTGACCTCGTAGGCGAAGATTAATCAACCCTGTAGACCTTTGTTTAGAACTCTGGCAGATTTACCTCCCACCACACCCATCAGTCCTACCGCAACAGAGTTTCTAGACTGCACAACCTATATCCATGACTGTTTAAGAAGAACAGGGTGGGGGTACTGGTGCGGGAGTGGGTGCGATACAATGCGAGTGCGGTGATTCAAAAATTTTCAAAAAATAGGATGTGGGTTCAACAAGAAAAAATTTATATAATAATATATTATATTATTCCTTAATTGATATAGACAAATATCTTCATTAAATCAATCTGCTAATCACCAACTCTAATATTATTTCATTTATCAATTTTCAAGAGTTAGAAAACATGCAACATCATAAATTTAACAACTAAATTGGGAGAAAACATGCAACATCATAAATGCCCTTGCCCCCGACTGAGGGCAACCTAGTTTGTCACCATTGATCGTATTGAGGGCATTTTTACTTCAGAGACAGTCAATTCTCCTTGTCATGCTTTTACTCGCTTCCTCATTCACTTGCACGGGCAGCCAAATTTAGAGGATTCTTGGTTCACTGAGGCCACACTCTATTGTATCGACTCAGATTTTTTACCACTAGTATACGGAGTACATAACGAGGTTTCATGATGGTAAGATTGATGCAAGAACATTGTGGGTGGGGTTATTTTTGTCCATGTTGTCTTTTTTTAGTTTTCCCTTTTGTCTTTTTTTAGAGTTAGTTTAACTAATAAGCTAACCTTTTCCTTTAAATAATAGCCTTAGTCCCCCATTTGTACTCACTCCTTACTTTAAGATTTGAGAGATATAAATTCATTTTCTTTTCAATATGATGTTATTGTTGTTGCCGTGTAGTTACTAATTAAATCGCTTTCGCTTTTCAAATTACATATTGAGTGGTGATCCACTGTTTGAAATGTCTCCAGACCATTAGCGTCTAGTGGTGGCCCTCCCTTTGAAACAACAACTTCGTTAGAGGCCAAGAACATTGACGTTTTCATAAGACTCAATTTTCGTCTTCGGATCAACATTAGATTTGCCACCTTCTATTTTAAATGATGACGAGTATGATGGGGGTTGGATTTTAGGTTTTGCACCATGGGGGTGAATTGTGATTTTGATTGGAAATCGATGAGGGATGCATCACAGGCCTAGGGTTTGTAGCAATTAGGGGTTTATGGAGGAGTCTCCAGTGGAAATTTGTATGGAATGGTGACCGTAGCAACTAGTTACGGTAGATCCTCATCTGATGTGTCTGGATGACTTGCAACGAACCACTTGTCGCGCTCATAGTAACGATTAGTCCAAAATTGTATCCATCCTACTCAGTAAATCTTCGTCAAATATAATCCTCTGAGTCTTCTTCCATGGATTTATTAATGGTGATGCAAGGGGAGACCCACACACACGCCAAGGAGCTCACTTCACTTTTATGCCAATTTTGATGCAAACATCACCAATTGGGTTTAAAGAAGAGAGAAAAAGAGATAAATTAAAATATTGTATTATCAAATCAAAGAATAGTGAATAATAACAATGCGGAATAATTATATTTATAGGACTAAAGAGAGGGTTCTAGGAGGTGATAGCTAAGCACTGAGGTGTTATGAGTTGTCACGAGTTGTCATCCATGATTTGGCATGTGTTGTCATCCATGCCAACACATGATACCTTCTATAATGTACTAGGCTAATTATAAAATATAGCTAATAAAAGTACGAGAATACAAAAGTACAACCAAGAGATATTACAATTAAGTTTCTTGCACTTATATTAATATTTCTTAAAGAGGACTAAAGTGCCTTTTATTATATTTAATATTAGCAATTAATGAAAGAAAACTATAAAGCCATATCTACATCTTATTTACTGCAATTCTCTTCTGAAAATGTGTATTGGATTGAATAGGATAACTAATGCCAAGCAAAAGTTCCAAAGAGCCTTTCCAACAAGAAACTATAATTCAACAAATACAGGTGTTCCAAAAGGACAACATTTTGAGTTTGAATCTCTAAATTGTTACATATTCTCTGGAAATGATCCTCGCTGCTTTCGGTGGGCGTCATGCACACGAAAACCAAACTCCATCATTTATCGACTACGTAAGATTGTATTTGCTAGTGCAACTAGATATGGCATACCTATATTGATTTTGCTACTTAGAATGTGTGCTGAATTGTTATATTTGCGCTATTAGTTATTAGGCACCAGGCTACCTCCCGCCTACCATGCCTTTTAAGCATTGGGTAAATCAAGTCCCGCTATTGGTCATGTAAACTTTTTTGAGTCCATGTAGTTAAATAAAACCTAATTAGGTATTAGTGCGTATTGAGATGTGCAGATTGTTATCTCTTTGCTAACAGCAGCCTCAGCTGCCTAGAAACTCTCTATTTTACCCTGCAAACTAAATATCCTCTTGAAAGTCCCAACCTGATAAAGCTTTGAGAAACCCTTAGGTTCTTCTATATCCATGATGACTTAATTAAAACCTGTATTGCAGCTTGATGGGATGGGTTATGGTATTCGGTTAATATAGTGATAATAACAACAACAACAACGTGGTGATGGGATGGCTCATGGTATATGTGTCAAGGTAAGGATTTATGGCCCCTTTTCGATTGAGAATAGGATCTCTTTTATTATAAAAGGCTACACCTCTTCAATTGTAAGGAGATTTTAATTTTACTTATTAATAGAGAACTTTTATTTTGTTTCATTCCTTCTCATTATTTTACTCGAGTATTACTTACTACCGTTAGACTAGTTGCATCATTTTCTACCGTAGCTACAACTGAAATTTTCTGTGTGCATCGCGATATCACCTGATAGCCCTGAGATAAGTAGAGATCTCTCTTTGTACACGTGCTTCCATCATTGGATTTTGTTGGAGTTTGAGTGAATCAAATCGTGAAAAGATGAATATTTGTACCAGGATGTGGAAAATTTTGCTATAATTTTTTGTACAAAAAATTGGGATTCATAGCACCCTCATATCCACCTTTAGGTAAATTTTTTCAATGTTCATCCTTAATTGTAAATAAAGTTGTGGTGTGTTCGATAAAGTCAATTACTGACATATTATTGACGAAACATGAATATGCAAAGCGCCAACCCAGGATAACTGTAATATAGAATTTTTGGCTTCATCCAATCATAATCTAGGGGGGCCACATTTTAGGGTGTTTTTACAGCGGAACTACTAGCTGTCATGACCCTTTAAAGCTACAATTAGGTGTGTTTTACACTATATGGATTGTTCTTTCATTTGCCTTGCATAAATTTGTCAGTATTATAGCCTTATAAGGAGCATGCATCCCTTTATATTAAGGGTGTGTATCGCAACAATTGAATTAATCGTGGCTCTTGCTTTATTTCAAACTACTTTTTTCTTTTTTTTCAAATTTGAGTTTCTTGGGTTCTGTATTTATTAGTTGGTAAATCTTATTTTCCTCATTTGTCTACTCTATTTTGGATTAGGCTTTAAGTAGTATTTAGTTCTAACAGGAGTCAGATGTAATGGTTTAAAAGGTCGTGCCTCTATAATTGAAAGGATCTTTTGATACTTGTATGGAAAAAGTATATTTGATGCGCGACATCTGATTAAAATGTAATCTCTATTGGATTAAACCGTTGGGACTATTTCTTTTAGAGTTTTCATTCTTCATATCCATCTCTGCATTTCTATTCTTATTCACATATTTTTGTTGTTAGAATTATTGTGTTGCATTCTTCACTAGTAACAAGAAAGAGAAGCAATGGCAAGTCATGTCACTGGAGGGCAGCTGATCATTGGGAATGGAAATTTGGACAATCACTGTAAAAGTATTTCTTCGTTATTCGTATCTTTATTTCAATTCGGATGCTGTGAATACCAAACAGGAATTGTGTGGTTGGTGCATTAAGAATGGAATTTTAGAAACTTTTTGTAGCTGAATGACATCAGTGTTTTTTTAATTTCGTTCTTTTGTCCCCATTTTGAGATGTAAAGGCTGTTATGGTTCTATTTTTTTTTAAGGAGTGCCTTATGTTTAAGTTTTATTGATGACCAGTAGAAGGAGAAGATTACCTAGGGGAGGAAAGGGAAGAAAAAATTTGCAAAACTGACTAAAAATTCGACTGTGGTGCTAAACTTGTGGTTAATGAAACAAGCAAGCCTTAGAAAATTACTGCCGACAAAAGGCTGGTAACTCCAAAATCCGGTGATAACATTACAAAGGATGACTCAACCCATCTTGACGAAACAAGAAAGCCTTCCAAAATTACTGCTGGCAAAGGGTTGGTAAGTCCAAAATATGGTAATAGCATTACAAAGGAGGAGTTAACTGATGAACCGTGGTGGAAGCAGGGACTTATTAAAGATGAGGAGGCATGGGAAAATTGGGATTTGTGGTATCCCCCTGGATGTCAATTGGGCAATCCTGATGCAGATATGAAAAGCCATGGGTACCTATTTATTCAAAAGGTACAAATAAGTGGGTTTTTTTATTCTTCCCATCATCATTGATGTCGTGTGTGTTTGATTTTGGTGGTTATATGAAGTTGGTAACAAAGAAATCAGTGTCTTGGCTTCGGTGAAATCATATACTATTTTAAAAGAAAAAATAGCCCCTCTTTTTTTCAATTCTTTTATTTTTTATTTTTTGACTTTTTATTTTTTTGATTTAAAAAAAATAGTCTCTTAATCATGACTTCATTTTACTATTTCAGGTTCAATTTTACGCACCCCAAAATCACCCGGGTTAGACGTGCCTACATACAATGTGCCAGACTTTGGTGAACACTTGCGCAGGTGGTTAACCAAACAATCTTTTGAATGATTGGGTGGAGTAAAATGACTTTGCTGCGTTAGATTGTTTGTTTGTATGTAAAAAAATGATAATGGCTAGGGGACCGCTATTATGCACTTGCTCGAATTTGAACCAGTTGACTTGCTCTCTATTATATAATATTTGTAGGAGAAAAATAACAATGCTTCTTTATGTTCTTGTTTGTTTGTATGTTAAAAAATGGTTAGGGGATGACTATTATGCACTTACTCGAATTTGAACCAGTTGACTTGGGTGTAATGTAAATGATCAATTATCAAAAAGTCCTTCAAATATTTGTTTAATACACATTTAGCCCAAGACTTTTATTTTGTTCCAAAGATTCCTTCAAACACTCATTTAACCAATATTCTCTTATTTTTTAAAGGTCCGCGCTAGCGATTTATGTAGTGAGGGACTTTTTGGAACAAAATAAAAAGGCTTGGACTAAACGTGTATTAAAAAATGTTCAAGGGACTATTTGGTATATTCCCCTAATGTTAAAGGTCTCTCTATCTGTCTATCTATCTCTCTGTCTCTCTGTCTCTGTCTCTCTGTCTCTCTCTCTCTCTCTCTCTCTCTCTCTATATATATATATATATATATATATATATATATGTGTGTGTGTGTGTGTGTGTGTGTCTTTCCACTCAATTGCATTAAACTACTTAGTGTGTGCATATCACTTTTGAGATTATTCATGTCAAAACCTCAATACTATGGGTTTGTAAGATCAAAACCAAACTGATGAAATCGACCGATCCAATTAAAATTGATCTAGTCTAATTAAAAAACCGACCTTAATTGGGTCAGATTGGATTTAGTTTTTAAAAATCGACCTCAATTGGATCAGTTTCGATTTTGTATATGCAAAACCAAATGAGATCCAAATTGATTACATGTAGAATATGTTATTAATGCGTGTTCTCATACATCTTATTATAAATACAAGGGTAAATTGATTAATATTAAAATTAATTATGTTCAGTTTTTTGTATTGAATTCAACATATTATATTGCATTGAATCCAAATTCAATCAAATAATAATTTAATAATGTCATAATTAGAGGAGTAAAAATCGAATATGAAAATTGATCAAATCCAATCTTAATCGGAGTGGATCAGATTAGATTTTTCCCTTAGTTTGGATCGGATTGGATTCAAAAAATAAAAAATTGACTTCAATTAGATTGAATTAGGATCTCTTAAAATAGGTTGGTTTCGAATCAATGAACACTACTACTTAATACCTTAAAGGTCTTAAAGGTTTGTCTCCTTTTATCTCCCTAACATAGCAAGTAGGCTTACATAATTAAATAATAATATCAAGGGGCCAATTATATAGTCGGAGTGTTGCATCTTCCTTTAAATTTGGTGAAATAGGAAAAAAAGTGTTTCTCATAAATGGACAGGTAGAAAAAATTGAGACTCGGGAACAACTTCTTCTTAATTTAGATTGATTTAATAATATTCATTTCAAATTGGTCCAAATAATTACCGGTGCCATGGTTTATAAACAGGCTTAAGAATATTTTATAAACACTACTTCTATGTATCCTAATTTGGACATGTTTTAAGAGAAATTTTTTTATTTATTTAAAAACTGTTATAAATTATACGCATGATATTATTGATATCGTACTTTGGATGAGCACACTTGTCAATCCCCAAAACACGTTGAAGTTGATGAGTGGTGGAGTGGGTGGCACAACATCTTTTGATCTTGCATATAAATTGAACTGCAAAAAAATTACTTTAATTATAACACTCTACAAGGCTTAGGGTTTATCTTTGGGATGTGTCTGGTTTGGTCTCATTTTAGCAGCACGAGCTGCAGTTGCTGTCGATGAATTGCGAACATGGGATTAATGAAACATCATTTTTTTTGTCGTATTCTCTCACGAATAAAGTGTGGCCTCTGTTGTCTCACTATTATGAAAATATCAGGGCTTTAAAAATGACTAATAACAGAGGTATGGGTGCATATGTACATGCTACGGAGATAAGGTTGTGGCTACGAATGGGTACGGAAAAACCTAATCTTGTTGATTTCTATACTAACTCCCCTTAATTGACTTTCACCATGCATCAATAATCACTACCCAATATATCCATCAAGTATATTAAGAGTGAATGTAAACAATGATCACTACAACAATTCATACATTTAACTACAAAACTTTTTGTAACCAAAAGTTCATATTCTTCGCTGATAACTTTTAACAACGAAAACTATTATGTTGCAAGTTCATGGCCAAAGGCCCGTTGTTGAATGTATATGGCCACAAAATTATCTTTCGTTGCCAATTGTTTAGGTCTTTTACCACGATTTTTTTTCATAGACAATATCATGTTTAGGGTATAGTTTGTTTTGTATCTAATTATTCAACATGTTGTCGATAAATGTTTTCCTTTCGTTGCCAATTCTACCCAGAAACTAGTGTATTAGAATCCCTTGGCTATGAAATTTGTACATTGAAGAACTATTTTCTACGAAATTTAATTCTAGAATAATGCTTCTTAATTATTAATTTTTCAGTACTAAAAATCCATAAAATAACTAAATTATCATAAAACAATCCACATCAAGTCACGTAGACATATATTGTCAAGTCACCTAAATACTAGTTAAAGGATAAATAATTCCCATATTACACCCATTTACAAATGACAAAATCCATGGTGAAAACAAATAACTTAAACTAGTTACAGGACTTGGAAGTCTCAATTTTCATCCATTTACAAACGTCAAATGTCAAATGTCAAAAGTCCATGGTTCCCCAAAAATACCTTTTTGTCACGTCAAATCTGCAATTAAGAAGATACAATATCATTAGCTAAGATAAAGTAGGATTTGATTTATCTTTAAGATGAAAAGTTTATAACAAAGAGAAAAAGTTAATAATTAAAGAGATAATAACCAAGTACGAATGTGAACATTTTAAAGCATATGAGTAGAAAATCTAAAGGATGTCTAGATTACCATCGGTCAGAAGATGAAGAACGTGATGCAATCAATGACTGAATTAATTTATCGGACTCCACTTGTTGAGCTAGAATAGGATCTATCATTGCACGTTGAGTCTCTGACTCTTCTCGTTGAATTGTTGCCTCTACATCACGAGATTATAGAAAATCCATACAATCTTCTTGAACTTTCATAGAATGCTTAAGTGCCTCTTCCAATTCAACATTCTTCAATAGAGTTATATTAATTCTAGAATCCTTTCTTTTGGGACCATACCCAAGGCTGTTAATATATCCCGATTTTGTGCCAAGAACTTTATCTGTTATCTCGTTCGAGCTCATCATGTCACCGTCTTCTGATATTGATTAAGATTCAAGTCGTTTTCATCTCATTCTGCAAAGAAAATGAGAACTAAATGTTAGATTTTCCAAATCCAATTTAAACTTTGCAAATGTGAGTTAAACAAGGAAGGGAAAACATAAATGAAACTTTTGTTTACAAATGATGAACAATAACAATTCCCATTTAGAACAATAACAATTCCCATCTATGAATTTTTCAAATTTGAGCAGTACTCAATCGAACAATACTCAATCTATAATGAGAATAACAATTCTCATCTGATATGTACTCAATCTGAACAATAAAAAATCAAATTTATCTCTATACACTGTGTAGTTTTTCACATAAGAGATGAGCGTGGAAACAAATTTTTGGATGAAAGAGTCATCAACTAAATTGATCAGGTAATGCCTTGGAAATTATTAGTCTAATGCATATTGATCACTCTGTAATTCAAAAGTGAAAAAATTCCATTAACCCAAAGTATTCATTGCAGAAGTTCCCGCAGTATATAGTATCACTCGATATCCATTATTTGGTAAATATATGAGAGTAAAATGCATAATTATATACTGTTCAAGAAAAATATAAAAAAATCAAGAAAACTACTGCCATTCGTGTGGTAGCAAACTGATTAGACTCTGTCTAATTCACTACATAGAGCCATGTCGTAGCCTCGTAGGCCATTTCTCTCATTGAGTTGACCTAGTATATTTTTTTTAAGTAAAAAGGTTATATATTATTATTGAAACTCTAAACATAAATGATATGACATTATATGTTAAAATTACCAATTCAACTAACATAAAGGCACAAAAACTCAAATGAAATGAATATTTAGTTAAAATCTCAGTAATCCACTTATAAGCAAACTCAAACTTCTCATTAAAACCATGTGACCTAGCCATTAATACGTGCTGATTTCCACATGAGGAGAACATGGACAACTTAATCTTTTATATTGCAAATTTGTTTCCTCCAATGGGAAGTATGGACATAAACCTCTTTGAAATATTAGTATCATCATTAATACCTGCTGATTTCCCAATACATTTCCCAATACTTATTTTTTATTCTGGTGAATATACCACTTTAGATTCCTGAAAACGACAAAAGATTGAACCAAATAAACATTAAATACATAGAAACTCATAATTTGATAACTCAAGAATTCTAGATGCAAGTAGTCTAAATCTTCAAGATAAACTCAACTGGTATCAGTATGTCAGGTCAATTAGTGTCAACCGACTGATCTTCAAGGTGCATTATCTCCATATGCAAATTGTCTAAATCTTCAAGATAAACTCTCTTCATATGGATTTGATTCTTCAACCCCTCTACCATATCCAAAAACTCATGTTCTACTTTAATACAATTTGGAGCATTAAATAAACACAATACCATAGGGAGAATTCTTTATCAGTATTGTTTTTTGAGTTGATAATTTAGCGGATTGATTTTTGTCAAGTGGCCTATTTTTCTACTTCGAAATCTCAACACACATTTTTTTGCCTAGTAACATCTTCTGAAGACCCTTGCCCCATGTAGGTCCGCGGAATTTTTTCGTTATTGTAGAATCTATATTAGAAACTTTAAAAGAAACAAAAAATATTAGCAGCAAATGAATAACACTAAGAAATATTTGAAAATTATTTTATGTACCTGCATGGCTCGGGGAAGACCCCGAAATAGCCCCCAGCTTCTCGACCTCTTCCACTACCCACCGACCCCTAAAAAAACCACCCGACCACCCCTACCCATTACGGACTTCCCCACCCCCTGTCATACTCTGGTATACCCTTCACTCTAGCCCCACTCCCCTCTCAGCTCCAAACCCTCCAACCCATCACCCATTTTTCAAAAACCCATCATAAAAAAAATTCGTTTCCGCCCCGATTAACTCTCGAGGGTCAATTCAAGATTATCGACAACTAGTCCAAGATTGGTTGCTCCACCCAATCATTCTTCCACTACCGCTCACCCAAGTCGGTCAAATCAACAATAAAAGCTCCTCTCCCAAGCCAGTTGATTGCAAGAAAGACCGAAACGACGAAATTAAATTTTGTATTAAGAATTTTTTTGTCATTTTTGATGAAAATGGATGGGGGCTCGCACAGTCTTTCGCGAGCCAGAAACATTTGATTTGGGAGATTTTTTTCCAATCTTTAAGAGAGGAGATGATGATTTTGATGAGATTGGATCGGAGGTTATCTCTCTTGGGGTTGATTTGGAGATGGGAGGTGATGTGCTAGGTGGTGGGTATGTAATCCCATTTATGATACCTTTTAATATGCGCTCAGAGAAATTTTTTTGGGGCTTTGCATTAAGGAGGTTCATCACGGGCATCTCGGGTCACGATTTTATTGATCGGTCACGTTTGGATTGTATTCCTATTCTCCCCAGAGTTATTGCAAGCTGGTATAAGGGGCATTTTTTAGGACGGATCTTCTTCCTAGTAAGGAAATCTTTGCTGGTTGTCTTCCTTTCGTACCGTTCATCTCCTACGCTCGAGGATAAGATTTTCGAAGCGGAAGAGAGAGATGGAAATGGGCCCTTTTTTAGGGATTATTTGTCATTTTTATTTTCTTTTATTTTGTTATTGTACTTTCTTTCGTTTTCCTTTAGTATTTATAGGTAAGGAGTAGTAATGAAATTTTTATAATTAGAACCTTAGCTTGGAGACTAAGCTACTTATACCCCTTAAGTACCCACTTGTAGTCTTCATTTGGGACACTCTCCATTTTGAATTTAAGAAATCTTTTGATTTTCTCTCTAAAATTAGGGTTTGGAGTATTTTTTTTAGCCATTGACGTGTAGTTAACGTCACAATAAATGAAACATGCCAAGAAGAACATCACATATACAAAAACACAAACACACAATATGAATTTTAAGGATGCTCATGGCTTGTATAACCAATAACAAAGTAAAAGAATTTTATTGGGATATGAAAAAAGCGACATGTATCATTAACATTTTCTTCCAATTAAAGCCACAATAATTACAGCATGTCGTTTGAAATGTACAACAAGAAAGATACCCAACATGGAGATTTTGACAAACACATGACAATGAATTCAAATTAATATCTATTCTTCAAATAATATATGTAATTCAAATGAAGATTGAACATCACGTTGGTAATTGCAAATAATATATGTTATTCAAATAATATATGGTACTCAATATATGAGTGGGCATGACTTTGTTTATTATAAATCCCGAGTTGGATGTCAATGAAATGGGGTAAGAAATACCTTATAAAATGATCTTACAGTCCATAGAAAAAGTCCACAAATTGATGAGCCAAGATATAAATGCCAAGAAATAGGTACTGTGTTGAAAATGAAAATCACATAAATTTTAGTACAATCGAATCTTGAAGATGTAAGAAAATCTTTAGATGTAGAAAAAATATCATAACTCACATACCTTCAAACCTGTTGTTGAGATGGTGGTAAACGGTGTCAATCTATGAATCGAATTTTATAAGTAATACAAAATAACATATAGGTTAAGGGTTGTAGAAGAAGAAAGGTTGTGATATGGGATTGAAGTGGAAAATTGATGGTGATTTGGAACGGCGATTCCATCGTCCATCTACTCGGCAATTTAAATTGGGGGAAAACCAGTCATCTTCAACTTCATTTAATGAAACTCTTTCAACTGTTTGTTTTTATGTCTAAATGTACATGTCAATGGGTGTATTTAGATTGATTCAGATTTTAAATTCAGACTTGAGATGTATAATTACCTCTTAATCATTTAGAGGCAAAATTAGTCATTAGACTCTTAATCATTTAAGAAAATAAATACTATTTGATACCTCTTAAGTCTGAATGATTGAGATTGAGACTTAAAAGGTAAAAATAAACAACACCTTAATAAATATGAGGGGCAAGAAAGTCCATATAAGAAATGACGGGGGAAATTTTGTTCAAATCAAAATTAGAAAAAAATTGTCAATTCGGTGTTATTCATTTGATATCCGCACAGTCCCTAAAGAGAGAAAAAATGAGAGATGTTGTTAACTGACCTTCCAAGATACTCCATTCCCATCCCACGATCTTGTTATGTGTACACTCAACTTTTTCTTGCCCCCAAACCCAAATTAGTTATAATTTCCAAACCCAACCACACAGATGTAGCAATCCCCAGTTTACAAAACCCAGAAGAGGAAGATGAATAGGCCCACATTGAAATATTAGTGGATAAGAAGTTGTTTGTTCCTCTGGACACTGACATTAATATTAGCACAGCCCTGACCCTGAGCACAAGAATCTTGAAGGGTTCGAATAGAGTGCTAAGTAAGTACGCCAGATATGCTCAAGAGGTTCAAGAAGATTTTATGAAGAGCAGCGTACGGACAAATGATTGTCCTTGTGGGGAGGTTTAATGTCGAAAAATATTCACTTCTCAATTCTCTAGTCAGGAGGAAATGCCTTTCCTTACCTCCAACAAGCCTGGTAATATACACTTTACTCCCTCTATTCAATCTATCCCATTATAATATATTTATATCAGTGTGTTTTAATTGTAAATTTTGATATTAAACAGAATTAATTAGAGAATTGGTGTTTAATCAGACCAGTGCTTGTTTTATAGCAAGAGGTAACGCTTAGGGACTAATGGAAACGAAACATTGGTACTTGTTCCGGGTGATGTGAACATCAAACATTTTGGAAAATAATTTATTTTATAATTCTAATTATCTATTCAATTCAAAAGTATTACATGGTTGTTATACCATATTATGGTTCATTTAGTGACATGTGTCTTAAAACTACAGCAACATAGAGATCAACCAGCACCCTCAGCTTGTCTGAACATCCTCAGATATGAACCTCTTCGGCTATCTGGTCGTCCTCAGCCAAGAGGTCGACCTAAGCATGTTATCGGCTCGGCATCATGCCACTTGAGTACCAGATCGACCTCTTGCCACCTGGGTATCAGTTCGGCTTGGCCTAGCAGCAGCCTACATGGATGACAGTCGTTGGAGAATATTTATATAATACAAGGCATTAGGTAGTGGGATGGTGTCAGCAGCACTCAGGTAGACACAAGAAGACTTTTCAATTTAATATTCACCTTTATTGATGGGCCACGTTTGCTCGTAACCATATTATATGTAAAAGTGTACCTACTTTGAATATAAAGGTAGGACATATGACACCCCACTCACTTTGGTCTCCACTTTGTCCTAGACGAGATGAGATGTCGAGCTTTCTCTAGTACGATCACTGGCACAACCCAGTTGTGGTATAACGCCCTGCCATGGGGGAGCATCAGCACATTCCAGCACCTAGCCTCGGTGTTTGTAAACAACTTCTATTTTGGGGAGAAACCAATAAAGCGAACAACTCTAGTGATGAGTGTGAAGTAAAGGAAAGACGAACTGACCAGGGATTATTTGGCCCATTTTAGCCCCAAAAAATTGGAGGTGGTCAATATTGATGAGAATATTTGCATAATATCCTTCATCAATGGACTATTGCCAGGAAGGTTGTACTACTCCTTGTCCAAACAACCGCCAAATGACAATGGCACAGATCCTAGACAAAGCCATAAAATATATAAACGCTGAAGAAGCCATGGTAGCCAAACAAGACGGGGGCAATACTAAGAAGTCGAACGAGAAGTTGGCTAACCAGAAGCACTTCAACCGAGGAGGTAACTGGGAGAAGAAATTTAAAAAGGCGAAATCGTATGATGAATACACCCCACTGGTGGTAGGTGTTAATCATAACTTAGAAGAGATTAAGAGAGATGGAAGTTTGAGATGGCCAAGCAAGTTGAAGTCTCTGACAGACAAAAGGGATCCCAATAAATACTGCGAATTCCACAAAGACCAAGGACATAACATAAATAACTATTTTTTCTTAAAAAACAAGATTGAATATCTGGTTTGAAGAGCAAATTTGAATAAATTTGTGGAGAAGAAGGGCCAAAATGGCAGAGAACGTGGAGACTGAAGAGAAAGGAAGTAGGCAGATTAGCATTGTAAGAAGAAAGACGACAAGAAGAGAAGGACATATGATGATGAAGATGGATTTGGTACCGACCCAGACTTACTGGAGAAACCCAGAGAGCCTAAAATAACATCAACATGATCTCTTTTGGGTCATTTGACAGTAATTTCATTGTCGGCGAGACAATCGAAGGTGGAGAGGAGCCTGCAGAGAGGAAGGCCTGTCTGAATGAGGCCAATACATGTGCACACATAAGGGAGATGAAGATGAATTGTAACACTGAGGAGAAACTGTGGAAAGTTAACAAGGATTGCCTGATCGTCGGATTCTCTAAGGCCGACCTATTTGTAATCCTCTACCCACATGATGACCCCTGGTCGTCACTATGATGATACATGAGAGGTCGATGATGGGAGCTTGGCTGACGTCATGTTCTATGACTGCTTTAGGAAGTTGTAGTTAGGAGAAAGCAAGTTGAAGCTGTACCACCATCCTTTGATCAATTTTTCAGGGAAGTTGCATGATATGGTTGGCACTTGGCCAACCTGCAGAGCAGAGAATTTTTTTGTCATGGAGAAAAATGTACTGTCTGCGTACAACGTGATCTTTGATATAGTAAGGTTGAAGAAGTTAAAAGTTTTCCCATCAATAATCCACCAGTGCATGAAGTTACCTATCCACTATGGTGTGGGGGATATCAAAGGGAATCAGGTGGAGGCCAGAGAGTGTTATTACACTTTCTCTAATAATGAGAAGTTAAAAAATCTCACCACTATGTACCAGATAGAAATAATTAATCCCCGGGATGAGATCCGTTGAAAAAGGGACGTCCAGTCGAGGAGATTAAGCATATAGTTCTAGACGAGTAGATTTTAGAGAGGACTGTGCAGATCGGCTCAACCTTGGAGCCGAAGTTAATGAGACACTTGGTGGCATTCCTCAGATAGCGAAAGCAGGTGTTCACTTGGAGTCATGAGGATATACTCGGGATAGACCTAGAGTTCATATGTCATGAGCTCAACGTGTTGCTCGATGTAAAGCCGGTCAAACATAAGAGGCGAGTTGTCTATGTGAGAAAAATGCAACTGTACAGGAGGAGGTACATAAACTGATTCGAGTAGATTTCATAAATGAAGTCCCAATACCCTGAGTGGCTGGAAAATGTGGTTATGGTGAGGAAGAAAAATAATAAGTGGAGTGTAAGGACATAATTTTATAAATGTCTAGGGTAGAATCTAGGAATTTTCTATTTGTCCTAGACCAATACCCACAGTATGTATGTCTAATACCGCTACATTCGGCATGTCAACATGATCACCCTTGACGACCTTGATCTGAATCCATACATCCACCATCCTCACACGTGCATTATGCTTCATGCGATGTGCTGCTCAACCTTTCCCATTACTCCACTTCGCGTAATTGGTAAAATGGTTTATTGGAGTTGTTAATATTCGCATTAATATTTAGGAATTTTTTAGAAAATATTTTTCGAAGTCTGATTTGTTTTTAACACAAAAGCAAAAAAATTTCTAAGTGTAGAAGCGGACTTTTCTTGGTCGCCGAGCTCGTTCAAACAACATTGCTCTGTCGTTCAAGCGACATGAGCACATCGCGCGATCTCATTTGAGTGACACGTGTACCTCATTTGAGAAACATGCCTATGTTATTTGAGCTACGACGCCGCCTCAATTTTTGTATAAATATATGTGTCCTTTTTGCACATTTTCTAAGTCTTTTTCACACATGTTTCTGCGATTTACAGCCCAGAAAATAGACTTCGAGCTTTTAAGGTTTTATGCCTTCTTGATTCACAAAACCATTCCCATATATGTGTGTGAATCTTTATCCTTTCAAATGATCGTTTTTACTCATTTGGAGTAACTTGTGGAGAAGCCGACTCTTTTCCATTGCTGCCCATCTGGAGTTCTTGTGGGAGATTCCAGCCGACAACATCGGAATCGACACATGAGGGTATTTCGTATGTCACTCTTGTTTTCAGTATAATCCGTGTAAACCGTTCTTTACAAATTATAGTGAAAATAAAAGGTTTTGACCCTTTGGGAGATTTTTTCTCACTTATGTTTTTTGTTTGTGATTGAATGTTCTTGCATGATCATATTGTCTTCAATCACGCGTAGATGCATGTTTTAGGATTTAATTAAAAAATTGAGTTTAATTAAATAATTTCTTTATTTCAACAAAAGCGCACTCAACTCTCATGGAGGATATGTGTAGACTTCACTGATTTGAACAAAGCCTCCCTAAAGGATTTCTTCCCCTTATCACCCATTAATCAACTAATTGATGTCACATCGGGTCACGAGCTTCTCAGCTTCATGGAAGCTTATTCTAGTTAACTAGATTAAGATCAAGCTAGAAAATAGAAAGAAGACTTCATTCATTACCAATCGCGGAACATATTGCTACAGTGTGATGTCGTTCAGACTAAAGAACGTTGGGGCCATATACCAGCGCTTGGTAAATAAAGTGTGAGAATGTCATATTGGGAAGAACATGGAGGTGTACATTGATGATATGCTCACCAAAAGCATAAAAGTTATAGACCATGTGCTCAACCTCTAGTAAACTTTTGATCAGCTGGAGAAACACCAGATGAAGCTCTTGCCTAATGCCTGTTCGGGATTAGAGAGGGGATGTTTTTAGGATTCATTATGAATTAGAGGGGGATTGAGACTACTCCCGAGAAAACATAGGCATTTGTCAATATGGACATGCCGATGACAAAGAAAGAGGTGCAAAATTTGACGAGCAGAGTGGCGGCTCTTAACTGCTTCATCTCTAGAGCTACTGATAGATGTTTGCCTTTTCAAGGTGTTAAGGAAGGCAACCACCTGGAACAAAGAGTGAAAGGAGGAAATTCTTTGAATTGAAGAATAATTTAAGGACAACGTCGTTGCTGAGCCGGCTAGTCCTGGGAGAAAATTTTACCTATACTTGGCAGATTTTGAGTCTGTCGTTAGTTTAGCTTTGGTCAGACAAGAAGAAAAGGTCCAGAAGTCGATATATTACACTAGAAAAACTTATTGAGGAGCAAAAATCCAGTAACCAATGATGGAGAGACTATCATTGGCACTAATAGAGGCCTCGAGAAGAATGAATCCTTACTTCCAAGCCCATACGATAGTTATCTACACTGACCTACGACTTAGACAAGTGTTTCACAAATCGGACAAGTCTGGTCAGCTGATGACATGGGCAGTGGAACTGGGAGTGGTATGATATCCAATATAAGCCCAGAACGGCTATCAAAGGACAAGTATTGGCGGACTTCATTACAGATTTCACCCATGAGGAAAAACTTGAGCAAACTCTTTTTAGGGAATGCTCCTGTGGGTTAGTAGGAACATAGCCCGAGAAAATTCCCTTGGGAGGAAGCCCTAATGGACATCTAGCCGAATAGACTTCGCCAGGATATATCTCCAATTAGGGTTAACGGAGCCATTACAGATTGCCCAGAATCCTCTAGAGAAAAGGAAGAATTGGCTAGAAAAGTTATAATAATAGGACGGTTATCTGAAGGAGCATTTGATACAGATGAGCCAATCTTGAGGCTCTTATTTGATGGTTTGTCTTGTGTAGCAGGTTGTGGGGTAGGTATTGTGCTCACCACCCTAGATGGCATTGATATCGAGTACACTTTGAGATTCCATTTAGAAGAATTTAATAATGAGGCAGAGTATGAGGCACTTCTAGCAAGTATGGAACTTGCCTCATCGATTGATGCAGAATAGATATGGGTACATAGTGACTGACAATTGGTCACCTATCAAATTCTGGGAGTCTACGAAGATCGAGAAGAATCCAAAGTGAAATACTTAGCCAAGTCAAAGGTCAACTTATCCAGATTTTCGATCGTCAAGATGACCCAAATATCCAGGTCAGAGAATGCCAAGGTAGACGCCCTGGCAAGATTAGCCTCAGCCACACGCATAGAGTTTTGACGAACTATGTCGATGGAGATTTTGTCCCAGAAGAGTATTGATGTCAAAGAGGTGAATGTGCTGGAGATTGTTAAGAACCCTTCCTAAATTGACCCGATTAAGGCCTATATTGAGAATGGAACTTTACTTGCTGATTAAAAGGAAGCAAGGATTCTTTGGTATAAAGCTACTCATTATGTATTGGAAGGAGGTGTCGTGTACCGAAGAGGATTATTTGTTTCTTTGCTAAGATGTGTTCACCCAGATGAAGTGGGTGAATTAATAAAAGAGGTTCATGAAGGTTGTTGTGGAGCCCATTCTGCAGGAAGGTCGTTGATGAAGAGGGTCACTAACTAGGGTTATAACTGGCCTACCATAAAGTCGGACTGTATAGACTATGCCAAGAAATGCGATAAATGTCAGAGATTCTCCAGGATTCATTGGACTCTAGGAGCCTCACTGATGCCAATAACATCTCCTAGGATTTTTGCCATGCGGGACATAGATCTGGTTGGTCCACTAACGAGAACAAATTGAAGTTTCAAAATTGTGGTCGTCGCAGTTGATTACTTCATAAAGTGGGTTGAGGCTGAATTTTTGGTTGACATGCCATACAAAAAGGTGTTCCAATTCGTATAGAAGTTCATAATATGCAGGTATGGCATGCCTTATGCTTTCATTACCGACCACGGGACTCAATTCTATAATGCAGAGTTTGAGGAGTGGTGCACCCGATGAAAAGTCAGGAAGCTTCACTCAGCACGTGGTCCTCCCCAATGCAATGACCAAATAAAAGTGACTAACAAGACACTGATAGATAATATGAAGAAGAGGCTGGAAGAGGCTAATGGAAACTGGATCAATGTGCTATGGAGTGTGCTCTGAGCATAAAAGACCACCACCAGGACTGCGACGGGGGAAATAACGTACATGCTTGCATTTAGCACAGAGGCAGTGGTTTTATTTGAGATCCACCTACCTAGACATAGGGTTCTGAACTTTAATTCTCCAAAGAGTGATGTGATGATACTATTAGACCTGGATTTGATCAAAAAAGTAAGGAAGAACGCCACACTTTGGGTGGCAGCCTACCAGCAGAGAACTGCTCGATTCTACAACCGCGGTGTCAATTCGAGCACATTGAAGGAGACTACGTTCTGAAAAAGGTGATTTAGAATAACAACAAACTAGAGGCCACCTAAAATGGACCGTACCATGTTCCAATAGTTATCTGGCCCAGAACATACCGAATAGAGACTCTGGAAGGCGAAGAGTTCAAAAACCCATACTATCAATAATTGACAGTTCAGTTAGTTAATTTATGTGACTTATTGCGTTTCAATATCAATAAAAGATCTCTGTTCATCTTCATCCTCCTTGTGCCTATTTAATTCATTTTTAAGGGTGTGGGAATGGATAACATTACTTCATACTGCTACTAATGTGTAGAAAAAATGTGTCATGGTGATATCACTATTAATAAGAAATGACCACTAACTTCGGACTAACATATGGATGAAAGACAAAGTTCGTTCCAAAGAGACCTATAAGAATAGAAGTCATTGCTGGAAGTCGTATTAGATAAGCTCTAATATGAGCACACTTATTTATAAGATTAAATGTTTAAACTAACAAGTTATTGTAGGACAAGCATGAGCACATGCACAAAAGAAATATCAAGTAGGAAGATAACATAAAACTAGCAACGTG
Organism: Sambucus nigra; assembly: GCA_949130495.1. Classification (NCBI taxonomy): domain Eukaryota; kingdom Viridiplantae; phylum Streptophyta; class Magnoliopsida; order Dipsacales; family Adoxaceae; genus Sambucus; species Sambucus nigra. The sequence continues at coordinate 206,472,907 of OX422214.1, read as the reverse complement.
CATAAAGAAAATATGATTGAAGTTCATCAAACAGAGAAACTTATTCAAACAGAATAAGGAAATATTCAAGAATTTGTACATATACATAAAAAAAATCATAGAAGAAAGCAAAACATAAGAGTCAGGGAGATCTGTGGTCTCGAGGAGGATTAGCATCATTAATAAGTGGCCTAAGATGCACTAACGAAGAGGCGCCAGCTTTCATAGTGATTTGATCGGCCCTATTTCCATCGGTCGAAGGAGTAACATTCTTGTTTTTCCTTGACAGTTCCGGAGCCTCTTCAGCAGTTTCAGGCTCATTGAAAGCTTGAATAACCACCAATCCTTCAGGAACATTTTGTCTTGGAACCTCCACACCCTCTGTCACAGCCGATAAATACATAGCTTCTTCATCATCATCCTCCCATGTGCTGAGCACGGAGGCAATCTTTGGGTAATGCTTCTTTAGCTCGTCGTACCCATCACAGAAGGACCCCATTACGTCCAACAATTCGTCCTCAGATGCTTTAAACTTTTCCATTATTGACCCCTCAGTAGCAGCCACGACATCCTTGGCCACCCTTTTTACCTTCTCAACCTGCGTGTCCATCTCCACTAGGCTAGTCTCAAAAGAGGCGAGCTTCACGTGCTGCTCGTCACCAATCGCCTGTAGACGCTTAGCCTCAGCTTCACTCTTTGTCAATGCCTCAATATTCTTGACCAGTTGGGCATCCTTATCCTCGCCCAGTTTTTATGCCTTATTAAGATCCTTCTCCCATGTGGTCTTGAAAGTCTGCAGGTCAGCAACATCTTTCAGAGCAGCTTCATACTCAGTCTGCAATTCCTGGGCTTGCTCAGTTATAATGGTAGAAGCCATCCTAGATTGTTCAAAGATGAAAATCTAATTAGTTAGGAAGAACATAAATACAACCAAAAAAAAATATATAACTAAATGGGCTCAGCTACTTATAACAATGTTGGCCTGGTGGGCCATCTTCCATAAGTCAGTATACACAAAGTTTCTCATGTACTCAAAAGTCCTTGGGATGACCATAGTACCTGGTGAGAAGGGGAGCATTATACCACCTGCAATAGATGGATTCCTTATCCTTCCTCAGTTCTTAAATGGGTAGAGGGTGAGCAGGGTCCTAGTTGAAGGGAAGAGTCTTCTTGTATATGGGCTTATCAGGATCTCCCTCAACAGCCTTCATCAGTCTTTGGGCTTGGTTGCCCCTAATTATGATCTTCTGTTTCTTAGGGGTTTGGTTTTCTGAGTCAATAGGACCATTTAGTCCCAACCAGAGAGCCACTCCCGACCTCAGTAACTTTTTGCTTGCCTTCCTGAGCATCTTTTGGTTTTTGGGCCTCGACATTCGTCATTTGTTCATCAACCAACTTCTTGTTGGCTGCAGCATCCACATTATTCAGTTTCACAGCCAACCTCCTTTGTTTGGCAGTAACGACCTCATTTTTGTCCATAGTGGGGGAGAAGAGAATCTCTTTAGAGTCAGATGAAGATGAGGCAACAAAAGGCAAGTGGATTAGAAAAATGAGTTTTCAAAAATTATTGAAAGTAAATGTGATCAGTTTGGGAGAGCACTTACGAATAACGAAGTGACCTTATTGTTGGTCATCCTCCTGATCAACTTTAGCTTCGTTTTCTTGCTCAGCTGCTTCCTCTTCACTTTCTTTAAATTTACTCTCTGCAATAGGGGAGCTTGATGATACCCCAACTAAACAAACTTAGAGGGCGGGAAAAGATTCTCAAAAATATCAGGTCTCTCAAGGGAGTACTTGTTCACCAAACTCTTCATGGTAGGGTAAGATAATCTTGGGGCTTTCTTGTCTGCAAAAGCCAAAGTTAAAATATCAGAAGGAAGCCGAGAAGATTAACTATAAAGGGTACTCATACAAGATAAAGAAAATACCAAGATATGATGACGGACACCAGTCCCGAGGTAGTGTCGAGGATCGGTCCCTCTCTCCCAAATGGAACTCCCATCCCCTATAAAGACGCATTGGGTTTATAGTGATGGTTTTTGGACTGAACACAATGCACCATCTTCTGGTGATTCTTTCGGGAAGAAAAATAATAAAAACCAGGTCCTCGAGGATTGTCTTTAATCCCGTATACTGTTCGGAAAACCTCCCCAGTGAGGTCAAATTTAGTTTTTCTCCTCTAGAAGGTCATGGCCCCGAGGATAGTATGATAGGAGTTCGGGGGAAGTTGTGTAGGGGTAACCCCAAATCCTCTTAAGATTGATCAAATAATTGGATGAAGGGGAGACGAATCCCAACAACCAAGGTTTATATGGGAAAGCATATCTCGTCAGCATCATGACGATCATAGGACTCTCATTATAATAAGGGAATTATCACTACCACATCAGCCGAGATATTGTATCGAGTCTTCATCTCATCCAAGTCATATTTTATAATATCATTTCATTATTAATGGCATCAGTTTGGGTCTCATCCCAATCATCTCCTTGTACTGTATTTATCTCCTCACTAAGAGGGACCACCACATAAGAGGTGGAAGGACCAACAATATTTTGGACATAAGGCTCATCACAATCCTCCTAGGAGGAGTATCTAAATCAACTACAGACATTGATATGATATTTGGTAGTTTTTCACCAACAACACCAACAGAAGGGGGGACGAGCACTTGCTAGGAGAACAGGTGTTCTAGTCAAATAAAGATGGATTGGGGTTGAGCCCAGAGAATCAGGAACCTTGGTCTTGTATCAACGAGTTTTAGGGTTATCCTCATAATTGATTTCTTGAATGGGTTCAGGTAACCTAAAATCTATAGAACCAAGTTAGAATTCATCTAACTTAAACAAGTATTCTAACCACCTATGCGCCTGAGGATCTAGGATGAAAATTAGCAAAAAATTAGGGGAAACTAAGTATGGAAATATTTGAGAAGATAAAAACCCTAAAAGAGAAGGGAACTCAAGAAATTTTATCTGCACGAATGATTACTAACAACCAACAACAAATGTTTGAAGGAAATTCAGAAATCCCAACACTATCGAACGATCTAGAAAACCCTAGCTAGGTTAAAACCCCCAAAATGAAATAGCGGATTCGAGGGCGTACTTGAGAAACTGGGAAGACGGAATTACAAATGAAAAATGATGGAGAGACAACTAGAATAAGAAATGGAGCTGCGTGATAATGGAGTTTGGTTGGCTAGGGACGAAAGGTTCTCTCTCTCTCTCTCTTTAAAACCCTGAGTATGTCAAAGGTCTAAAAAAGAATAACGATTGAAGCAAACAAAGTATTTATACGTCCCACAAAAGTGAAATGATTAGTATTAATGTATTTGTCACCTCAAACAAGCTTGGTAAGTGCGCCTGATGCTTGGGGGCTAATACATGGCTCCCAAGCCATGCGCGCCATTACGATGCACATCCTAGCCCAAATTCTGACACGTGCCCCCTCAGTTCTCGTTTCAGAATGCTACAAGTCATTCTGTTTGGTGTAAGCCGAGAAGAATTTAAGTTACCGAGAAGAATTTAAGTGACGACCAGAATCATTGAATGTGGTCAGACAGGTTAATGACTCCACCGACTCCTCACCTACAACATCTCCTCAGATAATCAACTCTCCGCTCGTCGTGCATACAATCTTGGGGGCTTAATTTTATACCATATTTATGGTTCATTCACTTAGCGAATCAGTAACTGACATGTGTCCTAAAAATACAGCAACACAAAGATCAGCCAACAGCAATCTGGTCAGTCTCAGTTTACTTGAACACCCTTAGATATGAACCTCTTTGTCCATCTAATCGTCCTCAACTAAGAGGTCGGCCTACGCATCTTATCGTCTCAGCTTCATGCTACTTGAGTACCAGATCGGCCTCATGCCACATGGGTATCATTAGGCTTAGACTAGTGGCAGCCTACGTGGAAGACAGCCGTTGGAGAATATCAATATAATATAAGGCATTGGGTAGTGGGATGATGTCAACAACACTCACGCCGACAGGATAAGGCTTTTCAGTTTAATATTCCACCTTTAGTGATGGGCCACATTTTCCCATCACTCGCAATCATAACCATATTATATGTAAAAGTGTACCTACCTTTAATATAAAAGTATGACACATGACACCCCACTCACTTTGGTCTCTAATTTGTCTTTTGTCATACCTAAAAGCTACTTTCTCTCACATGTCGAGTAAAAAAAAGGTACGTTGGGTGTACCATGCAAAGGATACAACTTTGACCCAATTATCCTCCTTCTCCCTAAGCATCCACACCTTTATTATCAACCTTCACAACTAAAGCCACTAACAGAGAAAACCCAACACTCATTTGTCTATCTCATAGCCTCTACATTGTTCTGTATAATATACTATTATGGGAATTTGTAACCAGTAACCTACTAATTTTGGATGTTTTAACTATGGGATTTCATTACATATTCATAAACATCACTACACATGTGGATGTAGGTACCTCACTGGGTCGAACCCCGTATATCAGTCTGTAAGGAAAAATTTCCAATCGAGTCATTTTTTATATTGGCTATATTCGGTTAGACAAAACAATTTTGGGTCATTAAGATCCTAAAAAGGTATATAACCAAAATAAATTTTATTTGTTGGAGTATTTTGTTTAATCAAGAAATTTTCATATAGAGAAATGTTCGTAAATAAGTAATTTTTATAAAGAAATATCTTTGAAATAAATTTGAACAAATTTGTGCAAAATATGAAATCTCGTTCGAAGTTTATCCAGGTAGTTCGAATGACCTGGATCTAACGACATTCCCCAGGCTATACTGGAACTTCGTTAGAAGTTCGTTAGAAAGGTCGTTCGAACGATCTCGTTCGAACGAGGTTTCTAACGACCTATCTAATTCGAAACTGGAACTTCGTTAGATAAATCGTTCGAATGAAAGTCATTCGAACGACCTCGTTCGAATGAGTTCTTCCAGGTCTGAATTTTTTAACTTAATTTTTAAGCAGTTTTTTCCCACAACTGTTTTGGTCCACTACTTTTTCAGTTATATTATATGGACGAAAATCATTTTCAAAGGTTAAGGAATTCATTATTCTCTTGAGAGCATTTTTCATAACTTCCCTCTTTTTGGTAAAAATCATCTCCAACACTTTTATCATCTTTTGAAACAAAACCCCTTCAATCAACTTGACATTCAACAAGCAAGTTTGCGGTGGATCTCTGCATTCAAGCTTTGAGAAGACGGTGGTTTTGGGCTTTGGTGGATACCGAGACATGAGGAGTGTCGAGCAACGCGTTGGAGCTTCGCGTACTACAAATTCAGAGGTCGAGGATGATATAAGCAAGTCTTGAGTGAGTCAATGTCTGTAAGTCTTTTGAGTCTCTTGTAAAATCTATTTTGTAGTGGATTTTGTCTAGGCCCAGCCGTCCGAGGCTTTTCCCATTTGGGTTTTCCTCATACATCGGCGTGTTGTGGTTAGGATTTTCGCATTTCACTTTATTAAATCACCTAGATGTATGCTTAGGATAAAATGAATAAAATTGGAATAATTTTATTTTAATTAGTCAAGTTATCAATCCCATTGCGTTAATTGAAATTTGTTCTTGCGAACTTGTGAATCTTCTTTTAAATTGAAATTGGAGAATATCACTTTATAGTTAATATTAAAATTGGATTGCGTGTGTGTATTCTACGAATTAAACTAAGAACATATAACCTTGCAACTTCAAATTGGTATCAGAGCTAGTCTCTAAAAGTTATTTAGATGAATCATGGAGGTTATATGGATAGTTTTTCGTCGAATAGGCTACCTTTGTTTGATGGAACTAATTACACCTATTGGAAAGCATGTATGAAATCTGCTCTTAAATCAATTGATGAACGTGTTTGGGTTACTGTTGAAAGAGGATGGTCCCCTCCTACTATGGTTGTTAATGATGAAATTATTTTGACTCTTGTTGAACAGTGGTGTGAGGAAGAACTAAAATGGTGTAACTTTAACTCTAAAGGATTAAATGCCTTATTTGGTGTCGTGTCTCCCGATGAATTTCGTCGTATAATGACGTGCAAAATGTCAAAGGAAGCTTGGAACATTCTTCAAGTTACTCATGAGGGAACTAGTGTTATTAAAGCGTCAAAACTTCAAAATTTAACTACACAATTTGAAACGATCACCATGAAAGAAACTGAAACATTTGATGAGTTTTATGCTCGTTTATTAGACATAATTAACTCTTGCTTTAACTTAGGTGAAAAAATACCTGAAAATTGTGTTGTTAAGAAAATACTTAGATGTCTTCCTAAGAGATTCATTCCTAAAGTCACTGTTCTGAATTCTTTAGGAAACCTAAATACTTTAAAACTTGAAGAACTTGTTGGTGATCTTCAAACTTATGAACTAGATATGCTTCCTAAAGATAACAAAGGCAAAGATAAAGGTGTTGCTTTGAAAGTTAAGAAAGTCGATGTGTCTGATTTTGATGAGTCTGACTTTGATCCTGATGATATAACCTTATTTGCTAAAAAATTTAAAAAATTTCTCAAGTTTAAAAAACAAAACTCTAAATTTGAAAAACCTAAATTTGAGAACAAAAACAAAGGAGGATATAAAAAATTCAATAATCAGGATCCAAAGAAGTTCAACAAAGATAACTTTAAAAGGGATGATTCCGAGAGATGCTTTGAATGTGAGGAACGGGGTCATAGAGCTTTCGAGTGCCCTACAAAACATAAAAGACAAGGCAAAGAAAAAGCTGTTTACAATGCTACTCTAAGTGATAGTGATAATGAGTCTGAAGACTCAACTTCACTCCCTTTATGGCAAGCCATGCTAGTAATTCGAGTGTGTCATACCTTAATGTTGACAATTCCGAACAAAATCTTGAGGTTGTTTCTACTCATTCTATTAGTAGTGATGAAAAAGAGAATGATAGTGATATAGATGAGAGTGAACTACAATCTGCTTATTCTGAACTCTACAATGAATCTCTTCGCATTCAAAAAGTTAACAAAAGATTAACCTTTAAAGTCTTAACTTTAGAAAAAGAGTTGAAAGGCCTGAAGGAGAAGGAGGCTTTAGTTAGTCAACTCGAGGCAATTAAGATATCCCTTTCTGAGAAGCTTATCGTGATTGGTAAAGAAAAATGTGACTTAATTATCTCCTTGGAAGGTGTTAACAAAGATCATAATGACTCTTTAGAAATTAGAAAATCTCTAGAAGCTAAAATTGCCCAACTTGAAAAGGATCTCGAGTCCCCTCTTGAAGTTAAAGTCACACTCGAGGATAATTCAAAAAGAATGGGAAAATTATTTCTAGGTCCTGTTTTAGGATATAAGGAGAAAGGTTATCAAGAGAGAAAGGGTATAGGATATGAAGAAGGAGATTCATCGAAAGTCAAACCTGAACCAGTAGCTAAGTTTGTTACCAAATCTAATGTTTCTAAAACAAGTCCTACTAAGAAACCTTTAAAAGCTGGCCCAAAACAATCCTATGTGTGCACATATTGTCACAAATGGGGTCATCTTAAAGATATTTGCTACAAGCTTGGAAAGAACTCTCAATTCAAAAATTCTAAGCAACCCTATAGCTCATTTGCTAGTCTTAAGAGTCAAGTCGAGTATCTTGCCAATACTTTTAAAAGTCTAATGGAAGAGTTTCTTAGATTTTCTAAAGTCCAAGGAAATAATTCTAATTACAAGACTAGAGCCAATCAAGGAAAGAAAACAACTCAACCTTGGGTTAAGAAAAATCATACAAAGAAAGCTTTCGTTGCTCATGTTGCACTAAAGGCTCAAAATACCTCTCAATGGTACTTTGATAGTGGTTGTTCAAGACATATGACTGGTGATAAATCTTTATTTACCACTCTTGAAAACTATAAAGATGGTAAAGTCACTTTTAGGGATGGTAGCAAGTCTCAAATCATGGGTAGAGGATCTATTGAAATCTCCGGGTTTCCTAAACTTGAAAATATTCTTTATGTTGAGGGTCTCAAGGCTAATTTGATAATTATTAGCCAACTATGTGATGAAAATCTTGATGTGAAATTTAGTCAATCAGAGTGCACCGTCTATGATCAGTCAGGTGAATCTATTTTACAAGGTGTTAGAACTAGTGACAATTGCTATGGAATTATTCCTAAATCATCATTAGTTTGCAATAATGCAAAAGCCTCATCTGTCGATCTTTGGCATCAAAGATTAGGTCATGTAAACTTTAGAGATCTTGAGAGACTAGTGAAAAAAGAGCTAGTTCGAGGCTTATCGCCACTAGGAAAGCCAACCTCCACCATTTGCTGGTCGTGTCAATTAGGAAAACAAATTAAGAGTCCTCATAAGAAATTAAACTCTATAACAACATCTCATGTCTTAGAATTGATACACATGGAACTTATGGGTCCCACTCGTACCAAGATCATAGGAGGAAAAAGATACATCTTAGCTATGGTGGATGATTTCTCTAGGTACTCTATTGTAGGCTTTCTAAGAGAAAAATCTAAAATAGTTGATTTTCTTACTGTTAAATGTAAAGCTCTTCAAAATCTACACGGTGTTACCATAAATCGCTTTAGGAGTGATAATTGAACCGAATTCAAGGAATTCGGTGTGAATGCCTTTTGTGATGAAATAGGAATAAAACATGAATTCTTGGTCGTTCCAACACCACAACAAAATGGTATAGTTGAAAGAAAAAATCAAACGATCCAAGAAATGGCAAGATCTATGCTCCTAGGAAGAAATGTGCCCCGTAGTTTTTGGGCCGAAGCGGTTAACACTGCATGTCACGCAATAAATAGAGTTTATTTGCGCCCTAACACTAACAAAACTCCTTATGAATTGTGGTGTGTAAGAAACCTAACTTGTCCTATTTTAGAGTGTTTGGTAGTCCATACTATATTCTTCGAGATAGAGAACTTCAAGGAAAATTTTACTCAAGGAGTGATGAAGGTATATTCCTAGGATATTCTCAAAATAGAAGAGCCTTTAGAGTAATTCAACTTAAGTAGCTTTAAAGTCATGGAATCAATTAATGTTGCAATAAAAGATGATGCTCCGGCCACATCAATTGATAATGAGGAAGATTTGTCATGTGAGTGTGATGCTGTGTCAAATGTTGATAGTATTGAATCTCAAAATGACTTGGTTGTTCCAATTACTGAGAAAAAGGATCCTACTCCTTGGGTGCATAAAAGTCATGACACTTCAAAAATTATAGGAGATCGCGAGGTTGGTGTCAAGACTAGGGCGCAATTAGAAAATGAAGTTACCTATCTATGCTATACCTCTAAAATTGAACCTAAAAACTTTAAATAAGCATTAAAAGATGAACATTGGATTAATGCTATGCAAGAAGAACTGCTTCAGTTTAAGAAAAATGATGTTTGGGAATTAGTCCCTAGGCCATCTAATACAAATGTCATTGGTACCAAATGGATTTTCAAAAATAAAATGGATGAAAATGGTGTCATTGTTCTAAATAAAGCTAGATTAGTTGTTCAAGGATACACCCAAATAGAAGGTGTTGACTTTGAAGAAACTTTTGCTCTTATTGCTACGTTAGAATCGGTTCGCCTTTTACTCGCCATAACATGTCACCTTCAATTTAAACTATATCAAATGGATGTAAAAAGTGCCTTTTTAAATGGTTCTATTCAAGAGGAAGTCTATGTTGAACAACCAAAAGGGTTTGAGGACCGAAAACATCCTACTCTTGTCTTCTTTCTAAATAAATCTCTATATGGCTTGAAACAAGCACCCCGTGCTTGGTATGAAAGACTCACCACTTATCTCCTTTCTCGTGGCTTTTTGAGAGGGGGAGTTTATATGATATTTTTTGTTCGCCGTGATGAAAAAGGTATCCTAGTTGCTCAAGTATATGTCGACGACATAGTGTTTGGGTCTACGTGTGATAAACATACGCAATTTTTTTCAAAAGAAATGCACAATGAATTTGAGATGAGTATGGTAGGTGAACTTACTTTCTTTCTAGGTCTTCAAGTTCTTCAACTCAAAAGTTGGATATTTTTGTCCCAAACTAAGTATGCTAAAGACCTCGTTAAGAAATTTAAACTCGAAACCACTAAACATGCTCGTACTCCTATGAGTTCATCTATTAAACTTAGTAAGGATACCGACGAAAAGGATTTAGAGCATACACTTTTTAGAAGTATGATAGGTAGTTTACTTTACCTAACTTCTAGCCATCCGGATATTTCCTTTAGCGTAGGAGTTTGTGCTCGTTATCAAGTCGCTCCAAAAGAGTATCATTCACTTGCTATCAAACGTATCATCAAATATGTTAGTGGGACCCTGTCTTTTGGAATTTGGTACTCTTTTGACACCAATGATTGTCTATCGGCATACTCAGACGCTGATTGGGTAGGAGATGTTGATGGATGTAAAAGTACATCTGGCGGTTGTTTCTATTTTGGAAGTGCACTTATCTCATGGATGAGCAAGAAACAAAATTCTATTTCCTTGTCCATGGCAGAGGCCGAATACATTGTCGTCAGGAGTTGTTGCACTCAACTCATTTGGATGAAACAAATGTTGGAAGATTACGGTATTTCCCAAGGCACTATGACTATATATTGTGACAATACTAGTGCAATTCGTATTTCCTGTAATCCCGTTCAACATTCTAGAACCAAGCATATTAAGATCCATGAACATTTCATTCGTGACTTGGTTGAAGAGAAAATTATTTCTCTAAGATTCGTTCCTACTGATCAACAATTGGCCGATATCTTTACTAAACCTCTAGATGCCCTTAGGTTTGAAAACCTTAGGAAATCAATTGGGGTTTGCTCCATTAATTGAGATCGAAGCGGTTTATCTAGTTTAGGTTGTTTCTCTTGCATATTTTTATACCTATGAACTAGATTTCTTTTGTATATATTTTATTCAAAATCACACATATATTTTTTCTTTTATCTTCAAGGAAAATGGGAATGGTTAGAAATGCTTTCAAATTTTTGTCCGTATGTCTTTGTGGTCGATGTATTCGGATCACTAACTTTTTCCATATCCATGTGGCTTTCAATGATTAGTTAATCCAGACCTTGTTTATCTTGTGCACAATAATGCTCTTTAATGATATATAATTTTGTGATTTCCTCACATCTTTGCCTTTTTCACACACCGTTCACGAAATATTGCGGATATCTTGTTCAAATTATACTTGCAAAGTGAGATTTGGTGTTGTCTTGTCAATCCTGCCACATATGTTATAAGCAATCGAAATTGTGCATGATCATCTGTTGCCCGTATTGAAACAAAACATGAATATATTCTTCCGATTGATTTTCGTTTCAAGTAATGGACTCGAGCTGCGAAAAACATTAAAGTTTTTGCGTGAAAATCCTCCATTTGCATTCTCCGTTGTGTGCCAATAATAGAAACATTGAAAATGATATATAATGCCAAGGACAAAATAATTAGCTTGATTGATTCTTCCAAAATAATAGTCTCAATCTATTGTTGCTCATGGGAGATATAAGTTGAAGATCAATGGGCATGTACACTTAATCGATTTATTGCTTCTCATTGTGACATTATTGGCGAGAGAATCATCTATTTTGTATGCCTGTTACATTCGTGTTTAAGTGTTCAATGATATTTCCTTCTTGACACAAGGTTCATGTGAGTGAATATTGCGCTTATATATTGTTTGGCATTACGCACTTATACATTGTTGTGGCTAAAAAATCTCACGCGTATTGTTCACACCCCTACATTATCCCTCCCACCATTTGGATATGTTGACACAAGCTAGGACTATAAAAATCACATGTTGGCATTGTTCTGGCCTTCCTAATTCTTGATGGTATGCTATTTTTTTAACCCTATTTTACTTTATTTTTATTTCAAAATTTTGATTTTCGTCAGAAATTCTCGTTCGAACGAGATTTCTAACGACTTTCATATCCCTCATTATGTCACTTCGTTTGAAATGTTGTTCGAACGACATAATTCGTTCGAACGAACTTCTAACAAGATATCTAATGAATCACTACTGTGACTTCGTTCAAAATACCTCGTTCGAACGACATCACTCGTTCGAACGACCTGCATTTAAAACCTGCAGTCCCTCTTTCCAAAAACTGTCGCCTCTCCTATTTTTTCTCTCACCACCTGCCACGTTTTCCAACACACCCACTTTCCCAGATTTTTTTCCCCATATTTTCCATTTTCCCACCCTCTTTCCTCTATCCCACATTCTTACTCTCTTCCACTCTCTCCTTCTCCCACAATTTTTCCCCTTCATCTCCTGTATTAACCTCCTTTCATTACCCATTTGCTGTGTGGATTTGTGGTGTTTTCCCTCTTCATTTTGAGGTAGTTTCTTTCCCTTTTTATACATATATTTCTATATCTCTATCTATATATCTATATACATACTTAGATATCTATTTATATATACATATACCCATATATGTCTATATCTATATATATACTTAGATATCTATTTATATTTACATATACCCATATATATATATATATATATATATATATATATATATATATATATATATATATATATATATATATATATATATATATATATATATGTGTGTGTGTGTGTGTGTGTGTGTGTGATTGGGTCCTTTTTTAAACCAAATCAATTTTTGTTGTTACCCAACATTCATATATATATAAATGTGTGTATATTTTTTTGGGGCCTTTTAATTTATCTGATTATATTTCTGATTGCCCCTGGTTGAGATCTATTCCATGATATTATAAGTTTTTTTTAAACTCAAATTTTTTAATTTCATGGAATTTATCTTAACTAAGTTTTTTTTTAATTTTTTTTACTTAACGGAGGATGGGATTATTCTAATTGGTTGTTGGTTTGTTGGTGTGATTGGTGGATTGATTGGAATTTTTTCGGGTAGGTTCTAGTTTCCGTCATGTTTACCATGGCCCGTAACTGTCGCCAATGCCGTATAAGAAATTCCCCCGAGGAACGCTCCTCGTCCTCTGATGAGGAGACCCGTGCCAATGAAGCCATACCCGACCTTAGGCTGCGTTGGAGAACCCTTTCCGCACAAACTCTTTATCACAAGGTTTTTCTACACATTCTATCGTTCATGAGAGAATTATTAATCTCCACTCTCTCCACGGAACCACTGTGCATTCATGGATTTCTGATTTAGGGTGGGACCCTCTCTTCTCTCTCACGGATACTGTTTTTCCCGACCTTGTTCGGGAATTTTATTTTGGGATGCACGATAAGGATAACCACATTTATTCCAAGGTGAACGGTAGGGAGATTATTGTATCTCCCAACTCAATAGCTCAACTCATCCCCTTACCTCGGGTCACTAATCCCTCCTTCCCTTGGACATTCGATACCCTTCCCGATCCTTCCCTTGTTATAAACACCTTTTTTAGGTTCCTCCCTCCCGGCACTATCACAATCTTCCACAAACATTTACATCCTGACTTTATGGTCCTTAATTGGATCGTATGTGCTTGTCTTCTTCCACGTGCAAACACAACCCAAATAACCAAACAGCACGTGGACCTTATGTTTGCAATTAGCATTCGGGCTCACATCGACCTCCCCGCCTACATTTTTAGTGTCATTCGGACTGTTAGGATCCGCCCCTCCAGTCCCTCTCTCCAAGCCCTCCCTTTTGCGGCCAGTATTACTCGCTTTTGTCTTTCCGCCGGCTTCCCCCGCGTCTCCACCGATATCCCTTTCACCAAATATCAAACCATTGACATGTCCTCAATCAGCCGATCTCGTGGTCATTTCGCCACTGGATACCCCTCACATCACCGCCTCCACCTCTTCTCAATCCGCCGCTTCCACTCACCCTTCCCTCAGTCGTCCTGCCCCCTCTCGCTCTATCCATCGACCCACATCTTCCTATGTTCCCGCACCCATCGAGTTGAAGAATTTTTTGTTTGTTCGTTCTCAGGCTGAACAGCTTCAGGAGGATCGACGTCAGGATAGGGAACTTATGCAGGAGCTTTTAGTTTCTATGCAACAGGACCACGAGGCACATGCTCGCCGGGAGGAGGCACAAGTGCGTTGAGATGAAGCCCAGGCTCGTCGGGACTCTCTTCTGTTAGATCACCTTGATGCCCTTCGCCGTATAGAGATGCGCCGCGGTGCGGGCTCATCCTATTCCGGCTCGGAATCTCTTCCCGATGATCTTCCACATAATGCTCCTGCCCCTTGATATACTTTGTTTTTCATTCCTATTTTACATGTACTTGTGAGGCTGAGTGGTTGTTTTATTTCATGTATTGTTTCATTTGGTTTGGATATTTTCCTAATGTCACGTATGAACCTTAACTATTTCCCCTTTCCCTTTGCTTAATGAATCCTCATTATTTCCCTTGTCACTCTTATTTCTTCATATTTATTGATTTGTTGCCTTTTATTCTCTCTATTATCATTTATCACGCAGGCCCCTTATCCCTTTGTCTTTTCCAGGAAAAAAGGGGGAGAAACCTTAATTAAGGGGAATTCACATTTAGGGGGAGAATTCATATTTAGGGGGAGTTGAATAAATTAATTGCATTTAATATTGATCATATGCATAATTTAGGGGGAGTTAAATTCTTAATATTGAACATATGCATATTTAAGGGGGACTTTCATTTACCATTCACAACATATGCTAACACATAGTTTTATATATAATTCATTCTCAACTTCCCCATGCGTTTATGAATTTGTTGTTTCATGTGTGTAGGATACATCTTCTACTCCTTTGCAGCTCGTCAGTCTTGTCTTTGAGTCTGTCTTTTTTGGGGGGGGGTTTGGGACGGGCTTTAGAATCGGCCTGGCGGTTGGCTTAGCAAATTCAGTATTTTTTTTATTTTTTATTAATTCTATTTTTTCCCGGAATAGCCAAAGGGGGAGATTTGTAAGGACAAATTTACAATCGAGTCATTTGTTATATTGGCTATATTCCATTGGACAAAACAATTTTGGGTCATTCTGCATGAAGCATCATTTAACGTAAAGATTCAAGCATTGCATCTAAAGTTCATGCGTCATCAATATGCACGCCATGCTAGCTATCCTAAAAAGTTATATGACCAAAATAAATTTTATGTGTTGGAGTATTTTGTTTAATCAAGAAATTTTCATATAGAGAAATGTTCGTAAATAAGTAATTTTCATAAAGAAATACCTTTGAAATAAATTTGAACAAATTTTTGCAAAATACGAAATCTCATTCGAAGTTTATCTAGGTCGTTTGAACGACCTGGATCTAACGACATTCCCCAGTCTATACTGGAACTTCGTTAGAAAGGTCATTCGAATGATCTCATTTGAACGAGTTCTGCCAGATCTGAATTTTTGAACTTATTTTTTAAGAAGTTTTTTCCCACAACTGTTTTGGTACACTACTTTTTCAGTTATATTATATGGACGAAAATCAGTTTCAAAGGTTAAGGAAGTTCATTATTCTCTTGAGAGCATTTTTCATAACTTCCCTCTTTTTGGTAAAAATCATCTCCAACACTTTTATCATCTTTTGAAACAAAATCCCTTCAATCGACTTGACATTCAACAAGCAAGTTTATAGTGGATCTCTGCATTCAAGCTTTAAGGAGACGGTGTTTTGGGCTTCGGTGGATACCGCGACACGAGGAGTGTTGAGCAACGCGTTGGAGCTTCGCGTACTACAAATTCATAGGCCGAGGACGACATGAGCAAGTCTTGAGTGAGTCAATGTCTGTAAATCTTTTGAGTCTCTTGTAAAACCTATTTTGTAGTGGATTTTGTCTAGGCCCAGCCATCCGAGGTTTTTCCCATTTGGGTTTTTCTCGTACATCGGTGTGTTGTGGTTGGGATTTTCGCATTTTACTTTATTAAATCACCTAGATGTATGCTTAGGATAAAATGAATAAAATTGGAATAATTTTATTTTAATTAGTCAAGTTATCAATCCCATTGCATTAATTGAAATTTGTTCTTGCGAACTTGTGAATCTTCTTTTAAATTGAAATTGGAGAATATCACTTTATAGTTAATATTAAAATTGGATTGTGTGTGTGTATTCTACGAATTAAACTAAGAACATATAACCTTACAACTTCACAGTCTTTTACTCTACATATTTCATCCCCTTCTTTGGTGGTTTAATCATTTATTTAAGTGTTCTACATTTGATCTGTTATCAACTGAGGTTAGTGTGTTTAGCTATGATATAGACCCACACACCAATTTTGGGCCATAACAATGGCAATAATAGGTTTGTATTGCTTTTAAATAGTTCAATCAAATAGGACTTAATCATAGGCCTGCATGCTCAGCCTGTTAAATTCAATTCAGGTCGAGCGTTAATTGAGTTTGAGGCGGGCCGAGTTTGAGCCAAAAAGTCAAGGCCGAATTCAATTTGAGTTGAGTTTAAACCAAGCACAATCAATCCCGAAGTAGGCTCGACCCGAAATAATATTTATATATATATATATATATATATATAATGTATAGTTTATATTTCATAATCTTAGTTTATACAATATGTAAATTTAAAAAAAAAATGTTTGTTAATGAAATCTTTATGGAATTAGTTGCTGAATTAGCTTAAAAAGGTGAAAGGCGAGGCGAGGCGTAAGCCTCACCGAAAAGAGAAAAAAAAAAGCAAAATAATATTAAAAAATACTAATAAAACCATAGAAATAAAATAACAAAGAAATATAAAATAAAACTACAAAAAAACATCCTTGAGGGTTTTCTCACGTAGTTTGACATTTTTTTGTTCCCCCGAGATAACTTTAAAAGAAAAGTAATTTGAGAAAATAAATTTTAGCATATTGGTTATTTTACGCTATGAAAATAAATTAATCGGTGCAAAATCATATTGGCAAAATTCATTTTTTTTAGCTTCATTCACATATTGGTTATTTTATAATATGACAATAAATTAATCAATGCAACTTAACAAGAAAACTTATTAAAAAAAACATTGATTTTCAAGCTAAGATTAAAAAAAATAGTAATTTTATTATAAAAATAATAAAACATATCAAACTGAAGACGCCTAGTGTTTATGGATTCCCAGATTTTAAATTATAAAACAATTAAAATCACAAACTTGTAATTTCCTTTAAGTATAAACACAAGTGATGATGCGGAAGCGTTGTAAAACGGTAGGATGGTTCAACTTTAAAAATTAAACAACGAGTTTTAATTTCTCAAAACGAATTAAAACATAAATCATAATTCAAGTCCTAGAATTTGCCTAAGTCATAACTATCGATAATTCAAAGTAAGGCGAAACCAATTTTAGTTCGTGACTCGAATAAACCAAATTTACCCAATATTTAAATTAAGTCCCAAATTAAATAAGTGTGATAATTAAACCGATTTTATCTTGAATTAATCTAGCATGCGTTCTAAGTGATATAGAGCAAGATAAAATCAACAGTCACACTACACCGCGATGTACGAGGAAAAACCCACTAACGGGAAAAAACCTCGGGACGGCCCTAGCCTCAAATCCACTAAAAACGGTATTACAAAATACAAGACAAAAGACTTACTTCCTAAACTCGAACCCTCTCAAGCCGTGATGCTCCTTCTTGTATCAACCTCCAATTAGCGGATAACCAACGGAGCTCCACCGTGGTCTCGGAATACACCGATAGGACTTTAAACGGTCACCGTCACCCGAACATGGAGCCTTTCTCCAAACGGGTAGAATATCACCAAAAGTCTTCTTTGTGATGGGGTGTAGAAGCAAACCCGAAACATCTCTTGAATTCGGTAGAGAAAACCGGTGCCAAAAACTCCAAGTAAAGATATGTATATATGGAACTTGGATAAACAACTATTGGGTGTAAACTAGAGTGTGTATGAATTTTTCTTTAGAAATTGACACTCAAAACATGAACATTTTCCCTAAAAAGATTAGCTCTCAAACTCTCTCTAAGAGATGGATATGAAATGGAAAAGTTATCTTGAAAAATGTGTTTCCCGCACATAATAATGTATGAAAAAGTTGGTTAAAAAACAAGTGGGGAAAGTGGGAGAAAACTGCCAAAAAACTGCTCAAAACTGTTCCCGCCTGGCATTCTCGTTCGAACGACTTTGACTGTCGTTCGAACGAGGCTTCTAACGAGCGACCAGCCTGGGCTCGTTAGAACCTCGTTAGATATCTCGTTAGAACGAGAAAGTCGTTCGAACGACTTATCTAACGACTGACCAGTTTGGTTAGAAAGGCAGTCTCGTTCGAACGAAGTTTGGTTCGAACGAAAAATCTCGTTCGAACGAAACTTCGAACGAGTTTCAGAAATTTTGTTAAATTCTATTTTGGCTCAGAAACATTTATATATATATTAATATAAAGTCCTTTTGAAAAAATTTCTGAAATAAACAAGGTTGTATTAAACCTAATCACCCAAATAAACAAAGTTCCAAATTCCTATATAAATATAATTACATTCATACCTTGGGAGCATGGAACCTTAGTTGATAACGTAGAAACAAGGCACATAAACCGGCATTTTGATGAAGCTTTAAATTCTTTGCCGCTACGTCTTCAACATATATTTCATAGGTAGGTCTTGAATATTACAATTAAATAAAATCCTATGAAAAAATGTTTTTGTCCGGAATTGAGCCAAAACTATATATGGACTCAATTGGAAATTTGTGTCCTTACAAATCTCCCCCTTTGGCTATTCCGGGACAAAAACTAAACAAAAATCCTAAAGGGCCGTCAAGCTCAACTAGACTCAAAACATAACCCGCCCAATCTTGACTCAACCCAAGGATCAAACTCTTTGCCATAGAAAGATGCCGCTTTAGAATAAGTACTGCACACTTAAGCAAACTCATCAAATGCATAGGGAATATCAAAATATCAAAATATTAAATGCAATTAATCAAATACTCCCCCTAAATTAATTCTCCCTTTTAAACACATGAACTACTTAGAAAGACGTCTCCCCGTAAAATAAATCTCCCCAAACTAAGATACGAAAATAATAGGATTAGATACCATTTCTCCCCCTATCATCATTCTCCCCCTTTTTGTTCAGGAATAGGCAAAGGATTAAAGAACTAATAACTAGCATGTTGAAGCTTAAAGTGTTAAGACATGAAAGCATATGGACAATGAAAGCAAGGCAAAGACAAACAAATATCATATATATATATACTATAAATATATCAATAAGAATGAGCATATATAGATAGATATAAACACACACATGACACAAAATACAATAAGTTTGCACACTCGTATGGCAAAAATGTGTCATATGGAAACGGAAGTGTAGGGGTGTGAACTAGCAACAATTAAATTTAGACCCAAACACTTAAGAAACGTTCACGGAGTTCTCATTTGATTGCAAACTTCATCACAGTTAAATATAACCTCTTGTGACAATATAAAGATTGAACTCAATGAACAAACATACACAATGCATACAAGCCTAGCATGATGATGATTCTACAAACCAAATAGAGTCATGACATTAAAGACAACTAGGATAAACGGACATTGTGCAAACCGTTGATATACCATCCAATTCTCCCTCAATGAGCATATATATTCTTTTGTTTGTGAATGAATATATCAAACAAACATAGGCCTTGGCAATTGCTTTCTTTTTAATGCCAAATATTCTGTTTTTAGGCCTTTGGATCACGTATTTCTTTTAGATCCAATCAACGGTGGCTTACTATTCGCAAAGGATTTAATTCATCCTTTCGGAGCCCTTCACCGTGCATATTTAAATTTATCATGTTTTTCATTTTCACACAAATCTCACATGCAACGGAATTTGACATGCACTAGTCCTCCTAGGTCATAGATATGTAGATGACTAGATTGATAGGAGAACACCTCAAAAAGCTCAAATATAACATGTGACATTAAGATTTCAAAAGATCTCGTGCATGTGTGAAAAGAGGCATATAGAAATAGAATTCATTTGAACAATACAAAATCCAACTACTCCAAAAAAATGGTAAAGAACATTTTAAGGATTGAAAATCTAAACCAAAAGTTCTAGCCACGTGGGAGCGTTAAAGGAGGGATTCAAACACAAGTATATGCCACATAAAGTGTGTCAAACAAAAATACACACCAAACAAAATCTTTTTGAGTTTTTAACATTGTTAATCAAAAATAAAGATATATACTCAAAAGACTTAAACAAAAATCATTTGTATTTTTCATTAAGCTTAAATGAAATAAATAAAACACAAATGATAAACAAAAATATTTTTATATTTTGCAGTTAAATCAAACACAAAAAATAATATAAAAAGATAAACAAGTCATAATTTCTAGCAAGTGATATGAAATAAGGCAATGACTAGAAAATGACTAAACAAGCATACATTTAGCATGTGAATATAGCACGAAGTACAAACGCTAAAGTATGCAAACACTAACACATTCAACCTTTAAATTGAGCAAGGGAGGAAGGATGTGAAAGTAAATGAGAATCAAAATCCCTATTTTGTAAGGTAACCAAGTCGGATTTCCTAACCCAAATTAATGAAGAATTACTATCTTGGGGTGTAGGAACATTAGCTATCGTGGTTACTTTACTATGGGATTTTCTAGGAATTCGTTTAAGGTCTAAACAAAATTGCCTAAGATGACCTTTTCGACCACAATGTGTACAAGTAAGAACATGTCGAAAAGATTTATCTAAGGAGTGATCATTAAATTCATTCCTAGAAGAGTCTCCTAAAACATTGGTTTTGACTTTAGGGTTAAATTCATTAAAAGTATTGAAGCCTAAACCAAAAGTGTCATTTTTAATTTGGACCGTTCCTAACATTTTATCAAGTTTTTCCGAACGACATTCCAAATCAAATTTGACATTACTAGAATCTTTTAATTTATTTTCCAAATCTAAAATTTTAGATTCTAGTAAAACATTTCGCTCTTCAAAAGCAAGAAGCTCCTTTTTCAAGGATTCCATTAAACCCCTAAGGCTATCTCTCTCGCCTTCTACATAGTTAAGCTTCTCTTGAAGAGTCCTCTCATGAGTCTTAAGGTCTTCTATTAAGGCACTTTCATAAATGACCTTGACACTCTCTCTTAAACTCGCTTCTAACTTCAAATTAGCTCTTTTCAATTTAATAGATTCTTTATATAATTCATGAAAAGCATTTTGAAGTTCACTCATATCAACCTCTTCTTCATTTTCACTCTCTTCTTCTTTTTCACTCTCACTATCATCAAAACTAAAAGAATCATGTACAATGACCTTGGAAGTGGCATGTGCTATAATTTCATCATCCGATGAGTTCTCATTATCACTCACATGTGCCATAAAAGCCACAAAATTTTTCTTAGTGGGGGATTCGGGCTTCTCTTCCTTATCACTATCACTAAGGGTCGCATTATATGAAATGGGTCGTTTACCCTCTTTCCTTAGTTTAGTGGGGCACTCAAAAGCCCTATGGCCATAACCTTCACAACCAAAGCATTTATCAGACTCGTCCCTATCAACTTTTTCATTACTAGGCTTAGGGATCTTTTCGGCTTTAGAAAACTTCTCGCTTTTATCATGTTTAGAAGAATCAAATTTCTTAAAATCATTTTTAACTTTATCTTTGTTAAATTTAAGAAATTTTCTAAATTTACGAGCAAACAAAGCCATATCTTCCGAGTCACTATCACTATCGCTCTCTACTACTTGTTTGACCTCTTTTCGGGCTTTTAAAGCAACGCCCTTTTCGATTTTCATATCATTTTTAGAGGGAAACATATCTAGTTCATAGGTTTGTAAATCACCTACAAGCTCTTCTAATTTTGTAGAGGCTAAAGTGGGTAAAGAATTTAAAACGGTCACTTTAGGAATAAATCTATCGGGTAGGGACCTTAAAATTTTCTTTACAACACGGTCGTCAGGTATTTTCTCTCCCAAGTTAAAGGATGAATTAAAAATATCTGAAAGTCTAGCATAAAATTTATCAAAAGTTTCTTTTTCATCCATTTTGATAGTTTCAAATTGAGTGGTGAGGTTTTGAAGTTTAGAAGCTTTAACGACACTAGTTCCTTCATGATTTATTTATAAAATATCCCAAGCTTCTTTAGCAGTTTCACACGTCATAATACGTCGGAATTCATCCGGTGCGACAGCGCTAAATAAGGCATTTAAACCACGGGAATTAAAGTTGGCAAGTTTAAACTCATTTTCAGTCCATCTATCGGCGGGTTTTAAAACACGTTCATTTTCAACTAAGTAAGTTGGTGGGGAATACCCGTTAACAACAGACATCCAAACTCTCTCGTCGATAGATTTTAGTGCCGATCTCATTCGCGCTTTCCAATACGCGTAGTTTGAACCATCAAAAATAGGAAATTTTGAAAATGGGGAAAAATCCATTTTAGCCAAAAATTAAAGGATCTTAACGAAATAATTTATCGTTTTTGGCTCTGATACCAATTTGAAGACGCCTAGTGTTTATGGATTCCCAGATTTTAAATTATAAAACAATTAAAATCACAAACTTGTAATTTCCTTTAAGTATAAACACAAGTGATGATGCGGAAGCGTTGTAAAACGGTAGGATGGTTCAACTTTAAAAATTAAACAACGAGTTTTAATTTCTCAAAACGAATTAAAACATAAATCATAATTCAAGTCCTAGAATTTGCCTAAGTCATAACTATCGATAATTCAAAGTAAGGCGAAACCAATTTTAGTTCGTGACTCGAATAAACCAAATTTACCCAATATTTAAATTAAGTCCCAAATTAAATAAGTGTGATAATTAAACCGATTTTATCTTGAATTAATCTAGCATGCGTTCTAAGTGATATAGAGCAAGATAAAATCAACAGTCACACTACACCGCGATGTACGAGGAAAAACCCACTAACGGGAAAAAACCTCGGGACGGCCCTAGCCTCAAATCCACTAAAAACGGTATTACAAAATACAAGACAAAAGACTTACTTCCTAAACTCGAACCCTCTCAAGCCGTGATGCTCCTTCTTGTATCAACCTCCAATTAGCGGATAACCAACGGAGCTCCACCGTGGTCTCGGAATACACCGATAGGACTTTAAACGGTCACCGTCACCCGAACATGGAGCCTTTCTCCAAACGGGTAGAATATCACCAAAAGTCTTCTTTGTGATGGGGTGTAGAAGCAAACCCGAAACATCTCTTGAATTCGGTAGAGAAAACCGGTGCCAAAAACTCCAAGTAAAGATATGTATATATGGAACTTGGATAAACAACTATTGGGTGTAAACTAGAGTGTGTATGAATTTTTCTTTAGAAATTGACACTCAAAACATGAACATTTTCCCTAAAAAGATTAGCTCTCAAACTCTCTCTAAGAGATGGATATGAAATGGAAAAGTTATCTTGAAAAATGTGTTTCCCGCACATAATAATGTATGAAAAAGTTGGTTAAAAAACAAGTGGGGAAAGTGGGAGAAAACTGCCAAAAAACTGCTCAAAACTGTTCCCGCCTGGCATTCTCGTTCGAACGACTTTGACTGTCGTTCGAACGAGGCTTCTAACGAGCGACCAGCCTGGGCTCGTTAGAACCTCGTTAGATATCTCGTTAGAACGAGAAAGTTGTTCGAACGACTTATCTAACGACTGACCAGTTTGGTTAGAAAGGCAGTCTCGTTCGAACGAAGTTTGGTTCGAACGAAAAATCTCGTTCGAACGAAACTTCGAACGAGTTTCAGAAATTTTGTTAAATTCTATTTTGGCTCAGAAACATTTATATATATATTAATATAAAGTCCTTTTGAAAAAATTTCTGAAATAAACAAGGTTGTATTAAACCTAATCACCCAAATAAACAAAGTTCCAAGTTCCTATATAAATATAATTACATTCATACCTTGGGAGCATGGAACCTTAGTTGATAACGTAGAAACAAGGCACATAAACCGGCATTTTGATGAAGCTTTAAATTCTTTTCCGCTACGTCTTCAACATATATTTCATAGGTAGGTCTTGAATATTACAATTAAATAAAATCCTATGAAAAAATGTTTTTGTCCGGAATTGAGCCAAAACTATATATGGACTCAATTGGAAATTTGTGTCCTTACACAAACTAAGTTTATTAAAAAAAAACTTTAAAAAATATTTAGTTCAGTTAAAGAAAACATATTAATAAAGCCAAAAAACAGAAACCTTTTAAAAAGTCATATTGAAGTTAATTTAGTACATATATTTCAAACAAAATCAAATTGACAAATTAGTTTTTTAAGTTTCACTAATATATTGGTTATTTTTAAAAAATTTCTCTCACGTTACAATAGTAAATACTATAAGTTAAGTGCAGTTTTAAAACAAAAAAAGAAAAGAAAAAAAAAAAGAATAAGAGTGATTAAAAAAACATTTTTTAAGTTAAGTGAAATTTTAGAAAAATGAAGAACTTTAACCTTTAAAAAAATAGAGTTAGTGATGAAGGAAGAAAAAGTTTTTTTTTCTATGCCTCAGGAAAAAGGCGTGAGACGCATCGAGGCGTAAACCTCAAATTCAACCCTAAGGCTTAAGCCTCGAGGCATTTTTTGCCCACCTCGCCTTAAAGCGTACGCCTCAAACACCTTTTTAAACACTGGTTGGCAATTGTTGAGGATTCCCGTGAGTACTCTATTGTGGATATCTTCGACATCTTCGTTGAGAATTATTGTTTAGCGTCGGATTTTTCGAGCGTGGCTATGGAGAGGTTATTTGGGACGCGTTTGAGTCTCGTGTTGAGTTGGCTATTTAGCGCATCATTGTGGAGTTTTAGGTTGAGATTACTGCATCTTTCTCGGCAACTTTGGTTTGGACACTCGGCTGAGTTTTGATAGTGCTGGTAAATTTTGTGATCGGCTCCCTTTCTAAAAAAAGATATCTACGAAGGATACTAAAATTCACAGATGTTCATGAGTATTGAGTTCGAGTCGAACTTTTTTCAAAAGGGGGAGAATGACATAAAGAGAGATAGTTATTCTTTTTTATTATTTTCGTAGTATATCTTTTAATAATGATTTGTATCCTAAATAATTTACGTAACAAGATTAGTTACCTAGTTTATCTTATATTTCTTATTCCTAAATCGTAATCCTTACCTAACAAGCATACTCTTTGGATTATAATAAGGAATTTGTCCACTTGGAGTATTCATTCAATTTTAGTTAAGAGTTTCATAAAAAGTGTGTGTTTACATCACTGGACTACTTAATATATTTACGGCAGGGATTTGATTTCAATTTCTGTCGAGTTTTTACTGATGCCATAATAATGATACTGGGGAATTTGATTTATTTTGCTGTAGTAATATCCTTTATTCACACTTTTCTCTGTGATTGATCCTGATATATTTATACATTTATCTACTTGCAGGGAAGAGGCAAT
Organism: Sambucus nigra; assembly: GCA_949130495.1. Classification (NCBI taxonomy): domain Eukaryota; kingdom Viridiplantae; phylum Streptophyta; class Magnoliopsida; order Dipsacales; family Adoxaceae; genus Sambucus; species Sambucus nigra. The sequence continues at coordinate 206,447,626 of OX422214.1, read as the reverse complement.
GCATCAACCATTTCTGTATCAATGATAGTTGGTACCTAGTGTATTTGCATGGATATGGGTATGTCAAGACTATGAATTCTTGCATTCAGTATTCAGTCTGAGTTAATTTGAAGATGTTTTTGTAGTTATTAAACTATAAAGTACAGATTGTTATAAGATGGCTTTGTATATCTGTTGAGAGCTGTGAGCTGTTGTGACAGAAATCCAAACATTTAGACCTTTAGGGAGGTTTAAAACACGCAGTTCCGATTGGAAGTAAAACCTCAATGAAAGAGTTTTTTTCTTCCTACTTATTTGAGTATGTGTTCAGCAAGGATTTGCAAGTAAACATGCAAGTAAATTGTAATAGATACAGATAAAGACGTGACTATGGCTCCATTTAAGAAATATGCCTAGGTTGCCTCTTGTAAGACTCCAAGCCTTATTTGTTTTCATAGAAGCAAAGATTTGTATAAATAAACCTGTCATAAACGTAGTGGTAGTTTGGGACCCTAGATACAACCAATAAGCCATAAAAAAAATTGTACCATCCCCCCCCCCCCCCCCAAAAAAAAAAGGAAAAGGAAAAGTAACAATCGTGAAAAAAACTAAAGAGATTGAAGAATCTCTAACCAAAAGAACAAAGTTAACATCTTGGAAGGTGGAGCCTCATTCTGTCAAAGCATCTTCTATTCCTCTCCTTTAAAATAGACCAAAACCTGCATACTAGAGCTGTGTCCCACGATACACACTTGAGGGGAGAAATAGATATTCCAAAGCTTCCTCACCACAACACACTGAAGGAAAATATATCTACCGATTCTTCCTACCATTTGGAAACGAATAGTCGAATACCTGTTCGCAAGTCTATGATCTCTTTCTTCATATTATATAAAGTAAGAATACATCTCATAGCAATTAAACCACATTAGGTGGATTTCCTCCAAATCCCTTTCCAAACAAAGCCAATAAGATTTTACATAACTCTCCCCGACTAAATCAACCTATCCCAGCAAGCCCCGGATATGCCAGCTTCATATAGACCTAAGAAAGGATCTACCGCCTTAGTCTCTTGATCCTATGAATTCCATAAGGATATTGGATTCCAAATGAATCTATTGCCACATGATCAGTACAATCATCCACTCAACATTCACGATTAACGGCAAAGTCTCTCAGATTTGGGAACATAATCCCCAATGGGAGATTCTGACATGACACGAAAATAAGAAATACGATAAAGGAAAAGTAAAATAAAAAAATAGTACTACTAACTCCAGAAAGCTCATGGACTCTTTGATTCAAAGCTTTCTTCCCCTCTTAAAGAAATCTCGTTCGTTCATGAGCTTTAGAATTGGAGCGGCGTGAAAAATCCTCAAAATATGCACCGAAGAGGACAGAAAATTTTGGGGTCCCAAAAATAATTTTGCCAAAATTAGGGAGGCCCAAAATTAATCACAAAATTCTTCGAAATTAGGCCATAACCTGAGAATGTTCAGCCCATTTATCTTTTTCAAAAAAAGGAACCAACCCAAAATAGATTTTATGGTCCATACAAAATAATCCAATGTGCTACTGGGCCCAGCAGGAGAAGGGTTCATTTGTCCTATCAAAATAAAAGTCCATGGTTTAAGGTCCAACACCTATATTAGATTTTAGAAACCTCTAACTTGCGCATATTCTTCCCAGTTATAGTAAGGACATTGCGTGAGTGGTTTGTGTCAGTGACTTCTCTGGTGAGTTTTTCCCCTCCTCCCATCTCAATTCTTCTTCTCTCTGTCAATCTCTTTTCCTTCTTCTTCCTTCTGAGATCCATCTTCTTTCTCTTCCCTTCAATCTTCTTCTCGTCTCCTTTGTTTCTCCTTTGATTTCTTCTCTTTTATTGCCCGGAGAGTGGTACCCCCAGGGTTAAAAATGTTAATAGGGCACAAAAACCCTAAACCCGCCCCTCTAAAACCATTTTCGTACCTTTTGGCTTCCATTCCCCGTGCCTGATTCTTTAAATTTCTTGTCCCTATCCTTTTTGTTTTCCTAGGGGAAGGTTTCAGGCCCTGTTGCTTCTACTTATTCTATTTTGGCTTTGGGTTAGGAGGTTGAGCTTGTACAATGGCGGGAGGTGGTCGTGGAATGGTCAATATAGGGGCTAAAGCATCCGTATGATAGGGGGGATAGCTTGGAGTAGAAGGGTGGTGGTGAACACATTAACCTGCTCGATAAGGACCTCGAGGGTTGCCTCGAGTTGGGTGGTGCGGTGTTCAAGGTTGGGTTGTGATCCTCTCCTCGGATCCATTGGTACTGTGACAATTTAGGGTTTTACACCCACACACAATGATTGTAGCGAACCTTTCTCCATTTGATGTGAGATGCGTCAATGGCACCAATAAAAAATACCAACTCAAACACAAACTCTCACTAATATCCAGATGTAAAGTGACTACAATGGTTGGCTATAGGCTTTATTTATAGGCTAGAGTTATCTTGCTAACCAAGATAACACTAAAAGTGTAAAAAGACTAAACACAACACTAACAAAATATTCTAAAAGAATATTATCCCCACTAACTACTAACTAAAATAAAAAATAAATGAAGGAAAAATTACATAAAAGAGTACAACTAAAAATATGACAAAAAACCCCATGCACTATTTGATTCACATCAGTGTCTTATGACAAATATCATTCCAATATCATACTATATGGTCATCACCAATAGAAATATTACTGTACGTCTGCCGCCCCTTTTAAAGTTGTTTTCCACAATTACACCCCATGAGGGTCTCTTATGAACCTGGTCCTCCACTAATATCTAGAAATACCAAATCTAGTTGCAATTACTCTCCCTCCATGGACTGTTTTCCTCAGTGAATCTTTGTAGCTACTTTCCTAAGAGAGCCTATTTAGAGAGCTTAGGGCTCTTTACCCTTTCTCCTCCTTCCCAAAAGTTCCTACCCATAGTTTATTACCTACTGGTAGAAGAAGAAAAGATAAGTAGTACATAATAAGGCTAGATAACATACTTTTGATGAGAGTTATCTTCTCTCCTTTATATAAATATGTAAGCTTCAATCTTGATAATATTCTATCATATTTCTCAATCACCGGGTCCCATATATCTTTAGATTTATGTTTAGCACCTAAAGGCTTTTCCTAATAAATGCAATGAAAAGAATCAACTCCATAATTTTTCCAGATCCTGGAGTTCACTTTTGGCATATTAACTATCTAGCATTGATCCCTTTGTCAAAGTTCGCCTCAAAACAAATCAATACCGTTCTAAGAGTTCATATGGGCCTCTGTTTACCATATAATATAATTGTGTCGTCCTCGTTGGTAAAATTAAGGTCCTAAAAGGCGCGAGGCATGGTCGAGGCGTAGATGTCAAGCCTCAAGCCTAAGAAGCCTAGGCGTAAGAAGGTGTTTTTCATTTTTTTTATTATTTTAATTATTCTAAGGCTAGTAATACAATAAAATAATACATACCTTGAATTTTGAAAATATATTTGTATGTTTGGTAGCCATCTTTCTCATATTCATGCTTCATAATCAATATATAAAATATATTTCTCAACATTTAATAAGTAATGTACAAAATGTATTTTTCATCATTCAATAATCAATACAAAATGATTCTGATGGGTACGAGAAGGGGCAAATTAGTCAATTGTATTTTTGTACTTTTTGCACTTGTTAGATATTTTGTACTTTAGTGATGTATAGGTACTTGTTAGTTATAGAACATTATAGAATCATTTAACAAGTGGGAGCACTTGTAAATATTTCTAGAATAGATCTAGATACTTCCTTACACATCTATAAATACTCATGTATGACATCATTTCTAATCAATCAAGATTGTGAGATATGAGGATTTGAGATAGAATTTGAGATAGAATTAGTTTCTTTTGTTTAGTTGTTATTGTTGTGTAGATTAGTTATTTTACTCTTTCGCATCCCAAATTCACATCAAATTGGTATCAGAGACGCATTTGTTCTTGTCGTGAGGATGATTATCAAATACGAGTTGGACTCGGGCTACGACCACTCCGACTTCATTCTACGTACAACAAGTCCCACCATCACAACCCTAACAACCCATTATCAAAACCCTAACCCTAATAGACATCCATATTCAACCTTGACAACCTCTCGTTGCATCACAAACCCTAATCAAATTTTCTCACCACCCAGACCTCTTCAACACACTAATCTCTTAGAAAATTACAATTCAGACAATGAATTTTCTAAAATTGACTAATTTTCCCCTTCTCACTTCCATCAGATTCAATCTAAGAAATGGATTTTTCACCTTAGAAAAGAATCATATATACATTTTGTTGGAAGTCGAACAATAATGTTAGGCATTTTTTTGGATGAGAGGCAGAGAGGTTTGGGATACTATTTGTTTTTTGGGGATACTATTTGTCTTTTGATTGTTTTGGACGAGATATTGGTCCGGTTTGTAAAAAAAAAGTATTTAAAGGCGATATCGTTTCACTAAGGCGTCTTTGTTTTAAAAAATAATGTATGACTTAAGAATTTTACCAAGAATAATGCGTAGGTGGGACATTTCTCTCAAGCCTCAAGCCTAGGCTCACCTTTTAGAACACGGGGTAAAAGAGTTATAACACCACATCCCACCACTGTTGCACAAGAGAATCCTCATTCCAGCCACTATTAAGGGTCCGTGTGATTGGCGTTGATGTCTTTTCCATTGAAAATACTTATATTAGTTCATTTTTTTTACATTTGTGGTGCTTGAATTTTAATACAGTAGCGGGTGCACGCATGCGTTGCACGTGTGACTAGTTCTTGAAGGTACATTTATATTTGGTTTGTCGTCGTTAAGAGGCATAATATGAGAAATAAATTAAGTGTAATGCTATACATACCACGTTTTCATCCCAAGTTTGTTTCCCAAATGTAAATTAAAATATTGTTCCTATAGTTGAGATACAACATTTTAACGCACTTGAGATACAAAACTTGGTAATAACTTGGTACACATAGCATTTTCCATAAATAAAAGTGATTCTTGAGAAAACATTATCTTTATACTTGTGGTCTTCAGGCCAAACTCCAATGTGATATTAGTAATAAAGAGTGTGTTTCACTTTTATGATGTTTATTAATGATACCTTTGAAGGATAATCATTTTGAGTGGGAAATTAATCAGTTGAAATGTGAGTGGAAGTCGTAAAATAACAAGTCGGCCAAATGAATCAAGTAATTATGAATAAAGTAATTCATGTTATCATATTCATAGGCTTCATGTTTATTACAAAAGAGATAACATTAAACTAAGATGTCTTTCAATGTGTTTTGTCTTAATGTGTGGTATGGCATCCGTATAACATAATTTTGAATGTGTGCAATTAAAATTGTGAGCCTGTTTAATTGGTGTTTGACCTTTTCTATAGAAAATCTCTATTAAATTTTTTACTTTGGTGGTGCTTGATTTCAAAGTCTTAAACTAATAGCATATATATGAAAATTTCTCCAAAGTTTTATCATTTTTCATGGAAAACGTTTCTTAGACCATCTCCAAGGCAAAAAGCATTTAATGAAAAAACTATTTTTTGCCTCCCTAAAGTGTGTTTTTTCTCCTCCAAGGGGTATGTTAAATTTTTGGGCATGGGAAGAAAAATTGGTAGCAAAATGATATCAATTTTGCTTCCCTAGAAGAGGCAAAACAAGTCTCTCGCGGCATATATAGGTGCGACAGTTGAAATTCCTTGAGAGACTTATTTTTCTTGTCCTTTTGCGTTTTCAACCCTTTTTTAATTTTTTTTTCTGCTGATGTGGGACCATCTATTTTACCTTTTGCCTTGGAGAAAATATAAGCAAAATTTTATTCGAGTATTTTGGGGGGACAATTTTTTCCCAATGCTTGGAGATGGTCTTACCCTCCCCATATAAATTATTTATATAGAAAACTCCAAAAGTATTACCAAACCACTCTTTTTTTAAACTCGTTTTCCAAATTTTCAGAAAAATAAACTATTTTCAATTCCATCTATGTAATCAAACATATCCTAAATGTAAAAGTATATCTTGTAGTACGACTTTCTCCAATAGTGTCTATAATAATTATATTATGTAATAATAATTCTCACATATCATGTTCTGGGGAGTTAGGGGTTGGATCCTAAAGTAGAAATAGTTTCAATGATACCTTAATTGGGTAAAATTCCATGTGATTCAGTAAACATAATATGAATTCCATCATTGCTAGATCATCTAAATAATTCGTTCAAGAATGAACCAATGAAGAGATTTTTTTGGGAAGTGTGGGGTGGAGAAGGGATTACAAAACAACATCAAGTTATATGGTTGTATTGGCATTGATGCATCTTAAGAAACATTCAGGGACAACCTCGAAACTTAAAATTATGTAAAAAAAAGGGATTTAACCATTTAGGAAACATAAGTGGCAATATTAAAACTACATATACCGTGCGTGCGCCACCAAATATAAACTCTTAAATAATGACAATAAAGAGGGAAGATGTAAGTCCTGACCCGTATTTATGGGTTATTCAAGGATTAATCCGGTTCGACCCGAGCGTTAGGTGCGAACTGCAATGAGACAACCTAAATAATGTCCAGTTTTATTTAGTTAACGTTCCACTTATTTAGCTTGTGATTTCAAGTTATATCATACTACATGTGGGACTCATAGGAAGTGCTCCCGGGATTCGAGCATACAGAGCTATTAATGTAAAATAAAAAGGTACTTACGTGTATAACGCTCTCAAAATACAGAACCGAATAAGATCTGCCGTGACAAAGAGGAGGAAATGAGCCAAATGCCCAGTGGAAATTACAACAATGCAATATAGAATTGGACGGTAGAAAGGAGACACTAACATGTTATATCTACGTGCACATGCGACTACCGTATATATATATATGCATGGAATCGTTTTCATTTCAAAAACGTTAATTGTCCCGATTTAATCACATTGTCGTTACGAAAAGATTGATTTACCCTTTATCATTAGTCTTGGCATTTTCTCTCACTTTAACACACCCGGTTAAACACAATAATATTTTTTTGGGAAATTGGGAACAACCTTTCATTTATCGAAACCACCTATTCATCGGAGTTATTTTAGCCATTTCCTTTTAAAAAATAACTTTTCAACACGCACACGTTGTGTTAGATAATACTTGTTTTCTGTTAAAAGGCCTATGATCAACACACACCAGTGTATTATGGGTTTAAACCTCCTTGGGTTGCTTAATTACTCATTTATTCAATTTACTGGTCCTCGTTATACTTTAACCAGAACATTAATCAATCTTATTCAAGTTAGGTTGTACTTTCATATATTCGTCACAAAACTCATTTCTTGACATGTTCCACTTTTATCATTATCTTTTCTCGGAATCTTCCAAATAAATGTATACTTTAACGGGCTCCTCACCTCCGGCTATGCTATCATATGCTCTGGCCAGTGTTTTTGATCGTTCATCTCGGGGCTCCGGGCCCTTCTTAATTCTTTCCCGGTCTCATTCGAGTCTATATTAATGTGTTTTAATATTTTTACCAATGTCCACATTGTTCCACTTTTATCGATGGAAGCCAAAACCCAGGGATTTCACCCCACCTTGTGTTATACTTGGAAAATCATTTCATTCCTGTAAGTCCTTCTCTCTTCCGTTTAACATTGAGTTTTATACACAAAATCATGATCATTTAAGTTCTTTTAAGAATTTCATACACCTTTAGTATAGGATACTTTCTAGCATTATTATTCCATATAAATGTCTTACTTTACGTAACTTTACCAATCTACTCTTTAATTGCCAAAAACTTGCGATTTGATCCTCTCATAAGTGTTATTTTTCGAAAATAGTTATTAAGTTTCCAACTTAACCTTTTAACACTTGTTCAAAACAACATAATTAACCCAATATTCATATTTGTGACTTTAACACCTTTAATACATAAAATGTAACCTTTTTCATATTAAAGTCTCATTTTCTTCATTATAGTCTCACTCACTTTAAAAATGAAAACTAGTCCATTTTATACGTAATTTATCAATATTTCCATATTTACTCTTTTTAACATTAACGTTAACTTTAAACCACAATTTACATAGAAAGACCCCTTTTTCACATATTCATGCTTTTCACCCACAATAAGTTTTTTAACTTAATTAGAGACTTTATATGTGAAAAATCCATTTTACATACTCATTCAATTTCTCATGTTGAAAAATCATGTAATAATCTCATAAAATGGCTTAATGTCTTTTTGAAAAATCATATTCAAGACAAAATATATCACTTTCATGAAATTTCTTGCTATATCAAATCCATTTCAAAAACCACTTTTAATCATCATGACCTATGAAACATAGAATGATTTAACTAACTATTAAGGCGTAAACATACAACTAACTATAGCATAAACGATACAAGTTCTTAAAACTTAATCCATGTAAGATTTCCCACCTTAATGGTTCTCAAAATGGTGGTGGAAAGATGGTATAAGAGGAGCAACCACCACCTCTAAAGTTGGCCTCAAGGGGTTACCAAACACCTCCTATAAGCTTGCTCTATTGAAAACTTCTTGAATTCTTCTTCAAAACTCCCTACAACCTCCTTGCAACTTCCTTGTCTACACCTCTAGTGCATCCCAAGCATCATAAACAACGTCTTCACCTAAACAATCTCCCTAAGGTTTATATGTATGTAAGAGTTTGAATATGACTTTTAATGGACGAATGAGGGGTTTGAGTGCTAGGGGAATGGGTAGATAGTATATGGGTGAAGAAGGTATTTTCCATCGAAGCCCGAAGCTAGAGAGAGAGATTACAATATCTAATGGGTGAAAAATGGCTTATCCCATGCTCTAACACCCTTTTAATACCATAATCAAACCTCTTTCCAAAAGAGGAAATCCCGCTCCATCCCATTAGTGGTAAATACGGATTAGATCTTGACGGAAGGTCCTTGTTTGCTTAACAACACATATTATCCAAGGGATAGAAATTTTACGGCACAAAAAGTAACCTACCCATGCCATACCTTCTACACCCGGTCGATCGGCTAGGGGGACCCAATCAATAGGCCCTTGGCCCAAAAATATTCTTTTTTCTCAATTTTGACCCGATATACCTTAAAGCCCTATTTTTAGGACCCCAAAAATGTGGTTGGGCCATTTTTATCATTAACGATGAGTCCTACAAAAATCGCGCAAAATTTCATTTATTCGAATCGTGTCCATTGACTTCACGCTTGTGTCCGTGACTTGATCATGCTTGACTTAATTCCCGTTGTATCTTATCGGTAATTACGTACTACCCTAATAAACATGGATGCATAACCATGCGGGCCCATGCAACGTAGAAATGTGTTCAAAACTTGCGCGCCATGTATCAGTTTAAGTGTATCATCACCGAATACACTTGTACAATAAATTCAAAGTCTTCGGATAAAATTCTCAAATAAATATCATGACACGAAATATTGGGGGCCGGGTATTACAAAAGAAGTAAATCACGGTTTATTATTAAATGTAGAGAAATTACGCTTCCATCCTCACCAAATAATGTCTAGAAATTTTTTATAACTGTAATTCGTAGAGAGGAAGAAATGTTCTTAAATGATTGTAAAACTGATACAATTTCCATAAATAATATGTCCACAACTAAAAGATTTAGCAAATGGTTATAATGAAAAAATACTTTCAACTTGTATTATTAATCAAAATAAATTTATTAAGTTAAAAACTGAAATACTTTGTAAAAAAACTAGTGAGAGATAGAGATCTTTACGCCAAGAAGATGCAACGGTGAGGGATTCAATCCCAAACCACTAAGTGAAAGTGTTGTCGACTCACTCAGTTAAAATCTCAACTCGGGAACATGTGGCATCCCGGTTTATCATTAATGAAGATACTAATGGTGATAATCTTTACTCGCCAGACATTCTCCATTGTCTTGCTCTCTTCAGGTAACCTGTATAGGTGAAAAGCAAATTTAATATCTAAAGCTTCATTAGATTCTACTCCTTATATCTCTTTACTCATATCAATTACTGAAGAACTCATTACATTGAAAGAAAGAAATTCCGATTTTATTTGGTACAAAGGGTTTCACAATTTATTACAAAATCCAATGGGTTGGTGAGATGAGTTTACTTGAGTAAGGAAAAGAGAGGAAGAGTAAGAGGCGAGAAGAGAGTCATTGATTCGTGGTAGGGGCAGTTCGAATTTCACAAGGAAAAAGGGGTATTTTTGTCAAACTTATGGAATACTTGTAGAACATGCTTTTTAAAGTATTATAGATTCTATGAAACAATAGCTATAAATATGAAAAGTGCTTCATAGTTTTGTGATTTTCCGTGGAAAACATTTCTTACATTGTCCCCAAAGAATTAATTCCATGTAAAACTTCAAAAGTAAGACCAAATCTCTCCCATCCTTTTCCACTAATTTTATAAGTTCTTGTAAAAATGAACTAATTTTTAATCATATTCCAACTTCATAATCAAACACACCCTAACTTCTTTTGTCATTTTCTTATAATGATAATAAAGTAACATAGAAAGCTTTAAGGATGAGATGTTTGGAATTATTTATATGCCCGAGGAATAAGACAATGATTGACCTACACCAACGTCGAAATAAGTTAAAATATATTCCTCCTTCTGGAGTGTATATATTAGTTTATATAGGTTTGTGTTTTATGAACTCACCCTCACCATAAAGAGACCAAAGGAAATCATGGTAGGTGGTGGAGGAAAGGAAAGAGAGTAGATAAATCGAAGGCATGTGCCTTCCAATATCAGGGTGTGAGTATTTACTAGAAGAGCTCTTCCAAGTATAATAGGGTATTAAACATATCATCATAACTAATAAAATGGTGACACGTGTACCATTGGTTACTATTCTCAAAGAGTGGAACGTCTGTCTCTTTCTTTCTGTTTCTTATTCTCTTCTCACCTTTTAAATATGTTAGCTAGGGGTTAAGACCTATAGATCCTGGATGGTAAACCATATATAGGTTGGCTCACATGGCATCACTATATAGGTAGCTCCTTGTCACACCCAACACATTATATAATACTGTTGGCAGAACCAAACGAAATAAAAAAACCAATGTAATTTTGAATATTTTTTGAATTCATTACTATAGTCTGAAAGTTGGATAAATAACTTAACTAAACAGCTTTACCTTTAATCTAATTTCTATTAATACTCCAAGCAAGGATACTAATGCCAATAATAAAAACACATACTAATATTACATTTAATTAATTTAAAACAATTATAGAATAACATGATTGCAAACATTATCGGAAGTGTTTATAATTATAATTTCATTATAGGGACATGATGCTTATCATATAAATATTGAGTGTTCTGAGTTAATTGTTCTTCGTGTGTGTTTGTTTGTATAGCCTACTTTTGTTTTGTGAGTCAAATTTCTCAGTTGAACCAATGGTTAAAAATGTGGCTATGCTTTTTACAGGTATGCATCTGCACCACATGACCTTCAAACAGATTGGGACAAGTTCACTAAAGACTATTTCCTGAACCGATCAACATTAGTCTCGATATTACTTCTAATTTATGCTAGCATTACTCCCAAAAAACTTGACCTTGAGTATGCAAGTTGGTTGGGTCAGAACCAGGTATCCTTCTCTCCCTCTTGGGTATGAATTCTGAACCATTGTTCTTTCACTTATTTCGTTTGTAAAGATTGTACAAACTTGCTGTGTTTTGAACCCTTTCTCTAGTCCCTTTGTTATTTGTTTGTCCATGTTTGGGAAACTGGCAACCGTATGTTTATTTCAGGTCTAAATCCCCTAAACACCCCATTTGGTTTGGGGCAAAATATTTTTTCCCCGGGTGGTAAAAAGTAAATTGGTGAAATTACTCACATGTTTGGAATAATTTTTTTCTACTATTTTTATTTAATAAATGATGTAAATATTGACTGTACAAACAGAAAATTTATTTAAATAGGTGAAATATTGTTCACCATTTTACTTTTAACCCAGCTGAAAATCACTCACCGCAAAATAAATGTGGCCCAAAATCTGTCCACTACTGCTTATAATTGATCATTGTTTTTCTTAAAGTGAGTAGGATGTTTTTCTTTCGAATACCCATGACATTAGTATTTACCAAATGCGATAAGCGAAAAAAGAAAAAGAATGGAGGAAAACTGCCTGAAGAAAATGTACAAGATTTTATGGAGTTGATACTAGATTTCTTCCAAACATTCCCACCTTGGATTATGACCAACAGCGTTACCAATCAGGGTCGATATGAGATACTGTTGCACATGTCTCAGCTGCACAACTACTTGTTGAAGCATTAACAGAACAAAATAAAGGCATATCTTTTTGGGAATTTTGTTCATCAATATTGATCATTTAAGTAGTGGCGTTGCATTTTTTATGTTCATCCTTCCATATCTTCTTAGCTAGTTTATAATATTATTGCAAGAAATTTCAAAACTTAAGGACTTGATTACAAGGCGGTTCTGAAATGATTCACTGTAGAGATCTGAATTAGTTAAATTTGAAATTAGTTGCTCTGACAACAAGTTCACTGGTAAGAAAGTTGGAAATTTTCAACTGCTTGCTTCTATTTACATAAGAGAATATATGAAATTCTAGTAGCCATGGCCAAAGTATAAGATTTCAAATTTGGATCTTCGGGTGCCGCATCTTAATCATACATGGAAAAAGATTGAATCATAGTTCATTCTTCTGAAAAGGTAGAAAAATAATGGAAGAATAGACAAGTGGCTTGCTGGGGTATAGTTTCTTTTTCGGTTTTACATGGAATCCAATTCTTACCACCCCTGAAAAAATAGATTCTATAGAAAACGGGAAAGGTAAGAGAACTTATCTATTTTCTCAACTTTTTATAATAATGATTTTTATAATATTTTTCTCACTTTGTAACCAAAAGGACCCTTATGGATTTATTTCAGTGCGTTTCTGAAATTATTATAAGTGTACCTGACATCTGAATGAGTTAATTTAAAGATTAGTTGATGTGATTATTATTAGTACTCGGAGATTGATAACTCAACACAACTAAAAAAATTTGAAAAATTGCTGAATTTTAATTGTGGGGTTGTATTTTCATAAGAGAAATTGTTAAATGATAGTATTTAAAATCGATCGCCTCAAGAGAGTTGCGGCATTTTATTTACAGATCTAGATCATGTTAAAACAACCTGAAACTGCCATGAAAAATATCTAACTGTAAGCTGTGACTTGTTGCTGAAAAGCTATATATATTCAACTTTTTTAGGGGTGAAAAATTATTCTTTCGTGATTTAGTATCTAATCACAATTTACATCTAGTCTAAGGTCAAGTTCCGCTTTGAAGCAATTTTAATAAGAAAAATGACGCGTTTACTAAAAAAAGTGTATACGGAATCACCATGGTACAACATCCTTCTATTTGAAGTGGTTTAGATAGATCGGCTTGAGAGAATTTCAGATGGAAATGGACCCTATTCTAGGGTTATTTTTGTCATTTTTATATTTTTTTGTATTTTTTTTATTTTTGTTAGTTGTATTTTCCATTATTTTCTTTGGTATTTAGAGGTTAGGAGTAGTAACGGAATTTTTGTAATTAATGCCTTTGCTTGGAGACTAAGCTATTCCTCCCTGTAAATACTCATGTAGTCTGCATTTGAAGACACTCCTCCATTTTGAAATATAAAAAATCATTTATTTTAACCCATTGACATGTAGTTTACGTCAAATTGGTAACAGAGCGAGGTGTCACTTTTCGATTGGTGTATTGGTGTGTAGTATCAAAATCATACACTACAACAATGGCTCCCAAGAAATCCAAACAACAAGATGAGAACTTCGAATGGAGGCAATAGATGGCGAGGTTGGAATAACAAGTGGCTCAACTCCTTGCGACCCAAACAACCCTCACCACCTCCCACCCAAGTGGACTAAATCCTGGCTCCCATATTCATGTTGTCCCCACGCGAAAACAACCCCAAACTCTAGCCACCACCCTCTCAAGCCTTTCTACTGCGCTACCCACACCCACCCCTAAGCCCTAGCCTGGCAGCCCTCATCATCATCCCCCAGGCGCCGCCCGAGGCCACCAGCCCTTCCCCCACTGTCGCACACCCATGCTTCCCCCATACGACAACCCTTAACCTTCCAAAGGCCACCCTAAACCCCTCGAACTGACCCGAGTCAACCCTTTCTCCATCCACTACCCCGTTGTGCATCACTTGCCTCACCGAACCTCTTTTGACCCCTCCTCCTGTCAGCCGACTCCCTACATCCCTCCGCCCCACTCCCTAGGTGTCGAAACCCTGGTCCACCTTAAAACCAATCCTCAAAAATGGACCCCACTTGATTTGAACCCCCAACTTAACTCCCAACCCCACTATACCGGGCTAAACCCACCCATAATTTTAGGACTTTCCACTTCATATCTTCCCCGACACACTTTCGACCCCATCTGACCTTTTTTTACCCTTCCCTTACCAAACTGACCCAAAAATTAGCCCCCTAACCCCTCGAGTCACGGGCCAGCCCCATCCACCGACTCGATCAATTTTTTTGATGCCCCCACCACTCTGTGGCACCGACCCATCATATGCCTGCCTACCCTTTTCCACGGATTTTTCACATATCCCAGAGTTACTATTCATCATATGGCAACCCGTGACCCATACCCGCCTCCCGCTGGTATCCCACCATCACACCATACCTTTTTTCACCTTGACCTCTCATGTCCTACACGGATACGTCTTCATCTACCGACATCGGGGATACCCACAGCAGCATCCTTGAGTGAATCCCTCCCCCACTATCAGACCCTCCCCGCTTCGGGACCGCCAGCGCTATTATTACGGAGAGTATGGCCACCTGATTGGCACGTGCCTCGATTGCGTCCCCCATGCACCTCCCATGGTTACACATCTTCACCACCTTATCCACCACCAATTAAGCTCCCATTGATCCCTGCGGGTTTTGCGACACCTGCGCCAGGTGATGCGGTGGGTCTAAAGGTTCGACCGGAGGACGATCACCTATCGACGGCACTACAGTTACTCTCTCAGAGTATTTAGGGAGATATTTGGGTCAACGTACTCATGTTTTATGGGAGATTGTCTCATGATTCCATGGTCGATTGATTAGCTTCGATGGAGATAGTTTTTTAGTATAAAAGGGTTCGAGGCCTCTCCTGTGGTCTCCTCGTAACCACTAAATTCCAGGGATTTGCTCAGGTTTGGTGGAACAACCTCTGCTACAGCTGCATGGTGGTTCGATTTCCTTCTATTCAGATCTAGCATGAGCTGAAGGCTGCTCTCCAGGCGTATTTTATTCCATCTACCTATGAGCGTGACCTCTTGGCTCGCGTTCAGTCTCTCAGGAAGGAATCTTTATCGGTAGTGGATTACACGAAGAAGTTCCAACTTCTATGCACCAGAGCTTGCCTTCCCGAGATGGAGGATCAGCGGATCAATCGTTATATATTGGGGTTATAGCCGCATGTTCAACACAATCTCGGTCTGAGGGAGATACCGACTTTCCCAAAGTCGAGATTTACCACACAGCGCTCGCAGCTCTCCCAGACTCTCGAGCCCCACTCACATGGGCCCTAGACCCTACTCTATTAGCATCAGTTTTCATCTCCACTACTACTATCATGATACCATGCCCAGTGGGCCCCTCAACATTTAAGTGTTACGACTATGGCATTATTGGCCACCGAGCTTCTGAATGCTCTCTTTCGAGGCATCGTGCCATATTGGCGATGGACGACCCACCCGACTATTTGGACGCCTCTGAAGATCTCCCACAACATGCTCAGATTACAGTTCTGGAAGTCGATTCCGTGGGTCTCCCACTGTGAGCTCACCTAGACACCTATTTTTGGCATTTCCTCATGAGTCCCCATTTTTACACTTGAGGATGAGTTTGATTTTAAGAGGGGGAGAGATGGAAATGGACCCTATTTTAGGGTTATTTTTTGTCATTTTTATTTTCCTTTGTATTTTATTTATTTTTGTTAGTTGTTTTTTCCATTATTTGCTTTGGTATTTAGAGGTTTGGAGTAGTAATGACATTTTTGTACTTAGTTCCTTAGCTTGGAACCTAAGCTTCTCATGCCTTTAAATACTCATGTAGTCTTCATTTGAAGACGCTCCTCCTTTTAAAATAAAACAAATGATTAGATTATCTCTCTAAAGTTAGGATTTGGTATTTCTTTTAAGCCATTGACGTGTAGTTTACATCAATTTCTCTTTGCAAGTGCTTTTCTCTCTCTCTCGTTAATGAGAGCACAAATTGTGGAGATTCCACTCAAGATAAAAAAACAAAAATGTCTATTTACCAACGTCCGTCTTACCCTACTAACACACCTATAATCAGTAAAAGATATCGATCTGACACAACCGTCACCCTCATGCACTAAAACCCTAACAGAAAAATCCTTTACCCAAAAAGGCCTAAAATCCAAGACAACCAAAAAAAACATCTACTTTTCAAAAAGCAGTCAACACCCAAATAGTATATGTTGATACCAAATTTAGTCTGTTGACGTGGACCATTAACTTGAAGACACGTGTCAACCTATGTGGAAATTACAAATACTTCCAACGAATAACATACTGCCACCGAGCTACTTAAGTGCCCCGAGCAACTCAATCATATCGAGCAGCTTAGGAGCCCCGAGGAACTCAAGGCTCCGAGCAACTTAAGCGTGCCGAGCAACTCAGGCGGTCCGAGCTACTTAGCGTGCAGAGCATCTGAATCAAGAGAATTAAAAGGCAACTGCGCATTAAATGCTCATTATTATCATACAGATGTATATGTCTACTAGATAACAGCGCATTATCCTTTGACATGTACAGCCTCGAGGCTATAAATACATTGTAACCTCCTCATTAGAAGGGGACTCGGGATCTCTTGGTAAACCTATTATCGAGAATTCTAGGAAAATAGTCAGTAATACAAAAACAATGGACGTAGGCCATTCTCCTAAGGCTGAACCACTTTAAAAATCCATTGTCTTATATTTATTTATTCATTTTTATCTATGATTAAAATAATTAGATCGAATCTAGTTTTTACATCAATAGATTGGATGTGAAGTTCTCTTTTCACATGTACAGCCTCAAGGCTATGAATACATTGTAACCTCCTCATTAGAAGGGGACTCGGGATCTCTTGGTAAACCTATTATCGAGAATTCCAGGAAAATAGTCAGTAATACAAAAACAGTGGACGTAGGCCATTCTCCTAAGGCTGAACCACTTTAAAAATCCATTGTCTTATATTTATTTATTCATTTTTATATGTGATTAAAATAATTAGATCGAATCTAGTTTTTTACATCAACAGATTGGCGTCGTCTGTGGAAAACGACTGTACATAGCGTTTTTCACCAAAACAATTCATCATCAATGGCCGATAATCCAAAATCCAGTAATCAAAACGCTGGGATCCCTCCAAATCCATCTATTACCCAAAATGTTCAAGATCTGGATGGCATAATGGCTAATTTAGCCCAAGGCCAAACGGCCATGCAAGAAACCATGCGTCAACTTATACAAACTGTTCAAGGTGGAGTGCCGGCCTAATCAGGACAACGAAGTGTTCAGAGAAATACCCGTTTACCCTCTTCGCGAACTAGGCGAATGCTATTCCCCGAGGAATCTCGATCTGGATGAACCTAATCATATCGTACTGATAGATCTAATGATCCTTCTTATCAACCTGGTCGGACTTCCTCAATACGAGGTATAGATTCTCAATGAAACATCACTCTATCTCCAGAAAGGACTAGTGCTCTAGAAAGGTTGAGTAGAGTCTCTCCTTTTGATCGTTTAGGCCCTAGGAGGAATATAAGTCCTCCTAGGATTGCGTCGAGGAACTCTCAACGACCATCTGATCTAAGAGAAGGCTCTACCCAATCACGACCAACAGCCCATAATGAAAGATCCCAAGAGGAAAACTCATCTCCATCAATCGCTCGAACAAATAGTCCCGAGGTGGGAAATAATGCATGGAAAGGTTCTATTCAAAGGTTGGAGGACAGATTAGGGGAAATGGTTAAGGCCAAGAATCCTCTATAAAGAACTTTTGTCCAAGGGACACCATTCGTACAGGTAATTGTGGATTTTCCCACACAATCAAAATTCAAAGCTCTTGTGGTGACACCTAAGTATGATGGAAAAACTGACCCTGTCCTTCATATAGAACAATATTGAGCTACTGCCGACATCTATGCAGTTCCAGACGAGATGAGATACAGGGCATTTTAAGAAACTCTTACTGGATCAGCTCAGATATGGTACATAAACCTTCCTCGGGGGAAGATTATGACTTTCCTTAAACTGGCAGAGCTCTTTATAGGGAACTTCTTTTTTGGAGCGAAACTAGTCAAACGAGTAGCGCACTTGCTGAGTGTTAGACAGAAGGTAGGTGAAAGCACCAGGGACTATATTACTCATTTCAATAATGAGAAACTTAAACTTATTAATTATGAGGAGAAAATAATAATTATTGCCCTGATGAGTGGACTGTTGCCATACAAGTTGTACTATACTCTAGCCAAAGATCCACCTAGGACCATGGCAGAATTAATGGCAAAGGCAGCCAAGATTATGAATGCCGAGGAAGCTATGGCTACGAAGAAGAATATAGACACTAAGGAAACCAAGGTCGAGGCTGACAAGACTGAGAAGAAGGATCAGAAGAATAATGGTGGCAACAGTCAGTCGAAAGCAAAGCAAGCACTGGAACAGTTGAAGAAATTTGGAAATTATACTCCTCTGAAGGTAGATATAAACCACATTCTGGAGGAGATCAAGAACAGCGAGGATCTAAACTAGCTAGAAAAAATAAAGGCAGATCCTGACAAGAGGAATAAGTCCAAATATTACGAGTTCCATAAAGACCATGGTCACACAACCAAAAGTTGCATAGCTCTCCAGAATGAAATTGAAGCACTCATCAGATGAGGAAAACTGGCTAAGTATGTTGATCGCCAAAATGGTGGAAAGACCAACGACCGAGGAAGGCAAATATCTAAGTCTCCTCATCGAGCAAAAGAATACAAGAAGAGAGATCACGAAGATGATCTAGAAGATAACCACGACCTCCACAAAAGACCAAGACAGCTAGAACGTGAGGTATTTTCAATCCATTCCGGATCATTTGAATGTAATGTTATTACAGGTGGAGATGCAGGAGGTGGAGATCTGACTACGGAGAGAAAAGCTTACCTCAATGAGGCTCAAGCTTGCTCGTTCATTCAGCGAATAAATCTGGCTGAAGATGATCGATCGAGGAAGGTGAATAAAGACAAACTGGTCATTAGTTTCTCTAAGAATGACCCTGGCAGGTGTACTATATCCTCATGATGACCCATTGGTGATTAAGATGAGAAGGAAGGAAGTGGTGATTTTACGAGTACTGTGGATTATGGTAGCTTAGCAGATATCATATTCTATCCATGCTTTGATAGTTTGAATCTGAAGCTAGCCCAGTTGGAGCCATATCATAGGCCCCTCCTTGGCTTTACTGGCGAGAAGGTTTTTCCACTTGGGATGATCAAGTTGGATATGCTTATCGGTACATGGCCTGCTTGTCGAACAGAAAGAGTACGCTTTTTCGTAATGGATAAAAATGTCCAATCAGCTTACAATATCATCATGGGAAGGATAGGTCTGAAGAAGTTCGAAGCAGTACCATCTACTGTACATCAATGTTTAAAATTCCCAACCAACTTTGGAGTAGGAGTGGTGAAAGGCGACCAGAAAGTAGCTCGTGAATGATACTATTCATCCGTCGAATAGGAGGAACGCGAAGAATCCAGAAAGAAGACTACTACTTACCAAGTGAATGAAATAGAAGATGCAAAGATTGAAACGTTAGACCCTTGAGACGAGTCTCATATTGTAAAGGGCCAGGTCATGGAGGCTACCGAAAATATCATTCTGGATGACGAGCATCCAGAACGAACAACTCAAATTGGTGCATCACTGGATGTATCGATAAAACAGGAAATGATAAAATTTCTAAGGTGCAGAAAGAAGACTTTTGCATGGAGTCATGAAGACATGCCAGGGATATACCCAAGTTTCATGTGTCACGAGCTCAACGTGAATAAGGAAATCAAGACAGTGAAGAAGCAAAGAAGAGTGTTCAGTCCTGAGAAGAACCAAGCCATATAGGAAGAAGTAGAGAAGCTACAAAAAGCCTTTTTTATTGAGGATGTCAAATATCCTGGTTGGCTAGCAAATCCGGTGATGGTAAAGAAGAAAAATAACAAGTGGAGGATGTGTGTAGACTTCACTGATCTTTATAAGGCATGCCCAAAGGATCATTTTCCTTTCCCCCGAATCGATAAACTAGTGGATGCTACCTCGGGGCATGAATTGTTAGGTTTCATGGATTCTTATTCTGGTTATAACTAGATTAAAATGAAGCCTGAGGATAGGGAGAGTACCTCTTTTATCACACAAGGGGAACTTATTGCTATAATGTTATGCCTTTTGGACTTAAAAATGCAGGTGCGACATATCAGCGGCTGATGAATGAGGTGTTTGTAGAGCAAATAAGTCATAACATGGAGGTTTATGTTGACGATATGCTGAAGAAGAGCAAGAAAGTTGTTGATCATCTAGTTGACCTAGGACAAACCTTTGATCAACTAAAGAAATATCAAATGAAGCTGAATCCAACCAAATGCATATTTGGAGTACAAGAAGGCTTGTTTCTCGAATATATTGTTAACCAACGAGGAATGGAGGTGAACCCTGAAAAGATCAAGGCTCTATTGGAGCTACGTTCTCCAACCATGAAGAAGGAAGTGCAAAGTCTCACAGTGCAAGTTGCAACACTTAATAGGTTTGTGTCACGAGCAATTGACAGATGCCTCCCATTCTTCAAAACGCTCCGAAAAACTTTTGAATGGAATGATGAATGCGAGGAGGCTTTTTAATAATTGAAAAAATATCTGGGGACACCTCCATTGTTATCTAGACCAGTGATGGGAGAAAAATTATACTTTTACCTGGCAGTTTCAGAAAATGCAGTAAGCTCGGTGTTGATAATAATGTAGGATGGAGTACAAAAAATAGTCTATTACACTAGCAAGGCTTTCCGAGGAGCAAAAATCAGATATCCAAGGTTGGAGAAGTTGAAACTAGCACTGATCGAAGCAAGCAGAAGGATGAGTCCATACTTCCAATCCCATACTATAGTGGTGTACACCGATATGCCATTAAGATAAGCTCTTCATAAACTGGAGAAATCAAGAAGATTGATGTACTGAGCAGTAGAACTTGGTGAATATGATATAATTTATGAGCCTAGATCATCGCTCAAGGGGCAGGCAGTAGAGAATTTTATCGGAGACTTTACTCAATAAAGTGCCTCCGAAGAACAGGAGTTTAATACTGACCACCCTATGGATGTTATACGATCATCAAATTTAAACCCCGACCAACTTACGTCCGTAGACGAGCAAGATAAGATGATCAACGAGCAGCGAGAAGTGCCGGAGAAGGATAAAAGTAAGCATCAAATATTCCCCCGAGGAACTCTGTCTGATCAAGAGTTTGATAATGAAGTACCTATATGGAATTTGTATGTGGATGGTTCTCCGTGCACTACAGGTAGTGGAGCAGGGATTGTGTTAAATAATCTGGATGAGAATGATATAGAGTATGCTCTACGCTTTCAATTTAAAGATTCTAATAATGAGGCCGAATATGAAGCTATGATCTTGGGCTTAAATTTGGCTAAAACCATGAAGGCAGAGCAGGTTGTTGTATTCAGTGATTCCCAGTTAATCGTAAATTAAATTCTGGGGGTGTATACAGCAAAAGGAGAATTAATGGTCAGGTATCATGCAAAAATAATGGAGGTGGTATCGAGTTTTAGTGCAGTTCAGTTGTTTAGAATACCCACATTGGAGAATGCAAGAGAAGATGCCCTATCTCGGTTAGCATCAGCCATGCGCACCGAGCTACGAAGAACAATCCCAATAGAAATCCTGGCTGGTCAGAGCATAGACGAAGATCTGATGATGAACTTCATTGCCCTCGACTTGGGACCATCTTGGATGGATCCCATTAGGGCCTATATTAAAGAGGTATCTTTACCAACTAATAAACTCATAGCCAAGAAACAGAAGTTTAAAGCTTCTCGTTATGTATTGACCAGTGTCATTTTATATAAACGAGGAGTTATAGCAGGGCTACAAAGATGTGTCCATCCCCCCGAAGTAAAAGATTTGATCGAAGAAGTTCATGAAGGGTCTTGTGGAGCCCATGTAGTAGGTCAGACGCTTTTACAGAGAATAACAACGCAGGGGTATTACTGGCCAATGATGAGAGCTGATTGCGTAGATTATGCTAAGAAGTGCGATAAATGTCAATGTTTATCTTCCATCCGAAGAACTCCCCATGCATTGTTAACACCCATAACGTCCCCTTGGCCATTCGCCATGTGGGGGATAGACTTGGTAGGACCACTTCCAATGACCAAGGTAAGGTTCAAATACTTTGTGGTTATTGTGGATTACATTACCAAATGGGTGGAAGATGAGACTCTCATTGATATGACATACGACAAAGCCTATCAATTTATTTGGAAGAATAGTATCTGCAGATATGGTCTCCCACATGCATTCATTACTGACTATGGAACCCAGTTTCATAACGAGGAGTTTGTTGCGTATTATCATCAATCCAATGTACTGAAGATCCACTCTGCACCAGGACATCCCCAAATCAATGGGCAAACTAAGGTGACAAACAGAACGCTACCGAATGGTTTGAAAAAGTGACTTGATGATGCGGCTGACGAAAAGTATTTGCTGTCGAACCGTACCCATAACTCCTGTATGGAAAGGGTATCTCTCTCCTCCGGGGTGCTAATGGACTCCCACCACTGCAGCGTTGATCCTACTAACTTAAAACTAGTTAGTATCTACTTTTGAACATCCGTGCACTCGTACATCCTTAAGTGCCTTTGAATGTCCTTCCTCCACTGACCGGACACAACAACGTCGGAGCTACCTGCAAACTCTGGAGGGTGTGCTTTATGAAAAGCATCACAAACGCATTCCCAAGAAGACGGGAATGCATGATCCTGAACAGGAACGGCTACTGGTGCCTAAGGTGGTGCCTGCTGCACAACTGTGAGGGCAGTATTTACCGCTTGGGCTATAATAGATGCAACTTCTGCGCCATTCATGGTGCCCTCAACTGGTGCAGTCTGTGGCTCGGGCTGAGCATTCCTAGGAAATCGCTGATCATGTCATGGAGGAATCTGAAATGAGAGTAAAGTCTTATAAGTTCGCAGTTATTATCTCAAAATAGCTGAAGAGCGAAACATACATTAAAGAATACAACAGTCCTAAAATATAGGGCTCTACATCAAAGAAAGCTCAGCGGAAACATAACAAGCCGTACAGATCCTAAGGACACTAGAACCTGATGCTCTGATACCACCTGTGACACCCCGACTAATTAAATACCAGATAGCTACTCCTTTATTCAAATTAATTCAAAATGTCAAGTTGGTTCAGTTCGTAGCATGACTGTCGAAAACATTTTAACAATTACTAGCCACCTAATATTTAAAAAGTGAGTTGTCAATTTTAATTAAATCCGATTATCATGAAATATCTAGATTATGAAATGCTAACATAACCACCACAACATAGTCACATAGATTAACCATAATATAATAATGAATCTTGAGGAATACTCCTCACAACAATCCGAATACTGAAATAAACAAATACCAAGTTTGCATCACTAAATTAATTACAACCCAAAATCTGAATAAACTGAATAGATAAAATGTCTCTAAAGAAATGGGGCGACATGCCCAACAAGTGAGAAAATATGATAATATAGAGTCAACATTGGAAGTGGAGGCGTCCACTATCAAGGTCCTGTAACTTCCACCAGCTACAGTACGTCACCGGAATGGAACTCCTATGCATGGTGTCCTTGTGGCTGGGCACCTAAAAGTTTTTTACAAAAAAAATAAATTTGGAAGCAAACGGGCCAGAGCCCGGTTGTGAAAACAGTTTAAAAAAAATAGCAAGTGTTTTAATGACATTAAACAATGAATGCAAAATACATGTTAGGACGTGCTCTCACATGAAATACTCACCTCTCGACTATATGTGCACTCCTAACGTATCCGTATCCATTTTAGTTATTCCCATATCTAACTAGTCCAATACAAAAATCTAACATTACTATACGATTCACGATTTAATTCCGACATCTTCATCTAAACAGAGAGCTTTACATTTATTCTCGTTTTCCCATATTAGTAATACTACTTACTAGAGATCTTCCATTTTATCTTTACATAACGTTGCTATTATTTATACTCACATATATACATGACAGTTCATTTCAATTAACAGTATATTATTCTCATCATAGATATACAATAATAGCACCCTGAGACTAAGCTGCAGTGCACACATACTATGCTATCCGGTACATAGCGTACATAAGGACCACGCATTCCGAATCTCTCAGGAATCGTTCTCAAATAACAACAATCACAAATAATGGAGGCGAACATAGTTCACATCACATGGGTCACGCACATACCTACGCTCCCATGATCAGCAGACTTATTAACTTCTCAATAAGTCCTTCTCTAACCTATGTCCTCGAGGTACCAATCTAAATCCCCCCATAGGCACACAAAGATTAGTTGGTCCTGATCGAACACCGACCTCCCATGATAGCAAGTATGGTAGGTATGTTATACGCAGATAACCACATATACTAAGAATTCGCACATCTTAGATATCTCAGAATATTAATAGAGGTATACTTCTCATTCTTATACCATCATTTAATGTTATACGCTTTTAAGTCCTCGATTTATATACATTAAGGTTGTCAACTCTTCTCACGTCGTAATTAGGTTCTCGTTTCCAAATCCACAATTTTCATTCGGTTTACTACAAGATTCTAAGTTCCACTCCTCAACCTACCCCAATCTCACAATTATACCCACTAATCAATAAGTGAAGGTTAATTCTCCATTAATTAAGTCTACGGGACATTTGAAATAAAATCATGCCTGAAAGGTCATTCTGTTAACTCGTTAGAAGTCTCGTTCGAACGAGTGTCGTTCAAACAAATGTCTTCGAAGAAACTACCAACTCGTTAGAAGGGATACTGTCATCTAGTTAGAAGCTCGTTCGAACGACCTGGGCATGTCTTCTAACGAGATGGCAGACTGCGCCCAGAAATCTCCAAATTCATTTTTCTTCATTCTTCTCTTCTCTAAATCCATCCTATGATCATCCAAACTAAGTTTTAATGTGTTTAAACTACACTAAGTCCTCCTAGGTCTCTTTTTAACTTATATATGGGGACAATACCTCCTAAATCTACATGTAATCATCATAATTCCCAAATTTTGTCCCAAACCCTATAAACATGAACACAGAATTTAGTGTCTACAACTACTTCTTATAAATCCGTTTTTAAAATCATCAATAGATATATTTTGGATATGAAATTCATCCATAACTATTCTACATGCGATTCTCATATAAGATTACAACTTCTATCTCCAATTTCATGGGTTTTCATCAAACTTTCAATATAAGACATATATTCAATTCTAAGCATGGAGGAAACATTCACTTGAATTCATGTAATTAAACCACTTTCCTTAGATGTTCTGATTTGATGTTGAAGGATGAAGGTTGATTCTCCTCTTTCTCTCTACAGATTTCTCCCAAAGATGGTGATGGTGGCTAGGGGTTTCTTTTGGAAACTCTTAGGACTCTCCCTTTAACTCACGTAGCCCACTACTTGATAAATGTTGATAATGGACTTAATGGGCTCATTACTATAATAAAATTAGCCTCTAAAATTCGTGGGTTTTAATTCCCCTATTTTTAAAATTACCAAACTACCCTTTTGGGTTGCCGGTATGGCCTAAAAATGCCCCGGGACCCAAACTAAACCCCTGGCTAGTGTTTTCTGACTATTTCGACCCTTCCAAACACGTTGGCGCACTCAAAATGACCATTCGGTTGATAAAAATATAATTCAATTTTTAATTCAAAAAATTTCATTCCTGACGCGACTAACACGCGCGTCCCAACTAAATTTCCAAATTGTCGTATTTCTGCCTCGCGACAATTTTAATATTTTCAATACTTATGAAATTTTCAATTTTAACATCATAATCAAATACCAACTCACATCTCCCTAGTATTTATACCCCGATTAATTCCCAATTAATTCTCATTTAATTCAATTAATCCCTTAAATAAAATCAATAAAATTTCGGGGTATTACATACTTTCCCCCTAATAACAGAATTTCGTCCCGAAATTCGAAACTAAAGAATACCTGATAAAAATAGCTCCGGATAACGCTCGCGCATCTCATCCTCGCACTCCCATGTGGACTCCTTGGCATTATGATGCCGCCACTGAACACGTAAAAATGGTACTATCTTCGACCTCAGTTTCCGCTCGTTTCGGTCCAAAATAGCAATCGGCCCCTCCTCGTAGGAACTATCGGGATGAAGATCGATGTCCTCCAAAGCAATGTGATTATGGGACAAATCATCCCTAAGATATTTCCTTAACGAGGAAATATGGAACACATCATGAATCCTATGTAAGTGCTCCGATAACCCAAGTCTGTATGCGACTGGCCCAATCCTCTCGATGATAGGAAATGGCCCCACGTATCTTGGTGCCAGTTTCCCCTTTCTCCCAAAATGCATGATCCCCTTCATCGGAGATACTCTGAGTAACACCTGGTCCCCCACCTTGAATTCTCTAAAGAACCTCTTGGCATCATCATAGCTCTTCTGCCAGTCCTGAGCTACCCGAATACGGCTCCGTATCATCTTTATCCTTGCTGAAGTGTCCTGAATCACTTTCGGCCCAAGGAGTTTGTTACCCCCCACCTCTAACGAACATGCTGGGGAACAACAAGGTCTACCGTACAACGCCTCAAATGGAGCCATGCCAATGGTGAATTTATAGGAGTTATTATAAGCAAACTCCACCAGTGGAAGGTACTGCTCCTAACCACCTCCAAAGTCTAGGATGAACATACGCAATATGTCCTCCAACATCTGATTTGTCCGCTCTGTTTGCCCATCAGTTTGTGGGTTATATGCCGTACTCAGTCACAACTCTGTACCCATGGCCTCCTGGAAACTCTCCCAAAATAATGAAACAAATATCTTGTCTCGGTCAGACACGATATTTAGAGGCCCCCCGTGAAGTCTAACTATCTCTGCAATGAAAATCTGGGCATACTGTCCCGTAATGTAGTCTGTCCTTACGGGTAGAAAATGAGCAACTTTGGTCAACCTATCCTCAACCACTCATATGTAGTCGTGACCCCTCTGTGACGTAGGTAACCTCGTGATAAAGTCCATGGATAAGCTCTCCCATATCCACGTCGGAACCTCTAATGGCTGTAGAAGTCCTGCCGATTTCTGATGGTCCACCTTTACTAGCTGACAAGTGGCACATTTAGAAATGAACACGGCGATATCTATCTTCATCCCGCTCCACCAGTACTGTCGTCTCATGTCTTGGTACATCTTATCC
Source organism: Sambucus nigra (assembly GCA_949130495.1). Taxonomy (NCBI): domain Eukaryota; kingdom Viridiplantae; phylum Streptophyta; class Magnoliopsida; order Dipsacales; family Adoxaceae; genus Sambucus; species Sambucus nigra. Next base: position 206,420,036 of record OX422214.1, on the reverse strand, counting down.
CCACCAGGGTGTACCGTGAACCGTGAGCTATGTGACTCTGCTATTACCTCGTGTCACAAGTCTTCCACTTCCGGAACAACCAGTCTTCCATTGAAGCGTAATCCCCCGTCTGAACTAATGGTGTAGGACTCGGCTCCCTCTGCTAGTAATTAAACTATTTGTTCCTGATAGAACGAGTCATTTGCCAGGGCCTTTATCACTCTCGCAAAAATCTACGGTGTCACAGTCATCACAGACATGAACGATCGGGCCACTGCATCCTAGTGTCCCAACTCTTTCCACTTAGCTTTCCAAACCTCGGCCACCTCATCTACTGGCCTATGGTTCAACGCGTCTGCTACCACGTTAGCCTTCCCTGGGTGATATTGGATATCGAATTGATAATCCTTCACAAACTCAAGCCACCGACATTGACGCATATTCAGCTCCTTCTACATGAAAAGGTATTGTAGAGACTTGTGGTCTGTGAACAACCGAAATTTCTCTCCCAGGAGATAGTGTCTCCAAATCTGAAGAGCGAATACGAATGTCGCTAACTCCAAGTCGTGGGTGGGGTAATTCCTCTCATGAGGCTTAAGCTTATGGGAAGCATAAGCTATGGCCTGACTCTCCTGTTGCAGCACACCTCCAAGTTCTTATAGGGACACATCGGTGTAGACTAGATACTCAACTTTCGGTCTGGGTAATGCTAACATAGGAACTAAGGTCAACTTGTCCTTCAACTCATCAAATGCCGACTGAAAGGCATCGCTCCTGATGAATGGCACACCTTTGCGAGTCAGATGTGTCAAAGGACCCGCTATCTTTGAGAAACCCCGAATAAACCTCCTATAGTATCCTGCTAGGCCCAAAAAACTACGGATCTCAATTGGTGTCATGGGCTATCCCCACTCCTCGGATCAACAGATATCCCCCGGTCTGAAATGATATGACCCAAAAACTGAACCTCCTTCAGCCAAAATCCACATTTCTCATACTTTGCATAAAGCTCATTCTGACGTAGCGTCTGTAAAACCTGCCTCAAATGCTCGGTGTGCTCCTATTTTGTCGGGAGTAAACCAGGATGTCATCAATAAACACGATAACGAACTAGTCTAGGAACTCTCTAAACACCCTATTCATTAAGTCCATAAACACGGCCGGAGTGTTGGTCAAGCCAAAAGGCATAAGCCGAAACTCATAGGAACCATACCTCGTCAAGAAAGCAGTCTTCGAGACGTCCTGTTCCCTGATACACAATTGATGGTATCCCGATCGCAAATCAATCTTTGAGAAGAAGCAAGCTCCTCTCAACTGGTCAAATAAGTCATCAATTCGGCGCAACGAATACTTATTCCGTATCGTGACTTTATTCAACTCCCGGTAATCTACACACAATCTCAACGATCCATCCCTCTTCTTTATAAACAACATAGGGGCACCCCGCGGTGAAGTACTCCTCTGGATAAACCCCTGACCCAACAGCTGCACTATCTGATCCCTTAGCTCTCTCATCTCCGCTGGATCCATACGGTACGGCGCGCGGGAAATGGACCGAGTGCCCGGTGTCAAATCAATAACAAAATCTATCTCCCTACTAGGGGGTAATCGAGGTATATCCTGAAATACATCAGCGAACTCTCTAATGACTGGAATCGAATAAAGTGGTATCACCACTTCCTTAGAGGTCTCCTCCTCTATATAGTACAAATGGGTGGACGATCCTCCCTCAGGGCGAGGCATCACCACTAAAAACATCTCCTGCCCAGGAATGGCAAAATATAATGCTCCTACTGAAACAATCAATCATGGCTCGATACGCAACTAAATAATCCATACCAACAATCGCATCGTACTCTGTCATTTCTAATACTATCATAGCAGCAGTAAAGTAAATCTCCCTATATCTATACCGACACCTCTATAAATAAGGGAAATCACGGAACCCCTACTCAACGGTGAATCTACACAGGTAATCGTGCTCTCTGCAGTGTCTAACAACCCCAAAGTGCGTGAAAATCTCATGGTAATGAAACAGTGGTGGCCCCCGTATCAAATAAAATACGCCCCATAGTCCCCCGAATAGAGAACATACCCTCAATAACAGGTGGATCCTGTGGGACTGCGGCATGCTGGAGCTGATACACTCTCCCATACTGAAGCTGTCCCTGCTGGACTGGGACCGATGGGATGGGTTGTAATGCTGCCATCTGTGGTGGTGCTGGGAGGGAGGCAGGAAACATAGGCCTTTATGGCTCGTGTCGAGCACCCTGTTGCTATTTCGGTGGGGCCCTGCCCCTATCAGGACAATCCTAGCATTTGTGGCCAATCTTGTCACAAATGAATCACTTCCCCGGGAAGTTTCCCCCTCGTTGTCCCTGCTTCCCACGGCCCTGATGGCTATTACCATTCCTACCTTGACCATGCTGGCCCTGCTGAAACTGCTGTTGCTGACCATTCTGGCCCTGCTGGCCCTGATGACCGTTCTAACCCTGATGGCCATGTCTAAAACCTCCTTCACCATTCCTGAAACCCCCAGATCTGAATCACTTAGGATCCCCCTGCTGGGAACCCTGATCTCCCTGCCTTTGCTGACCCTGAGCAAATTGTGCCCCGCTGGAACCATTTCCCCCTGTCCTGCCTTGATGGCTGGACTCTCCTGATCTCTTACTCTCAGACATGTAAAAGAGGTGATCCTGGCAGTGAAGCAGTGTTGCGTTAACCACGTTAGAGTAAGTGGCCAACGAAAGATTTCCCAACAAGTGCTGTCGGATCCTCCAAGTCAATCTGTCCATGAACTTATGAATCTTCTTATCCTCAGTAGGAATCTCATCGGGGATAATGTTCAAGAGATTAGTGAATTCGGCCTCATACTCGGCCACGGTCCTCCCCTCCTGCTTGAGGTTCATTAACTTCCTCCTCATTTCAGTGTGAATGGCTAACGGAAAGTATTTGTGGTCGAATCGTACCCAGAACTCCTGTATGGAAAGGGCATCTGTCTCCTCTGGGTGGTAATGTACTCCCATCACTACAGCGCTGATCCTACTATCTTAAAAGTAGCCAGTATCTGCTTCTCAACATCCGTGCACTCGTACATCCTTAAGTGCCTTTGAATGTCCTTCCTCCACTGACTGGACACAACAACGTCGGAGCTACCTGCAAACTCCGGAGGATGTGCTTTCTGAAAATCATCATGAACGCGTTCCTAAGCAGACGGGAATGCATGAGCCTGAACAGGCGCGGCTACCGGTGCCTGAGGTAGTGCCTGATGCACAGCTGCGAGGGCGGCATTTATCGCTTGGGATACAATAGATGCAATTTCTGCGTCATTCATGGTGCCCTGAACTGGTGCAGTCTGTGGCTCGGGCTGAGCATTCCTAGGAACTCTCTGCGCATGTCATGGAGGCATCTGAAATGAGAGTAAAGTCTTATAAGTTCACAGTTATTATCTCAAAATAGTTGAAGAGCGAAACATACATAAAAGAATACAACAGTCCTAAAATATAGGGCTATACATCAAAGAAAGCTGAACAGAAACATAACAAGACATACAGATCCTAAGGACACTAGAACCGGATGCTCTGATACAACCTGTCACACCCCGACTAATTAAATATCGGGTAGCTACTTCTTTATTCAAATTAATTCAAAATGTCAAGTTGGTTCAGTTTGTAGCATCACTGTCGAAAACATTTTAACAATTACTACCCACCTAATATTTAAAAAGGGAGTTGTTAATTTTAATTAAATCTGATTATCATGCAATATGTAGATTATGAAATGCTAACATAACCACCACAACATAGTCACATAGATTAACCATAAAATAATAATGAATCTGTAGGAATACTCGTCACAACAATCCGAATACTGAAATAAACAAATACCAAGTCTGCATCACTAAATTAATTACAACCCAAAATCTGAAATAACTGAATAGATAAAATGTCTCTAAAGAAATGGGGCGACATGTCCAACAAATGAGAAAATCTGATAATATAGAGTCAAGATTGGAAGTGGAGGCGTCTATTGTTAAGGTCCTGTAACTTCCACCAGCTACAGTACGTCACCGGAATGGAACTCCTATGCATGGTGTCCTTGTGGCTGGGAACCTAAAATCTTTTTACAAAAAAAATAGATTTGGAAGCAAACGGGTCAGAGCCCGATTGTGAAAACAGTTTAAAAAAAATAGCAAGTGTTTTAATGACATTAAACAATGAATGCAAAATACATGTTAGGACGTGCTCTCACATGAAATACTCACCTCTCGACTATATGTGCACTCCTAACGTATCCGTACCCATTTTAGTTATTCCCATATCTGACTAGTCCAATACAAAAATATAACATTACTATACGATTCACGATTTAATTCCGGCATCTTCATCTAAACAGAGAGATTTACATTTATTCTCATTTTCCTATATTAGCAATACTACTTACTAGAGATCTTCCATCTTATCTTTACATAACTTTGCTATTATTTATACTCACATATATACATAACAGTTCATTTCAATTAACAGTATATTATTCTCATCATAGATATACAATACTAGCACCCCGAGACTAAGCTGCGGTGCACACATACTCGAATCTCTAAGGAATTGTTCTCAAATAACAACAATCACAAATAATGGAGGCGAACATAGTTCACATCACATGGGTCACGCACATACCTACGCTCCCATGATCAGCAGAATTATTAACTTCTCAATAAGTCCTTCTCTGACCTATCTCCTCGAGGTACCAATCTAAATCCCCCCGTAGGCACACAAAGATTAGTTGGTCCTGATCGAACGCCGACCTCCCATGATAGCAAGTATGGTAGGTATGTTATACACAGATAACCACATATACTAAGAATTCGCAAATCTTAGATATCTCATAATATTATTAGAGGTATACTTCTCGTTCTTATACCATCATTTAATGTTATACGCATATAAGTCCCCGATTTATATACATTAAGGTTGTCAACTCTTCTCACGTCGTAATTAGGTTCTCGTTTCCAAATCCACAATTGTCATCCGGTTTACTACAAGATTCTAAGTTCCACTCCTCAACGTACCCCAATCTCACAATTATACCCACTAATCAATAAGGGAATGTTAATCCTCCATTAATTAAGTCTACGGGACATTTGAAATAAAATCAGGCCTGAAAGGTCATTCTGTCAACTCGTTAGAAGTCTCGTTCGAATGAGGTCGTTCGAACGAGTGTCAATTGAATGAATGGCTTCGAGCAAACTACCAACTCGTTAGAAGGGATACTGTCATCGAACGAGGTCGTTCGAACGACCTGGGTAGGTCTTCTAACGAGATGGTAGACTGCGCCCAAAAATCACCAAATTCATTTTTCTTCATTCTTCTCTTCTCTAAATCCATTCTATGATCATCCAAACTAAGTTTTAATGTGTTTAAACTACACTAAGTCCTCCTAGGTCTCTTTTTAACATATATATGGGGACAATACCTCCTAAATCTACATGTAATCATCATAGTTCCCAAATCTTGTCCCAAACTCTATAAACATGAACACATAATTTAGTGTCTACAACTACTTCTTATAAATCTATTTTTAAAATCATCAATAGATATATTTTGGATATGAAATTCGTCCATAACTATTCTACATGCGATTCTCATATAAGATTACAACTTCTATCTCCAATTTCATGGGTTTTCATCAAACTTTCAATATAAGACATATATTCAATTTTAAGCATGGAGGAAACATTCAGTTGAATTCATGTAATTAAACCACTTGCCTTAGATGTTCTGACTTGATGTTGAAGGATGAAGGTTGATTCTCCTCTTTCTCTCTATAGATTTCTCCCAAAGATGGTGATGATGGCTAGGGGTTTCTTTTGGAACCTCTTATGACTCTCCCTTTAACTCCCGTAGCCCACTAGTTGATAAATGTTGATAATGGACTTAATGGGTTTATTACTATAATAAAATTAGCCTCTAAAATTCGTGGGTTTTAATTCCCCTATTTTTAAAATTACCAAACTACCCTTTTGAGTTGCCGGTATGGCCTAAAAATGCCCCGGGACCCAAACTAAACCCCGGCTAGTGTTTTCGGACTATTTCGACCCTTTCGGACACGTTGGCGCACTCAAAATGATCATTCGGTCGATAAAAATATAGTTCACTTTTTAATTCAAATAATTTCATTCCTGACGTGACTAACACGCGCGTCCCAACTAAATTTCCAAATTGTCGTATTTCTTCCTCGCGACAATTTTAATATTTTCAACACTCATGAAATTTTCAATTTTAACATCATAATCAAATACCGACTCACATCTCGCTAGTATTTATACCCGGATTAATTCCCAATTAATTCTCATTTAATTCAATTAATCCCTTAAATAAAATCAATAAAATTATGGGGTATTACATAAATAAGTCGAGATGTGTACATTTTTAATGATACTTATTAATTAACACAATAACCCTTAAACCATTTACTTCTCCACCCATTTTTTAGCCCGAATACTCTTCACTTTTTTCTTCTACGTTTTCACCTTCTTTCATCTGTTTTTTTCCACTAAAATCACACCCAAAACGTCCGAAAATTTCAGGTTAGTATTGTTTTTCTTCCCCATGTTTCCTCACTCTTATCTTCACAATATGTCTCTCATCAATTTTGTTTATACCTTACAGACACTTCTCCACAGGAAAGTACAGGTATATAGATATATACTTTAATTTTTCATACCATTATTTGTCTGTGGTGAGTCATCTTTAATGACAATTATCTTCTTTTTGTTGTATTGTGAGTTGGCATCACTCAGATATGATTTCATATATATTTAATTATCTTAATACTTGTATGACTAGCTATCTATATAAGTCAGCTCATAATCTCACTTTTTCCATAAACTGATTTATTTATCTTTCGATTCACTAAGTTTTGTTTCAAATCATATCTCAATAGATACCCTAGACCTTATGCGGCCTCCAAAAGTAGGTATTCCATCAAATATGCATGTGATCACATAATCGTGCTATCCAACTATTCCCCATTTGGTAATGTAGACACCACATTCGAGGACCTCCTAAGTCTCTCATTAGGCCCTTAGCACCTCCCCGTTTTACTATAAACCCTAGGTCATACTATGAGTACCAATCTAAAGGCCATCGGACTCTCTCGGGCCCCGTTTGACCCTGGTAAATCTATCATCGGAGTGAAAGATCTTTGAATCTTCAAAGGGATTCCAATCCCCTTTCCAATCATTTTCCCCATGCACTTATCGGCATAATGATTCGGACGAACATACCATTTTACTACCGAAAGTCAATCTGGAGGCCACCGGGCCCCAATTTGACCCCAATCAAACTTCATCGTCAAGAGAAAGCTCTTTGAATCTTCAAACGGAGTTGAAACCCATTTCCAACTGTCCACTTTGTGTGCGAAACAGCATAGCCATTCGGACAAACAATCCATTTTTCCTCGAAAACTGATCTGGAGGCCACTAGGCGCTCATGGGGTCCGTTTGACCAAGATAAACTCCGTATCTCAAAATATACCGAATCAATCTCTAAAGGTCACTAAATACCCTTTCCAACAGTCTGCCCCGTGTGCAATTCTGACTTATGGTACGGACGAACAATTCGTTCTACCCCGAGGGGTCATCGGGCGCTTTCGAGCCCTGGTTGACCAAAGACAACTTTCGAACAACGCAAAACTCTTTGTAATGTTGAATTACATCTCCCAACCATTCCAACAATCCATAATGTGCATGATTCTAACTTACCATGAAGACGAACGATTCGTTTCTGTCCGACAATCTCTCGTCCAAAGGACCCACGTGTGCTTCCAGCCACATTTGACCCAAAGTCAACTCTCGGACATGGGAGTCGTCCAAAGGACTCTTGAAGGTCTCTAAATTACCTTTATAACACTATGGCCCGTGCATGATTTAGATCAACGTATTCTGTTCTACGATCATTTTTTTGAAAAAAATCTGCACGAGATTGCCAATTGGCAAATCTAGTTCCTTGCCTATCGACAATATGTCTAGGGTCACCTACCAATGGGCAGGGCTAGGGCCATGACGATTGGCATTCCCCTACCCTATAAATAGAGTTCATGACCTCACTTCCATAGCACAGCAGAGATCAATCAACATCAGTAATCTTAGCAACATTCTCTCGAAATCAGCGAAGTTCCTCTATGTGATTGATGATTTTTCATTTTTTTGATGATTGATGATTTTTTCATTTCTATTTTACATGTATCTATTGCTTGTGAGGACTAATTTTTTACATGTATGGAATAAAACAAATCTTAAACGTTTTACTTTTACCTTTCTTTTTTTGGACTTTGGGAGCAGTTACTTTTTTTATATCATGTGTATAGTATATGCCTACTATACTAAACACCCAAGTGAGCAAGATCATCGCCGGGTAAAATCCTTTCTGGAGAAGGAAACTTTATTGAAAAAAAGTAAGAGTGATCCTCATACACTAAGATATTAATTAAAAGTTGGAAAATGGGAAAGCGAGCAAAATAAGTCATAGGGAATTTAATCAGTTATCTGTTTTTGTGTGTTGGGGGGGGGGGGGGGGGAGAGATAGATGAAAATACAGAGGATGAAGAGAACCATATATTTTTGACATATTGCATATTAATTTGCAGTTTTTCCTTGGACTATTTTTAATAATCTACGAACATTTTGGTTCAAGGAGAGTGTTTTTCTCGGTTTGAGATCCAAAAATTAAAAACGTGTGCTTCTGTCTTGCTAGGGGGTTGTTGTAGTAGATTTGTATGTTTGAAGGGTGTAAGGACATTATTTTATTGTCCCATTTACATTATTGTATGTCGTATACTGCTACAAATGTTGAAAACTTATTCAAGTTCAATCATGCATCAAGACGGACCCAAATATCAAAAGCCTCTACGAGATGAATTTTGGTAAGGTTGTGTTTTAGTTACTTAATGGTTCATTTAAAAGTGTTGGGATATTTTTCTAAATGTTAAGGTGTTACTTTTGGTTAAAAATAATTTTTTTGAAGGGTTAAGGTAGTGTTTTTAACAAAATAATTTTTTATTACGCTAACGTCATTCAAACGAAATAAGTATGTCATTCGAGCGACGCGTGGCCACGTTCGACCGACACTGATTTTTCATTCTAGTGACGTGCCGACATACGTTTTTTTTATATAAAACGTGTTAAATCACTCCATTTTCGTTAAGAAGACCTGACGAATTTCTTTGTGCAAAAACTGCAAACAACAGATTATTTTTGTCTTATTCATTTATGGTTAAAATCCTTTTGTTTTCAATTCACAAAAATCCAAATCTTTAGTGAATTGTTTTTTGGAACCCAAGATACAATTTTACTGGTGTTTCTCTTGTAAGGAGGATAACCTACTACTAATCTAGGTACCACTTGAGGGAGGTTGTAGGTCCCTTAATTTTTAACTAACTCAAATCAGACTTTGCTTTAAGGATGATGAAACACTTTTCTCTGTTTATGAAAAAACTTTTTCCAATTTTTATGTGCACCAAATTGTGAAACAATTTTAACTTAACCAAATTTTATCTTGATTAATCCTAAGGATGCATCTAGTTATTAAAGCAAATAAAGCAAGGAAAAAAAATGCTCACAACATCGTATGTACGAGGAAACCATAACGGAAAAAAAATCTCAGATGGCGCAAGCCGGACAATCACTATGAATGTGGATTTACAACGAACAGACACAAGTCTTACTCAACGACTCGATCCTCAAGAGACTTGACACTCTTATGATCTTCAACCACTCTACTCATACTACCGACGTAAAAATTCCTTCCCCAATACCTGTCCATAACACACGTGTCCTCGTATGTCTCGGCGTCCACTGATATGGCTTGTAACGTCTACAATGTTGAACACGGCTCTTTCGCTTCTTCACCGTAAAACCCAGCAAAGTTCTATATAGAACAAATTTTCTTGGTGCAAACAAGATCACTATACCATATAGTAATGAATACTCGCATCTTGTAAACTCTAAAGGTGTGTTTAGCTTTGGAAAACCTTAAAAACAATGTGCAGAAACATTCTGATTTGTAAACCGTTTTTTCTAGAATGCACACTTACAAAATCTGATGGAAATGCACCTATTTATATTTTTCTTAAGGAAGTATTTCGTTCGAACGTCCTGTCAGGTCGTTTGAACGACGCGCGTAGTAAAGTCCAACTTAAATACTACTTTAATCCGTCCTTATCAGATTTCAAACTAAGTGTAAACCATTTCAAACACTTTAAAAACATTTTCTTAATAAAATAACATCCTTAAACAATTTAAAATAAATTCCGAGTCCCATTAAAATTACGCATTCATACCTGAGTGATCTCGGAATGCAATTAAATTTGAAGATGAATAAACTTCCACCAATTAAACCTTCGGCACAACGTCTTCAATAAACATTAACCCGTCATAGTTTGTGTGGGATCGTGACGATAAAAATACTACCTATGACTCAAACGTGTTTTGTTCAGGGAATAACTCAAAACTATACAACAGACTCAATTGGAAATTTTTTCCTTACAGATCTCTCCCTTTGACTACTCCAGGTAAAAACCAGCAGTAAAATTCCTAATCCAGGGCCATCAAGCCGTATGACGCCTAAATCCCATCATATGAACCCAAAATAAAAAATGCAGGATAAGATTAGTGAATGATGGTCCGACAAGCATGAGCTGTCTTTGAATGTCTGAATGTGACGTAGTCTTGAAATCTCAAATCTCTTAAGAAAGTCTACACACATGAAATAGAAAAATACCGAGTGAAGTATGGAGGAACAAATGATATAAACTAATATGTAAAAATAAAATCCAAATCATTTGTTATGTGAGCAAAACGTGATATCAATATGTAAACAACATCAAAATCAGGATACCAAGCTTATCACGCTAAATCTCCCTCTACATCACATACATCTCTCCCCCTTTTGTCTCCATTAGACCACCCGGTGAGAAGATAAACATATCTAGAATCAGATAAATCAATGAAATATATCTAGATAAACATGAAATAACTAGCTAATAATGATTAACAATATCAAGTCAGTAGCTAGCAAACAGTAATCACATGAATGATTAAGCAATCTACTAAGGTTTGACTAAACGATCAAATGCAAGAATATATCAAATCTATCAATGTAAACTGCAAAAACAGTAACCAGAAGCTACCCAAGAGTACCAAAATATAAACCATAAGACTTGGGGTACTGAAACAGAATTAAATAGAAATTCTGGGGGGTGCTCGAACGAGATACCCTTATCGTTCAAACAACATGAGGTTCTCTCTTAAAGGATTTGCACGACATAGGTTTGTTACTCAAATGAGAAAACCAATTTCTCGCACTCAACGTATAAAATCATAAAGTTTTTCCCAGTGAAAAAATTTCTTGAAAAAACTCATTTGAAGGGGCAGAAAACTGTAAAACAGTAAACAAAATACATAAGACCAATATGAGTTACATGATAACATAGTACTGATGTTCTCAAACATGAGCATGGAATGTATGGGCATGAACTACAACAAATGAATCACAATTCCAACACATCGAAACGATCAATAAGCTCTAATTTATACCTATAAATTATAAAAACTTTATTTTAGCCATACATGACAATTAAAGTGTAAGCTTAATGAACTAAAAAAACATCATGCACATGAACCAAAATTTTGAAGATTCTACAAAACAATAGCATCATGATACGATTTTTCAATGTTAGGATTCGTGTTGCAAACCCGTTTAATTTTTATCCACCCAGACTCACTCAAATATATATCATATTTTTTCTTTTGGAATGAACATAAACTAATTTGGCCCATTTTGACATATGATTATTTTTATTTCCTTTTATTTTTTTTCGGACTCTTTTAAACGGTGGCTTTCACAACGAGTCAATTTTACACTTTCACAGCCCTTTCCCCTGAAAACTAATCATTTTTTCAATTACAATCCTCACGATAAATGATTCTTACATGTACACCTCCTCCTTAAGTCTACTTACGCATAGATAACAAGACCGAGATTAGAACGTCTCGAAAAACACAAATATGCATAGGGGTGGACAAAAAAAGATCGACCCGATTGACTCGATTGGACAGAATCGGACCGGACCCACATTTATGGGCTTTTTTATAAAATGGTCCTAATTCGGCCCTAAATTAAGGGACATGATATATTCGGTTCAGTCTAAAATTAACAATTTAAATTCGGTCTTAGGATCGGACCGAACCATTTATTTTAATTTTATATATATATATATATATATATATATATATATATATATATATATATATATATATATATATATATATATATATATAATTAAAAAAAGCAACCATAAAAACTTTCTCACTCCCTATTTCTTAACTTCGGATGCCCAAACCCCAAAACTCTCTCACTCAGTTTCCTCTCTCTCATTTACTTCCCTTTTCTCATGAAAATCGTTGAACACTCTGAATCTGAACTCAACACCGGACTCTTCCAATGGCGACGACAGATATCAATGCCGACAAAGGTAGAGCTCTCCCAAGTTAGGCAACGATGACAGATCATCCACCACCGCTGGTAAGAATCACCAACTTTTAAGTTTTTAAATTATTTACCCACTTCAGTCAGTACTCAATATTCCCACCAATTTAAACAATAAGAGATCACTTTGTGGTTGCTGAACAGCTTCGGTCTCATTAATTTATTTTAAATAATAAAAAATATTTTATTAAATAATAAGAAGTCATCTTTATCTCGTATTGTTGTTGAACTATTTCGGTTGCTGAACTATCTCCCATTGATTTCGGTTGTTGTTGTTGAGTTCTTATTCAGAATAAATATTGTTTTAGTTGTTTGTTGAATGGTGCCAAACTTCACCTTAAAAGGTTCAAAACAACCCGTATTTTAAAAAAAAATTAAAAAAAATACAAATTTTTATATGAGAAAAAATCAATAAATAAATGTTAATCTGGACCGATTATTATTCGAACTGGACAGAAAATATCCTAGACCGAATATATAGGATAAACCGATTAAATCGGTCTGAATTCGATCTTCCCAATTAAGGACCGAATAATGTTGTTCGACACTAAAAACAACCAAAACCAGGACCGGACTGCGCCCACCCCGAAATATGCAAGAGTAGTGAGATATCCATATAAACTCATGCATGTGTGCAATTATGGCATATAAACGAATTTAAATCAAAATACATATCAACTTCGAAACAACCCCATATAAACAATAGTTAAGATCATTCTAAGTATCAATAATTATAACTAAATGTCCTAGCCCCGTTGATAATGGAAGAAAGGGGGTCCAAGCACACCAATATGCCACATCAAACAAAAAAGCAAAAAACTATTCGGTCCTAAAAAAAAATAAACCGAAAATATTTTTGGTTTTTCAACATATTTTGACTCAAATAAAAGCAAAAAATTTGGTATTTTTCTTAAAAATAATTAAACCAAAAATCTTTTTTGTATTTTTTGAAATTTTTTATCAAAAACAAAATCTTTTTGTATTTTTCAAATAAGACTCAATAAATGAAAAATGTAATACAAAAGATACACATGTCATGACACTAGCAAGATATAAATCATGATATAAAGACTAGTGTATGACAAATATGGTAACACAATCATCCATTAAATCTAGTATGGGAAGAATCAAGTGCAATCAAATGAGAACCATGAAGTTTTAGTCCTAAAGCCTCTAAGTGCGATTTCCTAACCCAAGTAAGTGTGACATGACTTGTAGGGGTTTTGGGAACCGACACGACTCTATTCCTAAACTTCTTAGGAGCATTCCTAAGGTCATAACAAAAGCGTCTAAGGTGAAATTTCCTACCGCAATTGGAATAAATGTAAACAAGGCGGGAATGATTGCCAAAATGTTGACCTCTCCTTACGTTCCTAGTGGGCTCTCTCACACGATTACTATTGACTTTAGGTTTGGGAACACTATAGTCGTAGCCTATACCAAACCTATATCTCTTGACTTGGATGGTGCCTAACATCCTATCTAACTTTTCTAACCTAAATTCTAAGCCAAACTTAACCTTACCCGAGTCCTTCAACTTCTCCTCCAACTCATTAATCCTAGACTCAAGCACACGCCTAGACTCCTCAAACTCCAAAATCCCCTTTTTAAATGCTTCTATCAAACCATGAAGGCTATATCTCGCTTTATCCACATATTATAGCCTCTCCCTAAGCTTTCTCTCGCGTGCCCTAAGATCCTCAATCAAAACATCATTCTTTTCTACGGCATGCTCATTCAACCTAGCTTGCAATTTAAAGTTTGCCTTTTTCACCTTCATTGCCTCGGCATAAAACCCATTAAATTAAACTTGCAACTCTTTCATATCACCGAGGAAGGATTAGATAACGAGGAGTGTTTCTTTTGTAAAAAATTATGTGGTTTATTTTGAACTATCCATATAGTCACAAATTTATTATGCACAAACATCAATTCTTAGTTCACATTTCTTATTTTTTGGGTGGGTTATATGATAAATTGTCATGAAATTTCTCATTATGTTATATATTGAGAGGTCATTGACGATGTCACAAATGATATTAACAGTTTCCCCTCATTTTTCTCATCATAAATGAAGCTGTAGGAATCTAATTATTTAATACGTTTGTCGGATTTGTAGTGTATGTTTATGATGCAGGCAGCCAGTACAACTACTACCATATAAATTGAGATGTGAGAAGGAACCATATAAATTGTATCAATTGTGCTACTATTTTTTTGTGATAAAACTTCAGTGAAAATGACCAAACACATTGGATGATCTGAAATATTCGACCATTGAGTCCATATTTCTAATGTTTCGTTAAAATTTTATCTCTAGGATTTTCAGGCCCAATGGTGAGAAATTTCCCGTTCAACGGTTGAGATGGTGGATGCAGTAGCTAGTATATGGCGTTGTGTGCTTTCACAACTTGTTACCGGCCAAAAAATCAGTCAATATGTAAGTTTAATCATAGATTAAATATATGTATATTAATTACACACTCACACAACTGATTAGTCTGGGTACCCTCCCCCACAAAAAGAATATATGTAGTTCCCATCATAGAGTATTACATGTATTTTGAGTACACGCATACCACTTGAGTACTATTGGATAGATTCTTACTTTGTAATCAATGCTGCATATTTAGATAATCTATTAAATGACAAAAAGGGTGAATTTTTGCTTCTATTTTTCAATTATGGCGATGTCACCTATATCTTAGGTTTATTACATATCCATTTCCCATATTTTGGAAATTACGCTGGTGTTACCACCTTATGTTCTGAAAATTTTCAGTTATGAAATAATTTGATACGAGTTTTTGACACTTTTTTGCATGATTATGATGCTTAACATATAAATATCCATTTGCTTTGATTCAACTTTGATTCATTCAAATGATTAAAAACCTTCAGGAAAGAGGACATTATACAGATAAAGGAAATCGAGATTCCCAAGATTAGGAATAAAAATATAATCTTAAGTCCCTTAAAGCTAGGTCTAAACTGCTGAAGTTTATATAAGCTCTCTTTTTTCTTTTACGATTGTATCCACTTCTCCATTTTCACTGAAATTTTCTTTTTCAATTTTAATAAAGAAAAAAATAGTTGAAACTTAACAGGTGATTCTTAATGTTGACTTATAATTGAGCATTGTTGATCCATTTTTTTTGGTTCATATGTTTTTTTGGAATGTTTTGCAGAGATTGGGAGGGTTGTCCCAGATCTGTAATTAAACATTTTAATCATGTTTTCTATACGTTTGTTTATCACTAGACTTTGATTTGATTGTTGTGTTGCTTGAGAGTTTAGAGTGTAGACTCCTTTTTATCTTAATGGTGTGAACGAATAGTTTGGTCAAGTATTGAATCAAGTGTTTTGTGCTTGTAGAGGGTATGAAGGTAATAAGAGCAAAAAAGAATGCAAAAAAAAATGCAAAAATGAAGAAGAACCAGATGGAGACAGATGTGGAGAAACACAGTTCAAGTTCTGATGTAACAGCAAGAACTGAATTGGAGAAAAACATTCAGGTAACTTTCTACAGCAAAAAATGCCCACTGTAAATATGGATTATACATATATGCAAAAAGCTACTGGTATATCAGCTAGAAGCCACTATTGTACTGCTATAATATTTTGTAGAGTTCAAATCAATTGAGCCTTGAATCTCACTATATGAAACATTGTTGAGTCACTACAAATTTGGATTATACATGGGCGAGCGGAGTGATAGTTGTAATTACCATAAGGAAGGAGTTACTGAACTTGTAAGGAGTTGGAATTATGACTTGGTTTTGAGAGTTTATTCTCAACAATTCTTTATATACAGTGAAAAAGTGTAGCAGCATAGTCAATTAAGTGAAAGCATTTATGTTAGAGCCATTTTATTTTTCAAGAATTAAGTTTCTTACATTTTAAAGATGTGCACTCTAAACTTTTTACTTTTAAATCCGTTGTACTATTGAAAAGTGTGCCTAAGATATGTGTTTTAAACAAAACCAAATTTTTCTCAGAAAAATTATCCAACTTTTAATTAAGCAACAAACCAAGTTATGAAGAACCCAATTCTTACTTTAAACGAATTTTATCTTGATTAGTCCTAAACATGCATCTAGTGATTAAAGCAAGTAAAGTAAAGTAAAGTAAAGAATACTCACAACGCCGTATGTACGAGGAAAAAACCCAAAACGGGAAAACAACCTCGCACGGCCTAAGCCAGACAAACACTATGAATATGGTTTTACAAAGACAGACAAAGACTCACTTAACGACTCGATCCCCATGAGTCTTGACGCTCCTTTGATCTTTAACCACTCCTCTCACAGTGCCCACGCAGAAAGTCCTTCTTCCACGATACCTGTCCACAGCACACGCATCCACGTATGTCTCGGTGACCACCGAATGGCTTTGATTCGTTTACGATGTCGAATAAGAAGTCCTTTTCTTTTCTTCACCGCAAAACCCTTATGTTCAATGATAGAACAAACTTCTTTGGTGCAGAAAGATCACTTAAACATATAAGAATGATATCTCGGATCTTTGCAAACTCTAAGGATGCGTTTATGATTTGTAAACCTTAGAAAACATGTGCAAACAACATATTGGAATGTACTTTGTTTTTCCAGATGCACACTTTTGAAACTCTGATAAAACCACGCTTTAAATAAAAATTTAGCACCGCCTCAAAAAACGTGTCATTCGAACGACAAGGCCATGTTGTTCGCGTGACTTAGGCATCTCGTTCGAGCGAGATCCCTATGTCGTTTGAACGAGCTGATGTGGTAGTTTGACATTTTGACTTTTATTTCAAAACGTCTCTTTTAAAGGAGATCCAAAATAGTCAAACTATATTCCGAGTATATCAGAATAAAATGTAGTGTAAATCATTAAAACACTTTTAAAAACATTTTAAAATATTTTTCTTTATAAAAATACATCCTTATCTTTTATAAAAACAATTCCGAGCTCCATTAATTATACGCATTCATACCTGAGTGATCTCGGAATGCAATTAACTTGAAGATGAGTAAACTTGCACCAATTAAACTACGGCATGATTATTTCTTTGAAGCTTTGTCGCAACGTCTTCAATTTCTTCAATGCGTCATATACCAAGTGGGATCGTGACAAAATAAAAATCTCCCTATGACATATTACAAACACAGTTTTGTTCACGGAATTAAGTCAAAACAATATAGGGACTCAATTGGAAATTAATGTCCTTACAAATCTCCCCCTTTGACTGTTCCGGGACAAAACTAAACCACTGAAATTCCTAACCGTCCCGTTAAGTCTTATGACGCCTAAATCCCATCCCATAAACCCAAATTTAAAAATATAGGACACAGACTACTATATGTAGCACAGGCGAGCATAAACTGTCAGAATGTGATGTAAACTTGAAATATCGAATCACTGAAGCATACCTACACACATGAAATAGACAAACAAATACCCAGTGAAGTATGGAGGAACAAATGAAACCAATATATATCCAAATGATACCAAACAATAATAGATACCAATCTGAATAATCTCTGAAAAATCATTTGCTAAACAGTTTGAGAAGAAAAATGATACCAATGTGTAATAGCAATTTGAGATACCAATATGTAAACATATGTAATCCAAAACATGCTCAAATCTCCCCTTACATCACATACGTCTCTCCCCCTTTTTGTCTCGAATAGACAATCCGATGAAAAGATAAACCAATTAAAATTTCTAGCATGAGAATATACAAAATTTGAATCAATTTGATACCAATTTGAGAATCGAAACCGCTAGATAATCATGAAACAACTAGATAAATGTGATCAAGAAAGGACAAATCAGTAGCTAGTAAACCAATAAATCACACAAATAAAATATATCAATCTAGTCAGGTGTGATAAACAGACTAATATGCAAAAATACAATTTAGAAAAAATAATCCTACATATAAACCAATCAGTCCAAAAAAAAAAAACTTCCAGCAGTACCAAAAAAATACCAAATTAACCCAGAGGACTGCAAACCAATCAGAAGCCAACAAATCAGCCTGTCATTCAAATGAGCCAGGGACATCGATCAAACTAGTTGAGGATGTCGCTCGAACGAAGTACAGCTGTCGTTTGCTCGAGATGGATATGTCATTTGAACGACTTCACGCGACCTGCCAAAATTTCCCAGATTCCCATAAATATGTTAGAATATTGTCCAGTGAAAAAATTTCCACAAACAAATTCCAAGATGGGCCTGATAGAATAAAATCACTATTAAAACAGTAGGCTTTTAACACAAAACGCAAAAACTCATAAAAACTAAAAATGTGAGTTACATGCAAACATAGTATCGATGTGCTCAAACATGGATATGGAATGTATAGGTGTGAAACTACAACAAATGAGTCACAATTCCAACACATCGAAATGATCAAGAAGCTCTAATTTATAGCGATAAATCATCAAACTTTATCATAGCCAAATGACAATAAAGTTGTGAGCTTAATGAACTAAACATACTACATGCACACAAATTCAGAATTTTGACGATTCTACAAACAATAGCATCAAATTGCAATGTTTCAACATTAGGATTAGTTGTGCAAACCCGTTTAAAATTTTTAATCCATCCAAAATCCCTCAATAATATCATATTTTCTTTGGAATGAACTAAACAAATTTGGCCCTTTTCTTAACATAATGCATTTTCTTTTGGTCTCTTTTAAATGGTGGCTTTCACGACGAGTTAATTTTGAACTCTCGCAGCCCTTTCCCGTGAAACACTCATCATTTTTACCAATTTAAATCCTCACAGTAAACGGTTCTTACATGCACACTTATCCTTAAGTATACTTAATCATAGATGACAAGATTGAGATAAGAACGCCTCACCAAATTCAAATATGCAAGAGAAGTCAAACATCCATATATAAACTCGTGCATGTGTGCAATGTTGGCATATATACAAAGTCGAATCAAAATGCATATCAACTTCGAAATAACCCCATATAAACAACGGTTAAGATCATTCTAAGTATCGATAATAACGACCAAATGTCCTAGCCACATGGTTATGAAACGATGGGGGGGGGGGGGGGTCCAAGCACACCAATATGCTATATCAAATATGTAAAGTCAAAAACAAAAACCGAAAATCTTTTTGGTTTTTCATATTTTGACTCAAATAAAAGAAAAATCTTTTTGGGTTTTCAAAAGTTTTCTCAAAAACAAAATCTTTTTGGATTTTCAAAAAATTTCTAAAAAAACAAAATCTTTTTTTATTTTTCAATAAGACTTAAACAAATGAAAACTATAATACAAAATGATACACATGTCATAATACTAGCAATGAATATATCATGAAGCAAACTAGCATATGACAAACAAGGCAACACTATCATCCTTTGGATTTAGCATGGGAATAATTAAGTGCACCCAAACGAGAATCATGAAGTTTAATTCCTAAAGCCACTAAATCCGATTTCCTAACCCAAGTAGGTGTAAAACGACGCATGGGGGTTTTGGGAACCGGGGAAACTTTATTCCTAAACTTCCTAGGAGCTTTTCTAAGGTTGTAACAATAACGCCTAAGGTGACCTTTCCTACCACAAAACGTGCAATTGTAGCGGTGGTGGGAATGATTACCTATATGATGACCTTTTCTAACCTTCCTAGTGTTTCTCACACGTGCGGGGGGAATGAGAATAACTCTCTCACCAAAACCTATACATCCCCTATCTCCCTTAATTTGGACGGTGCCTAGGATCTTATCTAACTTATCCGACCTAGCCTCTAAATCAAACGTGACTCTAGACGAGTCTCTCAATCTCTCCTCTAACTTGTGAATCCTAGACTCGAGAAAACTCCTAGACTCCTCAAACTCTAAAATGTCCTTTTTCAAGGACTCCATCAAACCATGGAGATTATCTCTCTCTTTCTCCACAGACTCTAGTTTCTCCCTAAACTTCTTCTCTCGTGCCCTAAGATCCTCAATCAAACTATCATTATTTTCTATGGTACGCTCATTCAACTTAGCCTGCAATTTTGAGTTAGCCTTTTTCACCTTCACCATTTCGGCATACAACTCATTAAACGCATTTTAAAACTCTTTCACATCTACCTCCTCCTCGTCACTCTCTTCACCCTCACTAACATGGCATACACTTAAAACCTCCTTGGAAGTGTCATGCACATGAGAATCGTCGTCGTTCACATGACATACCATAAATGCAACAAAGCTACATTCAATGGGGGAACTATCTCCCTCTTTCGGATCACTGTCACTTAAGGTGTCATTATAGACAATGGGTTGCTTGCCCTCTTTCTTAAGTCTATTGGGACACTCCTTAACTTTGTGATCGTACTCTTACACCCAAAACACTTATCCGACTCATCTCTCTTAGGCTTCTCAAACTTATCCTTAGAGGTGGGATAAACTTTGTTGTTCTTGAATTTTTCAAATTTCTTGGCATCTTTTGATTGCTTTTGAAACTTAATAAATTTTTTAAATTTCTTTGCCAACAAAGCAAAAACCTCAAAATCGAAATCGAAATCGAAATTCGAAACTTTAATTTCCTCCTTCTGGGTTTTCAAAGCAATACCCTTTTCTTTCTTAGGCACTTGCTTGGAGGTAATCATGTCGATTTCATAGGTTTATAAGTAACTTATAATCTCTTCTAGTTTCATCGACTCTAACCAACCCATGGAGTTTAAAATGGTCACTTTCGCATCAAACCTACTAGGCAACGACCTAAGGATTTTCTTAATGACACGATTGTCAGGAATTTTCTCACCTAGGTTAAACGACGAGTTGACAATATTGGACAACCTAGCATAAAACTCATCAAAGTTCTCACTCTCTAACATCCTAATGGTCTCAAACTGTGTAGTGAGATTTTGAAATTTTGACGCCCTAACCGTGCTAGTGCCCTCGTGAGTGAGTGCCAAAATATCCCAAGCCTCTTTTGACGTTTCAAAAGTCATAATTCTATTATATTCTCCCTATGTGACATGTGAAGCAATAATGTGCAGACCCTTAGAATTATATTATGCAAGTCTTTGTTCAGTTTCGGTCCATGACTCAACAGGCTTTAAACTAGTGACCTCACCTACAATAGTGAAAGGGGGTGTCCAACCTTTCTCAACTACTAGCCACACATGCTCATCAATATATTTTAAAGCACATCTCATTCTCATCTTCCAATAAATGTAATTAGTGCCAGAAAAAATAGGAGTACGAGAAAATTCGTTATATCCAGAATTCATCATTGAAAACATACGGGATCACAAAACAAATAAAAAATGTTTTCTAGCTTTGATACCAATTTGAAAAGTGTGCCCAAGATGTGTGTTTTAAACAAAACCAAATTTTTTTGAGAAAAATTTTCCAACTTTTAATTAAGCACCAAACCAAGTTGTGAAAAACCCAATTCTTACTTTAAACCATTTTTATCTTGATTAATCCTAAACATGCATCTAGTGATTAAAGCAAGTAAATTAATGTAAAGTAAAGAATACTCACAACGCCGGATGTACGAGGAAAAAAACTAAAACGGTAAAACAACCTTGGACGTCCCGAGCCACACAATCACTATGAATATGGTTTTACAAAGACAGACAAAGACTCACTCAACGACTCGATCCCCACGAGTCTTAACGCTCTTCTGATCTTCAACCACTCCTCTCACAGTGCCCACGCAGAAAGTCTTTCTTCCATGATACATATCAACAACACACTCGTCCACGTATGTCTCGGTGTCCACCGAGTTGCTTTCATTTGTCTACGATGTCGAACAAGAAGTCCTTCTCTTTTCTTCACCACAAAAGCCTTATGTTCAATGATAGAACAAACTTCTTTGGTGCAGCAAGATCACTTAAGCATATAAGAATGACATCTCGGATCTTTGCAAACTCTAAGGATGTGTTTATGCTTTGTAAACCTTAGAAAATATGTGCAAATAACGTACTAGAATGTATTCCATTTTTTCCAGATGCACACTTTAGAAACTCTGATAAAACCACGCTTTAAATAACAATTTATTGCCGCCTCGAAAAATTTGTCATTCGAATGACAAGGCCATGTCGTTCGTGCGACTTAGGCATCTCGTTCGAGTGAGATCCTTATGTCGTTTGAACAAACTGACGTGGCAGTTTGAATTTTTGACTTTTAGTTCAAAATGTCTCTTTTAAAGGAGATCCAAAATAGTCAAACTCTATTCCGAGTATATCAGAATAAAACGTAGTGTAAATAATTAAAACACTTTTAAAAACATTTTAAAATATTTTTCTTTATATAAATTCATCCTTATCTTTTATAAAAAAAAATCTGAGCACCATTAATTATACGCATTCATACCTGAGTGATCTCAGAATGCAATTAACTTGAAGACGAGTAAACTTGCACCAATTAAACTTCGGCATGATTATTTCTTTGAAGCTTTGCCGCAACGTCTTCAATTTCTTCAATACGTCAAAGACCGAGTGGGATCGAGAAAAAATAAAAATCTCCCTATGACATATTACAAACACAATTTTGTTCACGGAATTAAGTCAAAACAATACAGGGACTCAATTGAAAATTTATGTCCTTATAACTATCAAAGACGTGCATTCTAAACTGTTAAAGATGTGAACTCTCAACTGTAAAGCCATTGTATTGATAAAGATGTGCACTTTAAACTTTATATCGTAGATATCTTTAGTTAGGGGTGTTTTTATATAGACCTTGGTTTTAGTCTACATGGTGTTTGGTTTGTATGTTATCTTGTGTGATTTGTTAGTTTAATACATTGATGTTATGAGTTCCCACAGCAGAATTTGTTATTAATTAAGCCCATTAGTTTAAGTTAAAAAGTTATAATTTATTGTATGTTTAAATTTGTAAAAGCACTCTATGAAATAAGACATTTTATCCTCTCCTTTCACAGCTAAGTTTTGGATATGTTCAAACATTTTACTCATATACTCTAGCGAGATTTGACTTAAACATGACGAAATTATTGTGGGTCTAATAGGTAGCTAGAAAATAAAGTTTGCATATGTTTTAAATTTTTTTTTCCATTGGAATCGTTTAAAATTAGCATTGTATTTACCAAAAAATTGAAAATTATTGTTTGAATTTTAGTTTTTTTTAATGATCTCCCAAATTCATTGTGTGTGTGTGTGTTCAAGCAGTTGATTATAATCCATTGTCATTCCCAAATTCAAGCATATCAATCAATAAACACCTGTTTGGGGAGTTGACTAAAAACACCTATTTTGTAGACTTATTACACCACAATGTCACCACAAATTGTGACTAGGAAAGTTAAAACACATGTTTTGTGGACTTAAATTTTGGTCAAATGCTCCCCTGTTGGATGGGATTGTTAAACTTTAATGGTGAGAGTGGGATACGATATATATATTTTTTTCTTGTGTATGCTATGCTTGTGTAAGCTGCTATGTTTTTAAACTATGTTTTTGTAAACTCCTATACAAACATAGTTATGATGGAAGTTTACCAGTGTAATGAGTACTATAAGAAATGTGAGATTATCTTGCTGTCTGGATGGACATATTATAGTAATAGATGTTGGAGAGGATATTCAAGAAACTATGGATATCTTGGGGCCTAATTTTCTGCAGATATTCAATTGTTTTTCCTTGTAGAACTCATGAGCTATAAATTTTAGTTTTTTCGTTTGCTAGTACTCTGTTCGTGGTATCAAATTTGCTGGAATCTATAGTCCAATGCATTCTATCAACAAGGTAAGAATCGGGTTGTATGTCTACCCATTTTCTGAAATTATTTGTTTTTATTTAGAGGTTAAGATACTTCCATTTGATTTGGATGAAATCATTGGTGACTTTTCAACATGATGCAAATAGCATGGCTCTTCTGATGGATGGAAGTGCATCATAAGGTCTTGATTTGAGCTTTTTAACACACGTCTTTCTGATGTAACCAATCTGATGCAAAAGGTAGGAGACCACTCTAAATTGTGTTTCAGTATAGACATATCATAGGGATCAGACATTTGCGTTAATTACTTCGTATATTTACCATTCTTCTCAAGGAAGCCTGTTATTTTCCTTATACAATGTAGCTTTCTCCTACCAATCGAAGATTGAGATCATTAGAGTTACTTGGCTATTACATTTGTTGGCAACTTGATATGTATTATATATACTCAAATTCCATCCTAATTTTGGAATTATTCATGGGGAAAATGATTGTGCTATGTTATAAAATGCACATACCTGATTATATTGATCGAAACTTTGTCATCATGGAGGAAGAGGTGATTAGTCGTGCTCATAGGATGGGTGCTGCATAGCCTATTCTTGTGGAAACATTGGCTATACATGGTACAATTGAAAAGCAAATGATGAAATTCTTACTGGTAGAGTTCTCCATCGCTATTTCATTCTAATAATGGATTTGCTATTAACTAATGTAAAGATTGTATTATAATTAGTGATTTATTTTTATATGTTTTTAATTAGGTGCAAAGAATGGCGCTGGTTACCTGTCATTTCACCATGTAGGCATCTTTTGTGCAGTGATTGTATTGCTTTGGGGAGTGAAAGGTGTACATATACTGGATGCGGTTACTTGTATGAGTTACAACCTTCATATAAATAGGCAGGCATATCTAGTTCTCAAGGATGCTATTGAGTTACACCTTCATATAAACAAGCACTCATAGTTAAAAACTATTAGTTTACTTTTATAGGCTGGTGCCGTTTATACTCCTGTAAGAGAGGATGGGGTTGAGGGGCAATCTGTTTCTGCATCAATAGAGTTGGTTGCAGTTGATCCTCATCTCCTCAAAGAAGTGAAGCAAAAGCTTGGTCTTGATCTGTGAAGTTTGAGGTTTTGTATGACAAGGACAAATCTGTGAAAAAGGTACATGGAACTGTGATTCTTGAAAGAAGAATTCTGGAAGTCAATAGGAAGAGAGTGAAGGTTGTGAAACTGGGTTCTAAGACTTCCTTTCCTACAACGGAAATTCGTGGAACTTATGCTCCTCCCTTCCAAGTGGATATATTCCAAAATGATCAACATGGATTGAGGATTGTTGTGGACAGTGAAAATGAAGTAGACTTGATGATGCACACTGACACTTATGATCATCCTTGTGATCCGAGGCCTAGCTCAGCGATCCAATAATACATCCCTAAATTCTCTCCTCAAAATAGACATAACCATTAGTACATTGTTGTAAAGTGAGTCCATATTAGAAATTGTTTCTTTAGTTTTTTTGTGGTTTGCATATTTTCTTCACTTTCAGTTTCTTGTTTACTTATCTTCTCTCATTGTTTCCCATTTTTTTTTACTGTAGTCCATTGTTGTACTATCAATATTTATATTTTTGCAATTTGTTAGAATTTATGTGTATATAACTGCCCATATGTTTGTAAATTTTGAAAGAAATGGTATTAATACCACTATTATGGTCAACGCAATATCCACAAAAGAAAGGAATTTTTTATTGTTTATAGAGTAAATACTTAATCGAGTGAATAATATTTTGATCACTGAGATTGGTTTATATTGGTTTTGTGTATCGTAGGCTACTGCTTGAGTTGCTTCTCTTTTGACAAATGTGAGTGTATATATATATATATATAACGGACCTATACTGTTACTAAGTGTTACAAAATTTTAGTAGGAGTGTTATGAAATGTTAGTAATGGTAAAAGTCCATTACGACTTTAACTGATTTGTAACACTTTAGTAATGGTAGGAATGTGTTAGTAACACATGATTTAGTAATGGTAAAAAATTATTAGTAGTTTGCTTCCCCACGCCTTTTTTGTAATGGTAATTTAGTGTTAGTAATTATTTTTGTATCGCTACAGTACCGTTATAAGACACTACTTTGATTTAGTGTTTATTCTTGTGCGATTTCATCCAAACCATTCAATCACCCCCTGATTTTTATTCTGAATAATTTTATCTCTAGATTCCACCCAGCTAGTTCTCTCAAGTTAGACATCATCCATTTCACATCTTCCATCGATAAGAGACATGAGAAATGAACCTTGTTCTTAATTTCAGAAATGGGAACATTGTCTATACCTGCAATTGAAGCTTTGATTTTGAAACTTCAAAAACTATAAAAGAGACACAATCCATACAAATATTCAGAGTTTATAATGAATTCGAGAAAGGCTGGAGGAAAGGGAAAAAAGGAAAAAAAAAAGATTAAAGTTGAAGTGAAGTTGAAAACGGAATGTTCGAGTGTTAAAGCAGAGAACGACACTAAATAACTTAAATTGATGATTATTCCATTTAACAATTAAATGGTTGATGGTTTTATTTTTCCATTTACCAATTAAAATTCATTTTTCCATTCACCATTTACCAATTACATGATTAATGATTTTTCATTTTTCTCAAGTTCTACATGTATCTATTGCATGTCAGGGCTAATTTTTCACATGTATGGAATTAAACAAACCTTAAACCTTTTGTTTTTGCCTTTCTTTTTTTGGAGTTTGGGAGTTGTTACTTTATTTATATCATGTGTATAGTATATTCATATACCAAACACCCAAGTGAGCAAGATCACCGCCAGGTAAAATGTAAAATCCTTTCTGAAGAAGGAAATTCTATTGGAAAAAGGTAAGAGTGGTCCTGATACATTTGAAACTTTACATTTAACCCACTAGCTTACTAGGACAGGTGCCATTGTTCAAATTGGTTTTGGACTTAAGATGTACTATGAGTCACGGCCACTAGAATTCCACTTTAAAAGAATCTTGTCTAATTAGATACCCATCAGCCAATCATACCATGACACCTCACAAAACTACGTGTTTTATCTAATATTCATCGTGTGACTCTAATCACGTCTAATATATATAGAGTGGTGGTCGAAGGTTATTTTCCAAATAATATATGGTTTAAGCTTAATATATACACACACATATACATATATATATACAGAACTGATCTTCGACGGGTGTGTTATAACGGGTTTAAGAACGGGTGTTCAAACATCATAGCACTCTCTCTCCTCTCTCGTCGACTTGACCCACCCTTCCACTTCCACATCATAAGACTCGCTAAAGCTAGTTGTTTCTATTCTTCACAAACTCATCTTTTTTTTATATAAATAACGAAAACATTTAGTTTTTGATAACATATCATTTTTATGAATGAAAAAAACACATAATGTATAATTAAAAAAAAATTAATTATCAAAAAATCCCTCCAATATTTTTTAATACACACTTAGTCTAAGTCTATTTATTTTGTTTTAAGAAGTCACTCAAACACATATTTAAACCAATTAAAAAATTTGTAACAACACAGGCTTTTGAGCGGCTATTTTATATTATTTTGCCCGATGGGCTAATTCTATAAAATAGGGGAACTTGGAGTAAATATTATTTCTCGTGAGATTTAGGGATAATATTTACTATGTTTTATCTATTTACCGTATGGGAAGGTAAATAGCATTATATTGTGTATTATTGCGTCGTTATATGTAAAACGACGGTTATGGCTCATATTTGATTTGAGGTATAATTAATGAAATAAAATAAATTGGAACATAAAATTTGTTCACACTTTCCCGAATGCCAAAATAGGGGGTGCGGTTGTTTTTAGAATGGTCGAGATAGTCAAAATAAGTGCCATGTTATATTTTGGAGTTTCGGGCACTTTTGACGCGTTATGACTTAATTAAGTAGATACGAGTCATTTTAATGGTGTATTAAAAATTAAAAGAGGGCATTTATGTTTTAAGACCCATTTAAGTCCCCCACCCCTTTTTCTTTCTTCATTTGTGTTAGAAGACAAAGGAGAGAGAGAGAGAGAAGAGAGAGTTGGGAGAAAATGGGAGAAAAGAGAGAAAATGAACATTTGGGCCGGATTTCCGTTGCTACCGGAAGAGGATCAGAGACTACGAACCCCGAGGCAAGTTTCTTACTTGCTAGATGTGATTTAATGTGATAAATTGCATGTATAGTTAGGTTTTGGAGATTTAACCCATAAATGGGTATTTGTTGATTTTGATGATTAAACCCTTAAATCTTAGTTTTAATTTGATTTGAGGATAAATTATTAGTTATAAATGGGGTAGAAATGATTTGGGAGAATTAGATGTTGTTGATCTTGGATAAAATCAAAGATGTGAGGTTTTGGGATTTTAGGGTTCATACAACCCGTAGCCCAAACTGGGCAAAATTTCAGGACCAAATCGATTCGGCCCTAGGGGCGAATCGATTCGGATAAGGAGAGGGATACAGGTCTGGTAGATTGAATCGATTCGGGTTATAACCAAATCGATTCGGCAATTGCAGAAAGTCAGTTTTTTCTCACCGAATCGATTCGGTTGTTTAGCGAATCGATTCGCAAGGGCGAATCGATTCGGCCCAAGGGGCGAATCGATTCGGTTCCCCTGTTTTTGTGAGATTTTTCCTAGTTTGATTTTTTAGCCCTTTTTCTTTTAGGTCCAAGGTTTAGGAACCTTCCTTTAAGGATTAATGGGGAGTCCTAGAGGGTAGTTTTGGGTAGTCTAATGCCCTAGGATTTAATGGGATGTTTGGGCTTACCCCGAGGGCTAGTTGCGTAGGTTAATATCCGAATGAAAAAGGAGATTAACCGAGCGATAAATTGAAGATAAAATATTAATGTTGAGACATTTGCGAGACACTCCTTGAGGGAGATTCATTTTAAATGGTTTATGATATTATATTGAAGTCTTGGGGACTAGTTGAGGTTTATGGCACTTCGGGTTTTAAGTCATTAAGAAAATATGACTCTAGAATAAGAAATACATAAAATGAGTTGTGGTACTAATAAATAAGTACAAATGATTTTGAGAATGTAAAAATGGATGTTTTCAAATGAAAGAATGATGATTTTCATAAAGGTAAAAAGGTATGGATACACACCCTCTCTAAATCGCTATCTTAAGGGAAGTTTGCGCGCGTTGTGGTGATGCCCCCTGACAAATTAACGCAGGGTGGATATAGTCCCTAGGCCATGTGAGCGCTTGTGATTTTATATTTTTCTGCGATGGGTAGGATATTTTGGGTGTGGTCTTGACTATCCCGCAGGCACATGGACGCTTCCCGACGTTGGTAGGATCCCAGGTTGTCTAAATATCAGGCTCTGGAAGATGATAGCCATTTAGGGGCGCGCACAGTGGGGAAACCCGGACGGGCGGTCTTAGAATTGTTATATATATATGTAATTATAACTATTCTAAATCAAGTTGGACTTGATAAATATGGGTGCCATAAAGAGAACAATTAAAATGCCACAAAGAGCATGATGAAAGTGCCACAAAGAGCACGATGAAAATGCCATAAAGAGCATATGATGATGATTATATTCCTGATAAGGAAGATATTTTTACAAAGTGTATAATTGAGATGAAATGCCACAAAGAGCATACAAACTATGATTATACTTCCTGATAAGGAATGTGAAATGAAATGAAATTGTATACGATGAAATTGATTGGTAAACATTTGATAAAATGTTGTACCATTTATATATAATCCTAAAGAATAAATGGGAATTATGTTTTGATGGTGAATGGATATAATTATATATCCTTGAGTAGTAATTGATGAGACCTCTCACCTATATTTACACATAATATTGTGCTAAGGGTCTAATGTATCTCGACGATCAACCTTGCCTAGTAGTAGTGTATCGGGGGGGGGGGGGGTTCCTTATTTGGATTTCGCTTTGCGAGACACCCCACGCACGAATAAGGGCATAGTGTTGTGATTGAGGAGAAATTTTCCTTTAGTACTTGAATTAATTAGGACAGGGTCTAATGTATCTCAACGATCAACCTTGCCTAGTAGTAGTGTATCGGGGGGGTTCCTTGTTTTGATTTCGCTTTGCGAGACACCCCACGCACGAATAAGGGCATAGTGTTGAGACTGGGGAGAAGTTAGCCTTATGTTCTTTCTTTAACCTGAGCATCATTTATATTACGCTAGGTTGCTTTTAGACTGAGAGGTGAGAAATATTATTGTTATCTGCGAGTAAATTACGCACTTAACTATCATGCATTTTATTCACATGGGAATCATATCAAACCAGGCCCTGACCCGTATCTATATTTCTTTGTTTCTGCACATATTATTTCCGTTAAAGGTGCTCTACCGCATGAACACCTGTGTTTACATTTCCATTTCGGTTGTCAGGGAGCTACAGCATATTATGGATGTTGTAGGTCATTGGTATTAGACGCGTCTTTCTATTGTACCTTAGTTAAGTTCAGTTTATTTATTCAGGCGTGTTTGCCCAAGCGTTGCACTCATTTACGATATTGTAAATATTGAAATGTAATACTCAGTGTAAATATTTGTATTGGTCTGTTCACCGACAGCTTATTCGGTGATTATTTGTTATATTGTCGTCCTTTATCTTCGGTTTTTGATATCCACCGTTTTTGCAAATGGGATTATCTAAGTGTTTTCTTTTGTTTAAAAGTTTTCTTTTATTGACAATCCGTTTTCTAAAATGATTGGTGGTTATCTCGTACTATTATTTTAATCGACAGTGATGCTGAGAATGGACCATCTATGATTCCTGTGATTATTAGAGTATTGGACTGGCCACCTATTATTTTAGTTGGCGGGTTGTCACAGATGGTATCAGAGCATTAGGTTCTAGAGTCCTTAGGAATCTATGCGGATGTATTTTGCTTTCAGCGTTATTTCTGATTTGATATAGAACCCTAAGATTAAGATCGTCGATTTCTTTGGTGAGAACTCATTCTCCTGCTATGATATGAGAACCCCGAAAATATTTTTTGCTATCGTGAGAGACTAGTAAGTCATCAGATGATGGGAATCAAGGGAGGTTGTCGTGAAGGCGTCACGAGATGGGATTTCTAAGAGCTGTAGGTTGTGGTGGGGAATAAGGGCCGCTTTGGAGGTCTCTCCCTTTGTAGCATTATTTTATATTGCTCCCGTGACTACTAAGTACGATGAAAATTGTTTTCCCGAGTACCGCTGTCGGTAGAGAGTGGTACTATGCTTGGGATTCTAAGCCATGTAAATTCGAAGCTGAGAGGTCCTTAACAAGGACCACATGTTGAAGTTCGGTTGGATAGAGGAAGTGTAA
The DNA here is from genome assembly GCA_949130495.1 of Sambucus nigra. Taxonomy (NCBI): domain Eukaryota; kingdom Viridiplantae; phylum Streptophyta; class Magnoliopsida; order Dipsacales; family Adoxaceae; genus Sambucus; species Sambucus nigra. The sequence continues at coordinate 206,388,453 of OX422214.1, read as the reverse complement.
CCTCGTTCGGTGAGAATGTAAGGCCCGAGAGTTTTGGCCTAGAGATGGGTATAGGAGTGCCTAGGTGTGAGGATTTGGGGAAAACCTCTCACCTGTTGGAGTAAGGTTGAAGTGGCAGAATTGATAATCGCCTCTTTATGGAGGGGCAGAATGTTTTTTGCCCATAGAGAGAGCGTTTCAGTGGAAATTCTAGGCTCGTAAGTAAGTGTTAGAAACACTTCTGGAGAAGTAGTGTTCATGAGACCCCATTGGTGGAGATCCACCCGGGGAAGATTCGTGGAGCTAAGGTCGGGGAGGCTGGCAGAATGTTCTCTTTACTGAAGAAGTCAAGGGAACTATGCGTTCTGATCTTGTCGATTGAAGATAACCGACAAGGATGGGACTCCTAGTTGAGATATTGATGGAAGTAGTTTGGTTCGGATAAGACTAGAATGACGTGTCTTGGAACCATTGGTAGTAGCCAAGGAGGTTGGCTAATATGTTGGTGTAATTTCCAACTAGGGTGCGAGTGGTGCATTCCTTAAGATAAGACGGAGTAGTATGGTGTTAGTCCTAGATTCGGGTGTGCATATCGAGCTTGTGATAGTATCGATACTTTTTTATATAGTAAGTATATTTATGGCTTCCATAATAGGGAAGTTCTATATTATCCTTTTCACTCGTTATGGGGCGAGTGGTGATACATGTGGTACGTGCTACTTGTATTATATATATTATACGAGTAGAGATGTTCTTAGATTGGTGGGTACGATAACAAGCGAATAAATCGTGAGGCTATCCTATTCCTAGTTCTAGAGAAGGACTAGTTGTTCTATAATATCTCTCCTGGATACAGGTTGAGACTTTATAGAGGTGGTTTACGGTATGTAGATAGTTTCCTTTATTTTTGTTTTTATTTGGTTTGCTTGCTTTGTTTGCTTTGCTTGTGTATGATATTGCCTTATCTCCATGACCGACTAGTTAAGGGGACTGTGTGGAGGGGTTCCTTATTTGGATTTCGCTTTGAGAGACGCTCCACGCATGAACCTTAACAACGTTGGGAGTGGAGAGATGTGCATATTCTTTTCTTTTATTTCTTTACTTTTCTGTTGGTTGAGATGCTGGGTTGGAAAGGTTTAGCTAAGAATCACGTAAATGAGTGATTGAGGGGTTAAGTTGATGTGCGATATATGAGCACTATAATAGTTTTCCTCTGATAGATGTGGGGAAGACTAAGATAGGAAAGTCGAATAGAGACTTGTGTTTATGCCTTATTGAGAAGGCCATCTATAAAAGATGTATGTATATATATGTTGGGATAAAGTATTTGTAGTGCCTTACAGAAAGTAAGCGCTCGATCAGTATATTTTTTTTTTTTGTAGTGGTAAGACTTAGAGTTAGGATTTTAGCGATCCCGCTCACGTGTCTTAGACCGTTACTTCTCGACAACCGATCTTGCGAGGTAGTAGTGTAAAGGTAGGGTTACTTGTTTGGATTTCGCCTCGGCGAGACGTCCCACGCATGAAACCGAGCTAATGTCGGGAGTTGGGAAAGGTCTAGGACACTAGGGATATAGTTAGGACTATACTTATATGACTCGATTAAAGTAGAATAGATAGATTGACTTTAGGATTATTAGGATGTAAGACCTTTAGGGCATGTAATGTGGTTTTAGAAAGGTGATAGGGAGTTCACCACAACAGGTTTGTGGGTTAACTCTAAGTGGGATTTGGTCCCTAGAACGACAAAGAGGTTTAGAATATTGAGGGATTCAGAATGTTAGGCCTTAGAAGGAGGGGCTTTTCTTAGATAGAGCGTTACGTCGGTAACCTATTTTTGAAGGAGTTGAAGTATGAGCTGGCTTTTACTCATGCACTCGCGTTGTTAAGTTCGAGAGTGGATTTAATGAACGAGTTCTTACCGGGAATGGGAAGTATTAATACTGGAGCATGGATCCATTGTTTATGCGTCTCATAAATTTAAATTCTGTGAGAAGTATTATTCCTCACTCGATTTAGAGCTCGTAGTGGTAGTATTCGCCTTAAAGGAATAGAGGCCCTACTTCCTGGGCAGGAAATTTGTCTTTTCACGAGCGAGAGGTTGGAGTTCGTGAGGGGCTATCGGTGGAATACTCCCCTTTTTTCTAAGGAAACGCAGATGGGTTAGTAGATGCACCGAATAGGAAACCATCAGAGAAATTAAGGAAGGCACTGGATGCCAGGAAGAATGAGCTTCACAGAGGGGACGCTATAGTAAGAGCGTTCATGTCCATGATTGATCGGCTTCTCTACTAGTATGAAGAGACTAGTAGTGGGAAGAGGAAGGATGGGAGTCGTAGTGTAGTAATCAAACCTCCGTACAATTATTCGGAACATTTCTTGTAAGTAGGGTGCCAGGATGTTGAAGTATCTCCTTCCGTAGTAGAATGGTAGGATCGATAGTTCGAGAGGAACGATTAGGTGCTATGTTAGAGCAAGAAGAAGATAGACTAAGATCTAGGAGGATGACCTTAGCCCGAGCCCGATAGGGACGCCATTTTTACCAAGGGGTTTGCTAGGAATTATAGAATGATAGTTCAGTATAGTATAGCTTTATATGGTCATACTAATGCCTGAATTTTGAGGGCAAAATTCCCTTCTAAGGCGGGGGGGGGGGGGGGGGGGGGGGGAGTATGTAACAACCCAGGCTTTTTAGCAGCTATTTTATATTATTTTGCCCAATGGGCTAATTCTATAAAATAGGGGAAGTTGGAGTAAATATTATTTCCCGTGAGATTTAGGGATAATATTTACTATGTTTTATCTATTTACCTTATGGGAAGGTAAATAGCATTATATTGTGTATTATTACGTCGTTATATGTAAAACGACGGTTATGGCTCATATTTGATTTCAGGTATAATTAATGAAATTAAATAAATTGGAACACAAAATTTGTTCACACTTTCCCGAATGCCAAAATAGGGGGTGCGGTTGTTTTTAGAATGGTCGAGATAGTCGAAATAAGTGCCATGTTATATTTTGGAGTTTCGGGCACTTTTGACGCGTTATGACTCAACTAAGTAGATACGAGTCATTTTAGTTGTGTATTAACAATTAAAAGAGGGCATTTATGTTTTAAGACCCGTTTAAGTCCCCCACCCCTTTTTCTTTTTTCATTTGTGTTAGAAGCCAAAGGAGAGAGAGAGAGAAGAGAGAGTTGGGAGAAAATGGGAGAAAAGAGAGAAAATGAACATTTGGGCCGGATTTCCGTTGCTACCGGAAGAGGATCAGAGACTACGAACCCCGAGGCAAGTTTCTTACTTGCTAGATGTGATTTAATGTGATAAATTGCATGTATAGTTAGGTTTTGGAGATTTAACCCATAAATGGGTATTTGTTGATTTTGATGATTAAACCCTTAAATCTTAGTTTTAATTTGATTTGAGGATAAATTATTAGTTATAAATGGGGTAGAAATGATTTGGGATAATTAGATGTTGTTGATCTTGGATAAAATCAAAGATGTGAGGTTTTGGGATTTTAGGGTTCATACAACCCTAGCCCAAACTGGGCAAAATTTCAGGACCGAATCGATTCGGCCCTAGGGGCGAATCGATTCGGATAAGGAGAGGGATACAGGTTTGGTAGATCGAATCGATTCGGGTTATAACCGAATCGATTCGACAATTGCAGAAAGTCAGTTTTTGCTCACCGAATCGATTCGGCTGTTTAGCGAATCGATTCGCAAGGGCGAATCGATTCGGCCCAAGGGGCGAATCGATTCGGTTCCCTTGTTTTTGTGAGATTTTTCCTAGTTTGATTTTTTATCCCTTTTTCTTTTAGGTCCAATGTTTAGGGAACTTCCTTTAAGGATTAATGGGGAGTCCTAGAGGGTAGTTTTGGGTAGTCTAATGCCCTAGGATTTAATGGGATGTTTGGGCTTACCCCGAGGGCTAGTTGCGTAGGTTAATATCCGAATGAAAAAGGAGATTAACCAAGAGATAAATTGAAGATAAAATATTAATGTTGAGACATTTGGGAGACACTCCTTGAGGGAGATTCATTTTAAATGGTTTATGATATTATATTGAAGTCTTGGGGACTAGTTGAGGTTTATGGCACTTCGGGTTTTAAGTCATTAATAAAATATGACTCTAGAATAAGAAATACATAAAATGAATTGTGGTACTAATAAATAAGTACAAATGATTTTGAGAATGTAAAAATGGATGTTTTCAAATGAAAAGAATGACGATTTTCATAAAGGTAAAAAGGTATGGATACACACCCTCTCTAAATCGCTATCTTAAGGGAAGTTTGCGTGCATTGTGGTGATGCCCCCTGACAAATTAACGCAGGGTGGATATAGTCCCTAGGCCATGTGAGTGCTTGTGATTTTATATTTTTCTGCGATGGGTAGGAGATTTCGGGTGTGGTCTTGACTATCCCGCAGGCACATGGCCGCTTCCCGACGTTGGTAGGATCCCAGGTTATCTAAATATCAGGCCCTGGAAGATGATAGCCATTTTGGGGCGCGCACAGTGGGGAAACCCGGATGGGCGGTCTTAGAATTGTTATATATATATGTAATTATAACTATTCTAAATCAAGTTGGACTTGATAAATATGGGTGCCATAAAGAGAACAATTAAAATGCCACAAAGAGCATGATGAAAGTGCCACAAAGAGCACGATGAAAATGCCATAAAGAGCATATGATGATGATTATATTCCTGATAAGGAAGATATTTTTACAAAGTGTATAATTGAGATGAAATGCCACAAAGAGCATAAAAACTATGATTATACTTCCTGATAAGGAATGTGAAATGAAATGAAATTGTATACGACGAAATTGATTGGTAAACATTTGATAAAATGTTGTACCATTTATATATATTCCTAAAGAATAAATGGGAATTATGTTTTGATGGTGAATGGATATAATTATATATCCTTGAGTAGTAATTGCTGAGACCTCTCACCTATATTTATACATAATATTGTGCTAAGGGTCTAATGTATCTCGACGATCAACCTTGCCTAGTAGTAGTGTATCGGGGGGGTTCCTTGTTTGGATTTCGCTTTGCGAGACACCCCACGCACGATTAAGGGCATAGTGTTGTGACTGGGGAGAAATTTGCCTTTAGTACTTGAATTAATTAGGACAGGGTCTAATGTATCTCAACGATCAACCTTGCCTAGTAGTAGTGTATCGGGGGGTTCCTTGTTTGGATTTCGCTTTGCGAGACACCCCACGCACGAATAAGGGCATAGTGTTGAGACTGGGGAGAAGTTAGCCTTATGTTCTTTCTTTAACCTGAGCATCATTTATATTACTCTAGGTTGCTTTTAGACTGAGTGGTGAGAAATATTATTGTTATCTGCGAGAGAATTACGCACTTAACTGTCATGCATTTTATTCACATGGGAATCATATCAAACCGGGCCCTGACCCGTATCTATATTTCTTTGTTTCTGCACATATTATTGTCGTTACAGGTGCTCTATCGCATGAACACATGTGTTTACATTTCCATTCCGGTTGTCAGGGAGCTACAGCATATTGCGGATGTTGTAGGTCATTGGTATTAGACGCGTCTTTCTATTGTACCTTAGTTAAGTTTAGTTTATTTATTCGGGCGTGTTTGCCCAAGCGTTGCACTCATTTACTATATTGTAAATATTGAAATGTAATACTCGGTGTAAATGTTTGTATTGTTCTGTTCACCGACAGCTTATTCGGTGATTATTTGTTATATTGTCGTCCTTTATCTTCGGTTTTTTATATCCACCATTTTTACAAATGGGATTGTCTAAGTGTTTTCTTTTATTTACAAGTTTTCTTTTATTGACAATCCGTTTTCTAAAATGATTGGTGGTTATCTCGTACTATTATTTTAATCGATAGTGATGCTGAGAATGGACCATCTATGATTCCTGTGATTATTAGAGTATTGGGCTGGCCACCTATTATTTTAGTTGGTGGGTTGTCACAAAATTACAGCAAGAAAAGAAAAGAAATCGTATTTTTTTAAACCAATTTAAAAATTACACATTGTGATTTTAACATTTAAACCACTTAAAAAATTACAACAAGACAAGATAAGAAATTGTTTTTTTTAAATCAATTAAAAAATTACACAATGTGATTATGAATATTTTATTTATTTAATTAATACGATCGCGACTCAAATAAAATGCGACGTGGTATGGAGTCGTATTCTTATTCATACCTTCGGCGCGGAGTATTTTTTACTATTTTAAAAATAAATTTTTCCTATCTTAAAAAAATGGTCCGTGGCAGCGGTATGCATAGGTGGTCCGACAACCTATACATAACACTGGCGCAGACCATTTTTTTGAAATACCACATAAAAAAACTCAACTAAAAATAATCTTTCTACTATTTTAGAGAAAATGGTATGCACCAGCGACATGTATCGGTGGTCAGACCAGTTATACATACTACTGGACTACCTGTACATACTACTGATGCGGACCATTTTTTTTAAATAGCAAAAAAATTATTTTTGTGTTGAGTTTTCTTGTGTGATATTTAAACATTTCAGGGGACTCATTAAAACTTATTTACTATTTTTAAAAAATGTTTAGCGTCAACGGTATGTATAGATGCTCTTCCGAGTTTTCTTTCATAGAAATTGGTTTGGTTTTTTTATAAGTACAGTCAAGGTTCTAAAAAATGTGGGACGTGATTGAGGCGTGGAGGTCAAGCCATAAGCCTAGAATCCTAGGCAGGCCTTAGGCGTAAAAATGCGTGAAAAGGCGTTTAGGTCTTCTTAATATATTTTAATATTTTTTAACCATAGCATGGCTATTAAAATACTAAAGTTGTACATATCATAAAAATATGTCTGAATATATGCAAATTAAAATACTATTTGATTATATTGGATGAGATAATGGTCCGATTTGTAAAAAAATCTTTAAATTGCGATATCGTTTCACTAAAGCATTAATGTTTTTAGAAAAAAGGTGCGCCTTAAGGGTTTTACCAAGAATAAGGCGTAAAAAGCTGAAGGCGGGGTGTTTCTCCTAAGCCTAAAGCCTAGGCGTGCCTAGACGGAGCGTAGGCGGATTTTTTAGAACAGTGAGTACAGTATATATATATATATATATATATATATATATATATATATATATATATATATATATATATATATATATATATATATATATATATTTTAAGAGGAAACAAATTTGTGTTTTTTTAATTCTAAATAACGCCGTCGCGGACTATTTTTTCTAAAATAGTGGAAAGATTATTTTTTCGTTGATTTTTTTATGTGCTATCTAAAAAAAAGGTCTGGGCAGCGTTATGTATAGGTTGTCGGACCACCTATGACTACCGCTGCCACGAACCATTTTTTTAAGATAGGAAAAAGTTATTTATAAAATAGTAAAAAATAGTCCGTGCCGGCGATATGAAAAAGAATACGACTCTACACTACGTCGCATTTTATTTGAGTCTTGATCGTATTAATTAAAAAATAAAAGATTCATAATCACATTGTGTAATTTTTAAGTTGGTTTAAAAAAAATCGATTTCTTACCTTGTCTTGTTGTAATTTTTTAATTGGTTTAAATGTCATAATCACATTGTGTAATTTCTTAATTGGTTTTAAAAAAATACAATTTCTCATCTTGTCTTGCGGTAATTTTTTAATTGGTTTAAATGTGTTGGAGAGAGTTTTTAAAATAAAATAAAAAGGCTTAAATTAAATGTATATTAAAAAATATTTGAGGAACGTTTTAGTAATTATTTTTTTTTTATTATACAGTATGTGGTTTTTTTCATTTCCAAAAATTATATGTTACCAAAAACTAAATGTTTTCATTATTTATAATAAAAAAGAAAAGAAAAGAAAAGATGAGTTTGTGAAGAATAGAAACAACCAGCTTTGAGGAGAGAGGGAGTCTTATGATGTGGAAGTGTAAGGGTCATGTCGACGAGAGAGGAGAGAGAGTGTTATGATATTTGAACACCCGTCGGAGATCGGTTCTCTCTCTTATATATATATATATATAGAGAGAGAGAGAGAGAGAGATGTTTTCTTTGTGTCACTGGAAACTAAAATTGACAAAATCTCTCCGACAATTCAATTCCCATAACCATGGTATGTATCTTTTTCTTTCAGTTTTTCAATTATTATGTGTAATTTGGATCATACATAATATTCATAATGAATTGTGTTTCATTATAGAAAAAGGGCATTTCTTTTAAAAGACTTTTAATAATTGGACCCAAAAAGGTTTTATATTTTTTTATCCACAGATTTAAAGATAAAACATCTTTGATCTGATAGCTCCTATTAAAAAATGTAAAATGTGTTGTTTCTCTTAACTAGCTCCTTTTTTAAATGGGTCAATTAACTAAAAAACCCATAATATATCATTTCTTTAATTTATAATCTCAACATAGTTTCAAAAATACCTTTTTGCCTTTGATAAATGGCATTAGTAAACATAAAGTGATAGAGATAAAAACAATTTTCATGGAAAAATCATGTTTATTTGAATGAGTCATATGTATTTGAATAAATTAAAAGACTTAATTATTATTAATATATATAAGAGATACATATTTTTATAATTGGGCCTCTAGTCTGGCCGCGTCTAGTCGGGTTTGAAAGTATGTGCCCAATTTTGTCCCAAATTTTTATCGGGCTCGAAAAATTTGCTTAGATCAGTACACGGGCCTACTTTATTTCACTAAGCCCCGTAAAATAGTGGGTTGAAACCTATGTCCCACCCACTGATGACGATCGACTTGTTAGCGATAAGTAGCCTCTGGCAGTGACGGATCCAGGACTTTTGGTCAGGGGGACGAAAGTTTTGATTATTGCCGCTCTCGAGGCAATTTTTTTGGGATTTATTTGAGTTTTATACTCACAAATAAAAACTTTTGACTGCCCTCACTTGTATAACTTCTGAAATCATACTCACAAGGAAGACTTGGGGATATTCCATTTAATTGGGTATGACTACTTTAAGCCTCATTGTTGGCTACACTTAGACTTTGTTGTCCAATATTTTGGATTAAAACATGATGTCCGCATTTAGCCTACAAACTATGACTTTTACCCCTATGAAATGGTGTGCTCCTTTTTGTATTTCTTTCCACATTGTAACAATTCTTTTTGACTTTGACTTCACTGGAGAGCTAAACTCCAACACATACTTTCTTTTTTATAGTTAAATTTGTACTTTTGAAAATCTATCCAAGTTTATCATGTTAGGATATAGCATAATCCTGAAAATATGTACCTTAAATTGGATTGATTCATGATGCAATATGGTCTATCCAATGAGGTTGCAAACCTTTCCTTTGGAGTTAATTGAACTGTAGAACATGTTAGTAATTTTGTGATACTTTCAGCCCTCAATTATTTTCTTGCAGTTGTATGACTTGAAATTTTAGCCAGTGGTCAATTATTTTTTTATAATGCTAATGTTTTTCAACTAAAGTTGTAAATTTTTATTAAAGAAAGAAGATGAGCCATGCAACTTGGGCTTATTCATTGATTGAACTTTTATGTTCGTAACACGTAAACATGAACTTAACAAATGTATTATTATTTGTTTATCCAGACAACATCACGGCGTCTTGCAGATAAGAAGGTGCAGAGGTTTAAGAAGAACATTACCAAGCGTGGAGAAGTTCCCGAAATGGCTTCAAAGAAGGGAGATAACTATCCAGTTGGCCCTGTTTTGCTTGGATTTTTCGTGTTTGTTATCATCGAATCCCATAAGTTTTTTTGCTTTCTCGTTATGGTTTGTGTTGGTAACGTCTTACTTAGAGTTTATATCCTTTTGTTGGCTCATTTGAAACACAACTTAAATGAGTTTATGTCTTATTATTTCTAGAATTCGGGGAATTAATCATAACATGATTCGTCAACCGCTAAAAACACGTGAAACATTTCATCATTTTACTTTTCACACGGGCCCTATGTTTAAATTCATTTCAACATTATGGTTTTCAATTTTTAGACACTGATGCAAGTGTTTGCATTATAAAAGTACCACTTTTTGATGCTTTTGGGTGGGATAAAAGTACCATTTGAATTACTACACTAAGCATTTGTTTCAACCTTGTGAAATTTCCTATTTATTCTTTTGTTAATTCAAATATAGGTTATATAATTTCCTGATTGAAATTTTTTCTCTTGTTCCAGCAATATTTCAGATAATCGTAACAGCTTGGGGGAATGGCTTAATATTACAATGACAATGCAATATATAGCTGGTGGCTGTTTGTTGCATTGTAATTTTCCTATCATTTAGAACAAATGGCTCAAATGTAGAAACTGACATTATCTTTACTAGATCAGTTTTTTATTATGTTTTGAAGAACTCAAAAACTATATAATAAAGTTAGCCCTTCCTCGTATTATCTTTTTCCATATTGATTGGTTTGGCTTTCTTGGTACGTTTTTTCTTTCTAGGATTTTTGCATTGTGCTTGATGAATTAGTATTAGTTTTATCGAAACAATGGTAATGTTTTTTTAGTTGAATATTCACACTCCAATGCATTATTTAGTCCAGTCACATTTGGATTTTAATAAAATGTGATACATAATCATAAAATGCAACTATATTGTGACTATCCTTCTATTTAGGATATGAATACAAAAGAAATTGTTCAACGACCATACGAAAAAGATATCAGGTGGGAACAAATTTCAAACGTGGGTTAAAACCATATGGGTTGGGTTTATGGCTCATATCCATTTCCATATGGATTACATGGATTTAACTTTCAATTTGGGTTATATCAAATATGGATATTTATTCTTTTAAATGCGTGTGCGCATGAGAGACAAAGGGCTTCTATGGTTAGTGTATGTGCTTTTGGTTGTGTTATTTGTGTTTGTATGCGATTTTGATGTATGTACGTCGAGCCGAGATGATCTTAAGACTATTCAAACTTGGTTTATACATGTGGACGAGCTTAGAATTGTGTTCAAGTATGGTTCGTATATCTTACTAGTCTAGCTCAAACGATCTTGTAAACAAACAAACACGAGCGGAGTTCGAGTATCTCGATTAATTTATACTTTTTTAATGTGATTTGAGCTTAAAATTATGTCCAGCCTTAGTTCGTTTATTTTATGAGTTTGTCTCAAAAGATTTTTTTCGAATAAACACTAGCCGAACCAGAGTAGCTTGGTTCATTTTATGAGTGTTTGATTTTCTGCTTGCTTTTGTATATTTCAAATGTGCTTATTTTTGTTTTGAGTACTTATACACCGACACACAAATTTGACACATTTGGTGCGATAAACTGACGTGTCGCATCGGTATCGGCTCGTGTTTGGGCTCCACACATGCCTCACCACAGTGGAACCCAAACACGAACCAATACGGGTGCGATATGTTAGTGTAGAAGGGTGTCTACATACAAAAAAGATTAATTAAAATACTTTTTAATTAAATTGAGAGGACCCCACCTAGGCCACTTCACCTAGGGTCACTGCAGAAACGACATTCGTGAGGCGCCACCGCAAGGGTCACTACGGAAAGGACATTTGAGAAGTACCGCATAAGGGCCACTGCAGAAGTTTAGGATTGAGAAGGGCTGCCGCAAGGGTCACTACGGAAATGAAATTCGTGAAGTGCCACCGCAAGGTTAACTGAGGAAATAACATTCGAGAAGCACCGCATAAGGTCCACTGTAGAAGTCCAGGATTGAGAAGGGCCACCGCAAGGGTCACTACGGAAATGACATTTGAAGAAGTACCCCGTAAAGGCCACTGCAGAAGTCCAAGATTGAGAAGGGCTGCCGCAAGGGTCACTACAGAAATGACATTCGACAAGTGCCACCGCAAGGGTCACTGCAGAAATGACATTTGAGAAGTGCCCCGTAAGGACCACTGCAAAAATCCAAGATTGAGAAGGGACATCGCAAGCGTCACCATAGAAATGTCATTCGAGAGGTTCCACCGTAAGGGCCACTGCAGAAATGACATTTGAGAACTGCCCCGCAAAAGGTCACTGCAGAAATGTTATCCGAGAAGTTCCACCGCAAGAGTCACTGCAGAAATGACATTCGAGAGGGGCCCCGCAAGGGCCACTGCAGAAGTCCAAGATTGGGAAGGCCACCGTAAGGGTCACTACAAAAATGTCATTCAAGAGGTGCCTGCAGAAATGACATTTGAGAAGTGCCTCGTAAAGGGCCACTGCAGAAGTCCAAGATTGAGAAGGGCCACCACAAGGGTCACCGCAGAAATGACATTCGAGAAGTGCCAACGCAAGGGTTACTGCATAAATGACATTTGAGAAGTTCCCCCGCAAGGGCCACTATAGAAGTACAAGATAGAGAAGTGCCACCGCAAGGGTCAATGTAGAAATGACATTTGAGAAGTGCCCCGTAAGGGCCACTGCAGAAGTCCAAGATTGAGAAGCACCACCGCAAGGGTCACTGCAGAAATGACATTCGAGAAGTGCCACCGTAAGGGTCACTGCGGAAATGACATTTGAAGAAGTGCCCCACAAGGGCCACTGCAGTATCCCATGATTAAGAAGGTCCACTGCAATGGTCACTACAGAAATGACATTCGAGAAGTGCCCCGCAAGAGCCACTACAGAAATGTCATCCGTGAAGTGCCATCGCAAGGCTGTTTCAACAACAAAAATGATGTTTGAGAAGGAACCCCCACTAGTGTCCCTCAACAGTAGAAACTTACATGGGAGAATGGACCCGCAAGGTCCTTCCTCCCACAGCTCCCAGAAAACCAAGTTAGGTTGATGGGGTGTCTACCACAAGCAACCCCTCATCATAAAAAAAGAACAGAATTACTAACACTTATTTTCTTGTACAGGTTGCCTACTTGAGCAAGCAGGGCTCAAGTAGGCCATTTGGGACCTCCTGGGAGTTTTGGCTTGGCGGCTGAGGGACAAGGTATTTTGAGCAAGATCAACCACTTAGCACTATAGGATTGAGAGAATACTATTAGAAAGACCGATTTTTGGCTTGGCGGCTGAGGGACAAGGTATGTTGAGCAAGCTCAACCATTTAGCACTATAGTATTAAGAGAATACTAGTAGAAAGACCCAGAAGTCACTCAAGACTATACACAATTCACACTTGGTCACAAGTGAAGTGAGAAGCCAAAGAGCTGGCTGCTCACAAGGAATAAACTCTTTATAAAAATGACTTTTCCAAAAGAGGGGGTCCTCGAGGTCCCTTTTAAGAACAACAATAATTTTAGAAGAGAGGGGTCCTTAGCGGACATATGTGCTTTTTGACTTTAGTTGGCACCAGGTGGCGCTTACAGGAGGGGACAGGCAGGGTTGCTTGCAGGTAGGGACTAATGGTACACTTCAAACATTGTCCCCCACCAGCCCTCTCAATTTTGGCGCCCAAAAGTGCCAACTCATCCCTAACTCCCAAGTATAAATAGACCTCCGGGCAAGGTCAAGACACACAATTGAAATTGCACTGTTACTCTGCCAAAACCACACCAGACCTACCTAATATTCTCTCCCTGCTCATTCTCTTACTACTGAGTGCCTTGTTCTTTCACTCCCTACTGACAGCCATCATTCTCAGGTGTTTGGCTTGAGAAAATTACTATTTTTCTGCGAAAGTTCATCTTCTTGCAGGGAGTGAGTTGAAGCTTGAGTTCCATTGTTTCCAGAAGGAGAAGTTTTATTGACAAGTTGCACCAGAAGACCTTGTAGGAAGTGTCCATTGGAGTGGGTCACACCTCACCCTTTTCGGACTCCACAGTCATCGGAGTACTCTCATGCACCTGGAAATAATGAGACAAAGGTTAAATGAGAACGCTTGCATAGTATACACAAGAATAAAAGAGGGGAGTAGTAAAAAGAAGGGGTATGCTAGTTTAATACCTCTCTCACAGTTTCCCCACTGTCGGACTCCACAATAATCGGATTACTCTCATGCACCTGGAAACAATGAGAAAAAGGTGAAATGAGAATGCTTGCACAGTATACGCAAGAAGAAAAGAGGGGAGTAGTAAAAAGAAGGGGTATGCTAGTTTAATACCTCTCTCGCAGTTTCCCCACTGCCGGACTCCACAGTCATCGGTGTACTCTCATGCACCTGAAAATAATGAGACAACGGTGAAATGGGAATGCTTGCACAGTATATACAAGAAGAAAAGAAGGGAGTAGTAAAAAAGAAGGGGTATGCTAATTTAATAGCACTCTCACAGTTTCCCCACTGCCAGACTCTACAGTCATTGGAGTACTCTCAAGCACCTGGAAACAATGAGATAATGGTGAGATGAGAACACATGCCCAGTATACGCAAGAAGAAAAGAGGGGAATAGTAAAAAGAGGGGGTATGTTAGTTTAATACCTCTCTCGTAGGTGCCCAACTGCCAGACTCCACAATCATCGGAGTACTCTCATGCACCTGGAAACAATGAGACAATGGTGAAATGAGAACACTTGCACAGTATACGCAATAAGAAAAGAGGGAAATAGTAAAAAGAGGGAGTGGGCTAATTTAATAGCTCTCTCGCAGTCATCCCACTCTCAGACTCCATAGTCATGGGAGCAACCGCACTCACCTAGAAACAATACAACAAGGGCGAAGATGATAATCCTTTCACAATTTAAACAAAATAATAAAGGCATAAAAATGACATAAGGGAAGTGGATACCCTTATACACTGTACCTGAATAACGCTCTCCATAACGGTCAAAGGAGGGGGTGCAGGGGCTCCCAAAGGGGCCGCCACACTGGCCGATGCTCCTGTAGGGGCTATCTCAGTAACCAGTGCTCCTAAAGAGGCTACCTCAACCTCAGACACTTCTAAAAGATCAACCTCAGCGACGGTAGTCACAATGGAAATGCGAGGCATTGAATGACACGAATGGGCAAGAGTTAATAAATCACCTACCTCATTAATGACAAATACCTCAATTAAAAAAAAGGGAGAGGGAAATTCCTCAATGGAGCAGCAAAGATAGCTAACTGAAGGGGCGCGATAACAGGGCAAGATGACCTGCGCATAGGGGCTGCTGAAGAGACAATAGCAAGAGCCACACTCAAAACAGCACCAAGGGATAACTGCAACAAAAGTGAAAGAGGGCTACGATAAGTGCAGGCTGGATAGAGAAGAAATCTATAACCATGAAAAGATGAAAGTACCTGATCCCCATCCAGAGGGGGAAGAGCAGAAAAGGACATTCGGCGCAGTAGGGGTTGTGCTGATAGCCTGCAAAGAATGAAAATGTGTTATTCACCACATGTTCGAGGAAAAAGAGATTCCATGATCCAATGGAAAGGCCTAACCTGAAGTGTGGGCACACTAGTTGAAGCCACAGTAAATATTGGGCCACGAGAAATTTCCTGAACCAAGGTTCTGCCGTCCATAGATATGCGGACCCGCGGGATAGAGATCCTCCCCGATGAGGATAAACCTGGGATAATAACATCAGGTAAGGAAAGAGTCCCTCCCTTAGAAGAAAATAAAAAAGCCGTTAGGACCTGCTATTGAAACGAAAAAAACATTCAAATATATATATATATATATATATATATATATATATATATATATATATATATATATATATATATATATATATATATATATATATAAACATACCTTAGACTAAGAGGTGCTCAGGGGCTCAGCTGTATAAGTACCCACCGCCAAAATAAGAGAAGATGAAGTGATGATGCCGAAAGGCACAACTCTCTACACATTGTAAATGGGTAAACAAAAGGAAGAAGTAAAGAAGAAAAGGTCACAATGAAAGTTTTGAAAATGGTGAGGCATACCTAAGCAGAAGGAGAAGTCACGAAAGTGGTCCTTGTTCCGGTAAGGTGCATAGATGAAAGCTTCAGGGAAATGCCAGCATACACGACCAAAATGTAATTGGCAGATTAACAAATTACATTAGATGGTAAAAGAAATAAGTAGATAGCAAACTTCTCTAAAAATGCCTCGGGAAGAAACGAGCATGGAGTTCCTCTCTCGCTGAAAACGCGTCAGTCGCAGTGGGCGAAGAGGAGAACTACTTGCCTCCATGGAAATGACCTGTAAAATATGACGGAATACTTTCATTAATAAATAAAATAATGAGGGGGAAGAAAGAAAATCATATGCATAAAATTTCCAACAAAGGAGAATGCTTACAGTAGCAGAGCGCGTAGTCTGGCCATAAAGGAGATGTAGGGTGGTGGGATTAACTCCCCCAGGAGAATGGGATGCCTCATCATCACTAGAAGACTCTAACGAGATTGACAACAAAGCATAAGTGTCAGTAGTGCTTTCGCTATGGAAACTAAGGTCGCCCATCTCACCCAAAGAAGAACTATGGTTGTCATAAGAAGGTGTGCTCCCATAATCAACTAGTTTCTCTTCTAATAAAAGGGAGGGAGATCCAAGAGGTGAAACTCCGAGAGAACTAGTTCCACTAAGTAAAGAACATTGGGATATAGTACCTTCTGTGATTGGAATAGATGCGAATCACGCCTCTTGGGAAGAAAGGCCCAATGCTCCGTAACCTTTCTCTTTCACAACTTAGTAGGTCTCCTCAACCCCTAGATCATCAGTATTAGACCCTTGGTCCACCATAGAGAAGGCAGCCATGCCAGCACCATTTCCTTTCCTCTTCTCCGTAGCCTGGGTCCTCATAGGAGAAGAGGGAGGAGAAGCAGTAGTAGAAAGAATGAAATTAGATACATTCGTGTCAGGGTGCTTCCTTCTATTTGTTGTAGAGGTGCTCACTTTCCCTCTGCTCTTTAATCGACTCCTAGATGTCACAGGGGGAAGCTCAGTCGGCAGAGGCTGAGGTGACTCGTCGAGAAGAGGCTTCACTAAAATGGGAATGGCCTGCTCCAAGGGTGGCCTGGGAGTGGTGCTGAGAAATTAAGGATCTTTTTGCGTTCGCCTGACGAAAAACTGAGCTTTGATATATTTAACTGGGTTAGTCTCATGATGGGTATTAACTAAACATTTTTGGATAAGACGGACCTATCGGTGCCAAAGTTGGAACCATGACGAAGTAAACAAAGGATGATAATCGTAGGGAGGCACGTAGAGGCCCCCTAGATCACTGACTCTATGAAACAGTCCCTGGAGAGTGAAGTTGGAGCACGTAGGTAAGAAGAGGAGGGGAATGAACACCCTGATCATAGCCAAACTGTCGTCTTACCCTTTCAGAATGATAGAACTCAGCGCGCGAACCCAACTCGGTCCAAGAAGGGAGGTGGCATGGTAAGAGAATTCTCACCACATTAATATGAGGACAAGTGGAAACATATCCCACTTTCGAAGGGCAATAGAAAGTCCCGCCATAGCCAGAGAAAGAAAGCCAGCTGAAAGTGCCCCCAGGATGCTTAGTATGAGGCCGAAACTCAAACTCCTCAATATCATCATTCAATATTCCTAAAGATTCCTTGGGAATTTTCTTGTGCCATCGGAGAAGTCGCCCAGCATCGCTATGACCGGCATGAGCCTCGAAAGTAATGTGGGGGAAATGTTCAAATAAAAAGGCCATTAAGAGAGCGGCATTTGCATAATTAGCAACATCATACAGACCGCAAGACCTTTCTACATCTATATGTTCTCAGTCCATCCAGGTGTAAAGAGAAACCAAAGTCAAGGCGGCCATAGTTATTGACCTGCTGCGAGATAATCGTACAACAAATTTAAAAATAAGTTCATGAGGAGAATCTTCGGGCTTACCTAGCAGAAGGAACCGAGTCAGAAATATAACTAAGAAAGTAGATAGATGTGAGGGATAATGGAGCTTGGGGCCATCCTGGGTCCTGGGGGCTGCGCGGGAAGTCTCCCCTTTCTGCGACTGCTCGAAATCTCTGAACAAGTACCTTTGCCACTTGGCAAAGGAATGCTTGGAATGACCAATTATATTTATAGTTACATATTTTGATCACTCCCCGAGGGCTGACTGTAGCTCCCCCACCATCTCCTGCTCTAAAGGATCCTCATAGTCATCAGAAAAGACCTGTTGCCCAAAGAAAGGAAGAGCGTACAATTCACATACATCCTCTAGGGTGACAGTAAATTTGCCCCAGCCTGTGATGAAGGTGTGAGACTCTATACTCCACCGAGACAGTAAAAGATTGAGTGAAGAAATATTCTTAGACACTGTGCAGGACTGGCTACTGATGGCGGTAAAAAGACCCACTTCCCTAAGAATATCCACATAATCAAGAACGGTTAGAACATAGTCGACCTAGCTATCCCACTCCCTGTAGTTTTAACTTCAATATTGGAATAAGTAAATCACTACGATCTACCCAAAATTGGAGAATAGAGTCTGGATAAATAGTAGGAGGATGGGCAGAATCACTTAACCCCACGTGAGGGCGATCGAGAACAGTGTCAAAAAAAATTCCTCAAATTCGAAAAGAGAAACCATGAAGTTGTTAGCGGGACCAAAAAAAGGAGCACGGCGATAAATACGAAAATCTCGCCCTTAGAGAATGCACATATAATCCTTCCATGCCTGAGAAGAGGATGACTTTGCTGATGAACAACCAAGAGACGTTGGCTCAAGAAAAGAACTCGTATTGGTAGAGACTCCGAGTGAGGGATCCTGGGTGTCCCCCGTCGTAAAAAAAGAAGGGGAAGTGGAAACCCTCGTAAAAACATCAAAGTGCGAGGAGCCCCTGGTCAGCGACATACTCTCCCTAATGCCAACAATTGGCGAGACACCCTGGGTCGTGGAACCCTCGACGCGATAAGAGGTCGATACCCCCCACCTGAAACAAATTGCAAATTGCGCATTTCCCCAAATGCAACATGACGAGTCAAGGAACCGTCAACAGCACACGGGGTCGAGACACCCAAACGCCGCTAGCTGATTCGGTGAGGAACCCTTGGATGTGTAACGCAAGGAACCCCCTATGTTTAGCGCAAAGTGCGAGGAACCAACAATAATATAAGTGGATGTCGAGACACACTTGGAGGTGGTATCGGCGTGTGAGGAACCTTCCTTATCGTAGCTGGCAGCATGCCCCCCATCGATAGGTGTCGAGACACCCGAGGCAGAAAAATCAAATGGCGAGGAACCCCTAATAATAGTTGCAACCACCGAGAGACCCCCATCCATAAATGATTGATTCGGAGAGGGACCCTCAGTTTCAAATTCAACACTCGAGGAACCTTGAAAAATATCCACCATCAAGGGGAGGTCTGGTGGGAGAGAACCTCCCATCAAAATACTGCTTAACGAGGAACCCAGAGACGAGAACGGCAACAATGAGGAACCCTCGCAAGCCACAAAGCCTGAAGAAATGAGGGGTGTACAGAAAACCTTAGAAACACTGGTCGCCGACGAGGAACCCAATAATAAAGAGGGCCGCGAGACACCTAGGGTTGACGGTGCACTCCCCAATGGGACAATGATAGGCGAGGAACCCTTATTTGCAATAAAACCCAAATTTTGAATAAAAGATGACGTTGGCGACAAATCCCCAATACGGGAGGGGTCTCGAAGAAGGCCTTTAGTAATGCCACTTCCAGACGGAAGACCGAAAGCCGCTAACGAAGGTTCACCTTGAATGATCGAGGAACCAGCAGGGCATAAACCCACGAACACACCCTCGTTGGCGTCGAAACCCATTGTTACAACGTGTGGCCCTACCAATTTTGACGAAAGATTTGTGTGACCCGACGCAAGGCAAAAGGAAGAAAATGACAATGAGGACCTCCTACTGGTGGGTGTCGACACCGAAATGCACAATGAAGGGTTTGTAAAATTTCCATCCTCAAAATGTTCTTCACTACCAACAGTTATAAAAGATGACGTAGGGGGTGATAGACCCATTGATGGTAGTTGAGCAGGAATGATAATAGAAGATGGTATTAACCAAAAACAATGGGAACAAGTGGGGTGTTCATATTTCATGAGGTAGTTGATGGGTTAAAAGCCATTAATGAAGTATTGGAGAAAGAGGCTAGAGCAAAAAGATTGGGGGTAATGGTGTTTAAATTATTTTTTTCTCTCACTTTCTCTCACTACAAATTTAAAGACTCTCTATGAGGGTTTTAAAGAAGATGAAAGAATTCAAGAAATGAGTATTATTGTTTTTTACACTAAAGTGGGAAAACACACAGGAAGGCAAAAAGGTTATGACATTATTTTCCCAAATGATGAGATGATAGTTCCCATATTGACGGGTGGGTTCTCGAAAATAAAAACCTCGGATGAAGGGACACTGCATTTAATGATCCTGGGATCCCTCAAAAAATAATAATAATAAAAAAAAAACTATTGAAATCGACTTTATGGCGTATAAGGATTTTTTTGGTCTACCCAACCCAAAAACTTTGCACGAGGGGCTAATGTAGAAGGGTGTCTACATACAAAAAAGATTAATTAAAATACTTTTTAATTAAATTGATAGGGCCCCATCTAGGCCACTTCACCTAGGGTCACTGCAGAAATGACATTCGTGAGGCACCACCGCAAGGGTCCCTGCGAAAATGACATCTGAGAAGTACCGCATAAGGGCCACTGCAGAAGTCCAGGATTGAGAAGGGCCGCCGCAAGGGTCAGTACGAAAATGACATTCGTGAAGTGCCACCGCAAGGGTAACTGAGGAAATGACATTTGAGAAGCACCGTGTAAGGGACACTGCAGAAGTCCAGGATTGAGAAGGGCCGCCGTAAGGGTCACTATGGAAATGACATTTGAAGAAGTATCCCGCAAAGGCCACTGCAGAAGTCCAAGATTGAGAAGGGACGCCGCAAGGGTAACTACAGAAATGATATTCGAGAAGTGCCACCGCAAGGGTCACTACAGAAATGACATTTGAGAAGTGCCCCGCAAGGACCAGTGCAGAAATCCAAAATTGAGAAGGGCCACCGCAAGGGTCATCGCAGAAATGTCATTCGAGAGGTGCCACTGCAAGGACCACCGCAGAAATAATATTTGAGAAGTTCCCCACAAAGGGTCACTGCAGAAATGTTATTCGAGCAGTGCCACCGCAAGGGTCACTGCAGAAATGCCATTCGAGAGGTGCCCCGCAAGGGCCACTACAGAAGTCCAAGATTGAGAAGGCCACCGCAAGGGTTGGCGCAAAAATGTCATTCAAGAGGTGACACCGTAAGGGTCACTGAAGAAATGACATTTAAGAAATGCCCCGCAAAGGGCCACTATAGAAGTCCAGGATTGAGAAGGGCCACCGCAAGGGTCACCGCAGAAATGACATTCGAGAAGTGCCACCGTAAGGGTCACTGCAGAAATGACATTTGAGAAGTGCCCCCGCAAGGGCCACTGTAGAAGTCTAAGATGGAGAAGTGCCACCGCAAGGGTCACTGCAGAAATGATATTTGAGAAGTGCCCCGCAAGAACCACTGCAGAAGTCCAAGATTGAGAAGCGCCACCGCAAGGGTCACTGCAGAAATGACATTCGAGAAGTGCCACCATAAGGGTCACTACAGAAATGATATTTGAAGAAGTGCCCCGCAAGGGCCATTGCAGTAGCCCACGATTAAGAAGGGCCACCACAAGGGTCACTACAGAAATGACATTCGAGAAGTGCCCCGCAAGAGCCACTACAGAAATGTCATACGTGAAGTGCCATCGCAAGGCTTTTTCAACAGCAAAAATGATGTTTGAGAAGGAACCCCCACTAGTATCCCTCAACAGCAGAAACTTACATGGGAAAAGGGACCCGCAAGGTCCTTACTCCCACAGCTCCCAGAAAACCAAGTTAGGATGATGGGGTGTCTACCACAAGCAACCCCTCATCATAAAAAAAGAACAGAATTACTAACACTTATTTTTTTGTACTGGTTTCCTAGTTGAGCAAGAAGGGCTCAAGTAGGCCAGTTGGGACCTCCTGGGAGTTTTGGCGCGACGGCTGAGGGACAAGGTATGTTGAGCAAGCTCAACCACTTAGCACTATAGGATTTATAGAATACTAAGGAATAAACTCTTTATAAAAATGACTTTTCCAGAAGAGGGGGTCCTCGAGGTCCCTCTCAAGAAAAACAATAATTTTAGAAGAGGGGGGTCCTTAAGGCCTCCTCTCTCAAGATTTGAAAAAATTGCACCACAAGTTACTGCTTCAAAAGATATTTACAAAATCAGATATCTTGTCTTCGTTAGGGGACATATGTGCTTTTTGACTTTGGTTGGTTCCAGCTAACACCTGTAGGAGGGGACAGGCAAGACTACCTGCAGGTATGGACAAATGGTACACTTCAGACATTGTCCCCCACCAACCCTCTCAATTTTGGCCCCCCAAAAGTGCCAACTCATCCCTAACGCCCAAGTATAAATAGACCTCCGGGAAAGATCAAGACACACAATTGAAATTGCACTGTTACTCTGCCAAAACCACACCAGACCTACCTAGTATTCTCTCCCCGCTCATTCTCTTAGTGTTGAGTGCCTTGTTCTTTCACTCCCTACTGACAGCCATCATTCTCAGGTATTTCCCTTGAGAAAATTACTATTTTTGCTGCGAAAGTTCATCTTCTTGCAGGGAGTGAGTTGAAGCTTGAGTTCCATTGTTTCCAGAAGGAGAAGTTTTCTTAAATAGTTGCACCAGAAGACCTTGCAGGCAGTGTCCATTGGAGTGGGTCATGCCTCACCCTTTCCAGATATTCATAGACCCCAGTCTCACTACCCTCCTACAGTTAGTGTGTCGCATCTAAGGGTGTTCTTGGTATGTCAAAAATCATTACCGTACCGTTTTGTATTGAAAAAGTGGTAAATGTTAACTTTTTTAAGGGTGGCAATTTTTGAAACGATATAAAATTGACCTGAAATGAACATGATATGTCGTGTTCGTGTCGGGTTATTTTGATAGGAAATCGTGTTGTGTCTTGCACGTGTTAAAATTATGAGTCGCGTTACCGTGTCTTGTCATTTAATCGTGTTTTTATTTGGGTTAGTGTGTATATTTATATTTAATTTAGTGTTAAATTTTAAGAGATCGTGTTATCCGTGTCGTGTTGTGTCGTTTTTATTTGGATCGTGTTCGTGTCAATTAAAAAAATACGAATTCGTGTCGTGTTGTGTTCATGTTCGAAAAACCCTTGTCGTGTCGTATAGTGTCGGCCAGAAACATGATCCAAATACAGAATTTCAACCCCTACTTTTTTTACTTACCGAAATCGAAATTACCGAATTTTTTGTAGTTGGTTTTAATTACACATCTAAAAAAACGATTTATTATACCAAAATTAAATACCGAAACTACCGTCGAAAATGTTGATTAATATTCTAGAGATACCAAATCTTTTTGTATTATAGTTGTTGATTTATATTTTGTTAATTGGGTAAAAAAATATTAAAATAATGTTTAGGTTGAATTAGATAAAAAAAATTGTCAGTGGCAGTTTTTTGGCCCATGTTTTTAAAATTGTAAAATAATTCATTTTGAACTAAACTTTTTTAGGTGTACTCTGCAATGTTAAGAACCTATAAAAAAAATTAAGAACAAAATTAAATTTTTTACCATTTAAAGAAAAATCATTCGTTAATCTGTTTTAGCCAAAGACCAAATGCTAAAAAAAATTTAAAAAAAAATAAAAATTGATTTTCGAGTGCTTTGGTGAAGTCCTGATTAGTTGGATGTGGGAATCTCCTTCCAAACCTTCTTATAAAAAACTTCAATTGTCCTCTTTAAACTTAAGTTGACTAAGCTTCAAATACTTAGCAAATTTTGAGTTTAAAGTTTGGTGTGAATTGTTATTCTAGTAAAAAATAAATTAAGAAATAAAATTATGCTAATCTAATTTTCTTTTGGTTCATTTTTTTGGGAAAATTATGTTATTTCTGTAATTTGGTAAACAACATTATTTTGGTCTAAAATTGGACTAAATAAAAAATGTATTTTCATATTTTTTTAATTCTTTTTTTTCCAAGTTAGTTATACTTTGAAACAGTAATTGAGGCAAGCTATAATGAGCAAGTCTAAAGTTAATTTTTCAAATTTTGGCTTTCAATTATTTTGTCACGGTTCACTTTTCTACTTGATGATATTTTTTTGTTATTTCAGAATTTAATGGAAAAAAATGATTTTACCACGAACCGCACAGTTCAGTTTTCGTTCACGTTAGATCGTATGGAGATATATAAATGGTAATTTATGTTTTACTATATTAAAATTGATTTGGTATTGGTATGTTCTATTTATCGACCAAAGTAATCGAAAGGTAGTCGTAGTCGCTCCAAATATGTCAAATTTGTGTGTCGGCCTAGAATTTTTTTTGTGCCACATGTGCGTGTACATGTGTGTCTTTGTGTGTACATATGTGTTTATTTGTTTTGGAAATGGTGTGGCTTTTTTTTACTTTTGAGTGATTGGTTTATTCTACTTGGGGTATTAATTCCTTTGAGGCCTCCAAACCCTAAAAGCTCAATCTTTTGGTTTATTCAACTTAGGGTATTATAAGTCATTTGTATCTTTTTTTCTCTCAGATGAGAGGGTGACCTTACATCCCAATATAGCTCAGGTCTGACTAGGGGCAGAGTAACATGGTAGCACTACACCAAATTATGCGCATAGTAACGGCCTAGATCCGTGACCACAGTAAACTTTTCCATGGACAAGTCCATGACCCGGTGTGGTCAAGGATCCTCGTTAAGGTGGTCACGGCTGAAGTTTGTGACCACTACAGGTGACGAACCATAGCCGTGACACATGCATGACCATTATGGAGCCAAATTTGCACCAAAGTTCCTTCCAAGTTGGTCGCGGATGTGGTCATGGTCGAAAACCGTGATCACCAAACAAAATACACACTTCCCTGGTCACATCTTTGGGCCGTGACTATCCGAATTTAAGAGTCACGACTTTGGGTCATGACGATGTTCTTGTTTTCAGGCTGACGTGTTAAATTTTAAAGGGGACATGGCATGTATTCACGGTCATGACCAGGGTTTTTATACTAAAAACTCAACCCAGTTTTCTTATTTCCCCTCGAAAATTTCCAAACCCTTCAACTTTCCCTTTCTCCGGCGATTTTGACGATTTCCAAACCCTAACATTTCAATCTCAATCAAAACCTCAAAGGTAAACCCTAATTTTTTGTTTAGAAATCTCAATATCAAACGAGGTGAGTGAATGGGTATTTGTGCATTTGAATATACGTGTGTATTTATGTATTTTTATGTATATATGTGTGTATGTGTGTATACATGTGTGTGTATGTATGTGTGTATATGCATATGTGTGTGTATTGTGTGTATATGTGTGTATATTGTATATGTGTGTGTGTGTGTTTATTGTGTATGTATGTGTGACTTTAAGGTAGGGCAACAAAGTAGCAAATTTCTTGCTAAGCATGCAGTAAAAAGGTAAAAGATGGATTCTCTTCAAATGTGAAAGACTTCGCTAGGGAGCTTAAGGGCCTAATTATAGTTGACGAATGGGACATGCCTCATTTTGATCATGTATAGTAGTCATTGGTGCATAGTTTTTTGTCTTGGTAGTTTCAAGTTATCTCTAGTTAGCTCTTCATCATTCATGCTTGTAAAGGTTCTCTCTGATAAAGAACATCATTTATGTTGTAGTAAAAAGGAATGTCCTAGTTTTGTTTAGTCTCTAAGCCACCTAAAAGAGGCTTTTTCTTCTAAATAAGGTTAATTAAGGTCCCTCTTATAAAAAAAATTCTTAAAAAAAGTAGGTGATTAATTAAAAATAGAAATGGGATTGCCTAACACTACAACAAGGCTAAGCACTTTACCTGACTTGATAAAAATTGAAACCCAAACATTCAAAAGTATAGAAAATCAAATAACCTAACCATCTTCCCATATCATTTATTTTTATAACTTTCAGATTTATGTAGGTGAGTAATAAAGACAAATAATGCAGTTGTATCTCTGACTAATTCTTCCATCAATATAACAATAAGTAGAAATTTAGATAGTGTTTAAGCATTTAAGCATTTTCCAACACCTCTGATGCATTTTTAGATGCATCTTCGTCAATGTTTTAAAAAGCGCGCTATTACGAATGCAATAGCGCACTATTGCTTTTTGCGGGCCAAAAACGCAATGTTGTGGTCAATGTATTACGGGATGCTCAAAAAGCGTGCGTTATTTGGCGCTATTGTATGCTATTTGGCGCTATTTGGCACTATTTGGCGCAACAGCAACGCTATCCATGTTTTTTTTAGAAATCTCATTTTAGTTAAGGAGGGGGAAAAATGTTACCTTATTTTACGTGCGGACTTTGTTTGGGTGAGGTATTCTTTGTTCCAAACCCTCAATTTACTTATTTACAAAGGTCTCAATGATGTTGTTTGCTTATTTTAAAAAGTTTAGCTTAAAAGGTTACTTTTATTTAATATTTTCTATTCCAAACTCTCAGTTTACTTAAACGTTTGCTTATTTTATGTTAGGTTAAAAGGTTACTTTTTTTACCAATTTCAGTTTAAAATGTTACTTTCTTACAAATTTCATTTTAAAATGTTATTTATTTATTTATTTATATTTTATTTATAAGTTTTTTTAATTAAAAAGCGAGAATGCATGAATTGCTCGCGCAATGCGCGACGCGATTAGCGCGACGCTACTTTGGAGCCAGAACGCGATACCCTACGCGATCGCAATTTAAAGCATTGATCTTCATAAATACGAAAGTCGAGTTTAATTACAAACAATCGATACATTGTTGAAAGATCATGGGGTTTATTTTCAAAGGACCATTCTTTATATCAGGAACATTTTCACACCAAATGTCGACTAGTCATCAACATGTCGACCGGTCATCATCTAGTAAGACTGTAGCAATAGAATATGTCAAAATTTTGATCTACCAAGGCAGGAACACTCATAATAAGCATAGATTTATTGTTCCAAGCTACAAAATTGATTTTTTTAAACAAAGGTGTGGTTCTAAATCATCCAAGAATGTTGTTTTTCAACAACTATAATACAATTCAAATTTATATAGATAAACTTTCCCAAATTGCATAGTTAATAAATACTTCAATTAAACTCAATAGATTAAACAACATTTCATATTTAGACAAAACTCTTATTACAATATGCAAAACGTTCAGCATGCCACATTCTACCTTCATACTCAAATAAAAAACAGAAACATAAGAAACCCCTTTACATTAGAATGGTTAGATAACATAAGATTTGGAGAGGGAAAAATGCAAAACAAACCGCACTATGTTAATATAAAAATAAAGATATGGATAGAGGAAAAAATGCAAAATAGTTTTTAAACATTATACAAATAGTTCAACTTCTCATTTTGCATTCATTATGATCCAATTTCATTGAAAGAACTAAATATGTCCCTTCTAACTAAACACAAACATGCCAACTCAGTCACACCACCAAGATCAAACAGTCATATACATGATACAATTAAATATTGAAAAACAAATACAACAAAACTAAAACTTTCACACTATGATTTTGTATTTTTGCAAAAGGATTTACAAAATGTAGCCAGAGGTTAATACCTCTGTAAGAGGTTACTTTAGATTATAGATGGAGGCGTAACTCCTATTAGATTATGGTAATGATAAGCTAATTTGGCCCAAACCTTTGGATTAATGATAGGACACACAAACACAAACTCAATGAAGATAAACTCAGTTTAAACTCATAAAGCTCTCGTGTATAACTCAGGAAATAGTGATGAACTTTATAAGTAACATAGCTAGAGGGAGAGAGGAGTAAGCACCCTAGATGCACCATGGTAGGCAGGTAGAAACACACAAAACACCCTCCAGAATCTCTGTCAGTTATTAAAAAGCTTCGTAATAAATAACAATGGTGAGTGAGTAAACCCTCTAGTTTGCAATAACTCTCCATGATGTGTCTTCTCTCTAGAAGTAACTCATGAACTCTCAAAAGATCATCCCTTCTCAAAGGTGGTTGGGGTCCTTAAATAGACCCCCACACCACCCCCGAGGTGACTCATACATTAAAGACTGTGAAAGACATCCCTCACACTTTATGTCATAACATTAAATGCCTGGTGTACTATTTGTCTCCACGTCATAAACATTAAATGCCAAGACTTGCCTTTTGCCTAACCACTGTGTGTCATGGGGCTGATGTCGCAGAGGTGGCTCACCAACTACCTGACAGCCCCAAATACCATGGTGGTTTACTCAAGTGCAGGTCTGACACTGTTTAGCTGGCTAGGACATCACCTACGATAGATGTGACATTAAGTAGAGGGGTGTTTGGTTCACAAATCAACACCCGATGGAACTCCAAACTTCTTTGCTCGAGGTTCCATGGTCAGGGTCCTTCGGTGTTTTTACTAGGTGTATCTAAGATGGTCACGACAAGACCCAACGGTGCCTCACTTCTCAATCCTCCAAACTAAGTCCCTCTAAATTTCCCACGGTGAGGTCATTCGATAGAGCATGGAAGCTCTCCTAGGCCCTGCCAAGCCTGGTCTCTCGCGAGTACCGTTTGACCTCACACAAACTCATTAGTAATCTCGTTACAACATTACAATCGTTATAGCTTACAGCTAACATAAAATAGATATACAATATGACTAATACAACCAGCTAAAGTATGAATTGCCATGCGAAGCTGGCTCGCTGAGTTACCGCGCTTGAGTTGCCACGCTTGAGCTGCTTCGGTTGCTTAATTTCGAACACTTGCCAATTAAGAGATCATCCCTAATATCAGGATTACCTTTAATCCCCTTCTATATTTGCCCCTTCATGGAGAGATTTGTTGTTGGAACAAGAAATGTCTACATGAAAACTTCTCAATCTGACGATAAACCCTCTCTTCGTAAAAGCAATCTGTCCTTCTTTCCCTCGTTAGAGACACAGCATTATAAACTCTTGGAAAGAGTAAAATTCTCCCCGATGTATCTAAGCCAAAGCGCCATAACTTAATGATGCTTGGGCGAAGGGACATCGCCCATTTTTCCTCATGCCGAGCCTCCATCGTTCTGGCTTTACTTATTTGAAATTCTCCTGAAAGGCCTACTAACCTTCCTGAATACCCGTTTATTCTCTTAGGAAGTGAAATTCTCTCTTGTAATGCTTCGCTGTGTTCGAAAGAGCAGAATTTCTCCCCGATGTAACTGAGTCAAAATTTAAACAATGTTTGGACCTGTGGCGAGGGGTCATCGTAGCTGAACTATTGGGACATATTTACCGTTGGGCAGTGGTGGATAAATCTGACACCAATTTGGTGCCAAAACACAAACATGGTTAGGAAGGCAACCCTTTCTATTCCTCAGATGTCACATCGTATTAGACATAACGTTGTCTTTTCAGCTGTCGAGACCCTTCCCAATGTACCACGTGTTTATTTGAAATGATTAGAGGCGACCCTTGCACGTGCGGTGGTGGGAAACTCCAACCTTCGAGTTTGAACCCCTTCAAACGTCTCTTTTATTTCAAAACCCTTCTATATCCTCATCTTCTTTATCTTCTTCAAGCTACCCACTTCTTTTAGAGAGAGAAACTCTGTGCGAACTTTGTGCCACCTCCATTGTTGCCTTCTTCTTTACTCAGTCTCCTCCTCCTCTCATCTTTTGCACCACCACTTGCGGTTGTGCACCTATACATTCATTTCCATCTCTTCTTCTATCAGACCTTTTCGTACTTCTGTTGTCTGCAATGGCCTCTTCAAGCAACCCTGCCACTCCTGCCACCAGTGTTCCTCCTGCTGCCCCCATTGTCACTGCCCCCTCTGCTGCCTCATTGACCGCTGCTCATCAAGAACAGTTGCGTTTCTACCGCCGATCCCCCATTTTTGGCAACGGTGATGACTTTTTTGGGTTTTACAAGAGTTGCATTTTTAATGCCAAGTATGATGCTATGACAGTTGGTGATGAAGATGAGGATTCTGAGGAATGGGTCTTTCTTCCTCCTAAGGGGACTCTCAGATTTCGTCTTGAGCGAGGGGACTTCCCATGGTCCCACATCAATTTTAAAAGTCCTGGGGGCTCTCCTTATCACTTTGCTGCTTGGAACTCTCATATGCAGAGTTCCCACGTTGATACCCTCGCTAAGATTGGGCTACATCGAACCAAGTGGTTTGTGAGTTCACCCTCTCCAAGAACAATGTTGCTCTTCTTGTTCTGGTATCTCCCTGGAATGTTACTACTCACACGTTCATCGCTGCATAGGGAAAGTTTACAATAATGTTGGAAGACGTGTGTGAGCTCCTAGGCTTGAGGCAATAGGTCATGAGCCCTATTCCGATGAAGCTCTGGATGCCCAAGAAACTGCTGACCATTTGGAGCTAGACCGTACATGCCGAAGGTGTATCGGTACTTCAAACAAAGCCACATTCACTCCCCTTATCAACTACTTCTTCAAGGACCCTTCCAAAGGAAGTTCCTCTGAGGCTGCCCCTAGATAAGGTACATCGCTAGAGCTTCCTGCCTATATCCTTGTCATTCTTTCTTGCTTCTTTTTAATGGGGAATCCCAACGACCAGCCCCGAAGGGACCTCATCAACCTATCTCTCCGATTGGCTTGTGGTGTCAAGCTCCCTCTAGATGCAATTGCCTTGGGATCCCTCTACACAAGGCCTAATAGGGTCATATTTGACATGGAGAGATCTCTGGGTCATTAAAACCTAGCCAATTTTACCAACTGCGTTCTCCTTACGGGTTTCCTGTATGTGCCCTTACTGGCCGTAGCCGTCAAGACTAACCTTCCTCCCTCGGGGGAAACAATCCTGCCCTCTTGATAACTAGACTTTTGCGTATATCGTTGTTGAAAGACAAGTTAGTCAAAATCTTAAAATACCTACAAAATAATACAATCTCAAGTGTATCGGTAAGTAAGGGTATCAATCCACTTCAAAGGGGGTAAGCTAGAGACCAATTCAATTGTAATTCACTTTTATTTTCTTTTTGTACTTTTTCACTTTTCTTGTTTTTTTAGCTTTTTCAATATTAAAACAATAGGGTGAGGTGATGTTTTAAACTAGACTAAAATAAGATGAAAATAACTAACTAGAAAGTGACTAAAATGAAAACAAAGTCTACACTAAAATAGGAGATAAAGTGAGGTAAATAATTGTGAGAACAATCAAGGAGTGGGATTACACCACAAATTTTAGCTATTCTAATTAATTAATTTAATTAATTGAATTCTCCCAAATTAATATCAAAATTACAAATCAACTCTCGTTGCAAATGTAATTTTAATAGTAACATTTTAGAAAATTAAGTTTAACACCCCATAACTCTAGAAAATAGATCCACACTCCTTTTAATTAATCACCCGCTAGGATCGATCAATTAAAATTTATGTCAATCTTAGAAAATAAATTTAGAGTTGAAATTCAAGTTATAATACCCCACTTAAGAAACCCCTATCTCTAGTTTGAATCTAAAATGGGTATTATAACTAGAATTTCGATTTTCTCTCGAAAATCATTTACCCTCTCTCGAGGTGTAAATTTAAGGGTGAGGAATAAAAAATAAGATTCAAAGGGAATTTTCAAGTAATCAAACTAATTAAACTAAAATAACATCAAATAAGGATTTTCCCCCACCCCTTGAAAGCGGAATTAGCCTAGCATGGTATAAGATTTGACAAATTAATAATCAAAGGCATAAAATAAATGATAAGAGAAAAGAACAATCAAACCCCAATCTCTGGATGCTTAATTGATCTTCAACCCATGAGTTGAAATTCATAATCCATCAACTTGAGTGATCCAAAAAATATTACATAAAAATTTCACTCAAATTAATCCTCACACATTTATCACTCAATAATCTCAAAAAAGAAAAAGAAAAACTATTTAAAAAATGGTGTTGATCCTAATTTATTTCTAAACTAAAATTTCTCTCTCTACAATTCTCTCTACCAAGCTTAATTTCCCCCTTTGAATGAGCATGGTCTTCTTATATAGTAGGCACGTGGAACAAAGGGGTATATTAGGTATATGGCTAGGGGGTGCATGTGGATATGGTGTGAGGTCATGTGAATGAGAATAAAAATATGATATGGTGAGGGGTAATTTTGGGTATTGGTTTAGAAGTGAGGTTAGTTTGGGAAAAGGCTTAAGTAGTTAGTTTAAATGGGTTTTAATATGGCATGTGGGTTATGTTTTAGTTTGTCTTCTTGTGTTTGTTGGCAGGTGGGAAAACTGTGTTGGCTTAAAGGGTTTGGGAAATGGTTCTTGTTTTGAAAATGGTTTGGGCTTAGATTCGAGTAAGGGTCGGAGTGAGGTCCGGGTTGCATGGTGGTTTGGAGTATGAGCTCAGTTGACGAGATGATTTGATACGGAGGTTCTCGGGTTAGAGAGTGACAGCGGGTCTATGGGTTACATAGGGTCGCTGTTGGGCTCAAGTGGCCGAAACTGGCGAGAGAGAGAGGCTAGAGTTGGCTGGGGAGAGTGGCGCCGGAGCTGCTGGACACGGGTTGGGTCACCACTGGGGCAGGTGGGCTTGTCGGCTGGAGGGGCGTTGGGAAGAGCCGGGCAGGGGTGAGGCAAGTTTGGTCCGGGGGCTGGTCGCGGATTTAGGAGATGCTGGTGGCTGGATCGGGCTGAGGGAGCCTCGGGTTTGGGGTTGAGCAAGGTGGCCACGATTGGGGGATTTTGGCAGTAGGGTCTCCGCCGAAGTGGGGAAAAAAGGATCGGGTAGGTAAGGATGGCCGAAAATGGTCGCCAGCGGATGGGTTTTCAAGGGGCTTCGCTGCCGGAGGAGGTCGGATGGGATCGGCGCTGGCATAGGGGTTACTCCGGTAGGTTAGGGGGGTAGGTTAGGAGAGAGAGAGATGTGGTAGGTTATTTTAATGGAAGAGAGAGGTTGAGGAGGGAGAGAGAGGAGACAGAAGAAGGTTGTTGGGGGAAGATGAAGGTGAGAAGGTTGTGGTTATCATAAAATTACTCAAATTAAAATGACTCAAACTAAAAATCTAAAAAATAATAAAAAGACACAAATAAAACACACAAAGGGTTTAGGGTAGGTTTAGGCTAGAGTAAGGGTAGGGTAGGATACGGGATAGGGAATTAGCTCCATTTTACTACAAGTTGCCTCGAAATATAGCTTTTGACACTGCAACTGCAATTAAGCCTGCATAATGAACAATTAAGCGCATAAGACCCATATTGCCGAGAATTAGCAACTAAAGTACGTCTATTCGAGGTATAAATTGTACAGTTTTGGGTGCTTATCAACCCTCGCTCATTTGTTTACCACAAGAGGCAGAGTCAAAAGGAGTTGACCTCCTTTATTGACGACTTTTGCAGGTTTGTAATAAGGCCTTATGAAGAAGATATTTTTCTTCATACTTGTGATTTTTTCAACCGTGGGGAAAGAGTGGTACAGCCGACCACCATAGACCTCATTACCGAAGACCCTTCGTTGGCCGTTGTGGTTATGTTTTCTCCAAGATTACACCGAGAGGGGATATACCAACGAACATTACAATCCCAACTAATGCAGCCGTCAATTTGGCTTTGATTAAGGGGCTCATCGCCCGGTGTTTCAGTTATCTAACCGAAGGTATCTTTTGGTGAGGCATGTTCTCTATTCTCCTCGACGTCCGCGTGGGGAGTGAGTTCGACATTGGTTGGGCGAGTCACCATCCCCATCATCACTAGGTAAGGGGACGTGACCCCTCTTTTTTCCATAAAGTATTGGCCAAGGTAACTGGCCCAGATTGCTAAATTCATTGAGGGTGATCCCGTGTATCCCCCAGTTCTTTTTTTTCTGCCCTGGAGCTAGGCCTGAAGGGCAATTTCGTTCTTGGGATTGAGTTCCCTCTAAGCTAGTCCTCCAAAGAACTGCCCACGGAGCTTCCTCCATACTGCCCCATGATCCCTGTTGCCATGTCCAAACCAAAGTCTGTTGTGACCCCCAAACCATCTATCCCCACGGTCGAAGCTGCTGAGGGAGAAGGTCCTTCTCAGCCACCTACCAAGAAAGCCAAGAAATCCATGTCTAAGAATCCTAAGGCCCTAGGTCAAATGGGAACTCCATTAGAGGCATTCCTAATTTCCTCTGCTCCCCCTCCCATATCTCTGTAAATAGCTGAAGAGCTGAGAAGGCGGGTGGAGGCCAAAGTTGCCCGAATAAATGTTAAATTCCAACGTCGAGGAATCCACATTCCTCCTCCTGGTACGTTCCCCATAATCGTGGTTGATCCTAGTGAGCCCTAAGCAAAAAGGAGAAGAAGGTTGAAGGTACCTGAAGCTGCTGGTGCAACGAGCTCCAGGAGGAAAACGCTGGGTACTAAGTCCCAGAGGAAACAACCATATAAGCAGCCCTCCTCCCCAGTTATTTTAGTTGTTGCCCCCTTGCCACGTTCACCAGTGGTCATACCCTCTTGTTCTCCCTCCAGATATGAGGTATATGTGCATTCTGTATTTCTCGTTCTTCTTTTCTTGACATAGTGACTTTACTTATTGCCAAATATCGTTGGTGCAGGGAGTTAAAGAAATGAGGGTCAGTCCTCCCAGTGAGTCATTTCGTGGGGGGAAGTTACGGTACTCCTCCAGCCACCTCCGCCCTGACACGCTCTCCGTTAATAAGCCTTACCTCTACGCATCGTCCCTCCTCCCACCAGGCCAAAAATGCCACCGTGGGTGCTGCTGAGATGTCTAACCAGCCTGATTTAACTATTCCAGCTTCCTTTGAGTTTCCCTCGGAGAGGGGGGTCTCTTTTCCCCTTATTTTGGTCGAAAAGAGTGCCCCACAGGTAGATTCCGTTCCAAGCCTTACATATTTTATTTGTCCCATTGGTTTATTTATCAACTCTAACATGTTGGGCTATGTGGAAGTGGCGTCGCTGATAGCCAACATTCTCCTTCCTCCTGCATTATCAAGACCCATTACTGCAGTTCCTCTCTTCAGTGCCATAACGAGGGTAAGCCAGGTGCATTTCTTTCTCTTATCCTTCTTGTTCACTTCTTGTGGCTGACACTTGGATTTTCATTGGCATCTTTCTCCAAGTCTCTCTCTACTAAAAAATAGGAGTACTATCCACCTCTCTCTCTCTCTCTCTCTCTCTCTCGTAAACCCTAATTAGGGTTTGCATGGCAACCCTACCAACCAATAGTTACGTGGAACCAAAGCCTCCTGATCCAAAAAATGTATGGAATCGATCATTTGCCTCTGTTGTTGCAGGCTCATCTGGTATTTCTCATGATCTTCCATTAAAACTACCTACATCATTTAAAGGAGAACCTGTCGTGTTATTTTCTAAAGAAGATATTGATACCTTGGCTATTCCTTTCAAACATGCCTCGAGAGGTAAGTTTTCGCATGGCAGACCCTCTATGGAGATTATTCGAAAGATTTTTCAAACATTCTCGCTGAAAACCGCTTTCTCTATCGGTCTAATCGATCATAAACATATATTGATTAGATTGAATTGTGAAGAGGATTATTCAAGAATGTGGCTTAGGGACTCTTGGTTTATTGGTAAATTTCCAATGAGGATTTTTAAATTGTCTCCTAGTTTTAGTCCTGAAGTTGAGAGTAGCATATCCCCGATTTGGATTTCTTTCCCTAATCTTCCTATCCATTTATTTTCCAAATCCTCTCTCTTTTCAATTGCCCAATTGATTGGGCATCCTCTTAAATTGGATGCATCTACTCTAGAGATTAACAGGCCGAGCATGGCCCGAGTTTGTGTAGAAGCTGACTTGACTCAGAAGATTCCTAAACGAGTATGGATTGGGTGTGGTGAAAGTGGTTTTTGGCAAGAAGTATTAGTGGAAAATAAGCCTAAGTATTGCTCAAAATGTTTAAATAAGGGCCATGACGAAATCAAATGTTTGTTCAATGTTTCTAAACATGATGGAGTTATTGAAACACAGAAGGCTCAACCAGTCAAGAAAGTAATTCCAAACCGAAGACAAATTCAAGTGTACCAAATAAAGAATGCAGCAACAGGTAACAAGATATTGGAAGAAGCAGCAGTGATAAAAGTCCCACAGAAAATCGTCAATATAGAAGATGATAGCACTAAACCAAAAGAAGATAATGCAAAAAGTAAGGAGCAGCATAAACAAATTTTTTATCAGGTCCATAAAGGTTAAAAAAGGATAGGAAATTTTAAAGGCATTAGATAAAGGCAAAGAAATTGTGGAAGATATAGTTCAAACAGTGCAGGAAGTTTTTGAAGGTAACAATAACCATTGGTAGCTAGAAATTTTCAAACAAGATGTATCTCTCAATAAACAAGACTCGGGCATTCAAAGACTTCTTCATCTAGTGGATAATAGAAAGGTAGAATGTATGATAGATGAAATAAAAGTGCTACTCCAAGAGCTTCTGATTTATTTGATAGAGATACAAAAGAACAGCTACATAAGCCTTATTTTTCAGACTCTCAGCCAACTGATAAAAGACCAGTGCTATTGAAGGAAGATTTAGTCACATTTACCAAGTCCATAGAAGCCAGGGAAAAGCAGAGTTCAGAGGCCAATGAAAAAACCTGTGATGAATAAGGTCCTTCAGTTCCTATTAATAGTGGAGATATAGTAAAGCAAAGGAAGAACAAGAATAAGGTTATAATTCCAAAGATTGTGCCTAATGACCCTATTTTTTGAAGAATCACAAGATCAGGTAATCAAATTTTCCTAAAATCCAAATTTCAACAAATAGATGATTAATTTCATTGTGTGGAATGCCAGAGGGGTTGGAAATAAAGCAACCTGTAGAAGAATTAAAAATCTCAAAAATATTCATAAAATTCCAGCTTTCGCAATTATTGAGCCAAAAGTTAATGAAGCCAAGTTGAACTCTTCTATGCTGAAACTTGGTTTTCAAGGCTGCTCTAATATTTCGAATAAAATCTAGTTCTTTGGGAAATTTGGAATGACCTGCTCTGTGATGGATGATGCAGAACAATCTCTTTGCTTAAAAATTTCTCATGAGATGTTGAAAGAAGAAGTGATCTTAACTATTGTGTTTGCCAAAGGTACCAGAGTTGAAAGAGTGTCTCTTTGGAACAGTATAGATAAATTATCTACTGATTACTGTAACAATCCTCATCTGATAATTGGGGATTTTAATATAGTGAGCCAACCAGAAGAAAAAATAGGAGGCAATTCCCTAGATTTTCATGGTTCTCAAGACTTTAATGGTGTAATGTCATTAAATGGTTTGATGGATCTTGGTTTTGGGGGGTCAAAATATACATGGTGTAATAATAGAAGTGAGGAAGATTTTATTTTTGCTACATTGGATAGAGGCCTTGTTAACTCCAAATGTCTAGGTGATTATCCTAGAACCACTATCAATCACCTTAATAGGTGTTGTTCAGATCATAGCCCCTTATTAGTTTCAATCAAGACTGTAGTAGACTTTTGTCCCAAGCCTTTCATCTTTCAAAAAATGTGGTGTGATAATAGAGATTTACATGGAGTTATAGAGTCTTTATGGGCAGATGTTGAGCATGATAGTCTTATGAAGGCTTTCTCAATCAAGTTGAAAATATTGAAAGCTACTTTAAGAGAATGTACTAAAAATACTTTTAAATATATCTTTCAAACAGTGAAGGATCTGGAGGATGATCTTCTAGCCAAAGAGATTTCGTTTGAAATTCACAGAGATTCTCAGTAAAGGGAGGACATGAAAGAAGTTAAGGCCAAACTCATGAATGCTTTGAAGAATGAAGAAACTTTTTAGAGACAAAAATCAGGTATAAAATGGCTTAAGTAAGGGGATTCCAATACCAAATTTTTCCATTCAATGGTCAATTCAAAAAGGAGACAATTATCCATCCATAAGATCATCAATATGGATGAGAAAGAGGTGGAAGATCCCAAGGATATAGAAAGGGCCTTTGAAAATCATTTCAAAAATTATCTAGGGGCAAAGTCTAACAATTGCCAGAACTGTTTATTGGATGTTATCCCAAATATCATTTATGTGACTTCTAATGATCATCTAGGCACGTATCCTGATGTAAAAGAAATACGGGAAGCAATTAATGATCTTAGTGAAGACAGTACAGCAGGTCCACATGGTTTTGGGGGAGTTTTCTACAAGAAATTTTGGAGCATTATAAAGGATGATTTGATTAAAGCAATTCATTCCTTCTTTTATGGAGATCAAATTCCTATTAGTTGGTCATCGTCTTCCATTGTGCTTATTCCTAAGATGTCTAATCCATCCACTTGTGCTAATTTTAGGCCAATCTGTCTTAGTAATTTCAATTTTAAAATCCTTTCCAAAATTATCAACACTAGAATCTCTACTATTTTGCCTATAATTATTAAAAATTTGCAAGTGGTTTTATTAAAGGCAAAAGTATAGTAGATAATATCCTGCTGGCCCATGAGATGTCTAGGGATATTGGAAAGAAGAGACATGGTTCTAATGTCTTAATTAAGCTGGATATGGAGAAAGATTATGATATAACTTCATGGATATTTCTCATAAATGTTTTAATAATGTTTGGATTTTCAGAATTCTTCATAGATATGGTGTGGAGAATGGTGTCCAACAATTGGTTCTCCATTATTGTCAATGGGAAAATGACGGGATTCTTCAATTCTAAGAGGGGTTTAAGGCAAGGAGATTCATTATCTCCTAGCCTTTTATTATAGCAGCTGAAGTTCTTGGAAGAAGCCTCCAAAATAAGATGGAAGATCAGGTAATCACTCTATTCTATCATCCTCCTAATTGCCGTCTAATCTCTCATCTAAGTTTTGCAGATGATATCATCATTTTCACAAATGGAAGTAGAAGAAGATTAAAAAAATTACTAGATTTGATCAGAAATTATGACGAGATGTCAGGTCAGCTTATAAACTCCTAGAAAAGCTCCTTTATTGTTGATCCTAAACTTTCAAAAGAGAGAAGATCTTCCATTGAATATTTACTAAAACTGAAAGAAGTTAAATTCCCAATAAAATACTTGGGTTGCCCTCTATATAGGGGTATAAGAAAGATAGAATTCTATGAAGGCCTTTTAACAAGCATCAGATCTAAAATACAAGGATGGAATTCCAAATTTCATCTCAAGGGGGGAGGCTTGTCCTTATTAAACACGTGTTATCATCTATACCTTTATATCTGCTTGCAGCTTTATCTCCTCCAAAGGCCATCATTAGAAGGCTTCACAACTTGTTTGCAAAATTCTTTTGGGGTTGCAGGAACATGGAGGATAGAAAATACCAATGGATTAACTGGGATTCAATTTGTAAACCAACAGAAGAAGGGGGATTAAGTGTTCAAAATCTTGAAGACATTATCAACGCAGGTAGTTGCAAACTTTACTAGAAATTAAATAATGTAGAAGGTTTATGGGGCTCTTTCTTTTCTCAAAAGTACAAATCAAATATTTGGTTTGGTAGTAATGGATCCCAAACTATCAAGAGAATTAGGATAGTGCATGAAATCGTAGAAGACCAAATTATTGAGTGCAACAATTCTTTGGTCTGGAAACCATCTGTAACTGGGGATTTTAATTTCTCTTCTGCAGTGGAACTTTGTAGGAAAAAAGATCCAGCTTCTCAATCATCCAAATTTATCTGGTGTAAGTATTGTCCTAAGAAAATTTCCATATTTTCTTGGAAATTACTTCACAATGCTATTCCTCTTGATATAGAAGTTCAAAAGATAGGTATATACCTAACTTCCAGATGTAGGTGTTGTATGAATCACGAGGAATCAATTGATCACTTTTTTCTTAATGGTCGCGTAGCAAGCTCAATTTGGCAATGGTTGGGCAGAGTGTTTGATATTAATCTCAATTTAAATTCTCCTAAAGCAATGATGCTATCATGGTGGATGAAAAATTCTAAAAAGGATTTTATCAAATTTATCATCAATATAGTCCCCCTTATCACCTTATAGTTTTTATGGAAACCTAGAAATGAAGCTTTCTTTGATGCGGTGGAAATCAATATTCAAAGAATAATTTCCCAAATAATGGCAGCTACTAATGATATTGCTAGTGGTTTTTCTTTCAAGAGTAGACCCAATAAGGAAGATCTGGAGATTATTCAAACATTCAATATCAAGATTAAACTGCAGAATCCCTCTTTCAAGATTCTAAGGTGGTTAAGACCTGCTTCTAATTTTGTCAAATTAAATGTGGATGGTGCTTCCAAAGGTAATCCTGGTTCTAGTGGAGTAGGAGGAATAATTCGAGATGAATATGGAAGATTTCTAGGAGGTTTCTATGGGTATGTAGCTTGGTCGACCAGTATTTTTATAGAGATTGATGCTATTGTTAGAGGCATTAAGATTTGTATTAACAACGGCTATGATAAAGTGATTATAGAATCTGATTCAAAGGCTTCGGTCCAGTATAGCCTTAATCAATGGAAACCCCCATGGAGACTGAGAGTCCAAATTAAAGAAATTCAGAATCTCTTAAGAACACAGGGTTTTGAAATTCAACATATATGGAGGGAGCTAAACTCAGTAGCAGATTGCATGGCCAATTATGCAATTTCATCAAAGTCTACAGGATTTTGCAACAACTTTACGGATCTCCCCATTTTAGTTAAAGGTAACATTAATTTAGATAGATTAGGTGTTCCTAATGTTAGATTTAATCATTAATTTTTGTAATGGGGTTTCTTATAAAATCCCAATTTTTTTCTTTCAATCAAATCGATCCATTGGGCTCATTGATCGATTCATGTTTCTTTTATTTCTAGAGCTTGTACATGCCATCTAGGAGAGGCTTTTTCTCCTAAATAATTTTCTAATAAAACGTATGGGGGTACCGTCCCTCTTCCCTAAAAAAAAGTATCTCTCCACCCTTTGCCCTGAGTGGCCTTTTTCCCTCCCACGCCCAGGGTGGGTCAAAGTAAACTCATCTTCCACCAGAAAGAACTTCTGGACAAACAACACGTGCATCTCTTCCCATGTAGAATCGTTGTTGGGAGACAAATGGGAATACCATGTGTATGCTTTATCTGTCAAGGATTTAGAAAACTCTCTCAACCTAAGCCTTTTAGTGTTATAATGCGCCCCCAAATGTTCAACAAAGCGCTTAATATGCTCCTTCGGGTTCCCACCCTTTCCCGTGTATTTTTCAAAAGTAGGAGGAATATAGTCCTTTGAATAGGGCTTGTCGTTGTATTCCTAGGGATACGATGTTCGAAAGTCGTCAAAAACCAAAGCTACCTCGCCAGTAGATTGCGAGGAAGCCTGCATGAACTTCAGCATCTCTTTCTGCATCTCCCTTCTCATTTCCTCCATGGATAATGCCACTAGGGCAACAGCCAATGGTACCACGGGTTGGGTGCCTGTTGCAGCTGGCACCAAGTCACAGCTGGGGCTGTTGAAACTCCTGAGATTCCCGCTGCTGGATTCACAGCAGAGGGTATGCTTGTTGGGATCGTTCCTGCAATACCTGCACCTGGTGGGGTCGTTGGTGCTACCCCTGGTGTTACGAAGGCATTAGCCTCCAATCCTCCTAGCATAGTTGAAGCTACTGGAGTTTTCAAAAACTCATAAAACTTGCTCATGAGGAGTGCGACCTAAGTAGGTCCCAACCCCGCACTCGTGGAAGCTTGTGTGATACGACGCAAATATTGCGTATTTCACCCGTTAACCTACGCGTTATTAGCCCCCTTGGGTATCTTAATCCATATATTTATGATCGTTAACTAGACATCCTCGGATTTCTATGTTAACTTGTTTTGCATGGGTTAATTGAGCTTTTGTAGGTATTTGGATGCTTAGTCTGATGTTCGGATGCATTCCGGCGAAGTTCCGTACACAACCGCACGTTTGAGGGCATTTTAGTCTTTTCACAGATTGGGTACCTGGCCCGACATCTCACGGAATTGTAGCCCTCCTCGCTAGCTTCGCGTGGCCGCAAACGGTGCGCGATTCCGATACATAACGAAGAAGTTATGGCGTTTCTTGCGGAGGAAATACAAGAAAGCAAAAGAGGAGAAGAGAAGAAGAAGAAAAGAAGCAGGGGCTGCTGCTGCTGCAATCTGCCCTGCTTGATCGATCGATCGACTCTTCTGGTCGATCGATCGACCTTTCAGGATTGTCGATATTTTCCCTTGATCGATCGATCGACCAAAGGGGTCGATCGATCGATCCCCTGTTTTTCTGCAGATATTTTCTTTTCTTTTCTTTCTTCTTTTCTTTTATTCTAACTTA
This sequence comes from Sambucus nigra, assembly GCA_949130495.1. Taxonomy (NCBI): domain Eukaryota; kingdom Viridiplantae; phylum Streptophyta; class Magnoliopsida; order Dipsacales; family Adoxaceae; genus Sambucus; species Sambucus nigra. The sequence goes on along the minus strand of OX422214.1, from coordinate 206,346,491 downwards.
CTATATAAGCCAATTTTGGTTTTGTAACAGGCAGACCAGCCCTTATACGTTTTTAGCTTAGTTTAGTTAGGGTTGGAGGGTTTTTGCTTGGTTCTTCTTCAATCTCTCTTCGATTGACACACTAATTGGTTGTAACATTGACTATTCATCTTCCCTCTCCTTTAATCTAGTTGTATTTCATTCTTTCCTTGCTTTCTAGATAATTTCCATGCTTTCTAATTAGGTTTTCTTGCTTTATTTATTGCTTTCTTAGTTAATTAGTTTAATTTAGTTTAATCATGCTTAGTCCCTAGATAAATAGGGTCGGGATTGCGTTTCCGCCATTTTCGGGTTCGGACCTCGAAATTTAGGGTTTCGTGTAAAATCGCATTTAATTGAAACCTCGCGTATTAAAGTCGGATTATTATGCGTTTAAATTTCTTTTTCATGCAACGTTAGTGTTTATAGCGATTATCCGAATTTAATCCGCGTGTGACCATTTTTCAGTTAAATGCTTTATCTCGCAACTTTGGGTTAAATTCCTTCTTGCGTGATGTTTATGCTTAATTGAAAATGCTCGATTAAATTTCTTTCGAGCCTTATTTCTAATTAGTATTTTTTTAGATCCGTTTGGTGGAATGCGATCCCGATCCTCGCTTTACTTTAATTTAGCGTAACTTATTCTTTTCTTTTGTCACGACAACCACCCTTTCACCTTTTCATTCATTTATTTTACACTTTTATTCCTGAAGTAATTAAAACAATTAAAGTCTAAAATTCAATCACTCCCTGTGGATTTACGATACCCGACTTACCGCTGTACTTGCTTGTCAAGTGTAGTTGTAGCTTAGGTTTTCTTTGTATCGCGGCGGCGAAACACACGACGATTGTGCACTTTACACGCGCACACTTTTTCCGCCCGGTCACAAAATGGCGCCGTTGCCGGGGATCGAACCCGGGTCACCCGCGTGACAGGCGGGAATACTTAGTCACCCCCAGAACGCCTGACGTCGCCCGAAATGGAGGTACCTCCACTCGAGGAGACCCATCCCTTAGTGCCTCTAGTTCTCTCGTAGCTTGTTCTTCATTATACTGGATGTCATCAAAGTTGAGCCTTCGATTAGCATTATCCTGCGCCATACTCCTTACTTAGAAGAATGACTCCCCAGCAGAGTCTCCAAATGTAAGAGGGTACTTTAGATTATAGATGGAGGCGTAACCCCTATTTGAGTATGGTAATGAAAAACTAATTTGGACAAAAACTTTGGATTAATGATAGGACACACAAACACAAACTCAATGAAGATAAACTCGATTTAAACTCACAAACTCTTGTGTATAACTCAGGAAATAGTGATGAACTTTATAAGTAACTTAGTTAGAGGGAGAGAGGAGTAATCACCCTAGATACACCATGGTAGGCAGGTAGAAACACACAAAAAAACCTCTAGAATCTCTGTCAGTTATTAAAAAGCTTCGTAATAAATAACAGTGGTGAATGAGTAAACCCTCTAGTTTGTAATAACTCTCCCTGATGTGTCTTGTCTCTAGCAATAAATCCTGAACTCTCAAAAGATCATCCCTCCTCAAAGGTGGTTGGGGTCCTTAAATATCCCCCCACACCACCCCCGAGGTGACTTAGTCATTAAAGACTGTGAAAGACATCCCTCATACTTTATGTCACAGCATTAAATGCCTGATGCACTAGTTGTCTCCACTTCATAAACATTTAATTCCAAGACATGACTTTTGCCTAACCACTGTTTGTCATGGGGTTGATGTCGTAGAGGCGGCTCACCAACTTCCTGATAGCCCAAATACCACGGTGGTTTACTCAAATGCGGGTCTGACACTGTTTATCTGGCTAGTGACATTACCTATGGTAGATGTGACATTAAGTAGAGGGGTGTTTGGTTCACAACTCAACACCCGATGGAACTCCAAGATGCTCCGCCCGAGGTTCCACGGTCAGGGTCCTTCGGTGTTTTTACCAGCTATATCTAAGATGGTCACGACAAGACCCAACGGTGCCTCACTTCTCAATCCTCCAAACCAAGTCCCTCTAAAGTTCCCACGGCGAGGTCATTCGATAGAGCATGGAACCTCTCCCAGGCTCTGCCAAGCCTGATCTCTCGCGAGTACCGTTTGCCCTCACACAACCTCATTATTAATCTCGTTACAACATTACAACCATTATACAGTCAACATAAATAGAAATACAATATGACTAATACAACCAGCTAAAGTATGAATTGCCACGCCAAGCTGCCTTGATGAGTTGTTGCGCTTGAGTTGCCACGCTTGAGCTGCTTCGGTTGCTTAATCTCGAACACTTTCCAATTAAGAGATCATCCTTAATCACAGGATTTCCTTTAAAATCCACAAAGGCATATCAGTAGTAGTGTACTACTGAATATTGAAAGCCTGCCAAATAAATAGGATAACAAAGTTAGTAAAAACCTACCAAAGAAACATGAAAACAAAGTAATAATCTGCAACAAAAAAGTAAAAACAGTCATTGAGTTGAAAACAAAATGATGGACCAAAAAATTCACACTATGGCATGAGATTTATCGAGAATCGGGCATGCCTTAAAACCCCTTCGGGGTTGAAACAATGCATTTTTACAAAATATCAAAAGAAGAAAATAAACGCACACTTGGGATTTTTATCAAACAGCACATATGAAAGTAGGATAGGGGTCACATCTTCAAGGTTGGGCAACCTCAGAAGATTATTTATATGTTGTAGTTTTTTCTTTATCATCAGTGGAACACACACACAACCTTCCAAATGTGTACTAATATCAATGTAAAATAATTCACTTACACAAATGTTCTAAGAATGAGAAAATACAACAAACTAACATATGATCGTGTCGATGAAACTAATTTACTTTTTTTCACAACACAATCCGTCCCTAAACGAATAAGTCCCAAAATTTAAAATCAATACAAAGGGATCAAATCACCACAACACTAAAGATGTAATGTGGCACAAATTATCAACATTAGAAAGCTCCACCTCAATTGTAATTTAATCAAACTTACAACAATTTTAGATTAAAAAAATAAATAAAAAATGCATGTTGCTTCAAGCTTTAGATATTGGTCTATTATAATTCAAAAATTCCATTACTTGAGTTGCCATAACCTGTAACAACAATGCAAATAAAGATAATTTATATTTTTAATAAAAGATCAGAGATAACAACAAAATTACAAAGCATCCGAGAATCATTTTCAAAGAAAGAAAAAAAAAATTAATCCAAAATATTTAAATTTCTAGGTGGTATGTGGTGTTGGTCACCCTGTGCATCCCAATCGTATGTGTTGTTTCCATTTCTTATGTCACGATGAGGGTAGCTAGGAAAGACATGCCACATACAAGTTACCTAAGAAATGTATGCAACTATTAACATTAAGTGTTCGAATTCACTTTTCTACCCATAAATATTTATTAGTTATGAAAGCATGAAAAATTAAAAATAAGAAAGAAAAGAAAATATGAAAACACAAAAAATTAAAGCAAACACAAGAAAAACATGTGACCAGTCACTGCCGACTTATAATATTTCTGAAAAACAATTAACTAAAACATATTAGGTAACAACCATACATCCAGTACTAAACCTAGTTACGGTGGGGGGGTGGGGGTGGTGGGGGGATGTAAACATACGCATTAGTACATATGCCCAGTGACGGATCCAGGATTTTTGTTCAGGGGGAGTCGAACTTTCGAGTGTTGCCCGGGGTTCGGAGGCGGGATCCACCAAGACGAATTTTTTTAGGGTTATTCAACTTTTTTGAGATTTATACAAATTTTTAGAGTTCTTTTTTTCCAACAATTTTTTACCCCCAATAATATATATCAAAATTAACAACAAAATAATTGAACTTCTGGTTCAGCAGTTGTTTCATTAATTATTTTTCGCTTGAAATATTCTTCCACGACACCCTAAAATACAATTTACATAATTAGTATTCTGATTTAAACAATCATTATGCCTAAATATAATTAGGCACCACAAAAATCAAGCAGTTGGAATATAATTTATAAACCATAATTTATTAACCTAAGGCAGCACAGCACATAAATTTAATACCTAAACTCTAAACCAAACTAAACATAAATCATTAACTAAACCAAATACAGATACATCCATCTCATCGAAAACCCATCTCATCAAAAACCCATTTGCGTTCGAAACTCGGGAGGGATAAAGAGAAGTAAGGAAAACCTCTTTGGTTGGGGCAGAAGGAATAGGTTTATTTAGGTTTATAAGTTTTAGGTATTTACATTTTGACCCTTTATTTTATAAAAAATCTGTAGAAAAAACTTAAAACTTCTATTTTTTACACAAAAGATCCTAATTTTTCTTCTCGATAATTGTTTTAGGAAAATTGAGGAGGAGCGTCCCCTCCCCTCGTCCCGACATAGAACCGCCCCTGCATATTCCCCCAACATCAAATAAGCCGGCTAACAAAAACAAAACCCATCATATCAGGACGTGCACTATATAATCAAACTATTTTTCCTAGTAAGAGACACATGGGTTAAATGAGAACTTCCGAAGTAGAGACATTGGGATCGTGATGGTTTTAACAGAATTTAAAATTTTATAAGAACAATCGAGCTTCAAAAAATGGCTTATTTTCCAAATCAAACTAAAATAAGTGTCTCCTAAATTTTAAGAAATTAATACACTTCATATCCAAATGCAAATTTACTATTAAAGCACTCTGCTGATGATCCAACATAAAATAGCCAAACTACAACTTTCAAAATATATATAGTTGGTAACTACTTATTCTACATGAATAGAGATCCCTATAAAAAAATGAAATAAAAACATCTTCATCCAAGCCCAATTCAACTCTTCGACTAACTAAAGTAAGTGACATAAAGCAACCACCAATGAAGTAGAACTAACAGTTAATTCAAATTATCTCCCTGAAGAGAACTTATGATTAGCAAAAGCTTCCTGGAAACAAAACAAATTTTGCATACAACAAACTCTAGATAATTGTGGTTTAAAACAAAATCAACACCAGTACATTACATGCATAAAGTAGTTTACCTTGAAGTGACCAAATCTCATATCCACATTTGATAATAACATGGTTATCTAGTTTTATAAGCAAATAATGAAGTCGTAATTAGAGAGTACCATACCAAAATATTAATGTTAATCATCACCAGCGATGAATTTTGTTGCATTCTACAAAACAAATGTGCATGTTTTACAAACAAGTGTGCATGTTAATATATGCTGGACACTAACCATCAATTGATGTTTTATGTATTCCCAACTCAACAAAGCATTTACCTAACTATATGTGATCCGTTGATGTGTTATGTGTTCACCCAAGTAAATTGAACCTGAATAAAAAAAATATTAAATAATATGCAGACTACAAAGCTTCTAGGGTGGGTGAGTGTTGACGTAAAAATTCTCCATCTACGAGGACCAATCATAAAAGGACACATGTCATCCTACATGGCAATATTCGACACCGAGGAGTGTTAGTCGGCACCCGAGGAGAGTTGGTCAGTACCCGAGGAGAATTAGTCGGCACCCGAAGAGAGTTGGTCGGCCCCCGAGGAGAGTTAGTCGGCACCCGAGGAGAGTTGGTTGGCATACCAACCAGGAAGATCAAGGGATAACAATGCATTTAATGTGCATTAATGAAGATGACTACGCATTTAATGAGCATTAATGTACATTTATACTGTAGATGACAACACATAGTATACCAAGCAATTCAACAATTAGATTCGTTGAATGTAGACATAATGTATAAATGTCTACATACAATGAATCTCTTTATCTCCCATCACTATAAATACATGTATTCCCTTAGACAAAATGGAGGGAGGATATTCGACAAGGATGAGAGACACCATACACAAGATCCACACCTCTTTCTCTCTCTACCACATTGTGCTATTGTAAACCCCTGGGAATAAAATAACAGTGGACGTAGGCTTTTCCTTATAGCAGAACCACTTTAAAAATCTTTGTCTCTTATATGTTTGACGTGAATGTTTATCTTCATCTTCAATCTCATCCTCATCATTTATCTGCTGTTGACGCCACTAAAATGGCAGTGGCCATTTTCTGTCTTGAACAGATTGGCGCTGTCTGTGGGAACGTGTTACAACCATTGTTCTCCATCAAAAGCTAAGTTTTTATTTTCTCTACGTATAATCAATTATACATACATCTTTTGATTCAATCATGATTTTTATGTTTATATACATAAACTAATTGTCCAATTTTTATCTGCAAAATGTTGCATATCATGATTTTTAAATCATAACTATTAGATCAATTCTTATTTAGAAATCCGAAAAATAGTGGATTTCATAAATCATAACTTTTTGCTTGATTCTCAAGTTTCTATTTTATATCATGGAATAAATATTTTAAATGATTACATATACCATACGACGATGATAAGATTTGATCATTTTCATTGTTGATTTTGAAATAAATTTTGTAAGATCTTTGATGTCTATTCAAATTCCCATCATATTTTTAATAAAAGAATGGGAAAAGGTTAAAGACAATAAAAAGTTTTCTCATGGAAATCATGACCCAGATCTATTTTCTCTCTTCAAGTTTGAGACTCTTTGCATTCATTTTTATGAACTATATACTTAATTTGGTTCAGCTTCCATTTATGTCAATAAAGTCAAATTGATTGATTTTTGATATAAATTTGGTAATAACTTTAATCATTCACCATATTTTTATCTCTCCAAATAGGGAATAGGAAGGGATCAATATAAAAAATAATTTTCTCTCACCTGAAAAACCCACTAACTGTACCAACTTAGTTGGTCGACGAGGAGAAATATTCCTAAAAATGCCAACCACGGTTGGTTAGGAAACAAAATATTCCTAAAAATGCCAACCTCAGTTGGTTAGGAAACAAAATATTCCTAAAAATGCCAACCTGTTTGGCTAAGAAACAAAATATTCCTCAAAATGCCAACCTGTTTGGCTAGGAAACAAAATATTCCTAAAAATGCCAACCTGTTTGGTTAAGAAACAAAATATTCCTAAAAATGCCAACCTGTTTGGTTAGGAAACAAAATATTCCTAAAAATGCCAACTTATGTTGGTTAGGAAGTACATATATTCTCGAAAATGCCAACTTATGTTGGTCGGGAGGTAAATATATTCTCAGAAATGTCAACTTATGTTGGTCGGGAGGTAAGATTATTCCAGAAAGCGCCAAAGTTGCTCGTAGAGGAAAAATCCACTAACTATGGTTGGTCGGGGATAAAAACCCACTAACTGTAGTTGGTCGAAAAGGAAAATTTACCGACCTTAGTTGGTCGGAAACATTTTATGAAAACGAGAAAGTGATCGAGAAACATTTTTTATACTCGTAACTTTTTTACTAAGTTGGTCGACTAGCAAAACATCATTTTTTATCAAATGGTTACCACAAATTCAAACTAATCGACAATAAGTTGATCGACAAACAACACAATATTGTTATCTTTTTAACGGATACATATGCACAGATGTAAAGTATTTTACAAGATAATAGAAATTAAGATTGCGAACAAAAATGAAAGTATTTCGTTAAAATCAAAAACAAAATACATCAGGAATGAAATACAAATTTATTACATCAATATTCCCATTCTATTGGTTTCTTCCCCTCTACTTTTGAAACAGGTTCCTCGCCAGCAGGTGGATCATTTAAAGCAAGAGGAGAATTTATGAAGTTAAGATCTTTGAGCATCCTGATATTCATCACGGATGGTCGATCTAGGAGGTGCTCGATAAAGTATTTGTTCATTTGGAGGCTTCTATTACAGATATATTTGTTCATTTGGTGGCACATTCTTATAAGGTTAGGGCTGTAAAAGAAAACCTTCCCCATTAACACCAACATCACCTTTTTCCTCATAGACGAACACATGAAAATAAATGCATATCTTACCATTCAGTGAAGGCCCCTGCATACAGAAAGAATCAGAAATTCGAAGTGAAGGTCACTAGGTACAAACCACCTTATAACATTACCTACTTTGGATGATGTTTAAGTGAAGGCGCTTGCATATAAATAGAATCACAAAATAAAATCTTCTAAAGTTCAACTAGATAATCATAAAAAGAAAAAAATTCCCACATAAACAAAAAACAGTCCAGAGATCAAAAAGTGTATGCTCATTGTATATATCTTTGAAAAGGAAGTCAGAAACAAATTTTTAATAATAGAATCAGACATACCTTTTCTACTATAAAAACGTTTCAACGTAAATGTTTAGATTCACTGCTTAAGAACTTACCAATAGTAATGCAATGAAGGAAAGCATGGAATTTTAAATCCATCTATCTCTATTTCTACAACGTGAAAGGCGTTTAGGTGAGTAACTAGAAGTTTGACACAAATAAATAAATCATATAAAATTTAAAGAGGCAAGTTTAATACCTAATGTTTTCATAAATCAACTGATCTCAAGTAGTGAAATAGATTCCATGTGAAGCACCTAAAATTAGCATCAACAAAAGAACAATAATTTCATGTATAAATGAAACTGTAGTAAAAATGAAATTCCTTAGATCGTAATGTCCAATACAAATGTAATAACTAATCCACAGTTAAATAATAAATTTTTGGGTAGAAAAAATTAAAAACTCAATACAGAGGAATCCTAACTCACATGTGCACTCATGTTCATCGCCACTGTGTTAAAGCTGAATAAGAACATTAAAATTGAAGTACCGAGTATGGAAGAAATATTTAGTTAACGTGTGGTTATAAAATATGGGAGAATGAGATATGTAAACATTATTATTAAGGGAAGGAAAATTATCATGGGTAAAGTCTAAATGAGTTCAAATCCAAAAACAAAAACTAATACAATGAACTAATAACCATCAATGTTATAAATTATGAAGCATGCTGCATGTTGCATGCTTTTGGCACTCAAAACGAAGGTTAATGTTGATGTCAATATTACAAGATGGATTTGCATAAAAATCAAATTAACACCAAACTATCCCATGAGCACAAACCATCTTCTAAAAAAATCATCTTAAAATATCAACACTACAGAAACGCACCTACTGGTAGCAACCTCTAGAGACACAACTGTTGGAATTTCTTTGTTATATGAAATTCCATGCTGAAAACTTATCCTGCAAGCACAGACAATAAAACTCTTTTTATCTTCTAAAATGAATGCACTACATACCATAAACCAGAAAAAACATGTACTATCTTTCTATGTTGGATTTCTTTTAACACAAGTATATATAAACTTTAGAAATTAGTATCTTTACAGAAAGAATGTTGCAACAAACAAACGATATGAATCACATTAACTACATGTTCAATAATTTAAGAAATTGTCATTAAAAAGTAACCAACTTGATTAGTTATAACAAAATATCAAATGTAATTTGTAAGAGCGAAACAAAGGAAAAATACAGTATAATGTTAATCATAACCCATATCAAGGCAAAAAAAAGGTGTTCTCCTCGCTGTGAAAAAGAAAAAAAGAAAAATATGTTTGTCGTTAAACCATTGTAGTTTCTAAGATCATTTCCTTGTTGTCGAGCAAAACTAAGAATTTCATTTAATGGGCCCCCAAAATCCAAATGCATTAAGAAGATTCAACTTCACAAAATTTGGCCTCTTCTTCCTGTTGTGATATTCAAGCCATTCATGGAAAAAGAGTAATCAAAGATAAAATCAAAATCTTTTTGTTTAATATAGGTATCTGAAATCTAATATCTAAATCTAATTTTGGTGTCTCCTCTTAGAGGATGGCCACGTGGATTCAAGGTTTAACTCCAATTAAATTTTCTTGTGATATATTCCCTTATTATAATCGTGAGTCTTTTAATTTCCAAATTCTTCCAATTCCGGTGAGTTGTGAACTTCATTAAATCCCGACTATTCTTATTCCCCTCTCTCCCTAACATATTTCTCACATAACGTATTCACTCTCTACATCGCTTCAGTTCCCATGGATCTCCCTAATGTAAGTTTCTTTATTTTTCTACCAAATAATTTATGTCCCTTATTCTCTTATTATCTATTTTCCAGGTTCACTATCTCTTTCACAACTAAGATTCTCCATGCTTCATTCATGTAACAGTATGTATATTCTATATTTTTTATTTTAAGCGTTTCATATAATTAGATTCGGGTATATATTGGGATGGGTCATTAGGGTACCTCTATTAATTTTTTTGAATGTGTATGATAAACTTAGTAAATATATGTGCTGAACCAGAATTATTTATGCAGCATTGTTGGTTAATGTTTGTGCAACACTGTTATGTTTATGCAGCACTGTGATTGAGTTGGAGGTTTAAACAGTGAGAGTTTATGGAGATGTATTTCTCTAAGGATTTTACTAATTTACTCGTAAGACTTATACAGACTTATATAGTTGTTGTATATTAGGAATGTAGTTACACTGATGGAGTTATTCAACCGAAAGCATGTATGTATATTTCCAGAAGCATGTGCATATATTTGAAATTCAAATAGCAGGTAGTTCCGTGAGAAGTGGAGATAGATTTAAAGTAGACTTTGACTTGGTTGATAGTTTATTTGGGTTTTAAGGATTCCAATATTATGGTTATGATGGGTTAAAGGTTTTTGACGTAAATGACGCCAATGGGAAGAAGAAAAGATAATTCTCTCTCAAACTCTCTCTAATCAAATCTGAAAATATGGAAGAATGACTCAAATGAGTCTACAAAAGGAGTATTTAAAGGGAAGGTTGCTTGGCCACTAAGCTATTGTATAATTACAATTTTGCCCCTAAGGCCAAATAACATTCCTACCTCTAAATACAAAAGAAAGGGAAAAATACAATAAGTGCTCAAAAATAGAAGAAATGCTAAAAAGAACTAAAAATGACGAATATGTCCCTGATTCACATCACTCTCCCCTCCTTGAAAAGAGTTCGTCCTCAAACTCAGAGGGGAAGGCCTTCCGTGTCACCATCAAGGATCATGATAAGAGCTGACTGTGGTGGTATCTCCTGTGCCTCCTCATTATAGTCAGGGTTCCAAAGCAAAGAGAGCTCGGCGGCCACAAAGTGAGCAATCAGAGGCACGATGACCCATCACCCCATAATTGTAGCATTTGAAGGTGACCTGATGAGAAGGAGGTGGAGGCGGAACCATGATAGCAGGATCCGCAGTGCTAGAAGGAGTACCAGTAGGTGCAAAAGTCGTTGGTGCTGAAGGAGTAGGCGAGGAGCGGATAAGTGGTGGACGGGAAATCTGGTGGAAGGACTCCATATTGGTGGCATACTCCACTGCTTTGGCAAAAGATGTGACCTCCCGCAAAGCAAGGTCACGCTGGATGTATCCCTAAAGGCCGTGAATATAACGGTTAATGTGCTTCTCCTCGCTCTCGCTGAGGTGGGCTCGAATGTATAGAAGCTGAAACTGCTCGGTGTAGTCCAAGACAGAGGAATCCTGGCGAAGAAACTGAACCCGTAAAAATAAGTTGGGCTCATATGTAGCAGTAAGTGTTCATCAACTGTGCTCAGATCTCGGTCCAGGACTATATAGGAGTAAGGCCCTCACTTTCATGTCGCTAATCTAAGTCATTCCACCATACACTATCATAACCATGAAATTTGGTCGCCGCTAAAAGAACACATCTACGACCTTTCAGTCATTTGTACTTAAAAATCTGCTTCATGGAGGCAACTTAATCAACAATGGCATTAGGTTGTAGGTGACCATCAAACATGGTAACATCAACTCGGATATCACCCTGCATACTCCGTGAAAGTAACTGTTGGGCTAACTGTGTGATGGCATCACCACCCTAGAGAGATAGGGTATTCTCATCAATATCATCATCATCTGGCGGAGGCTCGATAAGTAAAGTGCGCCATGGGTGCTCCCGAGGTGGTGGATGAGGAGGGTCGGGAACGGGTCGGTGAATTGAGGTGGTAGGAGGAGTAGTGTGAGGTGGTAGAGGCTCATAAGGTGGTGAAGGAGGACGTGGGGAGAACCAATGGCTGGCGGTAGAGGCATTAATTCATTCGGTGGCCTTTTGGGTGGCAAACAAAGCAATTGTGCTTGGAGATGGGGACATAGGGGGGCACCTTGGGTTGGAGGGAATCAAATGAGGAAACATCCATGCGCCACTCAGTAGGAGGTGGTGGGTCAAACTCTGGAGCGGAGTGGGAGCGAGGGGAAGGAGGGTCAGCATTGGGGGGTAGGGTAAGCCACTCCTGGACCTGCTCATGGGAGTCAACGGGTGCGGTGTGAAAGGAACGGGTATCCCATGGGGGTGGCTGATGTGGGGTAGGAAGAGGGTGTCCAGGTGGGGGAAAAGTATGTAGAAGAGGTATGGGCGAAAGCGTGGGGAACGTGGAATGGTGTGGGTGAGGTTGTGGGGGAAGAGTAGGAGTGGGGGTATTGTTGTCACGTGGGGGTGTTCAAGATGTTTTTGTGGGCGATGAAGAGGGTAAATGGAAATGGGGGTAAGTGTGGCCATCCCCGATCCTCTCCGCGTGGGCGGGTGCGGTAAGGGGAGAGGATCCTTTGGGTCCCGCACATCCCTCTAGGGAGCGCTTCGTCCGGCGTCATTTGAGATGAGATGTAAAAATGTAGAGAGATTCAGAGTCGCAAGTCTATTTTACTCAAAAAAGACAAAAGAAAAAGGGGAATCCATCCCGAAGGATGGCATCCAAAGACATACTGATGCATGTGAAACCAAAATGATTCTATAAGGGTTCGGAGGCTTAGTTACGAAATGGGAATGTGTTAGGCACCCATTCCGCCTTTTCGGTCTCTCATGGATATTTGCTATTTTCCTTTATTTTTCCTCGTGATATGTGTGCATGTGCATATATATAGTGGAGATAGAAATCCTCAACTTGTATCATGAAAGAGATAAAGTGAGTCATCCGTAAGAAGGTATAAGAATAGTATTATAAAATAATATTTACACAATTACCCTTACGTTGATCGTTATAATGAAACGATAATGCATATGGAGTAATACGTCACTAAGAACAAGTATATATATATATATATATATATATATATATATATATATATATATATAATATAAGAATATTGTATTTAGAGAAGACAGAAAAAGTGAGAAAAAGGACTCGAGTCTCGGGTTTTACCCGGAGACGCCTACGTATCCTATAAAGACATCAAAGTCCACGTAGTTCGCATACAAAACGAGGGGTGGGGTTTATCCCATAAATCCAAATGGGGGATCTCTTATTTGTGGGTGTGTGGGTGTGTAGGAAAAAGTGTTTTTAGTTATGAGAAAAGTGTGAGAAAAGTATGAGAATCCCTATTTGGAATTTATGAGCAAACCCTCTTTTTCTTATTTTTTGGGTTTTTATTTATATGAAAATAAGATATGTGCAATAATACTAAATAAAAAGTATATTAGGATGTGTGAGATGAGATAATAAAAAGTGTTAAGTAATAAAATAAGTTATTGCGAATTTAAGAGAATTTAAGAGAAAGTTGAGAAAGTTGGACCTTCTTGAAGATCTTGAGCTTGATCTTGAATGTTGGAGAGCATCCCTTGAACTTGGATGATGATGGAGAGTGGCTAATTCACCAAGTTGGATTAAAAGGATGATGAAAATTGGAAGTAAAAAAGGGATTTGGAAGTTGAAATCACGCTGCTTTCGAGAGAGGTTTCTGAAATTCTCTGAGAGTGATTTTTATCAGATCTGGGCTCCCTTGAAAATAAGGTGAAGGCCTCTTTTTATAGGACCAGGTAACTGCCGATTGGCATAGACCTGTTCCTGACTATCGGCAGGTGCCGATAGGCAGGGTCTGGAACCTGCCATTTGGCAGTGCGCTTCAGGCTTTTTCGTAAAATCGGCCGCCAAGGGCAAACCGTTGGTCAGAATTACACACGGGGCATACCGTTGGAAAGGTAATTCATAGACCTTTGAAAGTACTTTGGACCTCTCTCGGGTTCGAGAGTTGATTTTGGGTCAAATATGGCTCAGAAGCATTTATCGGTCCATTGGATGGGGAATTGTTTGGACGCAAACAGATCGTTCGTCCGCATGGTAAGTTCAAATAGTTCATGGGGTGGACCGTTGGAAACATTAGGAGTTGTACTTCGACATTCCAAAGAGTTTGACCCGGTTTGGAGAGTTAACTTTGGTCAACCGGGCTCGAGAAGCATCCAGTGACCTCTTGGAGTCAAACGGATCATTCGTCTGCATGGTAAGTCAGAACTGCATACGGGACGGACCATTGGAAAGGGGATTTAGTGCAATTTAAAGATTCATTCAGACTCGATCAAGTTAAAGAGTTGACTTAGGTCGAACAAAGCCCGGGAGCACCCGGTGGCCTCTAGGTCAAGTTTCGGACGCAAACAGATCGTTCGTCTGCATGGTAAGTCAGAATTGTGCACGGGGTAGACCATTGGAAAGGAGATTTAGCGCCCTTCAAAGATTCATTAAGTCTCGATCAGGACAAAGAGTTTGACTTTTTTGTTAAATTGAGTCGGGGAGTGCCCGATGGCTTCTAGGTTAGTACTCGGTACATGACCTGGGTTTGAAGTGATGAAGGGAGGTGCAAGGGACCTTAGGAGAGTTAGGGGTAACGGAATGGGGTGTCTATAGAGCCCCTCGATGGGTGAGTTTGGAACAAATGAGAACCGTCGAATAGACACCACATGATGCTTTTGAGGGAGTTCGACTGATTCAGAGGGTCGAGGCGGATTCTGAGGACGTAAGGAGTGTGCTAGGGATGACGATTTAGGTCGATTCATAGGACCTAAAGTGATGCTGGGGGATGACTAATTTTGAGGGTTAAAGCCAAATCTGCGAGCTTAAGGTGAAGATCTAATAACCGAGGTCAATCCTGACCTAAAAGTGGTGACGACCGAGGACCGCGGTCATTTCTGACCTAACCCAGGTGACGATCCAAGACTGAGGTCAATTTTGACCTAAGAGTGGTGACGACCGAGTACCGGGGTCAATTGTGACCCAACTCAGGTGATGATCCCAGACCGAGGTTAATTCTGACCTAAGAGTGGTGACGAATGAGGACCGGGGTCAATTTTAACCCAACTCAGGTGATGATCCAATACCGAGGTCAATTCTGACCTAAGAGTGGTGACGACCGAGGACAGGGGTCAATTCTGACCCAACTCAGGTGATGATCCAAGAATGAGGTCAATTCTGACCTAAGAGTGGAGACGACCAAGGCCTGGGGTCAATTATGACCCAACTCAAGTGACGATCTAAGACCATGGTCAATTCTGACCTAAGAGTGGTGACGACCGAGGACTGGGGTCATTTATGACCCAACTCAGGTGACGATCCAAGTCCGAGGTCAATTCTGACCTAATGGTGGTGATGACCAAGGAGCGGGGTCAATTCTGACCCAACTCAGGTGACGATCCAAGATCGAGGTCAATTATGACCTAAGAGTGGTGACGACCGAGGACAGGGGTCAATTCTAACCCAACTCAGGTGATGATCCAAAACTGAGGTCAATTCTGACCTAAGAGTGGTGACAACCGAGGATCGGGTCAATTCTGACCCAACTCAAGTGATGATCCAAGACCGAGGTCAATTCTTACCTAAAGAGTGGTGACGAGTGAGGACCGGGGTCAATTATGACCCAACTCATGTGACGATCCAAGACCGAGGTCAATTCTGACCAAAGAGTGCGGACGACCGAGGATCGGGGTCAATTCTGACCCAATTGAGCTGATGATCCAAGACTGAGGTCAATTCTGACCTAAGAGTGGTGACGACCGACGACCGGGGTCAATTTTGACCCAACTCAGGTGACGATCCAAGACCGAGGTCAATTCTGACCTAAGAGTGGATAAAGATTGGATTTGATTTTTCTGGAGAAAGTGCCTTGTGATTTTAATTTGAGTTGGGGTGCTGATAGCTAGGGAAGCTTTTGTTTCTTTAGGAGACCTCGCGAGGGAGGGAACAACCTATTTTGGTGCTGGAAGAACTCCATTGAGTAAGTGATAAGGCGATCCTTAGAGATCCCCCGGAGCTTTATCGGGTGGAGATTTCACTTAGGTTTTGAGGATTTCGCTGGCGAAGAGGGGTTCCGCTTGAGGGAATGCAAAATTTTCTTGTTGAAAAGTTTCAAAATCCATCCTGGGATTTTTAGGAATATTTCAGGGATTTTTTTAGGCTTTCTGGTATTTTCTGGGGATTTCTGTACAAAATTTAAGGGGGGTGCCGGTCGGCATGGTATGAGGGGTGCCATTTGGCAGTGGCACGGAATTTTGGGCTACCTCGGGAAGGTAAGGAGTCAGTGCCGATCGGTATGGTGGGGGGAGGTGCCGATCGGCATGGCGTTTGGCATCCTATATAAAGGGGGCGAATCCCTTCATTTTTTCACAACTTCTTTTGATTTCTATCTCTCTTTGCGATTCCTCTACAAGTCGTTCTAGCATTCCTATCTTCAAGAAATGGCTATCTTTGTGAGCACCGCAGTCCATAGGGAGTGGTTGACCATTGATGACTGGGCGAATGTGGATTGATGGGATAGGGTGCCTCTTGCTTTAGGGAGTGAGAACTCATTTGATGCATTTGAGCCTGTTGCGGATGAGTGGACCTTGCTATAGGAATCATCGCGTCATCACTCTTCGAGAGTGATTCCCGACGGTTATGTAAGTAACCTGACCTTTGGCATTCTTCTCTTTTTGGTGATTTTTTCTTTCTTTCTTGACTTTTGATGAGACTTTTCCTTTTTGCCAGTCTGATATTTCTTTGAAGAACATGCGCTCCTACGGGACGACGGGGCTTAGGGATGCTTGGGAGCATCTCCCACCTTTGGTGCATTGGGTGGTCTCATCACTGGGTTTTGGGAGGTTGGCATCTGCGCTGGATGAGACGCCTTGTTCGACAACTAACCTATTCGCTTTGGGAGAGAGGTGGTGGGATACTACCCACACCTTCCATTTCAACTTCGGGGAGATGACTATGACTCCCATAGACATGCAGTAGCTGCTGGGGCTAGATTGTGATGGAGATCATAGAGAGGTGGATCGCTCTTTGCGGGTGAGATCGGGGGCAGTGCGGGTGGCACTTGGTGATGTAGGGAGGATAGTTTCTGGGGATTCTATACGGTTGTCCCTGCTGAAGGATGTTCTGCTGAGCAGGGTGATTGATGTGGATTACGGCCTACAAGTGAGGCAGTTGGCCCGATTATTCATTTTGCTGGTGTTGGGCAATTTTATGGTGGCGTCGACGGCGATGTCGTCCATTGGTGGTTCTTGCCATATCTGAGGATGTTTTCGAACATCCTTTTCTATGATTGGGGGAGTCTGACTTTGGCGACCCTTTATTCTTCTCCGGATGCATTCAGCCGGTGGTGCCGGCAGACCTTTACTGGAGCCACATACCTTCTTGAACTATTCTTTGATTTGCGCATTTCTTTTCATGCATTCACATTTTCCTTTCATGCATTCGCATTTTCCTCATGCGTCTCTTTTTGCTTTGTGAGTTCAGACGCAGTTCTATGAGGTGATTGGGTGAAATACCCCGCTGATCACTTTAAAGAATGACACTATTGGGGACTCCTGCCGATTGTATCGATGGCGTAAGGCCAATCGACAGGTCTTGAATGACTTGACCAGTGGTAGGGTAAGACGCTTTCCATTTTAGTCTTGATTTTTGCACCTTCTAATCTTGTATTGATTTATGCATGCTTGGATATTTTTAGGTGACCTTTTATCCCTGGGGATAGTCATTCAGGATGCGGGGGCGACCAGGATGAACGCGCGGATGAGGCATTTGCTAGCGCATGAGTTCGGCCATTCTTGGTATCTCGGGGAGAGGGCGGTTCGTCAGATTGCTGAGGAGGAGGCGGTGGTGCCACCTGCGCAGCCTCCTACGTCTATGAGGCGGGAGAGACTACGGTCAGAGGATGAGAGGATCACGGTGATGATCGGTGAGTCCTACTTGTTGTACACCGATACGACTGCGCCGTATGACTATATGGACTTTGTGATGAGCTGGTTGATGGCGCCCAGCATATATGATGCATTGGCTTTCCCTCTAGCGAGTTCAAGTCGAGCGATGGGATCTTCCCATAGCGGCGGTGGTCCGTCAGCATCTGCAGCGTCGGTGACCTCGGAGGTCCCTTTTGTACGGTTGCATACCCCTTCATACAACATTCGGCGGGCTGATGGAGGGATAATGCCTATGCTGCACCATCCTCATACGATGGATCCAGAAGAGTTGGGTTTGACAGAGGAGGCCCTCCAACCTGCGGTATACCTTTACGTTCCTCTCTTTATTTCTTTTCTGTTTTGGTCATCTCTGTTTTGATACTGATTTCATTTTTTCTTACAGTAAGTCCGGGTGTCGACCACTTGGCTAAGGGACATCAGAGACTGGATATCTTCGACGACTGCCCATATTTGGGACACAGTTCATGTCCCTTCTTTCTTGGTGCTTCATCCGAAGAGGATTCTGTCTCGGGTAGTGGTGGTGCATCATCTCGTCGTAGGGGGAAGAGAGCACGTCGCAGGGGGGAAGCTCTTGAGAGAGAGAGAGAGAGAGAGAGCGAGAATGTGGGTTCGGGCTGAGTCCCGTTATTTTTGCTTTTTTTCTTTTTATTTCCTGCAAAAGTGATGTAACACAAAAAAATAGATATAATGCAATGTAGTTTTTTTATTATCTTTTATTTAATGATGAATGAATGCATGAACATGCGCTTTTTACTTTGTTGCTAAGACCGTAAAAAGGAATATTTTTGGAATTTTTTTTGAAGGAAAATTTTTAATTAAAAAGGATAATTATATAAGGAGGAAAAGGGATTTTGAAATTCTGTTGAGAATATCAATTTATTTTTATTGAGTTTTCTGATTTGACAAAAGAGGAAAAAGGGAAATTTCTAAAAATTGGGAGTTGTCGATCGGCAAGCACCTTGACCTGCCTATCGGCAGTTCAGTCCAGTCCCATCAATTCAAAGCTTTGAATGGTACCCTCTTCAGCCTTTGGTACCTTGTGGGGTAAGATTCCCTCCGATTTTTGTAGGGATTATGTCTCATGTGTGGGTTCTCAAGTATAAAAAGGGGTAATAGTGGAGTGTTTTCATCACACCTTTGCATTTTCACCTACTTGCCCATTATCTCTTAGCCTTGCAAGATGGCTCTCCCTGGTAGCATTGAGTTTGTCAATTACCTCGAAGCAATGTGCTCCTATAATGTCGGCTACGATGCTTTCAACATGCATCGAGCCTCCTTGTGGCGCAATAGACCTCTTGAGTAGGACGTGCTGATAGCGGTGGTACAATTCTGATAACCCAAAGACCATGTATTCCTCTTTGGATTAGATGAAGTTTGTCCTACCTATGAGGAGTTTTTTTCCATGCTGGGTGTAAATCTCAATGTTGCTGCGGCTTTGCCCGAATTTTCCCGTTCTCCCAGGGATTTATTGGTCGGGCTTCTTTGTATTTTGCCTTCAGCGGCCAGATCATTGGTTATTGGAGGAATGATCTCCCTCTCAGCGGTGCTGTAGTCCGTGTATTTACGGGAAGTGGGTGATATTGGCTATGCTGGAGCCGTTTCTCTGGGCCTGGTTTCAAAATGTTGCAGGTAACTGGAGAACTGCAGGTGGACCCGCAACTTGCAGCCATTACTTCGTGGATGTCATACCGTTACAATTCTGCGGTAGTGAGACTGGCGGAGACCCTGAATGGCTTGGATGCCTGGAGAGAAGGTCGTTCTGACTTTTTGAAGGGTATCCCTGTAATTCTGTTCATGTGGTTATCTGAAAGGTTTCGATTGGCGACTCCTCCAGTGTATCCCTTGTCGGTTGTACCCAACTTCTTTTTTAACCACTTCCTTAGTGTTGACCTGTATGTTGAGAATTGGGAGCATTGCCTTATGGAGCATGGGGATCGTGGTCTGTATTGGTCAGTACCTTGGTGGGGGAAGTTGCAGCCTATTTTGGATCTAGGAGAATATTCATATGTGCGGATGGTTGGTCTCAAGTAGACCTCTTTTTAATTCCCTTAGCGGCTTCTGTGCCAATTTGGTTGGGCACAGGTCGTGCCACCTCGGACCTTAAATTTCTTTCCGGTAGAAGATTTGACTGAGTGGCTGCGTCTGTTGCTTGGATCTCTGTGGGAAAATCGGCGTCCATCGACCCGTCCCTCCCAGTCTATCGAGAAAGTTTGGCATGTCCCCAAAGATTATATGAAGTGGTTGTGGCGGAAAGTAGTCAGCAAGATGTTGGTAGTGGAGACTAGACAAAGATGTTTTGTTTTATCTAACACCATGGAAGGGGGTGTTGTGGTCCTTTAAAAAATGGTTAAGGCACATCGGTCCATAGAGTGTTTTCGGAACTCTATTCAGGCAGGGGAAACTTGGGGACCTCAGGATGTAGATGATGAGGGTATAGGCTCCTCTGGTAGCTGTGGGTAGGACTCTTGGAGAGTTTTTTTGTGTGATAGATGTGGGGATTTTTATTTGTCTTTTATGGTAGTAGGGGGAAGGGAGTTATCCGCTCCTTTTCTTATGTAATCCGTACTGTAATTTCTTATTAATAAAATAAACAAGTTTCTGATCATCCAGCTGTGCCTTTTGATGAATTGTGCATTTTGAATTATCTATATCGATCACTAAGGCATAAATAATCCTTTTTCAAGTATTTTTAGAATGAACCGCCGTTCTCGGAGGTAAGAAAAGAATAGTATTTTGTGAAAAAGAAAGGGCCGCACTCATGTGGGGTGTATGAGCTGCCTACGTACCTCTGGGGTGTTTGAAAAGGTTTTTATCTGTTTGGAAATAGTTTTTGCAGAGGATCAAGCCGACGTAGTTCCGGGTAGAGGGAAATGAAGAATTTTTTTTTAGAATAAAAGGGGGATGAGAAGAGTCGTAGCACGCCGAGATTTTGGACTTAGGGGTAGAATTTCTTGAGACGGTCCAGATTGACTAGACGAGCCATCTCTTCCCCATCTAGGTCAATGAGCATGGTGGCACCGCCAGATAATATTTTCTTCACAATGTAGGGGTTGCTCCAATTAGGCTTGAATTTCCCTCTGGGGTCCCATATGGGTTCTATTATCTCTTTGAGGGATAAATCCCCCTCCCAGACACCGCGGTCCTTGACTCTCTTGTTGAATGATCGCGCTATTCGGCGATGATACCCTTCTATGTGGTAAAGAGCTTTTAATCTTCTTTCATCTAGGAGGGTCAACTCGTCATGACGGCTTTGGCACCAATCTTCTTCGCTAACTTTGCTTTCGATCATGACGCGCAGCGAGGGTATTTCCAGCTCCATAGGAAAGACTGCCTCCATGTCGTAGACCAGGGAGTAAGGGGTAGCCCCAGTAGAGGTTCGAATTGAGGTTCGGTAGCCCCAGAGGGCGTACGGGATCCGGTCGACCCAATCCCTACAACTTTTGATCATCTTACTGATGATGGCTTTGAGGTTCTTGTTAGCGGCTTCGACTGCACCATTAGTCTGAGGTCGTTAGGGAGAAGATTTGTGTCGCTGAATCCCGTACTCGTTGACTACTTCTGTGACTTTTGCTTAGAAATGAAACCCGTTATCTGATACTAACTCGTGTGGGACCCCATATCGGCAAATAATATTTTTCTTGAGGAATTTGGCCACTTTCTTGGCATTTAGTACGGCGTGTGACTCAGCTTCGACCCATTTGGTGAAGTAATCAATGGCAATTAGGATTAACTCATGTTCGTTTGAAGCCTTTGGCGTAACCTTCCCTATGATGTCGATACCTCAGGTGGAGAACGGCCAAGGAGAAGTCATGTTGTATAATTCTCGCAGAGGCAGGTGTTGGCGATTGGAGAACTATTGGCATTTGAGGAATCTCCGGACATAAGCGATGCAGTCCTGGGTCATAGTAGTTCAGTAGTAACCTTGTCGGATGATCTTCTTGGCAAGCATGTGATCGTTCATGTGGGGCCCGCATTCCCCGCTGTGGATTTTCTGCATTATCTTTTCAATCTTAGCCCCAGCGATACAGTGTAGATGAGTTCCATCGAAGTTCCTCTTGAGTAGAGCTTTATGATAGACAATGTACTGGGCATCCAGTCTTCGGAGGGTCGTTCGATCTTTCTTGTTGGAACCCTTGGGATACCTACCATGTTTGAGGAGGCACCAAATATCATAGTACCAAAAATCGACTAGCTCGGGATCTTCGATGGAGACAAGCTCAATATGGTAGAAATGAGTCGGTTTATCTTGCTTTTGAACTAGGAAAGGGGTCATTATAATTCCTTTGGGCATGTTAACCATAGAGGCCAAGGTAGCGAGAGCATTGGCTAGGTAATGGAAGGTGATATCTCAAAATTGGGAGGCTAATCAGTGAGGTATTTAGAGATGGATCTTCCCTTAATAGCTTTCTGTGTGGTGTACACGATATTGAACTTAGTTAGGAGCATCAACCATCGGGCCATTCGATTGGATAAGCCGGGTTTCTCAAGAAGGTATTTGATGGGGTCCATTGGGGATACAAGTTTGATGGGGAAGGCAATCAGGTAGTGTCGCAACTTTTGGGTGACCCAGACATGTGAGACACATGCCTTTTCTAAAGCAGTGTAGTTGACCTCGTACCCGGCCAATTTGTGACTGGCGTAATAGATGGCTCTTTCTTTACGGGAGTCCTCAAGGTATTGGGCTAGTAAAGCTCCAGTGATAGTGTCGGTTATGGTTAGGTATAGGAGCAAAGGGAGACCAGGTTGTGGTGGCATGAGCACTAGAGGTTGGGTCAGGTATTATTTGATTCGGTCAAAAGCTTCTTAGTAGGCCTCGTTCCAAACCTTGGTTGAATCCTTTCGGAGGAGCTTGAAGATCGGTTCATGGATGGAGGTTAGCTAGCTAATGAATCGGATGATATATTGCAATTTCCTAAGAAAACCTCAGACTTCTTTCTCTGTTCGGGGTGGTGGCATCTCAAGTATGGCCTTCAGCTTTGCAGGATCTGCTTCTATCCCCTTTTCGCTGACCACGAATCCCAAGAGTTTTCCCTTTATAATGCTGAAGACACACTTCTGTGGATTAAGTCGCATCTAATATCGTCGCAGTCGTTCGAAGAACTTTCGGAGAGCGGGAATATGACCTTCTCTAGTTTTGGACTTGATAATCATATCATCCACATAAACCTCGAGTTCCTTATGAATCAGATCTTGCAGGATGGTTGTTGCAGCCCTTTGGTAGGTAGCCCCATCATTCTTGAGACCAAATGGCATAACGGTGTAGCAAAAGGTTCCCCATGGGGTGATGAATGCGGTTTTTTCTTGGTGGTCTATGTGCATCTTAATTTGGTTGTATACGACAAACCCATTAATTAATGACTTGAGAGCATGATTGGTTGTGTTGTCCATGATCATGTCAATATTGAGTAGCGAATAATCATCCTTTTGAGAATCTTTGTTTAAATCTCGATAGTCTACACACATTCGAAACTTCCCCCCTGATTTTGGCACAGGTACTATGTTGGCTAGCCATGTGGGATATTCGATCACACGAATGAAGCCCACGTTTAACTGTTTGACCACCTCTTCTTTGACCTTGAGCGACCATTCGGTGCGGAGTTTTCTCAATCTTTGTTTAACCGGCTTGTAATCTGGGAGAGTGGGGACCTCGTGCTGAGCTATCTCAAGATCAATGCCGGGCATATCATCATAGGACCATGCAAAGACATCCACGAACTACTTCAGTAATTCTTCGAGTTGTGCGTGCTCATGATCGTCAAGGGTTGCCCCTATCCTAATCTCGCGTAGTTGGCTACTAGAACCGAGATTTATAACAACAGTATATTCTTCATTAACTTGAACGCGGTTATGTTGTTTATTATTAACCTTATTTAGATCAGTTAAGAATTGTTCATTTGCAAAATCATCATCATCAAAAGTTTGATTAGAATCCAAGTAGTTAATGTAAGGAACAGCAAGATACTCAAAATTTTCGTTTATTTCATTGATAGGAAAAATAGCATTGAGAACCTCATTAAAAGAGGTCTCGATTTCATTTGAACAAGGATAGACAGTAGAAGAAGAAATAGGGTAAACATTAAGGTTGGGGGATTTCAAGAGCAAGAACTGGCGCAGTATGCCAGTTGAGGAGAGGTGTATCAGCAGCTTTAATCAGATGGGATGGATCCATTGATGTAGTGCCTAAACGAACCATGCAAAGTGCCAGCCCCTGTGTTTGTAAGTTGAAGGAATATTCGAAATCACTTTGGACACACCCCAACCCAATTACTTATAATTAAGTCTGAAAGTCAAAGTGAGTCAAACCATAATTAATCTAACCAAACCATAAACACGAGTTTTGATTTCAGAGTCATCATTGTAAATCCATATAACTGAAAAACCTTTTTACAACAGTACACTAGTCATATTTATACAAACTTTCCTGAATGATAATTTAACTTAATTACATCATTTACATTAAAACAAAATCTTTGTTTCTCCCGTTTCTTGCTAACCCAGACCGACTTCCTAGATTTGGCAGTGACATCGCATTACCTGAAAAATGTGAACATAGGAACCATGAGCAAAAATAGCCCAGTGAATGCATCACTACTAAACTACTGCATGAATTTAAATGCAATACATCATGTCCATATACTTATGTATTTACTTATCCGGCTCATTCATAATGAATGACCAACTTTTCCAAATCATGATTCACATATCCTGTCTAAATAGACAATTCTCCCCCATTCCTGGTCGAGGAGTAACCCCTTGTCATTAATAGACAAATCTCCCCCATTCATGGTCGAGGAGTAACCCCTCATTTCAGTAAGCCGAAATGAACAATTTCATATTCATTTTATTATGATCATACCCACAACACGATACAAATACATCATTCCAGTGAGTACACTCACCTTGGGTTGTCAACTACGTATCCAGGTTTCCTTCTGATGGAGCTGAACTTGTTTTATTAGACCTTACACCTGTCAATCCAACTAGATCAGTACTGAAACTCAATCATAAATATTATCCTAACATAATTATGTAACTTTCCATGACGATACATCAACAATATAATTCCAATTAAGTCACATTCCATAAAACATAGGTAAAGGCAAAACAATGATATACATGTTGATAAAGTTACGGACATTCAACCGTAGGAAATACCTTATGAGGAATTTATAACCAAAGTCAAGTAAACATGAAATTATACTCCTCAATGTATATACACATGAAACATGTACTCAAAGTACCCTTTGTAAGGACGAAATACAAACATTCATTCAAGGGGTATCCAGTATGACCTGAAATTATTGTCTTACATATTTAATCATCCCATATTCCTAAATTGTATAAATGTGGGGGTCCAAACTTATCAATATGAAAACATATATGAATATATTATCCAGTACAAGTGACGGTGTAATTTTTCAAGCTTCCTAGGGCAAATTATGACCATTTCTCTACAACACAAGAAATCTGCCCTACAAGCTCCTCTATTGATCCTTCGAATTCCCAGAATTTTCATGATTTTTATACAACATAACATTCCATGATTTTATACACACTTTCAGTAGACATACTTAATAGTACAGAATTAAAGTTTCATAATATTTGGACTTCATTTGCTATCTCAAAATCTTGACCAAACTCAGGGCATACCGAAATCAAGTATACAAACAGCAACTGTGTACCAACTTGAAATCATCATTACGGCCTAACCATAAGGAGATAAATTCTAATTTTCAGATATTATATGAATATATGAGTCTAATTTCATTTCCAGTTGGAATTTCTCAATTCCAGTAATCACACAAAGAGATATGTAGATTTGAATACAAGGGGTTTCAACACAAAGCAATTTTAAGGGTTTCTACACTCAACTTAACATAAGCTTGCATCTAACCATACATATATATAAAGGGCTGAAACTTTCGTAAAATTATGATGATTTATATCATATAAATCAGTAATATAAGATAAATAACAAGAATTTCTATTAGGATTACCTTCAGGGCTTTTTACGTAATTTGCACGGATTTTTCTACACTTTTTCTCCTCACTTTTTCTTCCTAAACCTCAACTTTCTATTTCCTCAAGCTAACAACACTTGAAACTGAACCTAGGCTTTGTTTTGCTGAAGAAATATGTTAGAGGGAGGGTTTTAAGTCGGAAAAGGATGCCTCCCAAGCCAACCAATCAAATTAAACCATTTGGTTTAATAAAAGACAATTTACCACTTAAGGGAATTGACAGATTTGCCCCTTCTCGTAATTTTGATCTAACTTCTTCCTCGAGCATCCGTTTTATGCACCGTTTGTTGTGTTATGACACTAAATCACATGTCTACAACTATGTAGTTTTCACCTCAATTCAATTGTAATGTTACAATGGTCAAAACTAGTCTTAAACAGGAACATTTCTATCGAAAATAACCAAATCTTGTGTTCATACATAACTCGACATTTCATGATTTATGAAGGTAGAATTATACAAACCATAATCACTTAACATTAGATATACTAATAACACATTATTCATATCACATAAGATAAGCATATTTTAAATATAATTTATCATAATTATATCCGGGTTGTCACAACTTCCCCCCCTAGAAAATTTCGTCCCCGAAATTTAATACGAATGACACTTACCAAACAAATGGGGATACTGTTTCTTCTTGCTATCCTCCGTTTCCCAAGTTGCTTCTTTAATTCCATGGATCATCCACATAACTTTAACTAAGGGAATAACCTTATTCCTCAATACTTTCTCCTTATGATCAAGAATGTCCACCGGTTCCTCGATGTACGACAAGTCTTCTTTCAGTTCAATAGGTTGGGTTTTCAGTTGATGAGATGGATCTGCCAAATACTTATGAAGCATCGATACATGAAACACATCATGTAAACGGGATAAATCTGGAGGTAATGCTAATCTATAAGCCAGGGGCCCAATTCTTTCCAACACTTCATATGGTCCAATGTATCTTCGATTTAGTTTCCCCTTTTTGCCAAATCTCATAACGCCTTTCCACGGTGAAATACGCAGGAATACAAAATCTCCTTTCTGAAATTCCAATGGATACTTCCTCTTATCTGCATAAAATTTATGCCTGCTTTGCGCTATCTTTATCCGTTCCCGAATCATTTTGATCTTTTCAGTTGTCATATCTATCAATTCCGGACCCAAAATTTTTCTTTCACCTACTTCATCCCAACACAAAGGCGTCCTACATCTCCTCCCATATAAAGCTTCATAAGGAGCCATACCAATGGTGGACTGATAACTATTATTATACGAAAATTCCATCAATGGAAGATGATCATCCCAACTACCCTTGAAGTCAAACACACAAGCTCGTAACATGTCTTCTAATATTTGGATCGTCCTTTCTGATTGCCCATCAGTTTGTGGATGAAATGCAGTGCTGAACTTCAAACTTGTGACCATGGCATTCTGTAGACGAGGCCAAAACTTAGAAGTGAATGTTGGATCTCTATCTGATACAATTGACACCGGTGCCCCATGTAAACGGATAATCTCATCAACATATATACGTGCATACTTGTCAACAGTGTAGGTGGTCTTAACTGGAAGAAAATGAGATGACTTCATCAATCGGTCTACAATCACCCAAATAGAATCATGCCCCCTTGGTGATCGGGGTAATCCTGTAACAAAGTCCATCGTTATATGCTCCCACTTCCATTCCGGAATAGGCAACGACTGCAATAATCCTACCGGCTTCTGATGCTCCGCTTTCACTTGCTGGCATACTAAACATTTAGCTACGAACTCTGCAATCTCACGTTTGATATTGTTCCACCAGTAATATTCTTTCAAATCTCTATAGATTTTGGTACCTCCCGGATGCATAGAGTAAATAGAACTATGTGCCTCTTCTAATATATCTTTCTTTAAGGGTGGATCATTAGGTACACAAATCCTATTGTTATAACACAACGATTCATCAATCTTAATTTCAAAGTCACTCTCTTTACCATCCAGGACATCTTGTTTCTTCTTCTCAAGGAATGGATCACTGGTCTGCAAATTTCGTATGCGCTCGACCAATAAAGATCTCACTGTGACATGTGCTAATAATCCTCCACTTTTTGAAAACTTCAATTCAATCCCCATCAATGCCAAGTCAAGAATATTTCCAATACGAGCACACCGTATGCAACCGAGAATCCCTGATGATTTTCGACTCAAAGCATCTGCTACTACATTGGCCTTCCCAGGGTGATGATGAATGGTACAGTCATAGTCTTTAATCAACTCTATACAACGCCTCTGTCTCAAATTCAGTTCTTTCTGTGTAAACAAGTATTTCAAACTTTGATGATCTGTAAATATCTCACAAGTTTCTCCATACAAGTAATGTCTCCACAACTTTAAAGCAAAAACAATGGTTGCTAGCTCCAGATCGTTTGTAGGGTAGTTTCGTTCATGCGTCTTTAATTTTCTGGAAGCATATGCTATTACCTTCCCATTCTGCATAAGAACACGTCCTAACCCTTGAAATGAAGCATTTGTATAGATCACAAAAGACTCATTCCCACATGGAATAGCAAGTATAGGGGCTGAAACCAACCGCTTCTTTACTTCTTTAAAACTCCTTTCGCATTCTTCATCCCACACAAACTTCACTTCTTTACGGGTCAACTTTGTCAATGGTAATGCTATTGCTGAAAATCCCTTAATGAATCTGTGATAGTAACCTGCCAATCCTAGGAAACTCCTAATTTCTGTCACATTCTTAGGACTCTCCCATTCAACAATTGCTTCCACCTTCTTTGGATCAACATATATCCCATTTCTCGAGACAACGTGCCCCAAAAACATAATTTCATTCAACCAAAACTCACACTTGCTGAATTTAGCAAATAATTTCTTCTCTCTCAAAATCTGCAATATAAGTCTCAAATGTTTTTCATGTTCCTCCATGCTACGCGAGTAAATCAACACATCATCTATGAATACTATCACAAATGAATCAATGAAAGGGTGGAATACCCGGTTCATCAAATCCATAAAAACTGCCAGAGCATTAGTCAATCCAAAAGGCATCACCAAAAACTCATAGTGCCCATATCGAGTCTGAAAAGCTGTTTTGGAAATATCACTATCTTTCACTTTCAGTTGGTGGTAACCCGATCTCAAATCAATCTTCGAAAATACAGTGGCCCCTGTAATTGGTCAAATAAGTCATCGATACGAGGTAGAGGGTACTTGTTTCTAATGGTCACCTTATTCAATTGCCGATAATCAATACATAATCGCATTGTCCCATCTTTCTTTTTCACAAATAACACCGGGGCTCCCCATGGTGAAACACTAGGCCGAATGAAACCTCAGCTTATCAGATCTTATAATTGCAATTTTAATTCTTTCAACTCCGCTGGTGCCATTCTATATGGAGAAAGAGAAATTGGACCAGTACCTGGAATTAATTCAATAGAAAACTCTACTTCCCTATCGGGTGGCAATCCTGGCAATTCCTCTGGGAAGACATCAGAAAACTCTCTAACCACTAGTATATCTTCAACTTTAAGTGCTTCCTTACTAACATCAACCACATACGCTAAATACCCTGTACAACCCTTACTCAATAACTTTCTACTCTTAATGGCTGAGATAAGACAATTAGGGACAACATTCCTTTCTCCTGTAAACTGAAACTCAGGTTCACCTGGCAGATGAAATGTAACTTCCTTTC
Organism: Sambucus nigra; assembly: GCA_949130495.1. Taxonomy (NCBI): domain Eukaryota; kingdom Viridiplantae; phylum Streptophyta; class Magnoliopsida; order Dipsacales; family Adoxaceae; genus Sambucus; species Sambucus nigra. The sequence continues at coordinate 206,316,848 of OX422214.1, read as the reverse complement.
GAAAATAGTCAATGGAAGCATGATATGATGATAACCAATCCATCCCCAGTATAATATCAAAATCCCGAAGGGCCAACGGTATCAAGTCAACATAGAAATCTCTCTTACCCATTCGTAAGACACAATCTTTATAAACGTGCTCAACTAGAATTACACTTTCCATTGGGGTAGAAATATATAAGGCACAATTGAGAAATGAACATGGTCTACCCAAATATGAAACAATATGTAATGCCACAAATGAATGCGTAGATCCAGGATCAATGAGTGCATATAAATCTTTGTTCGCAATAGAGAGTTTACCTGTAACCACTTCAGGTGTAGCATGGGCATCTTGTAGCGTCATCGCAAACACTCTTCCTCCTTCCCTCGATCCAGTTGCTTGTTATGTACCTCTCCCCCTGGTGTCACTCCCTGGAGAGAAGATCCTTTATGAGGCCCCACACTACTGACTGAAACTGTTCTCGCTAACATAGGCCAATTATTTCTCAAATGACCCTTCTGGTGGCAGTTAAAACATTCTATATTCAGTAACTTTGGGCAATTTCTCTTTATATGACCTGATGCCCCACAAAAGAAACAAACATTCAGATCTCCTTGTGCTGAAACTCCAGAACCTCTTCCACCACTAGCTTCACCCCTTTGCAGACTACTTCCACCTCTACCCTATTGGAATTTCTGCCCTCCAAACCTCGAATATTTTGTACGACTACTCTTTTGATAATTTGGATCAAATCTGCTTCTCTTTACACCTCGCTCTCGATTCATTCTAGCTTCATTCACGTCCCTTTCTACTAGCATGGCTTTGTTCACCAAGGAGGAAAAGTTAGAAGTCTCTAAAGCCGACAATCTAGATTTAATGACTAACTCAAGCCCATCGAGAAATCGGTTGCACATATCTTCCTCATTCCGTATAAACCTCGAAGCAAATCGAGATAAAGCTATAAGTTTAGCTTCGTATTCTCTAACTGTCATACTCCCCTGATTTAACAGGAAATATTATTTCTCCTTTTGTTTTTGATACATCGGAGGAAAATATTTATCATACAAGGCTTTAACAAAAGCATCCCATGAGATCACATTCCCACCTCCTGGAGTAATCAACAAATGTTTTGTGGCATCCCACCAGTACTTAGCTTCTCCTCTTAGCATATACGTCGCCAAGGTAACTCGTTGATTGTCAGGCATCCTCATTAACCCAAAGATAAGTTCAATTTCTTTAACCCATACTTCTGCCTCTGCTGGATCAACTGCTCCTTCAAATGAGGGTGGGTTCATCTTAATAAATTTCTCATGTGAAGTACTTCTTTCTTCCCGGTGTATCACCTCCTCAGCCCTAGCCAATGCTTGTGCCTCCAGTTGCCTGGTCTGTTGTTCTTCCATCTGTGCCATAAATCTAGCTTGCTGCTCTGCCATTAAAGTCATAGCACGTGCCAATTTTTGCATGTCTGTCAATTGTTCCGGGTCAGGTTCTACATATCCATGAACAGGTTGTTCAACCTCTGCTTCCGCTGCCATATTTGAAGCCTCATATTCTATTCTCTCATTAACATTCCCTCCTTCCATTCTTTTATATCTGAAATGAATCAAAGATATAACAACATACATATATACATATTTTTCCTACCATAATCGTTAGTATCAAATAAAATATATATTTTTTTTAACATTCACTGCCAAATCTAGACTCTTCTCACTCCAGAACCTCTAAAACCTAGGCTCTGATACCAAAAGATGACACACCCCAACCCAATTACTTATAATTAAGTCTGAAAGTCAAAGTGAGTCAAACCATAATTAATCTAACCAAACCATAAACACGAGTTTTGATTTCAGAGTCATCATTGTAAATCCATATAACTGAAAAACCTTTTTACAACAGTACACTAGTCATATTTATACAAACTTTCCTGAATGATAATTTAACTTAATTACATCATTTACATTAAAACAAAATCTTTGTTTCTCCCGTTTCTTGCTAACCCAGACCGACTTCCTAGATTTGGCAGTGACATCGCATTACCTGAAAAATGTGAACATAGGAACCATGAGCAAAAATAGCCCAGTGAATGCATCACTACTAAACTACTGCATGAATTTAAATGCAATACATCATGTCCATATACTTATGTATTTACTTATCCGGCTCATTCATAATGAATGACCAACTTTTCCAAATCATGATTCACATATCCTGTCTAAATAGACAATTCTCCCCCATTCCTGGTCGAGGAGTAACCCCTTGTCATTAATAGACAAATCTCCCCCATTCCTGGTCGAGGAGTAACCCCTCATTTCAGTAAACCGAAATGAACAATTTCATATTCATTTTATTATGATCATACCCACAACACGATACAAATACATCATTCCAGTGAGTACACTCACCTTGGGTTGTCAACTACGTATCCAGGTTTCCTTCTGATGGAGCTGAACTTGTTTTATTAGACCTTACACCTGTCAATCCAACTAGATCAGTACTGAAACTCAATCATAAATATTATCCTAACATAATTATGTAACTTTCCATGACAATACATCAACAATATAATTCCAATTAAGTCACATTCCATAAAACATAGGTAAAGGTAAAACAATGATATACATGTTGATAAAGTTACGGACATTCAACCGTAGGAAATACCTTATGAGGAATTTATAACCAAAGTCAAGTAAACATGAAATTATACTCCTCAATGTATATACACATGAAACATGTACTCAAAGTACCCTTTGTAAGGACGAAATACAAACATTCATTCAAGGGGTATCCAGTATGGCCTAAAATTATTGTCTTACATATTTAATCATCCCATATTCCTAAATTGTATAAATGCAGGGGTCCAAACTTATCAATATGAAAACATATATGAATATATTATCCAATACAAGTGACGGTGTAATTTTTCAAGCTTCCTAGGGCAAATTATGACCATTTATCTACAACACAAGAAATCTGCCCTACAAGCTCCTCTATTGATCCTTCGAATTCCCAGAATTTTCATAATTTTTATACAACATAAAATTCCATGATTTTCAACAAACTTTCAGTAGACATACTTAATAGTACAGAATTAAAGTTTCATAATATTTGGACTTCATTTGCTATCTCAAAATCTTGACCAAACTCAAGGCATACCGAAATCAAGTATACAAACAGCAACTGTGTACCAACTTGAAATCATCATTACGGCCTAACCATAAGGAGATAAATTCTAATTTTCAGATATTATATGAATATATGAGTCTAATTTCATTTCCAGTTGGAATTTCTCAATTCCAGTAATCACACAAAGAGATATGTAGATTTGAATACAAGGGGCTTCAACACAAAGCAATTTTAAGGGTTTCTACACTCAACTTAACATAAGCTTGCATCTAACCATACATATATATAAAGGGCTGAAACTTTCGTAAACTTATGATGATTTATATCATATAAATCAGTAATATAAGATAAATAACAAGAATTTCTATTAGGATTACCTTCAGGGCTTTTTACGTAATTTCCACGAATTTTTCTACACTTTTTCTCCTCACTTTTTCTTCCTAAACCTCAACTTTCTATTTCCTCAAGCTAACAACACTTGAAACTGAACCTAGGATTTGTTTTGCTGAAGAAATATGTTAGAGGGAGGGTTTTAAGTCGGCCAAGGCTGCCTCCCAAGCCAACCAATCAAATTAAACCATTTGGTTTAATAAAAGACAATTTACCACTTAAGGGAATTGACAAATTTGCCCCTTCTCGTAATTTCGACCTAACTTCTTCCTCGAGCATCCGTTTGATGAACCGTTTGCTGTGTTATGACACTAACTCACATGTATACAACTATGTAGTTTTCACCTCAATTCAATTGTAATGTTACAATGGTCAAAACTAGTCTTAAACAGGAACATTTCTATTGAAAATAACCAAATCTTGTGTTCATACATAACTCGACATTTCATGATTTATGAAGGTAGAATTATACAAAACATAATCACTTAACATTAGATATACTAATAACACATTATTCATATCACATAAGATAAGCATGATTTAAATATAATTTATCATAATTATATCCGGGTTGTCACAACTTTCCTCGGTCTCTTTGGTATCTTTGATGAGCGGTTGTACGAGGTGTTGGAAACTTTCGGCCCATGGGTAGCTATCTTGGAAAAATATCTCCATTCCAAGATTTATCTTCTTGTCTGTGTGGTCATACCATGGTTCTGGAAAACCACAAAAGGGGAAATCTTCGCCTTCTTTGATGAATCATCTATTCAAGGAGTCTCCTGAGATATTTTGGGTGTAGTCTAATATTCTCTTCGGTCGAGACTGGTGGATCATTCTGAGCTCTTCTTCTGATGGTTGATATCTTAAGCCACAAGGAGGGAAAGATTTCTTCAGTTTGATGGGCTCGAGTATCCCTTGCTGCCTTTGTCCTAGTCCCAGTCCGGGGCATGAAGTGCATGTTTATGAACATTTGAATCACATTAACATTTCCATGAGGGTCATATTTTGGTCAAACCCTTTCTTTGAAATCGTCCCCTACCGGTAGGAGGAGTGACTCAACTCGGAATCCTGATAGGAGCATATCATTTGACCCGTGTTGTATCTCAAGGATTGGACTGCTGGTGCTTGCACCCTTGATATTTTTGTCGTCGCCCAAAATAGTGATGACTCACCCGTCGGCGAAGAACTTCAATTTATGATAGAGTGAGGAAGACACACCCTTGATATTGTGGAGCCAGGGTCGTCCGAGCAACAGGTTAAAACAAGCTAGGATGTCTATGACTTGGAATTCAACGAAAGGGTTTATAGGGCCAACCCATATTACAAGTTTTATGGATCCCATCACCTCCCGACGGGTATTATCGTAGGCATGTACAGTGACGGAGGTTGGAGCGAGGTCGCTTTCTTTCAGGCCTAAACACTTGAAGGTTCTTAGCGGGAAAACATTCAAGGCAGATCCATTATCTACGAGAGAGAGTGGCATGTCCTTCCCCATAACTTTGACAGAGATTTTGAGTGCATGATTGTGATTTGACCCAATTCTCGGGATTTATTCTTCAGAAAATGATAGCATTCGGGTAGAGGTCAAAGATCCGACTAGATTTACCGCTTCTTCTAGTGTGGTAGAAGGAGGAACTATGGGTCCAGTGAGTAGTTTTATTAAAGCATTTATGTGTAGCTGGGAAGACATGAAAAGCCCCCATAGAGTGATGTTAGCTTGGGTTTTCTTCAGTTGATCGAGGATCTTGCTCTCCTCAATGGTCATCTCGGGCAAAGGAAGGTTTTCAACGCCCTTCCCTTTGTCATTTGCTGGTAGTGAGTTTGGAACCTGGTAATGTCTCCCTAATCTGGTCATGTGATTTACTAAAGAAGGGAAGAACATGAATCTAATCTCCTCATCAATCTAAGGTTATTCTGCCACCCTGCTTATTTCTTCGAGGATTTTTTCAAATGATATCATCCCACATATGTCGGCTACTGGGCCAGCTCTTTCTGAAGCTTGTTATTCGCTCGAATCTTCGAATTATTCCCCCCATCCGGTGGCAATAATTTTATCTTTACATGTAAAGTCAATGCATTCCACAACTTCAACGGCTTATTCATACAGGTCCTCCCATTCTGTGGGGATATGTGTGGTTGAAGGGACCAAGCACCCTTGTAGCTTTAAAGCGTCAAGTAACACGGTGATACTTCAAATGCTATTGGTTTGCTCGAATAATCCTGCCATAGTCTGGAAAACATTATCTAGGCTGACTTCATCGGTCGGTACCACCCATCTGTCTGAATCTTGGGTTCACTTTCGTGCTTCCAAGAACAGTGTGCTAAACCTTTGGCAATCGATGACCATCTGTGAGGGAAATTTCATCCCGAACTCTAGGAGTTGGTTTAACACTTCTGATAATTCCATATTCCCATTTTGACAATGGGTACGGATAGCAATGCATGCTCTAGTAAGGAGTAACAGTGTCTGATCAGCGAGGCTAGTAGGGTGTAGGAGTAAATATGGGCAAATTTGGAGAGGTTTAGGAGAGTATATGGGTGGGATTTGAGTTAATGGATCGAAATATGGGTTTTCTTCTAAGAAGATAGCATTGGTATGATTTGGGAGTGGATTGTGAGTAGTGTTTGGTTTAGGATTGGCTGGTGGGGCGATGGTAACCCGGTCAATGAGATCTTGGATTACGTCTCGAAGGTGAAAGCATTGGTCGGTGGTATGGCTGATAGTTTGGTGAAAGGCGCAATGAGCATCGGCCTTGAAGTTTCTTGGGAATGGGTTTGGCAATCGATATGGATCCAAGGGTTTGACGAGGTTTCGGATCAATATGGCTTGGTACACTTTGGAGAGGGGAGCATGGAGATTGGTGTATTCCCTTCGGATAGGGGCAGGGAAGCTTTCTGGTGCCCATGATGTGGTTGGTTGAGAGATGTTGTTGATGGTTGAGACTGTAGCACTGGCAGGCTTGTCATACTTTCTAGGGGTGAACTCTCCAGACACCTTATTTGGTTCGACCTCTGTTTTAACAAGGCTTTCCTCGATTTTTACTCCAGCCTCTTTGAGAGCTCAGAAGTGGGGATAATATTGTCCTCCCATCGTCGCTCGGGCATGGGGCAAGAAGTTCTTCTTCACTATGTTGACCTATTCTTCCTTGGATGGCTGATTGGTCATGGTAGCTGCTTGCTCCCTCCACCAGGTTATGAAGTTACTGACTGATTCTCCTGGATTCTGTTTGAGCAGCTCTAAATCACGATGGGTGACCTCAAGCTCTTCGTTGTATTTGTACTGCAACATGAATTCTTGGGCTACATCCTCTGAGCTACGGATTCTGGATTCCTCAAGAGATAAAAACCATCGGAGGGTGTTATACTTCAAAGTTTGTTGAAATAATTGGGCCATCACTTCTTCAGAAGCCCCTAGTAGAGTCATCGAACGATGGTAACTGCAAAGATGAACAATCGGGGGTCCACTCCCTCCAAACTTCTCGATATTTGGCATTTTAAACTTCTCGGGCAACCATGCTTTAGGATAAGGAGACATGTGGGTGCAGTCCATGTAATTCCCAGAGATCCTAACTTGGTCGAACTTCTTGGTGAGCATTTTGAGATCCTCTTTGACTTTATGCAACCGCTCTTCTTTTGGATCAACGGCCATAGGCGGGTTAGTCATAGGATGGGAAATGTTTGGCATCATAAGCTGGGTAGGCGGCGGCCCATTGATAGGAGGGACACATGGAGCGTGCTGATATTCTTCAGGAACCCAGATAGGCTCAGGTGGACCCATAGCACGAGGGAATATGGCCTCGGGATCTTAAGGAATTGGAACTTGGTTTCGTTGCATCTCTTGGACATCAGTTTGGAGGTTATCAATCTTGGACACGATCTGAACTAGGACTGTCATCAGATCCGTCTATATGACTGATACTTGATCTGTATTCTCCATGGAAAGTGAATGGATTTCGGACTCGGAAGAAGTAGTAGAGGAATTGACGAAACTCTGGGGTGATTTGACTGAAGACCTAAGCCAATAGGGAGCCAGGCCAAGGGCTTGCAATGAACCTGAGAAGGCGTAGGATGAGATTCATTTTTGAGAAAAAAGGAAGAAACTATCTGTGGCCATCCCCGATCCGCGCCGCGTTGGGGCAGGCGTGCAAAGGGGAGAGGATCCCTCGGGTCCCGCGCATCCTTCTCGAGAGCTCTTTGGTCGGCGTCATTTGAGATGAGGTGTAAAATGTAGAGAGTTTCAGAGTCACCAGTCTATTTTACTCAAAATAGACGAAAGAAAGAGGGGAATCCATCCTGAAGGATGGCATCCAAAGATATACTCGTGCATGCGAAACCAAGATAATTCGAGAAGGGTTCGGAGGCTTAGTTACGAAATGGGAAGGTGTTAGGCACCCATTCCTCCCTTTCGGTCTCTCATGGATATTTCCTATTTTCCTTTATATTTCCCCCCGTTATATGTGTGCATGTGTATATATACAATCCTCGACATGTATCATGGAAAAGATAAAGCGAGTCATACGTAGGAAGATATAAGAATAGTATTAGAAGACTAAGATTTACGCGATTACCCCTACGTTGGTCGTTATAATGGAACGATAACACATATGGAGTAATACGTTACAAGTATATAGAATATAAGAAAATTAGCTTTAGATAAGATAGGAAAATAAGAGAAAAAGTGATAAAAGGACTCGAGTCTCGGGTTTTACCCCGAGACGCTTACGTAGCCTATAAAGGCATTAAAGTCCACGTAGTTCGCATACAAAATGAGGGGTGGGGTTTATCCCATAAATCCAAATGGGGGATCTCTTAATTGTGTGTGTGTGTATGTGTGTGTAGAAAAAGTGTTTTAGTGGTGAGAAAAGTGTGAGAAAAGTATGAGAATCCCTATTTGGAATTTATGAGTAAACCCTCTTTTTCTTTTTTTTTGGGGTTTTTTCTTTATATGAAAATAAGAGATGTTAAATAATACTAAATAAAAAGTATATTAGGATGTGTGAGATGAGATAATAAAAAGTACTAAGTAATAAAACAAGTTATTGCGAATTTAAGAGACTTTAAGAGAAAGTTGAGAAAGTTGAACCTTCTTGAAGATCTTGAGCTTGAACTTGAATGTTGGAGAGTATCCCTTGCACTTGGATGATGATGGAGAGTGGCTAATTCACCAAGTTTGATGAAAGGATGATGAAAAGTGGAAGTAAAAAAGGGATTTGGAAGTTGAAATCAGGTTGCCTTCGAGAGAGGTTTCTGGGATTCGCTGAGAGTGATTTTTATCAGATCTGGGCTCCCCTTGAAAAAGAGGTAAAGGCCTCCTTTTATAGGTCGAGGTAACTGCCGATCGGCGTAGACTTATTCCTGCCTATCGGCAGGTGCCGATAGGCAGGGTCTGGAACCTGCCATTTGGCGGTGCGCTTCAGGCTTTTTTAGAATATCGACTGTCGAGGGAAAACCGTTAGTCAGAATCGCGCACGGTGTAAACCGTTGGAAAGGTAATTCAGAGACCTTCGAAAGTCCTTTGGACCGCTCTCGGGTTCGGGAGTTGACATTGGGTCAAATATGGCTTAGAAGCATTTGTCGATCGATTGGACGGGGAATCGCTCAGACGCAAATGGATCGTTCGTCCCCATGGTAAGTCCAAATCGTGCATGGGGTGGACCGTTGGAAAGGTTAGGAGATGTACTTCGACACTCCAAAGAGTTTGGCCAGGTTTGGGGAGTTGACTTTTGTCAACCAGGACCCGAAAGTATTCGGTGACCTCTTAGAATCAAACGAGTCGTTTGTCCGCATGGTAAGTCGGAATTGCACACGGGATGGACCGTTGAAAAGGGTATCCAGTGCCCTTCAAAGATTCATTCATTCTCGATTGAGATGAAGAGTTGACTTAGGTCAAAACGAGCTCGAGAGTGCCCGGTGGCCTCTTAGTCAAGTTTCGGATGCAAATGGATCGTTCGTCCGCATGGTAAGTGGAATTATGCACGAGATGGACCATTGGAAAGGGTATTTAGTGCCCTTTAAAGATTCATTCAGTCTCAGTCGAGATGAAGAGTTTGACTTTTTGCTCAAACTGAGTCGGGGGAGTGCCCGATGGCTTCTAGGTCAATACTCACATGACCTAGGTTTATAGTGATGATGGGAGGTACTAGGGACCTAAGGAGAGTTTTGGAGGAAACGGAATGGGGTGTCTACAGATCCCCCCGACGGGTGAGTTTGGAACAAATGATGACCGTCGAATAGACACCACATGATGCTTTTGAGGGAGTATAACCGATTCAGAGGGTCGAGGCTGATTCTAAGGACCTAAGGAGTGTGCTGGGGATGGAATGATGATCCAAGGTTTAGGTCGATTCTGAGGACCTGAAGTGGTGTTGGGGGGATGACCAATTCTGCGGGTCGAAGCCAAATCTACGGTCTTAGGGTGAAGATCTAATAACCGAGGTCAATTCTGACCTAAGTGTGGTGATGATCGAGGAACGGGGTCAATTCTGACCCAACTTAGGTGAGGATCCAAGACCGAGGTCAATTTTAACCTAAGAGTGGTGACTACCAAAGATCGGGGACAATTCTGACACAACTCAGGTGACGATCCAAGATCGAGGTCGATTCTGACCTAAAGAGTGGTGACGATCATGGATTGAGAACAATTCTGACCCAACTCGAGTGATGATCCAAGATCGAGGTCAATTATGACCTAAAGAGTGGTGACGACCGATGACCGGGGTCAATTCTGACCCAACTCAGGTGACGATCCAATACCGAGTTCAATTCTGACCTAAAGTGTGGTGATGACCGAGGACCAGGGTCAATACTCACCCAACTCAGGTCATGATCCAAGACCGAGGTCAATTCGGACCTAAAGAGTGGTGACGATCGAGGATCGAGAACAATTCTGACCCAACTCAGGTGACGATCCAAGACCGAGGTTAATTCTGACCTAAAGAGTGGTGACGACCGAGGACCGCGGTCAATTCTGACCCAACTGAGGTGACGATCCAAGACCGAGTTTAATTCTGACCTAAGGAGTGGTGACGACCGAGGACCGGGGTCAATACTGACCCAACTCAGGTGATGATCCAAGACCGAGGTCAATTCGGACCTAAAGAGTGGTGAAGACCGAGGATCAGGGTCAATTCTGACACAACTCAGGTGACGATCCAAGACCCAGGTCAATTCTAACCTAAAGAGTGGTGACGACCGAGGACCAGGATCAATTTTGATACAACTCAGGTGACGATCCAAGATCGAGGTCAATTCTGACCTAAAGAGTGGTGACGACCGAGGACCACGGTCAATTCTGACCCAACTGAGGTGACGATCCAAGACCGAGGTCAATTCTGACCTAAGGAGTGGTGACGAACGAGGATCGGGGTCAATTCTGACCCAACTCAAGTGATGATCCAAGATCGAGGTCAATTCTGACATAAAGAGTGGTGACGACCAAGGATCGGGATCAATTTTGACCCAACTCAGGTGACGATCCAAGACCGAGTTAAATTCTGACCTAAAGAGTGGTGACGATCGAGGACCGGGGTCAATTATGACCCAACTCAGGTGATGATCCAAGACCGAGGTCAATTCTGACCTAAAGAGTGGTGACGACCGAGCACCGGGGTCAATTCTTATCCAATTCAGGTGACGATCCAAGACTGAGGTCAATTCTGACCTAAAGAGTGGTGACGACCGAGGACCGGTATCAATTCTAATCCAACTTAGGAGACGATCCAAGACCGAGGTCAATTTTGACATAAAGAGTGGTGACGACCAAGGATCGGGATCAATTTTGACCCAACTCAGGTGACGATCAAAGACCGAGTTAAATTCTGACCTAAAGAGTGGTGACGATCGAGGACCAGGGTCAATTATGACCCAACTCAGGTGATGATCCAAGACCGAGGTCAATTCTGACCTAAAGAGGGGTGACGACCGAGCAGCGGGGTCAATTCTGATCCAATTCAGGTGACGATCCAAGATCGAGGTCAATTCTGACCTAAAGAGTGGTGACGACCGAGGATCGGTATCAATTCTGACCCAACTCAGGTGACGATCCAAGATCGAGGTCAACACTGACCAAAATAATGGTGAAGACCGAGGACCAGGATTAATTCTGACCCAACTGAGGTGACGATCCAAGACTGAGGTCAATTCTTACCTAAAGAGTGGTGACGACCGAGGACCGGGGTCAATTCTGACCCAACTCAGGTGATGATCCAAGACCGAGGTCAATTCTAACCTAAAGAGTGGTGACGACCGAGGATCGGGAGCAATTATGACCCAACTCAGGTCACGATCCAAGACCGAAGTCAATTCGAACCTAAAGAGTGGTGACTACCAAAGATCGGGGTCAATTCTGACCCAACTCAGGTGACAATCCAAGACAGAGGTCGATTCTGACCTAAAGAGTGGTGACGACCGAGGATCGAGAACAATTCTGACCCAACTCAGGTGACGATCCAAGACCGAGGTCAATTATGACCTAAAGAGTGGTGACGACCGATGACCGGGGTCAATTCTGACCCAACTCAGGTGACGATCCAAGACCGAGGTCAATTCTAACCTAAAGTGTGGTGATGACCGAGGATTGGGGTCAATACTGACCTAACTCAGGTGATGATCCAAGACCGAGGTCGATTCTGACCTAAAGAGTGGTGACGACCGAGGATCGAGAACAATTCTGACCCAACTCAGGTGACCATCCAAGACCGAGGTCAATTATGACCTAAAGAGTGGTGACAACCGATGACCAGTGTCAATTCTGACCCAACTCGGGTGACGATCCAAGACCGAGTTCAATTCTGACCTAAGTGTGGTGACAATCGAGGACCGGGGTCAATACTGACCCAACTCAGGTGATGATCCAAGACCGAGGTCAATTCGGACCTAAAGAGTGGTGACGACCGAGGATCAGGGTCAATTCTGACATAACTCAAGTGATGATCTAAGACCGAGGTCAATTGTGACCTAAAGAGTGGTGACGACCGAGAACCGGGGTCAATTTTGATACAACTCAGGTGATGATCCAAGATTGAGGTCAATTCTGACCTAAAGAGTGGTGACGACCGAGGACCGCGGTCAATTCTGACACAACTCAGGTGACGATCCAAGACCGAGGTCTATTCTGACCTAAATAGTGGTGACGATCGAGGATCGGGGTCAATTCTGACCCAACTCAGGTGATGATCCAAGATCGAGGTCAATTCTGACCTGAAAAGTGGTGACGACTGAGGATCGGGATCAATTCTGACCAAACTCAGGTGACGATCCAAGACGGAGGTCAATTTTGACCTAAAGAGTGGTGACGATCGAGAACCGGGGTCAATTCTGACCCAACTAAGGTGACGATCCAAGACCGAGGTCAATTCTGACCTAAGGAGTGGTGACGACCGAGGATCGGGGTCAATTCTAACCCAACTCAGGTGACGATCCAAGACCGAGGTCAATTCTTACATAAGAGTGGTGACGGCCGAGGACCAGGGTCAATTCTAACCCAACTTAGGAGACGATCCAAGACTGAGGTCAATTCTGACCTAAGGGTGGTGTCGACCGAGGACCGGGGTCAATTCTGACCAAACTCAGGTGACGATCCAAGATCGAGATCAATTCTGACCTAAAGAGTGGTGACGACCGAGGACCGGGGTCAATTCTGACCCAACTCAAGTGACGATCCAAGACCGAGGTCAATTCTGACCTAAAGAGTGGTGACGACCGAGAACCGAGATCAATTCTAACCCAACTTAGGAGACGATCCAAGATCGAGGTTAATTCTGACATAAAGAGTGGTGACGACCAAGGATTGGGATCAATTTTGACCCAACTCAGGTGATGATCCAAGACCGAGTTAAATTCTGACCTAAAGAGTGGTCACGATCGAGGACCGGGGTCAATTATGACCCAACTCAGGTGATGATCCAAGACCGAGGTCAATTCTGACCTAAAGAGGGGTGACGACCGAGGACCGGGGTCAATTCTGATCCAATTCAGGTGACGATCCAAGACCAAGGTCAATTCTGACCTAAAGAGTGGTGACGACCGAGGACCGGTATCAATTCTGACCCAACTCAGGTGATGATCCAAGATCGAGGTCAACACTGACCTAAATAATGGTGACGACCGAGCACCAGGATTAATTCTGACCCAACTGAGGTGACGATCCAAGACTGAGGTCAATTCTTACCTAAAGAGTGGTGACGATCGAGGACCGGGGTCAATTCTGACCCAACTCAGGTGATGATCCAAGACCGAGGTCAATTCTGACCTAAAGAGTGGTGACGACCGAGGATCAGGATCAATTATGGCCCAACTCAGGTCACGATCCAAGACCGAGGTCAATTCGGACCTAAAGAGTGGTGACGATCGAGGACCGGGGTCAATTTTAACCCAACTCAGGTGACAATCCAAGACCGAGGTCAATTCTGACCTAAAGAGTGGTGACGACCGAGGACCGGGGTCAATTCTGACCCAACTCAGGTGGCGATCCAAGACTGAGGTCAATTCTGACCTAAAGAGTGGTGACGAATGAGGACCGGGATCAATTTTGACCCAACTCAGGTGATGATCCAAGACTGAGGTCAATTCTGACCTAAAGAGTGGTGACGGCCGAGGACCGAGGTCAATTCTGACCCAACTCAGGTGACGATCGAAGACCGAGGTCAATTCTTACCTAAAGAGTGGTGACGAGTGAGGACAGGGGTCAATTCTAAACCAACTCAGGTGACGATCCAAGATCGAGTTCAATTCTGACCTAAAGAGTGGAAAGAGATTGGATTTTGATTTTTCTAGGGAAAGTGCTTTGTGATTTTTATTTGAGTTGGGGAGCTGATAGCTGGGGAAGCTTTTGTTTCATTAGGAGTCCTTGTGGGGGGAAAAACCTATTTTGGGTGCTGTGAGGGAATTCCGTTGGGGAAGTGATGTGGTGATCCTTAGAGATCCTCCGGAGCTGTGCCGGGAGGAGTTTTCACTTGATTTTTGAGGGTTTTGGTGGGAAAGAGGGGTTCCATTTGAGGGAATGCGAAGTTTTTCTTGGTGAAAAGGCTTTAAATCCTTCCTGGGATTTTTAGGAATTTTCTGAGGATTTTTGGAGGCTTTCTGGTATTTTTCGGGAATTTCTATACGACATTTAATGGGGGTGCCGGTCGACATAGTATGAAGGGTGCCATTCGGTAATGGAACGGACTTTTGGGCTACCTCGGGAAGGCAAGGGGTCAGTGCCGATCGGCATGGCGCTTGGCATCCTATATAAAAGGGGGAATCCCTTCATTTTTTCCACAGTTTCTTTGCTTTCTCTCTCTCTCTCTCTGCGATTCTTCTGCAAATCGTTCTACCATTCTGATCTTTAAGAAATGGCCGCTTTTGTGAGCACTACAGTCCACCGGGAGTGGTTGACCGTTAATGACTGGGCGAACGTGGAGTGGAGGGTTAGGGCGCCTCTTGCTTTGGGGAGTGATAACTCCTTTGATGCATTTGAGCCTGTTGTGGATGAGAGGACCTTCTTGCGAGAGACATCGCGTCATCGCTCTTCGAGAGTGAGTCCCGGCGGTTATGTAAGTAACTCGACCTTTGGAAATCCTTTCTTTTTGGTGATTTTTCTTTCCTTCTTGACTTTTGATGTGACTTGTCCTTTTTTCCAGTCTGATATTTCTTTGAAGAACATGCGCGTTCGCGGGACGACGAGGCTTAGGGATGTCTGGGAGCATCTCCCACCTGTGGTGTGGTTGATGGTATCATCAGCGGTTTTTGGGCGGTTGGCATCGGTGCTAGATGAGACGCCTCGTTAGACAGCGTTCTTGTGCGCTTTGAGAGAGAGGTGGTGGGATACTACCCACACCTTCCATTTCGGCTTCGGGGAGATGACCGTGACTCCCATAGACGTGCAGCAGCTATTAGGGATGGATTGTGATGGAGAGCAGATAGAGGTGGATTGCTCTTTACGGGTGAGACCAGAGGCAGTGCGTGCGGCACTTAGTGATGTAGGGAGGATAGTTTCTGGGGATTCTATCTGACTGTCCCTGCTGAAGGATGTTCTGCTGAGCAGGGTGATTGATGTGGAGGATAGGCTACAAGTGAGGCAGATGGCCCGGTTACTTATTCTGCTGGAATTGGGAGGTTTCATGGTGGCATCGAGCGGCGACATCATTCATTTATGGTTTTTGTCGTACCTGAGGATGTTTTCGAACATCCCTTTCTATGATTGGGGGAGTCTGACCTTGGCGACCCTTTACTCCTCTCTGGATGCATTCAGCCGGTGCTGCCGGTAGACCTTTACTGGAACCACGTACCTTCTTGAGGTATTCTTTAGTTTGTGCATTTCTTTTCATGCACTCTCATTTTCCTTTCATGCATTCGCATCTTCCGTTCATGCATTCGCATCTTCCGTTCATGCATTCGCATCTTTCTTTTGTGCATTCGCATTTTCCTTTCATGCATTCGCATTTTTCCTTATGCGTCCTCTTTTTACTTGTGAATTCAGACGTGGTTCTACGAGGTGATTGGGTGAAAAAACCTGGTGATCGCTTTGAAGGACAACACTGTTGGGGACTTCTGTCGATTGTATCGATGGTGTAAGGCCAATCGACAGTCGAAGGGATCTCTCTCCCTGGAGGCGGTGCGTTAGGTCTTGAATGACCTGACCAGTGGTAGGGTAAGACTATTTCCATTTTAATCTTAGTTTTTGCACCTTCTGATCTTGTATTGATTTATGCTCGCTTGGAGATTTTGAGGTGACCTTTTATCCCTAGGGGACAGCCATTCAGGATGCGGGGGCGACTGGGGTGAATGCGCGGATGAGGCATTTGCTGGCACATGAGTTTGGCCATTCCTGGTATCTCGGGGAGAGGATGGTTCGTCAGATTGCCGAGGAGGAGGTTGTGGTGCCACCTGCGCAACCTCCTACGTCTATGAGGCGAGAGCGACTGCTGTCAGAGGATGAGAGGATCGTGGCTATGATTGGCGAGTCCTACTTGCTATACATCGATATGGCTGCGCCGTAGGACTATATGGACTTTGTGACAACAGGTTGATGGAGCCCAGTATATATGATGCCCTGCCTTTCCTTCCTGCGACTTCGAGTCGGGCAGTGGGATCTTCCCGCAGCAGCGATGGTCCGTCGGCATCTACGGCGGCGACGACTTCAGAGGTTCCTTTTGTGCGGCTGCATACCCCTTCATACAATATTCGGTGGGCTGATGGAGGGATGGTGCCTATGCTGTACCGTCCTCATGCGATGGATCCGGAGGAGTTGGGTTTGACAGAGGAGGTCCTTCGACCTGCGGTATACCTTTATGTTCCTCTCTTTCTTTCTTTTCTTTTTTGGTCATCCCTGCCCTGATACTGATTTCACCTTTTCTTGGAGAAAGTTCGGGTGTCGACCATTTGGCTCAGGGACATCAGAGATTTGAAATCTTCGATGACTGCCCATATTCGGGAAGAGGTTCCCGTTCCTTCTTGCTTGGTGTCGTCTGCCTCGTCTGGAGAGGACTCTGGCTTGGGAAGTGGTGGTGCATCGTCTCTACGTATGGGGAAGAGAGCACGTCGCAGGGGTGGAAGCTCTTGAGAGAGAGAATGTGAGTTCGGGTTGAGTCCCATTGTTTTTGCTTTTTCTTTTTATTTCCTGCAAAATTGATGTAACACATAACACAAATTGATGAAATGCAATGGATTTTTTTTATTATTATCTTTTATTAATGATGAATGCATGCACATGCGCTTTTTATTTTGCTGCTGAGACCGTAAAAAGGAATATTTTTGGAATTTTTTGAAGTAAAGTTTTTGATTAAAAAGGGGGAAATTTTATAAGGAGAAAAAAGGATTTTGAAATTTTGTTGAGAATGTCAATTTATTTTTATTGATTTTTTTGATTTGACAAAAGAGGAAAAGAGGGAAATTTCTAAAAATGGGGAGTTGTCGATTGACAAGCACCCTGTCCTACCTATCGGCAGTTCAGTCCAGTCCCATCAATTCAAAGCTTTGATCGGTACCCTCTTCAGTCTTTGGTACCTTGTGGGGTAGGATTCCCTCTGATTTATGCAGGGATTATGTCTCTTGTGAGGGTTCTTAAGTATAAAAAAGGGGGAAGTGTGGAGTGTTTTCATCACATCCTTTGCATTTTCACTTACTTGCCCATTATATCTTAGCCTTGCAAGATGGATTTCCCTAGTAGCATTGAGTTTGCCAATTACCTCGAAGCCTTGGAAGAAATTTGCTCTTATAATGTCGACTACGATGCTTTCAACATGCGTCGAGTCTCCTTGTGGCGCAATCGGCCTCTTGAGTGGAACGTGCTGACGGCGGCGGTACAATTCTGGTACCCCGAAGACCATATATTCCGCTTTGGGTTGGAAGAAGTTTGTCCTACCTACGAGGAATTTTCTGCCATACTGGGTGTAAATCCTACTGTTTATGCGACTCTGCCCGAATTTTCCCGCTCTCCCAGGGATTTATTAACATGGCTTCTTCATATTTCGCCTTCGGCGACTAGATCATTGGTTGCTGGAGGAATGACCTTCCTCTCACGGTGCTGCAGTCCGTGCATTTGCGGGAAGTAGGTGATGTTGGCTATGCTGGAGCAATTGTTCTGGGTCCGGTTTCAAAATTATTGCTGGTGACTGGGGAAGTGCGAGTGGACCCACAACTTGCAGCCATTACTTCATGGATATCATATCATCGCAATCCTACGGCGGTGATAGTGGCAGAGACCCTGAATGGCCTGGATGCCTGGAGAGAAGGTCGTTCTGACTTTTTGAGGGGTATCCCTGTGATGCTGTTCATGTGGTTGTCTGAAAGATTCTAATTAGCAAATCCTCCAGAATATCCCTTGTCGGTCGTACCCAACTTCTTTTTACGTTACTTCATCAACCTTAGTCTGTATGTTGAGAACTGGGAGCATTGCTTTGTGGATCATGGGGCTCGTGGGCTGTATTGGTCAGTGCCTTGGTGGGGGCAGTTGCAGCCCATTTATGTGTGGATGGTTGGTCTCAGGCAGACCTCCTTTTATTTCCCTTCGTGGCTTCTGCACCAATTTGGCTGGGCACAGATCGTGCCACCGCGGACCTCAAATTTCTTTCCGGTAGAAGATTTAACTGAGCGTCTGCATCTGTTGCTTGGATATCTGTTGGAAAATCGGCGTCCATTGACCCGTCCCTCCCAGTCTATCAGGAAAGTTTGGCATGTCCCCAAAGATTATATGAAGTGGTTGTGGAGGAAAGTATTTAGCAAGATGTTGGCAGTGGAGACTGGACAAAGATGGTTTGTTTTATCTAACACCATGGAAGGGGGTGTTGTGGTCTTTTCGAATATGGTCCAGGCTCATCGGTCCATGGAGTGTTTACGGCACTCTATTTAGGCAGGGGAAACTTTAGGACCTCAGGATGTAGATGATGAGGGTGCAGGCTCCTCGGGTAGCTGTGGGTAGGACTCTTGGAGAGTTTTTTTGTGTGATAGATGTGGGGATTTTTATTTGGCTTTTATGGTAGTAAGGGGAAGGGAGTTATCCGTTCCTTTTTCTTATGTAATCTGCGTTGAATTTTCTTATTAATGAAATAAACAAGTTTATGATCATCCAACTGTGCCTTTCGATGATTTTTTAAATTTTGAATTATCTACACTTATCGCTAAGGCATACATAATCCTTTTGTTAAAGTATTCTTTAGAATGAACCGCCGTTCTCGGAGGTAAGAAAAGAAATGGTATTTTGTAAAAAAGAAAGGGCCCGCACTCATGTGAGGTGCATGAGCTGCCTACGTACCTCTGGGGTTTTTTGAAAATGTTTTTATCTGTTTGAAAATAATTTTTTTTTTGCACTGGATCAGGCCCATATAGTTCTGGGTAGAGGGAAATGAAGAGTTTTTTTTTAGAATAGAAGGGGTATGAGAAGAATCGTAGCGCGCCAAGATTTCAGACTAGGGGTAGAATTTCTTGAGACGGTCCAGATTGACTGGACGAGCCATCTCTTGCCCATCTAGGTAAGTGAGCATGGCGGCACCACCGAATAAGATTTTCTTCACAATGTAGGGGTCTCTTTAATTGGGCTTGAATTTCCCTCTGCGACCCATATGGGTTCTATTATCTCCTTGAGAGATAAATCCCCCTCCCCGACACCGTGGTCCTTGAATCTTTTATTTAATGATTGCGCTATTCGGCGATGGTACCCCTGTACGTGGTAAAGAGCTTTAAATCTTATTTCATCTAGGAGGGCTAGCTCATCAAGACGGCTTTGGCACCAGTATTCTTCGCTAACTTTGCTTTCGAGCATAACGCGTAGTGAGGGTATTTCCAGCTCCACAGGTAGGACTGCTTCTATGACGTAGACCAGGGAGAAAGGGGTAGCCCCAGTAGAGGTTCAGATTGAGGTTCGATAGCCCCATAGGGCGTACAGGATTCGGTCGGCCCAATCCCAATAACTTTCGGTCATCTTGTTGATGATAAACTTAAGGTTTTTGTTGGCGGATTCCACCTCACCATTGGTCTGAGGTCGGTAGGGAGAAGATTTGTATCTCTGAATCCCATACTCGTTGACTACTTCTGTGACTTCTGCTTCAAAATGCAACCCATTATCTGATACCAGCTCGTGCGGGACCCCATATCGGCAGATGATATTCTTCTTGAGGAATTTGGCCACTTTCTTGGCATTCAACACTGCGTATGACTTAGCTTCGACCCATTTGGTGAAGTAATCAATGGAAACCAAGATGAACTCATGTCCGTTTGAAGCCTTTTATGTAACCTTTCCTATGATGTCAACACCCCAGGTGGAGAACGGCCAGGGAAAGGTCATGATGTATAATTCTCGCGGAGGCATGTGTTAAAGATTGGAGAATTATTGGTATTTGAGGCATCTCCGAACATAGGAAATGCAGTCCTGGGTCATAGTGGTCCAGTAGTAGCCCTGTCGGATGATTTTCTTGGCAAGCATATGACCATTCATGTGGGGCCCGCATTCCCTGCTGTGGATTTTCTGCATTATCTTCTCAATCTCAGCCCCTGCGATGCAGTGTAGATGAGTTCCATCGAGGTTCCTCTTGAGTATGGCTTTATGACAGATTATGTACTGGGCGGCCAGTCTTTGAAGAGTCGTTCGATCTTTCTTGTTGGAACCCTAGGGATACCTACCATGTTTGAGGAGGCACCAGATATCATAGTACCAGCAACCGACTAGTTCAGGATCTTCAGTGGAGACAAGTTCAATATGGTAGCTATGGGTTGGTTTGTCTTGGTTTTGAACTAGGAAGGGGGTCATTGTTATTCCCTCGGGCATGTCGACCATGGAGGCCAAGGTAGCAAGAGCATTGGCTAGGTTATTTTTTGCTCAGGGTAGGTAACGGAAGGTGACACCTCAAAATCGGGGGGCTAACTCATCTAATTGGGCATGAAAGGGTTGAAGCTTTTCTTCCTTGATCTTCCACTTTCTGGGCACTAGGCCGATGATAAGGGCAGAATCCCCGTAGACGTCAAGGTATTAAATACCTTTCTTGAGAGCAACTTTGAGGCCCACTGTGCATGCCTCGTATTCCGTTATGTTGTTGGTGCAAGGGAAATCCAATTTAATGGCGATGGGAGTGTGGGAGTCATCTGGGCGATCAGAAGTATCCCAATTCCATATCCCTTTTTATTAATAGAGCCGTCAAAGAACATTTTCCATCGAAGACGGTCTCGAGTGGTGCAGAGGATATTTTCATCTGGGAATTCAAACATCTAGACATCTGCTTCGTCTATGGGGTAATCGGTGAGGTAGTCAGAGATGGCTCTTCCTTTAATGGATTTATGTGTGACGTACACGATGTCCAACTCGGTTAGGAGCATCAACCATCGGGCCATTCGACTAGATAAGGCGGGTTTCTCAAGCAGGTATTTAATGGTGTCCATTCGGGATACAAGTTTGATGGGGAAGGCAAGCATGTAGTGTCACAACTTTTGGGTGACCCACACAAGTGATACACACTCCTTTTCCAAAGCAGTGTAGTTGACCTCGTACCCGGCCAATTTGCGACTGGCGTAATAGATGGCTCTTTCTTTATGGGAGTCCTCAAGGTATTGGGCTAGTAAAGCCCCAACGGTAGTGTCGATTATGGTTAGGTATAGGAGCAAAGGGAGACCAGGCTTTGGTGGCATGAGCACTGGAGGTTAGGTCAGGTATTGTTTGATTCGGTCAAAAGCTTCTTGGTAGGTCTTGTTCCAAACCTTGGTTGAATCCTTTCGGAGGAGCTTGAAGATCGGTTCATGGATGGAGGTTAGCTAGCTAATGAACCGGATGATATATTGCAATTTCCCAAGAAAACCTCAGACTTCTTTCTCTGTTCGGGGTGGTGGCATCTCAAGTATGCCCTTCAGCTTTGCAGGATCTTCTTCTATCCCCTTTTCGCTGACCATGAATCCCAAGAGTTTTCCCTTTATAATTCTGAAGACACACTTCTGTGGATTAAGTAGCATCTGATACCGTCGCAGTCGTTCGAAGAACTTCCAAAGAGCAGCAACATAACCTTCTCTAGTTTTGGACTTGATAATTATATCATCCCCATAAACCTCGATCTCTTTATGAATCAGATCATGCAGGATGGTTGTGGCAGCCCTTTGGTAGGTAGCCCCAGCATTCTTGAGACCGAATGGCATAACGGTGTAGCAAAAGGTTCCCCATGGGGTGATGAATGCGATTTTTTCTTGGTGGTCAGGGTGCATCTTGATTTGGTTGTATCTGGCGAACCCGCTGACAAATGACTTAAGAGCATGACTGGTTGTGTTATCCACGATCATGTCGATATTGGGTAGCAGATAATCATCCTTTGGATAAGCTTTGTTTAAATCTCAGTAGTCTACACACATTCGAACCTTCCCTCCTGATTTCGGCACAGGTACATTGTTTTCTAGCCATGTGGGATATTCGATCACACGAATGAAGCCCACTTTCAACTGTTTGACCACCTCTTCTTTGACCTTGAGCGACCATTCGGTGCAGAGTTTTCTCAATTTTTATTTAACCGACTTGTAATCTGGGAGAGTGGGGATCTCGTGCTGAGCTATTTCAGGATCAATGCCGGGAATATCATCATAGGACCATATGAAGACATCCACTAACTCCTTTAGCAATTCTTCGAGTTGTGCGCGCTCATGCTCGTCTAGGGTGTCCCCTATCCTAATCTCGCTCAGTTGGCTACTAGAACCGAGATTAATAACAACAATATTTTCTTCATTAACTTGAACGCGGTTATATTATTTCTTATTAACCTTATTTAGATCAGTTAATAATTGTTCAATTGCAAAATCATCATCATCAAAAGTTTGATTAGAATCCAAGCAGTTAATGTAAGGCACATCAAGATACTCAAAATCTTCGTTTATTGATAGGAAAAACAGCATTGAGAACCTTATCAAAAGAGGTCTCGATTACATTTGATCAAGGATAGACAACAGAAGAAGAAATAGGATAAACATTGGGGTTAGGGGAGATTTCAAGAGGTAGAGCTGGCATAGCACGCCAGTTGTGGAGAGGTGTATCAGCAGCTTTAATCAGATGGGATGGGTCCATTGATGTAGTGCTTGAATGAACCATGCAGAGTGCCAGCCCCAGTATCTGTAAGTTGAAGGAATCTTCGAAATCACTTTCCTCAGTCTCTTCGATATCTTTGATGAGCGGTTGTACGAGGTGTGGGAGACTTTCGACCCATGGGTAGCTATTTTGGAAAAAGATCTCCATTCCCAGCCTCATCTTCTTGTCTGTGTGGTCATACCATGGTTCTGGAAAACCGCAAAAGGGTAAGTCCTCACCTTCTTTGACGAGTCATCCATTTAAGGAGTCTCCTGAGATAGTTCGGATGCAGTCTAATCTTCTCTTTGGTCGAGACTGGAGGATCATTCTGAGCTCTTGTTCTGATGGTTGATACCCTAAGCTGCAAGGAGGGAAAGCTTTCTTCAGTTCGATGGGCTCGAGTATACCTTGCTGCCTTCGACCTAGCCCCAGTCTGGGCATGAAGTGCATGTTTCTTAACATCTGAATCTCATTGACATTTCCATGAGGGTCATATTCTTGACAAATCCTTTCTTTGAAACCGTCCCCTATCGGGAGGAGGAGTGGCTCAACCCGGAATCCTGATAGGAGCATATCATTTGACCCGTGCTGTATCTCAAGAATTGGACTGCTGTTGCTTGCGCCCTCGATATTTCCATCATCGCCCAAAATGGTGATGACTCGCCCGTCGGTAAAGAACTTTAATTTCTGATGGAGTGAGGAAGACACACCCTTAATATTGTGGAGCCGGGGTCGTCCGAGCAACAGGTTAAAACAAGATGAGATGTCTATAACTTGGAATTCAATGACAGGGTTTATAGGGCCAACCCCTATTACAAGTTTTATGGATCCCATCACCTCACGGCGGGTATTATCGTAGTCACGTACAGCGGCGGAATTTGAAGTGAGGTCTCTTTCTTTCAGGCCTAAACACTTGAAGGTTCTTAGAGGGCAAACATTCAAGGCGAATCCATTATCGACAAGGGAGAGTGGCACGACCTTACCCATAAGTTCGGCGGAGATGTTGAGTGCATGATTGTGATTTGTCCCAATTCTGGGGATTTCCTCTTCAGAAAATGATAGCATTCGAGTAGAGGTCAAGTATTCGACCAGATTTATCGCTTCTTCTGGTGTGGTAGAAGGAGGAACTGTGGGTCTAGTGAGCAATTTGATTAAAGCATTTATGTGCAGCTAGGAAGACATGAAAAGCCCCCATAGAGTGATGTTAGCGTGAGTTTTCTTTAGTTGATTGAGGATCTTGCTCTCCTCAATGGTCATCTATGGCATAGGAAGGTTTTCAACGCCCTTCCCTTTGTCATTTGCTGATAGTGAGCTTTGAAACTGGTAATGTCTCCCTAATCTGGTTATGCGATTTACTAAAGAGGGAGAGAACATGAATCTCGTTTCCTCGTCAATCTCGGGTTGTTCTGCCACCCCATTTATTTCTCCGAGGAGTTATTCAAATGATATCATCCCACATATGTCGGCTACTAGGCCAGCTCTTCCTGAAGCCTATTCTTCGCTCGAATCTTTGAACTCTTCCCCCCATCCGGTGGCAACAATTATGTCTTTCCATATAAAGTCAATGCATTCAAAAACTTCAACGACTTCTTCATACAGGTCCACCCATTCTGTGGGGATATGTGTGGTTAAAGGGACCAAGCGCCCTTATATCTTTAAAGCGTCAAGTAACCCGGTGATACTACAAATGTTGTTGGTTTGCCCGAATAACTCTTCCATAATCGAGACAACATCATCTAGGCTGAATTTGTCGGTTTGTATCACCCAATTGGCTGAATCTCGGGCCCATTTTCGTGCTTCTAAGAATAGTGTGCTGAACTTCTGACAATCGATGATCATCTGTGAGGACAATTTGGACCCGAACTCTAGGAGTTGGTTTAACACCTATGATAATTCCATACCTCCATTTTCAGAACGGGTACGGACAGCGATGCATGCTCTGGTAAGGAGTGACAGTGCCTGATCAGCGAGGCTAGTAAGGTGTAGGAGGATATATGGGCAAATCTGAAGAGGTTTAGGAGAGTATATGGGTGTGATTTGAGTTGAGGGATCGAAATCTAGGTTTTCTTCTAAGAAGATGGCATTGGTATGATTCGGAAGTGGATTGTGAGTAGTGTTTGGCTTAGGATTGGCTGGTGGGGCGATGGTACCCCGGTCAATGAGATCTTGTATTATGTTTCGAAGGTGAAAGCATTGGTCAGTGGTATGGCCAGCAGTTTGGTAAAAGGCACAATGATCATCGGTCTTGAAGTTTCTTGGGAGTGGATTTGGCAATTGATGTGGATCTAAGGGTTTGATGAGGTTTCGGCTTAACAGGGCTTGGTAAACTTTGGAGAAGGGAGCATGGAGCTTAGTGTATTCCCTTCGAATGGGGGCAGGGTGAATTTTTGGCGCCCATGATGTGGTTGGTTGGGAGATGTTGTTAATGGTTGAGACTACAGCATTCGAAGGCTTATCATACTTTCTAACGGTGAACTGTACGGACACCTTCTTCGGTTCAACCTCTATTTTAACGAGGCATTCCTCGATTTTTACTCCAGCCTCTCTGAGAGCTCGTAAGTGGGGATAGTATTGTCCTCCCATCGTCGCTCGAACATAGAGCAAGAAATTCTTCTTCACTATGTTGACCTATTCTTCCTTGGATGGACGATTGGTCATGGTAGCTGCCTGCTCCCTCCATCGGGTTATGAAGTTACTGACTGATTCTCCTGGATTCTGTTTGAGCAACTCTAAATCACGCATAGGTGACCTCAAGCTCTTCGTTGTATTTGTACTGCAACATGAATTCTTGGGCTACATCCTCCGAGCTACGGATTCTGGATTCCTCAAGAGATAAAAACCATCGGAGGGTGTTATACTTCAAAGTTTGTTGAAACAATTGGGCCATCACTTCTTCAGAAGCCCCTAGTAGAGTCATCGAACGATGGTAACTACAAAGATGAACAATCGGGTGTCCACTCCCTCCAAACTTCTCGATATTTGGCATTTTAAACTTCTCGGGCAACCATGCTTTAGGATAAGGAGACATGTGAGTGCAGTCCATGTAATTCCCAGAGATCCTAACTTGGTCGAACTTCTTGGTGAGCATTTTGAGATCCTCTTTGACTTTATGCAACCGCTCTTCTTTTGGATCAACGACCATAGGCGGGTTAGTCATAGGATGGGAAATGTTTGGCATCATAAGCTGGGTAGGCGGCGGCCCATTGATAGGAGGGACACATGGAGCGTGCTGATATTCTTTAGGAACCCAGATAGGCTCAGGTGGACCCATAGCACGAGGGAATAGGGCCTCGGGCTCTTAAGGAATTGGAACTTGGTTTCGTTGCATCTCTTGGACATCAGTTTGGAGGTTATTAATCTTGGACACGATCTGAGCTAGGACTGTCATCAGATTCGGCTATATGACTGGTACTTGATTTGTATTCTCCATGGAAAGTGAATGGATTTCGGACTCGGAAGAAGTAGTAGAGGAATTGACGAAACTCTGGGGTGATTTGACTGAAGACCTAAGCCAATAGGGAGCCAGGCCAAGGGCTTGCAATCGACCTGAGAAGGCGTAGGATGAAATTTATTTTTGAGAAAAAAGGAAGAAACTATCTGTGGCCATCCCCGATCCGCGCCGTGTTGGGGCAGGCGTGCAAAGGGGAGAGGATCCCTCGGGTCCCGCGCATCCTTCTCGAGAGCTCTTCGGTCGGCGTCATTTGAGATGAGGTGTAAAATGTAGAGAGTTTCAGAGTCGCCAGTCTATTTTACTCAAAATAGACGAAAGAAAAAGGGGAATCCATCCTGAAGGATGGCATCCAAAGACATACTCGTGCATGCGAAACCAAGATAATTCGAGAAGGGTTCGGAGGCTTAGTTACGAAATGGGAAGGTGTTAGGCACCCATTCCACCCTTTCGGTCTCTCATGGATATTTCCTATTTTCCTTTATATTTCCCCCCGTTATATGTGTGCATGTGTATATATACAATCCTCGACATGTATCATGGAAAAGATAAAGCGAGTCATACGTAGGAAGATATAAGAATAGTATTAGAAGACTAAGATTTACGCGATTACCCCTACGTTGGTCGTTATAATGGAACGATAACACATATGGAGTAATACGTTACAAGTATATAGAATATAAGAAAATTAGCTTTAGATAAGATAGGAAAATAAGAGAAAAAGTGATAAAAGGACTCGAGTCTCGGGTTTTACCCCGAGACGCTTACGTAGCCTATAAAGGCATCAAAGTCCACGTAGTTCGCATACAAAATGAGGGGTGGGGTTTATCCCATAAATCCAAATGGGGGATCTCTTAATTGTGTGTGTGTGTATGTGTGTGTAGAAAAAGTGTTTTAGTGGTGCGAAACGTGTGAGAAAAGTATGAGAATCCCTATTTGGAATTTATGAGTAAACCCTCTTTTTCTTTTTTTTTGGGTTTTTTATTTATATGAAAATAAGAGATGTGAAATAATACTAAATAAAAAGTATATTAGGATGTGTGAGATGAGATAATAAAAAGTTCTAAGTAATAAAACAAGTTATTGCGAATTTAAGAGACTTTAAGAGAAAGTTGAGAAAGTTGAACCTTCTTGAAGATCTTGAGCTTGAACTTGAATGTTGGAGAGTATCCCTTGCACTTGGATGATGATGGAGAGTGGCTAATTCACCAAGTTTGATGAAAGGATGATGAAAAGTGGAAGTAAAAAAGGGATTTGGAAGTTGAAATCACGTTGCCTTCGAGAGAGGTTTCTGGGATTCGCTGAGAGTGATTTTTATCAGATCTGGGCTCCCCTTGAAAAAGAGGTGAATGCCTCCTTTTATAGGTCGAGGTAACTGCCGATCGGCGTAGACTTGTTCCTGCCTATCGGCAGGGTCTGGAACCTGCCATTTGGCGGTGCGCATCAGGCTTTTTTAGAATATCGACTGTCGAGGGAAAATCGTTGGTCAGAATCACGCACGGTGTAAACCGTTGGAAAGGTAATTCAGAGACCTTCGAAAGTCCTTTGGACCACTCTCGGGTTCGGTAGTTGACTTTGGGTCAAATATGGCTTAGAAGCATTTGTCGATCGATTGGACGGGGAATCGCTCGGACGCAAATGGATCGTTTGTCCCCATGGTAAGTCCAAATCGTGCATGGGGTAGACCGTTGGAAAGGTTAGGAGATGTACTTCGACATTCCAAAGAGTTTGACCAGGTTTGGGGAGTTGAATTTTGTCAATCAGGACCCGAAAGTATTCGGTGACCTCTTAGAATCAAACGAGTCGTTTGTCCGCATGGTAAGTCGGAATTGCACACGGGATGGACCGTTGAAAAGGGTATCCAGTGCCCTTCAAAGATTCATTCATTCTCGATCGAGATGAAGAGTTGACTTAGGTCAAAAAGAGCTCGAGAGTGCCCGGTGGCCTCTTAGTCAAGTTTCGGATGCAAATGGATCGTTCGTCCGCATGGTAAGTGGAATTATGCACGAGATGGACCATTGGAAAGGGTATTTAGTGCCCTTTAAAGATTCATTCAGTCTCAGTCGAGATGAAGAGTTTGACTTTTTGCTCAAACTGAGTTGGGGGAGTGCCCGATGGCTTCTAGGTCAATACTCACATGACCTAAGTTTATAGTGATGAAGGGAGGTACTAGGGACCTAAGGAGAGTTTTGGAGGAAACGGAATGGGGTGTCTACAGATCCCCCCAACGGGTGAGTTTGGAACAAATGATGACCGTCGAATAGACACCACATGATGCTTTTGAGGGAGTATAACCGATTCAGAGGGTCGAGGCCGATTCTAAGGACCTAAGGAGTGTGCTGGGGATGGAATGATGATCCAAGGTTTAGGTCGATTCTGAGGACCTGAAGTGGTGTTGGGGGGATGACCAATTCTGCGGGTCGAAGCCAAATCTACGATCTTAGGGTGAAGATCTAATAACCGAGGTCAATTCTGACCTAAGTGTGGTGATGACCGAGGACCGGGGTCAATTCTGACCCAACTCAGGTGAGGATCCAAGACCGAGGTCAATTTTAACCTAAGAGTGGTGACTACCAAAGATCGGGGACAATTCTGACACAACTCAGGTGACGATCCAAGATCGAGGTCGATTCTGACCTAAAGAGTGGTGACGACCAAGGATTGAGAACAATTCTGACCCAACTCAGGTGATGATCCAAGATCGAGGTCAGTTATGACCTAAAGAGTGGTGACGATCGATGACCGGGGTCAATTCTGACCCAACTCAGGTGACGATCCAAGACCGAGTTCAATTCTGACCTAAAGTGTGGTGATGACTGAGGACCGGGGTCAATACTCACCCAACTCAGGTGATGATCCAAGACCGAGGTCAATTCGGACCTAAAGGGTGGTGACGATCGAGGATCGAGAACAATTCTGACCCAACTCAGGTGACGATCCAAGACCGAGGTCAAGTATGACCTAAAGAGTGGTGACGACCGATGACCAGGGTCAATTCTGACCCAACTCGGGTGACGATCCAAGACCGAGTTTAATTCTGACCTAAAGTGTGGTGACGACCGAGGACCGGGGTCAATACTGACCCAACTCAGGTGATGATCCAAGACCGAGGTCAATTCGGACCTAAAGAGTGGTGAAGACCGAGGATCAGGGTCAATTCTGACACAACTCAGGTGACGATACAAGACCGAGATCAATTCTGACCTAAAGGGTGGTGACGACCGAGGACCGGGGTCAATTTTGATACAACTCAGGTGACGATCCAAGATCGAGGTCAATTCTGACCTAAAGAGTGGTGACGACCGAGGACCGCGGTCAATTCTGACCCAACTGAGGTGACGATCCAAGACCGAGGTCAATTCTGACCTAAGGAGTGGTGACGAACGAGGATCGCGGTCAATTCTGACCCAACTCAAGTGATGATCCAAGATCGAGGTCAATTCTTACATAAGAGTGGTGACGACCGAGGACCAGGGTCAATTCTAACCCAACTTAGGAGACGATCCAAGACCGAGGTCAATTTGGACCTAAAGAGTGGTGTCGACCGAGGACCGGGGTCAATTTTGACCAAACTCAGGTGACGATCCAAGATCGCGATCAATTCTGACCTAAAGAGTGGTGACGACCGAGGACCGGGGTCAATTCTGACCCAACTCAAGTGGCGATCCAAGACCGAGGTCAATTCTGACCTAAAGAGTGGTGACGACCGAGGACCGGGATCAATTCTAACCCAACTTAGGAGACGATCCAAGATCGAGGTCAATTCTTACATAAAGAGTGGTGACGACCAAGGATCGGGATCAATTTTGACCCAACTCAGGTGACGATCCGAGACCGAGTTAAATTCTGACCTAAAGAGTGGTGACGATCGAGGACCGGGGTCAATTATGACCCAACTCAGGTGATGATCCAAGACCGAGGTCAATTCTGACCTAAAGAGTGGTGACGACCGAGCACCGGGGTCAATTCTGATCCAATTCAGGTGATGATCCAAGACCGAGGTCAATTCTGACCTAAAGAGTAGTGACGATCGAGGACAGGTATCAATTCTAACCCAACTTAGGAGACGATCCAAGATCGAGGTCAATTCTGACATAAAGAGTGGTGACGACCAAGGATCGGGATCAATTTTGACCCAACTCAGGTGATGATCCAAGACCGAGTTAAATTCTGACCTAAATAGTGGTGACGATCGAGGACCGGGGTCAATTATGACCCAACTCAGGTGATGATCCAAGACCGAGGTCAATTCTGACCTAAAGAGGGGTGACGACCGAGCACCGGGGTCAATTCTGATCCAATTCAGGTGACGATCCAAGACCGAGGTCAATTCTGACCTAAAGAGTGGTGACGACCGAGGACCGGTATCAATTCTGACCCAACTCAGGTGACGATCCAAGATCGAGGTCAACACTGACCTAAATAATGGTGAAGACCGAGGACCAGGATTAATTCTGACCCAACTGAGGTGACGATCCAAGACTGAGGTCAATTCTTACCTAAAGAGTGGTGACGACCGAGGACCGGGGTCAATTCTGACCCAACTCAGGTGATGATCCAAGACCGAGGTCAATTCTAACCTAAAGAGTGGTGACGATCGAGGATCGGGATCAATTATGACCCAACTCAGGTCACGATCCAAGACCGAAGTCAATTCGAACCTAAAGAGTGGTGACTACCAAAGATCGGGGTCAATTCTGACCCAACTCAGCAACCATAGGTAGGTTAGCCACAGGTTGGGAAATGTTTGGTACTAGAAGTTGGGCAGGCGGCGACCCATTGACAGGAGGGGCATACGGAGCGTGCTGATATTCTTTGGGAACCCAGATAGGCTCGGGTGGACCCATAGCACGAGGGAATAGGGCCTCAGGCTCTTGAGGAATGGGAACCTGGTTTTGTTACATCTCTCGAACCTCAGTTTAGAGGTTGTCAATATTAGACACAAGCTGAGCTAGGACTGTCGTCAGATCCGGCTGTATGACTGGTGCTTGATCTGTATTCTCCATGGAAAGTGGATGGATTCTGAACTCGAAAGAAGTAGTAGAGGAACGGAAGAAACTCTGAGGTGATTTGACTGAAGATCGATGCCAATAGGGAGTCAGGCCAAGGGCTTGCAATCGACCTGAGAAGGTGTAGGATGAGATTTATTTTTATAAAAAAAAGGAAAAAATATTTTTGGATTTTTGATAAAGAAGAGAAAAATATTTTTGGAGACGGAACTCATCATGATTATTATGTTCTCACTTGTATTCAATTGTCCTAAATGCAATGCCGGACGGGACCCGAGCCTGGAAAAGTGGCGTTTTAAATATATGTAAAGCTTACGGTTTGGACTTGTAACCAGGCTCACGGACAGGGTCCCATTTTAAAAATGTGAAAAAATTGGGCACCAGACCGACCAAGAATTTCGGCAGAGTTTCGGGTTAAAACCGACAATCTAAAGTGCGTGTCCTAGGTTTGACACCTATATGCGGGTATGCAGTTGGTTGGGTGAATCGGCATGGGTTCCCCTCTTTGACGTGACTTCCACGATATACGTCTTGCTCTTGCGGGCAATCGTTACGTTTGGACAAGCCATTTGATATACCTGAGTGTACGTGAATTGCCTCACCATATACCTCGTGGGGACGGTACGTGTGAGAGTGAAGTCAATATACTCGGCGTATGTGAACGAATTCCCTGCGATATACCTCCCATCATGACTTCGGTCAAGCGGTATGATGCTGGGGAACCGTTCGATACACGTCGAAGGTACTTGGACAATGGAAGGTGAGAGTCATATCGCTTAGGCTAACTGCGACCTGTCGGACCAGCGCCCATCACGAAGTGACCCTCCAGTTACTGGGTAAAATTTGGTCAATAGCAATTCTCTTTGGTGATGTTGTGTGAATTATGCATGATTCTCTTATTAGTATCTTATGATGAGAATGCCTTTCTTGATTATGCCAAATAGGGAGCAAAGTACAAGTACCCAAGGTACACCAAGTATGGATAGGTCATGCGTGCAACATGTGGATATATGTGATCCTAGGTGCACGTCGTGTGAAGTGTACATGGAGAAATTTCTACAAGTGTGTGAATATCAGCATAAGCATGAGATGCACATGGAAAAAGGGGAACATGCAGATATGGGGGGACACATAAAAAAATATAGCATCC
Source organism: Sambucus nigra (assembly GCA_949130495.1). Classification (NCBI taxonomy): domain Eukaryota; kingdom Viridiplantae; phylum Streptophyta; class Magnoliopsida; order Dipsacales; family Adoxaceae; genus Sambucus; species Sambucus nigra. The sequence continues at coordinate 206,284,235 of OX422214.1, read as the reverse complement.
ATGCAAATAGAGTCAAGCCCTCAAAACAAACACAAGTCCCCATCAGAGTCGCCACTGTGGCCATCCCCGATCCTCATCTCGCTGGGGTGGGCGCGTGAAGGGGAGAGGATCCCTCGGGTCCCACGCATCCCTCTAGGGAGCGCTTCGACCGACATCATTTGAGATGAGGTGTAAAAATTTAGAGAGATTCAAAGTCACCAGTCTATTTTACTCAAAACAGACAAAAGAAAAAGGGGAAGCCATCCCGAAGAATGCCATCCAAAGACATATTGGTGCATGCGGAACCACGATGATTCGAGAAGGGTTCGGAGGCTTAGTTACGAAATGGGAAGGTGTTAGGCACCCATTCCGCCCTTTTGGTCTCTCGTGGATATTTTCTATTTTCCTTTATATTTCCCCCCGTGATATGTGTGAATGTGTGTATATATAATGGAGGTAGGAATCCTCGACTTATATCATGGAAAAGATAAAGCGAGTCATTCGTAGGAAGATATAAGAATAGTATTAGAAGAATAACATTTACGCGATTACCCCTACGTTGGTCATTATAATGGAACGATAACGCATATGGAGTAATACGTTACAAGTATATAAAATATAAGAAAATTAGCTTTAGAGAAGATAGGAAAATAAGAGAAAAAGTGAGAAAAGGACTCAAGTCTCGGGTTTTACCCCGAGACGCCTACGTAGCCTATAAAGGCATCAAAGTCCACGTAGTTCGCATACAAAATGAGGGGTGGGGTTTATCCCATAAATCCAAATGGGGGATCTCTTAATTGTGTGTGTGTGTATGTGTGTGTAGAAAAAATGTTTTAGTGGTGCGAAACGTGTGAGAAAAGTATGAGAATCCCTATTTGGAATTTATGAGTAAACCCTCTTTTTCTTTTTTTTTGGGTTTTTTATTTATATGAAAATAAGAGATGTGAAATAATACTAAATAAAAAGTATATTAGGATGTGTGAGATGAGATAATAAAAAGTTCTAAGTAATAAAACAAGTTATTGCGAATTTAAGAGACGTTAAGAGAAAGTTGGACCTTCTTGAAGATCTTGAGCTTGATCTTGAATGTTGGAGAGTAGCCCTTGCACTTGGATGATGATGGAGAGTGGATAATTCACCAAGTTTGATGAAAAGGATGATGAAAAGTGGAAGTAAAAAAGGGATTTAGAAGTTGAAATCACGCTGCCTTCGAGAGAGGTTTCTGGGATTCGTTGAGAGTGATTTTTATCAGATCTAGGATCCCCTTGCAAATGAGGTGAAGGCCTCCTTTTATAGGCCCAGGTAACTGCCGATCGGCATAGACCTGTTCCTGCCTATCGGCAGGTGCCGATAGGCAGGGTCTGGAACCTGCCATTTGGCAGTGCGCTTCAGGCCTTTTCGGAAAATTGGCTGCCGAGGGCAAACTATTTGTCAGAATCATGCACGGGGAAGACTATTGGAAAGGTAATTCAGAGACCTTCGAAAGTCCTTTGGACCGCTCCCTGGTCCGGGAGTTGACTTTGGGTCAAATATGGCTCGGAAGTGTTTGTCGGTCCATTGAACGGGGAATCGCTCGGACGCAAACGGATCGTTCGTCCGCATGGTAAGTCCAAATTGTGCATGGGGTGGACCATTGGAAAGGTTAGGAGATGTACTTCGGAATTCCAAAGAGTTTGACCAGGTTTGGGGAGTTGAATTTGGTCAACTGGGCCCCGAAAGCGTTCGGTGACCTCTTAGAATAAAACGGGTCATTCGTTCGCATGGTAAGTCAGATTGCGCACGGGACAGGCCGTTGAAAAGGGTATTCAGTGCCCTTCGAAGATTCATTTAGTCTCAGTCAAGATGAAGAGTTGACTTAGGTCAAAAAGAGCCCGGGAGCGCCCGATGGCCTCTAGGTAAAGTTTCGGATGCAAACGAATCGTTCGTCCGCATGGTAAGTCGGAATTACGCACGGGACGGACCGTTGGAAAGGGTATTCAGTGACCTTTAAAGATTCATTCAGTCTCAGTCGAGATGAAGAGTTTAACTTTTTGGTCAAACTGAGCCGGGGAGTGCCAGGTGGCTTCAAGGTCAGTACTCGGGACATGACCTAGGTTTGTAGTGATGAAGAGTGGTACTAAGGACCTAAGGAGAGTTTCGAGGGTAACGAAATGGGGTGTCTACACTATCTTTTTGGTTTTTGATAAAGAAGGGAGAAATGTTTATGGATTTTTGATAAAGAAGGGATAAATGTTTTTGGATTTTTGATAAAGAAGGGAGAAATATTTTTGGAGACGGAACTCAGCATGATTATTATGATTATTATGTTCTCACTTGAATTTAATTCTCCTAAATGCAATGTCGGACGGGACCCGAGCCTAGAAAAGTGGGGTTTTAATATATGCAAAGCTATTGATGGACTTGTAACCAGGCTCACAGATAGGGTCCCATTTTAAAAATGCGCAAAAATTGGGCGGCAGGCCGACCCAAAATTTCGGCAGAGTTTCGGGTTGAAACCGACAATCTAAAGTGCGTGTCCTAGGTTTGACACCTATATGTAGGTATGCAGGTGGTTGGGTGAATCGGCATGGGTTCCTCCCTTTGGCATGACTTCCACGATATACGTCTTACTCTTGCGGGCAATCGGTACGTGTGGACAAGCCATTTGATATACCTGAGTGTACGTGAATTGCCTCACCATATACCTCATGGGGACGGTATGCGTGAGAGCGAATTCGATATACTCGGCGTACATGAACGAATTCCCTGCGATATACCTCCCGTCATGACTTCGTTCAAGCGGTACGATGCGGGGGAACCATTCGATATACGTAGAAGGTACTTAGCTAATGGAAGGTGAGAGTCATATCACTTAGGCTAACTGCGACCTGCCGGACCAGCGCCCATCACGAAGTGACCCTCCAGTTACTGAGTAAAATTTCGTCAATAAATATGCTCTTTGGTGATGTCGTGTGAATCATGCATGATTCTCTTATTAGTATCTTATGATGAGAATGCCTTTCTTGATTATGCCAAACAGGGAGCAAAGTACGAGTACCTAAGGTAAACCAAGTATGGATAGGTGATGCGTGCAACATACGGATATATGTGATCTTAGGTGCACGTGGTGTGAAGTGTATCAAATCCGAAAACCTAAGACTAATACATTACTACAAAATAGAAAAATTAAAACAACACAATTAGATCACACCTTCTAAATAAGAGAACGCATAGTGGAATCTTGGATAGCCAACTCAATCACACCTAGTCAATATTGTAGAAATTAAATGTGAACAAAGAAAGTAAAAAAATAAAACAGTGAGATACCATACTTACAAATACAAAAATAATTGAGATCAAAAGCCCTAAAATATATAAATATTGACGTCGATGTGGTTGTGGTGGTCTCTGTAAACCTTATGAAACCCATAAGAGATCAGAAGCCCTAGAAATCCAGATAGAGTTTAGAAGCCCTTAAATTTAAACAATGTAGAACCCTTCATATAAAATAGAAATAGAACAAATAAAAAAGAGTGTACCTCAGTGAATCGAATCTGAAATGTAATGAAAATTCATTTGAAATTTGAAAGTGACATATTTGGTGGAGATGATGAAGTGGTGTGTAAGAGGAGAGAAGAGCTGAATGACGCGGTGTGTAATAGAAGAGTGAAGCGGTGTGTCAGAAAAGAGTGAAGTGATGGGTAGGAGCTTCATCTACACCGTTTGTTTTTCCTTTAGATGAACGGCTATAGGTCTTCTGATTACTTTTATAAGGAGGAACACTAAAACACCGTTGCGCTTGCGCGACTCGCTACATTTGGATCGAGCTTTTATTGAGTTTGATCGAAATGGAGTTTGAGCCAAGATATTAAGCGCGAATTCAATTTGAGCCGAGCGCGAGTGAAGCGCTTTCAAGCCTGAATTAGGCTCGCCCCAAATAATATATCTAAATATATATTTATATATATACAAAATTATTTTATTTTCTATGATATGTAAAAAATATTTTAAAATAAAATGTTTTTTATAATTTTATCCTTATACAAATAAACTATTGGACTTAATATTAAAGAAACAAAAATAAGGTGGTTCATTTCTTAATTTACTTTACTTAATCTTACGGGACTTATTTTATTACACGCGGCATTGCATTACGAGGAGATTTTTATTACTGGGAATTATGGAGGAAATTTGTACTTTTGTCTAAAAAGTTTTTTTTCCTGTCTAAACAGCTTTTTTTATGTTGAGTGTGGATTTTATTGGTGTCTAAACAACTTTATGATGCTGAAATGTCAATATTAGTGTTGAATTCTATTTTTTTAGTGCTGAAATTTGTTTTTTTAGTGGTGAAATGTGGTTTTGTAATGCTGAAATGTCAATATTAGAGCTGAAATCTGTTATTTTAGTGTTGAAATGGGGTTTTTTAATGCTGAAATATCAAATATTAGTGCTGAAATATGTTTTTTTTAGTGCTGAAATGTATTTTTTTAGTGTTGAAATTTGTTTTTTAAGTCCTGAAATGTGGTTTTTTAATGCTGAAATGTCAATATTAGTGCTGAAATCAGTTTTTTTAGTGCTTAAATGTGTTTTTTTAGTATTGAAACGTGTTTTTGTTAGTGCTAAAATGTGTTTTATAAATGCTGAAATGTCAATATTAGTGCTAAATTCTATTTTTTTATTGCTGAAATATCAATATTTATTATTAAAATAAATAAATATGTATTGGAATATTCAATTCGGGCATGCACAAATCGGGTTCGAAGCCCGATTATTTTGTGAGCCGAGCTTGAGCCAAGTACTCTCAAGCTCGTTCGGAGCGAGCTTGAGCTTGATCCAAGTAAATCAAAATCGGCCCGAGCCTGATCAACCTTAAGCTCAGCTCATTGAGCCTGATTGACAGGCCTAATTGCCCCGTATAAATAAAAGAGTAAAATACCCCCATGGTCCTTAAAGTATCACAACTTAACTAATTTAGTCCTTAAATTTATAATTTGGCCAATTTAGTCTTTTCGTGAAGTTTTTCGTTAAACTTAATTGTCCAATAGTTTAGGCGCTAAAGGTGTAAACAAAAAAATCTATTTTTTTGTTAATTAATTTTAAAACTGTTTTAAAGCTTTTTTCGAAGTTAAAAAATTCCTTATATGTTCTAAGTAAATGGTAAAACCTATGAAACAAACCCAAATAGTAAAAAACTTGATTTTTTTTAAGACTGGGATAAAACATTTATTTTTTCTCAAATTTATAACACCCAATTTATTGGGATAAAACAAGGACAAAATTGGGATTAACTTTCCTTTCACTTTGTTTATTAACAAACAATCAAGTGGGCATTATAAAATCTCCAAACAATTTTTTCTTCTACTTATAGTTTTTCTATTTAATTTTTTTTAATAATAAACAAACTATAAACATTTTCCAAAATAATTTTTTATTATCTCATCTATAGTTTTCTATTTGGGTTCGTCTAATTCAAAAGTGGACAAAAGAAAGGATGGCCAAATTTTTCATGACAAATTTTACCTAGTTTTCTCACATGAGGCTATCAAACAACCAATTAGGCAAAATTAAAGTGAATCCAATTAGTTTATTTATAAAAGAATTAAACATTTTTAAAGACATTTTTAAAAAAAATTAAAACATTTTTATAAAACAGTTTTTAAAACATTTCAAAAACAGTTTTAAAACAGTTTCTATAAAACATTATTAAAACAGTTTTTTACAACATTTTTATAAAACAATTTTTTAATTATTAAAAATAGTGTTTTCAACAGTTTTAAAACTTTTTTTTTATAAAACAGTTTTTAAAACAGTTTTAAAGCAGATTTTTTAATAGTTTTAAAACAGTTTGAGAACAATGTTTTTAACAGTTTTAAAACATTTTTTATAAAATAGTTTTTCAATTTAAAACAGTTTATATTTGGCAAATATTTCTCACATAAATAGCAAAGCAAAGTTTGCAAATATTTGTGGCAATTTTATGCATATGAGGTGTTGTATATTGGCAAATAGCTTGTAGGCAAACTTGTGTCGTTTTGTGCTGGTGTCAAAATTATGAGTCATCTTATTATGTTAATCGTGTTTTTAAAACAACAGGATGCGACAATACCTCGTGTAAAAAAATGAAACGACACGAACATGATATATAACGTGTCATTTTCTTGTCAATTCATGTCGTTTCTAAAATTGTCACCCTAGCTAATACTCATTGTTATTCAAATATGCACATTCAAACACTTTCTGATACACAAAAAAATACAAATATATATATAATGTCAACAAATTTTGGTGTTATAAATTTGAGAAAAAAAATAGATGTTTTATCCTAGTTTTAAAAAAAAATCAAGTTTTTTACTATTTGGGGTTAATTTCATAGGTTTTACCTTTTATTTAGAACAAATAAGGAATTTTTCAGGTTTGAAAAAAAAAGGGTTTAAAATTAATTAACAAAAAATAGATTTCTTTTAATTTTTAATTTTTTTTACCTCTATAGCACATAAACTATTGGGCAGTTAAGTTAAACGGAAAATTTAAAGAAAGGGCTAAATTGGTCAAATTATAAACTTAGGGACTAAATTGGTTAAGTTGTGATGGTTTAAAGGCCATGTAGATATTTTATTCTAGATAGAAGTAAGTAGAGAGAGAGAGAGAGAGAGAGAGAGAGAGAGAGAGAGAGAGAGAGAGAGAGAGAGAGAGAGAACTTGAACCTAAAGAACATGACAAATAAATAAGACCTACAATGCCATCGTAAAAAATTGATTGATTTACGGGCATGTCTGATCAAATGATTTGAGAAATTTGTGGTGCCTGATACATTATTTACAAAATAGAAGACTTTGAGGTTTAATTTTTTGAAGATTGCTGATTAAGACAGAAGAGAATTTTAAGATACCGAAAATTCTGAATTGGCTTACGATAATTATTTTTATTTCGAATGGAGTTTTGTGAGGGCGAGTGGTGAGAAACTTAGGTCATGAAATATTAACTTCACTCCATAACCAAACTTAGGTTTTTGAGGCATTTCAAAGAGATGAGAGTTGGACGTGATGATGATTTGTATTTTGTGGCTGGAATATAATTATTTTAAGGAATCTAGTTTTAGTGTTCGACTTAAATGTTGGTTGTTATGCTGGTCGGGTGAAATCAATAATAGTCAACACATTTCTATGTTTCAAACATTGCACCCTTGGAGAGTTTGAAGAAGATGATATGCCTAAAAGGGGCGAATATACTTTCAAACATAAGATGGAATTCGCCTATAGGATAGGTCAATACATCTTTTAAAAAAAGATACAGTTTTGAATTTTAGAGAAAAATGGTGTGTGTGTGTGTGTGTGTGAGATTGATCAAACATAATCCATTTTCAGCCTGCGTAAAAATAAACATTGCCCGGATTGAGACCGTCATGGGTGAATGTGGGCAACCCAACAAATATGAATTGCATTTGATACTACTCCTTATAGGGAGAATAGAGAAATGAGAGGGATACCGACTCACCAGAAATTAACTTTAACCTAACCCCCGCTTCACCAACTTTTTGAAGATGTTTTATCGTGTACCGAAACATGTCCAAAGATATGTTTGGATTTATAATAACGACATTCATATTTTTATACACGTGTGGGTGTTTTTAAATTCGTAATAAAAAACCATTTAATATAAATTTCATGAAAAAACATTCAAGTCTTGATGTCCTAAATACAAATATATTAAAATAATAAAATATATTAATATTTGGCACAAGCAACCACTAGTCCACAACAATCTTATTAGCACAAATTTGTAGTATGAAATTTTTGCAATAATACAAATATGCGACGTCGCAAAACATTTCACCCGTAAAATATTTTGTACCATTGAAGTTAAAGTGAAAGAATTGGGGAAAGACTCAAAACATGGTCATTATGGTCGTATTAAAGTAAAAAAAACATTTTTTTCTTTTTCCTTTTTTAAAATATTGGTGCATTCATCACTAACCGACTGTACACTATTTCATTGATTTTTTTTCTTTACGCACTTTAGGTTGATTTGATTTTGATGTAATCTATTTTTTTCTTTGTACTGATGTAAAAATAAACCAATGTGTTTTAATTTATACAAAAAAATTTGAAAAACATTCATAACTAGATGAAAAACATGTTTAACCTTAAGGGCCTCTCTGACATGGGTTATCAGAGAGATCCACTCACCATCATCCCAAATCAAACAAATACAACCAGCCTCCTAGAATCTATAATCGCCAAACTCTGGAAGCTGAAGCGGGGTAAGTCTAATAACACATTAAAAACTCGGGGTTAAGTAAAAAAACCTATAATTTATTGAAGTATTAATTATATTTTCTTTTTCAAATGACTTTCTCATTACATACATAACTCTTTCTCGTTTTTAACTCAAAAAATTCAACATATGAAATACTAAATTTCAAAGTAAATGAATTTTTTATGATAAAATGAATAAATACATAAAAACAGCTTCCGTTGTGTGTGTTTATATTGTGTAAATTTGTAAGTATGTATCATATATGTGTCGCCATCATCATCATCATCTTTGCCTTAATCCCATCATATGGGGTCGGCCACATGGATTTTCCTTTTTCATTCTAGTATATTATATGCAAATTATCATTCAAGTTTAATTTCTTAAGATCTCTCCTAATAATTTCCTCCCACGATAGCTTAGGGTCACCCTTTTCTCCTTTACCCTCTATTTTCAATAATATTCCTCTTGTTATAGGTCGATCTACCGGTCTATGCTACACATATTCGTACCACCTAAGTCTACATTCTCTTAATTTATCGCTAATGGGAGTAACACCTAACTTTTCTCTCACTTACTAATTTTTAATTTTGTCATTTCTAGTAATTCCTATCATCCATCAGTGCATCATCATCTTACTAACATGGAGACTTTGTTCATGTTTTTTCTTTAAAGCCCAACACTCCACTCCATATAGGGTCGCTGGCCTAACAACTATTCTATAAAAAAAATCTTTTAATTTATTAATTATTCTCTTATTGCATAACACCCCACTTGTTTATCTCCATTTCATCTAACCATAAATATCCCCATTACTTTGTAACACTGATCCTAAATAGCGAAATTTATTAGTTTGGTTTATCACTTTTTTTTCAATCTTTAATATTATGTTATCTGATGCCTCATTATTCATTTTATATTCCATAAATTCCATTTTATTACTACTGATTTTTAATCCCTTTGTAACAACCCTCGATTCTGGGAGGCTCATTTTATACTGATTTTACCGCATAAGGTAATTATATAAAATGTGGGTACTGGAGTAAATATTAATTTAATGAATTGAAAGTTAATATTTACTAGGTTGATGCATATTTACTGCATGTGAACGTAAATAACATCAGGATGCATGTCTGTAGTGTCATGTATTTTAAATGGCCTTTTAGTTTAAATGATTTTGGAACTCGAAATAATTTATAAAATTTCCGGATGCCAGTTTAGAGGGTGTAGTTAGTCTCGGTAGGTGCGAGACAGTCTAAATAAGTGCCATATTGTATTTTTGTGTTTCGGGCACTTTTACCTGGTTTTAGCTTATACGCGTATTTGGGAGTCATTTTAATGTGGTATTAACCATTTAAGTTGGGAGTTTTAACCTAAGCCACGATTTTAGTCTTCTAAATCCCTTATTTTTCCCCATTTTATGTCTTGAACATAGAGAGAGAAAGAGGAAGAAGAGAGAAATGGAGAAATGAGAGAGAGATTGAAGATGGAGGATTTGGGATTGCTTCTTCCCCAAATAAATCTGAGATACCAACCCTAAGGCAAGTTTTCTACTTGCTAATATGTGATTCAAGATGCATAAATTGTATGATAATTGTGTATTTCCATTTATGGTTTAAATGTAGAATTTGTGGGATTTAAACCCTAGTCTTGATTTATGTTGAAGAAATTGTGGGTTTTGATGGTTAATAATCATGTAGACTAGTTTGGGGTAGATTTTTGTTGTTGGTTGTGTATGAAAAGGAAGAGATTTGGGGTTTGGAGGATTTAGGGTTCATAACCCTTCATAGCCATTTTTGGCAATTTTGCAGGTCCGAATCGATTCGGCCCTTTGGGCGAATCGATTCGCTAAGGGGAATTGGCAGGTCTGCATAACCCGAATCGATTCGGGGTTAAGGCCGAATCGATTCGGTCAATTGCAGAAGGTTGGTTTGGTTGTCCGAACCGATTCGCTTTCTGGGCGAATCGATTCGGCCCTTGGGCGAATCGATTCGTTTTCCTGCTGTTTTTGAGTTAATTTTATAACTCAATTTTAATCATTTTCTTTAAATATAGGGACTAGGAACCTTCGTGAATGAAGTAAACTTGGAGTCCTAGAGTGTGAGATGAGTTAGATGTCTACCCTACATTAGGAATGGGTTATGTGGGGATTTTTCCGGGGTTAGGCCTATTAATGATAAGGCATTCTTTTCTTCTAGTTAATTATTATGAAAACTAGGAGATGTAGTGTTATGTTCGGGAGACTTTAAAAGTTCGATTGAACTATGTTAACCTTGGTGGTTCATAATGACGCCATAAAGGTGAGTTTGGAGAATAAATTGAAAGTCATTTCATTCCTTCGAAAGATGATAACCTTGGGGTTTTAAAATAACCTCCTAAAATGCTTGGAGATAATGAAGAGTTTATTTACTCCTTTGAGGTTATAGGATTAATATAAGCTATCGTATGGCTCCGGATATTAAGTTCTATCTATTACTAGAAGTAAACAAATGGTTTCGAATAAAATGAAGCATATAAATGGAAGTGGCGTTTATAGTAGTAAATGATAATTTACTTAATCATGAAACCGGTAAATAATGATTTACTTGACTTTGATATGATAAATAAAATGGATGTTACACACCTCTCTAAATACCATCTTAAGGGAAGTCCGCACGATAGGTGAAGCCCCCTGGCTAATGAATGCAGGGTTGATATAGTCCTAGGCCATGGGAGCGCTTATGGTTGTATATTTTCTGCGGGGGTAGGGAGATTTCGGGTGTGGTCTTGGCTACCACGCAGGCTCATGGCCGCTTCCCGACGTCTTGCGATATAAGTGCCCAGGTTGTCTAATGAGAGGCCCTGGAAGATGATGGTCATTTAGGGGCGCGCCCAGTGGGGAAACCCGGACGGGCGGTCTTAGAATTCGTTATATGTATATAATTATAACAGTTCATAATCAAGTGGGACTTGATGTATTTGATATGCCATATAGAGCATGATGGAGTGCCACATAGAGCACATATAAATGCCATAAAGAGCATTTGAAAATGACTATTTTTCCTGATAAGGAAAGGATTTTTTTTACAAAGGGTAAAATTGAAATATAATTTCCTTAACGAGCAAAAGATTGTGTTTATAAATATATTTCCTGCTAAGGAAAAGATATATAAAGTAATTAGCACCTTGGGTGAAGTCTTTAGTTTAATGCTTTTTATTTTTATTCCTGCTTAGCTTATGTTTTAAATTGTATAGGTAGATTCTTATTTCTCTTTCGTCACGATTTATATTGCATAACTGTCATACTCTTTATTCATCTGATAATCATATAGAACCGGGCCCCGACCGGTTGCATTTCCTGTTGCATATTCTTCTTGTCTCTGCTCAGGTACTCCGCCGCAAGGATGCCTGATTTGAATTCCTATTCCGATGTTTCCGACGAGACGTGATGCATTGCGGGTGTTACGGGATACATTTGGTATAGACGTTTTCTTTTCTATTCTAGTTAAGATCAAGTCTTTTATTCGGGCAAGAGGCCCAAGCTTTTGTATATGTCTAATGAAATGTAATAAGTAACTTATCGTACTTTTGTATTCTGGTGTATCAGTTTAGTGACCGGTTACATCTTCGGTCTCTTTTTATGGTATTCGTGTTATATTATTTATTTATGTCTTGGGGTTTCCCTTATCTTTCAGGAATTGGGTTGTTTGTTTTCATTTAATTACTTTCAAATCAAATTTTTGGCAACCCGTTTTCTGAAATATTGGGTGGTTATCCTTGATACTCTATATTTTTATATGATGCTGAGAATGATTCCATCCATGATTCCGTTATTGGAGTATTGGGCTGGCCACCCCTTATTTTGGTGAGCGGGTTATCACAGATGGTATCAGAGCATCAGGTTCTAGGGTCCTTAGGAATCTGTGTGGACGCCTTAAGTTTTCAGCGTTGCTCTTGATTTGATGTAAAGCCTTAGGATTAAGATCGTTGATTTTTCTTGTGAGATTTCGTCCTTCTACCATGAGGTAGAATCTATAAATCTTTTGCGTATTCGTGTGAGACTAATAGATCGATAGAAGAAGGGCGTTATGGGAAGGTTTGTGGAGAACTGTAAGTTGTGGTCGGGGAGGAGGACCGCTTTAGAGGTCGCTCCCTTCTTGTAGCACTTTCTTGTCTTGCTATTACGACTGCACATTTCGGTTGATGTAGTTTCCCAAGTACCGCTAGAAGTAGGAAGTGGTACTAAACTTGAGAATTCATGCGATGTTATATTGAAATGGAGAAGTGCCCTGTAGTAGAATGGAGGAAAGTCCTTCTCCCATAGAAGAAGTGTTGTGGTGATGTTAATGTGGTCACTATATTCGTGGGTGCCAGAAGTTTGGCCCATAGAGAAGCCCGGTGGATACTTGCAATGGCGAGTTTCTCTGGGATAACTGGACTGAGGAGAAGGTGGATTCCCGAATGTTCACAAGACGTTCGGTTAAAGACCAATGGCGAATATGGTGTTGTACGGTTAGAGAAACGAGATCATGCACCATGAAGTGTTAGGCTCCAAAATAGGTGTTGTTAACACTTCTGATGGAGTAAGAATCGTGAAACCCCATCGGTGGACACCCACCTGGGGAGGTTTCAATGAACTGAGGAAGAGGAGGCCATGAGCGTGTCCTCTTTTACTGAGAAAGTAAGAGGGACTGCATGGGCAATTATTGTTAGTCAGAGTCGGAATAACGGTTATGATGTGGAGTGTAGAACCACTCATTTTAAACTTCGTTGAGTGAAGAGCAAGGGCAAGAGTAAAGTGCCTGGTTGGGGAGTTGGTGGAGATAATGTTGGTATATGTAAGGCTCGAATATGGAGTCTGAGAACCATTAGTATTGACCCGGAGTGCTTGGCATGAACTGTGGTGGGGAATTCTACCTTATAGGTGGGTAGTGTATATTCCTTAGGATAAGATTTAGTAGCATTGTGTCTACGATAGACTCGGGTGTGTATATTGAGCTTGTAGTAGTATTTACGCTATTATAGAAGAGTAATTGTATGACTTCCATGGTATGGAATTTCTGTCTTTTCTTCACTCGATTATGAAGCGAGTGATGATATTTTTATGTATATGTGTCATATGCGTTACTTGGTTTGGGTGTTCTATTGTTTACTTTCATTGTGTGTGGATGCTATGACTTATCTCCACGACCAACAAAGTTAAGTAGTAATGCATAGGAGGGGTTCCTTGTTTGGATTCCGCTTTTGCGGGATGCTCCACGCGTGAACCTTAACGACGTTGGGAGTGGAGAGATGCCATATTTCCTTTCTCTTATTTCATATATAGAATTCTGAGGTGAAGTCTAGAAGTAGAATCTTATTAGTAGAATTGCAAGTTAATTTACCTATCCCGATCATGTGTTTTAGACCGTCATATCTCGAGGACCGACGATGCGAGGTAGTAGTGTAACGGGAGGGTTCCTTGTCTGGATTTCGCTTCGGCGAGACGTCCCACGCATGAACCCGAGCAAATGTCGGAAGTTGAGTAAGGTCTTGGGCACTAGGGATATATTTAGTATTATATGCTTACGATTTAGGTAGGATATATATAGATAGACCTTAGGATTTTAGGATGTAAGACCTTGAGGGTAGGTGGTGTTAGTTTAGGAAAGCGTTAGGGAGTTGACCACGAATAAGTCGTGGGTTAACTCTAAATAGGGATTAGATCCCTAGGAACGAGATTATGGGGTCTCGAGAGGTTTGGTAGGTCCGGCCGAGGGAGTTGAGGCATTTCTTAGAAATAATGTTACGTTGGTAACTTCATTTCTGGGGAGTTAATAAGGACGGGTGGATCCTCACTCCTGAGCCATGATTGTAAGCTCGAGAGTGAGTTTAACGAGTAAGTTCTGCCAGGATTAGGAAGTAATAATACTAGGGCATAGACTCACTGTTTATGCGTCGCACACGCTTAAACTTGTGGAAAGTAATATCCCGTGCTTGAATTAAGAGTCATCGTGGTAGTGATCACCATAAATAGATAAGGCACTACTTCCTGGGCAGGAAATTTGGTCCTTCTCGTAAGCAACAAGTTGTTGCAATATGTAGTGGGAGAAATCGAGTTGGTGCTCGGGGTTCAGAAGAACTAGTGATTGGATATTTTTCTCATTCGCTAAGGAAATGCGATTGGGCTAGTGGACATGTCGAGTAGAGGACTCGTCAGAGAAAATGGTTACGGCATGGAAGGCCAAGTAGAGTGAGTATGACTCAGAAGACTCTATAGCGAGAGAATTTCGATCTGTGATTGACAATTTCACCTACTCGTGCGAAGAAGAGTAGTGGTGGAATGAAGAAGGGTATTTATAGACGTTTGCATGGAACTACCGGCATCGAACTGGTCATGATCCCAATTGAGAAAAATTTGTGACCGTTGACCCAATCGTTGCTTTTCCGCCCATTATGGACGTACTACATGTAGAAGAGTACACCCCATTCTCGATGGGGAATGGTAGAACCGTGGGAGGTGCCTATTATAATAGGGTGGACCGAGACTATATATTCGTGTCGAAGGTTTAGCAAGAGTTTCCGCGAAGTAATGGGAACCGTATGGAAATGACGTATATCCTACCACCCTAAAGTGGATGGATGAAAGGGAGGAAATTTACTTATGCCGAAAGGCGTATTACGAACGTGCGCCTTAGTATACATATCAGATGGGAGCAGTAATGGTATGGATGGAGATTTTCGTGCAACCATTAGGTTTTGGAGTGGCCTTATGGATCATTTCCTAAGGCATGGTATTGTGAGTGGCCTAGCATGGTCAGTTGAGTAATTCGTAAACTCGATGGATGGAACCAATGAGTAATATGTTCCTTAGACTTGGAATGGTCTCGGAACATTTCTTTAGAGATTTGTCTTTTAAGCCATACGCCTTGATGAGATACGTCGATGCGGGGGATAGCTGAGTAGCGTTGGGGCTAAGCCACTTAGAGCAGGTATGGATGCCCCGAGGTGAGATGTAACTTAATTCTGATGATTTGGCTAATTGTGCCGAGTCATGTGGACATCATGTTCCTCCATAGGAAGCTAGAATCGATGGTTAGTGAAGAGCGCCTTGTGCTGCTAGACTAGAGAACAAAAGATGATTGACTGAGATCGACAGGGTCGACCTTAGTCTGAGTCCATTTGGGACGTTGCAATAATGAGGAGTTTGTTTAGGATGGTAGAATCCTAGTTTAGAGTAGTATACCCTTATCAGATTTGGGTATGCCCGAATTTTGGGGGCAAAATTCCCTCTTAAGGGGGGGAGTATGTAACAACCCTCGATTCTGGGAGGCTCATTTTATACTGATTTTACCGCATAAGGTAATTATATAAAATGTGGGGACTGGAGTAAATATTAATTTAATGAATTGAAAGTTAATATTTACTAGGTTGATGCATATTTACTGCATGTGAACGTAAATAACATCAGGATGCATGTCTGTAGTGTCATGTATTTTAAATGGCCTTTTAGTTTAAATGATTTTGGAACTCGAAATAATTTATAAAATTTCCGGATGCCAGTTTAGAGGGTGTAGTTAGTCTCGGTAGGTGCGAGACAGTCTAAATAAGTGCCATATTGTATTTTTGTGTTTCGGGCACTTTTACCTGGTTTTAGCTTATACGCGTATTTGGGAGTCATTTTAATGTGGTATTAACCATTTAAGTTGGGAGTTTTAACCTAAGCCACGATTTTAGTCTTCTAAATCCCTTATTTTTCCCCATTTTATGTCTTGAACATAGAGAGAGAAAGAGGAAGAAGAGAGAAATGGAGAAATGAGAGAGAGATTGAAGATGGAGGATTTGGGATTGCTTCTTCCCCAAATAAATTTGAGATACCAACCCTAAGGAAAGTTTTCTACTTGCTAATATGTGATTCAAGATGCATAAATTGTATGATAATTGTGTATTTCCATTTATGGTTTAAATGTAGAATTTGTGGGATTTAAACCCTAGTCTTGATTTATGTTGAAGAAATTGTGGGTTTTGATGGTTAATAATCATGTAGATTAGTTTGGGGTAGATTTTTGTTGTTGGTTGTGTATGAAAAGGAAGAGATTTGGGGTTTGGAGGATTTAGGGTTCATAACCCTTCGTAGCCATTTTTGGCAATTTTGCAGGTCCGAATCGATTCGGCCCTTTGGGCGAATCGATTCGCTAAGGGGAATTGGCAGGTCTACATAACCCGAATCGATTCGTGGTTAAGGCCAAATCGATTCGGTCAATTGCAGAAGGTTGGTTTGGTTGTCCGAACCGATTCGCTTTCTGGGCTAATCGATTCGCTAGGGCGAATCGATTCGGCCCTTGGGCGAATCGATTCGTTTTCCTGCTGTTTTTGAGTTAATTTTATAACTCAATTTTAATCATTTTCTTTAAATATAGGGACTAGGAACCTTCGTGAATGAAGTAAACTTAGAGTCCTAGAGTGTGAGATGAGTTAGATGTCTACCCTACATTAGGAATGGGTTATGTGGGGATTTTTCCGGGGTTAGGCCTATTAATGATAAGGCATTCTTTTCTTCTAGTTAATTATTATGAAAACTAGGAGATGTAGTGTTATGTTCGGGAGACTTTAAAAGTTCAATTGAACTATGTTAACCTTGGTGGTTCATAATGGCGCCATAAAGGTGAGTTTGGAGAATAAATTGAAAGTCATTTCATTCCTTCGAAAGATGATAACCTTGGGGTTTTAAAATAACCTCCTAAAATGCTTGGAGATAATGAAGAGTTTATTTACTCCTTTGAGGTTATAGGATTAATATAAGCTATCGTATGGCTCCGGATATTAAGTTCTATCTATTACTAGAAGTAAACAAATGGTTTCGAATAAAATGAAGCATATAAATGCAAGTGGCGTTTATAGTAGTAAATGATAATTTACTTAATCATGAAACCGGTAAATAATGATTTACTTGACTTTGATATGATAAATAAAATGGATGTTACACACCTCTCTAAATACCATCTTAAGGGAAGTCCGCACGATAGGTGAAGCCCCCTGGCTAATGAATGCAGGGTGGATATAGTCCTAGGCCATGGGAGCGCTTATGGTTGTATATTTTCTGCGGGGGTAGGGAGATTTCGGGTGTGGTCTTGGCTACCACGCAGGCTCATGGCCGCTTCCCGACGTCTTGCGATATAAGTGCCCAGGTTGTCTAATGAGAGGCCCTGGAAGATGATGGTCATTTAGGGGCGCGCCCAGTGGGGAAACCCGGACGGGCGGTCTTAGAATTCGTTATATGTATATAATTATAACAGTTCATAATCAAGTGGGACTTGATGTATTTGATATGCCATATAGAGCATGATGGAGTGCCACATAGAGCACATATAAATGCCATAAAGAGCATTTGAAAATGACTATTTTTCCTGATAAGGAAAGGATTTTTTTTACAAAGGGTAAAATTGAAATATAATTTCCTTAACGAGCAAAAGATTGTGTTTATAAATATATTTCCTGCTAAGGAAAAGATATATAAAGTAATTAGCACCTTGGGTGAAGTCTTTAGTTTAATGCTTTTTATTTTTATTCCTGCTTAGCTTATGTTTTAAATTGTATAGGTAGCTTCTTATTTCTCTTTCGTCACGATTTATATTGCATAACTGTCATACTCTTTATTCATCTGATAATCATATAGAACCGGGCCCTGACCGGTTGCATTTCCTGTTGCATATTCTTCTTGTCTCTGCTCAGGTACTCCGCCGCAAGGATGCCTGATTTGAATTCCTATTCCGATGTTTCCGACGAGCCGTGATGCATTGCGGGTGTTACGGGATACATTTGGTATAGACGTTTTCTTTTCTATTCTAGTTAAGATCAAGTCTTTTATTCGGGCAAGAGGCCCAAGCTTTTGTATATGTCTAATGAAATGTAATAAGTAACTTATCGTACTTTTGTATTCTGGTGTATCAGTTTAGTGACCGGTTACATCTTCGGTCTCTTTTTATGGTATTCGTGTTATATTATTTATTTATGTCTTGGGGTTTCCCTTATCTTTCAGGAATTGGGTTGTTTGTTTTCATTTAATTACTTTCAAATCAAATTTTTGGCAACCCGTTTTCTGAAATATTGGGTGGTTATCCTTGATACTCTATATTTTTATATGATGCTGAGAATGATTCCATCCATGATTCCGTTATTGGAGTATTGGGTTGGCCACCCCTTATTTTGGTGAGCGGGTTGTCACACCCTTAGATTCTAAGCCTTTTCTCCACGTATCTACTCTCATCGTTAAGACCTCATTTAAAGTGTATAGGCTAGAGGTCGTTTAGAAGAGTCCCCAAAATACAAAACTCTTTTGGCTAAAAGATAAGCACAAAATAAAAATCTCGTATCTGGAAATTTGTCGCACTTAGAAAACGTGACTAATGTTGTAATGGATCCGGTGCGTGACAAATGGGCGAACCGGTTCTTTTTCCTCGGGTTCGGTTCGGTTCGGTTCGTTCTAACAGCTTTTTTTCTTAGATTTATTTCTCAACTTCAAATGGGCATAACTTCTTCACCGTAGTTCGAATTGAGGTGCCGTATTTTCAAGTGTTCTTATAACTGAAAGATCTTAAACTTTCCAATTGGCCCCACCTCTAGACTAAGGCTGTAAAATTACTAAAATACCCTTCAACTCCTCGATTCTTGGTTTCTTTCACTATTTTGAGTACTCTTTTCCATCTTTCTTGCATGAAATACCTATAAAACACATAAGAGATACAATAAATAAAATACTTGGCAAAAAGGGTTAGTAGAATAAATATGAGACAAATCGAAGTTATTTACACTGCACGGGATCATAAAAATACCAAAATTAAGGGGATAAATGTGAAAAATTTATGCCTAATCAAATCCCCCTAACTTAGAACTTTGCGCATCTCGAGCAATGTTAAAGAAAAAGAATAAAGGTCCCAACTCTTCTAAACACTTTATTGGGATAGAATACCTCTTTTGCGGGCAAGCGATTGCATTTAGCGTATACAACAAGCCGTTAAACCCCTAGGTTACCCTAGTAGGACGAGTGTTGTCTCGTGAGGGTTTGCAGTGAATGTACCCGTAAAATTCGACTCAAAGAAAATTTAAAATACGTAACAATTGTATAATTCAAACTTTACCCGAAAATAGTCATCATCAAATCATGTTCAAGAGTCTCAAATCATAGTGCATGTGTGCGAAGCTAGAAATTTAACCGCGAATTTCCATCGATTGACCGTTACGTTACTTATCTGAAAATTCATTTTGATTTCAAAATCTCACAGGATGCTCTCACAAACGAATCACTCGGAATATGGCTATTCTCTCGGTGTGCGTGATTTATAAGAGTAAATGTATTGGAACCAAGTTCACGCAGACAAGTAGAAGGACAAAAAATTTATGGTAATCGGATCTCATCAAAGGATTACTAATATAAGAAACGGGAACATTGCCTTTAATTCACATTTTTTTATCTCTTTTATTATCTGTTGGTGTTTTAGCTCTCCACGTGGTAACCAATTTCGCAATTTTGGACTCGGTTAGGACTTTTACGAGTAAAAGGTGTATTGGGTAAAATTGAAATTGGAAAATTTTGCTTATGATGTCCGTTAGTGCTTTTCAGGGCTTTTGCTCATTTTCTTCTTCTTTTTCTATATTTTTCTATTTTTATTTTTATTTTTCTTGCTATTTTTGTTGAGCATTTTTCTATTTTTTTCTTGCCCCTTTTTGTTGCACTTTTCGGACTTAAATTCTGACTTTTTTCATTTTTCACAATTTTGGACTTTTTGGGTTTTTGGGGTTGTCAAACGAAAGGAAAAATTATTCGGCTCAAATTTGGGTTAAAAAGGGATGATTTTTTCATGACTTTTTATGGATAATCTTTTTGGGTAACAAACGATGGCCTACTTCATCGTCCGAATTACTTATTAATTTACCATATGCGTCTCGAGATTAATTTAATTTAGAGATTTGTAGTGCGCATTTCGAGACAACATTCCAGTTTTCATAACCGATCAAAACAAATAATTGAGATCATCAACGACTTATTTAAAACGCTGAATTAGAACTATGATTTACCCATTAATTCGGATTGATTTAAAAACTCAAAAAGATCGATAGGCTCGAAATCTCACCGGGTTTTGTTAATCTCCACACTTATTCGTTAAGTCGTCAATTTTCGCACAATTTCCATCTTTGGTCAATTTCGGCTTTGTGCATTGGGTATTTACAATTTGAGACTTTAAACCGACTTTTAATGATATTTTTGAAAATTTTGAATTCCAATTTTTATTTATTTTGAAGAAAAATATTTTTGGATTTTTCAAAATTTTATGATTTTTTTGAGATTTTTGGGCATTTTTTTTAAATTTGTGAAGTTTAACAAAAATGCACTTGTGACCCCCCCTAACTTAGACTTTTGCATTGTCCTCAATCAAAAGGACTAAAATCTAAAGAAGAAAAAGAATAAGTGTGAGAAATAAAATAAGCAAATTATCAAAATGCACCAAGACACTATATGACACTCATACATAACTCAAAAATACAACAAAAATCACCCCATATGCGCCGGGGGTGCGACGACCTATTATCTCTCTATATAAACTCACTCGACCCCTTTCACGGGGAATAATGCTCTTTTTGTCTCGCTCGTCTTCCTCACATCGAAAACCAAAAGTCGGAACAATTGGGAGTTGACCCAATAGAAAAAATGAACACCTCGAGGCATATGATGAATGAAGTGACTGAAGTCAACGAGGTGCTCAATCACCTTGTAGCTCAAATGGGACAACTTGGAGATAATATCAAAGTGAATTTTGGAATGGCTTAGATTGTCTCTAAACTTGATGATGCATGGATTGAGCTCCAAATCGGACGATATTCTAACCATGGCCTTGATTGCATCCAAGAACTCCAGTGGCATGGGTGGATGGTTACAAAGAAGGAAATCATTTATCCTAACTTTCCATGCGCTCTCTTCTAAGTGACAAAAATGATTCCAATAGAGATTGGACTTTGATAGTAAAGCTCTCATCCACCGGCCCGAATTCGTTCTCAAAGTCCTCTAGGCTCATATCTCCTAACTCTCTTTCTTTCTCATTATCCGAATACTCTCTCTCACTCTCCTCCGAAGGCTTCTGTGATGTGAAGGGATAGTTACTACGAAGGAATTCATCTATTATATCTTTCCATTTGCTCTCATCCAGCATCTCCCTCGTAATACTCATCATTTTCTTTCTTTGAATTTTTGATTTTTTTTTGTTGTTGTGGTCAAAGTTTTAGATTAACTCGATCTATACCTAAGTCTACCTAACTTCCCAGCAACGGCGCCAAAAACTTGACGTAACTAAGAATGTGTCTCAGAAGTGCGTACTCTCTAGGATCAAGTGCAAGCATGTCGCTCAAGTAATAATTCAATAAGTCAAGTATCGATCCTTAAGGAAATAGGACAACAGAGTTGTGACAACGTTGGACAGACGAAAGAAACCTAACGTTGACTCTAAAGAAAAAGAAAAGATGATTGGTTTGGGGAATTGGCTTCAACTAAATGCAATTTTGAAAATATGAAAGAAATGCAACTATTCTAAATTACCTAAAATACTGACGATGAATGATTACAAACGCGAACTATATGATGAAGAAAACAGGACGGGAATACAATCCCTCAACCCTAGTGTATTGATGGTATAAAACTAATCGTAAATATAAATGATTTATTAGACCCAGAATTTAGTACTCCCAAGCATTACGTATATGAGGTTCAGGCCCGCACCATACATAATCAGAGGACGAGTAAATAGGTATTGCGATAGTGACACTCGAATTGCATTCTCAAGCATCCCGGTTACCCTGAAGCAAACGAGATCCAAATATCAACAATTGTCGTATTTCTACACAATACGGTCGTAATCAATTCTTAAATTTAGAGGATTAATTTTATACACATGAAACTATCACATCGGGTTGAGTTCATGCATTCCATCCATAAAGGATTTAGCTAGACATATTGAACCTAACTAGGCATGAATTAACTACGTTTCATGAATTCATAATTGCATGGAAAGGGAGATTAAACATGAGAAATAATAATAAAAGTGCTGGAAATAAAAGTTACCGATATTGAAGAACAAGAACATGCAAGAAGAAATCAAAGATTGGAGAAAAATAGAAAAAGCTCTTGAATTAATGGTGCAAAGTATATAAATTCTTCTCTCAATGTTCCTACTTGTTATGGATCCTTTACATCAATGAAATCTTAATAAAAAGAGTCCTAATGACTAAATATATAGGCTAGAGGTCGTTTAGAAGAGTCCCCAACACACAAAACTCTTTTGGCTAAAAGATAAGCACAAAATAAAAATCACGTATCTGGCAATTTGTCACACTTAGAAAGTGTGACTAATGTTGTAACAGATCTGGTGCGTGACAAATGGGCGAACCGGTTCTTTTTCCTCAGGTTCGGTTCGGTTTGGGTCTGACAGCTTTTTTCTTGAATTTCTTTCTCAACTTCAAATGGTCATAACTTCTTCACCTAGCTCGGATTAAGGTGCCATTTTTTCCAATGTTCTTATAATTGAAAGCTCTTCAACTTTATAGTTGGCCCCACCTCTAGACTAAGGTTGCAAAATTATGAAAATGCCCTTCAACTCTTCGATTCTTGGTTTCTTTCACTATTTTGAGTTCTCTTTTCCATCTTTCCTGCATGAAATACCATTAAAACACATAAGAGATACAAAAAATACGAAATACTTGGCAAAAAGGGTTAGTAGCATAAATATGAGACAAATCGAAGCTATTTACACCGCACGGGATCATAAAAATACCGAAATTAAGGGGATAAATGAGAAGAATTTATGCCTAATTAGTGGACGAGTTGACAACCAACAACGCTAATAAGTTTGATAACTTAGAGAGAACAATGTATAAAATTTATGTGTTTGTCAAGCGTTCTCTTAAAGGCCAGGTTGAGTCCATCTCAGGGAAGGGAAATAAAATATTAATGGATGAGGGGACTGCTGATCCGTCTTTCACACCCTCACAAATACCCCCCTCGTATCCATATGACATATGAGCCACCCTCACCCATACCCCCTCATCCCAATGCCATTTACAAGAATTAGTTAGGATAGATTATATATAGTAGACACACGAGGTGGATCTAGAATAGATAAGGGGTTAAAGTACCCAAATATAAGCCCATGTACCGTGGTCCATAATTATATATTGTAACCACACAAGGCACGGTTCCACATCAGGGAATCATTTATAGGAAAAGATAATGAACTCATGTGGGTGAATGAACAATGAGGCATTCGAACTTTGATAAGGGTTCTGTCAATTCTTATGTAGTATGGCATATATTTCTCCTTCAAGATGATAAGGGATGAACAATTTGTAATAATTTGATTATTATGATTATTATGAATATTGAATGTTGTGTTAGTGTTTGATAACTAATGCATGAATGTTGTATGGCTCAGTTTCTTATTTATATATGTTTATGTGTTTGATTATTAAGGTTTTTTAATGTTATTTGTGTTATGTTTTCATAAAATATGTCATATAGTTGCTGAAACAGGTGACAATAAGTGATAATATACTACTGGGCAGTGGCAGTGTCCATACTGCCCAGTAGTTTTTTTTATTTATTCCCAGATTTTTCACATACTTTGACAGTGATATGTCTATGATAAGAAAAACTTGTCATGGACTTTGGTTGTGACATGTCTGTGACAAGATAATAATTGTTAGGAACATGTCATGGTTAAAGTCCGTGATAAGTTTTCCTTGTCATGGACCTATCAAGGTTTTCAACTGTGACACGTCCGTAACAAGGAAAAATGTGTCACAGACTTTGACTGTGGCACGTCCTTGACAACAAAGTTATCACCCCATCCATGTTACGATCTTTGACCATGACAATTTCGACTTGTCAAGGTTTTTGACCGTGACAAGTTGCCCATTTTAGTGAAGTGATTTTTTATTTTTCTTACATATTATAAACCGTTAAAGTATCGGTCACTTAATTAAAAGATGAAATCATATCACTGTAATACCCCGTAATTTTATTGATTTTTATTTAAGGGATTAATTAAATTAAATGAGAATTAATTAGAAATTAATCCGGGTATAAATACTAACGAGATGTGAGTTGGTATTTGATTATGATGTTAAAATTGAAAATTTCATGAGTATTGAAAATGTTAAAAATTATCGCGAAGCAGAAATACGACAATTTGGAAATTTAGTTGGGACGCGCGTATCAGTCGCGTCAGAAATGAAATTATTTGAATTAAAAAGTGAATTATATTTTTACCAACCGAATGGTCATTTTGAGTGTGCCAACATGTCCGGAAGGGTCGAAATAGTTAGAAAACACTAGCCGGGGGTTTAGTTTGGGTCCCGGGGCATTTTTGGGCCATACCGACAACCTAGAAGGGTATTTTGGTAATTTTAAAAATAGGGGAATTAAAACCCACGAAGTTTAGAGGTTAATTTTATATTAAAAATAAATCCACTAAGTCCATAATTCGGCATTTAACAAGAAGTGGGCTACGGGAGTTATAGGGAGAGTCTTAAGAGGTTCCAAAAGAAAACCTAGCCACCATCACCATCTTTGGGAGAAATCTGAAAAGAGAAAGAGGAGAATCAACTTTCACCTTTCAACATCAAATCAGAACATCTAAGGCAAGTGGTTTAATTACATAATTTCAAGCGAATGTTTCCTCTATGCTTAGAGTGAATATATGTCTTGTATTAAAAGTTTGATGAAAAACCCATGAAATTGGAGATAGAACTCATAATCTTATATAGGGATTGCATGTAGAATGGTAATGAATGAATTACATATCCAAAACGTATCTTTTGATGATTTAAAAATGGATTTATAAGGAGAAATTGTAGACGTTAAAATTCTGGCTTCATGTTTATAGGGTTTGGGATAATGTTTGGGAATTTTGATGATTACATGTTAATTTAGGAAGCATTGACCCCAAATATATGTTAGAGGGTGACTTAGGAGGACTAAGAGTAGTTTAAAAATGTTAAAACTTAATTGGGATGATCTTAGTGGGGATTTAGAGGAGATAAATCGGAAGAAAAATGAATTGGGGGAATTTCTGGGCGCAGTCTGCCATCTCGTTAGAAAACCTGCCCAGGTCGTTCGAACGACCTCGTTCGAACGACCTCGTTCGAACGAGCTTCTAACTAGATGACAGTATCCCTTCTAACGAGTTGGTAGTTTGTTCGAAGCCTTTCTTTAGAACGACACTCGTTCGAACAACCTTGTTCGAACGAGACTTCTAACGAATTGACAGAATGGCCTTTTTGGCCTGATTTTATTTCAAATGTCCCGTAGACTTAAATAATTGAGAATTAACCTTCCCTTATTGACTAGTGGGTATAATTGTGAGAATTGGGGTACGTTGAGGAGTAGAATTTAGAACATTATAGTAATCCGAATGACATTTGTGGAATAGGAAACGAATACCTAATTACGACTTGAGAAGGGTTGACAACGTTAATATACAAATCGGGGACTTGTAAACATATAACATTAAATGACGGTATAAGAATAAGAAGCATACCTATATTAACAATTCGAGATATCTAAGATGTGCGAATGCTTAGTATATGTGATTTTATGTGTAAAACATACCTACCATACTTGCTATCACAGGAGGTCTGCGTTCGATTAGAGCCATCTAATCTTTGTGTGCTTACGGGGGGGATTTAGATTGGTACCTCGAGGACATAGGTCAGAGAAGGACTTATTGAGAAGTTAATAAGTCTACTGATCATGGGAGCGTAGGTATGTGCGTGACCCATGTGATGTGAACTATGTTCGCCTCCATTTTGTGTGATTGTTGTTATTTGAGAACGATTCCTGAGAGATTCGGAATGCGTGGTCCTTATGTACGTGATGTACCGGGATTGGATAGCAGAGTATGTGTGCACCGCAGCTTAGTCTCGGGGTGCTAGTATTGTATATTTATGATGAGAATAATATACTGTTAATTGAAATGAACTGTGATGTATAAATGTGAGTATCTATAATATCAACGTTTTGTAAAAGATAAAATGGAAGATCTCTAGTGATTAGTAGTACTAAAATGGGAAATTATGTAGAAGAGTAAAACACTCTGATTAAAATAAGATGTCGGGAATTAAATTATGAATCGTATGGTAACGTTAGATTTTATATTGGACCAGTTAGATACGGGAATAACTAGATTCGATTTTGGATACGTTAGGAGCGCACAGATAGTCGAGAGGTGAGTATCTCATGTGAGAGCACGTCCTAATATGTATTTTTCATTCATTGTTTTATGTCATTAAAACACTTGCTATATTTTAAACTGTTTTCACCATCGGTCTCTGACCCGTTTGCTTCCAAATCTATTTTTTTTGTAAAACCTTTTAGGTGCCCAGCCACAAGGACACCATGCATAGGAGTTCCATTCAGGTGACGTACTATAGCTACTGTTGAAGTTATAGGACCCTGACAGTAGACGCCTCCACTTCGATCTTGACTCTATGTTATCAGATTTTTCTCATCTGTTGGGCATCTCACCCCATTTCTCTTAGACACTTTATTTATCCAGTTATATCAGATTTTTCTCATCTGTTGGGCATCTCACCCCATTTCTCTTAGACACTTTATTTATCCAGTTATATCAGATTTTGGGTTGTAATTAATTTAGTGATGCAGACTTAGTATTTGTTTATTCCTTTATTTGGATTGTTGGGAGGAGTATCCCTCCAGACTCATTACTATTTCATGGTTATTCTATTGTCATTATGTTGTGGTGGTTATGTTAGCAGTTCATAATCTTCTCATTGCATGTTTATCAGATTTAATTAAAAATTGACAACTCTCTTTTTAAATATTAGGTGGCTAGTAATTGTTAAAACGTTTTTCGACAGTGATGCTATGAACTGAACCAACTTGGCATTTTGTATTAATTTAATAAAGGAGTAGCTACCCGGTATTTAATTAGTCGGGGTGTCACAATCACATGGGACTCATTCTAGTTTAGGATTACAATCACATGTTATATTAAGGTTGGTTTGCTTTGTATAACTTAAAATAAACTGAAATAAGGTAAGAAGGTCAATTATTATTATTGTGTCCCAAATGTACTTGTATTCCTATTCAAAATAGATTTTATAGGTTTAATCCTGTTTGGGGAACTTCTTTTACAGGTCCTTGGCCATATGCATCACGTCACACCTGGTCATTCTTTGTTGAAAACTCATTTAAGTTCTAGTTCATGTTCCATTTTTTTACTCTTATGATGCAGGTATCGATCTTGTAGCTCACCTTTATTTATGCATTTCATTTCAGCTATTCACACATCCTTATATGTATTCCTTCTTAAGTAAAATTTTGTATTGAACATCATTTATGTGCGAGACAATTTTATTTATTAAGATTTGATTAGTTGTATTCATTTGAGTTATTTTTATTTCTAGGGTGGAATTTATATTTCATTATGGTTAGAATGGTATCAGTGATGAGTCGCATGTTTATTCAATATTTATATAAGTACTTTTAGTATCATTATCATCTTATTTTAGGTCAATTGTACTAAGAATATTACTAAATTTTTTTTACTCTCATATTATTTCTATTCAAAACGGTCAATTTATTTATGAATTTAATGGAGCGTCACAAACTTCTCCTATGCCTTAAAAAACTAGCATAAATAGTCGTGAAGTTTGATTAAGTCAACATATACTAAATAACATCGGACATGAATAACTGTGATAACATTGTGACCACCTTGACTCCAATTATCAATATTCCTAAGGATATGTCACGTGATTCCCCATTTTTCGGGGGTCAATGCCAAAAATCTTTTATTCTTTGACTTCATTTAAGAAACTCATCTTTTAAAGTCAAATCTTTCTTTCACATTATTGTCAGAAAATCACTTTAATTTAATTAATGAAATGATATTCAACTTATTAAATTTATGAGAACACTTGAAATAAAAGAGTTTTGCCAATTTCATAGAATAAATAACAACTTGGGATGAGAATAATCCCAACACTCAATTTTCAAGTTTCACACTTTATTAAAAATTGATTTTCAATTTTCCATTAAGTCGGTATTTCATCTTCGAAAACAACTTTATTTATCATTTCTTGTGAAACTTAACCTCTGAATTCAAAATACCCATTTTTATATTGTAATGCATTTTTCACACTTCACGCACACTTATAAACTTGCATTTTATATACATTGTAAAAAATACTCCTTTTCATCTTTTCCTTACAAAATATGATTTTTCACTGAATAAAATCCAACTATTTTAACTTGAGTCCTTTAGTTTGGAAAATTTGATCATAAGCCAAAATTTTACATAAAATGACATTTTTCTACTAAAACATTACTTTTGTCATTTGAAGGCTTATATTTTCAATTTGTTAACTCTTACCATTTTATGTGTTCATATTATCCCATTTAAAAATAAATTTTAAAAATAATACTCATGTTTGCCAAGATTACTATTAAATCCATACTTTTGATAAAATGACACTTTTGGCCTAAAAACTACAATTTTAACATATCAAGACTTATTCTTAACAATTGAGAACCTTTCGTTTTAAACTTTGTATCTTTCATACTTAATGTGTAAATCTTACTATATTTGTTGTTTTAATGCCAATACTTTACTATTGTCACTGTTAGTCACTTAAACTTTAAACATCTTAAACTTTATTCATATAAAGTAATGTCATTTTATGTGACTAGTACGCTGATTTTTTTAACATTACTATTTCATATTCCAAGGCTTTTTCAAATGTATATCCAACATATTAAACCCACTTTTCATAACAACATATGATTTTATTCATGAATAAAAGGATTTATACTAAATAAACTTATATTTGCATTATATATTTCTTCACCAAGTCCATCTTATCATTTTTCATAAAATAACCTGTTTAAAAATGATTTTCATAAGGAATAACTTTCTTAAACATTATAAAATTTAAACTTAATTCAAACTTCAACTTTTCACAATGTGTATCACATATTTATCAACATATATTCATATGTAGTGATAATACGCGTATATAGTCATGTAAACCATACACATGTATACATATAACTAGAATGCTTGATTTTAAACTTGAAAATAGTGTATAACCTCTACTTCCTGAAGATAATAACATTGGATAAGATTGTAGGCCCCTTTTTGTATATGGGATGTGTTTTAAGGATGTCAAAACAATTTCTCTTTTTATGAAAAACCGTTTTACATTTTTTAATTCACACCAAGTTGAAAACTAATTTTAAGTTAACCAAATTTTATCTTGATTAATCCTAAACAAGCATCTAGTTATTAAAGCAAGTAAAATAAAGTAAAGAATACTCACAATGCCTGATGTATGAGGAAACCACCAAGGGAAAAAACCTCGAACAGTCAAAGCCAAACAATCACTATGATGTGGAATTACAAGGAACAAACACAAATCTTACTCAACGACTCCATCCCCACGAGACTTGACACTCTTCTGATCTCCAACGACTCCTGCACAATGCCCACGTATAAATTCCTTCTTCCACGATGCTCGTACACAATTAATGCGTCCACATATATCTCGATGTCCACCGATATGGCTTGTAATGTCTACGATGTTGAACACGGCTCTGCCGCTTCTTCACCATAAAACACAGAAAAGTTATATATAGAACAAACTCTGAATGGTGCTAATAAAGATCACTGCAACATATAGTAATTAAAGTTCGGATCTTTGAAACTCGAAGGATGTTTTGTACTTGAAAAATCTTAGAAAACTTTGTGCAGAAAACATACTGGTTCATAAAATGTTTTTCAGACTGCACCCTTGACAAAATTTTGAGAAAACATGCCTTAAATAATTTTCTTAAGTCGGCATCTCGCTTGAGTGACGTAAGCATGTCGCTCGAATGACTACTATGGTCGTTTGAACGACAGTACACATGTTTTGATTTTAACACAAATCTAGACCATATTTATCTCAGAGTAAACGAAGTGTAATCCTTTTAAAACTCTTTAAAAACATTTTAAAAACATTTCTTTCATAAAATAACATCCTTAAGCATTTTTAAAATAAATTTTGAGTCCCATTAAAATTACGCATTCATACATGAGTGATCTCAGAACGCAATTGACTTAAAGACGAAATATGCACCGTAAAATTAGCATGATAAATCTTTGAATCTTTGCCGCACCATCTTCAATAAACTTCAATACGTCATAATCTGTGTGGGATCGTGATAATAAAAATACGACCTATGACTCAAACATGTTTTGTTCCAGGAATAAGTCAAATAAACATACAAAGGACTCAATTTGAAATTTTGTTGCTTACAAATCTCCCCCTTGGACTATTATGGGATCAAACCAACAGTGAAATGCCTAAGTGGGGCCGTGAAGCCGTATGACGCCTAAATCCTATCCCATAAACCCCAAATTAAAAAATTACAGGACAAGACTAGTAAATGATGGTCCAACAATCATGAATTATATAAATGTAATGTAGACTTGAAATATCAAATCTCAATGCATACCTACACACATGAAACAGACAAATACACCGTGAAGTATGGAGAACAAATTATATAAAAAAAATGTGAGCAAATGTATGGATACAAATTTGTAAAAAACATCAAAATCAAGATACAAAAACTCCAATTTGTGCAGACTCATTATAATACCAATAAATAATCATGAATGCATATGATATCAATGTGTAATGAAAAAAAGATTATTTCCTCAATAAAAAAACTCTCCCCCTACATCACATATATCTCTTCCCTTTTTGTCTCGAATAGACAACGCGTTGAAAAGATAAACCTATCTAGCATGAGATAATCAATGAAGTGTATCTAGATATCAATGAAAAAACCTGTTAAAAATGATCAAAAAATATCAAATCCATAGCTAGCAAACAATAATCACACAATATGAATCAATAATCTAATTAGGTGTGACTAAATGAACAAAATTTAGTAAAATATAATCAAGATGAACTGCATAACATAAACTCAGTAGCAACCCAGCAGTACCAAAAATATGACAATAAGAACCAGTGTACTGAAACAGAAGGAAACAATAGAAAAATTCATTAGTAGGTCTCTCGAACGAACGAGATAACCATGTCGCTCAAATGACAGAGGCTTCTCGCGAGATGACTTCGCACGACATCAACATCTCGTTTGAAAGAGAAAAAAGAAAAACTCAGTTCCAGTTCTAAAAATCATGCAGTTTTGTCCGTGAAAAAAGCTCCTAAAAAAGTTAATTGGAAAGAGAAGAAACTGCAAAACAGAAAACAAAACAACTAAAATAATGTGAGTTACATGTAAACATAGTACCAATGTGCTCAAACATGAACATGTAATGTATGGACGTGAACTAAAACAAATGAATCACAATTCCAACACATCGAAATGATCAAGAAGGACTAATTGATAACTATAAATCATCAAACTTTAATTTGGACATATGTGACATTTAAAGTGTGAGCTAAATGAACTAAACAAACATCATGTACACAAATCCGAATTTTTTGACGATTCTCCAATCAATAGCGTCATGATACGATTTTTCAACGTTAGGATTAATGGTGCAAACCCATTTAAATTTTCCCCAACCAAACTCCCTCATACATATATTTATTTTTTTCAAGCTGTTTTGAGGTGTCTATCATTCTCAACTTAGAGAAAATCCTATTGGCCCTATTTTTGGCATATATTTCTTTTTATTGCCTTGGTTTTCTTTTGGGATCTTTTAAACGACGGCTTTCATGACGAGTCAATTTTGCACTGTTGGAGCCATTTCCCATGAACACTGATCATATTTTCAATATTCAATCCTCATGTTAACGGTTCTTACATGCCCACCTAATCCTTAAGTCTACTTATGAATAGATGAAAAAATTGATTTAAGAACATCTCACACAACTCAAATTTGGATGAGATGTTAAACATTCACATAAACTCATGCATGTGTGCAAGGATGGAATGTATACAAAGTCGAATCAAAATGCGTATCAACTTCGAAATAACCCCATAATAAAATGGTTAAGATCATTCTAAGCATCAATAATTATGACCAAATGTTCAAGCCACATGGATAATGAAAGGAAGGGGGTCCAAGAAAACCAATATACCACATAAAACATGTAAGCGCAAAAACAAAAACAAAATCAAGTCAAAAATCTTTTTGGTATTTCAACATACTTTGACCTAAGTTGGTCCCTGACTCATAGGCAGGAGCAGTCGATGACGCTTTTGATATTGGAAATGCTATTGACGATGTTATTGAAGCACCACTACAACCGCCAATAGCAGTTGTTGAACCAGTAGCTCTACTCTAGATCGAGAGCCGGATGCATCAGTAGTCAAGGCATAGCCAGCCTCACTAGTTCTCTAGGGAAGAAATAAAGGAGGTTCTCTCTCAAAGAGGGCAAAGCTCCTGGGCCTGATGACTTTAATTATCTCTTCTTCCAAAGAGCTTGGCCAGTAGTAGGAGAAGATGTATTGGATGCTATCTTTTTCTTCTTTGACGATCCGATTCGTCAATCGACGAATCCATGCCGCGTAACCTGGCAAAGAGACGATGGCAACGCACCTCATACAAGAGGGAGGGAGTCCGAACAGCCTTGTACGTAGGCCGCCCACGCGAAGAAGTTCTTCTCTAATTCAAAAAAAAGGTAAACTACTTGGTTGTAAAGTACTGCTTCTTCCGGTCAGGCTCTGACGCTACCGCTGATCCTGACCTCAACTTCTCTTTCTGTAAGCTCTATTTTACGGTACTTTAGTTTCAAAAAGACTCATAGCTGTTCAAGAAAATTCTTTTTGTATTTTTAGGAAAAACATCTCAAAAACAAAATCTTTTTGTATTTTTTCAAATAGGACTCAAATAAATGAAAAATATGATACAAAATATACATATTTCATAACACTAGCAAGATATAAATCATGATGCAAAGACTAGCATATGACAAGAATGGACATGCAATC
This sequence comes from Sambucus nigra, assembly GCA_949130495.1. NCBI lineage: Eukaryota > Viridiplantae > Streptophyta > Magnoliopsida > Dipsacales > Adoxaceae > Sambucus > Sambucus nigra. The sequence goes on along the minus strand of OX422214.1, from coordinate 206,251,051 downwards.
AACCATAAGAAATAGCAAGAGACAAATCATGTGCATGCATGTGAGAATCAACTAATGAAGCATTTAGCATCTCCAAAATGGATTTCCTAACCCAAACCGGTGTATACCTAATTAAACGGGTTTTGGTAACCGACGGGACACTACGTTTAAACTTCCTAGGGTCTTGTCTATGATCATAGCAAAAACTTCTTAGGTGACCTTCCTACCACCAATGGCGGAGCCACATAGGGCCGAAAGGGGGCGGTGGCCTCGGTTGAATTTTTCAAAAATAAAATATAGGGTTTTCTGATAAAATTTAAAACTTCAAGGTATACCTATAATTATTTACAAAATTGAGGGTGTAAGATTGTATTTACTTAAAATATTAAACCTAAAACCAAAACGCAGCAACAGATAACTTATCTCATCTCTTTTCTTCCCTAAACTATTTCCCCTCCCCCGCCTCCCTCTGTAATACCCCGTATTTTTATGGCTTTTAATTATGAGATTTATTAAATAGAAGTGATTTTAATTATGGAATTTATTAAATTAGTTTGGGATTTATTAAATTAGTTTGGGATAATTAATTGGAAAATTAATTCGGATTTAAATGCTAGCGAGATGAGAGTTGGTATTTAGTTATTAATATGTTGTTGAATATTACTGAGTGGTTATGGTAATATGTGATCATTGAATTTATTAAAATTGTCGTGAGTTGAAAATACGGCAGTTTCGGTAATTTAGTTGGGACGCGCATGTCAGGACGCAATTTAATGGATTTAATAGTATTTTATTTTTAAGTCATCCGTATGAGCTTTTTAAGTGTGCCAACGTGTCCGGAAGGGTCGAGATAGTAAAAAAACTAGCCGGGGGTTTAGTTTGGGTCCCGGAGCACTTTTAGGCCTAACTGGCAACCCGAAGGGTATTTTGGTAGTTTTAAAAATTAAGGAATTAAGATCCACGAATTTTAGAGTTTATTTATAAATTATTAGAAAAGCCATTAGGGACATTATCAGTCAAAAACAAGAGAGTGGGCAACGTGAGTTAGAGGGAAGTTGTCAAAGGGTTTCCAAACCAAAACCACCACCCACCACCACCATTTTCATCGGAATTGTGGCCGAAGAAAGGAGGAGGGCCAGCCCTAAACATCATCAACGAATCAGAAGCAACGTTCATCAGGCAAGTAATTTATCTTGCAAAGATTCAAAGCATATATTTTACATGTTATTCTAGAATTGAATAATTATCATGAATCATGAAAATTGAAGGGATTGGAAAGGTTTAAATCATAATTTGGATAGGTCTTGCATGTAGTTAAATGTTAGAAATGATAACAACCACGAATTTATGATTTATGGGTAGATAATTAAGAAATCTGATTGGGTTACGGGATGTTCTTGAAGAAATAGGGAAAACTAGGTTTTTATATGATTATTGGGTATTTGGATCCAAGAAATTGATGTTATATGTTGATTTGATGAATCTAAAACGTGGGGAATGATGTAAACATGTTAGTAGGATAATTAGTACATTTAGTTGTGAGTTTTGGACTTTAGAATGAAGATTTGGAGGTGTAAAAAGTAGATAACCCGTAACTGTTAAGAAGTTTCTGAGCTGTTACCTGCTTGATCGATCGATCGACTCAAGAATGTCGATCGATCGACTCAAGAATCTCGATCGATCGACCCCTATTTTTCGATCGATCGACCCCTGTTGATTTTTGGCAATTGTTTCTCTTTAAGGTTTAAGGACTTTTCCAAAGCCAATGTGGATTATTAGGGTGAGTAATATAATCTTGTGGGACTTAGATAAAGTCAGTAGGGCCTTAGTTATTATCGGAGAATGCTATAACTTATGGGATTTAATGACGTTTCTTACGAGGGTCTACCGAGTGGGGTACGATTAGAAATCATTCGAATTGAAACTATAATGGGAATTAATGATGATATAAGATTACGGGCAGCAACGGAGGGGTTTCAAGTACTGAGATGACATTAGAAACCAATAAGAGATCTAGTAACATTTTGAGATAGGTTTAAGTATTCAAATTGATATGACGAGAGAGTTATCAAACGGAAAATATATTATGTAATGTTCGGGGTACACTTGATACGTATGAGATTAACTAGATGAAATGTGTGAACATTTATATTGATATATGATTACTTAGGTTGTGTGAATACCAAGTGTATGGATTTCTTATGTGTATGACATACCTACCATACTTGCTATCACGGGAGGTTAGTTTTAATATGGAAAAGGACCCTCTTATCCTTGTGTGACTTCGGGGGGATTTAAACTGGTACCTTAAGAACATAGTACTATGAATGACTTATTTGTGAGTTGATACGTCATCTAACCATGGGAGCGTAGGTATGTGCGTGACCCATGGGTATGTGAACTATGTTCGCCTCCAATATGTGTGATTTGTATTTAGACGGTTCCTGAGTAATTCAGAACACGTGATCCTTACGTACGTGATGTACATGGATTTGATAGCAGGGTATGCGAGCATCGCAGCTTAGCCTAGGGGTGCCATAGATGTATATATGTACTGAGAGTGCTATACTTATGTACTTGTGACTGGTTCATTGTTGTTTAGTAGATGTGAATAACTAAGATATTTGAATGGGTTAAGTGTGAGAATTTAATTAATACTTTAGATAAGTAATTTAATGAATGAGAACATGGGTTATTAATATGGCTTATTTAGGGGTTACGTATAGATACCCTATGTTAGAATGTGAAGGCAGGAGTGGTACAAACTAGCTCGATAGTGGCATAACTAGGATGGGTTAAAGCCATACGTTAGGCATGCATAGTAGTTTAGAGCTAAGAAACTCATATGAGAGTACGCAACTAACGTGTCTATAATATGTGATGTTTAATTGTAATTTAAATCACTTGCTAACTTTTAAACTGTTTTCACATCGGGCTCTGACCCGTTTTCCTCCAAATCTATTTTTGTTTTGTAAAAACCTTTTAGGTGCCCAGCCACAGGGACGCCAAGCATAGGAGTTCCATTCATAGGACGCGTTGTAGCTTCTGTAAAAGTTACAGGATCTTGGTAGTAGACGATATCATTTTATCCTTGATTCCTTTAGAGTCATTTGTATCAGTTAACGCATGTCGCCCATTCTCATTTAGAGGTTGTAGTTGCAGACTTTCATTATTTCAGTTTTTGGTTTATTATTTTATTCAGACTCTTATATTTGGACATTATTTACTCTGGCATCTTTATTATTAGAGTGTTTACTCCATACTTATTTAAATTTTTCTTGTTGAGCATTTATATGAGATTGGTAATGCGATTGATGGTTTATTAAATAAATTCTTGTTTAAATGTTGGCTTAATTAATAAAATTTGACATCTCTCTTTTTAAATATTAGGTGGCTATTAATTAATTAAAAGTTTTTTGACGATGATGCTAAGATTGAACCAACTGGATATTCTGTATTAATTTGATAAAGGAGTAGCTACTCGATATTTAATTAGACGGGGTGTCACAGGTGGTATCAGAGCATCAGGTTCTAGTGTCCTCTAGGATCTGTGCGGCTTATTATGCTTCCATCATAGATTTCTTTGATGTAGATCCCTATGTTTAGGATTGTTGATTTCTTTGGTGATATTTCATTCTCATGCTTTGATATATATGATAGCGGATTTTATTTACAATCAGGTGAGTTCGTGTGCCAAACAATGGAGTACGCCAGGTGAAGTCAGTTGGGCGAACAGCAGGAGACAAAGTTCAGTTGAGGTTATTTGATTTATTAAAGAAGGATGACCGTAGTTGAAGTCACCCATATTATGGCACGGAAGTACAGGACGGTATAAACGGCTAAGGCACGACTTGTGACTTCCAAGCTCAACTATAGTAGAAAGTGGGGTCAAATTAGACTCACCCAACAAGGTTGGAATGGGAGAGAAAGAATTAGGTGAAACATTGAAGAGAACCAGTAGTGGAAATACTAGAAATCCGGATATGGCGTGTGCTAGCCAAATGAACGTAATACATCCCAAGGCTTGGGAATATGTCAGGGTATGGCCTATCGGGATTGAAAATTGGGGAAATTTTTTTTTGGCTTGTAAGAACGGAGTTTCAACGGTGAGAGGCAATCACCACACTTAGAAGTGGAATGTGACGACGAGAGAAGGCGTACACGTATGGTTTGGCCATAAGTTCCTTCACCAGATGTTCAGGGTGAAAGGAGAATGTTGTTCTGAAATCGCACAAGAGGGCCGGACAGAGGTCACTTCGCGTGGAGAATTTAATTACATAGAGAACCTTAAATTTAATTACATAGCAAACCTTGCACCTAGTGAAGTAGGTGAAATGGAGAAGAGGACATTAAAGGGAGAATTTACACACAAGAAGAATCATTAGCTCTTCTGGGGAATTATACTTGGACGGTCAATGCAGATTTTAATGTCGCGTGGTGTTAATTTGGAGGTAAACGTTTCCTTGGGTGGGTAAATGCAAGAATCGAGGAAATTTTATAAAGTACGACTGGAAAAATGGTGTTGGAGAAGCACCACAAGGGGAAAACCCAACGGGGAACCCGTTAAAATGATTCGAACAGCTGAATTATTACCGAGCGTGGATGATTTTAGTAAGAGATATGGGAACTAGTAGCGTGTTCCTTTGGTCCATCAAGCTAAGGTAACAATGGAGGTAGTCACTAGAGCCAAGACTACCAACGTCCAAGAGAAGGACCACCTTAACATGGTCAGTGTGACCGAAGATAAGTGGAGTATGTGTAGAGGTATTTTGTGGGGAGTGAAACCCGTGCGTTATAAATGTTTCCTGAAGCAAGTGTAGGGATAAAGGTACTTTACGTGGCAAGGGAAATAGTTATTGAAATATTCGGTTTGGTACTTACAGGTGTGTTAAGTCCAGGAACCATTTGAGCAACAGACGATTGTCAGGATAGAAGTATGAATTATATCCTTAGATGATGTTGCATGTTGTTTGTGGCATGAACGAGGTGCTGCACTTGTCATTATTGTTATTTTTGTAATTGAGAGTCGAGTTAGTGAGTATCGGCAATTTTATTATTTATGTGAATATTTTTTCCTGATAGTGTGGGGTTACCTTTTTATCATCCGCGGAGGATGAATGAGTATATTGATAGCGGTATATTCTTTATTGAAATTACTCGTTTTAGTGTGGTGTTATATGAGTATGATATTATCCTAATTATGGTTTTATATGTGATTATACCGATAACGTGCTGGTATTGCAAGTTTATCGGGGTTACTACCTTGGGGTAGAATGTTTCGTTCTGGCGAGACCCCATCTGTGAGAGGGTCGGGCTCGCAATTGTACTTTTGTGTGTATATATATATATATATATATATATATATATATATATATATATATATATATATATATATATATATATATATATATATATATATATATATATATATTGTTGTGATTTCAAAAAGGTATAATGGTCTCGGATATTTAACCTAGTATGCGTAGGGATTTAATTGATATAATTCGTATGTAATTGATTTACTAGTCACCAAAAAGATTTAACTAGTTATTATAATTAACGCTCAGGATGTAGTAATAAGAAGAGTGCATTGTTTTATCACCCTTTGGAGATTTGGGAGTTTTTACTCATAGTTGTGTGTCTAGGGACGGGATTTTGAGAGCCCGGATTATATATGCATGATGTATATGGAATGTGATTACCATCAATGTCAAGAGAAAGTGTCTTTAGGAAGGAGTTCCTTGTTTAAGTGTCATTGCGGAAGGAGATGTAACTTTGTTGTTAAGAGACGGGAATATAGGGGTACATGTTATGGACTGAGGGCTTAACGGATCCCGATGACCGACAATGTTAGGTAGTACTGTATCGGGGGGTTCCTTGTTTGGATTTCGCTTTGTGAGACATCCCATGCATAAAACTTAGCGTAAGGTTGGTAGTAGGGAGATGTTTGACCATTCGTCCATAAATTGAGTACCTTGATAGTTATGGAAGTAAGTAGTTTTAACGGGAAGTTAGTGAATTACGATTTAAGTACTCATAATGTTGGTTTTGTTACGGCGGGTTAAAGGGTGCATTGAAGTTAAGGAGGATTTAGGATTTCAAAGTCGGAGGTGATTGAGAACGCCCAAGTGGTATAGACACGTTGTAAATGCAGCGGAAATAAAGAGTTTGGAATACGTATGAAGCGTATATAATGTTTAAAATCGTATGATTGGGTTATAAGGGGTGTAGACATCTTGGTTTGCTAATGTAGTAATCGCTGGAAGAAGGGACATAGATGGGTGAGATTATTACTTATGGGATTAAATGTCGTAAGAGAAGGTGTTAATGAATATCACGTGTAATCAGTGTAGCACGTCCGAATTTGGTGAAAAGGCGGTGGAAACCCATTTAATAAGGGGATATCTCTTGAGAAGGCAAATATTTAATTATTATGGACAATTTGGATTAGAGTTCCGACCAATCGAATGTTGAGGGTGACTGAAGAGCAAATAGAATGAGGATGTCAATAACGTATAAAGGGTCCAGATGTGCACAACGTGGTGAAAAGTGCAAGGGTCGAAACTTTTGGTATACGTCGAGAGAAGAAGAAGATAATTAAGTACCACTTAACGGGAAGAATTATACGTGAAAGTCGGCATTGACATGGGTGCAGTAAGTAGTAGAACGGTTGTGGTTAGATGATCAACCAGATAATTTTGTATCAAGCTGACGATTCCAGGGATGGAAGAGTCAAGATTGTAAATTTCCTCGAGGGGTAGCCAACTTATAGATAAGTAACGAGTTCCTTCGAATATGTCGGACAGGTTGTCCAGAAGGAGAGAAATTGTTATATACTTGGGTGATTTAAACTATTAGATAGTGGACATGCTTGTAAGTGATCCTGCGCAGTATTATTCAGAACTAAGAGGAGATCCCCGAGATCCACCTTCAATGTGGGGTAGCAAGAAGTAGTGGAAATAACGCTTCGTTCTGAGGGTTGTGTCACCTATAGCCCGAGGTGTAGGCGCAAGGTAATTGACGAATGGTGGATTGTATGAAAGAAATTTTGGATTCATTGCGATCTTTTCAATTTCAAATTGGGTATAATAGTAAGTGAGGTATATTGTGGTAATGGGGAGAAGATATTACCTAATGGTAGAGTTGGGTGAAAGCACCCGTATCTATTTATAGTGGACAAGGTGCTTACAATTATTTCGTATAACACCGCCCGGCTGAAGTGGTTTTACCTTGTGTAAAAGTCACAACGCCGGGAACAGAGATTCAAAGAATGGGCAAGAGTAGTCAGATGTGTTATTAATTTCTTCCAGGATGGGAGTTTGGTGTGTTGATAAACGTGGAAGTTAATGCGTATTGAGGTGCGAACTCACAATGATATTGAGATAATGCGGCCATTGATGTATAGGATATTTTTATTCAAATGTTGTTCAGTATAAGCACATCGTGAGGTTCATATTTGAAGTGTAATATGCTAATGTATCAAAACTGTTAAACAAGCTTGTCGTGAAGCGAGGGCTTTAGTGATTGGGCCTTTCTTATTATTTTGTTTTCAGTAATGGAGGATACCAAATTTTTTTAGGTATGCCTTACTTTTTTGAATTTCGGAACGAAATTCCATTATTAGGGGGGAAGTATGTAATACCCCGTATTTTTATGCCTTTTAATTATGAGATTTATTAAATATAAGTGATTTTAATTATGTAATTTATTAAATTAGTTTGGGATTTATTAAATTAGTTTGGGATAATTAATTAGAAAATTAATTCGGATTTAAATGCTAGCGAGACGAGAGTTAGTATTTGGTTATTAATATGTTGTTGAATATTACTGATTGGTTATGGTAATATGTGATCATTGAATTTATTAAAATTATCGTGAGTTGAAAATACGATAGTTTCGGTAATTTAGTTGGGACGCGCGTGTCAGTCGTGTCAGGACCCAATTTAATGGATTTAAAAGTATTTGATTTTATGTCATCTATATGAGCTTTTTAAGTGCGCCAACCTGTCCGGAAGGGTCGAGATAGTCAGAATACACTAGCCGGGGGTTTAGTTTGGGTCCCGAGGCACTTTTAGGCCTAACCGGCAACCCGGAAGGGTATTTTGGTAGTTTTAAAAATTAAGACCCACGAATTTTAGAGTTTATTTATATATTATTAGAAAATCCATTAGGGCCATTATCACCCAAAAACAAAAGAGTGGGCTACGTGAGTTAGAGGGAAGTTGTCAAAGGGTTTCCAAACCAAAACCACCACCCACCACCACCATTTTCGTCGGAATTGTGGCCGGAGAAAGGAGGAGGACCAACCCTAAACATCATCAACGAATCAGAAGAATGTTCTTTAAGCAAGTGATTTATCTTGTAAAGATTCAAAGCATATATTTTACATGTTATTCTAGAATTGAAGAATTATCATGAATAATGAAAATTAAAGGGATTGGAAAGGTTTAAATCATAGTTTGGATAGGTCTTGCATGTAGTTAAATGTTAGAAATGATAACAACCACGAATTTATGATTTATGGGTAGAGAATAATGAAATCTGATTGGATTATGGGATGTTCTTGAAGAAATAGGGAAACCTAGGTTTTAATATGATTATTGGGTATTTGGATCCAAGAAATTGATGTTATATGTTGATTTGATGAATCTAAAACGTGGGGAATGATGTAAACATGTTAGTAGGATAATTAGTATATTTAGTTGTGAGTTTTGGATGTTAGAATGAAGATTTAGAGGTGTAAAAAGTTGATAACCCATAACTGTTAAGAAATTTTTGGGTTGTTACCTGCTTGATCGATCGATCGACTCAAGAATGTCGATCGATCGACAATCGATCGATCGACCCCTGCTGATTTTTGGCAATTGTTCCTCTTTAAGGTTTAAGTATTTTTCCAAAGTCAATGTTGATTATTAGGGTGAGTAATATAATCTTGTGGGACTTAGATAAAGTCAGTAGGGCCTTAGTTATTATCGGAGAATGCTATAACTTATGGGATTTGATGACGTTTCTTACGAGGGTCTACCGAGTGGGGTACGGTTAGAAATCATTTGAATTGAAACTATAACCAGAATTAATGATGATATAAGATTACGGGCAGCAACGGAGGGGTTTCAAGTACTGAGATGACATTAGAAACCAATAAGAGATCTAGTAACCTTTTGAGATAGGTTTAAGTACTCAAATTGATACGACGAGAGAGTTATCAAACGGAAAATATATTATGTAATGTTCGGGGTACAATTGCTACGTATGAGATTAACTAGATGAAATGTGTGAACATCTATATTGATATATGATTACTTAGGTTGTGTGAATGCCTAGTGAATGGATTTCTTATGTGTATGACATACCTACCATACTTGCTATCATGGGAGGTCAGTTTTATTATGGAAAAGGACCCTCTTATCCTTGTGTGCCTTCGGGGGGATTTAGACTGGTACCTTAAGGACATAGTACTGTGAATGACTTATTTGTGAGTTGATACTTCAGCTGACCATGGGGGCGTAGGTATGTGTGTGACCCATGGGTATGTGAACTATGTTTGCCTCTAATATTTGTGATTTGTATATAGACGGTTCCTGAGTGATTCAGAACATGTGATCCTTAAATACGTGATGTACATGGATTTGATAGCAGGGTATGCGAGCACCGCAGCTTAGCCTAGGGGTGCCATAGATGTATATATGTACTGAGAGTGATATACTTATGTACTTGTGACTGGTTCATTGTTGCTTAGTAGATGTGAATAAGTAAGATATTTGAATGGGTTAAGTGTGAGAATTTAATTAATACTTGAGATAAGTAATTTAATGAATGTGAACATGGGTTATAAATATGGCTTATTTGGGGGTTACGTATAGATAACCAATGTTAGAATGCGAAGGCAGGAGTGGTACAAACTAGCTAGATAGTGGAATAACTAGGATGGGTTAAAGGTATACGTTAGGCGTGCACAGTAGTTGAGAGGTAAGAAACTCATGTGAGAGTACGCAACTAACGTGTCTATAATATGTGATGTTTAATTGTAATTTAAATCACTTGCTAACTTTTAAACTGTTTTCACATCGGGCTCTGACCCGTTTTCCTCCAAATCTATTTTTGTTTTGTAAAAACCTTTTAGATGCCCAGCCACAGGGACGCCAAGCATAGGAGTTCCATTCATAGGACGCGTTGTAGCTGCTGTGGAAGTTACAAGATCTTGGTAGTAGACGATCTCATTTTATCCTTGATTCCTTCAGAGTCATTTGTATCAGTTAGGTCATGTCGACCATTCTCATTTAGAGGTTATAGTTGCAGACTTTCATTATTTTAGTTTTTGGTTTATTATTTTATTCATACTCTTGTATTTGGACATTATTTACTCTGGCATCTTTATTATTGGAATGTTTACTCCAGACTTATTTGAATTCTTCTCGTTGAGCATTTATATGAGATTGGTTATGCGATTGATGGTTTATTAAATAAATTCTTGTTTGAATGTTGGCTTAATTAATAAAATTTGACATCTCTCTTTTTATATATTAGGTGGCTAGTAATTAATTAAAAGTTTTTCGACAGTGATGCTAAGACTGAACCAACTGGATATTCTATATTAATTTGATAAAGGAGTAGCTACCCGGTATTTAATTAGACGGGGTGTCACACCCTCCCTCTCCCAGCAACGACTATTGTCCAGCCTCACCTCCCGTCCCTCCCGCCCAGTGCCTGTCCATCCTCCCTCCCTCCCAGTGCTCCATTGTCCAGCGTCCCTCCCTCCCAGCGGCTCCACTATCCACTCCATCCTCTCAGTACAAGTTGTTCAATATTCATTTTAGTTATTAGTTTTATATATTTATATATTTTTTGTATGTGGTAGAAATTTTATGTATGTGGAGTTGTGTAGTTTAGTTTTTTATATGTGGAGTTTTTCAATTTAATTTTTTGTATGTATGTGTAGTTTAATTTGAAGTTGTTCGATGGTCAATTTAAATATGTGATGATATATGTATTCTGAAATATGTGGTATTTTTTAAATAGGAAGTCATGGAGAAATTAATTTGATATTGTTAATAATGATTGAGAGTAATTTTTTTAGCATTATAAAGCTATAATTCGGTTAAAATTAGAAATAACCCAAAAAAATAGCCTCGAGGGATCCTGCCCCTGAACTCCCGGCAACACTCGAAACTTTCTCATATGTAATTTTGAACCGATTTCGCCCCGATTGGACTGTAATCCTGGATCTACCACTGCCTACCACAATGCGAACACGTGAAAACACTATGAGGAACGGGACATTTAGGTTGACATTTTCTAACATCCTCGGATGTGGTTGGCACTCTAAAATAGACTATGGTTTTGTCTTTGACTTTCGAACCACTAGAACAAGATAAGCCACTATTGTCACTACTCGAGTCAGTTAAATCATTTTTCAACTTCAAAACTTTCAACTCAATAAAATGATTAGACTCCTCAAACTTTCGGAACTCCTTCTTAAGATTTTTAATTACACCTAGAAGTTTATCTCACTCCACCTCAATATGAGCAAACTTAACCGTAAGAGTCTTCTCACATGCCAAAAGATCATTTATTTAAACATTTTCATCAACGGCACAAGCCCTAGAATTTTTCTAGTCCTCTAACTCTTTCTCTAAATAAGGGCCCTATCATCACTTTTCTTTTTGGAAACTTTTAAAGATTCATAGTTTCCACGTAAAGCTCTAAACTTCTCACGAATGATATCCCTTTTAGCTTAAAACGTTTGCAAATATTCATTCATGTTTTTTAAACGAGAATTTTCTTCTTCCAAAATTTCAATACGTTTTCCAAACTTCAAATTCAAAAGACGTGATTCGTCAAAACTAAGAGACTCCATCGAGAGAAAGCTAAATAAACCAAGAGAGATAAACAAGTAATCATCCAAAGAGCAAAAAACAAGGATCAACACAAAAACTTATTCCAACCTGCTCTAATACCAATTTATAGTCCTCTTTTTCTATGCGGAATGTGTTTTAAGGATGACAAAACAATTTCTCTTTTTATGAAAACCATTTTTCCAATTTTTAATTCGCACCAAGTTATGAACCAATTTTAACATAACCAAATTTTATCTTGATTGAACCTAAACAAGCATCTAGTGATTAAAGCAAGTAAAATATATTAAAGAATACTGACAACGCCTAATGTACCATGAAACCACTAAGGGAAAAAACCTCGGACGGCTCAAGCCATACAATTACTATGATGTGGAATTAAAAGTAACAAACACAAGTCTTACTCAACGACTCGATTCCCACGAGACTTGAAGCTCTTCTGATCTTCAATCGCTCCTCCACAGTGGCCACCCAAAAAGTCTTTGTTCCACAATGCTCGTCCATAACACAAGCGTCCACGTATGTCTTGGTGTCCACTGATATGGCTTGTAATGTCTACGATGTTGAACATGGATCTTCTGCTTCCTAACTGGAAAACCTAGTAAAGTTCTGTGTAGAACAAACTCTGAATGGTGCCAACAAATATCTCTATATCATACTTCAATGAAAGCTCGAATCTTTGAAACTCTAAAGATGTTTTGTACTTGGAAAACCTTAGAAAACTTTGTGCGAAAAATGTACTTGTTTGTAAACTATTTTTTCAGACTACATCCTTGACGAAATTTTGAGAAAAAATGCCTTAAATAATCTTATTAAGTCAACATCTCACTCGAACGACATAGGCATGTCGCTTGAATGACTACTATGGTCTCTTGAACGACAATACGCGTTTGTTTGATTTTAACACAACTCAAAACCATCTTTATCTAAGAATGAATGAAGTGTAATCCTTTTAAAACTCTTTAAAAACATTTATTTAATAAAATAACATCCTTGAACATTTTTAAAATAAATTTCGAGTCCCATTAAAATTACACATTCATACCTGAGCGATCTCGGAACACAATTTGACTTGAAGACGAAATATGAACCATAAAATGGGAATGATAAATCTTTGAAGCTTTGCCGCAAAGTCTTCAATAAACTTCAATACGTCATAGTCTGTGTGGGATCATGACAATAAAAATACGACCTATGAATATATTTTTCCGAGAATAAATCAAATTAACATACAACGGACTCAATTGTAAATTTTGTCCTTACAAAGATTTTGAAAAAAAAAAAGCTCCAAACTTTCTGAATTTTAGTTCTTCTAGAAATCACATTTTACACCTAAAATAACACCTCTACAACACTTGAAAACCCTTGGTCATGGAAGGATGATTGTATGAGATAGTATGAGTAAACTATAGAGAGAATAAACAATCGCTTGTTGACTTAGAATGGAGAAGAGAATGTGTATTTTTGGATTGGACTAAATGTAGATTTATACCCCGCATATAAGGGAGGAAATGGGGTAGGTAGCCCCTTGCAATCCACCCTACATACCCCTTATCAATCTTCCATGGCCCCAACCCAATAGGGGCTACTATCCTACTTCTTAAATGGTCCAAAGGTGGCTAGAAAATGGTCAAACCCCAAGAGGAGCCATAATAAACAATCACACAAAATTGCATACTTGATAGCCTACAAAAATAGGCATTTTGATCGAATTGAAAAGTTCACAAAACAAGCATTAAATGACTTTTTTGAGAAAATATTAGCACAGAAGTTGTTTGAAATTAAATTTTACATCTTTCTAAAGGTTTCCAGAATTTTCTGAGCATTTTTTAACGAAAAACTCATTTTTATACTTTATTATTATTATTAGTATTACTATTACTATTACTATCACTATTACTATTACTATTACTATTATTATTACTATTACTATTACTATTACTATTACTATTACTATTACTATTACTATTACTATTACTATTACTATTATTATTATTATTCTATGAATTTCATTCTTTTTTTTATCATATTATAACCTAATTATAAGTTTGATTATATAATTTATTTCATACAATTAATTATTTATTTAGAAAGCCTAGCTCAATTTAACACGCGAATCGTGGTACACGACATTTTTGGATTTTCGTTCTTAATTTTAATTACTAGAATTATTCTAATAAAATTAATACCATAATTTCTCATAACGTGGTTTTGCATTATTTTACAAAAATTAGGGCCTTACAACCTTCCCACCTTGGGAATTTTTATCCCCGAAATCCAGACATTACACCAGAAAATTTAGTCTTCATAATTTAAATATGATGGTCATACTTAAGCTTACAGATCAAATGCCTATCGATATATTACCTTTGATTCCTCGATCGTTATTGACATATTAACCTTGACATACACTCTTCAATGCCTTTGATGTTTTATGAAACTTTACTTAGCCTTCATAGTTTATTCAAACAAGCTCTATTGATTTCAAAACCATCGGTTCACTTTCTGAACTCCACTCACGATTAATCTTTCACCTTATAATTGAGTTTCGTTATATGCGATAGTGCATGATATCCGTTTTTATTGTTTATCCATCAAAGGAAACTTTTAAATTACAAATCGTCTTCAACGACATCATTAATAAATCTTAACCTATCGGTTAGAAAATAATGCACTACACACTCTAGTCTTGTTCCTCTTTCCAAAAACTGTCAATTCTAGGTCCAGACTTGACTTTAATGAGTGTACAGTCATCAGAATCTTCATTTGCTTATTTAAACCTCATTAGGTATTTTTTAACCCAGAGTTATGTAATTTAATTTAATTCACCAAAACTTAAGCATCCATGTGGTTCCTTGCATGTATAACTATACCTCTAGTTCCCCCAAAATACGAAACCTTTTTTATAATAAAATGGTCGCTCCATATGTATTTTCACGAATTCCTACCAATCATAATGCTTATCCTTTCTGGTCATGACGACAACCTATATAAATCATATGCCCATAAATGAAATTTATCTAAATGGCCATAAGATACATTCATGGTTCAATGTTTATTATATTTTGTGTCATTGCCAAACAAGTCTTTTCAAATTTTCCATTAGGAATCATCAATATACTCACTCACCCACAATCTTCTAGTTTTTTCCAATTTTTCAGCATCTGTTTACTTTATGTTTTTATAATCTGATAAATCTCATAGACTCTCGACAGTCTCTCATCAGTAAAGTTTTATATAATTAAATATACCAATTCCTTGACTTTTTCCAAATTTAAACATTGACGAATAAGTTCCTACATCACGATGGCATATGACAACGTAATTACTATGTGCCTATTAAACCCATGACAACTTCTCGTGCCATGAAGTAAATTAATCACGAAGGCCTATTAATTGCCTCTGAACCTCAAAATATGAAATTGCATGGTCAATATTTATCCCATTTTGGAAATCATGAGCATTCGTTTTCCCCACTGAGACGACAACTTATAATTTAGTGTGAATACTAATTCGTCATCAATCATAAACCTTTGGATTAACTATGAATAACTCTACCCACCAAAACGTCATAGAACATTTAACCCAAGACAACCAACAAAACACGTGTAATGGAAAGTTGATACTTTTCACGCACTTTAAGAATTTTAATAAATTTATAACTCATCACCCTAGACAATCAAGAAGACTTTAATTTATATCTATTTAATAACCACTACGTTATAAGCACGGGTCCAAATTGTCTTTACCATTATAGAACATAAAATTACAATCTTTGTTTACAATTGTAAAAATATTATGTACTATTTAAACATGTGACTTATAGACTATTCACCTTAGCCTTATCCACTGCAGGAACACATAAGTATTTCGTTACCTACATTATTACTTAAATCATTTACCAATGACCGAGGTATTTTTCCAATCGGACCGATATTTTGTACGTAGACCATCGTCATAAGTCGAACGGTGACATGATAAGATTTGAAAGAAAATTATTTTAGCGAAAAACACTACGACGCTTTAGATGTCATACATACTAATTTATTTTTAACGATCTTGGCACGCTACTAAATAAAATGAACACTAATAATTATCCACTGGCTCCCATGCGTATTGATTATCTTAATTCTCTATCCCAAGATTTCATAGTTGAACCTACAATCATTTTCCTAAGACATCACTAAAACTTTCCCATTGAGAACTATTGTTTTTATTTTATTAGGATAGACTTAGGGTTACTGTCATTGTTCCCTCACTAGGACTATGTATCAACTTTTCATAACCAACCTTTACTACGTTAGGTAATTAATATACCTATATATTACCATAGTATATTAATCAATAATTAGATCAATCAACCCAAATTATCTCAAAGTCTATCCAGGTGGTGAATCTATACATGAGGCCCTACTTATTTAATGTGTACATTGAGCCGACACTTGGGTTTTACACTTGTTGTTATATTACCACAACCACAATTAGCCTATGAGTAATATATTCTAATGTAAGAGATAGTATTAAAGTCTTCCCTGCTAAAGCAGCACACTGTTAAAATTTTTAAACCATTATACAATGTTCACAACTATAGTTTTTAATGACTAAACTTGCCCTAAATTTTTTCCTTAAGTCTTGACACAATTGTCTGTTAGTACAAATCATTTGTTTCATCCAAAATATTCATAAAATTTTCTCCATAGGGTAATGTGTACATTAACTTTGTATAATAACCTCTCTACAATGGGGTATATTTGATACTAAATTAATCTCCTTATTACACTTTCATCAAAAACTAATTTCTTGTTTTGAAAAGGACAAAAACCTTGAAAGTCCAATTTTAAACTCTAATTAAATTTTCTTTGCCAGTATACACCATTGAGTGATTTATCATATGTCTCCTATGAAACTCAATCATTCTACTTAAGAATAAGACCAATATTTCTTGATACATATTATGATTAAAAACAACGTCCTCACCTCTCGACGCGCACTGCATGTCATAATGACTAGTGATACCTTGCACTCTTGTTCTTATGTCATATACCTAATCTCATTCTAAGTATTGATGATTTGTACAGTACTTTATACTTTCTTTAATATTAAGATTTGTACACTCTTTCCATGTTAGATTCGTATATTAATATTTTTTTAACTCCAAAGGTCCACCCGAATCATTTTATTGTATCACATGTCCTTGACACTAATAACTTTAATTACCATTATTTATCTCATACACAACAATAGGTCGTATGACCTTACATAACTTGAACTTTTTTTCCTTAATGTTAGAGACTTCATCATCTTAATGCATTACTCACTCATGTACTTCAAAATTTATATAATTCGAAATTCACTTTTCGAATTATCTTTAAACTTAAACTTTAATAATCAAAGGATTAAATCTCATTATAATAATCAATCATTACACTTACCCTCAATGTAGCCAAAATGAACTAATATTATATCATTGATAGAATATAGATAAATGTTATTCAAATTAAACGAAATATAAGTGTACTCTCCGAAAAACACGTAACATATGCACAGATACCAAGTTGTGACCCCCCAATTTTCGGGGGTCAATGCAGAAAACCTTTCATACCTTTATTTCATTTGAGAAACTAACCTTTTAAAGTAAAAAATTTCTTTCACTTTTTTATGTCATAAAATCCTTTTAGTTTAATTAATGAAATGATGTCCAACTTATGAAATTTATCAGAATACTTGAAATAAAATAGTTTTTCCAATTTCATAGAATGAATAGCAATTTAAGGAAGTCCGCATCATCCTGTCTTATTACAAAACAAATTTAAAATGCTTTAAAATAGTTCCAAATAATTTAGTCAAACCTCTATTTAAATAACACGTTCAAAGTAAATAGTTAACAAAGCTCTACTAGCGCATACATCCTTGTTTGCCTTTAATTTTTTCCTTCCCTTTATCTTATTTCAAATTACCTAGGGGGTTGGCAAATGATGGGGCATCAGAGTGCACCCAGTAGGAGAAATACTAGTAGAGTAATATGTACAAAGAGTACTTATACATATAAAGTATATTTTACCAATTATGAAATCATCCACCATTTTTTAAGTGTTCTCATGTAAAATAAAATGTGACATATAATTTATGTTTCGACCATGTAACCTGGATAATGAGCCTACGCATACTTAATATTTATTTTAATGCCACCCATATCCCTTTAATTGAACCATTAACACAGTTTCATATCTTTCAAGTAGTTTCATAAACTTGCATTTACATTAATGAGCGTTGTGCTCAAAATCATTTTTTCACTTGATTTATAGGGGTACCAATCCATGAGTGTAAGACTCCTACCATGCCTAAATATGCTACTGATCGGTGGTTTCGAGTCTAACCATTAAGCCTCACCCTAGGGCTCTGAGCCCTACTTAAATTTCTCAATTACCTCCCAGTGTCTTTTACTTATTACATCGCTATAACCCTTTTTTCTTTATTTCATTTTTGTCCACATTTTTGTTTTTTTTTTGTTTTTTTCCTTTTAATGATACATGAGGCCAAATACTCGGGACGAGAGTAGTCCCAACACTTAATTTCAAAGTTTCACACTTTATGAAAAGTCCAATTTCATTAGCATTAACTCAGTATTTCATCTTTGAAAATAACTTTATTTATCATTTATTGTATAACTTTACCTTTGAATTCAAAATACCAATTTTTACAGTTTAATGCATTCTTCACTATTCACGCACACTTATAAACTTACATTCTATACACTTTGTAAAAAAATGCTTATTTTTGCCTTTTCTTTAAAAATACGAGTTTCTATCACATAAAATCCAACTGCTTTAACTAGAGTCCTTTAGTTTGGAAAATTTTCTCAAAAGCCTTGATTTTACATAGTATGACACTTTTATACTAAAACATTATTTTTTTTCCTTTAAAGAGTTATATTTCCAATTTCTTAACTCTTATCATTTTGTGTGTTTATACTATCCCATTTAAAACCAACTTTTCAAAATGACACTAATGTTTGCAAAGATTACTATTAAATCCATACTTTTTATAAATTGACACTTTTGGCCTAAAAACTACCCTTTTAACATTTTTGAATTTATTCTTTCAAATTGAGAACTTTTAATTTTAGAATTTTATATTTGTCATTTTATGTGTAAATAGTAATATTGTAGGGATAAAATTTCCAATTGAGTCCATTATAAGTATTTGACTTATTCCGGGAACAAAACATTGTTTTTGAGTCATAGATAGATTTTTTACTATCACAATCCCACACAGTCTATCAAACTTCAAAGATTTATCATGCCGAGATTAATTTGGTGCACATTTCACGTCGTCATTACGTTCCAATCTCTCAGGTTTGAATGTGTAATGTTTATGGGACTCAAAATATATTTTTTGGATGTTATTTTTTATTAAAAAAATGTTTTAAAAGAGTTTACCTTCTTTTATTCTGAGAGAAGGATTGTTTAGGGTCATATTAAACCTTCCATTATGTGTAGAAGGATCAAACAACACTTGCAGTCGTTCCAGCGACATTGTAAGGTCGTTCGGGCGATATGAACATGTCGATCGTACGACATGGCCATTTCATTCGAGCGACATGATGATCTCATTTAAATGATTCATCGACTTAACTTTTCTATTTAAGGCGTGTTTCACTCATAATTTCATAAGTTGTAGAACTAGAAAAACAGTTTACAAATAGTAAGTTTTCTGCACAAGGTTTCTAAGGTTTTCAAAGTCTAAAAATATCCTTAGATTTTAAGATCTGAGCTTTCATATTCTTATGTTATAGAGATCTTATTTTGCACCATTGGAGTTTGTTCATCACTTTGAACTTTGGGTTTTACGGTAAAGAAGCGACGGAGTTCTTATTCAACATCGTAGACATTTCAAAGTTGTATCGGTGTACATCAAGGCATTCGTGGACGCGTGTGCAATGGACATGTACCGTAGAAGGACTTGTGCATGGGAACTGTGGAGGAGTGGTTGAAGGATCAAAGGAGCATCAATACTTGTGGAGATCGAGTCGTTGAGTAACTCTATTGTCCATACTTTGTAATACCACATCATAGTGATTGTCTAGATTGACTCGTTTGAGATTTTTTTTTCGTTATCAGTTTCCTCGTACATCCAGTGTCACCTTTGTGAAATTATTTATTTTACTTGCTTTAATCACTTAGATGCATGTGTAGGATTAAAGAAGATAAAATCGGGCTTAACTAAAATTGGTTTACAAACTTGGTGCGTATAAAATTTGGAAAGATTTTTTGAAAAAGAAAATACATCCTTAAAACACATTCAAAGGAAAAAAAAGTTTCTTACAAATTGGTATCAGAGCTAAAAACACATTTTTGTATGTGTTGATCCCTTGTGTTTTTAAGGATGAATTTCGAAAAAAGTTTTAGCACTCTTGTTTTTTATGGCACAATATATAGTTATTGTACAAGGCGAATAAGAAGTTCTTTGAAATCAATTGATGAGAATGTGTGGTTAGCGGTCGAAAAGGGTTGTCACCATTGGTTACATGAAAGGGTGAGTCCACTACTTTAAGACCCGTTGAGTCATGAACCGAAACCAAACATAGACTGACACTTTACAACTCTAAAGGTCTTCACCTTATATCCTCACATGTCACACCTGAAGAGTATAATAGAATCATGACTTGTGAAACTTCTAAAGAGGCTTGGGATATTCTTTCACTTACTCAAAAGGGCACTATCACGTTTAGGGAGTCTAAACTACAAAATCTCACTACACAGTTTGAGACGATTAAAATATTAGAGAGTGGGTCATTTGATGAGTTTTACACTACATTGTCAAATATTGTCAACTCGTCTCTTAACTTAGGAGAGAAAATACCCAACAATCAAGTCATAAAGAAAATCGTTTCGAGTAGACTTAATGCAAAAGTGACCGTTTTGAACTCCCTGGATATGCTTGAATCGACAAAAAATAAAGAGATTGTAGGTGACCTACAAACCTATGAACTCGACATGTTTACCTCCAAACAAGTGCTAAAGAAAGAAAAGGGTAATGCTTTGAAAGCTCGAAAGGAGGAGGATAAAGTTTTGGTTGACGATTTTGATTTTGATTTTAAGGATGTAGCCTTATTGGCCAAGAAGTTCAAAAAGTTTCTTAAGTTCCAAAAGCAATCGAAGGATGCCAAAAGATTTGAGAGATCCAAGAACAACAAGGTCGATCCCACCCCTATAGATAAGAGTGAGAAAGTTAAGAGGTATGAGTCGGATAGGTGTTTTCAGTGTGAGGGGTATGGTCACAAGGTTGTCGAGTGTCCCACTAGACTTAAGAAAGAAGAAAAGAAACCGATAGCTTATAATGCCATCTTAAGTGATAATGAAAGGGAAGAGGGAGAGACTTCCCCCATTGAGCGTAACTTTGTATGTTTCATGGAATGTCATGTGAGCGATGACGATAAATCTTCGCATAAATATTCTAATGTGCATGGCACTTTCGAGGCTGTTGAGTGTGAATCCTAAGTGAGTCAGGGTGAAGCTAACAGGGATGAGGAGATTGATGTAGGAGAGTTTCAGGTTGCCTTTAGTGAGTTGTATGCAGAAACGGTAAAGGTGAAAAAGGCAAAGTTGAAATTGCAAGATAGGTTGAATGAGTGTGCCATAGAGAATAATGATGTTTTGATTGAGGATCTTAGGGCAGGGGAAAAGAAACTTAGGGAGAAATTAGAATATGTAGAGAAAGAGAGATATAGTCTTCGTGGTTTAATGGATGCTTTGAAGAAGAAGATTCTAGAGTTTGAGGAGTCTAGGCGTTTGCTTGAGTCTAGGATTAGTGAGTTAGAGGATGGATTGAGATACTTGAGTAAGTTAAAGTTTCATTTGGAGGCTAGATCGGATAAGTTGGCACTGTCCATATCAAGGGAGATATGTTTGGTATAGGCTTCGATGATCGTGTTGTCGCCATTCCAAAATCCAATACCAATCATGTGAGGGAGCCTACCCGGAACATGAGAAGATGTCAACAATTTGGTAATCATTACCGTCATGTTTATACTTGTTCCCATTGCAGTAGGAAAGCTCACCTTAGACGCTTTTACTATGACCTTAGGAATGCTCCTAAGAAGTTTAGGAATAAAATCGTTTTGATTACCAAAACCCCCATGTGTGATGTGAAACCTACTTGGGTTAGTAAATAGAACTTAGAGACCTTAGAAATTAAACTTCATGGTTCTTATTTAGTTGCACTTGAATATTCCCGTGCTAGATCTAAAGGATAATTGTATTGCCATGTTTATCATACACTAGTCTTTGCATCATAATTTATACCTTGCTAGTGTTATGACATGTTTATCTTTTGTATTATATTTTTTTTCATTCATTGAGTCTTATTTGAAAAATACAAAAAGATTTTTTTTTGATAAAAAAAATTATTTTTGGGTCAAAAATATTTTTAGAAAAACACAAAAAGATTTTCGGTTTATTTTTGTGTCGTGAGTTTTTCATGTTTGATGTGGCACATTGGGGTGCTTGGACCCCCATCACTTCATTATACACATGGCTAGGACATTTGGTCATAATTTTTATGCGTTGAATGATCTTAACCATTGTCTTAATGGGGTTGTTTCGAACTTCATATGCATTTGGATTCGACTTTGTATATATGCCATATTTGCACACTTGCATGAGTTTATATGAATGTTTGACATCTCATGTATATTTGAGTTTGATTAGATGTTCTTATCTCAATTTTGTCATCTATGCATAATTATACTAAGGGTGAGGTGTGCATGTAAGAGCCGTTTACCGTGAGGATTAATATTTCATATATTGAAAAAAATAATGAATGTTCAAGGGAAAGGGGTGCGAGAGTACAATCAACTCGTCATGAAAGACACCATGTAAATGAGCTCGAGAAAAACAAAAATAAGGCAACAAAAAGAATCATATGCCAAAAATAGGGTCAATAGGATTTCTCTATGTTGAGAAAAATAGAATCCTCAAAAGATCTTGAAAAGGAAAAATATATTTGAGGGAGTTTGGTTGAAAAAAATAAACGAGTTTGCACCACGAATCCTTATGCTAAAATCGTATCATGATGCTATTGTTTGTAGAATCATGAATATTTCGGATTTGTGTGCATGTTGATTGTTTAGTTCATTTAGTTGAATATATTAATTGTCACATATGGCTAAAACAAAGTTTGATGACATTTACACAAAACCAAACACTGGAAATGGTCAGGGAGAAGGGGTCATGGCTGAAAGCCGTGGCCAGCTGGTCAAGACCTAAGACCGTGACTGTTGATGTAAAAAACTAGATCGCTCTAATTATTCAATCACAGATAAATAAATAAGACAGAGATTTTTAAAGTGGTTCGGCTAGGAATAAAGCCTACGTCCACTGTTATGTTATTGCTGAGTGTTTGCAGAATTCTTGAATACAAGTTCTCTCAAGAAATTCCGGTCCCCTTGAATGGGGTTGATACAAGGTATTTATAGCCTTGAGGTTGTACATGAAAGGGTCAATACATTAAATGATACACGCATGAAAGGGCAATACATTTATTGCAGCGTGTGCGTCAAGATTATGAACATTCAATGAATATTTGAACTGTTGATTATCTGGCAATTAATGATACGACCGAGATGCATCTCAGACCGCCATAGTTGCTCGTTGCTCAGGAGTTCCTCGGAGCGCTAGAGTACCTCGGTGCGCTAGAGTTCCTCGGTGTATCCTCGTTGCTCGTAGAGAATCATGAGTTGGTCGGGAAACGGACTTCCTCGTTGTTATTGCACCACGTAGATTGACAAGTGTCTTCGTATGATTCGTCCACATCAGCAGATTAATTTTGGTATCAACAGAAGCCCCCAATGTTTTATATTTCGAACTTTGAGGAGTATGAAACATTCTTTCTCGGTATTTGGCCATATTGAATTGATCTTCCTGGGTTTTAGGAGCATCGTATTTGAATTTATTTCCAAATTCGAAGAATCCGCCTTTTTTTTTAACTTTTAAGAGCGCTTCGATCTTAGTGCCCTTTTTGTCCTTTTAGCCGCCGGAAGTTCAATAGTTTCTTTTTTGTAATCATTTCTTTCGTCGCTTCCCAGGGCAAAGTATTTAAACTTCTTAGGTAACCATACCGTTTTCTTCTTTTCCCAATTTCTTGCCTTCAAGCTTTCTATTCTCTCCTTCTCTCTTGTGCGTTCATCCTTGTTTTCGTTCGTTGTCAACATACCTCCTTTCTTCCTGTAAGATCTTCTTCCTTTCTTCTCTTTTATTCAGTATGGTTTATATTGTGGAGTCTGTTGAGAAATTTCATTCTGATTTTTCCATTCCTTCGTGGGTAACTCTAGAGGTTCTTTCTGAGCCTTTAGATTACTTTCGATTGGCTGAGGGACATTGGTTCCCCAGTCTATTTGTTGCTGAATGTGGATTTTCTTTTCCACCAAACCCATTGTGTCTTGAGTTTTGTCAGTATTTCGATCTTCTCCCTGCAAGAATAGCCCCCAATTCATGGAGAATAATTAATGGGGTGTACAAATTAAATCTAACTCATGGGACTCGTATAGGGATCCCTGAAATTATATACTGCTATAAGTGGGCCACTCTAGATAATATTTATTACTTAAAAACTAGGTTTCTGAATAGAGCTCTTGTAGTTAACCTCCCTGATTCAAATAGAGATTATTTTGAACATGGATTGGTTATTAAAAATTGGCAATATGCCCCTTTAGTTGGAGATGGAGTATACAACGGTCTCAGATGCCCCCCATATGGCAATGGGATAGGTTTATTCTTCATTTTATTTTACTTATGAAATTATGCTTTTATCATGTTTGACAAAATGTATGACTGATATCTCATTATGTATTTATTTGCAGTTGATAGCAAAAGAAAAACTCCAAAAGAATCAGAGGTTAATATTAAGCATCTGAAACTTATCTGGGGTTTGCATAAGAACGTTGCAGACGAACACATCAGGTCTGCCTCATATCTGCTACAGTATAAGAGTTACACAACCTCTTATACTGCTCGCCCTGTTGAACCAGCTTCAACTCCAGAAGATTCTTCTTCAGATTCTCATCTTCCTTTAAGTCAAAGGATGGGTAAGAAAAGAGCTCCTCCTGCTCTCTTTGATGACATTACTTCTGCTGTTGGGGCTAAGAAAAGCAAAACTGATGTCCCAGAGGGGACTAAGAAATTGGATGCTGCACCCTCTAAAGCTGCCGAGAAGCCCCCAGTGGCTCCGAGCAAGAAAGTTGCTCCTATGGAAGTGATTACCATCTCTCCGACCAAGAGTTCTTCTTTGGTTGAAGCTGCTGAAGTCCCTTTGAGAAGATTGAGGAAATCATCCTCAGTCAATTTGGCTGAAACTGCCTCTTCCCCACCATCTGGTGTTGTTGGTGTTCCAACCATCATTCCTCCGAGCTCTGCAATGAGCTCGGTAAAAACTTGGATCATACCCGAGGTCCAAGGAATTGATGAAAATATTTCCAGGGATATGCTGACATCCCTAGCTACTCGTCACCTTGCTTCGGTAAATTTCTCATACTCTGAGTTTTCTTTCTTTCTCTGAGTATTTGTATTTTTGCACTGACCTACTGTTTTTCTCCTCTTTCAGCTGGTGAATTGTTTCAATAATATTGTGAAGAAAGATGAAGCTATTAAAGCTTCAAGCTCCTCGTCAGGTGTAGAGGATGCTCTGCTGGGTTTGACCCAATCCTTGAAAGAATCTCGCCAACAGTATAATGAGGACAAGGCTGTTTGGGAGAAAAAGTTATCTGCAGTTAAGGCCGAGAAGGTGAAGATGGTTGAGATCTCCAAGAATTTGGAGGATAAAGTAAAAGGTTTAGAGGTCGAACATCAGAAGTATGATGTCAAGCTGAAGAACTTGGGAGAGCTTGAAGATAAGTTGAAGAAGGCAGAGGAGAAGTTGTCTGCCCTGCAAGATATCAAGGTCCAAAAGGAAGAATTGGATGTGAAGCTCTCCTCGAAGAGACTAAGAAGAAAAGTCTCAGTCAAAAAATCTTTCAGCACTGGCTTGGAGAAAGGATGGGATAAGGGAATTGCTGCAATGACATCCCAAGTTCAATATGGGAAGTTGAAATACTTCCATGATGTCTGGGTAGCTTCTCTGCAAGAGTTGAAGATCAAAGACGACTCTGAGCTATTCCAACTACACCTCCCTGGTCCTCCTCTAGCAATTGTGGAAGAAGAAGAAGATGAACCTGTCTCTGATGAATCTTCCATGGCCATAGGTGATCAAGCTCTTGCCTCTCTACCATCTGCCATCGAGGATGTTTCTTCTATGCCTCCTCCTCCTGAGAAAGTTTCAGCACCTGCTGCTCAAGCTGCTATCACCTCCGAGCAACCCAGCTCCTCGTCCCAGCCTCCCGAGAAAGTCTTGGGAGACAAGGAAAAGGTGTGAAGTTGTTCGGTATAATTTCTATCTTCTATTATCACTTGTAATCAAACAATGTAATCTTTTGATGATCTAATAAAATACATCTTTGTTCATCTCTGTTGTTGATGATTTGTTTTTGTTGATTGTTGTCTTTTTCTCGTCCTTAGTTTGTTGCTAGAATGGAACTGATATCTTCACATGATACCAAGCTGATGCAGCAATGTCACCAATATTATAAGGCTGGTCATACAGACCTTAGTACATCAGAAATTGCTGACATCCTTGGTCATGATGCCTCAGAACAGGCAATTGAGGCTTATCGGTACTTGAAAGATTTACTCGACCGAGCTGTGGCCAACAATGTAGCTTACTACGACTTGATTGAGGAACTTCATTATTCCTTAGAAGATCTCCAAGGTCAGCACAATGAATCAATGACTTTATTGCACAAGGAATATGAAAATAGGTATCAACAACTTTCTTCTGATACAGGCCATAAAAAGATTATGGCTGGATATGATGTTAGGGAAAGAACTTTAAAAGGTGAAGTTGAGGCTTGCAGGCAGATTGCTGAGTTGCTGGAACAGGAGAACAATAATTTGCAGAAAAAGTTGGCTCAGTATGAATCTGCAGCATCATCTTCCACTGCTTTAGTACCAGTTACTGATGAAGGTTTCTCGTTCTTAGAGGTCGAAAATGCCAAATTAAGGCAAGAATTGGATACTTTAAGAAAGACTGGTGTTTCAGCTACTGTTCGGGGACGAGGAAGAGGTTCTCGGGGGCGAGGAAGAGCTGTTCAAAATGTTACTAAGGAGCAAAGTTCTCCAATCGCTGCTCGGAGTCGATCAAGAGTTCTTAGTCGTAATGTCGAATTAAACGTCAAAGATCGGGCATTCCAATTAAACGTCAAAGATTGGGCTCTATCAGAAATGTCCAAGAAAAATCTATCCTTGGAAGATCAACTTACTGCAACGAAGTCTGCTCTACATACTAAAGATCTTTTTGCCAAAAACCTTCTCGAACAATTGGATAGATTAACCTTTCAATTTCATAAACAACCCAGGGAATTCTGGATGGCAGGATATAATGAAGCTCTTGTTCATTTGGATGCTCGTATTGAACATGCCAATAATGAAGGTTATAAGCAGGGGTGGTTGAATGCACTGGGTGTGTTAAAATTGGAGCAAGGGCATTATTTATGGGATTATCATGCTCCAGGGTTATTAGACTTGCCTGTGCCACCTTTCAAATTGGATATGGCCTGGATCCCAGCTCGTTCCATTCCTCGTATCTTAATTTCAAAATACCTCGGTGATTATAGCCTTCATTCCCAAATCGAAGTATCTCGTCCAGAGCATCTAATGGAGACACCTTCAATAATGAATGTCAGAATGTTGAAGGACTTGAACTTTATTAATTCTCCCCTTTGCCTGGAAGATCCTCCTGCTGGCGAAGAGCCTATTTCTAGAGCAAAGGGCAAAAAACCAATAGAATAGGAATATCAATGTAATAGTTAGTACATTCATGTAACCTGTAATTTATTTTGAATTTTAATGAAAAGACTTTCATTTTCTGTTTGCAAATTTTGTTGTTGTCTTGTGTTTATCAAACACCTTTATATTTGTGCATATGTATCTGTTAAAAAGATTTCAATAATATTGTTCATCGAGCAACTTAATAAAAGGTTACAAGTATCAAGGTTGTTCAATCACTTAATAATAAAGTAATGAGTATAAAATGTTCAAACTGTTTCCAACCAACCAGGGTGGATAAATAATGTTTGTCGACCAACTACAGTTGATGGGTCTTTATCCCCGACCAGCCATACTTTGTTCAATTTCAAATATTTTCATAAAATGTGTCCGATCAACCAAGGTCGATAAATTCTTCTCGTCGACCAACTACAGTTAGTGGGTTTTTATCCCCGACCAACCATACTTGGTACAGTTTGGAATATTTTGTTCTCTGAAGAACTTTTGTAATAGTATTACCTCCCGTCCAACATAAGTTGGAATGTGAGAGTATATTTTTCAAATCCAATCAAAGAAATATTTTTTGGTTCTTTCGAACTGTCCACTAGTTATCTTACCAACCGTAGTTGATCACGCTAGTGTCATCTCCTAACCAAAGGAGTATTTTTTGGTTCTTTCGAACTGTCCACTAGTTATCTTACCAACCGTAGTTGATCACGCTAGTGTCGCCTCCTAACCAAAGGAGTATTTTTTTGTTCTTTCGAACTGTCCACTAGTTATCTTACCAACCGTAGTTGATCACGCTAGTGTCGCCTCCTAACCAAAGGAGTATTTTTTGGTTCTTTCGAACTGTCCACTAGTTATCTTACCAACCGTAGTTGATCACGCTAGTGTCGTCTCCTAACCAAGGAGTATTTTTTTGAGCATAGTGTATTACACTAGTATTCCCCGAAAAACTTTCAACAGAAAATGGTGAAACATCCTCGTTTTATTCATAATGAAGGAAATGCATTTACATTTTACATTACTGATAATACTTGCGCAGGTGTTCAGCATTCCATGCATTCTTAAATTCCTCTCCCTCTAGAGTAGATATTCTGTAAGTTCCTGGTCGAACAACTTCTGTAACTCGGTAAGGTCCATGCCAGTTTGCTTCCAGCTTATTATGCTTCTGAATGACTTTCCTTAGCACATAATCCCCTTCTTTTAAGTCACATTTCTTCACCCTTTTGTTGTAGAACAGAGTTGTACGTTGTTGGTAAGCAGCATTCCTTATGGCTGCCTCTTCTCTAACCTCCTCGAGCATATCCAAATCCAGTCTTCGCATCAAATCGCTGACTGGGGAATTGAAATTCAGCACTCTATGCGTTGGGAGACCCAACTCGGCAGGTATCACAGCCTCACTTCCGAATGCTAGCATATATGGTGATTCTCCAGTTGCTGCTCGAGGAGTTGTTCGGTAAGCCCATAGTACTAATTGGAGCTCATTAATCCAATTTGCTTTAGCTCCACTTAACCTCTTCTTCAAACCATTTAGTAATGTTCTGTTCGTCACCTCAGTCTGTCCATTGCTTTGGGGATGGCCTGGTGCTGAATGAAACTTCAAAATGTTCGACTGATGACAATAGGCAGCAAATTCTTCATTATCGAATTGTGTTCCATGGTCTGTGATGAAAGCATGGGGGAGACCATATCGACAAATGATGTTCTTCCAAATAAACTGGTATACCTTCTCGTACGTCATATCAATTAGTGGTTCAGCTTCCACCCACTTTGTAAAATAATCCACTGCCACGACGAGGTACTTGAACCTTCCTCGGGTCGTCGGCAATGGTCCAACTAAATCAATCCCCCACATGGCAAATGGCCAAGGCGAAGTTATGGGTGTCAACAATGCTTGTGGAGTTCTTCGGATGGAGGAAAAGCGTTGGCACTTGTCACACTTCTTGGCATAGGCTATACAATCAGCCCTCATCGTCGGCCAGTAGTATCCCTGTGTCATCACCCTTTGCAAAAGTGTCCGACCTGCTACATGAGCTCCACAAGATCCTTCATGGATTTCCTCAACTAATTCTTTGACTTCTGATGGATGTACACATCTCTGCAAACCTGCCATAATTCCTCGTCGATACAAAACACCATTAGTTAGTACATACCGAGCAACTTTATACTTCAATTTTTTGGCGGTTAGTTTATTCTCTGGTAGTTCTCCTTCTTCAATGTATGCCCTTATAGGATCCATCCAAGAGGGTCCTAAATCAAGGGTAATTATATTCACCATCAGGTCTTCTTCTATGCTCCGACTTTCTAATACTTCAATTGGTATTGTCCTTCGCAACTCGGTGCGCGTAGCTGACGCTAATCGGGCCAATGCGTCTGCTCTAGCATTCTCCATCCTCGGTATTCTCACTAATTGAATAGCATCAAATTCTGTCAATAACTCCATCACCTTTGCATGGTATTTCACCATTAATTCTCCCTTAACTGCATATATTCCCATCATCTGATTCACAATTAATTGAGAATCACTGAAAACAATTACTTGTCGTGCTTCCATAACTTTCACCAAATGAAAACCTGCTATCATGGCCTCATACTCAGCTTCATTATTGGAAGCTTTGAATTGGAATCGCAAGGCATATTCCATGTCAATATCATCTGGGGTGTTTAAAACAATCCCTGCTCCACAACCAGCTGTACAAGATGATCCATCTACATATAATCTCCATGTAAGTAACTCGTCTTCAAATTTCTTATCTGTCAGAGCTCCTCGGTAAAATATCTGTTGTTTTCTTTCATCATCCCTTGGTATCTTTCGTTCCTCGGAGATCATCTGTTCGTGCCCTTTTATCAACCGAAGTTGGTCTGGGTTTGAATATGATGATTTTTCTACATCCACAAGTCCTTTTACCAACCTTAGTTGGTCTGGACCTGTGTCTGTTGATCCTGCATCTTCCACAGGTAGGTCCGCAAGTACCTTTTGTTCCTCGGGGGTATCAGGGTACGTGAACTCTGCTACAGCTTGCCCCTTTAATGATGATCTGGGTTCATACATAATATCATATTCACCGAGTTCTATTGCCCAATACATCAATCTTCCTGATTTTTCTGGTTTGTGAAGGGCTTGCCTTAATGGCGTGTCGGTATACACGATGATGGTATGGGCCTGGAAATATGGCCTCATTCTTCTACTTGCCTCAATTAATGCCAATGCCAATTTTTCTAGCTTTGGGTATCTGATTTCAGCACCTCGGAAAGCCTTACTTGTGTAATAAATTGGCTTCTGGACCCCATTCTCCAATCTGATCAATGCCGAGCTGACTGCATTTTCTGATACTGCCAGATATAAGTACAACTTTTCTCCTGTTATTTGCCTAGACAACAATGGTGGGGCTCCCAAATACTTCTTCAAATCTTGAAAGGCCTTCTCACATTCATCAGTCCACTCAAAACTTTTTTGCAGTGTTTTGAAGAATGGGAGGCATTTATCAGTTGCTCGGGATACAAGAGCGCTGCAACTCATCCTGTAAGACTCTGTACTTCTTTCCTCGTCGTTGGGGATCGCAGCCCTAAAAGAGCTTTGATCTTTTCTAGATTTGCCTCAATACCTCGTTGATTGACGATGTATCCGAGGAACATTCCTTCTCGTACTCCAAAGGTACACTTCGTCGGGTTGAGCTTCATTTGATATTTATCCAGTTGATCAAAGGTCTGGCCTAAGTTAATTAGATGATCAGTAGTTCTCTTGCTTTTGGTGAGCATGTCGTCGACATAGACCTCCATGTTGCAACTGATTTGTGCGGCAAAGACCTTGTTCATCAGCCGCTGATATGTTGCACCTGCATTTTTTAAACCAAAAGGCATAACATTATAATAATAGGTTCCCCTTGGGGTAATAAAAGAAGTACTTTCCCTGTCTTCATGTTTCATTTTGATCTGATTGTATCCAGAATATGCATCCATGAAGCTGATCAGCTCATGTCCCGAGGTAGCATCCACTAACTGGTCGATTCTGGGTAATGGAAAATGATCTTTTGGGCATGCCTTGTTAAGATCAGTGAAATCAACACACATTCTCCACTTATTGTTCTTCTTCTTTACCATCACCACATTTGCCAACCAATCTGGATATTTCACATCTTCAATGAATTGGGCTTTCTGGAGCTTCTCGACCTCCTCTTGTATGGCCTGGTTCTTCTCGGGACTAAACACTCTTCTTCTCTGCTTCACAGGCTTGATCTCCTTATTCACATTGAGCTCATGACACAAGAAGTTTGGATCTATTCCTGGCATGTCTTCATGACTCCAAGCAAAAGTATTCTTCCTGTTTCTCAAAAAAGTTATCAACTCCTGTTTTATTGAAACATCCAACGACGATCCTATCTGGGTTACTCGTTCAGGATGCTCGTCGTCTAGAATAACATTTTCTGTAGATTCTACCACCTGTCTTTTTACAAGTTGAGATTCATCCCTAGGGTCAAGAGTTTCGATTTCTGTACCTTCCTCCACTTGGTATGTAGTGGTATTTTTCCTTGATTCTTCAAGTTCCTCTTGCTCGGCAAACAAATAATAACATTCCCGAGCTACTTTTTGATCACCTTTCACAACTACGACTCCAAAATTTGTTGGGAATTTCAAACACTGATGTACCGTAGATGGAACTGCTTCGAACTTTTTCAGTCCAACTCTTCCCATAATGATGTTGTAGGCTGACTGTACATTTTTATCCATCACAAAGAAGCGTATTCTTTCTGTTCGACAAGCAGGACAAGTTCCAATGAGTATATCCAACTTGATCGTCCCAAGTGGAAAAACTTTCTCGCCAGCAAAACCCAAAAGGGGTCTGTGATAAGGTTCCAGTTGAGATAGTTTCAAATTCAAGCTATCAAAGCATGAATAGTACATGATGTCTGCCGAACTACCGTTGTCTACCAACACCCTTGAAATGACCACATCTTTCATCCTCATTTTGATCACCAAAGGATCGTCATGAGGGTAAAGAATACCTGCAAGGTCGTTTTTTAAAAAACCAATGACTAGCTTCTCTTTGTTTACCTTCCTCGGACGATCTTCCTCGGCTAGATTTATTCGCTGAATATATGAACAAGCTTGAGCCTCTCCGAGGTAAGCTTTTCTTTCTGCAGTAAGGTCTCCTCCGCCTGCATCTCCTCCTGTAATAACATTACAATCAAATGACCCAAAACGTATGGAAAATACCTCACGTTCAGGCTGCCTTGGCTTCTTGGGAAGATCGGGGTCATCATCTGGATCATCTTCGTGGTCCCTCTTCTTTTTCTCCTCTGCACGACGAGGAGATCTAGATCTCTCTCTAGTTCTATCATCATTCTTCCTCTCACCCCTGCGATCTACATATTTTGATAATTTTCCTCTTCGGATGAGCGTTTCAATCTCGTTCTGAAGAGCTATGCAATTTTTGGTCGTATGGCCATGATCTTTGTGAAACTCGTAGTATTTGGCCTTGTTCCTCAGATCAGGATTTGTCCTCAGTTTTTCTGGCCACTTGATTTCCTCGCTATTCTTGATTTCTTCCAAAACATGATTAATACCCATTTTCAATGGAGTATAATTATCGTACTTCTTTAGGACCTCCCATGACGTCCTATTATTCTTGGAGTGCTTGTCACCACCATTACCTTTCTGATCTTTCTTCTTAGACTTGTCGACCTCCACTTTAATTTCTTTATCCATATTCTTCTTCGCAGCCATAGCCTCCTCGGCATTCATAATTTTGGCTGCTTTCGCTATCAACTCTGACATAGTTTTAGGTGGATCTTTGGCCAAGGTGTAGTACAGCTTGTTAGGCAGCAAACCGCTCATCAAAGCAGTGATTGCTGTCTTTTCTTCGTAATCTATGACTTCCAACTTCTCGTTATTAAAACGAGTTATATAATCTCTAGTACTTTCACCTGATTTTTGTCTAACACTTAGCAAGTGTGCTACTCGCTTTACCGGCTTTGCCCCAAAACAAAAATTGCCAATGAACAACTCGGCTAATTGCATAAAAGTCGAGATCTTACCCCGAGGAAGATTATTGTACCATATTTGTGCAGATCCGGTAAGAGTTCCAGAGAATGCTCTACACCTCATCTCGTCGGGGACGGCATAGATGTCGGCAGCAGCCTGGTATTGTTCTATATGAAGTACAGGATCTGTCTTTCCATCGTACTTGGGGGTCACCACAGGTGCTTTGAATTTCGATGGTGTAGGAAAATCCACAATGGCTTGCACAAAAGGTGTCCCTTGAACAAAAGATCTCTGCAAGGGGTTTCTTGCCTTAGCCATCTCTCCCAGTCTATCTTCTAACCGCTGAATGGAACCTTTCCATGCTTCATTTCCTTCCTCAGGCCGCTTAGTCCGAGCAATTGATTGCTATGACGTAGCTTCCTGAGATTTATCTCGACGAGTAGCTGGTCGTGATTGTGTTGATCCTTCTCTCAAACATGATGGTGGCCGAAAACTTCTCGATGGAGCTCTAGGCGGACTCATATTCCTCCTTGGTCCTAACCGACTGAAAGGAGACACCCTGCTTAATCTTTCCAAAGCGCTAGCTCTCTCCGGAGAGAGAGTAATATGTTGATCTGTATCCGTAGCCCGTATTGATGAGGTTCGCCCAGGTTGATACGTAGAATCATTAGACTCCCCATTGCGATATGACCCAGTACGTCTGGATCGTGATTGCCCACGATCACTCCTTTGTCCTGAATAGGTAGGTGCACCGCCTTGAAGAGTTTGAATGAGTTGCCTCATAGATTCTTGCATGGCGGTTTGTCCTTGAGCCAGATTTGTCATAATTCCAGCCAGATCTGGAGGTGCAGATGGATTTGGAAGATTTCCAGTATTTCCAGCATTTCGATTACTGGATTCTGGATTATCTGCCATTGATAATAAATGATTTTTGTGAAAAACGATAGTAACAGTCGTTCCCACAGACGGCGCCAATCTGTTGATGTAAAAAACTAGATCGCTCTAATTATTCAATCACAGATAAATAAATAAGACAGAGATTTTTAAAGTGGTTCGACTAGGAATAAAGCCTACGTCCACTGTTATGTTATTGCTGAGTGTTTGCAGAATTCTTGAATACAAGTTCTCTCAAGAAATTCCGGTCCCCTTGAATGGGGTTGATACATGGTATTTATAGCCTTGAGGCTGTACATGAAAGGGTCAATACATTAAATGATACACGCATGAAAGGGCAATACATTTATTGCAGCGTGTGCGTCAAGATTATGAACATTCAATGAATATTTGAACTATTGATTATCTGGCAATTAATGATACGACCGAGATGCAGCTCGGACCGCCATAGTTGCTCGTTGCTCAGGAGTTCCTCGGAGCGCTAGAGTACCTCGGTGCGCTAGAGTTCCTCGGTGTATCCTCGTTGTTCGTAGAGAATCATGAGTTGGTCGGGAAATGGACTTCCTCGTTGTTATTTCACCACGTAGATTGACAAGTGTCTTCGTATGATTCATCCACATCAGCAGATTAATTTTGGTATCAACAGTGACCACAGTCAAAATGGGAATGACCAAATGCATAACTCTGTGTGGTCATGGGTCATCTTGTGTGTTGCCATGACTCTATACCTTAACTCCTTTGGGTCACGGCTTTAGACCCTGACCCAGCCGTGAACATTATGGCGCCAAGTTTCCCTCCAATTTTGGTTAGGGAAGATGTCTATTCGTGACCAAAAACCTCATTACACAGGGATGTGGGAGTGGGAGGAGCTGACAGTTGGAACCTCCTAGATAAATATATTAAAGATGACATCTACGAGCAACTTAGAAAATAGTTTTCAATTTCCCCCGACTAAGAAAAATGTGCTTTCTCAGGTTACTGAACAACTCCAAACATATTGGAAAAATCTTAGGCAAAAGCGTTTCCCTAAGGGAGCATCGAGCTCATATATTTTGGGGCTTAAAGACAAAGTTCCTTCGAACTTTAAGATGCTAGTCTCTCAATGGAATGATTTTCTAGAGAATGAGGCGAAGGACTCCAAAATGCTACAAAGGGAGAAAAATAACCAGAATAGGGCCAAAAATTTGATGTCCATTGGCTTGGCTCGAAACCTTATGAAGATTTGAAGAACAAGTGGACAAACATTACGAAAGGAAGCTCAGATGAAGGAAAGAGATCGAATCGGGCCAATTTATATATGCATGGTAGACAAGAAAAAGATAATAAATTCCCTCCTCACTTGGCCAAGACTCTAGAATAAATAGAATCTATCAGTAGTTAGTGAGATTAAAGCTCGTTCGACGACATTGACAATGAATCCATGGTACAAACCTTTGGGAAGGACCACAGAGGGAGGACAAGAGGTTTGAGGTCGCATGTGTCTAAAATAAGTTTCAATCACACCTTAACTCTCATGGACGAGCTTTCTTCTGTTAATAAGCGTTTTGCATCCAACGATGAACGTCAATCTAGGATTAAAGGGTATATAATGGGGCTTCGAATTGAATTGCGAGGTGTGACTGATAACTTGCACAAATTGTGTCCCTTTTAACCTTTCGTATGCCCCTTCAGCCCCTAATACATCTCAATTTCCCTCCATAGATGTTAGGGATCCTTAAAATATCCTTATTCTCCATTCCACCCATAGATTTTAGTTCCTCCTTTAACATTCCCTTTCTCCTCCCCTCAGCATGGCACAGGCCTTGGATCATCGTTAATAACCCACGGTAACTATGGCGAGAAATACTATATACAGGACATGAGCAGTAAATTTATCGTTGGGTTCTGCATGCTCGTGTCCAGTGTCGTAGGGACTTTAGTACATAATCAACCTTTAAAGCACGGTGAGTGTTTGATCGTTCTTGATATAGTATGTGAGGGTTCTGAAACTATTCTAGCGCACATCAATAGTGGAGAAGGGATTTTTTTGAAAAATTATGTAGACTGTGTTACCACTTATCTGGTTTGTCGCTTGATGAAGATGTAGTAATATTTTTCTTATATTGTAATAATATCAATAGGCAAAGTTATTTAATTTGAGTTTAAGTGGTTGTGTAGTATCGTTAATTAACGTGTTCTTGTATTTAAGTTATTGCATGATTTGATTGAGCGGTGCGTTGTTGACTATGTTAGTGCTTTGCTTTGATACCATATTGGTGCTTTATTATGCAACATGATATTTATGCAACATGATATTTATTTTATCATGTTAACAGAGGACTGCAATTTGAAGATTATTAAATGTATTTTCCATAATACAAAGAGTGAATGGGGGAGACTGACCGAATAACTAATAGTTATGTTAAAGGCGTTCAAGAATATATTAGATATGCTTTTAAGAACCTTAAAAGTGAGAAGATTCTATATCCGTGCACCCATTGTATAAACGAAAAATATAAATATTTAGAAGATGTTGAGTTACATTTAATAATGTGGGGACTTTGTCAAGATTATAACAAGTGGACATACCATGGTGAAAAACATGTACCTTATGTTCCCAAATAATTATCGGTAACCGACCACGTAAAACAACACCAATGAGTGGAAGTGGTAAATGATTCGCCAACCCATCATCCGTTGATCGACCTAATCGACGATGCTTATGGATTCCACCACGATCAAAACCACCAACCTATGGAGACAAATAATGCGCACAATGAAGAATTTAATACTGAACTGCCAAGAGACCAAGAATATATACGGTTGAAAATCGATGCGTTTAGACCTTTGTATAAGGATTGCAATGAAGACCATTCGATGTTATATGCAATTATTGGTTTATATAATTTGAAGAGTCAATTTTTCTTGTTTGGGAACAACGTAACCTGAATTCTTAAGTGGGTTAAAGAAATTCTCCCAAAAGAGGACACATTTCAGACAATTATCCCACCATGAAGAAGATCTTGAAAGGTTTTTGATTGAAATACAAATTTATTCATTCATGCAAGTATGACTGCATATTGTATCGCAACGAAGAGAGAATGATGAATGTCCAGTATGCGGTAAGCTTAGATATGTCATTTGTGAGAAGGTAAATGACAAATTTGGAAAATATCAAAAGATCTCACAAGTACCAAAAAAGGTTTTGAAGTATTTTACACTTTGGTCACAGTTAAAATGATTTTTTAGTGTATCGTGGATAGCGGAGGCCATGACATGGAACTCTCGATGAGATGTGGATAGGAATTTGATGCGTCATCCAGTTGATTCACTCTTCTGGAAAATTTCAAATGCACGAAACCACGAATTTGGAAAAGAACCACGCGACGTTCGTCTTGAAATCTCAACTGATGGGTTTAACCCTTTCGGTAATTTAACTATTAATCAAAGTTATTGGCCAGTTCTCATGGCGCCTTTAATCTCCGTCCGACACTGTGCATGACAAAGGAGTTCACATTATTATCTTTATTGATGCCTAAGTTAAAGGCCATGGGTGATGATATTGGTATATTCTTAGCCCCATTAATAAAAGAACTTAAAGATTTTTTGTATAAAGGCATGACGGCGTTCGACTCTCATAAGGGTGAAGAGTTCACACTTAAAGCAATGGTGATGTGGGCGATCCACGACCTTCCTCCTTATGGGACGTTGTCGAGTTGTAATGTTCATGGTTATTATGGATGTCCCATATGCGGGGAGGAAACTAAAGACATTTGCCTACAACATAGTAGTAATATGAGTTACATGGGTCATCATAGATTTCTGTCGACCAGTCGCCCTTTCAAGAATGACCAGTATAACTTTTATCCTACTGGTCACGAGCGTCGGATGCAACCTGCTTGGCTTTCCGATCAAATGATCGAGGAGAAGGCGGCGACTATGACTATGGGGAATAGGTACATAAGTAAACACCCCAAGTTTATAAACCTAAATCATAAAGAAAGGGGATACCCTAACGACCCTACTAAAGAAAAACCTTGGTCCAGGTGAACCTACTAAAGAAGAAACGTGCTCTGAATAGTCTTTCGAGTTTTGTATGGACTGTGATTGGACCAGTGGAGCCACGTAGTCTCTCACGAGTAAATACCTATCTTTTTACAACTATATCAAGTGTTCCAATTATTGATTTTAGGTGGTGAAGTTCGATTCTATTGAGTAGAGTGAGCGGTAATGTTTTTAAGGGATTAATTTCAGGGTGCAGGGAACTCAACATTACAAGGTGGCCTCATAGGAAGATTAACAGCTTAACAAACCTCAATGAGGGTTGTCAAGATCTTAATCTTTCTGTGAGGTCACCTCTTTTGTTCACAACGGTGGAACTAGGATGCTACTACAAATTACTCAAAATGTTGGGGCTATTATCGATCCAACTCAACAGAAATTTCTTCCTCATCCTTCATCTCTTGAGCATAAGTTGAGTTCCCTATGAGACCACCTTTGAGTTCCCTAGATTGTCCTATATTGGTGGTTCTTGATGAATGCCACACTCCTCGTAATGAGAGGAGTCGTATTTGGAATACTCTATCAAACTCCAAATGGGAAAACGTATAATATTATTTGGGATTCCTTTCCAGAACAATTTCATTGAGCTCTTTTACACACTGCATTTGTCAATGCCCCTCCCAAATAGCCCCGTGAGAGGTGCAAACATCTCACACGGGATCAATGTAACTCGCAGGAAGCTATCGCGTGCTCACGGGACCCCTGGTTTGAGAAAATGATGATAATTTGAGAAAATACACACTTAGGATTGAAAACATGCCGTTAGATGGCGAAACCCCTTAGCGCTCCCCAAGTGGACCCTTTACGGGAGCATTCACCGTGCGCGGGACCAATGTAACTCATAGGAATCGATCTCATGGTCACGAGACTCTCGATTTGAGAATATGACGATAATTTGATAAAATCCACACTTTGGCTTGAAGACGTGCCATTATATGGGAAACCCCTTAGCGCCACCCCCCCCCCCCCAAACGTTCCATTAGAGGGTGAAACCACATAGCGACCACTTAATGACCTCGTGACCACGCGGTCGGTTCCTGCATATTGTATAGCTCATTGAATTTTTTCCTAGAAAGGAGTTCTGGATAATATGATGCATTTTCCCGTTTGAAGATTGATAGAGTATTCCAAATACGAATCCTCTATTGGAGTGCCCTAGACTGGTGGATCTTGATGATGTCCACACTCCCCATAAAGAGAATATCTACCATTACGGGTATTGTGTCATTAATATCCATTAAACATGCCTTTAGAGGAGTCGTATTTGGCATAGTCTATCAACATTCATTAATATCCACACTTAGAGTTTAAAACATGTCGTTGGGTTGCAAAACCCCTTAGCTCCCCCCAAACGGCCCCGTAAGCGGTGCCAACACCTCGCACGGGACAAATGTATCTCGTAGGAAATGGTCACGTGGTCACAGGACCCTCAGTTTGAGAGAACGGTCCAAAATAGGGAATATCCATACTTAGTCTTGAAAACGTTCCACTGGGGTGAGAAACCCCTTAGCACCCCCCACGCATCCCCATGAGTGGCACAAATAACTCGCATGGGTAGAATTTAACTCTCACAAATCGACCGCGTGGTCACGGGACCCTCGATTTCAGAGCACGAACCAAAATAGAGAATATCCACACATAGGTTTGAAAATGTACCGTTGGGGTGCAAAATCCCTTAGCACCCCCCAAACAGACCCATGTGTGGCGCCAACACCTCGCACGGGACCAATGTAACTCGTAGGAACCGATCGTGTGGTCACGGGACCCTCAATTTGAGGGCACGATACAAAATATAGAATATCCACACTTAGGCTTGAAAATGTGCCTTTGGGGTGCAAAACCCCTTAGCACCCCGCATGGCCCCTTGAGTGGTGCCAACACCACACACGGGTCAAATGTAACTCTCATAAATTGATCGCGTGGTCACGGGACCCTCGATTTGAGAGCACAGCCCAAAATAGATAATATCCATACATAGGCTTGAAAACGTGCCTTCGGGGGGCTAAACCCCTTAGCGCTCCCCAGATGGCCCCGCGAGCTGCGCCAACACCTCGCATGGGACCAATGTTACTCATAGGAACCGATCGAATAGTCATGGGACTCTCGTCTTGAAAGCACTGTCAAAACTAAGAATATCCACACTTTGGCTTGAAAACGTGCTGTTGTGGTGTGAAACCCCTTAGTACCCTCCACACGGTCACTTGAGTGGCACCAACACCTCACACAGGTCCAATGTAACTCTCACGAATCGACCGCGTGGTCACGGGACCCTAAGTTTGAGAGCATAACCCGAAACAGAAAATATACTCACTTAGGATTGAAAACATGTCGTTGCTGTGCGTAACGCCTTAGTGCCACCTCCCCCCCCCCCACAGGGCCCCGTGGGTGGCGCCAACACCTCGCACAATTGCAATATAACTCGTACAAAATGACCACTTGGTTACAGGATCCTCGGTTTGAGAGCAAGACCCCAAATAGAGAATATCCACACTTAGGATTGAAAATGAGCCGTTGGGGTGAGAAACCCCTTAGCATCCAACACAGCCCCGTGTGTAGAGCCAACATCTCACACGGGTCTAATGTAACTCTGAAAAATTGACTGCGTGGCCATGGGACCCTCGGTTTGAGAGCACTGCCCAAAACAGAGAATATCCACATGTAGGCTTGAAAATGAGCCGTCGAGAGGCGAAACCCATTTGCGCCCCCCAAAGGGCCCCGTGAGCGGTTCCAACACCTCACACGGGACCAATGTAACTCATATGAACCGACTGAGTGGTAACGAGACCCTCGTCTTGAGAGCACGGTCCAAAATAGATAATATCCACACTTTGCCTTAAAAATGTGCCATTAGGGTGAAAACCCCCTTATCTCCCCCCACACGGCCCCGTGACTGGCACCAACACCCCGCACGGGTCCAATATAACTCTCACGAACCGACCACGTGGATCACAACCCAAAATAGATAATATCCACACATAGGCATAAAAACTTGTCGTTGGGGTGTGAAACCCCTTAGCTCCCCCCCCCCCCCACACACACACACATGACCCAATGAGCGGAGCCAACACCTAGCACAGGTCCAATGTAACTCTCACGAACCGACTGCGTGGTCACAGGACCCTCAGTTTGAGAGAACGGTCCAAAATAGGGAATATCCATACTTAGTCTTGAAAACGTTCCGCTGGGGTGAGAAACCCCTTAGCACCCCCACGCATCCCCATGAGTGGCACAAATAACTCGCATGGGTAGAATTTAACTCTCACAAATCGACCGCGTGGTCACGGGACCCTCGATTTCAGAGCACGAACCAAAACAGAGAATATCCACACATAGGTTTGAAAATGTACCGTTGGGGTGCAAAATCCCTTAGCACCCCCCAAACAGACCCATGTGTGGCGCCAACACCTCGCACGGGACCAATGTAACTCGTAGGAACCGATCGTGTGGTCACAGGACCCTCAATTTGAGGGCACGATACAAAATAGAGAATATCCACACTTAGGCTTGAAAATGTGCCTTTGGGGTGCAAAACCCCTTATCACCCCGCATGGCCCCTTGAGTGGTGCCAACACCTCACACGAGTCAAATGTAACTCTCATAAATTGATCGCGTGGTCACAGGACCCTCGATTTGAGAGCACAGCCCAAAATAGATAATATCCATACATAGGCTTGAAAACGTGCCTTCGGGGGGCTAAACCTCTTAGCGCTCCCCATATGGCCCCGCGAGCTGCGCCAACACCTCGCATGGGACCAATGTTACTCATAGGAACCGATGGAATAGTCATGGGACTCTCGTCTTGAGAGCACTGTCAAAACTGAGAATATCCACACTTTGGCTTGAAAACGTGTTGCTGTGGTGTGAAACCCCTTAGTAACCTCCACACGGTCACTTGAGTGGCACCAACACCTCACACAGGTCCAATGTAACTCTCACGAATCGACCGCGTGGTCACGGGACCCTAAGTTTGAGAGCATAACCCGAAACAGAAAATATACTCACTTAGGATTGAAAACATGTCGTTGCTGTGCGAAACGCCTTAGTGCCACCCAGCCCCCCCCCCCACAGGGCCCCGTGGGTGGCGCCAACATCTCGCACAATTGCAATATAACTCGTACAAAATGACCACTTGGTTACAGGATCCTCGGTTTGAGAGCAAGACCCCAAATAGAGAATATCCACACTTAGGATTGAAAATGAGCCGTTGGGGTGAGAAACCCCTTAGCATCCAACACAGCCCCGTGTGTATAGCCAACACCTCACACGGGTCTAATGTAACTCTGAAAAATTGACTGCGTGGCCATGGGACCCTCGGTTTGAGAGCACTGCCCAAAACAGAGAATATCCACACGTAGGCTTTAAAATGAGCCGTTGAGAGGCGAAATCCATTTGCGCCCCCCAAAGGGCCCCGTGAGCGGTTCCAACACCTCACACGGGACCACTGTAACTCATATGAACCGACTGAGTGGTAACGAGACCCTCGTCTTGAGAGCACGGTCCAAAATAGATAATATCCACACTTTGCCTTAAAAATGTGCCATTAGGGTGAAAACCCCCTTATCTCCCCCCACACGGCCCCGTGACTGGCACCAACACCCCGCACGGGTCCAATATAACTCTCACGAACCGACCACGTGGATCACAACCCAAAATAGATAATATCCACACATAGGCATAAAACTTGTCGTTAGGGTGTGAAACCCCTTAGCTCCCCCCCCCCCCCCCCACACACACACATGGCCCAATGAGCGGAGCCAACACCTAGCACAGGTCCAATGTAACTCTCACGAACCGACTGCGTGGTCACAGGACCCTCGATTTGAGAGAACAACCCAAAACAAAGAATATCCACACTTAGGCTTGAAAATGATCCGTCAAGGGGAGAAATTCGTTTGCGCCCCCCAAACGTCCCCATAAGAGGCTCCAACACCTCGCACGGGACCAATGTAACTCGTAGGAACCGATCGCGTTGTCACAGGACCCTCGATTTGAGAGAACGGTCCAAAATAGAGAATATACAGCCTTTGGGGTACGAAAGCCATTAGTGCCCCCATACGGACCCGTGAGCGGCGTTAACACCTCCCACGAGTCCTATGTAAGTCGTAAAAATTGACGGCGTGGTCACAAGACCCTCGATTTGAGACCACGACCTAAA
This sequence comes from Sambucus nigra, assembly GCA_949130495.1. Classification (NCBI taxonomy): domain Eukaryota; kingdom Viridiplantae; phylum Streptophyta; class Magnoliopsida; order Dipsacales; family Adoxaceae; genus Sambucus; species Sambucus nigra. The sequence continues at coordinate 206,207,288 of OX422214.1, read as the reverse complement.
ATAAAGAATATACACACATAGGCTTCAAAACTTATGTCGAGGGGTGAAACCCCTTAGTTCCCCACAAATGGCCCCGCGAGCAGCACCAACACCTCACACGGGATCAATGTAACTCTTAGGAACCGACCAAGTGGTCACGAGACCATCATCTTGAGAGAACAGTCCAAAATAGGGAATATCCACACTTTGGCTTGAAAACGTGCTGTTGGGGTGAGAAACCAAGTAGCTCCCCCCACACGGCCCCGTGTGTAGCACCAACACCTCGTACGGGTCCAATGTAACTCTCACGAACCGATCAAGTGGTAATGGGACCCTCAGTTTGAGAGCACAACCCAAAAGAGAGAATATACTCACTTACGCTTGAAAATGTGTCATTGGTGTGCGAAACCCCTTTGTGGCCCCCTCCCCAGGGCCCCGTGGGTGGTGCCAACACCTGGCACGGGTCCAATGTAACTCGCACGAATCGATCATGTGGTCACGGGACCCTCGATTTAACAGCACGACCCAAAAGAGAAAATATCCACACTTAGGCTTGAAAACTTTCCATTGGTGTGTAAAACTACTAAGTTCCCCCACACGGCCCCATGAGAGGAGCCAACACCTCTCACAGGTCCAATGTAACTCTAACGAACCGACCACGTGGTCACGGGATCCTCGGTTTGAGAGCACAACCCAAAATAGAGAATATCCACACTTAAGCTTGAAAATGATCCATCGAGGGGCAAAACCCGTTTGCGCCCCCCAAATGGCCCCATTAGTGGCGCCAACACCTCGCACGGGACCCATGTAACTCATAGGAGCTGATCGCGTGGTCACGGGACCCTCAGTTTGAAAGCATGGTCCAAAATAGATAATATCCCCACTTAGACTTCAAAATGTGCCTTTGGGGTACCAAACATGTTAGCTCCCCCCCCCCCCCCCCCACACGGCCCCGTGAGCGGCACCAACACCTCCCACTTGTCCAGTGTAACTCGCACAAATTGACCGTGTGGTCATAGGACCCTCGGTTTGAGAGCATGACCAAAAATAGAGAATATTCACACATAGCCTTCAAAACTCATGTCGGGGGGGCGAAACCCCTTACTACCCCCCAAAATGGCCTCGCGAGCAGCACCAACACCTCGCACGAGATCAATGTAACTCTTAGGAACCGACCGAGTGGTCACGAGACCATCATCTTGAGAGAACGGTCCAAAATAGAGAATATCCACACTTTAGCTTCAAAACGTGTTGTTGGGGTGCGAAACCAAGTAACGCACCCCACACAGCCCCGTGTGGCACCAACACCTCGTACGGATCCAATGTAACTCTCACGAACCGACGGCATGGTCACGGGACCCTCAGTTTGATAGCACAACCCAAAAGAGATAATATACTCACTTAGGCTAGGAAATGTGGTGTTGGTGTGTGAAACCCCTTATTGCCCCCTCCCCCTCCCCAGGGCCCCGTGGTTAGTGCCAACACCTCGCACGAGTCTAATGTCACTCGAAGGAACCAACTCGATTTGAGAGCACGATCGAAATAGAGAATATCCACACTTAGGCTTGAAAATGAGCCATCGAGGGTCGAAACCCATTTGCACCCCCCCAAACGGCCCCGTCAGAGGTGCCAACACCTCCCACGGGTCCAGTGTAACTCGTACAAATTGGCTGCGTGGCCCCGAGACCCTCTATTTGAGAGCATGCCAAAAATAGAGAATATCCACACATAGGATTCAAAACTTTTGTCGGGGGGAGAAACCCCTTAGAACCCCCCAAATGGCCCCGCAAGCGGCACCAACACCTCGCACGGGACTAATGTAACTCTTTGGAACCGACTGAGTGGTCACGAGACCATCATCTTGAGAGAACGGTCCAAAATAGGGAATATCCACACTTTGTCTTGAAAACGTGTTGTTGGGGTGCGAAGCCAAGTAGTCCCCCCCCCCCCGGCCCCGTGTGTGGAACCAACACCTCGTACGGGTCCAATGTAACTCTCTCGAACCGACCGCGTGGTCACGGGACCCTCAGTTTGATAGCACAACCCAAAAGAGAGAATATACTCACTTAATCTTGAAAATGTTTCGTTGGTGTGTGAAACCCCTTAGTGGCACCCTCCCCAGGACCCCGTGGGTGGTGCCAACACCTGGCACGGGTCCAATGTAACTCGCACGAACCGACCACGTGGTCACGGGACCCTCAGTTTGAGAGCACGAACCAAAATAGAGAATATCCACACTTAGTCTTGAAAACTTTCCGTTGGGGTGCGAAACAACTTAGTGCCACCACACGGCCCCATGATCGGAGCCAACACCTCGAACGGGTCCAATGTAACTCCAAGGAACTGACCTCGTGGTCATGGGACCCTTGATTTGAGAGCACAACCCGAAACATAGAATATCTGCACTTAGGCTTGAAAATGATCTATCGAGGGGAGAAACCCATTTGCGCCCCCCAAACGGCCCCGTGAGAGGTGCCAACATCTCGCACGGGACCAATGTAACTCGTAGGAATCGATCGCGTGGTCACAGGACCCTAGATTTGATAGCATGGTCCAAAACATATAATATCCACACTTAGGCTTCAAAACCTTCCCTTGGGGTGTGAAACCCGTTTGCGTCCCCCACACGGCCCCGTGAGCGGCGCCAACACCTCCCACGAGTCCAATGTAACTTTCATAAATTGACTGCGTTGTCACGGGACCTATCGTTTGAGAGCACTGCCCAAAACAGAGAATATCCACACTTAGGCTTGAAAATGAGCCGTCGATAGGCGAAACCCCTTTGCGCCCCCCAAATGGCCCCGCGAGCAACACCCGCACCTCGCACGGGACCAATGTAACTCTTAGGAACCGACCGAGTTGTCATGATACCATCAGCTTGAGAGAACGGTCCAAACTAGATAATATCCATAGTTTGGCTTTAAAACGTGTTGTTGGGGTGTGAAACCCTGTAGCGCCCCCCACAGGGCCTCGTGTGTGGCACTAACACCTCGTATGAGTCCAATGTAACTCTCACTAACCGACGACATGGTCACGGGACCCTCAGTTTGAGGGCATAATCCAAAAGAGAGAATATACTCACTTAGGCTTGAAAACGTGTCGTTGGTGTGTGAAACCCCTTAGTCCTCCTCTCCCCCTCCCCCTCCCCCTCCCCCTCCCTAGGGCCCCGTGGGTAGTGCCAACACCTCGCACGGGTCTAATGTAACTCGCACGAACCAACCCGGTTTGAGAGCACGAACCGAAACATAGAATATCCACACTTATGCTTGAAAACAAGCCGTCGAGGGGTGAAACCCATTTGCACCCCCCAAACGTCCCCGTCAGAGGCGCCAACACCTCGCACGAGACCAATGTAAATCATAGGAGACAATCGCGTGGTCATGGAACCCTCAGTTTGAAAGCACGGTCCAAAACAGAGAATATCCCCACTTAGGCTTGAAAGCGTGCCTTTGGGTACAAAACCAATTAGCGCCCCCCAGACGGCCCCGTGAGCGGCACCAACACCTCCCACGGGTCCAGTGTAACTCGCATATATTGATCGCGTGGTCACGGGACCCTCCATTTGAGAGAAATACCAAAAATAGAGAATATCCACACATAGGGTTCAAAACATGTATCGGGGGGAAAAACCCCCCCAAATGGCCCCGCGAGTAGCACCAACACCTCGCACGGCACCAATGTAACTCTTAGGAATCGAACGAGTGGTCACGAGACCATCATCTTGAGAGAACGGTCCAAAATAGAGTATATCTACACGTTTGCTTAAAAACGTGTTGTTAGGGTGCGAAACCATGTAGCTCCCCCCACACGGCCCCGTGTGTGGCACCAACACCTCGTATAGTTCCAATGTAACTCTCATGAACCGACCGCGTGGTCATGGGACCCTCAGTTTGATAGCACAACCCAAAAGAGAGAATATACTCACTTAGACTTGAAAATGTGTCGTTGGTGTGTGAAACCCCTTAGTGTCACCCTCCCCAGGACCCCATGGGTGGTGCCAACACCTGTCACGGGTCCAATGTAACTCGCACGAACCCACCACGTGGTCATGGGACCCTCAGTTTAAGAGCACGACCCAAAATAGAGAATATCCACACTTAGTCTTGAAAACTTGTCTTTGGGGTGCGAAGCCACTTAGTGTCCCCATACGGCCCTGTGACCGGAGCCAACACTTCGAATAAGTCCAATGTAACTCTAAGGAACCGACCACGTGGTCACGGTACCCTAGGTTTGAGAGCACGACCCAAAATAGAGAATATCCGCACTTAGGCTTAAAAATGAGCCGTCGAGGGTCGAAACCCATTTGCGCCCCCAAACATCCCCATGATAGGCGCCAACACCTCGCACAGGACCAATATAACTCATAGGAACCGATCGCGTGGTCACAGGACCCTCGGTTTGAGAGCACGGTCTAAAACATAGAATATCCACACTTAGGCTTGAAAACCTACCCTTGGGGTGGGAAACCCGTTAGCGTCCCCCACACGGCCCTGTGAGCGGCGCCAACACCTCCCACGGGTCCAATGTAACTCGCATAAATTGATCGCGTGGTCACGGGACCATCGGTTTGAGAGCACAATCCAAAATAAAGAATATACACACATAGGCTTCAAAACGTGTGTCGGGGGGTGAAACCCCTTAGCACCCCACAAATGGCCTCGCGAGTGGAACTAATACCTTGCACAGGACCAATGTAACTCTTAGGAACCAACTGAGTTGACACGAGACCATCAGCTTGAGAGAACGATCAAAAATAGAGAATATCCACACTTTGGCTTGAATATGTGTTGTTGGGTTGCAAAAGCTAGTAGCGTCCCACACACGGCCCCGTGTGTGGCACCAACACCTCGTACGGGTCCAATGTAACTCTCACGAACCGATGGCATGTTCACGGGACCCTCAGTTTGAGAGCACAACCAAAAAGAGAGAATATACTCACTTAGGATTGAAAACGTGTCGTTGGTGTGTGAAACCCCTTAGTGCCACCTCCCCTTCCCCAGGGCCCCGTGGGTAGTGCCAACAACTCGCACGGGTCTAATGTAACTCGCACAAACCAACTCGGTTTGAGAGCACAGCCCAAAATAAAGAATATCCACACTTAGGCTTAAAAATTTGTCGTTGGGTGCGAAACCACTTAGTGCCCGCACAAGGCCTCGTGATCGGAGCCAACACCTCATACGGGAGCAATGTAACTCTAACGAACCAACCATGTGGTCACGGGTCCTCGGTTTGAGAGCACAACCCAAAACATAGAATATCCACACTTAGGCTTGAAAATGAGTAGTCGAGGGGTGAAACCCATTTGCCCCCCCCCCCCCCCCCCCCCCAAACGGCCTCATGAGTGGCACCAACACCTTGCACAGGACCAATTGAACTCGTAGCAAACGATTGATTTGTCACGAGACCCTCGATTTTGGGAGCACGACCCAAAAATAAAGAATATCCACACTTAGGCTTGAAAACGTGTAGTTGGGGTGCGAAACCTTCGGTTTTGGGAGCACGATTTTGGTTTATTATCTCGATTTTGCCCCCCCCCCCCCCAACGTGCTCTATTTTGGTTCATTATCTCGATTTTGGGAGCACGAACCTCGATTTTGGATATGCTCTAAGCGTGGTCACGAGACCTTCGGTTTGAGATAATGAACCAAAATAGAGCATATCCACACTGAGGCTCGACAACGTGTCGTTGGGGTGACAAACACCTTAGCTCCCGCTAAACGGACCTGTGAGCGATGCATTCACCTTGCACGGGTCCAATGTAACTCTTACGAACCGACCACATGGTCACGGGACCCTCGGTTTAAGACCACAACCCAAAATAGAGAATATTCACACTTACGCTTGAAAACATGTCGCCAGGGGGCAAAACCCCTTATTTCCCCCGAAACGGCCCCGTGAGCAGTGCCAATACCTTGCTCGGGACCAATGTAGCCTGAACGAACTGACTACGTGTTCACGAGACCCTTAATTTGAGAGCACGACCCTAAAATTAGAATGCCTACACGGGTCCCCTGACTGCATCATCCTTGGACCCCCGATTTCAGAGCACGTGACCCTCGCGAGGTCACCCACGGAGCACTTGCAGCAACTGACGGATTAGCCTCCCAATTCGAGGATTTTATTATTATTATTATAGCTCATAACATCCCAAAGACGTGACCATGTTATGCATACTACAAGTTTGGTCATGGTTCAAAGTCGTGACTAAGTTGATTTCTACAGAAAACATAGTCACGGACCATAGCCATAACGAATATTAATCATAAAAGTCATGGATTAAAGTCATGACCAAGTTAGAGTGTACAGAGAACATAGTCACGGCTATGGGCCCTGACCAAGTGCTTTCTTAATTGGGTGATGCTCATGGGTTTGGGTCGTGGCTAGGCTTGTAAAGAGGGTCAGGATTATGGGCCATGACCACATCCGTGACTATGGGAAGTCCGTGACCAGGCAATGGGTCGAGGATTTCGGTCGTGACCACCGAAATTAGTCACGCCCGATTGGGTCACGAACCAAATCCACGACCCACACTGCCTGGTCAGGGATAAAGTCCATGACCAATTGCCTAGTTTGGTGTAGTGTAAGCTATCAATTAGATCTTCTTGAGCGTTTAAATGTGTAGGAGTTATGATTCATTTGTTATAGTTTACGCCAATTCACTCCATGTCAATGATTGAGCACATTGTTACTATATTGGCATGAAACTCACTTTGTTTTACTTGTTTTATTTTTTCTATTTTGAGTCTGTTTTGCTCTTGTTTGCTCTTTCTAGTTGACATTTTCAAGAAATTTCTTCACTAGGAAAAACTTCATGATTTTAAGGACTAGAATGGAGAAATTGTGATGTCGTTTGAATGACATCTGGACCTCGTTCGAGTGATGGGTCCATGTCGCTTGAAGTCTGGATCTCGTGAGATCCGCGCGATAAAATGAAAAGTGTCATGTATATGTCATGGGATAGGTCACACGAAGGTCATTTGATGAGTTTCATCGCGTGACATACTAATGTTTTGCACTGTTTAAGGTCGTTAATGGTTCTTCAAACGACATACATTGTTGTTTAAGCGACCTGTGGAAGTTTTTGAATCGTTTCAAATTTTCGTACCTGCTACATTTTATTGATAATAATGTTGGTTTGGTCATTTGGACAGTTTAAAGCAGTATTATGCATGATGGATTTTACTTCATAGTTCATGTAGTCACATCATAACTGATTTTGTTGATTTCTTATGACTTCAGTTTGCTAGCTACGATTTGGTATTATTGTGATTATTTTTAGTTGGCAGGTTTATGTTTATCTAGATATGCTCTATTGATCATTTCATTTGATGTTTGTTTATGTTTTTCACTTATTGTATATTCGGGACAGAAAGGGGGAGAGATGTATGTGATGTAGCGGGAGTTTTGAGCACATGGTCTTTGTTGCATTACAAATTGATATCATTTGCTTTCATGTTTTAACAGATGATTTAATTTTGATTTTACAAATTGTTATTGATATTCCTAATATTTTATATCATTTGTTCCTCCGTACTTCACTGGGTATATGTTTTTTTTCATGCGTCTAGGTATTCTTCAGCGAGTCAAGATTCAAGACTACATCACATTCAGACAGTTAATGCTTGTCAGACCAAAATTTACTAGTCTTGTCCAGTAATTTTTTATTTTGGTTTTTATTGGATAGGATTTAGGTGTTATACGACTTGACGGCCTGGCTTAGGCATTTCACTGTTTGGGTTTTGTCCCGAAATAGTCAAAGGGGGAGATTCTTAACGACAAAATTTCCAATTGAGTCCATTGTAAGTATTTGACTTATTCCTGGAACAAAATATTGTTTTCGAGTCATAGATAGATTTTTTATTGTCACGATCCCACACAGTCTATGATATAAAGTTTATTGGAGACATTGCGGCCAAGATTTAAAGCTTTATCATGTCGAGTTTAATTTGGTGCACGTTTTACGTCTCCATTATAGTCTGATCTCTCTGGTATGAATGCGTAATATTATGGGAGTCGAAAAAACGTATTTAGGATGTTATTTTTAATCAACAAAATGTTTTAGAAGAGTTTGCCTTCGTTTATTCTGACATAAGGATTTTTTAGGGTCGTATTGAACCTTCCCTTGTGTTTAGAAGGATCAAATGACACTTGCAGTCGTTCGAGCGACATTGCAAGGTCCTTCAAGCGAGATGAACATGTCGTTCAAGCGGCATAGCCATTTTCTTCGAGCGACATGCTAATATCATTAAAATGATGCGTAGACTTAACTTTTCTACTTAAGGCATGTTTTGCTTAGAATTTCATAAGTGACAGAACTAGAAAAATAGTTTACAAACACTACGTTTTTTTGCACAAGTTTTCTAAGGTTTTCAAAGTCTAAAAATATCCTTAGAGTTTCAAGATCTAAGCTTTCATATTCTTATGCTATAGAGATCTTGGTTTGCACCATTGTAGTTTGTTCATCACTTCGAACGTTGGGTTTTGTAGTGAATAAGGGAAAGAGTTCATGTTCAACATCATAGATGTTGCCAAGCTATATATGTGGACACCGAGGCGTTTGTGGATGCGTGTGCTGTGGAGAGTTATCGTAGAAGGACTTCTGCGCTGGCATTGTGGAGGAGTGGTTGAAGGATCAGAGGAGCATGAATACTTGTGGGGATCGAGTCATTGATTAAGTCTATGTCTGTACTTTGAGATACCACATTATAGTGATTGTCTGGCTTGGGCCACCTGAGATTTTTTCCCTTATTGGTGTCCTCGTACATCTGGTGTTGCCTTTGTGAACTTATTTATTTTACTTGCTTCAATCACCTAGATGCATGTTTAGGATTAAACAAGATAAAATCGGGCTTAACTAAAATTGGTTCACATACTTGGTGCATACAAAATTTGGAAAGAGTTTTTCAAAAAGAAAATTGGTTTTGACATCCTTAAAACACATTTAAAAGAAAAAAGGGCCTACAAATATATTTACTATTTTCACTTTTAGTCCCTTAAACATTATTACTTCTTAAACTTTCTTCACATAAAGTAGCGTAATTTTATGTGATTAATATGCAGATTTTTCTAACATTATTATTTCATTTTCGAAGACCTATTTAAATTTATTTCCAACATATAAAACCCATTTCCCATAAATACATATGATTCTATTCATGAATAAAAGGATTTGTACCCAAAAAAAACCATATATGCATCCTACATTTCTTCACCGAGTCCATCTTATAATTTTTCATGAAATAACTTCTTTAAAAATTAATTTCATAAGGAATAACTTTCTTAAACATTCTAAAATTTTAAATTAATTCAAACTTTAACTTTTCACCATTTTAATCGCATATTTATGAACATATATTCATATATAGTGATCATAAGCATAAATAGTCATGTGTGTATATATATATTATAAACTTGAAAATAGCGTAAAACCCCTCCCTCTTGAAGATAATAACTTTGGAAAAGATATTGAAAAGAAAATCTAATAATCTCCAAACTTTCTCACGTTTAGTTCATCTAGTAATCGACTTTACACCCAAATTAACATCTCAATAACACTTTAAAACCAATGATTATGAAAAGATAATTGTGTGCCATAGTATGAGTGAACTATAAAGAGAATAAAAAACCTCTTGTTGAGTTGAAATGAAGACGATAATGTGTATTTTTGGACTGGACTAAATGCATATTTTCACTAGGCATAAAAGGGATGAAATGGGGTATGTATACCCCTACAAGTTGTATGAATTATTTTATTCACTTTTGCCATAGTGGGGACGAGGGGCTTTTGGGTAATATTTTTGCATAAAAATATAGACATATTCTTTACTGATATCAACAAAATAAAAAAAAAAACTAATGGAAATGTAAGCTTAAGTGGATATAAACAAATCGCATAATCTGATGTGCAGGAAAACCTAGTAACTATAAAACTTCATCAAATAAACATAGAACATATTAGAGAAAATTCACAGATATAACCCTAGCAAAGACATAGAATGAACCATAGATTGTTTGATTTCATACTTGTGTATGCTACTATTGAGACAGGGCCAAAACGGGAATTGAGTGTAGGAGGGCAGATAAACCTTGAAACACAAACCGGTGTTGAAGAGTGGATGCACCGTACGGGTGTTGGGGAGATAGAGAACGAGAGATAGGAGAGAGAGCGTGGGAGAGTTGGGGAGTGAGAGAGTTAAGGAAGAAGAACCAACATTTTTGCCTTCATTTCTACTCAATATTTTCGTCTAGCCGCAAGCGCCTCTTATTTTTCACTTTGATAAATTAAAAATGGTACAGGATGGTTATAAACAAATGTGACATAAATAATTCTTTTTATAGAAAATTTATTATAATTGAGATAAAAACTACATATTAAATTAGAACTGTCATAAATATAAATATAAATATTTATGTCATTTAAACTTTAATTAACATAACGTTAATTTAATTTTAAAACTGACATAAATGACTATTTTTCTTGTAGTGGATGCAAGTTTAGTCAATCCTCTACATTTCTTCCATGATGTCCATGAAGAAAGAAATTGAGGATAAATGATAACCCTTATGTGCCACACAAGCAGAGAGCTTAGAAACTTGCAATGGAGCCTAGTAGGTGCTAGTTACCTCCCTTCTAATCATTTTGAATTCCTTTCCCTCCAAATCGTCCAAATGATGCAGTGAGCGACTATCTTCCAAGTCTTCCTCTCCCCTTTCCAACCCTTTCTTCAGGCTGGTAACATCTCACTCATCGACTTGGACATAACCCACTATATTCGAAAAATGGATATAAAGACATTTTATTAGGTCCTTATCACCCATCAGTGCACAAAAAAGTGATTAGTCATCTCTTCTTCCTGCTTGCACAACCAACACCGACTGTCCATCCTCCTTCCTCTCTTCAGCAACCCTTCTGTCGATAGAATAACATGTCTCGCAGTTGTCCACGTGAAGAAAATAATTTTAGAAAGAACCCTCGATTTCAATACTTCTTTCCACAGGAAGAAAACACTACTAGTACCCCACGATACAACGTAATAATTTTTCACCGTGAAGATACCTTCCTTACCGGAAGGCCACATCAATCCATTCATGCCCGCCATCGGGACTAGCACTGTTCCCAACCAATTAAAAAAATCCTCTGTCTACTCTAACTGCCAGTCCCGTAGTCTCCTTCTAAACTTTGGATTCCACACCACCCAATACACCACCATCCTCCTATGATCTTTCACCAACCCCTCCTTGTAACTACAAATGCAAAACATCCCTGGGAACAAGGAACCATCCTTCCCCCATCTATCTTGCTAAAATCTAATTATTTTCCCACACCTAAGGTGGAAGGACGTGAAACGAGAGAAATCTGCATAACCCTTCGAAATTTTCTTTTATATTACCATCCAATGAACGGCACGCCCCAAACCTAGGCCCCACCCATAGTGCCAATGCACACCTCTAACTACCACTAATATCCTCTATAGTCTATCTTCATCTCTGTTGAATCACCACATCCACTTTCCTAATAAGTCTTTATTAAACTAATATGAATTTTTCACACCTGCTTCATTTTCCTTAAATGGCTTATTAACATCCTCCCATCCCACCTGACAAAATCTGAAGTCATCCTCATTTCCTCGCCACGTTAAGCCTCTCGTCATTTGTCCAACTACTTATGCACTGAGCCTGGGAGAGGAAGCATCGACAAGAAGTAGGTCAGAAGGCTCGAAAGAGTGCTTTTGATCAATGTCAACCTCCCCCTTTTTAATAGATAACAGTTCTTCCATCTCCCAAATCTTCTTTTCACCCTCTCAAGGACTAGATCCCAAATATCTTTAAATTTGAAATTAGCCCCTAACATATGACCTAGATACGATGAAGGAATTGAGCTCACCTTACACCTTAAAACCTTCACCAGAGGGCCAACGTTCTCCAGTCCTTCATTAGGATTGTCTCACATTTTTTAGCATTTATATGAAAACATGACATTGCCTCGAATCATTCCTTTAGTAATCTCAGTGTTTTCACCTAATTCAATAGAGCCAAATAAGATAATAGTGTCACACGCAAAAAGGATATGAGAAATCCTAATTGATTGCGCGCTCGCATTACTGATTAAGAATCTACTAATCCTACCATCGTCAACGATCCGACCAATCATCCGCCGAATAGCTCCATCACCAAAATAAAAGAAATTGGGGGGGAGGAGGGAGGATCCCCTTAGCATAGCCCTCTGGAACAAGAGAAAAACCCTTCTAAAACCCTAATTACCAAAACTAAAAATTTAACAAAGGATACACAGCTTTTGATCCACTAGCACCACCTAGCCCCGAAACCCATCCTCCCCAATATATACAATTAGAATTCCCAATTTATCTGATCCTAAGCCTTCTCAATATCAAGCTTGCATATAACACCTACTTCACCACTCTTTAAACCTAGATTCAACACACTAATTTTCCACGATAACAATGTCAAGAATATGTTACTAGCCACAAAGCATCTTGAGCTTTATAAATGAAAGGGTGATTCACCCTCTTAAGCCTCACCGATGACACCTTAGTTGGAAGCTTATACATACTCCCCACTAAACTGATAGGTGTCTTTCACATGAACCGATCCCCCTTCTTAGTCACTAGAGTAATGAAAGTAGCGTTCATTAGGAAATACCCCTTTTCATGAAAGTCCCTAAAGAAGGCCATCACATCCTTTCTCACAACTGTCCAAAAATGTTGAAAGAAAGCCATAGTGAAACTAGCTGAACCAAGGGCCTTGTCTCTACCCATGGTCTTCAAAATTGACATTACTTCATCTTTCATAAAATGCCCTTCTAACGTTTGTGCTTCGATCCCAGAGATACTCCCCAAGTTTACCCCATGAATCTTTGGCCTCCACCCGTCCTCCCCTATGTACAATCTCTCAAAGGACTGACTGATAGCCCTCCTAATCATGCCCTCCTTCAAAAACCCTTCCCCTACTCATATTTTCCCAATATAGTTAATGCGCGATGAGAGTTGACAGCTTTATCCACAATTTTTTGCACAATTGTGAAAGAATTAAGCTTACCATGATAATAATGAAGCAAATTAAAATTTTTGGATTATCATGTGTGTAGTTCATCAAACGTTCGCTTTATCAAGAAAATATCACTTCTATCATGGAAGAATTTAAAAAAAATAAAAATCATTGTTCTAACAAATGTTTATTTATAATGATGAGCAGAATCAATGGTCGATTTTATTTTTTGGCATTGTATCGAGGGCTATGACACTGGAAGTCTTATCAACCGGGGTAGCAGGGAGCTATAATGGCACTTTACAAGTGGTAATTCCAAACTTAATTATGGTATTTTTCTACATTTGAGATGTTGCTAACATTTTTCGACACGCATTTTATGATTTCCTATTCAGATGATGGAAGAATTTCAAGTCCCTTCGCCACTTGTTCCCACTCGCGAGAGCAATTTTTTGAGGTACTGTAAACAACATTCCGATGGGATGTGGGATGTGGGCTGTTGTCGATGTTTTTTTGGACAACTTGGGGTCTGGTCCATTAGTGAGATGTCATAGGAGGCCATCTGGATGTTTAATTCAAGAAACGACTAATGGATACTCCAAGGTCACTATTGGTTATATCACAATAAGTATCTAAATATGGTGATCATGGCTATTTTTATGGCATATTTTCTTTTTTTTTATAATTTGGATGTATTTTTATGGTGTAGGTTACGTTGGTCGAGCATGTAGAAGTTGATGATAAGGGTGTACATGATATATACAAGCCACTAGTTGATTCTGGTCTTGATTTTGGGGCAAGACGATGGGTGGCCATTCTAGATAGGCAATATGAACGTCTTACGAGTGCTATGGCAACAAATATTCCTACTAATGGTGTTACCAATATTGGCAGGCCTCCCATCTCTTTCCTGAATTATATGTGAACTTTCTTTTATTAGTTTTGACGCTATAAAAATTAAAAAAATAATAATTTTCCTGAAAATATTTGGATTTCAATCAAAACTCAAAATTTATGATTTTTTAAAAGGAAAATCCTGTCGAACTTATTTTCTTTTATTATTCCGTAGTAAATGTTCTGCCAATATGAATATTTCCCAGAATGATCTACTTCTTTCGAATTCCCCTTGGTGATCCCGTCATAAGAAAATTATACTCCAATTTTGTACACCCTTGATAATTCAATCATGAGAAAATTATACTCTAAATTTTTACATGAAAATATGTTTACAAATTGTTTTAAATTTTTACTGTACGGTGATTACAAATAAGGAGGGGAGAAAGAGTATGTTGAAGCTAGATGAGAGAATGGCGATTGAATTTTGCGCAGGAGTGAGCGCCTCAACTGCTCACACCTGGACCACAATATTTGGATTCGGAGCTGATGATGTTCGAGTGATGACCCGAAAGAGCGTAGACGACCCGGGAAGACCTCCTGGTATTGTTCTAAGTGCTGCTACATCGTTTTGGCTTCCAATTTCACCAAAGAGGGTGTTTGATTTCCAGCGCAATGAGAATTCTCGAAGTGAGGTAAGTAATGTCACTTTAAATGACAGTCGATTAGTGATGTGTCTAATTTAGCTTGGATTAAAGATTTCTTTTGAGTACACACTTAATATTGACTACACAATAGCAAATGCGAAATTTCTTAGTTTCTTTGGGCTTACATGAGAGGGAAGAATTTTTAAGTAGTCCACATCATCCAGTATAAGTCGTACGTGATTTGTAGCATCAAGTCGAATAAAATTTGAGAGATGGATTTTCATATAAGATTTGTAGCATCATGTCGTAAGTATATTTAGCTAAATTATGTATATAGGGCCACGGACCGCGGGTTGTTTATGTGTGCACTTAATTGTGTGATTCCACACTGCATGTTTCGAAAGTCTTATTCGGGGAGAAGGGACTAGTCTCGAGGTGCGCATAAGCTGGCCTGGGAATTACCCTCCGTACCATAAAAAAAAGGTTTGTACTATCAAGAAACTATAGTCTTGAATCACAATATATATATATATATGTGTGTGTGTGTGTGTGTGTGTGTGTGTGTGTGTGTGTGTATGATTGTGAGGTCCATATAACTATAGCTAAATAGTTTTGGGTAAAGGTTGCAATAGTTAAAACATATAAGCTAATAGTAACTTTTATTAGCATTTTATGTATAGAATATAACTTCGGAATCATATATTCATTGTAATCATTTTAATAACACTGATAGAAGTAGTGAACTAGATTTTTTTTCTTTTAATAGTCATATACTACAAATTGGTTAATAAGTTGGAACTTTTTGTTCTCTTCTTTTTTAACACACGTTTCTTTCTTATTTCATAGTTATTCATGTTACATACAATGCAAAAATTTTAGGACTACAAGTACTCCCTCTCTCCTCGACTAATGATTTGAAATAATCCAAAAAGAAATATTCTAATCTTAATTCGGAACTCAGGAAGTATAAGAAAGCAACCCTATATACATAATTCAGCTAAATGTACTTGAATAAATTTTCCATACTACACGTCTTTTTGATTAATTTTGCTTCAGTTTCCTAATCAACGAAGTTTATGAGAGGCCGAATACCTATTTTCATGACTTATTTCCTTATAATCACAGTGGGATATACTTTCAAATGGCGGTGTTGTTCAAGAGATGGCACACATCGCAAATGACCGTGAAACTGGCAATTGTGTTTCATTACTTCGTGTAAATGTAAGTTTAAGAATTTTTTGTTTTTGTTTTCAATGGATACCCTTCATGAAATTTTTACTTCATTGCCAAAAATCTCCCTAGTTTTTTTAATATGATATTTTTCTAAATACCTTTTTCTTCTTCTTCTTCTTCTTTTTTTTTTTTAAAACCATTTATCCAATAATATTCATTAACTAGAAGTAAAAAAAAGGGTATCTTAATATTGAACAAATCCACTAAACATTAGAAATTTGTAGAGTGACAACTCAAGCCAAAGCACATGCTAATCCTACAAGAAATCAACTCGGACCCAACAGCGTCTTTCGTCATTTATGCACCCGTGGATATCATGGTAATGAACGTTGTGTTAGGCGGTGGAGATCCAGAATATGTGGCCCTTCTCCCCTCGGGCTTTGCCATACTCCCAGATGGGCCTATAGTAAATGGGGGTGCAACTAGTAAAGCTAGGTCTGGTGGATCACTACTAATAGTAGCATTTCAAATTTTGGTTGATTCTATTCCCATAACAAAACTATCTCTTGGATCAGTTGCGACTGTCAACAATCTCATCACATGTACAGTTGATAGGATTAAAGCTGCCCTAGCAAATTAAAACATCTGATCGGCCACGTGTGTTATTTGGGTAAGTCATTAATTTGTGTAGTGTGTTTTCTTTTTTCTTTCATCATACAAGGTGTTTGCAAATTCATCTTGAAATATAGTAATCAAATAGAACAAAAGGTGGGAGGCTAGTATATTTTTATCATAAATTATTTTAATTGGTGTAGTACTATAGGTTTCAATCTTGATAGAATTTGTTGGAATTTTAATGTTATTTTTCTTTGTACTTATTGAACCCAAAAGCTTTTGTAAATTAAATGGGATGTAAGGCAAAGTAAAAGAAATTTTTAATGAGTCTCCAATAGGATTAGTACGGGAGAGCCCGAGTCATTGGGTGAAAAAAATATTCATTGATTTTTACTGTTTGTCATTTTCCAATTATACTTATTTTATTGTTTCACTTTCCTCTTTGGTTGCAGGTCTCGAGCAATAAATAGATTATAATGAAAATGAAGGTAGCAACGATCCTTAATAATAGAAAATAGAAGTCAAGAGCGCACCCTACTATGTCACATAGTTTTTCACGTGGATAAGAGGTTCGGGCATTGACTTCTAATATAAAGTCACAACGAAGATTTCAAGACCTGTCTACATATATATATATATATATATATATATATATATATATATATATATATATATATATATATATATATATATATATATATATATATATATATATATTGGTTGGGTACGACGTTGAGCTTTTTACTTTCTCAAGGTTTGGTTTATCTTTTTTCCCTAGAATTCTTGTTCATTTTTCGCGATTTACATCAGTAAGGTGCATACTTGATTGTTTCCCCCTCTCTTTGTTTATGGTTTTTAGACTTGGTAACTAAAACATGTAGCAAACATTATCCTTACCCTAATTTAAATATATTTTCTAGCTGTTTCTTTTAGTTTGTGTATTGTGTTATAATTGAGTCAAACACTTGGGAATGTTGTATTATACAATTGAATCTAACATGTAGATCAAACAGCTTGCTACAATATCCTATTAAACTTGTGAACAACAAACCCCAGATTAACTAGTTTCAAGTGAATAACTGAATCTTCCCGTGTAATATAAAAAAAATTATATTTGATATTAATTTCTAATTGATGGAATTTTTATGGGAGAAATAATTAATAGGGTTTTTTTAAGCGAATAATATTTCAAAAAACCTTTAATTCTTTCACTTTGTATTTTTCTTCTTTACATTAATGTTGATTAGGTATACATTCAAATGCCTTGTTACATATTAACCACTTGCACGTTTCATCCTGAGAATCGAGCTCTTCTAACTAAAAGCCTTTCTAACTAAACAAATAACTTACTCTAACCACGTGTTAACTAAATTGATTCTAACCATGGTTTAGTTTCATCTTAAGAATCGAGCTCTTTTAATTAGAAGCTTATCTAACTGAATTAATAACTGATTCTAACCACTTGTTAACTAAATTGATTCTAACCATAGTCTTTGTTTGGTTCTCTTTTACCCCCTTCAAGCTCATTGGGGGAAGAGACCATCTTGAGCCTGGGTGTCAAATACTGAATGAGAGAGGGAGATATAGCTTTGGTAAATATATTATCTACCTGATTAGTGGAGGAAACGTGATGAATAACAACATTTTACTTGAGAACTTTTTTTTATAAGTAAAGTTTATAAAATGAAGCCCCATAAGGGAACGGAAAGAGGTATACAAAGATATAACAAAGCCCCATAAAACAAAACTGGAATGGGAAAATAGAAACCCCTCAACAAAAAAACCTCAGCCCCGACGCCACCACAAAACAAAGTGCTTAGATCCCATTCTCAATTGGTTATAGCATTGAAAACGGGATTAGAGGCTAGAGCAATAGTTGAAAGATTGTCAAAGTGCAACAATGTTGAGGTTTTTATGCTCAACAAAAGTAATAAATATGAAAATATTCATATTAATCAGATTGTGCGTACACGACTCTCTCGCAAAATAAGAGACTTATATACGAGGGGGTTAATGTGGAGGGGTAGATGAGCGAACCCTTATTTACCTAAGGGTGAAGTGAGCAATGATAAAGAGACAAGGAGGTTTCACGAGCAACCCCTCAAGATACTTGACATAGTAGGTGCCAAGAGAAGTGGGTGCTAATGAATAAGGGTGCCAAAAGAAGTGGATGTCATTGAATGAGGTGCCAAGTGAAGTGAGTGCCAATAGAAGTGGGTGACTATGAATGAGATGCCAGGTGAAGTGAGTGCTAAGATAAGTGAGTGCCAATGAATAAGTTGTTAATTAAAGTGTGTACCAAGAGAAGTGGGTGCCAAGTGAAGTGGCTAGGAAGCAAGGGAGCGCTCTGCGTGGAACCCCAAAGCAACAAATAGATTTTCTATGAGCAACTACAATTTTTCAGAGTGGGTGGCACTCAAATGGACCCAAGTCACTAGAGAGGGTGCCCTATGAGCAAACCCAAGCTATGGAAGGGGTGCTCTGCGAGGAACCCCAAAGTAGTATGGAGCTTCCCTATGAGTAACTCTAATCTTTTTAGAGAGGGTGTAGAGGGACACTACCTCGTTAATAATCTCACAAAGACCTAGGCGATGGGGTCCACCACGAGTGGCACTATCCCCAATAATGCTATCAAGAAGTATGTAGAGGGTAAATGGGTCCTCCACGAGTGTCCTTGTAGACACCCCATTCTAATACCCCATAACTTCTCCTTGGACACATGTATATTGATCTGAACGGTTGTATTTTATGTGACACATGGTAAGTTATCGTTGTATGATCGCGCCATTTTTTGATTAATTTAGGGCATTAAATATAAACAATTGTGATCCAATGGCTATAATTAAATCATTATTGGATTGATGTATGTTAGGAAACAAAAAATACCTATATAAACAAGCATATTCTGTCATTTTATCTATTACAAAAGTTTCCTTTATTCTTTATCTTTCCTCTTATCAATTTCATTCAGTGTTTTGTGAGAATTTTCTAGGTTTGCATATTGAAGAATCTCATGAATTTATTGTATTTTCGAGCTAATCTTACTACACACCAATTATCAAACTCGGTTTTGAGTAGGGGGTGATAACACCTTAATGATAGTAATTTCTTACGCCTGAAGTCTTTAAATTCTCTCAAATTTCCATCACTGTAATCCTATATTTCGAACACAATATATATATATATATATATATATATATATATGTGTGTGTGTGTGTGTGTGTGTGTGTGTGTGTGTGTGCGTGTGTGTGCGTGCGCGCGTGTATATGTATATAATATTATATTTAAAAAAATTATACAATACCCGCACATTATGTATACTGAAAAGCTAGTATCATGCTAACGGTTAAAGGTCTTTTTAAATATCATATAAATTCTATAGTAACTTTTTTTTTGAAGTTATCCTACATTTTCACAAATTTAGCGTCAAAAAAAGTAAACAATATTCCTTCCAATCACATGCTATTGATTTTATTTCTTAGTCACCATTTTATCTCATTTACATTTGTATCTTGATCATTGAAATCCAAAAAGTGCCACAATAAATTCATAGCTTCATCTTTTTTGATATTGCAAATGTCGAAACTTACAATTATATTCAGGAAAAAAATATATGAGCTTACAAGAAAGGAAAAATTACAATAGTTATCACTATTAGAGCAATCCTTTTAGTTAAGGATAAAAGCTCATTGGTAAAGTAATATTAACTAACCAAGCATATTCTCCCTCCATTTGGTTTACCCTATAAGAGCATCCATTATGAGTAAGGGATAAAGGTTCATTGCTAAAATAAATATCCTACCAAACATTTGCTCCCTTCATTAGGTTTACCTTGTATATAACCTATTGTTGTATCTTTTTAAGAAGGAAAGGATGGACCCCTCTCAAACGGAATTACAATTTTTCGTGTAAGAAGGGGTTTCCATTTAATTTATTTCCCCCATACAAGATCAAACAAACTAATTTTCATTCTCAAATGGAATATCTTGTTCCGTTCCATTTAGGACCTATGAAACTCGTTCTTGTCGATTGATTTACTATTGTCATATTTGATGAACCTTTGCACTAGCAATGTCTTTAAATTCCCACATGACATACCCATAACATGTAGTTTTAGGCCATAAACTCATTTTGGCATACTCATAACGGATGCTCAAAATACTTTACTCCAGTGGCTTCTTAAGAAGGGTTGTTTTATACGAAGGAAAGGTGGATCGCTCTCAAACGAAACTTTAGTTTTCATGTGAGAGAGGGGGGTTCCCATTTAATTCATTTTTCACCCTACAAGATCAAACAAACTAATTTTTTATCTTATATCTTCATTTCCCCACGGAACATCTTCTTTCTCTCCATTTGGAGCCCAAAAAACTCATTCTTATCGGTTGATTCACTATTGCCATATTTGGTGAGCCTTTTCAATAGCAATGTTTTGAAATGCATGTATGACATACCCATAACATCAAACTCATTTTTGGTATACCCATAGGGGATGCACTTTGTTGATTATAAGTGAAGCTATATAATATTTTCAACTATGTAACACATATTTTGCCCCGATATATGCCATGCGATACTCAAATTGTAACAATAACATCGAAAATCTTGCACTAAAAATAAATCACTATGGTGTTGTAAGAATCAAGTGTCTTGCAATAAAAAGATTGAAATTTATATAATTTATGAGTCACCATTTGTTTCACTATACACTCCCTTTAATTTTATTTTTAATTTTTAATGGTAAAACATATTTCTTAAATTTAAATTATCTGCAGTTGCGAAATTCTCTCTACGGGAGAATACTATAACTTTTAACAATTGATTTGAAAAAAAAATTATGAGATTAAAACATTCACTTGTACTAATGTAAAAAAACAATTAATATTTAATTCCTATGAGCTAAGTACATTTATTTACTTAGTTAATCTTTTTTTCTCTTATAAAGTCTCTCGTCTATTTTTTAGCAAGTTTTTTAGTAACATTTATGATAAGAGGAGAGAAAGTATCGTTGTTTAGAATAAAATAAAAATTATTTTAAATAAAAGTTAATTAGCGATATGATGAGGGGTCCAAAAATAACCTCATAAAAATTTTAGGGTACAGCCAAAAACGCTCCAAATAGTCTGCAAACACTCCAAAATTTTGTGAATGGACAATATTACCCCCTTTATCCTTTACCCTAACATCATACTAGCCCCATTTCACTTCAACCTTTTCTTCCACCATTTTCGGTTAGATAAAAAAATACAATTAATTGAGTAGTGCTCGTGTTTGTGGGGTGGGGTTGTGGAGGTGCATAGTGCAAGGATGGGGAAGTTTTCTCAACGTACTTCCTTTCAGTTAAGGAAAGGGAATCGGATAAGGTTTTGGAAGGATAAGTGGGGGGAGGGTCGCTCTTTGGAGGTTTTATTCCCGTGGATGTTTCGGATTAGTGGCGATAGTGGGGGTTGTCGAGGATCATAGGCGGAGGGTAGGGGATCTAGAGTTTTGGGATCCGAAGTTTAGGAGGGGGCTTCGGGATTCGGAGTTAGAGGAGACGGAGGCGCTCTTTGAGTGGTTGCGTTTGGCTCCAATCCCGACTGAGAGGGTGGACGGGTTGAGATGGGCGAGCTATCAGGATGGTCAGTTTTCAGTTAAGAAATACTATACCGCGTTAAGGCAGGGTAAGCGAGTTTCTTTTTCGTGGACAACTATTTGGAAGAGTCAAGCCCCTTCAAAGGTTTGTTTCTTTGTGTGGACAACTGTCACACAGGCAATCTTGACCATTAAGGGATTGCCGAAAAAAGGGAGGAGGATGGCTAGTAGATATTAGTTGTTCTAGAAGGAAGAGGAGACGATCGATCATCTTCTTCTTCATTGCCAGGTGACTAGGGGTTGTGGGATTTGATCTTTTCCTTATGCCAGATTCGTTGGGTTATGGCTCGATCGGTGAAAAAAGTTATGGATGATTGGAGTCGCCCAAGGGGTTGGATGGGCCCGAGGGACGTGTGGAAGATGATTCCACATTGTATTTTTTGGTATGTTTGGCAGGAGAGGAATCGCAGATGCTTTGAGGGTATTGAGCTTGATCCCTCTTGTATTCGTTACAATTTCCCGAGCCTTCTTTTCTCTTGGCACAGGAAAAAGTATGAGTTGTCGTTGTCTTTATTTTTAGAGTGTTTAGAGGCATTTCAGGTGTTAGGCTAGTAGCCTGTGGGTAATGGGCCATCGTTGTTGTTTGTGTATACTTCCTGTATACGGGTTTCTGCCCCTAAGGCGGGTTTATTTTATTGAATCATTTATTTATGAAAAACAAATCATTTTAATTGGTTTGTGCTCATGTTAGGTAAAAGTACGATTTATTATCATGTCGTATTTTATATGGTTTATGATCATTAAAAAATTCATATTCTGTCATGTTTTACTTGGTTACTGTAACATATAAAAATATAATTTTGTGTCGTGAGCACTATTAGAAATATACATTTTTATGATGGAGGAAAAGGGTCATAAAAGGTTATTTATGACGGTTTTCAAAGCTTTAAAAACCGTCGTAATGTTGTGTGTCATAATAAAACCGATATTGACAAAACCGTCATAACAACCATCCTATTATGACAGTTTTTCGTACAAACCGTCATTAATAGTAATATTCTGTGTCATAATAAAATTGATGTTGACAAAACCGTCATAACAAACCATCCTATTATGATAATTTTTCATATAAACCGTCATAAAAGGTACCTATTACGACGGTTACTTTGTTAATTATAATGACAGCGTACATAAAACAGTCATAAAACATACCCGTTTTTGTATGTAAACTCTAAATCGTCATATAAGTTTTTTTTTCCTTTCTTTTTTTGCATTTAATTCTATTATACTATTCAAATATCCTAAGCATGTAATGCATAAAACTACGATTTGTCAATTTAAAGCACAAATTTTCATACTCATAGTAGCAAATTCCAAGTTCCAATATAACTTGAACAATAAGTATAAAAAAATGTCATTAATATTTGAAATTAAAATAAATAAATATACACCAACAGTAGCTTCATTCGTGTAGCATGAAAACCCAATTTAGCAACAGCTACATCGAATACGCTATAGGCAACAGCGAGATCGATATCTGGAAAAAAAAGAAGGAAACAAATAGCTGTTAACAACTAAAGCAAATTAACTGTATAAAGAATATATCTCAAACAATAATGATATTCTAATATAATATCGAGCATAAAAAATAAACATTTGCATAATTTTAAAGCTAATTTTTAATTCATTCTTTATTAAGGCGCGGGAGAGATAAATGGGGAAGGTTATATGGAAATTTTGACAAAGTTTCCTCTTTTTTATAATAATAAAAAAATTAAACATGATATGTTTAACCAACCACAACAATATAAAGACCACCTCGGGCATTCAACATCATCATCAACAACAACAGTATAAATCCCACAGCAAGTATGCGCTATCAACAATAACAATACAAATACCACCATGCGCATTTACTATCAATAATAACAATATAAAGGCCATCTTGGGAATTCACAATCAACAACAATATAAAGGCCACCACGGGCATCACAAAACATTTTCATAATCTCAAAGTTAATTTTTACATCATTCTTTTTTTAATGCAGGGAAGAGATAAATGGAAAAGTTTTAGTGAAAATTTCGACAGAGTTTTCTATATTTTTTTAATAATTCAAAATTAAACATGTCATGTTTAACCAGTATCAACAATATTAATCCCAACCCGAGCATTCACCATCAAAAAAATAAAGCCCACCCCGAGCATTCAACATCAATAATATAAAGCCCAGCCGAGGCATTCAGCATCATCATGAACAACAATGATAATATAAATCTCACCCCGTCCATTCAGTAACAACATTATTCTTGGCATCATATTTTTAGTGTTTTGATAATATTAATTACGATTTTTGTTATATTTTCATATATAGAATTTTGATTCTCTATATTAAACATTATTAACATCGACACAAAGTAATTAACTAGATTGAAGAAAAAAAGGTACCTGAAAGAATATGCCAAAATTGTCCACAATTGTGGCTCACTAAAGATAATCCTGAATGAAATTACTGAACTCATGCTGAACTTTTTCTATCTCATGCTTTTCATAGGTTGATTTTTCATCCAACTCCTTCATCTAACAAATCAAATAACACAAGTTGTATTCAATTTTTCCTTATAAAGGACTGAGACGGATTCTCCATTAGATCTCTCATGAACATCAGTATGTAAAACCCACATTCGGTAACGACTAAAGACCAATGAAACGTACAATGTAATGAGTTGTTAACATCAATGATACAAACATGTTTTGATATAATTATAACAACTTAAGACAATAAATACACTTACCCTATGTTAATTGGCATAAAATATGTTTGGTATCACTTTTCATGATTAAATAAAGAATGGTTGCAAATAAGATAAGTGCCCCTCTCTCAACACCATTTTCTCTATCTTCTTCCTGCTTTGCATTGGTTATAAAATAGTTAATTTAAAAATTTAGAACGAGGGAGAGAAACTGATAAAGAGTGAAGAGAGAGGGAATTTAAAAATATTAACAATGGTATCTTTAATATAAAAGTAAACTGCTCACAACTTTACCTCTATGTCTACTACAACAAATTATTTAGGCCACGCAACCTATGAATTATGTGCATTCATAACTGTTACTAACTCATCACCACAAGGTACGGGAAGGGGGGCGTCTGGAGTGTGAACAATATGTACAAACACTCGCACATAATTTTCTCCCAAATGTTTATGGTGCACTTTTTCGTTTGGCCCAATCCTCTCAAAAACACAACCCTTAGCGAAAATATTGGTACATGAATTTAACGCCAATTTACATGGTTTGCCGATGTCATTATGAAGTGTCGGATTCGGAGATGGCATGTGAGAGGATCTCTTTCCATCATCTTTCAACTATTTATACGTAAATTATAAAAATAAAAACTCAAATCAATAACATGTTCTTGTTGCAAAATTCAACAGAAATAATACATAATATTTATTTCTTACATTGCTATATTTCTTCTTATTTGTCTTATTGGCACGTGAATCACATGATGCACTTACATTTGATGAAATTGTTTTGTGCAATCCATTGCAATTTTTGGGGGTGTTCAACCTAATCTTCGTCACTGCCCTCTCATACTCCGACACCTTTGCAAGAAATACTTGCATCCGTTCATCTTTTTCTTTGCCTATTTCTTTTTCCGCATGCAGCTTAGACTCCAACTCACTAATATGCTTCTTTGATCCTCGCTTAGTGAGGTCAAAAAAGGTTGTGGGGGTGACTCCATGCCCTATACCCCTAACACGACCGGGGTGCTCAAATATTCGAAGGAATTATTACCCCTTGCATTAACATCTTGAAAACCACAAGGCATGGAGTTGTGTAAAAAAGCTGCAAGAGCACCAAATGGCACAGACCTTTCCCACTATAGAAGAATCATCATTGCTAACTGAATTAAGAATTCCAATGTTATTATTTTTTATCCAGCTCACCACGGAGAGTAGTAGGAGAAGGTGGAGGAGGAGATTATTGGTTTATGTTAAAAGATGAAGTAAACCACCATGAATATATGGAAGAAAATTCATCATGAGAATTAAGAGTTTGAAAGCCAGCTTGGCTACCAAAAGGGATAGAATATATATATGGCAAATCCCTTTGGAGGAAACAATAGAAATGAACCGACTATAGTGACTGAAGCAAATTCTTGGATGATAGTTGTTGTTAATCCGCGACAGCTTGTAAAGATGCACATGAGAAGAACTCCAGTCATAGCTTTGATTGGTTGATCCTCTGCGTTTACAAGATGGAATGATGTGGAAGATATTTATATTATTTCTATGTATTGAGGTCGTAACGAAAAGGGTTCCACTTGGATCGAAACATAGAGAAGATATAGGACTGGTATGAGCTCTAAACTTTGATATAACAAGTCCAAAAATAACATCATTCACAACAACCATTCACGCATTCTCAGATTCGGATCCATCAAGCCTAACTTTCCAGTAAGAATTTGACGATACAGGAGAACTAGATCCATCTGAAAGCAGCTCGGGTCAGTATCTAGAGAGAGTTTTGTATCCCTTGTCTCCCGGGTTGATTATACTAACAGCCAAATGGTTGTTGGACTCCACTGCATAATGAGCCATCAAATAACCATTTCCTGGTGAACTGGATGGGATAATACCAGGAGAGAAGTTCTTTGGGCTTAAGCGACCTGAATTTGACAAAAGTGGGATGTCGTAAGCATAAGCTAACCACCTCAGACCCACAACCATTGGACCATACCCATTATTGATGCCAACTGTTCCTTGTCCTCCAAACTGGGGAAGGTGTGGACAATTACTTATCATTGTGGGCTATAATTGAAAGTTAAAAAAAACATTCCATACAAATAATTCATGTGCTATCATAGAGGACATAGAAACTGCAATTCAATTACTTTGCTTGGGTCTACCCTCCAAGGTTATACTCATAAGCAAACTGTAGACATCTTCATTCCATTTATGCCTTCTACAAGATTATGCTTTTCCCTTAAGACAGGATATAAGAGTCCGACAATTTCATGAAAGAGTGAGTACCAAGTGTTTTTCTTTTATAAATACAAGAAAATAGGCCATTGAGTGGGTGTTGAAGGTGGGTTCTCATTTTGAGTATTCTATAATAACCTCTGTTTTAGTTGTTTACTTTGATAGGTTCCTATTAAACCCTTTCATTGAGAGTGATAAAAGTTGGATGGGTCCACTAGCTGTTGCTACTTGTCTTTCCATAGCTGCCAAGGTTGAGAAGACCCAAAAGCATCTTCTGTTAGACCTCCTAGTGGAGGAATCAAAGTTTATTTTTGAGTCTAAAACTATTATGAGATTGGAGCTTTTGGTTTTGTCTACTCTTCAATGGAAGATGAATCCAGTAATTTATTAAACATATCATAAGAAGGTTTGGATTGAAAACCAACCTACAATAGAAGTTTTTGGGGAGGTATGAGAGCCTCATTCTCTCTATCATCACATACAAGGATTGGGTGTTATCTTCCATCTGTGATAGCCACTGCAATAATTATTTTTGTTATCTAAGATCTTGAGCCTTGTAATGCATTGGGTGTCCTTAAAATCAGCAAGGAAGAAGTAGATTGCTATAAACTCATCCTTAAGCTATCAAAAATTAACAATTATGGGCAATACCAATCCCTTAAGCGCAAGTATCAGTGTATTCCTAACAATCCCAATGGAGTCATTGATGCATATTTCAGCTTGATAACTCTAATGATTATTAGATTGTGGCATCATCGATTTCATCTTCACTAGCTAGAACCTCTATTTAAGAAGAGGAGAGCTCAGGATCAACAAATCAAATTGGCTACACTGAAGCGTATCTATGTGGATGAGCTTAGCAACTATCCTTGATCTCTCATTATCTCGGCTATCTACTAAACTAGTAATGGTAACATGGGATTTCTCTTTTGCATATTAATTTCTAAATGTGTTGTTGAGGCCAAATTATGCCAACCCATGTGATGGATTGGATAGAAATAATTATCGTATTGAAATTTCACTCCACTGCCTCTTTTGTTGAGGATGGTGATGAAATTGAAAAGAGAGAGTGGTGAAAAAAAGTGTTTTGTTGCCTCTCAAACTGTATCATAAGGTGTGGAAGATACCAAAGTCGTCTTCTCAAATTGAAGACTACTCCATTACAACAACTAATACTAACAATCCTAACGAACTAAAGATAAGTGTAGAGGTATCTCGTGCCAAAACTGAAGAAATTTTTGATAGTGTGTTCACTAAGATGGTTGTTGATGTTCAGCTGATTCCACGATTAGGAAGAGTCAAAGGAGGAAAAAGAACAAATATACCTAGAGATATTCTTTTAGTAATTCCTGGACCTTCCAAAGTTTAACGGCAAGTCATCAAGAAAGTAATCATCACCTACGTAGCTGAAGACGTTCGAAAGGAAGGTTTAAAAGTGAGCAAAGATTTGAGAGTTGAACAAAGCGTTGAAGAACATGAAGTCGCGTTTGAACCCGGTGAAGAATTCAGATTCGAAGCGATTGTTCAATTCAGGAAGCTAAATAATTGTCTCCACACGATTCTTGTGCAAGTTTTAGGCATTAATTATATACTGATACATGTTTAATTTGAGATACGATAAGCTTTTTACTCTAAAAAAATTCATGCATGCCTGATTCAGAGTAAGAGATCAATTTTTATTATATAGTTGTCCATGTTGGGGAACTGATATATAAATAACTTATTATCCACAATTGTGCTTATGAGAAGACTCTAGAAAAATAACATACAAAGAGAGTTAGTGCCGACAATGAGGTGAAGTGTTGTATACATTCAGGATATCTTCCGAGAAGGAGGCAGAGGTGAGGTTACAGAAAGATTTTTGACAGAGGGAGAGAAAAAACATGACTGGTTATTGAGGGAGAGGCATTATAAAAGAGCCACTAGAGTTTAGCTTCGAGTGATGCGTGTGCGCCTTATAAATCTGTAATAAAGTTACAACGAAATACTCAAAATCATAAAGAACATATGCACGTTAACACATTTAATTATTTATGGATCCATGGTTGGAAACCAATATACTTC
Organism: Sambucus nigra; assembly: GCA_949130495.1. Classification (NCBI taxonomy): domain Eukaryota; kingdom Viridiplantae; phylum Streptophyta; class Magnoliopsida; order Dipsacales; family Adoxaceae; genus Sambucus; species Sambucus nigra. Next base: position 206,178,414 of record OX422214.1, on the reverse strand, counting down.
AAATTTAGATTTAGAAAAATAAAAGAAACCAAATTACACAGGCCTACAAACAAATATAAAAATATGTTTGGTTAATCATTTTGGGATAGTATGCATTGGCACCTACCATACCTCAAGTGTCAATAAACGAAAATATGAAGAGCTCTTTTTTTAGGAGAATAATAGTAGTAGTAATTAATTTAACAATACATGTATGGAGATCTTGAATCCTAACTTTTTCCCTCCTATTCATCTTCACACCTCTTTTTATACTAAATTCTGCGACAAAATAAAGTACTAATGTAAATGAGATATGAACTCAATTAATACGAACAGCTAAAAATTATAATATGTAAAAAAAAGGATAAAGATACAGACTTGAACAAAGTACTGAATTGGAAACAAAACTAAAAGTGTGGAAGCAAAAAATAACTTTATAAATAACCTTAAGAAAATACTTGCAATAAAATATAAAAAAAATGAAACATTACACCAAAGAAATGTTGTTATGCAAATTCATAGAAATTGCCAAGAGAAATTCGATATTTATGCATTATTAGCAGAACAACATTGATAGATCATTAGTTTACTCAAATATAATCCAATATAAAACAAAAGAAGAAAACGATTAAAAAGAAAGCAGAAAGAACCAAAAAAACAAACAAGGGCATAATGGTCAAGTTTTTCTATTTTCACCACTACATCTTCCTTGGATACTGAAGAATTCTCACACCACAGGCAAGCACGAAACCTTAAGTAACGATACCATAATGGTCACTTACTATTCAACTCTAAGAACCATATATGTACCATTGAGCTCTGGAAAAACTAGTTCGGTATTCTCTCCACCTCGGTCAAATGATATAAAAGAAAGCGAGGGAAATATAATATCCACATCCAATTCAAGTAACACTGGCAAAGCATAAGTGTTCAAATTAGAGCTGAATTTTAATACTCTGAAAGAAAGCCCATATAAAAACGGACACAAGGAGTGGACTCTATATTTTGTATACCCATTTTCAACACCATTACAACTCCAACATTCATCACGTGAGCACTCAAGGAAACATTTGAGGAATGTTTTGCCGGCACATCATACATCGTCATCAATGTAAGCATGTGTTGTTTCAAACAATAACTTGGGACACATGTCTAAAAGAGTCTTTGTCCCCAACCTCTTCTTGATGGAAGCCAAAGCAACGTGTCTTCCTTTACAATGTGGGCCCAAGTAAAGAAGATCATCCATAATTTTCTTGATTTTATCACTACCCTCTACCCAATGAAGGCTAAACTAAATATCCAAGAACAAATAAAAAATAAGTGAACTTGTTTAACAGTTTGACATAAAGGATCTTCCACTTTATTCCATATGATTCTCAATATACGGGTCCCCGTGCTCTTGGAGATGGGATCGTAGTTTTCGGTGTGAATATCAAGATTAGCTTGCAATGAGGTTTTTATCTATTGCAAACATATCTGCATCATAGTTAATACATGGTAGTGGAAATGACTATCAGTGCGGCTCTCACAATAATTACACAATTCGAGTAAAATCTCGTCATAAATTATGGTCTCACCTGAGCTATTAATATCTCCGTTGGTATTAAGACCACTAAAACCATCACTACACCAAATCTGACGAATTGTCAAGGTCATTGACCTTGACAAATCCAACTTGTCAAGGTCAATGACCGTGACATTTCAAGGTGAGACAACTTTTTTTGTCACGGTCGTGTCGCAGTCAATGACCGTGACACGTTTGTCATGGTTATAAACCGTGACAAAGCCGTGACCCTTTTTTTAAAATTGTCACGGCCATTGACCGTGACACGTCCGTGACAACTTTTTGTCACGGACGTGTCACGATCAATGACCGTGACAATTCTGGGCAGAATTTTAAAAAAATCTGATGGGCAGTATGGCCACTGCCACTGCCCAGCAGTATATTTGTACCTGTTATAGCAACGTTGTACCTGTTCCAAACATCATATATCCAAACAAACTAAAGATAATGCAAATATATATTCAAAATAGAAACTATTTAAGAAGAAACAACATCACCATCAATTATCTCAAATCTACAAACTATTTGCATGGAAAAGAGATTTTGTACCGCGACGCTCGGGGACACCTCCTTATCCTTCCCTTCTCGTCCGAATAGCCACATAAGTATAGAGCATATGTGGCCTACCCTTAGGGCCACTCCCTGTCCCCTGAATTGAAATAAAGTAAAATTAGTATCCGCCCCTCAAATATAGATAAATATAAATCGTAATTGAAATTGAAATCGAAATTGACATATAAATATAAATACATTACCTGTAGTGTCACTCAAACAGCTAACTTGAGCTCATATGGCACCTCCTTCCAACTAATGTACCCCGGGCAATCGTGTCAAATATAATTATTTTCATATCTAAACACTAAGAAATACCATAATCCTATGGAGTTATGCGTTACAAATTCCTTCCAACCGTTGTGTAGCCAAAAATCAGCAGTTGAAGTTGTCAATTCCACCTTTCAATGGTCTCCCATATTTTGCTAGAAGTTCCAAGTGGTGGGGTATGGAAAGTGGAATTGACAACTTCAACTGGTGATGTTTGGATACATAACGGTTGGGAGGAATTTGCAGAGCATCGCTCCATAGGATTATGGCATTTCTTAGTGTTCGGATAGACGAAGAGATTCAGTCTCCTCTCCAAAAATATGACACCCCAAATAACTATGTACTAATCACCTATTAAAGGTAAGAAGCGTATATTCATGGATTAGTATAAACAAAACTTAGATGTAGTTGGAATATTTATGTATTAATCTCCTCTCCACACACGCACACTACACAAGAGTGAAAATGATAAAGTGCAGATCAATTAAAAGCATTAAAAATGGATGTTTCGGTACAAATTGAAATATTTATTACAAATTGAAAAATTGTTTCAAATTCGGGTTATCATCAAAAATGGATTGATATTTGGTAGGAGCAGCCAAGTCATCCACACTACTATTTAGACGCCTTGGCGCGTGTTGGACAATTGACCACGGCTCGTTGTTGATATACTCCGAGTAAAACACTTGCTTAACCTTTTGAAATGCACAAAAAAATGGTTCATCGCTCACGTGGTCGTTGCTCTTCAACTTGGACAAGTCAACCATGATCAGCTTCATAAACTTCGTACGCATCATCAACTAAATCCTCTAACATATTATGATCTACGTCGTCCCCTTCTACATCTATTCTACTTGTTGAAGGTTGTTGTGAAGGTTGGTCGGGGACAAAAGGAACTTTCAATTCACCGTGAAAACTCCAAAATCGATAACTATCTTGCATACCCGATCTTAACAAATGTAGTTCAACTGTTTTCCACTCAAACACCTTACCATTCTTACACCTAGCACACGGACACGGAAACTCTTCATCATTACGACATCTCTTTGCATATTTCATAAATTCGTTAGCACCTCTGCGAAACACATCCCCCATTCTATTAGTCTCACCCATCCACTCTTTGTATTTAGGATATCCCATCACAGCTACCACAACTAAACACCTATTAAAGGTAAACAAAACTTAGATTTATAGTATGTTTTATTTAATTATCCCATCATTTAATTATCCTATTAAAGGGTAAGTGGTACTATCCCATTCAAGACTGCATTTTTCTGTAATATACTTAACAGCTCATGCACATTGTTACGATTTGAAAAAAAATCGACAGCATATCCCCTTAGTTCTCCAAGTACACAACGTAGATTGGCAGGTGTGAGTGTTATTTATAGTATGTTTTATTTAATTATCCCATCATTTAATTATCCTATTAAAGGGTAAGTGGTCCTATCCCATTCAAGACTGCATTTTTCTGTAATATACTTAACAGCTCATGCACATTGTTACGATTTGAAAAAAATTCGACAGCATATCCCCTTAGTTCTCCAAGTACACGACGTAGATTGGCAGGTGTGAGTGTTATTTCAATTGGTCAATTGAAATAACAGCCACGCTTGTCAATCTAGTATGTACCCAAAGAACATTAAGATACGACTGCAGAACTTCCTCCAAAAGTAACAACTTTAAGCCAATAAGAATATTATACAGAAATTATACAGTCTCAAACTGTCCAAACGGGACAATTCGAGAGATCTCATTACAGGGGTAATGACTCTCGAACGGATCTAAGGGTTATTGAATGCGTACGCATAAGAACTAGAAGGCTAGTACCTATGCGCACTATATTTAATTTCAAGTATGTTTCATATAATGGGTTAATTCAAATACAAAAATAAATTCATGGGTTAATTCAAATACAAAAATACAAATTCATGGGTTAATTCAAATATACACACACACACACACACACACCTCCCTCCACACCCCCCACTCACCACATACACACACACACCCACCTCCCTCCACACCCCCCACTCACCACATACACACACACACAATAGCCCCCCACCCACCACACACACACACAGTAGTGACTGTCTATTTAAAATAATCTCAATGTTAATTTCATGTATTGAATTTCTACTATTGTTTTGTGCCTTTTATAAATCATATTCAATGTTAGATATGTGTTTTGTTAAGATTTCTAAGTTGTTCTATAGAATTATTTTTTGTATCTTGAAGTTTAAGTTCTAAAATAATCAACCTAAAGTTGTGGTTCATAAAGTATTATCACAAATATAAACTAAGAGTGATAAAATAACTTTGAGGCATATAAATTAATTGTGACAAAGTAAGATTATGCACCAGAACCCAAAATTTAAAAAAAAAGTGTTTTATTTAAACCCCACTGTTCTTTCTATAACTCCTATTTTATTAAACTTTAAATATAATTAAGGGTGTATAGAAAGAAAAGTTAAATAGGAATAAAAACAACATTTTTAAAATATGAAGGGCTCACCAATTTGATCAAATTTTTCAACAATATAGACTAAATGATATTTTATTTTTCATGCTTTTAGCAATTTCGGATGCCATTTTAACCCTTATTGTAGTTTTTGTTGTAATGTCATTTAAAAAAAATCATTTAGGTATGTAAATATATTGTAATAGATCTTGCCTTCCACAAAATGATATTTTATGGTAAAATTTTATTTGATGGATATAAAGTCATGTGATACCTATATGTGTTATTTTGCATCTAATAAAAACAAAAAATGCCATATATGGTTTTTTTCTCCATTAGTATAAGTATATAGCGATTATTTCACACTTAAATTACATATTAAGCCGACCTTCATTTTTTTATGAAATTTGTAGAAAATTACTTATTTATTTTGGATGAAAATAAATTGTTATCCAATATTTTTGGATATTATTTATAATTATGAAACTCATACACAAATTAATGTTGTATCAAAATAATATTACATTTTTAACCCCCTACCCCCCCACCCCTACCCCCACTCTGCCCCCACCCTGCCCCACCCCCTACCCCCACACACACACATGCACACGCACATATATACACACATACACACATATATATACACACAAACATATATATAAATGGGAGAGAGAGAGAGAGAGATAGAGAGAGAGAGAGAGAGAGAGCGTCGAGAGAGAGAGAGGGAGGGAACGGCGGGAGGGAAAAAAGAAAGGGGAAAGGGTTTTTGCTGCAAACATGGTCACGGTCGTGTCAAGGTCATTGACCGTGACAATTATTTAAAGAATTGTCACGGTCGTGTCAAGGTCAATGATCGTGACACAAAACGCGTGTTTTTTTGTCACGGTCAATGACCTTGACAAGGGTGACCGGCTGAAAGGTGACAATTTTGTCATTTTGGTGTAGTGCATATTCCGATACAACAAAATGAGCATTGAGTACAACAGTTCTCGAAACTTTTGTAAGTATACCTCTCATCAAGCATAACCTATTGAGCACAGACAAACTAATAATTTCAACAAACAAATCCCTCCTACACAAAACCTTCAT